>CM020221.1:0-10000000 GCA_009819775.1 Phoenicopterus ruber ruber
GGACAGGTACCTCATGGAGGCGATGGCGAGCACGGCTTGCTGCCTCACTGCGGTGCACATGAGGTCAGGGGCTCCTCTTGCAACATCACCTGGAGAGCACAGCGGGATGGGGCACGGCAATTACCCTTGCCCAGCAAGCAGTCTGCAGGGCTGGCAGGCCCTGCGCCCCTGCCCCAGCACCCACGCCCAAAGCCACCCCCTCCCTGCCCAGCACCCAGCTCACAGGGCTTCCCAGTGGTCCCCAGAGCCCGCGGTGGGAAGGGCTGTGCCCATGGCAGAGACACAGGGTGGCTGAGGGACGTCTGACGGTCACCGGGTCCAACTCCCTCCTGCTCCGGCCAGGCCACCCGGCAGACTGCCCAGGAGCACGTCCAGCTGGCTTTTGACTGTGCCCAAGGGTGAGACTCCACAACCTCCCTGGGCAGCCTGTGCCAGGCAGTGCTCAGCCCTCGAGTGAGTCCCTCACCCCCACGCCCGGCCATCCCCTCTCCCCCCTCACTAGCGTGCCAGTGCCCAGCTACTCCTGCCCCTCCCTCAGGCTGGCTGGGTGTCCCTCACCTCAATCATCTCCATCACCTCCAGTTGGCATGACTGCACCACGTCCCACGCGGTGGTGTCCATGCTGGCAGCACTGCAGGTGGTGCAGACGGAGGCCAGAAAACTCAGCTTCTGGGCCTCTTCCTGCAAACCAGGGGGGAGAGACGGACAGAGAGCGTCAGAGCTGAGAGGCAGGGCTGTAGGAGCAGGACTCGGTGCAGCTGGCAGCCATGTGTGGGGTGCCGAGGGCAGCCTGGGCAAGGCCTGCAGCCCTCCTGCACCTTCTGAACACGGGCCAGGGAGGAAAGACTGTCTGAGATGCGAGTGCAGCCTCGGTATGAAACGGCTACAGATACCTTTGGTCTGCTTCTGAAAAAGGCACAGAGAGCATTCAGGGTTTCCTCCTCCCCGCTTGGCAGAGTCAAAGCACAATGGCTGGGACCTAACCGAGAGAGCAGGCAGGATGGGGGAATCCGAGAGCCAGAGGGATGGGGAAAGAGCCCAGCCACCTGCCCGCTCCCAGGGGCACCACGAGCCCTGGCTCCGGGCTGCGGATGGGACACTGGCAGCCGGCATCCCCCGGGCGCCGCAGGCTGGCGGTGCCGGCGAGAGGGCACAGTGCCGGAGCACCGCACAGGGAGGGAGCCCCCAGCTTGCCCAGGTAAGGAACGCGCTGGCACCTGGGCGGCAGGGATGGTCCTTGTCCCAGGAAGCAGGAGCCGGTCCCCGCTGTGCCCTGGGGGCCCCCAGCCAGCCTGGCTGGGAGTCGGGAGCCCAGGGCAGGACAGGGCAGGGCGGCCGGGCTGGCAGCCCCTGGTCCGTCCTGCAGTGCCCGCTCACTCACCTGCCAACAGCGGCTGGACCTCAGACACCTCGTCGGGCTGTGGCCCAGAGCTGGGAGCCGGGGCGCTCCAGCCTCCTCCTCCCAGGCTCGGCTGGGACGGCTGGGGGCTCCGTGCCATCCTACAGGACGGGGAGGAAAGGGGTGAGGGGGGACCCCGCAGTCTGGCTTGGTCCCAGGCCTCGCTCTGACCCGCGGGGATGGGGGCAGGGGCACCCCAGGTAGAAATGGCGACAGATATCGTTGCTCTGCCTCTGGACAAGGCTGGGATGACTTGCTGGGTTTCCCCTGCCTCCCTCGGCAGAGCCAACCCTCAAAATGCCTCAGCCCTGCAGCTGGGGCTGCCGGGGGCTGCCCTGCCAGGGGTGGCAGGACTGAAGTGGTCGCGCTCAGGGCTCCTCGCCGACCCGCCCCTGCCCTGTCCCGTCACTGTCCCCTGGTCACTGTCCCTGTTGCCTGCCACCTGTCACAATGAGCCCTTCTGCCCCACCCCCCCGGCCCCATCACCCGCCCTCAGGGCCACGCCTTCTGCCCTCGAGTACCCCAGTCCCACGCTGCACCTCGCGTGTGCCCCACGGACCCCTGATGGCCTCAGCTGGGACGAGACTGCCTCTCCCTTTCCCTCTTCCTCCTCTACTTGTGGAAGAAATACACCTTTTCTTATCAATACGGCAGCTCCATCAGCTGTCACCATTAAGCTGTCTAAACCCTGTCCTCTCTGGAAAACAATACGAGCCACTGGTACTACAGGATCTCCAGCTCCCCTTCCAGTTACAGCAGCCCTCACGGTAACTTCAGGGCCATCGCCTGCTAATCATGCTTTTTTGCTCTCCGAAAATCGTCCAGCCTATTCTGTAAGGAGAGGTTTGCTTTGGAAACCAAGTGCACCCTTGCTTGTACCTCAGAGGGAATAGATCTCAAGGTTCCCTCTTCGTTTTCAGAAATGGTGCAAGACCTTTTAGACAGCCCTAGGGATGGAACAGAAATCTCCCTTGACATTAACACCAGAACAACCTACGATACTGAAAGCAGACCCCGCCCTCTGGGCCGTCTCATCAACCGAAAGGGGCTGTCTAAAAACCGACCCAGTTCAGGTCACCGTAGTGCCAACAAAACCCTTACCAAGAGTTCCCCAATATCCACCAAGTCCAGAAGCCAAGGAAGGTGTAGCTGACGGGATCGCAGAATCAGAGATTGGTTGAGGTTGGAAGGCACCTCCGGAGGTCATTTGGTCCAACACCACCACTGCTCAAGCAGGGTCACCTAGAGCCAGTTACCCAGGACCCTGTCTAAGATGGCTTTTGAATATCTCCAAGGATGGAGACTCCCCAACTCCCTGGGTGACCCGTGCCAGTGCTCAGTCACCCTCACAGTGAAAAGAGTTTCCTGGTGTTCCGAGAGAACCTCCTGTCTTTCAGTTTGTGCCCATGGCCTGGCCCTGTCACCTGGGCCCTACTGAAAAGAGCCTGGGTCCCGTCCCTCGTTGAGGTCTCCCTTCAGGTATCTACACACAACATTGATAAGATTCCCCCTCTGAGCCTTCTCTTCTCCAGGCTAAACAGTCCTCAGCCTTCTCAGTCTTTCCTCACAGGAAGGATGCTCCAGTCCCTCCATCACCTTGGTGGCTCTTGCCAGACTCTCTCCAGTATGGCCATGTCTCTCTTGTACGGGGGAGCCCAGAACTAGAGCCAGTACTCCAGGTTGTGGCCACACCAGTGCTGAGTAGAGGGGAAAAAGTTATCCCAGAGGCGCCACCAGCTTCGCTCATGGACTCAGCTTTGCCAGTGGTGTGTCTGTCTCTTTTGGAGCTGGCTGGAAGCAGCTCTGGCCGACATGGGGGCAGCCCCTTGTCTCTTCTCACAAGGGCCACCCTTGCAGCGCTTCCCACCACCACCACACCACAAACACTGCCACATAAACCCACTGCATCAGGTCAGGGAATACTTGAGCAACTTGGACATATGGGCCCTGACGGGACAGACTCACGAGTGCTGGAGGCAACCGGCTGATGTGACTGCGAGGCCACTCTCGGTAATCTTTGATCGATGCTGGTAATTGGGAGAAGTTCCCAAAGCCTGCAAGAAAGCAAATGTCACCCCCGTCTTCAAGACAGGCAAGAAGGAGAACGCAGGGAGCTACAGACCAGTCACCCCTCATCAAGCTTATGGAGCAGCTAATCCTGGAAACCATTTCCAGGCACATGAAGGACAAGTCATCAGAGGAGCCAGCATGGCTTCCCAGGGGCAGAAGTCATGCTTGACCAACCTGATAAACGTCTGGGATGCAATCACTGGCTTGGTAGACAAGGGGAGAGCAGTGGATATTGTCTACCTGGACTTCAGGAAGGCCTTTGACACTGTCTTCCATAAGATCCCCCCTAGAGAAGCTCTTGAAGTCTGGGCTGGCTGAGCAGACAGTGAGGTGGACTGAAAACTGACTGATGGCCGGGCCAAAGGGTTGTGATCTGTGGTGCAAAATCTAGTTGGAGGCCAGTAAACTAGCAGTGTACCCCCAGGGGTCCATACAATACTCGGTCCAGTTCAACATCTTCATTAATGATGTGGATGATGGGCAAAGTGTACCTCAGCAAGTCTGCGGATGGACACCAAGGTGGGAGGAGTGGCTGATAGGCCAGGGGGTCATGACGCCATCCAGAGGGACCCTGACAGGTTGGAGAAATGGGCCGACAGGAACCTCATGCACTTCAACACCAAAAAGTGGCAAGTCCTTCATCGGCAGAGTACAATATAGGCTGGTGCTACCCAGCTGGAAAGCAGCTCTTCAGAGCTGGTGTATCTTCTGATACACCAGAAGGCTGCGCTGCCATTCAGCGAGACCTGGGACGGCCTGGAATGTTGGGTTGAGAGGAACCTCATGAGATTCAACATGGGCAATGTGCAGGGTCCCGGCACCTGGGGAGGAATAACCCCATGCACCGGTACCGTGTTGGGGGTTGACCTCCTGGATAGCAGCTCTGCGGAGCCGGACCTGGGCGTCCTGGTAGACAACAAATTCACCATGAGCCAGCAACTGTACCCTTGCGGCCAGGAAGGCCAACGGCATCCTGGGGTGCATGAGGAAGAGTGTGGCCACAGGTCGAGGGAGGTTCTCCTCCCCCTCTGCTCCACCCTAGTGAGGCCCCATCTGGAGTCCTGTGTCCAGTTCTGGGCTCCCCAGTTCAAGACAGACAAGAAACTACTGGAGAGAGTCCAGCGGAGGGTACAAAGATGCTGAGGGGACTGGAGCATCTCTCCTGTGGGGAAAGGCTGAGAGAGCTGGGGCTGTTCAGCCTGAGGAAGAGAAGACTCAGAGGGGACCTCATCAATGCTTACAAGTATCTCAAGGGCGGGTGTCAAGAGGACGGGACCAGACTCTTTTCAGTGGTGCCCAGTGACAGGACAAGGGCAACGGGCACAAACTGGAACACGGGAAGTTCCGCCTGAACAGGAGGAAAAACTTCTTCACTGTGAGGGTGACAGAGCCCTGGCACAGGCTGCCCAGGGAGGGTGCGGAGTCTCCTTCTCTGGAGAGATTCAGACCCTGCCTGGACGTGGCCCTGTGCAGCCTGCGCTGGGTGACCCTGCTCTGGCAGGGGGGTTGGACTGGATAATCTCCAAAGGTCCCTTCCAACCCCTGCCATTCTGTGATTCTGTGAGAAGGACCTGGGTGTCCTGGTGGGCGCCAAGTCGCTGCAAAGAAGGCTAAAGGTATCCGGGCTGCCTTAGGAGGAGCGTTGTCATTCTTGGATTTCTTCTGGATTTTTTCCCCCACTCCAAATAAGAGAATAATCAGGTCACCTTATGGAATTTGTTGCCTCAATTCCTCTGTATGTGATCATAGATGTAACTTAGGACTGTTAAACACAGTCACGGTTCCCTGTTGCTCCACAGGAGCACACTTTTATCCCAGAGGAGAAAGTGCAAGCGTGAAGTGCACTAGGAGCAGGTCTTGCACAGAGTTAGTCCTGAAGCACTCCTGAGCAGAGGAGAGTCGAGCTCAGCAGGCAGGGGCCCCGAGAAGCAGACACGCTCACATTGCATATGCAGCGACATAGTCGGGAGCATTATGAGGATCTCCCGTTTTCTCTGCTTGGTGTGATGAATTTCCTCACCGCTGGACTCAGGCAACAGTGACAAAGAGACATCGCTGCTCGCAAATGCAGCCGACTTCTCCAGTGCTCAGAGAAGACAGGAGTGCTCCGGTGTCTTCGCGACGCAGAGAAGACAAGGGTCAAGTGGGAGCCCTCTCCTTTGGAAGAGACCAAATTGCACGAATTCTCAACAGGGTGGGTGCACGCAGCTCCTGTATACTCCCACCAAAGGCGATCAGCAAACCCTTTAAGCACTGCGCTGACCCCTCTTACAGCGGCACTGAGCCTGTCACTCACGCTTCAGAAAGGCAAGGGTCAACTCGGGCCAACAGTTCATCGCTCTCAAACCGATCTTCGCTTGCCTTTGCCCAGAAAGCAGTCTTCAGAGACCTCGTGTGCCTCAATCTGCAAGAAAGACCAAGCACGAAAACCCAAGTCTTTTAAATATTTCTCCTCCCCCTCAGTAGGTTTGTCTCAAGCCCATCACTTCAGTATCTTTCAGCTGCTCCTTCTCATCGCCACTAGTTTCACCGCTGCCCAAGGTCTGGGACTTACTTCAGTCCTCCGCCCCCTTCTTTTACATGAAATCTCTGAGATTTTTCGTCCCAGTTAAAAGGAAGAGAAAGCAGGAAGAAAGTGTAATTTAAATTACAAAAGTAGTCTGTAATTGATCAAGCAGTGTAATTAGCTGATGCTTGCCTATTTCAAAAAGGTTAGGATTATTCAATTGGGTGTTACCATGGCACTGCCTTCAGAACGCTTTCTACGAGGCAGAGGGCAGGAAACGTTCAATAAACACCAGCAACGTGAAATTGAACTAAATACCAGAGATTTCACTAACCAGTGACTACAGACTAATTGACAAACAGTCTGTTCCTCTGCATCTGAAAGCGTGGAAGGGGACACCGCCGTGCTGCAAAGGGCAGCTGACCCAGCTCTCTGCACACAAAGGCAAAGATGAAATCACCTCCTTCTATAGAAAGAGGACTTTTCTATAGGCTACAGAAACAGTGCCATGAAACCACTCCATCAGGGTGATGTGATGAGACACGAGGAAAGATTGGAGCTTGCGTGGGTGAAAGAACAAGGTGCAAGAAGGCCGTTAAAATGTAGGTCTTACCTTAGTCCAATTTGGTCGTCTTGGTTGTATGGCTGGCTGGTGAAACTTCTGAGGAACTCAAGGTGCACGACCTTCCCAGAACCTGAAGCCGGGGGAGGAGCTGGAATACCCACTCACTGGGGGAGGCACTGGATGCCCTCAGCCGATGCCCCCAGCCGATGCCCCTGGCAGGGCAGGGGGAGGTGCTGGCTCGATGGTCCCTGCATTTCCTGCAAGGAAAGCAGCAGGCAGGGCAGGAGAGCATGAAGCTGTTCCTCTCCTGGTCTCCTCCAGCTCTTTTGTCAGCCTATCTCTCTGCACTAGAAAACAAGAACGTGCAGAACATGCTGGCGTTCAGTTCATGCTCCGTGTCACAGAGCAAAGAGGGTACCCTCCTTAAGCATCTTCCAAATGATCTGGCCTATCTAAATTCCCTATTCTTGGGAAGAAGAATAGGGATTCTTCACTGTGGAGACAGAGGACATTAAACAGCTGTCCACCTTGCCTGGTCTCTCAAAGGACCTTCTGTTGTGGGGTTGCTGAGGGTTGAAGAACAACAGGTAGCGATCACTACCACAGCGGTGCACTGGCAGCAATATCGCACCAACCGAGATTCCCTGATCCCCATCCACAAACCGATCCATCAAAGGAGAGCCAAGGAATGATCAGCAAGACTCACTCACCCTTTAATAGTCCTATACGGCCAGTGCGAAAGTCTAACGGAGAATGGAGATTAACGGTGGACTATCGTGGCCTGAATGAAGTCACGCCACCACTGAGTGCTGCCGTGCCGGACATGCTAGAACTTCAGTGCCAACTGGAGTCCAAGGCAGCCAAGTGGTATGCCACCATTGATATTGCCAATGCGTTCTTCACAATCCCTTTGGCAGCAGAGTGCAGGCCGCAGTTTGCTTCCCTTGGAGGGGCATCCAGTACCCCTGGAATCGACTGCCCCAGGGGAGGAAACACAGCCCCCACCCTTGGCCATGGGCTGATCCAGACTGCCCTGGAAAAGGGTGGAGCTCCAGAACACCTGCAACACATTGACGACAATCATCGTGTGGGGCAACACAGCAGAAGAAGTTTTTGAGAAAGGGGAGAAAATAATCCAAATCCTTCTGAGAGCTGGCTTTGCCATAAACCGAGGTAAGGTCAAAGGGCCTGCACAGGAGATCCAGTTCCTAGGAATAAAATGGCAAGGTGGACGTCGTCAGATCCAATGGACGTGATCAACAAAATAGCAGCGATGTCTCCACCAGCTAACAAAGAGGAAACCCAAGCTTTCTCAGGCGTTGTGGGTTTCTGGAGAATGCATATTCCAAATTACAGTTCTATTGTAAGCCCTCTCTATCAAGTGACCCGAAAGAAGAACGATTTCAAATGGGGCCCTGAGCAACGACAAGCCTTTGAACAAATTAAACAGGAGATAGTTCATGCAGTAGCCCTTGGGCCAGTCCGGGCAAGACAAGATGTTAAAAATATGCTCTACACCACAGCCGGGGAGAACGGCCCGACCTGGAGCCTCTGGCAGAGAGCCCCAGGGGAGACTCAGGGTCGACCCCTGGGGTTTTGGAGCCGGGGACACAGAGGATCTGAGGCCCGCTATACTCCAACTGAAAAAGAGATCTTGGCAGCATATGAAGGGCTTCGAGCTGCTTCAGAAGTGATCAGTTCTGAAGCACAGCTCCTCCTGGCACCCCGACTGCCGGTGCTGGCCTGGATGTTGAAAGGGAGAGTCTCCTCTACGCATCATGCAACCCGTGCTACGTGGAGTAAGTGGGTCGCACTAGTCACACAATGAGCTCGAATAGGAAACCCCAGTCGCCCAGGAATCTTGGAAGTGATCACGGACTGGCCAGAAGGCAAAGATTTCGGAATGTCGACAGAGGAAGAGGTGACACGTGCTGAAGAGGCCCCACCGCATAATAAACTGCCAGAAAATGAGAAGGAATATGCCCTGTTCACTGATGGGTCCTGTCATGTTGTGGGAAAGCATCCAAGGTGGAAAGCTGCTGTGTGGAGTCCTACACGACGAGTCGCAGAAGCCACCGAAGGACAAGGTGAATCGAGTCAGTTTGCAGAGGTGAAAGCCATCCAGCCGGCTTTAGATATTGCTGAGCGAGAGAAGCGGCCAGTGCTCTACCTCTATACCCACTCCTGGATGGTGGCAAATGCCCTGTGGGGGTGGTTACAGCAATGGAAGCAGAGCAACTGGCAGCGCAGAGGCAAACCCATCTGGGCTGCCGCATTGTGGCAAGATAGTGCTGCCCGGCTAGAGAAGCTGGTTCTAAAAGTACGCCACGTAGATGCCCACGTACCTAAGAGTGGGGCCACTGAGGAACATCAAAACAACCAGCAGGTGGATCAGGCTGCTGGGAATGAAGTGGCGCAGGTGGCTCTGGACTGGCAACATAAAGGTGAATTATCCCTAGCTCGGTGGGCCCATGACACCTCAGGCCATCAGGGGAGAGATGCAATATATAGATGGGCTCGTGATCGAGGGGTGGACTTGACCATGGACGCTATCGCACAGGTGAGTGTGAAACATGCGCTGGAATCAAGCAAGCCAAGCGGTCAAAGCCTCTCTGGTATGGAGGATGATGGCTGAAATAGAAATATGGGGAGGCCTGGCAAATTGATTATATCCCACTCCCACAGACCCGCCAAGGCAAGTGCCATGTGCTTACAATGGTGGAAGCAACCACGGGATGGCTGGAAACATATCCCATGCCCCATTCCACCGCCCGGAACACTCTCCTGGGCTTTGAGAAGCAAGTTTTATGGCGACATGGCACCCCAGAAAGGACTGAGTCAGACAACGGGACTCATTTCCAAAACAACCTCACAGACGCCTGGGCATGGCATTGAGTGGGTGTATCACATCCCCTATCACGCACCAGCCTCTGGGAGAATTGAACGATACGACGGACTACTGAAAATGACACTGAGAGCAATGGGTGGTGGGACCTTCCAACACTGGGATACACATTTAGCCAAAGCCACCTGGTTAGTTAACACTAGAGGATCTACCAATCGAGCTGGTCCTGCCCAATCAAAGCCTTTACGTACTGGAGAAGGGGATAAAGTTCCTGTAGTGCACATAAAGAATATGTTAGGGAAGACGGTCTGGGTTACTCCTGCCTCAGGCAAAGGCAAATCCATCCGTGGGATTGTTTTTGCTCTAGGACCTGGGTGCACTTGGTGGGTGATGCGAAAGGATGGGGAAGTCCGATGGGTACCTCGAGGGGATTTGATTTGGGGTGAGAATAGCCAATGAATGAAACTGTTTGATGTTAATTGCTATATAACCCTGTCACTGTATGTCATCTCTGTCACAGTTGCTATATGCCAAATCAATGATATTAGAGCAAGAATGACCCAAATTAATAAGGAATGAACTATTGATAAAACGGAGCAAAGCGCAGCGGTGATGGAAGCAGAACTGGCTTTAGCAACTGGTGCCCAGCAACTTCCTCAAGAGATTGACACCTTCAACCCCCAGACCGTGGACATGATGCACCAGCCGCGCCAGATACCACAACTGCAAGCTCCAGCTGCAACAGGCAACAATCCAGCACTACCCACCATCCTCCCTCTGCGTCCAGCGTCACCTGCCGCACTGCACCGAGACCCAGCCCTGTTTCACCGACTGAGCAAACTCCACGTCATCTCCCCTGCCCCAAGAGACTGTTATGACAGATGGAGCCCAAAGTCATGGACTAAATGAGCTCAACAGACACTTTGAAGGGATGGTCCATAGACTAAGGGAATGATGTCTCTCTGTGTGTGTATATATATATATATATATATGTGACAGGAAAAGTGGTGGTGATGGATTGGAAAGTGTAGGATCTGAGCATGACGTAGATGGTACAGAATAAGGGGTGGATAATGTCCTGGTTGTGGCTGGGATAGGGTTAATTTTCACCAGATGCTGGCTGGGGTCTATTCTACACCGTGTGACCATCACACTCCAGGGACAGTGCAAGGGGGTTCGGGAGCAGGCTGGGCGTTGGGCTCCTGGCGGGGAGTGACCTGCGCTGGGAAGCACCGCTAAGTACACTCTGTTGTTGTTATTGTTGGGGGTTTTGTTTGTTTGTTTTCTTTTCCTTTGTTGTCCGGTTAAACAGTTGTTGTTGTTAACCCAGGAGTTTTGCCTTTCTTTTTCCTGATTCTCTCCCCCATCCTGCCGGGGGGGGGCAAGCGAGCAGCCACGTGGCGCTCAGCTTCCGGCTGGGGCTAAACCACGACACCCAGGCAACGCTTCCCGAGTGGGATGTCCCGTCCCGAGAGCGGGGCTAGCCCAGACGCGCCTGGCTAACGAGCCCGGCGGCAGGGACGGGCTGGCCAGCAGTGCTGAGCACAAGGCAAGGTCCGCCGTGGTGCAGCCGAGCGCTGGCGCAGCCGTACCCCCGGCTGGCACTGTACGCCTCTGGGGAGCGCCGGAATCACGAGAATCGGCTCAGTCCCTTTGCATCGGTGTCCTCGCCGTCAGGGCGGTCGCTGCCAGAGGCACAGGGACCCCCGGGTCGCCCCCCAGCCCACCCCTGGCACTGGCCCTCTCCATCTGCCCACCTACCCCTGCCGTGGGCAGGAGGTCTCCGAGCCCGCGCTCCCCCGCCCGAGCGGAGCAGGACGAGGAGCTGCAGCGCCCGGGGCGCGGTGCCGAGGGGCCGGTTCCTGCCCACCATCCCCTGCGGCTGGAGGAGCCGCACCGCGCCCGCGGGCAGCGCTGCCCGCCCTGCCCGCCCGTGCCGCTGCGCCGCGACCGGACCGGCTGGGCTCGGCTCGGCTCGGCTCGGCTCGGCTCGGCTCGGCTCATCGCGGCTCCGCTCCGCTCCGGTCGGCCGGGCTGCGCTCGGCCGGGCTCGGCACGGTGCCGCAGCCCCCGCCGAGGCGAACCGCTCAAGATGCTGAGCGAGCAGGAGGTCTCCTCAGGCGGGCCCCGGACATCCCCGCTGAGCTCAGCCGACCCCTCCTCGCTGGGCAGCAGCTGGCAGGACAAAGAAACCCTGGTGGGCGCAGGGCAGAGACAGGGCGGTAACGACCTGCCCTTCCCGGGAAAGAGGAGTCAGCAACGGCTGTCCCGGGGCTGATGTCCCACGCCCGCCCGTGTATCTACACCAAGCAGAGTGGAAAAGGTACGTGGCTGCCGATCCCAAACGCGCTCCCCCGCAGGCGCTCCCCGGACCGAGCGGGCCGTGGCCGAGGACGCCCGGCTGGCTCCAGACTCAGGATGTGGAGCATCTCCCACGAGAGACTTTTCCGCTGCCGACGAGCCCCGCTGCTGGGAGCGGCGTGGGGAGTGCCCTACCGGTGACACCCCACCTGGCGGGTGGGCAGCGCGCGCAGGCAGCGAGTCCCGCGTGGGGATTCCCTGCCCCGTGGGGATTCCCTGAATAGCTTGGCATGTACATCCCTTTGCTTTGCTCCTGTACCGTAGCGATATTTGCTTTACTGGGGGAAATTTCGTAGTGACTTGTAGTGTGTATATATAATTTTTTTTAATATATGTATTTATTTTTACTAGTGGCTGTTTCGCAGCAGTGTGTAATAAAGGGGCTGCAGGCAGGAGGACGGAGCCGGGGCAGGAGGACGGAGCCGCGGCAGGAGGACGGAGCCGGGGCAGGAGGACGGAGCCGGGGCAGGAGGATGGAGCCGGGGCAGGAGGACATTGCGGCTGCGCATCCCCGCCGGGGCTCCCAGCGCCGCTGCCGGGCTGTGCGCGGGGCCTGGCTGGGCACAGCCGTCGGGTCCTCTGCCCTTGGAGACGGGGCAGGGATGGACGGGGCTGATCTGCTCCCGGGGACGGAGCTGCTGCCCTGGGAGCAGAGGCGGGACGGCTGGGACCCCCCCGTCTGGCGGGGAGGAGGAAGGGGGGAGCCGGGGTGCAGGACCACGCGGGTGGTGGGCGAGCTGAGCGCAGAGCCCGTGTTGGCCAAGTCCCGCAGCGAGAACGGGGCTCCCGCGGGGCAGCGGGAGGAGAGGGGGTCACAGCAGAAGCGGAGAGCTCCTGGGTGCCTGGGGGCAGGGAGCGGGTGGGACTCGCTCGGTGGGAGGCTGTGGAGGCCCCGGCAGGGCCCGAGGGGCACAAAGGCCTGGCCAGCAGGTCCGCGAGCGGGTCCCCGCGGGAGCAGGCAGAGGCGCAGCCCTCGGGCCTGCCCAGGCCGAGGCGGCGGGTGCCCCTGGGCCCGGGTGCAGGGGGCCAGGCTCCAGCGCTCTCCCAGAGAGCAGCTCCTCCTGCTGCTGTCAGCACTGAGCAGCCCTCCGGGCCGGACGGCAGCATGGCCGTGGCAGCCCCTGCCGCTCCCTGGAGGAAAGGGCTGGATGCTGGCCAGGCTGGGGGGGACAGAGGTGCTCCCCTCCCTCCCCGCAGCCCCTGCGGAGCCCCTGGGCACGGCCCTGGCCCTGCCCGCTGCTGCTGGGGACGGGGGCCCGGCAGGGCGGCAGGCGCTGGGCTGCCCGCTGGGCAGTGGGGATGCGGAGGGGGGCCGGGCTCTGGCAACAGGCTCCTGTCCCATCCCTGCCCGCGGGGACAGGCCCAGGGAAAGCCGGGAAGGCTTTCCCAAGGAACAGGATCAGGCCTGGGCTGGTGGAGATGCTCTCAGGCTGCGACCAGGACAGGCGAGACTCAAACAGCAACTCTGGCAGAGGAGACCAACACTCCACTTTTATCGCATCCATGGCCGGGCAGTGAAGTGGCGGCTCCTTCCTGATGGAGCATAACGCCTGCAGCCTTTCCAGGCACAGGGCAGAAGCCCCGCAGGTGACCTAATGCATGGAGGTCCTTGAGGTTCCCCTGCCAACCTGGCACAGGGAAGAGGGGCAGAGGGATGGAGGGCACAGCTGGACTCCGGGTCCTGCAAGAGCAGGGAATCGCTGGCCAGAAATGGCCGCAAGGGACACTGGCAAGGGGCCGTGCTCAGTGCCGCAAAGGAAGGTGAAAAACCCCCATGGACCTGTGCCAACCTGCCCGGGGAAAAAAACTCCTTCCTGACCCCCAGAACTGGCAATTGCCTATTCCGTGGGCATGTGAGCAAGACTGCTGCCCAGCTCCCCGGGGATGCCATGGCTCCAGGGGACACCAGCACCGCCCAACCCCTTCCGTCCCTCCACTGAAGCCACCTCAGGGGCTTCCCAGCATGGCTACCTGGGATAGTTTTCTTCCTCTGGCAGGTCTCTGTCATCCCATGTAACCACCACCACTCAAAGCAATATACTTGAGATGATTTATGTCATTTGGAGGAAGCTCTCTCCTCAGGAATCCACCACAGATTCCACCTAGGAATCTCCTGGAGTCTTCCAACTTCTTCTCATGGGGCCATGAGATCCCTGGTAGCAGCCCCAGACTCCCGCAAGGACGCTGCTCGATATCTTTTTTTCTCCTTTGGAGGAAACTCTGTCCTCAGGGATCCACTCGAGACTCCAGGCATCTCCCGGAGTCTTTTGACATGTGCTTTAGGGACCAGAGATCCCAGGAAGCAGCCCCAGACTTCTCCAAGGAAGATGCCTGAGATGATTTTTCTTTTTTAGAGGTGTCGTGGTTTAGCCCCAGCTGGAGACTGAGCCACGCGGTCGCTCGCTCCCTCCCCGTTGGGATGGGGAGAGAATCGGGACAAAGAAAGGCAAAACTCGTGGGTTAACAACAACAGTTTAACCAGACAACAAAGGGAAAGAAAACAAACAAACAAGAAACCCCAACAATAACAGCAGTGTGTACTTAGCTGTGCTCCCCATACAGGTTGCTCCCCGCCTGGAGCCCCGACGCCCAGCCCACTCCAGAGCAGCGAACGCGCCCCTCCGGTCATCCCTCTCTATATGTGAGTGTGATGGTCAGATGGTATGGAATAGACCCCGGCCAGCTGCTGGCGAAAATTAACCCTATTCCAGCCGCAACCAGGATATTATCCACCCCTTATTCTATACCATATATGTCATGCTCAGATGCTACACTTTCCAATCCATCACCACCATTGTAAGCACATGGCACTTGCCTTGGCGGGTCTGTGGGGGTGGGATATAATCAATCTGCCAGGCCTCCCCATATTTCTATTTCAGCCATCGTCCTCCGTACCAGAGAGGCTTTGACCGCTTGGCTTACTTGATTCCAGCGCATGTGTCACACTCATGGATAACCTGTGCGATATCGTCCATGGTCAAGTCCACCCCTCGATCGCGAGCCCATCTATATATTGCATCTCTCCCCTGATGGCCTGAGGTGTCATGGGCCCACCGAGCTAGGGATAATTCACCTTTATGTTGCCAGTCCAGAGCCACCTGCGCCACTTCATTCCCAGCAGCCTGATCCACCTGCTGGTTGTTTTGATGTTCCTCAGTGGCCCCACTCTTAGGTACGTGGGCATCTACGTGGCGTACTTTTAGAACCAGCTTCTCTAGCCGGGCAGCACTATCTTGCCACAATGCGGCAGCCCAGATGGGTTTGCCTCTGCGCTGCCAGTTGCTCTGCTTCCATTGCTGTAACCACCCCCACAGGGCATTTGCCACCATCCAGGAGTGGGTATAGAGGTAGAGCACTGGCCGCTTCTCTCGCTCGGCAATATCTAAAGCCGGCTGGATGGCTTTCACCTCTGCAAACTGACTCGATTCACCTTGTCCCTCAGTGGCTTCTGTGACTCGTCGTGTAGGACTCCACATGGCAGCTTTCCACCTTGGATGCTTTCCCACAACACGACAGGACCCATCAGTGAACAGGGCATATTCCTTCTCATTTTCTGGCAGTTTATTATGCGGTGGGGCCTCTTCAGCACGTGTCACCTCTTCCTCTGTCGACATTCCGAAATCTTTGCCTTCTGGCCAGTCCGTGATCACTTCCAAGATTCCTGGGCGACTGGGGTTTCCTATTCAAGCTCATTGTGTGACTAGTGCGACCCACTTACTCCACGTAGCACGGGTTGCATGATGCGTAGAGGAGACTCTCCCTTTCAACATCCAGGCCAGCACCGGCAGTCAGGGTGCCAGGAGGAGCTGTGCTTCAGAACTGATCACTTCTGAAGCAGCTCGAAGCCCTTCATATGCTGCCAAGATCTCTTTTTCAGTTGGAGTATAGCAGGCCTCAGATCCTCTGTGTCCCCGGCTCCAAAACCCCAGGGGTCGACCCTGAGTCTCCTCTGGGGCTCTCTGCCAGAGGCTCCAGGTCGGGCCGTTCTCCCCGGCTGCGGTGTAGAGCACATTTTTAACATCTTGTCCTGCCCGGACTGGCCCAAGGGCTACTGCATGAACTATCTCCTGTTTAATTTGTTCAAAGGCTTGTCGTTGCTCAGGGCCCCATTAGAAATTGTTCTTCTTTCGGGTCACTTGATAGAGAGGGCTTACAATAGAACTGTAATTTGGAATATGCATTCTCCAGAAACCCACAACGCCTGAGAAAGCTTGGGTTTCCTCTTTGTTAGCTGGTGGAGACATCGCTGCTATTTTGTTGATCATGTCCATTGGGATCTGACGACGTCCACCTTGCCATTTTATTCCTAGGAACTGGATCTCCTGTGCAGGCCCTTTGACCTTACCTCGGTTTATGGCAAAGCCAGCTCTCAGAAGGATTTGGATTATTTTCTCCCCTTTCTCAAAAACTTCTTCTGCTGTGTTGCCCCACACGATGATGTCGTCAATGTGTTGCAGGTGTTCTGGAGCTCCACCCTTTTCCAGGGCAGTCTGGATCAGCCCATGGCCAAGGGTGGGGCTGTGTTTCCACCCCTGGGGCAGTCGATTCCAGGGGTACTGGATGCCCCTCCAAGGGAAAGCAAACTGTGGCCTGCACTCTGCTGCCAAAGGGATTGAGAAGAACGCATTGGTAATATCAATGGTGGCATACCACTTGGCTGCCTTGGACTCCAGTTCGTACTGAAGTTCTAGCATGTCCGGCACAGCAGCACTCAGTGGTGGCGTGACTTCATTCAGGCCACGATAGTCCACCGTTAATCTCCATTCTCCGTTAGACTTTCGCACTGGCCGTATAGGACTATTAAAAGGTGAGTGAATCTTACTGATGACTCCTTGGCTCTCCAGTTGATGAATCAGCTCATGGATGGGAGCCAGGGAGTCTCGGTTGGTGCGATATTGCCGCCGGTGCACTGTCCTGGTAGCAATTGGTACCTGTTGTTCTTCAACCCTCAGCAACCCCACAACGAAGGGATCTTCCGAGAGGCCTGGCAGGGTAGACAGCTGTTTGGTCTTCTCTGCATTCACTGTGGCTACACCAAAAGCCCATCGGTATCCCTTTGGGTCCTTGAAGTACCCTCTCCTGAGGTAGTCTATGCCAAGGATACAAGGGGCCTCTGGGCCAGTCACAATGGGGTGCTTTTCCCACTTGTCCCCTGTTAAGCTCACCTCAGCCTCCAATACCGACAATTCTTGGCATCCCCCTGTCACTCCCGAGATCCAGATGGGTTTCGTGCCCCTACGTTCTGATGGCATCAGACTATACTGTGTCCACCAAAGCCAGGCCATCGAACCCACACAGTCCAGTATACACGGGCATCCTCCTCCTGTTCCTCGTCAGACCAGAAGGCCCCTCACCAGGATCAAGGGAGGTGATTTCAGTTCTTCTCTGTTTGGGAAATCGCCGATTGCCTTCGTGTGTCTCTACAGCAACTCTGCTGACAGACTTCCTGTGTGGCCCCTTCTTAACAGCTGTCTTCCCTCTCAGTTCACGTACACAGGCTTCCAGCTTCAAGGTGGGTTCACCGTCCCACTTCCTCATGTCCTCCCCCTGGTCACGCAGGAAGAACCAGCGTGCTCCACGCGGCGTGCGCCTGGGGCTCCCTTTCCCTCCGACCGAGGCAGGAGAGGACTGATTTCTTGGGGCATCCCTGATAGCCAAGGCACTGACCCGTAGGGATGAGGCGGTACAGAGATTTTCTTCAAAGTTTTGGAGCCAAGACGACACTCTCTCCACAGTTGGTGTATCGATATCCAGGCAATACATCGCTGCCAGGCTGTTAGAATATGACGCTGGGGCGCTCTGAATCACCTTCCTCCACATAGCCCGTGTGCACAGGACATCGTCTGGATCTTTGGAGACCTCATCATTGTCTAGATCCCTGTAGATGACTTCCAGTACCGCTAATTCTCTCAGGTACTGGATGCCTTCATCTGCAGTGGTCCACTTTCCTGGGGACTTCACAAGATCTTCCTTGAATGGATATCTTGCCCTCACACTTGAGAGGAGCCGTCTCCAAAGACTGCACATTGCTGCCTCTTTTCCAATTCCTCTCTCAATTCCCCGGTTCCTAGCAAGGGATCCCAGCTGTTGGGCTTCCTTGCCTTCCAAGTGCTGACTGTCGGCCCCGCTATCCCAGCATCGGAGCAGCCAGGCAGCAATCCGCTCACCTGGCTGGCGGCTGTAATCTTTCCGCATGTCTCGAAGTTCTGATGAGGTCAGGGACCGGGTAGTTTCCGCTTCCTGTTGGCATTCTCTCACTCCTTCCTCCAATGGCTTTGTCGAAGGACCAGCTTCGTGATCAAACCTTTCCTCTTCTTCCTCCTCCCTTACTAATTGAGGATATGGACCCATTGTCCTCCTTGTCCATTGTTTCAACTACTGGGGCAATTACTGTAGTTGTTGTTGTTTGGGTCCCTATCTCAACCATGGTGTCCTCAGGTGCAGTTTGGGTCCCTGCCTCAACCGGGGTCCTCTGTGAATGCTGAACTGCGGCTTGATAGGCACAAGCCAGGCCCCAGTACAGCGCCAGAAGCTGGTGGTTCTCACTGGGATAGTCAAGGCACCCTTCCATCAGGTGGCGTGTCAGTTTGCCAGGGTTGCTCACCTGTTCAGGTGTAAAGTCCCAGGCTATGGGAGGTGATAACCGCCCCAGGAACCTGCCCAAGTCCTTCCACACACCCTGCCACCCTGGGACCGGCCGCCTCAGGTCACACTTCAATATAGCCTCACCCAAAAGTTGTCTTCTCTTCCACCAGGACGAGGCCAGATTCCACAAACCCCATAATATGCCAGCAATATTAATAAGTAGTCCTAAGCAGCTCACATAAGGGTGAGCAAGGACCTCAGGAGCCTGTGTAATAAACCTGTCCACATCAATCCTGGGTAGGGAGAGGGAGATGATGTATTCCCTCATCCTCTCCACCAGATAGCTCCCCCAGGACATTGAGACCGCCAGTGCCAGGACAAAGCACATACCCATTGTTTGCATTAACATGTTGCCAGAAGTCAAGAGAGAAACAGTGCAGCCAACGAACTTTTTGACCCGTGCAGGAGCTTGTCTGTTAATAACTACTACAGCTAGAGCACACTTAATACAGAAGTGCTGTTGTCGAGCCCCACGTTGGGCATGCGGCCGCTCGCTCACCCCCCCCTCCTGGTGGGACGGGGAGAGAATCGGGACAAAGAAAGGCAAAACTCATGGGTTAACAACAACAGTAGTTGAGAGAGAGAGAACCGTTAGGTAGGCAAGGAAGCCCAGAGCCCCAGGGTGGGTGGTGCTGTGGAAGGGCTGCCAAGGGAAGGGGAGAGCCAGCAATGCCGTTCACTGCCAGCACCTTTCCTGTGGGAGAAATCTCTGGATGTTTTCAAATGGGGAGCTGGGATCTGCCGAGGGTGAGACTGAGAGAACCCTTTGTTTGGTAAACAAGCGTAGAACCCCAGTGTGGGCGGTGCTGTGGAAGGGCTGCCAAGGGAAGGTGAGGGCCGGCAATCCCTTTCAGTGCTGGCACCTTTCCTGTGGGAGAAATCGCTGGACATTTTCAATTTTGGAGCTGGGCTCGGTATGCAACAGTTTTTGTCATTCAAACATAAATATCCATAAACCCCTTGTTCATGTATTAAGATTAAGTCTAACGCTAATCTGTTTTGTAAGGTCATTTTAGACATAGTTTGCAATTGAGTATTAAATCCTTTAACCCCTTCCTTGTTGCGTTTGCTAGTATTTCTATTTGTCCTGATAAATTATACAGCCATATATGATTTTGAAATGAAGTGATTTGAGGGCTAAAAATTGCCTCTAGGAGCCTTCCCACTTTTGTTCCAGTAGAAGGATGTCTCCAGGGGTCTATTTCATCTCGTTTTAGTTTTCCCCATAATTTAAAACCTAATGCACTTTTCCTCCATAGGGGGCACAAAGTTACCATGCCTAAAGTATGTTGCCATACTTTGCCTTCTAAAGGTAATCGAGTAGTCCAAGTTCCATCACTACTAACCCAGACAGTATGACCCACAGAAGGCATTGTCTTCTTATTACAATTGACAAACTCTTTTTGGATCATGACTCTGGTCCAAGTGTCATTTACATGAGTGGAATATTTTCTACATCCTAACCATACAGCTCTACCAACTGGGCCTAGTCGGAAGATTTCATAATCAACTGTGGAGCGATTAAAAACTCATGTACAATTCCATTTAGCATATTGGGAATCTTTACTCCTTGCCTTTGCTATATTTGTTAGCAGTGTTATGTTTGTATTCGTGCTCTCCGATTCCTCTGCAGTCCATTCAATGCAGCAAAGTGTACTTTGCGTATAATGCCACTCACCTTCTTCCGAGTTGGTGCAGACTCTGGGCAAATTCATTCCTCGTGGGAATCATTCACATCCCTTTCCTGGTCCTGGTTTTCTGCTTCCCCTCAAGTCACTAACACTTAGGCAGGTGATATTAGTTCCCCTGCCAATAGCTAGGGCGTGATTACCTAAATTTAATGACCCATTTCCAATTTAAATTATTTTTTCAAAGGTTACACTTAAATTCAAGGTTAAGATTCCGCAATCTAGAGGATCCACTGCAGATTTTGGTTAGGGAAGGCACGCAGTTAAGCTGCTAACATTGCGACTTCTCCTGAAGGACTGGACGAGTTGTAAGGTTACATTTCTCCTACACATAGTAAAAGTTAAATAGGTGAGTACAATACTTCTAACCTTCATCGTAGTAGAGTGAAATCAAAAGATATTTTGCCTTATACATAAACAATAATATATTAGGTAATAAAATTAACAATACTAAGTACAAGAACAATTAACCTTGTGGACATTCAATTTCTACATAAGCAAGTCCTCCTTCCCAGGTAAAAGTCATGAAACATCCTTAGTCAATCGAAGTTTGAGGTCTCCAGTTTGTGTGGGGGTCCGTTTTTCTTGATCCGGTTCTGGTGCTCTTTTCACCTGTGTATAGTGAATCCAGGAGTCAATTCCTTCTACTTTAACTGCAGTCTATGTCTTTAATAACACAGTATAAGGTCCTTTCCACCTCTCCTTTGGTGGTTCATCTTTCCAGGTCCGTATATAAACAATATCTCGGGGTTGGAATGGGTGCACTGGTGAGTCCAAGGGAAGAGAAACCTTGTGAGTTAGGTACCTGCGCAGGGAGGATAAAGTCTGCGAAAGAGAAAAGAAATATTCTTTGATGTTAGCCTGTCCTTTCACATGCATTTGATCACCTTTTCCTGTCATCAAGTTTACAGGATACGGTTTTCCATACAGAATTTCAAAAGGACTCACTTTTTCTCTTACTCTAGGAGTAACCCGAATTCTCATTAATGCTGTAGGTAGGATATCTACCCATTTCATTTGCATTTCCTGACATAGCTTCGAGATCTGTCTCTTTAAGGTCTGATTCATCCTTTCGACCTTTCCACTTGACTGCGGTCTCCAAGGTGTATGCAGATCCCATTGTATTTGTAGAAACTTAGCAACTCCCTGAACTACTTCAGCTATAAAGTGAGGCCCATTATCTAATGACATCCCTGCTGGGATGTCGAATCTTGGTATAATTTCTTTCAACAAGATTCTAACTGCTTCTCTAGCTTGGTTGGTACGGTGAGAGAAGGCCTCTCTCTGGCCAGCCAGCCAAAGTATCTACTAATACCAACAAATATTTATATTGGTTACATCTAGGTAACGCTGAAAAGTCTATTTGCCAGTATTCCCCAGGAGTTATTCCTTGCTTCACAATCCCTCCTATCATTTTCTTCTTGATTTGGGGGTTATTAGCACAACTGATGGTACATTTTTTTACTACAATGTCCGCTATACTCTGTAATTTAGGCCCCAAAACGTTTCTTTTCACAGTTAATGTTAGTACATCCGCTCCAGTATGTGTCTCTTGATGTAGTCTTTTAAGTAGAATTTCCATCATTTTCTCAGGGACCAGCAACTTTTTCAACGGTGTTACCCACCAACCTTGATCATTTTTGGAGCATTCTAATTGCTCCGCTAACTGGTTTTCCTTTTCAGTATATTTTGGTCGTAACAATTCTAAGTGAGATCCTGGGA
This sequence comes from Phoenicopterus ruber ruber, assembly GCA_009819775.1. Lineage (NCBI taxonomy): Eukaryota > Metazoa > Chordata > Aves > Phoenicopteriformes > Phoenicopteridae > Phoenicopterus > Phoenicopterus ruber. Next base: position 21,802 of record CM020221.1, read on the forward strand.
ATAAGGCTCCTTCTATGTTTGACTCCTCTAGGGCTGCCTTTTTAGCTTGCCAATCTGCTTTTCTGTTTCCTTTTATAATTTCACTATTTCCCTTTTGATGAGCTCTACAATGTATTATTGCAACTTTGTTTGGTAGGAGAATTGCTTGCAATAGTTTCATAATTTCTGTCCCATATTTTATTGGCGTCCCTTGTGAATTCAACAGCCCTCTTTCTTTCCAAATTGCCCCATGTGCACTGCTCCAAATGCATATTTAGAATCAGTATATATATTGACTCTCTTTCCATGACTTAATTCTAATGGTCGAGTCAATGCTATTAATTCTGCCTTTTGAGCGGATGTATTACTAGGCAGTGCTTTGGCTTCTAGAGTTTGGGTATGTGTTACCACTGCGTATCCGGCTCTTCGTTTTCCTTCCATCATATGGCTGCTGCCATCAGTGAAGAGTTCCATTTCTGCATCAGGCAGGGGTTCATCCTGTAGACCTGGTCTGCTGGAATACACTTGTTCAGTAGTGGTTAGACAGTCATGTAACTCATCAGACTCAGAAACTGGTGGCAGGTGAGGACAGTGTATGACTTCGGAATCACAGGATGCATATCTCTAGTCCTTGCATTAACCAGCCTATATTCACGAGACTGAGGTTTCTTTACAGGCAGAATTGGAGTATTGAACTCCGACTGACATTCCCTTAATTGTCCATGCTCTAAGAAAGAATCTCTTAGAGACTCTAGTCCCTTCCAAACTTCCAATTTAATAAGATAGTCTTTCTTTCTTACCCACTGGGCTCCTGGTTTCAGTTCGATCTTCACCGGAGTCATGTTTTTTGCTCATCCTGGTGTTCCTGAAGCCCGTACTAAAGGAAGCACTGTGTCCGATACCTCATCTGGAATGTCTCCTTCTTCCGCTTGGTTCTCTTCAGTTAATAAGCATATCTGGGCATTCCATGCATTCCTTGGAGGGATATGTAACTGAACAGAATCTTTAGAGAAGGTTAACTGTGCATTCAACTTACAAAGTAAATCTCATCTGAACAATGGTAAAGGGCATTCTGGCATATAGAGAAATTTATGTGTTAATTTGGTATCCCCAGTTGAGCGTTCCATAGGCTGTAAAAATGGTCTCAAAGTTCTTTTCCTGGTCGCACCAACCATGCTTACCTTAGTCTTGCTTAATGGTCCTTTACAGCTAGTCACTACAGAATGGGTGGTCCCACTATCAATCAAAAAATCTACTATCTCATTCCCCAGCTTAACTGGAACGAGAGGGTCGGCTGGGGAAACTTTAATAGACTCTACCTTCTGCAATTTCTTTCTTATATCTGTTGCCGCTTGGCCAATGAACAGCATGTTAAATGACTTTAAATTACTAGCATCTTCCGGGTCCAGATCTGTCCACTTCCGAGCCACTTCCCACAATCTTTCATAAAAGGTGGATCCCACCCCAGATCCTCTTTTGGGAGATACGTATCAGCATTAGGTATTCCCCCATACTGTTTGGTCAGTCTCTCTCTAGCTTTTTTTAAAAACCATTCTCCTTTCCTCGGTGGTAAACAAATTCTAGGAGAGTATTCTAGGAGAGCCTGCACATCTCCCCAGTTGGGATTATGAGTTATCATTACAGTCTTAACAGTGCTGCACATTCCTTCGGGATTATTTCGATAGGGTCTGACTGCCTATTTCCAGTTCAATAAATCAGAAGTAGTAAAAGGCACATGTACATACACCGGTGTTCCTTCAGGCCCTATGGCCTGCCTAAGGGGAGCTTGAACTATAGGTCTCTGTCCCCTTGTTCTTCTTGATATGGGGCTCATAGTTTCACTTTCCCCATCGCTTGAACCATGAGATTCTGGTTGTCTTGGGGGAGCTACTAACAACCGAGTATTCTTCTCTGGATTTTCCAATTCCATTCCCTCCATTCCACAACCAGTACAAGAAGAATTTTCCTTTTTACCTTTCTTTTATTTAGTGCATCTGTTCTAATTTGATGCTTAGAGTCTACCAAACTGCATTTTTTTCTAATATCCCATTCATTTCTTAATGCAAAAAACATACCCACGTATGGTATTTCCTTCCATTTATCAGTTCTCTGGCAGAACAACATTAATTGCAATATAGTATTGTATTTTAAGGATCCATTTTCAGGCCATTTTTCACCCTCTTCCAATTTATAACTTGGCCACCACTTCTTATTATTCTTTGCATCCCTTGCCAAGTTCAGCTCCAGCCGTGCCTCGGCCTTCCTGACCCCATCCCTACTCAACCGGGCAGCGTCCCTATACTCTTCCCAGGATACCCGTCCCTGCTTCCACTGCCTGTGCATTTCCTTCTTGCCCTTTACTTTGACCAGCAGGTCTCGACTCAGCCATGCCGGTCTCTTGCCTTCTTTGCCCGATTTCTTACACCTGGGGATTGAGAGCTCCTGCGCTCTATGGAAAGCCTCCTTAAAGCTCTGCCAGCTCTGTTCTGCTCCCTTGTCCCTCAGGGCAGTTCCCCAGGGCGTCCTCTTGACTAACTCCTTGAAGAGCTGGAAGTTTGCTTTCCTAAAATTCAGGGTCCTGACTTTACTCTTCACCTGACCCATATCCCTCAGGACTGCGAACTCCACCAGCGCGTGATCACTGCAGCCCAGGCTGCCTCCAATCTTGACGTCACCGATTATCTCACTTGCGCTGGTGACCAACAGGTCCAGTAACGCATCCCCTCTGGTAGGGCTGTCTATTACTTGGCCTAAGATGTTACCCTTGGTGCACTCCAGGAGTCTCCTGCATTGCCCACAGCTCGCCATGCTACTTTCCCAGCAGGGGTAGGGGTGGTTAAAGTCCGCCAGCAGCACGAGAGCCTGCGAGCATGATGCCTCCTTTAGCTGGAGTAAGAAGTTTTCGTCGATAGGCTCCCCTTGATCGGGCGGCCTGTTGTAAACACCGACTACAAGGTTCTAGGTTGGTAACTTGTTTTCAGGTAGGTTATCCTTCTGCAAGTTTTGATTGCATGGCTGCTGAATGTGCTCGATGATTTTTTTCCAATGCTAAATATGCTGTTGCATTTATTGCAAACAAAGCGCTCCTTGCACCTTTCTCAGTAACGCCGTCCTCCTGGGTATTGAAGAATGAATTGAATTCCATGTGCACACACCCCCTCCAGTGGCTGTTTTACTACAGCACAGCGTTTGCGCCTGTTTATAAAGAACAGTTTTGTGTTTCTATCCGCACTCCTGTTATCTCTGATAAGTTTCCAGCCGTTACTGTGTCTTGTTTTCTCAGTCTTACTCTGTCCAGTTACCAGGACGCTACCACGCCAGTGATACTCAGGCCCTTCAGGGCTGTGGCGAGCGGCCCGGCAGACACGTGTGGCTCCATAAAGAAACAAATCCTTTTTTGCGTGAGCAGGGGTAGAAACGGGCAGCACACACCACCCAGCCGCAGTGCAGTGTTCCAGTTGATGAAACCTCTCTCAGACAGATTGCAGTAACTGACAGAAAAAGCGAGCTCTTCCCTTTCACAAGAACCTTTACACTTCCCTTTTGAATAAGAGCTGATCTGCTAATCGGTTTGACCCCTGATTCACCTGTTCAATAAAGGAGTTCGTCATTTTACCTTTTAGCCATCGGACTGAGCAACGGTAACTCTCACTGGGAGTGTGAATTAGAGCCTGTTTTTTATTCCTGGGCAACACACTGTTACATTGATTGCAAAACCTCTACACTACCATTAATAAAGAGATTTTTAATGCTCATAAATCAAACAGGGTCTTTATTTGATATTTAAGGGCAATTCAAGGAAGATAGTAATAAAAAAAGAAAACCAGCTGTGCTTGTTCATCGTTTTAAAGACTTTCAGACAGGATTGATCATTATCCTGGCATTATAATGGCTGGATTTCTGCTGGCTTTGCATCTTTTTTACATAACTTTTGCATCATTGACTTTTGAGGTATTATTGCTAGGTCAATTTTTTTACAAGAGTTCGTAGTCTCATACTTTGATGACAAGTCTAAAGACTCTGCAAGTCTAAATGAGGTTGCAGTTCCCGAGGGGAGGGTTGTTAGAAAAGAGTTTATGTGTACTGTCTTAACTAGAGTATTTGCTTCATCTGCATCTTGCAGGAACCTCTGGAGTCTGACGTGCACAAGCCTCACTCTAACCAATTCATGAGAATGATGTGTGACAGAATTAACCCCTTGATGATGGATCTTCTCAAAAGAAGACGGGATTGATGCTGGCTATGATGGCAGATCAACAAAGGCAGTAAACCAGCAAGAGCAGACCTCGGATACAATACAAGGTCAGTGTCTTGCAACACTGGATTGTGGCAGTTGGACGAAAAGAGGGACTGGGTGTGTATGCATGTGCGTAGGCTCACAGAATGGAATTAAAATGAAAAATGTGTTAGGTGGCCTGGAAAAAAAAGAATGAAAAGTGGTTGGTTTGGGGTTTGGGTTGGGTTTTTTTCCATTTTCCATTGTCCTGTAGAGAAGTCCAGCTTTGTAGAGAAAGTCTATACCTATTTCATGCAGGGATAAATAGTGATGTTCACCTTTTCTTCCCCAAGTCGGACTTAGAGACTAACACAGCCGGAGATTTATTTGTGTGCAATTGGAGAAGAAACAACCTGCCATATCAAAGTTTTGAGAAGTCTGGAGGAAATCAGTAGAGACTCAGATGGTGGGACTGATAGTTTTATACAGCCTTTCAGATTACAAGTTCATCTTGTTGGATCTTTGGTAAAGCTAAAAGTTCTCAAGGCCCCAGCTACTGTTCTTTAGTACTCAGAGCTCTCCAACCACTGTGAAATATTCCTGTCCTCTTATTTAGAGATGGTCCCCGTTCTTTACCCTGTATTACATCCACTGGGAACGGTTAACCTAGAAAAGTGATAAATGAAGTGAGCCCTTCCCTGACAATTCTGCAAATGACTTGAAATCTTGCCCATTAGAAGCCAATCCTAGCAGTTAACCGTGTTGGGAACCTAGTGTGTGAAGTGATAGAGAAACACAGAGCAGGTCTGGCCCTAGAGGGTAGTGATAGGTTTCTTTGGCTTAACATTAGCACGTCCCTTTCCTGGGAGACAGATACTATATTTACACCAAAACAACCAGCATGGTGACTCTCCTTATGGCCTTCTCTAAAGGAAAGTGCACTGTTTCATGGACTGTTACTTTCTCAGAGGCACTGGATGTGATTCTCCATTTTCTTTCCAAGCTCTTGGAGTAAATATGTTACATTTCTGGGTGTCTCAGTTTCCCAAGAAAACAATCCAATTAATATTTAATTACTTGAGGTAGGCTCTGATCTACCAGAGATATTGCTGAAAGCTGGGAGGGTGCAAAGAAGATGAAGCCTGGCTCTTTTCAGTGGTGGTGCCCAGGGTCCATCCGGCTCAGGGTGGCCCTCCTTCAGCAGGGGCTTGGACCAGATGAGCTCCGGAGGTCCCTGCCAACCCCAACCGCTCCGCAAGTGTGTGATGCTGGCACAGCAACAGGCACCGCCCAAAAGGGGCCTGAGCAAACACAGAGGTGTGAATCACACTGCCAGATGGGCTTTGCATCACAGGGTCTGTCTGTGAGGCTGGGGGAGCTCCTGGGCGCGCCCCTGGGTGCACCCTCAAGAGCCCTGTGATGTCACCAGAGTCACAGTCACCCCATGATGTCACTTGCGGTGGGCAACAACACGTGCCAGCATCGCATACTACCAGTGGCACATGAGACGTTGAGTCCTGTGAGCAGCACCTGAGACACTGAGTCCTGTGGGCAGCACCCGAGCCATCGCGTCCTGCCAACGGCACATGAGACGTTGTGACCTGCCAGCAGCCGAGGAGCCACTGAATCCCACCGGCGGAACCTGAGCCTTCGAATCCCGCCAGTGGCACCTGCCAAGTCCTGCCAGCAGCAGACGACACACCACGTCCCGGCAGAAGCTGACAGGACACCGAGTCCCGCCAGCAGCACCCACCAAGTCCCGCCAGCAGCCGAGGAGACACCGAGTCCCGGCAGCAGCTGACAGGACACCGAGTCCCGGCAGCAGCCCTGGAGGCGTCCAGGCGTCAGGCGGCGGCACCGGGAGCCGCCAGGAGCTCCCGGCACAGGGACCCCTGCCCCATCTGCTTGGGACCCCTGGAAGAACCTGCTGGCGTGGACCTGTGCTGGCACGCGTTCTGCCATGCCTGCATCCAGCGCTGGGCCGCCACCGCCGTCGCTGCCACCTGCCCGCTCTGCCGGCAGCCCATCCTGGCCATCCGCCGCCTGCAGGTGCAGGATGACCACGCTGGGGTGGCCGGCCGTCACCACGGCCGCTTCCACCCCTACGCGGGGCCGTGGCGGCAGGGGCGGCAGCAGCAGCAGCGGGGCCGCAGAGCCCCCCGGCGCCAGAGATCCTCCCCGAGCACAGGGAGCGCAGCCCCCACACGCCCCACCAGCGTGGCCGGAGCCTGTCCAGGCAGCAGGACAGCGACGGGCGCAGCCGGCTCTGCTACTCGCCGGAGCCCAGCGAAGATCCAGCGTGGCTGCAGAGGATCCAGGACGATGAGCCGGGCTCAGGGGACCATGCGCACCGCCTCCCCTGGCTGCGCTTCTGAGCGGGGCGGCCGGGCCCCCCAGGGCCCCTCTGAAATAAAAATACCGGGGGTGCTGAGAGGGGCCACGCCTGGTTTCTTCCATGCCAGGTTGCTGGTCCCTGTGGGGCTGCACCCCGGGAAGGGGAAGGGGAAGGGGAAGGGGAAGGAAGAGTCCCCTGGGACTCCTCCAGGCAGATCCCTGAAAGGGGCCACTGTCTGCTCTCCTGAAGGCCAGGGTGAGGAAAGAGGCTGAGATGGAGGTTTGGGCTGAATGTGTAGCAGATCCTCACCAGGCAATTAGTGTTTAAAGGCTTTGATCTGCTGCTTCTTGATTTTATTCCAGCCCCTCGATGGAATTTCTCACATGTAAGCGAGCCCCGCTAATCCATCCTGGCCATATATAATGGATGGTGGTGGAGTGAAGGAACACTCAGCGACTCTTAGCTATGAGCTTTATTTCATTAGGTTACCAAATGTAGCTGCCTGTTGCCTGGGGTGGTGGTTTCGGAGCTCCCCACAGTAGCAGGATGCTACTGAGCAATGAGGCAGGGAGAGTTTGTTTTCAGGAAATCTCTTGCAGACCCCACCCTACCAGGAAATACAAGCAAATAGTTTTTGGACTTCCACTAAAGCTGGGTTTGAACCTCCCTTTCTAACTGGCTGGCTACTCACAAGCTCCACAGTGCTCCACAGTGCTTCCTTTTCTCCTTTGCCCTGAAAAATGGACCATATGATCCATTTTATGGAAATAGTTATTAACTGTACCATAATACTGTGTATTATGTTCCCATTTGGAGTTGTGCTTTCAGTACTCTTTCTAAAGGGAAGGAAAGAAGAGTTGTAAGAGGAAAGAGGGGGGGAGAAGACAGTTAGAGAAGGACAAGCTGATACTGCTCTCACCAGCTCTTGCGCTGGAATTAAGAGGGGCCTCTTGGAGGGTGCCCCAGAGAGACGAGTGTTTGGCCAGCTCTCGCAGCGCAGCACACAGCTCTCCCCAGCACAGGAGCTGTGAAAAGCAGGGAGGAGAGAAGGGAGGGCGAGTTGCCCTTCTGAGATCTGCCATCAGGATTTCTTTTGCTGCTGTTGTGGTTTAACCCCAGCTGGTGTCCGAATACCATGCAGCCGCTCGCTCACTCCCCCCCCCTCCCCAGTGGGGTGGGGAGGAGAATCGGAGAGAAAGGAAAACTCACGGGTTGAAATGAAAACAGTTCACCAGGACAGCAAAGAAAAAGATAATAATTATATATTAAAAATGATAATAATAAAAAATACAAGGATAATAGAATATATAAAATGAACGATGCACAATTTCTCACCACCCGACGACCGATACAGCCCGTCCCGAGCAGCAGCCAGGGAGCAGGGGTATCCCCCCCCCAGCTATCCCAGAACAGCAAGTGCCAGAGAGAGCAAGTGAGGGAATGAACAAGGGGTCCCCGAGAAGCTGTGTGGCTACAGAATTTGGATGTGCTTGGTGCAGCTGTAGACCTCCTGTTTTGGATGGCAAAGCAGCAGAAGATTGCCTTTGCAAGGCAATACTCTGGAGAGACTTTTGCTTCCATTTTTGACAGGTCTTCCTCTGGTCTCCTTTGGGGAACTGTGCGGTTTCAGGACTCGGTCAGGTGGCAGCAGTCAGCAAGGGTGAGTGCAGGGATGCTGAGTGCAGGGATGCAGTGTCTTCTGCTCTCAGGGGAATGAGCGAGAGCAGCCCCACACACTTGCTGGCACACTGATCAAAACGGCCCTCATCGTTTGCTCTTGGACAATAGACACACACTCTTTGCACACACGCACACAGACACAAACACAGATCCGTGCACTCCACACACACACAGCTCCACGTGCCCCTCGCCCACACACAGATATACCAATACACGGAGTCCCATAAACTCTGCATTCACACACAGTCAGAGACCCATGCACCTCTCGCACACCCATTCTGCCTGCACACACACACACTGACAATCCCACCCTCCCACCCCCCTCTCTTACAATAAGACCCACACACCCCTTACATACACACGCAAACCTGTGTGCCCCTGACACACACACACACACACACACTCACTCTCTCTCTCTCTCTCTCTCACACCCCAAACATAGTGTCAGTCCCCGGGGGATCCCCAAATGTGTGTGTGCTTGTGAGCCCTGAGAGTGTCGTGTGTGTGTGTGTGCCTGCACAAGTGACCTCCTGGCTGTGCCAGCCCCAGAGGAGGGGACGCGGCTGTCAGTGCTGATGGGTGATGGTGATGGCAGTGCCTGGGCCGTGGCAGGCTGTGCGACCACCCGCACATGTGCTGTGTATGCGTCCTGCGTGTCTGTGTGTGCATGTGCGCGGGTGTCTGTGTTAGTGTCCGTCTGCGTATCTGTACGTGTGTGTGTCTGTGATCATGTCTGTGTTTGTGCATCTGTGTGCATGTCAGCGTGTGTGTCAGTGTGTGCATCGGTGTGTCTGTGTGTATGTTTCTGTGTGTTTGTGTGTCTGTCTGAGTCTGCTGTGTATGTGTGTCTCCGTGTGTGCATGTCTCCGTGCGCGTGTCTCTGTGTGTGTCTGTGCTTGTGTCTGTGGGCGTACATGTGCGTGTCTGTGTGTGTATTCCCTGGTTGAGGCTGTGTATCCAGGCAGGCAGAGGCTGCTGCATCATGGGAAGAGCTCAAATCATTCATAACCGACTCACGGGCTCCCGAGTCCAGACAGAGCAGAAGTGGGGTGTGATGAGTGGGGGCCAGGCTAGGGAGCTCTGCCGGGCACTGCCCCGCTCAGGCCGCTTCATCCTCGCTGGCCACAGCAGCGGCTGCTTGCTCCTCGCCTGCCGCCCGCAGGACCTGCTGCCGGTGCTTCTCCCTGGGACGCTGGAGAGCAGTGGGAGTGCAACGGCTGCGCTGGCACAGGCACCGGCCAGAGGTCCAGGGCTGGGTGCCAGGGCCAGGCAGGGCCCGTCGTGGTGGCAGAGCCATTGCGTACCCTGGGAGGGAAGGGTTGCATGGCTGGGGCCCCTCCAGGCCGGGGAGCATGGGTGGATCTGCGGACCTTCCTGCCTCCCCTTACGGTGTCCAGTCAGAGCCAGCCTGCCCCAGCACCAGCTGAAGAAAAGGAGGAGGACGGGGGGACATTCGTGGTGATGGCAGTGGTATTCCCAAGGAAACACTGTGTGTGCTGAGGCCCCGCTTCCCAGAAAGTGGCTTAACATCAGCCTGCCAATAGGAAGCAGTGAATAAATTCCTCATTTTGTATTGCTTGTGCACACAGCTTTTCCTTCACCTATTAAACTGTCTTCATCTCGATCCACGAGCCATCTCACCACCTCCTATTTCCCATCTGTACTGGGGAAGAGGGAAGTGAGTGAGCAACTGTGTGGGTACTTGGCTGTTAGCAGGGGTCAACCCACTCCACTGGCTCATAGACTCATAGATCATAGAGGAGCCCAGGTTGGGAGGGACCTCCAAAGATCATCTGCTCCAACCTCTTGTGGGAAAGGGAGCCTGGATGAGGCTATCTTGCACCGTGTCCGGTCGCATCCTGAAACCCTCCGGTGATGGGGACTCCACCACATCCCTGGGGAGCTTGTTCCAGCAAGTGATTGTTCTCACTGTAAAAAAAATCTCTGTCAAGAAGAAACCTCTTCTTTCTCATATCATCTTATATCACATCCAATTTGTTGTCAGTCAGGACCCCCAGGTCCTTCTCTGCAGAGCTGCTTTCCAACCGGTCAGCCCCCAGCGCGTCCTGCTGTATGGGGTAACTCTTCCCCAGGGGAAGGACTTTGCACTTCCCTTGGTTGAACTTCACAAGGCTGCTCTCAGCCCACTTCTCCAGCCTGTCGAGGTCCCTCTGGATGGCAGTGTGATCTCCTGGTGTCTCAGCCACTCCTCCCCGTTTTGTGCCACCTGCCAACTGGCTGAGGGCGCACACCGTCACCTCACTGCAGAAGGCCATCAGATGGGCAAAGTGTGATTTTTCCCCACGGTAAATCCATGCTGACTCCTCCCGATCACCTTCCTGTCCTTCATGTGCCCAGAAACGGTTCCCAGGGTTGGCTGCTCCATCCCCTTCCCAGGGATCGTCGTGAGGCGCCTGCAGGTCCCCAGATCCTCATTTGCTTTTCTCCGGACCTCGGGAACCTCTTCCTTTGCTGGGACCTGTCCAAGGCAATGGAGCGGGGCCCCGCACGGACGCCGGGCAGCTCCCTCAGCCCTCGTAGGCGCCAGCCGGTGAGAGGCACAGCCCCGCTGCTGGGCGACCCCGCCGGGCCTCTCGCTCCCGCCCAGACACCGCCCTTTTCCCCGGAAGCGGCGGCGGAGCGCTTTGGGCGGCGCACCCGGAAGCGGCGGGGGGGCGCTTTGGGCGGTGCACCCGGAAGCGGCGGCGGGGCGCTTTGGGCGGTGCACCCGGAAGCGGCGGCGGAGCGCTTTGGGCGGCGCACCCGGAAGCGGCGGGGGGGCGCTTTGGGCGGCGCACCCGGAAGCGGCGGCGGGGCGCTTTGGGCGGCGCACCCGGAAGCGGCGGCGGAGCGCTTTGGGCGGCGCACCCGGAAGCGGCGGGGGGATCGGAGTTCCGTGGCGCCTCTCCGTGTCGGGCGCTTCCGCGATGGCGGCTGCGCCGTTGCGCGTGTGAGTGCAGCGGGACGGGACGGGACGGGGCGGGCGAGGCGGCGGGGGCGGCCGCGGGGGAGGAGGCTGCTGAGGCGCGGCGGGCGGCGGGGGCGTGGCGTGGCGTGGCGTGGCGTGGCGGCCGCTGACGCGCGGTGTCCCGCAGGCTGGCGTGTGGCGACGTGGAGGGGCGGCTGGAAGCGCTCTTCGGGCGGGTCCGGGCCGTCCAGAGCAAGAGCGGCCACTTCGACGTAAGGCTCCGGGGGGCTGGGGGGGCCGGGCGCGGGCTGCCCCGCTCCGCTCCCTGCGGGGCGCCGGGCGAAGGGGAGGGGGGCTGTTCCGCGTGGGGTTCCCGTACCCGTCCTACGGGTGAGCAGGGGCGTTGGGACGGCTCAGCGCAGGAGACTGCCAAGGGTGACACGGGAAAAATTCCTGGGTGAGTTTCGCGTGGAGGGGATGTCCCGTGGGTGCTCGGGCGGCGTGGTGGGAGGAGCCATAATCTGCAGGCAGAGCGTGCGGGCGGGCACCTGTCCCTTTGCCACGTTTAAACCCATTAACGTTGCTGTTACGCGTTTAAGACTAGATGCAGATAACCATAGGGGAACCTCTTTACCACTCCAGACAAAGCGCAGTTGAAGGGATGCGTGTCACAGCGTTGTGACAACGCAGGATATCGCTGAAAAAGCTGCATGTGTTGTGTCTTTGGCCAAATGGCAACTCTCACTTTTTCTGATGTTTTTAGATGCTTTTGTGCGTTGGTAATTTTTTTGGTTCTACGTCAGAGACAGAATGGGCAGAGTACCGCACAGGGGCCAAGAAAGGTAAGGAAGGCATTGTCACTCTGGATGCTGGCGATTGCGCTATTTCGCGACCCCCTTCGCTGTCTCATGGCAGCGTGCTTTTAAATTCAGAAGTTGCAGTTAAATGGTGTAACGTTAAAGCAGTTAAACTCAAGTAGGAAAGCTCCACACAGGAGGGACAGATGGGTTTGTTTTAAAAACAAAACTCATTTCTGTCACGGTCTTGCACTCGGGAACACGAAGATGCAGATGTCCAAGTGGCCTGCCCACGATTTGGGCGTCAAAGCCTGAGCCTGGGTCACCTGGCCAGCGCTGTTTGCAGCCATAGGAGAGACACAGGATGCTGCTAATTGGTGTCACGGTCTTCCCTCTCCTTGCCTGGATGTCGTAAGGCTCCGCTTCTGTTCCCGCCATCACTTCCTTACAGTTTCAGCCTGCAGGCTGCCATGCGGGGCAGTCCTTGTTTTCTCAACCCGGGCAGCCTGAGAAGCTGTACGTAGATGTTTACGGCGCTTCAGTCGGCAAGCGGTGGGATCCCAGCACACCTGCCAGTGTGTAGCCCTTCTTCTGCCACTCCCGGTGCTTCCCTCGCAGAAATTCCCGGTCATTCCCTGTTCACACCCACATTCAGACTTCCACCACAGACCTCTCTGCAGTGTGTAGCTGTGCTGTTCTTCCCCTCCCTGAATTCAGGCCTGAGAAGAAAGGGGAAAGCAGAGGTGCTGGCGGGCTGAGCGTCTCTGTTCTTCAGCCATGGAGATCAGAAGGCTTCCCAGAGGAGCAGGGTTTGCCTGTTCCTCCTTGGTCCCCTCAGCCCTTGTGCTGAAGTTTTCCCAGCCGTGGATATGAAAAGTCCTGTGTGGACTTCTCTGCGCCTTTCCACACCCCTCTTGTAAGGGAGATGCTACTTCATGAGCGTTTGTAGTGTTCCTCTTTCCTCTTCAGTGCTACTCTGGCTCTCACCCCTGGCGGGAGGCAAGCCGGAAGGGAGCTGGGACTCTTGCTTTCCGGTTCCTCTCTGCTGGTGCGTCACCCCCCAGTTACCCCCCGCTTGTTTGTGTGTGAGCCATCTGGACGAAGGTCGTCCTGTTTGCTGCTTGTGACCAAGGACTTACCATGGCGAGACATGCTGCCTTGGGTTCCTGTTGCCGTGAGAATATAAGGAGAATTGTTACTGGTTTAAACTTTGCTCCCCGAGGAAGCTCTCCTGCGCACGCAGGGAGAAGAATGGCTGTTACCAGCAAAGTTGTCCCTGGACCGATACATTTTTGCTCGTCCTCACTTGAATTGTCTTTACCCTTTGAACTGTTGAAAAAATCTGTAGCTTATAACCTCACCTATACGCACATAGATACAAACAAGATGTGTGTCACTTATTTTTAGTTTTAAGCCATTTGTAAGGTTTTAACACTCTGCTCTGCAATTGAAAGCAATGTCCTGTATCTTCTGACTGTGGGAGCTGAAACTTCGAGAACAGTCTGACAACAGCTGTAGCAGAGCTGCTCTATTGCTGCTGCTCTGCCTTCTTAAATGGGAAACTATTGCTGGTTTTTATTCAGTGAAAAACTTAGGACCTGCTGCCCAGGTGAACTGTTGGCCAGCTTACTGGTGTACTGCTCTGCCAGGAAATCGACAGGAGGTGTCTCTGACATCGGTCGTTGCTTTTTCTAACTTTTAATAGCTTGAAAAGATATGACTGACACTGTTTGGAGAAATCAATTTTTATTGATCACCAAGCCATAGAGAAATTAAAACTAGTACTACCAATTGCTTTTTTTATTATATCCACCAGTTCTAGGTGAAGTCATGCAGCAAGTTCTTCTACCAAGGGAATCAAAGAGCTGGTGAACTTGAGCTTTTCCCCTTTTCATCAATGGTTTGCAGTTTTTCGATAGCCATACAAATTTAGATCAGCTTAAACTGAATGACCGGGTGTCCCTGTGCTCTGCTATTTACTTAGCGTTGCCCAAGGGAAGACCTGTGTTTTTAGGACTGTGGATCATTTCAGAGCTGACCATCTTATGTAGGCAGCGGAGTGAGTTGTAGTTAAAGCAGAGGTTATTCTCTGCTGGTGCTATATGCATCTGTGGAAACAGCAGGCTTGGGGACTTATTTTGAAGGCAGGTTTCTTGTCCTGTGCTTACTGCTCCTCGGCACGCTGCACAGGAGTGGTGTTGGGGTCTGTAGGAATGGATGGGATGTGTTGCGATTCCAGTAAATGTGGACTGAACTTGTGCTAATGTACTTGAATAAAAGCAGACTCAGTGCATGTGGTTTTCTTCCTCAGCTCCAATTCCAACTTACTTGCTTGGCGCTAATAACCAAGAGACCGTGAGCTATTTTCCAGATGTTAGTGGCTGCGAATTAGCGGAGAACATCACTTATTTAGGTAAGGCTGCAGGTGGTTTGTGATAAGGGATGTGCATTTGCCCAATCGTGCTTTCATGAACATTTTCTGGTCTTCCCACTTCAAAGCCCTTCCTTTTTCTGGAAATTTTAAGGTGGCATTTCCTATTCTGGGGTTCAGACTGGAGTTGAACTCTGTGTTGAAAGGCTGATACAATCTGCCATGTAAAATGTGGAAGACGAGCCCGCTTTTTTTGTTGTTTTCTAACATTGAACTTGCTCACCAAAAAGAAGAGTGGTTGAAAGAGCCTGTTCTTTGAGAATATCTTATTCCCATAGTGTGCCTGTCTTTGTATGGGGAAGGTTTCCTACTTGAAGTATGATTTTGCTATGCTCTGAGGCTGTACTGGAGTAGCAGAGGTAAGAAGTGTCATCGTTACAGGTAATGAAGCTGTAGCAAAGCTAAAAGGAAAACCTAGTTTCCTTCTAGAATGCCACCTGACAAAAACTGTAACAAGTAAAGGCACTTGCAATTGGCTTTTTTTACTCAGCCTTCATACCGAGCTTTTGATATGGATTGATTATTGGGAAGCAAGATAGCAGTGAGGAGAGAAGGCTGGGGGTTGTCTGAACAGCTGCTTCTCTGTAGGTAGGGTTTGAGCCATTGCGCTAAAACATGTCTTTACCGCAGCTTATGGGCACAGAAAATGGGCTGTCGTACGGATAGTTTCAGTAGAAGTAAGGCAGGACTGCTGAATTTGGTCTATGATGCGACTAAGAGATTACGTGCAATGTCTACATCTCAAGTGCGCGCCTGTGTATTGATGCAGGCCGTCGAGGTCTTTACAGTGGTGCTTCTGGACTGCAGATCGCATACCTGAGTGGTACCGAGTCCCAGGATGAGCCAGCTCCTGCCTACAGTTTTAGCGCAAAGGATGTGACAGAATTAAAAACATCTTTGTTATCAACCCCAGACTTCAGAGGTGTGGATATATTGCTGACGTCCCCCTGGCCCAGAGATGTGACGACTTTTGCCAACAGTGCGGTAAGTGTTCTGTTTTCTGGTGGAATGGGTTTCCAGATGGATTTAACAAAGGATTGCCTTTCTGCTTGCTGTGGCAATTGGGGCTATTGGGCCACCTCCGAGTGCTTGAGAAAGCTGAGACTAAAAAACGGACAACAGATGTTCTCGTTCTTCAGAGAAGAAGGACCAAGGGGGAGGGGGATTTGTGAAACTTCAGGGTGTTTTATCTGTCCCTCCCTGAAAAATCAGACTCAACAGCTTTCATCTGATCACAAATGTTGCTCTGAAACAATGCTGCTAGGTCTCTGATGTGGAATGCTGTGCTCTAAGCATCTTCAATACCACTTGACATGAAGTCGTTCTTTCTCCCACTTTCAAAACATTTTAAGCGTTTTGGTGTTTATTTCCTTACGTATCAGTCAGCTGTACTAAATGGTCTGGTTCTTCCTCTGTCTGGATTTTGAGGATGTTGTTTCATTTGTGCCCAATTTTCTGTTGTTAATGTTCCCCAGGAGAAGTGACTTTCCAGTCATAAGTTCAGGTGATCTGAAACCTTCTTGGAGAGCAAGGCCGCATACCATGGCAAAAGTACACTTCTTGCTTCCTCTCAATATCTTCCGACATCCAAAAAGAGATATGATCCTCAGTCTAAAAGGATAAAGAACCCTTCCTCGTCTTCCCCCCACCAAAGACCAACGCCACTAGCCTAGGGAGTTGGAGAGAAACAGGTTGTAGGGATGTTCTGGCTTAAAAAGAAAACTCAGGTCTCAAAATTCCCATGGGGATTTTCTGTAGTAGTTCAGTGTATCATTCCACACTTGGCTTCCTTCAGCGTGAATTTTCTGAGAATGTACTCACTTGGATTAACAGAGGAGTAAGTTAATAGCGATTATATTCAAATATGCATCTTGTTGGAGTGTGTAGTTTATCACGTGAGGATTTCAGTAATGTCTTGGAGATTCCCTTGTGCACTGAGACCCTTCAGGGTTATCCAGGTGTTTCAACACCATCACTCAAATAAAGCAGGAAGTTTGAGGAATGAACAATTAGGTCTCTTGCTCTTTGTCACCTGAAGTTTCTCTTTCAGAAGAAGCCATGTGAGGAGCTAAATTGCATGGGTGAGAATTGACTCCCTGGAGAATTCTGTGGGTTTCTTTTTCCTGAGATGTTTGGTAGCTCTGGCTGTTTTCAGTGGGGCTGGAAGCAGGCAGCCCTCAGTGCACACGCTGCTGGGCTCCCCACTGCCATGCCTGCTGCGAGGGCAGCAGGAGGGAGCACAGGGAGGAAAACTACTTTCTTGAGGGTGGGTTAGTGCCTGTCCAGCTGCCACAATGAAGGGCTGTGACAGATGCCTGCCAGGTCAGAGTCTCATTCCCCGTGCTTTTACCAAAGATAACAACTACAGGTAACAGACATACACTATTTCTGAACTTCTCTCTTCCCCTGCCCTTTTCCCGCCCAATTTCACTTCTCAGTCTAAGGCTAATGGGGAAAAGACAGCACAAGAGCCTTCACCCAGGGAAATGGTTTGAAGTCTGCTCTTTGGTTGTGTTTTGTTTTGCTCTGACTTCTCAGGGATGAGAGTGGGATAAAATTATGCTTCCTAAGAAAACCTCAGAACGTTCCTATTTGATTCACTCATGCACTAAAGCTTTGGGACTCTGGGCACGTGGTCAAAACTTCTCTTAATGATTTTGACATCTGTAGGTGTTTGCCAAGCTCACTCTGTGCTGCCCTGGCTTCACAAGACCAAGAGAAGGAAAATATGACAAGCTTGGATTGATGAAACAAGTGGATGCAAACCCTGAGTACACAGAATGGAATAAATGAGTAGGCTCTGGTTGGCGATAATAGATCAAGCCCTTATGACTTTTTTTTCCACTTCCAGGGAATGGTGACCACTATAGTCAGTCTCTACATTTCCAGCATGCGGTTCTGTATAAAACTTTCTTTTCACTGCAATCTGACAGGGTTTTCAAAGTAAAACTCGGTTTGTATTTTGTAGGGGGAAATAGATACCAAGAAATGCGGCTCCAAGTTAGTATCTGATCTAGCTGCAAGTCTCAAACCAAGGTACCACTTTGCTGCCCTGGAGAAGGCCTATTATGAAAGACTTCCTTACAGGTTTGTAAGACCATGTGAAATCTCATTTATTTTCTAATAAGAGTTCAATTTTTAAAGAACATAGGACAAATTCAAAGTAATTTTATCAGTTATCCAGCTGCAACTATCATGGTTTAGCCCCAGCTGGAAGCTGAGCGCCACATAGTGAGCGTGACGGTCACACGGTACAGAACAGACCCCGGCCAGCTTCTGGTGAAAATTAACCCTCTCCCAGCCGCAACCAGGACACCAGCACAGGGTCAAGGTTGTTTCTCAGATGCATCCCGTGGCCAAAATTCCTGCTGCCTTGAAAACTATGCCATTGCTGACAACACTTGTCCGAGTACATTGCTGTGAATCTGATGGCAAGTTAGTTGCCCTTAGTCGCATTTAAACAGTGTTCAGCCGAATTCAGGAGTGTATCTCTGAAAGTGTATCGTGGAAAAGCTCTTGCGTGGTGAAGAGACTTGTGTCTTCAGTCATGACTTTGTACATAAAATGTGACTAGTGCCACAACGTAGGTGTCAGAACAACCTACACATAAAACTAAGGCTGTCATGTTAATGTTGGGTAAGATTATTTTCTTTTCCACAGGAAACACCTTAAAGGTATAGCTGTTTTCAGACTAGTGAATTGTCCTCTCATCTCTGTATTTGGACTGCAGTGAGATGCATTTTGGTTTGTGCAGCTGTTTGCTGTTAGATCTCACGAGTCTGGCTGTCCTCAAGCCTCCGTGTTCTCGGCCAAAGACTGACTATGTGGCTGATGTGCTGTCTGAGTAGCTTCATGGACGACACGTGGTTTTCCCACTGTCCTTTTCTATACTGTATATGCCACTACAATCATGTTTTGCTTCCTTACAGAAATCACACAGTGCTACAGGAGACCCCACAGCATGTGAGCAGGTTTATTGCACTTGCTGATGTTGGCAATACAAGCAAGAAGAAGGTACTGACACTCTTGAATCTTTCTTCTTTTCTCAAGTACAAGTAATAGGGCAGTAAGCCCAGCTTTGGCTAGCTAGAGGACAGCGTCGATCGCTTAAAAGCTTGACTGAAGTGGAGGGATCTGTCTCACTTGAGTAATAGAAACCATTTGCCCATGATGTCAGAAGGGTAAGGGCTGCAAGACGTGCTCTGAGGCACCTTTGTTCTTCTCTCCCTGGTCAAATGGCATGTAGCTGTGAAGACAGCTGCAGAAGAAAGTGGTTAGAAAGCTGCCATTCATTCCTCTTCCCCAGCTGCTTTACGTATTTTCTGTTTGCACTGCCTGCTTTACGAAGGAAGCAAAATTCCAAAGGAGCCCTTACAAATCACTGAAAATAACTAGCTTCTGGGATAGGAAGGGGCTGTTTCAGGTGGTCCTTTTTAACCTGTTTCTCTTCTCCCTGTTAGAAAGTTACAGAATATTGGTATAGAAGCACAGGTTGCTAGTGGTTAAGAAGGCATAGGAACCAGGCCTGGTAACAAAAAAAGGTCCAGGAGTTCTGGACAGAAAGAAGGCCTGGAAACAGGGAAGGATCAAGGTCGTTTCTTTTTCAAGTAGGATACACTGCTGCTTTTCAAAAACATCCTTTGATGGGAAGTGAAGGGAATGAGCCACTTGGAAGCACTCCATAAACTCTTGGTCGTACTGGGTGGGAGACTGCCACAGGGAGTGTGTTTTTCATGTCTTGCCTTCACTTAAACACTGATTTGCTGAGTTCTTGCAGTGCTAAGTTGTGTGTTACCATTTCAGGGTGGCTTAGTTCACAGCTGACCTCTTCAGAGTTGCACTCATGGCAAAAGCTTCTTGCATTTGAGCCGTCTGTTTTTGTTCTAGTACCTCTACGCCTTCAGCATTGTGCCGATGAGCTTGATGGACCCTGCAGAGCTGGTGAAACAGCCACAGGACGTCACTGAAAATCCGTACCGAAAATCGCGGAAGGAGGCACAGAAGACCAAAGCACCTCTGTGTGCAGAGGTACCGCTGCGTTCTCCTTCATGTGTGCGCTCTGGTTTTACTCTCTGTGTTCAGGGAGCTTAGAACAGTGTTTGGCTTTAACCTTAGAATATTTCTGTCCAAAACACTTCAGGGTTCTGTGTAAACTATTTGCATTAACCAAATTGTATAGATGTAATGTGTGGGAGTTTGTTACAGTTGGCCTCTTAAGCCAACCGTATCCTGGGCTGCATCCCCAGCAGCGTGGCCAGCAGGTCGAGGGAGGGGATTCTGCCCCTCTGCTCCGCTCTGGGGAGACCCCCCTGCAGTGCTGCCTCCAGCTCTGGGGCCCCAGCACAAGAAGGACATGGACCTGCTGGAGCGGGGCCAGAGGAGGCCACGGAGATGATCCGAAGGCTGGAGCCCCTCTGCTATGGAGACAGGCTGAGAGAGTTGGGGTTGTTCAGCCTGGAGAAGAGAAGGCTCCGGGGAGACCTTATTGCAGCCTTCCAGTACCTAAAGGGGCTTATAAGAAAGATGGGGACAGACTTTTCAGCAGGGCCTGCTGTGACAGGACAAGGGGTGATGGTTTTAAACTAAAAGAGGGGAGATTTAGACCAGACATAAGGAAGAAATTTTTTACACTGAGGGTGGTGAGGCCCTGGCACAGGTTGCCCAGAGAGGTGGGAGATGCCCCATCCCTGGCAACATTCCAGGTCAGGCTGGACGGGGCTCTGGGCAACCTGATCTAGTTGAGGATGTCCCTGCTCATGGCAGGGGGCTTGGACTAGGTGACCTTTAAAAGTCCCATCCCACCCAAACCCTTCTGTGATTCTTCCTGCAGGTCTGCATGGTGATGCTGTAGTTAGATCTGCTTGCTTGTCAGGACTGTCCCCCATGGGCACCTCAGCACGCATGGTTTTATTCTTTCTAAGCTTGTAGACTACAAATTAGTCCTTTGCAGTTGGCTCCCAGTTTTCTCCCTTAGACTGCTGGCTACTCAGGTGCTACTTTTTTTGATGTCGCATTTCCACTGTATCCCTCAATGCTGGTGAGCTAGGTGTTGGGCACTGAGTTTTTTTCTCAAGTGTCCTAAGTTACCAACTCCATGCTCCTTTAAATATCGGTTGCTTGCCACCTGAGGGCAGAAGGGTTCCTTCCTGGGGCCTGAGCACTCAGCCATTGATGTCAGAAGATTTGAAATTGCCAGCTTCGTAATTTGCTCATCAGACAAGTGGATTGTGTTCATTGGTATAGAGACTCGGATTATTTCCCTGTGCAGAGCATGTTTTGCCCTCTAAGCATTGTGGGATACCCCACTAACGCGGACATGTGAATAGCTATGCCTGTGTATCTTAATGTAACGTAGAGAAACCAAATTGGGAGATCATTGGTGGGCCGGGGGCGGGGAATACTCACCCTGAAGTTAGGCTCGACTTGGGCTTTGTTGGACCAGTGTGTCAGGTAGGTCTTCCAGGCACCGCTCTCCAGCCTTTCTCCCTGGAGCATGCACACAGCGCGGAGGGCTGGCTCCTTCCAGCTGACAGCGTGGGTGGGCACGAGGGGGACAGACACCTCCTGATTGCTTTAGCTGGGACAACCTCCTCGCCCGCAGCTGAGATTTGCTGTTGTGTTCAACCCCTGGCAGTAAGGCTTTAAATAGACCCAACGGTCACTAGCTTGATGGAAGCAAAAATTCTTGTACCTTTGAGCTTCAATATCCAGTTGAAGACAGGCGCGAAAGCTTGTGAAGTTTACTGGGAAAAATGCTTCCACTGTACACGCCACTTCTTCCAGCATGGGTTGGATTTTAGACTGCAGTTGTGCTCCCGCATGGGAGCCAAGCTAAGCTGGCATGAGCAGCCCTTCTCTTTGCCATCCTCTTCCCAAGTACTTTGCTCTGCAGCATTAAAGCCTTCTAATGGCATTTTGCCTTATGTTACCACTTAGTCGAGTGGTTTCAGGCTCTGTGGGAGTCTGTTGAGAGGTTAACATCGCTAAGAAATAAAGACACTCTTTTGGCACTGGCTGTCAGGTGAAAAAGAGATTTGAATAATCCGTAAAATCAAGCAGTTCTGAATGTTAAGCATGAGGCTAAATAGGAGAATGTAGCAATTTGGAGCAGCTCTCCCAGAATTTTTTCCCTGGCTGAGGCTGCATATCCATGCAGGCAAAGTCTGCTGTGTTGCTGGCAGAGCTCAGTTCATTCTGTTCTGGGATACTGATGCTTTCGCTGTTGATGCTTTTCAAAGGTGGTTACACACCTCTTCAGGAAAAAACAAATTCTTTTACATACTGTGACTCTCTGTGATGCAGTTATAAGGGGCTTTGGTTTTCATTTTCTACACAGGAAGAACCAGCTTGTCAGTTTTTCTTTGATTTGAACAAGCATCAGGGAAAGAAACGTCCCTCAGATGGGAAAGAGAGAGGGAACTCCCAACCTAAGCAAGCCAAAAAACCTCGTAAGTATGCAGATGCTTTTTTCCTGAGCTCTTCCCTTGAGGCATTGGACCATCTCATTCTTCATTCTTCTCAAGCTGTTGAGCTGTGTATGTCAGCTTGCCAACGTGCTCTGTCACTATACTAGACGCTGTGGGAATACAGAGGAACGAAGGGGCCCTTGTTTCCTACAAACCTGACAATCAATAGGTGAAAGAAAGGTCAAAAGTGTAGTTGAAAAGCTAGTGGGGTCTGTGACGGTTGGGGTTGGGCTGGTGACATTTACCCTCTGAACCAGGCTGGCTTCTGAACATGACAACGGGCGGTTTCACAAAGCAGCATGTTTCCATTCAGAGGGACTGCGAGAGGCTGGATCACGGTGCTGATGAGTTGTTGAAACACCACTTCAGTTGTTCTGTGCTGTGAGTTCAGGAAGTATTAATGAGCTGGGAAGGGAGGAAGCCTTTCTGTTACCTCTCTATTTCTGTGCTGTGCTGTAAATCCCATTAGAGTTTGTCTGACTTGAAGAAATTGAAATGGAATCTTTAAGGATCATGACTTCTCAGTGACAGTGTTATTGCAAGCAGGTATCTTTAGAAATATTGGTCTCGGTTATAAAGATATTCGGGCTTGAAATGCAAATGTAGGTGTCGGCCTCCCCTCTTGTTACTGTGAAAGCTATTCCCACTGCCAGTGCATAAGAAGAGATCCTTCAAAAGTGCCTCTGGTAGATAAGTCTGGTTGCCTTTGTTATGCGAGACAAAGTTGTTCATTTTTTATTTATTAGATTTCCAAACCCTTTGCATAGTCCTTGCACATAACAGTTCTACGGGCTAAATTACTTTATGCTAAAACGAGCGCAGTATCATTGCTCTATACGTGCCTGCAGAGGCACAACTGGCTGTAATGGCAGTCACTTTTGATGAAAGAATGTGTGTGGGTTTTCTTGTTTTCCCTCATCACTTCTGTAGGACATAGTGTGCCATTGTGCATATTCATATAACTTCCAAAGTCTTCTGGAGTTTGATGTCGTGAGAAGAGAGCCTTGTTACTCTGTTTTGCTCAGAAATCAACCCCAGAATTGGACGTTCGGTTTCCTGCAGTTCTTGAGAGAGCCCCCTCATGTTTATTGCATTTGCAAAGCTTCTTGTCGGTTCTTGTACGCAACCTGCAGAGGATGTGAATATAGTGTTTGACCCCAAGGAGAGGCCTAGCTTATCAATGCCATCAACTTGTATTAAAGGTCAGCTCAGGTATCGCAATTTGGGTGTGAATCCAGGTGTTCTGAGTGTGATGAATAGGCCAGAACTGACAAGTGTGTTTGACAGGATCTGTCCTTGTCTGTACCTATGCAGCAATTTTACCTCATTTTGATTTGTTTGTTTAAATTTGCTGGTGCTTTCTTACTAGTGAGCTGTAACCACTAAATTCCTGGAATTAGTGCTTAGAGCATTTGATGGGAATGGCAGTCAGCAATGGCGTGACTGCTGCCACCTCCTCTCTTGCTGGAGTTTCCCAGAGCCACCAGTTGTCTGATGAGATCTGCTTCCAGGGGCTGTGTCCTCCTGACATCCTCAGCACTTTATCAACTGGGAAGGGTGGCTGGAAAGTAACAGCTCTTCCAGATCTTGTTCCGTTCCTTGTTCTGACAAATAAGCCTTGCGCTAAACTTGTTTCTCTTTCCTCTCCCAATAAAGCACAGCCCACCGGGCCCTGCTGGTTCTGCCTCGCCAGCCCAGAAGTTGAGAAGCACTTGGTTGTTAGCATTGGCACACACGTAAGTACCCGTAGCATGTTCTTTGCTACATGACAGCAGAATCATGCTAAGACACGGCAATATAAAATATCAATCTCCAATTTTAAATCTTAAAAAAACCCAAACAAACAAACTTTATTTGAAGCTGACTCTTGGTTTTGGTTCCAGTTTCTTCGCATCTCCCCTACAAGAGACATAAGTGTATAGATAAAGTCTTTTAAAAAATTAAGCATGGCCCAGTTTTGCTCTGGCAGCAGAGCTGGATTACGGTGCCAGAACACTTTTTGCTGTGCCAGCCCTCATGGTTCACTTATGTTACCATCTGGCAGAACTTTTCCAGCATGAACTCAGTGTAAACTGGGACCTGCTTTGGCAGCAGGATGCACTGTGTGGAGTTATGCCACATCTCCCTGGGATGATTTGTTCCAGTTTTGTTACGTATAGATTAAACAGAAGACAAGATAGCTTTATAGTCAACATCTCGAAGTACATCTTGAAGATTAATTGAATCATTGGTATATTCACTTTGCTTAAAGTTGTTGCTCCTGTATAGCAGAATCCACTTCAAAATGCTACAGGGACAGGTTTGTCCACGGGCTTATTTTAAAAGCTGTTAACAATTTTCAAGTGGATTTTCTTGTCGTAGTAAGAAACTCTCACCACAGTGGTGAAGTTCACTCAGCTGCTTTCCTGCAGACAAGGCATTCTCTGGCATTCAAAAGATTTTATATTTTTTTTGTCCTTTAGCAGTCCCTCTCTCTTTCTCATCCCTCTAGTAAATAATAAATTGCTAATAAACAATCCCTAATAAGTGACATAGAGGAGAAGACTTTCCTGTTCCTGAGGCAGAATTGCTAGGCGTGGCGATACTCAGAATGCAGTCAGAGAGTACATTTCCATGGCATGGTAAGTCAGTCTTGCTTGCAGCGAGTAACTGGTGTGTATTGTTTCACTCTAGTGCTATCTTGCCCTGGCAAAAGGTGGCTTACTACCTGATCACGTCTTGATTTTGCCTATTGGGCACTATCAGTCCGTGGTTGACTTGTCTCCAGAGGTGGTGGAAGAAGTGACCAAGTACAAGGCTGCCCTAAAGAAATTTTTCAGAAGCAAGGGAAAGAGATATGTCCTATTTGAAAGAAACTATAGGAGCCAGCATCTGCAGTTACAGGTATGGCTTTAGTGTCACCCTAAACTTGCACATATCTGCAAATGAATTGAAAGAGAACACTCACCTTCCAATTTCCCTCTTTATTCTGTGCCTTCCCAGAGCATGGAGAGAAGTCGTCCTACCCACAGATAGAGCCAGAGCAAAAATAAAACCGGTGTGCTGGTTCTGCCACAGTCATTTAATTCTTCCTGTTACAGCAGTACAGCGTTGGTTGTGTTGAGTGGGTGAGGAAAACTTTTCCCTGCATGGAACCAATTAAAAAGCCTGCAAGGTTTTCAGATAAGTTGCAAGACCTTGCTCTGACTCTGGTCGGCTCGCACTGGCACATGAACTGCAGTGCTTGCCTTTGTAACTGAAGTAGGCTGAAAATCTAAAGATACATGCAGAACTCTGGTCATTGTCTACCAGTACCAGCCCTTTGATTTGATTTTTTTTTTTTAATTTGTCCCTGTGTGTCAATCATTTAGGGGTTTATTGTGGTGGTTTCTGTATTTGGCAGATCTGTAACTGTATCAGAGCGGCCTTAAACTACCACAGAGATCAGAAAGGAGAAGGCTGTGCTGAGAACTTTTTCAAGCTTTTAGTTTTCAGCATTTTGTTCAGCTCCTACAGCAACCATCTCATAAGTTTAAGCCTGTACAGATAGGTGCTCACCTGTCTTGTTTGATGATGCTGAGTGGTACTGAGGAGCGTACCAGCTCCAGTGATGGATTGATTGCTTTCTGCAAATGGTTTGGCTTGTCTTTTCTTCTTTTTACGGAGACGTTGTCCTCCCTCTTCAGGTGATTCCTGTCCCATTGGACCACTGTACTTCCGAAGACATTAAAGAGTCTTTTATTGCACAGGCACAGGAACAACAGATTGAATTATTAGAAATCCCAGAGCACTCGGATATCATGCAAGTATGAGACAAGATTTCACCTGTTACTTCCTTTCCCTCTCTCCTGTCTAGGCTGCTCTTTCCCTCTGAGGTCCCTTGGTGTGGTAGGGTTAAGCTGTTGGAGGCAGGCCGTTGTAGACTTGCTGTGGAGATGTGCCAGATGTATTCTGCTCTGCGTGAAGTTCCCGTGAACAACAGATATGTTGGCTTACGTGAAAGTTACTCCAGCTACGTGTAGGGCTTGCTGAATTCATTCCTTCTGATACCAAACACCAACCCTGTTTCAGTGCTGCTGCACATCAGGTAGTTTTAGGTTCCCTTGGATAAGAATTTGAAAGAAATCTTCCCGTTCTATCAGAGAAATGAGTCAGTAGTGACACGGGGGGGGGTTGTGCTCAGTGGTCACAGGCAGACCTGATCTGCAGCAGGAGCCAGAAGCAGCACGTGTGCATGCTGGTCTCTTTCTGAGCCACTGCGGCTGTCGATACCCGTGTTGGCAAGGTTAGAGGCTGATTCTTCAGCCGAGAAATGTGAATGTCATCTCTTCCCGTGCTTTTCGCCCTCTAAAAATGAGCCGTATTAGTACAGGATGACTTAGCTCAGGTTAAGGAAGATCAGAACTGCCTGGCGCTCTCATCTAATGACTCTGTAGTGGTAACTGCAGGATTAAACCACAAAAAATACTATAGTAGCGCCCTGTATGCATCATCAACTGATGATCCCAGTGGAAAGCGATCCATCGCTTCATCGTCCCCTGGAAGTTACGGTTTGGCGTCGGCCACTGGCGCGGTTTGGTGTCCCTGGGCTGGCTGGCTTGCTTTGCCGAGTTTCCTGGGGCCTGCAGCCGGCCGCCCTCTCCCTGCCTCTGCCCCGCAGGTGGCGCAGCCGGGGACGCCCTACTTCTACGTGGAGCTGGACACGGGGGAGAAGCTCTTCCACCGCATCCGTGGCCGCTTCCCGCTGCACTTCGGCAGGTCTGTGCCTTCCCCCCCTCCCTCGCTCTCCCCCGGCCCCGCGGGGCGCGGCGCTGACGGCACGCCCGGCGCGTGACGTCGGCGGTGACGCCGGCTGTGCTTGCAGGGAGGTGCTGGCGAGCGAGGCGCTGCTGGCGCTGCCGCAGCGGGCCGACTGGCGGCAGTGCGCGGCGGAGCGGGCGGAGGAGGCGGCGCAGGCCCGCGCCTTCCGCCGCGACTTCCAGCCCTTCGACTTCGCCCTCCGGGCCTGACGGCGGCGCTGACGGCGACGGCGGACGCGCGGCTATTGGCGGGCGGGCGGGCGCGCGCCGTGACGCGGCAATAAAGGCGGAGTGGCCGGTGGCGCCGAGTGGCTGCGGCGCGATGGAGCGGGGCGCCCCCCCCGGGCCCGGCGGCGGCGGCGCGGAGCGGGCCCCCGGCGGGGCGGCGCTGCGGGGGCAGCCGGCGGGCGGCTGCGGGCCCTGGGAGATGCGCGACCGCCTGGGCACCGGCGGCTTCGGTAACGTCTGCCTCTACCAGCACCAGGTGGGGCGGCGCGGGGCTGGGCGGCGGCGGCGGCGGGGGGGAGGGCCGGGCCGGGCCGGGCCGGCTGACGGCGCTGTGTCCCGCAGGACTCGGGCGCTCGGGTGGCCATCAAGTCCTGCCGGCTGGAGCTCAGCGTCAAGAACAAGGACCGCTGGTGCCACGAGATCGACATCATGAAGAAGTGAGTGCGGACGGGTCGGCGCGGCCCGGCCCGGGCAGCCGCGGCCCGGCGGCCCTGAACCAGCCGGGCTGAGGGGCCGGGGCGTGGGGGCGGCCGGGGCCTCAGCCCCTGAACCAGCCGGGGCGTGGGATGGGAGTGTGGGGGCGGCCATACCCCAACCCCTGAGCCGGCTGGGGGAGGGGCCAGGGCGCCGCGGTGAGGGGACGGCCAGCCCCCGGCCGCCGAGCCGCCCGCGGTGAGGGTCTGCCTGTCTCCTGGTGCCTCTCTGCTGGTCTGTCAGCCCAGGATGTCCAAGTGCTTCTGCTCTGGTGTACTAGCTGATGCCTTGGCTTGGGACTTAGTGACACCCGAACCCCCTGCACTCCTGTGCTGCCTGGGCTGTTTGTCCATCCCGAATTCCTCCAAACTCACACCGTGCAGTGCGTTGAGTTTTAATGTGGCGACGTGAGAACACTGGCGCGTTCCCGTACCGTGCAGTGCGTTCACCTTCAATCTAGCAACTGGGAAGCTAGGAATTGCTTTTTTCTGTCACGCTCCCACATGTACAGAATGATGTTTCCTAACGCTTTCTCATGAGAAACTACGTACTCTGTGCTGCCCGCCGTCCCTCTCTCCCGCATGTCACTCTGAGGTACCTGTGAACCAGAGCGGGCCAGGTTTGTCCTCATGGATGTGAGTGGTAGCTCTGGATGTTGGAGTCTCATAGAGATGTTCCCTCGTCCTAAGAATTCCTCCTCCCTTTTGAGAGAGATCCCGGAGCATGAAATGCTCTGTCCCACTGGTGGGAGCAGGGATGCCGCTCAGTTTTGTTCCAAGTTGTCCTCACCAAGGCCTGCAGTGCCCCTGCTGGACAGAGCTTTACTGAGCTCCTGCTCAGCCACCTTGTCACCCTCGCCTGCTCGCTGTATGCACTAACGTTGCAGGAAACCACTTGCAGGCGACCTGAGTTTGTAAGTCAGGGCTTGGTGATCATGTTCTTGTTAGCATTTTCACCGTATTTGTTTTCTGAATACAAGCACTGAGCTGCACAGCTACAGCTGCTCTTGTGGTGGCTTCCAGAGGCTTTGGAAGATGTACGCAGAAGTAGTTTGTCTTCACTTCCTTCTGGATGTGTCATCGATTCCCAAGAGTAACGTATACTAGAGACAGTCAGGAAACAGCTGTTTGAATTCAGTTGCAGAAATGAATCCTGCCCCGTGTATGTGGATTTCACCTGCCTGGTTCTACCTCCCTTGTACAGTTGCACAAGTGTTAACGGATTCCTATGAAACCCTTGGGCCAGGGGGAAACTGTCCCCACGTGCAGAAACAGACACGCACGTAACGACTTGGCCAGGAATGTGCAGGAATCCAGAACTTGAGGCCGGATCCCCGTCATCAAAAGTCCTGTACCTTGTCTTTGAGATGTTGTTTTGCTCATCGCTGGTTTGTGTATTCCCAAGGTATGGATTTTATGCATTTGGATAATGGTAGGTGCCAGTTGAAGAGTGTACTTCTCAGCAAGGATACATTAGGGGAACAGAAATTGTACCTGAAACGTAAAACATGGTTGGTTGACAATCTGTTGTCTCATTCTTCCAAAAGAGGAGTCAAAGTTTTCATGCAACTTTCCATGTGCTTAGGTTGAACCATCCCAACGTAGTAAGAGCCTGTGAAGTTCCTGAGGAGATGAACTTTCTGGTTAATGACGTTCCTCTTCTGGCAATGGAATATTGTTCAGGGGGTGACCTCCGGAAGGTAATGTCTGCTTTGCTTTGCAATATGTAGCAAAATCAGTGGCGTTAATGCTGTTTCTGTAACTGTGGTTGTCTGTGAAACCGTGTATGTTCTGTGGTGCTTTTCTGTTTAGTTACAGGTGTGGGGAAGTAGATGTAAAGTGGCAAAAAAACATATGTGGGAAATAAGGCTTGTGTTTTTGAAACCAGAGGACAGAGAGCAATCCAAGGGCAGATACTCTTTTATCCTGAAGCAGTGTGTCCTTTCATGGAACTGCTTTAGCATTAATACAACTTCCCGTAGCCTAGATACTTGCACGCAGCGTGTTTGGCTTTGCTGCAATGTGTCTCTGTCTGCTTGGAGTCTGATGTGCTTTTGATTCTCGTGTGCCCGGCGTCATATTGCTCTCAGCACAGGGAAGGAATGTCTTAGTACTGGATTGGGGCCTCCAGGGCTTCAGAGGCTTTCCTGTTTCCTGCTGAACTGGGAACTGCCCTTCTGCAAAGCAGCAACACCCAAGAGTAATGGAGCCTTTCAGTGGTTCCCCAGGCAGCGGCTGCATGGGCTGACAGAGTTTATGCTCCCTTCCCTTTGCAGCTGGAGTCGGGAAGCAGCCATTTGTATAGGGGTGAAGAAGCAAGTCCCTATCGGTTAAGATTTGCGTAGAAATCACCTCATCTAAGTGATCAGGAAGCTCATTTTTCTGTTACTGTTTTTGTTACTGGTGTTAAATAGCACTGGAGGAATGTGAGCAGAAGTTGAATGCAATAACCGCGTATCTGCGATAGCAGCTAATGTATCGGTAACTTACTGAGCCTCATTTTATGGTTTTGAGTTGTTTAAACAGTAGGGACAATTTTAAGAGGCAATTTTAAGGTTGGCAGTGAAAGGAAACAGGTATATATGAAAATAGCATTTGGATGTTGCAAACACATGTAGCTGTGTTCTACACCACGTTCTCGGTGATGCTTGGGTGTTGTATTTTTGTAGTAAAAGTTTTGAGACTACTTGACGGTAAATTGGAGACCCTGGCCAAGAAATTTGGGGTTACATTAGCTCTACTTGCAATGCAGTATTTGATCATTTAATTTCTAATGAATCCTTAGATATTGCATAGATGCTGGGACAATCTAGGAAGTAACATGCTTCATTTCCTTTGATCGCGTGTAGTGCTTTGTTCCTTAAAGAAAAAAAACGGTGCATCGTTTTTTATTTCTGATCCTGCTCTTCTTTAAATCTTTCTCTCACACTCGCGTGGCATCACTTGTGTTTTGCACTGCTATTAATTTCTCATTGCACATCTGCAATCTTCCATAAAGCCTGGAAGAGCATCTGCTTCTGCCTATGGGCCGCGCACATTTTTATGCTTGTGCTCTTTCAGGGGGAGTGTTGTGGGCTCTGCGCTTGATTTCTGACTTTGCCCCTCTCCTCCTTTGCTGTTCAGCACATCTACCCAGAACTTAAGGAGGGAGATGTTGAAGTTTGGCTTCTCCCCCGTAGAGGTTTGACGACTGGTTGTGCCTGAAGCGTGGGAGGCAGGCAAGAATATGAGGATATATCATGGGAGGGGTGGCTGCAGTACAGAGGTGTACCTCAGTCATCTATAAAAGCCATCAGTGTAGTGATCAAAAAATCAGATCACGTGTTGATTGACTTAGGGCATATGCAGGAAACTGCTGAAGCTACTTATTGACAGATTGTTAAGACAGTCATTAGAAGGGGGTTTCCTACAGTGCTTCTACCATACCTTTTGCTAGGGGTGAAAAATTCAGGGCAAGGGAGAAGAGAGATGAAGAAGCGCTTTAGAGTGGTGGCAGGGTTGAGAGTTCAGGTCATGGTCCGTGCTGCGGACACTCCAGTGATCCACAGCCCAATGATCTGCTTTTTAGCTCGGGATTAACTAGGCGGGTGACCTAGAAGCCAGGGTGCTGAAGTGTCGAGCAGCTGCTCCTCGTTGTGGGAGGGCGGTCAGGAAGGAGACTGTGTCCCAAGGCAGAGCTAGCCAGCGATTGAGCACTCTGAGCTGGAGAAGGTGACTTGTGTGGAGTGGGGCAGCCTGTGGCAATAGCACCGTTATTGGAGAACATGCCCTTCACTGTTTTTGAGGTGCCTGACCGTGAGGTGGGTGGCTGGTGCCATGCCTTGGACCCTGCAGGGCGCAGGCAGCGTTGTGGGAGTGGGGACTGACTGCGGGTGACTGCGGAGGTGGCTGCACAGTGTTTGGCAGCCTCTTGCAGCGGGGGCTGATACCTGGGTGCCTTTTCCATAGCGTGAGGTGTCACCTGGGTACAGTACGCTGAGAAAAACAGGCTCCGTCAGAGTCCATGGCCAGCTTCTTCAGGTTAAAGCAGCAATTGCTTTGGGCCAGCTGGGCTGTTTGGGAGCTGTAAATGACTGCAGTGATCTTCTCTTCTGTGGCCTACACTGAATTTAGGAGTTAACCTGTTGATTTCCCTTCTCATCCTTTTATCAGTGACCTTTTATAAGTGTTTGAATGCCAAGGGCTTAGATGCATATCTGTTCCTTTTGCTTTTTGTCAGTCAGTTTATTTTTCTCGCTGGAGAGTTGTTCTTCCAAGCAGCAGTCCTGCTTCAGGTATTTGAGGTATTCCTGAATCCTGTCGAGCCAAACTTCAGCAGATGAGGAACGAGCAGATTCCAGGAACCTCAGGATCCCCGTTGCCTGCAGCCGTACGGCCCTGCCTGCGTCTCTTGCCTGTTTGCTTTCTAATGGTTTTCATGCTTTTTTGGTATTATTCTAGCAGTCCAAATCTTCTTTTCAACCCCATCTCTGTGCAATGAATTTTCATTTTGTCTGAGTTGTTTTCTTTTTTCCCCCATGCTTTCATTTCACAAAGCCAACTACCTCATTCAACTGAAGTTATATTTGAGCTGTGCTGTTTTCTGTGTCATTTCGGCAGGGGATAGAAGGTGGTGTTCTTGACTGTTAACTGTTGCGTTGTGGGTCTAAACATCTTTTTCTTTACTGTAGTTGCTAAACAAACCAGAAAACTGCTGCGGACTTAAGGAAAGTCAAATACTTTCTCTGCTTAGCGACATTGGTACGTAGTCTAATGCCTTTTTTGTGTTTTGGTTTTGGGGGTTTTTTGTTATGTGTAACGGCATTTTGCTTTTTCATCTGACCCTGAAAAGGAAACTAACAAGAACAGGGTGTTTAAACAAATCAGGTTTCTGTTCCGAAGGAAGGACTTGGTATCCCTGCTGATCACAGAGAGAAGCAGCTTGAACTAATGACATGTCTGTGGAATGGGATTGGAAAAGCTGTGTAGTGGTCAGTTGTAGGTAACTATGACCTTAACATTTTGTTTTGTTAAGGTCACAGTTTTCCGTTCAAACCCCGTTTCTGTTCATGGCTCTGGAGATGGCAAGCTGCATGTCACTTGAAGGAATGTAACTTTTACAAGCCAAAAAAGCAAGAACCAACGTGAGAAGTGCCAAAATTGCTTGGGGCTTCGCTGTATAGGGTTTGCTTAGTAGGAGGGAAATTTTGTTTGTTCAGGGTGACAGTACAGAGGAGATGATAAACTGGAGCGGAGCTGAGAGCAAGGTAGATAAGAGCATAGCAGAAGAGGAAACCAACCATGCCGTGGCTAGTCCAGCAATCTTCTGGCTAATGATTTGCTCTCAACTGAGGGTTGATTAGGTAGGTGATCCCAAAATAAGCGTGCTTAAATGTTGAGAAGCTTCTCATTTTGGAAGAGCAATTCTGTTGGTCTGCATTAGAGTTGTGGCTAGCACAGTGATGGAGATCATTGTCTCCTTTACTCAGCCCTGGGGAGACTACATCTGGATACAGTTGTCCACATCTGGCCTCAAGTTCCAGAGGGACGTGGAGATCCTGGCAGGGCTCTGCAAAGGCTGCCCAGGACTTGGCTAATGACAGAATTAGTCAGACATCAACTTGATCTGCATTAGAGAAGGTGTCTGATATCATGTGGATTTCAGATTCTGCAGTTTGGAAAGGGAGCAGGCAGCAGAGGAAAATTTAAAATGCTCCATGATGGAGATGAGAAAATACAATACCTGCCTTGGGCCTTTCATGGGACCTTTTATTTCCACTTGCACATCTCCAAGATTGAAAAATCATGACTTTAAAAAAAAAAAAAAGTTGTTTTTTGCTGTTTTGTCTGTGGCTATGTCCTGCAGCAGACGCTTACTTGAGAATCTTTTATTTAGCAGCCAGTGTTGTTATTTGGGTGGACCAGTAGTGAATTTTCTCCTTCCCACGGGCAGAATTTCTCTTGTTTCTTTTTTATTAGTGGCTCCACAGTCCCCTCAAGGCAGTTCAGGTATGGACTGTTGCCACCAGGCAAAGTCCTGCTCTTTGCCTTTTCTTGGGCATGTGCTCCCATTCCCTCCCCTCTTGCAGCCACTCCTGTACCCAAGTGAGGAGCAGGTTCTGGAAACCAGCCTGGCTAAAACCGTTATTTTTTTTCTTAGTAGTTTCCAACTGGATCGGTCCCAGGATCAAGCTGATCACACGGTGCCATAAACGCTTGTGCTGCCATGGAAATTGCGTCTGGGAAAGGAGAGTTTGCGAACTTGTGTTCCTTCTGGGGACAGCCCCCATGAGATTGGCTTAAAGCAATCATGGAATTTCATTTTTAGCGGTGGGAGTGACAGAAGTGGTGCTGCTTTGAGCACACAAGTCCCCCACCAGCAGAGGGGAAGCCCTGAGCCCCTAAGTTTAGTGTTGCTAATACTGACTGGGGCGTTGCTGGCGGCACCCCGTTCAGCCGCTCCACGCAGTGTTAACCAGAGGCTGCCCAGGAATCGTTTTTTAGCTCCAGATGTGCTTGTGCTTCTGCTTCATCACAGCTGGACGGTCCCTTCACTGATGTGATTTGCGTTGTGGAGCTTTGGCAATGGTGGAAGTTTACTAGAAGCTCTATAAGCCACTATTTGGCAGTAGTTTTAGGTCAATGGGAACCTTGACTTGTGTTATTTGCTTAATTGATTTCAGTGCTTTCTTTCATCAGCATCTTGCATAATGTACTCGCATATTTAAAGAGATCTTTTTGTTATCTTGTGTTAATTTACCAAGATCTTAGGCTAGAGGACATGCAGAGCTGTTTCAAGCTGCCTGCACGTTTTGGAGACCTGTTTTGCTTGTCTGTGTGCTGTGGTTCATTTTGTAGCTCTACACTTTGAGAAGAATTCAGCTGCCTTCTCTCTTGCCTTGCAGGCAAGAGATGGGACCTGCGGTTATGCCACGAGGTGTGAACTCTGTAGCAACCTCCATTTCTGCAGAGCAGAGGAACAGAGCTAGTTCAGTCCTAGCGTAAATCTGACTAATCTTTAAAGTCAATAGTTCTCAATGGTGCTTTAAAATGAAAATTTATTGATGTCAACCCCAAAGTCAGGGGATTTTTATCTGATGTATCCTTAATCAGTGAGAGTTTATTTTCTGTTAAATCAAACGTGTCTTTCAGGGTCTGGTATCCAGTATTTGCATGAAAACAGAATTATACACAGAGATTTAAAGCCTGAAAATATTGTTCTTCAGGATGAAGGTGGGAAGGTAAGTCAGGTGGCCTCTGTCAGTGGCGTTCCCACTGTCATTTCTGGAAGTTGTCAGCAGCTTTGTCTTGCCTGAGAGAAATAAAAGAGAACAAGTAATTTGTGGTGTTGAACTGGGCTGAAGACTGCACTGTGAATTTACTAAAAGTTTACGTTTTCTTGAAGCTACAGGTCATCTTTGGTTTATTCTTAAATCCTTGTCGTTAAAAACAAACAACTTTTGCTTCCATTCCAGAACGCTGCCTGCAGCAGAATATGAATGATACGAGATTGTAGCGTATCCCTGTGTGTGCAGCTTTGAGGGCTGCATGTAAAATCGAGCTAGTTCAGAGAGTCGGCCTAATGGGTTTCTTAGTGAAAAATGTTTTCTCTATTGTTATTCTTTAAACAAATAACTTTAAATTCCCAGATAAAAAGCTAGATACTTTGGCCAAGTTGAGTCGAAGTTGAGATGGGTGGACAACGCCATCTTATGTGGTGAAACAGAAAGCCTTAACACTGTGTCACATGTTGAAACTTCGCCATGGACTTTCTCCAGAATTTCCATTCTGGCTTTCCTCTTCTTGAGTGTATGCTGTGGATGTCACTTTACAGATTTTGGATTGTTTGGTGGGTTTTTTTTCCTCTGAATTTCCTCTTCTGATGAACTATTTAAACTGTCTACAGATTGTTCACAAAATAATAGACCTGGGATACGCAAAGGATCTGGATCAAGGAAGTTTATGCACTTCATTTGTTGGAACATTACAATATTTGGTAAGATTTTTTTTTTCGTGCGTACAAGTGATATGGTATTGCCACATTTTATAGAATCACAGAAGTACGTGTCAGAAGGCACCTACAGAGATCCCTTGTGCAGCCTCCTGCTCGCAGCAGGGCTGTCACCAGCACTAGGTCAGGGCAGCCGTGGTTTGGCCCAGCCAAGCCCCGAAACCTCTGAAAATGGAGATCTTGCACCTTCCTGGGGCCCTGTCCCAAGGGTCTTCCCTCTCCAGGGCAAGAAGTGTTTCCTCATGTCCAACCTGAACCTCCCAGACGGTGGTCTGGGGCTGTTGCCCCTCATTGTATCACCTCTCACTTCCAAGATGAGTTTGGCCCCATCCATCCCCTCCATCCCTTCCTGTGCCACGGTTGGGGGCTGCTTTCAGCACGCCCCCCACAGCCAGACCCAACAAGCCCTGCTCCCTCCCATCTCCTTGTGGGTTGGGTGCTCCAGGCCCTGACCCACCGAGCAGCCTAAGTGGGGCCGCCTCGGGGTCCCCATGCTGCTCTGGAACTGGGGGCCATGCCTAGACGCAGTTTTGTCTCTGCAGAGATGCAAGAAAATAGATGACCTGAAATACCACTTTCAAAGTGTCTCTTTATGATCCTTTTTAGGCTCCAGAACTGTTTGAGAATAAATCCTACTCAGTTACTGTTGATTACTGGAGCTTTGGAACGATGGTGTTTGAATGCATTGCAGGATTTAGACCTTTCTTACATAATCTACAGCCGTTTACCTGGTAAGACACTTACTCTGCGAGAGGTGATGCCAGGCAATAGGAACGACAGCTACTGCGTGCGGCGAGGTGACAGCGTGAACCAGAATGACAGATTTATTGTTCGTTAGGTGCTGAGGCTGTTGGTCTGCTAAGCTTTGCAGAAGCCATTGAGGCTTTAGTAGTGTCAATGACTGTTCGATTGGCTATCTATACGTAGCGTAGTATGTGCTTATTGCATTGCGTGGTAGCCTCCGGTCATCATAATTCCTTCACAAGTGACATGTGAATCAAAAAATATAATTATAAACCAGTCTGTGTATCAGTGTCAGACAAATGCAGCGGGAAGGAGCGATACAGTCCTTTGTGCACCTAGGCTGTGAGGTTACTCATTCAGCAACCAGTAACACAGGGCAAGACAGAGCGTGTTTTGTGTAGTAAACACAAAGTTATGTGTTTGTAAGTAACTTTACAAAAGTGATGGCTGAAAGACTTTAACCTGCATCTGGAGGTTTCTGCTTGCTCTTTGAGGGCTAGAAGAAGGGGCAGAAATATATATTTTTATATTTCCACTTCTTACCTTGCAATACCAGGAGTGAACGTAAGCTTGGTTTTTAAAAGGGTGATTCTGCAACAGACAAAAATATGAAACTTGCTTTTCTGCTAGCATTGAAATAATAACAGGAGAAAAGGTAAATTTGAGTTTTAATGCAAGTGTTAGCTTAAAAAATTATTGTGTTAACAAAAAAGAATTTTAACCACTATGTTGCAATAGTTTCCCTTTTAACTGCTAATTCTTGGGATTTTATTATTTTAATAGTTCAATATTTGTGCATTTTTTTCCAACATGGAAAACGTGAATGCCTAATGCAAGTCGTAGAAAACTAATAAAGTGAGAGTAGACACAGCTCTTCCCTGTTCGTAAAAGAAGGAAGAGAACAGCGCAGGCCACCCGCGTGTAGCTTCAGTTCCCATTGGGGCTGCCTGGGACAGAGCAGGCTGGCAGCCTCCGGCAGCAAGAAGCCTTCAGCTGCCTCGCAGCTGACTGATGGCTGTCGACTTGCCTTGGGGAATCCTGCTGCTCGGGGAGCAGCTGAGCTCCGGGCAAGGTTCGCGCCAGGGCGGGAGTGAGCCAAGGGGAGGAAACAGGCAGAGCTGCTGGTGGTGCTTTCCCTGGGACTGGACCCAACAGCATGCTGTGTTTCTAACGCTCTCTCTTTCTATGCTTCACTCTGATCAAGGTAAGGGAAATGGTTTTGCCAGATGACTCTCGCAAATCTCACCTGTCTCATTAATGTGTGGAGGCTGATTTTGTTGTGCAGGCTTGCTGTGCGGTCGGTGAATTGTTACCTGTTGATCCTCTTGTTTGATGCAGTCCAGACCTCCTTGCAAGCAGGTGCAAAAATGTTTCCAGAGACAGAGTTAATTGCAAGGACTCCCCTCTTCCACTTGGAGATGTTCTGGGTGGATTGTTTGGAAATGTCATCTTTGTCCTGAAAGAAGAGCTGCTAGACTGTGGCACTTTTTGCTGATGCTGTATTCAATTGGCCCTTTACCCAAGTGCCATTGTCAGTATATCCACAAAGGATTTTATTTTCCAGGCATGAAAAAATCAAGAAGAAGGATCCAAAGCACATCTTTGCTTCTGAAGAGATGAATGGGGAGGTTCGCTTTAGTACCCATTTGCCACAGCCTCACAGCCTCTGTGGGTAAGTGTGTCCTTGTGGCTACATGTGATAATTTTTGGCTTGTCTTTTAAGCTGAGGGCTCCTCCTCCTTTAGCCCAAGCACTGAGTCCTCCTCCTCCTTTCTCCTAAGGAGTGTTTCAAGCTCCTGGCAAGCTACCATTTGCTGTTAAGGAATAGCCTGTAGCCACATGGCTCTTTTTTGATTCTTTGGGCTCTCCAATGGCAGTTCACCCTGCAGCGTGTGGTGTGATGGCAGTTCACCTTGCAGCGTGAACTCTGTGGTTGCTTTCCACCCATTATCAGGTAGATGTTCCTCAGTGGCCTTGTGATAACTTGATGGTATTGAATCTCATAAACCAAGTACTTGAGTTAGCCCCTCCACGAAAGCAGAAGCTTCTAGTACTTGTGTTGGGAAAACTGCTGCAAGTCCAGCAGAGGCCCCAAAGATGGTCAGAGCCGGTTGAATAGAGCATACAAGGAGAGGGCCATGAAGCTGGGCTTCTTCAGTCTGGCAAAGAGAAGGCAAAGGGGGAACTAATTTTCTCTTCTACTATGTATTGGGGTGTTACAGAGACAACAGATCTAGGCTTTTCTCAGAGGGGTGGAGAGAAAGGACCAAAGGCAACAGCACAAGTTACAACAAGGGAAATGAAATTTGCGCACAGGAAAAGGGTTTCCCTGCGCTAGTGATGCGTCCCTGGGACAGGGCGCCGAGCAGTGGGGGATCCCCATCTGTGGGGACTGCCCAGGCTCGCTTGGACACAGTCCTGAGCAGCCTGCTGTAGCTGCGACATTGGCCCATCTGGCCAGGGCTCAGACCGAAGACCTCCAGGAGGGTCTTCAACCTGAATTCATTGGCCTGTACCAGGTCAGAAGTCAGACTCTGATCATTTGTCACTTATTTAGCACTTGTGTCTTTAGATGCGCCCAGCAGCGCAGTGCAACTCATTGGCACTGGCAGATTTCCGGGAAAAGTACTGGAGTTGAGAATGAAATAAGTGACTTTGTGTCAGTGCTTTGGGCTTTTTGCACTGTGTGCTGTCTTTAAAGACGTTCTTGACAATAAACTTCCATGTTGCTTGTGTGGCTAAACATGGAGGAGAAGCTTCCAGGCAGCCGCACGGGGATGGTTATTCTGCAGAGCAGGCTTTGAAACTATTTAATTTTATGTCAATCACAGATGGGTTTT
The DNA here is from genome assembly GCA_009819775.1 of Phoenicopterus ruber ruber. Classification (NCBI taxonomy): domain Eukaryota; kingdom Metazoa; phylum Chordata; class Aves; order Phoenicopteriformes; family Phoenicopteridae; genus Phoenicopterus; species Phoenicopterus ruber. Next base: position 60,667 of record CM020221.1, read on the forward strand.
TGGGGCGGAGTGGGGTAGGGGGGACATGACAAAAAACAATTCTCCCCTTGTCCATTTTGACACGCCTTACTGATGTGTCAAGGTACTTTTGACTCAATGAATAGGAGTCAGACGATGGAAAAGTGTAATGCAAGGTGTATTGGACAGGCGTGTGCTCCTGCTGAGGTCAGTGAAGACCGTTGTTGCAGTGGGGATGCTCACTCTGTATGCGCTTTCCTCCCTTCCAGGCTTTCCCTGCTGTCAGGATGAGCGACTGCAGCAAAATCACTGTTCTCCGCACATGTTCAGCAGATGTTGTGCAGATATGGTCTCTAACCTTATGGCTGTTGTGAGACCCTAGTTTCCTAAGTGGACTGAGTGTTGTAGAATATCTGCCTTCTCTTTCTTACAGCCCTTCTGTTTTAGTTTAATTGTAGAACCGATGGAAAATTGGTTGCAACTGATGCTGAACTGGGATCCACAACAGAGGGGTGGAGGTTTAGATCCTGAGACCAGTCGTCCAAAGTGTTTCCTAATAATGGATCACATACTGAATTTGAAGGTGAGTGAGGGTTGTTACTGCATTTAAAGACCTACTGAAAGCATCTCAGAGGACAGAAGGTGTGTTCAGTGGAGCAAAGCTATAATCCTGGCGTCATCCAGCTGCAGGATCATGAGGAATGTTTTTCTTGCTATCAGGAAGTGAGTGTATATACAGCCTGTCCTGTACATATCTGAAGGCAAAATATCGCCAGCAATATTAATCTCTAGCTTTGCGCTTGGAGTAGAAGAATGACCCTATATTACTGTCATCTCAGAAAGGGCTCACCAAGATCAAATAATTGTTTAAGAATTGTACTCCGCTACTGATGCTGTGACCTCCAGGTCATGCACTACAGTAGTACCTGTGGTGGAACTGAGATTACATTCACCTGACTCTTCCCCTTCAAGTAATTATTGGAGTTTTGCTGGAGTAAGACTAGCTGAGGCAAATGTGTAGAAGCCAGAGGATAATTTTGTCTGATCTGGAAGGATTCAAAAAGAATTAAAGCCCGAAACACAAAATATTGTGCCCATAATTAGGACTTGTCAAAATCTGTATATTGTGGTGTGGTTTGGGTGCTACAGTCTCTACCCAGATAGAGTAAAACTCTAGAGAGGGCCATGAGAGCGGCGAGAAGACGAGCACTGGTATGTAACAGCTTTTTTCTATGGAGGGATTAAAGGAAATGGGACTCCCTTTCTTGGGAGCATCAGAGACAACAAGGCTCAAGATGGCCTTTATGCCAGCTTGTCACCTTTCTTTCGATGTAATTAAGCTGCAGCATGGCTTGTGAAGGCTATTAGTGGGTTTGATTGTAATTTTCTCTGGCATTAAGTTAAAAGTTACAGGCCCAGGCTTTTAAGTTTTATTATGTGGGGTTTTACTGCTGAACTTGGTTATTGTAGTCATTAAAACTCAAATGATGCTCTCAGTCTAACATGTTAATAGCTACATACACCCCCCCAGGCCTTTGTGTCCTTTGTCTTTGATAGCCAGTGACTTGTAATCAACTTGTACTCTTTTTACAGATAGTACATATCCTAAATATGACCTCTGCCAAGATTGTTTCATTTCTCTTGCATCCCGAGGAAAGCCTTCATTCCCTTCAGATTCGGATTGAGTTTGAAACTGGAATAAGTACTGGAAATCAGGAACTGCTTTTGGAAACAGGGATTTGCCTGGACCCTCGGAAACCTGCTTCCCAGTGTGTTATTGATGGCGTAGTAAGAATGATTCTGTTCGTTTGGTGTCTTTCACATTCTCAGGGGATTTAAAGTCTTAGGGAACATAAATTGCCTTAATATTCTCCCACTGGAGACAGTTTGCTCTGCAAGTGCAGTAACTCTTAAGCATTATTTCCTTTCTCAGGTAATGTAAGCAGATCCCTATAGTTATACTCTGTCTAAATATTTAAATACAGTAACTTGCTAGCAAAGGGTCCTGTGTTTCTGTGGGATCTTTCAAAATCGGTTTTTAAGGCACCTGGTAAGAGTGTCTGCCCACGATAATTAGTTCATGATGTAACCAAGACCCTCTGGGTTAGTAGGAGCTGTGTTTGGGATTTCTCTTGTTTATGTCTCTCTCTTTTCTCACCAGAGAGGCTGGGATAGCTACATGGTCTATCTGTTTGATAAAAGCAAAACTGTCTATGATGGACCCTTTGCTTCTCGGAGTCTGTCTGACTGTGTAAATTACATTGGTAAGTATGCTGGAGGACAGCTGGGAACTGAAAGCACTGCTTGTCATGTAATATGAAAGTAGATTTGTGTGTTATCTTGAAGAGCATGCTCTAATTCAAAGAGGACAATTTAACAACCTGGAGCAGCCTAACAAAGTTTCATCTACGGTGCTGTATCTTCACGTTTTGTAGATGCAGCAGTTCAGAGAATTTATTGCACGCACTTTGGAAACTCTCCTATAGAACAGCTTAAGAATTCATTTAAGGTTTTTGCACTTGTATTAAATTCTGTGCACTGAACAGCATCTGCCTCACCTAAACACCTAAACCTAAGCTTTGCCCCACTTAAACAGAGCCACGATGTGAATGAAGGCTTGGGAGGTAATACGTGCAGCCCGGTCTTGTAGCCTACAGAAGGAAACTTTTGGTTATGTCTGCACATTACCTCCTGGAAAGAAGATTCCGACTTGGGGGGCTGTAATTTCATTTGCACAGCCTTCTGCTCTGTTGAAGGGTCTTGTCCCTTCCCACCCACGGAGTGTTGCAGTGACATCATGCTGGGAGATGTTTGCAGAACTTGAGTCATAGCCCACATAGACGTCCCTTGGTGGTACCAAGGGTCAGGGACCTTCTTATCTTAGGGTTTAGCATCTGTAGAAGTTGTGCACATATCCCTTCTCCTCCTCCCCTCCTCCCTGTGTGCAGGTACAAACAGGTTTCAGCTCCTTGCAGTCCTGTCTCCTGAGATTGGGTGCTTTGGATGTTCATGAGCAGTTGCCCTCCTACAGCTCTCCGAGATACACGCTTCTGAACCCCGTATCAGCATCCTGAGGATATGGATTACCTTTTTGCCCTGTACTGTCTGTGATAGTTGCATTGCAGCTGTGATCCATCTCTTGTGTCTTGCCTAAGTGAAAGAACAGGTCCCTCATTCTATGCTGCTGATCATTCAGGCCCTGTATGAGAAAATCCACCTTGCTCTGATCACAGAGCCAAGCCAGTGTGCTTGACCATGTTCTGCCAGTTGCAGAACTGCTGTCATTCCCCTGTGGAGGTTATGAGTTAGGGCTGGTCTTCAGAGACCCTTGGCAGAGGTTCAAAACCTGCACTCTTGTACTGTCTTCCTGACAGTTTTTAGCTCTAGTGATAATGTGTCCGTAACTCCGTAGCACTGATCCTACTTCTGATCTCGCCAAGCAGAGCCAAGTGTCTGAGAAAGTCCAGGCCCCTCCTTCCTCTTGAGTTGGTAGGAGTAGAGCCTGGCCATTGCTGCATGGATACTGGTGGGATCTGCTCCAGTTGGTCCCTCTTAGTTCTGGTGCTGCGGCCTGGCCCTGGCATCGTCAGCATACTTGTAGACCGTGCGTGAAAGCTGCTTCTCTGCTTACAGCTTCCCTTACATTTCTCCTGAAATGACAGCAGTCATCTGCAGGACCCAATGTACCTTTATGAAGGTATATATATACCCAGTATACCTGTGTGAAGGACCTTGTATATGTCTCTGAAAGAAAAAAATAGTGTCAAGGGACAGGAGACATCTAGTAGGATCCTGCCCACTAGTAAAGGAAGTGCCTTGTGACATACAGTTACTGTTAAGTAGTTTAATTTTCTTTGGCCTGGCTCTGCGGAAAGTTGTGCTGGTTTTCCCTGTCTGCTTTTACTGTCACTCAGGTTTATTCTGACTGGGTTTTTTTTCTGTGTTCTGGGCTATTTTATTCTGGTGAATCTCATTGCATGGCATCACTGTGCTGAATCTCTTGGAGCAAAGGCTTTTTTACAACCCGTTTATTGATATCCCAATGTACTGACAGTTCCCCGTCTCTATAGAGGAACACACATCAGTCTTGCATCTTTTCCCCTTAAACATGTACATCAGGAATCTGGGAGGAAACGTAAAGATTTGAAGATCTGAATAATAAATAAATGATAAATAAATAAAAAGATTTGAAGACATTTTCAGATGAAACACACATCAGGACAGTGACCAATATCACCTGATTAAAGGGAGCAATTAAATTTGCTTTGCTAGCTTGGGCAAGTGCTTTAGATAGAGTTTCTAGATAAAACCACCCACGGTCCTGCCTTGTGCCATGTTTCATGCAGCGTGCTCCGTGTCTGCTAGTACCAGTAGGCCAAACGGCTCAAAAAAAATGTTATTCTTGTAGCTGTGAGTTCAAACATGAGCTGTTGCCTGGCCAGTAGCAGGCTGTCAAATACCTGGGGAGCTGAAACGTGAAAAGCTTACACACGCTTAGGCAGCATCACGTAAAAATTGAGCAGATTTCATGTGGCTTGATCCCTTAGTTTAGGCACGTGAAGCAGGAATTAGGAATGTTGTAAGCACTGAAGTCCTTTTTTACAGTTGTCCTTTCATTTGCGTACAATTGTGTTTTTCTTGCGTTCAGTACAGGATAGTAAAATCCAACTGCCAATTCCTCAGCTGCGCAAGGTGTGGGCAGAAGCAGTTCACTATGTGATTGGGCTGAAAGAAGATTATAGCAGGCTTTTCCAGGGCCAGAGAGCTGCCATGTAAGTTGTCACTCCTAATTCAGAAGATTCGGTATTATGCAAATACAGAGACTGTTTGCATGGAAATGTACATCTTGGGGAGTTTTGGTTACCCAAAGTTTTACAGCGCTCTGCTGTTCTATACTTTTACATTATAAAACATATTTGGTCTGGGAGCTTATTCCACTCCAGGAATTTTACTGCGTAGTGCCCGACACTGATAATTAAAAAAACTTGAATATAGTCACAGACTCACAGAATGGCTGAGGTTGGCAGGGACCTCTGGAGGTCATCCAGTCCAATCCCCCTGCTCAGGCAGGGTCAGCTGTCCGTGTGGCTTTTAAATGTCTCCAAGGATGGGGACTCCACAACCTCTCTGGGCAACCTGTGCCAGTGCTCGATCACCCTCACAGTAAAAAAGTGTTTCCTGATGTTTAGAGGGAACCTCCCGTGTTTGATTTTTTTGCCCGTTGCCTTTGGTCCTGTCACTGGGCACCACTGAAAAGAGCCTGGCTCCGTCCCCATGCACCCTCCCCTCAGGTATTTGTACGTTTTAATCCCCTCTCAGCTGAACAGTCCCAGCTCTCTCAGCCTTTCCTCATAGGAGAGATGCTCCAGTCCCTTAATAATCTTCATGGCCCTTCAGTGGCCTCTCTCCAGTATGTCCATGTCTCTGGTGTACTGGGGAGCCCAGAACTGGACCCAGGTGTGGCCCCGCCTGTGCTGAATAGAGGGGAAGGATCCCCTCCCTCGACCTGCTGACAGCGCTCCTCCTAATGCAGCCCAGGATGGTCGTTTCACAAGTGGCAGAAGGAGTGGGACTGCTTGTTATATTTGTAGGGTTTTGTCCTGTGATTGAATCACAGAATGGGCAGCGTCATATATCTCAAGTGATAACGAAGGTGCTGGCATTCACCAGGGACAACATGCACTGCAGGACCCTGTAAATGCTAAGAAATACTCTGCACTCAAAGACTGTTTAACTGAGCTTGACAGAAAAACTGGGAAATGAGGAAGGACTTCCTCTTTTGCTTGCTGAGGACCTGCAGCTTCTGAAGGTGTGGGATGGAGTCTATGACCACACTGAGACTCCCTGTACCAAGGATCTTACAAAATTTTTTGCTAGCTATGTCTTTCCTTCAGGTAATGTGACAGCACTGGCCACGTAAATCCAGATACGCTTTTCAACTGACACGTGCTGTTCTTGTTTCATTTGTTAGGCTCAGTCTTCTTCGGTATAATGCCAACTTAATCAAAATGAAAAACAATATGGTGTCAGCGTCTCAGCAACTGAAAGCAAAGCTGGAATTCTTTCATCAAAGCATTCGCCTCGACCTGGAGAGATACAGTGACCAGATGGCTTATGGCATATGTATGTATTGTGTAATACTTGCCTGGGTGTCTTGTCTGATCCTTTATAAGATCAGACTGACTATGAAGGACTGTGGGTAAGAACTGTTTTAAAACAAAATGAATGCAGGAGCGGCCATTGTGTTCCTCAGCATCTTTCTGGGTATGTTTTAGCTGGAGCAGATGCAGGAGAAGAGTTTGACAGAAGCAAAGGCAGGAGGATGAAAAATAAAATGTTCTTGGAGACCTTCAGTGACAGTGAAACAGGTGGTCAGCTGTTCCCCACCGAGAACACCAAGCTAAGGAAATTGGTGTATTAATATTGGTGATTTACATTTGGTGATGTAAATGTTGGCTATTCATTCATTCAGAGTCTGATTCATTTGGAGTCGTCACTGGGCATAAGGTGGAGGGCAGAGTTGCTGCACTTGATGTGCAGTGGAAGGGGCACTGACCATCCATGGCAGAACAAACGGGCACGGTGACTGTAGAAACACCGTTTTGAACAGCGCTGAGGGAGTCATCTTGCTGTGCTTGATGTCAGGAGGTAGCTTGAGTCAGGATGAGAGATGAGGTGTAAAAGCACCAGCTACAGTGTTAATGTCACAGAAATGTCTGGATCTTACAAATACTATTCAGGGGAGAGTAGTAAGATTTATGCATAGTTTGGATATATGGCTAAAAAACGAAACTTGAGTCAAAAATTATGACTGAGCTGAAAGATGATGACAGAAAATGGAAAAACGCAGTGAACCTGTTTTGGACAGTCTGTGTTTAATCAAAAAGTGGCAGTTGTTGAGCTTAATGGTGGAGTTTAAAGACTCAAACTCATTTTAGGCTGGTGATTGCAAACAGCAAAATCCTACCAATGGGTTTGTATGTGAGTTAAGGTCGAGCATGCAGTTGTTAAGTTGCAACTTTGCTGTCTCTCTGTGATCTCTGGGTCATGACTCCTGCTTGGAGATTCAGCATCATGCTCTTCGTGTTCAAATTCAACTGATGTATGTAAAGTTCAGGTCATGCTTTATTTCTGTGTCTGTATCTTTTTATAAATTAACAACTTTCTTCTCTTAAGCTTCAGAAAAGATGCTCAAAGCCTGGAAGGAGATGGAAGAGAAGGCCTCTGAGTGTGCACAGGTAGGGTTTATTAAAGAAGCTTCATTATCTCTCTGTGAAGGAGATCGTGACAGGAACTTCGTGTCATATGTGCCACTGCTCTGTCCCTTCAGCGTGTTTCATATCCTGCCTGCTGTGGGAATGAGAATGTCATTGCAGATGGGTTAAAAAAGAAACAATCCCCAGACATCAGATTGTTTGAATCTAGTGATTTGAACAAAACCAGCACAAATGTCGCTAGACTCAGTTGTCTATATAGGAAAGTAGACTACAGAGGCACATTATTTATTGCCCAAAAGAAATGATGTTGCTATAGTCAAGAGTCTTCCTGGATGGATTTATTGCACACAAAACTTCCCATTGCTAAAGCTGAAAATAATACCAGTCACTATGCAGTGATTTCAAAATTGCAGTACTTTATTTAGGAGTACAGACATAAATTTCTGGTATTCTGCAAGTAAATATGCAAATCAGCTTTTAATAAGAGTTATCCTTAAATTCAGAGGAGAGCTAGAGCCAGTTCTTACTCTGAGTAGTCCTAACCGTTAACAGATGTTTTCACTTGCCGTTTATGGACAGTTGAGCTGACATAATGGCTTTCTGTTTCTCAGAGAGTTAGTTCTACGAGAAAGGCTAGTTGAAATTTATCTACTGCTTAGAATTCTGATCTCTGTCTTCTGGGAATGAGCATTTTAATTTTACCTCCACTGAAAACGATGAGGAGACGGAGGCCTTTTTGACAGAGAATAACTCTGCCTACGTTTCTGTCCAGACCTTTATAGGGAAGGAATAAGATTTTAGCTGTGAAAACTAGAGACAGAGTTAGGATGATCGTAGTTTATTGTCAAAAGCTGTTTCTTCTTCTCTTCTACTGGATGTACTGAGTAAAGCTTGGGAGGGGGGAGGCATTCAGAGGGGAGCATTCAGAAGGAATGCAAGGAAAAATCAGCACGTTTATAATGTATTTCTCAGAGTAGAGGTCTTTCAAATATCTCAAAAAGCAGTCTCTTTATTGTGCTCCGTGATAGTAGCTAGCTGCAGGAGCGCCAAGAGCATTGCATGTTCTGCTGCCCAGGATTGTCATGTGGTTTGCTGGGCTGCTGGCTCACACTTCTGCTCTCCCCTGCAGGGAGCTCTTGTATAGTAATACAGAGCACAGATATATAAAAATCCCAGGCACCATTAGAAACACAAACAATAAATTACATTGCCTATTTTTTTCCCCTATGAAGGAATAGACTGGGTAGTTCGGGTTCTGGGATCCATTACCTATCTTCATCTAAGGCAAAAGGTTCTTGGAGCCTTGATTCTGCTTGCTCATGTGATGGAGATCAGGGGAATTGGGATTCCCACCTAATTCACCTCTGTTTAGCTCTTTAAATTTGGGGATCTTGTTGCTCCCTGTGAGGAAGCAAGAAAGATACAAGGGAGGCTGCTTCTAGCAGAGTAACTCACAGCTGTCAGTGGCTGTTTCCAGAAAACCAGGAACCTCAACAAATATTTACTTTGCAGACCATCAGAATTATGTTCTGTCTTCAAGCTGTGCAGTCCATGTGTATCGTCACACTGTGTCCATTTATCAGGAATGGAAAATGTTTTACTCTGTAATACACAGTGGTATCTCAGTCTATCTAGCGGGCAGCTTAACTTCTGTGAATTCAGGAGACGCAGTTATGCTGTGCGGTGAGTCACGGTGCTCCAGATAAAGATATTTCTTTTGATAACAGGGTTTACTTCATGTTTGTCTCGCAATCTGATTCTCCTTTAATTCTGTGGCTTCTTGCTGCTTCTTCTTGGTTTATTTTTTGCCTGCAAGACCTATAGACATCCCTTTCTGGTCAAGGGGTCACATCCCATTTGTATAGCCTCATACCAAGTACTTCTGCAGCTTCAGCAAGGGAAAATGTTCTGGAAAATGTTCAGTTTGCAGGTCGTACAGCCCCAGGTCAGAAAGGAAAAGCTGAAATATCTCAAAATACTTTCTCAGGAAGGCAGATCAGAGCCCGTAGTCCATGGTGCTAAGACCCATTACGGTGACCGGTGCTTTCTTAACTCTGCTGCGGATCTCCAGTGATGTCTGGCACCGCATACCTACTCCTCATGCTCAGAAATTTTGTTGTTGGCTGCCTCGCCTAACTTAAAGGGGGGGGCTTGGCTTAAGACTGGTATCTTTTATATTGCTTTGAGGAAGATGTGAAATACCAGAGAAATGTCAGACCAAAATGCATATGGGAGGATAAAATGTGAGAGCACGCTCTGTCCACACTGTAAGAGTAGAAGAAAAAAAATCTTTACTGCTGTAATGTACGTAGAGCCAGAGAGTGTGTGTGTGCAGCGTGCATCTCAAAGACGGATAATTTATGAAGAAGCTGATTTTTCTCATCCAGTGTGATTGTCGGAGATTTGGATCTAGGTGATATCATGCACTGAGAAGATACTAACAGTAACCTCAATTATTGTAGCAGCAGTCATGTCAAAGAGCTTTTTTCTCCTAAACTCTGCATGGATTCAGGCCATTATCCAAGCAAGTATTCTGGGGAACTTTATCTACTTTATTGCTGTCCTCCTTCAGTTTGGTTTGTACCTACATTTCCCCATTAGGCTGAAGATATTGGGTATCTGGATGAGCAGATCATGGCTCTGCACACAGAGATTGTAGAGCTTCAGAAGAGTCCGTACGCAAGGCGCCAAGGAGAGGTCATGGAGAGCTTGTAAGTCCTTTGCTTATTATTTTTATTGCACATAAATGGATTTTGTGTATTTCTGTGTCTGGGGCGGGGGGGGAGTTAATCTGTTTTTTATCAGTGCTTTTGAAATGCGCTCCTCACTTTCTGCAAACTGCAAGTACAGAGTAGTTTGCAATCAGTTTAAGATCGTTTTGCTGGTAAAAGGGAAGATCCCACCACTTGTGGTTGTACATTCCTCCTTACTCTTGAAGTTCTGATGATCACTTGGCAGCATTATAAGGCAGAATAGGACGCTGCTCTATCCGAAAGCTAGCTGTGCAAGAAAGATTAACATTGAGTCACAGGAGTAAACTCATCTAACTTAGCTAACGTACCCTGCCGCCATGCAATGACTAAACCTGGGGAAACAGGGAAAACACAGCCAAGGAGGACAGGATGCTTCTCTGTCACTGGCTGTGACACTTGATCTTAGAAGAGGATGGGCCTAAGAGACATCTTGGTCTCAGGTAAAAAATGCAGAGGATTTCTTTTTGCATTGGAGAAGTGTGAATTTTATAGTGTTGAGTGAGAAAATCATGAGATCATTGTAAAATCCTGTTAAATATCTTCAATGTGTTTTCAAAGCAAGGATAATTAACAACTCATGGATTCTTGGATATTTGGAAACTTGAATATTCATTTTTTAAAAAGTATTAAAATATGAAAGAGCTAAGTGGTATTACTGATCTTAAGAAGACGTAGGAAGCAATTATTGTTGTTTGGGCTGTTGCTGAGAGCACAAGTGACAATTATAAAAGACAGGGATCAAATAGCCACCAAGATTAAATAGCCACTAAATCTGTTGTTAATAAGAGTTCTTCTGAATGAGTATTTGGGGAGGAAACGTGCCTGTTCCTGGCATGTTCTCTCCCCTCCCTCTTTGCAGAGTTAGATCAGCTAAGTGGCTTTTCATCCAACGTGTAGTTGCAGGAGCAGCAGAACTGGTGCACAGGGGAGGAGGTGGTGGAAGGGAGTGTTGTGGTTTAACCCCAGCCAGCAACTAAGCACCACGCAGCCGCTCGCTCACTCCCCCTTGGTGGGATGGGGGAGAGAATCGCAAGGGTCAAAGTGAGAAAACTCGTGGGTTGAGATAAAGACAGTTTAACAGGGAAAGCAAAAGCCGTGCACACAAGCAAAGCAAACCAAGGAATTCATTCACTCCTTCCCATGGGCAGGCAGGTGCTCAGCCATCTCCAGGAGAGCAGGGCTCCGTCACGCGGAACGGTGACTTGGGAAGACAAACGCCATCACTCCAAGTGTCGTCCCCCCTCCCTTCCTTCTTCTTCCCCCAGCTTTATATGCTGAGCATGACATCATATGGTATGGAATATCCCTTGGGTCAGTTGGGGTCAGCTGTCCCAGCTGTGTCCCCTCCCAACTCCTTGTGCACCCCCAGCCTCCTCGCTGGTGGGGTGGGGTGAGGAGCAGAAAAGGCCTTGACTCTGTTTAAGCACTGCTCAGCAATAACGAAAACAACTCTGTGTTATCAACACAGTTTCCAGCACAAATCCAAAATATGGCCCCATAGCAGCTACTGTGAAGAAAATTAACTCTATCCCAGCCAAAACGAGCACAGGGAGAAACCGCCTCTTGCAGCAGTAGCCCGCATTCAGAGCAGCTTAAACTAATCATGAACTTGCTTCCTAAAAACGTCATTTTTAATCACATTCACCACTGCAAACCCAAGGCTGCATCAGCTTTGTGCCCCAAGCTGTTGATTATTCTGGTCTAAAGCTACTCTTCTTAAGGAGGAATGAAGTGGAGAACAGATTGGGTCTCCTGCTCTTTAGGTTTTGGTGCTGTAGCAAAGCATACTGCAGAGCACTAGCTTAAGGTGTGAGATACACAGCCATGAGACGCGCGTGGATCCTGGGTGACGTCTCAGATTTACCTGATGGTGCTGGATGCTAATGTTCTTTTTCCCAGTGCAGCAGGAGTAAAGAGCACCTCTCCCCCTGTCCTTGGCTGATGCAGGAGTTTCAAGATGGGTAACTGTGCAGCAGGCTAGAAATGTTGACTTAGATAAGCAGAATCAGCTTGCATGATCTCTGGAAACAGTATAGGCGTGATGTAAGGGCAGCTAAAGGGAGGGAGGAAGAGGCCTGATGAGGGCCCAAAAGCAGAGTTAGTGCTGGCTAAACTGCTGCTTGTTTCTGACAGGCTTTTGATTTAGAACAGTGAAGATTTGTTCAAGGGTGGAAGCTTCAGCGTTTGGCTGCTTTTGAAATATTTGGAAGAAGTAACATTTATTTAATGGGACGAAGAGAAACACTGTCCTCTTGTTTGTGATGCAGCTGTCTCTTTCTATTTGCAGAATATCACTGTAAAATTCAGGCAAAAATTGCAGAACAGGAACAAGAATTTCTCAGGCAGTTGTGCAGAAAGAAGTACCTATAGTTCCAAAAAGGAAGTTTCATAATTAAGGATACCACGGAAAGAAAACATGGTTGAGCCGTGTGAAAATTTGAAACTGAAAATAACCTCCAATTGGTATGGTTATCTGAGAAGAAAATGCACAATCAGAGGAAAAGAGAGACAGCTTTTAGGGAAGAGTTGGTTTCCATCACAGAAAGACCATGCCTGTGTTCCAAATGTCATACTTATATACTTGCTGTAGAAGAAGGTGGCAACTCCAATGTATGAGGTTCAGCGAGGCATAACTTAATTGTAATGCTTTTTTTCTTGAGTCACCTGCTTGTTGATACATGTGTGAATCATTTTCTTCTTTTTAAAGGGAACAGAGAGCCATAGACCTATACAAGCAATTAAAAACAAGACCTCCAGGTATGGAAGGACATGGTTCAAAGACTGCTTCACACTCCTATCTCATGACTAATTTTTCTGCACTCAAACCCAGAAAATACTCTTTAGTAGGAGAAGGCAAATGATTGTATTAAAGTTAACCAGACTCAAGGGCATACCTTAAGCTGATTTATTCTTTTTGCTGAGCCTAGAGCTCTCCCAAATTCCTGTAGTCCTGTTCCTCAGCCCTGGGTTTGTCTTTTGGTTTTCAGCCTTGGAGCATCTGCCCTGAAGACGTGTCTGCCTTCTGGCATTCTCTGCCTTTTTTCCTGCCTCCAGTATCATTGCTTTACTCCCCCCAGACATGGGAAGAACTGCTGTTCCTCTGTCGTCGCTCCAACCCAAGGGCAGTCTCTCTTCTCCCTCTCCTCTTCTTCTCTCTTAATTATACTGGATGGAACCCCATGTTTGGGGATTATTATGTTCTGAATATAGTAACTACTGAGCAGAAACATGTAGTTACCTGTGCATTTGGCAGCTACCTGCAGTCCTTACTGAAGCTGGTATCTAGACAGCAAGAGTGGCTGGAATTGTGTACGTTACTGCGGAGAGAAGAGACATTAAGGAAAAGCCGTGCCTAATGAGAGATTGTGACAGATTTTAAGATGTTTCCATTTGTTTGGCTGCACTTGTTAAGTCAAATCTTTCCTTGACTCTGGGCATTTGTGTCCAGAGTGGCTCCTCGCTGAAGAGCATTTTACTAATGTGGTGGTTGATGACCCTTCCAGATCATGCCTACAGTGACAGCACGGACATGGTGAAGATCATTGTGCAGACAGTACAGAGCCAAGACCGAGTTCTCAAGGAGCTCTTCGGCCATCTCAGGTACTTTATGCAGAAAAAAAACCCCAAACAAATGCAGCTTTTGTAGCTTTGTAGCAGGAAAGGAGAGGGAAAACCATGGAGATCAGAGCCCAAAAGCTCCATCCACAGGTATACGTTTCTCATAGCAATATTAATTCTGCTCCTTTGTGTCTGTGTCGAATTTCCACTTACTTTTTTAAAGCGTATAGCTAATAGGGAGGGGCAGGAGAATGCAATGGCTTGTACTGTTAGCATCCAAGAGTTCACTTTAAAATGAGACAAATTCTGCCAGTGTTTGGGTTGGGATTAAAATCTTAAGGAAAAAAAGAAATAGTGTAACAGCTGAGAAGATACCACAGTGACTTGTTCATTAATTCATTAATTCTTCAAGTAGCTCAGAAAAACTGTCATTATGCAGGTCTCAGTGGTCAGCAAAGTATGATTTAATTTTACTTTCATGTGTGGTTTATGTTTAGTAGATCCCATAAAGTAAGTTGTTAGCGATGGTATGGTCAGCCCACAGAGACCAACACAGATCAGAGAAGATTAATAAAATGCCACGGCTGGGTTGCTGTGCTGTCCATTGTCATCAGGATCAATTTTTGCATTTCAAATAAGAAGAGCTTATATTGTGGGTATTAATAGTAGTGCTGTCTGCCTGCTTTTTTGAGTCTTAACTGGACTTGGAAAAGTCCAGGGGTCCCTCCAGTCTTGCAGGTTTTGTACCTGCAGCTGTCAGTGCTGTGCTAAGAAAAAGGGGTGTTCTCACAAAATTTTTCTTGAATCGCAAGGTGAGGCTTTTGGTTTTGCCAGAACATACTGCTACAGAAGCTGGGAAGTAACTTCGTGTTTGGTTTTTATTATAGCAAGCTCTTGGGCTGTAAGCAGAAGATCATTGACTTGCTTCCAAAGATTGAAGTGGCTCTAAATAACATCAAGGAAGCTGACAACTCAGTGATGCAGATGCAGGGCAAAAGACAAAGGGAGATATGGCATTTGCTGAAAATTGCTTGCGTAAGTAGCTTTTGGACTATTCATTTGCTCTTCCTTCCAGTGCAGGAGCCAGGGAACATCAAATGAGACTCTGAAGAGACCAAAAAGCGATAACTTCCACACGGTGGTTGATTTTAATGTAGAGAAGGGAAGTTTGAGATGCTAAAAGTTGACAGAGGTTTAGAAGGAGGGTAGACAAATTCATGGAAGAGAATCCCAGTAGAGGAGTCCTTGTTCCCAGTAAGTCATCAAACTGCAAATCGCTAGCGGCTGGAGTACAGTAGACATGCCATGCCATGAACCTTGTACTTGCGTTCCCTGAATGTCTAGTGTTGGCCGCTGTTGGAGGGCATACACTGGGATAGGTGAACTTCAGCCTGTTGCATTAAACCTATCATGATTTTAGTGCTGCAAAAGCGAAATAGGTGCTTTCTTGGTTAGCTTAAGGTGTTTTAAGACTACAGTGCTTTTTCTGCATCAATTATAGTGATTATACAGCTGAAGCGATCTCCTGATTTCCCCATGCCTACATTCAAGGTCAGCACAGTAAACAGGTCTTTCTCCTGTCAGGAGAGTTGCTGCTGAGCGTGACTCACAGTTTAGGACAGGGCACCGCCTCCTAATTCTTCAGTGTAGAAGACATGCCATGTACAACACGGGTGACTTACATGCAGAGACATTTGGTACCAGCTATTTGTGGAACTGTGGAAGGTTGTATCTGCTGATTTGCTGGCCAAAGGGCTGGCCTAGGTTGTGTGTATTTGTTACAAACAGGGCTTTCGTTTAATCGCAAGTCCTGCATACAAAATAATTGAGCCTGACTAAATTCTTCCTTTGTCCGTCACAGCAGATGAATTTCTCTTTTTCTAGACTCAGAGCTCTTCTCGGTCACTGGTAAGCTCCAGCCTGGAAGGGACAGCCTCAACTCCGGCAGCCACGTGGCTCCCACAGAGCTCCTCAGGGAACGTACCTCATCCTCTGTCGTCTATGGCAACTCCCGAAGACGGGTAAGAGCCTTTGGGAAAGGAGGCTGCTGGAGAGAAGGCGGTGGTAGCCATTTTGTGTGTGTACACTCTGCAATCCTGCCCTCGGCCACTGGAGTCTCCAGGGCTGAGGGGGCCTGAGGGGCACGTCTTCACCACATCCCACATGGTGGGTTTTTGATATGCTGGGCGGGGAGAGTTTTGGTGTACTAGACCATCTCTGAAGGCAGCATTGTTCAACTCCTGACTGGAGTTACAGTAACTTACTTCTGGCCATAGCACAGCAAAATACAGCAATGAGATTTTGAGCCAAAATGCAGTTTCTTTTCATGCCCAAGTTCTGGTGCAAGTTCCAGATAAATCAGGCCACATTTAGTGCTTCTTACAGCTTCAGTGATTTTAAAAAGTCTTAATTCAACTGGAGGTCTGAAGTCAGGGTCAGTACTGAGCAATCCATCTGGTTCAGTATCTGGGGTTTTTTTTATCCTTCAAAAAAAACCCCCAAAAAACGTTTCAGTAGCTCCTATGTTACTAATGCTCTAAAAAATCAGGAATTAGGTTGAACTCTCAGAAACCTCCACGCTCCGGTCCTGAGCAAGTTCCACATACCACTCTCAGCTAAAGCTTGTGATCTCCATCAGCTAGCACTGTGCCGTCCACTCCTTGTATGTCTTGTTATTCTGCCTTGGGGTTGGATTTGGTTATTAAGGCCCCTCTCTCTCAGCGACTCCTAGCTGAGTAAGAGAGTTGTCAGGAGCTGAGGGGTTTTTCTCTTTGCTTCATTAGCAATTTTACTTCCAGTCAGCGTAACAGAAGGGAAGGCGCCCCTCAAAGAGTGCTCAGCCCTCGATCTGCAGCAGTGCTGCTTTTGTGGGGGCTGGGGCAGGGATTGTGAACATTGGCATCAAACCATTTGGCCACCTCTTTTTGGGTGGTCAGGGAAATGCCTAGGTTCTGAAGATACACATTTTCTAAGCAGGCTTTTGCTGGAAGTCAGTTGATTTTTCTGAAACCTTGAGCAACCTTTTCCCCTTCCTCTTTTCTGTCTGCTGCTGCGGGGCAATTTTCACCTCTGAGTAATGCAGGGTGATCACACTTTAATAGGTGCTTTCCTGAGCAAGGCGCCTTTGGATTGCCTCAGAGCTCCTCTTCGAACCATGACTTCACTGTAGGAGGCACTGTACAAAGAGTTAAGGGATGTAAACCTATGGGGAGCGGGCAGTGATTTCAGGCCCCTTGTACTCGGCTCGCTTCCTGAGTTCTGTAAAGGCTGAATTTCAGTGTGGTTTGTGCAGTTCCTCTGTAGGGAAGGAGAGCAAATCCACACTTCCAGGGTTGGGGATCTGCAGGATGCCACCTCAAGGCATGTGTTTGTGCCCTACAAGGTAGCTCCTACAATTGCAGAGAACTCCTATAAATCAGGTTTTTTGGGTGGCTTGGTTTTTGTTGTTTTTTCCCAGTCAGAGCCTTTTGACGTTGGTGTTAATTTGTGTTTTAAATCCGTCATCTTATGCCTTCCCTTCCCTGCAGGGAAAATTTTGTCCATGTGATAGAAGAGAATCTGAATTACCTCGAACTCTTTAGCAGTATTTTGCAAGAGGTGAGGCAGGAGCAGAACAACAGCATGACGGTAAGTCTGTCGTATCTCCGAGGACCTGGTTTTTAAGAGCCGCAGCAGGGTCCTCTGGGGGTGTGGAGAACTTTTTAAATAGGGTCGTTTGTGATGATGTGAATTGCTGTGGCTGGCATCTGATGTCTGTCACCCCTCCAGGACTCCGCTAACATGCCGGTCGGTCGTTATGGAAAGTAGCACTTGGAGCTAGTGTCAGCCGAGTGGTCTGTGTGGTGGAGTGGGCTGTTCTGTGGGACCCCCTGGCTGGTAGAGCTTGCTGTCAACGCTGGTCGCATTCTCAAATGGAGAGCCCTGGTTCGTGTCCATGCACTGGAGTGGGCAGGGTTCTCTGCTTCCAGAGCCCTTTCCTGGTCATCAACTGAAGCTCTCCTTACGGCAGAGGTGGGGCTTTAGAGAGTCCTAAGAAGACACTTTGCACAAATTGGTATTTGAAATAGCAAGAAATGACAAAAGTAGGTAACGATCAGCCAGACGTTTTGACGCAATCTGAAACTCTGTTCCTTAGGTACTAATTGAGGCCAGTAAGTTACTGCTCAAAAGAGCCCCGTTACCAGAAGAATGAAGAGCACCACCCAATACCGGTCTTTTTTAAAAGAGGCTCTCAGTTGATTTTAGAGGCTGTCTCATAGAAGCACCTGTATAAATAGAATGAGAAAAGGACAATTAGGCATGTAGATTGACCTGTTTGTAATGGAGAAGAGCCAGTACAGGTTCTGTTAGCGTGAGACTGTCCCACAAATTTATTGCAGTCCTGCAAAGATGTCAAAGATCCACTGATACGCTGCAACTTGGATTTTCAAAAAGCTGCTCAAAGGTCTCCTTAGGGATAACTCATGGGATAAAAAAGTTGAAGCTGTTTACCAGTTGTAACTGCTGAAATAACAAGGAACAGAGGGTTGGGGAAATGGCCGTGGTTGATGAAATGGAGCTCTTATAATTCATAAACATTTTAATGTTCTAATGTTTATGAATAATAGTAAACAGTGAACTGAGAGTTTACTGGAGTTACTAAGTTATTTGGGATGGTGAAATGAAAACTTATTAGTGGGAGTTGCAGATGACGCTGTAATAGCAAGGGATTGCGCAATATGAATGGGGAAATGAAATTAGCTACTGATTAAGGCAAAGTAATTATGTTGGTGGGGAAAACAGCCCTAATTATGCATACCCTGGTCTTCATCCATTGGTTGATGAATGCTTTGTTTGTCTTTGTTCAGCTCTGACATGGTTGGTATCAGTTGTGTAATACAGTCTTCTCTCCTGTCTCGTCTCCTTGCTGTGGCTGGAGACAAGCGAGAAGCCGCATGACTGGCTTCTTACCTGGTAGTCATCCATGTCTCTGTCATCTCATTCCAAGGTGCAGCATCTGCCTCTGGCACGTTTCAGCCCAGAACGATTATTCATTGTTGTGGAATCAGCAGACTCTGCGTGCTCTGCAGATCAGCACCTGTTTTGTTATGTTTGGTTTCTTTCCCCTTTTCCTTGTATCAGGACAGAAGTTAGGCAACAGGAACGCAGCAGAAAATGGATTTTTTTTTTCCAATTCATTTGGGAAAAAAACAGAGGAAAAAAGAATGAATAACTGTAAGAACCTTTACTCTTGCACACGTCTGACTTGAAGCCTTTCTTTCTTTTTCATTTGTGTTCTTGCACTACCAGTACGTCCCATGATACAGTAGGAACCCCGGCGGTAGGTTTTGTGCAGGCACAAAATGTAACTTCCAAAGCGATTCTAGTCTGTGACGTGCCTGAGCATGACAATAAGCATGGGGCATTTTGTATTGGGGGCAAACCGAGTCGTGAAATTGTGATACTACTTTTCAGCTGTTAGATCAACGCGACTCTTTGAGAAGAGAGAGATGCCGGATACTGAGCGGTCCTTTGGTCACCGCCCTGGAAATGTACCTCCGATAGCTGTTTCCTGCACTTCAGTTGTTTCCTTGCTTCTTCTTTCAGAGTTTTGATTGGAGCTGGCTGAAGTAGCCAAAGGAGCCGATGTGCTGCTGTCTGCAAAGTGCCTGCATGCTGAGAGGTGGCTTGGCAGCCTTCGACGTGACAAGCTGGAGGGGACTGGTCGATCAATCACCTTGCGTTTTGTAAACCTTAGCGGAGTTGATCACAAAGGTGGTGGTCAGTAGTGGACACACGTTGGCAGTAACAAACATCGTTTTACGGGCTGCTGCCTCGTCAGGCTTTCACCTAAACTAGTAACCTGCTTGGCGGAGACGCGCTGCAGCGCCTGCTGCCTTCACCGGGGGTGGGCACGCGTGGGGGCCGCCAGCCCCACGGGCCCCGGGGAGCCGGCGCCGAGGGCCGCGTCCCCACGGAGCCGTTCCGGGAAGGCGAGGGAGGAGAGCGGAGGGCGGTGGCTGCCTCGGGGCCGGGGCCCTGCTGCGCCCCCGGCCCTCCCGCCGCTTGTCACGGCTGCTCACGTGTGTAATATGAATGTATAGATTATATATATTTTAAATAGAATTAACCGCAATAAAGGCTGTGGAGAGGCTGTCGGTGCTCCCTCGCTGCGGGCCCCCGTCCTCACGCTGTTGCCGGGCGACAGGGCGGCGGCCTCGCGCGCCGTGACGCCATCGGTAGGCGCCGCGCGGCGCGCGCACCCGACCTCCTCCCCCTCCCGCCCGCCCCGCGCAGTGGGGGGGCGGTGCGCGTGCGCGGCGGGGCGGGAGCGGGGCCTCGGCCGCACGTGGGCGCGCGGCGGCGGCAGGTACGGGGCGCGCGGGGGGCGGGCCCGGAGCGGCGGCGGGGCCCTGGGTGCCCGGTGGCGGCCCAGCCCCGGCCCGGCTGCGCGCGGCTCCCGGGGCGGCGTGGGGGCTCCCCGAGGGGCGGGCGGGGCGGGGGCCGGGAGCCCCGGGCCGTGGGGGCGCCGCGGCGGGCCCACCCGGGCCGGGGAGCAGCCCGCGGGCCGCCGGCCCCGGTGCAGCGGGTGTGCCCGCGCCCTTCCCCCCGCGCCGGGGGTCCCGTCAGCCGAAGCTCGCCGTGCGCCGGCGGCGTTCCGCCCGCTGTGACCAGGTGAGGGGGTAACGCAGCCCCGGGCAGAGGCGGCGGCGGCGGCGGCGTGCTTTGGGGACACTTCCTGGCGGTTTGGCCCACGAGCCGGGAAGGCGGAGGCGTTGGGAAAGGGGCAGAGGCGCCGTCGGAGAGGAGAGAGGGCGAAGGTCTTGGTGCAGACCGCGGATGGACGGTGCCCCGTCGCCCAGCGACCCGGTGCCCCGGGCGGTGACGGTCTCTGTCCTGCAGGTGATGAGAGGATGACCATGGCCCAGGCTGGAGCCGTAGTTGCAGCTGCCACGGGACTCCTCATCTTCTTCCTCTACTCCTCCATCCACAAGGTCGAGGAGGGGCACTTGGCCGTGTATTACAGGTACCGTTCCCTGCCAGCGCCTTGATGCCTTCTGTAGCCTTCCCTCGGTTTCTCTTTCTCAGCTGGGATTCGTCCCTGGCCCCCGATCACCTCAGGAGGTGGTCGCTCTCTCCTCTGATTCTCTCTAGGTTCTGCCCCGAGATGGGCAGACCCTGTTGTTTCTGCTCTCTTGCGCCAGAGAGCCTGGCCTGGCTCTGTGCAGAACCGTTACGAGTTTGGGTCTTTCCGAACCCCCAGCTACTTTTCCTCCCTCTCCTTCCTCCCCTTTTTTGGGTCACAGTTTGGATTTCAAAGCTTAAAGGACCAGAGCTCTTGGTCCATCCAGTCTTTTCATGTCTGTTGATCTCTCCCTCTTACACCGAGGGCTGTCACCTCTGTCCCAAGACTGTTGGCCAGCTGGAGGACCCGCTTCGTTGGTGCTCTGAAATGGGTCTTCTCCCTGGCTCTGGGCTGCGTTTCACCTGGGGCTCGTAGCTGCCCCGAGTAGCATCTGTAGAGCAACTCGTTGTCAGTCCGCAGCAGTGAGTGGTCGTAGTCACTTAGTGCCACCTCTTGACTAGATTTTGCTTTGAAATTGAGTAAAGGAACAGAGAAATTCAGCACCAGCCTTTCTGCTTTTTTTGCCATTTCTGCTGTATTTCTGTTGTGTCTTTTCAACCCTTTGCGCTCACCACCACGGGCCAGTTTTCTTTGCACTGTTTTTTCCTTTAATTACGCGTGTGTTGAACGGCACGGGCCCTTGTGGGACGCTGCGGGAGACCTTGCTGCACTACGAGGATCGATCACTTAGAGCTCTCCTCTGTGTTCTGTCCTTTAACCGCCTGCCGGTCCCCACGAGGGAGTGCGGGTTTTCTTTGTGCTTTGCGTAAGGGACTGTGCCGAACGCCTGGTGGAAATCCAAACTGGCGGTATCGCATCAACTGCTGGATTTTACCGTGGTTACTATTTAGAGAGGAAAATCTGTGTTCTTGAAGCTCTCTGCAGTGTTGCAATGATGGAAGAGTTTAGCAATATCTGCCTTCTCTAAAAGGTAATTGCTGACAGGACTGAAGCAAGTGATTGTCGAGTTGTAGTAGGCGAGTATCATATGCAGTCAGCCCTGTTATAGGGGAGCTGGTGGCAAGTTTGGTGCAGGTGAGTACCGTAATTTGCACTACCACAGCTGTGACCCCTGGCAGTTTGAATGTCCTTGCTCGCTCTCAAAGCCAGCACTTACTGTTTTCCAGTTGCTTGAGCCTTTTACCCATTTCTCTCTCTCTCTCTCTCTCAAGGGGGGGTGCGTTGTTAACTAGTCCGAGTGGACCAGGCTACCACATCATGCTCCCGTTCATTACCACATTCAAATCCGTGCAGGTTAGTATCTCCGCATTTTGGAAGAGGGTGAGTGGGAGCAGATGTCGGTAGGGATGTTGCTGGATGGGGGTGACTTGGGCAACTGGTGTTTGCAGAGGGGCTCAGTAATGCAATAGCTGGAGCAGCAGCTCCTCGGAAGCCCTTGGATGCCAGGCCCAGCTGCGTGCTGGGACTTGTCCTTTTGGTGGAATCTCCACAACATGCGTGTGTGTTGCTTGGGACGGGAGATGCCTTGCTCTGGGAGGACAGTCTGCGTGCGTGGCCATAATTGTTTCCCAGGAGAGCTGCAGGCCTTAGTGCTGCAGGAGCTGAGAGCAGGGAAATGAGCACGGCTGCCTTTCTGTCTCCCAAAAGGCAAGTTGAAAAGAAGTCTGTCTTCTGCCTGCACCTGCCAAAGTCGGGAGGGAGGCAGAGGACGTGTTTTTGGCTCCATGTTCCTGTGTAGTGGTTGTGAGAGTTTGGGCGTGGCATGATCTTCCTGGAGAATGGAGAGGTTTGTGAGCACTGGTTGTCTTTTTATTTCAGACCACGTTGCAGACAGATGAAGTGAAAAATGTGCCTTGTGGGACAAGGTATGTTTTTCCTTTGTATTTCTTCTGGTGGTGAGCAGATGCGCTCTGTCGTGTAGTTTGCAGCTAGTTATTTACAGTGCTGTGACACGGAGGCTGAAAAGTAAAGGCACGTACCCTAAAATTAGTCCCAAACGTGCACACATACATCACACTTGGAAATAATAGAGCAGGAGGTATGGGAGGGAGCGCTCTTGCTTGCACAGGAATTGATATTCAGATGGTAGTTTCTTCCCTCGATTACTCTGATAGCCTGTTGCTTGTGCTTTGGTCTGCCCTCTGCTTTGCAGTATTTCTAGTCTGAATCTTGTGGCTAATACAAGTGTTGACCTGAGCAGTGGGCAAAAGTAAATGGTGAATGGGAATCCTCCTGATAGGAGATGGTTCTGTTCAAAAACAGCTCAAGAAAATTAGTCTCCTGGAATCAGTTGGGCATTTTTGGAACTGACATTTCACCTGATGTAAGGAGAGAGTGAGAAAGAATAAAGAAGAATCCTATGCACGGGTGGCACCTGTCTGCTTCATAATTAAGCCGATCCTTTTGTCAGCACAGACCTGTGTAGTTTTAACAAGCAGGGCAGTAACAGAAGGAGAGCCCTAGTTGAGCTGGGTTTCAGATCCTGTCATGTTGGTTCATTCACAAGTTAAAGCGATGACTGAATCTGTTTCTTCAGGATAAAAACCAAACTGGTCGTTCTCCTTGTCTTTTATAGCTGTAGGGTACTCAACTATAATTCTATTAAAAAAAAAAAAAGTCAGTATGACTTGAACGATGACACACAACGATCACGTTGAAGTTAAAAGTTGAGCGTTAGTGGCAACGTTAATAAAGCAGAGTTAATTTTGATCTGGTTTAGCCCTTATTGAAATGAGTTCTTGGAATTATTCCTGTAGCAACTCCTCAGACATTGCTTGGGCTTAAATATTAACATAAAGTTCTCGTGGGCCCTGGCTCGTTTTAGTTTTAGATCTCAAACCTCTTTCCGGAGTGTCTGTAAATAATGCTAGTGCTCAGTGCTGCAGCCAGGACTCCGTGGTCAGGTGAAGAGTCTTTAGGTCAAGTGAAAAGTAATTGCGGGAGGGAGGAGTAAGACTCATGATGTTCTATATCCATATCTTTTAAATGACCCAGTTAAAAATAAGTCATTAGAGCAGAGTTTTAGCGATGTGTTTAATGGCAACTTTTAGCTCCTAAGTAGCATAAATAGGAGTAATACTTCACATGCTGGACGTTGTAAAATAGCATCACATCTCTGGGCCAGGGATGGCGTCCGCTGTCCTGCGAGCCTTCTCAACAGACCAAGCAAAGCTTTCTGCTGAAGCTTAACCACGTTAGACATGCTAACCCAGTCAAAATTAAACGGTGCTGCTTTGACCCTGCTTGAGCAGGGGGGTTGGACAACATGACCTCCGGAGGTCCCCGCCAGCCTTGACCATTCTGTGCGTTTGTGATTTAGGAGCTAAATATTCTGTTTAATTCTGTATAGTTAGTTCATTAAGTTCCTGTTACATTTCAACATTGTGGGATTCAGTTGTGCAATACAGGTGGTTGTGAAGTTACTGGTAATAAACATGCTTTAAAACACCAAACAGCTGGTGAAGCAGTTCTTAGTTAATAATTGAATACCCTTCAGACCAAAGGTCCCAGTGGCCCTGTCCATTTTTAAGGTGTTACTGCAGGAGCCTTTAAATTTGCTGTATTTGAAATCAAAGTCTGCAGCTGCTCCATGCCAGAGCTTTGAATTCACATTTCCGTAATAAAACATTAGCTTATGAATGGATCAAATCTGAAATTTCACTGTCCTGTTTCAAAGTTCATTACAAGAATAGATCCTAAACAGTTTAAATTTCTGTATATTAGACCATCAGATTTTAAAGGCTGGGTTTCTCTTCCACTGTATTCATGTTCTTGTTCCCTGTATCCTCATCTACATTAAGAAGCTTCTGAATGGCTGTGTGGGTGTCCCATCCCCAATTTCTGCCTTACCTGTCCCATTTATACTTGATAGCATTAAGTGAATACATTAAATACAGATTTTAAAATACTTTGGCACACGATGACTGTTTTTCATAAAACAGCTGTCACCCCAGAGATGAAAACCATTTCATTACAGCAGGTAGAATATGTGTCTGCTCTAAGTTGTGAATTACTTCTGGAGTCTGAGATTTCCGAGTTTCCCCAACAAGAAAATGTGTGCATGGTTCCTTGGAAAGTTCAGCAGTTTCCTCACAGCAGGTCTGCTGATCTCCAAAAACTGATGGAAAATCAGTTCAATAAACTAGTTTTAGAAGAGCAAAGTGTTCCGAAGGGCTGACTTGAAGAATTAATCGAGAATGAATATACTCGTGAGTATATTAATTGTGGAATACAATAAATGAGTTGAAAATGCTGTTGTGCAAATATTGCATGAGAGAATTAGCTAAGTAGCATTTTTCTTATAAACTTAACTGGAAAGAATCATGCTAAATATTGTACAGGTTTTTACAATGCCAAGAAACAGTAAATAGCCAGGACGCTAGGCAGTAATATTGTTCTAGCGTTAGATGTTTATTTGCAAAGGTGTGAGAGCCGTCTTGTGCTCGTGCTGCAGATCGTTGGCAGACACTCAAACGGAGCACTGAAGGAACGCTCTTCTGGGACGGATCCCTGTTTGTTAGCCAGTCCCATGGAAAAATGTGTCATGAATATTGCAAGTGGATGTGTTGCATTAATCCCTGTATCTCTAGACACACCAGATCTGACCTTTAAGCCCAATTTTTACATGCTCTGATTGCCTAACCTGGTCTGGTCTTGTTTGTGGTCAGCTCTAAACCTTTGCCTTTTTTTACGGCCCCTTTTTTATGGCAATGTCCTTCAGTTTTTCGCTTGTCTTCTCCTGGCCTGGCATAAGCTAAAATCCTGACATATAACGAGGCTTTCTAAGGTCTACTGAAATGCCTGCTAGGGTATGTTAGTCTCCTATAGCGTTCCCTGTATGCTTCCACCTTGTCCTGTAAAGTTAGGCAGTATTGCTGCCTAATTATGCTTAAACTTCTTGGGTGCACATAGCCTACGTGTTGATCCTCCTTTCAGACTTCCTATGGATTTCTTCTTGTTCCTCTCTCCCCGACCAAAGAGCCTGCTCAACTCAGTGCTGCTCTGCCTGACCAGCCTCATGAGCAGCTCTGCGGTGAGGACCTTGGGGGTGTGAGGAGCCCTGACAGAGGCTGCAAATGCCTGTGTTAGAAAGGCTGCGGAAACTGCAGTGGAGAGATGCAAGCGCTGGAAATCTCCCCGTGGGAGTCACCCTGCCTTGCGTCTGGTGAGGAGCAGGCTTTGGCAAACGAGGGTGTTTTAAGAGTGGTAATGGCTTGTCGAAATGGAAAGAGCGCTGTCTGAGCCTGCGTTGAAGCCGTAGGTGTCAAAGGGCAGGTAAAGCAGCTGTGCATGATGAGAGGATTTGTACAGTTCCCGGTCAACTAGGTGTGTGAATCGCCCCAAATCGGTGCATGGTGCTCTGCCACAGCAACTGTCCCAGAACTGCCCAGGACAGTATCTCCTGCAACCCAGGAGTTTACCAACATCTTCTGGACCAGGCTGTTTGAGAGGATGTCTTGTCTGAGGTGCTCACTTTTAAGATGAGTGTTACAGTTCAGTTTGGCTCCTGGGTTTACAGCAGCAAGGTCCAGAGGGCCATCCCCACTGCACGATGTGAAATGGAGCGTGTCCAGAGACGGGCAACGAGGCTGGTGAAGGGTCTAGAACACAAGTCCTATGAGGAGCGGCTGAGGGAACTGGGGACGTTTAGTCTGGAGAAGAGGAGGCTGAGGGGAGACCTTCTCGCTCTCTACAACTACCTGAAAGGAGGTTGTAGAGAGATGGGGGTCGGACTCTTCTCCCTAGTAACAGACGACAGAACAAGAGGAAATGGCCTCAAGTTGCGCCAGGGGAGGTTCAGATTGGATATTCGTAAAAATTTCTTCACTGAAAGGGTTGTTGGGCCCTGGCACAGGCTGCCCAGGGAGGTGGTGGAGTCCCCATCCCTGGAGGGATTCAAAAGACGTTTAGATGAGGCCCTAAGGGATACGATTTAGTGGGGGACTTGGTAGTGATAGGTTAATGGTTGGACCCGATGATCTTGGAGGTCTCTTCCAACCAGAACAATTCTATGATTCTATGATGACGGCTCCAGCAGCTGGCTGGCTGGATGGATGGAAAATGCAGCTCAAGCGCTTTGTAGGTTTGGTTTAACCTTAAGCCCTCAGTGGGGAAAGAGGTGGCCAGCATATTTGAGCTCTGAGTGGCACCTGCTTCCTTGAAGCCGTTGCCCGACCAACGGGACTGATATAATTCACTTACGCCCCACCCTGTTGACTCTCACTGGTTGAGATCCTTGGCAGGGTTGCTGTGGGTCGTGTTGGTTGAGTCAGACGGGCAGCAGGCAGCCCTCTCTGGTCTGAGGTTCCAGCCTTTCTTGCATGTGAGGTGATGAGGGGCCATGGATGAGTCCTGTGTAGGAGGCAGATTGTCTCAGGTGCTCTCTTTTTCCTTCTAACATCCCCATAAAATTGAAATGCCAAAAGGATGCCAACATAAGGATGCGCAGTGGAGGAGATTCTGGTGGAAGAAGCCCACACACTCTGCTTGATTCCTCACCAGGATATCTAGAAGATACCCTAAGACAGTAGCTGAGTTTCCCTGTTCTGGTGGAGATGTCATAAGGTGACTGGAACAAATCAGGAGGATGAAAGCAGGCTCAGAACATCATGAGGAATGCTGCTGGACATCACTTGCAATGATAAATAGTCATTTTATTGGATGTGATGGGACAGAGCGCAGAACAGATGAGGTGGAGAAAAACACATATACCTTGCCATTATAACTGCTTGTGCAGCCTATAAAGGATCCGTACACACTGCTTGTGTACCTATAAAGGATCCATAAACCTGTCTCACTTAAAAATAACAGTAACAGCTCTCAGAGAGACAGCAAGAATGACCATGGCCTAAAGAGAAATCTTGAGTGAAACAGAGATCAATACTCTTAATAGTAGTATCTCACCGGGAAATAAGTCTCTCTCTAGCCACAGATATCTCTTCTGCTGGCTTGTCCCTTCCAGCAGGCAAGTTCAGTCCATCGCCCATGTTTTCAGCTCGTAGCTTGCCACGAAGCCGGCAGGTTTGCAGAGTGAACGCAGGCTGTGCCTGGGAGACAGTTTCTAAAAGAGCACAGACACAGGCAAGTTCAGGTGATTTTTCTGCAGACTTAGCTTTCAACTGCCGGAGATTAAGATCTGCAAAATAAGAAACCAAGTTTGTCATGGGGGTTACGTTTGAGTTAAAACACCACAGAGACTCAGTTTGGAAATGTGTGAGGTCTGCTGCTGGGGATCAGCTGTCTCTAAACAGTTTCTGCCAAAGCTGCTCGTTTGTGATTTGCCATTGCCCTGAGGACAAAATCGCAAGAGTGCTTTAAAAATACGCTCTCGAGAGCCTTACGAGCTGTTGAAAATTAAGGGTTTTTTCTTCACTGTAGAGTTTGTGCTCTTCCCCAGTGCCACAGGTACCCATGGGTGGGTGTGACCTGCTGAAAGCTACATCAGTAAGAGCAGAGGCTGCGATCAAGCCCTGCCTCTGGTTCCCTCTTTTCTCTGCTGATCTGGCAGCATGTGCTCCCTTGGGGAGAGGACTGCCTGCAGGCTTCCTCCGACGAGGTGTCTGGAGCTTCTCGACAGTGCACATGCCTGGGCGCGTGTGCATGGTTGCGGTGTTACTGGAGAGCTGTTTGCAACGTGAGATTGATGCAGGGAACGTGAATTAAAGTCTCTTACGTGCTTTGTTTCTTCCTTTCTAACGGGGGCCTTGCTGGGTTCCTGCTGGAGTTAGTAAATGCATGAACTTAAACTAAGGGCTTTTCTATTTAAAATGTATTTGCTGCCTAGAAGAGCTGCAGTGCTTCTGCAGTTTGTGTCTGCTCTGCTGCTTGCAGGTGTTGTCTGCTGTCCTTCTTGCCTTCCCGTTGTTGTGCTGGACTCCCCCTTTCTGATAGTTGCAGCTACGTTCCTGTTCAAAAACATTTTCCATTTGCTGGCTAAGTAGGAGATAGCAAAGTGAAGCGAAAGTGCTTTGCAGACTTGCTGGAGCATGCTTTTGATTTATGCAG
The DNA here is from genome assembly GCA_009819775.1 of Phoenicopterus ruber ruber. Taxonomy (NCBI): domain Eukaryota; kingdom Metazoa; phylum Chordata; class Aves; order Phoenicopteriformes; family Phoenicopteridae; genus Phoenicopterus; species Phoenicopterus ruber. Next base: position 89,223 of record CM020221.1, read on the forward strand.
AGAGAGGGACCAGTATGTACAAAGCTGGGGTTTGCTGCCATCTAATTGCAAAATGCTCAAGAAGTCAGAATTGTTCTGGGTAAGTTTAGTAGAATTTAGTAAAAGAGGGGAAAAGACGACTTTGCTTTAAATATGGACCATTGTTAACAGTTGCAGTAATAATTTGTGAATTCTCTTTTTCGCTTACAGTGGCGGTGTTATGATCTACATTGACCGAATAGAAGTTGTAAATAAATTGGCACCATATGCAGGTATTTCCCGTCCTGTTTCAACAAGCAGCGCTGTGACTGTGTTCGCTCATCCTGTAGCCGCTCCATCTTGGTTTCCAAGACTTCCATTTTCTGTGTCTTGTTATCCTTATGGTTCCCAGTGCCGTAGCACTTAGTTTCATGCATGTGCCTGCAAGCTTTTCAAAGAGCCACAGGTTTGCAAAGATGAAAATGAATTCTAGGATTGCTTCTCCGCTGTACATTGAGAAATGTGACGGGTGCTCAAGCAGTTCTATTTCTGCTGAGGGGGAGACCACCTGTGAAACTAAATGCACGGGACAAAGTCCCCAGGTGCTTGCCAGCCTAGCTCCTGGGAAAGTTACAAAGCCAAGCCTGCGTGGGAGCCTCTTACCTTCTTATTTCACCAGCTGCCAAACCAAAGACCCACACTTTTTTTTTCAGCAGCATAGCTTAATGCAAAATGCTAGTGTTTACTGAGGCATTAGAAGGGTGAACTCGTGTTATAATTGTGGGAATGATACTTGTTTTCACTTTATAGTAGTATCTGTTCCTATGCATGCAGGTCCTGGACAGGCTTTACTGTTTCATTTGTTTATGCAGATCATAAAACGGGACCGTGCAGTATATCTTGCTGCGATTACTCTGCTCTTTGAAGTCATATAATCCCAGCAGCACTGGTGGAGGGGACCTCTGCGGGTTTCTCCTCTGACCTCCCTCCCGCTCGCAGCAGGCTTCTCACTAACAGCTGGGCAGGGCAGCTGTGGCTTTGTCCAGCCAAGTCCTGAAGACTCCCGAGGATGGAGATTACCCACCCTCCTGTCCCAGGGCTGCGCTACTTTCCTCGTAGCCTGAGCTGTTGTTTTGTGGTTGTGGCATTGCAGAAAGCAGTACGTGTCAGTGGTGACCTGTGATAATTCCCTTACTTCCTCAGTGTATGATATTGTGAGAAACTACACTGCGGACTACGATAAGACCTTGATCTTCAATAAAATTCATCATGAGCTGAATCAGTTCTGCAGTGCCCATACCCTGCAGGAAGTATACATTGAGCTCTTCGGTAAGTGGATGGCAGCTGGATGCACCCACCAAGGGCTGTGTCGTCTCCCTGTTCTGCTGTGGAATATGTTACAGCAGGCTCCTGTGAGCAGACAGCCTCTGTGCTGGAGTTGCGGTCTAGAATCCAGCTCCTTATATATCCATATGTCATTTCCTGTGTAACTAATGATTCAGATTTGTCTTTCCACATGTGCGCATGGGAATTTGATTTCGGTCCTTTTCTACTTAGCACTGAATTCTGGGAGCACAAAGTAGCCACTCTGCTCCTGTGCGTGCAGTCATGCCCATTGCCATCACTGTGATGAGTGGTGTCTACTACTGTGATGAGTCTTGTCTACTACTTTTAGGCCCCTGTTCTCTTGCTGAATTGACTTTTTTACTTTATAAGCTTCCTTCTGGCTATTTTAGCAAGTGAGAGCCGGAAGGGACATGCTCACAGTTCATTGCAATACTCTCGTTTTTTCACAAGGGGGTAGCAGTGGTTCAGGAATTGGCGAATGTAATGTTCTGTTTCTCGGCCCCCAAAGGCGGCGTAACAGCCTCAGTTCCTTCTTGAGTTGGCAGAGCAGGGGAAAATGGGTTTATGGAAGATAAAAGGTGATCAGAGTTTTAATATTAAGAGACTGTCAGTCTTTGAATGCTGTACTCAGACTTGCTAAATATCCATAGTCAGAGAGGAGTTTCCTGGTAGTACACGCAGCTTAATCCCTTCATAACTGGCCGTTTCTGTGGAAGGATCTTCCTGGAGCTTGCAAGTGACAAAATGCATTTTTTCAGTAGCAAGTACTGGATCCTGCAGGTCCCTAAAGACTTAAGGCAGAGCTTGCTGCTGGCAGCGGGGTCGGTGTGGCTCCGGCTAGGAAGGGGTAGACTTCTACCGCGGGCTCTGGGTGCTTTTTCTTGCTGAGATGCTGAAAGCCATTTGCGCTCAGCTCAGATACCGTGAGTTCATCAATAGCTGAACCTTTCTAGAGACACTAGCGTGTGGCTCTCCTCTCGGGAACGTTTTCCAGGGGGTATGGGAAGGGAAACAAGGTACTGAATGATCTCAAAAAGCGTCTTTATCTTACACCATAGAGATACCTGCTCTTCAAGGCCAGCTGACTCTTTGCCACACAAGCTGTAGGAGAAATGATGATAAACTAAGGTGTCTCTCTTGTCCTCCAAACACAGATCAGATAGATGAGAATCTGAAGTTGGCCCTGCAGAAAGATCTCAATGTCATGGCACCAGGTCTCACTATCCAGGTAGGTTCATTCAACAACAAAGATCATTCTTTTTTCCACCTCGAATTTGCTCACCTTTGATGAGATTGATGAGATTTCTTGCTTCCATTTTCCACATAATGTGAAATAGTTGAGCCTTGAGTTGCAGTTTGTCAGTTGAAGACTGTCCAAATGGCAGTGACCACTTCTAAACGCTGGGTTTATGTTAGGGGAAGACAATCTTCATCTTTTCTGCACTTGTGCCAGAGACGGGGAAAGATGTTATATCCTAAGTGATTTTCTGCTTACAGTTAATGTTAGAAAATCATGTTTAATCTTAGCCGGGCTATGGGACATACTGGCTTTTTGGCATGTTGAAGTTCAGGGCAACCAACTGGGAAAAATATACCTTAGGCTCGCAAGGGCTAAGACGTAAATCTCTGGAGATTTCCACAGTAGGGAGGAGTGAGACCAAATCTGCTTTGCCGTTCTTGTTGCCACATTTGGCTAGGCTGGCTGGCTGTGTGCAGGGAGGGAAGGCCTCCCGTTGGCAGCACGTGTAATGCTACGATAAATACTGTTGTGCTTTGCGGCTCATTTGTGCATAGGCTTGCTCTGTTTTGATGAGGGTGAACCACAGGCAGTGTCTTATCACAAAGAAGTTGAGATGGCACCACTCTTCCAAATATCCAAGTTAACTTGTGCTCTACATCACGATTTCCTACAAAAGTTCATCGTTGATCAAAATCATCGTCACAATGTAAAGGCCCTTTTTGATCTCAGGGTATGGAAGGGCATAAGCAAAGCTCATGGCTCTTTGCTGGAAGACGTTAACTACAGAGCTAAATCTGATCTTCAGCGTACGCTATCCCGTCTCAATTCGGCATGCCCAATCTTCACCGTTGGTCAAAAGTTGAAGGGTGCCCTGCCTGCATCAGCCCAGACTGAGCTCACCGGACCAGCAGTGTGAAGAGGTCCCATAACTAGTGAGGAAAGTGGTTCATCTCTAGTACTCAAGAGACACTGTGATCATGCCCTCGTGTTCCTATTGTTCCCTTTCAAAACAGAGCTTCACCCTTGTCTCCAGTAAAATTGTGCCTCAGCATACAACTCTGCCATGTTGCTGTGTCTCTTGTCAGGAAACACCCTGCTCCTTTGGTGAAGAGCTGAGCATTCTTTAAACTCCACGTGCAGCTGTGTAACTCAGATTAACTTAACTGTACCTAGAATTGATTTTTTGTGAGCTCTGAGGGAAATAATTCTATGTCTGGGCATAATGCTTTCCTCTCAAAGAGCATGTTTGCATGCATGAGTACTTCAGAGGTCACTGACAATTCCTTTTTGAAAGAATTGACACAGAAAACAACTCATTATTGAAAAGATGCTGTTAGAGGGAATTAACAGCATTTATTTCTAGGTTTATTAAAACTGTCTAGTGTATATGAAACCTTCACAAGTCCTCCAAGTTGCCTGATGCAAAACTTACTTTCCTAACTGGAATGGTGACCACAGCCTGAAAAGGAGTGGAGGCCAGTGGGCGGTAAGAAGTGTCTAGGGACAGTGTCGTAGCGGGGAGGCTCCTGCACTTTCCCTGTGAAAGCAGCACACCCTGGGGCTTGTCTCAAGTGTCTGGACAGAAACACAAATGTCCTGGGAAACAAAACTGAGAAACTGGCAATCCATGTGCATTTGCAGTCCCGGGGCCTGGCGGGATAGCTTGTGTGAGTGCGGTGCTGCTGCAGATGGGTACAGGCTCTCTAAGGAGGACGGGCTGAGAAGGTGAGGCAGCAGGGTTGTGCTGTCTGCAAAGGACTGGCTGAAATCATGTGGAGCTTCGCTTTGGGATGGGCGGTGAACAGCTGAGATAAGGGCCAGTAAAGGTAAGAATCAGACCAGCATGGAGGGCCACATGGTTCTTGTCTGCTGCAGACCACCCAGTTAGTAAGATGAAGTAGGTAAAGCTGCCTGTAGACCAGAGGAAGCCTCATGATCACAAACACTAGGACTTCATGGGGTTTCTGACCACTTCAGTGTTGGCTGGAAGGACAACAGGGCTGGGTTCAAGCCATGCTGGATGTTTCTGAAGGGTGTTGAACTCAGGTTTTGGCACTGGTGAGCAAAGCTGACTGGAGGAGATGCTCTGCTGGACCTTCTAGAAACAAGGAAGAACTGGTTGAGAAGTGAAGTCTGGTAGCAGCGTGAGCTGTAGCAGCTGTAACGTGGCGAGTTCAAGGTCCTTGGAGAAGTGAAGTGAACAGGAGAATTATGGGCCTGAGCTTAAGGAGAACAGAACTTGGATTGTGCGAGACGTGCTTGGCAGGGTCCTGTGGGAGACTGCCACGGTTGGCAAAGAAGGCCAGGAGGCCCCATGTCATTGCCAAGGACACACCAAAGTGTGGAAAGTCAAGCAGGTGAGACAGGAGGCCGGCGTGGATGAACAAGGAGCTCCTGACTGAGCTGAAAAGCAAAAAGGAAACACAGAAGGTGGAGTTAGGGATAGATGAGCTGGGGGGAATAAAGCTGGTTGAACTGTGAGCACAGGGTCAGAGTTAGGAAGACCAAAGCTCAACTAGACTTGGACCTAATGATGGCTATGCAGGGCAACACAGAGGGCTTCTGAGGTGCATCCACGGCAAAAGGAAGGACACGGAAGCTGTGGAGCAGGGAACATAGTGACCAAGAACATGGAAGAGGCTGAAGTACTCAACACCTTCTTTGACTTCTTTCTGGCAAGGTCTGCCCTTGGGCCTCCCCGTTCCTTACCCTAGCAGGAGAGTCTGCAGAGGTGAAGCATTACCCACAGTAGAGGACAGCTGAGCAGATGGGCACACACAAGTCTGCGGAACCAGGTGGGATGCATCCCAGGGTGCTGAGTTGCTGGCCTACGCCATCGTGAAGCCACTCTCTTACCTTTGAAAGATGGCAGTGGTCAAGGGAGGTCCCTAGTAACTGGAAATAGGCAAATGTCACACCCGTATTTAAGGAGGAGGATGGACAGAAGTACCGTACCATCAGCCTATTCCCATTCTCTGCAACGTTTACATTGCCATCAGTGGCTTTCAGCTGCGCTCTCCAGTTTGTTGGTATCCCTTACACCAGGTTCCCCACTCTAGATGCAGTATCCAGATGCAGCCTCCTCAGTGCCAAGTAGAGGGGCGTAAAACTTGTCTTCAACCTGCTGCTGAGCTTTTGCTAGTGCAGCTCCGGGTGGGGCTGGACTTCATGGCCACAGGGAAAAGATGCTGTCGTATAGTCCGCTTCTCTCTTCATTCCTTCATGCGCCTTTTTGCAAAGCTGTTGCTCAGCCAGTTAGTCCCAGGATGTCCCGATGCCTCAACATTTGATTGTTAGCAGTGTTGACAGTGCACAGTAGTGTTTCCATCTAGTAGATTTAAGTAGATTTCACCATTAAATAGATTGAGCCAGTGGCTTGAAAAAAAAGCAGCTAGTGGAGATTTTCAAAGACCTGGTGGCTTTCCTGATTACAGAGGAATCTTTGCCTGTGTTGGAAAAGCCACGCTTCTGGAACCTGATCTTTGTTTTGGTGCAGGGGGTATTATGGAGGTAGAAAGAATATCTCCCTGCGTGCCCTGCAGTGTCTGGTGAGGTGAGATTTCTGCATGCGGTACCTTTCTAGGGACTTGGAGAGGCTTTGCTCCTGGTAAGAGCTTAGAAAAATCCGTTCACTGAAGGATGTTCTGGTCCGATGTCCCATAAATCTGCTTTCTTTGCTTGTTCAGAGAAGCAGCAGAGTTGGGGTTGTTCAGCCTGGAGAAGGTAAGGCTCCAGAGAGACCTTATTGCGGCCTTTCAATATATAAAGAGGGCTTATAAGAAAGGTGGAGAAAGACTTTTTACGAAGGCCTGTAGCGAGGGGACGAGGGACAATGGTTTTTAACTGAAAGAGGGTAGGTTTAGATTGGATATAAGGAAGACAAGTTCTATGATGAGGGCGGTGAGACACTGGAACAGGTTGCCCAGAGAAGTTGTAGATGTCCCATCACTGGAAGTGTTCAAAGTCAGACTGGACGGGACTTTGAGCTATACCTGCCCATGGTGGGAGGGGGTTGGACTGGATGATCTTGGAAGGTTCCTTCCAACCCAAACCGTTCTGTGATTCCCGAGTGTCCTGCTTTGATGACAGGCTGGCTCCTTCTCCCCAGGCAGGGTGTGTTTGCCAAGGCCAGGGTGCCTGTCACGTGGAAACAGTTCCCTTTTTGCACTGCCTACAAAGACTTGCCTGGACATGTCCATGTCCCATTCCCCTCTGTGGAAGCCTCTTGGTTCTTTGCAGACTTACTGACTCCAGAGAGAAGCAGCAGGTTCAGGACTAGATCTGCAGTGGAGATGGACCAGGAGGGTTGTGGAGCAATTACACAGCTGTGGACTGTCAGTCTGCATCTCCCAAAGCTCAGTAATGAGCCACACAACGTGCCAGCTGAGCAGCAGCAGCAGCTCCTGGTCCTACCTCTGGAGGTGTTTCCCTCATATTTCAGAGAGTCCTCCGCAGAGCAGCTTAGTGGCTGTCTCTGGCGTGTGCTTGAGTTGTGGTGTCAAGATAGCCATGCACATCACTCTTGATGACCCACAGTTGCAAACAACAGCTGCCACCCGTGCCCTGCTGCTGTCCCCGTCTTCACCGCTGTGTCTCTCGTTGTGTTGTCGCTTTTGTAAGCTTTTCTCCTGGAAAACGTGTAGCCCTGCCTCTGTTCTGCAAGTCTTGCTCCTGCAATTTAATTTCATTGGGCTTGTGAGCCCCTTTCTTGAGCATTTCTTTGGGAAGTGTTGTCTGGTGATGTTTGAAGAATCTTTGGGGTGGAGAACTAGGCTGCTTCTAACAAAGGTGGTGGACCTCTTTAGCAATCTATTCCACAGGCCTTACTTGATCATTTAAGTGCCATAAAAGGTGCAAAGACAAGAAAGACAAATGTAAGGCACCTCTGTGAGAGTGGCTGTGCTCAGCTGTGTTGTGCAAGAGGACTGGGAACTGTGTGGTCTTGGATCAATGTGGACATGTCCAGAGCACTACAGCTCGTTCTGCAAAGACATTTCTTAGTTATGCAGCTCACATCAAAATGGTTAATTTAAAATGCACTCACTTTTTTTTTCCTAGGCTGTGCGTGTTACAAAACCGAAAATCCCAGAAGCCATCCGAAGAAATTTTGAGCTAATGTGAGTAGCTGTACATAAAATGGTATGAATTGGTTTTGAGGGTCCAGCACAGGCATAATGCTATTAGAAAGCTCTTACCTGCTGCTCAGAAGGTAAGAGGTGGGCTCTAGTCAGTGTGTGCTTGTGCATTCTGTTTCTCTGTTTCCGTAGCTGTTTCACCTTGAAGCCTTTCAACCCTTCCCAAAGATGGTTGTTAGCATGTACAGAGTCCGTATCAAGGCTATGTTCCTACTCCTTTATGTAGAGGGGACACTGATGTGCTATAGAGAACCTGTAGAAGACTTGTAAACTGAATTCAGGGCTCAGAGGTCTTGATGTCTCACCCACGAGCTCCCCTCCAGCAAACTCGCAGAACTGCAGACAGATTTTAGTCTGATGCACGCCCGTGGAGGTCTTCTGTCCAAGCCCCTTCCCAAAGCAGGGCCAAGGCCACAGCTGCAGCAGGTCGCTGGGGCCATGTCCAAGCGAGTCGGGGCATCCCCGGGGATGGGCATCCCCCACCACTCGACGCCCCGTCCCAGGGACGCCCCGCTCGCACGGGGACGGGCTGTTTCCTTGGGGCCGGCCGGGGTCTCCCGTGCTGCAGCTTGTGCCGCTGCCTCTGGGGCTCTCGCTGTGCCCCTCCGAGCTGAGTCTGGCCCAGGCGCCTCCGGGACCCCTTCGGGCAGGGGGAGATGCCGTCGGGTCCGGCTGAGTAAGCCCAGCTCCCCCAGCCTCTCCTCGTTCCTTACGCTCTTGACCCCCAAACAGCACGAGGGGGAGCTGGAGGTTGTTAGTGGTGCCGGTCTGCGCTGCTGGGGCTGGTGACACTTGATGTGTCCATTGGCAGCCGGCTTTTGGCAAGTTCATGCATCCCACACTAGGGATGAGGGGTTTGTGGGCTGGGGTTATGGTGACCGCTCGCAGGGACCTTGACAGGCTGGAGAGGTGGGCTCACAGCGACCTTAAGGAATCGGAAGAAATGCAAATGCTGAGTCCTTGGGGACGCGATAGCCCAAACGACAGCAGGGGCTGGGTGATGGCTGGCTGGAGCGTACCTGTGTAGAAAGGGACCTAGAGGTCCCGGGCAGCAGGGTGGATATGGCCAGCGCTGTGCCCTTGTGCCAGCAAAGGCCAGTTCTCACCCATGTTAGCAAGGACATAACCAGCAGGTAAAGGAAAGGGAACACCTCGTTCGTGACACCACATCCAAAATGCTTTGGCCAGTCTGGGGACTCCCTTATGAGAGAATCATAAACAAACTGGAGTGAGCCCAGGGACACCCTGGCAGTGATGGGAGGGGGCCAGGGCGTGTGAGGAGAGAGTGGGGGAGCTGGGCTTGCTCAGCTGGAGACGAGGACCCAAAGGCATCTCCCCCTGCCCAAAAGGGTCCGGGGGACGGGCTGTTTCCTTGGGGCCGGCCGGGGTTTCCTGTGCTGCAGCTTGTGCCGCTGCCTCTGGGGCTCTCGCTGTGCCCCTCTGAGCTGAGTCTGGCCCCGGTGTCTCCCGGACCCCTTCGGGCAGGGGGAGATGCCGCTGGGTCTCCCTTCACCTCCTCGTCCCCAGCTGAGCAAGCCCAGCTCCCCCAGCCTCTCCTCACGTGCCCTGGCCCCCACCCCACATCTGCAGTAGCCCTGCACTGGACTCACTCCTTGTCCTGAGGGCCTCAAACTGTACATAGCATCCGAATGCAGCCTCCAGCGCCAAGTAGAGAGGGCGAATAATCCCTTCCTTTGACCTGCTGGCTACACATGTGCTCATACAGCTGAAGACGGAGCTAGTCCTCATGGCTGTGATGCCATGATGCTGGCAACTGGTCGGCTTTTTGTCCCTCTGGCCTCGTGCAGAGCTGCTCCCCAGCTCCGTTTCCCTGCGATACCGTTTCTCACCCTGCAGGGAGGCTGAGAAGACCAAGCTGCTGATCGCAGCCCAGAAGCAGAAGGTAGTAGAGAAGGAGGCAGAGACAGACCGGAAGAAAGCGCTCATTGGTATGTCACCAGTTGGGAGCACCAGCGGACGGGGGCCAGACTGCATTTCTATTCCTACATCTCCCAGTAAGCTGGGGTAGGACGTTGTCTTACATCGCTGACAGCTCCCTGAAGGAAGCACGGCCAGGCTGCACTAACAGTCATTTAGAAAATATGAGTGTGCTGCTGTATCTACGTCCCACCTCCCTCCCCATAGCAGCAGAGCAGCGAACACCTCTGTCCTACAGTGGGGCTCCTGCTGCAGCCGGCCAAGAGGTAACAGCTCTGCCAGAAAAACTGCTTGGGCTTGAACCTAAATGTCCCTGTGCCAGGGGGAATCGCACTTGTAAAAGGGATGTCAGCCAGCACGACTGTAGAAACATCAGCGCTGTGTTTTCTTTCTGTAGCTGTATTGCTTGGAGTACAAACTGGCACTGTAGGATCCGAGCAAGAAAGGGAGGCAGCAGAGAGCAAACTCTGTGACCGGGTGCTGGGGTCACGGTGCTGATGCTCAAGCCCTGAGCAGCAAATGTCTGAGCTGAGCCTGTTGTGATTACAGAGGCAGAGAAGGCTGCTCAGGTGGCCAGGATTCACTATCAACAGAAGATTATGGAGAAGGAAACAGAGAAGCGAATTTCTGAGATTGAAGGTAACTGTGCTGCTGGGGTCATCTTCCAGCTAAGGGTGGTAGCAGGTAGAGGAGCCTCAGAACTGGGCTGATGGGCATCGCCATCCTGCAAAAATAATGAAGGGTGCAGTAGCGCAAGGTTATGCACTGGGGTTGTTCCTCCCCTTTGCAGGTGCCTCTCCAAGAAGCCAGCAGTGCAGGTACATGGCCAGCCAGGCTGTGTCGTGGGCACGCCTGGGCAGCTCCTGTCCCATGGGACGAAGGCTCAGGTGCTCGATGTGACGGGGCTGTTCACTTGCTAATGCTTCTTTTCCTGTCGGTCCTCTGTTGCTGTGTTAGATGCTGCGTTCCTAGCAAGAGAGAAAGCAAAAGCTGATGCGGAGTACTACACTGCTCGAAAGCTGGCTGATTCCAACAAGGTGAGCGCTTGAAAGCTGGTCAGAAGAGGCTTTGCTTACTCTTTTCCTCTGCACAGGAGATTAGGTTCAGGTGGGCAGCACTGGAAAAACACTTGATTTAACAGCCCATGTCCCAGGAAGCAGCTGCCTGAGATGAAATCTAATGATGTGGGGCCCAGAAAGTTGTCTCTTACACTTTCTGATTTCTCTTTTTGTAGCTGAAACTTACCCCCGAGTATCTGGAACTAATGAAATATCAAGCAATAGCTGCGAACAGCAAGCTGTATTTTGGTGACCGCATCCCCAACGTGTTTCTGGATTCCTGTGCCTTCCAACAAGCCAATCTGAGGACTGCCCAAGAAGCCAGTCTTCCTTCACAGGAGGCCCTGGAGACCTCTGCAGAAAGCCACCTCAGAGCAAAGGAAAGCACTGGCTGACAGAGGTAGAAAGATACCTGGTATAGCTCAACAGCTAGCCCAGCTGTGAATGGGGATGTTGCCCTGTGCTAGTGGGGCGGATGCAGCGCGTGCATGGACATCTTGTGTATAGGTGGCAGTTGGGTTGATTTTCTTCTAGCAACACATTGCAAGTGCTCTGCCTCTTCCGTTTCTTCCCCTATTAAATTGGTGCTTCCAAATGAGGGATAATCCTGTACTAACATACCTATACTGGAATATTAAAAGACAGACACCAGGAAAGCCTTCCGCAGTAGGTGCAATTATTTAGCAAGCATTACTCTGGAGGTAGGAGATGTGGCTTTGAGTGCTATGTTGCTGCACGCTGGTCATTCACCAGTGCTCCTCGCTGAGGCTGAGCGAAGAGGTTTCCTTCATCCTGCCGATGAAGCTTCACTTTGTGGACTCCGAGGCAGGTTTCTACCAGCACTATGACTCTCCTCAAGGACTCCAGTGGAGTGGGCTCTCCTTGGCCAGCAGAGGCTGCATGTTCCTGCTCAGTGCGAGGCCTGGCGAGGAGTGATTTGGTGTGGAATGCGTTATTTGAGTAGGATCTGCATAGCCATAATCTTCTTTCCTGTAGGCAGTGGCACTAGATAATGACTCGGAGCAAGCAATCTCTAACAGGCTTCTGTAACTCCCCCTCTCCAAGCAAGAGCCTCATGCTGGCTGCCCGTGACTGACTGTAGTACATTTCAGCTGGGTGCCTGGGTCTTACCTTGCACCCTAAACCAGATTTCAGAGTGCATGGAGCACCTCCGAGCAGCTTGTTGGGAACAGAGCTGGGAAATCTGTGCTCAGACCCCAGCCTCCCTGTAGGCCTTTTCACCAGGGAAAGGAGACTGAATTTGCTCTGCTCTGCCTTGCTGGCAAAGTGAAGGGGAAGAGAAGAATGAAGGGACCCCACTCTGCAGCAGATCAGATGTTTGCCACCTCAGCTGGAAAGCAGGTGAGGCATCCCTGCTCCCCAGTGCAAAATCCACCGCTCTGAGAAGTGGGACCTGCCTCGTGTGTTCTTGAACAGCTGCGGAGGGGAGTCTGTTGCTGGTCCTCTCGTCAGTGGCCAGGCTCTGCTGCGTTGCAGGGCTTTTGACTCGGGAGCGGTGCTAGCAGGATGATCTTGTCTCGTGGTGTGCACTGTAATATATCCAACCCCTGCTCCCCATGTGGTACTGCAGGGTGAGAGAGACGTGCTTGGGGGGGAAATCTGCTGGTACGACCCGTTTTCCTCTTTTCCTCTGTCCTTTCCTTTGCCTGTGAGGATGTGCTTATTTCTAGGACCTGTTTCTCGTTGTGTTCTGCAACAATCCCAGAAGACGATGGCTGGGGAAGCAACTGGAGCTTGAGCTGGAACACCATTCCCCAGCTGGTAGCACGGCAGCATTGCCTGCCTCTGAACCCCCTACAAGTTCAGAGACTGCCTCTCTCCCACCAGCCTGGGCTATCTGTACGTTCATCCTGCTTTCCTGTCCCCTCGGTGCAGCTGCGTGCAGCGCTCGGCTCTGGTGTGGTTCACGGGACGGGCTGGTTGGTGCTGGCATTGAGATCTGGCCTTGGCACCATCTGCAGCCTCACGGCAAGAGGAGGAACATGTTTAGCTTTTGCCTTGGTAAAACATTCAACTCAAAACGAACGGCCTGAACTTCACCTCTGCTAATGATTTCCCCAAATGAGTTGTGTGGGCTTCAGGCTTTCCAGTGCTGTTTTCCTGTCCTGTGTGGCTTGGCTCGGAGGATGGTGGTGTCTCTCCTCAAGGAAGTTTGGTAACATACGGTGCCTTACGCTGTCTCGGCTCCTGCCCTGGCTGCCTCTCCTCCATCTCGGGGGCAGAGCAGGGATGCATTGACCCTGCCTCTCCTGCTGCTGGCCAGCTTGGGTGATACGTGGCTGTGGGACTTTGCAGCAGTTTCAGGTGGTCGGTCTTTCTTCCATCTGTCTGTGAACTCCCAAGGCCCAGTTGGTGCTCTGCTCCAGGATACCAGCTCCTCCTCAAACCCAGCCATGGCAGGAGCCCGGGACCAGGACCCTGCCCCAGCGAGAGACCGGCTGAAGGTGCTGAGCACCAGTTCCAGCTTCCAGGGAGGTCGTGGGTGAGCGTGCTTCCTCATGCTCTGAGGACGAGAGGAAAGGTACTGCTGTTGCCAGGAGAGGTTTCTCCAGCTCTCACTGCACACACTTGGTGCACAGGGGCTGTGGCACAGCCACGTGCCTTGTAGATCCCAGCCTGGGGAGCACTAAGCTGAGCTTTTGCATGGGGAGGCTCATGTCTTCACCTGCCGAAGGCTTGGGCAAACAGTGCCCTCCTGGTGCAGAGCAGTCTTCGAAGAGCGCTGGTGGGCAGGGGAGCAGGAAGGATGTCTGCGTGTCGTGCTGGAAGGCAGCTGAGCCGGCAGGCAGGGCAGGGCTGAAACCCGTGGCTGATGGCAGGAGAGGAGCGGGCAGGCACGGCATTAGCCCCGTTAGGCCCTGCAGTGCCCTCCCCAGGGGAAGGGTACCAGGGCGGAGAGGGGATGGCTGAGTATTTCACAGCTGTGGTGTTTGAAATGTCTCTTGGAAGTGCTGTTTGACTTGCAAGGTCCCCTTTCTCCTGTGGGAAGGGCTTCGAGGAGCCAGTGGAGTTGCATCTCTTTGACCCTCCACCTCCTCGGTGCTGCTGGCTTGCAGCAGGTGCTTTGCAGCAGAAACACGTCCTCCTCACCCCAGCAGCAGCCACTTTGGTTGAATTTTGAGACAAAGGCAGGCTTTTTAGAACAGAAGCACTCTTGGAGGGGACGTAGACTTGTCTCCATGTGGTACTGATGGGGGTTGGGCGCTACCCAGTGCTGGCATCAAACCCTGGGCATCAGGCTGGATGGACAGGGTAGGTTCTGCCAGCCTGGAGATGATGGGAAGGAAGGGCATGAGGGGAACGACTAGAAGCAATAACCGGGCAGCTCAGCTCCCCTGCAGTGATGAGAGTGAGATCCCCGTGCAGGGAGCGGGAACACCTTCCAGGCCAGTGCAGGAAGGGCTTGCTTCCCTTTGGATCTGAGCCTTGCTGGGCCTCCCTGCGGCCGTCCAGGTGGATGCACAGCTTTGCCATTAGTGGCTCTCACTCTGGCTACATCCCATCCTGCTCTGGTTGGGTTTGCATCAGCCACCTCCTGCCCGCGTGGTCTGAGGGTCACCTGGGGATGCTCCTGCGGTTTGAAGTCCTGCAGCGATGTGTGCGTGATGGTCGGTGCCTTCTGCAGAAGCCTCCTCCATCCCTCTCTGCTTCCCCAGCCACCACTTCAGCAGCCTGAGTAGGTGTGCAAGAGGAGGGAACCGCCACGGCTTTAACACCCCAGTCTGGGCTTTGCTTCTCTGAGCTGGGAGCTGTGGAGCAGGAACACGGATGCAACTGGGAATGTGGGTTTGAACTGTTTTTTCTCTCTGTTCAAAAGGCCTGTGTGCTCCTGTGACTAAAGGGGTCTGCCACTGGATCTGCACCTTCTTTAAGGAAACACGATACATATGTTCAAGTTTACATGCACAGTGTTAAGTTCTTTTGATAAAGCAGAATAAAATTATTTTGTTACCATTTCCTTGGTGGCTTTATGTATCCTAGGGCTGGTGTCACTGGGCATGTGGAGGGGGGGACACTTGCTCCTCTCACCTCGCAGTAACACTGCACCTAGTCCCGGGGCTGCGGTGACTGCCACCCTGGGATCCCCACGAGCAGCCTGGGCTCAAAGAAACCCCACAGGATGGTGGAGCTGAGCAGCAGGGGCAGCGCTTACAGCTCTGCTCTGTTTCTGCTATCATCCTCGGAAGCTCCTGGTGGGAGCAGAGCCCTGCTGGCCCTTGGGCCCCCACCTGAGCTGCCCTGTTGCTCGCACGCGGCCGGTGTGGGAGCGTTTCCCCAGCAGGCATGGCCGCTGCGTGCAAGCAGGGTCCTTGGGGACCACGGGCTGGTCCCTGCGCACCAGCGTTGCCTGCAAGCATGAAGGCTTGTCTTGGACCAGGATCATGGGAGCCGAGCTGGTGGGAGTCACTGGCCGGTCTTCAGGCCTGGGGCCTGTTTTGGCAGCTGGGGCTGAGGGCCAGCAGCGCTGTGTGCCAGGGGGTCCCGGGGACTTGCTGCAGCATCCACTGTGACAGCCTCACTCTGCGTGGCTGGACAGAAATGCCGCCATTTGATCCCCATGGCTCTGGCACAGGATTTGGAAGCTCAGCTCAAGCCCTTCTACCCCCTGGGTCCACCCATGCCAGATCCACCTTGAGCCCCAGGCAGCTCCCTGCCCCCTCCTGCCCCGCTGCCTGTGCTGCGCCCTTCCACCGAGAGACACCATGCAACACCACTACCTTCAGTCTTTATTGGTATAAAAGCCTTCAACCTAAATTATATAAAAAATGAGGAGGCCTGGTTTCACAACAGATGGCTCAAAACAGTCACATAAGGGTCATAAGTTAACGGCTGCAGTAAAAAGCCTCCCAGGAAATTCCGTTTCAGAACAGTAACTCAAGCGGTGACTTCAGAGATAAAAGCCCGGTGGGGAAGCCAAGCCCAGCTTGGCCCTGCCAAAGCCCTGGCAAGACCCTCCGTGTGGGCACGGTCCACGGTGCAGGGCTCCTCCTGCCCCCGGCGAGCCTGGCGGGCGATGCCAGGAGCTCCTCACCACGGCCCCTGCGGGGAAGGGGCAGGAGGAGCAGAACACAGTCAGGATGTCGGGAGAGAAGGCGGCAGCTCCCAGGGCACAGGAAAGCCTGGACCAACTCGGGGCTGGCCTCAAAACCAGAGCTGGCATCATCCCCGCTCCTGGTCTCCTCACGAAGCCCCAGCTGACGGCTCTCCCTGGCGCAGCCATGAGGCTACGAAGTCTGTTAAGGCACAACTCAAATATCTGTAAACACTGGTGCCCTCCCAGGGGAGGGTCTGGCGAACGATTCAAGTAAGGGTGGAAGCGAGACAGCAGCTCCCCAGCTGTGCCACCCAAGCGCCAGAGCCAGCAACTCCTCGGCTGCGGTGGCGGATGGAGCATCCTTGGTCACCTCCTGGCCGGGGGTGGCTTCAAGGCCACCTTCGGGGGGACGCCCTGCTGAAAGACCGAGGGGGGTGCTGGCGGGGAGCGAGGGTCGGCCGGTCCTGGTAGCGCCTTGCTCTTCAGTGCCGGGAGAGGCTTGCTGGGTGGCTTTGGCTTCGCCTGGCGGGAGGAGAGGAGAGGGGAGGGGAGGGAGACCCGAGTCCTTAACCTGGGTGCCAAGGAGGGACCTGGAGGGGGACAGGGGGAAAGGGAGGCTCCCCCCTCCAGGTCATCAGTCACCTGGGCCCCCACATGGATGCGCCCCACACATCTGGGGCTGGTCAGGCCAAAGGAGGCTGGGTGAGGATGCCTGAGAGCAGCCCCTGGCCACGGGAAGGACAGGACACCCCGCCATGATGCAGCGGTGGCTTTCAGAAGGGTGATTACCTGCAGGGGCCGACCTGGAGAGGCTGGAGATGTCACCTGGGGGACCGGTGCCAGCGGCTGCAGGGGCAGCAAAAACCGGGGTGAGAGGCTGCCCCCCGCCCACGCTGCGAGGGCTGCCCCCGCCGGGGCTCTGTTCAGCTCCCTTACCTGTGGGGCCGGGCGGCAGGGCCCGAGGGGCCGGGCGTCTCGTGGGGCCGCCGTGCTGCTGAGCAGGTTGGGGTGGCCAATGTCATGGCGGGACAGCTGGCGGCGGGGGGGTCGTGTCCGGCCGCCCTCCTGGAAGAGTGGGTTGGCGAGGCCGGCAGTGGGCCTGCTGGAGGTCCTCCTGTGGGGCACAGGGATGATGGGGGGGCTGCTCCAAGCACCCCTTCAGCTCAGCCTGTGCATCTGTGGCTCAGCGCCACTGTGGGGCAGAGGAGGGGGGAATTACCCTTTCTGGAAGTGCCTCATCCCCCTGCCTCTGAGGAGCACGACACCGCTGCCGAGCAGGATGGAAAGCACCAGCACGGCAGGCACAACCACCAAGACCACGCTGCTGCTCCCTGTGGAGACCCAGTCGGCATCGGAACAGGCACCCCCGTGCTGGGGACGCCTCGCGGGGGTGGAGAGGTGCCCACCCGCACCGCGGCAGGGCGCCGACCGCCCCCCCGGCTCCCTCCTTGGCGCACGCATCGGGCCGAGGGAGCCGGTGCTGGCCGTGCACTGGGGCTGCCGTACCTGCCGCCATCCCGGATATCTTCTGCTCGCAGTAGGGCGCTGCCCAGCCTGGCTCGCAGTGACACTCCCGCTTGTGGTTGCACACCTGAGATGAGGGAGGAAAGCGTCAGGGTGGTGGACACACCACAGGGGCCAGGACTGCTGCCTGGGCCCCGCGGCTGCCCTGGGAGAGGACGATGCCACAGCGTACCCCGTGGTTGTTGCACTTGGTTGAGCAGTTCTTGTTGCCGTAGACCAGGAGGTTCTGGCAGCGCCCGGCATAGCAGACCTGGAGGCAGGCAGGGGGGCTCTGAGGCTGCCCCAGCTCCCCACGGCCAGCAGTCACCCCCCCCCGCCATCCCAGCACAGCAGCCAGCATGCTCACCATCTCCTCTCCGCACTTGGTGCCAGTGGGCACCAGCCTGAGCTTGGCCACCACCTCGTTGGCATCATTGCTGGCGATGACCGCCTTGCACTTGAAGCGGCCAAAGAAGAGGGAGTAGGAGCCGTCGCCGAGGATGGGGCTGGCATTGTCGCTCAGACACAGCAGCGTGCCGCACTTCACATCCCTGCAGGAGAAGCAGCCATGAGCACCATCGGTGGGGGTGGCACGGGGCTGGGGAGCATCACTCGGCCCCACGGTGCTGTCGCTGGGTGCGGACACCATCCCCACGCCACCTCCCCAGCTCCTTACTTGGGGCTGCAGGGCCGCTTCCCATACTCGGTGAGGCAGTGGAGGTGAAGGTGTTGCTCGCTGTTGTGCTTAAAGCAGACATCAGGAGCCACCTGGGCCTCTGCGGGACACACGGAAAAGGTCATGTGGAGCCAGAGCCCGCAGCAAGCCGGCGGCACTGGCACCAGTGACCACTCTTCAGGGTCAGCAGCCGTAGCACCCCAGCTGGGGATGCAGGAGGGGACCACAGCCGAGCAATGCCCTGGCCCAAGGAGCCGGGGCTCCAGGCACATGGGACAAGGACGGTGGGCAGGGTGGGGGAGCCACTACCTGCACCCCAGAGCATGCGGCACTGCTCGCCGTGTGAGGGGCAGGCTCCGTTGTAGCAGTAGCCATTGCCGTTCTGGCAGGAGATGCCATTCTCCTGGAAGACGTCCTCCGGGCACTCGGCGCTGAGACCAGTGCAGTGCTCAGGCAGGTCGCAGTCATTCTTGCTGGCCCGGCAGAGCGCACCAGCAGCCTTCACCTGCACAGAAAAGGGGATGTTGGCAGTGCCTCAATGCTCTTGCACCCCCAAATCCATGCAGGCACCACAGCCTGGCAGCACCCTGGTCTTCAAAACATCTCCCAGCAACCCACAGACCCAGACACGGCAGCTTGTGCTGCTCTGGCACAAAGACATTTGCCATTGACTGAGCTACTGCACAGGACAGAGAAACCATCAGGCCTCGGACTGGGACTTCCCATAGTTAAGTCTCTCCCTGCAGGCAACAGTTTGTGCTTTGCTTTTAGTCTGGACTTGTCCCGGAGTCCTCTTCCAGCCCTGTCTTGTCAGATCAAGGCATTTCTTATGCCTGTGTGCAGGAACCAATGCATGTAGCTCTTTTCTCTTGGATGAATGGAGCAGAAAAGGCAGGTCGGTTTCCAGGATCAGGAATGGGCCACACTGATCGCGTCTGAACATTGCCCAGTTCTTCAGCACCTTTCATCCTGCACCTAACCTAAGAGAGCCAGGGGACCTGGACTCCAGCATGCCAGGAACAGGCTGCTTCACCTTCCCAACCGCTTCCCACCCGAGATGCTGGTTGTCCGCGTAGTGAGCGCATCGAATGGAAAGGATGATTCCCCCTCAAACCACTGGGTGTGTTTGGCTCTGGGCAGGCTGCTGCCGAGGTCCTTCAGGCTCCCCAGCGGGCTACGGACAGACCTCGCCTCTACTGGGAAGCTCCGGAGGAGCCCGGGGCAGGACTGTGCACCCGCCAGCTCCCCTCCCTGACAGGCTGGTCCCCCCGGCAGCAGCGGCACCTTGCAGTCCTGGCAGCAGTCCCCTCGGGCGCACTCGGCTCCCTCTCTCAGCTGGCAAGTGGTGGCGTTGCAGCAGCGGTCGGAGCACTCCTGCGAGACACAGAGGCACTGAAACCCTCCCGAAAGACCCCTGAAAGACCCCTTCCTTCCTTTCTGGGGGACCCAGCTGCCACATCACCAGGTGTCAGTGGCAGCGTAGCCGCCACAGGCTGAACCATGGGGCAAAACCACAGCACCATCCCAGGTGTGAACCGTTCCTGCTGCCTCTTTACCCCCGCCCCGTTACCAACACCAAACCAAAGGACCAGAAGAGGTTTTTCAGCAGATGGGACCCGACCTGGGCCCCTGCTCCCTGGTAGCACCTTTTGCACATCTCCAAGAAGGAGAAAACAGGAGGATCTCTGTGCTCTGTTTGCTGGGGGAGCATCCCTTCAGGTCCCAGAGCAGGGCTGTGATCCAGGGATTTATCCCAGAGACCTCGCCTGGCTGTTTGTCTCAAGTCTCCCCCCTGCGATGCAGTGACGAGGAAAAGCTGAGCACAGCTCTTGAAAGGACAACACGCCATCATGTACCCCTCCTTGGATCACCTCTCTGGAGGATATGCTGGGGGGGGGTGTTCATCTTTCCTAGGCACACTCCTGCTACAATCGCAGCCAGCTACACGGAGGGGGCACACGTCCAAGTTAACAAATATCCCCTGCAAGTTATTTTTTCGGCAGAAGCATCAGGAGCATAAGGAAGATGACGCTTGCAAAGCGCCATGTCCAGGGAAGAGGCTTGCACAACATTTTCCGAGTGCGAATGACAGGTCTCAGGCCCCCGGCGCCCACCCTCCTTCCCAGGCTCTCAGAGAGCATCCCTACCTCTGGCGTGCCACAGTCGCACTGCTCTCCCCGCTCCACAAACTGGTTCCCGCACACCGGCCCCCCATACAGCTCATCGGCCCTGGGGACGTTCAGCAGGCAGCTGGTCCTGGGGTCCCCGAGGAACTGCCACATGTCCTGCTCGCTGCAGCGGCTGAAGAGCTTGGGGTAAACCAGGCTGAAGGGGCACAGAAACAGGCAGTCGTGAGCAGAGATGAGAGCCTGAGGGCCCTTGCGCCCACCAGCCCGGGGAGAAGCTGGAGGGCCACTAACAGACTCAAAGGCACCAACAGACCTTTGAAGTGCAGCTTCAAGTGGAGTGCCCACCCAGACCTCACGGGCTTCACCCCATGAGGACAGTGCCGGAGGACACCTCGAAATATTTGCTGCCCAGGGATATTCCCCTTTCTCCTTCGCTCACCCAACACTCGCCGCCATGACGCATCCTCCATCAGCTTTGGGGACAGAACAGCGGCAGCCAGCAACATCTTCATCGTGAGACATCCCCAGGTTGTGCCCCATCTCGTGAGCCATGGTGGACGCAGCGCCGATAGGATTCGTGCTGTGGTCCTGTGGGACAAGAAGTGCAGTATGGTTCAAACACTCTCCACAGCATGTCCATGGGGCCCACTGGGGCTCTTCAACCACTCAGTGCCAGGTCTCGCTGCTGTCTGCAATTCGTTCCCTAACGCTGCCATGCTGCGGTAAAGGAAGACAAAAAGCTGGACTGGGTCCCACGGCCCCTGAAGTCCTCCAGACTGCGCTCTCAGGGGTGTGACCTTAGATATAGTGGCTACCCTGAAACAATGCTTTGTGGTGGTTCTGGACAGCCGCAGGTCCCATGGCTGACCGCTCCCGCTCCAGCAAAGGATGCCCTCCCTGGGGAGGGGTGAGGAACACAGCCAGGATGGCCAAGGAGCAATGGCAAACCAAGTCTCAGCCACCTGACAGGTAGCAGGAGAAGTCCTGTGTCCACGAAGCTGCTCTGGGAGGCTCTTCAGGGCTCAGGTATATCAGGGCCCTCTGCAGGCACCCAGGTGGGTTCCCACAGCTAACCTTCCCCTGCAGCCCTGACACTTCTCTGGGGGTCAGCTGCTCAAGGGTTGGAGATGCCAGGGACCAGATCCAGCCCTAAGGCTGTGGAGGGGGAAAGCTGGAGATCAGTGGAGGAGAGACCCACTCTGGAAAACACAATGCAGGGAGCGCAGGCTGTGGGACCACTGCCGCCCTCCCAGTGCATGCCTGGGCAGCGGGACCCACCTGGTTGACACCGCCCGAGTCCCTGGTGCACATCACAAGCTTCTTGGCGAGCCCTACGGTCGTGCCGTGGAAGTCTATGCCCCTGTGGGATTGAGACGCCACCGTGGCTGTGTGGCCCAGGTGGCAGCAGGGCTGCAAGGATGGCGAGGTGGTGGCCCCTCGTCCTTACGTGATCAGCTGGGCGTTGTCATGAGGCTTCCTCCTCAGCAGCTCTGCCTCCCGCCAGCGGAGGAAGTTGTCCAGCGTCACCTCTGGGTTGGGACTGACCACGATTTTGTCCTTGTGACTCCACACCTCCAAGCCGATCAAGGCCACTCGCAGGCGAAGCGGTTGATAAAGCTGGGACAGGAGACAGCCCGGAGGGAGCGCTTGAATTTGAACTGCACAAGCAGAGGGAAGGTCCCACCTCCCCTGGGGAACTGCAACCAAGCCCAGGACCCCACCTCACTGTGCAATACCAGCTCTGTCACCCCCTCAATAAGTAACACAAGCTGGGGTGACCACGTAGACAGAGTTTACCCAAGACCGCTGGGATGGTGAAGGCTGGGATGCTGCTCCCATGCTGCCGACCAAAGAGTGAGGCTGCAGCAAGGCAAGCAGAACCCCCGCCTTGGTGCACTGCATCCATCACCCTCCCTCGTTAGCACCCGCTCAGCTTGAGTGGCCATGGGACATGCTCCCGGGGGTTACGAGTAGAAATTTCTCCCCTCTTCCCTCATGAGAGAGCTGGGAGGCAGCTGTCCCATGCTCCTGAGGAGCCAGGGCTGAGCTTGTCATGTCCACTTTGCACACCCCGTTGGCCAAGGGAGAGGGTCACGCTTTGGCAGCCCACCTACGGGCTTGAGATCGGCTCCAGCTCCATTACTCTACCCACTCCAATCTCTCCTCCACCGCATTCATGCCCGTGCTGGTACTGCGGGGCCCGTGTGGGAGCAGGGAGGGCAGATCCAGACCCCTGGGCTCACCTTATCAACGTGGTTCACGATTTCCTTCATGCGGTTCTGCACCGTGCGCAAGTCCTTGTGTTTCCTGAACTACGGGAAGGACATAGAGAGATTTCCAGGCTGGCTTCGACCTCCTTGCTGCAGTGGATGCCAGCAAAAACACAGGCATCGGCTCGCCCCACGCCCGCTTACCTCCTCATTGTCCACGACCAGGATCAGCTCCACGTATCGGGGACCTTTGTGTAACGGAGCTGATTTCTGGAAAGGAAGAGGTAAGTGAGCACAACGAGGGGCTCAGCTCTGCAGCTTGCCGAGCCCTGCGGTTGACCCTCCTGTGGGACATGTTGGATCCTGGGGCATCTTCCAATGTTATTCAAGGCTAGTAGGTCTTCTAGCTCTGCTTTCTGATGTTACTTTGCTGGGTGTTTCAGACATCTTCCAACATACAAGGAAAAACCCAAGCCTGCTACTGGGATAAGGCATGAGAGCGGCTCAGCGGGCGTCACGGAGCTCATGGGGTAGGAGGATGCTCCTGCTAATGGTACAGGATCTGAGGACTTGTTCCCACCAGGAGCTAGGCCACTGGGAGCAACCTGTGTTTGGGTACCCAACCAACAACGCGTGGGAGAGGAACATCTCCAAGAGATGTGGTATAGCCCCACTCCTGTCCTGGGCTTCACAGGACCTATGCTCTTGCAAACTCAGCTACAGGAAGGAGAAGCAATGCAATCCTTAACCCAGCGGTAGAGCTTCATGGCTGCAGGAATTTTTGGTTCGTGGTCATATTCCAGGGTGGCACTGGACTCCTGGCACGTGCCGCGCTTCCCCCGCAGGTGAGCTGCTCTGTACACTGCGTGCCGGCCGGCCGCACCCTCCTCCAGGGGCTCCAGCAGGAAGGTGGTCTCATTCACTCGGAAAAACCCGCTGCCAAGAGAGAGGGCGGGCATCAGGTTGGGGAGATATCCAGCAGGACACGGACAGACCCTACACGCGCCCCGACAAGTGCCTGTGATACGAAATACAGCTGCCAAATCCCAGCTAGAAAACCACCCTACCCCTTCACGGTTCCCATAGGCAGCTTGGATGAGCTACAGGCCACCAGCAGGACGTGACAGTCAGGTCCTTCTGGCCATGTGGATGAAACCACACTCCACGCAAAGCCCCAAGCAGCCCTTGGGCGGCACACGAAGCCCCACACCGCTGTGCACTGGTGCAGGAGCTCACAGCAACATGAGGTGCTGCAACCTCGCCCGGCCCAAGAGCACATCAAGGAGGTGCTGCAGGACGGAGCTGACCTGGGGCACGCCGGGAGATGGGGAGCAACAGGAAACGTGCCCACAGCATTTGCTTTCGGAGGCTGCAGAAGCACCAGTTGAACAAAAGGACTGTTAGAGAGGCTGGAAACTGGCTGCTGGGCTGGGAGGGAGCAAACCATGGCACGGCATCTGTGGCTGGCAGCAAGGGGAGTATCCTGTACCGTGGGCAGCAGCAATGTCCCAGGGTTCAGCAAGGAGAACTGCCCAGTGCTGCCAGGCCAGGTTTAACACAGCATTTCTGCTGAGCAGCTCTGGCCTTCAAGATGCTTTCTGTAAGGTGTCCCTGGCTGTATCGTCCTTGTCTCCTGTCCTGCCCTTGCACATCTTGTCCTCCTTCTATACAAGGATATGAAGCGTCCCATGTACGCACAAGCTGCACGAGCCAAGCTCTCTGCAGACACAACCCCTGCTCTCAAAGTGAGGAGACGGCTGCCACGCAGCCCTGGGTGCTCCAGGGACCACCCGTCCTCCTCACATATCCCCCTGTGAGGGACCCCTTCCTCTCTGGCTTACTCTCTGCAATGGCTGGCTGCCAGATGATCTTAAAAGAAAGAGAACAGCAGAGTACAAATCTTCCATGGCAAACTGAGAAACCTTGCATGGACCTGGTGGCTTGGGTTACTCTGCAAGGATGCTTTCTGCGGTTAAATGACAGTAGACCCAAGGCAGCTTTTGAGGAATGAGCACCATCATGGCCAGCAGCTGGTGGGTAGAGGGAGACACAGCTGGCCTGATGCACCGTATGCTCTCCTTTTCTTTTGGAAAGGCACTCGGCCATCAGCTCCAGGAGCTTGGCATGGCCTGGAGGAGATGCCGGCCACCTGAAAGCTGGTGCATTGCCATGAGCACACCTTTGTGCCGCTGGCTGCAGCACTCGGGGCAAGTTTGGTCCGGTCTGCCCTGGGAAGAGAGGACAGATCCAGGACAAGCTCTGCCTTGCTGCCCGGGGAGGGCTTTCCTGCCCGGACCTCCTGCCGTGCTCAGGTTTTCGGTTTCATCCCACACCGTGACTCAACCCCCCCCCCCCCACCAAACCAGCAGGCCTCGCTGCAAAATGCCACGCGCCTTTCCTGCTGGGCGCCGAGCCAGGGAGCTCAGCACTCCCACTGCCCGCAGGAAACGGGATGTCTTCTTCTCTTCCTCTGGGGAAAGCTGAGCTCTCCCTCCATCGGCACAGCTCCGGCTGGCCGGGGCTTGGTCACACCGGCTCGCCGTTCCGCAGCACCGCGTCTGCCAGGAGCAGTGCTGTGGTACGCGCCGAGGCGAGGCTCGATGCCGTCCTCCGGCCAGCCGCAGTGCCCCGGGGCAGCTGGAGGTCCTACCTGAGCCCACCGCAGGTGCTGATGCTCACTGCTGAGTCGGCGTATCCTTGCACGTGGCCCTGATAAAAGCAGTGATCCTGCCGCCGGGAGAGAGGAGAGGTGTAAAGGTGGTCTGCGCCAGCTGTCGGCACGGCGGGACCCCACAGGCGTGGGAAAATTTCTCTCCCCAGAGCCAGCCCCGTACCTGAACGTCCGGCTTCTCCGTGATCTCCGTGCCATCGGCCGAGTAGTGCGTCTCGGTGTAGTGCTGCCCCAGTAGCTCCCTGCAAGATGGGGAAGGGGGGTCAGCAGTCACCCCCATTTTGGGGAGAGGATGGAAAGCTTTGGGGATGAAGTTGGTCAGGCTGGGTATGGTGGGCCCATGATCTCCCCGGGTGGGTTTGGCAAGGAGGGAAAAAAATGTGATATGCGAGAGTCTGGGCTGAGGGCTTAGATCGCCATTACAGTGACGCCAGACCTTGGAGGAGTGACGTTCACAGCAAGGGTGGGAACTGAGCCTCCCCCCAGCCGCCCCGCCGTGCCCACCCGCACTCACTTGTTCTTCTCCAGCCACAGGAGGTAGTCCCTGCCTTCGGCACGGACGCTGTAGAGGACGCGGTCTGGGTAGATGCTCTGCGTGAAAGATAGACAACAGCGCAGACCCGCTGTCACCAGGAGCAACAGCTACAGAAGAGAGGACCTCTTGGCCTCCGTCCTGCCCAGAAAAGGGACGGGGTCTGCATGCGCCCCGCCAGAAGGCGGCTGGGGACAGGGAGCCTGGCTGCTCACCCTGGAGGCATCCAGCAAAGACACGGGAAATCAGAAGAGAAGAAAGCAAGCACGTGGGCAATAATGCAAATCCCTGGCACATCCTGAGATAGAGAACAGGTCACCAGCAATGAAGCGGAGTCAGCAAAGTCTGGTTTCCCGTGTCTGACACATGGCTGCAGATGGCTGTGCCAGAAACTGAAGTTTCCTCCTCATCAATCACAAATCTCCTTTTTTGGGGACTGAGTTCAGCACTTACTCACAGTCTGAACCACAAAGATCCCCGGTGCCCAATGGGTCTCATCAGCAGGGACTTCCTTATCTGTGACTGATCTAACATGCAACATCACGGTCAGAGAACAACCTTCTCTTGGTTCCTGTCTGCTACCGAGAGTAGATTTTAGTATCACCATGTGCCAGATCCTCTGAGCATCACCCTAGAGCTGGTGGAAGGGACCTCAAGGCATCTCAAGTCCAACCTCCAGTCACTGTGGCTGGGTCAGGGTGGCCGTGGCTCAGCCCAGCCGAGCCCTGAACCCCCAGGATGGAGATGTACCTCCAGAAGTGTTTCCCTCTGGGATGTCTTGCGATCTCCATCTGCTGAGGTTGGGCCGCAGACCTCCAGAGGTCCCATCCCACCAGGGCCACTGAGAGAGACGATGATATGGGCGTGGTGCCCCGTGTCAGGCTGCACCCTTCAGGGACCTCATTAGTCACCACCGCAGCACAGAGACTTCTCCTGAGGGCACATCCTCAGCTCTTATGGGATCCGGGGGCAGAAAGCTGAGCAAAAGGCGAAGCAAGCGTCTCCTGCAGGGCCAGCATTCCTCCCGGATGAGGTGTGCAGCCTCTCCCCGGGGAGAATGACAGCACCTGCTGTCACACCATGGCTCAGCGCTCCCAGGGGGATGATCTGCAACCGGGTGGGAGCTGGGGCTGAGTGGAAAGTCCTGCTGACTCAGCGCCAGCAGGGCCAGGTAAGAGGGTTTGCCCGTCACTCAGTTGCCCTCAATTCTACCCGGTTTGCGTTTCCAACCTGAAGTGACGAGCTGCTGGCCGTGAAACTTCCTCTCTGCATGCCAAGCAGGTTGCAGCAAGCCTGCCGGGCGGCCAGGCAGCCCTGGCTGCAGGCGGGTGCGCTGCCGGCATGTGGGCAAGCTCACGGGTCCACAGCAAATTCTTCTCTTATGAACAGCGTCTCCCGCCTGACGCGGCCATCCCGTCCCATGTCTGCCGACAAAGCGATGCTTTGTTATTGTTGGCAGCGCCGGAGCCAGAAGAGGTCTTAAGAAATGGCAGGAAAGCACTTGGAAGGGGGTGGTGGGTCAGGGAGACAACCGCAGGGCAAGTTAAAAAAAAAAAGTCCTGATAAAGCTTCTCTGAATCACTCCCTTCCTTATTAGCATGGGCTGTGCAAGGGCTCCAGATGGGAAGGCTTTGAAAGCGCAGGCAGCTCAGCCCTGCCCCTGCCCGAGCCCTGCTAACCCCGTGACCATGCTGAGCAAGCAAAGCAAAGCCGTGGCCACAGCACACAGAAAGGAGGGATCTCTTCCAGCTGGTCTTATTAAGAGACCCAGAGAGCTTGCAGAGGATTGGGACATGATGCCACCGTCCCACCCCAGCACAGGGTATTTCTTCTCTGGGTGGGACGAGGCGACGGGTCTCGCTAGGACAGTAGGGATGGGGCTCACTGCACCATGCCATGTACCAGAGGAGCTGCAGCACAAGAAAGGAGAAAAGGCAGCGGGACGCTGGGCCACCACCATCCCTTGCTCCTGCTCCATCCGGCCCCACCACTTGCTGCTTCCTGCAGAGCCCCAGGCTGTCTCCACCCAGGCAAAGGACCTGCCTCTTTGCATCAGGCTCTGGGACGCGGTGGGGGAGATCAGCAGGGATGTGCGAGCACAGGTGCGCTGGAGGAGAAGTCAGCAGCTTGCAATGCTGGGTCTTACACGGGCTGGAACCCACCCTCCTGTTTCAATACAGCTCTTTGAAACGCTGGAGCATGGGGTTAAGAGAGCTGTCGCCTCCACAATCAAGGGCATGTAACTATAAATCTTGAAGCCCCTTGCTCTTTTTTCAGGTCCCTTTCCATGAAGAACTCAGGTTTGCCACACACCCTGTCGTGGCCCTGCTACGGGTGGGTGGGAGAAGATCATGGCCCGTGGGAAGGCTGGCATCCCAGGAGGTCCTGTGCTGCAGGACCCAGGTCTCCGCCCCGTCTGCAGGGCTGAACATTTTGATTTAAGCAAAGCCAGAGGGGAGCTGGTCTGCCTCAAACCTCACCTGGCAGACGGTCTGCTGGACCAACCCCGTGCATCCCAACTGCTCTGACCCCTTTGTACCAGGAACCAGCTCTTGGCCCATGCCCATCCCAGCCAGAGCCTGCTAATGCAAAGCCACAGGAGGAGCTGGCGCAGAAAATGCCCATCCAGCTACCTGTCTCCACTTCAAAGAGGGGCTTGGTGGTGGTCAAGCCTCGCTGAGAACCTCTTCCCCAGCAAGGTTACTGGAAGAGCAAACCCAACTTTTTGTGGAAGAGGAGGTCCAAGGACTGCCCAATCCAAGACCGAATCCAGGTGCCACCCATGGTTGTCCCAGAGCACACAGCTCAAGGCAGATGTCTTCTCCTGTGCCGTGGAAAGCAGAGGCACCCCGGTATGGGTGAGCTCCCCCTTCCAGCGGGATCGGTGCAGAGCCGCACGGCACGCCCGGCACAGATGGTGTCTCTAAATAGCCTGGGGAATGTTTATCTCGTGGGCAAGTTTAGGTTTCTAGAGCAGAGAAAACAGATGCTTTCGGGCAGTGTTTTTGAAGCTCGTTTATCAGAAAGGGTTTGAATCACAGATGAACGTGCTGTACGAAGAGTTTACTAAGAAATAAATGTCCCCAGCCCCCCCATCTCATCAGGTGCTGAAGTCGATGCTTTTCCATCCTAGAAAATGAACTCACGTATTTGGCTGAATGTCACTTTAAGGCAATGAGGAAAGCATCTTTGAGGTCAAGACCATCATCCTATGGACATCAACCCTAAGCACTCAAAAATCCTGAGTCAAACCCCATTCCTCCCCCCAAATTACAAGGTTTCCCAAGAAAAATAACACTGTCTGTCTTTCATGTGGGTTTCTGCAACTTTCTGATTCTTATTTCTCTGTCCCAAAGGATAAAAAAAAGCAACAGCAAACACAGCAAGAAAAGTGCTTACAGCTCAATGAGGCTTTGCAAATCCCTCCTTAAGCAAAGACCAGATGTCACAAGATCACTGCAAGGATGCAAGAGGCGGCACCGCTGGGTAATGTCTCCAAAGAAAGCACTGAAGAAAGCAGCCCCCCCTGCCCCCAGAGTCCACCCTGCTATCTGCAGTTCCCATTTTGACCCAAAACAGTTCAAGAAAGCTGATCTGATCAACTACTTCAAGGTCTCCACCCTCTGGGATGGAAGCAACGCAAGAAAACGTGCACCGGGTCATTCTTCTGGCACAGGGCTAAGGGGGTCCAGCTATGAGCCCGGTGGTGGGCCAAGGGGGTCCGGCTCCGAGCCCAGTGGGGGGGCCAAGGGTCTCTGCTGATTTCAACACCCCCACCAGACCTCCTGCAAGGCAGCAAGGGTGGCTGTGCCGAGCCGGTATTTGGGAGGCGACACTACTCACCGGTGGCGCAGAGAGGTCCCTCTTCCCCCGAGGCGCTGGCACCTTGCGCGGCGTCACCGTCTCGTACTTCTCGACATGGGCGAGCTTCTCCTCCAGCCTGGCAGTGACGCCTGGGAAAGGGCAAAGGGCTTTGAGCCGGGATGCCCAGAAACAACTGAGTCAAGGGATAATGGAAGTGGCCAACATGAAGGCGCAGGGAAGAGCCAAAATAGCAAGCCCTGAAATACCTGCTGGGAACGCAACTCCCTGACAGGCTGCAGGGATGCTCCAGCCCCCCCCCAGCCCTGGTGCCCACAGGGTGCTCAGCATCACCCATGGGCGAGCAGATCCCTTCAAGGCTGGAAAACCCTGCTGAGACCCTGGCGCGCAAATAAAGACGGAGGTTTTTCAGCTCCCCGTCTTGATGCTGCAGTTTGTGACTTGGAGTCTGGCAGCTGCCGGGGGTTGCGATTTGGAGAATGGCTTGTGCCTGGGCTGGCTCAGCCCTCCTCCCATCCTCTTTTTTTTGATGGCAGAAGGGAGACATTTCTGCGATAAACTCTTCGCCTTCCCCAGGAGCTCCAAACTGGGAGCTCACGCCGCAGCCGTGCCCGTGCTCCCGGGGTTAGACGGGGCCAGCGGAGCCCGTGGCAAGGCGGCAGCAGAGCAGGGGGCTCCGTCTGCGGGTGCCTGGCGGCCCTCGCCCACGGCGCCCGAGCGGGAGCCAGGAGCCTCATCACCACCCCCTCGGCCGGCTGAGTCACCAGCCCCCCCCGCCAGCACTCTGCAGGCTGGCAGTGACAAATTTCCCTTCGCTTGCAGGAACCTCCTCGCAGAGGTGCCTTTACGTAAGGGCGGGCGCCCCATCTGCACGGGGTGACGGTGGGGGCATGGCGGGGCCGGGGGCGGGGGGGTGTCACCAAAAGTGTTCCTCTGCGATGGGGCCGGCTGCAGGCAGAGCCGGCCGAGGGAGACAAGCCCCGTCCTCAACGCCCCTTTCTCCATCCTTCGCCCTCGAGGGAGCTTGGGGAGGCGATGCCGTGGGGCCCGCCGAACCCCGAGACCCCTGGGCTCAGCCCGGCAGACGAAGCAGCCGAAACCTCGTCACCACGAGCTGTGCCCTGTCCCAAAAAGCCACCCCACATCCAGCTCCTGCCTTGCACATCCCCTCCTGTGCCGCTTCCCACGCGTTCCTCTAATCCTCGCGGGGAAAAGCACCCCCCCCCCCCTTCCTCGGTACCTCCAACCCCGTCCCACGGCAGAAGACCCCCGGGGAGCCGGGCTTTTGCCCTGAGCCCCCAAAACTTCACGCCCGTCCCGTCGGCGGAGCACGGCTGCCTGCAGGCTGCCTGCCCTGCCGGGGACCCACGCGCGCCCGCCCCACGCTCACCGTGGACCAGCAGCAGGAGCAGCAGGAGCCGGCGGAGCAGGAGGAGCGCCGGGGCCATGGCTCGGAGGTGCCCGCGGTGGCCGGCCCCGAGCGCCGCCACGCCGCGCCGCGCCGGCTGCCCCCGCCCGCCGTGACTCACCGCCACTCGCGGGACGGGGCGGGGACGGGGCCGCCCCCGGCGGGGAGCTCCGTGCGGAGCGGGGCTGGGAGAGGCGGGAGGCGGGGAGGGTACGTGGGGTATCGGGGGGTATCGGGGGGTGTCTGTGGGGCCTTGGGGGGTGTCCGGGGGGTATCGGGGAGGGTCCATAGAACATTGGGGACTGTCCACAGGGCGTCGGGGGGTGTCCGTCAGCCATTGGGGAGGGTCCGTGGGGCGTTGGGGAGGGTCCACGGGGCATCGGGGGGTCTCCGTGGGGCATCGGGAAGGGTTTGTGGGGTATCAGAGGGTGTGCGTGTGGCATCGGGGGAAGGGGGGGGGGAGCGAGTGGCATTGGGGACTGTCAGTGTGGCTTTGGGGAGACTCCAAGGGGCATCACGGCGGGTCCATGGCCTCTAGCGGCACGTCCCGGGGCACTGCGAGGGTGCGCAGGGCATTGAGGGGGTGACAGCCGGGCATCAGGGGTGGCGGGGGGCACTGGGAAGCCCCGCCTGGCTCTGAGGTGGTGGAGGGGCTGGGGTGGCTGGGCTGCCCCAGGAGGCGGCGGGGCTGACACAGAAGGAGGGGGGCTGACACCTCTCCTGGTGCAACCCGTTGCCCCTTGTCTTTTCCACGTGGCAACATGTGAAGAGAGGCCTCCCTCCTGCAAACTGATTTTTTTTATACTTTCTTGGTGTTTCGGGCCAGGACCAGCCGGGAAACGCTGCATTTAACTTCTGTATTTAGTGAAAGAGGGGGGGGTTGGACACTGAATTTGGCTGTCGCAGAGCTCCGTCACCGGCAACAAGCTTCCTTCAAAATGGCACAGCAACCACCGCAGCCAAGAGCTGCTCCAGTGTCTTCCCTCTTTCTCTCCACAGCTTTTCTGTAATTCTCTCCTGAATTGACAAGTTTGTTAAAAAAAAATATATATATATATATAAAAGCGCTGTGCTTAGACCCTCGACACTCCTATTCATGTCTGGTCATATCTAAACATCTCGAGAAGAGTTGTCCCCACCCCAACGGCAGCCCTTGCAAGGCGTGCGGAGCTGAGCTGCCCTTGAACTAGCTGCAGACCAGCCCACGGGCTATGGAGCACAGCAAATAACCCGGCCCACCAGGGAGACACAGCAGCCCAACTGCGACTCTGGGCAAGGGAGGTACCCGACTGCCGTGCCGCGGGACGTGGGGCTGCTGGGTTCAGGCGCAGGACCTTTTCTTGCCCCTCTCCTGGCACCTCCTGGCTCCTGGTGAGGGGAGAAGACACACATCCACCTCCTGCTCAGGGCTGGCAGTAGGGCATCCGGCCTGGACCGAGGTCTGCGCCCGGAGAGGAGTGGGTGGATCCATGTGGAGACCCGTCCAAGCACCCCAAGCCTTTAAAGTAACTGCTAAGCCAACCGGGCACCCACGTGGGCCACAATTTTGGGGTAACCGGTTACCTGTCAGTGTCTTCTCGTGCAAACAGCAGGAGCCAAAGGCTGGCGTGGTGCTGCCCCACCAGCATCGCCACCTCTGCCCGGGGCAGGCATAGCGAGGGGGCCGCGCCAGCCCCCCCGCGTGGCTGTTGGAACGGGGTGCCACAAGCAGGGGGGGCCCAGCCCCAGGGTGCAGGCAACCTCCCGGGGCCTTCTCGCTCAGGTGTGGACCTGTGGGTTGCAGGGAGCAGGATGGGATCCCATAGCGGTGGAGTACCCACATCTCCCACAGAAGGAAGGGGTGTGCAAGGAGGGGAGGTCCCTCCCAGGAGAGGGGTGCCTCCCCCCCAAAAAAGCTGCGAGAGGGGTGCACATAACCATCTGCATGTGTGCACATGCAGGTGTGAGCGGGACTTCTTGGGATTGCTCACAGACGGATGCTTAGAAATTTGCTGTTGATTTTAAAAATTAACATCTCAGCAATATCCGTTACTTCTGCTGAGACTCAATGCTTGCTGGTTAATTATGTGTTATTAATCTATAAACGTCTTCAACCCTGATTTAATTTAAATTGCGTGAATGGAGTTTTTTCCTGCAGTAGCCACCACGCTGCTCATTGGTGTAAAAAATGTGTGTGACCAGCGGTGACAGAGGGGTGCCAGGGGAGCCTCTCGAGCCTGCGATGCTGGGCACAGCGAGGCAAGCAGGTTCCTCCAGGGACCCGGGCCCCTCTGCCTCTCCAGCCTGAGCGCGAGGGAGGGCTGTGAAATCTGTCGATCCACAGAGACTTCATGGAAACGGCAGGTCAGCTTCTCCAAGCCTCCCCGGACCGAGAGGCCACCTCGGTGCGGGGAACGGGAAACTTTCCCTTCCCCAAGAACTGCACAAGTCCCTTCCCTGAAGAGCCAGATGATGCTGGCTGAGGTCTTGGTCCTCAACCTCAACCTTCAGATGAAGGAATTCAGTCCTCCAGAGCCAGGACTGGTGGTCTCCATTCTCTCCTGGGGTCTCTCTCCCTCTGCCAAGCTGGAGGACCAGCTTCAGGCCACCAGAGCAAAGAGAACCTGGCTCTTCCCTCTAATGCACTCTTGAAGGTCCTTGCAAAGGAGGAGGTGAGGGAGAGGAAGGGCAGGTCGTTACCAGGAGCACTCAGCCCTGTATCCACAGCCCTCGCCTATCTCCCCAGGTTCACACACTTGCCGCTGAGGCCTCTGGGTCTCGGGCACACGTCTTGGTTACCACTTGCGCCTGGGGGACGCTTTTCTTCTCGCTACCACACCTGCTCCCAAACTGGCCCAAGCAGTTTTTATGGCTGCACAACTCTGCAAGATACCCTGAAAGTCCTCTGCTGAGGACTCGGTCAGTACGGTACAAACATCACGTACCTGCTCACCAGCTCCGGACCCCATCTCATCAGTTAGAGCAGCTCATCAGCTTCATTCCAGCAACCCCCTAATTAGGCTCTCCTCCCAAAACAATGCTGCGTGGCAGCTGAGCAAGATCTCTGTGAGCTGACCAAAATTTGGTCACCTAAAAGACTAATTTGCAACCTGAGTTCTGTTAACAGACAAAATAACCCTGATTTTTTTTTTTTTTAATTTATTTTACAACACACAAATACATCATTTTACAATGTAGTAAAAAAAAAAAGGACTTAACAAAAGCCTCTCAGAAGAGAAAATCCATTACGTACATTTCAGGAGATTGAATATTCCCCTGTCTCTGGGACAACCCTTACGGTTTGTTTCCAGCTCGCACTGACAACGTAGAGGGTTGAGGACTCCCAGCCCGAAGCGAGCGGGTGTCCAGCTCTCTGCCGGTGCAGAAGAGACGGCGGCTGAAAGGGGCAGCAGCAGGGCTTCACTGCGCAGGGACGGCCAGGCGGGGAAGCAGCGGAGCTGCCTTCTGGCTGCGCTCGGCGGACATGTGCTCCAAGCGCTCCGTGTAGAACCCGTTGAAGTCCAACCTGAGAGACAAAAAACCGAGAAGTTTCGCAGCCCACTGCTGTGCTCGTCCCTTGTACAGGCTCAATTTCACCTGTTCTTTACAGGTGTATAAAATACATTGGGAAGGACCGACTGCTAATAGCTGCTTCTCCAAAGCCACAGCTCGAGCACACAACCCTGGAGATGTGTCACTCGGGGACAAGGCGCCAGGGGTGAGGGCTCCTCAGGCTCCGCACCTTCCCAGCCACTTCCCACCACTCCTCAGCAACAGAGTTCACCACCACTGAACTCCAGTATTAACTCCCATCTGAAATCCACCACATTATCCACCGTAACTACCATGAAATGTTGCAGTTTCCATTACCGCTGCCTCCTTGCCAGCACAAGTATGCTTCCAACAGATTCACGATTCAAGAAGGTGAGTAACTGGCTGGAAGATGCTCAGCCAAAATCCCAAGTATTGCTGATACTTGTAAATGCCTCTCCAAAGCAGGCAACATCAGCAACATCACAATCCTGTCTCCTTGATAATCCAAAACGATGCCACAAAACCGCCCAGCTCCACGCCTGCTGTGACCTTCCTTAGGCAGATCTCTGCACTACGAAGCCAACCCAGACACGCTCCGCTCTTCAAAACGTGTGCCCTGGAACACTAAGCAATAGTCGCTATAAGCCTGTGAATCACACAAAAGTTACTCTCTTCATTTCTCAAATTAAGTTGCTCCAATACTAAATGAATGGGCACAATATTTGAGTTTCATGTTGCTTAACAACCTTACACGAACAGCAACAAATTGTTCCTTGACATTTTTTGGTGACTGCAGAAAACAGAGCCTCGACAGATGGAATTTATCTGTTGCTCTCTCCTGGTTGAAAAGCTTACATCTCTTTCATCCTTTAAGTGATGTACCAAGGAAACCTGACACTGAGGCGGGCATGTTTACCGAACTTTGATTCAAATATAAGGCCAGGACTCATTTACATCCTTGCTTTGAGGATCTGTTCCATTTCTAAAGTTGCTTTATTCCAAATTTCTTGAATTGCAGATTCTGATGTGCTTCCC
This sequence comes from Phoenicopterus ruber ruber, assembly GCA_009819775.1. Classification (NCBI taxonomy): domain Eukaryota; kingdom Metazoa; phylum Chordata; class Aves; order Phoenicopteriformes; family Phoenicopteridae; genus Phoenicopterus; species Phoenicopterus ruber. The sequence goes on from CM020221.1 coordinate 124,454, forward strand.
TTTCAGCTGTGTTTTTAGGGTTAAATGATCTTTGATCTATCTTTGATAACTGTCTCTTAAGAATTATACAGTGCTTCCTCAAACTCTGCTTACACTTCGATTTCTTGTTTTGCGGTTGGAACTTTTATTCACTGGGTTTTGCATCACTTCATATGTCCTACCGTCTTACTCTAAGCTCAGTCACTGCTGTTTCCCCCCAACTGGTAAAGGAAGTGTATCTGAGGAGTGCTAACAGCACTCGATGCGTAAGATTTCTAAGTCTTTGGAATTAAGTAATCCTTCTGACAAAGTCCTCTCTGCTGTAATTCTTCTCCTTTTCACTACTGGGACGTGAAGGAGTGACTCTGGAGATTTTCTGCAGCTGCCAGCCCTCTGTCAGCGCTGCTACTGATGGAGCCAAGACACCTGAAGAGGACGCCAGCACACTGAAGGGCTGTGAGTTACGTGTGAGCTTCCCCGCTTTGAAGGAAACCCTCTGGATCTCCGTCTTCTGTTCTTTGGTGCTACAAATATGATGGTTGTGCCTCAGTTACTCCATACTGTAAACTGAATAAATATTAACCAGGATCAAATAAATAAAAGCACAGTACCAGAATTATGAATAAAAGGGATATTTTGTTATCTATATGTTACATGTTAGCTGTCACCCTTGAAAAGCAATCATATAAAAGGTTATAATTTATAAGAAAAGACTGGCATGTCTCATAAACTCTTCCATCTCTCTGTCAAATACGTTATTTCAGATGGCAACTGTCTCCACTCTGGTTCTTGGGTTCCTGTTGCCATAGAGTCCAGGACTCGATCCAATAATCTCTACAGACTGAATGAGAGCTCAATGTCACGTCTGGGCATTGACCGTGGGACCTCCCCTCTTTAAAACATTACTGAGCGGCCTGCAGAAATGGGAAGACGTGTTCTGTTGCATGGGCTGTTAACATGCAGTATTCTAGTTAAGGAAATGGGGACATCTGGTTCGTCAGCAAAGGTCCAGCTACGTCCAACATCTTGGTGAAGACTCATGTGGTCCCAGACAGCCCAAAGTGGGGGACTTGATAGTGACGACAGTCCTGATGGCGTAAAGACACAGCATTTCCTCTGCAGCCCTGGAACAGAACTGGGGCATGGAAATACAAGGGGGCAAAGGACTCAGACCCTCTTCTGAGCAGCTGGTTGCAGCTTAGGTCACCATTCTCCACGCAAACTGCTAACGGAAGCATTTTGTTTCCTCACAACCTGCCTGAATCACCATACTTCTCCTTTCTCCTGAAGTAGGAAGTACTCGTCGTAAAAAACAGCCTCTCCATATTTGGAAGAACTGGCTCCAGAGCTCCCAGAACTGGCTCCAGAGCTTCCACAGCTGAGGAGTCACCTCCTGCCACAGCCAACGCTCGTGTGTGGCCTGTGAAACACAAATGCATCTGGTGGAGGACAGCTCCTGGCCACGGCACCGCGGACCCACAAGTGAACAAGATACACAGCCAGTCTCTGTGGTGCAGCATCAGCTTGTCCCACCGTCCTGGCAGAAGCATAAAGTTGACACAAGGGCGGGGAGGTGTCCTGGTTTCAGCTGGGATGGAGCTAATTTTTGTCCCAGTACCCCAGAACTTGGGGTTCCGAGATGGCTGCTGGGGAAATTGCTGTTCCGAGATGGCTGCTTGGGATTGTTCCAAGGTCGCTCTCAGTTTTGCTCCGTGATCGCTGCTCGGGACGGGCTGTATTGGTTGTCAGGTCATCAGGTGGTGAGAAATCGTGCATCGTTCATTTTGTATAGTTTTTGCTCGTTTATAATATATTTGTAATATTACATTTTATTATCATTATTAATATATATTATTATTATCTTTTCCTTTGCTGTCCGAGTAAACTGTCTTTATCTCATCCCACGAGTTTTCTTTTCTTTCCGACTCTCCTCCCTGTCCCACTGGGCAGGGGGAGTGAGCGAGTGGCTGCATGGTACTTAGTCGCTGGCTGGGGTTAAATCACAGCAGGAGGCAACGATAAAAGGGGTGAACCTCTGATGCTAAGTGTAAGAGCAGTGCTGGAAGGAGGACGCCACCTGAGCTACTGCCAGAAAAGGCCTTACATCAATGTCTGGCGTCACACGTGATGAAGTGTAATGGAAGGCCACGGGACTTCTGCTGTTGCACGGTGTAAAGACTGGTTGAGGGCTTGACGCTGTTGACTTCTTGAGTAAGCTGAGAACCAGCTCCAGCCTTGGACTGAGCTGGGTGATGCCACCAATGGGACGACCTCCACACGTTCTTTACAAGACTCAAGGACTGCAGGGTCATGATGCTCTTCTATTAAAAGAGCAGGCAACTTGGTCTTCAACACTGTGTTGGCCATGCCCTGTGCCACCTGCAATGATGTCCAAGCAGCTGCATCATGGAGTTAGGTGCCATTAAGATCTCCTGGATGGAGCATCATAAAAAAGCGTGTCTGTCAGAACTTGTACTAGTAATGATAAAAATGTAAGCGCTTGATAAAGGAGGAGGCAAGGCTGGAGCACTGAGGAGGAGTAAATGTTCTTGCCTGGATGATTCAACTGCTTGTGGTCTCGATCCCTGAATCTAGCCTAACTCTGCATGCTCCTGTGACACCTAGGAGTGATGGCAGCAAGGGGAGCGTAACAGCTTGATCCCTTTGGCCTGTCAATTTTTCTACAGATGGATCCTGCCTGCAATCTACAACCATCCAATGATGATAAACAGTGATGCCCAGGCAGATGAAGGTTGACATAGAATTTCCAGAAGGCCTTTTAGAGCTCGAGGACGGGGACGTGAGGGTTGAGTGTCTATGGGTAACAATCAGGGGGAAGGCCACCAAGGCAGATATCATGGTGGGAGTCTGTTATAGACCACCCAACCAGGATGAGGAGGCAGATGAAGTATTCTACAGGCAGCTGGGAGAAGCCTCACGATCGCTGGCCCTTGTTCTCGTGGGGGACTTCAACTTGCCAGATGTCTGCTGGAAATACAATGCAGCAGACAGGAAACAGTCCAGGAGGTTCCTGAGTGTGTGGAAGATAACTTCCTCACGCAGCTGGTGAGGGAGCCCACGAGGGAAGGTGCCCCACTGGACCTGTTGTTTGTGAACAGAGAAGGTCTTGTGGGTGATGTGACGGTCGGAGGCCGTCTTGGGCACAGTGACCATGAAATGATAGAGTTTTCGATTCTCAGAGAAGTAAGGAGGAGGGTCACCAGAACTGCCACCTTGGACTTCCGGAGGGCAGACTTTGGCCTGTTTAGGAGTCTGGTTGGCAGAGTCCCTTGGGAGGCAGTCCTGGAGGGCAAAGGCGTCCAGGAAGGCTGGACATTCTTCAAAAGGGAAATCTTAACGGTGCAGGAGCAGGCCGTCCCCATGAGTCGGTGCGGAAGAAGACCGGCCTGGCTGAGCAGAGAGCTCCGGCTGGAACTTAGGAAAAAAAGGAGAGTCTACAACCTTTGGAGGAAAGGGCAGGCAACTCAGGAGGACTACAAGGATGTCGTGAGGTTATGCAGGGAGAAAATTAGAAGGGCCAAAGCCCAACTAGAACTTAGTCTGGCTACTGCCGTAAAAGACAACAAAAAGTGTTTCTACAAATACATTAGCAATAAAAGGGGGGCAAAGGAGAATCTCCCTCCTTTATTGGATGTGGGGGGAAATATAGCATCAAGGGACGAGGAAAAGGCTGAGGTACTCAATGCCTTCTTTGCCTCAGCCTCTAACAGCAAGGGAAGTTGCTCTCTGGGCACCCAGCCCCCTGAGCAGGAAGACAGGGATGGGGAGCAGAATGAAGACCCCCGAAGTCCAAGGGGAAATGGTCAGTGACCTGCTACGCCACCTTGACACGCACAAGTGGGGCCGGATGGGATCCACCCAAGGGTGCTGAAAGAGCTGGCAGAAGTGCCCACCAAGCCACTCTCCATCATTTACCATCAGTCCTGGCTAACTGGGGAGGTCCCAGTTGACTGGAGGCTGGCAAATGTGACGCCCATCTACAAGAAGGGCCGGAAGGAGGATCCGGGGAACTTCAGGCCTGTCAGCCTGACCTCGGTGCCCAGGAAGGTTACGGAGCAGATCATCCTGAGTGCCATCACACAGCACGTACAGGACAACCGGGTGATCGGGCCCAGTCAGCATGGGTTTATGAAGGGCAGGTCCTGCCTCACCAACCTGATCTCCTTCTACGACATGGTGACCCGCCTAGTGGATGAGGGAAAGGCTGTGGACGTTGTGTACCTGGACTTTAGTAAAGCCTTTGACACCGTCTCCCACAGCATCCTCCTGGAGAAACTGGCTACCCATGGCTTGGACGGGCGTACTCTGCGCTGGGTAGGAAACTGGCTGGGTGGCCGGGCCCAAAGAGTTGTGGTGAATGGAGTTAAATCCAGTCAGTGGCCGGTCACAAGTGGGGTTCCCCAGGGCTCAGTGTTGGGGCCAGTTCTGTTTAATATCTTTATCAATGATCTGGACGAGGGGATCGAGGGCACCCTCAGTCAGTTTGCAGAGGACACCAGGCTGGGCAGGAGTGTTGATCTGGTGGAGGGCAGGAAGGTGCTACAGCAGGACCTGGACAGGCTGGATCGATGGGCCGAGGCCAAGCGTATGAGGTTCAACAAGGCCAAGTGCCGGGTCCTGCCCTTGGGTCACACCAGCCCCAGGCAGCGCTACAGGCTTGGGGGGGAGTGGCTGGAAAGTGCCCGGCGGGAAAGGGCCTGGGGGGTTGGTCGGCAGCGGCTGAAGATGAGCCAGCAGCGTGCCCAGGTGGCCAAGAAGGCCAACGGCATCCTGGCCTGTGTCAGCAATAGTGTGGCCAGCAGGACCAGGGCAGGGATCGTCCCCCTGTACTCGGCCCTGGCGAGGCCGCACCTCGAGTGCTGGGGTCAGTTCTGGGCCCCTCACTCCAAGACAGACACTGAGGGGCTGGAGCGTGTCCAGAGACGGGCAACGGAGCTGGGGAAGGGGCTGGAGCACAAGTGCTGTGAGGAGCGGCTGAGGGACCTGGGGGGGTTTGGCCTGGAGAAAAGGAGGCTGAGGGGAGACCTTCTCGCTCTCTGCAACTCCCTGAAAGGAGGTTGGAGCCAGGGGGGTCGGGCTCTTCTCCCAAGGAACAGGCGAGAGGAAACGGCCTCAAGTTGCGCCAGGGGAGGTTTAGGTTGGATCTTGGGAACCATTTCTTCCCCGAAAGGGCTGTCAGGCCCTGGCACAGGCTGCCCAGGGCAGTGGTGGAGTCCCCATCCCTGGAAGGATTGAAAAGCCGTGTAGATGTGGCGCTTGGGGACATGGGTTAGTGGTGGCCTTGGTGGTGATAGGTTAACGGTTGGACTTGATGATCTTGGAGGTCTCTTCCAACCAGGGCGATTCTATGATTCTATAAGCTGCACCATCATTTCCTAAAAGGATTTGCAGAGATTTAGCTGTCCTGGTTAGTCCTGAAAGGAACAGCAATCACTTGTACAGCTGGCGCCTCCACTCACAGCCACAAAAAAAGTCTGAAGAATTTCCAAGATGAGCAGGAGACCTCTGACTCTGGTCACTTCAGAGATGGAGTGAATCAGAGTTATTAGGACTGTGGAGAAGGGGTCCTCACCTGCCTTCCCATTTCAGGGACTGAGTATCAACCAACAAGGGCAGTTCTGGTGGTAGGAAGATAAACTCCTACCCTGACAGGGAATGGAAGCAGGAGAGTTCAGAGCAGCAAGCAGTCCTGTGGCGCTGCATTTCCTTTCAGATGCCTGTGAGGATAAATAAGAGGAGGAAGAAGACAAGACTTGTAATGCTCTACAGTGTTGCGGGAGCTGATGGGCTAGACTCCACTCCTGGAAGCACCCATGGTGTCAGGGATGACAGGTTTTAGTGTTCAGCCTTGGGCTCAGGGGTGTGACTGCATCTCAGCGCAGCAGATGCTAACACAGGAGGCCAGGGGCTGTGTAAATGCATGGTAGTTGCTGGTCAAGAAATTCTCAGAAGTAAAGGATAACTGGAAGCCCAGTCTCCTGCTGGAATACTTCAGAAAACAGTGTTTGCAAAAGTTGGTACCTGGAATCCTGGACAGCCCTGTCAGATGCTGTTAGAAAAGGACAATGAAAGCTTCAAGAGACACGGCATGAAGAGGGGACAACAACCTGCTTCAAAAAAACATTCCTGAAACCTTTTCTCTCTCTGTTTTCAGGTGTAGCACATCTCACCAGAGGTGTAAGGGTTATCAGCCAGCCATAAAAGACATCTGGTACAGAAGGACAGTGAACAGAACTTAATGGTCGCAGGTTAATATTCTTATGGTTTTCCTGAAGATTAACTTAAAGGATGAGAATGACCAACAAACTGTATAGTTCACAAAGATCAAACAAAGCAGAGGAGCAACAAGACTACACGTAAATAAAACAAAACAGAGGACAAAGCACAGTTAGGAGAAAGCTTAAAGCACCCTTTAGTCCTGTGTGGTTAAAAAGAACTAAATAAGGATCTACTCTGTTCTGTACTAAATATCAAAGGGGTTGGGGCATGAATCCCTACAGCACCAAGGGAAGAAAGAAAATGTATGTGATTAATCAGTCATCAGGCACATTTATGAACAAAATTATGTATCACCGATAACTGATTCTAGCATACCTACCATTGAAAAGCATTACATCTTTAGATGAAAAACATTCTTAAAAGTAGGGAGTACTCCTTGGTAAACCAAGGGCTTTCCTCAGAAAAAGATGAAAGGAAACAATCAACACCTAAAAATGACCTTAATTTCTGGCTAGTCCTGTAAGAGCTGTTCACAATTGCTTACACATGAAAATAAGGCTACACACCGGCTTACAGACAGCGGGAAGAAACTAATGGATGTTTAGGATGGCTTTGTTTTCTGTGCCACAGCTGACAGCAACGACAAAGAAGGTAAGTCTCAAGTGTTCTAGGCTCACACGTACCGCAACAGTGCAAATGTGTCTATTAGGCTTACAGACATAGAACAAACACTTAAAAAAGTGTTGGTGTTGAAATACTTTATATTCATGAAAATCCTAGCCTCTTAAAATCATGCCTGTACGCAATATATATCCTGCCTCTTCACTGGAAAAAATAAGTCACTGTAAAAACGAACTGGTTTTCATACGTGCCTAACAGTCTGCAAGCAGCACTGCTGAAGTGTCACAGTCTTTGCCAGGTGTGAGGCGGCTGCCACCCAGGAGCTCTTGCACGTGACTTCCACCAAGGTGACTCTTTGAATTAAGAGACGTCAACTCCTGACCCTCGCTTGCCTTCTTGTTCTGTGGTTATATGCACGCCTCAGCTGAACATTTCCAATCTGCAGGCTGCTAGGTTTCATGGGTGCTTAACTCTTGAAAATCATATTCCAGCCACAAACTCTAAAAGCTGCTCCCAGCAGCAAACTCCATAGTTGCAGTTATTTCTGGTTTGCTCCGAAAGCACTGGTAGCAGGATCAGAGCGAGAAGCATTCTGCTTGCACAGCACGTGCTCAACTCAGGGTAATGCTCCTAGGCTGTTATCTGTGGTTCTTCAAAGCCAGCACTCCCAGGGCAGGTCCCTCCATGCTACACCAATCTAAAACACGGGTGTTACAAAAGCCCAGCAACACTACTATCTATGACTCTTATAGCAAAAGACAAATGTTAATCATTCCAAAGAAGGCCTTGTGCATCTCATTTTATTGAAAAAGAAACACAGGGGTTATAAACCTAGCAGCAAACCCTAGATCTCCTTCTCTCTCTCTCTTCCTGCAGCATATCTTGTGTACCTGACTTTTAGGTATTACTGGAGGAATTTTGACTTCTAAGAAGCTAGTAAGCATGGGTGAGGCCACAATAAAAACTATTAAGGGATGCTTATTTAATTAAATACCAGATGTGAGCTTAAAACAAAATAGCCACTTATGATAACCCCTTGCATGGTTTTCTCACCTTGGAATACTTACACTGTACTCAGGAATCAGCTTATTCACTGTCTACACAGTGAAACAATCCCCAAGAAAACTAACACTTGCATTACATTTACAACATTAATTGACAAATTTCACATAATTCAAAGGAATGGGGGGTGGTTTTAAAGCCTTGGATTGAAATGCAAAGCAGTATTTCTTGTGATTTCAGTGTTTTCATTGATGGGGCAGACACGCACAGTTATAAACAGCAATTATTCTTCCTGAGCTGAACTTGGGAACCACAGGAGGGGAAGTTACAGAGAGGAAACCACTGGCTCACCTGTAGATGATGTTGAGCATGCTGTGCTCACAGTCATTGGTGCTGTAAACGCTCAGTTTGTCCAACAGGTCCAGCAGATGTGTTGAGAAATTGCTATCAAACTTGTTGATCGTTGCTTCAAAGCCAGATGTCAGGTGGAGGTTGTCGGCATGCTCTGCTAAAAGCTATCAAGAGAAAGGAACAGTGGCCCCATGTGTTGACTGATTCACACTTGCCAAAGAGGTGCAATTATTCCATCCCTATTTCCTAATCTGCTCAAAACCACACTGCCATAAAACTTAACAGTCGCTGAGCCACTAAAATAAATCTTTCAAAACAGTTGCAAGGTCCTTGGTAGTTGAAAACCTTGCTGTGCCTATCTGGGAGAACCCCAGAGTAGATCCCAGTAGAGTTATCCTCAAATACATGCCGTCGTTATTTATTTTCAAGCAGGAGGAAAAGTCAGTAAGCAGAACGTGAGTGTTGCCTAAGACAGCACTCGGATTGCCTTGCAGTGTGATGGACCCTGCTGGCTGTGTGCCAGAGGGGGGCTTTCAGCGGGACAGGAGGCAGCCTGCTAACCGCAGAGCATGCCAAACAAATCGCTTAGTACGCGTGCATCTAGACAGAGAAATACAGACAAGACAAACGTCCCAGCTACGAAAGAGATGGGCTGCAAAGAGTCACTCCCAACAGCTTATTGGCTTATCCATCACAAAATGCTAGTTCTGGAAATGAGAAAGTTCTTGAGTTGCAGAAAGCCTGTATGTGGGTACCCACTGCACAGCTGAAAATACAGCTAAGAACTTAAAAACAAGTGCAGGGACTGCTGTGGGAGACGGGGTCTTCAAAGCAGACTTTGAGAACACCATCAGCACTCCACACTGCCCTCAAAAATGCCCACAATTCTGCAAAGATTCTGCTGTTGGGGCCAGAGGTGCTCTGGAAACTAGCAAGGTCTATCTGCAAGAGGAAGGACAGCAACCCTGACCAGACTGCAACCCCAGGCAGCATTCACCGAGGAAAGGGCCCAGCTGTCATCCCATGTTCCACCTTATTAGTCAGCTTCTTCTTCGCAGTCTCTTCAGCACGCTCCTCCTCTGTCGGCGGGCCCAGCATTGTGCCGTGCTCTAAGGTGAGACGGTCCATCTCATTATCCAGCTTCATGCTCTGGGTGAACCTCTTGGAAGGGCAGAGGGTTGGAGAAATGGTTAGATCCTACTTTTTCCATCACGGCAAAGCACGAGGCTGACTCAGTTCTGCTAGCCCTGCAGCTAGCTAACTCCCATGCAAGGTAACTCTGAGATTAAATTTACAACATTAATGCACAAAGCTCACTAAACCCAAAGGAAGGCAGTTTTTTTTTAAAGCTCTAGGCTCCCTGAGATGCTGGCAAGTGTACCCACGGAGCCCAGTCTCCATGGGTCCAGTCACCAGTCCTCACCTGACCCTCAAAAGAGCATGCTAAAAACTACAGAGCCCTACAACTTACACCTCCAATTGTGCTGTGGGACTGGCTGAAGAGAGGTAACTCGGTTCATATGAACCTGACCCCAACACTGAAAGAGAAGAGCATAGAGAATTTTGTGGAGGGAGAAGCCACAGAAACCATTTGGGAGAAAGGATGAGGGTCTGAGCAGTCAAGCTCTAAAGCCTGCTGGTGGGAGGAACAGAGGATCTGCCATGTGCATCGAGGACAAGAGGGGCTGAGTGGAAAAAAGGGACTGTCATAGCTGGCTGGCACCCAAAGCAGCTGGCAGCGGCACGTCAATACAGGGAGGCTGTACATACCTGCATGCAGTTTGTGAACATGACACAGACAGACATCAGCTTGGAGAAGATCTTCAGCAGCTCTGGGTTGGTTAGCATGCAGTCCTTCAAGCAGTTATCCAGGAAGCTTGTGTGGTGGCTCAGGACATCGTCGATATTAGATGCCTGTTACAGGATAGTACAATAACAGAAAAACAAACCAGGACTGCTGTGCTGCACCGGACCAAAGCTCTCACCCGGCATCCTGCCTCTGACAGTGACCTCTCAGACATGCTCTAGGGCATGTTGAGATACTTCTCATGTACCTTCCAGCTTCGAGAAACAGCCTGAGATGGAGATTGTATTTGCATTACTGCATTCAACAGCCCTGGAATCTGGAATCAGCAGAGACTGACAGGAAGCGCTACCTGAAATTAGTATGGAAGAACCCGGGACAGGATAACTTGTTCAAGTGCCTCAATTCAAGTACAGTAAACTGAGTATTATATTTTGGAAACCTAAACTTACAAGAAAATTAAGAAGGAAGTACATTACTCTCAGATCATCCAGGAGCTTGACATATAACCTCTTCTTGTTCAGAAGTCCTCACCAAGAATATGCAGAGATGCTCACAATCCTAGACCTGATACCTCCTGTGAATTCTCCAGGAAAAAGCATGACAGAGCATCAAAAAATGCTGGTTAGCTGACCCCAGAACAACCCCCCAATACCCCAGGAGAAACTAAGACAGGGTCAGTTGACATTGAAGATACACGAGGCTCATCAGAGAGCTGCCAAGAGAGCTGCTGTGGCTTAATGCAGATTGCAGGAGTGTTGGGCTGTTTTCGTACATCAGATAAATGGTTTTCATGGCGTAAGAAGAAAAAGATGTGCAACCCAGAAGCATCTGAGCACAGGATGACTACCAGAGGGAAGAGTAATAAGGTCATGTACATCTGCCTCTTGTTCCCTCACAGTAGCTGGGGCCTCCTAACACCAGCCCCAACACAGCAGTATCACAGTGGGTAAGGAAGCTGAGAAGGACCGTGAAGAACAGAGTGTCCCTGGGGATAAGGAAAATTACTACAGCCATCACAAAGGTTAAGCTGCAAAATAAGCAAGCTTGAGGAATGGATCACTGATCATCTGCTCTAATTAAACACAAGTTCACTGCCTGGCACAGCCCTTTCCTGTGCTGAATGCCATACGCCAAGACAACCATCATACAAAGCTCTGGGATAACACTTCCTAAGGGCCTTCTCAAGTTGCCTCCTGGCATGGAAAAGATGGCAGCAGGCCAGATTCTCTCCCTTGGCAAAGCCCTCCAAGCTTTGTACCCTTGAGCCCTTTCACAGGCCTTCACAACACACCCCAGCCCATGCAACGCATCCCTGCAGCTTCACACTATGAAAACAGCTACCATACAGCCCTCCCCGCACTGCTGCAAACACTTGAAACTGGAAGAACACAAAATGAAAGGTTGGACCAGACGATCTTTTGAGGTTCCTTCCAACCTGGGCTGTTCTACGATTGTATGTTAGAACCACACAAGACCCAGTGGAGACCTTTGCTACGTAATGTGGAGCAGACAGCCTATGTCTCTGCCCTTGCGTTAGGCAGCAGTACAGAAGTACCTTAAGATGTCATCTCTGCTCTCTTTTTCCTCCCAAAAAGACTTGTTTGTATGCCAGAAACCAGCAGAAGCCAGGCAGGTCCACTGGTGCTGGGAGGTGAGGCAACCAGTGCCCTGTCTCCAGCCCGTGTTCCTAAGGAACACTGGGCAGGGCCCAGGCTGACGGCAAGGAAGACAACGTGCATTTCCAGCATTGCTGTGGTTTTCACTAGATCCACCAGGGCTCGGGCATCATCCTTCGCTTGTCTAATGAACTTCCACAGTAACTCTGTATGCCCTGGAAGTCTAGATCTTTACCACAGTCAGGTAAAAAAGGAAGGGAGAGAGGGGTTTGCTCTAGAGAGACTGAGAATAGTCCTTGATCTGTTGGTGACTGAATTTTTTCTCTGTTTTAAGGATGGAACCAACAAATCTGATGTGAATCAAACCAGATATGAGAAGACCTTTATGGGCTTGGCAGTGCTGGGTTAACGGTTGGACTCGATGATCTTAAAGGTCTCTTCCAACCGAAACGATTCTGTGGTTTTGTGGCTTCTTGAACAGTCTGTTCTGAAAGGTAAGCTCCCAATGACTTCTCATTCTTTGTTTAAAACAGGCAGGTGGGACATCAGCTGAGAATGTGTTCCTCTGTCAGATAACAAAGGCATCTCACATGCCCATCAGGAAATAAAAACTGACTCTTGCAGTTTTCGCTAGGGCAAAGAGTTAACTTCTGGAGAAGTCACTGACTTGGATTAGTGAATGAGAAATACTCTGTAACACACCTGGAAAATCCCACAGCTCAGAACGTTACATCTCCATGAAAGGAACCAAAATGATGCTAGGCACGCTTTGCCCAGATACCCCCTTGTCAGGCTAAAAAACAGTGGGAAGTGAAATTAGCTTCTCCCAGATACCACCGGAGTGGAAAAGTTCTCCAGTCTTGCCCACCTGCAGTGGGAATACACACACGGAATAGCCATCTGAATAAGGAAGGCCCTGCTTTATAACAGATAGTCCTAACATGCCAGTCCTTGGCAGCTTCACGGAAGAGAAAGCACAGACTTGGCTTTTAAGAGCACTGTAAGGCAGCCAAGGAATCAACTGAAGATGTCTGGACCGGTTTATGATCTTTGCACCCTGCATCCTTTTTCCTTTTCCATGGTTTTCTTTCTTCCCTGTACGGCGATGTTCAGCAGAACACCACCTTTACGTAACAGGGTGCAGAGTACGAGCTGGGCATAGACAGGAGGATGCAGCACAGAAAGGGGATATATGACTAACAAAGCAGAAAGGTGATGTAGAACAGCAGCACTCTTTGCAGTGTGATAAGAACAACAGTTCCCAGATACTTTCAGTGTCTCCAGCAAAACGTTTAACAGTCACCTGCAGTAACTGAAATTAGGCATTTTTTCCCTATATTAAATTTGTTAACTTAAGATTTCCGTTCCAACTTCTCTCAAGCACACAACACTCACCAACTTCAGGTTCTTCTCAAGAATGTGCCATGTTGGCTCCATCACTTCAAACATCATGTAATACTGGATATTCTGTACAAAATTCAGCATCCGCTGCCGCAGTGTGAAAGCACCAGCAAACCTAGGGGAGAAATCACACCCACACAACTCAGAGCTAGCAAATGCCATGGAGAACTATCACCAGGCTTGCACAGTCAAGCAGAGCTAAATATTTCTGTCCTCGCAAATTCACTGCTGCAGTGTGAGAGGGATTATAAAGTTAATGCAAACCATCTCTGATTATTTTCCACATATTCAAATGGCTTTCCCTCAATTACTAGAGTCAGAGTTTTGAACCTGTTGTAGACTGGACAATTACTTTGAATATTTGCTTATATTCAACTAAAATGTTAATATTAAATATTAAAGCAATTTTACTAGTGTAACTAGCTAGTGAGACATGCATTCATTAGCAGGGCAAAATTTAACAGGATAAATGGTTCATGTTTCTTTCCAGCCTTGTTAAATGAACACTTAAAAATATTCTATGCCTTGCATCAGTATATTCAGGGGATCCAAATATTTAATCAAATCACCTGCTACCTAGGGTATTTAATGCAATTTCACCTTAAAAATAGAATGGTGGGATTATATACAGGTTCTTTCAATGTTAATTTATGCAGGGTCTGTGATGGCAAACTATGAACTGACTTCAGCAAACTGGGACAGGTCACCGGAGAGGTGGGGGATACCCACCCTAGGGGTTTTCAACCACGGCTGCCCTGTCCCCTGACGGTTACAGTTGTCCTGTGAGCTGGAGGTTGGGCTAGAGAGCCTCACAGGTCTCTTCTGCTAACACCTCTACAATTACAGGAGAACCAGAGCGACAGTCATGTTGGCTGAGGTCAGCACCACGGCGGTCAAGGTGACCTTGTGACAAGAAAGTGCCACTGGTGAGGCAGAAGGTACTACCGTGCAATGCTGGGATCTGCCTCGCTCTCCAAACAGGCACCTCCAGCACCTGGAGTGCAGATCCAAAGATGAAAATCTGCCCTCACAGATGGAACAAGACAGAACGGTTTTCTGGAAAACACCCCACCAATTTTACCTTAATCAATTTGTATCACACCAAAACCCCAAACATTACCCAAGCTGTGTGAAGGTCACGAGTCCTTGCTAGTGGTCTGGCCAGAAGAGATGGATGTTGCTTTTAATATACCGGGGTCCTTACTAATCTTGCTGATAGTAGCGACCGAGACAGTATGTGCACAGATGTCCTCTGCTGTAACTGTTCAGTGTATAATGAGCTAACCCTGAAGACCATCTCTTCCTTTTCAAAACTTCATGCCAACAAGGAAGAATGAGCTGAGCAGCACAAAGATTATCGAGCAGACACCTCCTACTGCAACCTAAATTGTTGTATTTTGATCTCTCTCAGCCTGTAAGCAATTTGTAAGGGTCTTTTTCACGTCAAAATGATCTGATCCATGTCACGACATATCTAACTAGCAAGAAGGAAAACCAAAACTTCACATCTGATCCAGCAGAAAAAAAGGCCATACCACTTGGCTGAATGTAGGGAGAATTGCTTGGCCGTCTTATTGCTGATCCAAACGTTGCACAACTGTCTTTCCACATGTTTGCAATAGAACATGTGTCGGAAAAGCATCTGGTATCTTGTCAGTGCTTTCCTGGAAAGAAAGGAGAAACCCATCCGGATTAAGCCCTGTTCTGATTGACAGACTAAGCTGTGAAGGCTGAGGCTGCTCAAAGGCAAAGAGACTTTACACAATATGTTCCTTACGCCTTCAGACACACACAGATCCACACTGAAACAATTCGAACCAAAGAAAAAAAAATCACATTTGTAACCATCCCAAAGAATTTCTCTCCAAGGAGTCCCTCCTCCGTATTTCCTGCCAGCGGGTACATCACCCGCTTCCTTCTCCAATTCCCTCGAGCTACCTGCAGGAAGGTCACTCACATAGATGCTGGGACGGAGGGCTGAAAGCCTGCGGTCAGGTACCCACTGCACTAAGAGTGCCACAGTCACCAAAACAATTCACCAGGATTCTCCAAAAAGATGAAGAAAAAGCTGTAACCAAGCTACAGGCAGCATTACCCCGCCGGCGATGCACTGTCAGAAGCAGATGGGGATGCTTATTTATAGCTTCAGGGACTGGATTCAGGTCTGCGTTCAGACACTTCAGTGTAGGTGTCTACAGAGCTCCAGTCGATACAGTTCGTGAAACCTTACCAAATAGTATTTTCACTTCCATGGCTACCATCAGAGATAATATTCTCAATTTGAAAGACAGACATAATTTCAAAAGCATCACGTCATTAGAAAAGTCGCACTGTGTCAAATGATTTTTTACAGGGGAAATTAAGGAACAAACTAACTGTTGGCATTTAACAATTCAACATCTGTCACCCTGTTCATGTAACACTGCTTGTCCCGTTTGCCCTGGCTCGCAGGAGCAGGTCTGCCAGTGTTTCTCCAGGGAAACGGGGCAAATCCCTGCAGAAAAATGAACCATTCAGTCCCTCATAACTCAATTAAATGCAAAATAGCTTGCTATAGCAATTCTAGCAACAGCCTGTATCCTTCTAGTTTGCAACCAGGGATACTAGAAAGTGCATTTTTTTCTGCTCTCCGCATTTGAGAAATGCTTGATTCTTGCATGGAAATCCTCTTGTGAGAGTTCTTATTCTCAGGGGAGATACTTCAGAAAGCCATGGACAAATGAAAACTGGGTGACCAGTCACAAGTAAAACCCGGGACCAGGCTGAGAAAGCATCCTTTGGCCTATGTTTTCCCACCATTTAAAATGAAAGCTTGACTTTCCAAGCATGCCTTAGACACGGTCTAGTAGGGTTCTGCTGAAGAGACAAACCATATTCCATAGCCTACAAGTGGAGCAAGGAGGGCTCAACAACCCCAAAGCATTCCCTACTAGTCAGCAACTTATAACATCACTTCAAAGATACAGGCTTTCCAGTATTTTGCTGCGTGGAAACATGCTTCAACCCCATGCAAAAGTTTCTGCCTTTTATTCCTTCAGTGGATTCATACTTTACCTGTTAATAATAAGGGACAGAGGCCACTTAACAATGTAGTCAAAGGAAAATGCTTCCAGGCCGCTGAGAGTGAGCTCTGTGGGATCTGCACTGATAATGGCCTTCTCCTGTTTCGTTTCTATGGCCAATACTCTCAAGAGCTGTGTAATGAGGTCATGGGGCATCAAGTCAATCTATAAAGGAAGACCAGGAAAAAAATGAAGCCACAGGACACTCACAACTACTGCGTAGCAACAGACGTGTGGCAGAAGTGCAAATTATCAGAGTGGCTCTGAAGCCATCAGACCACCCAGGAAGGAATAGTGAACGGTATGATCTGGACAGTGCAGCACCAGACACCGGAGCAGTGTCGCTGTAGTGTTTAACAATCAGCATACAACACACTACTCCACTGATCGTTCTCCCTTGCCCTCGGCCTCTGTAAGGTCTATTCAGATCTCACACTCCCCAGGCACAGCCTCTGTGCTGCTTCACGTCTGTAAAATACACAATCACTAATAGGCAGGACTTTAATCAGGTATTTTCTTGTACTCCAAAGTGAGCCCCCAAGCTGAGAATAAGCATGAAAGACACACTACTGCTTCCACCTCATCCTGAGGCCACCCAAAAGCACCTTCTCCGTGTTCAGATGCCAGCAAGAAAACGCAGCCCCTTGTCCAGGGTGGGTGGTTCCAGTTGCTAATCTGGATAAAAGAGGACTTAACCCAGAGAAGGTCTACAGGACAGCCATCAACTCTCTTTTCCTTCATTGTACATTCAGCAGGTTCTTACAGGCACTCAGATCTTCCCAAATCACGGCAGGCCTTTTGCTCAAATTCAATTATTTCTGCTTACATACATTCTTACCTTTAAATCGTCCTTGAAGGGATCTGTGTTGGCTGTGCTCATTCGCAGGGCTAATTCAAGCAGAGCCTCTAGCCTCGTAGTTATGATGTCGTCTACAGGCTTCTTAAGTTCCTCTTCTGTGAGATCCATGAAGTGAACAAAAAAGTCCCCTTGATCCATCAGGAAATAGTGTTTTATAGATCTGCTCAAGAAAATGGAGGGACAATTGATTATGTTTTTTAAAGCTTAAGTTAATCCATATTAAACCTAAAGGAACAAAAGCAATCAATTCAACCAGCCTGCTGGGTTTGATCACAAAATGTTCCTCTTCATACCCTACACACAGCCATAAATAACCCATTTGCAGACTAGTCTTTTATGCATGTCCCCTTCTCCCTTCCACCTCAGTCAGGGTGCTTTTGTGCAGTCAGATCAGGGCTGCTGCTGTTCTTTTTTTCCTTGAAAAATGCGCCTTAAGAAAAAAAAAGTATGCACTACATTGCTGGGTGAAGGCTCATACTGTTATCCTGAACAACACCCCAACCTCCACAGCGTGCAGATCCATCCAAGAGGCAGCTGCCAATTCAGAGCAGAATCTTGGACTCCTTTGAATGAACAAGTACCTGTGCTGATTTTTTCAGTTCTCCAGGTACTTGCGTTGACTTCTGCTATAGTAGGATGCATAAACTTTAATTTTCACTTGGCACCAGGAAGAGTTAACTGCAGTGGGCCAGGAGCTTGGAAATAGCTTAGAGGAGAGTTTGAGGATTAACTTAGCACCTGGCCAAAGATCACACATCATAACTGCAGTTTTCAGAGCAAAAATAGGACCAGCACAGCCTTAACACAATGTGGTTGGAGAGTCCTGATCACTGTCAATCTGGGATGATGCTCAGCCCCTCTGTTTTCCTGACTATCATTACTCTCTTGAACCAAGAAAACTCCCCCAGTCATGAGGAAGTCACGACAGTGTCAGTGGTTAACTGAGGACACAATAGGTAGGGGAGCAAGATACTCACTGCTGACACACCCTAGAGCGCAAACCCAAATAAAAACCTGACCTAATGCTGGTGACAATCCCACTTCAAGCAGGAGGTTGAACTAGAGACCTGCTGAGGTTGTTGGTCCCTTCTAACCAACATTTCTGGGATGGTGGAGAGAGTCAGTACTCCTGCTTAACTGAGAAGTGGTTATCTGTCACAGGTTCCTGGGGTTTGATCACAACCACCCCACTTCAGCCCTCAAAGCACACACACGTACTGGAAGGTCAGTGCTCCCTCCTCAACCAGCTGCCCCTGCACTTGCACCCCAGCAGATTACATATACACAGGACAGCTGCTGAATGATCTAGCAGAGAGCCCGTTTCGCAGACAAGGAGGTCAGAAACATCAACTCCAGCTGGAGAGGCTGAGCAACACCTTAATCTGAAACTACATTGTGATAGATGGGCCCACCAGAGGAGGTGTGCCACCAGAGCTTTGGAAGCCAGTGTCTTTTGAACAGTGCTATTAAGCAAAGAAGGCTTGGAAGGATGATAGTCATTAGCGAGGCTAGGAAGAACCTCCTTAACGACCGGCAGGTTTCAGGCAGCGCTCTCAACCTTTCATGAAACAAGGCATGTTCTCTGGTGGTTTCACAGGGCAGGAAGGCATGTATCCGTTTCAAAGGAGTGAACCATGGACCTTCAGGTCTTCCCACAACCTCCCTCAGCTGGAGCCGTAGTGTTCCCAGGTCTGGAGCAGACACCTTTGTTGCAGCTACAACTTTTTCAGACCTAGCAAGAAGCAGGCCCAAAGCAATCCCACCTGGACTGCTAGGCACGTTCACTTCAGCTACCATTACTGCTCCAGCTTATGACTCCCAACGGGCATTTTCTTGTGCAAGTCACTTGGGAGGTTTGTCCCATGACGCTCAGACCACTTTCTTTCACACTGTGTCACTAGTTTGAAGCAGAACCTCTGGTACCAGGTCTCAGCTGGTTTACAAACTATCTTACAACCAGCTATCAACTGCAATTTCCTACCTATTTGTTGCTGTCTTGCTCTTCTGGATAGTTAAGATTCCTGTTTTTACTGTTTTCTGAAGATAGTAATAAACTAAAAGCTTGATTCACACAAGGAAGCTGGAGTTTGCATGCTGGAATGCACTTGCATTTGCTATCGGCTGAATGTGTTATGAGAATCAAAATATAGGTTATTAAAATGAACTTTAAAAAAGGACAACGTTAAGAAAAACCCTGCACTGGAACTTGGTGCTAATACACTTACTCTATTCCAACTACCTATGTTTGCATGAACAATAACCATGGCATATATTTGGTGAGATGCTTAATATCAAACTATTTTTTAAACTCTTTTTGATCATACCAGATGATATTAGGAAACTCCTTTCCCGGGTGGGAGTGACGTGCAGCCGTGGGATAAGTCATGAGAGAGGCAGGGGATGTCCATACCCGAGGGCAGGTTTTGGGACTGAGCTAGAGAAAGCCACGGCTGCCCTGACCTAGTTTTGGCAACTGCCTTCCAAGCAGGTTGGGCCAGAGACCCTAAGACATCCTTCCCACCCAACATTTCTGTGATTTTACACTTTTTTTTTTTTTTTCTTCAGGAAAAAAAACAAATCGTATTTTTTCAGGTCAACCTTTCTAATGGAAATAGAGAGAATACATTAGTAATATCCCAAGAAAAGAGAGCTAACTTCAAAAACTTATGTCTGCTATCAGAACCAATCTATTTAACATGCATGTAGTAAAATAAATCAAACCTTAGGTGAGCCACCAGCTCTTTCTCCTCCATTAGGAAATCCAGAAGAACTTTGCTAGCATAGTTATATGCTTTTTCTATTTGTTCCACATATGCTCGCTCTTTTAAAGTATAGATGATCTCTTTAGCCACAGGGCAGGTAACATCACGTCCACATTCTCGCACAACATTTAAATATTTCCCTAGAAGCAAAAAGAAAGAACGATCCATACTCATACCTACTGTACATCCAACGGGGAAACTTTCAGACCACTGCCTTCAAGTGAAAGATATGCTGTGAAATGTTTACACTAAGTTCTACTAAGAGCTGGAAAGGATTTAGATGCCTTTCAAAAGATGATACAGAATTTTAAATTAGGCACCTAGTATCACATTTAAGGAGAGATTTAGAAATGGGTTTGTTTCCCAGTGGTGGCAAAATATCTCTGCGGACAGCCAGAAACTTTGAAGATCTGGTGCTGCACTTCAGAAGCAGCTTCTGGAGGGTTTTGTAATTATGGAAGAGAACAATGGTAGCCATCAGGTTGCACTTAAACACTCAAATTAAAACTCAGCGTGTTCAAGCTTCAGTTGTCTGGCTCCATCTAGCTAGCGGCTAGAAAACTGTACCCATGAAACAGAGCAGAAAGACAGACAGCTCCCCTTGCTGCTGGACTCCCTCCCACGTGTTGTTTTATTTATAGGATTTGGGGTTCTTTTTAAACCTGATTCTTCTGTTCCTCTGAGAAGTTCAGCTGGACAATCCCACAAACTGGCAAAGCACGATGAACATTTACTTTATCTTTACACAAAGAATGGCAATGCCTGCCTCAAGATTCCTCTTACATCAGAAGCATATCTTTACCTACCTGTGCTTAGTATTTTGTCAGCCATTTTCTGCAAGAATGAGGGAATCTGTTGCTGAACAACAGTGTATCTTTGATCCCAATACTTGTCATTATAGTCCTCCTGAATCTTCTCCTTCTGCAGCTCATGTTCCTCCACCATGAACTCACTGAACAGTTAAAGCAGATGTTTAGAAGCAGGAAGTGGTACAATGAGGATTACTTTTTTTGACCTGTAAACTGGTAATATGATCTATCAGAAATAACATGAAAATACATTCCAATCAAGAACTGAAATTAGTCTGTATTTGTAGTAAGAGGAGAAGCATTATGCAGAGTGTTTCTGCTCATCTGCAAACAATTATGACAGAAACAGAATTTTATAGGGTTCACAAACCAAGTCTAAACATTATTTGGTTGTCAGTGCAGAGGTGAGAAAGCCGGCCTTTGTCTGCCTTCTCACCATCAGGAAGGCATTAATTTTAGGTATTTTAACTTGAGTTTTGCCCCCCTTAGGATTCTGAAAACGTGGGAAACAGAAATGCTGCATAAGCTATTAAACACAGGGAAATGCTTCAAATGATTCTACAAAAGCCAAGAAACTTCAGAGTGTGTTGTTAGCTCATATCAAATTAGCATATTAGTGGACTACATTTAACATAGATTTACTGAGTTATCACACTCGTGCCCCATGAGAAGAGGGCTCACTCCTGTCGTGAAGATGAGGATGTGAGAGGAGAATACTTAAAGGGGGACAGGCATGGTAAGGTGGAATTTGAGTGGACCGCATATTTGAACTGTTGTGCTACTGACTTTTGCATATAATTTCCTTGAATTTGGAAAAATAAAGCAAGCGAGAGTGTCTCTGACTGTATAACCACTGAATCAAGTAAGAAGCGTAGCTAAACACGCTCCAGCAGCTCCCCTTCCTCGCAACGCTGCCTTGTCTACCTGCTGCTGCCAGGTCCAGGCCCCTAGGCTGCGCAGACGCTACAGAGCAGAGGGATGGGTGCACTAAAAAAGTAGAAGCTAAAGACCCGAACAGTATTTCTTAACTTTCGCACTTCATTTTCATTCCTTAACTGTTCTTTACCTGTACGGATCATTAATGATGCCTCGATATATCCACTTTTCCAGAATTTCAAAATAAGGCACGCTGGCTGCCTTGGTTAAATACAGGCACAGCTCCTGGGCCTGGCTGTCCCCCGTGTAATTGAAAGTCTTGTCATGGAGTAAGCTCAGGGTTGATCCTCCCATACACTCACCTTTATCCACAGAAGTAGCTAAAATTTAAAAACATAGATATAAGACACAAAGCTGGCACATATTAATTGCACAAGCTATGCTGTTAACCTTAATGAAGTTAGCAGTTGATTAGCTGACCACCCTAAGTCACAGATCTCCACGTCAGCTGTAGACACCTGCTGTGAAGATGCAAGGCCATTCCACCACACAACCAAAAGCTTACATCCTGAAATGTCCTGAAATGAAAACCCAAATCATCTACAATCTAAAAAAGCAATAACCAGACCCAACCCTCCAGGGAAGAAGAACTGAACTCAGGTAGACACAAGATACATGGTGGCTTAGAGTCCAAAAGCCTCCTACACCAAGGAGACCATGGATAGAGATCCACTTTCCAGGTGGTAATGGAAGAAACACACACTTCAGTGGCTTGAGAAGCCTCTGATCTCAAAAGCACTTCTGTTCTCAACTGTAACACTGAGGTAGCCATGCATGTATCTCGAACACCAGGATTTAGGTAGGTTGATAGTGAAATTTGTACTTTTCCGTCACAAAAGGGACATAGGGACAGAGGAATACAGCACCACCATGAGTTTAGGATCAAAGTAAACCTTAATGTAGTTGGCTAACTGCTGTGTTCCAAAAACCTGAAAATTTCAGAAAAGTGACTACCAAGAGGGATCATCCAATTCCAGACTGTAAATAGAACAGATATTTACGTCCAGGTAAATTCTCTGGGTTGAGTAGAGAGAAATCTACAAGTATTCTCATGCCAAAGAGTTTAACCAAAATTACTGAGGCAACTGCATCTGTGACCAACCACCTCATGCAACGGCACAGGCTGGGACCAGCTGGCTGAGGAGCAGCACTGCAGACAACAACCAGGGGGTCCTGGTGGACAACCAGCTGATCGCGGGTCAGCAGCGTGTCCTTGCAGCGATGAATGCCAACTGCACCCAGGGCTGCACTGCCAGCAGTTACTCCCCTCTGCCCAGCACTGGTGAGGCCACACCTGGAACACTGCGTTCAGTGTGGGGTCCCCAGTATGAATGACAAAATGAAAAGTCCAGCAGAGGTTAAGAACATGGTGGGGGGCTGGTGCCTAGGGCGTACAAGGAGAGCCTCAAGGAGCTGGGCTTGTTAGCCGAGAGAAGAGAAGATGAAGCTGGGGGTTGTCGAATATCATTCCTTCACTATCCAACGGGGGGTTCCAGAGGAGATGGTATGAGACTCCTCTTGGAGGAGCACAGTGACAGTATCAAAAGGGCAAAAGTTACAAGGGCAGTTCCAGTTGGAGATACAGAAAGAAATGTTCACAAAAAGAGTGGTGAAGTCATGGGAAAAGGCCCAGAATGGTGGAGGATCTCCATCGCTGGGGATTGTCCAGACTCGCCTGGACATGGCCCTGAGCAACCTGCTGTAGGTGTGAGCAAGGGGTTGGACTACAAGTTTCCAGGGGTTCCTTCTGGTTGAAACGGTTTGTGGTTATACATCCACCCACAGCTGGAGCGGCACTTGGAACGAAGCTGAGCAGAGACAGCAGTGGTGGAAACTACCGATCCGAAGGGCATGGATTGTGAAGGTAAAAGGCGTGGACATGCCTCATGACAGCTCTGAAGGCCAGATTCAGCCCTAGAGCCCACTGCTCTCAAAAAAGAGCAGTGCTCTGACAAGTACAATTCCCCTTGGCTTTCTTCTTTAATATAACATAAAATTAAAACGACACATGCCCTGCCTGTATTGCTACTCTGTACAGTTTTCAGAAGTCGTCATGCACCTGTCAAAATGTAATGACTGTATTTTTGAAATTTACCAAGTGAAGCAAGAATCTCCAGGGTCCTCATTGTGGGCTGGATATAAAACCAGAGTTTCTGCAGTGACAGAAGTCCCTGTCTCTGAAGATGTTCCAGCTGGGTAATTAGTATCATGTATTCCTTGATTAGAGTCCGCATAGCAGCAGCCAGAGCATGATTTACCTGTCCATACTCGAAGGAAGACTTCTCCTCTATAAACCTGTAAAAAGCAAAATGGAAACTCTTTCAGGCAAGGCGCATTCTATCAGTTTCAGGAATTTTATCTTCAGGACACTGTACAAGCATACGAGTAGACTGTGTGTTGGAAAGCACACCAGTCTTCAGCTGGAGTTTCAGGTTCCACACTTGCCCTGTGTCCCCCTGCCTATTTCCCATCACCACATTTCCTAGTACGGAAAGCTGTGGGAAGACATTTCCTCTCAAACTGCAGAGGAACGAGAATTATTTGCAAAAGCACTATGTAAAAAGTGCCAGGATTTTCAAGGCGATTGTCTTTGCACAAGCAACAGACTAGAGGACAGGAAAAGATCTCAAAAGGAAGCAATGTGCACCCAGACATGTGGGGAAAGCATCGCTGCTAGCTTCTGACACCACATGCCACAGCAGGGATTCATCTGACCAGATTTAGATGGCTCCAAACATGTTAGTGGAGAAAGAGAGATGCTTCTGAACACAAGTCATATCATCTAGAAGGAGACATGTAAAAGAGACTGGATGAATCACATCCTAAAAATGCTTCTTTCTCTTTGCTGGTCTTTTAGAGACTTTGAATCAAATGCAGACATACATAACAAACATCTGCTCTTAGTGAGGTGTACCTTATACTAAGACCCTTTAACAATTACTTAAGGTAGCTACCAGAAACTAGGCAGCAGTAGGTTCTCCTGCTCAGAAGCACACAAAGGTTGTCTCAGTCCTGGATGCCCAGAAGAGAGCAAAAAGCAGGAAACATGGAGAAATTCACAGCAGAGTGGGAAAAGACAAGCCAGAACAAGCAGACATATCCTATTTGCACTTTGTCTGAATGTACCAAGACCAAGTTTGGACAAAGCGAAGGTGAGGTGAGTGAAAAGTGCACTGACAGCACAGAGGAGAAACCCAACAAAAAGAAATGTAGCTAAAACCAATGCAAAGAAACTGTCATTCTTATTTTATATCCCCATAGGTTTAAATTAAGCTTGGAAGTTAACATCTGCACAATGATGGATTCTCTATTCTACAACCTGATGCTCAAAGGAGAACATCCTCCTCTGATGAAAGTCAGCTTGGTACCTGGTGACAGCAGAGTAACTTGCTGCTACAGGAAGAATCCTGGTCACCAGCTCTTTGATGGACAAGTCCAAGTTTGGATCGACTGAAAACGCTCGGTTCTGCCGGCCTACGAGAGGCTGGGCTGTGATGTATCTTCCATCCACACCAATCAGAACGTACAGCAAGTCCTCCACAATCATGGATTCTTGGGAGGCTAATGGCAAAGTACCTGTTTTCAAAGAGAAAACAAAAAAAGAACACAATCAGAACATGCCATAGTACTACCTGATTGTCCATTCCTATCATTTCAATCTACTACCTGAAGCTTGAAAGGAAGATATACTACCATTCAAAGAGAACAAAGGAAGATCACACAAAGCTGAATCAAGATACAGAGAAATAAAACTGAGTCAGGGTCAACTCCAAAATCATCTACCTTGCTTTCCAGGAAAACAGAATCCTTTGCTCATTTATACCCAAAGCAAACCAAGTAGACAGGGCTATACATCCAACACCTGCGGCCAAGAGAACATCACCCACAGCTTGTGCTGCTGATCCTTCCACCCAAAAGGGCTCAGTGATACTGGAGCCGAGGAGCTCCAATCTTGTCAACAACTCCCCTTACCTCCCCTCCACTGAAATACTCAAATATCAAGAAAGCGGTTCAAACGCAGACACAAAGAAATGCTAGCCCAGCAAAAGCTGCGGTGAACTGCAGGGTCTCTGAATGGTGCAGTCAACTACAAACCAGCTGCAAAGAAGCATAAAGGACTCAACTTAAAATATAATCAAGTGCATCAGAAGATCAGGGAACACTGTGGCTACAACACTAACTACAGCAAAGCTTATCTTACGAACCAAGGCAACAATCCCTCTCCATTTGTAGGATTGTATGTGAGAGAACAAATGGTTCTGAGCTTGCTAGGAACACACCCTCACAGCCCATCCCAAAAGGCCCCAGCAGAAATGCACAGGTGGACAAGCTATTTCAGGGCACCTCCAAGAATGAGCCTACTGTTTTCATGACCCCCTTAGCCGCAGCCCAAATCCACATCAGGAAGAAGCTACAGGTTTCTTGTAGGAGCCTCCACAGTTCTGGGGAATGGAAACATGAGTCTCCAACTCAGCTGTTCTCTTCCAGAAAAAAGTTCTTAAATCTAATTTATGAATAAGAAACTATACACAGGTCAGCCTAAAGCTAGAATGCAACGGGGAGAGATTAGTCCCCAGCTGCTCTGGCAAGGAGAGAGACAGCACATCAGGGAGGTTGTTATAGCCTTACTGGAAAGGATATTGAGCTGAGTGGATTGATGAATACTCCCTTGTCAGGTACAACTACTGATTTTTCAGCTGAGAACAGATGTGATACTCCTACAGTAGGATTTTATGGAGGCTCTCTTTTTTCTCAAGAGAGAAAAAGGAATGGGAAACTCAAAACATATTAGATCCCATGGATCAACAGTGGGGCTGGAATTCAGCACAGGAGAAACGCTGTGAACAAAATAAGTTTGGGGATTTTTTTTTGAACCTCACTCTTCATCCACAGAGTGCAAGGAGCCAAGTTTTGCTTTCATCCTGAGTGTCGTGAAATCTGAACGGCACTTCTGAACAAGTACAAAACATAAAAAGTTAATGCTCTTTTCCCTGAGTATCACATACCTATAGGTACCGTTGTGTCAGTGCTTAAACTGGTGCCAATTAAGAAATCGCCAATAAGTGCAGGTCTCTCATACACCCAGGACGGAAATACTGGAATGGGCTGACCAGAATTCTTCTTGTTCTGCTTATCTCGGAGGATTTTTCGTGTAAGCTCAAGAGGCTGTTGGAAGAAGAGAGAGAGAGAAAGAAGGAGAAAGAGAGACCTTCAGAAGTCCAAGAAATTTTGAATTTTAAGCAAAAATTGACTGTAAACTGATAACTTGAGAACAGAAAGTAGAATAGCTGATGTTTCAGTAGCATGGTGTAGGACTTGGTCTCCCAATACCATCTAGTCTACTGGTCTCAGTGCTACAGAGGTGATTTTTTTATACAGTTGGCCTTCTTTTTATTGGAGGGTACATCAAATAACAACTTTCTGCACCCCTCCCCACCAACCTGGGTGCTAAGCACGCACAGGGGAGCGGAACAGGGACATGCACAACCACCAGGCCGCTCACTAGTTTGCAAAGCGCACCACGTGAAAGGCGGCAAACTCCTTCCAGAAGCAGTAAGCAGTAACATCTTATTCAAGGGGCACTTGCAGACAGGCTAACGAACACCTCTGAACTCGGTTTCTGCACAGTGCCCACTGAGTAGCTGTGTGCCAAATGAAATCCAGATAATCCATGCACAGAGAGCCAGAAAATGATGGAGTTTTTTACTCTGAATAGGAGTCAGTGAAGGAAGGGAGCTTGTAAAGACCGAAAGACTTTCCAACCCTGTCTCTGGGTCTCTGACACTAAAACAAATGGAGTGCAAGATTAATTACCAGCTGGAGAGGCTTGTGAGATGTACAACCTACATGAACATTTAGAGCCACAAGCACACAAACACAGGGGACATGCCTATGAATGCCATTTCTTAAGCTCCACAGACGTGTATGTGAAATGGGATACGCACAGGGTCATTTTACTTTCCTTTCATAGGAGAGGAAAGGAACTTGGGAAGGAAGCAAATGTACGTGTGAGCTTTGCATCTTAAAGAACGGCATTCTTACATGTGAGAGGTAGTTGATGCACACTGTGTCTGGCCCCAGCCATTTTTCATATTCTCAGAGCTGCCCAGTGCTGGGTCTTGAAATCCTTCAAACAAGCATCAGCTGTGGGACTGCTCCTGCAAGCAGCACCAGTTCTGGGCGTGTTTGCTGCAGCCTAGCCGCTGGCGTCACGCCAGTACGATGTCCTCAGGTCAGAGAGGCACCCCAAAGCAAGACTACGTTCCTACTTATACTGTATATGTGTGATCTGCTAGAAGGACTTCAATTTCCTCTGCTCCCCTAGCAGAAACAGGACTCTCACCGGAGGGTATGGAGAAGGAGGAAGCATCATGTAAGCTCCCAGCAGTTCAAAGGATGACTAAACTTCACATAAAACTGCAGATCTCAGTGTAGGACTGAGTCTTTCACACGGGTGAACCACCTGAACTCCTTCATAAATCTTAAACCCACACAGTGAGAAAATACTGCTCTATTGAAGTAGTACATAGTAGTTTACTTGTCCATCATGATCTAGACACACAGACATTGGCTAAAAGATCAAAACATCGTGTGCACTTTCTGTATCATCTTGAGCTCCAGGTCATAAAGGAAGACCTGGAATGGAGGATCCTGTAGCACTGGCCCTATGCAACATGACTGTATGAACAAGCTTCTGCTTAGGAGAAGGGCAGCCATCATTACATCTCCCCAAATGGCAGGGAGGAATGAGTTGGAAGAAAAGCTCCACAAACCACGGACCTCACCATCACACCACCTCCATGAACCATGCACACTTAGGA
This sequence comes from Phoenicopterus ruber ruber, assembly GCA_009819775.1. Taxonomy (NCBI): domain Eukaryota; kingdom Metazoa; phylum Chordata; class Aves; order Phoenicopteriformes; family Phoenicopteridae; genus Phoenicopterus; species Phoenicopterus ruber. The sequence continues at coordinate 152,720 of CM020221.1, forward strand.
GAGACCAGACTAAGGAAGTATCTAAGTCCAAAAGCTTCTGAGGCATTGCGCTAAGTATGGGAGCTCATACAACCTAACGGAGCCAGGTAAGATCTCAACAGCACATGTGGATGGAGGACAGTACCATAAAATAGAGCTAGTTCAGTGAGATGGGCTGTATGAAAGTTACACCTCGGAAATTCAGAGACATAAAGTAATTCCTGTCTCCAACTGCTAAAATGAAATTAGATTACAGACTCATAGAATGGTTTGGGTTGGAAGGGACCTTTAAAGATCACCCAGTCCAACTCCCCAGCTGTGGGCAGGGACATCTTTTACTAGATCAGGTCGCTCAAAGCCCTGTCCAACCTGACCTTGAACACTGCCAGGGATGGATCATCCCATCTAAACCTACCCTCCTTCTGTTTAAAATCATTGCCCCTTATCACTACAGACCCTGGTAAAAAGTCTTACTCTGTCTTTCTTATAAGCCCCCTTTAGGTACTGAAAGGCCACAGTAAGGTCTCCTCGGAGCCTTCTCTTCTCCAGGCTGAACAACCCCAACTCTCTCAGCCTGTCTCCATAGCAGAGGGGCTCCAGCCCTCGGATCATCTCCGTGGCCTCCTCTGGCCCCGCTCCAGCAGGTCCATGTCCTTCTTGTGCTGAGGCCCCGGAGCTGGAGGCAGCACTGCAGGGGGGTCTCATACGGATGGAGGAGAGGGAGAGAATCACCTCCCTCAACCTGCTGGTCACGCTTCTTGTGATGCAGCCCAGGATATGCTCGGCTTTCTGGACTGCAAGTGCACATTGCTGGCTCATGTCCAATTTTTTTTTTTTCCACCCGTATCCCCAAGTCTTTCTCCACAGGGCTCTTCTCCATCCCTTCATCCTCCAGTCTGTACTGATAGTGGGGAGTGCCCTGACCCAGCTGCAGGACCTTGCACTTGGCCTTGCTGAACTTCATGAGGTTCACACGGGCCCACTCCTCCAGCCTGTCAAGGTCCCTCTGGATGGCATCCCATCCCTCCAGTGTCTTGTCTCCACCACTCAGTCTGGTGTCATCCGCAAACTTGCTGAGGGTGCACTCCATCCCACTAGGTACGTCACTGATGAAGACATTAAATAGTATTAGTCCCAATATGGACCCTCGAGGGACACCACTCGTTACTGGTTTCTGTTTGGACACTGAGCCATTGACCGTAACTCTTTGGATGCAGCCATCCAGCCAATTCCTTATCCATCTACCAGTCTCCTTTCCTTCTTGGCCCTGGAAAATACCTATTGTAAAACTCCCTACTTCCATACTGTTCAGGAATAAGCCCAACAGCTCCCAGTGCCTGAGGGAAGTCCTTGAAATGAGATGAGGTCATGGCACTGTGAGGGAGCATCCTGGCACCTCTGTCCCTGTGAGCTCACAGCCTGTGGGCTGGGGCATGCCTGGAGTAAGGATGTGGGCTGTGGCATCTGTCCCAAATAAAAAGGCAGGGACTGAGGCCTGTTACTTATAGGGATTGTGAAAAGGAGCAGCCAGAACCCCTGAAACAAATGCAGAACCTTCTTCATTGAGGGACCGGTTGTTCTTCACTAGTGATTCTCTGGGATGACAAGAGGTGGGGAGCTTCTGTTGGAGTTCAACCAGCTCTCGTGTGAATTTGTTAACTGCAAGAGTTCAAAAAAAGGTTGACACAGTTTTGGCTATAAGGGACACAGCTACCTGAAAAGAAACATATAACTTTTATTACCTCGATGATTCTTGAGCCAAAACTGGTCCAAGCAGCAACTCCAATCACTGAAAGATCAATGGATGATGTCTCTGACAGTGCCAAGTAATCACAGGGCAGGTGGCACAGCACTTGTGGCACCGGTGACAAAGCACATGTCTCAGGGACATGAATCCCCTTCTCTTTGCAACTCAAAATGTAGATCATTGTCATGGCATGCTTCAATGACAGCCTGGATAAAACTCCCAGGAGGGAAAAGGTGGCCCTCAGGTGTCAGCCTGGCACTTAAAAGCCCACGGGAGAGGGTGGCAGTTTGCCACTGTCATGCTCATGAACCTGCATCTGGCATCTTAAGCAATGACAGCGCCTGCATCCATTGAGACAGCGAAAAGAGCTCATCTTTGTGCGCAGTGAACGCCAACAGCGCCAAAGGGCTCCCTGCAGCACAGCCCTGGTGCCAGGGAAGATGGGCAGCGGTGGGCAGACACTGCACCTAGAGCATACAACCATGGAGGAGTGGTGGGGGCAGCTGGGCTTGGCTGGGTCTGGCCAACAGAAGGTCTAAGAGCAGCCTGCAACTACGGGAAGGACAAGTACCACGATGATGGGTGAAGCCAAGCTCCTCTCAGCAGTGGCAGGAGGTTCAGGCGGCCACGGACACAAGCTGCCTCTTGGGATATTGAGATCGGACAGGAGGAGACACTTCTGCCCACAGAGGGGGGGCAGCCATGGGATGGGTCAGCAGGGAGGTGGGGTATCGCCCTCCTAGGGGGCTGCAGGACTCAGATGGACAAAACGACAGCTGCCCTGATCTACTGTGGGTGACAGTCCTGCTGTGAGAGGGAGGCTGGACTGGACAACCCCAGCGGTTCCACTGCGGCAGCACATCTGGGGAAACACTAGCAGCTATCCTCCGTGCCTGGTGAATGAAGATGGTGCCACGAGGATCCCTAACAGTGGCTCAAGTGAGACCCTCGCGTCCATTAATACGGTGTGAAGGATCACTCCGGGGCTTGTGCCAGTGCACAACCTGGCTTCTAGAAGAGAGATGGAGATGGCAGGTGCTAGAGAAATAAATCAACTGCAATTATTATTACTACTTGACAGTCTGCTTGGGAAGTGGCTCTAGCAGAAACTCTGGGTCAAGAGATTTCAGCTATGTGTGTTGACACAGCCCTACTAACTCAATGGCCCCACGCGCCTGCCCATGAGGGCCTTTTATCAGAGTTTCAGCTCTTTAAGTCTGAAAAAAAATATAAATGGAGGAGCAGAGGGGCACAAATCTTTTTAATTGGCTTGCACTGCCATTTCAACTCCTTTGGTCGTGAACTGCACATCCCAGAGAGCACCACTTACTCTTCTTTCCTCTTTCAGCAAGTCTGCACTTAAATCCTATTAAAAAGATCAGTTATCTTGCTGGAAATTCATCTTCCCTTCATGATCGAAATAAACCATTTGACTCAGATCATCTGTGAAGGATTTGGATGAGTCAGGCAAACAGTCTGTGCAGACACGTATTTCACACTGTATGTGGAGCGAGGCTGGTTTCGTCACTGCCTGACAGGGGCAAGGGGTTGGACTCTCTCTGCTTAGGATTTGAACTCTCCATCATCACATGCATGTACAGCCCTTCAAGCTGAGAGACCCGTCAGGTGTCCCAAAACACTGAACATGGAGGGTCCATTCCTCTAGCCTGAAGCGATCTGACCACCACAGCAAACTCCCCACTTGTTGGCAGATGCCATCTACTGCCATCACCTCCACCAGGGACAGGACCCTGGAACACCGTTAGCTCTGCTCAGCCACTGCCACAGAACGATCTTCACAGCACCTCCGCTGAGAAGCCAGCACAGGCAATAAAACATATACAGGTCAACAGCAAAGGTTGGTAGGATGCAACATGAATGTGAACGCTGCCACGTGGCCAAGACAGGGCCAGCAGCGCCGCAGAGCGAGCAGCTGAGCGAACCACACACCTCACCAACACAGACAGACCCCCCGCGCTAACAAGACATAGATGTGCCTCCACCGAGCGAGGGCGCAGGACTGCCACAACAGAGACTGCAGACCCCAGCGTGTGATTCCTGAGCGTTCACAAGCAGACTGGCATCCTCAGAAACAGTCACATTCAGAGCCTGGAGGCTTGTCCCGTTAGATTTTATTGACCAGTCATCAGAAGGCAGAATAGAAACAAACCTCTGGGACAAAGGCAAGCTGCAAAATTTTAAATGGAAGCATTTGCACATATTGTCACTCGCTACAGACCTCTGAGCATCTTTTCTTCTTCCGCTTCTCCCCAGCTATCACTCTTTTACCTCTGTCCAAATCACTGTCCATACACAGCTGCTCCTGAGCCTTCCGCAGCCAAAATGCCCTTATCTTGACCCACAAGCTTTTCATCGTATTTTTCTCCCCCTGTCCTGTTGAGCAGGGGGAGCGATAGAGTGGCTAGGCAAGGTCAACCCACCACAGTACAGTTATTTATACAAACGATGATAGGAAACAGAAGTTTGGATTTAAGTAATAATTGCCCTTTTGCACTTCCTACCTCCCAGCCAACTGATAATGAAACGCTTGCTTTACTGTTTTCGAAGCCTGTGTCTTGCAATGATACAGTTTACTTCTACAGCAGGTTTTTTTCTTCCTTTTTGTCTTTGGGATCCCTTTGCAGCATTTATTTCAGGAGCCCAAATAGCTAAGTAGAGGGAATGGCTGTGTCCACTTGGGGAATGATTATGCGAGGCATTGTACCCACAGTATCCGAGAGAGCAGAACTCCTAGCACGGATGGGGACACACCACAGGGGCTGCTGAGCTCCTGAGCAAGCGCTGCCACAGGTGGAAAAGGAAACGTCAGCACAGCTTAAAGGGGTTGTTTGAAACGGGAAAATGAAATTGCATTCACCCCCACCAGTTAGAACTGTCGTGGCCTAAACTTGACTTACCTTAACTGACTTAAATAGAAAAAGGCCACTTTTATTAAGAACAGCACAAAGATTTAATATAATCTGGCTAATAAATTTTGAGAGATAATTTAGATTATCTGCACAGACAGGAACATTTATAATTCCACTAGACGACAAATTTAAGAGCATAGCTATACATGCGAGCTGAAGGGAAAGATTTTGCGCCCAAAGCCTGGGAAGAGACAGTACCTGCTGGACAGTGGAGTTGGCTGTGACGCTGCCCAGCTGCTTGCGTAGCTCCTCGAGCTCCTGTAGAGATATCTTGGAAGTCGACGAGGGAATGGAAAAATTTGTGCTGCTGCTGGTTGCTGCGTTTGCTGCAAGTTCTGCCCTTTCTTTAGCATTTTGTTGCAAATACTGGAGTGTCTGTAAATACATAAAAAAGAAAAGATTTTGTGAACGCTGGTAAGCACACACTAAAGCAAAAAACAAATGACCATAAGATGGTTGTGCTGAATCAGACCACAGCTCTTTCTGTCACAGTTTTCCGTGTCTTAGTGGTTTATATCAAGAGGAGTGTAATTCTCAGTAGTGCTTTAATAATGAAGTAAATGCTAGAACTGGTTATCTGTTGATTTCAACACATTTTGCTGAACATTGTCATCAGAAATTGTGCTGTACTTAAAATCACTGCATTGTTGCTACTGCTCAATACTTATAACACACCCGGTTCTAAAGGAGAAACAAACCTCTTTGTCTTCTGTGAGTTTTGACAGTAGATAAACTAAAGAATCTAGATGTCTTGTATTTTTAGACTTCAGCTCATCGTACTTCTTTAAAAAATCTTCAGGAGTTCGAGAAAACTCTGCTATTTTTACCTGTAAAACACCACATTAATATTAAATGTTTAATGTATATTATCACAGCATTCAAAAGAAGAGCATTGTGCAAAGATGGAGACAAGATGCAGGCGGCTGCTGCTGCTGCTGAAGTACTTCAGGGAATGGGTTTTGGACTGAATCCTGCAGCATTAGTCTCCTCCTAATAATTATGCTGGAGGAGAGCGGGGGTCCTGGCACTTCAGGTGATGGAGAAGGGACTGCAGGAGAGAAAAGACGAAGGTAAGCACAGGATCTGTAGCAGGGCTCGCTTTGCACATGCTCTGTCTGAAGCAATATAATTTAATATCAGCAGGTTTATTAAGGGATTTGGCACTGATGAAGCCACATCTGGACACCGGGTCCAGTCTGGGGGCCCCCCATCAACAGACATCAACAAGAGAGACATCAACAAACTGGACTGAGCCCAGTGCAGAGCCATGGAGATGGCGGGGCGTACTGCCCAGAGGGGTTACAGACCCTGCTCCGAGGGGCACAGCAAAAGTGCCACAGGCACTGCCACAAACTGCGACATGGAAAGCCCCAACCGGCCCTATGGAAACAGTCCTCTCTGGAGAGAGGGGTGACCCTGGGACACGGCCGGAGAGATGGAGGCATCTCCTGGAGATCTTCAAAACGCAGCTAGGCAGCCTGCTGTAGCTGCGATGCTGGCCCTGCTGCGAACAAGGGGTTGGACTGCAGGTCTCCAGCTCTGCCTCCTCCATAAATCTTTCTACAAGTCTGTGAACTGGAGCTGTCAGTGTAAATGATGCAGAAGACTGGAATTAGAGAAAACATGCAGTTCCAGCTACAAAGATGGGAACTTTCAGACAGAGTTAGCAATTTTCTAGCACTTTCAGCTTGACTGATGGATTGCTTGTAAAAACGAGAAGCAGCATTATGGCCACAGAAGTATGCCTGGTCACGAGGGCGTCAGGCTTTAATCCCTAATACTTGGGTGATATTCAGAAAAAAAGTCAGGTATTGTTCATATAATCGCATTTCATACAGGTACATTTTTCATTTGTTTTATTCTTCCAGAGGACAACCCCTCTAATTAAAATTTGAAACAACCATCACAGGCACAAAATAAGCTCCTTCTTTGAACTTCCACCTCACCCCAGTTCTAACAATCCTTCTCATGTTCTTCCACCAATCTCTCCAAAATGCAAGGATTTTACCTTTTTCCTTATATAATCTTTCTGCTTTATACCCAAAATTGAGATTCCAGATCAGATTACCCCCTTTTTTTACAAATGCCAACATGATTTCACTCCGAAAAACGTGGGACAGTCATTACCCCTCCCAATGTGTGTCCAGCTTCACACTCACAGAAGTCAAGTTATCTCACCGAAGAGCGGAGTAAAGAAAAGGTTCACATCACTGGGCAAGAGAAACCACACGAAGAATGTTTATCCTGAATTCCTCCCCAGGGAGGACCGTGCTCTCAGAGCCAACGGGACCTCTATCAACGACTGCAAAGGAAGCACGCTGCCTCAGGAGTGCTGCCGGCCTCCCCGTAAGGTCTGAAACGCATCTCGGCTGTGATGACAGTACAGCGACGCTTACCTTCGCACTGTGCGCAGAGACAGTCGTGGTAACGTAAGGTGTTCGGTTCTTCTGCAGAAGATCGATGTAGACCTCAGCTCCTTCCCCGCCGTGAACACGCAGCAGGCTGAGCAACTCATTGACATCATGGTGAATGCGGAACTCGCTCATGCTCCCACCTGAGGCTACAAGCTCCACGGGACGCAGAAACAAAGGCAGTAAGTTATTATTTTACTGCTGCAAATGAAAATATATCCACGCAAACAACATTTCCTGACTACATTATGAGCCTGCAGGGTATGCTAAAATACTTGACTGGAACAAAGAAATACATGTAAGGGGAGGAAGCAAGCAAAAGAGAGATACTCGTTATCGTGCCTGATTTAACTGTACTGGTACAAACCCCACCTCACAGACAGGTGAGCCAGCAGAGGATTTTTCAGTCTCAAAATCACGCTGGTGGTGAAAAAGTTACTGAGTCATTGTAAGAAGTGCTGGTTCATGCGCTGACGGCCTGCAGGCAGAGCTGAAACCGCTGGCTTCAGCAGCCTGCCCGCGCTGCTGCTTCTGAAGTTATTCAAAAGCAGTTTTTCCAAGTTCACGGGTCTTTATATTCTACTGCCCATTTTATTAACAGACAAGCACCAAATTCTGCAAAGTTACTTAAATGATGGCTGCAGAAGTAAGAGTCTGATTGAGGCATCATGCAAGTACAGAGTTTAATGTGACACCCTGTACAGATGCAGAACATCAAGCATACGGGCACACTTTTGGTTCGCCAAAATCACTGAAACGTTTAGGCCGGAACGGATCTCTGCAAGCGTTGGTCCAACTCTCCACCCAAAACTGAGTCAAATTAGAGCAGGCTGTGCAGGGCCTTGTCCAGTCCGAGTTTCAGTATCTCCAAAGATACAGATTCCTCCACCACTCGGGGCTCTGACCCTCATGTGGAAATACCTTTTCCTAATATCCAACTGGGATTTCCCGTGCTGCAGCTTGTGCCAATGCCTCTTGGGCTCTCGCTGTGCACCTCCGAGCACAGTCCGGCCTGGTGTCTCCAGGACACCTTTGGGCAGGGGGAGATGCCTTTGGGTCCTCGTCTCCAGCTGAGCAAGCCCAGCTCCCCCACCCTCTCCTCACACGCCCTGGCCCCCTCCCATCACTGCCAGGGTGTCCCTGGGCTCACTCCAGTTTGTTTATGATTCTCTCATAAGGGAGTCCTCAGACTGGCCAAAGCATTTTGGATGTGGTGTCACGAACGAGGTGTTCCCTTTCCTTTACCTGCTGGTTATGTCCTTGCTAACATGGGTGAGAACTGGCCTTTGCTGGCACAAGGGCACAGCGCTGGCCATATCCACCCTGCTGCCCGGGACCTCTAGGTCCCTTTCTACACAGGTACGCTCCAGCCAGCCATCACCCAGCCCCTGCTGTCGTTTGGGTTATCGTGTCCCCAAGGACTCAGCATTTGCATTTCTTCCGATTCCTTAAGGTCGCTGTGAGCCCACCTCTCCAGCCTGTCAAGGTCCCTGCGAGCGGTCACCATAACCCCAGCCCACAAACCCCTCATCCCTAGCGTGGGATGCATGAACTTGCCAAAAGCCGGCTGCCAATGGACACATCAAGTGTCACCAGCCCCAGCAGCGCAGACCGGCACCACTAACAACCTCCAGCTCCCCCTCGTGCTGTTTGGGGGACAAGAGCGTAAGGAACAAGGAGAGGCTGGGGGAGCTGGGCTTGCTCAGCCGGACCCGACGGCATCTCCCCCTGCCCGAAGGGGTCCCGGAGGCGCCTGGGCCGGACTCAGCTCGGAGGGGCACAGCGAGAGCCCCAGAGGCAGCGGCACAAGCTGCAGCATGGGAGACCCCGGCCGGCCCCAAGGAAACAGCCCGTCCCCGTGCGAGCGGGGCGTCCCTGGGACGGGGCGCCGAGCGGTGGGGGATGCCCATCCCCGGGGATGCCCCGACTCGCCTGGACACGGCCCCAGCGACCTGCTGCAGCTGCGGCCCTGGCCCTGGCCCTGCGGGGAGCGGGGCCGGGCCGGAGGCCCCCGCCCGGGAGCCGCAGCGGGCCTCTCTGCTTCCCGGCCGCTCCCCGCCACGGCTCTCCCGGGGAGGCCGCGCCTTCCCCGGCCCCGCGGCGGCTGCAGGCGGCGCCTCAGCCCCGTCCCGGCCCTACCTGCCCGCCCGGAAGTGCCCGCCGCCGGAAGTGCCGGAAAGGGCGAAGGGCGCGCCGCGCATGCGCACCCACCACAGCCACCCGGAAGCGCGCCTCGCGCATGCGCACTGCCGCGATGCTGCCGCTGCCGCCCGGGCTGCGCCGCCGCCTGCGGGAGGGGCCGCCCCCGCCCCCCGCGCCGCCCCCGCCTCCCCCGCGCCGCGCCTCGCCGCCCCCGCCCTTCGCCTTCGCACCCCGCCGCCTCCGCCTCGGCCCCCATCACCCGCTCCTCGAGGTGAGGGGCTGCCCTCCCTCCCTCCCGCCGGCGGCCGGCCCGGGGCCTCCCCTCGGGCCTGGGTCTCCGGGCTCGGTCTGTGCGGCAAGCCGCGGCCGTGGTCCCTCAGAGCCGCCCGCCGGGCCTCTCCCGGCGCGGGCCCCGCCGCGGCCTGCCTCCGTGGAGAAGAAGGGCTCGCTCTGCGGAGGCGGGCCCGCCTGCCCACGGCCTCTCTCTCCTCTCCTAGGATGGGGACGTTCACAGGCACCTCTACCTCCAGGGTGTCCTCACCAGCCTCGCGGAGGTGGCGGAGAGACCCAAGTAAGTGAGGCAGGGCCCGCACGCCGCCCCGGCGTCGCAGCGGTTGCAGGCGTGCCTCTTGGTTCATACGTCCTGCTCTGCGTCGCGTCGGCGTGTGGCACCGTTGGTGTGAACCCTGCCCGCTCGCGTTGGACGGGCACGAGGCTGGGACGGGTGCCGTTCCGCTCCTCTGTGGACCTTAGAGGCCGAGGAGGAGAAATAAGTGAAAAGGGAGAAGACATAGACACGTTGCAAAGCAGTTTGATAAAGGAGACTGAGGTGATACAGTTTGCAGACCTCAACATCCTGCTGAAAAGGTCAAAAACTGGTATTTTGTGCTGCAGTCAACTGTGTCTAAATACTGACTCCTTGTGCTTGCTAGATGTGACGTTTCACTGAGAGTTCCCCGTAAGCAGATAAGGCACCTATAATATATCTGAACATTGGGATTGTAGCTAAACAAGTGGCAGGTTATTATTTACCTGGTAAAACAGTGGGAGAGCTCTGTGGTACAGACAGCCCCGTTTAGGAGGGCTAAACCTGGGGGACGTTCTTTATCTTGCTTTAAAACCTGCTCTTGTGTATAAAATTGAGGAAGTGCTTTGAGGATTGCGTGAGGTTGTCCCACAGACGCGTGTTAAACAGTGTTGGCACGAAGTTTTAATCCACAGCTGCAACTTTAAGGTCAAACAGCTTATTTCTCATGCTGTTGCTTGGTGTTTATTCTTAATCGAAGCACCACTTCAGAGGATGATAACACACACAATGCTCAAGCCATAACGGCAAATAAGAGTTTCCAACTGCCGGCACCATCGTAATCTTCATTCCATTGCGCCTTGCATTTAATTTAAGTAGCATTCACAAAAAATGCCACAAGCAAGTAAAGTCATCTAGAGGGCTATGTGCAGCTGAAGTTAAGGCTCTAATTTAATTTAAGGCATGGATGTCCTAATTTCCCCGCAGGGTGTCTGAATTCAGTTGCCACATCTCTGGGTGCTGCCAGGTCTTTGATACACTGGAGGGCTACGAGCACCACTACAACGCTCTGCACAGGAACGTCTGCTCCTTCTGCAAGCGCTCCTTTCCCTCGGGGCATCTCTTGGATATTCACATCTTGGAGTGGCATGACTCGCTCTTCCAGATAATGGCCGAGAAGCAAAGCATGGTGAGTCACCGTGGCCAGCCCGGCACTTGCGGTTGGCGTGCACGCCGTGGGCTGGCCCTTCGGGGACGGCGCCTGTGTCCCCAGCTGATGCTGCTTGCCTTTTCCAATATGGCTCTTTTTTGCCCCCCCCGCCTTTCAGTACAAGTGTTTGGTAGAAGGCTGTGCGGAGAAGTTCAAGAGCAGCAAGGACAGAAAGGATCACTTGGTCACCGTTCACCTTTATCCTGCTGACTTTCGGTTTGATAGACCGAAGAAAGTGAAAAGGTAACTGCAGAACTGCCACAGCACAACTGGTTTTCCCCTGTAGAGGTGATGTTGAGCTTCTCTGCTGTCTCACTCCCTTTCAAGAGTAAGCAAGTTTATATATCCCAGGAGGCTCAGAAATGACATTTTCTGATGCTTCTAAGAGCAGGTAAACTTGCAAGTCTTTCTGTGGCAATGTTTTACTTTATCTTAATGTTGAAGCACGTCTTAGTTCTCTCCCTGTGCAGCTCCAGGCTCTGCTCCCTTCATGCCATCTCAAGTATAAACACAAGCCAGCATCTCTCTGCGTGGCTTTGAGCGCGTCTCCTGCTTTGGTCTCCAACCCTTTGCAATACTCACATTCCCCAAAAGCACAAGTAGAGCAGAGGGAGTGGCAAACGGCTTTCTCAGCTGGCCGCTCATTTCAAGCACTGCTTTCACCACAGGGATGAATATGAGGACTGACGTTGTTTAACGCCTTCCTCCGAGACCTGGGTGATGGGTTGGAGAGAACATTTCTTGCCTGGCAGGGCGGTGTGGCTCTGGGATGGGTGCCCAAAGGGAGAGGGGACTGGGTCTGCAGAGTCTTTCAAAGCTTGCTTGGGTAGCCTGGTGTGAACCCTGTGAGCAGAGGGTTGGACTAGAGACCTTCAGAGCTCCTTTCCCTTCTGTGTGTCAGTGGTTGGAATTGAGGTAATGCAGCTCTGGGCATGGAAACGGCTGATTACAGAAGCAGCAAGGGGACTCAGGAGGCTGTCAGTCACTGCCAGCACGTCGCAGCATAATGTTCTTGGGCCAAGTTTGGCAGTGAAAGGTGAAATGTGTTCTGCTCTGAACAATTAAGGGTGTGCCGGACTGAAAAGGGGAGAGCTGGTCAAAGACTGTGCAAGCAGGCCCAGCTGCCTGCTACTAAAGTGGCTCAGCATTTAGGGAAGAAAGAAACTGCTGACCGCGAATGCTGCCGAGCTTTAGCCAGGGATGAAGAGCTAACGGTCACCTTTGGCTGCGGCATGGCATCAGTAGGTCAGCTAAAGGACCGTCCTCTCAGGGAATCAAGCCCGTTGGGTGAGTTACGGTTTACGGACTGAAGAAAAGACCCCGGGGACAAATCTGTGTGCTATAATGCAGCAACCCTGAATACTTAAGTAGACACTCATACAAGCCTATCGCGCAGCTCTCCAGCAGCCTTTTGGCTGCTTCTGGCGGTTTGCGCAGCCAAATCTCTGCACCTCCATGCAGTAACTCACCCAAGTTGGACTTGACCTGGTTCATCGTGAAATACCTTTCGTTTCCTTTGCTCTGGGCTTGCGTGGCAGCTACTGAGAAAGGATGTAAAACTTTGTCTCTGCAGCGGCCCCAAGCACGTGAGCTCTCCCGCGAAGCAGGGTGCCAGCGTCCCAATGGATGTGAGCGTGGAGACGTCGGGGCAATTCCACGGGGACCCCATGGAAACAGGGCCCAGTGAGAACATGGAGATCCCTCAGCCTGCAGCCAGCCCTGGCCCCTCGGTGCCGGAGAAACGACTCTATAAATCCAGGTCCGTACTCTTGGCCTCCACAGGCAAAAATTTCTGGGGCTGGGACCGTACCATCTTAATTGCATTTTGCAGTGCCTAGTGCAGCACAGCTCGGTGTTTCTGTGTTGAAGATAAAGGAGGTAGGATTTCCATGTATGTTTTAAAAGCCATTTTTAAAAGAGGAAAGCGTAAGGAGGGACAGAGTGTGCGTACATCATGAAAGCCATGCAAACAAGTTTCTGTTAGCCTGCCCACCCGTGATCTCTTCCCAGGACGTTGCAGAATGGCGTGGGTCTGACGATAAGAACTCTGTCCTAAAGTACTCAAACGAGTTTCATTCCTGCTTTCTAACACTTTCCCATCCCAGCTGGCTCGGGGCTGAGCTGGTGCATTTCACTGTAGCTGTCCATGCTCCCACGCAGTCACAGGACAAGGCACAAACAAAGCAGGTGAACATCCTACTCCGAATCTGAGGTTTTGCAAGGCCAGAGCAGCATTGCTGTTTTTTTCCGTTTTTGGAGGGTTTTCTTGAACAAAATCTTTACAAAAAGTTGAAACTGAATTGCCTAATGCTGGCTTGACTTCTGAAATCCCCCTCATCATGTGCTGCAAAACCTGTATGAGATACAAGGTAGCCATCAAAAGGTCACCACCCTCTTCTCAGCACCCGGATCAGTGTCATTTTATTCATCATTTTTATCATCTCTCAGCATAAAGATTAATATGGTTTTGCCTGAACTATTAGGCCGCACCTCGAGTGCTGGGTTCAGTTCTGGGCCCCTCACTCCAAGACAGACACTGAGGGGCTGGAGCGTGTCCAGAGACGGGCAACGGAGCTGGGGAAGGGTCTGGAGCACAAGTGCTGTGAGGAGCGGCTGAGGGACCTGGGGGGGTTTGGCCTGGAGAAAAGGAGGCTGAGGGGAGACCTTCTCGCTCTCTGCAACTCCCTGAAAGGAGGTTGGAGCCGGGGGGGTCAGTCTCTTCTCCCAAGGAACAGGCGACAGGACGAGAGGAAACGGCCTCAAGTTGCGCCAGGGGAGGTTTAGGTTGGATCTTGGGAACCATTTCTTCCCCGAAAGGGCTGTCAGGCCCTGGCACAGGCTGCCCAGGGCAGTGGGTGAGTCCCCGTCCCTGGAGGGATTGAAAAGCCGTGTAGATGTGGCGCTTGGGGACATGGGTTAGTGGTGGCCTTGGCAGTGCTGGGTTAATGGTTGGACTCGATGATCTTTAAAGGTCTCTTCCAACCTAAACGATTCTATGATTCCAGTTAGCAAAGGGATTCTTGTGGTTTGCGTTTGCCGCCTCTGTGACACGCTGGCAGCCTGGAAGGAGCACGATGAGCCCACGGCCATGCTGGAGCGCCGCGCGGGGAAACCCGCTTCTGTCCTCAGCTCCCTCTCGCTTTCACTGGCGTCAGTGTTTCGCTCTGCCTCTGTACAGCAAGGTGAGCGTTGCTGTTTCAGGGCTTTCTAACGAGTTGGGGAGTCTGAAAGCGCTCGCAATGTGCTGCAGCCCATTGGGTCTGCTTTTGTACGTCGTGGTTTGCCTGACAAAATCCTGTCCCTAAACGGCTGCCACAGTGACGTTTTAAACTTCGCTGCTTTGTCCAGCGTAACAGCTCATAAACCAGAAAGAAACTGTCCTTTGAATTCCGTGTGCTACTGCAGGTCAGAAGGAGAATTTGCTGCTGGAAGGCCACGCTTTTACTGCTGCTTCTGCTCTCCTCCTCTTCACAACCATGTGCTTCCACAACAAACCACTGCAACTGCCCCATGGCGTATTACATTTTGTAACACCTTACACGTGGTTGTAAGGAGAGGAGAGGCCTCCAGAACATAAACGGAATATGCAGAATAAACAGGAAAGCAGACTGGTATTTCACCCATTTTTTTTAATTGCGCTTTGGTGATTTAGATGTCCTGCTCCGCCGATACCTTCCTTTTCCCACTCTGGGAGCTTGAAGTGCTACACAAGGCATAAAGCATCCTGGTGAGCCTGCAAGAGGTGGGCTGTTAATGTGTATTAAAGCATGTCTCCTTTTCCAGGATCCCACCCACAATTTGCTTCGGACAAGGCGCCACCCGAGGATTTAAAGGACCAAGGAAGAAAGTCTGAAGGTCAGCGCACGGGATTTGTGCGAGATGGGACGGTGCTGGCTGCTGCCGCCCGCAAACGTTAGCGATGGCACCGTGGCCGAGCAAGGATATTTGCAGCTGCACGCGAGGGTCCCGCTCCATACGGGGAAGGCAGAAGGCGAAAATGGGGATTGTGCGGCAGCAGTTTGGGATACATCAATGCCTCGGGAGGTGCTTTGCTACAGTCCATCTCCCTGTGGCAGCATTTCAGAGCTGTCCCGTGCTTATATTCATCCTTCCTGAGACACAACACTCTCTTTTGTGATCCTCTCTGAAATCAAACTGCAAATAAATTTGGGTTTGTGTCTCATCAGTGCCAGGACTGCTCTGGGCAGCAGTGGCTTTCTAGATAGATGGTTGCATCTAGCCTGAGCTTGGAAATGGCAAATGCTGCGGGGATCGCACAAGACTTTGTGAAAAACTTGCAAGGAATTGCTGCCAAAGACGCAGCAGGGATAACACCGAGCAAAATGCACCGCGTTCCCTCTTCCTGCAGGAAGCCGTGCATCCCCCCAGCCTCCTCAGCTGGCCCGGGGGCAGGGTGTCGCGCTTCCCTGCCAGCCCTGCTTGCGCAGGGGGGAATCAAAATAACACCCAGAGCGAGAGTGGTGTAGATTACAACAATTAATTTGATTCTTCTGATTTAATTCTTTGGTTTTCTCACAGTGTTTTTAAAAGCTTCTGGCAAGGACAGCCCTTGGGACAGCACGCAGATGTGGGGCAGGTTGAACTCTGCATCAGTTGCTCACGGAAGGAGTCTCAGACTGCGGTGGAGCGCTGCAACGTGGAGGTGAGAGGAAATCAGCTGTGGAGCTAAGACTACACAGGATTGGGTTTTTATTTTTTTGCCTTTTGGGGGAAAAAAATAGATTCAAGAAATTCCAGGGTGAAAGCTACTGACTGTATGGAAGCTGGAACCACTGACAGAAAGAAAAAAACCCACCAAAACAGAAAAAAAAGCGCTGGTCCCTAATTCTGACCTTCTTCATCTCACTGAAGTCTGCTCTGCTCCCCGGCGGTTGCTCTGATGAAACCCACGCGAGCGGTTTGCCTGGGCCAGGGGAAGCATTCTGGTGCCCTGCAGCTCGTTTCCACGGGGAGTTAAAATAAGGTGACTTCCAACTAGGTGAATAAATAAAAGCAATTTTTACAAAATTGCTTTGTAGAGAATTTAAATGCTGTTTTGAAGCCCAGACAGAGTCAGATTTGCAGAATGAACCTTCCTTTGCTCCAAATACCCCCAAAATCAGGTTGAGATGGAGGTTATTTTTCTCCTGTGTCTTTCCCTTCCTTTTTAGTCTCGTCCTGCCGGGAGAAAAGATTGGAAAGGCAGAGCCAGGCTCAGCATGCTGCCACCAGGTCTCGCGGTTCTGTTGAACCATGACACTTACAAAATTGTCCGTAAAGGGAAAAAAAGAGGTTGCTGGAATGGCATTTATCCAAGAAGCTTAGCATGTATAATTGATTTTTTTCCCTCCTCCCTCTCTGGGAGGAACAAAGAATAAAAAGGGCTTTGAAAAATCCTTGCGAAGACAAGCAGGGAGCGATGCTTACAGAGACGTAGGAGATTTCCTTGCGAGCTTTGAAACACTTTGCTCTGTTTAAAACTCAGCTGGCGTGTCCGGCGTTAATCCTTGCTCCTTGGCCTCCAGAGAGAGGTGTCTCCGGCGGGCAAACCCTCTGTCCAGGATCGCTGCTGCCGGAGGAGAGCAGGCAGCCCCGGGAGAGACCGGCTGGCAGCGTGGCGGGCAGGGCAGGCAGCGCGGGGTGCAGTGGGCAGGGGAAGGGCCTGCTGCCAGGCCCCAGGGGCAGGAGGAGGGGGGGGAGGATGGAGAGAGGTCCAGGTGGGGAGGGGGAGAGAGGGAGCGGCCGGCCGGGGCAGGGAGCCAGCCGCAGAGGTGCCCCGTACCCCTGTGCACGCCTGTACGCACCCCCAGCAACTGCAGTCCCGGGCACACCCCGCACCTACGCAGCCCGCGCCCGCCCCCCGGGAGCCCTCCTGCACACACCCTGTACCCACACCCACCACGCACCCCCCGGCACGCCACGCACCCCGAGACCCCACAGGCACCCACGCACACACACCTCCGCACCTCTCCACACACACCCCCCCACACACCTCTCCTCGCACACCCCACGCACATCTCCACGCCTCTCCACACACCCTCCTCGCACACCTCTCCTCACATACCCCCCATGCACACCTCTCCATGCACACCTCTCCACGCACACCCCTGTCACACACCTCTCCACGCACACCCGTGTCACACACCTCTCCACGCACACCCGTCACACACCTCTCCACGCACACCCCCCACGCACACCTCCACACCTCTCCACACACCCCTCGCACACCTCCACACCCCCCCCCCCCACACACACCTCCACACCTCTCCACACACCCCCCCTGCACACCTGCACACACCCCTCCACACACGCACACCCCACGCACACCTGCGCACCCCCCGCACCCCTCGGCACCCCGCTCTCTCCACCGCCCTCACCCCAGCTGGCTGCCGCTCCCCCAGTGCCCGGCTGTGGCCCAGAGCAGAGCAGGGGCTGTTGCCGCCATGTGGCCCCCCCAGTGCTCCTGCCCCGCATCTGCCCAGGGCCAGCGATCAGCAGGGACTGGCAATGACCAGCAGCCTCGGTCCAACGCTGGAAGCCCCTCACGAGGCCTTTTTCCCCCCACCGGAATAACTGGAAGTCAGAAGCAGGCACCGCGTCGCTGGAGGTGCCTGCGGGCTTTGGCACGTGGTGGTGCAAAGATCACGCGGAAGCAGCCCACTCTGCTCTCCCTGACGTGTTACTAAGTTTGCGCCTGGAGATTCCTTCCTTCCTTCCTTTTTCACAGACTCCAGGTCTCCGAGTGTCTGCCCTTGCTATTAAAAACTAAATAAAAATTGGAATTACAGCCTCAGGGCTCATGGCTAGCTCTCTTCCAGGTTGCCAACTTTTTCCAGAGTCCATGAGCCAGTCTTTCACAGCTGGCCAGCGCCTTTCAAAAATCCTTATTTCAAGCCAAAACTGAAATTTGCTTTTTTTTTTTTTCCTTGTGGGATTTGTCACAAGCAGGATTTCCCTCCTGTCCCCTTGCCTGTTTGCATAGGCAGAAACCATCGGAAGCACGCGGTGTGCACGCACCGGCGAACAACGGTGTGCAAGCAAACGCGAGCACAGAGCGGGACTCGGGTAGCACACGTGCACGCACACGCACGTGTCCGAGCGTGCGCAGCGGGTGCACACCCAGCACGTGCACACACGGCCCAAGCTGCACACAAGCACGATACGTGTGTGCAACACACGCTGCCAATACACGCACGTGGACATGGGCAAACATACCACAGAGCGGTGGGGGCTGGAAGGGCCCTCTGGAGCCCACCCAGCCCAGCCCCTGCCAGAGCAGGGTCACCCAGCGCAGGCTGCACAGGGCCGCGTCCAGGCGGGTTGGAATCTCTCCAGAGCAGGAGACTCCACACCCTCCCTGGGCAGCCTGTGCCAGGGCTCGGGCACCTCACAGCGAAGACGTTTTTCCTCGTGTTCAGGCGGAACTTCCTGAGTTCCAGTTGGTGCCCGTTGCCCCTTGTCCTGTCGCTGGGCACCACTGAGAAGAGTCTGGCCCTGTCCTCTTGACACCCGCCCTGGAGATATTGATAAGCGTTGGGGAGGTCCCCTCTCAGTCTCCTCTTCCTCAGGCTGAACAGCCCCAGCTCCCTCAGCCTTTCCCCACAGGAGAGATGCTCCAGGCCCTCAGCATCTCTGTACCCTCCGCTGGGCTCTCTCCAGTAGCTCCTCGTCTCTCTTGAACTGGGGAGCCCAGAACTGGACGCAGGACTCCAGATGGGGCCTCACCAGGGCAGAGCAGAGGGGGAGGAGAACCTCCCTCGCCCTGCTGGCCACACTCTTCCTCATGCACCCCAGGCTGCCATTGGCCTTCCTGGCTCATGGGGAATTTGTCGTCCCCCAGGACTCCCAGGTCCTCCTCCGCAGATCTGCTCTCCAGGAGGTCACCCCCAACCTGTCCCGGTGCAGGGGGTTGTTCCTCCCCAGGGGCAGGACCCTGCACTTGCCCATGTTGAACGTCGGGAGGTTCCTCTCTGCCCAACGCTCCAGCCTGTCCAGGTCTCACTGAATGGCAGCGCAGCCTCTGGGGTATCAGCCAGTCCTCCCAGTTCCGTGTCATGAGCAAACTTGCTGAGGGTGCTCTGTCCCTTCAGCCAGGTCACTGATGAACAGATTGAACAAGACTGGGCCCAGCACCGACGCCTGGGGACACCACTCGCCACAGGCCTCCAACTAGACCCTGTGCTGCTGATCACCCCCTCTGAGCTCTGCCATCAGCCAGTTCTCAACCCACCTCACCGTCCACTCGTCTGACCCGCACTGCCTGAGCTTACCTGTGAGGACGTTACGGGATACAGTGCCAAAAGCCTTGCTGGAGCAAACAGGCACAGCAACACGTAGAAAAGCACAGTACCCGCCTGCACACGTGCGCGTGCAAGCACACAGCCCATAGGCACGTGTACGTACAGCAAACGTGCACAGCGTCTGTGTGCACGTATAGATGTGCTGTCGGGCACGCGTACAGTGCACAAAACCTGCAGATGTGTGCAACACAGCACGCACCCGCAGGCGTAGACAAGCAGGCAGGAGCGCGCAGCCCTGCACCCCTCCCCAGGCGGTCGATGGTCACCCCTCTTTGAGCGCAGAGCACCCCACCACGCTGCGCCAAGCAAGGCTCGCGGGGACGAAGTGTGCAAGCTGGGCTGGCCTTGGCTTTGTTTCACCTAAGCATAATAATGCAAAGTCCCCACTAAAACCCCACTCCCTCGTCACGTCACAGTGTATAATGTGAATTAATAGCTATATTAATAAAATTAATACACTTTCATAGTGTAAAATCAATACAGCTAGGAAAGGGAATTTTTATAACGCGTTCAGCATGTCCCTGAGCGTGTCCCTGGCTTCTCCCTTGCGCGTGTCCGTAGGCAAAGCAGCGCTCAGGGCAGGGCTGCTGCCAGGAGCTTGCCTTCGCCTGGCCCCGCGCAAAACCGGGGCCCCTACGTGGATTGGGGTGTAACCCTTCCTGGCAGGGTTGGGGGCAGAGGCTTTGGGCTCACACACACCTCCAAAGCTTATAGCCTAGGGAAAAAAAAATGCATTGGCAAATGGAAAGCCCCCAAATCACCCGTTTTCCTCCCGTTGTAGGAGAGATGAAGGCGCCCAAGCAATGGCGATGGATCCCACCACGCGGGACATGAGGGAGAAGCAAGGGGAAGGGTCGCAGCCGACCTGGGGCAGCCCTCGCCGCCACAGCAGGAGCAAGACATGGGCACCTGCACCAGCACAGCAGTCAAAAAAGGTTCCCCCCTTGCAGCCCCCCCCCCCAGAGCAAGAGGGAGCAGCTCCATGCCAGAGGCCACCACCCTGCCGGGACATCTCCCAGGACTCCCCGTCCTCGCGGAAGCTGCTGGGGCTTGTGGAGTGCAGGATCAGGAACGCATTCCCCCCCCCCACTCCCCCCAAGATAGTCTGTCGGCAGGAGGACACAGACCTGCCCGCCCTGCAGCGCCCACTTTGGAGTTGCAAGGGTCTGCCAAGCTTTGCGATGCAACCAGGAGAACTTCCAGACAGAGGAGTATGATGGAACATCACGGAGCTGCAGGGAAGCCACGGGAGAGGCTCGAGCAGCTTGGGACATCGGAGAAATCCCGGAGCAGGCGGGGAGGGGGACAGCCATGGCCCTGGGAGAGGCACTGCTTGCCTCTTCAAGCCCCTGCCTGCCCTGCCTGGACCACCTCCGCATCCCTCCCTGGGGCCTTTGGGGCAAGCGCATCTCCTTGGAGAGGGCTTCAATCCCGGGCGGGTCCCTGCAGCCGCTGCCCCATCCCAGTGTGGTTTCAGAGGGCAAATTCAGCCCTTTGGCTTCTGATGAGGTAAGAAAGCTCGTGCTTTTCTAGGGGTCAAGGTCAGGTTGGACGGGGCTTTTCCACCTGCTCTGGTGAAAGATGTCCTTGCCTGCGGCAGCGGGGTTGGACTGGATGACCTTGGAAGGTCCCCTCCAACCCAAAGCACCCTACGAACTAAGGCTGCCTGGAGCCCACCTTTCCTCCTGCTGACGTGCAGAGCTCGCAAGGGCCTGGCCGTGCTCCGGTAAGCGTCATTCACGCAGCACAGCAAGACTCCGCGAAGGTCCGCTCCGAGGAGGCTTCCAGCTGGTCCCTGCCTCTGCTCACTGCTGACGGAGCATTTAGTCACCGTTCATTCCTCGGCCATCAGAACCGCGGCCCTTTGCTCGCTTTGTTGTCAAATACGGGGATGCACGAGCCCAGGTGCACGGGGATGCACGTGCCCCAGGACACGGGGCTCGCAGCGCCCGGGTGAATGGGGGTGCCTGGGCCCCAGGGCGAGGGGAGCACCCACCCCGGTGCGTGGGGGGTCATCCCGTGCCCCGTGTCCCCCGCCCAGCATGAACCGGCACCACCCAGCGCCACGCAGGACACGTAGGACGGGCGGCCCCGGGAGTGGCCGCACCCGCCGGCGGGCAAAGTGCAGGGCAAGGGCTGGGTGGCCGGCAGAAGGCAGCCATGGAGCGGTACGTCCTCGCCCGGCCCCAGCGGCGGGCACGGGGGGCAGGCAGGGTGGGCAGGGGCGGGCGCAGGCCGGAGCTGTGGGCGCAGGCAGGGACTGTGGGTGCAGGCAGGAGCTGTGGGTGCGGGTGGGCGCAGGCCGGAGCTGTGGGTGCAGGCAGGGACTGTGGGCTTAGGCAGGCGCCGTGGGTGCAGGCAGGCACCACGCAGAGATACCACCACCGCGGCTCCTCTGCCGTCTCTCTGCCAGCCCGACAGCCGCGCGGCTCTGCAGCATCACCGTCCTGCTGGGCGCTGCCCTCCTCCTCCTCCCTCCACCCGGGGGCACCCAGGTGAGCCCCCACCCTCCGCCTCGCCCTCCCGCTGCCCCCTGTGACGTGCGGGCGCAGGGAGACCCACGCGTGATCTGTACCCCCCCCCCCCCCCCCCGCAGGCCCTGAGCGACACCGGGCGGAAGGACCTGGCCACGGAGCAGGATTGGGCCAAGGAAATGTAAGAGGCGGCCGCGCTCCCCGCGCCTTCGGGCGCCCACACCTGGCTTGTACAAACCAACAAAGCAACACCCTAAAATGTAAAGCATTTCAGGGCGGAATAACTTTCTCTCGTTGCTTTGTGCCCCCCCAGAATTAAGGAGCTCCCAGCTCCGTCTTCCCCTCAAAACACCCAAATTCTCTGAGCATCGAGCCCCCGTTGGTTTCCCTTTGCTGGCGGCAGTGGGGAGCTGCAGGTGCTGCGGCGCGGGTGTCCCAGACCCATCCAGCCCGCTTGCAGGATAAGCGGCTAAATGAGCCCGTTTGCTCCCCGAGATCCTAACGGCAGCCTCCCGGGGCGGGGGGGGTGTGTCTCGCCAGGGTCCCCGCACCCTGATGGGGTAGGATTCCCCTGGGGCAGGGGGATATTTAGTAACGCTGATGCACCACGACCTTTCCTCCCTGTTTTTGCTCCCCTCTTGCAGCATCCTGGGCATACGAGCCGTGGAGCCGCCGGAGGAGGGTGAGATCACCGAAGAGGTGGAACCAGGTATACAGGTCTTCTCCAGCAGCGACTGGGCTCGATGGGGCCCCCACCAAGCCCAGGCGGGACCAGAGGAGGACCGTGACCACCTCCACCACCCCCAGGACGACGCCAGGGAGGCCAATGTCCATGGGCCACCCCGGATGCTGTCCATGGAGGTGCAGAGTGGCCCGGAGGAGGACCGCGACCACCTCCACCACAGCTGAGTGGAGACGTGCCTGGGCTGCAAAATGAGGAGTGGGAGCTGCCCCTGGGGCTTCCCAGGGGACTTGTCCCTCCCTACCCACCCTTGAGCCCCCCCAAATAAACCCCTCCACATCCTGGTGGGCTCCTCATTGCTGCCAGAAACCTACCGCTAAGTGCAGGGCACCCAAATCTGGGGGATCCCCCTCCTTGGGCTCGCCCCAAGACCCCGAGCAGGGTGAGGATGATGCCTCGGGACGGGGGACTCAGGCCATCACCTTGGCCCTAGGTCAGCCCAGGCGGGGCTGACGCCAGGCAAACTCAGCGCATCCGTGTTGCACCCAAGAAGGTGCCGCAGGCCGTCCCCTCCCTGGGGGACACACGCGCCTATTGCTCCACGAGGCTGCTCTTGCCCAGCTCGGCATCGGAGAGCAGTGTGATGGAGTGGGGGTGTCCCAGCGAACCCCAACATTTCCCAGCTCCGGGGGGATCCCACAGCAAGGACGCCCCATCTCCCGGCAGCGCCAGGAAAACCTTTTAATAGCGACGGCAAAGATGGTCCCCGCCGCCGGTTGTCTCACCCCAGGCAGGTATCGCTCGCCGCCGGGCCCCAGAGCCCTCCGCGGGGCGACGCAGGGGCCCGAGGGCAGCAGGCGGCCGCGGGGACCCGCACCACCCCAGGCTTAGCTGTCGGTGAAGTTCGCCTTGCGCTTCTCCACGAACGCCGTCATCCCCTCCTTGCGGTCACCCTGTGAGGAGCGGAGCGGTGAGGCTGGGGGGGCTGCTGCAGGCCCGCTATCCCCCCCCCCCCCCCGCAATGGGGCCGACCCCCCTACTCACAGTGGCGAAGGTGGCGTAAAAAAGCCGTTTCTCTGTCCTGGTCCCCTCCGCCAGCGTCGTCTCGAAGGCTGAGAGCAAAGGAGAAGTTGGGGAGACCCCGCTGCCTGGTCCCGCAGCCCCCCCGGGGGGGTTCCCAGTTGGCCCCCCAGCCCCTACCAGCGTTGACCGACTCCTTCGCCATGGCGGCTACCAGCTTGGAGTTGCTGGCGATCTTCTCAGCGCAGGCGATGGCTGCGTCCAGCAGCTTCTCCACGGGGAAGACCTTGCTGACCAGACCTAGGATGGACAGCGGGAGTGGGGGGACGGCTCCCCGCCGGACCCCCGCGGTGCCAGGGCTGACCCACGCCCCTACCTGCCTCCTTCGCCTCCGCCGCCGAAATCCGGTCCCCAGTGAGGACCATCTCCATCGCCAGTGACTTCCCCACCGCCCTGGTCAACCTCTGCGTCCCTCCGGCGCCTGGAGGCGTTCGGGGAAGGGAAAAGTCCAGAGAGCGACACCGGGGTGTCCCCGCTGTCCCCGCTCCGGCCGGGATGGACCCCCCTTGGCAGGTGCCCCCGCTCACCTGGGATGGTCCCCAGCAGGATTTCGGGTTGCCCAAACTGCGCCTTCTCCCCGGCGTAGATGATGTCGCACATCATGGCCAGCTCGCACCCGCCACCCAGCTGGGACAGGGGAGGAAGAGGGGGGTCAAGGGGTACCGGGGCTGAACCAGGGGGTGCGGGGAGAGGTGGGGGGGAACTCACAGCGTAGCCGTTGACGGCAGCGATGATGGGTTTGCGGACGGTGGAGACCTTGTCCCAACCGGCGAGGAAGCCGCTGCTGTAGCACTCCTGGAAGGTTTTATTCTGCATCTCCTTGATGTCCGCGCCAGCTGCAAAGCGAGATGGGGTGGGACACCGCCCCCCCCCCCAAATTCGGGGTGGGGGGACACACCCTGCCCTACCTGCGAAGGCTTTTTGGCTGCCGGTGATGACGATGGCCCCCACCTGCGGGTCCTTCTCCAGGGCTTCCAGCGCCCGCCGCAGCTCCTCCATCAGCCCCTCGCAGAGGGCGTTGAGCGCCTGCGGCCGGTTCAGCTGGATCAGGCCCACGCTCTGCCGCGCCCCCGTCTTCTGCACCGCCAGGTACTGGAACGGGGCCCCTGCCCGCCGCCCCCGACACCGCCCCGTTAGGCAACCGGCTGCCTGCAACTGGCGGGGACCCCCACCCCCCCTCCGGTGAGGACCGGCTGCTGCCGCCGCGCTATTTTAAGGCGACCTTCAGGGCGGCGAGCGCGTGCCAGCGGTCACCGGCTGCCAGCGGGACGTCACCCCCGGGGGCTCGGGACCGGGGCTCACGGGGAGTTCCCGGTGCCATCCTGACCCGGGCGGCGACCACCCTGTGCCGGGCAGCGCGTGGTGCTGGGACCCGGTGCATGATCCAGGCACACGGTGCACGGTGCCGGGCGCTGGTGCACGGTCCAGGGACCCCGCGCAAGGTGCTGGGCACATGCACGGTGCAGGGACCCGCTGCCCGGTGTTGGCGCCCCGGTGCGCGGGGCCAGGCCCCGGTGCCCGGAGGCGGGCCCGCGCCCGGCGCCCGTTCCCCGTCGCCGGGCGTGCCCCGTGCCCGCCCCGGTGCCCCGCTCACCGGCGCTGCAAGCCCGTGCCCCCGGGAGGGGGCGGAGCGGCGGCGGGAGGAGCGCGCGGCGGCGCGCGGCGGCGGCGGCGGCGGCGGCGGCGGGGCGGAGGAGCGCGCGCAGCGAGGCGGCCATGGCGGAGCGCGGCGCAGCGGCCTCGCCCCGCCCCGCTGCCCGCCGACGCCCCGCCCCGCCCCGCGCCCATTGGCCGAGGCGGCCCCGCCCCACGGCGCGCCACCCCCATTGGCCAAGACTGCGCCGCCGCGCCCCGCCCCGCTCCCGTGGGGCCCGCCCACTCCCGTGGGCGGAGGCGCGGGGAAGGGTCCACGGGCCCCTGCATCCCGCGGGACCCGGCCGTGGCGGGCCTGCCCTCCTGCCCTCGCCCCCGCGCGGCGGGACACCAGTGGGGCCCGGTGCGGCCGGGATTAGGGGGGGTTTAGAGGCGCCGTGGAGCGGGACCGCGGGGGGGAGGGGTGCGTGGAGGGGGGTGCGTGTGCTTCCCCGCCGCCTCCCGCGGCTGCACGCACCGCCACGGGCGGCCCTGCGTGGGCGCCGTGACCCGCTCTCCCTGCGCGCGCCTCCTGACACCGCGCGGCCCCCAGCGCGCGCCCCCGCGCGTGGAGTCGGGGGGGGGGGCGCCGGCGGCGGGAGCGCGGCTGGGGAGGAGCGGAGCGGAGCGGAGCGAGCCAGCGGCAGCCCCGGGCCCGGTGAGCCCCGCGGGCGGGGGCGGCGTGCACGGTGCCGGGGGGCTGTGTGTACGTGCGTGGGGGGTGTGGGAATGTCTCCCGTGGCCGTGCGCGTGCACGCGTGCGTGCCGCGGGGGGCGGGCGTGCAAGCCGTGTGTGTGCGTGCGGTGTGTGCACAGGCGTGCCCCAGGGGTGCGCGCGAGTGCGTGTGAACAGCGTGCAAGCGCGCACGCACCCACGGGCAGCTGCGTCCCGCACAGCGGTGTGTGTGCGTGTGCGCGAGCCGCGCCGGCGCGTCTGTGAGCCTTGCACGGGGCCGCGTGCGTCTGCGTCTGCAGGCGTGCACGGGTGTGCTTCGGCGTGCACGCCTGCAGCCCGGGTGTGGGCGCACGTGGGAGCGCACAGGTGCATGCAACTTGCGCGTGCAAGCACCGCGCGCACAGGTGCGTGGGAGTGCGCGTGGCTGCGCGTGCAAACGTGTGCAAGAGCATCCACACGGGGGGGGGGACAGGGTGTTTATGCAACGCGCGGGCTGCTGCATGAGCGGCGCACACCCGCGACCTGGGCACACGCATGAGGGGCGCACACACGCGACCTGGGCACACGCATGAGTGAGCGGCGCGCACACGCATGAGCGGCGCGCACACACGCGTGCGCATCCCAAGGGCACGCACGCAGCTCCCGCCGGGGGCCTGCGTGGGCGAGCGGCCCCCTGCCCGCACCCCCTGCCCGCGGACGCGGACGCGGGCGGGCGCGCAGGCCCGCGGCTGAGCGCCGGGGCTCTCCCCGCGCCCGGGAGCGGCGGGATGCGGCGCGGCGCGGCGGCGTGCTGGGCGCTGGTGCTGCTGGCCGCCGCCTTCTGCGACACGGCGGCCGGCAAGGGCGGGCGCGGCGGGGCCCGGGGGGCCGCCCGTGGCGGGGCCCGCGGGGCCGCCCGCGCCCGGGTGAAGGCGGCGCCGCGCTACGGCTCGGCCGGGGCGGCCCTGCGCGTGGCGGGGGCGGCGGCGGCGGGGGCGGCGGCCGGTGTGGCGGCGGGGGCCGCCCTGCGCCGGGCCCGGCCGGCCGGCGAGCTGGCAGCGGGCGACGGCGTCGAGTACCGCGACGGGAACTGGACGGCCAGCGCCTGGACCTCCGCCGCGCCGGCCCGGGACCCGCCGGGCTGGGCCGTGTCCTGGCTGTGCCCCCTGGCCGCCGTCCTCCGCCGCTGACGGTGCCGCGGGACCGACCGTGCCCGCCGCAGGTACCGCTGCCGCGGGGACCGGCCACCCCCGGGCCGAGCCGCGCCCCCCCGGGCAAGCGGCGGCTCCCAGGGCTGCGCCCGCCCGGCCTCCCCCGGCTCCCCGCCGCCAGCGGGGCAGGACCCCGCCGGAAGCCCCCGCACCGCCTCCCCCACCCCCGTGCCGCAGCCCACCGGCTCGGCCCCCGTTCGTGCCGCTCCCCTGTACGCGGGTCCCGCAGCGTGTGGAGAGCGAGGAGGCGGGAATAAAGCTGGGCGGAAAGCAGGTGTGGCTGGGTGCGGGGCTCGGGACAGGTGCCCTGCCCACGGAGATTTTATTTTGGGATGGAGGTCCCCGAGGGGGCCGCGACCGCAGCCAGCAAACGGCTCCCCAGAGGTTTCGTCCCGGCTGGAGGCAGCAGCTGTGCCCCAGGCCCTCCCGGGCGGGCACCGCGCTCCACACGAGAGCATCGCCCTGCGCGGTGATGCCACGGGGCAGCCACCGCAGCGCGGCCTCGCCCCCCCACCACGGGGATCCTGTCCCCCAGCCCCGTGCAGCAGCCCAGGGCCCGAAAGCAGGGGCGGCCCCGGTAGAGCCGCTTCACATCGCACACGGGAGCTCCGTGCCGCAGTGGCCGCAGGCCCGTGGGGCACCAGGACGTCCCCAGCCCACGCGGCTGCAGGCGGCGCCTCTCCCCCGTGGGGCAGGTCTCAGTCCAGCGTCACCCTGCCCAGGTGTCCCGCCCGGAAATCCCGCAGGAACTCGTAGGCAGCGGCGGGGTAGTTGAGCATCGTCACGTTGACGTTCCCTGGAGACGGGGGCGGCGGGTGCAGAAGGACGTGTCAGCGGGGCCTGGAGCCGCCCACGGGTCCCCAAAAGCCTGGCCGCTGCGCCCCAGGCAGCGGAGGTCCCCCCCGGAGCACTCACCCGTGCCCGTCAGCACCTTCACCTTCTGCGTCCTGCCCTGGGCGAGCGCCACGTGCCTCAGCACGGGCTCGATGTCGTCGCAGGCCTCGGCCAGCCCGTAGCGCCGCACGTACCTGCCGAAGGCGGTGGCTCGCGCCCTGCCGGCATGGCGTCTGCCCCCCCCAGCGCCCCGGGGCGTTCTCCACCGCCCACTTGGGCCCACAGGCAGCGGGCGCAGCCCGGGGCGCTCCCCGGTTCCCCCGCCGGCTCACCCGAACTGCTGCCGCTTGTTCAGGGCGTACAGGAGGTAGTCGGCCATGATGTCCTCCCCCACCAGGTGGTCACGGATGGCTCCTGGAAAAGAGGGTCCAGCCCCAGCTCCCCCCCAGCCCTGCCCCGAGCCCCAGCCACCCCTCCCGCCCTCCACGTGCCACCTGTGGGCACCCAGGCAGTGCGCACCGGCCGGGGGGGGCCGCGAGCAGCAGACCCCCAGCCTCAGGTACCAGGCCCAGCCGGGGCTCGAAGCCACGTCTGGGGAGTCCCCGCAGCCACGGCCTCCACCTCACCGCACAGCGCCAGCTTCATGCCCATCTCCACGTCCCCCAGCCGCGGGGGCAGCACGCCCGGCGTGTCCACCAGGTACATCAGGGGCTTCTCACAGACCTGCGACAGGGGGAGGCAGGGCCGTTAGGACGCACGGCTCGGTAATTAGCACCGCGGACTCCAACACGGCTAACGAGCGAGGCGTTGAGCTCTGTTGTTAAGGTCTGGCTGGAGAGGGGACCCAAGCAACCCTCTGAGATGAGCTCTGCGAGCCTCGAGGTTTTCCAGAGCTCCCGCGAGAGGACGCGGGGAGGCCGAGGCCAGCACCTGCCCAGCTGGCTGCGCCGCGGGGACGGTACCTGGATTCTGGTCAGCACTGCCTTGGTGATGCCTGGCTCGCCGCCGACCGCGGTGGCTTTCCCTTCGGGGCAAGGAGAGACACCGTCAGAGAAGCGAGCGGCGCTCTGCCCCTCCGCCCGCTCCACGGCTGCGCCAGCGGCTCCTCCCCGAGCCCAGGCGCCACGGAGAAATACCCTTTTTGAGGTGCAGCCTCCGCAGGGAGTTGATGAGCGAGGACTTGCCCACGTTGGGCACACCGATCACCAGGATGCTGTACTCGCTGCTCTGGAAGCAAGGAGGACGTGGGCAGGGAGCGGCCGGTTATCAGCCACCCACCCCAGGAGCGACAGGCAGCCGCAACAGCGAAACAACCCGGCCTTTGCCGGCGCTTCTGGCACACGGGCGAGTGGCCTCGTCCCTCCAGCTGGAGAGGGAGGTGACCTGCAGGCAGCGACCCCGACTCCCTGCGCACGCATGGGCAGCCTCGCTGCTGCGTCTCACCTCGGCCCTGTGGTAGCGCGGGCTGTCCCCCACCAGCTTGGCAACCAGGGGAACAATCTGCAGGGAAACACAGAGAAGGGCTGTAACTGCGGCTCTGCGCCCGGGCTGGCAGCAGCCGCTCGCTGGGAGGACACTGTGCCAGGAGGATGCGCAAAACGGGAGCCAAGCAGAGGACGGGGTGCCTCAGCTAAGCTGGAAATGACGATGACTGTGGAACAGCCAGCATCACCTCCCCACAGTGGGGCATTGAGGCCTCTCCGTGGGGCTGGGGGATCGGCGCATGGCCCTCGGCTGCCAGCAGCGAGGAGCAGGGCTGGGCATGGGGCTGCTGGCCCATTACCTTCTTGACGTTGCCATCACGCTGGCAGTCAGCGAAGACAACGTGCGAGCATCCCTGCTGCTTCAGGTGCTCCAAGACTGTCTGAGGGGGACAGGCAGAGGCATGGCTGGCACCGGCCTGCGGTGACCCGCGGGCCCCCAGCCAGCCCCGCCCCGGTGCTCACCGGCTGCCGGCGGGGATCAGCCAGGTCCATCTTGTTCAGCACGAGGATGTGCGGGCGGATGCCCAGCACCGCCTGCAGCATGGGGTTCCGGCCCGACAGCGGGATGTGAGCGCCGCTAAGGAGAGTGACTGTGCACTGGCATGGGAGCGGGTACTAGGGGGGACCAGTTAGCGGGGAGGGAGGCAGTTTATGGGACTGGTGCGGAGCTGGAGGGGGGGGTACGGGACTGGGAGAAGGAGCGGCCTGGAGGGAGACGGGGCAGCTGGGGCAGGCGGGGCGGGGGGACGGGGACCGGTGCAGGGGGCGGGGTCGCAGCCCCTGCTGCCCCGGGGGACACCCAGGGGGACGAAGAGCCGTGCCGGAGGATATGCGAGCGTCGTGCACCTCGATGAGGCAGTCGGCGCGCCGCAGGGAGGCCCGCATCTGCCGCAGGCCTGCAACGCAGCGCTGGGTGAGCGGCGGAAGCGGGGGTGGGGGGCGTCAGCCCGCCCCGCTCCCGCCCCTCACCTTTCGCCATGTGCCCCGGGAACCAGGAGGCCACATCGCGGCCACCGAAATCGAAGCGCTCCCGGAACCCGCGAGGCACCGGCCCGGGCCCGGCCGCCGCCGCCGCCCGCAGTGCTCCCGCCCACCCTCTCATGGTGGCGACGCCCCGTCCTCTGCGTCACATCCGGCGCGACGCGGAGAGAGACCGGAGGGCGGTGGGCGGGGCGACGCTGAGAGGGCGGGGCGACCGTCGTGGGCGGGGCGTTCCGCTCAGCGGCCGTCGCTGCCGTCTCCTCCTCAGCGCCATGGCGGAGCCGCGGCCTAAGGGGCCTACGGGGCCTGCGGGGCCTACGGGGGGCCCGGCGGGGGGTCCTGGCGGCACGGGGGGTGCCGGGCCCCGCGGAGGGCACTCCGTGCCCTCCGCGGGGCCCGGCACCCCCCGTGCCGCGGGGCCTGGTCCCCAACCCACCCCCCAGCCCCCGCCAGCCCCTCAGCCCACCCCGGAGCCAGGCCCGACACAGACCCCGCTGGACGACACCCGCTTCCTGATCGCCAGCACCAACTGGTACTAACGCCGCAGCCCCTTTTCCCCGCCGGACCCGAGCCGAGGAGCCGCATCCATCCCCCCAGAGAGACAGAAGCCTCCGCGTCCCTCCGCCGGGGAGGTTTCTCAATAAAAGAGGCTGACCGGCAGCGACCCATCAAGCACGGGTTTTATTTTCCCACCTCAGAGCCGAGGAGCAGGGCCGGGCGCCTCGAAGAACTGGTTGAGGCGCTCGGCTTCTCGCCAGCCTGACAGCAGGGCCCCGTGGGTGGTGGAGTAGAAGGTACGGTGGGTGGCCTCGCCGGCGAAGAGGAGCTGCAGAGGCTGTGGTGAGGCGGGAGGTGAGCACGGGGGGCCTGCCGCCTCCCCCAGCCCAGCGGGGACACCGGGTCGTACTAAACCAGCCTCATCTCCCTGCCCTTCGGCACCCTGTGCATGCGTGACCCACTCTGCAGCCACGTAGAGACCGAGGAGCGGGCACCTTCCCTTCGTTAGAGACCCACCCCATGCCCTGAGGATGCTGGAAAGGGGTTGGAAGGAGCTATGTGTCTCCAAATTTTGTGGAAATGGGATTCCCCCCACCCCCGTGGAGCTCAGCGGGAAGAGCCAAGGGGTGTTGGTTGGTGACCCGAGCATCCCTGAATGGAACAGGAGTGAGGAATGCCCCCTCCCTGGGCTCCTCAGGGCCTGAGGCGCCCTGTTCCCACCCCTGCTCGTCTGTCCCCATGCCCGGGGGGTCCCGCTTCCCCCACGGCCGCTGCATCCCCCCAAGCCTAAAGCAGTTACCCTGGGGTCCGCAGGGTCCTCGGGCAGGGGCTGAGCCAGCGCGTCAATGTCGTCCCCCGAGCTGCCGACGGCCACGTAGCTGTAGGAGCCGCGGGTGTAGGGAGCGCTGTGCCAGCGGGACCTGAGCACGCTCCTGGGAGCGGGCAGGCGCGGGTTCCCTGCGGGCGTGGATTTTGGGTGGGATCCAGAAATCCGGGCGTGCATTTCTGCAGGGGGATTGGGGCGACGAGGGCGGAGGAGGCGGCAGTACCTGTCAGCGTGCGGAGGACGCGCGTCATGGTGCCGAGAACCTCCGTGTCGCTCAGTGTCTCCATGTACTCCGACTCCTTCCCCGCGATGAAGCCGCAGAGGACGTGCCCGTGCCTGGGGAGGAAGGACGGGGCCGAGAGCTGCCTGCCGCCCTCCCGCTGCTCGCTGGGCACCCTGCCCTCCCTGCCCCCGTCACAGGCCACCAGCAGCCCAGAGGAGGTCTTGAAGCTCCAGACAGGACCGAGATGCCTGGAAGATGCCCAGACCCCCCCACCCGCGATGCCCCTTCACGTACTGCTCCGGCGGTTGGAGGACCACGAATCCGATGAGCTTCTTGAACCAGTTGGCCTCCAGGTCGGCACTGGGCTCCTCGAGGGGCGACTCATCCTCCCACACCGCTTCGAGGAGCTGCTGCTGGGGTTCCCAGAAAGGCTGCTCGAACTCCAGGAAGATCTTGTTGTTGGTGCCAAAACCCAGGCGGCGAATGGCCTCTGCTTTCCGCTCCGGCAGCGGAGGCTGGAAGAAGTCCTGGTGGCGTTCCTTGAGGAAACCTGCAGGCAGAAGATGGGGCAGCTCTGTTCGCCGGGCTCCTAAACGGGGTCTGAGATATTTTCTCTTCCCCAAACCCCTTCCCAGCCTCCCCTCTCCCACCGGGGTTCCCGGCGGAGAGGAGAGGCTGGGAAGGGGTTTGGGCAGGTCCCTGCCCTCCGTCTGCCCACCTCCAACCACGCCAAGGGGTTGGAGGGGACAACAAGGAAAGGTGTTGGTGTCCTCACCCAGCGGGACGGTGATGATGACGTGGTCGGCGAGGAAGGTGTCTCCGTCCTCGCACTCCACCCGGACGGGGAAATCCCTACCCTTGTTCCCTTCCTCGCGGAAGGACCCTCTCCACCGGATGGTCCTCACCGCTTTGCTGAGCAGGACAGTGCCCTCCGGCAGAGCCGAGAGCATGCGATCGGGCAGGCTGCTGTAGCCGCTGCAGGAGGAGGCACCGCTGGGGATGGGGTGCCCCCCCCGAAATGCTCTTCCGCCTCCCCCTCTGGAGCCCCCCACTTACCCCGGGAAGGTGCAGTCCAGGCCGGGCAGGGAGACGTACTCCCCGAAGGGCTCCAGGGCCACCAGGTCCATGCTGTGGGTCCCGCTGATGCAACACTCCAGCTTGAGGCAGGCGGCCAGGATGGCCAGACGGAGCCGCCGGGCATCCTCCTCGCCCCCCCCCAACGCAGGGACCCTCCGGGCGATCTCTGTCCGCAGGTACTGTCCCACGCTGGGTGCTGGCGGCTCCTCAGCCCCCCGAAAAGCCCGGGCGGAGGCCAGGAGGGCGTCGAAGAGGTCGCGGGCTTCATTCACCGCCTGGGGGCTCAGCGCCCCCCCCGAGCTGCCGAAGGTGACGGAGGGCAGCGGGGGGTGGCCCCCCGCCTCCGCCCGCTGGTTCTCCTCCCGGGCGGCCTCCGGGGCCAGCAGGCCGTAGTGGGTGGCCAGGCGGAAGACGGGGTTCCCTGGCGAGGGGCCGTGGATCCAGTGCGCCCCCAGCTCCGCCAGCCCCAGCGCTGCAGGGGGGGGGGGGGTGTGTCACCCCAAGGCATGCGTGTGGCAGGACGCCCAGCCCCACGTGCCCCCCAAACCAGCTGGAGCCAGTGGGCCCTCCCCTGCCCCAGCCCCCCCTGCGTCACCCGTGACCAGCTCCGGTTTGGTCCCACTGCACCCACGGGACCGAACACCCCCAGCCCACTCAGGACTGGCCCCACAGGGGGGTCCAGGTGCAGCTCCCCCATCCCTGGTCCTGCCCCGGTACAGCCACCCCCCCCCCCCGGCCGGACCCGTTCCCCGGTGCCGTCCCCTGCCCAGCCCCGCCCACCCCGTGCCGCGCCCCCCCTGCCCAGCCCCATCCCCCGGTGCCACCGCCCCTGCCCGGCCCCGTTCCCAAGTGCCGCCCCCCCTGCCCAGCCCCGTCCCCCAGTGCCGCCCCCCCGGGCCTCCCCCGTACCGAAGGGGCGGGTGCAGACGCGGCCCCCGGCGCGGGCCACCGCCTCCAGCAGGCGGAGGGAGCCGTGGCCGCGGAGCCGCTGCGCCGCCCCCAGCCCCGCCAGCCCCGCGCCCACCGCCACCACCCGCCGCCCGCCGCCGCCCTCCATGGCGCCCGCCACGGCCCGCCCCGGGCCCCGCCCCGCCGGGCCCCGCCCGGCCAGGCCCCGCCCCCAGGCTAGGCCCCGCCCCAGGCCAGGCCCCGCCCCCGCCCCGCCAGGCCCCGCCCCCCGCCCGCCGCCTCACGGGGAAGGGGGGTGCCGTGCCCGGGCGGGGCTGCTCCCGCGGCGCGGCGGTGGGTGCCGAGCGCGGGACCGAAGCCGTTCCGGTCTTGCGGACGGAGGGGCGGGCGGAGGCCGGCTTGGGAGAGGGGACCCTCCCTGCGATGGGGGACAACCCTGGGACCGCCGCACCGCGCTCCTCCTCTCCCTATGCCGCTCCGGCAGCTGCCCGGTGCCGTGGCCGGCCAGCCCGGCGAGGTGGGGGAGCCGCTGGGCGCCGGCGTTCGGTCCGTCAGCGGCGGGCCGGTCCCGGCGGCACCGGGGAGGGCTGCCCTCAGGGGCCGGCCCTGGAGCTCCCGCTCGCCGGTGATGTCCGGGCCGTTGTGGGCACGAATAAAGCTCTCCGTCCCCGCGGCTGCCTGGTGGTTCTCTGCCGGCGATCGTTCCTGCCCCCCCGCCTCCTGCCCCGCGTACGGGCAGCCCCCCGGGAAACATTTACGTGCAAGGAAGAGCCGGGGGTGTCAGAGCTGCGGCGCAGGCTCCTGAAATCCCCTCTGAGGGTTTATTTTGGAGGGATTTTCCGGTTTTCCAGCAAGCAGCAGGGTGGGGCCGCACGGGCAGGGGGCTGCGCGCCGCCGCGGGACACCAGCCGGGCGGCAGCTTCGTGGGGGGCGCTGGCCCTGCGACCTGGCCCCTGCGCATCCCCTGGGCTCCTGGGGATGGAGGACGGGCATTCCCAGCGTGTCGGCGCTGAGCCGTGCAGCCATCCCCGGGGACCTCCGGCCACTCGGCCCTGGGACCGAACGATGCAGGCAAGCGCCCGGCTTGGCCCAGTGGAGCCCCGAGCCCCCCCCAGTCAGAGACCCTCCACCTCCCTGGGGACCTGTCTGGGGGAAGAAGGGTTCCCCACATCCAACCTGAAGCCCTCTGGGCTGCGATCTGGGGCCGGGGCCCCTTGTTGCATTGTCTGTTGCTGCCGAGAAGCGATTGGCCTCATCCATCCCCTCCATTCCTGCCTGTGCTAGATTGGGGGCTGCTCTCAGACACCCCCGCCTCCCCACAGCCAGAGCCCACAAGCCCAGCTCCCTCCCATCTCCTTGTGGGTTGGGTGCTCTAATCCCCCACCCACTGGGCAGCCACTGTAGGGTCATGGCAGGATCCCCACGTCCCCCTTGCGCAGCCCCGGATGCGGCTCCACCATCGTCCCGGGGCTGCCCGGCCGGTGGCTCCCGCCTGCCTCGGCGCCTCGGTTGACCCCGGCGCTGCCCTGCCTGCACCGTGCCACCGGTCCTTGAGGAGCTCTCAAGCAAGGAGGAAGACAAACCCTGACGACTAAGGGATGCATGGGAAGCACCATCACCACAAGCGTGTCAGGACAGCAGGAAGGAGGGGACAGCAGGGGATGTCCCACCGCCTCCTCGGGCTGTCCCAGCCGAGGGAGAGGGGCCAGGCCACTGGCATCTCCCCGGCGAGCTGCCACTCTACTGGGACCTCTCCATCAGCTCCAGGATGCTGCTGTAGAGGCGGCCGGGGGCGTCCAAGCCCCAGATGAAGTCCCAGTGGTTCCAGTCGGGCATGTGGCCATAGGCGATGAGATGGGTGATGTGGGGCAGCAGCAGGCGGACGTCCCTCCAGTCAGCTGCCCAGTCCTCCCCCCCCGACCACACCGCGGTGGGCACGGGCATCTCTTCCACGTGGTAGGAGGGAGGTGTCGCCTGGAGGGACACAGGGGGCTCTGAGGAACCGCCATCATGGTCAACCCCTGCAAGCCAGCCTGTCCCCACACCACCCAGGACAGTCCCCTGGCATCTCCAGCCGCCAGCACTGCCGCTGCAGCCTCCTACCTGGTGGTACACAGCTGGGTTTTCACTGCCATAGTTGAAGGCTTTGAATTCTCCTGATGCCACCACCTGGGAGGAGAGGATAGATCTGCAGTGGGAGGCCAGTGAGCACCGCTGCCTGGGTCCGGCATCTCCTGGCCTCCTCGAGGGACCACATCACGAGAAGGTGGTCGCACAGGACATTGCAGGAGGAGGTGGCATCCCTGCAAAGCCAGGCTTTCCACCTTTTTTAACAGGGTGATGCTTCGACCTCCAGCTCCACGCCTGTCCCTAGCTGCGGGTTGACAAACCAAGGTGTTGCATGCAACTCCTTGGCTGCCCCGGTGCAACAACACTCGTGCCTCTGAAAGCCTGCTCATCACCGGCTGCGTGCACGGGATGCTGCTGCAGGACTTCGCATTGGCGAGTTTTCCTTCAACAACCTGGTCATCCTCACCCCCTCATGACACTTCGGGCTCAGAGCACAGAGACATCAGCGAGCCGTTATTGTAAGAGTTGCTTCTATGCTAGAGGCAAAAGCTCAGATATCTGCACAATAGTTGCATTGATTAAAAAGACCTTTTTTGCCTTTCCCATTACCTATAATTTGGCTCTGGAAGGAGGCACCAGGGTGGGGGTCTCCAGCCTGGCCCTGTTTCCGGCAAGGCCAACACCACAGCTGCAGCAGGTTGCTCAGACTGGCAGAGTCAGGCCCTGGTTTCTCTGGGACCCCTTTGGGCAGGGGGAGGTGCCGCTGGATCCCCCTTTGCCTCCTTGTCTGTGGCTGAGCAGGCCCAGCTTCCCCAGCCTCTCCTCGTATGCCCTTGGCTTCCACCCCCCATCACCACGGTGTACCTGGGCTCGCTCTGCTTTGGAGATCCCTGGGGGCCCCAAAATGGTCCCCGCATCCAGTTGTGGCCTCCCGATCCCTTCCCTTGTCCTGCCTGGCACAGCCCAGGGTGCACGCCTCGGCGTCCCCTGGTCCCCAGAAGGACGAGGGCAGCTCATCCTGCATCCAGCGCCTCTTCTGTACGCCTGATTTCTTGCCTTTACTTTCTCATGAGCTGCTAATGTCCAAGATCCCCGACCTCTCACGTCTGCCCCGGATGCACCAGACCCTCAGTGAAGGGACCATCCCAAGGGTGAAGCATCTGCGTTTCAGGGAACCTACCTGGGCCCAGTGTATCAAGTTTTTGACAGAGGTCCCATCTGGATAGTGGGATGTGTACACATCTAGTCGTGTCTGCAAGGGAACATATTTGAGCTGTCATGGCTTCCCAATGGATAGGAGTGAGGATGGCAGTTGCCGGATGACGCGTTTCCCAAAACAGCCACTGCTGAGTCTCGCTGCCTAGAGAATGGGGTCGGGTGCAGGAATGTAATTTTCATTAAAAATCAATTGCTCTGAGACAGCTCCAGGAGAATGGTGATGAAGAATGAGGCACCCCTGGCTCCTGGAGATACCTCATCTGGGCTCAGGGACTGTGCTCAAGACTTTACTGACTACGCGTGGTCACCCAGATGCTGCTTCAGCGGACTTGATGGAGGGTGGGTAAGAGGGGGGGGCTGCACCTCAGGGCTGCTGGTGGGAGGTGCAGCTGGCCTCGGTGGCAGGCAGCCCGAACTCAGGGATGCTCTTAAGTGCCACCTGGCCACTGACATTCGCCCAGCACAGCCTGGGGACTTTTCCTGTGCGGGGAGGAGAAGCAGCCAGAGAGGGATCTGGCAGAGGGACACGCGTTGCCCTTGCAACATCTGCTTGCCCGTGAGCGCTGGGGGCGAGCGGCCGCAGCAGGCTGGGCAGCAGGCAGGGGGGTTGGCAGCGCTGGCGGGCGCTGCTGGGGGCTCCCAAGCGGTGCCCCTCGGGGCTCCCTGTCCCTCGCCCCGACACCCACCGTGTTGAGGTTCTTCTCGTTGTAGCCGCCCAGCAGAAAGAGGAGGTTGGCACAGGGCTTGTGCAGCAGCGGGTGCCTGCACAGCTCGGGGAGAAACCTCCACAGCTTCCTTATCCGCAGTGAGGCGTCTGTTCTGCCGAGCAGGAGCTGCAGAAGCAAAGGGCAAGGTTGAGGTCTTGCATTTCCCTTCCTGCAGCCTAGCCCTCGGACCGCCTGCCCCAACCCGCCGCCGGCCGGTGTCCCCATGAGCTGTCCCACCGGCCGGGCGGTGAGGGGATGTGCGGCACAGGGTGCCCACAGGAGTCAAACCCGCTCCTCCTTTGCCGTCCGGCCTCGCGGAGATCTGTACGGCTCGTTGCGGGAGGCGATGCTGATTGAATGCACACCAGGGAAATCAATATTCGGGACTCTCCTCTTTCCCCCCACCTCCCCCAAGTGCTGGATTTCTTTTTCGCTGTCATTAAAATCGACACATCAAAGCTACTCTTTTCCAGGCGGTCTGTCCAGGAATTCAACCAGTGCCCCCTTAGAAAGACCAGTTTCAACACCTGAAGATCCTACAGATGGAAGGCAGGCATGCACTCAGCAAAGAGACCGTGCAGGAGCACACCCGCACCTGAATCCCGTCTGTGCTTATAAATCAGCGGGAATTAACTGTTTTCTCCCACATCGGATAGGGGACTGCGTCTGGGCATGATCCCTTTTCTAGCACCGGTGGGTTCAGGGGAGGAGAGCATGGAGTAATGCCCTACCTGAAACATCTTGAATTGCCTGTCCAGAAGGAAGGACATTTTCATGATGGGACTTTTGGCGTGCTTGATTGTCACTGCTGGAGCCAGGGCAAAAAACATTTTGATTTTCTGAGCCAGTTCTGGCATGGATGAAAACGCAATGAACGCTGAGAAAACAGAAAAACAACCTGAGACTCGGTCAATCTTTCTTCAGGTGCTTAATCCAAGGGTTCGCTTGGACCCGCTGCCCAGATCTGTTAAGCTGGTGTTATCTCCAATTAGAGATCTGGGATCTCGTGCCACCTTCTGGTTAACATTAGTACTAGAGATGTCCAAAAGGAGACAACGCTTTTACTCCTGTGGTTAGAAGCGGCCGATGAGGCACTTCAGCGACTACCACTGATGGGAAGCCCTGCCCCATTCACCAGGTGAAGGGAACAGTGCTGTCATCTTCCATCAACCACTGCTAAAGGGTATCATCGTCACAGAAGTTACCTCGTGCCCCTGATGGCCCAGCTGGTGAAAAGAAACACCGTGCGTTTCATCAGAAAGCAGCAGCTGTGCCCTCCATACAAAACGCCTTTGGTTTTGATGTGGAACACGGCAATCCAGTTTTCTAGGTTGAATTATAGTTGCTCCAGTTGCAGCAAGGAGTTTACTGAGGTCACCAGGAGCTTTCCTACTACCCTAGGAGCACGCTGGTCCTCCCAGATGTCTTGTATGGAAAGCACGGCTGCTGTGGAACTTCTCACTGCAAGAGACCTCCTCCCTAGCACGCCTGCTCGGCAGCCCACAAAGACAGGACCTCTCCACTTTCTGCTTACAAACACCAAAATGAACATTTTCAAGGTGGTCCAGGCAACGCGATGTGCAACCCCTTCTAACGCACCGATTGTGCAACCCTGCGAGTAGCCAACGTAATAGATCTGCTTCTGCCCAGTCTTCTGCAGAACAAAGTCGATCATGGCTGGGAGGTCGTACATTGCCATTTCATGAAAGCTGCAACACAGGAGTGGCGCGTTGGTTATAAGGTAACACCAGGAGAGCAAACTTACAAGTGATTTTTGGCAGCCTTGCATTGCTCATGTACTGAAGGGCTTAACATCTGTGGCTGATTTTTTTCAGGAGAAAATTCCTATGAGCTAGGAGAGCCCTGTGCCGGGTGAAACTGCACAGGGTCTGAAGACATCCCTCCTGCCATGGCCTCATCCTTTCCTGAAAGGGCTTAATCCTTCCATAACCGTGGTTAGTGGCAAAGAAACTGCGCGGAGCCCGGCCAGCTGTGCGTTCAGGTGCAATACACAGCAGCTCTGCAGACCCGGAGCCGGCGCTGTCAGGATTACAGCACCAGCTCTGCTCCTAGAGATGTTCTTTCCCAGAAGGGGACGGAGCACCAGTTCCTGTCTCTGTGCCTTTTAGTGTCATATGGTGAAATGCAGACCTACTTTATTAGGTTTTTCTTACTAGAAGCACATTTATGAGCTTGGGAAATCCAGGACTGCTCTGAAGATCAGCTCTGGAGAGGCAGTAGCAGCTTAAAAAGCCACTCTTGGGGCCAAAGTTTCTGTGGACAACGTCTAGGAGAAGGGGAGGTGGGAATGACGCCTGCGGACACGTTGCTGGGGGGCTTGGCTGGGGAGGTCCCCACAGAGGCCCCAGGATGGGGCTGACGTCTGGGTAGGATGGGTGTCTCCGCACGGGCAGCAGTGGCCTGCGCTCTCGGCAGGGCCGGGCAGCTGCCGGGAGGTGTTGGCGCCGTGTCAGCAGGCAGGTCTGCACGGGTACCTCCATCCTCCCCCGGCACGTCACCGGGAGGTCTGGGGGAGGCCGTATCCGGGGATTGGGTGCTCTGACTTGTCTGCTTGGAGGCACCCACCTCTGCCTGGAGGCTAGCGACAGGCAGAGAAGTTTGCCGTGCTTTTGTAATCCACTCCAGCCCACCTGAAATCCCAGAATTCAACCTGGTCAGCTGAAAGGTGCTGGTGTCTTCGGGACCAGCTTGTCCCCCGGCTGTTTCCCAGCCAGACGTCATAGCCAGAGTCTGCTAGTATGAAGCCAAGGCTGTTGTTAGCCAGATTTTCCACCCAGTGGCTGCCTTCTCCGAATAACCCGTGCTGCAGAAACACGGCGGGCTTGGTCCCTGGGTGTGAAAGAAACAGCACGTTTCATTGAACCAGAATTTCTCTGCTTACCCCAAATTCAGGCCAATAAAGCCTCTTTCTTGCACCGCCAGAGGACATACAACGTGCATTTTAATGACGTCTCCTGGTGAAGGAATCCTTGCCGTAGTTGTCTCGTGGTGGTTGCCCTTGTTGTCCCAGGCTGGAGGGCTGTGGACATCCGTCCTAAGCCTTTCAGACCCCAGGGGCTCATCCCCACAAGATCAGCGCCGTGGCCGCTGACAACAACCATGTGAAAGCTCACATGTACAGGCTTGTCCCTGAGACCGTTCAAACCCCAAAGTCACAATTTTATGGGGAAAAAATTAAATGAGGAGCTCTCTTAAGATATGCCTGCACCCTCTGAGCCTTTAAACCGAGTCTCTGCTTGATAGGAAAGGTGGTTGCTGTGCTGCACACACGCTTTCCTGTGCTGGCTGCTAAAGCCTGGGCTGCAAATTGGAGAAGCACTGTGGATTTGGTGTTTTTCCTTTAACAATAAATACTCCTCTGGCCTGGTAAGGTTCATCCCTTCACCTGCTTGTGATGTTAAAGGGTTTTTTTTTTTGCGCTAACCTCCGTGTGAAATAGAGCCGTACCTCTGTTCCTAGGATTTTCTCTCCCATGAGGAATTCTGTTCAGGCTGACGTAGTAGCCGTCACGAGTCAGGACTTCGTACTCCTCACTGGGGTACCCTCTGTGGCTGATCATTTGGCTCTGGGGAAAGAAAAACCCAGCCGTAGCTGAGGTGCTCGTTTGACTGGAAGCGCACATCCCTCATCCGCTGGGATGCCTTTGCAAAACCGAAACACCGCGGCCGTTGGGCCGTGGCTTTGCCCGAGGTGTCTCTGGATCAGCTGAGGACTTTTCTGAGAGAGGATGCTCTGTCCGAATCCCACGCCCGCCCCAGCGAGATGCCCAAGGGAAGAGGAGACGTTCAGCCGCGTCTCGCGCCTGTGAGCAGGAGGGGAGCCGGTGGCAGCAGGGCTCCCGTGCAGCGTGCAGCAGCACATGCGTTTGAAACGTCTCCAAAACCAAAGGCTGAAACCAAAAAGATTTACTGAGAGCTGGCACCAGTGGCAGGACATGACATGTCATGCTCTGAGCTGATGCGCGGGGCAGATAAGACGGCAGGGCATATCGAACCTGCCGAGCTGGGCTGA
Source organism: Phoenicopterus ruber ruber (assembly GCA_009819775.1). NCBI lineage: Eukaryota > Metazoa > Chordata > Aves > Phoenicopteriformes > Phoenicopteridae > Phoenicopterus > Phoenicopterus ruber. The sequence goes on from CM020221.1 coordinate 194,558, forward strand.
CTGGAAGGGCAACGGGACAAGCCTCGCAGGATTTGTTGCAGGGCTCCTGAGGCTCTGTCTGAGCTTTATTTATGCTGAAAACTCCACAGATTGGGAAGTTTCAGTCTGTGAAATCCAGCTGTGATCCCGCCTACACATCGCTGTATGCTCGCTTTGTCACACGGTTGGCGGAAGAGATTAATTTCAGCAATTTTATTGCCCATGTCTTGGGTCCATCAGAGACTTTCAGGACTCCCCTGGACACGGCCCTGAGCAACTTGCTGCAGCTGAAGGAGAGGAGCCGTGCACAACTTTCTACCCCCCAGGAAGACGTCTGATCAAACCCAGGCTGGGATTATCCCGTCTCTAACTGCCCTGCTGATAATTGCACTTAATACCGCTGGGAGGAAGAGGACTCCTTCAGGAAGCAGAGCTTCTTAACGATGGTATGGAGGCAACGTCATATCGCACCACGCAACAAAACCAGCACACGCGGTGACCCGAGCCCTCTCCCCATACGTACCCTCCATCCCTCTCTCCCCCAGCTAAATGTCCGCAGAGTTTCAGAGAGTGGAAATTCAAAGTTCTCCTGACTTACAACATTCATGAAAGTCTCGGGGTTTATAGTCTTTTTCTGCTCGATGGCGTCTTCTGAGTTCACGAGTGCTTGTATCAAAACCAGGATTGCAATAAACAGCCACATCTTGTGTCTGTGCAAATTATTATTATTATTATTATTATTATTATTATTATTATTAAACATTGTTATGAATATCTGTTTCTACTTGGTTATGATGGGTTAAGTTCCTTATATATCTGAAGACCATATCTGAGTTGGGGAAGCGGAGGGGATTCCCCATTCCAGCTTCCATTACAGTCCACGCAAGGCTCTTCTTACTCCTCTGTACAGACTGGATCTGGTACTAGGCAAGACCCATTTTTATATTTTTAATGGTAAAAAGAAGAGAAACAGCTTTATAACGCAAGAACTAAAGTGATAGAAAATACCGTCAGGCCAATTGTCACACAGAGGGAATTAATCTGAAGTAAGCGTTTATGCTACGGAAGGAACACATTTAGGTTGGCTGGGCTATGCCTATGTCTATACTTTTGCTGTTTCTCTATTGCTTAGCTTTTGCACTCAGAAGCCACTATTAACGGAAGGATCATATGAACTGAAACTGGTAGAGCCTCATAGGAGGACTATGTATTAAATAAGTGTAGCCTGAAAAAACCAGAAGCTTTTTTGATCGTCTTGGACGCTTCTGTCCCGAGCAGAGATCTATTTTTAACATAGACAGTTAATACTATATATGATTTCTAATGCTGTGCCAGACTCTTAAAAGTTAGAGCTTAACTTCAACCCAGTAGCATGAGCTGCAAATCTTCTCACCAGCCATCTGTTTACTCTCTACCTCCCTTTTCTTCCTCCCAATGGGTCTCCCACACCATGAGACATATCTGAAATAGTCCCAGTAACCCTCTCTATGGTATTACCAAGAGGCAAGTTACCAAGAAAAAAAAAAAAGCAATCAATGCTTTTTCACCCTCGGGACAGCTCCAACGCAAATCTGAATTATGCGGAGGAAAATACGTTACCAGGCAGAGCCCACTGTCGTGTCTGATCAGGCTGGTGGTGTGAATGGTGGTGGCTCTACCATCACGTCTTAAAAAGAGCACGTTGTGTCAGAGCCCTGCTACGTTGGCACCACACTGGTCCACATCATGTGCCCTCCAATTAAGCGATGTGCGTGCTGGTCATATCTTTGATAACTTCCTCTGCTTGGCCATGTGGTCATGACTTTCGTGCTTGCAAAGGATTACGTTTCCAAAAGCAGCCGGAGTGGTGCGGCAAGGAATTTCAGCTATGGAGTTGCACCTTAAACTCGTGATAGCCGCAGTAAAAAAATGTCAAAAGGTTTTCCTTGTAAAGGGTCATTTCCTAACTCCCGGGGCCCTTGGGAATGCCTCTTAGAAGAGCTCCTGGGGCGACAAAAGGACTCGGGCTCCACCAGCTTCACAAGGCCTCAGGACCATGCCGACCTCTCCATAGACACACCAGGGACAGGTCAGGCTTCACCGCCTGCCTGGGTGGGAGACACTGGGTGATTACACCACCCTTCAAAAGTGACAGTGGCCGAGGCAGCCTCCGCACAGCCCATACGCCCAAGCAGTGTTGTATTTGCAGCTGGCAGTTTGCAAAACCTCTGCAACGTTTTCTGGAAAAGCACCAAGCTGAGCATCTCGCTGGCAGATGGCAGAGCAGGGGAGAGCTTGTGCAACACCTCCATTTGGCTGAAGCGACAGGTGTTGCACAGAGCAAAGGTGTTTGTTCTCCACCTCCAGCCCGTGACCTTACAACCGATGCCTTTCTGTAGCTGCTTGGTAGCCACCTAAAAGACCAAGCCTTCGCCTGGCTACCAGGTGCTCGGCTTGAGTATACGTTTCCTGGTCATGGATTAGGTTGACTTCTAATGTTCATGCCAGCCATAGTCTATGAGCAGTATGCGAGTTGTGAAACACAGCCCCAAACACGCACGTGTTACTCCATGCACCAGACTGTAATTTTCTCTCAGCGCCGCAACCGCTGACACAAAGGGACCGTGTGTGTGGGCGCTATCTTCCTGACAGCAGGTGTGGCCAGAGCCTTCACTGTCTCATTGCCTTACTTCTGTCCCTGTGTCTGTTTTGGGCTTTTGAAAATGTCTTCTCGCTCTCGTGAGCGCCAAAATCCCACTACGTAAGATGGACTTTGCAGGTTATGTAGAGGGCAATTCCAGCGTGCGTCCCAAGAGGAGTTAAAAAACACCCTATAGATGCAGAAACCCCTACCCACCTTGTGTTTTTCTGCTCTACCATCAGGATTCCTTCGACAGCATCAAGACAGACCTCACCTTTTACTTGTATGGTCGGCTTCTTTGTCCACTGTCAAGTCTGCTGCCTTCTACCTCCACTGAGTACTAGTTATCTAGCGGAGGTACTAAGTACTAGTACTAGGTACTAACAGAGGTTGGAAAGGCAGCAGAGACTTCTCCAGCATCCTCAGGCCATGGGACAAGGCTATGGGAGCGGTGTATCAGCGCTGAGGTTAGTGTGTGATTTAGCACCATAACTGTGGCAGGAAGGAGAGAAGTTGCCAACAAAGAGTAGCTAGCTTTTTACTGAGAAACTCTCGTGTAGCTTCGTCAAAGGAAGAAACGAAGACCTTCGAGTTATTTGAAGTTAGGAGACCAGAGCTGGGCATTTTGACACACAGGTGCAAGTTTAGGTGGAAAGAACAATACCGTCATGATATTGTACACTTAATATAATTGTAAATAGTCACTGGTATTGACCTACAGTGTCAGAACCCCATAATACACGGTAGGGTACACAACCAAGTATTAGATAGACTATCACGGACATCTTAAAATGAAGCTGTATAACCACACTCACGGGATGTTTTTACAGTATTGTTGTGGGAACTAATGTAAGAAAAGACCGTTTAGAAACAGAAAGGTGTGTTATTTAACTTTCTGACCAAGTAGACTGTACCAATCAGCACTCTCACACACACAGTCTCAGAGGGGCAAAAATGTTTGTATCCAAGTGGTCTGGCCAAGGTCACCTGAGCGTGACACGGAAGGCAAGGGTTGCCAGCTACCGAGTCCTCCATTTGCCGTCTGGGTTCTGCTTGAGGCCCAAAGGCCAGCTCCTTCTTGGCCGCTAAGGTCCTTTAGGAATCAAAAGTTACTACGGCGTGATGTTTTGCTTCTGCATCTTGTTAACTTCATGCCTCATAAATATTAGGCAACATTGCTGCTGGGTGTCTTTCATGTTCTTGTTTGAGGTATCACAGGACTGTAACCCATCCTGCTGTTGGGATAACAGGAAGAGAACCAGCCCTTGACATGTGCTGCCTCCCCACTGCTGTCCTGTTAACAGGTGCAGGTCTTCTGCTGATGAGTCACGTTCTCTGTGGCGCATCATGGTGCAAGCAACACATTCCTCAGCGCTTACCAGTCTGATTGGTGTTAATCATGTCCTTGGCTATCAATGCTTACCATTCCTCTAACTCCTGCTCTGGTGTTTCTCCTGGTGCTTTCCCGCATGTACAAGCCGCCAGACCGTATGCCCAGGATGCTGGCTGTTGCCTTCCATCCGTTGCCTCTTGCCAAGCACAAGGGTAGGCCAGTCACAAGCAGGGAGATGCTTAACTAGCTGTCATCTGGTCTTGGCGTCCTGAACTGGGAAAGAGAGAATCATTCTGATTCTAGCAATAACAGAACGTCAACTCTTGTGTAATTCCTGCCAGATAAGCATGATTCCCTTGCAGTAACCTTGGAGAACCTTGCTCAAGTAAAGAACCTGATAAGAAAAGCAGTGCTTATCTGGTTGTACCTCTCCTAGTTTAAAGCCCCTCAGATAGGCTAGGATACCTCCAGCATCTCTGATTACACATTTAGTAGGGGTTTTACTCATGCTGGAGTTGCACAGTGAAGCTTGATAAAACAGCGAATTCTTTTTACAACACCTTACTAGAATTGTTCGTGCAGTCATTTTATTCACAGTAGTGAAACTGAATCAACAAAAGCAAAAATGTTCCTAAATGTTGATTGTGAAATAACCGAAATGTGGTCACCAGTGGTTTGTCTCAGCTAATTCTTCCCGTTTCTTTGTTCAGAAGACCCCAGAGCAACCCTGAACTTCTTGTACTTCTTCTCTGATCTCTCTTCATTGTACAGTTGGCTTTAAAGGGTATTTTAAAGCTAAAAGACTTTGGTTTGTTCATGAACAGACCTGGGCCAACTTCAGCAAACTTCCCCAATGAAGAAATACTAACATTTTTCGGATTTGGTATCATAGTGCTCTTGGGCTTTTTTCCAACGTATTGGAGAAAAGCTGATTGGGCTCAGCTTAGCCAATGCCCTGGTCAGGGCTATCACAGACCTTCAGGGACCTATGTCCCACACGACATAGTCCGGGGTCAGGAATGGAGACCAACACAGGCTTGTGAAGAGTGCTGGAGGTAGTTACACCTCATCATGATTTTGGCTAACTGTAACTTTCCATGGCCCTATACCATTCCCCCCTGCCTGAAGTACCAACATATGAAATACAAGTCTCAAAGCCCAGTTACTGGGTCTCTCTTCCAAGCATTCATCTAGCAATCTCAAAAGAAAACTTGGAAATAACGTAGGAAATAACACAGAAATTGCTCATAGTTCCTGAAATAAGAAAGCGACATGTCCTCAACTGAATAAAACTCTGAATCTACTCAGCAATGCCAGTGACTGCTGGAAACTGTTGCCAGGCTTGCTGTTAAGGATCAAAAAACCATGAAAAGGCAGAACACCATCTGACGTAACTCGATGAAACCTTATCCCAGATTAACCTCGGTACAAATCAGTGTCTAAATAACAGCATAGGCCAGCACGTTGCTTAAAGGAGACACCAAAGCAATCCTAGGGTTACTTACAAAAGCGCAACTTCACTTTAAGCATGTGCCTGTGCATAATCCTCAAGCGGGCAGGACGCTGTGGTAGACGCGCTCACCACCTCTCCAGTGTGGACGCAGCCTGGAGCTGACCATGTGCTTCACAGTTCGTGGAGCTGATCATACGCTCCACAGTTCGTGCGTGTGCTGCCTTTTTTTGCATTGACTGTGATGATGATAGAAAATTATAGGTCAGCAAACATGGTGCAACTACGGTATTTTGAACGGGATGTGACATGGTTGTAAGCCCTTCTGGCCTTGCGTGCCATACGCGAGCAGATCAAGAACGGCTTTGCATGAGCACATCTGGAAGAAAATTAAGTAAGTGGCTGAATGACCAACATCCTCCACACGTGTAGGCGTGTGACTGAGGTTGGTTGGCTCACGCACGGAGAACAAAAAGGGAGCACTACTGTGCCATGAATACATTCACCGGGGTGGTGAAGGCCTCGTGCTGCGTTGTGAAGTCTAAGGGCGAGAGATTGAGTTGATCTGGACCTCGACATCATGGGCTGATGTCCCAGCCTGACCTTGGACCTGTGCCATCACCATGGACCTGCCTGATGACTTCTGAGTTGCCTGGCAGACTTGAGACATGCAAGGACGGCAGTCCTGGCAAGATGAACGCAGCTTGCCATGTAACACAATCTGTTTATTGATCAAGGCAATCCCAGGTGACAGAACATCAAAATACTTATGCTACAGGCACCTTGATTATTTACCATTCCGTTTGCTTCCACATTGCACCCCTTCAGCTGTTGTTGATCCTTCAACAGGAGGCGGGAAGCAAGTACCAGTGCCACAGGGAGCAGAGCGCTTCCAGACCCTGATTTAGAAAGAACGTCACCAAAACACTCGGTCATGGGAGACTGCCAAAGAGTGAAGACAATGCAATACAAACATTGCATCAGATAATTACAAAAGTGGCAGAAACATTATAACCTGAACAGAAAGAGAAGAGACTAAGCCCTGCAATTCTTATAAATTTTCAGAAGTAAAAAGTCAGTACTTTTAAAGGAAACATAAGTTCTTGCAAGCTTTTCAGAAGTCTGTTGGGGAAACGTCTTGCCAAGCTTTGGATGTTTATTTGCAAAGACAGAAAAGTCTCCTTGCATTTGCATTGATATCCACGGCATCAACACAGTGCAGTCCTGTAAGAATGCTGCTCCAGGGCAGAGCCCCGCAGTAAATAACTAATCACATATAATAAAAGATGTCGTCACAAATATACTAGGGGAGGTAGCTAATCGCTGTTGCTCCAGATAGATCACATGTATCCTATAGCCTAATTCTTACACTCTGAGATTACCTCACCCCATCCTGTTTTCTTCTGCGGTCAGTTCTAGCTGTAAGGATGGAAAGTGAAACACCTTTACAGCCAGTCCCCTTTGATGATAACTCAGAGCCCACCGCAGTCGTCCTACAAGGGCGCGCACCAACAGCCCCATCCCACCATCTCCAGCCGCTTGGATGAAAGCGTGCTGCTAAGACCCACGGTTTGCCTCCGGAGAGCAGCCGTGCTGGGCTTGATACCCCTCCTCACCCGCCAACCGGCCCCCTGCGACCCACCTCTTCCCCACCGGGCGCGGGGCGGGGGACGCTAGTTGCATCGTGGGCGGTGGGCATCTGCCAGCATTACAAGCCGCTGAAAGTCATCCCTGAGCCGGGGGAGTGTTGGGCAAGCAGCTCTACCTCGCCTGCACGTGGCAAGACGTCTGCGCCGAAAACCCCCACGCCCCGCCGCAGGTTTAAGGCAGTACAACCACACAGAGCCCAGTGGACCCTATCTTACTTTATTATTATTATTATTATTATTATTTGTACATCTTTGTGGAAAGAGGGCCTTATCCTTCGCCCTGCTTGCTCCTAGGCATATTTTAAGAAGATAGTTACACAAACAGGCAAATTCACAATTCCTCCCCAAGTCAATATATTATTAAGTGTAATCCAGAAGCTGAAAACAGAGTTGGACTCATTACAGGCTTCCACCAGACGACTCTTCTCTCTCCCACGTGAGGAAAACAAAAGCATTTCCTGAGAGTCGGCAAAAGGCGACCTTCCCAGCTGGGTTTGTGCCTTGGGAATATTGCTTAAAACGGTGCAAGATGGTGTTTCCTGGTGGAACTTATTGAAAACCCTTTTGTTTATGAGCAAGGCTGGTGTTATCCAAATCAACATTTGGATATGTGGAATTTGAGAAAGATGTGCCCAAGTTAGCAAAATGGACAGTTCTCATGGAAAAAAACCAGGAGTTCTTTTCATTGTCACCAGGCAGAAAGTTTCTAGCTCCTTCCGACTGTAAAGTACAGCGATGAACGTCAGGATGTTGGGATTCTTGGCGTGGAAGAGACACCAGAAGGTGGATAAAGCTACACCGTCAGGATTCATTGCTCGACCCATCATGTGGTCCCATCCATCCGAGCACACCTACTCTGGTGAAACACCAGCGTCCAGGAGGGAGCTGAGCTGCTGTCCAGGTGTTTGCAGCTGGGAATCCAAGCGTAAGGAGGCCAGAGCCCACAACGGCGACCAGAAGCCAAATTCCGCTGAAATCGCTTGTTGCTGGAAACCCGCATGAGTGAGGCACCTGGGACACTCAGGGTCCAAGGGCCATGCCCAACTTCTGCAAGGACCTCAACCTATTTAACCTAAATCCTACGTGCTTTCCTGATCATTGGATTGGCTTGTTTTCCTCACTTGCCAGAGTAATACCAATCCAAATCCAGTGTAGCAGTTTAATGAGCCTTTTCCTCCTCTTTTTTTCTTCACTTCCCCGCCCCACCCCCCCCCCCCAAATAAAAGAAGCCCCAGAAGTCAAACGAGAAACCAACAATTACTGCCACTGGTCCGACTCTAGGCGCTCTTCTCCATCAGTTCAAGAATTTCTTTGTACACTTGTTCGTACACTTGAATACCCCAGAGGAAATCAAAATGGACAAATTCGGGAATGTACTTTTTGTATACCACATTGGTTATACGAGGCAGTGTGATGTTTACGTCTTCGGGGGTTGAAATCCAGTCCCTGCCACCGTACCATGCAGCAAGCGGGGCTTTCATATTTTCCAGCTCATAGAAGGGAGCTGTGGTCTGGAAGACAAATAGTGTGGCTTGAGGAAGGAAAGCCTGGGAGCTCGTGGGCAAGTCAAAAATTCAAAGTATTCCTGATTGCTACTTGGAATTTCTCCCCTATCCCGAGAGATGGTACAGAAACTATCGCCAGAGATCCTGACCATGCCTTGGGCTCCTGCGCTTTTCACCAGAGGGTCAAAAAGTCATCACTGAATGACATCACAGACCTCTTTTTTGTAAGAAAGGTACAAACCTGTTTGACCATATAAGGTAAATTCCATAAATCCCATAAAATGCTGTCTCAGCCACTGCAATATTTTCATTGTCATTTTCTCTTTTCTTTTTTTTTTTTTTTCCTTTTAAAACTGACAAATGAGAATGGATTTCTCTTACCTGGTTGTAATGAAGCATGTTGTCACTGCCATAATCAAAATGTTTGAATTCCCCTGTTTGATAGACCTGGAAAAGGAGGAGAGCTGTGTTTATTATCCATGCATTAGAGGGGACCATAAGAAAGACAAAAGAGGTGACTGGGGAACCCCACTGCTCCCTCCTGCCACCAAGGCTCGAGGATGCTATTTGTTACGTGGGATATTGCCTTCTGGGAGGAGAGCTCAACCCCCAGGCAGATCTCAGCACAGCCTGCAAGACCGCCTGGCATTGCTCATGTCTTTCATCCCTCCTCTCTCGGGTGGCTGGCGAGCTGCAGACGTAGAAGTCTGGAGGCTGAGGCCCCAGAAACCCGCAGTGCACCTCGCGTACAGCCAAGAGCTAGCCTCAAAGAAGACACAAATCAGACCTTTGGGCAAGGTGCCTTTGTCTGTCATGGTCAATGTCTACAAGAGAAGGATATGAGTCTGTGCATGTTTTCAATGATTAGTTGTTGTATGATCAGTCGTCTCCGCTGACCCTCAGCTCTTAGCCTTTACTCTAGCATCTCCTGTGCTGGTTTATTATCAGTTTTTGCTTCCATCTCCATCTCCTACCAGCTCCAAAGACTCTTGACCATCTTTTGATGAAAGTCATGGCCAAAAGAACTGCATCTGCACCGGTGTTTCATGCCAATTTCCCCCTTTCTCTCTAATATGGCTCTGCAGGGAGAGCAATGGAGGATTATACCCAAGCATCGAGAAGAGGTCCTCGGCAGCTGAGAGAAGAGAACACGGGCCATTGTTGCATGTGATCTTATTCTGCAGCAGGAAATATTACCTGGCGCCAGTGTAACATGTTTTTTAGGGATGTTGAATCAGGGTAGTGGGACAGGTAGACATCTATGCGGCTCTGCAAGAAACCATTGGAGACATTTATTCTCTGCATGGAGGGAAATCCCATTAGAAATAAAACTGATCCTGTTCAGTAGCCGCACAAGTCCTTCACTCACAGAGGCCAGCTGAAGCTTGCCGTTGTACCAACTGCCTTGCCTTAGCTCTGTGAAGGCACAGCTCAGCCACATGCCGTGCGAACACACGCCGCAGACACGAAGGGTGTTGCAGAGCTCCCTTCAGTGAGCTGAGCAGTTCCCATGGGATGCTGGGTCATGTTATGAGTCTGTGGTTTTCAAACCAAAGCAAAACTCCATATCTTGTGCTCAGGATCCTTTTGCAAAGACAACGTTCAACTCATCACAGTAGCTCTACATGTTGTTTCTAATGCATTTCCTCCTTGGAATATAAAGAAATGACACCAACACTTTCCTTGAGAAACAGCGGCCCAGCTCTGACCCCATCCACGATGAAGCTACTATTGCTTGCTACTCTGTGTGGATCTGTCTCCCGTTTTCCTCACATAGCCCTTCCCTGTGTGAGCGGGGCATCCCTGGGACCACCCAGCTCACCTGGACACGTCCCCAAGCAACCTACTGTAGCTGCAGTGTTGGCCCTGGTGGGAGCGGGGTCAGGCCAGAGACCCCCACGCTGGTGCCTCCAGCCTGAATTTTTCTATGACTCTGTGTTTAGTGCAGTGGCGCACAGGGAAAGGCTCTGACTTGGGGATAAATATGTTCTAAGGGATGGTAAACTGAAGAGTCTGAGGGACCACCCCTCCTAGCAGTGGATTGAAGGGGAGTTTGTTCCATCAGAGCCTGATTTGTTATTAAAACACATGTGAAATTACAAATCACTTAGTGAAAGAGAAACCTTGGGAGCCCCCGGAGCACCGAATGGATTTCTACACTCTCCCCTGCTAGGGACAACGCGCTCAGTGGACGTGTGACCTTGTGTGCACTCTGGGCTTCCTGCCGGTGCCAATGCAAGAGCATTGCAACGGCCAACGCAATGGCCAGACTGCAAAATGCTGACGCAATGCCCCGATTTTTCGAAGACGCGAAAGGCCAGGTGAAGGCAGCTAGTTGACAACTTGGGCTCAAAGAATGAGAAACTGGATCAGTTAAAAGGTAAGCTGGAGCGTACATACCACATTTAAGCTGTTGGTAAACCCACCAGGCAAGTAAAGGACCAAGGAGCAAAAGCTTTTAAAGATGGAGTAGCTGCACAGGCTGGAAATCACTTGCTGCAAGATGTCGCCCTTATCGAAGACCACCGTGCGTCCTATAATGAGCTGTGAAAGTCAAAGGCGTTGATCAGTGTGGTTCATGTTCCTCTTTTGCCTCCAGATGCTCCCCACCTCTCTGCTCACCCCTGAAAGTTGCCATCTTCCTTCCCACAGCTTTGCTGTGCTTTGTAATTTTGGCTTTTCAGAAATGGCATTGGCCCTGGAAGAGCCCTGATCTTCCTAGAAGAGGTTTCTCCTGGGAGGATGGACCCAAAAACAATATCTAGAAATGGCTCTTCTCTGATTAGGGCTGGACAGGAGGATGCTTTACACCGTTTAATGCCCCACAGGCTCAAGAGCATAGGCACAAACGTACCTGCTCAATGCAAAGGGCACGCAGAGGGCAGGGAAATGGAAGTGCTCTACAAGCACTGCCTGTCTCAGGTGATGAGACTTTCCCGTTCCCTCCTTCCCCTTCACACCAGACGAGCGTGTGGCGAGGACATACCTTAACCAGCCCCTCAGGAAGGTCAAACACCCTTATCAAGGGTGACTTCGTATTTGAGTTTGTGGTGATAGGAGCCAAGGCAAAAAACATCTTGATTTTGCGATCCAGCTCAGGAATGGACGAAAATGCAATGAAACCTGCGGGAAGGAGAAGGAAGCAGACCCTGCCCTGTTATTTCTGAAGGAGTTGTTGACTCCCAAGCATGTGTGCCCATCGGAAGGACCCTCAGAAGAGGCTCTAGCAGGTTGGTGACTTGACCTGACGCCTTTGCTGCTGATGCGTTTCATCTCGCAGCTTGACTGCTTAGTCCAGCTGCAGCTCCTACAAGTCCTTCTTGGGGCTCTGGCAGCAGTGGGATACCCCAAAAGCCAACACTGCAACCGTTTTTGGTCTATCACTGCTCAAAACCGTTCTGTTAAAGCAAACAGGGATTTTTACCTGCTCTTTTCCTTTTGTTGCTTGGATGTGCTCGGATGTTACCTTCCCCATCCAGGCTCTCAGGAGAACACTCCCAAACTGGGGGTGCACAGCTAACGTAACTCTGACAGTGGTCTGATCTCACCTGTGGTGGTGCCTTGAGAGTAAGCCACGTAGTATAACTGCTCCTGTCCAGTTTTCTGCAGGATATAGTTGATCGTCGCTGGAAGGTCATACATGGCCATCTCATGAAAGCTGCAATGGAGATGGGCACATGACAAATTTGCTGTTGCTGACCTTGAGAACCACAGGCAGGACACGGCAAGCAGTGGCATGACTATTTGGGGAGCGGGCGAGGGCTCTGGCAGGTGTGGGCACCCCTATGGCGTCTGGGTGGTGTTGGTGTATGCCCACTGGCAGACGGTGCGACTGTAAGCGGCGCTGCTCCTCCAGCCTATGGACACTGCTGAAGGTACCAGGTACCTGCCCACCCTTCAATTTTGCAGAAAATACCTGTAAGCTGAGTATTCCTGGTGGTGAAACTCAAACGCTTTGTGCTTTCGCGACCAGCTGTTCCCCCGGCTGTTTCCGATCCAGACGTCGTAGCCGGCGTCAGCGAGGATGAAGCCCAGGCTGCGGCTGGGCAAGTTGGTAACCCAGCTGCTTCCCTCCAACACCAGGCCGTGCTGCAGGAGGACCGCGGGCTTTGGAGCTGAAGAAAGAAGAGGAGGATCATTTTCTCTGACCACTAGCAAAATTGACCGTTCACATCCAGGTATCACCTTTGGCAGCAACCCCCCGGGGAAGTGACTCCAGTGCGGGGAGATGGTCGCCTATGTCCTCAGCCTCTCTGGAGAGCTGTTTTTGAAGTAGGCTCTTTGGTCATCCCAGGGCAGAGAAAATCGATATAGCGAAGCTGAAGAATAAGGTTGGGCTCCACACTGAATGGAGGTCAGTAAATCATGCTCCCAGGAAGAAAGAAACAAAGTCCCATCTCTGTCTGGGCATTGTGCCCTTTGCCTGGAGACCATCCTCCTCACAGTGACTTTTGTTTGGCTCAGGTACTCTGGGTCTGACCAGGAGACACTGAAAACCGAGCAGAGTCTAAGTACCTCCCGTGGCACGGCGACACCATGCTGCCCCATTGCAAGAGACACTGGAGGGGTCAAGAGCATCTCCTCCACCCTCTTCTGCCCACTTTAAGCCATATGGGCAAGTCTCATCTCCCCAGAACAAACTTAAGACCTTTTTTACAAAGGACAAGGAAGCCTGAAGTGCTGTAGGAAGAGAGTGTAAGAGAGATCATAGAAAGGTTTAGTTTGGAAAGGACCTCTGGAGGTCTCCGCCCCCATCCCCTGCTCAAAGCAGGTCCAACTTCACAGCCACAACAGGGTCATTGCAAGGATATCTGAATTCATACGTTAGGGTGACCGCAGGCTGCAGCATGAAAAAATCGAAATAAAAGTGACTTCCATTTTTTTCCTTTGTCTCCTCTTTTTTTTCCTGTTGGTTTTTAGACCCTCAATGTAAGACTCACATTTCCACCCTGGACAGCTGAGGACAAAGTGTCCTGAATGGAAATCTGGCTTTTTACACTTATTTACCATGTTCACATGCTAGTCCTCCTGTTCCCCAGGAGAGGGACACCCTGCCGAGAATGGGGCATCACCCCCTCTGCTTTGAAGCAGCAGTTCAAGTGAAGAACAGAAAGGAGCCGAAATGGTGAGATGGCATGAGATTGGACATGTGGGTTTTTTTGCTGACAAATGGCTTTTTGCTGCTCCACCGGCTGGCTTTGAGCTGGGGTAAAACCTGGGGCAAGATTTCTCTGTCCCATTCATTCTCCTTATCTTTTCCTTCCTCTTTGGAGCAGATCTTCTCAGAACAAGAAGGTCGGTGTGGTGGATGCATTTCTTCTGCTCCCGAGGCTAATCCTACAGGGAAGGTTGTCTCCTTGAGGACCCAGCCCATGACGAGGCAGCCCTGACCATGGCCTACTCCAGCCCAGCAAAGCTCTCAGGGTCCCCGGGCCAGGCAGACCACCTTGTGGCACTTACGGGGGCAGAACATGCTGGAGCCATGTGCCTCTGCTTGGTGGGAGGTGCTCATGCTTCCTGGGTTGTCTCTGCCGTGAGGAATCCTCTGCATAGTGAGGTAATAGCCATCGACCGTCACCACTTCGTGCTCCTCGTAGGGGTACCCGTGGTAGCGGACAATTTCACCCTGTGGGATGGGAAGGATAGTGTGGGATGGGAAGGATAGTGTGGGATGGGTCCCCAGGGAGGTGGGGGTCTCCATCCCGGAGGGCGTCAAGGAGACCAGCTGGGCAAAGCCAGCAGTGGCCACCCTGAGCCGGTGGTGGTGACTCCTGCTGTCAGCGGGAGGGTGGAGTGTCCCTTCCAATGTCCCTTCCACCAACGCTGCGGTGATGTCATGACTTCAGCTAAAATTTTTGGCAGGTGTGAGTTTCCCTCACTCCCTGAGCAGGTCTGGTAAAGAAAGACCCATTGTTGCTTTTCATGTTGCAATCAACGCTTGTGAAGAGCAGGGCAGCAATGACAGCGAAGCTCCAAGCCCGAGACAGCTGCGTTGACCAAACCTGTTGACTTGGACCAAACTCCCCCATAAATGTCTACCATAAATCTCCGTGTACATAAGCACAGGGAGACGAAAGCTCTAATAAAACCCTGGTACCCAACCCTGGTGAAGACACACACATAGAGACCATGGGTCCTGCCCAGACTCTGGCAGCATAGGTAGCTTGCATGCCCAAGCAGAAAAAGAAGGGAGAGAAGTCAGGACTTACAACATCCATGGACACCTCGGGGCTCGCATCTGACTTTTCACTGATGCACATTAAATAAGCAATGGTTACGAACGGCCACATCATGGTGCTCTGCAAAACATTGTCAACACGATGAGCGCGCGAGTTCCATCAACGTGGAACTGACGCAGAAGCCAGGGACTGCACGCACTTCGCTTGGCCTGCACTGCGCTTCTGTTAGTATATCAGTCTGACCACTCAACGGGTGAAATAATTATAAGTTTGAAATCCTCTAATTCGTTCTAGAAATGGCTCATTTTCCTTATCTTGAACAATGCCAGAGTCCAAACTCCATCACATTTTAATCGCACATTCTCCATCAGATCCTTGTGTTCAGAAAAGTGCATGTGTAGGTATACAGCTATACCTTCCCAGGCAAATCTGGTCTTTGAGGGGATGATTATAGAAGATTATAGACTATTCATTTAAAATCACAGGATCCCGGGATGGCGGGGGCTGGAAGGGACCTCTGGAGCCCACCCAGCCCAGCCCAGCCCCTGCCAGAGCAGGGTCACCCAGCGCAGGCTGCACAGGGCCGCGTCCAGGCGGGTTGGAATCTCTCCAGAGAAGGAGACTCCACACCCTCCCTGGGCAGCCTGTGCCAGGGCTCGGGCACCTCACAGCGAAGGAGTTAAAATGATGGCTCGGGTGGTCAGAAGAATAGATTATTTGGTTAAACTGATAACTGGACTAATCAGGAGTAAACCACTCAATTTTAAGTTTCAGGACCAAGGAGATTTTGTTCTTAATACGAAATCAAATAATGCAATTTGGTTGGGCTCTCCTTATGGCTGAAAGAGACCCCGGGACACACTTGAGTTGTTTTTGCAATCCTGAGTGAAATACTGTCCCAGGAGACCTGCTGTTCTTCCTGGAAAGGGTTTTGAAGTGTCTGTTTTGGCATATTCCTACCACAAACCCTCTTATTATAATTTTATTTGTTGGAGACAACAAGTTTGCAACAGAAATACTGCCTCAGCTCTTGTGTGACATGCTTAAATACTTAAATTGCACGGAGCCCACAGCAAGGAGCCTGCCAAATCCCCGCCGAATGCACATGCCTGTGCTGGGCGGCGCGGGAAGCAGCGACCATGGCCGAAACCAGCGCCAGGTATCTTGCATCCACCCCGCTGCTTCCCTGCTAAATGTCGTCCTGGGAAAATATAGGAGAAATGCGGGCCGGTTTCTGTTGTTTCCCAGCTAACCCTCCTCGTCCCCTCTCTCTATTCTGCTGGAGGCACCGGCTTCCCATGCTGCAGGAGGTGGTTTTGCGGCCGGGGAGGCCACTGCTCCCTCTGCTGTCTCTGGAGCAGGTACGTGGCAGATCACGCAGGCACTGCTGCTCTGCTGGAGGGGACCCCGGGACACCCCTTGTCCACCCTCCTGCTCACAGCGGGGTATCGCCAGCATGAGCTCGTGGTGGCTGTGGCTTGGCCCAGCAGAGCCCTGACACCCCCCCCCCAGACTGTGACACCCCACTTCCCTTGGCTGCTCCCCACTCTGGGCGAAGAAGGGTTCCCCACCTCCACCCTGAACCCCCCCAGCTGTGATTCGGGGCCAGGACCCCCTCGTCGCATCGCCCGTCACTGCCGACATCCCTGCTGTGCAGCGGGGGCTCTCCTTCCCCGGGGGGAAGGCAGTTGAGGGATCGTCCCCGGGATGCTCCTGAGGAGCACAGGGTCTCTGGGACATGCGGGCAGAGGTGGGAGGCACAGCACGGACGGCATCCACGTGCACTTACTGCAGTCCCCCTGCAGCTGCCCGGCCCCCGGAGACGCTGGTCTCGTTACATTTAAGACTGAGCGTTTCAGAAAAGCCAGGAGAGACTTAAAGCATTTTTGTGGCGTAACGTCAGGAGAATAGCATGCAAATTCAAGGGAAGAGCCTTGCCCAGGATGGCCCTTCCCTCCCAACAGCCAGCCTGCAAAAATATTCCCTTTGTGAAGGGTCCCTCAGCTCAGCAGACCTCGAGAGCTCCTGGTGATCTCCGAGAGGTGCAGCAGGGTGAAACCCCGTCAACCAACAGCACAGTCCTGACCCCCAAGTGCTCCCACCACCCCTCCCGCAAGAAGAAACGACTTTCCTTTGGACCCAGGACTCCCAGAGAAGCCCCGCCGTCCCATCCCTGGGGATCTTCAACTACCTACAGCTCTCCCCTGCCGTCCCCAGGGATGGCCCCTCGCTGGCAGCCTGTGCAAAGGCAGAGGCACCCAAGGAGGAAGGATTACCCGTCGCAGTCCAGGGGCTGCAGCAGACGCGGCGTGGGCGCCTTTCTTCCTGATGTCTGCCAAGCAGGAGGCCCCTGCTGCCCGAGCACGCCGCTCTCGCCCACCGTGCGTCGGGCTATTATTCCCTCTGCTCCACGCATTTGGGAGTGTCCTAAGTCGCCACTCCCTCTAACCACTTCTCCTGTGAACATGTAATTTACCTGAGGGCTGGAATCTGCTCTGAAAGGAGACACCCTTCCTACCCGGGCTCACTTGGGAATATTTTTGTGGCACTACAGAAAAGTTGAGAGCTGTAACAAATTGGTTATTTCCACTTGATGCGGCACAGCATCATCTGATGTCACCCAAGACCTCTGTGGACTGGAGGACGTGCAGCCTCTGGACCACTCTCCACCTGCACTGGGGCTGGTGTTGGTGCACGGGGCTGGCGTTGGTGCACGGGGCTGGTGTTGGTGCACGGGGCTGGCGTTGGTGCACGGGGCTGGTGTTGGTGCACGGGGCTGGCGTTGGTGCACGGGGCTGGCGTTGGTGCAAGGGACACAGCGGGGTGTGTGGGGCTGGCGGTGTTGCATGGGGCTGCTGGTGGTGCTCAGGGTTCTGCGGGGTGCGTGGGGCACAGGGGGGTGCATGGGGCCAGCCTAGCTCATCCCAGCAAGCTCCTGTGGGAAGCCCACCCAGCTCTGTTTGGCTCTTCTTGTAACGAGCCTCTGCCTGGAAATGCAAAACCTCCCAGTCCCCATAATGACTGCTGGGGGTGCTCTTTAAAAAATGAAACAGAAATCCATCCCCGGGGAGAGAAGCAGCTGGGGATGAAGCTGCCTTTTGCTCCCACCGGCCATGGGGTGCAGTTTTGGTGGGAGGACGAGCCTTTTCTTACTGAGCACACAGGATGCCCGTCTGGACCACAGCGAGAGGCGACTTTCTCTTCTGGGTGCCTGTGCCCACCCGATTTTCAGCTACCTCCATCTGGTCAGTTATCTCTGTGTGTGCTGATCACAGCCCTCATTAGGTGTTTTTTGCCCATCCTGCACTTCTCCCACAGACGTCCCCTCTTCCCCCCCAAAGCCTTTGGCCAGCCGCTGCCCGGCGGCTGAGGAGCTGCCTGCAGGGATGACGAGGGGTGGCACGGGCCGTGGGTGTCATTTTTGGCAGCGCTGACTTTGAGGCCACCTCTCTGCTCCTTGCCAACGTGCCCACGCACTGGCACGCTGCAGCAACCTAGCACCGACTTTGCGCACTGCAGGCTCCTCTCACCTCTCGTGGTGTCGATACGTGCCAGGTCTGGCCAAGCCACACGTGCTGAAATGTAAACATGCATTCTTTGCAAAGCCTAAATAATTCCACCTCGTTTTGAAGCTGTAATGACTGTTTTTTACTGAAGACTAGCTGGAGGCTGCGCCAGAAACCCTACCAGCCTGGCTCAGCCTCGTGTGAGCGGTGACTCAGACCAGACTCTGATTTTTCCCCTTCAGGCAGATGTGGAAAGGTGGAAAACCAGGATCAAATATGCTGAGACAAGAAATCACTCCCCCTTCCTCCCGGCAGATGTTAACACCAACATAACTTGCCTTCCTTTGGGGAACTCCTGGTGGAGCTGCAGCTGCTCCTGGTCCTTGCATCAAGTCTGGGGCCACGTTACTTCCCTGTCACTTGAGTCTGATGGAGAGAGAGCAAAGCAGGAGCTGAGCCTTCGGCAAGGTGTTCCCAGAGGTTTCCAGCACGCAGACCATGACACGGCTCTTGCTGTGGGACGGAGACTCTCCAGAGGGGATGCAGCACATCTGCTGAGGCTTTGTGCACCGCCGGGATGCAGATGGGCCCCCCCCACATCCCCTCACCCCTCTCCGCACCAGTCCCAGCCGGTATCTCACTATTGCCAGCGCTGCAGCCCCGGGGATACTCCCCACTGATAAAATCCCGCTGGGAGGCCCCCCGAATGACTGCAGTTCGGGGTGAATTACAACATAGACTATTAAGGCACGAGTGAGTCAGGAAAACCAGCCGCAATCCGATCTCGAAGCACCAGCATTTTCTCGCTGGCAGGCTTACCGGCCACCTGCCTGAAGGAGACCTGCGCACGCTGCAGCCGGCAGCCGACGGGTGAAAAAGGAATGATTGACTAGTAGACAATTAAGCGGAATGAACCAAGCTACTAGGCTGCTTAATAGGCCACAGAGTACTGTTCTTAGCCTGTACAGCCCTGCCCAAGGCTGGCTTAAAACCCAGTCAAGCTTAGACAGTTAAGACAGTTTAATAGAAGATGATAGATTAATAAAAATAGGTAAGACAGTTTAATAAAAGATGATAGATTAATAAAAACAGGTGGCTTAGATAAAAGAGTCCTTAGGTAGGTAGAACATGTTGCTCAAGCGCAGGTTAATAAAACATCTTGAAGACTTCTAAGAAAACCTTGGAATAAAAAATGAGGACATCGGTGAAACGAAAACCGGACCTGAAACCAGGAGAGACGAAAGGCGCTGAGAACCGAGAACAATTGTGGACTCTGTAAATGACGATTTTGAAAAATGAAAAGGTTAATGGGAAACTTTTATAACCATTGCAATTGTGTAAGAAAAAGGGATATAAACTGTATGTGAACACTGGTGATTTGCCATTCACTGAGGTGGTGGCCCAACTCTGAGTCGTGATAAAGCAAACCTAGTGGTACCCACGCTGTGTTTGAACATTTCCTTTTTCAGCAAACACCCACTGAATGGGAGAGAGAGGAGGGGATTACTCGAAAGCAACCGCAAGGTGAACCGTTGGACTGCTTTCTCATCGGTGCCGCCGTTAGCAGCAGATCCCAACAGGGCTGGTGTGAACGCGGCGTGAGTCACAGGAGCGAGCATCCACCACGTGTGGGTTTTACCTGCCCGTAGTGCCGGGGGACGCAGTTTCCGTCCGGCTGTGAGCCAGAGCACTTGGCGTTCAACAAACATCTGAAGATGTTGCTGACTACGAGCCTGCGTGACAGCACAGGAGAACGAGGGAGCTTTGGACTTGCTTGAGCTTTGAAATGGATTTTTCAGAGATTTTAACATTTGTACATTTTGAATTTTCTTAGATTTTTTTTCAAATTTTTGAAAGTTTTTGTTGCCTTTTGAAACTGGGTTTGGAATGCAATTTTGTGAAAGATAACACGACCTTTGGGGACACACCTATAGCCAGATTCAATTTGTTTCGGTGGAAGCCGGGCCACGTGGGCGGTGCGATGGCAACGGGTGCTGGAGCAGCGGCGGCAGCACGGTGACCACCCGGCAAAAAGCAGCATCGTCTGCTTCTCCTGGGCTTCTGGCACCTGGTAGAACCAACGCAGCCGCACAGTTACGGTCACTGGCGGTTCCCTCCTGTACGGAACGGGAGCACCCGTTTGCAGACCGGACCCTCTTTTCAGGGAAGTTTGCTGCCTCCCTGGGGCCCGAATTAGGGCCATCACCACAAGACCGAAGAGTCTAGTACAACCTCCAGACTACTGTCCATTCCCGCTCTTCATTCCACGCCAGTGGGAACACTTACACCGCTCCTGGGAGCACGGGAGGCTCGGGATCCTGTCTGAAATGCTTGCACACCAACGCGCGCAGCACGAGAAACAAACAGGATGAACTGGAAGCGTTGGTCGGTTCCCGGAGCTACGACACCGTCGGCGTCAGTGAGACGCGGTGGAAGGAGCCCCACGCCTGAGGCGCTGGGATGGAGCGCGCGGGCTCTTCAGGAGGGGCGGGCAGGGCAGGCGAGGTGGAGGTGGAGGTGTCGCGCACGATGGAAGGGAGAGGTTTGACTGTGCAGCCCCTACAGTCAGCGATGATGTGGTTGAGGGCCTCTGGGCGAGGATTGGGGGGATGGAAAACAAAGCAGACGTTGTAGTGGGTGCCTGCTCCCGATCACCCAGCCAGGATGTCAGCACTGAGGAGTTATTCCGTAGGCAGTTAGTTAGGAGAAATTTCTGGATCGGTAGCCCTTGTCCTTATGGGAGGTTTCAACTTCCCAGACACCAGCTGGGAATATCATACCACTGAGACGAGCAGGTCAGGGAAACTCCTGAAGTTTGTAGGAGGTAACTTCTTGTCACAAGTATTCAGGAAGCCGACTAGGAAAGATGCCCTCCTAGGCTTGCTCTTTGTGAACAGAGAAGGGCTCGGGGGAGATGTGATGGTAGGTGGCTGTCTTGGCCACAGTGATCGCGAAATGGTTGAGTTTAAAATTGTCAGTGTAACGAGGACAGCAGACTTGCTACCCTGGACTTTGGGAGAGGAAACTTTAAGCTACTCAGGGAGGCACTTAGCAGAGTCCCCTGGGAATCTGCTTTTGAGGGCTTAGCAGTCCATGAGTGCTGGTCAGTCTTTAGGAGCCACCTTTTAGAAGCACAGGAGCAGGCCACTCCACTCTGTCGTAGGTCAGGCAAGCGGGGCAGAAGAGCAGCTTGGCTGAACAGGGAAGTCCTCGTGGAGCTCAAGAAGAAAAAGGAATTGTACGATCTCTGGAAGCGAGGTCAGGCTTCGCAGGAAGATGACAGAGCTGTGGCTCAAATATGCAGGGAGAAGGCATGGAAGACCAAAGCTCAATTAGCGTTGAAACTGGCCAGGGTTGTGTCAGAGAACAAGAAAGGCGTTTTAAAGTACATTAAAAGCAAGAGGAGGTCTAAAGAAAACATTGAACTGATGCTTGTTGAAGATGATCACCTGACTAATAGGGATGGAGAAAAAGAGGAGGCGCTCAATGCTTTATGGTCCTTGGGCTGCCCGGTCCCCTGGGTTGGAGAACCACGAGTGCGGGAACAGTGACTTTCCATTTGTGAACACTGAAATTGTCAGGGACCAGCTGCATCAGCTGAATGTTCACAAGTCCATGGGGCCTGATGGGATCCATCCCAGAGTGTTGAAGGAGCTGGCGGATGTTACGGCAGGATCCCTCTCGATCATCTGTCAAAGGTCTCGGGAGTCTGGGGAGGTCCCCGCTGGCTGGAAGCCAGCCCACGTTATTCCAACTGACAAGAAGGGCGTGAGGGAAGACCCAGGGAACTACAGACCTGTGAGTCTAATCCCAGTTCCTCGAAAAATTATGGAGAAGATTATGCTGGGTGCTATTGAAAGGCATTTAAAGAATAATGCGATCATCAGGCACCGTCAACATGGGTTCACAAAGGGAAAGTCCTGTTTAACTGATTTGATATCCTTCTACGATAAGGTCACTCGCCTTGCGGATGAAGGGAGAGCAGTGGATGTATTTTTCTGGATTTTAGTAAGGCTTTTGATGCTGTCCCTCACAGCAGCCTTCTGGACCCGTTGTCCAACTGTGAGGTGAGCAGATTCACAGGGCGCTGGGTGAAGAACTGGCTGAATGGCAGGGCTCAAAGGGTTGTAGTGAATGGGGCTACACCTGGCTGGCGACCGGTCACCAGCGGGGTTCCTCAGGCCTCAATCCCAGGGCCAGTGCTGTTCCACATATTTATCACTGACCTGGATGCAGGAGTTGAATGCACCATTAGCAAGTTTGCTGATGATACCAAACTAGGAGGTGCTGTTGACTCTCTTGAGGGACAAGAGGCCTTACAAAGGGATCTAGATAGATTGGAGTGTTACGCAATGAGTAATAGGATGAAATTTAACAAGTCGAAATGCCAGATTCTGCACCTAGGAGGGAATAACGCTGGGCACAAGTATAAATTGGGAGAGGAGTGGCTGGAGAGCAGCCCTGCAGAAAGAGATCTGGGGGTGCTGGCCAACAGCAGGCTCATCAGGAGCCAGCAGCATGCCCCGGCAGCCCAGAGGGCGACCTGCATCCTGGGGGGCATCAAACACAGCATGACCAGCCGGTCAAGAGAGGGGATTGTCCCGCTGGATTCAGCGTTGGGGCGGCCTCACCTTGAGCACTGTGTGCAGGGCTGGGCCCCACCATTGGAGAAGGATGTGAATGTCCTCGAAGACCTCCAGAGGAGGGCAGCCAAGCTGGTGACAGGGCTGGAAGGCAAGTCCTGTGAGGAGCGGCTGAGGACTCTGGGCTTGTCTAGTTTGGAGAAAAGGGGTCTGAGGGGCTTCCTGAGGAGGGGGCGTGGAGAGGCAGGTGCTGAGCTCTTCTCCCTGGGTTCTGGGCACAGGATGCCTGGGAATGGTTCAAAGCTGCACCAGGGGAGGTTCAGACTTGGCATTAGGAAGCATTTCTTTACTGAGAGGGTGGTCAAACACCAGAACATGCTTCCTGGAGAGGTGGTCGATGCCGCAAGCCTGTCAGTGTTTGAGAGGCGTTTGGACAATGCCCTTAACAACATGCTTTAGCTTTTGATCAGCCCTGAAGGGGTCAGGCAGTTGGGTAAGATGATCGTTGTAGGTCCCTTCCAGCTGAAATATTCTATTCTGTTTACACCAATTCGCCAGCAACGTTTACAAAGCCTCCTGCTCCCGGAGGGGCTTCCTGTGGAGATATCAGCACTTCTGGGAAGACCCTGGGGTGGGTGCACAGCCTTGGGGGCGCATGGTCACTGCATCCTGGTGGCTCTGCCCTCCGCTCTCCGCAGTCCCCCATCCCCTCGGTGCCATGGCTCTGCCTCTGAGGAGACGCCTGCCCAAAGCCACTTTAATCTCGTCTGCTCTTTCCTAAATTTCTTGGTGCTACCTGCTCTTCGGCTAGCTGCTGTCTGGTCATGTCAGCACTGATGTCTTGGACTGATGGTTATCCATGGGACGGTGCTCTCTGAAGGAAAAGGGAAAGCCTGGGCAGCAGAGGGTGCTGTGAAAGCGCTGGTGAGGGAGATGATCTCCTACTCAAACCCTTACAGAAAAGGTAGCATTTTGGTATATTTAAAAAAAAAAACCACGGTCATCCACCTCTCCTTGAGCATGAGGTGCCACCTCATGAGGTGGTTCTCCAGCCCGGCCACAGCCAGCCAGGGTAGGAGCTCTGCGGGGATGGAGCCCTCTCTGCTGGGAGGATGGGAAAGGGCAGTCTGGCCAGGTCCAGCCCTCTCACTCTCCGTGTTATGAACTGCAACGCCACGGGCCACATTTGTGCTGCTTTGGCTCGGGCAGAGGTGTGTTTTCGCTGCATTCGTTATAATGCATTGACAAGTCGTGCTGCTCTCTCAGGGCTTCAACACCCCGCTGCAGCTGTGCAGCCGGCCCTGACAGGGGCCGAGGTCGGACCGCAGACCCCTGGAAGCTGCTGCCCGCCAGCATCACCACGATGCCCTGCTTGACTCTGCATTTCTTCGCTCTGTGGCTGTGGAGGAGCAGGAGGGGGAGAATTAAGCCCCTCCGTAAGTCCTCCAGGTTTTCCAGCTGGTTACAAAGCTTATTGGCGTTCCTTCTGATGCAGAGCAGGTTAAATGTTTCTTCTTGTGTGTACATCTGTGCTGTTGAGTTTAATTTAGCAAAAAACCTGAGCTCATTTTTTTCTGGTTTGTCAGTACCAGAGTGTAAAATCTATTACTGAAAAAACCCCCAACCCAAACCCCCCAGGGCACCTCTGTCTCCGGTTTGCTTTCCTCCTTTGTAGCCAGGGGGAGAAGCGTTGGGGCTGAGCCCCACTGCTACCTTATCATTTTACTGCTCGCAGGACTAACTCCCTCCCTCCCCTCCCTCTGAAGGTATTTTGCAAACCACCGCGGGTCAGCAGCAGGGTGGAAAGATGGCGTTGACTTCAAGGAGAAGCAGTTGTCCCCTGGATGCTGGGCTGTGAGTGGTAGAGTAGCCCCCTCGCAGGCTCCTGTGGGCTGCGTGGCCATGGCACCTGCGCTGGCCAAGGGGCAGGTCCAGCCATGGAGATACATCTCCCCAGGCTCCATCCCTTCCCACCTGAGTGTCCCCAGGCCCCTCAGTATCTCTCAGCTCCTGCTTGGTGGGGGAAAGCACATACTGACCCCAGCTATGATTCTGCTGATTGTTGGCCAGGCACACGCCGGTTGTGCTGAAGGCACTGGGCACCGTTTAAACTGTGCCAACAGAGACACGGTGGTGCCTGAGCAGATGGTGCCAAAGCAACCTCCTCAGATGCTCTGCGAGCCTCTTGGTGAGGTGAAGGGAGCCCACCATTACATGGACAGACAAACCCACAGGGAGGTGTCACCCATCACGTGTGCTGGGTGCTCTCACGGAATAGGCCGTAGCTTTTCACCCCCAAATAGCAAAGCAAAGGTCACAAGGTGCTCACAAGTAGAAGGACGCGCCAAGAGGGACTTGTGCTGACGTGTGGCTGCCCGGGCTGAGAGGAAAAGCTGAGGGCTTTATTCAGCGAGCGGTCTTCTGGATCTGCCAGGCAACCTGCTGAAATGCATCTGAGCCTGTTCAGCGAGCGGATACCTGCCTTTGAGCTGGGGCATCCCCCACCGCTCAGGGCCCATCCCAGGGACGCCCCGCTCGCACGGGGACGGGCTGTTTCCTTGGGGCCGGCCGGGGTCTCCCGTGCTGCAGCTTGTGCCGCTGCCTCTGGGGCTCTCGCTGTGCCCCTCTGAGCTGAGTCCGGCCCCGGTGCCTCCGGGACCCCTTCGGGCAGGGGGAGATGCCGCTGGGTCTCCCTTCACCTCCTCATCCCCAGCTGAGCAAGCCCAGCTCCCCCACCCTCTCCTCACACACTGATTTGGGGGTGTCTCACTAGTTCCTGGGAACGAAAAGCTGGATACAGCATCGTGATTTGGCCTCCCCAGTGTCAAGCAGAGGGAATAACCCCCTCCCAGGGCTTGCATCTGCGCGTGCATCTCCTCTGGCTTGAGGGAAGCGGGAGGGCCAGGCGAGGAGTCATCCTTCCCGCGGAGCAGCCGAGCCTGTCCAGGAGGAGAGGTTAAGGAGGTGGGGCAGGGGCTGGAGAAATAGGGGTGGTAGGTGTACGGAGAGCCGCGGGCTCACAGCTTGTGCAGAGAGGCGCGGAGGGGAGCAGGCGTTTCTGGAGAGGGTGTGAAAGGAAGGACCGAGGAAGACTCATCGGGCTTTGCTGCAAGCCACTGAGGTAGATGAAGGTGAGCCTGGAGGCCAGAAGCTGCCTGTGAGGACACAGGGAGCACGGGCAGAGCTGGGTCTAACTCCTTTCTACGTGCTGCCCTTGGTGGGGAGCGTCCCTGCCTGCATCCTGGTGGGAGCTGGGTTTGCTGCACCTGGGGGCTTTCTAGGGAGCTCCTGCAAGGAGAAGTTCTGTGCAGATCTGTCTGCAGAGCTCCGTGCATCTCAGGAGTCTCCTCTGAGCCTGCTCTGGTGACAGCAGATCACACTGGGGATGGTATGTGAGCACTGCAGAGAACCACAGCTTGAAGGTCGTGCGCTGGGCTAGGGAGGAGCAGGCTTTGGGGTGCATCCCTGCAGCCATTGCAGGCCCCGAGGTGGTGGGAAGAAAAGGGTAAGGCTTTGAGGTGTCGCTGGATTAGTATTGGATGCCTAAGACGGCTTGGTGGGGAAGCTGAGGAAGAAGGCTCTCATGTCATATCTGCTGGAGGAGGCTATCCCTGATGGGGGAAGTGGTGGGGGAAAGGCAGCTTTGGGCTGGGACAAGGCTGGAATCCAGGTTTTACGGAGCGCCTTGGTCTTTGGACAATGACCAAACACAGGAGCTCTTTCCAGCCCATCTTTATGCAGTGGGCAAGGTAATTCCCAAGCCTGGTCTCTTCTCTCCTTGCTTCTGCTGTCTGCCTTGGAGGGAGTCATGCAACTCTTGGCTCCTGCTGAGGGTCCTCAGATGCAGTCTTCCCGCATACCCCGGCCACATCCCCACGCCTCTGAGCGATGCGCAATGGTCTGAGTCCAGCCGTGTGCGCTGGGCATGAGCTGGTGTCAGCCCAGCTCTGCAGCTTCCCTACCCTGTGACACCTTTCCTCCCTTTTCAGCTGCAAACGGCGTGCCGTGCCATCCATGGCCACCTTCTCACCATCTGTTGGGTGGCACGCAGGTGGTTGCGAGTGTTAACGAACGTGTCCCTGAATAAAAGGACGCCGAGCGCACTTTTGCTGCGAGGCTCGTGGGCTCCTGGAAGAGCGAGCTGTGACGTGCTGGCTTGACAAGGAGCCAGGATGCTGCAGTTGCGTGCTGGAAGCCTTGAGATCCCCAGGGAAGCAGCAGAGGGCTGTTACGCATCACCAGCATCTCACCCAAAGACTTAACCGTTGATCTGCTGTAGATGTCAAGCTGGCATGATCTGCTCTTTCTTGGGTGCCTCTTTTTGTTCTTGGAACAAAAGAAGGAGCAGGTTTTAGACCTGGTGGTCAGCATCTTTCTGGGACAGATGGCTTGTAATGGTCCCTTGCTGGACCAGGAGGTTACTGAAAGGGGCGTCTCTGCCCTGCACAGGGTCCTGGAGTTACCTCAAGGTTGAGCTTTGGACCGAAGCGCACCCAGCATCGCTGGCTCCAGCTGTAGGAAGGCTGTGGTATGGGTGATGTGTGGAGCGAAGCACGTCCCAGAAGTCTCAGCACTGCTCCTGGGACTCTGTGCTGAGATCAGCTCTTGCAAAGCTTCCTCATGAGTCAGCATGGGAGCTGGCCCACAGACAGAAGGCTTGGACTTCAGAAGCGGTGTCATCGGTGTTGCCAAACGTGGGTCTCAGCAGGTGCAGACACCTGAATGCGGCTACCGGGCAGATGCGGCTGCTCAGTAGGTTTTGGGGAGCTGTAAGGAACAGTCACCGCTCTTGATCCACCTAAAACAGCACTGGATGCCCACCCCTCATTGGAGGGTTTGCAGAGCCCCATGTAGACACACTCAGTGCTAGGCATGTTGCATATTTGATGGGAGCAACGCCTGCAACTTATGGAGCAAGGAAGAGACAAAGCTTAATGTTTTCTCTGCATAAATTACTTTACACTACAAAGGCACAATACAGGAGGCCTTGTAACCTCAGAAGGTCTCCAGAGAAGAGGCTGCCACATGTGAGCGGGATGTCTGGATAGGGAGCGGCTGGTCTAGAGGACAGCTGGACATTTCTGCTGAGCAGGAGGAGCTTGGGGAGCTCAGGCACATTGACGCTTGCTTAACTCCTGCAATGGGTGCCTTCAGACACACGCACCCATGTGCCCTCCTTCGTAGTTTCAACAGCGTGTGTTGCACTTGAGCTGCCACAGGACCCTGCTTTGTGGAGCTGGGTGGCCCAGCAGAGCAGTCCTGGCTGTGCCCACCTTGCAAAGCTCCTGATCGACTCCTCTGTGAGTGTTAGTCTCACTGAAGCCTCTGCTCAGGAGACTTCCTCATCTGTCTAGCAGTCCTCTGGTCCAACAGTGTGTGTACCTGTCAATCAACAGCTGGGAGCATCTCTCCTGCTGAGCTTCTCCTCTTTAGTCTTCCTCAGACAGGCACATAGTTTAGGTTGGACAGACTCTTGGAGGTCTCTAGTCTCTAGCAGGTCTCAAAGCAGGGTGATTTTCCAACTAGCTCAGGCTGCTTAAGGCTTTGTCCTGTTCAGTTTTGAGCATCTCCAGGGATGGACGTCCCACCAACACTCTGAGCACTGTTCCAGTGCTTAATTACATCTGCTGAGAATTTTTTTCCCCCTAAAATCTGGCTGTATTACTGGACCTTTCACCAACTGTTGAACTTGTTCCGCAGGGGACTGGTCAAGAGATAATTTATTATGTTGACCTTTCCTGGGACAGCACTTCAGGAGTGTTGGTACAGGAAATACCATTGCTGTAACGCTGTCGGGCTGGGTAGAATTCATTAGAATACAAAAGCATCTTGCCCCAAATGGGAAGCTGTTGTGAAATCTTCCCCTTCTTGGTATTCAGTAATACCTTGCACGTCTTCTGCTCTAGCAATCGCATGTTGGTGGCTTTCCCTGCCACTTCTTAACCTTTTGCTTGTGTTTATATTCTTCATGGGTACCTGTGGTTGAGGCTTTCGGTGCAAGGTACAATGTCTTGCATAAAAGGAGCCTTGGATCTTTTTCTTGGTCAAGTTGATGATTAAATGCCTACTTTGTTCTGTGGCACTTCTCAGCATGGTTTTCACTCTCTTTTCTTGTAGGAACGCCCACCTTTGCCTTGTCAGGTCCATGCCTGACGCTGCCTGAAGGGTCGCTTAGGGCAGGGCTTTCCTAGCCTGGTGTTTTGCCATCTCTATGTAGCCGTTCTCGAGGTGGGAGAGGTTGCAAACATGGCCATCCAGACCAAGCAGGAGCTCAGTGAGCAGCAAGGTCATTGGCAGAGATGCTTGTAGGTGCTTGAGTCAGTGGAAGTGTTCCTGCAAGTCTTCTGTACTTCTTATGCTTCCTTTGGGTTTCACTGCATTTTCTTCAATACCCCAGGTGACTCAAAAACCCCTCAGACTAGTTTTGCACTGTATCCTCTCCACATTTTTCAAAACACTGAACCTCCTCTGCTGAACACGCTATATCCACCAGAAGCACTAGAGATACGTGCTCTGGTTTGCACAAGCCACTGTAAAAGAGTTCAGAAAAAGGCTACAGGACAAGTTTGCAGGTAAATAAATGCTGCATTTTGGATTGCTTGGACTGTGCTATCAGCACCGTAAGCCCTGAATTTGAGTCCTGACATTTGTGCTGTGTGAGTGGTTACAGCCTTGCACTGTGTTACCGAACCAGCCGGCTTCCTCCAGGACCTCGGCTGGGTGTGGGGAACGGCGCCCAAAGGCCCTGTAATTAAACGAAGCTCTTGCAGAGTGCCACATCCTGCTCTTTCATGTGAGCATTTACATTTAGGAAAACAAACAAACAATAATTCTGTTTGTAAAACCACAATAAGCGTGGGTCCATCCAAGCCAGAGGTATTTTGCGCTGACAGAGGAAATATTCTGCTCACTGGTGATAGCACCCCAAAAGAGTCATGAACACTTTTGTGACCCATTCTGTCTTCTGCTGGGCTGATTCCCCACCTAGATGCTCAATCCTTGAGCTTCTTCAACCGAGGTGACACTGTCCTTCCAGGGCTGTGGATAAGCTTGGTCCATGGAAGACAGGGCAGGACATCTCTATGGCCTGCAGTCACCACCTCAGAGCAATCTGGTGCAAGAGCGAAACCTACTTGTTTTGATAGCACTGAACAAACGTATCAGTCAGCAAGACGGAGATCCTCCCACTGCGTGGGAACAGGCTGCTCCATTTCTCAGGGAGGATGGTGGTGGTTGTGCTGGCACCCTAATTCAAGAAGAAGTAAGCATCCGTGGAGTGGATGCTGCTGCTGTGTGCATGAGACACCTGCATCCTCTTCAGCCAGGGCAGCTCCTCATCTGTCATGCACCTGGCTACAGGAAGAGCAAGCTGCTCACGCGAACCTGCCTTAGACCAACGTACAGGCAGCCATTGGCAATGGACCTGTCACCTCGTGCCTTGCCACACGAGTCCAATTTGCTTTCCAAAGTGATGTTCTTGAATAACCTCCCGATACAAACTCTGCCATTCAGGCTCATGAATCAGGAGCCAGGGAAGAGAGCTGGAGCTGGTGTGAAAGGGGTCTTCTCCAGTCAGGCTGGTTTGGCCCTGGAGATGATGCAGCCTGACTTGAGTATCGAATGGTTGTGCTGTGAAACGAGTGGGTTCCAATTCGGTCCTGGTCTGGGCTTTCTTCTAACCCTGATGACCTGTTGCATCACAGACTTTGGACCTGAAGCTGCCTGCAAGGTGCCTGACTTGCTGGTTGTCCTGCGGAGACCTGATGCTGGCAAAATACATCTGTTGCTTGTTCAGATCAAGGCACCGACTGGGAGTCCCCTGTCAGACTTGCGGTTCCTGGGACTTGCATAACTCACCGTCAGGAGGAACCCTTCTTACTTAATGTCTTTGCTACCATGAAAGTCACATCCAAAAGCA
The DNA here is from genome assembly GCA_009819775.1 of Phoenicopterus ruber ruber. NCBI lineage: Eukaryota > Metazoa > Chordata > Aves > Phoenicopteriformes > Phoenicopteridae > Phoenicopterus > Phoenicopterus ruber. Next base: position 225,280 of record CM020221.1, read on the forward strand.
GTTCAAAACCAAGGGCACATCAGCGTGGCCACGGCAGACACATCTCCAGAGGTAGCTGGCAGTAAATGCCCAGGGAGGGTGTGAACAGGGCTGTGGCATGGGGAGAGGACTTTCAAAACAATGTTTATGGCCAATACTTCAGATCTTATTATTTATCTTACACGCAGGGACCATAGTCAAAGGCATCATTGGGGTGTGTGAACTGTGAGCCTGCTGTCCCAGGGCTCCACCGGCCCTGTCTGGGCAGCAGGTGCCACTGCGCTTTGGTCTGTGCATCAATACCCACATCCCATCAGGAGAGAGGGGGTCCCGGGATCTCAGCAAGCTCTTGAGGGTCCATGGGGTGGTGCAAGGAAGGAAGGATCTGGGCTGTGACCTTGTGCAGCTCCCATGTCCTGTTTTCCCCAGCTGGCAGAAAGTGGAGAGGTCCAGTATCTCAACGATGAGAGATATGGGAGAAGTACACCCCGGTGGGACCCCAGTCGCTCGTTCTCAGTGAGCGCTGCGCAGGAGCTGGGAAACACAGTGTAGACCAGAAACCGTTAATGCATCAGTTGCTGGCTCAGGGATGATTGTCCCGTATGCCAGGCTGGTTATGCTTGTTTTCCTCCACCTGGCTTTTCCTGGATGCTGCTCTGCAGTCACACGGGTCCACCTCAGATAGACAGAGGCACGGCTGCTGGCGACAGTCCCGCTGTGAGCGGTAGGCTGGGATGCGGACCCCAGAGGTCCCTTCCCACCACCATTGCTCTCCTGGCAGGAGGAGAGGTGATGGGGCTGGAAGACATGAGGTTGAATGGCAGAGCCATCGTGGAGGGCTGATTGTCACGCCTGCCCACGTAAGATTTGCTTTGCACCCTTTGGATTTCCACTCTTGGGATCTCCACACTGATAAAAGTCAGATCGTCAGTGTCATGTGAACCTGGTATTTCTTCCTCCTTTCCTGGGTGAGCTCTGCCTCCTCCCTTTCAACCCAGGCATGGTCGTGCCACCTTCTCTAGGCAGCGTGGTTGTCCCCGTGCTGCTGCCGACACACAGAGCTGACGCATTCCCAACGGGTACCTACACCAGGAAAGCCAAGCGTGAGCAGCTGGTGACCTGTCTGGCAGCCCCAGCGCATGTTGGCCTTCATACCACAGACGAGGCAGCTGGAATCTCTCTGCAGAGGTATGACAAAAATGCAGCTCCCAATTGCAGGATGCCACAAGGCCTGGGTGTTCCCGGGGACGCTCGTTATCTGCCTTTGCTGCTGAGCTCCCTGGGGTTCGGGATGCCGCGTCTGAATCATCGGGCTGGAGAGGAAGAGCGGGCGGTGTGATTGGAGAGGGACTGGGCTTTCAGATGCTGAAGGACGAGTCCCAGCCTCTCCGTGTGCCTTTATAAGCCGAGAGGACGGGTTCGCTCAGTGCCGCCAACCCTCCCGACTGCACGGATGGGCCTGGAGCAGCAGGTCAGGCTGATGTGCGGTGCGTACTCTCCTTCTAGCCCAGGCTGTTGCTGAAAGAAAGGATCTCAACCGAGTCAAGAGGCTTTATTATCCCTCCAGTTGTTCATTTTACGTGTGGAGAACTCGGGCATTTTGGTCACCATCACCGTTAAAGTGTCCTCTGAAGGGTCTGCTTTGCAGTTCTGCATCTGAGCTCCTAGTTTTTTGCAAGCATGAGCTCTGGTGCTTCCCAGTGAGCTGAGGGAGCGCTGTGAGTCCTCCTGGCTGTGGTTAGACATTTTCCTGGGTCTCCATCCAGTCTGGCTGTGTGGATGGGATGGGGTGCCCCTGTACCCCTAGCTCTGGCTTGGTTGGATTAGCCAGGGCTGATGCGTGGGAAATGGCACCCTTGAGAAGGAGCAGAGACCATCTCTGCTCTCCTCCGTCCTGCCTGTGCCCAGGGACTAGCAGCTGAGCAGCAATTTGCCACTAGAGATAGTGGTTCTGGGTTTGGACGGTGGGACGCGTTGCAGTCTCTCTTCTGAGGAACGTACTGTTGCGCTCTTCTCAAGTTTGTTGATGTGCTCTGGTACGTACTTTGGCTTGGTGCTGGACGCAAGTGGTGGGAGGACCCACAGCTGAGCTGAGTGGTCCAAAACACCCGGGGTCTGAGCCCGGGGGTGCCATCGGCTGGTGCGGAAGCTCTGAAGCATGGCAGCACGCGGCTGCGCCAGCTGGAGATGGGCAGCTGGGGGCTGGAGGAGTTGGCTCCTGCTGTGGCTGAGCTCTGTGGAGGCAAGGCGTGCTGGGCAGCACGGGCAGGTCCCCTGAGAGGCAGCGAGCTGACACCTCCTCTGCCGACTCCCGCTCCGCTGCGGCAGGAGCAGGCAATGCTCCACCACAAGCTGGCTCTGGACCGCGCTGGGTACCTGGGGATGGACACAGCTCTGACGACTTGGTGAGCCCAAGGCTTGTGTGCAGGAGGTGGGGACTGTCATTCTGGCTGGTCTTTATGTGTTCCTACCACGTTTTTACATCAAAACCCAGGGGTCGATTAGTGCTTGCTGAATGCCAGGGGTATGCGCAGTGACTAATCCTTCCTCTTTTGCCACAAAGGCTTTAATCTCTTGGGATACCAGAAGGAGTTGCTTCTGTAAGCGGCTGAATGCTTGTCAGTGCTCTCGCTGACATCTGTGGGCTTTGCGGCACAGCTTGTCACCGGTCATGGCTACTGTGGTGGGCCACCGTAATAACCGGATGACACTGGCGTGGGCAGCAGAGCCTTCAGCTATGGTGGTGACCTCCAAGACATGTGGGAAATCTTAGTGCCACTGCTCAGGAGCTGGGCGAGGGGGCGTTGGGTGGAGGAAATCCTCATCACAAAATGAGGGTTGTGAGCCAGGCACGAGCCACAGAAACCACAGGTCTGTGGGCTGTTGCCGATCACGGGGCAGGTGAAGGTCCTCTTGCATGTGATGATGTGCAGGGCTGGCTGCGGGTGCAGGAGGGATGGACTGTGGGGGCAGAGCTCGGCAGGGATGGAGACCTCTCTGCCCAGAGGATGGGGAAAGGCCGCTCTGGCTGGGTCCAGCCTAGTCGTGGCTTTGTGGAGGGGACTTCTGCAGACCTCTGCTCCAACTTCCCACTCAGAGCAGGACCATCCCCAGTGCTACCTCAGGCCAGCCCTGGTTTTGTCCAGCCAAGCCTTGAAAGCCAAGACTCAAGGGAAAGAAGCTGTTTCCTAAGTGACATACTCCTCAAGAAAATGCATATGGTATGAAAACTCGGGGTGGATTTTGCAACAGGAAAACAGTGCTGGGAAGCATATCGTTACATCTGGCGTGGGAGGGCCCCTCTGGCATCTCCTAATGCCTGTGCAGGCTTGGCTCCTTGGTCCCTTGTAATCCACGCTGATTGCTGAAGTGGCTATTTCGGTAATTTGGTCTGTCTCTGCTATCCCCAGGCATGGCCTGCAACGTCTTGCCTGCGTCTGCGTGCAGTTGAGCCTGGTGAGCAGGCAGCCACTGTAATTCCTTCCTCCCTGTTGTCCTTCCTACCTTCCTTCCACGTGCAGTTTGGAGCGGCTACAGACTGAAAGCACCTCAAAATGGTGATTTGCACCAATGGATCCAGCCTGCAGTTGTGGCCACCGGTGTTTGGCAGCTGGACAGGACAGGTGCTAGTAGGGGAGACTGGGTTTAGCAATGCTGTCTGTCTACAGGCTCATGGGGCAATCTGACCTCTCCTTCCTTCGACCATCACAACAGTTTAACCCCAGGACGTCCTCACCTGCACGGGGAGATGTGGGCACCAAGATGGTGGTGGTGGACTTGAACACAGAGCAAGACTTGAGTTGACACTTTGTTTTAATGTGTGATAGTGAGTTTTTTCTGTTGCCCACGTGGTGCTGTGCAGTGGGTAGGTGTTTCTGTTTTCCTGAGCAGCCCAGGAAGACCCTTCCATGCTGGAAGGATGCTGGGAAAATGCGCCCAGATACATCTTCTGTGAGGCAGAGAGGGTTTTCTAGCTCCTGCGACAGCGTCGGCAGGGAAATGGACTTCGCTGGACCTGTCCTGAAGTCTGGATCCACTTGGGCTGGGGTGCTGGGGATGGCAGGGCACACCAGGAGCACATGGTGATGAGCTATAAACCATCCACGGCAGGGATGGAGCAGGGGAGCTCCTGCAGAACAGAGCTCCGACACGACCCCTCTGCTTGGGAGGATGATGCTGTTCCCACAGAGGGGGTGGCTGGAGGCTGCTTGTCCCACACTGCTCTTGGAGCTGGACCAGGGCCAGGTGGGAAGGGTCAGCAAGACACGCTTGGGGTGGGTTCCTAACTGCACAGGGGACTGGGAAGCGTTAGAAGGTGGATTTTGGTGGGAGACAATACTGACATATTAAGACACTTCTACAAATACAAAGCTTAAGCTGGTGGCCCTCCACCCGCACGGTGTGGATGTGGCTCTCAGAGGTGGTCACATCCCCGCAGAGCAGCCACCTGCACCCGGAGAGGGGATTCACTTGTGCCAGATGATGAGCGGCGGCACCTGTGGGCTTTAGCACTCACGGCGGGGACCATAAAAGCAGCTCTGTGGGGTCGAACCAGAGATCTGGGTAGCCTCTGGCAGTGTCTGGAGGAGGCGTCCTGGGGAAGGGCAGAAGGGCAGGACAGCAGCCGCAGACATGGCTTTCCCTGAGCCCTGCCAGCCCCAGCTGTGCCCAGCTCAGAGCCCCCCAGGCCAGATGTGGCCTCTTTCCATTTCGTCCCCTGCATCCCCTGGGCACCCCCAGCCCTCGCCACCCGTGTGCCAGTGGGTGCTCTTGCTCAGCTGGCTTCAGCTGGAGGTGCAGGATGCTGCTGAGTGCCCAGCGCCAGGCAGAGGGTCTCGCGTGGTGCCACAGCTGGCATGGTCTGGGCTTGAAACGCCCAAAGCATGTTGCAGCACCAGGCATTGGCGGTGCTGCCAGCGATGCCGGAGCTTCACAGCGTTTGCTCACGCCCCCGGCGCACCCACCATCCTGTTCACGCCAACCCCTTTATCCCCCAGGTGCTGCAGAGAGGCGAGATGTGGCTGCTGCTGGTGGCCCTGTGCCTGGCCCAGGGGCTGGGCGATCCCGTCCCACGCGCCAGAGCGAGCTACGACAACCCCGAGCAGTTCATGAATGTTGTAAGTGCCAGGGGGTCAAACCCACCCCCCGTGGGACCTGGGCTTCCCCAGATGGTATGCCCGAAGTCCTCTCTGAGGGACCAGCTGGGCTGTCCCCATCCCTTACCCTGCCATCTGCACCTGGGGTCAGCCGGGGGGCTTGGGGCACCAAGAGTGTCCTATATTTCCACAGGCGTCACTCACTTCATGTCCTCAACTTGAGGTTGGCCTCTCCCTGGTCTTCCTCTAATGTAGATGGACCTTCAGGTCTCATGTGTGCAGGTGGAGGTGACAGTGCAGAGGGTGGGTGGCGGGAGTTCGTGTCATTGGGTCAGGTGTGGGGTGATGGACACCAGTGGGTCACTCTCTCTCCCTTTGGACTGTTGTCCTTGCAGAGCGAAAAGATCCGTTTCCACGGGTATCCCAGCGAGGAGTATGACGTGCTGACGGAGGACGGCTACTTCCTCAGCCTCAACCGGATTCCCCATGGCAAGGGGGACGCCGGGCACTCAGGTGGGCTCGGTTTCACCAAGGGTGAAGCAGCCGTGACCCTGCTCGGAGATGAGGCAGCATGCAAGGGGAAGACAGTGCGAATGCCCATGCCTTCAGACACAGTTCTGGCAGCTGGAAGAGGATGAGAAGCTTTTGCCCAGCTGCCTTGAGCTGCCCCTGGGGATGCAGGAGCTCAGCATCCTGTTTCACTGCATCCGGGACGGGGCAGCGCGACCCAGCGAGCCCCAGTAGCTCCTTCCCTAGAGCAAACCCATTGCCCTGGTCCAAGGTTTCCTGATAGCTCAGGGCCAGGCGTGGCAAAAGTCCTTCAAACAAAAAAAGCACCAGCAGAGCCAGGGAAATCATGGGAGAAGGGAATATTTAATGTGCAGCCTGCAGAAAATGAGATGCACGGGCTGTTTTATTTCCATATGGGAAGGGATTTTCTTGCGTGAAGTACCCGATTTCTCCTCTTTCAGGATCCAAGTCACCCGTGTTGATAATGCATGGGTTCAGTTCAGACGGTGGCGACTGGGTGGACAACCTCCCCAACAGCACCCTGAGCTTCATCCTCGCAGATGCCGGCTACGACGTCTGGATTGGAAACAACCGGGGCAACAGCTGGTCCTGCCGGCACCTGAACCTTTCTGTCGACGAAGAGGAGTTTTGGGATTTCAGGTGAGAAGGCCACCCAGGATGGGGCTGGGATGCTGGGCTGCCAGCGCCAGCCACCTGTTGTCCATGGGAGGCTGGGAGATGGGCACCTCCTCCAGCTTCTCCCTTTGCTCCCCAGCTTCCACGAGATGGCCATGTACGACCTCCCCGCCATGGTGGGCTTCATCCTAAGGCAAACCGGGCAGGAGAAACTGTTCTATGTCGGCCACGCTCAGGGCAACTCTCTGGGTGAGTGAGGAGGAGGAGAGGGCAGTGAACGGGAGCAGGGTGCCAGGATGCCATGGGAGAGGGACATCAATGTCTGTCCCAAACTGGAGACTGCTGGGGACAGGGCTGTGTTGGCCCGTGGGGCTGCTTTCCCCACCTGCCTTCTTGGTCCTTCTGCATGGGAGAGGATTGCCACGTCTTGCCCAGCCATCCTGGGCTGTGCTCACGTCCAGGACTGTTTCATTTTGTTCAGACCCTGTGTCTCAACCAGGAGGTCTGGGATGAGCGTTGCTGCTGTTGTGGCTATCGTTGTGATGTCCTCCTGCTTTTCAGGTTTCATAGCTTTTTCGAGCATGCCACACCTGGCTGAGAAAATCAAACTCTTCTTTGCGCTGGCTCCTCTCTACACTTTTCATCACGTCAAAGGCCCCGTGTTGAAGATGGCGTTTTTACCAGACGCAGTGCTGAAGGTACGTGAGGTGTTTGCGTGTTATTACTACCGAAACCCAGAAGCTTTCGGCAACTCATGTCCCCCGCGTTGCCGGCGTGCACTGAGCCCATGCCTGCAGCAGACGTTGGAGACACGTGTGGGGAGATGAGCGATCCCAAGATCCCAAAGAGCAGGGATGTCCCTCTCCACCCAGTTGAGCACAACCAGATTTCACTGTTTAAAATATCCATCCCTCTCTATCATTCCTGTTTATGTTTTTGCTTATTGACCTCACCACACCCCAATCCTGTAGCCCAGGAGATGCTCAGAGCAGCCCCACGCCACCTCCCTTCCACCTTTTGCTCCAGCGGCTGGAGAAGGGCTGGAAGAGGAGCTGGCGCTCTCCCTGCATGTGCTCCACCTGAGGAGCATCTGTCAACGAAGGTGGCAGATGAGTGGTATCAGTCTGGCCATCCTGGCTGAGCCTTGGAAGCTGGTACCTTAGCGATGAGGCACTGGGATGACGGGGATGACAGCATGGCGTGGAAAGGATGGTGATGGTTTCATGCTGCTCTGAGTTGGATGCGGCCGTGGGTCAGCCTCCTCAAGAGGCTGGCTACCCTAAATGGGTCAACCACCATATTGAGGAGTTGCCTGTCGGCACTGTCTGGAGACAAGCGGTTCTTGTGGAGAGGGGACGTGTGTCGCAGGACCCGCCGCGACCTGTTTCCGTGCGCTCTTGCAGACAATATTTGGAACAAAACAGCTGACTCTGGTGGGGAGGAAGGAGAGAGCCACCCTTGCAAAGACGTGCAGCAACCTGCTAACAGCCGAAGTCTGTGAAAATGAGATCTTCCTTATTGGCGGGTACAACAAGAAGAACCTGAACGTGGTGGGTGCATCAGCCTCTCTAGGTCACAGCCACCTCCAGTTTCCCTAGACACCTGGAGATAGCTAATGAGATACAAAAATGAGTATAAACCCCAAAATAAGGTGTAAAAAGCACCGTTCAAGGCAGTGGTTATCTGGAGATTTCTTTCAGTGGTGTTGGGGTGTTAAACCTAGTGGAGGCTTTGGTAGGAAAGAATCACTTATGGTCTTGTCTGCAAAGGAAAGGTAACTCCTGCCCCATTTTCTGCTGATCTGCAACAAGTTTACAGGAAAAAAACCAAACCCCAAATTGACTGTTGTCCATTTGTATTTCCATTGTTGTATTTCCAGTTGTATTTCCATTTTAAAGTGGTGGTTAACTGGTTTACCTTTAAAAGCTACTCCTAGCTCTGAACAGAATAAAACTGCTGGAGAATATAAAGTTTATACTGCAGTTATAAGACAGAATGGTTTTTTTTTTTTGCCTAGACAGATTTTCATCATTCCCAACTCACTTAGAAAATACTTTTTTTTTCCCGTAGAGCCGACTGGATGTATACCTCGCTCATTTTCCAGACTATACATCAGTAAAAACTCTTCTCCACTGGGGACAGGTAGAGATTCTGATTTTATAATGACTATAACCAATGTTTTCTCTTTTAATCTATGAATATGATATTTTACAACGCTGCTTCGTTCACTCTGGAGGCAGGTAAGGAGGTAGAATCAGACAAAGCCAATAAAAGTTATTCTGAAGTTGCTACGCCAAGGTGTCTCAAAAGCCACAGCTCCTAGCTACTGCTTCTGGCTGGCCAGGGCAGAGCCACCCAGACGCCTGCCCGGGTAAGGACCCCACGTAGGTGTTTTTTGGAGCCCCTCTTTGCTCTGGCCCATGGGACGGGCACCAGCAGGGCTGTGCTGGGCAGAGGGCGCTCACCTGGACCCTGCTGCTGCCCTTCGGTTGCGATGGGGCTGAGCCAGGGCATTGCCCACAGCGGGTTAACCCTTTGCCTCCGCCTTTCAGACCGCCAAAACCGGGGAGTTCAAGCAGTTTGACTACGGGGAGAAGAACCGGGAGAAGTACAACCAGGTAAGTGGGCACTTGTGGAAGGAGGAGCAGAGGATGAGGCTGGCTAGGACCAGGACGGGGGTAGTCTCCTCCAGCGGTCAGCGTGGCCCGAGTCCTCTGGGACGCCAGGGGCAGCACACCCCATCCATTAGTGTCAGAGCCTGCGAATAACCGGAGCGTTTCCCCCCTCCCAGGCCACCCCCCCCTCGTACAGGATAGAAGACATGATGGTGCCGACCGCCCTGTGGACTGGCGGGGAGGACTGGGTGAATCCCCCTCTGGAGACCCAGCGCTTGCTCCCCCGCATCACCAACCTCGTTCGTCACGAGCACTTCCCCGACTGGAACCATTTCGACCACCACTGGGGTCAGGATGCCCCTCAGCGCGTGTACGGGCAGATAGTTGCTCTGATGGAGCAAAATCCGTGAATGGTCCACGTGCTGCCCTGGGGTGGAGGAGCCACCCGTTCCCATGTGCCTGGGGGCACGGGATTTGTGTGACGGCTGCCACTCTGCTCTTCCCTTCTTAAAAATGTCTCCTATCACCCTATTCCACAGTGATTTAATGCCTCAAACGTAATGGTGTAATTTCTGCCCGCCCGCTGTGACTCAAGATTGCAATAAACTCTTGTACCACAGCCAAACTCCAACCCTTTGCTTGGTGGGCATCAGCGGGGTTGCGTTTGCACCCCGTTGCTGGGGAGACCTGTGCAGGACACCATTTTGTTTTGATTTTTAGCTTTTGCTGGCTCAGGGCATTGCAAGCACAAAAGTTTACTCCAGAAATTGGGCGTGTGCTTTGGGTTGTGGGTTTAGGTGAAGGAAGGGTGGAAAATGACCTTGTCTGTGGCCCCGGAAAGGCAGGAGCGGGTGAGCACTGGCTGCAGGAGAGAGATGTTCCTCCCAGCAGAATGCATCCAGAGATGCTGATGCACACCCGAGGGGTGGTGAAAGGGAAACATCTGGGCCTTGGCTAGGTCTTTCCTGGGAGATAACCCACCCATGTCACCTCCTGGGCTACGCCTTATGGCGAAAACCCAGCTGTGTTTTCTAGGAAGCTGAACTTAACATGGCCCACAGTGTTATCGAAGAATAAAGGTCTGTTCTTAGCATATATGTTTGAAAAATATCTATTCTTTCTATGCATCTATCTATCCCTCTACCTACCTATTTATTCTACCTACCTATTTATTCTATCTATCTATCTATCTATCTATCTATCTATCTATCTATCTATCCACCCATCCACCCATCCATCCATCCACCCATTTACCTACTTATCTATTCTATCTAGCTATCTATTTGTCTGTCTGTCTATCTACCCATCCATCCATCCACCCATTTACCTACTTATCTATTCTATCTAGCTATCTATTTGTCTGTCTGTCTATCTACCCATCCATCCATCCATCCATGCCTCCAAGAGATGTGTGATGCTCACCTGTGAAGTCTAAACTTATCTAAGTCTAAGATGCGTGGGAAGAGTACTGTGAACAAAAAGCAGGGGTTGAAAAGAGAATTTCATGGGGCTCGGGTCAAGGGATCCCCCCCAAAGCACTGATGATTTTGGTGAGACATCCCCAAACCGCCTGCCCGTCCCCCCAACACTGCACGCTGGGTGCCCACGCAGGCGGGACAAGAGGTGTGACGATGTGGTCTGAGCTCATACCGCAGGTAAAGAGCCAGGAATGTCCTGCGTGACCCTGTCCCATGTGAGCAGGGGAACGAGGTGGCTGCAAGCAGCACAGGGGCGCTGGGTTTCACGGGGGATGGACGGGAGGGGTGTTGCCAGCCTGCCCATGCTCCACTGTCCCATGCCCTTGGGACCCTTCAGCCCCAGGCGCTGTGGGAGGGACAGCTGTGGGGCCAGAGCGAGGGTCCATCAGTTCGGAGCCTCTGCTGGAGCCTCCTGCGTTCAGGCCACAGGAGCCAAGCTGGCGACGGTGGTGAAAAGATGGAGGTATACTCCCAATTGGAGGTATTTCCCAGGGAAGAAGTGTTTGCCCCAGGTACGTTCCCATGTGGTCTGACTGGTCTCCATCCGATTAACCAGGCTGAAAAGCAAAGGTACAGCACGAAACGTCAAGCTTGCAGGATCTGTGAGCTGAGCTGCCCATGTGTCTTATGGGACGCTGCTTTCATGGGCTGCTCCTGTGAAAGTAAAGGTTCGTTTTGCAAGCACCATGCTCTGCCCCATCCCCTCTTCCCCCTCCTTCCTCCCCTGCCAACGGTGACAGACGGATTCACTGGGAGGAAAACCAAACTGCATGTGGCCACAAGCAGCCGAGGAGTCACTGGCCCTGAACAGGGTGCCCTGCAGAGCATCATCATGTGTGACCACGCTGCTGCAAGGATGTGGTTGAAAAATCATCAGGCTATTCAAAGGAAGGTGAAATAGAAAGGTATCTGCTGGATTTTAGCCATCAGAGCTGCTGAGAGTCCCAGGGTATTCACCTCCCGGGACGTACATTCGGGAAACATGAACAAATGTGACGTGGGGCAAACACGTCCTGCAAGATCCCCGTGGGACTGGCCCCGCAAGATGTGGGACGTGCCAGGAGTCTGACCATCTCCAGGAGACCTGAGGAGGTTCTCATTGTGGAAGAGCTGGTCTGAAAGGCACGGAAGGTGCCGGGAGCCCTGGGGACACCCCAGAGGCCAAACTGTTCCCCTGGCAGGTGGGGGCAAGGGGGTGACACAAGTGACAGAGGAGCAATGAGCGACCAGCTGGCCAACAGCCCAGCGCAGGCCGGGGGGATGTGCCCAGACCCCCCTGGCTCCCCACGGGTGCAGACACCAGGGTAAGGGACAGGGAGAGCCCGGCCGGTCCCTCGGGGAGGACTTTGGGCACACCCCATGGGGAAGCCTGGACCCCCCCAGCACTTACGATGTTCATGGACTGCTCGGGGTTGTCGTAGCTCGCTCTGGCGCGTGGGACGGGATCGCCCAGCCCCTGGGCCAGGCACAGGGCCACCAGCAGCAGCCACATCTCGCCTCTCTGCAGCACCTGGGGGATAAAGGGGTTGGCGTGAGCAGGATGGTGGGTGCGCCGGGGGCGTGAGCAAACGCTGTGAAGCTCCGGCATCGCTGGCAGCACCGCCAATGCCTGGTGCTGCAATGTGGCATGGGCGTTTCCATCCCAAACCATGCCAGCTGCAGCCCCATACAGGACCCTCTACCCAGCACCGGGTGCTCAACAGCATCCTGCCGCTCTGGCTGAGGCCAGCCAAGCAGGAGCACCCAGCGACACGTGAGTGGCGAGAGCTGGGGGTCCCCAGGGGATGCAGGGGATGAGCGAGGGCAGGAGGCAGGGGAGGAAACGGAAAGAGGCCACATCTGGCCTGGGGGGCTCTGAGCTGGGCACAGCTGGCAAAGGTCAAAGTAGTAGGAGACGGTACTCACCAGAGCCTCCTCGTCGCGCCGAGTAAAGCTCAAAACCTGGTGATTTGCTGCTGATAAAATGTGCGAGAGGAGCTCGGAGGGGTTGGACCCTTCCTCACCTCATAAATCCACCTAGCTATTTCTCTCCATTCACACTGTTTCTTGCCAAGCTTTTCTTGCTCATCCCGTTTAGTTTCTCAGTATTTAAATGAAAAAAACCATAGAGACAAGAAGAGTAACTTTCAGCAACTCTGTTTACCCTGGAGGGATTAACTCATTAATGGCTCTCTGCAACCAGTATCATCTTTTTTTTTTCTTTTTGCCTATATTTGTGCAGCATTAAACAGGGGAGGAATTCGTAGCGCCGCGACTTAGTTTCAGACTGTGGGGACCGCTGCCCAGGCTGGCTGCCCGAAAGCGGGATGTACACATTCCGCGTGGCCAACACGGGCCGGAGCTCCCTGGCTGCCGAGCCTCGCAGCCGCTGCGGAGGAGCACCTGCAGAAGGCGTTTCTCCTTCTTTGAGCATGTGTGTGGGCACGTGCACAGAAATAGATCCAAGAGCATGGGCAAATTTGCCACAAATTCAGTAATAAAAAATGGAGAAAGAAGCTTCAGAAACAGAAGAACCAGCTAAATGATGTTTAATAATTAGATGGAAACAGGGGACCTTGAACAATGTCACTAGACAGGAGCAGTGCTGAGACATGTTTCCAGAGCCCACCAAAAATGGTAGAAGAGCATCTCGTTTTCTTGATGCTACCTTACCAACAGGACTATTCAGAGATAGGTCTTGCGACTGCCAAAGCCATTAATCTGTCGGCTTGTAGCAGCCGAATAGCCCAGCACCAGGTACGGAGGAGTCCTCTGTGCACGCCTTTCACCCTGCCGAGTGGTGCAAGCAAAGGTTTGAGAGCTCCACCTTTTACGCTGGGGGTGGGAATGGCAGAGTATTGCAGTCTGAATAGATGAAGCTGACATCAAGAAGAAGATGACCTGAATCAACAGGGAGTCCCTCTTGATGTTGCCCGGTGACCAGGACCGAGCTGTTTCTATCTATCTGGTCAGCAACTCCTCTGCTCGGGAGAAAAACTGCAGTGGGAAAACCTGACTAAAGAGGTGGGCAATCAGAAACAGCCACTCGGGGAGATTAAAGGTTTCCAGGGAACAGACACCAGCATCTCCCCACCTCAGTGATAACTGCCCAGCCAGCAGAGCCACTCGTCAGTGCCTGCATCGGGTGCGGTGAGCATGCTCGTGCTCAGCCTACCAGTGTGCTAGCCCCATCTATTTACTACACGTGCTTGCCAGTAGGTAAAACAGTTGTTTCCCTGTAGAGTTGTGCGTGATTCTGCCTGCAAGTCTCTGCACATGGTAAAAGATGCCCACAGTGATCCAAAGAGCAGAAGGTTTTAGGACCTCCAATCCAAAGAGAATAAAAACGCTGACAATCTGGATGGATTAAGACTCACTGAGATTAACTTGCAACTTCTGCATCCCCCGCCTTTTAACAGAAAGAAAAATATGTTTAAAGGATAAAGCATTTCTCTCTAACCCAAACTGACGTCAGCCAAGCAGCTGGTGGGACTGCAAAGCTGGTCTCAAAGCATCGATTGCCGTGAGGCATCTGGTGGTGCCACCACCACCGCCACCACCAGCTGCATTGTGGATCTCTGCAAGACACTGTGCTTAATTTAGAGCACGCAGCTCAGTGTTTGCAAAGGTATACCAACACCTGACCCGTATCCGAAGAGTAAAAGGAGAAGAATTCACTTCAGGGAGCATCAGCCAAAGTCAATCTGTCGATAGATTGCCTAACAGAAGGGTGTTGAGTAAGAAATCAGTATGCAGGACTGGAGGCTGTTGCCGTTGGTTTGCAACATAATGCCGAGGCTAATGAGGACGAATTACATACATACTTAAGGCTGCAACTTCAAATAACACACTGCAGGTTCCTCTTTCAATTGAAATGAAGTCAGGCTCGTCATTTCATCCACAAAATGATGAGAACTCAGAGGAAGTCCTAACCACCATTTTACATTGCCTCACAGACTGGGGTCTTTCACGAAGAATGAATTTCCTGCACCACACTAGAGAAGCTCAGGAGCTAAGGACCAGCAGGTCTGGCTGTCACCAGTGCCGCATCAAACCTAGCTATAAACTTGCTGAACTCCACCCAAAAAAACAGCCTGGAGATTTTTTGGACTTGCCTTTTGAGACAGGAGCTGGGATTTCCAGCCCAAATCTGAAAATGGCCAATTTCTACTCACGTGCTCATGGGCCCATTTTGAGCTTTCGCCCAAATTGTCGTTTGACCTCTTTAATTATTTAGAATTAAAAAAATAGAGTGAGGGTGTGTTTCTTCCCACACGGGTCCTAATCACCAAATGTATGGACAGCTGTCGAAAACAGTGGGCAGCTCGTGATCCAGATGAAGAGGTAAAAACACCGGGGAATATATCAGCCTTACAACAGATTACTATAGATTCAGGTTGTGAGTTACTAGTTAGGAGGCAGATTGAGGGGATTGAGGAGGTTTTGACCTGTGCACTAGCAGACCTGCTCAACAGACCCTCCAGGCTGATTAATTTACTGCTGAAATGAGCAAAACCCAATCCATCATCAATACGGAGCAGACAGAAAATGATCTACGATCAATATCGATTGCAATTTCCCTCCAATCCTCACCATGCTTGATGACACGAACGTTTTTGCTCTGGGAAAACGTCTCCACAACAGTTATGGTTTTGCAGGATGCGCAGGGGAGTATATACCCCCCGGGTGCTACTGAAGCGACCTCTATCTCCAGAGGAAGCTCTTGACCATCACTTGACACGTTTTGTGAAGGACATCTCATTTGCCTGAACAAAGATTTCACTCACCTTTTAACTGGTGTGATTTTAAAGGGTTTTACATTGAGGCTCTCGTCTTCAGATGGACCTGCCTTCAGACCACCACCTGTTTCACCCAGTCTCATCCAGTTTGGCCCACGCTCAGCCCTTCTTTTGTGGGAGAACGATTCTGTGGCACGAGCACTGAATGCTCATGGTAAGAGCAACATCTCCCTCAATTTCTCCATCAGTCTACTTTGACCAAGCACAAATACTGAAGCCTCTAAGGGGTGAACGCTCCAAATCATGGTTCATTTCCTTTTCTTGCCCAAAATGTTTCCAAGGAAAGTTTATTGCATGTATATGCAACACAATACAGCAGGGAGATGCTGTCTCAATCAATATGCTTGAAATTAAGTGGCAACCAGGACTTGCCCCGGTGGCTATATCCAGGATGAGGCAATTTGCCCATGCACCCATATCTCTATAAAGTATTTGCTGTTAAGGGAAGTAAGGAAAAAACATTGTCCATAAAGTCAGAGATTTCCAGGCCATCCCAAAAAGGCCAGTTTTCCAGTCTTCTTGTCAATACTGGGATGTCATTTTCCAGGCACCATTTTTTTCCCCCAACTTCTCTGGTGTTTCTGAATAAGAAAGTGGATACACACATGTTTTCCACACCTGCAAATATCTGCTTTCTCAAGTGCATGTTCTGTCTAATGTAAAAAATGAATAAAAAACCAGCCAGCTACCACTTCTGTTCATAGCTGTTAAAAAAAAAATCAGAAATGAAATCCTGGAGACTGGAACAATCCCTGGTGAAGAAGCAGAAAGCTGGGAACTGGTGAGAAGACATAAGGGAAGACATGAGCAGAGGAGAAGTAAGAGAAAATAGTAACCGTGAAATTCGTGTTGTGCCTGGCATGATCCCCTTGTCTGAACTGTGACACCCCTGTCGTTTTCCAGTGGTAGAAAGAAACCCAAAGGGCTGAGGTTTGGCCTCTCACAACACTCATGATTTTCTCTCGCCCCTGGCAGTCTTCAGACTTCAACCCTGCCCTTTGCCTTCTGGCTGTTTCATTCCCGATGCTGGTACAATTTCAGTGCATAAAAGGTGGAGCGGGCACAAGAGCATCTTTGTTCCTCTTTCGTTTCTGGTTTGGGTACGCCATGACCTTTGGCTGAAGTGCGTGTTTAGCATGAGGAATTTTGCGTATGAAAACACGTGCCTCTACGTCGCCTTTTGCACGAAGCCACTGAACTACCTGCTGCGCGCCCTCACGGAGGGCGTCCCGGCCCCACGCCTCCTGGCCCTGGCACTCCTTCTCCGTCAGTCACGGTGTCCTTGTCCCAGAGGGTGTTGGCTGGTAAACCCGCCAGTGCTTGAACAAGATCAACCGGTTTGTGTGAGATTTCACAGCCTGTCTTAACCCCCTGCACGTGTCTCGGGTCAAAGCTGGTGGCTCCTAGGAGGAGAAGGACAGCAAGAGGTGGTATTGCTTCTGCTCCCCGAGGAGATGCCAAGAGGACAACCCGGGCAGAGTCTGGGGACCTGACACGATGCTTAACATGGAAGCAGACCACTGCTTTCCCCAGCCTTTGCTGGAGGCGTCACAGGGTGGAACAAGTGGCAGCCCTTGTGGGTTAAGACCAAGATGGGTGTCCTTTGGTGATCGGGTTAGCATGACCTGTCCTCCAGGATGACTGATGGGGAAGCAAGTGACAAAGAGCAATGCAAGGACCCAAGCTCACTGGGCGCCTCCAGGCACTGCAAAGCTGCTCCTGGCATCCATCCAACTTCTCCTTGCTGGGCAGAGGGAAAGGGAGACCTGTGGGGCCAGGAGGATCAGGCCAGGAAAACCCCGACCACCTCACCAGCTGGCACTGACGAGACACCGGTGCTGAGACTGTCCCTCTCGTGACACCTGTGGCTCTCTCCCCCTGCTTTCAGAGCCCTTCACAGCCCTCCACTGCTCCCTTGGGGACCTCAGGATTTCAGCTGGCTTGAGGAGGAGAAGGCTCCTCCTCAAGCCAGCCAGCTGAGACTTGCTCCTCCAGGAGCCCGCAAGCCCTGTGCCAAAAGCCTGTTTGGCACCCTTTTATTTAGGGACGAGTTCGGCTGTCAGCCGAGAGACAATCTGCTGGCTCAGCAGGTGGCGGAGCCTGGCATGCAGCCTTGTCAGCTTCAGTCGCCTTTTCCCACCACAACAGCAGGCAATAAAAGAGGTCCTCTCCTCCCGCAGAGCGGTGACGGCCTCACGGCAGCGCTGATGGGCACTGGGGACCCGAGTGCGATCCCAGTGGTCCCAGCAAGGGGCAGCAGACCAGACTGGGCAGCTGGGGAGGAACAGGGCGGCAGCCTTCGGGGTGTCACGCAGCCCATCGCAGCAGCGGTGGCGGGAAGAGGTGCTGGGGCGCGTGGTCCAGCCCCGGGTCAGGGCAGCCATGGCCCCACCTGGCTGAGACGGGACCATCCGACCGCCGGGCAGCATCCGGGTCAAAGCACTGATGGAACACAGCATCGGTGCATGGAAAAACCACCCCAGGCTGGTCACCAGTGCATTCACGACTTCTGGTCTGCACCGTGTTTCCCAGCTCCCCGGGTGTCCGCCAAGCACACCCCACGGGGGGCACAGGCAGGGGACCCCACGTGCCCGGGCGAGTCGGGGCGTCCCCAGCTCCTGGCTGAGGGGCCGTGCCCGGGGTCTCCGGTCCCCTCGGTAGAGCTGCTGCCCCCGGGGAAGGATTTGGGGGTTGTGTATTTATCGATTTAGGTATGCCTCCGAGGTCCAGCCACGTATGGCACGTCTCATCCGTGAACGCCTCCCACTGCTGGGAGCCGATTTATTTCCATTTCAGCGAGGATTTGGGTCACAGCTTTGTTTCAGGGTTTTAAAAGAGAAAGAAAATGTTTAGGCACAACAAAGGAGACAAAGCAATCGGGGAAAAGCCCTTTTGTACCTATGGCAAAATACCAAGTGAAGCTGCATTTTTGTGCTTTGGACAAATTGTTTGTGCAGAACTGGAAAGAGAATTAAAAAAAAAAAAGATGTGTTTAAACGGGATTAACTTAAGCAAGAATTTGTACTACAGAAAGATGCTTAGAGAATTTCTTAAAGATAGAAAAGTAAACAATTGCCTAATCTGATCATCCGATAAAATTTACAAGTAATTTTTTTAGAAGAGACAAAAATATTTACTAGAGACAGACTGTCTCAAACAAACTGAAAAGGTACTGATTAGGTAAAGAGCATTACCTCAAAAGACGATTTTACAGAAAGCTGCTTGGAATGAGGCAGCAGCAGAAGTTACATATTTAGGAAGAAAATGGGGGAAAAAAGAATTAAATCATGAATTATTTACTGCAATCAACATGGCTTCGTGATATACCAGGAAACCGTAACGAATGCAAGCCTCTCTTCATAAACAACTTCCATTAAATTTTCATTTCTGTTTGCTGACTTTGTTCTTCGGAGAAGGAAGGCTTAGGACAGGACCTATGAAGAAAGCAGCAGAGGAACAAACGCAGAGCATCACCACCGTGCCGCGGCCGTGGGGTGCTGCTGTGGTTTTCACGAGGATTCACCCCGTGAAGCTGCTCGTCGAAGGGTGCTGCAGATGCCGAAAGTCTACGTGGATTGATAACGCAAGTGGGCAAAGACTTGCAACATCCATCACGGAGCATTCGATAGTGTTGTGGCTGGCTTGGGAGGATGGGAGACTGTTTGCAGGAGGAGTCCCGACGGGCTCGCTCTGCTCTGCTGGCGGCACGCTACAGACGAGCGTTTCAGTGGGCACAAGTGCAGCATCCCACAGTGGTCAGCAAGACCAGCGCGAGGACGTCCAGCATCAGAAAGGAATCACTGCCGCTCGCTTCTACCAAGCAACTTCTAGTAACGAGTTCTGTTGTCAAAAATAACCCACAACAGCATTTGGAAAGATTGTTCTCCACCCAAAATGATTTTCTGTGTTCCCCCTCCACCTCTCATCAATCTACTTTGCCCTTCATGGCTACTTCTAGGTGATGCAGATCTTCCAGGAAACTTTAAAGGAAGCATGACAGACTGAAAATTCGGCAGTATCCGGTGCACGACTTCGAGTAATTTCTCCTTGAAACGTTGCTTCGCCTCACAACTACATTCTTCCTCCCTGAAACAAGCTGATTCTTCTGATGGTCACGTCATTAACATGTTTATCAAGTTTTTCTGATGAGCCTCAGAATTTTGGCTGGCAGAAACAAGGCTGTTGTTATAAAATAACTGTTCTTCCCTCAGGCTAAAGAAAAAGTCACCAACACGTCACGGCATCTCTGAGGTCACCGCTTTCTCTGTAAGCGCCGTGGCGCAAGAGCTGCAGCACGGTGCAGCACGCGGGCCTTCCCGCTTGGTTTCCCACCCATTCGGCTGGTCTGCGGGTGCACGTGGAGCTGAAGGAAGAAGTGAGACCTCTTGACCGCTCAAGGTAAATAAAACGACCAGATCTGCAAGTGCAACCAAAAATAATACAGCTTTCATCCGTTCCCAAAGGGACCGGCTGGAACAAAAGTCAGAAAGAAATTCTCCAGTGCCCCTAAAAGGAAACTACAACCTTCCTGGAGGAGCTTTCCACACCACGACAGACTCCCCTTCTCTCTCTTGTTCAGGGGAAACCCACGCGGAGACCGGCAATCCACCGTAAGGGGTGCTGTACGGGGGGCAATCAGCCAGACTGAAGGATGGTGTCTGTCCGCATTGAAGGTTTAAAAGCATTTCCTATCCTACAGCACAGGAAAAATAGCTATTTTTAAACAACAGCTCGTCATCGTGACAGCGGCAGCTGGAGAGCATCCCGGTGCCGCATGGGATGCGCAGCTTGCTTTCTCACGGCGGAAAGCAGATGGGCCCGCTTAAGACAAGGAGTAACTCCCTGACCTGTTTTCTTTTGGTCCACGTGCCTCAGTTAGCCTAAAATACTGCTAAAAATGGGAAAAACAGTCGTCACCATGTTTAACGCTGAAATTCAAGCCAACTCTTCTTCTGTTTCTAACTAAAGGTCAATGTACTGAGTTGGGTTTTAGAGAGGAGCTGCAAATTTTGTTTCATGTGAACTCAGGTAGAACAGTTCAGCCTCTGTTTTCCACGTGTGTGTAGGAGCCCGGGATGAGGAAACGTCTTCTCACACGCTTGTCCACGCAAAGAAATGCTGACGTAGCTCCGTTCAGAGCAAATGCTCAGAACCTGGCAATAGTTAACACAATTTGTCCCAAACCTGTAAAGACACGAATGTGTAGAAGTCTTATTTCTCAAAGTAGCCAGTCTTAATCTTATTTCTTTATGAGGGACTGATCCTGATAACAATATTCAGCTAAACGTAGCCCGAACACGCCGTGGCTGGCAGCCACCCGCCTGCCTGGCCTCCCGCATAAACGATGCGCTACCGGGGATGATTTTTGCAGCGCCGCTTGGTCACGTGTGTACAGACCGGATCCGAAAAAAGCCCTTTAGTCAGAAAATACGCAACGCAAAATGAATGGCTCAATCTTATTAGAAAAGATGTCAGATGAGCCCTAAGATGCAGGCACGTTGTACATTCCGTAAGCCCCTCTTCTATCTGGATTTTGCACATTGCGTATCAGTATCACATGCTGGACCGTCTTTCTTGTAATTACTTTTCAGGATTTATTTCTTTCTCTATTCTTCCTTTTTGGCTTCTCAGTTGTTGCAAGAAAAAAAAACCAAACCACCCACATTAAAAATGTGATTAATTACAATTTTTATTGAATTTCAACCCCCCTGGTACTGTATTGCCTCTAAGGAGACGTATTTCTGCTGCGCTTTTTCACCACAAGACCTGTTAGGTCTCTCTCTGATCCATGTTTTTTTCAGTAGTTTTAGAGGTCCAGGGGTCACAGTGCCAGCTCTGAGCAGGCAGTAGTGAATTCTGTGTCTCTGCTGAAGCCAGGAATCAGCTGAGTTACAAGGGGGTGCAGGCCCCCAGGTCTCCGGGGAATTGCAGGCACTATAAAGCTGCATGGGAAAGGCTGCGCAGGATCCACCCTGACTCAGAGAACAGACCTCTGCGGTGTCAGTCTTAATGAAACCTCTGAAAGCCCCGTTTCCCCACCTGTGTATCCTGTACTTCGCAAATAGACACGGCTGATGAAGGACACCACCTGCCCCCGCCCCAAGAAAGAAAAAAACCCCAGAAATACAAAGAAAAAAAAGAAAAAAAGGAGGAAAAAAGGAAGAAGAAAGGAGAAGAAGTGCCAGTCAGGAATAGCATAAAGGTTCCTCTCCCCACCCTGTCACTGCTCTAGTTAAAAGCAGAACATTTTCACCAACTACGTTCAGGTGGTCCAAAATCTCAAACCCCTTTAAAGACAGCATTAATCTTACAAGAGACACCAGCAAAAAATGTCTCAGACCAAACCAGCAGCTTTACAGCTGCCTCTTCATCACGTCGACGATTTCGCGGTACAAAACCTCGGCTGCATCGAGGCCTGGTAGGAAATCCAGGTGGTTCCACTGGGGAGTCACCTTGTGTGGGAGCAGGTTCCTGAGCGGGGGGAGCAGGAGGGCAAGGTCCCAGGGATCAGCCAGGCAGACCCCTCCACCGCTCACGATGGCCGATGGCACTTCATCATGGAATTATAGAATGGTTTGGGTGGGAAGGGACCTTTCAAGGCCATCCAGTCCAACCCCCTGCCATGAGCAGGGACATCCCCAACTAGATCAGGTTGCCCAGAGCCCCGTCCAGCCTGACCTGGAATGTTTCCAGGGATGGGGCATCTCCCACCTCTCTGGGCAACCTGTGCCAGGGCCTCACCACCCTCAGTGTGAAAAACTTCTTCCTTATGCCTGGTCTAAATCTCCCCTCTTTTAGTTTAAAACCATCACCCCTTGTCCTGTCACAGCAGGCCCTGCTATAAAGTCTGTCCCCATCTTTCCTATAAGCCCCTTTAGGTACTGGAAGGCTGCAATAAGGTCTCCCCGGAGCCTTCTCTTCTCCAGGCTGAACAACCCCAACTCTCTCAGCCTGTCTCCATAGCAGAGCTGCTCCAGCCCTCGGATCATCTCCGTGGCCTCCTCTGGCCCTGCTCCAGCAGGTCCATGTCCTCCTTGTGCTGGGGCCCAGAGCTGGAGGCAGCACTGCAGGGGGGTCTCCCCAGAGCGGAGCAGAGGGGCAGAATCCCCTCCCTCGCCCTGCTGGCCACGCTGCTGGGGATGCAGCCCAGGGCACGGGTGGCTTTCTGGGCTGCGAGCGCACGTTCCTGGCTCATGTCCAGCTTCTCATCCCCCAGCACCCCCAAGTCCTTCTGGGCAGGGCTGCTCTCCATCCCTACGTCCCCCAGCCTGTATGGATACCGGGGGTTGCCCCGACCCAGGTGCAGGACCCTGCACTTGTCGTTTCGTGTCCTTCACATTGTAGAGTGGCAGACCCATCTGAAGAGACAGAAAACTAGGGTTTCACAAAGAAGAGACGTTGCTGCGATGCAATAAAATAATGCGCCGTGCAAAAGCAATTGCTATTCTTTGGGAATTAAGGGAAAAAAAAAAAACCTGGAAAGGGTTTTTTCTAGAAAGAAGAGAAATTTTTTTAAAAGCTGCTTTATTAAAAGGCGAGTGCTTGCATGAAGTGTAACCACAAGCCACAGCAGAGCTGGTTGGAAGGGACATCCAGAGGTGTCCTGCCCAACCTCCTGCTTGAAGCAGGACGATCCACCAGCACTAGATCAGGGCAGCTAAAATTTTGCCTGCTCATCAAAGTTAATCAAGTTGTCTGTAGTATCAGAACCAGAATTTCTAACAGGGCAGAACTAATTTACTTATTAATTTAAATTTAATTTACTAATTTAATTTACTCATTAAATTGTCGTGCATAAGGCTACACGGCATCTTTTAATAAAGTTTCTTCTCTTTCTAGAAAAATGCTGTGGCTCCCATTGAAGACGGGTACCACCGGCACCCTCGGCAGGTAGGCCCCGTCCCTCAGGTGCACCAGGCTCCTCATAAGGGACTCCACATCAGCCCCCAGGTCCTGCTTTCCCGCTGGGTGGCCCTCAGCACGCACTGGTTCTCCCCAGGTGCAGGGCTTTGTACTTCCCCTTGTTGAACTTCATGACGCTCCTGCCCATTTTTCCAGCCTGTTGAGGTCCCTCTGGATGGCAGCTCTGGCATATCAGCCGCTCCTGCCGCTTTGGCGTCATTTGCAGACTTGCTGGGGGTACGCTCTGCCCCACCACCCAGCGCAGTAATGAAGACGTTGAACGGGGCTGGACCCGGTACTGACCCCCGGGGCACACCGCTGGTCAACGGCCCCCAACGAGACTTTGCACCATGCTCTGGGCCCAGCCGTTCAGCCCGTTTTCAGCCCACCTCACTGCCTGCTCATCCAGGCCCTACACCAACAGCTTCTCCGTGGGGATCTGATGGGAGGCAGCGACAAAGGCCTTAGCGATGTCTAGGTAGACAATGTCCACTGCTCTCGCCTCATCTACCGGGCCAGTCACGTCATCGCAGAAATTTATCGAGTTGGTCAAACATCGTTCCACGCTACTCAAAACTCAACACACGCCAGGTAGACGCACAGCAGTTAAGACTTGCTGGGAGCAAAGGTCTTTTGGCAAGACATCGCTTCTTCAAGTCCACGTTTCACTGCCCATAACGTCTTGTCCCGGTGGATTATCAGTCGGGTTTTCGCAATTAGCAGTGTCTGATCTGTCGTTTTAGCAGCTCTATTTACTCCTTGCAGCTCCTTGCTTGACCCCTTTCTCTCGGGAAGGTGGAGCGTGACCTTCCACAGGCTGCTTTATCTCTGGTGGCTTTAGCTCTTGGCATCTGAGCGTCCTTGAGAAGAGGAGCTCAGCAGCTGTCAGCCCCTCCATGTAGTGGGTTGTCCCACTATAAAGCTTTGCAGCTTGGCGGTGCCCCTCAGACCTGTTCATAGATGGCACCGGTCACCTCTCTGGTCTCATCCCAAGAGGCTGCCGTCACCGTGGCCTTTCTCCACACCGGCCTTTCTCTCCGCGCGGGGGTCCCCGTGCTGCCGTGCCCGCGGTCACCTCAGCTCCCGCTCACCAGCCCTCGCGTCCCTCGGCGGGAGGATGAGGTCGGGGCCGGGGCCGACAGAGGAGCAAGGGGCCGCCGGGACTCTCCCGCGGCGTGGGGAGGAGGAGGAGGAGGAGCGCCAAGGGCAGCCCGGGCGCCGCGGGCCGGGGACGGGCTGCCCGGGAGCCCTGGCCGCAGCGGGTGTGGGGCCCGAGCAGAGGCACACGGGCAGAGCGGGCCGAGGCGGGCAGGGGCCACCGCGGGGGCCAGGACGCGCCCGTGGGTGTGCGGGGGGGGTGCGTGTGCGCGGGTGTGCATGTGTGAGCGCGGGTGTGCATGTGGGGGGTGTGTGCGCGCAGCAGGGTGTGTGCACACGTGCATGTGTGTGTGCATGGGTGTGTGTGCAAGGGTGTGTGTGCGCACATGCATGTGTGTGTGCATGGGTGTGTGTGCAGGGGGTGTGTGTGCATGTGTGTGTGCAGGGGGGTGTGTGTGCGCACAGGTGGCTGTGCAGGGGTGTGTGTGCATGGGTGTGTGTGCAAGGGGGTGTGTGCACATGTGCATGGGTGTGTACATGGGGGTGTGTGCAAGGGGTGTATGCACACGTGCATGAGTGTGTGCATGGGTGTGTGTGCAGGGGGTGTGTGTACGCGTGCATGTGTGTGCGCATGTGTGTGTGTGCAGGGGGTGTATGTGTATGTGTGCAGGGGTGTGTGTGTGCGCACAGGTGGCTGTGCAGGGGTGTGTGTGCATGCATATGTGTGTGTGCATGGGTGTGTGTGCAGGGGGTGTGTGCACACATGCATGTGTGTGTGCATGGGTGTGTGTGCAGGGGGTGTGTGTACGCGTGCATGTGTGTCTGCATGGGTGTGTGTGCACACGTGCATGTGTGTGCGCATGTGTGTGTGTGCAGGGGGTGTGTGTGCATGTGTATGTGTGCAGGGGGGGTGTGTGCACGCACAGGTGGCTGCACAGGGGTGTGTGCGTGCAGGGGGTGTGTGCAAGGGGGTGTGTGCGCGCACGGGTGTGCATGCAAGCAGATGTGTGTGCAGGGGTGTGTGTGCACAGGGGTACGCGCGGGGGGGAGGTGTGCACGTGTGTGCGTGCAGGGGGGTGCCCACATGTGGGTGCAGGGGTGTGTGTGCAGGGGGTGTGCACGGGTGCGCATGCAGGGGGGCTGGGTGTGCACACGTGTGCGTGCGGGGGGTGCGTGTGCATAGGTGTGCACGTGTGTGCGTGCGTGTGTGTGCATGGGGGGGTGTGTGTGCAGGGGGCGTGCACGGCTGTGCGTGCGGGGGGTGTACGTGCAGGGGAGGTGCGTGTGCGGGGGAGGTGCGTGTGCGCGCATGCGTGTGCAGGGGTGCGTGTACGGGTGCGCGTGCCGGGGTGCGTGCGTGCACGCGTGCGTGGGTGTAGGCGTGGCTGCACGCCGCCCCCGCGTGCCCGCCCCGCCCGTCCCCTCCGGGGGGCGTGGCGGCGCGGGGTGCCCGCCTCCGGGCGGGGCGTGGCGTGGCGGGGCGGGGCGTGGCGTGGCGCGGCGGGCCATGGCGCGGGTGCTGGTGGTGGGCGCGGGGCTGACGGGCGGCGCCTGCGCGGCGCTGCTGCGGGGGGCGGCGCTCGGCGGCGTCGCCGTCTGGGACAAGGCGCGCGGCGCAGGTGGGCCCGGCGCGCGACGGGAGCGGGGGGGGGGGGGGGGCGCGTGGCGTGGCGTGGCGTGGCGTGGCGTGGCGTGGCGTGGCGTGGCGGTCTCTGACTGGCTGTCGCGCAGGGGGCCGTATGAGCACGAGCCGCAGCGCGCGGGACGCCGCCTGCACCGCCGACCTGGGCGCGCAGTACATCACCCTCGAGACGGAGCGCGCGGGGCCGCGCCGCAGGTGAGCCCCGCCCCCCAGCCCCGCCCCGCCCCGCCCTGCGCGCGGCCGGCCTGAGGGGAGGTGGCGGTGGCGGCGGCGGGAGCGCGGGCGCCGCGGCCGTGGCGAGGGGCGGCAGGGCCGGGCCTGGCCGGGCTTCGGCCACAGCCCGCCCGCGGTCTGCCGCCCATCTCAGCCGCCTCGGGGGGGAAGCGAGGCGGGGGGCGAAGCAGGTGCGCGGGGTCGGGCGGGTTCGGTGGCCGGGCGCCCTGCCCTGCCCTGCCCTGCCCTGCCCTGCCCTGCCCTGCCCTGTGGTGTCACGGCACCCGTGGTGCGAATCTGCCCACCGTAGGAAACGCCGGCCGGTGCGGCCCCGCTCCTTGCATCCGCAGCAGCCTTTGCTTTCAGGAGCTAACGCGCCTCGGAGCCGCCCGAGCGCTGTGCAGGGGACGGGGAAGCTAGGTGTGAAAGAAAAAGCGTGAGGTGACTTGTCTTCGTGGGGACGCGACGCCTCCGCCCCCGAGAGCAGCCGTGGCTGACTGGGGGGGCGTGGGAGGATCGTGTTGGTGGGGCCTGCTCGGGCTTGCTGGGCTCACGGGGTGGTTTGCCGTAGGCTGGGGAAGGGGATGGTGATGGAACAGTGATGTAAAAATGCAAAATTTGTGTGGAAATCGGGGAAAAGAAAGGCAGGTGTGTTTCAGGCACCTGCATCCAGCTGCTGGAATATTCCTGTGCTCCACGGTGGCGATGCAGTTCGTACGGATATTCAGGGCTTTAAGTAACTGTCGTGTCTGCCCCTGCCACAGTTAGTCCTGAAACCGTCAGGTCAAACCGCTAACAGTTTCTCTTGCAGGCACGGCAGGCAGCCTTGGTCCCACGTAAAAGGCCAGACCCCAATAAAACAGCAAGGCAGTCTGTCCTTTTATAGCCGTGGTCCCTGTTCGTGCGTAGCCTGGCTTGAAACACGGGTTGTATGAGGTCGTTCAAAAACGTTCTCTAAATTTGAAAGTTAGGCCGGTCTTAACGTTAATTGTGAAAAACAACGACAGCTGCCGTTGGTTTTCACACAGTGTGTTTTCATCTCTGTGTCGTTTGCTCCCTTAAAGCTTCTATGAGGAACTTCAGTCTCATGGCATCTTGAAACCGCTGACTGCACCCATTGAAGGAATGGTAGTGAAAGAAGGCTCGTGCAATTACGTGGCACCCCAGGGCATCTCCTCGGTTGTCAAGTATTATTTAAAACAGTCAGGTAATTTTTTAGATGCCTTTGTATGAAATGAAAGGTTTTAATGATTGCGGTTTTGATGGCATTCTTGAACTGTCTTTCAAATTTAAATCTCCAATGAGAATGTTCAAGTTCCTTATTTGTTTACGTATTGAAGTTGCTTAGATGGATAAACATGTCTGGGAGCTCTGTAAATTTCCAAGTCCTGCCAGTGCTTCACTGACTTCAGCTGCGCTGCTGGCATATAAACATCTCTATACAAATACAACGGCTGTAGGATCAGGGGCCAAGCTTATATTTACACCGTTGGCTTTAGCATGTGAAAGTCGGACTTAACACAATTAGGATAGAGATAATTTAGTGGGAGTGAGATCAGGGTTGAGAAGAGATTTGAGTTGCAACTTGAATGAAGTGAGTGTCTGGGTGTTTTTTCACGAGCGTGTCCTTAACTGTGCTGTTTAGCCGAGCAGCTGGGAACGCAGTGGTGAGCTCCATCCTGTGTTTTGCAGAAATGAGCGCTTGTGCAGTATGTGAGCCTACTGCGCTGAAAGTCCTTTAGAAAAGACCGAGGGAGAAGATCATCTGCTAGTTTAAACCATGTGACTACTGCATTAGGTGTAATGTGGCAGAACCACTTGGACAGTTTAGTGACTAAGTTAACTCTGGTTTGAAAAACGTTAGCTTTATGAGCAGTCAAGCTTTGCTCCTTTCATGTGATTGTTTTTGTCTTTTTTTAACTAGCTGGTTTTTTAGACTCTAATCTTGCAAATAGTTAACTACGTTCCTGTCTTCTGATACATGAGAGATGCTACAGGGGCAATGCTGTCTTTTACAGCTCCTGGGGTGTTTTCTGATTGCTTATCCTGTGCCGCCTCCTGCGCTTGTCGGATTTCACCCTGAATTGGTTCAGCTCACTAAGGCCGCAGTAAACTAACCTGACAAAGAGAGCAGCTGGCCGTTTTCCATCTGTTTACTGAGCTGAATCATGTCAGAGAGGAGTCGGATGAATACCAGCCCTAACACAGGGGAGTGATGGGATCTTTTCAGCTGATGAAGATCCCCTCTTTCAATGTGATATGCTGGCTGTTAAATTGATTCAACCTAATTTGTGAAACTTTGCCCTAAGACTGTCTGTGTGCTTTGCTGTTTGCAAGTTGTCCAGTTACTAAGGGAAACTACTCTGTATTTTCTCTGTGGAATTCACTGTTACATGTATTCAACAACTTCTTTTTCCAAGCAGGTGCAGATGTCTTCTATGAACAGCATGTAACTCACATTTCTCTCCGAGATGGGAAATGGGAAGTCTCCAGGAAAATGGGGCCGCCGGAACAGTTTGATATAGTTATTCTCACAATGCCTGTTCCACAAATTCTTCAGCTGCAAGGTGACATTGTAAACAGTAAGTTCATACCTCAAAATTGCAGGTATCAAGCCTAAAATGGCAACTGAGCATTTTGTATGGCAAAGAAACTCTCAACAGTCTGAGCTGTCTGTTAATTTCCGCCAGAATAGGTTGAATCTGAAAATGATAGGAAGTGGGTAATTTCGAGGCCGTACATGTGGCGCGTGAGCAGTAATACCTTGATAGCAAAAATATCTAAATGAGTCATTTTTTAATCTGATCTTTAATTTTTTGCTGACTTCTAAAACATGACTTGTCTTTCTGTAACTTGAAAATAGTTATTGAATCGGACAAGAGCCTCAGCGGGTCCCCACGTGGTGGTTTCCTTGTCACTGTCTCTCTGTCGACGTGTCATGCTGATTTTTGGTGCTGCCCTTGGTGCGTTTGCAGTAGGGATGACCCAGAGAGTAAGACCTGAATAACAAGTGTGCTGTGGGGAAAATCCCTAGGGCGTTTCTGTGACCATAGAATCACATGAAATGCAGGGGAGGAAAAAGTCCAGGCCAGAACTCTTTCGTCTCTAGTTTATAAGATGAAAGCCTCTCAGACCCTCCAGCTTGTTGGCTGTTTCTGGCTGCCCCCTGGGGGCTGTATTCCCCAAACATGAGTAAATCTCAATTATCCTTTGGTGGTTTATTGAGGTGAATGTGTTAACGGTGCCGTGGAGGCTTAGAAAGAGCAGCTCGGTGCTGAGAAAGAAGTGTCAGTTCAGGTCTGGACAAGTTTACTGGCTTAGGTGCATTGTCTGGGGTGTGAGGCTTCCAGGGCCAGCTTTGCTCTGAAGTCAGAAGTCCCGCTCCCCCGCGCTAGCTCTGTGTGCAGCCAGTGTCCGTCCACGGTGGGCTCCCAGCAGCGTTGTTTCTGGGAGCGCTGGTGAGCTGAGGTGCTGCTGAGCCCGCGAGCAGATTCGGTGTGTTTGGTCCTTGCAGAACAGCCGCAGCGGGGATTTACAGGGCAGAGATCTCGATGCAGCTCTACAGGAGGCGGCTCTGAGGGGTGATGCTGAGCAGAAGCCAGGAAGCCCAGCCAGGCCTGCGCTGACCCTGGCGGAGCCGTTTGAAGTACGCTGGGCTGTGGATTTATCGCCTCAGCTGGAGCGTTGTGCCAAAGATGTGCTGCATCTGGATAATAACCTCTCTTTGAGCTCAGCATGCTGGCAGCGGCGGAGGGGCATCCACGTGGCTTGAGTCAGTTCTGGTCAGACGGGGCTTGTTGCCTCTCCGCTGCTAGCTCCTGAAGTAGACAGTTTAAAATCTGTGTTTTCTGCTCTCTGGTTTGTAGAAAAACCACCGGTGCTTGAAAGATGAAGAGCTGACTTCAGTGCTTGGCTCCTTGTGCTCTGCTGTATCTTGGATTTTAACATGTTTAAATACGTGAGTGTGATTCGGAAGCTGTCTGTTAAAAGATGTCGGAGCGATAGGTGGAGGTGGTTAGAGTGAGCTGCCAGCGTCGGTCTGGAGTTCCTTCATAGTAACCAGGGCCTGTATGAGGGAAAAGGAGAGGACGAGGGGAAGAGAAGGATAGATGGCAGCAGGGTGTTGAACTGCAGCAAAGGGAAAATTGATGTCTGATCACGGTAAAGAAGAGAAGTATTTTCATTACAACCTCTTATTTTAAGCTTTGTGCCTAAAGAGATAAATACCCTGTAAGAACAGGACTTCTCTGCTATTTGTTGTTTTATAAGCTCTCTCGTTTCCCTGTCCCTTTCCCATGGAAAGTAATGGTATCCCCCCTGAATTTTCTTGGTTAGTGAGTGTGCTCTTTCACTTCATACTCTGAATCGTATGAGCAGGGTAAATGTATAGACATCCTTTCCGGAATTACGTGTTTTCCTTTTAATAGCCACATGTGTACTGTTACGCTATATAAAGATACAATAGACTAACGTTAAAAGCATTGACTGGTCACTGACTGGAGCACGGCTTTGCAAGCGTTAGAAAGTAAGAGGAGAGCGATGTATAACAGCTATGGTGGGTTGGGCCGTTCCCCTGTCTGCAAGGAGAGACATCATCTTGATTTTTTTCTTAGGCTTATTATGACAACGTAATGTGGAATATTGCTCGGAGATGTTTGCAGGCACGGCTGACTCTCAAGCGACTTCATTTCGGTTAGCTCAGCTCGCAGCAGATGGGAAGCCTCGACAGCCCAAACCATGGGGACAGGCGTAACGAGGTGGCTCTTTGATTGCTCCATGGTGTCATTACTGGGGTGAATGGCTGTGGGGGTGGGTCTGGCCCATCCTGTCCCTCCTAATGGTGGTTGATAGCGAATGTCCTGGGAACAGAAGAAAAGTAGAGGTAGTGGGTCATACTGTTTCCTCAGAGTCTTCCCCAGGTTCCTCTAGTCTGCATCTCAAGGCCTTCCTCAGTCAGAGTTGATGTCTTTGCAAATTGTTCTTTCTTGGGGTAATTAAATCCTTTCATGTCCAAAAAGCGGGCAGGTCCCCTTCAGAAGATGTACTTAAGGTAAACAGTTCATTTCACTTGCTCTTGGAGTGCTGGAACTGTCAGATGCTTTCCACAACATCCTTTAAGAAATCTTCTGTATAACTGCAGGATTAACGTTTATCTGAGGGAATGCAGCAAGTTTTATCTTCTCTTCCCCTTGTTTTCTCTCCTCTTCCTCTCCCTGCCTGTACCCTGTGTGAGACAGGCTTCCGATTTCCAACCAGTTGTTAGTTCTTCATCTCAGGCAGCAGGGCTGACTCCCCATGCCCTGGAGCTGTTGGCTTCTTTACTACTGTGTCTGTAGGCTAAGAAGTGAGGGGAAAATAGGCGAGGACAATGTAAAGAAGGTATTTCAGAGCCTGAACACGGTGTAGATTTTGGATCCTTTTTGGCTTACAGAGGGTCAGGGTACATCGCTGTATCTCTAAATCTCAACCGTATATTGATTGCGTGTCAAAGAGCGGAGTTTTGCTGACAGAGAACGGGGGTTTCCTGCACCCATCTCTCTGGGGATTTAAGATGCAATTTCATGCTAAGCTTAAGGTAGTTGACTGTGGACAGCTGCTGGAAGGAGTAGTCGTCCTCTCCCCTCCACGCGGACGCTGTCCTGCTTTTGCCTCCTCTGTCAGCACTAGTGAGCGGGGACCGCGCTGGGAGTCGGATCTGCTCCCTGTTTTGACCCAAAACTGACTCTGATGGTGCAAACGACTATGTTCGTTTTCACTTGGCCATGCGAGCTGATGTGACTTGTTGAGCAACTGCCTGGTCGCTAGCGTTAGCCCGCACATATGCTGAGGCTGCTTCCTTACCCGTAAAGCAGTTCAGTCATCTGTATGCTCTGGTCTTCCAAACCCAGAGACAAAATTTGGTGATTCTAATGGAAAACATATTTGTGCATTCCCAGTATACAAACTAGCAATTCCAGCTGCTCCTGGAGGGGGAGGTTCCCGCTCCTCGTTGCAAACTTCCCCCTCGCTGTCACTCGGGTGGGAGGAATTGTTTTGCTGCTGTGCTCACGCTGCAGCTGCGATGAGGGATGTGCAGGGTTGGAGGAAGGGGAGGGCTTTCTCCTTCCAGCACAGCGGCCTGTGGCCGGCTCAGAGGTCGCGTGTAACTGCCCTGAGGCTGCAGGCAAGGGGCTCGAAGGGGGGGGCAGGATCTAGGAGTACAGCTGCCTTCATCGCTGATCTAGAAGGCCGTTACTATACAGAAGACAGACACTGAAGCTAGATGAAAGGCGTGGCTTGGCGCCTTGTGGTAATATTAATCTCATCGCTGTTGTGACTTGGGGCGAGCAGTGTCGATGGAGCGAGCTTTGGCCGTTTCCCCAGCAGCCCTGGTTGTGGCTGTAACTAGCCTTTACTGCACGCCCTCCTTTGCTTCAGCGTATCATCCCTGCTTTGGCAGCTTCTTGCTTAGAGGCAGCTAGTTTAAAGATCTTCCATATCCTCCATAATTTTCCTCTGCATTTCCTCTCTGAGGTACCCTTTCACGTCAGTTTTGCTGCACGCTGGAGATTGAACTGCTAACTGTGGACCTGTGCTAGGTTCCGTTTTAGCCACTTAGGTATAATTGGATAAATGAAGTTTTAAATGGATTTTGATGAGGGATTGTTAGCATTAATGTATAGATAAAGGCTGTAATATAAGTGAAGGTGCAAAGGAACAGCTGCGTGGAGCTGGTGACGCTTTGATCTATTAGTAAGCATTGGAATTAGCCTTTGATATCTGTGTGTAAAAGAACCTGAGTAGGAGAGTTCAAATGACTAGCCAGAAGTGGTAATTCACCCCCTGCAGGAATTCACCATCTTCCTGTTTGAGCCTCAAGATTGCCTCTGTCGCGTTGGTACTTTCCCCTTGCTTGAGAATATTTGTCTGAATATTGTATTTTTGAGCAGTGGTCCCGTAGATGATTGCCGTAAACGTGCAGTATGTTTCTTTAATAACCGAACAGTTTGGACACCTGTGCCCATGTTTTCAGAGATGTCTCCTGAAATTTGGGCTCCTATGTTTGTGGTTAGGTGCTTCAGCAAAAGCATCCTGTGCGTGTGTGGTGTGAGCTCCTCCTCGTCGCAGAACTGGTGCGTGTGCCTACGCTGGACTACGTGAGTGGCCGGCACCTGGCAGTCGAGTTCCCTTAATGCAGGTGCGTTTGGGTCCAGTGGCTGACCTGCTCTTCCATTTGCAAATGTTAACTCGTATCTTTATTTCCGTGTCTTTAGGACGTCTTTATTTAGACATCTTTACTATCCTGTTGCAGAAAGCAAATGAGATGAGGCTTATCAGTTTGAAACAGGCCAAAATTTTACCTCCAGTGAGAGGGCTTACTAGTTCTTGGGTTTGTGTTCTCGCTCTAAGAATGAAGATTACTGACGGGGGAAATCACAGCCTACTTGAGGGAGGTCTTCTTTCACCTCCCAGATTTTTCGAAAATAATTTTCATTTATTTACATGATATTCAGAGAATTAAGATTTTGAAATAATGACCCTCCTGAATTTTATGTTCAGTGGCAAAGTTTCCGTTTTCATACTTAAAGTTCTGCAGACTAAAGCTTTTGTTAGGCTGATTTATTAGTTTGTGTCTTTTTCCTGTTCTTTAACCTTTTCGATGAGCCTGAACATTATGTCATTGTGAAGCTGTATACATTTAGGAGGAGGAGACAGAGCTAAGTGGCCTTTGGCAACTTAGGATTAGCATTTTAAATGGACTGTGTGAGAAATGACTGTTCCAGAATTACTTCTCTTATGAGTGTAAAGCCAAAACTTAGAGAAGTTAGTGTGAATACCCACCTGTTTTTTTAAAAATATATAGATACATACATATATATGTGTGTGTATGTCTGTATTTACATATATAAAGTATTTTGTTCTGTTTACTTGTATTCTTTTGTTTGGTTTGTTTGTATTCTTTGAATTTTGCCAGCATTTATCAATTCTTAACTGAAAGGGGGCAGGGAAGGAAGTGGCGTGCCTGTGGCCAATCTTTTTAGATTTATTCATCTTCATTTTCAACCTTTATTCATTCCTTCTACAGCTATCGTGCCCAAATAGACTTGTCAGTTGCATATTTAGCAATAGCAGAGACAGAAATAGTAGTAATGCTGCTGGAAGTCATAAGCTTTGAAACTTCTTAAACTAGTAAAGTTGTGGAATTGGTGGTCTGTGAAACGGGCGTTCTTAGGGCTCTTTGATACTGGTATCTGATGAAATTACTCTTCACTGCTTTGAGTTGGTTGGTTTTCATTCATAACTTGTGCGCGTCCTGTGTTTACTTGAAGTTACAGTAGAATTACCAAACAAAATTAATCAAAAGAAAACAAATCTTTTTGCAATGTCTTCATTTTCCCCTTGCTTTCCTTTCTTTGCATAACATGCGGTATTTGAAGAGTTAGTAACTTTCTCAGCTTTTAAAATAGCTGAGTACTAGTATTGGGTTGAGGCAGAGGGGGAAGAGGTTAGCTCCTTGCAACATGTTTGGAACAACAATAGGTGGCAGCAATCAAATGATGTTTAGGACATTCAGCTTGGATAACTAAACAAAATTTAGTGCGCTTATTCGTATTTGGGCTTTACATATTTTGGTAGTAAATATTGTGGTTATGCAGAAGGTAAAAGGAAAATGAATAAATGTTTCTGAGTTTTGTAATGTAAATTTGGTGTCAGAAAAGGAATAAATTTGCTTGAAAGCAGGATCTTTGCAAATGAAAGGACTAGGTTTTGCAAATGTTCATCATCTGATAGTATTTCAGACATGCTGGACTGAAATACTATTGGCTGCTGATGTTAAAAAAATCCTAGATTTATATACCAGATCCCATATGATCACTAAGCAATATAATCCTTTTCTGTGCATTTTCGAAACAGATTGACAAACTTTTTTATTGGTTCTGTTTTTAGCAAGACGTTTGACAACATGGCAATTCAAAGTTGCAACAATTTGCAGTAGCTTTTATCTGTGTGTTTAGAATGTTTTCGTTAAGTTGCTTTACTTGGAATTTAAAATTACAGTTCTGCATGTTTAATCTGCTAATAAAACAGAATGACTTGGCTTTGCTTTCAAGCCTGACCTATTTTTTTTTCCATCTGTGTGAATGTCCCACATGTTTTAAATAATACAAGCTGATGAGAAGATACAAGTAAAATAGGACTGTATTTACATAGGGAGGCTTTATAATGTGAATTAGGAAAGCACAACTCTGATAACTTTTCATGAGTCCCCAGTTCTTGCTGAGTGAATGTGTTTATTTTTGGATAGCATGACAATAAATTCTGAATTTTGTAGTTCCAGTTCCAAGCAATCTTAGCAGGGCTTATCCAGGCTTTGAGTTTGCTCTCATTACCTAACATATCTAAAATGTCTAGTGTAAACATGTACACTGATTTGTTAGTTACTTATCAGACCGTAGGAGCTGAGGTCACACCGTGCAAATATTTGTGCTTTCTGGAAATACAAGTAGTTATTAGTTTTGCATGAGACTAGCTGTTGATATTAATGTGCTCCTTTAAGAACCCGTCACTCATTTGACACGGAAGCGTCGTAGTACTGACTGAGGCTGTGGCAGTGGAAGGATCTGTGTTGGTAAAGTCGGGCGATGGGCTCTGATGGAAGTGCGAGAGGCCGTTGTCTGGGTTAGCGGCGCCGCAGCAGAAGCGCGGGACGCCTCACTCTGTAGCGAAACCCTCTGTCCTTGCCCGTGGGAGAGCTGTTTGCACGACGCAGGCGGGCAGGATACAGCTCTCCTTAGCTGTCGCCTAACAGTCAGTGAGCTGTTCTCTGCTTTGCTGCTGGCTGTGAATGTCACCTGTGATTCAGTGAGGGGCATCCTGTCCCTACCTCCCACTGCTGGTGTCAGCTCCACCTCTTGCCTTCCCCTGCAGCGTTTTGTACCCCCCTGTGAGCTGATCGGACTTGCCAATCCAGCAAGGAGATAGAGAGAGAGAGATAGATAGATACGTGTAAGTATGGGGTTGGTTTTGCTTGGTCAAGGAGTTGGAGTAGCTGGTGGAATGGTCTGACAAGCATGAGAAAGGAGGCAGAAAGGAGAGGGTGAGGCTACTCCGGGAGCAGAGGAGGGTCTAAGGAGGAGCAGCGCACACTTGTCTGTTCAGCTGCTGCCGAAACCACTATGTCAGCCTCTAAAGCGGGCGAAGTTGTTACGTGTTCTCTGCCTTCTGTAGCTCAGGTGTAGCCTCCCTTCGTAGGGAGTACTTTTTTTTTTAAAAAAAAAAAAAAGAGGAGGCGGCTACTGGAGCTGGAATTGCACATCAGGAAAAAAAAAAATCAAAGTAGGCTGTGTATATTCTCAAGTGTGTGTTTGACTTAGCCTGGTTTTAGGTGTTTCTTTATATCTAGAGTGCTTATAATGGACTTGTTCTGCAGTGACTAGTTGAACACAGTGAAATCCTGTCAAAAGCCAAATAGGCTACCACACTGATTCCAGTGACCCTCTTCGGCTGAGAAGTGAGGATTAAACCCAATGTTTGTGAGCGTGAGATGTTTGAAAAGGAGAATGAAATAGAATATATATGTTAGATAAAGGGCTACTTTGCATTTTATTGTTGTCAGTCAACGCTGCCTGCCTTTGGTAGAAAGCTGAAACTTTGATTTGACAGATCTAAGAGTAAAACAGAAGAAAAAAAGTAAGATACAATGCTGGAAGAGGAAAGTATGCTGCCTTTTGTCTTCAGACTTGGAGGGAGCGGGGCAGCTGCTTCCCGCTCCAGGGGAACCCACATTAGATCCTTTGGCCAGACCAGGATGACAGCTCTTAAACAAGAGACCCTGCAAAGGGGTCTCGCCCCGTCACAGCATCTCTTCTTAGCGCCTGGTGATGCTGCAGAAAGGTTTCTGCCAGCCGTCCCTGTTACTTGTTCCACCCTACCTCCAGCAAGTCAGCTGTACCAGCACAACTGTCTGTGGGACCGCAGTAACGCAGCCCCCCCTCCGTCCCTTCCCCCCCCAAAAGGCGGGGGAGGTATTTTTAGCAGTTTAGATATTTTTAGATCTTCAGTTCGCCATGTGGCCCACAGACTTACTGGCACATGATGCACTTTCAGCCAGGGTAGGAGAGCAGCACAGGGGCTGTGCAAGTGATTGAACCATATGAGCAACGAAATGCTCATGAATCTGTGGTTTGAATTCTAAGCTTAGGTTTCCTGTGTAGTCCCAGGAGAGATTTGGAGCACCTGCACATTAAACTGGCAGCAGATTGTGCTGATTTAGCTAAACCAGTTTTAAAAAAAGCTACTTCTGACACATAAGGCAGTGCTGCTTTTATGTATCGACACGTTTAATGCCGCCTGATCTGGCTATCTGTAATTACTGTAGCCTGGACATGCTTCTCTGCCTGTCCCTGCTGCCTCTGCTGGTTGGCAGAGTGCTTCAACACCAGGGGACTTGATCGCAGAACTTTATTTAATGCTTGTTTAGCCTCTTTATGTCATTCCAGTAGTGTATCTTGAAACAGAGAATGGGACCCCAGGAATATGGGATCAGCTGAACGTGAGCCCATGTGCGTATGCACATGTTCGTTTTTTTGCTAAATAATAAAGGTGATGGTATTTGAACACAGGACATACTTGGAACAGAACAAATAAATGCTCTAAAATTTGTTTATCTCAACAATAAACACAGATACCTCTCAGTTTTTCCCAACAGCAGACAGTCTTTGGTACTGTCCAGGGATTGTGTTTAGATAGAGAAATCTTTCCAAAGCTGCTCTTTGCCATGAGCCTAAAGGGAAGGAAAAAAAAAAGTTCCCTGCCAAAAAATGTGACCAAACTGAGCAATTCTGAAACTTCTTTATTTGTGTCTCGTGGGACATGCGTTTAATGAGCTGATGGTTTCTGTGTTGTACGAAGCTTGGATGTGCTGCTAAGAACTTATTCTTCAGTAAGTCTAGTTAAGGCATTTATATCAGACTTGAAATTTAGATCCTGAATCTAAAATGGTTTTGATGGTTGATTTTGGGAAACAATGATAATGTACATCTCGCCTCTCCCTTTGAGCAAATTCCTTTTTTGTTTGAAGGGGTTTTTTTGGGGCGGGGGGGGGGGGGGGCACACACGCCTTTATAAAAGCTCTCCCTCCTTTCCTGTTACCACACCTGCTCAGCATACTTGGGAGAGAAATGTGTGAAGGTGACCATAGGCTGACTTTGATGACTTTATAGCCTTTGTTTTGATGTGAAATCTACAAGTCAAACTGTTGCTTTTCTAGAGTTGAAACCCTTTGAAAAGCCCGGTGCAGGTTTGCAAGCAGTCTTAGCGTTTAATTGCTTGCTTTGGGATTTTTTTTTTTTTAATTAGTGCTGCAAGCAGATAGGCAGACAGCAGTCTTCACTGGAACACATCTTTTTAATGCTATGTGCATTTTAATATATTCTCATAGCTTAGGCAGTGCCTGTAGACTGGATGGGTTTTCGTGGATTTCTAGGGGGTTTTTAATAGTTGCTGGCCACTCACACCACTGTAATTGAGACTGTTCTTTATAAAGATTATCTTTACCTCCCATGGATACGTCTGCAAACTTGTAAGTTATTTTTGCAGTCCACATCTGGATTAGAGCAGGAAAAAAATAATATTAATTTTAAACTTAATGAGATTTTGGCTCCATTGAGTCAAACATAAAATTTGCATTGAGCTTGCAGTCAGCTTTTCGCACTTGGCATCATAATTTCCAAGAACGTATGGTATGCTCTTGTATTAAAAAACCCTCAGGAATAACTTACCCTCAGAAACCTAAGTTCTGTTCCCTTTCCTGTGAGATGATGTAGATGGTAGAGATTTTTATTTTGCAGAAGCATTGCAATGCACATTGTCAGCCTTAAGGGTGTCAGATGGGTCAGCTCACTGATGTGGCTGACAACTAACACTAGGGGAAAAATCCCACAACTAAAAAGGTTTGTGTTTGTGTCAGCAGGTTGGTCTGGTTTAGTCTGTGGCTATGTGGGCTCTAGAGCTGAGCAAATCCGAGAGAGATGTGAACCCCCTCTCGATTTAGAAATTTCCAGTCAGGTCAGTTAAGCTGACTGTGAAAGATAAACGAAACATGCCTGTATCCTGTCCCCTCTCTTTCTGCCTGTTCTCTGTTCCTTACCAGGTTAAAACCTGGGTCAGTTCCTTAATCCTCTTCCCTGCGTGGCCAGTGGGCAGCCGTGTCAACCCAACTGAAATTGGGTTGGGGGGTGTAGGAGCAGAAGAGACCAGACAACACCGGCAGTGGCTTATGTTGTCAGAGGAGCTGAGAACAGTGGCCTTTTGCTTCTATAATTTGCAGGATTTGAATTCTCTGCTAAATCCACCTTCCCAGAGGTACTCAAAGCACCGTGTGGGTCTCCTGTGACGCTATTCTTTAAAAAAAAAAAAAGCCCTGATAAACTTTGTTCAGTGACTAGTGTAGTTCTCACCTCATTTCCAGACAGAATCTGGCTTTGTAACTCAGTGTTTCAGAAGTTACTGATAATACTGCTTTCCTCAGGTTTACTGAGTTGTCTTTAAGAGCTGGTTAATGGTGGTGGTATGTTTGACAGCATGAGCTCTGTTCCAAGACTTGTAATCGTAAGACCCGCTCCGCTGTTCTGACCCACCGAGTTTCCCAAGAGCTAGCAGATGCCTGTGGGTGCTCCCCTGACTTCTGCCCAGATCAGATGAGCGGGAGCGGAGGTTGAAGTCTGTGAATGAGTGTGCCGTGCCAAATAGCGTGCCTGGAGGTAAGGTCTTGCGTTTGTCATGTACCTTAGTAGCTTGTTTGAAGAACCATAAATACTGTCTGAGCTTTATAATAAAAGTCACATGTGAGAATTCGCAAGGATCTTTGGGTCTTGAGTTCATTTATCTGAATTTGTTTTCTTTAGCAGCTGCTTTAGTATCTGCCATCAGTTCTTCATCTAGTGATGTTTTGAGGGGTTGAGAACTTTTTCACGTGTGGTTTGCAGAACGACTAAGTCCTACTTCACTTTTTAAAAAAATGTTTTAAATTAATCTCATTTGTAATGGCTAGACTACCTAACAAAAGTATAGCAGCTGCATGTAGTAAACTTCAAACATCTCCCGTTTGCCCCAGAGGTGTTTGGGGCTTTGCTTTTGCACCTTATTTTATTGACCGAGTACTGAAATTTTGATCTTGGAAATGATGAGTTATCTCACCCCAGATGAGAAGTCCTCACGTACGTAAAACTTGATGGAAAGAAGATTTAAAACACTAGTTAGTAGCTTATTAGCAGTTGTCGGGTGGGTGATTGTAAGTGCGCGGATCTCCCTGCTCAGGATTTGCTGTTAGGGTGATCAGGGTGGGCTTGAATGTTGGTTATATTTCAGGGAGCACCACGTGCGTAGGTGTTTTCCCGTTGCCCTGCTGCCCAGCAGGGTAAGCAGGCAGTCTCACAGTCCCCGAGCTTATTTAACCGAGGAAATGGAATAGGCTAGGTGCGAAATGAAGGTGTGATTGGTCGACTTTATTGGCTTAGTTGGTGAAGCACCCTGTGTTATAGCAATGGAGTCACTTGCTACAAATTACTAAAAATGTAAAGAACGTGTTGCCTTATTTAAAAGGATTAAAGCTATCCTTTCACTTGATTTATTGAAAAGAACAAGGGACATGCAAGTAAGGCTTTCCAGAGTCAGTCCTTTGCGCTAGTAGCCTCCAAGTCTATTCCCAAAAGTAATGCTTCAAAAATACAACTGGACTGAAAAGTGTCCTCCTCTGTAAAGACAGGTGTGAGAGGATAGGTGTATACCTCTACATAAAGCAGGGTTTATTGATCTC
Source organism: Phoenicopterus ruber ruber (assembly GCA_009819775.1). Classification (NCBI taxonomy): domain Eukaryota; kingdom Metazoa; phylum Chordata; class Aves; order Phoenicopteriformes; family Phoenicopteridae; genus Phoenicopterus; species Phoenicopterus ruber. The sequence continues at coordinate 266,024 of CM020221.1, forward strand.
TTCCCATTGGATTTATACTTTAGGGAGAACAGGGTAGCTGCCTATGGAAATTTAGGAAAGTAAATTTTATTAAATGAACTATGTGCAGACAGCAAGTGGTTTCAGTCTCTTGCAGACTGTTAAGTGACTGCAGAACAAGAAAGGGGTGTATGACTTTGTAAAGCATAAAAGAAGTAGATTTGCTGGCTGTTTGCATATCCTTTTCTCACCGGCACAGTAGGAAGTGTGTTTTGGAACATTGATCAAACCCCCTTTCATCTATTCTGAATTAAGGCATGCTTGTTGCAAAAGTAAGCTTGAAACCAACATTCACATTTTATAATGTGTATTATGCTCAAAGACAACTTAGAAGCAGGCAAAAAAAATTAACTTTGAAATGATCACTTGTTTTCAAATCGCTGAATTACTTTTAGAATTTATGCCCAACAAGATTGAAAAGGCTGGTCATTTCCATAAGATAGAATTGTCTAAGCAAGAGCTTAATTTTCTGCTCTGAAGAAAGCGCCATGTAATTCTTACTGAAACAAGGAAACTTGCCTCAAATTTGGGTTTTGAATATTTTTAATTTATCTGCAAAGGATCATTGGAAGAATTAAATACTGACTGAATTGAAATTCCTAGGGCCTCAGTGTTCTTTCCCATACTTGCTTTTCAGCTCATGTAATTTACCACGTAAATCCTTGCTTAAACTTCAGAAATACAAATTTCTGGTAACTTTTAATATTTTGAATGCCAATACTCCTTTGCATTTACAGGAGGTTATAATCTCTTCGTGGTGTGGTGTGGAATCTTGTACTTTTAAAAGTATCTCACATTTGAGAGAGAGTGAGAATTTGTGTCTCCTGGGTATAAAAATTGGTATTTCTTCACCTCTGTATTGTTAGCACTTTATAGGGTGTTAGCACTGCCCAAACGTTCTCGTAAGGCGTCACGTAACAGACACCTTTAGATGTCAGTGTAAGTCTGTTTGCATCGTGGTTGTGCTGCAGGACCCTGGCAGGGTTCGCATCTGTAAGGCTGGAAAAAGGCAGGCTGAAAGGTAGGCATCACGTATCCGTGATGCTGTCAGAACGCTTCCAGGGAGGCGTTCTAGTCTTTGTGTACCGCTTAAAATACTGCGCGAGGTCATAATTTTGGCAAGGAAAAGAGGTAGCACTCTTTAAACTTCAACTCCTCAACGTTTTTGCCCCTTTGTTCTTTAGGAGTATGTGTGGTTGTTGTAGCTCTCTCGTCTCTGATGATAACCGTCACAATGCCGTGTTTTCCACTTCAGACGCTGTGGGAGAAGTAGAAACACCATCAGATATTTGGAAAATAAATGTAACACATCAGTTCTTTTTTTAAACCCTTAGGAGGTGGTAAAATGCCACAGTAATCCCATGGGGAAGAAGTCTGACAGTTCCTTGTGAACAGCTTCAGTTCGAGGTTCGTTAGGGAAAATGCTTAGCTTCCACGTCTTGTAGGCGCTCAAAAACGTTGCAGTAGCCTGGGGTTTTGGGAGCAATCTGAGCTGGATTTTCGGGTGGCTTGCTGGCCTGAACTGGGGTTTATATCGATACCGGTTTTAAGTGTTTTGGGTTTATATTTTTTAAGCCCTCATAAATCTTCTGGCAGTGAAACTGTGCTGCTGATATGTGTGTGTTTATAGGCAATGAGACACATACTTACTTGGATTCTGTTATGTTAGTGTTTGTTCTTTGCTGTCATGTTGCCTCTAGCTGTAAATGTTATCTCCCTACTTTTTTTTGTGTGTGTGTGTCACTGGCAGTGCTTGTATTTTGTGTAAAGCCAAATGTCAGGTTACCAGGTATTGTAACAGTTTGTGGGGTTTAAGGTTCAATGTTCGGTGCAAGGCAGATGAGTCTGGGCAGCATTTTGTGAGATCGGTATTTCTGCTTTTTTTTTTTTTTAATCTTTGTCAGATTTAGCTATTAGAGTTGATAGTCACCATTGAGAGTTGAAAAAGGCATAAACAATTTTCCAAGAAACGGTTTGTTGTGGCAGGAGGAGGGGAGAGTTTGGCTTTTGAATACAGCATTTGGTATGATGTACTAACGGCAAGGAATTTTTTTTTTTTTCTGTTCCATCTGGTATTTTTTTTTATTCATCCTCTGGTAGGTTGCAGCTGATCTGTCAATAACTTTCAAGGAACCAATTTTTTTTTTTTCCACTGTGTTACATTTGAGTATTAATGTTTTATAGCAGTGGCTTTACCTTCTTACAAGTAAAAAAAGAGACCGGGGAACCAGGTTTTTAAGTTGTATACTTGATTGTATGTCTGAAATTGTGTGTGTGATATGCACACTCTAATTTATGAAAGTTGGATAAATTATGGCAGAGAGAGGCCGTTGCAATCAGGTACAGCTTTCTTAATTTATCTGTGCTTTCAGAACGCATGCTGTGCGTACTTGGTTGCATGTCTAAATCCTTTGGAAAGTCTGAGATGAGAGACAGGATGCAAAATGAAAGAACGTGTGATAAAACAAAAGAAATAAAACAGATAAGACGTCCAGAACATGTGATACAGTTGAAGCCACATGAAACAATGTACTGATTGTGGGTGAAGTGTTACAAATTTACGCAGCTTTAATTTTTTTTTTTTAGCCATTTCATGCTCTTTTCTGTTAATGTTTATATTTAGGTCTATCTGAATGCCAGGCAAGGAAGTTGCTTAAAACACGAGCAAAAAAACATGTCTTATTAATGTGTCCTAAACCAGGACATAATGGAATGGTAGGCTAACGACAAGCGTTGTCGGAGCACGGGCCTGCGAACTCCGTAATGTGAATGTGTTTGGATGCCAGTGCTGTTTTCAGCTTTGAGGAAAGCTTAACTTCTCTTTATCAGTATCTCAACCTGTGCGACTGGAGGTTAATGCTTACCACACAGATAAACACTGAGGGTAGGATAGGAAGGTTCAATTAAGACTTGATTTTGAGACAAGAAAGACTGTCTGGCGCTTTTCCGCTCTCTAGCTCTGCAGACAAGCTCGGTTGTAGATGTTAAAGAACATGGAGATGTAGCATAACATTCAGTAGAATATACAGCATTTGCTAAATATGTTTGTATTAATCTACAGAAGCACTTTCCCCTGCATAATGCTGTGACTGTTTATTGTCAGACTCTCCGAGGTGTTTTCCGCTATCCTTCTCGCACATTTGAATAACCTGACTTTTTAGGCTTGCTGATTTGCTTTCCCAATATTAATTTTTCCATCGTTGCAGAACTGCAGCATTTAAAAAGTGTTGCTTCCGTTGTTGCCCCTTTTATTAAGAGCAACCTTAATAGCAGGTGAGATACAAAAGGACAGGAGAGAAATACCGTGATGGTAACACATAGTCAGCTTTATATGTCTGCACATTGCCTAATACTAGCCAAGGAAAGAAAACTGCTCATGGGAGAGATCATTGCATAACTCAGAACTGGAAATTAAATAGATTCATATTACACTGAGAGGAGTTATGGCACTTCCCCTTTGGTATGTTTTAGATCGCTAAAAGAAGTCATGATACAAGAGAGAAATGAGGTAGTTTATCTTTGTTCACCACGTTCTGTGTTAGTCTTCCTTTGTCACCAAAGCACGTATTTTAAAAGAAAATAAGGAAGGAAAAAGAAGAACATGGTTTCAGTAAAAGAAACTATTACCTTGCCTCGTCAGAAGCATATTTTACAAAATGTTACAATGAATTAATAAAATGGCTTGTTGGGTTTCATAGCTTTTCTGAGGAGTGCTGCGCAGTGCATCATTAAAGTTTTTAACTGGTAGGTCAAACTGCAGAACTTTCTAACCAACTCTAGGTTAAATCTGTTATTAATTCAGTTACTTTTACTAGCACAGTGGGTTGATGCATTTTTCTCCCCATCATCATGAGGTATGTGCTCTGAAAATCATTGAACTACTAGGCAGACACTAAAACATCAGACATCTATCGCAGGTACCAGTTAACACCAGTTCACAACTGTTCCAAGTGAGAAAATGAGAGGAAACCAAATCATATAATTCTTGTTAAAATTGAAGTCTTATACGTTCACCCTGCAGAACAACTAGAGAAATCATTCTGTTATTTATCAGTTTCTCTGCAAACCTTAACGTACGTGTGTTTGCAGGCTGTCACTCCTGCCTTGAGGTCTACCCCAGCACTTCCTTCAGCACACAGCAAAAGGGGAGAGATGAAAACTTCTTCTAAGAGCATATGGTTTTATTTATAACGTGTTTCACAACTGTGACGTTCATAGACAGGGCTTACTTGTGTACTGCACTCCCGCTCCTTCGCTCTGCAAGTGAGCAAAAACTTCGGATATGTGCACTCACGTTTTTAAGACAAACAAAAAAAACGCGTGGAAGTTGGTGGAGCTTTAGTTTATCAAACTGAGGATAAACATTACTTCACTAAGATAAAGAAAATTAACTTGCACATAGTGCACTTCTTAACTGAAAGTATGCTTCTTTGCGTCATAGCAGGTAACGTCTGTACGTAGAATAATGCTGTATTTCCATCAGAAAATTCGCTGATGATTGACGATATGGGGACTCTTGGAGAAGAGGGGAGAGTGACAGAAACGAGTCCAAACACAGATAGTGTGGTGTGTGCATGAACAGAAAAATCTGTCCTTAAATGAACATATTGCTTGCTTGTTTTTTCTACTACATGATGTTTAACTTAAAAATGCTAATAAACTACAGCCTCTCGGTCTGATCACATCCAAGTGATTAATAGCATCTCTTGGTACTGTTAAACCAATTTTTTTTTTTAAAATGGATGATTTAAAAACTATTTTATATTCGTGTTCCTCTTTCAGCCTTCTTTAACACTTTTGTCTGTGACAGATATGATATAAAAAGGGAAGTACAACTATTTCAAATATAGATGCTAGTCTTAAACCTGCTGGCATTTTTTCATGGTGACCGTTACACAGTGTTGGATCGTAGTGGTAGCATAGACTTTGTCATGTACCCCTGTCCTTCTCAGAGTGTTCCTTCTATTTTAACTTATAAATACTGATATTTGCAGATTCATTAAATGCAAGTGAAAAGTGGAATGCTGTCAGCTATGAACATCTCGCTCATCTTTTTTCTACAAATTTCTATTTTGCCATTGACTGTTTCTCCATGCTTACAGGAAAACTAGAGTCTTGCCTTGGTCTCATCAGCTCATGCGGAACAGGGTCATGATTTACTGTCTCTCTAAAACCGGGGACTTTCTGTGGTACGTCCTCATGAAAACAAATGGAACTACGATCACATTCCAGACAGCAGATTTTTGCCACTTCCTGTGCAATATGGACTCTTTCTAAATGAAGACAAAAGCCTTTGTTCTGCTGAGTCACACTCCAGAAGAGTAGACAGCTACAGAAAAATTGGTACGCTTTGTTTCTAGTTCCAGTTTTGACTTTGAAGTTCTCCCCTGTACTCGCTTCTCTCTTTTTTCTTTTCTTTTTTTTTTTTTTTTAAATGCTAGAGTTGCAATGTGATTTAGCATGCGCGTTCCTGCACGTATTTTCTCTGAGCTCTGTTATTATAGTTCTCCCTTTCGGTTGCAGCAATCCTATTGACTGTCACCAGTCTGCAGGTTTTGCCTACTTCACATAAAGCTGCTTTATGAAAGAGGGAAGTGGAAGACAATGATCAGCTTTCATGAGTCCAAAGCGTATCATCTCCCAAGGTGATGAGTAATAATAAATTGTTATTTTTGAGGTGCCTAATTCACTGTTTGATTGCTTGGAAATGCAGCTGACAACTCGTTGAAACATATTTGAGGGATGCAGGTTTAGAGCCAGTAGGGTGTTATGGTAATAACAGGATATGATCCATGAAAAAGGCTGTATAACATAGATGTTATAATACGCCTGGAGCCATCATGAGCAAATACCATTTGAATCTTTTGCAATACTGCTAAAAATTAGTTGTGATATTGCCTAGCATTAAAGCCAGTAGGTTAGAAAAGTGTGTAAATGTGGTATTGTGAAAAGGGATGGAAACGAAAGAAGGGGAAAAGGAAGGGCCCTGTGCGTGTCACCTCACTTTGGTACCAAATAACAGTGGGACAGGAGGACCTGCCATCTGCTAAAAGCTGCAGAGTCCAAACTTTGGTTTTAGAGCGCGTAGTGCTGACTGATGCTAGCAACAGGATCACAGGCGTACGTGAAATTGGTGTGACGCTGTGATCAGTTAAATCCTTCTCCCTTACACAGTAACGGGTCCGCTGGTAGCGTGGGGAAAGTGCGCCTGCTGAATCGCTTGAAATGGGGGGAGGGAGGGGAAGGAAACCCATAGTGAAATAGAACCCTAGATTAAGTTTTGCGCTCAGATGCTTGGTCCAGTGTCTGCATGAAGTAGAGCAGATTGCACATTATTCCCCGGGGAGATTTTGATGGGGTCTTGAAGGCTTTATCAATTTCTTTTTGAAACTTCTGGCGCCTCGCCTTTTGTTACAATCACTGCTTGCAGCTTTATAATATTATATGTTTAGCTCTAGGAAAATCTAGACTTTGAGGGTTTTTCCCCCATTAACATTATTAGTGGGTTTTAATAAGAATTACTGCTAGCTTTCCGTGATACTGATGGGCTAAGCTGATTGAAGCTCTTTGAATCAAAAGGCAAGGGGTGTTTCGGACTGCAGTAAAGAATGGAGATGTGTGTTCCTGTGAGAAGGTGTTTTGAGCCTTTTCCTTATCTTTTTATCACTTCTTCCCACTTTATGGTGTGTCCTTCACTGAAAAAGTGCACTGCAAGGTTTGGTACGTGTTTAGCTGCAAGTTAGGTGTATTTGTATATGTGTATTTGTTTTACTCAAAAATTAATTTTAAATTGAGTTCCCTTAATTGTACAGGGAATGTTTGAGATCAAGTTGGTAGGAGACAACACTGACCGAGTAACTATGAATTCCTAGTTTTAGGTAATTATCTTGGGAGAACTTTGGTAAATGAAAAAAATGCAAAATTCAGGAACTGTCCACACACACACAAAAAAGTCCCAACAGAAAGAAAAAGAGGAAATAAAATGTGGAATCCCTGAACTCAGGAATAGAAGGAAGAAGTGAGAAGTAGTCAGCAGAAGAAATGCTGGTTGTTAAAACTGATGGAAAATTTGAGCATCTGAAAAAACCCGAAGGATTTACCAGTATGTGCTGGATATTTACATGAATGTGCAGTAATGTGTGCCTTCTCAGAACCATGATAAAGCAGGGGTAAGAGAATCCTGGAAAAGTATATAGAAAAACTAAAAATTACTTTTAAAATAATACTATCACAAATTAATCACCAGCAAAGAAAGAGGATACTGGATCCGACAGTCTGTTCAACTCATCCTGCTCAAAGTTGATAGCAGAATTTCCGTTGACTCTTTCATCATGACTAGATTTTGCCTCAGTTACATTCTTCACCCCTATTGAGTATTGAAGGATGCAATTGCCTCTTTATCCAAGAAAGCCAAAAAATGAAGGAAATGAGTTTTGCAGAGCTACTGAGAATAGTAAGGGGTTAGATAAATCCCGCTGAAGGTGGGGATGAAAAAAGATGTTGATTTTTCCTAGGAAACAAGTGGCTAAATTATAGTCCAGAGGCTGTGTCCTCCCATCCAGATTCAGATGTGATGGACGCTTTCAGTGCTATTTACAGGATTCATACACCTCTCGCTATGGAAAATGTCTGAAATCCCCAGGCTGCCTTGAAGAACTTGGTTGGGTTTGTTACAGGCAGAACACCAGCAAAATTGAAAACCAAACCTGAACGTTGCCTGTGTAACATCCTGCCTATGGAGGCACAGCTGCATTTCAGTCAAACAGTTTGAAAGAGAAGGTAGTGGATGCCTGCATAGTAAAAGGATGTTAGCAAAGAGGAAGATGATGCATGCATTAGTAATTATCTTTCTCTTCTGCAAGACTATCAGCCATCATCTCCCCCCCCCCCCCCAACTGTTACTTGATTAACATAATCAAGTTACAGTCAGAGCAATTGCTCTCAATTAGTACTTAATTTGCCAATTACAGCTGCTATTTCAGACTTGATAAAGGCGGGCAAGGTTAGAAAGCCTGAAAGTATGTCTGGTTTTTCTGTGCTGTATCTGCTGAACTAACAGAGAGTGTGACTTCTCTCAACAGCATGTGCCAAACTTATACCCTTAAATGATCAAAGGCACAGCGACACAGTTATTTAAGATACCTTCATGTCTAAGAAGATTTAGCACTTCTATTTCTTGGCACAGTTTTAGATCTTCCCTAAAAAGACACTTCAGAGTAAATAAAAAAGCTAATTTAGTAGGCCTGACAAAACTGGTACAAAAGATGACACAGCTGTGAACTGATTTTGAAGAATCCCTTAAAAAAGAAAATGTACACACCGTAATTCTGAATATTTACTAGAACGAGCAAGTCCCTTCTATCTTTTTCCATGTGAAAACTCCTAGTGTTTCAGCCACTGCTGACTGGCTTTTTTGTTTTTCACGTTGGTGAGGGAAGAACTCCCCATCCACTTCATAATCTCAGCCTCTGTCCTCATTCCCTCCTAGGTTTCCAGTGCAGCCTTACGCCGGGGAAGACTGACTAAAACATCTCCAGCAGGATGTCCATCATCTTGCCTTTATGGAGTGCTGTGGTTGACAGACTTCCCAGGCTCATGAAGCTACCCTGGGGACTCATCCGGACGTCAGTCTGGCTTTCTTGGGCACCACTCTGGTCAGGTTTAAAGTAGAGTCCTGCAAGACTGAGCCATCTGCATTTCCTCCAGGAGTAGTTTACCGCTGGGTGGTTGTTGAAGCACCCTCCTTTCCAGGGTTATTTTGATGCTGTCAGTGCTGAGCAACCATGGCTTGATGTTTGCAAAATGGTCTGGGAGTTTCACCTGCTCTTCTGTCCGCTCCTGGCAACGTCGGAAGCGCAGAGTATGACACTTGACAGGTCTTGCCACCGTGGCATGACGCTTGTTCTGCTGATCTTCATCTCTGCCATCGTTGCCTTGGCACCGTGAGATGGGGTTCCCATGTACTCTGAGTTGTCTCTTGCATCTTCTCATTACTCTGCTTTGCGTCTTCTGCACTTAAGTTTCCATCAAGATACAGAGAGATGACGCTGTTCTTCCTTCAGCCTGGCCTTGGCGTTTTCAGTCACAGGACTTGTTTTTTCTCTCCATGCAGAACCCACTTCACCTTACTTCAGTAAAGCTTTTTATGTCCTCTGGTAGCTTTTACACCACCACAAGAGGAAGGCAAATAATAATTCTATGGCTAGAAAGTTTAATCAACTTTTGCTGCTAACACTTAGTTGCTCAGTGTCAAAATTACGTCTCATGTTTCTGTCTCTGTGCTGAATGTGCTTCTCCTAAATGCTAGCCAGTAGTAAAACTACTTTCTATTTCCAGTTACTAAGCAGTCTCCAGCACCAGTCTTTCAACTCGACCATGGTGCTTTTCTCTCTGTGCTAGGACTCCTTACGTGCCTCACTCGACCAGCCGTACTTCTGATTGTACATACCCCCTGACTTCCAGAAGCGGTATTCTTTGTCTCGGTTATTATTTGCCTTCATAGTACGTGATTGGCAGAAGCTTATGGGATTTAATCAGAATTTTAAAATACCTCATTTGACTGGGTTGGCACTTTCTACAGAGGAAACTGTTGTTGTTGTTCTGTAAATAGTTGTTTTTCCCACATGAACCTGGAACCGAGATCTTTCAGTCAAATAGGCCTGAAGTAAAATTCTGCAAAATGTGAGGGACTAAGATTTTTTGCTGTTACAATACCTACTGTTCAGTGGAACGCCTGTGCCAAGATACTGCCAGTAGCACTTATCTGTCCTCAACAGCAAACAAAAAGTGGAGGCGGAAGAGTGAAATAAAAAAATATATATTGTTCAGTCAAGATAGATTAATAGTGTTACACACAAGCCACACTTCCTTGTTGGTTATATCAGTTCTTTGTATTTTTGTACAATCTAAAAATGTCTTTCCTTGCTTTTTTTCCGTTTGGGGAAATCGGAGTGAGTGTTCCCTTTCTGTGGGAACAGTTGGTACCAACAATGCTTCGTTTTGGTATGTAAAAATGTTCATTTCAGGCTGGTGCAAATACTACTTTCTGTGGCTTGACTAAGTTTTAGCACTTTATGAGATTTTATTTTCAAAGGTGGTGATATTTTATGCTGTAGACAACAGTGATCTCTAAGGAAGCATTAAATCAAATGGCTCACTGAGGTTTGGAGTGCCTGAAAAACTTTGAGTTTTGCACAGTGGTTGCTGTAACAAGTACCTTTGGGAAGTGAAAGGTTTTGCTCTTCCCTTATTATGTCTACTGTCTGCGTAGAAAATGAAGCTGCGCGTACAGGTGTCTGCAGGATGAGTCCTGGATGGTTTACCAGATGTTTCTGCTTAAATAGGAGCTGCATTTCTGAAAGGGGCAGTGGTCTCGAAGGCTGTCGTGCTGACTAACACATGCTCTTGGCTTCGTAATTTTCATAGTTTGGGGAAACGAACTGCACAGCCTCCAGAACACTTCCTTAGCCTCTCAGTCGCTGTCGTACAAGGACGTTCTGTTTCCATCAACACGTGAAACAAAATCTAAGTATCACATGAGTCAGCGATGGATTTGTGTATGGACACCAGCATTACCAGAATTTAGGAAAGGAAAATGCAGGTAGGTTGCTGAGGAGGGCGCACTGAATATAATTTGGCTTTGTTACATCAGTTTCATCAACACTGCAGTAAAATGAAGAGGTGTGGCTACGGTATTACTCTTCAGGAGAAATCCGAGATGCTTACCCATCTTAAAATGTTGTCCAATGTGGTTACACTCGGCTATCACCTTTTGCACGTAAATGTACAGCAGGGGTTGGGGGGAGGGAGAACCTCCAGTAAATGCAAACCTATATTGATCTATAGGGCCTGACAACTCCAGTAGCCTTTGTAGGAGACATTTAATGGTTGGAAAGAATCCACATTGGTGACAGCAGAAGCCTCACTCCTATAGCAGAAGCAGTTTGGCTGTGCTACTGGTGCTGAGAGACTCCCGCGGGTGGGGTAAAACATAGAATCGTTTAGGTTGGAAGAGATCTTTAAGATCATCGAGTCCAACCACTAACCCAGCACTGCCAAGTCCACCACTAAATCATGTCCCTAAGCTCCGCATCTACATGTCTAAATCCCTCCAGGGACGGGGACTCCACCGCTGCCCTGGGCAGCCTGTGCCAGGGCCTGACAGCCCTTGCGGGGAAGAAATGGTTCCCAAGATCCAACCTAAACCTCCCCTGGCGCAACTGGAGGCCGGTTCCTCTCGTCCTGTCGCCTGTTCCTTGGGAGAAGAGACCGACCCCCCCTGGCTCCAACCTCCTTTCAGGGAGTTGCAGAGAGCGAGAAGGTCTCCCCTCAGCCTCCTTTTCTCCAGGCCAAACCCCCCCAGGTCCCTCAGCCGCTCCTCACAGCACTTGTGCTCCAGCCCCTTCCCCAGCTCCGTTGCCCGTCTCTGGACACGCTCCAGCCCCTCAGTGTCTGTCTTGGAGCGAGGGGCCCAAGCATGACCATGAACAGCCAAAGGCTCTTGGAGAAATGTCAGTAATGCAGCACAAATCCTCGCTGGAAGTGTGCTCCCTGCATTTCAACTGTCACCCAAGCTGGCTGCTCTCTCGCTTGTAAGAGCCTGTGGTACATCACAGAACAACTCCAGAAAATCGGGTTGGCTCCTGTTGCACAAGAGGACGGTATGTTTCAGCTCTCTGGGTCGCTGCTCTGGAGGTGGGTTGTTTTCTGGTGTGTCTGGGTGGCAGAAAAAGAAGTCATGTCCGTGTGGAAGAGTGAAGTGTTGATTCTCCTGTATGAAGACGGACTTTGTTCTGTGTCCCAGGCACTTGCCAGGCTTTCCTGCCTCTCTCATCCCCTGTGCCATACCTTGCTTCTGGGTGAGGTCTGAAAGCCCTTTCACTGTCCTGCTTCTGCTTGTGGGAAGTGTGATGGGAGAATTGGCAGGAAGGTGGGAGAAGTTCGGAGAAATAAGCATGATGGGAATATGGGACATGGAGCGTGGTATCATCAGTAGTGTGGGAACATGGACGTAGAACGAGGAGACCATTGGAGGAGACCACAAAGAGAGGGACCAGAGCTCTGAGTTAGAAGGCCTTTGTCCTGCTTAGACAGCAATATCTCATCTAGAGCACAAAGTTGAAGCTGGTCTCCTTGGTGATGTATCCCAGCCAGTGGCTCATCCTGGAGCATCCTGAGATGCTGCAAAAAGCAGTGAAAATGACAGCTGATACCCACTCGTTGTGAGCCCGGGTTAATTATCGCCCAAGTCAGAAAGGCAGTAGCAGAAGGGATGTGGACTTTTGGAAACATGAGCCCTGGGGATGTAAGAAAACTAGGGAGATTAAATTCGGGGTCTTTAACGCAGAAGGCTCCAAAGCATAGGTGCAAGATGAGGTCCTTGCTGAAGGAGTTAATTTGGACTTGTGTTGACCTCCAAGATGCATCTAGATATGGGCTCTGATTTCACATACAATTCTGCACTTTCTCAGGACGCTTTCTAATAATGTAGGAAGTAAACCAGTACTGCACAGATGTGGTAAACGTGTTTTCGTAATAAATGGTGATGTGTAATCTGACCAGCCCTAAATTTTAAATGTTTTTACAAATGCACGCTAATTAATTATTCATTACCAGCTGAGGCTTACGCTGGATTGTACTTCAAAAACTCTCAGCACAGTTTATGGCATGTATCTTCTCTTTACAGATGTCTGATGGTTGTGATCCTTTGTGACATGTGCTTTAGTTGCAGTGCACCTAAAACACCTTCTCATAAAAGCTAAAGAATTAGTTGTAAATCTTCCACTCTGAACAAAGGACAAAACTGTCCTGGCAGGTAGGAAGTTTTTCATGGGGCCAGTCATTAAACTGGAGTTTTAGTACTTGGAATACTGTAGAGAGAAAATTTTACTGGAATGCTTGTAGTGGAATGGAAACCTTCTGCTGAGTTCTCATCAATAACTTTTTTTTTTTTTGTATAGGAACTCTGGTAAATCAGACACTTCTAATTAGACCTCGTATCTCTGGTTCTATTTTGGGAGGCAGTTGGCTAGCTGACAGTAAGTGGGCATAATTATCATGCCAGCTCACCGTTGGCAAGGATTTTGATGTCAGCAGTTTCACTCACTGAATCTGCAAATCATGAGTCATCAATTGTATTAGGATTAGAAATCTTGTGCGAGAGTTGAAGATGTTCATTAGATGATTTGTAACTTCCTCTAAGTGGTTTTAGAACGATGAAGAGAACTGTGCATATGAAGAACATGCAACAGCATAATAGGGGATTAAGCATTCTGGAAGCTAGAGCAGAAACAAATTTCTGGTTCATTTTTTTTCTGGATTATTCTTGTTTCAGGGATCACTTGCATGTACCTGTGTCCCGGCAGTAGTGCGTTGGGGTTTAATGTCCGGATCAGATGGCTGATGTGGCAGTTCACATGCAGCAGAGGAACAGAGAAATGCTCCAGCAGTTTTTATTCTGCCCCTCTGCTCCGCTCTGGGGAGACCCCCCTGCAGTGCTGCCTCCAGCTCCGGGGCCTCAGCACAAGAAGGACATGGACCTGCTGGAGCGGGGCCAGGGGAGGCCACGGAGATGATCCGAGGGCTGGAGTCCCTTTGCTATGGAGACAGGCTGAGAGAGTTGGGGTTGTTCAGCCTGGAGAAGAGAAGGCTCCGGGGAGACCTTATTGCGGCCTTCCAGTACCTAAAGGGGCTTATAGGAAAGATGGGGACAGACTTTATAGCAGGGCCTGCTGTGACAGGACAAGGGGTGATGGTTTTAAACTAAAAGAGGGGAGATTTAGACCAGACATAAGGAAGAAATTTTTTACATTGAGGGTGGTGAGGCCCTGGCACAGGTTGCCCAGAGAGGTGGGAGATGCCCCATCCCTGGAAACATTCCAGGTCAGGCTGGACGGGGCTCTGGGCAACCTGATCTAGTTGGGGATGTCCCTGCTCATGGCAGGGGGTTGGACTAGATGGCCTTGAAAGGTCCTTTCCCACCCAAACCATTCTATGATTTGTGGGCATGGGAGCAGACCCCTCTGGTGTCTCTCAACCTTTTCAGATGTTCCCTGACTCTTGGTAAGAGTTGTGCAGTTCTGCAATCTAGATGGAAAGCTGCCTGCTATGTTTGCTGTTGAGGCTGTTGGCAACCACAGTAAGGGAGCGTTAGGAATGACGCCTGCGAAATGGAGCATACTGTCCGTTTTGGAGAGAACCTCGGTTTCACTATTAATCTGCTTTTGCACGAAGCGATCTAGGCCAGCTTAGCAGACTCCGTTTCTCTGACAGCGCCTAAGCCCCGATGACTGTATGTGCAAAGACTTGGAAAAAGTGGGTAAGCCTGGTTGATTTGCACTAGCTTCAGGGGTGCTTTAGGTTTGCACAGTTTTAAAAGAGTATTTATACTGAATGTGTGTGTCTGTGTAGGTGTGTATATACACATTGTATGTATATACAAACATTGTGTGTGTGCGTGTACACGCATACACAAACACGCGTAACGCTTTGTGTATGATATTCTTTAAAAACGTAAGGTTCCCTGGTTTTTGGTGACTTTCCCAAGGCTGGCTAGGTGTGCGTGTGATGTTTGAGAATTGCATGTTATCACAGTTTTACAATTTTGAGGGGAAACATCTGGGTTGTCAATAGTTTCTCATAGGAAGACTGTCCCTGAAGTGATTCCTCCCTAATCATGGTACATAGCATCCTTTTTCCTTTTCCATTAAGCTAGAAGGTAACAAGGAGAAGTTCAGGTTTGTGGCGGCCAAATTAAAGCAAGTCAGGACTCTGACTGCCCAATAAACCGCAATATCTTCTGCAAAGTTTTGTTATTTTAATTTGCATGGTGTTATTTTTCATAATTAATGGGGAATAGCGAGGGGAAATCCTGTATGCTCTGTGATAACTTGAGTTCTGCCAATCCCAAAACATGGAGCATGCTAGAAGTGATTTTTTTTTTTTTTTTTTAATTTCATGTTTTGGTGTGGGAACTAGTACTACTTTTTTGCAACTGGGGCTTGGAATGTCTTTAGCCCTCAAATGAGATGAACTGTTTTGGCTACAGTGTTTTGAGGTTTTCTGTTCAGCAGATCAGAGAGATACTAATTGGCTATTGCTTATCACTTGCAGACCATTTTAAATGAAGTCCTGCCTTAAGGTCCACCCCTATTACAATGAGCAACGCTAGTGACTCTCGCTGGGTAGCACAAGAACAACACGAGGGGAGAATCTGGCTCAGTATTTTGAAGGTGAGGTCTACCTGTGGCTTTAGTTTTCACTGGGGCTTTGTTTTCATTCTTTTAATCAAGTTGGTAAGACGCAGCTGTAGGCTAAACCAGATGTGATTATAGCAAGCTTCAACTTAGGAAATTTTGAGCAGACTGCCTGAAATTTTGGAGTGAATCCAGTATGACTGGATAAACAGTACGGTGATCAGATCACATCAGGATGGAGGTTTCATTCTAGAAGCAGCTAACCACAGTACATAGATCAGCATCAGATTTGTTCATGCAGCCTTTAAATACAGGCCTGTTAGGGCAAGCAGTGAGAACTTTGAACTGCCTTACTGTTCCCTCCGTCACGCGTACGCAACTTGATATTAACTTCAGAATTGTCTGTGATGTGCGTGATCTTTCAGATGAAGCGCTGCCAGCTGGCGCGCTCCGTCTGATGGTGCCAAAGCTGAGGTGCAGCCATGTTATCTGTGAGCGCAGGCCTTAACCTTAATTTTCAGTTGATGATAGTACAGTCGGTTGCATGCAAAGAAGTGTTTAGGGAAGCCCGTGGTGTTTCAGGTAGCTTGAATCACCTTCCTAGTTGCCAGGTTTTGTGCTTTTGTCGTCTTGTTCACAGTCTGTTTGAAAACTGTATCTTAAATTCCGCCCCTTTAAAGTCGAAGGAATTCTGTAAGTGTTCGTATTTATGTTATTGGTTAATACGAATGCATGAAATATTTGAGACTTTTTTTCCCCTTGATATCCGCCATGTGAATGTACAATTTACAAACCAGGGGGCAGATTGACTCTTTTCTCAAATTTAAGCCCAGTGCAAGTTTTTTTTATAAAAACCTTAAAATCAAGTTTTTAATGTAATTTACGGCTCTTTAAATGCTTTTACACACCTTTTGTATTTCGTAACAGCTAGGAGAAGGTAACCTGCTTTAGTTTGGAGAGTTGCTGAGTTAAAACTCTAGGCGGGTGTTCTATATAGTGTGAAAATGCTTGATTGCCGGGACCACTCAAACCCACTCACCAGAAAACGCTTACATCCACCACGTTGTAAGCGAGCGGCGAAGCCGTGGCCTCCAGACAACAGTGAGGCTGGCAGTTTGACTTGACAGACAGCTTCTCTGTCTGGCGAACATCCTGGAGCTGCTGGAGGCTGGGGCTTGTTCAGACAGAGCGTTGCAGGCCTGTTGGGCTGCCATGGCTGTTGGAGGGGACCGAGACATCCCCGAGCATCTGCGCAGGAGGCTACTGGTGGCGGGGACTTGCTGGAGTAAGGAGACACGCTGGTTTTACGGCTGGCTCTGTCCTGCTCCGAGGGGTGTCGCCAGCCAGAAGTTAAACAATAAAGCAGGCAGAGAAGGCACATTTAGGTTCAGGTACAGATTAGCTCCCTTGGGAATGATAATCCCCGTAACCTCAATAGGTGAAATGGAGGGTGCAACACAGAGTTTTAAGAGGTTCCTCTGCTGCCACAGGTAACTGTGTATCTTGCAGAGGCTCACTGTATTGTATATACCCATTGTGTATCTCGCTGGGTATTTCTCCGAGTGGTTTTATAAAATTCAGCAGTTACTTTGATTTGGAAGCTGGTAGCTGCATCAGTTTAAAATTAGTGAGCTGTCTTTGTAGCCTAGTTCAGTTGGGAGCATGTTCCCCCTGTTGCGGAGCTGGTACCGAGGATTTTTTTGGCCTTTTCCGTCTCAGTGACTCTGATCCTCCAGAGAAGGTACTGCTGAGGCTGGGTATGCGCCCAAGTCGTAGAGTTGTGAGCGTGCTCCCAGAGATGGCACAGAAGCGTGCACCGGGGGAAACCAGAATTAGCTGCTGCTTTTCCCCATTTCCTTCTGCCATGGAGGCCTGGGTGAAGTGACGTACTGTGTTTTGGGGGTCCTTTTTCTTTGGAAACGTAGGGGAAAGAGTTCTGTTAGGCTTCCTCCTCCACCGAGAAGTTCAGCCACCTATCTACAGGGAGGGCTGTAGTGGGTCAGCTTCTAGGGGCTGCACAAGCGATGCAGCTGCACAAGGAGGGGGTGAGGCCACCAGCAAGATTGTGCTGTGGAGATTTTTGTCAAACATCCCGGAACGTGAAGTCTGTGAGACAGAGGGACTAAATGAGCCCTGACTCAGTGACCAGCTGAGTTTCCCCTGGGAAGTTGTTCAACATTTTAGCGTAGCCTGATGGTGGAATCCTCCTCCAGGGCCTTTCCCAAATCCTACAGTCTGACAACAAAAAAATTCCCTTTCCAGTCAGGCTTCCAGGAAGCTGGGGACAGCAGGACCACCCCTGCATTGTGCACAGGGCCAGGCCCTCCCCGGCTGAGCCGAGTCCCGGGTTTCGGAGGTGCAAACGGCCACAGTTCTCTTCGTGGGCTGACGACACTGCACGGTTTTCATGTTGACATACTCCCCACATACAGCACTCTGGAGGAAATGTGGTAGGGGTGATGCTGACATTTTTACTTCCTTTCCTTACTTAACGAACTGGATTTATTTTAAACAGGGTTTTAGGGTGGTTAAACAGCTATATTTGCACTTCTCTGTTTTGAGGAGTTATTATAATTTTTTCAAAACTGTGGAATTTCTAATTTAACGTGAACAGAGCTCATGAGCCTTAAATCTACTACAGGGACCATGGAGATTTGCTAAATGCATTGCGACTTAACCACAGGGCAGTCAGACTGTTTCTGTTTCTCTCGTGCTAACTGAAGTGAGAGAAAATAATTATGTAGAATTTAAACTACAGTAGAGTAATTATTTTCATTTTCCTTTTCTTCAGACACAGATATGTGTTTTGGGGAGTGATTTGCATAATTTTTGTTTCTAGTTTCTCTTAGTTACAGTGGAGGAAGTTTGTAGTTTATGGGAATCCCAGGTTGAGTGAGCAAAGGGTGGGAATTGTCGTCTGGTTACAGAGCTGCGTGGGGCTTAAATCGGTCGTGCAGAAAAAGACACGGGACGTCATAAACTTCAACTTGGGTTATTATTCCAGTCCGCTAAGCTATTGCTCTGAAGACTCAACAGGAATAAACTCATAATGTGTGTGTTTTGGTTTGTTAAAAATGTATGTGACTTTTTGAACTTTTAAATAACATGCACACATGCTAGACAAGTCGTTGCTGTAATATCACAATCTGACCTCACTGAGCTATTTATTGTTTGTCTGGCTGTGAATATGCTCTTTATGTGTGTATAGTCCTTTCATGTTAATTTTAAAGGAGCTCCCACTCATAAGCTCATGAAGTACAGACATCAACGGATTAAAAGAATGACTGTCTGTCCAGAACACTGCAGTGCTGCCTTCCAGAAAAACTTAAAGTAATTATACATACAACTCTTGTGGAATGAAAATTGGCCACTTGATATTTAATAAACAGAGATCTGCTTCTCATATAAAAAGTAGGAGACTGCTGATTTCAGAGCAGTACTGAGTGTTTTCATTTATACTCAAAAGATAAGTTGCTCAAGATTTGGAATTAGATTTTTTTCATACAATTTTTATCTAGGCTGTGAAATGTACTATTAAAATGTTCTTTGATATTTCTTTTCTGGAGATAAACATGAGAAAATGTTTAGTTTTACCTGTTTTTACAAATGACTTTGATCGTTTCACCGTTCCTGCAGCTTTCCACTGAGCTAACTTTGTATCGGTTAAATTTCTTTCTAATTACAGACGTTCTTTTCAAAGAAACATGCAAGATAAGAGCATCTTTTGTCTGTTGATCGCGTGGAGAATTGGAGAGAGACTAGGGCACTCCTGAAAAAAATGCGTTCTTGGGCCAGGTAGATTTATTATTATTTATTATAAAAACCTACTCAAGCTTTTGGCAGACCTGGTCCCCGTGCTGCCAAGTGTGAAGCATGTTGAAATCGCAAGCAGCACAGCGGTGTCAGGCAGGTAGACGAGCCGCTTGGCCACCTCCGCTCTGGCAAAGCCACAAAGAATTAGAAGTGATCAGAAGCAAGCTGGAGCCGGTTAAATGCTGAACGTAGAGACCATGCTCAGACATGTTTATTTTTCAGTTCTGTCCCCATTTTACACACCAGAATTTGTCAGCGGGACAGAGAGACCTGTTGTGTTCTTAAATATGATGTCACTAAACCCAACACGAATAAATATGTATTTCATTCCTAGACTTTGGGGGAAGCCGATGAATGGAAAACAAAAATCTGGTGGCTGGCTGAGGAGCAGGCCATTTTTACTCATTCCAAACAAGTAGAATTACTGCAGTTTCTCAGTAAATCTCAATTGTTTGATCCTTGTTATGTGCCTCTTGCTGTGTCATCTGATGAATGCCGTGAATTAAATATAGTACATCCATTTAAACCACCCACAAATAGTCTTTCCTCCCTATCTTGTCCCAGCCAGCTTTAAAAATAAGCGCTATGTGCTTTTATTTACCACATCCTGCACCGCATGACACTTCCAAGGATGGAACCAAGGAGAGTACATAGCAGTGCCGTTCCGTGATTGAAAATTAGATTACAGATTAGAAAGCCCCGAGGGACCATTATGACCAGATAAAACAGTCCCCTGCAGGCCATAAGACTGTTTTAATTGGGGCCGATCTAGAAGGAAACATCCAATCTTGGCATAAATGCTTTCAGTGATGGGTGATCCAAGTGATGCTTGGTGTGTTTTAGTGGGGTTTGCTCTGGCTTGTGATTTTTCAGCTTTTAGGAAGAGCAAGAGGTCTTCCTTTCCTTTCCTTTGATCGATTTATTCTCTCTCTATGTCATGCCTTGAAATGAGCCTAGATTTAGCTAGCCATTAGATCTTATTAGACTTGTGTCTGCCAAAGTGAAGAGTCCTCTATCAAATGTTTGTTTCCCATACTTATGCAATCCCAGTGGGATTAAGTTATTCCTTGGCCTTCTCTTTGTGGGCTGGATAGAGCACAGTCTGCGAGCTTTTCATTAGCAGACGTGGTTTTCAATCCTATGTCTTCATATATTCCTAAACAGGGCTCCTTGCGTGTGCTGGCACTGCATTTCTTTCACTGAATAAACCTAAATGTCAAGCATGCTTTCTTGTCACAAAATATCTGGTGTCCTGCGCACTCCTAACATTTTTTTGGGGGAAGACCAAACACAAAAGGAAGCTGGCAAATGGGAACATTTGCTGATGCCCAGGTGACGTTTGCAAAAATTGAGGGGAGACTCTGCCTGCATCGTACCCTGAAAAAACCCCACAAAACCCACTTAAAACCTGTCTGTGTCCCGGGCCACTGTCTATTCAGACAGCCTTCAGCATCCTCCTCCGAGCAGTCTGCTCGCAGAGCTGACAGCGTGAGTTAAACCTGGGGGCAGAAGCCCCTTTTTCTCAGCCCTCCCTTGCAGCTCTGCAGCGACACTGAGGATGTGGCCAGAATCGCTGGCGTGGTGAGGCAGCCATCTTCCCACAGTTTCCCTAGGGACAGACAAGTTCTTTTGCAATTAACATAATTGACTGGGAAAGAATCCTGTTTGCCTCAGGGTAAGGAACTGTGGGATTAAACCTAGACACATGGTGCACATGCTGAAATGAAGGCTGGAGTAAGATGGGAGGCACTGTGCTCTGGGAACATTCCTGCTTGGGATAGGCACGCTGAGCGCGTTTTACACGCAGGCTCTGAATTTCTTTGATAGAAGGATACTAAGGTGGTTTTTGCATTTATTGGACTCTATCCATCTTGATTCATTTCATCAGCATGTCATGAATTCCTGTCATAAAGCATCATTTTTCTAAAAACCTCGATTTTTCTAATAAACAGGTGATTCTCTGGTTCACTTTGGGTAAAACTTGGACTCTGAAGCCATTGGCAAAATTTCCTGTGACTTCAGTGAGGCCAGGATTTCACTGTTTATGAAAATTTAATAAGACAGAAATATTGTTGACATGGGAGCATAATTCTTTGTGATCTACGCAGCAGATTTGAGCCAAAGTTGAATTAAATCTCAGACCTGAAAGTCTGGTTTAAAGGTCCTTTTTCATTTCCCAGACAACAGCAATTCCTTGGTCTGCTGTAGGAGACGTATGCACATTCGTGGTTTCAAACCGCTGCTGGTGGCATTAGCTACTGTTCCATCTCTCTCGTTTCTGTCGAGCGCTCCCCGGGCTGTGCGGCGGGATGTACAAGTGATCTCATGCGGACGACTTTATCGACAGCACCATTTGAAACGGTGGGCTGAAATAAAAGCACTTAATGCAGAGGTCAGCGAGTGCCTGATGTTCTTTGCAGAATCCATTTGTTGTGTAAGCAGCTCTACTGTTGTGGCGCCTACTTTAATTAAGGCTCTGACAGTATTTCCATAATAAACCATGTTTTAAAAGCGTTTATTACTCAACTGCAAAATCTGCTGCAGGCTGAGACTTGGACTGGGAAAGCTTCAACCTTAAAGTGTTTTCTTAACTTAAAAAGCTTTTTTTTTTTTTTTTTTAAAGGATGGCTGCAAAGAGATCTTTCTTCAATTGTATAGGTAAAATCTTCATTTTATAAAAAGAAGAATTTTCAGTCTTATAAACAATGCGTGTATTTAAGTGGCTGGCATTGACTATGTTGCTTAGGATATTTTTAACCATGAAATATCCATTATGGTCATTCTATAATTTGATGTAATTTGAATACTGAAGTATCTTTTATTGTTTGTGTGATGGTATAAAAAGCCTCGTTTAAGACTGGGAGCTTATGTGCTAGATCGATTTCAAACACCAGAAGAGAGGGTTCCTGCGCTTTAATACCCTTCCCGTAAATCACAACAGACCAGGGGTGGGGAGGGGCACGTGTTAATGCCAAGCAAATGAGCACGCGGGCAAACTGCAGCTTCTACACGTTTAGGATACACTTGCTCTGCTTTGCTTTTAGCCAAAGGCGTTAAGTAGGAAACTTAGAATAACACATTCTAATGAGGCAGGTGCATTGTGTATGAACTAACAGAGCAGGCCATCTGTTAAGGTCTGGGGCACGATTTTTGGAAAGAATTGCTTCCAGATAACTCGACAGGTTTTCTTTGGTTTGTTGTGTTGTTTGGTTTTGGTTTTTTTTTTTTTTCTGACTTCTGGTTAGTCAGGTGAGAAAATATCAGATGAGTTTCCTGCAGAAGGGCCTGAGCTGGAATTGATTTTCCCCTCAGTAACTGGTTGTTCAGGGATTCTTGTAGGACGAGAACGTGTGCCAGTAGGTTTTCAGCAGAATGCTCTGAAATATAACAAGGTTTTCCTGGGGTTTTTATTCCTCCAAAAGAAGTTTCCTGTTTTGGGTTGTCTGTTTAAGTTGAAAAGCACTGCTATTATTTACTATTAATGTGATAACATTTAGCTGCTTGTTCTGGATTATATTTAAACATACACGAGTTGATCCAGCGAAGAGACATAATACTCTGCGAAGCCTGGACCACTCACTTAATGGGTTTCTGTTGCCTTTGTGACAAGTCCAAGTTCCACAGAACGAAGGGATTTGTCGAAAATAAGTCGTTTTCCAATCCTAGTGATTGAGAGTGAACCTTCTGAGCAGTAGCCTGAAGATGTAGTGGCAGTTTTATTCAGCTTGAAGGGTGTCAGTTGAAGACCTTTTGAGTCTTTGTTCCTTACTAGATGTGAACTAACAATGATGCAACACGGAATAAAAGGGCAGAGTTAAACGTTGCCCAGGAAATGATCAGTATCATCGTTTCCAGTGAAGTGCTGCTTATTGCCGCCGTTACTTTGCAACCTGGATGTTTTTTCAGTAAACACTTCGGCCCAGATAGAATTCCCGTGGGCATTGATGGGACTTTTGCTGTGAATCAAGATATTTGCTCCCAAATTTGTAGTGCTTGATCAAGAACTCGGTCTTGTTTTACATGTAATTCTACTCCACAGAAGATTTTTTTTAATCTGCCAACATAATTCTACTATTATTCTTTATGGGGTTGTTTTTTTTGCTTTCCCTGTCATGAGTTTGTTAAGGGGGGGAGGAGGGCTGTAAGGGTGTTTTCTCTGGCAGTTTTTGGCAGAGCGCTTTGATTGTATCATACAGCTATTCAGAAATAGCAATACTGTTCTTGCAACTATCATGATAGTATTTTTCATGTGGTTACAGCGGTATCAGTTTTATTCTGCAACATATGGTGGGTTTGATTTTGGTTTGTTTTTTAAATCCAAGTTAAAAGAGTCACCTTAAATTCCAAGCTTCTTCGACCACATCTGAAAAATTATTTTTATCCTTTGTATAACTAGTGAGAGAAGTTTTAAATAGGAAAAAAAATAAATGAGTTACTCGGAAGGCAAACAGAGCCCCGCGCTTACTTCCAAAGCTGGAGGTGCTGAGGTTTGACGACGCTGACGTAGCGACGCAACGCTGCGCGCAGCGGAGAGGGTTGCCCTCAGGACCTCTCTGCGTGGCGGGCTCCCGGCTGCCCCGTAGCCGCTCGTCCGAGCCGCGGGCGGAAGGGCAGGAGGGATGCGGAGAGGAACGCGCTGTCTGGGGAGCGCGGCTGCCGCGGTAGAGCCAGAGGGCCCTCTTGAAGTAAGTGGCAGTGCCACAGCAGGTTGAGGCCAATTGCTGTTCACCTCGTCTCCTGACAGCCTCAGGCTTGTTCCTGACACGTTTTCTTACCAAGCAGGCAGCCTGGCACACACTTGAGTGTTGTGTTTTGTTTTGTTTTAAATTAAAGTTATTGTCTCCCCTCTTTCACCCCTTCTTAGGAAATTTGTATAAAACTTAAGATTTCTTTTTAACTAAGGCTCCACTGCCAAAATGGGATGTTTCCTTGTCCTGCCTGTTCCTTAAAATAATTCTTTATTTACTAATGTCAGACAGTTACTCTCTTGAAATGAGAGGCTGTTTGATAGCTGTTCTTGACAGCTGTTTTGTTAAATAATAGCAGCTATTTTATCTGCGCGGCCTTGTGTCTAGTCAGTAGTTGAGTACCGTGTTTCCTCTGTCAGGCTGCATACAGGGTGAAGAACCAGAATCACCGAGAGGCGTTTAACAGAGTGTCACTTTGCTACCTGAGATACGAGGTCACTTGTTATATGTGGGGAAGTCGTGTTTTGATCTTGACTTTCATGAGTCACACGGGCTGATGCAGTAGGGCGAGGGAGAGAGGGAGCATCACCCATTCCTTCAGAGCTCCTGTCCAGAGGTGCGATTGAAAAGGCCAGTGCAGCAAACTCCCCTGTGCTCCTCCTCTGAGCTCCCTTTCCTTACGAGAGCGCGGTCTCTGTGCTCCCAGTGCATCGGTCAACCCAGCCTTTGGAAGGAAGGCCAGACTTTGAATGCTTGCCCTCCCATAATTCATTCCCTGCTTTGACGAGGAACGGGTTATGCCTATGTGACTAAGCACGACATTGTTTCAAGCTCATTGAAATCTGTGGGTTGATATCAGAGGGTAGCGTTCGCACAGGTCTCGCGAATTGCTTGAAGTTTGAAAGGATCGAGCAGATCACTCGGTCACTGTCTGTTCGCTGGTACGTCACAGGCCACCGCCTGTCATCCAGATACCTTCTGTATTAAGCCCGGGAACCTAGATGACAATAAAGCATGCTTAGGTTTTCCTCTGGCACTTCGGTAGAGAAATTCATTCTAGCTTTGCAGAAACCATCAAAGATGAAGCACCTGGTAGTTAACCAACTGCGCTCTGGAAACTTTTCTTCCTAGTTGTTGGCTCTTGAAGTGTTTTTCTGAGGCCAGCTGCAGATCCTCCTAGTGACGGGAATTCTCTGTCCAGAGTAGTGCTGAGCTTCTTTAATTATCCCACCTCTCAGACATCTTTTTCTTCCACATCCTTTTTGAGATCAAAATTGGACACAGCATTTCAGTATGCATCTGATAGGTGGTGTACACAAATTCAAGCTCTCCTCCTGCTTGCTACTCTAGCTTCCTGCGTGGTGATACAGGTCCTGCGTGACTGCCCACTCAGACAGACTTTGTGCCACCAGCAAATTTCATTGCCATTAATTTTTCAGCAATTAAACTGTTTGTGTACTTTTAAGCTTCTTACCAGGCTCTGCAGAGACCCGCTAGCAATACCCACTGACAGCTGCTCCTCGAGACCTGTCAGCCCACCAGTCCCTAACCCATTTAGTGTGTGCTTTATCGTTGTAGTACGATGCTCTCTTTTAAGCATTACGCCATACAGGGCTAAGTTGTGTACCTTAAAAAAATTCACATATTGCCTGTATGTACTTACTTTAATCAGCCAAATGGGCAGTCCCTCTGAAGAGAGATTAGATTTGTTCAGGAAGACCTATTTTGGAGTCATGTCGCCATTAATTCTGTCATTTTTATTAAGCGAGCTCCCCATCAGATTTCACTCGCTATGCTTGGGGACTGATGTCAGCTTTTTTCCCCGACCTGAGTCACTTCTGTTTGCCCTTTTGGCACAATATTCAAACCCTTCCACATCTCTGTGATTTCCCTAGAATTCCAGGAGATGTTAAAAATCTACATCAAAGAGGCCACAGGGAGATCAGCCAGCTGTTTTAGTACTTTTGAGTGGAAACTATCTATTATTTGTTGCTAGTCAGGTCTTTATAAATAGTAACAGCTTTCTCAGTACTGTATTTCTGTATTTGAAGATGCTTTGTCATCCATCCTTATGCGATACAAGTCCTCTTCCTTTTGTTCTATATTTGGACAATAATACAAATGAACATTTCTGCATTCGTTGTCTTTTTAGTGTATTTTACCATTGCATCTACTGGTGGGCCTGAATCATTATTCAGGTTTATTTGTTTATTGTCTTAGCCTTTTTGTTTTTTTTCTGAAAATGTAGAATGAACTCAAAGCTTGTTTGGGGCTGGTAGTGGTGCTGCGCATTCAATTATAGAATATAATAATTTTTTAAAGGTACTTTATGATAGAGACGTCTGTTCTGGCAGGGTTCTGCAGTTCAGAAGGGTAAGTCACAACTCACACAGCGTATTTGGGAGAAGAAAAGCAGCTCCCTAGATTATTCTTTTCAGCACTTACAGTGGAAATCTTTAAAGGTTTTTTTTAAGTTCTAACAGTGTCTCCTAGAGCCCCAGGTATTCCCTGTTGAGGGGTGGGTGAGTGGGTGGGAATTTTAATTTATATTTGGTAACCAAATGCTAAGTTGTAGAGAGTAATCTTTGAAAAATTTAAAAATCTTTTAAAAAAACTTAAACTGGTAACTGTCTTAGCTTCAGTAAAGTGTTGGTAACCGCAGACTGCAGGTTTCCTATAAACTTTGCGCTGGTAAGCAGAGACATTTAAGTTGTTAAGACTTAACCCTGACCTGTAAAGATGACAATGACAGCTGCTCCACTAACCTCTGGTTGATAGGAGACATCCAGCATAAAGCCCCATAAACTTATTTCCCATTTGAGCTCTAAAATGTGGAGCACCGCACGCCAAAGCTGTCTGTAGGACGTACCTGGGGAAGCAGAGCCGTCCTCGACAGACGCGCTGGTGTTAGCAGCAGCAGCATGGGCTGCCGCGCGCCACTGAGAGCACGGTGTCTAGTTTTCTGCAGTTGCAGGCAACCCTGCGTTAAATGTTGAGTCCACTGTGGTCAACTGAACTTGCCTGAGTTATGTGAGACTTCTTAAAAGCAAAGATTATGGGTTTTTAGATTAAGTTAACTGCAGAAGCAAAATAAATTCCAATCATCTTTTTTCTTAAGGAACCAGTGACATCTGTGAACCTCACTTAAATGTCTCCATTTGGATGGACTCCTGTCGGTAATCTCAGCAGTGTCCAACAAACTAGATTTATTCCACCAGCACGTCTTTTGTGTCCCTTATTTCAACATTAAATATTTGTTTAAACTGCAGTATGAAAACATCAGGAACTAAAGAGCCTGCCTATTTATGCGGCTGGACCTGAAGAAAGTGCACAGACCTGCAAGCTGGCATGTGCTGCAAAACGCTGGACAGTTGAAGGAGGAAGCAGAAAAATGATTTTAGCGTAGGCAGTATCTCCACAACCCACGTTAACCGTAGTGAAGGTACCAGAATATGGTCAAGGCTTTCAGAAATTTAGCACTAGCCAAGGCAACTTTAATTTTTAAACCGCATAATTGAAAATAAAGTACCCTGCCAATTCAGTAAAAGGATTCATCCCATTGTCTCTTCTAAATTTAGGGAGACAGCACATCTGCCATGGAAATGCACAAAAGTGTCTGTTAATCTCAGCTGTGAGCCTTCGTTCTGCTCTGCCTCTCTCCTCACTACAGTTCTATGATTTCCTCAGTTCACGTTTCTCTTGATTCATCCTTCACTTTCTTTTTGAAAAGTGATTTTCCTTAACCTTTTTTTTTTGTTTGTAAATCTGTTACCTCTACCGTGTTTTCCATTGTCTTTTCCTCCTGCCTTGTATTTCATGTTGTCTGTCTTCTGTACGCACCGCCTGGTACCTTGATTCTCATCTGCCCTTCTGCTTATCTCCTTGCGTTTCTTTATTCAGTCCTAGTTTTGTCCCTTTTCTCTCCTTCCTATCCCTTTCTATCCACTGCAACAGATTCTTCCGTTTGCAGCGCTGGAATACGTCGGAAATGATGTTTTCCCCTCTCCCCTGCCCTTTTAGTTGCTGAAATATGCACATAAGAATTCAAATACGCTTCTAAAAATAGTAAAAGGATAAAACTGTTTGTTTCAGCTTTTCAGTCTTTGCTTTATTAGAACTTCTGGGAGGAGAGCCCTATGAAGTCTATAACTAATTCAGCTGCAGGGAAAAAAATAAAAGCAAAATAAAAACCAGAAAGAAATATAGCCACAACCTATTTGATTAAAAAAAAACCCCAGCAAATCTCATGTGTGCTCTACCTATGGACAGTGTCAGTATGGCATGTGCAGTTCTAAGTGGCGTTTTATATCCCGGGTCTTTTTGCTTATGTGAGGGGGATTATTGTGTATTTCACAGTTCTGGTGGTTGATATTAAAGCTAACATAACTTGGTGTGAGATTAAAAGAAAATGGTTTATCTGGGTCATTTTTAGGGAATATGAGAGTGATGTAAATTCTGAAGGATGTGGGGGATGAGAATTTCTTCATGCAGGCAGGTAGTTGTGAAGTCCTGGCATGTCCCGTTGTCCGATAGGCTCTTCCTCCCCAGCAAGTGGATTTGCTTTATCTTTCAAGACTGCTTAGGTATTTCTCAAATGAAAATAAATGGATTTGTTTGAGGTTTTTTTTTTTTTTCAGATTTTGTACACAATATTGTGAATAATAAGCTTTAAATTCTATCCAAATTTGGATCTGTAGATATTGGTGACGTGATTACAAAGATCATCTGCCCTGTGATGCTTCAGTATTACGTAGCTTTATCTCAGGATACGGATTCCTGAACCTGCATGTCCCAAATTCTGTTGAACTAATTATTACAGTGCAGACAGCTTCTAAAAATAAACTTTCCCATTAGATGTTATGTTTTATAATAAATTTGCTCTTCAGAAAAGTTTTATTTTCCTCTTGAAAGAATAAAGTTTACAGTTTTATTTCCTTCCCCACAACCCCTTGAAATACTGGTAAGGCAGGCAGGTGCATTTACTGGCTGCTTTTAAAAAGTATTTGGGGTGAATTAAGGGCTTCATAAAAATCCTCTGAGACAGGGAGCAATGAGATGTGATTAGGCAAAAGGCTGATAATCAGAAAGCTACTAGTGCTGGGGAGCGTAGGCTCTGGTGTGGGCACTGTGTTCACGCAAGCCCGTTTGGGGCGGATTGCGTTTAGCAAGTGTTTGTTTTCCCTGGTAATGAGGTGAGAAACAAGTGTCTTTGCCTTGGGTCATCTCTGAACGTCTCTCTACCTCGTGTCTTCCTCTCTTCCCTTGAGACCTATTGCGTCTTCCTGCTGCTTGTCTTACAGGTAAGTGTGTTGACAAACCAAGCACAGTTCTCTCAGTCTTGTCTCTGTGGAATACGAGCCCATCCTCTGAAATAATTTGTATGCCTTTGAAAACATTGACTTGAAAGCCTCATTGGGAGTTTAGATTACATTTAAATGTATTCAGTGTTTAAGCTCGTGATGAGAAGATTTCTCCCAACAGTAGAAAATCACAGACTTCCTCCAAATATAATTTAGTCCTTTTTTCTGCAAATATTTGTGTGTGATTTGTCATGAATTTTCTAGCACCTCGCTGCTGGCATGTCTCTGTGCCAGTGCCGTTCCTCCACTTCTCACTGGCAGCTTTCTGATCATGATCCTTTTGCCTTTTAATTAGTGGACACTTTCCTCAGCATATGGTGACATAAACAGTAGGATTCCATATTTCTTGGGTTTTCAGCTCACCAGTCCAAGGGAGAGGACAGAACTTTATCAAATGGGGAAAACCATCTCCTTGCAGCAGCTCGATCTCTCCTGAGTGGTTTCAGGACTCGTCATGCTAATACTGACTTCAGAATCCCTTTTCACTTTGGGATTTGTTCCACGCTGCTTTTGTTTGCTTCTTTGCTTTAATACTGGTCCCAACTTTGCTATGGTGGAAGCAGAATAGATTAGGCAGCTGATTCCTATCCCCTCCATAAGGGAATCATTCTTTGCAGATTTAAAAAAACCCGTACTAAATGATACTCATATCCATGTACCGTCATGGCTTACATCTCTTAGAGAATTGGGTGTCTGACTTACTTCAAGGTGTTGCAAAATCAGTAAATACAGTGCAGTTCGCGTTTCTTCAGTGAAGTGACCGCACAAGGTCAGTGTGATTGGAGATGTGCCTAGGCATGCCTCAGGAGAGTAGTTTTGGGAGAACACCATTCTCGCTAGGTCCAGCACTCTCCTTTCCAAGAGATGTGTCAGTGTGCAGTGAGATCCTTGTCAATAGGTCCGGGTTTACTGCAGTAGAAGAGAGTGGAAATTAGCAGAGCTGTTAGATAGAATCATAGAATCGTTTAGGTTGGAAGAGATCTTTAAGATCATCAAGTCCAACCGTTAACCCAGCACTGCCAAGGCCACCACTAACCCATGTCCCCAAGCGCCACATCTACACGGCTTTTCAATCCCCCCAGGGATGGGGACTCCACCACTGCCCTGGGCAGCCTGTGCCAGGGCCTGACAGCCCTTTCGGGGAAGAAATGGTTCCCAATAGCCAACCTAAACCTCCCCTGGCGCAACTTGAGGCCGTTTCCTCTCGTCCTGTCGCCTGTTCCTTGGGAGAAGAGACCGACCCCCCCTGGCTCCAACCTCCTTTCAGGGAGTTGCAGAGAGCGAGAAGGTCTCCCCTCAGCCTCCTTTTCTCCAGGCCAAACCCCCCCAGGTCCCTCAGCCGCTCCTCACAGCACTTGTGCTCCAGCCCCTTCCCCAGCTCCGTTGCCCGTCTCTGGACACGCTCCAGCCCCTCAGTGTCTGTCTTGGAGTGAGGGGCCCAGAACTGACCCCAGCACTCGAGGGGCGGCCTCGCCAGGGCCGAGCACAGGGGGACGATCCCTGCCCTGGTCCTGCTGGCCACACTATGGCTGATACAGGCCAGGATGCCATTGGCCTTCTTGGCCACCTGGGCACACTGCTGGCTCATACTGAGCTGCTGTCGACCAACCCCCCCAGGTCCAACACAGATGACCCATCTGAGGATGATAAAATATATAAGCAACTTCAGGCTAAGCTAATGAACTGAAGAGAAGCAGCTTGGAAATGTTTAAGCTAAATTATGTGGCAGATAGAAATTCATGGTCATTAATAATATTAAAAAAGGGAGACTGTTTATGATGAATTGAGAAAACAAAACTTAGTATTGAGAATTAATGGTAGAATAGATGTCCAAAAATTCCCTACAGACATGTAAGGTCATTTAGTTCCCCAGTAACCATTTTTCTTAAATAGTTAAAGCAGCAGACAGGTCCTCCAGTATTTAACACAATCTTTCCTTACCAGTAAAACATATGGAAACTATAGCTGTACTGTCACAGGAGGACGGGATGGCAGCAAACCGCTTCTTGGCTGCGTCTTCTACTTCAGTTCTACTACATCTACTGCTGAGGAAGGAATTTGATTAATTCCCACAACGTTATGAGAAAGATCATTATAATTACTTATGATGTAACCTGTGTATAGGAACGTTACATGACTTGCCCGAGGCCGTGTTGCAGGTCAGTGTCAAGGGTGAGGAGGTAGACCAGAACGGGCCACTCGGGCTCCTGTTCATTTTGTGATGGGAAGCGTAAATATGTAAAGTGATTGAAAAAAGCCAATCCTAACTTCATATATGTGATGCAGAGACCTGATCTGATCAACTTCAGTGAGAGCTTGAGATCCGATGAAAATATAAGCTCATCTCTCCCGAGGGCTGTGAAAGAAAATGGGATGTTAAACGTAAATTAAATAAATAGAGAACAGAAGGGGATATCACGATGCTGCTAGATACATCCTTTGTGTGCCTGCAACTTCAATAGTGCGTGCAGTTGTGTTTTCATCGTTCAAAAAGCTTCTGAGATGCCCACAGGGGTGGATGGCCAGAGGCACGGAGTGGCTTCTCGGCAAGGGATGACTAAATAGCCTGGGATTCTTCAGCCTGGAAGAGACAGCTGCATTGTATTAGCAGTCTCTGGATGTACAAACCTCTCTTCGAGCCCAAGAACTGGGAAGCCCGAGAAGCTGTTTGGACTGATTCAGAAAACGAAGAGAAGAGAGGTCCGAATAGAGGTAATACTGAAACTTACTAACAAGTCTGGCCTGAATGGAGGAAAAAATCCCCTAAAAATCGCCCCAGGGGCGTTCTTGTAAAAATTGAATACAATTCTTGTGTCTTCTTGATGTGCACATCTCTACTCTGTATTCTTTCCTTTTGCGTCCTCCTGATAATGAACTAGACACATGCATCTACTTTAAAAAGAGAGGAAAATATGTTAATTTTTTTGTCTTAAGAGGAGATTTCCAATGGCCAGCTGAATCCTTCCTCAATAATTAATGCCTGAAAGCATTTTTCTCTAGTACTTACTTAAATTGAAATAACTTTGTTGTCCCTTATTGTAAAGCTGCATTTTGATTCCGTGAGCGTGCGTTGGCACTGCCTGGTATTGCGTTGCAGGCACTGACTTGAGTTTAGCAATAGGGAAGCGTGGCAAGGAGTCGGGCTGTACCGAGACCTTGCGGATGAGCCTCCCATGGCGGCGCGGCAGCTGTGCGTGCCGTTAGGGTCTTCCTCCGTCGTCAGTGGGGAGTTGCAGCCCAGAAGCCAGAAACATCAGGCAGATCTAATTTGATTTATTTACGTGTTTATTCTGTCCGAGTCAAAACACAGAGCAGTAAGCCAACATCTTTCTTTGTTGCCTTGAAAAGCTTTTAATGCTATTTCGGCAACTAGTTTCATACTTAAAGAAAATAAATCCTCTCGCCTTTATTATTCAGCTCAATGCTGTGTGCAGTAGGTGCATAAGTTATTTGCTAAATGTTTTATGATGACGATTATGTAAGTAATGAGCTTTTACATTTTGGCGCTGGAGAGTAACAGAACTGTGTGTAGTACTTTGTAAGTTGATGTAGGAAGGAAGCTCTTCTAAGTCCTCTGTAATGACATGGCACAGCGGGAAGATGAATCTGGATTAATTTGCAAATTAATCCAGAGGAAGTGTGACGATGAGCTTTATTTATTTTTTAACAAAACTTTTCCAAGTCTCTTAGCTCAGAGATGAGATCTTGAATCTATACAGAGGTCTCTGAATAGTATCTTCTCAAAGAAGATCTGAATAGGATTTTCTCAAAGATGTCGTCAGCTTCTGTCAGCTTCGATGCCAGTCATGGAAACTAGTGGGCTTTGCGAGAATAACACATAATAAATGTTGCTCTGCCTATGGTATGGAAGCTGTATTTGCAGCCGTGCTGATGAGAGTTATATGATGGCATGTCATATATATATTCTATGTCATTACCTGTAAATGATTACGAAGTAGAAACTGGAGTGTACGTGTGTATTATATTTTTATTTGAACTTTGTTGACTTATTTCTTGGGGTTCTTTGTAAGTGACTAATTTCCAAGCGTGTCCAAAATCTCCTGGAAAATCCTGGGTGTCTTCGTTCCTTGCTGGGAGGAGTTGGTCTGTCCTGCTGGTTCCACAGAGGCATTTCTCTCTGCTCTCTCCCAGGCAAAACTGGAAGAAATTTCCCAGCTAAAATGTGGGCATTTTGACCCATTACAAGACCAGCTTTCTTTCCCCAGGCGCGTGGTGATGTAACCGTAGGAAGAGTTTGGATGTGTAAAATCAGTTATTGTCTTCTTTAGTTTTACTTGCTTATAAATGTCACGTCCTCTTCTTCCTAAAGTGGAAGCTTAGCAGAGGTTCATATTTTGAACTAAGATGTCATTAATTTTGAATCAAAATCATAGATACAATAAACCGCAGTGAGCGGCGTTTCCACGGTGTGTTGTGTGTGGGCATCGCGTGTGCTGCAGGTTCACGAGACTAAAATGCCGTGTGCTGTCGCCGTACGCGTCGTCAGGGGCTGCATGTCTTCCGATGGCATCACCAAGGAAATGACTAGATTTTTAGCCAAGAGTCAGCTTCTGCACTCACAACCCAGTCATCCAAATAATGAGCCTGAAAAGTTATTTTCCCCATTAATACAAATACAAAAATTGTGAATCCAGCACCAACATGTGCATTAAATCCACCTGCAAATTGGACACCAAGCAAACAGGCTGAAGAGAACAGCGTGGAGCTCCTCAGCTCTGTAAAATACAGCATACAGGTTAAGAATAAGCTATGGAACTGGGGAAGGAGGATAGAGATTTGTTAAATTTAAAAATTGAATTATATTAAAAGTAATAAAAAAGATTATTGCTTTGGATCAGGGATTTTTTTGGTAAAAAGTATGATCTGAGCATGTAAGTAGGTATAACGGATCAATGTAAAGGGAGAGAAGGCAAAGCTAAGCTTTGCAGCGTGCTCCTATACCAGTCTCCTACAAGAAGACCGCAAGATCTATACCGGTGTGGGCTGGGGGAGGCAGGCACGGGCTTGGCCTTCGGGGTGGTGCCAGGGTCACGCACCCGCACGCCTCGGCTCTCGGAGCGGAACAGCCCCTTCCGCACTGCGAGATGAGCGTTAGCGCAGCGGCTGCAGCACCGGCCAGCGTTCGGCAAAGATCCCACGGGGCATCTCCCCTGGTTCCTCATCCCTCCCCTTTCCGCGCCTGCCCTTCCTCCGGGAGGCAGGAGCTGGTAGCGCTCTGCCCTCGTGCCAGCGTTGTCCCAGCTCCTAGAAACGCCGCGGTTTCGTTTCTCTGGAGAGCAAAAGTTGACTCAAATGCGATGTGTGGTGCTATAGGAGATTAATGTAAATGTTTCTTGTGAAAATTGATGGAGATTTTAGTTTAATAGTGAGTGAGTTGCTAATCATCTTGTCGAGAGCAGCTGGTGGACAGGTATTTGAGCTTAGTTCTCAAAATCATAAATTTCATAAGAAATTACTTGTGCTGTACTTTTTTGCCAACATCTTTCTTTGCCACTTAATCATCTACATTTCTAAATTTGCCTTTCCTTCGCGTGCCATACACTGTAGATAAAGAAGCTTTATGCCAAGTCAGCCAGGACCGCAGTGATTTGAAATAATTATTTAAGTTGTTATGGATGTTGCATACACGCAGGAGTGAGCGTTGTGTTGAATCCAAACGGGATTATTCAAACAAGAGCTGAGCATAATAAGAAAATGAAAAGTGACACGTAACTGTTCAGTGAGTATTTCAATGCAGATATAGGCATGGTTGCATTTAACTGTTATGCTGCCTTTTTAAAAAAGTTCTGAGCTGTTTGATAAGGAAGCTGAACTTAAAAACAAAGCCTTTCTCATAACCTCTGCTCCCTCCTACACAAAGGCAGAAGCAGGAACAGCCTGCGTCTTGAGACGGCCGGCGCGGTGGCAGAGGGCCAGTGTCGCGGCGCGGTGTCGGCGTCGATGGCTGCGCGGAGGGGGGTGGCCCGAAAAGGCTGTCCTTGGTCACCGCTCGGCTGGAGCGCTCGGGGCAGCGGCTTCTGGCTCCGGAGGGCAGCAGGAAAGGTCTCCGCAAGCCTGCCGAGCAAGGAGAGGTTGCCATCCAAGGAGGCCTCGTTGTGTGAAGGTTATGACGATGTGCCGTCCTGAATAATTCATCTCCCGAGCAGAGCTGTGGCAGCATCTGTCAGCTGTGACAGTAAACTCCGTCTCCAGGTACTCAGCTGAGCTGCCTGTTCTGCTGGGTGAGCGTCTTACTAAAATCTCTTAACTTGATACCTAGGCTAAAAATACCTTTGTTGCCGTTTAACCACAGAGTTTCCTTTTTAGCTTTTAAAATAGTGGTGATGACTAGCCACTTAGTGATATGCTGACAGAAAATCTAAATGCGTCAATCAGATGTTGCCGGTGACACAGTATTTCTAAGTCAGATGCTGCAAACAAAATCTTGAGTGAAGCATTCTGAGGAAATAACCTTTTGGGGGATAGCATCAGTGGCAGGACTATTGAGGGCATAGCTGTGAGAGAAGCGTATGGTCACACGAATAAAGTATGGAAAAAATGAAGAAGGTGGAGAGAAACCTTCCTGACTAGTTGAGTACTAGGGGATTACAGGGGGGCTTGGGCACCAGCTTACCCATCTGCTGGAAAATAAGCAACGCCTACCAAGATCCTTCATAAATTTCTCAGGTTTTCTTAAATCCGTATTTTCCGGAAGGTGGGAGAGAGAGCAAGAGGAAATGGGCAGGACACTTTATTTCTCTTTGGGCCATCCCGTGGCAGGTGGGGACTGGGAGCCGGGCAGGACTGGTTCTGTTTCCAGAAGAGGGAGCGAAGGTCCTGAAAACTGGGGGTGGCTGGGCAGTGGCAAAAGCTGGTTTCCTCCCGGGACACAGGGGCATCTCACTGTCCAGCCTTGATGCTGAGCCTTTCAGGAGATGGAGGGGATATTTTCTTTGCAAATACATCAAACCGGGAGCTGTTCCTGCGGCACTGCGTAAGCCACAGTCGCCGGCAAAGCTCCAGCTGAAGTTTTTGCTTGCTAAAACTCAAGCAGGGAGGAATAGAGGGTAACTGTAGAAGCACCTCCTGTAGTCCTTGTGGATGGATATGAGGGGCTGTTTCATCCCTTGATACAAATCACAGTGTCCTTCAGAGTATTTTCGTTTTTCCTGATTTCCTACAGGCCCAGCGGGACTGCAGTGCTTAGCAGAAACCCCTAGTCCCATCAGGCAGACCTGTGTCTGACCTGCTTGCTGGGAATGCCTTAAGAAGGAGCTGAAAGCAGGCCCACAAGGAGCAGGAGTTACACTGAATTGCGAGGATACTCTGAAAAGTCACAAAGCTGAAGCTGGGCTCTAATACTATTCCCACCAAAGCTAAAGCAGTTGGATTATTAGAAGAATAAGGAGTTTCCAGTAAAAGAAGTTAAGACAAAAAAGAGCGATCTTTTCCTAAAAGAAAAAACTGCAAGTCCAGCATCCTCATATTTTGTTGCTTTACTAGCACTGTCATTCCTTAAGAGTACTGCTATAGGGGTTTTTTTCTTACTGCTTCAATGGCCGGTAATGTCTAGATGTCTCCAGATGTATGGTTACCTTGGCCATACCTAGTAAGTGATTTTGAAGGTGCCAGGTGACAGCTGTGCGCGATAAAACACAAGCTGTATCTGGCTGTTGTCTCCTTGGGAGGTGCTGGTTGTCAGGATGCAACATCCTCTGTGCCACCCAGCAAGACTGGACCGTGAAACAAAATAAGAGTGTCTTCCCTCTCCTCCCTGGAAGTCTTTCAAACCAGGATCTCAATTAGTTTACCCAAGTTTGCCCGCACATCCTTATGTGCATGCAAGAGCTGGATACAAGCATCCCAGTTGAGCTCTGGAATCATGTGGTGACTTGACAGGGAGATACGTATCCACAAGCTTTCAGAGGTACTGAATTAGGAATAGCAGAACTCTCCAAAACAGGCATTATTTTAAATGCATCCCACATTGTAGCACCTGCTTTTCCCTGCGGTTCTGAACGTGGTTTCTCCCTGTCCCCAGCAGCTGTGACCTACAGCGACATGGGCCTTTGTGTGAAGTTACGGGTAACCTATCTGCTGGCCAGAATCCTTTACCGACCCATCGTGTCTCTCATCCTCATCTCTGCTTGCTCAAGATTGCGGTTGCAAGGCCGGTCCCTGCCGGAGCCTCTGACAACTGCCACCAGCTGGTGGTGAATGATCCGGGCGCTACCTACCTCCTGCCGTGCCTTTCTGCAGATAGAGGCGCGTATTGCAATCCCCTCCCTTCTTCCTGGCAAATGACTAAACGTCCCAGGGTTAAACCTTGATCGTCCTGGTCGGTTCTTGGCCATGGGAGCAGCTGGGTTTATTTTTGTTTCCCTGGCCTCCGCGACGGTAGGCTGGGCTCAGCCCTGGCCTCCTGAATGGCGCGGTGCCCGTGCTCCCAGCCTGCCAGCGGCAGCCTTGGCTCTCCTCTCCCTTGCTGGCCCTAACGGGATCTCTGGGTCCTCTCCTTCCCACAACACGAGTGAGGCAGCGAGGTGACATTAAAGTCCTGGAACAGCAGATAAAAGGCCCTTACTATATTTATTGAGTGTTACAGATAAGTAATCCACGCTGCTGTCAGTGTCTAGAGAAACAGCAAATAAAGTATACATGCCCCTTGCTTTGATGTGATGAAATCTCCAGAGGACATTTACTTCAGTGGCATTTGCAGTGCAGCTGTAGCCGAGTTTTTCAGTGGAAATGAGAAGATTTTCATGTCTTTGCATTGCTTTAAAAATATCGCTATGGCTGATTCTTGTACGCTGGACAATTCCGTGGTCTGAAAGCTGGGTTTTTTTCCAAAATGTTATTAAAATCGTCTTAACCGTTTTTGTTGGAAGGGGAAAAATTAATAGTTATTTTGTGGTTTCATACACAACATTAAAACAACAGTCTGGTTTTCATTTAAACCAATAAAAGTATGGAAATTCAAAATGAAGGCTCTCTTCATGTCCTTAGATCAACTTGTTGGCCTTGCTAAAACACATAATGGATGGAGCAGGGGAAAAACCTCAGTCTTACAACTCGTAGCATTGTTTTTGCATACAGTTCAGCTTTTTTGTTGCTGGATTTCAAACTTGACATCACTTTATTGCCTGTCTTCTCAAGCTATAAAAACTTCCTCGGTTTTGTAAATTTGCAGCAGTTTAGAGTCCAGTGAACCACAGACGTTATTTTTAAAAAACCTAAGCAATAATTAAGCAAATTGGTTAGCAAACGTACATCAATACTTGAATTAATACACTTTTAAATTTTGCGATATAAACCTGACTGTTTGGGACGATGGGTATTACTCATTTCTGGTCAGAAAGAGCCCCAGAGGCAGCGGCACAAGCTGCGGCATGGGAAACCCCGGCCGGCCCCAAGGAAACAGCCCGTCCCCGTGCGAGCGGTGGGGGATGCCCACCCCCGGGGATGCCCCGACTCGCCTGGACACGGCCCCAGCGACCTGCTGCGGCCCCAGGCCCGAGCCTGGCCGCGAGTCTGGCGCAGGCGTGTGCGGGGTGGCTGGCATCGCAGCGCTGCCCCGCTGCTGCCGCCCTGCAGCATCCCTGCCAGCTCTGGCTTACCCAAGGGCAGGGCAGAGCCTGGAGAAACCCCTCAGTGTTTCTGGGGTTCACTTCTCGCCGGTGAGCAGCCTGCCGCTGTCCACGAAACGCCTGCAGGCACCGGGTGTCCGTAGCCTGTGCGTTATTCCAGCTCCCCGGGGCTTTGAAAAGCGACTCCTTCCCGAAGCTGTTCCTTCCCGCGCCGCTGTGACCGAGCCGCCCTAGCTGTTTGCAGCCCTTTCATCTGTTAAGTCACAGCTCTGTCACTTCTGGCTGGTGCCCACACCCTCAAAGCTGCCTGCCCTCCCGCTTCTCCCCTCTCCTGGGAGGGAGGTTGCTCAGCTGGGCGCGTCGCCTTCCTTCACCTGCTTTCCCCAGCGTCCCCCGGCCAAGCTCCATGTGTACGTGTATACTTCAAGCTGATAAAATTGTACCTTATCTTTGATTACCGCCCTGCTGTTCAGCATCCATCCCCAATGACCCCTGACACCTTCTGAAACTTTACAGCTTGTGAAGACAGGTCCACAAAGCGATGCGAAGCCTCAGACGAGGTACTTCGGAGCCAGCTGGCCGGCTCAGCTTTGGCGACACGTACTGTTGTGAAGGTTGTACCTGCTGAAGCGCTCCATTTAATAAACCATTTGCCCGAGCAAATTGAAGCCCGCCGGCCCCTTCCCCTGCGGCAGCCCGCGTGCGCTGAGGAGCAGAGGCAGGGCGCGGGCTGAGGCAGCTCGGCGCCTGCAGCCCCCGAGCCGGGCACTTCACCTCTGTCTCAGATGCGTTCCCGCAGCGCAGAGGCTTCTGCACGCTGAGCTTTGCCGGGGGAACTTGCTTCGCAGGCTGGAGGAGGTCTGGTTTATTTTTTTTCCCCCAAGGGGAAATGAGTTGCCAAAGTAACATGGAGAAAGAGTAGTGTTTTAGATGGGTTGTTACAGCTTCATATTTATTTGCTTGTTTGTAGGACTTTTATGTTCTTTCGAAGCACAGCAAGAATGCGTAATACGTTGTGATTGTTTCTCATAGCTGTAGGAAGAGGGCCTGGTGGTGATGGACATCTCAAAACCCAGCGGTGCAGACCCCTTACCTGACAGAGGACAGGGGGGTTTCTGGACAAGATCCATCCCCTCTGCCGTGCGGCGTGTGTTCAGCAGCAGCTCTGTTCCCTGTCTGGGCTCTTGTGGTCTGCCAGGAGGAACTGGGACAAGCACCGCTGAGATCGCCAACGTCCCTGTTCAGGCTTGGCAGTACGGGGCCCCCGAGACGGTTCCCGGATGCTGGCACCATGTGCCTGCACTGTTAAATTCGCGGCTTGAGCGGGGAGTTAGCACAGGCCAGGGAACGTTTCCAGCGGGGCGGGATGTGCGAGGTCCTGTCACGCTGGCATCCTTTCCTCCGGGGCAGTCCTCCAGCCCGCCCCGCGCCCCTGCTTAATCCCCTCCCTTCCCCTCCTCGTCGCAGGCTTTGCCAAGCGGCGGTGCCATACCGCGAAATCTCCCATCCTGGGGGCTGCGGACGCTGGAGAGAAGCTGTGGAAGAGTGGAAGAATGGAGGAAGACAGACATGACAGCCTGCAGGAGATGCACGGAGCTGGGGGAGTCCTGCCAGTGCCCGGGTCAACACAGAACCCTTGAACGGCAGGAAAAGCCAGGATGAAAGCCAGCGCCCCACTGCAGCCCGGGGCGGCCGCCCTGCCAGGCTTCTCTAGAGGTTTGGCGTGGAGGCCTGTGCACCCAGGAGCCCTGGGCCCCCGGGGAGCAGCCCGGCCCGGAGGAAGGCAGAGGGAGCCTGGGCAGGGTCCTTTTCACACTGTGGCTTTCAGAGCCGGCCAGCCAGGCGGCACGCACAGACAGGGGGTCCGCACCACGTCTGGAGTCCTGGGGCGAGATGGGAGCCACCAGTTCCTCGGCTGGGACATACTCAGGGTGAAGCGAAAAGAAATGACCTTGAAGAGCAGCTCTTGCAACCGCCGCTCTCTGGTTTTCTCTGGAGCACGTTGTACGGGGTTGTGTTTCCATGGAGCACGTGTACGTGTGCTGCAGAAGCCCGTTCAAGGCAGTAGCATACCGACAGCATTCTCCACGCCAAACCGTTATTGGTCACAGACGAGTGGTATAACGAACGGGAACCCTACCGTGCCATAACTTACATGGAGGCAGCTTTGCCAAGGGAAGCTGGCAGCAGAATGTGACAGGGGTCTTTGACCCAACACTTAGAGGAGTTCCTGAGGTCCATGGAGAGGAGTGGATCCTCCTTGGAAAAGATCCAGGTGCAGCGGCGAGGGGAGAGGCAGCTGCGTCCCCTCAACACCTTCTCAGAGGGTGCATTGGACTGGAGAGAAAAAGGGAGCTTCTTCGAACCCCATCGTGCTCAGCCAGTCCTACCCTCCTGGGGCAGGCCTGTCCTCTGGCTTCCTCTGTCAGGCAGGTCCACCACCACCACCCCTAGTGCCAGGTGCCTTATTTCTCCTCCTTTCCTCTCCCCAGCTTTCATGGGTCGATCAGTGTTTCTTTCTGCCCCTCACATTGCTCTGTTCCCCAGCGTATTTGTGTTAAAATTTGTGAGGGTTTTTCTTGGGGGCATTTCAAGGTTTATTTCTGATGGGATTTGAGATGGAATCTGCCTTGTGATCCTCTGGTGTGCTGGTGATTAGGTAAGGCTGGTGTGGGTGTGGAGGCCGTGGTGGGGTGGGGGAGACCAGCCAGGAATCTCAGTTAGGAGAGCCCTCTGTACATGAGGTCACTGTTTCAGGGGAGGAGGCAGAAAGCAGCCTCTGAAATCAATCATCTTCTCCATGACGTGCAGAAGAAGAGAGTGGAGAGACATCAAGGAAAGAATATGCAACTAGAGAAACAACAGGATGGGGCAGATAGCTATGAGTAGCCTGCTGGGTTTTCAGGTGAAAGATTGTGACTGCAGACCATGCATCCTCCCGTAGAAGGCGCCTGTCTGTGAAGAGTGGACTCGATATCCTTGGTGAACCTTCTCTGGTGGTTCACTGAGGCTTCTGAGACATAGTAGGCTTCATGGCTTACTTATTGAGCCTCTCAGAGGACACTGAATAGGGACATGAATTGTGTCCCTGCACATTTTGGGAGGCCACATGGAAATGTTGCCAGAATGGACCAGTCATGACAAGGAGTTTGGACTCGGCACCCGTAGACTTGCACAGCTGAAATGGTCACCCATAGGTTGGTAAGAGCTGGGGTGACACCAGCCCACCTCTCCACCAGGACTAGCTCAGGAATGACACTCCCCTGCTCGTTGTCCTCTGCATGTAAATAGACTCCAAACACAGGCAGCCTTGATGCTGTTTGAGAAGGGCGTGTGCCAGTGGCGGTGGTGGGAACGGGCCTTGATGCAGACTGGTGGTATGTAGGCTTTATAGG
This sequence comes from Phoenicopterus ruber ruber, assembly GCA_009819775.1. Classification (NCBI taxonomy): domain Eukaryota; kingdom Metazoa; phylum Chordata; class Aves; order Phoenicopteriformes; family Phoenicopteridae; genus Phoenicopterus; species Phoenicopterus ruber. Next base: position 308,079 of record CM020221.1, read on the forward strand.
TTTAGTGGCAGTTGTTGCAAGGACTTCTCAGCATGACTGAATGTGCTCTCAAATGTGCATCCTGCTGGAAAACGCTCTGCCAGCGCTGCTGGACCCCCGCCCCTGGCTGGCACTGCGTGACTCAGGAGGGCCTGCGTCACGGCACTGCGCACGGTTTGATCTATAGCCCTGGTTCCTAGAGTCTTGCCTTGGCACAGCAGGAAATATCGGTTCCTGGGGAGAAAGCGCGTGCTGGTGGAGTGAGTGTGTGATGAAGCTGTCCTGGTTGCAAGTTCTGAGGAGCAGCATTAGTCATGACAGCAAGGTCAGTCATGCCAGCGTTCTTTGAAGCACGTTAATTGCAGTCACGTGGAGGCGGCTGTGGCGTGTCACTCAGTCCCACCGACTCCGGCTGGAGGCACCAGGGCGGGGGTCTCCAGCCTGACGCTGCTCCCAGCAGGTCTGACACCGCAGCGGCAGCAAGTTGTTCAGGGCCGTGTCTGGGTGAGTCCCCGGGAATGGAGACCCCTTTTAGTGGACCACGTTAGTGACCCTGCACAGGACTCTGTCCAGCCTGTGGTTGTTGTCTCCCTTGTACTGGGGCGCACGACAAACTGCACAAAGTGTCCAGATACGGCCTCACTCGAGGGGGATAATACCTTCCCTCCATCTGCTGGATGCTCTCACGCCGGGCTGGCTGGCCTTCATTGCTGTGACTCCTGGCCAGCCTGGTGTGTACGAGTCTGCAGACGCCTCTTGCCTGCAGAGCCTTGCACGGAGAGCTGCCCCCTCCAGCCCATCCCAGCCTGCCCCGTGCGTGGGGCTGGTCTGTCTTGGCGCAGGACTTCTGCTGAAGTCCTTCTGAAGATACCACTCAACACGTGGCCTGCTGCCTGTGGGAAGCGCCGTGGTGGGTATAGCCATCAGCTGCTCCTTTCTTCATACAAGATGTTCATCAAGTCGGCTGAATTTTGCATAAAATGAAGCACCTTGATTGTCGTTCTTTTGCCTGTGAATATCAAATCTCCACACAAGCCCAACAGAGCGTGCAGTTTCATGTACAAGTGGGAGACCGCTGTGATTTTGTCTTTGCACGTCCTGCTCCAGCTTGCAGAAGCGTTGGCTGTCCGTTCGGTAGTAGGAAGAGAGACGTGGTATCTAACTCCACGATTAGTCAAACTGTTGTATTTCTCTTTGGCAAGAAATAAAATAGTATTTGAATGCACAGTGGGGCTAATGCTACTTCATGCAGCTTTTTATGAAGAGTTTAAAATTGAGGCCAAAAGCAGATCTTACTGTAATTGGAAGATAGAAGAGTTAATCATAGGGAGGAATGGATTCATATTTGCTCTGAAATTTTCTAAACTGCTTTAAAATACCTTCAGCTGAAGGAGCTGAACTTCACTACGAACCCTTTGCGTGCTGAAGTGCAGAGTTTTCTTCATCCATTTGAATTGCAACACAGAAGTTGCAGGGCTATTTTCCCCAGAGATCCAAGAGTCCCTATGTGCATTTTGTTGATGTGCGAAGTCATCTGAGTTTTTGCAGAGTCATACAATCATTTACTTGATGTGCTAGAGGCAACCCAAACCTCTTATTCCTATTTATTCGCCCTTTGAGAAAAGATCTGGAAAAAATTCACTGGTCATCGAAGTTTCAAGTCAGAGGCAACTGGCGGAGAACTGGGAGATAAACCACCAACAGACGGGGGAGGGTTGTGTGTGAAGGACGTACTCCACATAATGCGCCACTAAAACTTCATGAAGAGGTGTCCCAGAAAAATATTACAAAGCACGAGGCTTAATATTGAATTCTTAGTTTTAGCAGTCTGGTCATTTTCAGGAAGGAATAATCAGCTTAACCACAGCATTCACACATTTCATGTTCTGAGAGAAGAGGGATTGTCTGATTTTTCTTTTTTCTTTTTTTTCCACAGTAATTAATGAAAGTCAAAAGCAGCAACTGGAATCTGCGAGCTACTCCTCCCGCTACGCTCTGGGACTTTTTTATGAAGCCGGTACACGGATTGATGTCCCCTGGGCTGCAAAGTACATCACCGATAATCCCTGCATACGCTTCATCTCCATCGATAATAAGAAACGCAATATAGGTCAGTGCTCCCATTATTTCCCTTAAACACAGTGACAATAGAGGGTGTAGATCATGAAAAATGCTGTTTAATTGAGTGTTGCTATTCTGAACAGAGCAAGTATTTAACTCCAAGCCACAGCGGATAGCATTTAATGTCACATTTGGCCTGTAATAAAATACACAATGAAAGTGGGAAGGTCCTCAGAAAATCACCGCCCAGCACATGGTTTACGTTACTGCATTTATGAAACCAGTGTCAGGGGATTTGAGACATCAAAATGTTGCTATTCCAAGAAAGAGCTGGAGTCCCTTTGTTTAAACATTGATTCATACACATGCCAATTTATCTCCCATCATCCATTACTTTACAACTGTTCTTTCCACTAAGCATGCTTGGACGTAGTAATGAGTTATATAATTGAGGCTGTTCAGTCTAATTCAGAGTTAGCCAGTGTGCTTTTATAATCACGGAAAATCCTTGAAATGGCTGCACGTAGTACGGCTGCTCGGTACAGCTTGGAGAACATCCCACAAGGCAGACACTTCTCATCTGTTTCTGGAAGATGGCAGTCGAGTAAGTATATGTTTTATTTATTAAATGTATTTCATATACCAAGAGTGTGTTGGCATAGAATAGCTCAAGAAAAAACGCTAGCATTTGCGTTTAATCAAGTTCGTTAGGAGCTGAAAACGCTTCCCGATTCTGTTACTTGCTCACGTTGCGACGATGACCAGGTTTAACCACATCCATGAAGTGGGGGTAAAAACCTACCCACCTTTGTGGTGACCTACAAAGCACTGGGACTCGCTGTCTGTCGTGGTTTAGCCCCAGCCGGAGGCTGAGCCACGCGGTCGCTCGCTCACCCCCCCCCTCCCGGTGGGACGGGGAGAGAATTGGGACGAAGAAAAGCAAAAACTCGTGGGTTAACAACAACAACAGTTTAACCAAGCAACAAAGGGAAAGAGAACAAACAAGCGAGAAACCCCAACAATGACAACAACAGCGAGTACTTAGCGGTGCTTTCCGGACAGGTCGCTCCCGCCCGCAGCCCGACGCCCAGCCCGCTCCGAGCCGCGATCCCCGCCCCGCCAGTCACCCCCTCTAAATAGTGAGCGTGATGGTCACATGGTATAGAATAGACCCCGGCCAGCTTCTGGTGAAAATTAACCCTATCCCAGCTGCAACCAGGACATTATCCACCCCTTATTCTATACCATATATGTCACGCTCAGATCCTACACTTTCCAATTAATCACCACCACTTTTCCTGTTATATATATATATAGATATACACACAGACATACCCTTAGTCTATGGACCATCCCTTTGAAGTGTCCATTGAGTTCATTTAGTCCATGACTTCAGGCTCCATCTGTCAGAATAGTCTCTTGGGGCAGGAGAGATGATGTGGAGTTTGCTCAGTCAGTGAAACAGGGCTGGGTCTCGGCGTGGTGCGGCAGGTGACACTGGACGCTGTGGGAGGATGGTGTGTAGTGTTGGATTGTTGCATCTGGAACTTGCAGTCACGGTATCTGGTTCGTCTGCTGCATCATGTCCACGGTCTGTGGGTTGAAGATGTCCATCTCTTGAGGAAGTTGATGGGCGCCAGTTGCTATAAGACTTGCTTTTCAAGGCCCAGGATAGTGTTCCGGGCAGTGGCGTGGGACACAGGATATGTTTCCAGCCACCCGGTGGTTGCTTCCACCATTGTGAGCACATGGCGCTTGCCTTGGCGGGTCTGTGGGAGTGTGATATAATCAATCTGCCAGGCCTCCCCATATTTATATTTCAGCCATCGTCCTCCAAACCAAAGAGGCTTTGACCGCTTGGCTTGCTTGATTGCGGCGCATGTTTCACACTCATGGATAACCTGTGCGATAGTGTCAATGGTCAAGTCCACCCCTCGGTCACGAGCCCATCTGTATGTTGCATCTCTTCCCTGATGGCCTGAGGTGTCATGGGCCCACCGAGCTAGGGATAATTCACCTTTATGTTGCCAGTCTAGATCCACCTGCGCCACTTCAATCCTAGCAGCCTGATCCACCTGCTGGTTGTTTTGATGTTCCTCAGTGGCCCGACTCTTAGGTACATGGGCATCTACATGACGTACTTTTATAACCAGCTTCTCTAGCCGGGCAGCACTATCTTGCCACAATTTGGCAGCCCAGATGGGTTTGCCTCTGCGCTGCCAGTTGCTCTGCTTCCATTGCTGTAACCACCCCCACAGAGCATTCGCCAACATCCAGGAGTCGGTATAGAGATAGAGCACTGGCCACTTCTCTCGCTCGGCAATATCTAAAGCCAGCTGGATGGCTTTCACCTCTGCAAACTGACTCGATTCACCTTGTCCTTCAGTGGCTTCTGCAACTCGTCGTGTAGGACTCCACACAGCAGCTTTCCACCTTCGATGTTTTCCCACAATACGACAGGACCCATCAGTGAACAGGGCATATTCCTTCTCATTTTCTGGTAGTTCATTATATGGTGGGGCCTCTTCAGCACGTGTCACCTCTTCCTCTGTCGACATTCCAAAGTCTTTCCCTTCTGGCCAGTCTGTGATCACTTCCAAGATTCCTGGGCGACTAGGGTTTCCTATTCGAGCTCGTTGTGTGATCAGTGCGACCCACTTGCTCCATGTAGCATCAGTTGCATGATGTGTAGAGGGGACTCTCCCTTTGAACATCCAGCCCAGCACCGGCAGTCGGGGTGCCAGGAGGAGCTGTGCTTCAGTACCAACCACCTCCGAAGCAGCTCGAACCCCTTCATATGCTGCCAAGATCTCTTTTTCAGTTGGAGTGTAGCGGGCCTCAGATCCTCTGTATCCCCGGCTCCAAAACCCCAGGGGTCGACCTCGAGTCTCCCCTGGTGCTTTCTGCCAGAGGCTCCAGGTAGGGCCGTTCTCCCCGGCTGCGGTGTAGAGCACATTTTTAACATCTTGCCCTGCCCGGACTGGCCCAAGGGCTACTGCATGAACTATCTCCTGTTTAATTTGTTCGAAGGCTTGTCGTTGCTCAGGGCCCCATGTGAAATCATTCTTCTTTCGGGTCACGTGATAGAGAGGGCTTACAATAAAACTGTAATTTGGAATATGCATTCTCCAAAAACCCACAACGCCTAAGAAAGCTTGGGTTTCCTTTTTGTTAGCTGGTGGAGACATAGCTGCTATTTTGTTGATCACATCTGTTGGAATCTGACGACGTCCATCTTGCCATTTTATTCCTAGGAACTGGATCTCCTGTGCAGGTCCTTTGACCTTTCCTCGTTTTATGGCAAAGCCAGCTCTCAGAAGAATTTGAATTATTTTTTCCCCTTTCTCAAAAACCTCTTCTGCTGTGTTGCCCCACGTTGGGCGCCAAAAAGGACTGTCGTGGTTTAGCCCCAGCCGGAGGCTGAGCCACGCGGTCGCTCGCTCACCCCCCCCCTCCCGGTGGGACGGGGAGAGAATTGGGACGAAGAAAAGCAAAAACTCGTGGGTTAACAACAACAACAGTTTAACCAAGCAACAAAGGGAAAGAGAACAAACAAGCGAGAAACCCCAACAATGACAACAACAGCGAGTACTTAGCGGTGCTTTCCGGACAGGTCGCTCCCGCCCGCAGCCCGACGCCCAGCCCGCTCCGAGCAGCGATCCCCGCCCCGCCAGTCACCCCCTCTAAATAGTGAGCGTGATGGTCACATGGTATAGAATAGACCCCGGCCAGCTTCTGGTGAAAATTAACCCTATCCCAGCTGCAACCAGGACACTGTCACAGAATAAGGACGGATTTTCATAATCAGCTGCTGCCTAATACATAATTGTTAAGTATTACCAAATTCACTGCGCTAAAGCGTGTTCAGATTCAGACCTGGGAGACTTCTGTTTCCAGTCTTCCTTGTTTACTCGGGATTCGTTGTTTCCTGCCCGCAGTCTGCAGACGTCGGTGATGTTAGTACCTGCTGGGCAGGGCATTGAAAGCCTTGCCCTTCACCCTTATATCTACATGCCGTCACCATGCTAGAAAACAGCCATAAGGTTGGGCGTGCCTTCCCTCTCTTACACCATAAACGTGCAATTTAATCTGAAGATCTCTGCTCCAGCTCCCGCCCGTCGCATCGCTGGTGACCTGTCCCGGGGCTGCACCTCCACTGGGGGAAGAAGTGTTTCTTCATCTGCAATCTGAACTTCCCAAGGGTCAGCCTGTGGATGTTGCCTCCTGTTCCGTTGCCTGCCTCTACCTGTTAGAGTCATGGTCATTCAGGTTGGAAGGGACCACTGGAGGCCGTCTGATCCTACCCCCACGCAAGGTTTGAAGTTAGATCCAGCTGTGAAGTTAGATCATGTTGCTCAAGGCCCTGATGTGATGTGATTTGCCACCTTTGCACTGCTGGCTTGTATTCCATGGTGGATCCACCATAACCAGCAGGATCTTTTCAGAAAGGTCTGTTGCACGGCCAGACTGACACGTGGGGTTGTCCCGTGTGAGACACAGGACCTTGCGCTCCTCCTTGTTGTGGTGATGGTACAGTTCAAGTCAGCTCTTCCAAATATGCCCTTCTTTGCACCAAAGCCATCTGGGATGCAACGGCTCGTGAAGTGCCTCCAGAAACAGCATTTTATGCTGGGAGCAAAGGAGTTGGAGAGATGAATCAACTCACCACTGTGGAAGCCCAATTTTGTTATTTCTCCTAAGAATTTAGCCTGTTGGTCTGAAAAGAGGGGAAATAAAACAAAAGCATGGCTGAACTGGCCAAAACAAAGATGCATCCACCCTGATATGCTTCCTCCAGCACAGACCAATAGTAAATATGTAAGAAAAGAGTGTAAGGAAAGCCAAATACAGACTGATTTTTTTCCTCTGGCATTGTCTCCTTGTTACTGACAATGTGCAGATGGAGATTGTCTTGCATCTAAGATAATATTGCCATTGTGTTTAACAATAAGTACTTGATAGTTAGTAGCACCTACTGGTATTGTCCATCCCAGCTGCCTGATTCTAGCTGTGCAGAAGAGGACACAGCCCAAGGGAGAAATTCACCCATCCTTTCCTCACCTGCTTGCGTATGTGGTCTCAAAGCACCAGCACTGAGAACAACGAATATGGAATTATAGGAATTATCAAATAGCTAAGTACAGTGTCTTTGCTGTCTCCAAATGCAATTTAACCAAACAGAAAGCATATTATTTGGGGCGTATTGTTAACAAATACATAGAAACTACCAGAACATTAGTGTTGACACATACCTTTCTCACTGAAATTTCCCTCGTATCGTGGGAGAGATCTGTTTACATGAGCAAATTTTTCCAAGAAGAACAAATTGTATACCTTCATAGGGCTGGGACAAGCTGGGGGCCAGCAACTGAAGACGGTTTCTCTCTGGTAAGGCCCTCCTTGTGACATATAAACAGTCAACCAGCCGCCTGGACTGCGCTGTCTTTCCTGGTGAACTTGCATTTTGCAGATTTGCGCTTTGTTCCAGGAAAAGCAGTACTGGGGAGAGAGCAGTACGTGTTAGCTGGAGCAGCGTTTCTGGCTGCGAGCGCTCGAGCCGAGCACAGGAGGGTTGGAAAGCATGCTTGTGTCGCGTTCAGTAATGCTGACGTACAGAGGTATGAAAATCAAAAGCGGTCACCAAGTGAGTCACTTTTCTTCAAACGCGTGCGCAGCTCTGCTGATCATAGAGACACACGCGCACGTACATACTTTAAGACAACATGGGCAAGGGGGGCTGAATGTGACATTTATTTACATGTATGGAGTACTGCAGCCAAAACACTTGAATATAAAGTTCCTTTATGTTTGTTTTAGCACATATGCAAGTATTTTGCATTTGTATTTTTCTTTCCGTGCTTCTGACTGACCTCCAGAACATTTCAATGGGAGACACAGCAGCACCTCGCTGTCCCTTGTTCGCTGTTTTTTCGGGGTGCCATTGCTGGTGTTTTAACACCGTGCTCCACTCACTCATCGTTCTTCCCGTTCTTCCATTCTTCCACCTTGATCGATCATGATTCATCTGAACAGTGACAATGAAGAAGTAAGCGTTCAGAGAGAGAAAGCAGAAATGCTCAGGCTAAGATTTACGTTGGGTCTCCTGGGTGAAGCAGCTGAGATCATTCAGGACAGTCATCCTTCCCAAAAAGCCATCACCTTCTCCAGCTGTCCCACTTCCACCGTTCCTCCTCTATGCCGTATGCACTGTCCCCGTATATTCAGTTGTGGGTTATTTCTCAAGCGCCTACACGCGTCCCTCCCTCCATTGCATTAATCTTAAGAGGGAAAATTGCTTTGCTGCCCATCAGATGTGGCTGCAATGCTTATCAGGAGTACGTCCTCAACAGATAGAGGAGCATGGCTGCCGTTCTCCAGGCGCAAGTAAAAGTGACTAGTGGGTCGGACACAAACAGAAACTTGATTTTTCTGGTGTTTCTACACCTACTTTGATGTATCCACAGTTCATGGAGGTTTATCTAACCCTTGTTGCCACCTCAAATAGCAACGTTTTAGTAAGCAGCATTGGACTATGGAGATCCAAAGAAAATAACTCTAGCTTTCTGCTAGGGGACTCTTTGTTAAACACGTCATTATACAAAAAAATGGCCGTATCTATATAACATCTACCTAAAAGCAGCTAGTCTAGCCCTCAAAGACCAAAAGGCAAAGTCTAGCCCTCATGATGAAAGTCCAAACTGTCCTTTTTGTTTGTATGAGATGTGGTAATCCCTGCTTTGACTCATTTGTAAAGCAGAGATGTGAAACTTCCTTACGCAAGTTTTGCATTTTACCAGTAAAATACCTGAAACAGCCTTGTTGTTATAATCATACAACAGGATGGGTTTGGTAGCAGAGCCAGCGCGTTGCAGTCTGTAATTCTCCAGTATTCTCAGCCTTTGCTTGCTCTCAGAGCCGCGCATTTCCCTAAGGACCGCTCGTGCCTCGCTGCGTTGTGATGAGCTGCAGCGCTCTGAATCGCTGTTTGTTGCACGGCGCTTGCAAACTCATAAAGCCTCTTCTTGCTAGGAGATACGGCAGCATCCCCTCTCCTTTTGCTTTCTCCTTAATTCCTTTAGGCAGACTGCTCAAGGGTTGCTGGTTCTTCAGACATTTAGAGTGTGATGATATTCTTTAAATCATAAGTTTGCATTCAACATAACCCCCATGACCATGTCCCCCGGACTTCCGTAATGGAGAAGCCAGGTGACCGTGCCGTCTTTCTGGCAGTCCAGGTGGGTGAGACAGAACAGCCTGTCTTTGTTACACTGCTGGAGAGGAATACAGTCTTCTGCGATGGACTAACCCTCCCTGCGATGGGGAGGAGGTAGCGAGCCTGACCCAGGCACAGCTGAGCCTGCTGGGGAAGGCACCGGCACCCAGGGGGTCCCTGGCAGCTCTTCTCCACGGCACAACGTGCTACCGTTAGTTGGCTTCATCGTGACACAGCCTAGTTCCTTACCGATAACTACGGCTGACATCTGTTTTCTCCACGGTTTATGTGGAAGAATCAATAATAAAGCTGTTTCTCTGATACCGCTGTTACCGATGTAATCTGGAGCGTGACGAGCCTCCAAGAAGGAAGGCTTTTTGCATCAGCTGAGGGTCTCAGCTGCTGTTCATAAAATTGCGTCTCCATCCACAGAGGCAATGCGCTCGAACGTTACATAAGGAAGAGCCTACAAGAAGTGTATGTTGAATTCCCTGTGCGGTACGTATGAATATTAAATATTTGTGTGATTGGCTGCCTTAAACACCCCATCAATATTTATAACTGGTCGAGGGGACAGTGGGAATTCTTCAGTATAAATTATTTCAAGCCTCATTTCTGTAATACCGCAGTCTTTGCGTCTCTTTGCATTCTGGAGGACTAAAGATAGATGACACATAAAAATGGAAGCAGTTCCCTCCTTTCGCTTCAGGATTGCAACGTTATATAATTTAAAGGGAAGATTCATCGTGCAGGTTTTCAGGATCAGTGTAATTCTTGAATGTCCTTTTTAATTTTGAAACACAGATTCCTTTATCTTCTCAGCACCGAAATAAGGATTTTTAGGAAGATGGAAGAGTTAAAGAGTTATTTAGGTTTTCGCCTCATTACATGGCCAATTGCTTTGTAATCCCCTGCCTGCCCTGCCTGCCTTTTAGAAAACTAATCAGAAACTGTCTGTAAGGCTAATGAAATGCTGAACTTCTGAATATAAAAAAGTTAGCACTGTTCTTTACACGGACTCTTCCAAAATGTGCCTTGTGAGATAGAGCAGATTTTATTCCAGGGAGAATACGGGACCTTACGAACCACGGGAACTTCTGAGGTTAACTCGGGAAGCTCGCTAACCCTTTTGCTCAATAGCAGGGTGGCACTTTGAAAGCGAACCTCCATCTCTCTTGCTCCTTTCTCGGTGTGGTAAAGGTAGTCACTGTTCTTTTTTTCATGTTACATACAGTTTTACAAGGCCTGCATGTTGATTTCTCTTTCGGCAGCCTGCCGATCCCTCCCAGGGAGCAGGACTACAGTTCCAGCCTGTCCGGAGGTGTCCAGCTTCTCTGCGGCCCTCCACGCGGACCCAGCAGCATTTCCCTTACAGCCTGGCTTCGAGGGTTTGTTTGGCGTAGCAGTGATGAAGCTCTTTCCCTTCCCCTCATGCTACCCAGGACCAGGATGGGTTTTGGATAGCAAAACACATCTTCCCAGTAAGATTAAAAAATCCTGAGGGGCAGGAAGCAACCACGTCTTGTTTTCTATTGGTATCTGTTCTGACTCCAGGTTTTGGGCAGGAACATGAGAAAAATACCTGACGCTGTTCCTCTAGGAAGGAAGAAAGCGTGTGCCTATCACGTCTGTATACAGGTCTCTTCTGGAGCCTAAGTTGTAACACTAGGATCGATCCCCTAGGAAGGAGAGACACGGTGCCCGCGCTGGAGGCGTTCCCAGCCGTTCACCTGAGCACTCCAACAGTAGGAGTACGATCTGCCTTTGAAGCTGGCCCCTGTTTTGAGCAGGAGGTTGGACTAGAGACCTCCAGGGGTCCCTCCCTGCCTAAGTCCTGTGACTCTGAGGCAGACAATGTTCTGGTGAGTATTTCAATTTGTGCCAGGGGAGGTTTAGATTGGACATTAGGAAACATTTCTTCCCCGAAAGGGTTGTCAGGCACTGGAACAGGCTGCCCAGGGAAGTGGTTGAGGCACCATCCCTGGAGGGATTGAAAAGCCGTGTAGATGTGGCGCTTGGGGACATGGGTTAGTGGTGGCCTTGGTGGTGATAGGTTAACGGTTGGACCTCATGATCTCAAAGGTCTCTTCCAACCTAAACGATTCTATGATTTACTGAACACACTAATAGATTAACTGGGAAGTGAGTCCAACCAAGCGCCCTTGGTGAAAGCAGGCAATTCTTCAAGCTTTGTCCACATTCGCTGTCCGGCAAGTTTTAATGTCAGCGCAGTAAAAATTTTCACTCCCTTTTGTGGACCTTTTCTGGATGTATCTATGGAGCCTGCAAACTGATGTGCAGGTCTTGGCTACTTACTTTTATGCCTTTATCAAAGTAGATCTATGATTCTATGATCTCATTCTCTCGAGGGAGGGTGAGTGGATTTATGGGCTTTGCAGAGCCTGTGAGCCACAGGGCACTTCCAGGGGGTGCAGATTGCGGCCCGTGCTGCCTCATGCTTCTCCGCAAATGTACTTCAGTCCTAGACCAGCACAACCACTTCTAAGGTCGAGGCTGATCATAGAATCACAGAATAGTTTGGATTGGAAGGGACCTTTAAAGGCCATCTAATCCAACCCCCCTGCCATGAGCAGGGACATCCCCAACTAGATCAGGTTGCCCAGAGCCCCGTCCAGCCTGACCTGGAATGTTTCCAGGGATGGGGCATCTCCCACCTCTCTGGGCAACCTGTGCCAGGGCCTCACCACCCTCAGTGTGAAAAACTTCTTCCTTATGTCTGGTCTGAATCTCCCCTCTTTTAGTTTAAAACCATCACCCCTTGTCCTGTCACAGCAGGCCCTGCTGAAAAGTCTGTCCCCATCTTTCCTGTAAGCCCCTTTAGGTACTGGAAGGCTGCTGGAAGGTCTCCCCGGAGCCTTCTCTTCTCCAGGCTGAACACCCCCAACTCTCTCAGCCTGTCTCCATAGCAGAGCTGCTCCAGCCCTCGGATCATCTCCGTGGCCTCCTCTGGCCCCGCTCCAGCAGGTCCATGTCCTTCTTGTGCTGAGGCCCCAGAGCTGGAGGCAGCACTGCAGGGGGGTCTCCCCAGAGCGGAGCAGAGGGGCAGAATCCCCTCCCTCGCCCTGCTGGCCACGCTGCTGGGGATGCAGCCCAGGGCACCGTTGGCCTTCTGGGCTGCGAGCGCACATTGCCGGCTCGTGTCCAGCTTTTCATCCACATCAGCCTCTCTGAACACCCTGTCCTGGGCGCCTCGGTGGACACTGTGTCCCTTGCAGTGTGGCATTTCTTGCTTCAAAGCCTTTCAGCTGAGCAACTGTAAGACATGCTCCATGATGGCCCTCAGACATGATTTTCTCTTCTAGAATAATATTGTTTGGACAAATCCAGTTGGCTTCTGCTTTCTCGAGGACAGCAGGAGAAGCTGCTTCTCCCATTCTTTGCCAAATCTCTGCTGCTAGCCGCATGGGCAATGTCAAAGGGCGGATGGGTCCTTCTTAGAGTTTCTGCCATTAACATAGTCCCAAGAGCACTGTGCTCTGTCCCCTTTCTGTGCCTTGAAATCCATGTTACCTGCCAGTTCCTCCCCTTCCACAGTTACTTTTCAACCTGTCACACTCCCAGAACACGATAGGTACCATCCCGACCATTTCCCAAATGAATCCTATGACTTTCAGGCTCTGATGATGTTCTCCCTGCTAAGGAAATTTCAGGCCTCCATGGATCCCAGGGATCGCAGCTAATCTCTAAAATGTCTTTTGAATTTAGGGACTCTGAACCCTCACCTTGGCATAGATTCACCAGAGGAAAGTATTTTTTGCATTTTTCAAGGGAGAAGATTTTGGTGGACAGATAATCTGCTGTGGACTTTCTCTGAGAAGTTATGTTTGTTTTATTGAGGTGTTTATGCTTTAGTGATCTCTCTGTCCCCTTCCTTCCCTGAGACTGATGGTAAGGAGGACATGGCCACCACAGGAGCTGACTTTACACCCTTAGTATCATATGAGAACTTCCCAGGGCAGAAGGAGGTCCCCTTGAGAGGACTTGGCACCATGGGCTGTTCATATTGCCACTGTCCTGCAGTACAGAGTGCGTGGAGGGATTCACCCACCAGTCTTTTTATCCCACCTCTTCTCCAGAGAGTCTTTTATTAGCCCCATCCTTTTTCTGGAAGATAATACTCCTGACAGGCTTAATCCTGCATAAATTCTCACTGTCAGCAGTCTGTCCTTCTCTTTTTTTACACAGCCTGTGTGATTCCTCCAGCTGGGAATTAATGATGAGTGTTGAGACAGTCCTGAAACATTAAGAAGCTGATGGCCACCTTTTCCTGCTCACGATCCAAACACCTTTCCCCTCATTCCCAGGTTGTAGGTCAAGATCCAGTTTCCCCAGAGCGCTCAACATGGGGAGACTTTGCTAGTGCTTAATTCACGGTTATAACTGGCTGAAGCTCAGTATATGGTGAGCTCTAACTGCTTTCATACTTTGTGTCCTTGATACCCCTTCCAGATAGCTGATGTGTCCTCTACCTGTGACAGCTTGTACTTCATGCTACTGAGTGTTGGAGGTCTTCCTCCTGGTTTACATGACACCAGGCCTGCTGGAGGGAGGATCCAGGGAGCTACAGGCCTGTCAGTCTGACCTCGGTGCCCAGGAAAGGTTATGGAGCAGATCATCCTGACTGCCATCACATGGCACGTACGGGACAACCGGGCGATCAGGCCCAGTCAGCACAGGTTTATGAAAGGCGGGTCCTGCTTGACACACCTGATCTCCTTCTATGACAAGGTGACCCGCTTAGTGGATGAGGGAAAGGCTGTGGATGTTGTGTACCTGGACTTTAGTAAAGCCTTTGACACCGTCTCCCACAGCATCCTCCTGGAGAAACTGGCTGCCCATGGCTTGGACGGGCGTACTCTGCGCTGGGTAGGAAACTGGCTGGATGGCCGGGCCCAAAGAGTTGTGGTGAATGGAGTTAAATCCGGTTGGCGGCCGGTCACAAGTGGGGTTCCCCAGGGCTCAGTGTTGGGGCCAGTTCTGTTTAATATCTTTATCAATGATCTGGACGAGGGGATCGAGGGCACCCTCAGAAGTTTGCAGAGGACACCAGGCTGGGCGGGAGTGTTGATCTGCTGGAGGGCAGGCAGGTGCTACAGCGGGACCTGGACAGGCTGGATCGATGGGCCGAGGCCAATGTACGAGGTTCAACAAGGCCAAGTGCTGGGTCCTGCCCTTGGGTCACACCAGCCCCAGGCAGCGCTACAGGCTTGGGGGGGAGCGTCTGGAAAGTGCCCGGCGGGAAAGGGCCTGGGGGGGTTGGTCGGCAGCGGCTGAAGATGAGCCAGCAGTGTGCCCAGGTGGCCAAGAAGGCCAACGGCATCCTGGCCTGTATCAGCCATAGTGTGGCCAGCAGGACCAGGGCAGGGATCGTCCCCCTGTGCTCGGCCCTGGCGAGGCCGCCCCTCGAGTGCTGGGGTCAGTTCTGGGCCCCTCACTCCAAGACAGACACTGAGGGGCTGGAGCGTGTCCAGAGACGGGCAACGGAGCTGGGGAAGGGGCTGGAGCACAAGTGCTGTGAGGAGCGGCTGAGGGACCTGGGGGGGTTTGGCCTGGAGAAAAGGAGGCTGAGGGGAGACCTTCTCGCTCTCTGCAACTCCCTGAAAGGAGGTTGGAGCCAGGGGGGGTCAGTCTCTTCTCCCAAGGAACAGGCGACAGGACGAGAGGAAACGGCCTCAAGTTGCGCCAGGGGAGGTTTAGGTTGGATATTGGGAACCATTTCTTCCCCGAAAGGGCTGTCAGGCCCTGGCACAGGCTGCCCAGGGCAGTGGTGGAGTCCCCATCCCTGGAGGGATTGAAAAGCCGTGTAGATGTGGCGCTTGGGGACATGGGTTAGTGGTGGCCTTGGCAGTGCTGGGTTAACGGTTGGACTTGATGATCTTAAAGGTCTTTTCCAACCTAAATGATTTTTTGATTCCTCGTCTGTTTTCATGGGCTTAGATAAACCTACCAGGCTCCAGCTGGAGGCAGCAGGGTGGGAGTCTCTGGCCTGACCCTGCTCCCAGCAGAGCAAACGTCACAACTACAGCAGGTGTCCAGGCAAGTCGGGGCAGTCCCTGAGGATGGAGACCCCCCCCCCACTCAGGGCCCCATCCTAGGGGTGCCCCGCTTACACGGGAAGGGGCTGTATCCTCATGTCCAATTGGGATTTTCTCTCATTGCAGTTGTGCCCATTGGCTCTTGTCCTGTTGCTTTGAACTTCTAAGAAAAGTCTGGCTCTGTCATCTCTGTCACCTTCCCTTTAGGATGTGGAAGATGCAGTTAGATCCTCACTTTTCAATTTCCCACTTACTTAATTCCGCGTTTATTTAATCTCCTGTCTTTTCAATACAATCATTTTCCTTTTCCATGCATGTGGTTGCAGACATGCTACGAGGGGAAGACACTGCTGATCAGACTGACAGTGCAGCCGGACTTTGGTCTGAAGTGCTTCAGTGTCTCCCATAAGGTCTTTGTGGACTAGACTTGTCTGGGGGGGACTGGTGGAACTTCATACTTAGACTTTGAGACAAAAAACCTGGGATTTGTTCATTCCTACTACTCTGCTCAGAGTCACAGAATCACAGAGTCACAGAACGGTGGGGGCTGGCAGGGCCCTCTGGAGCCCACCCAGCCCAGCCCCTGCCAGAGCAGGGTCACCCAGCGCAGGCTGCACAGGGCCGCGTCCAGGCGGGTTGGAATCTCTCCAGAGAAGGAGACTCCACACCCTCCCTGGGCAGCCTGTGCCAGGGCTCGGGCACCTCACAGCGAAGACGTTTTTCCTCATGTTCAGGCGGAACTTCCCGTGTTCCAGTTTGTGCCCGTTCCCAGGCTGCTCGGAAGGAGTGCATAGCGGTGGTGGCCAAGACATCCCAAGGAGGGTGGCCATGTTAAATCTGGGACCCACATCAGAGCCTGGCTCTGCCCCTCTGCCCACCCCCCGAGCCAGCTGCTCCACCGTCTGCAGGGTCCGCGCAGCCCCAGCCGCTGCTGCCGGGCCAGGCAGGGATGTAGCGGCTCCTGCGACACCTTCCCTGTCACAGACAGGACGCTGGGCTGGACGGGGCGATGCGCCAAAGATCGCGCAGTTCTTTTCTGTTTACATGGAAGCAAAATGAGTCTTGAAAGGAATGTGTTTATCCTCACATTCGTCACTTTGCGTCTACTATCTGCCTGCGTCGGTCCTGAGCGATGCAGCAGAGCACAAGAAATTAACAGTAAAATGGGGAAAACTTAACGCAGAAGCGAAGGAAACTTGTAGTTACAGTATTGCATCTTCCCTGTGCCATGGGCAAGAGGAGAGTCTGAACCTTGGGCACAAACCGCATCTGCCAAACTGCCGTCGCTGCACGAGATGATGCCGGCGCTTCCCTCCCTGGCCGCAGCCTCGTCAGGGTCTCTGCAGAAAAAGCTGCTTTCCTCCTGGTGCAAGTTAACGGAGGCAGACCGGAGGGGACGGGGGCAGGCACCCAGCCCCTGCGGCCGATGTCGCCGCTGCGGCGATGCAGCACGGGCTGGACGGAGGAAGGAGAGGCAGGCGCAGGCTCGCTGCTCGTGGGTTTTCAGTGGGGTCCCTCAGCAACTGTGGATGCTGAGGGCGCTGCCAGCGCTGGCAGAGCGGCTCCTTGCTCGTTAAGTAGGTATAAGCTACAGCCAACTCTGCCATCTCATTCTGGCTCTGATCTGCCCGGTGTCTTATGCCTTCCACCGCATCAACTGATCGGATTAATTGCCGTGCAGCTGGGATGAGAGGGGCGGAGAACTGGGAGCAGACGAAAGCTTTTATGCTGCTTCCATTCACCCTCAGATCGTTACCCCTCGCATTGCCGAGCGTTCCCGGGCTTGCCGCATCTCCCATGCTACGTTGTCATCTGCTAGCATGGCCGTGGACAGCTTGCATCCTTGCCACAAATAAAGGAACTTAAAATCTCATGAGAAGCCCTGCCAGGGCCCACGTTTTTAAGCTAGCTGTTGCAGCCTGATCTAAACGCGTTGGGAGGAAAATGACAGTTTTACTCCTGCGACAGCTGAACAGTTGTTCATACCCGGTGCATCAAGGCTGAGATACCCCCATTGCTTTCAGGGAAAAATCTATTTTAAACTCCTCTCTTAGCCAGTATTTTTGCAGAAGAAAGAAAAGGGCTTGAGGCTAAACTTGATCCTCGCAGGCTGCATATTTCAGTACTGGAAGGCTGTGACTCAGTGGCCTCTGGAAGCTCTCCAAGCTATCAGTAGCTCAAAGGAGGAATTAAAAACTCAACGAACTGCCTGTTCTCCTGAAACTTGTTTTGTACATGCTATGGAAGAGACGAGAGATTTGAAAGAAGGCGACCCTGTCCAAGAATCATTGGCTATAACAAGTCACAGCAAGCCATGAATATTTATTTTATTAAAATGCTTAGACATCTTTTAATGAGCCTTTTTGCCAATTTTATGTGGAAGAATTTGCCAAAATACCATGTACACTATAATAAATCCCAAGATACCCAATAGGCTTCCCCACATGGTCTTCTGTCCCTCACAGTCTCTATGCAGAGATGTCAGAATACCTGTTTTCTCCCCCAAAATGGGAAGGAGAGACTGAGTAGCATTTCTGACGTTTTTCCAGGCAGTTGGAAAAGCTGATGCGAACGGAGATATGTCCTGTGCTAGCCTGTGAAACCAGGCTTGGGGGTGGCAGGAGGAATCTCAGGAGGATGAGTCTGAGGCTGGATGTTAGAGTCAGGCAATCAGTTCATCAGGGAAGAAGATGGTCCCTTTGGCTGAGCATCTGCTCGAGGCAAGAGTGGTCCTTGTTTCACTCTACGGTCTTAGTCCCCAGATCTGCCTTGCCCTCATCCCAGATCCACGTCGGGTGGCTATCTTGGACCTGTCCATCCCTGATGGTTAAGGCTTACTTTCAACCCCAAGACACAAGAGAGCAAAATCAGCACCTCAGATTAAAATAGGAAACAAAGTCAAAGTTTCTGGACACTTAAGGAAATCACCCAGGAAAAGAGCTCTAGTACTTGCTGAAAACAGAGCTTGCAAGCCCAACCCAGGGAGGGAAGTGAGCAATCTTCTGCTCTTAGGAGTGCCTTACTTGGAAAAGGAGAACTTTAAGAAAAGGCAGCACTGTGGCTCGGTGCCTTCAGATGTGTCTTGTCAGGGTGCATTCCTGATCACAACCAGGAAACATCTTCCTACCCCTTTTGCCACATTTTCCCAGTTCTCAAGAGCAAGGGTTGACTGAGCTGCCCCACCCAAGAAAGAGACTCATTGAAGGGATCCTTCCAACTGAAGTGAAAGCCATTGCTTTCATGCTTTCTGTGGGTGCTAGGACTTGGTACTGCTGCGCCTCAGTAGTGTGTTCTGAAGTGATCAGCCCAGGACAGAAAGCTTATCAGAGAAAGACATTTTGGTTGCCTTTGGAAAGCTGGAATTTGTCCGTCTTCTCAAAGGGGATCTCCAGCTGGAGGAGCTGGACATCTCTTCACCGACACAGCAGAGAGATTTCTATGAAGCCTGGTACCTAGCAGCCAGAACTGGTCAGAAAGTGTTCAACTGCCTCTTTCTTTATGGATTCCTTGGTCATAAAATGCTAATTTGCGGAAACTAAAATATTTTTCTAGGAATGTGCTAATTCAAACACAGGTTTAGCCAGAAGAGGCTTTCTGCTTCGAAAAGAGGGAATTTCTGGTTAATGGAGCAAGAAGGAATCACTTAATTTAACGACCAGCTTGGTGAGCTTGAGCTCTCAGCTGAAATATAGCAGAACCCAGGTTGTGTCCTTGCTCCAGCAAATGCATCCTGCTCATTCGAAGTGGAACAGCCCCAGCAGGAAGGACTCGCACAATGATCTGCTGGGTCCTCATCGTGCCTTGGCACAGGGAAATCACTAAGCCTGAAAATCCCCTATTCTAGGCAAATTCTCTGGCTGCTGGTTGTTGGCTGTCCAGACCAAGTCTGTAAGGTGACAAGCCAACATGCCGGTGGGGACAGGAGTCCCTTGCTGTAGAGAACCTACAACCAGCCCCAGCCATAACGAAGCTTGGCCATTTCCAAATCTGCTGGGATGAACATCAGCCCTTGAGCTGCCTTCAGTTCCCCTCCTGGCACTGCAGCCTGGTTGATTTTTAAGGGGCAAACTCTTTTTTTGAGTTTTGCTCACTTGCACGTGTTTGCCCAAGGACAGAAGTTGTATTGAAGGTTCACGCTCCCCAAAACGTGCATGTAGACAACCGTACATTGATTTCCTGGAAGTCGCTAGAGCAGCAAAATCTAAGTTCAGTTCACTTGTGCGGGCCAAAAGGAAGTGCGGATTGCTCAAGCCAACCTACCCTGGCTTCTGTTCCCCTTCTCCCCCTCCGTAAATGTAAAGTACTGGTTTTATTCTAGCCGTTCAACTACGTAAATGCTATTGCATGGCCAATATGCAACCAGTTATAGAGGGAGCAGGTGTTTCTCACAATAATGCAACAAACACTCTTCTTTTTTTGTCCTTTGCCTTAAAGATAATTTTTATCTCGTGATGATTTCATGTTCAAGTCTTTTGTATTTCTGTGTTGCAGAGGTTGTCCCCTTAGGGGGACACACGTTTCAAACGCACAGGGGAGGAAGAATATAAATTAGTCTGATATAGGTGGGTAAGCACGTTGGCTGTGGTGACCTGGCTGCCCGCGCTCCTCTGCCCGTTCAGGCAGAGGAGGCGGCTTGCTGGCAGAGCCGTGCTGCTGTCAGTGCGGTGGCTTGCACGCGTCAGGCTTGCAGTGGCTGCGACTATTTCCAAGAATAGTCTTCCATCCAAAAAAAAAAAAAAGGTGCATCATGCAATACCTTAATCTTACCACATGGCTGGGTGAGCTTCAGCCTTTGGTAAAGGGTTTCCCCTTTACCGTTGCCGGTGCTAACACGAGTCCCAGCTGCAAGCGTAGCCCTTTGGGAAGCCTCACCTCCACAACCACCCCCCAAGCAAGACCTTGCCGGCGGGCAGCTGCCACCACGTGCCTCCGAGCGCCCCGCCGTTGTAGGGGCACTAGTTGTTACTGTTTGTAGACCTGGCTGGAAAAACTCCCGCAAAGCAGTTTTACATGTTTCTTCTTCTTGTTCTCTTCTGCCTGTTTGCCACAATCGCCAGGTGGTTGCCCTCCTTGTAGATCCTGCCAAAATGACTGGGAGGAAAAAGGGGAAGAGTTTGCTTCCAGTATATTCCCTGCTCCTTCCAGCTGCTACTTACGGCGTGTGGGAATGCCTTGAGGTTCCTCTAGGAGACATAGGTGGAGCTAGGGTTATTGCAATGGGAAAACCATCACAAATTGTGCAGAAAGACTGGATTTCTTCACTGTGCTTCTTGTGAACAACTTGTGTTGTTACTCCTTGTGTTTTTTCCAGCTGGAAGAACAGG
Source organism: Phoenicopterus ruber ruber (assembly GCA_009819775.1). Lineage (NCBI taxonomy): Eukaryota > Metazoa > Chordata > Aves > Phoenicopteriformes > Phoenicopteridae > Phoenicopterus > Phoenicopterus ruber. The sequence goes on from CM020221.1 coordinate 328,712, forward strand.
GTGGTGCCACAGATATTTTCATTCTTATTGACTTCTAGGCTAGAGGCACAATTGTCAGCATGTGGGGAAGGCAAGTATTCATGAGTAATCTTTCAGAAGCATCTCTCTCCTTTATTTCAGAGTCTCCTGAAATTGGTCCCTCAGTTGTGGTTCACACAACTGTGACATTTGGAAGCAAGCACCTGGATTCAGACCCTGCAGAGGTGCAGCAGTTAATTCTCAGTCACCTGGAGCAGATTGTGCCATCCCTACCTAAACCAGCCAGCATCAAGTGTCAGAAATGGAGATACTCTCAGGTACTCTGTGGTGGGATCAGTCAGCTGGGAGGATGCTGCAGGGGTCATACCATAGTACGGGCTTGCAGTGAGAAACAGGGCATTATACGGCCCAGCGGTTTTCAGCCTTGGGGAGCAAGAGGGGATAGTTGCTCGATATCCATAATACATTCCTCCGCGTAGCCGTGAGCAGCACCCAAGGCTGGCCAACGACAGCCAGATCATTTCTAGTCATCTTTTCGCGTAGTCGCCCTGGCTCAGCGGTCAGTTATGCAGCACTCCTGGTAAGGAGGGACAGGAGCCGTGCACAGGAAGGAAGTAAATCCCACGTACTTCAGTGGGATTTTCGCTGGTATTTAAAAATATGACTCAATCTGTCTCTTCTGTATCCGAAAGTATGTGATATTATTAGCAAAATTCCCACCCTACCACAGAGTAGCAGAAGTCCTTGCGTTCAGACGTACTAATTGTTATTATTTGATTTGGCGCAGTTCAATTTAACAGTATGTTATGTGAAAAATATTTTAAAGTAAACTGCCTAAGGGTAATAATAGCAAAATGTGTATATTTTACAGACTTCTTGTAAAAATCCAAGGAAATTGTTAGCAATTTCCTAAAGTATTGGAGAGTATCTACATGTTTACCTAAAGCCTCTTAAGTTAAATTACATTGGTGAAATTGAATGTGGAAGTTGATGCAAAATATTTACTTAAAGCAGTGTCCTAAAAATTTTTCCTTTTATGAAGTCTGGAAAAGTTACTGTAGATGATTGTTGTGAAGTCTGCTCATAACCCTTGATCCGCATCCAATTTAGGAACCTGGTCTCATTAGCACAAAGTTTATTTTTCTGCGAGTTAGGTATTGGTAGTTTGCAAATCACTTCCCAGTGCATGGTATCTGTTCTCAGTTGTTGTATAAAAATGACCTTAACCAGGTTTTAATGTGTCAGGTGACTCATACAAAAATCATGGTATGTTTTATATGTTCCTCTTTATCAGGTCAGGGTTTTTTTTGCTAGTACCAGTCTCTCTGCAGAGTTGTCACTGTTAAGGCACCCTTTTCTGGTTGTGACTTCTGGTCTTTTCTTCTGCGCTATCTGTTACTTTTCTGCTTCAAACTGCTTGCGAGTGCAAGACCTGCAGGTGGTAGGGAGGAGAAGAATTGGATCTGTCTCCAACAGACAAACACTTGGTTGACCAGCTCTGGAAAGGTCTCCCAAAACAAAGTTAAGAAGTATTTTTAAACAGAATTAATACACCCTAGGTACTGCTGCTATCACAGAGCTCTATCGTAAGATTTTTCAAATTCAGCTACTTTACGTGTGCAAGGAAAGGGCTTAATATGCCTTTTCCTTGCACCACTCGCACTTTTAGCACAGTGTCAAAGGTGACATATAAGCATATGCATCATATGTGGCCCGTTCTGATTTATTTCACCATGAAAACATGGATAAAGGAAAAGACAAAAACGGCAGTTAATTTCTTACTACTGAATAAAAAAAAAAAAGTCTCAGCTGCATTCTACCAAACAGCTCTGCTTTTTGCATCCTGGCAAAATTATGGCCATACAGGATTTATTATAACCTTGTTCCTATCGCTTCATCTTTTAGAGGTGGCTGGAACAGTGACCGTAGGAATGAACTCTTATTTTCCACAATTGCTTCAAAATTATTGTCTTCCTAAATCACCAGGTGTGCGTCCTGTTTCCCCCATTTAGGAATGACATTCAGACACCATACTGCTGGATGGTGCTCTGTTATTTTCTCAAACCACCGTGCAATTTACAGCTCTTCCCGCTTTCTTCTCCTGCCTCTGTCGCCTGCTATCGACCATGCTGCTGCTAACCAAAGCCACCGGCTTCAGCAGCCGCTTGTGCTTTATGGCTGTGTCACAGGAGGAATTACCACCAGTCTTTAATTCGGTGGATGAATGTCAATATGTCTTAGATTGCAAATAAGTCAGCCTAGGTCAGATCCGTTATCTCAATAAAGAGATCTCTATTGCCAACCTATAAAATAATCACTACCTAAATTAAATATCTGGGACAGAGCTCCCTCTTTCTCTTAAAGCTATCTTTGCTTTCAATTATAAAAAGCTGTTGCCACAGAAGCAAAGGGAACTGATAAGGTGGGTGCATCTTTCCCTTGACTCTTTTAGACGGGATTTATCCTACTTGTTAATTAAATCCGGCTGTAACGTCCTTCACATGGCCAAACACAATCCTGGGATTAAAATGCAGACATTACAATTACCCATGGCAGATGAGGGATTAGGACTTCCAAACTTCTACTGACACTACTTAGCAGCACAGCTGCAATTCTGGATCCCCTGCTTTAATTACGGTAAGACGCTATTAGCATTCAGAGCCAACAGCTTCCCAACCCCTCATCTCCCTTTGGCAGAGTCACTTTATGGCTCTAAGGGACACTGAGAAAACACAGAATCATAGAAATTGGACCTCTTCAGAGGGGACTTCAGAAGGGACCTCCTTAGGTCTCTAGTCCAACCTGTTGCTCAAAGCAGAACGATCTCCAGCACTAGGTGACCTTGACCATGGCTTTGCCTAGCTGAGTCTTGAAGTCTTTGAGGATGGAGCTCCAACCAGCTGTGCCATATAGCCGAGGGTAATTTGGAGTTTATGTTGCACAACACCTTCAGAAGAACTTGAGGAAAGGGCAGGATCATTCCTTTCCTCGGTCACTATGTCTAGAGTGAGGGTCTTAACTACATTGAGCACACAATCTTGCCACGCAGGCGAAAAAATACAGGCTGAAATGCGAAAATATTGATCCTGTGATCAGTATGACAAACCAGAAGCTGCTTGGTACAGCCAGCATCAAATAAGCACTGTGTAGGCAAGAAGGAAGGACACTCAAAAAGCCTTTTTCTGCTGAGCCTTTCTTCATTGTTTATGCTCAGTGACCTCGATCTGTAAGAAAAATTTAGGAATAAATTAAATACTGACCCAAAATTAGTCTGAGAAAGGCAATCTCTGGCTGGATTTACCATACATGGCTAGACTCTTCTGTGAAGTTGAATAACGGAGAATAGGTCACAACTGGCTGCAAATTCATTTCAGATAATTACCTCCTTTAAAGAGGTGCTAACATGCTGGTAGCACAAAATGCAGCTAGTAACATGACGGTGGGTGCTTTGCAGCTGATCCGTGCTTGGAAACGGCAGATAACAGCACGGCGGTGGCTAGCTGAGCGTACATCTGGATCAGTGGAAAAATCCCCTGGCCTGAACACGATGCCTTGGACTTTAGGTCTTGTTCACCAAGGCTGACGGTCGCACGATGGCATACAGTAACGGTTTAGTGCATAGGAATCCAAAACATACCTATGGACCAAAAGATATGTTTGAATCCAAAACATATCTTTGGACCAAAGGCAGAAAGTCAAGAAATGATCGAAAGAAAATGGTGCTCTCTGTGTCATGCTTTATGATCTCTCTGTTTGATCTCTATTGCTGCGGTGCTTCTGCTCTTTTTTTTCTTCTCCCTCTCTCTGGCTTTCTAGATATTTTTTCTTCTTTTTCAACATGTCATCTTTATGGGTCTTGTTTTGTCACTCCTTTTCTCAGACTATTTCTTCCCACCTTCCTCCTCCGATCACTTCATCATCAAGCTGTCCTGCATCTCCTTATCTCCTTTATCCCTTCTGCCTGAGCCTGCCTTGCCCTCACGTTCACCTTTAAGCCAGCGCGGCTGCTGCTGCTGCCTTGTCTCAATTCCGAGACTCAGGTTTGAAACAGGCTACAACAACGTGTGACAGAGCCAAGCGTGTTAAAAACGCAAATGCTGCGTGCTTTTACTCTGCCGTTTGACACGCATTGGTGTTTGTCATAACGTACAATTCTGAAAAGAGGGTTTGTTCTCCCCATGAGTTCCAGGTAGCTCCAGGTTAACAGGTACTGGCCAAAGCAAACTCCATCCACTTTCAGAAACGTTACACAGAACTGCTTAAGAGCTGCCACTCCACAGATGCAAGTTTAATTGAGGGTATATTGTCAGGAAAAATACATTTTCAATGAATACAATGCATACATTGGGAATGACATTAAATATTTATCAAAGCGACCTTATGCAGAACTTCTCCCATGCTACTTACAGAGAAAGCGTTGATTGTATCTCTAGCAGTGTCTCAAAATTGCGCTACTCAGGTGAAAAGGAGACCAGCGTAGCAGAGCTGGAGTCAGGGTGGGCTGTCCCCAGCCTGTACGTACGCTTGCACAGCAGCGTGAAGCGTGGGCAGGCCATCGTGACAGTCGCTACTCGGACGTCCCCCTCACTCCCCATCCAGGAAGGTCACCTGGCCCTCTTGGGAACGGCGGGCTCCCTTTCCTTTGTGTTTGTTACACGCCTGGGGGGTTTTGCAAGCCCACCTTTGCTGGTGTCAGACGAGGTATCTTCCTGCCTTTTGGCTTAGAGATCTCCATGCCTCCATCCAGGGTCAGGCAATTCATTCCTGCTGAGACGGACTGAGAATAAGACAGGACGGGGCTGCAAAGTTTCTAAATTTCCACATACAGGAAAGCTTTATTCTAATTATTTAACCCCAGAAGATAAATATTTTACGATGGTACTTTGATCGTTAATGCTTGGACCTACGATCTGGGGTGGGAGGGGAGCTTTGTACGGAGGCATGTTTCTCAGGAATACAGACCTTTCTGGCATGAAATTCAGGTAAATAAAATACTTCTCCATCTCCTTTCTTTTTCAGGTTACAAAAGCTGTGCCTGATTGTCGGGGACAAATGATTCTGCACACTCAACCTCTCCTGATTTGTGGGGGCGATGGATTTACTTGTTCCAACTTCGATGGCTGCATAGATTCTGCTATGAGTCTTGCAGAGGCTGTGAAGTCTCATTTATAGCAATTTTGAAGTCGGCTGCTAAACTTAGTCTAGATTTATGATGAATTTTACTATGATGGGTTGGATTCTAGTTTGGTGTTAACATCAGTGGCCTCTATCTTGCAAAAATAAATAAAGGAAGATCTACTGGTGTGCTGTAATAATTATTGGGATGGAATTGAATTGAATTTTCCAGGATCTGTGCTGTGAGCGGTTACTTTGCTTGAAGTAAAGCTTTTTCTGGCTCTAGTCAGAGGCGCTGAGCTCCAGCAGTCTTGCCAGGTCTCCTGATACTTTTACAGCCCATGAAAATTATGTCAAGGAGAGGAGCCTGACTTGAAGCAGCACAAAACCCCGTGGAGCTGCAGAGTTTACTCCTCCTCTGAGCATTTGGAGCCCTGGAAGTGACAGAAGGAACATGCACAGTTGATCCCAGAGCTGTCATACGTACGTGTGGTCATTTCTTCTGGTGCAGATCAGCCCTGGTCATGGTTATTGTGTTGGCCACGGGGAATCGGTGATGGCGCATACTTTGCTATGCTTCTCAAGTTGGACGGCCTATGCCAGGTCTAACCATATTGACTCAAGGTCTAACCGTGTCTCCAGGCATGGACAACTTTTAAGTGAGGGATAGTAGTTGTCTGCCGACCAGCTTTCTTAGCCCGCAGTTTTCTGGAGCCCTGGTTGCAGACTGCTGGAAGAGCTCATTTAAGAGCTTGATGACATCACTGGCAATGATGTACCACGGAAACGTGGTGCCTGTCCTGGGTGAGGTCTAAGCAGCGTCAGCCCAGCTGTGCTCGTGAAGGAAAGAATGGAGAGAAGGTGAAAGAGAAGGTGTGCATGCTTCTCACTCTCTCATAGCATTAGGGCTGCTATCCCGAAGTCATCCTGGGAATAGACATCGGCATCCGGGCTGTAACGTGAGTTTAACAGAGTAAAGCAGGCTGGCCAGGAAAAGTGGATGCACTTAAAATAGTTCAGTATTTGCCGGGTTAGAGAGTCACCAGGGCATCCCGGCTCTCTGCTGGCCCAGGGTGCCCTGAGCGAGGAGCAGCCCTTTCCTCCTCCCAGGCGGTGGAGCAGTCAGGGTGGGAGCAGCCGGTACAGAAGGTGGTTTAGCTGCTTGGCCTGGCCCATGCCAAGAGGAAGGAGGGAAAGGAATTTATCCAAGCGTGGTCCGTGGCAGTGTGTTAATAAGAAAACTGTGCTGACATTTCAGGCTTAGGGTTACATCACCACCACCATAAAAACTCGTTTAAAGTAAACAGCCAGCCTGAAAGTGAGGTGCGTTCTAGACAGCTCTATACTTTATTTTGGCAGAACAGGTGTAGAAACAGAGGGACAGGTCCAGGGAAGGATATAAATACACGTGTGAGTGAATGAACAAGGAATTTGATTTGAAACACTAAAAAAATAAACAGCAAGTATAATTGTGTTGAAAGTACTACCTGTCACGGTTTCAAGTATTTCTAAGCTACTAAACCGTGTTTCTGTGAAGTCAATTTTGAAATTACTCAGAAATTAACCAAGAAATCATTTATTTATTCTAAATTTGATTTTAGCTTGCCCTTCCTCTTAAATCATGTGTCACAATTTTAGTACCTCTCTCTACTGCAGCACTAAAAATAACAAAATGCTATTTTCAGTAGACAGAATTTTAACCATTAGAGAAGTACAATTCTCTTATTCTTTTTCTTATACCCCTGCATTTCACAAAAATCCGACATCCTGTATTCACAGCAACTGAGCACTGTAATTTGCTGCTGCGTTTGACTGTTTCTAACGCCGTATTTTAAGTGACACTAAGAACTTTAAAACTTAAGTTAATTTTAAAAACATCTTTGAAGGATATTTCATGATACCATGCAGTTTTGTTGATTTTTTTTTCTTCTTTCCATGAAGTCCTCGAGTTTAAAACTAGGTGTTGTTCTTGTGTCTGAACCAACCAGCTCGGAACCCTCAGGTTTCCATCACTGCGTGTTGTGCAGAAACGGGGAAGATTGGTGGTCATGTATGCACAAATCTTCTATGAAGGCATGTGATCCTATCTGCCACGTATCAAGGTAGCCACAAAGACCCACACGGTCATGAAATAAATCTAATCTGGTGAGGCATTTCATATTCACTTGATTTAGCACAAGCTCAAAAGCAACCGAACTCCCAGCTGAAATAAGGTTTTATGTTGCAGTCTTGGAAAATCTTATTCAAAGAGCCGTGCCCTGCGGAGGATGGCACACGAAAGCAACCAAGCCCCATTTTTCGTACGTGCTCCTCAGCTTCCATCCAGGCCTGGCCATCCTGCGGGAGTCGGTCCCCAAGGGAGTAACGTGCTGAACTGTACAAGAAGGTTTTCTGCTGGGTTATCGGTTCCCCTGGAAGATGTCGCTGTGGCAGGTGGGTCAACCGTTGCTGGACCCATGGTGATGGTTCCTGGGGACCCATCCCACCAGTCTGCCTTCGTCCAAGCTCTGCCGTAGTGCACAGGGAAGGATGTGGGTCCTTTTCCTGCAGGGGTGCGGAGGCAGGCTGTAACTCTAGGAGATCTTTCCAGACTCTTCGCTTGTGCTGTTTTCCTCATCTTCACTCTTTGTTTTCTGCTCCTTTCTTCAAAGATGGATTTTGCATTAAAACACACTAACATTTGCCCTTCCTTCCCCTTCCTTCAATTTTGAATGGAAGCAAGCCAAACCACTAAAAATCCAAATAAAGATCAGCCCTGAAAGTGCGTAACATGCAGAAAACTGAAAATGAGGCATCTTTGACTTAGGGCGGTGTCTTTCCTCTCGCCGCCTCGCGAACAGGCGTGCTCCAAAGAGTCGTGTTGCTCTCACGGGAGCCTTGTATCAGCAGCAGCCTTCAATACCACAAGTGACAGATAAGTGGAGATGGCCCTGACCCCATCCTTTCAGCAGTCTCACAGTTTTGGTCATTATGAGACCTCAAAATACCTGATAATAAGCAAATCACAGATTCAGAGATTTTTCAAATCATGAGATTTTCGATTCAGAGGCTTTCGAACATGAGTCACAGTGAGTCTCAAATTGCTCCCATCCTTCCCCATATCGTGACAGTCCATCAAAATGCCTCTTTCCTATAGCTTCCTCCCAGATTAAGATGATTTAGACAAAAACGGCTTGTTTTTTTAAGGTGTAGTAAAGTTCATGGACATGTTCCTCTGGACGCACTCCAGGCAGCGGGCACTTAAGGGTCTCTGTGGCAATATCTCATTTTCTAGATGTGAGCAGGGAGACGACGGTATTAACTTTCCCACGCAAGGCGGGTAACGAGTGGTGATGTTTCAAAGAGGCCACTGTATCCAAAAGGATGGCAACAGAAGAGACTTGTCTGGTTGATTTCCTGGGATTTTCCCTGGATGGACATAATTTTCGATTAATGGGCAGATCCATCAATTACAACCCGTATCTCCTTGTTCTCAGACAAGGGTGACGGCGGCATCTGATCTCCTATATGTCACGAGCCACAGCCAACGCCCAAAGTCGAATTAAAGCGTCTCGGCTCTCAGACGATGATGTTATTGTCTTCCTCATCAGAATGGGGCCGTAAATGCTCGAAGCCTTTTAACTCACAGTTGCGTTAACTTCCACCCAGTGAACATCACTTTGCAGGGCTGGCCCACGGCATCTAGTGCAGTCGCTGCTTTTACAACGTATTCAGCTGCATGAGATGCCTTTTGCTGATCTCCGAGGGTTTAGCTGTGCCTTTAGGTCTCTAACAGCAATCCTTTCTTGTAAGGTACTGTCCCACCAACAGCCGGCATCAGCTGCAGGTTTCACCAGGAAAGATTTTATATTATTGGCCAAAGAGCAGACTACGTGTTGGCAGGAAGGCTTGGTAGACACAAATATACCTTGGCATCTCCTGCTAACAGAAGCGTTGTGAGACCTGTGCCTCAGCCAGGCGTGATCCACTCAACATTTGCCTCGTTAGCACCATGCAAGGCAATTTTCGCATCACAATGTCGCATAGTCCTCAAATGCATTTAAGAAAGCCAAGCGTGATGTACTGAGCCATCGGACCCTGTACTCTGCCACCCGTTCCCCTCACAGATCGCCCTTGATGACCTTCCCAGCCCTTCCTTCCTTCTTCTAGGAGGTGCCTGAACTGAGCACCATGTGCCTCCATGCGCTGCTCTTGCAGAGGTGTTTTTGGAGGCAGTACCGACTGAAATCTTGGGCATGGGCAAGGAGATGTTTGGTGCTTTTCTGCCCAGTAAGCAGGACGTGCGGCACAGTGTCTGTGCTGTTGCCACCATGTCACGGGTACTAAGGTGGACCCGTCATATCCCATGCCATGACGAATTTTGGAGGAGGCCCTGGCAGAGATGGGCTTGAAGTCATGGCACACCCTCTCCTCCTGAGAGATGTCCCTCTGGCATGGGGTAAGGGCCCTGTGGTGAGTATCTGACCCTGCTGGCTCTCTCCCCACTCCTGGCATCTGACCCTGCTTGCAGATCCCCGAGATGGAGTAAAAGTGCTGTGAAGTGGATAAAAGCCTTTTAGAACCAATTGTCATCATAGGAAGCCACAGGACTCTGACGGGAGCCGATCAGAGCCACAAAGCCTGACTCCAAAAAGCGCTGTTAATGATGTGCTTAAAGAGCTCTCATTACCCCCAGTTTTACGTCTGCAGCCCCAACAAGGACAGATCTGCTTGTCTGGTGTCCCGGGGGCTTCAGAAACCTCTCCTTTCCGAAGGCAAGGAAGATGTTGGGAGCAGATGCTCATCACATGAGTTGTGGTGCCTTGAGGGAAAACATTCCTCTCTAGGCTAAACTAGCTCTAGGTGAGCTCCGGGGTGAGAAGCTGTGGCCGTATACGGTAGCCCAAGCCCATATGCACCTTCCCAGCTGAAGGCCAGGACTCTGCCGTGTCCACTGGGCATGTCCCCATGTCGTGCTTGCTGCGGGGAGGAAACCCTGTCCCTGGCAGGCTGCAGAGAGGAGGTCTTGTTATGACCCTGCCTGCACAGAGCGTATTGTGGCTGTTAGTTGGAGTAACTCTCCCAGATCTATAAAATCATCTGCACACCTCTTGATTTGTAGGAATTTAGCCCATTTCTAAAAAGACCTAGGAAGAGGAGACAGGCGCCCAGCTCCTCGGCTCACATCGATTCACAAAACACATGTGTCCAAGGATCTGGGCCGTATTTTTGTGCAAGCATATGAAAATAAATTAAGAGGTTATTTTAGTTTGGGTTTGGTTTTTTTTTTTTTAATTTTTAAAGGGCAGCTGCAGATGGGAGGTGCTGCCCAGCTGAAAATACATGGTGGGTTTCCATAGCACTGAGCTGTGCAACATCCCTGCAGCCAAACCCACTGGAGCAAGACCTGGTCTCCCAGAGGCCAGGATTTGCTAGAGAGCTTGCTGCCCTTGGGGTGTGCCAGCATCGTCATATTTGGCTCTTCCAGAAGGCATGTGACTGAGAAGGAAGGTGTGGAGGTCTCTGGCCGACCCTGCTCCCAGCAGGACCAACGCCACAGCTACAGCAGGTTGCGCGGGGCTGTGTCTGGGCAAGTTGGGGCATCCCCAGCCTCCACCGTGACCACACGTCTTGATGGAGGGACACCATTGTGCTGGTACAGCACCAGCTGAAAAGCAGACGTCGCTGAGCAGCGGCACAGCGTGGCGTGCAACGCTGGCAGATGAGTTCCTCTTTAAAATAATGCAAAGAAGAGGAACCTGACCCTGTGCCGCCCGAATTGTGCAGTCGTGTCTGGGTCATCGCTCCCGACCTCAGCTGCAGACTGAGCACCGAAGGGCTTTGTGAGTGCCTGGGCAAACGCAGCGTTTGCTCGGCTGCTCCATGCTGCAAATTTCAACGTAACGAACTCCAAGTGGGTGGTGACACACCATTAGGAGGCTGGTGCTGGGATCAGGAGCCCGAGCGCTCTCTGAGCTGCCCAGCGAGCGCCTTGAGCTGCTGTGCAGAGATTTCCCTGGGGCCAGAGACGGTTTTGCCTCTAATCCAGGTTCTGGCTCGGATGTGCCGTCCGTAAGCCGCTTTGCGTGGCAGAGCCGAAGCCCTGAAATCCCGGAGCCTCCTGCTGCCGCTCTGCCTGTCTCACCGCGCCGCCTCGCTCTTAGCCTCCTTAGGATTTTTGCTTAATTCTCGCATTCAGGTGGCACCTTTGAGATCAGCCGGTGATGACGCCGCCGCGGTGCTGCAAAGCACAGCCACCGCTTGCAGCCGCTGTGGAAGGAGCAGCCCCACACGGCAGTGAAACAGCCCTGGCCAAGGAGGAGTGAGAGTGACTGGCTTTCTTTTCAGGAAGAGCCAAGCAAAGTTTCTCCTCTGGACGTAAATGAATGGAAACAGGTGAGAAATAACCCCAGGAGAGCTATTGCTGAATTGCCAGTGGAGAGGTTTAGTGTTGAGCAAAGAGGGTGCAGGGCAGATTGCTGTCGCCTTGGAGGTTGTGGTGCTGAAACCCGCGGAGATCCTTGATAAGCCTCGTGATTCTTGTCATTCCCCAATTTTCACCCCGTAACAGCTGAGCATCACTATAACCAGGTGCTTCGGGCATCGTCCCAGCAGGGGAAAAACCCACAGGTCCCTGTGCACCATCGCTTCTCCCCGATTGCTCCAAAAATCTAGGGAAGGGGGTTTAATGCAAGGGGGTTTAATGCAAGGGGGTTTATGCAAGCCGGGGCCACATGGGTGAGCAGAAAGCCACCGCTTCATCCCAGCCAAGCCCTGACACGCCTGCGCAGGCCCCGGCTGTGGGAAAACGAGCCCGTTCCCTGCCGCCCCTGCTGCCCGACCGCTCAGCCGGTCACGAGGACGCTGCGGTAAACCACAGCTCAGCTTGAAATTATCTTTTCGGCACAGGGTTCCTGTCAAGCCGAATGGCACCTCCTCCCTCACCTGTGCTGGTGCTGAAACATCCTTCCTTTCTCAGCACTATCGTCCGCTCAGATCTCTCCTCCAGGATGATCACTCACATCAAGATCTTCAAAGCGAAGCACGCCCTGCTGCAAGGACCGAGGTCTCGTTTCCCCCAGCTTGTTTCGGGACATGGAAGTGATGCTCGCACCGTGCACAGATTTGGCCATCCTCTGCCTTTTTCAGCCCAGATTGTGGGGGGAAAAAAAAGTGGTGGGCAGTAAGGCACTGCTCAGCGCTGGAATATAGGTCAGCCTGTGTCCCGGCAGCTGCTTTCCTTGCCCAGAGCAGAGGGAAAGGGGACGAGCTGGCAGGGGAGGAGGGGCTCAGCCACTCTCCTTCGCCACCTTTCCAGTGCACAGAAAATCTCAGCTCAGCACCTCCAAGCTTAGTGAAACGCAGCCGGCGTTTCATTTGCAGCCACTGAGCGGTGAGCGTGCACGTGGCCATTCCCCATCACGGGAGAAATGGAGTCTCGGAAACGCGCTGGCACAAAGGGATTTTTGTTCCCAAGCTGCTCACAGAAGTGTCGCACAGCAATAGCCGTTGGCTGTGCGTGATCATTGCTCTTTATAGGGAGATACTGGAGCGATTCTGGTCCAAAACCTGGACTGTCAGCACCCTGTACCCTGGTCATTTTGGATTCGCTGCCTCCCTCAGCACACCTGCGCAGTGCAAATCCCACTCTCCTTTTATTTAAAAGGCAGTTTTGGAGACCAGCTTGGGAATGTGAACCACAAACACAGTGGGATTGGAGCAAGCATAAATAAAACCTTTAACGTATCACAGTCCAGCGTTTAAGCCAGTCCCCTGGCCCTTGCCAAAGGACTTGCCAAAGGATTTCTGAGCAGGACACAACAGCTCTGGGTTAGGGAGAAAACTGGGTTTTCCACCCCAGGCGTGGCTGGAGATGGTTTCTGGTTGTTTTGCCAGATCAAAGAGCTCGTCACATTTGCACCCTCAGAACCATGTGCTGGAAACGGGAAGCGAAACAGCAAATGAAAGGGACCCATCTGCTCCTTTGCTGCTCTGTGAGGGGGAGCTGACCCCCTTTGCGTGACAGATGCTTGTGAAGAGGCTACAAGGTCAGCTCCCACCCCCGAGGACCATGTGCTCAGCTTCCCCCGTGTCCCCACTATAGCGACGGACAGAGGTGCCGTCCACTGACTCCCTCCTTGAGTATCCACCATCCCGATTTGAGGCAGACCAACCTGACATCATCCTGGCAGAGCCACGCCAACGCGACCAGCATCCCAGGTCTTCTCTGGCATCAGTGGCGCACCTCCAGCAGGCTGTCCCCCCTCCTCCCTCCGCACCACCCAGAGCCATGCCAGGACCGGGGATGCTCCCTCCCAGGGACAGGGGAGCAAGGCAGCTCCCCACAGAGAAGGAAATGCACCCATAAGAGGACCCAGTTCTGCATTTGCAGAGCTGTGGGATCATTTTCCCACCACTGGTCGCAACTGGCACATCCAACGTGCCCTGGAGGGCTCTGATGGGCTGGGCAGGCTCAGAGCCCACGGGCTGATCTCCCCCCACGGAGAGTCCACGCAGCTCTCACCGGAGCAAGGGCTTTTCCCCTGCTGCCCTTGAGGAAGAGATCCATGGACTTTTCATGCCCTGCTGATGAAAGAAAAAGGAGCAGGCGAGCTTCCCAGACGTTTTGAAAGGCAGCAAGTTTCAACATGTCCAGGACATTCGGTGAGCGGAGCCATCCCAAAGAAAGACGCGGTTTCAGGCCACAGCGATGCGAAAGAAGGAAGCTGCAGAGAAGACCCTGATACTTCATCTTCTCCTCTCGCGGGTGGCAGGAAGGGTCGTGCACAAGGTGTTCATGGACCCAGCAGCAGCGCTCACCTTGCAGACCTGTTCGGCAATAGCTGGCTGGCATCGCTGTACGCTGGGAGCACCGTGGAGCTCGGAAAGGGGCCGTGGAAAAGGCACGCTGCTCCGTACACGTTTCAGATGTGTCAGCTTCCTCCAGCATCCCTCCAGTACTGTTGAAATACCACCTTGGAGACCAAGAGCCCGTGGCACAAGCCCTCAGACCTCTCTGATGAGGAGATTAGAGGCCAGCCCGCTCCAAGCCCAGTGCTGCTGGGTAGGCGAAGGCTGCTCAAGGCAAGGCTGCGCTGGTTTCCCTCTGCTCGGCAGCGGGGACTTGTGCCTTGCCAGCCAGGCTCCACGTGCAAACAAGGATGTTGCACGCCAGCAACTTGCAGAAGCTGTTGGAAAGCGCGGCAGTGAACTGCAAGCACGAACAAGCAGCTGGACCGATGTCTCCTGTGGCAAGTTGGCAAGGGGAGAGTCTAGAAGCTCATTGTGTCTGAGATCCTTTCAGGATGGGAACAGGAACCAAGGATGAGATGAGTTTAGAGGTGGTGTATGGTGGAATCTTCCAGGGCCCTGGTGATGGTGGGTAGGGGCCAGGGCATACGAAAAGAATCCGGGGGGGCTGAGCTTGCTCAGCCGGAGACAAGGAGATGAAGGGGGATCCAACAACATCTCCCCCTGCCCCTGGAGGCACCTGGGCCGGACTCAGCTCGGAGGGGCACAGCGAGAGCCCCAGAGGCAGCGGCACAAGCTGCAGCACGGGAGACCCCGGCCGGCCCCACGGAAACAGCCCGTCCCCGTGCGAGCGGGGCGTCCCTGGGACTGCCCTGCTCACAGTTTCTTGGCCACCTGAGTTGACTTCATGCAGAGAAGAAGATATTTGGCAGGGTGAGGGATTAACTGTCTCTCCATAGAGGATCACTACATGGAGTGCATTTGTGAGAATAAAGGAAGCCTCTAGTAGATGATGCACCCCCTTATCCTGTTCATTGAGAAATCTGGACGAGGCAGCAGATTTCCACCGAACCCCTCCACGCATGTGCATCTTTGCAGACCCATGGGATAAAAGCTACAGCTGGCCTTTGTCAAATCCCCGTTATTAACCTTCTGATCTGGGATGGGTGTTTCTTTAGGTGTGAAATGCTCCTGAGTTTTTCGGTCAGTGCTGAACTCGCAGGTAGGACTCATGCTGAGCCTGCTCTGCTTAGCTCCAGAGAGAGGAATTTGGTGGGGCAGGGAGAATCTCAGGAATAACTCATGCACCGGCCAAGTGGCCAAGCGATGCATGGTCATGTCCAGGAGGGGACACGATTTGCCCCTGTTGTTGCTGGCATTGCCTTACCACGGCTAGAGAGCAAGGCGAAACCAGATGGGCCTCGTCTTACAAAGCCTGTGGAGGTGGGTGCACGCCCCAGGGAAACACCAGGAGCTGAACCTCGGTCTTCCCAGTCACCGGCATGTTGCTGGAGCGTGGCCGCAGGAAAAGCAGAGACACGGGGTTCCTTATTGCAATTATTACAAATTACGAGGGCCAGGATCAGCTTTTGGGCAGAATCTGGTCATGCTGAATTAGAGGGAACCACACCAGGCTAAAATCAACGTTGCAGTGAGGGATTGCCTTCATCTCTTCCTCGGAAAAAATACATAACATAGGCAAAGAGCCACCAGTTAAAGTGGTTTTGCTGGCAATTGTGGGAATGTACTTTTCTTTGCTCAAAACTGCCTAAAAATACCTAGGTGAAGTTTTCTTGTGGGATTTGTCTTCTCCTTTTGCCCTTCTTGCCTGCAAGTATTATTTTTTAATTCGGTCGTTAAGAAAAGGATCCATTTCTATATGGATAATTTTTTTTTAAAATACATGATTAGTTGCTTTTGATTTTCCCTGGAGGTCGTAACTGTAGATGAAAATCCTGAGCCATATTCACTGATGTAATGTACACGCAGAGGACTTCATGTGGGGGTGCTCATCTGGCCTTGGTCCAACTAGTCATTTTTGAAGGAATATGATATTCAACTCCTAAACTAGTGAGAAAAACAGAGACGGGACACTGTACGGCAGATTTTCTGCATGCATCTGTGAGCACAGGCGTTTAACTCAAGGGCGTTAAAGAAATCCCTGCTTCCAGGGAGCAACCAGAGGGTTAATTTTGGCTCTCTCTCTCTCTCTCTCGCTTACTTTATTCTTTGAATAATGAAACTAGTTGTTCCATAGTCTTTTGAAGGGCTGAGCTTAGCCTTCTTGCAGAACAATACACGCTGTGCTCTCGATGTGAGTGCACTTATGGTGAACTTTGAGCTACACATCTGCTATAAAGAAGTAACTCTTATTCCCAGTTGGCCATTGCGAGCAAAAGATTCAGGCTCCATCTACGCCTCAGCATAGTTTTGTTTGCTGCGTGCAAGCCTGACATGCAGAGTAGACGGGTAGAAACTATTTGCAAACCTCGTTAAAACGCACCGACACGCTTAGCGCTTTCACTGGGTGAATGGGAGCTGGGGATGAGCCCTGCAGAAGGTGAACGCGCGACTGATCTGCAGCCCGTTACCAGCAAAGCCCCTTAAACCTGTGTGTTAACTTCCCAGCTGCACTGGGAGGCTGCATGAGGAATTTCCTCGGGATGCTTTCAGTTGGTGTTTCTGAACCAAAACACGCGCTCTGGGCTGATTATAGGTGATTTATGGCAAAGCTGGTCCTGCGGGCTTCCCTTGGGACGCCGGACCTGCACACTTTCCTAACAATCCACGCTGCTGGGGATGCAGGTTGCCCAGGGTGGGGCAGGGGGAGGGCATTTTCACCTCCCTACGGTAACGTCTCCAAACAGTGACAGCAGAGTGAGCACACGTAGGGCTACGAATGCCCGTAGGCATTTCATTGCATTGCAAAGGGCCGCAGAAAGGAAACTTGGGGTCTAATCCCGCTGCGTGTGAATTGCTCCTAATCTCACTCTTAGACCCAGGATCGCAGGATGAAACCCTTTGCAGGGAGTGGTGCAATGAAAATAACCTCCCCAACACTCCCTGTAAGGATGCGGCTATTGTGAACATTAGCCCACCCCTACACGGCGCCGAGGTGCCGGACCGCTAATTGCCTCCGTCACTTCGACTCCCCTGCGCCCAGGCTGCAGTTTGGAGGGGTGCTCAGAGCCCCCGACCCACGGCATGGGTCCTGCCCCGCTGGGTGCTGGCGGGGCGGGCGGCGGAGCCACCGCAAGCTCTCACAACCCACAGCTGCGTGTGGGATGGCCAGCCCAGACCCAGAGGTGATGGAGGAGAGGGGGCTCTCCCCTTTAGCTTCTTTTATTGCAGCGGTTCAGCTAGTCCCTCCCCAGTAGCAGTCACGCTGACAGATGGCTGCGCGGGCTGCTGAAGTAAAACCACGGGAGCAGTGGTACCTCTCGGGCACAGCTGAGGCTTCAGGTGCTGCGTTTCTTCCCTTCATTGGTGGTCAAAAAAAAAAAGGAAAAGACGCTGACACCAGGGAAAGGCACAATGTGGCATCCGGATGCATTGGCCAATGCATAAGGTGGGCAAGGGTGGCTACGGGGGCAGTCCCACGCTCAACAAGGGCGCCCTACGGAATGGGAGCCAGTAGAAAGGAGCGGTGTTTGGGGAGGAAGTTGTATTTCCAGTAGTTTCTCTGTGCCCAACCCCCTTATCTTTTTAAACCAGGAAAGGCAGGACAAAGGTGTAGGAAGAAGATTGAAACGGCAAAAGCAGAAGGTGATTTGTGTGGTGGCATCTCACTGGAGACTCTAGTTCCCAAATGGACATGTCGTTTGTTAATTGTTGTAGGCAGTGTTGATGGCATCATCTAAAACCACCACCGATCTTGTACACCTGGTGGCAAAGCCAGGAGTGGCACACTGTGGGTGTCACGGTGCCATAGGAGGGTCTGTGTGGCACAGCCCGTGCAACTTGTCCTCACACCTCAGCACGGGAAAGACATGGATCTGCTGGAGCGGGGCCAGAGAAGGCCACGGAGATGATGCGAGGGCTGGAGCCCCTCTGCTATGGAGACAGGCTGAGAGAGTTGGGGTTGTTCAGCCTGGAGAAGAGAAGGCTCCGGGGAGACCTTCCAGCAGCCTTCCAGTACCTAAAGGGGCTTATAGGAAAGATGGGGACAGACTTTTCAGCAGGGCCTGCTGTGACAGGACAAGGGGTGATGGTTTTAAACTAAAAGAGGGGAGATTCAGACTAGACATAAGGAAGAAGTTTTTCACACTGACGGTGGTGAGGCCCTGGCACAGGTTGCCCAGAGAGGTGGGAGATGCCCCATCCCTGGAAACATTCCAGGTCAGGCTGGATGGGGCTCTGGGCAACCTGATCTAGTTGGGGATGTCCCTGCTCATGGCAGGGGGTTGGACTAGATGGCCTTGAAAGGTCCCTTCCCACCCAAACCCTTCTGTGATTCTGTGGTTCTATTGGCGTGGTATTTTGGGGGTTGTACATATATTCAGTAGCTCCCTTCCCCTCCTTCTGGAGAAATAAAACACCACCCAGTCTGGCAGTCTGGGGTAAGACCATCTGAAAATACACCAGAAAAGTAACTGTCATCAAGCAAGCAGATCCCGCTTGCGTGCTTCTGCGGGGCGATGCATGCAGACAGTGCATGTAGGCATTGCGAGAAGACTGTACAGCAAAATCCTTCAACATATGATACCATATCACTGATGAACCCTTCAACAGCGATACCGCGCGTGCCCGTTTAAAAAATCTTTCTTCCAGACATCTCGGCTGCTGGTGTGCGCAGAGCTGAGGCTTTCTTTTCAGAAGCTGGGCGCGTTATACTCTTCACGTTGTCCATCAGTGGATGAAACAGAACCCCCCGCTCCAGCCCAGAGGTCTTGCAGGAGGTGTATGTACAACAACCACAAAGGTGCTATTACTAAATGCAGTGTGCTATTATTATTGCTATTATTATTACTACTAGTATTGGAGTAATTGCTACTAATAACAGCATCATGGCCAGTGGGTCAGTGTGGTCGCCTCAACAGATGGATGATCCACAGCCAACAAACAGCTAACATTGCTGTGTCCCCTGACGGGTTCTCAGTGAGGACCTCATGTGAACACCTTTAGCATCCCCAGGGAGATGTGTTTGGGATGATTCATCTCACCTGAGGTAGCCCAGCTCTTAGCCCAGTAGGCTTCTACCATATGAAGCTTCACAAGAAGATGTGCCTGGTGCTGCCCTGGGGCAGCCCAGCCCATGACCTGGGCAGGCACTGGAAGGGCCCCCGGGTGGTGGGGACCTTGCCAAGGCCCCATAGAGGCTGCCTACAGCACCCAACCCAGGAGGAGACAGGAGGGACCTGAGATGAGGTGAACCCCTCCCTGATGACTTTGCTCGTCCAAGCCCACCACAGAGAAACAAGAAGGGTTGAAACCTTCCCTGCCCTGCCGAACAAGGCTCCTGCTGGCCCACACGCCTGCCAGGTTACTTGTGTTGCAGAGGTCCTTCCTTTGGAGCAGCATGGTTGTGCTTGGGTGGGATCTATCTGCAGGCTTAACCAAAAGCTTTTCCACTGTAGCTGCACTGCCAGGTGAAATGTTTACAACCAAAAAGAAGGGAGCATCTTCAACAGCTGGGATAATAGAAAGCCCTCCAGTAATCTCAGTCGTCTGGGGGTAGTTCTTCAAAAAGAGCCAGTGACTCCCTCAGTGTCAAGTAGCACTCAGAAGTGCCATCCATGTCCTCCAGCCACTAGAAGATCTACGGCTTTTGCTTTGGTTTTAGACAAGGTCAGATGTTTATTTCAGTAAACTAATGCCTTGGAAGACGATGTTATTTGCTGTCTTCTCCCTCTTGACTTGCAGTTCCCAATCCTATGTGCTGCTCTGAGCTGATGACCAAACACTGCTCTACCTGTGTCACTTTGCTGCTCTCCGACCTCAAATCCACCAGCTGATGTGCATGAAGAGGACATGTAGCCACAGTGACTTGGACACCTGGCATGGTCCAGCTCTCAGAGTTTACCTAAACGTGAATTTTGCCTTGAATGGCAGGTCTCTGACCCAAGCCAGTTACTGTCAGCATGTCAAGTCCTATCTAAATTAGCGGTTTGGGGAGCGTGTTGAAATTACAGTTAGCTATGCTAAGCCATAGCCATGCTAATTAGCTACGCTAAGCTAAGCTCAGATGTTTCAAGTCAAGCAGGACCATTAGATCATATGGTTTCTCACACCATCTCATGAAGTTTAACATGAAAACCCACAAATTCTGTTTCTTTTTCCTTCTTCTTTGCTTTTAGGGTTGCTGTTGGCTGTGGATCAGGCAGGCGTTTTGTCCAATATAGAGACTGTCTCATCAGAAATTGTTTTCTCCTCACAAGCCTCATTTTTCACCCTCATCCTCTCATTTGCGCTTCTTGATGCTGGTGGCACCTCCATCCGCATCAACATCCATCAACGCCTGTGGTGGGAGGTGTTGTGCACAAAATGAGGTCTTCTTTCCAAAACCAGTCCGTGACCACATACTTCTTATCCAGCGACCTGAATTTGACCACCTTGAGTGGAAGTCACAGTGAAGAGAGCAGAAACGTAGGGTTCAGCAGCACGGTGCCAGAAGGAACCATCAGTTCGGTCCCCCTAAATCACGGGCCATTGTATTTCCCCCAGATACGGCAAGATGAGCAGCTTGTGTTCACCCCGTGACTGTCTGCGGCTTGAACCACCAGGACTTGATAGGCCTTTTTCGTTGCCCTAGAGCCCATCGCTACGCAGTAATTCCCTCTTTAATGCATGGCAAGGAAAACTGCTTCATAATCTTCTCTGGGAAGCAAAATAGGCCAACCAGCTTGATCCTTTCCTTTTCAGCCTGGATCATTACAGAGATGCTGGACATGGCAGCGGGGTCTTGTAATGCCCTGGGCATGCAAGAGAGCATGCGTCCTCTGCTCTGTGGGACTTGGCTCCATGCACCAGGTCGGGAGCTGCAGCACGTGCCCCAAGGGGAGAGACGTGGGTTTGAAGGTCAGGATCTGAAGGGGGTCCAGGATCTGAGCTGCTCCAGTTTAAGCAAAGTGGGTCTTTTTCTCTAGTGGAAAAACCACTGGAGATTGCTGCCATGGAAAAGCGGAGTTATCGCCAAACACGGAAATGTTTCCTGATCTGTTTACTAATATTTGGTGCTCCTTTCTGGACGGTGTTCAAACTGAAATCCAACCACGCGCGTCAGCAACTTCCTGCCCTCCTCCCCACCCTCTGCTCCTGCACCCGGGGGACACCCAGGGATGGGAAGAGCTGGTGCGAGGCAAAGAGGGAATACGGTTGCTATTTTCATCTTGCAGAAGGGATCCTAGAGATGCGGGGGTCGGACTCTGCTCGGAGGCGCACAGCGAGAGCACCAGAGGCATTTCTCCACGTGCAACGGTCCCTGGTGCTCTCACGGGCGCAAGGGCGAGCAGCAGCCGGGTCGCGGCAGGAGGGCATGGACAGGCTTTGCTTGTCCAGCCCCTTGGACCACCTAAGCCTGCGCTGGGCTGGTTCTTAATGGAAAATAAATAGGCTATTACAATTGTCTCATTATTACGGGGATGTTTACAGCTGTCCCAGCCTGTGGGGGAGGGACGGGAGAGCCAGCCAGTTCGCAACTACCGAAAGGTCAGCGCGGCGCATGCGGCTACCGTAACCCTTCGACTATATCGGGCATTGAATCGCCTGCTTAATTAGTCATCCCCAGTTCAGATTTAAGAACATTAAACTGAAATGTGCAGATTATTCTTTGCTAATAGCAGTCATTATACTAAAACCGGGGCTTTTTGCACAGTCTTCAAAGACATTCACTTTTGTTGCAGGTTCTTTGGTGTTTGAGGTTTCTTTGGACTAGTTGTGAATTATTAACATTATCCTACCTGGTTATAAAGCCATGAGGTTCGGGGTTTTACTTCCCTGCTCTGCATGAAATCACAGAGCTGTGTTTTAAGGAGAGACGGGTTGGGTGGGAGTGGGAGCAGAAAGGTTCCCAAAACGGAGAGGGAGAAAGCCCAAAGAAAGAGGTAACGCTATCCAAGCAGGCTAAAAGCCAACCCAAACCCACCGAAGCCGTTTCCTGAAACGCCAGGCAAACCTCGGCCACAGATCGCTGAGTTTTGCCGCTGCCCCTCCTGGGTTTGAGTCATGGCAAAGGCTGCTCCTCTTGGTTTGGGCAGCTCTCCTTCCCGGAGATGCCCATGGCAGAGGCACCACTTTCTGTGTGGAAAATGAAAGATACTAATAACTACGAGGAGCTGTGGTCTTCCACCATGACAAACCTTGGCTTCCTCACTTGTTCCTCTACGGAGGCATGACCGCTCTTCCTCCAAATGCCCCTCCATGAGTCTGGAGCAAATGCCTGGGACATGCCAGTCTCACCCAAAGCAGGTGGCGGGTGGGTTTGGGGGCAGGTGGCTGCTCAGGAGCCGTTATTTATCTAGCAGCACCCTCAAACTTATGGGTCACCCAACTCCCTGCTAAAGGCTTTGGGAAATGCCAGCAAAGCCTTGAGTGCACATTTGGAGATGGGTTTGGGGAGAAGAGCCTGGCCTAGGGGGGTCACAGCCCACACTCACCTCTCCTGAAATCCAAGCCTCCTTGTACAGCCTTAGGGGGATTAGAGCTCTACTCAGCCACAAAAAGATAGTATCTCTCTCCCACTGTCCTGCTGGTGAATACGCTGGGGAAAATTTTCCATGGAAGACCTACCTAGCAGAGCCTCGGCTCGTTGTTTTTGCACAGGTCTAGAGATAGATATTTCACTTTATTAACTATTTTACAGCAGTGTGTGGGAAAGGAAGATCAGATTTTAGTTACTGGTTGAGCACAAGGGACCAAGGAACAGTCTCAGGAGCTTGACAAGTCAGGGTGGTGTGATGGTAAAGAGAGCAGGACAAGTAAGTTGGTCTCCCAAGATTTATTCCTAAGAAACCTCTGCATCAAGATGCAAAATAACCAGAAGCACCAACTGCTGCTCTGCGTCCAGTGTGGCTGTATTTGATCCAGAAGAAAACACATCTCCAACAAAACCATCAAGGTGAGATGAGTTCTGCCCAGTCTCAGCTCAGGCACCATTAAATGCTCACCAGCAGCACCTCAAAACACACGGCTGGGCTTGTTGAGTCTGGCCGTGGGGCGGCTGGGGGGAGTCTGAGAGCAGCCCCCGGCCGCGGCACGGGCAGGGATGGAGGAGAGGCACCCCAAGGGAGAGCAGCCGCCTGGACCTGGTGCTGCAGCCTGGGGTTTGGACTAGACACCCACCCAGGCCCCCTCCGCCGAGAGGGAAATAGATGGTTGTCAGATAAATCTCTCTGAGCTTGCACATGGGCTTTCTCTAAAAATAATCCAATTTGAAAAAAAAAAATCTGTATTTGTCTTTCCCCATGAGCAAGACGGGGAAGTTAATAGCAGAGCCAAATAGGACACCAAGCTCCAGTTACATAAAACGTCTGACTTTCTGAACACACACTTGGCCCAAATTAGGCAGAAAAAGACAAATTTGCTGATTTTCTTTGCTTTGTTTAATTCTTTAATTTTTCTTTCTTTCTTAGAGTAGAAATCCTGCTATATTTCCTTTCTGAAGCCCTGAGGCACAGTGTGAAATACGTACCGCAGGATCCCTCGAGGCTGTTGCCTGCAGTGGTGGGTACCTTGACTGCCCACCCGGGTGAAGTCAAGATCTCATTTCCCAGCCACTGTATAGCTCATTCCCCGGTCTCTCTGATCACCGAGTCCCTCGATTTCACTCCAAAACTGGGGAGTAGGATCCCTCTCACCCGTTGGGATCCCAGGGAGTGGGGGGGATTTGGGGGTGGCTGGTGAAAACCCGCCTGCCAGGCCGTCTGGGAAGCCACCCGTCGTCACTCCAGCGCAAGATCCGTTGAGATCTTCTCCTCTCTGAAAATGGTGTCAAGTTCATCAGATTGCAATTTTTTTTTTTTTTTCCATGGAAATATCTTCCACTGGAAAATTTCTGATCAGTCCTAAGTAACACCCTGAAACCAAACTGCACTAGCACTGTCTCTGCTTGATCCGAAGGCAGCAAAGCAGGCCAGGGCATCCTGCCCCTGCCCTGTGGCTTGCACCCCATGCTGTGACCTGCCTCTGGAGCAGCTGAGTCGTTTTGTTGGGTCAGTTTTTGAGATATTGCCTCCACTTTGCTTTTGGGGGTTTTCCTTTGTCACTGCCAATGACACTTCAGCAAATGCTTCCAGCTTAAACCAGGGCTTGTGTTGGAGCAAACCACTGTTCTGCCTGTTAGAAATGGTCTCTTGCAGCCTGAAAAGGCAGCTGAAAAAAAATGTGGAATAAACTCAAGGGAGCATCAACTCAGAGAGAGGTGCACGTGCAGTGGGGCAACGAATCAGCCTTAGCAGTGACTCTTTAAAAGCCAATATTGATTATTTCATCTCAAAAAGAAAAAGAGCAGAGGGGACTTGCTCTTCCGGTGCCACGAGCAGAAACCAACGGCTTTGACTCAACCAAAACGAGGGCTTTTTTCAGACAGGTCACAGAGATCACGAGGCGTCTCTGACCATAGTTGAGGCACAGCCCTTGAGTGCCACAGCCCAGGCAGGTGGTGTATCAGATGCTAAAGCATCCCTCATTTCAGCCAAGGGAGAGGTGGTGGATCCCGCAGGAGGTGACCATCAGGAGGAGCTTGCACCGTTGTGCATGGAAGATCTCCCTACCAGGAGATTTGTGTAATGCCACTTGGATGAGGTGCTTTTGGAGATGCCACTCGGAGGCCGGAGCAAGGACCTGACTTGCTTCTTGTTCATCCCACTTCAATTTGTTACCAGTATACCTCCTTTTAGGACCAGTTAGTCTGGAGGATGAGGGTTCAGAGGGACTGTGCTCTCTATGGGTGGTGTTGGCAAACGAGCTCTGAGCTTCCAAACTTCACCTCCCACAAACCATTTTTCTCATTCCAGCATTAGAAGCGGCTGTTTATTGTAGGAAAACTGTGAAGTATTGCAAACGTTACTGTCTTGGGATGGCAGAAAATTAAACAAGTCCCACCGCACAGACTCAAGCTGTAAACTGGGAAGTGCCGCCTGAGATCACAAAGCGGACCACCGCAACTGGCCAGCACAGGACCGTGGCTTGCTCGGTGTTTTAACAAGTGCTTTGCACTTATCTGCTGAAGGATCTGAACTCAGAGCTGAGGCTTCTTCAGCGCAGCCTCCAGAGACAGCTGTCTCCCCTGTAAGATTTCTCTCACAAGCTGAAAGCTGGCTTTGCAGAGGGCACTGTCTTTGTCTTGCAGATACAGTTGCCACTCGTGTGCGGACACCACTAATTTGGACTGTTGTCTTGCAAACTTACATACCTGTGCAGTTTAGGTAAGTTTTTGACCTATAGCAGACATTCTCACAAGAATCCAGACCTTGGGGTTTTCTGTTTTATTTTTAAGATTTAAATTTAAAATATTTATTTGATTAGGTCAAGATTTAACCTTCAGTCATGCCAAGTGCTTTCTAGTTTGGAAGAACTCTTTACAGGTATGAGCACACTCCAATTTGCTCCTCCTAGCAAGGCATTCATAGACTCACTTTGATCTGGCGAGAGGGACATCCTTCTCTAAGGCTTGGCTTGTTGCGCAGATCTGCATTACAGTCATCATTCAGCCAGTATGACCAAAACGCTCTGAGTCGGGCTTGGTGGGAGGGTTTGGTGGGTTGCAGAAATGCACAGCAAACACAGCCGGTTCAGATGGGAGGCCAAGGACCCGCTCCTAGATCCCAGCTGAGCCCCTCCATGAAATTGAAATGGCGTAAGAGGCACCAAAAGCCAACGGGGATCCTCCAGAACAAAGCTGTTTGGAAAGCTCTCCTTGCACCTTCTGGTTTGCAGTGTTGGAGAGGCCCTCTGGTCATGAGCTAGGATGTGTCCTCAGTGCACCTACCAGTGTTACCTTGCCTTAAGAGCTTGTAGGCGACAGCCTCAGAAGCATGAAGAGTTACTGGGTCCTGGCCAAGTTTTCAGATGACAATACCCAACTGTGTAAGTACCTACAAGGTACCTTCACAGGCTTGCCAGAAACTTCAGTGCCCATTTACACTCCTAAAAGGAGCTGCTGGCTCCAGGGCGTATCTGAAAATCTGACCTGAACAACGGTCAGGAGGGAAGACGCCTGTCTCGGGTTCACTTGAGCTCAAGTCTATACCACCGGGCTAATCAAACCCATCTCTGCCTGCAAGACGAGCAAAAAGGAGCATTTTGCGAGGCAGAATCATTGCTCCACTGGCATCAATACTTTTCGTGCCGCTGCCAGTTCCGATGGCTGTAGGTCTCTGGTTTAATAATCTATAGTTCACTGTGTGCATCTCATGTTCTTGTTTATTCCTGGCTGAAATCAGCATTGAGTCGCTACAGAAATTGTTTACTTTGCTGTTGTCAATAGAAACTAAAGGTCAAATTATCAGAACTGAGCCTGTGGATATAACTCAGTATCTGTTTATATTTTTGCTGACGAGTATTAATAAAAATATTTTTTTGGCCAAGGAGGCTCGATGGAGCAAACAAAAGTGGCCATGTAGTTGAAAAGTGGAGAAAAATAAGCCAAGCCTCCCCCCAGCAGAAAACACAGGGATTAGGGAGGCTGTCAGCAGTGGTCCTACATGGGACAAAGCCAGGGCTCTTGGAGAAACCCACGATTCCTTCCAAGAGCCACTCTTCCTCCTCACTGCCCACCAAAAGATGGCTCCAATGCTGAGAGGAGTAACCTGTAGGGAAGATGAGCCTCGTATTGCCTTGGCTTAGCCTGGAGAGCTCTGGCTGGATCTGACCTGGAGGCACCATCTATGAAGACGGCATGAAGAGCAGCTGTAACGTCCATGCCGTGACCTGGAAGCTGTGCCCCATGGTAGCCCAGAGACGGCAGGTGCAGAGCGGGCAGCAGACTTGTTCAACCCACCCTTAAGCCTCATGTTCACTGCTGGTGAAGCACCAGTCAATTGGAGGAAACCTAGATGTGCCTGCTTTGCTGTCACCACACCTGCCCACCTCAGGAGAGAAGCACCAGGCTGGTGCATCCGTGCAATACACCTTGGGGCTCAGCCCGCACCCCTGGAAGCAGAATTTGGCTTGTCAGGGAAGGCTTGGGAGACTTCATCGTCACAGTCACCTTGTAAATCCATCTACACTGAACTAGGTGCCACTGTGTAGTTTCTACTACAGCTCCCAGCCCTGCAAGGCTGAGGCATCTGTTGCAGCAGGATCCCCGCTGTGGTGTAGGCAGTCTCTCCTGTGACCTCTCCAGCTTCTCCTGGCGCACTTGGTGGGCAAAGGCTTTACATCTTTAGAAAAATGCCTACGCAGGGTGCATTGTAGCTTGTTAATGGCAGACCCGTGGAAGGAAAAGGAATACATTTGGGGACTTTAAGTATATCTGGCACAACAGCAAATAATTTTGTCTGGCTTCCAAACTTTCCCTTTCCAAGTGTTTTAGATATACGACTCGAGCAAGGCTTTGGGTTTTTTTCTTTTGTTCTCTCGCATCAGATTCTAGTTTCAGCAAAGGCACCATGCTTATGCACATGTAAATGCAACTCCAACAACACATGTGCATTGCGCTTGTCTTGAAAATGTTGAAGAAAACTAGCACTCCTTAGAATGGCTCTAGTTATTTCAAGATTGTAAAAGTCATAGCTAGATAAGTACATAAGGAAAAGACAAACTAAAAACACACCGAGGAAAAAACTTCTGTGCAATTAGAGCAATTTAAACTCAGTGGTTTCCCACTGTTTTACCCCACTGGAAATGTACCTCATCGATGAGGTTGCAATGCTGAGCTTTGGCTGCTCAGGCACAGCGGAGAGCTGGATCTCAGCTCTCCGGTTCAAGGTTTCCTAGCCTTGCAGAGCTGAACAGACACCCCCATGTATCCTCTGTGTAAGATCTCTTAGAGAGGTGTTTCTAATACTCTTGGGTTTGACCAGCAACCAATACTCTTGGGTTTGACCTCTGCAGCGAGGCAGTGAGAAGTTTCCAGCTGCAAGCGTTCACACCATCGGGGCAACAGCAGTCCAGTTCCTCCAGGACAGGACTATGGCTTTTTCCCATCTCCCACCAACAAAGACATGTCCTTCCCGTTTACTACCCCTCTTCCTTGGGGAGGAGGTCGAGGTAGGGGAGGAAATAGCATCTATAGCGTCAAAAGAAGATTGCACTCGTTAGAAGTTTGAGCCCTCTCACTCTACCTTGTCCCATCTCTGCCAGACCATGCCCCGTGCCCCAAACATTCTGCACCAAAGCCTCTTCCTGCCTTGTATGAGTTGGATTAGAAAAGAGGGGCTCTGGTATTATGGAAGAGTCTTTGTGGTGCTTGGGTAATGACTAAGAGCACCGTATCATCAATAACTAAAGCCCACCTGTCTCTTTACAGTGAAGCGCTGAGATTGTTCTGTTGAGTCTTCGTTAGTATCAGCCATGAGCAAACCAATATGTCTAAAAGAAGGACTCGCGCAAAACCGGAATGAAACTTGCATCAAGTTGGGAAAAAGAAGAGCGGCGAGGTCTCGTTTTTAAGTTATATCTGCTCAGTACGTTTTGTGAGTTCAAAGGGGGCAAAGCTGCAAGATACTTCAATAGCGTTACATGACTTCCGATTCGTTAGCACGGGGCTGTGAGTAATTCTGAAACCCTCACCTCTGAAGTGGAGCCAAATGGCAGCAAGTGAATCACCCAGAAGACTGAGACCCTTTTCTGCTGGCAAAATAAGCCACGAACACATTGCGCATTGCACACGTTTCTTTGCTTATTCAGCATTTTGGTGAAAGCGGCTTTTATCTTGTCAATATTGCTTACCGATTCAGTTCATGAATGATTGGATTGTGAGATATCCTGTAGTTCTTTTGCTCAGAAACTTAATAACACAATTTTTTTTGAAACAGAATGCATTTTTACACTTTCACATAAGTTTAGGGTTTTTATTTTTCCATCCGTCAATCTCTGAACTCTGGGCTTCATCATTAAATGTTTAGCTTGAATCAGGATGTAAAGTAGAAATCACTCATGCATGATGCTTTGCTCATTACATCCGTCTTCACAAGGGAACGTCTCTTTGATTTCCTGTGTCAGAAGAACATGAAAATGGCTGTATTGGCGTAAATCCACTAAGCCCAGGATCCTTTCTTGAAATCTGGCCAAAAACCTGGGGAAGGGCATAAGAATAAGAAAAACACGCAGGGAAATTTCACCTGGGTGCTCTCACAGCTTCTAGTACTTTGCTGCTCAGGGATTTTATGAAATAGGTCATTTTGGAAGCGATCAGTACTCTTGAAGGAATTCTTCATTCATGAACTTGTTCATTGCCCTTTTAAACTCACAAAAATTTCTCACATGCCCAAAATCATACCCCAAGGGACCTTGCAGGCAAAATGTGTCCTGAGAGCAACACCCTCCTCTTGTCCAGCCTGAACCGATCTCCAGCTGAAGTTAATGCCATCTGATACACTCTGATTTTTTATAGCAGGAGACGTCATGTACAACCAGACAGATCTGGCTTGTGCAGTCCCTCCTACAGAAGCCATTGCAGAGCTTTCATCCTCCTCAAAGCTTTCCCAGCTCTGCTGTATCCCTTCTGAGATGGGAAGACTAAGATTGCACCCAGCATCCAAGGCACAGGAGCATGGTGGATTTGTGCGGCAGCATCATGATGCTCTCTTTTCCTTTCCTGGTAATTCCCTGGGGTCATTTGGCTTTTTTGATGCTCCTGAGCAAGGGACTGGTGCTGTCATGGGACCATCCATCAAAACGGTGGGATATCATTCCGGAGTGCTCAGAATCAGCCAGAGCCCATGATCTCATAGGCGGCATTTGGGTTATTTTCCCTTTGTGCATCACGTTGTGCCCAGTTAGTGAATCTGCAGTTCCTCACCGCTGTCCCTCAGCTTTACCATTCTGCAAAACTGAGCTGCATCAGCAAAATTCACTGAATCACAGAATCAAAGAATGGTGGGGGCTGGAAGGGGCCTCTGGAGCCCACCCAGCCCAGCCCCTGCCAGAGCAGGGTCACCCAGCGCAGGCTGCACAGGGCCGCGTCCAGGCGGGTTGGAATCTCTCCAGAGAAGGAGACTCCACACCCTCCCTGGGCAGCCTGGGCCAGGGCTCGGGCACCTCACAGCGAAGACGTTTCTCCTCGTGTTCAGGCAGAACTTCCCGTGTTCCAGTTTGTGCCCGTTGCCCCTTGTCCTGTCGCTGGGCACCACTGAGAAGAGTCTGGCCCCGTCCTCTTGACACCCGCCCTGGAGATATTGATAAGCGTTGGTGAGGTCCCCTCTCAGCCTCCTCTTCCTCAGGCTGAACAGCCCCAGCTCCCTCAGCCTTTCCCCACAGGAGAGATGCTCCAGGCCCTCAGCATCTCTGTACCCTCTGCTGGGCTCTCTCCAGTAGCTCCTCGTCTCTCTTGAACTGGGGAGCCCAGAACTGGACCCAGGACTCCAGATGGGGCCTCACCAGGGCAGAGCAGAGGGGGAGGAGAACCTCCCTCGACCTGCTGGCCACACTCTTCCTCATGCACCCCAGGCTGCCGTTGGCCTTCCTGGCCCAGGGGCACGTTGCTGGCTCGTGGGGAATTTGTCATCCACCACGAATCCCAGGTCATTCCCCGCAGAGCTGCTTTCCAGGAGGTCACCCCCAACCTGTCCCGGTGCAGGGGGTTGTTCCTCCCCAGGGGCAGGACCCTGCACTTCCAGGACTCCTTTCCAGGTTGCCAACAAATGTGTTGAAAAGCCTGGATCTCAGTAATGGGGGATTCCCCATGCTGCAGCTTGTGCCAGTGCCTCTGGGGGTCTCGCTGTGCCCCTCTGAGCAGAGTCTGGCCCCAAATCCCTCTAGAAATACCTACATCCTCATGGAGCTACTTCCTCACTGACACCAGGGGCTCCTGGTGTCCCCGGGCACGGCGTGGTCTTTCCACACCTGGGCGTGGAAATGGGGATGGGGGCACCTCCAGCTGTCTTTTGAGCATTGCCTAAGTCCTGAGGAATGAGCCTGGAGCTCCAAAAATCTGCAATGACAAGGAAATCATTTGGTTTGCCTTTTCACAGAGGCAGAAAGCCAGGTTTTTACCCCAGTTAATGAGCTAAAATGCAAATAAGGTAAATATCCTCACTTGTGTAGGATTCCTTCTATTTTACATCAGGGGCAGTTTGGTCTCTGTCCCTCAGACAGCTCTAAACCTGTTAAGACTAAAATAACTGAGGCAGCATCAACCCGGGGAGATTAAGCCAGTATTTTATAGCTAGTGTGCTGCAGCGGATATGTCCTCGTATCCAATGTTGGACAGTGAGACGTTTGTGGTAGCGTCTCTGGGTTTAACCACTCTATTATTGTGCTTTTCTGGAAGCACGCCTGGGAAGATGCTGAAGTTCAGCAAATGGAAACTGAAATCCTAGTACTTTTTCATTTATTAGCCACTGCTCCATGCTTAAGAAAAGGCATTTTTGCAGAGAGCCTTTCTGAAAATCAAAAAAAAAAAGCAAATGCAACACAGGAAAAACCTGTTCAGCTTGAGCTCTGCTCAAAATTTTTGAGGTCCCAGGAGCTCCTGAGGTCTCCAGTGGCTTCATCTCGGACTCACCTGCCTCCTCTGGCAGGACGGCTGCCAGCCGCCTGTGCCAGCCCAGGAGACCCTCTTCCCTTTGGTGGGGTTCCCATCCATTTTGCGACATCTCCTTTCCCCAGCCGTGAAGTCCTGCCTCCAGTCCCACCTGCCCTGCCGTGGGGGCTTGGACAGCTGGAGGAAGAGGAAGGATTCCGCCTGGCTGTCCCTACTTCAAAGGGCTGTTACAGGGATTTCTTAATTAACCTTACACCCCACTTAAAAAATGTAAAACAACGTGAAAGCGCCAGGGCCGTTCCCTGCTGAGGGACAGCTGGTTTGCATAAGATATTGTTTCTTTTTCACGTATGGACATATGGGTTGCATTAACATTTTGGCATGTGGCAAGAAGTGGATGAACGTTTCTTTCTACTGCCTCCTTCTACTGGCGCCGATGTTGAGGATCATTTCTATGGCCCTGCTGGCTTGGACGGGGACTAGCCACAGGTTTAACAGGGCAAGTCGGAGACCTTGGGCCAGTGCGCTTCAGAGACATGAATTTTGCACTAATTTTTTTTTTAAAGTTGCAGAAGCTGTTTTATCTGTCCAGAAATTCTGATCCTGTGGCAGATGCGGACTGATTCTGAGATGAGAATTTGCTGTCGCACGTGCTTTCTTACCAGGTCTTCACTGGGAGATGCACAAGACCCTGCCCATCCTGCAGAGCAACTCCACCTTCTAAGTCGCATATCACAACAACTCAAGCGTGATCATACCGCAGCTCAAGGTATAGAAGCTTCATGCAGGGATCAATACTAGGTAAAATAAATTTAGAAAATGCATACAATAGTACTTTTTAAAAAATTTTAAAATGTAATTAAATTCACATTTTAAAAAGGAAAAAAAAAAAAAAAGGCCGTCTTCTTATTTGCCTCTGGATTTTTGAGGCTCTATGGCTTGACCTGGTCCAAGTCTTTTGCAGCCAGCAGGAAGAGATATTCCACAAGCAGGATCCGAAAGGCTTTTATGTTTTACCAATTTTGTCACCTTATCAAACAACAAAGGGTTTGTAAGTTGCAATTTACAAGGAAGATGTTTCCAAGATGTCTGAAGGTGGGAAGGATCAAGGGCAATTTATTGTTCCTGTATCTCCCAACACTTGTTAATTCTCTTGTCTTCTGCTGTTTCAAATACTGTTATTTTGGGTTTTTTAAAAAAAAAAAAAAAAGAAAACACACACACAAAAAACCCCAAGCCGTTTCCGTATCTCTATGATCCAAGACCCCAGCTGGCCCATGCCATTGTCCTTAAGCACGTCGGTACCACACAGCCTGGCTGTGTGGATGGGTGGGTGGACGCTCCTGCCCAGGAGGTAGGACCTGACCCCTATCGCATGGAGCTCACCTTGCCTGCCCACCTGCAAAAAACCCCAAGCCAGTGCTGTGCCTAAGGGCGAGGGAAGGACAACACAGGGGCTGGAAAACTCTTCCCTGCGCTGGAGCAGCTCCGTCCTATGCCGTCTTTCACTTGGGCTGGTTTCCACCCAGGTCTCCATGGATAGAAGCTGCAGCAAAAGTCCTCGCAGCAATACACCTCCTGCGAGCATCAAGAAGTTAGCTTGTAGCCCCAACCTGCGTGTCCTTCTATTTGTCTCTCGAGGAAAGTTTCTAGGAGAATTGTAAAGGAGTGTAAATGTCTTTGAAGAAATGTGCAGAAGAACAAATAGTCTTATTCTTCAGCCCCCTCACCGAAGCATTTCGTAGGGAGTACAACACAAGATGTGAATTTCACAAAGAAGAGAATAGAATTTACTGAAGAACAAACGGATTGAGGAACAGAAAGGACCTAAAGTGATGTTAGCTTACCTAAAACTAAACAGAAAACCTCCCCTTGTGTCAGTAATGCATCCCCCAAAGCTTGTATAGAAGCCATACAGGAATAAAAAACCTATTAAGCCAGTAACATAACAAGATTTGTGTGTCAATCTACGCTTAGGAAGATTATGACTTTGCATCTTATATTTCCACTCCATCTCCTTGTGTCGTGGGAATGGATGCATTCATACCTGCTGATGTTTTCATACAAGCACTACAGGTTTTGGGGAACTCGCCCGGGAAATTTGTCACATGTTGCCTTGTGTCAAGTGAGCTTTAATGGGAGCAGCAGGATTTGAGGACCTCTGAGAAACTGGTGTCTACAGGATTTTCCTGAGGACAAGTGGACTTGGCCTCAATTTTAGATATCAACACCATTATCTCTCAGACCAAGAGTCATCCTTTCATGGGAATTGGTGATTGCTCCTGTGACCTCTGTCAATCTCACAAGAATGAGATGAAGAAGACAGTGAGCATTGTCCAGTTGCCCAAAACCCCTCAGTCTTGCATGGTCCTGCCACTTACCAGGCACCAAGGTAAGAAAGCGGCAAGATCCTGTATCCAAGACAGATACAGCCTATTGCCGTCATCACCAGGACACCCATGAGCCTGCAGGCAAGCCAGATGGGAACATGAACAGTCAGCTGGTCAAAGCCAGCGATGACACCGATGGGCATATCTGGTGGACAAGTGGAAATCAGTCCTGCAAGCTCAGGAGCACAAAACAGTCTCTTGTGCACAAGGTGCACCCCAAGGACCACAGGGACAACACGAACTTCCAAATATTGAGTATGACCTGCCACCGTGAAAGAGAGGCAGGAGATCTTTTGCAAACAGCCATAGAGGCAAACAAAGAGGGAAGGAAGGGTTAGAGACATTGCTTCCCTCTCTGGCATTACAGGAGATGACAATTTTATGCAGACTGTCCTGAATGCCCCTTGAAGAACAGAGAAATTTGTCCACCCTTGATCCAAACAGACATAGAAGATGCGCCTTTTGCAGTAAGCAGATCACACAGAATCACACACGCAGAATGGATGAGGTTGGAAGGGACCTCTGGAGCCCACCCAGCCCAGCCCCTGCCAGAGCAGGGTCACCCAGCGCAGGCTGCACAGGGCCGCGTCCAGGCGGGTTTGAATCTCTCCAGAGCAGGAGACTCCACACCCTCCCTGGGCAGCCTGGGCCAGGGCTCGGGCACCTCACAGCGAAGACGTTTTTCCTCCTGTTCAGGTGGAACTTCCTGTGTTCCAGTTTGTGCCCGTTGCCCCTTGTCCTGTTGCTGGGCACCACTGAGAAGAGTCTGGCCCCGTCCTCTTGACACCCGCCCTGGAGATATTGATAAGCGTTGATGAGGTCCCCTCTCAGTCTCCTCTTCCTCACGCTGAACAGCCCCAGCTCCCTCAGCCTTTCCCCACAGGAGAGATGCTCCAGGCCCTCAGCATCTCCGTACCCTCCGCTGGGCTCTCTCCAGTAGCTCCTCGTCTCTCTTGAACTGGGGAGCCCAGAGCTGGACGCAGGACTCCAGATGGGGCCTCCCTAGGGCAGAGCAGAGGGGGAGGAGAACCTCCCTCGACCTGCTGGCCACACTCTTCCTCATGCACCC
Organism: Phoenicopterus ruber ruber; assembly: GCA_009819775.1. Lineage (NCBI taxonomy): Eukaryota > Metazoa > Chordata > Aves > Phoenicopteriformes > Phoenicopteridae > Phoenicopterus > Phoenicopterus ruber. The sequence continues at coordinate 363,579 of CM020221.1, forward strand.
CAGGATGCCATTGGCCTTCCTGGCCCAAGGGCACGTCGCTGGCTCATGGGGAATTTGTCGTCCCCCAGGACTCCCAGGTCCTTCTCTGCAGAGCTGCTTTCCAGGAGGTCACCCCCAACCTGTCCCGGTGCAGGGGGTTGTTCCTCCCCAAGTGCAGGACCCTGCACTTGCCCGTGTTGAACCTTGGGAGGTTCCTCTCCACCCAACGCTCCAGCCTGTCCAGGTCTCGCTGAATGGCAGCGCAGCCTCTGGGGTATCAGCCAGTCCTCCCAGTCCCGTGTCATCAGCAAACTTGCTGAGGGTGCGCTCTGTCCCTTCAGCCAGGCCATTGATGAACAAATTGAACAAGACTGGGCCCAGCACCGACGCCTGGGAGACACCACTAGCCACAGGCCTCCAACTAGACCCTGCGCCGCTGATCACCTCCCTCTGAGCTCTGCCATCAGCCAGTTCTCAACCCACCTCACCGTCCACTCGTCTGACCCACACTGCCTGAGCTTACCTGTGAGGATGTTGTGGGAGACAGTGTCAAACGCCTTGCTGAAGTCCACGTAGACAACATCCACCGCTCTCCCCTCATCCACCCAGCCAGTCATGTCATCATAGAAGGCTATCAGATCTGTTAAGCATGATTTTCCCTTGGTGACTACTCCTGATCACCTTCTTTTCCTCCACATGCTTAGAGATGACATTCAGGATGAGCTGTTCCATCACCTTTCCAGGGATGGAGGTGAGGCTGACTGGCCCATAATTTCCTGGGTCTTCCTTCTTGCCCTTTTTGAAGACTGGAGTGATGTTGGCTTTCCTCCAGTCCTCAGGCACTTCTGTTCTCCATGACCTTTCAAAGATAGTGGAGAGTGGCCTAGCAATAACATCTGCCATCTCCCTCAGCACTCGTGGGTGCATCCCATCAGGGCCCATGGATTTGTGGGTGTCAAGTTTGCCTGAATGATCTCTAACCCAATCCTCCTCAACCAAGGGAAGGTCTTCTTTTCTCCAGGCTTTCTCTCTTACCTCCAGGGTCTGGGATTCCTGAGAACCGGCGTTAGCAGTAAAGACTGAAGCAAAGAAGGCATTCAGTAACTCTGCCTTCTCTGCATCCTTTGTGACCAGGGCACCCACCTCATTCAGCAGAGGGCCCACATTTTCTCTAGTCTTCCTTTTGCTACTGATGTATTTGAAGAAGCCCTTCTTGATGTCCCTTGCCAGATTTAATTCCAAATGGGCCTTAGCCTTCCTTGACGCATCCCTGCATACTCTGACAACATTCCTATATTCCTCCCAAGTGGCCTGTCCCTTTTTCCACATTCTGTATACTTCCTTCTTCTGTTTGAGTTTTGCCAGGAGCTCCTTGCTCAACCATGCAGGTCTCCTGCCCCCTTTGCCTGACTTCTTACTCATAGGTATGCACTGATCTTGAGCTTGGAAGAAGCAATGCTTGAATATTAACCAGCTCTCTTGGATCCCCCTTCCTTCTAGGGCCCTAACCCATAGGATTCCTCCAAATAGGTCCCTGAAGAGGCCTAAGTTTGCTCTCCTGAAGGCCAGGGTTGCGATCCTACTTATTGCCCTGCTTTCTCCACACAGGATCCTGAACTCCACCATCACTGCAGCCAAGGCTGACCTCAGCCTTCACATCTACAACCAGTCCTTTGTTGTTTGCTAGTACAAGGTCCAGCAGCACACCTCTCCTCGTTGGCTCCTCCACCACCTGTGTCAAAAAGTTATCATCGATGGTCTGCAGGAGCCTCCTTGACTGTGCGTGCCTAACTGTGTTGTCCCTCCAACAGGTATCGGGGTGGTTGAAGTCCCCCATGAGAACCAGGGCCTGTGTTTGTGAGGCTACTTTCAGCTGCCTATAGAGGGCCTCATCGACTTCCTCTTCCTGATCAGGTGGCCTGTAGTCTACACCCACAACAGTGTCCCCCATGTTAGCCTGTCCCTTAATCCTTGCCCATAAGCTCTCGACTCGGTCTTCATCCACCCCTAGGCAGAGCTTGACACATTCCAGTTGCTTTCTCACATAACAAGCAACTCCACCACCTCGCCTTCCTGGCCTGTCTTTCCTAAAAAGCACGTAGCCATCCATGACAGAGTTCCAGTCATGCAAGCTGTCCCACCGTCTCTCTGTAATTGCAATGAGATCATGGCCCTGCAACCGCACACAGACCTCTAATTCTTCCTGTTTATTCCCCGTGCTGCGAGCGTTGGTGTACAGGCTTTTCAGGGGGGTAATCGAGCATGCAGATATCTGCATCTCCTTGGGAAGTCCATCAAACCACATCCAGGCGAACTGACAAAGGTGAGCAGCCCTCAGGAATGAGGGCAAAATCCTCTCCACCAAAGTCAGGCACCAAAACCAGGTGAAAAAAACATGAAGGCAGTAACTTGCTTCACTTCCAGCCCTTGGTGCCCCACGAACCAGCCTCACTAGTGCCAGAAGCAGAGACAGGGGAAGGTGAATGCCCTATTCCAACCCACCAGTGCAAATTGAGAGGGTGGTGCTGAGATATGCTGGAGGAGCTTGGCAGAGCTAACTCCATCATAACCCATGCTCACACAGAAACCCTAGGCCAACAGATGCAGAAGGTGCCATCTCCCAGGACTTTGCCACAGGTTTGGACAGACAGATAGGCACCAGAGAGGACTTCCTTGTACTTAAAAAAAACCCAGCTTGTGGTGAGACTCTATGGCAGGTCCTGGAGATACTGGTTTTACAGCATCCTTCAAAGACAAATGCACCAATGCTCCAAGGTACAGCCATACCAGAAGTTTCCAGAAGAGCTCCAAGGCCACATGGTGATAACCTACTCCAGAGTAGGAGGATACCTTCACCAGCTGCTTGAGCAAGAAAACCCAAAGCTTAGGGCTCACATCCAAAGTTTGGAGAAGAGGCAGCAGCAGGATCTCTCAAGTCCTCTGCAAGGCTGGGTCAGAAGTTAATACATCATGCATGAGAACAGCACAAAGTCTTTGGGGAGGGCAGAAGAGTGAGCTCAGCAGAGAAAGGCACTACTCAGCATGGAGGACAATGCAGCAGAGCATCCTGACTCAACGAGGGAGGAGAGGACCTGCAACCATGGAGATGGCTTTGTTGTCTTCACTCCACCCAGTAAGCAGGAGGAGAGGGGCTGACTGCAGCCATTACCGACAGAGCAAGGGAAAAGACTCCAGCCTTGCCTGGCTGCGCACAAGAACACCCTGGTGAGACCGACTGTGAGGCATCTCTTTGGCAAGACTTCCTTGCTCTTTAAGCGTGATGGACAGGGGCTGCTGTGAACTTTTGTAATACAAAGCCCAAACCACATTTCAATCTTCATGCTATTTAGCCTGTCCCTTATTGCATAATAAACTAGAGACCGGCATAACGCATGACCAACATATGTCAATGAGGCAGGGGAATGTAGGAAAGTTTCTGGCACAGATGCTCAGCTGCCACGCATTGACATAAAGCTATTGACTCCTGTTGAGCCCTGAAGATTCACGCAGAGCGGTGCTTCAGCCTCCTACACAAAACCTTTTTTTTTTTCATTCTTTCAACAGGATTTTTTTTTGCACAAAATGAAAACAGAATCGGACCCACAACATTTGAATATCAGTGACAGGAGTTCAGACATTATCTCCACGCAAAGAAAGATCCCTTAACTCTTGTTTTAATGTCAAGGATCCCCTTGGCAGGTAGATGTTCCTCCTGCTGCAGCCCAGAGGAAGGCACTCATTTAGAAATGAATAGTTTTGCTTCTGTTGTGCCATTATCCCACCATTATATTCTTGCATTTCATCATCTGAGGGCTCTGCATCACACCTCGGGTTGCCTGCAGTGCTTTGCAGGTTGTGGTTTCTTCTGTTCCTGCGCTAACGGGGCTGAAAAGAGCAGAACCTCCCCATAGCTGCCTCTTTCTCTCTGTGAAGACTATTTCTTTAATCAGACTGATTATCAAAATTGAGGTCATGACGCAGGTATGTTTGAGAAACTATTTTGTGTGGTGGGGGGGTGGGGAAAAGCAAAATTGGAGCTTGCTAGATCAGCAAGCTGTGACCTTGCCTCCAAGGTGAGCGGGCCACAGAAAGAAATTAGGTCTATCACACAACGTTAGGCAGAAGACCGCTCCATTTAGGCAAGAAAAATGACTATGTAAAACTAAAACAATGAGTAATGGAAACTAAACTTAAGCTTTTTGGGTTCCCACGCTTCATAAAATACATATGTGGGGGTAACAGTTTACGAGAATGAAGAAACGCTTTCCATCGTCTGCTACTTATCATGGAAGATTTTCAATACTGGTTATTAATACGCACCTTGAGGTCAGCAGACTCAGGTCCAGTTTCCCCAGAAGCCTGCGGAGGCTGGTGGAGGTCTCCATCCAGCTGACGGCGGCCTCCTGGCCGCCCTGCTGGCGCTGCAGAAGCTGATGTCATTTTGCAGCCTGACACCATCAGCGATGGGTGGGTTTTTTTTACAATTTAGAGATGGATCTTACAGATTGCACCTCTCGCCGGTTTACTCTGCAGTCCGTACATCTGATGTCAGTACCTGTTTTCTTCCCCTGGGTTTTCTTCAGCTGATGCTAAACACAGCTCTGACTCATTAAAAACAAGAACCCCCTTGGCTTATGGCCATGTAGTCTTCCTGACAGGGATTTTTGGCTTTCCTATGTCCCCTTTAGATGTGGTATCTGTGCTCTGAGACATGCAAAGGATCAGGACAAGCACCGTTGTGTTGGTGGGGACACACTCTGTTTCTATGAGGCCATTTTTAATGAAAAAAAAAATCCTTTGGGATGTTTCCAGAGTAGAAACCAGACCTACCTCTACAGAAAACAGGATAATATTCAACATTTCACCAACTCAGATACACAAGGTGAAAAAAATTTTAATGGGTATTTTGAAAGGCACCACTGAAATGGGCAAATGGACCACTTCCAACAGTGAAGGTAACAGGATAGTCTTGTCTCTGTAGGTGAAACCGGACCATGCACCTTCACTCGAAACAGCAGAAGAAATGCAACATGGGTAAACCAGCAGTGGCATCTCGCCGTTGGTGTATGCAGCCAGGAGAGGGCAAAAACGACAGAGAAGATGGGAACTGGTTGTGGCTCTTGCTGGCTGGGCTGATGCATCTGGCCTTGCCCTGCCACGATGGAGATGCACAAAACAGGAGACTGAACACAACATAATTCATCCGTATCCATAGTGATCACACCAGTCAAAGCCACACAGATACCTTGGACCTGACCCGTTAGTAGATTTGCTGAGACATGGTGAAGGTTGGCAACCCTCAGGTCACAGGATTAAGACAACCCTGGTTTGTGCCGTAAATCTCTTTCCCTGGGTGCAACTGGGTCTTTCCTTTGGAAAACAGAAGTGCCCTTCCTTTTAGCTGATGGCAACGGCATCTCCCGTTGTAGCTTAAATCCCGTTTTGCAGGCAAAGTCTCAGTGCTGCCAGCAAGACAAATTACCTAGGCACGGACCTCCAGGATCTTCTTCCACCCTGAGCTGGAAGGGAGAGTTAATACAGATCCCCAACAAGATTCATCCTTTCATCCCTGTGCTTTTGCTGCTCTGCTGTCACAAAAATGACAGGTGTTTTCCTGTGATTTCTACAGCAGGTGAAATGCGAGATGACGTATACGGACCTGGACACGTGTCCATGTGCCTGATGCAGTGAGCTTCGCTCCAGCCAGAAGAGCTGATGTTAACATTGATGACATGTTTCCAGCTGTTGGTCTGTTTTTATTCTTCTGTCAAACAGTCACTTTTAATAAGAAGCGGAGCCTTTTTCCTCTCTTACCGAATCTGTGAATGCCTCATATGGTCAAGAAACTGAGATTCTTCATAACCATAAACACTACGTATAATTTTGCTTGTTATAACTCTGTCCAGATGCTGGTACTCTGTGTGCCCATGGAAATTAGGCACTCTCCTCTTTCCAGCCTCTCCAAGAACCTCAGCACTCTGACTCACAATGAAGAAAAAAAAAGAATGGAAAGAATGCAAAGCAACTGCATACAGCTCATAGTATTTTATTTGTCCTGGATCTAGTGAAAGGGAAACAGAGCTTTGATACTGAAAACAATAGAGGTCTAATAATGATGCTGAAGTGTTATTTTTCCTTGAACAACATCATTGAGATTTTTCTGCTCCTCCTCCTCCTTTCAGCAAGCAATAGTCTCTGCATTTGGCCCAAGCGACAGTTGCCTTGTGTGGGAGAAGCCCCAAAAGCCAAACAGTGAAGGTAGAAATAAAGGCCAAAGATGAAGGTTTCTTTGAAACAAAAGAAGTCTTTCTACAGACTTCAGCTCTCAATATTTTGCAAGAGCTAAAACCACAAGGCAGGTTGGTTTCAGCAAGGGTGTGTCCACAAATAGCCCAAACACACACCTCTCTGAAAGTATAGATATTTCCATTGGCACCTCTCCATTACCATCAAGAAGCCGTGAGCCTACCCTACACACGCAAAAAGGGTCTCCAAGTTTAGCCCTAGCAGACAGCTTGTGCTCTCTTGGCAAAACTCTGGCATCCAGCCCTTTCCTGCAAGCTAGAGCTAACTTCAAAACTAAGATCACACCTGCAGTGGGGAAGAGCTCCGGGTGCAAACCCTCATCCCCAAGTTTGCACATACAGCTGAACTCCAGGGGGGTTGCCTGACCTATTGTGGCAACCCAACCCGTGTGATAAGTATCCACAGGAGAGTCTATCTTGTCTTCCCCTGAGTTCAGGGACGATTGTTCATGGTGATATAGAGTCAAACTTACAGCCACGCTCTCTGAGGAAGCTTTAGGAAGGTAGAAAGGATCAATTTTCTTGCACTGAAGTGGAAGCACACAAGGAGAGGAAGAGGAAGAGGAGGAATCCTTGTTGGGGAAAGATGGTTGGTGGAAGGCAAGGACATGTTCTCATTTTTCCCCAACTGAAAAAGTCTTCTTGTGTCTCTATCAAGCTGAGTGCCTTCTTCCCACTACGCCTCCACAAAACCTTTCTACAAACTGGATGTTTGGCAGAATAAACAAGCAGTAAATGCAGTTAACAGGGAAGAAGACTCTGACTGATAGTCAGAGAACCAAACCCCAGCTGGTTTGCTTGTGCCAGGGAAAGCAAGCAGAGGTTGCTGCGTTTGGGTTGTGAGTTTTGCAGTAGTTGAGGTCTTTAGCTTTTGCCTTTTTCAGAGCAGCACGTGAAATGCTTCCACCGTGACTTAAGATCCAGTACTCACGATGGCACTGGCAATTTTTCCTCCCAGCCCAGCGTACTTAGTGTCAGGATCCTGCTTGTGCTCACTTTGACTCAAGGTTCCCTCCAATCCTTTCTCCTGTACCTCAGCATCTCCTACCCAGAAATCTGGAGACACTGGTGTGAAGGCCCCAGGAACATGAGAGCACATGGAAATGTCTCACAGCCATCCAAGTGACTAGGACATCTGCCAGGAAGCGAAAAAGCAAGTTACAACAGCAGGCCTCAAGCCCACAGTCTGTTCCTCTCTTTAATACCATCTCAGGCTTCCTTACACAGAATAAATACTGAGCAAGGAACTCTCTGGGACTAAATCTGTCCTCAAATGAAAGGAATTGGCCTGCCTGAACTGGTAACATAGCACGCCGTGCTTCCAAAGAAAGAGAAGTCAATGGCCACTTGGCTGAAGCACAGGTCAGCATCTTCTCTGTTCTTCAAAAGAGGGAAAAAAAGTATTGAGACATCAACGTAAGCTACAAACCACACACTGGGCATGGCACGGGGACAAAACCGCAAGCCTGAAAAATCGTATCAGTCTCAGTGCCTTGACACAAACTTCGGAATCAAGCTGTGACTCCTAGGTTTGACAAGGCCCTAAGACAGCTCATACTCAACTGTTGCTTGTGCGTTTGGCATGTTTTGGTTTTATTTTTAACCTCTTGCACAGGAAAGAGGCAGTATCTGGAGTCCAGCCAAGTGCACGTACATGACTCCTTCGAACCAGCTTAGAACTTGAGAAGGAAAACAGCTGAACACCAGTTCTCCATTCAGGGAGCCCAAAAGAAAGGAGAGGGGCCAGGGGCTGGTCAGAGGTAAGTGAAGCACCTGTAAGGACACACTTAAGCAGGGTACGCTTAAAACAGAAAGAGAGAAAAGCAGACAAGTCCAGCAGCAATCATCAACTGCAACTCATGAAGCTCGGCAGCTAACGTTGTGTCTGTTAGGCAGAGCAAAGGGAGCGATCAAAAGGGGTTTCCGAGAACCATAAATCAGAAGACAAGCAAGACTTAGCCAGTTTCAAAACACGGTGTCTTTCTCCACAACACGATTGGCTGAAACACCACCTAGACAGGCAGAAACCACAATTATCTGGAAGTGCTTAAAATCTTGCTTGTGATAAACGGTAAATTTGAGAGACAACACTCCGTTTCTGTGCACCTAACCACATTTAGCGTGGCTGGCAAACACCAAAGCTCAGGCGTGCACAAATGAGGTGCCAGCCTGAGAGCTCATCACAGCTGGTGCACGGGGCATTGCTGAAACTGTACAGAGATTTGCATGACTATAACCAGAAGCGTACCCTGCCCACGAGGTGAAAAAGATTTCACCTCCTGAGCTGCAGGCAGCACTTGGGGAGCACGGGCTCCGTTGCAGGAAGGGGAAACTCTACTTTGCTTCCAAGAAAAATCAAGCAGTCAAGTGCACATGCATCTCAGGGATGCCTTTTTGCTGGCAGGCCTGGAGCTAGCAAGCAGTGGCATAATGAAATGTGTATCTTTGCATTAGATGAGTCCTGTATTGATTCTGTGGAGCAGAAATGGAGGTGGCAGAAAGATCGCTGAAGATAATCTTCTACCACACTGCTTAGGGCTTGGAGCACCCAACCCACAAGTTGATGAGAGGGAGCTGGGATTGTTGGGTACGGCCACAGGGAGTCTGAGGAGATCTGAGAACAGCCCTCGACCATGGCATGGGCAGGAATGGAGAAGAGGCACCCAGAGAGGGGAGCAGGTCCTCAGAGAGATACGGGGGAGATCCTCATTCCCCTTGCATGAACTTTGCTGCATGCACTGACCAACTAAAAAGCTAAACTGAATTTTGATTTTTGTTTTACAGCACATTGCTTTGAAACAAAGCAGGAGGAATACCCTTATGTTTCAGGGAGGCAGTACTGTTGACCTGGAAGTCTCTTTGCTAAGCTTTTTCTCAACGGCAGAGGGTATTTTCCCAGATTCAGCTTTTTCACAGTTACTATGGTCTTTTATACCCACAACATTCATATCAAGATTCTGCCCTGTTTTTCTCAATTATTCTGTATGTTCATTCTTGAACGTGCTTACGCCAAGAAACCTGACGTTAAAAGTGAACTTGAAGACCCCCGCCTGTGCGTGCTCTCACTGATCGGGTATTCAGCGCCCGCTGTAAAAGAGGGCCTCCTCTCTAGGTCCTGTGTCCACGGAAGGGCTGCGCACACATAACGGTAACTAGACTAACTTCTTCCCAGCTACTCAAAAATGACACGCGTAGGTATTCAGACAACATAACAAAAACATGCCATGATTTGCAAACGCCGCTGTTGTCTCCCTCTGCCAGGTGGGGACCCAGATTCTCTAATTACGGTGCCCTTTCACTTCATGCAAAGGTCATGATGGACTGTAAGTGACATCTGTTGTATCACTAGGTTGTCACCTGTGAGTCACTGTGAGTCTAGACTCGAACCAGTCTTAACGCCAGACACAATCTCCATGGAAAAAAAGGTACTAGAAAAGTGAGATGCCAGGTTGGTAAGCTGGAAGAAGTTCACCCCCAAAATCTGAAGCCCATATGATCCTCCCCAACAGATGAGTGTGCTTTTCCTCTGCTAGTACTGCCTGAGGTCAAGGCAAGGGTGGGCTTTGCTGTCCAGTAGAGAGTGACTTCCTTGGGAAAAAGCAGATGTTGTGTGGTCTTTACTCCAGACATCCCAAACCATGAGCCTTCATTACAGGTGTAACTTATACTGACGCAAATCCCTGGTGCAGGTATGCTACTAATTCATCAGCTGCAGCAAACTTCCCAAGCATCAGCACTCTGCTGATAGGGAATTTTGGATCAAAGAGTCCAACTCTAGAAATTAAATGAAGGTTGGGAAAAAAAAAAATATCTCTGTGGATACAATACAGGCTAGTGCACAAGGGGAGTTTGGCATTGCCACTGAGCTACTCATGCTCGCAGCACGTGTCTTCGTTTGTCAAGCTGTGTCTGCTAATGGTAACTTGTGGGTCCACCCTTTACTTTCAGGCCCCAAACTTCCAAATATTTGATAACACAGACATTTGAAAGGCAGCATTTGTGGTTTGGTTTTTCCTTCCATTCCTTTTCTTTTTCTTAAACAAGAATTCTCTAAATAAATAAGCTGTGTTTATCTTTGAGAACTGCCACCCACTACTAAAAGGAAAGAAAGAGGTTGATGGGCAGGAAAGCACCCAATGCTTTTTCTCTGTGACCTCCGCCTGAGACCTGCAGACAAGCCCCTCTCGCTCGCCAGTCCTCTCACCTCTGGTCACAAGATCAGCTTGCAGAGTCAGCACCCACATCCCCGAAGGAAATTCGGATGACGGAAAGATCTGCGCAGCACGACTGCGGTAACAGAGACTTCCCAGTAGAGGCAACATGCATTTCTCTTGCTGGTTTCAGCCAAATTGGGATGTCACCCAAAACCTTTCCTGTGAGCACGCTCGTGGAAGGGGCATTGGTGGCACACCTCTTGCTCAGGTTAGGAAGCAAATTTTGTGAAAGAGCACTGGGTTTATTTTGCAAAAGAAAAATGTTGTCCCTGGTACATCTATGTTTTTGCCAGTGCTAGTAGAAGCTATTGCAGAAAAGAAACACAACGTATGGGGGGGGGCAAGAAGAAGGAACCTGGCTCTGGCATCCAAAGAGAAATGCATTCCCCAGAGACGGTGATGCTCCAGGAAGGCTGCTTGTGCATTTTGCGCTCTGGCATCTTTGAGGGAAAAGCACAAAAGGCTGTAGGTTTAACCAACACAGGACCACAAGAGAATAGGCAACAAAGCCAACTCGAGGACGCCTACAGCCACGAGGGCCACGCTGTTCTCTACTGAGCCAGGAGAAACAAATCACATTCACATCCACTAAGCAAGAGTTTGACTTCCAAGGAGATCCAAGGGGAGAGATCTTGAAAGAAGTTCTTCAAAGCAGCTCTTCTCCCAGCCCTGCCAAGTGTGAGATCCGGGCACGGGGCAAAAATCCTCTATCCTGTTTTCCTGCACACTATCCCAAGCTCCACCTCCAACAGCTCCTCTGAGTTTTCTCCAAACCCGGGCACATTTCTATCCACCTGCCACCCTTCTCACTGATGAAGGGCTTCCTAGGAAGGTGCAGAAGAACAAAATAATTGCTGCAGCTCAAACCTGTATCCTTACCATGTCTTCAGCAGCAGTCACTAGCAGGTTCTTACTACTGAAGAACAGCACAAGGACCTACCTATACATCCCCTGAAAGCTCTACCAGGCTCCAGCAGTTTGGAGCTCAGGTCCTTCACCAAATTAGAGGTGGTATCAATACAATTAGTGGTTTTCCATGCAGGTTTTTCTTCCCTGAACGTATTCCCAGCAGATCTGTCTTCTGTGATTGCGTCCCATCTCTTTTTGAGCCCATGGGAACCATCAGCACCTTTGGCATCTTCTGGCAGAGATCTCTGCAGATTTACTCCAAGTACCACCTCTGTGGGTGATGCCCAAGACTGGACACAGTATCCAGATGTGACCTCTCCAGCACTGAATAGAGGGGATGACAATGTCCTTTGATCTCCTGCCCCTGCTGCGCCTAAGGTAGCCCAGGATGTGATTTGCCTTCTTTGCAGTGAGGGCACACCTCGGGTCATCTTCAGCGCAGCAGCCACTATAACCCCTAGGTCCTTTCCAGGAGAGCTGCTCAGCCAGTTGGTTTCCAGCCTGGATCTGTGCAATGGGGTTTTCCCACCCCCAGTGCAGGACTTTGCACATCTCGCTGCTGAGCTTCAGGAAGTTTCTGTTGGCCGAATCCCCAAGTCTCTCGAGGTCCCTCTGGACTGACACTCTGCTCTTCGGCACGTCAGCCACTCCCCCTAGTTCTGCATTGTCCGCAAAGTTGCTGAGGGCGCGCTCTGTCCAAGGGCATGCGTGGGAGGTAGGGGGAAAAGGCACAGGGAATGAGGAAGGGCCAGGGAATGTTCAACAGCAAAAATTTACAGTAGAAAAACGAGCAGTCTGGATAATGTTCCCCGGTGTGGCTGGAAGGGAAGGAAGCAGCATCAGGCATTGCAAACTGAATGGATGAAAGCAGAGTGGTGCACAGACAGGTCCGAAGCACCACGAAGGCTTGTAACGAGGGCTTGGGGGTCCCACTGGACACCCCCATCAGCGGTACATATGGGTAAAGCTACCAGCTCCGCATAAACAGCAGCAGAAAAGACACACGCACCAACACCCCCACCCCAGAGCCAGAGGCTGTGCATCTGAATCACCCCTCCTGCCGTCTCTTAAGGGTTTCGGGGGGAGAAACTCTCATGCCAGTCTTTGAATCTCAGTAGTTCACACTGGTGGTCCTGCCAGGTGGCATGCACTGGTGCTGTGCTGGAGCAGTGTCGGCTGTACGCTGTGTACAAGGCTGTCAGCAGCCATAATCAGACACAGTGTACTCAAGAAAAGCTTCTGAACATCAGCCAAGCAGGATTTATTCCAAGCTCCTCATGCACCACTTGTAACCCTTCAATATACGTTGCTGCTAGGAAAAGTAGCTCGCTCTCTCTGAACCAAAAATGGAAAGGATTAACACTTTTTTTATCCCCCAAAGGAAACATGAGACCGTTTTACCTTTGGAAAATGGGCTGTGGTCACTGGCTGCTTCCTAGGGGATTACGTGGTATGCCTTGCCCAGTTTCAAGAAGTCCTTACAAGTTTTTTTTGGTGGGGATCCTCATGCTACCAGCCGAAGTTTTAATGTGAATCCAAGCACCCTACGAGTTTCCTGAACCCAAGAGAGCTGGCATAGCAATCCTCCCCCCGGCACTTCCAGGAGGTAACACTTTTTCAGAACAGGTAATGCTTGGGGTGCTTCTCGTTTGGCTTGGGCTCTCCACCGCTCCTGAAAGAGGGGCTGTTGGCAACGCAGCAGTGCAACAACCGGAGGCCACTGCCAAGATCCTGGCGATGCAGCTGGCACGGGGTATCAGACCTATGTGGCCCCTGCTCCCGGGAGGGCTTCCAGGGCTCGTGTCCTTGCTGCTTCTTCACCTGCACTTTTTGTGCCACCCCAGGACGGCAGCGCCCACGGTTAGGTGGGGTTGGGAGCCCGATCAAAGTTCAATGGCAGAAGTGACCTTTGCAACCAGACGTGAGGTTGCGAGTCCAACAGCAAAACCAGGAACGGGACAGGCAATGAATATTTTTCCCTTTCCATAGTTGCTCTCTGTCCCACAGCTTTCGTTGCTGTTGGTTTTTTTTTAAAAGATCAGCTGTTTCAAAGCATACCACAGAAGAACTTTCCCCCTGTTTAAAAACCATCTATAGCCCCACCTCAAGCACAGAAAGTTGAAATTTGGCAGGGAAAATGAGAGAAGTTCCTTGGAGTAGCTTTCTGTGAAAGATTTGGGACCTCAACGTTACATACCAAGGTTTCACAGCACATTTTGTACCTGTTTTGTTTTAATACGCCCATAAACAAACCGCTCAGGAAGATTTCTCAGCGCTTACCAGGCCAAATTAACCACGTGTTGAGAGACCTAAGGCTTGCGAACGTGGGCACCGTTGGGGCAGAGAAACTCGAGCTTGCCAAATCTCTCCGGAAAGCTTTGTGGCCAAACACTAGTACCTGCACCAAGCAAGCTTGCGCCGACGTTTTATGTCTCATGTCCACAGCCACACCGAGAGGAGCAGATACAGAACCAGAAAACACTCAGAAAAGAAGCTCTAACCGACAGCCCTCAGCGATCCCGGCGGCTCGAGTGTGCCTTCACCTACGAAGGAGAGAGCGTCTGGGGGTCTTTTCTGCTTGGGATTGGGTTTGGGAGGCTTTTGCTGGTTTGATGCTTGCCTGTAGATCTTGCGTAATCAAAAACAGAACTGTAAATTCATCAGCTGCTTTGTTCTGCGCAAGTAATTCACTCGGCTCTAGTCACAGCTCAGCCTCATCCTGCAGCAAAACTCACATGGCTTGGTTTGTTACACCAGCATAGTCTAATTCCAGAGATCACAAAAATAATATTCCAAGTTTAATCCCAAATAAAGGATTGCTAGGGATCAAATCCATTATTTCATAATAAATCCCTTTTATGTCTTTTTTTTTTTTTCCCATCAGTGATCAAAGCAAGTGGATTTCAGCTCTAAAACGCTGCTGCTATACAGCAGAAGAGATCCTCGCTCAAGGCACAGGGCTCAACGTTTACTTTCATTTTTTGCACAGTATCAAAGGAGATTTATTTTTTCCCCCTTGCCAAAAGTAAAGTCTGGTCTAGATTCTCAGCTGCAGCTGAGAGCACTGGGAGAGGAAGTAGCTGCAGCTCATTTTTGCAGCTTCCTAATCTTGTAGGACAGTTTCCAATGTTCTCGATTGCCCGCAGCCCGCCACCACTGCTTCTTCGTTTGAGAGTCTGAACCGAAGAGCCAAGCTCCAGCTTCAGCAAGGGGAGATTCACACACCACTACAGGGATTTTTTCAATTTATTTTTGTTCAATTTGGCCATCAAAGACCTGGCTGAAGGGACAGAGCGCACCCTCAGCAAGTTTGCGATGACACGAAACTGGGAGGCCTGGCTGATACCCCAGGGGCTGTGCTGCCATTCAGCGAGACCTGGACAGCCTGGAGTGTTGGGCAGAGAGGAACCTCCTGAGGTTCAACACGGGCAAGTGCAGGGTCCTGCCCCTGGAGAGGAACAACCCCCTGCACCGGGACAGGTTGGGGGTGACCTCCTGGAAAGCAGCTCTGTGGAGAAGGACCTGGGAGTCCTGGGGGACGACAAATTCCCCACGAGCCAGCAACGTGCCCTTGGGCCAGGAAGGCCAACGGCAGCCTGGGGTGCATGAGGAAGAGTGTGGCCAGCAGGTCGAGGGAGGTTCTCCTCCCCCTCTGCTCTGCCCTAGTGAGGCCCCACCTGGAGTCCTGCGTCCAGCTCTGGGCTCCCCAGTTCAAGAGAGACGAGGAGCTACTGGAGAGAGCCCAGCGGAGGGTACAGAGATGCTGAGGGGCCTGGAGCATCTCTCCTGTGGGGAAAGGCTGAGGGAGCTGGGGCTGTTCAGCCTGAGGAAGAGGAGACTGAGAGGGGACCTCCCCAACGCTTATCAATATCTCCAGGGCGGGTGTCAAGAGGACGGGGCCAGACTCTTCTCAGTGGTGCCCAGCGACAGGCCAAGGGGCAACAGGCACAAACTGGAACACAGCAAGTTCCGCCTGAACAGGAGGAGAAACTTCTTCGCTGTGAGGTGCCCAAGCCCTGGCACAGGCTGCCCAGGGAGGGTGTGGAGTCTCCTTCTCTGGAGAGATTCCAACCCGCCTGGACGCGGCCCTGTGCAGCCTGCGCTGGGTGACCCTGCTCTGGCAGGGGCTGGGCTGGGTGGGCTCCAGAGGGCCCTTCCAGCCCCCACCATCCTGTGATTCTGTGATTGTTTCATCTAAATACAAGGCCAGCCTCAGCTCACCAGTTCCAGCTTTTTTCTTCATTGATATTTCCCTAGTTTGCTGTATGAAACCGAGCAGATCATACGGGAGTCTTCAGCATCCCACTGTCCAGGGCTGGGACATTGCAGTTCTAATCCTTCACACGTATGTTTTCCACACAGCATGACAGTCACCAACCAGAGAGTCCTAGACCCGCTGGCCTTGCTGGAGGGACCAACGATGCTAACATGGGCAGGGGCAGCCACTCGCTCCCCCCGTATCACATCTCATGGAAGATATGAACGGAAACAAAACTGGTGTCAGCCTTGCGCGCGTGCTGCGTATAAATAGTACGAGCTGGACTGGGCAAAACAGATTGTGCATCATCATTACTGGGAAGTCAGGCTCTTTATGGTTCCTCTGCTAACTGGACCATATTTTTAGTCCTAATCTCAATCTGTTTGAATTAGCTCTGCTAAAGCAAACAGAATGATACAGGTCAGATCAATTATTATGAAAAATTCAATTATGATAGTGCCATATGCAGCACTATAAAAAGAACGCAGCTGTACATATGGCTGACAAAAGCAACAGCAGTTAGCGGCACAAATGTCCATGACATTGTGGTGTCCTTTAGTCCTTCGACGCTTTCTACATGGGCCACAGTGAGAGGAGGAAAAGTGCCTATACTTGTCCTGTGCAAAAAACTGCACCAGCTTTCAGATGTCCCTCTCCACCACTCTCCAAAAAACAAGAACCCTCTCTTCATGGAGGTTGTATGGAGCATCGAGAGTTTCTTTTAGGAGGCGGAGTTGATCTTGCTTGTGTCATTAAAATTCCCACCCAAAAAACCCCACAAACCCAAAACCCAAACCCCAGATTTGCCCAACATTACTTAAAACGAAAGAGCTGCCTTGTTTCCCTGTGGATACTTGGGGCCACAAGGGTCTAAATCCCTGTGCCTGAGCAGTCCCTTAATCACGAGCGACAAAGGACCTTGCACGGGTTAAGTCAAATGTGCAGGTTAAGCCAAATGTGCAGGGCTGCGACTTGAACGTTTGAGCACACGACCCAAGAAGAAGAATGCTGCACGTGCTGGAGATTCACCTCTTTTCCCAGGAATGGGGGCAAATTTCTGCTCACCTCAGAAGCAGTGGTGAAGCAAAGCCTGCTGAGTAATGCGTAAGTCCTGAAAAATCCAACAAAAGGGAAAACTTCCCACTACATGCTTTGGTGTGACAGGAACCAGGCCTCCCAAAAAAATGGGAAGAGGAGGAAGACCTTACTGTGCCCTGGTAAAGGTGAGATCTGGCCAAGCTCATGCCACCAGCCTCCTGGCTCCCCTTGTGCTTTCATCGCCTAGACCAGTGATCTCCAAAGTGGGATGTGCAAGATGGTCCATTGGGTTACAGGAAGAAATATTAGAATTTCAGTAGCACACGTATGTAATTTATAAATAACTATATACACGTACATTGGGGGTGCACGCTCAAAAATGTTTTGGGAAGGGAAGGGAAGGGAAGGGAAGGGAAGGGAAGGGAAGGGAAGGGAAGGGAAGGGAAGGGAAGGGAAGGGAAGGGAAGGGAAGGGAAGGGAAGGGAAGGGAAGGGAAGGGAAGGGAAGGGAAGGGAAGGGAAGGGAAGGGAAGGGAAGGGAAGGGAAGGGAAGGGAAGGGAAGGGAAGGGAAGGGAAGGGAAGGGAAGGGAAGGGAAGGAGAGACTGTCCATCGCCCCCTGCATGGGAGAGGAAGCGCAACCGGCACTCATCACAATAGTGAAACCAGCTATGCAAAGCGCTGTCCTGGTTACGGAGGAAACCAGCCAGGGAAACAACACCAAAATAAAACCCCAAACCCAAGAGAAAAATGCATTTTCTTCTCCCTTCGTTCTCTGTGGAGATGGTTTTGGTGCGAGTCATAGCAGGAGGAGGTAAGCTGTTTCTAGGGAGAAATGCCGTTTCCTGGCGTTCCCTGTCAGCCTGTAATGAAATAGGAAGGAAGCTACCAGGACTAGAACACGAAGCAAAAGCCTCTGAGAAGTTGCCATCAACTCAACATAAAAAACCCCAAACCCTCAGTGGATTGACCAGCTTTCAAAAATACGTCCAAAGGATGCTCTTACACGTCAGACTGCACTGGCACGCTCCTACTGCACAGGCTTCCAGATGGTCCGTCTTTTCAGCCCTTCCTTTATTTTAAGCGGACAGCCTGAGGCACAGCAGGACCATCTCACTGCTTTATTTCAGAGCAGAGAAAATAAAAGTTCTCCCAGCAAAAAGAAATTCTTTTTCTAAAAATACATTTTAAAAACCCCAACAAATTTCTCAGATTTCCTTTTATTCTTCTTATTCTTCCCCCCACAAACACACACTTTTTAGAGAGCACAGCTCAGCAGAGATTTAAAGGAGCCTCTTGATGGTTGACAGCCCCTGTATTGCAGTCACTGATTCACAGATTAATTTTTTTTTCAAGTCTAAATCATGCAGTCCATGTTGCACTTCAAGTGCAACAGAAGGGAGCCTATACATTATAAATCTCTTTTTTAAATAGTTTTCAAGATTTTCAAAAAGGAACCTGATAAAATGATTTCACACTCTCTTTCAGTAAAAAAAAATACTAATTTGTCAGGGTCTGCTATAGAACCAGTTAACTTCAGGAGGCAAACCTTACATCTTGATAATTATGTACTGCTTAAGTGTGGTACTAGAGCAGGTCTTAATACCAAGAGAAAATCCTGGCCTTGCATCTCCAGGGGTTTCAAGGCTGTGAATTGAGCAAGTTGCTTTTCCTGACGCCATGTTCTGAAAAAGGATAGGAAAATAATCAAGAATCATAGAATCATAGAATCATAGAATTGTTCTGGTTGGAAGAGACCTCCAAGATCATCGGGTCCAACCATTAACCTATCACTACCAAGTCCCCCACTAAATCATATCCCTTAGGGCCTCATCCAAACGTCTTTTGAATACCCCCAGAGATGGGGACTCCACCACCTCCCTGGGCAGCCTGTTCCAATGCCTGACAACCCTTTCGGTAAAGAAATTTTTACGAATGTCCAATCTAAACCTCCCCTGGCACAACTTGAGGCCATTTCCTCTTGTTTTGTTGTCTGTTACTAGGGAGAAGAGACCGACCCCCATCTCTCTACAACCTCCTTTCAGGTAGTTGTAGAGAGCGAGAAGGTCTCCCCTCAGCCTCCTTTTCTCCAGGCTAAACATCTGCACATGCAGTAGGAATCAAAATACTTTTTACTGTTTCTCTTTTCCTCTTTCAAAAAGTTACTTGACCAACAGGACATCTGCAGAAGGGAGGGAAGGATCTCCCAAAGAAGCCATGCTCTAGATCCTGGCCGTGACCACAGCATGGCTCTCTCATTTGCTGGGGCTCCAAGGCACATCTCCCACCAAAAATATACGGCTTAAGCAGACACCCGGGAAGTCCTTACGCTCACACGATTAAAGAAGCTGTGGGGTTAGAGACCCAGCAGCAGGCCTCTTCACATCTGATCCTGCCTTGTGCTGGGCCCCCTGTTGAGAGCTCACCCCTGGAAGATGCTAAGGGGAGCAATCTGAGTCAATCAGAAACACAAAGTCACTCGGTCTCAAGAAAACGCTTGGATGCGAGTCAAACAATACAAGTTTTGAAAATTATTTTAGACTAAATTCTTCCTCAGGACTTGATCTCCAAGGGTGAAAGCTTGGCCCCACCGAGGCTAAGAGCAAAACTCCTGCAGACCTCAGCAGGACCTGGCTCCCACCCAAAGCAAACTTTTCAAGCCTCAGCCAAGCTCTTCAGCTGCAGACGTTCATGTCTATTATTTTTGTAGCCTGTTCGTCTCACCAAAGGGATCCTTCCGCAGTGGCCATCCAAGAGCCGTTGACAAGATGGAAGAAATTTAATTTGCAATTGAAAAAGAAGTCTATAATTTTTTTTTTCAATTAAAACCAGTATGTCTGTGACACGGCCTCCGAGCGTGTTGGTGTCAATCTGGCCAGTGGAGGAGTCCCACATAGCTCAAACCCTTTGGGGACTGGGTTTATGATCTGTTCTATTTCTGCATAGCACCTAACCCTACAGGACCCTTCATCTGCAACGGGAGCCTTCCAGGGACCATGGTAAAAGCAATTATAAATACAAGCATTTTGATTTTAGCCTTGTTGACTTTCCTTTTGCCAGCATTGTTTGTCATTCCCAGAAGACCGAAGGCATTTTTTCCTCGTGGGGAAGAGCACTGTGACAATGATGTTGAAGAGCTCTCCGGTTTTACATTTGGAACAACAGTAACAAGTAAAACATGAACTCTCAGTTTTACAACAAGTTTTGTAACTTCTGATGACTTGTTTTAAAGCCTCCGCTCCTGAAAGCTAGTAGTTACACCAGTCTCAATTCTCCTTGCTGTCAGAAGAAAACATCTAGTCCACATGGCCACAGGGTACGGCTCAGAAACATGACCCTGAGCGCGTCAAAAAGTTGGAAAACAAAGAACAGCTCATGCTGGACTAGTTTTGTTCTTTGAGACCACCGTGGGCCAGGTCATCATGTGGCTGGCAGTGATGAACACCCATTGCATACCAGCTCCATGGCACGCGACCACGAGAGCAGGAGTGACCACAGTGTCTGCTAGAGGAAAGGTTGGGACAAATTCGCCCAAGAAATCAGCGACACCAACGCCTTTCTAGCCAGAACCAATGTCTGTTCCCGTTGCTCCTTGTGTTAAAACATCAAGAAATTATGCCACAAGAAGATTTTCCCCCCCGTGAATGCCACAGGTCCAGACCTCAGCTCTCTACTGATACCCAGAAATTTTCACCATATGCTTGCAATTATGAAATCATTCTCAGCAGCAAGAAACACAATACACTTTGAAGGAAAGAAAATAAACTAGGTCTTCCTTCTACCTTCATCTACTCTCCACATGCTCTGACATTTTCATGCAACTGGAACAGGGACGCGCCCTTCTCGTTTCTATATGCCAAGTTGGTTAGCTGCCACGTTATTAGAGCCCACAAATCTCTGGCTTCATCCAAGGAAGGAAGTCAGGCTCCAGCAAAGGCAAGCTGCATTGAGCTTGCTCAAACATGCATATTTCAAGCGCTGTCTTCTCCCACAGCCCAAAGGATGTTGCAACACCATCCAGATAGAGCCTTAGTGTAACATGCCAAAGCGGTTGCTTACGTTAAGGTTAGGTCCAAGCCACTAAAGGCAGATGTGAGTTTTAGGCACCAAGAAACGCAGGACTACTTGAAACTCTGGCATCTCCAAAGCTTCTGCCCCAGGACACAGGGGAACCTTGAGCTTTCGTGTCGTTTTCTTTTCTCACGTTTTCCAAATGGACGCATGGATTGCGCATCGACAGCTTAGTATTGCTGACATCAGGTTAAAGCAATTCCGCCAACGTCTTCTTAAGCCTTTGTCTTGTCTGTTGTAGCACCCACGTGATTACAACCATGCTCACGTGTCTGGGCTGGTGACAAGCAGTAAGGGCTGAAAATTGTATTTGATACTGAATGTGCATCATTTTGACATTTCTTGAATTCATCCACCCTTCCCAATTGCACCAGGACAGGAGAATGGGCAAGCTGCACCTCTGAAACAAGATGGAAATAATACTAACAACTACAGAAACCACAGCCAGGTCTTCTGAAGCTCTTCTGGTCCTCCAAAAGAGACGATATGGGCAAGAGAGGACAGGACAAGTTTGAAGGAAGGGCTCCCGTAGACCTAAATAAGTTGCTGTAGAAGCAGCTGTAGGATGACATGGATGCACAAGCTTAATTCTAGTTTTGGAAGAGTTTTCATAGCAGTTTGGCACATTAAATAAAGTCTTTGGTTGCATTCAAACACACACGAGAAAATGTCCAGTTTGCTGGACGTGTTGGTCATCTTAGCTTTCACCAGTTTAGAAGAACTCCTGAGAATATTTTGCTGTAAGGCTAAGCTTTGCCAGAGGGAGAACTTCACAGGCAAATGACTTCTACATCACCCTCGAAGAACCAGTCCACAGAGTCACGTAAGATTTCTCCTTCCCCTCTCTCTTCACCTCAGATCAACCCCTCGTAACAGGTCTTAAGTATTGCAATCATCCGTGAGTCATTCGCGGCACCTACGCCACGCATGTAGCCACCTGAAGCGAGCACCACCGGAGCCAAGCTTTGTGCCGCAGGAAGAACGCGGTGTTCCTTCTGCGGCACGTCTCGCTCCCTCGGCAACTGCCATAAAGCCTGTTCTTTCTGCTGCGGACACCAAAGGAAGTTGAAAAAAACTTCTATGAAACAAAAAGAAAAGAATAGGATAGGGGAAAAAAAAAGTTAAAAATGAATAAATGTACCAAATAAATATGGAAGTTTTGTAGAGCTGATTAGCTCAAAGATAATCTTCCCCTGGGACCAAAGCCCAGCTTGTAACACCACCCAACCACATGCAGACCAAATTCTGAAAATCCCCATTCTTCGCCCCAAAGGAAAACGGGCAGCTCCCCCTGATTTCTAGGTAACATGCTTTCCTTTCTAGCTACTCAGGTCCTTTGCATTTTAAACACCTTCCTCAAGTTAGCAGCAGTTCAGAAGCAGGTGATGTCTGTGGCGTACCAAAACCCCGATGTCCTGACACATGCTTGCGCAGGACCACAAAATGAGCTTGAGAAATTATGACAATGTGAAAGTGCTAGATCGCATCAGCAAGAGCTGGGATTTCTTTGGAAGGAGCAGTCATTTTCTCTCCCCCAAAAAAGTTGAAAGTATGAGAACTGGGAGACTACATGGGTTATTTATGAAACCCTCATGGTGGGGAGGACAAGAGTAGTTCATAAATCTCCACAGTAGCCAGGAGAGCAGCCTATCTGCAGGAATGAGGGCCCAGAAGACCTGTGTGGTTAGAGCATGGCCGCAGGCTGACAAACACTCAAACCGAAACAACTCACTGAATGCCTGTAAGAAGTCCCACCGTGCTGGGAATAATACACACCTTTTCTTAGCAAGCCTACGGTTACAGGTGCTTTTGGGGATTTTTCACAACAAAATGTTGTTCCTGGAAAGAATTAGATTTATGAAAACCGAAGCTTTTCATAGAAGCCTGTAGGAATAAGCAGCAGCACGGTGCTTAGAAACCTTCTGGGAGGACACACGGACTTAAATTCCCGCTATAATTCAGCTCATGGACTTGAACCTGGATTTTCCACCTTCAGTTTACTACCTGATCTAGGATACATCTCTTTCCTCTTCTTCTCCACCTGAGAGCTCCCTTCTTGAGGCTTGTGGTTACATCTAAGTTTTTGAGCGTGGCAAGGTAACTTGACCTGGTGGTTGAGACATTCCCTTTGAGGGATTTGCACGTTGTGAGGGCTCTGACCACCGCCACCAACCGCAGAGCAGAAGTTCCCAAGCCCTTTTCGCTGGAGATCCTACTTCCAGTTTCACTTCCAAGCTTGTGACCCCGCTTCCGCAAACCCTGAGGCTCTGCTATCATCTGCAAAGCACCGTCGATCCCACCAGGCCCTGGACCTGCTGCTTGGGAAACAACTGACACTGAATTTTCTCACTAGTCGTCTTGCTGTTTCAGGGAACATTTTTCCCCGGTGCTGGAGAAGCTTTGCCCACCACCAGTAATTCATTATAACCCAGGTTATAAACTGCGTTTCTGATTGCACCGCTGAACCTTTGCATTGTTTCTCATTGTGGCATTTACTCATCGTGCAGCAAACACAGCGTTGCATCCTGAACATGGCAAGTGAAGGTCTGATGAGCTCTTATTTCCACATTTTTGGCCAGGCCACAAATTTTGTTTCAGAGCTGTTCTGTTTTGTGGTTTCAGATAAGGTTTTGAGCGTGCTACATACGCAGGCAACTCTCACACTGTTCTCTAAGCGAAGTACTGATATCGAACATCTATGATGTATTATTGCAAATTTAGGACCACAATTTGTCACAATTCAGTGCTCAGGGGTCATTCCAGAACGTCTCAGGGTTTTCTAAAGATGAGGCATGACAGATAGGATGGCAGATACGAGCCTGCTTGTAGCTTTGCAGGATTTTGTTAGAGCAGCTTTGCCTGCTGGAAGGGAGCACTCTTGCAAGTCAGTGCTGCGCTTTGAGGAAAGCTGGATCTGCACAACTATTGAATACAGAAGCCAGTAAAGTCCATGTACCTCTCTCATCACTGCACACGTTTCAGCACCTTGCTAGATCGCAATCTTAACCTGTTTCACCTCATATCTTTATATGCATCTATTCTTTTGAGATTGCAATCAACTGAAAAGCAATGAATTGCGTGCTCTAAATAACACCTCAGATACGTATGTTTCATCGGGAAATAATTTTGCTCTTACAGTGTGCAAGAACTGTAACTGTCTCAAAACGAGTTAGGTCCACAGTGGAGCATCTGCTCTGCTCCCTGGATTAGAGAGGATCCAGTAGGAAACCACGCTGTCAGCCTTGTAGCAGATGGTGACGGCATCATTCAAATAGCCTCTGTCTCCATACGCTGCCCAAGACAACGCCACATCAGGTCTCCATAAGAAGAACAATTGATGCCCCTCGTGCCAGCTCCGGAGCAGAGGTTGTCCTGCCCGGTGCCTCTCTGTAGCTCCCACAGTGTGTTCATACTGGACTAGACAACGGGGCATTTCTTCTTTCCCTAAGTCCACAGGCAAATGCTACCTTCCCCTACAGCTTGCTGATCCCACTTGGACAGGCGGCAGCAAATTCCAGCCTGGGAGCCCCGAGATGGACTTGAGCAACCTCTCCATCAGCGGGAGTCTGCTCCAGCCGAAGGACCGGGGCAGCTGTGGCATCTTCCAGCCAAGCAGCGAAGGGGGACAAAGCTCCCCCTCGGTCTCTGGGTGACCTGTGCCAGGACCCTGAGGTCTCTGCCCACCTTTTCCCCTTCTCTGTGGACAGCTCAAGGTCTCCAGGTGAGCATCTGCTCGACCGGGTGCTGTGGCTCTGTGGCTGTTCTCCCTCTTCACCAAGAGGTGGAAGCAGAGCCGCCTTACCCTCCAGCGTACAGGGCTCGCGCTAAAACCCCGCATTTACTAGCTCAAAATTAGGGTCTCCCCACTTATTTGCAATTACGAGTAATGTTTGTCTCAAGTCAAAACACTCAGACAAGACTCTTCGTGTCCTGATGTCTGCATAGGCAACACCGAGGGTTTTCCCTTAGTGCTGGGGTACGTGATTCTCCAACAAGTCCCACAATAAGCGGTTCAGCGCCATCGGTGCAGTCGTCCTCTCCCAAGACCCAGTAGCTCGGCTGGTCGCATGGGGGAGAAGACTCGTGCACATGCACGACTCGACCCCTGTTGCAGAGCCCGTGCTTGAGATCCAGCAGTGAGAGGAGCCGGGAGAGCACAGAGCAATGCTGGGAGCGGCGTAATAGATCCCTGCTGGGGGCAGGTCCCTGGGGGATTGGATCCCTGCTCCTGCACACGGGAGCAGAGGCAGTCGTGTCCTGGGAAACACTATCTGCAGGTTAAGGATCAAAAGCAGCAATGCTTTTACAGGATGCCATGCACGTTCCTTCTTTACTTGCACCCTCCAAACAATGAAACCCTCATACTGAAAGTATGGGCACAGGGCAAGATTATTCCCCGAGTATTATTAAAAATATAGAGCTAATAATTTTTTTTTTTTCTAGTATGGCGTGCAATAAGCGATCTCGAAATGAGCAGTTGGCTACCACAAGTATTTATCTGTGGTATTTAGACAATGCTGATCGCCCAAATGAAACACGTGAATTCAAGAATTAAAACCGGAGCAGACCGGGCTCTTATCTGCGCAGCCCGACTTCTTGTCGTTGCTTCACACTTTGGCTCAAAGTGCTCTGCTTGCCCACCTCCCCCCGCAAAACAGCCAATTCCCACGCTACACAGCGCTGTTTTTCAGAGCTTTTACCACCTGTCGGAGGAAAAGAGTGGGTCTGTTTTACTCAGCCTAGGAATTAACAGCACGCTATTGCTACAGATCTGCATGCACGGCAGAGGCTGCAAAGCACAATTAAAAAAAAAAAAAACAAACTAGAAGCTGAATTTACCACTGAACATTCAAGTTGCAAAAGTTTCAGTTATGCAAGCACACATTTCCTGGGTGTGAACATCTGACACACAGTAAATTAGGTGGAGAAGGAAGTTAATAAATGAGCACAACCAGCACAGTTGGAAAGTAAGTGGATTTGAAACTTTCTAAATAAAATCAGTCATTCAAGCCTCCGTGCTTTGACTCAGCCCGCGTGCAGCGTCTCAACTCTGCAGCTGTGCACAAATGCTCGCGATCACCTCTGGAAGACATATCGAAAATGAGAAGCATGTACAGGTTCCCTGGATTTTGTGGAAGAGGAATACGTATTGCAGGAAGGATTTCCTTACACCCATTTCAAAACTGTGCCTGTTACCTTAAAAAGAAAAAAAATACCATTTACTCTTCCTTTGAAAGAAAACCCTGGGCTGCTTTCCCCACCTCAGTCTCCATGGGGCCCTTCACCAGACTCGCTCCAGTTTGCAGGTGCCTCTCGTGCTGGGGACACCAAACTGTTCCCAGTGTCCCGATGTGGATGCCCAGTGCCGAGCAGAGAGAATTATGCCCTCCCCAGACCTGCTGCGCGTGCTTTGGCCAGCGCGACCCTGGACAGGGCTGACCTTCTCCGCTGCCTCTGGTCCAGCTCACCACCTCTTGGGACCCCAGGTCCCCTCCAGCATCGCTCTCCTTCCACCAGCTCCCCATCCCTTATTCCCATTCAGTACCTCCCATACGGATCCCATGCCTCAAATTCATCATATGAGCATACTCCATCCTTGCCGTCTCTCCTCTGGGCTATCCGGATCATCACAGCGTGTCTTTATGAAGTGGCATCAGCTTTTCCTCTAAAGACAAACTCTTCTCGGAAGTATCTCAGCCAGGTTTAGACCTGCTAGCCTCCTGGAGAGCCAGTCCAGTCTGTGCCCTTGCTGGGCTCTAGATTTTAGCAAGCAAGGAATAATTCTGCAGCCAGCCCATGACTTAGTACAAATTTTCTGCATATTTGGGGTTTTTTTATGTATGTTTGCTGCTCTTCATCCCCTATCACGACTACATTTGAAAGGCAAACCCTTACCTTTCCCCAAAATCCCTCTGTGAGAAAATTTTTCAGAAGTCTCCTGAATCAAGCAGCAAACCACACTTGATATTTCGAGTGTCTCAATTTGGTCCCTGTTATCAAATCCAGAAAAAACCCACAGATCTCCATGGCCAAACTCCCTCAAGAATAACTGAAAACAAACCAAGTAATAGGAACTCCATGCCCAAAAATAACCACACATCCACCATTAGTGGTTTGGTTGCTCTTAGGGAATCACAGTTCAACAAGGTCATACTCTATGAGCAGGATTTGATTTTTCAAAGGGAGACCAGATTTAACCAAGACTTTTAGACTCTTTATCGAGTACAAACCACAGATTTAAGCGTTGACAGTTGTACTTCTTGGTTTATTACCTGGGTGCATTAAGCGCTGCAAAGGAAAGCGTGGTCCTCCCTGTGCGTGTGAATGAGGCACCCCTAGGATGGGTCCCCCAGTGGTGGGGGATCTCCATCCTCAGGGATGCCCTGACTCGCCTGGACGTGGCCCCAAGAAACCTGCTGTAGCTGCAATGTTGGCCCTGGGGACCTCGGAGGGTGCCTCCCTACCCAAGGTTTTCCATCATTGAACTTTATCCAGGCTGCTGTCATGGCAGATCCTGCTTTTTTTTTCTCAGAACAGTCATCAAGGTCTTGGTCTACCCAAAAATGCCTGTGCAGCGTCCATTTAAAGTTGATGTGCGAGTGGGACTTTGGCCTAAACAACCACCGCTTGGAAGTTCAGCTGAGGCCATCCATCCCACCACACAGGCTTTCTTCTTTTAATTCCCCATCATCAGTGCTGATGTACAGCCCCAGAAGCAACGACCCAGCACGCTCCTGCCGGCTACGACATCCCTCCCTCCGTAGGTGGCAGGAGGCAGCTGGACACCAGCGTTTGCAACGCGAGAGGTTTCTCGAGGGGTTTTTGGCAGCTGAGGTGGTACCTGCAGGCAGCGGAGAGCTGCAGCCCCTGCTTTAGCTCCCGCTGCGCCGTAACCTCAGCCTGCGACGCCGAGGCCACTAGCAGATGTTGGATCCTGGTGTGTTTGCTATTTTTATTTTTTTTTTTCATTTTACTTTAAGAATAGCATCTGGTTGGCTTGCTCCCAAGGCTGTTACTCGGCTCCGCAGCCGGCCTCAGCAATGGCAGCAAACAAACCAGGCAGCTTCGGCTGGATTTGCCCAAATTCTGCCTTACTTGGCTTTTCTGAGTGCTATCTTAATTCCATCCGCGTGCAACCTCTTATTTACACGACCACTTCTGTAAAGCTTCTTTTTTTTTTTTCTATCGGGCCTTCCAAAATGACCCTTTGCCAGAGCGAGGTAAAAAAGACGCAGTAACAACCGCCACCGGTGCAAGGACGCGGGAACAAGTCGTGCATCGGGACGGGGAGCCCGAGCAGCAGCCAAGGACCCGCAGCCGTTGTGCAAGGCAGGGCTGGACGTAGCCCGGCCAGCCCCGGCGCCGTGACCAAACGGCACTTCTGCCGCGGGACCGGGGCCAGCGCTGGGAAAAGCTCATCAGCACGAAAGTTCATAAAAACACGAAAATGACTCTGGCAAGGCTTTTCCCCCGCAGAGCAGCACAGAAATGTAATGCAAATACCACCAAATTTATTTTTTTTTTTAAATAAAAAATAGCACATGGCCGAGAATCAACCCAGGCCAGACCCTCGCTGTGGGGATCACACCCTCCAATTATTTTCAATTAGAGGGACATCCAGACTCACCAGCCTGTTTTAATCCCGTTAACGCGTCCCATGTACGTGTTTAGGTGTCTCCCATTCAGCCTTTCTTGCAGGACGGATCTAATGCCTTTATAGGAGCCAAACGTACCTCATCTGCGTGAGATTCAATGTTTAAAACTTGCCAGTCATGAGCAGAAAAGGCTGGACCAGGTGTTTTCCCATGGTTGCCCACCAAGTGGTATTAATTACGTTATCCCCCCTCACTGCTGCCACGGCTTAGGCCAACCTGCATCTTTGCAACGGCTTGAGTTGCCTTCCTGACGCCTCTCTGGGAGCTGCCACCATCTCAGTAGTGGGTCTCTGTAGCTCTCAGCAGCTCTTAGAGCTCCTCAGGCTTCTTCAAAGCTGTCAGGAACTACTTATCCAAAAGCCAAAGGCGTTATCGTGACTGTTTTTCATTCCAATAGCGACACGGGATAGGGCCCACGATGCCTCTCCCCCACTAGCACGGGGTCCCAAGGGAGATTTTTCTGACTTTAAGAACCTCTAACACCTTCCTGGTCAATTTATCCCCATGTAATTTATCTTCTAAGGTCTAACCCCAACCATTTCACCTCATCCACCATGAACCAACTCTACCTACCTGAAGGCTCAGGTCTCCTGATGGTGACATTGGCAGCGGGAAGGGAAGACAGCGGTATTTGTCCTCTCCTTTTAATCCCACCGGCCCAAAATTTCTTCTCATTTACTTTTACTTCCTTGCCTGTTTTGAACAACTCCTAACATCTCATTGACGTCCATGGCTCGCTGTTTGCTATTTCCGTCTCTTGCAGACCGTTTCAAGGCTTGCTCTGGTTTCCACGTCGAATGGAAGTCAAGCTGTCTTGACTTCCCCTCTACGCCAACCCGGCTTTGTCGCCAGCGCAGCCTTCCTTAGCGGGTTACAGGCTTTGGAGCATCTGGTAAAACATCCTTGGGCAAGTCCCCATAAACTGGGAGCAAACAGCAGCTAATTCCTACACCGATGCCCAGTTTCGTTTTGTGTCGAGCCGATGTTTAACAGATTTCATTTGCACTGGGAGACTTTCCGAGGTGGAATTACCATCTATAACATTTAGCAATTCCAAGAATATTTTATAATTCTGACAGCCTGCATCACCCTCAAGCCTGCCATGGTAAACACGCTCTT
This sequence comes from Phoenicopterus ruber ruber, assembly GCA_009819775.1. Classification (NCBI taxonomy): domain Eukaryota; kingdom Metazoa; phylum Chordata; class Aves; order Phoenicopteriformes; family Phoenicopteridae; genus Phoenicopterus; species Phoenicopterus ruber. Next base: position 393,125 of record CM020221.1, read on the forward strand.
CCCTTTCCCTCTATTGCAGATGGCAATTTAGGCAGTCAGGGAGGTTTTGTGTTTGTTCTCTAGCGTGAGCCAAATGCTATTATTCCCTTTTTTTTTTTTTCCTGGAAGGACATTGACCTGCAGGCATTCAAGAGGATTTTTCCCCTCCCTCTCCCCATTTTTTGGCGGCTTGGTGACAGGCACCATTTGCAAGAGGAAGGATCCTGGAGGCCAAGTGCCTTTGTAAGCAGGTCTTCGAAACCAGCGGTCTGACATCCCAGGAACGCCATCTCACCTGATTTCAGCAACGCTATTTACGAGCAGAAGCTAGCAGGATTGGTACGAAGGAACTCCACAGCTGGCGTGGCGTTGGGCAAAGGCTGGACTAGAGACCCCCAGACAGCTGTTCTCACCTAAATTATTCTCTGATCCTAAGCCCCATCCTCCACTAGACACTTCACCAGATTATTCCTTCATGTCCTCAGGTGCTTTCGTTTGTCTCCACGTCGTGATGCTGTGCTACACGGAGGCAGGGCTTCCTCTTAGTCTCCTCTTTCGGTGATAATCTAAAGCAGCCACATCCTGCGTTAAACCAACGGAACATGTCCATTCAACAGGGGAGCAGCTGACGTCCCACAACCCCAGGTACATCTCTTCCCGCAGGAGCGGTTCCCTTCTTTGAGGGCTTTGTCTTCCCTACAAGACAGGGCATCCTCCCCTACACGTCCATCTTGTAGCAGTGGACATGTGCCGACATCTTGGTACTGTTGGCACTCGAGGACAGGGAACTACAAGATGCCGAGGTGGCCGCCGCTCCCTCCCACCCCATCAGTCCCGCACAGGGCTCAGCTGCGGACGACGAGAAAAGCAGCAACAACCGAGAGCATCTCCGCTTTAGAGTTGAGAGCCCCGAGCAGGAGAGAGGGGTAAACCTCAGCCAGGGCTGCCCGTGGGCAATGTCTGTGGACCTGCACCCCTCCAGCCCTCACGGGGCGCGCGCCAGGGCTCCTTGCTAATTTGGAAAATGTTTGAATACAACTGGTTTTCTAGAGATTTAAAGGGTCACAGATCTGGGACACTGGGTGAAAAAATATTTTTAAAGGTGCAAGAGATCATTTATACAAAAAACCACAGTTACACTTTAACAACTTTCCTTTCTTTCCAGAAAGGCAAGTAAGTGTTTCGTGAACTGTAACAGACATTAGTTTTCCGTGGCAGGAGAAACCAGCAAAGATTCCTGCAAAATACAAATAGGACAACAAATAGAATTAATAATTAATAGTAATAAATAGCAAGTTCAAAGATTGCAGAAGCAGCCGTGGTGACTTTTACCAGGTGATCAGCTACAAGGTATTTCATCTTCTTGCTCTTTCCCCCCATCCTCTGCAGCGCGTTGCCTGGAGCCCATCCAGCCGGAGTCATCCGTAGCAGGCTCCGTTGAGTCTTGCAAGAAAAGCATCGATATTCACCCTGAAAAGAAGCATCTGTTCCAAGAGTAGCCCTCTGTCAGACAGCATAGAAAGATATCCCATCCCTCCCCAAAACCTTGCCTAATATCCATTTGGTCGCTGCATCTGACCAAATAGATGGCTCACAAGCACTTCATTTCCAAAAGGTAATTAACACCAGCCCCACGCCCCGGCTTCAGCCCGCTTTAAATGAGGTGCGAGTATTTATGGCTTCAGGAATAACTGCGGTCCGCATCCAGCAACCAGACGGGGAGACCTTCCAGGGAGCTTTGCACGGCGATGAGATAGCTCCAGGGCAGCAAAAGGCACTGCAAAGCGACTTGCAGCGCTACGGCTGCTGAAGCAGAACGTGGGGAAAGTAAGGAGAGAACTGGATTTAGGAGTCAGAGATGGAAGGGCATTAAATAAGTTATGCTCAAAGGGGAATCCCAGCTTCAGAGCGAGGAGAAGAGGTCCCAAGATGCCTACCAGGGTAAGGAGGCCGTGCCATTTACGCACCCGTGCACGCACACCCACCCCCCGACGCTTCGAGGCGACAGCCCCATTCAGCGAGCGCGTTCAGGTTGGGGGAGGAAATTGCTGTTAATCAATGGCAGCAAAGGCGCGGGCTGGAGGCCAGGCGAGGAGAGTCACTAATGGGCAAAGCAGATGTTGCTCGCGTCGCTGCAGAAGGCAGGCAGGCCCGGGGCCAAGGGTTAGCAGGAGCGATGCTGATCCAAGCAGAGAGAGCAGAGACGCTCGGGAGGTGCAACGGGGCTTTGGTGGGACTCATCCTCCGGCTTCGCCTTGGGACCCACCTCCAGAAGAAAGGCGCCGGGGCTGCTCGTCCTCCCCAGGGATGAACACGGACTTTGGTCCTGTGCATCACCAATTCTGCAAAGCCAGATCCTCCCGCTGCTGTTAATCGGACTAACTTCAGCAGAGCCCCACAGATTCGCAGCCTCCGCTGACCTGCCCCCATGTTTACAGCTCAGCCCTGGCCGGACGCTTTCCTAAAAGCTCACGCAAAGCCAAAAGAGGAGGAGCAAAGAGTAATGAAAAAGCCCGGATATCTCCCCCCCTCCCACGATTAAGCCAGTCATCGCTTTCAGTCCTATTGTGTGACCAATACATGTGTTTCCCCCCATTTTAGGTACGCATGCATTAAGCTAAAAGAGGTAGGTTGCAGGTATGCAAGGTGGAAAAAACCCCTCTTTTTTCTTAGTTTTATTTATTTCGCTCTCCACAGTCACCAAAATCGTATTTATTTTTTTTAAACTCTATACCCAGACGTTGACCTTGCTTAAGATCAACCCCACGTGGGCAGGATACGAGCGAGGAAACTGCGAGTAAAAGCCGTGGCGGAGCTTCGCTTGGGCTGGAGCCGCTCTGCGAGTCTGAACTCCCACACCAGGGTAAAACGCTACCTCTGAGCAATCGCTGTTCTAGGAAAAGGTGCAGCCCTTTCCATTATGTTTACGACAAAGACTGTCACGCTGCCCAGAAGGACGCAGTCATAGCGAGAAGCCGCCTTGCAGGGCAGAAGGGCTGACCCGGGACTTTTCGCCTAAGGCTGCTTCTCCAGCCTTTAACGCTGCGTTCTCGTTTCACCTTAAAACCATGGGAGGGGAAGAAGCGCAACGGAGGGGTGACACGAGGATTTGCACGTGCACATCAAATAATAGATGTGGTTTCTCCACTTCTTCCTCCTCGCACGACGTAGAGACGGGCTTCAAGGAACAAGACCAAGAGTAGGACTCGGTGCGTGGTGTGCAACTCCAAGGCATCACTCAATCAAAATTACAACGAACGTAACAAAAATCAAGTCATAAGATTAGTTTAAAGATCAGTCAAAAGACGAGAAAGAAGGATAAAAGTTACAGCTGCAGCAGGGAAAAAGATTCAGAAGAGTCATTTTTTTTCCATGACAGAGCACATTGCCCAAATCCAACCACTAATCATCACAGCAAAAGATTTCAGTTTGTGTTTGCCTGCAAGCACGAGGGGTTTCCTCCAACAAGGTGGACCGGCACGGTCATAAGCTTTGCTTTTGGGCTATGTAGACATTCTTCACCGAGAAGAGACAGTTCAAACTTCTTCACTGCAATGATTTCATTTTAAAATATCCAGGGAAGTCATTAAAATGCAAGCAAGTCATGGAAAATGTTAGCCTGCTGCAGAACTTGGGAGGAAGACAACTGAAAACAGAAGCGAGAAACAGGGAAATTTTAGACTGTGGCTGCAACACCACAGCATCAAGGGATTTTTTTTTTATTATTATTACTTTAAAATAAAACCCAAACAAACAAACAAAAAGCAGCAGTCCAATGAGGTTTGGCCATTTCATTTTCCCAAGTCCCCGTGCAAGCGAGATTGAGCTCTTAGGAAAGAAAACAACCGGCCGTGGCCGTGACGCGCAGAGGCATTTTGGTAGGGGCAACGCAGACTCTGAAGAGCATGCACTAAACCACGCTAGCTCTCGCTGCTCAAGCTGCCTCCGAAGCAGCTGTTAAAACACACTGTACGGTATCAAAGCGGCTCTAATTAACTTCCTGCTTCAGTGCTACTTCAAAGTATTTCGGAGAGATCTCAAACCAGAGGTTTTGCAGCGCAGTTTCTAAAGGAAAGCAGGTTGGGGCTCATTCATCGCCAACTCCAAACACATTTGAGATTCTCCGGTTGCTGTTTTTGTTTAAAAAGGAGGTGAAAAAGGCTACCTCCATAAAACACGTTAACACACGGCATCACCTATCGCAGGAGAAGGAACCGGCAAAAAGTCAAGTCAATCGAATCCTTCTCCGAGGCATCACCTAGAAGCGGACGAGCGTCTGGTCCTTCCTAGTAACGTTACCTTCGGTGTCCGACTCCGCGTTACCTGCCACGGTTAACGCTGCGCAAGCGCACGTGCAGTTTGGGGCTTGCAGTGACAACGGGCTTGTTGGGTCTGGCCACGGGGACGCTGGAGGCATCTGCGAGCAGCTCCCAGCTGCGGCAAGGGCAGGGACGGAGGGGATGGAGGGGGCCAAACCCTTCCTGGAAGCAACGGGCCCCACGAGGGGCCACAGCCCCAGATCACCGTCCTCAGGTTCGGGATGGACGCAAGGAAACACTTCTTCATCCAGAGAACATCACACACGGAGCTGCGCACAACCCACCTTTTAATCGGTAACCTGCGATAAGAACAAACTGCTGACCACTTTGGAAGCACGCAACGCCCCTCTGCCACCTCAGAGCGGGTCACGTCTCCCGGTGAAACCCCACAGGCTGGGCACGAGGAGCCCCACCACCAGCCAGCACCACCACCAGCGACGGCTGGAGCCACCTCCACCCTCGAGCTGCCACCCCAGAATGGCTTTTTTCAGCATCAGCCCCATTGCCGGCCCTTTGCTCATCCAGGGCTTCCTCCAGCTCTCGAATGATGCTGGGGTTTGATCCACCATGTATCTTTTTTTTTCAGTCTTGAGACATATGCGTCTATGTTTATTTACCCATTTGTTTTGATCTTTTTCTGGTCAAAGAGACGTTTTCCCACATCTCCAAGTCTGCCTCCCCTCCACCAGCCAGGGTCTCCGCAGTCATCCACTTAACGACGCATTTTCTGAGCCTTAAACTGCAAGTAGAGCATTAATAGCTTCCTCATGTATCTGCCTGGAGCTTATTTGCGAAGCCTCGCTCCATCCCCATGACACACTATTGAGACCTACACACACATGAACCCTTGCCATGCTTTGTTTAAAACTTTTTTTTCCCAGAAAAAAAAAAAAAAAAAAAAAAGTTGTCACGGCCCAAAATAGAACATTTTTCCGCTCTGAAGAACAAGCAGCATTCCTGGGAATTCAGACAAATAGCGTTGGTCAGAAGACGTCTAACAGACACCAGCGCGGTCTGCGACATCCCAAAGCTGCTCCGATGTCCTCTGATGCGGGAAAGCGTTTGCTCTCCCTCTTCCACCCACTGTGCAGAATCAGATCAGAAGCGATGAGCCTGTTTCCGCGTCTTGCTCCATGAGAAAGTGCTGCTGCTCTCCAGAGGGACTTTTATTTATTTTTTTTTTTTTTTTTAAAGCGGAAATGTCTCCTGAATAAAATCTGATGCCGTCTAGAGCACAAGCCTTATCCTGCCATCACTATGCACCATAATTAACACTGATATTTTTAGCAAGGTCTACGTTTTTGACTTCCTATTAGAAAATATGCATTATTTCACATGACTGTATGCATAAAAGCTACATGTAATAGTGATTATATATATAATAGTGAATAAAATCATATATATTTGTGAAACCATGCTCAGTTGAAGAGAAGTTTGTACAGAGGAGAAATTCAGGGAAATTTTCAGGGAGCCTAATACCTAATTTGATCATTGTAGATCCCAAATATTCTATTCTAATTAGTCAAAATCACCAAATTTGCATTTCACCAGGAGACGGTCACAGTTTAATTGAATCTGTTTACCAACATGGGTTTTGGTTACATCAAGGCAAACAGGGAGCTCCATTTTCGAAGACATCTGGAGTATTTTGGGAGCCTCCCGGCTCTTTCCTGAGAGCGAAAGGAAGGGCGAATCCCGAGTTTCATCGACCTTCAGCTACGCTTAAATCCCCGATCGCCTGGAAGCAGACTTGGACGCTCGGAAGTTTTACTGATGGCTTTGTTAATCAAACACGGGTCAGAAAAACTGCGCCAGCAGCGAGTAGCCCGCTGACAACTAAACGATTTGCATCTGAAGCTAACGCACTCGGGTCCTTCGACAGAGCATCGCGGACAAGCAGCGCGAGGAACACGTCTTTGAGAAAGCAAAAGCTTTCTGGGCAGCTGGGATGGTCAACGAACGCGACCCTCTAGGCCAGGCCAGGCAGGGCGTATCCGAGAGGTCCCCGGTGCCCGGTTTTGGCCGCTGTCGCACCCCCAGAGCGCCAGCAGGGATGGCAAACCAGCACCCGGCAACGCGAGACCCCGGTGTCGGTCAAGCAGACGCGCGCAGATAAGCCCCTGTGATTCCAAGCAGCATCAGCTCCCTTCGGGCCGCTCCGTTCAGTTTAACTCCTGGGTAACCTCCTACCGCATCAGCTTCCAGCTCTTTGGCCGCGGAGACATCGCTGTGCCCGCCTGCACATCCCGGTCCCTCCTCACGTGAACGGAATTTAGAATAAAAGCGGTATTAGTAGCCCTCTGCCCAGGGTCTTTTGGAGGTGTAAATACCCTCTTGATCCATTTACAGCGGGGAAATAGAATTTCCTATTCTATTAAATATACTTGTGGACAGATTTTACAGCACAGCCTGGAAGCTCGTCGCTATTAAACCGAACAGGTGAGAAATCTTTCCAGCCCATGATGGTTTTTTTGGTTGGAAAAAAAAAAAAAAAAATATCACCAACTTGGCAACACTTTTCCACAGCAAAGCATCCATTCGAACGGGTGATTCGCTGTGCAGGCAGCGGGGCCCGCGACAGCGCGGCGCGGGGAGAGGAGGGCAGGCGCAGGGGCAGAGCTCTGCGGCGTCAGAGAGCTGCACCGGGCTACGGAGGAAAAACATCGGGTTTCAGTCTCGATTACACCCAACACAAGACCAAGAGTTGAACCCAAGGCACCGGCACCCCCACGCCAGTGCACACGGGATGCTCCATCCGTAGCATCCACGAGAGGATGCCGAAACCCGAAAACGTCTGTTTTCTTTGATTGTCCCAATATAGAAAAAGGCTGGGAATTTTTAATCCTCTAAATTTTCATGGGAGTGGAAAACCATCAGCACCTCAGCCCTATGAGCAACTCTGACAGCCTGGAGGAGGAAGATACCACCTAGATAAGGTGGTAACCATCTCCGGCTGGTGACCTCCCTACCCAACCCTTGACAGAGCTGCGAGAAAGGTATTTCCACCTCTGTGCCATACAAGGCTCAGGTTATTCCACGTTTAATTCAAAAAGCCAAAAGATCCCTGTGCAACAAAGGGCAAAGCCCAAACACACACAAGTCCAGCGCAAAGCTGATGGGGTTTGGACTTGGCCATTCCCTGCACTTCTGGTGAGCGTCAGGGACGCGCTGGCAAAGACACCTGCCTGCCAGATGACAAAAAATTCAGTTCAAGTCCCTTAGTTAGGACCTAACTCAATAAAATAATAATAATTATGCATTACCAGGAATCCAGCTAAATCAGAAAAGAAGGAAAAGCTGCAAGAAGGAAGACGAGAAAGGCGAGAGGAAGCCACCCCTTGGGAGCACGCACCCTGCGGCGGGAGATCGGCACCTTGTAGCCGCAGGAGTTGGAAGTGGTTCCATTATTTGGCCTCTGCTGCCGCACCAAGAAGGACAAACCCTGCGCCGAACGGCCGCGGTGCAGAGAGCCGGGCTGTTGGCTCTTACTATGGGTTTACAATTCGCTATGGATCAGCACACGGTTTACACTGGTTGAGGTCCACAGGTGCTGGATACGGCCTCAAGCTTTGGTAGAGGCTCCCACGATAAAGCCCTCAGATGAAAGCCAGATGCCTGTGCCACCTCCAGGCTGAAACGGTCCAGTATCAGCAGATTTTGCAGTGGAAAAAAATCTTTTAAAAGGTGCTGCAGCTCAACCTGAGGACATAGCTCCAGCTGAGGGAGCCCGAGGAGGTCAGACCACAGGATTACGGTTGGTTTTTCCAACCCTACAGAGATAAGTACCAACATAAGGAAAGCAAGAGTAGCATACATCGCACAAAGCGGCTCTGCTTTTATTTCTTTCTGCAATGAAGGAGGGAGAAAGGCTAAAGGAAAACAGACTTTCTGAGATCGCAGCTGCTCTGCAGCAGCCCTGCAACCCGCGCCGAGCACGGTGCGTCTGACGCACCGCACAGCACAGCAGAAATCAGAGCAGGGACCACATCAGCTCGCGGTGAAAGACCACAGATAAGATAAAAAGTCAACTTTCGGCAGCAAATGGAACAAAAAACCAAGCTGCAGCCCTGGCGAGACCGAAGAGCCCAGAGGCTGTAGCGCGGCGATGCTCACGCACACCGTGTCTGCAAGAGCGCCGGGCGCCTGTACGGACACGGAGCAGCCGAGAGGCTGCAAAATCCCACTGGGGCTTCGATTGAGCCCTGACAGCTGAGAGCAGAGCACCACCACCCCCTTATTACGGCGTGCACTGGGGAGACGGCCCCGCGGGGGGGACTGACCCTTTCCCAGCCGCCCGCGCAGGGCCGAAGCGGCACGCTGGCAGGTGGGCAGCAGCGCCCGACGGCCCCGCGCCAGCAAAGGCTTACGGGGAATAAGGGCTTGGGTCATCTCACAAAGGCAGCAAAGAGGGAAAAAACAGGTGAGGACCAACTGGCACGTGAGATAAAAAAGCGTTATCAGGCATAAGCGCTGCTAAACCAGCTCATTAATTCAAAACGCTTGTTCAAGAGCAGCCACCTCCCAATTAAACTACTTAATGGGCTTCAATTGAAGAAAAAGGAAACACGTGCTTGAGATGGAAACTGCTGACTTTGATCTCAGGATTTTAAACTCAACACAGACCAGACAGAAAAAGCATCGCCTGCGTTGATAGGCAGCCGGGGCACACGCAACGGCCCACGGACCTATGGCAACCGCACACGCAGGACTTCTGCCACGTAAACCCCCCAGGGAAAACCATCCGCACCCGTCTCCCCACCAAACTGTCGCTGCTGCGCCGCTAACTACATCCCCCCCAAGTCGCAAAGAGGATGACGCAAAACTGCGTGATCTCTCGGGAAATGCAAACTCTGCACAGGTCCAGTAGTCACAGCTGCACGTTAAGTGACGAGGTGAAATACAGTCGCCGTGCAAATGGCTCCTAAAAGGATGCTTTTGCCACGGCGTAAAGCTTTGGAGATGTCTGTCTTCTGGAAGCATCGTGTGAGGTTCAGACCAGACGTCTTCAGGCTGGAGAAGAGGTGCCTTTGCAGAGATCTACAAAATGGCAAGTGGCACAGAAAGGAGGAGGAAGGACGGGCCTTCCGCTGTCTCCTCCCACACAAGGACTAGGAGTGATCAACTGAAGTTAAGGAGATGTCTCCTCACCTCACCTAAAAGGTCAGAGGACCTGTGAACCCCCTTACCCGAAGACGCGGTGGATGCAAAGAGTTTATACACCAATTTGAGGGGAAACTGGACCTGTGCTTTGAAGATTAATGTATCGAAGGTTGCTAAATAGACAAACCACTTCAGGCTCAGGAAGTCCCTGGCCACCAACTGTTTTTGGTTACGGGCCGGTCTTGTACTTGCATACCCTGTTCTTACTCATCCTTGAACAGTCACCTCCAGCCACAGAGGCAGGACACCCATTTCAACAAGCCAGAAACCCAAACGGTTGTATGGTTACACAGATGTACATTCAAAACTGTTATTCTTATATTTTAAGGCTTTACAGCAAGATGTTGAACTAAAAAAAAAACCCCAAACCAACCATCCAAAGCAAGCAGTCGGCAGTGGGCTATTCAATTCTTGTACTTCAGGTTTTCCTCCAGACATTCAGTTATGTGGACATTCAGCATCCTGAGATATCTCCTTTCCACCTCCTTGTCCAGACATCTCACCTTGCCTCTCCCTCTCCTCTTGCCTTCCCATTCTCCCTGCAGTTAAGCCAAGCTTGCTTCGTCTGAAGGACTTCAACTTTTTGGAAAAGTCAGAAGGCATTAATCAAACGCGCTATTGTGCAACTATTTCCATCATCGAGTTGCATCTGGTCCCTAAGGTCTCTTAATTCTTCATTAAGAAAGTGCTCCATGTGGAAAGAGGCGAGAGAGGAATTGGACAGCACTTCACAAGCTTTGCTGTCCATGAATATGCACGACTTGAAATAAATCGCTCCAGCCTGACAAACAGATGTGCAAGCGAGCCAAACGCCAATGGCTTTGTCAAAAGGAAGCGACAAGTAGCAGCGGGCCCACTTCTGCCATGAGTCATCGTACTAGCAGCGTTACGGAGAGAAATCACCCAAAGCTGCAGGTATCAAGCGAGAACGGAGCATCAAACCGAAAGCACCGGAGAAAGAGCTGACCCGTTGACTATCGTTCTGGGTCTGAAACCGTGCAAGACCAAACCAGCTCCTACACAACTGCTGCAGGAAGTGGGTTGATTTATAAAAAGTTCAGCTATAGACATGCACCAGATGAACTGGGCACAGCGTTTCATCCAAAAAAGGGTCACGAACTTCGTTAGAAAAAGGCACTCTTCAAAAGGTAGAGAAGTATCGAAGCGAGAACACCCGGTTGTGGCCACTAATACGTCAAAACCACAACATGAACATCTTAACACTAACAAGTAATTTGATTTTTGGGAAAATACTTCTTGGCCAGCTCATGTTGCAGCATCTAGAAGAAGGTGCAGTTACTGGTACAGGGTCCCAAACTGCTCTCAGACGACTGCCTTGTGCTTAACAGATCCCAAACTAATTTCCTTTTCCAGCCGCGTTGCTTTACGTGGCCCCTCTTTGGCCAACGAAAGTGGCTCCAGGGCACATCCACCTCCTTGTGCCGCATCTTCCCACCTTCTGGGCAAGACCCAGCTGTGAGCACCAAATGAAATAACCACCACAGGGAGTGCATATGCACAAGACTGCATCCACCCATCCATCTCCTGGTGTTGCAAGATGTGTCAAATCCTTAACAAATGAGTCCTACCTCCCCAGAGGAGCCCGAAGTCGTGCTCTTTCACTGCTCTGAACCAGAGTAATCAAAATTTACTACTGCGAAGTTTTTTTTGCTACGAGGACAGGGAAGAAGAGGGACAAGGGTGAGTGGGGAGGGAAAATCTCTGCGAAGTATGCAATCTGAGCAAGAACCCCAGCTAAGCTCACGATCACAGGTTGGGACCTTCACCAAAGACACAAATACACAGGTCCCGACTTCTCACTGTGCTGCGATCTTGCTGTCATCCCCAGGAAGAGCAGCGGAGCCAGGCAGGCTAACTGCAGAGGAGTAGATCCTGTTGACAGTGGCTGGCATCCCCAATTTCAGTCCTTCGCAGCAAAGCGGTGAGGACCCACTTCTCCCTGCTTCGTTAACGTAGCAACTGGCCACCACGGGGCAACATTACCAACAGGCTGGCATAGAGTAATTCATACTTCCAGCACCACCATCAAATTGCCTTCCAGATATTGGTCAAGAGAGGCTCTGCCACAGCTAAGATTTTTATCAAACAGGTAGGGTTTTACCCTACGTGAACATAAAAGTTTGGCAGATCTTATCTTATTCCCCTACAGTAAGATCTCCAGATCTTACTCTCCTGGAATGTAAGTTTGCCAGAGGAAGCTGGAGAGATAAAGCAGGCAAAGCTTGTTCCTTGCAGCATCTTCCTTCTTTGTTTCAACCTTCAGGGGAAGCAAGGGCATCTGCTGAAGTGCTGCAGCACAGACCCAACCAGAAAAGGACGTGTGGACTTCCCCCATGGGTGCCATCCCTTCACCTCCTTCAAGGGAGGATGAGTCAGGAAGCTGGCAACCAGAAAACAGCCTCTGATGGGCAGAGAGACCTCGGATGGACTCAAAGTGGGAGACTATTCACCGAACTTAGGAAGAAAGCAGGAGTCAGAGGAACCGTTCACAGCACCTTATCTCCCAGTCCCAAAGCTTGGTGCCCCCAGCAAAAGAAGTGAAGGAGAAGCAGCAATGTTGGAGGCAAAATCCTCATGACAAAACCAGTACAGATCAGGGGACCACAGAGCCACCTCAGGGGCCCAAGACCTGCATCGCTCCGGACGCGTGCCAACCGCTAAGCAAGAACAGCAGATACCTCCCAAGGAACGCGTTTGCACAAGGTGAATCGGCCCTAGGGATGCTCAGGGTTGACTTGGCAGCGCTGGTCACAGGGTGTCTTTTCAGTGCACTCAAGCAACAAGATTCAGAGCTTAAGCTCTTGTTGAAGGCTTGGGATATGGCCATCGTTCTGGGGTGTGGAGGACCCTCCAGGGCACGAAGAGATGTCCGAGTGCCACTGGTGAGAGGACAAAACTCTCGCAAGGAGCACATGGTTCAAAAGGAGGCCTTTGAAGATGACATCGGAAGCCCAATGGTGAGAGAAAGCTAGCAGCACGTCAAGAAATAATCAAGCAGCAAAATACTTTCCACTCCAGGAAAGCAACCTGTATGGCACCAGGTGCCATCCCTCTACGCTCAACAGGAAGAGGCGAGGACATCATCCTGGAGACACACTGCAAGAAGTGGCCACATCCAAGCAATACTGAACCTTCAGACAGTCAAAAACCACGGACCAGAGCTACTTTACTGTATATGTGCATTCCGAGAAGCCTTGTGAGAAAGCCACGTCCTTCCCAAGTGCCAATATCCAAAGAAGGGAAATAACTCCTTTTTGCTTGCGAGTGGATGTTACCAGTCTGCTTTTGTTGCTGCGTGATCTTTACACGAGCTCTTCACCGTCCTCCCACGCAAATGCCAATGTTTTTCCAAGCTGGTTGCAGTCCTACCTCCAGCCTACAGCTGTCAGCCGTCCTGTTTCCATCCTTTCAAACACCTTTAAAGCAAATGATCCCCAAGCCAACCTCTCATCTCCCGCCTAAACTCAGCCCTCCAGATGCCTCTCGGACACTTCTCATCAGCTGTTTTATACCATCCCTGCAAAACCTCAGCAAATCCGTCTAAACATGCGCCATCACCCCTTTTCTCACAAGTTCCATGCCTCCACCCACGAGGCTTCTATCTCCCATTACCAAATCCTGCTTTACATTAAAGACTTTGCCGTCTTATCCTCGAAACTCATTAATTTCCATTTAAAACATTCATTCACGCACATATTTCCATTACAGAATCCTTCCCGTTTTCTGCTGCCATTTTCCTTCTACTGCAAAAGTGTTACGGAGCACAGGGCACCTCTGATATCTCTCCAGCCCGCTCAAATTTCTTAATCCAGCATTTTCCAACTGCTTTCAGCCCCTTCCTCTTCCAAATCCCACATAATCCCAATACTATTGCTACTTTGTCGAAGGCCAAAAAAAAGTAGAGCCTTAAGCAGCCTGAATTATACAAAGAGTATTTTAAAGTACCAACTTCAGCCTCTAAAATACCATCTTTTATCAGCTTAAAACTCTCAGATGAACGGGCTCTGCAGCAGGAAAAGGATGCCCCACGAAGGCAAAGTGCCACCTGTTTTCACCATCTGGAGTTAGCTATAGGACACGAGGTAAGTTACCAAGCACAAGAGTCCTCGAAAAATAAAAATAAAACCCACTAAAACGCTCTTCTACTTCGCCGTAGTCAGTACAATTAACCGCATAGCCCAGCGGTTAATTAACAGGTTTTTTTGCCCAAGTTGCTCATCACACGTCAAGCGCGTGTGCTCATCGTTTCCATCAGGCCGAACAGGCGCGAGCAGGGTCGCACGGCACATCGGCAGCTCGCCGAGGCAAACGCATTTGCTGAACTTGCACAACCCCGGCGTTTTTCAGAGCTATTCTTTGAAGAAAAGCAACCTAAAAGCATTTCTCCTTGCTACGCCTTCAGACTCAAGCTTCGTATTAAAAAAAAAAAAAAAAAGAAACAGGCGGAAAAGAATTACCTGTCCTATATTGCAACAAAGATACCAGTGGCTAAAATGTTTGAAGGCGTAGAAGAAAAGTAGAAAATGAGAAGAAACACAGAAAAATAATGAAATGCCATAAAAAAGCCCAACCAGAAAAAGTCTCAAAGCACAGGGAGCAAGAGATACCGAAAAGGCAAAAACCCCAAGTATGGGTTTTTATTCTAGTAGACCCATCAATTCGAAACAAATGGATTTCTCGCCTGCCTCGCACAAGACACTTTCAATGGTATGAAACAAGGACCAGAACTACCACGAGGGACAGACGTGGAAAGAGGTTTGAGAAGATACCAAAGAGCAAGGCCGAGAACTAACCAAAGAAGCAGAACTAGCAAACGGTTCATAACACGTTTTTGAGAAGACACCTTCCAAAAACCGAGCCGGCCCGTTGTCTGACCTGCCCTCCCTTTCTATCAATAGCCTCAACCTGGAGGAACGTTTGGGGGGCTTTTTTACGCTCCCCCCGCGCAGGGGTCCGACGGCACCCGCCCGTGCCTCCCCCGCCGGCAGCACGGCCACCGCCACCTCCCCGGGGCAACGGGCCGGAGCACAGCAGCGCGTCGGGCTAATACGGAAACATCGGCACTAGCGGATGCCACCGCTCATTTCATAACCAAAATGAAAACCCACTGAAAAAAAGTGTTTTAGAAGAGTCTGCTACCAACATAGTTACTTCTTAAGAGAGCGTCGCTTCTAACTCTGGCTGCAGTTTTAAAAAAAGATGCAATTAATTATCGACAATGACTCCGTGGCTGTCTAAAAGGAGACCCGCATAACGTTCGCTGCCGACGACAGAGGTAGCAAGAGCTCAGCCGGGCACCCGCGCTGACGCTTTCAGCAGGAGAGGTGGTCTGAGGAGGACAGGGACACCGCAGGCGCGGGGATGGAGCACGCGAGACTGTCCCGTACAGACACCCAGCACCATCCTGGGAAGCGCAATCACCACGTTAGTCACCAGAGCACTCGTACGCACAGCCGCAAGTGGAAAAAGTTAACGTTTTTTTAACAGAAGCAGCTTTTGGCTGCTAAGGACTGGAGAGCATGGGACTTCTAGCCAACAGGACGCGAGTACAGAAGTCCAATACAATACTCGGTCCACACACTTCCGTTGCACAAAAGTGCGACAGCACTTTTCACCTGTCTTCAGACTAGAATCCCTTCGTACATATAGATCTATATATTTATAGAAGCTACTCAACACATCGAACACGGGCCAGACTACTTTCCTTAAAGCTTCCCGTCCTTCCTTTCTACACCTTCCCACTCTACTTTCATTTTCTGGATGAAAAACAAGCTTACCCAAAAAAAGGAACGCTATTAACAGATTGCGCAGTACCGCCTGCTGCTTTATTGCAATGGTTTAAGCCCTTAACCGTGTCCTTCACCCGAAGGGGCCAGACGCAGCCGGCAAACACGCCACCCCCGCAGGGCACCAGAACTACCTTCCACTTCTTACCGCCAAAGAGCAGAACCTCTACTTGACATGTGCATTTTTTGGAGATGCTCAGCCAGGTGCGACACGGGGCTGAGGTTAATGCCAGCGGGAAGGAAGGAGGAGTGACAAGAGCTACCTAGAGCAACCCGATTCAGCGTCCCCGGGACTCAGGGGGTGCAGAACGGCACCCCGGTTCCTCGCCATCACTAGAGACGCCGAGGCTATCCACGGAGCTGTCGGTCTCTCCTTCCTAGAGGCTCAAAGGGTAGCCCTAATGCAAAAGGAGAACACCACGTATGTTTTAAGTAAAGCGCCGGTTTAAAGTCTAGTTTGAAAACAGATGAGCAACAAGAACAGACGAAACCCCAAACCACGCGCTCGCTATACGTGTCGAGCGTGCTTTTTCCACTGGGGAAAAACGCTTCTCATTGCCAAGTTAAAGCTACTTCAGGAAAAGACTTCGCAGGTTTGACTCGCATCTCATTTTGCTGGAGATGCACCGGCCGACATTAAAAATAAGGTAATGCGCGTTTTGGAAAAGAGTTCTCTTATTTGGAGACTAAAAATGGTTTAGCCGCCCAGGAAAGCGGTCCTGCCCCTCCCCGTGACAGCAGCACGGCAAAGGGTTTGCTCTCCCTGCGCACAACCTGCACTTCCAGCACCTTCCAATGCCAACACTGCTTTAAAGCTTCTGAGCATCACGGGGGTTGAAGCTGCAGTTCCCCCAAGACGCCTCGATGCACAAGGAGCATCCCTTGCTCTAATGATCAAGCTCAAAATTTCATGGCTTACAAGCAAAATATTTTAGCTGACCGTTTCCATAACTCAAAATACTTCAATAAAACACCCACACAGTGACAAGAATGAGACTTTAATCAGTTTTAAGTGGAGTTTTAACACTAAGAGAATAAAGGGTTGTTAAACACAATAACAAACGGACATCTGATTTGTATGAGGCATTATCCTGTACATGTCATACTTGGTTTTTGTGTATTCTCAGTGCATAGCATTACACACAGAGCCACTGTTGCACAGCACAATAGTATTTGAAGAGGCTGAATCAGAGTAAGGCTGCTTAACAGACTGATTTTTTTTTTTTTTCTTTTAGTATCTATATATATATATGCTATATGAAAACAGACTGAAAATCTGAACCGGCAGAGAAAGGCAGCTCTGCCAAGCGCTGCAGTTGGAGCCCCTTTTAGTGCACAGTTCCACCCCATCCATCTGCATGCATGACACTTTCTAACAGTATTTAAAAGGTAAACGAGGCACTTCGTGGCAACCACAGGCATCGTTAACGTATTGCACACATTTGCTATGACTAAACATGGAACTTGCATACTAGCATCCTATTTTTTTCAAATTTTTTTCTCTTTTTTTTTTTTTTTTTTTTTGAAAGCTGAAACGTTTTGATGCTGCATGTAAACTCCACTTCAGTTTACAATGTGTGCCACAGGAACGAATCCAGGTGCTGTTTATACACCTGCCCTTTAATAGCTGTGGCAAATACTTTGAGTGGGGCTACCAATGACTGGGGGATGCCTCAGGGCTTAACAGTAAGCTCTTACCGAAGTGATGCCTTCAAGTAGTTTCAGACATGTAAGCTGTTTCACATCCAAAAAGGTTTAAGCGTACAGCCCAGAAACTCAAGGAGAGATTACCTACAGAATGCAGTTCAAGCTAATTATGAATACTGTCATAAATAAAGTTTTAGTAAGGACTCAAAAACTGAACTTTCAGTCATAGGAATTCTTGTCAACTTCTATGGGGGTGGTAACTGAAATAAAGTATAGGAGAGTATGTATAATATATATTTATATATATAATATATATATATAATGCCATTTTTCCATTTCCAATGACTACACCATAAAATGTAAGCAAGGCTTCTCAAAGACATCGAAACATTCAAAAAAATCAAAACCCTCATTCCAACCTTCACATTCCAAAGGAAAAATAACAGTGCAAAAGCCCATCGCGTCATGATTTCCAAGCTGGCCCTCAGCGTTACATACCGGAACCGCACCAATCCAATTTTTATTATCCAAAGTGGGACACGCAGCAGTGTCAATATCGGAGTACTTTTAAAGCATGAACATTTTTGTTTATTAGCAAACACAACTTTCAACTGTTAAAAACCAGAAAAGGTGAAAACATAATTTGAAGGGTAAGAGTTAAACGTCACATCCCAAGGTAACCACCTCCTGCTCGTCAATAAGAGTGGGAATAACGAGTGCTGGAACCAGCAATCTTGATCCATTAAGCTATTAAAGTCTAATTAAACCTGTAAGTCAGAAAATATTTATCAGCTTTGTTAGAAGTTAGAATCGTGAATCTGATGAGCAAAATTGACCTACAGATACCAAAAAAAAAAAGCACTTTATACCTTCGTTTACCAATAGTAATTACTGGAAGTCCTGCCGCCTTGTCTCATTCAAATTCTTAACATTAATGCTGTTGTACAGGGCCCTTACAGATTCCATACACAGGTGTTATCTAGGCGAGAACACAGCTAATGAACTTCAATGTCAGCACCAGTAAGTTAATTGGGGGGGGTGTATTATATCCTGCAAAAAGTGTCAATTTGGAGACAGCTATTCATGGCGTACTTCAGAGAGAACAATTTTGTCAGCTACTTCACATCTGCATGCAACAGTAGTTGTACTCTTAGGTCATCTGCAGTCTGGGCGTGCCAATTATATACCGAACGTGAATCTCAAGCCCTATTCCTGGCTATATCCCTACGAACAAATAATACAACGCTGCCAGTTTAGAAATCTAATTTGTGGGGTGGTTTGGTTGGTTTTTTGTTGGTTTGGTGGTTTTGTTTTTTTTTTTAATAGCAAACAATATATTTGGGACAAGCCCTGCTTTTTAAAAGTACACACCTTCATATACGCACAGCGTTGAGAATTTACCGCAACACTGGTTTCCTGTATATCGTGTGTAATGTCTGTTTTTAAAACATTGTAGGTACTGAGTATTCAAGTAAAATTCCCTAACACTTAATGACATTTTTTAAAAAAGTGTGCAAAACTGCAAAACTCATTGGAATAGAATGTGTAAGGTCAAAGGGGTGGAACGGCTGACAGAGGTTTGATTGAATAAATGCATCATAAATCTTCAAAACAAACACTAACCTGGAGAATCTCCAATTGAAATTTCCTGTGCACCATTACAAAATATTTTTATATTAACGAGGAAAAAAGCTTGCAAGGCAGCACATGAAGTATTCACAGCAGGAATATGATTGAAAAACTAATAATATAAATGTAAGATGTTGACTGACGTATGCACTAATAGCATCTGACTTTTAGCACTGGCCTTGATTACACAGGAGATGGAGCAGCCATTACAATTCAGAAAAAAAACAATTAATAAATCATTGTCAAATTTTGTAACAATTTGTTTCAAGCCTGTATTTTAGTTGATAGCCTCCACATTTGTATGGTTAAGTCATTGTTGCTGTGTTTCCTTTCTGTGACCCCAATAATTTTTCTCCCTTCATTTGCGGGTCTTTAGGATGTTGTGAAGGTTCATTCCTGTACCCCTATACAGAATCACTCCCTCTAGCTGCCTTTTCTAGCACCATTACACTTAAAAAAATAAAATGCACAAACAACAAGCAGTGACAGCGGCGACTCTTCAATTGTCCAGGATGAATTACGGTAGCATGCTAAAGAAAGGTGCATGTAAATAGCCGGATATGGTACACAGGCCAAGCTCCAGCGGACTATATTCCTTTCTGAGCATTACTTTCCATCCCCCATCCAAAATACATGCATTAGAATGTAGTAAAACCTTCTAGAAACATCTCTTAGCCAACTGCAGACTTTTCTGTTGCCACACAAGTGCAAAAAAAGGGGCAGGATGTGAACCTGTATATTTTCGAAACTTGGTTTGGTGACAGAACACAAAAGGAAAAATTCCTACGTATACACATTAGGTCTGTCTCCACTTTTATAAAACTGGAATAAAATGGGAAAGTGCCATGTTTATAGTTCCTAATTGAAGTTTTAACGTCCTTTTGACACAAAAAGGTATATACATATCAGAACTACGTAACCTTTTTTTTCTTCAACCGGACAAGTGTCAAACCCTGTAGATTTATAGGGCAAAACAAGATTGGTCAGGAAAGAATTGTTCCTATAATTGGTAATCTGACACTATGTCCTTTTGCCATTTAAAAAGGTCCTTTTTTCAGTTTATTCAAGTTTGTCACTCTTCGTGGTTGGTTTTGTATGTGTGTTTTTTTTATCTCCAATAAAAAAAATATTCAGACTTTTGTAATCTGCGTATGCTGATCTTCATCAAAAGGTTCATTCTCTGGATCAGAGTCAGTGGTGTCAGAGTATCTATAATGATCAGGTTCATTGTCACTAACATCTGGTGTTACAGAAGTTGAACTGCTAGCCTCTGGATTTGATGGCTCTTCTACTGTTTTTGTGAAAAATAGCTTCACCTGGGAAAGGAAAAAACAACATTTAAAAAGGGAACCTGAACTTTAACCGAGCACAGGTAACAATGCAATTTTTAACAGCGTGGCTCCTTCCGCTACACTGCATCACGTGGGTTCCTCTCTCTACTCTGGAAAGGAGGACATAAAGAGAGAGCTCTTCTGAGGGCAGCCAGCCTCTCACTACCACCCCCGACAAAATACAGGCCCGGCAGAGCAGCAGGCTTTTCAAGGCCAGCTGAAGGAGTTCCGCATATCTGCGCCAACCGCCGGCACTCTTGAGTCAGAGCAGCAGGACAGACCACCGCGGCGGGCCATGCCACACTAAGCTTTTCGACCGTCCTACCTTCTAGACCTCTGCGAGCACAAAAAGAGACAGTATTAAGAGTGCACGGGAATGGAGAAAACACTCTATAACTGGTGACGTGTGCACGTGTGTCTAATCCAAGCAACATTCCAACAACCAGCTATGTCCATTACCTTCAAAGGAGCACTGCTGGGGTCTGATATTTTATGAGCGAGTTAGAAAACACTAAAATTCTTAAAAATGGCTTTTTCATTTTTAAAAACAGTGCTGGCAATGGTTCATATTCCTCAAAGCTACACTCGCAGGTTAGGGTATTCCCGTGAAGCGGGCCCCTCTGCAAATCAACTCGGGAGTTACTGTGTAAAGCTCAGAGCTCGTGGCAATGCAGCTGGTACGGGAAAGATGCTACCTGGGTCTCTGCGTCTCCTACGGCTTTGATAAGCACCTGAAACAACCCGAAGCCTTTACTCCCACGTCTCTCAACATCTATCGACTTCCCAAAAAGCAGATAAACTTACAAAGCGAGAAGCTTTGCTAAGTGGTGGCAATACTAATACATGAATTCAATTTCTACATAGACAGCAGTTTCAAATGGTTCCTCTGTAAGGCAAGACAGACAAATCAGGCGACGTCATGCAGCTTTTCAGCTTTGTTTACACATAATATATACTGACCTTGAAGTTTGGAGAGAAATATCTGTTGGCTTTGTCTTTATTTGCTTTGTCTAGATCGTTTTTTGTTAATGTAAGGATTAAATATTCCTTATCATTATCTGAGCGCTCTGTACTGAAAATACCATCAAGTTCCTGATCTGCAACTAGACTTCCATTTTCTACTTTGTCTGAATTTTCATCCAGTCCTATGAAGAATGTATTTACCCAAAAGTGAAACATTTTGTCCTGGGGGAGGAAGAACACAAAGAACAAGCTTGCTTTAGTATTCACTAGTGGCACATTAATTAGACTAATATCATCTCGGGTCAAAAACAAAATCGGTAATATCAAACAGAACTTGTTCGGACAGCAGTACATCATTGGTTACATCGCATGCAAAGACATTTTCACCAATTCTCCTAGACAATACACAAAACTCTGCATTAATCAAACTCAATTTTAACTGATTAAGCTTTCAGAAGTCAATCCTTATTGAAAGTTGGTTTTAAAACAATCTATCATACCTACAAAAGAAGCAGATGACAATAAATTAAACAAGTCATAAACTTGTAATCACAGGGCATAAAGAGATTTTTTTTTTTTTTTTGCTCATACCTTGCCCAGCAGTAGCCAAACCCAATAGACAACCTGTGCGAACCAGCTTAGGTCAGTAATATTTATCAATACAGAACATCTTCCTCCATAGCTTCCTGCATAACAGAACGTTTTTCTTTATTTTTATACAGAAATAGCTGTAATTGAGCAAAACCACCCTACAAATACAGGACTTCTATCGTAGCGGATTCGTTACTGCTTTAGGGAGACGGTTTCTACCAGTCAGATGTTTGCTGACCAGTACGAAGAGAAAGTCAGACTCAAAGTGTCTGCTGTCCTTCTACTCAACGGGGAGTTTTTAATGAGGAGATCAGGCACTGACAGTTTAAGTGTATTCAGCTTAAGCAGAACTTGACAGATGACCATCAACAGCTGGAAAGGTACAAGTTAGATTAACCACTAGAACACTGCAACAGGTATACCTGTACATTTATATTTTGCCTCTTTGTATCAGTAATGTAAATGTAAAGTAAAAGTAAAAATGTAGAAGTGACTTTGAAAAGACACTGGAGAACTCGCTGATATCAGCCAGTACATGACATGCTTATCATTATGACTGGCAGGGTCACTGGGAGCGTCTATCACCGTATGTGCTACTGAACAAGCAGCCACGTTTTGCTCTTGGCTGGACAATCTCTGAAGATGACATGCCCAGGAACCTCACCTTTAAGCTTGCAGCTAAATAGCTCTGTAGGATGCACTGAATGCTCTCGTGTTAGTTCTCCATCACTTGCCACGCTTTTGTCAGTCAAGAGTTGATGTTTCCAAGATCAACTACCATTAGCAGGCTGGTCCTGACTAGCACACTAAGCACTTCTCCATCTGAAACTCTGAGCTACATTTACTTCCCCTTTACAAATGATACCTTCTATTTTCCTCCAATTTGAGATTTCAGGCAAAAGATCCAAAATGCAAACGGCCAGTCTTCCCACTACAGCCAGTATTTCTGCATTTCAGTTAAAGCTGCAGGGGTGACAAAGCTAGCACATACCAGCATCTAACATTCCTTGATATTATACAGGACCAGAACACGAATCGACTCCTTCTGAGCTAATTTACATATTTTGGTTTACCAGAGAATTCCAATTTCTTATGGGAAATTCCAGGTCCTGCCCCACCTTGCTAGCTATTCATCTCTGCCGGTAAGCAGGGGGAGGGAATCAGAGGTGGAACAGAAGTAGCTCTAGTGTGTACCATATGAGCATGTGTCCCTGCTGAAGGCAATCTGGCACCAGCAAAATATCACATTCTCCTGGGCCATCGAGAACGGGGCAGGGAAGAGCTGAACTACTGCTTATATTCTTCTCACAAATTAATAAAAACATGTAAGCACACAAACACTGGGAATTTAGAAGTGTCTTATGAAACAACTTCTACCTGCCTTCTCTACCAAAGCTCAGTAGACCCATTGTCAATATTTGAGGCAAAGCATACAAAACCACTTCCAGCTTCTGCGCGTTTCTGTAAGCACTTAAGAGACCCCCAACCTGTAAGGAAGTGCAAGGGCAAAGACCAAAGTTAAATAATGCAGTGAGAAACACTTCTGGTAGTTAAGCAGTTATCCACCTCAATGCACGCCTCTCCAGTACCTGTAGGAATCAAGTTTATCTACCAGATTAACATGCTGTAATTACAGTTGTCTTGGGAGACTAACAGATGTTTGCCACTGCGCCCAAGTCCCTCCAAGCCATCACATCTACAAAGAAGCCTTGCTGGAGCCCATCCATGCAAGGCAGCAGTTGGTACACCCTTGCCAGGCCCAACCTGCTCATACACTTAGCACGTTGCTCTTCTTCACTAACACTACCTGAGAAACAGTCTTAAAAATGCCCACCCCAGAATCTGGAAGTAGAGGATGAACATCCCGGGCAAGTAACTCTCCAAGGAGTCATCAGCCTGCCTGCTAATGTTTCATGAACAAAGTGGCAGTAGGCAAAATCCCCATGAAGACATCTTCAGGGTAACCTGGTCCAGGCTCCTCCTATGCCCAGATGATGAGTCCCTCAAAAGATATGTAGTCCTCAAGGAGATGAGATGGCTACTCCTGCTCAAACCAAAAGACCAGTTCAGGTCAAAACAGAAACAACCAATGGCATCAGCTTTCCAGCTACAGAACAGGAGGGATTTGGAGTCCAGGTGCCGTCTGCAATAAACAGCAGGAAAAGGAAAGCCTGAGCTGATGTTTCCAGCACCCAACAGCTCTGTAAGCAGGTGGACTTACCACCTGCAGTCTCACCGCTGGTGAAGAGGCCATCCTTCCAGTGAGGATTTAGAGACCAAAGTGCATTTCCACACCACGACCACAGTTAAGGCAAATCCCACCTCTTATAGCTGGGGTGATGGCACTACTACGTTTCATCCTTCTTCAGGACCACAACACAGAAGCAGCAACGCACTTTGGTGCTGGTCCTCAATGCCACCCATGACACCTCCAGCGAGGTCAGCATTGGAGAAGACAAAGCTGATGAACACACTGCAGCAGATGGATGGAAAATGGCTTATACCAATAGTGCTGAAGCAGCTTTGGAGGAAAGCAGTGCCAAAGCAAACAAGGCCACTGGATGTAAACCAATGCCAGCAGAAGCAGAAGGCATGGTCTTGTCACGCCTCACCTTAAACTTCACCAGGTGGAGCAGAACCAGGGAGGATTTACTTGGCACTTAAGGGCCTGCCTGAACAAGCAACTGCGGGGACTCAGCTTTACTCAGAGTCTGGAGAAGACAAGATAGACGACAAACTTCTCACTAGACATCTGTCTGCCTCGGGATAAATTTGCAGAGGTCTTCAGGGACTCAAACTAAACAATACAACTTGGCTGAGCTGGTCATTTATCCTTTTATCTCCCTCCAGCTTTTTAAAGCATCAAGTTATTTTCCTTGCTTTCCCACTACACTAACTTAATTAGCTTAATACACTAAGTTCGTGGGTACTGGAACATGGCACGGCCACTCAAATCGGGGGAAGACTCGGTCATGTTCTTTGGAATTAGCTTTTAAAGCTGATAACTGTGTTACTGCTTTCACTGAAATACAAGACTCATTATTCGGAGTGAGAATTCAGCCAGCTTCAGCTAAAACATCAGGCGCCAAGATATTTCATGGGAGACAACGAAGAAAGTTGATGTAATATGGGACAAAGATAGGAATTTTAAAAATCAAGGCATGAACTGAACTTGGGCTTTATATAGCAAATCAGAATACCAGATCAAGTGCTCACAGGAACACGCTTTAATGAATAGGCTTCTGAAAACAACTATCAGCTAGAGGCTTTTTTTGAATGAGTTTTGCTTCACTTCCAGTTACATCACAGGCATCTGCCTTAAAAAAAAAATGCAGATGTATTTCTTCCCATAACCAAATCTGTATCATAAGATCTACAGTGCAGTATCAGACACTTGAGACAGAAGCTGATTTAATCACACTATTTTGGCATACAATACTTATCCCTATCTCGCGCAGTTTTTCAGTTCTCAGACTGACAGAAAAAATATATCTCACTCCAGAGCAGATATCTGCCTCTAACTGCAGACTGAGATCCAAATCCAAGATCATTCAAGCCATCAGCTAGGAGTTCCCGTATCCTCCTGAGAGTTTAATTTTGCGGAGGGATCTACAGGCACTTATAATCACTTTGCAGCACCAGCTAAGGGTTTTGGAGATGCTATCCAGTAATCAGAAGATGGAGATCATGTCTCAACCTGTTCCATGCTGGCCTCACAGCTTCCCGTCACCATGGCTGATGGAACTTCTTGTACCATTTTCAGATCAACAGTTAGAGTCTTCCGACATTTTCAGAGTTCATTCTTCAGTGTTTGCTAAACAGCAATCACCCAAAGTCCTCTTGAACTGGGTAGCAGAACTTCTCACCTATACAGGCTCAAGAGGTGAAATGGCATATGCGACAGCTCAATGCTGTCAGCCCTGCCTACGCTAGAGTCCAGCTATAAAACAGGAGTAACTCTTACAAAAAAGGCCATACCAATGTTTCCCTCTCATCTATACCAGGACTCCTCCTGAAAAAAGTCTCCTGTACCCCCAGGCTCTGCAGGCAGGAAGATGATGAGATCTTCTGTGTTATTTTTAAACAGACTTTCATTGAACCAAGTGATTTAAGGATACTCTGAAATACTTTAAGATTATCATGTCAACATCCATAACTGGAAGAAAAAGGCTTCACGCAGATACATGGAAGCAAACCTAGAGAGACTACAGCAGCAGTGTGAGATGGAAGAATAGCCAAGCTACAAGTCAGAGACACAAAAAACCACATGCTCAAAACCCCCTCCGAATTACTAACTTCTATCCATCAGAAATTCATACATACTAACTGCACTCGAGCCTCAAGCCATTTTCTTCTCATATGAGCATGCATTTCATTCTTGAAAGGAAGTAGCTACATCGTTCTGAAGAAATGGTTCAAGAATAAAGAACTTTATTAGACAAGAAAGGACCAAAAGTTGTGGACTTGCTAACTGATGCCAGGTGGCACAGATTATGGAAGCGCTGAAACAGGGTAACTTGTCCAAAGCAGTTACCCTCTTACCAACATCTTCTCACCAGCACCAACAATCCTTTGGCTGAGGTCAGCTCTCGCTAGCCACTGAATTTGCTTAAATTCAGTTTTGTCATTAAAAAACCGGGACACTTGACTGCTTTAAAATTCACACTGACACTGCAACGCTAGGTGCTTGAAGTCACTTGGCCATTCAAGTTTGTTTTGTTTCATGAACAATAATTTTATCCAAGAGCGTGATCAAAGTTGAGGAAAACCCTCCATACTAGAGAGCTCTGCAGAGGATTAAGAAATTTGAAAGCAAGCACAGGTGAGCAAATCTGATCTCTTCAGCTGAGATCAGTGGTATCAAACACCAAACCAGACCCAGCAGGAGGACACAGAAGTTTCCTTTATCTCCAGAGATGAGACATAGCCATTCTCCACCCTGAGGCCCAGAATGGACCGAGAATTACACTTTTAATTAATGCTATTATTTTTTTGATTAGGTTTCATACAGAAAGTTAAAATGCAGACTGGTAGATATGCGATGCCTTTAAGTGTGTTGAAGAAAACTTGTTTAGCAGCTACCTATAAATCTGCTGACCTTGGAAGAGCAAGAACCAGTGACAGGCAACAGACCTTAATTCCAGCTTTCATAAACACATGTGAATAAACCAGAATCGCTGAAAGGTAAGATCCTGTTACTCCTAATTATGCTGTTCCTCATTAATTAGGTGATCACTGCATAGAGGTGATCTTCTCCAAAATGGGACAAATCTCCACAGTGGAAGGCCCTCTCTTTGGGGGTTTTAAAAAACTGCGTAGAGTCAGTTTATCTAGAAAAGGAACAGGCACCGATGTGAAACACTTGTACAGAGAAATGTGTTCAACTTTGCGCCAAGGTAGGTTTTCTGCCACATATATTCGCCTTTGCCCTATTCCCGTCTTAGTTACTTTACGTAACAAGTTGTCAAAAGGACCACGTGGAAGAATCTCCTGTCGTGCCAAAGCACATGTTAGAGAAGGAATATTTCACTAACTCTCAATACGAAGACCTCAGCAGTGGCTTCATAAAACAGACTAACATGCTTACATCCGAGAGGATCCCCGGTCCCAGTCCCAGATGTCCTCAATTCACATCTGCATTTACAGCAGAGCTAACAGAGGTGGTCTTACCAGGACTGTGTAACACCACACATCTACTTTCTTTTGGCCTCCATTCCCACACAAGGTTGAGGGCAATTAGACACTAGATACAACAGATCTTTGAGGCAGATTATCAAGGTGGTTTCTTTACAAAAGACTTCCGTCTGGTGAAGGGACAGTTTCTATCTCTCAGAAAAGCTTGCAGACATGGGAAGAAGGGGTTTCACCATCTCAGCATTTCTTGGCCCCAGCAGTCCAAAAACACTGAGAAAAGGAGCACCTCTGCACTATCTGTAATCCGCACAACCTGAATAGTTAGGGTACTTGACAGGAATAGACAAAAAGAAAAAAAAAATCAACCAGCTACTCAGGAACTACAAAGAGATTCTCAAGAAACGAAACCATGCTGATATGATGCTCTGAAATGAAACTACAGCATAGTAACACACTCGCTGTGTTTCTGCAGACAATTCTACACGCTCCTGAAGACCGAACTGATGCTACAGAAACTGTATGCGATAACGAGGAGCTCTAGTTTATGCTGTCACTGGATCTCGGTGCTCTCCATAGAGGTGAAACAAATACAGGAGTTTGTTCCTGGTGCTACAGAGCCAGGATCTAGCACCTGAGCTGCGCACTGATATTTCGGGGCTTAGCTGGGGAGGGGGTAGTGCAGCACAATGCTTCCTACAAAGTCCGTTCACAATCCACGCGGTTACTGAAGATGGTACAGAAACGACAAATTCACAGTTAAGACAGGACAGAGACCGGATAAAACAGGACTTTGTCTCAGATGTTTGGGTTTTGTTTCATCTCCTCCCCGCAGCCCTCATGGCTAGCCCACAGTACTTATCTGGGTGCTCCTTTAAAAGTCTGTTCTCAAAACTGGCTCCTGTGCATTGCAGTTTTAAACGTCAATAATTTTAATGTTGACTTAAAGTAGCATTTCTACTTTTAAAGTGCTCTGTTTTACAGTTCTCTGTATTGCATATAGCCACATCGACCAACTAAAATACCTCATTAAACAGGCAGAAGAAAATATTCCCATTAAGAAACTGTTTAAAAACTTTTGCAGACATCAGTGTGTAGCAAACTACAGCACACAACATTTCCAGCTAGTGAAATTACACCATTAAACTAGTTAACAATACCTGGTAACTGAACAAACCTGCAAAATAGTGTGCATGTGCATTTATACACGCATCTAGTAGGTACAACCTGTGCGCACAGTTACAAGAGACTTATCTCATAACTTACGTTTGTCTCCCAATCCACTCTAGTATTCTCTTATTTTTATGCTTTGCCTGTACACAGGATTCACTCAGTAAGCGCGCTTAAGTTTTATAACGCCCATTAAATAGTGAACAACTATTCATAAAGAATTTTAAGTGGTAAATGCAAAGGTAGTCTTTAATCAACATGGTCTCATCTTCACCTTTCACTTTGGTAGATGCAAACTAGCTCCGCAATCACTAGAATTAATGAAACCCAGTGATGAGGTTCTTTAAGAACTCACTGACTTTGGTGTCAAAATAAGTTCTAGATTAATTTTTTCCACAATTGAGACACTGATAAAATTCTCAGTTCTGAGTGAATTCTCTAAATGTCTAATGTCAAGCATTGCAGCTGGGAATCGAGAGATGGCTGAATAGATTGCAGAGATACCGTTACAAGGTGCGTAGGAACTCAATTATCTCAGAAATTCAACCAAATTTGACAGATGGGTAGAAATGAGCCAAGAGCACACAGACAGGATCTTCTGTGCATGCTCAAACCTTAGGAAAATTTAGTAAAGAAAACAGCTGGAGTTAACTTGCTCAGTATGCAAGTCTATTTTTAGAATGAGAATGTTTCTTCCTCAATTAGATTACTCACTACTACCCAAACGACTGCAACACATATCCAGTATAACTTTTATCCAATCTTTGTACTTAATCTCACCAACTCTCAAAATACCCAGCTTTCATTTTGTGGTAGATTCTCTCCTTGGGAAAACTAGACATCAAAGAATTAAATACTGTGATTACACATCACTGAAGAATAACCAACACCCCAGCCCCGCATCAGCATTGGCTCAACAATATTTTTCTGGAAAAGCGAGAAAACCAACCTTTTTCAACATCTTGTTCTGTTTGTGGAAAAACTCCACTTTGATATCGCCGCATACTGGCAAAGGTTGAGGGAATTCAAAGTACATATACTTGTCTTCACGTCTTGAGGGTCCTGAAGGGGAGGTGAATATCTTTACCTTGAGCTGGTACACCACAAACTGAGGATCTGCATAGCAAAACAGAGTGTCACTTTGTAAGAAAAGCCTTAAAGTGTCAAAAAGCACAGTATTAGTATCAGAATCACAATCATGAGCTACAGTATTTTGAAAGTTAAATAAATATCTACTTAGAGTTAAGCACCGCAGAGCATCAAACTTCACTAGAAACAACCTAACAGATTTCTGTCCTTTGTAGTAATACTCTCTGGCAACTGTAGGATTCCTAGAAAGTTGCTGTTTCTTTTTAGTATAATAAGAAAGGACTACATGAAGTGACAACTTCTTGACTTTTCCTTGCATATTGCCTCTCATCCCTATATTATATGGATATAACTGAGGGGGTTTATTCTCTCTCGTCTCTTCTTCGCATTGCAGAGTGGGCGGTCATGTCAGCACAAACTGATTTCTACTCTTACACGAACAGAACCGTTATACAAACAAAAACAAGGACAAAATTTAACATTAATACACAAACCAACCGGCACCGACAGACTATACAGACACGGACCGCAAGTCCGTCGTGTAAATCACCGTCACCAAAAAAGCGCCAGCCACGGCGTAACTTTCTAAATTAAATCTGCAGGGGTAACAGCTGGTTTGGTGTAGTCTAAGCAGATTTTCTTTGGAAATTGCCAGACACCAGCATGAAAGCCAGAAATGTTGAACAAAGCTTATTCTAAAGTTTTTCTGCATTTGCTCCTGACTCCTCTCTTAGTCTTGGATGCAGACTGCCACCCTGAAACCACCCCTGCAGAGCTGTGGAAGTCCCTACCGAGCACACCCACGCTATCTTGCTGAACAGCCTAGCTATACAACTGCTACTTTTCTCCCTCAAATCCTCGGAGCCGTGAAACCCTGTCATCCCTTCGTTGTGCCCGAGAGGCATGACTCTGCTCAGTCAGTGACTTTAAAACAGAAGGAAGATAACAAGGAAGTCGGATTTAAAGTTATCATGTGTTGGTAGAATTACTACCATCGCAGCAGATAATGCAACTAAAGTAGTAAACCAGACCATTGGCTTCACATCCTGAAAAATCACCGAAAGCTTCACAGCAATGTAAAATATTGCAGTATACAAAGATGCTGAAGTTGATAGTTACTCTTTCTCAGGTGCTTAGCAAATCTTTTGTTTATCCCAATATCCCACTGTGAAAATAGCATGCTAACAACCTGGTACAGACAAACAAGTCAATGCTCACGCGAGCAATTCATACTTGCAGCTTGATTTCGCAAGCGTAGCGCAGTTTATCCAAAACATTAAATAAGTGGTAATTGCAGAAATCTGTAACCTCCACACCTCTACCCTAGAGGCAGAGGTTTTTTGGCAGAGGCTCCTCCCTTCCTCCTCCTCCTCCTGTAAATACAGCTAGCCTGACAAGTTGCTTGATTGTTTCTTATGTGCGTTACGTGCTCAGGTACTGTCTTACAACAATATTAAGAGTGCAATTTTAATCAAAGCCACAGGAGGCATTGGAATTAATTACACATTGCAGTAATCCCCATAGCAAAACCATTAGAAAAACTTTTTCCACTAACAAAAAATGAACACGCAGCACTAGGCAGTTACTGCCCTGTAACACAGCCCACAGAAGGACAGACGTATTTATACTTCAAAGTTTCAAGGAATATGCTGTTCCTTACTAACACACTGTGTATCAGCAAACCAGATTAATCGTTTACAGGTGTATTAATACTTTATAAGCCTCCATATAAAGAAAAGTTTATTCCAGAGTTAATTAGATATTTACTCAGCTGAACCAATTTTTTTTTATTTAAACATCATGCGAAGAATGATGTTGCTGCATTTGAAGCCAACATGCCATCAAGCAAATGTTTTTCAGCAATTCATGTTTCCCAAGAGTTGCTATATTAAAAAAAAGGCTTTGTATAAAAGTAAGGAGCAAATATCCAAATATATATATGGCATCACTCATCTTCAAACCATTAAATACCTCCCTATTTAAAACTGCAGTGAAACAACCATACGAGTCCTTCACAGACCTCAACTTACTGCACCTGGGAGGGTGCTAGCACACTAACCCAGCGGATTTTAGAACATGAAGTGTGTAAGTATGATCATCTCCTCCATCAAGATGTGCAGCCCTTCATGTCACGTAACAGAATGGTAACCGTCACATAACCAAACCGAGTTCGAAGGCCGATGCGCTTCCTTACGAGAGCTAACGGAGGTTAACGGGGTGCTGGGTACTTACTGCAAGTTCCGCTGCTGAACATGGGAATTGTTTCAAACATCATCTTGTGAAACAGCAGTGCCACTGGTCTGTAATCCAGGTGATTCTTTAACAGGTAGCTATAGTAGTATACGTAGCGTCTCTGACTGGGAATTGTCACTCCCTAAACAGAGAGAAACAAACGTCAAAAACCATCAAGACCATTTATTAGCATCGCTCACAGAGCTCCTGCTCATTACCTGAGAATATAACTAAAGGCAAATAAACCACGAATGAAAATGTAGCTAAAGCACCTGGAATAAACCATCGGGATTTATGCTGCGTATACCTCTGCAGCAGCTACAGGGGAGACCGGCGCACAAAGTAAAGCATCTAAGCTGGCTGTACCTAGAAAGCAGGGGAGCGCTGCACTGCTTTCTACACGGCGCAGAAACCCAGCCGTGCAGGTTTTTAGTACAGTAACTCATGACCACCCCCAGCGATTTCTTCATGGGGGACCATCCTGGGCACCTTAAGGACTAGCGAAGACATAATCCACCTCCAAACCATTCCCAAAGACAGCCTCTGGATGCGTTCCCCTTGTCCCGAGACGCGTGTCCACATCGCCTTTGCTCATCCTGCAGAGCGCCGAAGAGGAAGCTGTTTGCACACATTATCTAACACCAGGCAATTAATTACCGACCAGTCCCCAGCACAGAACGAGCAGGACACCGGTTTTCCAGCTACTTTAGTACTTATCTCCAAACATCTGTCTCAAGCAACGAGGCAAAGAACGCAGATTTTTCTGTATCTTAAAAACAAACACCTCAGACACCCTGAGGGTCATGTAAAAGATGGTTTGATGTTGCTGGTTTTTTGGGGGTGGAGAGTGTCAGATGTTAAGCAGCAGGGACCTAGAACATACTCTAATTTTTAAGCACCAATACAGGAATTGCATTTCAACAGCAGTTTAAGTCAAAAGATTCTAATTTTGTTTGCTAATATCACTGTACCCAAGACTGACGCTACCTTCTATCACAAAATGCCCTTCTGAAATGTTTTCACAAAAACCAAAAGTGGAAAGTTTCATTAATACAGGCCCAATAGCCCCAACTGTTAAATGAAGGACTTCTCAGTTGAATTACGACTCTGAACACTTGCTTTGAGAACACAGAACCAAAGAATATTTTTATTACTGATTTTAAATCAACTTAAACTTCAAGTAATGGAATAGTTTTAAAGCTCTTATAGCTAATATTTTCAAGTAAAAGTGATAAAGATGAAAAACAACTTAATTTCCTAGAAAATGCAATACATGGTTTATAACTCCTCATAATATATTCTTGCAACAGCATCAGTAAGTAAACTTTCATATTAAAACAAAATGTGAAATTGCAATAAACTGGAGATAAACAAAAGATTTTCATATACGAGTCCATGAGCATTTTGGTCACAAAACTTAGAACACAGTATTTCTATACACTGTTAGTTGTAATACCTGCTTCACCTTACAACAGCCATAAGCTAGGAGTGGCTAGAGTACTTTTAATTTAGTAAGCATCTATTCTGCACACATGAAAATATTCACCTCCTTCCATTATTTAAAAAAAAAAAATGTTGGTAATTATGTCTCCTTACCACTTCAGATGTTTCTAAATTACACAAAAGACTTTCCCCTACAGCACTTGTACAACGAGCTTCTTAAGTAGCCTTCTACACTGACCATGTTTTTGGTTCAGATGTCATCTCAGAAGTTAGAGCCACTTCTTAAGGGAGTTTTAAAGTTTGCTTTCCTGGGATCTGAGCTTCATGCCTGAGAAAATCCCAGCCTCAGAGCAAACCGTCAGTCATTTGCCAACGCTGCCACAGGTAAGGAAAACGCATCCTTCTCTGCTTATAGCTTCTTCATGCCGTAAAGGATGTGCCCCACGGAGAAACCCCAGCACACCTTATCAGGACAACCAGGGCTGGGACCAGTACAAAGGGAACAGAGTCACTCAGGCGGCTCTATAAAGTGATAATCATTCTCAAAGCAAAACCAGTTCTCATCCAAGAGGGCAGTTTTAGCCCTCCAGCCAGAGATTTTTACTCCCCGGAGACATAGCCTTTACCCTGAGATCCTAAGAACCAGCCACACTGAAGCAGAACAGAAAGTTCTCCGTTTTCCAAAGGTCTGATTTCAAAGCAGAACACTTTCATAACAAGCTAATATTCCGAGAGGTGCAATCAACCCCCGCTTACTTTTACTCAAGAAGAATAAAGAACAGGGAAGCAGTTTTAAGTATTTTCTCCTCGAGAAGCTTACATTTCCTATCTATCACCATCATCCTTTTTTAAATGAACATTAGATAAACTTCTCTAGTCCCTACACAAGAGTTTCACAGGGCACTGCTGAGCTGTGTAGGTGCTGCTCCTAGTTCTCCTCTCAATGTAGCACAGGCAGTATTACAAAGGACAAATTTTTGGAAGTAATATTCCCACATTCACTTTAATAACGTGCCCTACTGTGAGAGTAAAGCTAAAGCTGCAGCCTCAGACTAGGCTTACGGCACCAGGTTTAGCAGAGGTTGTCACCTGAGTACGTCGAACAAACAGGCATCACAACGGATCAGCTCTGACAGATCAGACACTGGGTATCTACCCTGCTCAGAGTCATTCTGAGGCTTCCTCGCACAAAATAATTGGTTTCCATTTCCTGTTCAGTTACACCACTATTGGGAGACATTCCTAAAAACACAACAGCATGATGGTCAAAGAATGCTCCTGAACGGATCATCTCCAGCTCAAGCACTTGAATAGTTGTTCCCAGCTGGTATCTATAAGTTGAGTAGACTATGCTTCCTTCTGAATCTAATCCTCACCATAAAACCCTTCAAGGCAGAAGCAGGAATAAATAAAGACCTTCTCCAGCTGTAGGAAGGTATGTTGTCAGTCTTTGTCATCACAGTAGTATTTCAGTGTCCATCTTAAGGAAAAAACAGGTGATAAGCTAACCATTTCAAACAACAGAAGCAGCAGCATTTTTAGAAGACTTTTTTGGGGGTTTACATCTCCCCCAGCTCTGAAAACAGGCCGGACAATTACAGTTCTTTATCCAATTTCAGAAACCAGTTTGTCTCCCTTGGTTCAAAGAGAAAATAGCAATCAGTCCTGTTCTACTACAGTGGTGGTGACTGACAGACACAACCATTTAGCCGATACTTTCTAATCTTCATCATTCCCTTCTTCTGAAAGAGTTCCCCCCCTTATGATGAGTTAAAGAAGTCAAAAGAGGCAGCTTATAGAGAAAAAACCCCAACAATAACAACAGTTCTCGGTCAGAGACAGACTTTTACACTCATTTCTGCAATGTCTTATTCCCCGCTACCTTTCCCAGGACGACGGTGCGTTAACAGACTACCTAGCAGCTGTCAGCCTCATCTACAACAGCTCTCACTTAACGTTGCAAAGGCCTCCGTGAAGCTGCTTCTCCCAGCAGGCGCTTGGGAAAAGCTTGCTACAGAAGTACTCGACGCTGTTCTCTTGACCAATTAGTCATACTTCCTCTTGCACTTCGACTCACGCTTCCTGCCGGCATGGACTAGACCCGCTCGAGAATCACTCTGCCGTGCACGTTAACGGCAACGGCGATTTTAGCTATCCTGTTCTGAGCAGCTACATACAAAGCGCGCATCTTGTGCTTGCTTTAAACGAAGAAAACTTGGTACCTAGAGCCAGTTTTTCTTCATCATACAGATGTTGGTCCAGCAACAACAACAAAAAAAGGGCATTTTCTTGTCCCTAGGTGCAAACAGCTCTTCCGATGCCTCATTACTTCGGGTTCAGGAAGTCAGTTATATAAAGGTGTGCAAAGTGTCAAATCAGAGAGCAGCACTTGACATGTAGCACTGAAATGTGGCCACAAGGGAAGAAAAAGCTCCCAGAACCTGCCCTGGAATACCTGTTTATAAACACTACTTTAAAGATTACGTGAATCACATGCTGCCCACTGTCCACATAAAGATAACCACGCTCAAGTGGAGCTGGGAGGGGGGGGGAAGGGATAAATAAAATAATCAACTCTTCCAGTAGAGACATCGAAACGAAAACAAAGTTGCTGGTTACAGACAATATTTACAGTGAGGCTAAACAAGGCTCTCACTATTCCTGTTTACTAAGTTCTCCGTTACCTCAAACATGCCCGAGGTACCTCTGGGGTACTGATGAACACCGAACTGACCCTACCCTCCACACACTAACGCGCAGAAATACTACCCTCTTTTTACAAAAGGGAAACTGAGGTACAAGATGCTTCACTGTGTATTTCTTAAGTTTTGTAGTTTTCAGGATATTTTACCTGGCTCTTTAGATAATCTGTATCAGTAGGAGTAATCCGTGCCATTTATTCCTCACACAGCTCATTCCTACTCACTATCACGCACTCTTACCAAAAGCCACCGAGTTTTGATGGGAAACCTTGACACTGTCTCCGCTCTAGTATTACACCACAACTATCTTCTCAGCCGTACATGGAATAACAGCTCCACCTCGTAAAGTGGCAAGCTAAGAAGCTATTTGCTCCTTCCAATGCATTAACAGCCAAATTCCGAAATTCCTTATGTGACACTTCTGCTCTCAAGAGCCTTCAAACACGAAGCTCTGCTTATTAGAGGTCTACACACTGCGAAATTAATACTTTATGCAAATATTACAGGAACACAGAGAGCTCTGTACTTGAGTAGGCTGAAACTGGCCTGCCAGGATGATCCCCCTGGGCTGCTCTACCAACATACACAAGGCAATGATGGAAGATGAGCAGGCAAGCTTACTGAAGTGACCTTGCAAGCCACACCTTATTATATTTGGAGAAGATTTAAAATAAGGAGGTTAAATTCCCATTAATGAGGCATAACCATGCCAGAAAGGCCCAACATACAGTTACTGTAAGTCTGTTTGCACCACTGACAAGGTCTTAACAGAAAGCTCTGTAGCCATGAACATCATTTCTCCGAAATGAGATCCTCCTATTTCTCCTCAGGAGAAGGACAAGAAACTACATGCAGCACCTCATGAAGCAGGCTCCGAGGCAGCAAATGTCTGGGCATATCTACCCTTTTACTGGAAAGGGGCATCCAACAACAGACTCTTCCAGCATACTCTGCCAGTAGGGATATTCAACTGTAACACGCGCTGTAATGACTACGCATCTCCAAACACCACCACAGAAGTTAAGAGAACCTGAAGAGACGAACAACTCATCCATTCAGGCCAAACAAGCTAGAATAATCCTCTTATTTGGGCTGAAAATGCTGAATGAGAAAGTTCACTCATCAACCGCCCATTTGATGCAACACACAGCAGAACGCTATTTAAAAGGCTATTTAAAATAAACTGTCCAGATCTTCTTGAACAGGAGATGGAAAAAACAGACTGTTTTAGTGTTGTGACTAATTGCCACTGCTGCTTAGGAAAGCTTTTTCATTTAGAACAACTGCACTGATCCAATAACGTTAAAGCTAAATCAAACCAGGTATCACAACTGATGGAAAGTATTTCTGAAAGGGCTTGACTATTCAAATTGACCTCAAGCAGGAGAAGCACGAAGATACAGGTAGGAGGACAGAAGAACAGAAAATAGCTCACCTTCTTGTCTCTGGTCCTTACTTCCCCATAGAAATCTAGGGCTTCTTGAGCCTTTAAAAACTTGCCTCGATGCAACAAATATGCACATATCATTACACCAGTTCGTCCCTTTCCAGCTTTACAGTGGATTGCTGCAACATGATTGTCATCTTCACTTAGCCATTGGTCAAGATCTTCACAAAAAGGTTTGATAAGCTCTAGCTGTGGTGGGTTATGGTCTTCGAAAGGATACTGTGCAACTGCAATGAGAAGTAATTTATCAAAATCTCAAAAGGAAATTACAGCAAGCTCAACCAGACAGGTCAACTTTGTGACAAGCATGCAAAAAATCAACTCTCTAAATAAACCCCCATCTTACATATAGATATGTAAATTTTTTTATTCCAATATTTTAGCAACGTACTGCATATTATATGCATTGTAGACATTTCTCTAGTAACACATAAGCAAGCATTCTGCTACACGAAGGGACTATTTCACACTGCTACTGAAATTAGTGGCACAGACTCTGTATCTTACATCATGAATTTTCTAGAATTTGAGAGTGCATTGGCACAAAGAATAACCTTGTGAAAACCCATTACTCTAGCAATAATTAGACTACCTGCTGAGAGAAAACAGGGCCAGACCTCAGTCACTGATCGGACAACAGGAATTTTGCTGAAAAATTCTGAGCACAGTTGAGTCTACGTTGGGAACAAACTCTCAGAATTTGCTCAAAGGGGTTTTGAAACAAAAACCTGCAATTTCCATATTAAAAAACGGTAATCGAAAAAGAAATCTCATGTAAGGCACTTGCAACACTTATGGGTTTTAAAGTTAAACCACTGAATGAAGTTGTCCTTTTTCTTGTATGGATATATACACGAACACAAACACTTTTTTCCATCTAGAGATGGAAAGAATTTCAAGCGAGCATGCAGGAAATGAAAGAAAACTCAAGAGAGCAAAAAATAAGCAATAAGCAGAGACAAGCACCCAAACTTCTAACACCTCAGATAAGATGACAGACAATGCCATGCTGACTGGCAGAATTACACAGGGCTGTACTAGTTGTGTCAGGAGAACAGCACTTTATAAAGTGCACCCCAATTCTCGATCAACAGACTTGGGATCTTATAGATACAACTCTGGTTCACTTAAAAATTCTCAGCTAGAAACACCATTTCCTTTTCTGGTCTAAAAATGAATACATTTCATTTTTTGGCAAGTGTTTGTACTCATTTCGTAAGTACTACTCTCGTCACACACGCAAGGCTCCTTTTGATGAATCCCCAAGGACTTAAAGAGCAGAAGTGAGGGATGAAGTTATGGAACTGCTAAATTACTGCAGCACAAGTCCGAAGCCTTTCGGAGGGATCCGCCAGGACAGTTTATTCACAGTACAGACCGCCCACTTAATCTCCCAGAAGACCAAATAGGGAAGCACGATAAAGTGAATAATCTTTGCTAAGGAAGAAGCAAAGGTTAACGAACATGAACATATGCTAATAAATTCTTCCACATGGAAGATGCAAAGACTCCCCAAACCATCACTTTATGTGAACTTAGAGATGTCACTTTTTGCAGTAGATGTAAATGAAAGGAGGAATTTATTTAGAAACGCCTAAGAAAAGCAGCTGTTAGGAGATGCTGCAAATTTGTCCATACAACTTCGAGTCTATCTTAACTACATCCAAGAAGGTTCCCGTGAAAAGGAGAGACAAAGTAATCCTGAAAGAACAGCCTGCAAAACCCCAAGTAGTAACAGCATGCTGAAGATGCTCTCCAAGATTTGGGATCAAAGGCAAACCTTGCAGTATTTTCTTCAAAGACTGTATGAGGAACAGGTGAAATGGGTGCCCTGTGATGGTGCAGAGGGATTAAGAGTCAGAAAGCAACCTTAGGAAGCATTAAGCTGCACAATCTTGAGCAGGTCCTTGAGAGGGTGCAGGTCCTCTGTGGATTTTGGTTCCTAACACTGGAGCAACACAGCACGGAGAACGGTTTTGATTACTCTCCCCAAGCTCCTAGGTGTTGCAAGATAAATCCCATAGCACACAAAGGAGCGAAAAAAATACAAAGGAAAGCCTGTGGCAAAGCAGAAGGCAATTTCCAGCATGGAAGTACTTCAGAAACTGCAAAAACCCTAGACAGAACGCTAGCGTCCAAAGACGATGAAGAGCTTTCAATGTTTGGTTTTGAATTTTATGCAAGAGCATCCAAGTTGAATAAGGAACTACTATGGTGTTTCATGGTAAGTGTACAAATAAGAAGTTCCCTTTGAAATTAATTCACTTCAGAAGATTTTAGAGTAGAACCATTGTTCCTTTGCTAAGGGAATTCTTGAGTCACCAATTTGGTTATTTAAGGTACCTAATACAGGGATGAAAAGGAAAAAATGCAACATGTAGCTCCCTACAACAGTGTTGTCTGATGCAGAGGAGCTGTGAAAGGTGCTGTCACAGACAACATTTTGGGCTGGGATTGACAGTGAAGGGATCTGAGCACCCCCGTAATAAAAAGCATCAACTAAAGCAAGGATATGTGCTGGACGTATTAGAAGCACGTCCCTTTCATTTATGCCTTTTCTCCTCTTACCCAAAGTATTGCTCAAGCAGATCTTAAAATACTTTTTTCTGGCTTGTATGTATTGAGTGAGGTTTCAGGACACTGTCATTCAACATCGTATGAGCAAATCAGAAGCGAAGATGACTTCAACATGACAATTTCAGTCCTTCTATAGTCAGACATTAAAGCAGCCAATTACATTTTGGTCACGTTCTAAACACCCTCTTTAGAACTAGAAGGATGGTTTAAAATAATAATAATAATAATGATAACAAAAAGAAGTTGAGCCCTTGCTATGACGTAGTATTAGCCAGTAAGGCCAAAATTTATTCATCTCCTACCATTACGTACACACGAGTACTCCTTATCTACCCAGCCATTCCAAAGCACTGCATGAAGAGGAACTACAAGCTCTACTACT
Organism: Phoenicopterus ruber ruber; assembly: GCA_009819775.1. Taxonomy (NCBI): domain Eukaryota; kingdom Metazoa; phylum Chordata; class Aves; order Phoenicopteriformes; family Phoenicopteridae; genus Phoenicopterus; species Phoenicopterus ruber. The sequence goes on from CM020221.1 coordinate 433,224, forward strand.
GTGCACAGAGATGTTCCTCTGCACAAAGAATAAAGGTAAATCTGTATTTATTTATGACTTGGGGAGTTAATATTGGCAAAACAGGTACATCAGTTTCCACTCACCAAGGGTCTGAGCAAAAGGAGCCCCTAAAAGTTTCCCCACTGGTTCTGGTAGCTCTGCAAAGTGTCCAAGAACCAACTCATCTCAAACAGGCATCACGTGGGAATTACATTTTTTATTTTTTTTAAAGCAACTGAAGCTTTGTTCCAGATCTTCAAAAAGTTTTTTTATATGAATAGTGACAGTGGCTTAACTGTTCTCCATTTTTATTCTAAGTGATGCTTCTGCATAAAAACCAGACTTCTCAAAGCTTCACATCTAAATTCTACAGTAAGTTTGCACATTGCATTGGACAGAAATTTCTATATAACCCATTCTGCAAAAATTTTTGCAACAGTAGACTTCTGAATGCCTTATTAGATCTTGCTCTAGTTAACTGTCAGGAATATACTTTTTTGAAAGCATCAAGAATATATCAAGTTTCTCCAGCGACTCAAAGCAATCTGACATCATTCCTTGTGCCCAAATCTCCTACATTACTGTTCATCAGCTCCTCCTTTATACCTTCATTCAGAAACACTGAGGTTTAAAGAGAACACATACTACACAGTAAAAACGTACCTCTGCAGTTAAATTTGGCGGTGTCATAATGTCTTTCAGCACATCTAAAAAAGAAAAATAGACAAGAGTTCAAGACAAGTCTCTGAAGCACTCCCAACATCTGTCACACCTTGGAACATACAGATCAACGTATGGGAAAATCATGTATGCTCATCACCTTTACGATTTAAAACTATAGCTAGAGGTTACATACAGAAAAAAACATTTTGTTGCAGATGTATAAGGTTGCTCACTAAAATATCAGTTATTTTATTGAAAAACAATTACTTACCATATGGTAATTGTAGTCCATCAGTACGTTTTAGTCAGTGGAACTCTCAATGGAGACATTCACGTAATGCAATACACTATTACTTTTTAACACTGTCGTATTAACAGCTCCAGCCGCTCGAGCAGCTTTATGCTCCCACACAAACACATAAAGAGCAGACGGCTATGACCTTCATCCAATTGACTCTGAACTCAAAACACATGTCAAGATGCCTCAAGGACAACATGGGGGCTAGGGGTGATGGGGACCACGAGGACATTTCAAGGACCCTCGGCTAGCGCAACCTAAGCAAGCCTTCTTCCTCCAATTACAGGACCACAAGACCACCACAGGCAACTGAAAGCACCACTGAATATTGTAATGGAGATCACTTGTATCAAGCAGAGATTGTGATACTGCTCTCCAGCTTGGCATTTGTTCTTGAAATTCATCAATGACATAGACAGTGGGATCGAGTGCACCCTCAGCAAGTTTTTGCGGATGACACCAAGTGGAGTGGTGCAGTGGACACACCTGAGGGACGGGATGCCATCCAGAGGAACCTGGACAAGCTCGAGAGGTGGGCCCGGGCGAACCTCATGAGGCCCAGTGCAGGGTCCTGCACCTGGGTCGGGGCAACCCCCGGTATCAACACAGGCTGGGGGACATAGGGGTCAAGAGCAGCCCTGCCGAGAAGGACTTGGGGGTGCTGGTGGATAAAAGCTGGACATGAGCCAGCAACGTGCGCTCCCAGCCCAGAAAGTCAACCGTGTCCTGGGCTGCATCCCCAGCAGCGTGGCCAGCAGGGCGAGGGAGGGGATTCTGCCCCTCTGCTCCGCTCTGGTGAGACCCCCCTGCAGTGCTGCCTCCAGCTCTGGGGCCTCAGCACAAGAAGGACATGGACCTGCTGGAGCGGGGCCAGAGGAGGCCACGGAGATGATCCGAGGGCTGGAGCCCCTTTGCTATGGAGACAGGCTGAGAGAGTTGGGCTTGTTCAGCCTGGAGAAGAGAAGGCATTATTGTGGCCTTTCAATACTTAAAGGGGCTTATAGGAAAAGATGGGGACAAACTTTTTAGCAGGGCCTGCTGTGACAGGACAAGGGGTGATGGTTTTAAACTAAAAGAGAGGAGATTTAGACCAGACATAAGGAAGAACTTTTTCACACTGAGGGTGGTGAGGCTCTGGCACAGGTTGCCCAGAGAGGTGGGAGATGCCCCATCCCTGGAAACATTCCAGGTCAGGCTGGACGGGGCTCTGGGCAACCTGATCTAGTTGAGGATGTCCCTGCTCATGGCAGGAGGGTTGGACTAGATGGCCTTTAAAGGTCCCTTTCAACCCAAACTATTCTGTGATTCTATGAAATTAGGTGAACTCAAAAAAAACTAAGAGGCCAGTCAGTTAGTTTCCCCTCATAGACCTTGCAAAATGGCACATTTCTGAAGACTTTGGAGTTGCATCAATGTCTATCTCGCCGCTCTGTAAGAGACCCACTCTAGCTAGCTAGTAGCGCAGCAAACCACACTGCATTAGTCTTGCAGGATGACTTGCCTAGGGACAAACATCAGTAACCAGATATAAACAATCCAATCAGTAGGGCTCTAACACAGCCAAAATGGCATGCTGTAAGGGAACAAGCTAGGTCCGATGTTGGGGGTAAGAGGAAAGAAGGCAAGAATCATAGAACCATAGAATGGTTTGGGTTGAAAGAGACCTTTCAAGGCCATCTAGTCCAACCCCCTGCCATGAGCAGGGACATCCTCAACAAGATCAGGTTGCCCAGAGCCCCGTCCAGCCTGACCTGGAATGTTTCCAGGGATGGGGCATCTCCCACCTCTCTGGGCAACCTGTGCCAGGGCCTCACCACCCTCAGTGTGAAAAACTTCTTCCTTGTGTCTGGTCTAAATCTCCTCTCTTTTAGTTTAAAACCATTACCCCTTGTCCTATCACAAGAGGCCCTGCTAAGAAGTCTGTCCCCATCTTTCCTATAAGCCCCTTTAGGTACTGGAAGGCTGCAATAAGGTCTCCCCGGAGCCTTCTCTTCTCCAGGCTGAACAGCCCCAACTCTCTCAGCCTGTCTTCATAGGAGAGGTGTTCCATCCCTCTGATATTTTTGTGGCCCTGAAGACGTGGATGCCCTCCGTAATTTTCCTTGGAGTTGCTCTCTGCAGGCAAAATGACGTGCCTTTACACGATGCAAGTGAAAATGCAGTTCAGAAAGGAAAACAAGAACAATCCTGCCTCGAAACAACAGGACTCCAGGTTGAAACACAATGATTGGGAGTCCCTTCGCTAGACAACACACATCTAGAACTTCTGTTCTGATTATAACCTGTACTCTTCATAGGGTTCAAATACCCACACCAGTTTCAGGACTAGTATGAACTTATCTTTCCTTTAATAAGTATGTTGTGACTGCAGCCTTTGGAGCCATATGAAGCTCACTTGACATTTTCAGACACGCAAACTTTTAGGCTCCTACTTGTATGACTGTTGCACATAACTGGAGCCTCAAATGTGCTGCATTGAGCTTTGTCCATGAGACTCATACACCAGGGACAGAGGCAGGTCTGCTGGGGTTGCACATGCACTCAGCGCTTCCCTTTCTCCAAATTCCAGAGCCTTCTTGACTCTACCCTCTGCTAGGGAAAAGTCTGGCAGTTTTTACAGCTCTGATCACATTGCTGACACTTTCTCTGGGTCAGAAGTGATACGGTGCAGGTTAAGTTGGCAGATGGGACTCAAAAAACCATTATCTGCACTCGAGCCTTTGAGAAGGAAGGTTAGACGCAGTATGTACCCCTAAGATGGAGTCACCACGCCTGGAGCAGCCATCAGCCATGCTGGGCAAAGCCTGTTACAAGCTAGTCAGCATCTGAACTTTGGAAGTTGAGCCTACTAGGAAGCAAAGCAGTTAACACAAAGCATCTTATCCGAGAAAGTTTCCTTCTTCCTTTTAAAGAAACACCCAGTTCAAAGGGGCAGCAAGAGATGAAAGTCTTCAAAACATAAAAAAAATCCACATATGGGCAAAAAGCCTTCAAATTTTGAAGTTTGAGAGAGTATCAAGTAGAATACCATAAGGGATAAAAAATAGTTTTGTTGATACCAAGGATAGAAACTGAGCACAGAACATAGCCATGTCACTCTTTATGCCCTCTTATGGGAGCTGTACACAACGAATGCAGAGCTCCAGACACGGCTGTACAGAACATACTCCTGTTTCATTACACAAAACACATGCGTATCTGCAGCAGAGATCCCACCAACACACACTTTGGGGGATGCTTCCGTTGCTTAGCATTTCAAACGCATTTGGTGTTTTTAAAGACTATTAGACCTGTAATAGTCAGATTAACAGATGAAACCTGAACATTTTTTGGATTTGGGGGGTGGGGAGTGGGTTGGCATGGTTCTTGTAATCCTCCTTATGACTAAAGCGAGTTTAAAGCAACCCAGATCTTAAGTGCTGCCAGCCAGGCACCCTTCTGATCACAACCATGATCCCACCAACAACAGGACTGTAGGCTACCGAAAAGACGGCAGCCTACGCCAAAGCCCAACGCCATGTACACAGAGGTACAGAAAGCATGCACATAAAATCCACATTGGTCACTACAGCTCCTTCCTTTAACTATCTGCCTGTAGGACAGTTAAAAGAAATATACTAGAGAAGATGGAGATAATTACAGTAGGGGACGTAACAATTTGGCAGTATGTGAAGTTAGGAGATGAACATGGAAGAACGTGTTAAAATAAAGAAGAATACTGAAGAAATAGCAAAGGGTTAAAGGAACACATGAGCAAACCAACACAAACAAGAAACAAAATGAAAGGGATTGCTCAAACATTCACTGGGAAGTTAAAAGCCAAAATGCGAGGCTGAGGCACAACTGACATCATTTAAGCATCAGTTCAGAAAAATCTCTCTAAATCCTTTTAAATAAAACTGCTCAACACACACATTATCATCAACTTCACATAACAGCTACCTTAAGGGAACTCAAACCCCATGACAGTGTTTGAAATAATTCTGAATATAATCCTTATAATATGACTCCTCTGAACCCCCACCTCCTCCTTTTAAACACAGACAACAGGTTGATTATTTACAAAGGATCAGCTTAATCTAAAGAGATGCTGTTCTCTGAAACACCTGAAGGCTGCAATTTCTTCCCATCTCATGACCACACATCACAACAATTCACCTAATGGCATTTATGTACTCAACGTGTGTATAAATCTTGCCCGCATAAAGATAAAGAGATAACCTGGCCTGTCTAGCCCAAGATACAAAGTTTAAAAGCTATACGTTCCAAGCTGTAATCACTTGAATCTTCATTTGCAACTGATCCATGCTTTGGGGAAAATGAAAACCTGTGCACTTTAAAAGGATGTTTTATCCTGCAAACGTTTTCTTCTGAGGGTGAATATAGTAATCTTAGGAAGTTTCACTTGCAATTATTTTCAAGTTAGCAACAAGGAAAATCAATGGGGGGTTCTTGCACCAAAAACCGGAAAGTTAAAATTTCTATATGAAGAACTTGAAGACAAAAACCTTTGGCACACCTGGACGAGTTCTTTCCACAGCTGAACACACATGTATCAGCAACGTAAATGCCAAAAGCGGTTGTCTCATCACAGCTCTTCTCACTTAAAAACTTTAAAGTTGTTCCTGTCTAGGGTTGGGGGACCGGTTTTGCCCTTTTTCTGAAGTAAAATGAGGTTGCTAGCATACAGCAAAGTGGAAACTTTTCGAGCACCGCCTTCCTGAGGAGCTACTTGCTAGTATGCACAGAAGTCTTACTACACTCTTACTTTCTGACCAAGCCTAGAAGTTTACACACAGCGACCTACTGTTTTTACCTGTCACCTCTCGAGCCCATTTGCAACAACGAGCTCAGTATGAGGCGGCTCAGCAAAGCCTGATCTTGAAGCGATACCAGAGCCACACTTCACAGAAGCTGACAGCTGAGCTCAGCCCCAAGAAGCAGGAGGAAATTAAGTTGTATCTGTCCTGTTCTGCTTTGCTCCCCAAACCAAGCAGAAGCTGTCAGGAGGCTTCAGGGGGGTCTAATAAACCCACGGCCGTTAGATTTTACACGACACAGATCTCTAGTGCTGAGCTCCAGAAGACTTCAAAGGAAGATATCCAGAGAGTTCTCTCTTCAGAGAGCTGCACCTACACGCAGAAGGAGCTATCAGCTATCCCAGAAAGCCCTGTCCTTTCCACCCGGGAGTGCCACCAAGGCAGCGTTTATTAAAAGGCTAACATTCTGGAGAGCTTCTAAGCTGGAGAAAATAATTTCGTTACTGAACTGTAATGAAAGGTGTCCAATGAGTTTATTTTAACACTGATTTTATTTACGTATCTTTTTCTGTCCCATCCTACCCCAAGCTTCCCAGACAACTTCAATAACCAGTATTCAACTTCTCTGTTTCTAGTATCACTTCACTCCAACATCAGGAAACAGAGTTGCTTGACGCATAATCCTTCAGCTAGTTTAGAGGCATATTTAAATACTTATTTTTAATAACCGACAGATTGCAATGTAATGCATTGCCCGAATTTCCATACTACAGTACTTTTTCCATTAATTGCAGATATTTAGAAACATATTCATTCAAAAAGCCTTAACAGCTCAGAGAATCAATAAATCTTCAACTTAGATTTCTGGGAAAAAATGAGGGGTAGGAAGACCATGACCTACTTTTCAACATCAACTGACATCACCAAATCATTTATACAAATGAAATCAGCCTAAGCTAGCATATTAAGATGATCGAGGAACAGGAGCAACAAAAAATCCCTTCTGTAACAAAAGAACAGCTTTCTGCATAACTAAATTTTCAGAGGAAAACATTACACTTAGAGAAGTGAGAAACCATCGCATTACCAACGGCTGCAGTAGCTTTTTCAAAGTAACAAACGGGGACAATCAAGAAGAGTGAGGAAGCAAAGAGAACCTGGGTACCAATACAGTTCAATTAAAAAAAAAAAAAAAAACACAGAAAAATATTCATTTGGCAATTTCTTCACTGCAGACATTAATACATTAACAGAAAGCCTGCTGTGAATTACTTTTCACTTTTTAATCACATGGTACAAGCTCCAGATGGGCTAGATGCCAAGTCATTTAAAAGCATTCAAGTAATATGAATACACACCAGCATTTCATTTAACCTCACTCAGCTCCACTAAATGAAGTAACAGTGCTCTCAATCAGGCTTAATTGTTTTAAGAAATGTGCAAAACATCTCTAGCTCTGCTTCAGTACAGCAACAAGCCACTTTCACTCATAAGCTATTTTTAGAACTCATTATTTTGGAAAATACATCTATAAGAGTATACTTACAGATTGTATATCTTGTAATGGTTTTTATGCTTTGAATCCAAAAACCTTAAGTAGAAAAAAAAAAAGGCACGTATTAATATACATTGCAATAATGTTGACCTTAATTTGCAGCATCGTTAAAGCACCATCCAGCATGTGCAGTTCTGCATTCGAGTCCCAGCTGGCCCTGCAGCCCTTCGAAGTCAAGGAGGCAGCGTGTTGCAAACCTCACTCACATAAATAATCCCCTAGTATGAATAAGACTACTTATGCAACCGAGGGGACCAAGACCTGACCTGCAGCTGAAATACTTGTTGTACGGTCCAGTCTGCACTGATTTCTATGATACCTGCACATCAATCTATTAAGCTGAGGAAGGGTTGTTTATTCTTAAAGCAGAAAGCATCGATTACACAAGGTATCTGCAAACACTTCCAATTTAATCATCTATGCAAAATATTTTGCCATGGTGGTATTTCCCATTAAAAAAAAAAAACCACAGTTAAAGTAACTTTCATACTCCAGTTAGAACAGCCAGAATCATTTATTTTAATACCAGGTTTTTTGAAATGGCTGTTATTTGCCACTGAAGTCTGAGGACAGTGCCCGATGATACTCTGGGTTCAGAAAGGAGGAGGAAGACCACTATGCTTTTTTACACTCATTTCATTTTCACGCTCACTTTGTAACAAAAACTTCCCATACAAGCCTTGGAGAGCCAAACTGCAAACATGATTCATCAAAATTGCCGTGATTATATATGATGTGTCACCTGGCAATGTTCAAGAAGAAATAACATACAAATGTTTACACTTAACATCATCAACAGTGTGTATCTGCACATCAGCCAGAAGGAATTTAATTAGCCATGACAGAACATGCTGTTCAAATTGAAAAGAAACACTAGCTGCTAAAATCCTGGAAAGCTCAAGCAAAAACAAGCTCTGGTTATCAGTCATAATATTCCAGAAGAACCTAGAAGAACTCTGTGGTTAAACCGATGCGTTAAAATAAGAACAGATGTGAACGCTCCTTGTGCAGCATGGAGTACGAGATTCCAATTTCATCGGCAAAAATATTTGATGGCTCCCGCCGGCGCCCCTGTTGGCAGACTTCGAGAGATGGAGGAAGATGGTGGACAGGGCGATTTGTTTCAGGAGATGTCCCCGCTCGTTTAAAACACACTGGAGAGCAAGGAGAGCTGACTCCGCTTCTGCCAGTAACAGCCACAAAGCTGAGTATAAGCTTTCACGCAAGTTTTGTGGTGTGGGTTTTTTTTTTTCCTAAGGACAAAATTCCATCCAAAACCTCTCAAAGCGTCAGTCACAGGAGACAGCCAGCAGCCCAGGTCGTACTTCTCATACAGTATTAGCATTAAATTTGTCAGGGTATCAGCTATTCAGAAAAAGCTCACTGGCGTATTCTGGCTCAATACCAGTTGCTCTGGAGCTCAAACACATTGAATTTCTGCATAAAAACCTCTTGGAAAAAACTCTAATAAAAAGACGACAGGAGCAGATGAGGACCTGTTGATTGCAACACGCAGAATGCTGCATGATCATGTTTTGTGCATTATTCTTGTTTAAAAATAGGAGGCAAACATAACACTACTTTAGCATCCAGTTCCCTACAGCCACTTAATTTACATCTCTCTGTATCTTAATTTGGCTGATGACCCTTTTAGGTGATCACTATTCCTTTTGATCAACAGAGTGTTTATGGACAACTTAATAATTGTACAGTAATTCCCTTTCAGAAGTCTAATTTACACATATCTACATCCTAAACCAATAAAATACATTTCCCTTTACAGAAGCAACTGAAATCAATGCTGTGAGTGGAGGAGGGCCTTCAAAGACTACTGCCTATTGTTATTTATTTGGATTATTCCAATGTCATTTATTCCAACTCCAGCCTTTGCCCCTATGCTACAATTTCTGAAGGTGGAGTCCATCAGGGACCACATATTTCACATGGCAGATGCAATGCCCACATCAGCTTACCGAAAAGGTGGCTCTGACTGCTGGTAAAGCAAGCTGCCTAGATAGTTTGAGTTTGTGAGACGGCCCTTAACTGTCCCAAAAGGACAGCAAAAGCTTTTTCTTGTGTGCAATGATACGATTAGAAAATAACTTCACACCTCTGTTAACAATTCTAGCGCAGACCTACACACTCTGCAAGAGGATTTACAGATCCCTATGCTGAACCTCATCGATACGACCAGCTCTGGAAAAGTGACTTCTCCTCACTACCATGTGACAGAACGAGGTCGCTTCTGCAAGCCTGGTCAAATCCAGCCTCTGACATTTTCAGTGCTATTCGTGGATAGCGAGCTTCGTCATGACGGTTAAATATGCAAAACCAAAACCCCCTCGAACTCATGTGAAGCTAAGTGCAGCTGCGCAGGGAAGGCGCTGCCTCCAGACGACCGATTCTCAGTTGAGGGTTACGATTCCTCCCAGTGTGGGAACTGGGGAGCTGCCTCAACTCATTTCTGTACAAGCCTGGATGCAAACAATTACCAGTGAAATTCAAGCTGCACTAATTCTGCCTGCCAACGATGATGAGAAGCTTCCTGTGGCATCTCAAACCTGGGTGCAGCACCTTCTTGCCCAGCTACACCTACTCCTGACTTCACTGCATAACCATGCCCCTTACTGCGCTATCCCCCCATCCCCAAACAGCAAGTCTCTTGGAGAGCTACTGAACTGAGGACCTCAGCTGCCCAACGTCTCAAAAGCATCACGCATGACTTGAAAAATCAGAACTTAGGATCCTAAAAACACTAACATTTGGCAGCTTCTGCCAAGTATTTAGTTTTTAATGCAACCTCTCACACTACATTCTCCAGGTAGGGTGTTGACTAAACAAATTACAACGATGCCCCTAAAACACTAAGTACACTAAACAAATTACAACGACGCCCCTAAAACACTAAGTACACTAAGCAAATTACAACAATGCTCCCAAAACACTAAGTTCACCTTCCACAGTTGTATCCAGCAGTTCAGAGTAGATAACTTTATTTGATGTTAAAAATGACAACACAAAACGTGCTATAAAGCATCACCAGCGACACTGAATTTTAGCTGGTTTTTCTCCTCGTCCACAATTATTGAACACAGCCAGATGCAAAAGCCTTTAGCTGAAGTCACCTATATTTACTACTTTAAATCAAAATTAACTTATCAAGCACTTCGTTTGTTGACTGAAGAAAGGATATGGGCAAACATATTCTGAAATGCTATCAGCTATCTGAGGAAACTCTCAACACTGAACAGAGGCATGGACTGCCATCTAAAAGCAAAGAACCTCCTTTTACTCCAACACAATTCACTGAAGTCAATTTTTCACACTAAAAAGCAGATTACATGCATTTGAGATCAACTCAGAACAGCAGCCTGGCCTAAAATTCTTGAAAATACCATTTTTGCTGTTTCCAACATTTTTCAGGAAAGCTAATAAGGCAACATCTATGAGATGCAAAAATCTTGCCATTTCTACGAGTCAGAACACACATCCTTTCCTTAGCAAAACATAAATGAGTGCAGAAAAGGACGCTTAAGATTTACAAGAGTAAGTTAAGGAAAAGAAAAACAAAGCCTTACCTTACTACATCATCAATGTTGTTCCGGTATACTCCTTCAAGCCTCTCCGCAGGAAAACCCATAGCAATTATGTTTGGATAAATATCTGAATATGCAAGTTATGGAAACATTTGTAAGGCACGTGAAATTTCTACAATAGTATTACATGGACATTAATCATATGTTTAACTGTAGCAAAGTCGGAGCAACAACACTGACCAACTCCCATGTGTGAACAATTCAGCCTTATATATGCAGTGATAAGGGATCTTTTAAAAAAAAAAAAGCTGAGAAAAAGGTTGGGGGGAAAAAAAATGAGGACGGAAACTTTTGAAAACACAGTACTTTGACCACAGCCACTCTAACAGAAACCTCCTTCCATCTCAAACAGGTAACTCATGAGACGTCCGTGCTGTTGGGCAAACCTCCCTCAGGAAGGCAATCCACTAGAAAAGCAGCGTCAAGCAACCCACCTCCGTCGTACATCATCTCACCAGAATCATAGATGCTGCATACTGGTCCTTCCCTACAGTCTGAGTAGTGTGTTAAATCCAATGGGAAACTATTAAAATAGTCTTGTGTGACTAAACTGCAAGATGTTCCAAATTAAAACCCATGTTCAAGTCCCCAGGGATCCCCAAATAGGTATACCATGCAAAACAAACAAAACAGTGCATTTCAGGCATGCAAGCCCTGGCAAGGCTACAGAAACACGAATGGTTTTATCACTTTCCATGATTTCTACATAACAGATCACTACGGCAGCTGCTAAGGTAGCTCTGCATGCCTAAATGTAAGATACTGCAATAGATGGGAACGTACAGATCTGAAAAGGATTACATATCTTGTTTGTTAAAAAAAAAAAACCCAAACAATTCCTCATTGCTGGAAAAATATTCTAGTTTCTTATCCTGGACTACCTGTAATTCGCTTGCCAAAAGCAACCTGAGATAAAGAACTTAGGAAAAGTACCTCTTAACAAAAACAAATTAGCGCTAAGGAAAAAGGCCAAATAAGAAAATTCTAAGTTTACATCCAGAGCCGATGTAGTAAAGAATTCACACTAAATTACTAGAAAATTACTGGTATTTATTTTCCTGGTGGTGTAATGATATATGGATTTATTCTTTTTTTTAAACAGAACTCAAGAAAAGAAAGTACTCCTGAGTTTTAAACATTATTAGAAATGATAATGTAGTGAAGCAGCTTCACTGAAAAGCAAAACAGAAATGAAACTTGCAGCTTGAAAACAGACCATACCCTACTGCATTAACATACTCCTCCTCAAACTAATTTTAGAAGGAATAAGAACAAAGCATGATATGTTTGAAGTTGGCTCTGCTTTAAACAAGGGGGCTGAAACAGGTGATTTCCAGAGGTCCCTTTCAACCTAAAATATTCCACAATTGTAAGAATCGTTTTTATTTTTATGGTTAAAATATAACAAAGTTCCAAAGAGTAATCATCAGAATGGAAGACATTGCAGCAGCTTCCAAGATATACTAATATTCCAGTTACTTGTACACAAAAAAAAGCCTGAAGTAGGATACAAACGACTTTACTCCATCCTCACGGAATTCCTGCAAGCCTAAGTACTCACAGGGAAGCAGCACGGACCAAGTTCTGCATTTACACAGTTAACTAGAAGACTTAAGAAAAACATTAAGCACTAAATACACAGAAATAATGTTTTCTACTCTACTATGTTGTAATCCAAGTATTAACAGATATTGGTCTGCTTGGACTATTCAAAAGATGATTTATGCAGACAATGAGAAAAATATGAAAGCTTTTGAGAAATCCAAATAAATACCTGTAGCTGCCTTAAATACAGACACCGAAAGGGGTTCATGCCTGGTTTCCAATTTATTACGTACTGGCCCAAACCCTAAAAAAAGCTTATCTTGGAAAAAAACCATTAACTTTCAGAGCTTGTGATAATGTCAGATACTATCAAATCACATACATCTTAAACTTTGAACTTCACCCAGTGTATTTTACTCCGCAAGCAGTCCACACCTCTTTGTTAAATTAACAAAAGGCGCTATATAATTAGCAATGTATTTACTATTTTATCAGTTACTACTTGCCATAAGCAGAAGAAACTGGTTATAAACCCTGTGCACCTGCTCTATGCCCATCGACAGCGAATTACCTGACTTTCAGCTAGCACACCCCATCACTCCCTCCTCATTCCCGACTTCAACCCGATTTCTACCCACTGCCAGTTCTAGCGTTTGTACTCCAAAGCACCTCCTTCTGCGTCCTGCTCTGAGCAGCAGGGCTATATAAATTACCGTAGCAAAATAATCCAGTATATTAGCCTGTTTCCACAGCGCTTCTCCATAGAAGACAAGCGTTCATGCTAGCAACAGGGGTAAAAAAAACTCATTTTGACACACCACATCAAAACAAAACTCAGTTTCAACTATAGTATCACCCATGAGACAGATGTCCAAACTTCACCAAATTACCACGTAACTTGCTCAAATTTCTGTTTGCAATCATGAGCTTTACTACATATTTTTTTACGCGTTTCAGCCTGCAGTTGATGTTCAGATGCTTTTCTTCTGCTGTCGGCTTTTCCTCTCTGAGAGGCTAAGAAACGAGATACTTTCCAGGATTCCCAGCTGGTGCAAGATGGAAGCGAAGCAGACAGACACCCCAAGTGAAGGGAACAGAACATCTTAACAGCAGCGTTTCCAGTTTGCAGGCTCACAGGCTTGTCCAAACGCCACAGCCTCAAAACACGCAGGCAGAGAGAGATAAAAAGTTCCAAAATAACCAGGGCGGTCTCACGCTTTTGGAAAGCGCGATCCCCTTTTGGCTCCCACATCTCCTATGACCCCTGTCCCCTCCCTCAGTCCTCAAGGGCGACGCACACGCGGTACACACACAGCTTGCGTGCATTTCTTCTTTTAAGTAGGAGCAAGCCAGCAGAATTGAATGCTTAAGCTTAACCGTGCATCATTACCGGTGCATTTTTAAACCCAGAGCTGGTATTGCAAAAGGTGTTCCACGATATGCCAGTAAGCAAAGAAAATGGAAAAAGACTTCAAATGGCGGGGGAGAAGAGTATGAATCAATTTACTGATGCTGATTCAATAAAAGCGTTGTATGCTCTGGGGTTTTGCAACCTGACAGCACAAAAACTGAAGTGTTGCTGAAAAACAAATATCCAACAGTGAGCCGAGGGGGGGAGGCTGCTGTTTTTAGAAAAACATGATTGTTTTTTAAACAGACAAGCCAATTTCTCCCCCACCTAAATATAAGCATCCTGAAGGACCTTACTTATTATCTCCAAGCATTAGACTGGAATGCAATTCACACGCCACTGCTGACTCACTCTGTCTGCAACAGATCTGGCGTTAAAGGAGAGCGGCCGCAGCGAGCAAACGCCACCCTTCCACAGCACGCGTGCGAGGCTGCAGGCTTCACCCGCACCCAACGAAAGCCAGCGACAGCTATGACAAATGCATTCGTATTGCTGGTGAAGATCGTTTTATGTCTTTTTAATAGACGCTTCTGACAAGCATGCTGCAGCAGCATGTTGCTCTGAAATGCTTTTGTTGGTTCAAGCGACCGAAGAATGCCTTTTGCTTTAAGGAGCAACGCAAGATGGAAGAACGGAGTGGAAGTGCTGTCGCTGTTTGCACAGATGATCTAAATCTCTGAGCAGAAATAGCAGTTTCGTCACTTAATTGCAAAAGCTGCCATAAAACGCAAGCTCCACCCTTTCCTCTCCTGCAAAAAGATGCTCCAAGATCTGCAGCAAGCAAAGGGGATGGTCATTACTGTATTGGTACGAGCTTGCTTTTGTCCTGATGCTGGGGCACAAAGCGGTGCTCCTCAGGGACAGCCCGTGATCACCACACGGAAGGGCACGGAGCCGAGCCAGTTACGGGAGCAACCGTCCACGGAGCATCACCTTCAGCAAGTTCTTCTATCACCAGCCACGCTCAATGGTTCAGAGACACTGCTTCTCACACCTTGGTTAATTTAACATTGATTTCCAAAGCTGAAATTAAGATAGTCGCTACCCAGACGAGATTTCTTACAAAGGAGCTTGGAAGCTGGGCTTACATTCAAAGTAAGATTTGTGAGTCATAATGAAATCTGTAATGATACTGATAATTTTAGAAATCTGGAAGAACTGATGATTTAAAACATGCAATGAGTTCATTATTAATTCCAAGCTTTTTTCTTTTCTTTTTTTTTTTTAGACAGGCAGATGAAAATGGATAAAGCCTCAGCCATTTATTGAGGCAGTTCTATAGCACAGGCAAAACAAAGTTAACCAAACTGTCACAACTACCAAAATTTGAAATGGGCTTTCTAAAAAACATAAAATAAACCCTGCCACATTTTGCCAAAGTAGCTCTTTCCTAAGAAATCCATTCCCAGAAATGGTTTCAACAGTTTTTAACGCACTCCTTTCTTTCTCAGTCTTGTAAAGATGGAGGCTGGGATTTTAGTTAGCAATAATAAAAAAATATATACATGAGACAGACTTACAATACACAACAGCAAAACACTGAAATGCCATCCTCTACTCAAGCTCCCACTTCTTACTAAACACAAAGCCTCAGCTTTCAAATGAACAAAGATGACACTACGCTATACCCAAGGAACCTTAAAATGAAAGCACCCAATAATTTGCTAAGTTACCAAATGCCACAACGAAAAAGCGATGCTTCAACAATATTCTGAAGATGTACCACAGCAAATAATCCATACGCCACTTCAGAAACGCCTTTGCTCTAATGCTGTTCATAGATTTAACAAACGCTGTTCTTAAAGCTTGAAATCATTCCCACATGCTAAAGATGACAGTCTTTCCAGTTGCTATGAGAAAAAATCCTGTATCATTATGCAAATCAGCAGTTATAATCACTTTCAAAAATAGCTGTCTATATATTCACATTACGCCAAGATCAAATTAAAGAATATGCAGTATACACTTAAAATTTTACATACATATACATAGATATATAAAAATAAAAGCAAATGACTCGTGTTGGTCCTATAAATGATATTGCTCACAAATTTAGCCTTCTTCCTAATAATGGAAGGTGGCCAAAAAAGCATACCGAAATATTTACCAATTCTTAAGTTCCTGAACAGCCATAACAAAGTTGCAAAAACAGACAGCTAGAGCCTTTCTTGCAATGATCAACATTCTCAATTAATATCTAGCACGTGAGTCATTACAATTTAAGTAATTTTATGAAGTCCCATTTCAAACAGAGTATTTAATCCCTTATCCTTGCTCGGCTCATAAAGGCGGCTATAACAGAAGCACAGAAAGCAAATGACCTAATCTTCCTATTTTATAAGCATGCTAGAGCATGATGTGCTGAAGAATTTACATACAGCTTTACTTTTTAAACCCAACACTGACAACAGATTTCAAATCAAAATGCAAATTAAAAAAAACAACTTTAAAATTATTAGCCCTTTACAATCAAAGGCTTCAGGAAGATCTACCAGGCATTAGACTTCATCTTTCCTTAAAAAGAGAATTTAAAACAAGCTGAGTGTTCTTGAAGCTGTGAATGATGGTCACTCTTCAGGCCATGCTTTGGAGCTCAAATCTTACTGCAAAACCTGAACCTGACACCTGCAAATAAAAGGACAACAGTGCATTTTTCCCGACCCTCAGTTTCCAGCTTCCAAATATAAATCTTATTTAACAAAGAACAGATTTAAATTGGTGAATCTATGGCCTGAAAAAAGCTTCACGACTGCCAGGAATGCAAATCTGCACTTCCAGTTCAGGCAAGCAAGGCATGTACTTGCTTTAATCCGCTCCTAAAGAGCCCGCTCCTCATTCGCGCGCAAGCTGCTGTCAGTTTTGCTCCACCATGCATCACCCATCACCCTCCTGCCTGCGCAGAGCCACAGCGCAAAGGAAACCAGCTTCTAGCACGGGGTGCCCAAGCTGTCAACTGCTACGTCCCATCTGATAGCGACACCGAAGAGCAGAGGAACAACGTGACTTTGAAGTCTCCGAAAGTTGCTTTGTTGTCTCAACTTGTCTGCAATTTTCAGGAACTCTGACTTCAGTAACCATGCAACGTGGTCTAGCGGCGCATCTGGCCCTACCAGCTATGAAACGTTAGCATGCTAACCTCAAGCCCTTTAACTCCAGCTTAAACAAGTCCATATAGCAATGGCAAGAAAAAAAAAAGAACTGTTCTTGCTGTTCAACAGCTTGACAGCCTGGAGCTACAGGGGGAGTGTTACAAGAAGTGTCCACACTCCATCCTCAAACAGATTTAAGAGTCCTGACAAATGGCCAAGCTCTTATTAGTGCCATTTTCTTGACAGCATCCCTACAAAAAAAAAAAAAAAAAGACGCAGGAAAATATACCCAGCCAACTCCAGAAAAGTTTCCTAGCATATATACTGCTTAGCCTGTACCCATGCATACCTTTTTTTTTTAAATAGGCGGCATTTCCATTAGCCAGCATGAAACGCAAAATAAGTTTACTATTTTTCTGAGTCTGGATAATCAGGAAGTATAGAGGAAATGAACAGGAAGAAAGTTCTTCAGAGCAAAGGAGGATTCCTTGTAGCCAGCCAGCTGCACTTGCCAACTCTACCATCTGTGCCTTAAAGAACAAGAAAAGAGACCAACTCAGATGTGGCTGAGAGAAACATTTTATGATTTAGAAGAAATGTATTTAACTCCTTAATGCTCAATATTTCAACTACAATCTTTTTTTTCTTCTTTTTTTTTTTTTTTCCTTTTTTTAAAAATTTTTTTAATCTTTCATCTTGTAATTTAAATGCAGCAACCTGGACAAGGAACAGTAAAACTGCAGGTCCTTCGTATCCGGGAGGCAAACCTGTCCAGATGAGGTCATGGGGCTGACAACAGGTCTGGAGGGGAACTCAATTCCCCGCAGCGCAAAGAAGTCAATCAGAAGATGCTTGAAGATGATACTGCCAGGTTGTCTCGGGAACCAGCTACATCCTCAACTCACTTCCATCCCATAGCGGGGCTTTTGGACCTGCTCATATATTGTATTTGGGAAGTCTTCCCAGAGCAAGAGTCTCTCCCTTCATCTGTGAGGTGTATGAAATGTGTCCTGGAGCTCTCAGCCATATGGAGGCTTTGCTGAACAGCTAATAGTGTCAAGAAGATCAGAAAAAAACCCCCCCACAATCTACATAACAAGCAGGCACCGTTTTTTTTGCAAAACATGGTATTGACCTCATAAACCTCACAGCATAAATACAAACAATGGTAACAGAGAAGCATGAAAGATGATGATGTCTACTCTACGGAAGAGCTTGTTCTGACAAAGACTGAGAAAAAGATGCCTTAAACTTCCATTTCAACATGGTTTGGAATCACAAATAAAGATAGGAAAGCATGCAGATAGTAAAGGAAACATGGGCTCATCGTGAAGAGCTGCAAATCCCTCTAAAATAGCTGACGATTAAAAAAAACTACTCTTCCCATTAAGAAAAAGCCAAGAACAAACAGGAGCCTAACAAATGATGCAACAGCACACTATATTACTCATAAAATTTGATGGAAAGAACTCTTCAGCTGAGAAATCAAAGATCGGACCTCAACTCCTTACTCAATTTCAAGTCCACGTCTACAGCACCTAGCAAAACCCTCCAATCCCAACAAGTTTCTAGAGGTGCAGACATGCAGAGGTCCCGTTAAGAAGGCTTGTTGTTCCTGCTCACGCTTTGGAAGAAGCCACATCCCATCTTACCATGCCTACCCTGGCATCCCAACTAGCTGCAGCAGCACGCAGCAGCCTGAGGCCAAGAGCTGTGCCAGTGGCAAAGGACAACCGCATGCACGGGGCTGAGCAGATGAAATCAAGGTAACGCGTCTGCTGGGCGGATCTTCTCAGCAGAAGGCGATGTATATGAGAAGCTCGACTGTCGCATCTCAGTTTGAGATTTCCAAAGTGACAAATTCACCTATTTTAACCCACGAACCAAATTCGACATGAACTCTTTCAAGGCAGAGTATGGGACCTCCCTGGTACGTGTTCTCAGCACACTACCACACTTTGCAGGATCTCCTTTAAAGAAGCACCGATGTGTACTTAAGCATATCCTAACCTCAAACACCCACAGAAAAATACAAGAATTTTATTCAGTAAAAAGAAGTCAGCACAGAGAGTCACTACTTTGATATTTACTGACAGGAAGTGAAAAATGGCTCAGTCTCAACTTTTTGCAAGTCTGAAAGGACATCCAAAACTTTCAGAGACAAGGGAATTTAAAATAGCTATCGGGCTGGAGGACAAATACATCACACTAAAAAGCTTTATAAAACATAAGCTACAAAAAACAGGATTTGTGTGAATTTACCGAACCTTAATTTAGGGGTGGGGGGGTGGTGATCCAAGATAAAGTCAAGCAGCAAAACAAGACATAAGGCCATCCTAATAACCCATTTCCCAACCAATGATCCCCGAGTAGATAATATTAATTTCATTCTAATGAGATCCAGCAGTTTCCTCCTCTAAATGTTAGTACAAAAAAGGGACGTTCCTTCTCTAACTCACCCACACAAGAAATTAAAGAATAGAAAATACACAACTACTTCACTTCTAGCCCGATAGATACCCAGGCAAGGCAATGAATTAAGCAGAGGCCTCTAAGAAAATTAATCATGCAATTAAAAGCTATTATACTACAGCTGCACAAAGGGAGAATTAAGTTTATAAAGACATTTCTTAAGCACTTCACTACAAAAAAGTGGATATTAAGCAGTTTTTATGCACTGCTGCACGTTGGGGCTGTGAAGCTGGGACTTCATCTTTAAAAGGAACAATGCCAGCTTTTGCAACAGTCATCATCCCAAACACAGAGCAGTTGAGTTTAATTTTTTAGCTGCACAGTCAATTACCATTTGAATCACAGAGCCCACTACTTCAGCTACGTTGCCTAAAAATCGTTATTAAGATAACCTAGATTTATGCAGCATGATACACGGCCTAATTGCACCATTATTTACTTCCGTTCTACAAAAATTCTTTTTTTCAGGGCCTCATAGGCGAGACGGTAAACGAGGCAGATGACGATAGGAGCAAAGAGGATGCTAGCTTGAATTAGAAACTGGAACAAGGATTTGTTTACATCTGAACTATCAGTCTGGGACTAAGATACATTCAAAAACTCGCAGCAATCTCTGAACCCAAAGGCGAGTCAACCACCCACAAAGCATTCGTGTTGCAGAAGAGGTCCTGCTCCACAGGGCCACTTAGGAACGTTCCCATATTTTCAAATAAATTCCCTTCTCACACTCCGGAAATCACCATCCCAGTAACTCACACGAATGCACAAACGTGCACGGCTTTAATCCCCCAAACCTTCACAGAAGTGCCAAATCAAAGGAGCCCACAACCACCCCAGTATTTAAGACGAGGCATGGGGCACATCCAGCAATCCCTACTCACAACTCGAGGCTCTATCCCATTTACCCCCCTGAAAAAGCTACGCAACAATTAACCTTCACTATCCACCCTGCACAGGCACAGTAAAGGAATACAAATCACACGTAGCTCTGAGTTCCCGATTACTCGCTGGGTACTCGAACTAGAACGGAGGTGGGCTTTAAAAGGGAGTTCGTTATGACTAATGACAGCAACTTTGGTCTGCAACGTAATTAAGGGATTTGACAGCTCAACTGCCTATTCCCTCCCTTTTCTCCCAGTTTCTTAGAACACAACTATTGTCCCTTAAATCATTATACAAGAACCGTTTTCTTGTTTAAACACGTAAGGGAAGACTCTAGGCTAAGGTACTAGGGGTATAATTTGTCAGCTTATGCAGTATTAATGTAGCAACAATATTAATCCATTAAAAATATAATTTCATTTAAGAAACTATTCAGAGATTCACAACTGGTAAAAGCAACTCGGTAGACAGAAACTTTATACATAAAATTTCAACTTTGTAGTTATTGCATTCTGAAGTTTAGTTTTTGCACAGCTTTACATTTTTTTTAGCACAGGGGTTTTTAACATAATGTTAATAAAATGCATTCAGTCGTATTATTACTGAACAAATTATATCAATTGCTTCCACAACAAAGAGGATTTAGGTGTCCAAATCATCCTACAAAGAAGAAAACGGACAATACAATCACTTCTCTTCTGGAAGAAAATTACAAAATTCTGTACTCCTCTACACAGTGTTTTAACACGTGATTTAGCAAATACTAGCTTTTGCTACGGCAGTCACTGTACCTCAAAGCCTTTTGGTAATAAAAAAAGTTCTTAAATGAGATGTATTAAGTGTAGCACTGGATAGCACAAGAAAAACACATTTTTGTCCCAAAGAAATCTGCTGATCACCAGCCTAGCAGCCATCAAGAGCCAACTAATCTTTCCACATGTATTATACCGCGGCAATAATAGCCATTTCAAGTGTTGCATAAGCTCCACATTCAAGGCTATATCCTTTCCCTAAATATGCCGCCACTGTCTCATGAAGTCAGTGGAAGTCCCATATAACCATCTTGAGGACAGAAGGGCCTTCCTGACTAGCGCAAGTTCCTAGAAAGAGGCATTTTCAAAATCCATCAACCTTCTTCAAGACTCAAGTTGGACCCAGCGTTGAGGCATGGCCAACCAATGACACCGAGAGCTAAACCAAGAGCTCAACGGGTGGGATTTTCAGAAGGCCTCAACACTGACCTAACCGTCCTCACCAAAGTCACTGACCATCCTCAACAAAGACACTTTCTCAAGGGCCTTGAGTGCCAACACCTCGTCAGTCTTACTGTAAGAGATAATGAAGATGAACTTGGATTTTTCCCTTGAAAAAAGAAATGCTCAAAACCAGTATCAGTCCTAGCAAAGCTTGCACTTTATTCAGCATTACCCTCTTAATATTTAACAGCAAACCTTTGGATGTTCTGAAAATTACACACACTTAAATAAGCTTACAAACAGATTTCAATGAAGATTAGCTTCAGTTGTTTTTTTTTTTTCTAAAAGGTCACCATGTAAGAAAATTTGGTAGTGTATCCACATTAGCTGTGCTCGTTTCTTTCCCCACCTTGAAAACAACATACAGCCATCGCTCCAAGAGCAGAGCTACGTGAAATCAAGAAGCAGTTTGCAGCTTTTGACCATTTAAAAGTGTGCACAGGCAGTTATTTTTTAACTCCATGTTTAGCTTGTGTAAACAGTCTCCGGCAATGCTGCACATCGATTAAAAATTTCTGATGATGCAAGATCAAATAGTTCATTAGGAAGCCTGCACTAGATTTAAGCAAGCGCAAAGAGGTGAGCTGTAATCTGTCAGGGACCCCTTTCTGAGCAACTGCAGTCGAAAAGCAGGGCAGAGAAGGGCTGGGGTTACTTTGAATGGACGCAGCGAGGGTTGCACAAGGGAGCACTTGCTCGAACGGTGGGGGCTTTGTGCGTAGGCTTCAGCTGTCAAACAACGCTATCCACAAACATGCACGTACTATGGCAATATGTCAAAGGGAGGGTTTTTTAGGTTGTGAGGAAAAGTAAGTGATCCAGCACGTCTCTAACCCCAGAAGAGAAAAATGCGTGCGCACTCTTGCATCGATCACCACCTTGCTTTCTCCATCTGGACAATTCAAGAATCTTTATCCTCGCTAAGTGCAGAAAGACCAATTTTCCCAGGATCAAATACATCCTACAGCAAGCAGGTAACTGAATCAAGCTCTGAGAAGTCCCCAGCCAGTACCGTTTTACTGCTCTCTATTCAAACAGACTTCTTAGATGAATTCAGAGCAAAACTGGCACTGATCTTCCTGTCCAAAACCCAAGATCATCCCAGGCTCCAGAAGCAAAACGAGTCTGTCGGGCTCTTAACACTGCTAAGTAACATGGTTTACTCCGGAACAAAGAAATACTTTTCCACCAATAAAATGTGCTGCCAGTTGGTTGCTTCTAGCTTCTTCTAAACCCTTACCAGCCCTTACTGCGCTTGTGTGCAAGAAAAACTTGTTACAAAACATCTAACAAACTTCAATTTTAAAATGAAACAAAATATTTTAAACGAATGGCGTTTGCAACTTGGGCTCTATTTTTAAACGCGGTATGTACCTCATGCCACTAATTCATTTTTTTCCTGGAAGCTGAGACATTTTGAGTGAAGTCACATAATTTAAAATTTCATTAAAAATGCAAAGAGCTTTAGGACTGCAAATAGCATAATAGTCCTAGCTTAGTATGATATTCTAAGAAGCTTCCACTCGCAATTTTAGCGTTCTCTGCCTTTCATTATATGAGACAAACGACATGTGAGACTTGTAAATAAACTGCACCCAACATCTGATCTTTACCGAATATTGCTGCAGTTTATACGACTATGTAGGTCACGAGCTACACATGCTTCGGTTAAGCATCAGGGTAGGCATGTTCTACCCCACGCTCAGGCTAGGTGGCCATTTTCACGCGTAACAGAAGGCCTGGAAATACGAGACAAAGTTTAACCAAAGCTATAATGCGCAAAAGAAGGAGTTACACGATTTTTTTCCACTTTAGTCTCAAATAGTTAAGTCACTTGCTAAACTCAGTTACGCGCGGACCTCTTAAGACACGGGCAATCAATGCGACGTACAAGACTTGCACGCAAGCATTCTCTCTTCGCTGTTCCCTGCAATAAAATGGTCAACAACCAAGCTGCACAAGTTCAGAAATACCAAAGACTATAGTGCCTCAGAAAATATACTGGTCATTGCATCATAAAGAAACGCAGCCATCTTAGAAGAAAGCCATTAATACAAACTTTCCTTCTCACCCATTTGCACCAAAAGGTATCCAGTATTACAGAAACAAAATAGAAACCCAAATAAGTCAGGAATAAATACAATAACTGAAATAAACTATTAAAAAGCTGATTTAATGCCTCCACCTTTAAAACCCTTTCCTCTTCTAATTTCAAAATATTTTTTTCCAAGAGGTGCATAAAAAGACTGTTCAGAGAAAAAAGAACATTTGATTAGATGAAAAGTAATGTCAATATATTTTAAGACATCTGTTTCATAATTAGCACACAGGACTATTCTCATATTGTGTATGTAAAGCTACTGATTTTGAGAAGTCACTATTTCCCCTTCCTAAAATCCTACATTATCCGCACAAGAAGAATTCTTAACCAACTCCTCAGGAACCGAGAGTCCCGAGAGTGATGTACTGTACCATACACACATCAGCGCCAGTTTTAGAAGGATTTGACACAGCCCAACAGAGGAAAAAAAGAGGACTTTGGCACTCCAGCGCCCAACCCAGCCTGCCTTCTGGCACTCAGGTGTTCTCTGCAGCGCCTTGGGAGAATCAGCCGTGACCGAAATGTCAAGACTGCAGGTCTTTGTCCACCCGGGACACGAACCCTCCCTCAGAGATGGGCAGAAGACAAGACAGACCACAGAATACAGGCTGGAGACCAGGCACCTCCCCTGGGTTCACTGCAGACGCATTTTATTCTCCACCTCCCAAAGCCCAGGTAATCACCAGCTACGGAGTATTTTGGAGCCACCGCCACCGAACTACTCATACAGAAGCATTTACTGCAGGAGGAATCCACACCTCCATTTCCCATGGCCCGGCTAAATGCCCAAATCACCGGGCTGTCCAACTCGTGTCAGTCTTTCTCTTTGAGCTTGACAGCAGCAGCTACCCTGAAATAACCGGTAATCTGTAACAGAGGGCACTTACAGATATGGGTGCACAGGGAAGCAAAGCTAACCAACAGCAGAAATGCAGATGGTAGCTTGTTTCGGTCTCAAAATTTTAAGCTCCAGCACACACTGAGAAGTACCTTTGAGAACTTAAACCCTGGTCCTCCTACCATGCACCACATGCCTTCCCGAACAGCTCACTTAGGTTTCAAGTTTTCTCTTTCTTCATCTAACATCGCATGGTTGGAGAGCTAACTCCCAGCCCGGTCCTCTGTCTACGCGTGTCAGAAATAAAGAGGTTATTTTCCAGCTACCAGGTACGACGAGCAACAATTCCATCAAAGCCCTGCAAAAAGAACATCTCCAAGAAGCCTGCACAAAGTGATAAAAAATTAAAAACTTTTGCTTCTGCAGCAACGTCAGCCTTCAAGCAAAGCCATTATACTGTACAGGCAGCAGTCTTTATTCATTAATTATCTGTTCAAAATGTGCAGCTATGAAAAAAAAAAAAAAGGCTGAGTATAAGCTTCTTCCAAAGATATTTTTGCAATCATGAAAAAAACCACCTTTCTATAAATTTCATTGCAGAATTGCAGCCAGCTACTCCTTTTAGAAAAACTAGCCTAAGCCCAGTGCTCAGTGGCCTACTTCTAAAGCAAAATTCTAAGAATAAAATTAACGAGACAAAAAAGTAAAAAATAAGCAATAAACTCCATTTGGCATACCGTTAGCAACCTTGAGCAAGAAAATCCAGATTCAACATTCACCAATTTTCTGGCCAGAAGCAGATGACTAGTTAAAAAGATCTGTTTGGGTCAAAAAAATCTCTCCCTACCAACGACACATCTGGGCAGAGATATCTGAAACACCAAACTCTTCAACTGTGAAGCCAAAACCTCATCGTTTTGCCACTGCTTAACTCTTCTCATAACCCTAAAGTTTCTGGCAAACCCATCACCCGGAGAATCACAAAAATCTAACTCGGACTTGTCGTGCAGTCAGCACTAAGAGCTGCGCTGGCCTATGTCAGCGTTACAGCTGCCCCAGTCGTGGGCCAACGGAACGGCCAAGTGCACACGCTTAAAAACGCAAGCCTCGAATTATATTTTATCAGTACCACGAACAGAATGCAGGAATTACGTACTAGAGCTGCTGCTTTTTAACCGAAGGCTCAGCAGCCACCTGCTAAAATCGAGAACCTTTCAGGCCGTTTTAAAGCCACCAAAATTTTAGGCCAAGGCTCAGTGCAACAGCATGAGCTCTGTGCTAGTTACAGCTGTTATCAGTTTTGATCCTGCCCAAGAAGTGGATTTATTTGTAGCGCTTGCTATGACACGAGTGTAATTGCTCCAAAACCCACTAAATTTCACCCTGATCCTGTTACAGAACAAAAAGCACTCTCTCTATTGGGATAAGTCTAGCTCTGAATGCCACTGTCAATATTCATTTTTCCTAGGACAGTCCCAACTTTTAAGTGAGGTTCTCACTCCAAAACCTCTCAAACACAGTCATGATCTTTCTCCACCAGGGAGAAAGACCATGGCCACAAGCACAGCCCCCACATACCATTAACTCTGCAAGGCATTCGAAGCTAAACATCTGCCTGCCGCCGCTACAGCACATCTGTTCGAAGGGCCACCAAAACTATACACTAGCAATGGTCTGACTCATTAGCCGTAACTGCGTACTGATTACATATTCCAGAATCACACTCCTCGCAGTCCTCCTCAACAAGACCCAAGGTGCTCTCGTTTGTAACACATCCTCATGATTACTGTATCTGAGATCACGCCAGAGCGCAGTTCCCGCATCGCGTTAGGAAAAGAGGTATTTTTTAATTTGGAAGAAGTGGTTGCCACCTCTTGTCACCAAGAGCCTTTCTGCCTCGTACGGCAACCCGGCACAAGCTCTGCCTTACTGAAGGCACGAAAATCAGGGCAGAGGACACAGGCTTCGCCTCTCCTGCCGCGCAGACCGAAGCAACCTGAGCAAAGCGACAGGCCTGCCACGATTATATTTGCAATTCAAGACGAGTTACTAAATCAAAAAAAAAAAAAAAAAAAAGTGCTCTGGACGTGAGTCACGGCGGGACAGGCGTATTTGCTATGTGAGCTGAAAAATCAACACAGCCAGAGATAAGCGGCAGACCCGCGTTGCTCCGGAGCAGGCAGGGCTCCGCGGGCCGGGGGGCGGCGGCAGGCAGGCCGGCAGGCAGGCCGCCTGCGACCGCCAAGGAGCGCTCACGTTAATCCTCGCCATCGCGGAGCTCCCGTTAATCCGCCCGGCTGCCGGGCCCCGGCTCGGCGGCCGCCCGGACAAAAGGAGGCCGAGGCGGCGGCGACGGCGGCGGGGGAGGGCGCGGCGGCCCGGGCGAGCCCCGGCGGCAGCCGCCGGCCTCCCGGCGGAGCGGCACCGGGAAGCGCGTTAGGTAACCGCCGCGCAGGTCTGATGCAATAGCTGTACGTGCAGCGCCCGGTGCCGGGCCGCGTCCCCGCCGGGAGGATACAGGTCAGGTCCAGGTCGAAGCCATCCTCCTGGTATCGCCTTTTGTTCCTGCTGACGATCTCTTTGATGATGGCGGTCATGTCTGGCAGCCGGGGGCCGCTCCGGGACAGCGCGCAGGGGCCGGGCGGCGGCGGGGCGCGGGGCCGGGCGGCGGCAGCGGCGGCGGCGGGCCGGCGGCCGCCGGGCGGCCCCGGGGCCTGCTGCGCCGGCGGCTCAGCCCCAGGCGGGCCCGCCTCCCCCCGCGGCGGCGGCGGCGGCTCCCGGCGGCGGCGGCGGCGGCTGCCCCCTCCTCCTCCTCCTCCTGCCGCCGCTGCGCCGAGCGGGGCGGGAGCAGCGGCGGCGGCGGCCGAGCAGGGAGGGTCCGGAGCCGGGCCGAGTCCCTGAGGGTGCCGCCGCCGCCGCCGTCTTTGAGGCGAGCGAGGCGGAGGCGGAGAGAGCAGCTCTCCGGCGCTCCGGGCCCCAGCAATGGTGACAGCGGCGCGGGGCGCCCCCCCGGCCCGGCCCCGCTCCGCCCCGCTCCGCTCCCCGCCCGGGGCGGCGGCGGCGGTAGCGGCGGCGGGCCCGGAGCCGCGCGGTGGGGCCGCGCCGCCGGGCGGGCGGGCGCTCCGCGGCGGGGCGGCGGCTCCTCAGGGCGTGCGGGCCGGCGGCGCGGCCTGGCTCATCCCCCCCGGCCTGCTCCGCGCCCAGCAGCGCCGCGCCAGCGCTAGACTCCCATCATGGCTGCAGCTTCCGAGAGGGGAGGCAGGGCAGCGCCGCCCCGCCCCCTCCGCCGCCGCCTCCGCCACCCCGAAAAAGTAGTCCCTATCGAACCGGCGAGTCGCCGCCGCGAGCCGCCGCCCCGACCCGCCGCCTCGCCGCCTCCCTGGCCCCCGCCCGCCGCCCGGCCCACCCCGCGCCGCTCCCCCCGGCCCGCCGTCCCGCGGGGGCGAGGAGGCGGCGGGCGGAGGGACACGGGCGGCGGTGCTGCGACAGATCACGTGGGAGGTCCGCTGCGCTCGGCGCTCCCCTCCCCCCGCGGGCGGAAGTGGCCTGGCCGGGCCGGGCCGGGCCGTGAGGTGAGGTGAAGTGAAGAGCGGCGCTGGGCCCCGCCCCCGCCCCCGCTCCCGGCCGCCACCGGCCCGGCCTGGCCCGCGGGAGCCCGCCGCACCGCCCGAGCCCCGAGGGGAGCGGGAGCCGGGCCCCTTCCTGCCCTTTGCGCTCCCGCGGCCTGCCGGCGCTCGGGGCCCGCGGCGGGCGGGAGGACGGGGCTTCCCCCCCCCCCGCCCCGCTTCCCCAGTCAGGTCGCTCCGTAGCGCGGGTAGGTGCCACAGCGGCTGCGCCCGCCCCGGCGAGGTGCCCGGGCCGGCCGGGGGGCCTGCGCTTATGTAACCGGCGAGGGGGGGGTAACGGAGACGGTGCGGCCCCGAGCCCGCGGGGAGGGGGGGTCAGCCCATCGCCGGGGGCCTCGTCCTGCCCCCCCATCCCCCCCGCCCCCGGGCCGCCGTTGTGCGGTTTAGCGTCAAGCTGAGCGACCCGGGCTGGCGGGGAGCCGCTGCCCTCCCTCGATCCCGCCGCGGTACGTGAGCACCTACTGCCCCCTGCAGCCGCCCAGGCCCCGGGGGAGGCGGGCGGGGGGCACCTGCTGCCCTCGGGGCTTGCCGCGGCCGCCGGCAGCCGAGCGCGGGGGCAGCGACGTGAAGGTGCCCCCCTGGGTCACGCCGGCCGGCTCGCCGGTCGTGGCCGTGCTGTTCTCGTGGAGCGCTCTGTCCCCCTGCTTCCCCCCATTGATCACAGTCATCCTGGCAGGGGGAAAAGCGCTGTCTCTAAATCTCCAAATCAGCCTTTAAGTGCCTTTAAAACGTCAGCAAATAAATCCCATTGTACAAGGTTCTTCACACTCCGTGCTGAAAACTGCTCTAAGTCTTTGGGAATTGCCGGTGTTAATGATTTGCAGGACAATGACCACCCTGAGCTGCTGAATGTGAACACTGGCTGCAGTCTCAGCTACCAGTTTCCATCTTTCTTACAGTTTGGTAGGGCATGTTTGGGTTTTTTGTGTGTGTGATGTTTTCCTTTTGTGTGCAGAAATATTAACCTATTGAGGTAATACAAAACAAAATTTTAAGGCAGCTTGGAATACATGACTTCTGTAAAGCGTCAGGAATGGAATCTGTTGGACATCAGCATCTGCCCCAACTGCTAAGGGATCAGGACAGAGCTTGCCAGATAATACAATTGAAGGAACGGGGTTACTAGGCAAATAAATTTGTAAATTTGCCTTCCTCAAAAATATTGTCTTCACGTCGTTCTCTTGTTGGACAGTAAGTAACGTGAGGGATATCCCATGGAGGTCA
This sequence comes from Phoenicopterus ruber ruber, assembly GCA_009819775.1. Lineage (NCBI taxonomy): Eukaryota > Metazoa > Chordata > Aves > Phoenicopteriformes > Phoenicopteridae > Phoenicopterus > Phoenicopterus ruber. The sequence goes on from CM020221.1 coordinate 462,540, forward strand.
AAGATAACATACCTTCGAAGGAAGCCTATTAAAGGGAGCGAGAAGGCAGTTGTTCATTTTATAAAGGGGTGAGGACATCTCAAAAAATCCACAAGGAACAGAAACGAAAGGAAAATGAAACCACTTCCTATACAACTAGAAAAGAGATGCCATGGAAAGGACCAGCCTGACGGGAGGAGGAGAACCCATGCACCCCTTTTCCCCTTCTCTCCGTGAAAAGCGGGTTACGTAAACCAGGCAGGGATCTTCCTGAAGAACAGATCCTGGCTTTAATTCTTAAGTCCACCTCAAATGTTTTTGAGGCTGGCAGGGAAAGACACCTGCTGCAGAGTCTGTGTATCTTGCTAGACCCACCAGACCACGGTGAAGGTGGCCCTTGCAGGAACACGGGTGGGAAATCTCTCCGTGGTTTGCTTAGTAACTGCGTTACCCCGGGAGCGGCTATCAAATACGGTAGAGCAGGGCAACTTGGAGTAAAATCGCACTCGCTTGCATATTGGTTGGATGCTGTGGGAAATTGGTTAGTGAGCAAGTCTGGCAAACAGGAAAAATTGGATAAAACGGTACTCTCTGTATGAGCAGATTTATTAAATATCAATTTTTGCATCTATAAATTAGGCAATACCTTACAAAACTTTCCTTTGCCTTTCTGAGGAAGAGCAAAAAGGAATTCAAAAGCGCAAGATAAGTTCAGTGTCTTCTTCGATCTTTAAACAGCTTTTAAGAGAGGTGCTGAAGTCCGGCTGCGGATGGCTGGAGCGGGAAGAGGAATGGGGGGGTGAAATGCTATGCTTTGCCTTTAAGGGCTCAAAATAAACTGGAACATAAGGTGGAGGGATTTCCTGGGTGGCTGCAGCCTTCAGCCTTTGCAAGTGCTATATTATATAATTCCTTTCATAAACGTATCCAGTTTCATCTTAAGATCTTTTGCCACCATTATTCCCACCGGGAAGCCGTTCCCAGAACCACCTTCTGATTTTCATGCTAAATATATTTGTGACTGGTTTGTATCCATTTATTCTTGTGCCAGCATTGGCCCTAAATAGCTCCTACTCCGTAGCGTTTACCCTTTTCACCCTTTGTGGGCTTACAGGCAGAACTGTCCCTCGTAGCTGTCGTCCGACTGCGCTCGGCTAGCTGAGCTCCCCTAGCTTTCCACCCCCCCTCAGCAGTGACTTTCCGCTCCAGGTTCATTATTATTTATTCCTCTTCCATATAGATGACCAGGACGGCGTGCACCGTCCCCGAGGGTATCTTGCCGGCACCAAGGACAATGGTATTAATCCCTTCCAAACTCTGCTGGGAACGTTGCTCCCAAGACCTCTTAGGGCCTTGTTGCCGTGATCACATCGGCAGCTCACAGTTATTTTGGGATCAACTCGTGTGTGTGTGTGGTGAGGTCGTACCGTTCCTTTCCCAGACTTCAAAGGTATGCAGTGAACCCGTGAAACCTACTGTGAGGTCCTGGGCTCGGAGGTTATCCGTAGACAAATACAGATGTGGCTAGCAAATCAAGGCCATCTTTGAAAACACTTCTGAAATTCCTCTAAGTCCCAAGACTGCCCCTTTTTTTCTAACACCCGACTACAAGTATGTCGCTGGGGAGTTGAGACAGCTTAACTGAACGTCCTTTTGCTAGATTCCAAGTCCTAGTCATTCCAAAGTTTTTGAGGAGAGAGTAGACAAATTCATTAAAAAATTGGCTGTAAAACAGAACGCATCCTCTGACTCAGGAAGTCTTTGATCTGCAAGTTGGTGAAGCTCGGATGAGTCTTCTGGGGAAAAACCACTACGTGCTTTTGCCTGCTTACGAAGCTGTTCCGAGGCATCCCCTGTCCTCCAGCTTGTTCTTCACTTTCCCATTTCATTTTGTTCCTTCCATACGCTTTGCCTTGCTTTCTATTTGCCTCATTTCATCCCTATTCCCTCTCATCGTGTTTTGTGGTTCCCTGTGTCCTGCAAACCCCTTTCCTACCTCCAACCGCCACAGGCCCTTCTGATGTTACTGTGCCACTCCTTTCCCATCTTGCTCCTGTTCAGGGCACTGGAAAAGCTCTGGTCAGCCCGCACTGCCTGGAGAATGAAGTTCACCAAAATTGACGTGTTTCATAGCGAAGCACCCAGCATCAAAAGCAACACAGTACGTACACCGGGTGTCCTCCATCTTGCCTCCTCCGATGAGTTCTTCAAAAGCAAGACAGTACATACACCATGCGGCCTCCATCTTGCCTTCTCCGATGAGTTCTCCAACTACGCTAGGTCCCTTCGGTGACCTTCTAGTCCCATATTCAAGGGCTACAATCTCCTGGAGTCCAACCAAGTCATCTGTACATTTGATTTGAAATTTTTCAATTTGGGAGGAAATTTGCAATCTCATTTTTCAATATCAATCCAAAAAAAAAAAAGAAAACCCACCCCAAAATGTGTTCCTCTTCCACAGCTGCAAAACCAAAATTGATGAAAAAGTATGTTGGATGAGTTTCAACTTACGTTACCACTTTTTAGATCTGTCCCTAAGTAGGGAGCATACTCAGTGATCCGCAGCAGCCACAGCATGCCAAGTGCTTGGGGACAGCAGCTGCCACAAAGACCTTTTTTCCCAGTATAAACCCATGATTTCCAGTACATTTCTCTTTCAGACAGATACTTTTACTAGAAGACATAGATTGAAAGCTAAGGCCCAACTCACGTGACCACTGGAAAGGAACAGTCAGTCAGCAGCAGGCTGGTCTGTCTCTTCTCCCAAGGAACAGGCGACAGGACGAGAGGAAACGGCCTCAAGTTGCGCCAGGGGAGGTTTAGGTTGGATATTGGGAACCATTTCTTCCCCGAAAGGGCTGTCAGGCCCTGGCACAGGCTGCCCAGGGCAGTGGTGGAGTCCCCGTCCCTGGAGGGATTGAAAAGCCGTGTAGATGTGGCGCTTGGGGACATGGGTTAGTGGTGGCCTTGGCAGTGCTGGGTTAACGGTTGGACCCGATGATCTTGGAGGTCTCTTCCAACCAAAACGATCCTATGAGTCTATGGCCATCTCCGTGGCTCCGTGCCAAGCTCCCCAGCAAGCTGGTGCTCGGACAGCAGAAGCGACGGCAAAGCAGCACCTCGCCGTGGGCAGGTCCATGCAAACGGGGAAAGCTCCAGCGGTTCCAGAGGGATGGAGGCTTCACAGAGACTCCTCCGTAGGATCAGCTTCTCGAATGAGTTAAGTCCTACGTAGAGCCTTCAGCAATGTAAAGGGTTTGAGACTCTGTATTTAGGAAAGCAGGATGAATTTGGGGTTTCTCACCATTTTTAAGAAATATTTGTTCAAGAAATGACACTCTCTCCACATTTTGAGAAATTAGGACCCAATCCAACTTACGCATTCTGCAGAGTATAAACCAGAAGCATCAAACTCACCTTCAACCTGACCCTGGTCAGCATCTTTCCACATTTTTTTAAGTATTTTTTGGCAGAGGGTTTCTTTCAAAGGTTCCCGCCACAGCTGTCAAACAGCAGTCACAAAATGTAGGTTTCCAGCTTTTATTACTTCTGTGTGTTTGCATTCCTCCTTAATTGCAGCAAAACAGATGTCACTCTTTTAAGAGTGGGAGAAAAAACAGAAGGGTCCTAAATATTTTCCTACAGTATTGGTAATTCGAACACAATAGCGTTTTGCTAGTGCATGAAACGCAGACAGTGAAATGATTGATTATCTGTTTTCTCTTCAAAAGGGGTGATTGCGAGAACGAGCCTCAGCCTCAAATTAATAGCAAAAGCTGTCAGCATCACTGATTATATCTAGCTCTTTTTTAAAACATCACAGGGAAACTGTTCGCATATTCTACATAGATTGAAAAAAAAATTCTCTAGAAGATTATAATCTTATTTCCCGTCAAAGACCGGAGGAGCAGCAGAAAAGACAGGCCGCCTGTAGATCAATAGGTGCATTGGGACATTTATTTTCCGATTAAAGACACTTTTTATTTGGAAGAGCTATAGCACACAGAACAATAAAGGGAAATACTGATTCGTCGATACTGATGAAGAAGCAAAAGTCGTTTCAAAACTTTTCTTAAAAATTTTTGGGGGGTTTTGGTGTATATTAATCCAATAAATGGAACTGAACACTGCTGGAACAGAACTTTGGTAAAATCCCAATCGCTTGGAGAACGTGAGTGGGTTTTTTGCACGTGGAAACACCACGCGTCAGTGATGCGACGAGGGAGGGATGCCGGTGGGGTGGGTGACGTCCCACTCGGGCGGCTGGAGAGCACGCCTGGGTTTCGGCACGAGGCAGATCAGCCGCGGGAAGGGAACCGGGTGCCGCGTTCTCTGCCCGAGGTGGCGGCGGGGGAAATGGTGGAGCAGAAGCCGCGGATCTGCTCCACGGGCCCTTGTCTGCCGTAGCCGCCAGCAGATTCCTCGGTGGGTGAAGCATCTCCTGCAGGGGACAACTGTTAAAAATGACCCCTAATAAAATTAGCGTTGTATAAAAAGCTAACCGCTCTTGCGAAACAAATCGCCGGCCCCAGCGAGCAGGCTGCGTTTTGTAAGGAAGCCCCTGGACAGTGCATGGACTACAGGCAAGAATAAAACAGCGTGGTAAGGCTCTCTCAGGAGCAAAGCTAGGTCTGAAAGGCTTTAAAACTGCAGCTGCACTGACGCAAGAGCAGAAGAAACGAAGACAAGTTGCCAAAACTTTGGGTTAATTACACTTATTACAGAGATCCCCTTATTTTAGCCTTTTTCTAGACTTTTTTTTCATACTATATATATAGTTTGAAGTTACTGTTTTCATTACAAACTGGAAAACTATTACCTCAGTATCTCTTAGTAAACTACTGATGAATTCTTAAATTTCGATGATTTTCATTCTGGCGGGTCCCTGTAGCGTCCCAACTCCGCCCAATACTGCGTTTTCCAAACTGGAGCCATTAGCCTCTGAAGTGCCGCCGTTTCCGAGAGGGGACGGAGCGTGTTTATTAGGAGGCGGGTGCCAGGACAGGCTCGACCCCGAGTAGGGCCGGGCCCAGTGCCGGTGGGGAGCGGCCCGGGGAGCGGGGGCTCCGGCCCGGCCCGGGCCAGGCCCTGCCGGCGGGAGGAACCTTCGTGCGGGGCGGCGGGAGCCGGCCGGAAGGGGGAAGCGCGGGACGCGCCGCCGAGCCAGGGCCCGCGCTGCTGTCGCTGCTGCCGCCGCCGCCTTCATCCGCCCGTGCGGCCGCCGCCGCGCCGCACCCCGCCGGCTGCGCGCCCGAGAGACCGGCCCGAGGGGTGAGTGACCCGGCGGGAGAGCGAGCGGCCGCCCGCCGCCGCTTCTCGCCGCCGCGCCGGCACCTGCCGGGCGGCGGGAAGGTCACGGGCGGCGGGTCCGGCCCGGCCCTCACCGGTGCCGCCATCGCCGGGCCCCGCGCGGCCGCCGCCGCGTCCTCGGCGGGGCCGGGGGCTCCCCGCGGCCTGCTCCTGCCCTCGCTGGGGCCCCGCGGGCGGCCCGGGAGGCCAAGCGGGGCGACGCCGCCCCGCTGCCGGCTCGGCAAGGGCGGCCCTGCCCCCTTCTCTGTGTCAGCTCCGGCCGCGCCGCACCGCGGGTGAGGCGGCCGGTCTCGGCGGCCTGGCCGGGAACCGACCCCTCCTCTGGGCCGCTCGGCCGGTGGCGGGGGCTGCCGGGGGCTCCCTGAGGGGGAGTCGGTCGCTCTTGCCCCGGGGCGCGGGGAGAGGCGGGGGCTCCCTGCCGGGGGGCAGAGCGGGCGCCAGCGCCGCTCGGCCTTTTGCTTTCGCTTTGCGGCTGGGAGCGCAGCGCGGGCGGGCGGGCCTGGCGAGCGCCCTTCGGGCGGCCGTCCTTCGCGTTCTGTCAGCGGGCTGCCTGGGAAGCACACGCTACGAGTCACGCAGGGGGAGCAGAGCCTTGCGCAGAAAGGTTACGCTTAAATTTCTCTCCTGTTAAAGCTTTTTTTTTACAATTGGTATTCAGGGCAAGGAGTGCATAAGTGGGGGTTTTTTTTCATTGGGTTTTGGGGCTTTTTGGAAGCTTTTTTGCTTCTTTGCTGAATATATAGCCCTTTTATTTTAATGAATCAGGCTTAAGAGAACATGCAGAATCCGCTAGTTCTGTATTACTTGCTTAGATGCCTAAGTAGGCAAATTTTATTTGTTTTCCAAGCAGGTACACGCAGCAACAGTCTCGACTTTTTTAAATTTCTAAACAGAGAATGAAGAGTTAAACAAAACAAAACTGTTTCAGTGATCCACACTGGAGTATAGTAGCGAGCCGTTAATGTTGCGGTGCTTCTCCTAATTCCAGTCTGCCGAATTCTTGTAAACAGAATCCACGGTATGGCGTCACCTTGAGTTGAATACGGGGTCGACATAATACAACCGCTAGCCAAGCGAGGGAGAATGCAAGGATATCTTGGCTGTAGGTAGTCCGGCTTTTCCCTGGCTGACAGCTTGCTTTGGAGACCAGCCAGGGAGCGTTGGAAGCTGCCAAAGGAATTGCCACTGATTTTGCCCTTGCAGTGGGAAAATTGGGCGGTGAACAAGGAGAGCGTTTGGGATTCTCAAGAGGAAACCCTGCCAGTTGAAGAGGAAGTAGATTGGGGAATGAGGACCCTGATTTTATAAGTCATTTTTCAATGTTTTAGGAAGAGATTTTTCCTCTCTGCAGCACGCTCCCTTAGCTTGAAGGTGCTGTACTTTCTGGGTTTGGCTCGTACAGCAGCCAGCCTTTTCCCTTGATAGCTGTGTGCCACATCCAGCGTTTTTCGTTTTCCAGGGATATTAATAACTCAAAATATACTCTGCTAGGTGCAGGCTCCAGCTCTTAACCTCATTTTATTCAAATACAAGTTGTCGATCGCTCCTTAATGTGGCAATCAGGTGCCTTTCCTTCAAACTTCCTCTTAGGGAAAAGAACTCCCTGTTTAAATAATGTGGTTTTCTTTGTCTCCGTGACTTAGCGTTCCTGGGTCAATAACAGTCACAAAATGTCGGTCTTAATGGGAATGCAAACTTGGCGCTGAAATAAAGTAATCTTTATTACTTTATTAGGGCATTGTATAGCTGGAAGGAATGCCGATTTCTTGAGGGAAGAGTGAAATCGGGCCCTTTTTGCATGTAGTCAGTTAAGAAGTAAGGCCTCCAAATGCTGCTGCCATTTCTTCTCCGCTTACTGAAAGCGGAAATGAAACCGTCGTTATACGCAGCGCTGCACGTTTTAGTCTTACGCGGTTTTATACGTGGGGGTTGTGCTATTGTCGAGATATTTCGTTATAACTTCATGGTAAGCTTTATGCTCGCGGTGTGCATGGGAAATAGTTTTTATAAAATGGTGTTTAAATATGAGGCAGATGTTTTTCTCAGCTTTAATTTTCTTTCTTTCTGTCCCTCCCTGTGCTTTTTTACATTTAGTGTTGAGAGGCAAAATGGTCCATGCCGAAGCGTTTTCACGGCCCCTGAGCCGGAATGAAGTGGTCGGATTAATTTTTCGTTTAACCATATTTGGTGCTGTAACGTATTTTACCATTAAATGGATGGTTGATGCCATTGATCCGACCAGAAAGCAGAAAGTAGAAGCTCAGAAACAGGTAGGATTTTATTCATAAATACTTCTGTGAAATGCTGTCTCGTTCATTACTGTTCATACAGAGAAATCTGCTAGCTGTAAACTGGAATTGCAATAACCAGCCAAGTAATTGACAAAAGCATGTGGAATAATAATTTTTTAAAAAAGTGTTTTTTAGTAAATCTCAGCATCTAGGCTGTTAGTGTTTTCAGTGCTTACACTTCATAACAAGTAAAAATTTCTAGCTTGAAGTGGTAGAAAAACTGTTGAACTGGAGCGCGATGTTGTCTCTAATTATCTTCAAGTGTGTGGTCCCAGTGCCGTTTCTGCTTCTGACAACTTTGCTAAGCAGCGGTCGTGTTAAATAGTGCTCTCATCGGTCTCCTGGTTGCTTTTTAAAACCTTGAGCAGAAATAACTTCGTTCACTGCTGTGTTTTGGCAGCTTAATGGCAGAGGCAGAGACTGTAGTTACTCATGACAAAGAGTAACACTGCTGTCCAAACGCCTTTTTAAGAATAGCTTCCACTTTGTCCCCCTGCCTCTGTTCTCCCCCTGCCTCCAGTAGCAGTCAAAATGCCCTGGAAAGGGGAGGAAAAAAAGTGATAAGCCTCATTCCTTATGTTGAACTGGAATGATTCATGGGGGTTAATGCTCTGGGAAAAGATTTAGGTGCATTTCAGAACCAAAAGTTAAATGTTTCCTTTGGAGAGTATTGAAGGAAATGTTGTGACATTTTTGTTTTCTGGCTGACACAAATTTCACAGATTGAGGCAGCAGTTTTGAGCAACCTAATTCTGTTTTGGATAAGTTTTCTTTTTTTAATGAAATCTTTAGTTAAAGAATTGGCCCCGCTTTAAAAATCAGCCTTCACAATCTGTGCTCGTGCCAGCTGTTATATAAGAGGTTGCAATATCCCCAAAGCATGTCGGACTTAACCGCAAGTTTGAGTGTAAAGAGAAACTGAATTGTGAAAGTGTGTTGACACAACAAATGACTTTTCCTTTTAAATTGGGAAAAAGAAAACCTTGAAGACGTAGGAAAAATTGACTGGCTTCTGTGAATTATCTTTTTTTTTTTTCTTCCTTAAAAATATATTGGTATGCTTGATACGGTGCTGTGGAGGTTTGGGGCAGGGCGTGCTTTTTATAAGAACACAATTGTATGTCTCCTTAAAGCGTGTGTGTGTTATTTGCAGGGTTGTGAATGAAGATAATTAAGCACGTGAAAGAACTCAGAGTTCTATGTAATAACAAGTGTCAGGCTTTTCATCTGAATCCTGTACAAAGTTTGTAAGGACTAACGGGCTTTTTTAAGTGTAACACACCTGTATCAGCTTTCGAAACTCCAGTACGGATTGTGGGACTGATTTTGTACTGAGGATACCCGTGTGTCTGCAGACCTGTGCTGAACAGCAAACTCTGTGTTTTAATGTTTGTTTTGGTCGCTTTTCAGGTCATAACGTATGGTTGTGGATTTGGGGCTGGGGGGGCTGGTGTGACACTTATTTGATGGGAACTGAGACATATGACTTAGTTTCACTCAAGTGACAACAAGTTATTAGGAAATAGCAGAACCTCCTACTCCAGAAAGACTTATGCTCTTTTCAAATGTGACTTACGGAGAAGCGTATCAGGCTCCAAATAGCAGTTCTTTAAAAACTAATTTTTGAATTAAGCATTCAGTTTCTTTCTCTGATTTTCTTGGCATTTTATTTCCCCCAGGCTGAAAAACTAATGAAGCAAATTGGAGTGAAAAACGTCAAGCTTACTGAATACGAAATGAGTATTGCTGCACATCTCGTAGACCCACTTAGCATGCACGTAAGAAGCTGGTTTCCGTGTTACTCCCATGAAAGCGCTCCAGACGTGGAAGATCTTGATTTTGACTTTGAATGACATTATTTGTCATACATACATATCTATGGAAGTATTTCTGTAATTTAAAACTCAAATTGCATCATTGAGAATTGGATTTTTTTTAATCACTTGTCTTTTTTATTTTTGAGGCCTTGCACTGCTTTTAAGCTTGTGGATATTTTTTGTTGTCAGGGATTATGACGATCATTTCTAATACTGTTTTTCCATATTAGGTAACCTGGAATGATATTGCGGGCTTGGATGATGTTATTACAGATTTGAAAGACACTGTCATTTTGCCCATCAAGAAGAAATATTTGTTTGAGAATTCCAGGCTCTTACAGCCACCAAAAGGTAGGAAGGAAATGTTACATGTTGGTATTAAAACCAAAAAAATAATTTAAAAAAAAAAAGTTACGATTGCCCAGAAAGGAAAGAGGAAGTAGGTTGCCAGTCCAAAGTGCAACCATTAGGACTGATGCCAGGGGAAACCCTCAGGTTTTTCCTCTTCTCTTGCCGTGAAATCAAGTTCTAGTGAGTAAGTTTCATCTTAATAATGAAGCAATAATTGCTTTTCAGTTATTGATGTTACATTTTGGTGCACTAATCTATGTAGCCTGCATTCTTAACTGCCTAAATTGTTGATTTTTGTCATCTTATACCCCATCTTGTCCTTTGGCAGAGGTGAGCTGTGACTCTGCTGTACAGCTTTGTACACTTGGTTAATATTTCTAGGGTATCATAGAAACATAAGTCATAAACACGAGACGTCAGTGTAAGCTAATCTTGCAGACATCTCTCTGTTCTAGCCCTAGAAATTCCAGTCATTCAAAGAGACAGAGATCCCATTTTTATTCTGGAGAGCCCTTGATTTTCTCTGGAGTTGAGTTGCACAGTACTGAGGCAGTAAGGAACCCGGGGGGTGACCAACTAACTTTCCAACAGTAAAACAGCAGTTGGACTCTCTCTGCTGGAATGCTTACGGCCATATTTGCTGTATGTTACTGCAAACAAGCAGAACTTGAACCTAAAACGTTGGACAAAATGCCAAAGTTTATCTTTACTGCTCTGATCCCTGGAATATCATCTTCTGAAAATTCTCTGAAAACTATTAAGTACTGCCTGTATCTGTGACCATCTCCGTTTCGTGTCCTAAGTGATGGAAAATGAAGCACTTTTGTAACTGGTTTAGTTTTTCCAGGCTACTTTCTGTTTAAGTCACAAATTGAAACTGTCTGGAAAATTACTTTAATGTCATGATCTAATAAGCTGAAGGAAAAAATTATTTTTTATTTATCTTTTTAAAGCAGAGTTTCCATATAGGGCAAGCTCCCCAGTTTTACTAGTGGCTTGCACTGTGTGTTCATAGGAAGTCATTGCTTCAGAGTAATTATGTCTGTGGTCGTCAGTCACATGAACAGAAAAAAACCCCTAGTAATTCTCTGTGTTTCAGGCTTGTTTGACTTATTTTTTTTTCTTTAAATTGTTTTCTTTACGCTATGTTAGAAAAACACTACTGTGAATTCATTCACTGTGACAAGTTTAAAAATAATATGAGATGTCATCTTTAATTGTGGGTAATTTGTTTGAAATGTTTATGGGCTCCTTTTTCTTTTTTCCTCCCCCCTCTGTGCTAAGTTTTATTAGCAAGACTGAAACTGGCTATAAACGAGGCCTGTCAGATGCTTACAGGAAATAAATAGGGGTTTAGTTTTATGTAACCTTTATAGTGACAGTAATAAAAGAGTCATCTTTCAGACAAATGTCTTCCTTCCATTTCACCGTACCTGTTTTTAGATATTCTTAGCTTTGATTTTTTAATAAGGGTATCTTCAATAGCTCTGTATTTGATTTGATGGAACGCTGTGTAACTTGGTTTCTTATCTTTTAAAACTTGGATAAAATACAAGCCTGGACACTGTCAGGTCTGTCATACCAGAGCGTGTTTTCTGTACAGCGACCAGAGAGCGTTAACACCGTTACTTTTTCAGGAGTCCTTCTCTACGGCCCTCCTGGCTGTGGCAAAACGCTGATCGCCAAAGCTACGGCAAAGGAAGCGGGTTGTCGATTTATTAATCTCCAGCCTTCAACACTCACGGACAAATGGTATGGGGAGTCTCAAAAACTGGCTGCTGCTGTCTTCTCCCTTGCTATAAAGCTCCAACCGTCCATCATTTTTATTGACGAAATAGGTAAAAATCTATCTTTTTTTTTGTAAGTAACTATAGCAGAGTGACATTAAACTGTAGGTTCAAGTTGATGGGTATATTGATCTGCTGTCATCTTTTCCTTAAAAAGAGTGATAATGGAACAAGGTTTAGTAATATAAGTAGTATTGTAAAGTAATGGCGGCAAATTAGGAAAACCGGTGTATTTCTTCCTCGTGTTAGTGGAGGAAATTACAAGTAAAACAAGCTGCTGGTTATTTTTGGTTGGGCTAAGGTGGTTCACGAGGGAAGCTTTTCTTGTCAGGAGAACTACTTGTTCAGGAAACCCATCACCAAATACGCTTCAGCGCTTCTGCCGTGAGGGCACATAATGGAAAATAAAATACGGGTTTAGGATAGCTTAGGAATAATAGTTTAATAAGGCTGATGAAGTAGGAGGGGAGGTTCAGCTAGGAAGACAGCAAAGGCGCCAGTTGTTCAGTGGGTTTGGACTTGTCGCGTTAGTGCTTAAGTCCCTGCGAACTTGAGGAGTTCAGTTAAAATTGCTCGTTGTCTCGTAGCACCGGCGCCTCTTAGAGCGAGTCGTACAGTTGGCAGAAGCAGAGCCTGACGAAGCTTTTGCCCTTTCCACGGTTTAGGTTTATGAAGGGGCTGCGTTCTTAAGACGCTTTTTATCCTTTTGTGGAAAAACCGTGGAAAATGTGGTGCTTTTCTAGCTGTTGGAAATTCTTTAGGCAACCGCTAGCAGAGTCAGAGTTCTGCATAACAAAGTGTATAGCCCACCTGACGTCAGTCCTGCAGCTTGCTCTTCTCCGGTGCTTTGGTGTCTTGTAGTTTGCCGGACTCTGAAAGCTTCCATCTCTGCATGAGAAATTAAGGTGGAAGTTACACTTTCCATGAATTCAGGAAAGTGAAAATTTGGAGCACGAGATTTGGGACAATCTCATGTGATAGGTACCTACTTGTGTAACGTCATTTAAAAGATGTGCTTAAAAATGTGGCAAGGTTCCACTTTCCTATTCTTCATCGTAAGAAATATTTTTTCATTTGTTGACAGTGTTTATTTAAAAAAGTATTTATAAGATAGAGAATAGCCCAGGTCTGCGCATGAGAAATCAAGCAGCATGGTTTCTGTGGCAGGATTGAAAGTAAACTGCTTTACTGAATCCTTGAATGCAGATTCCTTCTTACGGAGTCGATCGAGTTCTGACCATGAAGCGACAGCTATGATGAAAGCTCAGTTCATGAGTCTGTGGGATGGACTGGACACCGATTATAACTGCCAAGTAAGTACAAACGATGACGAGAAAAGTAATGTGAGTCTTCCCTCTCGGTTATTGTGCATTGAGACGTTTGGGAAGAGTAGCAGATTGCGTGTAGTAATTGCCAAAAGAGTTTCTTTACCTGTCAACGTTAGTGATTACCGGTATATTATGGGAATGAGATGAGTTATATTAATCATTTTTCTTCTTGAGAAGACTATTTTTGTAGGTGTTTTGTTTTTAATAAGAGATGTTATTTTCAGAAACATCTTAAGTCTCAATAATATAGCTGTATAGTTTGAGCTGCCAAAATTGGGAATTTTAAACAGTTTTGAAAAACATTTTGTCAATAATATTTTCAAGTGAAGTGAATTTTTGATTTCAGGAAAGGTATTGAAAGTCCTGAGTATTCATCCCAGTTGCAGGTTGGTTGGTTTGTTTCCAGCAAAGCATTAGACAGGTGTTAGGCAAGCACTAGACTCTGGAGTTAATCTGAAAGGGTAGGGAAGCTGATGGTCTCAAAAGACAAATACTATTAAATGAAGCCCTGCTTCCACCCCTTTGTTCCTGTACACTTCTGTCCCCCTCCCATCATCTCAACAGAAGGACGGTGTTTTGGAGAGGGGAAAAAAAATACAAAAGCTGCTGGTGCTGTAAAAACAAACAAACAAAAACCATTGATGAAACAGCTTGAATGTGGCATAGACGAAAGCCTGCTTGGTGTGCTTCTGAGCTGTCACCCGGAGCAATCTTTTTAAGGCCTTTAAAAAGGATGTTGATTCTCCAAATTTAAAATTTTCAGCCTTTTTAATCTATTTTTCTGTGAATGGGTTCCGATGCTCTGACCTCCGTTAGTTCTTTATTTGTAAAATCTGCTTTTCCTCCTCTCTCAAGCTTGTACTAAAGATCTTTTTTCAGTTGATTTTTAAAAAACTGATTAGAACACTGAATATATATGCTGCAGGGCTTCAAAGCAGGGTGTTTGCTTACCATTAATAGGAGGCCAATGGTGTGAACACTCAACTGGAAGCTAGTATCATCTTGCAAGCACACATTTCTTCCAGTGCTTGAAAGTATTATGGTTTTTCCCAATGTAGTGACAACTTCTTGGAGCAAGTCAAATTTGTTCATTCCCTGCAGTAAGACAATACGTGGTCTTGCCCATCTCTCGCGTTCAGCGTGCGGAGCCCGAACAAGTCACTCTCGCCCCTTACGCGTATGCCCCTGCAGGGTAGGGAGCCACCCAAGTGAAAGGCAGTGCCAACAATCGGCTGGAGACACCGCAGGGGTTCGTTCAGGTTTCTGGGGAGTTTTTCAGCAGGAATGTTTTGTTTCAATAATGTATTTCAGGCTCCTCCCTGAGGTGTCATTGCAATTCAGGAAGTGCTCTTTAAGCGATGGTTCTGACGTTTGCATTGTCTCAGTTTTTGACAGCCAGCTCGCTGGGCTCTTTTGTTAATGACAAATGTTTACTTGGGAGCTTCGGGTTGCTTGTCTGATTCTCGCCAAACAAATTTCCTTTGAGTAAGGATTAAATTTGGCTTTTGTTACAGTAACAAAAATTCCAAACACTAGGAGGAAATTGTAAATAAGTGTCGTGATGAATGTTATTTGTTCCTGTGCTGATTGCACCTGAAAAGCGTGTTCGGCTTTGGGCTGAACCTGCCAAGGATACAGTCTTGAGTCCGGCAGGATCTTGTGGCGCAGCGCCTGCAAACAGAGCTGCGCCGCTTGAAGGGACGGTTCAAGTCTGGAAGCCCCATACAGCCGCATTGTGCCCTGGGGGGGTCCCACATTCGCAGAACCTGCAGACAAAGCCGGTTTTGGGAAGGCTTCCCGGCTCCGGTAGCACAGAGGGAACATGGCTTCGGGCCCGGCGTTGGGCCGCGCTGCAGACCCCGGGGAAGCACAGCGGGGGTACGGCGATGCCTCTTCGCCAGAGGCAGCTCAGCCAAGCTCGTGTTTGCCACTTGCGTGCGTAGCGCTTTCTAGAAGGTGAAGACTGCCGGAGCTCTGGCAAAAAATGCACCTTTGGGCTTTTTTTCTGTGCGTAGCAATTTGCCACGGTGTAATGAAGCCTCTAGGTGGCAGGGTGACTCTGCTCCGGGAGGTGCAGCCCAGCCTGGCCGGGGGCTGCGGGAGCTGCCAGCACTGGCTGCGGAACAGTGACCCCGGACAAAAGAGCAGAAGCATGTCAGGAAACTGTATTGATAGGAGACTAATTGCCCTGACATTTTTCACTTTCGTGACTGGGTATTTACAATGTACATAACTTACAATAACAAATGAGAAAACAAGGCTGATGTGAATGGGAAGTAAATTTGTTCTTAAACTAACAACTGGAACGTGGTCAAATGAGGTAAATATTCTCCTTGTGTTGAACTTGGCTTGTACACATCTAATGCGCTGCTGTTACAGTATACCGGTGCATATAGGTTCTTACTGACTTCTAATGCTTCTTTTTAATGCTAAAGAACCCCCCACCGTTTTAGTGCATGCGAAAGCTGCCAGTTTGCTCGTCCTGGTGAACTGATTACCCTTCTTTTTTCAACATAGCACAAAAATGCCAAGTTTTTTAACACCTTATCAAAACATCTCCTTTTAAGTTCCTTCCAGACCACCAGAAACTAAAGAGACATCACCAACAGTTATAAGCAGAAGTTATGGGTTACTGCTTAGAGTTTGAACTTGCAAATGGGGCTGAGAAGGCTTCAGACTAGTGTAAAAACCTCCACCCTGATGGTGCTTTGTGGTACCAATGCGCTCTCAAGCTGCTCGTTTAAATCCTGTTGCTGAAATCAGTACCAAGAAGCCTTATGTAACTTCTTTAAATGTCGATGTTCTTGATAAAGTGTGGAAGAGTCACATGTTTGGTTTTGAAACTCCAATACGGATGTTTTCAAAAGCTGGTTTCAGGCTGACTAGTTTTTTCTGTTGGTGTATACAGGTAATAGTGATGGGAGCCACCAACCGTCCTCAGGATCTTGACTCTGCAATCATGAGAAGAATGCCGACCCGGTTTCACATCAACCAACCTGTAAGTCGTGCCAGGTCCGCCTGAACAGCGTGTCTGGTGGCTGAGCTACACGCAGGTGCCTCACCAGCCAGGAGACGCACGTCTCTGTTGCTTTCAAAGAAATATTGTATTATTTTGCTTTAGTTTTTTAGAAGCACATATATAACTTCACTTTTTAAGGTGAAGTTTCTCACAGAAGTCTTGATTCTTTGGGTTTTTTATCTGACACGACACCACGTGCTCTGAGAGCTTCCCATGCGTTTTTTTCATCTATAAGAATGGAGCGGCTTAGATGCTGCGCTCTGGAAAGAGCTTAGTTTTCACTTGAAAACAACCACACAAAGCACAAAAGCGACTGCACACGCTTGCCACGGGGGAGAGCGGCACCCAGGTCGGGTAGTGTCGAGAAGCAGGTACACATTGGCTACCCTTGATACCTTCTGGATGCACGGTATTTAGTTTTCAAGGATAGAAGGGAGAATGAAATCTGCGTATCAGAGCCTGCATTCTGCTCCACAGTCAGGCACAGGAAGCAATGTGGAAACCTGTTTTTATTCCACTTATGATTTATGCCAAACAGGCAGTAATTAAGGTCAATTAGGCCAGCCGTCACAAGGTTACCCTTACTATAAATTTTGCTATTGCCATCCTTTTCAAGGTATTTTAGTCGCCTTTGAACACTTTGCGGTATCACAAGACATTTTTGTATCAGAGTTCAGTTGTGGTTGTCAGTATTCCCTTCTGGCTACAGAAATACCCTTAGTTACTCATTTTTTGCAGAAACTTGGAGACAAAACTGGAAGAGTAAAACTCTTCTTGATTGTGCAAGAGAGTAGTCATGTTCCCAGACCCATCTTGTTTGAACTGGCTTTCACTCCTTGTGGGCGGGTGCTTTTCCAAACAAAGCTTTTATAACCTAGCAATTGCTTTTCGGCGATGCCTGCTCATAGGGGTTCGTACACCTTACTCATCTTCAAGCTTTCCTTGAATTAGTAAGGGGCAAGGATGTGTATTTTAGTACTTCATCTTGTCTTTCTGTCAAGAACTGTTGTTAGAAGGATGAATTATCTGCAGGTAACAGTGCCTGGGGGTATTACAGGGGCTGGCTCCCTGCCCCAGGATCAGAGTTACAACAGGAGGTGTCATTTAGGGCGCAGGCACGTAACTTTCCTTATCCCACCACAGCCATCTCGTGAACTTACCGCTTGTCTCTTGTTCTTGTCTATGGTACTTTGCGATACAACCAGGATTGCTTACAACTCTGTTATTGAGGGCCAAGATAATTTACGTGCTGTGGATTGGAAGCGTGCACAGGTAGTATCGCTGTAGAGTAGCTAAAGCCTTGCAGATTTTGTAACTAAGTTTGAGATTAAATGCCCAAGATTAGTCATAAGAAATTATCTGCAAGGCAGAGGGAAATGGAAGAAGTATTTTTTGCGTCAGAGTATCAACGGTTCAGCTGCCAGAGTATCTGTGGGGTCATTTTTTCCCTTTTTTAACAATGAAAGTGAATTTAGGACAAGTTTGGTTTTGGGAGACACAAAACCCACTCTCTTTGCTGCCTGTGTTTTACCTTGCTAGTAAGGATACGCTCAGGACTTAACTGTTTCTTTCAGTAACCTCGTTACAGTATGTGATTTATATTGCTTAAAATTTCCCAAACATCACCTGTAGAATTAAATCTATTATTTTTTTTTTAAGCAGAACAGTTTATCCTCTTCATCTGATTTAGCAAAGTATTGAAAGCATCCCCTAGATCTAGAGAATCTGCCCTGCATTAAAGATGATGGGAAATCTTTGGAGACAGCTGCTTTCACTTAGGGCAAAGTAAGACTAAATGTCGGTGCGTTTTCCCTTTCCCTGTAGTTAGTGTAAATGTATATACTCAAGTGTTTAGTTTCATGTGCTCCTGGAGTCAGAGTACCCTAGATCTCGTTTTGCTGAGTGATTTGCCATCAGATAGGTTTCCTTAGCGTGTATCACGTCTCCCGTTTGAGGAATCAGCTTGTGTCGCTGACTTGTGACGGAAAGCCCATGCAGTGCAAAATCGAGGTAGAAGTTACGTATGTTTATTTTTGTACTCTGGTAACTTTAATCTCCTTTGTTTAAGGCTCTGAAACAGAGAGAAGCGATCTTGAAGCTCATCTTGAAAAATGAAAACGTAAGTAGACTTCTTTTAACGGTTAATTTTGCTGTGTTACTGTTTTCATGAGTGCAAGCTCTGGAGCTGTAGAAAACATGTTTTATAATTGACTGTCTTGGATTAAGGTAGAGATTATCTACCAGGGTATTTCTGATTATAACTTAGGAATCTTTTGTGGTTTTAGGTGTGGCATTAAATTAAAGCAGTAGAGTTGCCTACTAGTTTAAGCATGAGCCTCAGTCAGTGCAGCAGTCTTGAATTTTGGGGTGAATCACCATCTTTGAGGAAAATTACGTAATTTCTCTGTCTCCATTTTCTTGTTATGTAACAAGATGGTCTATTTATCTCCCTAAAGATGCTGAAGGTGAATCATGTTTGGAAATCTCTTTGATCAGTGAAAGAAATGTCAAGCCATCGTGAAGCATGATGACTATCTCTTCTCAAAGAGAAAACTGATTCTTTTTAACTCCGTATGACCTATTGGCTCAAGTCAAGAAAGGAGGAATGACATTTTTGACAGTGCTGCTTTTTGCACTTTGATCCATAGCTCACATTTCCTTTGGAGGAAAACTCCTACTATGGATGTTGTTAGTAACGTTGTGTGATGATCGTGTCGCCATCTGCTTTCCAAGATGAGGAGGAGTAGCTGTGAGCACATCTGGCAGCGTCTGTGGGCAGGATATGGAGGTTCCTGCCACTGACGTCTCACAGAATTTAGCCTGCAGCACTAATTCTCATGAAGTTGATGTTGCAAAGGGTCTCTTGGTTGAGGTCTATCCTAAGAAATATCATTCGTTAGTAAAACGAACTTACATTTTTTTAAGAGGCCTAAAAATCACAGCTCATCATTGCGAATGGCTGAGATATTGGGGAGGTTATTTTGCAAATGGTCATTTTGGATTGTTTGTATAGGGTTGGCTTTTTTGTAAAATACTAGACATAGGTGTGAAAACAGAGCTGATACGAAATGCCAAAGGAGTTACGGAGGCAGAGCTGACCACGTTGCAGAAAATCTCAAACTAACTAAAACATGATCTTGTATCAGCCATAGTGTGGCCAGCAGGACCAGGGCAGGGATCGTCCCCCCGTGCTCGGCCCTGGCGAGGCCGCCCCTCGAGTGCTGGGGTCAGTTCTGGGCCCCTCACTCCAAGACAGACACTGAGGGGCTGGAGCGTGTCCAGAGACGGGCAACGGAGCTGGGGCAGGGTCTGGAGCACAAGTGCTGTGAGGAGCGGCTGAGGGAGCTGGGGGGGTTTGGCCTGGAGAAAAGGAGGCTGAGGGGAGACCTTCTCGCTCTCTGCAACTCCCTGAAAGGAGGTTGGAGCCAGGGGGGGTCAGTCTCTTCTCCCAAGGAACAGGCGACAGGACGAGAGGAAACGGCCTCAAGTTGCGCCAGGGGAGGTTTAGGTTGGATCTTGGGAACCATTTCTTCCCCGAAAGGGCTGTCAGGCCCTGGCACAGGCTGCCCAGGGCAGTGGTGGAGTCCCCATCCCTGGAGGGATTGAAAAGCCGTGTAGATGTGGCGCTTGGGGACATGGGTTAGTGGTGGCCTTGGCAGTGCTGGGTTAGCGGTTGGACTTGATGATCTTGGAGGCCTCTTCCAACCTAAACCTAAATGATTCTATGATTATTTGTTTAAAGAGTTATCTCTTGTGAGTGGTGATTTCAGACCCAGATTTCTTTCCAGGCGCTGTTAGGGAGGTGTGCCAAATAATAGACTTTTATACAGGCTCCCCGAGTATCTGCAGCCACCCAGCCCTTGCGCGCGAGTGGGCTCTGGCTGCTTTGCCTCGGCAGCTGCGCCTGGGAGTTGAGCACCTTGGCCTTAAGGCCTTCAGCAGAAACCTGAATGGGCTGCTGAATGTGGACCTGAAGGAACAGAAGGTATATCAAGCATCTGGCAGTGAATCACAGCCATACAAATAACATTTTTCGGGGGGGGGGGGTGGAAATCAGCCTATATTGGTTATCCCGGAGGAGGAGGAGGAATTGGATCTCTGAAGCTGAGCTTATTTTCAGCCAAGGTGACAAAGTTCCTGGCAGTCCTTCACGTGACAGGTGTAGTCGTGCCCTCCGTTTTCCCTGCCTGTCTTAAAGTCTTGGTTCTCCTTCCTCACTCGAAGGGAAATCCTCGTTAGCGCCTGCTACACCACATGCCCGTTTTCTGTTCATTCTTAGCCAGCCGCGCTGCTCCGTTCCGTTCCTGATGGCCTTCAGCCCCACACTGAGCAAAGATGCTGCAGATCCGCAGCTGGCTGCTGCTGGCGTCGGTATTTGTGTGCGGGATCGTGCTTTAAAGCAAAGCACTTCGGGACAGCCGGGCCACGGTGTCTGCAGGAGGCACTTCGGTGTACGCCGGCTGCCGCTTTTGCCTTAATTTCCGCGCCCGGGGAGCCGGGTGGCTCGCTCCGGACCCGAACCAGAGCGCTGCGTGCCGAGTCGTCGGTCAGGGAGCTGGGGCTACGAGCTCAAGGTCTGAGCCAGCGGCACAGTATCGCTGTAACCCTTGTCCTTCATGAAAAGCGGGAGGGACGGTGGGGAGCTGGAAGGGTGCTCGGTGGAAGTCAGCGCGTTCTCGGGTTATCCTGGGGAGCGCGCGGGTTGAAGGGGCAGCTGGAAGCGGCAAAGATTACACCTGGGGCTTTGCCATCGTCACCACGGGTTAGTTTCCCTCCTGGAAGTCACCCCTTAAGTTCAGCCTTTTATTAGACTAGTTTGGCTTTAACTTTTTGAAAATAAAATACGGATGCGTTGGAAAATGTGCCAGAAGGGCTGTTATCAGAGGTTCCGCAAATGGACTGAACAAACCCGTGGTCCTGGCTGGAACGAGTTCAGCCTCTGAGCCGGTGCGTGGAGTTAGACACGTTACTTCGCCTCAGAGCTCCCTGTTTCGTGGTTGCGTAAAGTCGGAGCAGTTGTTCAGTAACTCGGCAAACAACTGAGTTGCTGAGGTAGTGAACCACGGCTTTCGAAGTTCTTCTGCGCTGAAAGGTGGCGGCAACAAAACGTAAACGTGACGGGAGCTTTCTCCAGCCTTGCTGTGTTATTGGTCAAAACGGGGGTTGGTGAAAACCAAACGCGCTCTTTCAAATAACGTATAAAAAAAGGGCTGTGGCTGTGAAAGGAGACCCCTTGGGTGTGTTCGTTGCCTACAGATAAAAGGGTGCGCGTAGAATCCGATCGAGCCCTCTACCAACAAAAGCAGTGCCCTTGCAGGAAACTTGTGTGGGCATTTGGGAAAATGGGTTGTTATTTCCGTGATCCGGTTTTTGCCTTCCAAAAGCGCACAGGAGCTTTGTCAGGAACAGAATATACCCACACGATGGTTCACTTGCGGTTGCCCCTTCTCTTCTCTTTTTTATCAGCTAAAGAGTTTTATGAGATGAAGCATCAGTTTATTTAATGAAATGAACTACTTGGAGGGTTCAAGCTGTAAGTTAATACAATAATTTGTGTTTAGCTCTCACGAAAAGTCAAGACTGAAAAAGATCTTCTTAGGGCAGGTAAAAAATACGTCGAGGTGACTGTTTCTTGTCCTTGTAGAACGAAGTGAACGACTTCAGAGTTTTCATGCTCTTACCTCTTGTTTTTGGACAGGTGGACAGGCACGTAGATCTCCTAGAAGTCGCTAAGGAGACTGACGGCTTCTCGGGCAGCGATCTGAAAGAAATGTGCCGGGACGCAGCGCTCCTCTGTGTCAGGGAATACGTTAATTCTGCCTGCGAGGAAGAGACGTATGTGTCTTTATTCTGTCGGTTGTGATAGCTGAACGGCGATCGTGAGCGCTCCTGCTGCTGCCTACTGCCCGATGATTAGTTTGTATATTCTGATTTGAATTGCAAATTTATAGAGGTTTAAAAAACCTTGCTGTGATTCACAGAGAGCAGGAGGTTCTCTTTTTCTTGACAAATTGCCACTATACGACAAAAACCCCAACAAATAAGTTACCTTTATTCATTCTGACTGCGAAAAGAAGCCTGTTTGTTCCGAGGCGTCGAGCTTGGCGCGAACCAACAGGAGAGTGATATTAATGCGCTGTGTTACCGGCGTAAATGCTGGCAACGCTCTTGCCCGCACGAAAACGTTACTTGCTGTGACGTTCCTCGATTCCCTCCCGTGCTTGCAGGTAATACCTGCGTCGTTGTGGGTCCGTGTCAGAGCTGCCGTTGTCAGTGATTGCTTCTCACTGTTGGAATAGCTGCTACGCAGCACCTGAATCATTATCTGCCTTTTTTTTTTTTTTTCTTTCTTTTTAAAGCCACGACGAGGATGAAATTCGGCCTGTGCAGCAGCAGGATCTCCACAGGGCGATTGAGAAGATGAGAAAGTCGAAGGATGCCACGCTGCAGAATGTTTTGATGCACGTTAGTTTAGACTAAGACAAAAGAGTGCGTTTGCGGTTCCTGATGTGATTTAGTTTGACTTCTGTAATCAGTTAGCAAAAACAATGTGGGGGGTGGGAGCGGGGATGTTCTGTTTCTGGAATTGTTTTTATACAACAGATTCTAAGTTATTGAAATCTCGTCATGCGCAACTAGAAGCGTAACAATAGATCATGAAGTGGAACAATTCTGGCCCAGACCACGAGCTGCTGCCTGTGTCTTGTCCCGCGACCGATCCGCTGTGCAGCCTTAGAGCAGGGTCTGACGTGGCGCCTGGGTCAGCGGGTCGCCGGCGCGGAGGGGAGGTGAGCCAGTGCCAGTCTGTGTATGTATGGACGAGCGGGTGTCTATGTATTAAATGTATATATCCACACATTTTTTTATATATAGACATAATCTGTAGATAACTTGAGTATGGAAAATCTTTTCTACTTACTGAATCAAACCGAATCGGAAGATGTATAGATTAAAGATTCGTCAATACTCAGCTCACATTTACTTCTTCCTTTTAGCAGCAACTACGGAGATTCTGCTTCTAGAACAGCTTTCGGGCAAAAGGGGGAATGTTACCGACTTTCCTTTCACATGACCACTTGAACTCTGGTGCCATTTAGTAAAGATCGTAAACTACTGTAAAAACGTTTGAATACTTTTTGTTTTGTATAGATTCTGCTTTTCGAGGCTTTTAAAATGAATGCTGGTTTTAGTTTTACTTTTCCCTTGATGTGAGTAGTTAGAGTAGAACCTGAACTGATGTTTCGTAAAGCCCCGCTTACGATAAGCTCTCTGAAACCGCGGCTTTCTGAGCTGTTACGCGTTGTAACGAGGGCTTGCTGCTGTTTCACCTCCTCTGGAAGACCCGCTGTGCCATCGCACCACGAAGTGTCGGCTGCGTAGCTCTGAGCCGCGGGGGGATGTTCCGTGCTGTTCTGCTCCCTCGCGTGCTCCCATCTGCACAACTGAAGAGAAGGGAACGGGGTTTCGGTTTGTAAATGTGATTTAGCAATGTTCTGCTGTACTTGCTGGTGACTTCATGTAACGTTATGTGGCGATAAAGGCAAAGGGTTAAGAATGTAAGCGGCAAAAGTGTTTGGTAAAGTTATTGTTGGTAGGTTTTCAATAACTTGATTTTTCTTACAATATTGTGAATTGTGCCCTGATTCACCACAACCGCGTCCTCGGAGCTGTTCAAGCCCAGGGTGGGTCGCTGCCTCGCAGCTCCGCTGGCTGTCGAGGGAAGGCGAGCGCCGAACGCGAGGTAACCACGTAAAGCAAAACGCGCTGCAAAGTGAAATAGAGAGAGCTGGAGGCAGCCCTCGTACAGCCTCGGGTGCCGACGGCCGTGTCCCTGCAGCGCAGCGGTCTCACCGCTGGTTGTGTTCTGCGCCAGCTGCAGCAGGGCCGCGTTTGTCCCAGTTCAATCTCCTTGATGTACCAAACATGAGGGGGTATTAATTGCTTTGCTGCTTCATATGGGGAAGAAAGTCTATGGTGAATGCCCACTGCTCTACGCGAGGCACGCCAGACAGACCAGACTACGGAAACCTAAAACGTCTGGGACAGGGAAGGCTGACGCTAGCGATGGGCAGAAGGCAGGGATGGAAGTCTGTGCTAGCGCGGGGAGAGCGCCAGCTCGAGGACTGGCCTTAAAATTAAACGTGTGAGTAGTGTGACTTACTGGACGCTGGTTTCCGAGGAGGTTTAAATTGCGCCTGTGCCAGATGAAATTCTCCCAGCCCCTCTCGGCACTTGTCGCACCTGAGAAGGGCCGGGCGGGTGCGATACGGCAGCTTGTCCTGCGCCCCCTTCCCTTCCCGGTGCTTCCTGCTGGGCAAGGACCTCGTGCAGGCGGCTGACGTTTGCCGCCCCGGTTGCTTTTAATGGAGTGAGGTAAAGCGTGTCCTCAAGCGAGTTTACGTGTCAAGCCCAGGGCGGGGGAACAGGAACAAACCCTCGCCTGGGTGCAGAGGCCGGGGGCATCCTCCAGTCACCGCCTGAGCGCTGATCACCTTTTTGCCCGTTTCTCCAAAAACGTGGCTGTTCGTGCGCCAGCTGGATCTTACCTTTACCTTCTGCCTGTAACGCACCGCTGTGGGCTTAGGGGCTGATCTGGAGAGGCGCGGGGGTTATTTGTCATGGCCCCCGAGGACAGTCCCCGCAGCTGGAGCGTCGTTTCCACTTCCCAAGGACTTTTCCCTGCTCGCCCACTCCTGCTGCCCTTTGGGAGTCCTCGTCAAAGCACAGGCCCTCCCGGCAGCCCACTGGGGCAGGGGCAGTTTGTCGCGCGGGAACACGGCCGCTTTAATTCGACGTCCCCAGCACTTTGGTCCGCGCTCCTCGCCGTTCGATCCCGTCTCTGCTGAGCGTGGGGCCAAGCCCAGCCCCTCTCCTGCGGCTCTGGGGCCAGTTGCTCACACCAAGCACCATTTCGCAGGCGGGGTCCGAGGCCGATCCCGTCTCGGGTACTGAGCTCTGAGTTGTAACGCACAGTCTTGCGTGAGGAACGGGTCTGTCTTGGGGCTTAAAGGTTGAATCCTCCAGCAGGAAGAGATGCAGATGTTCCCAGCAGGCAAATAACTTGTTTAGGACCCGCTCGGCCGTAGCAGTCGCCGGCAGACGGCATGCACAGTACGGCCCGTACGTAATTGTCCCTGGGCTGTAAAGCAGCTAATCTCGCCAGTCCGACACGGCAGCGCAAACAGAAACCCTTGGCGTAGTCTTAGTAGTAGGTAAATAAACGTGTGTGTTTGCTCTGCGTTTTTGTTGGGCTGTTTTCTGTAACCTTCGGTGTGTCCATGTTGGAACTCTGCAGGTACAGGGGTTTTTGGAGCCTGGCTTGGGCACGGGCACCTTCCCCCGGCCGGTGCTTGGGACCCCTGGGGATGTGGCAGCTGAGGGCAAGGCCCAGGGGGCTGCGAGGGACGGCTCCGGGCAAGGGGGGAGCTGGGAGCCGCGGCAAGGGGCCGCCGTCCCCAGGGACCGGACGGCGCCAGGGCTCGCGAGCTCTCCCGCTCTCCCCAGGCTGGGAAGCGCTGGCTGCAGCTCTCCGCGCTCCACCACCTGCGCACAGCCGAGGCCAAGGTGCTCCCGTGCCGGTTAAACAGCACGGAAATGCAGGGCGGCAGAAGCCAGTGCAGTTATTACGCTCGTTAAATGTGACTTGTTGGACACGACACAGCCCAGGCAGCAAAATGGGAAATTAGTCGAGATTTCCGAAAGGAAAGGGGCTCCACGGGGAGCCTCGCTGCTGGCTGGTCCAGCCCCCTCCTCCCGCTCCAGCCCTGGCACAGCCCCAGGCGCACCGCGTGCTTGTAATCCCCCCCAAAAAAAGTTACAAAGTGAGAGTTAGTTACATGTATAAATATTTATTTGTACTAAAAGTGAGTGTTTTGTAGCAGAGTATCAAGTTTAGAATATATTAAATCATGAGATGCATCAGTTGAGGTACAAATTCCAGTCTCATGTCTTTAATAAATACGCTATAAAAAAACCTAGTCCACATATACTCTATTTTAATCAGAGGTAATCAGTACACTACGCTATTTGTAAAAGGATAATACAACATTTGTGTTTTGCTGTAACCATTTGGATTTACTGCTTTTTCTTTTTTTTTAAACCATTTATTTCAAGATGAGCGGGAACAGCACCAGCTCACTACGTAAAAATGGCAACAACGATTGCAATCACAAATGGGAGTATTGCTTTTGTCCTCCGGGTCCCTGCCCGAGGGCCTGAGCGTCAGAGGCACTGGTGCTGGTGCGCTTTCAGCTGCTAACGCGGGCACGGCAGCATTTTTCTTGAGGTATAATACAGCTTTGGGCTCTTTGCTCGGAATACTTAAAAAAGAATTACAAAAAAACTCTCCCAAACAGTTGACAAATGCAGAAAAACTTTTTGCAAAACTATTGCCAACGATGGCATACGTAGGCTCGGACGCTGTACCACGGCCACAGCAAAACGGGGTTTAGCTTGCGACGGAGCTCGCTACCCGAAGGTACAAGCGGAAGCGTGATTGTTTTACTGAGCGCAGACCCATTTGCAATGAAAACCGAAGCACAAGAAGAGAAGAACGCCATTTCCATTTCATTTGAAACACATTCTGACCGGTGCGGGGGTGTCTACCGAAAAAGGACGAGTACAAAAATCATCGGTTCGGGTTGTTGCAGTAACTAAGTGCGTAGCTGTCTCCCCCCAAACCCTCGCGCCCGAGCGCGGTGGCCGGGGAGGCAGAGGCAGGCGGGCGGCGGAGGGGCTCCGACCTCAGCCACCACCGAGACACGCGCTGGTGCCAGCGGGACGTGCGCGGGGCGAGAGGCAGACGGGGCCCGGTAGAGCTTCGGTGTCGAGCGGTGCTGCTCGGCCCCGTCGGGGGTCACCGCAGGAGCTGCCCGTCAGCGGAAAAGCCTCGTGCACAACGGCAAAGTCCGTGGCGGGGGGAGGAAAAAGAAGATAGGGACTGCAGTAACTTTCCACCAGCCCGAGCTGGAGGCAGCACCAGCCACCGGCTCCCGGCTCGGCCCCGTCACCCCGGCACAGCAGCACCCGCGCGGCTGGGGGCACCCAAGGACCTTCCTGCCGTCCTCTGCCGTCCCCAGCCGAGCCAGCGTCACCCTCCCGCAGGTACGAAGTACATCAGGTCACCCGTACCCACGCGGGACTACGCGCACGGGCGAGGGCAGGCGCCTGAGCCGTCTCCCCCCTGATTTATCAGGTATGGCCGCTCGGACCTGCCTCGCACCGTGATGTTGCTGGTTTGCCTTTAATTTGCCTTTCGGATGGGAGGAGTGTGGGCAGAGAACGGGGGCTCCGAGCCTGCCGGGCGGGAGGGAACCCACCAAAGCAGGTAAACAGCCTCCGCAGGGTTTGCTTGCTGCCCTGAGCTGTCTGAGACCTCCCGAGCTTTACGGTGCCTCCCAGGGCAGCTTCCCCCGCCCGCGGGCCCGCCGGGCCGGGAGCGCAGGGATCGCCACGGCAGAGTCCCCACGGAAAGCTGAACTCGGAGCAGCAGTAACACCCAGCCCGGGTTTCATTCTGACCGGAGGGGTCAAGCAGGAGGAAGCAAGGAAGGACAGTGAGCAATCGGCTCGGCCACAAGGCACTGGTGATGGTCAAGGCTGATTAAAAAAAACAACTTTTAAAAAAGGGCATTAAAAAAATCCCGCTCTTTGTTAGCAAAAATTGTCTAAGGCACAACCTGGAGGGCAGCGACTGGATCCGAGCATCGAGTGCCCGTTTCCCTCTCCCTGCCCGGCAGCAGGAACCGCCCCTCGCTTCAGCGGCTGCTCCTGCGTCTTCGGGCAGCGCCGGGTGAGGGGCAGCGGGAAGGCACTTCTCCGTTTCTGCTCCACGCAGGGGACAGACGCGTGTTTATCCCGGCGCCGAGGTCTCAGCTCTGCAGCGGGGGCCGGTGCGCAGCCCTGGCGGCACCACAGCGATCCAGCCGGGCCTCCCGCAGCCGCGCTCAGCTGGGAACGGAGGGCCGGCCGCCCTCCCCTCCAGCTCCACGGGGACGCTCCCAGCAGCTTCAAGGGGAGGAGGACCAGGCTCAAAGTATCTCTGATTAGTAAAAACCACTCTGACCCAGGCAGGAAAATCCTACAGTCAGAGCACTGGAAATGCCAAGTAACTGATCTGTGTCATAGGGAATCAATCAATCATTGCTCACTCTTAATACAAGTATTTCTAGGGAGGAGGAGTAGTGTTAATTCTTCCTTTCCAGTGACTGGTAGTACTCAGTTAGGACTTTCCAAGCCTTGGGGGCCATGAAGCCGTCTGGTGGGTTTTCACCTTCGCGAGCAAGCTTCCTCATGCGTGTTCCCGAGATGAAGTCAAAATCGTCGTGCCTGCGGCAAAAGAGAGACGGGTGAAATCAGCACAACTGGCCCGAGCCGTCCCCAGCGCAGCTCTTGTGCCGCGCCAAGCGCGCGGTCGTAAACCTCCCGGCACCGGCAGCACCCGTCTGCGGCCTCGTGCCCGGTTTACGATCGGCAGCAATGGGGCTGCTCTTTCGAGCGGAGCTGGCGTTGTACGTCACACGCCTCTCCAGCCGCGAGAGCCTGTACTTCTACGGCCACTTAGTCCCCAGACTGTGTTTCTTACCCTCCTGGTGGCTACAAGGGTCGCATGAAACTAAAGATGCGCCTATCCCTGGCCTGGTGTCAGCTCTCGAAGGGGAAAGCAGGCGGCTTTCGCAGGTTCTTCCCCCATTCCTCTCCTTAAGGGAACGACGCCTGCTTTTCCCTCTCCCCTGGCAAGCTGCAAGCCAGATGCGACCGCGAACCGCACGCGCTGCGCAGGCTGAAGAAACAGCGCCGCTCCTGCCTGCGTTACCTTTTCGGGTCATAAAAATCCATGGCCCTTTTCAGCTTATTGTAAGCAGCCACCCGGAAGGGGATGATTTCCACCGAGGTCAGGCCCGGCGCCATGCTGAGGACCTTCCCTCCCTGCGTGGGCTCATAGAGGTCCTTCTTGGTCTCGGGGTGAGGCATGCCTGCAGGGTCGCGCCCCACGATGTAGAAATTGGCCCCGGCGATCATGCGAGCTCGGCAGTGCCACTGCACCTGCAGAGGAGACATGCAGGGAGCACCGGCTGAGGGCTGAGCAGCAACTGAGCCGCTCGCCCTCGCCTGCAAAAGAGAGCCTGGGGATCGAAAGGAAGGAAGGAAGGAAGGAAGGAAGGAAGGAAGGAAGGAGGCGCGTCAGTAGCCTTGCTGCAGTTTCGCATAGAGATCAGGCCACCCAGACTCATCTTCCACCGCTTGGGCCTGATGCAACATCACAGTTCTCCTAAGGACGCGTATTTCAAGGGAAACACTGGGGATGGGAACTGGTCTCGTTCCAGTGTGGCAGCAAACGGAGGTAGCGGTTTGCTTTTTGAACACGGAAAGACAGCGTCCACCAGCCCTCGAGCCCCGCACGGGCAAAGGCTGCCCATGCGTCCCTCTCCTTCCTCCTTCAGGGGAGGTTCAGTGTCTACTGCTCTCATCCCACCGATTTAGGGACAGAAGGGAAACCACTGGGAGAAAACAAATGAGCGTCCCTGCCCAACAGAGAAAAAGGTCACAGCGGTAGAGTCTGTTTCTAGCCCCCTTCTCCCCAGCTCTCCACACAGCCTGTGAAAGCACAGGAGCCCACGGAGCCGAGCTCTGCTGGAGATGGCTGCTGCAGCGAGCTGCAGGTGAACCACGGAGGGAGCTAATAGTGAGGCAACGGCCACGACTCCCTTCCCCGCCGCTTTCTGGAGCTGCGTGAGCAGACTGGCAGCCGGCATCCGCGCGGACAGGCTTCACGCCTTGTTGCGGTGAGCAGCCAACGACTACGGTACCTCCGTGGGGCCGGCGTAGAGCATGGGAGAGGGGAAGATGGCAACGATGGTCGACTTGGGGTCCAGGACTTTCTCCTCCAGCACCGCTGCGTGCTGCTTCATCCGCCACTCCAGTGGGACATCGTCATCTTTGGTCCATCCTCCCAGGGGGTGCAGGAGAAGCACGGGGTTTTTGTAACCCCTCTCCAAAAGCTGGCGCCGCGTGTCCTGCATGAGCAGGGCGTGCCCGTTGTGGACGGGGTTGCGCAGCTGGAATGCAAAGACAGCATCTAAAAGGGAAAGATTCAGAGGGTCACAAGCTTGCACCGACCATCAGACCCTGCGGCTTCATTTACGCACTGTACATTTCCACACAGGCATAAGACACGTACGTCGTAAGATCTGTGTCCTATCTTCACATCAGCGAGGCCTTAAATACCTTAGATGAGGGTTTCACGCACGTACAGTGCCTCTTCATCGCTCTGCCAAGTTTATTTTCATTGCACATCCTTCCTCTGGGGCTGATTTCAGTCCCATCAGCTCTCCTATAATGTTTTTAGATGCCGCTGGACACCTCCACCGAGTTCCCTGACTTCCTAGGTGACCTGCCACCTCTCCAAGCTCGATGGCACCTTCAGGAAGGCCAACGCTCTCTCCCCAAAGCGAGGGCAGGTGTCTGACGCCTGCCAGCCTGCTGGGACAGACGCCTGGGAGAAGGTACCTGACCTGTCCCCCGTGTGTGAAGGCCAAGCGTGTCAGCAGAGGGCTTTAAATGCCCGGGGTGCGGAAAGAGAGGCTCCGACCTGCCAGGGAGGACGCGAGCAGGACGCTCGACGCTTTCCAGGCTTGTGCTTGGAGAAGCCCATCGAGGCCGCAGCCCATCACAAGCACCGGCCTTAACCGCGGAGACCCTGCGCCACTTTTTGTCCCTCTCACTGCTCGCCCCACCCGAACAGTCCCATTTTGGGAGCATACAGGAGCAACCTGGCGAGCACTGCGAGCTCCAGAGGCCACAGATCACACAGATCTCGGGGTGCCAGGCAGGGCAAGGGCAGCCGCCTCACCGGTGCTCACCCAGGGCACTCACCAGCATTCATTTCTCTGAACTTCTGCTTGAGAGTGAGCGGTGTCAGGCGGTACTGGTCCAGCCCGTCGTTCCATTTGATCTTCTCCAGCACGAGGAGGTCTCCACCAACCAGCCAGTCTCCGCTCTCCATCACCATCTGTGAATTGCACACGTGATCACGGAGGGGACAGCAAAACACCTGCTTTTCCCTTTCCCAGTCTCCTTTGGAAAGCGTTGGGCTTGGCTCCGCTTGCAGGGTGATCTTTCCTTCTCGTTCAGCACGTTGTAGGCGGAAAACATTCCTACAGTGACCACGTGAACTGAACATCACGAGCAGCGCAACCCCGTAAAGCGAGGCATCACCCGCCAAGACCCTACGCTGCACCCAGCCGGGCGCCAGGCTCCTCTCCAGCAGCCGGGGGTCTACAAGTTACGGCACAAGACCTCCCTCCACCTCGCTCTTTGCTCTTTCCTCCTGGGAATATGCAGGAGGAATAAGCTTGTTACAAGGTGAGCAGCTGCTGCTGAGTAATTGAAGGAGTTATTTTAAGGTTGGGGAAAAGAATTAACACGGCTTTGGCTTTTTTAAGCAGGCAGCTCAAGCCACTCGGTGTAACCTGGAGCTCTCCCTTTCCAAGGGATGATCGTCTCTGCACTGCCAGAGAGTAAGCGGGAAGAGAGAAGCTGTAAAAATCTAACACCCTTGTTGGCTGCCTGTGTGAAACAGCCAAACTGAGGAGTAAAATGTAGCTAAAAGGAGCACGAAGCTGCGATCTGTAGCATTAGCGTTTGGCAGCATCACCGCGATCGTCACGCCCCGAGCACAGGAAAACTTTCAGCGCAGGCTAAGCTGGTGGTTGTGCTAAAAACGTGTGGATGCAGGCGGAGCGGGGAAGATGAGCGAACGGAAGGAGCAGCTCCTCAGCAGCACGCTCATGTTCCCTTTCACCTTGCGCTTGTTATCTGATGCTCTGGCTAAGCAGCAAGCGCAACTTGTGAGCCTAAAAATTCAGTCCTGCCTGCTTGGGACACGATGGTTCCCAGGGAGGAGTTGGGCTTGGAGAGCAGACAGGACACCCACGGCCCTCGAAACCTTGGAACGGTTCGGTTCTCCAGCCCCTGCCCAGATTTCCCATCCTGGCCAGGTCTCCCAGAGCAGCAAGGGGACAAACCTACTTTGACGTGGGGGTGCTTCGCGCAGGTGGTGCCCCAGACGCGGGCGCAGCGCTCCTCCTTCCTGTGCTCGAAGTACTCGGGGCTCTTCAGGACGGCCACCCTCCGCCCCGCGTAGCTGAGCGCCAGCGCCTCGCAGCCCGCCAGCCGCTCCTTGTCCTCCGTGGAGATGGGCAGCACGATGGGGACGCTCAGGTTGACAACGCCGTCTGGCAAGAGAGGGGGAGGATTTTAACGTCCTCCAGCTCGTCCTTTACTCGGTCTTGGGCACCGAGTAAACAGAGGTTTTCAGAGGCACACGTTCTCCCTTTGGAGAGCCAAATTTTCCAGGACGAGCTCGGGGATTCACCATCAGTCATGTAAATTTATTCATTGCCCCATTTTTTTCTGCACTGCTAATAAATAGCGATGTTAGTGGAATACGAAAGCTCCTTATCTTTGGGCCAGAGATGTCTCAAAGGCACCTGGAACGTTTCATTACTTTCTGCACTCTGTCTCCCCGGAAAGATTGGTGCTTCTCCAGTTAGCTTGTCGTAAAGTCTCTTTGAAAAATTTAAGCGTACTTGGAAAATGCAACCCTGGATATAACCCTACCTCCTTCACCAGGAGAACCACCTCTATTAAGACGGTTCCAGCTTGGTGTTCCCCGGGGCATCTCATTCCCTGCACACCTCCCGAACTGCCTCTTCCAACAGGGAAAACGCTGTCACGCTTCGCTTTGTTGCTTTGTCTTTTTTCTGGATTCTCTACACTGTTACTCCTCCTCCTTTACACCTCTGCAGAGTCCATTTTTAATCTATTTTCTGTCTGTATACAGCAAGTCTACATTTGCACGTGTAGTTTCTGATTTCAGTGTTGTCCCTAAATACCTCGAAGTCATGTTGGTTTTATCCCCACTCCCCCGATTTCCCAGTCCTCCACTAAGGTCCTCCCTTTCCTCCTCGGACATCCCGGTATCGATACAGAAGAATTGGTCTCTCCCGTGGGTTCCCGTTCACAAACAAGAACGAACAAATCACTGATTCAATTTGTTCTGATCTGACTGAAATCATTTTGGACCCTTGAGAGTCTTTATTTGAGGATTTTGAGGATGTAGATTTTTTAAAAATCTTTATTAAAATGTTTGCATTTACTTTTAATTCACGACTAGGCATCATGCGTCTGCCAGACAGCAATTTTCAAGCACCTTCATGAATAATCATAACTACAGGCACATGGGATCCAATCAATATCAACTTCATACATTTAAATTACATTAACCAGTGATCAGTCGATAATGTCAGCATGGAAAAAGCTGAATTATGAAACCAACAAATGATGCTGAAGCTGAGGATCTCCAGGCTCCATTTCCAAATGCAAGATGCAGAGTTTAAAAAAATACATAAATAAATAAATAAATAATCACTCCAGCGAAGGTAATTACAAAATTACACGACTGGGATTTTTGTGAAGAGCGGTCAGTAGGACACGGGGTGTGTCACGCTGCTTCGTAACCGTCTGAATCATAAACAGCCCGTGGTTGTGTCTAGTCTTACTAATTTTCTTTTTTTTTTTTTTTGTAAATCTCAAAAAATTACTTTATAGCAAAAAAAAAATCTAAATTGAAGTCATTTCCGTACAACCTCAGAACAGTTACATACATACCAGCTACAGAGCGATTCCGTCCTGGGAGAACACAAACACAGTGAAGATAATTAACGCTCACGGGCACGGGTTACAGTAGCCATTCCAAGAACCGAAGCCGCTCATTTAAAACCTCGGCCAGCACCGCCTAACGGCGGGCCCCCCCCGGCGCTCACCCCTCGGCGCGGGCCGCGCCGGCCGGGAGCGACGTACAACACCCACGCGCTGGCTGTCACCCCGTCCCGACAGGCACACGTGGCTGGGGCGGAGGGCAGAGCCCAGGAGACTCTGCGCCTCTCCTGCCGCGTGCAGGTCCACCTTTCTTCCTGGTGGCCGTCGTGCCCCTACGCAAAGCACCTCGTCCACCCAACCGTTAGTAGTATCAAGGTGGGATTTACTGCTCAAAGTCCGAGGGAGAGGAGCACGGACTTGCACAAGGCCACCAAAACGATCGCAGCCCTTCCAGGCACGGCTGGAGGTGCCAAAAACATCACCTGCACCCCAGAGCAAAAAGGCTGGCCCAATGACTCCGGAAAGACCAGCCTCAAACCTCTCTTTGGCAACGTGCGCCCCAGCCTCGGCATCACGAGATGGAAACCCTCCGCTGTTTCCTAAAGCTCATCCAAGCAAACCAGGGGTGTTCTCCTTCCTGCCCAGATGTCACCCTGCGGGCCTGACCACGCAGACGTTGAGTCTGGAGACCTCCGTGGAGACAAGGTGGACCGGGCACTGACGTTGATGCTCTCTACTGCAAAGACCTTGCTCTGGAGAGTTCATCCCCCGCTAAAAGCAGGTGTCCTGGGCTTTGTCCCTGACCCTGTGGAGCTCTACAAATCCTGACCGTAAGCCCGCAGACCCCGGAGGAGCTGCGCTCAGTGACGCCGACAGGTTTGGGGGAGTGCCCCAAAACCAGATGCTCTCTGAGAGGAGCCTCCGGCACAAAGTGCGGAGCTCCGGAGCAATGCGGTCATTACGGGCCGCCTCCGTGACCTCGTCAGGCACAACAGGCAGCTCAAAGACCAGAGATCGGGGTCTGATAACGAGGACATGTGCTTTTCAACACTGTTTACACACTAGGCAGGAGGTAAAAGGCTACGACGTGTCCGAAAGCAGAAGTCCCCACACAGACACTCCTCCAGCCCAAAGCGAGCAGTCCTGAGCTTTGCGTCTGCTGCACGGTGCCCAAATCCTAATGACAGCAGCAAGTCACTGCCCTGTGCGACCACGGGATCCTCTAGAAGAAGGGCAAGACTCAAAGGGACTCGCTTGCCAAGGTCCCAAATCCCCAAGGCCAGAGATCGCTACCAGGTCTCCAAAGCCCGAAGTGAGCGCCCTGTGTGCCTTTAAAGTCACAGCGATGGCATCTACAGCTGAGAAACGGGACAGAAATACTGACTGCCCCAGTCCCAGCTATGGACGATCACTGCCTGAACACTCTTTGCCTTTTCCAGGGATGAAGCACCTCTAACATGTTGCTAATGAATAGGTAAATCTGATTTATTTTAAGTTACAGTAATGGATAAGCAGGAAAACAGGAAAAAAAAAAGCTCTGCTCCTGTTTCCAAGGAACAGCTGCCTTCTCCTCCGACCTCAAATTCAGCCTGGCAGCCTCCCTGCTTACTTGGCTCTGGATTTGCATTTTTATTTATCCTGGTATAACCGAGAACGAAAACAGCTACATAATGGCTGCTGAAATGTTTGATCGGCACCGTGCGAGGTATCGAAGCCGTGAGCCAGGGCCCTGGCCACAGCACGGTGAACTCTGTCTCCTTTGGTACCCTCTGGTGCGTTTCAGGGCACGGCTTCCTGGCCCTCACGGTCCTTTACGAGCCCTCGCATTTCACACGCGAGAGGAAAGGAGGAGGAGAACACGGCCGAGCATTAAGCTGTTCCATACGGCTGCCTGCCGAGACACCGCGGGGTAAGCGTCACGTCCCGCAACGGCGTGCCAGCCAGCGTTAACGCAAAGCGTGGGGATTCGTACCATTCTGCAGGGTGCCAAAATGGATCACTTGCAAGTACTCCGCCTCGCGCATGAAGCCGGTCAGCGGAGTGGCCCAGCCTTCGCTCAGCACCTGCACCCACTGCAGATCCAGCTGCAAAACAAACCCAAACGGCACTCCTGTCACCAGGTCACGCTCAGAGGTTGCTCCTCCTTCCCTTCTGCCGCAACAGCGCTCTCATTTGCTTTCCTTCAAATACAGGGCATTCATAAAGGGGGAGAAAGCCATGGGGGGGTGGTTTGGGGTTTTTTTTAAGCCAGACTCACGTACTTTCATATCAGAACTGCTTGCGGGGCTGTACTAACACAACAAAGGAGACTGACAGCCTTGGCTTGCTACAGCACAGGGTGGAGACACGGCAGAAAATGGCTGAGGATCGGGGCCACACTTCAGCTCGCCATAAACCACAGCCACAAAGGGACACAGCCGTCAGAGGAACAGAGGCCCCTCTAGCAACATCCCCGTCAAAGCTTCTACCCTTCCAACAGCTAAATAATGACCGAATCGCAGCACAGCATCCGTGCAAGACGATACCTTAGTGATCTCTACGGATGGCAGCATCTCTGCTTCAGCTCGGACACTTTCGAGTTTATTTTCGGGTACAAACAGCTCAAGAACATCCTTAATCGAGCCTTGGGGCACAATGTTCTGAAAGAGAGAGACAGCCAGCCATTGTAAGTAACATGCTGGTTTTTAAACGCACACCAAAAAGTCAGTATCCAAAAGCAGGTTTACAAGCTGCCGGCGGCGGTGGCGGCATAAAAATGACCTACTTGTGTTTGGAGGAGCTCCACAACCTGCTGAATACATTCAGACACCGACGCAACATTCGTTTTCAATACTAGTTCAGGAGATTCGGGCTTCTCATACTCTGAGTCAATCCCCGTGAATCCTATGGACAATTAAACCCAAACTAAATTTATTTAATGTAATACTTGGTGCCCCAGAGCCAACAATGCTGTACAAACAACCAGCGAGCATTCAACCGTACTGGGTACTACAAGTGCCACTTGTGACAGCAAGATGAGGGAAACAGGATACTCTTGTGCACTACAAAGAGCCTTTAGTAACCCACCTCTACGCGCAGAGCCGCAACGACACGCTATCCAATGCTTCGGAAAGCAAAAGGCAAAATAAGAGCTCGCTCTTCCATACCTTTGATCTCTCCAGCTCTTGCCTTTTTGTACAGGCCCTTCACATCTCTGCTTTCACAAATATTCAGAGGAGCATCTACAAAGATTTCAAAGAAAGGAAGTCCAGCTGCCTCATGAATTTTCCGTGCATTTTGACGATCCTGTTAGAAGAAAGATGGAAAAATCCCATGTGTCTGAATTGCAGCAAGCAACTTCCTACTACATGACGTGCCCTGGAATTCAACCCAGGTAAATTCACCTCTGGTATAGATTTATTAAATTTACACTAATTCTAATAAGGGGTTTTCATCTCCCTTCCTGACTATTCTTTAAGGATACTTAAAAAAAGATTAAAAAATTTACAACTTTGATCTGTTTTCAGCTTTTTCCATCCGAAACATCAAGATTTCTTGGTTAAGCAGGACAGTAGAATTTTAGAGTGTGAATAATTATCTGCCCTGTGTCGAAAAAAAGAACTGCTTGCATCAGCTCGGTAACGGCAGCTACTTGGTATTCTCAGGAAGCATAAAAACACAATCAATACTTCTTCAAACAGAGCAGTGACAGCACTATGACAGGCTATTGTTTCTATGCCTCTTTTCTGCCTCCCAACGAGTTAATAGTAGGAGCCTCTGCGGGGAGATTTTAAACTTCTCTTAGCTTTTAATCAATTTGTAAGACTGAATATATTCAAAGAGGTCACGTCAAACTGCCCTCCAGAAATTGGTACTGATTGCATGTAGTTCTGTGTACCGGTGGTGTTTTACAAAAGAACAGAGCGGAAGTCAAAGGGAGCGTCTGATGGCATCCATAGGAAGTCCTTTATGTAAACCTCTCTTCCCTAAGAACGCTCATGAGGTCAAGGCTGCCCAGAAAAGAGCAGAATGTGACGCAGCGAGTTTACCTTTGCGAAAGGAGAAATGAAACTAGTTATGCAGACGAGCCCAGCGTCAGCAAACAGCCTGGCCACCTCTGCGATGCGGCGGATGTTCTCCTCGCGGTCCCCAGCCGAGAAACCCAGGTTTTTATTCAAGCCGTGCCGAACATTATCGCCATCCAGGGAATAGCAAGGGATGCCATGAGAGACCAGGTACTCTTCCAGAGCAAAGCCAATGGTTGTCTTGCCAGCTCCAGAAAGGCCTGTTGGAGACAGAAAAGGGAGGTTCAGGTTTGAGGTCAAAAGACTGAAAATGACAGTGTAATGCAATATCTCTCAGGACACTGGCAACAAAACTCCTTCTGTCCGAAGTTGCTTTAAGGAAAGAATGAGGTAAGGAAGTCGCATTCATCTTTTTAGCACACAGTTACCACCACAGAGCCCTGGCCAACCCTTTTTATTGAAGGGGTGGCATTAATGCCATGAGAAAAGCTGCTATATCCCAACATCTGGAGGGGTTCAACCCAGCAGTGTTGCAAAAGCACCTCTTCCTGGGCCATGGTGGGACAAATCGGCACCAGTAAGTAGGGGAAGCTTGAAAGGACGCTGTTGCCTGTAAGTCTCTCAGCATCTTCCTCTTCCTCCTCCTGTTACCCCTATGAACAGCCAACTGCTCTCCCAGACCGAACCCAAGGAGAGGTTCTTGCCGCAACTGTGCGGGGTGGGACAGGCTGCAGCAGCAACTGCCCCTCTGCATCCACGGACACCTCCTTCTGCAGGAGCAGCACCCACAGATCCGTGCGAGCAGGAGCAGGAGGGCTGTGCAGACAGGCAGCGCATCCTCAGCTGCCCACGTCTCCTGGAGTCGTCAGCCGCAAAGACAACAATCCAAACCGAGGTGGCTGCCTCCCATCCCAGCTCCATCCACTTGCACAAAAAGCACTTGCTCCTGGCTGTGTCAGAAAGCGGCAAGCGCACCCGGAGCACCAAACTTCTCCTTTCCCTTGGGCCGGGATCCATGGGCTGAAAACTCCTCGAGGTGGAAGAGGACCTTGACTTAGGAGAGATAACACCTCCAAACATCACATCTGTCTCAGGAAACACTTAGCCTTGGAGAATCTCCTACGGAGATA
Organism: Phoenicopterus ruber ruber; assembly: GCA_009819775.1. Lineage (NCBI taxonomy): Eukaryota > Metazoa > Chordata > Aves > Phoenicopteriformes > Phoenicopteridae > Phoenicopterus > Phoenicopterus ruber. Next base: position 501,216 of record CM020221.1, read on the forward strand.
GCATCATCTGCTCACCTGTTTTTATACCCTCTGCATGACACCTACTATTGACCGCTCACGGAGACAAGACCCTGGGCACGGTGGACTTTTGGTCTGATGCAGAACAGCCACGTTTGTGCTGGAGAGGAAACCTGGCTGGGCAGAGATGAATCCTGCTGGCTGTGCCTTCGGTTTTTGTAGTACAACAGACTAACTGACAGCTCTCCTGAGCTGGCAATGCAGGGCATCCAAATGCCCTTCCATTTAATCCATATAGTCCATGCAATGAAATGTCCTTCCATATAGTCTCTTAAAATTAAATTGATAGAAAGTTAGCAGACCACTGTCTATTTCAAAGAATAATCATCAGCCAGAGAAGCTCAAACCTTTCAGACACAGGATCTTTGCGTGATATTCAAAAAAGAAGGAAATTGCCTTGGACGGGTTTTTTGGCTTCAGAAATGATATTAAAGCAGATTAGGTGTTGGCCTTCCTTTCGAAATTAAAGAGGAGAAAACAGAAACGTGTTTTAATCCAACACCTAGCACATAAGCTGATATGAAGGCAAATCAGAATGGCTTTACAAACCCTTCCAAGTACATCTTTCAACATTGTCTGGCAGTCAAAGAAAATATCAATATTTAACAAGCAAAGAAACAACTGGACAAGCGGCAAAAGAGAGAGTTGTGTAAATATTAGTGGAGCAAAATAAATGCAATTGTCATTTCTAGCAGCCCCTAATCCTCAAACAGTGAGTTTATCTTTCAAAGCAGAAGAGAAGGGCAACACATCGGAAGGTGTACGAAATGAGAAATAACCTAAGAAACCCGCCACGACTGTGCAAGGAATCGCTTCCAGTGCGACTCGCTGTCTGGGAGCTTTTACTCCTCGGACGAGATGCCTGCCTTGTTGCGCTGCTCGCCAGGTCACTTTAAACACAGTAAACCTAGGTGTCCCGATAAACTTCCCACCAAACCCGAATGGAAACATCCGCATGCTGTTTTGGACAACCCTGGACACGTTTCACTGCCAAGGACTGGCTGGATTTGAGTCAAGGCTTCCTCAGCCACACGCTTGGGAACAACAAGCGCGACCCTTAGGGCTTCTGACGTGTTTAAAAGAGCCCGATAACAGCTGTAAAATTCATAAAAACATTAGTTATGGGCAGCAGCTGCCAGGGAGAATACCTTGCTGCGCCGGCACCACGTGTCGGTGTTTCCCACGTGTAAATGTTTTGCAATTCCCAGTTCACGAGGAACGCTGACGTTTCCTGCGGATCCCAAATCCCCACCTCCGAGCCACACTCGTGTATGCAAGTGGGTTTCACACGTGAAGCCACGCGTCCATGCCCAGATGAAAATACCTGTTAGCCAAACCGTGCAGCCTCGAAATCCACCCCTGGTACCGACGACTTGTCCTCTCTTACTCCTGCTGACATGGTGGGCTTGGTAAACCACATTGGTGGATCCCTGATGAAAACAAAGCGAAACAAAACACTTCTGTTACCTCGTTGCTCTCCGTACAAAAGAAAATCTCAGCTGGGACTAATATAAGGGAGAGAAAGACAAATTCATTAAAAACCCACATGAGCCATTGCAGCAAACTTAGGCAATTTGGTACAAAAGGGAAAACGGTGAAGAAAATAGTTGCCTTTGGCGTAAGCTGGATCTCTGTCTGAACAGCGCAGACTCATTGTTTGAAGACAGCACTTGCCTCTGCTCAGAGCGCTTCTGGTGGCGATGCCGTCGCGTCCGCCGCTGCAGCAGCGGCAGAAGGCGCCTTGCTTTGCCGCAGGAGCGCTGCCAGGTGACTGATACACCCTCAGGCAGGCAGGGGAGGACACGGAATCCGCGCAGAGGTACAGGCAGCACACTCCCCGCCTCTTCGGCGTTTTAAAATACAGGCAGACTCGCCTATTATTTTAATTACGCTTGCAAAACAAAAGCAACTTAAGGTGCTAATTTACTTGCCACGTTTAACATAACACGGCCGCTAATAATCGCAGCTGGGGCAAGAAACAGCGACAGAGCAGGGCTGAGCTGAGCGAGACCGGGACCCAGCTGGGAAAGACAGTGGGGCAGGAGGCAGAGAAAACACCACCTCACACGTACGCACGCTCTTGCCGGTGCAAACAAGGGACCAGCACGACGCTGAGCCGGAGGCCTGAATTTTGGTGCTTCCTAATGTCGACCTGCTGCCGGGAGAGCAGCCCCAGCCTCTCCGCCGGGACGCAGACTAAAACAGCCTGTCTGTGCCCCGCAGCTCCCGCAACGGTACTTCTACAAGGACTTGCTGCACATAAAGCATCTTACAAGACCTTATTAATTGCGAGGATTACATTTCCAACTGAGGCAGCCAAAGGAAAAGTCTCCAGAGGGAGAGAGGATATAAATATTTTCTCCCCAGCCGGATTCTTCACGACCGTAGGTTTATCCGTTTCATATCATCAGTACAAGAGCGGGTCTGGGCCTTCCCATGATTTACATCTCGCTATATAAATATTTCTACGTCTGAAGTCACGGCAGGGAAGTGATCATCTTTCATTTGTCCAAGAAAAATAAGACTTTGACAAGGAAAAAAAGAAGATGAATGGGAGAGACAATAAAGTAAAAGGTCACTTTTAAACGTGTTAACAAAATAGCCTGATTTTTTTTTTTCCTCTGCTTGCTGGGCCATTAACACTTTAACAAGCAAAGGCTTAAGCATTCATTGGAGACTTGGTATTTTGTATGCAACAGAGGGCTCTGCCTGCACAGAAATCTGGGTGAAAATTATTCCGTAACAGAAGAGAAAAAATACCCTCCTCCCCTCACTTGTTTTTATTATTATCTTTCAGAGAGACCAGCATCCCAGCAGAGACCAATCTCCCACCACAGCGATTTATACTCAGAATTTCATGCCCATTTTCAATTCAATTTTAGCGAAAGGCTCCAAAATTAGCCTCTTTACGCCTGCAAATTTGCCATCTGCAATCGCTTGCGGGCACACTGAACAGCTACCCCGCTCCAGAACATTTTAACGTACTGGTAAGAATAGCTGTGTCCAAAATAACCATAATAATGGTCATAAATCTCGCCTCCAAGGTTAACTCGCAGCAAGCCTCAACGTCGGCGCCAGGATTGTGAGACTGCACTGGAAGAAGCTCTGGGAGGGGGAAGCAACACCTCCAGAGCTGGCCCAAGGTGACCAGGTCCTGCCCCGTGCCACCACCGTACGACGTGACGGGAAGTCCCGGGCTAAAAAGGCTTTCAGAGCTGTTGTCTCAACCGCCTCCAGCGACGCATCTTCTCGCGCCAGGACTCTCGCTTCCCATTTTCGTTGCCGCAACCACCAGAGCAGGTCCCTGACATCGCTTACCCCTTCCACAGCTGGTTCATGGGATAAAATCAATTATTTGGGGGTTGGAGTGTAGGGGCTGGACAAGATGCTATCTGAAACGCAGAGCCCAGGTACCACAGCAAAACAAAACCAAAAAACCCAAACCAAGACCTCTGGACTTGACCCTGAAAAAGCGAGTGAGCCCAACACATCCTGATGACTCAGAAAATAAGAGATAAGTCACACAAGATTTGGTTTTTGTGTTTTGGTTTGATTTGTTTTTTTGCAGGGGGTTGTCAAAAGCCTGTTTGGACATTTTGAGCTTGCAAAGGTGAGACAGCACCACCGTGGTTTAATTTTCACCTGTCCCCAGGGGCTCAGGCTTTGGCAGCGAGACTAAATGAGCACATGCAGAAGACCCAGCAGCCAAAAATAATCCCTTTTCCCAAGACGCACAGGTGTGCTTCTGCTGTGTTTACCCCGGTTAAGCTGTGGCATCGCTCTGAAATTACGTGTCGCCTGGCCAAGGACCCTCAGCAAAGCACGAGTGCCCAAACTCACCTTCCCGACCGCTTGCCACCACTCAGCCCTGCAGCGAAACCTCCCCGGCTGCAGCGTAACGCCTGCCCCGTGCTTACACACTCCTCAAGTGCGGCACTCCAAAAAACATAAAGCAGGTATTTTGCAATTTGTTTGCAAACCGCAACAGACAAGACTGGTATTTCTGCATGGAGAAATGAACCTGCATGCTTCAAATCTCTCTTTCACGCCATCTGCAGCAGTAGGAACTCCAGCCGCACACTTGCTTTTGCAAAATGCTGATGTCCTGCATCTGTCCTGGAGGAGATGAACGACGATAACATCCGTGCCTCGGGAAGATGCAGGAACTAACACATTCCTACGTGGCTGACGTAACGAGATTGTTATGTTAAATGCACATGTTTCTGTGCCGTAAATCTGCACTGTGCATGCATCTCAGAGCTTTTGTTTTGCACGCTGGCATCTTCTGGAGCTTGGGAAAGCATCACTGAGGGCATTTTTGCAATTTAGCAACACTGGCAGACCTCTCCTATCTGCAGGGAGCTCCGGAGGGTACCAAATCCCTCTGATTTTTCTCCTATGTTAATAATCTTGCTGGCAAACTCTTCCTAACCCTGTTCAACTGCCTGTCACACACCAACTCAAATTCCTGCCGCCAGCTAAGCCGAAAGTAAAAAAAGGCAGAGAGAAAGGCGAGCACGTGGCGGATGGCTGGGCTGGCAGCCTGCTTGGCCGGGAACAGGCTGTTCAGCAGGAAACACCGACTTCCCACCTAATCATCCACCGGCTGGGACACGGCTTGGGAAACCAGAGCTGAAGCACGATCAAACGGAGCGAAGGCACCACCAAAAATAAGCATCAGTGGCCCGATAGCGAACCCTGGAGAGATTTCATCTAGAAAGAGCGTACACTGCAAGACAGTTGGGAGGCAGAGATAAGCGGCGGACGGGGTTTTAATCAGATGTGGGGCTGTCCTACTGATTTTATTCTCATGGTTTTAACCTCGTCATCATAAACCAAACACATTTAAAAGATAATCTAATCATCGTCGCAACACACTCACGCCTGAATGTTGGGCCCCACGGCGGGGACAATTTAGGGACACTGGTAAGCATTTCTTGCAATAGTCTAAATCAAAGAAGAGGAGAGGAACTTCTTACCTATAATTCAGCCCCAAACAAGGCTGAATAAATGACCTGGCAGCATCTCCAAAGAAGAGCCTCTGCCAGCCAGATGGTTGGGAAAGACACTGCCATGCTTCCTCCTTTCCTTGGAAATCTGCTGTTTGGCCACGTCTGCGTGATCTCAGAGCTCAGCCCACCCTAGCTCACCTCATCCAGGAAATGAGAAAAAAATAAAGACATGGCTCCAAACCTTCTGCCGAGGCTGCAGTGGACCAAGAAGCCAAATCCTGGCTCTGCTTTTGGCCTTCCCTCCTACTGAACCTTTCCATGAGGTTGACAAACTGGGAGACACCGAGATCTCAGATGTCTTTAAAATCAGGCTTGACTGAGCCACCTGCCAAGTGTCTCCAGGCCCGGCTTCCCAAAGGGACAAGTTTTTTTGGCCACTGCTCTAGTGGGACAAGATGCTCCCCCGCTTTGTGAAAGCAGGTTGCAGGCAGAGGCAGGAGGCTTCTCCTTGGTGCTCCTCCCGAATAAAGAGATGAGGCCTCTGAGACAAGAGTCCACCATAGCACAGACCTGTTGGAAATCAGGAACCACCAGTGACTCCTGCTCGGAGAGCTACTGCTTCTCAATTCACGGCATCTGAAAAGGTAACCTCAGCTCTTCCTCAAGTCTTCGGCCCTGAAAGGGAGCAGCTGTGGTTGCCCACATAAATCGAAGGCTGCGTGTGACTATCCACAGGAGAGGTGTTATCAGGGAGCATCTTCTCTCACCTGAGAGCTAAAAGCACCATATCTGCGGGGCCTCTCCCAACCATCCCTGACATTCATTAGGAGCAGAATCACTGCATGATTAACAGAAAATTCACTACACAAACAACATTTAGTGTTGTCCCAATGAATTACATGGGTGATTTGCTGTCTTCCACTAGAAATTCAAGTATGTATGAACTCTGGACCTTCGGACACAAGGCAGCATCTCCTCCTGCCCCCACCTACCCATTTCTTTAGCCAGCATCTCCACGGCTGCATAACGAATGGGAGCAGGGCAAGAACCAAGTGCGAGTGGGTGGAAACGAAGGAGGACAGACAGGAGCTGAGCAGGACATTCAGGAGATCCCCTAGGCACATGCAACATCCTCAGGCCAACCCTTGCCCAGCCATCCACAGGAGGCAGAGCTCTCCGATGCGGCAGGAGGAAAGATTTCACATCAGAAAGTGGTGCTGGTCATCGCGAAGGCCGATAAGGTCTAGACCAATGTTCTTATCGTGCCCTTAATTCCCCCTCCGCCGCTGCGGGAGGACCTCTGCCTGCTGTAGCTGGCACAGGCAGGGTGCTGGAAGCGGTCCAAGAGCCACAGCTCGTGACAAGCTGCAGCAACATCCCGCTCCGGAGAGGGACTCCCCTCTGAAAACACAGCACAGATCAGCCCAAGAACGATGCCAGCGGAGAAACAGCAGCGTAGTGCTATTAAGGGCATGTTAGTCACACGTCCGGCTCGCTTAGCAGAAGGGCCAGCCTCGTACGAACACGGTCAGCATCCAACTGGCGCTGGCAGCGCTCACGGCCCCGGGGAAACCCTGACCCAACAGCGAGGGTAGGGTCAGGACTCCCCCAGCTGCATTTTTATTTATAGGGCTATCTCACATCATTAGGAATATGATTCATTTTTTTTCCAGCCAAGCATTTAATACATGCCCTATTTTGGCACTGCAGCCCAGACATTTCTCCAGGACAAAAAACCAAAACGTAACAAAATAGAGGCTTTCAAAACGTTTTCAGCTGATCATATTCGCAAATGGTAAAATAGGCTTTTAAAATGATAAAATGATCAAGCAAGCTTTCAAGTTTGAAGTCAAACACTTGCTTAAGCCTCCAGAGACTGATATAATTTATTGTTTAAAATCCCCTCCCAAATCCTGCTGTCTTACTTAAAAAAAAAAAATCTTTTGTCCCATCAGTTGAATTTGATGCATAAAAATTAAGTTTATGGGGCTTTTGCTTAAAAAATTATTTTCTTCTACCAGGGCAATTCCCGCGGCTGCTCTTGCAAATGGGCGAGCTGACATCATGGAGAAGATAAAGTGTCCATCACCAACAAGGGGGAAAAACCTCCTGTAAAAGAGTCATTTGCTGCAGAAAAGCAAAACTAATATACTCAAAGGAAAAGGAGGAAGAGAGGGAAGAGGGGGGTTTTGCTTGTGGTAGCAAAGATTTGATTACGATCATACTGAAGAACGATGGAGAAACCTTGGAGTCTCTGAAGTCCTGATTTAGCTCTGGTAACCCTAAACCTATAGACTTTTCCCAAACTTGAGTTTGATTTATTGAACGGACTAAGGCAGTAAATACTTCAAAATCAGCTCCATTCTTTCCCAGGGAAAAACCCCACCAAGATGGAGTTGCCCCGGAAATTCTGCCCGTTTCACCTCCCAGGATCCCACCACCACGACGTGGAGCCTGGCTCGCCGGTCCAGACGGGGAAGTGGGACTTCTCAAGCACGCGACGCGCTACCGTGCCGCCCACCCTCCTGCTTCCCACGCCGCCGTCCCCCCTCTTTCCTGCGCGCGGGATTCGTCTCCTCTCCCACCACGCGTACGTGAGCAGAAATAACGTTGTGTTTTCTTTTTAGACTCGGCTGAGCAACGCAGCGATGTGTCACCAAACGCCCTGCAGAGGTTGCGGGGCCGGGGTTGCCAGCACTCCCCCGCGCCAGGCAGGACGCTGAACTGGGCTCCCTTTCTTCATTCAGTGCCCTGAACAAACCACAGCAGACCTCGCTCGCTCCTTGGCACCCTCCGCCTTTGACGCTTGTTCCTTTTGGCATCGCTGCCTCAGCCCCTACGTTCCTGCCAGGAACGTAGCACAGAAGATCTTTAGGAGACCAGCAGAGACATCCAGCTACCCGAAACAAGCAGTCTTTCAGCTTGGAGACAGACGGTTGGAGATGCCAAACATCGCTAACACACCAGGTTTTCAAGGTGGTGGTAGCTAAAGTGTTTTTTCTTAACCCGCAGGAATTTTTGAGCTCTTAGCAAGACCTTATTTTTGATCGCAGCTAAAATACTTTTTCTCTTGGTATAAATTTGCATGTTTCAGGTTGCCACAATCGAGTTTTATACAACTCTGGCAATAAAACCCCCAACAGAACCAGGCTCACGTTCCAGTCACCTTGCAAATCATGGTTTCTAGACTGCGTGACTTCAAACCGGCAGGTTGGGCATTAAAATCTGCCTCTCCGAAGGCACCCAGATCAGGCGTTTCTTCATCTCTGAATTAGATGATGTTGCTACTCTAATTTCCTTGACACAGGAGAACTAGTGAGTCATCCTGTGCTCCTCCATTTTTGGGATGAATTTGCAAGGCCGGGACAGACGCTATAAAAAAAAAAAATCTTCCCGTCTTCATTCCAGAAATCCCAAGGGACAGCTGCATGGGCAACAAACACTTGACAAACAAAGCATCTTGTCAGCCACTGACAAAAATAACAATTTAAACAAGAAATCCTTCCGTGGTTGCCCTATTTGTTATATTCAGAGCAGTTCTGCTAAATTACCTCCCCGAAATGAACCCATTTCAGCCGTTCGGCTCGTGCTCATTTTGCAAACAATAGGTTTGACACTGCAGAAGGAGAACTGCTTTGCTTTGATGCCTGGGGTCTGTTACAAGGCTGCTCGGGATCATGCCAAGACCACAGGACCACCAACAATGCAAAAACCGGTTATCTTGCAAAAAGAGGGAACATAAATGATGTTCTCACTGCAGCACGGGTAAGTTTGGGGATTGAACACCCATAGAAAGCGATCAAACACATCTATTTAACCTCCAAGAAAACCAAAAAGAAGGGAAATACGTGACCGGAAGGTAGGTGACTAGTCAAAAAACACAGAGATGGCGCAGCCTGGTGACCTCCACTGGCAAACCCAGCGCCCGGCGGTGCACAGAGCTGTGACCGACCGCCAGCTGAGCTGCTTTGCAACGGCATCTGCGCGAGAAACGCTGCGCCAAAACAGAGCAGCACGCCACCACTCCCCTACCCGGAGCAACTACCCGGGACACACGGCCATTCTTCTTTATCTTCTTTTGGAGAAAAACACCAGCTTATGGAAACGGTACACTCAGTATCAGTCCCTCACATTTCAGGGACAAGAGGAAAGGAGGACAAGGGTACATGCTTTGACTACACATTAACTTCAGTATCAAAAAAACTTCCAGGTAGGAATTGTATTTACATGTAATCATTTTTTTTTCTTGAATATGAGATTTAGGAATTTAATTAATGGGTTGTGGCCCTCCATGGTAAATAAGCCACTGTACATATCCCGTCTCTTACCGTGGCAAGGCAAGCACCCTACCCCTTAAAACAAGCAAGACGGGCAGACAGGATTCCTGCACCAAATACCGTGCAAAGACAAACTTGCAGTACAGCGTCAGGAGGTTGTCAGCTGAGCTAAATTTTTGTTCAGTCCTAAGGTACAATCAAAACCACAAGCTCTGCTGTTCAGAGACGCCACGTGGGACCGGCTTACCCAGAGGGTCCTCCAGCGAACGCCAGGAGCCAACGTGTCAGAGCGATACCCCGTTTCATCAAAACCGTTCCCCTTGAGAGCTCCAGAAATTAGTTCAACAAACCCGGACCGTCATTAACTGGCCTTTAAAAGCTGAACTGACGTGGCGGCACAAAACACAGCGAGCCACATTCAGAAGTTTTGCATCCCTATTAACTCAGTTTGCAACAGGTTCTCACACTTGGAGGCTGACATCTAACCATGGCTATGAGCGGGCAGGTGGGACACCAGCTCCATCTTCTGCTAAGTAAGAAAGCAGAATCTCCTTCCACCCTCCAAGCTAGCACAGGTTGAACTGAGCCCATCTCATCTCTAAATGACATGGGGACAGGATACCTGTTTTTAACATGCCCATCATACCCCTCTCAGGAACAAAATCCTGGACCTTTTGAGAAGCTCTAGTGATTTCATAAGCACTGGGAGGTAAAGAGGATCTGTATTTCAAGCAGCTTCATCAGGTTTTAAAACATATGTATTTCTTTAAAAGAACTAATCTTCTTGCGTCACTTCTCCTCTACAGGACACCGTGGCAGCCCGCTGAAAGAATAAACCTGGACACAAGCCCAGGCTGGTGGGGGCTCGGCATCGCGGCCTCACGCTGCCTCTCCCGGCCTCATTTGGTGTCCAGGATGGACGCACAGTCTTGAACCTCGCGTGTTGAACCCCACGCGCTTGACTTTGCAGTGGTCCATGGTCGCCAGCAGGCCACAGGAGATCCCTCTCCACCTCAGCGATTTTGTTAAGGTTTGCAAAGTGCAGAAGCAGCAGCAGGAAGGACCGCGGGGAAACTCGGCCAGAACCACCACGCAGGACACAGTTAAAACGGGGGAACTCCGCTGGGCAGGCCAAAAGTTCACTTGGCTGGAAAAAATCATTAAGATGAATTCATGGAAGGAAAGTTCATCAAGGACTATCGGGAAGAAAGGCACGGCCTCTTGTATCTCAAGTTGTAAATCAATGGAAGCTGGGACAATGCACCGCGGCGTCCCAGCCGTAAACTCTTCCCTGGCCCCGACTCTCGGCTGCTGCTGGAAACTACAGAGGGGGCCAAACAGACCTTCCCCTTGCTCGGTACCTCCTCAGTGCCCTCAGTATTTCTGTCGGCTGAAGGCAGGGTTCTTTTCACAGTCATACCGTTGAACATGCCACCCTACACCACAAGCTGCACGAGCCAAGTCCAAGTTGAGGACTCAAGTTCGGAGACAGCAGGACGAAGGTTTCCTGCCCCATCTACCTGTGCCTCTGACCCATACGTGCTGCAAGACAGGCTTTGAATTACACCCAGGGTTACCTAGACCCTCGCCTAAGTCAGCACCGAGAACTTTGTACTCTTCTTGAACAGCGGCTATTCAGCATTTCCCTCACCCCTCCCTAAACCAGGTGTAGGCACAGGTCTTAGTCATTACACACTACTCGAAGGCTGGCTGAAGGACAGTTACACATTTTCCTTGGGATTATTGTTACTTGGTCCATCAAAAGTTCATGCAAACTCCCAGTATCTCTTTGAGGGTGGCATCATCCCCATTGCCAGACACAGAAGAGTAGCAGAGTAAGGCAAACAGCAGATGAAGACTTAAGCTCCCGCAATATTTAAGCCCTATAAAAATGACACGTTTGAAGAGCAGCTCCCCTGGACTTCAGGCTGCACCTCCAAGAGCTCGACGCTCCTCACATCCATCCCCACGGTCTCATACCAGCCTTGCAAAGCCAGGGGCAGATGCAATGAGCTGCCCCAGCCATGGCTGAGGTGACTCGTCCAGCACGATGCCCAGGGGCCCTGGCAGAGGCAAGCACGCAACTCAGGGGCGGCCACCTCCTCTAAAATGAGGCTTTTTTCCCCTCTTCCCACACCTGCTGGCAACACAAACAAACGATCTTCCCATCACAAGGGCTGGGCAGGCCTGCAAAATGACCTCCCGCCCGACACACTTTTTTGCACCACAATGGAAAGCTGAAATACGGTTTGATATCGAAGAAAACATTTTGTTCTGCCAGAGAGGCCGCAAAGACCTCAAGGTCAGAAAGTCTTGGAAATACAGGTACAAATGGTCGTTTTCCAAAGATGCACAAAAACACCCACCTCAACAAACCCCGAAGTGCTGCATCTAAAGAGAAGCCACGTTAAAAAAAAAAAAAAAAAAAAAAAATTTAGGCAAACCAGCTCCTTTCTCAAGCTCTGCTCTCCAAACAGGCCAACACGTTTTGGCACCCACTCAGTAGATAAAACTTTTGACACACATAGTTGTAACCGAGCCAAGCTGTACGTAAGCGAAAAAGGACCGAGGGACGAGGGACGGGAGGCAGTGCCAGCAATGAGCTATCAGCCCTGCAGGCAAAATCCTCACTTCCCAGCGTCCCGTTTCCTGACGCACATCCATGCCGAGTGCCTTGACCAGGCTTCTTTGCATCCCTCCTTTTGTTAATGATACACTCCAAGTAAACTTTCACTTAGTTTAGATTCAGCTGCGAGACCATTAAGGAACTATTTCTCACTTCCTACAGCTGTGATTCAGGGCTAAATCAGAGATAATCATTAGTCACCTCACTCACAAGAACAGTAAATTAATAAATAGTAACCTGAATTACATGGCATTTCTCTTAATGGACTTTGAAGACACGAAAGCGTGCGAGCACTGTGACCAAAGTGCAAGTTCAAGGCAGGGCAAATCATTAGAAGCATTACTACGGGCCCTGCATGCCACTTATCTTTTGTGGGCGCGTACAGCTACAAATTTATCTAAAACACCTGGTTTCAGATAGGCAAGGTCTTTTCATTTTTAAAGACTATTTAAAGACGCCCTCCAGGATCAACATCAGCCCAGTAAAAAAAATGCAAGTATGCCAGTACTCCTCTTGAAAACCCTCCAGAAAAACAAAATCCCCAGGGCCTAAATCTAAGCTGCAGCTGCAGCGCACATGTCTGGGTAGCACAGGGTCTTCAAAATCATTTGCTGTCTTGCCTAAAACCATTTGCAGGGGCTGCCCAAGGAGAGCATGGATGGAAACCTATGCCCGAGTCACGGGTTTTGGCACGGATTTGTAACTGGCCGTGACCTAACCAATGCAACCTGAAAACCAGACGAGGCTGGAGTCTGTATTTATCCAGGAGTCCAGCAGCAGGACAGGAAACAACACGCTGACTCAAAGCGCTTCGACTCGGAGCTGGAGAAATTACGGTCAGGTTTAGGTGCCCCGACCACCACCCCAGACGACACCCAGCACGGCGACCACCACCACCAGCAGCAGCGCTCAGCTGCGCTCCTCCAAACGAGGCCCCTGGGAGACGAAGGGAAACCCCGAAGAGCCACTAGTCCTGCTGGGAAAGCAAAAGATTAACCGCCGAGCATGCCCGCAGGGATCAGACCTGACCTACCTACCTCTCCCCTTGGAGGGAAGGGCTGTTCCGGCAGGAACCACTCACCCCAGCAGAAAAACCCTTCCATTTTTCCGGCCCTTCTACAGCCCCGGGAGATGCTCTTGTCCACGCAGCCTCCTGGAAAACATACCCTGCTGCTCCCGCTGCCATGGCACTACCGGGGACACCAGACAAGCCTTCCCGCGCTTGGGGAAGGTCCACCAACGTCCCCAGCTTGCAGCTTCTGGGGCTGGACTGCACCAAGCTGATTATTTAGTTCCCCATCCCCTGGCTCAGCCTCCCTGAACCATGGAAAGAAAGAGGCATTCATATTTAGGAGCCTGCAACTTTTTCTGGCTTTTCTTCCCTGAAATTCCCCCAATTGAACATCCCTGCCCTCACAGAGCAGAGTATGGTTAATAAACACGTGTTTGGCACACTGGCAGCCCCGTGAAACAGTGCAAGTTAATGAAACAGCAAGGTGGGGGCAACAGACTGGAAAGGTAACTTTTTAATAGCAAAGGACTTCAAAAGAAACCGGGAGAAAAGGGGAGAGCGCCATAGGAAACAAGAGAAGTCGAAATAACACTATATCGAGATAGTTAAACTGCTGACCTTTCTGTGATCTTCGAAGACAAGAGATGTAACACAAAAAAAAAAGTGATAGAAAATGAAACAAGAAATACTAAGCACACGATGAGCAACCAGAAAACAATCACCTTTTACTGTCACGGTGCAGTGAGTCAGGCACTGTGTTTCACAAAATAAATCACAGCTGTAAACCCAAGACTTTGAATGGCTGGATAAAACACCAGAAACACTGTCTTGAGCGATTCCGCCCAGAGGAAGCCACGCCAATTCCCTGAAATCAGGGCTCTGCTGCCTGCCGCACTGTCGCCTGCGCGAGTGTCGCTGCGAGGAGCTGCTACCCACGGCTGCTTTGAACATCAACGTCCTTAAAGACGTTTTGGTCTTTACGTTCAAGGCAACAGCGCGAGGAGATGAACACGTGGTTTGGGTTTTTTTAATAAACTTTTTATTTTACATCGCTTTGCAAGTGAACTGATGAAGCTGTGCATACGTTACCGCACAGCCTGTGCTATCACCCACTCCATCTGAACTCTGCCCTGTGGCTGCAGTTTTTTCAACGAGAACAGTTTTCAGGCAAAGAAACTAAGCCTCTTCATATTTCCTCAGGGTTGTCATCTGAACTTGCAGGGTTTTTCCTTCTAAACATTTTTTTTTTAAAAATCTAAATTATTTTTACATGTTAATTTATCTTTAAATAAGACCACATAATTTGTGACTGTGCACGTAAGCCCTACACCAGCAAAACTGAACTATCAGAAGTTACAGCCTTGTGATCCACTGGGCTACTGAGACAGCATCCCAGGGAAAGCAAGGGATGCCACGTGCCACGCCAGTCACCTTCCTGGAGACACTGTTACAGGACCAGACAGATGACAAAGCTGTAACGCTCACCCTGAAAAAGGCGGTTTCCGTACTGGGCTCTCAGTTCTCCCTGGAGCACATCCAAAGAGAAACTCACTGAAAGCAGCCAGCACGGAGGACGCCCACCCGCTGCCAGGGGCAGGGCGCTGGCGGCCGGCTCTGATCACCTCCATCTCACGAGGTATGTCGAGCTGCATTTTCCACGTACCCCCGGGGAGGTGCGAGCCACGCAGCCAGTCACCCCTTCCAGGGCCGTGCCGTGCCCGTGGGTTTGGGCTTCGTGGCGAGCCGTTTCCCCGGAGCACACTGCACCATCTGTATCCTCCTGCTCGTTATGAACGCGCTGCTCGGCGGGGAGAGGTAACGAGCTGCGGAAATACCAGCCACGCCGCAGGTGTAGGGAGAACAAGCTGCTATTTCGACGGGGCTAAAAGAACCGCTCAGCCCTGAATGCCGCGCTGTGCGAGAGCCCACACAATAAACAAGGGCAGTCCCACAGCTCCCCACTACTCACTGCAATTACTTTACGGTGTACTTACTCCTGAGAGCAGGGTTTCGCCACTGGGGCACACAGGAGGCCTGTGTAAGGAACATTAAGTCTTTAAGGTCATCATTAAAGACCATTCTTCTCCCAAAAAAGTCAGTCCTGAAACTGGTTAGAAATAACTGCTTTCTGTCAATGAGGTCTGTGAACGGAAGGACACTGCCTGGCACGTAGAGAACTTTGTGCCTCTCGCTGTGCCGTGAGCAGCAACGAAGAGAGCATTTCCACACTAACCAGCAAAAGAGCAATTCCCGCACGCCGAGTCTTGAGTCTTCAGCAGAATTAAGGTGCCTTGTTCATTTTTAAGGACAACAGATGCAGAAGTAAAAAATTGCAAGTTTTCTTCTTTGTACCTTACCATAAGCTTCTCTTAATAAATGGGTGTGCAATTAAAACATCCTCAAACTAGCCTCAAACTCTGGAGAGCATTCAGGCTGAATTTGGGGTTTAAATCCTGGGCTTATAATCATTCAATTTCCAAAATGAGGAGCATAGTCAAATAACACAGCCAGTCCGTCTCACAACAGCTAGCACTACTGCGCCTTTCGAAAGCTGACAGCTAATCAACATCACCGGCAAACCCCATTTTTAACATATTCTTGGACAGTGAATAATGCTGGAAACATCCAGCCTCGCAAAACCTTGTCTGCGGGAGAAAGGTTAACACCCACACCATGAAGAAGTGGTAAAACCTGAGATTTTATTAGTAATAAAGATTTTTTTGAGTAATAAGGATTCACGTTACTGGGAGAATGAAAAATGGGGATTAAGTAAGGGGCAACAGATGGACGAGCTGCCGTACTAACAGGGATCTCAGTAGGGCAAATTATTCTGTGGATCCCATCTTCATTTTCCAATGGACCCATCTTGGCTGCTGCAGCCACAAAAAGTGTCACGAGTAATTCACCACCGCGTTAAAACTCCTCTGAGCTACAACATTTAGGCTGCTAGCTGCGGGTGCGCGTGGTGCTGCTGCCTGCTCCTTCCTTAGGCAAACTCTCCGATGCGCTGGCGATGCCGCAACCCTCCTGAACCGCAACGTGTAATCGCACTGCGGCTGAATGCAACCATCCACGTGCTGATCGAGGGACCCCATCAAAGCAAAACGCCTCACCCTGTACCTTTGATATCGACTTGAGATGGTTGAAACCGAGGAGCCGCTGAGACCGCGGTAGGAGCGAGAACTTCATCTACGCTTTGTGCAACACATCTCCCTGGCGATAGACCGCGAGGATTGCTAATGGGATATCGTTGCTGTTTCATCGTAATTACCAAAAACTCTTGTAGTTAGTGAAATCATGCCTTTTCTCATTCTATCACATACCTGGCAGATAAGCACATGAACATACGCCTACAACTGTCACCCAGATAGCATCTGTTTTGACAGTCACAGTACGAAGGTCAGTCACAATCTTGCTTATAAAGGTTATTTTTCCAGCCTAGGGTGGAGGCAAAGGAGAGGGATTACCCTGGAAGTTCAGTAATGCCTCTCTCCTGTCACAGCAATAAACAAAACTCCCATACACGGCTCAATGTCTTGCACCTCCCCTCCCTGAAATAATCCCTAAACCACAGGTTTTCGCGTTTCCAAGAACACCCTGCCGCACAGGCACGCTTTGTTACGCGTGGTTTTGGTCGCATTCCTATCTAGACAGATTACCAGTGTGTTCGAAATGCATTAAATCCATCTGAAAAATTTACGATGAGGTAAAAAAAAAAAAAAAAAAATCAACCAGCAAAAGCAGCCCGAGAGACTTACGTCAAGATTTCTTATGGTTCTGATTTAAAACCTGGAAAATGTATGTGCAGCCAGAGGGACCCAGACCCCACATCCCAAATACAAGAAGTAAGGGAGGGCAGCGGAAAACTGTTTCTGGCCGTGACTGCGATTTGCAATTTTAATTTCTAACTGGATTACGCTCCGGCTATTACTACTGTTCTTTGCTGCGTGTTTTATTTGGTTTAAAAGCTGGCTCTGCCGCGATGCTGAAAGCCGACCGGCGTTGGCTGTCTCACCAGGCTCTCCCCCAGGGGAACCCCCCGAAAAGCCGCGAGCGAGGCGGTCGCTCGGCCTTCTCGCCGACCCAACCTTTGGCCTCGCCCGGGAGGCTGCCGTGGCGGCTCTGCGTGGCGAGCGGCGAAGTCGGCAGCTTTCGGCACCGCCGCGCAGGGCACGCGTGGGAGCGCGGCTGCGGAACGAACGCCGGCGGAGCGATGCGGGACGGCCGGGCTCTCGCCCAGCTGCTCGCAGGGCATGCCCCTCGCCCACGCGTGCGCGCCCAGGTGGACCGAGAGCGCCCATCCTCAGCGCCCAGCACCGTAACGCGGTGGCTCTAACGTCCTTCTGCGAGGCGACGGGCGCGCCCCAAGAGGAGAGCTCCGGGTCCGGGCCCGGCGTCGGGCAGAAGGCGCCCGCCAGCCGCCGCCGCGATGCCCTCAGCCGAGGGGTCCGGGGAGCCCACGTCTCCCCGGCGCTGCCCGCCTCGGTGCCAACCCCGCGCCCGTGGGGAAGGCGGCGACGCCAGGGATTTAGGGGGAGGGTTTCCTCAGGGAGCTGGACGCGCCCCACAGCCCGCTCAGCCCCAGCCCGCCCGCCGGCCCCGCGGCGCGGCCCTACCGTCTGCTGTCGGCTCGACATGGTGACGGGCGGCGCGGCCGGGCCGGGCCGGGCCGGGGCTATAAGGGCTCCCGCGACACGTAGCGCGTTCCTGGGCCGGCCCCTCTCGGCCTGCGCCCGCCCCCGCCCCCGCCTCCTCCTCCTCCGCCGCCCCGGCCCGCAGCGACGGGAGGCCGGCAGCCCCCGGGCGGGGAAGGGGGCCGGGGAGGGAGCAACGCCCCGGCCCGGCCCGCGGCGCTGAGGTAAAAGGGGCGCAGGGCCGGGGGAGCGTCGTGGCAGCGCGGGGTCCGGCCGCCCCCAAGGGGGTCACACGCCACGACAAAACCTCCCAGCGCACCGGCTTAACGATGCCAACCAAAAATTCCCTTAAAATCAGCTGCTCGGGGCTCGCCTGATGGGTGTGGGCTCATCTGCGGCATCCTGCCTGTGGACACAGGGCCGGCAGGCAAGCTGGCTTCCCGCCGTCGGGGCAGGGAGGGGGGCAAGGCCCCTTTGGCTGCCGAAACGGGGGCGTCTGGCCTCTGGCTGCGCGCCTCTGGGGTAACAGCCATCACCCAGGTAAGGACGGGTCCTGCTCCCGGCCAGGAACCACGCCTGCGTTCAAGGAGAGAGAGAGAAGGAACAGGATCCCACACAAAACAAGCCAAAAAGTCACCTCGGAGGATAACAATGATCCCTAAAAACAAGCAGCGCTGCAGGCTGGTCCCCCACCGTTTGGCCAAAATGCCAAGACGCTTAGAGAGAAACACAGAGTCATCTACTGGCACGTAAAGCTCTGCATGTGAGGGGAACAGACAGCTTTGCCTAAAATCCTCAATTTTCCACCGCTGGAAAAGCTCAAATCCCAGAACGCTGCTGAACCAGAGGACAGGCAACGTCCTGGTGGAGGGCAACCACGCTCCATCCTTGGGAGGGCCCATGAGCCAGCCACGAAGGAAGACACGCTCCCTGTGGGTGCGTAACTCTGCACATCGCGTTACTTGTGTGCGCCTGGGGATACGTGGCCCGATGCCGCGTGGCACTTGTCCTCTGACCACCTTCTCCTGGTCCCTACCCATCCATCTGTGAATCCAGCCCAGGGCTATGAGGACAGGCATGCAAACAATGCTGCCTCTCCTCTAGGAGGAGGTAACTCACTGATGATCGTGCCCTGAAGAACAAGCGCGCCCTCTCGTCCAACACGCAGAGCCTGCTTTGATCGTGGGAGTTGTGGGCATCTCCTGGTACCTGTTCATCACACGATCACCAGCAGCCAGACACATCCTTCGCTATAAAAACACTCCTGTTTCATCTCCGTCCTCCGTTCCGGCAGGGTTTAAAATGCTGGTGCCCTGAATGAAGCCCCTCAAGGGAAAAGGGAAAAGGAAAAAGATGGTGGGAATTTGCAAAGCTCCCTGAGATAAGTGCGAGAAGGACCCTTAAAACAGAAAATAGGAAACCCCAAGGGAGAGATGAAAGGAAAGACAGTGGAATAAATGGGGTTCCCCAAACGAGGTCTTGCTGGAGGAGGAACAGGGCCCAGCGTGGGGAAGGAGGAGCAGGGACAATGTGGAGAAACAGGGCTGGAAGGAGGCAAGCAGCACCTGTTCAACCAACTCCTGAAGCCAGGCAGCTATTACAGTGCTATCAGCTGAACTAATCCCCAGTGTAATTCCAGTTAAATCCACGGTACTACATTTGGGATTAACTCGGCTAAATAATACCAGGGTCACTTTTTAGCATCTCTCATTTCGTGCCTTTCCTTAGATTGGTTTTTTGATTGTCCAGCTGCAGATTAAGTTCCTGCCATAAAAACCAATATAGCATGGTTGGAAGAACACGCGAACAAGCCCAAACACATTATCCACTGGAAAAGCACATTGTGGTGGGTTGACCCTGGCTGGATGCCAGGTGCCCACCAAATCTGCTCTACCACTGCCCTCCTCGGCTGGACAGGGGAGAGAAAATAGAACGAAAGGCTCGTGGGTCGAGATAAGGATGGGGAGATGACTCAGCAGTTACCGTCACGGGCAAAACAGACTTGACTTTGGTAATACATTAAACTGATTTCCCCATCAAATCAGAGTAGGGTAATGAGAAATAAAACCAAATCTTAAAACCCCTTCCCCCCACCCCTCCCTTCTTCCCGGGCTCAGCTTCGCTCCCAAATTCTCTCCCTCCTCCCTTGCAGCAGCGCAGGGGGACGGGGAATGGGGCTGTGGTCAGTTCATGTTGTCTCTGCTGCTCTTTCCTCTGCAGGGGGAGACTCCTCACACTCTGCCCCTGCCCCAGCGTGGGGTCCCTCCCACGAGAGACAGTCCTCCACAGATGTCTCCAGCGTGGGTCCTTCCCACGGGCTGCAGTTCTTCACCAGCTGCTCCAGTGTGGGTCCCTCCCACGGGGTGCAGTCCCTCAGGAACAGACGGCTCCAGCGTGGGTCCCTCCCACGGGGCACAGTCCCTCAGGAACAGACGGCTCCAGCGTGGGTCCCCACGGGGGCACAAGTCCTGCCAGCAAACCTGCTCCAGCCTGGGCTCCTCTCTCCACGGGCCCACAGGTCCTGCCAGGAGCCTGCTCCAGCACAGGCTTCCCACGGGGTCACAGCCTCCTTCAGGCACCCCCTGCCCCGGCGTGGGCTCCTCACGGGTGCAGGTGGGTGTCTGCTCCCCCGTGGGCCTCCATGGGGCAGGGGCACAGCCGGCCTCGCCATGGGCTGCACCACAGGCTGCCAGGGAACCTCTGCTCCGGCGCCTGGAGCACCTCCTGCCCTCCTTCTCCTCTGGCCTTGGGCTCTGCAGGGCTGTTGCACTCACATCTCACTCCTGTCCCCAGCTGCTGTTCCACAGCAGGGCTTTTTTCCCCTTCTTAACTCTGTTACCCCCAAGGCGCTGCCACCGTCGCTGATGGGCTCGGCCTTGGCCAGCGGCGGGTCCGTCTTGGAGCCGCTGGCGTTGGCTCTGTCGGACACGGGGGAAGCTTCTGGCAGCTTCTCACGGAAGCCGCCCCGTAGCCCCCCCGCCGCCAAACCTGGCCACGCAGACCCAGTACATCATCCTGGTACAAGGAACCTCCTGCAGCCATCGCCTGGCCAGGACACGGGCTATGCCTCATCCCCTGGAGGACGTTGGGAGAAGGACACGTTAAATGACAAAGTCTGCGGGTGCACAGCAAAATGGCGTGAGCTGCTCAGCTTTCCCGCAAGCGTGGTGGCACCCCAGCATTATCTCAGGCTGCTTATTCCGTTTAGCTGCTGCTCAGAAGCGACTTTATGCCGTGCCCAAATCGGCGCACCCAGAGTCAGCATCTCATCTTTTATTTGCACACGGATTTGAGTATATTTGTTAACACGAGAGCTTCAGAACTGAGCAAATCAATGTTGACCTGGCAGGAAAAATATGTAAAATCTCGGGGAAAATACAGGTGATTACAGATTAACCACAGTTGTGATTGTATTTGTGACTCTGCTCTACAAGAGCATAGAAGAGCCTGTTATTATCTCTGATGAGTTAATTATGCATCTTAATTTCTGTAAGTATTATTTTTAGGTGGGTTTTTTTTTGTTTAGTTGGATAAAAACATTTAATATTCTCCTTCTGCGGGATGAATTTTAAATTCACATCTTTACACCCTTACCATGTTACCTTTTCTTTGTGTACCTTCAGTAAAGAAAAAGGCTTAGAAAAAGTGCCTGACAGACCAAAGCAAGCGAGGAAATACATTTACTGAAGGAAGAGGAGCGGCAAGAAGGGGCTGTGTAAAAGAAAAGGCAGGAGGGGCTTCTGTAACCATAGACCACTATAAACCATTCTGGCCTGATACACAACTAGTTCCAGTGAGGACATTTTTGAAGGAAAACCAGTTCTTTCTCATTAAAAATGAACAGCAGAAAGGTCAGCGGAAAGACACACAACTCGTGTTACTACGTAACAGAGAAAAATAGCATTGAGAGCATGTAACACCTCCATGTTCCCCCTACATATCTATCAGCGAGACAGAAAACGAGTCAACGTTATCTCCATTTGTTGCATCATTCTTCATTTCTTACTTCATCAAAGTTATCTCCTTTCTAGGAATCAAACTGACTGCTCATAACCTGCCTGAGAATTTGAGCAAATAAGAAACATATTGTGTATAAAAGATCAAGGTTTTTTCCTCCTCTACTTTCCCAAGCACAATGCAGAAAATGGTACAAACTTCTGCAACATTAACTTGTAATAATTAAATATATACGGCTATTGCCTCAAGTTTTGATTTGTGTGTGCTTTTCAGGGAAGTAATTGACGCAACAATCAGAAATTAAGCAAAAAAAGACAAAATCTAGTTGCTTGCCTCAAGAGACATGCGAATTAGTGACACTCAATTAATTTTCATTAAAGAACTTCTCGGGCTATTTAACAAGCTGTAAGAGCTTCAGCCCACCGCAGCTGGGGAAAGAAGCGGCACCGCAGCAAAGCAGGCAGGGGGTCAAAATCTCTCCAGATGGGAAAAAAGGGCACTCGAGCAGCCTCCCCGCTTGGTAAAAAAGCGGCTTCAGGAATGATTTGGCAACGTTCGGGCCCTATTACATATGCTGAAGCATTACAGGGAATGTTTTAATTTGCGGGTGCTCTCACTGTGGTTACAGGATCGGAGATTTTGCTCCTCTGCTCGCTGGGAGGGACAGAAGGAAGTTATGCCCCAGGTGTCTGCCCTTCTGCACGCAGAGCGGGGATTATCCAGCGCTCCCTTGGAAAGCCTGTATTGCCCTGACACCCAAACGAGGTGTCCCTCCAAGAGGCAATAAATCTCTAGACAAAAAGGTCTCTTAAGAGCCCATTGTGCAACCTACTGTTACACTAACAGGACCCACAGAGAGCAGGATCTATATATAACTCCACCAAACAGGCCCGGTGAGCAGCGGCTTGCGAGGCATTTGCTACAGCCATCTTCCCAGTTCAAAATCCACTGCAGCACCTTAATCAAAATTCCCATCCCAGCATAATCCAAGGAATTACCCCAAAGCGCCAAGACTCACGTGAACACTTGCAAGCCAGGCATGACCGCTGGTTTCCTCAATACCCACCTCGACATGCCTAGTGTAACAGGTTCACCAACAAGGAAATGTCGCTCGCAGCCCCCTGCCCACCCGCAAGGAAATTAAAACAGGGCACGTCGTTTTTGCTCATCGGACGGTGGCAGCCCAGAAGCACTGCAGCCTTTGGGCAAGCGTCATGGAAGGAGAGGGTGTCCCTTGCAGTGTTCTCCCACGTGAAAGATCATAGAATCACAGAAGGGTTTGGGTTGGAAGGGACCTTCATCTAGTCCAACCCCCCTGCAATGAGCAGGGACATCTCCAACTGGATCAGGTCGCTCAAAGATATAAAGGGGGAGGTCACTGTCCCTGATTTTGCACAACTATGTACTCTTAAATCCTTGCGCGGGTTCCCTTACCTTGCTGACATCTAGCTGGAAAAGCACCGCCCAAATTAACATCACAGCCTCAGGAGAAGGAGCCCAAAGATGAGCTGCAACGTTACTAGTGACACCGTTCCCCTCCGCAACTCTGGCCTGCTCTGCGCCGTACGCCTGGCAAAGCGGGAGCAAAGGGTGGAGGAAGCAGGAAGGATGGCCAAGCTTGAGTTTGTGTGCCATGGAAGCCAAGCTCTCCTGCGTGCCAGGGCTATGCTAGCCGGATAAACGATCCTCCCTGCACTCAAACTACTCCACTACTAGACTGTCTCTGCTCTGTTTTATTTGCTTTCCTAACACCGGGAAACTTGCGGATGAAGGCTTCAGCTTCAGTGCCTTGCTTAGTTTTTCCAGTGATGGAGACAAAGTTGTCGTCTTCAGGACGGTTTCTTCTCAACTCCTCCATCTTTGTTCAGATGATGTTTTCCTACATGATCAGCGAAGCGCCTGCACTTCCATGCTCCCCCAGTCCACAGCCGCCACAGCATTACTCTGCGAGTTCACTCACCACCTGCAAGCAGCGAGGAAGAGATCCCACAGAGGACAAACAGCCTGAAGACAGCTCTCGGGAGGGAGCCCCCGGGGGAAATCAGTGGAGAAGCACCTAAGAAAGGCAGACCCAGGCTCAGCAGCTTTTGGTCGTACGCAGACAACAAAGCCCCAGGAGAGGCTGTCACCCCAGTTAACGGAGTGCCCTTCAGTCACCGCGAGTCTAACAAATTCTGCTCATCAAATACCGAATGCATTAAGATCGGTACCTTTGAAAATCAAATATTCCACAAATGAACATACGTAATACCTTTGGCATCGGCCCACAGACATACCAGCTCCGATACTGATCTGCCCCAACAAGCAGTTCCAGCTTATCTACCTCACCTTTCACCCATGGCTTTTCACAATAGTTCCGAATCCCGTGTATAAGTGAAGTCTGGATCTACAGCCCTAAAAACCTCACTCACGAAACATCAAATCGGAAAGTTTTCTAAACTACAAAAGCAAAGCAAAGCAAAGTACGTTGGAAGGACCAGCGATACAGGCTGGTAGGTCAATACCTGCCGGCATAAGCAATTAGGCCTTTTAATGTGAGCAGGAAACATCACTTTTTTTCTCTCCTTGTTCTGTAATTCAAACACATGGGATCATCGCCAACTCTCGTAAAGCTGTTGGAGATAAACAAAAGCTCCAGAAGTGACAACAAATCAGCCAGAGAAACCTCCAGCGTTGGCAACACCCACTGCTGTTGGGGACTGCTACAGCCAGCCAGAAACTGTAAGTTCAAAACCAGTTTGCCAGGATTTCACAACGGGAGAAAGGAGCCCAAGCCAGGAGCGAGCTTTGCACCGACCTGGGTCTTTGCATCTGTAAGGCACTGTCCAGAAGTCAGGAAAACAAAACACTGCTCTCATTTTAGAATAGAGGGGAGGGAGAAGAGAAGAAGAATATCATAGTAATCAGTGTCTTCTGATCGCTGAGGCAGGAGATATATTGAACGTCAGCCGAAGCGCTCAAACATCTTTGCACCCTTCTGTAGCTCGACAGCAGAAAAGGGTGAAGAGAGCGCGTTTAACAAGCCGCTGTCTTCACAACTATCTCCTCCTCTGATGACAATTTAACAGCCGCCTTCGGTGCTCCACACAGTTCCCACCGATGGGCACGTGCGCTGTCCCCTCACCTGCCCACCCACACTGCTTCACAGCTCACTTCAAACAACCCAGATCTGGGATTTCCACGTTGGTTTTTTTAACCATCGTGCCTCAGCGACACAACCACTAATGCTCTTACTTTCCTACACACCCTCTGGGCTGTAACAGACAGTTCTGAAGGTTCCCAGTGCAACTGGCCCAGCCACTGGGATGGCATCCCCACACCGCAAGCCCTCATGCGGCAAATCCCCAGAATCATTAGGGAAACAGTAACAATGAAAAACGTACAATCACACAGCTGCTTCTTTCACCCTCCTTTTTAGAGCGAGTACAACCATTTGCCCTATCCTTCCAGCACCGCTCTACACCCAGATCTCTAAACTAAGTTCTGACAGGGGTCCTTGATTTTTCTCACTCACCTCTTTATTCTTTTCTCTTTTTTTCCTTACTTGCATTTCTCTTCTTTCCTTTGCCTGCCTTTAAAACCTACAGTGCCTTAGAGGTTTCTCTGCCAGTCCTGCAGAGGCCAGAGCAATCTGAGCTCCGTTTTGCAGAGACCGCACGCTCTCCTTGCGTTTGTACGCCACAGCGACAAGAGCAACAACGGGTGATGCGACCAGGACAGCAAAGGATTTCACTCCAAGGAGCAGGCCGCGCAAAGTGCTTCACAAAGCCAAGCCCTCACCCAGCTGGGGCAGACGCGAGGCTCCAAACCACGATCAGAAGGGCTCAATGTCCCAGTGCGGACGCTGGGCTGTGCGGGCAGCTTCACCTAGTGAGCGAGCACGGAGATGTTCAAGCAACGGCTGCTTTCACAGCAGAGGAGCTGGTGTTCATCTCGGGACGCAGACATGCAGGCTGAGGATTTGAAGACACAATGCAGAGGACGGTGCAGGTGATGGAGCAAAAAGCCATTGGGCAAACACAGAATGAGAATCAAAAGGGCTTTTACTTGCCTGAAGGCTGCTGGCACCGCCTCATCTTTAGGTTGGATCTCTGCAAGACAAGTATAAAATATATCCCTACTGGGGTTTGGATGACATTCTACAAGGAAAGGAGTATTTGTCAGGAAAATGGCAGCAGAAATGGGCAGCAATTTCTGTCTGACTGACTTTCCACCGCTGATGAGGGCAGCTTGCAGATCCAAACATGGAGGAGCCCAGCCAAGGCAAGTCTTTGATGCTGCAGTTTGCTCTACTCATAAAAGTGCAGTTTTCTTTGCACTCACCTTGAATGATGGATTAGTAACAATCAACTTTACAAATCTCTTTGGAAGCAAGGCAAGGGTTCATATCTTTTTGTGGTGTGTCATATTGCAGTAAAGATATTTATTTATTGTGTGTAATTTTCTGCTATAGATCCATTGCCTTTGCCCTATGTGATTTCTTGTCCCTATCACAGACTTTGGCCTGTATCCCTACCTTGTCCCCTTTACAATACTGGAATAAAGATCCCGGTTCACGAAATTACCCCAAAGGCTCATTTTCATAGACTCACTTTGCCTACGGACTGCTGCAATCCGGGAACTCAGGCCAGGAGATTAAAAGCCACATACGTCTTCTTCCAAAAGCAGGTTAGCCCAGAAAAAGGCACAAGATAGCCAGCCTGGTATCTCTGTAGATAAAACTGTCGCCAAAGCAGTTGCCGTCGAAGGAGACTCAGAGGTTAAGGACGGGCCAAGGAAACGCAACTTTTCTTGGGCCAGGTAGTGTTACAGCTGGACAAGCACAGGCAGGTAGCAAAGTCGGCTCCTATCGCAACATTTTGAAGTCTAAGCTCATCCTAATCCTCTTGCAGGGAAACCAGCACTGCGTGAGAGCAGCTCCTACCCCTCACTCCCTCCGTCTGCAGACTCGGGGCAGTTAGGAACACAAGCTCTCTCTAGCACCAAGCACTTTTTCAGCCAGCGTGGCGAACATCCTCACGGTACTCACTGGCTTTGTTGTTCACCCGTTTTCATCTGTCTTTACTCCCGTGCAAGGACAGATGATTTAGGATCTGCAATACACTGCTGAATTTTAGCACTTTTTCTCCGTGCCATCTCCCGGTGTAATTTGCTACACAGGTTACCAGGCAGGCTATCTAACCGAGACAGACGCACGCTGCCACCACCTAAGATAAATGATCATTCCTACAGTAAACCATGTAAAGGAAAACTTGCGGAAGACTTCAGGTTTGGTGAACTTTATCTCAAGTTTGTAAATTTTTAGAATTACGCAGAGAAGTCTTTTTACCATTCTCCTAGAAAAGTCATCCTTAATTATAGGTGGTAAGCTTTAAAAAAATCGGGGTGCCATTATTTACTAGTCGTGAAATGCATTGGGTGCTTTATCCAAACACACCCATTTTCTACATGATAAGTAGTATCTTTGAAAACGCATATTGCATACAAGGAAATACCAGAAAATAATGTTTCTTTTCTTCTTGGCTGTTTCCTTCAAGTCACTAAGGCCCAAGCCCACGCGTGCCAGGAGTCCCTTGGCAAAGGAACAGCAAGTGGCATCTCCTCCCATAAACCTCAAACATCAGCTGAATCACTGGAACAAAGGAGGAACAGACAAAGAGCAATGAGAACAAGCACATCTTCAGCACTTGCAACCCAACGGAGTTGACCAAACCACCACGTTGCCCCTGGCAGCTGTCACGAGGGAGGAGAGACACACTGAACGTCTTATTTTGTAGTGGCCAGGCCCAGCAGAACCGACGTTCTACCAGGACATTTCATAACGGGCCGTGGGTATGTCTCGACACAGGGCTGTCCGTTAGCTCACCCCACGTCCCGGCAGAAGGCAGATGAGATTAGCAGTTCAGTGGTTCGCACAAGCTCAGTTCCCTCAACAGAGTATACGTGGGTGGTGGAGGGCCCTGTGTTTATAAGTCTAGGATGGCATTAGACTGAGCACATACCTCCTCGAGGTGTGCTTCAGTGATCCGCTCTCCCTCCCTCCCGGTCCACCTTTAAAAAGCCATTAAAAGTTAAAAGAATACAGTGCACTGAACCAAAGCAACAACTATAAGGCATGTTCTGCTTGCTGAAGAGAAACCAAGAGACTTGACGGAACAGCAGCTTTCCTGCTCTGAGAGTTCAGTTCTATTCAGGCTTCAGCAAAGCACCTCCCCAGGAGCTACGCTGCTGAGCCAGCCACTCATCCCCTGGTGTCAGTATAGATAAAGGGAGATGGAGAACGAAGAGGATTTCGTTTATTTCTTCACCCTGCTTTGTTGCGATAATGTGACCTCTACTGCTTCCCTCGTCTTTCCACCTAGGTTTCCACAAGCATCTGTGGAGACGTTGGCTCAGACCTCAGCCCATCTCTGTCCGAGGCAGTGGGAAGTAGTGCGGACCGCAGGGGACACCGCGTTCTCCTCCCACGCAAAGGCCACCCTCTGCTCAGCTTTTATGAAGCATCTACATCCATTTAGCCACTCTCCCATTACGCTTCCTTGACGAAGGAAAACCTTCTTTCCCACCCCCCTCCAGTAACCTTCTCTCACCCCAAGTCCAACATCGTACACAGCCACCAGACTACCACAGCAAGGCAGCTGAGGTCTTTTTGTGCTGGCCTCGAGCTACTGTTTTATGTCATCGTCACAGAAAACTGAGTTCAGGGCACTGGGGGCACCTGGCAGCAAACAGGTAACCTGGTCAGTCAGATTGAACCGCTTGGGAAGAACCTCAGGACAAAGAAAAACCTTTCTCAAAATGGGTCAAGAGCCCTTTAATTTTCAGCAGGATCGAATGTCAGTTGACAGTCACGCTACAGCAAACTAAGTGGCCCCAATAACCACGACGCAGTTAAAAGCAACCTGAAAGCTCTCCATTGTCATACAGGATGGAAACAATTTCTCATTTACCACGAAAACTGCCTCTTCCCGTTTAGTTTTCTGATCCGAAGGCTGCACACAAGCGCTTAAGAAGTAGGTCGCATGAGCCTCTGCAGTTAATTTTGTCTTGCCTCATTCAGCTGGAAGCCTGCAGCTCAAAGCACCGCCTCCACGCTTGGCTCCTACACCCATCCCGAGCCCCATGCCGAAAGCCGGTTTGAATCAGCACGTGCAGCACCTTCTGGAAAAAACCTAAAAAAGGACTTTAACTTATCAAGACCCCATTTGATTTACCACCTCTTTCCTGTCTGAGCAGGGACATAGGGCACACGGGCGCAGGACGGTCAGGCCACGTCACGCTGGGAGTGACGTTCACCACCAATTTTGCACAAGCAGAAAGCACGGAGATGGAGAAAGGGGAGATCTGCTGCAGGGCAACACAGGAGTATCCATCTCACCTGACCGCAGCCCCAGAAGAAGAAAGGCAAAGGGGGACGTTCTGATATTAGCCCTTGAGGCGCTGATAATCAGCCCCTGGGGAGCTTGCTGTAAACCTGAACATCCAGGCTGGTGGATTCAGGGCAGAGCCTGCATTCCCTACGGAGGAAAGACACGCCACTCTTCACCACACAAAGGCCTATGAGGGCTGAAGAACAGCCCTATAATTCCGAGTGATGTGAAATGAAATCTGAACCCCAAAGGCTTTCCTGCGAAGCCAAGCCAGAGCAGGACTTTGCATACGCTTCACGCTTGAGAGGGCTGGAAGCACAAGGCGCTGGGTTTTATACAGCGGTACTGGATCGCAAGAGCAGCGGACGTGCAGGCAAACAGAGAAATGAGAATATAATTAGTAACACTCTTTATATTATAAACAAATTTGTCACATGCAAATCCATGCACAAGAAATGACCTGAGACACCTGGTGAAAGCATTCTGTAGCAGAAGACGGGAGCCAGAGCACAAAACCTCCAGAGCGCCACAGAAAACAGCCCTCAACCAACCCAATAAATATAAAAACCTCACTTGCACAATGATTAACCTTCCCAAGAGGGAAGGTAGGGGAAATCTCACTGCCAGCCAGTGAGCCATTTGTAAGATGTCATCTGGAAAACCGAGTACAATTGTGGTCATTTATGTTCAAAAGAACTGAAGCGAAACAAGAGCCAGTACACAGAAGCAGTCAGTCAGGTGAGGAGGAGAGATTAAGAGGGGCCACCTTATCAGATCTGGCAAAGCAAAGACTGAAATGAGATGCAAGTGGCATCTCCAAAGGTACCAGGCAGGTCGATGAGCATATGCTGGAAGACAGAATCAGGACACAAAGGCCAAAGTATAAAGTTATAGGCTGGAAATCAAAAGACAAAGGTTTTCAAATCTCTTTTTTGGCAGATATACCAGGAACTAGGAGCTTACGGGTTTGGGTTTTTTCAAATCAATAGGTGGATACGGTTGTGAAAGACCTTCAGTAAAACCGTGGTTATGGAGGACCTGTGACAGCCTACATCTCCTCCCCTGCAACGCCAGGACAATTGCGGGGTGTCCCTTAGAACAGCGCGTTGTCCATCTGACCAAGTCATCGTTCGTTTCTGCAAGCTGAGCAGTAATGCTTCACATGCATTAAATAAAATACACCTAATTAAAAGCATTAAAATAAATGAGCACAACAGAGTGAGCAGAGAGGATTAAGAGCCATTTCCCCGTGCTTTGGCCAGAACTATCTGGCCAAACTATCTCCTCTGTAAGAGCAGACAGCGATTACAGATATGTTGCTTGACTTTAATTTCCAGAAAAATACCAGAACAATGACCAAACTCTTTGTAGGCATGAAGAAGCCAGCACTGAGATGAGCCATAGCGTGCAACGGCTGCCCAATGCCAATCACACCGCAAACAGGCCGGTTTTGCTCTACAGCAGAAAGGAAACCTGGGGATGCCAGACTACGACAAGGGCTAGAAAAGCCTTGGGCTGCTGCTTCAGATGACGTGGCTAGTGATGTCTACACCCATAAAAGGCAGAGAAAGCACAGATACGGGACTTGGAAAACCAGACGTAGAGGATAGTTCACCCTCGAGCTGGAAAAAGGTATCCAGCAGAGTCCTGCCAGGGTCAGATCTGAGTCCAGCACTGTTCAATGCATAGGGAATGAGGGAAAAATCAGGGCTCACTGAATTTGCAGCTGGCATCGCGTAGCAGATGCGCTGAACGACAGATGAGAATAACAAATGCCCTTGACAAACCATCAGCAGGACAGGGACCATCACAGGGCAGGGAAATGGAGTAGAGGACCTCACAAAACTCCTTTCTACCTTATTTTCCTATAATACCATGCTTTGAAGCTGTGCAACTGATTGTTTAAAAATATTCCCTCTACCATTCACCTCTCGTAAATTTATTCTAATGAACCAATTATTCATTAAAAATTACCATAATTAAAAATACAGGATACTGTAAACATTAGAATACAAAGTTTTTCCAATTTTTACAGGCATTTTTACATAACCAAAATGCTCAGAGAGCAGTAAATAGCCTCTAATAGCAAGAAGAAATACATTATACATGGAGGACAGTGTTTTCTTTGAGAAACAACCGTAGAACATTGGTTGCTGATACTTTTACAGGAGTGCGATGGAGGAACCAGTCAAGAGCTCCACACACATTGGCCTGATGCTCACCATCTGTCAAGTAAAGAAATGGGATGCTATTTGGTGTGCGAAATAAAAATCTAGAAAACTGAACAAGACTCACCATTTCACCCCTTTTCAAGTCAGTGTTGCACCCTCACCTTGAATACCGTGTGCAAGTCTGGTCCAGTAAATGTATTTATAGGCACAGGGTAAAACCAAGCCAAAAATGAAAGTAGCAATAACAATCAGAAGAACAGAATGATTTCAGCACAAGAAACAAATAAGCAAGATGGGCCTTTCCCACCGGGCAAAAAAAAAAATACAAGTCATAAGCAGCACAGGCAGGACACAAAGAGATCAAGCGTTTAACTCCTCTCCCAATAAAAGTGCTCCAAGGGATCAGACGAACTGCTGGTGTTCAGGAAAACGCAACATGAAACAAGATCTGTATCACACAGAATGACTGAACTGCTCCAGAACACATGCCAAGCTTTAGCATTTGCACATGGTAACTCACTCTGCTCGTCGACTACGTCAGAAAGCTATTACTGTGTTTAAAATCACGGCGCCTAGAAACGTGACTGATTTGCCAGTCTAGCCGGTGGCAGGCTCAAATGAAACGACAGGAGCCGGACGTTCACAAAGCCCACAGCTGAGCTCTAGCATCCATCCGCCCCATCCCATCCCATCGCAACGCAAATCCAAGGCTTTGGGTTCGGAAAGCAACAGGAGAGCCGCATAGAAGAGAAATTAAGAGCTATATATAAAGCTAAATGCAAACCCACGTTCCTCAACTCAAGAAAATCCCGTAGCGACGAATGGCCAGTAATCAGGAGCGTATGGGGAAATATTTGCTCTATCCCTACGCGTTTGCTTAGGCACCACGTCCTACCAAAAGCCAGTGGTCACCAGGCCAAAGGACCTGCAGCCTGATCCAACCTGGCTCCTCTTTCTGGGGTGCATACCTTGCTTCCCAGGATCAGCTGGGCACCTGCTGTTTCCGTAAGAGGTTCAGGATCTGTTATCACACCCAGTGAAGCGTTTGAGAGCTACAGGTCGCTAGTGCGGACAAGTCTACAGAGCTTTTCTGACCCCTAAATAATCACCATCATCAGTAATTCCAGCTAGCTCCTTCCATCCTAGTCCTTGAACAATAATCCCTTCCCCAAACACTAACTATTTGGTTTTGTTAATTAAACACAGTAAGAGGTGTGCTCAAACCTTTCAACAGAATGTCAGAAAAACAATGCTTGCTTTAAACGCTTTTTCAAAGGAATTGTTTTAAAAAAAAAAATAAACCCACCACCATAAAGACCACATGCTGTCAGCCTGAACCTCCCCGCCTCCTCTGTCTTGATTTTAAGTAAAAATATCCCTTTAAAGTATCAAACTAAGTTGGAAAAAAGCCATAAATGCAGGTTAGTCTATATATAATCTTCATTTTACACTTCTGGAAGCAAACAAGGGAAGGGAAAAGTGCCATATGGCCTTTACAAACGTCTGCCTCTATCAGATCTGGAAGCAGAACCTAGCTCTGGCCTGGCATGTATTTCAGAGTCAATGAAAACCCCCTTCAAAAACTTAGTCAACATCAGAAACAAAGCAATTTAGAAATAGTTTTCTACTTACTGGACTACAAATCCTGAGAAATCAGGCAGAAGAAGAGCACTCCAAAGCTGAACTGGATACACAGGAGCTGCCGAGTCTTCACGATGAAGATGAATGTGAAGGTGGCAGCGTGTCAACGACGGAACGCACCCACGCACCCATCCGACAAAGCAACACAAAAACCAGACAGGACTTTTTTAAAAGAAAGAAACCCACTACACCGTGGTCAGTCCCTAGGATGGCCAGGTTTGAATGACAATCAGGAGAAAGTCTGTAACTTCAAGACCAAGAAAGAAGGAATTTAACAATTCAAAGATAAACCATTATTTCTGCCGTACCAGCAACTGCAAACTAACATCTGATAATAATTATTTCCTTTTGAAAAGTCATAAAATGACCATTTAATATATTATACATCTAAAAAAAAAAGGGGGGGGGGGTGGCGGTGATCACGTTCTTCCGCTAGAAGGTTATGCATGGTTTTGGTATCTTAATTGTAGAGACATTTCACTCCTTTTCCTGTAACTATATAGTTTGGGGTGGGGGTGTTTGTTTTAGAAAACGATGCTGGTTTGTTTATTTCAAACTGTCTTACAGACTAATACTTCTGAAAATGAAGAAACAGCCCTTGATCAAAGATGACGCCGTTTCCAGTCAGCACACTTACAAAAGCGCTGCATCCTCAGCACATGAGCACGCTGCAGGCAAAGCTTAATTTCTACGTACAGGTAATCAGAGAATTAACAAACTAAGTAGCTAATGGATACTCAATAACAAGGCTCTATTGCTAAATACCTACAAGAAATGACAGGTTAGAAAATATTGCATGATGTAGGTTTCTAATTCTTTATCAAACCAACCGTGTCAATCTCAACTGAGAGAATGATAATGTTTAGAAAAATAGTCCTGCAGCAGATTCTGGACTGCACAGCGCGCGTAACCCTCACTCCACTTCAAAAGGCGGGACACTGCCAGGCGTTTCACATAGTGCAGCAGCATCTGCAAAAACCTCGTCAGGAAGCTATCGCTGTTTTTAAAACCAGGGCTCCTGGAAACAAGAGTAAATTTTCACTCACCTCAAAATGTGAGAGTAAAAACCTAATTAAGGAATTTTATATTAATCACTAAGCAATTTGACGAACGAAAATAATCAGAGACACTAATGCAAGTAATTGCAATCTGCCAAATGTATTTTGAAGCAGAACATAGCCATGATACCAAAGATCGTGTCATTATTACTGCTCATAAAACAGAGATGAAGAAAGTGTGCAGTTTTATTTCACAGCACTAAAAATCCAAAACAAGTTCTCAAAATTCATCCAGTTAGTACCATATCACTACAAACTCGCATTGCATCCGGTGACTTGACAGCTCAATGCAAACCAGAATTACAGCAATAGTCCTTAGTAGGTAGAAAAAATGAATTTGCCAGAAAGATTAGCTAAGCTTTAGACATTTAACAAATAAAATACATTTCAAACGTACTTAAGGTCAGTATCCAAGAATACCGTCAGTATTTTTCTTCAATGAAAGCTTCCAGTTTGAGAAAAGTTAAAGTCGTCAGCGGATGACTGAGATGAGGCATTTCGTCCAGAGGCACGCGAAGGAAGACAAAGCATTCTTTTTCTTGCAGGACTTCCAGGATGTGGTAATCTGCAATGCCGTGACATATGGCAGCCTGTTCAAACACTGCTCACAGAGCTAGTGCCCAACTTCACGGAAATATTTTGATCCACTTTAGTCTTCCTTTTTAGTATATAAACAAATTTATATATTTACTAAATAAAAGGGTCATACTGAAGTCACCTCCCTAATGGTAAGAATCCATCACATGAACAAGTGCCTGGAACATTTACATGTCCAAACACTTCTACCGCTACAATTGTGCAAAGTTTCCACATTCAGCCTCCAATTCTGCCAAAGGAGTGAGTCAGCGCATCCCTTAAATACAGATCAGAAACCAAATAGCACATTTGCCTTTTCAGTTAATTGCTGAAGATGTGTCTGTTACGCTGGAGGTATGATGCACCTGCACTCCACGGCAAAATAGGAAACAGCCTCTGAAGAGTCGTCCCTGAAGCCCTTTGCACAGAATTTAAGCATGCAATCAACTTGGTAATGCAGAAGTAAATGACGCTTCATGGTAGAAGGAATTTTTTTGCTTCCTCCGCTTCATCTGGCACATGATCAAAAAAGCAGTCCAGTGCAACGGATTCCTCCTCCATAAGGAAGAGGGACACATCTTTTAACAAACATGACGTTCTAAAATCAGCCTCACTGAACTGACAAAGAGGAATTCTCCATTCATCTCCAAAAGTCAGGCTTTCATCCCTTCTCTTCACATCATGAATCATCACAGGACGACTGACTCACAGAAAAAAAATATTTGTTCAAAGGTGGGTTTTCTCACCTTTGTATCTGCTATTTAGCAAACTTAACTGCCTTTAAACAAAGGTTCATTTCTTCGTAGGTTGCCTCAAATGGTGCAATAAAGTTTGTAACAGGCATCTGTCACAGTAATTATGATCAGTTGACTTAGTCTCAAGGTAGGATCACGTAAAAAGGACACATGCAAAGCTAATATAGCCGTAAAAGTCATATGCTGGTGCTGACAATTATCCTGACCTATATTCCTACCTTTGCTTCAGCATCGGTACTCCTCCCTAACCTTTTCACCAGTTTCAGAAAGAGATCTGCAGAGCTAACACAGGCAAGTATTTCACTGGGACATTCGCGCTGAGGTATCCACCGGTTTTAATCAGTACCTTCAGTGATCAGAACCGTGGTCTCCACAGAAATCGGTGCGCTAATGAAATAGGGCCTTACGTCCCAATGTAGGGAAGAGCCCTTAACGCAGAGTTCAACAGTAAAAACAGGCTTTTGATTGCTTCTTAACTTACAGATATGTAAACCTTAAGTGCTTTTATACAAGCCATATTAAAAAAGTTGTCAGAAGCCTAAGTCCTCAAAAAAAAATAAAACATTATACACTAAGTTTAACACCTCAACTTTGAGCCAGTTTGGCTTTCTGTTTTCGCAGCAGTTAAGTTCCCAGTTCTGAAGGTGACGCTACAGAAAGAAGTTACCCCGAAGCAAATGAGGGTATAAATGTTGATAGTGCACCTGATATCCCGCCATAATCGCTTATACCAACCTTTCACCCCCTCCCCAGTAAACACAGCAAACTACGCCTCACTTTACGGGGCGAGCTCTAGAACACTCATTATAGGGTGCAGGTATGCCCTTCAAGAGCTACCAGCACCATAAATCCACACCCTCATGTGCTTTGGGGCAACTTGTTCACACAGCCATTCCCTTCTGGGCGATGAAGGAATTTTTATCTGTCGCTGCATTTCAGACATTTCTGGGCAATTATTTTCATTTTTCCTTTTTCTGCCACACTGCAGATCTCTCAAATGCTTTCCAACTTTCAGCAGCAAGTGAACCTACCTTAAGTGCAGTTGCTTTAAAAGATCACCAGTACTTCCATGCAATTAACTTCTTTAAAACCAGCTTCATTTCCAGAACAAGGCAACACATCAAATGTGTAAGGCCTATGTAAGTGACACCACGTTCGGTGCCTTAAAGCTAGCAGAAGTCAAGTCTCAGCCAGCTACTTTTCACAGTCCAAAACCTGCCTGGATTTAGGGTTAGCAACAATCCCATTCCAAGCAGGAGGCTGGACTGGAGACCCCCAGAGGTCTTCCAGCCAGAGCTGCCAGGAAAACTGTCGGCGCCTGAACTGGACCAAGCTGTTCACAGCAGTAGCAGAGCCTAACCTGAAAGCCCTAGCCCAAACCTCCAACACAAGAAATTGATGGTGTCAAGTGAAAGGCCACACCAGACTACGCAGAGACCAACTGCTGCATCTCCCAGAGCACCTTAAAGGAAGGGTGGCTACTTCCCACTCCCTCACTTTTTTCTTTTTTACTACTTCTTTTTAAAGATAATTTACTTACCCTGGAGGCTAACTTGCTATGCGGGATGGGTGGATGACGACTTCGAGAATTTTAACTCCTGGACCCTTTTCAGGGAGATAACGCACACAGGAACACTGCAACTCCTCCTGCTTTAAATGCCCAAACCCGAGATGTTCGCGTGGTGCTGTCCAGGCAGGACTATGTACCCTCTCCCTCCTAGAGGCTCAGGAAAAGGAGCAAAAAAAGCTCGCAGGTTTGAATTCATGCCTGCCACAGGAGAACAGTAGCTAGCAAAACAGGCAGCACAAAGCAATACTGAGGCAGTCCAACCACCTTCACCTCTGACAAAATAGAAGTGGCCCCAGCTCTTAAATCCATCTACAGCACATTCATAAGAGGAATGACCAATGAAATCACTTATTCATACATATAAACATACAGGAACACTTCATCTTGCATCACATATTTGTTACAAATGCTAAGCAACATTTCTGTCACAGCATTTGCTTTTGTAATTCTGCTTATGTAATAAATAAACAGTGCATTGAACTGACCGAGATAAGTCATCAAATCTGCAAGTTTAGAAAGTCAACACAGCAGCAGCAAATCATCAAAAGTGCTTGTTCACAACGTCCGTCAAACAGAACCGAGATCAATTTGCAGAACACCCACACCGTTTCATTCCCTCAAAGTTCATCAATAGCAGTAATATTAACTTTTGGCAATTCACACTCTTCTTTGAAGTGGCAATTTTCCAGAATGTCCTTGTAATAGTCCTTGAGGTCCGCGTAAGTAGAGATTGTTTCATTCGAGTGATGAAACACCATCAGTTTTTCATTCAACAGCATCTGCACTTGATACTCTTCTTCAGAGGTTTTCACTTGATCACAGTGGTAAAGCACAAAGACCAGGTTGGCTGCATAAGGCACAATCCGGCCACTGCGAAATTTCCGATGCGTTTGTCTGATGTAATTGTTTGCCTTGAGAGGCTCATCATCTTTGAAGAAACCCATAAGAGCAAGCAGTGGCTGAAGTGTCTCTGCATGTCCAACTTGTACAATCAAAGGTGAAGAAATGGGTTTTGAACTAAAAAAGAAAAAAGTGCAAAGGATGAGCAAGAGCCTGTGCTTTAAAACAAACATAGCAACATATTGCACAGCTGTCAGCAAGGAAGGCTTGAAGAAGTAGACTTTGAGCTTGTTTTACTCCAATGCCCGATAAAAACCTGTTTGGGAATTTCAGTATATTACAGACTTTTTCTAAAGCATCCAAGCTTCCTGAATTTTGTCCCAATTTAAGGTATCGGCTCTTACATAAAAGGTAAGAAGTTGTAAGAAACGTAGTTAGGCTACAGCTACAGCCTAATATAAATATGGCAAACAACTGCAAGAAACAGATTACTGGTGTGCATCCATGTACTCAGCACATCTCTCTGACTCCCCGTGTGAGCCCAGTCACGTGTGCTCTTCCCCGGTACGGGAAGATCCAGTCACCACACTACAGTTAATATACTGGTTTGGGATTAAATGTAAGACTTTTAAGCATTGGCTCCTCCCATCAGGAATGGGGGAGAAGGGCAGCAAATCACCAAGCCAGCTGCAAGGCTTTGTTAACGTACAAACCAAGTCAAGCCCTTCATCGGATCTGACAGAGTCCCCTTCCACTGTCAGCGCGTGGGACGGCTCGAGGGCATCGCAGTTAACTCCTTATTTCTGTTACTACAGATCCATTGCAAATACCTATAGCCATTTCCCCCACCCTGGGCTCTTTGGAAAAACTAGGACTTTGTTCTGTAACCAGATAAAATTTTTACAAGTTTCACACGTTTGCTTTAGTACAAACCTACGACTAAAATATAACAGCTTTTCCCAGGATGCCGAGCTGTGTTTAATAGGATTGATTAGAGTCGGTACTTTTTTGTTGTTCCCTGGCAGACGCAAAAAGTACCTGAATGACAAAGCATAATGAACTATTAAGTGAGATCATCCAGGACACAATCCACTTCAAAGACCAATGATTTATTATTAAAACATACCGTTTTTCTTTAGCTATTCTAAATACTTCAAATGACACAGAATTTTTTAAAGTATTTTTAATAAGTTTCTGCCTAAATTAATCCAAGGTGCAGTGAAGCGAAGCCTCCACATTATCATCCTGGAAAGTTTTAAAGTTCTCAGCATTAACTTTGCTAGATTGAAGGATCAAAAACCTTTTCCAACTGCTGTAATAAAGAATAAGTGACAATTCAGTTTCAAGATGAAAATTAAGTCTAAGTACAAACTTACTGGCACATTAAGAAACTGCAGTAAACCCCTGCTACCCTCTGACCTAACTACAACCACACGATTGCCCGCCCAAGCAAACAAATGACTGATTTAACACAGAAACTGCTTCCCTCCCTGGCACACCACCACCAGCGCAGGATTTTAAGGAGAGTTTCGTGCCTGCTTCTACAACCACCAATGCTTTTTAACTGCGTATTGTGCTAGAACAAGAATCACGATCTGATAGCAAAATACTGCCAATTTTTTCCCCCCCTACAATCTAGTTCAGCTATTAGAAAGGTACATCAGCATTTACCAAAGTTTAGTCTGTAAATCCAGACTAGATTTAAATTTAGACAGTAATCCAGTCATTGGAGGAAAACAGCTGTCCCTCTGCAATTTATTAGTCCAAATTATAAGCAGGACTCCTGCTATTACTAGTTCTTGAGAATACCAACTAGTCAAAAGGAAGGTCAGTGAATTAAGCCACTGATTCAGACCATGAACAAGGCCTAAAATGAAAACAGTTTGTGCAACAAACAGTTACAGGTTGTTCAAAGAAAAGATAAGAGCTGGCTCGCTGCAGGAGGAAGCAGCAGCCAAGATGGAAACCTGCCTCTTGCTCCAGAGAAGGATGATGACTTTTTGGGACCTTCTCCAAGTGGCACACAGAAGCCCAGGTCACTTGTTCTAGCACATGTAAATAACATTTGGCTTTCATGAGACAAGAGGTGATGTTTGGCAACACTCCAGCTGCCAGGAAAGTCCACCCGCAGATGAAGACACATCTTGATTGGCCTGAAAAGGAGGTGTTTCCTCCACTCCAACCTAAAGTCTGAAGCAACTTAAAAATGATTCACTGGGGGACTTGCCCGTAGACTCGAACTTTGATCAGATAAGCAGGAATTCAGTAGGGGCACAGGATGGCTCTGTGCTACCAGCTCAATACAGCCACGGCGTTTGTGCAGTCTGAACCACACCTCGCACCTGCTCCCTGGTGAGCCGGCAGCTCTTCCCGCTGTACTCCTTAGACACGTATGCACATACACACACATACTCTCCCCTTAGGCAAAACACCGCTTAAAAAAAATACATCGGAAACCTGCCTCTGTTTCCTGTTCCAAAGCAGCACTAAACCCACAGAAAGGGTCTGTATGGAGGATGTTACGTTTTCTTCCACCCATGCCTTTGCTGCACCAGGAGGTGTACGTTCACTATAGCCCCGCTTCCAGAATTGCAGAATCGTTTAGGTTGGAAGAGACCTTTAAGACCATCGAGTCCAACCGTTAACCCAGCACTGCCAAGGCCACCACTAACCCATGTCCCCAAGCGCCACATCTACACGGCTTTTCAATCCCTCCAGGGATGGGGACTCCACCACTGCCCTAGGCAGCCTGTGCCAGCACGTCTGCCTACATTTCTCCCCTTGCTATTTATGACCCCTTCCCTCATTTTAAAATTCTAAGTCTCTTGGATCCTTCGACCTCTTTCTCTTCCCTTCCCCCTCCATTCTTTGTTGCCTCTTCTTACTCATCTGGCTAGTTAATTTATATCCTCCCCCTCCACACACACCTTCGGGGAAGTATTTTTAGGTTTTAGGACACGTTCACATCCCTCCTGTCAGTCAACAAATAGGAACAGCAGCAAAAAACACATACCTACAGAAGATGACAGAAGGCTATTCCTTTGTGCTCCTGCAATTTCCAGCTCAGAGATCTCCCGGGCCAGATGTTGCTTCTAGGTAACGTAGGACCTCTCAATGAAT
Source organism: Phoenicopterus ruber ruber (assembly GCA_009819775.1). NCBI lineage: Eukaryota > Metazoa > Chordata > Aves > Phoenicopteriformes > Phoenicopteridae > Phoenicopterus > Phoenicopterus ruber. The sequence continues at coordinate 541,793 of CM020221.1, forward strand.
CTTTGCTTTGTCAAATCTCTCCTTCAGTCCACGTACATTTCTAGCATGCACAACATCCTGCAGCAAGGAGTTGCACAGCTTCACACGCTGCTCCTGATTTTTTCTATTCGTACCATTTAATCCTTTCTACTTACAACTTTGCAACAATATTCTTTCCAAGTTGAGAAATCCTACCTTAGCCATTCCACAATTTTTCCAAATGAGCTACGTCCTTTTAGATCAGAGTATTAGAAATGCACAATACTCCAGACAGTAAGCTACCGCATAAATCCCTGCTGCACCCCTCATGCTCTGTTTTCTTAATTCACATTAACACGATGCTCTCTGTTTTCTTAATTCACATTAAGACCTTTTCTAGTTAGCTTACAGAAGTTCGAGATACTTAGAGACAACCACAATGACTGTGAAACTCAAATCCCGAGCAGTAAATTATCCCAGATTCTACCTGGCAGATAAAAAGATCATTTTTACCACGTGCCTTACTTCACAGATCTGCAATTTTCAAGCCCGGTTAGTCTTACAAGGTCCTTTTACAATCCTCCCAGTAGAAACAATTTATCTTATTTATCTTGAATAAAAGTGCTGCATTTGCAATGCCACTTAACTTCTCACCTCTTTTTTCCCCGGTCGTTTACAACAGGCTGAGCAGCCCAGACCTGCCTCTGCTAAGAAAGTCAGTCAGCTATCCCCACCCTCCATTTCTTGTATTTTTCATCGATTTTTACGCATGTAAGGACCTTTCCCCTTAACCCCAGCTGCTCAGTTTCTTTTGATAAGGAAACCTGTTGAAAGATGTTTGGAAATCAAGACTGTGTCTCGCAGACCCCCCTATTTGTATGCTTGCTGATCCTTCCCAAGAGATGGGTTTTCCTTCCAAAGAGCCGTACTGACACTACTCTGCTATATCATATCCATCAAGGTGCTTAGCAACGCTAGTCTCCATCGTGTTTTCCGCTAGACTGGCCTGTAATTCTGATTCTCTCCTGGTGCTGCTTTTTTTCACTTTTCTTTTAATTATTTGTTTTTTAAATCGTCACACCTGCCAGCCCCCACAAGCTTCTCGGCCGAAACCAACACGCACCGGCTGTTATTTCAGCTATTTCATTCAAGTTCTTTTAGCGCTCTTGGGGGAGTATCACCCAGCTCTAGCAACTCGGCACATTTTCATTTCGTCCCAGCTGCACGGTCTTATACACGTGCCTGCTGCCAAGCGTGGTGGTCTGTATTTTATAGTTTACTGAGCAAGGAAGCTAGTAATGTAAATATGCTGCTAAAGACTTCAAAACAAGTGTTACATAGGCATCATCCACTCCACAAGGAGTGGATTTCACACACCCACATCCACCCCCCCCAGCCCCCCCCAAAAAAAAGGTTTCAGAGATGCTAAGAAAAAAAAACAACACAACATTCTGGCTATCAGCACTGGCTTCACAGCAAGGTTTGGCTTTACTTTCCAGCTGATGCTAGCAGGAATTTTGAAATGGAAGTAAATCATTAAAAAATATGGTTAACTTCTTAGTTAAAAACAGAAAGACATACGTTTCCAAAACAGGAAACAAATTATAGCATAGAGACATACACACACAAAGCTTTAAAGAACAAGGAAAGAAAATCTCATGAAGACAAAAGGAGGAATAAACAAGGCACTCATTCTCACTGTAACTTGAGTTTTTATTTCACCTGCTTTAGTCTCATGAAATCCTCATGCTGACAGGTCAAACCACCTTGGGAGACAAAACACACCTCTCTCACTCACAGCTATCCCACCGTGTTATTTTAACGGGGATTAAAACTGTTTCCTCATACGACACAACCCTGAGTTTTCAATAGCCTCTTTAACACAGTGTACTTGGTTTCTCACCACCACTGGACACCTGATTTCTAAGAGTATTCAAGCACTCCCTGTTCAGTCTCTGGGGTCATGACTCCAGTTCAGATGTGGTTTCATATCATCTAATAACGACAATAAAAATCACCATCAAGGTTAAAACAGCAACAGTAATATTTTTAATTACGGGAAAATCGCAAAAGATTGCCTCTTCAGAGCATGTACATAGGCAAAGGTTACTACTGTCCCTACATTTCTGATAAGTAAAGACAGGAGCGCAAAGCACAATCAACAAAACACTGATAAATTCAAAACAGTAGCACAGGCTAATAAAATATTAAACAGAAGGCCTGAGGTTTCCACACTCAATCTTCTTTACGATCAATTAATGACTCATCCTTACGTGGACGCATCAAAGTTCTCAACATCGTACTCTGGCAACTGCTAATGATATTTCAATTCACTTTTTTCCTCCCTTTTGTTTAGTAATAAATGACTTGGGAAAGCACACTGATCAGTAGAAAAAAAAATACCTCATTTCCAATTTTAAAGGGAGATGAAGAGACTGTGCGTAAAACTTTGCCATAAAATATTAAGAGCTTGTCTGAAAGTGATTGCTGGCGATTGGGTTCATATTCGTTTTATGGGGCACTTCCAAATGAGCAGAAGTGGCTGTCACTAGGCAGAACACGAGCAGGGCTCGTTGAAGAGACGTGTCAGCTTCAGCTACTAAACAGCCCACGCTGTAACCTTCTAAGTAAATCTGACCACAGCTGAAAATGAAGAAGTTACTGAACAATTCATTAGCACAACCCCGAAAGCTAAGTCTCACCATGGAAAAAAAGGCACTGTGGAGAAGCACAGACGTGGGATTTATCATTCAGGCAAATTCTAGTTCTCCTCAATCTCAGCAGATTCGAGTTTCACCCTGAATCTTCTGCATCAGCTCACCCATCCTCAACAGTAGATCATTCCTACTCTTCCTAGGACTACCGAAATAGCACTTTAGATATGGAAGAAGTAAACTTTCTTTTAACCAAAGTTTATTTCCTAAGCACCAATGTGACTTTCAGCTAGAGATAATAACCCAAACCCCAGGAGACAGTGGGATAAGAAGAAACATTTCCTACAGCAAAGCTTAACTGGCCAACCTTCAAACCTCACGTAAAAACCCCTCCAACAACTTCAAAGAAGCCAAGTTTTCACAACTGTTAAACAAGCAAGCTTAGACTACGTTCTGTCCTTTTTCTCCCCAGTGTGAAAGCCAGGCCAAAGGACTCAAAAACCTCTATTTTCAGCTATGGGATGAATTCTCCATCCCTCCTACCTCCCCGTCATTTATTTATGGAAAAAACAGCTGGAGGAACCCTAAATCTACAAGGAAACAGCAGAGATCAGGGAATGCAGTGGCAGTGGTGGGACGTGGAGGGCAGCAGAAATACTTCACAGTGGTGTTGCTCAGAGCATTATCACCAGTGGGAAAAAGAAGACAAAAAAAAAAATTTGTCGAACAGTATTGTGTGTCAAGTGTCAAAACTTCCCCCTTAAATAGAACGGAAGACAGCTGTGCCCATTCAGTTCCAGGCTCAGTACCAACACAACAAAACGCCACCACAAATACTGACAAGTTAAAACTTTCTTCTTTTCCAGCGAGGACATACACAAGCTCGCTCATGGCAAAGGCAAACTTGAAAAGCTGACAAGACTAGGCAAAACTCATTTAAAACCCCCATTAAAAGGCAACAGCTCGTATCTAGTCTCACAGGAGTTAATCACCCACAGCTAACTAGGCTTCACTGCATTTCAATTCAGAGCTGCTGCAGTTTCAAAGGCTCTTTTCCAAATGATCCTACCTCTCACGTTCTTATGGACCTCGGAGATTAAACACGTCACTGCAGCAGCATTGTGCTGATGCTAAATGTCGAACCACCACGACGAGCCAAAACCAAACCAAGAGGGTCATGGCACTTGTCAAACCCTTCCTGCCCAAGGTGAATACTGGTCAGACCAGTTCACTTGTGTGTCAGTTGCCTAGGTATTGTTTCGCTTGGAGTTTTAATTCCTGAGATAAAAGGATATGACTCTATATAAGTTGCTGAGATATCTTTTCAGAGCAATCCTGAGCAAGCAAGTATTAGGTAATTAATGTGAGATTAAGTACGTTCTGGGCGGTTTGAAAGGCACAAGCAATGCTTTAAATATCTAGTTCTAGGCAGATGGATGAAAAGACCCATTCCCAGGGGAGGACCCCTGGACTGCCCAGGCATCGGAGAGAAGTCAGCAAACACACACACACTTCCGAAATGCAGACGCAGGGAAGCTGCTAAACGTGCTACAAGGACCTACAGAGAATTTCATGTCTCTACCTGGTTTCCCCAAAAGCACCCTTTAATCATGTCAGAAGGCCCATCTTTGAAAGACGGAGCTATCAAAACCAACCATACAATACGATACAAAGCTGCTGTTTGAGACGTTTACAGTTTATTAGCAAAAGGCGTCCCATTTCTCTGATTTTCTGGAAATGAAGCCAAGACCTGCATATTTTTCAGGTGTACTAATGTAAACTGGGTGGTCTACTGAACTGTACAGCTGGCACACTGTTCTGTGAATACATGAACATCTTACTACAGGGATTAGTTTACTCATCACACGCACACGCCTTGTTCTCCTCTCTGAACAGATATACTGAAGTCAAGCAACTTTTTTGTTTTTTTGGTAAGTTATATACCTCTATGGAATTAGCAGACGAGGTGACAAGCACCTAGCCCAGAAACTTTCATCACAGGCTCTCCCAGTACCCCAAAGAGCCAGGGGACATGGTGGGGACGCCCCTGAAGTGGCCCCATACAAAGCCACCCACACCTCCATGCTCTGTGAGGAAGGGACCCTCTGAGGAGCACAGTACCAACCCCTCTGATCTGGCCACTTCATACCTCGAAGCCAGCCCACACAGTAGGCATCTGGCTACAAACTGCCCTTCAAGTAATGTAAATTACACATCTACGTGTCATTGCCCTGGTTCTCCTTTGGAGCTGCTCTACTACTGGGTGGGTGATCAAACACCCTGGTTTACAACTCCCACTGAGGGCTGCAGGACATCCTGAACCTGCTGATGCACCCAGAGAGCCGGGAGCCCGCGCTGTGCAAACGCGGGATCCCAGCGGCAACCAGGAAGTTTTAATAAAAGAAATGACTGAACAATTTGGATCTGAGCAAAGGGTTGTTTTGTTTTGTAAATCCAGTTATATCATTTCTACTGCATACGTGGAAGCTTTTTGCTCTGTTCCCTTTGGACGTACTATAAAAAGATAGTTTTGAACAGTTAATTGTTTTTAGATCATTATTTAATTCTTTTGTACTGAGTCATAGTTTTGAAAGGAGCAATAAGGGCACAGTAGTAAACAACTACAGAAAGGTTATCAATTGTGTTGCGAACTGACCTGCAAGGAGGAAGGCAAATTACATGAAACAATAAAAGCTACCAATAAATTGGCAAATTAAGCTGTTCACCTTATGGCTTAGCCTGCTATAACTACAAAGATCACCGTCACTTGATCTTGAACTATGTTCAAATTCAAATAAGGGTGTTTTTTTCTTCTAAATACCTTGAACCTGCTTACTCTCAGAGGAAACCACCAAATATTTTGCAATGCGTATGTGCAGGTAGGTTAGTATTTTCGATCATTAGCCACATACTTTAAATATTGAGATGGCTGCACAAAGCATACCTCCCAATTTCCAGAGCCTTCTAGCAATCCATTTGGACAGTACAAATAACAACAGGTATTTCATATTCTCTTTCACAAGCAAGAAAGGCAGACTTGTTAAATATTTGAAGCTAGAAGAAAAAAGTATAAAACAGCTTTAATGAATAGCCGATATCCTTAAAGCGTGCCACAACCAATTTTCAAACCCACCCTTGCCCAAGCGTGTAGCTGTTAAGGTTTTTTTTCCTAAGATGAGCAGCTTCATACTGCATTCACTACCAAAATACACAGATTCCTCATCAACACGCACAGGTCCTGTTGGCAGAACGGCACTCCCAGATGTAAGGCTCGCCTGGGCATCTCACAGAAACCTGAACAGCAATGCGCATCTTTATCCCTTCTATGTACCGTTTTCCTACAGATCCATACCCTCCGCTGCAGGGGCTCCCTCCCGCAGCCGTAGTGTTTCCCCTTTCTCCTCCCAAGTTCACTGCGCCAAGTCTCCCGACGAGGCAAGAAACCAGTGAGCAAGGGCGCGGGGCCAGCAGTCCTAGCAGTCCCACGCAACACAGGGACCAGATACGCCTCTTGAGGGGGCCCATCAAGTCTGAGGTCATTCCTACCATCAGCACCGTGTTAGGTGGGGGGGGGGGGGGGGGGGGGGGAATCATAATAGGTTTTGGTCACTAACTGTCCACAAATTGCACAGCTCATACTGAATTGAAAACATACCAAATCCTTGAGGAACACTCCAAAGCGATAGCAAAAAAAATAATCTCCAAATTACTGTTTTGATGTTCTCCACCTGTCATAGCGCTTGTGGGTCTCCAGTCCTGCTCTTCGCTGTTTGGGTGGTGCTGCTGGAGCTCCTCCATCACGGTCCCGTAGGCAGCAGCAATACCAGGAGATACGCCGTAGCCCACGTAGGAGCCACAAAGAACTCAACGCTTCTGAGGGAAGGAGATACTCATGGCTCCTCTACATCCTGATGCTGAAGCATCTCTAAATACGATGGCTTTGAGAAATTGGACACTTTCTAACTGTTAAAACAAATGCTGACTAGTAAGAGCAGCCTCTCAAGGATTCTTCCGTAGTAGAACAACGGCAAGTGAACACGCACATATGGCACTTTTAGCAATACAATGAAGAGCAGGAACGCTTTCAGTAAGGCCTAGGCTCCAGTGGGGAGAAAACCCAACAGCTTAGGGAAGAGTATTTCCCCATTAGCTTCTTTGCCACATAGTTGCATAGCCCGACTCTGTATTTTCCGTCTGTAGCAGGAAGACTTGGGAAAAATTCAATTCTTTTGTCATCAAAAAATGAAGTGATTTACAGACTAAGGCAACTGCCATTTCAGTACTACAAATCACACGGTTTAATTTTATATTCAACTCTTGTGATGCAATTTTTTTGGTAATTAAGAAAATGTGTCTGGAAAAGAGAGTCCTGGCCTCCAACCTCTCCCTAGAGATGCAACCACAACATTTCCTTACAGACTGATAAGAAGGTGTGGAAGAAGGTGACCCTGAAAGACCCACTGTGACTGTGGTAAAGTCTCAAGGAGCAGATGCTTTCTACTGAAGAATTAACCTTTATTAGGCATTTGTACTTTATTGCTACCGAGGGTGCAGAAGAACAGGTCCATGCATGGGTGTGCTAACAGTAGGTGGTCACTAACACAACTATCGATAAATTCAACATCAGGCCCACGTTCCTGAATACTGACAGGTATTCCAAGACCTTCCCACCAGCTCTCTGGATAGGGACAGTTGACAAGTATATAGTGATAATCCCTTTCAAAACCGTCTTGCTGTACAGCAAGACCTACGCAGAAGAGACTATCACTAGTTTAAACCAAGAATTCTATTGGAATTTATATGATGAAAGCCCCTAAAAATGCCTGAAACTTTTGCACTGCAAATTGAAGTCAGGACTAATTAGCCATAGGCATTTATTACCACCTTCATCATTTTCTCAAGGATAGACTAATCAGCAGAAGATACCTTCCCCGGAAGAAAAGTGAGCTTTAACAAGGCAACTAATAAAGCAACCAAGTTCAGTGAGCAATCAGATTGCAAGGTCAAGAAACTCTTCATGGAAGAAATGGGGTTACAATAAAAGCGAGGTTTCTCTTTTTAATTCAGCTGTAACTGGGAATGAAAACAGGACAAAGCTATTGAATATAAATACTTAAAGTATGCTACAAAAATGCAGCATTGCCAACTCCGTTCTCCACTGCCAAGCCTGGAGCAGAACAGATAATCCAGATCCCTCAGCTTCTTGCTGGAACAGAAATGCTCCCCTTTCTGCTTTTGGATAGCCCAAAGTAAGCTTTCCAGAAAGAAAGGAGAACTTGGAGTAAAGATAACGTTCTGGAAGTAAATTTGATTTTCTTAAATTTTTAAAGCAAACAGTCAGTTACAAATCAACATTAAACACCACTCAATTGAAACAACATTCCACCAAAAGACATTTCATCAACACAAAGGTTCATTTTCTGAGTAATGAACTGCTGCAAAAGTATTCAACCTGTTGCCTTGAAGTTGCCCAATACCATAAAAAAAAAAAAAGAGACACTCATGCACACACATTTGCACAAACAAACATTTTCTACTGTTATTAACACAGGCATATTTTCTCATTTGTAGGGTTTCTTGCTTTCATTTGTACTCTCACATCGCCACAGGATCCAGGATAAGTCTCTCCCCCTAGATGAAAAAGCATCAGTTGCACCTCCGCTCTCCAGATCAGAAGAGCCACAAGTCGTGCCCATACATCGGCGGTGGCAGATTTCCACATGTTCTTAAGAGCACCGGGTTACCCGAGTCAGATGATACTGAAGTCTTCAGTGCTTTAAGGCTGCCACCTTACGTTGTGGGATGGAGTGACACGCTCCTTTTGTGCAAGGCAACGCACTTCGGAAGCTTTCCGTTCCCATTGAGGATGATGCAGACTAAACAGGCTGCTCACCCAGATTTCAATCTTGCAAGATTTTTAGGGTCCCGATCCTTTGCGCACACGCATAAACTCACTACCTGCTTCCCTCCGTGGAGGCAATACAACACGAGAGCCCCAGAGATTGCAACCAGACTTCTGCAGCCAACGCCGAAAGACAGGGTGAAGTTGTCTCCATCCTTCAGTGCTCTGCATCAGACACCTGCTCTTCCCCAAGCAGCCTGCTCCACCTTGTCACTTAGTGACTGCTGATCTAGTTCTCAATAAATGAGAAGTATAGATTTTGTCAACTACAGCTTTTTTTTTATTATTATTATTAAACTTACAGGGATATCTTATACACAGTTGAGACACACAGCTGCAACTAGTGCATATCATTTAAGGACTGAAAGGCTGTCACTGTTCAAAGAGTAAATTACACTAAAAGGAAACAAAATTAATCACTCTCCTTACATGAGTCAAACTGCATTTAGAAGTTATTTTTCAAATTTCAGAAGGACGGAGGGGTCTTAACGGTCTTGCTTGTCTGTTTTTCTTTTAACCTGCACTTCTTCCTGATCTTCTCATTCCCAGGTCTTACTTTCTCTGTTCGTAAGGCCAGACACAGCACACGACAGAGGCAATCACAGCAGCGTGCTTGTCAATCTGCTCACAGTTGGGTGTTAATGACCTGTGCCCTAATGTATTTTTCATTTAGCTCTCTAGCAGGCTGAAGAAAGAATGCAGTGAAGAAGTTTATTTAAAGGGGGACCTAGCATAACCACTGCTTTGACTCCACCACTATGCAAACGAGAGGTATCACAGACTCCCACACAGGCCTAAATAAGCCAGAGTGATCACTGAAGACTACAATTTCTTAATCCAGCTTGGCTGGAGAGGGGTCACTATCGCCAGCCACCCACCTTTCATTCACAGCAACTCCTCCCCAAAGCCAAACTTACCTCGTGTTTGCAACCACCTAGTTTAACGCAGTGATAGGACAAGGGGTAATGGGTTCAAACTGGAAGAAGGTAGATTTAGATTACACATCAGGAAGAAATTCTTCCCCATGAGGGTGGTGAGGCGCTGGCACAGGTTGCCCAGAGAAGCTGTGGCTGCCCCATCCCTGGAAGCGTCCAAGGCCAGGTTGGACAGGGCTTGGAGCAGCCTGGTCTGGTGGAAGGTGTCCCTGCCCATGGCAGGGGGGTGGAACTAGATGATCTTTAAGGTCCCTTCTGACCCAAACCCTTCTGTGAGTCTATGAAAGTGAACAGAGGTGCCTCCTTTGTGCTGGCTGGCGCACAGCACAGGTAAGACTCAGAAAGGCCCCCAACCGCCGCTGCCACACAACGCAGCAGAGTCCCATCGTCGGCTCTCATTTCCAACCCCATCTGGCTCCCTTCCCTGGGCTCACATAATCGTTAGAGCAGGATCGAGGCACCAATCTGGATGCAAGCGTTGGGAAAGCCTGCGTGCACACCTCAGGCAAATTTTCAACATGTTTACCTTCTCACATACTAAGCTGATACTCTGTTAAAAACAGACACGTCAGTCTGATTTTCCAGGTGAATCCCAGAAGTAATTAAGATAAACAGTACTCGTACTGTTTACCTAGCGATAACTCCACTTTAGATGAAAGAAACTGTGACATATATTCAAAGAAGAAACATTCCTGCATCACTCAGAGCTCCAGTGATGAGCACAAGGTCTCTCTCTGCATCCCACACTAAAGGACAGCAAAAAAAGCCAACGGACTGTTTGAGAAATACGCTTCAACTGACTTCACCCACTGTTGATGTCCAACTGGGATCCTCAGTCAGCAAACTTTTAAAGGAACAAAACTTTTTTGCTGTCTTCTCTGCCATAAAATGGTTATAATCAACTTTACGGATCGTTCCTCCAACCCAAAATGTGATGCTACTTCTAATTTCAGTCTGCCAACTAAAAGGAAAATAAAATGTCTTCCAACAGGTTATCACGTAAAAAACACATATAGCCAGCCTCAAATATCCATGACCCATGCTTTTCTTTCTGAAATATCAGAGCTGTTAATATAATTTTGCTCGGTGTTAGGTAGATCTACTTCAATATATTGACTATAGAAATGAAGTCCCGAGGATGCTAGGAATGCAAGAACATCCACCCCATCTAACTAATATGTTTACGTATCAATGCCAAAGCTGAATTTGCTGGTTATAAGTTAAAGTTACTTATAAATTCTATCAAGTATTTAATGGCACGGTATTTATACAATCTTACAATCACATCCTTCATTTTGTGTACTTTTATAAGCATTTCCACACTTATCTGCGTTGATCACTAAACTATGAATTTATAATTCCTCATTTTGCATGAGGAACACGCACACAGGTTGTAAATTAATTCTCATAAGAATGCACTGCATTTAAGCCTGAAGTAGCTCTCAAAAAAAGATAACCAGCACGTGAAAGCAAATGCAGGTTAATTCTGTGACACAAACATCCCGACCTGTACCTGAAGCCTTTGTTTTCTCCATGCCACAACAGATCCCAGCCCCGTTCCTGTTTTGCTTCGCCCCACAGCGATTCACATGAGACAAGATCAACACCAAACAGACACTGAATCACGACTGCTGACTGATACCAGCTCGCTGGAGTACACAACACACAAAAATAGCACAGGCATCCCATCTCTAATTTTGAAGGAAGTATAGGGACGGTTACATCCACGACACTACAAAGGCAGTTTTGAGGACTGCGCAACTCAGCAGAGAGAGTACCACTGCTATTGTTCTTCCAGTGACACAGAACCACAGGATGGCGGGGGCTGGAAGGGGCCTCTGGAGCCCACCCAGCCCAGCCCCTGCCAGAGCAGGGTTACCCAGCGCAGGCTGCACAGGGCCGCGTCCAGGCGGGTTGGAATCTCTCCAGAGCAGGAGACTCCACACCCTCCCTGGGCAGCCTGTGCCAGGGCTCGGGCACCTCACAGCAAAGAAGTTTCTCCTCGTGTTCAGGCGGAACTTCCCGTGTTCCAGTTTGTGCCTGTTGCCCCTTGTCCTGTCGCTGGGCACCACTGAGAAGAGTCTGGCCCCGTCCTCTTGACACCCGCCCTGGAGATATTGATAAGCGTTGGGGAGGTCCCCTCTCAGCCTCCTCTTCCTCAGGCTGAACAGCCCCAGCTCCCTCAGCCTTTCCCCACAGGAGAGATGCTCCAGGCCCTCAGCATCTCTGTACCCTCCGCTGGGCTCTCTCCAGTAGCTCCTCGTCTCTCTTGAACTGGGGAGCCCAGAACTGGACGCAGGACTCCAGATGGGGCCTCCCTAGGGCAGAGCAGAGGGGGAGGAGAACCTCCCTCGACCTGCTGGCCACACTCTTCCTCATGCACCCCAGGGTGCCGTTGGCCTTCCTGGCCCAAGGGCACGTCACTGGCTCATGGGGAATTTGTCGTCCCCCAGGACTCCCAGGTCCTTCCCCACAGAGCTGCTCTCCAGGAGGTCACCCCCAACCTGTCCCGGTGCAGGAGGTTGTTCCTCCCCAGGGGCAGGACCCTGCACTTGCCCATGTTGAACGTCGGGAGGTTCCTCTCCACCCAACGCTCCAGCCTGTCCAGGTCTCGCTGAATGGCAGCGCAGCCTCTGGGGTATCAGCCAGACCTCCCAGTTTCATGTCATCAGCAAACTTGCTGAGGGTGCGCTCTGTCCCTTCAGCCAGGTCACTGATGAACAGATTGAACAAGACTGGGCCCAGCACCGACGCCTGGGAGACACCACTAGCCACAAGCCTCCAACTAGACCCTGTGCTGCTGATCACCACCCTCTGAGCTCTGCCATCAGCCAGTTCTCAACCCACTTCACCGTCCACTCGTCTGACCCACACTGCCTGAGCTGATCCTTATGAGGATGTTGTGGGAGACAGTGTCAAACACCTTGCTGAAGTCCACGTAGACAACATCCACCGCTCTCCCCTCATCCACCCAGCCAGTCATGCCATCATAGAAGGCTATCAGATTGGTCAAGCATGATTTCCCTTTGGTGAATCCATGTCGACTACTCCTGATCACCTTCTTTTCTTCTACATGCTTGGAGATGGCCTCCAGAATGAGCTGCTCCATCACCTTTCCAGGGATGGAGGTGAGGCTGACTGGCCTGTGGTTTCCCAGGTCCTCCTTCTTGCCCTTTTTGAAGACTGGAGTGACATTGGCTTTCCTCCAGTCCTCAGGCACTTCTCCTGTTCTCCATGACCCTTCGAAGATGATGGAGAGTGGCTTGGCAATGACCTCTGCCAGCTCCCTCAGCACGCGTGGGTGCCTCCCATCGGGGCCCATGGATATGACACAAAAATGACTGTTGTCAAATCATGGCAATAGATGAAGACAAACCACTTTATCAGACCACCATCCTTTGAAGACACTTGGTTATTGTATCTTCAAGTCTACTAACAGTTACTTGTAAGGTCTAGTATCTTCTGACAGCTACAGTGCTGTTCCCAAACTACAGCTTTGCTGTAAAAGAATAAGGATGTGAAACTAAATATCCTAGACGGAGTTCTCGGACTGGCTCGCTGAACCACTGACTTTGGATTCATGCAACAAATCATGGCATTTACAATGACTTCAGGACAGAAGCGTCTTTCTCCTGTTCTTACAGGAGACCGAGCATATCGCTTAAAGCCTGCCCTTCCCTAGTTACAACAAGGCTGGTTTTCTGTTACAGCTCCAGCCTCCTGGATCCTGCAACAGGCTGTTCTGGTCTAGGGTCACTAAGTGTTTAGATTGATCTGGAAGAACTATTTTTCTGGAATTACATTTCAGAACCTTTAATCTGAACAGAAAGCTTTAATAACGCAACATACTCAAATCAAACACACACAGGAAGAAAGTAAGACTTCCACGCTGCAGCGCTTAAGTAACCAGATCACCGAATGTATCACGGGGATGCTTTCAACCCCCAGTCTTCCATTTTCACCACAAACGATTTTTAACAAGGACATTTTAAACAAAAAGCTCATTGTTTTAACTCAACAGCCTCTTCTCAAACTGGGCAGGAAGAGAACGCCATTATCAGACACAGCAGCTGGCTGTCCCTTGAAGGCCTGCGTGGATCAGTAAGTTAAAAGATGGAAATACTGGCACAAGAGCACAATGGAAGAAAAAAACTACCATATACTCTTTACAGCAATACTGCTCTATTAAAAATTTGATCCTCTCCACTACAATTCTCCCAACTCAAACTCTCCTAACATTGTTATGTTTGGAAGTAAGTACTTTAACTTCTATTCACATTAAATCCAACTCAGGACTGACCACAGAAAGCTTGCAGCCAAAGCGCAAAAGCCTTTTTATTTACCTTTTGCTCTCTGCCACTGCTTTGTCCAAATGCTGGAAGATGTCTTGGAATAAAATGCAGCTGGAGCGACTATTGATGTCATAGCCATATCCTCTCTTCCAGTATTGCTTCAGGTCATTCAGGTATTCCAGTACCTAAAGTTACAGAGTTCACAGGTTTTTATGATTGCACTAAAGGAAAATAAAAACCCCACAACCCGGAGCAGGGATGCTACCACACACTGCATGAAATCAACAATTCTTTGACACACAAAAAAAACCCCAACCCAAACATCATGGCTCCAGTTGAAACCGCTTCAGCATAAAACCAGACGCAACAGATCAGACTAAAGAGCCACCAAATTGAGCATCTTGTCCCTGATCACACTCATCATCAGGCCCAGGGGAAATAGCAGGCACGCTTCCCCAGACTCCAGTAATTTTCAGCCCTGGGCTTTGAGCCCTAAGGTGGTTTTCTACAAATTTAATAGACTTCAGTGGATTCTCTCCCACAATAACCCAATCTCCCCTTTGAACATACCAAGTTTTAGCCTTCACAGTACCCTGCAGCTTGGTGTCCTGGTTTAGGCCAGGACGGAGCTAGTTTTGTCTTTGGCAGCTACGGTGTTTTGGATTTAGCGTCTGAAGAATGGTGATAGTGCACTGATGTTGTTGGTTGCTGCTAAACGACCAAGGACATTTTGCTGTTTCCCAGGTTTTACTAACGTGCAGGTGCAAAAACTTGGGAGGGGTAGAGCCAGGACAGTTGATCCAAACTGGCCAAAGAGAGTATTCCATACCAGAGACGGCATGGCCGCTATAAGTGAGGGTCGGCCGGTGGGGCTTTAGTCCCTTAACTTGCCTGAATCCTTAAGCTTCCCTTCGGATTGCTTTTTGTTTCCCTGGTCTTCTTTTTTTTTTATCGTTTGTTTGGGCCTTTTCGTTCGTTCGGCTGTTCATTCCCTTGCCTGCTCTCTCTGGAACTTGCTGTTCTGGGATAGCTGGGGGGGGATACCCCTGCTCCCTGGCTGCTGCTTGGGACGGGCTGTATCGGTCGTCGGGTGGTGAGAAATTGTGCATAGTTTGTTTTATATAGTCTATTATCCTTATATATATTATCATTATTAATATATTTTTACATTTTTCCTTTGCTGTCCTGGTGAACTGCTTTTATCTCAAGCCGCGAGTTTTCCTTTCTCTCTGATTCTCCTCCCCACCTCACCGGGGGGGCGAGCGAGCGACTGCCTGGTATTGGGTTACCATTTGGGGTTAAACCACGACAGTTGGCTACACGCTGTGTTAAAAATACCAGTCTGTTGTGAACCTGCCTGCTGTTAGCTTCATCTGGCACCCATTAGGTACTGCCCGCAACAAGACAATCCACCACTTTTTTAGCATTTCTGATTTTGCCAGAAAGGCAAAAGACCAAAAGGTCAAAGATCCTTTGCTTAGTTAATCATTCTTCAGAACGCAATCCCATGCCTTTAACTGAGTTTGTCTGTTTCTACATTCTAGAGATGTGCGCACATCTCAAAGACAGAACTGTGCTGTGGATTTATGTAAGAGCACACAAGGTCTCCTTGTTCTCTGTTCCTTTTCTTACAATTCCTAGCATGACAGTTGTTTTTTTAATTTTTGTTCGTTAATTTTACTTTAGCCGAGCGACATTTTCATGGATCTATACCATCAAACTTCCACTTCTCAATGGCACAATGGATCCGAGAGGCGGCCACCTCGTACGCGAAGTTTCAACTTCTCATCACATACGCATCACTCAGCAGTGACCACCACCGGCCCCTGCATTGCTACGTAATCCACCCTCACAGGGCCCCTCTGCAGAGCCTCTCAGACACCCCGCATTCCTACTATCCCAAGTAACCCCATATAATCAGGAAGCTTTCCCACCTCACTGCTAAGTTATTTATAAATCTATTGAACTGCACAGGTCTCAGCAGAAGTCCATGGTGACCTTCCTCCTCTTTGAGAGGGGAGCATTCACTCCTAACTCCACTGCCTACCCTTTAGCCAACCACCCATCTATGTAGAGGCCCCCCCTCTTTCCCAGGCGTGCTAAGTTTCCTTAAGAGCCTCGGGGGGGCCTTAGTGAACGTGTTTTGGAGTGCCAAATAAATGACATCACTCTTAATCCCTTCAAAGTGTACACCAGGTACTTTTGAAAGAAGAGGAACCAATAAAAGTCTCATTTACCTGGGTTCTACTAGTCTTATTAACAGGCATTAGGTTTAGAGATCTGACAGTTCCCAAAACCATGTAAAAAGTCTTAGAAGACCTTATTTGATGTCCTCTGGAATCAAGGCATTTTATCATATGATTACCGTACGCAAAACAAAGCTGTGCGGAGCATTTCTGACGTTACAGAAATAAAAGCATATAAGAATTAAGCACAATAGGAAAGGACCGTTTCAATCAGGACAAATCAAGACTGCATCAGTGCCTAAGTCTGAATGAAGAAGGGTATTTCAGTCTTGCTGCTTGATTAATCCAGAGCTCTTTGGAGACCAAAGAAGTGCTTCATTAGACTGAAGACTACGGAGCACACAACTTACAACTTCTGACTGTGCAACGAGTTACGTCTGAACACTAAGGCATCTTTTGAAGGCTTCTCCAATATCTCTCCCATTTAGCACCTACCTTGGCATCTTCTTCACTGAAGAGTGAACACCATGGGGAAGTCACATTTTTTATAGCCAACTCATATGAGCAGGTGAGAAAAGCCACTTGAACAAGATCTGCAATAAATCCAACAAGCAAAAGATAAACCACTGCTACACAAGTAGCAACTTTCTCCCAACTTGCCTCTAAACCAAAACATAATTACAATTTAGCAATGCAAACAACGTAATTCAATAAATAATTGCCAGTCCGGAGGCCAAGCACCAAAAGCAAGTAGTTTTCAACAGAATTACTGCACAGAATCCAAATTTCAGACTGCAAGCTTTTCACATTACATTGCTACGAGAGGAAAATGAGAGCGTTTCACATCAAATGCTGTATGTCTGCCGACGTACATGCTACAGGGGTCGATTGCTAGTGCATCCTCATCACCACAAAAGACAGAAGAGTCAACACAAGGAAGGTGTGTCTGTTCAACGCAGAGCATTCTTTGACGACCACTACTCATCCTCCACATTAGCGGTCGAGTTTGAATAGCAGCAAGCTGCAGCTTTGGGATTGCTTCTTTATGGGAACAATGGTAATGACAGCAACAGCTATTTAGGGGGCTCCCCACCACTTGACCACACAGGGAAACCTTTATGGGAACAATGGTAATGACAGCAACAGCTATTTGGGGGGCTCCCCACCACTTGACCACACAGGAAAACCTGGCACTTCTTGTCCGGGCAAGTGAAATTACAACAATTACAATTACAGTCCACCTTTTCCTGAGGTTGTTTGCGAGTTTGAATTGTAGCAGGTTTTACAAAAGCTACATCTGCTCGACAAAGCAGAATTAAAAGAATAACACACTCATATCCCTCCAAACAAAGGTGAAGTTGATTTCAATCTGTAGGAAAGATTTTCAAACATCTCTTCTGACCACTAACAAGCATTCATTACTGCAACACCAATATATGTTTACAGCCTCATGCATTTAATTAGAGACTGCACATCCAATTTTTCAATTACCTACTCTGCATAACCACACGGCGTCTCAGAAGTTGTTCTCAGCCAGACTCGGAGCCGAAGCCACCTGTAACAGGCATTCATTCATTACCTGCGTTCAGCTCCTCCACCGGCAAACACAAGGCATTTGCGACCTTCTCCAAGACCTTCCTCATCTCCGGCCCCTCTTTGAAGGCATTCACCTGGCACATCGCTGTGTCGTTCTCCTCCACCAAGGCCACAAACTTGGCGCAGTGATCAAAAAAACGCATCAAGGAATCATTAACTTCAATCTCCGCCTCTGAAAGCAAACACTGGCCTCAGGGACACAGACAGAGGAAGCATCACCATCCCGAGGGGTACCGGGGCCAGAGCACCCCAATGCCCTCCCGGGGACAGCCCCTCACCACAGCGCTGTCCCTACAGGGGGGACGCAGGGTGCAGGGTCCCCCTCAGCCTGGGGATAGGGGACATGGGACTGGCCTCATGGCTTCCCTCAGCCCCGGGGCAGCGAGGAGGGCATGGGGCTCCCTCAGCCCCTCAGGGAGGGTGCAGGGGTGGTGGGGGGGTGTCCCTCAAGGGAGGGCGCGGGGCTGGGGGGGGGGGATCTCCCTCAAGGGAGGGCGCGGGGCTGGGGGGGGGGGGGGGGGGATCTCCCTCAAGGGAGTCAAGGGAGGGCGCGGGGCTGGGGGGGGGGGGGAATCTCCCTCAAGGGAGGGCGCGGGGCTGGGGGGGGGGGGGGGATCTCCCTCAAGGGAGGGCGCGGGGCTGGGGGGGGGGGGGATCTCCCTCAAGGGAGGGCGCGGGGCTGGGGGGGGGGGGGATCTCCCTCAAGGGAGGGCGCGGGGGGGTCCGGGCCTACCGTCGCTGCCGAGGCTGAGGGAAGGCCCGAGCCCGCGGCGGAAGGCAGCGCCGCTCTGCAGGCAGCGGTGCTTGGAGCTGCTGGCCAGCACCAGGCGGCGGCGGGCGGCGAAGAGGGCGGGGAAGCGGGCGGCCAAGCGGCGGGCCAGGTGCTCCATGTCGCGCCGGCCCTGCGGCGCCAGCCGCCCGTCGAGGCTTTCCTCGTACCACATCTGCCAGGCGGCCAGGTCGGCGGCGGCGGGGCAGGCGGCTGCTGCGGCGGCGGGGCGGCGGAGGAGGCGGCCGTGCAGCTCGCCCAGGCGGCGGATCTGCCCGGCCGTGGGGTAGCGGGTCCCGTGGCGGAGCAAGGCGCGGAGCTGCAGCGGCGCGCAGGCGGCGGGCAGCCGCGACTCGGCGGCGGCGGGACCCAGCGACAGCGGGTCCTGCACCAGGTGCGGGTTCACCTCCTCGTAGCGGGACTTAGTACCGAAGTAGCCGCTCAACCCCGCGCTCGCCAGCGGCAGCAGCAGGAGGAGGGCGGCGGAGGGGAGCGCAGCGGCTGCCCGGCACGGCGCCATGGCGGCAACTGCGCGGCTCCCGCAGGAAGAGGCGGAGCGGAGCCGCCTCCTCTCGCTTTCCCCTCGCCTCAGGGGCCGCGCTTCAACCCGGGCGGCTCGTAGCCAGACGAGGGGCCCGCCCCGGGCGAGGCGCGGGGGGGCAGGCGCCGGCCCTGAGGGCCTATGGCTCCCCTCAGGGCCGGCGCCTGCCCGCCCCGCCTCGCCCGGGGCGGTGGCTGTCTCCCCTCAGGACGGGCTCTCTCCCCTCAGGGCTGCACCCACGTGGAAAAAAACTGCCTTTTTGACCCATTTATGGCTCCTCACGACAATAAAGCCCCTGATTCTCGTCCCCACCTTGTGCCTGCCTCGGGTGGGCAGCCGCCAGACGAGGGGGCAGCCCCGGGTGAAGGCAGGGTAGGTGCTCCCCTCAGGTCAGGGTGGCTCCCTTCAGCTTGGGCTATCTCCCCTCAGGATTTCACCCGTGTGGGGAAAAAAAAAAGCCTTTTTGACACATTTATGGCCCCTCACAATGCTAAAGACCCCGATCCTCATACCCCCTTGAGCCCGCTTTGGCAGGGCTTGGCCTCCAACATGGGCTTCATCGTCATTCTCCACTCCAGCCCACGCATTGGGAGAGTGAAGCTAAGATGGGGCTTTTGAGGGCAGTTTTGCCTCTTTTTGCCCAAAAGCTGTTGAATTCCGCTCAAAGCACAGACAGCATTGGGCTGAGGGGGGTGTGGATCACTGCTGCCAGGGATGGCACCGGGGGTCAAAGGTGCTGTGGGGCATTACGTTTTTTTAACATGGCTTATGTGTTCCCAGCAGGAGTGGGTTCAGGTGGAAATATGCGGCTGTGGAAAAGTTGAACAAGTGGAAGCGCGAAGTTTGCAGCCCAGGGTGCTTCCAGTGGTGTCCGGAGAGCCGCCGGTACCCGTTATAATCCTCATATCCCACTGGTATCGCTGGTGGCACGGCATGGCAGCATTGTAATGAACTATCCAGAAAAGCTTGGAAAGGCTTAGGAAAGCAAAGAATAAAAAGAGGCACCGCGTGGAAAAGCCTGAGCACGCCGGTGACGCGTCGGGTTATAAAACAGCTTGGGCAAAAGCATGAGCAAAACATCCCCCAGTGCGTAAGCCCAACATCCCCAGTGCTGATGATACCCATTTTCAAGGAAACCCTTGCTACTAAATAGGTATCAGCTTGCAGCTAAGGAAACCGAGTTATTTGTAGCAGAAGCAAGGCTCGAGGTTAACAAAAACATCTCAAGTCTCAGGAAAAGGGCTTAGCTTTTGGACCATGGCATGTCCTGGGGAGACCTATGTTTTATACACAGAAAGATCAGGTACTTCACTCCCTGCCTACACAGTCAGGCTATTGCTTGAGAATTTTTCAGTTGAGAATTTTCACTGAATAAATAGATTTTCATGGTATATTTAGTCAACTAGTGAAATTCTGTTGGAAAGCATGTATCTCACTTGTCTCCCACCTCATCAATAACCAAAACAAAGTGTAATGCAATGATATGCAAAGGCTCAAACAGTTAGGGTAGGCAAAGCCTTTAAAGCTGAGAGAGAAAGGGAAAAGTATAGGAATAAGTAAGTGTTTTAAAGCTTCTGGGCTAAGTTATGGGCTGTGTTAAACCAGAGTGGTGCGACTTGGCCGTCTCACAGTGATATTGTGCAGAGCTACTTGCCATGTTTCCTGGTGGCTTTGGGAAAGGAAATAGTATGGTATGCAAAGTAAATTATCTTGTTGAAGTCTTTGGCTCAACCCTCTGTAGTGTGAAAGGTTACTTCTTACCAAGCATAATGGAGACTTTTAGGGTATACAGCAAAAATTGTTGACAGTGAGGATTTTGTTCTGTATGTTTCACAGAGATGCAACTAATAAGGGGTTGGATCTGTGATCTCTTAATACCTAGCAGCAAGTATGTCAGCTGTCAACAAATTAATCTCACTTGAGAGGTAAGTTGTTCTCTTGGGGCTTCTGTTTCAGCTGCATCTCTGTCGCAGCGCAAAGTGCTTCACTGTTCTGTTGCCGTTCGTGGCCTGTTCGCCTGAGCCTTGCACAGCACGCTGCTTTTCCTGCGCTGGGATCTCGGGGCAGTTGTAGGTAAAAGTACCAAACAAGTACCGTGCTGAGAGACAGACAGGGTTGGCACTCGTAACCTAAGTTAAATATCTGTCTCCTCTTTAGAGATCAAAAGTATTCAAAAGGGTAACTTCAGGAAAGAGGAGCAAAGTCTGATTCTCTATCAGGACACAAAAGATCATTTTGAACAAACACATGCAAACCTAACAGTATGTTCTAGTTCTGTATGGGATATAGCCAGTTCCAAGACTTTTATTTCGTATTGAAAATATTCCAAGGAGTGTTTTCATGCATAAGGTGATTTTACACCAGTATTCTTCAGAGCAGTTTCTATCATGGCATGTAGCACCGAGACCCTAGTGCTGTCTTTAAGCTACACTGAGGGATCTGAGAGAAGAAGGAACAATCCCATGGTGATTCAGAAGATGATCTCCCCAGCGGAGAGGTGGAACGCCGACTGCGCCTCATGTTAATTGCTAGCACATTAAGCAGATAAACAAACTCTTAATGACTGCATATGCATTTCACTGGTCGTGGAGCTGTGCTGGAAAGGGCTGAGGTTAAACACGGAAAATATAAGGTTGTGCAAGAAGGTGAGGCTGGTAACTAGTTATTGCTTTTAAAAAAAGCACACTGTCTACTATAAAGCAGTGGTAATTTCAGATCAGTGAAACAAACAAAAGTGGTTTGATCATCATAGTACAGCTCTTTTAGATGTAAATGGTTCCTTAAAAATGATTCCTGGGAGCTTTCCAATTATACAAAGCTCGACTAAATTTGTAAGTAAGCATTTCAAGACCAGTGCAGAGAAGTCATTTGGATTTCAGTTTGAAAAGAGGTCCAGAGGGGAAAAAATGCAAATGCTCCATCATCATTTCATACGATCTTCTTTAGTTTCTATTAGGCATATCTAACCACAAGTCATTCCTAGCATATCATGCTTTATAACAAAATCACCATGAAACTACCTGACAGTTTTCAGAAAATACTGTCTTAGGTTGTTTTGAAACCCATTGAGGGTATTTTATAAAATACCAAGAAAAATATAAATTCCATCTTCTACATAATTATTCACTGTAACAAATCTATAATCGGTTTTAGTAGGAAAATGACTTTGCATATTACAGCAGCGTCCACATAAGCTTCTGTGTGTGAGAGACAAAAAGAGAACTCATCGAGTTTTTCATTAGAGACTGTAAATCTTCAGATATTAAAAATGTGAATTTAAAAGGTAATTAAATAAAAACTGATTTGTGATCACGGTTTCCGTTCCAGAAAGGGAATTCTATGTCCTGAATTGTCAAGTGAAGACAGTTACCCCCCACCATGATCCCTTCCTAGTGAGGAACGGTTCTAGGTTTCGGCTCTCTGTATAATGCTTTTAAAACCAATAATATTAATTACACAGTCCAGGGAGGAAAAAGTGTTGGCCTCTAATTTTGTGTTCTGCTTCCTTCCTCATGCAACCTGTCCTTCCATTTTCTTTACTTTCAAGGAACAGATCTCCAAGCAAGGATCTCTTCCTGCTGGCTGTCAGCTATTCCTTATTATCTGATGGCCAGCCATGGTTTTAGGAGAAGAAATAAGAGAAGTTGTCATCAGCCTTTGAGCTTCTCAGTCCCAAAGTAACAGGGGAGTAAGAAACATGGGGAGTAAAACCCAGGGGAGTGGTGCTATGTGGACACCCTGGCCTCAGCATTGGGTGTCATCTTTGGAATAAGGTCTGCGTAGCTTCAGCAGAGGCAGCTCAGAGCAGAAAGCTATCCTCTGTTCAGTTGGTGTTTAGTTATTTCTTCTCCGTAAGTAAGCGAATTGCAACTTTTGAAGGCAGAAAGCAAACCCAACAAGACCCAAAGGCACTGCATGCTCCAGGCAACCCAGTTTTATCTTATTGAACCAGATGAACCCTGCAGACACGGCTTTCGGCAGCAGCGGAAGGGCTGCAGGCCGGGGCTAGGCTCAGCCTAGCCAAGGCGCAAACGGCAGCCCGGGTATGGAGATCTACATGAGATGTGTTACTGTTCTGGCTCTTGGCCTGGGCAGGAGGCACGGGGCAGGGCAGAGACCAGCTGATGGTGAGTTTGACCTGGCATAAAGAGGGTCAGAAAGATGCGGTGGTGTGGTGGAGACTCAGAGGAGGTGGGAGGAGCGGGCTTGGAGCAACTCAGCCTGCTTTTGGGTCATGCCGTCACACTTGGAGATGATGCACATTAGCTTTGGGAGTTTCTTGTGCGCTCTGTAATGTCAATGATAACTGAGCTGCTTTTATTTCTCCCATGAGGAGGGTGACCCTCTTCCCTGTGAACTTCACTGGCTCACATGCTTGTGTTTGTGCTCGGCAAGCAAATCTGAGTTCCTGCTGCTGCTGGGCGAGATGGTGGCATCCAGAAACCCCGGCTGTTGATCCTCTGTCAGCTGGCATCGCATCTCTGCTCTCCAGTGCAGAGCCACGTCACCAGAGTGGCGCTCACTTCGGATGCATGTTTTCATACCCTAGGTGCAAAATTGCTTTAATCTGGGGGCGTTGCCAGATCCTCGCTGCTTCCTTTTGAAGCATAGGCTCTTCAGCGGCACTTTCTGCGTTTTGGGGGTGTCCTTTGTCTTCTGTGCATGTGAGCAGGGAGCAGAAACGCATTTGTCGCTCACATGGAAAGCGATGGGGTTTTCCTTAGCTGGTGCCACATTTTGGTTAGCAGTCAGAGAACTGGAAAAGGAACGACACATGCACTGATGATAATTATTGCTTTCCACAGAAAGGGCTGAATTCAGATCTCATCCACTCTATCCTAATGGAGAGAGAGGGACCATCTCCCAATGCTGTCAGCTGCCATCTGACTTGCGTGTCATTCTGGTTTGGGCCTTGCAGCGCTGCCACTTGCCAGCAGTGGTCAGCGGGAGGTCCATGACTGGGCTGCTTGCTCTGGAGATCACCCTTCCCGTCCCTCCCTCCCACTGCGAAGGGTGGCTACCTTAGAGCTGCTCAGTGGGACCTCCTTGAGGTGGGGGTCGGAGTCTTTTCCCAAGCTCCCCGGGCCTGCTTTTCCATCTGGCTAGTTCGTTTAAATGGTTTATAATTAGGGTGGAGCCACCGGCTGCTTGCTGATGGGAAAGGCCATCCTTGACCTCGATTAACTCTGAGTACGACCTCTGTAACTGTGCTTACTTCTCTGTTCTCGTGGCCTTTCGTCACTGCTTTTTCGGTTAGCCACCCAGCGCTTGGGATAGCAGTCCGGTGTGGGGAGCACGGCGCTCTCTGGAACCCTGAGTGCTGTGACCTGCTGGGAATCACGCCTCGGGTCTCTCCCTTCTGGCACGGTACTGTTTAAATGGCTCGATCAGCGCAGCTATGTCGTAACGAGGCTGTGTGTCGCATGGCTTGTTCTCCCAGAAAACACAGAAACCTTTGGGGATCGTAAGCAGTTTGACCTCTTTGCAAGAAGAGTTTCTGGTCTTGCAGTGTGGCTTCACCCTGTGTGGGCAACTCCATCAGCCTGACAACCCCATAATTATGTGGCTTGTCTTTCTGGAGCATGTCAAGCCCTTCCAGTTCTTGAGCAGTGTGATGCCATACAGGAAACACACTCAGGCCGTGGAATGGCTTGGAGTTTGAAAAACACAGAGATAAATTCAGAAACCCTCAAAATCCAGCCAAACTGGGCTTTCCAAGAGTAAAAATAAATAATAACAGCTTCTTTTTCCACATAAGTATGAGGAGGAGAGAAACTACACAATGTGGATGTGTGCTCTATATATGGAAAAGGTAAATTTCTGGGTTGTATTTTCACCAAATAGAAGGCAGAAAAAAAGCTCAAAGATTGCAACATGCTCAAGGCAAGGGACTAGTTAGAATAGTGAATCATGAAAGAATTGGTAAGTGTAATAATTAATTCAGTGGCAACCTTTTTTCTGTGGTTCTGTCAGACTGGGCTTGGGCTTGGATGGCCAAAAGGCAGCCATAATAACGGAGTTTGCTGACGGCACAAAGCTTGACAGTGACCAAGTACAGAGAACAACCAGTTGCAGATGGGCTGAAATTTAACAGTGGAAAAATGTGCTCTTGTAGCAAATAACAGGGATTTCTACTGCAAACTCATCAGCTCAAAATAACAAAGGAAGAGAAAGGCTTGAACAGACTGGCTGATCTCCAGGCAGCTGCGAGCCATCCGTGCGGCATGGCCACGTAACGGCAAATACGAGTTTAAGTCAGGTCAGAAGAGACATTGTCAGCAGAGATGGGGAAAGATCAATGCTCCCCACACCGGGTATTGCTGCGACCGCTCCTGGGAAGCCGCGCACGCAGCGCTGGCCATCCACAGTCACGTTCGCCCAAGCGCAGAAGTTGCGGAGAAGCGCTGCTGGGGTGGTGCACGTCTTACGAGAGGACACGCAGAGGGGCGCAACCTGGGCACGAGTAAACGTGGGCTGGGCGTTAGGAGGTTTCTGATCTGGAAAGGGCAGCTCTGGGACCAGCCTTCCGGCAGTGGGAGTAAATGACCCAGCTGACCTCAAGATAAATTTACCAAGCTCGGTGAGAGGAATGAGGTGGTTTGCCTGCCTCTGATGGCAGATACTGAGCTCGGTGAGACAGGATGCTTCAGTCCTGCGCCCTGGTCTCCTACTCCGCTTCCCACCAGAGCTTCGAGCCCGCAGCACGCTTTTACAGCCAAGCTTCTCGCCCAAGACAACAGGGATGTTACGGCGACAATGCCGATAGCGTGACCTCCCCGACCAGTGCCATCCATCCCCGCATGAAAAGAGGGACGGAAAAGCTCTGAAAGAGCTTCAGAAAAATTCAGCGTCAGGAGTTGGCGTGAAATGAATCCAACTGTACCGCGCTGCATTCAAAGCCACATCTCGTTAAATCATCCAGGATGATGAGCTGGAAATGGGGGCAGTTTGCCAATTTATTCAGCAGATGTACAGTCACGGCCGGCCAGCAGTAATTTCTAAAATTACAACAGTCATCTAAGACAGATTTTCTTCATGCCCAAGCCACCTTTTTCATAGATTCAGTAAATAAAATGTTATCTGGTAACATTTCTCTCAATCGTAAGGCAGTAAATTATCCTTATGATAATGCTTTTAAATTTCTTCTACATTCTCTATTGCTGTTCATAAATTTTATTTTCTTTTAAAAAGTGTTGATCACTCACATTATCGTTAGAAAAACCTAGGCCACATTAACTTTTATCTGCCAGTGGATGTAAGAGGCTGGTTTACAGACATTTCGTAGGGCCTCCAAGAAGTCTGGAGGCAATTTAAGTTCCACTCAAAATTTCTTTCTTATCTGGACTTTGTCACTTTTTTTTTTCCATGGGAGGTAACAACTCACTGCTGGCTCACTTTTCTTCTCTGTGGGCTCTTCACTGCCCTGTTTCGTGAAGCTTAGCCGCCTTCTCGTCTAGATTTGAGAGACGGTGGGGCATTAGGAAGCCAGAGAGGTGATTGTACTTGCCAATGCCCTCACGCAAGAGGAGAAGCAAATATCAAGCATTAACTCCTAGATCCCCTCAGTGCTAAAATGAAGACAGATGCTTGTTCCGTCCTCCGCAAAGTCTGCAGCTGCGTCAAAAGCACATCACGGTTATGGTAGCAAGGGCAGCCCATACCAGTTGTCGATAAATCTCACGCTCAAACTGACTGCAAATCTGTTTTCCGTGTTCACCGTTTGTTTAGTTTTTGCTCTTGCGTATTTAGCCTTTTTCATGTTTTCCAGGCAGCGTGGGTTGCAAACAAACCATATAATCCGTGTATGGTTTTGGAAACGTTTTGCTCCACCCAAACCCGGGCTGAGACTGATGGCAAACAGAGCTTTGCAGGGGAAAGATGTTGACTTGCTTTGCGGCTTTGCCCAGAGCTCAGCTGATCCTGCCTGCGTTTCAGAGCACAGATTTCAATAACGGGAATGAGCCGACACGTCGGTCATCAGGGTCTTTCTTTTAGCACCGTTAGCAGTTGCAACACAAAAGGAAAACGAACAGCAAGAGGCATTCAGCTGGAGTTAGCTGAGTCTTTTGTCTAGAAAATCCTTAACTTCCCCATTGAAGTCTGTGGTAACAAATTAAAAACTTTTGTCTGCTTGCCCCTCAAAATCAGTTCATGTCAGTAACGCCTTTAGCTTCGACAAAGGAAAAGGGAGCTGTAGGCTGGATTTACCATTCATTAAGGTAAATTCATTTACTCCTCTTTATAGAGGGTTGCAAAGTGCTGCACAGTACAATAACAGTGCTTGGGGCATGGGCCTAGAGAGAGGGAGGGTAGAGAAATGGTGCTTCGGGAATGCCTTTTGAGCTTTGTGCTGAAAGCGAAGAGCTATGAAAATCATCTTATTTTCTTTATATGTGTATGAAGAATCCGCTCAAACTCAAAAGAGAAAAAAAGAAAGAATTAATCTAGGAAATGCTTGGGACGTTTCACCCCTCCTCAGGTTCCTGGGTGTTTGCAGGGTCTGTTTGGTTACAGAGAGGTCAGAGCCAAACCTTTCTTGGCAGCGACAGGCGATGCAAGGAGGGGCCCTGGCCCCAGGTTGCAGCCGGGGGGGGCAGGTTGGACGTGGGGAAGCACAGCTTCCCCCGGCGCGGGGAGCCGCCCCGGGACAGGTCCCTGCGGAGGCGGGGGGTCTCCGTCCTGGGAAACTCCTGAAACAGCCCACGAAAGAGGGACCAGTGCAACCCCGCATGGAAGAGAAGGGAATCATAGAATCATAGAATCATAGAATTGTTCTGGTTGGAAGAGACCTCCGAGATCATCGGGTCCAACCATTAACCCAGCATTACCAAGTCCCCCACTAAATCGTATCCCTTAGGGCCTCATCTAAACGTCTTTTGAATCCCTCCAGGGATGGGGACTCCCCCACCTCCCTGGGCAGCCTGTTCCAATGCCCGACAACCCTTTCGGGGAAGAAATTTTTACAAATGTCCAGTCTAAACCTCCCCTGGCGCAACTTGAGGAGAGCGTCTTTTGAAGCGAAACAGGAGAGGGTGCTACTCACATTCCCCAGACTCCATGCCAGGCAAAAATAGTGGTCCAGGCAAGTTTTCCTTTGTTGTTATTGACGTGGTTGAGAAATGAATCTTTGTGCACACTCTTGTACAGAAACAAGCTGTACGTGGGGGAGTGCTGCTTGATAACGTGGTCTAACTCGAGCATTTTTCTTCTTGCTTTCTTTGGGGGATTATGACATCTACTGCGGTTTTGTTGAAGGCAGCGAGCCGGTCCGTTCAGGAGGCTTGAAGTCAGGCTTCAGAGTTTCCTAAGCAGTAGAGTCTCATTTTTAAGTCACTGCTTTTATGACTGGGCAAATAGTGCTGTGCAGAATGGGAGTTCTTATTTGGTTTGGCTTGGCTTTCTTGACATTTACCCTGATTGAATGTCTGTGTTTCCTTCACTCATGTCAGGATAAGATCTTTTCTTTTTGGCAGATTTCCCTTGTTGGAATTCACTTTTGCATTTGATATGTCAACGGTGCATGGCTGCATATTGATTTTGTAAAGCCTTTTACTTAAAATGCCAGGATAATAATTTACTTTGCTTCAGTGCTTGTCATTGGATCCCCTTCTGTTCAGGCACTGACTGCACTTCTTTAGATGTGGATGTGAAATGAGCCTATTGAAATCTGGCTAGATCTGATCTGTAGCATTAGTTCTACAAGGTGTTAGTACCGAAACCCATCGTTTGGGAAGTTTCAGTACCTTTACTCCATAATATGATGTTACACATGTTCACTACATTAACACATATGCCTTTGAGGGGCGGAAAATGTTCTTCAACAGACCCATAACCCGTGACTGTCAAATAAATTCACTTGTGAACTGATTTAGTATAAAAGGGAGTCTTATAACCGTTTATCATATTGAAAGGAATTCCTTAATCTTTATAAAAACCAGCCACCTACAATTATCATTCAGTAATTTAAAATGCCAGTTGCTTTCCTTTCTGACATAGAAAATATATGTCTATGCGCGCAGTAAAGATATGTAATAATCACATGCTGCATTAACAGGATAGGAAAATTAATCCCACCCAATGTAAAAGTATAAATATCATTAGCTGAATCAAAATGAATGTGACGTTCCTGGTGAGTGAGTCTATTTTTGGGAAATCATGGGGTTGGAATAAGATTAAAATAAGAAAAGGTGACACTTGGATCTTGTTGCTAACTGTAAAATATTCCCTCTTCCATGAAAAGGTTGCAGCTTGCTCCTTTTATAAAACCTCTGGTTTAGCTTCCCTATCATTTTGGCCTGAGAAATCCCAGCTAAACTTTGAGGTTGAAGCAGACTGTCGTACTACAAACAGACGTTGCCTGTTTTTTGCAGAGCAAGTTTACAAAACAGGCTCGTTTTTGAAACGGTGGCTTGTGCCATCCTCACATCACCCCTGAACTCCAAAACTACCGGTACGCTTTTCATAAGGTAAAATTCAGTCGGTTGTACTTACCCAAAGCTGTTGTTTATCCTGTGGAAAATTTTAAAAGGCAATCATCTGCTCCCTCTGTTGTCAGTGTATTTTTACCCTGATTTAAGTAGACACAGAACAAAATACTTGTGGTCTGTGCGGTTAAAGATCCCACCCGGGCTTTTCTGGTCATACCAAAGCTGCTGATGGCAGCCTGAATATCCTTTCATAGCTTCTGTAGCCATTATAAATCTACCTCCTAATGAACAAGTATTTTCTTACGAGTTGTTTATTTAATAAGGAGAAACGAGGGTTGCATTTGAAACTATCACGCTACTATGATTTTAAGCCCCTACGTATTTTGCACAAGAAAAACAAGCTTTGCAAAAGCTTTGTTTATGCCAGCCAGGGCTGGAGACCTCCTCTTGGATAATTTGGCAATGGTGACAGGTTTTCTTTTCCCAGATGAAAGCACTCTGCGTTTGACTCCTGAGCGTATATTGGCATTTGGCTCCTGAAGCAGGCAGAGTCAAGGAGCCCGTTACAGCGCGTGTGGTCTGAACAAGGCCTAATTCATTACCGAGAATAACTTTGAACTGACACAGAAAGTCAGCGCTTCCTCTTGGCGTAGGAAAGCCAGGACCTCAGAGCACATTATTTTTAGCTGAAAATAAGCACGGGCTGTTAAACACAAAGAGAACCTGTGAGAAGCCCTGCGGCACCGAGCGCGGCACCGGGAAGGTCTCGCTGCAGCAGTTTTGTGCCTCGTACGCTGGCGGAGACGTATGGGACGTCACGTCTGACCCCATATGGCCATTCCTATACAAACTAGACCTGCTTGCGACACCCAGGGAAGACGGATAGTCCTTTCTAATTACCCCTTTTCAAACGATTTAGGAACAAACAAACAAACAGTTATTTCTTGAGACAGAAAGGAGACATTGGGAGTCAGCAAAATTGCTTCAGTTGCTCTCCGCTCTCCATGGAGATGGCCGTCGTGCCCGTAGGCAGCTCTGGTCTGTGAAGGGAGGAGGAAGGAATCTATTCTAAGCCGTCTTCTAAAGGTTATATAGGAGTTTTGTGGGAGAGCCCAGAAATAGCTGAGGGCAGCTAGACCCACGATGACAGAGCCGGTACTGAAGTCCTTGTACTCGCGCTGAAGGCAAAGCAGACCAAGCCTGAAAAATGTGTGGTCGTCGCCAGAAGAAAGCTTACAGTGATGGGCCGCTTTTTCCAAGGAGATGAGCTAAGACTGAGCTGGGTGAGTCGGCGGAGAGGGAGCATCATGACTAGGAGACCTCACAGGAGTGCCCAGCCAGACGTGAACCCAACGGTCTTCCCAAATCAACAATTTCAAGACAAATTACAGTTAAATAAAGAGATTTATCTCGAGGTGTCTTTGATCTCTCCAATGGTAAAGAGCGGCGCTGGGGCACAGAGGAGGGCAACCAGCATTATGGGAGCTGCACCCTCGGAGCACGGCTGTGCTCTGAGCATCAGGCAGAGAAGGATACAGGGACCGTCCCAGAAAACACCCGAGAAAGGCTCCAAGTGGTAGCAAAAGGAAAGAAACGGTATGTCAAGCTCCCAGCGAGGCTTCCTACCCAGGGCAAGGAAGAGATGCGGTTTTATTTGTACCTGGTTTGGAAGGAAATTTTTGCAGCGGTGAACTTGGCTCTCTGTTGGAATTACAGCACTGTGCTGCTCTCAGCCACACTTCCTGCAGCACAGCCCCCAGGGCACGAGATAATAAAGCTGTTGACATCTCGGGATCAGTGGGTTTTAAAATAAGCCAGAGAAGTGCCTTTATAAGGGAACAAACCCGGTGCACCGTATATAAGGGGAAAGACGCGATGTTTTCCAACAGAAAGGGATGTGTCCTTGGCTTCGTTTGCTGATGCCAAGCAGGTCACGGCCTGGAGCACCCAACCCACAATGAGACGGGAGGTGACTCCTGCTGCAAGTGGGAGGTGGAGTAGGGACCCCAAGAGGTCCAGCGCTGTGGTGACACCGTGATCCTATGAAAGAGATGGCTTCATGTATGATTCTGGTCCAAATCTTAAATAATCTAGAACAAACTGTTTGATCCTTGGATATTTTGCAGGGATGGAAGCAATACTGCCCTGACTGCAGCACGTAGGCCGAAGCAATGTGTCTTTGCAGAGGATAAATGCTAATGATGCTTTTGCAAACGCCGCATCAAGAATACTCTGTGGTAACAACTGCTCAAGCAGAACGTGCTGCAAATTTAAGCTCGTGACATTGTGGATTTAGGACGGAGAAGGTTAGCAGGGACAGCGGTGGCCCTGGTCTCAGTTACAGTCCTGTGGCTGTTCCCGCCTTTGCCCGTGCGGCTGGTTGCTGTTGCCCTACGAGATGTCACTATTTTACAGCTCGGTAAAGGAAGATGTGTGTGAGCACGGTCCACAGCCGCGCAGGTGTTAATCTAGGCTGTCCCTGGGACTGGGCACATCCCCATAACAGCAGGGCCAAGCCCTCCTATTTCCTCCAGGCGGGGTTTTGTCGCATTAGCCAGAAGAGCTGTGCATTTTCACCCAGGGCTTTCGCCTCTGGCCTCAGTGCAAGGATGCTTGCGCTTCATCAGAATCCAGCGACAGGAGCAGGAAGCCGAGCAAGCGCAAAGGGCAGCCCGTGTTCCTCCTGCTGCGAGATCAGGGCAAAGATGCGCAGTTCGGGGCCAGCCTTACAGGAGGCAAACCCCCCTTTTCTCTCCTTGACTCAGGGACAAGGAGAAGGGTTCCGCAAATCAGAGGCAGGATTTGGCCCGCTGGTGTTTTTGCATATAGTAGGTAGCAGGTCTTACGTGGAGAAAAATGTTCTTTAATCAGCATCTTTTACTTTATTGCAATTAACTCTGTTATGCTAATACAGTCTTACTGATTAAAGACCCTAAGCTTCCCTCTAACAGTCCTGAATTACTGTTCGGATAATGAGATTTCCATTTCTAAGCGTCCTGTGCGTGCTATCCAAATCACATCTGTATTCATGTACATACCGAATATGAATTATTCTCGCAACATTTACATCAAACATCCTTCCTGCATCAAAAATACCACGCCACACTCAGTTAAAAACAGCTTTCCTGTGTTTTAGCGCTCAGCTTAACACTATTATTATTAGCCCTGCGTTATTACTGCTGTATATTTAAGCGGGCGTCGAAGGACGTTTGCAACATTTGGTGTACAAGGCTGAGCTCTGAGGGGCGTGGGACAGCGGCTGACGCTGGATGAGCTATTCGCTGGCACTTATTCATCGCGCCTGATATATCCTTATCGCACCAAGGGTGCACGTACTGTAGCGATATCACGCCCAGTGACGGCGAAGCGCTGAAGTCAAATTGCTGCTGTGGAGATAATGGCTCCTAGCCCGCGACGGAGGCGTGACAGGAGCGTGTCACGACAGCAATGTCACCGTAAAAGCGAGTGCAGCAAAGAAAAAGATGGCCAGGAGGTCTGACAGTGACGCCGCTGCACTGGCAGTGGTACGTGGCACAGCCGCGCGACAGTCCCCGGCTCCGAATCTGTCCCCAGCCAGCGGTGCGGCACTGATGTCGCAGCACCTTTCGGGTGCAAGCCCATGCCTTGGCCAGCTTGAGGGGCCTCAGATTTATTTTGTTCCAGCTGTCTCATTCCAAATCAAGAGCAAAAATTTTTTCAGTAACCATTTTTTTTATTAAATGTTAAAAGGATGGTGGCTGTTATTAATGAAGCTGAAGTCTTTCCTGGCCGTAAGTTACCATAAAGTGGCATCTGAGCTAATGTAATTTCAAGGAAATGTCTTACGCTGCAATCTTAGATACCAGCAAGAGGCCAAACACGTTCCATATCCTCTTTTACGGTCTTCACAATATTAGTCCAATTTGCAGAACAAACACATTCAACCCCCAGCCCTTGTGCCGTGACCCGTGAATAATACTGCTAATAGGATTGACAAGTCTGGCCGGCGCTCCGGGACAAAACTCCTGTTGAATTTGGTGGGAGCTACTCCACTTCCCGCATTCTCTCCACAAAACCTTCGCCTCCTCCGACAGGCACTCGCAGCCCAAGCGAGGGAGGTCTGAGCCGCAGTGATATCTGAACCACCTGTAGGACAAACGTGCTTTGCGGTTGCCTTTTCTTGCTTTAACAGGGGTGTGAACAACATTTTTTTACACAGATGATAAATTTTGTAGCCACCCTGAAGGGGCGAGGCTCTCTCCCACGCTTGGCAGCAGCAAGAGGGTTATATGATTGTGAGTTTTATATGGTTTATATGATTTTCCGGTCCTCTTCAAGTAATGGATGCTACGGCCACTTGGATTTCGGTTGTAAATCTTCAAGTTACCAAAATCTGCCATCAAAATGAGAACCTTAGCGTCGGCTTCTCTCCTCGCTTCCTTGCTTCTCCCTTGCCTAAGGGCAGCATCAGATTATTGTATCTTGAGGCTGTGACAGTAAAAACTACTAGTACTGAGGCTGGAATAATGTTTGATGCTTGTCCTCACATAGAGAACCCGGTGCTCTGTAGATTTCTCTGATGTTATATATTTATCAAGTTGGTAAGAGGACCTCAGTCTGTTTTGTGAGAGGATCCGGTGTTTCCCTGAAAGGTCTGGAGGGATCCGGGCAGAGATTTATTCTGTTTAAATCATGCCCTTAATTTCCCTGGCCTGCAGCATGACAGCAGCAGTGCTGGGAAGGGAGCTCTGGAGATCTCCAGTCTGGAGCAAGGCTACTGCCCACACTCGATCAAGACAATCCTAATATCTTTATTATTATTATTATTAGAGTAAAGGGAGGCTTGATTTATAGACCTTAGTCTAATTTGAGGAATAGAGCTCGCATGGTGACACAGGACACAAATCACTAAGCAGCTTTAGGCAGCGAGTTGAACATTAAAATAAATGATACCTACTAAACCCACTTAGTACAGGCTCACGCGGACGCTAGTCCTGTTATCAGAGCTGCCTTCACTAGGAACAGGAGTTAGTTTCTAAAATACAGATCTTTTTCTTCCTTTAGACTGGCTTGAAAGGCAAGTGCTGCCCCTACAGGGAAAACTGAGAAAATCCAGTTTGAGAAGGAAACTTGTGCCCTCCCTGGGTGCCAGCACCACAGAAGGACAAAATCCCCCAACCGTTTGGAAATGGCAGTTCCCCAAATCATGTGAGGTGAAGGATAAATACAGGGTGCGACCGGAGAAAGCCTCCAGGACTGGATCTTGGGAGGGAGCAGGAAGGAGACCTGTGACGACGTGACCGCAGCATCTCTGGGCTCAGCAGGAAACCACCCGAGAGCTTGACTAGGAGCCTCCAGGTATCATCTTGCTCCCGCTCCTCAGACACCGTGGAGGTGACACGGCCCCGAGCTCAGCGGCCCAGCACAGGTGGGCAGCCCATACCTGTGCACAGGTTTCACTCCAGACAGGCTTTTCTGGGTCTCCAGACGAGGTGACTTGAAGACGATCTGGAGGCATCATCCTGTTTTTCAACTTGACGCAAGGTGGACGGCAGGTGAAGGGGGAGAGCATGCCCTTCTGCCCTGCACTGGGGAGGCCACGCCTGGGTACTGGGACCAGTCTGGGGCTCCAAGGGATCTCCAGAGCAGAGCGAGCCCGGGGACACCCTGGCAGTGATGGGAGGGGGCCAGGGCGTGTGAGGAGAGGCTGGGGGAGCTGGGCTTGCTCAGCTGGGGACGAGGAGGTGAAGGGAGACCCAGCGGCATCTCCCCCTGCCCGAAGGGGTCCCGGAGGCGCCTGGGCCGGACTCAGCTCGGAGGGGCACAGCGAGAGCACCAGAGGCAGCGGCACAAGCTGCAGCACGGGAGACCCCGGCCGGCCCCAAGGAAACAGCCCGTCCCCGTGCGAGTGGTGGGGGATGCCCATCCCCAGGGACTGCCCGGACTTACCCGGACACGGCCCCCAGCGACCTGCTGCGGCTGCGGCCTTGGCCCTGCTGGGAGCGGGGTTGGGCCGGAGACCCCCACCCCGGGGTACCTCCAGGCTGTGATGGCACATCTGACCCCACGGTGGGACATCAGTTTTGAGGTGACCATCTCCAGGACTTGCTTGGAGAGTGCAGAGCTCCGTGCTGGCTGGGAGCTACTCCTAGCAGATGGATCCAGGGAATTATGGTGGGATGGAGCCGGGACTTCACCCCTTCCGCATCTGTGGAGCACCCGGTCCCCATTCGTCTTGCCTCAATGTAACTATTACACCGCTTTGCCCCAAGAAACCTGCCTCTTCCCAGCCTCTGCCACGTTGCAAGTTCAGCCTCGGGCACTTGCAAAGCGCTTTCCTCCTATTCTCCCACGATTTTAGCGTGCTGCTCCGAGAGTAAACCTGCTGGCAAAGTGAATACGAGGAGCGCCTGCAAGGTAATCTCTTTTGAAAGCTGGGAGATAATCAGGGCTGCCCGAGCCACTGCGAAGACACAGCCGCACGCCTGCCCCTGTGAAATCCCACCTCGCTGCTGCTGATTTCGCAGAGCAAAGTTTTCTTCTTCTTCTGAGTCCTGCCCACAGCCTGGCTGAGGTAATTGAGCTCTAACCAGTCTGTAATTAGCGTCTCTCGGGCTGCGATAGAGCCCTGCGCTGCCGGACCTGCCCAGGCAGGCAGGAGGACGCCGCGGTGCCGGCTCAGAGCGGGTCGCCCGGGTCCAGGCTCAGGTGAGCCCTGCGAGGGCGTGTGTGCACGGAAAAACACAATTTACCCTTTTGGGGACAAGCACAGGGTTGTACAGGGAAATGA
The DNA here is from genome assembly GCA_009819775.1 of Phoenicopterus ruber ruber. NCBI lineage: Eukaryota > Metazoa > Chordata > Aves > Phoenicopteriformes > Phoenicopteridae > Phoenicopterus > Phoenicopterus ruber. Next base: position 577,822 of record CM020221.1, read on the forward strand.
GCAAGCAGAGCCGTGCAACCCAGCGACGACTCACATCCACTTTTACGTTTATTTATTTACAGTTAATGGCAGGGGTCTCGGAAAAAAAAGCTTTTTGAATCACTAGCATCGTGGGAAAAATCAAGGGCTGCAGCATGTGAGGTGCAGTTTCGGTAACAGTTTCAAAGCAAATCAGATCAAAACTCCTACTACAGCCTGCAAGACCACACAGATAACGGCCCCGTCAAGCTGCTGTCGTGGTGCTGCTGTGTCCGTCTCCTCGTATTGCTTGCTGCCCTCCTACACGTGGAGGGTAGCACGGTGCCCCCCACCAGCCACGCTCCTCCTTTTCGACTCAGCCGGAGGGACGAAAAGTGCAGGCCAGCGCCGGCGTTAAAATCCTCCCGGTGAAAAGCACGGCTGAAACAATTCGCTCCGTAAACTGGCGCTGGGGACTGTTCTGGTGAGGAGCGACAGACAACGTCGGAGAGCCCTGCGGGCTTCGACAGGCCTCGTCGGGAGCAGGCGCTCGCTCCTTGAGAGAGGAGGCAGCACGGAGCGCCGGAGCCAAAGATGACAGAGAAAAGGGGGTGAGGGATGCGAAAAGCCTGGGAGCCGCCGTTCTCAGGAGACACACTGCTGCCTGAAAAGAAAACATCTTTTTTTTCCCTAAGAAGAGCAGCAAACCCGGTTAGCAGCGATGGAAGCAGAGAGAATAACCCCCTGTGGCTGTCATGTGCTGTGGCACGGGGGTCCCCGCGGGATGCCGGCGAGAAGCGTGTTGCTGGCTGAAGGGGCCAGGATCGGCGATATCTGCGGAGGGAGACGTGGTACCATCGGCTCCGTCCCACTCCCAGCCCCACGGCTACTCATCGTCTCCCACCCGCGTCTGCCTGGTGCCAAGTCTGAGCTGCAGCTTTCATCCCCCAGCCGTTTTTACAGGATCCTCTGTCACCCCTTTCATTATCCGATGGGAAACGGCTAGTGTGGCGCTAAAGGAAATGGTGTACGGATCCACTGAAGGGACGAAATGGTGTTGCCACGGGCTCTCCCATTTCTGCTCCCAGAGCCCACGGACGCGGCCAGTGCCCAGGACGCTGGGGAGAGCCGTGCCCAGTCCAGCCGGGACACTCCGCTTGCAGGCGGGATGCTCTGGGCAAGTCGATGACAGCACAGCTGGCCTCCGGAAAACCCCGCAGGCCCTCACTGACGCCTCTTGGCTTGTTGTCTCCTTTGAATCGCCTTTTCTTCCTTCGCTGGCTGTCTGTCTTGTCTCCTTTTCATTTTTCCCTCTTCTTCTATTTAAATGGGGAAATGTTTGCTAGTGCCCTGCCTCTGTTAAGCGTTTCTCCTTTTATTTCAAATTTTGATGCGTTTTCCCCCAAAGACACATGCTGTTTTAATCAGGAGCAATCAGTCATTAAAACCAGATTAATTAAAGAAATGAGTTTACGTATTTTTCTCATGATCTGAAACGAACAGGAGGAAAACTCTACAGTCTTGCATTTATAATGCTGTTTGTCTGCAACAGATCACTGGATAATATCGCTGCTGATCTGAGGAGATGACGCCACCTCACCGTTAATCACTTGCTTGAATAATAAAATAGCTGGATGGGAACCTACTGCATCCTTTGGAAACAGATATTTTGGTCCCTTCTACCATTTATACTGCAGCTGAGAGCCTTGCTCTGCAGTTCCTTAAAACCGTGGCATGTGAACGCAACGTGCCCTTTGCTGGACTCCACTCACGATGTATTTAATTCTTATTTTTCACTCGGCCGCCGCTGCTGTGGCCCTTAACCCCGCTTGCCACCGTCGGGGGACAGGGACGGAGCCCCGTGGGGCTGTGATGCGCTGCACAAGTTTGGAGCAACGACCGCTCCTCCCGTTTCTAGTTCTGAGGCTTTTAAAAACATCAGGGTCGGTGTGACCCCATCTAACTTGGGGGGTTAGCGTAAAGTCACTGAATAAATGATGTCATATGGTGTCAAAATGATACCGAAATGATACCATGAAGGCGCTGAGTCGATGATGCCATTTAATGTTAAATGGTATCATGGATAAAGCCACTAAATAACTGATGCAACCCACTGAAATGATGCAACCTACGTGAATGATGCCAGCTGATGTCAAGTGACGTCATAAATACAGTCAGTGAGTAAATGATGTCATATGGTATCAAGTGATATCGTAAATGAAGCGACTGGGTAAATGGTCATTGCCATACTGAAAGAGGTACCTGCGGTGAGTGTGGTAAGATGAGGAAGGTTATTGAAATGTTAATTAAGTTAGTTTAATATTAGTTCATTAATGAAGTATTAATGTGCTAATAGTAAATGCATTACATCTAAAGAAAAACATCTCTTCAAACTGAGTATCATTGATTTATTAATTACTGATCAATGCCTAATGATTATTAATGACAGTGATCTATTAGCACTTTACTGTTGATTCACTCGCGCGTGCCTCCATTTTGACGAACCGATTCAATCAAAGCGCCAGGAGAACCCCCCGGCTGAGCGGAGCCGTGGGGTGCTCCCTCCCGCTCCCACAAGTGCACCTCCGTCCCGCAGGGAGCCCCCCGAAACGATGTCACCCGCTGCCCTCGGCACTTCGGGACCGGCTGTAGCCCAGCAGCGAAGGTTGTTTCCAGGAACACAAGAGGCTCAGCAGGATTACGACCCAGCAGCCGCCCGGGACGGCTATTTCTAAGCTTCTCGGATGGCCCTTTGTCATCCCCAACAGGGAGGTCAGGCTCCCCGGGAAGCAATTTGCACAGCCTTCAGGTTCATATTATTTGCTGGAAAATGCCCATACTAGGGGAACAACCCCGCAAAGGGGAATTTATTATACAATTACCCTGGGGGAAGTGTCAGCGACATTAATCCTATTACAGCATTAGTAGGATGGGGTCACAAGAAATGATAGTCAGGGAGAAAACAGCACCCTGCCGAAAAGCAGGAACCCCGGTTAGGAACGTCCCTGTCTTGATAGCGTCACAAATAAAAAGATGAAATGTGACGGGACTGTCAAGTCCCCCCTAGGCTCCGCCGCCCCAAGGAGGATGCCCCGGCACTCCCAACAAGCCTTTTCGTCCCGTTCGGCTGGGTGGGTGCTCGGCGCTTGCAGCGATGGTGAAGCCTGGCATTGCTTCCAGCAGGTCCCCGCTGCTTTCGTCATCAGCTCTCCTGTTTTCCAAGGAGAAATGAGGCAGGGAGCGGTGAGCTGACCCAATTCCCTATTCCTAAACCTTTCCTGGTGCGACCACGCTCACGCAAGCCAGCCTTGCAAAGCTTTGGTAAGAATCAGATTTTAAGCCTGGTCAACTTGGGAAAAACCAGAACCAAGCAGCCGGTATTAAATCTACTCACAAATAAATCCCTCCTCAGGGACGAGAGAATTGAAGCCATTGATGCCTGGGTTGTCTTCAGTGTTGAACCCCCAAAAAAGATGGAGCAACTGGATTAAAAGCAAGGTCGTGGGAACAAGAGCGAGAGGGAGGAAAGGACCTGCCTGGAAGGGTGCAGGAGGGGAGAGTCATTTGCAGGCTGGTGGTACACGTGGGGTTTGGCCTCTCTGAAAACTCCTTAAGGCAGTATTTTGTTAGCTCAGAGGGTTTACAAGGTGCTTGCTTGCTCTATGGGAGAAGATGAAGGAGTTCTGGCTCAGCTCTGGAGGACTCTGGTCCTGTCCGTTTGCCTGGAGAAAACCTCCTCTGCCTGCATGACTGGCTCAGCACTGCCAAAAAGTTGGGTGACCCAACACGGCACCTGCATTTCTCACTCATTTCTATGATGACATCCAGGTGATGTCAAGCAAAGAGTGGTGAAATAGTAGCCCATACAACACTCAGCCTCTCTTTTCCTATTTGGATGAAGAAGATGCATTTATATTTTGCCCATGAGTGCTGGGCACAGACAACCAGTTAAAAGCTGAGTTGTAAATTATTTACCTTGGAGAAAAGTCAAGTGAAACCTTGTGCTGGATTTCCCCAGTGCCCTTCTCCTAAGCCATCCTCTTAGGATCCGTTTTCCCTCCTAACTACTAAGCGTTTTTTGCACAGGGCAAAAGCTGTTCCTTGGACCCCGAGGAAAACCAAAACTTGTTCCCTTTTCATCAGCACTGACGAAAAAGTGTAAAGAGCTGCAGGTCATGGCAGATGTCAAAATGTAACTTTCACACTGGTTCTAAATTTGAATTTTATTACGCAGAGAATTATCGCTCTGAATGGCTAAACTACATTTTAAGAAACCGCAGTATTTGGGAGTTCTTTACAGAGGAGCAGGACACCATTGTGTTTCACCTGTCCCAGTGCATAAATTACTATTTATTCAAGCTTAATTTTGATTTTGCTTGGGTAATGCCTGCAATCACTCATTAATTAGGATAAGCCAGGAGGGTTTTTTTTTTAGATTTCAGTATGTTTATGTGCCAAGATCAGCAAAAAACTGTCTCTTGCTCGATGTGACTGTGACATACCGGCACATCCAGTCCCTCCCATGTGCGTTTTCATCCTCCTACTGCCTTGGAGAGGGGTAGCTGGATGTGGTGCGGCTCTGCTATCTCCACGATCTGCTGGCTAGCAACCACCTTGGAGAGATAACAAATGCCTGAAATACAGGAAGAGTTTTAATCGGACATTGCAGATCTTCCCACGCTGGGGAGCAGACCTGCAGGAAACCAGGCTCAGCGCATGCGAGTATCCCCACTGCCTCTGTGGGCACCGCAAACTGCTTTTGACCTTTTTGGATAGAAAAAAAAAGCACAACTTTTTTTGTATTAACAAGGCACAATTTGTGAAGTGTGAGGTTTGAATAGGATGTGAGGTGTTAGCGTTCATGAAACTAAATTTTACCCACTTTCTACCTAGAGAAGATGACATCCAGAGGTCACTCCCAAGCTAAATTGTTCTGTGATTTCATTTTGAATAATATTTTATTAATAACAGCTGACTTCTCGTGGCTCCAGGGCTCTTGGTGTTACGACGAAGGTGGCGAGCAGAAGCCCAGGAGCCAGGAACGCCCCTGGAGACTGAAGTGAAAGCAGACGCCAGTTTGCTCCACCACCCCCCCCTCTGGCCGTGCAGCTCTCGGGACAGGACCCACTCGCACCAGCCCTGGACTGCATTTTCCCCGTGGAAAGGGAGCCGGCGGGCAGCGCAGCCTCACCTCCTGAAGGACGAGGCTGCGGCCGGCCCAGCTCTGTCACGCCGCCAGCCAGAGTTAGTACGAGAGCTCCTCACACCCCGCTGTGCCTCACCTGCTTGGAGCAAGTTATGCTGATACCGGCTTTTAAATATTTTTTTTTGGGCTACCTGCACTCAGAAAGCGTCGAGGTAGCTTATTTTAAGGAAAACCAGTGGTTTTCGCGGCGGGAAGTGGCCGGCCCCGGTGTCCCAGGCTTCAACGGCAGCGGGGGACAGACCCCCCTGGGTAAAGGGTTTCAGGCAGCGGCGCTCCCTGACAGGACCCCGGCCCGCCCCGCCGCGCACAAGATGGCGGCGCGGGATGACACGGCGGTCACGTGACGCGCGGTGCCGCCCGCCCTGCCCCGCCCGCCGCCGCACGGGACACGGGGCTGCCGCCGCCGCCCAGGGACCCGCCCGCCCGCCCGGCGGCCGCGCCGACCCGACCCGCCGCGGGGCTCCGCGCCGCACGGTGAGCAGCGAGCCGCGCCGCCGCCGCCTCAGCGCGGGGCCGGGCGGTGGGGCCGGGCGCAGGCCCGGGGGCGGCGGCGGGACGGGGCGGCGGGTGACAGCGAGGACGGGGCCGCCGCCGCGCGAGGCGGGGCCGTGTAGCGGCGGGGCCGGGCCGCGGCTCGGGGGTCCCGGCCCCTCAGCCCGGCGGCGGCCCCCGCAGCCCCGGGGGATCCACGGGGGGTGTCCAGGCCCCTTCAGCCCTGGGGAGGGCTCCGGTCCCTTCGGCTCTGGTCCCTTCAGCCCCGGGGAGGGCTCCAGTCCCCTCAGCGCGGGGGGTCTGAAGGAGCTCTGGTCCCTTCAGCTCGGGTGTATCTGGGCCCCTCAGCCCCGAGGGGACCGGGGAAGCTGCAGTCCCCTCAGCCCCGGGGAGCTCGGGGGGCTGCGGTCCCCTCAGCCCCGGGGGAGCTCTAGTCCCCTCAGCTCGAGGGGCTGTGGTCCTCTCAGCCCCGGGACCCAGGAGGGGCTCTGGTCCCCTCGGCCCCGGTGCCTGGTCGGGTCTGTTCCTCTCAACCCCAAAGTGTCCGAGTGGGGGTCCGGTCCCCCCTGCCCCGGGGTGTCTGGGGGTCCCGTGGTCCCCTCAGCTCAGGTGGGACCGTGGGGGTGAGCTCAGTCCCCTGAGCCCAGGTGGGGCCTTAGGGACCCCTCAGGCCGGGCCTGGGCCCCCCCTCAGCCCGGGGGTTGCCTGGTCCCCTCGGCTCACTGGGGTACGAAGGCAGGCTGCTTCCCCCTCCGAAAGAAGCTGGAGTCGTCTGCGGTGAGCAGGGAGGGGATCGGTCGGTCCTGTCCTGACGGCTTCGAGGGCTGTAGCGGTGGCGTTAGGGCCGCGCCGCCTCCCAGGGTCTGAGGTTTGCGGGGTAGTGGCGGCCCGAGGGTCTCGGGGACGAAGAGGCTGGATGGCAAACGGTGGGCGACGAGGAGAGGCCTCGCTGTCGCCGGCACCCTGGCAGGCGGGCGCGCTCCCCTTTGCTGGTGAAATTGCTTGCTGATTGACGGGCTGGATTGTTTGGGGTTTTTTGGGTGCATAACACATGTGGCTGTCTTTTTACTGTGTTCCTGCTGGAGGCCCTGTTTTGATCAAGGTTTCTAATTTATTCTGTCTTGTGTGAAAACCTCATTAAAGAAGGCCTCGGTGCCTTCAGGCACCGTAAATACACGAAGCAAGGATGGAAAGAGAGAGAAAAGAGTATTATTTGTAAAAAATGGGAGCTCTGCCATATTGACATGGTGCTGATGAAGCTTGCTGATGCAGGCAGCCTCTCTTAGCAGAGCTGGAAATGGGATGTCGATGAACGTCCTCGTGTCACTTTGGCTGGTGGCAGCATCGGTGCATCGCGGTGTGACGACAGGTTTTGTAGCAATTCCTTCAGACTCTGTTCTGCCACTTCAGGTCCGTGTGGATGAAAATGATTTCTGTTGGCTTTCATGCCCATTTGTGAACCGGTATAAAAATACAGCCACGACGCCTGATAGTTCTAGTCGGTGGAAGCTCTGCTGTTGAGCTTGGTGGATTTGGGCTTGGCTACATTTATTTGTTTGGGGAGTGGATGTTGCACTGGAGTAATGCACACCTCTATTTTATTTCATGTAGTATTTTGGTGGGCATTGGAATTGCTTCAGCTTTGTGAAGGTGTTAGAGTTTGGAAAGAGAACACGATCAACCCCGGTTGGTGGCAGACGAAAGATAAAGGCTACTTTTACAATAAAGGTAATAAAACCCCTTTAAATCCAGAGAGATTGCCTTGATTTTCCAGGTTTGTGCATGTAGAGCAGAATTAAATTTAGCTCAGATGCCTTTAAACTGTGTGGTCTGTGCAGCAAACCATGATTCCCAAATCATTTATCACCCTTCTTTCGTCTTTCATGTATCAACCTAGAGACAACATGTCTCCACATGTTTAATTAGCTTTTAACAACAACTTGCAACACTTCTAAATTTAATAAATCGAAGTATGCGGATCATTTTCAGGGCTTGGAGGTATTAATGAATACTGTTTGACTACTCAGAGTTAACGGTATCCTTAAAAGGCCGTGGCTTGTTAATAGCACCTTTTGTATACCTGTTCTCCATGTATATCATTGCTTCGCTCAACACTTGTCAAGCTTGAATAGGTGCTGCTTTTAATTAAATAATTATTGCGTTCTCTTGAACTGAACGTGTGGAGGAAGAACGCACACGCCATCAGTGATGGCAACTAAAAAATTCTTCCCGTCTTCTGGTCGCTGCCGCTCTGCGTTGTTCAGTGTTGGTTAATGGTGTGCTAAATATGGGTGGCCTGGGACTTACTCAGATTTAATAGCAATTTCAGTCTGGCCGTAAGGAACGGTTGCTGAATTAAAGCCTTTTTAATTGGGGCAACAGGACATCCTATTAAAAAAAAAAAAAAAAAGCTCAGACAAAAATAATCCAGAACCTTGTTCTCCAGCATGTCAGGAAGGGCCTCTTTGGAGTTAAAAAAAAAAAAATGTATAGCACCATCAAAAAATGAACTAGGAGACTTGCATGTGGCCACAAACGCTGGTTTTGTTGAACGTGACATGAGATCCTTCTCTCACGGTGTGGTTCCTGGGGACACATGTTGTGCAGGAAGGATTTTTAAGGCTTCACAGTGAGGTAGGTCCAAACTGTTCTTTGCTGAAATAGAGCGGAGCACCTGAATGCTATTTCAGTCGTAATTCAAGTGCAACACATCAAAAACAACTGTATGTGGAAAAAATGCTCTGAAGTAGAGGTGAGCTCAAAAACCTGAGTTTTGTGAGGTTTTTTTAGAATCTGAGGGCCGTGAACTGAGCTCCTGTGTACTGTCAGTGTTTTCCGAAGGATTTTGGTGTCATCGGAGGCTTTTTGCGCCCAGGACACCAGCACGCAGATAGGGGCAGGCAGCCCTCCAAGGGCTGATGTTCTGCATGACTCCTGTGCTGTGGATTGGAAACTCCGGCTTGAATTCCCAAAGTGTGTGGCATCGTTCAAGTTAATTAAGTCCTCCCCTCCCCCCCCAAAAAGGCTGGGGGAAATGCAGAAGACTGAAGAAAGTGTGAGACCTGCTGTTTTTTTGTGAAGCTTTCATCCCAACTATATTTTATGCTTTTGAAAATCTACGTAGCAGAGATAGTGTTTGGTGCCGGTTACTTGGGCTTGATTTTTGTTGATAAAAGAACATCCATCCTAATAAGCTACTAAGTGTAACTGGTTTCCCTGTACTGTGTGTTCATTAATGTAACTGAATATTTAAATGTCTTTAAAATGTTTGTCTGTATTGTTTCTGGTCTTATCAAATGTATTAATGGGGGGGGGGGGGGATCCTTGAAAGTACCACCTGAGCTTTGTTCTGATAGCTCTTGACCAAGAGCTGTTAAGGGAAAAGAAAGTCTCGTTTAGGAGACTATAATGTGTCTCTTAAAGAAATGCAGCTTTTAAAATGTAGTTATTGCTGTTGCTGGTTTTACAGTTCACTCATCCAAATCAGAGGAGCAAGACTTGCGTGGAGCAAAATGTCGTGTTGATGCTTCCTTCGTCGGCTCATGTGGTGCTGGTATCTGTGTCAAACAAAACCACTAATAAATCTTTATTGTGAAAGCATCTTCACTAACTGTAGGTTTTGCTTGTGATAAGTTGCTTAGATTTAAACAAACAAACAAAAAACCTCCTCCTTCTTCACCATGACTCTAAAGCTGTTTTTTCCCTCAGACTTCCCACTGTGGTCTGCCTTCTGTCTCCCTGATTTTGAAGCTCTTTGGAGGTAGCTTGCTTTACGTAAAGAAGTTAAGGCGAAGCGTATTGCCGCTCGGAAAAAAGGCGTAAAGGAGTCCCTGAAGTCCAGTAGCTTTGGGTTTTTCTAATGCAGGAAGCATAGCTGTGTGAGAACTGGCAGCCTTCTGACCAAGCGGGGCGAGGCGCAGAGGTGCAGTGGGGAGGCAGGGTAGCAGAATTCCTCAGGTGTGCTCGCTGCGCTGGCTTCTTGGGGTGCAGTGAGCATCCTTATCAGCTGCCTGGGATGGGGCTTGGAAAATTGAGCGCTCCCGGGAGCATCAGTTGGTGTGGGTCTGGGGAACGGTGGTGAGCGGGGCTGTCTTCCCTAAGCCTTCATCGGAAGAAGAGGTGGGAGGAAACAGAGGTAAAAATGACAGAAGAGGTTGTAATTCCTGCCTTAAGAACTGAAACAGCCTTACGTTGGGTATATTGCCCCCACAACCCAGCAACGTGGAAGAAAATCTTGCTGAATAAAGCAGCCGCTTTTCTTTGCTCTCATTTTATGTGCAGCCGTAGCTGTGTGGTGTATCTGGAGAGGAGAGCTTTTGCAGCCTTGGTTTAAGAAGGATTTTTAATAACTGTTCTCTCTTCCTGTCTGGTGCAGCCTACACCTTTAATTTCCTCGACTAAAAAAAGAGCATCATGTTTTGGAGTGTCTTACAATAATTCCTTGCTGGTCCATTAGTGTATTAGCTTAGCTTCGTGTGTGTTGAATGCCATTAAATGTCACTTGCAAATTTAATGTTGGGAGCGCTGAGATTTGTGCTAATTGAATTTAAAGTCTTATACTTGAATTTGTTAAAATGGCAGATTCAGACAATTGAAATGCTTTAATGGGAGAGTGTATAAGTGTTTGCAGGGAAGACCCTGAGCGGACAGATCAGTTTTCGATGGGGCTTTACTATCTCTTTTTTTTATTACGATGTGGTGACAGCCGGCAAAATCCAGTATGTTGAAAGTTTTCATGCTTGACATCTGTTCAGGGTCATCGTTGACACTAACATAACCGTAAATACGTCTATAAAAATGGTAGAGAACATAGAGCCTTTCTCTCAGTTCAAATGAAATTTCTCCTTCTGCAGCCATAGTTTTAGGTACTAATGGAGAAAGGGTAATCGTTTGGGCTGTTGGTCTTTAAACACTGTTGTCTGTGGGTCTGACTTAGGGGGTTTTATGCATGAAATAACACCTTTTGCACCTGAAGGTTTGTTGTGGGGGTTTTGTTTGTTTTTTGTTTGTTTGGGTTGGGTTTTTTTGTTTTTATAGAGAACAATCTGCACAAAAACTCTGCCATTACTACTTCTTCTTTATTCTTAACTTCGGCAAAATAAGCAAGGATTAACTAGACGCAGAAACTCTCTTACCACCTACAGGAGACCCTACTGCTGCGCTTTTCGTGAGGTAGGGTGTTCAAGGTATTACCCCGATGGGAAAGGAGTCATAAGGATTGTTACTAGGCTTTCCTAGCAGTGTAAATCTGTGCCTCCCTAGATAGCACAATGCTTTTAAGAAGTTTGTCTTGAAACGCTTCCATAAAATCTCTTGATACCATGCTTTGACCTTCTGCCACTGAGCTGGCATTTCATACGGGCTTCTGGCATGGGCTCTCCTGCCACTTTCAAGTAAAAATTTACCAGGCATTGAAAAGTTTGACTCCGCAGTCGAGCACTGTGCCAAGCTATAAAAGCCCTATTTGTACACAGAATGGATTTTTGCTTGCTAGGAAGGCTTGGATAGCGCTTCAATAACCGCATAGGAATGGCTTTGAATCTACATACTAATGAAACAGCTCCATCTAAATCGAGCTATAGTTTCTCTTCTGCTCTGAAGGCCTATACTTTGTCTTCCTTGCACCCCTGCTCTTCTGCATAGAGTTTTATGTAGTTGGATTATATTGCTCTGGAAAACTTTGTCAGGGAAGTTAATTTAAAACTATTTGAAAGGTTTAAAAATGACTCCTGCTGTTACGATGATGAAAAAGACCTTGAAAGCGCCTTGAGGGCGATTGCTGCAGAAATACCTGCTTGGCTATGCGAATGGCATACAGTTCCCAGAGCGCACTTGCTGTTCACTGATGAAGTAACTCCAAGGCCAGTGGCCACCTTCAGCGCTAGCAGTGTTAGCCAGCTTGGCTAGTGATGGTGCATCGGGGCTCAAGGTCCGCTTGCTTTAAATGGGAGTGAAAATCCAGCGCCAGCAGGTGAGTTGGGCAGCGGGTGAGCTTTGCTGCTTACAGAGGGTGCGTGAAGAATATGAGATGCCAACGGTCTGTGGATTTTGAGAGTCTAGGGAATACATTTTTAGTCTAATAGTTAAGTGAACAAGACTTAGAGGAAGGAAGAGGAACGCACGAGTTCTCCAAATGCTGACGTTGGGCGTTTGGGGGGCAGGGTGCTGAGCAGAGGCAGGGTGGGGGTAGGTGCCGTTCAAAGCAGCACTGTGGCAAGGCAGGAACGGACAGAAAAGGGTGAATGAGAGCCTGCGAAGGTCCCTACTAAATGACTTGACAGAACGTGGTGTTCCGTTTCCACCAGTACTTTTGGGATGCCAGGATATGCGTTTAATGGAAACATGATTTTATGGAGACTCGCTGTGCTAGGAGAAGCTCGCATTTGCCAAAAGCAATACTTAGTAATGGGCTAGGGTTTCTTATCTACTCTTCGTGAAACAGCGCAAAAGCCTTATTTCGCAGTAATGAGCAATTATGCACAAATTAACAAAATGACTTGTCAGATATTGCCTTTGTGCATGTGCAATTTCCTATTTCAGTTTTTCTCCCTTTCGAAATGTAAATAGATGGCTTATCAAAGGACCTTTTAAAAACCAAAGAAGAACCCAAAGCACGTTTATCAGAAGCGGATTATTTGCATTTGGGAATGCTTGCACAAAAACGAGTGTCTATGCTGAGAAGACACAGACCCATACAGCCCTGTGTCCTGTCTCCAAGCATCTATAATGTTTTTGAGAGGGAATGCCAGAGTTCAACTGAGAGTTCAATAAGTGGCTATGAGAATATTTGTAGAGATGACAATCACAGACAGATTTATGCTACCTCCCGCTCAGAGCAAGACTAACCTCAAAGGTACGTCAGGTTTTTCAGGGTCCAGTTGGGTTTTGAAAATCTCCAAGGAAGGAGATCTGTTGCTGTAAGAAGCTAATGTGGGCCTTGGGGAGGGGTGTTCCCACCGCGTGTGCAGAGACAGTCCATCCTGCAAGCTTTATTCGGTGCCTCTCAGTGCCGGGGGGGATGGGAGTGGAGGAGAGGGAAGAACCTGAGACAGATGATATTTAAGATACAGGTGCACCAGATGTATGCAACAGAAAAGGCTGTTAGCTGTTTTCTTCTCTGTGCCTGTCCAGCTGAGCTGATGTTTTCAATGTACGACCAGTTACTCCTTAAAGATCGTAACTCCGGAATGGTGCTGCTTAACTCACGTTTCTTCATGGCACAAGTAAATTGACCGGCATCATTTTATAACTGCCTACAGGGGACTTTCCTCGGCCATGTTATTGAGTGCCTGCCAATCTTTAAAATCCTTTTATGATTCTTCCCATTAGATTACTTCTTTGCTAATATTGCACAAAGTACTGTAGAGGTTAAAAGGTTATGGAGCAGATCATCTTGAGTGCCATCACGGGGCACGTACAGGACAACCAGGTGATCGGGCCCAGTCAGCACGGGTTTATGAAGGGCAGGTCCTGCTTGACCAACCTGATCTCCTTCTACGACATGGTGACCCGCCTAGTGGATGAGGGAAAGGCTGTGGATGTTGTGTACCTGGACTTTAGTAAAGCCTTTGACACCGTTTCCCACAGCATCCTCCTGGAGAAACCGTCTGCTCATGGCTTGGACGGGCGTACTCTGCGCTGGGTAGGAAACTGGCTGGGTGGCCGGGCCCAAAGAGTTGGGGCTGAATGGAGGTAAATCCAGCTGGCGGCCGGTCACAAGTGGTGTTCCCCAGGGCTCAGTGTTGGGGCCAGTCCTGTTTAACATCTTTATCAATGATCTGGACGAGGGGATCGAGGGCACCCTCAGTCAGTTTGCAGAGGACACCAGGCTGGGCGGGAGTGTTGATCTGCTGGAGGGCAGGCAGGCGCTACAGAGGGGTCTGGACAGGCTGGATCGATGGGCCGAGGCCAAGTGTATGAGGTTCAACAAGGCCAAGTGCCGGGTCCTGCCCTTGGGTCACACCAACCCCAGGCAGCGCTACAGGCTTGGGGGGGAGCGGCTAGAAAGTGCCCGGCAGGAAAGGGCCTGGGGGGGTTGGTCGGCAGCGGCTGAAGATGAGCCAGCAGCGTGCCCAGGTGGCCAAGAAGGCCAACGGCATCCTGGCCTGTATCAGCCATAGTGTGGCCAGCAGGACCAGGGCAGGGATCGTCCCCCTGTGCTCGGCCCTGGCGAGGCCGCACCTCGAGTGCTGGGGTCAGTTCTGGGCCCCTCACTCCAAGACAGACACTGAGGGGCTGGAGCGTGTCCAGAGACGGGCAATGGAGCTGGGGAAGGGTCTGGAGCACAAGTGCTGTGAGGAGCGGCTGAGGGACCTGGGGGGGTTTGGCCTGGAGAAAAGGAGGCTGAGGGGAGACCTTCTCGCTCTCTGCAACTCCCTGCAAGGAGGTTGGAGCCAGGGGGGGTCGGTCTCTTCTCCCAAGGAACAGGCGACAGGACGAGAGGAACCGGCCTCAAGTTGCGCCAGGGGAGGTTTAGGTTGGATCTTGGGAACCATTTCTTCCCCGAAAGGGCTGTCAGGCCCTGGCACAGGCTGCCCAGGGCAGTGGTGGAGTCCCCGTCCCTGGAGGGATTGAAAAGACGTGTAGCACTTACGACATGGGTTAGTGGTGGCCTTGGCAGTGCTGGGTTAACGGTTGGACTTGATGATCTTGGAGGTCTCTTCCAACCTAAACGATTCTATGATTCTAGATTGTTTGCATTAACTTTGTAATCCCTCTCACACTGGTAGTGGTGCTTTAATATTGTCCATTTGTAGTTGGATATGAGCAAATATTTAAAATAGTTGTCCACTCTACAATAACTGTCCACTTTACAAAAATGTTTATTGGCTTCATAGTTTGTTTTGGATTTTATTTGTTAACAATCTGGGAATCTTGTTTCTGTGTTCAGACCTTCCTTTTTGGTCTTTTCATGGTTGAGGCCTGAAAGCAGACTAGATACTAAAAATCACAGGGGATTGCTGTGTTCCTTCAAGCAGTTCCACTGTAATAGCTACATGTTGAAATTCAGCCTGCAAGATGCAATGCCATGCTACGAAATCAATTATTTGTGTTTATTTGCAGATTGGATAATAACCTGATCAGTGTTTGGCCCTTCTGCCATAAGCCTCACAAAAATTACGCAGTGGATAATACTTTGCCTGCCTCTGGCTAGCTGCACTCTCAGCACATAAATGACGTGTTACAGTGTGTGATCTTTGTATTCGTGCAAAGATATCCTGATGCCGTTGGGAATGGGGTTGTGCGTGTGTTCCTGTTACATGTAGCTATGGGGATGCTGACGCTCCAACCTTTTCAATGTGACGGTTCCAAAGTCTGGTCTCGCTGCATGTGCAAAACTCATCATAGCAAATTAAAAAGCCAAAACAGCTTGATAATTATGAAAATCCAAGTAATATTTGAGCTTGTTTACCTGATTTCAAGAAAAATGAATCTATCATTTGTCTAGACTGCTTAATAAATATAATTAATAAACTATATCTGAACACTTTGAAGCACAAATAGGTTTAGAAAGACAATTTTTACACTATATGAGAAGGATTCATTTTTCTTGTGACCTGCGTCGAGGCAAAGCCTTTGTATCTTTCGTAGGTAAGGTGCTACTGCTTGTAATTGCCTCGTGCTTCCAGCTGCGTTGTGCATAGTTGGACCTTGCAGGGCGAAGTGATTTCAAAGTAGCTGGCTATACAAATGCACAGTCCAATAAATACACCTTACCCCTTTTTGAACGTCAGAAAAAGTAACTGCACCTCGTAGTCTTGGTTACACGTAGTCGGGGCACACAGTTTGGTCCCATCTCTTGTGTAAGCTCGTGTATAAATGTTATCATTCACACTTTGACTGGCATGGCGTTCAGCGTGCGTGCAAGTGCTAATAAGGGTGGCGTGGCACTTTCTAAGGGATCCTCATTCATTTATTGTGAGTTTTCATCTAAGTAGCGGTGAGAATCTTTTTGATGTGTTCAGCGAGTGGACCAACTCCAGATGTTGACTGGAGGTGAACTGCTTGAATTTCCTAGAGTGAGGGAGACGGGTTTTCGCTGGTGCATCGCTCTGAGCTGGTGGCTGCAGTGGCAGGGTGGCTTGTGGCAGGCGGAGGCTTCCCACGCTGGGACGCAGCTGAGGTGTGAACGCCTCGGAGCTGTAAGCTCTGATCCCTACCACTAAATCCCTGCTTTTAGGTTGGGAGGCTGCAGATTCAATCCCCAGAGAAACCAAAGGTTCAGGTACATCTGTTCAAAGTGAGCTTTCTGGGCTGAATTCATTCATGGCTATCATAGAACTGGTACTTTTTTTTTTTTTTTCCTTCTCTCCCATCTCTTCATCTCCCCAGTTTCCAGTGTTAAAGGGTGTCCCAGGAGGTTTTGGAGAAACGCGTTGTGGTTTACCTAGCAGAGTAGGACCTTATCGAGAGGGAAATAGCAACACAGTGAATGTCAGCATGCGGGATCATACCACGCGTTTTCTGCCCTCGCTAGCGCTGGAGGAATCGACTTTTCTTCCAGGTCTGTGTCATGTAAAATACTAATGGCAATCTCTGCACTGCTGAAGTGGAATAACTTCTGCAACGAACCGTTTGTGACTGATGCGTTGTTGGGGTTGGTTTGTTTGGTTTTTTTTTTAAAAAAAAACACACCACGAGAGGCAATTGTGGGTCTGTAGTGGACTAAACTGAAGTGGGTATTGCTTCTGTAAGAGGTGGGAACTAAAGCACTTGCTGGCGGTGAATAGCCAGTGCAGTGACAGGACCTGTGAAGACAGCTGGAAATGCCTGAAC
This sequence comes from Phoenicopterus ruber ruber, assembly GCA_009819775.1. Lineage (NCBI taxonomy): Eukaryota > Metazoa > Chordata > Aves > Phoenicopteriformes > Phoenicopteridae > Phoenicopterus > Phoenicopterus ruber. The sequence goes on from CM020221.1 coordinate 594,254, forward strand.
TTGCTTGTTTCCCAGTACTCTCCTGAATTAGGATAGTTGGGATAGAGCCCAGTGCAGCCTTAAATGCTTGCGGGGTGTATTTTAACGTAGTTCTCGTATAATAGACTGTGCTGTGTTCTTTTAGTGCAACTCGCTGCTATTGGAAAGAAGCACTTGGGTGCCACTGGGACTCTTTGCCTGGACTTGGTGGGTTTTGGGGTGCTGGAGTGATGCTTTAGTGCAGCACGGTGTGGGACTGCGAGATCTGTTCCCTCTGGGATGAGAGTCCCTCTGCCCGGTGCAGTCCCGTCCCTTGCTCCCCCAGCAGATGCCCAGGGGTTTCTCCAAGCTGGGGCACGGCCTCGGTGCTCTGGCACTGGAGACGGCGAGGGGCTGGCGGAGCACCACGTTCTCCCTCCGGCAGAAGGGGTTGAAGCAAGCAGAGATGCCATGAGTGGGAGATCCCTGGGAGAGGATGTGGTGGCAGGGGAGGAAGCGAAGAAGCAATGAGGCAGGGCACAGGCAAGATGCCCCTGGGGTATTTGTGGTGCCTGATCTTAGTAAGATACAATTAAGATGTGGATGCTACTACACTGGTGCTGTAGCAGCTTTGACTAGCCCGTCCTCCAGGAATGGATTTCAGCACTTAAAGCCAGTTCTCAGTATTGTACATAAAATGCGTGTGTGTGAATGTATGCTTGCCTTTGGTGCGTATCCTAGACACAAAGAAGTATGAAGTCAGCCTAAGATGAAGGGTGAGAGCTCGCAGGCATAGTATATAGTAGCAGTGTATAGTTCTTGCATCCTGCTGTCTTTGCTCTTAATGTTGCTAATAGTCACTAAAAGAGGCAACACAAACTTCAACTAGAAGGAAGGAAAAGTCCATTTATTTCCACAGACACTGCGAAGTGAAATGTCTGAAGTGTTTGAAGAGATGAACATGCTGATCTTTGTGTTTACAGCTTTAAAAATGGGGGAAGAATTAAATAAAAAGAGGAACAGTCTCTCTTCGTTGGCTTCTCTGGAGGCAGTGTTATCCTCTTCTGAATTTGAGGATTTGTTTCGTTTCAAGGACTGCTTTAAAAGCATTTCCTTTCTTTATAAACCAGAGGTGAATTACTCTGGTCATTTATGTGAAGTGACTTGCTGTATGCTTAATAATAACCCACATATTTTATTTGTGCTGTACTTTTTTTTTTAATGAAGAGCTCAAGTCAGCCCCTTAGAAGACAGATTGTCTTGTACAGGGCATGTTAGATTGTCTTGAGCAAAGTACCTTTCTTTTTTTAATTGGTCTTTTTATTGCTATGATTTACATTTGCAGGGTGAGGGCAGCACTGTTCCTCCAGTGGCTTAGACAAGTGTTAAAGTTAACTCTGCAGGGAGGAGGAGGAGAGCTATTCCCTTATCTGGGGACTTTCTTAGGTGCTTACAAAGCTGTGTACTTAACTTATTCCTCAAGTGTAAGTATTGATATGCAGTATATATGCAGTAAAGCGACATGTTCTTGAGCACAGCTTTTAATAGAAGAATTCTCAGCATGACTTTGCAAGTATTCCCAAATTAAACCTACCAGTTGTGGTATTTCTTGTCATCAAAGTCAGCAGAGGTTTGTACAAGGCTCAGAAATGCAGCTAAAATCATACAGTTTCAAATCACCTCTTAGAGCTGTCTTCCTGGACCGGTCTTCTCGCCCGTTCCTCTGTGTCTTCCACCTCCTCGTGTCCATTCCCACCTTCTCAAGGCCCTGTGGTGTCCTCTGAGACCTCTGCTGCCACCGCCTTCCCCCTGGGCTCACAGACCTCCCTGAGAGGTGGCTGGTACCTGAAGGGTAGAGGGAAGGAAACAGAAACCACATCTCTCCAGCTCCTTGTCATGGGAAGGAGCAGGGACAGCAGTGGGATGTGAGGGAGCCCCAGCTGAGCGCACGGGTGGGGATCGGACCCCACCGCCGAGTCACGGAGGAGTGTCTGCTGCTGTGGAAGGAGGGTGCCTCGGCTCCTGCCTGGAAAGGGGGAGTCTCGGCCCCAGCTGGAGCACACGGCGGCAGTGCCACCGAGTCCTGCCTTGCTGCCGGGGACCTGTGTCGTGTTGGGGGCTTCTGCTGAGGTGAGGAGGGAAGGGGAGCTTGATAGTTAAACAGCTGTCTTTGCTAGATCAGTCACTAGGTTTGTGTGTGTTGTTTATATACTCAAAATGTAGCAACATTGTTCTGGCAAGTGTTGTCAAACTCAGATTCTCTTTCCATGCTCACATGCAATTAATTTCCTAGAAATTTCAGGGAGGGGATGAAGATGTCGTTGTAGATTGTTTGTAACAACTGGTAATACATGCAGCTGATCAAGTGTAAACTGAGGGCTAGTTTTTGAATGTGTTAAAGCAGGAAACGGAGCCTGGCTTGGTAAGGTCAGCATCCGAAATTTAGGGTCTGTGTTGATTTTTCTTTTGTATTGTAGTTTAGAGGGAATGTTTCCTTTTTTCCCTTAATGAAACTGCTTTTGCAACGTGTCTCAATCCATCTTTAATCCTACGTAGAAAGACCCATGGCTACATCTGATGAGAGCAGAATCTGCTCGTGCTTTGGGCGGTCAGAGATCCCTTGTGCAGCCTCCAGCTCAGCAGTTAAGCCTATTACAGTAACCCCACCAGCTCTGCCGTCCAGGTTGTTTCTCACCCTTCCAGGGTGTTCAGCAAACACCCCTCCCAGTGCCGCACTGCGAGGGGCATGGGAAGATGCTTTGCCACAGTTGCTGCCCCTTCCTTTAACAACCAAAAAACAACGTGCAGAGCTGCAAGGGAGAGGAGGGAGGATCCTTATCCTGCTTGTTGCAAGTGTGCGCGGTTGGATTTTCACCAAGCTGTCTGCGATGAGCCAGAATAAAACTAACGGGTGAAGGCATCCCAGTTATGCTCCCACCCAGGTCACACCTGCCACTGTGTCCTCCTTGCTCTGCAAGAGACCAACCTGCATGTTTACATCCAGAACTGCGAGCAGGATCACAGTTCATGGGTTTCGAGGAGCTGTGCTTTTCCCGGCAGATACATGCGTGAGCCTGGAGTACGGGATAAGCATCCCCCGAGGGCAGGGCAGGGCAGGGAGAGCTGGCTGCGATTCCTGGCCGTGCAGGGCTGCCTCCCCTCCCTCCCTGCGGAGGGGATGGTCCCATTCCAGCGATTAAGGGGAATTAGCAGTTGCTTGGCGAGCCCCAAGACCTTGCAGATGGCTTTCAGAGGGGTGGAACAGATTCCCGACCCTGAGGTGTGTCTGGTTTGGGGGCCTGTGGTAGAGGGGAGGTGGATCCAAAAACCATGCTTTTGCCAGATCCGAGGCCAGCTGGCTTGTCAAATCTGCAGTTTTATACTGCTGTTTCTTTTGCCGAAAAGTGGAGTATGTTGTACTGCTGGTATTTCTAAAGACCTGGGTGCTGCTGGCACATAAGTTTCGTGCTTACATTGGGAACTGAAAGTGGGCAACTCCAAAACCAAATCCTGTAAAGCAGGACTCGGGGGTTAATGTCATGTTTGGCTCCTGACCAGGAATGGACAGAAACAGCCGTTTTCAAATGGTTTGTTTAATGTCATGATTTTGATGTTTTTAGGTACCAGTGCTCTTCTCGGTGTTACGTTGCTGTTATCCCTTCTGAATAAGGCATCGCGGGGTCTTCTGGGCGTACGGGGGAGGGTCCTTTCTACGGACCGTGACTCCTTGCTCCCAAGCACGAGATTTTTCTGCAGCCCCAGCAGCACTTTTCCCTTTTGAGGAACACATAGCTCAAGTTTCCTCCCTTTTTTCCATTACTTTTTAGAGAAAATATGTTGTTTTGTTCAGGTCAAATTTGCAAATACATTGCTGGAGCTCGGTTTTTCTCTTTCCTGCCAATTGAGTGGTTTTGCACCTTTCATAAATCATTTGATAAACTGTTAAAACCGGAAGGGGCTCTTTGGTGTTTGTAAAGCTAACGGAAAACTTGAGTAACAGATGCGTTATAGGAGATGGCCTCTCAAAGAGGGAAGTAGTGCAAAAGCCGGAGTCACGTTCTCCTTATTGACAAACTTGTTTGGAAGAGACTATTAATCCCTCGCGTGTGTGCAGATGCAGTTTTCAGGCTCCCAGCTATTAGCATTTTTGACAGGGGCAGACCGCAGCAGGGAATTCCCCCCTCCCTTTCCACTTCAGTACTTTGGTTTCTTCAGGGAACTTGCTTGTCTTTCAAAAACCGCAGTTTAGTTACTGGATATCAAACTTTACCATAGAAACTCTCAGAAGGAGAAAGGAACGCAGCTCTTGCTGAAATACGAAAACCACAGTAAAAATCTTCAAAACAGAGTGTAAAAGCATCGAAGTTGTGTAGGGAAAATGGGGAGGTTGAGGACTAACAGATGAGACACCGGGGAGAGTAAGTTGCTCATGCAGGTCAAAATTAGGCTGCTCATACTTCTGGCTTTGGGGCCTGAGGCTTTTACAATAACATTGGTGATGGTGAGACTGTGACATGGCGGTTCCTCGTCTGTGCCCGTCAGCTCCGCGGCCGTGCCTTCCCGAGCCCCCCGCGTTTGGTTTGTGCAGCGGAGGGACTGTCAGACCTCCTCTTGTGGGGCTCCTCTTTGGAAGCGGTCGAAGTTAAATCAGAATCTTTCCGTGTTTAAACTCGAAGTGTATATTTGTTAGTTGCATTCGTGGCAATTCTCAGTATTGAACTGTTGCTTCTGGGAAGGACAGCCTGCTGCGGGATAGGTGAGGCTTTGCGGGGTGCCAGATAGCTACGCAGGAACTTCAAAGTGCATCGCTCCCCATTGCTCTTCTAGTGCCCGTCCAGGTTTGCTTGTCCTGAAGGGCTTTGCTCTGCCTTGGGGCAGAGGCCTAGCAAACAGCACGCTCGAAAGCAAACTCTGAAAATGTATCCTTTTTTATAAGGGATTTCTAAATAAATACTGATGATCATTTCCCCGAAGCCTGCAAGGTAACCGTCTCTTCCCATTTATTTAACTGCATAGGAGGGATGTTGCAGCAATGCACAAATGCTTTTCAGTGCCCAGAAGAAACAAGATTAAAAGCAATTACTGTAGCCTGGCAGGGGTGTGGTCCAGAAAATTCCTTTTCCAAGTTGATGGCTTTTAGGTCAAGACAGAGGGTAGAAGTTTATGAAACAAAGTTCTGCTGCAAACTACGGGAACCTTTGAAATAGCATTTGTGGCTGGAAGTTTCAAATCTGTCTTTTTTTATTTGCTTCCTTAGGGCTCAGCTGTACTGGCAGGCGAACTTGAGTTGCTTTATTTATGGACAGGTAGTGCTGCCCTCCAACAGAGGTGACCCCTCAGCTCCCCCCTGCCCCTAGCAAGTCACCTGCCACTTGTTAATGTGCGTGTTAAGCCCACTTAAAAAGCACTCTTACTGGGATTTAGGTATCATTTGCATCAGACTAGTCGTGTATTGATTTTTAACACTGAGTAAGTGTTGCCCATCAGCCGCTGTTATGCACTGCTTTGTAGACTAATTAAAGCCCCCCTGTCATTCTCCCAGGTACCATCTTGTAACTTTGCTTTTTACTCGCAGTGAATTGGTCAAGTGCAAATCCAGCTTGAATTCATTGCCCTCAGTGCACAGACGTGCAGGTCTCTCTTCTGGCCACTGCAACAAGAGAATAAATGAATCTCTCTTCCCAGGAGACTCAAGTCAGTGTCGCAGGAGAAAAAAGTTTCTGCTGAATTTGGGGTGTGTGTGGCAGATGACGGCAGAGCCTCGCTGGGAGTTTGAGGTCTGCAGCTCCTCTGAGCACGGCGTATTGTCAGGAGGGTTGCTGCTGAACTGCTGTGTCTTACAGCCACGAGGGAGTAAACCACTTCCAGCGCACCGATAGCAGAGCCTCCGCTTGCTCGGCCTCTGGAGACCCGAGAAACAGGCACGGTTTGGGAAACTTGGGAGCAGGCTGCACCTCAGCCGGTCACTGAGCTCCTCTGCAGACCCAGCCGTGGGATTCGATACTCCCAGAGGGCAAGTGTGTATTGAATTACCATGCCATTACCTGTTTCATGCTGCTCTGATGAACGGATCTGCCTTCCAGCTTCCTCCTACTTCCCATGGATAACTACGGCACCAACAGAATTAGCAAAAAGGAACACGTAAGACAATTTTAGTGTAATAGCAGATATGCTGTCTCACTTCAGCTCCACTTAACCCCTGACTTTAAGTGGGTATGAGAGATTTGCGAGATGTGCTTGATAAATTTAAAAAAGAAAAAGTCTCACTGTGAAAGAGGGGAGGAAGGAATTGCAGCAGAGCTTCAGGCTGTCGAAGACTTTACTTGAACTTTTCTGGGTGTGCATCCCTTCGTCGCTAGCTGTCTGAGGTGAAAATTAGCTCTCTGTCAAGAGAAGTTGCTTCAGGAAAAGGTGTGCTTGATATTGGCCAATTTTCTTCTTTTTCCATAGCTTTGCTTTCCTCCCTTGTGCAGAACCTGCTGCCCAAGTCTCGCTGTGTAGCTCTGCTGCTTTGATGCATACCTGTGGTGTACGTTTGCAGTGAGATGTGAGAATCACAGAGTGGTGGGGGCTGGCAGGGCCCTCTGGAGCCCACCCAGCCCAGCCCCTGCCAGAGCAGGGTCACCCAGCGCAGGCTGCACAGGGCCGCGTCCAGGCGGGTTGGAATCTCTCCAGAGAAGGAGACTCCACACCCTCCCTGGGCAGCCTGTGCCAGGGCTCGGGCACCTCACAGCGAAGAGGTTTTTCCTCATATTTAGACGGAACTTCCCGAGTTCCAGTTTGTGCCCGTTGCCCCTTGTCCTGTCGCTGGGCACCACTGAGAAGAGTCTGGCCCCGTCCTCTTGACACCCGCCCTGGAGATATTGATAAGCGTTGGGGAGGTCCCCTCTCAGTCTCCTCTTCCTCAGGCTGAACAGCCCCAGCTCCCTCAGCCTTTCCCCACAGGAGAGATGCTCCAGGCCCCTCAGCATCTCTGTACCCTCCGCTGGGCTCTCTCCAGTAGCTCCTCATCTTCCTTAACTGTAGGGAAGCATCGTGTGTAAGAAGGGAGCAGGCCACTGCTGGAGGATCACTGTGTCCATGTATCTAAACGTTGTGTGAGCTTAAAATGGAGATCTGTTCTGTGTTGCATGCTTCCGTACCTTTCTGACCTTTGCGTTCTCCCCAGAGCAAAGTTTTGTTACTGCTTTTGGCTCACGCAACTTATAAAAGAGCTTTGCTAACTTCTAAATTCTCATACCGGAGATTTCCTTGCTGAACCACCACTCAGGAGTGACCTGCTCAGTCTCCTCTGTGTCCTCCTCTTCCGTACCTGACCCAGCTTGTTCAATCATATTGTTTCCCTATTAAGCAAGAAGCAAAAAAGCAGTGTTTGATCTAGTTTGCAAGGATGGCGACAGGCTCTTTGTAAGCAGCTTGTGACTGTGGGGAAACCACATGTGAAGGTGACATCAGTGTGACAGTATAAATCTTGCCACCTTGACTCCAGAAATGCTGAATGTGAGTTGAAGGTGTAGCTAATGTAACTAAACGTGAAATGGAAATGTCTCGTTCTTGGTGTGTTAGAGTTTGTTTTCAGCTGTTGTGCCTGTGCCTATCCTTTCTTTCCCTCCTGCATCAGATGTTGTAACCTAAAAATAAAATGTGTTGTGCAGAGGAATGGGAAACGAGATAGCACGGCAGATTTCAGCTTTCGTTACTGTCGCACTGGTGTTTCCACTGCGCTGAGAGGCTTTCTCCTGGTCAGTGAAATCTGTCTAGGTCAGAGCGGTGCCGACAGTTCATCGAGCGACGGAGACTGAGCTAATGCTCTTCTGCTCTCTGGCCTGGAATTAATTCAGACCCCAAATTAAAAAAAAGGGGGGGGGGGGGCTTGAAGCAGGCAAAAGGTTGTTATAATGTCTCTGAGGTTAGCATAACCCTTGTGGATCAGAAAGTGAATAGATTTATTTTCTGTGCCGCCATCTTCTGCAGTGACTTGAAAAGGTCTCTTGGTGAGGCGGTGATGAACTGTTACGCCGCTAATGTAAATCACTGATCGGGCACTAGCAGTGATTGTTTGGCGGTAGACCAATGGCTTTGTCAGACCTACCGGGATAACTGTGTCATCTTACAAGTGTTTGGAGAAGAATTTGAGTGGACAGGGAGAATGAAGGTGGCTTTTATATTCCAACCTCTTTGTCTACTTTGGTATTGACGTGTAAATTCAACGGTGCAAGGCAACTTTGCCTATTGCTCTTTGTACTGACAGCAAAGACTCAAATCTCTATGGCTTTTAGTTTGACACCCTTGAAACTTGCTACAGCACAGGTGCCGTTTGCACGCCTACTTACTTGTGTTTCAGAAGTAGGCTTTCTCTCCCAGCGGGTTTCTAAAGCGTGTCTCTTTGGAGAAAGAAAAAGAGAGATCTCATTTTTAAAGATTACAGGGGTCTTGTGAAACGCGGAGGTGCCGTGTGATCCTTCTGGTACACGAGAAGCCTGCCTTTCTGCCCCTCCTGGGCTTTCAAAGGTGGAGTACAGTTCTTTTCCTTCTCCCCCCCTCCTTAAACTAAGACTTGAAAATCTTGCGTGACTTGCTGCTTTTGTTGTTCGTACCTCAGGAAGTACTGCAGATGGTTTTGTATGCTGCATTGAAGCAAACCAGCTAATTTTGGCACTTAATATGCCTGGTGTTAACTACTTTTCTCCCTGGTGTACGAAAAAAATGGAAAATGAAGTCTATTTGGTTTTACTTTTGTGTGGTGGTTGTGATGTGCTCTTGGTCTTGCAACTTTTTCAATACTAAGCAATAACACACTCTGGCTTTTTAGACCAAGACTGAAATTAGCTGTGTTCTCGCATAAAAACTGTGATTATTTCTGCAGGTTAGTGCCAGGGGTCTCATCGGGGACCCATAACAAACTTGCTAGGTTTTGCTTAAGCTCTCGAGCCTCATCTAATATTCTTACATTTAAGTGTTGCACAAGACTAGTCTTGAAAAACAATCTTGTAGGGCTGAAGTTGTAAGTGCCTAGTTGACCAAAGTTTATTACAACTTACTTTCTTTGGGGTTTTTTAGTGTTTTGTCTGGGTTTCGCTGCTTGCGGTTCCTGTTTGTCTGAGGTCTCTGGCCTTACAGGCTGGAGTCTGCCTGGTGTGGGAATATGAGCAAGACCTATGTGAAGGTCCATGCGTTTTTAGTACCTTACAAGGAAATGGCTTATCAAACTGTAGGGCTCATTTTTCTGCACGTTTATTTTTTGGGAATGCCAAAACTTGCCGTTTCATTGCTCTAGTGCTGTATAGGATCTCCTAGTGGTTTTTAACATAAAAATACAGAAGTATGTAGTATTACCTTGCCATAAACCTGCACATAGTGAAGTTAACAGAGCAGAAAAACATTTCCTGACCTGCCAGATCACTGTTCTAAAAGCCCCCCCCCCCCCCCCCCCGTTTATATTTGGTTAATTCTGCATTTGTAATGTAGCTTGAGATAAATCCATTGATTAATTAGGCAGTTTATGGAAGTGAGGAGCTGGTGCAGAACCAGCCTGTGGTTGGGAATTCCCTGGCAGGGGCAAACAACGAAACCACAACCCAAGAAAAGCGCGCGCCTGGAGCTCTGGGATGGGGAGCCTGCAGGGCTAAATAAGGAGACAGCAGAGAAAAATGCACTCATCAATAACTGCTGCAGAACCGGTATAGTGGGGGTGGAGAGAACTGTCCCCGTCCCACCCAGCTAGGTGCCCGTAGCAAAAGGGTACAGCACATCTGATTTAGCCTTTGCTGCTCTACTAAAACAGGGATCGGGATTCAAGCATGTTGAGAGCGTGCCTTTAAATGAGAAGAGTTTTGAGCTCTTCTTTGCAAAGGAGATGCTTCGTTGCTGCTTTTGAGTAATAACATTCTTAATATTCCCGCCTGCCCATTCTGTACCCCTGGGATAACTGAGTCGTGCTGAACTGTGAGTGGTGTTTGAGAATCTCCCCTGTCAACTGTCACGCTTTTGTCTCTGCTGACCGATGTAGTTAATTCCTCTTGTCTTAAATAACAGCCTAACTGATATGCTTTGGGCAGAGTTTAAATTGCGGACCAGGCTGCAGGGAAACTCCCTTTACTTTTATAGTGGTTTTCCAGAGCCCACTTAGTGGGGAAGACCCCTTAAGTTTTGGGTTACCCTGTTACACCATCGCGTTTTTCCTACTGATTAATACAATGATCTGCTCTGAACAAAGTGAGCAAGAGTGAAATGGCACCTCTACTTTGTCCTCTGCATGTTCTCACCCTTGCTATAACAACCCTTTTTTGCATATTATTAAGAGCATTACACTTTGCTTTTTGTTTGTCATTTTGCTGTAGCAAAATAGTCTTTTATAGCTGTAAAGCCTTGAGGAAGAAAGTTTCTGGCAATATCTGTAGGAGTTGCAGTTCTTTACTGTGCAAATGCTGAAATCTATGTCTTGCTTTAATGTTTCTTGGAGCTAAAATATTTTTGGATAAACAAAGCATTTCACATACTGTGTAAACCGCTTACAGGCAACCTTTTTACCCTCGGAGTGGAATGCAGCCATCGTGAACGTTGCAGCGTGAACAAGGACCTCTAACATAGTGGAGGGCCAGGAGTGGGATGTAGTGGGGCAACGTGTCATATCTAAATGTTCCTTTTGATCAGCGTGTCACACTCCAAGCCGTTTATTGTATGAAAAATTACTGGCATCCATAACCAGATTATTTTTTATTTATGGAACAGCGTTCAGTAGGTTTTTTTTCCCCAAAATTGTCACTGAATATTGCTGTGTAGTAAGTAGGAGCAGCTAGAAATGTATTTTGAGGAGTGCTGGCTTAACACCAGCCCGATCAGGTTCCGCTGTGGAAAAATAGACCACAAGTGATGGCAGAAGTGCGTTTGGTAAGTGGATCTGGTGGGTATGGTTCAGCACTGACACTAGCAGACGTGCGTTCTCCTCCTGTTAGCCACCAGCCTTGTCATTTGCCATTCAGGCAGTGCCGTGCTCTGCTCTGTCGGCTGTTGGGATGGTTGCTGCTCTGTCCTTTTATCCTGTAGGCTGTTTAAATCCTAAAGGAAATATGGCATGTGTTGTTGACATTTGTTGAATGTATTAGAGGCCAAAGTGATCAGCTTTTTGGGATATGGAGATACTTTTCCTTTGCCAGAGATGATGCCTCATGAAAGAATGTGAAAATCAGTTGTTCTGCCACTTTTAGTGCTTGGAAATCTTAGTATGGCATCTTGGGAATCATGGAGGAACCTACTGAGATAAAGTCTATTTCTGTATAATTTTTCTTGCAGAGGAAAGGCACATTTCTGGTATTTGTTATTTTATGGTAAAGGTTTTCCAAAACATCTCCCACGTGTTATTACAGAGAGGAAGAGTGTTCTCAACCTGTGGATTGTAACCTGGCTTCTGTTTACGAGAGAGAGCTGAGGGAGGAAACTCGACAGCTTGTGACAACTTAAAAAACTTAGGTAGTAGTGTAAACATACCTGTTTGAATCTGTAAGTAGCCTGGAAGCCAGAAACAAGGGTTTCTCTCCACCCCATCTGTGTGGGAGATGGGATGTGGCAGTAACTGGAATCCCGAGGAGCGAGCAGCAGCACGTAGACTCCCCTCTCCGCACAGCGGTGGACGTGTCAAACTCCTTGCCAGATAATGTTATGGACACAAAGAGTTTAAATGGGATCACGTGGAGGGGAGGGGAGCTGAGCAAGTATTTGGATGAGAGATTCCCCCAGGGTTACTAAATACAGGCTCAGGAAACTCCTGGAGCTGAAAGTAGTCAAAGCCTCAGACAGAGCCTTGTCTGACACAGGGCACGCTGTTTAGCTGTTAACTCTTACACACTGGTTCAACTGATGTAGCAGAACAGCTATGAGGAGCTTTTTTGTTGCATGGGGATATCATGACAATAAAAGCCCTGAAGCTTGGGGTGACTGAATTTGAGGGTTGTAATAGTGGAGGTAAATGCCAAACTTGTAGTTGTGTGATGGCAATACTGAAGGGAATCTCTGAAAAGTAGTCACTGATCTTGGGTATGCTGGCTTCAGCCCAGAGGTGCTGCGAGAACGATACCTTCCATTTTTCCATTTTACAGCCTTTCTTTGGTTAAGTTTTCCTGGGCAGTAAGGCGAATTGAAAAGGAGGTTAAAATGGGAGAGCTGCCCAAGCATTGCATACGTGGCAGTGCTTCCTGTTCTGATATCAGTATAATTATCTTGCAAATCTTCTGTTTAGAAGAGACCCACGTAAAAAGTATTGAATGATATTTTAAGAGCTTAAAGAGGCTTAAAGAAGCCTCCTTTGTAAATTTCAGTGTTGCTAACAGCACATTTTTGTAGACTCAAAAGATCTTTAACTGCTGCAGTAGTAATGTAGGGAAAGCTGCTTGGGCACATTTTGAGTGTATTTGCCAGATGAGCAGAGAATGTGTTTAAGTTGGTTGGGTTTTTTTTCCCCACTTCAGTGGAGGTCTTGGTGTGCTTCACGAAGCAGGTTGTTTTTAGCTTACTTGCAAAGCTTGAACAATGAACACAAAACTTGTCAGCACATCTCTCAGGCTGTCCTGCTAAGTATCCCCTGACCTCCCTGCCCAGGAGAACCGCTGGCATCCACTGGTACTTCTGGAATTTGACGCACTCCACGCAATGCACCGCGTGTCCTCGGAGGAGCAGTGAGGCCGGAGTGAGCCCCTGCGTGCCTGTGACACGGGGCGGCTGACAAAGGAGACATTCAGTCACCAGCAGAGGATCACGTTCCAGAAGCGAATGTGAACTAATGCTCTTAACCCTGCTGGAGCTGAAAAAACGCACAACAGATCTGGTTTTGTGCCCTGCTTATTTGCCTGAATCTCTCCAGACTGCACAGTCTGTAAACATCCCTGTCTCTCCGTTCTGCCCGTCCTCCCTTTGAGATCGGCATGTAAGCGTACCACCATCCATCCCGGTCTCCCCTTCTTCCCATGCCAGCGTCACCGCTACGCTGCAGGTACCGGATTGTCCAACTAGTGAAGTCTCAAACTCATGGTATTGTTCTCATGTTAAAAGCTGAAAAATCTACGCATGAGAAATACAATTTCTCAACTCTCTGGTCAATGAAGGGTGCACCTCCTTTTGCCAAGCCAGTTATTCCCATTTCTCTCTTTGTGATAGCTTTGTATCAGCTGTTACTTTTTAAAGACTCTTGTAAAGGTGGAATGTGTCTAAGGGCCTTGCATTTCAAAGTACTTGCAAATGGGAGGAGCGAAGTTTAAACTGCTGTTTCCGAGTCAGTAGATACCTTGATGGGAAGGCTTTTGGGTGTGAAGTCGTGTACTTAAATACAGTGTGAGTTCTGGTGTGTGATGTTGCTTGCAGGTCGAGGTGAACTGTTTCTGTCTCCATCCCCTTAGCAGAAGCATGTAGACTGTGCATGGAGTCCTGGGCTTTCATCCCATTCTCCTCCAGCTCCTGTAAAGCCAGAATAGGTATCAGTCAGTGGAAAATGATCCATGAGGTGCCAAACACCAGTTGGATTGGTAACAACCAGCAGTATAATAAGCAATTTGAAGGAGTTCCTATTGGTGGCAGAAGACAGGAAACTTCACTCGTGTTACTGTCTGTTCCGAGAGCGGCAGCGAGGTCGGTAACTCGGGTCGTACCCTGCGTTCCTTATCTCTAACATGTTTGCACAATGAACTCGCAAGGTACGTTGTACGAAAGGTCACGGGCTGAAGGGAAGGCTTGGCATTTCCTAGTCACTTTTTGGGAAGAGGCATGTGCCCTTTTATGAGTAGCTTTACTGACTGCAAGTTGAGGGAACCCTTGGTGGGTTTGCCAGTAATCAAGGAGCCCGTGTTTCAGAAGCACATGTTGCAGCAGTCAGCATTGTCTTCAAAAAGATGTTATGACAGTATACCTTGAAATGATTATCAAGCTGAGGCTTTCAAGAAAGTCCTTCTAATAGATATGTGTGTGTATGTATATATGCACTAAGTGGACTGCTGGTGGGAGCTGTATGTAGTGGGAACTTCATCCAAATATCAATCCAGAAAATATGATCTGTCTGAATAATTGGATCTTGAGTTTTTATAACCTGGGGAAATTATCTAGTGAATATCCTGAAAATGGCCTAACTATGAGTTAGTTGCAGTGTGTTTCATTTTATTAATGTTTTCTAACCTAGTAATAACTTGCTTTTTTAGAATTAACTAGTCTTAGCTTTTTATCGTCCAAGTATTTTCAGGTGAGTCTGGGAAATCTTGAGCATCTCACCCTGTAGGGACAGTTGAAAATACCAGTATGTACCATGTCACTTCTTGGTGTCCTGGCGTCCATCTCATGTAAAGATTTCCAAGTGTCCGTGGGGCAGTTGGCACCCTGATACGGAGACTCGTAGCAATGTTGAGGCTAGATTCGTGGAGAGGAGCGTGTCCTGTAAGGTGTTTTTTGGAAGGCTGAACAACAAGAGGGGGTGGGGAGGAGGCCGGAGAGAGGACTGATTATTTTGGGAAACAGGGAAAGAGACCATCTCCTGTTAACGGGATTGCTATTTGTTGCATACATGTGTGGTAGATCTCTTATGACGTGACCTAAAAATAAATCCAGGCAACAGGCAAAGGGGGTTTTGGATCTGGTTATTCCTTAATGGAAGCTGATTCCCCTATTGTTTTATCTCCTCCTCTCTCTGCTGTAGTTACTTAGTAAGAGAACTCAAAAGTTTGTCATCTTAACTGGTGCTCATGCAGTCTTTTTCTTCCCCACACTTCTAAAAATTATACTTCACCTTATTTATGGCATAAAATGGAAATCCAGACTTGGTGGTGTGTTGGCTGGCTTTGTACAGGCTAGTGCAGAAAGTACACAGAGGTCTTAGATGTGAGACTGAGCACAATTGTGTACTTCTGTGCTAAAAGTGCAAATTTTAAGTGAAGTCTGCTTGCTGCAAACAGTGTCTTTCATTTGTCACTGAAATCTTTTGAGCTTCCTCTCCTCAATTTTGTTCCCAGTCCCTTGTTCAGGTCACGGGGACTCTGGAAGAACTAAACAAAGGTAATCCCATGAAGAAATCTTGCTAATTCACATAATTATGCTGCTGTCGGTCTTGATAACGACAGTTTTCTCAGGGCTTTGGGACATTAGGAATGAGTTTGCAGCGTGCTTAGCTGTTTTGCTATCGTTTTCCATACAAGAAAGATGAAGGGGATGTTTCTGGGCTGCCTCCCTTAGTGCTTCACCAAGCACTGATTAAAAATGCGGTGTGTCTGGCGGGGAGAAATTGTCTCTAAATCTTCCTAAAATGGAAATGGGAGTTAAAACTATTCTGCTCTTTTACAATTAAAGACAAAAATGTAAAATGAAAGTTGCCCTAAAATATAATAGCAAAAGCTGAGGGGACAAAAAAAAAAGTAGTATTTAGATAATGGTTCCCTACTGCAGATCTGTCTGCATAAAACAAAAAAGGATCAGTCTCTTCTTACATACCCTTTCATCGGGAGCGAGCGCTACCTTACGATTAGCTGTATGATTTTATTGTCTCCTCAGGAAGAGTGCAGAGGCAAACTACTGTAGATTAGGAGCAATTTGCAAAATAGTTTAGTGATTAGCATGCCTTTGGAGATGTTTTCTGTGTAAGAACTGCATCACAAATATTACTGGCTTCCTATGTTCAAAGAATTAACTGTGAGGAGGATTAAAACAACATCTTAGACGTCGGCTAAACATTCTCTCAAAATCCCTTACGTTGTCTTTAAATCAATTAATTTGACTTCTTTAATCCACAAGCGTAGTGGGTTGGCGAACTCGCGCAAGTGAACTATTAAGGCTGAATTTCTCCAGTGTATTTTAAGGAGTGCTTTAGTGTGTCTGGCAAACGAGAAGCAAACGTGCCAGTGAAATGTGGCAATAGGCCTGCCTTC
The DNA here is from genome assembly GCA_009819775.1 of Phoenicopterus ruber ruber. NCBI lineage: Eukaryota > Metazoa > Chordata > Aves > Phoenicopteriformes > Phoenicopteridae > Phoenicopterus > Phoenicopterus ruber. Next base: position 610,105 of record CM020221.1, read on the forward strand.
CTCTGCTAGGGCGTAAAGTGAAAATGCTGCTCTAATCGTTGAGGTGCCTTTTCTAAGTAGCCGTCGGTAGCCGGTTAATCCAGCCTTTGCAGACATTCCTGGTCCTTGCTGTTTGTGTTGGATAAGAAAGTAAGAGAACAGCCTACTCCTGCTCCTTTTGCAGCGCTGCTGCTTGCGTACGCGTGTGAAGTGGGAAGGAAAAGAGGAAGGGGAGAATCCTCGACTCCAAAGCTTCGTGTCTGTGCTGTGCAGGAACAGCTGATGTGCAGCACAAGGAAACATTTTCACTTCTGTAAAGTCTCAAAAAGTGGCCCTTGGCACTTAGATGTGGACGCTTACTCTCCTAAATCATATGGACGGTCGGTTCGCTTAACAATTCTGCATGGATAATAAGGACGGTAGCATTCACCTGAAAAACACGTGAATTATTTCCTTTTTCTGGCAATCCTGCAGGTTTCTGCAAGTTGTAATCTATTTAAATGCATTAGTCAGAGATGCAGCATCAACTCTAAGCCTGCCCTAAGCTTGAGGCTGTGCTGGTTACAATATATTCGATCAGGCATTGTAAAATGGTGCATATAATCTGAGTAAGCTAGTGATACTCTAGGGGGTGTTTGGGTGCTATTGAACTGGTAGTTCTTAACCATCTTGTGATACGGAGAACAAGACTGGCAGGTAACTTCAGAAATTAATCTTCATAGCATCAAAACCATCAGAATTGCGTCTCAGCCGGTGCTTCTGCATTAAGGAAATGCTGCGGATGTTAGAGCAAGTGTATCACAGAGTGGAACGTTGTCACGTTATGTGTTAAAATAGAAGTGGGCTTCTCTCGTGCCGTTATGCCTTGCTATTGCTTAGCAACTCCAGAGCTGAACTACTTCCATAAAGATATTAAAATGCAATTTAAGGAAACTGGGCCCTGAACTTGGCAGCCTGTACCCCAGCAGAGCAGAAGCCAGTGCTGTGCAAACAGAAGGGTCTTCCTCTGGGGAAGGAGCTGAGGATGGAGGAGTTTGGCAGCCAGGCTAATCGATTTAGGTAAGGTAGATCTTTTATTCTGAAAAGTGTATAACACATGTTAGAGTTTAAAAAAAAAAAAAAAAATACAGTAAAGTGCTGCGTGTGCCGCAAGAAAGACAGGAACGAGCTCTAATCAAACCTTGCCATACAGTTCTGCTATCAGTGTAACCTTGGTAGTAAACGAAGCTAACTGTTGGTGTGAATTGCTTCTATTTTCTTCTAAAAGAAACTCGGAAGTAATTCTGTGTGTGGCAGAAAATGTGTCCTTACAGGGTCTGTGTGACTTTATATGGGAGAGGAAGAGGCTACGGCCGGTATCGAGCATCTTGGGAGCAGTCGTGGCGCTCAGCAGCACGTGCTGATTCATGACTTGCTCATCAAAAATGTGTGTTTACATTTGAGTGCCAGTTTATGCTCCGTCGTCTCTTGGATCGGGGGGGATCCGTCCTTCCTAGAAGAGCGGGTACGCAGAGCCTGGAGCTTTCCCTCCGGATGCGGGGAGGGGTACGGCAGGCTGGCTTTCTCGCAGTTCACGCTGATGCTGCTCTCAGCAGATGGGCGGCTTTTGGGGCTTCATGAAACTTGGCAGATGAGTGAGTGCCTGCGAGCAGAGAGAGTATGGTGTGTTTGGGAGGGTGGCTGTTGTTACGAGATAAGAGTGCAGTTACTCATGGAAACAGGGCCTTCCTCCTTACTGAAGACGTGCTGGTGGGTGTTCATGGGCTGTATAACTTCTCTTACGTTTTGTAAACATTAGCTCTTATCACTACAATCCTACAGCAAACAAGGCAGGATAGCAGGGCTTTTACTGAGCAGCTCCGCCGCTGGCAGTGTGCCGTGGCTCCGTCCGGGTGAACAAAAGCTGTTTGACTTCCAGCGTGTTACACGGAGGGGTCTTCTGGCCGCTGTAGGCTGGGCTGGTGGGTGCTCAGGGTGGGTGTTCGGAGAGGGGGGTGCCTGATGGCACCCTGCCTGAAGCACTTTGATGGAATAATCTTGAAGATGAGACAAGAATGCAGTGTAAAAGCCAAAAGCGAACTTCCAAATAATCCTAAATGTAGCTAAAAAGGAGTCCAAGAAAGCAGAATTGCTGTGCTGCAGACTGCTTGCTGCCCGGCAGTCAGTAACTTGGATTTGCTTCTACTTCAGCAGGCAGAATTTGATTCCCTCCCCCCCCCCACCCCAACTAGTATTTGAATGGAAATACATGAATCGCAGTTTTCTGACTAACGTGAACGGAGCGGGGAGACCATCTGGTTTTCCCTTATCCAAAAGTTTCATTGAAATAGCCCTGCAGAGCCCCATGTGAAAGGGGGCTGGTTCTCTTTTGAATCTCCCCCCGGTTTTATCTCCCTTGAAAGATGGGGGGCGTTGGATGAAGAGTGTATTTGCTTCCCAGCTGCGGGGCTGAGTGGTTTGTCTGCTGCTGCTGGCTCTAACGTTTGGCTGTGCAAAAGTTAAATAACAGGGATGGAGAGAAGCCTGTTACCTGGGTGCTGCCTCTTTTACATTTTGTTTTTGCTTCAGTGCAAGTGCTTCCTCTCCCTCGTGAATGATCTTGGTTAGCTTGAAGACTAGCAGAAAAGGCTTTCAGCTCCCCCTGCATCAGCTTATTTGTCAGCAAAACCTGTTATCTTGTGTGATGCCTGGTTCAGAGCCCGGGTGACTTTACCAGCTCCCTTCAAAGGAAATGTCGAGATTTATTTCTTTAGTTTGTGCTCCAAGTGGCAATGTGTGTCCCAAGAGTTGTTCTGCCTGATTGCTGTTTTAGTTAAAGAAAAGGTGCTCTGGGTGTTGCTGGAACTGGGCATGGCTTTTGAGAGGGAAACACCGAGATTCCCGGGACGTTGGGAGTAGATGGCTTTTGGTCTGTGGTGCCCCTGGGCCAAACCAGGTGGTCGGTGGCCCGTTTCTGGCAGCTCCATTTCCCACGTTGTTCTGGGGGTGGCGATCCCCTCCAAACTGCTCTTACCTGGTGCAGGCTGGGAGGAAAATGAGCGTATGTCCAAGATACGCTCCCGCAGGAAGGCTGGTGCATGTGGGGAGCAGTGGATTGGCTCTCCGTGGGATGCCACCAAGTGGATGAAGAAGCACTCCAGGCCTCCTTCAGATCCAATGAAAGCTGCCTACAGGCCTTTTTTGGACATGGGGATCTTATCTCTTTCTCCGTCCTTTGGGAAATACTAATTTTAAAATGCAGCTGTCGATGTTAGCACGGTCTTTACTGTATATCCCAGCTATTGGTAGACCTTGAGGTCGTCTTCCCATTGTAATAACTCCTAATATTTTAATAGAAAGCTTGCTGTTAGCTCTTGCTTCTTAATATGTAATTGTTTTTATTTGGTTTTTTAATAGTGACTCATGACTACATGAGAAAGCCAGCAGCAGGTCTTCTGAGCTTTGACTCTCATATTCATAGTGAGCTTCTAACCCGATGAATCGAGTGCTCTGGGTAGAAAAGCAATTTCAGGTAAGTAAATGAATTTTGCGTTTTCAAGCACGTGTGTTTTGGAGTGGTGTGTGTTTTCAATACTTTGTTTACTGTAAACTGATATGGAATGTGACCTGAATTTGGATAAGTTCTTGGTTTGGACTTGCACGGGCAGATACCCGTTTTGCTTTGGATTAATCGTTTTTTGCATGTGTGCCGATGGCAGCGTTCAGCACTGGCGGCAGTCAATGGTCCTCACCTGCGTCTTTGTATCGTCTGACGTAATGTCCCACGGCTGCGTGGCACTGTTTCTTTGGCACCTGGTCTCTTCAAGCGAGGCTTTCGTTTAAAAGTGTGACTTAGTAGAGAACATGATGATTCCCTCCATATTCTGTTAGCTTTGGCGTTGCTTGTGCCAGCCTGGCACTCTCTTCATTCAAGGAAAAAAAAAAATGTACACAAACAGTCTAACTCCAGTACTAAATTGTATAATCTTAGGAAAAGTCAACTGAAAGATGACTTAGATCGGTTCCTTTTTCCTGCTGGCAGGTGAGGATAACTAAGAGCAGAACTTGAGAAGATGCAGGTTGTGTATAAATGCGCCAGAACCCCTCTTTACGAGGAAATCTTTGCCCTTCTGGCAGTTGAAACTGGAGTGATACATTGGGTAGAGAACCAGACTGCAATACCTGCTTTCTGTTCCCAGTTCTGGCTTTGACGTAGATGGATGACCTGCAAAGAGAAAATAAACGGGGCGTATGCCCTTTCTTGCTGCTTGTAGTTATGGTTTTGTCTTTTAATAATCCTTTGAAGCTGCGTGATGATTTGCTGAAAGGCATCTTTTAAGATTGTCGTGGTTTTGTTGGGTTTGGTCTGTGCTGGAAAGCTCCATGACTGATTTAAGAGCTAGAGGGGGAGGTGTCGTAAGAATCAGAAAATAAAAGTGAAGCTATTGGGTGTACAGATTTTGAAGAGAATGTGTTTTTAAAACTGTTATTTGTTTGTGTGTAACCTGAGTGACTAGCACATTGAATGAACCAAGTCTTTCGTGCCTTCAGTTCTCAGTTGGGAAAGCTGCTGCCTTTTTCTCAAAATGTTCTTGAATATTAGTGAGACTGAAGTGGCTGATTCTGAGAGGCTGTGGTGGGGGACAGAGCAGAAAAGCAGCTTTCAGTTGTGATTCTTCCTGGTGCAGTTGTAACTTTTCCAGTGGATGCTCCGAGCAAATTTGTTTTTGGGAAAGTTGCTTTTAGCCCTCTCCTACAGATGTCACAGTTCTGCATGCCTCTCCATCTCAAGTGTTGTACAATTAAGATGTTGAGGAGCGCTTCCACAGATACTGTAACAAATACCATCAGTAATCAGAAATAATGAGAAAAATGCCGTGACTAAACATCAACGCTGCTGAAATTGAGGGAACTGATTTTTTTTGTGTGTCGCACGTAAGGTGAATGGTTATGAGCAGGTTTTAGTTTTGCAGTTTGTATTGATTCAACTTTTGTTTTCCCTGGGTCCAATACACAGCCGTTGTGAATAATGTAGTAATCTATTACTTAAAGTTTAATGCAAATTTAATAGGGGTTGACTATCAACAGGTACAGTGCAGGAGGTGCAAGGCTGCTTTGTTCCGTGCTAAATGAAAAAGATTCAAACCAAATACTGTTGGGCCTGTGGCATACCTTGTAATTTATGGGAAGATGGGCAGGGGCCTTGGTGTCCGGGACCTTTGTATTTTTTGTGTGTTTGTCTCAGTATATGCCGACATACGTTCCAAACCCGTGGGGTCACAAGGCACATGGATGACTTGTTGCTGAAATCTAGGGATCTAATATAGTGGAATATCAAGATAGTGCTGTCTCTGCAGTGGCTTCCCCCCCGCCCTGCCTTGGTACGAGTATTATTTTTTTAAACAAAAGGAAAACATCCCTTTCCTCAATTGTTAGCTTTGCAGAACTTGAGCCTTAAAATAATCCAGGAAGCCTTTTGTTATATAAATATACTCATCCTCCAGCTTGGCATTGTATGTGCTTGATATAGCTGCTTGCTGACTTCTCTTTTAAATTTAAACTGCAGTGGCTTTCAAAGAGAAAAAACGCGGCGTTACTTTTATATAGCACTCAATAGTTCTGTCCATGGCAGCTCTCTAGACTCGGAGAGCAAAGCAAATGCCCTGATTGCTGTATAATGGCAGTGTACCAGTGACTATTTAAAGCAGACAGTGCAGTGGAAAGCAGTGGTTTGTGGCTGGAACTGCATTTCGGTATCTCTTAATGATTTTTGTTTAAGCTTGTTACTGCCGGGTATGCTTATACCTACCAAATTTAACTCCATGGGAACAGAGCCTCAGCGTATGCGGTATCTTTTGAAAATATTTTTGCCTAAGTTGCTTGTTCAGAGATAAAAATGTATAAGAATACAGCAAGGGCTTGGAGTGGTTAAAGTTAAATTCCAGTGCAGGCTACTCGGTAGTTTAACAGGCACTGAGATTTTCAGCCATCAGATTTCCCAATTAAATGGGCAACAGTTGGCTAGAGCGGATGTTTGAAAAAACAAAACAAAACAAAAAAACCCACCCCACAACAAAACCCCACCACTCTGTGAAACGTCAAATGCATGGGAGATAATCTCGATTAAAAGCGGTGACTGGTTTCTGGGTGTTGGCTTGTACACGTAAAAGCACCTTTGGGGAGATCTATTAATCATGTATGTAACTGCATGTGAATTCAGAGTTTTTCTGTATCCTCTGTAGGACATGAGTTCATTGTGACATTGACTTTTTAAGTAATACCTTTGCTGCCAGCAATGCCCGAGCTTGAAGTTGTGGTGACTGAAGAGGTGACGTGGCAGTTAAAGCCCAGGATCTGCTGTGTAAGCGCTGCCTTTATTCACCTTCTGCACACAACGGGCAACACCTTTTGCAGCAACACCTGCCAACCTGCTGCTGGTTTTACCCTCGCTCTTTGGGAAGGTGTGGGCATCCTTCTCGCCTCCTGTTTGATCCCCCCACTAACGCACCCCCCCCCCCCAACTCCTTCCAGCTGCACGTGAGCTGCATGTATCAGAACTGTCCTGTAGAAGTGGGAATGGCAAGCGGACGTTGCGGGATCTGCATAGGTGGTTTTGGTACAAACACAAAGGCCCCAGGTTGTGTTTGAAAAGTGAGGAGGATGAAGAGTGACTCCATGCAATCCCCTGGGAGGACCTGAATCCAGTCTATGGTCTGTGCTGCTGCTGCTGCTTCCTCCCATGTTAATGGAGCAATCGTGTACCAAGAGAGGAGTGAGGAGTCCAAGGAGAGAAGTGATGGTGTAACATCATGGGCACTTATCCAAAACTGAAGATTTAATTGAATTTTGGAGCAGATATTTTATGTTCCCTGTGCTCAGTTTGTTCAGATCGATCGGATTCGACGCTGGTAGATTTTCTAGCCGTTGCTGCTGATTAAATAGCTTGGCTGGTTCTTGGTAAGTGAGTAGCATAAAGCAGGTTGCTGTCGATAGTTTCGCTCTTGTCTCCTAATTCATTTTCCCTTAGACACGTAGCTGCTCCCCTGTTTCTTGGAAAAGGCGAAGGATGTGCTAGCAGGAAACGGCTGCAGTTAATGAAAATAGGCCATACCTGCTGCTGATTAATCCTTAATCCAAAGAGAGACTCTTCCTTCTCCAGATTTGTTTGTCAACTGACTTAGCAAATGACTGTTCCTCTGTCCTGAGGCTGGCTCTGACTTGCTTTGACATTGATTCATAGTTTACAGGCCCAAGTAAAAGGATTTCCCGTTAGGGTGTGCTCACCGATACTTACATGTGTTCAGAGAGAAGATGGGGTTTCTGTCTTGCTTTGCATCCTCTTTGCTTGTGCTCCTTTTTGCTTTGGCTTAATTTTTACTACTTGGCTCTCGTTGTACGTGAGGTTTCAGTTGGAGTTTGGCTAATGCTGCCCCAGCTCCTTTCAAGTGTCACATCATGTACCTGAGATACCTGGGATGGGACAGGGCACCTAGCAAGTACCAAAACTTCTGATAGCAACCAGCGTGCTCTACTTGGGTTCAAGTGCTTGACGACTGAACGTAAATACTTTAGTCTTTATCTGAAAGGCCATTACTGCTTTGAAGTACAGCACGGCTCTTTTGCAACTCTCTTCGCTGCCTTTGAAGGCTGAGCAGCCGATGTTAAACTCGGGGCTGCTGTGCGTGACTGTTCCCGTAGCTCTTGCTGCATGCAGTTAAAACATCAACTATTACGTTGAAGTGCAAATGTTATTTTGTGCTGAAGTCATGCTGGAAATAGTTCAAAAGGTCTTGTTTGTTTGGATTCACGAGGGGAACGCCATCTTGCTGATCTCTAATCTTGTTTTCCTCTCTGGTTTATACCTGGTTTCTTCGCGTTCAGCAAACTTGTATTGAAACAGTGCTGAAGCATTTAATGAATCTGGGCATCCTCTCAGGCTGTAACCCAGGAGACACAGACTCTGAGGGTGATACTTCTGGGGTTTGTGCCTTTTGGGAAGCTGCATTGTTAATCGGTTGTTTTCCCCCAGCTTCAGTCATTAGATGAATCCAACAGGCTATGTTCCCATGTTGAATTAGATCCTATTAAGTAGCTCTTTCTTATTGGATAAGTATTGACTAGTTCGTTCGTTATTTTAATGACAGACACAGTTGTTTAAAATTACTCCATGGTTTTGCAGTTCTATTAGTCCACAGATCATACAGTTACTGGGATTCTTGCACAAGACGCTTTGTTTCAGTTCATTTGTTAAATGTTTGTTCTCATAGATTTGTTTTCAAGATGCATTAAAACAAAGAGGGTTTTTTTTCCTGGCCTGTGTTCCCCCTTCCTCTGCTGTCCCCATTTCCAGTGAGTAGTTGAAAGGCTGTCAGCAACTGTTTTGACAGATTTCCGTGTATTACTTATGAAGACAAAATGTTATATCTAATATATTTTGCTCCATGGTGATAAATACGTAGCACAGGATGGATAGCATACTCAGTGCATATTAAAATACTGAGGGATTTTATAGTCCCGATGGAGGATGTCTGCTCTGTCACCAGAGTCCTCTGTGACTGTCCCAACTGTTCAGATCATGTGTGCATCCAAGCTACGTCTAGGCAGACTTAAATACCATCTTGTCTAGAGCATGCTCCTACCTTTAGGTTCCTCCCTGCCCTTTTCTGCATTGTGGTGCTTCATTGCAGTCATCTCCAGACATTGACGCATCGCTAAATTCCCCAAGCTTTACTAATAGTTTCTTGGAAAGCTTGTGTAAATAAAGCCTTGGGAGCTCCTCGAGCTGTACGGCACATCTTGAAAGGTGAGTGGCAGGAAAGGTAAGGAACGTGCTTTGCACAAATGCTGTTTTTATTATTAGGATAAGTTAACTGTGCTTACAAGGTTGCTTCAGATGTTTCGTGAATGTTGTTGCTGATCCAAATTAGACTGATGCCCTCCTCAGCCCGATGCAGCTACTTGTGTCTGCCCCCTCCACAGACTTGGATGGTCTACATCTGACAGCATAACCGCCCTGCCATACTACCGGTTCGTCAGACTCCGTCTGCTCCAAAAGTAATAATCTTGCATGAAAAGCATTTAAATGAAGCCAGCAGCAGATGTGAAATCGAGCGCTGTAGACAAGGCAGAGGTAGACTAACAGGTCTGGGCATAGCAGTCAACACGGACAGCATGCGTCTCTCCTGAAATCAAGTGTAGCGCTCGACTTGCTCTTCCTCTTGATATTTTGTTTTGTTTTTTCCCTGCGTTTTAGTCTTTTGTAAAGTTTCTCTGGGAAGGCAGCTGAATACCGAGAATGAATACCACTGACTCCAGTTTTGCCATGCTCTACAGTTTTTGCTGATCCTGTTTAAAGTCCCCAGACAGTTGATCTGGCAAACTTGCTGCTAAATGGATGATCTAATTCCTAGTGAATTCTGTGATCATAAACATTACCCTACATCACAGAAATTATTTGAAAACTGGTGTGTATTCCTCAAGCTGTCAGTTGTCTTTCAGCATCCTCGTTATGCTCTTTCATCTTTAAATGCTTGTGCTGAAGCTCAAATAAACTTACCTGTCAGCAGTTACGAGGATGTCTCTTCTCATCTCCAGCTGCTCCTTAATCATAGCCGTACCTGGCAGTTTAAAAGCTGTTTACAAAGGAGATAAGGCAAGCAGCTCTGTTGTAGCTGCTATTTCTCTAAATGATTTGTCTCATACTCCAATAATATTCGGCACGAGGTTGTGTTTGTGCTCTGTGAGGATGTCGGCTTGCTCACAGCCAACGTGTGAGCTCTCTGTTCATAACCCCTAAGGACTAATGGGACGGGCAGGTCTATCGAAGCAGAGGACAGCTCTGTCCTTAAACCCCTGCGAGCTCTGAAGCATCACCTACCAGTTAGGTGTCAGATTTGTGAGCAAGGCGGTAACATCGTTGGGCCAAGGCCGGATTCTTAAAGTGCATTGACTTGCTCTGGTTTTAGGGCAATGGTTGTACAGGTAAAGTGCATGCAGTGTCCTGAGATACTTAATCGCTAATATTACAATCACAAAATTGCAAGTGATGTGTGAAAATAGACTGATTTCATGCCCACCCCCCTCAAGATTATCCCTCTCGACAGAATGCTTTGGGAATTTATAATGAATAGACGGCTCTTGTTATCTATGGCGAATGCTGTATTAAAATTTGAAATAAAGGAGTATACCACAAGGATAAAGAGCTTAAAAAATTTTGTGACTCTTACTTGGCTACATTCTGTAGGATTTAGTTTTACAGAATATCTATATAAGGCAGTATTTTAGCTCTTATTTACACAGCTGATGCAGCCAGTGTGAAAGTGAGCTAATTTCTGTGTGTAGGGGGAAATATGTTGTGTACTCAGCTTCGCAACTCAAATGCACCACTGTTTGCACACAGACTTGCCTAGCCAAAAGTCAAGGGGGCAACAGCAGATAGTCATTATTTGTATTTCTCCACTGTAAAGCAGTGCCTTAATTAGGAAACTTTATTCTGAGCCCCCTTCCCCTGTACAATTAGTATTGCTAACTACTAGTGCAGACCCAGATCAAAACTTTAGGTCTTAAATTAATGATTTCTGGGGTTGTCATCTTAAGCTTCCACGGAAACCAGAGGCAGATCGCTTGGGTTGCTGTTGCAACTTGTTAATTCAAGAGCTCTGGTGCCGATTGCCTCATGACGACGTGCTACCTGCAGCGCTGTGAATTGAGCAGTCTTAAATCAGCGTAGTTTGGGTGCTGTGTAGTTTGGCGTGGCGTACGGTTGTCCTAAAAACGGTGTTTTGTGAGAAGTGCCTCCCTCTGAGCGTGGTGCGAGGTACCGCTGCTGGCCTGGGACCGAGCTGTCAGCCTGTTGCTCCTGTACCGTTACGCACCGCATGTGTCGGGGTTCAGGTAAGGAAAGGGAGCTCCTCTCTGCAGTTTCTAGCACAATGGTCACTTTTCTGCAAATTTATCTTCCTCTGGAGTGGAAAAACAAGCATGGTATAGGTTTACTGGGTTTTCAGTCATCCTCTTGAGGATGACTGCAGTGGCAGCCTGGAGGCCCAGAGGCTGAGATGAAAATGTGAGTCAAGCAGAGCTTGGAACAGAAGGAGTGCACAGGAGGAATTCGGGATAAGGGAGAGTTTCAAGGGGGCGTGGAGGGTGAGTGGTGATGCAGTAACACCCTGCAATCCACGGCTTTTCTGTCTGTCGCTTTGCAGAACCATTGCACATCCTTTAATACCCACCTTGGCAAACCGTCTTATTATTCTTTTCGTGTCCCTCACCCTCTTTTGGCTTGATTCGACCTGGATGAGAAGGGGGCATTGGAGGAAGACAATGCTGACAGCCAAAACATTACCGTTCAGAAAGAGGCAGCATGAACGCTTGCACCGAAAGATACACGTTAGGTATCGGTGAATCAGCCGAGACCTTTCAGGATGGCGGTCCATTTGGTGAACAGTTGGATGAGGTTACTCAGGTATTGCAAGATTTAATACCTTGTTGTAAGGAGATCTACGTGTCAAAATCTCACGCCAGTGGGATGTGCCTCTGTTGAGGAGTGCGTACTGGGCGGGCAGGAGAGTGTCCCTGTGCAGTGCGAAAGCTGGATGGAGAAATGGTCTAGAAGGGAGTGGCTCGCTGGAGGAAAGAAGGTAACAGAGCATCCAACAGCCTGAATGCCTGAGGAGGAGCCTCCAGCAAAGGAGTCAGACCACATTCGTATAATTTGCATTTTACAAGCGAGAACTCTTTTGAAACCTGAAATTCCAGGTGGAGTACCCAATAAAGTCTGTTCCGGAACCTGTTGATTCTCCTTCTTCTCAAGGTGGGGTGCTGGATGCTCACTTGAGCGAAAGCCCAGTTACCATCACAAGCAAAATTAATCCATCCTTCCTGTCTATTCCAACCAGCATCCAAAACTGTGCAGTAGGAGTACCTGGCAGGTTGTCCCAAGGAAGAGCTTTATTTTTACCCCACAGCCTTGCGAGGGGTAAGTCTAAAGACTTAAAAGATCATTTCTTTAAGTTAACTTACGTAAACAGCAAATTTTCATCTGCATCCTGCTGCTTCTTGCTTGTGCAAGATGCATCGTCCCTGCAAAAGTCATGCTAAATCTGAAGTTCTTTCTCTGTGCATTTGTAATCCCATTGTTTGTCAGTAAAATGCCTGCCTAAGGAAATTTTTTTTTAATGTTTGTGTGCTGATTCTTTAGTTTTAGCTGGAAAATTCTTCTATTCAGCCAGTATCTGCTTCTCTGTGGTAATTTGGGTGGAGTGAAAGTGGACACTTGAACGCAAATCTGTATTGTCATCCTGTGTTGGGAGGGGTTTGAGGTGCTGAAAACTTGGAAAAAAATCTGTGTACTGGGCGGGAATTCCAGGATACAGCTCTGCCCCGTGGTGTGCTGTGATTATTAATGACACAGAAGTGCTAGGTACCCTGTTTCCACATGAAAAGAGGAAACGAGCGTGTGTTGAGCATAGGTGAGGTAAGAAATCTGGTATGTGGTACAAGGTTAATGAAGCTGTAAAGCAGCAATTGGTTACTAATAAAAAAGCAGTTTTGTTTCCTGTGCGCCTCCGTACAGGTCATTTTGCTGGTGCTGCATCAGGAAATCATAAACGCAGGTGACCAAAGTGTGTATTTTGTCGTCGTTGTTTCAAAGCACAAGCAGCACGTTCTACTTGTTTTATATGGAGCCCGTGGGTTTTATATGGAGCCCGTGGCTCTGAATTCAGGCTTGCCAGCTCTGAACGTGAGATCCATGCTCCCTTCTCGGCCCTGCCCCCTTCCTCCCTGCTTTTTGGGCTTCGGCACCTCCAGGGCACTGGTGCTTTTGCTCCCTCTTCTCCAGGACTTGCTGCGACGAGGTGCCAGCAGACGTGTTGGGTGCTGAGCGGCTCTTAGAGCAAGCCCAAGCGGTGGTGCAGAGTAGGGGTCAACAATACGTGCGAGGAGGGGGGGATGCTGATCTGCCTCTCTGAGCAGAAAAGGGGAGTTGGGGGTGCCTGTCGGGTTGGAGGTGCCTTGCAAAAGTGTGGAGAGCCCTGGGTTGGGACATACGAAAGAAGCAGGTGGTTCCCGAGCTGTGCCTGAGCGGCAGAGGGTGAGTGCTTTAGCAGAGGGAAGCGAGAGGATGGAGGAAGGCTTCCTCGTGCACAGACAGCGATGTGATTAATGCCTTGCGTGGCTGCTGTGGTTGAACCAAAGTTTTGGAAACAGCCATTGTGAGAAATCGAGATTCCTGCACTTCCCAGGCCCTGTCCTGTCCCTGAAACCTAATGCTTGTTCGTGCAACGCTGGCACGATGCAAAAATATTACTTGTTTTGGGGTTTTGTTGTGCTCTTGGGAGGCTTTTTTTTTTTTCCCTGAGTTTGGAGATCTATACACTGAAAATAGCTGTAAAGTCAAAGTCATACATGAATGAATGTTATTAGTGAAGAGGTAGAGAAACAAGTTAATCTCTTTCTCCATGATTCCCTGTGTCTTGAATGCCAGCTGGTCCTCCATCTCCAAAAAGAAGAATGTTCAGCAAAGGATGATGAAGGTAATCAAAGGCACAGAGCAGCTGTTGTATAAAAGGAGGTAAATAAACTTCGACTCTTCAGCGCGGAGAAGAAACGATTGTGAGCGGAGGAAGTGAGAAGAGGAATGTTATGCAAAGCGTGAGCAGAGGATGACTGTACCCAGGCCCTCCCCATTCAAAAAAATAGTGTCGAATAGAACAAGGAAGCAACAAGTTTAAAACAAGGGAAAGTTTTTCTTTCGGTGATGTTTTTCTTTCGGTGGTGCACAGTTACACCGCGGTATTCCCTGCTGCAGGATGTTGCTGAAAGGCTAGAGGTTCAAAAGAGGCTGGATAAAACCTAGCCATGGCTATTAAAGACAGTATCTCCTGGCTCAGGGGATGGTTATTAAAGCAATGTTTTGAAGAAGGTAACATCATCTGTGTTAAACTTGTTGCAGAAATGTAAAACTTCATTTTGTAAGTAAGTAATAAATAATGCTTAGCTGTTTTCCAATGCCGTGTCGTATAGATGCGTGCTAACGCAGGGGCTACAAGTTGGAGTAGCAGATTAAATGTGGGATTTCTTGGCTTCTGTATTATTTGATATTTTTGGTAATGGGAAACAGGCGCATAGTAGCAAATGATTCAGGTGATAAAAGTTGGTGTTTAGGAGCAGATTATAGCAGCAGTTGTCTTGGATAATTTGCTGTGTTACTTTACCGAAGTTTTGCGCTCTGGGGCTAACAGGAGAGTGCTAATAGCTGGGTAGGTTGGAGTGGCAGCTCGCCAGCTGGTGCCCGGGGTAACGATCGGGTTACCGTGATGCGTTGGAGACAGTTGAGCTTCAGTATTTCCCTGCAAGCTCGATTTTCAGCATGACGTAATGTTTGGGTAGAGCTGAAACTCTGAGATTGCACCATGGAAGTCACCGGGGCAGCTCGGAGGGTGAAGGCTTCTTATGCTGTATGTCGCTTTTTACTACAGAGAGGTGGTTTGCTTGGCTGGCGTGTGAAAGGACCATATTTCCCTGGAGATTTTGGCACTCAGCAGCATGTGGGTGTTAGGAGGCTTTGGGAGGTGGAGGAGGATGGAGGTGGAATAATGTCCTTTGAATCAGAGCTGTTTTGACATGCTAGAAAGAAATTGGCAGCTGTAAAAGGGGGAAAAAAAAATACCAAACACTGAACCACTCTATGATTTTGTGTAGAGAAGAAAGACTCGGAGCAGGAGATGTTCAGTTCTGGGCCCCTCACTCCAAGACAGACACCGAGGGGCTGGAGCGTGTCCAGAGACGGGCAACGGAGCTGGGGAAGGGTCTGGAGCACAAGTGCTGTGAGGAGCGGCTGAGGGACCTGGGGGGGTTTGGCCTGGAGAAAAGGAGGCTGAGGGGAGACCTTCTCGCTCTCTGCAACTCCCTGAAAGGAGGTTGGAGCCAGGGGGGGTCGGTCTCTTCTCCCAGGGAACAGGCGACAGGACGAGAGGAAACGGCCTCAAGTTGCGCCAGGGGAGGTTTAGGTTGGATCTTGGGAACCATTTCTTCCCCGAAAGGGCTGTCAGGCCCTGGCACAGGCTGCCCAGGGCAGTGGTGGAGTCCCCATCCCTGGGGGGATTGAAAAGCCGTGTAGATGTGGCGCTTGGGGACATGGGTTAGTGGTGGCCTTGGCAGTGCTGGGTTAGTGGTTGGACTCGATGATCTTAAAGGTCTCTTCCAACCTAAACGATTCTATGATACTATGTTTACAAATTTATACTGGACTGAGTGGGGTGAAAATCAAAGTATAGGTGAGGACGTGGTGGGTTCAGCTCATGCGCTGTGCGTGCACACGACAGCTTTGCAGCGGCGCGCTGCGAAATAGCGATACCTGGAAAATTAAGAGAGTCTTGAGAGAGTCTTGATCCAGTGGGCTCCATCCCGAGGTGTGGATTTGGTGACCTGCGTGACAAGTTTGAGAGTAAATTCAAAGTGATTTATCCCTCTTCTCATCTCTCCCGAACTCTGACTGCTCATGTCTGTTGCTGTGAAGTGGCTGCTTCTGTATTTATGAGCAAGGTGGAAACTGCTGACCTGCTTTGCTGCCTCTGAAAGGCAAGTGATAATTCTTACTGAAGATAGCGAGGGCAGTATTTCTGAACGGGCTTGGACTAAATTTACTGTAAGGAACCAAAAAAGTGTAGATGATGACTGTGGGAAGGGGAAGCATATATTTATTGCCCAGTGGCAACAGATTTATAGGCAGATAGTTTGGTTTATAGATAAATACTGTTTGCCCATATTTCTGTAGCCATAAGCAGTTAGCAAATTGGATTTAAAAGCCGAAACTTTGCTATAATCTAGAGACCTTTTTACTTTTTTTTTTTTCTATCCCATCTGCTGAGTTCTTCACTCATGGCTGAGATGTCACGTGGCGCCACGAGAGCCAAAAGAAGTGACGCATCTTGGTATCCCATGGTAACTCTTCCTTTCCTTCGTTTTTAGCTCGTTTGCTTTGCTACCAGATAGAATAACCTGACTGTGGGATTAGATTTGCTTTGCTCACAAATAGGTGAAGGTTAGGACGTAATGTTTTCACTCTCTAAAACTATTTGCACGATTTGCACCCAAACTGTCCTTTGAAGAAAAAACCCACCCGAATCCCAACGCAACGAAACACACAGAAACAACCCCCACTCTAAAGCAAAACCAACAGCCCCACCAAACCCAGCGAACTAGAAGCTCCCCACTCTAACTTCTCAACATGCAGGAAGCATCGGTTGGGGCTTTTACTCTTTGTTTGCAAGTCAGAATATCGAAGCCTGTCTGAGAAGTTTTTGCAAACCACAAGTAGATATCCTGCAAGCATCTGTTGGGCTCAGGGGTAAAATTCTCACCAAAGCTAAATTTGCAATTCAGGTCTTAACGGTTCACACAGGCTTTGCTGCTGGAAGCTTGTCAGGTGATGCTTTCTTTTTTTTCTTCCTTTTTATTTTTTCCTCCATCAGTTGTTTTTTAACCTTTGATTGTTATATGCAGTTACTGGCTGCATCTTAATTAGAAACATCTGACGTATCTCCCAAAAAGAGCTCTTGGGAGAGCATATATTTGCATTCAGATATGCTGATATTCTTTAGAAATCTGATTATTTTTTAGAAATGTGTCACTTAAATCCGTTTTCTCTTCTATAACTAAATATCCACTGCTAACTTTATTGTATTAAAGCAGCAGTGCTACGATTTGGTCAGCCTGAAGCTCAAGGCTGCAAATACAGTAGCTCCTCACCTAATTTAAACAGTGGCTATTGTCTTTGCAGTTGTACGAGAGACCTTGAACCTCTTCTTGCACGCTGTTTCCAAACTCTTCTGGGCCCTTTTTCTAAGTGCCTTCAAGCACAGCTAGTACAAATCCTGCTAAAGCAATGTAAGTCTGGCTAAACTTTGCCCTGCCGATTGGATTTTTGCTTTAGGGGAGGGAACAGCTTTCAGAAATGCGATTTATTCTTGGGGGGGTAGTTTCGCTCGCATGTAGTTCACATGTGCGTGCTGGAGGAGACTGTGGTGAAGCATTTGCTGTTGCCACAGCTACGAGTGAGCTTAGAGCATTTCGGTTCCCTTAGCGGAGGGACAGAGCTGGAGTTTTCAGAGTGAAGGTACCAGTGCACAGAGATGACTCATTTTGGTGTGTCCAACTGATTTTTGAGTCAGTTTTTGAATGAGAGAGGATGTGACCGTGGTGTTCCTGTGCGGGGAGGCATAGAGATGTAGTCTTGAGCAATTTTTGGCTTCCTGGATTTGGGGCAATTGGTCCGCGTGATGTTTGCTCTTAACAGGCTGCTAAGCCATCATCTGATACACAACATCCATACGGGCACCTGGATATTTGGAAGTACTGCAAGACTTCTCTGGTATGCTTGGACTCTGTCGTCGCTGTAGCTGTGCCAAAACAGGGTATGTCTCTGTTTGCTCCCAACAGGTATTCAGTACAAAGCACTGTTCTTACTGTAATGGGACTGAATTGCCTTCTGTTCGATTTTTAGTTACGTGCAGTCCGGCGTGCTAACGCGAGCTGTGTGTTTGCATCAGGAGTGCTGCACGGTTAAATCCAAACAATAGGCTGCTTGTGGCAACTGAAAGTGGTGGGGGAAAAAATTCCCGCTTCTGTAATTGCAGGAGAAAAGCAAGCCTGTTTACAGCAGGAATCGGCAAGAGTTTATTAAGTCATACTTGACTTTTTTCCCCCTGCATTTTCTGCATAGATTATGATGATTTAAGCATAAATTGCTTAGGCAGAAAAAGCACTTGGCCTGCCTTTTAGGTACTGAATGCAGTAGCTTTGGCTAAGCAGTATAAGGAAATGCTATACCTTTCTGAGGATGACAGTGTGCGCGAGAACTATTTTATTTTGAGAGCGCATTTGTGCGTGTCTGTGAGCATATCTTCCGAGCAAACTCCTGCCTTTACAAAAGACTTCTAACAAAAAAGGTAAAATTAAGGATTCGTTCAGTAGAACCTGCCGGTGGTAGATTTTTAGCCCAGTCAGTACCAAAAAATAGTCTATATGCTTTTTGGTGCGTTTTTTGTTCTCTTGTTTGGATAATAGTGTTGACCCTGCAAATGCTAGCTGGAAGCAGAGAGAGTTCAGGAGCCCTTCCCAAACAGGCCAGGCTTTCGTGGCGGTAGGGGGGAAGGCGTCAGGCTGAAGAAACAGATCCGAGCTTGCAGCGTGCTGAAGAAATAGAGCCGCGTAATACAAGTATGATGTGGAAAGCTGCTGTAATGTAAATAATATGAACTCTCTGCAGCTGGTGACTCTGTTGGAAACAAAAACAAGCGTCAAAAGGAAGGAGTTTAAAGTCCACAACTAAATATTATTAGAACAAATAATAGCAAGGTTGCCTTTGAGGACAGAAAATTGTACCTATGTTCAGAGGCAGGCGGGTTAAGATCCTTTGAAGATGGGAATGTTTGTGTGGACATGGGTTCGATGTCAGAGGACGGCTACCCTGTAACCAGATATTTGCCATTTTGATCATTTTAAGTAAGTGTGGAATATTTAATAGGTAGATAAGATAATTGGATTATATCTTTATCTAGTGTCCTGGTTTAGGCCAGGACGGAGCTAGTTTTTTCAGCAGCTCCTGTGTTTTGGCTTTAGTGTGAGAAGAACAGTGACAGCACACTGATGTTGCTGGTTGCTGCTGAACCACCAAGGACATTTTGCTGTTTTCCAGGTTCTGCTAATGTGCAGATGCAAAACTTGGGAGGGGTAGAGACAGGATAGTTGATCCAAACTGGCCAAAGAGAGTATTCCATACCATGGACAGCATGCCCGATATAAGCGAGGGTCGGTCGGGGGGGCCACTATATCTTTTTTGGTCTTTTTAGGCTTTTGAGGCTTTTAGACCCTTAACTTGCCTTAATCCTTAAGCTTCCCTTCGGGTTGCTTTTTGTTTCCCTATCTTTTCCTTTTCGTTTTTCACTCGTTTGGCTGTTTGTTCCCTCGCCTGCTTTCCCTGGAACTTGCTGTTCTGGGATAGCTGGGGGGGGGATACCCCTGCTCCCTGCCTGCTGCTCGGGACAGGCTGTATCGGTCGTTGGGTGGTGAGAAATTGTGTATCGTTTGTTTTATATATTCTATTATCCTTGTATATATTATCATTATTATCATTATTAATATATTTTCATATTTTTCCTTTGCTGTCCTGGTGAGCTGTTTTTATCTCAACCCGCGAGTTTTCCTTTCTCTCCGATTCTCCTCCCCACCCTATTGGGGAGGGGGGGAGCGAGCGAGCGGCTGCGTGGTGTTGGGTTACAATTTGGGGTTAAACCACGACATCTAGATAAGATTAAAAACTGGCAGCTACCTTGCAAGTGAAGCTGCTTCTTTTTCCCAACGAAAGCCTGACTTGTCTTTGCCTTTCACCTCCGGCATGTCCTGCTGCTCACGCTTACCAGCCTCCGATTGCTTTTACAGGCCAAACTGCTGACTCTTAGTCTGTCTTGAAATGGTTAACAATCAGCTATTTCCTCTATATTATCTCATGCAAAATACTGATATGCTACTGCTCAAAAGTGTTAGAGCTGTTGTGCAGAAGCAAGGTGCTCACCTGAGGAAACCGGAGGTTGCAGCAATAGTTCGAAAAGTCGGAGCTGGGGAGAGGAGGACTGTGATATGTGGCAAATTTAATTAATACAGGGATCTTAAATTTAAGTGAGGAACTGAATCTGAAATGTTGTGAGCAAGTGGCACTTTTTTCCCCAGCAGAGAGCTGCAACTTGTCACGTAGGTAACTTTGAACTGGCGTTGCGTCTGACAACCTAGGCTCAGTTAAAGATTTTATTATTGTGCTTCATTGGTACTGTTGAGGTTTTGAATTACTATGTGAGAAAGTGCTTTTGTATTGATGATGTGCTTAAGTTTTTGCTGTGTTGTGAAGGTCTTTGTCTGCTGTAGCTTTTTATTTTTGGAGCTATGGGTTTGTAGGTTTCTGGTTAAAAAAACATGAACAAACAAGGTGGAGTGGAACCCTCAAAGCAACCAGACTGTGTCCTCAGTAACCAGACTACAGCTCTGACACAGAGGGAGGACAAGGTCTGACGCCACCACAGATAGGAAATGAGGTCTCTAGGTGCTGTGCTCGGCCTGTGCTAACATCCTCTCTCCGGGGAGAATTGCCATGGTCCCTTCCCTTGTTTAGGAAATACTGTGTCAGAAGGAAACCCCCAGAGCAGAGGCGTCAGCTCTGTCAGCCCCAGCATTGGCATCTTGTGAGATGGTTTACTGTGGTAATGCTGGGAGCAGCTGTGAAATTGGGAGTAGTGCACGGTGCCTTTGGGTTTCGAGATGTCCAAGTCACGGGTACCACTGTATCCTATCGGCTGGTCCCGTAGATCTGCCTCTGAGTGTGTCTGTGTTGTTGCTGTAGTTGAGTCCAGCTACAAAATGATTGTGTAGAGGTCCTGTAAGGATCTGTAGGCTCCCATACTTCTTATACTGTCCCTGTGCACTGTTCAAGGCCTTGGAGGTAGCCAGGGAAGAGATGGCGTAGGGCACCTGGATTAGAAAGGCAGAGGGCTGCCGGTCACCTTTTGGAGTAGTGAGGTGAGGAGAGGACTTCCTTGGGCCCAGACAGGCAGGCATGATTTCCCCAGAGAACAGTCCCTTTTCTGAGCTGTAGGTCAAGGGGAAAGGCAAGCCCTTGCACGGGCATCATCTGCCGTCGCTTTGCCTTCGTGCACACCCTGCAGACTTGCAATGGGGGAATTTAGCTTTTATTTTACAAGGAAATGCCTGTTCACGTAGCAGGTAGAACAAAACAAGTAGCAGCTGGTATAATGGGCAGCATGTCTGGCTCAAATTGAAGAGAGTTGACTTCAGACACTATAGAAAGACACATCATTCAGCCTTTTTGGCGCCCAACGTGGGGCACGAGAGGGGCCCGGCCAGCTCAGCTGAGAGAGCATCAGACAGAGGGTCCAGGGTTTAAAGCCCCCGGTCAGGCTCAAAGGGTTGAGAGAACAACAAATGACCAGAGTGTGTTACAACAATTGGTTATAAGCATCCATTGTATTGCTTCAATTGTCGCTGGTCACAATGTTGTTTCAATTGTTTGCAGAGTTCTCCGTGGAGTTGTATCCTATGTCACCTTACCGTATGCTGTTTGTCACAGTTTGTGTGGTTTGTCACCTCTGGGCATTGGATTAAGGTCATTGCTTCGCTGTGTGGTTTAGCACTGGCTTATGGCGTGATAAAATCATTGCTGTTTAGACCAGGTTACTACCTGTGTTCATATACGATGGGGGGGTGGGTGATGTGCAGAACACAGCGGCAGCAACCGTTACAGCTCCGTACTTCGGGAGCAATCTGGTGGGACTATCGGTAATTATTCCTTTATTTTTTCCTTCCCGGGGGAAACTTCCTCCTTTGCTTTCCCTTTCCCCTCCTGGGTAAAAATGCCTTCCTTTGCTTTTTTGTTGCCCTCCTGGTTAGTTACGGGAGTTTCTGAGAATTTTGAATACTTTTGGGATGCTCGAGCCAGCTTGCTACTCCTATCAGTAGGAATACATTTTTGTCAAATTAAGGTCTTGCTTAAGGTCAGAAATCGGTGCAGATATCCAAAAAGATTTCAGCCGTAATCAAGGCTGAAACCTGGCTGCTCCAATGCTGGAGCTAGAGGGCAGGGAAGCCAGGCAGCTGGGATCCCTGTCTAAGGAAGCGGCCATCGACAGGGCGATTGGAAGAGAGGCAGAAGCCCGCAGTCTCTGGAGGAGACTCCTGTCAGGTGTGAACAGGCTCCGTCATTCTGTGGTGAGCTTGTAGGGGTGGGCAGGGAAGCGAAATTAAGGACATGTTACTTGGACTGATGTAACTTGGAAGAAGGGAAGACCATAGGCTATAGTACAGCCAAGAGGGCCAGAGTTGTGAGATCCAGGACTACTGCTTCTCACTGCTTTTTTTGGACACGGTTGGCCAAGGAATAAAGGTAAGTGCTGACGTGGTCAGAATTACTGGGGAAAGCCTTTTGGCAACAGCACGGTACTATCCGCAAGTGAAGCGTATCCTTGCAGGCAGCTGCTTGCCCCAGGGACTGGCCAATACTGTGGGTTTTTTTCCTGTTGGCCTCGTAACTATCCAAACCCCACCCCTGGGATGCCCGGGTTGCACCTAAGGAATTACCTTTATGGGAAGGGGAATAAAGAACACCACATCTGCTGTCTAGTAGACCTGCATCTTGCTTTTCAGGCATCTTTGCTTCTACCTGGAGATCTTGGACTAGTTCTAGTCCACGGTAAGACCCTCGCGTTACCACCGTGATGAGCATCTGCAGGTAATACCAGCTGCACAAAGCCTGTCCTGAAGCTGCTGCTATGGACATTGGCCAGTCTAGTCTGCGCAGCGTAGGGCTTGAGCAGTTGCCTCTGTTAAGATTTTTATGGTCTGTTCTGCTGGTAGAAGTGGAAGGAGTGGGCCTGGGCAGGACAATTATTGTTGAACCGCAATAGTGTATCTGGTTTTGATGCATGAAGATGCAATTAAGGCTTGAGGAGAAGCTTTTTGAACGCTTCTGGAGAGTTTGGATGGACGAAACAGCTCTGCAGGCACTGACGGAGCCCGTGTGGGCCTGGAGATACTTACTCAGAAAAGCTTATACAGAGTGTACTGCTGTGGGGTACTCCTGTATTCCTGGAGTCCCATCGCCTTCAACACGGAAAGGGAAAGAAATAGGGGTTTCTGCTCCCCACTGTGGATTATAATACTGGTGAAGTATTTGTATTGGGAACTGTTATTTCCCACGGGAATCCACGTCTCCTTCCTTTCTAAGAGGCTTGCTTTCTTGCAGTCTGGTCTGATGTTGTGGTGTCATTTAATGCTTCCAGTACAAGAAGCTAAAACGTCATTTTAAAAAAAAAAAATCTGTGAAATTTAGAATGACTTTTGAAATAACCCAGACAAAAGAGAATCTATGTGTGGATTATTTGGTCTCTTGGGTTTTGGTCTTTTTCTATTGCCCCTAAAAATGTACAGAAGTTAAAATTAGAATGGCAACCCCTAATAAACATTTACCAGTGAATTTTCTGCAGTCAGCTTTTATTTAGCACTGAAAGCCCTGGAAAGCTGTGGTCTGGTTTTGGATGCTTAGGACAGGGATGTTTAGGACAAGGGGTGATAGGTTCAAACTGAAAGAGGGTAGATTCAGATTAGATCTAAGGAAGAAATTCTTCCCCATGAGGGTGGTGAGGCCCTGGCACAGGCTGCCCAGAGAAGCTGTGGCTGCCCCATCCCTGGGAGGGTTCAAGGCCAGGCTGGATGGGGCTTGGAGCAACCTGGTCTAGTGGAAGGTGTCCCTGCCTGTGGCAGGGGGTTGGAACTAGGTGAGCTTTAAGGTCCCTTCCGACCCAAACCATTCCATGATTTTATGCCAGAGACAAACTGAGTAAGTGCAGCTCCTCAGCGTGGCACCGGGGAGCACAGCAGATCTTGCTAGGTTTTTGCGCTTTTTTTACCGTTTTATTTTAGAGATGTGTGATGGCTGTGGAAACTTGCATTTTCCTTTACGTAGTAGTGTAGCAAATACAGTCTTCCACTGTATTAACAAATACAGAATTAGAGAAACTAAGCACAGTGACTTACAGAGGCTTATGGTATGCATCTTGATATTGCAAGCAATTCATAAATAATGTAGGTCTTTTCTGCCAAAATCTTCTCGAGTTTATAACATCATTGATCACAGAAAGTCCTGTAGCCTTTCTTACCCAGGAGAAAAAGTTACTGTGTCAGTCTTAGTCATGCTGTCCTGTTGCACGGTGTATTTAAGGAAGTAACGCAGTTATTTTTGTCACTTGATGAACAATGCAAAGCTATAGCGAGGTTCCTGTTGGGTGAGTCTGTAATGAAAAGGCTGGCTGTGCTACGTTGGTTTTGTGTTGTTCACTATTCATGCACTCGGTGTTGGTATAAGGATGGTCCCTGGGCATGAGTTTATGCCTTTCTGACTCAGGACCGCTCAGAAAATACATGTGGGGGGACAGGTTGTAGCTGCCTCAGCTGGAGCCTGGATATCGCGTATCTGCTTCTTTGGGGCAGGATGGAGTCCTGGCTCCCTCTTGGCTGCTATACTGTTTTCCATATATACCTCTGTGTGTGTATGCGCGCCTATGGTTTGGGGTTTTTTTCTTTAATGCGCCTGAAACTTCAGCAAAATGTTCATTATTCTGCTAGCAGCAACAGCACAGGCTGCTTTGATGGGCGGATCTAACAAACCAGTAATGTGCTGGACGTCGCAGTGTCCCTGTTTGTTTTGCAGAGCAGCTGCTGTGTCTGAGTGCCAGATGCAGTCTGCTGGTGTCTCGGCTTGGATGTGACTCTTGTAGAGGAGCCGCTCTATTACTGTGGAAGGCAACTGGCTTTGCAAGCAGGTTAGCATGTACAAAACCTCCCTTAGTGTCTGCTTTAATCAGTAAATAGCCCTGAAACCTGCTGCATGGGAATACTCCTTAGAAATAATCCAAGCTACCTAAATAAAGTGTCAAGAGCATCAAAAAGATGAAACATAAATGTAGAGGCTCGGTGTTGCCAGCCTTCAGGCAAGAAAATATGCTTCTGTTCATGAAAGCAGCTCATGGCGGTATTACATAGAAATAGCAGTCCCTCTCCGGGGCTTCTCCCCGTTGCCTACAGCCTGAATGGGATGGCTTCCTAGTGGTGGTGGCCGCTGATGGTGATTAAGCAGCAGATTAATTGACTGGGAGTAACCGAGAGCTGTTTGGCTATGCAGGACAACCTGTCTTCACTCTTTCGCAGGGGAGATGGAGTTTGGGGGTGCTGCCACTCCAGCTCCTTTCACGAGAACCAAAATCCCCGATTTAACGAAACACCAGTGCTGATGTGCATTGTAACGGCAGAGTTGCTAATGCTTTTATGGCAGCGAGGAGATGAGTTAGGCTGTAATTAGCAGCTTCTCTTTTTCCCTTGCAAGTCCAGAGAGGATTCTGTAGTTATTTCTGTGTTTAGTTGGTTCTGCTTTATCGGTTTTAATTCAGTAGGAAACAGCGGCTTATACCACCCAAGAGAAAAGTACCATATAAATGGGGCTTCCTGTGCGCTGCAAGTGTAAAGAAGCTAACTCCTTAGCCTCACTAGGATGAGTTGCTTTGGTGTTTTGAGATGCTGGTCTAATTTTCACGTTCACAGCTGCAGGATTTTTAAAGACAAAACGGTAGGTGAGCTGAGAATCTGAGCCCATGTTAAGACCAGGAGATCAGTGCAGTGAATTTATGTTGTTTCAGGGCTGTCTCTTTGTGCATCTGTTGCGTTATACTAAAATCTAGCTTGGCAGCTACAAAGAAGTAGTCTCTAAAAACCTTCCCTAGCTTCGATATGAAACATGGTATTGCTTACAGCGATAGACCCTGCCAGAAAATGTACCTTTGGCCTAGCTTCGCTGCTTGCCCAGCTTCGAGCAGGGCCTGGACTGGCCGACCCCCAGAAGTCCCTTGCAACCTGGGGCTCTCCGTGCGTCTCGGCACTGGGCTTGATGACACAAGGCTAATGTTAAAAAGTACCCACGGCAAGAAGCCGGAGTTGTGGGTGGTCCTGTGAACAAACACATGCAGCAAGTCAGTTTACAACCTGTAGTGTTGTCCTTTTTATTTTTGCTGGGGGAAGAGACCGCAAGTGCTCTGGCCACAAATGTGCCAGCTGTCACGGTAGATCTTAGCTGTGCTCCCCTTCTCCCCGCTCAGCCCCCAGCGTGCTCGCTCTATTTGCAGAGAGAGGAAAAGGAGGAGGAGGTGTGCTAAACTGAGAACCAGTCAAGACAAATGCGCTAACGGAGGATAGAAACATGTTTTATCTTGAGCTTTTGTACAAAAACCTGAATTCCCTGCAGAGACTTCCCTGTTCCTGAACTCCTTTTTAGGGTGAAATCTTAGTAGATAGGATCGGCTTTGTGCTTCTCTCCGTTACTGATGACCCCCGCTGGCCTCTCTTTGCCAGACCACCTCCAGCTGTGGGAACAAGGAATGTTGGAGATTTAAAGAAATTACAACTTTAATTTATCTCTTGGCCTTAAAATCAAAATCTTTAGGCCTTCTGTTCTGTTACACTAGCACAAAGTAGGTATCTGCCAAGTCAATGAAGATTTTAGCTAGTAAACCTAGAAGCTATTGTGTCTGACTCTTCTTGCTTTGTTGTAAAAGAGGAGACTCACCCTCTGGTTTTTAGAGGTGATACAGAGCATTTGTGGAGCTGAGGGATTTTTAAAGCATTCATCAAAAATGTGATGTTAAGTTTTGTGTGTCCCCCCCCATCCCCCCCCTTTTTTTTGAGGGAGGTGGAGACTGTAAGAGATATTTAAGGAATCTGATGATACCAGGCAGTCTGATGAAACACCTCCTGACTGGTCTGTTAACGTTCCCAGTCTCTGACCCCTGTGTCACGTTGAGAAAGCAGCGTTTGGGCCAAACCATAGCAAAGGCGAGCTAGCAAGTACTGGAAACTGAATCTCAACCTCAAGAGTGAGATGTGGCTTGTGTTGGTTGTCTCCTGCTGAGCTGGTGTGTGATCTGTCAGCACAGTGACATCATAGGTTTCTGCCACGGGTGGTGCCATAGACAGGACTGAGGTGCTTCTTCTGAATACTTGTGTTTATCGTGAATGGTATCTTGGGTACGCAAATGAACTGGCAAAATGATCACAGAATCACAGGCTGGTTGAGGTTGGCAGGGACCTCTGGAGGTCGTCTTGTCCAACCTGCCCTCATCAAGCAGGGTCGCCTAGAGCTGATGTCAAGTCAAGTTTTGAGTATCTCCAAGCATGGAGGCTCCAAAACCTCTCTGGGTAACTGGTGCAGTGTTCAACCACCCTCACAGTAAAACAGGTTTTTCTTATGGTCTATGTGTTTCAGTCTGTGCCACCTTGTCTTGTCACTGGGCACCACTGAGACAAGCCTGGCTCCTTCCTCTCTGCACCCTCCCTTCAGGCATTCACATATGTTGATTAAAATCCCCCTGAGCCTCCTCTTCTCCCAGTTGAATAGTCCCAGCTCTCTCAGCCTTTCCTTGTAGGAGAGATGCTCCAGTCCCTTACTCATCTTAGTGGCCCTTTGCCGGACTCTCTCCAGTCTGTCCATGTCTCTCTTGCACGGAGGAGCCCAGCATTGGACCCAGCACTCCAGGTGTGGTTCCACCAGTGCTGAGCAGAGGGGAAGGATCACCTCCCTCCACCTGCTGGCAACGCTCCTCCCAGGGCAGCCCAGGATGCCGCCTTTGCTGTGAGGGTGCGTTGCTGGCTCACGGTAGCTTGCTGTCCAGGACCAGAGGTCCTTCTTTGCAAAGCTGCTTTCCGGTCCGTCAGCCCCCAGCCTGTACTGGTGCTTGGGGTCATTCTTCCTCAGGTGAAGGACTTTGCCTTTATTTGAACACCATGAGGTTCCCGTCTGCCCTTTGCTCCAGCCTGACAAAGTTCATCCGAGTGGCAACGTGACTGTCGGGTGTATTGGCCACTCCTCCTGGTTTTGTGTCATCAGCAAACTTGCTGAGTGTACACTCTGCACGTCATCCAGGTCATTAATGAAGAGGTTAAACAACATTGGCTCTCGTATCAACCCATGGGTAGACCACGAGTGTCTGACCTCCCACTGGACCTTGTGCCACTGATCACAACCCCTGAGCCTGGCTGTTTAGCTAGTTTCCAGTCTACCTCCCTGTCCACTTGTCTAGTCCATACTTTGCCAGCTTGTCTGAGGATGTTTTAAGAGGCGGTGTTGAAAGTCTTACTAAAGTCAAGACAGACAACATCCTCTGCACTCCCCTCATCCACCAAGCCAGTTGTTTTATCATAGGAGGAGGTCACGCTAGTGAAACGTGTTTTTTCCCCTTCATAAATCCATGGTGACTACTCCTGATCACCCTCTCGTCCTTCACGTGGCTGGAAATGGTTTCCAGAATTAGCTGCTCTTTCCCAGAGACAAATTGAGGCTGACTGGCCTGTAGTTCCCCAGATCTATCTCCTTGCCCTTCTTGAAGACAGGGGTGACATTTGCTTTCTTCCAGTCATCAGGAGCCTCTCCCAGTTGCCGTGACTATTGAAAGATAATCGAGTGTGGCCTTGCAATGACATCATCCAGCTCCCTCCGCACTCATGGGTGCATCCCATCCAGTCCCACGGAGGGGGTGTATGTCCAGTCTGTTTACTGTTCCCTAACCTCATCCTCTTCCACTGAGGGTAAGTCTTCCTTGCTCTGAACTTCCCCTGTAGTGTCAGGCACCTGCAATTCCTGAAGGTTGGTCTTACAGTTGCCCTTCACATCCCTCGCCAGATTCAACTCCAGAAGGGCTTTGGCTCTCTTAACCCCATCTCTGCGCGATCAGACAATGTGCCTGGATTCCTCCTGGGTCACCTGCCCCTGCTGCTGCACTTCATTTGCACCTGGGTTTGGTCAGGAGCTCCTTGCTCCTCTGTGTAGGCTTCCTGCCACCTCAGCTTGATTACTTGCTTGTTGGGATGAACCATTCTTCTTCACCTTGGAGGAAGTGACCCTTTAATATCAACCAGCTCTTCTGGACCCCTCTTCTCTCCAAGGCTGTATCCCACGGGATTCTTCAAGCACATCCCTGAAGATGCTGGAGTCTGCTCTCCTGAAGTCCAGGGCTGCGATACAGCTTTTTTCCCAGCTCCCTCCTCTCAGGGTCCTGAACGCCACCATCTCATGGTCCCTGCAGCCAAGGCTGCCTCGACCTTTGCATTCCTGACCAGTTCGTTCTCGTTTGTAAGTACGAGGTCCGGCAGAGCGCCTCTCCTTGTTGGCTCCTTGATCACCTGTGTTGGGAAAATGTTGCTGTCATCAGTGCACTCCAGAAACCTCCTCGATTGCTTCTGCCGTGCTGTGTTGTCCCTCCAGCAGATACCAAGGTGGTGAAAGTCCCCCATGGAGCACCCCTCCCGTCCTTCCAAAAGAGCCTTTGTGCATCCGGTTGTGTGATTTATCCCACCACGTCTCCATCATCACAGAGATTGTAGCCCTGCAAGTGCAGGCAGACCTCCTGCTGCCCGTTCCCCGTGCAGCGGCGTACGGGCGCTACAGAGAGGCACCCACGGGTGCCGAGTTCCCAGGAATGGCACGGGAGCTTTCCCACTCCGCCCCGCAGGCGCCTCCATACCTGCGTACACGCCTTCGGGTGTGGGAGTGAAGGTGGCTCCCCTGAGGTTTAGTTGGACGGGCAAGAACGCGTGTGACCTGCCAGGATGGCAGCCTTTGCCGAGCAGAAACGGCACGTCTTCTGGCAAAAGCCAGGAATATGTGAGAAACTCCCCGTTACTGGATGGACGCAATATTTATCTTGGATCGTTCAACACGGCTTTAGTGTCTGAGTCAACGTCGTGCATGTAGCTTTAGAAAAATAAAGACTTTATTTCTGTCTCATATTCTCCCCTATTTATGTCTTTCCTAATGTAACTGAATATCTACAGAAGGGCTGTATTTCTTTCTCCTTCTCCTCTGGTGTGTGCCTATATATATACCCTGTGACGTTGCAGGAGTGTTTGCTTTGGACAAAATCTCTCCATCTGAGCCAAACCGAAACCAAACGAGCAAGATAAAGCATTCCTTTCTTCTCCTCTTAGGGAGAAGGGCAGCCTGAAGAGTGACAGAAGATTATCACCTGGGAAGGACAGGAAGCCTGTGAAGGTAAATGGCCTTTTTTTGTTTAACTAATCTGGTAACAAACACTCTGGCTTCTCAAAAACTGTGCAAGACTATTCCATTTTTGTTGTGCTCAGTCAAAATCTAAAATAACAAATTTGGATGAAAATGCTAAAAAGGTGTAGACTGAATAGTCTGTATTGTGCTGGTAGGATAGTTTGCAAAATAAGGCCATTTACTTTTGGTTTAAGTACGTGTTTTCTGAGGTCTGAAGCTGCATTTGCTACTTTTTGCTACTTGTGGGCTGTAGAAGGCACAGAAAGTAATGCTCCAAGGCTCGGGGTTGTGTAAACACACAGTGTGACGCTGAGCACGTTTGACCACTGCATTTCTGCAGAAACGCCAATCACCAAGCAAATCTAACAGTCCTGCATAAGTGAACAGGGCAAGAAAGCAAGTCCACCTCTCTAGAAAGCTCAAGTATTTACCTTTACCCTTTTATATTCCCTGTTAGATATTTTAAACGCCTTACAGAATTGCATTTTTGTGAACTGTAATTGCAGGGGTAAAACCTCTGACAGTGATTTTTGTGAAATACAACGTTTAACAGTCAGCGGAAGGTCTGCGGAAATACGGTTCTGGATCAGTCCTCTTTGGTGTGAGTGGGGAAGAAACTAATCTCTTCTTACTCTAGGAAATCGTAGCGTGCAGCACGGTAATATCCAAGTAACGTCATCCTTTGGGAGCAGTTAAGAATGATCTTTAAAAAGAAACGGGCAGTTCCTTTGACTCAAGTTTCCGAGAGCAGGGGAAGGATGGTGGTGTCCATGGCTCGATACACACATCGACCCCACCCAGCTCACGCAGAAACAGCTCCGGTTACTTCTGGCTTTGGATAATCCGCCAGGAATAACTGAGAGCGGGGGTATCAAGCAGAAGGATTCCCCTCGTCCGTTCTTTGATCACACGGGGACCTGCAGGATCGATACTGAGTTCAGAATGGCGTGATGGTCTCCTGCATGGGCTTTGAAAAGATGTACGTCGTCTTTCTGTTGTGACTGGTGTCAAGAACAGAAATGCAAGTGTGAACATGGTAAATGCCAGCTAAAATATGTTTGATGAGTGCCAGGGGAAAGGTGTTTGGCCATGGCTTGATTTAGCAATGGCTGCTCTGTTTATACTACAGCGTAAATGTACTCTTAGGGTTTTTTTTGTATTGAGAGAACTCCTAGTGGTTTCTCTAGTAAAGCTATATATAGGCTGTGGACATGTCCTCGGTCATTAAAACTAACCATGTCAAGAGGAAGCGAGTTGAAACGAAATCTGCTACTTGCAAATCAAGTCTATGCATGTTCATCATTCTAAAGTACGTGACTCAAAGAAATGTAGAAATTGGTACACAATGAGCCTCATCCGATGTGGATGGATGTTGCACCTAAGCAGAACTCAGAATGTGCTGGAATTACAGGCTTCAGCTTCTGCCTGGGGCGCACAGCGCCTTTTGTGGTCAGAGCTGCGGAGACTTGGCTTCGGTGGGCGCAGGATGAAGTTCCTTCGGGTCCCTCTTCAAGTTAGTGCTCAGCATTGTAGTCAAAGATGCAAATTCAGGTGCTTGTAGGCAAGTGTACATGTAAGAAACATCATGAATTGGGATTTCAGTAAATGCTGAATTTTTGGGGGGATACGTGTGCTAGGAAGCAGAGTTTCAGTGGTCCTGGTGGAAGGACCAGGCTGTCATTTTTAATGCCTACGCAGAACTGATGCTCCTACTTTCTGTAGGAATAAACCAGACTAGAGGGAATGACTGCCCAGTCTGTAAGTGTGTGCACCAAAGGGGAAACCCATAAATGAATCAAAGGTCCCGTCTTTAAACAAGCAGATTGAAGTAGAACGTAGTGCTGGTGTTTCATAAGTTTTGATGTAACAGAATCTCTAATATTTTCCATGTTGGTACCTCGCCACGTTCCGTGTCCTGTGATCATACCCTTTGTTTCTGCAGCACGAGTGATGCTTCCCACAGGACAGCCAAGCCTCCTGGGGCTGGAGCACAAAGCCTGCGCTAAGCAGCGAGCGCTTTGGTCTTCGTCCTTTCTTGTTTCTCATATGCATCACGGAGGTCAAGGTTATAAAAACAAGGTCTCACAGGCCTTGAAAAAAGGCCTGCCCGGGCCTCTTCGAAAAGAGGAACTGGGGACGTTTTTATTGCGCTTTTATCATTGGTAGAGATATAAATACGGTTAGATTTTGAGTTATACCAGAACCAGCCCGCGCGTGTGGTGGCATTGCTGTATGTTCCCCTTTTTGGGAGGAGCACGAGGGGCATACAAACACACTTCCCCAGTAAGCCCTTCGAGCCTTTAGCGATTAACGGCTCAGGCTTCCTGAGCGTCATTTCTTCTTCTTTCCTGCTCTGCATTCATCTGGTCACCCTTTGAACCCAGCGAAACTCGTGGCACTCGCCGTGTGCGGCGGGTGGAAGTCGCAAGAAGAGGATGTGTGTTGCGATGATGGGATCGCGTGGCTCACCCGTATGTAAAGCGGTGACAACACCGGCCGCACCGACACAGGATCTTGGGAATACAACACCCTGCGGTCCTCACAAATAGCTCCTTATCGCTTCTGTGCGTTGTTCCCTTTGCCCTTGGGATGGAGGAAGTGGATATTTGAAGCTGTAATTTGCAGTATTAATCCACATCATGCTTATTAATGAGCAAGGTACTGGATAGGTGGGTATGTCTGAGTCAGTGCCGTTTAACCTGTGAATATTTACTTGCAGTTACGTAGGAAAAAAGGGAGCCGGAGGCAGTGATTAATCGATAACTGGCTTGTGTCTCATCTTCAGAGCCTTTGAGCGGGGTATATGTCGCTCTGGGTCTGCTACCTGGGTACAAGAGAGAAGATGCTCACTGCATGAACAGCACGTGTAGGTCATGTGTTTGGGATCATGAACCGTCCTGCGGAGGTGCCACAAAAATATATTGCAAATTAAGGAGTTGGATTTCTCTCTGGTTCATATTCTGTGTGACTCTTACGGCGTGCAAACAAACACTCAGGATGTGGAGGCTGGGTTAGTTTATCTTTAACAGGAAAAAGCCCCCTCCACACCCAGGAGCCCTGCTGACCTCTAGCACGAATCATGTATTAACTCTTGCTCTGGGTTTTTTTTGGTCGTGGTTTGGTGTTTGTTTTTTGGTTTTTTTGGTTTTGTGGTGTTTTTTTTTTTTCTTTAAATGCTAATTTTGCTTGTAGTGGAAAGTGTTGGCTCCTTTTAGGTCTTTCAGGTTAATAATAAACTCCTTTGAAGAGCAAGAGATAGCATCAGCAGAGCATGAAGTTGCTATTTGCAGAAGGGTGCAGTGCTGCTGCTGAAGAATAGAAGAAATCGGACAAAATAGCAAAGTCTCTCGTGTCTCTGCCCCTCCTCGGCATAGAGATCAGCATTAGCACAATTTCAGACCTCACTGTTCTAACACAGGGATTGCTGGGCAGGCCTACAAGTAGGCGGTACCGCGTGTTAATGAAATGTGCGTTCGATATAAACTTTTTTCTGAAAGGAAAAGCATTTGCCTCGCAGTGCTGTGCATAAGCCCAAGTATGGACGTTTTGGCTCCGTTTATGCATAATAAATTAGTGACTTGCTATATCCAGCCAGCCATACTTAAAACAAGCGAGGGTATTTTCCTGAAAGGTTCTTGATTGCTCCTTGGTGACGGCAGCCGCTGGCATCCGTCGTTACATGCCGTGTTTCTGGGTAAGGCCAACTGGATCTGTCAAAGGCTTTAAAGAAGCCAGGGCACCTGATACGTGCCAAACTACTGGTACACAAACCCAGCAGCCTTGCAGCAAGATGTGGGGCAAATAACAAAGGAATTAAGTCTGTGATGGAAAAATTAATGGTGCTACCAGTCTGCATCCCATTACGGTATTTGGTGAGGAAACAATCTGTTGCCTGCCTGTAAACAGAGGCCTTTGGGTTGAAATTTTGGGTTAGGAAGAAATACAACCAAATTGACATTCTTAGGCGGTGACCTCTTTAGCCAGACGATTTTGCAAGACCTGGGTAATGAGACTTCTCAGAGGAAAAAATAGGTGGATAAGAGAAAAGAGTGGCGCTTCACGAGGTGGGAGCACTATAGCTGGATGCGGGGTGCAGTCACATGTGAATAACGCCCCGCCGTGTGAAAAATGTCCTCCTGGTTGAAACAGTGAGTTTGAAAAGGATGTCTCATTTCTATTTTTCTCTTTTATGAAAAGCTTCACTCTTCTAGGTTAAAATGTGACTGCAGTGGTATTAAACACCTTCTTTGAACCGAGTAGGTGATTGCATGTCTCCTGTACGCAAGCGAATTGCAGTAACGCAGTGTGCAACCTTGTTTTTCTCTACTCTCGCCTCTGGAGAGGTGCGGGGTGTTAGACTCCGCAGAGCAATCCCAGCTTCTCATGGCAGAGCTGCCACTGGGAAAATCTGGGTGTTCCTCCGATGATCTAAAGGGCAACCGTGGCGTTTAACCGGGAACAGCAGGAGGATGCGCACACCCTGCAGCCCAGGGAAGCACACGTGATGAGCAACAGGACCGATTTTATCCATTTACAAAGGCGACACCAGTTAGCCGAGAACTCCAGAGATTTAAGCTGCTTGCATGGCTGGGACAACACGAGCGGCGTGGAGGCTCGCTTCGTCAGCAGCAAAAGGTCCCGTGTCCTGGCGGACCTCCAGGATGCGTGGGGATCCCACTGATGTTTCTGCCGTCTTTTTTTACAGCTTTCAGTCACAGCAAGCGCACAGGGATGCACCGGGGGGGGGGGGGGGGGGGGTGTGTGATCCCTCAGAGCTGTCGCAACGCGGTGGAGTCCCGTGACTGTGCGTGGGGTCAGCTGCAGAAGGGGAGTGAACCGGGAGCTGCCCAGGAAAAGGTCAGCCAGCCAAAGGATCGGGAGGTTGCAAAACCAGCGCGAGGTCAAAGTACAAAGACGTGTTCAAATATAACACCACAACACATTTTTTAACTGTCTCCTGAAGGGAGGAGCAGGGGATGTTTTCAGCTCAGTTTCCAGAAGACACTGGTTTGCTGGCAGGTTGCGTGATCATCCTGTTTGCAAGCGATTTAAAATACACCTTCGTTCTTGCAGACATGCTCAAGCAAGCGATGCTGAAATTAGCTCTTTCGGTGGAGGAAAGATTTTTGTTCGGGTAACTCAGTGCAACTTAAAAACAGGTTGAGCTTTTTATTGGAAAAGAGAGAGAAGTGTGGTTTCCTCCGGACATTACTCCATGAGTCACACGTTACATGACACAGCATTCCTCTTTGGAAACTTAATTGCTGGAGCTGATGAGTACATCAGTACTCCAGAACCACCCTTTGTGTTTGGTACACCTAAACACTTACACTTAACCTGGCATTTCTGGGAATTATTTTAATAAACGCTTCATAGATTTTAAACTCAACCTTTTAATGTTTCCAGTATATATCAGGACGCCATTAAAGTAAATTTAATTACACTTTTTCAGTTTCAAAAGCAACTCTCCGTTCTTAACAGCCTTGCATGTAAGAAGTTGCAATGGCTGTTAATGCTGTAATACAGATGTAGTAATAATAAAGAATATTATCATTCTTATATATGTAATAATAAAGTTTCAGGTTATTTCTCAATAGGAAAGATGATAGATCGGGGGGGGGGGGGGTGTCCACTGTGCTTGTTTGGTTTTTTGGTTTTTGTTTTTAGCGACTGGCCTGTTCAAGATCATATGTTATATCAAATAGGAATATACACGTTTGCGGGTGGAAAACCCTCAGAAGACAGGGTTGGAGCAGCGATGGCCAGAACAGGTTTGTTTTCGCCGTGAGCATTTTTGCATCTTTAGTAAAAACTGCTTCATTTCTGGATCATAAAGCAGATATGCCGAAAGGTCTCTGCCAAAGCTGTTCAGAGCTCAGCAATGTCCTCAATTCCATGTTTTCTTTACAAAGACATTTCAGCTTAAGAAAAGTGGTTAAAAAAACCCCAGCTTGGGGCTGGAAGAAATAATAAGCTTGATATAAATAATAAGCAACAGGCTTTGTTGCATTCACAGCATCTCTGGAGAGATCTGCGTTACAGATTGCACCGTGAGCTTGCTGTAAACTAGGCCACTTGTTTTCGGGGGTGAAAGTGCTGAAAGAGTAATAAGCAGCGATTTTAGAGCGGCACGGGTTGTTCAGCGTATTGTGATACTAAATGCTAAGTAAAGGGTTTGACGCTTACAGCAAACAGCAATTCAGTGCAATAGCTAATGCTTCCTTTCAAATGAGCAGGTAGTCACATTGTAGTTAAGACCAAATAGCTTCACTCTGAAGAGAATGGGCTATATATTTTGAATAATTTTTAAAAAATTGTCCTCGAGCTGTTCTTGAACGCAGTGGTGTGAAGTGTTTTGAAGCAAACGGAGGTCAGAGTAGCTATTTTACACTCCTGTAGCACATTTTTTCTGATATATCAGTGACCAGAATCAGGTTGCTTGAAGGAAAAAAAGACAAAAATACAAAAAAAAAAAATGCTTAAAAGGTTTTTGGGATACGTGTGGTGGATGTATGGATTTATATTGCTCATGTGAAGCAATATGAACATAGCCTCTCTGGTAGGTGTTGATCCTAGAAATCAGTCGTCGTTCTCTGAAGTCGTACCTGCTTTTGCGCCGGTAGCCGTCCTCGGTAGCCAGCAAGCCACGTGCCTCCCTGCTGGGTCCTGTAAAAATGCTTCCTGAAAAGGCAGGCGTGTAGTTGCTTCGTTGAAGCCTTGCG
Source organism: Phoenicopterus ruber ruber (assembly GCA_009819775.1). Lineage (NCBI taxonomy): Eukaryota > Metazoa > Chordata > Aves > Phoenicopteriformes > Phoenicopteridae > Phoenicopterus > Phoenicopterus ruber. The sequence goes on from CM020221.1 coordinate 646,453, forward strand.
TTGGAAGGACCGCTGCTTACGGGGACAGAAATGCATTGCTTTAGAAATTGTCACCTATTTTATCATGTCTCATGCTCCAGAGATGGGAGAAGGTAAAGCTACTCTGTGCCTATCAGTTGCTTTTAAACTTTATTTGTATTTATTTCTTCTTGTCTCGAAGTCAGGCTTCCTTCCTGGTCGTACCAAAACGTTTGTACATCTCAATGCTTTTTTGTTTCTCAGCTGTGCCTGCAGCTCAGTTGGAGGTACCGTTGTTGCTGTTTTCTTTCATCTGTGTTGCGGTGCTTGGAGCTCGGGGCTGAGTTTCCTTGGTGGTGTGAATGAGTAGCTTTTCTTTTTTACTTGCGCTAGACTTTACCTCCCACCCTCAGTGCCGGATTTCATCTGCTAATGTATAGTTTCTTCACTGATGGGTAAGGGAAAAGGTGCCTCAATATAATCTGCTTACTCTGACTTTTTTGATGTTTAGGCAGATTTAAGCTGTCAAGGCGAGGAAGACCTTTCCCCGGCAAGGCTTTCGGAAGGATGCTCTCTTGCCAGTGCATGTGGTGCTTGGATTACCAAGAAACATTAGTGCTGCAGCTTGGTAGTAGCTATTTCTCTTAAGTGCCAGCAGTCAGCATCAAATCTAATGTTCTGTCACATAGTTCACGTCCTGCTTGGGAAAGAAGCAAGCAGGTCGCCACTCGGCGGCCGTCTCTCTTCCTCGGGCATTTTTATGGTGATCGTCATCCTCGTGTTGAAGCACGGTGTGGGAAGGTGGAGGTGAAGCAGAGCAACAGCCACTTAGCTGAGAGCAGTACTCCCAGATGTTCAGTTCCATAGAAAGCAAATGATGTAATCCGTTCAGGCTGTCCTTCGTTTCAGCCCTTAGGCTAAATACGTCCTGGCCGAAGCATGTAGGAGAAAAAAAAACCTTTGCAAGTACTTTGGGAAAGTTTATTAAGTATGTTTCTTTTTATTTGTTTAGGCTATTAAGTTGTATCTGTCTGGACACATGCAATGTTTAAATGCATAATGATTAAACATGTTGAAAAGGTGTTCCCAAAGCTTGCTTTTAATTACCTGTAATACTCGTCAAACTGTCGTCTCTGCTCCCTTCTGGCCCCGCCTCACTCGTGGGAAAACAGGGCTGGCTTCGTTGCGTGCCTTGAGGTCACTGAACCCATACAGTCGGGGATCACTCAGGGAAAAACTGCAAAGATAAGATCTACTGCAGTAATAACAGAGCATTTTTCTCAAATATGAGCGTGTTTATTGTCAGAAGTGAGTTATTAAGTTTGCCTCTGTCGTCACCAGGTGACTTCTGCTGTCCCGTGAGGTGTGTGTGGGCCCAAAGTAGACACGAGTGTCATCTTCATAAGAAGGAATCCACGGCCTGTAGTGTGTCTTCTCGTTAATCCTTCAATTCCTCACACGTATATGCTCAACGGGAGGAATTTACAGAATTGGTACCAATTGAATTACATCTAAGAAATCTTTACGTAATGAGTAATTACCAGTTCTACTCTAGAATCCCTCCTAGAAAGCGGGACAAGGTTGGGCAGATATATCTGTTGAGTGTTACGGAGCTCAATTGCTAAAGGACTGCTGGAAAAAAAGGCACAGGGAGCTCACTAGTGGCTAATCCACACTTCTCATCTCTCCTCAGATTTAAAATAAAATGGACTGACTTGGACTTGACTCTCCAGCTGCTGGAGGTACAGCTTAACTGTTCAAGTCCTTCCTAAAAGAGCTATGAAAAAGGAAATCTGACGGTTAATTCACTTGAGCCGGGGTCTGCCAGCTCCCATGTTAATGACGATCTGCAGGAAAAGGAGAAGGAACCTATGCAGTTTTTAATTCTTACATCACAGGAAGAGCTATTTGAGAAAGGGACAAGTTGGACCATTTAGCTAAGCGGGTTTTTTTGTTGATCTTTAAGACAAAAGACTTTTTAAAATTAATTAAAAGCAGGGAAATTGGCTGGGCGTACTGACACAAGACACTCGCTGTGTTCTCCTTGAATTGGTGCTTGCAGACGTACAACTTGATGTTCAGAGTCCTTCATCCAAACTTCCCCACCCCTCTCCTCACCAGTATCAGGTCAGTGATAAACCTGTGGACTTTTTTAGCTTCTGGACTTTGTGGAGGAGCTGATCGTGAACTGGTTGCATTTGATACCTGACTGTCTACTTGTGTTAGGAGCAAGGATTGGTGGGCCATGCCCAGGGGCATGATGTATCTATTTAAAAAAAACCCCGAACTCCTTAAAAAAAATTATTTTCCGTATGACAAGATTAGTATGGAGGGATTTCAGTGTGCGGCTTCTGAAAATACTTTTTCCACCCTGTATTTCTTCGATGGGGCTCTGCGGATTCCTCGGTATTACTGGCAACAGGCTCCCTCTCCTGGGGTGGAGTTCAGAAAACCTGATGCTGCTATTTGTTAACACTGGTGTGTGTCGTCTTTTTTAGTTATTTTTATTCCTTCCACATTATTTCATCTGTGGAGTGGAAGCAGGCCACTTCATACGCCTCTGACTTTACTCCTGGAGAGTATCTCTTTTGCTTACAGCGGCCAGTGGGCTGCGTCGAGCCCTCGCTCTCGTGTAAGCTGCTGGAAAACACTCTGCCAGCGCTGCTCATCCCATCAGTCTTTCCAACACGTGGCTTCAGTCTGCTTTGTATTGTGGTTTTGTGCTCAGTTACATGGACCTCCCCGCTGTCCTGCGGCGAGCGGCCAGTAGACATCCTCCACTCCCTCTCGTGCTCACCAGGGATGCTTCGCACCTTCCTTTCCCACTCATCTATAGCTTCCCACTCCCTGTATTTGTGTGCAGCTTCCTCGGTCCTATGTGTTTCCAGTCCTTGGTGTGTCTTTTGGGATAAAGGCTGGGTGCGTGCCCTTGGGGACCGGTGATGCTGCCTGCCCTGGGATGTAGCCAGAAGCTTCATTGAAAGGTTGGGGATTTTGTTGTTTGGCTTTGGTTTTTTAGTGTGGTGAAATATGACTTTTTTATTGTGGTTTTTTTTTTAGGGTAGGACTTGACATCTGGTATTTATATATACATTGGAAAAATGAATCCTTCCTCCCAGCACTGACTCAGTTTCACAGTGTCATCTTGAGTCTTTCAAAAGTAATACTAATGCAAGGCTTTGCTTTGGGTTACTTGCACATATTAAGAATCAATAGACCTGAATTTATACGATCGTTTTATTTCCCCCCCCGTTTTACCTGTTATTTTGCCGGTAAAACCCGGAGCCGCTGGCAGACGTTACACCGCCTGCCGTAGGAAACTGCAGCCCTCCGGCCGGGCTGGCACTCCCGTCCCTCCTCCTCCGTCTCCTCCTCTCGCCCGCTGCTGACGCACTCGGCGGGGCGAGACAGCGCGGCCGGGGAGGGAACGGCAGCGGTGGCGGCGGGCGAGCGTTCGCTTCCTCGCCTCCGTGCGCACCGTCGCGCTTACCCTTTCCAGGGCTTCCCGCGTGGGGCTGGCGGGCCAAGGGGAGAGGAGCACCGGCGGAGCCCGGCACGACGCTGACGGCGCGGGGAAGTTGAAAGGCAGCTTTTAATTTGAAGGAAGTTCGGCTCGCGAAGGAGACGCTGGTGAGATCCTCGGGTCCGGGAGTCGCTCTGCTGAAGCGGCGGAGGGATCGTAAAACGCTTCAGCTTGCAGAGGCCTCGCTGCTGTCGCCCTCTCTCCTTTTGCCGTAAGCGTCGTGTCTGGCTGGCAGCTGGGAAGAGGAAAAGTTGGCTGCTGTTATCTGCCGCCTGATTTCCATGAGTGAGTAGCTCTCTGGTCTGGATGACCCCATTTTAGTTAAAAGGCACGTTTGGCTGCTGGTGAAGGGCCAGGGGCTGTGTTTTGGAAGGGAGCAGAAGGACTTGGGTACAATAAGATCTAAAATATGTCTTTGGGGGATCTTTTTTTTTTTTTTTTAAAGGTGGCACTCCAGCTTGTGGTTAGTCCCTTGTCTGTTGGTTGGCTTGTTTGTTTGTTTGTTTTCAAATAAAAGCCAGCCAGGTTGCCAAACAGTAAGAGCAAGAATGTATTTTAGACTTTATGTGAGGCTTTTTAGCAGCTGTGCATAGGAAGAGGCAGTGCCACGCTACTGTGCCGCTCCGCACGTGTCGGGGTGTCTCCTGCCACCCAAAAAGGTGAATGCTTCGGTTGTAGAGGAGGGTGGCCCTGGGTGTATAGAGGAACACAGTGAGTCACAGGGAAACCCCAGAAATCCTCTCGGTGAGCTCAGCGCGCTTCAGAAAGAGGGCTACAACTTTATCCGTAAGCTGTGTCTTAGAGAGGTACGCAGCTGAGTCTTTCCACGGTCTGTGATCCTATTTGTGCGTTTCTGGCGTAGCCGCCTTTTTTTCTCCTCGTAAACCTCTTTTGAACTGACTGCTTTAATCTGGAGGCTTTCTAATAGATTTATAGTGATGAGTTGAACAATTGGGTTTTCACTCGACTTTTGGGGAAGAAACTAGAAGCCCTATGCCTGCAGTAGCTCACCTCTCTCTGTGTGTATTTTTATATATATACATTAAAAAAAAATACATATATATTTGTGTATATGTACACGCACATATGCATACATGCAGAAGAGCTACTCCAGGCATTGGTTTTTAGTCTGTGTGTGTATATATGTGCGTGTGTATATATATAAACTTTTTTTTTAAAGCAGGAGGGGGTAAGCAAGCTTAGAGGAGCATTAATTTCTTCTTGTCCTGTCAAGCAATACCATGCCTACAACTCACTTGTGAGTTGATTGGGTTATGTAGGCAAAGGCAGGCAGGCAGACCATAACAAAACACGCTCTTACCAGGTACCCGCTTACAGCACTGTCAGGTAAATCATTAACACACGGTCCCAGTGCTCGTAAAAGCTGCCAAAGAAGTTTCTCACCCCTGAAACTCCCTTTTTCCAGGAGGTAAGAAGTGAATCTACTTGTAGATCTTGGTTCCGTGCGTGAGTGTTTGCTGCTGTTGTCGTTTCTGTACAGGTTAATAAAGTGATGTAGTGCAGTGGATTAAGGGTGGGAGAGGACTTCCTGAGCACAAAGAATAAAGCACTTGCCTTAGAGAGCAGCTCAGACTGAGGCAGAGGGGGGAAACACGGCATGGCAGGCTGCTTGGTGGGATCAGCTCGTGCATTGCTGTCGTGCTGGAGGAACCGTAGGTGGATAATGCTTTTATTTCACGTGAGCAGGAAACTTGTGCTCTGAAGCAGATTTGGGTGGGGAGGGAAATCAGTGTTTCAGCTCTTCATTGAAGTAACTCGAGGCCAGGAAGAGTTTTGCAGAAAACAGCAACTAAGCCGCGTGGTTATCCGCAAACCGACAAGAGCAGCATGCTTTTCTGGGCTGTTGCTGGCGCCTGTAGCGGAGAACAGGTTCTCAGTCCTACCTACCACCTGCGCTGCGTGCGGCTGCGGGCCGTGGTGTTCATGGTGGGCTTTTTCTCCCCTCCCACAGCAGCAGCAGGGCAATCGCTGAATCACATCCGTTTCTGCCGTTTACCTATCTATAAATGCTGTAGCTCATTAATGAAACAGTTTTAAATGGGTTTATGGCTGGCGGGCTGTTTTGATCAGCGGCTTTGTTTCCTGGGATCCTGTGATTCGAATCTGCTTGAGCTGCCAAGGTTTGCTGTGGGTCTTGCTGTGCTTAAATCCACCCCAGCCTTCTGTTCCGCCTGACTTTTGTATCTGTAGGCATGTAAGAAACAGATTTCTCCACGGCATTTGATACTTTAATCTGTAGAGTCCTGTCTGCATTTGCTTTAAGTTTTGATCGATTGCATTTGCAATAAGCCTATTTTGTGCAAGTAGCTTGAGGTATAGAAAATACGTAGCATATGGAAACACATTATATGGAGAATATCAAAAGTAGCCTCATTTATGATGTTTGCAGCTGTTGTTTGAACAAGAGATAAAGGGCTTAGCTCAAGAAGGGCTTAAGCTTTTCTAGTTGCTCGCATCCAAGAGCATGACTCAAAACTTCCAGCTAAACTGTTAAGCTCCCTGAATCAGCGTTGGAGTTGTGCCTCGCCCTCCCCAAGCTGTGTGTGTTTTAGGTGCCGAGCTCTCAGTCCCTCTGTCTTATGCCAAAGGTCTGCCTGGTCCTACAAGGAGATTTTCAGTTTTCTCACTGGAGATGCCTGGTCCTAATAAGGACCTTGGAGGGCGCAGCTCAGAAACCTGGACCTCACTTTAAAGAAAACCCCCAAAAGCCGGTTTTGTGCCATTCCACGTGGCTCAGCGCCTTGCACAGCCTGTGCTCTGCGTCCCCAGGTTTCCATCCACCTGCAAAAGCCCAAAACTGCTCTTGCTGCTCGGGAAGGTGCCCTTTTTGCTTGGCTAACTTTACAGGGTGGCTGCACATTATCTTTTTAAAGCTGAGCTTTATAAAGCTGTTCTACCATGTGAGGAGAGAATTCGGGGCTCACCGTGTGTCTGTGTTACACCTAATACCAAGTGCCTGAAGGAGGAGATATCCAAACCTGGAGGAGGAGACGAATCCAAACCTTTCCCCAAGAGATGGGAGTTTGTCGAAGGAGGTCTCTGTGCTGGGGACATGCCAGCAAGTGCTCTCAAGAGCTATATCAGACGGTAACGCTGGCTTGCAGAAGACAGGAGTGGTCCCTCCATCTCTGTCCTGTGAGAGCCGGCCCAGGCAGCTAAGCGCAGACGCGGGTCTGTGCTCTGAATCTTTCCTAAGCCTCTCTCCTTTGAGTTTTTAGGGATGAGAGGTTCTGACTGGGATCTCAGCCGGTTTACATGAGCCAGGAGGCCAGGAGAGCGGCAGTCCTTTGGAGAAACCAGGTCGCCATGCTCTGTGTTCAGTAAGAGCTGTCGCGGCCATGAGGGACAGGGACAAGGAAGACGGCTCCCTTCCCTCTCGGCTGCTGTGGTGGGGTGGCCCTGGCTGGACGCCCGGTGCCCACCAAAGCTACTCTGTCCCTCCCCTCCTCGGCTGGACAGGGGAGAGAAAATATAACAAAAGGCTTGTGGGTCGAGATAAGGACCGGGAGATCACTCAGCAGTTACCGTCACGGGCAAAAAGGACTCGACTTGGGGAAATCAGTTTAATTTATTACCAATCAAATCAGAGTAGGACAATGAGAAATAAATCTAAATCTTAAAACCCCTTCCCCCCACACCTCCCTTCTTCCCGGGCTCAGCTTCACTCCCAAATTCTCTCCCTCCTCCCTTGCAGCGGCACAGGGGGACGGGGAATGGGGCTGCGGTCAGTTCATCACACGTCTCTGCCGCTCCTTCCTCCGCAGGGGGAGACTCCTCACACTCTGCCCCTGCCCCAGCGTGGGTCCCTCCCACGAGAGACAGTCCTCCACGGACTGCTCCAACGTGAGGCCTTCCCACGGGCTGCAGTTCTTCATGAACCGCTCCAGCGTGGGTCCCCCCACGGGTCGCAGTCCCTCAGGAACAGACGGCTCCAGCGTGGGTCCCTCCCACGGGGCGCAGTCCCTCAGGAACAGATGGCTTCAGCGTGGGTCCTTCCATGGGGCGCAGTCCCTCAGGAACACACGGCTCCAGCGTGGGTCCCCCCACGGGGCACAGTCCCTCGGGAACAGACGGCTCCAGCGTGGGTCCCCGTGGGGTCACAGCTCCTGCCAGCAAACCTGCTCCAGCCTGGGCTCCTCTCTCCACGGGCCCACAGGTCCTGCCAGGAGCCTGCTCCAGCACGGGCTTCCCACGGGGTCACAGCCTCCTTCGGGCACCCCCTGCCCCGGCGTGGGCTCCTCACGGGTGCAGGTGGGTGTCTGCTCCCCCGTGGGCCTCCATGGGGCAGGGGCACAGCCGGCCTCGCCATGGGCTGCACCACGGGCTGCCGGGGAACCTCTGCTCCGGCGCCTGGAGCACCTCCTGCCCTCCTTCTCCTCTGGCCTTGGGCTCTGCAGGGCTGTTGCGCTCACATCTCACTCCTGTCCCCAGCTGCTGTTCCACAGCAGGGCTTTTTTCCCCTTCTTAACTCTGTTACCCCCAAGGCGCTGCCACCGTCGCTGATGGGCTCGGCCTTGGCCAGCAGCGGGTCTGTCTCGGAGCCGCTGGCGTTGGCTCTGTCGGACACGGGGGAAGCTTCTGGCAGCTTCTCACGGAAGCCGCCCCTGTAGCCCCCCCACTGCCAAACCTGGCCACGCAAGCCCGACACAGCTACCTTGAGCCGTGGGTTCAGGGTAGCGTTTGGGAGTGTCTCTGCTGCCCCTCACGCACTTGCTGCTGGCCTGTGGATGATTTTTTTTCCAGGAAAATTGGCCTGATGGAGCACTTGGTTGTCTCCAGCTGCTTTCTGCAGCTGTCTGCATGGCAGAGAAGGAGCAGGGAAATGACTCTGGTTAAAAATAGAAAGGCGAATTGGGAAACTTGAGGTATGGTTTCAACATACAGCCAAGCTGCTCCGACAACTCGCTGCTGCCACCGAAAGGGGAAGGACTTGCTTATGCTTGTGTGAGCGCGCATCCAGCTGGTGTGGCCGCCCAGCCCGGCCGAAAACCGGGAAAAGAGCAGTTTTTCCGCCATGCAATCACCCAGGCGCAGGAGAGGAGGGTGGAGATAGAAGGCAGGAGGGAGGGAATGCCTCCGAGGAAAGGCTTGCTGAGCTCTGCTGGCGCAGGGAACCTGGGTTCAGGTGCGCAGGGGCTGGAGCTGGGTTCACAGGTGAGCAGCTCCAACGCTTCGCGTCGGTAACATCAGCTCTCCTGCCTGCTCAGCTCAGGTTCAAAATCAGAGCTGCAGCACGCGCGCTGCCGTTTCGAGCTGGGGCTGAGCTAACTCGGGTGAGTCTCCCCAAGTTAAGAGCAAAGTCTTAAGGAGATCTACTTCGCTGTTTGAATCGTTCCTGTTCTGATAGTTTATGGGGAGAGTTTGAGTAGTTGGAAAAAAACTCGTAAAAAGTACCGAGGCCTTGATTTCACTGACTAAATGTAAATGTCTTGCTTGGTTATAGTATTACACTCTTGTAAGAGACTTTATTTTGCAATAAGTATGTGAAGCGTCAGGAGAAAGGCAGTCAACAGAGCAGCCGAGGGTAGGTGTATTGTGTGCTTTGTGAACGGCGAGCTTTTTGAGCATCGCTTTTGGGAAGTGGCCATTATACGGTGTTTGTCAGCAGCTCTTCACTCGGTGTTTATCGCTATTCCTCGTGGTTATCACTGATCCTTGTAACTTTGTCTGGATTTATTTTCTATTGCCTTTCCTAAAATAAGGACAAAAACCAGTTAAGGAAACCATTATTTTCTTTGCTGAAAAGTTTGTTTCTTGATGCTTTTTTTTGTCTTTGGTTTTGGGGGTTTGGGTATATTTTTGTTTGCTTTCTTTTTTTAACTCTGTCGGTCTTGAGAACAGTGTGATTTCTCATGCTGCTCCTTGGTTCAGATGAGCTCCTGTTGTCGTAGCGCTCCCAGCCACACGTCGATAACCGGTGAACCGTCCTGTTCAGTGCCAAATGAAGAAGGAAATATCCAGGGGCATTTCAGATATCCTGGATAGCCGTCCTGGATGGATCCTAAAAACCAGCAAGCGCGCTGTACCAAGTATTCCCTGCACAGAACACAGTGGAGGGAAAACAGCAATTAGTTCACAATAGCTAAATAACGTTTAGCTATATAATATTTAGTTCAGAAAACCCGCACCGTAACACTTTCCCTGGGCAAATGACTGGAAGTCAAGTGACACTTATTCTTTTCAAGGGACTGTAGGTAAAAGCATATCCAGAGCTGGGTGGAATTCAGTATCCAGTCAAATTTTACCTCTTTGTGAAACGGGAATTATTCTGTCTTTTAAAAGTGAATTTAAGAATTGAAGTTACTCTTTCAGCCTCTGGACAAGAATCCTGAAGACAAGCAGCTAGTTTTACTCAGTTGAGTTTCAAAATGCTTCAGCGTGCTTTCTCCCTTGTTACTGGGCTGCTTTTCATAACTAGGAGTAAAAATTCATTGGTCCCAGTGATATATATAACACTGTTTTCTTGTAAATTTAAAAGATCGCTTTAGCAGCCAAGCAGATTTTTCTCCAGTAAGAATGCTGACACTGTTATACTTTATTAATTTTTAAAAACAGTGATGTTGAACGCAGTTAAATCCAATTTATTTATATTGGGGAAGCTGATGCTTTGGGATTGGTGAATATTAAACATCGAAGAGAAGGAGGATTTAGTAGGAAGACCACCAGTTTTGGTGCAACTTTGATTTCTTAATCTTCCCAGCTCTCTGGGCTTTTCCCTTATTATTTCTAACTCCTGTTGTGTTTTGAAATTTTCTCTTTAATCTCAGCCACGTGCTTTTCTTTGGGGACGTTGGTTTGTCTGTTCTAAACGAGTCACACCCTACCTAAGTCTGCAGCGAAATCCTGGCATTGTTCAGCCCTCTGCAACGCGTTTGCGTGTCGTGCTTAGGTTAGAACAGCAAAGATCTGACCCGGGCAAGCCTCGAGAAGCTTTCTTTTGTGCTAATACAGTTGCAGAGAGAGAATGGGGAGATGCTTCGGATGGCGAAGGTATCTCTGGTCCTGTTAAACTTGAAGCTATGAAAAGCAAATAACGTAGAATCATAGAATCGTTCAGGTTGGAAGAGACCTTCAAGATCAATTGCAAATGCCAAATGAGAAATGAAAGCACCTTTCTGCTGCGTTAGAGTTTCTTTGTCTTCACGGTTCTCCTTGCAGTTTCAGAAAATGTAAGCTGTGGAACTGTTGGCTAGGGACTGGATTTCAGGGAAATGAAGCAGCTCTTCTAGGGAGGCTAGAGTAAACCCTCGTAACCCCGGAGAACAGTTTGCCCCTGTTTTGGTTTCCGAGCTACTAAATTTACACAAACCACCCTTCTCCCAAACCGTATATATTTTTAAATGATAAAAATATCTTCCCTGCATAATAAAAATATAACTGTCTAGCAAAGGGACTATTTGCAAACATTTTCCCTCTGTGGGGTGGCCTGGCTTCTGCAACTTGTGAGGGAAAGGTGGGAAAAGAACTGATCCAATAATTCAGGGTTCTTTAAGCTAAAAGCACTCAGTTACTGAATCAGATTTATCTGGGAGAAAAGTAACGCAGGCTCAGACTTTTGTTAATGTTTAATGTTCTGTAACGGTCTTCCCAGGCATAATTGAGCCGTCAGCACAGGAGCGATCCCGTCGGAGGAGTTTATTTTGAGTGATTACAGAGCCTGCTGTGGCTTTCATTTCAGTGCAGCCTGAGGTAATTGATGAACAGGGCCATCATTTATTTACAGTCCTCGGGATCCTTTCAGGCTGATTCTCCTTCTTTTAAAAACCCGTGGAAGGGGAGGAGGAAGAGGAAGCTGTGGGGCTCCTTGGGCTGCCGGCGCTGCCCGGCTGTCACCAAGTTACCTAAAACACTCTGCCCTCTGTTTGGGGTGGTGGTTTCACGCTGCCCTGGTTTTAGCCGCCTCTCCGTTTTCTCCTCAGCCCGTTGACCTCCGGTCTGGCGCGTGTGCCGCTCGCCGGGGAGGGCCTGACGCGGGGCCGCCGAGGATGGGGGAGAGGAGGGAGGGAGGAAAGAGCGGCCGCTACTGCTGACGGAAAGAGAAACAAGGAAGAAAAAAGCTACAGAGGGCACGAACACCCACACTGTTTTTTGTGTAGGTCTCAGTTTGAGATGCATACTCCTGATTTTTCTTCCTGATTTGTGTGGGGTTTTTTTTCTTCCTGATTTTGCTAGATTCCAGCGTAATACAGTTTGTCTCCTACAGCTTGCTCTGCTGATGAATCGTGAGTCTGCATCAATAAATCCAACTTTATGCAGAGCTTTGAAACAGGGAGAAACTCCTGTCTATAAGTACCTTTCAAAATAGGTGAGCAGAAGCGATTTTACACTCAGAAATCACTTTGGGTATGAAGATGACTCTCAGTTCTGTTGAACCTCTGAGTAATCAGGGGAGGAGGCAGCTGCGAGCTGACGGGTTTTCCCCGCGCTTGGGGCAGACCTGCTATTTCTGGAGCTTCAGCAGCGACCTGTTGAGCTTTATAGTCCCATATGGCAGGAAAGAGTAGCACGGAGTCCCTTAAAGACCTGAGCACCGCTGTCTTGGAGCTTCGCGTGTCCTGTCCTGTCCTAGAGAAGTTGCTTGTACAGCTAAGCACAGTCTTCCTCCTGAACTCCTTCATCAGGCTGCAAGTTAACAGCCACCTCAAGTCCACTTTGCAAACACGGAGTTGTAAAAAGGTAGTCTGAAAATATTTTCGACCACATCCTAATTTTCATGGTGCAAGGCAGTTTTCAACTAGATACGCAGTTAGGTGCCAGCTGCCAGTTGTTTGAAAGCTGCTGTGCCTTTTGAGTCAAATTTTGCAAAAGTATGGGAAAGGAAAGATGTTGTGCGTTGTAAACATGAGCACTGCAAGAGTATTATTTGTCAGTCAACTGCCTGAAATAAAAAATATTAAGAAAAAGGAGATGGCAGTGAATAGGGGCAAGTAGCTATTACTCTTCCCCAGGGAAATTTGCCAAAGCAATACTTGTAACTGCTAACACTTGAAACTGGAAAGACATTGTGTTTGCGCTCACGTGCGTGACAAAGTGCTGGAAAACAGATACAGCAACGAGTTTCAGCAGGGCGATTCGTAACTCCTGTCTTATCTTCAGGCAGCTTTGCAGAGAAGGCTGGTGGAAGGATCGTCGCGGCCGTTCTGGCTCGGTTACCAAACTGATGAGCGTCCTGCCGTCCCGTTGCCAGTTTTATGTTTGGTGGAGATCCACACCAAATCATGTGATGTTTGTCTTGAGGTTTGATTCTGCCTTGCACCCCTTTGGCCTGACTAAATAATACATGAAGCAAAGTGGTTTCTGCTATTTCTAGGCAGTGTGGATCATGAAGGCAAATATAAATGCAACACTTGTTAATGTAAAACTTCCTTGCCTGCTAGCCAGCCCTCAAGTCTGTGCCCTCCATTAGGGGACACAAGTCCCGTTGTCCTCAATGATTTATGCAGCATCTACAATAACAGGGCCTGCTGCTTATGGAAGTGTATGCATTTATATTTTATGTCTCTGCCTGCCCTTCATCTTTTATTTAATGAAGAGTGTAAGGAAATGGGTTACTTGGCAAAAACTGGCTTTTAGTGAACTAAGGAAATGCAAGTTTCCTGATTCTTGGGGCTGGCGCTGTGTGTGTGGTGCTTCCCTCCCCGGTGGCTGTACCGCTCTTTCTCAGGATCTTTCTAAATATTCATCCCTCCTCGTTGCTCCGCCAGAAAGCGCAGAGAGCCTTCAGCCCTGCTGCTGATAACCCATCTCCTCCAGATCACGTTGTGCCCTCTGGGGAGGGCAAGAAATCCCCGTAACGGATCGGGACGTGAAATCCTTGTTGCTGCCCTACAGCCACTGGCTTTTCTGGTCCGAGATCAGCGTTTTTCTCCTTAAATCTTAATTCACGTGGCGCTGTGCGCGTGGCACGTCTTGCATTTCAGCTGGGATGCGACAGGCTGCGTTACCCACGTGCACGTGCTGCGGCTGGAGCGGGCTGGTTCATGTGCAAGCCGTTGGCATTTGCTCTTTGCCTGTCCTCCATGGGAGATGCTGTTTCTACTCCTGGGCTGTTGCTGTGAGGTCAGGCTTTGGTAATTTGGCTGCCAAGGACCGATACAGACCTGCAGAAGTTTGTCTCAGGATCAAATTAAATCAAGTCCCTACATTGTTTCACTAATGATGTGAAATAAAACCTACAAGACGACACTTTTTCTCAGTGCTGTTGTGGTGCCACATAGGATGAGCTGCATATTTCGTCAGGATTTCTGCCACGGTACTCTTATCCCCTCGCCCACATTAAATATTTGTGAATGTAGGTATTTTCAGACCCAATAAAAAGGTTTTGGAGTGCCTAAGGACAGATAATATATTTGCTTTTAAAAGCAGATTTCATGTGTATTTATGTTCTGTGCAATCCCTGGTAATGCAGCCTCACCCTCACCCCCTCAAAAACCACACAAACCAAAAAAAAAACCCCGAGAAACCCCAAACGCAAATTAGCGTGACTGTTTAGTATCTTTTGGTATGAAAGCTTTCCAGTACTTGATCTTACCGTTTCCAAAACAGTACTTTGTTGTCTATCAGTAGTCATTTCAGCAGCTCTGCGTTGCTCGCAGGAGAAGCACCGGCATTACCGGAGGACTGATGGTGAACGTTCATGATCTTTCTACACGGAAGCTTTTATTTTTTTTATGGCCTCTTATTACAATGCCGTATTTTATCAGGTTTAGAAGATCTGGAAGATGTTCTTAGGATTTACCTAAAGATGCATGTCAGAGCATGGTTCAAGGATAGTCCTGTAGAGCGAGTCTGACCATGGGATGGGTAGGTAAAGTAGCAGCTACGTCAGGTTGGCCCCTCTTTGTTTTGTACTCTTAAAATATTCTGTTTACTAATGTGTTGAGGAGGCGTATATACGTTTCCCAGGCCTCGAGGGAGTGCTGCGTAGTCATGGAGCCTATCACGAGGTGGCTGGACAGGGTTTTACTGGTGTCGCGCTCTCAAGGGCTCCTTGCCAGATGAGTTTCTGCAGTATCATAACATCCTAACCGCCCTGCTGCTCGGATGAGCCCCTGCACATTAGAAACATCAGCGTAATTGTTACTCCCTTGGTTTGTTTGCTTACTCAGGTACGCAGCAGGGATATTGCATCCTGCTGGACGTCTCTAGAGAGTGCATCTGCTGAGTATTTACCTACAGGAAGGGCTTACTCCCAGCGAGCCTTTTGCATCTTGCTGCTGCAGGTTGATTTAAGGAAGTTATTGCGCTCTCCTGCGTGGCTGCTGCTTCGTTGTCTGCTTTGCCGTTCATCTTTTAGCTTCAGCCTCAGCAGCCTTTTCCAACCATGTTCCGCTTCTCCTGCGACCTCCCGTCCTTTCCCACCAGTCAGCAGAGCCGGGACTTCGTGGCCGACACCGATCTGTCTGCGAGAGGGGAGCATCGCTCCGCTCAGCGAGGCAGGTCAGAGTTCGGCTATTTTCGAGCTGCACCTCATCGGCGTTCCTGCCTTGCTTTCGTTAATACCTGCTAATCTGGGCTTCACCCATCTGCTTGCAGAAAGCTACGGCATCCATGTGACCGCAGATTTAAATCCTTCCTCCTCTCCCTCCCTCTCGTCTCCTTCCCTGCAATTTATTTGGGTTCCTCTTTCTGTGGCTGGAAGGAGAATAGCGTCGCTGGGTTCTGCAGTTCTCTTGCTGCTGGAAACGAGCAGGGCTTGTCCTCCTTATTGCATGTTACCTGTTTGTGTAACAGGAGCTATGGAGCCCAGTCTTGTTTTTGCAGGCAAGCAGCTCTGCGATCCTTTTGCAGTGACAGGCATCCCTAAATTGATTAAATGGTTAATTCACGTGTCTACTTTCTGGGAAGGAATGCTGATTTTTTTTTTTTTTTTCTTTCCCCAAGGGCTGGACGCAGCTTTTCAATTTCTAAACCAACTGAAATTATCTGAGCAATTGGATTTGTTTGCTGCGAGCAGCGTGTGGATGGCTCACCGCAGGGTGCTCCAGTTGTTACGCGCTCGGTAAAGCGTACGCGCTGTGATGCAGTCCATGGACGCTTACGTTGGGGTGGACCACGGCCACGACATTACGTCTAGTGCTGTGCTACAAGCCATTAACTCCTCCCGCCTAATGTACAATTTAATGAAGGGAAACACAGATTCTGAGGAGTGCATCGTATGGTTCGTAGTGTACAGCTCCGTTTGCCGCCTTTTAGTTAAAAGAAAATGTTTAGACTAGTACGCAAAGTTTCCCAGAGGCTGTGCGCTCGTGCTAGCTGCTGGACAATCGTGTGCGGATGATAGCAGGCTGGGTCTGGTCCCTCCATCCCTTCTTGGCAGGAGAGAGGTATCGCGTGAACAACCATCTCAAGAGGCATCTTGAGATGCCATCAGACTTAGGTATTTTTAATTATTTCTCATTGTGAAGGGTGAATGAACTGCTGACCGAGCTTTGCACTCTATTTTGAGTCGCCTTGCAGCAGTTTTATGGGCTATGGGTAGTGGATGATAACATTCTCCAGGGGGGGAGGAGTTTGTGAGCTGAAATATTGTTTTCGTTTAATACTATTTTTAAATGTAGCTTAATTTCCATTACACGAATGCAAGTCAGTCGTACTTACCCGGTACCTCGAGCTGAGATTCTCTTGTTTGGCTGGAATTACAGGTTGCTTTTTGAACTGATTTAATTGACGCGTTCAAAACCTACCAGTTCAGCATGTGAATCTGTTACGCAGTCATCCAGTCTTTCGTGTTCAGTGTGCCAGATAGGGGAGTCGCCACCTGCAGAAGACAGGGTGCCCGAGAGCCGCCCTGCCTGCGAGACTCCCCGGGACTGTAGCTGGAGTTGCTGGGTGTGATCTCCATACGGATGTTAGGACAGCACGACGCAGGCACATCTCCTGTACCTCAAGTGTGTCACTAGAAAAAAAACTTGGAGGTAATTGGATGTCTGCAGGAGGAACTTACAGTCAGTTACTGAAATATTCATAATTTCCAGAACAGTTAGATAGCAAGATACAAGTTTCTTCTCTTTCCTTATCTCTCCTTATTTGTGGATGTAGTTGATCATAACTTCGAGCTGAGAGGAATATTTAAAACATTAAGCATTTTGCAGACTTTGAACGCACTATAATGCTTTCAAGTGATTCTGCTTGTGGTCTTGGAAACTGTTTGACTGATACCTGGTAGTACACAGTCGCCATCACTGTCGGTGTGAAAGCAAGTGTGTTTTCAGTGGTGTTTTGTGCTCTTAAAATATCTGGCAATTAAATATGTTAGGAACACTTAACGTTTCGGGGAGGATGCTTGTGCATACCTGTTCTTCGGGTTCAATGCCGAATTGTTGTCAGAAGTAAGATTTAAGTAGGATTTACTGGTGTCATGGGATAATCAAGGGGAGGGATTGCGTGTCTGACGTAGATCGGGAGCAGTTGAGTATGGATAGTCGATGGCGTTAAGATCTGGAGTCCGATACAGAGATAAAGCTACTTTACAGCGCTGGGGGAGGAATCTCTTGGGTTTCTGAAGCCCAAATTCTGAAATTTGGAGCTTGTTACAGCATCGAAGTGTTGCGTTCAGTGGCAGCAGCGGTGGTCCTGAAACATCACGCAACACTCATGAAACTATCTGTAAAAGGCCAAAAAAATAGGGACCCTGAGAGCAGGGACCAGAGCTGGTCTGAATTGCCATCCCTTTCTGGCACTCCTGCTTCTGAGGGAGGAGGTGCTGGACGGAGGAGGAGAGAGGATTCGCCTCTCCAGCCCCCCTGGATTTTGCTGAATGAATGCGAGCGTGTTTTTGCCATCAAGCCGAACGCCGGCAGTGGCAGATCTGCGCTGCAGACAGCGAGATTTGGCATCCGTGCGTCTGGCGGCGAAGAGAGTAAGGAAGGTGGCTGAAGTTTGGCAAGCGAGCTGAGAGGGATTGTTCTTGCTTGTAGCGTTAACCACAAAAGGAAGATGCCAGGGCAGTTCATCTGAATTTTCAGTACATCTGGCTCTAGTAAGACAAGTTCCCGTCGTTAAGATTGTACACCCGTAACTCATTGGCAATCAAAAATGCGTTTTTTTTTTTGCCCCCCCGCCCCTTTTTCCAGCCTTTCCTGGGTTTCTGGTTGTTCTAGACCAAACGTGCAGTAAGAATCTTCCTCTCCTTCATACAGATACACATCTTCCAGATCTAAATACGTGATTTATGGTTCAACTCTGAACAGATATCGCTGGAAAGAGGAGGAATACATGTTAAAAAATTGGGTTAGGACTATTTATACCAGAAATAATCCTGAATATTTGTGGTGTTCTGTCTTTCAGACCAGGGATCAGTTATGTGTTAGATGAAACTAAATTAATAAAGACAAACCCAGGAATTGTTTTGTTTTACAAGGGTAATAGCATTGAAAATTAATAATGTTGATGGTGTGCCTTTTGGGTGGGTTTATGAATAGTAACAGCTGAAATGCAGGGAACAATCTTGCATGAAGATATATGGATATTTATATTTCAGCTCTTGAGGCTTGGAGTCTTTTTGATCTGGATCTGATGCGCTGGAGTTCAAAAGTAGTGTATTTGAAATAAAATATTTATATTTCTAATGAAATATGGAAACATTATTCTAGGCTGGGATTCTGAGCGTGTAAACTCAGTTTTCTTTTGCTTTAGTCATAACTCGGGGAAAGGCAGTTTGGAGGAAGCAACTGTTGTGGTCTGGATGCTGTCTAATACATGTCCAGTAACAAACCCAAATATTAAAAAAATATGGCAATTAATTGATTTAAGCCTTCAGTGAGGCTCTATTTTTCACTGTAGTTGCATCTGGCTTTCTTTTTCCCCATCTGTATGGCTGGTTTGGCAAAATATGCTGGAGTAGGCATTTTAGAGCCACGTCACCATCAGTCACAAGACTGTCCTCCGTTTCCTTAGGCAAACCTTTCCTTTCTGGTTTGATAGTCTTATGTTTTGTTTTGTTTGTTTTTTTAGTTCTTGCTACTACTTAGATTTGTGGTGAGCCTCCAGGAATCTGACTTTCTAACAATAAATGACTTTTAGGTATTCAATGTAGGTAAAAACCAAAAAAACCCCCAAAACACCTGAACTTGGTTAACCGAGGTAAACCATGGAGCATGTCACAAACATGTCGTCTCTCCTTATTTTCTTGTTTCCATCCTTTCCCCATTTCTGTGCCTTGGGGGGAGGGAGGGAAACCACTTTTTTTTTTTCTTTTTTCAGTGTTTCATCTCTTTGCCTTCCGAAGTCTTCTGTTACGTGCGTATAAATATAAGGAGGTTTGGATAGCTTCAAGAGGAAGGCAAGTGTCGTTTCGTGCTCTTCGGTAACGGAGTTAGCTCGGAGGTTGCGCGAGGACGCGGGGCTCTATTTCCAGCTCTGCCCTGTCTCTGCCTGACCCAGATCCCGAGGCGTAACGCAGACGGGTGCGTAGCTGCGGTGGCGACGACGGCCGGGGCTTGCTGCCGCCCGAGCGCAGGAACGCTTAGGGCTGCTTCGGTCCGGAAAGCAGCTGTGCGAGGTTTGAGCGCGGCGCGTGCCGTGGGGCCCATGGGGGGGTTTGTTTGTATACAGCAAAGAAGCGACTGATGCGGTGGGTGGGTTGAGAGTCCTGCTGTAGAACTCTCTGCTGAAGAGTTAAAGACCCTGGTGGCGAAGCAGATTGCTCATACGTAAGGATTTGTGACGGTCCGTTCATATTTTCACGCACCCCTTTGCGGGTGGAGGGCTGAAATAGTACAACCCCACTTTCCCTCAAGGGTAGTATTCTTAGGAGTTGAATACAGTTGTGTTTTTCTCCCAGTGCAAATTAACTTTGTGGTATTACTTGCATCTGTCTTGCTCAGAACTAAAAGCATTTGGGGCAGGGAGTTGGAAGGTGGGTTTCCTATTGCAGCCATTCAAAAATAAGCTAATATTCATCCCGCTTCTGTTGCAGGTGTTGCTCTACTTTAGCATTGAGACGTTAGGATGGTGGTATGCAGTGCAGAGTGAGATGTGGGCTTGGGTGATCCCTGCCGTAGGCGGAAAGCCCGTAGCCGTTCCTGGGGGTGCCAGCTGGGGCGCTGGTCCTGGCGCGTGGCTCTCCCTCCTGCGTTGGAGGAGACTTCAGTCTGAAATAACTGTTTGTAACCCAAACCAAAGGCAGGACCTGCCCTCCCCACCCCATCCTTTCCACCCCCGGATCACTCGAAGCAGGATTTCCATAGTATCAAAACAAAAGCCCTGCTTAGCAGCTGCTCCTGTGATGGGATTGCTGGTCAGGTGAAGCCTTCTCGTGAGTGTTCGCTGGTTTCCATAACTACTTCCAAGCCCAGGGAAGAAGGGGGAGGCAGAAAGTTGAGCAAAGAGATGTAGGGCTACGAAGGAGCAAAGGGATGAGGCTTCATCAGGTTTGGAGGGAAAAGGTGTGTCTATCACGCAGCACAGAACGTGTATGTGTATGTACCTATGCACATACACGCAGTATAGATGATGCATTTTTGGAGCAGAGATACTCACTAGCGGCGTTTCCCATCAGAAGATGAGCTGTTTGGTTATTCAGATTTGATGCAAGTACTTTCATTTTGAAATCCTTGCCGCTGAACTCTGGGCTTGGGTGCAGAGCTGTTATACTGGGATCCCTGCCTGGGAGTGGATTTTCTTTTTTTTTTTTTTTCTTTTTTTTTTTGTTAAATTAGGGTAGGAAATATACGGTGGTTTTTTTTCTTCTTCCTTATAGAGTAATTTAGAAAAAACGGGCTGCTCAGGGATTTATATAGTATGCAGGCAATTTTTTTTTCTCTCTCTGAAGCTGCGTAAGTAGCTATTCAGGGTACGTGGGCGTTGCTTCACATATTGATCCCAGCCCCTCTTTTTGTAGTAGTAATTCTGCTTGCTCTGACTCTGTGTCCACAGGACAATGTTTTCCACCTGGGACCGACCTTGGAAACCTGTCTTGGAGCTCCGTGAAACTTGTGAGCCCATCTGTGCCTCAATTTTATACTTACAGATATTTTCATTTTTGCATATATTTGTATTTACAGCACAAAACCAGCTTTATTGTAATGTTTTGAAACGCCAACAGTCTCTTGCTTGCTAGCGGTGCAGCCTCTTGCAAAGGGCAATCTCTGGTTCGGAGGCAAGGCTACGCTGGAGGGAAGGAAGCAATTCGGTACGTTGCTTGAGAGCTCGTTAGTGATACCCAGCACATAATTTGTGGCAAGCATCGCTCTTTCCTTACAAATTGGTGTGCAGAGGTGCTTTGCGAGTACAGGACGTCCAGTTACTGAGGTGTCGGAGAGTTATTGTTAGTGATGATAAAATGCCCGTAGAGGAGGTGACTGTAGCAGTGACTCAGACCCTGCTGTTACGATCAGTTCGGTTTGTGCTGTGAGAACGCAGGACGAGAGCTCCTGGCTTTCATACGGAGCGTTTGATCTCTGTGTAACTTCTACTCGCTGGGGATGTTGGGGAATTCACTTGTGGGTTGTTTCTGAAGCATTGACACTTCAGTCCTCACAGCAGTTGATTTTTCTCCTGCTTACCCGTGTGCACACGCAATCAGTGTGCATCTCGGCATTTGTTTTACCAGAGAAAAATGTCACTATTTTGTCTTCAAACTGTGCTTATCCCTGGACCGCGCTCACTTTAACACTATTTTTTACTAACAGCATTATCTCAACTTTTCTGGGGTGTTTGGGAAGGATGCTCAGTGTTGCAACTGAAACACACCCACTGCCTCTGAAATGATTTGAAAGTCTCCTTGGCTCCTGGCGAGGAGCTCGTTGCGGTTTCTGAAAAGGCTGGTTATTTTACTGATTTCTATAGTGACTGTTGCCTTGGCAGCAAAGGTCCTCACTTAGAGAATAAAAGCACTGTACAAACATGAGGAAGGCATGATTTGGTTTGGGAAGTCGTACGTTTTCTTCCGTGGGGTTCCAAAGTGGAGGAGGAGATTGGAGATGAACAAACAGGGTTTGGGGGTCTTTTTTTGCTGTTTTAGGTGGATGTGGTTTTGTCTCATCAGTGTTAATTGCGACACGTAATGCTTTCTGCTTGCAAGTTTAGAGGTAATACGGAACGGCGTGTTAACCTGTAAGCCAGCTCCGGGGTTGTGGAGGGAGGTTACTGCTCCACGGACCCTGCAGCCATCCCAGACAATGTCTCGAGCCCCCTGCCTGGGGGATGTCCGTCGCTTGCTCAGCGCTGAGCCCGTGGACTTTGAAACAGTGACATCCAACGTGAGTGCTTAGCTGCCCTCCAAGCAGACCTAGAGACAGAAAACTGCAGAGTTTTCTGCACTTTGGCTGCCAAGTCAAGTGTGGAGGTGTAGCCAGCTGACGATTTTATTGCTGATTATCTTGTCCTTTAACCAAAGAGGTGGATGCCTTCATGCTCGGTCCTTATGCCCAACCGCATCTCCGCTAAGCGATGCAAAAGAGAACAGGTCTTGTTATGCGAGGTTATGTAGTGTGCTCTCAAATACTTGTTTAACCCACTGGGGTGGCTGTGGTCATGGTATTACAACCCTCATACGGGCAGATTGAAGCGGTGGTGGGAAATACTCCTCGTCGGGAAAGTGGAAAAGGATCTGATAGTTTTGAGTTAGGGCTTTAATGTTTGCTGGGAACAGGGGAAAAAGGTCATGGAAACACGAAGAGGTGGGGACTGGAGCCCTTGCTGAAGTTATTTCATCCTGCGCAGCCTTGTGGTGGGTATTTTGAGATACCAGTTTTACACAGCATCATTGTCGTAGTGCAATTGGTATTATTATGATAATCACGTCGTCGTTATCAGGTATAGGCTCCTCAATGAAGCAGGTCTGCTGTGGATGGAGGGAGCGTTTTAGTTGCCCGGCCCAGGCTAACAACCCGTATCAGAGCAGGAGGGGCTTGGGTGCGCGCCTGTCCCCGCGCCTTGCTGGGGCAGTGGGACCAAGCTCAGCCAGGGGACGTGGCGGTGGCACCCGATGCCCACCCCCACCTTCTGTCTTCAGCTTCTGTGGACAGGAGAAGACCTTTTGTGGAAGCAAGGGGGTCAGCGAGGGCTGTTACTCTCCCGTATCACTTCTGCAGACCTCACCTGATCAGACTTTCAGGACCACACGATAAAAACCAAGGGGGTATTTTTAATGCGATGAGCTGGAAGGTGTTAGTAAAGAAGCTTTTTTGCCTACTCCTCCCCCGTTACACAGGCTGTGTAATGGAGGTTTGAATGATAGGTGTTTGTTAGAAATTGTAGTTGTTTCTCCTTGTTTTAATTCTCAACGAAAACAACTCCGTGGCCTGTGTTCTTGGCAGAGTATTATATTTCCTCCTTCCATGATTATCAATTACTCTGCCTTTACAAAAGGTGCTCCGTAGTGATTTACTCACTGGTGTTGTGATAGCGGCGGGCTGGGATTGCGCCTGGCCGGGCGCTGTGCTCGCGCTCCCAGGAATATCGTCCGTGAGGACTGAAACTTTCTGCTCAGTAGCTGCTTGCTCCTTGGTGAACCCCATGCCATGGTTGTCCACCCTCCTGCAGAGGATGAGACAGGGGTGAAAGTGTGTGAGACGGGATTTCTCATTTTCAAAACCAACAAAAACTCTTAGAAGATATATTTTATATTCATTAAAGACACAAAAATTGGAGTCGAGCAATCTTTATTCGCCTGTACGGTTCCTTTAATAGCATTACTGATGGTGAGTTTAAAGCCCGAGCAAGTTTCTGGATTGATTGTAGTTTTTAGCAATACTGCCAACCCTGCAGTTTTACTGCAAGACACGCGTTTGCTGTTCCTCCTAACACTGCCAGGCCAGGTATCATGGGGTTACACCAGCATGTTGTAACTCTTGTGCCGGGATCAGAACAGCATTTGCAGCTGGCAACAGATTTTTGTTCTTTTAGGCTCCACACAGAGCTCATCTTAAAACGTACTAGCTTAGCCGCGGCAGGAGGAGATGCACGTGCGCGGTGAGTGAGGAGATGTAGTTTGATGGCTGGCTGCGGGCTCCTGAACAGTGATGAATGCGCTGTGTCTTCGGGATCCTGAATCCTTAAGCACGCAAGGCTTGCGGTATGTTGTCGGCGCTGGACAGAAAGGCTTGTATGTTGGGAGGATAATGGTTAAAGGTCCGCTTTCCTCCTTTCTGAGTGGTTTGGGAAACTCTGCTTCAGTCACTCCAGCATTTAAAATTGAAAAGGTTTAATATTGCCCCACCTCGTGGTGTACACACACAGAGTGCTCCGACAACCCCCAATCCATGCTGAATTTGTACACCGAAACTTGGAGACGCAGCCGATGTAGCTCTTAAATGGCATGGGAAAATGAGGTCCTGCTGCAGACTAAGAGCCCAGGTGTTGTAACAGCATTCAAACCCAAATAACTTTGGCTTTATCAGGCTTGTAAGGTGCTACCCTCAGAAACAGCAAGCCCATAGAGAAGTCTGTTAGTATTAGTTGTGAATTTGATGCTGCATGTCATGGATTCCAGCCTGAGTTTCGACTCTAGGACAAGTGTGAAAGCGTGTGCTGCATTGTCCTTCACATAGACACCGATTCCTTGCGTTGTGAGTTACTGGTGCATCGCTTGAGACTGAAATATTGTGGACGTCAAAAAGGCGATGGTGTTTCCATCTCCTTGGTCTGCAGCGAGCGAGTCGAGCCACAGGCATCAGTAAGCGAGGTAGCTCAAGGCTGACATCGCCCTTAATGCACAGATTGAGGCCAAACGGGGAGCTGAAGGCAGAACAGCTTCCCCTAAGAGCTGGTGACACCAACTCTCCCCGACGTGGAGCAAGGACGCGGGGCTCGTGCGTGAGCTCTGTGCTGCGGCTGCTGCCAGACCCGGGATTTGAGGTGCCCTGGGATAACGCCACTACGGCGCAGACCAGCGTGGTGGAGAGCTGAGCTGCTCTCCTTCGGTCAGAGTCTTGTAGGAGTTTCTAATGTGGGTTAACGTGCATAATTCAATCCATCCTTTTTTTTTTTTCCCCCCATGTTCAGAGCTGTGTAACTAAATACCAATTTGCTAAACACAACTTGAATAATGATGCGATCCGCGGCTAAAAGCCTTCCTCGATAGATATCATCCCACTGAATAAAGAAAGAAAACAGAGCTGTATCTTCTTTTCTGCTGTTTTAAAACAGCACGGATATTCACAAGAGGGAATATTCATCTTCATCCCCGTTTGCTCCACAGATTTAAATACGTGTGTGTGCATGGTGTGCCCAGCAAGCGAGAGGTGGTGTACGCGAACTACTGCCAGTCCTTTGTCCAAAGCTTTTTCTTCTCTCGATCACCAGACCTAGTTCATTCCATGGAGAAACCGATTAAAAGCTGCGCCCTGTGTTTCTTGCTCAGTTTAGAGGTAACAGGTCAAAAAATACACTTACGTGCATCATGGACATGTTTTGCATAGCAGTATACCTCGGGATCTGTTTTGTACCACTCCTACTCAAATCGTGCTGGTAGCGTAGGTTATTTTGGTTTTCCTCAGTGGCAACTTTGCTCCCTGCGATGAAACACAAACATCTGGTAGCTTGTAAGAGGCTAAAAATACTCTTTAAGCTGATAAAGGCATGATATGACTTTTGAAAATACAAAGTGTTTTTTGCCCCTGCTGTTACTTTCTTCAGGTCGCTTTGTGTTTACGATGCCGCAGCTCCCTGTGGGAGAGACGTGGTCCGTGGGATGGCGGGCTGGAGACGGGGGTTCGCGCTCGTTTCCCCTCTTTGCGCTGGGGGGACACCGGTTTTTGCTTGTTGAATAAACATCTCAAGCCTGGGAATTTGCTGGTGGCATTCTCTGCCACGTGATCGCCGCCTCGTGCTGCGGATTTTGCTGCTCGTGTCCCAGAAATGCAGGAAGAGGTCCCAGCAAGGAACATCTCTTTTCCTGTAATTTTTGTATCGGAAGTGATCAGCTTTTCCAGGCTTTTTAAGCTATTTTTGTAATGAATTGGCTATAGAAGTTTGTTACCTAGTTCCTTTTTTTTTTTAAGTTTCACTTTCATTTTTCTACCGGTTCCTTTTTTAGCTGATGACAAACATTTATTTGAATTGTATATTCCAGCATACCATGGAAACTGTAAAATTTACCTTGAAGAGCTGCTAAACGTTTGCTCGAGTCCTGCAAACCTAAATGTTTTGGTTTATTTTCAGGCTAACCTATTTGGGCATTGATTTTCCTTTGCTTTCCTTTTGCCTTTGCTTTGGCCCAGAGAGTATAACCTTGCTTATGTGCATCATTTTTTTTGCGTTGCTGACCTGTATAAAAGCTTTTTTTGTGGTACGCTAGATATTTTTGCGTTGCAGAACAAAAACCAGGCTTCCTATTTAATAACTGGGTGCAACACACTGCATTAAGATACCAGTCTGTAAGGAGGAGAGAAGGTCTGTGACATGAATAACAGTAAATGTTTGCTCTGTAGATCCTTAAATCCATTAGTTTTATGATTGGAAGAGGAGTTTGGGTCCTGGTTATGGACCGGAGCTGCATAGTGATAGAAAAGTTACCAGCTACAGAGCAGGAAGGAGTCCTTCCCACAGCTGCAGAGTGGTGTTCGTAATACAAAGCTGGTAAAGCTCTTGAGAAATCAGTAGCAAGCTCGGAAAGGACGGTGCTGTGCATACAAGGCTAGAGCTCAAACCAGTCTTTTCCATGCCAGGGTCTAGCTACTCCTTTGCAGTGATTCTGTCTTTAACATGAATTGCAAACTATTGGTAACTGCTGTCCTAATGACTGGATTTGGGGTTTTCTCCTCCCCAGGAAGAAGAATGCCAACACGAATATGAAGTGAACCGTTTCCTATGCTTGCCACAGCGCCTGGACGCTCCTGTCGGATGCTTAGAGACGGGGAGTTGCCTCTCGCCAAACTGCTTCCTCGGACAAGATGAAGCCAAGGAGGAGCTTTGCAACGCGCTGGAGTCGCAGTGACTGCTGCCCAATTTAAAATCGATGTTAGACTGTGCCCCGGCTGCCTGGCGAGATGAAAGAAGTGGTGTTGTGGTCACCCGAGGAGGTGACGAATTGGCTAACGGAAAATGCTGTGCCGGAGTATTGTGAGCCGTTGAAGAGCTTCACCGGGCAGGATTTGATCAACCTCACGGAGGAGGATTTTAAGAAGACGCCTCTCTCCCGGGTGTCTTCCGACAGCGGACAGCGGCTATTGCACATGATTGAAACTTTAAAAATGGCTCACCACATCGAGGCTCACAAAAACGGGCACGTCAACGGGCACATCCGCATCACGCGCGAGAATGGCTTTAGCAGTAAAATGAAGCTGAACGGGATGCCAAATGGGTATAAGAAGGAAATGATAAAGATCCCCATGCCAGAGCCGGAGCGCTCACAGTATCCTATGGAATGGGGCAAGACTCTCCTGGCTTTTATTTATGCACTTTTTTGTTTCATCTTTACCACAGTGACTATCTCAGTTGTTCATGAACGAGTGCCTCCCAAGGAGGTGCAGCCTCCCCTACCAGATGCATTTTTTGATCGCTTTGATCGAGTGCAATGGGCTTTTTCTATTTGTGAAATCAACGGCATGATCCTTGTAGGACTGTGGTTTGTTCAGTGGCTGCTCTTAAAATACAAGTAAGTAAAACCTTTTGAAAACCGAGTGCTAGGGTATAGTTCTGACAGCTTTTGGAGGTCAGGTACTGGTTTACATCCAGATAAAACGAAGCTTCTTGTGATCTTCCCGATTTTTGGTTTCCCAAACTGAAATAGATGTCATGCCACAGGCAAACTGCAGTTTGCAGTTGTGCAAAAGGGAGAAGTTTAGTCCAACTGCTACCTAAGAAACTAAGAAATAGCCCTGGTCTTGTTTGCCTGCGCAATTAACTTGAACCCTTTCCACGTGTGAAAAGCCATGAATTGGATGTAGTGATGTTCTTAACTCAGTTGTCTGTCCTGTGTGTTCAGAGGCAGCACAGCTCACGCTGTTGTGAGCGCAGCTGCGAACCAACTTGGGATCGGTTTAGTGTCTCTGTAGTTTGCCTGGTGTAAAGACCTGCCCTAAGATTATGATACTCCTGGACATAACCAACAGGCAGTGGTTTGGTCTGTGCAACTAAACAGTGCTGCGTGAAAAAGCATTGAAGTACGTTTTCGGCTTGACGTTAGATGGGACAGGTAATGTCAAACGCCAAGTATGTCAAAAGGTAATCATAAAATATGCAAAAGCGTAGATATGCAATGAATTTGCAAGGTCTTAGTGGTTGTCTGCCTCCTTGCTCATGCTGGTCGGAATTGCAAGGGTGAATTTGCCTGCCAATGGAAGCAACCTGCCGCTTACCCTCTACAGAGTGTGTGCGGATGCTTAATTTCAGGTATTCGTACTGCCGTAAATCCCCTCCTTGGGCTGCTTTACCACGCGTGTCTGATAGAAACCCTTGTGCTGCCGTGGCTGTGAACCAAGTGTTCCAAGTCGAGTGGCTTTGGGCAGTATGAGGTGGCATATCACCGTTCCTTTCAGAAACCAGGCGCAAGCATGTCCCCACAGCTGCCCAGCCCAAAGAGGGCCTCCTCTTCTCCTCTGCTGATACAACATCTCATTCTTTACCTGTTCACTGACTCTTTTTTGTGACTCCTATGTAGGAAACTGAGGAAGGAACGTAATTTGGGCCCCACCGTGGGAAATACAAGATCCTTCCATTCACAGGACTTTGTAATGACCTTAGAATTACAGATTTCCCTTTTTAAAAAGAAATAAAAACAGAGGCCAATGGATCACTCGCCCTTATAATGGAGAAAAACCTTAAAACTTAAACGTAAGCATGTGGTTCACCAGCTTCATAAGATACAGGTGGCTTGAGAAGAGAGAATTGCCCTTGTGCAACACAGCTGTGGATTTCCATAGGAATGTGACACATGTTTAAGTCATCCACAAGACTGAGATGATGGTTTATTCATCTTTTCTGCTGCTTTATACTACTAAATGCGTTTTATCAGGTGAAATTTTAACTGTTGTACACTTTTACAGAGGTGGCGTTCCTTAAGGAAAGTTTCTAGAATGGTTAATTTATTGATATAATGGGACCATAAAAAACTGCGGAATTGCCTTTGTTTGTTTGTTTGTTTTTAAAAGTGCACATATGTGTGGGAGGAAGGATTTACCCCGGCTTGGCCTCTTGCTTTGTTTATGGCTGTAAGCTTCAGGATCACTCTTGTGTTGGTAGCTGCAGTGCTACCAGCTGCGCTCCAGCTCCTCTCCCCGCTGCTCCAGCTGCCCCAGGGAACGTGGGGGACCGTTAACTTTCTTGGGGTCTCTGAGCATAAATGTTGTTCAAAAGCAAGGGAAGCGCCTAGAGAAGGTGGCATGGGATTGCTCTCTAGAAAGGGGTTTCAGGTTAATGGGGCAATATGAGGGATCAAACACCCTGTGACGGAGCTGAGCAGAGTCTGTAGGTTAAGAACAGCAGAATCCATAAGGCCCTTGGAGATTGCGAAGCAGTGAGACATGGGTTGACTTGATGATAAAGTATGTTGGTATTGTTGATAGATGTGAAGATTCCCCCCCATCCCCCCTGCCCCCTCCCCATTTGCTTTGTTGTGTTCATTTTTACTTGCTTTAGAAAGGCTCTTTCTGGTGTTAGGGGAAGATGTCAGGGAGTTG
The DNA here is from genome assembly GCA_009819775.1 of Phoenicopterus ruber ruber. Classification (NCBI taxonomy): domain Eukaryota; kingdom Metazoa; phylum Chordata; class Aves; order Phoenicopteriformes; family Phoenicopteridae; genus Phoenicopterus; species Phoenicopterus ruber. The sequence goes on from CM020221.1 coordinate 675,520, forward strand.
CAGAGCTTTCCACTCCCAGTATCAGCCCTGGAATAGCTGGTCAGTGTGTGTACTGGTCACGTAATGCTTTGGAGACCAAAAGTCATCTTTTATGTCAGTAAGCAGAGGTATCGAAGTCGAGAGGCCCAAGCTGTCAGTAAGCAGCAGAAAGGGAAGAATGGGAGAGATGCTCACGGGAACAGGAGCCTAGTGAGGTGGCATTATCTGGAGGACCTCATTCTCGTGGCTTTGGATGGTGAACCACTAAGTGCTGTAAAAAGAGCTGAATCACTCTTGTGGTGTGGGTTATCACCTCCCTTTGAAACTCAATTCAAGAATAAAGCGAGGGAATTAAGCCAGCTGGACTTTCCTCACTTCTCTGACCTCTGATGGTGTCAGGGATAGCCATTGCCACACTCCATTCGAGATCTGAAGCTAAGATGTGAAGCCAGGTGATTGCTGGGCAGGATGAGACCTGGTTCCTCGCCTACTCAGATGATAGAGATACCACTCATGGATGTCTCCAAGTGCAAGCTCAGGGTCACTGGTGAACCAGCAGCACTGTTACCCATGAGCTGAATTGCAGCCAGCGGCTGGGTTGAACCTTTGCCTGAAGGAGGCAACTTCGTAGCTTCAGACTTTTTGAAACACTTTTCTTTGCCGAGCAGTGGAACTCCTATTGCTTATCCAACCAGTTCCACTGTTTGCCGGTAACCTGATTTCATCCAAGCTGAGCCTACTGTTCTCCCAAGCAATGAAGGACAATAGAGATGTGTCATTCGTGATACTGGTCACTCAGGTCTTCCTTGCTTAGTCCAGGGATTGCATGATGACGTTGAATAGGACCTACGTGTCTTCTTTGTTGGACTGCAAAGTTGGGGCCAAAATGGAAGAGGGTGTTGGGTGTGTCTGCCCAGCTAACCACAGTGCAGGGTTTCCCTTGGCCCCTGTTACTGCTTTCTTCCCTGAAAATTAATTTTACCTTCAGGTAGAGACTGGAGGTTCTGGCTGGTTTCGGGGCAAGGCACTAGGTTTGGTGACAGCTTTCTTTGAACATCCATACAGAATACTGTCCATGGGGTTGGGTTGGGCTGGGTTCTCACCAGAAAGAAGGAGCAGGGTGGGTGTGCGGGTCTTGGCTGGGGACTCCGGGCTGCCCAAGCCTTTTTCTGCAGACACTGCAGGGAGCTCAAGGAGTCCAGGCAAGCTGCCGAGGCAGAATTAACTTCTCTGGGAAGCATTCCCAGATGTTTTGGGAGAAGTACAATGCTGGGGTTTGGCCGTGCTTGACATCTGATTCAGCCTGCACGCTCGTGGGATTGGAAAAGCAGCGTGCTCACTGCCCGCGTTAGGTGAGATCTGGATAGTTGTAATAAAAGTTGTCTTGGCCAGTCATAAGCTTAGAGGTTGTACTTGCTCGCTGGCTCGTGATCACACACGCACACACACACAAATCCTTGTGAGAAGGGAAAATATGAGGCTTTTTACTTTGCTTTTTTTAATATTACAATACAAAGCACTTTGCAGACTTTCCTGAGCTAAAATATGCTAAATCCAGCTAAGCCAAGTAGATTCATGGGTAAATTTTAATTAAAAAAACATTCAGTGCTCGATAAAACGCTGCTTCGGTCTCCCAAAATACAGTGCTGCTCAGCCTTTAATCCTGAATGCCCCTGTTTGTCTTTATACCAGGTTATAAAGAAAAGCAAGTTCGTGTCTGGTTGTAAAAGCCAGGCACAAGTGTGAGATCTTTATTGGATCACCCTTCCGAGAGAAAAACGCCCCACACAAAACGCAGAGGAAAACCGCTGCCCCAATGGCATGGTGCCTTCCGCTCTTAAATTTCAGTCCATGGAGCTACATTAATAAAGTATAATTTTTAACTCCCAGCTTTGTCCATGTTTACACTAGGAGGGGGAAGAAGAAAAATGAAATATTGTGTTTCAATAGCAGTGAGCAGTCGAGTGCAAAATGCGTTTACACTGTAATAGTTGAAGCTTTTCTGATAAATTAAGACACTCAAGTTGTTATTGATCTGGCACTGCAAAGTCATACTCCTCCGAGAGTGGAGCACTACAGTTTAATAACTCTGCCAAAAGCTATTAAAAATAAAAAAGATGGCCAATTTTGAGCTTCGAAAGAGCTCGGCTTGATAGGAATATTATTTTTTAAAAAGTGAAAGCTTCAAAATAGCAATGAACGAACGCCAGAACTTGCAGCTTGTGTTGTAACCCTTGTATTCCCCAAATGATCATAATTGTAAATAACAATGGTGTAAAATCAACCGAAACCAACAGGGTCTGTAACCAGCAGGACGCAAAGGGTTGATGTGGTTACGGTCACGAACTGCTGTAACCGGATTTGCCCGTGAGTTTTGTAGCGCTGGCAGCGATTTCCCTTTGCTGAACTCTGGGAGCGCGGATGGAGGTTGCTCCCGTCGTGGTGGATGGCCGGAAGGGGTTTAGTTGTCGCAGCTCTCCCCGTGCGACGTTGCTAGCTGGTACGGAGCGGTGGACCTCGACAGGGCAGTTGTGGGGCTGGCTGTCGCTCCCGAGCCGGAGCCGCAGCTCTTCACCCCGTGTGCTCTTGCTGGTTTTGCAGAACCGCATCAGGGTACCCCAAAATTGCACCTGCCCTCCCTGCGTACGTCAGCGCCTTACTGGCAGCCCTCAGCGAATAAATGTCTTTGCAGCTATGGCTGCTTGCTTTGAGAGTGGCTTCCCGTGAAAACACCCCGTCCTGTAGCCAGCGCAGCTCTAAATTTGTGTTTCGGAGGTTTCGTTGCTGTTGTGAATTGCTTCCTCTTTAATGCTGCTCAGGAAAGACATGTTCTCGCTCGTTTGGGTCATACAAGCTACTTCTTCTCGAGCAGCCCTTTGTAATTACTAAATGTGGGTGTCAGCCGAAATAAACTTACTCCTCTTCATCTTATAATGAAAATATTGTAACTTTATCCCCTGCCTTGAATAGAAAATTAGTGACCGCTCAAAGCTAATGGAGGGGTGTGGGGCATGAAATCCCTTTTAATGTCTTCAACGCTAAATCTGCACAGGCTTTTGTATTCTAATCCTTTTATTTCCTGTAATCACCTTCGTGGGTAATGGTAGTTGAGTTGCTCTTGTGTTTCTGGCCTGTAAAGCGTGGGAATATTTGTAAAGTAATTCAGCATTCTCAGGTGTAAGCTGATACTGTCACCAGTTTCAAAAGCATCGAGAACAGTTGGTAGTTTTTTATTTACCTTTGCATATTTGCTTTGCATTGAGTGACCTCCTTATTTTTTTCCTCTCTTTTTTTTTTTATTTTTCTTCCTTCTAGGTCTATAATTAGCAGAAGATTTTTCTGTATAGTTGGCACGCTATACCTGTATCGGTGTATTACAATGTATGTGACTACGCTCCCAGTACCTGGCATGCATTTCAAGTGTTCTCCAAAGGTAAACTTCTTCTGGCTGCCTTTCCATGTTTTAATCTGTATGTTTTCTCCTTGTCCTGCTGTTACCAAAACTGTGAGCAACACTTCCTCAATTATTGTTACTAATTCCAAAATACCAGTTTGGCACGATGGGGACGTCCTTCTGCAGATCATCAGCTTCCCTCTCGGTGAAGGTGTTGACAGCTGCTTTGGGGCAGTGCAGGCATTCCCACCCTTTTCGAAGCGCTAATCTATGCAATTTCGGTAGCATTTTCAACTGATTTGCACGATCAGCATTTTTCTGTCTCCACCGAAGCAGTTGGAGGTGTGCAACCTGCGGAGGTGCCATGTGTGACTCATTTATTTCTTAAACACTTCAGTGTGTCAAATCCAGGTATGATTTGTATCTGAAAACGGCCCAAAGAGACATTTCTAAGGCTGGTGAAACTCTGTCTCCTTAGCAGCCGTTTGTCCCCACGTGTATTTTTACGATTGTGTTAGTACAAGGACTTGCTGCCTCCTCCCCAGTCTAGCACCGACTCCTGTTTGTTGTGCCAAGGAATAAAATGGGCCTGCGAAAGCCGTGGCTGAAACCAGGCGACTGAGACAGAGGTGCTCAGGCAAGACCCTTGTAGTCACTCTTGAAGGGCAATTCGCCTGCTCGGGGCGGAGATGGGGCAGGGATGGTGGTGTTGCGTCCACCTCGTATCGCATAAGCATTGGTGTAAGCGAGGTCCTTACCGCAACGTGCTGTTTGTGGTGGGGAAATGCAGTCTAATACAGACGGGGCTTCTACGGTAGGGAACAAGGTGCATTTGTTAGACACAAGTGCTCTTTCTCCGTAGTGGTTCATCTCCGTGCCCCGCCTGGGGTTGTTTGTGCTGTAGCTTGATTTAAGCAGGAGAAAGGGGGGAAAAAAGTCATTTCTGTGAGATATCTACTACATGCATCAACAGCTTTGTGGGCACAGCCGTAAGTTAGATGACAGGTAGGAGAATCACTGGTTTACAGGTAGTAAAATCCTGATTTGGCTCTGTACACGGGCTGTCGCTGTTTCGGTGAGGATTGCTGGTACGTACAACCAAAGCCAAAACGCTTTGGTTCCTCGGGGAAATAAAGCCAAGGAATGTACTGCACCGGTTGTTTGAGAAGGCACAGCGTTCGCCAACCCACGTGTGGCTTTTTGGGGGACCAAGGTCTTTTGTAAAGAGAAGCGAGCGGGAGAGGAGTCGACATTGTATTTGATCAGTCAGCCATTATGAAATTAAAAAAGCGCACAGGTATTTATGGGCTGAAGTGAGTAAATCTGCCATTTTTGGAAATTTACAGCGTTGGCAAGTCCATCTCATTACTGAAGTAAAGACAAGCCTATGTTGCGCTCGTCTACTGCCCCGATAAGACTAAGGATTAGCTGGGCTTTCTTGACGGCTGTAAACGTACTGGTGGGAAAAGAATAACCTCTCAGCACCTTATTGAGTTATATGTGATTGTGAAGAGCGGGCTTTGGGGAGCATTTTAATGTGTTGTAAGGAGCTGTTAGCAGGAAATGTTTAATTGCTGCAAAGACCCTGTTTAAATCTGTCAGAAATTATAATTTCCACTTCTTAAAGCAAAACCGAGCTTTAAAATAAAATTAAAACATGCCTATAATGGCCAGCCAGGGGGATCTGTGTTTCCTTCTGACCGTTAAATGGTCACCATGGATTTTAAAACTTCATAAAATAAGGTAAGGATGCAGCACGCGTGTAGTCGTGTACATTGATCCATTAGTGCTGCTCCTTTGAGCTCAGCTGGTTCCTGCTGCCCCTTGGGTCCCGGAGGTGCTCAGTACGTCCCGGTTGTGCTTGTCCCACAGCATACGTTTTCTTTGTGGATTTGTTCAACCTTTGGGCTTGGTTTAGAGCTGGGAGCAGCAAAAGCAAAGTCTTGGGACGGTGCCAGCTGCCCTCCGGTCACCCGGGAGGAGGGAGAGGGGCGTCCTCCCCAGAAGGACTTGGATTGCTTGGATCTGGCTTTCCTGAGGCGAGCTGAAGTTTTTTCAGGAACACCCTCTGAGCCAGCGTCGTGGGTTGGAGGTGGGGCAGAGCAAATCATAGAATCACAGAATTGTTCTGGTTGGAAGAGACCTCCCAAGATCGTTGGGTCCAACCATTAACCTAGCAAATCCGTCGGGGGCGGAGGAACGTCCCCCTCGCTCGCGTGGATTGCGCGAGTTACAGCCAGCGCAGAAGTTTGGCGCCGTGCTCTGACAAACACCACGTATGTTTCTTCTGAAATGTGAAGTGGAAGGAAACGATTTTGAAGACTTTCCAAGGCAGGGCGGTGGGAGGCCTTAGAGTTTGGAGGGGGATACTCTCTTCTGTGCGTCCAGTCGGGGTTTCGGCAGCTGGACGTACAGCTTGGGTGCTTCGTCCTGTTTTCTGCTGGATTATCATCTGGAGGGCCTGCGCCGTTGCCAACGAGATCGATTAAATTACGCTTGATTAATCTTAGAGTGCATTGCCTCTCCAACAGAAGGAAAAGCAGATGTTTAGAGAACATGACAAAATTTAGCTATAGCTGGAAATATTTTTGATTCCTTTTTATTGGTGAAGCTGGATTTTTGAGACTGTATTACAGAAGTTGTAGGTTTTCCAAGAGTCATTATTCTGAACCTCACTGTATATATGTGAGGTTCATATATATATACACACACCCCCATTATATATCCCAGTGTAAGAATATAATGAATAAAAAGAGATAATGAATAAAAAGAGATCTGAACCCATTAGCTCTGCTTGAAGAATCCCACTAAAAATCATTCTCCCGCACAGCCGCGAACGTTGGCAAAGGCTGCCAGCAAGACCTGGCAGAAAGGCTGCGCCTTTACATGGCAGCAGCAATAAGTACTTGTGAGTAACATAGGAAACAATTTTTGCTCACCTGCCTGTTTCACCGTACGCGTAGCACTGAGCGTAGCCACCGACAGGAGTTTAACAACGCTTGGCCCAGTTTTTTGCTTTGGTTTTATACAGAAAAGATGCCGCGTTTTTCGTTGCAACTGGACGTGACCTGTGTGTAAATAAAATTGCCTTTTTTCCGTGCCTTTTCCATCTGTATTGTGAATGTAGGAAAAAACAGCAGTCCTTTGGGATATTGCATTTATAGGGAAAATGTAATAATTTCCTTGATTCTTCATACATTGAATACTTCAAATAAAATAATATTTTAGACGAAGGGATGGAGGTGCGTACGGCCTGTGCTCACGTGAACGCTAGCTATAATAGATGCAAAGCAGCAATAAAAAAATAAACTCGTGTCTCATTTCCAGTCTTTTTCCCTCTAGAAATGTGCTGGTAGCTTTTGGAGAAGGCCGGGGGTTTACTGGTTGCTCTTGTGTATCAAAGCAAAAAGAGAGAGCAGCTGAAAGGCAGAGTTGCTGGCTGACACCACTGCTTTAAACTGGAAAGGCTGGCGCTGGTATTTTACTGTGCTTTTGTGTTTTGCTCTTCCACTAGCTTTTTGGAGACTGGGAATCTCATCTGCGAAGGATAATGAAATTGATTGCTGGCGGAGGATTGTCCATCACAGGATCCCACAACATGTGCGGCGATTATCTGTACAGCGGTCACACCGTCATATTAACTCTTACGTACTTATTTATCAAAGAGTGTAAGTTCCTTACTGTTCATGTGGAATTTCCTGTCGTATAATTCCTTGCTAATTGAAGAATCATTGTTGTGCTGATCGGTAAATACAATTAAAGTAAAAACGCACGCTTTTTCAATTAAATAAAAATACTGGAACTTCAAAGACATAGGGCTTACTGAAAAAGAAAACTTTGGAGACAAAATAAAACGCTTTACCATGTAGAATTTTACATGGTAAAGAACAATTTACCATCTGAATTAAGCATTTTATTTCCAAAAAAATCTTGTTTAGAATATAATTGAAACCTTCATTGCACCCTGCCTGATGAATGGTATTTCAGCTACGTGTCCCCTAGTCTAGCGAGGGGTGAATGCCGTGGTAAATGCAAGGTTGCTCATTTTGCAAGAATCGGGCCTTAATGTGTGCGCTTGTCTTTTATGGAAGGCAAGAGGAATGGATTGCCATCTGTGTAGAATCAATATTGAAATACAGATTAGATAATTTTGCTGACCAGCGTATATTATATCGTTATGTATTGGGCCTCAAAGATTTCATAACCTTTCTGTTTTCCAGGGATCCGATTACCCCTGAGTACAATTTTAAGTTACGCCTTAAGAGAACGATACTTATTTTGTGATCTCAGCATTCCTGCTCTTAACCTTAATGCAGGCATCGCACTACCCACCCAGGACCGCGGTCCGCGTCCTCCGCTAGTTACACCGGTAGTCTTGCGCGCTGATAACGTTACGCTTTGAAATAATCACTGCTTGTGCTTCTTTCCAGATTCCCCACGGCGACTCTGGTGGTATCACTGGCTCTGCTGGGCACTCAGCGTGGTTGGGATGTTCTGCATCCTCCTTGCTCATGACCACTACACTGTGGACGTGGTGGTGGCTTACTACATCACTACAAGACTTTTCTGGTGGTATCACACAATGGCCAACCAGCAAGTGAGTTTCTCCCAGTCTTTGGATCCGCGTGGCTCCGCTTGCCGTAGCGTGGTGGTGGGCGAATATCCACACGTTGCCTTGAGCCTTTCTGCAGGAGTAGGAGTGGACTCACCCGTGTCTTGTGGAGCATCCCTCTCTTCCCCTCACGTTGGGTTTGCGGGAGAGAGAGAGGCGTCATCGGTTGGGTTCATCTTGTGTCTTGACCGCAGAAATATCTGAACACCCGTAGGCAGGCAGGCCTCTCTGCTTCCGCTGTGTAACCGCAGTTTTTGAAGTCCTGACTTTGGGCCAGTTGGCCCGTTTTGCGATAGCAGAGCAAACCATTTAGATATGGCAGAGGTTTTTTGCCTTGAGGGTTTTTTTTCTTGAAGCCAACTGGGTTTTCCTTGTGTTCTGTGGCTTGTGCCCTTTAGTTAGATGACAGGTCTCTTGAAGAATAGTATGAGGCCTCGCTAAAAATGAACCAGTTTTTCAAAGCGTTTCCGAGTGGTGGTAAGTTCCCCTGAACGAGGGAAATGTTTTCCTTTTGGAGGATGGTGCGGCAGAGAACAGGCTGCTCCTGTCCTAAGGCCCATGTCTGGGAAGGCATGAAAAATAGGGTGACGAGGAGAACCCTGGGAAGGAGGAGCTGCTCAGGAGGAGACACAGCACTTGACGGGAGAGAGCAAAGCGTGGCTTGCAATACTCAACCAGAGAGCAGCGGTAAATGATTCAAAGGTCGAATGAAGAAGTCTCAATGAGGTCTCATGTCGTTCTCACTTTCCTGCCAGTGAACTGGATCAGTAAGAGATGAGCTTACAATGCTGAGGAATGTGAGAGAAAATGCGCAAGTCTGTTATCCATGGGGAAGACCTAGTGAGTTAAGAGAAACTTACTCTTAGGTCCGTAACAGCAAATTGGTGTCCAAATACTTTCTGTGCAATGTGGAGAAAGATGTTTTGCTTATCTGTTGCATATGACTCCAGTTAATTATGTTTAGGAAAGACCTAGTATGATGACAGCAAATTAGTTCATACTGTGACCGTGCAGACTTTTAGATCATATCACGGTCTTCTAGCTACCACGTCATGTTATTCCAGTGGTTTTGGCGCTACTTGAAGCAATACCCCGCAGTCGAGCCCCGTGGTCTGATTTTACCACCAAATGCCTAACTGCAAAGAATGCACGTTGATGATCAGTCCGCTTGGGAGCCACTGTGTTCGATAGCAACCTGTGCCCAGACTCCGTAACTCTTGTCATACAGCGCCGGGCTGACTTCCATGCTTTGAATTTGCTCCTGGGCTCTGTCAAAACGCTGGCGCTGAGCGGCCGTGCTCCCAAGCTGGAAGCTACGGAAGTCAGGATTGCCGTGAGTGCCAACGAGGGCTTGCTTCAGACAAGCCCTTTGCCTTACTGTGTGGAAACGTACCTGTTCTGCCGCATGGTGTGACTCAGAAGGCGGCTCAACAGTGCTTCCCTAAGCCGCTGAGGTGTTGGGAAACGCCGATCCCTGGATCCTTACCTGAGCACGCATTTGTGTGCTAGTCTCTCCTTCCTGGTGCTGCTCCAGGAGCAGAGGGCTGTGGCCTGCGTCTGGCCCTAAAATTCAAAGCAAAAGCCCGCTAGGGCTGAAGTGGATCTGTATTTTACATGTGAGTTTATGACACGGAAAGCAAGCTTAGCACACAAGCCCCGTGCTTGCACTTTGCTGTGGGCTCATACAACGCTTCCCTGCTCCGGCGTTGAAAACGTGCGGCAGGGGAGCTGGGTATCTCCCTCGGTGCCTGCCCACTCCTCGTGTCTCGGCTCTGGCTTGCTCGTGGCTAGGAGAAGCAAAGGGGGGTGGTGGAGCTTTGAGAGCACGTGGAGGGCAGGGCAGGGTTTGTTGTCTCCTCCGGATGGGTTGGGGCATGCCTTGCTCGTTCCTCTGTAGGCGCACAGCCGGGCTCCGCAGCGATTCTTGAGCTACATGTGGTTTCAGAGATACTCACGGAAACAGCTGTGCTCTGGGTTGTGGGGTTTTTTCATTCCCAAAGGAGAGACAGCTCTTTTGGCCCATCCGTCCTTTTCCTGTGGGACCACTGAACAGCTGAGGTCTCGGAAAGGAGTGAGGGAGAGCCTCACTTGGGAGCAGCATTTCGTGTGCGCGGGGAGGCTATGGAACAGTGCCGTGGCTCCTCCTGATCTTTGTCCGTGCGGATCTGTTCGGGAGGTGTTCCTAGACAGCGAGAGCGCTTTGGAAGCAGCTGTAAGCAAGACGCCGCTGATGAACGGTAGCAAACGGCGTGCGACGAGGTCGTGCGAGTAAGTGACGGGCTCTTTTGTAATTCTCTGCTTTCTGATTATCTTTGTGCAGGTGCTAAAAGAAGCTTCCCAAACTAACCTCCTTGCGCGGGTCTGGTGGTACAAGCCCTTCCAGTACTTTGAGAAGAATGTCCAAGGGATCGTACCTCGCTCCTACCACTGGCCCTTCCCCTGGCCGGTGCTGCACCGGGGCAGGCAGGTGAAATACAGCCGCCTGGTGAATGACACATAACAGCGTGTCGACGGACAAAATGGGGGGAAAGGACCTGTCCCAAGTGCTAAGGACTCCGTACGAGAAGATGCCATAAAAAAAAAAAAAAATCGACCGCTCCCTAACCCTTTCTTTTACCAGTTCCCTCGACTTAACCTGTTCAGTTACCTGGTAAGCACTGTGATCTTTTTTTCTCTCCAAAGGATCTGCGTTGGACAACAATAAAGAAAATTTACCTTACCATGCACTGTTATACATTTCTTGTTAATAGATTTGGGATTTACATTTACCCATCACCATGTTCCTTTGTATATGATGCGACAGCATAAATGAAAGCTTTTATATCATAAGTTCTGGTCTTTCCAGTCACGTCTGGGAATAAAGCATATTATTTTCTTGGGAAAACATACTTTTCATATCTCTTGCCCCAAAGATTGGGCTGTAAGCCATTTTCTAGCAAATGACTATATGAAGGTTTCTAAATACCTGCCTTGGGTAAAATGGAGAAATCTTTCTACCTGTTGCACCGCGCTACGAGTAAGATGACAGACACAGGAAGGTTTGGTAATCTTGATTTTGTAGAATCTGCAGTGACTGTGTCAAAAAGTGCAAAAAAAAAAAAAAAGGAAAAAAAAAAAGAAAAAAAAAGAAGAAAAAAAGTTGTAAAGTGATTTTCTAAGTATTTCCTAACTTTATTTTTCAAAATGTGTATGAAAATTAAATTTAAAAAGATTTTTACATGTCAGAGAATAGAGAGTTAAAATTTAAAAGAAAATGCTTCTTGGGAGAGAGAGATTTGTCTATGTTTCTAGTGCCTTTCTTGTCTTGATTGTATGGTCAGTAGGCAGTCTTAAATGTTTTTATTTAAAATAAAGTATTCCATGAAAGCAGAATTATATATACTGTATAATTACTAATTTTTGCATTTATAGCTAAATTAAACTGGAAATTTGCTTATAATGTTGAAATTGCCATGTGTAGGGAAAAAAAATACCAAATAAAAAGGGTCCGATCTTGCTCACACATTGTGGGCAGGTCACACTAAAAGGTATCACTTTATTGTCTACTTGGTAGCTGTATTTTAAAAAAGAAAAAACAGCCATGAATTCCTGTTTTTTAAGAATTTTACAAATGATCACTGAGTGAACTACGAATGGTTTCTCCATCCCGTATTGAAATGTTGTTGAAAAACAACAAAGATAATCTATTTCTTTAAAATATTTGTGCAGAAACTGCATGTAATTATGAGTTTCACTCCTACCATACATACTGTATGTCTGGGGAAGTATTCTATCCTAAACTTGCCAATGTGCAGAACAAAATAGTTTTTTTAAAGAATGAAGAAGAGAAAATATATATATAAATATATATATATCCATTCTGTATTTTACGTGAAGCAGAGTTATCTTCTGTAGGGTTTTTGTGTATTCACAAGGTGATATTTGTATTGTAAAACAACAATGGTGAAGGACAATAAAAAGGCTTTTGAAAAATGTAGTTTCCTTTATCTTTTTAACGTTAAGTTTAAATTTAAAGCTGGGTTTACTCTTCCAGACCTTGCCTTTGATTTGGTGTGTTATTGCACTGTAGGCCACCAAATTTGGACTGTATGGAAACTGCATTGCTTTCGAATCGCTGTTCGCGTTGGGCAAAACCGTGCCTTATCTGAAATAAACGCTATGCAATCGGCTCCGACCGTGCGGGAGCCGGGAGCGGACGGGGGGAGCCCTCCTGGGAGCCATCACCAGGGCTTGAAAAATCTACCCCGAAACTGCTGGGGCGGAGCGCGTTGCAGGGCAGGCGGCCCCGGCCCCGGGGTCTGCCGCTCTCGTCGCTTACACGGCGAGAAAAAAATGTCGAGTTGCTGTGAGTACGTGGTGGTGGAGTGTCGTTTCTTTCCTTTTTTATTACTATTTTTTTATTTTATGGTTTAGCTCTCCTTCTCTGCCCTGTTCCTCAGCCTTGGCCAAAAACTTCCTTGAAGAGTTGATGGGGTGTTACTTGTGCTGCGTTGCCCGGCTGTTGCTTGGGACGCTGAACGGGACTAACCCGTTGCTTATCAGCTCTCTTCTCCCTGGGAGGGAGGGGAGTTCTTCGTGCTGCTTGGCAAACCCCTCCGCAACAGCCTTCGCAGAGCAAACGTGAGGGATCAGCTCCGCGTGCTTTACCGTCAGTCCACGGTATCACCTTTGCAACTATGTGGTTGAAAGTCAATTTAAAAAAAAAAAAAAAAAAAAAAAGGCAAGCAAACCTGCCCCGAGATGATTGCTCGAGAGAATTCACGCTCCCAGACGTAAACGAACGAGTAGATTTTTCAAGACCTGGCATCACGCACATCAAAACCATTGACATAAGTAAATGTATGGATATATGCACATGACATTAAATGGAATCTGCTGAATCCTGCGTTGTAGTGTCTGACTTACTGCGTGGACTTTGCTGAACGTGGCTTCGTGTTTTTCACAGCGCAGCCGTGCGTTGGTGAAGCACGTTGCCTGGAGAAGCGCGGCTGGGCGAGCAGGGACGCGGCAGCGTGGCGTTGCGCCCGTCGCTGCCGGCTCTGGAGGAGGGGGCCGGGGGAACAGGTACGGGGCAGAATCGTCATGCATCAGCGTTGACTCCAGGCTGCTGCGCTGGTCCCGCCTTGTTGTTCTTCCCTGCGAACATCTGCTCGGCAGCACCCGCTGTTTAAGAAGGGTGGTGGCCTGTGATGGCGCTAGCGCTGCGGGGATCGGCGCGGGGAGCGCGACCGCGCGGTGCTCAGCGTTGCGCTAACCCTTGGGGATCCCAAATTTCCCGCTGTCGAGCGCTTCCGCTGCCTTTCCCCCACGCCGCTCAGGTATGGTACGTCCACAGGGATTCTTCTGCCGTCGCTCTCTGGAGGAGCACGGCCCAGGGGGGATGGTGGTCTCCTGGAGACTTTGAACCTTGTATTTCTGGGGTGAGATCCCTGGGCAACGTCCAGGTTAGAGGCAGATCCTCTTCCCGGTTAGAGGCAGAAACAAGTCCCTCGGCCCCTCGCCCGGGGGCCCTGGCACACGGGTGCATTGCGCGCGTCTGCCTTGGGGAGCGAAGCCTGCGCTGCTTGGGCGCGCGGGGACCTTTGCCGTCGATGCCTGTCGGAGAGGCGAGCGCTGCAAACTGGTGCTGGAGCTGAAATCGGTGCTGTCCTGCCTCCATGGAAGCAGACGGAGCTAATGGCTCTTCGCATGTTGTGCCGGTAAAACCATCTTCACTTGCGACTGATGGTGGAGTTGGTTAGTTCTAGGGCGTCTGTAGGAGGGCAGATGTGCAGGCAGAGCCGCCTGGCTTGTGTGTGGAGGGGTAAACCTTCACGTGTTGCCCAGCGCGGGTTCCAGGAGGCTGAAATTTGAAGGCGGGATCTGCAGCAGAAAAGGCTGGGAAAGGACAGCTCGAGATGGAGGAGGGCCTGGCGGTTGTTGGCGTCCCGGAGAAACAGAAACCAAGATCTTTCCTAGGGGGGTGGACTTTGGTGTTGCTGAGATCCATCTCGGTTTAGCTTTTAGTCCTTCCAGGTGGGGAAGGTTTTAAGACCCTTAAAATACAGGAAAGAGTTTTTTTAAGAACACGTTTGTGTGTTCTCAGGCAAGGGCAATGACCCCTTTGCTTTTCTGTACTCTATGAAAAGAGCAATTCTCTCCCATCAGCGTCTCCCCTCCCGCTTGTATGCAGGGGGCAGCTCCGTGTGTCGCCCTCTGGCTTATCCTTCTTCCGGAGATGGGGTATCAGAGCGCTCCCCGAAGACAAGCTACCCTGAGTTACTGTTCCGGCAGCTTGTCCAGTCCAGTTCAGCAAATAGCGGCAGCAAATATTTGCCAAATATTTGTGGCTGCTTTTTGACCGTTCGCTAAGGTCTGCTTCCAGGCGACCGAAGCAGAGAGGAGCCCTGCGCGTGACGCGGCGTGGTGTTCCCACGCATCTCCTCTGTAACCCGGCGGGAACACGCGTCTTCCGTGTAGAAAATTACCATCGATTTTCCATCACTGGCGCATCCTCTCGACGTCACTCCTGCCGCTGGTTATCCACGTGCTCCGCGGGCTTGGCTGGGCAGGCTGGTGAGCACCGGGATTTGGGCGCGACGCCCTCTGTACATCCGTTCTGCAGCCTCGTTTAAATACATAAGCGCATCTCTAGCCAGTTTGGGGAGCAGGCGGGACCCCCCCCAACTTGACTAGAGATGATTTTCAGCAGCGGCATCTCGGCCCTGGTGTTGCTGTTGCTGGCAGGCGGTCGGCGTGCAGGCGTGGGTGGGCACAGAGCTGCCCACCTTGTTCGTTTGCCGCCCGATTTTTGCCCCCCAAGCGCCAGCAGGAGTTAGCTTGGGAAGGATCTGCCCAATTCTGCGTGGTCATTTTCCTGTCTCCAGGCCTGGGGGGCAAGAAGGGTTTCCCAGCCTTGCGCCAGAGCTCTTCTGCTTTGCACGTGCTGCTTGGCTCGTCCTCGGAGCGACGCTTTCCCCCGGCTCTCCCGCATCCCAGGTAAGTGCCGTGCCCGCGGGGCTGCCGCTGCGCGCGTTTGAGCAAAACGCCCGTCCAGGGCCCTGGAACGACCCCAATAAACGCTGGTTTGGGT
This sequence comes from Phoenicopterus ruber ruber, assembly GCA_009819775.1. NCBI lineage: Eukaryota > Metazoa > Chordata > Aves > Phoenicopteriformes > Phoenicopteridae > Phoenicopterus > Phoenicopterus ruber. The sequence goes on from CM020221.1 coordinate 690,577, forward strand.
GCAAGTGAGGATGTTGTCACCAAAGCGTGGGTTTTCCAACAAATGCCTCCAAATGCATCCAGCCGCCTTGTTGCAGGTTGGTGACGGGGGAAAAGGGGACCGGGTTAGCTTGGGGGAACGTGCTTCGGCCAGGAGATGATGGGCTGAAGCCAGAATTGGCGGCTGTAGGGCTTCTTCTGATGTCTCCTACGCTCCTGAGCACTGAAAGCGCTGCCAGCTGAGACTGAGAAATCCCTTAACCAGTTCTGCTCTCAGAAGACCTCTGTCAAAACAAGGACGTCTCCCTCGATCACCCCTCTCCGACGACGGGGACGATCCTCCACGTAGGGCCGTGGGGTCCGGCCGCTTTGGGGTTGGTCCCATCCCCTGTAACACGATGGGGACAACTTGCTGCAAGGGCTTTCCCGCGGGTACCTTCGCCCCCCGGGAGCATCAAAGCAATTGATCCAAGCCCCGCTTTTGCCCATGTAACGCATCTCCCTCCCCGGGCTTTGCGAAGCAGCCACTGAGCCGAAGGGTCTCTTCGTTGGGCCTATTTACGATGTTCTGGGTGACTTTTGGCCAACGTACTCCCTAAATCGCCTGAGAACGGATTCTGCTCGGGCTTCACCGCTGGTTGCCCGCGGCCGCGGCGCACACCGGTCACGGTGTAGAGTTACCGTAACTGCTGATTGTCTTTTTCCCCGGGAGAGAGATCCGCTGCCAAACAAGTTGTTTGAGCAGCCCTTTGTTTTGGGTTAATTTTGGTTCATCTCAGCTTCTCACAGGCGGAGCGGTCGGGGTGTGACGAGTCTGAGCGCAGAAAAGGGATTTCTGTTTGCTGCCCCGCAGGGTGGTTTTGGCTCAGGCAATCCTCTGCTGGGTGAGCGAGCCTCCGCTCTCCCGCCAAGGTTATACATATTTTTTCTTCTTTTCTACTTAATATTTCATAGGCTTAAAGGAAAACGGAGTGGGAAAGGAGCTCAGGACGTTACCTGTTTCTCCGCACCGATGTCTCCCCTTGGCTAGCGGATGCAGCTCTGCACCCTCCAGCAGCGAGAGATGCTCTGGCTTGCTTGGTTTTCAGCCTTTCAGTTCCCTTCCGCGTGTTGCCTGCATTTTGACAGAGTGATTGAAACATTCCTCCCAATCTCATCTGGTAGCCAGGTGGGTTTTGAGGGGGTTAAGTCCAGGGTTAAGTCCAGGGTTAAGTTTTTGGCAGAGATTTTGCCGCTTGCTCCTTGTCGTTCGGTTTGTGCCGCTGCTGCTCAGGGAAGAGAAAATGCGGCGCTTTTCCACGTCTGCTCGTTTCTGCCCCCCGTTCATCCCGTGGAAGGCACAACCTGCCCGTGCTGTGTCGCGTGGCCTCTTCGTGACGTCGTTCCGCATTTTAGCTCGTGGAGAACCTCAGCCGGGCTGGGGGGGCAATAAGCAGGACGCTTCAGTTTCGAAAGGGTAACATTACATATGAGACAGGAGCGGGCGTCTGGCCTTTTGCTGCTGCTTCAGATGATTGAGGGCAAAATATTTTTTGTTTGCGGTGAAGCTTTAACCCATTTGCACTTAATCCGCGGATAGATTTAAGGCGCGTGATCTGGGGAATTTTGGGGTGTTCCCATGTCTGAACAGCAACTGAATGTTACACAGCAGCAAAAAGTTGCCAGGACTTGGCTGTCCCGAAGGGCAGGAGGGTCCTTGCTCATACCACACCCCGCAACGGCATTTCGATCGTGTTTGGCAGACATCCCTTCAGCTCAGCTGTCACTCAGTGATCCATGCGTGACTTTTGAGTTCAGAAATCGTAACCGTTCAGTTTTGCTACCTCTGCAAAAAGCCCTTCTCCACATTCAACCTGCCCTTCCTAAACTTCCCGTGCATGCTCCCAGCTCTGTTGTCCAGCAGGAAAGTCCCATTTACCACCACAAACAGGGCTGATCCCGCTACGAGGAGCAGCTTTCAGCTACCCCTTGGACCCGCGGCGCTTCCACAACACAGCGTTTCCACAACACAGCGTCCTGATAAGTTGCAAGTACCCAAACGCCACGTCCCGCAGAGCTGTTGGTGAATATCTTCACCCCCCCAACCGCCTCTTCTGGTTTTCTGTCCCTTTGGCATCACTTTTGTCCTCCTCTTGCTTCCCCATTGAAGTTTTAGGTTTCGCCTGTACCCACAGAAAGGGGTCCTGAGCTTACGTGTTGTATTTAGAGCCGGCTGTGGCCGTGTTCCCTTGTGTCGCTCAAGCCCGAGCTCAGACAGCTCCTGTGAGCAGGCAGGAGGCACATCCACAGCCGAAGCTCCTGTTGAACCCGATGGGACGAGCTCTCCCAGATTGGGGGTGGCAAATTTGACTTTACCAGAAGAACTAGAGGTTTAACGAAGCGACTAAAGGCAGCGGCACTAATACCCACGCGGACTGGCCGCCTGTCCACCATGCTCAAGTTTTCCGAAGAAATGCTTGAGGAGCTTTAAGCCCAGCTCAGATCTTGGTGAAACACCTGGATTGCTGCGTCGGCCGCTGGAGGCAGAAGATGCTCCAGAAGGAAATCGCTGCATGTCCCAGCGTTGGGCAACCAGCTGGAGAGCTGGAGAGAGATCTTGTGCTGCTACTCGGTGCTTCACAGAATCATAGAATCATAGAATTGTTCTGGTTGGAAGAGACCTCCAAGATCATCGGGTCCAACCATTAACCCAGCATTACCAAGTCCCCCACTAAATCGTATCCCTTAGGGCCTCATCCAAACGTCTTTTGAATCCCTCCAGGGATGGGGACTCCACCACCTCCCTGGGCAGCCTGTGCCAGGGCCTGACAGCCCTTTCGGGGAAGAAATGGTTCCCAATATCCAACCTAAACCTCCCCTGGCGCAACTTGAGGCCGTTTCCTCTTGTCCTGTCGCCTGTTCCTTGGGAGAAGAGACCGACCCCCCCTGGCTCCAACCTCCTGTCAGGGAGTTGCAGAGAGCGAGAAGGTCTCCCCTCAGCCTCCTTTTCTCCAGGCCAAACCCCGCCAGGTCCCTCAGCCGCTCCTCACAGCACTTGTGCTCCAGACCCTTCCCCAGCTCCGTTGCCCGTCTCTGGACACGCTCCAGCCCCTCGGTGTCTGTCTTGGAGTGAGGGGCCCAGAACTGACCCCAGCACTCGAGGTGCGGCCTCGCCAGGGCCGAGCACAGGGGGACGATCCCTGCCCTGGTCCTGCTGGCCACACCATGGCTGATACAGGCCAGGATGCCTTCTGGGTTGGTCTGGTGTCAGCTGCCACCGTGCGCCGGCCTGGTCGCGGGGCTGCACTCGAGCACGGCCGTCGTGTCCGCGACTTCGGCCCTTCACCCAGCGGCGCTGCCTGCTGCTGATCAGAGCAGCCGTGTGAGCGTTTGACCAGGAAAGGTGGGGGAAAAAAAAAAAATCCACGTGGTGCTGCCTGGGTCGCTCCCCGCTGCGTCCTTGTCAAGGCCTGAGTGGCTTTTTGCTGACGGCTCTGTGCACAAACGTTATCTCCTGCCATCGGGATCCTCCTGTGTCCATGTAAAAAGGACTTTGGCCATTCTTTATTAAATAAACAACTTTATCTAAGAGGCCTCATAATTGCTTTCCCCTCCTCACATCCAGGATCCCAGGCTTTGGTGAGCGTCTTGGGTCCCTACAAGCAACATGCCCATGTTGAGGTGACGGTTGTCTCAATTTTCTGCTCAGGAACTGGCCGTGGTTTAGCAAATAGGCTTGAATCAAGGTGTCTGTCCTCCAAGTGTCGAGGCCTGCGAAACGCCTGGCCTTGCTGGGCCGCTGCTCTCCGCTACGGGGTCCCTGCAGTGGCTTCCCGGGAAAAAAAGGTTTGCCCCCAGGAAAATGCCGGGTTTCAGCAGCTGCAGAAATCCAGTCAGACTTTCTGCCTTCGTAGACAGCGGCACAAAATGCTCCAGCGTAATAAAGAAAAGCCTTGGCAACACAGCGCTCTTCTGGGGTGGGTTTGGGGCGGGTTTTTTGGAAGAAGGAAACGTCTCCTCGTTGCCCACCCACCCTTTTGATGCTCCCCAGCAGAGGCAAACAGAAATTCAGCGAGATTATGCGGCAGCTCTGTCCTCTTCCCGGTTCTGTGCCTGCAGTGAGATACACCAGCCGGTGGGGCTCTCCTGGACCCTGGGGTTTTTTAGTGAGTTCAGTGAATGGAAAGGCAGCAGAACCGGTGTGAATCTCCAGGAGAGCCTTCTGAAGACATTCAAAACCCCACACGTCGTCCAGCAGACGGACGCGTATGAGGCAGCTGCGTTTTGCAAGCACAGAGCAGCGGGTGCTTCACCCCGAACATGGGGCCGGAGCTGCCGGTAGAAGATGATGTTTTAATTACAATGCAAATGAGGGTGTGTTTTGGCTTTGGGCCGTTCACGCTGAGACGTCTCTGATCTGTCAACCAAAACGCAGCCGGGCATGGAAAAATGGGACGGTCAGGTTGCTGTCCTGGTGATGATAAGCCACACCAGAAGAGCAGAGATCCTCCAGAGAAGGATTTTGTTCTCCTGCCTCGGTGAAGGCGGTCGTCCCTTTAGTCCTCATCGCTTAAAGCTTTACTCTTACTTACTATTTTTAACAGACGAAATCTTTTCTGGTTGGTCGGCGTAGGTAGGACGTGGCGCACAGCCCCCGTTCCCAGTGGGGACCCTGCGTTCCTGGCCGGCGCCGGGAACCTTGCGCATCTCGGTGGGTTTAAGCCCAAAACGGCTGTTGCGAGGAGCGCTGCGGCTTTGGATGAACGTCCACCGCGTGCCGAATTCAGGCGAAGCCCCTTTGAGCCTCCCTTCGGAAGGGGCTCAGACAAGAGCAAGTATTAAGCTGGAGCAAACCGTGCTGTGAGACCCTGTGAAGAAGCGTGAAAGTGAGAGGGGAGGGAGAGAAAAACATCCGGATTTTAGGCTATTTCCCTTAAGTGGAGCGGGAAATATTGAAGCAGCGCTGATGGAGCGTTACGCCCTTCCCCTCTGCGGTCTGTGGGAAAGCTGGTGCTGTGATAAATTCAGGGTTAGAATGAGGGTTGAGAGAAAAGGAAGGAAAGCAAAGGGACGGCACAGCTGAATAAGTGCTCTGTTTATTTAGTCTCTTCTGTGCCCTGCTTCAATTTGAGTTTTCCGTGGGAAGAGCACCTGGACGGCCAAGGGCAGGTGGGAAGTCCTCGGTGTCCCACATGTACCTTCCCTCCGCATCTCTTCTGTGATTTTTCCCCGTCGCCTTTCCTGCACGCCCGCGTTGGAAGACCGGGGAGGAGGGATTTGTTTTCAGAAGGTTTGTGGGAGAAGATCCCGGTCTCCTCTGCCCTCCGAAGGGAAGAGCTTAGCTTCAGAAGGTCCCCGCTTCGGTGGCTTGCGCTAAGCGAGAGACCGGGAAACGCTGGGTTCGTGCAGGCTGGTTCTAAAGCGAAAGGTGGGTGCTGGAGGAAAGGGTCCCTTCTCTGAAATGACCTGGTCTTGCTCTGGAGGGGTGAGAAACTAAAAAACGAGGAGTAGAAAGGGAAGCAAATGCTTCATTGGTTTACATTTTAAAGCAAATTTGCTTAATTTAACTTTTTGTTCCTAAAGGTTCATATATAGAGGTGGTTTGAATCCTCTTTCTTAATGATCTGGAGCACAACCTCCACTGCAGGAGGAAACGTACAGCTGCAAATCCGTGTTTCCTGCGTTTCCTTCTCTCGTTGCTTCAGTGGATCCGTTAATCGCGAGTGGCTTTAGAAGTTTTTCTGCTTTCATTAAGGGCACGTTAACAAAATATTTTTAACTGTTCAAATGTATGAAATGCTTTTAAGAAAGGAAAAATAGTGTCATTTTATCCCCTGAGATGTCTTTACGTGGTTTACCGCCAAAGTTGTTCCACACCCGTGCTGTTTAATGCCCCTGAGTGAGAGGACGCGCAGTCTCCTGGATGCTCCGTGGCGAATATTCTCACGTAATTGAAACCTGGTACCTGGCCTCGTGTGAGAAATCAAGAGCGTCCGTCGGGGGAAGTCAAGACCAGCTGAGCGTGTCCGTGAGTCAGTCGGGGGGTGGCGTCAAACCGCGCGGGTTTGCGAGGGCTTGGCCGGCTTGGCCCAAAGCGCTCCACAGCTTTCGCCCTCTGTCGAGAACCAAAACCCGGCTCTGGTTTCCTTCCAGCCTCGATCTGCAGAGCTGCTGATCTCGACCATCAGTGGTTAATGAGCAGGTTCGTGAGCACCCTGCCCCTGACGGGACAGCTTTTGCATGGGGGGGTTGTTTTTTGGGCTAGGTTCTCCAGCGTGGCTGCTTTGGGGTGAGCATCGTGCCTCCAGTGGGACCACAGTGGTGGCCGTGCTGGTGGCCTGTATGGTGTGGTGAACGTGAGGTGCAGAAACCAGTGGGGAGGGTTTCTTCTGATAAGTGCTGGAAACATCTCCAGGACTTCTCTTTTGAGCCAATTTGTCATGGTTTCTCACCAGATATTGGCAGCAGCTCTGAGGTGCTCCGAGGTACCTGTTGCACTGCCACATGATGACCTCTCTGTGCTCAATCAACACTTCCCTGGCCACCATCTTGGCAATCGAGCTTCTCTGGAGGCGCTGGGTTGCATTTCCACGGGCAGGGAGGAGTTCAGAGGGATTTACAAAGCCCTTAGCACTTCAACTGAGGTTTTTACAGTCCAAAAAGTCCCTTTTCTGTACCAAAAAGCTTGCTGCTTCTGCGGACCTGAGCCAGGGTGGGTGGACATGGCCGTGCCACCTGGGGGAGACGGGGAGCTGTGGGTCGCCATAACCTCATTGAGCAGTCTTTTTAAAAGGAAAACGTGTAAGATATTCCCCAAAATGCGTTTTGAGCTGCTATCAAACTGCCTTTTCCTCCTCCACCCCCAGCAAGAGCTGGGTTGTCCTTTCTGGAGTTGTAGAGCCTCAGTGAGGTCTTTTCCTCGGTTCCCCACATTTCATGGGGTGAGACTGGCAGGACACACCATCGCTATATGAGCTCCTTAAAACTCAATTTCTTAAGGTTTCATGACGATCTAGCAAATACACCACCTCGGCAAGAGCTCTCGCTGTTCCTGCCAAGGCACGACCTACTCCTGGCTCATCTCTGTCCCGGGACCTTTTCCCCGACAGCAGAGCGATTGCTCACGGTTTTGTCAAACGAGGCTCTTCAGTTACCTCCAAGGCTGGTGCACGTTTTGGGGCAACCTTGCGACCCGAAGCAGGGTATTCCCAGCAGCGCAGAGCTCGCCGGGGACGTCTGTCAGCCCGCACGGCAAAGCAGGTTGTTTCTCCGCCGGCAGCGAGTTCCTGCGGTATTGCAGCGGGGAGATAACGTATCAGCAAATCTTGCTTCTCCCCACCGGCCGGACCAAAAATCGCTTAGGCAAAAGGAGATACTGAACGTGACCTTGAAGCAGTGAGTCAGACCGCAGGTGCTCGCGCTAGCAGAGACGTTAACCCTTGGATTAGGGTGCGAGAAAGAAACGGTGGTGAAAGAGGAAACTGAATGTGAAAGAGGGAAAACATCGGAGGTGGTCCCAGCCTGAAGGTCCCACTGAAACACGAGGATGCTGCGGGAAGCAAAGGGGTGTTGCTCATGGGGGTCTTTCATCCCCCCGCCAGCAAGGGCATGCAGCCGCTCTCGGAGGGATGTGCCGGGTCCCGTCGTGTTTGGGAAGAGCAAACTGCCAAAACCCTGCGGATGAAGCATGCTTTAGCAGCCGGCGGAGTTGCGCGTGATGCGACCAAGCTGAGACGCAAAAGGAAGACAGAAGGAAAAAGCTGGTTTTGAATAAATAACATTTTTAGCAAATAAAAATACATTAATAAAATATATTTTACGCTTAAAATGCAATCCTGTATTGAAGTTCTTCTTCTAGTAGAGTTTGGAAACCCTGGGGACTGATCTTCCGCAGGGATTAGGAGTCACAGGCCAGATGGGAAGCAGCAGTCATCCCGCAGGCTGGTCAAGCTGGGATGAAGCAAAAAGGAGGGAAAAAGTCCTGTTCCCAAATTCCTTGTGCACTGGAGCTGATCAGTGCAATCCCAGAAAGGTTATTTTAGAGAGGTAGGTGCCATTCATAACTTAAAACAAATGCACTGGGGGAAAAAAAAAACCAACCCTGTCATCTCCTTGTGTGGTAAATATTATTGATTGGCTTCTTCTTATCTTGCACAGTGCTTGACTCACAGGGATATAACAGCGACAATTTTCGAGCTGAGCTTTTCATCTTGAAACAGGTCTCGAGCTGGGAGACGTTCCTCTAGACGCTGGGACACGCGAGGGATCTCAGGTAAGGTTGCAGGAGATTTCACCGGGATTTCACCGGACTCGTGTCTGCTTCTTTTAGCGTTACCTCGGCAGTTTAATCACTTGGAAAAAGGAGACTGTAATTGTGTGTCCTGCAGACGTGTTTAAGGCTGGTGCTGTGGCACCGATTATCTAGATGGGTTGCAGTGCCGTGCGGCTGGCTGCCGATGCCACGCTTGGAGAACGAGAAGGGGAGGAAGGAAATCCATAATATTAGATTTGTTACCACTAGAAAATTTGGTGGGTAAAACTCAGCAATGATGATGACTGCTGTATCTTACTATGGCAAAAAAAGCTGATAGAAAGGTCACGTACAGCAAGCTCGGGCGGCCAGTTGGCTCGCTGGTGATGCCTTTTCTCCTTGTGACCTTTCCGAGACCATAAATGCTCCTTGCAGCCGTTTCTTTCTGCAGTGGATTGTTCCAGGGCGTATCACCTCTGGGGAATCGCCTGCAGGCACGAGCTTTACCAAGCCCTGTGCCAGACCCACCAAGAGCCAAATGTCCCCTCCGGGAAAATTAGAGGCTCTGCCTCACTCTCCCCCTTCTGCTGGCGTGTCCATCCTTCCCCATCGCCACGCCCGCGACAGTCGTAGGAGTGAAACACGGAGTAGCTCAGGCTGGAGGCACCAGGATGGGGGTCTCCAGCCCACCCCGCCCCCAGCAGGGCCCGCGGGCTGCCAGGGACCGTGGCCAGGTGAGCCGGGGCGGCCCCGAGGACGGAGACTCCCCGCCTCTCTAGACAAGGAACCAGTCCTTAGGGGCAGGTACGTGGCTTGGTCACGGGCAGAGAAACGGGATCTGCAGTAAGTTTTATCTGCTAGCACATCTAAAGATGCATGGAAATGTCCAAAGCTATTTTAAAGGCTTGTTTCTGCCTTGTGCAGACGCTTACAAGGAGGATAGAAGGCACGTACGTCTTTGCTACAAGTGCCACTTCCCACCGGGCAAGATTGAAGCCCTTGATTTGAATCTCGGGTGCCAGAGCAGGACAAATCAGAGGTCACCGGAGCTTTTTATCGGGGGGGACATAGTGTATTTTCCTGTAGCCCTATTTTGAATAAATTTTCTTGTTAATCTTTAACCCAAAATAAAGATTGTCCAAGGAGGAAGAACAATATACAAAAAGCAAACCCAAAGAGAGCTGCATGTGATGAAGAAATCTGGCATCTGTACAGAGGGTCTTATCTCGGAAAGCTTTCACAACCACCACTTTTTCTAGCCAGGAGAGAACTGCGCTTGGACACGCCATGGGGTGTGCACGTCTCATGCCGAGTTTCCTAAATTAACCTTTATTATGGTGACAATATTGCTTTCCGATGCAGTCTGAGCGTGCGAGCAGCAGAGATGCTGCGAGGCTTCAGGCTGCAGCATCTCCCTCAGCTGCTCGGTGAACGTGGGATCTGGTGAAAGTCTGTGGGTTCTATTTACAAGATTTCTTCAAAAGAATGAGCAGAGTGTCCTGGGAAATGCGGGATCGGTAACTTGGCTGCTCTCCCTGTCCTATCGGGCCTCATGACGGGGGGTGATCACTGCTCACAGGAGACGTGTTTCTGCTGTCCTAAGCAGATTGAAAAACAGCTCTCCACTTCCCATCCCCACCGCTGCTGCTGCCGGCTCTGCCACTGGCCCGGGGGACGCAAACCGTCACCAGCTCTTCGAGGGTGCGACGTGCTGCGCTGGGTGGGACGTGCCCGGCGTCGGGGCTGTCCCGCCTGCCTTCCCCACGGGCTCCTTTCTGCTTCCACAGTGCCCCCGCCATGAGTGGGAAGAGGTCCAAGTGCTCCTTCTCCCGCCTGGAGATCATCCTCATCGTTTGCCTGACGCTGATGATCGCGGTGACCGCGGTGCTCCTCATCCTCCACTTTCTCGCCCAAGAGAGCCACGGCAAGTTGAGCTGTTTCAGTCCCACCGTCGCACCCCGCTCGAGCGTGTGTCCAGTGCAGGAATTTAAATTAAAGGGATATAGGTAGAGGGTCAGTGGGCCACTGCTGGGCCTTCATAACCTGTGGTCTGCTCGCACAGCCGCGGCACGGTGCTGTTGCTGGCCCCTGCGGCAGGACCGTGGTAGTCAAACCCAACGCAAGCATCTCTCGGGACACAGCCTCGGGGCTGGTGGCGGAGGGTGGCTGCAGGGATCCAGAAAACCTCCCTTTCCTCTCTCCGCCTGGTGGAGGGGGTCCCGAGAGCCCCTCGCTCCTGGCGCCGTACCAAGGGGTCTTCGCAGCCGTTGCAGTCCCATCACAGCCCATTCACACCTCCAGCCCCATCACCAGGCATGAGGCAGGCGGGGGTTGGGAGCTGCCCGAAGTTAACTCTCAGTTCACTTCTAACATACCCTTGCTTGTCCTCCGGAGAGATAAAATCCATGGGGAAAGGAAACATTTTTCAGCTTTAGGTGTTCCCATGCAACAGGAGCCCTTTCCCAGCGCCGGAGATCTCCCCTGCCCTGGACGGGACATCACCCAACATGTCAGCAATGGGATCTTCCAGTTTCTAGATTTTGATCTCGACTTGGATGCAGTTCACACTTTCCGCATGTTTTTAGGTTGTAACACATCAGAGTTTTGCACAAGCAATTCCTCTCTGTGTCGTAGCTCGTGGAGGAGGAGGTGGAGGCTCGGTAGTTTTAACGGGTAGCCCTGTTCGCTCGTGCCGTTTTAAACGGGAGAAATGCCCTGCGGCCAGTCTGTGGCCAGTCTGTGGCCAGTGGGAGTGTTCACTTCTCCTCTCTTTTAAGTAACAGCCCTTGCGAGGCCAGGCTGGTAAGACGGAGCGTCCCCTTACCCCGATGCCCTGCCTCAAGTGGCAACAGCTGGCTGGGGAAGCTTGTGAGAACAGATCAAGCACATCATCATAGAAATATTTTCCCACAGTGTTAGCTCAGCCTCCAGCGATTTGTGGCTCTGGGATTTCCTGAGATGCAGAGATTTTTTTTTTTTTTTAATTGATTTTTTTTTTAAATTTAATAGCCCTCAATGGCTTTTCTTCCATGAGTTTGTCCAGGTGCTTCATCCACCCTGTGAAAGGACTTCTGCACCTTCATGATAGCTGGGATGAGACATGATCTCCTTTGAGGGTCCTTTTTCTCACCACTTGCCTGGAGATCATTGCCCAGAGATGCTTTTCCCTTCTTTCAGCTTCTGCTGGCTCTGCCATGAGTTTTTGAGACTGGGGCACCAGCGCTGGACATGGGACATGTTGGAGGCACCAGGGCGATATACGGATGTGCCCTGCTTTCTTCTCTAGTCCTTTCCTGGTAGCTCCTGACATGCCATCCCCTTTTTCTCACTGCTGCTGAGCTGAATTTTTTGTGTGAAAACAAACCTTATGCCCTTGGATCTGTTTCCTGCATGGTAGTGGTGGGCTTGGAGAGCTTCGTCAGCGAAGCTAGGCTTGTTTCCCTCTCAGCGTGAATCACTACACATGTTACACGGTCCAGCGACCCCATCTTGTGAGCTCCCTCTGCAGTTCTTCACGTCTGGTCCACCCTTGGCCATCCCAAATACCTTAACAGCCTCAGCACACAAACCATTGAAACCCAAGCAGACAGTATCAGCTGGATCCCCTTGTCCCCTGAGTCCTCCGGGGACGTCGAGCAGGTTTCAGGCGTGCAATCTCTTTAAAAAGGCTGGGTGCCTCTTCTGTCCCTGATTCTGCTTGCTTATGGGTCCACTAATCCGCTGTTTATTCTTTTTATAGATTCCAGCGAAGTAATAACAAGCTACTTACTGGGCGTAGGTCGAGCTGACTGCACGGGACCCGTGGCAGAAATTCCTCTGGTAAGTTGTGGGAATTGAACACAGGGTTGGTGAAAGAAATACTGATTTTCATCATCTCTGAGTATTTTTGCAGGACTTCTGGCTTAGAGGGTCTGCCTTGCCAAACGGTTGTCGTCTTCAAACATTAGGTGAAATTTCTTTGAGGCTTTGAGCAACCTGGTCTAGCGGAAGGTGGCCCTGTCCATGGCAGGGGGTTTGGAACTAGATGATCTCTAAGGTCCCTTCCAACCTAAACCGTGCTATGATTCAATGATTCTTGCAATCACGGGGCAAGATGGGGGCAGCTCTGAGTGTTCGTATGTTGAATGAGTCCTCTGACCTTCTGGCAAATCTACTTAGAAAAATACATGCAAATGAATAAGTTGCTCAATATTGTGGCCACGTGGGCTTGATGGAGCTCTTCCCTTCCAGATGGGATATGCCAACCCGGAGCAAGTGGGCGGCGGGCTTCTCACGCGCCTCTACAGCCGAGCCTTCATCGTGGCAGACCCTGGTGACACCAAGCGAGTGGTGTTTGTCAGCGCCGACATAGGAATGATGTCTCAGAAACTGAGGCTGGAGGTACGTGGCTGGAAAAGGATGATTGGCATGGTTTGGGTTGTCGCTGGTATTAGCATTAAGACTGTAGTCACCGCTAAATGATACTGGGCACGGCAGCACGTTGGCCGTTTTCTTTGGGATCTCCTTGCAGCACAATCTTGGAGAGATGTTGTGTCTCTGTGGAAGAAGAGCTTTTGATTCCTCAGCAAATGAGGCTGGACTTTGACCATGCTTTTCTTAGCAGAAAAATTATCACGAATACATTTGAATCATGAATATGTTATCACGGTGCCTGTGTAATGCTGGGCCTCCAGCACCACGGAGCAGGGAGCGAGATGTCGGAGAACTGGGGACTCCTTCAATGATCTGGGCTTCACTGCAAGTTGGCCACAGAGGTCTTCACTTACCAGATTTTATTATTTTAAGGCTCTTGCCAAGTCAACAGCTATAACCTACTTGTTGTGACACCAGTATGGGAGTATCAGGCAGAAAGAGAAGAGCGAGGAGGAAGATGAGTGGTTGGGGTTTTTGCAAGGGCTGATACAATTCTCCATAGCCTTCGGGTGCGAAAACGTCTTTTTTAGGACCACCTCCTTCCTCTTAGGTGCTCAAGAAATTGCAGAGCAAGTACGGCAAGCTGTACCGACAGGACAATGTCATCCTCAGTGGCACCCACACGCACTCGGCGCCTGGTGGCTACTTCCAGTACACCCTCTTCTGGATCACCAGCAAAGGGCTAATCAAACCGTCCCTCGATGCTATCGTGAACGGCATCGTAAAGGTCAGTATCGTCTGGTCTGTTGATGTGAGAGCCCATAAACGCAGCAAAGGTGGAGGGAGATACGTTTGAGACTAATGGAGCTCTTGCTGCGATGTTCATGGTAGCATCTCCAAACGACGCAGTCCTAAAACACACTTGGAGGTGGGTTTATGCTTGCCAGTGAAATCAGATAAAAACCAGAAGCCTTTCTTTAGAAAGAGACAGTTGTTGGTGGTTTCAAAATATTATCATAATTTTCTAGAATTTTAGACTACTTAAGAAAAAACCCCCAAAGCCCCCAGATTCCCAAGAAAGGGTTGGGGACAGGCAGGGAGGGAAAGAGAGAGATTTTCCAGATAATCTCACATATGCCTTACATGCGTGGACTAATATTCCCTGCCTTCCTGCTTTTCAGAGCATTGATATAGCACACCAGAACATGAAGAGAGGAAGGCTTTTTATAAACAGAGGCATCGTAGAAAACAGCCAGATCAACCGAAGCCCTTTCTCCTATCTCGAAAATCCAAAGTCTGAACGAAGCAGGTAAAAGCTCCTCGAGCAGGAGAGAAACAGAGCCCTGAAGAGGAACCTTCGGTTGGGACTATGGTCCAGCCATCTTGCAGCCAGTGTTTCTGGTCATTCATGAGACAGTTCAAAATGTGGAGCCAAGACCATGGCAGAACGACACTGTTACCATCCCGGGCGCTTGGGTGTCTGCATCCCCCAAAATCAGTTGCAAGAGTGGGCTTGAAAGTTGTGGTTGCCCCTCCAACCTTATGAGGCGTTGGTCAACAACGTGACCTTGTGCTTTGTTTTAAAAAAAAAAAAAAAATCTTTAGTAGACATTAGCATTTGAGTCAGATGGCATTAAAGTGCCATCCTTGGTGCATGAAGTTGTATTCAGAGAGAGTATTCCAGCCTAGTGGAGATTCAATGTGTCCGAGCAATGCAGAGCGTGACCATGGCTCTGGCGCTAGTGGGATTTCCCCGCTTTGTTTTCATCCAGGTACTCATCCAACACGGACAAAGAAATGGTGATACTGAAGATGATAGATGAGAATGGACAGGAGCTGGGCCTTATCAGGTACTGACCACTGAAGTAACCTGTTTTTCTCCAAATCCTCATGAAACACAGTTCTGCAGCAGTTCTGCCTTTCTGCACAAGCTCTCCTTCCCAGCACTGACCCCTGCCCACAGACCATCGCTCCCAGCTAGTCGCCAGAGGGTCTCTGAGGGAAGAGTAAGTGAGAGGCCATGAGTCCATAAACCAGGTCAGCACCTCTCGTCTACTTTGGGAGCTACAGCAGCACCTGGCCCGCGTCCAGCTGGGCACATCTCCCGGCACAACCCAAAGGCATCAAAGATGACCGTAGCTGGTCTTGCCTTGTAGGGGTGCAGAAAAATCCCCTCTGGGGCTCTCGCTGTGCCCCTCCAAGCAGAGCCCGGTCCCGGCATCTATGGGATCCCTTTGGGCTCCTCTTCTCTTGGTTATTCTCTTTAACACCCCATGTTTTGTGGGAAGTGTGGCGTTCCCACAGGGAGCGTTTACAACGCCCGTCCTATCAGCAGATCTGCGAGGCAGCGTTCAGACGTGCAAAGTTCAGAGCTCAAGGCTGGGCAAATGAAGTAACGCGCAGTAACAAAGCCATAATCGTGTTTTCCTCGTTTAGAAGTCACAAGTGAGAGTCTGACTGCGTTAAGAGGAGGGCTTTCTTTTTTGTAAGAATGAAAGTGTTCCTTTTTTTTCCTTTTTTATGTCATTGACTCCTCCTTGTTTCTTTGAAGCAAGACAATAAAAATCCCTCCAAAATATAGTTCTCTGGACTCAGAAAAGAGTCGATTCAGGTATAAAATAGCTCTTGGTGGCCCTGATAATTATGGCACCAAATTCTTGTGGCCTTAAGACCTGGACCATCATAGCCATGAGCCCGCCTGGTCAGGAAGGGAGAGGATGGGAATGACTCTGCCCTTGTTAATCCATCCCTAGGTACCAACAGTCTGCGTTTGGCTTCTCCCAAAGAAAATTCCCATAAGTCAATTGCCAATGTATAGACTGAACAAGTCAATTGCCAATATACAGATTGAACAATGCGTTTCCTATGTGTGTCTTCTGACTCCTCTTCAGCTGGTTTGCCGTGCACCCGGTCAGCATGAACAACACGAACCACCTTGTGAACAGCGACAACGTGGGCTACGCGTCTTACTTGTTCGAACAGGAGAAGAACAAGGGGGTGCTTCCCGGAGAGGTGGGAGTGTCTTCAGACTACTGAAAGTAACGGGGAAAAAAGTGCTGCAACGGGGAGGAGATGGTTGGTGCTTTCGATGGGCCAAAGCGGGTTCTTTCAAACAGCGAAATAGGACAGCAGGGTAAACACAGAAAAAGGAGGACAAAGATGAATGTTTTGATTTATTCAATCTTTCTTCCTCTAGAGAAGAGAAATTGCAAGGTGTACTCTTGACTTTCCAAACTAGTAATCAGTGGCATTTATTTAGACTTTAGGAATAACCCAAGTTTATTTTGCTTTGACTACTGGAAATACTAGGAAGACACGTGTGGGATACTTGATCCAAAGGGATCAATATATTGCGTCTGTGGTGTGGCATCAAGTCTGTGGTCAGCCCCACTTCTTTCTTATGGCTTCCAGCCAGTTCTGCCTTCTGATTTGTCCAGATTTGCCGTCCTCAGAGTGCAAACACAGCTTCTTTAAAAAGCATTATTTCCCCTGACGTGTAAATATGGACATGAACCCATCTCATGGGCGCTTTGAGTCATGAGTTGATTAAGAGGGTGTCCCGTGTGTATCTCCAGCATGTACCTTGAAACAGTTGCCCAGTTCCTATGTTAATACTCCAGGCAAGGAACATGTGTAGTTCATACCAAAGACGGAAACTAAAGGAAGTTTACCTAATTCCTACTTGCAAATGTTTCTTTTTATAGTGGATTACCTAAAAGCTTTTAACAAGACTCGACTCTAGTGGATAGTTATGGGTGCAAGTCAGTGCGAGTTGACGTGCACCCAAAGCTAAGAATGTTTGCAGGATTCAGTATGTAGCTGTATGGTCTGCTGGGCATGTTGCGTCTAGCAGTTTTACAAGAAAATGGCTTAAGAGCTGGTAATACATCAAAATATCAGGTGTTGACACATGCCATCTCTAAAAGAGGGGAAAAAAAATGAGAGAATCTGCGAGAGCTGAATTCAGCTGACACTCAGCGTGCAACCAGCCTTGCTCCTAACGAGTGCCGCTTGATGTTAACTCCTGTGGCCAGATCCAACAGCTCACACCCTGTAAATCAGTCATGGTGAAAGCCTGGCAGAAAAAAATGTCCCTGTGGAAGGTGCTACCATGATCCACTAACATCTGATCAGTAACGTGGGAAACTGGGGACATGGGGGGAAGAGCTGCCGCTGAGATAGAAGAGGTAGATGAAGAACCGCTGTCTGGATACCAAAGCGACGTGAAGGTCCCCCTGAAATGGCACTTGAATCCCATGCGTCCTGTTCTCCCTTGCTCTTCCTACCCCTAACCCTTGGGACACTCCTAAATCCCCATTCCAGTCCTCCCAGTCGCTTCAGAAACGTTTACCAGCATCGCATGCTCATCGACTGGCTGTAACGCCAGCCTTGGCTGCGGGGGAAGCCGCGGCTGATGTCTGCAGTCACTGCAAGGCACTAAAACCCATCTGCCCACGTCTGGTTTTGGCAGGGCTCCTTTGTTGCCGCCTTTGCATCCTCCAACTTGGGAGATGTGTCGCCCAACACCAAAGGCCCGTTCTGCGTGAACACGGGGGAGTCGTGCAATAACTCGCAGAGCACCTGTCCCGTGGGGGGGGTAAGTGTGTCCTACTTGATCTGCATTAACTTCTGATAAGGAGAAGACTCGGGGTGGGGCAGCAAATACAGAGCCACGGGGTGGACCGTTGTGCATGAAGAGGACATAAAAAAAATGACCTCTTTGGGACTTTTCTGGATACCTCTTCCGGGAGCTTACTGTGTCTTGTGCTCATACACCCTGTTTTCTCGTCATTCAGCCCAAATCTAAACTTATCTTGCTGCAAAGCTTAGCGTAGCAGCCCGATGCCCAAATTTACGATGGCTAGCAAGAAGCAATTAGTTCCCACAGTATGACAACCACTGGTGAACTTATCCACTTTGCAGTGCCACGTGTTCCCCGTACTAACTGATCACTAGCCTTTAAACAAATTTCTTTACAGGCAGCGATGTGCATGGCCATGGGTCCCGGTAACGACATGTTTGACAGTACAAGGATTATAGGGCACAATATCTACTTGAAAGCAAAAGTAAGTGATACTTTGCCTTACGAGTGTGCCCAAATGCTGTTACTACAGGAATGTATGTTCATTTACGCAGCTTCCTTGCACCTGCTTTTGTGAATGTTTGTAGGTTCCAGTTGCTCTAAAGTCCATATTTATATGCTTAAGGAAAAGTTTCCTGATTATTCAGAAAGCACGCACTTTTATTTAGATACATCACTGTAGGTGTTGTGATTTGAAAATGTTGGTTTGGGGTTTTAACCTCTCTGCTCCCCATTGCTGTATCACGTGGATGTTTCCCCCTTGCAATCTCCCCCTCCCTCCCACGCGTGCATCTCAGAGGGGTCATGACGGGAAAAATTGCTGGTGTTGAAGACTCCTAGAAGAGCTCAGAGACACCACCACGTGCCACTTGTTGGCCGACTTTGGCATCACACTCCCAAACTAATGGAAACATGAGTTAAAATGTGCCAGCTTAAACATCCACGAAAGATACTCATCTTGCCCTGCTTGACTTTGCGTTTACTCAGCCGGTGTCCTCCGCTTTACGGGCTCCCTTACGTCGCCTGTGTCTTTGGGCTCAAAAGTCACCTGAATTTACCCGTTCCCCTTCTGCGGCCTCGTGTAATGTGAGAGTAGTCACTAAGAGGACATTTTCTGGCACCGTTTCAGGGACAGCAGCTTGTAGGAACTGGAACGGGTCCAGCGGAGGAGTAAGAGCAGAAGGCTTGGTGGTGGCGGTTTCCTTTTAATCGCCGTTTCAGATGCTTGCCCTGAAGTCACTCCAGGCGGATCGTGACTTGCAAGTGAAAGACTGTCCCAGTCAGAGCGGCCCGACGTGTGTATCGAATGGCGAGGGAAAACATTGCTGTCGTTTTTAACACTGCAGACCCTCGGCCTTCCAAGGCTGTGTCCTCTATTCCTTCCCGCAGCTACAGGAATGTCACTAAACCTCTGTAGCTTCTGGCAATGCTTTCTCTGTACCAACTCGAGGCACGTGTGCCAGAAAACCATCCCCCGGACAGCTGAACGGCTTAGCTGTCAGCTCTGTAGTAAATGCATGGTAAAGTCCGTGCGCTTCGAAGCAATGAATGCAGCCAAGCGCATCTTTCTCATAGAAAACATTTCTTCTGGTTGGTCTAAAGATGTGAGAAATGCCAAAAGGTTGCAACTAGGAAAAAGAAGTTGCCATCCTGGCGGAACAGGTGCGTGTTCCAGCTGTAAAAAGAAAGGCACGCACAAAACCGCTGGCCACAGAGTGTCCTCCCCGCGTTACTTGAGACGGGGAGAGCTTGCAGGACTTGGGGCATGCGGGATGTAGAGGTGGGGTGACGGAAACAAAGGAGCTTGGGAAATACACTTGCTTTAACGCCTGGAAGAGGCCACTGGAAGGTGTCAACAGAATGAAGAGATAAATCATACAGCTGAATCTCAGAAGAGCTGGGTTCCTGATTTCTTCTTCCTCAAGGATTTCCACCTTGTGTGTCCCTTAGGAGCTGTATGACAAAGCTTCCCAGGAGATCACAGGACCCCTCAGCTCAGCTCACCAGTGGGTGAACATGAGTGATGTATCGGTGGAGCTCAATTCCACGCACACGGTAAGAGCGGGAGCTCCCGGGACGCAGGCGTAAGGAAGGAAGGAATGTTATATTCTCACAGCAGGACGTGGCACGCTGAGGGGAACTGGTTTTAAAGTATCTTTTTTTTCATCTTTTTTCCCCCTTCTGATTAAGGTTAAAACATGTAAACCAGCCTTAGGATACAGCTTTGCCGCGGGGACTATCGATGGAGTGGGGGCTTTCAACTTCACACAAGGTAATTTAGGGAGCAGATGTCAACATGGCTTCGTACAAATGGGGAGGACATGGGGCATCCCCTAAATAGATTCAAACCCTCAGGGTCGTTTAAGAACACCAACGGCTGGTTGAACCACAGTCTCCAAAGGGATGTGTTTTAGGAAGGTGTGATCTTACAGCCCCCTCGCAGGTTTGTGTTTGTCAGAAAGCTTCTGGAGAAGGACGTGACCATGCTCTGAAGGAAGGAGCGCGCTGCATGGGGAGCGGGGAGAAGAAAGAGCTGGCTTTGGGGCAATCTTCCTTATTGGTTCTCCTTACCCAAAGGCTGCCAGAAGGAGCTCAGCTGGGGTAAAGCTTGGCTTTTCAAACCACCCCAGAAAAGGGAGATAGCTAGAATCCACTGAGAAACATCCTATCCCACATAAGCAGGGTGTGTGTGGGGGGGGTGGGTGTGTAATAAATGAGTTTTCTGTCCAACGGCTGCTGGGGCAGCTGAAGGAACAGCGTTTAAAAGATGTTTCCCTCTCAAGGCGCAGTAGAAGGGGACCCGTTTTGGGACGAAATCCGTGACCAGCTGCTGGGAGAGCCATCCAATGAAACAAAAGCCTGCCACGAACCCAAGCCAATCCTCTTCAGCACCGGCGAGGTAAGGACGCCCCGGTGTGCAGAGATGGCTGATCCGGGCTGGGTTTTGGCAGGGAGCTACAGGCGATGTCTGTGCCAGCTCATAGGGCGAAGAACAAGGAGGGAAAGAGAGCTTGCATGGGCTTTGAGGGCATGAAAATAGAAAGCAAGAATAAGTGTTGTCGTTAGTTTGCATCAGAATGAGAGAGGTGGAAGTTCTCCTCTTGCAGAGCGTCTTTTCCGTGTATCCCAGGAGGAGAGACCCGACCTGCTGCTCTCATTAGGGTCAAAAAACCCAACTGAAGATCCACCCTGCCTTAATTCTCTGCCTGTGAAACAGCCCTGAGCAGGGTGCGCAGGGAAAATGCATGAGATCAGGGAAAGCCAGCGGTGCGTGGAGCTCAACGTTGCCTCCCGGCGGTCTCTGGCTTCAGGACATCCTCCACCGGTGCTCAGGTCTTAATAACTCTGGGTGGACTTTTCTTCCATCCTACCATTGGTTTCCTACCTTAATCCAGGAGAGGAGCTTTCTTTTTGTTGTGTGGCAGACTGGTCCATGTAAAATGAAGTAACCATTCATGGTGCCTTTTGGAAACCCTGGCGACTCTATCAGCTTACCCACTTTCTCAGCGCTGTCTTCAAAGGTTTCTACCGGGCTTTGACTTCCTCTGGAAACGTCCTGGTGACGTCTCGCTTTTCTGTCATGCTTATGCAAGTGTCTGATAGTTCTGTGAGCTACAACATCGACTGATGCCAGACTTACTCATCCACAGGCAGAATCACACCAGGGTCAGGATGGCGGTACCCTGGGGTGGGGTTCTCCAGCACAACCCCACTCCCAGCAGGACCAACGCTGCAGCTACAGCAGGTTGCTCAGGGCCATGTCCAGAAGAGTCGGGGCAGGCAGCAAGGATGGAGATCCCCCACTGCTTGGGTCCCCATCCCAGGGATGCCCCACTCGCACTGGGAAGGGCTATTTCTTAGGGCCAGCCTCTGCAGAGCTGGTGGCCCGTTGGTCCCAGCCCATCCCCATGCTCGGGGCTGCTCTGTCCTGGGCAGGACTTGGTGTTTGCTCTTACTGAACTTTCCCAAAATCCTGCTTACAACTTTAGAAGAAAATTGATGCCCCATTTTCCACCTGCGGCTCCCTTGGCATTAAGGCAAATGCACTGTAGTGGAGCAGGATCGTGTCCGAGGTCCTTTGGAGCACTTAGAGGATGCCATCTGGAGGAGGCGAATCGTCGCTATTCCTCTCATCAGTCTCTTTCAAAGCTTCCCTAGCGTCACTTTGTGTTCAATCAGCTCCTCACCTCATCTCTCATAAAGAGAGGTCCCAGCGGAGAGCCTCCTCACTCCCCTCCTCCATCCAGGATGGTGCTACTGAGAGTAAATTACACTTTATTCTTACGACTTTATCGCCTTTTGAACATCCTTTTGCGGATGCCTGGCAGGCCTCCTGCTTCTGATGTGCTTCACAAGGTTTTGTCATTCATGTTTTGCCTCCAGTAAATGGCTCCTCAAAAATCTTTTTGGCTTGCTGGAGTGGGCTTTTGCGTTTCATTTGCTGGGGCCAGGCCTCACTTGAGCTCTTGTTATTCTTAATTTCCTTTTAACAGGCTTCTTCATGTTTATCTAGCTATTTTTTTTTAAGATGAAACGCTGCTGTAGTGTGTGTTTTGGCTGCTGCAGTGGCGCTGAGTCCGAGTACGGTGTGGTCCCTGCTAAGGGGCAATTTGAAGCCAGGGCTAGGTCGCGGGTTCCCCGGGCATCACACTCCGGGTGACTTAGGGACTCTCCCTCCGCATCACAACTGCCGGTGCGTGTGCTCCGCTAAGGAAGAGGTACCGCTCGCTTCCCATCGCCGTCGGGCGCTCTGGTCTCGCTCCGTCACGGTTGCTCTCCTGCTCAGATGATCAGCTTTATTGACCCGAACCCTATCCTTTTCCCCCACAGGTCAGGGGTTTCTAGGTGCTGCCCTGACCTTATTTACCCACTTTGCTTTAAGCTGCCCCTCTGGCAACCCCTTTTTTTTGCCTTACCCATAGTATTTACATGTGCCTTATCTCGCTGTTACGGTCAGGCAACTTGCTGTGCATGTGGAAGTAAAAGACTTTCTCGTGTGCCTGTCTACAAAGTCAATTTGTTTGCCTGATTTATGACCGTAGGAAGGCAAATACTTCAGCTATCTTTTTTTGCTGCAATCCTACAATAGCCGTATCCGCTTGTTTTTCACCTCAGATGACTCGGCCTCGCCCATGGCACCCTGACATCGTGGACGTTCAGATTGCAGCCATTGGGTCGCTGGCAATCATCGCTGTTCCCGGGGAGTTCACGTATGTATTTCTTTGGTCTTGTTCTATGTATTGCAGCCAGCAGCGTTTCCAACTACCTGCGATGCTTCTGCATGCAGGTAGAAAGGGGGTGTAGGCTGAAAACTGTCCCCAATATAGGATAGCTGTGCGGGCACTACACATATACATCCACTGCATATACTTTCTCGTATGCTGTCTCCTCTGGTTACCTGGGGTTTCCCGTTTTCTTCTCCGTTCTGTAAACTAGCCATGGGAATGAACGAGATGCAAACAAGCTTCCTAAATAATTTTTGCTGTTCATTGCAAAATGCAGTTTCAATGGAACAAAAGGAACTTGTTAACTTAGATTTTCTTTTTTTTCCACGCCACAAACACCGTAACGCTGAATTGCACTGACCGTTGATGGTACAATGGTGAAAATCTGAATAGGGTAATGATTAATTTCTAGTAAGGTTTCTCCGCCCCACCCCGCCCTGGGGTGCCTCCAGCCTCACCCTGGCTGGGGTGATGTGTGCGAGATGTTTCGCGGTGTTTCGGCTGCGCTCGTCGCAGAGAAGCCCGAAGGGATGCTGAGCAGCGCTGCGCGTGCTGGCTGGATTTCTGGTGGCGCGCTGCGCGTCCAGCCGGCGATTCCTGCTTTAGCTCCCTGCATTTCTGGAGCCTGACGTTGTTCCCTTAACGCCCCTAGGACGATGTCTGGACGCAGGCTACGGGAAGCTGTTAAAAAAGTAAGTTGCTGAGGAAGGGGTTTCTCCAGAGCGCAGCATATCTGGAACTTCACGTTTCTTGATCCTTCTGGTTTTTCCCTCGCCTCCTCCCAGCTGGGGTCACGGGTCTCGTGTCTCGCAGATGTTTCCTTCTCACGATTGCTTGGGACACATTCTGCATGTGCTTACTGGCATGCGGGGGAAATGAGTGTCTTCCCCAAAAGCAGCAAACCGATCGAGTCTCAATCCATTAAGCTGACACAAGCTAATTCAACTGGGATCCAGGCATCCCTGGTGCCAGCAGGAGTTCTGTCTCTGGGATGGAGGCGTTTCGCTCCCTAATCCCTACCAGGATTTTGCAACATGAGAACAATTGGAAAAAAATGGCAAATGTATTTTTTCCACGTTCCTGACTGATACCTCCTATTCTCAGCTGCAGCCTGAATTCCATCTTCATCTCAGACGCTGTCTCCACAACTCACTGAGCCTGACTCACACGGTTAGATCACCAATGTTTTTAGGAGTATACAGGCATCAGCTTCAAAAAAACCCCCTAAATTTATTGAATTTACTCGAGTATGAGGTCATTTCTCCTCTTTTTTCTTTGGGAAGTGAATATGAGATGTTAATAAAAGCAAATTACACTTGTAGGGTTGCATTCCTGAACATCCAGCCCCCTCCCCACCATAACTTAGTATTCTGTCCTGGGTAATAATGATAATGATGATAATAATAATAACAACAACAATAACAACAATAATAACAACAACAATATAATTGTGCATTAAGCAGTTGTTAGAAGATAAGTGATTTATTCCCTTTCTTAGGAATTTGATTCTCACGGTACACCAGGAATGGATGTCGTAATTGCAGGTCTGTGCAACGTCTACACCCATTACATCGCCACCTACGAAGAATACCAGGTAAATGTTAAAATTGCAGATTGAACACGTTAAACTGAGTTCGGCTTTTGGCTATATGGGATGATAATTCATGTCAAATTATGTATGTTTAGAGTACTTTTCCTTTGCCACAAAAAGCTGAAGAATCTGTGCCAGAAATCACGAGACCTCCCTGTTTATTCCGGCCTAGAGGACGTGGTCAAAGGGCCAACGTGCTTTCCTGACCGTAGCTAGAGAATACGTATGGATGCTCTAATGTGGAAATGGTCGGAAGCATGGTACTAAAGGGAGCTCCTGTGAGTTCAGGTCTGTTTTAGTAATCTCCTGATGACTTGGATGAATTAGAAATTATCTTCATAAGGTGGCAAAGTAGCCAGAAGAAAGGTTTGGAGCTGTAGGGTCTTAAAGAGAACATGAATTGCAGTGCCACGTTGCTGCGGAAAAGACCGCAATATAGCTTGCAAGACCCAGTTTTAAGGGTCCCCACAAGGCATGGCAGATCCTGTGCTTTGAGGAAAATGTGGACCGTTGGATGGACTCCTTGGGTGTAGAAAACCTGAACTGGGAGGGAAGGTTGGAAGAACTGGGGTTGTCCAACCCAAAAAGCTGGAGAGGAGACGACCTACATCATCATAAGCCTTTAAAAGAGTAAAAGAGCTGTGATAATTGGAAGGGCGACAACTGGTCCTCCCTGTTTGCGATGGACTGGAGAACGAAGAGTAACCTGAAATTGCAGCAGAAATACTTGGGCAAGTTGTTGGGCTGTCTCCCTAGCAGTAAGGGGGTAAATAAACCCCCGCTGGTATAGTGCTGATCTTGTCTTGCCGCAGTAGGATGAGCTGTATAAACTGCTCAAGAGTCCTTCAAACTCTGCTTTTCCAAATTTGTCCTTTGCTAGGCTCAACGATATGAGGCTGCATCGACTATTTATGGGCCGCACACCCTTTCTGCATATATTCAACTGTACAGAGGACTTGCAAGGGCCATTGCTATGGTAATCAAAATTGTCTATATGCCACATGCTGCTAGAGATGTTTAAATCCTGTAAATGGTGATGGCTATACTTGTTTCTCAGCGAGGCTGCGTGGTTACTACCCTCTCTTTTCCCATAAGGAACCGCTTTGAGAAATTCTCATGTGGTGGGAAAATAATTCCTGTAATGGGCGTCTCATACTACTTGAGAAATTCTGGGGTTTTTCCGGTTCAAAGTTTAGGAAATAGGTACCTCCAACCTTTCAGCACAACCTGAAGTTGCTGCTTTTCTACTAAGAGGAAAAAAAATCTGCTACATTTCTGCTGTGCGTGGCCACGTTCGTTACCGTTGTACCCGTGGACCATGTGAAGGTGCGGGACCGGTGGGCGGGCGCTGCCTCGTGAAGCCGCAGGATATTCTGGCTGGTGGATTGGGGGGACCTCAGCAACAGGGCAGCGGGTGTCCTGCGGGGACAGATGAAGATCCCCTGGTTTGTTTTTACGCTTGCTTTATTGCCCTTGTTCTTAAAATCCATCTAAGCAAAGGACTTGGATAAAGAGCCAGAGCAGTGATACGATTCATCAGGGAGATACTGGTTATCTGTATGTATGGATAATGAGCGCATCTTCCCTCTCCCAGAACGCAGTTCAGGATTTGCCACGTGGCCCAGAGCCCCCGTTTTTCAACATAGGCGACTTGACCTTGGTGCCTCCTCTCACTGCCGATCGCGTGCCGGCGAATAAGATGTTTGGGGATGTGCTACAAGAAGTGAGACAACAGTATCGAGTGGTGAGAGCTTCAAGGATTTGCTAAAACTTGTTTAGGAAATCATTAAATTCTTACCCCTCGTCCGAAGTCTATGTTTTCTGAAGGGTCATGGTGCTCCCAGACCAAAAAGGTCTCGTTGCTCTTAGTGGTTGAAAAGGCAGACAGAGCATTGTCATGTCAATGTCATTGTACTGAACGTGATTAAAATGGGTGAATGAAGGGGAAAATAAAAGCCCTTTATTCAACATGAAGAAGATTTCCCCTTCTGCTTTGACATAAAATAACAGTTGATGATTAAACAGGCAAATACGGTACAGTGATTTCTTTACCAGCAGAAATCAGGTCACCTCTGGTATGGAACGTAAATGAAATAAAAATGTCAGAAAGGGTCCAGTTTTCAATGCTCAAACTTTAGATAAGGTGTTCAGAGCAAGGACTTTAATCTCATTGCTGTCTCCAGCAGTAAGGTGGGAAGAAGGCAGGGAGGCATTCTTAAAAATCTCACCTATTTCCCTCCCTCTTTCACACGGAAATCTTTTAGCTATGGTGGAGTTCATCCAGCGAGCAGGACAAGTGGAATGGCAAGGCACAGAACACCAGTTCACAGTATAAATTGTCCATTGCTACTGCCACAAGTGAAATTATAAATAATTTAAAACAAAACCAGAAACCCACAAAAAGCAACCAAACCACTAAAAAACTCATATGGCATCTTCAAAGAATGTTCTTAATGCGCAATATGCTGCTCAGTCTTTAATATAAATCTCAATTTCCCACACAGAGAGAAGTTGCTGAAGTAACTTTTGTAGGCGCGAACCCCAGGAGCTCTGCAGAGAATGCGGTAAATACGACGCAACGACGCTGGAATTGGGCATGTTTGGGATTAGTGAATATTGAGTTACTGCCTCTGCCTGATGCGTTTTAATCTTTGACGTTCAGCTTTCAGAAGGAGCAAGATCGTGTGCTTCCACTGCTTTTTTTCTTTGCTGGTTCAGAAGAAGACAGTTTCTCCCTTTAGCATGTGCTTTGGGAATTCACACCACCAGAATGGTTCTGGGGCAAAAAGTCCTTAATTTGGTCAGATACGGAGCATTCATGAACTCTTCATACTATTGAAGTCGAAGGCGCCCATGTCATGTGTTAGGCCAGACACTCTTTCTCAGTCGGTGCCCAGTGCCATCCAGTCGTAGCAAGCATGATCGCGAGTCTCCATCCCATCAGCCCCGTGCATTATTGTCATGAAACAAAGAAAATGAGAAAAGTACTTAATTGGTCCCAGCACTCATCTTGCATAGACATTGATAGCAAATACCTCACCTGCCCGTTCTCCTTTTAATGGTCAAGTTCTTTAATCCTTCTCTGCACCATTTATTAGCTTAAATTTGTGCTTTGGCAGTGAAAAATAAGCATTTTTGCTAGTAATTACCGCATTTGCCAGTAAAGCGCACAGAAGCGTAGTCCCTTCTCCAGTTTGAAGTGACACAGAGAAGTGGGGCCATGCTTGTCCTTCAGCATCCGGCTAACTCTGTTATTTTTATTCCAGACTGAGCACAACTTCCTGACGGTGGAGAGACAGGGCAGCACTTCAGACAGCTGGCACGTGGTACAGAACGACGCCTCCTGGGACACCAGGTGGGTGCCCTGACCAGATTTCACCGTTCCACAGACTCCACGGAGTCATTTGGTTTAACCTGAAGGGCTTCGTTTCAGAGCTCCTGACTGTAGGTTGGTCTTGTCCCTGCGGATGATGCTCTCTGGGGACGGATCGGTCCATGTTTGGGTGGTTGACTGGTCAAGACCACAAGAATCGGTCTTTCCCTTGAGTCTAGCTTCTGCCATGAAGGCTTAGAAGTCTGGGAAAGGTAGAAGGAAGAGCAAGAATTACAGAAGGTTCATGGTCCAGCTTGTTCATATCCTACATCCATCCATCTGCCGCGCTGTGCTGATGAATAGGATACCAAATAGAAAATACGAGATGTTCACCGCAGTAGGGTTTTCGTAGGGAAAAGCTCCCCAGCTTTGCCGTGCTTCACAAAGTAGGAACAGCCAACAATTTAAAAAAAGTTTGTAAGAAAGCAAAGTCGCGGTTAGAGATGTCAGCCTTAAGGAAAGATATCGACCAAGCAGCAAAGCTGGTGTCACCTTTCAGAGCTACACCAGACGTCAGCACACGAAATAGGAATACCAACGGCATCTTTTGTCAAACCATCCGATTTCAAGTTACTCCCCTGTTTGAATAAAACCAGACATTTTCCCACCTGCCTCTGCAACCTATCTGTGAGAAACCAGACCCCCAAAAATGTCTGTCTTGGGGTCTTTTGACCTTGCGACATCCCTGTGCAAACACATAACGTCCGAGGTCAGAGAGGCAATGTTCCCAACAGCTTGGCTTCATCGGGAAACTCCTCCTCTGGATTTTTGACGAGCATTTGATAGGGTGGAATTCTCTCTGCCCAAGTGCAACCAGCTCCTCTTCAAACCTAATCCGGTAGCCAGGACTCCGGCTGTGCTGGTGCGGGAGATGTGCTCCTACCCGCACTTGGAGCTCCGCGTTTCTAAGCGCTTGCCCTCTGTTTGCACCCGCACTACGTTACCTCGTCGCTCTCATTGATGGCACCTTTTCCAGCCAGGTTCCCTACTTGAGTAAGGGAAATGATGGCATTTTGTCACCCGTATATGGAGTCCTGCCTTCTTCTCTCCTCTTCCAAAAACTCAAGAGATGTCCCAAAATCTTGGCCAGGAACACTGAAAATGTTTAATAACACATCACTCGAGAAGATGAAAAACATATAAATGCAAAACCTGAAGAATGTGCTGCCGTGATGCTGGAAAGACGGGAATCTAGACGTCTTATTTTCCTTCCTGAGAAAGGCCAGGCCTGGGTCTCTGACCGATGCTGAAATGCTTCTGCTGATAAGGAAGAGGAGCTGTTTGGCCGTGTCCCGCCCAGTGGGGCTGGCCGTCGGCAAACCAATGCAGACAGTCATGTCTCCTTCCCGGTGCCCCAGGAAAGTACCCAACACCACAAGAAAGGGGAAGTGCTTCTGTTTAGACGAAAATGAGTCACTTTTTACGATGTCAGTGTGTTAAACTTGAAATGGCAGTAATTAAGGGGATGGGGACAGGGAGCATCGAACATTCTTGCTAGATTTTAGTGGAGTCAGACTGTGGTTTTTCAGTACGGGAAAAAGTAACGCTCGATACCATTGAACGTGCTGACACTGCAATGGGAGAGCAGCACGAGGGAACGCATTATTTGTTAGCTCAGTGTTGCAAAGTGTTACATAGCTGCATTCGTAAAATGCATATTTTCCAGGGATCAAAAGATACGAAGGTTTACTTAAAGGAGGTGCAGCTTTCGGGGAATGAGCTGTTGTCTGCCCTTTGTCCCGCACTCGCTGTTGCAGCAGGCACAACCTCGGCGCCGACTTGCCCTTTTGCTGGGTGCTGTCTTGGTGTTTGCAGTGGGGAAGTGTTTGCCCCACCCCGCGTCTGCCATGGGGGCAGGAATTGCTTTTTTGGGACTGTTTTAGAAGGAGGGGCTGAGCTACAGACAGGAATTTGCCTGGCCTTGCCTTTAGCAAACAGCCAGCAGAGATAAGACATGGTTAAATCCCCCCGAGCTCATCTGTGAGAAGCCTCTTCCCAGGTGGGATCTGAGCTACGTTCCAGTTCCCGAGTCCCAGAGCGGTGGTCCTGGTTCACCGAGCCTGGAGGGCAGGATGGGGAGGAGGCTGGGTGGTGGCACAGATCTATCACAGCAGCATTTCTAGGTCACAGAATTACAGCCAGGCTCAGGCTGCAGGTCTCTGGTCCACCCAGGTCCCAACAGGGCCAACGTTGGAGCTATAGCAGGTTGCTTGGGGCCATGTCCAGGCAAGTCGGAGTAGTCCCCAAGGATGGAGATCCCCCACCACTTTGGGCCTTGTGCTGTCACCTCACTGTCATCTCCCAAGACAACATTGTTTTTGTCCCAAGACAAGCCAGTGCAATCCACAGCCAAAACCTTGGACAAGAGCAACCGGGTGGATACATGGGCCCTGTGTCAGCCTGCGGTCTCTGTTTACCAACCCAAATTTCCCCATCGTTCACTGTTTTTCACCCAGTCATGTCAGTAAATGTTTATTTCAATCTTCTCCGTAGGACTGCTATGGAGACAGGCTGAGAGAGTTGGGGGTGTTCAGCCTGGAGAAGAGAAGGCTCCGGGGAGACCTTATTGCGGCCTTTCAGTACCTGAAGGGGCTTATAGGAAAGATGGGGACAGACTTTTTAGCAGGGCCTGTTGCGATAGGACAAGGGGTAACGGTTTTAAACTAAAAGAGGGGAGATTCAGACTAGACCTAAGGAAGAAGTTTTTCACACTGAGGGTGGTGAGGCCCTGGCACAGGTTGCCCAGAGAGGTGGGAGATGCCCCATCCCTGGCAACATTCCAGGTCAGGCTGGACGGGGCTCTGGGCAACCTGATCTAGTGAGGTTGTCCCTGCTCATGGCAGGGGGGTTGGACTAGATGGCCTTTAAAGGTCCCTTCCCACCCAAACTGGTTCTATGATTCTATGGGGAAACTTTTTATTGCTGTCACTGACGAATCAACATTTGTTCATCTGCTTCCTTCAGTTAAAGCCTGAAATGGGGGTGCTGTCTCCGTAGGACTTGCTAACTCTCATGTCTGGCGCAGATACAATTAGGGGGATATCCAGCGGTGCCCCTCCTTGGCAGTGTCAAAAGAAGAGCAGGTTAATCTTCTTCATATCCCCAAGAAGTGCTCCATCACAGCCGACTGAAAAATCCCTCGCCCCTAGATGACGTGTGGCTGTCTGTAGAGTTCTGCGGTTAAACAGACGTGGTTTTGCACAAGGAGCCTGCAAAAGAAAATGGGAGTCTGATGGGGACATGGGAGCCAGAAGCCCTGAGCTCGATTATGATAGATTTTGCTTGTGACCTTCAATAAATACCCATCCTCTTGGTTCAGCATTCCCCCTGCGGAGGGAAGACTAAGCTGACGAATATTGCTCACAGAGGTAATGTCGTATGGGGTTATGATATGGAGTTGGGAATGTGAGAACACGTTGGTATAAATAGTCTTCATCTGCAAAAAGGACCACTGACTTGTTTTTCCGTGTTTCCAGACATCTTTCAGCCCTGCTGGGTTTTGGATTGGCTTGTTGGTTGCTGCTCTGATAGTCTAAATAGAGGAGGAAAGGTTAAAAAGCTCTTTAAATATGCTTAACTGGAGCGCATCCGTCTCATTCCACTTAGTGAGCTCTTGGGATATTAAAGCAAACGAAAAGTGGATTTTCTTGCTGACTGCAGTTTTTGGTTTGTCTGCCAGGTTTTACTGGACCAAAGGATTACTTGGTCAGAGCAACGTGACTATTGAATGGCACATCCCTCATGGCACAGACCCGGGCGTCTACAGGATACGGTACTTTGGGCACTACAAGAAAAAACTGCCTAACAAGCGCACTGTCTCTATTCCCTTTGAAGGGACATCTTCAACGTTCGAAATCACAGCTCTGTAGGTGATCTTGTTCATTAAAGGAATTGTTCCTTTGAGCAGTAGATTTGATACCTGGGATGTTCACAATGCCCGCCCGGGAGGTTTCTTGTGGCATACGTGACTCTGTCCATCACGGCTGGCCCTCGGGCGCTGCTGGTCGTCCTTGGCTATGCAAAGCTTCGCTTCCTGCAAAGGTTTGACTTTTACCTGCAATTCAGTCCCACTAGTCCAACGCGTTCCCATTCAAGTGGTTCCCGTCCTGGCCAGGTCTCGTTGCAGTTGATCCTTATTGCAATAAAAGATGTAACTGTTTTCCTTCAGTCATTAAACAAGTGCTTATTGATTGTGAATAGGCTCTCTCGGAGAGAATTAGTGCATATCGGGAGCTGATCCAGACCACAAAATAATCCATAAAACTGAGCCCAGCCCATAAAACTGGGAAGAGCTGCTGAATTCACAAGGCATCCGAAGGGAAGACTCCTCAATCGTGCTCAAAGGGCAAAGCTGACCTCTTGGGATGGTAAAGGGATAAGTAGGACAGATACTCCTCAGAAAGGTTTGAATATTATTTCATTTAATCATTCTGCTTTGGGGCATTTGGAGGATTCATGCTCTGAGTTAGAAGCCACCACGGACTACGGGTCGTGGTGGGGGCAACAGTGTCAGATGGAGCGAATTGCGCATAGCTCTCCATGAATCAGTGGTCTCGGTTACAGGGGCCTGAGGAGAGTGGCTGTATAGGGCCCTACCTCACATCTTGAGTAAGGAGAGGAAGGTCAGTCACTCGCAAAACAAAATACTGGAGCAGTTGGCAGGTTTTTTTCCTGCTGGACTGTGTTATTCTCTTTCACAAATGTCACTCTTGAACCGACCGGTGTGCCAGGTGGGCCCAGTGCTGCCCACGACCTGTGGGTTTGTGTCGTTTCAAGGGGATGCTGGGCAAGTTTTTGGACGAGAAGCCCTCTGAAAGCTCTCAAATAATTACAAGTGGCCCAAGAAACTACGGATGGGCTAGAGGCCACCGAGTCCCTGGAAGGACTACGTATGTACCCTCTAAATATCACTTTGGGACACATAAAAAAGATCAAGAATTGGGATGCTTACATGTGCCAGAGGTTGTTTCAATGGGAGGGTGTCATGGGAGGGCCCTGGGCTTACGCCAGGGGCCATACGCAGGACAGGGGTGTGGGGAGGGACCTGTTGGTGAGGGAGAACCTGCAGCTGCTAGCAAAAGGTGACTGATGTCCAACCAGAGCAGGGCTGGATTTCATCGCAGTAAGTTTATATTTCAGGTACTGCAGGGGGGAATCAGTAAGAACTGGACTTGTTAAAGCTGTGGGTGAGGCAGCTCTGAACAGAGCTCAGCCGGCTTCGTTTCAGCATCAGGAAGGACACAAGGTGAGCAGGCTCTGGCTGGATGAAGGGCTGCCCAGAGCCAACGGCCAGAGCCTCAATCACCTACAGGTAGGTCACCAGAAGGGGTCCTGGTGCCCCTCCAGCCCACATGAAAGATCAATGGAGGGTTTCACCAAAGCACAGAATGAAGAGACCATTGAAGGGGCAGAAGGACAGTCCCAAAACCTGTTGGCTGAAAGGGTTTCAACACAGAAAGGTCCACAGGAAGGCAGAGGATCTTCTCCTGGGGGTTTCAGGAGCTGGTTGGGCAAAGCCTTGAGCACCTCGACCCAGTGCTGGTGGCAGGTCCCTCCTGAGGTGCCTCCCAGCAGCGCTGCCACGGGGTGCCACAAGCAGGGACGGCTCCGCAGGCCCCAAGTCTCTCCCAGCCTCTGTAAGTGGTAGATCTGGGGGCCACAGGGAGAAGAAAATACGCCTTTCAGATCTGGATTTAGGATTCTTGTAGTGTCTTACAGCTAAACAATTGTAAATGTTTAATAAGCTCCAACAATGTGTACCAATTTTGTATGCAATCTCTTTAATTCTTCAGAGAATCACCCGTCAGATAATTTTGCCTCTCTTTAAAATCAGTAGGAGAGAATGAATTATTCATTTTAAAGCAGCTGCAATCAGCCTCAGAGATCCCCACCCGGAGGAGCTCAAAGCCATCGCAATATTGAGTCAGGAAAGAGCGAGCTTCGGAAGGGCACCACTGGGAATCAAATCCCTGAAGATGCTCTTAACCTCCTTTCCTAAGAGCTCGCCCAGCCGGCCCCTCCGCCCCGCTCCCGGCGGCTCCGATGGCCGCAGCGGCGTCCGCAGGACACGGGCAGCAGCAGGGGATGCTGCTCCGGCGTCCCGCTGTGCCGGGGGACGGGCCGCTCAGCGCAGCCACGCTCAAGCTGCGACATGCGCCAGAGAGCTGCTTGCAAAGATTTTTCCCGCTTTGCTCATGTTTTCACGTGGGACCGTGCTGGTGAAACACGTCACAGCCCCTTAAAACGGGGTCAGATCGGCTTTACGAAACACAGGAGCTGCTTTCTGGTCTGACAATGGTGCTGCCTCATGAATCCCGGTATAACGCTCACACTCTCTCTGCTTGCTGTTTTTCTTACGCTGTGTAAACCAGAATAAATTGCACGGGAGCGCGCCTGTTTTCCTAAAAGAAATACGTTGGGGAAAAGGAAATAGTGGTTCATTTTTTCTCAGGCAACACTGAGATGTTTTATTTGATTGTTTCAGATAATTTTGTTTGTATTATTGTATTACACTAACCGTGGATTTCTTTTTTCCAGTAGCGCTCGTGCCGAACACGTTTATGCAAGCGAAATCGAATCGCACAGTTAAAATGCTCACGGGTAAGATTTACCCTCCGAAATGTGAGCATCTGTCCCCAAAACAGAGTTTTTAGGGAGCTGGTGTTTCTCATGGGAGAAGAGGTGTTGAGAGCCAGAATTTGGGTATCTGGAGAGTCCCGCCGGTGCCCCGGACCAGGTCCCCTTGTGCGACACCTCGTAGCAGGCTTATTTATTTATTTGCCACCAGTGGGCACAGGCTTTTTGCAGCTTTTGCAGAGGTTTTTTTGGAACTTCTCGTGATTTGTTGTGTCTAGAAAACTCGGCCGCTGCGAGCGCCGCAGTGCGAGAAAGGCTGCTGGGGGAAGCCCTGTGTTTGAGCCGCTCTTTAGTGGCATTGGGCTGTCACCCGCTGCTGGCCCACGGGGACAAGCAGCCCGTCCCTCCTACCTGCCCGCCGTTTCGGGGTGCTGTGGTTGAGTCCAGCAGCCACTAGATGCCAGTGCCGTTTTACAAGAGAACAAGCTCGCCGCTGAACGGAGCCAAAGCCTAGAAAAATTTTCCAGGAATTTGGGCACCTTGCCAGTTGTTAAATATAGCATTACTCATCGCAGTTGCTCTGCCCTCTCTCGGGCTTCTCTCCTTCGGTGCGTAGCCATGTGTGCCTTGCGTACGTGCTCGGGAGGTGAGCAAAACTCCACCTTTTTTTCTCCTTTTTTTTATCGTGGGACATAAACTAGTGCAAACTTGAGAGACTTGTTTGTGTCCGCGGGCTGAGCCGCCTCGCAGAGCTCCTTTGCAAAACTTGACCATGCCGCAGCTTTCCTCCTGCACAGCATCTTAGCCCTCCCGAATCTACCGACAGTATTTGGAGCCGCCGAAGAGACGCTAAATTAGGATCTGACCCGAGGCACTGGGGGGAAAGGGGAGAATCCTTCGGCTGTCTCTGGGCTTTGACGCAGGCTTTTAGGATCCGTCTGATCCCGTGGTTGTCTGGTGATGTTTGCACGCGTCCCACAGAGGATATTTTGTGCAACCTCTCTCCAGGTCCACCAGCAGCTATCTGCTTTTTAACATCTTCACAACTGGGGCTGCATACGCACGAGGTGGGTCTGAGGACCGGACTCTTCCAGTCTTTCCCTTAACCAGCCCCAAATCCAGACGTGCACCGTCCCCATCTCCTGCAGGCAGCTGGAGCCAGGCCAGGACAAGTGTCTGGGCATGGCGAGGAGTGCGAGGTGGCAGGGCATCTCCAGGGAGAGAGCAGCCCACCCCGAGCACCCCCAAAGGAGAGGGGTTGGTAGGTCGGGGCTGTCTAAGCCCCCCACCGGCACTTAACAAAGGGCAGCCAAGAATTGCAATTTTAGCCAAGATCAAGGTTTGGGGGGGGACACCGTAATTTCCAGCCCTTGAAAGAAAGGAGCATCCCGTGGGAGTACCGTGAGCCGCACCGGGGCCAGGCTGGCCCGCAGGCAGCTAGTGAACAGCAGTGATTTGTGGTCCCTGACCGGAATGTCGCCCTTCAAAGGGGTTTTGTTTTCCCCAAAAAAGGGAAATCCAGGTAGGTATGTGATGGGGAGATGAGATGG
Organism: Phoenicopterus ruber ruber; assembly: GCA_009819775.1. Taxonomy (NCBI): domain Eukaryota; kingdom Metazoa; phylum Chordata; class Aves; order Phoenicopteriformes; family Phoenicopteridae; genus Phoenicopterus; species Phoenicopterus ruber. The sequence goes on from CM020221.1 coordinate 726,035, forward strand.
CCTATGGGAGATTTAGCTGGGCTAGTGGGAAAAGGGAGCCATGCAAGCTCAAGGACAAAGTAACTCCCCTTGAAAGTCATCGGAGACCTTGGCCCATGGACTTCTAGAGGGGGTTTCAGTGGGACATGGGAGATAGTTTCCAGGTGGGATGTTTCAGGGTCTATCCAGCTCCAAAGGTGGAGTTGTTGTGTAATCCTCAGATGTGTTTTACTCTCGCTTTGCACCTCAGATGTGAGGCCCTGTGCTGTAGAGACCTCCAGGAAAGGGCTGGCTGGAAGAAGGGAGAAGGAAAATGCAGTTTTGGTACCTCCTGCCCTGCAAGCAGCCAAACGTGTGGCCATCTGCTGATTTTTCTGGGCCATCCATCTTCTCATCACTTATGGCTCAAACGTGTCTTAGACTTGTTCGTGGAGGACGGATATGGTTTTTGGCTTTGTCTTGCTATCCACTGGGAGCCCACATCTTTACAAATGGGAAATAATGTTTTTTAAGTTGGGTTGTGGGTTTGAGATTTCTTGAAAAATCGCTGTCGCTCTCCAAAATTGATCAGCCAGCTGCCGCCGAGCAAAGCGGGAACCTCAGTTCTCCGAGGGGGGAAACGTTAAAGCACAAAAGCGAGTTATGCCATTGCCCTGATTTCAAAGAAAACGAAAGCAGGACATCAGGAAAAGCTAATGAGGTAAAATAATAGAGCTGGCAGAGCGGCTGTTCTTGCTAAGGCCCCGAATACAGCTGACCTCTTTGTAAGTCTGTGAGAGCAATGTCAAGCTATTTTGGCAAAATCTCTTTTGGCTTGGTGGGGCGGCCCTCGGTTGAGTGCTGTGTGCTGTCAGTAGCAAGGCACCAGACCTTCCCCCCGTTTCCTGGGCTCAGGATCTCCCTGGAAAGGTGCCAAACCAGAACCCCTTGTACTGGGCGTGGAAGCGGGAACTGCTATCGCTCAGTCATTTAACTATGATGGTCTTCCAAGTAGCAGGTCCTCATCTTCTTCAAACGACCAGGGCTGTAGCTGATGTACCTATCGGCGACCCGGCAACAGGCTCTTCCCAAGGTGGGACCGATCCCTCACAGCCCTAATTCATGTATTGCCCCATCTACCCCCTCATTTTTGCACGTTGCCGTCTCGCTATCGCTATCGCCCCCGAGACGTCTCCATTGGGATCAGGTAAGGAACAAAGGTATTACCACTGTAATAAATTTATAGCAAAAGTGATTCCTGCAGCGTTTGAGGTGGTGGAAAAAACCTACTAACCCCTTGATTTTTTACTTAAAAGTGCAGAAGTGTAACAGCGCTGATTTTCTGCTGCGTGTGCGTGCCAAGTGTGACCGAAGGGCATGTTGAAAACACTCTCGGCATCGCCGAGCAGCTTGTGACCTTGCCTGCCTGACCCCAAATCGATCCCCGCGGAGCAAAGTGTGCTCTTATTTACCATGCACGGGATGAACCTTTCAGCTGAAACTCGGGGTACAAAAGGACTGAGGCACGTATGTTGGTTTAAAAAGTTTTAATGATATTTCAAAGTCCAGTTAATGTCCCTGGATTACTCTAGAATTACAGACTTGCTTCACAGAATTTAACCCCGGTTATAATTTCCTTGTAACGGATGATTGAGATGCCATTTGCACTTCATTCTGTTTAAACGTACATGATTGTCCTCCAGTAAATGGATAGTGTGATTTTCCGCGACACTTCATAGTGTTAAAACTCTATACAAATATTGTACTACGCGTACAAAAATAAGTGCTTCATGCGCACACTTTTTAATACTGCTTCTTGCCCTTTTCTTTGGCATCTTTCTGAACTTATATAAATAGCTGAAAAAGCAGGCTAAAGTTACTGAACGTGGAAAGTGAGAAACACTTTCTGCCAACGGTAGTCTGAGAGAGAGAGAGAGAGGGAGGGAGAGACGCGTGGATATGTTACCCGTTGGCAGTCAAACACAACTCAAAAGACACAGACAGAAGAGAAAATAGAGCCACGATATCCGTAACACTCTTGGTTATTTCGCCCTCTGTGAACAGGTTTGTCGTTTTCTGCGAAGCCAAGCGTGCCCAACAGCAGCCACAGAGGGCTTGTAATACCTTTAGGGTCACCGTAACGAGCTACTTCATAAATAGAAAGGGTCTAATAGGATCACAAACTATACAGCTTATGTGGTTTTGTTCCATTCCTAGTGAGATCGAGTCAGTCGAAGCATGAGAACAGACAACATTTAGCTCCTGGTAGCCAACACCTTGTCACAGAGCGTGGTGCTTTGCGCAGCTTTGGGGATGCACGGGAAAAGCTCCGCTTGAGACGGCTTGTACGGTGCCACATTGCATCATCTAGACCAGACAAAAAAGTTGGGGCCAGATCTGTCAGAATCAATGGGCATCGTCAACCCAGTTGTAAATTCTCCCCCAAAAAGGAGGTTTTTTTGGTCCTAGACTCAGCAGATTCAAGTTTTCTTAGTGTGCATTACTGGATAGGGTGTATTATATAGGATTAACGTGTCTGCTGTAGTTATCTAACACTGGATTTCCCCTACATGTCCAGAGCATTGTTACTCCTGCCTCAATCCAATGGCAAAAATAAACAGACAATGCCCTCCTGCTGTGACCCAAAGGATGCTCGCAGCAGCCCCCAGGCGTTCAAACACAGCGCCCACATCGGCGCCCTCCGAAACAAGAGGCGCCTTTACTGTTGACGTGAACCCTCTTCCGCTCCGATAATTTTTGCAAGGATCGCCGCAGCCAGCGGCCTTGCTTTAACGTGTAAAGCAGCACTGGTAGCCGGGCAGGGCTCCTTCCATCCTGTCGAAAAGGTTCCTTGTGTATCATGTCATTCCTGCAGAGGCGCCCGTCACTACTGGGCCATGGCTGCGAGCTCCTGCGCTCTAATTAAGTAGAGAATTGGCCCTAATGAATAGCACTTTTTCTGGTCCTCTATCTTAATAGTCCGGAAAGTTTTCCCGTCTTTCACCGAATGTGCCGTGTGATGGGAGGTGGGAAAAATACGCTGTCATTTGCTATTTTGTGACTTGTGGGTATGGCTGGGAAGTAGCAAAGTAAGAGGGAAAACTCTGCTGAATGCTAGTCTCCTGCCTTAAAAATCAGATCAGCGTTCAGGAGCGCGCAAACCGGCCTGTTAGGCTGGGCAGACACGCTTAGGAGAAATGCCTTTTTTCCTCGGCTGTGCCAGAATGACTTTAGAAGCCGCTCGGGATGCCTGAACACATCCCCAGAGCGCCGGTGGCACGGGATGCTCGGCGGCAGCAAGAGGCAAACCGAGACCTCTGCGCGGCCAGAGCCTTTACCCGACCGCAGCCTTTCGATTCACCCGCTGCTCCGCCCGGCTTGAGAAATTTGGGGGTGAAGGGAGGAGAACTCCTGATGCACGGAGGGGCTGGCTGGAGACACCCCATCCTTCCCCGGTCCCGCGTCTCAATGCCCACGGGACCAACTGTTTTCAGCACAGGTTGTTGCTTGTAAACACACACACACTGGTGTGTATGTATATATACATAGATATATATGTATGTATATACACACACCTGAGAACCACTCATTTTCTGGGCTGAGATTTTGCTTTCTAGTGTGAAAATCTGATTTTGAGTGATTTTTTTTTTTTTTTTCAATTTCTCCTTTCCCCCCCTAATATCCTGTTATGAAACTAAAGACCTACAAGAATGAAACTCCGACTAAAATCTAACTTTAGGCGACAGACTAGATTAAAATCATGAGGGCGTAAGAATTACCAGTCTGAGATTTTTTTTTTTCTTTTTTTTCTGCCTGTGCTTGATTTAAGGGCACCCGATTAAAGGCGGGATTAAAACGCCCCGTAGCCATCGCTGCGCGCAGCGACTGCGAAGGTGGGGTAGGCTTCGTAGGCGGCGTACGTCGCTAAATCTTGTCCCATAGTCACCGCCTGTTTGAGCTGAGTGGCCGTGACGGTCGCGGCTGCGTTAGCGATGGTGTATCCTGCCGAGGAAAGGAGGGAAAAAATGCGGATTAATGGAAAGACGGTCAAAACTCACCATCACCTGATAGTTTTTGACGGGCAGACTTTGCTGTCGATGGGAATGATGTAGGGAGCAATGAGTTTCTCAGTGGGAATAATCTAATTAAATTAAAGAGGTCATTTCTGGCATGTTTTTTCTCCATGTTAAAGGTAATTAAAAAAAGCTGGGGAATCAATGCATTTTCTCACCTATTATTTGTTAAATGCACTGCTTGAAAAATGCCCCTCTCTGTTGAATATTTTTTCCTTGGGCTTCGACTATTTCTGAGCTAAGAGGGTGTTAATGGTGCTCCGTACACGACCTCCCACGCATGACGTGAGGAGGGCAAGAAAATGAAGTAATATAGGGGAAATCTGGGCAAGTTTCAGAGAGAAAATACGGCTCCGATACCCTTTAGAGCCAAAATACCTGCAATTCAGGTCAGCCACATTAGGGAGGAGGGAAACCTCCTCTATGCAATATCGGGGAGAAAATATTTAGTAAACAGGATTTTTTTTCCCATCAGTTTCTAATGGAAATTGTGGTTTCGACGCTTCAAGATTTTCCATGGGAAAATGTTAGCTTTGCTGATTTAAAATGAATCACTGGGAAAACAAACATCGTTCGGGGCTGGCTCGTCTGCGAGCAGGGTATAGCAGCTTGTCGACCAGACCACAATATCTTGTTGTGAAAGAATGAAGAACCAAGGCAAAGCGCAGATCTGAGCAGCGCAGCCGGGGTACCCATCGGCTCTGCTGGACCAGGCTCTGCTGCCAAACTACATCTCCCAGGGTCCAAAATCCCCGACCGACCAGCCGGGCAGTGGGACCAACTCAAGGTGAGTCAGAGCCGCGGTCCCCTCGGTGGGGGGGATGGAGACATTGGGCAACGCTGAGAGCGCGTTGCCTCCTTGAAGGTGTTGCCCTGGGGGAAAACACGAGAAACTGGCTATCGGTTGAGTATTGTGGCTGCTCAAAGGATCTTCTTTGCATCAGCAAAGCGAGGTGCAACGTTTCGACTAGGAACCGAGAGATCTGTCATGGGAAGCTTCTCTGCCACCGCCATAGGAGCTGCCACCTGGGCACGGCCTGCGCTGGGCTCCAGCAGGCCCTCATCAAGGACCGGTGTGTGTTGCGAGCAGAAACGTTAACGTACGTCAATTTGTTGAGTTTCCAAGGCAAATAAATAAGGGTGGATGAAAGAAAAAGGAGAGATTATAATTAAGCAGAAAGTGGAGACTGGATTCAATAAAGAGCCCATTTGGTTTCCACGCTGCGGAAGCCTACACAAACCCAGACAAATTGATTTTTCTGTGGCTTTTGCGGACTCCTGTGGCAGGAAGCCGGATAGATTTTTTTTTTTTTTCCCCCTTAAATCCATCCCTGAGACACTCCAAACAACTCAGTAGTACTGACTAATGCATTCCTCATGTGCAGTTTGGCATGCGTTGCTCCCACTACATCGGAATAACCATCATGCCGGAGAGCACGGTAAATGTAATGCCTGCGAGCTGGATTCCTGCTCCCAGCCTGGGTTTTCCATGACTTCCCAAGCTGTTCTGGGCAGTTGCAAGAGCTGTTGAGTATGAATTCCCAAAGTGGAAAAAAAACCCCTTCCAGTGGGGGTGTGAGAGCTGGGATCAGATCCTAACTTTCACGGTCGCATCGTTTCTTTGGCGGATGAAATCAAAAGTGTTGGTTCAAAAGGAGCTGGGGGTGCTGGGGGAGGACGGATGGGCCGTGAATCAATCAACTGTGCTTCTTTGCAGTGAGGAAGATCTGCCCATCCTGGGTGGCACCGGCCAGACCGCAGCCAGCAGGTCCAGGGAGGGGCCTCATCCCAGACGTGGCACTGGGAATGCCAGTTCTGGATCCTGCGTCCTATCTGGGGCTCCCAGTCGAAAGGAAGCACCCAAAAACTGGAGGGAGTGGAGGGGAGGTGTGTACCTGGGATGGGGCCCCGAGCAGCGGGGGATCCCCATCCTCGGACACTGCCCCAACTCGCCTGGACACGGCCCCACGCTGTAGCTGCGGCATTGACCCTGCCGGGAGCAGGGTCGGACCAGAGCCCCCCACCCCGGTGCCTCCAGCCGGAGCTGCTCTGCGGTGTGTGCACCATAACCGGGGTACTCCTGATGTAGAGACAAATCACTACGTAGGCAATAAAGCTGTCATACACGTATGTAACACAAGTCAAGGTAGAGGCGTGGGGGGAGCACAGCCAGGTCTGTGCTCGGTGGCTAAAGACGGGTTCATTCTTGACATCCGCAAGGAAGCAGCAGGAAAAATAATATTCCCGGAGACCTTTGCTGTACAGACCTTCCCCTACCTGGAAAAGCTGGCGCTGCAGGAGGCACCTCTGCTCCCTCCGTGGGAATCCCCAGCGTCTGAAGGGTGTATTCCGCTGCGTAGGTTTTGGCTTCATCGATGTAGGCACTGAGCTTGGGCGGTGTGAAGGGATGTCTGCGGGTACAGCAACATGTTAGCTCGGGTTTTTCTCTCTAGGGCTTCCCTGCAAGATGTTTTGATCCACTCACTGGTGGCATCATCCCACACATCAAACGGAAACATGATTTTGCTGTGCTGATGCGTTAACAAAAGCACTCTCCTCGTAGCAGTCCGGCTTCTCTGCTGAGTTCATCGGCCCTGGGTCTCATTTTGGACACAACATCCTTTCGAGCATGTTGTGCATTTTCAGTCCAAAAGAAAGCCTGCTGCAGCCTGGCTTTCTCATTGAAACGCGCAGCAAACAACGTTTTAGGTCAGAAATGTTTAGAATCATATTTGGAGCCAAATTATCAGCATGTTCCTTTCAGCTGCTTGCTTTCTCCCACAAGAGCTACCGTATGCTGGTTCTGTGTACTAAAAAGCATCCTTTTGTCTGATTATTTCTGGCATTCTGGGATCTTTGCACCACCAGAGAGAGAGCACCGAGCATGGCCAACAGCACTAGCAGTCTGTTTTAGTTTGTGGATGTTTTTTCTCTTTTTTATATATATATGTATACTTTTATATATATACTTTTATACATATATATATAAAAGGAAATAGAGACCCATGCAATTGTATGTTGAGGAGAGATGCTAGATAAAACTGTCATTTAAAAAACAAACCCCAAGCCCCAGCAAACCTCAAACAGTTACGCACATGGTGGGGTTCTGGCTGGCGAGGGCCGGGATGGTGATTTTGTACAGGAAGAGCTGCCTTTGGTCTTGGCCAATTGCAGAGTGGAGCTGGTAAACAGGCTGTCCCCAGTTGTTCTTCTGGCAGATTTCTTCTAAGATCTAGAAGGGAGAAAAGGGGTTTTGCTCGGGTTAATCGCCGCGCAGTAGCCTGCTCGCCCAGCTCCAGCCCCTGCGCCGGTCAGGTTCCTCCTCACCCCCAAAGGGCTTTCAGGGGGGTCGCGGCAGCTTCCTCAAGGCTTAGCAAAAAAATATAAATGGCAGACAGGACACTGCATTCACCGTGAAGGATAAGATTCATCTAAATGTTTTATACTTTAAAAATCCGCTTAATTCCTGCAGTTAATTATTACCCCGTGAAATTGGACGTCTTTGTCCGTTTGCTGATTAGCTGTTTTGTTCTGCTATCGGTGTGGTTTGCTTTGAATCCCCCCCAGAAGCTCTGTCTATGCGCTTCTGTTTAACAGTGCTAAAACACTAGGGTTGCATTCATCTTCGCTGCTCTGTCGCCTCCCTGCCTTAGTGGGTTACGGTGCACGAAATGTCCAAATAGTCTTCTATTTTTTTAAAAAAAAAAAAAGGAAAGAAGAAAAAAAGGCTGTGTTTCCATCCAATTAATTATACAGGCTTCAATACGCAACTTCTGCTTCTACTTTGAAAGAGAAATGCTGAACCACGCTGCCCCCAGCCTTAGCACAGCTTAGTCCATGGTAATTGGGAATCGCTGTCCGGAAACGCTCTTGCTTTGGCTTTGTATTTCTTTTTTTTAGCCCACTGGGTATGCGCTGTCCCAAACGGGTTGGAACACAGCGTGGTGCTCCCGGGCCTCCCTGTGAGCCGTGCTCGGACCGCTTGCTTTTTTCAAGACGCCCCACCGGAGCTGACGCTCAGCTGGGAAGACGTTGGGTCTTGGGGCTTGGCGACGTTGGCCATGCTGCTGCTGGGGCAGAGCGGAGACCCCGGTGCCTCCAACCTGCGCCTTTCTGTGGCCTAACTTATTAAAATTTACACTTAATTTTATTTAAAATTAAAATGTAGAATTTAAATGTCAGAGCTGCTTTTAATGTTGTAATCGTAACTCCAACTGAAGTGTAAATAGACTAGTTCAATACATTTCTGGGCCACGGCAGCACTTGTGCCCTGCTGCCCCAACGCCTTTACACGGATGTCAGTTTTATAACGTTACACCAACACTTAAATCCTCAATAAGGCAGATCTACTCCTTAACACCGAGCATCCCAGCTAGGCAGCGGGAACGCAATCCATCGTTCAAAGACGCTGTTGGAACGGTCTCAGCGCAGCGGATGGGAGCGGCTCACCAAGCTGACAGGTATTAATGAGGCCGTCCTATTAACGAGGCTGCCGGGAAGCAAGCTGTGGCTGCTTACGACCTGCTGTTGTGCAAGAGCAGCAGTGGGGGGATTAGGGAGCTCAGCTGCTGGGAAAACGTGCCCCAAAAAACAGTGTTGCAAGTGCCCGGCGCTGTTACTGCGGTATTGAAATACATGCCGCGGGGGTTGGCACGGACGGGAAGAGGAAAAAAAGAATTTCGCCTCCCCTAAGGCAGTGCAGCACCACTCAGCCCGTTTCACCCCTCTTAGAAGCTGATAAAATAAAGTAAAAGGGCTATGAAATTTTTTTGGGGGGGAGGGGAACCCACTTTCCCGTTTTCCGGGGGAGAAAAGGATGTTTTCATAGACTTTGGGAAAGCGAATGCTGTGGCAATTGGAGTGTTAATAGGCAAAGACGTGCTTCAAAATTCAGGGTGAAGTTAGTTTCTCAGGTTGCTTTGGATGATGTAAGGGGAACGGAGTGGCTGTAAGAGCCGGACCCTCAGAAACTTGGGGAATTTGTTCTGGGTTTGTTCTCCTCAGCCCTTATCCATCCATCTGGATCCCAGTCCCGCACGCACAACCACATCAAAAGCCTCCTCGAGCGACCAGAGTTTCTGCGCTGCGCTGGGTCGTGCAGGCAGTCAACACCTCTTTCCCCATAAATGATTTTAAAACGTACATTATTTTCCTATATACGCGCGTTCGTTCCTTGGTGAAGCCCCAGGCGATGCATCCTGCTTATCAAACACATTTTGGGTGAGAATTTCCTTACCCTCAGCGCTTTTATGGAGCGATGGACATAGCTGGATTTCATCTTACACCCATGGGCGTTTCCGAAAACTCTCCTCCAAGGGAGAGCGGACGCCGTTCTCCAGCGAGGCAGGTAGGTATTGCAAGATGCAACTGCTGGTATTTTATTTTTTTATTGTCTTTTGAGATGCAAGAATGGCTTTAGTTATCCGTCCCCAGCGCAGATTCAAGCACGGGGACATTTTCCCAAAAGCATTTTGGGCAAAGACAACCTCTGGCCGGGATAGCGACTCGCTTTTACGTGCACGTACCTGAGGAGCGAGTTTGATCCCTTGGGGCTTTAGCGTGACGTGGTTCATCGGCGTGAGCTCCATTCCTGGCAAGAGGTCGTAGAGTTTATCCTCTCCCCTCTTTTCTCCTTTGAGCTGGTATCCGCGCCCCAGGCCCGTGTACGCCAGGTAGCCGCGACCTCCCAGTCCTCTAACTCCCGCAGCCCCTACAGGTACATTCATGTAAATTTCTAGGAATGTAAGAAGGCATTAAACTGAATCAAATCGACGGAAAAATTACCCTGATTCTCGCTGAAATGGAAAAGTTAGCCCCACTCACCAGGTTTGGGAAGAAGACGGGCAGGAGCTCCCCATAGCCTGGGATAACCCAGGCCCGACACGGACACCCGTTCTTTTTGGGCTCATATGTGCGGACGGGTGAGGTTTTCGGGGGGAGCCCTGCTTCTTTCTGGCCCAGTTTCCATCTTCTCTGGTCAGTTTTGATTTCATGACCCCTTTCTACCCAGATTTGTAGTTGAAAGGCAGAGAGGGGACAGCTGACATCACTTGCTACCCTCCAGTGTCATTTCACTTTCTTGAAGAATTCAGAGTTTATACAATCTCTTGCTTATATGAACCAAAATCCTTTTTTTTCCCCCACTATTATGCTTCCACTTTTCCTCGGGGAGCCCTGCTTGGGAGTCTGGGGGGGCTGTAAGGCAAGAGAGGGCTGGTGGGCTACCACATCTGCACCTTTCCCAACGCAACCTTCAGAGAAGCTGCTGTCACCTGTGTGGGCAAAAACGTGGGGAGGGAGCAAGAGAAATTCCTGCTCCCCTGGCCCTTCCTTGGAAAGGGGGAAAAATTGGCCAGCATGGTCCTTGCCAGCCCTACCGGGGTGCCGTGCGGGGTCCCAGCTTGCCGTGGGACCTGGCCATGGGCTTGGGGACACAAGCTGACTGCCACAGGCATCATCTTGGGAAGGAAGATCAAATGGACAGATTGATTTATTTTTTTGCCAGCCCCCAAGCTTAATTCTGCACTTACCAACCGATGACTGCAACGATACTTAATTTCGGGGTATCTGAGCGTGGGGATGTGATTTGGTCCCAGGCGTGGTCACCCGAGATCAAAGGCAGAGCCCAGCAGCTTTCAGAAATACTCTCTGTTTTCATAGACTGCTTATTGTCAGGTCAATGATCCCCCAAAAAGGAGTCCATTTCCCAGAGCACACAATTAATGACTTCCTCGATTTCAGTGCTGGTTCCCTACCCTGTGTCACGACAATGTGACCTCCTCGGGAAACTCCATGGCTTTGGGTCAGAAAACACCAGGACTGGTAAAAAACTTTCCCTGTGACCTTCAAAGCAAAGAGGCAACACAGCGGAGAGCTGTGCTGGTGGCTGGTGAGGGAGCTGGCTCTGAAGGGGGGAAAGGAAAATTGTTTTATTTGGTCTTCCCTGCTGGGGCAAGACCAGGAGGATTCGTGGTTTATTTACACTGGACCGAGGGCAATCTGGAAGTTCTTTCAGGCTTGCTCTGGGAAAATTGTTATTTTTTTTCATGCCCTGCTTACTCTGCTGGAAGATCGCTCCACTTTTGGGAAGGACAGAGCCTAAAACCTGTGTTTTCCATCCCTCTTGGAAAGGCATCCAGCATCCAGGGCAAAGCCAACGCCCTCAACACGCGTCTAGGGAGCAGCCCCCCAAGCCCCAGAGGAGATATCTTGCTAGAGCAGAGAGTTGGCATGACGGGAGTTACCTCGGATGGACGGGGGCCGGATGATGCTCCTGTTGCTGAGCCCCTTGGTGGCGGGGAAGTGGAGGTTGGGGATAGCCGCGTAGGCTTGGGGTGCGTAGAAAACCGGGGCACCCAGGTAGGCGGTGGCGGGGTCGTACATGTGTCCGAAGGCGTAGGTGTATTCTCCTTGCAGCATGGTACCTCTGCCGCCTGTGCCGCGGGTGTATCTGACGTAGCTGTCTTTGTCGACAGGTTTGGCTAACGTCACTTCGATGGGGGACCCGTCCAGCACCTTCACGCCAGGGCAATGGGGAGAGAGCACGGGAGAAGCACAAGTGTAAGTCTCCAAAGGGCATGAGGATCATCCTGCCTCGGGAGGCAGTTTCCCCACGTGGTTTGCTAATGGGACGGCAAGATGGAGAAAACCACCCAAAAAGCCAAAGTCTCCCTCCCACGGGCGGAAGAAGGCACTGGCTGGGTGAAGGCTTAACGTGCTGAGAGCGGCCAGCCCCGACCCCAGCCAGGAGAGGCTCCTTAGCCGAATTAGCGCAATTGTGGAGCCGTCAGAAGGCTTCGCTTCCCTGCAAAGTCGCGTGTAAGTCAGCGAGATTGTACGTGCTCCTATGGAGAACAGCAGTAGCACTAAAAATAGGAGTGGGGTTAACACCTCTGTGGGAACAGCTCTTGCATTACAGTGCCGTGAATTACACTCAGTGCAAGAATATATATATATACGGCAACCTCCTTGCAAATCCGCATCCGAATCTGGAGCAGATGTTTTGCGTTGACCTTGTTTGTCCCGGTTTGCCATTCACACGCTGCCCTGCGAGCGTTTTTGTTGGCAGACGTGGAACAAGGAGGGGAGTGTGAGCCAAGGGAACCCGTAACCCCTCGATTACTAGTCCTTGTTTCGGCTTTGCTCTGCTTATTTTTTTTTTTTTTCTGAGCAGTGAACTACAGTCTGAGCTGGGCAAACATTCAGCACAAATGCGAGGAGCAAGAAGCCAAAAGGAACTGTTTGTGTACATCAGAGCTGCTGAAAAATGAACTCAGGAGTATAAAAGCAGCTTGCAAAGAGAAAATAGGGCTAAGACCTTCAGGATGTTTGTGTAGCTAACACAGCAGGCGGCTTTGTTTCAGCTCTGTGTAATATACTGCACATAAGCCCCACGAATTAGCGTTTACAGCAACTTTACCTTCCCATTCAAGGCTTTCATAGCTTCCACCGCGTATTCTCTTTTATTAAAGTGCACAAAGGCGTAGTCTCTGATTTTCTTTACTCTCTCTACCGCACCTGCAGAAAACATTGGAACGTTAGTTGGAAATGGGTATTAGTTGGAAAATACAGATCTGAAAGAGCAACTGTGTTGGGTTATGAGCCCTTGGAGAGCAAAGGCTGACCAAGGGTAAAAGAACAAGAGGACAGTGTCTTCTCACCTCTTAGGATCTATATGCTATGGGAAAGTAAATATATAACGCTTGTAGTATTTCAAGGCAAACTAGAAGTATTTGGGGTCAGTAAGACGCTACCTTTGGTCTTGTGTCTCCCTTCCGTGACAGACCACCAAGGCCGGATGGCTGAGCGGGACATGCAACAGTCCAGGTTTTGCTGAGCTACAGGTCACGTCACCATGTGGTCGCCACCTCCGTGGTTTCGTACGTGCATCGTACATGTTACTCGGAGGCAGCTTCAGGAAAGCTGATGCTTCTGCCGTGAAACAAGGCGGCTCTTCTCTTAACCACCAATGCAGGACATTCAGCAAGAACGAGCACCCAGTCCTGCCCGGGACAGAGCAGCCCCGAGCATGGGGATGGGCTGGGACCAACGGGGCAGCAGGTCTGGCCCTAAGAAACAGCCTTTCCCGTGCGAGTGGGGCATCCCTGGGACGGGGCCCCAGGTGGTGAGGGACCCCCATCCCTGGGGATGCCCCGATTCACCCAGACACGGTCCCAATCCGCCTGCTGCAGCTGCGGCCTTGGCCCTGCTGGGAGCGGGTCTGGGCTGGAGACCCCCACCCTGGTGCCTCCAACCTGAATCTTTCTTACACCTCTATGATTACCCAAAATAATTCAAATGTAAATGGCTTCTTTTCTTCTAATGGGTTCTTCTCTTCTATGTCGATCCTCTACAGCTTTCCCTTTCCCTTGTCAGCCACTCTGCTGCCGGCAACTTCTCGGCACTGAGATACTCAGCACTAATAAGTTTGTCTCCAAAATAACCACACCGATCCTATTTCCCACAGTCACAAGCTTTAGACATCTGCCTTTTCTCTTCTAATTGTTCATCTTCCCCGCTCCTGTGGGTTGGGAAGCACATCGTCAACCAGCCCAGCCACTGAAACCATAACACCCCCAAACACATCCTTTGGAAATACGGCTAAGGGATGCTGAACGACTCTTCTGTTGGCTTCGTACCCTTTAATGCTGAGCAGGTGCACAGGGAAATGTCATATTGCTGCAAAAAGCACTTACTTAAATAACTGCAGAAGAAAATATATTTCTTTGGAGTTCAGGGGCAGTCATTAGGAGCTCCGGCGGGCTAAAAGAAGCCTGTCCCAGCCTATAACCCGAGCAGCCTGCACGTCTTCAAAATGACACCGGAATGGTAAGTAGCACTTCGTGTCCTTCTGGGATCGGAGGGCGATTGCCTAAGCCTGAAGTTATGGGAGTTATATGCTGACGCCTTGTTTACAAGTCAAGGCTTTAATGAACTCTCTGTGTTTTGCAAATCCCCCTTCCGCCTCCCTGAGAGCGCTCGTGCTACTGAGCCTCACCTGAGCCAAAAACCTTGCTCGTCCCTGCTTCTGCCTCTGCTGGGGCAAAGCAATGGGCTACCCACCCTCGGGCCATCTCCATGGAGGGACCGTCCGGTGGCATTACAGGGGGAATATTGTCCCCTTCGGTACGTTTGGAGAGCACGACCTTCCTGCTGGAACCTTTGCCAGGAATGAGGATTTTTGCCAAAATCTCCAGGGAGCAAGGGCAGGGCTTTTCAGTGAGAGAAGTGATGCGTAGCTCCATGGAAGTCACCAGGCACTGACTCTGGGACACATTTAAGGGGTGATACTTGTCCTATGCTACAACTTGAGATGCATAAGCAGCATTCCTGGGAGCGTCTATGGAGCCCGTCGCGATGTGGTAATTGCTCCGTCGTGGGGACCTCTGGATCGTGACTCCTTTGGTTAGGATCGGTTTTTATTGGACGCCTTGCTATCGTCAAAGCAGCGTCTTAATGCCCTGGGTCAAATGTCCGCTCCAGGCAAGCGGTGCTGAAACGCGGCGCAAGGAATAAGGCAGATAACCAATCATAGAATCATAGAATCATAGAATTGTTCTGGTTGGAAGAGACCTCCAAGATCATCGGGTCCAACCATTAGATCATCGGGTCCAACCATTAGGCGGGGGGCGAACCATTTCGGATCCTGGCTGACTTTTTTGATTGTAATCTCACTATAACTTAAACTGCATTTGCTCTCCCCAAAGCTCAGGTTTTGCTGCTCTGACGCACATTTTTTTGAAAGCGTGGTACAGCTTTAAAAAAAGGCATTCCTGATTTTACCCACGATAAATAAAGCTGTCCATTTAAAAAAATAAAAATAATTTCCAGCATGAAAAGGAAAATGATAAAGTGAAAATTAAAGATGATGTTGTTGTGCTGGACAACTTGTCTTAGGAGCAAAGCAGATGACTGTTACCAAAGTGTCAAAGGGGCATAAATGTGTTTCTGGGGAGCGCGAGCAGTTCAACATTCAGGAGCAAAACTGGGTATATAAGAGGAGGAAACAGTTAAGAGAGTGGGATGATACATATTTAACTCGGGGGTAAAATGGGATCTCTAACAGCTTGATGGTGGCTAAAAGTATTAGCTAGAAACATTAGAAGGACAGAAAGACTCATAAGGAAACCTCATAAAGACCTTTGCATTGCAGCCTAGTGCAGAAAAAGAAATGTATACAGCAGAAATGAAAAGTTAGTGGAGGAAAAATGAAGCTCTGTAGTGTATTTTGAAAAATTAATAGAAGGAAGTTAATAGGAAGGAGATGAAAGGCGATTTCACGTTGCCAAGCATAAGTTACTACTGCCTAATGGACTGTGTGGCTTGGAGAGCTGCAGCAACGGGTTATTTTTACTTTGTTGTTTTTGGGTGGAATCTGCTAAAGCTGGAGCAACTCAGAAGTAAAATCTCCTTTGAAAGCCAGCAGGACTTTTATTCCCAACAAATCTACTTGCTTTTTGGAAAATCTCACCCTGAGTGCATGTAACGTACGCCACGAAGGAATACTGTCAGATTCTGCGTTAAATGATAAGCACTGATTATTCACAAATTTACAGAAGAATGGCGGGGTGGGGTGGTGGTGCATGAAAATGATAGAATTCAGAATTTAGATAGATTAGATAAAAAGCATTTGTATTAAATCACTCTGTTTCTACCATCATCCCTTGCCACAGAAGAAGAAGAATCACCCGGCTGTTTTGTCAAATCTCTCTTTTTAAGAAAGATCAAAATGACTCAAAATCATTTTGATGCCACAGGCGTCCCCGTGCAGCATTTTGGCTCTCTCCCAGCTGCCGATCATCCTAATAAGGTCAGCAGCGTTGTTAGCTGGAACTTAAGCAGCCCTTAATGGGATGACACATTGTGCATGTTGGGTGGGAGCCTTCAGCCTAGTGACGATTTTTGTGACACATGAACATTTTACAGCGGAAAAACAGTTATTTTCATCTCTTCCTTTGGCATTTTATGAATGGAGAAATATTTCCGTTTGCAGTAGCAGTACTTATTTAGGAGCTACCGTGTCAACGGGTTCCTACCTGGTTTGATGTTGTTGAACTCCTTTTCTATGGTCTCTTCAGTGGTCGAGAGCATGAGGTTCCTCACGTAGAGAATTTTTACCGATGACATGGTGTCTTCGTCCACCTCCACTTCTGGTTCTGCCCAGTCGACGGCGATAGGGTGTCCCCACAACTGGATCCTTCCTTTAAAGGGATTGGCATGGTCAGTGTCAGACAGGCTTTGGCTCCTCTCGCTTCTGCTCAGAGACTGTTTCATGTGCAGCATGAACAGCAGAACAGGCTAATTCTATAAACGGGACCGAAATAAGCCTTTCTAGCTCAAAGCACGGCTGCTCTGTTAACTCATTTCCAAAAGCAGATGGTCACGCTTGGAGCGTGCTCCTGCTAATACCTTGGATGCCTGCAGAAACGCAGCATCCAGAATTAAAGAAGTGAAAATATGGCATGATTCACTAACGTCCGCGTTCCCCGGAGTCCTCTCTAAAGGGAAATATTTTAATGAACTTATAAAAATCCCTCTTGGCTGCAAAAGTGTCATTCCCTAGATAGTAGGAAAGGGATCCAGAAGTCCCAGCTGGATGAAATGAAATAGCGAAAGCAAGGATGTCTCTGCGTGCAAGTGTTTGAAGTCATATGGTCCCCGCCGGGTGAAGTTGCAGCAGAAGTAACAGAAAGGAGGGACACAAGAAGTAACGAGGCATAAAATGGGGTGTGGGTGTGGAGGAGAAGCCCATGGGCTCTGTACACACTGGATGGAGCCGCTGAGAGGCAGAGAATAAAGAGAGCAAATGAAGAGGTAATTAAAGGCGATGTTGTCGCCATGTTGTCGCGCTGAGGTCCATAATCACTTGCATTGAGTCACCTCATCTGTTAAGTAATTGATTAGTCAATTAGTGGTGTTTAATAAGTAATGAAAACTGACTGCCACAGCCTTATCTCAAAGCTGTGGGAACCGCAGCGACGAGCAGCAGGACACCGGGTAAGGTAGCGATGGTTTCTTCACCTCCTCTCTTCTCCAGACAGCAATGACCCCTCGCTCCTCCTGCTTTTCTTCCCTGTCGCTTCTGCAGGGAGATCTTCCTCCCTTGCCACTTCGGGAATGGTTGAAATCTGGCCACCCACTAACATCCAGAGCCCCAGATTTCATGTGCTCTATCTGTGGCCCACTTTTTCTCCGGCAATTTTAATCGGCCCAGTAGCTAGTTCTTCGGATGTACAGTAGGGACTGTTTTCCGTGTTAGCAGCACGGTAAGTGCTAGATATTCCTTCCAAATAATGAAATAAAATGTCTGCCTCTTCTGCAAATGTCCCCCAAAGAGTAAGTGGGTCTTTCTGTGGTTTTTCTTTCTTTTCTGATCTTTGTGACATGAAGATTGGGTCCTCCAAGGCCTTAATTATGCTAAAACATAGAAGAAACCTGGGGATGCCTATGCTGGTAAAGGGAAAATGAGAATCCTGCAAAACTTTTTTTGCAGAGATCTAAAAAAAGGCATCCTATCTTGCATCTCCGCTTGGATAACCCATCTAAGATGGGATGGAAGCTCCAAAATAGAGAAAATCAGAGGGTGAGGGTAGAATTTGGAGACCTGTTTTTCTATATTGGAAGTGAAAATTAACACACTAAACGGGAAGCGGCTGCTCCCTGCTAGGAAGGCTCATGAATGAGCCAGGATTTGTGGAGCGAGGTTGGGCTGACGTTCAGCTTTCAGCGCTGCCCACTCTGACTCAGGCTGTTAGTGACCAGAAACAGAGACGGCTGCTGGTGGCAGCCAGCTGACATGAAAGGCTCTGCGCCCCTTTCCCGATTGCCATTTTCTGTTCGGCAGTGGAAATACTGACCTGGTTGACCTGCAGCGAGGAGCTAAGCTTGGTGCCTGCGCTAGCCTCTTGCTAAAACCCAGTCTTCCTCCACCCTCTTGCTTAACCAGGAGACGGGACAAAGTTTTCCTAAAAAGCACCTTCCTTTTTGAGCGTTTCTGTCTCTTCTACAAAGCTCCCTCGAGGAGCAGTGAGGTTCAGAGCAAAGGAAGCATCTTGATAATGATATTCAGTCTCACATTCATCCAATGCATCAGCTGGAGACACATTCGGTTCCGGCCTGAAACTTTTTTCAAGTTCCTCCCGTATGTTTGCAACATCAGAAGGCTCTGGCTCCTGCTCAAGCCTTTGAAATTCCCCAAAGTGTTTACCGAGACGTCCCTCAATTGGGAATCACTAGCGCAATGCACATGTCTGTTCAGGGCTACGCGCTCGTTCCATCTGTCTCGCTGTCTTTGCTCGGGATTTCAAGTGCTCCGCTCCCTCAAGGCTGCCGTCGGCAGCTGGGGCCGTGCCTGCTCCTTCCTTCGCTCTCGATATAGAAACCATGGAAAAGTTGCGCTGGAGCACGGACCAGCTGAATGTGCTCCCACAACCAGGGAGATGCTAAACTGATGTAGAAAATGCAGAATAAAAGGAAAAATAGTCAGTGTGGGATATCTCACAAGAGCTAAGCGTATTCAGTGCTCGAAATCATGCTCTTTTTTTTATGATAAATAAAAAGGATTTAAATTACTCAGGATGTTTCATGGGCTGTCGTAAAGAAAGAATGAAAGAAGGCTGGTGGGTTATGAACAAGTCTCAAAACAGGCGGCTTACTGGATTCTTTCACCAGCAAGTGAGCTGGGTTCGACAAAGCAGTGCAGGAGCTGCCGAGCGTAAGAAAGCATGAGAAAACTGGTGAAATCACTGCAAATGCACTTAGTGTTAAGTGACTCCTTCACCTCACACGTGCCAAACCTCTCTCTGCCTCACAGTGGTGTTTGAATGTCCCGCAGCGCTGAATTGCATAGACTTATTCTTTATATTGTTTAAATCCTAAAGCAATTCCTCATTTGGAGTTTTCTTCCCTCATGGAAAATATCCATTTTGAGGAACATCCTCAGTACATTCTCAAGACTGAATATGTTCTTGGATGCTTTATTGAGTGATTCCCTCCGAGAGGCCATAATTGAGGCTATATTTTATATATAACCCAGGATAACCGCAGGATAGTACAGAGCGGTATGGATACACACAGCTAAATCCGTCTAGCTGTATTCTTGATAAATTCAAGCTCCTAAATGAAGAGCATGGATAATGAGCATGGTGCTACATCAGGATCCTCAGTGACTCGCCCGCCCTGCACCCCAGAGCCGGGGTGACTCCATCGGCCAGCCACGGTGTGTTGGGGTCCCTCCTTGCTCTGCGTGTCTCTAGCAGCCGAGAGGAGAAAACCCGGCCGCGGTCGCTTCCTCGGGTACCCGGGTCCTCTGGAGACTTCGGTCTCGCCGCAGCGCAACACGTACGTGGGTGGCCGCTGAGATGAAGCCATCCCTGCCACCCTCACCATCTGTACTAACCTGGGAGCAATTTTCTCCTGGCCATGGCTGCTGCCCGGTGGCTTTCATATTCCACAAAAGCGAAACCCCGGTTTTTGGTTTTATCGGCTGCGCTAGGGTAGACAATGACGTCCACGACTCCGTCCGTGACTTTCTTCATCTCTGCTAAAATTTCCTCCCTCTTCTTCGTTTTGGGGATCCCTCCCACAAACAGGCGGCAGTTGTCCACGCTGGCGCAGACTCCGAGGAGGCGCCCGTTCCTGGGTATAAACAACATTGCTGGTTTGTCGGGAGTCAGGATCAGTTCTCAAAGAAAGGAAAAAATTAAAATAAAACCCCCCTCTCATCCCAAAACACAAGGTCAAACACAAGGCCTCCTGCTCCTGCGGCATATGTTGTTTGGGATGTGCAAGCAATCCTGCGCAATGCAAAAGCTAACGTGAAGGCTGCCATTCCACTAAATCTGACATCAAAGTAAGGCAGCACAGCTGAAAGGAAGGATTTGAGATCAGCAAGAAACCAAAGCCAAATTTTGCTTTTGTTTCCTGGGATTCTCCCTTTCGCAATTCGCAAAACCGGCTGCTACCAGGCAACTGTACCTGCCACCCATGGGCACAGCAGTGGCTCTTGTGTTGCCACCAGTATTGTGTTCACCAGTGACTTGCAGCTTCCCAGTCACCATCGGGCCTCACGACTGAGGTTTTGGGGAAAGAGAATCCCTTGTCATGGAGAGAGAGACACCATTTGGGGGCTTACTGATGCCAACGGTCGTGCAGACCCCAAAGTAAAAGTCTCCTTACGTGCACTTTGCTCACCTCTTCGTGGTCCAAGCACCTCTTGCGGGTCTTGAGAAGTTAAAAGCTTCTTTAGAGGAGTCTTTGGACCAAGGGAAGTAAGCAAAGGAGGTGGAGGTGGATGAAGCCGGATCTTTAAGACCTTCCAACCTCTGACACAAATCACGTTTCCAAGCCCTCCCTGCGTGCCTTGTGACCTGCTCATCCTTAGGGTTGCTAGCAAAGCAATTCACAACCCATCTTTTTTAATTAAAAACAAAATTGAAAGCCATAAAATTGCCAGAATGGTTAATCTCTAAATGCTTCTAAGCAAAGGCACCTACTCATCCCACTTTGAACTGGGAAAAAATATTGTGTGGTTGAAATCAAACCAAAACATATTGATGGGCCCATATGTTGTTGATTTCTGAGTGTTTTGTTCCCAATTTTTAGTCACAAACACGAGGGCTTTTTCTGTTCCTATCTGTTAGGAAATGTCACTGTTTTGCCAATTGGTTTCCATCCTATTTCACCATTTTTTGCAATCGCTCTGTCTCCCAGAACATATCTGCAGTATAGGTCACGAGAGAGACTGTGAATAGGAATAAATCAACAAAAAACAGCCCAGAGGGGAACGTGAAATCCACAGCAATGGTTAGGCGAGGGCTAATTTGATCCAAAGCAAAATATTTTTTCCAATGTTCTGGTAGATATTTTTTTTTTTGCAAGGAAGAAATTTCCTGCAGAAGATTTTGGCTCTGATGAGTCCTGCGTACCGCCTTTGCGCTATGGCATAAAGCAACGACTGCACAGGGAGACGAGAGGTGATTTCCTCCTAAAGCTTAGGTATCTCAATAACCTTCCTCTGGGCTGCAAGGAAAAATACGCCTTTCATAGCTAAATAGATTAATATATATGATTTAAAGTTGATATGAAGGTGTTTGCCACGCTTACCTAATTTCATAATTATTGAGTTGCTTTATTGCATTCTTCGCCTCCTGTTTACTCGAGAAGGTCACAAAGGCGTAGCCCCTGTTGTTGCCATTAAAGTCCATCATCATCCTCATTTCGTAGATTTTGCCAATCTGCAAATAATAGAAAGCAAAAGGTTTGTCAGCAAGGTGGGAGCGTTTGAACTAGACCGGGTGCTTCCTCAACTACATCACATCAGAGCTCCACCAGTAGCCCGGGCCAAATCATCTCCAGTTCAGCCTTGAAACGCGGCTTTGACCATCACTAACCTCTGCAATACAACTACCCCCCATAACGCCTTACTTTTTCACACAGTGGTATAAGTTCATCTTCAAAGAGGTCGCGGGGCAGTTTCCCAATAAAGATCTCGCACCCCCTCTCCGGCGGAGGGCCATCCCAGCCGGGTGGTGGGCCTCCGTATTTCCTCTGCCCATTTTCCTGCCATGGAGAAAAATAAAAGAATGATTTAGACACAGATTTTAAATGTGGATGTAGCCAAGCCCTTCCCAGGGAACGACACTTCAGACACGCTCCGTTAACAGCGGGCTGGAGGCAGACGCCCTCCTTCCCTTCAAGGAGCAACTCTTAGAATCATAGAATCATAGAATTGTTCTGGTTGGAAGAGACCTCCAAGATCATCGGGTCCAACCATTAACCTATCACTACCAAATCCCCCACTAAATCATATCCCTTAGGGCCTCATCTAAACGTCTTTTGAATCCCTCCAGGGATGGGGACTCCACCACTGCCCTGGGCAGCCTGTGCCAGGGCCTGACAGCCCTTTCGGGGAAGAAATGGTTCCCAATATCCAACCTAAACCTCCCCTGGCGCAACTTGAGGCCGTTTCCTCTTGTCCTGTCGCCTGTTCCTTGGGAGAAGAGACCGACCCCCCTGGCTCCAACCTCCTGTCAGGGAGTTGCAGAGAGCGAGAAGGTCTCCCCTCAGCCTCCTTTTCTCCAGGCCAACCCCCCCCAGGTCCCTCAGCCGCTCCTCACAGCACTTGTGCTCCAGACCCTGCCCCAGCTCCGTTGCCCGTCTCTGGACACGCTCCAGCCCCTCGGTGTCTGTCTTGGAGTGAGGGGCCCAGAACTGACCCCAGCACTCGAGGGGCGGCCTCGCCAGGGCCGAGCACAGGGGGATGATCCCTGCCCTGGTCCTGCTGGCCACACTATGGCTGACACAGGCCAGGATGCCGTTGGCCTTCTTGGCCACCTGGGCACACTGCTGGCTCATCTTCATCCGGCTGTCGACCAACACCCCAGGCCCTTTTCCGCCTCTTCACAGACTCATCAGAGGTACCAAAGTGTGCGTGGGCTGCCCCGCTGCCGTATCTGTGCTGAAAGGCTTTGACAACCCAGGTGGGATGCTGGTGACGTACTGGAGAAGGGTCTGGCTTGTACTAGCTGCGTTTTGCTAAGGAACACGCACCAGTGGATGCTCTGCAACTCAAATGCTACGTCAGATGTCCAAGATGGAGACAGTCAAATACCTCCTTGGAAAATGTCGGTCTTCTTGGCTATGGGAGGTGAATCTCTGTGGACTGTGTGTTAGTTGTGGACTGCGTAATATAACACTTGCAAAATTTATAATTGTCATGATTCTTCACCCAATCATAAACATTAATTAGCAATGATATTGCCTGTTATTTTAGTAATTGATGGAGAGCTTCCTGCTCTACAGACCAAAGAAAAGATCCTGGAAGGATCTTTGAAAGCAGAAGGACTTTCCAAAAGCAGAAGGCATCTGGACCTCAGAAAGTGCTAACACAGGGGGAAAACCGGGGATGAAGGCAGAAATTCAGAGAGAGATGCGGACAGAGTGAAAGGGGCCAGCAGGGGAGCCCGAGGCGTCATCGGCAGCAGGTGACGCCGGAGCTGCTCAACGCCCTCGAAAGAAGATGTTTGTGCCAGCAGCTACCAGAGGGAGCACCGCTCGGCACAAGGCGTGGTGAGGATGGGCCTGGAGAAACGGGGCACCCCAGCGCCCACCCCTTCCCGCACCCGGGCCGTGAAGCCCTTTCTCTAACTGTGTCGGGCACTTCAGAGGGAGCCGAGCAGGGGAGGAGGGCTGGGCGGAGGAGGCCACAGAAGCAGC
The DNA here is from genome assembly GCA_009819775.1 of Phoenicopterus ruber ruber. Classification (NCBI taxonomy): domain Eukaryota; kingdom Metazoa; phylum Chordata; class Aves; order Phoenicopteriformes; family Phoenicopteridae; genus Phoenicopterus; species Phoenicopterus ruber. Next base: position 749,281 of record CM020221.1, read on the forward strand.
CCCGCAGCGGGGACAGAGGAGGCCCATCGATGGCGGGAGGCCACGGGGGGAAAAGATGACGCCTGCCTGCCCAGGAGTTTCTTTAGGCAGGGAGCAAGTCTTGACCCCGAATAATACTCAAAGATGTGAAGACTCACCAATATTTCCTCTTTTTCCTATGTTTTTGCTAGGTGAGTGTGCCTGTTCTCCTCTCCTATTTTTAATCGTCTCTCCTGTATTTCTTGTTTTCCTTCTTTCCTTCATTCTCTTTCTCTTCTTTCTCTTCTTTGTTTTCTTTCTTTTCTTTCTTCTTCTTTCCTTCTTTCTTTTTTCTTTCTTTCTTTTTTCTCTCTTTCTCCCTTTCTTTCTCTTTTTCTCCATCCCTCTCCTTCCCTCTCTCCTTCCTTCCTTCCTTCCCTCCTTCCTTCCTTCCTTCCCTCCTTCCTTCCTTCCTTCCTTTCCTCCTTCCCTCCTTCCTTCCTTCCTTCCTTCCTTCCCTCCCTCCTTCCCTCCTTCCTTCCTTCCCTCCTTTCTTCCCTTCTCTGCTTCCCTCTCCCTCTCCTGTCCTGCAGCCATGCCCTGCTCCCGGAGGAGCTGGACTCTGGCCATTTTCCTATTTTTGGCTCCCTGACCATTCCTGCAGTCATTTCCCACTCCGGGACGATTCCCGCCAAGCGAGCGCCTGTACAGCTGGCCTCAGAGGATGGCCTAGAGCACGTAAGCAAACAGGGACCCTTGCAGGAAAATAAGAATATACCACGGGCTCTTTCAGTTTTCCTGAGCCTGTAGCAGGCCCTGAATTATCCACACTCATTCCTGTTTCGCAAATGTTTTCAGCGTAGTGATGGAGTCACGGGGACATTTGAATTTATGAATGAATTCTTACTGCAAATCCGATGGAAGACCATGATGTTTCAGGCTATTTTTCCGCCCCCAGTTTGGCTGAACTGAGCACGTTGCTGGCGTGGGATTTTTCCATCTCTCAAAAGCCATTGATAGGACAAGGGGTGATGGTTTTAAACTAAAGGAGGGGAGATATAGGCTGGAAATCAGAAGAAGTTTTTCACACTGAGGGTGGTGAGGCCCTGGCACAGGTTGCTCAGAGAGGTGGGAGATGCCCCATCCCTGGAAACATTCCAGGCCAGGCTGGACGGGGCTGTGGGCAACCTGATCTGGTTGGGGATGTCCCTGCTCATGGCAGGGGGGTTGGACTGGATGGCCTTGAAAGGTCCCTTCCAGCCCAAACTATTCTATGATTCTATGATTCTATGATTTGTTAGGTGAAGACAAAAGGTGATGGTTGTGTTTTGTGTTGTGGCGGTCATCTGCGATCTTCGCTCGCGTGTCAGGTGGAGGAACGCTGAGCTCATCGGTAACGGCCTGAAAATGGTCAGGGGAGTCTCGCTGTCCCATGTCAAGCCAAGTGAGAGGCAACCAGACAGCTCTTTCTTTCATTTTGTCGATGTCTGTGGGAGCTGGTGTGCGAGGAGGTGCAGCAAGAGATAAAGTCTTCCCTCAGTCTGCGGTGCCTTCGGTTGTGGCTTGAAGGCAGCATCTCAACAAACCCGTCTTGACAAGGTGTCTGGGGGGAAGGAGGACTTTATCGTCCACTTCACAAAGATGGGTGGCCGTGGTGTGCAGTGAGGAAGGAGGGGTTTGGCTGCACCAATATATAGGTTGGAAGAAAAGCCCAAAGACACGTGGAAAAGGAAATTAGGAGAAAAAAACACAAGACAAAGTAATAAGCTTGGGATGGAAAAGTTAGGGAGAAAGAAGACGGGGGAGGGGCTGGGGGTTTAGGATGAGCTATAGCCAGATGGGTCAGGATGAAAAACTGAAGACCAGGATAAAGAAACGTACAGTAAATGTAAGTCCTGGAGAAGCTATTTACCTTCTGGGTCAGGTACAGCAGAAAGCCTCCTCAAGGGCACCAAACCCAGCTGCTGGTCTGGTCCTGGGGCTCACATGGGATTAAGGGCCAGAGGGAAATGCTTTTTCCCAGGAGTCTCAGCTTTTGCTTTGGGCTGTTGTGCCCTCTAGTGCTACGCGAAGCAAGGCAAAGTTCGAGGCAGCCACCTGCCTAAAATTCAGCGTTTTCAGTTACTCCTTCCAGGATGCGAGGTCAGTCATATTAGTGCCCAACGCTTTCAAAAAATTAGCTTGTTTTGGTCACACTAACTGAGCGCGACTTCTTCAGATGGCTCTTGAAGGACATGCCTGGTCTCCACCTGCCCTAACCAGAGGAGGCTTTGCACCCGGAGACCTTGAAGCCTAAACTGGGCGCAAACCTTTGGTGTTTGGGCAGGTGGGGCACCTGCCTCCCATGCACTTGCACGTCTGCAAGGATCTGTACAAAAGGCAGGTCTGGTGGTGACGTGTCAGACTTCCTACGGCCAGCTCCGGACCTACGCTCTTCTGAAACTTTGTGTTGTGGGTTTTCTTTGCCGCGCTACCACCGCAGCCATGGCTTTGAGGCAGCAATCCCAACCTTTCCCAGCATTTAGCAGTGCTCAGGGAGTTTTTTTCCACCCTTATCATAATTTGGCATCAGGCAAAGAATTCCTGGAGGAATAAGATCCTGCTTCGTAAAAGACAGCACCTCTTACATGTAGCTATGCGCAGCACATACGTTAGAGAAAAACAGAGAGAAGAAGAATGAGCAAGGAGCGCTTCACGCGTACAGATTCGCCGCTCAAGCCCCCGACGCAACGCATCGCTTCAGGATGAAGCCAGACACTGCGCACAAAAGGACGTGACCGTGAGTTCCTACCTGGATCAAATTATATCCCGTTCGCTGAATTAACGCACGGAGGGCAGCTTCTTTCTGTGTGCCGGTCAATCCATCCCCGGATTTGTGATTTGATTCCATTGTGAGTGATTATCAGCAAAAAATCAGGTTAATTAGGGGTGCTCACTGCAATCAAATTTAAGATAAATTAAATAAATTAATACAGCTAGGAGGAGAAAGTCCACCCTCCTGAGAAAGTTAACAGGATCGTTCTTCCTAAATCAGTTATTTTTGAGATAAAACCAAACCAAAACACCACAGACCATGGAAAAAGCAAGAATACCCCCCTTATGTTGCGTGAAAATCAACAGCATTTCAACCCACAGCACTCCGGTGAGCCGCAGAGGGACGTTGTATCGTATCGGTGCACGCGTCTTAGGAGGGGAACACACGTAAGACGCCTAATCCTGCGCTGGGCGCGCGACGATGAGGCCTCCGTGCCACCGCGTCCCGCTGGGGCTGGGAAGGGAACCTCGTCCAAGCCATGTCCGGCACTTCATGAGAAACCAGACCTAGGTCCAGATCTGGCCTATTCTCAAAAATGAAGAACGTGGGAGAATTCAGATCTGTATCTAGGTTCAGGGCTGGAGCAACCTCGGGTTCAGACGTTTTGATTCAGAGCTGTAGTTTTAGGTCATACCTAATTAAAGATTTGGGGTTTTTTTTTAAGTTTTCCTTTTGGGTTGAAAACACCATAAAGCTGAAATCCAAATCTGAATTGGGTTACACCCTAGCAAAGGGGCATTTATGAGATGCACTCGGGACCTATAATTTCAGGCTGCCCTGGTTTTCCCGCATGCTGAGCTTTGAGCTTGTGCAAAAACCGCTTGCACAAGCCAAGCACAGAAACAGGGTCTGCAGGTGCATCGTTGAGCTTCAGTGACGACGGGCTGACGCTGAACACCAGCAAGAGCAAACCCGTTGCCTCCTTGGGTTCTTGTAGACGGGGCAAGTGCTGCGGGCTGGTAGGACTGAGAACTCCGTAGTAGGAAATCGCTAAATCGTGTCATCCAAAATGATAGTTATTGCCTTAAATTGCTTTCAGTTGTACAAAACTGGAGGCAACGAAAGGCGATGATAGCTCCCAGGCTTGCTTGGAGGGCAAACAGGGCCAAAAGGGGCCAGGGTGGGTGTACTGGGGATGAGGGGGACGGGGCACCCCGGGACCCTCCATGGCACAGGGACGGGGAGGGGCATGGCACGGTGGTGGGGATGCAGAAGGGAAATCCGGAGGGGCAGAGGCAGGGTGACAGAAAGGTGGAAGGAGGATGGAGTGCTGTGGCTGCGCCCTGAGACAAAGCCAAGTTTTGGGGAGAGGACCCTAAACAATCCCCCTGTACAGCAGGTCCCTTGGTGCGTATAACATGAGCGTTGCACGTAAAGAAACGCAGGGAAAGAAGCGCGACATATCCAGCTACGGCAGATTTTTCTGAGCGTGCCACGACGTTATGGAAATAACAGGAAAAAGCCTTTTCCAATAACCGACTGTTTAACACCAAAATCTTTTATTAGCACATGCCGCTTTTGGGGTTCATTGAGGGAAGAGCCAAGGTTTGAGGCTGGCCACTTCGCCTTCGGACATTACTTGCTCTGTGCTCCTCTACCTTTGTATCCTGGAAGACTTAAACGGGTGCTTTAAATTTAAATAGATGGATTATTCGCAGCGCCAAAAACGGGGCACGAGCCCAGGTGTTTGGAGGATCTCAGCCTTGTGTCACCCGGGCTCTGTCACACTGAGCTCCAGAGACTGCGACTGAAATACTTGGAAACAGAGGCATCCCTGTAATGCCAGATTTTGGAGCTATTTATTGCTGAGGTTTGTGAGACCCTTCTGATTTTTTTTTTTTTTTTGCCGTGCTCCCAGGTTCTCCGGTGTTTTAGTTACTACCAACGTGCAGGGGCTGGGAGATGGACTGTGCAATGCAATCGCGCTCTCCCGTCTCTAATTCCAAAAGGAGTGTTTTCTGCCGAAACTGGAGCCCAGTTGTTGTTTTGTTTTGCCCTTGCCCAGGGCGGCAGCGAAACCCCGTTGATGCCTGTGGCTTCTGCGCCTGCCGACTCCTCCGGAGCTGGGGTTCGGCATGGCACGGCGCAGGATTAGCACGCTGCTGTGCAAAATCGAGTCGGATGCTGTCACGGGCTGCTTAAGAAGCAAAAAGCGGTCATTCAAAAAAACCCAGTTACAGTCCAAATTGGTTTTGCATCCTCCCCGGCCTGGGCAGAGACACCCTATATGCACCCTACAGAGGAAAGCTCTGGCGTACTGCAAATTTGGCCCCTTATATTTTGCTTGTGCTGCATCCCGATTTCAGCAGGGGTTTGAGCGATCGAATCGCAGCACTTGGTGCACATTTGCACAGCGCTCCACGAGTCCCTGCTAGCCCTTGTATCCGGACTTGAGCCCATCCTCAGGTCCCCAGTGGCCGGGACAGAGCAGGGGACGGAAAGGGGCGGCTGCCCTGGGCAGATATCTCTAATATCCACCGCCTCGGATTTCCTAATTGTTTCTCCTCTGCCCGGTGTACCGGTGGTGCAGCGAGGCGCTTCCCGGCAGGGAGGCTGCCGGCGCGCAGAGGCGGGCAGCGGCTGCCTGCAGCCAGCAGGCACATCGCCCCGCGCCGGCAGCGTCTCCGCTCCGTGCCGGGAAAGCGGCTGGACTCCAGCCAGGCAAACTTCGGCGGCTTTCCACAGCGGCTGAGGTTTCCAGCCTGTCCCCAGCCGCGACCTAGATAGATGAGCAGTGCAAGAGCCTTTTTTTTTCTCCCCCCTGCAAATTGCACCATTTCACGCTGCACTTCCCCGCAGGCTGGGTGTCGCAGCAGCTGCTGCTTTAAATGCATTTGCATGCGGAGCCTCAAATGCCATATGTCTCTGTACCTCTCCTCCGGGGAGGAGCAATTTCCAGTAACGTCTCACTCCAGGTGATGGTTTCATGCCGAGCAGCGAGCACAAGCCGCAGGGCTGGGGGATGGACAGGAATAGAGCATCTCCTCAGCTGATGCATTTACAGCAGGAGCAATATCCCTCTTCAGCTTCTGCCCGATTAGATAAGACCAGGCGAGCTCTTCTGGGCTCTTCTCGTAAGGCATCGTGCAAATTTTTTAGGCTCTAGACCAGCATGTCTAGACATTGGTGTACTCCAGGATGTGCTCAAGCGATCCGCTAGGAATAAGGGAGCAAGAGCGTTCAAGGTTGCGCAAGGTATTAATCACAGCCGCTGCGAAATCCAGTGTTGGAGGCTTCCACGCATTTTTCAAAAGTGCCAGAAAAATCGGTCGCCGTGCTCTTGGGATGCGTGTTAACGATGACCTGGCCTTAATCTGCGCCCAGTGCTTCCACACGCTGCCACCTTCGAAGAAACCCCAGCCGGCCCCACGGAAATGGCCCTTCCCCACGCGAGCAGTGGAGGATCCCCATCCCTGGGGATGCCCCGACCCGCCCGGACCCCGGCCCTCAGCAGCCCCCTGCAGCTGCGGCGCCGGCCCTGCTGGGAGCGGGGTCCGGCTGGAGACCCCCGCCCCGGGGTACCTCCAGCCCGAGTTGCTCTGCCTGTCCCCGCTCCCGACTCAGAAGGAGCATCCGAGGCCGGGGCCAGACAACGCTGCACACTCGGGGCTTGGACGCGCACGTGGACGACCCAACGCGCCACCCGGATCCGGGTTTGTAGCGCCGCTCTTAGAAATTAGGTCCCTCCTATTAATTACCGGCCCAAAGTCATTGGCAGCTAATTGATAAGCCCCGGTGCTAGACAGCTTTCCTCCATCAGTGGCGTTTCCCTGGGATGGAAACAGAAATCATACCTCTCTCTTTTTAAGAGGTGTAAATCCCAACGCAACAAATCCCAAGCGCAGTAAAACAGGCTTTCCAGCCCCCAATTTTCCAAGCACCTCTTCCTCCCCCCCTCCTCTCCCACCCCCCTTGGCCTGAGGACGCCTAAACGCCTTTTTGGACAGGGCACTTGCCCACCTCCGCCACCCAAGGGTCCGTGTCCATCAGTGCCTCCGGACTATTTCCAGGCTCGAAGTCACGGTGGGATGTTTTATTTCTGAAACCGGTGGGATTTCAGCACTTTCCCCTTATTCCAGGCGTGAGCCTCCGTCCTTGCAGCCATGCCCGTGTGCTGGGCTATTTTTTTTTATCGTTAAGGGTAAGGGGGGAGAGCTGCTGTCGCAGGACCGGGGGAAACACGATTACGTTCTCTCCTTCTTTGTTCCCTGGGCCATTAATCAGTTAACAACCCACCCTCACAGGGGGAAAGCTCCCCTTCCATGGCTGCTGCCAGAAAGTGGGAACGACTGCAGCAAATTAAGGCAGTATTTTTAGCACTATGTAAAAAAAAAAAAAAACACCACACTTAATAGAAATAATTGTTCTGGAATTCAGTCATTTTCAGGGGTTTGACCCTTAGACGTGTTGCTGTTAATAATGACCATTATGCTAAAAAGAAAAGAAAAAAAAAGGAGGGGAGGCTGCATTTTATTCAGATGTTTGTACTGAAATTAGGACCTTCAGAGGTGCAAACTGTCCAGGTACATTTCCTACTTCATCCTCATTTTTGACCAAATTTTTAACCATACTACCAGGTTATCATGGCCACAGCATGAAGAATCTCGCCCCTTTAGAAAAGGAAGGTACTGCTTCTGTCCTAAATCAGAGCATCGCTTCATTTGATTTTCCTCTCGCCATCGAACGCTCTCATTTATTTTAGGTTTCTGTTAAAGCTCTAAAACGCCACGGCAAGGAAAGGTACCTTTATGCCTAGCAAACCTCAGATCGACAAGAAACAAACTTATAATACTGCTTCACCTCTCCACGACTACGTCTACACGTGGTTTCCTTGCCAGCTACTGCAGGCAGATCCTGCGGTTTTGCTCCATCCCGCCAGGAGCAAGATGAATCCAGAAGCTTTTATCCCCCAAAACATGGATTTTACTTCGCTTTTGGGTTATCTGCTTGGAAAAGGGGGAATCGGTTTCCCCACTCAAGGGATGTCTCCCGTGCCGGGACTTCTGCTGAGAGGAGGAAAGGTGGAATTTGGGGCCGGACCCTGCTCGCTTCCCCCACCGCTTTTGCACCCTGCGCCTGCCCCTTCGCAGCCCTTTCGGGGAAACCTGGTTACTGTTTCCATGAACGAGATAACGAAACCGTGTTTATCCTGCGCGGATCAATACACCGTCGTGTTTGAATGCGTTGAGCCACTTGGACACATGGAACGAAGGCCGTTTTGCACCGGTACCCCCCCGGCGCGACTGCTCCTCGCGAAGAATAGACTCGCCTTTGAAGAGGCCGGAGAAGTATATTCACTCTTTACCCTTCATAACCCAAACAGGTAGTTACTAGAGAAACTATTTTCCTTTAGGTTATCAGCTTGCTTTTCAAAGTTTTGGGGTTTTTTCCCTCCCTCCAGGCTCCAAGCGATATATATTCTCATATATATATACACCACACGAAGCGTTCTTCATATTCTTCCTAAAGCTTGAGGCTTCGCGCGCTGCCACCAGCCCTTTGCTGGGGTGAGACACGCTGCGGGACGGAGCGCGATTGAGCAACGCGGCACAAGGCTTTAGTCCCTTCGCTTTCCAGGGTGTAGGGGTTTTTCCCAGCTCAGGGAAAGCAGGAACTCACAGGTACTTGCAGGAAAGCAGGATAAATTCAAAGTAATGGAAAAGCGCTGTACGCTTTGCAGCACATTGAGCCCCCGCGTATAAACCAGCAAATTTGCTCTTCTGCTTGGGAGGCGGCTTCTCTCTTTGAAACGCCTTCCCTCCCGCGCGCGGCTTGGGCAGCGCTGACACCAAACGCGCACAGCATGCCCCCGAAAGCCCCTTCTGAGGGTGATGGGTGCCTGACGCCGAGCCCAGGCTCCTTCCCCCCCTCTTACTTGCAGCATCACGTGCCGGATGCTTTGAAGCCAACCTCCCTCCTGCGCCTGCTCCCACCCGAGCCTACTACTTCGCCAAGGGAAAACAGCTTAAGAGAAGCGTTATGTGTTGGGCAGAAAGCCTGCTAGTTTGAAGAGATTAGGGAAAATTGAGATTTTTTTAGGAGCGGCGATTGCCTTTGGTATGGAGACCGACCTTTCGCAAAGAGAAGGAGGAATAAGAAGACGGCTGGAAAGATCTCTAATGATTAGCCCTAGGAAGTTGCGCTTTAACAAATCGAGACCGAATTATCGCAGTGAAAATCCCTCCTCCCCCTTCCACCTTGTCTGGCTTTGCTTTTCTGGCAACTGCCAGTGACCGGAGCGGGGAAAGCGGTAAAAAAAGCTCCTTGCCACCGCCGCCGGACAGAAATTACGCCGAGGAGCCCTCCTCTCCCCACCTTGCTCATCAAAAAGTCAAGGCGAGCGGCGCGGGGCTGCGCCAGTGCGTGGGTCCAGCCGCGCCGTGCAGGGGGGTCCCGGCCCCCCCGGGTCCAGCCCCACCGGTGTCAGGCAGCACCCAAGGCGTGAATGTGACGATGGGGCACCACCGAGGGGGGAAGGCGTGCGACGGAGCTGCTCCTTCCCCATTCCGGCCAAAAGCCCCGTTTCACAGGAGACCCGGTCCCCGCGCCCCACACCTCGGGGTAGATGAGCGGCCGCGTACCTGAGCAATTTTGGAGATCACCGCCCGGGAAAAAGGTCTCCTTGATTATGGAGAGTTTGCGACGTGTCACTCCGGTTATTCCCTAATCATCATATCAAACTCCAAAGGTTCAGCAGCCCCGGGGCTGGTTTACAGTCCCCGCGGGTTAAACGTTAACCCGCTCTATCTCCTGGCTGCCTGCAGGCCTTTGACCAGATAGCTGGGTCACCGCCACTCCGACAGCACCTACCCAGGCCCATTTCTTTTTGTAAATAAATGCAAAGGACTGAAGTCAGATCGCGGCTCAAGGGCCGGCCCTGCGCTACCATTTTGATGCCGGTTCGTTCGCTCCGCGCCGAAGGCTTTCCCAGCTGATCCATCCCCGCTGCCGCTGCTGCCCCCAGCAGAGATGCTGGGAGAAAGGACGCAGCCCTGCGCCAGTCCTGGCTCCAACAGGAGGTTCTGGCTTGCTGGAGGAGGACGGCAGGAACGATAAATCCCTCTTGCCGGTGGCCTAAGTGCACGTAGCCTGCAAACTGCGGGTTTGCAGGAATCGCTATGAAAACATCGTCCGAGCAAAGACTAAATATACTCGCAGCGAGGAAAGCCAACGCAGGTTTTGGGGTGGGTGTTGCACCTGGAAAAGGCTGCAAATAAATTCAGCAGCAGCGAGTCTCTGCGATGGGTGGCTTCCAGGTGTGGCAACCTCTTAGCATCCAGATATTGTGGTCCTCGGAGTATCGTGCCGCATCTGTTGATGCAACAGCCAAATTTAATGTTTTCCTCTGCTAAAATCCTTCTGGACCCCGACAGCGATGAAACGGGTACCGCGGCGGCTTGGCAGAGTAATTTCTCGTAGGACGTGGAAGTTTAGTATCCCAGCATAAGGATCCGTCCCTGCAATTGCATCCCGCTGTGGCTCGCTCTCACCTCAGTGCTGGGCCACGACCCGACTACAGCCTGTCGGTCGGCCAGTCCTGAAGCCGACCCCCACTAGCAGCCCTTGCCGACGCTGACGCTGAACGACATTTAAGGCAGTCTCGGGCTTCGTTTCGAGGCATGTTAAATGAGGCGTTCATGATTAGGTGTTGCTGACGCTTCAGGTTTGGAAAAGTGCCATACCGGTGTTTGCCCAGCTTTAAAAGCGTTAGGTATTCCCGTGCGGTGGGTAGATAGCGGGGGCCTTGCTCCCTCAACGCGCGCATCTCGCTCCTCGCCCAGCGCAACCGCTGCCTCACCGAGGCGCTGCCGCCTCCACCCGTTTCTTGGCCCAAAAGTGTGATTGCTCCCAAGAAAAGGTCTGCCCTCCGGTATCCGCCTTTCTGCTGGATTCAGGGCTTCAAAGAGTAGATCGGGGGCTTCAAATGTAGATTTTGGAGTACATTTTTTAAAAAAACCCCAAACAAACCCCTCCCAGTTATGGCCACCTACCACTGAGCACAGGACCCAGAGAGGGTTTGGGGCCTGCTGCTCCTCCTGACCTCCTGGGCAGAGCTGGGGAGTGACGGGCTGATATAACGTTGGATTTTTTCCCTGTCAAACGGATTTTTCTGCCTTTAGTGTGCCATCCTGTCTCATCTGTCATAAGGGATCGGTAAGGTTTGATCATCGGTGACCTTAGATTTCAGGCTCAAAGCCAGCGTGCCACCGAGCACCTCGGCCTCCCCAGGGAAACGTTTTGAAACGATTCAGTGATCAAATAAACGCCGCTGCCCTGAAACGGTGACGGCGGGAGGCGCAAATCAGCTCCAAGAAATGAAGCGTTGTGCACCTTCACGCGACCGTCACTGAAAAGGAGTCACGGCAAAGCCTCTCTGGGGGGAAGAGAGCGACGAGAGACGTTACCTGAGCCGCGTAACGGAGGAGCCTGATGACCCGTGAGCAAGACTGGAAAGCCTCGCTGGGGAGGAAAAGCCATCTGCTCGTTAGACGAAATGCAGGCGGCCGGTGGGGCGAGAGGTGTAAACAGAAGGGTTTGGGATGGAAAGCCAGTCGCCAAGCCCCATTCTGGGGGAGAAACCGGCTGTGCTTCCACCGGATTGACCCACAGGCGTGGAGGAAGCGTGACAACACACAGGGGCGTGGGGCACCCACGGAAAGCCGTTCGGGTGCCAAAGGAGTTGGGGTTTCGGCATAATTATTTGAAGGCCCTCGGGTTGTGCGGGAGCGGCAGCTGTGGTGCTTTTCTTTGTCTTCCTCTCTCCGGGGCAGGTTTTGCTCAGAAGAGGAAAAGCGACCAGAAGAGGAGACATGATCTGTGTTTATGTTGCCTTGAAAGCCTCTCGAGAGCGTAGTCGAGAAGCCCCAGGAGCGGCAAGACATAATTGTTTCCTTTTCCACAATCACGCCAGCCGTGGGTTGCCTGTTCGAGGGTCTCCCTCGGCTTGCCAGGTGGGATTAGGGAAAAGCACTTCCAGATCAAGAAAAATGATACTCGAGCGGACGTCGCTCCTTCGTGTTAACTGCTTATGGCCACAAAAACCCTAAGGTGGGCCCGATCCTCCAGCTTCCCCCGGAAGTGCCACAGGAAATTTCCCCGGATGCCCAGCGAGGGGTTGCTGGCAAATCTCCATCTCAGCTGGGGATCAGCAGCTGCCCATTAGCACAGCAATGAAGCCATTAAAACAGCTTTGACTTCAGGAGGAGCAGGGTGCCCTGCCCAGGACCTCTTGCGGGGTCATCTCTCCGTCTCTGCTCGCTCAGGTTTTGAAGTAGGGAAGGTTTTAATTTAGCATTGGGCTTTCCTTGAGCATTGCTGGGGAGGCTCAGGGGAGAAGGGGGTGGGAACCCGGGAGGACATGGTTTTGGAAACCACCAACGCTAGGGACATTGTCCACGTCCATTAGAAATGGCTTGACATGCCACGCCACAGTGGGCAGACGTTCCTAGGCTCCGTGAGTTTCGGTAGGTTACTGGGCTTGGGCAGCTTATATAGTGCACAAGGAGACTTTACAAGGATAGACACAGCTTAAAAGTGTAAAGCAGGTGTTTACTGGTTAATGCCTGTGCTGATTAGCTGAGACGTGGGAGCTTCTAGGCCAGGCAGTGGGGTGTTCACCACCCCCGACCGGACACCCAAGGAGAGTTTGCTGGCTGGTCATCGGCCAGGTGGGGAAGGTTCACCTCCATCACGCCTGGGAAGGGCACCTCAATGGTGTTTCCAGTGCTCTCACTGTCCCCTTAGCTTTCTGCATTGGCGCTTTTTCCTCTGAGTCCTTGAGCTGGGAGTGGGTCCATCTCAACCACATCCCCTCTTTTGCCTTCCTTAGCTGGTGTGACTCTCCTGACAGTTTTCTCAGGTGATTTAGCCAAGGCTATGCAGCTGCGCTGGATCTGCAAGAGGCTCTGGGGCCCGTGGAGCTGGGCCCATAGGAGCTGAGCTACAGGTGAGCCCAAGCACGTCCTCGCTGGAGAGCCAGCTGCGGCGGGGCTGGGAGAACCGCCTGCCCCGTGGGGAGAAGATGAAGGGCTGGACCCAGCCCTGGGCACACCTGCTGTGACACAGAGAGGGACTTGCACGGGGACGTCTGCCGTGTAGCGGGAAGGAAAGCGGGAGCTCTGCCAAGGTGAGAGGTGATGGGGAGTTTTGCGGGGGGGACGGGAGGGTGGAGAGCTACGGATACAGATGTGCTTCCCAAAAGACTGGCTTTGGGTGCCGGGGCGGTGAAGCAGCCTGGGGCAGGAGCCTCTGTGCATCCCCACGTCTAGAGATGCGGGGTGGTGCTGGAGGCTGCTCCGCAAGTCCTCGTTCCCAGAGGCTACGCGTGTTTTTCACACAACCCAGTAAGTCACGTGCAGGCTTTTGCTGGGGCTGGGCTTTAAGAAACACAAGACCTGGTCTTAGCTTTTGTTGTGTGGAGCTGTGATCTACGGCGTAAGATCATCTGCCTTCTCAGGTCTGGAAATGGTAAAAATGGTGATGAGGTTGAGCGTTAATGGCTCAGCTGTAAGGTAGACATGTCTGTGATGCCAATGCTCCCCTTGAAGGCATCTCCCGAGCCCTCTGGCTCTGCTCAGTGGGGACACCGGGGCCAGGCTGACCACGCTGCGCCCCGGCTGCGCGGGCGCCCGGGTGCCGTGGCCCCCCGGTTAGCGGCGTGCCCGCCGCAGGGGACGGTCTGCTGGGAACGCAGGGAGAAGTGGGCTGTGGCTGAAAGGACACTGAATTTTCCCAGGTGGGCTATAGATTCAGTAGGGCACATATATGTTACTAGGGAGGGTTACGTGCGTCTGTGTGTGCGTACTAAGAGCCACGAGTTACAGCTCGTGTTAAACACCATTACAACTCATTATAGCTATATAAACATCGTTACGCTCCTTTCCCCAGAATAAATCTGCATACTGTAATGCTGCTGTGGTCTGTAATTATAAACAATTCAATTAAAGTCTTAATGGTTTCAAAAAGCAATCCTACGTTGCAGCAGCCTGCGGCACAGCCTGCCAGAGAACTGCTCCTAGGCTGCAAAGGAATTAACATCGGAGCAAATAGCCTGTGTGGATGTATATTCATATATATATATATATAAACCACTGGGTCCCAACTACAAAACCAGCATCGGGTGAAAAAACAAACTCTTTATAAAGATTGGCGTGAATGGGGTTTCTGCATCCCCGTCCCTCGGGCTGGGGGGTCTCCAGGCTCTTGCGTTGCTGCTTTTCCCTTGTCGTGGCCGAGACATTTCGGGTTTGATGGTGCCGCAGAGAAGCAGCAGCGATTTGCCACCGGCACGCGTTGCGCCTGAAGGGTGTTGGATCGTGCCGCTGCCAAAGAAAATAGAATAAATTATGAAAGCTTTGTGTGTCTGCGGCTTCCAGATAAACCTGCGGTCAGAAGTACTCCTTTGATTTATGATAGTTTGATGTGAGCTGTGTTTGTGGAAGGCTAATGTTTGGATATTGATTGAATATTGACATTACGCTGGTCCGTAAATGTTCTCCCGTTCCCCCGCCTGCGAGGTCGGTGTAGTCGTAACGCGGTGCGGGAGCCTGCGGCGTTCAGACTTCTGCAGCCTCCCGGGTTTTCTGCAAGTGCTGCTGATGGGCACCGCAGGGGGCAAAGCAAAAATAACAGCTTTGGGATCCCACCCTTGGGCCCTGGCGTAGCGCCAGCCTGCGTAGCCGTAACGCAGGAGCCGAGCCGCGTCGGCGAGCGCAGGTAACAGCGTGCCACGAGCACGCGAAGCGCGCGCGGTCCTAACTCGTCCGCTCGATAGCGGTTTCTAAAATCCGCGTCAAAAAGTAATGGCAAAAAAGCGATTTACAACAGGAGCTGGTGGCGACGCTGGCTATGAAAGTGGGTTTGGCTCCTTGTTACGAGAAGCGCGTTTTAATTCTGTACCTGCTGGCATGTCTTTCCCGTTGGCAAGTAATTCTTCAAGAGATGGCACGAGACCCAAAGGCTTGGGAAGTTAAGGGAAAGTTACCTTCAGCTACTTCTAGTTATACTGAAAATTTCCCAACCTGCTTCCTGACTTTCTCCCCCCCACTTCTGTTCATGCAGTTTCTTGATACTAATAGTATGTCCTCTACTCCGCCTTGGAAAAGGACAGGTTTATCGTGGGCCTAATAATACCATATACTTCAGAAGTAAGTAATAAAAAGTAATATTTTTTTTTATAAAACAAAGTCCTCCTGCTTAAGTAGGAGCGTATGAAGGCAAACCTTGAAGTCATAGGTCTTAAGGTTTATTTAACGCAGGTTAAAAAAATAAATTCCTTTCTGCAAAACGTTATGGGTGAGTTGTCCTTTGTATGAAAATGAAGGTGGCTAGCTCATCATTCGCAACGGTCACGGCTCAAGAAACGGAAGGAAGCTATTTATTTGAAAAGAAAACTTCTGAATACGTGCTTCACGGGCAAAATAGAAGAGCTGTGACAATGGAAATGAAGATCTGGGTGAATATTTCCATACCATGGGAGCACAAGTACAGTTAAAATCTGATTTTTACTTTGTGGTTGTTTTTCCCCCGTTCCTCCCGCAGCAAGCTGACATTCAAATTATTTGATGTGGAAATGGCTTTCTCTAAGCTTTGGCTTCCCAAACAGCTCTTGTTTCACCGTAAGTATGTCCTGAAGTAATAGGATGTTCTAACAGTAGTGGTTTACTTCAAACGTAAGTGAAAAGTAATAATTGGATTTAGTGCGTAAATCACTGACAGTGAGTAATCTCATGCTGTTAGGACTTGTTAAAATAACGCACTTAAAACTCTCTCCCAGCCGAAACCAAAGCTCACAAAACAAATAACTAAACTCAAAGGCCAGATGCCGTTATTTCGCAGCACCTTTTTGCGGCTTATGTGTGTGCAGGAGAAGCTCCCTTTTTTTTTAATTTCAGGGCAAATACGAAGCGACAGGGAAGAGGCAGGACTCGCACAGTTGTTTGTCTGTTTGTTTTGGAAGGACACCCTGCCCAAGGCCGCACGAACTCAGCCGTCGCGGCCTGCGTGGGTACCTGCAGCACACAACCTGTTTGCAGTCCAGGAGAGAGGGGGATTTGCAGCGCTGGAGAGATCCTGCAGCGCCGGCTGGAATGAAGCTGTTCAACAGCACGCGGCCCTCGGTGCTCGGGCTCTAACGCCGCGGTCGCTTCGGGATCCCGGTAGCTCCCGCAGGGGCTCGCCTGAGGACAAAGGTTCGAATGAGGGGAAGCCACCCAAGGGGTACGGCGTGGCTCGAAAGGGCCATTGCCAGATGTTACAAACCCAAGGGAAGAAATGCGGTTTGTTGCTGCGTCCAAGGGAGGAGAACGGAAAGCATAAATTTATCCATGCGGCTATAAACCCTCCCAAGGGAAAAGTCATTTCTAGGGACGAATAATATGGCATTGAATGACATTTCTGTTCTGTTTGGAGCAAGAGATTGTCGTTAAATATTGCAGCTATCTCCTGGTCCTCCCGGGAGCCCGCGTGATGGAGTACATCCCCCTTGGGCACAGACGGGCAGGGATTACCGGGAGCTGCGGAGCTGGCAATAGTAACATCAATCCCAATCCCTACCTGATCAGGGAAAGCTCCCTGTGCCTGGGTGCGGGGGCAAAGACAACGGGGTCAATGCCACTGCTCTAGTTTTCTGGAGGGGGCACTTGTGAACCACGCACATAAAAGAGAGGAGGTAGGAAAAGCAGTGTTAATCCTGGGATATAAGGGCATTGATAAGAGAAACGGTAACGATTCGCATAAAACACTTGGCAAGTCTGGGTAGGAGAGATGGGGGGACGAGGCTTGGAGGCATTTTGTATTTATCTTTATATATAAATATATCTTTAAAAAATAAAAATACATTGGTGGACCTTGGAGACTTTTCTTCTGCTGGGAGACCAGGGAGGAAAATGAAATTTTTTTCTAAGTAGCAGGTTGGCACTTGTAAGCCAGACCTAACCACTAAGCTGAGTCTTTGGCCTCGTCTGAGCTTTGCCCACCTGGGGAGGCAAGAGCAAATAGTTTAGGATGCTGTTTTCTTCCATGCGGCTTTTGCTTTTTTCCCACTTGTGTTTTTCTTCAAAGACCATTTCATAGCTCCTGTGTCAGCCCGGTGAATGCAGGCATGCGGAATATTTCCCAATTCACCCTTAAAACGGCAGACGTGTTTCCGTGACTCATTCCACCTTTCTAGTACGTAATGATTTCCTTCTGAAAAGCATTTCTGTAGCACGGTGAATCAGGGCGTGTTGTGGTATTGCAGCAAAGGACCTGGGACATTCTGATACCATTAGGGCACCAAGTACAAAAGTTTATAAAACTGTTCCCGGCGCGTCAGGAATGAAATCGTGGCTGCGATAGGCTTTGCTGGCCTGACTTGGGCTTGTAAGTCCCTGGTTTATGAATTCACGGAGAAATAGAAGGAAAGAAAAGTGCCCGGTTCAAACTGTGGAGGGAGGGGAAGAGCCCAGAGTGGGAAGCATCGTGTCACCTCACAGCGTGTCGTGCCAGGAGGGGCCAGCGTGGCCCAGCCGCTTCTCTGCAGAAGGGGCAAAATTATTTGCTTGGGTGCGTATTTGATAGCGCCCATCAAACTAGGGGTGAGCCCAGCCCAAGCGCCAAGGCGAAGGCAAGTCCGTTAATTAGCCAGCGGGACAGAGAAGCAAGTAAGAAACGGGGAAATTGAGTTTTCCTCGCACTGACGCTGCTGTTGTGCTGCTGGTTTGCACTTTTGCAAGCGCCCAAGATCATTCTTTTAGTTTTGTTTTTCCTCTCTGGGACTGCCTGAGAAGTTAATCTGGCGCGCAAGAAAAAAAACCCAGCAGGAGAAACCGCACCTCTATTCCTACTTGGCAAATTTCTTGCGGGGTTCCTGCACCGTAATTGTGGGCAGCCTCGCGTGGGACAGCTAGGACGCTCTTCCTTCCATGAAGAGCCGGCTGCCACCTTTCCCTCTCCTGTCACCGACTTTCCTCGCGGCAGGAAAAAATGAGCCAAGGTTAACTTTGGCTGCTCTTGCTCAGGTAGAGGTGCCACGGGGTAGATCAGGACTGTGCGGTCTGTCCCTCGCCGTGTGTCGACAGCCTGTACCGAATCCCCTCAGGGATGAAACGGGGAAAAAAAGGGTACGAGAAAAACTGCAAAATGAAGTAAAAATGTTCCCGTGGCCCGAAGGATGTGAGAAAGAACAAGTGGGTGCTGGGTACTCCTGGGAAAGGAAAGCACGGAGCTGTGAACAGGTGATCAACTCCTCAAGCTCCTCGGGAAAAAGTACTCACCTATACAAATTGGAGAGACACCAAACCGTGTGTTAAGTGCTGCTCTGACCCCATTGCCCCACTAAATACGGACATCTCGGTGGTGGAGACTTAGATACCCACCTCCGGCCCAGCGGCCTTAAAGTGCAGAGAGCCAGAATCGGTGCTGGCCAAGAAATAGATTTCTTAAAATATTTCTCTGAGTCTTGTTCTTCCATTTTTCCTCTCTCTTTTCTTTCTCGCGGTGGTTTGTCAGGTGGTCCGTTTTCTGGTGCGCTGGTTTTGACCGTGGGTGGCCTCGAGCCTGGAGGCGTAGGGCTCTCCTGGCAGAGGCTGGGGTAGAGTTGGCTTCTTGGGTACGAGACCTGGTCGGAGGCCGGGTCAGAAGCGGGAAGGCTTGTTTCTTCTCCGGGAGGTTACAAAAAGTAGATCAGGTCAAAATCGTGAGGCTTGGCCCCTCTGCCTGGTCTAAATGTGAACTTCCCTGAGGGCTTGGGTTTGGATCCAGCCAGCAAAATCGCGGTGGTGGTGTTCAGCGGGGCTGCCAAGCTGTCCCCGAGTTCAGGTGGGTGGCTGGGCTGGTCCTCCACGTTAGGCCAAATCCGAACAGAACGGGGTCTATGATGCAAGGTAGCGGTGTTTATATTTGGATGTGTGACTGCTAACCACTAACAGAGTAAATATTTAATATAATAGAATGGAAAAATAGACTAATCTGAGTAGTTTAAGCAGGCCTGTGTCACTTCAACATAGGTGTAAGGGGTATTTTTTTTTCCTTTGAAGCATCTATTTTATTATTTTTTAAACGAATCTGGGACGCTGTTAGCTTTTGGGGTGTTGCAGTTTGCTTTGCTGTTTAAAAGGAGCTGTGCAGCTGACAGCCTGCCAGCACCCTCCCCGCAGCCGCCCTGCGGAATGGTGTATGGGAAGGATATTCATTTTGAAGTGGTGTTTTTAAACAAACCCTTTTCAGCTGCGGCCAAACTTAAACTGTCAAATGTTTCCATGCCTAGAGAAACGGCGTTTCTTTAAAATAAATAAAAACCGGCAACGCTGCTCCAGAGTCTATTCCTACCATTTTTGTCTAAGCTGGGACCCAGAAACAGGGGTCGAGGTTAGCTCTGCTTCAAGCTCACCCTAAATATAAAACAGCAGCTTACTGTTATGAGCTGCCACCGGCAAGTGGGACAAAGCTGTGGGGATTTACGTAGTTTGGGGTTGGGGGGGTTTGTCATCTAGATCTCTGACGCTGGTGGATTCGGTAAGGTCTAATGTGTAGGTCTGAATCTCTACCCCCAAAATGTACTTGTTGGTTGAAAGCTTGGCTTCTCCCTTTCCAAAAGTGCCTTTTCAGCTCTGTTTTTTCATCTGACACCTCTGGCCCCGACAACTATTTACCTCCTGGAGGTACGTGCTGGATGCCCTACGGGCGGGAGCATCCAGCCGGAGTAAGGGTGGAGCGCTGCAGGGGACGGCGGAGAAGTGTTGGAGACCCCTGCTCCCTTCGGCGCTGGTTTTGGGTCGTGCCGGCTCCGTGCTCCGCCACAGCACTTGCCGTTGCTTCGGATTCCTGCGGTGGGGGGAATGGTGCAGGAGCTCAGGGCAGGTACGATCTTGCTAGAAAAACTAAAATATATAAAAATGGCATCCGCCTGACAAGCTTTCCTGGCCGCTTCACTTCTGGCCACTCTCGTCGTGAGCAGAGACGCCATCCCGGGCTCAAGAAACGGCCTCCCCGGCAGTTCTGACCCTTCTTTGAGAAAGTTTCAGCTTTGGCAAATTGTCATTTTTCCAATGGAAAAGGGGCTTATCAGGCAGCTCCAGGCCAGCCTTCTGCTGGAGCTGCGGTAGGAGATGGCCACCCTTCCTGGCAAGCCTTGCTAGCGGTATTTATGTCACGTATTGCGGTTTTTCCCCTTTGAAAGCAGCCAAACTTGTCACAAAACTTTTCGCAGCTGGAAATTGCCGAAGTCTTTCTAGTGCTCGGTAACAAATCGCAATTTTGAGATAATATGTAGCCCTGGGTATTGGTTAGAAATGGTGTGTTCCGGATATTTTAAATACTAATTTGTATGTCTGAGGGGAAAACGTTCAGACACCATGCAACCGAGCAACGTATGTATAAATTCTGAATTGTAAATAAATATTCTCCCTGGGGCCATACATTTTCGGCAGTTTACCAGAAAAAGTGAGGTTTAAATGGGAATACGTTCAGCTGCTCCAGAAAGCAACCAAAATACCTCTGATATTTTGGGATGGGGCATCACTGTCCTGTCCCCCTTCCCCCCGAACTGGGCAGACCTCTCCTTGCGTTGGAGTCCAACAAGGTTTGAGTTGAGAAGAGAGAGCATCCAAAGGGACCTCTGGAGGTGACCGGAGCCAACTTGCTCAGAGCAAACTCAAGGTTTTGTCCCATTTGCGGTCTGCGTGAGTCAGTTCTGTTGCGAAAAGGCCACCGATGGATGAAAGCAGCGTGTTCGTAGGCTGTTTGGTTTCGTCTCCAACCTTGCCGCAGCATCGGGCCTTTGAAGAGGGGTGCCGGGTTTCCTGGGGAGGATGATTGGTACCACGTTACCTGTGGGATTGCTCGAGTAACTCTTTAAACAGGCTGTGGATGAAAATATAAAATGTGTGTGGTGATGCTCTGTTCAACAGCAAATTTTTTTAATGTGAAAATATCAACAGTGATTGATGCACAGTCATACAAATGAGTTAGCCTGGAGTTTAGGAGCACATATTTGTAAGATATTTCAGAGAAGAAACTTTATTCTACGAAACAAAAGAAAAAAAAAGGGCTGGGAGAATGAGAATTTCTCTTTCTAGAAAAAGAGGAGGGGTAGGCCAAGACTTCAAATCCCCCAAATATTCTAATCCATAGGGAGTAGCAAAATGTCCTGTCCCGGGTAGATGGGGAAAATAAGTCTTTGGTTGTCTCATCTCAGCCTCTCTGCTGTGGATTACACAATTTCTCCTGCATAGATAACGAAGTGCTGGGACGGGTTGCTGAAAGCGGTTGTGGAGTCTCAGTCACTGCCCTGTCCCTTGGACACCTACTGACATCGGACAGGGTGGTCCAGGGATAAATGGTTCCCAGATTCCATTGAGGTGGTGAGTGATGTCATGAGGCTCAACCTCTGAGCCCCTGCAAGGAGAAGGGTACTTGGACCACCTCTGCGAACGTCTGGGCTCTACTGAGGCTCTTCATGAATAGATGGAGTGAAACCTGGGCCTTTCACACGGTTGGGAAGCCCTGGAGACCACTCCTGGAGGTGCTTTCTGGACCCACGCTTTGATTTCCAATGGAGTTACCAAAGAGCTGGCTAACCTAAGTAGACCTGGACTAGCCCATAAATTGTTAGACCCTTGCTGGATCAGCAACTAGAAAAGTTCACTCTAATTCTGAATAATTATTTCCAGCACATGTCCGCTTCAAAGCAGTTGCCAAACAGGGTCTTGAGGACTTGCTACTGCCCCTTGCTGCATTAAGCAGAATAACTTGACGTTTAAAGCATGGTTGGGGCCAACTCCACTGATTTCATCCCAAAGTGTGCTAGGATTTGCTGCTGTTCCGGGTGACGCATGTAGGTTTTATAGGGCGTTAGTGCAGAGCCAAGGCAGCCGGCAGCGTGCTAGCCACTCTTCTGCTTTACTCATCATCAAAAGAATTCAGCTTGCTTCCACTTGCAAAACCTTGCCCTCGAGGACAGAGCTGGGTGGAAAACTTTGCTTTCTGGTTCAGCCAGCAAACAAAAAATGTGTACTTTTGGTCAACTGGAATAATTGTGTGTGTGTGTTATTTTTTTTCCCCTCCCCTTGTGGAATGAAGAAACCTGAAATTCCTTTTGGGTTGACTCAACTGTTGGGACTGTTTCAAGATAAAACATTGCATTTTTTTAAAATATCTTTTTGAAAAGGGGTTAATCAATTCTACTCAATATGGGATGATTATATTCTTTTTCCTTTTTTTTTTTTTTTCTCCTTGTCAAGAAGGTCTTCATGGCATGTTGTGGTGGCCTTACTTGATTTTTTTAATGGAATGTTTCTGTATGTCAAGCAGGAAGCCTTGCTGAGGTTTTTTGAAGGGAGGGGAACCTGGTTTCTGACAAATGAATGCTATCTCGAAAGATTCTGCTGCTCCGTAACTGCACCATCACTAGTCCAGGAAGAACCACAGACCGGCTTGTGGACCTGGAGGGAGACCATGGACTCTGAGCTGAAAACGGCCCCGAAGCCAGCGCTCAAGCGCCGTGGTCTCATTTTTGTCATGTTCTCGGAATCAGTCGGGTTTGATTTTGTTGGGTTTTTATCTTTTCTTGTTAACATCACTCTGGCTTCTGGCAGCGAGAAATGGCACAGAAGTCACTGTAAAGGGGTAAATATCTTCTGCTTGCGCTCCTCGTGATGGACACATGGCCTGGCCTGAATTTCTGCTCTGTGATTGACTCCACCTGCATATTCCTACGGAATAGCCCTTAGCAGTATGAATTAGCCCGCCTGGGCGTTCTCGCCGGCAGGGGCGGGCGGCACACTTTCTGCCCACGAGAGAACGGAAGACTTTCCGCCTGTCGTCGACCATTAACTTTTCTACAGGCCATAACGCACCATCCTTGTAACTACCCCCCAGTTACGGAAACCTTCTAGAGAAAGACGCTGGTACAAAATTCCTACCAGAATATTCAAAATCAATGCTATTATACAACTCTAACACAGTTGTGGGAACAAATTTTAATATCTTTATTCATCCAGCAATTGTAAAAATCCTGGGGAAGGGTAGGATCTTGCTTTTTGATAGCACACGTGGCAACTTCTGAAGACCTTTTCAGTGTAAATGAAGTATGGCGTGTACACTTATTGTAACCTTAGATCAGTCTAATGTGTCGAAAAGTTCAATTTTTTTAAGAAGTGACAATCTGGTAAGAATTTGGTGGAGTCCCTGGGATGTGGCTCCTTGCACGTCCTCAGAGACTCCCGATTATCCGGGTGCAGCATTGCCACAGGTTACACACCTATTTTTTTTCCCACTAGCTTTTTGTTCCTCCGGGCACTTGGAGCTTTGCAGAGCTAACCCCCCTTGCAAAGGGAATGTATTTCCATCTGGGTCTGGCTCTCCATTCCTCTTACTCAACAAAACCCTTTTTCTTTTTTATTACCTTTTCTGGAATCAACAAGTAATTATATTCCAGAAATAGCGTACATTTTTTTAATGTGTAAGCAGGCTCATTCAGTTTATATCGGATGAAATTTTTATGCTGTTGAATATGAAGTGTATATATAAGACAGAGCACAGAAAATAAATGTGTTTATCTTGAAACTGTAGAAGGTTCTCCAGGTTTCCAAAAGTGGTCTTGCAGGAATGTCCTAAATAATAAAACGGGAAAAATATTCAAGGTATTCAGTAACTCTACCTGTTATTTATCGGTATTGAAACTCTGTTTCAGTTCTCATCCCTGACTGAATAGTTGGGCCATGCTGCGTTTACCACCAGGTTGGCTCCTCTCGGGTCTTATGGAGATACAACCAGACTTTAGTCCAGGGGGAAAAAGTCATGATATTAATTATGGAAATAGGAGATGCACAGAGCCAAGCGTGAGGGGTTTCCAGGCTGTGCTAGGTAAGGCTACTGCTCGCTCTTCTGAAATGACCCACTCCTTGCTGCCTACAAACTTGCCAGACTTAGGCTGGACGTTTTCCACTGAGAAATAACTTAGATGGACTTAGAAACTCCTTAGATGGAGTTATTCTCTGGAAGGATTTGATTTGAGAGGGGTTGGAAATAAAGCCAGAGAGAAGCCATCGTGTCCACTGTCAGCCGTGCTTCTTAGGCTTCCGTCCAGGAGCTGCGCAGCATCTCCCGGCTTCGAAACAGGCTGGACATAGAGGCGGTGGCTGATTCCTCACAGGCGGCACCAGCAAATCTCCCAGGACACCCTGATCTGACTGACTTCTTCTTGTCTGATGCATTCAGCAGCTTGTGTATCTCTCTCATCCCCTAAGCTCCTCTCTCAAGTTGAAGGTCTGCTCGGGCAGAGAGATGCAAGACGTGCTCCGTGTCCTACTGCTGGATGGGGATGAACCAGCTGGTGCTAAGATGCTGCTGTAGACAGTGGGAGAACATGAACCTGCCTGGAAAGAGTGAAGCTTTGATGTCTCTTGTTTGCAGGGAAACCAAGAAGGCAGGAAAGCTCCCGAGCAGGACACAAGGGCTTTGAGATTTGAGTTAGAGAGATGGTTTGGAGGTGTCTTCTGATGAAGTGCTCCAAACCAAAGCTGAGAAGAGACAGTGAGAGAAGGTCATTGCTTAAATACGGAAGAAGCTGCAAAAATCTGCCAAATTGAAGGACTAGATTTGCAATTCCCTTCCCAGAGGGAATCTGGGAGAAACAGGCCCCCGGTAACTCGCAGGGGCAGAGCAAAAGCAAAAAGTGCAGGAGTCTGGCTGCAAGGCACAGAGCTGTGTCTGCAGGAGGCGGCACCGGTGGCGCGCGGAGCAGGAGCAAGCCCGGACGGAAGCAACGTCTGACTTCAGCCGGAGTTGCCCCACTTGCAAGGAGCTAAAACCGAGGCGCACAGAGAGGACAGGGTATCCCCACACAGAAGCAAAGTCTATATATTCTGCAAGGAGTAGAAAAAACGAGTAGCTCGCTGCGGAGAGAATACGTAGCAATAGCTGCTCCTCTTGAGACCTGCTCCAGGGCAGCCGCCTCACAGGGCAGGACACGCCTGGATGGGGAACGGGACCCTCGTGGCTTGGCCACGGGATGCTGAGGGGCACGTTCTTCTCAAATCAGACGTCACAGTGAAAGGTTTAGAGAGGGAGGGCGTGAGTTGAATGCAGTATACGCACCACACGGTGCAAGTCAGCCGTCATACAAGACCCTGCAAAGACCACGTTCTTTCAGCGGTGCAGCAGGGAGCACGTTGGCCACCGCGTCTCATCAAACATGTGAGTGCAGAGGTGCTGGCAAGACTCTGATTGCATTAACTGCGTGACGCTACGCAAATGCGCTGTGATTTTTAACTAAAATTAGGGTCATTTAGATGTTGGAGGAATTTCAGCTGCGTGTAAATGACTTCTGAAAAAAACGAGGCTGTGCTAGACATCTAAGAGGCAGCACTTCGGGTGATTTAGATCTGGAAACTCTTCTGCAGAAAGATGCCATGAGCATCAACCCCCAAACCCCAACCAGGCTGAGGACTTCTTCAATGCAGGTACCATGTAGAGCAGCACATCCCCTCCTTGTGTGTAAGCAGAATTAATACAATGGGGATCTCGCATGTGGGCGACAAATCCCTTCTGCCAAACACTTACTTTTATGGTTAGGGGGAAATTTTGGTGGGAAAAGGAATTTCATAGTGTGTTTTTAAGGCAGATGCAGAATACAGCTCAGCATGTGCATCTTCAAGCGTAGGCTCACTCGGAGTGTTGTTTCCCGTGCTTCAAACTGGTACGTGATAGAGCTTGTTATGGCAGAGGAAAAAAAATGTATTTTTTGAAGTGGCAGGAGCCCAGTTACAATAGGAAAAATGTCTGTCAAAGAGCTGCCACACGCGTGTCCGGGGCCGGCGGACCCGGGCTCAGCTGGGGGCACCAGGCTTCGGCCCCGGCAAGAGGCTCTTCGGCCCGTGGGACTGAGCCTGGAAAGGGGGAAAAGTCAGATTGCGAAAAAAATACAGCTGGTTCCATCACCCTGCTTTTTTTTTATCTTAATATATGCATAAACACAACTTTATCTGGATGGCAAACAGTGACTCTGAATAGCAATTGGCCCCTGTCCTTTTACTTTGAAAAATGGGCAGCGCTGTCTCTTAGCTGATGAACAAGGCGCTTCATGGGAGCAAAGTGTGCTTATCTGGCTGTTTTCAGGCTCTGATATGGGAAGTAGGTGATGCATAAAATGCTCAAATGAAGAACAAATTGACCAGAGGAAAAATATTAATTTATGCTTAAAAAAAGGCATCTGGTTTTGTTGGTTTTGCTCACTGCGCTGAGCTGGTCTATGCTACAGATGCTCCCTTGGTGTCAGGTACCTCTCGCTGAACTTGTGCTTTCATCTTTAACAGAAAGCATAAAAAAGGCCATAAATATAGCTTTGGACTTCGGGTAAAAAAAGAGATCAAACCAGACAATGTTGCTTCTAAAGACAGTTTGCAACAACTATATACTCTCGCTGTAATCCAGACGTTTCAGTAGCATCAATAACTCTTCTCATTTTTCACTGTAAATATTTGCTAGATTTAAAATAAAATCAGTTCCCCAACTGTAGTGTGTCCCCGATCCATTCCTACCTAATGAGATGAACCTTCATTAATTTGTTCGACCTGCTCTACCTGAAATAACACATAAGATTTTGCTGCTAAAGTCAGCGTTGGGTCGACTTCTAGGTTGGACGCTTCATGGCCCCTTTGCCAATCTGGGGGGTTTTCGATTATCGCTCCCCTCTACGACAGCACAAACGCTTGTGGCGAGCAGTGCGTGGTGTTATTTCTGTGTCAAAAAGTATTTAATCATAAAAAAGCCTGTTTTTAAGGAAGGTTTGATAAAAACTTGTGTTGGGAGAGTTTGCAGGCAGCTAAGGATCTTCCTTCTTTGAGCGGTTTCTCTGGTCAGTAGCTTCCAAAAGCAAAGGGCATAGAAGCTGTACGGTTGCTCGGGATTTTGAAGCGAAAATGTATTTAGAAAGCACAGAGTCCTTAAGGGGAACAAGGCGAAAATAGCTGCAAAACAAGGCAAAACTGAAGTGGAAAGGAACATCGATATTCAGTGTATTAATTTCTCACAGTCAGAGATTGATGTTAACAGCTCTGCTGGGAAATTACATTATTATTGTTAAAATGCTGCAGAAATCCAAATAAAGACTAGGGAGCTACAGGATGTTCTCCGGGAATGGAAGCTTCGCTGAAAGAAAACAAAATAAACAGTTAATCTCAAACACCTAAATATTGATATAAAGGCGTAAAAGTAAAAGGCTTCACAAAACAGCACGTGACGGGGATGTCACGGGGTGCTGCCGGTCTCATAAACTCAAATATTCTCAGTGGGTCTGTAAAGTAGCTGGAGCTCATACGGTGTCCTAGAAAAGCACGTTGCGAGCCAAGTAACAAAAGAATAATAACAATAATAAATAACGGAGTTAATGACAGCACTGTCCCGGAGCTGGGCTGCAGTAGCGAAGTGAGGAACGGGGGCTGTTTCTGGAGTCTAAAAATAGCCTCATCGATGGGTGAAGAGTCCCCGGGAAGAGCATCCCTGGGGCAGGGCGCTGAGCAGTGGGGGATGCCCGTCCTCGGGGACCGCCCTGAGGCACCCAGACGCTGCCCTGAGCAACGACGGGCAACGGAGCTGGGGAAGGGGCTGGAGCACAAGTGCTGTGAGGAGCGGCTGAGGGACCTGGGGGGGTTTGGCCTGGAGAAAAGGAGGCTGAGGGGAGACCTTCTCGCTCTCTGCAACTCCCTGAAAGGAGGTTGGAGCCAGGGGGGGTCGGTCTCTTCTCCCAAGGAACAGGCGACAGGACGAGAGGAAACGGCCTCAAGTTGCGCCAGGGGAGGTTTAGGTTGGATATTGGGAACCATTTCTTCCCCGAAAGGGCTGTCAGGCCCTGGCACAGGCTGCCCGGGGCAGTGGGGGAGTCCCCATCCCTGGAGGGATTGAAAAGCCGTGTGGATGTGGCGCTTGGGGACATGGGTTAGTGGTGGCCTTGGCAGTGCTGGGTTAACGGTCAGACTCGATGATCTCAAAGGTCTCTTCCAACCTGAATGATTCTATGATTCTAACCTGCTGTAGCTGTGGCGTTGGCCCTGCTGGGAGCAGGGTCAGGCTGGAGACGCCCACCCCAGTGCCTCCAGCTGGAGCCTGGTGGGATTGCTTGGCCATGTGGGTGATGCCAAGCCAGAGCAACTGCACACGTTGCCACTTCATGAAAGCAACTCTCGATGATTTTTTTTTTTAAGTCAGGAGAGCACAATGCAAGAGTCATTTGTGGGAAGATAAACATGGAGTCCAAGGCTGCGCTGGGAGGTCATTGCTTCCCCTACGGTCATTGCTTGAAATGTTCTACACATCCCATTGACCCATTTTTGGCACAGGACCAGCTCACATTTGGTGTTACTGCTGCTGAACGTTCCCTTTACAGCAAAACAGGCGATGGTCATTTTCCAACTGCTTTGTCACCTTCGTAACTTTAAAGAGCCATTTTTGACATCTCCAGTGAGTTTCTTCTCACTGTTTATATTTGAGTCGTCATCTCTAGTGCTGCATTCAACGGCAAGAGATTAGCAGACCTCAGGGAGGAAAAGATGGATTATACCTCAAAGCAGACTTCCACAAATACCCCCAGCCGCAGCGCAGCCTGGTTTTGGAGCCGATCGAATATAAACACGGAGGGTGCTCAGGAAGAGCAGCCTTTTGCGGCCAGGCCGGGTGTCATCTTCCCAAGATAACTGTCAGTTGTCGCGCTAAGCACGCTGGTTTTATTTTGGCACTCGAACAGGATTGTAAGGAGCAGGAAGCTTTTTAGATTTGTCACAGATGAGATGCTGAGCATTTTACAGAAACGTTTCTGTCTCCAAATAGACCGTCGGTGGCTTAATGTATTTGTGGTGGGCCAGGTGGCTGCCAGCAGCTGTGTCGTGCTGCTGGACGTTGCCCTCCGACGCCGATGTCAGGCACGATACGGCGTGCAGAGCAGAGAGGACGAGGGCGCTTTGTTCCGTGACCGCCAATGGTCTGCAGCGTATCGGGAAATGTTAAACCTGGGCTTAGTGCTGTGGAAAACGAAGCTGTTGATGCACCTTGTCAGCCCTCAGGGAGAGGAGGTGACTTTGGAGCAGAGCTCTGCTCTGTGTCCTGTGGACTTGGGTTTGGAAACCTCTTCCGCGCCTCTTGCTTTGCAGCCCATGGCACGGCCACCTCGTGTTATAAGATACTGAAGAGTCTCTAGTTTCTCTGTCAAGCTGCTTCTCCTGCTGTTTGTCAAATGTAGGCAACATCAGCAGTATCAGCACTGCCACTAGGCAGTGACAGGTTTGGCCGTGTAAGGGGACATCCTCTTCCAGGTCTCCAATCCCTTTCCCCACCTCAAGTGGTTGTTCTTAGGTCCTGATCTCCTGATTTCTCCCACTCCGATGTGGGAATAAATACGATACTTTTTTTTCTCCCCACAAAAAAGCCGTGAGGTGTATCCGTTCCTGAGGCAGAGATGCCCTGACTTGCCAGGACACAGCCGTGAGCAACCTGCTGTAGCTGCAACGTTGACCCTGCTGGGAGCGGGGTTGGGCCAGGGACCGCAACCTTGGTGCCTCCAGCCCGAGCCTGCTGTGGTTATAAGTCTGGGTGCCTGCACCAGCTTCCCTGAAAAGACCCTAAAACCTTCAGGGGAGTCCATGTCTCTTGGGTGACATGGAAGTAACAACACGGCTTAGGAGTGATAGGGGGACCCTCAGGCAATCTTTGGTCATCTGCGTGGTAGCAAAGGAGCCTCTGACCGCTGTAATTTACAACCTCTTGTTTTCTTGACCTCAGAGGTTTTGCTTTTAAGAGTCCCGAGCATATTGAACTTGAATATATGTCTAGTCTGTATCAACAGTGCTTCAGAAAGGACACAAAATAAGTATCGGTGAACCTTTCCATGGCGAGGGTTGGGCAATGAAGGCGCGTGCCTGGAAGCAAATAGGAGGATTTTGCTCATCTTGAGAGCACCACCATGCAACAAAAGGAGATGGAAATATTTAAGATCTGGAACTGTATTTTTTCTGCAAAAGCACGGAAAGTGGCTCAGAGCGCTCATCTGGGAACCACCCGGTGGGTTCAAGAGAAATGAAGAACATAGTCATTGCTCGACACGGTAACGTGCTGCAGGCAGTCGGGAGACCTCGGTCAACGGTGTCGTTTCCTATCAGGAACCTCGGAGCAGCCTTTTTATCAAGAGCTTAACTCTTCTTACTGCGTGTCTTTTCCCCTCTGGCTCAGAAGAATGAGGCATTGGGATTTAATATTTGGGATTAAATATTTTCCACGTGTCAGAACCCTGTTTCACAGCAATAATGCCGTTCGCAGGCCGTGTTGCTCATGCCGGGGAAATGTAACTACCAACTATGGCAGCTCATTTTGGAGAGGATTACTTTTTTTTTTGGACAGAGAAGCAAGTGATCGCGAAGGCTCTTTCATTCCTGTGGTTTTGCAAGAACGAGAAAGTGCTGCGATGGGTCTCATAGCACAAAAATGTATATCCTCAGGCTTGAATTCCTACAGCTCCTGAAGTCGTCCTCCTCCGCTCCCCACGTGGTAACCCCCCACGTGTGCCAAGGTTTGGGTTATAAATGTGCTGGTTTGCATGTGTCTTGGACAACAGGCTTTGTTCCTCCGCCCGGTCTCTTAGTGCTTTTCTGAGACGTACCGGTCCAATCTCTTACTTCTGCCTTTGAAGAAATGGGGGATGTGTCAGATGTATCTACTGCCATCCCAGGTGAGGGCTCCAGAAGAGCTGAAATGCTCTGGAGGATGAGTTCTCTTGAAAGGTGAAGGGATTTTTATTATCAATTTACAATTATTTTTAATTTTTTAATTATATATTTTAAAAAAATCTTTACAGAAAAGACTCTTAGTTCAGAACAGCCTGCACCTAAGTTTATACTGAGATCAAGTGATGGAAGACGCTAAAAAAGGAAGTTATTACGTGTTTAAAAGGCGAGGGAGGGACACAAGTCTAGGCAGAAAACGACCATTTTATTGAGTTTTGGGAAAGTTATGTCCAACATTTTGCAAAAATTACCATACGCAGAACGCGAGCGAGGATACAGCCTTAAGAACCACAAATGCGGAGAGGGGAAACTCTTCTGGGATAGGATAGAGAAAAAAAAACCCAGCAGGAATTCAGGCGTAGACATTCAGAGCGTCTAAATTTGGATGCCGGATTTTTGTAGCCCCAACAGGTCTCGCCTGTGCGGTTTAATTTTTTTTTTTAATTTTAAAAAGAAAAGTGCTCCTTGCAGCCTGTGTACTGGCAAAAACGCGCCGGGCTGCAGCGGGAGGGGGAAGGAGGGGAAGGAGGCGGCCGCCCGTCACGGCGGCCTGCAGAATGAAAGGGAGAGTGTCCGGGAGCACGTGCAGTCCCGCAAATGCCTGCCGAGGGGAGAGGTGATATTATTTACATAATAACATGCCAAAACCCACACGGGGCCTGGGGGAGCCGACGGGATAAAACTAGAATGAAATCCCTGCTATCCTTGGGGTTGCCGGAGATTTTTTTTCCCCGGTAGCCGCCGATGCTGTTGAGCAGTCGTGGTGAGAGCTCGGCAATAACGGCACGTATGCGACGATACCCGTGTATCCAAATAAGTATTTTCGGCTTCCCATTTTTCCTGAAGTTAAGGCGAATGACAACCTGCTCGTGTCATTCCGATTATGATTTTAATTTATATTAATGTGAGAAGAAATTAAACCTATGGGACCGTATACAAAGCAGTAAGTCAGAAGCAACAGTGAGAAAACGTGCCAAAAGGCAAGAGGAGAAGGATCCGAGGAAATATTCCCAGCTGAGCACTGCAGGGAAAAGCCTGAATGTGGGACATCACTATATTTCTGTGAGCTGATGAAACCTCGTAACCAAAATCCCCGGTATCGGGGATCGGAGCAGTTCTCTCAGCTCGCAGCGCCTGCAACGGCGTTTTGCCGGAGGTTTTGGCTGTAATGAATAGCAGGGGGTGGTGAATTCAGCCCAGTTCTACGGGAACGCTTGGGCAGCAGCGCGGGATGCTTTCCGTGCTCCGAAGGACGCCTGAGCAGCGGCGGGGCCCGCGGGACACGCGGCGTGTCCGTCCCCCCACGCTGCGCCCTGCCCACAGCCGCGCGAAGGCGCTTTCCGAAGGCGTCGGGCAGCACGGAAGGCTGCAAGGAGCTCGGCAAGGGCTCGGCACGCGGGCGGCTCCGCAGCCGCTAGGAGAGGGAGAGAGCTGACTTTCTCTTAATATAAATACCTCTTTTGCATTTCCCCACGCGAAGAAAACTGTGTTTGGATGGTTTCTGCTTCCCCTCTGGGGAGCTACTGCGCGGTGAAAAGGCCTCGTGGCTGTTAGGAAATCAGGCACCGAGGAGGTGACACAGTTTATTAAATCACCCGGTGAAACGGGGACTAAAGTGACGTTCACTGAAGATGGAAACGGCACAAAAATAATCCTTCCTCTTTGTAATCTTAAGATAAGAAAAACGATTAAAAAGGAAAACCTAGAAGGCGGCAAAGAGCGCCCGGGCTCCATCCGAGCTCAACTAGCCCTTGATCTGGTACCTCCCTGCTTGGGGCATCGCGCCTATTCCCAGGGGGAGATTTCCCAGCTAAAGCTGAAAGCTGAACTAGATCATAAATACCGATTTTTAATTGTTTAAATACATCTTTTTAACACGGAGGGGGATTACTGAGTTCACATGGCTCCTCCAAAACGCGCAGCGCTGTGACCTCGAGTCCGCTCCGTTGCTGCAGAGGCTCTTTGCTTCCACAAGTGCCTTTAAAAGAAGTGGAGGGGGCTGTACAGGCGGAATAAAAGCCGGGGTATTGATTTTATAAAAATCCAGCATCACCTTTGATACTCTGTTAAAGTTACACTAAGGGATAGCTGGCACGGCTTCCAGCAGGATAATTACAGCCCCCGTCTGAGTAACGTCTGCCTGCTTCGGGCTTGCAAAGTGATCTGCCTTTATTAGAAGGAGCTTGCATGAGAAATGAAGGCGCTGATCCTTCCTGGGTTCGATAGCTGGCGTGTCTTACGTGTCTGCTTTCCGTGAGCTGTTTTCTGTAGTGCTTCCTAACAGAAAAGCCGCTGGGAGCCAGGAGAAGAAGCCCTGGCAGTGGTGGCCAAAGCCAACAGCGTTGCTTCCAGCGGCATCTTGCGTTTTGCCTCCTTTGTACACGAAAAGTTGTCGCTGCGGGTGCTCACCCACAGCTGGGAGTCACTCACGGGAACGGAACGGAGGGGCTCGCTCCTTCGGGACGCTCTGGGACCGGCGTGTCTGGCACAGCGTTGCCCTTTCTTATAGATGGTATCACGCTCTTTCCTTGGATAAACTACAGTCCCGCGGGGTATCGCCGCTCGGACTCGAAAGCTGCATTTTAAAAAAGCGCTAATAAAAGGCGCCAGTAACCAGGTGGCTGTAAAACTCTGCCAACTCTGGTAGGAGCTACGTGGGCTACAGCCAGCTTTCCCCCCGTGCTCACCGCTGGCAGCAGCGGCAGCTGTCCCCCTCTTAAAAGCAGAATATTAATCCCGGGGGCTAAATGGGACTGGCTGCGGCGGTGTTTTCGGCAGCTGCCTGGTGAATTTGCAGGGACGGTGGGGCAGGTAGGTAACCTTTTTCCGCCCAGGAAGAAGACGGGATAACGCCGAATCCTCTGCTTGCTGCAAGGCTGCGTAGCTCCAAACCCGCCTGCCCTGAAGGGTTCCCGGTTGGGAGCTGCCTCGCTCCCTGCCTGGCTTTTCATGTACATGGGATGTCTGGAGGACTTAAGAGGGTCGAAGCCGATTAAGATGTCTGGCCCTACTCAGCGCCTTAATTCTTGCTGTCGCTTCGCTGCAGGCTGTGGTTTATCTCTGCGCTTTCTGAAAGATGCTCGTCTTTCAGATAAAACCACGGTTGCTTTAGGCTAAATCCAGACGCTGCACCAGGCGTGTTCCTGGAAGGGCCGACGGACGCTGAGGGTGACTTTGGCTTCACGTAGGGACCGAGGGGAGGCTGCAATTCCACGGGCTTCGCGAACCGCTCGCTCCGTGGGTCACTCTTCCGTGGGCTTCCCCAGGAGCTGACCCTGACGCTGCAGCAGTTGCTGGTTGTAAAATTGGTAACGCTCCTCAGCGACTTGCTGTGGCTGTCAGTAAGCTCACGGATCCAATTCAATGGCTGTTCTTAGTGGCATGTACTTATTTTATATATATATATATATAAATATATATATATAGCCCTTAATCTAGATCCAAAGTAGGTGACTGAGTGTGTTTTCCCTTCTGTGACTCCCAAGCAACCCAAGCCAGATGGGATATTAATAACGATCACATGCTGGACTGCTCATGTACTTAAAACCGAGGTTGCACGGGCGAGAAGGCAGGTTGGGACCTGCTTCTGCTGTCCTCTGCCCCAGAGATTTTATTTCTTTTAGATAAAAACTCCAGCTATCAAGAGAGTCATAGGCAGTGTTTGTACTTGGGTCCAGTAACGTAGCAGTGAAGACCGGAGAGCCAGTCAGCGCATGGTGGCGATGACAAGATCACAGCCGCGGTTTTAATTCACAGTAAATGTATAATTATACTTAATTCACAGTACGCTTGGAGTTTTCTCTTTGCGCTGCTGGCCCTTAGGGCTGCGAAATGACTCAAACCCAAAAGTGCCGTTACTGGGGTAGAAACACGGAATTGCACAGTTCCGATAAAAAAAGGTGTTTAGCTGTTTTTTAAAAACCTCTTTAAGGAAAGTTACATCCTTCTGATGCACGTGTGATCGTTGTAGGGCAAAAAATGCAAAAATGACGTTTGGGAACCGTCTTGTGGCTGCTACTTGCGGGAGGTCCTCGCTGGGCTGTTGCCCTCCCTCCGCTTTCCTCGGTCGGGAGCGAGGGGGGGCTGGGGAACGGCAGCAGCGTGGCCCGCGCGGGTGCTAAACCCCTCTCCTGGCTCCCCAAATACGCTACAGCCAAGTGTATTTGGGGTTTGTTTTTTTACATGTTTTCAGGCGACGCTTCCAGGTTGGTCTTGGCAATTACTGAAGTGTGTCTTGGCAATTATTGAAGCGAGAAGTTACTTCTGAAGTTATTAGATGCTGAAATTCTCCAGGAGTCCCGTACCTCGGGGATCGGGGCTTTCAGCAGCACCGGGGCCCACGGGAGGGACCTTCCCCACCCCGGGCAGAGGAGCATCCCGTGTCCTGCTGTCGCGCGCGGGTCATCTCCATGTTCCCGAGGCCTGAGGGCTACCCCCACCTCAAATTAAAACCATGTTACGTCTGCACGCTGCTCTGGTGTGAAGCTGCTCGTGTGTTGCTCGGTTATCGTCTCTCTTTAAACTGCGGTTACTTCAGTATTTATCCTGGTTCCTGTTTTCCGCGTGGAGGCCAAAGCTTACAGGCGGTCCTGGAATATGAGTAACGAGCAGTGAGTTTAAAACATAACCCTGAAAAGCCTGGTTTGATACTGGTGAAATCTGACCGCTTGATTATGTGTTTTATAAGGAAATCATGTATTTTCTGGTGCGTCTCTTTCTCTAGTTCCCCGGCAGCAATTACTTTCCCAAAGGCCCCGAGGAGCGCAGGGACAGTGCTCCTCTTTTCCTGAATGAGGCATTTTTTTAAGAACCAAGATTTTAACGGGGAAACGCATCATGAAGGTGCTGAGCATCAGTGCGGGGCCGAGCTCCCGGCTGCCCCTCCCCAGCATCGCCCCGTCCCTGCGGGAGCAGCGTCTGGAGGGTCCGTCTGTCTGTCCGGGAATCTGCCCGTGCTACACGACGGAGTCCTACACGAGATGGCGCTCTTTGCCTTTCAATAATGAAAAATGCAATTATTATTAATATTTTTTTACTTACCCCCCCCCCAGTGCTTGCCCCTCTCAGCCCTGCCTGGCCCCAGGGGT
The DNA here is from genome assembly GCA_009819775.1 of Phoenicopterus ruber ruber. Classification (NCBI taxonomy): domain Eukaryota; kingdom Metazoa; phylum Chordata; class Aves; order Phoenicopteriformes; family Phoenicopteridae; genus Phoenicopterus; species Phoenicopterus ruber. The sequence goes on from CM020221.1 coordinate 784,890, forward strand.
GCTGCTGGGCTGAGGATGGGAACGGGGAGCAGCTCTGACCCCGGAGGTTTCCAACCGCACCTGGAAGGCTGCAGGGACGGATACGAGCGTGTGAGCACACCCCACCACCCCCAACTCATTAAAAGAGAGGCTGCTAATTGATTTTCCCACCTTAATTTAAGGCTCCTTTGATACAGGCTTGTCCTCCAAGCCCAGCTCGGCTGCTTTGCCCCGTCCTCGCCCTGCCCTAGCAGGCCTGCGAGCCCCAAACCCAGGCGACGACACCCCACGGCTGCCCCGGGTTGGGGTGTGCACCCTGCGGGGTTCCTGGGCTCCCTCGGGGCCCGAGGCCCGGCTGTGGGGCTGGGCCAGGCCCCCCTTTTTGCCTGCAGTAAGGGGCTCCTGCCCTCCCCCCTGGAAGCGAGGGTGGGAAATGCGATAGGGGAGCGGATGGTGCCCTTTGCCAGCCGGCATTAAAAATTCATGTGCGTGATGGGCTCTTCCAAATAAGTCCGGGAAGGGCGAGTTCCTGCCTCCTGGGAGCTGCCGGCAGCCACCCGGCTGCCTGCCCTCCCCGGCCCCAGGCAGCACCCCCGGGGGGCCCCCGCGGCCCTCTGCCCGCTGCCGGGCTCTGCTCCCTCGTGGGCCGTGCTGGGATGGGGGGTGCGTGGCGTGTGGGAAACTGGGCGCCCCACGGGGTGGGGGGGGTGGCAGGTACGTGGTGTGGGATGTGGGGTGACCTGGAGGGCAGGGATGTTTGGGCACCCGGGGGCGAGGGGTGCATGGGGAACCCCGGTGGGAAGGGATGCAGGCGCCCAAGAGGGGTTGTCTCGGTGGGGAAGGATGGTGGGTGGGATGGGGGTACCCCGGTGTGGAGGGATGTGGGATATCGTGGCAGGGAGGGGTGTGGGGTGCCCCGGCGAGGCCGGAGGTCGGGTACCCCAGGGGTGCGGGACGCAGGGCGTCCAGGGGGGAGGGATGTGCGTACCCAGAAGGAGGGATGTGGGGTACCCGGGAGGGATTGGGGTGCTGGGGAGGGGAGCGCTGAGGGGTAACACAGCGGCGTGGATGCGGGGGGGCCGGGGGTGGGATGCTGAGCTCCGGGGAGGGGGGGCCGGGCGGGGCGGGGGGCGGCTCCACGTGGCTCATTAGCAGAAGGCAATTTAATATTTATGAAGTGCTCTTGTTTGAATCCCAAGTCTTCGGCTCCAGTTACAAGGAGCTGCGTCACCCTCCGATCACATGGTAATTGTTGCTATTTCCAGGATCCCAGCCTCGCAGAGTGGCACAAAAGCTCTTTCCCCTTTTCTTGTCTTTTTTTTTTTTTCCGTTCCCCCCCCCCCTTTTCCCTTCTCGCTCTGCTTTTTGGGGTGCCCCCCCCTCCCGCCTTCCCGCTCGCCGGCGGGGCAGCGGCGGGGGATGCCGGGGCCGCTGCCCTGAGCCGGGGCGGGCAGGAGCCGCCCCCCGCCCCTCGCCCTCTCCCGGGGCGCGGATCCGGCCGCGGCGCTCCATGAGCGCTGCCCGCCCCGGCCCGGGACCGGCTCGGCGCTAGCGCCGGGGGGGCTCCCCCGAAAATGACCGAGCTGGAAGGGGACTTCACCAAGCTGCTGCTGCTGAAGGAGGAGCGGATCAAGGAGCTGGAGCGGCGCTTGGGGGAGAAGGACGAGGAGATCCAGGAGCTGCGCCGGCGGCTGCACAAATGCCAGTCGGTGCTGCCGGCGCCCAGCCCGCACATCGGGCCCCGCACCACCCGGGCGCAGGGCATCTCGGCCGAGCCGCAGACCTACCGCTCCTTCCACGACCTCCGCCAGGCTTTCCGCAAGTTCACCAAGGCCGAGAGGTACGGGCGCCCCCACCCCCCGCGACAGCCCGTCCCGAGTGGGGTGGCCGGCAGGGAGGCGGCGGGACCCCGCACACCCCCACACCCCCCCCACCGCCTCGGGTCCCCGGGGCGGCGGCGGCGGCGGCGATCGTGCCCGGGGGGGGCGGAGGAAGCGCCGGGCGCTTTAGGGGCGTTCGGCCGCCGGGAAGGAGCCCTGCGGGGGATCGGATGAGCCCTGCCGGCCCCCTCCCCTTCCGCGGCTCCGCTCCCCGGGGATGCTCGGCCGGGGGGGGGGGGCGGCGGGGCCTCCCCCGGCGCTGGGAAAAGTTTGCAGCGGGGCCGGGAAGTTGTTTGGCCGCTGCCCGAGAGGCCGCTGCACCCACCGTCCCGGGCGGGCAGCACCCACCCGCCCCCCCCCATCCCCGGGGCAGGTGCTGCCGCCCCCCCCCAGCCCCCCGTCCTCGCCCCATCCTCCCAAGGCGCTCCCCAAAAACTAAAGCCCACGCTCCTCACCCGTGGGCTTTGCACCGGTGCTTTGCCTCCGGTTATCCCCCTGCGCCGGTGTCGGGCACCCACGGAGGGGTTTTTTGGGGGGGGGGTGTCTGCATCACTCAGCCTGGGGTCTCTGGGAGTTCCACGTGCGTGACTCTTGCCTTAACGCGCCGTGTGAAAACGGGGGAGCGCGGCTCTGCTCGGGCTCCCGGGGGATTTTGCGTGTGCCGGGGAAGTTGCTGTGGGAGCGCGCGAGTTCTGTGCGGCCGGAGCGAGCGTCACCCTCCCTTCGGCAGAAGCTTCGCTGGCGCTCGCCGAGTAAGAGACGCTCCGATTTCTTCCGTGCGTAGCGATTTACTTCGGCAAAGTCATTCCTGACAGCGTTTCTCGTAGCCGGGTGTAGGTGGGTGCGGATCCACGCCGCTCCCCTCAGTCTCCCCACAAAACGTACCTTGCCATCACCCAGACCGAACTCCCACCCTTCGTTAACGAGACGATTACTCATTTAAAGATAAACAAGGAGCGCTTGGATTTGGGCTTTTTTTTAATTATTATTATTATTCTTTTTCCTGGCTGCATGGGGTGATTTGATAAAACAAGCCGCTGTGCCCAGGGAGGTGCGTGACTGCCGGCCACGCAAGCAGAGCGTGTCTGTTTGTCCTTCCCCGGGTTAGCGCATCCCCCCGTGCCCCCCGCCCGACGCGGAGGCCACGTATTATGGCTGGAGAAGAAACCCAGGCCCAACTTTTTCCTTTGCCATTGCTTTTTTGGAAGGCTGTGATCACCCCGAGGCTCAACTACCGCAGGGGAAGGTGACGGCGACCCGGTACCTGCGGTACCGGCAGGGACCCCGGTGCCCGCCCACGTGTAATAACTCATTGAGGGGTTATTAAACCTGCTCACGCCTCGGGCGAGGCTTAATCCTCGCCTGAGACTTTCCCCTGCTGTGCCCAGCCGGGGCTGGCAGGCCAGCGCCAGAAAACGGGGCGTCCCTGCGGTGTTGCGCAGGTCGTTTGCCCCGGCCGGCATCGTTCCCGTCGCCCGCAGACGCGCTTTCAACGCGTGGGCAAAGCTCTCGGTGGGGCCTGTGGGCATTTCCCGTCGCCCTCCGGGCGGGCGCTTCCTCCCCGGGCATCTTCCCGTTCCTCGGCCTCGCTCGTGGTAGCCATGACGATGGTAACCAAGCCAGTTTGGGATTGCGCTCGGGTTTTAATTAAGGTCAGCTTAATTCCTCGCCCGTCTTACTGCTGGGAGGGTGACGGGCAGCCGCACGGCGTACCGAACACGCTGCGCCCGCAACCTGCCTTTTTCCCCTTATTGACCCCAAACGAACACCCGTTCGTGGATTAAATAACTGCGTGTTTTCGCGGGCGGCGTCTCGCCCGTGGGTCTGGTTCCGGGGCGCTGTGTCCTGGGCGCGGGGGGCAGAGGGCTCTGCTGCAGTCGGCCTCTGCCAAGAGCATGACGATGTTTCCCAGTTTTCGACGCCGACCGGAGGCATAAGTGGGTCTGGCTGGTGCCAGCGCCCTGTAATGTCTCTGTGGGTTTCTCTGGCTGCTGCATCGCGAAACTGCTGATGGCATCTTGGCTAATTGATTTAGGGGGTAACTTATATACCCGTGACGGTCTCCTGCCTGTGTTTTGGCGACAGCAGCTGATATAGCATCATCTAAACTGTTCACCCCGCAAGTCTTCAGGTCCCTGAGAGGCTGGAGACGGGTAACACCTCTTTTCCAAAACCCAGAGACAACCAGAAAAACCCCAAGATGATGTTTAGACCCGTCTGTTTCGTGTGCTGACTTCAAATTAATGCCGAGGGAAACCTTTTTATCCAGGTCCGGCATCAACCTTCAAATGCTTTTTCATCTCTGAAGATAAAGAAATAGCTATCAACAAGGTAATTACTTCTATTTAGGGCAAGTTTGTCTGGAATATACACTGACATTTTAAACTCTCAAGAAGTTGACGCTAGTAAAGGGGATGATAAAACCTCAAAAAGGAGTTAAATCCCAGCTGAAAGCAGAAAATAGCGTTTGCCTCTGGCCGCACGTTGTGCCTCTTGTAACCCGTCCCTGTAATGGGTAGCAGGGTCAAAGTTGTAAAGACTTGCAAAGACCCAAAGGAAAAGGGGCTGTGAGAGCAGAAGGGTATTGAAAGACGCCTCATCTTTTGTCTGGAAGTACGTTTTTATGCCGTTATTCCTCCCGGCAGCTTAGTTGTGTAGATTGTAATGGAAGAAAGCATTGCTGCGTAGACACTCAGGTGTACAGAGCTAGTCCGACATAGATCAGATTCTCGTTCCAAGTAGTCAGGACACGGCCACTTCCTATGTCAGTTTTTCAAAATATCATTCTTCCCTGTTGTTTCCTTGATCCGCTCCTGCTAGCAGAGATTTGCGTTGAGGAGAGAGACACCCTTCTGGTAAACGACCCATGAATTTCCATTTGTTCAGCGAGTTTTTATTCACTCGTACCTAAACCCGCTAAAGCGTTTCGCATCACGCGCAGGCGTGACGTCGTCTGATAGCGCGTCTGGCAGGCGCTTAGTGCGGTATCAAGAAGGAAACCCAGTTCGACGCGGGTTTTTCCAGCGCGGCAAGAGCCGTCCACGGCGTGATTGCACGGCACGGCAATCGAGGCGCTTCGCTGACGCCTCGGAAAGCGGTTCCTAGGAAGCGATCCCCAGTTGCTAAGCAAAGCTCCGCCGCGGCGCGAGCGCTGTGCACGATAAATGATGCAAAAAGTAAATGCCGGGGTGTACTCGAAGCACCTGGCTGGGACTAGCAGCCGGGTAAGGCCCGTGGGGATTTTCGGAACTGCCTCATTCCTGCGGCGAGGTGCTTCTCGGAAACCCGGGGGGTGCGGATCTGCGGGTCTTCAGCGTCCGAAGATGCTTCGTGCCACGTGAATGATCGATGTGAGCCATAATCCCCGGCTCCTAAACCGTCCTCTCGGTAAATTCCAGCAACTGCATCCTTTAACTCAGAGGTGCAGCATCTAATTCCAGCTTAATCCTGCTTATTGGAGTCGACAAGCCTTATTCAAACCAGGGCGACGCTAAATTACTTTGGAAACTGTTAAACATTTTGACGTAGCGACTAAATCTTTGCCGGTATTAATGTGCCAGAGCCGCGGCGAAAAGGCAGTCGCGGCCGTACAAGCGATTACGCTTTCTGTGTGTGATTATATCCTCGGCTTCGCAAACGTGGGTCGGACCATCCCGTCTCCGTGCTTTTCCGCATCGGTTTGTATCTGGCGCGGTGCGACAGATTCAGTCTCAGCATCGTTTAAGAGACGCGATGAGTTTCCCCGCCCGGTTCCCAGTAACTTACCCATCCTCCTCGCTGCACCAGCTAACTTTGTCCGCAACTTTTTAACGGTTTTTTTCCCCTCTTTTACTTTATTTTGGGAAGCGTTTGCCACAAGATGGCAGTGGGGTCTAACGTTTAAGGCGAGGTGGTGGGGCATATTGTGGTTTCAGCTTCACAGCCCTGGCCCAGTCCTCCCGCAGATGGTTTTCCAGATGAAATCCCAGCGCGAATCTATGATTTTCCCCCCTCCCACCTTGTCTGCGGTGTTGGGGGGGGGGATGTGTTGCTGAGAGCGTGTGTTCACCCCCGGTGTTTAAACTCGGGATTAGAGGCTGCAGGTGGTCTATGTGATACTGGGGATGGAGGACTGGAGCGGAGGCTCTCAACTTTACATACCTCCTGGCTCCAAGGCTTGCGAAAAGCTGCTCCTGGATGATGGCAGGATCAACCCATCTCACGGCTGCTAAAGCCGGGCTTCGGGTACCGCTCAGGCCAGGACTGACCACGCAGAGGGTAAAACCTGGGCAATCTGGGAGGTCTCCGGTCCAAAACTCAAGGCAAGGTCCTCCTTAAAGTTGGACCGGGCTGCTTGGGTTGCGCCGGCCTAAAGCAAGGGGATCCCCCTGGGCGCCCTTGTGCTTCTCCATCACTTCTCCCTCCCCCGTCCCGCAGCTTTGGCTCACAGCTCGCCCGCCGTGGCCGTCTCCGCCACCCCTGGCGCTGGGGAGGGCTGCTCTGTCGACGGCTTCGCCCGCGCTTCGCTCCAGCCACCCCAGGCACGGCAAGAGAGAGCTGCTCCCGCCCGGGCACAGCCGGGGCCGTGCTGCCCCCCCCCGCCCCCAGCTCTCCTTCTGGGAACTCGGCTCCCCGCCGGGTGCCTGGGTTGCGTTAATTTAGCCATGATCTCATCATCTGCCAGCCGCTAAAGCGGTATCGATCCTGCATTCCGCCTCCATGTGAAAAACAACCCAACTGCTTCCCCGGTACCTGGAACCACCGTCCCTCGAGGCCTCGGGAGGCTGGAAAATGAGCATTTGCCTTGTTTTTTGACTATTGGGGACGAACGTGCAACCTGCTGCAAACGTGTAGCACTTCAGTTAGGTTAAGGACAGCCTTTAAGCCAAGGAAAGGACCGTTTGGGACCAGAGCTCATCTAATATTTGATACCACTGAGCAGCTGCACCTTAAATGGTTTAAACAGGCAGGTTTTGCTGTCTCCGGGTCCTCTGTGTGTCTGCTGTTTCTCTTGAGCAATATCTCTCCAAAAATCAGCATCACTTCCCAAAAGTCAGAGGAAGGGGACAGCGGTAATTTTGACGTTAATTACTACCCTAAAAACCGCCTCTCTTCCCTCATTTACCCACCGCTGATCTGCTCCCGGCGTGCAGCGACAGCGCGTTCCTTGGATGCTTCATCCCCGCGTGATTGACACCGAAGAGCGTAAGGGTTTTATTAGATTAAATTATATCGGCATAGGAAGAATTAATGCTGCTCTCGTTGCTTGTGGTGTCGGTAGCGCATCGCTGGCCCAAAGAGAGAGGAAAATACGCAGGAGGGAAGTTTGACCCGGTGTCGTTTAACGTGAGAATAGCCAGAAAATATTGCAGAGGGAGCGACCGAAACGGGAGCTGGACTCTTTGCTTCGTCAATCTCCTCTTTAATGATTTGGATGGAGCGACTTAGTCTGTGGCATGAGGCGGTGAAGGATGTTGAGTGAAGTTTGGAGACAAGCGGGTTGTGGCCCGCCATAGGAAGAGGTACGGCACGGGTCATCGGGTCCCTCGAGGGGTCCGAGGTCAGTAAAAGAAGCGGAAGGATTTCAGAGAGAGAGAGAAGCAAATGTTTATGGTTAATCAATCAAAACCATTTCCCTTCTTTTAATTTTTAATGGGCTGAAGTTACCGCTCCCCCCTCCCTGGGCATCGCTTTCCTTCGGCTCACGGGAGACCTGGAAAGCGAGCCGCACCGCGGGGAAACCGCGTTCCCGAAGGGCATCGGATGGCACCTCTCTGCCGGGTACGGCTAGGCGTCCGTCTGTCTGTCTGTCTGTCACCAGCAGCCCCAGTGACCGACACCACCTTGTCCGTCGCATCCGTTCGGCGCTTCCTCGCGGGCAGAACGGCATCACCGCTACGGCAGCGCGTCACAAGCAGCTGAATTGGGCTTTGCCTTCCACCTCCTGCAAAAATAATCTAAGCCATATATTTATATATAAAATAAATATATGACATTAAAAAAAATGAGATTATTTGATATGAGCCCTGGCCCCTGTGAGAAAGGACGGGCGAGATGGCAGAATTAAAAATTTTCCGGGTGGTTTTTAATGAAAACTTGAAATATTTGGCTTCACTATTTATTGCTGGGGTTTGTGCCGAGGAAAGCCCATGACACCGTGACACGACATCCCAAAGGCGACCGTCACCATCCTGGCTAACGGCTCGTGCATCACCTGCTGGGTCTCAGCACCCTCCTACCGACGCTGCACCGGCGACCACCCGGTCCCCGGGGGCAGGATCAGGCTGGGGACGGGCAGGGGATGAGCGGCCGCTGCCCGTCCCCGGCTGATGCAGAGCCGTTCCCAGCGGCGTCATCGCAAATTCTTCCTTCTGCCTATTTTTAAATGCCCCAAGTCATGAGGCTGCCGGTGCCTCCCTCGGGGAACTAAACCGCAGGCGGACAGATTTTCAGGCAGCTGCCAGATTACCGTATAACCCACCTTCTGCCTGCCCAGAGCTTGCCCGCTTTGGTTACGAATCCCTGAAAATGTGATTACATATAAGCTTTAAACCTATAGCTGCGCTCCCAGGCAAGGTCGCGATAAACTGCTTTTCTCCCCCAGATCTTTGACGCGAGCTCAGTTTAAAAAAACATATAAAAGGGAGACGGGATCTAGCAAACGCGTCGTGTTGTTTTTCCGCGGCAGCTTGCGGACGTCGCTTGGTTTGGAGGAGAAAAAGGGTCCTGTGTCTTACTCGCCGCCGCATTTTTAAAAGCGGCGTGTAGATGTGGGCATATATGGTATTGTAAACTGCTTGGCCACAGTCGCTCTTTATTTGGCTGCTTTTTAGTCGCAGCAAGTGTCATTTTTGTCAGCACTGTACCATGGAAAAGGTAATTCTCTAGTGAAAATCCCCTGGGCGGTGAAGTGTATCGCAGTAAAATGAGATAGAAAGGACTAAAATAAGACTGCGAGTCCCTCTTTGCAGCTTCACTAATGAGAAACTTTGGGAAAAAGCCTTCCCAAGATATCCACTTGGTTGCCTGCGGAGTTGATGCAGGTCCTGGAAAATATCTGACAGAGCTTGGCAAGGGGCTTCTTAAAAAGCTTTACCCTCCGCTGTGACCTCCTGGCTGGAAAAGATGAGGAGTGCTTTTTTTTATAGGGTTTTTCTACATTCTGCTCATGGATGTTCTTGCAGCATATTTGTTCCATTAGTAACAAAACCCCGCAGTCGCGAACGAGGCGTGTGCGCGTGAAGGCGATGCTCAAAGAGCCCGAGGGAGGGAGGGTGAGCTCGGGACCGTGCACGTGGCAGCAGGAGCTGGGGTGCTCCGGACCGAACCGCGGGGACCTGCAAGCACGGACAGGGATGCTTAGATTTTTGGATCAGATTCGTGTTTGGAGCAAAGCCCGAGCTTCGTGCAAAATACTGCGAGGGAGGGGGAGCAGCCTCTCCAGCAGTGCAGCCAAATCCCTTGGCTGTGACCGGGGGGGCCTTGAGGTGCTGAGAGGTGGAAAGAGCAGGTGGTCACGCACCCGCGTAAGAAAGGGACTTGGTGAGTCAGTGCCCGGATCTGCCCTGCCGCTGCCGCGGTGTCCTGGTTTAGGCCGGGATGGAGCCAGTTTTGTTTTCAGCAGCTCCTGTGTTTTGGCTTTAGTGTGAGCAGAACGGTGACAGCACACTGATGGTGCTGGTTGCTGCTGAACCACCAAGGACATTTTGCTGTTTTCCAGGTTCTGCTACCGCGCAGATGCAAAAACTTGGGAGGGGCAGAGACAGGATAGTTGATCCCAACTGGCCAAAGAGAGTATTCCATACCAGAGATGGCATGGCCGGGATAAGTGAGGGTCGGCCGGTGGGCCACTAGGTCTACTAGATTTTTTGAGGCTTTTGAGGCTTTTAGACCCTTAACTTGCCCTAATCCTTGAGCTTCCCTTCGGGTTGCTTTTTGTTTCCCTATTTTTACCTTTTTGTTTTTCGTTGGTTCAGCTGTTGGTTCCCTCGCCTGCTCTCTCTGGAACTGGCTGTGCTGGGATAGCTGGGGGGGATACCCCTGCTCCCTGCCTGCTGCTCGGGACGGGCTGTATCGGTCGTCGGGTGGTGAGAAATTGTGTATTGTTTGTTTTATATATTCTATTATCCTTGTATATATTATCATTATTATCATTATTAATATATTGTTATATTTTTCCTTTGCTGTCCTGGTGAGCTGTTTTTATCTCAACCCGCGAGTTTTCCTTTCTCTCCAATTCTCCTCCCCACCCCAACAGGGAGGGGGGGAGCGAGCGAGCGGCTGCGTGGTGTTGGGGTACAATTTGGGGTTAAACCACGACACGCAGCTTGTGGGCTCCGTGTCCTCGGGGGCTGCCCCGACTCGCCTGGACACAGCCCTGAGCGACCTGCCGGAGCCGCCGTGCTGGGAGCGGAGCAGAGCCCCTCCAAACCAAACCTTTCTGGGGTTTCCGAGACGCCGGGGGCTTAGTGCTCGCGAGGGGTGAGCTCCTTGAGGCCAGATCCGCCAGGAGCGGGCTTGTGCTGTACCCAGACCTCGTGGCAAGAGGCTCAACCAAAGCTTCGGTGGGTTGGGATTGCAGAGAGGCCGTGCGGCCCGGGAGGGACAGTCCTGGCTCCGGCACAGCCTGGCGTGACGCCCTGGCGAGGCTGCGGCCAGGACGGGGTCTGCTGTCCCCCGCCACCCTCCCACTCTGCTGCCTCCACCGGCTTCGGTTTCGATTGCTGCGCCACGATTAGATTGATGAGAGCTGCTTCGTTATCACATGGCTTCCTCTCTTCTCAGGTGGAAGTTTGAATAAATCCCCGAAAACTTGCGTCACGGGAAAATGCTTCGCTGTCGCGCAAGTGAACTGATTTAAACGACGTCGGGCGACATGAAAACGCTCTTTTGAATCCTCCTCCTCCAACGCCCGTTGGTTTGGGGGCCCTTTTGCACCGCCCTCCAGCGCGTTCGATCGCGGCGTACCAGCGCAGGTACAACTTTCCAGTCAGTCTAAATGCCAATTAGAAGGAAATCACGCGTAGTCCCAAAATACAGCTGCCGGCTTTCCTGAAAGGCCATGAGCTGTGAAGGACACGCCGAAGCAGCCTCGCGTTGCGCTTCCCCTCCCGAGAGACGCTGTTGCGTCTCTGAGGGAGTGAGGGTCCATGAAGATCGTCCGTTAAAGACGCGAGGAGCGCTGTGTGCTGCCGTATACGCCGGAGCAGGACTGCCGGCGCTCTCCAGGCTTGGAAACCTTTCGTTTTACACGGCGAATGTATCAAGTGGAGCTTTAATAGAGGCACGTTAGGGAAAGCGCCTACTGGTGCAGCGGCGGGTGAACGTGGAGTTACGTCTTCCCGACCCGCGGTGATGGGCGGTTTTGGGGTAGAGACGGTAGAAAACTAAAAGCTGAGGATGTAACTAAGCATAAAGGAAGTTTTGCCTCCTGCTTGACTGACGTCGGTCTCATTTTGCGCTCCTTTGGCATTGGCTTTCCCGGTGCGTTTGTGGTTTCGAGGCTTATCGGTGCGTAGAACGGGGCGAGAACAGACACCTGCGACGGCCTCGTCGCGGTGAGTTGGTTACAAGCCGATCGTGACGGCAAGACTCAAACGGCGTGCAGACACATTGGCAGCAAACAAAGCATTCATTAACAGAAAAGGCCCAGAAGGTACCGGTGCAGGTGGGAAACGGGTTCAGGGCATCCCTATCGTAATATTTGGGTTTGCGGCGTACGGTTCGCAGCGGTGGAGTACAGGGCGAGGCCGCGACTGAGTCCAGCGAGCGCAACAGGATGGGAATGTGGAGTTGTTTTCATTTGCATTTTGCTCTTTGTTGGAAGTTTCCATAGAATCATCCGAGATAAAAATCACCACCAGGATTTTAAAGGGCCAATCAGTGTATAAATTCGGTCTTGAAAAATAAAAATAATAAAAAAAGAAAAATCTGCTGAGTTGTTTGTTACAAGGGACCAGGTCCTGAATCTTGTAATTCCACTTTCTGTCTGTGTATCTGCGTGCAATATTGCCAGTATTTAATCTCTTTAAACTCTTTAATGCTTCGTATGCTGAGGATTGGCCCAAGAGCCATACTCCGGATTATTTATCCTGCGGCGTATGGAAGCGGGAAGGATAACTGGGGATAATTTCTTGGGCAGCTGATGTGCTGAGGTCCCAAGCAAATATACCCAAGTCCTCTGAGCGGCTTAACCCGCGTGGCAAAGTTTGGGCGCATGGTGGATGTCTTTGGCGTAATTATTAACCCAAAATGCAACTTTAATAGCTGGAAGCAGCGGGTGTAGCAGGAAGGGGTCCCCTAAGAAACGCACCCCGAGGAGTGGCTCCAGCTGGGCTCTTCCCAATGGCTTGAAGGCACGTCAGAAGCGACTGCGGCACAGAGAAAGAGGCGAGAAGAGATATTATGCTTCAAATAAGGCTGGCGGGGAGTTGCTGGACTGTATCACTTAAGAATTTATCTATTTAAAGGAAAAAAGCTAGAAGGAGTAAATACATCAATCATTCCCTCTTGCTAAAGTCTGTGGTTTTCTTGAAAGTCAAACGAAAATACATCTGTGCGCGGGGAGGACCGTTGTGGAAATGCGGCGAGCGCGGAAATTAGACTTGCGGTAATTTGGAAAAGCTGCAAAGGAGCAAACAGCTCTTGGGGGGGTAACTCTGCTTTGTAAAACTGCTCTGCAATTATTAGAGGGCAGTTTTGTCCCGCGTCTGTGGGAACGTGCCCAGCGTTTCGGGGCTGCGATGGACTTTAACACGGCTCGGTCTCAAGAAAACCTTTTATTTTTGGGGGGTCGGTGGGCAGCGGCTCCCAGCCGGGTTGGGATGGTTACTGCGGTCACGAGCAGAGGGAGACGCAGGCTGCAGCGTGGCGGAGAGTGTTTGTGGTAAAATAACCGGCGAGTTGCTTTGGCGTGGCAGTAAGGAGGCTGTGTCCCCAGGGGGACTCCGAGGCGTTCGTGCTTTTCGTCTCCCGGCACTTATCACTGGAGGGCAGTGGTGTCCGAGAAGGTGATGAAGAAGAAGAGCACGGCTAAAGAGCGTGGCACGGCTCCTGGGCAACTAATTCAGCACACGCTCGCGACATTGAGCACGTCACTGAGGACTAGAGCCAGGATTTTATTATTTAAGAGTATTTCCTTGTCTTGCATTACCTTAAAGTCACGTCTCGTAGCTGGGTGCGTTTTCAGGAGCTCCGATACGGACTTGGGGATAAAATTCCTTAATTGTAGGTGACGGTATCATCTGGGATCAAAAAAATCCTCGCAAAGAAGGGCGCTCTGATGAATTTGGCTTGCCCGCTTACTTGGCCCGTTGCTCTCCACGCAGCCAGAATGGCTCTTACGTTGTGAAATTCCATTTTCCAGCAAGGTTTTCTCCGCGTAGGCCGTGTACTTACTGCGTAATTGGGGCAAATGGTGGATTTTTTTTTTTTTTTATTTTTTTTTTAAATGCAGTATTAACGTTTTGATGCTGAACGCAGGGAATCTTGGGGGTGATGCACATGGCGTCCCTCTGGAGACAAGGGACAACCCTTGAGCACTTGAAGAAATGAGAAGTTTGAGTGTGGCCAACAGCAACTAACCAGGACTTGATTTGGTGTAGAAAAGAAGAAACCGGGAATAATTAAGCTCAGTGAAAATGGGGGGAAAGCGTGTTTTACGATGCTGGGGTACATCACGTTTGATTAGCCAGATGTGATTTGTGTGAACGTTTCCACCACAGCGAGGAGCAGGGCGGAAGATGCCACCGTCTCGGAGAAACGGCTCGTTCCTTTGTGCTGCATCGGCTTTTAGACCGTTGAATTTAGCTTTGCAAACGGCAAAAACTCGGGTCAGTGCAATAGCCCCGGGTTACAGCGGATCTCCAGGTCCCTAAAAAGGACTCGCCAGGAGGATGGGTGCGAAGACAGAGCCGCAGAGCTCGTGCAAAGGGAAAGCAGCAGCGGTGACGGGGCGCAGCAGCGATACGTGCGGGTAACAGAAGAGGATGGGGAATAAATACGTGTGCGATGATTGGATTCATTACGGCAAGCGTCAGTAATGGTATGGACGTACGGGCAGTGGCCGGTGACTTGTTCCTTTTAGTAAGTGGGAAAGCACTAAACTAACGTGTTAGTGTCAGCAAAGGAACTGCGACAAGGATGAGGCTCAGGCTGTCAATAAGGACAGATCAAGGCCGTGCATTGGTGCAGCACGGCGCGACACCATCTCCGTTTCAGATGAAATCTTCCATTTTTCCTTGGTGATACGCTGGAGGGATGGGGATGCGGCGCTCAGCTGGAGGCTGGCATTTGGCTGGGGGCACCGTGAGGTTTGGGTTTACTCCTTTCACAAAGCCTTGCGAGCGGTTCTGATGCTATTGCAGCCTGAATGGAGGGGCAAAAAATCCCAAAATCAGCTTCTGTAGGGGAAATTTTCATAGAACAATGTCCCAGGTGTTGGAGCAGTTTTTATCAGTCGGTTTGAAAGCGCCTTCCTTTGGAAGCGAGTCTCTGCCCCCGCTTTGCAGATGGGCAGATGTTCCTGTCTTAAGCTGCCTCTGTAGCTCAGAGAAGGACTATTGAATGTTTTTTTTTTAAAAAAAAGGAATATCAAAGCAGCATTAAAGGTTTGGGTTTTATTTTCCCCGCATCGATTTTTCACGCTACTTTACAAAATGTGTGTTGAGGTAAAGGGTGAAATCTATACGTTCCCTTTCATCGCGTAATACGTGGCTGGGGCTTTAACGCGGTGTCGTGTCAGCCAGGCTCGCCCTGCCAGGAGCACGTTTCTTGCTTGGATCTGCAGTTTTATTGTCGGATGCCCGGTTTGGGGAAAGGACGGGATTGCCTTTTTGGAAACACAGACCAGAGTGATTGGTCTCCCCTGCAGAAACCCTGACGTTTTGCGTCTTCCCTTCCCCACATCACTCGGCCCTGCTGGAGCAGAGAGAGTTGAAGCAAAATTGAAATTTGTCCCTCCCCTCCATGGCATTAAAATAATCACTTAAAAAAAAAAAAATCAGAGCGAATGTTTTATCTTTTGATGGGGGATGGCTCATGGCAGATGCTGGGAAAAAAAGGGTTAAGCTGGTTGTGGGTGTTATGGATGTGAAATTTGTTACTCCGTAAAACCATATGTTTGGGGGCAGAAGAGCAAAAATGCGTGGGAAAGGGAAGTGGAAACGGTGTCACGGGTCGACTGAAGGCCAGTTTTACGGAAATTTGGGTGCCTGATTAACCTCCTCTGAGTCTGTGCAGTAAAACCTATCCTGAAGCATCAGTGAAGGTCATCAGCTCATTGCAGAGCCTACGCGCGTCCAGAAGATGTTGAAACACTTGCGTCTCGCCCGCCCGGCTCCTGCTGCTGCAGCTTATTATCAGCTCTTGCACCTTTCTGACGGGGTTGACCCATCGCTTGCAGTTGCTACTCCGATACCAGAGAGCAGCCACAAGTGATTTCCCTCTGTCACGTTGGGTTGGCCGACCTCTGTATCGGGGAGGCTGCTTCTCCCGCTCCTTCTCCTTCATTCTGCTGCTGAATATTAAGTAGCTAAAAATCAACGCTCTTTAAAAGGCTTTAAATAAAACGTGAAAATACAGGGGAAAAAATTCGCAAGAATATGTTGGTTCGTTGTCCCCCGAAATTACGTCGTTAATCTCCCCAGCTAGTGTTTCTTTGATGGCTCTTGCCCAAGCAAGCGTGTGAAACAGCCCGCTTGAGCCGGTTCTTTTTTTCCCACAATGACTGTTCTTCTGACCCCGTTCCGGTTCTGGGATTCATTAGGAACTGGAAGCAGCAGTTATTTGCGTGGGCGTTGGATTCACTCGTCATGCAATCATTTGCACATTGTGAGGCAGAATACGGCGCTGATAAAGTCCGTGCGTCTGTATTCCGGGCGCGTTTCCGGACTGAAGAGCCTGCAGGATGTTGGGCTGACAGCGTTTGTAAATTCAGCGCGTGACCTTCAGTTAGGGAGAGAGGCTTTACAATTACATTTCTGTCCACTTTTGAGCCCTTTTAGCATGCCCGAAAGATGTCGGATGGCAGAAGAATGAATGAAAATTGCTTTAGTTTTCCTAAGTGGGTGTCTCATAAGGTCAGCGAGGCCGGCGGTACTCATCTCGCCCGATTTGCAGGAGATGGGCCATTAGCCTTTGCGGAGGTTTGGCTTTCACTAGTGTATTTCTGTCTTTTTTTTTAAAAAAAAAAAAAAAAAATCTTCCGATCGTTGTTTACGAATTTGCCGGTGACTGAGAAAGCACCACGGTCCCTTGCGAACCGCCGAAAAGATTAATTGCCCTAATTGCTCTGCCTTAAATATTTGTTCCACATTTCAAGCTTGAATTCATCTGACTTCACGGTCCCGCTGGTAAACCCTGCCCTTGCCGTTTGCTGGATTAGCCGTCCGGTCTCACGCTTCTCCAACGGCAGCTCATCGCTTTCAACCTCCCCTCTGTTGAGATGAAAAACCCCTGGAGCTGGAGACAAGCTCAGCGAGCTCAGGTTTGCAAGTCAGCCCGCTTACGGCAGCCTAATTACATTACATCGCTGCGAACGCTTTTTCAACCCGATTTGCAGGTGGTTTAATAAAACTGGCTACGTTCGTTTCATGAGCTCTCTTTTCCATAGAGCCGCATAGATTGGCATTCGTTATATTGCCTTAATTTCTTCAGCAATTAATTTGAGAATCACGCATCCCAAAGGAGGGCCAGGATCGATGCCAGGCTGACACAATTATCTGTGCGATTCCATTTACCTGCTAAACATCTTCGTGGAGCGCTTGCTTTCCTCTGGCCCTCCAAAATGTTTTTCTCAGTATTTCAAAACACGCTGAAGATCAGCAGCAGAGAGAACTTAGCGACCCTTCGGCCCACCTTTTTTTGAAAATGTGAAAAGCCAGTGCATGAAGACCCAATCCACTCTGTTTTCCAGTATTTTGGCTGTCCATAACACGTCTCACTCTGTTTTATTTGTTAAGATGCTGACCCGTAAGATCATTTTTTATCCAGGGACTTGCCCGATAATGAGATTTTGCCTTCCTGAGGAAGCCATGGCCATTGAGTTCACCGTCCCAATCGTGCAACTCTTCCAGGTCTCTTCAATTAATGTGAATTAAGTGGAACTTGAGCAATTCCAGTGTTTATAGCCAGGCTGTGCAGTTGATGGGCAAGAGACTTCTTTTCTCTCCAGCCTGTGGTGTCCGGGCAGAGCCGTGCGAGCGCTTCAGCTTTCCTCTGCAGAAGCCCTTTCTCCCTCCTCTTATTTTAATGCCTTTCTTCTCAGTCTAAGGTGCCCGGTCCCGAAAGCAGAGGTGGTCTTTCACGGGGAGACCGTCGGGATTGCCACAGCTCTCTTCCAACGGGTGGACTCGGGGTGGCTGAAGATGTCTTTGTCGCTCTAGAGATGGGGCTGCTGCTGATATATCCTATATATGCTAACCCACAGATACATATGCACAAAATATATAGCTCCTATATATACTAGCACATGCTATATAGGTCTTTAGGTGTGTTATTTGCGGCTGCCACGCTGAGAACGTGAGGACGGCTTCGAGCTCGGGTGACTTCTCCTGCTCCTCTTCCCTCGGGTGGTCCCGTGGCCAGCGTCGCCCTCCCCAGCCCGCGCCGTACGGGGCGGCGCGAGCACCAGGCTGCGAGGGCGCGCGAGACGGTCCTGGTGTCTGAGCGTCTGTTCGCAGCAGAAGCCGCTTGAACCTCATACTCCGCTAATGCAACTATTGAGGTAACGATTTCCCGGTGCGGAGGAAAGATTTTCCGCTGACGTTATCTTGGTCTAGCCTTCAGACCCGTGCAACGGTAATGGGATAATTAAGGCCCAGTTTCATGTGCTTAGACGTTGCTTTCGTTACGGACAAATGTTCCCCAAGAAGTGAAATGTCATCCTGTTGCTGACTGATCTTTAAATCCTTTAGGTGGTCTCTCATTTTTGCCTTTACAAATACAGTTTCCACTTGTATACATTCAAAGATGTATTCAGCATCAAGTAATCACTGTGTTTATCGGCGTGATCAAGCAGGCCTGGCATGCTGAAATAAATGACAGTTTGCTGATCTTTAACCAGTAAAATCGTACAGGAGGTTAGATGCGGATTTTTCTTTTTAAGTGTATCTCTCATTTGAGAGCACCGAAGGAAAATTCAGGCTTCAAACGAGAGACGGTGCAGGTTCGTTTGGGACTTGCATCGCTGGCACCTCCAAAATAAGATGAAGCGCCGTGTGGAGGATGTACCACTGGTCCCAGCTCGGGCGCTCCACTGGATTTGCCTTTGGAGAAGCAGCAGGAGAAGAAGAAGACATTCAGGACAGCTTAAGAGACACGTCGTTTGGTGGAGGTGAACGCCGGCCTCGTGTCCTACGGACCCACGTCGCCTCCCCCCGCAGAGAGGAGGTGCAAAGGTACCGGTCTGGCTGGGGAGCGATGGCGTACGGCGCCGCGGGAAGGGGCCCGGCAGCCCGGCACCGGTGGGAGATGTTAAGTGAGAGGGGGTGTGTTTGCAGACTGCACAGGATACGTGCTTTCTTAACGGGTAATTAAATGGCATGTGTTCTCATGGATGTTATTTGTCGGCTTGGAGATTTGCAGCTCGTGGCCTCATGAACCCTCCTTCCAGGTTATTGCGTGGCCAGAAAGAGGAGAGCAAAAATCCCAAATTAAAAAATCCCAGTGGCCAGAAGTATGTGTGGAAAAGGAACAGTATTTCCGATTTTGAAGAGCTTCAGAAGCGTATCTTCAGTCGTAAATTTACCAAGTCTGAGCTGCAAATAGTGGCTACGCAGGAGCTTTCGCGCTCGAGCTGCGCTGTGCCCCAGTATAGTGAGGGTCCGGCTCTGCAAGCGAACGAGAAAACCGAAGTTGTGTTTTACTTGTGGCACCGCTTAGTGCCAGGAGATGGACAAAGAGCCTCGAATGATGGGGAGGAGGGAAGAAAATAGTTATTAGGTGTTTCTCGGTGTTGAGAGCTTTCCTGGGAGCATCTTGAAATGGAGTCTCAGCTCTGAAAACCGAGCCCGATAGTAAAAGGACTGGTAAAACTGAGCTATTTGTCCTGTTTTTTTTGCATAACCAATCTCTCCTTAATTTTTTATTGCTTTTAAGCTGAGATGAGCTTGGCAGAGTAGTTGTTAGTGCAAGGAAAAAAGGTTTGGTACCACTGTTTAGGAGAACCAGGGATGGATTGGGTCTGGACGGAGCACTAATTTAAATCAGATTTAAGGCTGGGGTTGCAGAGATGGATGCTCTGCCCTCTCCTTCCTGGCCAGGAGACGTGGGAGGAAAGGGCCGGCATAAGCGCGTGACAGGCAGCGACGCTCCTAAGCACCAGGTATCGAAGCGTAGCGGTGTTGTCCACGGTCTCTGGTCGCTGCGGAGGACGAGGGCATCGCATGTGTGAGGGGCTGCTGGGCTGGGTCGTGCTCTTAGCGCCGCCTTAGCACCTCTGATAAGAGATGTAGCAGTGCCGAACAGGATCAGCCTCGGGTAACAGAGAATATTAAAACCGTAGCGTGTTACCTGCCTTTAGGCATGAATCAGGTCACAAAGGTGATGGCGGTCCCAAAACGCCTGGTTTTCCAGCACGTCCCCTGCTGCCGCGGCTACTTAATCCAGCGGGGAGGGGGTGACGCGTGTCTTGCGGAGGGGGCGAGGGGCCGGGTGACGCGGGGGCTGCGACCGACCCCTCTCTGCGGATGGGGAGAGGCTGCGCGAGGCCGTGGGTACCCACCGCGCGGCGGGAGCGGATGGGAGCGTTTTGAAACGCGGGCTGAGGTTGCCAGGCTGTCCTTCATCGCCGGAGACTAAACCCACACGGATTATTGCAGCGCTGTCTCCCACGTGACGGGAAATGCTGGGTGATTAAGGCAACGACAGACCCGCGTCTCGTAGCCCTGACTTCAGGCGACGCGTCCCTCGAGAGCCCGGGGAAGGAGGCGAAATGCAGAGGACGACCCTTAGCTTAATGCCGGGAAGCGGTTAAAAACGATCGAAAAATGCGATGCTTCAGTGGCCGGGGAATGGAGGGAGGTTGTTGCAGAGGGAAAAGCTGGAGGGCTGCACAGACCCCAAGCTTTCCCGGGAATGAAAAAACACTTTCAGGTCTGCCTCCCCACCCTCTGCTCTCATAAAGGGACTCATAGACCAGAAATCTTTAGACAGATGGTTTGCATAAGGTAAAGTACATAGCCAGCGGTGCCCCCGGGCACATCTGGGTAACCACAGCACCCTCCGGGGAGCTCCACAGATGCAACCAGAGGTTGCGCTGGCCCGGGAGGACCAGGCGAGGTTGAAAGGCTGCACTGTTCGGACGCTGGTATTTTTATCGGTTAAACCCCGGGGAAGGTTTCCTGGGTGAAAGCTGCCAAACCCCCAAACACAACTGTTTTAGGTGGGGAGAAGCGTCTCCTGTGTGCTGGCGCACGTGGCTTGGCCGTGCAAAACGTCTTCCCGCCGGCGAGGCTCCTTGCGGCGGCCGCGCGTGGAGGGGGCGTGGGGTGGCTGCAACGTGCTCCACGCCAGCAGCGGCAGCGAGCCACCCCGAGGGGGAGGGCACGCGGGAGGGCTTGTGCGTAACCACGTCTGGGCAGGAAAAAAGCCGGCTGGTGCGGGGCTTTTGTAAGATACGTCTGCTCAGCTGGGGTTGTGACAGGCGCCTCGGAGCTCACCAGCGGAGAGGAGGTGGCCGAGTGGCACTGCTGGCCTCGAGCTGCGGACGGGGATGTATGCGACCTACCCCTTTGCTTGGGACTTTGTTCTCGTGGTTTTTTGCCCTTCGCGTTCCAAATAGGTGCCTCATTTTTCATTTGAATTTACCTGTCTTCCAGTTCTTGTAACGCCTGGTACCCCAGAATGCCATTCAATACCGAACACTTCATCTACGTTACAGTGTCTACAGAGCATAATTAAATTTTCTCTTCATCTTTTTTATTTTCCATAAGCTAAACGGATCAAGCCCTTTCTGTCCTTGACAAAGATATTTCTTCCCCAGCTCTCCGGTATTCGCTTGCCTTCTTCAGCGCCCTCTCCAGCCGCTCAGTGTCCCGTCCCGCAGCGGGGGTAGTAGCACTCCGACAAGCAGGTCGGCCCGAGCCACCAATAGACACACGTCGTTACCGGTCCCCCGTCGTTATTTCGCCATTTAGGTAGTTGTTTTCTACTTACACACCGGTCACAACTTCACCCTCCGGGTTCGCACGGAGCCGCTTCTTCACGGAGGCCCGCACCGAAGGGAAGGGTGACGGCGGAGAGGTCCTTCCGAGCAGGAGGAGATCACCTTGGTTTCGTGGAGCAGCCGGTGGGACGGGCACAGGTAACGCTGTGGGGGGGTGACGTTCAGCGTACCCCCCTTTTTTGGCTGTCCTGATGACCATTTCGTGGCCGTGTGGTCCTTCCCTAGCTGGAAACCAGCACTTCGGTTACTGGAAGAGGAAATTATTGCAAAGATTATGGGGGAAGGGTGGCTGCTGACCCGCAGTCCTGCCCTTTGAAATGTATTCTATTGACTCGCCAAAAGAAATAGGTGCTTAGCAGGGAGGTGCGTTTCTTCAGTTTCCTTTGAACTCGCTGGCATCGTCTATAAATCGAGTGCCGGATGGAGGGAGATTTAATGCATGATGCTTTTTGGTGGCTAAATGCAACCCTTCCCAATTCCCTGCTGTAATCCCCGGGATAAAGCAGGCACGACAGCGGAGCTGGCCCTCATGGGGCAGCGCCTGGCTTTGTCTGCCAAGTCTAATAACTGGCATTGACTCCGAACAACTCCTTTGAAAGAGCTATAAGGTATAAATAATTAATACCTGTTAAATTATTCAAGCTGGAAATACAGTAGATGAATTCAGCAAGCTGACCAGGATACGAATGAGTAATTATGTTAATTAACCCATGCAGCTAGCAGGAGCTGCAGTTGGTCCACGTTTCAGGCCGCTTTGTGTTTTTAGGAACAGAAAGGAGCTAAGAATAAATAGAAATAAACTGAAGCTAGGATTAAAAAATGTGGGTTAAACGATGCGGTTCGGTCAGCAGACAAACTGCATTCAGATTCGGTTGGATTTACGTTCAGGTGGCCCTTCTTTCCGTCGGGGGGAAGCGGGTACGGGGTCTAAAGCTTCAGCCACTGCTCCCTGCAAGAGCTCGAAGATGTTAGCTCCTGTTAGTAGCGCGATGCAAGAAGTTGTCCCCCAGACACTCCGCTCCGGTCTCGCCACCTTCCTACCGCTTATGTGGTAACATAACAATTATGGAAACAGCAACTGAAGTACGTGTGTCTCTAAACCCACGAGCGTCACGGAAGCAGCCCTAGTAACGATGTACAAATTGAAGGTCTAGGTCTGCGAACCCGTAACCGCTTCGTGCTCAGCGGGCAGCAAAACCTGAACGTGCGGTAAAAGGCTTTTCCAGTAAAAAGAAAAAAGGCATTTTAGTACTTACAAAGGAAAAACATTGCATTAATTTGAAGCTTTGAGTTCAACTAGTTAGTGTCAACTGAGATTTTAGGACTGGAAATGGTCATTGTCCCCGTGCTCTGTCTGCGTGACTCTCTCCGTGGATGAATAATGCCTAGCCTCGGGAAAACGGGTCTCTTTTCCAAAAAGTTGGAACTGGTGGTGGTGTAGACATAATGATTTACACTGTCGGCCTTCATATGGAAATACGCGCTCTCTGCCTCTTCCTACTTATTAATATAAGGGGGTATCTTCAGATTTGGTTCTCCTTTTCTGTGGTTTTTGTTTTCCCAAAGGGCATCGTGCTGAAAACGTGGCTGAGGCCCCTTATTTACAGGAGGAGGCAGGTGCTGTCCTGATTCCTCGCAGGGCGTCTCAGTAAACCTGTTTGGGTCTCAAGGAGAATCCCTCGGAGGATTCCCCTTTTCCTCCCGCTCCTGTTTCGTTGATAAGCGTTGCTTTTCTCCGTGGTGGTAATTCTTAGCTAGTAGCGAATCTAAGTGGATCCAGTTTGTTATGGAATTGGAAGAACCCTGCTCGAATGGATCAATGAGAGAGAAATTTAAGAAATCCTTTTGCATTTCCTAAGGTGAAATGGAAAGGTTTTGCATTTCCCTCTGCTCTGAGCTTTCCCTCTCATCGAGGAATTATCCGAGCGAAGGGAATTCTCCAGTGGCAATCTCAAAACCTGCTTCAGCTCTAATGGTTTTGGTGAAACTTTTTAATAGGGTGCATCAATATGCAGATTTTATTTGCGTATTTGGGGTAATTGCAAATAGTGCCTCTTAATTAAAGTAAGAGAAGAAGCAGGAGGTGAGAAATGGGCTCGTTTGCGTCAACGAATGTGTCGGAACATTACTGGAGAAGAGGGTTGCGCTGCAAAGCGGAGATGTTTGGTGCAGTTCTTGTCCACGCGGGTTCATGGCGGTGCTTTAATACTCCCTGATATTTCCAATCCAGCTCAAGTTGTAGGAACCTGTGAACAAGAAATGCTTATGGCATATCGGCGTATGCCTTCGAAAGAGCACAGACTGCAGAGTTCTGCTCGTTCAAAGGCCGCGCATCAGACATAGGGTGCACATCTCCGATGGCATCTCCTGGTAGGTGTTTTGTGGCTTATTTCATATAGACATCACAGAGAGATGCTGTGGCTTGCTCTCGAAATTATGCCTATTTCTTCCAGCATCGTTAGCTGGGTCAACAAAAGGCTGCACCTCTCTCTGCAACGCAAGCTGGGACGTGCTTTAACGTACTCTCAGCTCGACCCTGGGCCGACCTCGCTTTGCCACCAAAGAATTGGGGACTGCACCGTTTCGGGCTGAGGATACATTTATTTCCCTGAATCTCCTAATCTGTTTGGGTTTGATTTGCCTTTTAAAGACATTGTTTACTGTCTCCTGAGCGTCCCCTACAAAAATATATAGAAGCTTGAGGGGAGAAAAACCATCTATTTAAATCTTCCATTCTAGTGGGGCTCCTGTATCGATTCTTTCCCCATAATTTAGACCTCCATGCTCAGCGTTTGCTGTTCTGCTGCCCAATCAATACCAATTCCGTCTGGAAATTACATTAATGTTTTTTAAATAAGAGTCTCCTTGCAAAGTTTAACTTTCTCTGTACATCGGAGGAGTTTGGGAAGCTTTTTTTTTTTTTTTGAGGTGATGGATTAATTGCAATTGCAGTGATAGATGTGTATATGTACGGTGGTATTCGCGTGAGCTATTTTAATTTAATTGACTTTTCTGAGAGTTTACTGGGGAATATAAATGGAAAGTAAAAAAATTCAGGCTTCTGAAAATGGAATCATTTAAAATCTAAAGAAATGAGACTAAATACAGAATTGTGGTATATAGTGAAAATGAAATGTCTTCCCTTTTCAGATTGGTCATTCCGTTGGTCATTAATGCTAAAAGATAGGTGGTTTTAGGTTTATCTGTCGTGGCTTTTACGTGCGCGCTCGGAGTTGTTGCGTGTTGTGGCAGCACGTACCGGGTGTTGAGCCGGGGACTGGTGGGAATCGATGCTCTCCTGAAGGCTCCCTCGAAAGGCCTGTTAGCGAATTAAATCACCGATTCAAGCGTTCCACAAAGCAATCTATCATTTTGCGTCTCTGTAGGGGGAATGCCTACGGGTGTGGTAAAGCAAACCCACCGAAAACGTGATGTCTGGTCTGCTGGGCCTTGCAGGTAGAGCTGTGGTATCTCTGAAATAGTTTGCTTATCGAGTAAACGGGATAGTAAGGAGGGAGAAGGCTGTGAGCCTGACTGCTGCAAGGGACAGCGAGACAGTGCTGTGGCTTTAGAAATGCCCGCTTTTATATAAATATGCCCCTTAACGTGCCACACGTTCGCTTCTTTAGAGTTGTAGCAGCTAACTCAAGAAAAACTTGCAGTATGAATCCTACCCTCTTGCTGAGAAATAGAATATATTAATATCGATGGGACTTAAAGCCGAGGTTGAGCAACACTCCCGGCCCTCACGGTCTCTTTCTTTTCAATGCGTGCATGGTTTCGTTTCTGTACTGCCTTTCGATTGAGCGCTTCGGGGGTTGGGTTGGGTTTTTTGGATGTTTCGTTGGTTTTTTGGTGGTGATTCAACAAGTATTCGTTGGGAAGGCTGGCAGCTGCGCGCCTCAAGCCGGGAGAGCAGGGCAGTAGAGGGCGGCATTACTCCTTGTGTTTTTGTGTTTCCTCCTCCTCAAAGAAATGAGAATTAAAAAGCCGGGGGAAAAGCGAAGAATGTGGAGAATGCTGGGCCTGCCAGAGCTGCAGGCCATGTAAGGGAACAGAGCGGGGCCCAACACCCACCCCGCGGGGAGGTGGCACACGGCGCTTCGCGCTACGTCATGCCCAAATCACGAGCTGCAAACAGTTGTTTTGCTGATAGCCGTGGCTTTTTAGCAAAAAAGAAAAAGGAAAAGAGTAGATTTTAAAAAACCCAATTGGCATTTGTGTATTTGTGAAGGAGCAGCGGGATCTTTGAAGCGCGTCGTGAATTTGCACTCTTGTTCCAGGGCGCAGAAGTGTAAAATACGGTGCCTTCCTGCCTGCCACAACGCAGGTTTTTATGCAGCGTACCGATATCGATCCTTCCCATTCTAACAACATGAGACCCTTTCACAGCACGTCAGATGCTTTGAAGATGAGTTTGTACGCTGAGCTCTGCGCATACGGTTTGCATAAATACGGGCATGAAGAAATTGCCCTGTTGTTTGGGCCAAGCCAAAAAGCATAGACGATAAAGCTTCAACAGAAATAGTTCTTGCAGAGAAGTAGCCTAAAAAAGGTGGATACCGGCCTCGAAATCTTTCTTTCTAGAGCACAGAGAAGCAGACCCAAAGTGCGTGTTGACTTTGCAGCATCATCGCTTGCAAAGGAGTTTTCCTTCCAGGTTTGCGGAAGCTCTCGTGAGTCGGCATCGTAGTTCCCCAGCAGTGAAAGTCACGGAATCATAGAATCATAGAATTGTTCTGGTTGGAAGAGACCTCCAAGATCATCGGGTCCAACCATTAACCCAGCACTACCAAGTCCCCCACTAAATCGTATCCCTTAGGGCCTCATCTAAACGGCTTTTCAATCCCCCCAGGGACGGGGACTCCACCACCTCCCTGGGCAGCCTGTGCCAGGGCCTGACAGCCCTTTCGGGGAAGAAATTTTTATGAATGTCCAACCTAAACCTCCCCTGGTGCAACTTGAGGCCGTTTCCCCTTGTCCTGTCGCCTGTTCCTTGGGAGAACAGACCGACCCCCCCTGGCTCCAACCTCCTTTCAGGGAGTTGCAGAGAGCGAGAAGGTCTCCCCTCAGCCTCCCTTTCTCCAGGCCAAACCCCCCCAGGTCCCTCAGCCGCTCCTCACAGCACTTGTGCTCCAGCCCCTTCCCCAGCTCCGTTGCCCGTCTCTGGACACGCTCCAGCCCCTCAGGGTCTGTCTTGGAGTGAGGGGCCCAGAGCTGAACCCAGCACTCGAGGGGCGGCCTCGCCAGGGCCGAGCACAGGGGGACGATCCCTGCCCTGGTCCTGCTGGCATCAGTCGTGCTGTTCTCCACTCAGAGCGAAGATTAGGAGGTGGTGGGGAAGACGTGCACAGGTGAACCTTCCCAGCGTGTTTCAATGCATGTTTTGATACTACGCAACGGAGAGGAGTCAGGGTCGGAGCAAAACCAGCTGGAGACGGAGCTGGAGTCAGCAAAGGCACCGCCGCCTGGGTTGGCACAGCGCGACTGGCCCGCGGCTGGCGAGGCCGTGGTGGCACGTCCCGCTCCAAGATGGGCTAGTGGCCGTGCAGCGAGAGCGAGGAGGGAGCCCCGCACCTTGCCCGGGGCTTTAGCTGCTGATTTGAAGCAGAAACTGTTCGAAGGTGAGAAGAAAAGTACTGCCCGTCCCCTGATTCACCCAACGCAGCGGGGCAGTCAGGGGGAAGATGTTGGCAATGCTCAGGAAATCAGGCGGACGCTGGCCTCTAATGCTCTGATGGGTAGAGCAATCAGTTCGAGCCAACACCGACAAAGAGAAAACTGCGAGCATAAACACTTTTACACACTCAAGAGCCCAACGTGATGAAGTTTCCCCAAGCATAAATAAGAAATAGCTGTGGAAGTCAGTGGAGCGCTGTAAAACCTTTGTGAAACCCGACGTGAGCCTCTGTTTGCAGGTTGTGCCCGGATGATTCATGGATATTTCCTTGGTGCCTGAACGGGCCGGGTGCTCTGTGGGACGCAGCCATTGATTCTGAGCCTTAAATGATCACAGGGATCAACTTTTGAGTACAAACCTTTTTGGGAAATGTTTTCTGCAAGGAAGGGTTTAGCATTGTTAGAATTGAGGACATAAACATGTCTAGATACTTAAATAAAAACCTGGTACTTCAGTAAAATTTTTCTAGTTGCTCAGGACATGCAGATGTCAGGAAAAGACTTCAGGATAAATTCTGGCACGAATCTGTTTCTAAAGAGGAAGGCAACTTTCAGTGCAACTTATCTTTATCAAGAAACACCAATCTGTTGTCCAGTCATGTAAAACACAGGCTTAAAATCTATGCTTCGTGCTTATTGTTATAAATACCTGAAACATTCAAATAATAATTTTTAATAAGCAGGGGAATTAATTCGATTACATAAAGAGATGGCGCACTTGTTCACAACGCATTCATCATAAAATAATGGTAACGCACTGGTTATTTTCATATCGGTGGTAGCGGAATACGTATTTATTTCTAATCCAATTTCCAATATAAATGAATTGTTTTGAAGGCTGGATAAATCAGCCCAACAGACCAAGGCAATTACGGTAGGTGAGCGGAGTATGACTGGCAAGGAGAGATAAGAAACACTGCAGGGTCCGAACGGGTGGTGAGAGGGAGCACCCGGAATTGCAAACGCTCGGGGCTGGCAAGTGGTTTACTGCCGTTAAACCCGGGAAGTTAAGAAACGGCATCAAGCAGCTTCAAAATCAGGCCGTAGAAATGAGCTGCTATCGATGGAACTAATTTGGGGGGAAAACAAGTCTCTTGCTGTTTATACCTTCCTGAGTACTTTGCTTTCCGCCTCTTGCAACCAGAGAACCGCGATTAAAAAAAATCAGCAAGTTGGGGAAGGCAAAGGAGGTTGGAGAAAGGAAAAGATGTAACAGCTGATGAGTTGAGCTGTGTTTGTGTAGTGTTTTAAAAGTATACCGTGAAGAACTGCAGGCTGGCTCGCAAGACAAACCTCACTTTGGGTCAACGCGACTGCTGAATGCCGATGCGAGAATCACTGCTCCAAAATGTGCCCCTAGGAGCTGTTGTTGCTAGTTAGAGTCCCACAGAAAGACAAACGAAGAGATGATCTCACGCGGAGAAGGTTGGCGGGAGCAGACGAAACAACGGCAGAAAGCTGGGGTTTGGCCCCCGATGTCCTGACACGCTGCTGAGTTCGATTCCGCCCAAGTGCCTCTTCCAAGGGACGCCACACAAAGGTGACGCGCAGCGTGTGTCAGGCAGCCGTAGGGCTTCTGGCTGCGTCAAGGGCTTTGGAAGGGTCTTGCCTCTGAAAAGCGAGGTTTGGGAAACTTTGGGCCGCCTGCGTGCGGTGATGGTTCGGTGACCGAATGCATTGCAGAGCTTTTCGGCATTAGGATGTTGTCCCTGTTGCGTGATCGGGCCGGGCTGTTTCCATCCTCGGGCAGTAGCCCCAGGCCGCTGGGTGCATGGGCCGGGTGACGGGTGAGTCGCCGAGCTCTCCCACCCCTTCACCGCGACACTGAGACATCGTACAGCGGGAGGAGGAACGTACGTGGAATAGAGAAGATAAACGGGTCACTGAGCAGGGGCTGTCCCGAGCGGTTAAACTCAGGTTGACGAGAAGTGCAGGGAAGCTGGCCTGGCTATCCTGCCTGTGTCTCCGTGAAAATCGGTGGCCTCGGATCCAACACATGGCTCCCACCTTCCTTGAAACGTTTCAGCTTCTCCCAATCTCACGGATACATGCGTGAGAGCCAGAATGAATCTGTTTTTCCAGCTACGTCAACTGAGTTGATGTTTTCGACAAACTTCACCTCAATTATATCCTGTATCTCATGGCTCCAAGACTAGATCTGCATCCTTGCATTTAGTTTAATTGGTCCCTGGGTTCATTTGCCGGTAGCTTAAGGCTGAAAGCAAAAGAAAACTACATTTCCAGGGCTCTCCTTGCCTAAATGCTGCTTTTGCTCTACATAGTCAGTGCCCTGGGACTGCTGAGAAAAGCAGGGGCATAGTCAGTGTCTAATTGTGGTAACTGCAAAACAGCACTAAGTATTTATGCTGGCAGCTTTCAGAACAAGTTGCTGCTTAGCATGAGCCTAAGGAGACTTCTTAAGGCAGCTGAATCATTTCGAAGCCGCTTCTGACTTAACCCAGCCCTCGGGAGGACGTGTCTGAGCTCCGCTCGTGTCTGACCTTGCCGGGCAGTCCAGCCCTGTCCGGCAGGTGGGGGAAATCAGCCGCTCACTTGGGCTGTGCATGGGCAGGAGGGATCAGGATCGGGATCAAGATCAGGATCAGGATCAGGATCAGGGACGCCAGTTCTGGACATCTGCTGCTGTTTGCGGCTCCCACCTAGGGGCGCACGGAAAATGCTTACTCTTTGCTGGAGAAAGCCCAGCCCGAAAGATTTCATTCAGGCTGAGGATATGAGAAGGTGCTACCGGGAAACCCGGTAAAAATCCAGCTTTCCATGTGATCGTGGCAGAAAAAGCCTGGCTTAGAAAGGCACCTTTCAACCAAAGTGTGTCAGGTGCTTTTTGGAGGGCAGATGATCTGTGGTTTCTGTAGACACGTAGGCAGGGCTGGTGGGAACAGGGTCCTGTTAGCCGGGGAAGAAGCCAGAGGGACTGTTTTGGTTGCTCTAATGGAAGGAAAAAGCTTTGAAGGGCTTGTTGAATGTGTATTCAACTTCTGGCTATTGAGAATAATTTGTTGTGCCATTTTAATGTAAAACTCGTGTTCCTCCCATACAGACGACCGATACCTCTGGAGCCCACCCAGCAGGAACCCCAGGTACAGGCTTTCCTCTAGCCTGCAAAAACGGCGACGGGAGGATTCTCTCTTACTTTGCCAGTGCGTTAGGTCCTTTGTGCCATCTATTCTTCTGGACGAAGGGCCCAGGAAGGAGAACAGGCAACTTGACTCTTAAATCCGATTCTGGCACACGAGGGGAGGAGGGCTGGAAACCACCGTGTTACACGGATAATTCTGTGCTATTATATATGCATAATCTCTCGTCATTTTGCCTTGCATGACACAGTCGTTCATTTTTGTGTTGTTATGTATGCCCCTAATGTGATATAAAAAGCTAAGCATATTACCACGTGCAGTACAGCACACTTATTTTTTTCTTGTCTCTAAAGTGAGCATTTTTTTGTACCATTACTAGGTCTTGGGGTATTTTTCTCTACTCCTAATGATCCTCATCCTGGGAGGATTTCCTAGGGCAGGCTGGAGCGGTTGGATGCATGCTCTTCACAAGAGCTGCTCCTCAGTGTTTCTTACTGATAATGGAAAGAATCTACATACTAAAGGAAAAATCCTTGAGATAATCCAGTTGAGATGTTGATTTGACTTTCAGCACTTGGGAATCCATGGGGTTTAAAAGACAGCACTCACGGCGGGAGTGCCCAGCCCTGGATGTCTCCATCCCCTCGGTGGGGAGGAACAAACGGGTTTCAGCTTCATTTTTAGAGGGTCCAGAAAGGACCAAAATAAGAAGGAATGTCCAATGTCACGAGACAATAGGACTTATGTTCGGAGGTAAAGGGGCTGAAGCCCTCCCCAGACACTGCCAGTTCCTGCTCCTTGCTCTTGGCGAGGCTGCTTTGACACAGAATTTCCAGCCTCATCCCCGTCCTCGGGGGCTGAATTATTTTCCAGCTGCCCTCTGCAAATCTGTAGGGCACCGTGGCGCCGGGAGGAGCTGCCGGCGGCACTCTGTTTGGGGCAAAAGGCAAAAAGAGCGGCCCAGTGTGCCCCAGGGAGGAGGGGGATGCGTTCACGTTTCAGCAGGCGGCACTCCTTCCTCTGCCGCGGGGACTGGCGTGGATTTGTGGGCATGGTGGAATAGGGGGGGTGGCATCCCACGGATGAGCCGTGGTGACTCTCCGGGGTGAACTGCGACTTGAGTTGGTTACAGCATGCTTTTTGCAAGAGTTCAGCTCATGTACGTGCTGCTTTCCTCCAGATCTTCCTGTCTTTTTAGCCTTTCCTGCTTCACATGAGGAAGGTGTTGCTGTGAATGCGCAGGCAGGGAACGCGCTGGGCTGTGCAAGCGACTGTGGGCCAGCGGCAGGTCACGCACCTTCCCAAATCTGCACAGAGCCCCGACCAGCGGAGAAATACATCACAAAATCCAAGCATCTCAACTTCCTACCACAGGCGGCTCCGCTCCCCTACATATTTTGGGAAAAGAGTAAGGAATGGATTGGAGTGGGATTAGGCAGGGGGGAAAAAAATGCTTCCAGGAGGAGGAAAATGTTTATGTATGTAGTCAGTGATGCATCTCCAGCTTCTCTGTCCGCGCTGTCCTGGCCGGCTGCGGCAAGGTGACATTTGCCTGTCAGCGATCCCGCGTGCTACCTGAGCTTTGATGGGCGAGCCCGGGGAGATGCTGCAGAACAGAGAGCTTTCAGATGTGTGGTTAGCTTGGAAGACGGCAGCCGAGTGGGTGCATTTGGTGACAGATGATCCTTGAAAGGTTTAGAAGCAAAAGCCATTAAAACCTAGGAGCTGTGCAGAGGGGAAATATTGTGAGTGCATCAGAGCCTGTTCGGGGAGAGGAAGAGAAGAAACATCCCTGTTTCGGGTGATTCCCGTCAGCAAGCCCCAGCACGCGGTGTTTTGGTGCAGAGAGGATGCCGTCTGCAGAGGCTCTTTTTTTCGGCTACTTACACGACATCCAGGCACAGTATCGCAGCGGCCGGATCAGAAAAAGGCTTTGGGGTGACCGTAGCCAAAGGCTCCCGAACAAACCGCAAGCAGCTTTGCCCCATCCTCCCGAAACCCAGGCCAGTCGGTGCATTCCTGCCATTCCTCTCCCTAAAGCCGCTTCTTTCCGTTCACCGGATCAAGAAGACAAAGCAGCTGCTCTGAGAGTCTGAGATTTTTGACTGGGAACTTTAAGAGGTTGAAAGGAATGGGGTCAGAGGATTTATTTTTATCGGCGTGGGGTGGTGCCCTGGGATCCCGAAGATGACACGCCAGCCGGTACCGGGAAAGCCTGAAGTGGGAACCGCAGGGAGCAGACCTGCCCTTGCCCGATGGTTTCTTTGGGAGAGCAGTGAAGAGTCGAAAACAGGCAACCGCTGGCCGCCTTCCCGCGGCAGAACCCGGCTGCCAGGGTGTGAAGCCCTTTGGGCTGCTTTGGCCTCGTCCTCGCACCAGGGAAGACCAGCCTTAGACTCGACAGCTGCCGGTTATAGGCCCCAACCTAAAACTGAGCCGTAAAAATCTCTCTTTAGACCTCATAGGTCTTAGGAAAATCTGCTTCCTGCCTGTAAATAAATATTTTCTTTAGATATACTCAGCTAAATTCCTCGCCAGTTTTATTTCCCGTTATTTCTCATGTTTTTTTCCAGATCCTTTCTGATCTAGGTACTGTTGTCTCAGTCCCGGGCTGGGCATCTCTAACAGAAACCAAGTAATGTGGCTTTACCGCTTGTTGTCGAGAAATGATGCACAAGTTTCCCCCAGGGCTGTTCTTCTTTCGAAGCCTGGTGGGTTTCAGTTAACCGTATCGCCATGTCCCTCGTCCAGAAGTTGGTATCGCTTCTGTAGGGAGGAAGACAATAAAACGTTAAGGCATGTTGGCTGAATGCTATTAAAATATTTTATTTATCATTGATTTCTAGTTTGTAGGCTGTAGGAGTGCATCTATTTAACGCCGGTCGTCTTTAAAATGGAAATGTTCGGAAGATATTTGGTACTTTTGTTCCTAGCGAGTTATGCAAGGTTGAAATGGAGGGAATATACAGTAAAAAATGCTGTCTGAACTTAAAGCGCTTTGGCAACCCGTGCAAACAACCAGGGGACTTTGCTTTTGTGCCTGGCACATATGCGTCAAGGGGACTGAAAACTGAGGCGTTTTACATAACCCAATTTTTTCTTTTTTTAACACGTGCATCTCAAAAAATGCAGGAGGTATCAAATACGTTGAAGAACCTGCAGAGCCTCAGGCTTATGCACAGAGGCCAGGCCCTTTCCAACACCAGCGCCGAGCAGGGAGCAGTTGTAATTCCTCATCCGTTCTTTTTTTTTTTAATTTATTTTATAAAGACCATCTGCAGGTTGAAAGCTGGAACTTTGGACTCAGCCAAGCGCCAGTATGTCATAGTTAAAAAAAAAAAAATAAAAAAACCGAGCGAAAAAGCTGAATCCCATGAACACGGTCTCTGCCTGGGTGTCTCTCAGGGCCAGCTAATGCCCGCAGGGGAGGCCTGGGCACGCTGCTCACAGCAGATACGGGCACGGAGGTGCCACCCACCTCCAAAAGACGTACCCATGGCTGCATCCTGCCTCTCTCCTCCCCAAATCAAACTCCCCGAGAGGGAACTGAAGCAGCTGCTTTGCTGCCCTGAAAACATCCGAGCACGAAACTCTGCCGGTGCCCCAACGCTGCAGAAGCTCTCGCGGGGCGCTGGCGCCTGGCTGGGCTGGGGGGGGTACCCCCGACTCCTCCAGACTGCGCCATCTTATCGTGAAACCCCCAAACCAGCTCTTTCCTTGCCCCCACATCCCTCTTTCTGCCCTGGAGGGCCAAGCCCAGGAGCGCGTCGTCACGGCGTACATCCCTGTCCCTTCCGTGCCTGGCAAACGCGGGCGAGACAAAAGAAGACGGAGCCATTTGGCACCCAGGGCTCAGCCGACGCGGCTCATTTATTTTATTTTGTTATTTTTGTGCCGCAGCCCCGCGGACTGTATCGAATAGGTGGAAGCGGCGCGTAGCAGTTTGTCGGCACGCAGAAAACCCGAGCGCGTGAGGCGTCGCGCTCGCGCGCTGGGAAAATCCTGTCGCGTTTGGTACGGCAGAAGCTAGCTTCTGCTTTCGTGTGGGTGTCGGGGCGACGCAGAAAGTCTATTCCCCATATTGTAAGTTAGGGATTTTTAAGCGCTCTAAGCCCCATGCGCCCTGCCTCCAGGCTTTTCCAGTGCAGACATACTTGACCGATATTCATGTTAAAATCTGGGTTTTTGGAGCCTGCAGCTCGCTGAGACTGAGCAGGAGCCATGCCAGGCGCTGGCTTGTGCTTTCGCTTGGAGAAGGCAACAGAAATTGGCTGTTTTTTTTAAAAAAAAACCCCAAAGTGAACGGGAGATAAGCCGGGCGAGTTCTGTAGGGAAAAAGTAGCCCCCTGGGCTGGAGCAGAGGAGGGGCAGGGGGAGGACCGGGGCCACCCCGACAGCGGGCCGGCGAGGGCGGGTTTGGGCAGCCATCTCCCCGGGCTCGGACCTGTTCGGTGGCCTCCTCCTGCCGAAGGAGCGGAGCGGAGCGGCGCGGAGCGTCCCGCAGCGCCGGGGGGAGCCGGCCGCAGCCCCCGCCGGGCGGCCCGCGGGCGTGGGCGGGCGGCGGGGCCGGGAAGGAGGGAGCGGGGAGGGCATGTGCATCCTCGCAGGCGCCCCTGCCTCCCTCCCCGCCGCCTGCCTCCCTCCCTCGCTCGCTCCCTCCCTCCCCCTCCGCGTGTGTGTGCCTCCCGCTCCCTCGCCAGCCTCGCCTGACGCAGGCGGATCGAAATCGCCCCTAACAACCCGGCTCCGGAGCGCGGTGCCGGCGGCGGGGGTCCGGCTGCGGCGGGGCCCCGGCGGGCGGCGGGGCCGCGCCGGGCCGGGCCCGAGGGGGCGGCGGAGGCGAAGTTGGCCCAAGTGCGGGGAGGCGGCGGGCGGCCCGGGGGGGAAAGTTGCCGGGAGAGGCGAGGGGCGAGCGAGGCGGCAGGACCATGGGCACTTTGCGGGATTTACAGTACGCGCTGCAGGAGAAGATCGAGGAGCTGCGGCAGCGGGATGCGCTCATCGACGAGCTGGAGCTGGAGTTGGACCAGAAGGACGAACTGATCCAGAAGCTGCAGAACGAGCTGGACAAGTACCGCTCCGTGATCCGGCCCGCCACCCAGCAGGCGCAGCAGCAGAGCGCCGGCACCTTGCAGGGGGAGCAGCGGACCAAGCGGCAGGCGATCTCGGCCGAGCCCACCGCCTTTGACATCCAGGATCTCAGCCACGTCACCCTCCCCTTCTACCCCAAGAGCCCACAGTAAGCAGGGGGTTCCCCCCCGCGTACCCGCCGCCCGCGGGGAGCGGAGCGCTCCGTGCCTCGCCGCTCCAGCCGCCGCGCTCGGCCCCCCCCTCGCCCCCTTCTCCCCCGGCTGCCTGCGGGGCGGCCGGCGGACGCCTCTTCCCCTCCATCCCCCGGCCTCGCCGCCGCCGCCGCCCGCCGGGGAGGGGCTGGGGCGGGGGGGGGGGGGGGGGGGGGCGCGGAGCCGAGCCCCGGAGCGCGGCTGCCCCGGGTGCCGCCCGCCCCCGCGCCCTCCCGGGTGGCCCCGCGGGGTGGGAAAGTTGCGAGCTCCGGGCTTGGGGGGGACGTGGGACAGGAGCGAGCCCCGAGGTGGGGGTAGAGCCGCGCTCCCGGGACCCGGCCGCCCCTCCATCCCGCCGGGGGAGGCAGGGGCGGGCGGCCGCCGGGCGAGTTTCTGCCGCCGGCGGGTTGAGCCGGAGCGCATCGCGGTCTCGGTTCCGCTGCGGGAGGGGACGGGAGGAACCCGGGGGTCTCTCCCCGCCGAGGAGGAGCGGCGTCCCGCAGGGAGCGATCCATAGCGGGGCCGGCGGGGAAACTTGGAGCCCGGCGGGGCGCGGTGCCCGCGTCCCCAGCAGCCTCCTCGCCGCCCTGCCCGGCCGCCCTTGCCGGGGTTTCGGGGGGCGAGGAAGGCAGTGGCTCCTTGCGGTGTCCTGCTCCGGTGGAGGGTGTGCGGGGGGCGGCGGGAAGGGAAAGTCGCGGGGAAGCTCGGCTCCCCGCTCCCAGCACGCCCGGGAGATGCTCTGCCCTGGTTTCACACTTGCCGCAGACAAGGCAAATGACAGCGATTTAATGGAGAGAACGGAGACCTCGCGGGAGAGGGATCACTCCCCCCCCCAGTATCTTTTCCTGGCCAATAAATCGCAATGCATTTGGTTCAGCGCTCCTTAAGAGAGAAAAAAGAAAGAAGGGAGATAATCCGCTGCTGAGGCGCCTGGCTTCGTGTGCAAGCGCTGGGGAGGGTGGCCGGGGCCGGCCCGGGGCTCGCCCCCCCCTGCCCGCTGCTGCCGGCCGTGCCCCCGGCTGGCGGCAACCGGGGCTCGACCTCCCCGTGCCGCTGCCGGTCGCTGCACAAATCCGGCCCCGCTTTGCGGCCGGCGTCTCCCTCGCTGAATTAAACGGGAGCACCGGGGTGCGGAGGGTCGTTCGGGCCGCGCTGGTAGTTGGCGTTGGTTTAGTTCTGGTTTTCCTCCCCGGGTGGGCTTTGGGAGGCAGGTCACCCCCCAGCCGCTCCTCAGGGCGCATGGCGGACGGGGCCCTCGGCCTCTCGACGCCGTGTCGCTCCAGCGGGGCCGCTCCGGAGTCCCGGCGGGACCTCAGCAGCTCCACGCGGGTGCGGGTTTACCCGCGGGCCGGGGCGGGCGGCGCAGGTGCTGCAGGTGAGGTGAGGTGAGGCGAGGCAGCTGCGAGGGACGACGCCCAGGTGCTCCCCATTGCCCTGACCGGGGATGTCGGAGCAGGAGTTGCCTGCCCGCCGGCGGGACTCGCTCATCTCCCCCGGTAGGTTACGGAGCGGGGCCGGGCGGTGCTGCCGGCCCGGCCCGGCCCGCGCAGCCTCGGCCCTTCTCGCCGCCATGGCGGGGCCCCGCCGTCTCCTGGCAACCGCCGCGCCGGGGCCGCCTGCCCAGGGAGGGCGGCCGCCATGGGCCGGCCCCGCCGCCTCGGGACCCTGGGCCGGGGCCGGCCGCCGTGCGGCTGCTCGCCTGCCCGCCCGCCCGCTCCCCCCCCTTCCCGCCGCCGTTTCTCCACAGATATTTTGCCCTTTTAAGGCGAACGGCCGCGGCTCCGGATTCAAAAGGGCAGCGGGGAGAAACTGTGGTGGACCAAAAAAAAAAAAAAACCCCAACCCCCCAAATCAAACACAAACCACCCCAAAAAGTGGAGAGCGGGCTCTGTCAGGCGGGGGGACGAGCTGAGGCGTGGGCAGGCGGGTGGGTCCGTGCGAGCTGCAGTGTGTCTGGGAAGCATCTAAGGCGGGATAAGGCTGCCCAGAGGCATTAATTTCCTCAGGTAAGCTGTAGGATAGCGTATCGCATCCAAAAATACTATTTTTTCTGTCAGGGACGCGTGTGCGTTTGCCCCTTGGTGCCCTCGAAGTGCAAATCGAGCTCCCCAGGGCTCGGGGAAGCGCTTCAGGTTTCAGCGGAGGAGCCTGGAGCCTCTGCCGTGTGCAGTGAAATACGTAGGAAGCCTGACGAAGCCTTGAATTAATGTCTTCCAGCTTGAATTTTAGTTGCTCGTCGTGTAAATGCCTTGCCGTAGTCTCATGTGGGGCGTAACATGTGCCACTCGCCTGAAGGAGTATTTCATATTGACCTTCCATGGTCAATACTCTAATACTATTTAGAATATTTAAGTCAATTTGCGGCTTCAGACCTTAATCGCTGAGGTGGAAAAGATACTTGTTAATGGCTTCAGGAGTGCACGTCGCTCTGGGAAGCATTCGCTGTTCTGCTTCAGCCGTCACATTACGGTGACGAGAAGCCCTCCAAGCCTGGTGCCCAAGGATGGACACCTGCTGAGGTGGCTTCTGGAGATAGATGGTCATCTCGGGTGCTTGCCTAAATCCATAACTGCACTGATGAGCACTTTTAATTTGGGCATCCCACTGGAAAGGAAGATACGGCTACATAAATAAAGGAAAACATGAGCTGTGCATTTTGCTTACCTGTAGTTCTCATGATTAAA
The DNA here is from genome assembly GCA_009819775.1 of Phoenicopterus ruber ruber. Taxonomy (NCBI): domain Eukaryota; kingdom Metazoa; phylum Chordata; class Aves; order Phoenicopteriformes; family Phoenicopteridae; genus Phoenicopterus; species Phoenicopterus ruber. The sequence continues at coordinate 822,636 of CM020221.1, forward strand.
ATACAGTCCAGATGACCTGCTCTGTTAGGGGTGGACGTACCTGGGAGACTGAGTGAGGAAGCGCAAGTGGTCTAGTTTATTTGGGATCATTACTACCTAAATTTTGATTTTTCTTACACTTTTCTACTTGTGGCCGCAAACATGGCTTACGCGGTGCTGGTGAGTGGTTGAGGGTTGGTCCTTGTCTTGACTAAACGATGACACAATCTTGATGACATTCTGATGTTCAAGATAACGATTTGTGGTGGTACGGGGGGTTAAGGCGGAGAGGACCTGGAAGCGGAACAGGAGCTACCAAGATATGCAAAGAAGGGTTGACTTTTTTGCCCTGTTCATGCCAAACCTCAGTGACTCTTGAGGTGATGGTATCCAACCTTTGGTTTTGACAAGGCACTGAAGTATCAGCCTGTTTTCCAGCATTATACAGGAGGAGGAGCACCAAGAGGACGCGCAGGAAATCTTCAGTTGTTTGGTAGCCTGTGGTTTTTTTGCAGTTAGGTGGTGCTGGGTCTGTCCTCCTGATCTGGTGGAGCACCTGAGGCGGCTGGAGATCGGTGGGATCAGTAGTAGTAGCAAGTCTGTTAGAAACGGGGAGGAGTGATCGTTGAGGGCCATGGTAGACTTGTGATACCTGTGGGTCCGACTCTGTGGTGAAGTGTCTGTGGAAGCTGCTGTGATGCCACGTAGAAGATTTGGGGCTGTAAAATGGTTCAACTCTGAATGGCTTTCAAGCGTAAAAGTAAATTTAATCGCCTCGTATGGAAAAAGACCATTAAATTCCCTGCGAGATCTAACCTTGCACCCAAACCCCACCATCTAAGATGCATATAGTCTAAAAAAATACCTGTTTTGGAGTGTTAAGAGTTTTAGCTGCTGTTGCAGGGTTGTGCTTATTTTGCCTCTAAAACGTTTTTAAAATGTGCAACGGGACTTTATGGGTTCACGTGAGGAGTTTATAGCTAAAACCCGTGGAGGGACGCATCCTGCTGTTTTCTTCCAAGTTATGAGACCAGTGAGAGAAGTCAGGCATTGGCATCTTTATCAGTCATCCTATTCAAGTAACTAGAAGCCAGTTGTCTAAAATAAGTGGCTTTTTCTTTCTCCCCCCCCCAAAGGAAATAACTTGCAAGAAGTGACTGGTGTAAGTGGGCACAGACTGCGGGGAAAGCTGGATGGTTTTCCGTGGCAGAAAAATGCCGTGACAAATCCTTATCTCCTCTTCATCTTTCTAACATTGCTGCTCTGTTTGTTTTTCCACACCTTTGACCTCTCGCAGGATATATCCTGGCTGCTAACAGCCTGTCAGCATGAAAAGAATACTGCGAGGCCACGTTTGTACTAACTGTTATTCCAATTAAGATTTTACGGAACTGCAAAGCAGAGAATAGCCCTTTTCACTGGGAAGCTGTAACTCTCCTCTCTTCGCTTTTGTTATTTCGTACTTGCCATGGGAAAATACCCAGGACTTCAATTTTAAAAGGCTGTTTCGTTTGGTGATTGGCAACAGCTGTATGCTTTTTTGGAAGACTGTAATCAGCATATTTTGTTTTCCTGAAGGGAAAGAAAATGGTAGCAGCAGAATGTAAAACAAAGCGGAGAGCTCGTGAGTGTGAAGAAACGTATAGGGCCCGATCTCCTCTTCTCAGAGGTGGCGTGTGCCCTGCCGTTAGCTGAGATAACAGCAAAATGCTGTGTCATTTGTAGAAAATGTTGAGTAAGATGAAAAATGACTTGTTTTTGTGAGTTAACAGACTTAGGAATGCTTTGAATGTAAAGTTGGGAAGTCTGCCAAAATCCCGGAGATTCGTTTTTGGGGGGAGGAGCAGCCTGTGAGTCGTATTTAAGAGTTCTGGTTTAAAAAAAATAAAATACTTGGTTGCATAGCCTTAGGGAAAGTACAACATACATACAAGAGATTTAACAAAATCCCTTCAACAGCCAAATTGGTTCTTTGAAGGCGAATGTGCACATCTTCTGTGAACTAGAGGCATATTTTTAAGTGATCATAATAGTAATAAACCCCCCAGAAATATTTGAAAAGCACTTTGTATTTAGAGTGTTTGCATAAAATTATCTGCTGGTATTTATAAATGGTATGTATGCTGCCGTACCTGGGAGCCGTCCGTTAATTAAAACTCTCAAACTATAGTTCTAAAAAACCCAAAACAACCAAAACCCCTTTTCTTAAACCCCATGCTTTGCTCTTTCTAAAATAATTTGGAGGATGGTTGCAACATAATTTAGCCACTAGAAACGGATGGTTGAGATGATTGAGGGACCTGTGATCAGGAGCTGAGACAACGCTCCCGCCGTGATGGCTTCCTGAAATGTAGGACAGGAGCGGTGAGATCAGACGAGGGATGGTGGCCTCTTTAGTCCTGTTACGTTCTGGTTTTGGTGTCCTGCTGCAGAAAACATCCTACCAAAAGCAGTCAGCAGCGATGGATGTGGGGGTGCAACCTTACATTTTTTTTTCAGTATCAAGAGGTAATTCGGTATGATGTGTCCAGCGACCGATTGAAATGCGTTTATCGTTTGTTTGAGAGTAATCGACGGCTGTGGTTGCTTTTATGTGCTATGTGATACAATGTTGAATCCATCTGAAGGTAGTTTAACATTGTTCTGAAGAAGAATTTATGTGCCTGGAAAGATCTCCTAGTTCTTGATTAAATCATAGAATCACAGGACCTTTTAGGTTGGAAGAGGCCTTTAAGATCATTGAATCCAACCGCTAACCCAGCACTGCCAAGGCCACCACTAACCCATGTCCCCAAGCGCCACATCTACACGGCTTTTCAATCCCCCCAGGGATGGGGACTCCCCCACTGCCCTGGGCAGCCTGTGCCAGGGCCTGACAGCCCTTCCGGGGAAGAAATGGTTCCCAATATCCAACCTAAACCTCCCCTGGCGCAACTTGAGGCCGTTTCCTCTCGTCCTGTCGCCTGTTCCTTGGGAGAAGAGACCGACCCCCCCTGGCTCCAACCTCCTTTGAGGGAGTTGCAGAGAGCGAGAAGGTCTCCCCTCAGCCTCCTTTTCTCCAGGCCAAACCCCGCCAGGTCCCTCAGCCGCTCCTCACAGCACTTGTGCTCCAGCCCCTTCCCCAGCTCCGTTGCCCGTCTCTGGACACGCTCCAGCCCCTCAGTGTCTGTCTTGGAGTGAGGGGCCCAGAACTGACCCCAGCACTCGAGGTGCGGCCTCACCGGGGCTGAGTACAGGGGGCACTGGCTGGGCACTGGTACAGGGGGACGATCCCTTCCCTACTCCTGCTGGCCACACTATTTCTGATACAAGCCAGGATGCTGTTGGCCGCCTTGGCCACCTGGGCACACTGCTGGCTCATTTTCATAATGCTGACATCCACTAAAGTCAGTGGGGTTTTTCGGTATGCAGGATTTAGGGGGTTAGGACTTTAGTATATGTGTCGAGTGGCAATGGGGCAGCGTCTCTCCAGTGGTGGGAGGTCTGTGAGAAAGGATGATGTGCCCACCAATACAAGATGTGGCCAAGAGCATTGCCTTGGGGAATGATCTCCCTTAGGCCCACGCTGATGAGCTTTCCGCTCATCTTGGGGCTATCAAGGGGGGAGATGGACTTTTCTCCTGCTGTTCTAGCAGCGCGGTGCCACTCCAACCCTGTTGGGTTTTTGTGTTTGGCTTCGGCTGGCTGATTTGCATGGACGAGCTCTTGGATGCTGTGAAGGACAGCCAGCTCCTGTAGCAAGTGCTGCTGAATCTGGGTACGTGGGACTTGTTGCCTACGCAGCAGTCCGGTCCTAAACTTCTCTTATCTATATGGCTGGCCAAGGCAGCTTGGCATAGTTGCCTCGTGAGCCGTCTCCTCTCTTGCCTCCCCCAACACCCAACTTGCTCCGCTTCTGTTCGCACAGCAGGGCTGAGAGCAGAGCCTCCTCGCGCGTCGCAGGGATGAGGTTTTATTGTGCAGGACGATATGCTTCCTGACAGAAGTTTTAACGTGCAGCGTGTCAAGGCTAGCGGCGAGTGCAAGTCAGTGAAATGTTATTTTACTCTGTTTTGACAGGTCGGGCTTGGCGGTGGTGGTGGATGGGGCTTTCCTCTACGCGAGAGGCACACGTGTGACTTGCGCCTCGGAGTCGGTGCTGCTTGCTGCCTTGTGAAGTGGCAAGCGTGAGATTGCGGGTGGTTTGGCTCTCTGTGTAATTCAGCCTTCCGAGGCTTTGGTTACTGGTGGTGGTAAAGGGTAACTATATTGTATCTGGTTATGATGCAGAGGACAAAGATTTTTCTCTATTGGCAAGTTGTGGGTCGTCTCTGAGGTACGCTTGTTGAGTCAGGTGATGTTTATGCTGACTGTAAACTCTAAGGACCAGAGGGGTTTTATTCAAAGGAAGGTAAAAACCAATTCACCGGACAAAGCTGTTAAAGCCACCTATTAGTTGTGTCATTTTGTGTCTTATTCTTGCTTTCATGAGTGATGGCAAGATTAAAAATCGCTGCAATTTCAATTATTTTTAGTTCTGCTTAGTAGGAATAAGCAACATGTATTTCTCTGAATTTCTGCTGCTTTTGGATATTAATTTTAGCAGTGTAGTGTAAATATACTATGTTGTAAAGCAAAGTAGTTCTATTCAGGAACTTTATTGAAGTCTTTTTGGTGGTTGTATGCAAACCAGAACTATTCAGCAAGTACAGTAGTTTTAAGCAAGCTAATAGCACTTAAATGAAGGCGATCATTAACATAGAAACTATTTTTTTAATTGTAATACATCTCCATACATTCACTTTCTACAGGACTAACTTTTCCTCTTATCTGTATTACTGGGTGAATGCTGTAGGTGGGTAGTTTTAAACTACGTTGTGTGAGCTGGCACGGGCAGGACGCAGGAACAACCACAAAACCACGGATGAAATGCAAAGAGTAAATTTCTTTTCATTACCTCACCAGCCGGGGGATCCCTGGAGCAGCACCCGGGCGGAGGCACACACGGGGACGCCGGCGCCGCGGGGCTCGGTCCGTGCGAGAGGATCGCCGACGCTGCTGCTTTCGCCTGCGTGTCGGGGATTCGCGCAGGCGTAGTTTACCGCTGGGCTTTGGTCTTTCCCACAGCAGGGCAGGAATCTCAAGCGTGTTCGATAGGATGCCTCTAAGTCTATCACCGGCCTCTGTTACCTGAACACAGATGTTCCACTTGCCCAATGCACAAGTCTAAAGAACAATTAGTATCATCTATGTGTTTTTCGACACCCCAGCTGCAAGTGACTCGAGCGTGTTTACGCTCCTCCTCGCCAATCTTCCCCTATTTTCCCACACACATCAACAGGACGTGAGGTCCCAGACCATGGACACCAACGCCTTCTCTCCAGACTCTCTGTGAAATTAGTCCCGAGCTTTAGCATCCTGTGTTCCTAAACATAGTATGCGTCTTACGTGTCTGAAATGAATCAAAAAACCCCACCCCAGATCAGAGCACTGATGTGGACCTAAAACGTATGTAGTAGCACCGAATTTAGGCCAGCTGCTCGCAGCAGCCTGTGTCACAGACTCGCTGGGAAGGCGAGCGGACCCCGTGCCTTTGCTAAACACTGTCCCACTGAGCACCAGATGCAAAATATGAGTCAAGGGGAAAAAAATTGCTCCTTTAGAGAGTTAAAAAGGACACAGTGTCTTGGTATGGACCTGTTTCTTTGGTTATCCTGCTTGGGATAGATACTATGGGCTGCTAAGATTTCCAAAGTCATTGAAGACGAACCTTATCTTGAGGTAAGGGGTCCTGGAAAGCAGTGCTTTTTGAGCTGGAGTTGATGATGGTTTAAATGCCACTTACTGTCATAAAAGATAATCTTTCCTGCCTGCGCTGCTGGTATTTCTTCTCTTTTGGCTTTTCATGGTGCTAAAATACTTGCATTTGTGGCAGGCTAAAGGATAAATATTTGTATAAATGTTTTTCATCTGCTGTTTTGCCATTTCTAGGGGGTACGTGCAGGCAGGGAAGTCCCTGACATTCACGTTTTGTGCAGCTTGTCTTTGTTGTGAAGGGCTGATAGAACAGGAAAAAACCACAAGTATTTGCTACGTTGGAGCCTAAAACAATGCGAATAATTCCTTTCTCCTTCTCTCAACATCTACAGAAAGTGGTTTGGTTGCAGGTGTGCACGTTGCTTGGGTACGTACTGAGTATGCTGACATCCTAAACGGCTGAAATTGTATTAAGGTCTTTTAGAAACAGCGGTAAAGCACCTACCTGGAAGGGTTTGTGTCACGGAGATAGCTACAGTGCACTGGTGAAACAGCGAGCACAGGACTTGCATTTTGCAATGCTCATGCAGTCACTGGTTTCCTTGGAAACTGGTGCCTGAGCACGTATAGCCAAACTTGAACGCTGGGGCCTGGCTTCAAAGTAGAAAATGGGCTCCCAGACTTTAAAATTGCAAAGTAGGATTGGGATATTTGAACTGCGCTTGGTGCTTGTTTGTTAGGAGCAATCTTGAAGTAGGATATCACCGAAAAAAAAAAAAGCCCCTTGTCATACTGCAACACTTTTCCTGCCCGGAGCTGTGTTTCTTTCTCCAAAATTCCCTTTTTGGTTCGGTTTGTGAGCATATTTATGGGAGGTGTTTCCTGTTAAACACACAAACTGTGTCAGGAAAGCTGTGGACCGGCTCTGCGACGTGGGCTTGAAGTGGGTTCGAAAACTACTCAGCCAGGCCAGCTCATTTTGTTCACGTATTTAATATTCTGTGAGGTGGTGATGGTGGGTGATCTGAACAAATAGGAGAAATCGTAATGTAGCTGCCTGGGTTGACCGAAAATGAAACTGGAGTCTTGTAAATATACGCATACTTTGCGTTAAATGTGATATCCTAGGTTCAAGAGAAATATATATAATGATGATTGTGCATGTATGTACTTATCCACATGCACGGGAGTATTGCATTAACACAAATATACTCTGAGATGGACTTTTATTAGGACAGAAAACAATCACGCTTTAATATCGGTGGAGTATATGGAATTTTTTCCAGTATCGGCTGGGCTCTGGGAATGTCAAAATGCAGTTGGCTTCGGTGGCTCAGCAGCCACAGAGTGTCATTCGGATTCAGGAGCAGAAGAGTAAATAACTGGTGACACGGATGTGATGAAAATCTAAAGCCGTCGCTCCCTGCCCCCGGTGTAAGTGGGCCCCTGGGATCCGTCAGTGCTTGTTACTATTTAAACGGCCCATTTGATGCCAGTTGTGTGCAGAGATCCACGGGTGAGGGGAATTCATTGGTGCTCTTGTCGTCCACAGGCTAAATGAGGAAAATGACTTTCTTGGTGGGTAACGTTTCTGATGAATAGAAGAAATCAATCGCCGCATGACTCGGGCAACAGCACATCAAGGCGATAGCCAAGCACTTAACGAAGGTGTAGATAAACCACATGTGATGCAAATAATGCCATTCAGCTATACGTTTATGCTTGTTGGAAACAGGAGCTATCTTAGTGGCTGTAGAGAGGCTTTGGAAATCATGACTCTCAAAAACCTGAGAAATTCCTTTAGGTAAAATGGAAGATCAGGCATCCGCCTTTCTGAGTTGGAAATACTCGTGTCCACCTCTTAGCCTTGAGGTTTCAGGGACGCTTAAATTAGTGAAAGTCTTGAAGGGGTTGCACGTGAGGTTTAACGGTGGCTAAACTCGGCCACATAGAGGAGATGCATCTTTTGGCAACTCCTGTGTTTTGTTGTTGGATATATGTATTTAATGAACGAAACGGATAAATGGTTTTGACACCTGGTCGATGACAGGCGGTCTTCAGCGGGGCCGTTCGCCGCGGCTGTGGTAGCAGCAGCTCACTGCTGTCGGCTTTGCCTAGGCAGCTGGGTCCCGGCGCCGGGGCTGCAGAGGGCTGCGGGGGCAGCGAGGACGCGGGGAGCGGCAGACGAGGCAGTAGGGTTTCTTTTCTCTCTCTTCCTGCTTTAAGAAGTGAGAGAGGAAGAACTGAGCGTTCAAGCGTTGTGGAAGAGGGGGCTGCGGGGGGGAAAGGCAGTGATACTTCCTTTCCAGTTTTCTGCAGCGACCTGCTGCTGGACACGAATCTGCAGGGGGGGATTGTACAATGCGGGAATATCGCGATTTGCAGCTTCTGTGGGCTGAATTCATTGCATCTGTTCATTTCATCTCCGCTTCCGGGTTCCCGCCGGGGTCCCCTGCGTGTCTGCTCCATCCCCTTTGCGGCGTGTGCTCTGGCCCTGTGTTCCCAGAGCCCGCTGCCTTCACGCCGCTGTCCTTTCTGCCCGCCATGGCAGGGCGGGCGGCTCTTCCCAGGAAAAGCCTCGCCATCTGCTTCTCCCTTTCTTCCGAGCCCTCAGTTGCTTCCCTGGGTCTCTTGTTCCTGCTCCTCCTTCTTCTGCCCAAGATTATTCTCTCTTCCTATGGATGCTTGCCCTTCTCCACCCTCTCAGCCCCAAAGCTCTTCCTTCTACAAAGCTGTCCCATCTGAGAGGGTCCAGACTTTACATCCCCCTAAAAAACCTGCCTTGTTTCCTCTGTACATCGGGAGGCAGAGAGCCTCCAGTGGCTGTAGCACGAGATACCGTGGGAGGCTTGATTTTCCTGACAATCCAGCTTTTCTAGTGTGCCAGTCTGTACAAAATCAGTTCACTCACGGCTGATCAGATGTGATGTCCTGTGGGCCTCCCGTTACAGGCAAACAGCAATTCTGCCACCTTGGCTGCCTGCACCCTGCTCAGCTCAGCCGAAAGACGGATAATGCACATCCCCTGCCCTAAAGAACCAGCACCAAAAAGGACACAAAGCAAGAGAGCGGCCAGTTCACTCCACATCAGTGCGTTCAGTGGTAATGACTTTGAGTTGTATCGACAAAACATCACGACGCACGCCGTGCGATGGCTGAATGTCATCCTGCAGTGACTCGATACGTCTTTCTGCGCTGCTTGATGAAGTGCTGCTCCAGCTCCGGGAGGCTGCGTCTGAGCATTTATCATTACTTGTCCTTATTACAGTCCCGCCTATGGACCGAATAACAGCAACATCTCGCTGGTGGGGAGCGTACAGACACAAGAGTGGGCTAAATATCAGTTAGAAATGTGGGGGTGTGTGGATACCTTCATGCATTACTTGTGTCTGAGTGCTCAAATGGTGCTATTTATCTAAACTTGCTAGGTATTTAAAAACTAGTTGAATTGGAGTGTGTGTGTCTGTGTGTGTGTATATATATATATACACACATATGTATGTAGAAGGTTTTTTTCCTTACACATCTCTGCGTATTTAAATCCTGTTAACAGAGCAATTGCACGAAGGGGAGAACGCATCTCCTGCTCATCAGATACTTGATTGCTTTCTTTTTTCCCAGTAGAAGCCTAGATCTGCGAGGCACACGAGAGAAATGAAGCGTGGAGAGGCGATGGCTTTTCTCTATTAGCAGTATACCCAAACACAGATGTACTCAGATACCGTGATAATGAGCGCGTTGGGAGAGCTTAAGTAAGGCAGATACTCCGGTTTTACTTGACGTTACCTTGGTTCAGGGAACTGCGAAAGGGAGGACCGCCACTTGAAGTCAGACTTGTTGCTGCGGGAAGATAATTGAAGTTTCGCGACGCTTCTGCTCGGAGGAGGGACACAGGTGGTGCAACTCTCTTTGCTGCTTCTTAACTGGCTCTGACAGGGTATCTCGGAGTTGCAGCTTGCCTTGGCAGGAGGAGCTCCTGTGGCCTTTTTTTGGCAGCGGCGCAGCGGTCTGTTGCAGGGTGGATATTGTGTTGTGGCCCAGCAGGCTTTCATTAGAGGAGTCCCAAGGGAACGCTAACTATCCGTCTTATTTCCCTCCATTCATTTGCTAGATTTATTAATGTGCCTGCAGGAGGGCACGCGCCGTCAGGGAGTGTTTTCTGCAGGCATGGCAAGCCTGAATACCAGAGCCCGTTAGCCGGTAATTGCCAACGCAGGTATGTTATGTGTGCCACCGCTGTTCCTTAGGGACTGGGCGCTGGGGAAGGTGAAATTTGGCTCTGTATGGTGGCGGACCTGCCCTCTGCTCCTGTCGTGCAGAAAGCAGCTGCTCTACCTTCTGCTTTGCAAGTGTTGTTATTTTCTCATCAACCATCGTGGCAGGTACTTCAAGAGCATGTGTTGTCCATGACTAGGAACAAATTATCACTTCCCTCTTAAATCTCCCGCTTCTTTTTTCCTTCAGATGACCGTTACTGTTACTTAGGTAGGCAAAGCAAGTCCAACAGGGACATCATCAAGCAAATCTCAGTGTTGTGCCATTACTCTTGCATAGACACAACAGGTGGTTTTATTTTGTTGTTTTTTCATTTGAAAGCCAAAAAGAGCTCAAATAGGAAACCGCTAGCCTGATACTTAGAGCATCACTTAGGATGTAGAAACCTGAGTTTAAGGCATTATCCCAGTATTTGCAGGTACACGTAGAAAAGCTTCCATGGAGAGTGAGGCTGCCCCATCAGCGTAGTGAGGACCAACGCATGGGACACCTGACTGAAATGGGGCAGAGCCAGGGACATGGGTCCGTGTCACTCAGATTTCACCCACGGAGCACGGTGGCTCTTTTCTCTGTCTCCTCGTTTTGACTGAAAATTCCATCCATGAGCTATAGAGGATTCTTTCAATTGCTGGTTTAATCAAAACAAACCTGTTCCTACTTGTTTTTCCAAATTTTTCCACCACAAAAGATTTTTGATGCAGTCCGTGACAGGCAAATGTTATAAATTGGAGCCGCATAATTTGATTAAGCTCACTGGATTTAGTGGCCTCAAAAATTTTGGCTGCGGGGCCAGTACTGAAGAAGGGTACTGTTTAAATACAGCAAAACAATCTCCCAGAGCATTGTGGCAGAGTTGTTAAATCGATGCAAAATTTATGAATATGTAGCGAACAAAACGTAAAGCTTCATGAACTTGTACCCTGTTTGCATGGTATAGGATCTGGAAGTGTGAGTTAGGACAACCTGACTTACACAGGTGTCTTAAGGATCGTCAAGACAACTATGTAAAATGGGGATGCTTGTGTAGCGTGCCAAGAAGGTCGGATCTTTACAGGTATTTGAAGTTTTAATGTATGCTGGAGGAGCCTTTTGAGGCTTAGAATGGTGCCTGAAGTTTAAAAAAAATTACATATTGTGCTTGCATAGTTGGAAGCCTTCAGCTCCATTACCTATTCTGATTTCGTTGGTCAGCAGTCGAAATATTTTTTGACTTTGTTCGTACTGAAGAAATGATATATCATGGGGAGATAATATCCATGCTTTTTCCAAGCTGCTTAATGGAATTTTTATCAATTCAATTGAAGAATACGATGCACAAAAAAGCTAACTTGATGTCAGGTTGTTTTCTCTGTAGCTCCTTCGGAGCTGCCTTGGCTCCCCGCTTGCCTTCCCAATGCAAAACGGGCGCTATGAGAGGGGCCGTCGCACCCTCGGTCCCACGTGTCTGCAGCCTGACATCGCATCCCTCAGGCCACCCGGGGACGGGCAAGGCAGACCTGAGGGCTGCCGGGTCCTGAGCGTGCCCCTGGGCAGCACCCGTTGGTGCTTCGGACCCGTCGCTGGGACACGAGCAGCGCTGCGCCTGTCTCACCTACGCCGCTGTACGGGTTTTCTTCCTTCCACCAACATCACCTGCTTGCTTTAAACCTTTCTAGTCCTCTGCACGTTTTCGGAAGACCTAAAAGTCTCATTTTTTATCTATTTGGGTTGGAATCCTGAGATTGCTCAGACCCAGCCATTCAATGCCTTGATACCATTTTCTCTGGATTGCTTTGTAGACTCAAGTGCACTTTCCTGCAGTACGTGCATTGAGAATAAAAGACAGCTACCTCAGCAAATTAGTGTGAAAGCATTGGAGAAAAATTGTAGAATATGGTTTTTTTTGAGTAAAAAGCTATCCTTTTGTTGCTCGTGGCCTATGCTTTTTAAAAAGTATCTGTTGTGCAGGGAGGGATTCCGAGAAGTTAAATTGTCTGTTTGCGCGCTCATCTGAAGAGGTAGATCAGATGCCGCATTGACAGAGATGTGTCTGTATGATAAAACTTCAGCAGGCAAAGTTTGATTTAAGTGATTATGGAAGAAAACCCCTAAGGAAACATTCTATGTAGCCATAAGCCTGAAGTACGGTAATTTTCATCACAAAAACATTTTCCTCCACGTGCTACAGGTGTCCAGGTATGCAATCCCATTAAAAAAAAAAAAGGAAAAAAAAAAGGCAAAAATACTCTGGAGGGTGATAATGGTTTTTTAGACAAGAATCTCAAAATGCCGACACTTATTTTTGTTTACTGTCCGAAAAGGCTTTTCTTAGAAGCAGCCTCTGTTCTGAACGCAGTTGGTTGAAACCTGTCTTTTACCGGCGGCTGGGTCTTGCTGACTGAAACAATTCTATGATTCTATGAAAGAACGGATCAACCTGCGGCCGATGGGGAACAGCAGCCCCACGCGGTGCCCCCTTTGCCAGAGGCTCGGTGCGCGGCTGAGCAGGGCTCCTTCGTGGGCGCGTCAGGTTAAGAGCTCATCCTTACTGCTGGTGCTTCAGCTGAAAACTCAGTTTTTGTACCCAAAACTCAGGTGAGTGGTCGCGGTCACTAACGGCAGAGACTTGTTCTGGGGAACGAAAGCAAATTCCTCATCAGAGAATGTAATAAAATGGTCATGCTACAGCTGGTTCCTTCCAGCCTCTAAATATAGACAAAATCGCATGTAGTAGAGAAAAAATGTTTGCTGAGTTAACTGGGCTATATTTAGGTGCCAAATAAACAGATTTCTGCTTTTGACCCTCCCCCTCACACCCTCAAAACCGCTTTTTATACTGTCTGCAAATGTCTTGGCTGTTCAGGGCTTCTGTTCTTTGCAAAAAGAGTAATTCGGAGCGGTAGGGAAAGGACATCTGTCGCAGCTGAAAACAAAACAAGGCGAGCTCTTGGGCACGCAGCCCCTGCGTCCAGACTCGTTCTCTCTCCTCGCTCCTTCATTAGCACTACATCCATAGGCTGCTCTAGTTAGAAAACAGTACCAAAACCCTAAACCCCCCAAAACTCTTCTCCATGACCAAGGCCTTATTGATCTATATAAAAAGAATGAGCCAAAAAATAAACGTCCTTATCCGATGCATTTTACATCATATTTTACATCATATTTTTATCTTGCAGCAGGCTCTTCTCCTGGCACTGCTGTTGGTGCTGATTGTACGGTTAGCCCTTTATTCATGTATGCATGAATTTTATTTTTTTTTGTAAAGGAAGCAAATAGCGTAGTTGTCTTGCCAGAACAGATTCGGAGAGGGAGCCTGCAGATCCGCAACTATCCTCTTCCGTGTTTCTGTGTTTCCTTTCCGAGGAGGATTTCGTCTGCCTCCATATCATGCTTCTTGCAACCTCAAGGGTGGCCAGAGTGCAGGATGAAGTTAGTTTATGGCTTTATTTTTTTCCTTTTCAGACACACTTGTGCTGTTCATATGTTTTTGCCTCCTAATTGTCAAGAAGTTGGGCAGCTCGGGGCACCCGGTGTCGCACGTGAGAGGGAGAGAACCGTGGCCAGCACGAGCTTTGGTCTGTCCCTGTCATTGCAGGCTTTGATCTGTCTGGCTTTCGGTGCTGATTAACCAGCATTTGTAAAGTCTTAATTTTTATATCCCAGAGAATATGTTAACTATAATTCCTTCGTAAGCATGAGCACTTGGTGATTAGAAATTAGCTTTCATTCCTAATTAAATAGCAAACTACAAGACATAGTCTTTAACAAAAACAGGACACTTAAAATTCCAGTGCTCTCATTTAAGGGGCATTGATTTTCGCAGGCAGAGAAGCTTTCCTCAAGTTTCCTCCTCGATAACAAAACTTAACAGAGATACACGTTAATGACAGATTTATTTAAGGTTTTCTTTTCCTACTAACCTGAAACTAAATTAGACAACAATCTTTAAAATAGTGTTTATTGCTATTAGAGATGTGCCAGGAGCGTGAAGAGCTGACGGTTTTGAATAGTTAACATTCAGGCTGGAAATTTTCTGTGTGCCTTTTTTTTTTCTAGTCTAAAAGCTACGTGGAGCCCAGCTTGATTCTTGGAAGGTATAGCCGATCACTCGGGATTTCTGCTGCTTAACTTCCAGCTGGGTGTGCTGGGCATATCTGTCCAAAAAAATGAAATTAGGGCACCTGCAAGTAGTAATTCTGCCTGGCACTTCTTCGTTCTCCTTGACCTCTCTTGCCTCTACAGACTTCTCTGAACTGCTTGGGGGAGAAATACGACAACTGTAGAACTGGAAGGCGGGGAGCTATCTTCCTCAGCTGCGTTTTTGATTGCACTCGTGTCCTTTGATGTTGGCTCGATGGCACAGGACAGCCCTCAGCTCTCAGGCATTCCCCGGACCTTAGAGGCCGTGGTAGGAGGATATCAAAGATGAAATGTCATCGGGAATTCAGTTTCCTAACCAGGTTCAGTCGAGGAATTTCTTACGTGTCGTGGTTTCAACACAAGTCACAGCGTTTCACTGTAAATGCTGTAATTGAGATTGGTTCAGATGGGTTTTCTCTGTTTGCTCGTTCATTTGCGGCCTTCCTCAGAGTCCTGGATGGGCTTTTTGCAGTGCGAGCATCGCCGTAGGTACTGTTAGCTGTGTAATTTAAGCGGTCTTATGCACAGGCCTCACTGATGATTATGCCACAGTAAAATGCAGAATGATCATAAAACCTGTTTATTTTGAAATTGTTCACTGGATAAAGATAAAAAACGTCTAGCTGGTTCTACTAAAACCAAGGAAGATTTGAGCATTGTCAGCTTCCTACGTTATTGAATCCCTGTCTGACCTCCTCAGTAATTCCTGTGAAAGTATCGATCGCTGGGGCATCCTTCCATGTCGGGAAGATGGCAGAGGTACGGCTGAGGGCAATGGTTTTGTCCCGGCGACCCAGGTTAAGCATGTTAAACCTGGCTTAACACCCTCCTCACCCCCACACCCCGTTGCTGTTCTTGGCAGTTTATTTCTTTGCCCACAAGGTAATGCAGAGCTTTCTCCTTGCTTGACAGCCGAGCGGGATTTATAGCTGTGGCTTATCCAAACAACCTGTAAAAATGTTATAGAGTGTTTAAAAAATAATAGTTGTTATAATTCAAGTGAAGAACAAATAAACATTCGTATTCCTGTTCTCCTCAGTGTACACAAAATTGCGTACATGCCTTAACTCAGATTGGAGAGGGAAAGAGATTATTCTGAGATTTTTTTTTTTTCTCTCTTTCTGAAAGGGGCTGTCTAAATAAAATATTCTCTTTTAATCGTACAGAGATGTTAGGGCTCCGTAGACTGCATACAATTTACTTGACCTTTAGAAATAGAACAGGATTGTATCTCTATTGCAGCAAAGAAGTAGAAAGTAGCATGCAGGTTTATTAACCACCATGTATAGGAATTGGTAGATTTTATTCCTTGAGCAGAAAGGCAAATTGTCCAAGTAGGATTTCGACAGAATAGCACCGTATGTACCAGCTCTCTCAGATCACAGCCAAAAAATGCAGATACATATCCGTAAAACAGGCAGATGAAAAGGGACTGTTGTATTCCTAAGGTCTCGTGCCTTGGATTTGCGCAAGAGTACTCGTATGAGTTACAGTGCGGGAGGAAAGGCATGCCGTGATTTGTTGAGCACCTTGAAAAGTTAATGCCGCCGACTACTGAAATCGTGGAGAATCAAAAACACAGGAAGCCAAATCTTAATGTTGCTTTTAGCATCCGTTTAGAAACATTACACCTAATAATTCAGAGAGCTTTTGTCTTAAGGGACACCAGGGTTAAAGATGAGTAAATAACTGGGAATTTTATTATTGTAATAGAGTGAATCTGTCTCTTCGGGACACAGGTAAAATTAAAGTGCATTTCCAAAGCTGGGTCTGTGTGTCATAGCTAGCTAAAAACGCTTTGTTAGGTGAGCAGAGGCATTTCATTTAAGACAGGTGAATCTTGCGTGACCACACAGTGTGTGCATAAGGGTCAATAAACTGAAGGCTATGGAAAATAAAGGATGTTTCAAACTTGCTTTGAAGGCAGGCGTGAATGTCTCTTGACGAACAACGAAGTGTACAGAGATCGGCTGCTGTTTCTTGGTATTGTCACGGAGTTTTCTTTTAGCCCTGGCTGCTGTTGCTGTTTGTTAGCAGAGAGGAGATAATAGGCTGAATTCAGATTTAAAATAAATAATACTGAAAGTGCTGCTGTTTGCTCACTGACTTCAAAGGTTGGTATGGTTTTGTTCCATAAAAAAGGGAGGTGGTTTTTTCAGGAGGTTCAGTGCCAGTAACTTGCATTGCTCATTGGTTTAACACACACTTGGGCTGATCTTTCTGGACATGTTCCGCTCGTGAATATGCGGTATATTAGCATGTATGCAAAGAGCTTGTATCTGCTTTTGACTTTGAAGCAAAGAACTGTCTGAGCATCTGTAAAATGCACTTAAATTCTTCCAAGTAACACTCTTTAGGTCTGTCGGGGTTAAACTGGATCTGAAATAGTTTCAGCTCACTCCAGTAGTTCCTGTTTCCTATACCAAAATAACTCGGCTCCTTGGCACGCACATTTTCTCCATCTCTTGTTAGCTCTTTCTGTGTATTCCTTCATGTAAATATTTCCTAAACGCAGCCTGCGGAGCGTGGAACAAACTCAAAATGTGGAAGCGTTGTAGCGGTGCGTTTCAGAAAGTGAACGAAACTGCATTCCTAGTCCTGTAAAGTGTTTGGGACAGAGGAAACGAGCTGTTTCCCTGGAGAGCCACGTGTGCCGTATCGGAAGGACCACTGTTTCCGTCTCATTGTGATACCCTGATTTACCGTTCTGCTTTTTTGTGGGGGGGGGTTTCCCCCTTTTCCACCAAATCTGATGCAAGTACCTCTGCTACTTCCTTCTTCCTTTCCTATTCTTCCACGTTAAACCCCCAGGGTCCTTCTGGCTCCTTGCAGCCCCGTTTCCAAGCCGGCCGTGTCTTCCTTCAGGCCTTCGCCTCCTGGCCGGGGGCTCGGCTTTCTGCTCCTCTCCTGTTGCAGGCTGCGGTTTCTGGTTTGCCTTGGCTGCTGTTCGCTTGCTCGGCTGCCCGGTGGAAGCGGGGAAATAGTAAGGGGCAGGAACTTGCAGGGGGAGCAGGAGGGGAGAAACTGTTTGGGAAGATGGTGGAAGGAAAGAGGAAAAAGGAAACGATGGTGCGATGCACTAGGAATTTCAAGTAAGGTACTCGGAGGAAAAAGGAAGATGATCCGGAGTTGTTGTAATGGGAGCAAGCATTTCTGAGTATGAAGATGGTGTGGGAAGGTGATGAGACGTAAGGGTGGTGGGAAATTGGAGAGTAAGTACAGGATAGTAGTGTGAGGAAAAGAAAGTAATCATAAAAGTACATTAGGCATGTGAGCAAACTTGTTTTTCTGCTCATATGATGCAGATAAAGGTAACTTAATTCTGTGTCCCCTTCTGGCTTATCTTTTCTGTCACAGTTCTCAGCCTCGAGACCTGTTTCTTCTCTCCAGTGGCCCCATTTAGAGTCTTCCTACGTACAAAAGGTTTTCAGTTAAGGACCCGGGCAGCAGACTGGCAGCACTTTTTTATTCTAAATTATGGGGAACAGGGGCATTGGTAACTGCCCGTAGTTACAGCATTTGTTGCAGTAGGTGCTCTTAAATTGGTACGCAGCAAGCAGTTTGATCTGCCACACCTCACATGTTAAAAGTATTTTGGGAGAAACGTAGATGACTGAGTTCTTGTTAGCGCTCTTGCAGCAACGTTGAAGTATGGGATACTGATGGCCAAGTGGTGCCTTCATTTGGATTTCACCTGACATGACAAATCCTAGATCCAGGGCACCACTGGTAATGGTGGGTTCGTTTTCCAGGCCCTACCACGTGAGCTTGTGTAAGGCGACCATCCCAGGGGTTTGAGGATTAAAGATACAATCCTTCCTAAAGCTTTCGAAGCTGTCTTGCATTCCTCTCGGTGGAATTTGAATAATCTTGATCTTTTCTCTAAGGTGTGATTCCTTGCGCTTTCAAATCCTCATTGCTGTATGCGTTCGTGGATTTACCTACCGGGAAATCACTCTGTGTCTGTCTCCTTTTCTGTTACGCTTGTGTAATCCCATCCCGTGTTCACCCACAGCCTTTGCGTTTGCCATGGTTGAAAGGGAATTCCCCCCATCCCCTGACGCGACAGCGACAAGCTGCAGGTACGTTTCACGCACCCCGTCTCTGAGAACGGAGCCTTGTTCGCTGTCTGCGGAGCCTGTCCTGTGATGGCAAATAGGTATGCTTCCCATCACTCGCGTCTCGCAGAATGAATCTTGAGTGTTCCTGTCTTATTAAAGGAATGGCTTTCTTGGCTTGCCGAAGGAGGCAGAATAGCAATCTGCTTAATGCATGTTGCTGTCTATCCGCAAGAAACAAGCAGTGCTCTTGTTGCCCGTTGCAGTGGTCCTGTTTGTAAAGGGGAGAGCTTTCCCTTGGGACCACCTCAGCCTCTCCCACGCTGGGGTTATGGCTTGCTAGGCTGGAACACCGGTGGGTTACAGCTGCTCCTAGGGGCAGGCTGCCTTACTGAATGAGCTCCAAAACTTGCTCAGCAGCATCATTCCCCCAGTGAGCAATGCCGTTCCTCAGCCATTCCTGGGCAGCACGTGTTTGTGTTGCTGCGTCCTTCTTCTACCTTCACATGTCCGTTCCTGTTAGCGTTCCCCGAAGACAAGGGATGCCATGAAGTGTGAGGTTACTAGTATGCTGCTTGTGGAAAAATATCCTCCCATTTGCGAGAAATACAACGTTTCCCCTTCAATATCCTTTCAAGCTGAAATTCCTGGAAACATTCAGGTCCTCTGGAAGACACTTATTTTGATCAAAGAAGGGCCGTTTCCTAAAGTCCTTAAAAGCTCTTCATCTTTTCCTTGCCTTTCATCCGAATTTGGTGCCCTTCTTCTGATGTCGTAGTTGTCACTATTCTTCTGCAAAACAATTCTCTTCTTTCTGACTGGTGTTTATACGTGGCTGGATGGGGTGGAAGAGGTTGCAGGTATCCCTAGAGTTTGTCTCATACAGTTCCTGGGAATTAGGGAAGTTTCTCTGAATCTCCAGCACGCCTCCTCTTGCCTCCTGTAGATTGTTCTTTACTAGGTAGTCTGAGACTTTATGAACACTTTGCTCTGAGACTGCAGCTTTCCAGTCTTGGGGTTGTGTTGGGTTTTTGTGAGAAGTCCACTTCTCTGGAGGCGGTCGCCTTGTGCTGCTCTCATGCCTGCTTTGAGCTGGGCATCCTTGCCGTGGCCGTTGGACCGCAGTCCCATCCGCAGCACCCCTCCATGAGGACACCACTGTAGTCCACGTCCTTCTGCTCTGGAGTTTGTGTACCTTTTTTTGGCGATAGCCAAAGGCAGCATCACAAGCCTGGGATTCTTAGTAGACTCCCTAGAACGAGATTAGCAAGAGTATGTGGACTGTTGGGTGGACTGTTCAGTGGATGAGGAATTGGTTGGATGGTCGCATCCAGAGGGTAGTGGTCAATGGCTCAATGTCCAGATGGAGATCAGTGACAAGTGGTGTCCCTCAGGGGTCCGTACTGGGACCAGTACTGTTTAATATGTTCCTCAGTGACATAGTGGGATCGAGTGCACCCTCAGCAAGTTTGCGGATGACACCAAGCTGAGTGGTGCGGTGGACACGCCTGAGGGACGGGATGCCATCCAGAGGGACCTGGACAAGCTCGAGAGGTGGGCCCGGGTGAACCTCATGAGGTTCCACAAGGACAAATGCAAGGTCCTACACCTGGGTCGGAGCAACCCCCGGTACCGATACAGGCTGGGGGATGTAGGGATGGAGAGCAGCCCTGCTGAGAAGGACTTGGGGGTGCTGGGGGATGAAAAGCTGGACATGAGCCAACAATGTGCGCTCACAGCCCAGAAAGCCACCCGTGCCCTGGGCTGCATCCCCAGCAGTGTGGCCAGCAGGGCGAGGGAGGGGATTCTGCCCCTCTGCTCCGCTCTGGGGAGACCCCCCTGCAGTGCTGCCTCCAGCTCTGGGGCCCCAGCACAAGAAGGACACGGACCTGCTGGAGCGGGGCCAGAGGAGGCCACGGAGATGATCCGAGGGCTGGAGCCCCTCTGCTATGGAGACAGGCTGAGAGAGTTGGGGTTGTTCAGCCTGGAGAAGAGAAGGCTCCGGGGAGACCTTATTGCAGCCTTTCAGTACGTAAAGGGGGCTTATAGGAAAGATGGGGACAGACTTCTTAGCAGGGCCTGCTGTGACAGGACAAGGGGGGATGGTTTTAAACTAAAGGAGGGGAGATTTAGACTAGACACAAGGAAGAAGTTTTTCACTCTGAGGGTGGTGAGGCCCTGGCACAGGTTGCCCAGAGAGGTGGGAGATGCCCCATCCCTGGAAACATTCCAGGCCTGGCTGGACGGGGCTCTGGGCAACCTGATCTAGTTGGGGATGTCCCTGCTCATGGCAGGGGGTTGGACTAGATGGCCTTGAAAGGTCCCTTTCAACCCAAACTATTCTGTGATTCTATGTCTGAACAAAAAAGCATCTTATATGAGGCAGTTGCTGCGGGATGTTCTTCAAAGCTCAGCAGGATAGCGACAGTCAATACTCGTGCAGGGGAAGTACGAATTAGAAGACAGCATTTCGAATGTGACAATCCCTCCTCGATCTGACTTTGAAGGGAGAGCAGCTCAGTAGCGCTGCCCTGCTACGAGCCCCAGCCTCCCTGCTTTTCTGCAGACACCTTAGGAGCTTCCTGCTGCTCTTCTTTCTCCATTTAAACGCTATCAAGTCGCGTGGTTGTTTAGAGTTCGTGTTGTCTGCCAAAAGGTGCTTGCCCGGCTATAATCTGGTTTATTAGCAGACTAGACAGAGCCTGCATGATGGTGCTCCCACAACTCCGCTCAGGATTGCTGTATCCCGAAGTGACCCCTCTGTAAGTAGGTGCTTGCCTTTAAATTCCCGCAGGCTGCTCCTTGGCTCTTGGCGGGGGGGGTGGTGTGTGTGTGTGTGTCTGTTATTTAGATAATCCCATACATCTTTCAAATATTTATGTCTCAAAGCATGGCTGCTAGCATCAGTCCTTTTACTGACTCGTAAAGCAGGAAGCAGTATTTCTCCCTAAAATCCCTAAGAATATTTACTGAAAGGCTAAGGCTCCGAGCGCTTGTCTGCATTCTGCTGCCATACACCTATGGCATTTAAGCCAGGGACTTCTCCAGGCGGCAGAAAAGCAGAAGAGCTGAAGCAACTTTCCCAGTGACAGTAACATCCATCAGAAGTGTTAGGTGAATCAGAGTAAGCGACGTTAAATCTCTGTCACGTTTTTTTTTCCACCATACATCGCGTTTTCTGTGAAACCCCATCCTAAACCTACACTGGAAGCAGCTATATATTTACACTGTTGTGACAGCGTTCACTTTTGGTGTTCTTATGCCAAGGAGGAGCAAAGTGCTTTTGCAGAGCACATTCATTTCGCCTGGACAACAGCACATTTAGAAAGGCTTCCGACATGTTTAGTAGCCTCTAACCCAAGAGATGGGAATGAGCTGTCTCTGCTCAGAGGATCTCTAATTGGATTTCTGCATCTATTTAAATTAGGTTATCATCCACTTGGCAGATTTCCTGCGTATTCCACCAGGGCGAAGGCCATCTCCGTAGCGGCTATCAGTAACTTTCTTCTCCAGGGCGTCTGAATGCAGTTCTCTGTCCACATCTTCATTTATCACCATGAAGCCACGCAGACCTCAAAATATGCTAATAAACTTGGGGGAACTGTTTTAGTTGCCATTTAGCTGGACTCCTCATACCTGCCTTCAGTCAGAGTTCACTGCGTGGAGCTGCCAAGAGTGGAAGCGTGTGTGGAGAGTTATTTGATTGATGGAGAAACTCTTGCCTTTAAAGTAGGTGGTTCTTTTCAAGATGTATTGTCGTGACCTTCAAGATGTGTTGTCTGGATCTCTGCGACTCAGTCTTGCTAACTGAACTCCTCCAGGAGGAGTCTGGGTTGTTTCTGGATCCCTTGGTGTTGCGACATATGGGTACATATGTTTTCTCTGCTATTTTTGTTGGTGCAAAAAGTCGCCAGCTCAGTGTGGATGTGAGCACCAAAACTGCGAGATGCATTGGGGTAACACCCTTCAAAAGACCACTTTGTTTTGGCCAGGCATCTCCGAGAGACACCCCGTTCCTCCTTCACCACGACCTCGCTACGTGTTTTCACCTGTAATTAGCTGCTCAAAGCTTCTGCTGTTTGCTTCAGGTAATCGAGTAGCCGCTCGATCCTGTTTGGAGGTTTTGGTAGTGGTTTCTCAAAGTGAAGCGCATGTGGGAGTTCCTCGGAGGAGTCAGATATTTCAGAAGTAGGCAAATTGTGTTGGCAAGAGCTGACTTTTTTTTTCACTGAGCTTGCCAACATTCCAGTATCTAAACCTGGGTTTTTGCAGGATGCAAAAGACTAGCCTAGATAAGGGTGGTAAATTAAGATCTGTGGGGTAAGACATGTTAAAATGCAGGAGTTAACCAGCTCTTGCCTACAGTATTTTTATACTAACAACAATTTTCAGCGTAGGTGAAAGGAGATTTGATCATTTTTTTTCTTAAATTATTTTGCTTTTTAAATGTTGAATGCCAAAGTATGATATAATGAACAGCAGTGTAAATGAACTGCATGTTTTACTGATATATTTAGAAATCCTAAGTGGAGCTGTCTGATCGACACATTCTCTACAGAGCAACTCGATTCTGCAACTCTAAGTTGTATTTAAGTACGAGAAAAATGAAAATGAGGGGATTATTTTCCTTTTTTACAGGTTTAGATCAGGGTACAGTTACTTTCCCTGTTTCTTGTCTCTTTAATCAAAATGTCAGTTTAAAAAACTTTTCGTGTGCTCTTCTGGAGAACATATTCTTCCATCCAACTATGCAGTAACAAGATGAAGATGATCTTAACCATGAAGATGCTCAAGAACCTGCTCAGAAGTTTCCTCTTGCAGCTTGGAGACAGGCTGTGGGTTGTGTGTTGTGGGAAAGGCCAGCACTGTAAAGAAAATCCACAAGTATATTTAAGGGCCTTCACGTTATTCAGTCCCAGACTTGAATCCTACTCTTATTTCCAGTTGATGAGACAAGAATAGCTCTCGGGAGTTATATTTAAAATTCCCTTTAAGAAACATTTAAAGGGGTCTTCATCCACAGCCAAACCAAACGGCCAGTGTAGAGTTATCTACGATTAACGGCATTACAGTCCAGACAGGACCCAGATTTTACTGAAAGGTCTGGGCTTTTCTGTACTGTTCTGCTCCTAGTAGTAAGTTGTAAAAGAAGATCCATTTGTTCGTGTACCGGCTTCAGTATTTAAAGACATGATCCAGTATTGCACACTGGAGAAAGCGACACTTCCTATTGCATTGCTGCCGTGCAAAACATATAGACTGCCCTACGGTGCGCGTTTGTCACTGCCTTGGATGCAAAACCTCCTGGGGCAGTCGGGGAGGACCCTCCGCCTTGCCGTGACTGACTTGTCCCAAATAATTTTTCTAACAACATAAACACTTTGGTTGCAAAACCAGCTTTCCTGAGGGCAATGGACTTCGAGTTGGTGGTTGAGGGATCAAATAATCATCTCGGAAAGTTCTGCTTTCTGCCTGTATTTCTTACATAGGAAGCTGAGAGGGACCTACAGTATGTAACACACGTTGAGAAGGGATGAGCGCAAGGAAGAGATTTCGACTGTTGCCTCTTGTGGACGGTCACTTTGAGATCACTGAAGGCTTTAGGATTTTAGGCTGCTATTTTTGAACCTCTATGTTTGGCCAGGCCACACTATTCATAAACAGAGCCAAGAAGATAAAGTATGCAGATAAATACATGTAGGATCTATGGGCCACTTGGCGGATTGAATAATTTTATAGTAAGCAATAGCAATTTTATAGTAAGGCTTCTATGTCTAAATATTCACAGCTTTTTAGAAGATGAGGGCTTTTCTATGCCGGAGGGAGCATCTCTATGAGAACTTTTAAAACATCTTACCCAAATTACTGACCTTGGCCATTCCTCATGTTGCTGTCCTCAGTGATTAAACATACATCCTTCTGTCAGAGATTTTCTGTAGTTTCATTGGTTAAAGAGAAAAAAAGGTTCATAACTGGTAACGCCAGTGTTTTGGTGTTAACTAGACTGGAATAGGACCTCAACGTTTCAGTTCCCAGAGCAGCGTGTGTGTATATGTTGTAGTCTTACGTACTCTTTTAAGTACATAAGGGCTTAAAAACATAGTTAAAAGCTCTGCAAATGTGGGCTTTGAGCAAGGAGCTTCCCCAAACCTGCTAGAAACTTGCAGCCTTTGCTTTTTGTGTTACTTGGAATGGATGCCCCCTTATGAAATGGAGGTATGTCTAGGTACAACTTAAAAAAAAAATCTGTTTAACACTTTTTGCAGTGTATTCGTATCCTGCTGAATAGTTTCTGGAAATCTGGAGCAGGCATAATACTGGCCGTGTTTTCTCTTTTTAAAGAAGTGTGGTGGTTTTTTTTTCCCATGGCCACATTTTGTAGAAATAAACACTTTTAAACATTTCACGGTGTGGATTTTAAACAGACGGTTGTTGTAGGAATTGTCTGGACTCTTGTATTGCTCGTCATATTCTGGCTGCAGATTTTTTTCCATGTTTCTTATCTACTGCAATCAGCTTAATTCCTTGTGAAGGGATGTGGGTATAGAAGCTCCCCAAAAAGTAGCGCTTGGGCATGAATTTCTACAAATACACATGATAGGTTTAGTTGCTGGATAGATGTAAAGGATGTATGTATGTATTTAATTTGGATTTTCACAGCAATGATGAAACAGCACAAAAAAGATGCTGCTGGTTGTAGTAGCTTTGAGCAAGGTTTATGATTTTAATAAATAAGGAGTTCTCATCTCCCAGGGAGCTGCACTTTTACTGCTTTAAACTTCAGCCCTGGCAGCGAACCCTGTCTCTCTGCTTGGTCAAATTCCTGTAGGTGTTGCCCTCCTAAATACGGGGCTTTAGGTCATCAGTAGTAGTTGGCAGACTCTTGATGGGGGAGGCTCTAGAAAAAAAACTCCTTCCCGCCCATTAGTATTGGCATAAAAGTTCATATTGAAAAGTTTTATTTCAAGTTTGGAGAGAGGAACAGCTAAAGAAAAGGTTTTGTGTATTTTTTAAATTCTTCTTGACTATTAATACAAAAATGTGCTTTTTCTTTCCCTTTTTTGAGACATCTTCCAGCCTGTCTGCCTGGTACGTTGCTTTTCATTTTTCTTGCCAGTAGTTTAAAATGGTTTTGGTACAGAGCCGTGGTGGTCTACCTGCGAACACCGCAAAATTCACATCTGCTTCCAACTGCTCTGTGTCAGCGTTGAATAAAAGAAATGAAGAGTTCAGTTTAGACTTCTAGATCCACTTCTGTTTAATCAGCTCTTGCCAGCAGTAGATTCCCTGGAGAATGATGCTGCGTGGCTCCCGCAGCTCCCTTTGAACCTACGGTCCCTGCAGACTCCATTGCAAACCGATGCTGTACCAGCGTGGTATGTGTCAAGGAGGGCTTTGTGTTTCCGTAAGCGTCCCTAGATGTAGCAGTCTTTCCATCCGCACTTAAATTCTTCCCTTCCTTAAACTCAGCAAGCAGCTTTTCTGACGTTCAAATAAGACCTTTTGGGACGAAGATTAACTTTTTGTTTTAATATTTATCGTACGTGCCGGAAGGTACAAATCTAGCACAGAGAACGCGGGTTTCTTGCTGTGGGTGAGGAGCCTGAAATGACTATTCAGTCTGCTCTTTGTAAAATGTAAATTACTGTCAGGATAACAACAGGCTGTAATGCGGGATTTGGTATTTTACTATGTACATTGCAAACCGCTGTAGCATTAACTTTGCTTCTTATCTGGGGCTGCATAATATCTCAGGTTGTTTTTTTCGCGTCTGCTACAAACCGAAATTTTTATCTTCTGCCTTCACGCTTGTTTGAGTAGCCAGCGGATGTTAGCGGCAGGGTTTTGAGCAAAATGCTCGGCCAAGTCCTGGGTTTTATGGCCGCTGCAATAAGGCAAACCTTTAACGCAAGCCTTTTCCAGCGCAGCTGAGACGCGGCTTCTGTGCAGAGCCCCTGTCTGCTGAGACACAAACCGTGGCTGAATTTTTTTCCAGGCGTTGTGCCGCTCCCGGGCTGTCGTGCTGGCTGGCGGGGTGGGCTGGTGGCTGGCCCTGGAGCAGCCCCCAGTACGGGACTGGGAGGGCTGCGAGTTAACGCACAGTTACGTGCTTTGTTCCGGGAGGCATTTGCAACCAGGCGTACAGATTTTTACGTATTAAGTGTATTTTTAGCAAACTTCTTAAGGTGCTTTTTGCATGACTTCTGCAAATTAGAATGCAATTAGCTTGTTCCTACTATTGCCTTATTAATTACCGTGATGGACTTAACCTGATTTGGGAAAGGATGTATCGCAGAGGATTGTGCCCTTTTTTTTTTTTTTTAATTGTTCATCAAGGCTGCATCACATTTGATCATTAATCTGTCAGAAAAATAGTGATGGCTTAGTGCCAGGTTCCTACCTCTGGCGAGTAAAGATGACAACTACTTTCTGCTCTGAATGACCCTCTGCATTAGGAGCCGTTCAATTCGGCGCTAAGTAAATATCCATGAAAATGCCTCCTTCTTAAACAGGGTCATTTGGAAATAGGCTGTTCCATTACAAATATTGTAGTTGATTTTCTTTGCAGATTGTTTCTATTAGAAACATGAATCAGAAAATACAGAATAAATACTATATGAAAATAAAAGGTAATGAAACAACTGTATCTTGTTTAAACCACTTACTTGCAAAAGCAGGAGTGTGGTTTTGACCATTTTAAATACCTGTTTTGTATTACTAGGTAGATTTGTGAATTCACATGTCTGGGATAGATGCTGTTTTAAAATACTAATGATGATGATTAAGGCATGGTGTGGTTTAGAAAAGCATTTGTTATGGAATAATTGTGAACTATGAGTGAGTTTCATATCATGTAAAAATAAATATAAAAGGAAAAAAAAAATCTATTTACCTGAAATTGCACCTGTGAATTATATTGAAAGAAGACTGTGTAATAAAGTAATGTAGAAGTTGCTGAAGGGCTGGCATGTGCGAGTATGTGGGAATGGTGATCTCCATTGCATGAATAATTTTTTTGAATTATTAGAGTGACGAATATTCTCTTGCAGGGAACAATAGAGTAACTCTTATTGTAGCTATGACAATGTATTTTTAGTATCCACTAGTTCTCAAATATGTCAAACTAAGCTTTTTTTTTTTTTTTTTACGATGGATGGAATATTTCCTGATGGAAAGGTTTGTAGCTTACAGACTATGAAGCGTGGTTTAGTCTGACGCGAATACGCGCAGGAACACGCAGTTGGGTCGCGAGGTGCTTGTTCCTCCAGCCAGCTGGAGGAGTTCTCTCACGCTACGCTCTTTGTATTTGAAGTCTCATTTTAACTAATTATCCTTAAATAATAATATCTATTTTGGTTACATTCAAGCGTGACCGAGTTATTATCCAGACCATTCTATGGAGATATTTAATTTTAAGATGCTTAGATGTGGCAGAGATGAAACTGCGTTATTGATGTCCCGGCCGGTGTGTTTTTCCTCTTAATGGATGTATTTCGTATTGTCGTTAAAAGGGTTTGAATGACTTGGTGGGCATCTGAGCTTTAATTTCTCTGATCTCTCTGTGTTGAAGGGCAGAGGCTGTGAATCAGTTGGTTGTAATAATACTATTAAGCTCATCAGCTCCCCAAGTGTGTTCATATCGCGTGTGTTTTGCCGCTTCTCCCCAAAATAGACTTCTAATGGATTTTCCTAGCCCCTGTGCTGCTCCTTCGCTGTCGTTTAGACCAAGTTTCCCGGATCCTTTTCAAACCCTTTGCTGTGCTCGATTCCGACAAGGAAAGCATTGTTTTTTGCTGAGGCCCTCTAAATGAACAGGGGAGGTCTGACTTGAGCCGTGTCTGAACTCCCTCTGGTCTCTCGTGGGTGTTCTTACAAACACTCCACTTGAAAGGCTGACTTTATTTTATCAAGGAGAAAGACTCATTTTGAGCCCCGGAATGAAATAAAGGGCTGAAATTGTAATGCTGGTTGATACGACGAACGCGAAAGCTTTTATTATGCTTGCTGCTTTGGCAGGCGGTTTGAGCAATGCTAATAATTAGTGCCTTTGTTAGGAAGATTTGGGGGACCTGCGGGGGTGGCTATGACCAAAAGAGCAGTACCGAGTCAAGGCGTAGCGTCGAAAGCGTCGTCTCGCTCTAGCACAGGAGGAGGGAATGAGGAAAGCAGGTTATCTGTCATCTGGTCCACCTTACAAATTACCAACGCAGAAGTAGGTGTTTCGGGTGGTTTTTGTTTGCATGCACAAGGAATTGGAGTGAGAGTACGTGAAGTCAAATTCAATTTCTCAAGAGCAAAAGGGTTTTGTAGCAGTCCCGAGTCTGCGTCGTCTTGCAGACAGTGTTTGAAAAGTCTGGTCGGCTTCCCCTTCTGCGCTTCAGTGGGGTCAGTAGTGATGGACTCTGATGGGAAGTAGCATGTTTTGTTGAAATAACCTCAAAATTATCAAAAGCATAAAAAGCACCTTAATGAATTGAATCTGTGCTGCATATAACCTTGAGGTGCATTTTAAAAGGACTATAGCACAGGCATAATATCTCCAAGGCTGTCTGGTTGGGTTTGGTCTTCTGAAGTCCCAATTTGGCTCTTTTTCAAGAAGACACGATCTATTAATGTATCTTTCTTTGAAAACCTTGTTTCATATTCATATTCAAAAAGATAAAACTCTTTTGAATGCATAAGCTCTGCAGGTAGCGATCATCTGCCCGGGCTACGTTCACATTAGCAAATAGTTTAGGCCACAGAAGTGGAGCTGCAGAGTGAGAAATGAAGGGCCGAGGACCTGGTGTCCGGCCTGTAGGTGTTTTAGGGGCTTTAGTTTCGGTCTAGATCTAGATTTAGCATTCTCAGTTGTTCACTTGCGCGCGTTGCTTTAGGAGTTTTTTTGCAAAATGTCATAACATGGTGGTTACGCTGCTTTAGCAGCTGGATGAAGTTGAACTTGACAGTCTGAAGGGAAGATTGGGGGGTTCACCTGAGCGTGACTCACCGTGTGGCGAGCACTTTAGTTGTAGAAATGGAAGGAATCTCAGGAAAATCAGGAAAAACACGGCAGTGGTTTGGTTGCACATTTTCTGTCATCATATGCCACTGGCAGAGGCACTTCTCGAGAGAGCAGGTTGTCTTACATACCCATTTGGGTAGTTTCCCAGAGAGTGCCTGAACTTTGAGTTCTGGAATTTGTATCTTCAGAAACAACTCCTTCCTTACTCAGCTTTGCAGAGTGGCTACTAAGAACTCCAGACTTCCAACCCCATCGCATGCCAAACCAAAACTGCACGTATAATTCCATGCACACTAATACCACTTTGGAATTTTCCATTTAGTCATCAAAGAAATGAATTAATGGTGGTTCCTCCTCTAGTGTAATGGCCTTTGGTATTTGATTAATACTCAAAGAATCAGTGCAGTATCGCGCTTTTGTGTGCTCCAGTTTGTATAATTTAATAGAAAATATAATAAACTAAGTCATAAATCCTTTAACTTCTTGTTTGTATTTCCTTTCAGTTTTGTATATGGAAGATATTTCAAGTAGCTATGTTATTTTTTGGTGGTGTTATAGATGTGAAACTTGAAGCTAAAAGAGGATCTTGCAATCACATGAAATCTATTTTTATTTCAATACTTGATATATCTAAAACTTATTTGCAAAAAATAATTGCAAGTTAACATTTCTGTAATTTTTTTTTACTTCTCTGCGGATGGACTTTGTCAGATTTTTAGGGAAAATATTTAAATTGTTTCCCAAGGAAGTACTCACTGGGGCACCGCGCGGTTGTACTAAAGTTCACATGCTATTAATGAGCTCGGCTGATGGACGCGTGGATAAATCTTGTCTTTTTTCCCACAGGTCCAAGGAGCTAATAAAGGAAGCGATCCTTGACAATGACTTCATGAAGAATCTGGAACTGTCTCAGATCCAGGAGATTGTGGATTGTATGTATCCCGTGGAGTATGGCAAAGACAGCTGCATCATCAAGGAAGGAGATGTGGGTTCCCTGGTGTATGTCATGGAAGGTACGGTTTAAAAAGCTAATACTTATTTCCTTTTTTCAACACATACAGAGACGAAAACTTTATTTCATGGGAAAAATCATTTCAAAGAAAGAGGTTAAAGACGTTTTCTAAATATGGTTGTTGAAAAATGGTGTGGACTACTTTTGCCTGGAAAATTTCCGACTAGATTTGTGTGCCTCCCTATATAAAGAAAGAGGGTGAAAGCTGTTAACCTTGCATGGAGATCCGTTGGAATAGACCTCCACTAAATATAGTTCTTTGGCTTTGAGGCAATACCAATGGTTTGCCATATAAATTAAGGGCTTAACAGAAAGAATGGTGTTATGGAAATGGGAAATGACTGTAAAACAAGGAGAACATGGTCATGGCTCGCTACCTTGTAGGGCATTGTGAGAACAAGCTCATAAATGTTGATAAAGCACACAGGGCTCTCTGCAGAAGCCATGCATTGTATAATAGAAAATGGTATTTTTCTGTCCTGTGCACAAAATAAGTGTAGCATCTGCAGTTTAGTACATCTGATTTGTCACAGTACGTGTTGTGGCAGGGTTTTGTTTTCTCGGTGGAACACGAGAGCAGTGGATATTCTGCTGTGCCGCCAGGTTTCTGAAAACCTTTTAACAGGATCGGTGTTGCCAGTCCTCTGCTGCTCCAAAATGTCAGCTATTCTTTCCAAGTTCTCTAGCTCTTCACATGTCAAACCG
Organism: Phoenicopterus ruber ruber; assembly: GCA_009819775.1. Taxonomy (NCBI): domain Eukaryota; kingdom Metazoa; phylum Chordata; class Aves; order Phoenicopteriformes; family Phoenicopteridae; genus Phoenicopterus; species Phoenicopterus ruber. The sequence goes on from CM020221.1 coordinate 853,525, forward strand.
AGCATATTTTATATATGTGGGTTTTTTTTTTTTTTTAAAGGAAGTGCATGCTCATCCGTAGGAGTTACTAAGCTTGATCAAACCTCGTGTCCATCTATTACAGCATCTCTCTTCTGAGAGTGACCGATAATGAGTTCTGAAGCAAATGGCACTGTTTTAATTCGGATAACGCAACAAGCGAATTCTCAGTTTGATTTAGTACAATGCAAATGGATAGATGCTTATAAAATGCTTCTTGCCCCTCACTAGATCCATCTGGTAGACTCACAAGCGTTTTGGCCAGATAACACCTACGGGGAATGGAGGTTTCTTGCTTGCCCATATCTTTTGAGCAAATATGGGAAAATGACAGGTTATGTGTAACTTGTGTGTTTATATGTATGTGTACACGCGCTGATTCACTTCTTAAATTGTTCTTTTAAACAAAAATATTTTCAAGGCAGTAAGCCATGCTTTAAACATGGTTTCCTGCCAAATTCTTAATGCTGTATAGTTGCAAATGCTCTTCACTAGTTTCCCAAAACAGCTTTAATGTTCTGTCCTTTTAAGGTTAAGTCCTTTCTCAAGGCACAGGTTTAATTCCTTTGGCTTTTAATATTTTTAAGCTTTGCACATTCAAATGGTGTTTTGCGTTATGAAGTAGTTAGTGGGGGATGCTGAAGCAAATTATGTGTTTCCACCCCCAGCATTACATGGAAAGATTTAGGTTTTTCAATCCTCCATTTGAATACATAGCCTACTTTGCTGAGGTGCAGGATCTCTTCTATCGATAATAAAAAAATGCTTTAAAATAATATTTGAATAGTATTTTTTTTCCACAGTAAAAATGTGGAGGTTTTTCACTGCACAGCTCTGTGCTTGCTTCCCAAAACACCACCACATCAGAGGCATGGTCACGGTATTTTTGCTGCACGGCTGGCTTTGGATGTTGCGTTCAATGTTGTCCCTTGAAAAACCCCGTAACAACAGGACGCTATCAAAATCAGCGTATACTTATCTCCTGCTCAGCCTCTTCACGTTCTTTGGAGAGGATTTGGGGGGGATTTGTAGGCAGAACTGTTTCCACCACGGTTTGGAGTATTGGACACGGCTTGGTACTCAGACCACCCTTTATTTGGTACATCTGACGATGTACTAGTACTGTCACTTTCTTGAATTTACCAGATGTTTCTAATTGTCGGTCCAAACCCTATCCCTGAATTCTTGATTCTTGTCTTCTAAAACAAATGTGTGTCAAAGACAACTTTTGTGTCTTTTGGGCACTTCAGCTCATCCTTGCTCTTCTGGCAGCCCTCTGTGTATGAGGGCATGACTTGGCTCTCCCCCAGTCTTCGGTTGGTCTTGTAACTTAATTTAAGATTATTTAGATAGCTCCGTAAATATGCATAATGCTTTACAAACAAAATTATGAAGAGTTTATAGTCTATGTTTAGACATAATGCAATGAGTGATGATGAAGTAATGGAAATGGAAGAAGACGTTATCAAATGGGTTGGATTGTGGTTATGAGAACAGGCTCACTAGCTCATTTTGGCTTATCATTCTGTCTCCTCTCAGTTATTAACACCCTCCAACGCCCCCCCCAGCTATAAACTTTATTCTTTACAAAACTCTACTGGAGAAACCCATCTTTATGAGTATTAATGAGAGGTATTTTCTCAAAAATCAAATAAATGCTGCAAGTGTTTCTTCCATTAATTTCTCTTTCTTTCCTTGGACTTATAGCCGTGATTAATATGAATAAAAATTACTCATGTAGAGCATTTGATAACCAATACTCTTATGCTTGTTTATAATTTATGATTCAGCATTTAGACAGAGCCTCTTACCAGAAGTCTGAGTTATATATTGGTGATGTTTCCTTAGACTAATTTTAAATAATAATTTAAGTAAGATGGATTTGAAAACATCCATCATTTTCACTGTTACTTGCTGCGTCCTCATTTATCATGGTGAAGCAGTAGTAGTGTCTGTTTTAATTTTCCCCTCCAGACACAAGGACACTACTAGTCCTGGTGAGACCTTTATAATTATGATCCTTGAGTATTTTGGTTCTTTACCATGAATGTTAAAATTCATATGTATGTGACACTCGCTGAGCTCAGTGAATCTTAAAAGGCTGGATAATGATGAGTGGTGACCTCCAGACTCTTTCTTCTTCATTATGGCTTGATGATGCTTTCTGAAGGTAATTCCAGGTTTGCTAGGTTCCTTGGGTGGGAATGGCTGTAGCGTTGTACCTCAGCAAAGAGTCAGGAAAAGGCTTGACTCCGCTTTTCCATGTTCTCTTTGGTTCTAGCAGAAAGGTGATTTCGTGCTGTCCAATACTGGGTTTACATGTGCAGTCATTTGTGTTCGTGCATTTGCCCAACGCTACCCACACTAGTAGGCTTGACTTTTTCCCCTCTGTTCACGTGCTCCCATGCAGGCGATGACTGAGTAAAAACTTTGTATTCTTTATCCTATTATTCCATGTCTCTTTTTTTTTTTTTTTATTATCAGGAGTGAGAGCAGCACTGGTACAAACAGAGATGAAAAGTTGGTTAATACAGTGAAGCTTGAGAAAAGACTGAGGTTATTGAAAACACAAGAAGAAAATCTTTCAGACATTCTATTATTCAACCTATTATGTGTCAAACTGCAAAGTTGGGCAGGGCGAAGTGGAACAGCACAGGAAAATAGGGGGATACTGTAAATTGTGATTGAGATGGGGAGAGGAGGAAGCTGAGGGGAATGTTCTTGGAGTAGAAATGGTGAGGTGCTATCAGAGGGAAATCGGAATGAGGTACTGAGTTCAAAAGGAAGATGTTCTCTCTATCTGCAGCGTGTTGGATAGCGGCAAGTGTTGAGTTGGAGAGGTAGGAGCGTGCCTCTGGCATGTGCCGTGCTTCACCTGGATTGGGTTTTGTTCATCGGTCCCAACAGGAGGGAAACGCCCGTCAGATTGAGGAGCTCTCAACCTAAACACCCTCTGGCCTGAACATGCACTGGTCTGGGAGCTTGCTTTTAAGGGCGTTTGCACAGAATAACTCCTAAATTGTGCAAGGCTAAGGGAGATGTGTGGTTAGTCTCATCCTCTAAACCCAGTAACTGCTAATATGCTCACTCACCTCTAAAAGAGGAGGCTGGTAGACTTCCCTCTCCTGAGTGTGTGTCTGGGCTTTTTGGACTGGCTCTGCATTTCTTGAATCTGAAAAGTTTTATGCGAAGAGTTGGTTTTTTTCTTTTTTTGATATGGTTTGTGTTTTGGTTAGTTTTTTTAAGTCATTGAAATACAGGTAGGATTTAACTGGAAACTTGCCTGGTTTTCTGGTGGGCTCCTGCCTGGGCTTTCATAAGATACAGCCCTGAGGAGCTACAGAGAGTGAGTTGTCCTTGTTGGAGAGCCCTTCAGGGTCCCTTCCTCCAGGACAGCCTTGCTGCACTGCGGCGGGGTGGGTCCTAGGCATGAAAGCCCAAGGATCGCTGTTTCTACCAGGTCTGAAGCCTTGGAAATACTGGTTTGGGCTGAACTTGGGCTCTTGTTCCTCTTTGGGTCGGTAGTGAGAAAACAAAGCTGTAGGTCAGGAGCTGAAACTGAAATTTCTCAGCAAGGAGAATCCCAAATTTATGGCTGCTTTGCTTTCAGTAAGTTTGATAAGCTTTTTTTTTTGTTCTAGGCTGACTCTATCTGTAGTCTGTGTCTTGCTGGCCAGATTTCCACCTCCAGGAAAATAAGGGCCCCCAGTTCACCTGCTTCAGACTTTCAGGACTACTGCTGGCCCCACCATATCCCAGTCTTTAAAACACTTTATTTCTCTAGCTTCATCCTGCTTGTCGTGTTACTTAGTTTAGTCCTCTGGCGTAACTGGGTCTGATGGATTTATGGCACAGACCACCTTAGAAAGAAATGCCTTATGTATTAAATGCAGATAGCCAAGGATACATTTGTTCAGTTAACAAAATCCGTTAGGTTGATGCCAGTGTATTTCTTCCAGAGAGGAGGAGAACCCTAACAGGAGGTACCCACAGTGAGGTGCAGCGACCTGAAGGGCTCCATAAAAGGCACTTTCCGATAGGTGCCAGGGTGGGAGAGAAGGTCGCATCGCAATCGGAGCCCAATGAAAAGAGATCTCCTTATGGCTTTATACCTTACCTGACCTCAGGCAGGGTTTTTGCTTTTTACAGACTGTTCTTTGCATTTTAAATATTTGTCTGTTCCTTAGCAGCGGTGCTGTCATCAGGTATCTGTGTGATCATTAAATAGTAACACAAACTAGGTCCTATGCCTGTGAAAGACTTCTCAGGACAGAGCCGCCTCGATTAGGATGTGGAGAGCCGTTGGATTTGGGCGGTCGTAGCAACCCATGTTTCCTGAGTAGCGTTTTGTCCAAGTTGAGTGTTTCTCTTCCCCTCCAAAGTTTTCCCTTAAGCCCTACGGGAAGGAAGCTGGTTATAATAGACTCTTGAGGCAAATGGCACATGTCCATCTGTCTTGGGTAGCTCTCATGAGCTACGGAAGAAGGATTTATATGAAGTAGCAAGGTATTTGCTAATAGCAAGGAACCACTATTTGATCAGGTTCTGAAATGGTTTGGGGCAGGGAACGCCCCTTAATTCCCCTATGTTCGTTAAGCAGCTAGAAAACCCCACAACTTTTGCATATTAACTGAATTGGGTAAAGAGATGCCCTTAGTCTCTAGCAACACCAAAAAAATTCCCTTATAGCTGTGCTTTGAAGGTGGAAATTAACTTATTTGTGGTATAAGCAAGTCTTCCTTAGGGGCTGAAATTGCTGGGAGCATTAAACATACATGCTCTGACCACCTACCGCAACAGTATTCCTCCAGGCTGATGAGACTCGTAGTGAAAAGGGGGATGACTGATGCTGTGGCTTATACATATGAACTAGTCTATACTGGTACTCTTGAGACTTGCAAGTTAAACAATTCTGGGAATAAAATAAACTTATCAGAAATATTAGCTTTCTTATGAGAAAGTATATTGCTCTAAGAGTGGTTCAGCAGATTGTTTGTCTTAAAATTGAAGTTTCTTTTAGAGCCAGAATAAGTTCTTGCTGGTTAATCATATTCTGCCTCTAAAATTAGTCCACCACCTCCACCACCTTCTTTAAGGAAAAAACCCCAAACATTTTCCGAGTTCTAGTTTTGTAGGTTTGCATTCGTTGACTTCTTTGTCGTTGTGCCTTCTTTGGGCATAACGTTTCTAAAATTTTCTGAAAGCACTTAAAAATGTGAAAACCTGGAAAGGTCTCTTTCAGAGAGATACATCTAGATCTGTACCGTGTTGACAGGTTTGAGTTATGTGTGGGTGTTACCTCGCACTAATGAGGATAAATGTGATATCCCACATCTGAAACCAAATGTTTCCTCTTGTGCTCCCTCTCTGTCTGAACCTGTCAACTGCAGTATGTCAAATTTGATGGTTGCATTATGAAAGGGAAATATCTCAGCAGAGCTGTAGATAAATCAGGTGACAAGGTACAAGTTTTAGGCTCTCATGTGAGTAACAGTCATGCCGTTATAAACAGATGTTCTAATATTTTTAGAAACTGTATTAATAGGCATAAAGAGTCCTCTTTTTATGTTTGTTACTATTCCCATAAAGCATGGAAGAAATAATGCAGTGAGCCGAGGGGGAAAGGAAGGTTAAAATACCTGGATTCATTATTTTGTCACTCACGATTTTGTATTGGCAGCGGGTGCTGTAACATCCTCCCTGACTGTTTGTCCTTCTGCAAATTAATATTGAGGTTGCACCTCTGCGCCACAGCTTGAGAACCCAAGTGAAGAAAAGTAGCTCCACCAATACCCTGTGGGCTCCTCCTTCTGTAGCCATGAAAAGGGAAGAAGCAGCTTTTTAAGAACCCGTGTTGAGAAACAGCCTACACTTCCCCCAGCCCTTGTTTTAGTAGTTTTCCTCTTAAATTTTGTTTTATTTTTGTCTTCAGTCATGGAGATTTGCCTTTTATTTTTAAAGGAGACTGTTTCTTGCTTCATTCTTGGTAGCTTCTTCAAAGCAATGAAGCATCTAATTGTGACTTCCCATGGGAACGTGGTTTTTTGGGACTCAGAGATGTCTTGGGAAGGAAAGTATTCCTAGAAACTGCAGGATTTGACAGGATGTCAAACTTGGTGTTGATGGGGGCAGACAAAGTCTCAGTAGCCATTTGAACTGCAGAGAGAAATGCAAGAGGCTGTAGAAGACCTCCCGTCAGAAGTGGCAGAGCTGTCTGGTCTCGGATGGGTGAAATCCTCAAAGCAACTCCTCCGTCTCTGGGGATTTTTGCCGTTGAATCAAAGCCAAAGCAGGCATATTGATACTGCCTGTGTTCCTCAAGGCATCACCTTGCTGCCTCCTGCGGGTTATCACAGCCTTTGCCCAAGCTTTGTGACTCTGTAAGATTTTATCATCAATCTGTTGGCCAACGCACTTACCCTTGTTCTCACTTCTGAAGGTGAGCTGGAGTGCATCACCCTTTTCTCTCCTGTTTGCTTTTTCCTAACTGTGCAGTTATGGTTCCCCCCCCTCCCCCCCAGCTGGACAATGATCACTGCAGACTCTTTGATGCTTCGTGCAGTCATCCACAAATACCGCGTCCAATCTGTCTTTGTGTCACTCTCCCTCTGACCCCTCTTTTGTCTCTTTTTATGGACTACTCTCATAAGGATCTGATTTAATAGGACGTAATTGCTCTTCTAGCCCTAGGGTCTTCTGAGTCTGTTCCTTCTCAGAGAAAGGATTTGGTAGGACTGATTCTTCTAAATGAAAGAGAAATGGAGAACGGGGACCCATTTTGGATTTAAGTAGGCTAAGTGATTCTGTTCCCAAGTGCAAGTCCCGAATAGCAAAATGGGGGCAGTAGCGCTGCCACCTCAGTGCAGAGAGTGCATCACGTCTCTTGACCTGCACCACATTTATTTTTATATTGCTGTACTCTGTACTTGCGAGAGGTCCCTGACTTTATTATGGCCTGTTACTATTGTCGTTGCTAAGTCCAAATGCACGAGCTTCTCCTGGCCTCGGTATTCACCAGCACTGATGATGATGGTTATTCATCTCAAAGAAAACCATATTGAGGGATTTGGTTGGTTTGTTTGGGGTTTTTTTCTTAGCTTTGGTGAAAGGATGCTGGTTGGAACAAACTTTATAAACTCTTTAGTCTGTTTTTAATTTGTTTAGTCTCTGGGGCTGAGAGTTGAATATGCAGTTTCCGCTTCAGTCAATTGAATCCAGAGCTGTTGGCTGAACTCTGCATCTGCCGGGGCGTTTCGGGTCGGTCTCATGCTCTGAGATCATACCCAGAGGGAGGGAGTTGAGCCCGTGCAGGTAGGGATTTGCCTGACTGCATACTGCGTTTTGTCGTGTGTGCCCAGACAGTGTCCTTGCTAGGCTTCCTTCAGATTGGTGGGCCTTCGGACCACCATGAAATTTCTGCCTTTTTGGTGTAGGACCAGACAGTTTTGAGTGCTCTTTCCAAATATATTCCTGATAATGTAGCTAGGTCCTCTGATACATGTTCCTACATTTCTGCATCTCCCAAGGACACTCGGGAAGGTAATAATAGCTGCATCCATTGCCATCAGGGCTTTTCTAACACAATTGAGGCAGTTCTGCTTCTAAGACTTCTGCTGCCTTTCAGTATGAGTGTTTTGGGCCCTACCTGAGTCTCCAAACCTCTTCTTGAGGGGTTTGGATCTGCCTTCCCAAGCAAATGTCAAAAAATACCATCTCATTAGATGGCTCTTGAGATTGGAGAGCATTTACTCAGTGTCCATAAGGAGCACTGTGTAGGAAGGAATCAATTAGACATTTGTGGCAAAGTGGGATTTTCTGCACAGCATGCCAACAAATCACTAGCCTCTCAAGAACCTGCCTTTCACAGGACTTCCCAGTAGTTCTGGAAAAATGTATGGTGGCAGCAGTTTCTTTGCGCTCCTCTGTTTAATGTTTTCAGCTGTTTTTTGCCTTTGTTTTCATTCTTCATCCTGCTATTGTAGAGTTGGGCAGGAGTCACATCAGGGTTCTTCCTGTGGTCAGAGATATTGCTCCTCGCTGGAATCCTGCAGCCTTCATGGGTTTCCCATTTGAGTCTCTGTTTTCCCATGGAGGTAAGTGGTTTAGTGGTCGTTGCCCCTCTGGGAAATTTTCAATCACTCATCAATAATCCCTCCCCACAGTTCCCATGTCCAGTGCTGAGAGTATTACGTTATCAGGGCAAGACCATTTTCTAAGGCTCTCTGAGCTTAAGAGGTTCGTAGGATCGATGTCTTCATTCCAAAGCTTACCCTACCCAAGTGAAGACTTGCTGAAGAGGGCAAGGGCAGAAATACCAGGTGTCATTCCAGGTGTGTGAGACATCTCAGTAGCTGCCTGTTGGAAACTGGTCCCTCATGGAACAATTGCTGTTGTAGGGCTTGAAGACCACCCTTGGGCAACGCAGTGGCATTAAGAGTATTCCTAGAGCTCCTTATGGTACGAATGTACGTATGGGCCGAAGGAGCAAGGGAGGTTACCAACCAAATGTGCTGTTGATATACATGTTCACATCTGGCACTGCATCCCCTCTATCTCAAGAGTCCTGGCAAAGAGTCTGGGGGGCAGAGGAGGGAAGGGTTGAGATCTCAAAACATTTCTGGTTGCTTCTCTTTCATTACACAGTCACTTTTTGGTTGGTATCTCTCTTGAAGGTTTCCGTGGGGTTTAACCCTCCTCCTTTGGAGAAGATCAGGTTTGTTTCTAATGCTTAGTGGATGCTTTGAGACTGTTTTTTGTCTAGCCTGAATATTTGCAAGAAACTTGGTAATCTTGCTTTGAGACCTGCTTATCTTTAAGGTAACAATTTTGTTATGTTTGGCATTGTTTAGTAATCATACTTTTATAGCACTTGCCCACAATTCCAGTCATGCCCCTGACTAGGCATGTGATGAAAAAAGACAACTTAATACATATGTTTACATCGACTGTGTCTTGATCTACTTGGAAATACTCAGAGCCTCTCACTGTAGTTTCTTAAGTGGATTAATACCCTGAGAATGTACCTAGGAACTGGCAGCATAAGAACAATAAAAACGACTTCCATGACTTGGCTTCTTACGGACGCAGCGTGAAAACTTGCTGTGCTCGAAAAATCACCAAAACTTACGCACTGGATCAAAGAAGCAACTGTACATTTGCTGCAGCAGTCTGGGTCTCCATCTGAATCTACTTCAGCGTTTAACCCAGGGCTTCATGCATCTTCCTAGGTTTTTGTGAGCTGTAAAAGTTACAAAATCTGCCAGTATAAAGCTGGAGCGGAAACCTCTTCGTTAATCTTTGGGGATTTCTTAACTATCATGTACAGAAATTGGGCGCTATTCCAACCGCTTCCTTCTTGAGTTACCACAATTCATACTAAAATTTGATTTTTCTCCCTCCCTTTTTTTTTTCTTCTGGAAGTCAAAACTGTGGTTTCTTATTGGGTATAAAAATCCACAAGTATTTCTTGCTGCGTATTTTTACATAAATAGGTAAAGTGTGGACTTCTCTGTGTGGCTGTAGCATTGAGAAGGCTTGGGTTTGCAATATTGAGGCCCAGCCTGTGTGAGCACCGTTACAAATGTTTGTTTCTGTATTTTTCCAAATTTTTATCAACTTAAACCCTGTTTATAGCAGTCTTCCAGGATATGATAAATTGAATGTTCAGGTGCTGTGTTTATTTACTGTGTTGGTGTTAGAGAGCCTTGTCTCTTAGACAAAATGGGTTGCACGCTGTTGTTCTCATATACAGGACAATAGGATGCAAATCTTCTACTGTTATCATCTGGTTATTTTAATTTTACAGTGTTTTAATTATTAATTCTTCTAAGAGTAGTTATGTACTCATACTAGTGATGGAGAAGTAAATATTTCTTGTACTTATTTCATAAAATGTTCATGAGATGAAACAGGACGTGAAATGACGATTGCAGTGGCAGTGTTTTCCAGGCGGTGATTGCGCTCATGCTAGATACAGTTTGAGATTTGTTCTGTATAAAGTAATTCTTTTTAAAGCTGCAGAACTAAGTCTTAGCACCTTAAATGCAATAAGAACACTAGAGGTATAGAAACATAGTAGGGTAATACTGCTGCGACATGTTGCAGGAGGTATTCTTACCTACCCTTTCTCCTGCAAATAACTCCAGCCAAACTGCAAGTTGGTATGTGTTCTTCGTAATAACTCGTACGAGCCGAACAGACTTTACTAGCAAGATTGCTGAATCGAAGCAAAACAGAGTTGCAGAAGTGGTTTATACGGGCCGTGGGAACGTGCATTGTCACCTGAGCCGGGATTTAGGAGGCAAAGCCTGCATAAATCTCTCAGGCGTTGGAATATGAGCTTGCGAAGCAGCAGCCCGGTCAAGCGGCGTTCAGAGAGGAGTAACGCGGTGCTGTCTGCGAGCACGGCCCCTCGCCTTGGCTGAGGCGCCGCGTGGGCTGAGCAAGGCACCCGTGGCCCATCTCCCTGATCTTACATACTGCCCTCTTTTTAAAGAACAAACAAACAAAGCCCCAGTCCCTATATAATTTACGTGAAGGAATGGCAAGAGTATGTACGTATATTCTAAGGATATTATTTGATTAAATAATTCCTTTTCAGTAATGAAAACCTAACCTCTGGTTAGTCTAAGCCTATGTTTGGTAGGGGGGAGGAGAAAATGCAATCATAGCTAGGAGCTAATGACTTCAGACCTATCAAATATAATTTCTTGTAGCTATCTATAATCATCATCATCATCAACCAGCTTCAAGCATCTCAAGGTATTGCCAGACTCGGATGAGTGGAGGGGAGGGACTGTGCACAAAGCGCCTTTAGACGAACGCTGCCAAGCACCCGAATAGCTGAGTCTCGGATCTCCGTCCTCGTTCGAGTCCTGCTGCCGGCACAAGCCTCCCGGTTAGATTTGGATGAGAGAGGACTGCTGGCAGGTTCTTAGCAATGCTGTAGAAGTTTTAGTGTCAAGATGACCTCAAAATATTTTCATTTTTGAAACGAATGCCCAGCTTGCTTTGGGATCTGCTCATATTCAGTGATTTACTACTCTTGCCATTTCTTTCATCATTATCTTAGCTTCTCTGAATCTAAAGTTCCCAGTCTCTTTGCAGTGTGGTATTGAACAAGGCTGGAGCGGATTAAGCAAAAGCTCTAGTCTGCATTGCTAGGGAGGAGTATTCAGAGTTTATCAAATAGACACATTGTTCTGTAAATGCATTCATACAACCTGGTTCATCTGCAGGCGGCCAAATACTCATCTTCCCCTCTTCAGGGAAGAAAATGCATAGGTGCAACCTCTTTAAAAAGATTCCCACTGTATGGGAAACAGAATGAATGCGTATTTTTTCCCTCACATAAGATCATAGTTGATGTGCTATTTATTTTTGTAGTTCTCAGCAGTTATGCAAAGACTGCTTTGTCGTTAAGGGGTTTTATTTACAAAATAAATCGGTGAGATAAAGCCTCATTCATTTTATTAATAGCAGCTGAAAAGGGAGGCACAAATGTCTGTCTTGTCTCCCCCACCGTTCCATGACTCCCTTTTATTGAAGCTCCCACAACTGAAATGTAAAATAAAAGGACTTTTCATCATAATAGTGTACATAAAAGCGCCTGGATTTTGACCTTTGTTTCTGCCCATTAAAATACATGGCTATATAATTTAGTCTGTGTATGCAGATAGAAAGACTCTAGTGTTAGCAATCCAAACTATTATTAAAGGAACATTAGAGGCAAAGTGTTCCCTTTTGTTAGGCTTGATTCGCTTTGGATTGCTTGTTTACTTTGAAAGCTGATCTACAAAAAAAATAATGAAACCATGTGAGCCCCGTGCCCTTTCTTACTGCTCTAGATTGTACAAAGAGAGCTCAGAATAAACAGTTTGAGGAAGGGGAAGGAGAGAAAAGCTTCCTGCTTCTTGTTTAAACTGGAAAGTCAGGTCATTTCTACCTTGCAAGATTTTTTTTTTCCCTCTCTCTCTCTTATCTGTAGTGGAAAATGAGAGGGTGAAAACAGGATAATTGAGAAAGAACGGGACGTCTAGTCCATAGACATCCAAGGTCTCTGGTACTCTAATTGGAAAGTGCCCACACAAATCAGTTGAAATGGAGACGCAGAGGTTGTTTTAAGGCATCTTGGTGACCCTCTGCTTGCCGGGGCCCTGACTCAGCCTCTCGAACCCAATCTCCAGTTCGTATTCGGCACGTACGATATGACTGCTGACTGCTCAAGACTGCTTCTCGGAAGGGTAAAGCATTGCAAACACCGCCGCTTTTAGCTCTCCAGTGATGCCAGTTCTTCTGGGTTTGATGCCAGCAGTGACTTAGTCGTCGCTATTTCATGCAGCCACGGGTGAAATGGGGAAATGCAATAGCAATTCCCCTTGGTAAGACACACAGGCAGAATTTCTGTATATATCCGTGTTCATTAAACACTTTGCCTTGGTTGAACATCTCTTTGCCCCAGGGGAAATTCAGGTGAGATTTCATCTCTCTCCTCTTATCAGTGGGGAAAAACTCCCGCGGATTTGTATGGCCAAGGCTCTCTGCAGACCAGGAGTTTGACAGGGAGAAATCTGAGAATAAGTGAAAAATAAGGGAATAAAGCCAGGGAGGTGGGGAGATTTTTTGATTGCATTTTTCAGCAAAGTTTTCTTATTTTTCTTTCAGTTTAATACATTGGTCCTCATCTGAAACTTCTGTGTAGCCCTCGCAGATGAGTTTTGGGGAAAAATGAGAATTTTGCTCTTAGGAAACAAATCTTTAAGACATCAAAATGTCAGATCGATGTTTGTGTTGCATTCTTCTAAAATAATGGAAATGACAATGCATCCCGGCAGCTGCTATTCCTAGCACATCTAGGCACAGATGATAATTAAATGCAATCTGAATATGTAGGAATTTAAGATTGGAAAACTAATAAAAATAAGCTGTTTGCCATCCTTGTGCTAAATATTTTTATAACCTCTCGGTTCTGACTGGAAACAGCTATTTAGTGAAACGACTGGAACATGAAATAACACTGGGTAGGCTTTCTCGTATTATAAATAAAAGCAGCAGCTGAGGTTTGAGATGATGCAGATCTCGAAAAGCAATAATCCTGTTGTAGTTATGCAGTCGCATCCTTCCAGTAGAGATCCACCCGGGACTGTTCATCACTGCTGAGATGATATAAACTCTTCTCTTGAAGTTATTTTCTGGCTGGATTGTGGGAATTTTTTTTTGCTGGTAATGACGTATAACTTCACAGGTTTCTTAAAGTTAATTGTATTTTGTGTTGCCTGTTGTTCTTCACCTGCTTCTGCCTCTTTTCTGTCATTGCTCCTGGGGGAGGATGGAGAGGAGCTTGTAAATGGACCTTGTTCATAACTAGGTAAAATCTTACTTAAATGAGCTTTTTCAGGGCTTTCAGCCCAAAACATTGTGTTCTTTGCCATGTCCTCTTGTGGCAGTTGTTTCCATTGGAAAAGTGAAGTCAAGTTATAATATTGATCAAAGATCTTCAGTGGGAAATGAAGAGGTGTCTGTGGCAAAGCCCTGCTAACTTCACCAGTGCAAAACGGCGAATGACTTGTGAGTTTTAGTGCGGCCAGCCCTGCGAAAATATTCCTAAGGATCACAGGGTGATTTTTGCCCCTAAACCTGGTAGTTTTCCAGTGGTCCATTCAGGTTTGCAGGAATCCGTGGGGTAGATGCTCCACAGTGGCTGAGAAGCTCTTAGGTCCCAGTATAGACCTTTGTGAGAGCCAAGCGGTCAGCGTGCCCTAAAATGACAAGTATCTCCCGAGATCTCCTTTAAACACTGGTTTCCTGTGTTGAAATTTGGACTGAACTAAATCCATGGAAGGTTTTTTAACCAAGGAATGTGTGTGTTCCCGGTCGGTACAAGATAAGACAAGAAGGAGGTGTCCTTGGTAATGTTGGTCTGGAGGGAACAACTGGACCTCGTGCATGATGAATGAAAAGAAAGGAAGTTTATTTTCTGCTTTTCAGCAGCAGCTCCTGCTTGTTATCATTTGTCAGCTATCTCCAGTACCTTGTTTTCTTTCTTGGAAAAAACAAGCCTTTTTCACAGACCCCACTTAGCTGAAAATATTTAACACTGCAGATCTAACCTTGCTCGTAACTGCTGCTCGGAGGATAATTTATTTCCTAGTCTTGTGCTCTGTTGGCTGAACAGATTGTGATCATCAGGGAACTGAAGCATTTGGGTCTCCTTTGGTGGTAGTTGGGAAGACCGAAGCGATGGGGATTGCTGAGATATCCCAGCAGCTTCCCGTGCTGCTTTGCCCCTTGAAATTTTAATGGTAATCTCAGTTTTCCATCTTACTTTTGCAAAATAAATGTGTCTTATTTAACTGTCAAAATAAGCAGGGCTGTGTTTTCTTGGTGGAAACATGCCGGGGAGGAGGTCGGGGAATCAAAGAGCCAAGTATGTATCCTCAGTCACTTCTGTTTTTTTCAGAAGTCTGGAGAATTTGGGATGTCGAAGTACGTGCTTGGCAGCATCTTGTCCTGATAGTGGGGAAACCGTAGCCTCTGTCTTTTCGGGTTTGTAATTGCGTGTGCCAGGCCAGCGGGATCGAAAGGACAGGGGATGGGTCCGAGCCCCTTGTCGCGGTGCAGGGTAACTAAGACTTGTGCCACGGTAGCACAAGGGTTTGGGGGGATTATCCCTAGACCTCTCCTTCCTCCGCAGGTGGTGACAGTTGTCGCCAGGAGGTTTTTTGCTAGATCTTCCTGACAGTTTGCCACCCATCTTTTTGGGGTCTGATTCTTAACAGTCTCTGCCACTGGATCATCTGAAAGAAAAACCTAAAAAACCCTCGTCTTACTAATCTTTTTGAAGGTAACGTGAAGCTACGTATCACTCTTAACTTCCCGCTAGATTTGTTTCTCGGTACCGTAGCCGAGCGATTATCGTCTGTTAGTATTCGGAGCCAGGTCCTCGGGTGACACGAACCGGCACAGTCCCAGCTGTCGGTGAGCGGCCGTCTCCGTGCTCTAGGAGTCTGGTCCCAGTCTTTTAATATTGTTACTTACCATCGTAAGACGATCAGTAAGTTAAACCTTTGCTTAATGTTTTGTCCTCTAATAATGCAGCTTCAAAAGAGAATGAAAGCTTATGCCAAAGCAAAACAAAAATGCTCATAGTAAATGAAAGCTAACGGGTGTGAATGCAGTGTAGAATGGTAGATTTATATGTGGACTCTCAGAAATGATTTTTCGATGCTAATCAGGCGACGTCAGTAAGAAGTAGAAAGGGTTTATTAAGTTAAGCAGCAAGATAAACGACATTCCTTAGGGTGATTAATGTCTAAACAGGCTAAGGGTTAAAAAATCTTGCTGGGCTTTTGTTAACCCCAAGTAAGTGACAAGAATGGTATGTTTTATAATATAGTTTTAATTTTCTCATACCTACGAGTTAGAATTGGCACTCAGTAGGCATTTTCCATAAATCTTGCACTGTATTGCAGCGCACAGAAAAGAGATGTACCGAAGGCTTATTTCGCTGTCTTGAGATTTGTTATACGCTGTGTTCACAATATTATGCAGATCAGCTATCAAACTGTGGGATATCTGAGTTCGGAATTGCTCTGATCCAAGAATGGAAATCAGTAAGTATTCACTCTAATATTACAAATTAGTGATTTTTTAAGAGCTCCATAAGGAGTAGAAAGAAGCATCATTTATAAAAGCTTACCATAAACAACTTAATTCTGTTTCAGCGCTGTGGTTGTCATTAATATCAGCGTTAGGTTTTCTTATAGTCCTGTCAGACTTATTTAGATTGTCCTGTGTTTATTGAGGGTGTTATTCCCCATAACCTCATTTTACAGAGCTACTGCTGTGAGGGGAGCCCACTGCTGACCAGCAAGAAGCCTTGCAAATTTGATCCTCGGGAAGCGCAATGTGCTTTAGCCTTGAGGCTTTCCCATAAACCTTGCATAGTTTCCTGAACCTGAAGAAATCCCCCTTTAAAGTACAAAGTCCCACTTCCATCCTTAGGGCTTGGCCTCGCTGACCCGTTCGGATAGCTCATGGTGGGGTAACTGGGATTTTCAAAATGCGTGTCCGTAGGGCAGGAAATCTTTCCTGAGAATAAATTCCTGAAGTTGTTCATAGAGATTGAAAGACTCAGTTATGTAGAAAGCAAAAAATTGTCAACGTGCCATTGTAAATCCATCCAAATAATCCCATTAGTACAAAGGGTATCGAAATAAATTTTAAAAGTATGTAGAATTTACATTTCTCATATGAAGTCACCTCTAGGAAAAATTTGCAAATAAATTTAATCTGGCAGTCTGAGAACAGAACTGTTCCAAGGTGCGCTGCAGTGAATTGAATTAAACCCATGCTATTATTCAATTAGCAAATGACTATTCCTAAATTATCCTCCTTCCCTTGGAAGCAGCAGCATCTCCAGCAGCGACTGTGGGTGGGCAGAGGTGTTACCTCCTCTGAATGGCAGAGGAAGAATGAAGCCTCTTTGCTGGTGCTGGCTCTTCAGTTGGTCGTTTCTTCTCAGATATGCTTGGGGGGGACGTGGCAGCTGCGTTTCAGTAGCGGGTCATCGTGCTTCTAATTTTGCTGTTACAAAGTGGTAAATGGAGCATATTTCAGTTCTGCTGTCAATTAATGAAGAGCTTTGTAGATTAATATTAATGATTTCTTACCAGAAACCCCTCACTTCTGCAAATAAAATCAAGAAGGGAAAGAAAACAACTATGCAAAGCTGTGGTAGTGACTTAAAAACGATCACAGAAGAGAAAATTTCATTACATAAACCAGGGCAGGCTAAAAAAGGCACAACTGTAGCTCACTTGTCACTTCTTCTAAAATGTAGATCAAATACGTGTGAATGCTGAATGTCTTGACTTTGTACATCCCGTGCTGGTGGAAGAGTTTTGTGCTAGCTGGCTAATAGTCGTGAGCGTTGGGACAGGACAGCAGTTTTCACTAAGTATGTTTTTTAGGTCATCTGCTTGCTTCACCAACAAAAATAAGCTTTGCCTGTTGGCTCACCAAAGTTTTGTGAGCAGAGAAGCAGCTTGGTTCCACCTTGTCTTCTGCAGCCTCAGCAGAGCCGTCAGCTGGCGTCCACTTCTAGCCAGGGATTACTGGTGATGATCCCAAAGCTGGGGAAAATGCAGGGATTTTTTTTTTTTTTTAAAGATCCCAGATCAAGTTTTACTTAATTTGGCATTAAAGAAAATAGTTATGGGATGTGTAAGCCGAGCGCATTTACTATATACGAGTCCTCAAGAATAAATCTGGGAATGGTTGTGCTTCACGGCATAACACGGTGCCCTAGGCAAAACGTGCCGTTTGCTTTCCTGAGCACCCGTTTGGATAAATTACACTTCTATAGGTACAAGGAATGTTGTACATAAAAGACATATATAGGAAGTGATTGGACAATTGAAAAGCCGAAGCTTGATGTCTGTAACTGCAAAGAAGCAGCCGTAGTGCATACACACAGCGATGGGATTTAAATCAGCTGCTGCGCTCAGGAGAGAAAGGTTGGAGTTGTCATTCCTGTGCGTCCTGGCTGTGCCTCCTTCTGTCCAGTGGTGAGCAAAAAAACCCCAAATAAACAGTGTATTTGGTTTTACTGAGACAGGAGTTAAAAGTAAACCAAAACCCATGGGCACAGCATGGTATAGGATCTTGGCTTGTCCCCACGTTAAGTGCTCTGTGCAGTGCTGGTCCCGTATCAAAAAGGTACAGTGAAAGTTCAAAATGTTGGCGAGAAAATGCTCGGAGATACGGAACAGTTTCAGCAAATGCCAGGGAAGAGGCAGTGAAAGAGCAAGGAGATGATAAAGATTAAAAATACTGCGGAGAAGGTGAATAGGGAATGAAAAAATGCCAGGGCTGAGGGGAGTTTCCACCATCCAAGAACTGGGAGGCACCAACACACCCGAACAGGCGACAAGCTTCAGCAGCAAAAATGCGTGTTTTTACTGGTGAAGGTCATGCTAACAGCATATAAGGCGGCCAGAAACATAGATGGGCTGAAAAGGGGATTAGGTATGTCTAAGCAGAGCAGTTCCACTCTTCTGCTGCAACCCATCATCTTTGTTTCGTAGCGGGACAAAATCCCGCTGGGAGCAGGCGGACGGTGTGGAACGCTGCCTCGGCTGAAGGGCGGCAGCGCAGTAACGAAACGGCTCACGTGGGAGCGGGGATGCGCGCCCACCGTCTGCAGGCACGCGATGGAAACACTAACGCTTGCTGCTGGACAAACCCAGTACTAACGGAGAAATGGAAGTTCGCTATAGAAGGCAAAGCAATTCTGTGTGTTTTATGCTTAAGAAAACATCAGCCAAAATTCGCACGCAAATTTCACACAAGCAATTCTTTACAAAGTGTAGAAACACTTTTAAAGTTCAAGTATGACTATATCCTTAAGGGAAGATGCATTCTGGAAAATTGTAATTTTATTAATTTGACTTAGTTATTTCCTTCTATGGCATTTGTTTTACTATCTTGGCTATGTGCAGGGTATTTAGAATATACCATCGATGGCTTCTGAGTCGGCATCGTAGCTTGTCAATGGATGTCCTTCCTGGTCCCTTGAAAATTTTCAAGTGTAGGCTTCTGAAAAAGGCAACGCTTTAAGAACCGAAGGGCGATACCTTTGTTCTGCTCTTGGTGCGGATTAATAGCTACTATGTTTCTTTTGAAATAAGTGTTTTACCGACATTTTCCCCCTATTTTTTCCCTTCTCTGGTTAAGCCTAATGATTACCACGTAGACTTGACCAGAACAGGCTGGGAGCAGGTGCGAACTTAACTGTTCGACATCACAGCTTCATATCAGGCTATAATGAGAAAAAAATGAGCTTTCCTGATGGCAGACGATTGCTAATGTGCTAAAATATTACTGCTGATCTCTCCAGACTTGTTTGAATTCTAGCATCGTTCTGTCATACAGTCAGGAGTGAAAGCTATGAAAACGCCCCGGTTTTCCTAGTGAGGCTGAAGCTCTCCGTGTCATGAAAGTCAAACAGACCAGAATGAAGAAAAGAGGGCTGAGCCGATATTTCCAAAATCACTCATTGCTACCATGTGTCACAGCTGCAGTAGTTTAATCGGCAGTTGTCTCACCCTGGTGAAGGGAGTTTTGCTTTCCAGAAGACCATGACTTTTATCTGCTTTACAGGTCAACCTAAATTAAATTCTTTGAGTGCTTAACACGCGTCAGCTCTGTGAATTGCACCTCCCCTGTTCCAGATGGGGAGTCTTGCATGAGGTTTTGCTGGGATGCTGACTCCATCCAGCACATCTTGGTGCTACCTGGAGTAACGGACAACCCAGTTCCTCTTCAAGGCTTTCCATTACACAACTAGTGTGAAAACTATTCTTTGCTGGTAGGGAGAAAACAACTCCTCAGCTTATCATCTGGTGAAGAACTTAAACTTTGGCTGCTGTGGTTAATGAAAGAGCACGGTGGTTTAAGCAACATGCCTCAGCTTTCTCGTTGCTTATTCTGCGGTGGGAAAGGACATACAGGTGGAGCATCTGTCTGCGAAAGCCTTCAGTCATCGAACAGAGGGGCTGAGTGCTTTTCCCTCCAGTCCATATTGGAGAAGGCTGGAAGTCCCTATCGTACGGAGTCTGGAGACTTGCTTCTGCTGGCTGAGTTTTTGCTCTGTATCAAGGAACATTTCCATCCCTCAGGCCCCACACCCCGTGGGTGACTAATGACATAGTAAAAAAAGAAAAGAACTGGGAAACAAGGCATCTTCCTGGTATAGTAGAATATAGACAGTCCGCTTCTAATAGGCTGTTGGACGGGAACAGTTCATGGCATTCTTTTTTCACAAGTTTCATCCATCAGTGCATGACTTAAGACTTGGGATTAAAACTTTGTTCTTTCTGAATTTAAAGGCCACTTACTAAAGAAGAAGTGCTTGCATCTTGTCTTCTACATCATTCCCAGGAAGCAGAAATTATTAGTTGTGGTAAGTTCAACTGGAGGGACTCTGCAAATTAAAAACCTTGATAATGGAGTCACTATCAAGGGCACACGCTAAGTAAATTTGGCTTTTCCTTTGACTTGCACAGTACCTACGAAATGTGCCAACCTACTGTCTCGAAGCACGTCACTCCCTTCTGGGTGGAGAGGCATTAGGGCTTGGACAGTGACACTTCGCTGTCTTTTTGTATGGTCAGAACAGAGCAGTTCAGAGCTTCATTGCAATTCAGCAACTTTTGATCTTAAAAAAAAAAAATAAACAACCTCCAGACCATTCAACATACCAGACATCCGGCTGGACTGGAGCAGGACTAACACTTTTTACGCTTTGGCTAATGGATCTCTCTGTCTTTGAAGATATCTATATTTTTTCCTCTACAGCCTTCCTGAATGATCTCCTGATCATAGTTATCTGTAAGTTTGCCACATAGTCCTTACTGTGTGATTTTTCTTGATCTCATGTTATATTCCAAATTTCCTGGTGTGATGGAGATTTCCGGCAGGAGCTTGTAAAGGACTTTTCTCATACAATAACCAAAGTATTGCATGTAGAAAGGAAATTTTTTTAGCTGATAAAATTAGTTCTTTCGTGAAAGATACTGATTTATATACCAAGCAATATCAGTGTTTGACTTGATGTCCAACTTGGTGCTTTATTAGTGTCCTTCACATTAAAGAGCGCATTAACGGCTCTGTAAGGGCCAGACCCTCCAGGCTCCTTCCCCCAGTGCCTGTGCTGCAGGTGTTAAACTCGGCAGGTACCTCGGGGAGCAGTTTGCAGCACCCACGAATCCCCAGGCAGCTGCACTGGTTGTGGGTAAAAATTCTGCTCCATAGCCCTGCAATGCTCATGCTTTTCCTGCAAAAACTAGCCCAGGTTTTTCAGCAGGGTACCCTCCCTATGAATTGGACCCGCTGGATTTAATTCCGCTTTCTGTGCGCGGTATTTGTACTACTGCTGCAGACGTAAGGTTTCTCTCACCCCAGAAGAGGTAGGTATTTTGTAGCAATAATAATTGTTTAGTTTGCTTTGAAGTAAACTTTGGGCCACAGTTTTCAAACCCGAACGCCTGAATTGAGGTGCCTGAATACCTGCATAAGCGTTGCAGCGTTCCCGATGCATCTTTCCAGCCTTAATCCCAGCACTCACCCTGCTGCCCAGCTTGCAGCAAGGACTCCCTGCATTGCCCCTTCTTCTGATCTTGGCAATACTCATCTTCCTCTCTACCCAGAGCCTCACAAACACAATGTGTCCTAAACTACTGTTGTTTTGAAGCCAGCTGGAGAGAGAGGAAAGGGACTTGAGGATCCATGACACGGCTCTACAACAGCATCTTGCGCTTCCGAGTCCTCCCCGGTTTTCCTGCCCTTGCCCAGTGGTATCTACCACAGTAAAACCTAATTCTTACAGCACGGCAGCAGCCAGATAATGTTGTTGACAAGTTTTAACAAAGATCTCACAGGAGATTTTTAAAATCCTTCCTATTTTCTTCCTTCTATAATTGTAATAGTTCCCCCCTTAGCTGTTGTTGCTAAGCTGCCCTAAGAATTTGCATTTCAAAGCAATCTGAAACTGTCTTAATTTAAAGGACAACCTCAGCAAAAGCAATTCCATAACCTACAATGGGAATGGAGCTGAAACAATCACCGGTATGTTCAGTGTGTTAATCGTGCCAACGAACAACTGTTTAGGCTGCTATGTGAACCAGAGGAATCCATTTTATAAGATGTGCAGAATTCTCCCATCAGCTATCCATGGCAGGTTAATAACCTCAAAAATGATTTTGTTTCGCAGACAACACAGCTAAGGCTTGCGGGGAGGGGAAGGTAATGCTGGCTTCAGAAAAAGGCAGTTTAAGTTTGTCTTTCAAAAGATATCGATTCTTGCACTGTGGGAGCCTGGAGAATGGTGTAATCCCACGTGGGACATGTCTTCTGAATGAATGGGGAAAACCGAGATCAGTAAACAGATGAAGCAATTGAGGAAAACGGCAAAGACGGACGGGAAGGGTCTTACTGAATGCTGTAATTGAATGGCAGAATGGTACTAGTAATAAAGTCGTTTTCCCTGCTTTAGTCTAAGAGGAAGGCAAGGCTCGTAGGAGGAGAAATTCCTTGTTGGATCAGCTGATACAGTTTGAAAGAGGAGCTTGGGGCGTGGAGTCTCTGGACTGCGTGGGTGCCCAGTCCTGGCATCAGCCTTGGGACGAACAGGGAATGCAGTAAACGCGCACAAACCCCTGCAGTGAGTAAACAGTAAGCGGGACGAAGGAGCAGGTCTCGGTGGCCTGAGCACGCCGATACTGCCTTGGCAAGGAAGCTGAAATGAAGTCTCCAAGGCTGAGTCCAGCGTGATTCAGCAGAATGACGGGGGTGCCGTACATCTGAGGGTTTACGTGCTGTAAATCTAGGGTCTCGCCAGCACCCACAGACAGTTGTGCCCAGAAAGCACAGCACCTTCCTGAAGAGCCAAGGGGATTGTATTTAATCTTAAAAGGAGCAAACCAAAGCCCGGTTGTCTTGGTTGGGAAAAGACATTTATTTTTAGAAGCAAACAGGTTTCATGCAGACAGTTGAATTAATACGCTCAGGTTATAAGTATTCAAAGCATCTGTTCTGAGTGATCTGCAGACCAAGAATTAGTCAGTGGCACCCTTTGTGAATAATCCTGAGTGAATGCATATTAGGCAATTTCACAATCTTTTCATCAGTAATCCCAGTAAAAATCATCCAATTTGTTTTGGTATGTATTATTGACCGAACCCTACGGAAGGACCGTGTGGCTGAAGATTTTATTGTACTTTCAAGTTTCTTTTGCTCGGAAAGAAATCACATTTTCTCCTGCGGACTTGCACTCCATTATCTTGGCTTCTTTTTATGTGTGACAGACCATATGCCAAGTCTTGTTTATAGCACATTTGGGTGCTGGTACACCCATCTGACAGTGTAAATCAGCCCTTCTCTAGAACAGGAGTCGCAGGGAACGGCTGCCCTGAAACAGCGAGGGCTGCATCAGCGTGCCTGCGCTCAGCAGGAGTCGCGTAAAAGCCACATACAGAAATAACCCTCAGGGTTGTCGTTCACCTCCGTTCACCTCTTTTTATTACTTCGCCTAATCTGCTGCGGCTGTAGGGCTGCGCTAGCTCTCGCTGCTCAATTTGCCGGTGAACGGGACCAAGGATGATGTGGCTGGCAAGACCGCGTGGGACTGCGAAGCCTTTCTCTGTCCCATTCCTCACGCCACCCCTTGGCATGAAATCTCTTTTTCTTCTTTTCTTCAGTTCTGCCTGAGCTGGGGGAAGGTGCTGGCAGCTTGGTGACCCTCTCGTCCCTCCCAGCAGGCCTGCTGCGCAGCGTGATGATGGTGGGCCACCTTGGGTTGGGCAGGTGCTGCTAAGGGGACCTCAAGGGCACCTCCTGTGCCTCTGTAACTTGGAAGTGTGGCTGAAAGGTGGTCATGACCAGCGTGCTCCTCTCCTCTTGTGTTCAGGAGAGCGTGTGTGCTTGCATGCAAGGAAACCAAGGCAGCTTCCTTGTTTAATGCGTTTCTCCTTCATCCATCCTTCCCGTTTCACTCCTGCCTTGTGGAGCACGGGTTTCCACCCGCTGGGTCTCAACAGGGGAGTAACTCCACAGGAGATGCAGATCTCGGTTTTTTACGGCAAGTGAGTAGATGACATCTGCTTCACTTTTTGGGTATACTAATATATGTCACAATTGCTGTTTGAAGAACTGGTGAGATCACTTAGCACCCCATTTATTTCTGATCCAGTCTTCCATCCCCACATCAGATGGATTACATTTGTCCAGGGGGTCCCTTTTTCTTAGTCTCAAAACACTTTTGTTTCTGTCATTCATTACCGGCTTCATGTTTTTGAGTGGGTCAGGAAACAACCATTTCATTTAGAGGGAGAAAAAAACAGGTGCAGAAAGGCATTTTCTTTTCTTCCAGCTATTTGAAGGCGATACAGGAGACTGGCTTTGAAAATATTGGTAGGCTTAAAAATGCCTCCATCTTTCATATGTAAGAAAGAAAACCTGTCTCTGACCTTTTAAGTACCTTTGTTTACTTTTGGAGGGTACTTTAAAGAAAAAGAAACTAAGATTTAAGAGGAGCTCGCCACTTAACGGGTAGATAAAGTAGCTGATGAGGGGAGAATGTTGCTTTCTCAGCCAAAAATAAATCGCACTGCACCCCAGCCTTACACCTGAAAAGCTCTCAGAAGCAGCTACCAAAAAAATACGTATTGGTGGGTGATTGTTCTGGGGCGTCTGATAACGTCACCTAATCACGAGTGTGTCTTTTCAGTCACAACAGCAACGTCACTGCTGTGATTCATCCCATATTCTCTAACATTTCTGGCTAGCCTTGGGATGCTTTGTTTTCTTCGGACATCAAGGTAATTTGTCGAGGTGTTTAATAGCTGATTCAGAGTCGAGTTGGCAGCGATTTCATCCTTTCAGAAGATGTTCAGAATTGCTGGGGTTTTGCCCTTTCAAAACCAAACCCCCAAAACTTGTGGCACGCTGTAACCATATGTTTATGAGTTCATGTTTTTAAATGGATTTGTATATTGAATACGATCTAGCAGAAAATCTGTGCTTTGCTTATGTGTGATGGAGATAAAGTATGCAGGCATTATTAGGCTGTTTATTACGTTCTTGTTTTTCTGGAAGATGCTCGTTTCCAGTTTTTCAGAAAACACGGGCTTCTCTCTTGCGTATTAACTGAAGTATATTGTTTTTTTCCTGCAAGGAGAGAGGCCGGTGAGCTGGCTGCAGGTCTGGGGGGTAGTGACGGCAAACAGCTGCACGGCATCTTGGAGATCACTTTCGGTTGTAGGGCCCTGAGGAGGGACAGAGGAAGCTGAGATAACGTTTGCATAGTGAGATAGTTATCCCCTCTCTTCTATATTGCTTTTAAATAGTCATGACTTTCAAAACATCACTTTTGATAAATACTTGGCTACTGAATATGACATGAGGAAAGAAGGTCGACATGCCTGCCAAGCAGAGCTTCCCTGAATCCCCCAAAAGGGAAGGAGCTCGTGTTTCCTAAATCACGCGTGTCTTCTGGGGGGGATTTACTGCCCAGCGTGCTCGACAGCATCGCCGAGCACCTCTCGCCTCTAAGGAAGGTCCCTGTGTCAGCACGGTTAAGCGTGCCACACTTGTAAAGCTGCATTCTCTCCTGGTTGTGCTTCGGGATGTGTATATTGTGATGGGTTGTATCATTTTTTATCAGATTGGCAGGGAATTAATGGGATTTGGAAGGAGGGTTGGCAGGAATGTACTTGGGGAAAACAAACTGAGTACAGTCCGAGGTCATCGGAGAGGATATATTGGGTTCATCAGCAGTGGTGGTCAGCTGAAAAACGTGTGCTTGGCCAGGAATGAAATTCAAGTCTTTGTACAAGAGTGAAGCAAGGAGCTCTGCTATCTTTTTGATTGAGCCAACTTTTATTTTAACCTCCCTCCGACTTCTCTGAGTTATCAGAAGTCTTGATGGAGCCAGGCATTACTTTGTCACCTGAAATCGTTCTGGGACGCTTGTGCCAAGCGGTTTTGATGAACTGAAGGACAAGTGTGGACTTTGGATCATCTTCACACTACTGTGAATAACACCTCCGGGGTTAAGTCATCTGTTATATCTCCCGCTATATCTGTGAAACCTCAAAGTTTCCAAACTTTGAGGACGAGGCGTACGAGGAGCTATCTGTCCTTCCCTCCTCCCATCCCTGGCGGCTCTTTCGGACGCAAGCTAACGCAGCCCCTAAACCAGCCAGCCCCTGGCTGATGTTAGCATGCAGGTGCAGCAGTCGCAGCTGGCAATTGGTATGTTCTTCGCTTCTCGGAGCGCTCAGGACAGTGACCTCATCAAGCTTCGGGAGGATGAAGGAGGCATCGTGAAGAGAGACGGAGCCGCTAGTCCAGAATTGCAGCTTCGCTCCCGACGGGAGCTCGGCAATGGTACTGATAACCCCGAAGCGGGGGAGAGCAGAAACCCAACCAGATGGAGAAGTCCTGCAATGCAGAGGCATTATGCTGATGTAAATCTCACCAAGTCGGATTTATTTTGTTCGAGAAAAATGATAGCTTGCCCTGCTAAATGTCTGAAGTGTTCGCAGGGAGAGAGGGTGCGTGGAGAGGAGCACAGAAACAGTTTGCTCACTCAGATAAACCCCAAGGGAGCAAACGCATGGCCCAAGTCTTGCGTTTCACCCTCACGCCAGGTGTCTGATGAAGCTTTATAGGAAGTATTTAGTTCCCGATTATATTGTAAAGCAGATTTATTGAAATCTCTGACATCATGTTTTGAACCAGGTTGCTCAGTTATTTGTCTGTTCTGACACCTCTGTTAATGAATTTTTTGTTGTAATTCGGTGTCCATGTGTTGAATTTCATTGTCTTTGCACCAAGCTGCAGGTATTTGCATTTGAATTGCTTTCCTGGGTCTGTCCAAACTTTAATTTTCAATTTCACAATTCTTTTGCAGTTAGAGACAGTCAAATGAATAAAAGATGAAAAATTTGCTGGCTCTGTTTTTTACCCTTACGAATACTGCATTTCTGAAAACTTTCAGAAGAAAGGTTAGCTGTGTTTGTCACCTTTATTTGTGCTCTTCAAATAACTCGAGAGGCCAGAAATGACAGTACAAGGCAGAAGGTAATGGCCAATACTGAGGACAGCTGGGAGTACATAAGATAGATTACAAATTTCGGAGCAAAGATCACTCTTCTGTCTGCATATCTGCCGGTTGTGCAGAAGCTGGGGTGTTGTGTTGCATAAAGGTCCGAGTCAAACAGCTTCTCTTTCTCTAGGATGTTTTAGAGGGTTTGAATGACACAAACCTTTTTTTTTTTTTCCATTCAATAATGATGCTGTCCAACTTGGAGGAAGAAAGCAAAGGAAAGATTTTGGCAGTGTTGGGTACAAGCATATGCTACAGACTGCTCCGGTCCTTAGAGCTTCATTCAGTAGCTGAATGCACAAAGCAGGTATTTGAGTAGTCGAGAGGAGATGTGTTTGTTTAATTAGAGAAAAGGAGACTACCGGACATGGGGTAAAAAAGTCACGGTGAACAAAAGCGGCTCCCTGTTGCCATCCGTATGTATTGCGTGTGTGCCCGGAGTTTGCCAGCTGCGGGGCGCTGGGAGTTTGCAGGAAAGCAAGTTCCATGCATCAGTGAGAATTCAGCACAGCAGTCAGTAATTCGGGCTGGTTAAGTAACGGTAACGCGGTCTCAAATGACCGGAGTGGCTGCTTGGTGAGTCAGCTTTATTGATATGTCTCCCTAAATGCTCCCATTACTTCTTGTATTGTTCTCCTTCATTCACAATCACTTGTCATTTGACTTCCTTAAGTAAATGTGTGCGTTGATTAAATAACCTCCTACCTCAGTCCATTTTTTGCAGAAACTGGGATTATCGATGTACCTGTTACAGGTTTACTCTGTTAAGTTAAGCTTTTTAGAGGCTGTGTCGTCTCCCACCCCTTTGTTCTGCCGAGGAAATGTTAGTAAGTCACAGCAGCCCCTGCTAAGTTAACAGGGGAGCGTGGCTGTGAATACCTAACAGCACAGCTTCCGACAGGGTGACGCTGGAGGTGATACCGCCTCTTCTCTTTTCTTTTTCTTCATTTGATTTACGTAGGACGGGTCTGTTGAGCAGAAGGAAGCACGGCAGTGAACAGAGAGAGACTGTGTATCCTGACTTGGATTTTTAGAAAAGTTTTTAGATCCTCAGGTTCTGGTTTTCCCATTGTTACTTCTTGTTGCTCTTCTTTTTTTCTTTAAAATTGGTTTCGTATCGGCAAATGTTGCTTATTTCCCCAAAGCATTAGCTTTTTATAGGCTCTGGACTTTTTGAAAAGTGTGCTTGTGTGCAATACAGCTGGAACATACTCTCTTCGCGTTGCAGGTATCCGGCGCGGGTGCTGCGGGCCCCTTTGCTGGGCACCAGCATCGCCCCTGGCCCCAGCCCGCAGGGCGGCTTCCCAGCCCGGGCGCAGGCACCGGGTTACTGCTCCAGGGGAGCGTGTCGCTTAAAAACCACGATTTCCCCTCTTTTTACCTCCCCATTTACCTTGTCCTCGAGAACCTGAGAGAACCTTCATGCACCTCAAATGGTAGTTGCATTTGGGGTTTTCATCTTTGGGGTTTTTGTTTTCCCCGGGAATAAAAGGAGTGCCCTTTGCGCTGCGAGTAGTCTTCTGCCTGAAATGAAAGCAGACTCATTTTCCACAGGACCTAAAATCATCTCCCCACTAGTTCTAATTAAGCAGTGTTTGCACTTGAAATCAGGACTGTTTATACAAAATTAATGTTTTCAAATGTGATTAAAAAGCAAATAGTTGAATATAATCTCTGCAAACTAATGAAAAAGAATAAAGTGGAATGGTTTAAACCAGCTTTGTTTACACTCCAGAGGTACTTTGTATGCGTATTCACTGCTGGCTACACTTTCCCAAATCTAATTGCTCTTTTTCTACTGAAGCAGCTGATAATCAGATTTACATGTTCAGTTTAAAGAAACAAAATGTTTTAGAAAAAAATAAGTGCTCACCCCAACCTTATTTTTTACTTTCTGTCCTTCCAAGTTTGAGCCTGCCGTCAAGAAGCAACGGGGCGAGGGTTGTGTTAGTAATCAGAGTTTGTGCAAACCTGCTTTCTCACCGTGATGTGGTCTCGCTCTCCGTTCTAAGGACAGCTAAATGATTCCCGCTTCTACTGAAATGCAGCCAGCTGCGTGTGTCGCCAGCCCGAGAGAAGCCGAAGCCTGGTGCTTGTCTTACTGGGGTTAGTGTTTCGAGACCCTGCAAAGAAACAGTCCTAAGTCACTTACTCCTCCTTTTTTTTTTTCTCCTTCCTGGAACAGAAAGAGCAACAGTTTGGCCTCTTGCAGGGTAAAAACCAGAGACACGCTCATCTCCTGCAGTTTGTATTTTTGTTTGGCCGGGGAGCAGCGGAGAAGGGTTCACAGACCTCGAGTGTTTGCTGCATTCCTCTTCCCTCTCGTTTTTCAGCTCAGAAGAGCCTTTTGGCAAAGCACCGCCAGCATCCCAAGCCCCAGATCTGCGATCAGGCCGTCAGGGCTTTGTCAGAGGTACATGGAGGCACCGAGCTCAAAGGCTCTGTTAGATGTGGGGTGGGATGCTGAGGCACGTAATTACACATAGATTATCTGAGATTTATTTTTTAGCGTGTGCGGCGTGCTCTGACCTTGGGAATGACGGTGGAGGCGGCCAGGACAATCAGCTTGCCAGTGCTTGAGCTACTTGAGCGATATGGGTTACACCAGGGTTTTCTTGCCGAGAGTTCATTTTCATGGTAATCTGCCTGAAAGGAGCTGCTTAATTCTCTCTCTTTGAAATCAATCTGCACTTGATGCCTTGCGTTGGAAAAAGGAGAGCGGCCAGTAGTGGGAAGAGGGTATGGTTGCAGCGATAATATGAAGAGGACGAACTTTTTCGGGAATTGACAGATACTCTATTTTCTTCTTCAATTGAATAAAACAGAAGAGGCCCTTGCAAGATGCTGCAGGTTCCCTGGCAATTATTACAATAACAGTGACCATCCAGGAGCCGTAATGTTTCATAACAATAAATAATTAACTCCAGTAAATTAACTCAAATTCTCATTCACCAGGACAACAGGGAAGAAAAGTGTTATTGAATAATCCTGAAATCAAATTTTTCAGCATCCTTCTTGCAGAGGCACTTTCTGAATTTATTCGCTTCTTTATATTAAGCACAAAAAGACCTCTGTTTCCAAGCACTAAAGGAAAAGTTGTTTACTTCTCTTGCTCCTCACCCAGGGGTATATGTGCTAGTGCCTGAGGTCATCAGTCGCTTCTCTTCTTGTCACCTCATTGAGATAATTCTTTTTAAAAAAGATTTCCTTGCCTAAATTTTGACTGGACTGATTCGCTCCTCCTGAGGATGCCTCACGCCGTGGCTTCTGACAGCTGAGCAAAATACATTCCATGCGAGTGAGTATAGTTTTCTGCGATACGCAGGCAGCAACCACGGACCTCAAAATCCTCTCGGCACGTGCGGGATGTGCAGATGTGGCAGGGAGGTGCCTGGTTTTTGATGTCCTTGTGAAAGGTCTGCCAACCGCCGACGGTGCGGTTCCGCTTCTTTATTGAAGTAACTACTTCAGATTTAAAAGTGGGATGGCTTTGTTTCTTCTAATACTACATTCTGTGTAGAAGTAATGTGGAAGTAAGGAAGCATTAGTCTGGCAACGGTGGTGTTGCCATCTGGAAAGTGCTGGCATCCCTGATCCGGAGAGGCATCCAAAGTGCAAGACAGTCAAATGTGACTTCGGCCCCATCCTTTTCAGAAGCAAAACTGGGGAGAAGGAGGAGAAAATACCATTAAGCTTTGGAGCTCTATGGGTTATATATATATGGGTTATAACATATAACTCTGGGGTTATATGCACCAGCACGACCGCTCTCAGGATGCAAACGCTGACCGCTGAACAAAGACGACCCAGCCCTTGGGTTGCAAGTATCAGCTTACCTGAACAGAAAGAAGAGGTGGTTGATGTAAACGCAGCTCTAGACTTGCAGCCAGCACTACTTCTGTAATTATTTGCTTTTTGCCTTTCAGCTTTCTATGAACCTTTTGGCTTCCTATTTTTTTTCCTCTCCATTTTTGTCATCAGTCCGTTTGCCCTCATGTTTTCCTTGCCTTGGCCTCTCTCGATGGGTGGCTGATGGGAAAGCCCCTTTTTTGTTCGCAGCTCTCTCGCAGAAGGCACTTGAGATGGGAGAAGAGCGGACGTCAAACCTGAAACTTGCCCTCAGCCCCACGGCACCAAGGGTAGCAGCTGAAATAGTGGTTTTTCAGACTCTCTGGTGATTTGGGTTTTTTTGGGGGGCTTTGGGGGGCTTTTTTAGTGGTCCGGACCATTACTCATGCCTGTTCTTCATTCAGCTGTAACCTGGGAGTGCTGGGGTGTTGCACTGGCCAAGGCAATGCCCAAATGAAGCCTGCGTGGTTAGGAAGTCTCAAATTGCAGGTGATAAAAAGGAAAAGGTAATAAAAAAGCAAATCTTCATAGAGCCACTTTCTTCAAAAAATTACGGAAGGGTTGTGATGTGGGCTGCAGAGAAACGAGCAACAGGCAGGATTGGGGTGGGGGGGGCAAAGAAAACTTGAGAAAAGGGGGCGCAGGAAAGATGACTGCTGCCCAGAAAGGAGTGGGCAGCGATGGGGAGACGTTTTTCGGGCAGGCAGTTCCTAACTTGGACGGCCGCTCTGCGGTTCCTGCGACCTCCCGGACTACGCAGCCCAAGCACCCGCCAAACGGATATTTCCCAGTGCCTCGAGGCTTGTTTGAACAGGCAAGAAGTTATTTATTAGGGGATTGATCTGGCAGTGCTCGGGCAGGAAAGGCTCTGCGCTGGTTGCAGAATTGAATCCATCTATTAGGTTATACTGGAAAAATGAGGGGGAGGACCTGATGAGAAGCAGGCTGCTCCCGCGCTCCTCCTGCACGCCGCAGCTCTACTCCACAGCCCCGGCGTCATTTTTGCAGCACGGCTTCTTATTACCCTCCTATTAATCTGAATAATAAATTGCTAACAGGTAAAATAATAATGGGAAAAATGAGTCAGCTCTTCTATTAAAAAAATCCCAGGGTTTGATCTACTTACTGCTTGAAGAAACGTTAGAGGAATTTGAAATACACTAAATAATTGTGGCAGTTAAGGTTATGATTGTGGCTGGATCGCACCAAATGGAGGTTTTAATTTTATTTCATTTCTACTTACCTCTGAGTATTAAATCGTGCAAGAATTAGGAGGTTTGCAAGTGGTGGTGTACTTTCAAATTTCCTTCATGGTATTTTCTGTGTTGGAGGTCTGTTAATCTTTTTTTTGGTGGGGGCAAAGCTTTGAATGCCAGGCCTGGAAATTGTGTGTGCTTTCTGACCGGGGAGCACGGCGGCCGTAGGGAAGAGGATGCCAGCGTTGTACAGTGCCTTTCCCCCCCGCTTCCTTCTGCGTAAGGAGCATTATGTTGCGCTGTCAGAATAAAAGATCGCCTTTGTAGTTGGAAGAAT
Source organism: Phoenicopterus ruber ruber (assembly GCA_009819775.1). Lineage (NCBI taxonomy): Eukaryota > Metazoa > Chordata > Aves > Phoenicopteriformes > Phoenicopteridae > Phoenicopterus > Phoenicopterus ruber. Next base: position 885,593 of record CM020221.1, read on the forward strand.
TGTTTATTTTTGGTTTGTGCAACACTTCGAGGAATAAATATTAAAATTTCCATTTTTCCCCCCCTACTGCTGTGTACTGGAAATCCATGAAATGCGTGTTTCTGGGTGTCATCTTCTGGAGTAAACTCATCTGTAGTTACAAGATAATACAAGGCTGCTAAGATGTTACTTTTGGGGGAAAAATGGATCCTGCCCCAGGCTTTATGCTTATATCTTCCTGTGCGACAGTGGCTCCTTTTTGTGGCTGCGTACATTTGCAGCCTCTGTTAGCGTAAGAGTGATTGCAGAGGGCGCTTAATGAGTCCATCTCTGTTCGTAGTGGTCTTGAAAATAAAAATAGGGGGTTTCTTACAAAAAAGGGGGGGTTGCTGCTAATACTATAAATGAAGAAACCATTGCAGTATTTTTATTTGCTCTAAATTGCATTGCGAGAATATCAGTGATGCTTTGGGAGATGATCATCTTTTCCAGATTAAGCCATGGGGCCTCTTTCCCGGCAGCGTACTTTGCAGTCGCAGCATCCACTTCACCACAGTTCCCGAACCGTGGGGGATGGACGTGACACCTCTAGACGAAAGACGCTCGGGCTGCGAGCACAGAGGCGAAGGGTAAAAGGACAGAGTATTTCTGTTCCCTTCCTCTCCCTCCGGGCCTGCACGGAGGGATGTGCAGTGACAAGCCTGAGTGGCTCATTCACTAGGATAAATTTTAGCCTTGATTACTGCTTGGCTCGGAGAACTTGCCAGTTTGTGGTGAGCTGGGGGTTACACAAAACGCTCGCGACAGGATAGGAAATGTTTAATAGTCTCGAAAGCAGTACAAGTTTTTGCTCTTCCTCGCCCTCTTCCTCCATCCACAAAGCAAGGTTTTGTCATGCCAAGGTCTGCAGAATAGCAGCCAGCAATGAATCGGTGAGTTCAAGTAGCCTGGAGGTCTGAGGACCTTGAGGGACCCGGGCATACGCAAGAGGCAGAGGAGCATCTGCAAGGTCCCCCACTGCTTCCGAGATCCGGTGGGACAGACTTGGTGGGTTGAGTTGTCTGTGGAGGGGAGGCTTCAAAGCGTTTCGATTTTATCCTGTGATGGTGCCACAGCGTGCGTGGTAGCGGCTCCAGGGAAGTGTTGTACCCATCTTTAAGCGTGTGGCATGTGCCTGTGCATCAGCGAGGGCAGGTCTGGGCTTTCCCGGGTACACGCAATTCACCTCGCGCCCCATGCGGGAATCGGCACAGCCCCTTTGCTTCTCAGTTCATTGGAAGTGGAAGTGGTCGTGTTGTCTGGTTTGGGCTCGGCACAGGCACCCTGCTTCTCGTTTTAGCCCCATTATTAACCTCGTCTTTCTCATCCTTTAAATTACTGAGTTATTACTAGACTTTGGGAGGTCAACTTCATTTTTATTGATCTGACTTAGTCGAAGCCAGGCCTGAATTCCCAGAGGAAATGCCAAACTCGGGGTCGTTCAGGACCGAGCCTGTCTTTGCCTCCTGTTTGGACGGTCTGGCTCAGCCTGTCCTAAATCTATTCCAGTTTGTATAAATATTTGTTAACGCCGCGGAGGAGGGAGACAGACCTCCCCTTCCACCCGCTAAAATCCTCTGTCTCGCTAATACGTGTCACCTTCCACTCATTACCGTTGCTGTTGATCCCTGTTGGTTTTTCTGCTGTTCAAAAGCTAAGCCTGTGCAGAGTGACCTTCAGGCTGCAGCACAGCGGGGCCCAATCCTGCCCCTGCACTGCCGGCATCACTGCTCTATGACTTTCCTGTGCTTTCTACTTGCATTGAAAATAAGTCTGTAATTGGAATTTTCTTTTTCAAGCGATCCCTTTCAGGAAGAATTCTGCAAATTATAATTCTGAAAATTACATGATTGGTTTTTTTAACAGCAAAGAATTACCTTTAAATCTGAAAGCTGATACAGCCTCTGCTCTGGCCCTCGCTTTCGGTAGGAAAGGCATGTAAAGCCGCTGCTCTGCAGTCCTCGCGCGAGTGGTATATTGGCAGTGCCTCTGCTTCGGGTTGTCCCTGGCTTGTTTAAAGGATTGCAAAGAAACTTTTCTTAGCTGCGTGTTGCTAAACGTCGTGCTTTCAGCGATAAACGGCTGGTTAAAGGAAAAAGCCCTTAATCATTATTGTGAAATATTTTGAAAACGGTGGAAAAAGCTTAACTCAGGATCAACGCATGGATGTTTTTCTTTGCGCGGCTAACAGTTTTAGCACCAAGTGATGTTCAGAATGGCTTTCGGAGCCCGTTGAAATAAGGAGTAGGGTTTCCTATCAGGTCAGGCAGCAGTGCTCATTAAACGTGCTGAGCTCCGGTGCTGCGATGCTGTACTTCACGTGCTCAACTATAAAAGGGTCAAAGAAAACTTCAAGACCAAAATTCTCATTTTTATGCCTGATGTCCTCTTTTCTCAAGAAAAGATACTGTAAGTACAGTATGCTAAAACACACAGCCAGGTTTTTTATATGTTGTTCTTGTTTAGGTCCTGTTGCCAGCTAAATAGTTTATTCCAAGACATGAAGTATTCCCCAAGTGACTCTCGTTCTTAAAATACACTTAAGCGAAGGTCAGTGTAGCCCCTCACAGCACCATTTTAAAGGGTAACATGACCATGCATTCTTCAGCTTGTCTTCTAAAATAAATTTGGAAGCCTCTCCAAGCCGATCATCGGCTTAACATGTGAAAATATGTCCCAAGGTTCCCTGAGGATTTAGACTAATGCATTTTCACTGAAACAGAGAGGAATTTTTGGCTGGGGCCACAGCTGATATAAATCAGCATAATTTCATTGGCTCCAGCCGAGCCTCTCGAATTTATACTCTTTGAGGATCCAGGCTATATGGAGAAAATTATTTCACTGAATTGACTACTTTGTCAAAAAGATTAACCTGAAACATTTCTACCATTTCAGAGCGAATATACGTTCATGGCAATGAATAGGGTTTCATTCATCAGGACATGATTAATGAGGGTTGGCAGCTTTTGACAGGAATTAGTATTTTTTTGTTACAGATCTGATACCTCAGTGAAACTTAAACTGTATTTTATACACGCGTTTTGGTAGCTGAAAGCACTCAGAGTAACTAATTCCTTCAATTGTAGATTTCCTCTTTGAATTTATGATCAGGGAGATTTAACTGGAGTGTTTTTATTCATAGCACTGCAGAATAAATAAGAACAAGGTAATATATTTAAAAAGCAGTGGACCTACGGAATTGGTGAGGGAGCACCGTGAATACGAATAACCCGGGGACGGTGCGGCAGCGTTCGCACAGGTACGTAGTGCAGATCTAGGTGCCCTTTTAAAACATCGAGTTTTAAATAAATGCCACGCTGAACAATTTAAGAGCGGTGCTGTTGTACTAAGTCTTCCAGAAGATGCATCTCCCTGAGTCCGGAAGTCTTTGAACCAAATACGACGTCGGTGTGTCCATGTAAAAGAGTGTACGAGAAGAGAATGATGAATATCATTGAAATAAAAAACATTACAGTAAAAGAAATACATAATTTGAGTTAAACAAGCAAATTCAATTCTTCAATTTCCTTTTCAGTTTGTAGGGCCAATTTTTTCCCTGCAATGTTTAGAGTTTTCGGATGGTTTTCATTCAATAGTAAGTGGAGGGAGAATTGATTTCGCCTTCATTTATGTACCAGTAGTTGTTTGTTCATATGATTATTTCATGTGCTTTCTGGCACACCATATGTGCTGATGGAAGTCAACAGTAAGTGTACTTTTTTTAGCAGTATAAAAAAGCTTTGAAGAAATCTCAGCTCCTACAAAGGAGTCATTTAAATTTACCTTGAATGTACAGGTTAGAAATGTATGTTTTCTGTCTGTAATTGGATTCCTCTTGGTCTGTCTCCGTTTACTGGCTGAAATAGAGCATTTTTATTCCTGTTAGCACGCATCAGTCTGGGCTTGATGCTGTCTTTGTCAAAGCAGTATGTGGAGGGTAACGGAGACACAGTTTGTGAAATGTCACCCTTGTGTAAACACATTGTTCTGATCCTTACGCAGCAGAACAGCCGACGTACGTGTTTTCTTCAGGCGAGGGGAGGCTGTCGTATACTTCTAATAGTCAAAATTACTCGAGGAGAACAGTGTTCTCAATCCAGAGGAGTCCAAAACATATGGCAATATTTTCTCTGACTTGTAGGCGGGTCTGGTTTATCTTGACTCGTCGGCCGCAAGTAGACCTGCGTGTCCTTATGAGTGTGATGCTGTTGACTTCTGACCCATCGCTAAGTGCTTAATATTCGATTGCTCCTTTTGTTGACTTCTTAAATCTTGGCCCGTTTTACTTCTTTCCTTACTCCTATTTTAAACTTCTGAAATCGCCGGGCCGCTTCAGTCCGGCTGCAAGCTCAGAGTATGCCAACGTGCTAGATGAGGCTGCTCTAGTTGGTTTATGGAGATACTCACATTATGATGGGCAGAGGTTCTGGATATTTGTTTTACCTACAGGCAAACAAAATGCAGGTGAAACGCTGAGTGGTCTCAGCCTCTGCTGAGAGCTGTAAAACATTCGGCATTTTACAAGCAAAGCCCTTAATCGAGAAGCTGAGGCGATCTAGTTTCACTGCATAATAAAAGTGGAAAGCACAGAGGATGAAGCATCAATCAGAAATTTGAAATTCACGTTCCAAAAAAGGCACCAAACAAATTTCAGGACTAGAGTTTTGATTTGTTAAAGATTGTGTGAGGCTCTGGGAATGATCCCTGCTTTAGACATTTAATATTCCTCTCACTGTCATGTTAATTCAACTGGTAAAGTGCCTGTTTCAAGGCTGCTTTTCTTCAGAAGGTCTAAACAACAGTCAACATTTGCTACTAAATTAGTGCAGAAAAACAAGCCTCCCTCTCGTCTTGATTCCTCTCTGAGCCTTGAGGTCATTCTGGTAATTGCTGACATCGCCTGAGCTCGTGTGTACATTTTATATGACCATAATTTCAGCAAAATTTGTCCAAAATCCCTTGTCATTAGAAACTGGGAAGGTGGTTGAGGGGAAGCTGTTGGAGCTTCACCTTCTGGTGTGCTGAGCAGTGGGGTCACAGAGTCCTTTTACGTAAGGAATTCAGTTTTGAAACATAAGTAGAGGAATAAACTGTTAATTTGGGAACAGGACTTCTCGGGCAGTGATACAGCATGGGCATTGTCTGCATCCAAGCATTCGTGATGGAGTTTGTTATTGTTTCCGCGAAGCTCCTCTGCGGTGCCCGGACAAGGGCACTTTATTTAGATTTTGGTGATGTTAATCTGCTTAGCCCCTGCTTGTGCTTGTGAATGTGGCCCTTCCGGCACGTCGAGGCCCATCTCGGCTTGGGTAGTTACATTATTTTTCAGTATTTCTTTTTTTCTGCTGGCCACCTCAGGGCCACTTTGAATGAAAAGTCAATCATCTCCCTCTCCGCCAGAAAATTAAATGATTGTTTGCCTTAACTGGCAGAGGTTCGTCGCTGGCATTGAAAGCCTGCCCGACTGTCACCCGCTGCATGCGTATTATTTTTGCTGCTTCTGTGCTGGAAAGCAACTGTGTGGCTGTCATCTAGTTATACTCCTACGTGCTTTTGTGAACTGCTGTGCCAGCTGCCAAACCCTGACTAGTGATTTTGATTGAATACTATTTACTTGGCATCCGAATCGATACGGAAATAGGGCAGCGACTGAAGCCTCAAAAGCACAGGAACAATTTCCAAGGAGAGGTGTACGTAGCAGCCAGATGCGTGAAAGGAAAGCTTTGTCCAGCGAGCAGCCTTCAGAAGGTGAAACAACAGGGTTTACACTATAAAAAAAAAAACATTTTGGATGAGTCTTTAAACTGTTTTATGAGCAAAACCCAATGCGCACGTCCATAAGTCGTCACAGTTGCATATTCATAGATAACACAGCAGAGCAACTGCTGTGAGAAGTCTCCTGTTTTAAGAAAGAAAAAGAAAGAATTGTGTGTGAGACAGCTGTATACTGCATGTCTCATATCACTCCAAATACTGTAGGATGAATGCGGGGGGTGTGTTGGATGTGATGAATATGTCATGCTTTGCTCTTTCATAGTGATGTTTATTAGCGCTGGAGATGGGCAACGGAGCTGGGGAAGGGGCTGGAGCACAAGTGCTGTGAGGAGCGGCTGAGGGACCTGGGGGGGTTGGCCTGGAGAAAAGGAGGCTGAGGGGAGACCTTCTCGCTCTCTGCAACTCCCTGAAAGGAGGTTGGAGCCAGGGGGGGTCGGTCTCTTCTCCCAAGGAACAGGCGACAGGACAAGGGGAAACGGCCTCAAGTTGCGCCAGGGGAGGTTTAGGTTGGATCTTGGGAACCATTTCTTCCCCGAAAGGGCTGTCAGGCCCTGGCACAGGCTGCCCAGGGCAGTGGTGGAGTCCCCATCCCTGGGGGGATTGAAAAGCCGTGTAGATGTGGCGCTTGGGGACATGGGTTAGTGGTGGCCTTGGCAGTGCTGGGTTAACGGTTGGACTCGATGGTCTTGAAGGTCTCTTCCAACCTAAACGATTCTGTGATTCTATTCCTTGGGAATCTTTGAGCCATCCCTGCCCTGGGTGCGAATGCTGCCGTTTCACAGGATATAGGAGAGGACATAAACAGCAGTTTGGGGGAATGATGAAAAGCGTGCTGAGCTCAGCGCAGAGAACAAAATCCACAGTAACAGATAGTTTTCCTTTTCCTAGTGTTAGATTCTGCATACGTACTTCTGTTCTGAGTTCTTTGTTGTATGTCGCTTGACAGAACTGAGAGCGGTTCAGAGTAACTGCTGAGTTTAGCCTGAATTAAGCTTCAGATGGACAATAAACAACCACTTTTTTTTTCCTCTATGCTAGCTATGCTATGTCTGTTGTGCAAAGCTACTGCGATAGCCTGAGAAAAGGCGATGACTTCTAATATCTCCAGTTCTGGACAAGGGAAAAAGAAAAACATCTTCTCCTTTATTCCTCCATCCCTAGCCGGTCACCAGGAACGCACTAATGAGTAGAAAGCAAAATGAGGATTAGCCAAGTAGAAGCGAGGTAAGCCGCTGCAATTCACTTCCAACCCCTGCTCCCTGGGCTCTTGCTCCAGGCACAGCCAAAGCACCGATGGTTGGAGAGGCTGTGGGCCCTCCATCGTAGGAGTTTTCCGGGGTGTGGCTGCCTAATGCCAAGCAAAGAGAGTTGGGCCAGGGACCAGTCGAGGTCCACCACCACGCTGCTGAGTCTGTGGCGGTGGCCATTTCTACAGTACATCTGGTATCCGTGCCCCGTGGAGAGGGCGACTCTAAAAAACCTTCCAGTGAGAATTCATGGGGTTTTGTGTGTATGGTCCATGTAGAAACCCGTGTCTATAGCTCCTTTTTAGCTTTTCATTCTCAAAAGCTTTAAAAACTACTATGTGTTATTTTATATTTCTCCTTAGAGTGAAGGAGACTATGAGAGCACTGTTTTATTTGGGTAATTCTCAGGAACAGAAATGGTCTTCCAGAGAAGTTGTTTTTACTACATTATCCTGGGAGACACTCTTAGAGGCTTTTCCCAAGAGACCCACCAACCAACCAACCAACCATCTCCATTTTTCTGTTAATGTCAGTTTGGATTCGGAAGATGGTTGGTGTTCCTCTTGCACAGAGTGACGTGTTCGTAATCAGGTTCCAGGCTCTCTTGGTCTGAGAGGGACGGGGAGACGTCTGGCTTCCAAACCCACTATTTTTATAGAATCGGCAGTGTACTTTGCAAAGCTGTTCCCGAGAGAAGAAGATACTCATCCTTGAGAAGAACAAGCCTTGTCAAGCCTCACCTCTTGTGAAAAGGATGAGCGTTTTAGAGAAGTGAACAATTTTCAGGGGGAGGCTGATAAGGAGGGAGGCAGACAAAAGCCCTGGGCTGCTGTCTTGGGAAGCACCTGGCAGAGGAAGGTCTGCATTTTCTGGTTCCTGCCCCAAATTCTGCAGATAAGGTCTCCTTTATAGCCAGGTACGGCGATCCAGGCGAGGGCTGGCATGAAGCTTGGTACCCGTCACTGGTACGGTACCCCACTGGGGAACACTGTGGGTACTGGATAACGCTGCGAAAAGTAAATGTGGATGTCTTATATTTCAAGGTTTCTTGGGAACGTGTTCATGTGATACAGGAAAAAATTACTTTTAGCAGGGTGGAAGTTTTTTCCATGTCTCATCTGTTGACATTTCTTCCAGAGTTTGGGTACTGCTAATATCAGCTGTTTCCTATGGGAAAAAATCGAAACAAAACATGCCTATTACATAAGAAAGAAAAATAAAGCACCCTTTGGAACAACCTCCTTTATTTTTTACTTAATATCTATAAAAATCATTAGTAAGTGAGTACAAATCTCCAGAAAATAAGCATTCTGAAGCCTCGAAAATGTAATTTACTGCAAAATGATTTACTAATTCAATGTAGTAGTTTCCATGCCAGAAATCAAATATTCTGCAGGAGTTTTGTCCCTGAACTGGATTTACTGAGCACAATGTATTAAAAAGCTCTAGTCCAAGCATTATCTCACCCTCAGAGAAAAAAAGCCTTCTATTCTGACTCCATGCCTCCAAGGACCCCTTGCTTCAGTTCATTTTTAAGGTCACTGATATTATTTCATTTGCATTCACAGTCAGAAATGCCATAAATTGTTTGATCAAAACCTTTCTTCTTTTTCAGTCTTTCCACTCGTTTTATGTAATCTCAATTTGGTATTTTTGGAAGGCATGCCTGGCCTGCTGTGTCTCGCACTAAAATCATCTCACTGTGGAAGTCTGCAGAGATTTCAGCATCTCAAAAACCTGCACGAAGATACATCCAGTGCCCCTAGAGAAACACGCAGGCTTTGGTGTATGGCATGTCCCTGTTTACCCAAAGGTTATGAATTTTGATGCTAATTTTGTGTCGGTCTTGGAGAAAGGCATTTATGAATGTTTCTTGTTGATCTTCCTGTAAGCATTAATTTCACAGAAAAATGTGTGCTTTTGTGCAAACCTCGGAGACTAGGATTTAAAAATAATTGCTTTAATAAACTGCTTTGCTGAACACTGCCTGAAATATTTTCAAAAAAAATTGTTAGGAAAACACTTCTCAGAGTTATGCAGTTAGAACATAATTGCTAATAGAAAAGATCCCCTTTCTTCCCCTTGTTTTGTAGCCAAAAAGCCTCATCCTGAGACAAATCAGTCACCAGCAACGCCAGTCTAGAAAATAATAGAAAAGCAATTTTAGAGAAAGAAAAAAGCAGGAGAACAAAGTTGCGTAGCATTGCTACCAGCCAACAGAAACACAGAGAACAATAGACCTCGCACAAAGAAAATCAAACCCCTCCTTTCCAGAAAGGTATCATTAGCCAAAATACGGGCTGAATTCACACTGAACGTCTCGGGTTTCTTGCGTACGCAAAGAAGGAACGGCTGCGGAGCTGGGTTACAAACCCCGTGGATCGTAATATAGTCAGGCACGTCTGGTATTGCTTTTCTCCGTGGATACCTGAAGTGTGCCTTTGGCGTTGCAGCGGGAGGCAAGGGTTCATTCTCTCTCTCCTGATGATTCACGACTTTTCTCCAGTGGGAGCTGACTGAACGTGGGCGCTGCTTGTCCCCCGTCATCCCTCTCCGTTTGCTATGTTCTTCTCTTACTTCTTATTCCTAGAAGACAGAAAATCAGCACAGCCTTTTCACTGACAATAAAGGCATGTCTGCATATTCCAGAAGTGACAGCAATGGCCAAAGTCCACACCAAAAGCTTACACCCAAGTGTAGTACAGTTATGAATTAAAGAGAATCTCCTGTTAAGGGAGCAAATGACTTTGAGCAGCAATTTCTGGCAGCGCCCATAACTTTTACGTTCAAGATACTGGCGTTGTTTTACAGCTTTACAGTAAATGGAGCCTGGTTACCTTAGGCCGTCCTTTCACCGCGCGGGGCCATAGCAAATCCGACTGCTCTGATTGCTGGAACTTAAACCCCTCCTTTTTCTAGATTAAAGTATAGTAATAGTGTTATTTAAACAGGAATTCACAATGGGTCTCGGGTATCCTTCCCTCCTCTGACTTTATATAGGTATTTTTTCTGGCTGGTCCAGGGGCAGAACAGTTTGTCTGCAGTGTGAATAGAGAAAAATTTTAGAAGACGTCTCTATGAGAAGGGCATTTTAAAATCTGATCCACTGGAAGTCTTTAAGTACGCAGCTATTTAAAGGGATAGAATAGGTTGAATAAAAACTTCTACTTGCAAATTTCTTCGCTTAAAAAAATGTAGCTTTTGCAAACTGTTTTGTAGACAATATTTTATTCTTGATTTCACTCTTCATTTTTTATTTTTTTGGAAGAAAGGGTAGAATTTATTGTACTTGTGCCTTCACATTTATCTTGTCAAATTCTTTTGTTCTTAGTTCTGAAAGCTATTTGGTAGGCCGTGCATTTCTAAACCTTGCCTTCCTTCTTCTATTACATTTGCAAGAATTCTCAGTTTCGAAGGAGGACTATATATGGCATATACTTACCAAAAGGAAAATAAACCTAAACTGAAAATCCTTGTATCCCATTTGGCTCCAAATCATACTTTTAAACTCTGTTAGAAAATTTTAAGGTCTGGATCCAAGCTAAACATAGCAGTCGCTCTATGAAATGACTGCTATACTGTGAATAATACGCACAGCCTGGGGTCACCTGGAGGACGATCCTTTGGTTTGCTGCTGCGGAGGAAAATTAATGACAGACAGATGTTTTACCCCAAGTTCTTTTATATCTGGTTCAAAAGCTAAATTTACATTGTTGCTTCTAGTTCCTTGAACCAACAGCAATGTGTTTTATATTGGTGCCAAAGCTGGTTTCAAAGGCGCCAGTCAGCTCAACTCACAGAAATCAGATCGCGCATTGTTCATTGCCTTTGGCAGTGACCTATAGACTTGCCATAATTTTTTTGATTGCGATGAAAGGACTTTCAATATTTTTGATATAATCCACTCGTAACCTCCCCTTCATGGCTGTATGAAATGGTATTTTTAAAATAAATGTGCTCTGTGGGGTTTTTTGTTCACCAAGGGTACAGATGACATTGTTAGGCTTTCTCAGACTTGAGGGAAGGGTATGAACAGAGAGAACTTACTTGTAAAGTCCCCGTGTCTTGCGCTGTAGAAACAAACAGGAAAAAATGTAATGACTAATTAAAATCCCAATTCAGCATTGAAGCAGCACCATCAGTGGAAAGTCTTCCACCTGGGATTAACTTGCTGGGAGAAGATACAAGAGGTATAAACTAGCTGTTTCCGTAGCGATGATTTTGAGGCTGCTAATGCAATCTTAAAACTTCACTGCAAAATCAATTATGAAGAAAAGAAACAGGCACAGAGCAAGCAAAACATTATTACTTTAAAGCTATTTCATTATGTATTGATTGCGCAAAGTCTCTGCTGTCATCATTTTCTTCCTGATACCCTGTTCAGATGAATATGGAGAAATCCAGGAAGATTCCTTCTGCCTAACCACTCTCTTCCTGTCGACAAGCTGAAATTCGCTAGATTAAATCAAGTATCATATTTAGTACTACAATGTAATTAAAGTACATGATTGTCAATTGAGTATTGTCATATATTGTAGTATTTCCCCTTGCTTGGTTAAATAACCAAAGCACCGCCAGACCTTTATGTAGCTCTTCTTATGTTGTCAGCTAAACAATTACCTCATTTGCAAACGATGCCGAATTTTGGGCTGTGAATTTTGGGTGGTACGTTGCGTTACCCTCCCTCGGCACAGCCAGCAGCTCCTCTTCACAGCCTGCGAGCCACAGGGGAAATTGCGCACGCGATGCCGAAAATGCAGCCCTGTGTTTAAACTGATGGTGATGGCGTGGCCGTGGCCTTTGTGGCACAAATTTTAAGGAGAGGACCAAGGCCTGTTTTACGATGCCTCTTGAGATACTAAGGAGCTTAAATTGCTGTTCCCCTAAACCTGGGCGGTGGAGAGCTCAACAGAAGAGTTTTAATTTGCATCCCAGGTCTGGATGGCTTCTGTTAATTTGCTTCAATTTTCCTGAATGGCCCCATGACTCTCATGGTTTTTTGACAGCAAGAGGCAGATTTAAGCAAGTATAACTGTAGTTCCCTCAAAGCCCGTCTGAGGATAGGGGAATCAATATCGTTCAGGTAGGAGGTTGTGTAGGCTTCACCCGTTGCCTGAAAGTCTTCAAGTAAAGAACAAGTGTTGGGGCGTGTTACGTTCAGAGGTTAGCTTTCAGATGGCTCGCTCGCATTTTGCACTTGGCTTTTATTGGGAATCTCTAATAAACAACGGTTTTCCTAATAAACTGCAACACAGGCTCAGGTTTTCATAAATGTCTATTGATCTCTTAGATGTCTGAAAAGGGAATTGATTATCAAAGGCGCTGTAGCGATCCTCTGAATACTGGATGTTTTTAAGAAGTCTCCTCTTGGGCATTTTCAGAAGGTGACATATTGGAAGTCAGATGTTAATTTGGAAAGTCCTGGCTGTGTCCGGGCAGAAGCGGAGCACAGTTAGCCCAGTCCAGTGGGACAGCAGAATGCCTTGGGACTTGCATGTTTTTTTTCGGATGCTTGATGGTTTTGAAGGCTTTTGGTATTTTATTCTGAATTCTAATACAATCACTGTCTTCTAGCTTATTTTTGTTCAATTTCATGCCATACTGAAATGTCTTGTTGGTTTAATGAATTGCCTAAGCACAAAAGAAAGCCCTGTTTGGATATTTATATTATCATTTCTCTATGCTTGAGCAAACACTTGCTTCAGTCCAAAAAAACATGGTAATTGGCAAATACACTGAGAAATGCTATAGAAAAACAGTGTGTGTTTGTGTGATAGATATGTTTTCTACAGTTTGCTGGTTCCTCATCATGTGCTTGCGCTGGTAGGAAATTGTATCATCTCATCTTATGAAAATAATTAAATACAGTTTGCAAAAAGACCCGCTGGTTGAGTCTATACCGTGTACCTATTGACGTTTGTAATGTGCCTTGCTGGTGGTAAGAACAGTGCATTGACAGGAAACAGGTAGAAATATCATCTCTTTCGTGTCTTTTGCAGTACATGTAGGTCATTTAAAGAGTTTGAAAACTCTGTTTTTCATTAGAAGGAAAAGAAATTCCAATTTATTGAATCATTTTTGTTTGCAGGTTATGAAATAGCTTATTTGTTCAATCAAATACCAAGAGGCATCTGCAGTCCTGATAACCCAAGACATTAACTCTGCTCAGACATTATTTTTGCTTACAGTCAGGAGAATACGGGTTTGACAGGGAAATAATGTGCTTTAATGAAGTATTCATCGCTTCTCCCCATTTTTCATCATTAAAACATCCATTTCAATTTAGAAATGGACCTGAAAAGTCATGAAATCTACCATGCAGAACAGATGGTTTTCACCGCAGATGGAAGAAATTCAAGCTGTTCCTGAACAGCAGTCTGCGTATTTTAAGCAGTTAACTGCTTTTCTGGAGGTATAATAGGTCAATTTCTTATTTTTTTAGGTGGCAGAGGTTAGTTGCCCATAGTGATCAACATCAAATTTTGGTTTTAAGCCAGCTAAACGAAGTTCATATTTAAAATACTACATTTGATTAAACACAAGGTATACCTTTTCGGTAGACTTTGGGGCAGGTTAGAAGACTGTCTTGTGATTTCTGTGGTTTTATCCAGATATTTTCTGCGTTCTGAATGAAGGAGAAGCCCGCCCTTTTAAAAAAAAAATCCTTACAACCATAGCAATTGAATTTCAATATGGGATTTGTAGTCTCTAATGTTCCTGGCTGCCTGCAGCCATTCGTTTTGAGCTGACTGGGGTGTGAACGTGCGTGATGCCGTCAATGTATAATGCGCATTTCTCTGGAATATGGCCCGTTGCTGGTTCCTTCCTGATGCCTGACCTGAAAAGAGTTTTCCCTTTGGCAACAGAAAACTCTGTTGGGTCTTTCCCATGTCTTTTTGGATATCATTTTGGTTGTTTCTTCACCTGAAGCTTTCTCCTAACTAGCAGGGACTTCTTGAGACTCCTGTTCTCTTGTTGGCCACAGTCATAGTTGAGTTTTCTGTCCAAGTCCCCTGTTTCTCTGGATGAGATTCTCCTGCTGGTCTCCTGCTGCTTCTTCTGGAGGTGGGAGGACTGGTTGCAATTACTCAGTGTTTCTGTAAGACTAGCTTTAATTAGTACGTCGTTTATTTGTTGTGATGCTCATTGCGGTTGTGTTTTACCATATGTTTGTATTTATCAGGAGCGTGACCTGTAGGAGATGGTATCTATATTGCTTTTCTTTATCTCTCTCTTACAACAAAGCATTTGAGGGTCATTAATGAGATTTCACGAGATGAAATTCAGCCAGGCGGATTGTAGACAATGGGTGGGCTGATCTCTCTGATCCGGACTGATGAATGGGTCCCAGAGCTGGAGGCGTAAAGGGATCCTGTCGCTCACGGTTGGGGTCTGCCCCTCTGGTAAGGCTTGTTCAGGCAGGCCTGATCCATACTACAGGTTGCAGGAAGTCTGAAGTTTGCAAAGTCAACGTCTGCGTAGCTCTTACAGCAAGGACTGCTTACACAAAGTTCATTTTTCATTGAATTGTAGCCTTTTGTTAGAAACGTAGCCGGTGTCAGCCGTTCGCTTTGCTGCAGACTGGAGCTTTTAGAAGCAGAGATTCCCTTTTCTGCTTGCGTGCTTGCCGTGATGCAACGCGCACGATGGGAAACACTTCGCATTGCATTTTATTCTCCAAGATAATCCTTTCAGGAGCGTTCCCAAACTTTTCTGTGAGGCTTTAGAGCTTCCTAATCACATGCCTGGGATGGGTTGAGGAATTCCTCTTTTCTTTTAAATTTGTGTGATCTGGGGGCATACCCGTGCGCTCTCGCCACACTGCAACACTAGTTAACCTGATGTGTCTGCGTGGATTTTCCCGAGACTGCATCCCCACAACCAAGACGGGGTTTGGCCCAAGAAGCTTTTATACAAGACAAAATCCTTTCTGTTTTGTGAGAGCTACAGGTCAGCTTCTAGTTTAGAAAGATTTAAGCGGTGGATGCTGCGGCCAGAGCGATTTAAAAGGTTCCAACTCTGGTTATTTTTGAATTGAAAATCTACAGAGGCATTTTATATTCCACGTTCATCAGCTCCCAGAAGATTAAATATGTTTTTGTAGTATTCCAGACAGTGTGACCCCACTGGATTGTAAAATCCGGCTAGGGTGCAATATTTAACACAGCGATGCCTTCACTGCGGGCCAAGCACATTTTTCGATTTATAAATACTGGTGTTTTGTTCTCCCATTGTTTCTGCAATATCAGCCGTGCTCCAGCCACGTTTGGGGAGCAGACGCGTAGCGGTAGCTAATAAAGAAAGTTGACTTGACATCTAACTCTTTCAATAGAGCTGAAGCAGCTCTCTGTGAAATCTGGAGACATGTTTCATTTGCATTTTTAGGCAAGGCTGGCATCTATTTAACCTATTAAAGCCAACTTTTCGAATGGTTTATTAGACGTCTGTTTTTTTCCAGCAGCACTCCTGTCTGACAGGCTCCAAATCCAAGAGACTTCAAAGGATTTTTGCACAGCTCTGCCACCTCCTCCTGCAGCAATGCCTCCCGGGCACGGTTTCACTGCTGAAAGCCCGCGGCAGGGTGAGGAGCAGGGGCTTCAAAGGAGGCTGCTCCCCGTGCTGCCCTTCTTGCTCCTCCAGACCCGAAACGCTTCCATTGCAGCTTTTAGGGTGGAGGTTGTAGGGGCAGAAGGAAGGATTTGGTGATGTTGTTTAGAGGAGATGTGTGGAGGCTGTTCGATTTGGGACAAAAGGGCTGGTTTTGCTTTGGACCTAGTGCTGATCTACCATTTGATTAATGAAACTACAGGTGGAGAAAACTGAGATTTGGGCATCCGTTCTCCGAGTAGCATAAGCCGCAGTCTTCTGCCCTCACCACGTGCTTGCTGAGACAGGAAAAGTTAATCTCATCTGTAATGGAGAAGTGAATTTTTGTCAGGCATAGAACTTTTCCATTCAAAACGTGCCATTTAATACCAGTAGAAGTCCTACTTAAAATATAAGAATAAGCAGTTTAATAGGTTAATAAGTCTAAAAGTGCAGATTAGATGAGGTTTTGGGTCTGGTCCAGAGCTGTGGTAGCTGTACTGAATTAAAAAGAACAAGGCACTCTAACCACAATAGAAGGTCTTATGGAGGTATTTGGTATCCCAGAGAACAAAATTGCAATCCAAAGTTTTTTCCCATTGTACACAGAGAAATGTGAGTATTGGTGAAGTGTCAGGTCAGACATTTCCATTCCACTGGCAGTAGTAAGGAGCCCTTAACTTACTACGGACTTCACTTCTGATATAAACAATAGTCAGAAAAAACTGTGTAGAGAGTGCCAATAACTTTTAATGAAAATCAAATTCAGCTTCCCCTTGCATCAACTTCCTGAAGGCCAGTGAGGCCTATAAGCAAGAACGTGACAGATCAGTTCTCCAGTGGACATGTTGCTGGGATTATTGCAGGTGATTTGCTGGGATTAATTTAGGAGATTGGCTGGGATTTCTTTGCTTTGCTGTGAGCTTTGAGCATTTTGCTGCATTCTTTGACTGTAAATTGCAGTCCAGGCAAGAAGCTGCCATTAGCGCTGAGTTGCAAATACCCCTCTCTTATTGAGGGGCAAAGAATACTCTGCTTGCCTAATGCTGGAAAGCTTTAGGCTTCCCAAGTTTTTGTCCTTCCCATTTCTGGGAGGTGTCAGTGCGACCTGAATGCTGCTCCTGGGACGTGTCTCTACGGATAGTACTAGAGAGTGATGTCAGACAGCACTGGGTAAATATATTACTTTTGCACAGGGAGTTTCCATTTCTGCATTTTCCCACAGGCTCTTCTCTACTAATAGTTGTTGTGTCCACAGACATTTGTTTGATTTTTGTTATTTATCAACTTGAATAGTTTATAAGCTGCGCTCAGCTCCTGCAACACTGAGCGACCAGGTATGTGCGTTTTCCTCCTCGCTGTACATGCAGATTGGATATACTGGCACAGCATCTTAGCAATTAGTCACGACTCAGAATGAAATAAATACCAAACCTAAAACACCCATAAAGAGGCGCCAGGTAAACGCTACATTCAGATTCAGTTTACATTTTTCAAATTGCTCCAAGAGGATTAACAAAATCCTGTGAACATCAGGCATAAGGGCTGTGAAGAGGCAGGAATCTCACATCCTTTCTGGATTGTTCTTCTTACGCTAATAAGCCAATAGCCTTCAGAACTGAAATGCTATACCGGTACATCAAATACCCATCTTCAAGCTAATGAAACAAAAGGCATCTGCACCTCTTGGCTGTTGTAACCTTGCAAGTTTTGATAAAGAGATGTAGAACAAATGCCACCAAAGCAAGCACAAGCACTAAACCTCCTTCTCAACTTTCTACAGTCACCCCAAGTTTCCTAATATATTTCAGTTATATAAACAATATTTAAATAAATGAACCAGGTTGGCATATTTATTCCCCTAGTAGCTTCTTTGCAGTTGTTTTCAGTATTTTCACCTGTAAACCTAAAGCGTTTCCACATTTTTCTTGTAAACTTTCAAAAATAACCAGGAATTCAGAAATCACCAGACTGGCAAAAACCATTTACTTTTTGAAGTTTAAAGCTTACTAAATTATTCCCACAAGTGCATTTTAACATATAGTTAACACAGAGGCATTGAGCCTTGCTGGAGGCAGAGCAGCCGTCCATCTCTTCTCCGCAAGTTTCTGGGTTGTAGCTCAAGAGGTGGGATGTTCCTCCAAGGGCTGGATTTGGCACTGCCCCTCTTTGCCTCCAGACCTCAATCCCAAACTGCGTGGTTTCATGACCGGGCGTGGGCATTAAATCCCGAGGCATTAAATACAGTTGCAGAACTGTTCCTTTTGCTGATGCGTCTCATTGATTGCAACGGAGGACACGACGAACCCTGGGGTGGGAGAGGGTCCATGCTGCTCCGTGTCACGGTTTTGTGGGCTCCTGGAAGTTATTGCTGTAGCTTTCTGCTCCTTTCTAATTAAACATTCTGGCTCGCCAAAAATATTTCTAGACTCGTGGAAGCGCTTCAAGCCTAAGGGAGCTTGGGACAACAGAAGCTTTCATCTGTGAATAAGGAGGTTTGAAATAAGAGCATGAAATTTAGGGAGGGAAATGGCGCTCTCCCTCTGCTCTGTGTTATGAGTGCCAATGTCAGCGAGCAGCCTCAGACGCACCACTACGGAGAGAAAATAAGGTGAATTAGGGTGGGTTTTTTTTCTTCCTTCTTCAGCCTGACCCTGGGACACAGTTCAGTCACAGAGTTCACCAAAGATGAGGTAAAATCCAACCCTCTCTGGGGAGTGAAAAGGACATTTCAAAGCAGTGAGGGGTTTATTAAATCACTGACCTTTTGAAGGAACAGTGTTTATACATCCCCTATGAAATTACTGTCTCTAAATTTAAAAAAAAAAAAAACGAAAAAAAAAAAAGCCTTCGAATTTCTCCAGGAGGCCTCTAAAAGGCTCATTTTGGAGCTCAGCGCCGCCTGCCCCACAGGATGGCGCCCGGGGGGTCGAGAGCAGGGGTTGCCCTGCTCCCAGCCCCCCGGGCGCCATCTTGTGGGGCAGGCGGCCATTAGCCGCTTACCAGCTGGTCACGTACACGCTTCTCCTTTAAAGGGGTCCCGGCCGCCCGGGCCAATCACAGTGGACGTCACAGAGCTGTGACGTGTGAAAGCACGTGGCCGGCGCCTATAAAAGCCCGGGGCAGGGAGCGCTGCTCCGCATTTGCTGTGGAGCTGCCGAGGGGTGATGGTGAAGGGTGCCTGCTCCTTCTGGTGAGTGAGTTTTGTACGTGCGTGCTGGGCTCAGGTTGCGGTTCCCGTGTTAAAATGAAAGGGCTGCTCAGCAAGAGGCACCAGGGTGAGTGCTTTGCGTTGTAAGAGGTCACCCCTAAGAGCGTAGCGGTTTTCTCACAACCATATGCTGGTTTGATGTTCCCTTGAACTTAAACCAAGAGTGAACTTTTCTGCCTGGCACTGCATTGCAAGGTTCAAAAGTCATTTATTTCAGATGCATCCTTGCTATAAACACCTTCATAATTATACCATAGTCCTGGGAAGCCTAAAAGAAAGGCAGTGCTCTTTCCCTGTAGAAAAGCAGCGGGGATATGTACTCTATTGATGAACACCAGAGGTTTGGGTACCTGAAGGACACCTCTGTGAGGAAGTGGTTTCTCTAGGCTGTCTCACCCTGGCGTGCCCTTGCTGGAGGGCACTCAGTAACGCCCATCAGCTGGGACTTGTGTTAACCCACAGGGAGTATATAACTATAACCATAGAAAAGCAGAAAATGATAAAAAGTATGCTTTATATAGACATTAAATTAGCCTTTTCTTCTATGTTGTCATTTCATATTCCTCTAAGACAGCACTTAGCCTGAGACAGTTGTTTTCTGGCAGGGTCAGGTTTGGGTTCCCTAATTCAAGATACACCTGATGATTATTGAGTCTTCTGTGTGCAAATGAAAGTCAAAAGCAGGGCTCAGGTCCCATGCCCTCCCTTCCCTCTTGCTAGTAACTTCAGTGAAGTATGTTGTTTGAGCTGTGTGGGGTGTGCCTGGCATGTAAATGAAGCAGGGCCCAAGTTTGGCTGGTGTCTGATACACTCAGCTGTCGGGATACGTTGATTGCTCATACAAAGCTCATCCTCCTGTCTGGGGAGATAATTGGATTGCCTTCCCTCTCCCTTCCTGGAGAACAGGACTTGCGATGCGAATTTCCTCTGTGCTTTGAAACAGCTTGGAGCTTTTCCATTGTTAAAAAAAACCCCAAACCATCAATGCAAAAGTATTGGTGCGGTATTGCAGTCGGTCCCCCAACTCAAAGCGTGTTTGTGGCCTTCCGAGACCATGGGTGACGTTAATAAAACATGACTTGGCGTTCGGGTCCCCGCTTTCCCCTTTCATTAGTTTCAGAGGGTTGGTTGCTGCAGTGTCTCGCTGGAGAATCAGCGAGTTCTTTTGCACTGTTGCTCATTACTGGGAGCCCTTCATTAAGGTAGTGCATGTTGGGAGGAGGTGATAGGAGCGTGGCAGTAGAACTTGTGCTTCAAAGTGATCTTTGGAGAAGTTTTCTCTTATTTTCAGTCCTTTTCTGCAAGGTACAGGGAAGGAGACTGACAAAATCTTGGCTTAACCCATTGTGGCAGTGAAATGCGGCAGCAAGCTCCAGGTTAGCATCCAGGGTTGAAGGACCTGAGGGTACTTTGGGCTTGAGATCAAATACTCGGTTATCACGCCTGTTTGACCTGCAGATGTGGGCTTCTGCAAGGTCACGGTCCTCTGTTTAGGCTGAGAAAATCTCTGTGCTGTTGAATCCTTTAATTTGGGAGGCTAAACCCTATTTTTTGCCAGCTTTTTCTGTAAGATAGAGCAATCCAACGCAAACAATGGCCACGTTGCTCAATGCCAACCACCTCAAATTTTTAATGAGCCAACACCTGTTTTCAACTCTGAGAAACTCTCGTAAGCCTCAGTCTTCTTAAGAGATCTTCTTGCGTACTCGTGTATGTGCAAGCTGATCTCTTTGTTGGATTGCTTCCTTTAAATTGTTCGTGTGTCTCATTTGCAGCTAAGCTGGAAGTAAAAACACTGAACTGCTGTGAAAAGGGAATAAGCTATTTCCACCTTGGCAAAAATTTAGGAATACAGGAAATCTTGCAAGAGAGCTTTTTCTCCTAGGATTTCTAGTCTGGTGTGTAGATCAAAGGAGCCTTGATACACACTTGAACTCTTGGATGCTTATCTGTACAAAACTGAACCTCTAAACCTGTTGAGATTTTCAAAACGCTAGTTCACAGGAAGTAGTTATTGTTGTAAGGGGGGGAAAAAAATCCCCCAGAGTTTACTTATAAGGGACTATTTCCCAAAAGAAATGTTCCACAGCTGAAAAAGCGGGGCATGAAAATGACTTTCACACTAATGCATGACTTTCTTGGGTTTTTCTATCTTCTTTTTAACCCCACCGAGACCTTATAAGCCAATTACATGCGTATTTTCCCTTCCTTTAAAAGCTTTGTTAAAACCCAGCATAATGTAGAGCTGGGTAAGAGAATTGCGCACTGGAGTTGACTACGGGTGGTGATAATGTGGCTGCTTTCGCTTGTTATCTTTGAAAACGCGCCGAGAGCAGCGAATAGGAAGTTGCCTCTTGCCCTGGTGTATTCCCTGTGAGTACGTGGTGGTCACAGATACCGCTGTGCGTTGGCTGGCTGGGGGGCTAGGGGGCACAGCATATTTCTGTGCTGTACTTTGTGGATGGCTTGTGGAAGCATCATGAATTCTAGATCTTAACTGGCATGGCAGAGTAGATGCAGCACAGCTTTCAGCCGATACGGGTGTCCTTTGCTCTTAGTCCCAGGATAATAGTGCAAATTCTCTGGACTTTTCCGTGTTGATCGGGGAGCTGCAATACAATTCCTCTACTCAGCCGTGGTCTGAAACACTGATTAAGTTACAAACTTGAGGAGGCAAGAAACTTAAAAGATGTTTAGATCTGTTTTTGATTTCCCCTAGTGAATTCTCTGCCCCTGTGGCAAACCTGGCAGCCTTTACGTGGCATCCTTCAAGAGAAGCGGCTCCCTCCGCACGCACATCCACAGAGCAGAGCGTTTGCTCCCCAGCTAGCACCTTTGATCCAAGCTGCCGGCAGGAACTGCGCACGTGAAATTCTTAATTTCCCTTCTGCTCCCAAGAAAACAAGAACCAGAAGCAAAGACCGGGCCTCAGACTGCTTGAGGATTTGGAGATATTAAACAGGATATGAATTTCATGCAGGCAGTTTGCTGGAAGCCAGTGGAAAGCGAAACAGGAGTATTAAATGCTGTAGCTCAGCTCCTTCCCTGTTTGGCGAACTCTGCTGCATGTTTAAAATTAGTCCCTAGAAACATGTCTGTATTTATGTATATTGGAGATGAAGACTTGAGGTCAATGTTTTAAAAATGTACAAATGGTTTGGGAGTGTGGGGGCCTTTTTAAAAAGCGATTATGTGTGCCAATCATCTTCAAGGGTGTTTAGGTTGGTAAGCGGCGGCCCCTCACGGGGTTTGTCTCAGCTGCTCATGCCCAGAAAGCACATGAATCCTCTCTTGCTAGAGGACAGTGGTTTGCTTTTGCTATTAGTGCTGGCTTGCTGGGGTTATTTTTACGTGATGAAGTCTTCTCGATGGTCAGCAAAATGCAAGCTGATTTGTTTTGAAGTGTTTATAGTTGGCTGCCTTGTGAGATCTCGCGGGCTTTCAGCACCCTGACGTAATGTGCGTGATTAGGTTGGGTTTATCTTTCAAGATATGGCTAGCAGGACTAAACACTGTGAGTTATTGGTGAAGGTCGCTCAGGCTCAAACCGCTTGTTGGACGAGCCTCACTATTGATGTGAGCAGTAGGTCCATCCAAAATTTTGTCTGTGGAGCTTAATATGTTTTATCCTTATTGGTCTTCCTGCTCTTTAAAAGCTGTGTGTGGTGACACCAAGCTGAGAACTGGTGTGGGTTTTTTAGTAGAGCAATAGGATTTATATCAAGTTCAGTTGCATGAATGTGTATGATGTTTCTTAAAGAAGAAAGTACTTTAGGTTGGCCTAGACAGATCCATCCCTTATTTGCTTGGAGAGGAAAAACGGAGACGTTCCCACATAAGCACATACAAGAAATATTTGGAAATGCTGCAAGAAAGGTAGGGTGTGAAGTGAGCGAAGAGTGTCGAAGCACCCTTTCTTTTGAATAAGCTTAACACAAAACTAGTGGCAAATAGCTCAAACGTAAGGATGTATAATTGAATAAATATTTGAAAGCTCCATGGAGAGAGTCCCTTGGAACAGATCTGGCTTTCCTGTGATAAACTTTTGAAGGCTTATTAATGCACACTGGGTAAGAGTGTCCCAGGAGGAGCCTGTATGTGTGGATTCAGCTTTCTGTTGCCATGAATACGTATTGTCATGAAGTTGGGTCTGTTGTGAGGTCCACCTGCAGGCAGCTCCCCAGAGATCGCTGTCTGTCTGCTTGAATGATGCCTGTCTGTGCTCCGTGGCGTTGCCGAGTACAGGAGTACTCCCTCTTCCAGATCTTGGCATGGGAAAGAAAACGGAGCAGGTAGCTGCTGAAACGGTAGAGGTTTTTTGTTGTGCTGTTGTGCTTTTGTTCATTTTTGCCATGACTTTCCCGTGGCGTTGCCACTGTGCTAGTCGGTAGGGGCGAAATCTCGACGTACTCCTTTGCACGTCAGGAGCTACGCGGCTGGTTCAAGCCCAGATTTGCAGTGCTGTTACTGCCTGGATTCAGTTCGGTTGTCCAAAATACGCATGAAGATGTGTGCCACAAATTGCATAACAGCTTCCCGATTTGCCACATGTCATCACTTCCCGAGCTCATTAAAGCAATTCTCTTAACTTAGCTTGAAATCTACCCAAGTATATCGTACCAGAAGGCTTTGTTTCTGCACTTGGAAGCCTTACCAGCAGTGTCGGAGAAACGTGTGTCAGAGGAGCTTGGAAGTGGTGCTAGCAACGGGTAACTGCAATAACGGCCTGTGCAGGTGCGGCTGGCTGCGGCACGGTGCTGGCAGCTCCCGCGGTGCGCCAGCTCGGCACCGGGCGCAGTCTCATCACTGCCAGCTTACAGCTTTCCTGGAAAGGTGTACCGATTTTTTGTTTTATGTACTTTTTTAATTATAAAAGATAGAGCCAAATGTCTCTTGACATGTAAATACTTGGAAGAACTGTAGCAAGGCAGAGCAGTTTTCTTTCGCTGATGTATGACCATACAGAAATTCAGTGGCTGCTGAGACTGTGCCAGCTAATGGCATGTAAAAGAGAACAATCTGTGTGGGTATAGTTTCCCGTTCTTTGCATGTAGATGTGTTATTTCTCAGTTCAGCAAAGTAGAACAATAATTATATCTGTAGCTGTTAGGCGTCTCCAAAGAAGCCAGGTCACCAGCAATGCTCTCTAAGCATCGGATTGGAGCATGATATCAACTGCCTTGTGTTGCTGTTGATTAGAGCAAAATACTCCTGCAATACAACCCGTGCTATGCGTAGGAGATGGCAACATGAATATTTAATCGTGCCTCCATTAGCATCTGTGTGGAAATGCACGTATATGCACACGTAGGCTCTGTCATAGTGGTAGCAGGGAATTGTGTTGCATATTTCTCCAAGCCGGTCTCTTTCTCCGCAGGAAATAGTTTATTGCAATGCAAATTGCCTTTCAATTGATTCTCAATTTCTGAAGAGAATTTTGTTATTCTAACAGTCTCTAATACATATCCAGTATTAAAGGCTAAGAACTTGGAAAAAAAACCTGGCAAAACCGAGACCAGAGCTCCATTACCAAGATACGCACCTTCTTACTGGGCATTAAAAGCGAAAGCCGAATGCCTTACCTTAAGGAGCTGTTTATATGCATTTGTGATTTCCAGTAGATTGGATTGTAATTAAATCAATTTTCTGTTAATGTGTTTTAATTGTTAAGAAAAGCTAATTAGGTAAGCTTTTTATCATGCGCCAGACAATGTAGTAGCATCTCTTTTGGTATACAGACCTGTATCACTGAGGATTCAAGGTTTACAATATATGACACCGTTGTAATTAGCATTTAATCCAGCTTTAAGATGTATTGAAGTATTCATTTGGAAAAAAAATCCCAAACATTTTCTAGTGATTAAAAAAAATGAGTATTTTTTCCAGAGGCATTTGTCTCTGGAGTTCCAGGAAAAGGATTTTTTTAAGGAAAAAAAAAACCAAACCCAAACCGAACCAACCCCAGCCACATAGCCTGCCTGAATACGAGGAATTGTACGTTTTACCTTTTATTTCCAACTCAGATAACCGATCAAGAGGCTTCACTTCCATTACAAGAAATGTAGGATGTACCAAAACCCATCCTTAATTTTTTTTCTGCTGCTGAGGCCAGGAATGAGCAAAGCCAAAACTGCTTTGGTGCATGGAACAGAGCATCTCTCTGTCTGCAGGCTGAATAAAACCAGGGTAATTCAAGATCCTGTGGAACCTTTCCTCAGCATGCGTTTTCCTTCCCGACAGGAGCTGTGAAGATGCCTCGATTTTGAGGCGCTGTATGGAAAGGTGCTGTCAGTTGTAAGCAGGATTGGATGTAATTGCTGAACCAGAGCTAGTGTTTAACTAAGTGAGCTCCCAGGCATGTTCCTAGTGCCAGACCTGCTAAAGCTCATCCGCCTGACGGAGCCTCGCCATTATTTTTTTGGCCACTGGTGAGACCGTGTGTGACTCAGTGCATGAGGGAGGCACCTCACGAGCGCGATGTGGGACTGTTGAACTGTGCGCTGGGAGCAAAAACAGCCTTTTCTGAAACACTTCCTTTCTTTGAAGTGTCGATGCGTAGAAATTTTGTGTGAAAATGTATTTGTGTTACAAAGCACAGACATATGTGGTTGGGTGCTGTTCTGCTTGCATTGAATTGGTGAGTTTTTGCACATGGGACTGAAGAATTTGGGTCAGATGCAGCATAGTGGCATTTAAGAATGACCACAAGATGCATTTCCAGGGATATGTTGTCCTCCTCTTACTCTTCTCCTCTTTTAGTTGGGATTTTTGTCTGTGTTCTTCAGTACAGCTCTGAAGTCAGAGTTTTCTCGGTAATGGTCGATTTTAAAGTTTTACTTGGGATGGTTTGCTCTGTGGTTTTGGACTAAAGCTGATTTTTAAAGGTATTTTAAGAGAGTTAAGCATCTAGTCCCAAGGCAATTTAAGAGAGGAGAGATATGCAAAGTTCATGTGAAGTAAAGCGGTAGAATTGTAACAAGAAATATTTAGAGCTTGATTTTGGGCCTAATTTAGTAGATTTTTAATGTTCAGCTATAAATCTGCAGGTTGAAAGTAGCTGGTGCCTGGCTGAGAAGTGGGTTGAGCTGCAGTGGGAGCTGTGGGGCAGGAGGACGGGGAGGACGGAGCTGTTTCTCTGGAAGAGCTGGGGGATAAGCCACACATGAAACAGGGAGGACAAATCCGACGGGGCTGCCGAAATGGTGCCGAGGACGGAGCAGCTGCCTGGGAAGGCCGGGGCGCTCTGCCAGCGAAGCAGAGATATATTCAAGGTTTATAAATGTCAATTAAAGCTGCGGGTAAGGTGGAGCACGTCGGTGCAGGAGGACTACCAGCAACAGGAGAGTGGGGATTTTAGGCAGAGTTTTGGTCAGGCTGTGGAAGGAGGATCCTCAGTCGATTAAAATTAAAGGTAACAAGCCAATAGATCATCTTTTCATCTCTCCTTCCCTCACAAAGTGCTCCCAGCAGTTTGAATTTATAGGGGAGTTTCGGAATAGGAAAGGGGCAGATGAACTCGTAGTACATATTCTTTAGAAATGAAGTCACTAAGAACTCTTTATTCAGGAAAAAAGGAGAGGATAGGGCAGAAGTTAATAAATTTCAAATAAGAAAATGCAAAGAGCAATTTCAGCAAGTGCAATCTCATTTAAGCAGGGCAGCCAGGGGAGAATCAAAGCTGTATGTGTCCCTGCAGATGTGCCAGGAGCCCAAAGAACAGGGCAGTTGAACAGACGTGCCTGGTTTTCACTGAGGACCTTGATGTATAAAAGGCCTCTCCAAGCTCGGTGGCAGGTCGTGGGCTCGTAGGAGAGCTGGTGTTGATGGGGTTGATTGCGTTGGGGGCAGAGTGGTGCAGTGAAGAAGCACGGGAGTTCTCTGTCTCAGCAGGTCTCACCGACTCCTAGATTTAAAAAAAAAAAATCAGGACTCTCCAGTGAACCATTCAACCATTGCACATTACAGTGGCTGTGATATGCTGAGCGAGATAGGAGTGGTCATATGGGCAGAGAACAAAATAATAGCGGGAGGTTTTAATTACCCTCTGTATACTCTGGGTAATTGTCGCATTAGGGACTAATCATGGTATAATAGAATAATACAGGCTGGAAAGGGACCTCTGGAGCTCTCTAGGCTGGAGACTGCTGCTCAAGGCAGGGATGACGTCCATGTGAGGTCAAGTTACTCATGGCTCTCTTGAATTCTGACTGTCTCCAGGCAAAGAGATCACAGGCGGGTTCTCTGAAGGATGGACCTTCCCGTCTCTCTCCATGTGGTCAGCGATGCTCTCCATGAGATCTCCGCTCAACCTTGCGCTCCTCAGTGCGTCCAGAAGCGATCTGGAAAAAGGGGCGGGCAGGAGGCAAGGTTTGGTCAGATGGTGTAGTAAAAATGAAAGGCTGCAAGAGTCGTGGTAGGATACTTAGCAACTTGGCAACTGAAATTTGATGTCAGTCAGCACAAAATAGTATACACGGAGCACACAAACCTAGCTGTAGATGTGCAGCAGTAGGCTCTAAATTAGCTTTACCACAAAGAGAAGGTTTGGCATCACTGTGGATAATTTTGCAGAAAACCATCAATTTAGTGTCCTCTTCCCTCCGTATCAAAGCTGGATGTTTTGTGAGAGAGGAGAGGATGCTGCAGGACGGCTGCCTCGCCTGCGTGCGGGATGCGCCACCGCTGCAGCGTTTGGGCTTCGCATCTACCCCGAAAGGCCGAGGTGCCGAGGGGGAGGAGGTGACACATCGCAAGCTGGAAGGCGTTGGGTCAGGGCATGCCAAGAGCGCAGCGGCGCAGCTGAAGCCACGTCAATGTGATTTATGACAGCATTGCCGAAGCACCTGGGGCTTTGAATACCAGACCTGAAACTGCATGAATGTTTGCAACAGCCTAGCGATGGCGATCGCAGGTCCCTGCGGGCGTTAAGCATTCGAAGGGATGGCTTTTCTCAGGCACTGAGCTCTGTCTTCCATGTTTTGTGTTTACTAACAAGCAGCAAATTTTATACATGCTTACTGAAGCTTTTCCAATGGATTTCCTTATTGTTTTCTATTTTACTGAAACCTACTATTTTATAACAACACCTGTAAGACGATTTTGTTAAACATCTACTGAGGACTAATGCAAAACTAGTTGTTTGTTTTTTCTTAAAATGAGTGCATTGCATGAGTTTTATGTGGCATGAAAGTGAAATAGCCTTCTGCAGCCTGGAAAGCTGTACCCTGTCACCCAAATTAGCTGTTTTGGAATTTCCTTTTTTAAAGATGGACACTTTGTGGGACCTAAAGCATCAGCATGTCCCTTTATCTGCCCTGCTGCGGTTCTGTAGGCTGTTTGTCTTTCGTAGCCAAGCTCTAAAATGTGTGTAGGATGGATGGGAGCGCAATTTGGGTATTTTGGACTTGAAAAGCATTGAAGTTTTGCTTGCAGTTTCGAGGGGCTGGACTTCATAACACAGGCTGTGCCTGCTGGTCGTCTGCCTATATGGGAATAGTTAGCGACATCTGAGAGTGCATTTTTCTCCCTCTGGAGGTACCTGAGCTCGGTTCCCAAGTTTGCCAATCAAGGCAATTGCAGCAGTGTTTTAGTTTATTAAATTAAATTCATTTTGCTGCTGCTGGCTCAGGCCCTGTATTTCCACAGACTGCACTGCAGGAATCCAGCTCTGCGAACACCAATTAAGGGGGACAGTGAAAAGCACAGTAATTATATGAATACTCTAAAAAACATTTGGCTTGGCTATTTGCAACTTGCAGGCTTGTTGCTGTCTCCTGTACCCTGCAGACAAATACTGCATGTGGCTGCTTAAAAGCCGGAAAGCACAAGTGCAACAGGTTTTGGTGTTAACAGCTCATTAAAATGAAGAAGAGTTTACTTGTTTCATACACTCCAGTTTTGCTGTCTCTGCAGGCTCCATTTCCCCTTCACCTTTCCCAGCAGCAGCCCTCGCCTCTCCGTTCTTCTGTGCTTCCCCGTGAAGGCTCACTTTAAAAACCAAGCACACAAAAAACCCCCTAGCACAGGATTTTGCGCTGTAACATTTTTGCCCACAAAGGCTAATGGCTTCATTTTTACTGTACCCCCATGACTCGGTGTTTGCAGAATCAAGGTGTGTTTGGCTGGGATTGTTAGGGATAGGCTCAGTGCTACAGCATCCCAACTCTTAATTTCCAGCATGGCAGCGTTGAGGAGCAAAGATCGCCAGGTTTTGATTTCTTTTTGAGGAGGAGTAATTGAGATCTGTGGACATCCTTTGCCAGACCCTTCTTGTCATTAGCAGCAGCAGGAGTAACGAGAGGCTCATCTGTATGTTAGGTATACAAGCATATTTGAAATGCTTCTGTGAGCATCCTCTCGAGAGCTGGTGAAAGAGATCTTAAAGCACAGCTTTAGCTGCTGCTAAACTGCAAAGTAGGCTTGTCGATTTGGCAAACATTTGGTGGGACTACGTTCAGAAAGAGCAAAATAATATTAAAATAATAACAACAACGGTTATATTAATTAAATAACAACATTTAAAATCTTCCACATTCACAAAACTTACAGGTTGAATTAGACATTCCGATGTTTAGTAATTTGCATGGGAGTTCATGGTCAAATACTCTTGACAGAAGGATGCAACTTCCAGTCTTTCAAATGTTGCACGGAAAACTTCCTTCATTCTGAAAAGCTGCTGTTGGGGCTGCAGTATAACACTGTCTGATTCTGCTTTGCTCGCATGGTATTGGCACTGATGCACAAGTACTAAAGCAATAAAAAGTACTTGGTAGTATTTAATATGCTTATAATGTTAAGGCATACAGTAGCAAAGGCTGCCACAGTCTGTCGAGCTCTCGGTCTTTTTACATTGGATTTCAAAGCGTCATATTATATCTTAAGATGCAGGGTAGAACAATCACGAACATACTGCAGAGACACATATAAGCCTTTTTTCATTCAGGTAGTTTAAAAGAAAGGATTCTGGGAAGAAAATGTCAGGTTAATTGCCATACATAATTGTGTTATAGTAGAGAAAAGAATTGTAACAAGCCCATGAATTAAAGCTAACCATTTAGCTGGAGGAAGGTCTGATTTCTGTGATTTGTTGAATTAATTTAATTTAGTGTAAAATTTTATTCAACTTGTAAGAGCTCTGTTATTCAGAAAACTTTCTTTGGTGGGGAATGTAATAAAGACTGAGATATTTCCAGCTTAAACAATGGAGATGGTGATTTGTGTGCTGTTCAAGGAGAGCAGCTTGACAGCTTTTTAGTTGTAATAAAAGTAGCTAAGATCCAGCTGGTACGGCTAATAATAGCCATTTTTTTTAAGGAAGCCAACCCTATCTCTTTGTTTCACTAATGATCTATGCTGCTTAAATACAGTGAGGGGGGGAATGAGCAAAAAGGGCACATGCTGCATCTCTTTCCCATCTGCGGTCTCGGGCTGCGGTTCCCCAGCTGCTGAAGCTGGGCTGCTGCACCACCACCCTCCTTGGTTTCCCACGTGCTGTCCTGCTCTCCTCCTTATGCCACCTCTTCCTCTCCTGACATCCTTTTTAGGATCGTAGGAAGACTGAGACATAACCAGAAAAAGACGCCAACCAACCAAAACAGAGCGTATCTTGACAGAACCAGAAATTACTCCAGGCTGGGGACAAAGAGGTGTTTCAGGGCAAGTGAAGTTGTAGCTCCTTCTCATGATTTTGACATGCACAAATGTTTTGATTATTGTACCGAAAGCCATGATGTGTTATGACATGGTTCAAGATAATGGTTGGTTTTGTTTTGTTTTTTTTTTTTTCCCCATTATTAGGGTTATGTCATGTAGCAAGGAAAAATGGGATGGGAAAGGAGTGCTGTGCAGGGCTCATGGGCTGCTCCAGCGGATTCCTGCCAGCGGTAGGAGCTGCTGTGGATCACGAGCTTTCTTGTTGTTGTTCCTGAGCTCTGGCTTTTGCAAGGTTTTGCAGGTGCTGCTGGCCCAGATGAGGAGCAGCTGTTAAACACCAAAGCTCATTTGCATGTAGAGGAGCACAGGAATATTTTACAGTAACCAAAATGGAAGAGT
The DNA here is from genome assembly GCA_009819775.1 of Phoenicopterus ruber ruber. Classification (NCBI taxonomy): domain Eukaryota; kingdom Metazoa; phylum Chordata; class Aves; order Phoenicopteriformes; family Phoenicopteridae; genus Phoenicopterus; species Phoenicopterus ruber. Next base: position 916,481 of record CM020221.1, read on the forward strand.
AAAGCGTAGAAAACAGTCCCTTTCATGGTGTTATCAGAACCATCGTATTCTCTGGCACTGTCAAATAGTTGGACAATTTTATTTTCCAGGATTATGGGTTTCAGAGGACAGTTGTCGCATCCTTTGCTCCCTTGAAGTATTTTGCAGAGAGCTTTCAGAAAAGCCCCTCATCGTGTTGCTTTACGTCCACCCCGTGCTGTCGATGCTGCTCACAGGAGGCACTGCTGTTCCCTCCATCGTGCACTGCCATTTCCACATGGCCTGCTGTGTTGAGGCTGGTGGCTCCTTACTCTGCAAGGCCTTTCCAAAGGTTTCTCTTGGGTGCCCTCTGTTCCTGGTTGCCTGACAGGGTGGGGTGTGTGCTCTGACCTTGTGCCGTGCTTCCTGCAGCTACCAATGATGACCACATGCTTGAAAAATCTCAGGTGGTGACAAAGTCTTTCCATTTGACATCCCGTATCTTTTGCAGATGCGCAGTCAACCTACCTAAGGCCATGGCAGAGCTCTCTTAGAGCCCAGTGGCTGGCAACAAAGTTGGATTTGTTTTGAAAGTCCTTTGTTTTGTCCACCTTAAATTTGGATACCCTTGAGTTCAGGAAATGCAGAGGCTGCCCCTTCTCTCCTTGCTGTGACTTTCCACCTTGCCACTGGTTCTGGGTTGCACAGCTTGGGACAGGAGCCCCTATGCTTTCTTGATGGTCTTCTGCTTTGATGGTACCACTTGGCAGCCAGGTTTCAAGGAGTTGTTTTGCTGTAGTGGACTAGGAGGACTATTGAGCTTTTTTATTTGGGGGACAGTCTGGCAGAGGAGATGAGGAGTGGGACCTCCCTCTCCCCACCACAGAGGTGGGTTCAGCTCTGCCATGAAGTTCATCTTCCCTCTCTTCGGCGTGGTATCATCAGCCCAGACGAAGCCTTCAGGGCTTTGCCATCTGTTCATGCTAGGACAAGATTTGTGCGACCCACAAACTTCTTCAGACCACAGCAAAACTGAACAGCAGTGGAGAGAATCAGCTGTGTTGCATACCAGTGATCATGATGAAACACTGTTTTGTTGTGAGGAGATCCTGTAATACCTACAGTTGAAATTGTTGCCCTCTTGTGCCTTACGCTTTCCCCCTCTCAAATAGCTTTGGTATGTTTGCATTTTATGTGCTCTTGAATATGTTAGAGTAATAGAAGCATCATTCACTTCCTGATCTGTTTCTCTCCTTGTCCCTGTGAAATGAAGAAGAAAATACTTTATATTCCCAGTAACGTTTACTCCCTGGGGCTGAATTTGTGACAGTATCTTTCAGGGACCTGGTATTTTCACTTGATGAATATTTCTCTCTTTGTTTCAATTTTCCTCCCCCTGTGTAATCTCGATCTCCCTTTTCTGATGTCCTGCTGAACAGTCATGTCTCTCCTCTACTTAATCACTCTTTGCTTAAAAGCAACAACAGCATCATCTTCTCTTTCAGCTTGGTTTTTTATTATTTTTCCCATTTTTCCTTCTCAGAGGAACCTGCCTGGACGCGGCCCTGTGCAGCCTGCGCTGGGTGACCCTGCTCTGGCAGGGGTTGGACTCGATGATCTCTAGAGGTCCCTTCCAGCCCCCGCTATTCTGTGATTCCGTCCTTGACATTTTCCTTCCCTTAGTTCTTTTCCATTTGACCGGAGAAGGACCTGGGAGTCCTGGTAGACAACAAATTCCCCATGAGCCAGGAAGGCCAACGGCACCCTGGGGTGCATGAGGAAGAGTGTGGCCAGCAGGGCGAGGGAGGTTCTCCTCCCCCTCTGCTCTGCCCTGGTGAGGCCCCATCTCGAGTCCTGGGTCCAGTTCTGGGCTGCCCAGTTCAAGAGAGACGAGGAGCTACTGGAGAGAGCCCAGCGGAGGGTACATAGATGCTGAGGGCCTGGAGCATCTCTCCTGTGGGGAAAGGCTGAGGGAGCTGGGGCTGTTCAGCCTGAGGAAGAGGAGACTGAGAGGGGACCTCCCCAACGCTTATCAATATCTCCAGGGCGGGTGTCAAGAGGACGGGGCCAGACTCTTCTCAGTGGTGCCCAGCACCAGGACAAGGGGCAACGGGCACAAACTGGAACACGGGAAGTTCCGCCTGAACACGAGGAAAAACGTTTTCCCTGTGAGGTGCCTGAGCCCTGGCACAGGCTGCCCAGGGAGGGTGTGGAGTCGTCTCCTCTGGAGAGATTCCAACCCGCCTGGACGCGGCCCTGTGCAGCCTGCGCTGGGTGACCCTGCTCTGGCAGGGGGTTGGACTCGATGATCTCTAGAGGTCCCTTCCAGCCCCCGCTATTCTGTGATTCCGTCCTTGACATTTGCAGTTCTTTCCTTTCAGTGCTTCTCTCGTTTGTGCTTGTTGGTGGTCAGAAACAAGTTACCCATCTTCTCTGTGTCCTGAGACTGTCAGAAACATGGTCCGTTTGTTTTCACCCCCACTGTCTCCAGACGCGTCATGAAGTTGTAGGGCAATATGCTGCCCCTTTTACTCAGTGTACGTGATCCCACTTAATGTGTTGCTGTTTCAAGGAAAATGCGTGTGGGTGCATCTTGCGCTCCCATCCAGAGTTGCATCATCTTTCCTTCACTTGCTGTACTTAATTTGACTGTGTGTGCATTGCAACATTTGCCTTATTGAAGCAATGTTCATAATTTCTTTGCTGTTGTGTAGGAATTCACAGTATAATTTCACTTCCAAATGTCTTTGGTTGCGTGTGTCTTGGATATACTGAAAGCCTCGGTGTCCTTTACTATGTTTTATTTTTAATGTTGAACGCTTTGCCTTTAGGGGCCGGCTCGGTTGGTTAAAAGTCACCGGGCTGTGATGGCCTGCGGTTTTGTATTTGAATGCGTTATAAAGATACTTTGACATCTGTGCAAATTATATTGGTATATCGGTTCTGCAGTGTAGTTAAAGCACTTAGTGATCGGTATCTCTGTAGAATATTTTAATTTTTTTCGTAATGAAGATAATGGAGCCGTTCTGCTAGTCTGGGACTAGAGCACAGGGGGGGAAATTTGAGTCTATTGGTATTTTGGCCTTGACTATGCAAAAGTTTGACCAAAGAACATTGCGCTGTTAAAAATTTCATCATGCTCGTATGGACTTGAATGCTAATAAGGAAACGGTAAGTGGCAAGATGCTAAAAGATAACGTTACTGCCTAGTAACAGTAATTTGCTTTAGGGAAGAAGAAAAACAGCAGCATAAAAAATTGCACTCCAGCTTTCGGCAGTGAACGTTGCATGTGTTGAGAATTCTTCACACTGCGCTTAACACATGCGGAACGCTTATTTTAGGGGTGTTATATGCCTTTAGCCTCAATTTTGATGTAAATACAAACCTTACTTTGGAAACAACCATTAAAGGGCATTTCCCCCTACTGTTTTGTTTTACAGAAGGACCTAACCATTTTCATAATGGTAAGGAAAATAATAATTCTGAAAGGAGATTGTGCAAGAAAGGGCAAACAGAAAACCACAGCGATGTGGAGGAGAACCAATTCCTTTTTACAGTGGCAATATCCAGGTTTCCCCGTTGGCCAGCAAGAGCAGTATATTTGGACAAGATTTTATAGGTAGGGCTATCTATGGCTTGGAATGCTTATTTCAAGTTTACTTAATTAAAGACTAAACAAATGAGTTTGAGTAAGATTTACCCATGCTGGTATGTTTATGCCCTTCTTCATATTTAATTCGTATTGTCTAAGACAAAGTCCTTCCTCTAGCCTCGTTTCTCTCTTCTGCCCTCCCTTTGGTGAAGGAAGAGGTGCCTGGCACTAACTTTTGCTCCTTGCCCGCCCTTTTCCCAAATGCAAGGGGAGGACAGTGCTGACTTGACCCTCTAAAACGGTAGTGGTTGGGGCAGAAACCCCCTTTTTCCTCACCTTCCATCCATAGTGACACTTCTGCCCTTACCCCTTTGCTGGGACGGAGCTGATGGGATGATTTTTAAGTCCAGAGTGCAAAACTTTTAGCTGAGCTAAGACAAGGCACTTGGTGAGGACAAAACACAGAGGCTGATGTAATTTTAAATTTCAGCAGCTTTGTTTCAGATGATGTGATGAAATGACACGCTAAGTGTTTTGCAACACCAGGCACAGAGTCCCAAGCCACACACGTGCTGGGTGGGAGCATCCAGGAGGGCTAATCCCTGCGGAAGAGGGGTGAACGATGAGTTACAACCCTGCAGGGATATTCTTGTCTGGCTCGGTTTCGCGTGACTCACCTGCAATGCCGATGAAGCAAACCACATGAAAGCTGTGCTCTTCTGAAGGAGAGCATGTGCAGACGCTCGAGGACAAATAACTATTCAATATTAATCTGGATTAATTTTTCTGAGTGTTCCCCCGTAGGAAACCTTAGCTGGGGTTTGAGGTGAAGGGTTTAAATCTCTGAAGTCTGTGTACTTCTGCAGTGTGATTAGTGAGATAAGAGAATACTAGGGAAAAAAATACCTTAGCTGCATCACTGGTACGCTTTTTTTTGCCCTTTAACTTGTCTGTCTCATTCAGCCAGAACTCGCTTTAATTTTTCGAGCAAAGTATTTCAGACTGTAATTGCTGTGTAGGGATCAGAGGCTGGGGAGATTTCTTCTGGAGTCAGGGCAGTCGAGGTGAGCGGAGGAGCTTTTATGTTCCTGGGGAGGCTGTGGCTCCTGAGCTCGTCTGACTTCAGCTGTGGACTGGTATCGGCAGGCTTTATACTGTGCTACACGTTGTATTTTCTGTATTTTCTCTTCGTGCGTCAAAGCTGATACCGTGGGGTATGAGGGAGATGTGTGACCATGGTCTTTCAAAAGCGGGCAGATGTTTTTTGGTTTTGGCCATGCTGTTCCATGCAAGTGCTCCGTAGCAGCCTTCTGGCACAGGTGTTACATGAATTTTAGTGACATTGCGTTGTATTTAATCTGGAGCTGTGCCAAAAACTGCTTTATGGCATATAGAGATGAACCAGTGAAGAAAAACTTCTATGACACCTTGGCCCTCAGACTTTCTGAATGCTTAGCGCGTATATATATGTGCACACACATACAAATATATACACCCCCCCAAATACATTTTTCAGTGCTTTTATCTGAGCAGAAATGAGTTTGCTCTGTTTTCAGCTCCCTGCTCCGGGGGGGGTGGGGGTGGGGGGTGTGTGCTTTGGCTGCTCCGTCGGGTGGACGGGCTGGTGGCATTGGTCGAAGCTGTGCCATTATTTTTGGGTGGCACCTGCAGATGGGAGCATGCTGCTTTCACTGGGAATCATAAGTATTTTTCCCCATGCTGCTGCTGTCAGTAACATGACATGTTTTTGGTTCCAGTCTGGGTCTAATTTAGATGCCTCTTGCTCCAACTGTTAAGACGCCATCTGTTAATGGGCTCTTTGGCACCCTTTTCCTTGCGTGTTCTTGGCCCCTCCGTGGCAGGATGAAGATGTTGATATCATCTGTCATCGCGCCAGCTACTCTGTCACTCATTCGTTTTGCTTGCTGGGTGGAGGAAATAGCTTTCCTATCTAATGAGAAGTCCACGTTCAGCAATGGGAGGAAGGAAGTGCTCATCTGAAGATGTTTTTTTCTATTGTCTGGGAATCTTCTTATTTTTTTGTATGGGCTCACAAAATAAAAATTCATTGGGTAGCAATGATAGTGACTGCTGTTATAAAACATTTATTTTCATCTTTTGCTTCATGTGGCCTCATCTTCGAAGAGAAATGAGCTGTTGTTATTCCTCTTGTCCCTTTGTCATTACATTACTGCGTGGCTTTCTCTCTCTTTCAGACTGCTCTGCCACCCACCTGCTCTTCAAGTATCGAATGTATTAGTTCAGGCACTTAAATATTGGGAAGACTTAGAGGGATCCAGACTAGCTGTTGGATGCAAGGTACTTGCACAATAATTGCAAGCAGCAAAGAGATGTAACTTGTGCCCATGAAGCATTAAGCATTTTGTGGACATACGGAGGGAACATAACTTGTCGTCTTGTGTAACTTTGCACCCACCCACCTGCTTCAGCACGGAGAAGGTGGGGATGTCAGGGCTCTTGCCTGCAGTCTCTCCCTTTTTCCAAAAATACTCACCTCTTGCTTTGGCCTCTGTATGGTGCAGAGTTGCATCTTTGCCAGTGGCTGATTTGCATACATACACAAGCTATATACTACAGTGTTTGTGTGCATCCATACACTAATTTAGCTTAAAATCTCCTTGTTGGTTCCTTTCTTGCAGAAATTCTTGTGATGTTTATAAATCTTATTCACTCATATAGTTTGGTGTAACTCACGGGGGTGTGATAAGTGGGAGGTGGGTGTTAGCCCGCCTTACGATCCTTATGTCACGCTGAATGTAGGACTTCTACTGAAAGTCCTGTCTTTCCTGGAGAATCACAGAATCACAGGGGCTGGAAGGGCCCTCTGGAGCCCACCCAGGCCAGCCCCTGCCAGAGCAGGGTCACCCAGCGCAGGCTGCACAGGGCCGCGTCCAGGCGGGTTGGAATCTCTCCAGAGAAGGAGACTCCACACCCTCCCTGGGCAGCCTGTGCCAGGGCTCGGGCACCTCACAGCGAAGACGTTTTTCCTCGTGTTCAGGCGGAACTTCCCGTGTTCCAGTTTGTGCCCGTTGCCCCTTGTCCTGTCGCTGGGCACCACTGAGAAGAGTCTGGCCCCGTCCTCTTGACACCCGCCCTGGAGATATTGATAAGCGTTGGGGAGGTCCCCTCTCAGTCTCCTCTTCCTCAGGCTGAACAGCCCCAGCTCCCTCAGCCTTTCCCCACAGGAGAGATGCTCCAGGCCCCTCAGCATCTCTGTACCCTCCGCTGGGCTCTCTCCAGTAGCTCCTCGTCCCTCTTGAACTGGGCAGCCCAGAACTGGACCCAGGACTCCAGATGGGGCCTCACCAGGGCAGAGCAGAGTGGGAGGAGAACCTCCCTCGACCTGCTGGCCACACTCTTCCTCATGCACCCCAGGGTGCCGTTGGCCTTCCTGGCTCATGGGGAATTTGTCGTCCCCCAGGACTCCCAGGTCCTTCTCGCAGAGCTGCTTTCCAGGAGGTCCCCCCCAACCTGTCCCGGTGCAGGGGGTTGTTCCTCCCCAGGGACAGGACCCTGCACTTGCCCATGTTGAACCTCAGGAGGTTCCTCTCTGCCCAACGCTCCAGGCTGTCCAGGTCTCGCTGAATGGCAGCGCAGCCTCTGGGGTATCAGCCAGTCCTCCCAGTTCCGTGTCATCAGCAAACTTGCTGAGGGTGCTCTGTCCCTTCAGCCAGGCCATTGATGAATAGATTGAACAAGACTGGGCCCAGCACCGACCCTGGGGGACACCACTCACCACAGGCCTCCAACTAGACTCTGGGCCGCTGATCACCCCCCTCTGAGCTCTGCCATCAGCCAGTTCTCAACCCACCTCACCGTCCACTCGTCTGACCCACACTGCCTGAGCTGATCCTTATGAGGATGTTGTGAGAGACAGTGTCAAACGCCTTGCTGAAGTCCACGTAGACAACATCCACCGCTCTCCTCTCATCCACCCAGCCAGTCACGCCATCCTAGAAGGCTATCAGATTGGTCAAGCATGATTGCCCCTTGGTGAATCCACGCTGACTACTTCTGCACATCCGCTCTTTTCCAGTATGTATACAATGCTGCAGGTGACAAATACCGTATGACGTTGCCATGCAAAAATTCAGAGATGTTCCAAGGAAAATACGCTTTAATGTGCCATTTTAGTGCTGCAAATTCACAGACAGGCAGGATCGTCTTTATTTTGTTGTGGGCTGCTTGTCCGCCCTAAAGCAACGTTGCCGCACTGTGCGAATGTGTCCTGGGACAGACCTTTACTGGGAAAGTCTGTCAGTAAGTTGGACTATACAATAGGTTTGGTAGTGAGGACAGCCCTAGTTTGGTATTTGGCTGTAGGCTGTCTGTATCAGTTTAGGGGTGTGTGCATTGAGATACATCTGTTCCTGCAGAAACCAAGAGGAGGTTTCCATAGCTCTTGCTCCAGGAGGCCCTGGGAAGGACGAGTAGCTTCACCTGCCTGGGCTTTGCTCTCGTGCGGGGTATATGTAACGCGGTTGTTGATGTAAGGGGATTTCTCTGCTCCCTCTAGGACTGAGCCTCCTAGCAACACCCCCATGCAGTGACACTCGGGGCTGCTGCCAAGCTCCTCCTTACCCCTGCCACCGCCTCTCTCCAGCCCGCTCTGCTGGAAGCACCTGTCGGGCGGGCTCTGGCTTGAAATACTAATGCTGTAATGCGCTGTGATTAGCTCTGCTGCTGTGGAGCCGCTCGAAACCCGCTTCAGAGAAATGAAGAAGCTGCATAAAACGCATTCTGGATCCCGGATAGCGTTGTTTACATGAAATGTTCTTGGTTTTGGAGACTGCCTGCTTAGTTTTTGAATAAGCAAACACGACTTTGCAAAGTTCATCTTGTTTTCCACAGAGATTCATATAGTCCCTCCCCATCCCATTTCCCAGGGGAAGTCTGCAGGTGAGGAGCCCCTGTGCACATATATCCACACTGGGCAGATAACAGCAGGGCTCTGGTTCGGGGATGTCTACTTCCACCTGTATTAAATACATTTATTCACCAAGGAAATTAAATAAGCCAATCCTTAGCCATAGAAAGGTATCTAAATGTACAGTGCATCCCCAGGGAGAAAGTAATCAAGCGTTCGCAAAGAAATATATTGCTTTAGCAATTTTGTTTGTCTGTGTTGTGCCAAGCAGTAGCACAGTAGTGTATGTTTGAGGCAGATTAAAACAGACAAAAATTAAGCTCTTTATATGAACTAGGTGAAGTGTTTATTCCTCGGAAATCCAGAGAAAGCCTTCAGAAATGTTGATCTTACTTTGGCACCAAGTTTTCTGGTTTTAAATAGAAACAATAGCTTTTTTGTTATTTAAGAAAACAAAACCCTCCAGTAAAAAGTTGTTTTTTAATAATGAAGCTAGTAATCATTTCTGCAGCTTTACACACACTTTCATGTGATGCTTTTTTTTTCTAAAAAAAAAAAAAAATCAAAAAAATAAGGCAATGTCTTCATGGCTTTGTTGGCGTCCCAGGCGAAGATCCTTCTATGGCTCATGTATGGCTTGCTGCACTTGTGTTCGCGCCAGCTCTGTGCGGAAGGGCAAGGTTTGTGTTCCTGGTTGTAATACTCCTTTTGTCCGTTTAGACGACGTACCATGAGCAGCCTGATTTTTTGAAAAGGATGTTGAAAAAGGAGCTAGCAAAACCAGTGTGCTTAAACAACGGCTGAGGCAGGAGTTCAGGTGCTGTATTGGCCGTGGAGGAGCATCACCGGGTCTGCAGAGCGAGCACAGTGCCTTCAGGCTTTCCAGACATCGCATTTTCAGAGGTGTTAAGTGGTTTGTGGTTGTAGACGGCTTCTAGTTGCACATCTCGGAGGACATAGGAACCCTTTTCCTGCTGGGATTTTTTAAACCACCTGGATTTCTAGTTCAGGATCATTTTGCAGCTCAAAGCATCTCAGCTTCTAGCATACTTGAGGAAGGTGAGCCTACAGGGGGTTAGACGTGAAGGTCAAATACATATTAATTTTCCCAAAGTTCTGGAGAAAAAAATCATTTTGCTTCCCTTTTCTCCCTGGAGGAGAGTGGAAATCAAATTGTATCATGCAGAATCTGGTTGCGTTTCTCTGTTGCTCAAAGGAGAAGGGTCCCGGTGAAGGGAGAGTCTTCTTGTCTCCGAACTGTTGGGTTGAGGCTGTAGGGAAACTGTGGTCTCCTCCTGTTGGGACCATCTGATGTGTCCCTACAGTCTGTGCTTGCTCGCTCTTCTTCCTCCTCCTCCAAAGGTGGTCCAGGCTAGCAGAGAGAGGGGAGCGGAGAAGCTGATGTTTCAGAGAAAACAAAACAATACTGTTTTCTGGTACTCCTCATAACATCTACATGTGGCTCTATCTTCTCCCTTCTGTTTTTTGCAGTATTTACTGACTGCCCCCTGATTTCCCCCCTGGACTTGCCATCCACTGTCAGACCTGTCAACGTGATCCTTTAAATTCAAGGGAAGCAAATACTGTCAAAAAGAGAGGCTATCGCAGACATTTCCTCGTGGTGTTTAATTTGCATAAATGTACTTACGTTTAATTCATCTCTGTTTTGGTTTTAGTAATAACTTTATGCTGTTGTGCCTACGCTTGAGGAAGCTGCTGTCATCTCGGCATGTCTGTCCTACCACTGTCAATAATGTTCCTTTCCGTCTGCATGCAGGAGATGTTTGCAGTCATCCTGGTCCTTGAACATAAGGCAATGAGATAGCTAACGCGACACGCTTCATTAGCAGCTGGTATTTGTTGATCCCTCTTAAACCGTTCTCTCAAGAGTTTTTTCACTGTTTTGTTTTTGTCAGCAAAAAAGCACAGGGAGAAAAATCTTGGACTTTGCTAGTTCCCACTGGTTTGTCTCTGTTCTGTGTAATCAGTTGGGCAAGTGTGCAGGGTTTGAAAAATCGCCTTTAAAGCGGAATGTGGCTCATTTTTGGCCACTGAACCCCCTGAGAAAATGTACCGTCAACCTGAGGCAGGGTTTGCATTGGATGCACAAGAGTCCTTCAGATGATTTGGACATCGTCTTTACCTGATAGTATTTCACAATACATCACTCGGGACTAGGGATGTCCTCCTGGCTGTAAACTTCTCTGTGTGTACCTACCCCTCATGACGTCTCCCCCTTCCCTAAAAGGTTTGTGTGTCGATGAAAGAGGGTGACCATAATGTCCAGCGTTCTCCCCTCTGGTCTCTCTCCATCCCCTGTGGTCACAGGGACATACTGAGAGGGTGCCCGCTTTCGGGTGCGTGAATTCAGCATAAAACAAGCTATAAAAAGGACCAATTTTTGTTGTATGGTTGTATGAAGTGCCGCTTCTGTAACAAAAATTACAGCTTTTACTCTTAACTGCTTGCCTTTTTCCAAGTAGTCCTGAGCACGTGGGTAGCAAGAGGGGCAGAAACCTGTTGTTACATCAGTCTACTGGATCTCGGTGATCAGCAAGAGAAAACTATTTTTCCATTTCTGCTATTTTGCTTTTTTTTTTTAGAAAAATCTTTTAGACAGGAATATTACATCCTTAGCTTCTGTCTGAAGGTAAGAAAAATAAACCTGAAGAGGAGAGTGAGGAGAATACGCCTTTCGGGCTGTGAAATATTTTTGTAGCTCTGCTATTCCCTTTTTGAAAACTGAATAGGTGAGGTGTCTGGGACTGATAATGGTAATTCAGACAAAGCCTGTGGCCGAAGCAGGAGAAATCATCGCTTTTGTCCAGGGGATGCAGGAGCCGAGCACCTGCTGAAGGTGTGCGAGATCGCAGGCCAGTTTGAGAGCAGTCATTTGCCATAGATCCCCTGAAATGGAAGGAATTGGCCCCATTTATGCCACGCGAAGACCATGCTGATGTCGCCGCAAGCTAGCGGAAAGGCTGCCCGCTTTTTGAGCGTCGCTTTTTCACACGCCCGAGATTGATGTTTTTCAAAGCAAACAAAATCAAGTGAAAAGTAGGAGAGCACTCGAATAAAGTAGTCTTGAAGTTAAGCTTGTGTGCTATTTTTCCTGCTACATCTATTCACGTTTAGCTTGATGGATTATTTCTGTACTTGATGTTCAGATTTCTTTATTTAAAATATACTCGTATTTTAAACTTCAGATATATGTGCCAGACAGGCGTCGGCATGTGTTCTTACAAGAAGTAGGCTATAGATGAATTCAAGTATGATATGCATAAAAAGAAATGACAGGCTGGATTAAAAATGAATCAGAAATATTTAATTTATTAATGAGCTGAATCAGCAGCGTCTGTATGCAATACACTCCTAAGTAGTGTTTTGACTATAGATTGTGTAAAACCATATATAATTCTGTAGTGTACCCAGGAAAAGCACCTGCAATGTGAAATTATTGTAGTTATTTATATGTTAACTACCTAATGCAACCGTATAGTTATTTGATCCTTTTGAGAGAGGACAATGTTCTTCGTGAAATCATCTGGAGATGGAAACGTATGGCATTTTCTATTCATTTGAGGTAAATGGATCATCCTCTTATTTCTCCGTGAGCCTTTGTCATAAGGCGCTGTGTAGCCTGGAAAAACAAGCCCAGCCAGCTCAGATCCTTTTATTTTACAGAGCTGATTTCCTGAAGTGTCAGTGCAAAGATTTTTTTTCTTCTTTTCATCTGTTCTCTTGAAAATCTGTGGTAGCTAAACCTTTGTCGTCTTTTCTGTTTGTCTGCAAACGAGAGTAACGCTGTTTTTGAAACTATCTGAATTTCTTTCCCTGCACTTGTAGGCAAAGAACTAAGAAAAGGCCAGATCTCGGCAAGAATTCAGTCTGAAAAATAGCTGCGATACATGAATTGTTCCAAGATCAAAACCTCCCCATATCTATAAATAATAAACAACCAGAAAAGAAAGAGAAGTTTCTATAGGATCCTCAAGTATCTTCAGGAAAGTTCCTGGCAAGTTTTCTAATATAATGCATCTTTTTTTCTAGTTTTAAATAAATACACTTCACTTGCGTATTAACAAATTTAGTGCCAAAACTGTACAAAAATGTGAAGAGAAACACGATCGCAGCTTTCAGTTTGTTGTAGGTTCTTAATTCATATGATGTGAAGCCACAAATTCCATTGAACGTCAATTTCTGGTAGAGACTTCCAAGGTGACTCACATTTTTGATTCAATTAATATACAATGAAGGCTGCTAAAGCTTTCCTAATAAATATATTGCAAAAAAATACACAAATACCCATCTCACTTTTAACTGTGTAATTGTAACATAACTAGGTGGAGTTGAGAAATTTGAGGTGGTTTCAGTGTTGGCTCTCAAATGAAGAGTGAAACATCTCTCATGAGCATGACCTGGATGAAATAGTGTATTATTTTCATCCTAATAAATTCTGTGCCCTTATTCCAAGGAGGCTCCGTGTTCTGTTTCGGGGGCGGAGTGGGCGTGCGGAGAAATGCTTCTTGTACCCTGAAACCACGTCTGGCTCGTACGGGTTCAAATAACTGGTGGCCGTCCAGTTTTTCTGCCAAAGCTTTTAGATCCTCCTGGCTGTGGTGCAGGAGAGGGGTGGCACGTACCGAGGGCGCTCGAAGCAGATCAGCGCGGGATTTTAAACCTTTCGCTGTATAGGGGCTCTCCCAGAGATTGCTGTGATGATCGAGTCGTGTGCTTGCCTTGGAAACCATCAGCCCTACAGTATCACTTTACTGTTCAGTGACAGGTTTGATTATGGTTTTTCTTATTCAGTACCAACCAACTACTAAGAAAAATGTCCAATTAGTCCAAAAAATAGCTTCTGCGGAATGTTCTGTATAAGCCAGATGTGTCCTGATGCAGCTGTGTCCACGGTGTGTAGATCCCATTTACCCTTCGGTGACGTTGGAGAGAGAGTCGCTTGAGTGAATTTGCCGCCCACAGAAACCAGCTTTCAGTATTTCGGTTTCTATCAGCTTAATTCATCCTCTTAAACTCTGACGCTATTTAATAGATTTGTGTTCATTTGGTCTTAGTACAACAAACCACCCAATTTCCTGGTCAAGGCACGAGGAGGATTTGGGAGGCGCCTCCAGTCTTGCAGAGACTGAGGGTCGTTCTTCCCGCGTGCAGCTGGGGGGGCTCCCTCGTTCATAGTTTGTGTATCATGAGTCAAGCCATCAATGCGCTTAATTATTTTAAAAACACCCTAAGTCAACTTTTAATAGACTTTATTTTTTTTTGTCTTAATACCTCAATATAAATATACGCATCCATGTGTGTCACTTTTAGCATCTCTAGCATTTAAAGCTGCTGTTGAGGCATTTCTGTCCTCTGATGCAAGTAGCTACTTGGTACATCCAGTGGGGAGTTAAAGTGATCAGAAAATGCAGCTTCTGTATGGTTTTTGGAGAGTTTTTGTGGGGTTTTTTTGGTGCCTTGTTTTGTTTACTTTACCCCCCCCTCTGTTTTCACCCAGAATAATATGAAAACATCACTACAAAGTGCATTGACACTTGTGATTAAAGTGGAGTCGAACTTTATAGTGGATCACTGTGGCCCTTGGAAAATCCTCCAGTGATTTCTTCTTAAATCAGTGCTGCTTTATGAGTTAAAAAAGAAATAAAATATGAGTTAAAAAGAAATAAAATCCAAACATGTCAACAAGGTCAATATGTTTCTAAGAGAAAAGATCGATTTGGGTGAAATCTCATTTTCCGACTCTCTCTGAGAGGGTACTGAGCACCTACTTCCCAAAAGCTTCCTTCCTGCCGCAGCAGGGAGTTACGGAGCTTTATTTTTGGCTGTGCTTGAAGTGCCTTTCCTTGGACAGCTTTTCTTCTGCCCCTCTGCTCCGCTCTGGGGAGACCCCCCTGCAGTGCTGCCTCCAGCTCTGGGGCCTCAGCACAAGAAGGACATGGACCTGCTGGAGCGGGGCCAGAGGAGGCCACAAAAACGATCTGAGGGCTGGAGCCCCTCTGCTATGGAGACAGGCTGAGAGAGTTGGGCTTGTTCAGCCTGGAGAAGAGAAGGCTCCGGGGAGACCTTATTGCGGCCTTTCAGTACCTAAAGGGGCCTCCAAGCAAGCTGGAGAGGGGCTTTTGACAAGGGCATGGAGTGACAGGACAAGGGGTGATAGGTTCAAACTGAAAGAGGTGAGATTGAGATTAGATCTAAGGAAGAAATTCTTCCCCATGAGGGTGGTGAGGCCCTGGCACAGGTTGCCCAGAGAAGCTGTGGCTGCCCCGTCCCTGGAAGCATCCAAGGCCAGGTTGGATGGGGCTTGGAGCAACCTGGTCTGGTGGAAGGTGTCCCTGCCCATGGCAGGGGGTTGGAACTAGATGGTCTTTAAGGTCCCTTCCGACCCAAACCATTCTGTGAGTCTATGAATTCTGTGCATTCTGCAAGTTTCAGGGAGCGGGTGCTGTATTTTGAATAGCTCTTCACAGGTTCACGAGGAATTATACAGATAATAACGGTGATGTGTCTCAGTAGAAGAAGTCCACACCTTACTCAGATCCTGAGGAGCCTAATTTTCTTATCAGTTGCTTTTTTTCATCGTTTATTTGTTAACAGCATTCTTTAAACTGTCATTTTTTAAAAGTGGCTTAGTGATATAAATTGAACGACCTAAATGCGTGTATGAAATGGTGCTTGTAGCGAAAGGCTTGTGGAAGCACAGAAGCTAGAATTTGATAGGAAATAGTACGTTTTGTGGAATTTTTGCTATATATTTTAGAATTTAATGTAAAAGTTTCTGAAGGAAACTAATTATAACTTCCAGATCAATCCTGACAGTGTGAATAATCCGTTTTTTAAGGAGAAAATGAGAGCGTTATTTTGGAACAATTGCTACATGTGACCATGAAAGAAAGTATTTTTCTTTCCATTTGTGTAAATAACGGGTACTGAAACTTGAGTTTCCTTAGTTTTTCATGGCCGTATCTTGGCGATCAATACTCCCTAGATACTTTTTAGCTGGGCCATATGAGGATCAATATATCTGAATATTCTGTGAACTGAGAGAAGAGAAATAAAATGAATTTTCAATGGCGCTTTGTAACCATTCCTAAAACTTCCATCACTCTCCAACGTTGTTTGTATTCTTCTGGGTGATCTATTGCAATCAGATGTTTTATTTCAGCGTAGAGCCCTGTACTTGAGTAGCTGTTTGTGTTTAGCAGGTAATCCAGATGGTGAGAGAGAGAGGTGCGGTAACCTGGCAGGAGGGGATTGGCATCTCCCCTTAACAAGAAAAACCAACCCCGAAGCAAATAGTGAATGTTTTCCTGCCTCCCCCGTGGTTAAGCACAGCACAGTTTCACGTAGTGTTGAATCCAAAGCGTGTCAAACCTGCGGCGAGTCCAAGCATGCCAAGTTATCGTAACAGCATCGCTTCTTAATAAAACATAGCAGCAGAGCAAGGAGCACAAATAATAATATTTCTTTTTAAACAAAACTGTTCTTTATCTCCGTGTTCTTCAAAGCTGGCATTTGATGGAGCGTTACGGGAAGGTTGGCTGTTGCCAGTATATCATTTGCCATCTGCACAAACACAGAAAGAAAACCCAAATTTGCCTCTCTGCATGAGAGGTGAAATCTTGTGCAAGCAACAGATTCTGCAGAGTTTCACTTGATCTTTTTTTTTCCTTTGCTCAAAGAGGACATTTAGGAATTAATTGGAAGTCAAAATTTTTGCTGAGAGCTAAAACATGATTGGGTTCTTAATGATGATTTTTTTCCCTTCATTTTAATGTTGAATGGCCCTCACTGCTTTTACCCATTACTGTTAAGTGGGTTTGAAAGACGTCTTTTCCACCTTCATTTACAGAGACAGATCATTTTGCTCAACTCATAAGGTGTCTGTCATTTATTTTTAACAGCCTATAATTTTGTGGGCAGGAATTGGATTGCCACTGTGTTTTTCTAACATCACTCTTGCTGGCTATTCTGTCGCGATTGTGTGATGGAAAACGGGCATAAAATACAAATATTCTCCTCTGATTTTCTTAAATCATTTGAGGGTTGTGCAGAGAGCAGGGGGCGGATGGAAGTTTGATATCCAGCGAAATACTTCTTTCAGCTGGCTGGTGTTACCAACTTTTGTCTCTGCTTTTTTTTTATCGTAGCCCTGTAAGAGTGAAGTCTCTGACAACGCGGATTTCTTTGTTTGCTCTGAGCGTGTTAGCAGGAGTTGGGCTGATACAGCGAAGCAAGAATGGCAGCTGAGCTGAGGTGGTACATCAGTGGGGGCAAAACAGCCCAAATATTCTGCGGCTTCTGTGGCTCATCTTCACTATCCAGTGAAAATGGATGTCCAGCCTTTCCTGCCCTCGGCAAAAGCCAAGCCTGGAGCGTGCTCCACCCAAAATCTGGTTCTTTACCATCAGTTTGAAGCATTTTGTGTTTCTCTGGGCTTTCCAGAACCTTTCACTTATGCTTAGATATTCTATTTCCCCTCCTATTGCTTCTGGTTTTCTTTGGGAAGTCTTCGTGCTAGCACTTGACATAGGAGAAAGGATTACAGCTTTGTAGGTAGTAACACATAGCAACTGTTTCCAGATTGTTTGATACCACCAAAGCACTGCTGTTAATTTTAGTCCAAGTGTGCTCCTTGTTGAACACCTCCTTTCTTTCACTGAGGAGCATAGAAATTGTTAGTTTATTGCAAAATAAGAGTTTTAAATGACTTCTCGAAGGCAAGGCTACAGAGCAAAATCACATGCTGGTTTTACGTAATGGAATTATTTTGATTTACACTGCTGTGATTGAAATTGGGATCAAACATTGTTTTAAGAACAGGGAGTGGAAGTGGAAATTAGATGTCAGCTCCTACCGTGGCATTTTTTCAGCTGGTCAAATGCAGAGAGAAGCTTTTAATCCCCCTGAGCCCTGAAAATACGCTACAATACCCACATGCTTTTGGGCTATGTAGTCACGGGAGCATCGGAGCATGTAAGAATTTATCTGATTTTTACCTTTAAAATGTCACGTGCACATCAAATACTGTGACGTTCTAGTAAATGAAGCTGATGTAAAGGTTTGCGTAAGACCTCAAAGCTTTGCACTGGGACACGCTACTCTCATTACTACTAAGTGTCCATTCAGATGCCACGGCAAGCTTGAAATTTTGTTGCAGTTTGCTTTGCAGACACGAAGCCCAGATGAAGTCACACCTTCCTTTTAAAACCAGGTAAATTCAGCGCTCTGAGGCGACTGTTTCATTGACAGCCAAGTCCTGAACCCTCCGAGTGCTGGTGGGTCCTGCTGGTTGGCCACGGCTTTGCCTTGTTTGTGCAAGAGCACTGAAGGCTTTTGCTACCGGTTCCTGCTAATGTATTTCTTTATCGGCACACATCAGGAAAAGAAATCAGATGGTTTTCTCTTCCCGCATCTTTGGCAACTGCCGATGCAGACTGTGTGTCCCTTCTGCGGTCAGGAATTGCTGGAGCAACTTTTTGCTTCCTTTGCCGTGGGAATACGTATTTTTCCCAAAGCTGACTGGTGTGTTTTGGGCTTGTGCCACGTGGACATCCGTCTGCAGGAGGTCCTGCTCCTTTTCACTGCGTGCAATAGCTACGGCACCCGGGGACATGAAGGGTTTTAGTTGCAAAGTCCTACAATAGCTGCAGTGTTAAAATGTGCTTCTGGCTGCTGAATCAGCTCGCCCCAACCCTTGCTCAGGAAAGGTTGCAGCAGCCTCCTGGAGAACCTGAATAAAAACCTTATTGAGTTACTGTAAAATAAACAAAGCAAATTTCAGAAATGCCCTTTAGTCCTATTTGTTTTTATTATAAAGCTTATTTAGTTATATACATAGCAGAGCTTATACAATTATTTGCTAAAAAAAACCACAACACAAACCTCTTGGAAAGCTTTCACAGTTATGTGGCTGTCTCAGTGTAGGTGGAAAAAAGTCTGGACTTAAATATGTAATTAGTTAAAGAAGAATAAATGGTTATTTCTGGCGAGAGGTATACAACGGGCTTGTTATTTCAAGGTATCTTTCTTTTGAGAAAGTAATGATGCTATTTTTAGTTGCTTTGGAGTAAATGCATTGATGAATGTTGTTGGAAACATTTGGGGTTTTTCCCCAGCCGCTCTTCCGAAGGGAGCAGGCAGGGTCTGAGGCAGAGGCGTTCAGTGTTAGCAGTGGGGAGGGTTTCTAACAGCCACTCCTACGTCTTAGCGTTTTTCCTGGGTTTGTTACAGCACGAGTATCTTGTACAAAATGGAGATGTTACGTAGACGCTTCTTTTCTTTTATTTCCCCTTCTGTGAGAGGCCGCATGATGCTTGGAAACGCTGTGCATTGGCTGTGAGGAAAACTAATGGTTTCTAAACGTGTGTGGGTCTTGCCAAGAAAGGCTTGGAAGACTTTTACCAGCAGAAGTGAGCGTTAGGCAGCTGTTTCCCAAAAGTCTGAACTTAATTTGCTTAAAGTGCTCTTTTTTCCCCCTCCTATAATTTCTTTCTGTCAGAGTTGATACTGGAAATGATCACTATCTAATGCAATATAATCTCTCACAAGTATTATAAAATGCAGCGCCCTTGCTCTTCTGTGTACGTATGTATTTTAGATCTACGCATACCCTTAAAGACTCCGTTTCCATGTGGCTGACAATTCTGCTGTGAATCGTTTGCCGACCGCAGCTGATGAAAACACAAGCAGTTTAGCCTTACTAACCAGGACGATAGGGTGAACAATTTTGAGAGCAGGATATCCCTTTCCTTCTCTTCGGAAGGCACGAGGTGGATTACCTGCAGCATCCCGCTGCTTTTCTTGGGTGTCCCTTGGGGTTAAGCTCTGTGGGTGCTATCGGTGCTCCTGGGAGCCGTGGAGGGAAACCACGCACAGCTCTTTGAAAGGAGGAAAAATAAACTACTATTCTGTCTTCTCAGCTGCACCGAGACCTTTCTTCTTCTCTGTTTTAGAAATAAAAAGGCAGTAACATGTATAATAGTGAGAAAGGGGTCTCGCTTTGATCTTCCTTTCCCCTCTCCCTGTTCGTACTGGCAGAAAGCAATCGACGCAGAGCGGTGCCACCTCCACAGCTTGTACTCTGCTTCGATTTCGCAGGTGCCCTTCTAAACCCTGGGCTTCACAATGGTCACTTAAAGTCATCTGAGGCTTGCGGTGCTCCCTGCCTCCTGCAGGACCCCCCTTATCTTACAGAAGGCCGTCCCCCAAAGATTAAATTTAGGAATCCGCTCCCAAGCGCTTGGGTGTGAGCCAGGTCACGATAATGGAGTAAACATGTTTGAGACTCGCGAGCTGAACAGGGCTGGCTGTAAAGTGCGTGAGATGCACAGACAGAAACGCAAGAATTTGCAGGTTTTGCCCCCAGTTGGGGCTCAGTAGTGCTATAGACGCTATAGAGCTGTCAGATAGTTACTTTGGGGTTTTCTCTGAGCTGTAGTAAGGACAGAGGAGAATAACGAAAGACACATAATGACATTTCAAGGCAATGTCTTTAAGTCCCTTCACAGTCTGAAATATGATATCTTGGCAAGGCAAAATAGTATTTTGAGACAGTTTTCCAAATGTTCAGTATCAGAAAGATGCCAGTACATTTTTGTCTATGAGAAGAGAGATAATTGTAGCACGTGAAAAGCATTTGATGGGAAATTTCAGCTTGAAGCACAGCAGAATACTCCATAAAAACGATAGACAGGATAGACATTCGTAACTATTTTGTTTTCTTTGTTCTAAAACCTGTTAGCGAAGAATCCGTTTCCAAGAAATTTCCTTTTCCTTCTCTTTTAGCTTGTTAGGACCCCTGCAAGAACAATGCGCATGGCTTTTCCTGGTTTGAACGTACGCGGCATGCCGCTGGTTAAGCTGGCAACAGACCTGTCCGGCAGGAGATGCAGTTTGCCCCCTGGTTGCGATGGTCACCTTCTTCGCAGCGTTGAAAGGCTGCTGGTGCAGTGTGCTCTGGCAGGTCCGTCATTAAAATGACAGAGTAATAGGGTCTTTAAAATAAGCTTAGCTCTTCTTTACAAGCCTGTGTTTTGGGGTAATTCAGTTGTTCCAGCCTTCCTGGCTATGGAGAAGCTCAATATTCCTGTGCGTGGATATCTAGGAGTCGAGGCAAATGGCTGTCTGCAGTCTGCAACTTCAATTACACGGGCTTTAATAAGCAGCA
The DNA here is from genome assembly GCA_009819775.1 of Phoenicopterus ruber ruber. Classification (NCBI taxonomy): domain Eukaryota; kingdom Metazoa; phylum Chordata; class Aves; order Phoenicopteriformes; family Phoenicopteridae; genus Phoenicopterus; species Phoenicopterus ruber. The sequence continues at coordinate 937,107 of CM020221.1, forward strand.
CTATTCCGGGAGGGCTTTTTTTCCTACGTACATCTTCTAAAGGAAATTGAGGAAGTTTTAATTTCTATGCAAAACTTTCTCTCACTTTCTTGGGCACCTGTGGCTGAGGAGAACATTGCCACAGACAATATCTGCTGCTGGGGACAGGATTTAGTCCCCAACAGCCGCTAGCAGAAATGGAGTAGGAAATGCTGAACAGCTTTAGCAATTACCAGTTCCAAATCGGCCAAGAAATGAGAGTTAGCACCATCTATATTTCAAAAAATACCAAGGGACCTTTAATGAGACATTAGACTCTTTCTCTTGCCCTGCGCACAGCTCTTCCCAGCAGTGCTGCTGGCTCCCGGCTGCTGCTGGGGCAAAATCAGAGGGACAAATCCAATTTGCTGATTGACAAATACCATGCCCTGCAAAACGTGAGATGTTTGGAAGGCGCCATCTCCTTAGCTCGTGTGATGAACTGTGTTTGTCAAATCTTTGGTTCGCAGAGGCTAGTGTGTGTAATAGATAAATCAGCCGTCTGGGTTATTTGTCGCATTACCAAAGCATTTTGTAGGTAACCCATTTCAGCATAAAAAGCTGTGCTGTTTGAACCCGATGGGTTTCAGATGCGAAGTTACGTTAAGCTTTGCAGCGGCATCAAGTTTCTGTTTACTTCTCCGCTTCTCATTCCTTCAGTGCTCGATGTAAAAGATAGGCAGGCTTGCTTGTTCTTGCAGGCATCGGTATTAGCTGAAGGTTTTTATGGTAATGTCCAGGCTTCCCACTGTCCGTTTACCTAAAATCTGATATAAAAGCACAAGGGAGAGACTGCTCATTTCTTACTCATGCGAGTGGGTTTGGGTATCTTCCGCTCCCAAGCCTCCAGCATGGCTGATTTAATACCTTTCCAGCGCTGTTGCAGGATGTCAGGGGAGATATACGGGGAAAAATGAGTTTTTAATGGTACTTATGCTCTGGGAGATACATTGCAGGTGCCATCGTTCTTTTCTCCTTTTCTGTCACTCTTTGCCTTCATAATCATTTCTTTGGGGGTGGATGGGGCAGGACAGATATTTTCCCTCTGACCTGTGCAGCTGAGGAGGAGTTTGTCACAGACCAAGGGCGATCTTTGGTGCGCTTGGCACATGCTGCAGGATCAAAGTATCAGGGAGGAAATCCAAGATTTGATAGCACAACTTCTAGAAGAATGAGAATATAAAAGATACCTTTCTGTTGTTGGTGTGATATCTATCAGATGATCTCGGTTTCTTTGCTGAGATACCTTGTCACTGAGTGCAGGGCTCATCAAAGCCTGGGACTGACACTTGATAACCAAAACCAACGATACTGTAGGCAGGTTTTTCCCCTCAATGTGATATTTTTTTTTTCTTTCCCTTTTTCAAAGAGCAAATGGATACCCTCAGTCATAATGAATTTCATTTTAGATCAGAATTAAGGTAGAATAATGTAAAGCCTTCTGATGAAGCCTGGAGTGTTTGCTTCCTCTGGCTAGCTAAGAGTTAGGCATTACAGTAAAACAGTGGCTGAAAACGGGTAAAAAATCCCAGATGCAATAGAAAAAAACATGATACATGGTCTTTGATTCACCTTCTCCAGCATACATGTGTTGCAAGTCAAAGTTCTTTGTGTTTGCAATCGCTTCCGACAGCAATACAGAAATTTCGGAAGAAACCTGGCAAATAACAAGTATTTTAAAGAAAACATATGTATTACTGCAGCGTTGTTCTCACAGGATTGATTTTGATGAAATCTGGAGCCTTTAAATTTAGTGGACTGCGCAGAATTATTACGTGGTTTGCACGAACCAGTCTCTAGTTTGTTTCTTCATTGGATCAAAACCCACTGATAGATGTTCTTGCAAAAAGTGAAGGAGCAGGAAGCCTGAAGGAAACGTTGTCTGGATCACCTGAACACGAGACCACCTGAATAGGCAGCGGGGTTTTGTGCGGTGTCGATGGTTGTGTCCAGGCTGTTGTGCTTTGGGGAGGGGGAAGAGGAGGGCTTGTCCCGCATGAGGTGAGCGAGGAAGGCGGGAGGGGAAGGGAGAGCTGCCCGTGGCGTGAGCACCCAAGTGCAAAACAAGGCTGAAGATTCCTTTTGAGGATACCACTCCAGGAGCAATGTCTGATAATTTATGGGAATGTTTTACCTTTAAAAGTTACCAAATACATAAGGATAATTGCCTGGCACCGCCTCGAGAAGAAGGGGTAGTTGAAGGCTTCTTCACAAGCCCCTGGAAAAAGCACTGAGCAAAATACTCACTGAGGATTGTAGAAGTTACTGCATAAAATTCAAGGAAGAAGAAAAGTGTTCTACTGGATAACCTCCATAAAGCTTGTGAAGGCTCTGTATATCTGTGGGGAGGACAGGTATGTCTGATGATGTGATGGAGCAAATTAAAGGGAAGATGCTAGAAGAGACCTGAAAAGGAGAGAGGTGGCTTGGGTGGTGCTGAGCTTCTACGCGAGTATCTAGAGCATTGGAAAAGTAGATACCTAGTATTAAAATAATCACATGAAGAGCGGTTTTTTCAACATGTTTGATGCCATTTTTTCCTTTCATTTAACTTCCGAGAGCTTTTCCGTGGAGGTTATCTACAGCAGAATGACAGTTCCTGTTGTGATTTACTGTTTAGCCCATGCTTAAATTGATAGTAGCCCGTTGACGCAAGTTAACTATGTTTTAAACCGTTATTAATATCCACTGAAGCGAAACATCTCTTTTGCATTAAAGTTGCCTTAAATTCCTGCTTCTAGACTACTGGTTGGTTGGCAGAGATGGGCTCCTTCATGAAGTCTAGATAAAATGTGAAAATATGTGTGCTGGTAATTTTGTTTTTCCCTGTTGTTTTTCTTGCATGTGTAACATTAACATACAGTGGGTGGTTTGATTGCTCTGGTTTTAGCAGTGGAGTCATTTTTGCCATGACCTGCTGGGACACTACTTTTTGTTCAAATTTCAACCACTACGTTTCCTTTTAAAAACAGTTTGTTACCAGCATGTGATAAATAAGATAAGGAAGAACCTGCCAGGTTTTAGTATCTTCTGCCATTTTCTGCTCAGAGGTGACTGATACACTTTTCTTTCCTTATTTCTCCCCTTTTCTCCACTCTCCCTCGGTAAATTACTATGATCTGATTTGGGGCTTTATTGAATCATAGCCTTTTAAGGAACTAGGTAAGCCAGATGTTGGGAGGTGTACTTTGGGTGGCACTGTAAAGCTTATAAATATCTGGGGGAAAGGAGATCGCTGAGCTGCAGTGAATAATGGTTTTGTTTGCTTTAACAGAGTAAAATGGCATGGGGAAGGCATAGTTCTTAAGTAAAGAGCCTGTTTGGAGCTCTTCCTCACCTGTTTTCATTTTAGTATAAAACAGGATTCCTTAGTCCTTATGAAACATCTCAAACTTGTCTACTCTCCGGAGCATAACGGCTCTAACAAATGAGTCTCATGAATTTCATTGCTGATGCAGTGTGTTTTTCACCTCTGGGTTTTAATATCTGCCATCTGTCACTACGTTTTGCTCTGATTTCTCTTAAAAAAGAAAAAGGCAATAACCGAAAAGATCAGTGGCTTTTATTGTTATTAATCACATATATTAAGTCAAAACCAATAGCGAAGATGCCCTGTTGTTTACCTGCAGGCAGCCCAACACCGAGCACCTTGCAACAAGACAGCAGTCAGGTGAGAGAGTGAATGTAGCACGTGTTTGCTCTGGAAGTTTTGGCATAAAATGCTACGTAAAGGCTACAGATTTTATTATTGTTGGCCAGACCTGCTCTGTGAGGGAGAAAATAGTGCCAACGAGGGCAACGTATGGAGTCAACCCAACTCTTAATGGCAGCGGGCGGTATATCATCTCACGCACGTGTGCGTGCATGCAATGGGCTCTTAATATTCTGGCATATTAAGTAGAGTGAGGAGAGGATTTTTTTTCTCTCCGTTGCAAACTCTGGCCAATGTAGCCGATGTAATTCCCCCCTCCGGCCGTTTCCCAGGCAACTGGCACATGGCTACAGCAATAAACAGCAAGATACCTGCACCCAGGCCCTCCTCAAAATGCTAAAATATTATAAAACAAGACACAAACGTATGTGAGAAATGCTATAGCATCAATAGTTTATTAAGCAGATGGGCTCCTCTGACTCGTCTGGCGGGGAGGAGTTGAAGTGCTTGTGCAGCCGATGCCCCTTTGCTGTTCGTACAAGGGGCGAGATGTCAGCCGTGCGAGTGAGAGTGCGCTGATCTCTGTCGCCGTGGGCATGTTTGTGTTTTGCTGACTTGTTTTCACTAGATAAGGAGAGAGAGAGTGTGTGTATATTCATATATATATTTAAGGTAAAGAAAAAATAGTCTCAAACAGTGTAGAAGTTAGAGGTACAACAGATGGCAGTAGCTTTTTCGGGTCTTACTTCATGGCTCTTGCAAAATGGCTAATACAAACCCTTGTCGGCAGCTTATGCTGAGGGCACTTTCACGTAGGAGTGGTGTTGCCATGCCCACGACTTGGAAGGGGACATCGCTCCTTAGCCTTCTTCCTCTGGCACTCATTGCCGAGCCGGCTGCATGAGTTTGGGATGTCAAGTGTGGGCCCAACAGTGGCGTCTCGCGTTTGGTCCATCAGCATCTTATTACCTTACCCTTATGGGTAAGAAAGAGCCAGCTCTTGTTTTCATGCTCGCTTTTTGGTTTTATTTCTGCGGTAGCAGTGGACGTTGGAAATAACTCCTTTGTTTTGACGGCAACATTCCTTCCATGAGCAAATTAAGCCTCATCTCACGGGCTCTTTATCTTTGTCACAGGGCAAGGTCCTGTCCTGACGACCTGCCCAGTGAGGCTGATGAATCATTTCAGTTCGAGCAGCATCTAAGGGATGTTAGCGCCTGTCCGCTGAAACCCTCCGCTTCTGCTGTAGTGAATATAAGTCATTTATCTGCAGCCACTGACAGCGGAAACCTGTGTGCCCCCTACTCCTGCGTGGCTTTCGCAGGCCACCGTGCAGCTAATGAAGTGACAAGGAAGGAGGACGGTGTGGCGGTAGCAGAAAATGTACTGCAGGTCAGAGGGATTACAGCATGGGGAATTTGCATGTGCCAGGCCTGCGAGTGCGACAGAGACCAAAACCGGTGTTTCTTCTCGTGCTGCGACGCGGGAGAAGACACCCCCAGCAGAAGAGTTTGGGGTGATGGGCAGCTGGCAAACTCCAACTTGGCACGGTTGGCTTTTCGCATCGCCACCTTTTGTGTTGCCCTGGAGAAAAGGCTTGCGCAGATCCACCTGGGATGAGAAATACTCTGAAAGAGGTCTCGGAGGAGGTGGATCGTGTGGGGGCTTGTACCAAGAAAGGTTTTTATCTGGATTTTCTCATGGAGAGATCCAACAAAATCTGCTGGGGATAATGCTTACCCAGAGCATTAATGAAGGCAATCAGTGAGACCCTGGGCTTTGTAACTGCTACTTTTTGTATGTCTGAGCTTTCTGCTTGGCAGCAGGGGGTGGATTGCCTTTACATAGATGATCAATCAACTTAAGTAGCCTCCTTGACAGTACCTTCATTATTTTTTGTCAGTCAAATCATACTCTGTTATTAAAAAGAAGAGTAGCAAGTGTTTTTGGAAAACCTTTACTCATATCTCCTCTTTTCAAGAATTTCTTGTATGTTTCCTGCTTTAAACAGCAAATAATAATGTTTTCTATGGTTTGTTGGTTGATGGTGGTCTAATATCAGTATTAGCATGAATTAATGATTTCTTTTTCATATTTATTAGTATCTTCTCCCAAGTTAATGATTGTGTATTCTCTTTGCATTAGTTTTCCCCAGATTTCCTATTAGCCCACTTGAGAGGCATAAAATTCTTGTCTGTAGCTACGTGCTCGGGAGTTTGTCAAGGTGAATGGGAAGGTGGAGGATGGAGGCTCGGCCTACGAGGTGCCGGCCGGCCGCGAAGAGGGCAGGGATGCATGCAGTGGAGGGGCTGTGGATGTCAGAGCTGGCTTCCTACAGACCGCATCCTGTCCAGAGCGGAAGAAATTTGTTTTCTTTTCAGAGAAAGATGCAGATTGGAGGGCAAGACTCAATTTTGACACCGCACGCCCCCCCCCCCCAGATAAGAATACGGGGTAATGTGTACCTGTTTGCTCTAGATACTCATATAAAACTTCTGAGGCTGCTGTTCTCCCCACGCCTGAATGTCTGCATTAGGTCAGATCTGTTGTCTCGTGTGTCTTGTCCCCAGCAGAGACGATGCCATCTCAGAGTGGTGACACTCTGAGGTGGAGCCCCTTGCTCTTCGGGTGTGCCCATCCCTGTGGTTTCCCCGAATACAGGAGGACCCTGCGGCCTTTTGGCAGTGGGAAGTGGGAGGGCTGTGTTTGCACTCTCCCTGGCAAACCAGAGCCCAGGGACATGGGGGGGGGGATTAGTCGTGCAGGGACTTTCTCCTATAGAGGTTTGCCATTTCGTTCAGCATCACCCATTGGTAAATTAGCCTTAGGACAAGTTTAAGCAGCAGGGATGTGATTTGGGGGACGCCTTCAGGAGGAAAAATGACTGGAGGGGCTCCAGAACCAAAACTAAAGTGGTCTTCCAGTGAAGCAAGGAGGGGAACGCAGGCACCGGCATTTTTGTTTGCTTAGCGTAACCTTTTCATTTCCAATTTTGCTTTAAGGATTCATTGGCGTTTTCCTCAAGCTTTGCTGGCCTTTGGATTCAGTTGCACAAATGTCTGGCTGGCTCTTGCCATCCTTCCCTGCCCTATCTGGCAGGCAGTGGGACGGGCTTTCCTTTGGAAAGCTGAAGTCAGTGTCCCGCCAAACCCTGTGCCTGCCTCAGACCACGAGGTCTTTGCTTGCTGACGTCCTTGAAAGCTTGGTTTGGCTTAATGGCAGGGATTGGCATGTTGATTCCCTTGAAGCCGAAGGGTAGCTATTGTGTTTTAAGAATGCTTTTTGTAAATGCGAAGGACCTTGGTGCCAGCTGAAGAACACGAACATCAGTTTCTAGGGAAATTATTTCTACTCCCTAAGTCTTCACAGTGGCCATTTGGCAGGCAATTAACTTTACAATAGAATATGCGAGATAACTGGCATAGTGGGTGAGAATTGAAAATTGTAAAGATTTTTAAATTGCTTTTCGAATCGACGTCGTCTGCACCTTCCCTGTTACCCTCTTCTGCAACGGCTCCTCAGCTGTTGTCGTCCAGTGGCCAGTAAAGGGGAAGCTTGACACCCCCCCACCCCCCAGAAAGACTTTGAGGTACGTGTCCCTCCTTTTAAGCCCTGCACATTCAGGCGAAGGGGATCCTGCGCCATATCAAAGCATATAATGTGCCAGCTGTCACAGCTCGGCTGAAGAGACCCTCCTGCTGCAAGCAGCACCGGGGATTTTGGATTTCTTCCAATTTAAGGGTGTGGAATGGTTGGTCTGAAACAGAGGGTAATTTTTCATGTACTTACCTACTGTTATTCCATGCTGCAGAATACTTTTGGAGCAATTAGCTCCTTTACCATTTGTAGAGATGAGTCATTCATGTAAAACACTGAGGAAAGAACATGGGCTTTATATGCTGGAACATGCTGTGTTTGTTGCTGTACCAGGGATCGCAGGACAGGAGTCGGGTAGTGCCGTCTAGAACAGACGGCATTTTTGTCCAGTCATTCCAAGTTTTGAGTTTTCTCTTTGCTCTATAGCATCCTTTGTAAAGTGGTGGGATTAGCAGAGAGGGGTTTGTGCACACCACGTGCCTGTAGCATCTTCAGTTGCTGCTGCCTTGATTATATATTGTGGTGGGGAGTTGTGTCGTTTGGTTTTGTTGTTTGTAAGTTGAGAAGCTGACAAGGTAGGCAGATCTGGGACTGGAAAACCTCTAATCTTGTTCTTGTATCCAGTCAAAAATTGGAGGGGCAACTTAACCTTAGGGATTTGGGGCTGAATCTGAAAGTTCTTGTTCTAAGCCTTGCAAAAATCAAAGGTTTTAGACGAGAGAGTCTGGTTCAAGCCCAATTTAAGTTCAAAGCAATGAGTGGGAGTTGTGCATGCTATGAAATCCTGTGAATATGGGATGCATACATTTAATGAGGAGTGCTTTGACAACTTATTCCATATGTCCTAAAGGAAATTCACCTACTTATCAGTAACCTTTTTTGCCTAAGTTGTAAATCTGTTGAATGCAGCACCTGTAGTATACATGACACTAAATGAAAACGTTGTAATACCAAATTAGGCACTTAGATAGATATTAAATATACAAATGGCTTATTGATGTGGTGACTTGACAGCCCTTGTCAAAATGGCAAGAAACTTTCTAACACGGTCTTGAGAGAAGCTTGGGCTATGGAAGAGAAGATGGTCAATAAGTTTGGTTTCCGTTCCTCTTGCTGCTTTTTCTCTAGTTGGACCTGCCTGCCGCGGCTGGACCGCGGCCCTGCGTAACTCCGGGTACACTCGGTGTCCACTGAAAGCTGGCGTTGGGTCTAGCTGCAGAGTACACGGGTCGTGCTGGAGTGCTGTGGGTTTGCTTTCGTTAGCGGTCCCTGCAGGACAGTGTTCCAGTCTTCAGTTCTTGTTGATCTAAATGTCGTATTTGCCCAAAGAGGTACTAGACAGATGATGGATAAGTTGTGGTAGCAATGATGGAAGAGCTGTGCACCGAAATGAAAGGGGTTTCCCCAGCTACCTGGGAGGTCTGAAAGTGGTTGGCACCAAATCAGCAGAACGATGACGCCCAAGACACGTGCGAAGCTGTGTATCTACTGCTAGATGTAAGTATGGATGAGACTCTGCTGAAGTTCACAGTGGTGTCACCAAATGGCGCTGGGCTGGGGGTTGTCTGCAGTGGAACCTGGAACAAGAGTCCAGAAAAGGTTTGTTGGGAGTCATGGTTGAGGGTTTCGCTGGGGACTGGGTTCCATGTTAAATTAGAGCTAGGAACTGTGAAAGGCATGAAAGAAACATAATGACCTGAAGATAAAAACGGAAAAACACCGAGCCTGCCCAAGGAAAATGCAGCGAGAGCTTTTAGTTAAAATTGTGGTGGAAAGGGCTCTTAGAAACATGAGCGAAGCAACCTCCGTAGTGCAAGGGAACAGGCATCGCTCCTGCGCCATTCTGCCTGTATCCCTGGAAGCAGTGGTTTATTCTCTGTGAACAAACAGGATAATCAAAAGAAGACTAGATTATTTATTACCAATATTTGAATGATACACAGAAACACAACGGTTCCTAAATACAGGCTAACAAGGTCTGGTAGAGGTATTGCCTACTGGAAGAGGACTTTCAGACCAGACGTAAAACTCTCAGTTGAACAGACAGCAACGCGAACCAGCAGCTCGAGTCATAAATAAGGGGCTAATTTTTACATGGTGCTTTGCATTTTCAAGCCACTGAACCAATGAACACCTTTCGGGAAGGGAGGTAGCATCAGCTGTTTGTAAACTGGTTGGCGTGGCTGCTGGAAAGAGGATGTGTTAGTCTGGTGTCTTTATTGGCAGAGTCGTGTGGCAGCGGTACACGGTGTAATAGCTGCTTTTACTGTACAGTGACAGTAAAATTCAGTTTTGAAGTGAAGAGTTTATTGTCTGACTCCATTTCCCTAGGATCTAGTGCAGAAAACATAATTTTACTTTTTTTTTCTTCTGAATTTGTAGTCTCTCTCTAGTCCATGACCTTGTTCTCTGTGTGAAGCCCATCTTTTGAGTAAGGCTAGTCTTTCTCATGTGGCCTGCTTGAAATCAACGGGTCATTAAGACGTACTGAACAGCACTTAAAACATTTTGTTTGATGTAGTCAGGTTAAAATGTTTGATATATCACTGGCTTTAGTTGTATAGGAAAAAAAAAAAGCTCAAAGATGTTGCTCCTCTTGGCTTTGGCTGAATGTGTTGGTTGTAAGGACATCTGGGTCATAAGTATTACTGTGTCATGGGAACTTCTGGAGAAGCCAGTGTTTGCTCTACAGTAATAGAAGAAGCTGGTGAGGAGTTACTCCAGTCGGAGACAGAATGAGTAATTTTCAGGTAATTTGAAGACTACTTTAATTTTCTTTTCCCTTTACTTTATTAGGTGTTTGGAGGTTGGCATGCCCATTGCTGTTTGAAGCGCTAGGCATCACTGACGGAGCTTTTACGTGAACTGTCAGGCAGCCGCTGTCCCCTCTAAAACGCAGGAGTGATGCGGTGCTGGGCTAATTTATCAGTACCAAAACAAAAGTTGCTTATTGTGTCTACCTGTTGCTTTCCGAGGCACGTGTCTCCACGGGCACTGCATTGTTAGCACTGGTTTTAAGCACAGTGTAGCAGATTGGTAGTTAAAAGTCTTTGAAGATGAATATTTTAAATCTAAAGACCCATCAAAGCATCATCTTGTCACTGGAACGGTATGTTACGGTGTCGTAAAGCACAGAGCGGTTGTACGAGCTCGTTATTGTGGAACTCCCTTTTAGCCGTGTTTTGAAGTGCGTTGTGGTGGCAGTGTCTCCGTAGCCTTGTTGGTGTGCAGAAATGCACGCGGCTGTGTAAGGAAGGACGGAGCAGCGCGAGACCGGGGGATGTGCTGCGGAAACCCAGCGAGCTGCTGCGTGCGTGGTACCCGTGACTCCTCGAGCCATCCCTAGCGGGAGCCGCTGCAGTTTGCATACCGCGTTTCAGGTGTCTTTACTGGGGGCATTATTGCCACGTACATCTAGTCGTCTGTTCAGATTGCGTTGATTTTACTTTGAAAATTACTTCCTTATGCCTTCTGTTTGAGTGTTTTGGAAAGATACCAGGCATCACCACCACCAGCAGTAAGAATGTTTGTTGAAGATGAAGAAAATAAATCAAGGAATTGCTAATGATGTGCTGAGTCAAAGCAGCTTTTATTACAAACAAACTTATCCTGTTTGATCAACCCATCAATATATCCATCAAGTGAAATCTGTTTGAAAGTTTAGTGTTTTTGTTTTCCACTTCTCTTCAAAGAACAAGGAAAGGAGGTAGGGTTGCTCTGAACGAAGCCCTTGCTGTGTATCAGGTTCTTCAAGCTGGCTTTATTGCTCATTTTTAGGGGGGGGGGAAGAATTGTAACAATGCAACCACAATGCAAAAAAATAAGCTTGAGAAATGCATTAAAAAGGATATTCTTAGAAATAAAACCCTTTGTTACTCTTGTCAGCATCTGGGTTAGCTCCTGCCTCTTAATTTAAGCTGGGCTCTCCCTCTTTTATGTCATTTAGTCTGGAGGGAGGAGAGTGGCACCGACCAAGAACGAATCCTTCCTGTTCTGGGCTCCTCCAGTCTGCAGTCACCGGCTCTTCCTTACTCGGTGAAAAGAGGCCTTGTCCTGTGTGACTGGTTTTTCGGACAGCAAGCCCAGGCGGGGCAGGGGTGCCCACATTTTTTTCCTCTTCCCCTCTCCTCTTTAAGGTCCGTTTTTTAGCATTTTATTCTGTACTTTGGTATGCGCAGTCTTGGCTTCAGCCTGCGCGTCTCCTTCGTAGTGCTCTAGAAGTGCCTTGCGAGGACCTGGCGCATCTCCTCAGGGGAAATACGGGCTCCTTCCTGCTAGGTTCATAACCTGTCTGATTTGTTGAGTTTTGTCCAAATATCGAGCAAGTTACTGTGGCTGAAGTTGAGACCGAGCTATTGAATTTGACCGACACCTCCTCCGTCCCCCGGACTGAGCCGTGACTTTCCAGACTCCCTCCCGCGGGCTCCGGCTGCCCTTCCCTTTGCACGAATGCCTCGCAAGGTACCAGCAAATACGAGTTTCTTGACACTAAATCTCGCTGTTCTGGCAGGCCCCCCCCCGCGCACAGCAGACCTGGAGCTAGGCTCTGCACAGTCGCCGCTTCCAACTTTTCTTGATTTGCAGACACCGAAGCGTTTTCTGTTAGAGGTGCAGACCTTTTATTCTTTGCCTGCCGACAGCAGGCTTGCTTTTCTTGGTCACCTTCTGGTGAGTGATTCCCCGAAGAGCTGTGGACTGTGGAGCTACAAAATTGTATTCTTTTCTGCACTGCTCTAGTGTCAGAGTAAACTTTTATCTGTCCCGTTATTTATGGCACCTGTCTCATACACTGAGCTTTCTCTCTTTACAAGTCTCATCAATCTCTGGAAGTACAATCATCCATTTTATCTCCGAGGACATATTCTCTCTCTCTTGAAAATGTATTTATTTTTTTTTCCCTGGAAGAGATATAGGACATCAGTACGTTTTTGACACAGGTGACCACCTTCGTTTCCCACCCGCTTCCACAGGGGCCTTCACCATCACCATTAAATCTGGGTGGTCATATTGAGACTATTGAAAAACTGTATAAGAGACAGCACGGAAACAACTCACTGTCGAGAGCCTAGTGCAGCAAAGACAGCGGCGGCTAGTAGAAATAGCTGTTTCAACAAGAAAAGCTTTTACCACCCGTGATCCCGTCGTCTTCCCTGCTGGCTGGAGCAGAGGCTCTATCCCACCGACTTCCCAGCCCTGCAGAACTGCAAATGAGGAGCGGGAAACACCAACCTTAGATGAATTTCTCAGACTTCTTACATAGTAAATTTGCCCTTTCTCATATCGTGCTTTTAGCACGTGGCAGGCTCGCAGGAGCACTGGTCTTCAGCAGAAGGAGCTGCGCTCCACCGGCTCCCACCTGCTGAATTTGTCAAAGGAATAAGGAGTCCCAATTTAAAATACCTCCTCGTAAACAGAGGTGGTGGGGGGAAAGACTTCTCAGGCTCTGAGGTTTGCATCTGCGATTGCCATATGCTGGTAGCAGAATATGCTTGGATCAACTGAATTAGCAAGTTTTATCAAATAACTTGAGCTTACTAATAAATTTCTTGGATGCACTGAAGAGTGACAAATGACCTTATAAAAAGAAAAGCTGGCTAGGTTTTCTTGACAGATACTGCCTCTTCTTTTTGTGGGGCTGTTTGTCACCAGCCTGAAGAAGAAATGTCAGGACTTGATTTGTGGGCGCATCCCTACCTGAATTCCCACCGGTTTCGTTACCGCAGAACAGCGAGAGAACGGGGAGGCATGTGAAAATATTGTTGCACGATGCAGTGATCGTCTAACTTAGCAAGCCTGAGGCAATTGCAATGCTCACAAATTTCTTCAGGAAGATGAAAGATGTTTTCTTTAATTAGCGCTCATGCCCAGAGTCCTGGTTTTGGGTCTGAGAAACAACAATGTGGAAATTTTCTGGTACTCTCTTAGCTGCGTGCTGTGTGAATCGGTGTTAAGATCCAGCAGACACAATCCGTGCCCAATCCGGTTTAGTCATTTGAAGACAAAACTGAAATGATAAACTGAATGGGTCCAACAGGAGAAAACCTTGAGCAGGGCTTTGCTGGGATCCTACATATCCTCGGAAATTCTGGTTCCTGGTGTGTCTGTTACTGAGGTCTGGGGTTTCCCTTTAGCATGTGGCTGCAATGCCACTACCGTCGGCCCTTTAGTATGTAACCTTGCTTTATTTTGCTTGGTGTTTTTTAAAAGGACTAGTGAGAACTTCCCCGTGAAACCAAAGTAGTCACGAGACTGATCCTGATGGTGCAACCGAGAGAGCGGAAGAATTCGGAGACCTCAGATCATTCTCCCTTGCACTGTGTTTCGGCATGAACAAGCTTTATTTTGCTCACAGTGAGCGTGGCTTCTCAAGAAGGCTGGAAGGTCTTTGCCATGACGTTAGTTGTGGCAGCGAGGTGCTTGGGAAGATTTTTGAGCTCTCTTTTTCTAACACGATTAGAAGCAACGGAGAGCGGTTCAGTGGAGGTTTTCTCTGCTAGCACAGGTACCAAAACAAGGATCACATTGTTCCTATATCTTGATTTTTCTTTTTTTTTTTTTTCTTTTTTCCCCTTGAGAACATGCCTGTCAGTTATATGCCAGGCAGGATGCCAGAGTTTTGTTCATATCTATTCTTTTTCCTTGTTGTGCTGGCGGAGGGAGTTGGCTTTTGAAGCACCTTAGAAATGGGGCTCCAGTTGCTGCTGTAGTGGGAGTTGTTGGTGTTCCCATAGGGGTAAAGACGAGGGCTGAACGAAAAGAGGGAGAGAAAGAAGTAAGGCTCAAATTCACAGCAGGCTCAAAACAGATATCCTCCCGTTCTGCTTCTCACAAATGCCCATCACAAGTTTAGTTAGGAGAAACCAAGGTAGGGGCAATTTGCCTAGGGAGGGAATATTGTTAAACAAGTCAGCGCGGAAGGGTGTATATGCCATTTCCTACTTCACGTGTTTCCATGTGAGCTTTTTAAACATCACGAGTTCTTCCGTCTGAGCCACGTCAGGGGGTTTGGCCAAGGTTATAGATCTGCTGCTGTGGTCAGTTCCTTCCTGCTCCTGGTAGGAGACCTGTGTGAGGATTTTCAGAGTATTTGATACACAGTTTTTAAAATTGCAGTTGTATCCGTGAATTAGAGAGGACAGTCCGTCTTGTCGTGTAGGGCAGTTAACTGGGGAGTTGGGATGTGTAAAATAGTATTAATACATAGTCTACTTTGCAAAATTAAGCACCAATGTGAATACTAAGGTTTATTTATCAGAACTTCTTTCTTGTAATCTTATTTTCTAAGAAACTTATGCAAAATAGCCATTCCTAGTTAGGTGACCAGCTGTGGTGCTCTGCAGTGGTATCTATGGCACCCCTCGGCGCTCTAAGATGCACCCAGAGCCGTTCACCACTGGAGATGTGGGCAGGAATTTTGACACTACAGTAGATGAAATACCACTTCAGGCAGCAAAATAACTAACCAGCTGTTAATGTCACTTATTCTTTAATGTGTATTTTTTGTTTGTATCTATTACAACATATGCTCTGAACACAAAATATTTACCTAACTGGCAGTTTCTCCAAATTGGTCTTTGGAAAATTCTCCAAATGAGAAAACAACAAAAATGAAAAATACCTTTTAGCTTTCGTGTTGACTAAAATACACTTGATTGGCAAGTAGAAGCAGTATTTGCCAGAGAAAACCATCCCAATCTATAAAGTTTATTGCTTTCTGCCAGCATAAGCGCTCGTTTTGTAAAGCATGCAGTTTTATTTTAGTAACAACACAAACTTCTCGGGAGGAAAATCTCTCTCAACTTTCAGAAATACTTCAAATTAATCTCAGCAAGTGGTGGGAGACCTCTTGCCTTGTCATGCCTGATGCTGGTGTATACCCAGAGTAATTCAATGTGTATGTACTCAGGGCTGCACTAGCTTGGGCTCTTAACCAGCTCAGCCCCTTCATTCTCATTCCTCATTGTGGCTTGGTTTACTGCACTGAAAAGCATCGTGAGACTTGCGCCCAAAAGATCTAGTGATGTACGTGGAGTATTACAGGCTGATGAAGCCTCTACCTACCTGGAGTAGGCTGCAAATGGGAGAGGTAAATGAGGCTAACCCGGTGTCCTCATCCATACAGGCTCACTGCAAAGCGATAACTTGCTCGGTTCAGTAGCTACTCTGCGTCACGCTGGCATACCCAATGGGAATTTTGGCAGTGGAAAAATAGAGTAAAATAACTAAAACGTGAGGGCTTGGAAGTCTTGTTTCATATATAATGGTGCAAAGCCAACCCTTCCCTAGTTAAGGGCTGCACGAACAGTACTTCTTCATTTTGCTTCTGGGAAGGATGTTGCCACGCAGCTTGGGCAGTGATGGTTAAGAATCTGCACTGGCAAATTGGAAAAGATGGTCTATTAATTGCGGTTGCTTAATCTGGCATTTAGATGTTGAGTGATGGCACAATTTGCCTTTGATTTTTGTGTGGGTTTTTTTTTTTCTGTCAGCAAGAGCAATTACACAGAACTAGTGATTGGTCAAAATGTGGCTACCTCCTCTTTATAAATCAGAGCTGCAAAACATTAACATGAATTGTCATCAGATGAAATGGGCAGAGCTCACGATACTTGGAAATTGTTCTGTGTGAAGCAACTGCTTCTGTTTTGTATTGCTCTTTGTATTTCCACAGGCTTTCTTTCTCGGCATAACTTCTGCCTTTTGGACTCCTGTAAAGAAAACAATCGTATAAAATGTTTATTGTGGCTGATTTTCCTCTGTGGTCTGGATTTGGCAGAGCTGAGATCTGTAGCAGGTATTTCAGAAAATCCCGTTCTCATCCTGATGCCTCATCTCTTATTTCTGTTTGGTATGTTCATAGAGGTTTCAAGTCTGGTACGGACACACAATTTCCATCTTTACGTTTCAGTAGTAAGAGGTACATATCCAAAAAACTTGGTTCTTTCTCTCTAAAGCAGAGGAGAAGCTGTGCAGCTGTAATGCTTTGTAGAGCAGCAGCTGTTCATGCCTTTTCCTCTCAGAAAATTAAGAGCTGACATTTGCCACTGGCAGCTACACGTGAGCAGCAGTGGAAGGTGAAGGGAAAAAAGAGCTCAAACGCAGGCGTAGCACTGTGTCAGCGGGTAAGCGTTGTCCCTGGGTGCAGGGTTCAGGCGTGGGAGAAGGCTCTGAATCTTACCAATACCTTAATGCTACAGCGACCGTAGCTGCCCTGCCGATGAATCGTGGTTCCCAATTCTGCCGGCGTCAGCCGCAGTGGTGACACGGCCTCTTTCAATGTGTAATCTGCTTTCGAGCGTCTTACGCGGTAAAGTATGAAGGTCCAAACTGATAAGGTTTCATGGTGCTCGGCTGCCATCGGGAAGGATTACAGGCTGCCTGGGCTCCGAGTAGCGGCTCCTCTGGATCCTTGTGCGGCAGCCGGCGCTCTGCAGGGCCGTTGCCCCCAGCTCTGCTCCTGACAGCTCAGCCCGTCCTGCCTCGCCTGGTGCCGGCGTCTCAGCAGCCCACTTGTTATAAATGCCTTCGGACAGAAGAATGTTTGCAAGGAGATCAATCTGCAAGCTAAACTTTGTTTTTTCTGGCCTTCCCTGAATAAGGAAATGCAAAGCCTGTAGGGTGCCTTTTCTTAAGAACAGCTTTTAACCAGAAAAACCCCCAACTATGCATGAATCTAACAATTACGCTTCGATTTTCGCACCACCACCACTAACAACTGGCTAAAATCAGTGTTTTCCTCCAGTCATCTTGCAGGTCTGTAGTATAGCATTAGCATCAGGGATCAATGACGTTGTAAGTGTCAGCTAAGTCATGTCAAATTAGAGTACGTGCCCTAACGACTACGTTATATCGACACTAATAAGGGGCTACCTCAGAGCAGGGTTTTATGAAGTGCTGCATTAACCTGCTGCCTTCTAAGTGATTTGTAGTAGTCTGTGAAAGCAGGTACCTACTGTAGCCACCTGCTCTTTTCTGGTTTCCTTAATTCTCCTCTACCTCAAATTGGTTCTAGGAGTTGGGAACGGATCTTGGGATAACCAAGGAAATAGAGAGCTTGACTTTGGATGGGAGTTTAACAGTTTGGCACTATTAACCTTAAAAAATAAGAGTTGATGTGACTAGACCCATCGTGTTAAGAGTAAGATGCAATAAAAGCCAAATAAGCGAAAGGGTAATACTGGCTCAGGAATCGCCAGCAGTTTGAAGTGGATGCTCGAACAGATGTCTCATTACCGGAGCCTGGTGGTCCAGGAAGAGCCGCCGATAAGATGCAAAAGAAAAAAATTCAGTCTTGGGATGGCACTTGGTCAGGGCATAGAAAGGATGAAACGCAGCGTTAGAGCAGAGCGTGGGCTTGGTGCGCCTGAGTGACTCTGTTCTGGGGCTGGGATAGAGCATCGCTGCTGACCCCAAAGCTGTAGAAGGGATCAGGAGCTCCAAAACGCATGCTGCTGGCTGTATTTCTCCCAACCTTTGTCTTCAGTCGATAGCTGGCCCAGCGGCTCCTTGTGACTGGGCAGAGGTGGTCCAGGGGAGGGGAACTGGGCTCAGCTCTTGCTGCTGCAAGGTCTAGGGGTGGTGCTGAAGATGGAGGTGGCTTGCAATGCAGTGCTACTTTGGGACGAGCCAAGGGGTTTGCTCAGCGTTGCATTGTATGAGAAATTACAGCTGTGTAACGTGCTGGGGGGGCTGTCCTCTGATCTTTCATATCCTTTCGAGCAAGGAAACTCCTTGTACTTTCTGGACAGTGGAACAGCAGTGTCTGATTTGTAGCTGTTTCCCATTAAACCATGGTTGGCTGGTTATACTTGTATATTCTGAGTTTGTGTGAATATAGGACTGAGTTTCACCTTTTCAATTGCCTGTGAAAAATAAATATTAAGCCCTTGTGCTCACCTAAATTAGCATAGCAAACTGTTAAAAGAGCACTATTAAAGTTGTGAAGTCAAACATACAAATATTAGTGGCTCTTAGTTCTGGGTATCCTCAGCTTCAGTCCAAATGTCCTCTACCGTGTTGCTGCCTCTGGCCAATGCCAAGTTCTACGAACTCTGTGTCCGAGTTTGACCCAAAAAGTCCAGATTTCAGGTTGGGTTACGGGTTAGGATGCAAGTCTGATGGCTTTCTACCAGGACAGTTCCCCACCACACCACCAACCAGGGTGAGAGGGATGCGGGCTGAGGTAGATCGGGCAAGTCTACCCAACACCCAAAATCATCTTCCCAAATCTCCCTGTGGATCTCTGCCCACCCAGTCCACTGGGGCTTGTTGCCGAGACCTGCAGCTTTCCACGCCTTCCCCTGGCAGGAGGGAGAAGCCTCCTCCGCAGGGCTGAGTAGTCCTACCTGTCCCTGAGCAGATCCACCCCCCACCTTTCCTTGGGGATCTGACCCTCTGGAACATGGGACTCTGTTTCCAGTGGTTCCTCAGCTTCTGTGAACTGCATAGTTCCGGTCCTTCCTAGGCCGTTCTTCTAAGAATTGTGCCTGAAAGCTACGATGTCCCCAAAACTAAGATAATACATACTTACTAGCTATATGTACAATCTGTGGGTTGTATCTCTCAGACGAACCGTAGAAACCCCCAGCTACTGAGAAGTGAACCAGAAAACCCATTCGTAGTCTCAGGAGAAAAAGCAGATATGTTTTCCTGCAAGATGACTGTTCCGATAAGAAATGGGTGAAGTGAAAAGAATCAATTGTAGGTTAAAACCGTGCAGTATGTTGTTTCAACAAATTCAGGTGCACTGAGTAGCTACTTTTAGAGAGGATATACAGAGCCAAACTGTTTGTAAATAGTATGCAAATATGGCTCCTACATTAATTTGCTGCCCTGTCAGCAGCTTTGTGGCAATCCTCAGAAATTATTTGTAATAAATTGCTCGTAATTGGTTCCTAAATGTAAGGAAATCAGCAGCTCTCACTTGCTGGATATTTTAAGTCATAAATTAGGAGTGCAATGGTGATACAGATCTTGATTCTGTAACCCATACGTGTCCATGGAGTTACATGTTCATCACGGTACCAGTGATGAACCCATACGTGTCCATGGAGTTACATGTTCATCATGTTACCAACAAAAGGTAGAAAAATTAGAGTAGTATGTAATTACATTGAGCTCCTTTAAATGCATTGATACTAAAAAACAGTGGCTGAGCAGCTCTCTGATCAAGAGCTAAGCTTTCAGAGAAGTAAACCAAACTGTGCTGCAAACCCTGCCTACTCGCCTGAAAATATTTGTGATTTTTCACCATCAGTGGGGTACCTGTTCTTGATGCTGATCATGAGTTCGTAGCTCTTGTTTTGTAATATAATTTTAATTATCTTCCGAATTGCAGCGCAGCACTTCTTCTGTAAGCGTGTGGGGGGAAGATAAGAGTTGATGAAGTAAGAGCAGTAAATCTTCCATGACTTCCTTTCACTACCAGATTGCTCTGAAAAAGAACAAATAGGAGGACTTGTAATAAAATCTTTTGGCACGCAACAAGTTTAAAATTTTAATGCAAACTTTTATTATTAAACCTTTTGGACAACTTCTTCCTTTGCCTTTTGCTCTCAGTTTTTGTCTGTTCTTCCCTTAAATGGAGCCTGTGCCATTGAAATCCCTTTAGCGATGCAGCAAGGGGAGGCCTTTCCTCCTCCTCTGAGAGAAACAGGTATGAAACAGGAGCATGAAATTAAGCACATCCCCCATGCCTTTATTTTATAACATTCCGATTTTCCAAATTGCTGATAAACACAATTATCCAAGTAAGGAAAATGTAAATACTACTAATAGAATTTAATTCAGGTAAGCATATAATGAATGCTTAAAGGTTTTGCCTTTCATTATCGTGCTTTAAGCCCATAAAGGAAAAGCTGCAATTCAATATGTGGAATGAGGAAATGATTTTCAGGTAAAAAGAGAGGATTTTAGTGTGAAGTAACTGTAGTTGGCCCAAGTTGCTTACCTGCAAACCAGTGATGTTTATCGTTAGAATATGCCTGAGAGTCAGATTTCAATTCCCGCGGTTCCTGAGACCCGCTGTGCTTCGCTGCGTATCTCTGCTTTTTTCCCCTTTCACCTGCCCGGTGCTTGAGGCACATCAAACGCTTAAAATGCAGAGTGGAGAACAGAACGAATTACAGAGCCTCACATCTCCTGAGGGGGGGAAGGATCCTTCGGCTCCCGGTGGAATTTCTCCCAAATTGTGCCTCTCGAGAGAGGGAGGAGGAGGATAGAGACAGAAAGATGCATTTCTTTGCGACCCAAAGTTAACCAAATAAGGAAGATGTAAAGGAATATTTCTGCTTCTTTTCTCCCTCTGAACTGCAGGGATCCATTTATCATCTTATTTGTGTTAATTGGACACTTGAGCACTTGTTTGCATCTTACTTTCTGTTAATCAGTGTATCCAGTGCAGTTTGCCAGGAGCCGGGTTCACCGGCCACCAGCTTGGGATGCGAGCATGAGTGCACTGGTATATACTGTCATTTGTCTGGAGGAAAGAAGCCAGGAATTAATGAATTAATTGATGGCAGTGCTACCTCACTGCTGTCTGTGGTCCAAGGTTTGCTTTTACAGCTGCGGGGTTGCACGGGCGAGAGACCTGAACACGTCCTGCCGTGGCTAGACTGGCTGTACATACATACAGCGCGAATACATTAATGTATTCTCCATACATAGCAGCTCTTACAGGCGGTCGTCTTTCTGGTGGAATGCCTCCTGCGCCCCATGGGATTTAATGAATCCCTTTCTCCCATCTTAACATTTCCAAAATAAACCGCAGGCAGAGATGGAAGGAGACGGGTCACATCTTACCCGCTGTTTGGGAGTAGAGGGGTGCAGGGAAGCAAACGCCTCCGTATTGCTCTGCCACGAGCTTCCCTCCTCTGCACGCACCTGAACAGCAGCCAGCAGGAGCAGCCGCGTGAAGCCCTGGGGGTGCAGGGGATCAGGAATGCAAGACAGTAGTTTGCCTTTGGGATAGGCCAAGATTTGGACCTAAATCTTCAATGCTTAATCCCAGACCTTTAGTACATTCGTGGGGCATTATGTATTTCTTGCCACAGCCATCATGAACTGTTCCCAGGCTTTCAGCAAGGGATGAGGGAGGAGAATCCTGTCGCTTTTTACTGTTACCGAAAGTGGCCATCGAGCAACATAATTAACACTGTCTCCCTGCCGTACACCACGGGCACTCAGATTGACAGGCTGCGGGATCTGCGTATTGTGAGAGCGTTCTCCAGGTGACCCTTTCATTAATCCTAATCACTAAGATGGATTACATGCCGAGGAATAATTAACCAGCCTTCAGCCTGGGCGATATTACGGCTTCTTCAGCAGGAGGCAGGCAGCCAGCATCCTTCAAAGAGGTGTTTTAGGCTCAGGTAGCCGGTGCACCTTCAGGTAGTTCCCAGCCCAGTTAGGTCATCTGAAAAGTGGCAGCCTTGCAGGGGGGATTAAATACCTTATTTAAAGGGTGTAAATCCCTCCTAAATTTCTGACCTGCTTGTGCCACGCGTTTCCCAGTCGCGGCTGTGTTGCTGTTGGCAGTGGGGAAGGCAGGAGGGAGGATGGAGAGGGGGGTCTTTAAGAGTAGCTGAAAGTGGGTTTGCTTTTGTCAGCCAGCTCTCTCTCCTTATTAATGGCTCAGCACGACATCGCTTACTCGGTTTCAGACCTCATGTTTCAGCTGGCAGCACAATGAACTACCTCCGTGCAATTCAGTTGGCGGCAATCCCATCCCTATTGACAGCCAGAAAGTGTGAGTAGGAGCCATTTAGGCTCGTATCCTGCACCGGGTGCAGAGTCACTGTCGTTTCCCTGTGGAAAACATCAAAAATCCATCTAATGCACCCCTTCACCTCTTCTGCACAGAGACAGCAGCAGATCGCAGTCTCGGGCGACGGCGGCGGCAGCAGGAGATGGCCGCGGCTTGTCCCACTTGTCTCAGCCTGCTGTTCCGGATCTGTGTGTTTATTCAAAGCGCGATGTTGTATAGGTAGAGGTATGTTTATTTTGGATTTGCTGTCGCCAAAGCTTGGGGCTTTGTCTGCGTAAGAACATCTTATTTGGACGGCTTTCTCTTTTCCTGGTCAGTGCTCTGCCTTGAAAACATCCCAGGTTTTTGACGTGCGTGATTTTTTTCCATCCTGTGCTAAACTTTGAGGATGTTTGGGCAGTGGAGGGAAACGTCAACGTGCTCTGCTGGTGCGCAGTCCCGCGGTCATCAGTGAGCAGCTCTTCAGTTGGTGCTGCCATTCAGTTTTGCTCTGCTTTTGTACTCTGAAGTGTGTCCTTGTCTGCGCATTTTTGGCAGTGGGTCGCCTTATCGGTTGTGTGCCCGTGGGAGACATCTACCCCTCATTTCTCTGTCTCAGTGCCCACGCAGGGGGCTGCTCCTGTGGCTGGAGTACCCGGTTTCTGTGGCCGTGTGGTCGGAAGAGCCGCATCAGTATAAAACACTAGGATTTGGTTGGATTTTCTGGATGCAAGGTGTTGTCCGAAGCTCGCAGCAAATGGCTTCAGCGCTGCGCTGCCTACATCGGTATCCCCTTCTCTCCTGCCTTCAGCCTGTCCGCCCTGGGCTCGGGTAGCGGTGCGGTGGTGTGGGTGCTGAGCCTTGCTGTGTCCAGCCATCCGCCCTTCTCCCAGGTTGCGGAGCAGGGAGGGCTCGCTTGGCTTTAGGAGGCAGGAACACCTGCATTAGAGAGAAATCCTTTGCTAATTCATCTTGCAGAAGGTGAGGAGGGTTTCTGGTCGCTATTCGTTATAAGCTGTTTTACCCAGCAGAAGTTCTCAACTGTAGTTGCTTTGAGGCAGTTCTATATGCTTTGCTTTATACAAGCAAATTTGCAACGGCTGAAGCTCAAAGATGGATCAACAATTCACCAACAATGGTATCGTTTTCTGTTTCCAGAGGGTAAAGCATGCTAGCGGAGGCGGTGCTCAATCATGAGATCGGGTGGGAAGGGCTTGCCCCTCCAGAGCTTAATAAATTGATTTTTAGGGAGCACGGCTTCCTCCCACGGGTGAGTTTGGAGTATCCTCACTGTGTTTCCCTATGAGATAGTTTGCACCACTTTGACAAATACAATGCATGAGAGAAACCCATAATCATCATCTGCGTTTATGGCTCTGCAGTGTTGTGCAAGGTACAGTTTTCTATCCACTAGTGTTCAGTATAACATAATATACTTGTTATTAAAACCCTCGAGAAGCGTCAGGGCAATTACAGGTTGTAGGAGGAAGGCAGCCACTCAGAGAAGTAGAAAAAAGCTTTATTCAAACTGCTCAATGGAAAAAAGATTAATATATCCTCTTGGGAGATGGATGGGAGTTAGTTCGTGAAAATACAGTGACATTCCTATGAATAGGAGTAAATAACCTCCCTCAGAGGAAAAAAATCTGTGTAAAAGTTCAGCATTGGGACCCTCTTTGGCTTTTTTTTCCTCCTTATCTCCCTCTGCACTCACAGAGACATAAAACAAAGCACATGGGATTTGTGGGTGGTTCTGTGTTTCTTTGGCTTCTTTTCAGAAGCTCTTGTCCATAACCTTTCCAGCTCTTTTGTGCGTGTTCTTCCTTAACTAATGCTCCCTTCTGCAATTTTAATCTTCATCCACAGACTTCAGTCTAGTGTGAACTTTCTCTTGATTTATGCAGTCGTGTGTATTCACCCAGAGCTCTTGGCACTCATGTGTCTGCTATATATTAATTAGGGCTCGATTCTTCCGAGTCTTCTGCATTTCGCACCCGCAGCGCTCCGAGCTCTGCTCATCGCGTCCTTCCTCCTTCCCAGGAAGAGGTCTGGAGAGCCAACGGCCCTTGCGGCACGAGGGGCTCAGAGACGCTTGAACTCTTGGGCAGGCTGATGCGGGTGAGCAAATGTGCTGCCCCGTGGTGAAACCTGGGCTGGTGAAAGCTGCCGCTTTAAGGCAGCGGAGGATAGAAGCCGTTTCGGAAGTAAGCAGAGACTTGTGAGAAGTTTTGAATGGAGAGGGGGGGAAAAAAGCCTAGGTGTGAGTGTTTGCATCCATGCTGGGGAGAAAAGCCTGCAGCCTTTTAGCCTGCACAAATGAGAACAAAAATACTTGGTGCTGGCGATTCCCCAGCAAAGCTCCTGGGTTTCGCTCCAGGAATGACCCCGAAGGAGGGGGCTTTTCCACACTCCCATTTCCGTGCAGAAGGCTTTGCAGGGAAGTAAGTGGTGCATCGTTCTGCGTTTTAGTGAAATGCGGGATGACTCTTTGGGACGTGTTCCTACAGTAAACGGTGCGGTGTTGCTGTCCTGGTTTAGGCCAGGACGGAGCTAGTTTTGTTTTCAGCAGCTCCTGTGTTTTGGCTTTAGTGTGAGAAGAACGGTGACAGCACACTGATGTTGTTGGTTGCTGCTGAACGACCAAGGACATTTTGCTGTTTTCCAGGTTCTGCTAACGTGCAGATGCAAAACTTGGGAGGGGTAGAGACAGGATAGTTGATCCAAACTGGCCAAAGAGAGTATTCCATACCATAGACGTCATGCCCGATATAAGCGAGGGTCGGTCGGGGGGGGGCCTCTAGATCTTTCTTGGTCTTTTGGGCTTTTGAGGCTTTTTGAGACCCTTAACTTGCCTTAATCCTTAAGCTTCCCTTCGGGTTGTTTTTTTTTTGTTTCCCTATTTTTACCTTTTTGTTTTTCATTCGTTCGGCTGTTGGTTCCCTCGCCTGCTCTCTCTGGAACTGGCTGTTCTGGGATAGCTGGGGGGGATACCCCTGCTCCCTGCCTGCTGCTCGGGACGGGCTGTATCGGTCGTCGGGTGGTGAGAAATTGTGTATCGTTTGTTTTATATCTTCTATTATCCTTGTATATATTATCATTATTAATATATTGTTATATTTTTCCTTTGCTGTCCTGGTGAGCTGTTTTTATCTCAACCCGTGAGTTTTTCCTTTCTCTCCAATTCTCCTCCCCACCCCAGCAGGGAGGGGGGGAGTGAGCGAGCGGCTGCGTGGTGTTGGGTTACAATTTGGGGGTAAACCACGACAGTTGCAAACACGCTTACAGCTTCTCGCTGTGACGCGGGAAAGCATCGCGTGCAGATATATAGGAGTTAGGAAGTTTTTAGTCGGGAAGAAGTGTGAGGCCAAGCAGAGAAAAAGGATTATAGTACCGCCACGGGGATGGCAATTGAAGGAGAAGTGAATTGCTGATGTTTAGCGTCAAGTGCTCACGCTTTGGGCTTCTGCAGAGTGAAATACCCATTAGCATCTGCAGGGTGTTGCCCTGGGGTGTGGACATGAAAGCAAGCATTTGTGGCCCGAAAATAATTTCACACGTGCCAAGCCTGTTTCCCATCCAAAATCAAAAATCGAAGTTTGATTTTGTTGGCCTGTGTGCTAGCGCTTGATAAGCTTGGCTTAAATGTTTGGCCCTTACGCTTTTCATGTACTATTCATTTGAATAGGAATACAAAAACTTTTCTTCTGGCTTGCTGAGGAAAACTTGCTTCATCGCACCGTGTAGCGTGAAGCTGCTGACTGTGAGCTGAAAAATTGTTTGTAGGCAGATCATCAGATCTGTCTGCTTTGTTTTCTGAAATTGCATGCCCAGAGAGAGCAATATCAGATATTTTCTTCCTCTTCCACAGTCAAGAGACTGGCGACATAACACAGAAGCAAAATGGGACTTGCCAGTCTCTATTACTTCCATCAGTTAGTGTCAGTGCGCTGATTCTTGCTTCTCTCTGATGTCTACAGACAGAAATAAATCACATTTGACCAAGCCGAGTCAACAGGCTGATTTGCAAACATGAAGTAGCATCTAATAAAAGTATGCATTTCAGATTTTTAAAGAGTAGACATTGGATTAACCTGGAGTAGTGCAAATTGCCGCTGCAGTGAGCGAACTGAAGCTTTGCTACTTGAAAGTTCAGCTTACACTTTATGTATGCAAAACTAATTAAAGCTCAATTTGCTCATGTTTTCAGAACAGACTTCAAATACATTTGACTGAGAAATCACATCCCTCTATATTACAAGGTGTTTCCAATCTTGTAATTTTCCCATTTGTCAACTTTGATTTTAAAGAGGAGCTCGTACTGCAAAGCAATCTTATTCTCTAGCAGTGATCACCCAGCAAGCCTCGTAAGAATAAATAATTATTCTTACCTTGATATTTCAAGTAGCTGGTACCCAATATTGTATGAAATGTCTCCAAACATCCTCACAGCCCTTTGAGGTTGTCTGGTCTATGGAGGAGGGGGAACGTTACCACGTTTGTACGACGTGAGCAGCCCATTAGTCTGATCTCCAGCCCCTAGGATATCTATTCCCGGCAGTGCCCTTACCCCATACCCTAAACTTTCTTTCCCAAAGTGCAGTGTAGTTTTTATAAACGCACGCTTCTTCCCGTTCCTTGGTGCGCTCAGAAATCCTCAGCCACCTTGTGAGCTGGTACATCCCTGGTAGCTGCAGGGTGCGTTGCACAGGGCAGGCTTTTCTGGGGCGTGTTTTCCGTACCGGTGTGGGCTCAGCAATGTTGGATTTCCTAAAGAAAAACAAAAGTGAAAAGCAGGTCTGGTAAAGATAAGATTGAAAGCAGGATTTCCAAGTGCTTACAGCTGGCCTTGTATGTGTGCTGAAAAAAGGACTGCTCGCTTGGGCTTTCCCAAGAAACCAGACAAGCAGACTGGCCCTGCTTTTGAGAAAAGCGTAAGTCTGAGCTAGTTCTAGTCTTATTTTAGAAGGAAGAGGTTACACTTTACAAAAGCGAAGCTAGAGGTGCCTGTGCTCTAGTTTCTGTATATGGCAGGTGTCTTTTTGGACTCGCACGCTGCTCTCGCCCGAGCCTCCCAAACACATGGTGTGCAGTTTTACAACTTCCCTGCACCCTTCAGCAGCGTGCCTTTCTTTGCTGCTGGGGG
The DNA here is from genome assembly GCA_009819775.1 of Phoenicopterus ruber ruber. Lineage (NCBI taxonomy): Eukaryota > Metazoa > Chordata > Aves > Phoenicopteriformes > Phoenicopteridae > Phoenicopterus > Phoenicopterus ruber. The sequence goes on from CM020221.1 coordinate 964,260, forward strand.
AACAAATGCTACGGAATGTAAATAGGTAGGGCTGCAAGAGGACGGGAAGAAGAATGAAACGTTTCGGTTAGATTAAGCTCTGGTTTCTTGCCTCAGACCTGCCACCTTGATTCTTAGGTGATGATGTTTGATCGTCTAAACAAGTAGCTCCCGGGTGATAAATTCACCTTTTCTCAGTTTCAGCACAATGACTGTATTTTACATATTCAGTTTCTCTCATTTTCTTCCTGGTTTTTATTCTTCAAACGAAATGGCCTCCTAAAGTTCACGGCCCATGTATTTTTTCCAAATTATTAACTCCTCAATGTTCTCCCAAACAGTTCCCTGGTTCCCTTCCTCAGGTGTCAGGTGCCAGCTGGAGCGAGGCATCCATGCGTGGCCTTCAGAGACACAGAGCTCCAGATTTTAGCTGATGTGTTCAGCCTCGTAATCCTCGGGCTGGCGGTGAGACTGCCTGGTCTGCAGCAAGGAAATGCAGATGGTTCTTTCTGGCTGGCAGAGAACACATTCAGCTCAGCCTTCGTTTTCCTTTGAGTTGTATGCAAACCATTTCTGCTCCTTGCTCTCTCTTTTGATTTTCTATAGTGATTTCATATCCCCGTGGAAAAAGCAGGGACAGGATTGAATTTAGCTGAGAGAAAGGAAGAAAGTATAGCCTGAAATATCTTGCTTCCCCAAAGCATCCCTATTTTGCTTGTTATCATCTCCTTTTAGGCACAGGCAAGGCAGGGTGACTCTGTTTAATCCCACCTATGTGTCTTGCGTCCTTTCCCTGTCGCTCAGTGAACTCTTGAATTTTAGAGCTGTGCTTGTATACTGCAGAAGGAAGGAACCCCCGTCAGCCGAAAAGCTCTGGAGAGCCACGGAGATTCGAGAGTTACGCTCATTTGCGGTATGAACGGAAAGTGAATTTTGGAAACGGTGCTGGGCAATAAAAGAGCAAAATCTGCTAAACAAGGGGAAGTCATTATTAGGTGCATGTCCTCTGCAAGTTTATTTTGAAATCTGAATCCTCCAGGCGTGTGAGGGTCTCGGAGGAGTCAGCGGTTTGGTTGCTACAGAGAGTTTTTTCATGTTCTTGGTTCTCCTCTTGATTGTTCTGGATGGTTTTTGACACACTTGACATTTTTTATAAAATTGGTGCTGAGGCAGGGATGCTATTTTCCCCTCACTCCCTAGCAGAAAAAAAGCTGAAAAGTGGCCTTCCTTCACCCCTAGGGTGCTTTTGAGGTCTTAAATCAGAGTTAGGCGTCTTCCCAGTGCAAAGTAGACTAAATAACAGGCTAAAATAACTAAATAACAGGCAGTCATCTCCCAGTGAGGCTGCAGTATAGATACTGGAAGGGGAGCAGCTCCCGAGGACCCTTGCTGCACATTTCTTTCCCTGTTTATGGAGCTGAGAGGTGTTCAGGCTCGTAGCAAAAAAGCCTCTGCCGTCTCGATTTGCTCCGATAGCATGTTTCCCTGCGTTGCATTGCCGCTGATAGCCTTTTTCTTGGATGTGTGTCTGGCTGCAGCTCCCTCCTCCTGCTCACCTTGCTCTGTTCGGTGAATCAGATGGTTTTGTTTTCAGCAGATGTTTCTGCCTCAGATCAGTGGAGAGTCTCTAGATCATTTCACTCCTTTCTGTAAAGCGATTGAATACCAGCCGGAGGTGTAGCAAGGATATTCTCACCTGCCAGGATTTAAAACAGCTCCATTCACTACCTGATTCACTCATACTCCTGGTAGAGAAGCTTTATGCGTAAAGCTTGAAGAGAACGACGTTGCTGCCGTCGGTGCCTCTCTGGAGCGCCCGCCGCGACGCCAGCGCCGTGTGCCCTGGCAGATGCAACCAGATGAGTCTGTGGCGTTTAACCACCCGATCCCCTCGTCTCAAGGGTCGTGCTGCAGAGCGTGACTTGGGGGAAGGCTGAGCATATATCTAATATATGGCAACCGGCTAAAAAGAGGAATGACCCCAGCGTGTTGGTCAACTGAGTTCTCGGTTTAGAAGCCTAAAGTAACTAATGAAAGTTCTTCAGTTTGCTTTGAAGGTGGTGGGGAATCTGGCAGTACCTCTGCTGGTGGAGTGTTACTTTGGTTAAACAGAAAAGGATTTGTTTTCAGGAGAAATTGTTCGCTTTTTGCCTTGAGGGGCAGAGGAAGAGTAAAATTCTGAAGTGCCTATTTTATCAGTAACACTTTGCTGTCAAAAATGCTACTGAGTTTTATTGACCAACTATTCAAAAACTAGTGTCTGGAGAAGAAATGAAAATACCAAAATGCTGCTGGTTCTGTGTAACTCAGACACCTGGGCTTATTGCAGATGTCAGCTGAAAACATTGATTTACTCGAGACCTTTTCCTGCTTCACTGCTGAGCTGAGAACTCTGCCTGCTGGCTCAGGCTGTGGTCCGAGCTTTCCTTCCAGCTGCCAGGCCCCTGAAGGGGGCCGTAGTTCTCTCTCATCCCAGGTATTTATTTGCCAGGAAAGCACGGAACACAGGGGAGCGGGGAATTGTGCTTTGTAAACATGAGATCTGTAGTCACGTATGTAGACGTACTGTTACTTGGCGTCTGAGCACTGCGTGTGATAAGGGGCCACATTTCCAAAGACGGTAACGATGGAAATAGCAAGAATGCTTGAGTAATGGCAATAATATAATTGTACAGCCCTTTTAACTCTTCTTTTTATAGATAGAGGGAGAAGGTAGGATTGTAGGATGGTTGAGGTCTCAGGTGGAGCTTGCTGCTCAAGCAAGGTCTGGGGTCAGACCAGGCTGCTTGGGGCTTTATCCAGTCTGGTCCTAAAAACCTCCAGGGATGGAGCCTGCCCAAACATGACGTGCTCAGGCCGGAGTCCTTCATGGGACTTGCCACTGGTGGCCATCAAGCAGGTAGGGAGCTGCAGAGGCGAAGGCGAACGGCCCAGGCTGGCTCCGGTCCCTCTCCTTGGCCAAGCAGTATGGGCTGGAAGGACCAAATAAGTTGTCTTCTCCAGATGTCCCCCGGGTGGATTATCCATACGGTTCTCTTCGTGTTATTTAACATCCATAGGAAGTAGTTGGGAGAGGTAATGAAGCAGCACGTGCCGCATCGCTAATGGTGCAGTGCACGTTAAAAGCATTATAGCATCATAGCGTGTGAATGAATCCGGCTAAAATTGAGCTAATAAAACCCCACGCTGTTGTGGTACTGCTTGAAAGACGTAACGACTTCCCTGGTTAGGGCAGGATCTCTACCTTGAAACTCGGGTCTGGAGTGTTTCTGGACTGGTTCACGCTCAGTCTTCTGCTAGCTGTAGGTGCAGGGTACGTACCCCGTCTGTCTGGCACGGACCTCTGTCCTCTTGCCTGTGTCTTTATATGGGACTCAGGGGTTTGGATGCTTCCCGTCCTTCGGCTGCCTCTTTGTTAAGCCAGAAAACTTGTAATTTGGGGACAATGTTTGTTTTCCTAACTCTGAGATCAGAATTGACCAGGGTGTGTATGTTGTCTGGCTGATGTCAAGGTACTTTTGAGCCCAGTGCGCCTTTTCGCTTGCTCCATGGGGCGTGTTTTAGCCCCACAAAGTCTTTCAAGGATGTGGCCGGTCTAAGAGGCTGGAAGAGCTCCTCATCCAGGATTTCCCTTGAACAATTTTTTCTTTGCAAAGTGTGATTTCCATTCAGAGCTACAGGTGTTTGGCAGTGTAAATCGTATCTTCTAAACAGCACTCAGAGTGTGGTATTACACATGGCAGTATACGTGGGTACACGTGTAATACAGTGTAAAATATTGCTGGTGTGTCAATTCTTATCAATTTTAGTCTTCTCTTATTTTTGTGGTTTTCCAACTTCTGTATGAAATGCCTGTCTCTTTTTTTTTTTTAATGTATCTATTCTTTTATCGTTGCTTTTCAAGCACATGATTATCGTGGGCAAAAAGGGAGAAATGGGGATGATGTTACTGCTGTTCAAAGGGATCTCAACCTCTGGTTTTGTTCTGTTGTGTTTAATAAGAGATTGCAATGATTGCATGTCCCACTATCACTTACCACATCACAAAACCAAGTCTGGTTTTCATTTTAATTAAAAGAATAAATTAAAATGGGTCACTTCCAGTGTTCTATATGTTTATAGCTTCAACCTTGGGTTTTTTTGGCTAACATTTTGAAATACTTCCAAAATATTTTGAAAAGCCAGGAAATGAAAGCTAGAGCTTGGAAGAGCAAGGGAGGAGGACTGTAGCTAGAAGATAAATTTGGATAGGATAATCTAACAGCTGTTTAGGGCAGGTGAACAAAATACATCTTTTCTCAGTGTATTCAAGAGAAAACAACTCAGTGTTTTAAGAGAGATGAAGTTAACTAAATGTCTTAGAAGGCCTGAGAAAAAAAACCACAAATGAGGGTTTCTCAGCACTTGAAACACGTCAGTAACAAAAGTGTTGTTATGGAAACCCTGAAGATGAGTGTAAAGTTTCTTGTCTGTTGCTTTGTTTTCTGGAGAACTAAGTCTGTGCAGTTTGGAGACAGTCATAAACCAGAGGAGCCTCGTACCGCCGGGAGCAGAGCCGGCCTCGGGGTCAGCACGCTCCATCCGTCTCCTTCGCCCAGCTCCCAGCCCAGCTGCCGCGTTACGGACCTGCCGCCTTCATTCCTCCCCTCTTCAGGAATCATAAAGTTTCTTCCCGTTTTGAAAGGTGGTGTGTCACTTACCGAAGAGCTTCCAAACACAGCTGGAGCCTGTTCTCACTTCCCACCCGAACTCGAGGTTGCCCAAGGGGCTGCTGTGGCCCATTTACTGAAGGCTCACAGAACAGCTTGAAGAAACAAGATCTCGTACAGAAATACTCCAGCGTGGATTGACCCAAAGGGATCTCCGATGAATACCCTGATGTGAAAGCACCTGTACCCGGGGGCGAGCTGCTCGCGATGCATTCTCACACCATACGGGTTTGTTGCAAGCCAGGGTAATAAATGACTCACGGGCTGCAGTTGTTTTTGAAGTGCAGTCTAGTTCCTGCAAACCTCCCATCGCAGCAGAATCCTGTACGTTACATCCATCAGCGTATGGATGCACCAGTGGGCTGCGCTCCCAAGAGGCTTTGAGTACCAAAAAGGGGCAATTTGCACTTGTGGCATCGCGGTCACAGTTCCAGGTTAAGAGCCGCTCTGGCAAAATGGGAATTTGAGACAAACATTGCAGCTTGGCAGGGTGGACTGCGTCCTTCCACAAAATCACCTGCTCGGGGGAAAAGCAGTCTGTATTTGAGGTTGTTGGGTTTGTTTGCTTTTGAGATTGAAACATATTATTTATTGAGGTAAGGCTGAGTCAGATTAGACAAGCAAACCCAACGTTCCCCGAAAAGTATTTGGGCTTTTCAGTATTTTATCTAGGATAAATATGAAACTCATCTATTCTTTGATGGATTTTTTTTTTTCATGTATAAGTTTCAAAAGCAATGGGGTAACTGTGTATGAGGATGAACTGCCAACATGACCTGTGTGCATCTCCCACTGGCCGCCGGAAAGTGTGGTCTCTTGAATTTCACCCTAACTGTTTGAGTTCCTCAAAAATCAGAAACTCAAACTGAGCAATCCCCCAACATGTAAATCGCAACTGAAATTCTTCTTGGCACGCTCTGCTATCCACTGGAAAATTGAGAAAGTGTGGAATGAGCAGCTACAAACCCTCTTACGTTGAAGTTGCTTCTGTATGGGTGCTGCACAGCAGGAAACTATTGGTATGGTGGGCGGATGGCGAAGAATTCTTCAGTGTTTAAGGGAGGATTATGGTTTTTTTAACATGTATATACATGTATGTATACATACCCTAAGCATGCCTCTTTGCACCCGTCTCCTCCCCCTGCCGCCCTTCGCGCTGTTCGGCTGTGCCTTGGCGCGTTGCTGCGGCTCGGCGACTGGAGCAGTGGGTCTTGCTGCATCCCGAGCCGGACCCCGTCTGTCAGCCTTGGCGGTCGTGGGCGTTGAGAGCAGGGATAAGCGGATTTGTGCAAACCAAGATGATGTTGCTTTCCCAAATTATCCCAAACTGCATCAGGCATTTGCGTTTGTTTTTTTAATCCTTCAGCTGATCCTTTGGGTAATAAGGTTTCTTAGTCGTGGTCTGTTCTTGCTGTGGTGACATGAGCAATAGCGTAGTCTGCCACGTGGGATCCTACCCGGGAGCCTGCGTATCTCTCCATCTGCCCCCCAGTCCACTGTTTTAGGAGCATTTTCAGGGAATCGGGCAGACTTGTTAATTTTTTGGGAGGCCCTCCAGTTGAGGGGGAGAAGCTAGAATCAGTGCAGTGCAGACTAGAAATCCACGCTGATCTTTAACGGTGCTGTCGCCGACAAGAAGTGGCTGGTAATGAGTTGTGGCTGAGGGAGGAGGTTTATGGCCTTGCGAGGCACCTGTGTGGCTCCATACCTTGTTAGTACTTCTCTGCCCTGTAACGAATCTCTCCCAGGCAAACGTCTCCTATCTGTGCTAACTGGCTGCTTGTTCCTTCTGTTTTTTTTTTCTTTAAACATCTGAATAACCTTCAGGGATGTTGTATCTAAGACACAATTTGATTTGACTGTAATTGCATTTTTTCATACGCTCTGTCTGCTCGATAGCTAACTATCTCCTTGAGTCCTTGTTATCTTTGTTTGCCAACTCACACCCTATTTTAAGAGGTTTCTTTAGCAGCTTTTTTCACCATCTTACAGATTTTAACATGATCTTGCAGCCTCATTGCAAAGAAACTCATTATATGGTGCTTGCCAATGCAAGTTGCAAAATCCTACGTGCACACCTTTAAGCTGAAACAAACCTCACATCGGAAGTAATTTATAGAGTCAGAATAATTGAGGTCAGATGGGACTTCTGGAGGTCACCTGTCCATCCCCCTGAACATATATATTACAGTTGTAAGGATCTTGGAATTTAAGCTTGGAAAGAGAGGATATATGTATGTGTGTATATATTTTTGAATGTTTTATATGATTTCTGAGGATGTGCATCTCCACTTGGGACTGGATCCTCTAGGTTCCACCGTTAACAAAATCCTAGTAATAATAAAAATGATACTAACAGCAAAAAACCCCCAAGTTTTAGATCCTCCCAGACAGAAGCCACCTGGCTGGAAGTGGAAGGTACCCATTTAATTTGCCTCGGCTGCAGAGTGTAGTTGTGAAGGTCGCAAGAGAAAATAGTTGAGAATTAACATCTCTGCACAGGCAGAGTATTTCTTCTGGGATAATTCATTAGCAAGCCAGACAGGAACTATTTGCTTCTGCTTTCAAGGGTAATGTTAGCAGCGAGCTTTGCAAGGGGTTTGTTTCACGTGGGAACGTTAAAGAAGGTTTAACTGTAACCTGTAGAGGCACTTGAACTAAATCTGAAGTGTTAAAACAGCCTCAGTCCATCCCGTTAACGTCTCTGAAGGTGAGACCTTGCTTTGAATGGCTTTGGGCAGGCCGTTCGTTCCGTTAGGCGGGCTCCAGCATGACTCTTCTGCCCAACAGCCTTGTTGGCCGCTTTATGTGTGCGTGCCCACAGGCTCCGTTGCCGTGCGGTGGTGTCCAGGCCTTGGGGACACCTTTGGTTTGCTTCCCGAGTTCTCTTCCACCAGCCAGCCCAACTGGCCTTTGCGTGGCGTATTTTCCCTCTGCCCTGCCGTGCTTTTATGCCTCCCACTGCCCTGCGTAGCTATCCCCCGCTCTGCTGCGTGCACCGCCTGCTCTTTAGGCTTTGCTTCGCTTTCCTAGGTTTTAGTTCCTACCTTTAAAGCCCAGAGGAAGTTTCTTTATCCTGTTTTCCAGCTGCTCTCAATCCTCCAAGCTCCTCTCTGCCCCTGGGCTGCTGTTACAGATTTTGGTGATCAACTTCTTTATTTCCATTCCCTATTTTTCAAAACGTTCCTGCAGACAGGGTAGAAACTCGGATGCAGATCTGCTCTTATCTCCAGTAATCCTTTCTTTAGAGTAAGTCTCGATTTAAATCCAAGAAGTGGTAACTGTTGTTCACTGCTCTGGGCCTCTGAGATTGTACATGTTGATCGGTGGTTTCGAGCCCAGTTTCAAAACCATTTCTTAAAAGCAAACATTAAAAAACAGTCATAGCGTGTCCTTTTGGAAAAGGCTCAACAAAACTCCCCCCACGTTGCTAGCAGGTCCCAGCCGGCGAGGCGAGGTGGGGCCCCGTGGGTTGGTAGATGCTTACTGGCTTTCGGGTATCTCTTGGGGACATCTCGGCATGGGTTTTGCTGACGTGAGAAAGGCTGGCGTCTGTCCTGCCTGCTGAACTCCCCCGAACGAATCCTGGCGCTGGAAATCCCCCTCAGCAAGGCTATCTGGGCAGGGAGCCCGGCGGCTCTGGCTCCCCCACGGCCCCAGAGCCGCGGGCGGTCTTGGGGGAGGCTGTGCCCGGGGTCTCGCAGATTCGGACTGTCTCTCGGAGGGGGCTTTACAGGAGGTAAAATAAGTTCGTTCAACTGAAAAAGGGTTTACTGGAGCATATGAAGGGACTTGTCGCAGTTTCACCGGTTGCACCCGCAGGTTTGAGAGTCATAACTCTTCATGTCTTGCTTCATTTACCTTCCTCTCGTTAGATTTTATCTAACATGCAAAAAGAGGTAAAAGCTTGCTTTAGGGCTTTTTGTAAGTACGTTACAGATGAGGCTCCGCAGTGTTATTAATCTCAAGAGTGACCAGGTACTGAAAATCATCAAGCCTGGCTTTCGGTTCCCTGTCATTTGCAAAACTTTAAAAGGTTGAGTGTTAAACTTCTGCTGCAGATGCCAGCTTAAAATGAGATAGCTCTGGAAAATGTCGTCAGAAGTTGTTTATTCTTTTCCAGGGAGGCGTCTAAGGAAAAATCGTATTTTTCTTCATATTCAAAACACTCAGCAACGATTTGCGATGTTGCTATGTTTTGGAACATGATCTAAAATCTGGCAAAATGTTCATTATTTTTTTTTTTTCTCTTCTCCCTTATTACAGTTCTTCTGTCAAAACTTACCCAAATTTGGGTAAGGGATAAATGTGTCAGGGCTTACGGCTCCCACATGCGCGTGGGCCGAGAAGCAGCACGGGCTCAGGGCGTGCTCTGGCTCGGTGAGGGCAGGGGATGCTGGGGAAGGGATGCTGGGGTGGGGGGGACACGGCCCAGGGGGACTCAGGCTGGTCTTCGCAGCTTGCTGGGAAAGCGGCGGACACTGGGACACGGAAGGAGGTTGGTAGGAGTCGCTGGGCTAGCTCAGCTGGCAAGGCTTGGTTATAAAAAGCCTCCTGATGGCTCGCTGTGACGCTGCGTCGCCTTTTGGTGACTTGCTGACCGGCGACCTTGCGGTATTGATGGCATCCCGTTAGAGCAGATCGCGGGTGCACACCTCCGGACTTCGAACCAGCAGACTGGAAATCCCTCCTGTTAGCTCCGGCGTGAGAGCATCGCTCCGGCTTTAGCCCCTAGTTCCTTACTTCTCCTCTTTCCCCACCTGTGGATGTGTTACTTCCTTCACATGGCTTGTGTTTGGGAGCGATCGTGGAGCTGTGAATAATGAAGCAGGCTGTTGTCAGTAAATCCCTGGAGAGAATGAGTTTTCCAGAGAAGGAGTGTCCTGGTTTAGGCCAGGATGGAGCCAGTTTTGTTTTCAGCAGCTCCCGTGTTTTGGCTTTAGTGTGAGCAGAACGGTGACAGCACACTGATGGCGCTGGTTGCTGCTGAACCACCAAGGACATTTTGCAGTTTCCCAGGTTCTGCCAATGTGCAGATGCAAAAAACTTGGGAGGGGCAGAGACAGGATAGTTGATCCAAACTGGCCAAAGAGAGTATCCCATACCATGGACGGCATGCCTGGGATAAGTGAGCGTCGGCCGGTGGGCCACTAGGCTTTTTAGACCCTTAACTTGCCTTAATCGTTAAGCTTCCCTTTGGGTTGCTTTTTGTTTCCCTATTTTTCCTTTTTGTTTTTCGTTCGTTTGGCTGTTTGTTCCCTCGCCTGCTCTCTCTGGAACTGGCTGTTCTGGGATAGCTGGGGGGGATACCCCTGCTCCCTGCCTGCTGCTCGGGACGGGCTGTATCGGTCGTCGGGTGGTGAGAAATTGTGCATCGTTTGTTTTATATATTCTATTATCCTTGTATATATTATCATTATTATCATTATTAATATATTGTTATATTTTTCCTTTGCTGTCCTGGTGAGCTGTTTTTATCTCAACCCGCGAGTTTTCCTTTCTCTCCGATTCTCCTCCCCACCCCAACAGGGAGGGGGGGAGTGAGCGAGCGGCTGCGTGGTGTTGGGGTACAATTTGGGGTTAAACCACGACAAGGAGCCATCGGATGGCAGGGAAAGCCAACGCAAGGCACTGCTTAAAGCTGCCGGCTGCTTTCAGGGACGACTCGTCTCCATTCTGCAGCTGCCACAGGTGAATGCCAGCAAGGCTGAGGCCAGCTGGTTGAGTAAAGCTTGGATTTAATACAGGTCCCCGTTTTCTGAGCTGGAGCTCTGGTTTGCCAACGTGCTGAATATTTGAAAGCTATATTTAAAGTCGGTGGAGTTGAGCTTTCAAAATACAAAGTGTATACGATAAGTATTGTTAAAGTAAATTAAATTAAACTCAGAATTGAGTCTTTTCTAATGGACACTCTGAAGTGGGTGCTTGTGACCCTAATGCCCTTGTCGCTGTGTGATGGACTAACTCCGGCTTCATCTCAGGCCCAATTTTGGAAATACATTCAGTATTGTTCAGCAAAATCTACAGATCCATAGTGATATTTCCAAAAGAAAACTAATTACAAATAAATATTATTCTGTCTTCAGAGCGGAGCTTGAATAGCATCCAATAAATAAAGCTGCAGTCCGAGTGTGAAACAGCGTGGACGAAATAAAATATTGAATAGTCATTCCATCATTTGAGTTGCATGATGAAATCTGTATCCTAATGCACAGGTACCTGATGGTGAGCTCACGCTGAACCCCACTGCCTTATTTTCCCCATTTCTGCAATATAAAGTGTTCTTAGTTTTTAAACCTTGCGTGGACGTGTAATGAGCAATTAGTGTCCTCCCGGGAGAACCTGCCTTATTTTTCTAAGGGTCTAGGATCTAAAAAGGGACCAATAATGTGAGTAATGATAAAACTGATTACTCTTATCCATGTGTCAAAGGCATTGCTAGGATATACAATTGAAAATAAAGAATTAGGCCTCCCAGACGCCTCCTGCTTATACCCAGGAGCAGAAATAGAGAAATACAAGCTAGAAATGTCACTGCCTCATTCCTGACGTTTAAAGGCTTTACTGGACGATGGAAGAAAGTATGTTACTGAAACCTCATGCTGTATAGAAATGCGCTTTGGATTCTTAGGTAGCCTCTTAGATATTCTTGTATCTTTAAAATTAAGAAATGAAGGGATTAGTTTGGGCTTGTGAGTCATGGAAGACCTTGGCTTGAAATAGCAAGTGGCTTTCCACCTCTAAGCCGGGAGGAGAAAGAGAGAGCCGGTAATGTGCTGCAAGAATTTTCCCCGTTATATAAATTACACGCAGGCTGACAGATTCCTCAAGTCAACTTAATCTGTTTTCTTCTGCGCCCGGAAAGAGAAAATGACCATTTAATTATTGGAAGAAAAAAATTACCCTACTAATTGAGAGAGTCACATTAGTACAATTTAGTTTATAGTTCGATTTATTTGGGGAACACGGATGCAGTTGAGCCAAAGATGTTATTTAATGTTTAATTGGATGGCCTCAAAGTGACGAAGAACCGAATGTCCTCATCAAAACAAACCCAGCCTCTGTGCTTCGCTGGTGTTACTATATAGGACAAGTTTTTGCAAAATTGATCCTGCTTTGTTCATACGTGCTTCAGTCGTCTGTATTTTTACTTTTCTCTGCTTCCAATGGCCCGTATTTAACTTTGCATCCTGGGGAAGTTACACCATAACTTGTAAGAGCAGTAACTTGTCAGAGCAAATGCTTGTAAGAGCATTTTCCAGGTATAGACTCTTTCCCAGGAACCATTTCCATCGCTTCCTGCAGCGCAGCCCCGAGGGGTGAACCCGTGCCCACCGACACCCGTGGGTTTATTTTCCCCTGAGCGCGGGACAGCGATGCTGCGATCTGGGCAGGCACCGCGGACGTGGGGCTGGGGAGGGAGACCAGCCGGGCGCAGTTCGATGTCGGCCTACTTTAAGAAGGGCTTTAAGAAAAAAAAAAAATCATAGATTTACTCTTAATATTGTTAATGTTCGTCATTTAGAAAACGTAACACTCTACAGCCGCCGCAGTTAAGACGTAGAGTGGCTTGGGCACAGCCCCATGAATAATGCAGACCGTTAGCGGTTTGTGTTTTGAAACAAACAAAAATATTAACAGATCTTAATGGGACTGGCTCTGATGTCAACTAGCCACTTAGCAATTAAAGTTTTAATTGCTCTGCAATTAAATTTGCAAGTACAATGTAATTAGCACACAGAGTTTAATTTGCAAAAGCGGGGCTCTGGTCGAGAGTCCCAGGGCTCGGGGAACGCGTGGTGGGGACCAGGGCAGCGAGGGAAGCCGTTCCCTCTTGGATTTTATAGGGAAAGCTTCATTTCCCCAAGTCTCAGTGCGTCTCCCGGAAATCTTGCAAACCGACTCTGCTTCTCAAGCTGTCCTGAGTTACAACCAAAAGCCGTACGTATAAAACTGCAAAACTGGCTGTTTCGGAGCTTTCACGGAGCCGCCCTCGGCGGCGAGGTGCAAGATCCATCCTGGTGATTTGAGGCTGCTGTTTTTATAACACGCTCCCTTTTTTCAAAGCAATGCTCTACTGGTAGCAGCCTGGACGTGCAGCTGCCTGCGAGCAGCCTCGTGCTTACTACAGGGCTCCTGTTCGTCGCTCGGAGGAGTTGCATCTGTTGGAGTTGAACAGTGCATTTAAGCACAAGTAATAGTGCGAACCATGTCCCACGAGGCAGCAAAAATGGATGAATTTAGCTGCACCCACCACAAATAAGTTTCCGTTTCCTCAGCTAATTTGCAACTTTTCTTAGCGGCTTGTGAGTTCTGGTTGACAAGTGAAAAAATGGGTGGGAAAGAGGGCAAAGCGTTTGGCAGCGCGGAAATGTTACGCCTAGGTGAATGGCATTTACCTAAAAATCTGTGCGAAGGAATGAGGATAAGGCTTTAGCTCTTATCGTCCAGGAGGCTCACAGGGAAAAAATAAATGAGGATAAAAGAGGAAGGGTGCTGGTCTTTGAATCCAAGGCATGAGGGTAGAAAATTTCCAGCATAAAAATGTCTTTTGCCAAAGGTGGGCCGTGATTCAAATAACAGCGCCTGGAAAAAGAACCAAAGAGCCTCCCATCTAATTGAGACTTCTGAGTGTCTGCCAAACCCAAAATACTTTGAATTATGCATGGTTACACTGATTCCTGGCAGCTGTTTCTGTTGGGAGCAGGCTGGTGGCTTCTGGGGGTATCGTTCTCTTCTGTACCCTCACACTGGTCACCTTCTCGTGTTGGTTGTGAGAAAGCCAAATGGTGGCACCCTTCGAGCTAGGGAATTGATTCACAAAATTCAGCTGGCTGAAAGCGTGCCTCAAAAACACCGCCGTGATATGGCAAAGGCCCATTTCGCTGCTTGCGGGACCATTAATGAAGTGACTCATCGGTCAGATGGTATCAGGGCATATTTGGTCCGTGTGGGAACGGAGAAGAACAGGGACTGGAGGGGAATCCTAAGTATAGCCACCAAAACACAGCTGCCAGCCTTTACTCTTGGTAAGTCCTCCATGCTAGTGAAGATGCAGAGATTTTTATTTTATTTTATGATCTGTCTATATGAAAAATAACTTACTTTCTCTTCCATCAATATGGAATAGGTTCTTACAGCTGAAATAAGAATGCATGGTTTGGATGCAAGCTAAAGCTCCACAAAATCAGCTCGGCTGTAAATGAAATATCAATGTGGAATTCAATAATGCTCAATATTTCGGCAGAAACGCAGCATTTTCCAATCTTCTTGCCTCGAGTGAAGCATCACTTGCATTATTTAGTATTTGCTTTATGGACATGTCAAAGGAAGTCACAAATTTATCTCCATTAATTGATCAATATTGTATTGCGTTTCTTTTGGTTTCTTTATCTGGTTGATACATCAAAGAAAGCAATTTATTTCCTACGTGGAGAACTGCGCTGCGCAGGCTGCCAGCTAGGAAAAGAAAATGGGTAAAACTCCTTCTGTTTATAGCTGTGTTAGACCCTTTATTTCCGCGAGAGGTGAATTTGGCTCACGGTCTGGGGAGTTTATTGTTAGGTGTTTAATGTTCCCGATTGCTTAATTACACAACAGGAGAATGAGAGACTTGTTCCAGTACAATAAATTGTAATTAAGCAGCACATTTATTACTAAACCATACTGAAAGAGAGGCAGCCTACCCGTATCTCTTCTCTTGCTGTAGTGTCAAAGATCGAATACCTTCGCCTTTCAATTCCAGCCTTCCTGAGGCTACTGTCCTGTTCAATCTTTCTCTTATGCACTTTGGGGAAAAAGAAAAAAAAAAAAAAGATTTATTTTCTCCTGCAGCAGCTGAGTTTGTCTAATGAAGTCTCTCGCAGACTGTTTTGTGGCTGGGTAGAAGAATACAGCTGTCTGAGGAGGACCAGGGAGCTGCTCGGCTCTGGCATTGGAAGCATCGCAGAGCTTTGGAAAAGGGCGAAAGGAGCAGCAGAGGTGGGCTCGGAGCCACCTCGTGGCTGGGGGTGGTGGACCAAGGCTGTGTTGGGCTTGCGTGGCCAGGTTTGGCAGCGGGGGGGCTACAGGGGCGGCTTCTGTGAGAAGCTGCCAGAAGCTTCCCCTGTGTCCGACAGAGCCAACGCCAGCGGCTCCGAAACGGACCCGCCGCTGGCCAAGGCCGAGCCCGTCAGCGACGGTGGCAGCGCCTTGGGGGTAACAGAGTTAAGAAGGGGAAAAAACTGCTGTGGAACAGCAGCTGGGGACAGGAGTGGGATGTGAGAGCAACAGCCCTGCAGGCCCCAAGGCCAAGGAGAAGGAGGGCAGGAGGTGCTCCAGGTGCCGGAGCAGAGGTTCCCTGGCAGCCCGTGGTGCAGCCCATGGCGAGGCCGGCTGTGCCCCTGCCCCATGGAGGCCCACGGGGGAGCAGACACCCACCTGCACCGGGGAGGACCCCACGCCGGGGCAGGGGGTGCCCGAAGGAGGCTGTGACCCCTTGGGAAGCCCACGCTGGAGCAGGCTCCTGGCAGGACCTGTGGGCCCGTGGAGAGAGGAGCCCAGGCTGGAGCAGGTTTGCTGGCAGGAGCTGTGACCCCGTGGGAGGGACCCACGCTGGAGCCGTCTGTTCCTGAGGGACTGCGCCCCGTGGGGGGACCCACGCTGGAGCCATCTGTTCCTGAGGGACTGCGCCCCGTGGGAGGGACCCACGCTGGAGCCATCTGTTCCTGAGGGACTGCGCCCCGTGGGAGGGACCCACGCATGGAGGGCTGTCTCCCATGGGAGACCGGGTAGCGAGGTGGGAACGTAAAATACAGGCTCGCTAAGGCATTGCTGTGTTCCTGTGAGTGAAACCTTGCCTTTGGAGGATGTGGTGGGTCGAGAGGAGGAGACTCATCGATGCTTTGCAGGAGCAGAGGTTGCTTTCACGTTCAAACTGATTTAGGGAGACTTTTCTGAAACAACATAATTTCCGTCATCACCACATTCTTGCATTCCTTCTGGTTGTTTCAAGTAGAAACAAGAGAAATTTTATAATAGCAATTTCATTTGCGTGTAGTAACTTTATATTCAAATTTGCAAAACAAGAAACAGGCGCTGGAATCAAAACACTGCTTCATTAGCAGAACTGGTAGAAAATGCTTTTAAATGACTGCATATGAAATCCATATTCAGTAGCTTTCAAAAAAGCAAGTTTTAGTTTTGTTCTGACACACAAGGCCTGTGCATCGTGTTGTGGTAGATACTTCTGGAAGAATCAGGGTTTGTGGCAAGAAATGCACCCGCAGTCTTGTGTGTCTTCTCCACGATGTATGCTTCAAACAGCTTTATTAGGAATAAAACTAGTTTGAATGCAAATGTGAAATGAGCATTTACATCGTTCTTGGTTTTTACTCAACAAAGTACTTTTAAATTGCTAAGCAGTTAAGAGTAGTTACCAGGAACTGCCTCCAAATTTGAGCAGTTCTCATATAGAAAATCCTTACTGAATTCATCAAAACAAATGCTTCTTGTCTTTTTTTCTGACTGATATCCAAACCCTACACCACCTTGGGTCATGAGAAATACTAACTATAATCCTTCGCTTTAATGTCAATGGCTTTTTGGGGTTGCCGTGAAACAGAAACTATATTGAATTTGAGCAATTTGTGCTTGCCCAAGGGTTTCCTGAAGCTTACGGTTTTCTGCTCAACTCTATAGCTGCTGCTTGAAACTCCAAGGTGGCAGTGGGTGGGATAACTACCTACAAATCTAAATAACGTCTGCCTTTTGGAAGTTGACCCCTTCTTCTGTAAGTGAAATTAGTTTGCTTTGGTTTGGTTTTTATAGAACATCATCTGACGTCTTCTTGCCTGTATCCACAATATTGTGCTGGGAAATCTTCTCTGTATTTTTTAAATTAGTATTTTAATTTCATCACCAGTATGTTTCTTGCGTACTGGGGGAAATGGTTGATGCAGTAAAAGGGTCATGAAGACTGTAGTAAAAATAATCTGTGCAATATTGTGCTTTCCATCTCGAAGTCCTTCACCATCATCAGGCAGGAATTTGTCATCAAGGTACGGCAGGGAGAGCTCAATTTTCTAGGTGTGAAAAATAGGCTGTAAATGGATGGGAGCTGAGCTGATATTTCTGTGTTACTCCCGTGAGCTCTTTCCACCCCCAAGGCGGTCCTTTGGCATCATCGCTCCCTCGTGGGGATTTTCGTCTCCTCTGTCTCTCGACCCTTGGAGAGCACCTGAGGAGGATGAAGCATCGACTTGTGATCATGCGGGATCATGAGTGAACCACATAATTTTTTAACATAGTGAGAAATGCTTCCCCCCAAAAAAACCACACTGAGCCCTAAGAATCAGAACCCAGCTTCTTATTTTTAAGTCCTTATAAGAAAATAAATGGGATATGGGAATATACGTAGCTTTCTTCCAGAGGGATGATGAGCATGGATTGCTTTGGGAAGCAATAGATGGCATCTTGAGCAGTGGGACAGACCTCAAAATGCTTTTGGATAATGTGATCTATCTGTGCATTACTGCTCAGGTTTGGCTGTCTTTTTCCCTGGAACCGGTTACGACTCCATGAGCTAAAAGTGAGGTCAACTCATTCCCTTTGCGGATATTTGTTGTAGAGCTTTTTGTAGAATATCCCCATTTCGGCTCTGCTGAAACTCAGTTCTATTAAAAAAATAAATGTATTCTTCAAAACCGTTTAGGAGTCTCTGAAGTGTGTGAGGCACCGTTAAAAGTTGATTTTGCTCATTCTTGAGATAAATATCTATTTTTGTGCTTCATATTAGACTGATACTTAATACGAACCAGTGAATCAAACATTTATAAAAAATAATTATAAAAATAAATTGGCTTTTAAAGGGAAGTTAGCCTATACAAGGAATGGATTTGGGGTCTATTTGAAGCTAACAATAAATCAGCAACCTCAGAATTCAATTCTCAGGGTTATCTACTAGCCCCAAAGTATTATATTGCATATTTTCGTATTTCTGTGATGGCTTTACTGTGTGAATACAGGTGAGTGCTTTCTTGGCAGACCTTTGATAGGTGCTCACTGTGCACTGTCCATGGCGAATATGAATATTCAGCGCGGGGGATGCCATACCCTTATACTTCGTCTGCCTTTACACCTTGCTGTCCTGCATACTTCTCCCTGCCGCGGTGGGAGCTGCAGAACTGTGCACACACCGCCTGCCAGCCCCCCGTCACTGGGCAGCGTCCCCCAGGCATTTTCTCCCCCTTGTATCTAAGCGTGTGTGGAGATATATATGTACTTGTGTAAGTAATCACTCGTACGGGTATTTGCTGCTTTACTAGGGATAGTTTTAGAGACTTCATATTGAAATATATACTTGCTTTCTGGTAGTAATTTCATAGTAGCATTGTGTGTGTGTGTGTGTATATATACCACACACTTGCTTATTAGTAATAACTTGTAATAAAGAAATCTTAATAAACACACACACACACACACACACACCCCCCCCCCAACTCTCTGTGCTTCTGTATTACTGAATCCACTGCTGCAACCTTGACGCTCCCGCAGGCCGGGTAACCTTTAGGTCATGATATTTATCAAATGGTAACTTTTAGTTTCATAAATAACAAGATTTTTTTTTTTTATTTAATTTTTTTAATCAGCAATAGATCTTGGGATCTATTGCACCGGACTGTGTAAGACCCCTCTCCCTCCAAAATACTGTGTGCCCTTTAAAGGCACCCTTTAAAGTTTGTCCTGCCTTAATACAATACCTTCTTCCGTTCACCTCTGCGTACCGTTACCCTCCTTCTTTATTCTGCTACGGAGATATTTGAAGTTGTCTGCTCAATTTGAGTTACCTTATTACGTGTCTAGTAGGGATACGGTGTCTAAACTTGTTTCGGAGTCCCCAAAGTTTTCTTTTTCTGGTTGGTGTGGTGTTTTGGTAGGCTGGAGTCGTCCTTGCTGTGAGGGGTATCGTGGGGTAATTTACGCACGGACACGTAGGGCTGGCAGGACTGTATTTTATATTGTGTAGGAGAAGTTTCTTTTCGTGACGGTGGTCTTGCGCTGTGGTCAGTGCCTCTGGATTCCCTCTGCAGGAGGCAGGGTTGTATAATCTCTTACCGAACTGGTTGGAGATACCTGTTTGTGCGGGCATTCGAGGCCCGCTTTGGTATCTAACATACGAACACAGGTAGCCGTGAGGCGGGTGAGAGCCACTAACCGCCGACCTTCCCTCTTGCCACGTAGAGACCCACAGAGAGCAAGTCACTGCGGGCTGGTGTAGCGGGGTCCCTTAACAATCTGCTTCCCGGTTTGGGGTGAGAGGAGCCATTTTAGTGACTGGTAACACTTGAAATTCTCACTTTTCTGTCTCGCACTTTGTTGCAGCCTAAATGGTGGTTGTAGGCACGATAACCCCATGTTCCCCCCATGCGTGTACGCTGCTTCTCGTCGTGGCATCGCTTGTGTGCGCACAAGGTGGTGGGGACATCTCCGGTTCCTTCCCTTCTCCTGGCTCGCGTTCCTCAGGTGTCCTTCGAAACGCCCAGACTGGCCCCGAGCCGCTTTCTTTCCATTCAACCTTTGCTTTTAAATCCCCCTCGCGTGTCTCCCCGGCGCAGTATTGGTACGCGCAGAAAGCAGCCTTGCTCTCGGAAGGTGAAATGTTTGAAAAGGAAAGGTACGCTGAGATGGGAATTAAATAATGGCCACGGGTCACAGTAATTTTCCTTTTGGTAATAGCTGTGTTATTCATGGATGAGTGTTCTTGAGGATTAGTTTCTCAGTGAAAATGAGCAAGATTACTCCGTGGTTTTCATGTGTGGTGTTAAAGACCTAAATCTTTTCCTTTTTTAACACAAAAATTGGAGAAAATTTCACCTGAAAGTGTAATACATGAAACAAAGTTCACATTGAGCTTAGTGTACTAGTAAGTATTTCCTGACTGTACAGATACTCCACTAAAAAAGCTCAAGTGTTGAAAGTTTGTATATGTTGTTCTTAACCTTTTTCTGAGTTTATGTGCTCTCCTTCATATAATACATTTAATTAATTTTCAAGTTGTAGGGCTCTGGTGGTTTTATTCACAGTATAATCAAATACATTTTAAAACTTAAATCTCAAAGAACTTGATTTCCCTTTTAAAATGGTCTTTTTTTTTTCTTTGTCTCGCAGATGGGAAGGTTGAAGTGACAAAAGAAGGCGTGAAGCTGTGCACCATGGGACCTGGCAAAGTGTTTGGGGAGTTGGCCATCCTCTACAACTGCACCCGAACAGCAACTGTCAAAAGTAAGATCATTTTTGAACTTTGATGTTGAATGACTTGGGATTTCACTGGGAAGTAGGGTGGTTCTCATCTCTTCTTTGGAGCTGCAGCCTCTGTTAGATGTTCCACTTAATTAATGAAACTCTTTAGGGCATGGATTATAGTATTGAATTTAGCCATGGCGAGCGGGAAGAAGATTCCAAAGAAGCGCTTCACCGGATTCTTTCGCTCAGGTTTGTTCACGCAGGGAACATCCTACGTTAATCCAGCACAGCTGACGCTACCTTATGCAGAGGAGCCTGTCGCTAATGCCATAGCTTTCCTTGCGATTCCTGCTGAACCCCACGATCCTGCTGTGCTTAGAAGAGCATACATGACCCTTGTAAGTGTAAGCCTTCAAGGGAAACTCAGTTAAGCTTACGTATTTTTTCAGGACAAGTCATTGTTCTTCCCCCAACACTGACTAAACAAAATCAGGAAAAACGCCTGGATGGCACTGATCCCCTGCACTCAGTCTTCAGCGCTCCTCCTGTAACCTGGTTGCTTTTATGAACGGTCTGGGCAAAAGCCTGGGTTGCACAATAAGTAGAGGAAAAATCACATTGCTACGTACAACATAAATATGTTTTCATTTAAATTCAGGTTAATAGTTGAGATTTGGGATATATGATATCACAGTCCTTGATCTTGAGGATCAGAGTTTGTGGTGACCTCTTAAGCAGAGGGGTTATATAGGAGATAATAGTTGTGTCGTTTAAAGATGCTGTAGGGGAGAAGTTAGAAGGGTACAGATGGTGGGATAGAATAATACAAACAAGTGGTACCAAAATAATGAGGCATGCGAGTCCCTGTTCAGAAGAAAGGTTTTTAGAAATACCTAATTTGGCTTCAAAAAGAGAGAGAAAGAAAGAGAACAAATGGGCAGAAATGACAAAACAGGTAAAGATAACTAGATTTTTTTTTTTTTTTGTGAAGAACATGCTGTTCTCCATAATTCTAAAGACCTTGACTGATGTACTCTATTTTCACCTGCACAAACCTTGCCTTTTTGCAAGTACTGTTAAGTGCAGGTAAGTCTTGGCTATGATATAGTCCGTTCATCGGTGGCACAGTTCATGCTTTGGAGTAATCCAAGCGATTAGCAAATGCTTTGGAGTAATCCCAAACGATGTAGGAAATGTGCATGTAGCCCAAGTCACGCCTAGCTCGACGGGGACAGCCCCAGCGACCTCCAGGCTGCTTCAGACAGTGCGTTGGGCGGCTCTTCTGTGAGATGCTTTCTCTCCTTCCCCCTGGCCCACCAAGGGGAACACGGGTGCGAATGGGAAGCGGGCGTTGACCCACCCTCTCCTCCCCACACCTTCCTGCCCCCTCGGTGCGTTATCCACGTACAGCCTGTTCTTCTGTCCGGTTAAAGGTTTGGGGGATTGAGGATGGCGATGAATTCAGTTATGTGATAAAAACAGCTATAGGAAGTTGGAAAGAGCAGAGAAAGAGGGGAGATGGTCGAATCCTAGAAAAGGAGACGAGAGGATGGTGGTTGTTCCCTTCCCCTTAGAAATGCAGAGCTAAAAGGCTGCGCTAGAGGATCCTCTAGTACCACGAGCACTACGTCATGTAATCCTGCATAGTCCCACTCTTCTGTGTCCGTTTCCAACCTGTTTGTACAAGTCCCTCCAACAGAAAATAACACGGGCAGCAGTTTTGACTGTCAGTTTTGCTATTACTTGCTTTTTCATGTACTAAGTCTCCTCTCTTGAGCAAACCTCCAGATTGCCACTTGGCACTTAGTTTTACTGAATCCTTTTTTCCGGGTTAAATCAGGGTAGTAGTAAGGTCACTACTATAACCGTCCTCAGAGAGATCTTTCTTCAAGAAAGAGGAGTCTGCATTTGTAGTTATAGTCTGTTCCTTTCCCACCGGCATCGTAAAATTATGATAATTATGCACCTCCTTCTGCCGGCAGCTGTCGGGCACGTAATCTCATTTCCAGCGCCAGCAGGTGACTTTTAGGTATTTTCTCTCTCATTATTGCACAGGTAAGTAGCAGTTGTGATTGTAGTCGGCTTCGTGTCCTTTCAAGTGCGGTGGCACACAAGGTCGCAGCTCGACTTTGGGGAGCTGTTTCAGCGAGACCTTGCTGAGCAGAGGTCTTGGAGGTGTGCAGATCGTATTACTGGCCTAAATTGTTGCCGCTGCTGCTAACAACCAACTTCAAACATCTGTGTGTTCTTTTGGCTAGATGATAAATAAATGTCATAGATCTCTAGAAAGGCGCACACTAGTAAATATTCCATTAAGTCTGATGATAACTTTGATCATTGCAAGGTTTATTTCAGGAGAAATGAACAATTGATGATTGCAATGAGAGTAGACACCTAGTCAACAGTGATGGTGGAGATGTGTCAAGGGGCATCATCCAACTTTCATTTAGAGAAACACTTCAAGTCACGGCTTCCCAATTTTCAGGAGATAGATTTCCATTACCTCCAGAGTGTCAGAAGTGCTTTTTGATGTGCCTGCCAGTACTTCATTACTAGGACGTTAAGTATTTCTTTTTGAAAAATGAAGTTGCAGCCAAGACTGAATGAAGGATGCGTTACGGCAGTGTGAAGCTCGGCGTTGCCTTTGGGCCGTAACGATGTGTCAGCTGTGTTGACACCTCTTGCTGTAACTCGTTTGTATGTGTACTCTTGCGTTGGCTTTGTAAATAATAAAGTTTTTAGTGTCATTCCTCACTGCATTAGTCTACACGGGCTCTTCAGTTGGTGCTTGCTCTGTAGGAGATTGCAGACTTAAAGGGATAAATCGCTGTAGGAAGGACTTTGTCTTTTAAAAATAATTTAGAAGACTTTAAAATTTAATTATTCTGATCTGACTCCTGTTTCATTATGACCTCTTTAATAAGACAGCCCAGGGCTTTTGAAAGCCTGCCCCAAGAGAATTATTATAATAGTTTTTCAGTATTATTGCAGTCTTAAATAAAAGCAGGATGGGGTCTAACCAGGGCCTGGGAAGAAAGAACAACCAAACCCTTGGGTGCCCAGAAGCACTGAGGGAGGGAGGGCCACATCTCATGACATGTGGCCTCATCTTTAAGATAACTGCTTACAATCTTCTGACATCCGATTTTTTTGGTTATTCTGAAGCTTTTGCTTTACATTTCAAGATATTACAGCAAGAATAATTGTTGTTTTTTCTGGTGGAGACTGTTCAATCTGATGCTCCAAGTGTGTCCTCGTCACGGCTTTCTAAAGCGCTAGTGTTCACAGATCGGCTTCCATTACATCTACAGCGAAATCCAAATCAGCAGCTAATTTCTTCCTCTGTCTGTATTGATTATCCAGAGTTCCCACATGCCTGCATGCAAAACTTGGTGCTACTTGCAATATAAAGCAGAATCACAGACTTTCCTCCCTGATTCCAACAAATAATTACATTCAGTGCATTAGAATAAGGAAAAGAAAACTCCACTCATTATGGATAAATTATTTTACACCTAAAATGACGTCCCTAATCCCCTGGGAGAGCGGTATTCTCCAAATACACCTGTTCACCTATCTATCTCAAATTGTTATTGTCGTCGTTTTGAGGATGCTAGTTGAGTGTCTTCAAATAGTAAAGGTGGTAAGCTGTGCTTTCAGGTCCCTCAGAAATAACGTTGTTGACTCAACATGTGATCTGAATATTAAAAACACGCTGGGTTTTGTTATTGGGTTTGTCTACCCCTGCTTTCTCCCTGTAACTCGCCACCGCCTACGTAGGTTCATAACAGGCCGAGTGCCGGCGTGCCCCAAATCTCTGCCTTGGTCTCCTGTCAGCACCAAGGCGAACGTCAGCGCGCGGGTGGCTTGCGGGTAGGAGCCTGCTGCCCTTCTCTTCCCGACCGCGGTGTCACATTGGCGCGGGAGTCCAGTGATGGGAAAGGAGGCTGGGCGAGATGTGCAGGTCCACCTTGGCTCTGCCCAACCCGCCCAGCTCAATACTGGACTCCGTTAATTGGCAATCGTTCCTGTACACCGAGAAGGGGTTTTGTCTTGCTCATTGCCAAGCAAACAGGATCTCCAAGTGTGTTATCGTGAGAGTCTGAAAGAAGCAAACATACTAAAATTCAGATGTGGTTTTGTTTAGTAGTAATATGGGTGGTAGAAGGAACTATGAGATGTCAGAAAAAAAAACCCCAAAAGACAAAAAAACCCCGGTTGAATTCAGGTTGTGGGTACGACTTTGTAATTCTTCATTTGATAACACAAGAGATCATCTTAGTGGAAATTTATCTGCTGTTAATGCTGTGCAGTAGTTCTCGTTCCTCTTAAAGAGTAAGCTGATGAGCAGAGTTAAGCACCATTTTTGCAGGCAGTTCTGGGGAGCGCTGGTTTTGTGAAAGGAGTGGATTTTTCATGCACTGAGGATATTACATTTATTTGAGAGGTGGCCTTAGCATCTGAAATTATATTCTCTTGGGGGCAAAATTCAAATAAAAGCTTCCCACAAAAACGTCTCGATGCAAGGTGGCCAGTTTCAGTGGAGTTATACTCAACACCGGTCCATGTTTTTAGGAAAACAAAACTAGCAAATAAAGAAAGCACAAGCTGAAGTTGTTAAACTGTAAATTACGTAAATCTTTTTTCTGGTGAAACTAAGGGTGTCTCCTCAAAAGCCAGCACAGGAGTTGCTCAGGCTTCTCTGCTTATCAGCAGTGCTAATTGTATAAAACTCAGTGCCGCGCAGCGTGATCAAGGCAGTAGTTTATTAATTTGTTGCCAAGCTTGGATGAGTTCGAATTTTCCACCACTGTTTTTTTTATTTTTAATGGAGTCCTATGGAATTACTTTCCTAGGTTGCTAGCTGCAGCCCCAGAAATTACCTAACTTTACAAGGAGCTTGGTAGCGTGGATAATTTGCAAGGTAAATTAAGGCAACAGTCAGTTGCCAATTAAAACTGCAGAGACTCATTAAAAGCCTTTGAGAAAGATGTTGCCTTCCTACGTCCTCTTCTAACAATCATGGGAGCTCATGCGAAGTTTGCTCAGAGCTTCTTAAAGCAATCAACTATGGCAGAAAGAAGTTGACTTCAGATATTCAGCCATTTGATTCAAACCTTTCTGATGCTACTTACAGGTACAAAACCCAGGCTGGCCAAGCCAGAGCTGGTCAGGCCACAGATCAGCCTGGTGTGCCTGGGTCTGTGCACGTCCCTGGTAGGAGATCAATGGATATATCCGTGGAGAAAGTAATTTAAACCCTCCCTTGCACTGCCTGTATTTATTTTCTGACCTTTACAGGTTTTGCCAGTGGTGTGAGAAAGTGGAATTGGGTTATTCCTCCAAGGGAAGGACAACTAGAGAAAATGATGTTGAGGACAAATTAAATGACAAGATGTAGCAGAACTTTTTTTCCCCTCTTCTTGTTCAGTAGGCAGGAGCATCTTCAGTGGTGGAGGGGTCCTGACCACTGCAGCGCAGGGTGGTGAGGCTTAAACTGAGAGGGAGTGTAATCAAGGAGAGAATAGTCTGAGATGGGAAGAGCAAAATGAAAAATTCATACACCACCTGGTTCATTGCGTACCTGAAACGTCAACAGGCTTGTTGAACTCAGCAGCAAAAATAGGAGCCGGTTATGGAAACAAGGTAGAAAAGAGGAAATATGGAATGATTTGTCTTGGGGTGTATTGATACTTACTGGGTTGTTCGTTATCCTTAAAGCCTAAGGAGGCTGTAGTGTCGGCAGGAATGACCGACCACGAACAGTTTGAGTCCGGGGTCGGGCACGCTGTTGTGTCCTGCCTGGTGGCGTGCAGGAACGCGTCCACCTGACACAGCCCTGATGTGAAACCGCGTGTTGTCACTCTTCTCCGCATACACAGCTTTTCTGAGTGGAGAAAAGAAGGCCCAGAAGCCAGGCCATGTACTTGACGGACAAATTCTGCTACAGTTCAGAGCATTTCAAGTGCTGCAGCTTGTTGTTGACCGTAGAAACCATCCAAGGCAGCTGGTTCCTTTGAACTGCGCTTTTAATGTGGGAAAAAGAAATAAAGTGACTGAGCAAAAGCAAATCAATTTGCATTTGGTTGTGGTTAAGTATCAAGTCAGCGCTTAAGTCGCTTAACTTGGTTTCCTTCCAATACAGTGATTTTTTGTTTTTTTTTAAATCTTGATGCAGTTCTGGTGCCTCAAGATTCAAGTCACCGCATCAGTTACGAGAGCTGTGGCAGCGCTAGCATTTCCACAGTGCAGCAGCTCACCGCCTGTACAACAGCTTTAGGGTTATTGCTTATCCTGACCTTTGCTTTGACTTACTATTTTCAATCATGTGAACTTCAGCTGGTTTCTGGCAGTGCAGCAAAGCTGAGCGAAATATTGCAAGCAAGGTACGATCAAAAACAGTTGGCAGGGGAAAGAGATGTGTTTTCTAATGATGAGTGAGAATGATGCTGATGGTCTTTTGTGGAGAAAGGGGCTTCAGGGAGCGATGTGGCTGTGGAGGAGCAGATACGGGGCACCATCCCTGGAGGGATTGAAAAGCCGTGTAGATGTGGCGCTTGGGGACATGGGTTAGTGGTGGCCTTGGCAGTGCTGGGTTAACGGTTGGACTCGATAATCTTAATGGTCTCTTCCAACCTGAACGATTCTATTTGCTACTTGCTGACGGTCTGTTTGTAAGCAGCACGCTGCTGCTTCGCGTTTGGAAGAGCTCATGAGCTTGCAGAACTGCGTTGCGTGTGCTTTGTTTCTCCCATTTCTGCGTGTGACCTCCCCCCCACCCCCCCTCTGTGTACGTATTGGCTTTTGATTATTATTTCAGGATTTTTTGGACAGGAGGGTTTGATCCTTACTGCTTCAGGAGTCTGGGGAACACTATCCGTAGAACTGTCTCTCTGACTCAGGCTTTCGCCACTGAGAAATCTTCAGTATAGACAGCTGCCAGTCCTATCTGGGAAATAGATGCTTTCTGCTATACATTACGTTTTCTACCCCTGGTAACGCAGAAGGAGAGGTAGCGTTTTATTCTGACTTAAATGCTGTGACCCAAAATTTGAAAGTTTCATTGTTTTTTCTTCTTTCTCCCCATTCAGTGTTTCTAACATAAAAGGTCTGCAAGAAAATAAAGTCCCATATATCCAGTTCCTAAGAATCATGAGACTGAAATAAAAAATGACTTATTTATAAGGAAGGCGCAAGCTCTGGCAACATATTATTTGATTCTCTGAAGAAGGGCTTTATCTTTTCCGTGTTACTGGATTAGTGTATTAATTTCAAGGCTACGGCGTTTCAGTTCCTGGGCCAGGAGCAGCTGCAATTTGAGCTGAAAAAGTAGCGAGGGATGGGTGGTGGTGTGGCGTTCTCGCTTCGGTTTGAGCTGGTACTAGAAACAAGAAATCCCTAGCGCTTGCTCGCTGCTTCCTTAAATGCTCGCGGAGTTGGGGTGTTGGTGTTGCCTTTGCTCTTGAGCAAATCTGCCTTGTCTCTCAAAGCCCTTAATTAGTGCTTTTAATGAAAATCAACTTCTTTCTTTTTTCCTTTTCTTTGGATTTTGTTTGTGATTACCAATACTGTGTGTTTAGTTTGCCTGCCTTTGGCACCTTCAGAGTTTTGTCCGTCTTTTCAGGATGGAAAGCGTTGCCGTTTCGGGGATTTTTTTCTTACATCTTTTTCTGTGGCTCATTTGACTGGAATTGTTTTTTTTTCTTTTTTTTTAACCTGAATGTTTCTTATCTTTTTTTTTTTTTTCTATAAAACTCATTCTAGATTAGTTTTGTCGCAGTGCTTACCCAGTACCCAGAGTGTTCCCCTTGGCCCTGTAGTTGATTTAATGCTGCTGTTACCTTTATTGGCTCACCGGCAGATGCTTCGGGGCAGAGACGTTGCTGTGAGTTGGCTTTTCTAGCAGCGCTCATTAGATCAGAGAGACAGAAAGCGATGGCGACTTCTGGAGCCAGCTGAGCGACGCCGCTCAGTGATGACGCTACAGTCTGTCTTGGAGGCAGGAACGGAAGAAAGATGCTGATGGCTTGTACAGGAGTCTATGAAACATCGCAGACCTGTGGCATCAAAGAGAAACTTCATTACGGCATTTTGTCGTGCGTGCCGAGGTGTTGGAAAGAGGGCAGGAGACAAATGCAGCAGCACCCCATGAATCTCTTAGTTTTCCTCTCCTTATTTGGATTATTTCCTAGTTAACTGTAGAATAGCTCAAAGGGTTTAGTCTTGGATTACTCATTTTCTGTAACTCTTCCTTCAGCACCCGCTTTTAAGCTTTAGAAAAGGTATAAAACAGCGCCTGGAAAACTTACGAATCAATTTAAGGTAAGAGACACCATGAGGAATGAGACTTGAGAAGTTTTTGTAGGTAAATTTACAAAATGGAGCAAAGAGGAAGCTTGAATGCTGGTTTTATTTTACAACGAGGTTGAATACCTGGAGAAATAAAGGTGTGCAAAACTCCTCGGCCCAGTAAAATCCTTGAAGAACGTTCATCACACGTGCTGGCAAGAGCAGCTCCCCTAACACCCCGAGGTTTAGGCTTCGTGGGCAATTTGGAGGCTGGTGTGCTACGTGGTAGAGCTGGAGCGGAGGGAGCGACCCAGCCCCGATGTTGGGGTGTGCTGCCGGGCAGCCCGGCCGCCCGCTGCAAAGCCGTGAGCCCCCGTAGACCCTGAGCCGCGTCTGTTCGTCCCTGCGTGATGTCTGGGGTGGCTGTAGGGCTACAAAAAGCTGCGGGTAGCTGCGTTCGGGTCACTGCATAGAGTCTCACGCTCTGGGGTCGTACCCTGCGTATAACGTGTGCCTCCTGCAGAGAATAGCTTTTCTCTCCTTCAGATACATAAAATTATTTAAAACTCAAGAGCAGGAAATAATTTTATTATAGGAAAAAGCTTTCAGTGTAAGTCCACGTTTAAAAACGATATAGACCTGTTTGCCAGAGCTCAGAATGATGTGTTGGTCGTGTCTGATACAGAAGCATGATCAGCAGGGGAAATGCAGGGGAAATGAAGCACTTGAGTGCTTTTTAAGTAATTTTGTTGATATTTTTCATGTTGTTTTAATTGCAGAGTCAGATAATCTGAGAAACCATCACAGTTAAACACATTTATAAGTAGATTATGCCTTGCTCCATGCAACCCTTGAGGAAGTAGTTAATATTAACAGCAGCTGTAAAATAATTACTTCACAAGCGCTTCCTTTCCGTCCCCTTTTATGCACGTCCCCGAAAACATTACTGATGCATGAGATGGCTAGAGCAGTTTTGATAAATGAGAGGGCTGAACTTTGCTAATGATGGTAAACCTTCGCTCTGAGCAGAGTTTGATGAACAAGGGAGTGCAACAGTAGTATTTGCCATTTATATTCCTTGATGGCTCAACAGTACGTGGCCTTTTCTCAGACTAAAATGCAACAGACTGCACAGGGTCTGGTTTTGACTCACCGATATACCAAAGTTGCTGCTTCTAGACTATTTCCTGGTACTAATTGTGGAACAAAAAGCTGCTTGGTACCAAGACAGATGGAAATGATCAGTTTGTGTTTGGGAGCCAAAGCAAGCATCCCCTTTTGTTCTCTAAAGCCACTTTAGCAGATGCTTGATGAAGTGAAATCACCCCATGCTGCCTTTCCTGGTGTCCGTAAAAATGTAGTTTTCAAAGATATTTTTACCTTTTGTATTTCAGGGTTTCTTTCTGAGTTACAATGGATTAATTTTTAAAGATTTGATTATACCTTTCTGTATTGGAGGAGTTGTGCTTCCCTATACTTGAAGTCCATCACTTTCAATAAACTTCCATTAGGCTGATCTTAAAACAAAGTCTCCCAGCAATAAGCTCAAATACGTAACTAGTCAGTAAATGTTACTGTAATTTATGTTGCTTTCAGCCAAGCTATAGCACCATCATCTCCACTGACTAACGTGTTTGGTCCCCTTGGACCGTGCTGATCCTGCTGCCTCCGCCGTCTCTGGTCGCAATGGGCTCCAGACCTCCCCAGCCCGCAGGGAAGAGTAGTATTTTTTTCAGTGTTAAACCTTATCTGCTACAAGCTGCATTGATTATTTCTTCCACCCATTTGTAATGTTGCGGGGTTTGGTGAAAATAGTTCTGCATTCATTTTATTCGCCAACGTGATGACGCCACGCATTCTCCTCTCCAGACTGCAGATTGCCAGCCGGGTCCGCCTCTCCTTGTAGGGCAGCTGCTCCATCCCAAGGGAACGTTGTTACCTCCTCTGGACTTTGTAAAGTCCCACTGGGTCCCCTTTGGGGTGGGGAGAACAAACTGGCTCATAGCGTGGGGGATACAGGAGTGCCAAGGGGTTATCGAGCAGCGGGTGAAACCCTCAGTCTTTGTTGTATGATGTTCAATATCCACGTCGGAGTCTGGTGTCTGGTCTTGTTCAAGAAAACAGACACACGGTTAAAAATCTTGCTGTGGAAATAAACGGGGAGGTTTTCCTTCCCAGACTGTTGGAGGAAGCGGGCTGAAAGCTGGACCACAGCTCGTGTCGGTGGGAGCTGCGCAGCGGCGGGGGGACAGGGCTGAACCCAACGGTGGGGCGCGGGCCGGGGCGCCGTGCCCGTGCGTGTGTCCGCAGTGGTCCGTGGGTGCAGGGGCTGCACCCCCGGTCCCAGCAGTTCCAGCTGCGCCTACCAGCGTGCTTGTGGTGGGAGTTTCTGATCTCCAAGTCGGACCTTCAGAATCGAAGGAACATGTAATGCTGTCATTTATAACTTCAGCATTACAAATAGGCAATCAAAATTTGGAATCTTTTAATTTATGAACTCGTTCTCCCTTATTTAATCTTTAAAATTTGCCCCTGAACAGTTTATGGTAAATTCTTTAGCTTCTGTAGGATTTCTGACTCTAACTAAAGTAACTGTAGAAGCGTACACAGTTTCCTACACTTTGTCCATGTTAAAAGCTGAGGAAATATTTTATCATCAGGCTGCTGCAGCGTGGGCTATCTGTTAGTACAGTTTACACAAGAAAAATGGCAAATAACAATCTGGAAGGTTCTAGGGCTGTTACAAAGGCGAGCGATAGCCCCTGTCCCGCCCTTGCTCCTTGGGTAGTGATGCCCTCGGCTTCTGGGTGTGAACCGTCCTTTTTTCCCTGGGTGTTTGCGGGAGAGCAGTTTGTCTCCATAGACAATTAGCTTGAAATTACCTTCAAACCTATTTTCATGCCTCTCTGGAAAGCTATTTAGCAGTAAGTTTTTCTCCTTCCTTCCCCTTGCTCATCGTACTCTCTCGCTAGCTCTGCTTTTGAATCCGGAACCGAGGCGCTTCATGCCTGTGCAAAGGATGCTCTCCTTCCCGGGGCAGGGCAGGATTAGCATGCAGCACGACACGAGCCGTCAGATGTATCCTCCGCACGGCTAAAGGTCATCGATAGATCTCCACAGACATTTAAAGAGCACGTAAAGGATGCCCAAATGCTTTTGTTGACAGACCGGCACTGTTTGTTGTTCTATATTGTTTTACAGCGAGCAAAACGGAGACCAGGAGCGCATCCAGTGCAGTCTGGAGATCCAGAGCAGCGCTCCTGCTTTTCCTGCCTCTGCAGGGAAGAAATAGTTGTGCAAACACTGAAACTAAAAGTATTCTTCTCTTAAATACTCCCCACGTTTAATGCTAACTATTGTTTCCTTATTTTGCGTGCTTTTTAGCCGTTGCATGGCTCAAAATAAGGTAGGGCACCCCTGTAACAGCGCTGGGTCAGTGGGGGGGGCATCTTCCCATTGCGTTTGTGGACATCCCGGAGGAGCGGAGCTCTCGGCAGCACGAGCGGGACAGGGGAAACGGGGGAGAAGAGCAGGCAGGACGTGTGGGATCCCACGGGAGGGGATGGAGAGCGGCTCTTGGGGGGGAAGCGGGAGGGCCTGTGGAGTGTGTTGTGACTGACAGAGCTGCTGAAGTTGCTGATGGGACGTAGGTGGCTCTTTCGAAAGCGGTCTCCGCTCTCGTTTTCGTTGCATGGGTATTTTCAGAGTAAGAGGTGCTGGTGTAGCAGATGGGTATGCCATGTGCTGTATTACATAGTGTTTGAGGTTATATTTAATATATGGAAAAACAAAATAGAGGCGGAAGAAAACACGTCTATCTACTACACCGCCGACTTTGCTAGTAGATTTTTTTCCAGCTATTCGCCATCTGTGATTGCTAATTTATCTTTAGGAATTGTGAATCCCTTCGAGCAGGGTCGGTGTCCTCCTGTACGTTACCATGCTTGGTTTTGGGGGCCGACACCATAGCCCAACTCCTCAGCATTTCCCAAATTAATCGTCTGAGCCAGCAGCATGCAAATCATTTACCACCTCCTATTCAGGGAGAATAAACCCCTCAGAATTGAACTCTTGAACCAGCACTAACGAACAGGTAAGAACAGCTCCAAATCTTTTTTCTTTCCTTCTGCCATTCAAGCTTTGCTAAATTCTCAGCTGGCTGATAGTAGTGGGGCAGTAGTTCATCAAGCCGAGAGGACTAAGCGGAAGGCATTCCCCTTCCCTGTGGCAGATGGAAGGTAGGAGGCGTTTATGGAGTCGGCACCCGATGGCGCATTGAACAAAACGGCACCCCCTGGTTATTCCTCCTGGGATCTTGCGATCAGCTCAGTCAAGGGGCTGATGCCAGCGCCTGGGCTTCAGGTTTGCGCCTGGCTCCCGCGGGCTGTGTTCTCTCTGTCCTTTTGATGCTGGGCAAAAACCACGCAGTTTGCCTTGGTTTAAAAAGCTGTCCAACGTGAAGAGACGATCCTGCTCTGTATCGCTGCGGGGCCTCTTGCCAGGGAGCCGTCTCCAAAACAAGCGTGTAGCCACCACAGGCAGGTTTTTCAAGCAGCCCTTCCTCTGATGGCCCTGGTGATGTACTCTGCAGGCACGAAGGGCCCTGCGAGGTTTTTAAGGGCACGGACGTGCCTTCGCATGTGAGGGCTTCATCTCTTCCCTCTGCTGTCAGGGATGAAACTCAAGTCCAAGGGAGCAAGAAGCAGCCCTCCAGTTGGAGATGTTTTGCAGACCGTGTTTGTGTTGATAAAAAATGTGTTCACTGTTTAGTGTTCAGTGCGCTATCTTCATTCTTGATACATCTGCGTTGCTTTGACTGCCTTTGCACTTTCATAGCTGAGCCGTTAGTGTCTCGACTTCATGGACGTTGTTTGAAATGGGATTTTTTTACATAGACCAAGTGTTGTGGGAAAACGTTCAAAGTTAAATGGCTGTTTCGGGCAACTAGAGCTGTATGTTAGCAAGCCTTCATCTGCCGTAGCTTTGTATTACTGCCGTGATATGTCAATTTAAAATAGTGATTAATGCTACACATTGGTTATGCTTCCTAAAAGAAGCAAAATTCTCAATAGGAGCTGAAAAATGCTACTGTATTTTGGGGGACTGTGTACTGGCTCATCAAGCTTAGTGGCCTTTTTCAGCTGCAGATGCTCAGTGACAAAACAACTGCAATCTTCTCTATGATATAAATCTTCTAACCATAAATCCATTTGCTAGTGGCAACTCAGTTAAGTCGGGGGAAAAAAGGTACGCTCCCGGTGTGTTGTGATACCTTAGATGGAGTCTGTAATGACCAGTATTTACTCAAGTTTGTGGTGCTGTAAAGGCTGTAATTTACTTGCACTTATCTGCTCTAAAGGTTTCTGGCAAAGATGGATTTCGTATTATTTAAGTGCCAGCATTTAAAAGCACTTAGATACCAAATAAATTGACAAAATGGCAGATAGGCTTTTTAATTAAAAAAAGCAACCAAAGAAGTGCTCGGTATCGCAGGTCTGAAAAACTCATTGCGTTTCATGAATTGCATCTTCTCTCTGAATGTAATCAGAACGGGAAGGCTTTTGTGCTTTTATTTGTCTTTGGACTGCAATAAAACCCATCCAGACAACAGACTCTTGACAACTAGATTCACTCCTCCTAAGTTATTTGCAAAAACCTTTACTTCTGAATTTCAAAGTAATCAGTGTTTGAAATGGATTTGGTGACGGTCTGCTCTTTCAGCCTCTGCCTGACGCCCAGTAGGAGGAAAGGAGATTAAATCGTGTATCCTTTTTAATTAACCGGAGGAAAAAGGAGTGTGTGAAGAGACTCAACCATATTTTGTCAGTTCTTTGGTTTTCCAGGGTAGTCTGCAGCCTCTCTAAACAACATAAAGTGCAGGTGCCACATAAAGCCATCTTCTGCTTTCCTAGGACATGTCCTGGACACCCTAAATTGTTGTTTTGATGAGAATTGAGGTGAACTCCAGACAATTTGAAGCCAGCTGAGCAGCTCAGATAGCACTGAAAACTAATTGCGGAGGTCTAAACAAGGACAAATCCTGCTAGCTTTGAAGAAGTAGAATTGTCTTTATTTCTTGTGTGTGTTTTTCAGCTCTCGGGTTACTCTGCCTGCCTTACCTGTAGTAGAGGGCAGGAGTAACGATTGATTAAATTCGCACAACACGCCCAACTCAGAGCCTGTCTTTTTAAACTTAGGTTTTCCTTCATGGGCAAGGCAAAGGGAAGAATTTCTTTGTGGCTGAAGAAGGCAGCATTTAGGAATCAACCAAAGTCTGGGGGTGAGTGGTTTCTGGCACACCAGGCCATCGAGCGGCGATGCGTGTAACCCCGTTGGACACGCAGCTACTCAGAGCAAAACGTTATTTCCTTAAAGAGATCTCCTAGGTGGAGCTCTCTAGAAATTACATCCCCAATGCGTAAGCGTGAGGATAACACTTGTGAAATTACTCTTACGGGAGGAATTTGGGCATCACCAAAAAAGTCACGTAGAGTCGCTCCAGTAAAAGGGCGCTTTGTGGAAATGCGTCTGTGAAAGTTGCTGGGAGAGGACCACGTTCCTGACAGCTTATACCAGAAGACAGGAGGAAAATCCAGTGAGCTAAGAGCAAATGGCAGTGAGTTCTCACAGGGCTCGTGCTGGGAACGCAGTAGGATGCCCAGCGCTTCGGTGGGGAGTCGGAGCGGGGAGCTGCCTCGGAAGCGGGCTGAACTGGCCGAGCTCCTCATCCGTGGGTGCGAGGACGCCTCGTGGGGCGTGCGGCAGCGTTACCAGCCCCGTTTCAGAAGGGCCGAGCGCTTGCCCAGATACGCTTCTGCATCTGCGTTGGCAGCAGAAACGCTGATGGGATGTGGCTCTCCTGCTTTCCCGGCCTGTTCCCTCTTTGGTAAGACACATTCTCCACTTAAAAACTGCTTACTATCTGATTAGATCCCATATTCTCTGTTTGACGAGTCTCTGGAACCACTTCAGAGTCCCTTTTTTTCCTTGAATTTCTTCTCCACATTTTTCCCTGTGCTTTTATTTCATCATTTTCGCACACTTCTGCAATTCTTTTCACAGTCATTGCGAGAGATCCCGAATATAGATTTATTGTTGTCAGATACACTCTGCCAAAGAGCAAAGTTTGCTTTGTTCTGTGTTTTCATAACATCTCTGCTCACAGATACCAAACACGAGTTGCTATCAAAGCCTGTCATGTCTCTTCATGCCCCGGCAGAAATACAAACACCGATAGTTTTGTGGGTGTCGAGCGGGAGCCGCAGCGGCCGTGGATG
Organism: Phoenicopterus ruber ruber; assembly: GCA_009819775.1. Taxonomy (NCBI): domain Eukaryota; kingdom Metazoa; phylum Chordata; class Aves; order Phoenicopteriformes; family Phoenicopteridae; genus Phoenicopterus; species Phoenicopterus ruber. Next base: position 999,736 of record CM020221.1, read on the forward strand.
GGCTTAGCGTTGCCGGAGCTACCAGCGATGGCGGCGCCTGAGGATGTGCGGCACCGCGCACGCACCACAGGCGCGCTCCTTGCAGCGCACGTCCCGACACGGTCACGAGAGCCGGACTGGAATTGCAGGAAGATGGAATTTCCCTTTTTGCTGGAAGGGAATAACGAGGAGAAACCGTGGCCCCGCTTCTGCCTCCGCTTTGCTTCAGAGTGGTTTGTTGCTCAGCAAATGTTGTATTTCTTCCTTCCACGATGGCGAGGGAGTTGTGTGATCTCTTTCCATCCCTCTGCCCGCAGCCACCGCCCGGCGTGCGTGGTTGTGCGTGGGTATTTAAAATGTGTTCGGTAGTAGTCGGTGCTGAGCAGCTTGTGCGAGCGGCTCTCCTCGGTCGTGAAGCCGAGGTGGGGCCATCAAAGTGTTGGGGCAGAAATTCAGGTCTGGAAAGGAAGATAAAGAGTGGGAAACTCCGTGCCTTGAAGGTAACCTGTTTTCAGGTTTTCTTTCTAGTTACCTCATCTTACGGCTAGCTGTGCTGAGCTTTATTTTGGCTGTTCAGGTGAGTATCGTTTTGCCTTTCGCTGCCTCTCCAACTGCTGATCCAAATTCGGAAAATTGTTGCCTCTCTCATTTATCCCTCTGTGCCCACATGGGCATTTTAAAGCCTCCATGTATTTGCTCAGCCCTCTAAGGGGGAAGCAGATTTTGCCTTAAGTCTATTGATCTTGTGTTGTATATATGCATACACTCATAAATACATATATATATATATATAAAAAAAAACCAGACGCGCACAAATGGCCACCCCTTTAGCCAGGAGCCTCAGGCAGCACCATAATGCAAAATAAGAAAATCTCACCTCGCAAAGAGCAGGGAGCTGATTATCCCCCTTTTGCTGAGAGAGGAGATAAGCAGGAGGGACGTTTTATAGCCTCGACGTCTGTGTGACGTGTTTGGTCCATAGGCTCGTGAAACGCTACCAACTGCTGAAAAACATCAATCGAGCTGGCCGCATCCGTAGCCAGGGTGACTCACGGGCATCCAGAAAAGTGCACAGCACTAAGAAAGAGGATAATAAATCAGGACTTAAAGGTGTTTTAAAAGGATAAAGTTATTCAAGTGATCGATCTAAAAAAGTTTATTCTAATCCCTTGCTCTAAGCAGCTCGCACAGCAACAATTCAGTGCCCTGTTTTCATTGCAGCTCAGCTCCTGGTTTTGAGGAGGCCTCATTTGATGCGCAGAGATCATCGTGCCGTTACAAACCATTAGCTCGGCTTTTATGTCATCCTAAAGGGAACTTTGGTTTTTTTTCCTCCTTTTTGATCACACAGGCGCTTGTCGATTTGCACTACGGTTGCTAACGTCTCTGCCGCTGCCTGTGGCACGTGCCGAGGTTGATGCTCTCGTATTAAAAATTCTCTTGGCTAAAATAGAAAGTATTCCCACGGGGACGTTGCGTGCTTTCCTTTTTGTCCTGACTTTCCACTTTTAAAAGTGCAATTTGGGAAGCTGATTATATTTAATGGAAGGGATTACATAGCGTTATCTATTCCTTGCGGCAGGGAGGAGTTTACCTGTATGCCGGATACCAAAACCTACTGAACACGATGCATACTATTAACGTGGAGACCAGTAGTATGTGGAAGGCCACCTTTTGTTTACACTGCAGGTAGCGACTCCCGTTTCCCATCGTATGGGTTAGTGCAAAGGTGTAGCTGTAGGGGGAATTTAGGAAAAAGTAGCTGAATTAGTGAAGCAGGTGAAGGCTGCCATGCTTTGGGTGTAAAAACTCTTTCGGGGAAACTGAAGCGGTCTGTCTGTGACGACCAGACACCTCTGTATTGATCCTGGGCTCGTGTTGGTTGGAAAGGACCTCGGCAAGTCTTCTCCAACCTCCTGCTTGATGAGGGTCTACCAAGGCAGCCGTGGCTTTGTTTAGGCAGGTCTTGAAACCCCGAAGGAGGGAGATCCCCCACCTCTCCGGTGCCTGTCCCAGAGGGACATCCTCTTGGGGGAGAAGTTTTCTTTCACGTCCAGCCTGAGCCTCCCAAACTGCATCTTCTGAGTGTCGTCCCTAGGTGTGAAAGTTCGGTAACATCATCTTCGTAAGTGCCTTCCCCGGGGTGTGGGATCAGCCAGGGCTCACAGAGGTGCCACTGTTTCTGCCCTGTCCGCCTCCCGTTGCTCCGGTGCACACCTCTGTGGCCAGTGACACGGGAACCCAATTGGGAACTCCTCTGGGTTAAATATTAACTCCCCCTTAACATGCAAAATAAAAAAAAAACAAACCCCTTTAGGTTATTTTTAACCTAAATGTGCACTTTTCACTGCAGCTGGATAAACAGTTTTGCTGGCAGGAGGGAGGGGGAGCGTGTGGGAATGGGAAGCGTGGGAGAGGAGGAGTGCGGTCGGGACTGCTCCGGGTGGCAGTGAAAAAAAGTTAAAAGTCCATAAATCCTCTTTATTCTGCGTTACAATGTTTGAGTAAGATTTAACAGGCTTTAAAGTGCTCTCTTGCTTCAGACTGTGAGCTTTTGAACATACCCTGAGCCGGCCCAGTTTGTACAGGCAGAAGGTGAGGGCTTCAGGGGACCTGCAGAGCTTGCACTCAGTTCTGCTGTGTTTCATGTGGGATGGCGTTTCGTGTTATTAGAGAGAAGATAAATATACCTGGAGTGAAGCACAGAGTTTAAGAATGAGACTTCTGTCCCAGAAGCGTGATGCGATTTCGGATGAGCCCTCCTGCCCTTTAGTGCGGCTGTACATAAAACTGGGATACTACGGCTCTCGGGGATCTGCGTCGTTGCCTGAGACTGGAAGCTTCCTGGGCAGGGCTGGTTTCTGCGACACAGCCGGCACCAGTCTTGGTTGGGGTTTCCAGGCTGCGTTCTTATGCAAATAATAATTATTTGTGTGCAATTGCCGGTGACAGTGTATTATTGAACAAAAATCTTACGTAGCCTTGTGACATTGGATCTCATTAGTATATGCTTTTTGTACACAGGACAATAATAATTGCATCATATCACTTAGTTACTGACAAATTTAGATCTTCGATTACCTATTGTCAGATTCATTTACTAAGAGAAGGGGTTTTTAACCTGCCATTAACTTCCCCTGGAAACTGTGGACACCGAAGCACTAACAAATTTTACTAGCAATAGTATGTAATCCGATTAGGTTGTAATTAGGTAGTTCTCCCTGTCCAATAGCGTTTGCACTTCCATATGTTCATTATAAGGACAAGTATACAGCCCATTAAATGGAGTTTTTTAAAATACGTTTTTTAAATGAAGTATTTTGAATCTTCAGAGGATCAAATAATATTATACTTCAAGCTGGATTTGGAATTTTTTTTGCTGCTGTTCTACACTGTGCAAATATTGGACTGCTTCAAATTAATCACAAAAGGTTTATTTCTGTGATTCTGTGATATTTGCTTAAGCATTGTTGCGTTTTTAAGTGTTGCTTGACAAACGTCGTAATATCTAAAAAGACTTACTAATACCCGAGCGTTACGAAGCAGTGGGAAAGAAGCTAATCTAGTTTTGGCTGCTGCTACTGCAGACTTTTTTTGTGGTTTAAAAGAAATCCTCCTTCTTTCCCTTCTGAGTAGAGGAAGATGATGATGGTTGCATTCAGCTCCTGCTTCATTGATATAATCGCCTCCCTCAGTTACGGGCAAGTAAAAGGCTACATCAGCTGCAGTAAGTGGTGGTATCAAGAACCCAGAGACTCCCAGGTTTTGCTGTGCCCTTTCTGGCTCTTAGCAGAAGCACGGAAAGACATCGGTGAAAGCGTATTTTTCTCTAATTGGCCCTACGTGAATGTATTTGCCCCTCGGATGCCGATAAACATTTGTCTGGAATTAGGTTGCGGGCAGGTCAGGGGTACGCTACGCAGAGGGCATCGCTGTTGCCGCTGCGCCCCGGTGCTGGTGGTCTGTAGCCCCGGGAGCGACTGCACTCACGCTAGCAGGTCGGGCTCGCCTTCGCCTGGTTCCGAGGTCGGTGTTCTGGCTGGAGAAAAGCGTGGATGCGTTGCACTGCCTCCATAACGGGAATATATAAAATATCACGTGTAAAACCAAACGTCAAATCAAGACGACTCCTTACCACGTTGTCCCTTGTTGTTGTTTTAATGCGTGTGTTAAAGTCTTTGACATCAGCATCTAGAAAATGGTTGTTCCATCCTTGCTGGATTGGTGATGGGCGCTACCGAACAGAGCCCCGTGCCCCTGTCCCATTCCCCTCTCCAAATACCCCAAATACCTCGATGTGTCTGTATGACATTGATGTATGGTATCACGGTGATGCTGTGGTGTCACTGTACCACCCAGTAATACACTGGACTTCGACTGGTTTTGCAATGGCTGTGGCTTTTTGTTCCATTCTGAAGCCTGTGAAACGGTTGAAAGGTTTTCGGAATGTCCTTGACTTGCTGTCGTGATACACAGTGTGAAGGCAGTGAGGATGATCCTGAATTCAGGAGTGAAAATTAACAGATCTGGTTTGGTGCTGGACCAGAGCTGAGGGTATAAATCAGTTAAAAGGCCCCAAATCCATTAAAGACTGCAAGGTTTTCTTTCACTTCACAGGACTTAAGATTATACCCCAAGTAATTTTTCGGCCATATTTACTCATCTCTATTAATAAATTTATAGGGATTTTTATATTATAAATTAACATGTTGAAATTTTTTTGGAATTCTGCTGAGCTTGGAAGAAAAGTCTTGAAAACAGATTGGTTTTGCGGTGCTGGCAGCCCAGCTCGTACCAACAACTAGATAGGATTCATGAGATTTTTCTCTCCCAAAGCATTCTTGTCTTTTATTAATCAAATAGAGCAAAAGCAACCGAAAATGCTGCTTCCTTTTCAGTAAATCAAATAGCAACATATTTGCACTTAAAGATGCACTAACAAGTATTGCTGTACGCGAGCGCGACTCTCGATGCGGCTGTTGCACCGGGTTTGCACGGTGCATTAGCGTTAACCTCAGTTTCCAGGGGAACTGCAGCATCACGAGCGTCGGGCAAGAGTCACCTCCAACCTCGCGCCGCCGGTGTATAATGCTCGTGGCAGATGAGAGTCACGCAGCGGAGCGTTTGACAAGCTAAGTGCTTTTCCTGAGCTGCCCTAACAGCTAGAGCAGACCGTTTCCATTCGTAGTAATTTGCAGCTTTGTGTAGAATGATCTTGCGAATGAAGTGGGTATGATTTCATTTTAAACTCCGCTCGGCGGTTTCGGTGGGGTTGGATAAAGATTTAACAAATTCGCGGCGTTTCGCGATTCTTTGTCATTGCATCTTTGTTATCCTACCCTGTTTCAGTAGAAACGAGTAGGCTCAAATCTCCCCGTCTTCGAGACTGCATTTCAGAGTCGGTCGGGTTTTAAGGTGAGAAGGCGTTTCCATCCAGTTGTACGTCTCTGCGCGAGAGCTGGATCTTCCCTCTCCGGAGAAAAGGGATTGTGTTTGAAGAAGCCCTCAGCTGGGCAGGGGCTGGCCCCAGTCCCCCCCTGCCCGAGCCGCCGTGTGCCCCCACGTGCCGTGCGCCAGCGGTAGGAGCGACTGATCCCCCTGTGCCAGTGAGCCGGCAGCGATTCGCCCCAGGATCCCTGCAGTACCTCCCCGGACGAAGCTGCCCTGGCTCCGGCTGCAGCTGACCCCACGGTGTCGTGGCTCACCGGGAGCGTGGCCGAGGGTACCCGCCGCAGATGCGAAAGTCCTGCCCAGAAGTGTCTTTCTGGCCAGGAACCAGCGAGGTGGTAGAGATGCAGAAAATGGGCGCTTTTAATTCCTGCGGACAAGATTTATGGCTGAGATCCACCAGAAAGACTGCGAACCATTTCCCAGGCGTTGAGATTTTTTGGGGGGAAACGATCTTACTTTTCCAGCTTATTTTGGAAATTAAATCTTTTCTCAATGTGTTCGTTATCCATGCTGGGTTCTGAAAGAGGAAAAGTAGTGTTATGAACCCATGTTTAAAAACAGTCCTTATTTGCCTTTAGTCTGGTAAAGGGAAAGTGTTAAGAGCTTTGTCCTCTAATATCAGTTTATCTTTGAAGAGCAGAGGAGCAGAACCGGTAAAGAAATGATTCCTCGTGGAAAGAAATATTCATTTCCACCTTGCTTCTTTTTTTATGTTATAGTCTTAGTTAAGTAACTGCGACGGATTTGTATGGGTGATTAACACACAGATTCTGAATTCATCGTGTGTCTGATCTCAGCCGTCACGTTGAAAGCGGAACAACGTGAATGTCTTTTAATTACTGTTGTAATTCTTACTGCAATGGAGTGTTACAGCTCTCCGGTGTGTTTAAATGAAAATCTGACGCAGAGTAGTGCGAATCCTTCCAAACCAAAATGTTCCGGGCTGTTTGAGGAGATGTGCCTTTCCACAAACCGCCTTTTGCAGACAGTATTTTCAGGTTTTGATGAATGTGAGCCAAATAAAAGCCAGCTGTTATTTTTACTTACAAAGGAAGGGGCGCAAATACTACAGATCCGTATATATATCCTTCACCTAGTGTCCAGCTTTAGGATGAGTTCCAGCGGAGTGACCTGGAGTAGGAAGGCCACTGCATTTTCACAAGGCTTTTTTGAAGCTCACTGTTAGGCACAAATAATGCTCTGCTAAAGTTCCCTTCTTTCTCCAATTCTTGAGCCCCCAGTGCTTAGGCGCCAGGATGGGAGCCGGCGTTAGGTGGCTTGTATTTGTCTTGCCAACCTGGGCGTGCTGTGAGATCCTCCGCTGGAAGCGCTTCTGAGCTGCATCTCCATCTAAAAAGAGAAGGGGAAAAAAAAAAGGCCCATCTGTGGATGTCTGAGAGATTCTGGGTCTGGAGAGGAGGAGGACCCAGCGTTAGTCTTTTAATCTTATCTCTGCTTTTGTGTCATCCCTGGTTTGCTCTCTCTGGTCCTGGCAGCCTCCTCTGGCGAAGGTCTGCCCTCTTGCAGGGGATAACGCCGCGTGGCTCGTGCTGTCGGTGAGGTCCGACGCACGTGATCCTTCCTTCTCCGCGACAGCTCTCCCGTGACTGACCAACTAATGGTAAGCCCAGTGACGAGGAGAGCTCTCCGCGACTGGCTGTAGAAGCCCTTCGTTACCCAAACACCATCAGTCCGCTTCCAAATGACACCGGCTTTAAAGAGCGTCTCCATCCCGTCAGAACATCGCCGTCGTCATAGGTAGGACTGGTGGAGATGCCTGATAGAGGAGGCAAATAAGTTCTTTCTCTGCCCTGTACAATACTTAGGTACGTTGATTTATGTAGCAGAACTGTAGGCTGTTCAAACTATTGCTTGGCTATGCAGTAGTGGTAACGTTGGTGCAGCCAGAGCTGTCTGAGACCACAGGCCTGTTTCTGTCTTGTAAGTCATCTTTCAGGCTTGAAATCAAGCAGCAAACCTTGAAAATAAGTCAAGGTTGAGAAAAAATTGCCCGGAGTGTGATTAGTTATATATGTTACACCGCTGAGTCCAATAAAAGATACTATCTGTACGTACAAACCTAGCCCAGATGGAATTTAGTTCTTTATAAAACCTTAATTACTCTCTGCAAGCTGCTTAGGTTTGAGGCTGACGTCGTGTCCGCAGTCATATGCCCAAGGGACGCTGGTGTGTCGTAGGAGGCAGCGGGGGCCCGGCGTGGAGACGCGTTTCCGTGCCGGCAAGGGCGACAGCAGCTGGAAGAGCAGCCGCTTTCTGCTTGCGGCGAGAGCTCAGGTGCTGCCCGCCAGCTTCTTGGCTCCCCGGAGCCGCCCGTGTCGTGGGGACCTCTGTCTTCACCAGCTTTGCTTCGTGGTGTGGAAAGAGGGGGAAATGTTCCTAACCCCAAAGGGTTCTGCTGTGCTTTTAGGAGATGAAGGATGTGCTGGTCACATCATACCCTAAACTCACTTCAGCCGCCTAATGGCATGGAGCGGTTCCAGCCTCTTCTTACACGTTACACATCCCTGTTGGAAACACCGCAGAAATCCTGCAGACTCAGCCTGGGGCTGAAGTTAGCATTTGCTTCACTCAACGTTTTCTGAAGTTCTGAATTTTAGGACATAAAGGTTAACGACATGAGAAGTCAGCCTCTCCGAGCCCTCACGAGGAAAACGGCCTGTCTACAAGACCTTTTCCTGGATGAATTCGGTTATAATGTAGTTATTTCTCAGCTTCTCTAACTTGCTTTCCACCAAGTATTTGTCAAGTTGCATATAATATTTCTCCAACAGTAGAGGCATTAACCTTTATTAACCACTGCAGAGACTGTAACTGCTTAAAGACTAACGTGATAATTAAGACCACATCCTGGGCTAAGTTCACTCCTACTCAAAGTCCATTAGTTTTTATGACAATGATGAATTTCAGTGAAGTAGTAATTAGTTTTTCTCACTGCGTGGAAAAACATTATATGAAACACTGCTGTAAATTCAATCTTTCTGAGTCCGAAGGGCTGGAAGATATCCGTACTCATGAATAATACTGCAGTTGGTTTAGCTGAAGTGTCATAGTCTGACTGCGGCTGTCTAACAATGCTATTATTTTCATGTCCTAAGACATGTTTAATGGAAAAGCAAAGATTCCACAAGCTGGGAAAAAGAGCACGGTCAGATGGAGTAACTCCTCCAAGGCTGTAATTCTGAATTGTGGCGCCGAGCGGGATGGCTTGGGATAGATCTGTCTTTCCTTCTGGCGTTTATACGCTGCCGAACTTAATCCCGGCCACTTCTTAACTGTTTGTGCCTTGAATAACAAGGGTGTGATTTCCAGGTGAAGCTGTAGGAGAAGCCCCATGGGGAAAGGCTTGTTCGGGTCCTGTTTGCCCTCTTTGTGAAGGCTGTTCTGACTAGCGTTGAAAGCCGATCATAGTGCGCATGCAATTAATCATCTCAGAACGCTGGATAATTGCTGAATACCTTTGGGCTTTGCATCCGGTTTTAAGCAGCAGCATTTCTTACCATTTCTTTTTACGACTGTTTCCAAGCCTGTGTAAGGTTTACATTGTAAACAGAAGTGATGCGTGTTGGGGGAAAAAAGTGTTTTAAAATATCTGGTAAGATTTACGGTGTGGGCAGGCAGGGGAAGAGTCTCAAAGCTTGCCGTGGGCTTTAGTAACACCAACAAGCATTTTTGCCTGCAACACGTGTGATGTAGCTGGTCACATCCTTTTCTGATTTGCGCGTCCTACTGGCATGGGAATATTTCCTCTCCTCCGGTTTTGAAGTCGGATCGTATTAGTGTGAGATGCTGGGGATGGCAGGCAGCCGTCTCATCTTCTGCAGCTCACCAAGGAGGTTTCTGGCCAGGACTCGCCAAGGGTGATTTTTTTTCTCCCCAGATGTTGCATTTTCCATCCTCTGCCTGCAGCCTTGTCCTTGTGTAACGGCTGGGCGTGCTCTGCAGGCGCTGGGGAACCTGCACCTCTGGCCAGAGCGTATAGATCGGAGAGTTATCCCATCCTCTTTAATACTGCTTCCCAATCGCCGAGGCGTGGAGAGCCCTGTGTTTGTCAGGTCACGGGGAGTGGGCTTTACAGACAAGATTTCACCTTAAAAGAGTGTGTTTCTGCAAAGATGCTGTTCAGGCAGAGGTTAAACCAGGTAGATGTAGAATAAGGAAGTAAGATTGTAACACTGTAAGGTGATGCAGTGCAATTCCACATTATATTTATCGGTGGAAATACTTCTTCGCACGTTGAATGTCTCGAGCATGGCGCTGCGCTGTCTGCGCCCGGGCTGGTGGGTCCTGTCCTGCTGTCGGGGGGACAGCCGTTGCCTGCCAGCTCTGCTTTGCAGGGCAGGAGAGACGGGGGGGGGGCCAAGCCGAGAGCTCCGTGCATCGCCGTCGAGTGCCCGCCGGTTGGCCTGTCTTGGCGGCCGGATTGCGCAGAGGAGTTGTCCCACCGCTGAGCGCGAGGGGGTCCGGAGCCGCGGGCGGTGTGGCAGAACTCCTCCTCTGCCCCTGGAGAGCCTGGCTTCACGCGCACACCGGTGCCTCCTCGCCCTGACACGCTCTGACGCCGAGGAATGCCGATAACGTCTTACAGATTGTGTGTCTCGGCCAACGACGGGCTGCGGCCACGGTTTAAAACTCGGGCATTTATTTTGCTGCGCAGCGAGTCTGCTTTCTGTCAAGCAGGAGGCAAAGCTCTGTAATTAAGGTGCTTACAGTAGTGTCTGCCCCAGCCATCCCTCCCGGAGACCCCGTCCCAGAGCCGGCGCTCCCGGTGCCCGTGCCGTGTTTTCCTGGCTATCTTGGCCTTGTGCTGGGGCCGGAGCGCGCGCAACTATGGTTAGTTCAACTTGCAGGGGAGAGAATCTAAATGTGTGCCCAGGTATTGCTGTTTTGCCTTGGGGAGTTTGTATTTTACGCAATTTTACACTTTTTGTGGACACATATGTATGTATATGTATCTATATACGTAGATTTATACAGGCCATAAGGTAAGACCGTGCCTTTTTGCCAATGCAGATGTGGTTTTTTTAATTTTTCTGTTCCAATCTCAATTGTTTTTCCTAACTATCTGAAAATAGTGTTTATAAAATGGATATTTCAGTGGTCTGAAAATTGTCTGATCGCAAAGATGACACTCAATTCCCGTGGAAGTAGTTTATTCTGTTCTTTAAACCGTTACTTACACACACTGGTCTGTGAATGCTTATATGTAATAGAAATGCACTGAAATACCGAGAAAGGAACTGGAATCTGAGAGGCTTGCATGAAATAATGCGGTGGAGATCTTGCAGTAGATTTGGTTAAAACCATTTTTTCCATTCAGTTGGTTACTAAACGTTGCTTTCACTAATTACTTTTTGTTTTGAAAAAGCACCACAACAGCAAATTTGTTGTGTTCCTAATGCAAAATAGACCACGACCAATTACACTGCATGAGTGCCATATATTTAAAATACAATAAATCATCAGAATACAGATCACAATTTGTTTATATGACTACACGTACAAATTAATCGACAATTTTCATAAGATTATTTTATAGATATGCCAACTTCGTGTGCTATAGCAGCATTTACTGGGGGTTACTACACAACTTTATAATGAGTAATATGTAATAAATTATAATGAAATGTTAGTATAGAATAACTTTTTAACAAGGAGATGTGCTTGGGTATAGCCCTCGTCGAAGCCTGATAATAAAAGTTCCCAGTAAGAGTTATTTTGATGTAGGACCTAAATGCACAGTGAATAGAGAAGTATCTGATCAAAGCTTGGAATGACAAGTTAGAAATGACAAATGGCGCCATCAGATGTGAGAGCTGGGTCAGATAAGGTCAAGGAAGAGTATTACGGAAACAGAAACTGTGTAGAAAGCAGATGAAGCATCCCTGCAGGAGGCTGAGCGCGTTGCGTGTGGTGGTGTGCTGCCACACGAGAACTTCTTGCGTGTCCCTACAGCGAATGAGGGAAGCGCTTTTCAGGGTCACGATGGTTTTGTCCCACTTGAGGGCAGGGATCGTCCCCCTGTACTTGGCCCTGGTGAGGCCGCACCTCCAGTGCTGGGTTCAGTTCTGGGCCCCTCACTCCAAGACAGACACTGAGGGGCTGGAGCGTGTCCAGAGACGGGCAACGGAGCTGGGGAAGGGGCTGGAGCACAAGTGCTGTGAGGGGCGGCTGAGGGACCTGGGGGGGTTTGGCCTGGAGAAAAGGAGGCTGAGGGGAGACCTTCTCGCTCTCTGCAACTCCCTGAAAGGAGGTTGGAGCCAGGGGGGGTCGGTCTCTTCTCCCAAGGAACAGGCGACAGGACGAGAGGAAACGGCCTCAAGTTGCGCCAGGGGAGGTTTAGGTTGGATCTTGGGAACCATTTCTTCCCCGAAAGGGCTGTCGGGCCCTGGCACAGGCTGCCCAGGGCAGTGGTGGAGTCCCCATGCCTGGGGGGATTGAAAAGCCGTGTAGATGTGGCGCTTGGGGACATGGGTTAGTGGTGGCCTTGGCAGTGCTGGGTTAGCGGTTGGACTCGATGCTCTTAAAGGCCTCTTCCAACCTCAGTGATTCTGTGGTTCTGTGAAACAGCCAGAAAAACTGTATGTTGCACCTTGCAGAGTTTTTGAAGTCTTTCTAGATTTTTGCCTACTTTTGCTGCAGTTTTTCTGACTCAAGAGGTGATGGGTTTTGGTTCCAGTTCACTGAAACCTTTTGGACTTGCGCAAACAAAACGTTGTTTGGATTTATGTGACCGTGCCTTTATCTTTTTGTCATTTCTTGCTAGTGACTGTGTAATGTGTGTATATATGTGTGATAAAGAGCGCTGCTGTGCTTGCACAGGGCTTGGAGAGGTGGTGGGATCTCCGTCCTTGGAGATACTAAAAACTGGACTGGCCAACAAGTCCCTGAGCAACATGGACTTGGCTTTGGGACTTGCTTTGGGGGGGTGGGTGGCCAGGGACCACCGGAGGTCTCTTCCAACCTACATGGTTTTACGAATCTGATCCCATTCCATGAAATTAAATCAATGAAAAACATCATCTAGTTTGATTTCAACGTGCACGTCCATTGGCTAACTTGTTTTCTCATTCTAAAATGTATCTTCTTGATTTAAAAGAAAATATATTGAAGTACAAGCACAATTGGTTACCGTTTCGTAAATGTGCTTGTGGCATATATTTGCAGTAATGGAAACGATGTACTGTGAGAAAAGAGGCTAAGAGGACAAAGATGTGGGACTGAAAAAAAGAAACAGAAGTGGTCATGTGAGTGATTCTGTTAATAGGATAATTAATTTTCCCCATGCTTTAAGTGTATTCAGGTTGGAAACATGCCTTTTTAACAGGTTAGCTTTCTGTGCATACATGCACACTTGTGTGCTTGCTTTGATGACTTGCTTAAATTTTTAGTGTTTTTGTTTAATGTCTTTTAAAATTATTAAAGTGATTCATTTTGGGATGACAAAGTAGGTATTTTTAGCAACTACTGGAATAACTGCTGTGAGCAGAATAGTCTGCAGATAGTGCTGCATAATGGAGCAAGAACCCGGCCTGACTTTCAGACCCCGGAGTGATTTTGATGATTTTATGTTCCTTACAGATAAGCTGTGAAATGAGACCAGTGAGACAGGGCTAACGTGGGAGCTCATGGTACTAGTGCAACAGATATTCTGGAGTTTGAGAGCTTGCCTGCCTTACTTACATCTTCTGCAGTTCATTTTAGCAGATTCTTTATTTGCCGGAGCATCTGGAGGCCTGCGGCTGGTTTTTCACGTGGTGGAAGGTTCGGTTCGTTTAGCTGCCTGGTTGCTTTCCTGACCGTTGTTACTAGTTTTATCTGTCCTCCTGCTAGAGGTGTACGTATGTGAAGGAAGGAGTGGCAACTGGGCTACCTAGACCTGTAGTCACATAACATGGCTCCTTCCCAAGAGTTAGGGAGGAGGCAGGGTAAGAGGACGTTACTTTAGAAGCAGACGTGAAGCGTGTGCCTTTTTAGTACATAGCAGGCAAGAAACTCCAATCCTGAATAGGAGCGTGGCTCTGAAACCCCTTCGGAGATGAGCATTGCCCCAAGGAATTCTTGCAGCGAGGCCTGTGGACTCAGAGGGTCCCCACTGCCTGTTGCGGTCCCCAGTGCATGTGCTGGCGTGTACGGAAATGCCGTTTATCAGCCACGGACAAGTATCTCCAGTGGGACATTACAGTAAAATTACCATAAACAAGAGATGCAGCGGAGCAGAAGTCTTGTTTGGCGTTCGTGGTGTCCTTGTGTCCCAGCTGAGCGTTGCAGCTCTTTGCTCCCTGGCCACCCGCGTGTTTCTCCACAGCAACCGCCTTGGGCTCAGCCCCGTGTCTGTGCAGCGACTTCAGCTTCGTCCCTCCTGAAGCTTTCTTAGCCAAAGGCAGAGGTGAGCACCTGGGTCTCGCGCTCGGCTCTGGCAATGATGTGGCCAGGTTATGGCCCTGGGGACCGGAAGGTCCATGGAGCACCATGGAGCCCTGCAGTGGACATACAAGTCACTGGGCCAGCTCCTGCTCTGGTGAAACCCAGTGATATCAATGGTCCATGCTCATCCGAGCTATGGTGGTCTTTGGAAACCTTGAATGAGATTTTGGGGGGACCTACCAGTAGATCTGGCATCTCACCTGTTGGAGAAGCCCAGCACGCTCTGTCCACCTACACGTGAGCACTTCAGTCCGTGGACGCACGGCCGCTGGGAAAATAAGCCAAATTGTACGTTCCTGTGCAGCACGTCTCCAGTGGCCTCAGTTCACCTGCCTTTTTTTCTTCTAACAAATGCTGTCATTCTGTACCTCAGCATTCTTAGTCCTGCTCATTAAGTAGTTCATTAGTTGCACTGATCCCTCCGTTAATCTGTGCTACTCAAAACAAAAAGATAATTGAATTTAACTTCACAACCCACCTATAGACAGATAAAACTCCATAGAAATGTCTTGGTTGGCTTGTATTATTTTTTTAATAGTTTTTATAATTAGACTGAGAATATTCTTCCATTGACATGAGATTTAAAATATTGCTCACCCAAGGGAAATATCTTCAAATAGTGCCAATAAATGCAGTGGTACAAACCAGAATGCTTTTAAAATAGGATGTTTTTGTTTCGGCTTGGTGTCTGAAGGCAGCTTGGGAAGATAAAGCATATATGGAATGTTTTTGATGTCCCATCCCTATTTGCTGAGAGATGGGGTTGTATTTAGAGCTGTTCACAACTCGGATGGTAGATGCAGTGGTTGTGAAACAACAACAACAACAACAAAACGAAAATAAAATCCCAGAAAGTTTCGTTAGGAAAAGATTTTCAAATTTTCATCTTATTAATAAGGTTTTCTCACTTTAAAAAAAAGGTGTACGCTGTTTTTGATATATGCATATAACGACAATAAAATCCAGGCAGATTCTTAGAGAAACCATCACTGTATTAGGTTACACTGCATTATCTATGCCACGGGAGATGGATATTAAAGAAATATCTTGGTAGCAGGAAGAGAATTCCCCAGAAGAGCGTTTCCAGCAGTAACAGGCTTTGGAAATGCAGTAAGGCTTTGGTCGGGAGACCTCACGTTGCCCGAACTGTTGGCATTGCCGACAGGTAACAGCGGGGCCGCGGGTTCCCAGCGCGTCGCTGCGTTTTTTGGAAGGCGCTGATACATGAGCGGCTGCGCTGTGACCTCGTGAACGGCTTTCACCTCTCGGCTTCGACGTGGGCAACCGTCTGTTCCGGGGGAGAGGCGAGAGAGGAGGAGCGCTTTCTGCCCTTGCCTCCTGGAGTACAGGCAGCTCTGGTTTTGCTGGGCTCTGCAGAGCCGCTTCACTGAGAACAACTAGTAAAGTCACTTGCAAGCTGCATATTTGCAAATAATTTCAGCTTTAATAGCAGCTGCCTGTGCAAATCCCTTATGAGGCTTCAGAAATCTCATTTAGAATATTTAGCGTGTTATCCTGTAAAATCAGAGTAGAGTTTCACATAATAGAAGATGAAAAGTTGTATAATCCCTTCTGCTGTGATAGGTACCAAAGCCTAAAGCAGTCAAAATACAGATAGAGGTGTTCGTTCTGCTATCTCACATATCAAATAACAAAAGCAACTTGTGTTTTATGCTGTAAAGAAGATGGATGAGAGGGTGGAAAGCCCCGTAAAGCTTTTGTTACTTATTACAAGTTTCTAAACCCACTCCCAACTTGCTTTCCCCCTTCCACAGTCCGCAAATTGCTGGCGTATCCTCCTGGGCCAGGCTTTGGTTCCGGAGCGGTGACGTGCAGTACTCCGGGGAGCAGAAACCGCTTGCGATCCTGGAGCTGATGGTTCTGCTCCGTCGGCATGTAAAGGGAACTGGCGATTTTTGCAGAAAAACTACAGTGGGGGGATTTCCCGTCTTTTCCGAATTTGTGAGTTCACTGTTCTGAAAGAAAAGGCCTTGGGAAAGACTTTTACAATCGTGTTCCTTATTTTTAGGAAGAACTACCTCGTATCCTGTTGGAAGGCAGGAGCGGGGATGGGTCTTTGCTTTCTCGTTTCCCATGAAGCAGATGGGTAAGGTATTAGCTAGACGTGAAAGATGAACATTTTTTAAATGAAAGAAGTGCTACAGGACAACTGGTACATACATTTTTGGGCAAATATCTCCTGGGTGCCGTTCACTCAGATGCCGTGGACAAGCGTGGATGAGTCAATCCCTTACGTCAAAGACGGGCTTTAAAATGGAGAGGCAACTTTGCCACGGGAATATTACCCTCGAAGGGAACATCACTTTTTTCCTGTAAGGAAATAATTCCAAAAGAAGAAATGCATAATGCACAGAACGAACTAAATGCACCGCTGGTTTACTACCTCTCTGCCTTTCTGGTAGTTATTTTGAAGAGCAATATTAATAAATCAAGATTTGCAGCAGGAAATAACGAGCTTAGATTATGGTTTTATTTGCAGTCATGCATTTGTTCAAGTGAAACAGTATTTCCAAAGAAATTGAATTCTGTCAGCGGACTTGCACATCGCATTTCATTAGTGGCGCTAGCAGCGGTAGCCCCCAGCGCCGGGGTTTCTGCCCTGCTCTGCCGCCGGCGCCCGTGGGCAGGGAGCGGCGGGCAGCAGCCCCACGGCCGGCTCCTGCCTCCTGCCAGCTCCCGGGGCTCCCTCCCGCCCCGGGGCTCCCCGGCACCGCCGGTGCGGGGCTGCAGGGAGCGCGCTGCCTGCCGTGTCACCCCAGCTTCAGCAGACGCAGGCCGTAGGGTTTTTTCACCTGCTGTTTTGCCGAGTGATGTTATTATGGCCATAATGTTAAAGAAAGAAAGGAATGATGGAAGTGGTGGGATGGAAGAATTAGCGTGAGAAAAGCCCATCTCCTCTTCTCTTTTTGATGGAAAGGCTTTTTTAGCACGGAGGCAGCTCCTCTCCCTGTCAATCCATTTCAGTCACCGCTTAAAATAAATGTAATATTTGTGCTTTTCCAAATGAAAATGGGCATAATTCACGGGGAGATCTGGAGACTGTTTTATTAGAAGACGTGTGAAAAGGGTACTGGGGAATGGGAGGACATCTCTATTTATATTATTCACTGTTTCCTTTGATCATTAAATGCTTTGTAATTCCATCTCCAAACTTCTCAACCGGCGTAATAAAATTAATTGGTTGCCTCTCTGAAAAAAAGCGGTGTTCATACATCACGGGTTTGACAGCTGTGATCACAAATGCAAAGTGAATGCAGAAGTAATTTTGCTTTACATCACCAGGCAGGCTCTGAAAGCGTAAGACAGATGATGGATGTCAGAAATGTCAGCGGTACCTGTCTGCTATCAGGTTACATTTTTCTAAATACAACCGTCAGTTAGCGACTTCTGCAGTGACACAACCTGTGTCTTCACGTCAGCCTTTCCCGTCCCTGGCCGGCTGCTGTGGAGTAGAACCCGCGGCGGGCTGACATGCCCTTTCCCCTTAGCCCTCAAACCATTCCTGCCTCGGAAGAGCGCGGGTGGCTCGTGACACGACGTCCCTGTGGCTTCTCTCACCCTTCTGCAGCGGGATGTTGGCAGTAAACATCTCTGCTTTCCCCCTGCGTTTCTGCACCTGAAACCCCTGCGAGCTTGACTTTCTCTACGGATAAAGAACAGTGGGGCAGTGGATATTTTACTCTGTAACGTAAAGCCTTGCTCATCAGCTTGGAGCCTGTAAACTGTAGCTGCTCTGCCTTTCACTTGGTTGAATTAGCTCTCAGATTGTTTTCAATACGATTTTGTTGAGTAGTCGAAGCTGTAGTATAACCCATCTCGGAAAGGCATTGCTGCTGGGAGAAGCAAGCCTGCTGACGCGTGGTTTCACACCCTTGTGCTGGCTTATCGAGGAGGGACAATACTGGTTGGTTGATGAGCCTGATCCACATCCGAATGTTTTGTCGAGAGCGATCACCGGAGTAAAAAGAAATGAAGATAACGTGTGCTAAGCAGCGTTGTGAAACAGCTGGGGTGTGTTTGCCCTCAGTGCTGGAATAGAATCATAGAATCATAGAATTGTTCTGGTTGGAAGAGACCTCCAAGATCATCGGGTCCAACCATTAACCCAGCATTACCAAGTCCCCCACTAAATCATATCCCTTAGGGCCTCGTCTAAACGCCTTTTGAATACCTCCAGAGATAGGATGCGTTAGGGAGAATGTCCCGCGTGGCTGCGCGGAGGGGAAGGTTGGAGCTGGGTACCGCTTTCCTGCTGGCAGGGGGCTTCGGTTAGGTGACCTGCGCCGCAGCGAGTACGGCCCCAGCCGCCTTGGTACTGAAGGGGTACTGCTTCTTAGATAGGCTAAGATCTGGGGCGGCGGGGAAAGGGATAGAGAGGCGTTTACCAAACTTAATGCTTTTCACGTGGTTTTAATGTGAAATACAAGGCGGAAGATGTGAGTGCTTGGAGAGGGGAAATTAGTGGTAAGTGGTATGTCTGGACTGTAAAATGGAGAAATTGAAACCCGCTGAGATTGTTTCCGTAAAGTTAACGTCGGTACACTGTCAACGGACAGCACTTAGAAAAACACGCTGACGAATTGTGCTGAACGCCGTGGGACGGGGAGGTGATTCACCGTGACGTTCCTTGGAAGAGGCTGTGCAGAACAAACCAGCAGTGGACACGGGCCGTCACAAGCAGGCTAGAGACTAAAAACCTAACGGGCCACATCATGAAATCCTTAAAGATGGCGCCTGTTTGCTTAAAGCACTTGGGAGTCGTACAAACGGTGATTTGGTAATGGTGAAAGATGTGCCAGTAACAAGACCTTCTCCCAGTAGGCTAAAAATCGATGCAGGGCCCTACATCTCCAGTTAAGTTGCTTCCAAGAGCTTTTGTGCCGCGTCGTGAAATACCCAGCGTTGCTTGTGAGAAGTTTGTCCTCCAGTGATAGCTTTTGCTGTAAATCGCGGCCCGTTTTACCGCTACACAGTGAGTTTCTCGGAGGCGTGTGGCAGCAGGTGTGGCAGCGTGTCTCTGGGGACACGCGGCAGGCGTGCGTGGAGGTGGCAGCTCCTGCGTCTTCTCCTCCAGCGCTGGCTCTGCCTCTTCGCTGGCTGTCACCCATACCGATACTTGAGGAGTGGAGGTGAGGAACATCAGAACATTACTTCCAACCCAACCGGGGATGTGGGACCTTCACCCTCCAAAATCTCTTCTACCTCGTTTTCAAAGGGTTTCCAGGGAAAACACACATAGTTCCCAGTTTCTCGTAACAGTCAGAAAGTTTTTGGCAGTGCTGTGGAGGCATCCAGCCTACCTTTCTCCCCTAGAGCTTGCTGGGATGTCTACATTTGCTGCAGTTACGCTCCCACCTACTCGGCAGGAGGATTGAAATCCTCCACCACTCTGGTCTTGACCTCATGGGCAACAAGAGCAAATGTCAAACCTTCAAAACAGCCAAAAATTTGTCTTTTATCTTCAGGTTTTGAAGGTGCTCAAGCGTCAGCTGGACTATTGAACACATTATCAGTAATCCAACCTGCAGGTGACACCACCTGGTGAGCAGCGAGGCCGGGGAGACGCCGGCCACGTCCATTTCCCACTCCCGCACCTCCCCGTGAAGCAAGGGCGAGCCCCGGGCTGTCCTCGGGGCAGGCGTCGGGGCAGCGTGCTGCTTATTCTGCCCCTACGAGCCCAGAGACAAATCTGGCCTGTACCCCGTAATTAATGCCCTCACGAGAGGGGAAGACGTGCTGCCAAGAGACGGCTCACAAAAAAGGCGTAGAAGTAGATGAGATGGAAATGTTAAATACCATTAATCCAGACCAAAAGAATGAATTTCATCAAGTCCCCGATGGGTTTGGCTCCAAAGTGATATTTCGTGGTCACTTGTGGCTCATCAGGAGCTGCCAAGCGCCATGAAAACAGACTTTTTACATTATCACACACCTCTGGGATGTCTTTGGGGGGTCCTGGAGCACACTCAGGGCTTGGCGGCAAAGCTTGGGGTCATTCGGGGGGGGGGGATTGCAGCTCGTTTTGGCCAAAGGTGCGAAATACTGCTACTGGGAAAGAGAAAGCAGCTTTAAATAGGGAGTTAAACAAAAATAAGGGAAGTAAACCAGAGAAGCACGTCTGCGGATGCTTTGCTCTGAATTACCAACGCCTTTCCCTCCAAGTGGTTCCTAAGGATCTCGCGCTGAATTTATTAAAAGAATACAGCCTTGATCTTAAAATGCCATTTCCAGAGGTTGACACCTAGGAAATTGTTTGCTGGATGGTTCTTAAGTTGAATGATGATGTTGTTATTAAATCAAACCACTTAATTAACCGATCAGCTACAATGTGTTACTCTTCCCAGTAGTGCGACAGAAGTAGGTGGCGGGTCTGTGGCCAAAGAAAGAGGAAAAAACCCTCTCGTTGACTATAGAAAATATGTCGGTAAACTCTTCCTGAACGTTTTGCTTTGTTTTCTTCATAAAAAAATACCTCTTATTTCTTCTGACAGCGCCTCTTATTTTCTAGGGGTGATTCCTCTTGTCCTTACATTAACAAATTAATTAGAGAGGAGAACCGTGAGACCCAGTGATGCAGCTTGTCGTAATTATGCCGAGGAGCTTAAAACATGCAAACCTCCCCAAATTAATTGCAAAGCTATTTCATATATGAGTAGCCAGAATTAATCATTAACCTAATAATTCCCTTTCCGACATTATTTCTTTGTTAAAAATGAGTAATTTTAATTGGATAATGAGGTGCCAGTACGACTCATGAATTGTACATTACCCAAGCTAATGGGAAAAAGGGAGCTTATACAAGTAGCATTACAGATGCCGTTACAAATGCCTCTACAGCGAACATTTTATTCTGATAAATTCTTAATTTATTTCCAGATGGCTTTTGAATTTCTAGAACATTGACTGTATGCTATCGTTTTCCCATTTGATACTCTTGTTATCTCATTCTTGTGTGCCGTATGGGTGAGGCTCAGACCCTCAGGCCAGACCTGCTCTCTGGCTCCAGGTTTCTCAGCCCTCCTCTGGCAGCAAAAAATCTGAGCAATGGGTGCAGGAGAGGTTACTGGATTAGCAGATTAGCACCAAATACTGAGGTTGCGAGAAGATGGAATAATGTAATTTTTCCAGATGAAAGGGGGGCTCCAGTCTCAGAAGCCCTATTGGAGGGATAGTCAGAAAAAATACAAGAGACTATTCTTTAAATAGAGTTGCCAGATATCTCGGTCTTGAAGATATTTTTTTTTTTTTGAAAGAAGGGATGGCAATGTGAAAAGTACCAAGTATGATATTTCCTGCCCTGAAGGAGTGTAATTCATAGAAACAAAGCAGCCTCCGTAACATACTGATCACCGTTGAAAATACATTTTCTTTGCAGACAGGAGCCGTCCCGTACTGCCTGGAACGAGAGCTTTCTCGCGGCTGCCTTCGCGAAGAGGCTGCCGGCTGACGTCCAGCGGGCCTGCAGCGGCGCGGCGCCCTCGGGGTAGCTGCCTCCGGGCTGGCGTACGACGAGGGCCGGGTAGCGGGGGGGCAGGTGGCAATGCTCCGCTTTCTCACAGCGCGGGAGCGGAAGCTTCGTGTGAGCTCACCCCGAGACCCCTCTCCGTGCCCGACAGAGCTCCCCTTTCCATCCGGCTCTCCTCGTACCGAATCCTTCCGTGTGGCAGCCGAGATCGGTGAGGTCCAGGGCTATTGCTCCCGGCCTTGCCCGGACCTAACCCGAAACGCGCTCCCGTGCTGACGGCAGCCGCCGCGGTTCCTCCTTTCCTGCCCGTGCCGCGGCATCTCTTCCTCCTGTACCTGCTCCCGTACCAGCCCTTACCGCGTCTCTGCCACTCTCGTCCGCCTCTCCTGGCCTTGCCTCCCCTCCCGAATCCTGGTTACAGTAATTGCGCTCTTTGAAGCTAATTAGAAATGAGTAAGTTAAGTGGATAATTATTTCCCTGCATCAAGGTGCATGTAGGTTAAATGGGTGAGCGCGCTCTGCAAGGAAGTTCCTTACCTATCTGATAATTGAAGAGGGATATCGACCCTCTTAATCCATTTCCAAATGGCTTTGCATGATTTTTGTTTTCAATATTAATTCATTTTTGTAAAAGAACAGCCCGAATCCCTAGGATCTCAGGATACTTTGTGAGAGTTAGGAGCAGGAATCTCATGGGCTTTAATAGGAGTTGTTGAAGGGTGAACTGCATCCGTAGGGCAACGGTATGCTGTTGTAGGTAATAGCTGGTTTGGTTTGGATTCTCTCCCTAAGCGTATTAAATAGGTGGGTTTATAATCGCAGTCCTTAACACACACTTGCTGCTTTCGAAGGGGGGAAAGGAGTATAGTGAGGAAACCGAGCTTGTCTCTTCATCTGCTTACGCTTACGGGGCTAAGGAAAGCAGGTTTTAATTGGAGTGGCTAGATCGCTGACACGTTGGTGGGGTTGGCTATCAGAATTTTAGCATGATTAATCTGAAAACTTGTATTTTTTTAGTTGAAAGAGAGATTTTCCAGGCTGCTTTGGGCTTTCTCAGAGTTCATGGCTACAGCAATCATCACGCTCCTGTCAACTGGAGCACAAATGCGATGTGCGTCATTTTGGTGCATTTTAAGATGGTATTTTCTTTCTGTGTGGGTTTTGTCCCTCGCGCCCTCGGTGACGGAGCACTCAGAGCCGTGTCCTCTTCGTAAGAGCCTCGCGCGCGTTACGGCCTGCGACGTTGGGGTTCAGACGCGCGACGTCGCATCCTTGGCCACCGTCAGCGGTCAGAACAAATCAGCTGAATAGTGTCCCCAAATTTCCGTCGTTCATGTCTGCAAAATAGACACAACTAATGTGCAATGTGTTTTGTGATTTTATTTGCTTAATATGACGTGATATCAAACCAGATCTAAACCCAAGGGTTGTCTGTGATCTGCTAGCGCTGCGTCTGCCCCGGCACCGAGGCCATCAATCCACCGCTGCTGGGGCAGGAAGTTTGGTGACTCTTCTCATGGACTATTGACTGCCTTCGCATTGTTTCCAATCCTAATTAGAAACAGAGTCTGTTAATTAAATATTTCCCCAGTGTTTAATTAAATATTTGCCCGGTGCCCGTGAGCAAACTGTGAACCTGCTGTGAGATAACATGCTTTTTCTCACCCGGTGAGACAGCGGTTGTATCTCAACAGGGAACCTTTCAGTATTTGGAACCTCCGGTTTTGGACGTGCGTGGAAAATACCTGTATTTTGCACAAACGTATAGACAAGGTTGGTCCGTGCAGACCAGTACTGTCTCTTGACGGAGATCGATCAATTGTGCTGGAAGGAGACCAGGCGGGAGGGCTGCCTGTGTCCTTTCCGTCGGTGGTAGGCGCAGTGACGGTACCCGCGTGAGCCCGCTCGCTCCCAGAATAATAGCGTTTATTTGCAATTTGACGGTGGATAGATGGAAGCAAGTGGGAGTGGAGAGGTCTGTCACCGACTCGGTGCTGCCTCTCGGGTGTCTGTCTCCGTGTCCGGGATACCCTGCAGCTCCCGCCTCTGCTGCTGCATCGCAGTTGTCCGGAGCTTTGGGGTTTTGGGGGGATCGGGGCTCCCGGGGAAAACGGGGAGTTACAAATCCAGGCGTTTCTTCCCCCAGGTGAGGAGCTGAGCGCCGAATAGGCCGGTGCTCCCCCAAACCCCAAACCCCAAACCCCAAACCCTGCCCGTCTACGGCTTCAGACCCCTACGTATTTACTGCTTTGATGTCGTGCAACTTGGCTTCCCAGTTTTCACCTGTCTTTAATAAGATTACTGAATTATGAGCACTGCTTCGCACGCTTGTGGTATAATACCAGATCGCTTATTTTGTGATTAATTTTGGTAATTTTGCTCTTGTTGCTCCTCACTGCTCTGCTGCTACTGATGTCGCTTTTTTGTTATTAGTTTTGTGGGAAGAACAGTGGGGAGTAAATCCACAGCTTAGGAAGTTCTAAATAAACCAAAATAAAACAACAAAAGAAAAAAAAAATAAGTCGCTAAAACTCTATGATGTAATCTTTTCTTTTTCATTAAAGACCCATTTTTTAAACGTATTGCAGAAGGTGCGTACTTTGCACGCAGCTCTGCGTCCTCTCGGTTTCCACTCCGTCACTTCACGGGCCAAGCTCTGACGTACAAAATCTTTCAGAAATCCTCTCACCGATGATTTATTCTACGCCTGAGTTGTGATTTGTACGGCTTTATGAGGAGCACGAGAAATAATGGATTATATAAATTATGAGACATGGAACAAAGGTAAACTAACTGAATTTGTAGGTTAATTCTTTGAGCCGAAGGCACAGCGTGTGGCAGCGTAACCCCCAAGCTCAGCTGGTTTTATTTACGAACATGCACGGGGAAGGGCTGTAGCTGAAGGGTCCGTGTATTTTGCACCTGGTTTACTACCTGGCGCCTCAGCTGAGAGTGGATCCCAGGAGCTGGGAGTTGCTGTAGGGACACCCGGGAGTTCTGGCCAGGTTCGTTTCATGCTGCAGCAGGTTGAGGTTTCCAAGTGTTGAACGGGAACATCCTTCAACAAGAAAGCGGCAATAACGGTTTTCAGGTAGGAAGAGGCTTGGGCTTTGTAGCACGGCGTAATGAAAGAGAAGGTTTCATTGTGCAGATGCTATTCCCCCTTCTAATTAGGAGAGGTGATAGATTGCGTGGGGCCCTTGATAGCGTTGCTGGTGATTGAAGTGTTTGAAAAAGCTGATCAAGATGTAAAAACGAAGACATCTCCAGTCGTTCACATGCGGTGGGCTTCACGGGGAGTCGCGGCGAGCGCGGGGCTCCGCGTACCTGCCCAGCGTCGGTCTGGGAAGCACTGCCGAAGTGCTTGGATGACAGCCCCAGAAAGGTGGGGAGATCGACCATTCTCAACGGCGTGAAGTGTTGCCAAGCTTTGTAACAGGCTGCAAAGGGAAGGCAGGAACCCTCTGAGCGCCGTGCCGGAGAGGGAGGAGGTAATGTGCGTCGCTGCGGATTAGGCGCTCGAGGTAGATAGGAGTAACCCAGAGGTGCAAAAAGCTTTGGGGGGATCATACGCATCACTACGCATCACAGATTTCACCAAATCAAGCTTTCCGGTGGTCGGAAAGGCAGCCTCAGTGAAACACAGGCAAGCAGGCCGTCGCTCACAGGACACAAATAGCTGGGAAGCCAACCGTCATTATTACGCAGCCGAGCTTATTTTTGCTCCTGAGATGCATGCTCTTAGGCTGTTCAGCGTCACTCAGAGCAAATGGAATAGAAATGCAGTATTTTGGATTTTTCTTCTAAAATGGGAGAACCCCATTTCAACACAAACTCCAGGAGTTACCCTTTAAGGAGAAAAAAAAAAAAAGCAAATTTGTTAAATTGAAAACGTGCCAGGTGAGCAATCTTACTCTCTACACGATGGCCTGAGCTACCTCACGTTGTAGGTGGGATTTATGGTGGACATACTGCACAAATGAAAGGGCCTTTGCTTGTACGAGGTAAATTTTCTAGCAAGACACGGAGACCAGCCCTGTTCTCCTGCATCCCTGAATGAATTCCCTAACCATTCCTGCTTTCTCTCTCAGATTTTAATGGGTTATAACTTCCTTATGAAAAAAAAATGTCCTATTTCTGAGCATTTCCAAACAGCTCAAGGGTGTAGTGGCAAGCAGGTGTTGCTTTCCGTCTTGCTGAAGACAGATATCGGTGAGAAAATACAGAGCCAAATCCAGATAAATTGTTGGAGTGACCAGAAACACTTGAAAAGGGATGGAGGGCCCGTAGGTACCAAAAGTCTGAGGAATTTGAGTTTAGTTATGTCATTCCTGTTGGGGTTTTCTAAACAAAGGCTGAAAGTCCCCAAGTGGATGGAAATTTTCAGATGAACTTGTGATGCGAAATGCAGTCCTGAAAGGTGTGAAAAGGTGGGTGATTTTTGAAAGCTCACCTACTGAATCTGTAACAGAGCAGGGGGGAAGAGTGATGATTTCTTTATGAAAGTGTGATCAGCATTTTCATTTCCCAGACCGAGTAAAATGTACTGATAAAAGCCACAGTACATCCCGTCAATTAGAAATTAATGTTCATTTAATATTTGCCTTTCGGAATGGCACACTGAAACCTCATCTGTTTGTAAAGTAAGTTTGTTACACAAAACAAATGGCCCGCAATAGCAAGAACATTATCCTAAAAATAAAAATCAAAATCCGTGTTAATTAGCTACTGCTTTAATGTCTGTTGGTGCTGTTCATTTTTCATAAAATTACCTGTAGAGTACGTGGAAGATTTGCTTCTGTTGCTAATTCTAGAGATTGACTCTCCGTCCATGTTTTTACATGATTTTTATGTAATTTTTTAAGCTCTTTCATTTTCCTACCGAATTTCCCAAGTCACAAAATTTACGTTTGCAACTCAAAATGGCTCTGCCGACCCCCATAGGACAACAGCTGCCTTTGAGGCAATGTGGGGCAGAGCAAAACGACCTTGGGAGAGCCGGGCCTTGCTCGGTGGCAGCGACTGACTCGCTGCTTCAGGTGTAGAATCATGTTTTATCCCCGAAATCTGCGTGGACCCCAGTTTTCATGGGTTATTTTGCCATCTTTTTATTGGCCAGCCCAGGGAGGTGCCAGGTAGTTGGCATCAGCTGCTGCTTCTGTAAATGCTGCCCGTCGTTCGAGCGGGACCGCGTTTTGCAGCATTGATTTTATTGAGGGAGTCAGGGCGTCGTGGCTTGGTGCCGAAGGTTTCCACGGGTCAACAATCCTAGCGAGCTTTCATGATTTCAGTATTTTTTATTCATCTCGAGAGGAGCTATTTCAAAAGGTGATTCATGATCATCCCAGATGCGAACATGGTATCAGCAGGGCATTACTCCTCCGCCCACGTATGCCGTAAGAGACCACCGTGCCAGACGTTACTCGTGCAGCAGCGTCTTTCCGCAGTCTCCCTGGTGCGGTCTCCTGATGGAGTTTGTGTGCCGACCCCAGAACAATACCCTTGGCTTCCTCTTGGTCTCACCCCGTGGCTGTCTCTGCGTTGGAGTAGTGGGAGGTCATAAATAAGAGGGTAAGTGTCATCGAGAGCGTTCCTGGTCCTTGGAAAGGTATTTTCTCCGAATCACTTCTGATTGCTGTCGTTTTTTTCCCATCCTGATAGGCACGGCTGGAATCAAAGAGCAGGTTTTGGTCTCCAGGCTCTGCAGCGTTTTCAGTGCTGTTACTGGCTTTTTTCAGTCACCAGCC
Source organism: Phoenicopterus ruber ruber (assembly GCA_009819775.1). Lineage (NCBI taxonomy): Eukaryota > Metazoa > Chordata > Aves > Phoenicopteriformes > Phoenicopteridae > Phoenicopterus > Phoenicopterus ruber. The sequence continues at coordinate 1,026,844 of CM020221.1, forward strand.
GTAGCCCAAAATTACAGTTTCCTTTGCACCTCAGTAAGAGCTATTTTTGATACCTTCAAGGTTTTTTGCATAGGGGATAGTTTGCTGGCAAAAGGAGCAAACACATTGCGTTACAGCCACCACGCTACCTCTTTTTGTAGCGTTCCATGTCACAGCAATGCGTTACCTTGGGCAGCAATTAAGTGATGCAGCATAATTGTAGACACGATAGGGGATATCGTGCGACTTCAGCCTCCCTGTGCAGGCACCAGAGAGGTGGAGATGGCCAAAAGAGATGCTGTAAATCTCCTCCCGCAGAAGCCTCCCTCTCTCCGTGGGGATACGTTATCCTAATGAGGCATCTTCAGCACCTATGGTCCGGCAGCGAGTACCCCTGATAGTGCCCCAGCTGCTGAGCCGGCTTCAGAGGTTGAGCTCAAAACGTACGTTCCTATGACTTGGAACCAAGGTGGTGTAGTGCGGACTCCTTACTTCCTAGCTCTGCGTCCCGCCCCTGCGACGGCGGAGGTGGGCAACGCTCGAATTCATCCTTGCAAGGAGGTCTCTTTGGGTGGCTCCATGTCTGAGTTCATCTCCGTGAGCTGAGCTTTGAAAAAAGCAGAATATCAAGCTATGACTATACCATTACTGCTTTGTTCGCCATGAATTTTGGTGCCAAACTGCAGACCTGGATATAATTTTTCTGAGCGCTGTGCAGGTTTTACCCAGAAATGTAGTAGCCTTTAGTAAATCTTTTCATTTATGTATTGAAGTTTGTGAAGACATCTGTGTGCCGGCAGGAAGATGTTGCATGGTTTTATTTTAGTTGAGAACAGCTTTCTAAGCAACGGTTCCTTACAAAGTGAGAAAGGATGATCTTTTGGACTGAATACAAACCTCTCAATCGCTTCTCCTGGCTCTGGGCCGCGTGCTCACGGTTGCCTTTGGCAAACCCCCTCCTTTCTGTGGTGTTTGGTTCTGATGCAGATGAGTTAATTCGTTAGCGTTCGTACAGTACTTTAGCGACTTTAATTTTCATGCTTCCTAACTTCAGTAAAATACGGGTTTATATTAATAGAATTAAACTAAATTTGTCTCATTAAGTCCAGCCTTTCTCTTGTTTTCCAAAAAATGGTGCTGGTAACTGCAGCTTTATCGAATCACTGATAAAGGAGAATAATTGCTTTGGAAATCACACTTTTCCTCTTTTTAGTACCATTTTCTTCATGGTTTCTGGAAGAAATCCTTCCACCTCTCCACATAATACCCTTCTCTGTTGTTTTGGGGGGGTTTTTTGTGACTTGAAAATAACTTTCAGCTGGGCACACACAAGGGCAAATACTTAATAGCCAGGCTATAATGTTCTTAACGATATTTCTATATTACAAATAAAAATTTGGGGTACAAAAATGCAATTGGCATTGCAAAACCAGAGACCTCAGAAGCTTGAGAACACCTATTTATTGTGCCTTTGGCCACTTTCTTTTGATTTAGGGTTTAATTAAATTATTATATGTCCTGTTTCTTGTTCAGAACTCTGGAGTAAGGCAGGAGACCCGAGAGAACTTGTGCAGTCCAAGTGTAGTACCTTATGTGTAGTCACCAAGGAATTAATGACACATGCACATTTTTCGTTCAAGTAGCCCTCTGATTTTGCAATGCTGCGTTTCTTAGTACTGTTTTCTCTCACTACCCAGGTTTCATAGAAAATCAAACCAGAATCAAAGCAGAAATGCCATCGTACGGCATCAAATGAGCTTCAGGAGCAGGTGGTCCATCAGATAGGCTTCGGGATGGGTAGTGACCGACGTACGGTGCTATCCAGGCAGCAGACAGAGAAGATGCATTTACAGGGGCTCTTCTAACACTTCCCGAGAGCAAAGAGTTGAGGGACTTGGGAACTTTTTGAGTGTAGAGCCCAGCACATACGGATAATCCCCTTCTCCATGGAGCAGCCACTTTTGGTCCAGTCCACAAAGCTTTCCCGCCTGTTTCCATCATGCGGAATCCTTCAGTCCTCCAGCCGATGCAGATGAAGTTGTTGTATTCTTTAGATGTCAAACTTGTAAGCCTGTACAAGAGCGTATCCCTGGTTTTCAAAGCTCGCTTCTGTCATTTGGGCAGGCTTTTGGAGAGAAAGGTATCTCGGAGAGGAGGCCTGCCTCTTGGAGATGCCATGTCCTTGTGATAAAGTGCGAGCATACCAAAACATTTAAAATAATTAATCTCTAGAATATGGGATGACAAATTACTTTTTCATTAATGATGGCAAGTCCCATTGCCTAGAACCTTCCTAAAAAAGGTGACAGTGGCCTGGCATGAAGGAGAGCGCAGGGAAAAGCTGGGGAGTCTGCAGCTCATGTTTTCCATCATCTCGGCCTGTTCACTCTAACCACCCCCCGTAATACTCAGAGAGGAAATACCGTGGTCCTTGGATCAAGTTAATTCACCCAAGTTTCTGCTGGGAAGGTGGCGAGCTGTGTTACGGAGCCTCTGTTGTTTCCCGTGTCGACGTGGATGGCACAGCGAGCGTTACTCACGTCTCCGGCTGCCTCTTTGAAAAGCGCTGTGTTGATAGTGACAGAATGATAGCTCTGGAGCGCAGATTGCACGGGGAAGAAATGGGACAAGTGCCTTTCTGGGAGATTGTTTTTATTAAATGTCCATTAAAGTCAAAGGCGAAGTTTCCTATTGACTTTTATGAGTCCTGGATCAGTCACTGTAGTGACGACTGAGACGCTCGTTATCGGAAGAGCTCTGCTGTTAAGAGATGGCGTTGAGGTTGTGGAAGAGATAATAAAAGTGTTTCTTGCGATTAGAGAGAGGCAGAGAGAATTGAGTCTCCCAAGAAATGGAGCGGGAATGGTTTCTGCATGCGGTGTTTGCCCAGCTCCTGGGCAGCGGGATCTTTACGTGCTGCCGCACAAGTAAGAGCAGCCCCGTGTTGCTGCATTCCCCTTGTGCCGCACTGCCTGAGAAATCATTTGTTTGCCAGGGGCAAAGTTTGAAAAGGTGTTTTTTAATGTTGCCAGGAGTTTTTTCCAGCGATGCCTCTTTGCCCGCGCTGTGGTGGAAGGGCTCGGTGGGTGCGCTCCCCCAAAGCCGGGCACGGTCTCCCCCCTGCCCTTCTGGTCACCGACCAAAAGGTGCTTGGGGCCGGCCGGCCGTAATAAAGTGATTTCCAATATCGGCTCTTCTCAGTCTTCATGTTCCAGTGGACACAGCAAAGGGGCTGCAAAATCAGTCTGGTCCAGTATGCTCCCAGTCTGCTTTGGGTTTTCGTGGGCTGCTCCTGACAGCCACAAAATTTGTAGAGCTCTGTTTTCACGTGTGCATCAGGCAGTAACATGCAGCTTTAGTGGAAAAATGGTGCTTTTCCATAAATGGGGCAAAGCGTACCTTTAAAGGGTGGGTTTGTGGGTTTGTTTTTTTTTTAATCCATTAACTGGTTTTCAGAATCAGGGCCCAATAATCTATTATAAATATTGTTAAAACACCTGCCATCATTTTGTTCCCAATTACTACTACTATTAAGTGCTTGTGGCCATACATAAATGGCTCATGAGGATAATAAAAGGGATTACCTGTAAGAAAAGTGGGTATCGTAAGTATTAATAATGATGCTATCATCGCCGCCTTCTCACACTTGAGCAAACGTTAGGAGAAGGAACACGCACAAAGCTAGTTGGATTTCCAGTCATGTTCCGTGTTGGTGGTTGTTATTGCTCTTACAGCGGGTATCTCAGCCCTCGTCTCCAATTCTTCTGTTACTGTGGTCTACAATAAAGTTGTAATCTTGTGATTCCGCAGTCAAAGTCTGCGGTTAAGGGTAGGAGAGTGGTGTTGCTGACTCTGTGCTTGCTCTTCCGTGTGCAAGAATTAGAGGCGAAAAGGAATAGACTGATGGGCTAGGGAGCAGCTTAAATCCCTCCCGTCCGTGGCTGCGAACAAAAGGGACGATGCACGTGTTTCTGCAAGGTGAGTAGGGAATATGGGAAGTCTGATGTGTTACGTTGGGTGTTCAGAGGCATAGCTAAAGGGTGTGGGGCCTTTCAGAAGGGTTTGTGGAGTGTTTTTAGAAAGGATGGGGCAGTAAACTGAAATTTGAGATACGTAGGTCTGATACCTACTTTGCCACAGAGTCCCCGTTTAATTAAATAAATAGTTCAGCTCTCCTGTTCCTTAGATCTCTGTCTTTAACACTGACACAAAGATCTCCTCCATGCGAGTCCCCCAAAAGCAGCCGACGTTCGGGGCGCACGCCGAGCGGGGCTCCGTCGGGCAGTAACGTGGACCGTGTCCGTGCCTGGCATGTAGCTGCACGGCTGCGGCCAGGGCGGTTGTTTCGGGGGGCTGCCAGAGCCCCCGGGACACGTACAAGCCCAGTCAAGAGCGATGGCTGTTGGAGGAGGTGTCGAGTCAGATGAACGTGCAGTGGTTTGTCGTGGCGAGGGCATTTCTCTGACCTGAGCATCCACCTTCGTGCATTTCAAAGACTCGAAGAAAAAACTGGGAGCGTTACGGCTCCTTAAAAGCATACTGCAGTAAGCCTTTTTATGGAGTGAGTTTATGTATTTGGATCACAGTTGCCCATATAATTACCTTGAAGAGAGAACCGGGCAGGTAAGAAATCTTTATTAAAAATAGAAGGAAGAGGAGTGAGATGATTTTCAGCTCCCTGGTTTTCAATTCCCAGGAACTCTGCTAAGTGCCTTGATGCTTCATTGTAGCATAAAAATTTGTAGTTCTTAGCGTTTGGCGTTGCGGAACAGGCTCTGTTGTAGTGACAACATGATTTGTACTTCCTCCTAAATGAAAGCAGCAATTTATTCTTCGTGATAAGGGGAAAAAACAAACAAAACCGAAAGAAATAACAGAGTAAAGGCTGAAAATAGTCCTTTTATGAGTAACAGCCTTAAGTAGATGGGCTTGTCATAACCGGGTGTAATGATTCACAGGGAGTTCTGTCCTGCAACTTGAACAATACCAGTTGGGGCTGCAGTTGATTGAGCATCTGAAAGCTGAGCAGGAGAGCTGCTCAAAGGGAAAAAAAAGGGGAAAAAAAAAAATGGAAGCTTAACACAATTACTTTTTGAATAGCTCACAAGATTAATCCTTCAAACCCCTGTTTTCATGTTCAGCCATATGTTTAGATTTAAAAGGCAGAAATAACATTACCATCCCCTCCAAGCAACAAGGAAGTCCTCAGTTTACCTTCCTCCTGACGTCCTTCTATAAACATATATTTTTGATGTCCCCCGTAGAGACGGTTAATTACCAGCAGATGCAGCTTTTTGCTTCCTTCATTTGAAACTAAAGACTAGGTTTGGGGAACATACGATGATGGTCGCCCGCGTGAGTCTGCTCCGACAGCAAGAGCTGCTGTACAACAGAGGGTCGGACATGGAAGCCCTGGTGACACCACGGTGCCACGCTTCGGTGACTCACCGTGTTTCACAGACCCGAGCTCGGGCGCTTCCGAACGTCCGCAGTCGGTTTCTCAGCGGCCATTTGTAGACGTTGATGTTGATGGTCGAGGTAGCGTATGCCAAATTATTGTGATTCTCATCGTTGCTGCTATGTCCGTCTTTATAATCAAAAGCAGGATGTGAGATGTCAGGCAGCGTCCAGCCACTGAATAGGGAAAAGGAGGTGAAAATCCCTGCCAAAATCACATTGCTGTCGTATGTAATATCAGGTGAAGTCTCTCCCAGGTTATTTCTACCTAGAACAAGGATTTCATCCGTTTCCTACTCACGTGATGTTACAAGGTAAATGATTTCTCTTAGGCATTGTAGCCAAGCACAGCTGATTCCTTGCAGTTAAGTACCCAACAGATTTGGGTACCGTTCTGTTACCAAAAAATACAGAAGCAGCATCCCATGAACATATTCTTCGCAGTTTTCAAAATCTGTAAATAACAGGATTTTTTAAAAGAAATTATGTCTGTAAATATGTTGCGTCTAAAGCAGTAAATTTCTAACCCACACATTTGCTGTAAACCTTAAAAGCCACCATTTTCTCTATGGTGCAAGTAGGTGGGTTTGTATCATTAAAGAAAACGGCGTTGGTATCACCATTCGTCGCTCATGTGGTCCATGTAAAATGTCTTTCTGGTTTTCCCAGTGGAGAAACCTAATTATCCCTATTCTCTAATTATATCAACACAATTTCACATACCCTCAGGAGCAGCGTTACAAATTCACGTCTTCGTATCGTCGGCAAGTCTGTCAGCTTATCCGAGCCTTTTACCCTCCTGATGGTGAAGTTAATGCCGGGTGATCTTTCGCTGTGGGGAACTGGAGGTGCCTCGATGAGCTATCCAGCGTTAAAAAACGGGCACATAAAAGATCGTCTGCCGTGCTTATTATCCCGTTCAAGCAGGTTGTGATGTCCGTGTGCCTACCAGAGTCCTGTCTGGCCACAAGAGCTCATAAATCCTTCTGCAGAGTGGAAGTGCCTAAAATGGCCGTGTAGCAGCAATGGCTGTCTTTATCTTGATTGAGAAATAATCTCCTCGAAGTCATACCTTCTAAAAAATGAATAACAACAGAAAAAGGTTGGGCAGGCAATTAGCTTATAATGCTTTTCTGCTGATGTTTATTTTGAATTTTTTCAACTTTCTAGCCGTTGTCCTTAAGGGTTGACTTCCTCCAGGTACTGAATTGGAAAGTCTCTGATTCCTTGTATTTACGTGGGGGTTTTTTGTTCTTTAAATAAGTTGCAAAGTCAGTCCAATATTCCTGCCGTGGCGAAGGGAGGGAGAGAAGGTGAGGTGTATGGAATGCTCGCTTCAGACAGGGCCTCCTGGCAAAATCACAAGGCGTAGATGAAAACCCGTCAAACTTAACAGGTCTCCTGAAGGACCTTACATGCTCGAGAGCTCCTCATTTTGCTGGGAACATGCGTGTGGGTTTTTCCTATCGGCGCGTCCCACCATTGCGCTCTGTTCAGCAGAAGATCCCTCACACCCCGGTGCTGTGGACACTGACCTGCACAAGGGAAGATGTGGGCACCAGCAAGTCTGTGTCTTGTTCTAGCGCCAGAAACGTTGACACACAAGAGGAGCAAGTTCATGCAGACTTTTTCCTTCTGCTGTCTCCCATCTCCTGAGCTCCCACCTTTCGTTCCTCCCCTGCTCCATTCCCCCCGCACAGAGGGGCCGGGATGGTGCCTCATCTCAAGCTGGGGCCATGTGTCTCTCTGGGTTGGTTTTTTTGTGTGTGTTCATCCTGATGAGCCGCGTCCTCAGAACGACTTGTGGCCGAGGAACACCTTTTGGCCAGCTGGGAAGGTGTGTCCTCTGGAGTCGTCCAGCAGACGTGGGGTTGCAGGTGGCTCCTTTGGGGCTGTGGACTGCCCTGGGGAAGGGAGCGAATGCAGCCGCGGTTGCTTGGCAACTGCGGAAACCGTGCTCGTGCGTTTGGTCCTGTATCGTGTCATGCTCAAAGCATCTTTGTCACGGTGTATTGGCGATATTAATTTATATTTACCTAAAGCTTTCAAAAGGCGTAACTCTGCACTGGGACATGTACTTGTGCACGTAGGGCTCTGAAATGGCTTGAGAAAGATTGTTTTCATGAGCGTTGTCTAGAATAAATCACCTCTCTTTAGATAACCATCTAAACCTGTCATCAAAGTCAAACCTTTTATAAATAACCCCCCCAACATTCATTCATTTGATGATTTTCCAAGCTAACGAAGGATTCTGCTTTCTCTTGCTGTAAATTCAAAGCACCCATTGGTTGTTAAGTCTCTGCCGCTGGCGAACCCCGTTTTAAAATCTCACCTCGCTTTGATGTGCGTGTTACTATTTAGCAGAAGAAGAGAGGGAACTCACCAGGCATGGAAATTAATTTCTGGAATGGAAACGAGAAGGTGTCAGGTGAAGTCGCCGAGGTCTGGTAATACTATCCAGCACATAGTTAATGGTCTGTCAGCATTTGCCTACGATTGCCTAATTGTAGGAATTAACTGGTCTGCAAAATTAAGAACGGCTTCGGATGAAAGTAGCTGTTTGAAATTAAGACGAATATGGAATAAATATGCAAATATGTTGCAACAGCTGGCGAGACCTTTGTGGGGACAGTTTGATGATGCTCAGAAATCCTTATGCATCTGTACGAGGAGGCTTGGCAGACGGTGTTGTTTAAGGCTTTGGAAAGTATGCGTCTCTAAAATAGCCATTTTTGTTTTTTCCCCAGCTAGCATGAAACATAATGTCTGATTAACAGAGCACAGTAAATTAACAAAAGGATTTTGGAATAAGGAGTAAGTGCCGAATCCAGCTAGGCTGGGAAGTGAACGCTGCATCCAAACAGGGACTGTAGGAGGAGTTTTAAATTTGAGCCGCAATCCTTGATTAAATTCCTTGCAAAGCATCCCCTGGCTTGGGGAGGTGCCACCTTTGAAGTTCAACAATCAGATTTAGTTAGAAATTCATGTTTTCCTGCTCTATCATGTAACACTGATCCTGGTAATAAGACGGTGAGGAATTTAAGTGTGTCGCCAAAGAAAAAATGTTATTCATGGGGTTGCCAAAACTTCTTGTATCGCCTACGTCCCCAAAGACCTTCCGTCTCCAAATTAATTCATCTGATTCTGGTTAACCGTGAGCTCTGAGAGCATTGGAAAATAAGGTGATGAACTATTTTAGTTTATAAGTGAATACTCTGTCAAGTCATTAACATTATTTCAGCATCTTCATTCCTGGAAAACGGTATTTCAGAGTTATCCTGCTGCTTAGAGCTGATAACAATAAAATAACATTCGCTCGGAAATACTGAAGTTTAGTTGCCATTTATAGGGAAAGAAGTATGTGCCAGCGGGACCTTTAATTTTCCCGTGGTATTACCAAAATTCATCTCTCATTTGCTGGGTTTGGATTTCCTGGGGTTTGGTAAAATGTTCCATTTCTGAGAACTGGGTGGTTTGTTAACCGAGCGCCACGTGAAATTTGCTGATGCATTTATTAACGGAGCGTGATGCACGTGAAGGCATATTTGAAAATCCCTGACCCTTTCCTGATAGAATTGCAAATAATATGGTCCGACTTGGTAGCTCTCAGTTACATGATAGACTAATGGGTATTAATTGTAAAAATAGGTAAAAGAAGAATATCGTCTTGTAAATACCTTATTCCTGTAGAAGAAGAATATCTTCACCTGGTTCACTGGTAATATTTATAACTTAACTAGTAGTGGAGTGTAATGTAAAAATAATTTGATATAAATACTAAAATTGTAAATACCCTTGTTTATGGTAATATTACTGTACATTTTAGATTGTCCGTCTTTTCTCCTCGTGGCAGTTGTTCCCTGTTGTTCTTTCCTTTCTCTTTTTGGAAAACAGAGTTTTAACCGTGTTGTTTTTGAGTATAAAAGTTCCTCTTTGAGCGCCTTATCAGGCCGTACCGTCCCTGCTTTCCAGAGATGGGTCCGGCTGCGCTAAATCCTGTGCCAAAGCCCGGGCTGCGTTTCAGGTCCACACATTTACTTTTCAGAGAAGAAAGCAAGGATAAAATGAAAGAGAAGTACGCGAATCCTTTTAACCGTGGGGAAAATATGTCCCTTTTAGGGCAGAAGTGAAATAACGGAGGAAGAAGTTTTTCCCGTTATCTCGGCGATAGCCTGTGGCTAATCAGTAGGATCCTTGCTCCCGCTCTCACCGCTCGGGAGACACAGCCACGGCCAGGCCTCCGCCAGCCTCGGAGCTCCCGTTTGCATCCAGGAGTGCTGTGCTTTGGTCCTGGAAAGTGTATTTTAATACCGACTTGGACAAAAGCGGAGGAAATAACAACTTCAGTGCAATTTCTTCTCACCTGTGCAAGTTGGGAATGGAGCTGGTGGAGTTACTGCTTCTGTTGGCCAGCTGTAAACCAGTTTTCTCCCCTCCAACCCCAATATTTGAATAAAAAGTAATGTCAGGCCTTTGAATACTGCTGTGAATGGGCGATTTAACGGCGGTCTCTGCACATGAGCTGCCTTGATGGATTTTTTTGCCATGATGGAGTATGAAAGGGCTAAAACTTCAGTTTTCAACCTTGGTGTGTGCGTGTGCACGTCCCCATCGCTACCAGGCTGTCTTGCCCATCCGCTCCCTGATTTCCAGCGCTGGAGCGCTCCTCCTCTGCCTTTGCTTTTCCCTTGCCCTCACCAGAAGTTCGAGCACCACTAGAGCTCCGTGTCGAAGCTGTTATTCAGGAATGAAGTGGCCTTAATCCTGAAGAGGATTAAGTTACAGTGCACCTAAAGCAATTCAGCTCCTGGGTGAGAGCCGCCGCAGACGGACGTGGCCGTGCTTTAACTTATGTGCCTTGGCTCAGTTGATGGATGAGTCTCCACGTGCCTGATGCTCGGAGTACCCTGCTCCTTTGCAGATAGACCCTTCTTGTCTGATTTTTGACATCTTGGTTTGGTTCAAGTTTCCCTGGCACAGCAGCATTCTCCCTAGGGCTGTCTGCGTGGGTTTTTTCCCCTCTCCCGAATCCACGGATTAAGCCCTGCACTTTGCAGTGTGATTTTCAGGTGGCGGATGAAAGCAGCAGAAGGATGGGAGAGCGCTTGGGCTGCTTGGAGGAGGACCCTGAGGGGAAGCCTTAGGGACAGGGGTGGCCTTCCGTGCGGTGGGCTGTGCCACGGTCGTTTTGCTGCGCCGGGAGTGTGAAATTGGAGATCAGGGGGTACCATCCCAGATGGGATCACATCGGAGCTTGGACAGCTAGAGAAGCAAAATCCATTTCCTCTTTATATAGGCATAGAGATATTTGATATGTTATTTTATCACTGAATAATACCATTTTATTTTCTGGAACAATATTTGAAATGGCAAAGAAACGCACTCCAACTCAGTACTTTGAGATAATTTTGATGCAGAGGCAGTGACCGCTTAGGTCAACTCAGACTTAATATAGACAAAAAGAAATTACAGGATTCATATTTTAATTTCATTTGGCAAAAGATGAACAGATTGTAACATTGGGAATGGTAACCCCAAATCCATCCACCAAACCTCAGTGCATGTTACTTACGGTCCGGAATTACAAGGTACGTTTGTCGCTGCGGGTGGGCTTTGATCACCTTCCTCGGTCCGTGCAACCACTCTGTTCGGACACCGCGCTCGAGCACCATGCCCAAATGCATCCAGCATTTTCCCTTTTTCCAATGTGAACTTTCATAGCGAAAACAAATTACCAGCAGGAAATGTTTGTCACCGCAGGACGACGCAAAGATGAGACGATCTGTCAAGTCGGTTGGCTTAATGCATGAGCGTCTACCGGCTCTGAGTGACGGGGCATTGACAAACAAACGATGCTGCCGAGGGAACATCATAACTATCTGGTCTTGCGTTAGGACATCGCTTACGTTCCAAATGACGCAGAGTGCTGCTGTGGTCCGAGGGGCTGGGGGCAGCAAAGGGCATGATGTGAATTCGTTAAAAAGTGGCTCTGGCCAGAGCTGCGAGTGATGGATGAGCAACGAAGTGGCGGGGCTCCTGCGGTAGCCCGCAGCCTGCTGCGAATGCTCGAGAGGACGTCTGGTTCGGGTTTCTCTGCTTACGGTGATAGGAATGGGTTATTTACCCTTCTGATGGTGTTTATCCAGAAATAGCGATAAATAAGGATTGCTTCTTTCAAGAAGGCGGTTAGGATGAGTTTGAGCAGGAAAATGTGTTGTTGCTGTTGAAGTCGTGGTAGCAATTATTAATGCCTTTCAGCCTGGGTATTGGCGTTATCCCCGTTTCTTCTCGTCGCTCTTTGTGCTGCAAATAATCACTTTAAAGTGGCATTTCATAACCTGTGTGTCACTTGCCTCCGCTGCTTTTTGTCCCTTCAAACGGCCGAGTGCACTTGAACGCAGCGGGAAGCCTGTGCTGGGGAAAGCAGCGCCTTTCCCCGCGGTTTGGATTCGGAGGGACTGGCACCAAAGTCAAGGGCTCTTGATGGCTTTGCCACCAGAGCTGGTGTGCCGCTACTTGGAGGAGATGGACAGAGTGAGGATGGCACTTGGGAATGTGCAAGAGAAGAAATTTGAGAGCTAAATCCTCTGTCTGTCCATCCCGATGACAGACGCACCTGCGTGCGTCCTCCACGTGCATAGTTCTCCGTGCGCTCCCGTCTTCTGGGACTGCTGAGGTCGATGAACATAAGTGTTGTGTGGGAGAGTTGATAATAACTGAAGCTCCATGAGCTTGAATCGAGGAGCCGACCAAATTGTCACAGCCCGCTAAACTGGTATCAGTAGTGGCAAGTAGGAAATGGGGCTGGCTGAGACTCCACATCCTAGAACTCCGGCTGGAAGGATGGGAACATGCTGCCTCGCGTTGTTTCCCGTATTTTTGACAATTTTAGAAATGCTTTGGCAATATTTGCCATAAACTGGAGCTTTAAATGATTCAGACCATGAGGAAAAATTCAGTTTGGCGGCTTTTTTTCCAAGTTGCTTTATTCTAACACGTTTTTCTAGCAGTGCATTAATAAGGTTTTTCATTTACATGATGCTTTTCTGTTTCATCAAGTGCATTACTACCGCTCTGGTAACGCCTGCAGCACTCCTGTGTGTTTAAGACGTGCTAATATTTCTGGTTTAATCGAAGTTATGAAAAGCAGAGAAATAAAGTGACTTCTGTAGGACGCAGATCAAGGCCGCTGCAAAGCTGTCTGTGGGGTGCTGGTGCCCAAGGCTCGGACCGTTGGCATGCTCAAAGATTTGGGACCACCTGAATATGCTGTATGTTCTTATATACGTGTGTTTGTTTTGAACCGACATACCCAGAGGTCCCCCTGCCTTTTTAGTTCACATCTGTCCCAAAATTGTACTCAGAAGCAATTATATAAATACCCTGCTCAACTCAAGTTCGTTGTGGAGCCAGCAATAAGCCGGAATAGTGATTTGATACTTGGTACGGTGTAATGGTTCAATAGCTGATCCTTTGATGTATACGAAAAACTCAGTGTGCAGTTTCCCAGAAGAAAATTTACCATTATAACAAATTCTGGAAAAATCCTTTCCCGTGCCTGCATAAAATTGGACAAATCTTGCCTAAAGCGAACCCGCTGGCATGGGTGGGCTCCTGTTTGCCCTGTAACTCAGGTGTGCGTTTCCTGCAGGCATATACGTAAGCTCTCCTGCAAAATTCCCCCCCAAGTATTCATTTATTGTATCAATTTTGTCATACTTTCAGGGAAAGAACAGAAATGCCTCATTTTGTACCTATTAAGTGCACTTCAAAATACTAACCATGAGGGGTGCTCTGTTGTGATGCCGAGGACGAACCTCGAATTGAAGAGCAGCAACGATGGTTTAGCTCTCTGGCTCCCCAAAACGATGGCGAGAGAGTGGTTTATGTTGATTTTAGGCGGAGGGTGAGTGGGCAGCCGGTGCTGGGCAGGCGCGCACCTTCACGCGCTGCAAGGACCGTGGGATGGGGAGGACAGGACGGGCTGAGGCGAGGAGTATGGGTTATGTGGGACATAGAGCTGCTCCTGCTGCCGGCACGGCCTCCTCCCTTCCCTCCCATCTCTCTGCAGATCCAGCCAGCAAACCCCACACCTCTTCCAGCCGCTTGTCAGCTAATCCGTTAAAAATAACGAGTGGGGAAACGGGGGTGTAGAAACAAAAGCCGTGGCTCCGCAGGAGAGGCAGGTATGTAAAGCCCCTGCGTTCCTCTCCGTTATGTCTCACAAATAACGAGGCACGCGGGCAGGCCGGCGGCGGGGATGAGGGGTAGCGTGCATTCCGAAACAGCGCTTCCAGCACTGTTCTAACGTCGGACCTCGCCAGCGCAGCTTGGCACCTTTTCATGGGATACAACCGACAGGCAGATGCAGCCCTCTCTTTTGGCTCCTGCAATAGCTGCTTTGTGGCATGGGTGCTATCTCCAGAAAAATCCTTTTGTGGAATCTAAAGTTCAGGGGAAAACGGGTTTTGAAATAGAGATTGAAATGCAACATTTACTTCTTGGCTTGTGGAAAATGCAATGGAAAGCGTTTTGCTAAACGACCCCCAGTCAGTTCCACGGGATCCTGATTTTCACTCCGGGTTCTGCTGTGTTGAAAGAAAACCAGCAGGTGGACTAAGAAGAGGGTGGGAATCCATAGTCTTCAGGGAACGTTTTTCTTAAACACCAAAGAAGTTTTCTAAATGATTGAGATTTTCTTCAGAGTTCAGGATAAAACATCACAACATAGAGCGAACGAAAGTTTTCTTGGAGCCAAATCAGTTTTGTCGTTTCGTTTCTCAGGTAGTCGCGAGGGTTTGAGTCAGTTCAAAGCAAAGTTTCCCCCTAGGTATGTCTCAGCCACCCTGCCGTACGTGGGACTGCCTCCTGCCTGCCTTGGAGAATTTTTTTCAGACATCTAATGCTTTGTAATTCATTTTCAGGCCCTTTTGTTTAACACAGTCTTCCCTTCCAGCAGTTCAGCGGGAGCATTGCCAACGTTTTTATTTGGTGTTCTTGTTCACCTTGGGCTCCTCAACGTTTAGTTCATTCACACGTACTTCAGAAATGTTGATCTTGGCCCAGAAAAGCAATTAAACTGTTCTTCCATCTCTCAGTACTTTCTGTAGCTCATACCTAGCAGATTTCTGTTCTCCCCTTTACCAGATTCACAAATCTCTCCCTTTGCTCTCAGGCTGGTAAAACCCCTCTGCCGCTATCGTTCGTCTCCCAGCTCCAGGTCTTCTCGCAAGGTGCTCAAGAACTGGCTTTTGCTTTGTCCCACCAGTCCCTTGCTATTTCTTTTGGCTTCATTTTCCCCTATTTCCTAGTCTCTTGCTTGATTTGAACATCTCCTGAATCCACAAAACTCTTCTTAACTGCTGCCCGCAGGCATTTTGTTTTTATTTTACAGAGCTCAAATACTCTTTATTGAACCCACAGCCCGTTGGGTTTATTCTTTGATTTACTGTAGCAGGTCTATTTCTTGTCCTTTCTTTCCAAAACGGTGACCGGCATCGCCAGAAGTGGTTCCCTAAAGCGTTCTGCTCTCCTGGATTCTTCCCTTTTTCTCCGGAATTGGTAAACACGTGATTCGCTTGGTGTTATCCAGCTGTGGCACTCTTTTACGTTTACAAGTTTTCTGATGATTTTTAGTGCTATTCATGATCATATAGTCAAATGCCGAAGACACTCGTAATTTCATCGCTTACGTGCTTTCCTTCAAGCAATTCCGAGACTTGTTTAGGAGGTGAGTAACTGGGCTTTCAATGGGCTGTAGAGCCAGCCTGCGTCCCCCCGCTGCAGGGCAGGCCAGTGCATTGTCCTTGCACTTTCTGCCCCCAGCCTTTGGACTTTCTGGCCCCAAAATCCTGTATTACTGGTGAAATTATTGCTGTAATAAGCTCTTAGCACCATGAGAGTACTACGTGCGGCTTTCTCTGTACCGAAGGCATTGGGCCCCTCTCGAGTGGGAGGCAACCAAGGTCCCCCACGAGCTCTTTCCTAATGATGGTTGTTGTTCTTAGAATGTAGAGTGATCATGGCAGTAAGTAGCATTTATAGACATTTCTATAGGATAGTTTGAAGCAGAATTTCTTTTTGTCAAGGGGTGAAGAGCCTTTTCAAAAACAGCAGAGAGGAAGGCCTTTCGATACGGTACGTCTTTTCTCATAGAATCACAGAATCGTTTAGGTTGGAAGAGACCTTTAAGATCATCGAGTCCAACCGTTAACCCAGCACTGCCAAGGCCACCACTAACCCATGTCCCTAAAGAGAACTGTGTTCTCTATCCTATATTCCCAGCATTTCTTTAACGTTGGGAAAGAAAGTTCATTTCTTTAGGTCAAGATGGTCTCCATACCAGCCTGACGGCTTAGATGCAGGATGCGACCTCTCGGACCCAACTGCTACTTGTGACTTCTTTCTTAATTCTACAAATACATATCCACATTCCTTAAGAAGTTTCCACAAAACTCCTCAAGGTTTATCATTTCTTGGAAGGATTTAGAATTTTCTTCCCATGTCTTTAACGGCAGAATGTTTGTTTCTGCAGTTGCTCATTTTACTGTTCTCCGAGCATGATGCCTGTGACAGCTTAATATCTATAATACCCAACCGCAGTGGAGGCGAAGGCAGCTTTTTAACGCCTCAGTATCATCAGAAGAATTGTTACTATTCACTATTTTAAATCGACATTTAAGCGTGTTTCCTTACAGAGCAACAGCTTGCTGAGCACGCTTCATGGTATAAATGGATGTCATCGTTGTTAATGATCGGTGGCGTCGGCTGCTTCCGTCTAATTAAAAATACCACTGACTATGATAATACCTGTGGTTGCTTGAACGTTTGCGTCGTTGTTGTTCAACCTTGAGCGGCTGAGCAGCCAATTAGTCATCGAGGAGACGTGCAGCAAAACAGAAGATGATCACGGCAGCATCCTGACATTGCATCGATTAACTTGTCAGCGTAACTCAAAGCAGCAATACAAATATTGCAGAACAGTGTCAAGACAATGATTATTTTGTGTTCGCCTGCGGTAGCACATGACATCCAGTTTTCTTTCCTTCTCCAAAAATGTACTTTTCATACCATTCCCTGGGAAAACTGGAGGAGGTGGAGAGCTCTGGTCATTCTTCGTGGCATATTCTGGTCACCTTTGCAGGTATTATCTGTTACAAATTTAGACAGGGCTTTTGAGCTGGATTTACAGTGTCTCTTTCCGTAATGATGAGAATTGCAGGTTCACCACGTCGCCAGGCAGAGTCACGGAGGATAAGGTGGGGCGCGGGCAGCTCCTGATCTCATTTAGATTTCTTGAAATCACGGCAAATTAGGCCAGTCCCAATCATGTTTCTTCCCTTCTGATGCATTAAAAAGCAAAGAGATTTGTTAAGGGGATAAGAGGAGAGCATCTGAAGGACAGGAGAGTCCAGCACAGGAGGGATTTTTGCCTTTGGACAAGGACAGTGTCCGCTTTTGAAGTGTGTTAGTAAATCAGTATAAGTACAGCATGGGCTGCATTCAGATACAGTATATCTTTATCTTTATTTGAAAAAAAAAAAGTGAGTTTTTTGTGGTTTATTTTGGTTTTTAAGAATGAGGTCATGTCCTTGATAAATGCTAAAGGCCGTGTCGTTCTCCCTGCTTCCCTGGAAACTGTATGGCAGCAGTGATGAAAGGAGCACAGGGAGTTTGGTGGGTTTTTTTTAATTCAATCAATTCTGTTAGTATCTACAAGATATTGGGCAGCTCCAAATCACTACAGAAAATATTTTAGAGGAGGAAGGTCCACATCTTCCTCCTTCAACGGTCAGCCTAGCAGTTAGTGTCAGAGAGGTAGGGACGGAGGGAATTGCGTTTTGTTACGCTTATCCTCCGTGACTCTGCCTGGCGACGTGGTGAACCTGCAATTTTCATCATTACGGAAAGAGACACTGTAAATCCAGCTCAAAAGCCCTGTCTAAATTTGTAACAGATAATACCTGCAAAGGTGACCAGAATATGCCACGAAGAATGACCAGAGCTCTCCACCTCCTCCAGTTTTCCCAGGGAATGGTATGAAAAGTACATTTTTGGAGAAGGAAAGAAAACATCAGATTATTTCACCATTCCCTTCTCCATCGAGACAAAAGTCGGTCATCCTCTGCGTAAGGTAAACCCACTGCCACTGGGTTCGCAAGGGTATCCCACGGGCGCCTCTCCCACGTGCTTTTGTCCTGGACGTCCTCAGGTGACCAGGTGAAGTGGTGGTGGACAAGCCCGGGGACTTGCTGCCACCCACTTCGCCCAGGACACATTGAGCGCCCGGGGATGCTTCTGGGTGCCGTGTCGTTAAGCCAGCTGAGCTGGTTCTGCTTGTTGAGTTTACGAGGGTCTGCCGAAAGCGACTTCATACAAAATGCAATCGTATCTACTCTACTTGGTCTTCACCTGTAAGTAGGATCACAGAGTTGGTTTTTAATATAAGTTTAAAGAACCTCTGCGTGCTATACCTTTCACCCATAGGTAGTCTTGAATTTCATAGCAAATGACAGCAAGCTGCTTTCCCCTGGTGCTTAGGCTCTGCTTCTATAAGCATTTCAGCAAACCACTATGAGTTTATTCAACGTAAAGTGCTGTGTCTTCAGGTACTCTCCAGTGCGGCTTGGGCTTGGCCGGCGTGTTATAATCTGTGATAAGGTAGTGACAGGTTAACGGTTGGACTCGATGATCTTGGAGGTCTCTTCCAACCAAAACAATTCTATGATTCTAAGGACCTACAGCCACGTTTCCTCACTCCAACACACTGAGGTCCTTGCTTCCCTTCCCCATCCAGCAATACTTTCTCGTACTCTAGTGTAGCTGAAGTGTTTGAACGTCCTCTGCTTTCTACGGGAGCTGAGAGTACATGAGTCTTCCAGGAGGTGGCCCAGACCAAAACTGAACGTAATAAACAGTAACCGAATCCCAATAAAATCTCTTACTGCTGTAGCTTTCGAGTTGAGCCTCAGGAAGGGCTTCCCTCCTGCCACAGCATTCGGTGATCTAAATGCAAGTGTTCTCCATGGCTTTAAAATAGACATTAAATGCTTTTAATGCGAATGGCCTCCTTTTTCGTATATGGTGAAATTTTTACCTTGGAGGAGTAAAGAGAAAATTAAATGCCCAAATAGTGAAATCAATATGTATTTGCCTCCAAGCCTTTTAAACATATGAAAATGAACGCTTTGGATATTGCAAAATAACCTGACATTTTAAAAAAGATCCCACATCAAGGAGTTCTTGAAATCTGGGGTTTCAAACTTGCGTGGAGTAGCCTTGGTGGAAGGGATGCCTTAGCAGTAAGCCAGCGGAAGGGCAGTACTGTTCTCCTGGGTTTTTGCAAACCTTTAAAATTAAAGGCCAGCGAATGCTGCCAGCACTTGTAACCTGTAAAAGCAGATTTGTTGATGCTCTTTGAGGTGAGTAACGGTTGGGTTTGTCGGTTGGGTTAGATTGTAACGCGGTTTTATAAAGAAGGAGGAAATGTGTCAGGAGCAGTTCTCATCAGCTGAACGTAGTCGGCTGCCACAGAAATAAGGGGGTGGCCCTTGCGGAGAGTTCCCAGGGCACTGGGCGAGATGCGGTGCAGAACAGGGGATCCTCTGCCGGTACCGAAACCTTCCGTCTTAGCCTTGCGTCGGCGTGTTCCGCGTGTGCCGGATGGAGTTGGCTGGGAACGGGTGGAAAAGCAAGAGAGGTGCACGTGGAAGACTTCAGGGTGGTCATCTCTGAATCTTCTCTCCTGGGAGGGGGTGTTCGGTACGTGGTAAATGCCTGCTAACGGGGCCCCCGGGCAGGGTAAGCCGTCTCAAGCGTGCAGAATTATAAATAAGTTCGTAGCTGCCTGTTCGGTGCCGCTCCCCGGCCCGTGCCCGCGCACGGGTGCCTCCTGCCCTCCCATTCAGCAACAAAAGAGCTTTCTCCGAGGGACGTCGCCCACCTAAAGCCGAGGTCCCCGTCCGGCGGAGGACCACAGGGACCTCTCCGCAGCGTCAGGCTCTGCTTCGGCAGCGGCTTCGTGCTGGCAGATAGCTCCCGTATTAACGCCGGAGCTTTGTTCGTTAGGTAATATTGCACAACCTCCGTTCATCGCTCGGAAGAGACATCGCGGTTGCTAGGGAAACGGGACAGAAAACCAAATCTCGTTTGCTTTTAGGATGAAAGCGCTCGCCTGCCCGTCAGGATTAATCCCTGTCCTGTAACTTTTCCCCAACACGAGTATTCTTGTTTCACGCAGGGAGCAAAGCCCACGTGGCTTTTGGTTAGAGCATCGCAAAAATCAATATTAATGTGATATTTTTGCAAGCCTGAAGCCACGCTGCCTGATGTTCCCCTGATTGTACTAGGAAAACATACGTCTAGGAAAACATCTATTCAGAGTGAAGTTTTTCTCCTATTTGGGCATTTAGGGGCTTTCAGGGAGTCTGTAATAGGGTTTGAGTTATTTTCTGGCCCTCGCAGTATCGTGCCATCTCCCCTTCAAACCCGGTCACCTGGCTGCAGGCGGCTTGGGCTGTTAATTGCTTTCAGGCATAGTTTAATTACACCCCCGTCATAGCTGAAGGAAATTACCCAGAGGGTCACCGGGAGGGACGGAGGGAGGCCATGTGCCTTCCTTCAAAAAAGAGACCAAAACCAGAATTGAAATTTCGAGCAGCTAGAGACAGTCAGGCTAATTTTAAACTATCCATCGGCTCATGAAGTTCAATGGCCTTTTTTTGTTTTCACGTGCGGACAGGCACGCTGGCGGTTTTCTGGAGTGTGATACAAATGAAGACATGAAAATGCATTAGAAGAAATATATTTGGGTTAAAAAAAAACAAAACCAAACTTGTGTGTAAAACCTTCCTTATTTCAGAACTGTCCGTAAAGGAAAATGCCGTACCCCGGAGCAGGCAGCGCGCTGAGATCCATCCCCACGGAACCTTGTCTGGTTCAGACTAAACTTTTAATACGGGTTCATCTTCGACAGGTGAATTTTTGGGAAGGAGAAGGCGACGTAGCAGAGGTGCTGGAAGTGCTGGGGCCGCTCCTCGGCGGGCGTCGGTAGCAGCGTGCTCTCAGTCGGGACAGCGAGTGCTTTGTTCGTACGAGGTACCCCCTGCCAGCGACAAACCTCTGCCGTTGCGTTTTCCTACCCAGCGGTGCCAGCCACGCTGATTTCTGATTATTCCATAATCCTGGGTTAAAAAGTAGTTGTTGTTTGACAGGATTATGCTGCCAAGTGAGGAAAAGTTATTTTCTGCTCTTTTTAAAACCAGAACACATAGGACTTTGGGGCGCTATTATATTCTTCACGATGCAATATTTCAGTGGTTCGGAGACTTTCTGTCAGGGTTCTGTATTTTTACAAAACGGCTACATTTTTATATCTTCTGCGCACGCGGAGCTGAACAAAATGTGTTCACTGCCCCAATTTTACCATAAATAAAGGTGGTATATTCTCAGTCTATACAACACGCTACTGCTACGTGCTGGCGTGAAGTTTGCTGCTGCCGGTACTGAATTATATTTACGCAATATGCTATGTTAAGATTTAATTGGGATTGAGAAGTACCGTTGTCATCAGCAGTTATAACTCAACAAATCTATCGAATACCTGGAGAAGGTCCTTGATCCGTCACATCTGGCTCTTAAAAATATTTCTCATTTACACCTTTCCTGGTTCTCAAAATCTGGCAAAACCCACTGTTTCTAAACACTGCGTGAAAATTAATGGTATTATACAAACTCCACGGCGCACCTTGGATTAAGGCTGCATTTAGTAAAGCAAAATACTCGTTATAACTAATTGTTCTCCATCAAAAATGTTGCTCCCGGCGTCAGACTTTTTACAATCTCAATATCGTGATTAGTTCCGAGTCTTCCAGCAGCGGTTTGGAGTTGGCGCAACAAGCATCCCCTTTCCTTGTGATCCGCCGTCAACGGTCTAGTCCACGAATGAGAGTCAAAAGTAATTGCTTCGTTAAATCCCTCCGAATGCTGCTTGCTTTGCAATAAGGCAAAATAGTCCGTCCTTTTAATAAGAGCGTATTATTATATTGGGGTGTTGATAAAAACGCAAAGGAAAAGAGAGAAATCTTTACAAGCAATTACTTTGAACGTTTTTGTTGCCATAACGACGAGAGGCAGCTCTTGATGAGCTATCATTTCCTTAATGTCGTTAAAAAGTTTAGTTGCCATAACGACAGAACACATTTTTGTTTTCAGTAAGTGACGCTTTTGCAGCCCGTACTGGGGTTTTTGTGTATGAAATATCTAACATCCATAAGTACGCGATAGGAAGTGGTTGGTGTTTTGCTACCGGAGTGGAGTACGTCGGCACGAACCCGTTTATCTCCTCGTCTCCGTCTCTTACATTGGGCTTTTTGTCGCTACGAGGAGCACAGAAGCTTCTGGGGGTCCTGGAGGAGACGGACAGTCAGCGCGGCTCAGCGGGGCCTGCGTGGGGGTGCGGGGCTGGGGGCCGGAGGGGCTCGCGAAGCGGAGGACCGCTGGCGCCGCGACATCGTGTCGGAGTTGCTAAACGGTCGTCTTGGCCCCTTTGAGCCCTTAGAGAAAATAAACCGCTTCTCAGCTTCGTTTCCTGAGCGCGTATGTGTTATCCTTCAGATGATTGCCGCCTAAATAGTTCGGTCGCTGTTCAAGGACATGAAAAACTGTTGGAGTATTAATATGTTCTCTAACCTACTTCTATTACCAGGTGTATTAGCTCTGTGTTTTACGGACAGAAGAGACAACACGTTTCGATACCGCTCTTTTTTCCGTACCGCATCGATTCCGGCTATAAGGCCTCCTGTTGGCCAAGATCGCCTGGTTGGAAGCGATGCCAAGCCATGCTACGTTTCCAAGAAGTTACTCGCCAGGGGTAACGTGCCGGATTGCCAAATACTGCATTTGAAAGACCCACGTTTTCCTTTGGGGAATTACTTGCGTCTGAGCAAAGTGCTCAGATGGGCTGTCTGTACTTTAAAAAAGAGTTAAAAAAATCACAGGTTAGTTCAGAAAAGATAAAAATAAGATCCTGGGGAGACACTCAGTGCTGTAGAAAAACTGTGTTCGTGACAGCGCGGGACAGCTTTTTCCAGGCTCTCCAGAGAAACCTGCAGCGAAGAAATAAATCAGACCAAGTAAATTACCTTTTCCAATTGCTTTTGTTTCACTCCCCGATACGCCGCCGCCACTGCCGCATCCGTGGCTTGGCCAGATTTTCTCCTCGCGTTTGCACCCCTGCCCCTCTCTCTGCCATCTCTCGTTTTCAGGCCAGCGGATCAGCCCGGGCCGCGGGATTGCCGTGGCACGCAGGGAAGGGTGCTCGGGCTTTCGGCTTAACGCGCTGTCGTATCTCATCACGGTTAGCTGGGAAACGGCAGAAAGGCACGGGCCGAGCGCTGGCGCTGGCTGGTGGCACAGGCGTCTCTGCCCGTCCTGGCATTTCAGCCGCTTCTTGAAACCTTCTCATTCTGCATGGAAAACCAGCTGGAATTTGAAATGAATTACTGAGAAAATGAGATTCACCAGAAAAAAAAAAACCATTTAAAGAAATAGCTATCAATTTATATGCCTGTATTTGAATAGTGCTGCGGTGAGGGTTGAAGCTAGTGCAGAGCCGGGACGCGTCGCGCTGGCGTTGGGGGGCTGAGCCCCAGACGCTCCGTGGGAGAGCCTGGAGGCACTTTGGACCGAAGAGGGTGGCAGTCCCCTCTGCGCTTCCCGCGGGCACGGTGCCCCGTCCGCTGCTCTTTTTTCTCGTCAGAATAGCAGAGGAGGGGAGTGCTGCACTCCCCAAAGGGCCTGGCTCTATTCCGTCCCGTTCCTCCTCCTCCACTTTCCTCTTGGACGAGAAAGGAGGGGTTTGATTGCATCCGTATATACCTAACAAAGTAAAAAATAAATTGAAGGTCTAAACACATCCCTTCGACACCCAGGACTTTCCAACTGCTAAAGGTTTCTGTCAGTGCGGTTTGGTTATGAACAAAACCCCTAACAAGTCTTTCAAAAACGCCTTGCTTCTCAGACGCAGATGCGCGACGGTCCTGCGTGCAATTCAGACGGGCTGCCCGGAGCTTTTCCTGGGGATCAAGAGGCCAGGACTGGTTAGGTCTCATCTAGTAAGTTTGATTAAAGACCAAAAAACCTTTGGTGTAGATCTTGTCTCTGCTGTGGCGGACCAGGGCGAAGCTCCAGAGCCTGCGGTTGTGTTTCACAGGCGCGGTTTGGGAGGGTTGCTACCGTTTCGTTAGATGTTCAGCCCAAAGGAGAGGCAGGCGCAGGAGTGAGGAGGCGGACGTTCAGCTTCGCCGCCGGGGTCATTTGTATGAAGTTTGCTTTTTGGAAACGACGGCACAGAAAATCCATCTTTACGCTCCGGTTTTAAAGAAGGTGTCTATACAATAATCTAATATCAGATTTTGGTCCCAATTTACCTTCCCAAAGTGAGCGTGCGTGTCTGCAAAATGTTGTGCTTTCGGAATAAAGGCACGTAATTAGTGGAGAGAGATTAAAATAAAGGGAATTGCCCTTTCCCCAGCTCCAATTACAGTGTGCCGGGCAGCGACGGAGTAAAAAAACCCCAGCCCTGAGCTGTTGTCGCTGATGTTACTGATTTGCAGTAATTTGCGGAGAGCCCCCGTCTCTGCCCGCGCTGTGCTTCCCCTGCCAGGCTCCCCTCCCCAGCAGAACCAGAACTCGCATGCCACAACTCGGGAGCAAAAAAGAGAGTATTTTTGATCTGCACGTGCGGCCAGGAGCAGCGGAGGGATGAAAACCGCTGGCTGCAGCGGGGGGGCAGGGGTCTCGCCAAGGCCAGCCCTATTTTTAGCCAGTGGGGAGCGTTTTGAAGAGAGATTTCAAGGAAGACAAGAAGGGAGCATCATTATTCCGTATCAGCCTGGGCAGCCCCAAAGAGAGAGCCTGCAGGATTTAGATAACGTGCTCCTTGGTATTTCCGTGCGTTTCCAGCATGTGTATAAACATCGCTTGGCTATTGAGCATGAAGAATATCGCTGTCTCTTACTACAAGCACGATTATTTTTGAGGCGTTCAGGGAGGGCGAGGTGTGTCGTGCCCTCCAAGAGCGTCGCGATGGGTGCCAGGAGGAGTAGTCCCGTACCCCTTCTCATCCTCTCCTCCGGCGTGCAAGCGTGAAAACCATTTTTAAATTAATATCTTGAATTACGAGGTGCAATTTAAAAACACTGTGCTCGTGAGCTTAGTGTTTATGATTAGTGCTTATTACCTAAGCTTAATTGCCTCAACCTCCTCCATCTTTTTTCCTCTTTCCATTTTATTTCCCGGTAATTTAGTACATCGTTGTGTTTTATTAAAGCGATGATGGGATCCGAGGGAGAGATAAGACAGGGCGAGCACATTTGAGTTGTCCAAAACCAAACCGGGATTTATCCTGAAACTAAATTTCCCGAGTCCCAGCCCAGCCTTCACCACCATTTAACGCTGCCTCTGGAGGGCGAGGAGGAGCGCGGGGTGCAAGCACGCGCTTCCATCGTCTCTCCTCTGCCTCGCAGGTGCTGGGTTTCAGATAGCGTTTTCTGCTGTAAATGATACATAAATGCAGCAGAGCTCTCGGTATTTGCAGCTGGAGGTATTACGGGCTTCAGAAATTTTTTTTGGCTCCGTAAAGTTATCTTTAGCTGTATTGC
Organism: Phoenicopterus ruber ruber; assembly: GCA_009819775.1. NCBI lineage: Eukaryota > Metazoa > Chordata > Aves > Phoenicopteriformes > Phoenicopteridae > Phoenicopterus > Phoenicopterus ruber. The sequence goes on from CM020221.1 coordinate 1,051,941, forward strand.
AGTTACGTTGTGGAGCCTGTTTCAGAGATTTACTGCATCGTACAAATTATTTTAGGCTTTCTTTTTTTAGTATTTCCTCTCCAGCTAACCGTAGGAGCTGTTTACAAGAAAACAGTTTTTTCCCATGTAAATACCACTACATTTTCTTGACAGTAAAATATTTTACCGATATATGTGGATTTTGTTGAATTGCAACCTGGCTGGTTCCCACGTTGTTTAAAGAACGTTTCCTGGGGGGGGGAAGTTCATTTGCAACAACTTTTTGCTGTTATTTGTTTTAATTGGTGAGATTAAGAATTACTATTTTCATCAAGCTCCCAACCAAGAAACCCGCTGTCTCTGCTCTGTGTTTTCATTACATCAGTCCATAAATTCAGTGTAACCACGTCATCCCATAGTCATAATTCTCATTTTCTCTCCCCTTCGTCACGATCCTGATAGCTGTTGTATTCATCGCCAATGACTTTCATAGGGATGGAGCCACACAGGATAGTCACACTCGTTTCTTTGGGACTCTGCAGCATTTTTGATGGACAAATGTTAAAAATCTGGAATAAATGGCATGGATAAATAATTAAAGTCTTCAAGATGTAGAGTTTCAGCAGGAAAAGCCAGCCCGGCGCTGTTTCCCTGCAGTCGTCGCATCCTGGCCCGCAGGGAATCGCGGATGAGTAATGAGAAATTATCCGCGTTGTGGGGTTGAATAAATACAGCGTTGTTGAGCGCAGGTGTTGCTGCGGTTCTGCCGCGTCGGTGAAACGTGCTGCTCCGCGGCCCTGCAAGCTGCGTTTCTGCTCGTTGGGAGCGACGCTGGGCTACAGCCCGGGGAGCCTGCGTGCCAACCAGCTCCGCGGCACCGAGGTCCGCTGGGGTGGGTGCGTTGCTCTGGTCGTGATGCACACAAGGTCGTCTTTAAGCCTGTGTGAGTTCTGTACGTTGTAAGGAACGTAGCACGTTTTCCCTGGAAGTTTTACATGGAGCGACTCAATGCATGGCTGTCTGCACCACTCTGGTGCGGGCACAGCTGGGAGCGTTGCTGCTGGAGGGCACGTTGGTTTCATTCCTGACCTGAAAGTACGTTTTGCAGGGAAAGTGTTTAGATCTCTTTTACCAGGTATCACAGGATTCTCTGCGTAGATGCGAATATGTTACTAATACAGAGGGTTTGCTTTTCTGAGTTAGAGTTTTGGGTATTTTTACCATTTTCTGGATACTTATTATATTGGATGTGTACGTGTTGGAACGAGAAATTCCTTCTTAGCTCTAGTTGTTCAGAAAGAGACTGTTTTCTCATTGAAATACGCTTCCTAATTAAAATACCCTCTGTCATGGATAACTAAATGAAAAAATTATAAGCCTCTAGAACAGGAGAGCATCTATGATTTGCAAAGGAATTAGAGGAGGAGGAAGATGCTGCAGTGTGACACGCTGTGAAAGTGCCGCTGCTGAGGATTTGGGGAGCATCTTATGGAGTCTGCTCTCATTTCCCAGATAACTTTATCCAGGATTTAGGTGCCAGAGCTTCTGAGGCTGCCCAAGGGGAAGGGTCGATGGCTCTCGTGACCTAGCACGTGTGTGCCCACTCCAGTCCCGTGAACACCTTTACTCTCCCCTTTCCCATCTGCCGCGTTGACGTTTCCCTGCGCACCCAGTGCAGTCTTCCCATGCTAAAGATTAAACAGGCACTAATCTTGCAATTTATTTCAAATTAAAAAAAAAAAAAATCCATCTGAATGAAATAGCAAAGATGATGGGTCACAGGATAATCCGGGTCAGAAGGGACCTCGGGAGGTCTCTGGTCCAAGCTCCTCAAAGCAGGGCAGCTCTGGGGTCAGACCAGGCTGCTCAGGGCTTCATCCAGTTGGGTCCTGGGAACCTCTGAGGACGGGGCTCAGCCTCTCTGGCACCCTGCTGCACTTTTTTCCACCTGAAAAGGCTTTCTTTCCTCACCTAGAAGACAGTCTGTCCGTACCTCTGTAACTCTTTTTGGGTTCTTGATGGAGCCGGGACATTTTGGGAGTGACAGTGGATTTGAGGGGACTGACCCACAGCAGCTTTCTCGTAAGGGCGGCGTAAAAAGGTGCCCTGGGATTCTCTCAGCAAGCTCTCCCTGCTTTTATAATTGTCTTGCCGCGCTTCAGCACTCAAATTCAGCTGTAAAAGCAAACGCTGCATCAGCACCTCCGTATTTACAGCCACGTAAGGAGATGGAGAACAGGGATGCGGAAAGGGAGGGGGTGATGGCCAGGGTCGGGTTTATGTTTTTCTTTTCGGTAGTGGGAGGTTTGCCCCGAGGTGTAGTTTGCTCCTCCTGTAGCTGAGAAGATGTGCTTTTTGATGACTCCAGTGTCCCTGCCAAGGTCAGTCTTCCAAGGAGCGGTTTTCCATGGTAGAGGGTCGCTCACCTTTTGCTGCCGTTGATTGTGGGTCTGCACCAAAACTCGACGTGGGGCTGACGTTGTGTAGAAGCCTCTTGACCTGCAGTTGCTGTTTAACGTAGGGAAGTTTAACTTTCTGCCCAGAAAGAGGAGGTCAGTCCGAATGAAACGCCTTCCCCAGGCGGGGTGTTTCGCTAAGCCCACGTGGTGCCTCCTTCTGAACGGGTGCAAGTGGAAAATGGTGAATTTTCTTTGCAGTATGAAAAACGTACACACAGATTCGCCAATGCACTGAGATGCTGAACAGATCGTTTTGTAATTAATACCACAGAAGCAATTTCTACTTTGTGTCATTCACTTTAGGCAAAGATACTCAAAATACGCTGCTATTCCACGTGTTCAAGATGCTTTACAACTCTTAAAGCTCCATTTGGAGCTTAAGACATCTTTCTATTTTAAACCAAACAAACGGCATTTAATATGAATGCGTCGGCATAAACGTAAGTAAGGGACAAGCAAAACGTGACCTGTTTCTCCCCTCCTGGCAGCAGGGCTGTGTATTCCTCTTCCAAGCCCTTGAGCCCAAGCCTGAAGCCGAGTGCGCAGCTCTGCGTTACGCTGTGTCCTCCGTGGCTGGGGAAAGCAAAGGGACGGTGTTCTCAGAAGCAAGTAATGTGCCCAGACCGCAAAGTAAAAAATAAATGAATCCATGCAGAATTCATGGCAATTAAGATAAAATGCATATAAGCCGATTTGTTCCCTGCCAGAGCAGATGAGATCATGGGTTGTTGACTAGAAATTACTAGTTTAAATTGCTAATTTTAAGGCGGCCGGTCACAAGTGGGGTTCCCCAGGGCTCGGCACTGGGGCCAGTTCTGTTTAACATCTTTATCAACAATCTGGACGAGGGGATCGAGGGCACCCTCAGTCAGTTTGCAGAGGACACCAGGCTGGGCGGGAGTGTTGATCTGCGGGAGGGCAGGCAGGCGCTACAGCGGGACCTGGACAGGCTGGATCGATGGGCCGAGGCCAAGTGTATGAGGTTCAACAAGGCCAAGTGCCGGGTCCTGCCCTTGGGTCACACCAGCCCCAGGCAGCGCTACAGGCTTGGGGGGGAGCGGCTGGGAAGTGCCCGGCGGGAAAGGGCCTGGGGGGGTTGGTCGGCAGCGGCTGAAGATGAGCCAGCAGCGTGCCCAGGTGGCCAAGAAGGCCAACGGCATCCTGGCCTGTATCAGAAATAGTGTGGCCAGCAGGACCAGGGCAGGGATCGTCCCCCTGTGCTCGGCCCTGGCGAGGCCGCCCCTCGAGTGCTGGGGTCAGTTCTGGGCCCCTCACTCCAAGACAGACCCTGAGGGGCTGGAGCGTGTCCAGAGACGAGCAACGGAGCTGGGGAAGGGGCTGGAGCACAAGTGCTGTGAGGAGCGGCTGAGGGACCTGGGGGGGTTTGGCCTGGAGAAAAGGAGGCTGAGGGGAGACCTTCTCGCTCTCTGCAACTCCCTGACAGGAGGTTGGAGCCAGGTGGGGTCGGTCTCTTCTCCCAAGGAACAGGCGACAGGACGAGAGGGAACAGCCTCAAGTTGCGCCAGGGGAGGTTTAGGTTGGATCTTGGGAACCATTTCTTCCCCGAAAGGGCTGTCAGGCCCTGGCACAGGCTGCCCAGGGCAGTGGTGGAGTCCCCATCCCTGGAGGGATTGAAAAGCTGTGTAGATGTGGCGCTTGGGGACATGGGTTAGTGGTGGCCTTGGCAGTGCTGGGTTAACGGTTGGACTCGATGATCTTCAAGGTCTCTTCCAACCTGAACGATTCTGTGATTCTATGAATATATTCTATAAGATGTTATTTGAAGTGTATGGTAAAGCATTGCTTTACTGGTAACCTCAGGGCAGTAAAGTCCAAAACGTTGAGGTGATGCGGACCTCCGACTGGCCGCAGGTGAGATTAGCTCCTGGGCTGATACTTAAAAGTGACAGATCATGGTGTTCCCAAGGGGGTCTGAATAGGTTTGGTCTCTGATCTTAGATAAAACAGGATCCAGACGCTTGCAAACATGTTACCATGTAAATTTTTTTTGGTATTTGTGTCATTTAAAGACTTGTTGATCTGCCGTCATCAGAAGTGACTTCTGAATCCTCCCACGAAAATACAGCGCCAGGAAAGAGAGCGGCAGTGAGGTTATAACAGATCATACGTCTTCCTATTGCGAGGGCGCAGGCCAGCATAGGTAAAGCAGTGACCCAGCATCTGCTAATGGCGTCATTACGAGGAATGCACTGAAATACTTAATTTCCAAGAAAAATACTCCCTTCTGGGTCGTAGGAGGCAATGAGCTGCAGGGAGGTGGGGCGAGGGGCATCAACGCGTTGGTTTATCTTCCAGCTTAAGGAGCAGTGATGCTAAACTGCGCTGCAGGGGGAATATTTGCAGAAGTCCCACCTGGATATTGTCTTCCCCCCCCCCCCCCCCCGAAATCATTATTTGGAAGTGGGAAAGGAAAAGAAACTTTTTTAATAAAGATTGAGGATGTACGCCTCCAGGATAGATAGGAATATTCTACGTAACTGCTGCTTAGTGCAAGCCAGTCCAGAAGCAAAGCTAAGCATATATGAGTCCCTGATGTATATATTCTGTTACTGGGGTCGTTACTGGGAAATTACTGGTCAAGGGCCTCCGAGAGAATTGGACGTATCAAACGGAGGGTTTGTTCTTCGCAGCAGTATAAACCAGTGCAACATGAATAGCAAGAGGAGGGTCCGTGGGAGTTCTCTGGTGTAGGGAGATGTCAACGATAAAACGATGGGTTTGATGCCTTCATATGAGAAGGGATGTCTCTGTGACAGGAGTTGTGGAGAACTGATACTTGAAAGGTTAAACACATCTCTCTCTCATCAAAGATTGCACCCTGTAATTAAAGAACAGCAAATATAGCACCTTGAGTTAAGAAAGGTTTACCAAAAACACGATGTAGCGGCTCACGGTAGTAGTCCGAGATCAAAGGCGTGCGAAGCTTTAGAAGACATTTTAGTGGAAGCGCTCGTTGAAGACGCGGAGTTAAATACAGCTGAGCAACGTGGCAGCTTCCTTCGGGAAGGTCGCCCGTCCCGCCGCTGCAGGGAGGTGGGGAAGCCCGCCGCCCGCTCGGGAAGCTGTGCGTTACCTATGGCTGTGACTTTCCGCTGGGAAACCAAAGGCCCTTCCAGGCTGAGGGAAACAGATGCGTGTCACCAGCTACACTTTCTGCTCGCGGGTTGTCAGCAGATGTTCATTTTTCCCCCCCAATGATTAATTTTAAGCTAAACAATATAAAAACTCAAATGTAAAGCCTTGCTAGGTACCATTAATTATTTAAAATAATTTCAGATGTCAGATTTCCAGTTAGTTACTTGCAACTCCCTGGTGATTCTGGAGGCATCATGCTTGAAAAATAACCCATATTACCTTTAATAATTCAATACCGTCTACTTTGGTGCTTTTATATCAACTGTTAGAGTGACATTTAACGCTCATTAGAAGGTTGTTGGGTTTTTTTAGTACTGTATTATGCCAAGACCGCTGTACAGCAACATGTTGATTTTAATTGCATTTAGCTTTGGTTACAAAAAAAGTAAATAAATCACTAAGAAAGGGTCAGATTGTTCCATTTGGCCTCAAGCTGTTTTTCCTTTAACAATAGAGGTTTTGTTTGAAAATTTTGTTCTATGTATTCTATTGATTATAAAACAGAAGTAATGCAAGTTAAAAGTGAAGGCAAATTTGAACAGTCTTTAACGGATACAAAGTATTTTCAGAGCAAATTTCAAAATTAAACGTTTTTACTTTATTTTTTAAAATATTAGAATTTCCTGTGAAGAAATAAAAGCAAGTCTTGCTCATCTCTAATGCACTGGTATTATGGTGATACTGTATATTCCTTGAGCGAATGAAACCCCCGTGAAGGAAGATTCCTTAACTATTCCAGAAATTGGGAAAGCACCCTGTATTTCTGATCTCCTGTTAAAATAGCTGGGTTTTGCTTTAATGACATCTTAGAGAGCTCTGTTCCAGTGCCAAAAAGGTAACAAATCCCATATTGTACATATAGAAGAGAATTCCTGTTGTCTTCTGCGTGACTTCCTTCCGTTCCCCTTCTCCCTCTCTCTCTGTTTGGAAGAGCTGGCTCTTCCAAATAAATTGGAGTTGGCCACGTCGTTCCCATGCTAATCAATCTCTGGGCCCCCGAAAGAGTCGTGAAAGCCGGTTGACAGCTCCTCCTAAATTATAAAAGCAAAGAGACGGCCCCGATGCACTTTCGGGTTGAGAGGCTGCAAAAGGGAGATGCTTTGTCCGTAGCTTTTAGATATGCCAGAGCATTACTTGAAGCCCAAAGACAGCTTTCATTAACCCGAGCACTCAGCCGGGAAGCTCCGTGCCAGCCAGCCCTATTAGTTTTTTTCCGTTTCAATCGATTGAATCCAGTTCCGTCAACTGTAGCATTTCCCAAATACAAAAATCTTTGGTGGGAGCAGGTTTTTGTGAGGTCTCCCAGATGAGCAAGCTGCTCCCTGATGCTCCGTGTTGTGGCTGTGTATAACAAATACATGGAAGAGTTGGGCATGTCCCAGACTTAATTTCTGTAAATTGATCTTGCCTGCAATCCTTGTATTCGTTAGGGACTCGGTTACATGTAGCATTTTATTTTCTGTTCATTTGGGCTAGAACCTCCGATACTCTATGTATTTGGTGGAGGATGACCTGGTAGAGGACCTAAATTACCCTGTTGTTAGCAAGTGGGATAAATCAAATCTCGCACCTTTGTGAAGTCCTTTTTTTGCCTGGGTGGCTTCTGGTGAGGATTCAGAGCACACTGGAGTCCACAGACTGTGAATGAGGTGGTTTGGAACCAGACGAGTTCCTTCCTGGTCCAGCCTTGCTGTTCTGGCCAGGTTGGGGCATCGCTGTGGTGTCAACTGGGCAGTGACCAAATGGCCATCTCCAGTGTTTGGAAATTAAGAGCCAAGAGTTAGAAGGGTCTTTCCCAAGCACCAAAAACCCATCTTAGAAGTCTTCTAGCAGAAAATCTAGTAGCGCTGCCTTTCCTGACAGAGGTGTGAAGAGGAAGCAGCTGTCGGGATCATTCCCTTTAGCACACCTTGCTTCCAGGCATGTCGAGCCCAGCAGCACAGTTTTGTCCTCTCCGCTCAGGAATGGGCGCTTCTGCAGCCGAAGCCGCATGTGTTCGGCTCAACAGGGCGAGGTGCTTTAACGGTGCAAGGAGTAGGAGAACATCTCAACGGGGTGAGGTGCTTTAATGGTGCAAGGAGTAGGAGAACATCTCAGGAGGGCTCTAATAAATCAGACCTCTGGGGGAGGGAATCCACCCATTTCAGTGGCCACACGTCTGAGTTGGGTTTAGGACAGCAAGTCCTTCAGGCTCCTGTGGAATAGCAAAATACCGTCACTCCCTGAAAGAGTTTCCTGCAAAAGACTGTACAGCAGTATCTTCCTTTCAGATATTCTCTCCATTAATTAGTTTGTTACAGTGGTTTCGTATAAAACTTCGATTCAAACAACACTTTATAGATTTTACTGCGGGTTTTCTGAAACCCTGTAACCCAGCTTTTGAGCATCCCCCTGCCGTCGGGCTTCTGGACCCCCAAATACTCTTAAGACGGGGAGCAGAAATTGTGCATGAACTGTGAGATTTTGTGCGTGTGTATTCATTTTGGAGAATTGCCTGGTTTTGTCAGTTGTTATTCTCTACGGTTCTTACAGATTTTTCCCGGAGAACTTTGTTGTCATTCCTGAATAATAGGAGAATTCATGAAAGAAAAGCAGCGTACGCTGAAGTCATCCTGTAGAAATGCGTGTCTGAAAACCGGAGCAATAAAAGGCATCTTGGGGAGCAGAAAGGGAAGCTGAGGTTTCGCTTACCCGGTGCTGTTCTCCAGTAATACGCTTCGCTGTGATTTTTCCTGTGAGAAGCTGTCGAAAACTGCAGGGCAGATTCTATCTGTTGGTTTAATAAGGTGAGGATCAGAGCTGCTCCGTTGAGAAAGATTGGACGGAGTCCTCAACTGCTGCCCCCTCCTGGTGGGACTAGGATCTTTATTATAAAAATTAAGCTATTGCTCTTGTGGGGAGAGGTGCCAAAGAGTACGCAAAGGCATCAGGCTGTAGCCTGTAACAAATAACGTTCCCTGCCAGCGCTCGGGGTTTGTTCTGCTCTGTTAAGAAGACTTCTTATTTCCGTCAGTGTTCTCTTGTGGTTACAAAAGAGGAATAAACTTTTGGCTGGACCTAAATTCTAAACCCAAGTTCTCGAATTCTGCTTCTAGATCATGTTGACCTTGTTCTGAAAAGACCCGAGCTCTGTGGATTCAGCGGCTGTGGTTGGGTTGGGGGCTCGGGCGTGCCGTGGTTCCCAGCGAGGCCCCTCAGGGTGGGCTGAGCCAGCCCACGAGCCGTGCAGCGCGCTGCTGGACGCCGCGGGCAATTTATTTTGTCATAAACCTAGGGGATAACAGCTATATTTTTAAAGAAGGAAGTAAGATACGGCTGAACAGCGGCAAATTTATGTGTATAAACTACGTGTGTTGTCAAATCATAGACTAATAGAACAGTCCAAGGGTGGAAGGGACCTCGAAAGATGATCTAGTCCAGCCCTTTGTGGGAAGGGGAGCCTGAATGAGGTTATTTCACACCCTGTCCAGTCGCATCTTGAAAACCTCCAGCGCTGGGGACTCCACCATGTCCCTGGGGAGCTTGTTCCAGTGAATGATTGTTCTCCCTGTAAAAACATTGTTCTTAGGTCTCACTGAAACCTCTCCTGGTGCAACTTGTACCCTTGCCCCTTGTGTTCTCCATGTGGCTCCTTGTGAAGAGAGCACCTCTGTCCTCTTTGTAGCCACTCTTTAAGTTCTGTACTACTGAGGTCCCCCTGAGCCTTCTCCAGGGAGAAGAGATCTAACTCCTTCAGGCTTTCTTCATAGGGCAGGTTCTCCAACCCTTTGATCATCTGCGTGGCCATCCTTTGGACCTTCTCCAGTCTGGCTATGTCTTTCTTGAATTGTGGGGACCAGAATTGGACACAATACGCCGGGGCAGCCTGACAAGCGCTGAGTAGAGTGAGATGATCACATCTCGTGTCTCTGCTAGTAATGTCCCTGCGGATGCAGCCCGGGCTCCGACCTGCCTTCCTTGCTGCAGCAGCACACTGCTGACTCGCGTTCGGGCGGTTGTCCACCAGGCCTCTCTCAGCAAAACCGCTCCACAGCCACACAGACCCCAGCCTGTACTGGGCTCTTGGGTTGTGTCATCCCAGGTGCGGGACTTCGCACTTGGCTTTGCTAAACTTCGTACAGTTCTTGCTACCCCATACTTCCAGCCTGTCCAGGTCTCTCTGTAAGATGGCTCCCCCTTTGATGTGTCCACCTCACCACCCAGTTTAGTGTCAGCAGACTTGGTGAGCGTGCTTTCAGTCCCATCATCCAGATCATTTATGAAGATTTTGGACAGAGTGGGGACCAGTATCGATCCTTGGGGGACCACAAAGATCACTTAAATCCAAATGCCACGCTAATGAGCTTCTGATGGCCATGGATTGAGTCTTACTGCTGCAGGTCTGGTGTTGGGCTGTCATGTTTCCATGGCTTGTTTGCCTTCTTCGGGAGAAAAGTCCACAAAAGGGGCAGTGCAGAATGGACCTTGATCGAGTTTTCCTCAAATGCATTTTTTGGAAGAAAGAAACGCCCTAAAGCCAAGGATTTGGATTCCTTGGTGGCTGCCAGGGGCAGGGGAACGTGGGCACAGTGTCAAGTGAGTGTCAGAATCGAGCTGTAAGTGAGAGCAAGTCCTCTGCATTGCCTCAGCGTGGGGCAATATCGCTCCGGTAACTTCTGTGCCCTAAATATTACGCATCTTTTGCTACCCATGAGGCAGATCTGATTGCTTTCTGTTTCACATCAGGAGGAGATACGGATTTGGTGTGTCAAACTGCGTTTGACTTCCATCAGAGAATCCCCATGGAAGTCTCAGTGCGACTCGGTGCCCACTGTTTGCACGGTGGGTTTTTTAAAATACTTCGGGAACCGTGGACTTGAAAGACACGTGGAGAAAGATCAGTGGGCGAGACGCTAATCTCGGACAGCTAAGCCAAAGCTTTGAGAAATTGAATTGTTGACCTGGAAAACAGGCTCAGATTAAGAAATGTCAAGTTGGTATGATGTCCTAAAAGCACAGGGATAAGAAAATTGAGCTATTTGGTGGTAGCACAAACGGAATGGAAACGGCTTAGTTTGGACTCTTGTGATGCGTGTCATCGGTGCGATGTCACAAGATGTGGGACGGGTGTTGCTTAGATGAGACGTGGGGTGACGAGCAGATATTTTTTGTGTTCATAAATGGCCTGGGCATCAATGTGCTCAAAAATCTATCTATGATCCGCACAAGTGCCAGGCAGGGGACAGTGATGGACAAAATCATACATTACCTTGAGTCAGGAAAATGTGAGTCATGAACATTTTGCATGGATGAATTTTTGAGTTACTCTCACAGGGTTATACGGCTCGGTGTGACCTATGCTTTTACGCTGTGGCGAATGAGACATTCGGTATGAGCGTGATCAGGTCAGCGGCAATGAATGAGGGAAACCATTTTGCATACTCTGTAGGCATTCATTAAAAAATTTCTTAAACGGAATTGAAATATATGCACAGGACTGGAGAAAAGGGTGATACAGAATGAAAAATAATATTTAACAAGGTGTAAAAATTCATTCGTACAGTTTTGGTGATACCTTCAACTGCATAATAGGGAAAACCAAAAAATTAATGACTTCGTATTTCTTGAGTTAATTGGCTATTAAACACAAATCTCTTCTTTAAAATGAAGACAAGAGTCCTATCTATTTTATTTTTAATTATTATTTTGGTATTATTATCTTATAATAAATTATTTCTGTTGATGCGATGTTACCTTCAGATTTAAATTAAGCCCTGTGCGTATTATATTCAGAGATTGTCCCTTGGATAGTTCACCATCACGGACTTAGGACGTTACGGACCAATTTCAGAAAGAAGACACAAAGTTTGACTCTGGGGCGCAGCTGGGTCACCGGTCCCGTTTCAGCTGATACAATGGGGAAAATTCCGAATTAAGGTGATTATTGAAATTGGTAGGTTTGCCTTACCGGGGAAATTCCGAGAGGAGGGTCTGAGCCGCTTCGCTTTGGGGAGTTTGTCAAAATGCCCACATTTCAACATACATATATATATATGCTGAATAAATATTTATACTTCTATATAAATATATACATATTTTATTTGTGTATATATTTATTTAAGTATATTAGTGTATAGATACATAAATAAAAATATGTATTTTCTATAGCGTATCTATTTCAGCATGCCTGTATAAAACATATATTTAATTCCGCTGAGTGACGCTTGTGGAAATCTGCTGGCTCTGCCCGTTTAATAGCGGAGCACGAGGACATCTGGCCTGGAGCAGAGCTCGTAGTACTGCAGCCATTGGCAAATACTTGAGTAAAGTGGATCCCAAAGGGTGACGGAAGCCCTTGGTTGGATTTAATCCCTAAAGTACCCTCAGTCCGCAGAGGAGCGTCCTTCTGGCGTGATTGCAGTCCTTCAGACGTCCGTCAGTTCATCTCACCCGTTGGCAACAAAGGAACTGTCTTTTTCTTCTTCTTCTTTTCCCCAAAATATACATTTTAATAGAGGATCTACCCTCTCACTTAGCAAGTGTTAATTGAGAATAACTCTGCTGCGGGAGAGTTTATGAGCGGTAAGAAATGATAAACTAGTGACATTAAGAAAAAGTGGGGTGAGCCGCCTCACAAGTAGCATACCACTTAATTCTGTTTCTGTACATGTGAAACGAGAATTTCTCTAGATACGAATGGAGAGAGGACACGGTGTGCCAATTATTAGTAAAGCTCATGGTATCGTCCACATTTTAAGACTGAAAAGTGAGTGGTTATGTGGATACCAAGGGAGAATATTAGTTATAGTTAGAAGAAGGTATTTTTCTTGTAATGCCAATCACCACCTTAAGCTTCCGTGTTCTCCAGTACATCTGTGGCCTGCTCTGAGCCATTCTCCAATCTGTCGTCTTTTAATTCCCCAGTAAGACACATTTTGCCAGTTAGTTGCCTTTTATATAAGTTGTAATATTCTTGGTTTGATATTGTATCATGGAAGACGAAATCTAAAATACTATCCCTGAAAATCTAAACTACTGAAATCTAAAATACTATTTGTGTAACCAGCCACCTCTCCTTCTCCTCCCACCCCCGATTAATGATTTTTTCAGTGCCCAAACCTTTATTAAAACAAAAAAATCCCCCCTCCAAGTCCAGGGTAATCAAGTATGGTAAGCATCGTTCCTGGAATACCGTACAATTTTAACTCAGGCGTGAGAACCATGATTATCTTTAGCGCTGCCCTAGTTTCAGCTGGGATAGAGTTATCTGCATTGATAAGTTCCTTCTCCAAGCGACAGAGGAGCCAACGAGGAGAGGGGCTGTGCTGGACCTTGTTCTCACCAGCGAGGAGGGGCTGGTGGGCAACGTGAAGCTCGAGGGCAGCCTTGGCTGCAGTGACCATGAAATGGTGGGGTTCAAGACCCTGAGGGCAGTGAGGAGGGCGCACAGCAAGCTCACTGCCCCGGGCTTCAGGAGAGCAGACCCAGGCAGGAAAAGAATTGGATCTATAGGTCAAAAATGGGGACGTGAATTGCCTTTAATACTTCATAAATCAAGTCTGAGGATACCTGAAGTCTTTATTTCTTAGCTGTGCGAGACTTTCTGATGAGGTTGGAAGTGTCAGGTATCTATCCCCATGATTCAAATTGGTGCATATTATGTACTAGACACCAGGAAATAATATAATTAAGAACCACCCTTTATGTAAGACCAGAGTGGAGACTTCCATCCAGAAGGAAAGAGATTATTTACTTTGTTCAATGCTTCTGCCTTAATGCAGTGCCACACAAACAAAACTCTCAAGCTCTTACAAAACAATTTAAATGGAAGCTAATTTAAACCCTCTAAAATGAAGCAATATAGTGTCTTGATGGGCAAACATGGCTAATTACTTTTCAATAAATTCGAGCAAAATCATCATCTCTGGTGCAGAGATGATTTTAGTCACAGCACGTTGACAGCATCGTTGAGACTCCATTAACATTGACGGTGAAGGCTTGTGCAGTAGGAAGTGATCGTCCCCCTGTGCTCGGCCCTGGCGAGGCCGCCCCTCGAGTGCTGGGGTCAGTTCTGGGCCCCTCACTCCAAGACAGACCCTGAGGGGCTGGAGCGTGTCCAGAGACGGGCAACGGAGCTGGGGAAGGGTCTGGAGCACAAGTGCTGTGAGGAGCGGCTGAGGGACCTGGGGGGGGTTTGGCCTGGAGAAAAGGAGGCTGAGGGGAGACCTTCTCGCTCTCTGCAACTCCCTGAAAGGAGGTTGGAGCCAGGGGGGGTCGGTCTCTTCTCCCAAGGAACAGGCGACAGGACGAGAGGTTGTGCCAGGGGAGGTTTAGGTTGGCTATTGGGAAAAATTTCTTCCCCGAAAGGGCTGTCAGGCCCTGGCACAGGCTGCCCAGGGAGGTGGTGGAGTCCCCATCCCTGGAGGGATTGAAAAGCCGTGTAGATGTGGCGCTTGGGGACATGGGTTAGTGGTGGCCTTGGCAGTGCTGGGTTAGCGGTTGGACTTGCTGATCTTCAAGGTCTCTTCCAACCTGAACGATTCTGTGGTTCTAATGGCTGGGCAGGAGCAACATCGGGTCCTTTCCTACCTGGGAGACCTCCTGCCCACGCTTGGGGGACTTTGACAAGGCAGGGCAAAGAGAAAGCAGGACTGAATGTAAATTAATTTCATAGTTATTACCTTACTGCAGTTTAATGAAGTATGAATATATGGTTTTGGAAGGAGAGATGAGCTCTTAAAGGTTGAACTAGAGTGTAAATGATACGCTAAGCTCAGCAAATGGAGAATTTTTCTGAAGATACTAATATATTTGTTAATTATTACCTAATTCTAATCAGTTAAATATTTGCCTAAATTACTTGCTATTTTATGTCTCCAGTTCTCTTGGGTTTCTCTGTCTGAAATGATGTAGAAAATGAAGCAGTGGTATCTAATGAGAAGTTCAGGGTTCCCTCTTGAGACCTGTAGCTTTTGCCTTTACGAAAGAGCTGAGCAGTAGCATTTTTAATCATAAAATGAATCCTGTGCACGTGCCCAACAAATAACATTTATAGTATTAACCACTCATGGGTAGGGTATAGTAAAACCTTCTGTGTTAGTTTGAAAGTGTATTTACTTTTGCTCCTAATCGCATTTCTGTCACGGAAAATGGTGCCAGCCTGTCGGGTAGGCTGTAGGTCTTGCTAACCCAGGAAGGCTTCTGATTTCTGTGTCTGTATATATAGATGTATATACCGTCCATGGGTACATATATATGCACACACAGTCATAGTAAGACTTCTAATAACTTACCCTCCCATCAGGAACTCCAGAGTGACAGCGGCTGGATTCATTAGGGTTGAGGCTGAGCATCCTCTGCCTCAGCTGACGGGATTGTACCCTCGCTACGATCACTTTTTCCAGAGTTATCTATTTGATTTACTTTATCAGAGAAAGATTTTGGGAGAAATAAAACCTTTTAAATTTTTTTTTTTTTTTTGCTATTCAAACATACTCTAGTAAAAATGTTTACTTTGTGGCCCACCATTGCAGAATTTCGTCAGCTGTGAGTAAGATGAGTACAGGATAAGTCTGGCTTTGATGAATAGTGAAGTGTGGATTGCTTTCTAATAGTCATCAGTGCTTTCTGCGGATGTGCGGACCGACATATTTCTTTTTCAGTTTAAAACTATTTCAGATGTGCCTGTATTTTGCCTTGAAATAAGAATAACCTCAAAGTTGCTAGGCAGTGAATAAATATATTGGATATTTGTATGCTAATAATGAAGAATAAACAAGATATTGGAAGGCTGAGTATGTAATCAACGTTATGACTTAATTACAGTACCGAGGCTTGCTGAGATAATTTACATTCCTGGAAAATTGATAGAGGAGGATGCAGCTTGTTCAGGAGAGGCGAGCCGAGGAAGGGCTGCCTTCTGAATTAAGGAGGTACCGACTTTCCGAGTATGAGAGCGCGGGATACTTGGATGACAATAAAAAGCTGCTGTCTACCACAGAGAGCTCGGAAAAGCAAGAGAAAGGAGTTGCCTTGCTAGGAGTCAGTAAGGTCAGGGAATTGGCGGGTCATGGCTCAAGAGGCAAAGCAAGGAGAGGCATGGAAAAAACCCTCCCTTGGCCTTTCCCAAACGTACCTCGCTAGCAAAGAGGAAGACCGCACCGACAAGGAGCCCAAGAGGGTGAGATTACGGGGTCTCCAGCGTCCTGTACTTCAGCAAGAGGTCGTATCAAATGCAGAAACAACCGTAAAGTTTCACTGATGAGTTCTGAGCACCTTTGGATAAATTATAATACGAGAATAATTGTTGGTGTCCTGGAGTTTTTGGAGAAGCAGCCTGTGTCAGAAGCCATGGAGATTGGTCTAGTTGTAGCTGAGTTGTCTCTAAAAATCAGTGTCATGTCCCACGGTTGTTTTCCTGTGATTTCAGCGTTTTGCAACCTCTTTTCCTTTGTTGAGGCAGGGGAGAAGTAATGGTAATGCAGTCTGCACTATGCCTAAATGCCTAAAGATGTGGGATCGGTTAAAGTGCTCGGCTCCCCTTTTCAGAAGCACCAGACATTTAGGAACCAAAACACCGTTTAAAAAAATGAATGGGACTTGGGCTTCTTCCTTTATAATGAGCACTAGAAAATGGGACTTTGGTGCCTAAGTCAATTAGATGGATTGTAACCTTTTCTTACGGGCTTTCCGAAATACCCGGCGAAGTTTTCAAAGTTGATTTAAACGCTTCAGGCAAAGTTTACCAGTTTGATGATTGCTTCTGCTCGTAATCAGTGTCATTGAGCGGGACGCAGTCCTGTGTAGAATACAAACCTCTGTTGTTGCGTGGCTTTCGGAGAGCAGGAGAAGGTGCTGTCACGTAAGCTTGGTGTCAAATTAGAAGAAAGCTAAAGAATCCCTACAGCTCTGTCTTCTCCTTCCATCCCGCTGCTCCCTTAGATACTGGCATGTCTAAAAGAAGTGGTATTAAATGCTTCCCAAAGAAAAGGAGTGATAAAAAATGCAAATCATACAGTTTTAAGCTAAAATCCAGCTTGCAATTACTTTCAAACGTTGTCATCTCCAGCGGTTCGTAAATGCTATGTGAATAATGCTCATATTCAACACGTCATTTTTACCTTGCTCTTTTGATGGGAGCATGAATTAATAAGCTTAACTTGGATCAATGAGTAGTGAAATAGAGTCTTACAAGTAGAAATCAGTTCTACTCTGACGTTTTAGTCTTTGTTTTCATCTTAAGAGTCGTATTTGTTGTCGACGTTCGTGAAAGACCGTTTAGCCTGTGCCGAGCCTCGGGGTCTCGGTACAAACCATGCAAATGAGGGATTTCTGCGGGAGAAACTCAGGATATTTGTCTTGTTCTGGGGTTAAGTACTGTAGGCTTTTCAGATTTCAGGCTAGATTACAACTGACAGAGTTTGATGTCCATCCAAAAATAGACTTCATTCCTGGCGAAGAATAAGAAATGTAAGACCTTGCAGTGATTGAGTGATTTTTGATTGATTCCCAGATTAGATCATCGTATGCTACACTAGCTAAAAGTAGTGACATGGCCTCAGAGTCCACGTCGTATGTACTTCTAATAAGATTTGCATATTTGGCTGAGGTAAAATTAGCTCAGGAAGAAATAGTTCAACTGCTGACAACAGAGCCTATGGGTAAATTTGTACAGACGGTGGTTTTTCGTTTAGATATTGTCCCACTTGTAGCGTCTTCATCACCCGCAGCCTGCGTAACCGCATTTTTTTTTTATCTTGCTTCTTTCCCCTGACAAAGGAAAGGGAGATGAGACGTGCTGGTGTTTGACAGCCCTTCGGGTTGAGGGCAGTTGTTATTCCTACGCGACTTCATGACGTTGGCTATCAAAATCCCTTTCCTTACACATCCATCAACGCGGGGTCTTGCTTTGATTCGCTCCTGGAAATTTTGACATCCTTCCTTAGCTGCAGGAATAATAATCCAGAAAACAGAGCCTCTGGCTTTACGGACACGTTTTTTGTATTTAAAATATATATATACATGCACACGTTACATTCATAGATATCTAGGGAAGTCTGTATGTAGATATGCGTATCTGTACAGAAAATATTTGTGTCCATACGTGCTGTGTCTATATATCGATGAAGCTATATCTGAAGCAATGCATGTACTTGTGTCCTGTCTGTTCCCATTTACTTTAGGAGTTAATAGATTGAAATATTTCTCTTCTCCGCAGGGAAATAATGCTTGGAAAACTGTAAATGTTTCAGTGTAACATGGTCTCAGGTTTTCCATGCGATATTTCAAGGAAAGGTGATGAAGCCATCATTTACACGTTTTATGTTACTTAAATTGCAGAAAAGTATTAAAATGTCAGCAGTAAGGCATTTAGCTATTTTAGTATGCCACTGAAATACGTAAAAAGACTTAACCTTTTAAAAACTTCAAAGTTCTAGCTTATTTTTGTCTAGATTAGTGTTGAACACGAGCCAACTTCCACTTTCATTAACCTTGTATAAATTCAGATAAGAAAAAATACAAAACATTTTGAGTAGCCCTCAAGAAAAAAGCAAACCAAACCAAACCACTGAAATTCCCCCAAGAAAAAGTCTGTTTCCTTCCCAGAATATGGTCGGTGTCTGATATTGCAGCCAAAAACCTAATGCTGGGCAAAGGCTTATTTTACATTTACGCTTGACAGCAACCAGATCCCAAAAAACCCAAACAAAAAAGCCCAGCCCAACAAACCCACAAAAAAGCAACGCACACAAAAATAATTATGAGTTAGTGCTGCAGCCCTAAGGGCTGAAGTGGCTTTCTTGGAGAAAGAGGTTGGGTCCAGAGCTGGTTTTTAGGTAGACCTTGGTCAACGGGGGGAAGGGCTTGATGGCGTGTAGCTGCACGGGGCTGGTTTGGGACTGGAGAGGCTCCCGACGTCCGCGCCGAAACCCCTGCTCCGTGAAGTCGTGGACCTGCGCTCGCTTAAATTTGAGCTTGACTCCTCCAACCCATGAAGTTGTTTCCTTGGGTTGGTCAAGACGCTGTATTTTATCGGTAAGGTTGGGGTGCCCTTTGAGTTCCTCCCTGGTGAGGTGGCTTCCCAAGGTTCAGAGTTAATGTCTTTCTCTCACGGTATAAACTGCAGCTTCGTTACAGTTGCCCTGAACTTGTCGTTAACATTCAAGGAGTAATTTGCAAACGCTCAAGGCGTCCAGCTGGCTCAGACTTGGGAGGAGTCAGCTGAACTATGGGTTTGCTAGCGTAGCTCGTCCGCACAGCAGTTACCGTACCAGAAACAGAACATAAAGGTACAGAAGTACGTGCCACGGGGGGCACCGCTGTATTTTGGGTATGGGGCAGACCCTGGTGTGCTGCAGGCTGGCTGCGGCTGGGAAGAACCACACAAAACCTGTCTCAGGCGAGCGCTTACCCGAGGGCTTGGACTGCGCTGCAGAGGAGCGAGTCACCGAGCCAGGCAACCAGATGCTGTTGACTCTGGGTGCCCTTCCAGCAAACAGACACAGTGTTCCCATCAGCTCCAGCGCTGGGGTTCGCTCTTAAACTGCCTGTGGTTTCCTTAGCGGATAACAGCTGAAAAGAAATCTTACGGATTCAGCACCTTTTATTTATTTATTCCTTCTTACCTCTTCCAATGCTTTTTTTTTTAGGTAGTTCCTTGATGTTAGAGGTAGTCCATAGGGAAGAAGAGATGCTTTATGATGTTAGAGGTAGTCCACAGGGAAGAAGAAATGCTTTAATTGGCATTTGTGATGGTCTTGATGTTCTTTCCAACAAGAAGAAAGCTGCAGCTCCGTGTAGTTTAGGAAAGCAAATAGTGGAATGACTCTTTTTTTCTGTTCTAGATAAACTCCAGTGAGTTGAGCTCTCTAGTGATGATACATTTTTGTCACCGTATCTTGACAAAAATGGCTCGTTTTCAAAGAAGGACTCGTTTCCTTCTGCACAAGAATTAGAGGTTAAAATCTGCATGCATTTAGCGGGCACAGACGGATTTCTGCTGTTGACCGTGTCGTGGCCGTTCTGGCCTCTGCTGAATATAATTGAACTTTATGTAAAAATTATGTTCATTTACGGCGCTTGTAACCGGCTGGATTATGGCAACCACTAAAAACGTCTTTTTAAAAATACTTTTGCTTGACATTCATAATGTCTTTATGCTGTATTGTAAAGCGGAGACACGAAAGGTTGAATGGAGACGCTAAACTCCTATGATAAGGAAGAGAAGCAGCAGCACATGCCGAATGCAACAGGACCCGGTTTGCAAAAGGTAGAACCCTGTCAGATTTCCTCTTTTTTCAAAGCTGTTTAAACACTGGTTAAAATGTGGAGATTTGGGGATTTGCGTAAGAGAGAGACCAGTAACGCCAGCAAGAACCAGCATTTGAGCAACGGCTGCTTTGACTCTTATGCTGGATGGGACCGTTGGTGCATCCTGGGCGTGACTTTGCCTAGTAATGGAGATTGTGGTGAAAACAGTGGTGTTCTCTTTGTAGGCAGAAGCAGCCTCAAAGAGTTTGGATAAGAGCATTGCATTTTTTTTCAGTGCTTTCCTAAAACTGAATTTTAGGCAGTAGGGTCAGCATCGTGCAACATGGACACCCACGGGAACCCATCACAGGATGGGATGGGTTGGAAGGGCCCTCTGGAGACCATCCAGCCCAGCCCCTGCCAGAGCAGGGTCACCCAGCGCAGGCTGCACAGGGCCGCGTCCAGGCAGGTTTTAATCTCTCCAGAGAAGGAGACTCCACACCCTCCCTGGGCAGCCTGTGCCAGGGCTCGGGCACCTCACAGCGAAGAAGTTTTTCCTCGTGTTCAGGCGGAACTTCCCGTGTTCCAGTTTGTGCCCGTTGCCCCTTGTCCTGTCGCTGGGCACCACTGAGAAGAGTCTGGCCCCATCCTCTTGACACCCGCCCTGGAGATATTGATAAGCGTTGGTGAGGTCCCCTCTCAGTCTCCTCTTCCTCAGGCTGAACAGCCCCAGCTCCCTCAGCCTTTCCCCACAGGAGAGATGCTCCAGTCCCTCAGCATCTCTGTACCCTCCGCTGGGCTCTCTCCAGTAGCTCCTCGTCTCTCTTGAACTGGGGAGCCCAGAGCTGGACACAGGACTCGAGATGGGGCCTCACTAGGGCAGAGCAGAGGGGGAGGAGAACCTCCCTTGACCTGCTGGCCACACTCTTCCTCATGCCCCCCAGGATGCCGTTGGCCTTCCTGACCCAAGGGCACGTTGCTGGCTCATGGGGAATTTGTCATCCCCCAGGACTTCCAGGTCCTTCCCCGCAGAGCTGCTCTCCAGGAGGTCACCCCCAACCTGTCCCGGTGCAGGGGGTTGTTCCTCCCCAGGGGCAGGACCCTGCACTTGCCCGTGTTGAACCTCAGGAGGTTCCTCTCCACCCAACGCTCCAGCCTGTCCAGGTCTCACTGAATGGCAGCACAGCCTTCTGCTGTAGAAGGGGCATCCGCTGCCCCATGTCACCCCCACACGCAGGTTTGGGTTTTGTGGACTTTTTTTACAGACAACAGCTCAGCCATCCCAGCGGACATCTCCAGCACACCGTGGTGTATCTGAGCTGCTCTGAAATGTTGAGAAAACAGAAATACTTGACTGCGTGCAAATTCTGTTACTCTTCGCTTATATTTTGAACTTGGAGAGGTTCCAAGGAAAATATGTGTCTTACGTAGCATGTCTAAACTTTGTTCCATGTCTCCTGTTTGCATAGCCTGGTTAAAGAAATGCAGGGTAGGGAATAAATACGATAACCAAATATGTGAGGCATGAGTGAGGCTGACGAATTTAATACTAAGGCTCTGTCCTGCAGCCAGTGTGCAGGCAAAAATGTTTCCAAAAGCAGCTTTGTCAGGGAATAGGCGGTAAAAGCAAATCCCAGATGATTTTTTGTGAGGGCTCCTGGTTTTAATGTTGAATCCATCATTAAAAGTCTTGTTAAGATTTGTGTGAATGGCAGTTTATATCCACGTAAAAATTACGGAAAAGGGAAAACGAGACTAATACATCCTTAGGTTGAAGGAAAAATAGGTGAGTCACAGCTCATGTCCCCCCCCCTTCCAGACCATTTTCCAGTTAAGCCAATTTGTCATTTTTTCGAACAAGTTTTTTCTAACCAGCTGAGAGGTGACTGAGAAGGAGCCAACATATTCGAAGGATAAATGCGTTTATTGCAGCTTGGCTCTAGCAAAGCGTCGATTCACAACTGGACAGTTCTCTGGAAGTCTCACGGGGTTTTTGTTGTTTATTTAATGAGCGTGAGTGGAAAACTTTCCTGCGACAATTACTTTAAATGCTTTCCTAAAGAAGGAAGCAGTTTGCCTACTACACAGTTTTATATGGCTAATTTTCAACATTTAGGACAAAAGACAGTATACGAAGAAGACAACAGCGATCTTCTTGAGATACATTCTCCAGAAGGCTCCTAGCCAATGCTAAACATACGCCCTCGTACAGTTTATTTGCTGTTGTTAAGGATATAAATTTGAAGGTTTCCCTGCAGGCGTTGCAGGCCTCCGAGGGGTGCTTAGCCACCTCTCCGGGCTGGCTGGGGGGGTCCTTTCAGGTCAGACCTGGCTGATAAACGCTGGAGACGATGCTGAGTTTTCTCCTTGAGAGACTCGAGGTTTGGACCGAACCTTCCCTACATTTCCTACATTTCAGTCTTCTGTCCTCTAACCTTTCTGTTCTTAAGTGAAAAGGATTATTGTTTTTTGCCAGCTGTGAGAAATCCAACATTTGAAACACCCAGTTCTCCAGAGTTTTCACATATGCGCCGGCTCTGGGGAAGGGGCTGTTGATGGAAATACGGAATTTTAGGTTAAAAAATCGCATTGCTTTCCTGTTTCTGAAACTACATTTTCTAATCGTCCATAGCTAACACGTATTTTCATCAGCATGTACCTTTAAACTGAGCATCCATCCAGTGATTATTAAAAAACCCCCAGCAAACAACCCCCCCGCCTTTCAGAGGATCATTTTAGACATGAGAAAAGTCTTCAAAAGCCCAGCTATCTTAATCTGCCTGACGTGAGCTGATGTCCTGCGTGCTGTTTGCCTGCTCAAAATCCGTCGTTCTCTCACCAGCAAAATTGCCTGCCCGTATTTTTTTAAGCTGTTTTCCCCGATTGTGAAATGTTTTGATAAGCGTTTCATATCGACGACAACTTTACGCTCGTATTGCATGAATCAGCTTCGTCACACGCTGTCATTGATAAGCGCGATGGCATTCTGGGCTCCTCTTGCTCCCCACGAGAAGTTTCTTGCTGCAGAACCTAATAACAGGAACTCCAGAGCTCAGCACTTCTCCTTCAAACTTCTGCCAAAAAAAAAGCCCAACTAGAAAAACCCCAGGAGAAGCCGGGGATTGGCACTGCGGATCCTTGACGAGTTGTGTCGATGGGAGCATCCCCACCGTCCGTGCGAGCACAGCGAGTTGCCCCGGTGCGCTGTGCCGCAGCCGGTCCGTCGCGGGATGTGTCCTTCAGCAAACGGCTCCCGTCTGGAAGGCATTTACTGCTTGGGTAGCGGGCAGGAGAAACTCCTTCTGGTCAGCCGTCAAAGGGCTTGGAAGAGAGGATGTGTTAACTCCAGATGGATCCCGTGCAATACAGAGTGCGCTCTTGGGGCTGAAAGAGCCTGGAAAGAAAACTGATTTAATGCGTTTCTTTTTCCTTGTATTGTGTGAAAGTCTCCCGTGGGCAGAGAGTTGGTAGGGTGTGAAAGCTCTTCGTGTCCTCTCCGACCGAGCTGGCGGGTAGCGCAGCCGAAGGTGCTATGGTATGAAGTGTGAAGATTGTCGTCTTTGTTATCGCCGCGTGTTTCTAAGAGGCTTCCTGGAAGGTTTAAATGCTTGACCTGGGGTGCTTTTTAGGGCTTGCCTTAGATCTGAGCTAGGAGCAACGGGGCAGGCTTCACCTGGGTCTGCTTATTACTCACGGGTACTAAGGGAAGCTTTTCTCAAGTACTTTACATGTCTTCATTCATTCTCCGGCTCACGTTCGAGTACACGTGAACTGAGGAATTTAACTGTTTTGGCTTCAAGCGAGCATTTTTCTGCCTTTTTCAAAGAAAACCACTGACCCACACCCCTCCATGCAGCGAACCAGCAGAAAATGAGCGATACCTTTGGCATCTTTGACTGCGTTAGAGTTTAGTGTGCCATTCATCTTGGGTTTTGCAACAAAAAACGGGTTTTTAATGCAGGGATGCTGCTCGGGCGTCACAGCATCCAGAGGCACCATCTGGTTTTGGGAGACCTCCTCTGACTCCTTCACACGGACACAATGGGATGCTCCTGGCTGCCTTTCCCCGTTTGCATCGCCTGGCGCTCGACCCGGGACGGAGCCGGAGTTTGCAGATGATAAACTCCGCATGACTTTTCCGCACGGGGCGTTTCTGGAAGGTGGCCATTTGGTAAAGGTCCGTGCGGGTGGGCTCCGACGGGCTCCCGAGTGCTTAGTCTGCAAACGGGGAGACCCCCCTCCCCGCCTTCCCCGGGGTCCGGCATGAGCACGCCGTGCTTTGACGCTGGTTTCAAGCTCGGTTAACTCCTTAAAAAAAAAACTCCGAGGATGCAGTTAATGCCTCTTGGGAGCATATTTCAGCCTCTGAATTTCCTTTGGTCGTTGAAGTTTCCTTTGAAGGGCCCAAGTCTCTGTCCCTGGTCGTAATGGGAGTTTTACCGCTAAGTCTGGCTTGCTTTAATTTTAAGCAGTGGATGTCATTAATACAAGAATTTATTTAAGCAGAGACGAACCAGGAATTCAAACTCATGTACACGTAGCAACGATCAGTGTGTAAGAAATAGGATTAAGGAGTGACAGCATTCATGATACTGATGAAAGCTCCGGCATCCCTGAATGGTATTACATCAGGGCACATTTTTAACGGTAATTATATGCAGCATTTGCAGGTCTTTTTGGGCTGAATTACACATCTCTGGGAAGAGTTTGCTCTCAGTCTGCCTACTCAGTCAAAAAGAAAGTTTATCTTGTCCCGGGAATGCTTGCTGAGTACTCTGTAGTCATGACTTCGTGTTACTCCCACCATTATTTTCTGCAATAAAGGCATAGCTCTATGTGGTTTAGCTAATTTGTAATGTGAAAAATTGCCATTGATGATATTCAGAATGCCGTAGAACAGTTTAAAAATTGTTCAGGTGAAGAGGATATACGTACTGGGCTCGGTTAGGTGCCGTGAGGAGTTGGGCCAACAACGCGCAAGGCGGTGGAGAACACGGTGCGAATCCAAGAGCTGTGACGGCGACTGAGGGCCCTCTGGTTACGCTGTGAAATGAAGGTTCACCCAAATTTGTATATTCGTAGCGAACTGCATGTTACTGTGCTGACCGTGTTTGTGTCCGAGGAGGGAATTAATTGCTAGACTGCAAGCCAGGCAGATGTCCCTTCTCCTTTGCTTTCCCCCTTCCCTTTCAGTCCGGAAGCTGACTTGCTTCATCCCATGCGTGACACAAATGCGTTGCTCCACTGAACACTCAAAGACACGCATTTAAATCAGACGTTCTTTTCGTTGCTGTACAAACCAAAGCCCGCTCTGTCGATACGCCCTTGGCGTACTGCACAGGTTCTTCCTTTGAAACTCACACTACATTTTTCATCCCAGGGTTGCGACCCGCGCTGCTGGAACTCGGCCGTCTAATGAACCCGTTTTGATTAAAGAGAAGTTCAGCTTTATGAGTGAGCAGGGAATTCTTTTCCCCTTCTGGCTTCTTCACCCCGAGCGGGCAGAAACACGGCACAAGCGGGTAAATTAATAATAATTCGGCCTCTCAAGGCCCTTGTCTGACGAGAAGGTTGCGCTGGGTTTCAGCACCCTTAGACTGGCACTCAATCTGGGATCTTACATTTCATCTGGAAATGGGTTTAAAACTAAGCCTAACCTGGGATTGCACGCTGCTTCTGGAGCTCATGTTTAGGTATGCTTTTTCTGGTCTGTCTTTTGGGTTTTTTTAACAGAACTCTTTCTTTCCATAACGTGAACTCATGTAGTTAGTTTTACATTATTTTTCTACCACCCTCGAGGAAAGGTGTTAGTTTTGTGCTGTTTTACCATCTCGTTGCAACTGCGCAGCCCCACGGAGAGCCGGACCTACTCTCTGTAGTCAACGGCAAAGTTTGCCAAAATTGCAATATGCAGGTTATTGAATTGGAAATACCTTTTCATGCACAAACACCACAAAAATATTTAACAAACAAATAGCACTTTTGCATTTCAAAAGTTCAGCATGTTCTCTGGTTGATAGCTTGGTTTTTTCTGAACTAGTCCAGCCTCTGAAATCGGAACAGTGTGGTAAAGATCATGTAGTATGTTTAGTTCCATTCCTTAAATAACTCAGTATCTTTTGCTAAAAATAGAGCCCCGAAGCATGAGAACGGAGGGTTTTTCTGTTGTCTGGATGTGCTGTGGCTCCCAAGGAGACCGAAGCCCAGGCGTGTGCTCCATCACTATCCAAAAGGTTGCCGTGCCTGTCTGATAATCGTGTTTTTACAGCTGGAACGTAAAGTACTGCCAATTTAAGGCAGTAATTTCTTCAGTGTACAGTTCCGAGTCTTTCCCCGTGGATTCGCAAGGAAAAGGGAATACGGATTTCGTTTAGAAAACGTTAAAGCTCAGGCAAGCGCTTCACCAGTTTGTAGGTGTAGGCAACGCTCGCTCTTTGAGCCGCAGATGAAGTGGTGTGAAGCTCTCCCAGGAGCGGAGTGTAACCGGGGCGGGGATAAATAACCTTCCATCAGGAATTACAGCTGTTCCTGGTTATTCAGGGTGGATGAAGTGGGCTGAGCTAACGGAACGCAGGGCACTATTGAAGCTTTTTTAGCCGTGATGTGTGTTGTCAGAGTAAGTGGGGACATCTGTTTTTCTCACGCTCTGATTACGGTCTTATATTCTGCAACTGGCAGCTTCTGTTTTTACAGATATGCAAGAATTTACTGGTTCCCTTAACAGATTTTTGGTTTAATAATTGTGTTTTGTCTTGTTGACACGCTCTTACTGTGTAGTGATACCTGAGATCAAATTTATTTCTGAGTCTTATCGTAGCAGAAAGCCAACAGCAATATATAGTAGTATATATAATAATGCCGTCGTCGGACATTGTCTCTGTCTCGCACCTGAATTTCCAACAACGGAGAGAAGAATATGCCCAAATGTTGGTTCTGCCCCCTTGGCACCGTGATGACCCAGGACGGTGAACGCGTTGCTGTGATGGATCGCAGGAGGAGATGCCCATCTTCACTTCTCGCTTCATTCTGCATCATCCAGGGCGCTCGCTCCATCGTCCAAATCCTTCTGTGGCACATCCACAGATGTTAATTACTTCTGTAGAGATGGGGTATAAAAACCACTTAAAACGTAGAAGCTTCTTCCGTGAAAGGTTCAATCATGTGGAAGACTGTCAGCCACCAAAGTGGACCCTAGCCTCCATGGTCCAGGTCCCGTTTCTCGGTTAAAATAAGCGTCCCCTCTCCAGGGTCAGGATTTCACTGTGAAATCTTTGGCTTTGAAAAGTGGTAGGATTGTCCTAAAACACAGTGAAAAACTAAACAGCAATTAGATGATACGTAAAGTATAAAATCATTGATTAAGTAATATTGTAGGTTTAATATAAAATAATCAGCAGGTGTTTACTTTTTGTCACTGAAGGCTCGAGTAGTGATTACCCCGTTGTAAAACATACGACAGGCCCAGCAAACATTTGTCCAGCTGCACGTTACTGTGTGTTCTTTTTTCTGTTCCTCAGATTTAATAATCTGAACGTGTCGGTGATGCGGATTGTTTAAAAGGGCATCTTATTAGTGAAATAGTATTTGACTTTGCAATAGCTGCTTTTAAATGTATGTTATGTAGTAGGTACTTTTTAAAGTATCTCTTTAGGGTGGCAAATGCCTATAAACAAATCTCAGGGAGAAATAGCATTTCACTCGACAGTTACACGTTGTCGAAGTCTCGTTGGCTTCTCTGCTCTTTGAAAGAAGAGCCTATTTTTAAACTCAGATTTTGGCTCTGTGCTACGAGCGATGGTCTTGCTGGTAAATGCAGAAACAATTCTGTATCTGATCATCTTTAAGCTATCGCAGTCGATCTGCGGCACAACTGCTGAAGATTATTAGAGAAGAAAAAACACAAACCCCAAATCTCTACTACCGTTAGTTTAACATATACTGGGCGTTTTTACAATATAACCACCCCAGAACCCCTGCCGGCAGTCCCCGGCGTAAGTGCATTAGCAGAAATAGGCTCCAGCAAACGTTTGGGAGGTCCAAGTGGCAGGGCCAGCCTGTCGGTCTCCGTCAGCGCTCTGGGGGATGCTGTAACACGCCGGGGGCTTTGGCCATCGGCACGTTGGCTCAGAGTCTGCGCGATCACAGCGTTCGGCCCATCCGCCGCTAAAAGAGCAGCAAGGAACGACGACTAAAACAAGAGCGACAGATTTTCTCTTTGACTCAGATTTGTAAAGCCAGAAAACGTCTTTGCAGTCGTGTGGAGCATCTGGGAGGGATGCGGAGAGGTCTCCTGCCTTCGTCACTGCCGCACAGCCCTCCTCTGTCATTGCTGTGGGTAATCCAGACCATTCATACTTTTTTTTAATCAAAGTTGAGTGATTTGAGCTGTGAGGAGCGTTGTGAGCATCTTACGAAGACGTGCGACTGGGTGTTAAACAGGAGGAGGAAGGCAGAGAGCTGGAAGGCTATTGTAGCTGTCCCCTCACTTGCTCCGTGCGTACCGCTGTTGCAAGGGCTTGCCAAGCCCGCGGCCTTGTGTTTCCATCCCCGTTCCCGTGCCCTGCGGGAGGAATCGCCTGCGGTGCGGCAGCTGGCGCGGGCTGGAGTTCAGCTGACGGCTTACGGGTGGCGGCACGGAGGGGAGGAGGGAAGTTCTCCTTCACTGGGACAGCACGTGGCAGCTGGCAGGCGTGCACGCGTGCCGGTGGCAGAAACCACGTGTCGAAGCACCTGTGCGACACTCCGGGATTTGAAGAGGAATTGGGAAGAGTAAAGCTAATTGGGTAGGCTACCCTTGCGCAGCGTGGCAAGCGATCCTTCCCCTGCTCAGCCTTCTGGCTTGCCCTCGATGCACCGCATCGTGCGTGATGGCCTGGAGATCGTCTGGCTCTCCAGAGGGCCAGGAGCCCGCTTTGGGATAGAGATTGGTAAGCTCTGCTTTGCTGTGGTGCTGGGGTTCTTTAAAAAAAATGTACTTAGAAAGAGTTTAATGTGCCTCTGATAGGTCTAATGAACCAGGTGTAGCTGGAAATAAAGTAAAATTAAAGAAATGGAGGAAGAAGAGCGTGATGAAAGATACTGTAAGGCTTGCAACGTGCTTACTTGAATCAAAACCCTTCGTGTGTTGGCATGCACCAAAAAGGGTGAGGCTTTTCCTCCCAAGAGATCGGAGTCCGACGCTCATGGTTGTAGCTGTAGAGGAACTGTGCTTCCACTTCTTCCTGTTGCGTATTTGTTCTGAGTCTTTGTATGGTGTGAAAGCCTGGTATTTTGATAAAAATGCATTTTATAGACAAATAGACTAAACTTCCTTACTTCCCATTGATAAGTCTAAGCTTGGGAGAGGATTAATGGAGCTTAGGTAAGATCAACCCCATAAGAATGGATTTTGAATGTCCACACGATCCACAGTCCCAGCCATTTTCTCAAAGGATTCCAGTAAAAGTCTTGTTGCATAAAGCTGCTCGTAGCTGCGGAATGCGGAGCTGCAAGCAGGTCCATGCTGAGCTCGTGCAGGAGCGGGTGTGATGGCTACGGATAGTTCAGCAGAGGCTGCTGCTGCAAAACCTCTTTCACCTCCTGTATCGTGTCCACGCGCTTCTTTGCTGTAGGTCTTTGCCCATCTAAGAGCTTATTGCCGCTACGACTGAAGAGGCAGTATTAGAGGCGAAAATACTGGAAGAACGGCGTGAATCGGGAAGATAGTTACACCTTGCTCCGCTCTCTGAAATAACCCGTCGTCTACATATTTTCCAACCAGGTTTCAGCAGAGCCAAGCACCTGACCCTGCTTTAAAATCCCTCTGCTGAGCTTGCTCTACCTGGACCCGGAGCAATTCCTGATCATTGAGAAGGATGTTGAAAGGTGTCTCCTAAATGTGAGCGTCTGGGAGGCGGTAGGGACGGCCAACTAGAAGAGTATTGGGATTTAGAGGAACCACATAAGGAGGAGGACAAAGTAGTCCCGTTGGTCTCTCAAACCTGGTCAAATGGTCTGTGATAGGCGGTATCACAGTCGCTTATGGCCGCCTGCTCTTCTCATTGCAGTTCGCTTCGTAGGAAAATTGGATTTGCAGTGATCTGGTAGCAGAAACCCCATTTAAATGCATGTTCTAGAATGAATGTTGAACATTTGAAGTGTGAGGCTGATGGTCCCTGCTCTGCAAACCCAAGTTCTGGTAGGGGATTGTTGGAAAGAGCGAAAATGCACATTTTTGAAGGCAAGGCGTTAGCTGCTTTTCTCAAAGAACTTTGGGTTAAGTCTATCCTAAAAGGGCAACATCTTCATGATGAAAAGAAGAAAACCACCTACGCTGTTCATCCTGTTTTTATTGCTTGTCCATGAGGTGGGCAGTGTTAATTTGATTTGGCAGAATTACCTGTCCTCCGTGGCACAGGGTTGCGTATGTTTTAAATTTAATGCAGGGGAGGACTGCACGAATACATCTCAAATGACGTTATTTTCCCCCAGTTGCCAGGGTTGGGTATTTTGTGCAATTGAAGCCACAACGACAAAGACCCCAGTAACTCAATCTGGGAGCTCTATCTGGTCCTACTAAGAAAAAATAGTGTTTCGAAAGGCTGTTTTCTGGTGGCAGCTACGAGGGGAGAGGGGAAGGGCATCAGCGTGTGTCTGTAGAGCTTTGTACTTTAAAATCCGAAAGAGCGGCCGTTGCTGTGCATCTGCCTGTCATTTATCTGTGCTGCTCACAAGACTCAAGTTGCGTTTGAGTTCGTAGGGGCTCTTACCTGATCCTTTTTCCCGTTTAAGTACCAGGGTTTTGTCTTGGGCTTTTAATCACGTAAAACCCTTAGGAACTGCCACTTTCTAATCTCGTGCTGGCGTGCAAGCTATACGAGTTGCTGTCGCATAATCATTTTCACTAGCTTTGCTTACGTTTTAGTTTTCTCGCGTTTTTTACTGGAGGGTTTTAGTTGTCTAACAGTCGTGTCACAAGAGTCACGTGGCCAAACCTCTCTGTAAGGACAATAATTCATCCCTTCTTTTCTAAGTGAGAACCAAGGGTCCTTTCCGTGTTGATGTTCTTGGCGGTGCCGCTGATGCTCATTTCTCCGGCAGGCGTGCTCGTCAACGAGAGGCCTCTTTGGATTAATGAAAGTGATGTTAATCAGCGCCGCGCCGCCCCAGTCTGCGGATGCCAGGGCCGCGATGACGCCCGGGGCCGGGGCGGGACGAGAGCGCAGCAGATACCCAGCGTGGCTGCTGCTGGCGGCTCGGTGAGGCCCTGAGCTGGAAGAGGTGTCCGTAGCCGTGCAACATCCCACACGGGTTTTCTCTTCTTCTAATTTCTGTTTTGCAGACAGCGTCTACGTTTGGCTCCTGTAGCCTGTGGCAGCGAGGTCCTCGTTGCCGTTGTGTTTTGCGGAAGCACTCCTTTTCTACACTCACTCGGTTTCCTATCTTCCCCTTCTCACGTGAGAAGGTGCAGTGATGAATAACCCAATATGCACCTTTAGGCGCCATTTCTTATTTTACAGACATCTGTTACGTCCACCTATCCCTACCACCTCTTTCCAGGCTTCCCAGCCTCTTTCCAGCTTTCCCTGAGCACATCAGGAGGCTGCAGCTGCCCTCCGGCCTCCGGGAGCCCTGGAGCAGGTCCCTCGCGTGGGAGCCAGGTGCCTCCACGCCTCCTGCCCTTCCCGTTTCGGTGCTCCTTCGTGGTGTCCTACGGACGCCTTGCAGTGTGGGGATCAGCGCGGGATTGAAGATGGGGACCCACAGTGGTTTCTCCAGCGCCACAGCAGGATTTTCTTCCTGGTTCTCTGTTTCTTTTCCTAATAATTTTGTCTTTTTGACCACGGCTTAACACCGAGCTGGTGACTTTGCCCAGCCGTAACACTCCTGTCTGTCCGTTGGTACGGTCAGCTTCGTGCGTTATTGTGCATCCGTCGGCACTGAATCCAAGCCCGGATCTGTGTCTGGGTTACGCAGTATCCATCAGCAGCTCCTCTTCAGCTTTTACCTCCAAAAAGTTGTACGTGATCATCAAACTTTATCCCCTTTCCTTCACGCTCGCCGTCCCCTTCTTTTTCAGCGCGTGTTGGGCAGCAGGAATCCTACTGCAGATCCCCGGATTCTTGTACGCTTTGTATTTTGTTACCGTCCTGCAAAAGAAGACACCCCTTTTTTACCCTGTGACAGCTGAGTTTCTCTAAGAGCCTTTATTAAGAGGCCATGTCAAAAACTTACTTGCAGTTCAGATGTGCATTACAGCGGGGTTAGCCCTGTCCACGTGGCCAAGTTTAAGGAACCAAGGGATGGACACGCTGCTCAGACACTCGGGACGAGCTGTATTGACTCCGCATATGTACTCGTACCTTCACCGTGTTGTAACTTTTACTGATTGGTCTGATACTAGAAATCGGACTGAGCGGTACGTGATTTTCTTCAAGCCTCTGGGGGTTGTTTAAAGAGCTGCATCGCATTTACCTCCCTGTTTTGCCTTCATTGCAAAGGCTGATCTAAGCAACGGGCTGCGTGCTAGAATTGTTGGGTTAACAGTCTGAAGAGTGTGTGTTCGTATATGTTAAAGACAGCACGAGTCCATCGAGGCGATTCCGTACCCTCTCTGTTTGCTGTAAATCTTTTCTGCTGAGCCTTTAATTCCTTTTTGCGCGTCTCCTGCCGCAGTCAGACGGCCGGGGAGCTGCCGTAGCTCCTCGCGGCCGAGCAGCGGGGCCGGTCCTGATCCAGCTTTTCTGCTCCGACTTCAGCTGCTTTCAGTCCTTGTTTTAAAACTTGGCATCGTAGGTCCTACAGGTTCTCCGGAAAGCCTCCTACTTCTGAGGTGCTTGGAGAAGGCTTTACCAGCAGCCTTCTGCCAGACGCTCCTCGGAACTCTGCTGGGTACCGCACCGTGGTTTGGCATTTCTCTTGCTAGAGTCTGTGCTCTTCTCTGTTTTCGACTTACCCAGGTGCAATCCCCATTTTTAAAGGTGATCTTTTTACTTCTCATACCTTTCTGCACTTTGCTGTTCGACCATTGCAGCTTTCTATAGCATTATTTGCAGTTATTTGAGGGATGGCCGGTATGTATTTCCTCCAAAACTCTCGTGGATGCAACAAGACAATGTTTATGCCACCACTAATTTTTCTTTTCCCTTTTGACTGCTCCTTTTCGTTTCCTCCTAACAAGTTTCCCCATTTCCGTGTTGTTTTCTCTTTTGAGGCTAACCGTGCGGTAGCAGTAGCTCTGATTTTTCACTAAATTTGAGTTCGGGTGGCTTTTCAGCAGAAACCTGTGAGAGCAGACCTTCGGCAGTCGCCTGAGAATTGTTGTGAGCAAGACTGTTTTAAGGAGGAGACTTCAATATTATTGAGACGGTTTTGGTATTCACTCGGTCAAAGGAGGCTGGCTGGGGTTGTGCAGTAATTCCGGCTCTGCAGTTTCCCTGGTGTTTTATTCTCTGTTCGAGTCCTTTCCAACAAGTTTCGGAGATGCTGAGTATTTTCAGCTTAAAATAAGGCCTTGCAATTCATGTATCTTCATTTACAGATTTTCAGGCACTCGCACAGACAGCGTCTGCAGTTGGTCGTCGCTCTGCTACCCGGTTTTGCGTGGTTTGTTGTAACGCAGCTTTCTTTAAGTGCTGTTCCATACGTGGCTGTTACTGCGGTCCTGCCTTTTTCAGGCTATTGCGTTTTTACGCCCCTCATGCCTAGGGAGCGTGTAGTTCTGACATGAATGGGTTGGCGCTCCCGTAAGCTGCCCTTGTTCTTCGTTGTGGAAAACTTTCCAACGAAATCTTGATTTGGGGGGCGTCAGAAACGGGTGGTCGCCGTTTCGGGGAGGGAGACCTGACCTGCTGGTTGGAAGCGCGCAGGGAGAGGTGGCTGGAGTAGGAGCACCGCCGCAGTCTGTCTTCTCGAGGGTTGCTTTTTGTAGCTTGTGATCAGTGTCATTGCAGAAATTTGGCAGGCTGCGAGGCTTGGGGAGACGAATATCTGGCTTTTTTCGTGGCACAGGAATGAGCGAGGGTGCTTTGGGTGTACGTCGGGGTTACCTGCTTTGCTGCCTGTCAGTCAAATAACGCCTTAAGCCATTTTGTCGGAAGGATCGTGGAAGAGAAATCGGGGAAAAAAAATTCAAGATCCAAATTAAAAGCAACTACTCGGAACTCCCAGGCCTCAGTAAATGAAGTGTAGCTGCCTTCAACTCTTTTCTATTAAAGCTCTGTTGAAATCAGCCCGTTCTGAATCCCCATTTGAATACGTGCTGAAAAACCATGTTTAATAAGCCTGCGAGCTCGTCTCCGAAGAACACAAAAATACACGCTTTGCAAAGATTCAGTGTGATAAAAATAAACATTAAGGATTAAATTCTCCCTGGCGAAAATCACCGAGGCCAGTAATGTACCTACCTTACTCTGTCAACAAAAGCATGGTAAGGAATAACTATGGAAAAACCAGTCGGCGTTGCAGTTATTGCTGCAGCTCTCGCTGTGCCTCGTCTCAGTCTGATTTCTTTCTCCATTTCAGAGCTCGTGGATTTGCAGAAAACAATTTCTTTCTCATTAAAGCCCTAATTCAGTCAATTCTCGGCGCTTTTGATAGTGGAATTTGGCCCACAGGCCAAATAAATTGAATATGTGGAATCGCGGGGAGCCGTAAGCACATAAATAACGCTGCTGAAGTCTGGTTACTTGTTCTCTCAATGTACGTACGCACGTACGTGCTGCTTTGGATCCTGTCCAGCACGTTCCTCATCTCGCAGAATCGAAATCTTAGGGCATAAATACGTTACAGTTCCCTGAATCAGAAGAAATACGTGCTGCGAAGGTATTTGAAACACGGCTATTATGGGAGGTTAAATGTGTAGCGGTAGGCGTCATTTAGCGTCAGTATAGAAAAACGTACGGTAGCAAATTCCAGGGTGCAGGCAGGAAGAAATTACTGTTTCAGTGAGGTCTGGCAGTTTGTTGGATCTGGTTGTTGGAGCACTTAAAGGAGGTGTGATGCCCTCTCTCTGGTTAATAAGAAGTTCAAGCTCCTGTTTATTAGGGGAGAAATAGATACCTGGAATTGCTCCAGCCTACTTGGCTGCATAGGCTGAACTGCTGGGGTTGTTGGAAATGAGCTGTAAAACGCCTTCCCTATGGATGAGGAGAGTCGATTCTTCTCCAGCATCCGCCTCTTCCCTCCTTCATCTCGAAATCTGGGCAGATGCAGAAGCATCGCTGCCGTGCGCTGAGGCTCACGGCCTCCTCTGCATCGCGTCTGCCACGCTCCCTCCCGGCTCTGCCTGGCCCGACTTCACCTACAGTTGTCCAAAGGGCTGTCTAAATGTCCCTAAAGTTGTCCGAAGGGCTACCTAAACGTACCTAAAGTTGCCCGAAGGGCTATCTACGTCTGGTTTTCCCTCTGATGGCCACCTTCTCTTTTGCCCTTACCCCTTCGCACCCTCTCCTTACCGACTGCACACCACCAAGTCCAGCTTTGATGCGTTTCATGCCTCCGTGCTTGTTAGCTCACTCTTTTAAGGCTTTTTTCCCAACAGCTGAGCTCGCTGCTGGCTCTCAAAACTAAAAAAAATAAAATAAATCCCGAACAGCAGCAATGACATTGAGGTGGCTCCAAAGAAGATGAGCAAACTTGGCAGGGTAGGCAGCCTTCAGTGCGTTTTAACCTCAATTACTGGGATGCCTTTGGGATGCAACGTCAAGTGTTATGTGAATTATGAAAAATTGCTGCTGGCTGGGGGCTGGAGAAATTTTACAATAATTAATAAATGTTATTATAGGAAGAAAAAAGGCTCTTTAATATTCAGGTTTTAGACATGATTTCTTATCACTGAAGTGCTGGAGTACAGCCGAGGTGCCTGCTACCACGGTTGGTTTTAAGTTAGCAACATTTTTCATCAAAGTCGAAATGGTCTGGAATGATGGAATGATGCTTCTGCATGTCAGCAGGGGATTTTTACTTGATGTGCGTATTAATCAACAGCCATTGTAGCTGTGTGCCCCTTAATGACTCCAGTAAGCGCATCGGAAACTTTTTCCCCCCAAACTGTCCCTGGCAGCATGTATTGAGAACCCACAAGCTTATCTAATGCGATACACAGTGTTATTTTCTGTCTGTGTTATCTATTTAACGGCTTGGAAAATAGCTTCTCGTGAATCACATTGAATACGCTGTCACGCAGAGGCGACGAACGTCTCCCTCCGCTCGGGCAAAATGTTCCTGCTGAAGAACATTTGGACGGGCTGGTTAGAGGGGCGAGACTTGGAGGCTCAGGACAGCGCTGAGAACTTCCCTGCGTGCTGATGTGGTGCTGCCTGTGAGGGAGGAGCTGGGGCCCTCTCCTCCGGGCAGGCTGGCGGCTTTCCCAGCACTCGGGGACGGAGCGGGAGCCGTCAGCACGTAACCGGTGACAGGACAAGAGGAGACGGCCTCAAGTTGCGCCAGGGGAGGTTTAGGTTGGATATTGGGAACCATTTCTTCCCCGAAAGGGCTGTCAGGCCCTGGCACAGGCTGCCCAGGGCAGTGGGGGAGTCCCCATCCCTGGAGGGATTGAAAAGCCGTGTAGATGTGGCGCTCGGGGACATGGGTTAGTGGTGGCCTTGGCAGTGCTGGGTTAACGGTTGGACTCGATGGTCTTGGAGGTCTCTTCCAACCTCAGTGATTCTGGGATCCTGTGTCCGGACGGCAGGAGCACCCTTTGGCGTGTTGCACAGATAAAGCTGCAGAACTCCGTGTGCTGCTGTGGAAAGGGGAGTTAGCCCGCCCCATCATTTTGGGGGGATTCATCTCCCAGAGGAAACAAATTAAGCAAGGAGAGAGAAATTGCAACTCCTTCTTGACGTGCGCGCCTTTGGCCATGCGCTCTGGGGCTGGGCCTCTTTTCCCAGCCTTGTGTTCGGGTGAGCGGTGCAAGGCAGAAAACCCACCGCAACAAAGGTTGCCTTCATTTCTTTTTACCCCACTTTCCTTCTGCAGAAAAATTCCTTATATTTAGCTTTTTTTGCTCTTTCTGCCCATAAGCAGCTGCACTTGAGCAGACTTTGTGCCCTTTGCATTGCCAGTGGCTCTATCTACATCCCAGTTCGGTTCGGAGCAGTAGGCTGGTATTGAAGGGAATCCCCTGCTCGTCCCCACTCGCCGGGTGTTGCTTTGCTACGCGAAGCAGGTTCAGCGCGTGCCAGCTGGTTTCCGTTCGGTGGAGAGCTCCGGAGAGCTCCCATCCGAGTCATCCGAGTGCCGGTGGATCCACACCGGCTCCCGCAGCCCTACAAGGTCCTCCCGCATTGACTTACGAAGCAGACACCCCAAAAGGCTCTGAAGCGATGAGGAGTGCCTGCACCAC
The DNA here is from genome assembly GCA_009819775.1 of Phoenicopterus ruber ruber. Taxonomy (NCBI): domain Eukaryota; kingdom Metazoa; phylum Chordata; class Aves; order Phoenicopteriformes; family Phoenicopteridae; genus Phoenicopterus; species Phoenicopterus ruber. The sequence continues at coordinate 1,089,090 of CM020221.1, forward strand.
CCCACAGTGGCTCTGTGCGACCCGAAAGGTGCCCTCCTGTTTGCTTTCTGCTGCCCCTTCCTGCGCCTTTCTCCCGGTGTGACATCCCTTCCTTCACTCGTCTTCTCCTCCTCCTCCTCAGCCCTTCCTGAAAATGTTCCTTCTTTTTCCTGTTGCCTCTTTTTCCTACCGTTGCCTTCTGCTGCGTCACCGTCTCCCCTGCAGCCCTGGGGTGGGCGGCCTCTGAGGGCAGCACGGGGGGACGGGGGTGACCTGGCGGTGGACCACGGGGGCTGGAGGGACCATCGTGTGGTTCTCACCTGTCTCACCATCACGTTCTCACCTGCCTGACCTGAGTGTTTGAACCAAGCACCGCAGTGCGGAGCAGAGGGAAGGTTTCTCCCGGAAAGGGAGGAGGGGACAGGATAGACGCTGTCCTGGCGCTTGGGGAAGGAGGGTGGAGGAGAAGGTTTCTCTGCCGGTCCCGTGTTAAATGCTACGAGGACAGGCCAGGCATTGCTGTCTGTGCTTAGGAAAATACCAGGGTGGTGATGTTTTTGAAGTTCTCGGAGTGCTTTAAGGCAATGTCAGATCTTCTACCTCCTGCTTTCTCATCGGATGAATAACAAGACCTTGTTTTCAAAAGGCCTGACGCTCAGTCCTTCCGTTTCATAAGTGATATTTTAAAGTTGCCCTTTTCCATTGCCCTGCCAGTGCTCTCTGGTATCCGATGTTACTGCTGCTGCTTGACTTCTGCTTTATTCCGACTGTGGTCGTCCACTGGTTTCCAAATACAGAAGCAAGAAAAGTCCCTTCCCAGAGATGAGGTCATGTCAGGAAGACGTAGACACAGAGACTGGAAAAACAAAGCAAACGGGCTGTCACGACTGGATGTCAAATCTTACACGATATTAAGGCTACGTAGGAGCAGAAATACCATTAAATCACATATGACACTTGGCAAAGGGTGGGGAGGGAACGGTGGTGGGCAGGAGAAGCTTTTGTCGGTCCCGGAGCCGGTTTACCCGTTGCGCGGATAGCAAAACCCCTGCCCCTTCCCCGGAGGACCCGTCAGTTGTACAGGCTATTGTTAATGATTTAATCTGTGGGCTTTTTGCTGCGATCAGCACGTTGCAGGAGGGAATAAAAGGTTGCGTGGAGAGGAAGCTGTCTGCTGATTGCTTGCAGTTACCTTCATGCCGCTGGACTCGAAGCTACCGCCTCTTTTCACTTCAGCCAGCAAACAACCAGCACACGGCGCTCGTTTTTGATCCCCTTCGACCTCTTTGGATTTCAAGCCGCGCACCAAAGGGAAAAAGCTTTACGATCTGCTTCCAATGTCCCCGCCGGGGGGTTGCACTCCCAGCGCCACTTCGCTTGGGAGGAGAGATGCTGGAGGGGCCTCCCCGCTGTCCCCGGGGTCTCGGAGGCAGCTGCTCGCGCTGGGGAGGCGTGGGGTGACCTCGGTGTGAATGAACCGATTGAAACCAGCGTTAGAGAAAGGAGGATCAGCAGCAGGACCCGGTCGCAGCTATCTGCGCGCTCGCCGGGAAGGCTGGATACGGGGAGGAGATGATCCCCCAGAAGGACGTTTTAGATCTGATTAATAGGTATCGGGTGCTATCGCCTTGTTTTCGTAGGGGATGCTTTGGGTAGCAAAAGCGTGGCTACTCGCGGCTGCGGTTCTTCCCCAACCCATTTCTTCTGAAGGAAGAGCGAGCCTGCGGTCCCTGCCTTGGCTAGAATTACGTGTTTATCAAGGGGGCAATGATTTGCTGAATAATTATAGCCCAAAATATTAACTCTGGTACTGAATAAAATTTAATACAGACTCCTGCGTGCGATTGCTTGTTAAACCTTGTTAAAGTAGCCAGGCTGAGGGTGAAGCAGCGAGGGAATTCTCCGACTCTTGCTGGAAACATCAGTGCGCTTCAGCAGCCGTGCCCAGCTTGCAGCAAAAACACCCGCTGGTTTGGTTCAGATGGTTTTTAAGTGACTGGTTGTGTATTTTACTTTCGCCGGCTATTCCGCTCTGTGGAGCTAAACCTGGTCAAGAGCTAAGCAGAAATGTGACTTTCTCTTTGTGTTGCCAGCAGAAGCGAAGCGGCGCTTCTGTTTCTCGTTCTCGTAGGCATTGCACCGGCAAGTGCCGTGTTTGCTGTTGAATTAACGGAGCTATTAAAAGTTTGCCAATATTTTAGGCTACGCGTGAGCCAAAAGAAAAAGCTGTAGCGTGCCAGGGTTTCCTCCCTTCTGTCAGTGCAGTTGATCACAGCTTTTACCGATGGTGCTTTGCCGCCGGCACGAGTGAGGGTGACCACCCAAGCGCCCTACGTTATCCGGGTATCACCAGCAGCAGATCCCTAATGTAAAGCCGATGACCAGGGCAAGCATATATGATCGTTCCCGTGTAATTGTATAATAATTAAAATTTAGGGAAAAAAAAAATAGAGGCAGACTGAACTACCTGGCTTCGCATGTCTCTCAAAGCACAGTCGCTTCGGAAGCAGAAGGTTCTCGCACAGCCCTTGGTGACCGTCTCGCTGGTCTGTGGGTGCGGAGGTTATTGATCGCTAGTAGCTGGTAGCGTGGCTGCGCTTTCCCCCAGCAGAAGCCTGTAGTTGGCGTGCTCTTCCACAGCTCAGCGCTTACCGCCCGGAGGCGTCGGAATTAATGAGCGGGAGAAAGCAGTCACAGCAACTGGAAGTACCGAAAGGAAGATGTGAAGGAAGAGAAGATGAGTAGTCGAGTCACAGCTTAAACCTCAGATGAAGAGCTGGAACAATATTACCTTGTCGCGTAATTCAGTTACTTCCACAAGCGCGACCAGTGCTCCTCAGTACCCTTTTTATCTGTCACGATAATATTACACCACGAGTGTCGGCCTTTGGGCCTTCCACCCTCTTCCATGGAGGTATCTCAGATACTTCCTTTTACCTCAGATACCTACATCTCCTGCGGATGGGGTCTCGCTTGGGTTTTGAATTCGGTCGGTGGATAAAGTCCCCAAAATGCAGCTTTTCCTGAGGGCAGAAACACGTAACCCCGGGGAGTGGATGTGGCGCGGAGGCGTTGATGCAGCCCGTGCTCTGCGCCCTTCTCCGTGCTCTTTAAGCCCGACTAAACCATTAGGACAGATCTTTAATACCCGGTGCGTAACACCACAGGGCTTATACATGGCTTAGATCCTCCAAAAGCAATATTGAGAGGGGAAAAAAGGGGGTTTTCAGTGTCATAACAAAAATAGTCATTTTTCTGGGCAGGTCTGCAACTTGCCCCGCGGGGCTGGAGGCGAAGCAGGGCGTAGGAGGGGGGATCTCCAAACTGGGGAAGCCCCTGGGTCATGGGGAGAGCGTGCAGAGGTGGACACGCTGTCTGCCAGCTTGGGCACTTCCAGGGACATGGAAGGAATTACGGCTGGGATTGCTTTTGTAGGCAACGAGAGGCGATGAACTGGAGGAACGGAGGGGTTTAAGCCTGTCGTGGGTGCTCTCCTGGCGTCCATAAGACACCCTTCAAAAAGCAAATGCCAAGTAAATAGATCTAAGCGATAGCTGATGGGACAAGTCGCTGAAAAGTGCTCGCTGCAAGTCGTTTGTGCTCGAGAGGGAAAAACCTCCAGCCTTCGTGTGATGGGGTTCGTGCGAGACCCGGGAACTCGTGTTTTGATGCAGCAAAGCAGAAGCTTTTAATCCTCGTTGCCCGAGACGGCAGGGAGCAGGTCGGGGACGGGGTATTGAACTGTCCTGTTGGAAATGCTGCCGTTGGGAAATAAGGAAATCACTTAAAAATGTGGAATTACCATAAAGTTCACTTAGCAAACTGCCTCTTTTCTCATCACAGAGAAGAGCAGCTTTTGTGGTGTTGAGGTTTCTATTTGCTGGACATTCCCAGTGCGCCACCAAGATGCGGCTTAACTTTCCTGGATTTCTCAAAATACTGTTCTTCAGACTCCTAGCTGGAACTTCAGCATTATTTGCAGACGGCGGCAGTGCAGCGAGACTTTGTACAACGTTAAATTTCAGAACTATATACAGTATTTTGCTGAAAATATGTAGCCAAAAATGGTGCAAGGTAACCAAATCTTCACTTCTGCTGCTCTGCTTGGGCGAGTTCGTGGTTGGTTGTACTGACGACAGTTTATGCGGCTAGTGGTTAGAAACCCAGGTGAATTTTAATTGAAATGGGGAAAAAACAGGGGTTTTTCTACTACCAACATCACAGGGGGTAATTAAAGGTCTGGTAGAAAACAACGTTTCAGGCTTGTCGTGAAAAGAGAGAGAAGGCCAAGGAGAAGGTGGCAATAAGAATTTAAGTAGTCGGGTTCAAAACACGTCACGGCTTTGTGGTGAGAACGGTATTTTCCTTACAGGCTCTGCGAGGCGGACAGCTTCTCCGCGCGTGCCTTGCCCTCGGTCTCTTTTTCACGGTGGAACAAACACCCGAGCTGGAGCAGGGGAGCCGCAGCCCTGGAGCCTCGTGCCTCTCGGGCCAGGGCTCTGCCGTGGCTCTGCCCTTCGCTTAGGTGGGAATCCGCAAATAGCTCAGGGTTGGGGTTATTTCCATTTATTGGGTCCGGCCAGGGCCGCAGAGTGGGTCGTAGGGCTCAGCTGTCATCGACTTTACACTATTCACAGAATAATTTATTCCGTCGCTTTGCTTAATATTACACAGTCCAAAAATTCATCCTTCATTTACGTACGTGTCCCTTTGCTTAGCAGAATAAGATTGCTGCTAATTCTACTCATAGCATCGTGGAAAAAAAGCAATTCTTTGCATCGCTTTCGTACAGACAGCCGCGGTTTTGCTTTTTCTTCGTATTTCTATTTTTTGTGCCATCATATCAGTTTTAAGTTTGCGTATCAAAAGCCCCAGCGAGCAACTTCGAGCCTCCGTAGCCAAATGAATTCAAGACACGCACTTGAACGTGAGAGAAGTAAAAACACACGACAAAGCCCCTTGCGTAAAAGCTACGAAGCAGCTCTAAAAACCAGCGGTGTCGTCCTCCTTTTGGAAACTCCGGAGCCAAGCGTACGGCAGACACCACTCTGCAGATCCGACCGCAGGGGCGGCTGCATTCAAAGGGAAGATCCGGGAAGCGGGGATGGGACCCCGGGGACCCTGCTAGCTCCTGCAGCGACCTCGGCCCGCTGGAGCTGCTAACGAGTTTTTATGCGTACCAGGGCTGAGAAAGTCAGCACGGGGATGTTTTGGTACTTGTGACACAAAGAAAAAACCCAGTCGTCTGTTCCATACCATGTGCTGCTTTAATTAGGCTTTTCAATCGATAAAAAGCATCTTGCCGGAAAGGTGTCCCTGGTCAATTAGTTGCACCCCGTGAAGGCATATGTGGCACTTTTCTCCTTCTCATTGTTATTCTCCATGAATTAAAGCGTCCCGTGGTGCAGAATTATGCGTGAGAGTGTCTGGCTGTGTAAATGGATTTCCACATGGCTTCATACCGATCTCTCTGGTTGAATGAGCTTTATGGGACGTGGGCCGCAGGAGCTACTTTGGTAGCTAAATAGCCCGGCAGCACCTAGAGCTGAAAAAAAAAGCAGTAAAATAATGGTGTGTTACATTTTAGAAAGTATCATTAATTTGAATGACATATTCAAATTCATATCATATATTTGAACAGCTCTTTAAAAAACTCTCTTCCTTACAAAGCCGTTCTTGGTAACTCAGAGTGGAAAATAGATTTCCTAGACCTGTATGATGTTGTCCTTTGGAAAAAAATCAGTCGATGAAGCTGAAACTCCTGCTCATTTTAGGTCTTTCAGTGTCCAGATCTGCTGCAGAGCTCGGTGAGAGACCCTGGAGTAAGGACGGAGGGAAGGACCTCATCGCTTTGTGGCTTGCTGGGACGTTAAGCATTTAAACGACCTTCTTCCACGACTGCTGGGGGTCTGGTGGTGACCCTGCGGAAGGAGGAGGGTAACTTCCACCTGGGTGTAGGCGTTACTGCTGCCTTGGGTGGTGACAGAATCACAGAATCACAGGATGGCGGGGGCTGGAAGGGCCCTCTGGAGCCCACCCAGCCCAGCCCCTGCCAGAGCAGGGTCACCCAGCGCAGGCTGCACAGGGTCGCGTCCAGGCGGGTTGGAATCTCTCCGGAGAAGGAGACTCCACACCCTCCCTGGGCAGCCTGTGCCAGGGCTCGGGCACCTCACAGCGAAGACGTTTTTCCTCATGTTCAGGCGGAACTTCCCGTGTTCCAGTTTGTGCCCGTTGCCCCTTGTCCTGGCGCTGGGCACCACTGAGAAGGGTCTGGCCCCGTCCTCTTGACACCCGCCCTGGAGATATTGATAAGCGTTGGGGAGGTCCCCTCTCAGTCTCCTCTTCCTCAGGCTGAACAGCCCCAGCTCCCTCAGCCTTTCCCCACAGGAGAGATGCTCCAGGCCCTCGGCATCTCTGTACCCTCCGCTGGGCTCTCTGCAGTAGCTCCTCGTCTCTCTTGAACTGGGGAGCCCAGAACTGGACCCAGGACTCGAGATGGGGCCTCACCAGGGCAGAGCAGAGGGGGAGGAGAACCTCCCTCGACCTGCTGGCCACACTCTTCCTCATGCACCCCAGGGTGCCATTGGCCTTCCTGGCCCAAGGGCACGTCACTGGCTCATGGGGAATTTGTCGTCCCCCAGGACTCCCAGGTCCTTCCCCGCAGAGCTGCTCTCCAGGAGGTCACCCCCAACCTGTCCCGGTGCAGGGGGTTGTTCCTCCCCAGGGGCAGGACCCTGCACTTGCCCATGTTGAACGTCAGGAGGTTCCTCTCTGCCCAACGCTCCAGCCTGTCCAGGTCTCGCTGAATGGCAGCGCAGCCTCTGGGGTATCAGCCAGTCCTCCCAGTCCCGTGTCATCAGCAAACTTGCTGAGGGTGCTCTGTCCCTTCAGCCAGGCCATTGATGAACAGATTGAACAAGACTGGGCCCAGCACCGACCCTGGGGACACCACTCGCCACAGGCCTCCAACTAGACTCTGGGCTGCTGATCACCCCCTCTGAGCTCTGCCATCAGCCAGTTAACAGTGACGGAGCGATGGAAGAGCCAGTGCTTATTTCTGAGGTGAGGAGATGGGCATGTCTACCGGAGAACCGGTGAATCAGGAGAGCGGGAGTCTGAGCAAAGCTTTCTGCCAGCAGCGGCAGAGGCCCTGCCCTCTCTTCCTTTCCAGTGATACCACCATATAGTGCTTTATAGCTTTCACAAGCGTTGTGAGGCGTAATTACTGCTTATAAAGTGCTTCAGCTTTCTTTTTGGAAAAGGCATTACACGTGCGCTTCTTTTTATTATTTTAACAAGCAGACGTTATCTGGCAGCCCTGTATCCTTGAAGCGGTATTTTGTTTCGAATAGAGTATAAAATCTCTTTTGTATTTTCCAGTCATTCCTGAAATACTCAGCCCATTACAGTTTTCAAGCATATGTCTCTTTAGGGTACCGACCGCTGGCTTTAATCATTCGTTTAAACCTTTACCCCCTATGAATAATCAAACTAGTTCTAGACTTGTGCAGATCGTCTTAAAAATTAGCCCCAAGTTCTGCCCTGTAGGTTTGTGTTCTCGTGCCCACCCGGCGTATTTATTTATTTACCGACTAGCCAAGCCACTGTGCTTCCCAAGGTCGGTTTTCGGGGTGAACGCCAGGACGTGTCTATTTTCCGAATGAGAAGCATGAAAGAGGCTCTTTCAGCAGAGGGACCGTCAAAGGGATGCTTGTCCAGCCTTGACGGCTTCAAGACACGGAACAACTTGCAGGACGTATTTATACCGTCCTCACAGATTCTTCCATACGGCTCTTGGCAGCGTTCCTGCTCGGACCCCAGGAGCCACAGCTATTGCTGCCTGGGATTTTCCTCTGCTTTTAGGACCTTTTCTCTGTTTGCCCCAGATCCATAAAGTCACGTGTGGTTCTTCTGGCCCGTTTTTGTTTGCTAAGAGCAGAGAAATCCCTCCCGCCCCCAAGCACAGACCCCCGGCGCTGCCCCACCTGTATCGCAGGAGACGGGTTTCCACATCGGGGAGTCTCTCTGAGATGCCTCATCTCTTTATTATTCTTTTTTCCGTTGCTTTTTTCATGGTCCCCCAAGGTAGCTGCTTCATTTATCAGTGCCTTCCCTTCCAAATTAGGGCAGTACCTCCTTAATTGGGTATATTCAATTTCCTCGTTCCTGGGGCTCCTTCAGGCAACGAGCTAGAACTGATTTGTAGGTCTCTTTAAAATGTGAATATATTCCTTTGCTCATTACTCTTAGACAGGAGGTTTCTTGGTGATGCCTTTCTGATCTCGGCATGCCCACGGGGTGATGCATCCCAGGCTGAATCTCACACCCCCGTGAGAGGTTTGGGTTGTTTTCTCCTTTTCCTTTCGCAAATAATTGGAGACATTGTACTTCTTGTGTTCGTTGCGTTCAATTAGTTGTTTGAGCAACTAAATTTTAGGCTTCTGACCTGCATTAGACCCTTGTTGGTTTTCCATTAATCTCACCTAACGCACGTCACTCTCCATCAAACTCAAAATAGTACTTGAAAGTATTTTTTGTGGCTTTCAAATTGTTCTGAATAGGTTCTTCCTAAACTATTTTAAGGAACTATTTCAGCTTTCATCTTTTGTGTGGATGTTCAATACTATAATGAACACAATTTCCGAAGCAGTTTGTGAGCTCTTGCTCATACAAGGTGAGTTTAATTAAAAACCCAGAGAAACTTCTGTATCGTAGGAATGTAAGAAGAGTAGAACTCCATTTACACAGAAGAGATGAATAAGAGATGACATAGTAGAGGTTATGTAAAATAGCAGTTAGCTTAAAAAGAGCCTGTTAGGACATCTCATTAGCAGGTGGTGTAGTACAGGTGATGTAGATGTTTTGAAATTCCAAGGAAAAAAAACCTGATACAATTAAAGTCTTTCATAATGCTTAATTAATCCTTGTCATAACTTCTCGTTAAGGCCAAGAAGCTACGAGTCTTCGGAAGAGGACTGAGATATTTTGGGGAGGCAGTAGGAAGATTGGGAGTTCCGTTAGATAAAACCAAATGACGATATATACCCTCAGCCAAACACTATGGACCTTAAATTAATAAAACAACTCAGGGTGGGGTTACTCCTGAAGGAGTAGTTTTCTTTGAAACGTTGGGTGAAGGTGGTTGTTAGGGCAGACGGTTGGATTACTCGGTTCACTCTTCAGGCAAGAACGGTCCTGGGATCCTACGTAGAATCTAACACAGGTTACTGTACTTAGCGCTGGCTGATAGATGCTGTCAGATCCTAAGGGTAAGGGTGCTTTAGGTTGTAAGCCGTATGATGGAGGAGTACGGATGAAATCCTCGCCATTGAAGTCAACCCATGTTTGGCTTGAAGCTTTACAAGGGCCTCAGGGCTCGCAGGAGTCGGCTAAACTCCAGCTGCTGTTTCTTTATACGTATTCGTTCCCCTCCTGCTGCACTACAGGATTTTCACGGGGGGGATCGCCTACAGCCAAAGAGTCGGAGGCCAGACCTCGCTGGGGTAGGCACGGGGGGAGCTCGGGGTAGGACCAGCTCTTCCTCTGAACCGCACGTACGCACGGCGGGGACAGCCAGCCCCTGCCACGACTGGGAAGGGGCTCCCCTGGGTGTCCTTCAGACGCCGAGCGCATCCCTTCCTTCGGAGAATCATAACAGCGTAACACGGGCAGTGGCATGAAGCGACCCTTTTTTAATTGTTATTTTAAATAGACCATTTGGTTGACTCCGCAGAGCCCAGTCACTTCCGTGGGAGAAGGAGTGAGCCCACGTTCTCCAGCGTAACATACCGAGACCACAGTAGAACCACCAGGCAATTCTGCTAATTATAATTAGATATCAACGGTGTTATTCTATTTACTGGTTTTTTTGCTAAAGATGAACAGGAGGAGTGGTCGTAATTTCCACCGAGTGATTTCTGCAGTACGCCGGCAGCGGTTCATTTTGTTTGCCCCAGTTTTTCCCAGATGCGTTCGTCGCTAACGTTGCTACCCCTAAAACTCGGTTCACTCGCTTCTGAATACTAGAGGTGATTTTGTTCTGGTGGAAAAGAGCAGAGTTTGTTAACAACAGTTTCCATCCGTTTCTTTTCTTAGTCGTGCCTGATCTTATCCAGGCGCGTTTCATCCCTATGCAGAATGTACACAGTTCCTTGGGATGTCCGGGGTCTTCAGAGTTTATTGTGGTGCGAGCGGCGCTATCTGGAGAACTTCCATTGAGTCCTGGCCTTCCTGCTTTGTTTCCTCCTCCGGAACCTGACTATATTATTAGCCACCACTGAGACCGCTGCTGAAACAGCAGCCAAACCCAGCTCTTTACAAGGTAATACAGTTCTGAGACTTGCCCATTCATCAGGTTCTGGATGTTTTATCCGTTTAGTATGAAAAAATGCCCGTTTTCCTAAGTCTGCAGCAGTGTTGACTCCAGAATGTGATTCAGGACCAGCTTGCGCTTTGAGTACTGTGAAAGTGCACGAGAACAAGGGCTTCTCCCTCGTGCAAAGAGCAGGTTACCTTACCTGTACGGGCAACGGAGCTGGGGAAGGGTCTGGAACACAAGTGCTGTGAGGAGCGGCTGAGGGAGCTGGGGGGGTTTGGCCTGGAGAAAAGGAGGCTGAGGGGAGACCTTCTCGCTCTCTGCAACTCCCTGACAGGAGGTTGGAGCCAGGGGGGGTCGGACTCTTCTCCCTAGTAACAAGACGACAGGACGAGAGGAAACGGCCTCAAGTTGCACCAGGGGAGGTTTAGGTTGGATCTTGGGAACCATTTCTTCCCCGAAAGGGTTGTCGGGCATTGGAACAGGCTGCCCAGGGAGGTGGTGGAGTCCCCATCCCTGGAGGGATTCAAAAGACGTTTAGATGAGGCCCTAAGGGATATGATTTAGTGGGGGACTTGGTAGTGCTGGGTTAATGGTTGGACCCGATGATCTTGGAGGTCTCTTCCAACCAGAACAATTCTATGATTCTATGATTCTATGATTCTACACCACGTGGAGGTGGGCATCCGGCACCACCTGCCCGGAAGCTTGGTGGATGCGGTAGAGGGGACGCGCACGGGTGCGGCGTCCTCCCGCGGGGTTTCTCACCATCGCTAGCTCTCTTGAATGACAAACAATCCCAGATACACGCGCAAGAGCGTCTCTCGCGTTACGCGCTCGGGTGCAGCCGTGCCCAGGCGTCGAGGATTGCCTTGCCTCCCCTCCTCAGCGTTAGGCGCTGGGATGGGCTCTGCTGCCAAGCGGGGAGGCTGGGGTAGGTAGAGCACGGTGGTGACTGCGCCCTTCGCTGCAGTATCCGTGGCAAAGCAGAGGCTCTTTTTTATTGAAAGATCACCAGGTAAGAAATGAATTTATTTACGGCCTGAAAAGAGCTCGAGTCTTGAAGCAGTTGTTGCCTTTGAACAGCAGTTGCCCTCGCTCCTCCGCGGGAGCAACACAGCCCGGGACCTTCTGCGCAGCGGGGCGTTGTAATGCACGTAATACAGACGTTTTTGGGGACAAAATTCAAGTTAGTAAAGCTCAGGGAGGGAGACGGGGGGAAAAAATGTGAAAGATCAAAGTAAAGATGAAATCTGGATCTACTTACTTCGGGTCACAGTAATACGCCGATAATTTCAGGCGCTCACACAAGCGCGTGTTTGAGCTCTGCTTTAAAGGCCGTCGCCAAACGGTCTGCAAGAGGGGGATGGAGGTGATGCAACCTCATCCCTCATCGTGCACCCACACCGCAGCACCGAATTGCCGCCATACGGGCAAAAACCCCCGTTTGTAGCCCGGCAGCATGAGAAGGAGCACGGCTGGGGTGTCCTGCTGCCGTCCTGACTCCGCACCCCAAAAATTCCCCGCTACCATCACGCCGGCATTGGGCATGACGCCGTGCCGAGCGCTGGGCGTCCGGCATCGTCCTGCGCTCCATCGTTAGGGTTAGTATTGGGCCTGCCGAAAGTTTTTTGCCTTTTTTTGTTTCTTCTTCTTAATTCTCCTTAATTCCTGTCCTGCTCGCTGTGTACCAGGGACAGCCACAGCTCTGGCCCAAGAATGCAAACCAAAACTAATATTTTCTGCTGTTTCTGTGGGTGTGTTTTCATTTTTTACGACTAAGCATTATTTTTAAGACTGTCCCAGTTTAGGAGCGCATGGATATAAACTGTCCTGGGGGAAAAAGCGTATTTAAACGTTTATCTGTCTCTGCTTGAGTGCTGGATCTTTTCTTGGCCAAACGTAAAATTACTCCTTTGCATGGTATGAGGTGGCAAAACCCCCGGGGAGTTTGGGGAAAGGACCTATGGAGAAAACGGACGGCATCGGGATGAAGTCCTCCTTGTACCGGTGCTGTCGTTGCTAGAAACTTGCAACAGAAACATCTGAGAATAGAGAAATTCATTGCTCCAGCTGTTAAACACGTCCCCTCTGCGTGGCTCCGTGCCGCATCCCAAACCGGAGTCTGCTGGGACCTCGTTCGTGATTCACGGTGTGTCTGGAGGGGTAAAACAATTCCACGTGCCCCTCCTGTTTAGTTAAATGTGCTTTTCATCATCGTTTTATACGATACACATGCCGAAACACAAGTAACTGGAAATGACTATGTTCTCCCCGACGGTAATTTGCACAATAATCCTTGCAAAATCAAGCCCAAGTGGAAGGATGGTTCAATCGGAGTGGAAATTTTACATCTCGTTGCTGCCAGAAAGGCCCTAAGGGCGCGACGGTGCCGCTGTTCCTTTGCCCGAGGCTTTCCTGGGCAGATAAACAGTGATTTGAATAAAACAGCCTAAAAGCAAAAGCGAGGTGAGGAATTCTGGCTCACGGTGCAAGGCAATAAAAAGTTGCAGGTCCAGTAACGCCGCCAGCCAGCGCTCGAGCTGAGGGTGATTCACTCGGTGATCCTCGGAAAACTTGGGAAGGCTTCACTGAGCACGTAAAAACTTGGAAAGATGCTAAAAGACGGCAGGGCCGCGCGAGTATCGCGTTCCATTTTGAAATAACACGCCTATCCGGGCACTACGCTGGCGGGTGCTGCCGTTTTCAGCGGTTAAAGCGTCTTTGAACGTGTCGCCGATGGAGCTTCGCTGCGCGGGCTGTGGTTCGAAGGACGGTTTGTGCCTGAGCGGGCTTTGCAGCAAATCTGCGTCGGGAAGGTGCGTTTCCAACAACGCTGCGCAAAAGGATGCTTTATTTGCAGGTGCGTCTTAGCGGCTGCACCTGAAGGACTTCCCCGGCTGTATTAACATGTGATATGTAATACTCTGTAACACACACAAATAATACTTAGGTTGCTCTTTTGTAAATACTTTTTCCACTTAAAACTTCGCCATTTCCCCCCTATTTCCCTACATGGGACACAGAGAAAAGGAGTAGCTTCAAGTTCAGGATTTTCAGCTGCTTGGTCCACAAGAAGCAGAAGCTTTGTCCTTCAGCAGGCCGGGGACACGGCGATAAGTATAAAAAATTAAGAGAATTAAGCCTTGGAGAGGATCAGCACTGCATAGTCCCTATTATTTAGTGCAATAAATGGAGAAAATCTGAATTCTTTCTCTAATCTTTATAGAAACATGTATTCTGCCCCTACTGACACCAAAATAATACAGTGAACCGACAGCAGTATATACAGCAAAGACCAGATAAATAAAAATTGCCGTTGAAAACACAGCGCTGTGGTTTCAGAAGGAGACGTATCGAAGCCGAAATGTTGCAAAGGTCATTTCAGAGTGCAGAGCCGAGCCAGAGAAAGGCGACCTTGTGGCCTTCCTCTGCTCGGCGCCGTGTCCCATGCCCACCCGCAAATCCCCGGCATCGCTCCGGCTCCGGCCCGGTGGTGCGAAGCACCCGGGCGGCCCCGCTGGGACTGCGGCTGCCCAGGCCGGCCGTAAAATCCCATCGGGGAGATCTGCGGGTTCGGCTCGAGGCTGGCTGCGACCTAAAAATCTGCTTTTATTTCGCCTCTTTTGCATCGCCCTGAAATTGTGCCCTGTCTCGGACAGGGAGAAAACGCTCAGAGAGGGTCTGAGCCACCGAATCCGTCGGGCTCGTGCTGCGTCACGAAGGGCACGCACATACGATCCTTTACAGCCAGGGAAAATACCTTTATCTTGCCCTGCTGTACGTTCAGAGACGTCCCGGCACACGGGCGAGCCAGCGGACGTGGGTGAACCGGCCGGGACGGAGCCCAGGCTTCGGGCTGCGCTGGGGGCTCCGTGTCCCTGGGGATGTATTTACCTGTTTAAAATGGGATATGGTTTCATAGGTGGCCCAGGTGAATGAATAGGAGGAAAACTTCTTCATGGAAAACCTTCTTTTTGGAAAAGAAGTTTGAAATTGTTTATTGAAATTGTTTATTCACTTAAATCGGTGATTTTGGTGGAGAGAGGGGTCTGGCTCATGCACTGAAATGATTGATTTAAATAACTTCAGTCAACTTGTTACCAGAAACTTCAGTACTGCCCACGATGAACACTTCAGATATGAACTTGAACGATAATATCTCCACCCTCGTCCAGTTTTGACCCACGAAATCCCGATTCTTTCGCTTCGGCTCTCGCTGCTTGTCCAGGAGCATTTTGCTTTGGTTTCAGCCCGTGCACCGACTCACTTTCATCTGGAGTTTCGGATTCAAGGAATCCGTTTCTCAAAGGACATCTTGCCAGAGAGCGTAAGAAGTGGTGCCTTTGGTAGGAGCTCGCACCGAATCCTCGTTCTGGTGGGATTGCTCGTCCCTAATGAAATAGTCGGCGCTGCCTGCCGAACGCCCGGCGGCGTCGAGACGCTCCCCTGGAGAGCTCTGCCACACCACCGGTCACTGAGAGCTCCCGCTCCTGGGCATCCCTGTTTCATCCATGCCTCGGCGCGGAGGAGGAGTGTATACGACAGTATGTATTGCATAACGTACCTTCGTTTGCGAGCACGCATATTGCTGCCTTGCAGATTGCTGCTTTTTTGGCCTGCCAGCCAAAACCTTGGCACTTCTAGGATGGTCGGTGATGGCGTTATGTGCTGTTCTAAAGATAAACCGAAACCTCAGCTATAATGTTTTAGTATGAAAAAGTGTAAAAGAGGCAATAAACATTAATTGCCGTATGACTCCAGTTTAGCTGCTTTGATTGCAGTATAGTATTTTATATTGTTGAGTGGTCTGAGGAAGCTCCCGTTACAGGTATATGTGTAACCGTCTGTTTCCGTAATGTTATTTATCCGATTCCTTGATAGCTGTAGTTGTTGCAGGCAGAGAAGAGGATATGCTCCTGAAATCAGGCTCCACAGGGAATATTCCCTCCGACGTCCCACACACGCCCTTTGCAGAGGGGCGGACGAGAAAATCTCTGCGTCGCCTCTGTCTGTGTCTGTTACGCCTCGGTTATTTGCGGTGGGATTGGCTTTGTGGTATACACCCCATATCTGTATTTTTCATCTCGGGGCGCCCATAAATAGATCTCTTTGCAGTTGCTAATGTCGTCAGATCTCACAGAATTCGTGCTGTTCCGTCAGGAACCCTCTACCGCGTTTCCAGAGGTTTTCAAGCGTGCCGGGAGCCGACGCTCACACCTGATGACAAGGGGCTTATTGACATTTAAAGCTCTGCTGTGACGAGCCGTTATTAAAGCACGTGCTGATCGTTAGGCAGGAGAGGTGTGACTCTGAAGTGTGAGCAGCGACTACAATTAGCAGGACCGAAGTGCATTGTCGGCACTTAGCTTTCCCCGAGCTGCGCGGTCCTTGCGAGGGGGCCGGCACGCAGCTGGATGTGTAGTTAGGTGCTATACGTATGGATGGATTGAAAGGTACATTATAGAGTATATATATAATATGTCTCTAAAATTACATATATTACATACATTATATATAAAAATATGTGTGCGTATATATAATTTTGTATCTATATAGTTTTATACATAAATGCCGTTGTATGTATATGTAACGCTGGGGCTGGGAGGGGGTGCCCGCGGGGGAGCGTGGCTGGGTCGAGGCTCGCTAGCTGAGCCTCTGGTCCTGCGCTCCCGTGCGGATCGCCAGCTGCGGAGAGCTGCTGTAACAGAGCCGTTTTTAGCGGCACTGAAAGGATCCTCATCTTGCCCGCGAGGTCCCAAATCACGTTTGCCATTCCCTAAGCGCTGCACGAGAGCGAGCGCAAGCCTGCGTAGCACGGGCTCTTTCTGGTACCTTCGCCGCTCGCTGCGTGCGTGAAAAATAAGGGTTAGGTGATGGCCATCGGTCACTGCTTTAAGGCATGAAATAAGGTATATAGCCTATAAATGCGTCTGACGGGCCAAGGCCGGGGACCGTGCCGGTCGAGGCCGGGCTCGTACGTGCTGTGACCGGCTCCAGGAGGAGTTTGGTCCCGGCTGCCCATCGAACGTGTCTGTGAGGACCAGCTGGCCAGGGCTGGGCCCGGGCTGAAACCTTTTATTTTTCAGAGCTGCTCGTTTGCGTAAGATGATGGATCTGTTACAATACAGTGGGGAGCAGCAGCAGACGGAATTATTTATGGGAAGGTTGCTCTGTCTCTCAGAATTACGTGAGACGCGCGCAAAAAGGTGAATTTAAGTGTTTGCTGTCCTCTGAGCTTACTCAGCTAGCGGTGTCAGCTCAACAGTCATGCCTTTGCTGCAAAGACTGAAAGAAACACGGGTGGAAACTCTCATTTTACTCCAAGGGATGGCTGTACTTCGGAAAAAATACTTCTGATGAAGGAATAAGATGTGTTCGTGGTACATGGTCATGACAGGGCACTGGGATGCTGTTGGATATTTTAGTCCAAACAAAAAAAACCCACACCTCTTACTTCACTCATTATTTGCACATTCACTACATCTTTTTTTTTAAATATTTAATTATCGGTGGCTTTGCCAGTCGTGCCCAAGCGAGTTGCCTTTTTGCCTTGTGTGATAATCGTAGGTTACACTGAATAAAAACCATCCCGAAATCGCCAGGCTGGCTGAAATCCCCTACAGTTTTTCATTTCGGGTAGAAAGCACCTACTTTGCAAGATCATCTTTTCCCGCTTTCGCTGAATTTACAGGGATTTTACTGAGTTTTTAGTGGCTTGATATCAACCCTCATCATCATCAGCCAGGGCAGCAGGAGCCCGTCCTTGGCAGTGAGTCCCCCCCACGGCCCCTCTGGAATAATATTCATTTCTTCCTCTAGGATAGAGCTCATCGAAAAATCAATTAAAACCCCGATTTTGCACAAGACAGTAAAACCCCAGAAAAAATAGAGATCCTGTTCATGCTAATTGTCTCCTCCACGCTGAAGAGAGTGAAAGACACTTTTTTTTTTACAGAAATCTCTCAGACTCGAGCTGTAGGTCATTCTTTCCCGTCAGTGCAATTATAAAACTAAAAACGCTTCTCAAAAAGGAGTTTCTGTCTCGAAAATGAGAAGAGGCTTTACATGACGTGCTGCGTTCACTTGGCTCTGCGAGGCGATTTGGGGAGGAAAATCTGCATTCGCACTCGGAAGGTTTTACATACTGCAAATACAGTTAGGGATAAAACCTCGTTAACCGGGGCCTTTGTGAAGGAAAGGACCAGCAAATAAAAGCAAAGTCATTTCTTGGGGTTTTATTCGTGGGAATATTTGTAAATATTTTTTTAAAAGTCTTTTTGCTCATTTCTGTTTCCTGTAGTGAAAGGGGAGACGGGGATGAAATTTATTGCAGTTACTCTCTGGGGAAAAAAAAATACAAGTGCAGAGGTCTTTAGTTTTGGTTAATCAAACTGTTTCTCTACGGAGAAACTCTGTTAGAAACTATACGTATGCAAACATTTATAGTTAATGCCAATGTCTAAACCACGTCGAAGATGCAAATGGGGACCGTTTGGGGTTCTGCCCACCCAGCTCCCACGGTCCCGTTGCCTTCGGGCATCTGCACCTTCTGCCGTGGGAGTCGGGTACGTTTGGGCTCACAGCGGGACTTTGCTTCCGAAATACGCGCTGTAACGCGCGGTGCGTAGCGTTGAAGTCTCGGAATTCATCAGAGACCTGAGAACTAAAGCTGGACAAAAATTACTCGGAACGCCCGGAGCTGGTAGGTGTTCAGTCGTTGGGATGGGACAGGACTCGGTTCCGGAGAACCGCTCGAGGGCAGGGAGAAATTTGTGCTGTACGCTGGGAGTCGGATGAAACCTTGGTGAATGTTGCTGTCTCTGGAACAGGGTGATGCACTAACGCTTGCCCAGCTCCCTCGGCGTCGTAGGCAGTGACGTGTCCCGGGTTCCGAGGGACGGCCCCCGCTTCTCGCTTGCTTCCAGCCTGCCCTGACTCCTTCCCATCCCGCAGTCGCTTTCAGGCCATCTTTCCAAAAGCCCCCGCGCTGCAACTGAAACTGAGGGTATTCCGGATCATTCCAGTGCATGCTTAGCCCATCGTCCAGCAGATGAGTTTGCTGTTACTGTTTTGAAGTGTGTACCCATTTTCATGCTTTCTCATGAATGAATTCGTTTTCCTCTGCAGTCACAACAGGTTTTTCAGATTTTGACATTTTGCTAATTACATTTTCCCCTTGTCTTGTTTTTTCCAGCTCTCGTAAATGTGAAACTTTGGGCTATTGATCGGCAATGTTTTCAAACAATAATGATGAGGACAGGCCTCATCAAGCATACTGAGTATATGGAATTTTTAAAAAGGTATGACACTTGTTTACTTTATCAAAAAATACAGTGCAACTGCCGTCCTCATCTTTTGACTTTTTTTGTGAGTGCAGTATTTGATTTGTTTCCTTCTCATCTCTTTTTTGTTTGCTGTTTAACCCTTTGTAAGCCGTACCCTCCAGCCGAAAGGAGGGCGGCAAGGGGAGCCTTGCCGCGGTTTAGTTTCATTCCCATTGGGAGTTACTCATCGGCAAAGAGTCGCGCAGCCGAGATGTCCGAGAAAAAGCTTGAATACGAGTCATTCGAAGCTTACCTTATTAAAAAACCACCCATTTAAATTACAAAACACCCTCCCTAGGGAAAAATCTGGTTTGTGAACTGTTGTAGAAAGAAGCAAATCCATTCAAAGTGTGTTCTTGTGCTTCAAGTGCAAGTTTCTAGAGAAGCAAAAGCTGTAGGTTACGGTAAAACATGGGGTAGAGAAGTAACGAGAAAGACATAAAGCCAAGTCTTTCGCTCCTTAAATTTGACTCTCCCAAACTTTCCCTCGGTTCGTGCTGCCACCTCGACCTGGAGCAGACGCTCCCTACCCAAGCAATGCCGAACACCCCGTAATTCCGCTGTGCCACAGCAGTGCAGAACGGGCTGTGGTTCCTGGCAGCAAAAGAACCCCAAGTGGAAGCATAACGTCCCCAAACCCTAGAGAAAGACGTGCCCGAGCCAACGCGCTGCTGTGGGTAATCCCATCGTTACTAAGACGTTACTACGCCAGGCTTGTCCCGGGTGAAGGCGCTCCCCGCTGCATCGTTTCCCCCGAGCCAGCAGCCCCTCGCCGTGCCAAAGCGCTGCGAGGGGGAGAGTTACTCCCGAGGGACCATTTCTCGTGCTGGTGGGTGGGGACGTGATCAAAACCCTTCCATTTGGGCTCCTTTCCACCTCTCTCCGGGGGGAAGCCGTACTCGGCTTTGGATGCAGCTAATGTGCAACTTAGGGAAATGTTTTAGCAATTCTTGTGTCATTTCCAGAAGTTGCTTCTCTTTACCAAAATGAGGTTTTTGGGGAAATGCGCTATTGTAAGACCTAGACGATCTTACAGTTCGCAAACTGGTGACCCGAGTAATGCTACACCCCCTTAAAAAGGATTTTTTTGGCTGAAAAATTAACCCCACGCAGCCAGGTAACAGGTCTCCCTAAGGTGGGCGTGCTGGTGTTCCCCTGCCGCGTCACGTGCTTGATCTGCTTTTGTTTCTGACCTGCTTTTTTATGTGCTTTCAAGCATAAGACTTCTAAGATTGGAAATACACGCACAGTACCTTCACTTGGGCGCTCAGTAACCTAAACTCAAATGTGGTCGTTCAACTTGGAATTCGTTTTTCTCCAGTTAGTACTGGAGGAAAAAGGAAAAAAATATTGTAATAATAATATGTATAAATAGCTATTATTTAATGTATTTAATATATGTTAAATATATATAGAAAAAATAATATATAAGTATCCATATACTAACTAAATCTCTGCGATGATATTGTTGGGGAGTCACAAAACCTGTCCCACAGGCTGTCCCACAGGGCGACCGCAGTCCTGTGAGCTTCAGGCAAGGCTGTAGGGATGGGGCAGGAGAAGCGGAGCTGGGAAGGGGATCCCGTGGGACCGACACCCTGGGCAGGAGGGCGGCTGCACCGCAGCTCAGTCCGTGCGTGAGGAATTACTTGAAGCTCGGGCACCACGAGCCGCTTAGACCTGGGAGCAGAGCCCTGCCCAACTCACTGCGCTGGTTCTTGGCTGGGTTGGCATCCCACCTCCTGGCCTCTCCTTGTGGCCTGGAGTTTCACCGGCGATTATTTTCACTAATGAATAAAAAGAATAATGATGAACTAATGAAACTCAAAGAGTTGGCCGGGCAGAGTGGCCTCTGACGAGGACGAGGTGTTGCCCTGGAGAGGACCAGGAGCTCCGTGGAGACGTTCTGCTGCTCGGAGATGACGTGAAAGCGTAGGCATCAACATCTAGCTTTTTCCAGGTGCCTCAGTTTATGGTTATTAACAGACAACCTCGGGAGAGACAACAAAACCTGTTGCCTTACTGAAAGTGTTTAAAAACCATAAATTCAAACGTTAACAAGCATTGGCCTTTCTTGTGTGCTGGTGAACGAAACCAAAAAATGAGTATCAGCTCAGTTGTGGGGGTTCAAGCCTCTGGCTCTCTTTCAAAGCAGAGACTGTGCACACATTAAGCTCTTAAGCTTTGAGCTTTAATAGAGATTTTCTAGAAGATTGTCAAGATCAGTTTGGATGCAGGTTCCACGGAGCTTGCCCAGCTTTAATTTTAAAGCAAATAGCGTGAGGAAGCAACCGAGAAGCATTTTCTCCCAGCGTGTCTGAGCTCCTCGGACACAGCCTATTACAGCGTGTCGAGCTGCGTATCCATGCTTGTTAGAAAGGCCTAAGGCAAGCAAATATATTTGTCTTTAAATCTTACAGTTTGAATTTAGGAAAAGATTCCTTCCTACGCAACAATTGTAGCATGGGGCAGATGGCTGTAGGAAGGGCATTACGAAATGGTGTCTACCCATCGTGTCTTCCCGCTGTGCTCTGTGCATCAGTAGCTGTCTCAAGCTCAACATAAATTCCATTTATTGCAGTAAATGCTCTTTTTTAACGATGATTTCCTTCTAAATGTTTTTAAGGAAAAAGTAATTCTTGAAAACAAGGAGTACATCAATTGTTTAACTTATTCTTTGTGTATTTTTTTTTCGTTCCTATATTAATAAGTGGATGAAAATGCTCTTGTTAAGAAATCAAACAGAATAGAAACAAAGGCTTAAGTGGTTCGTGTTCAGAGAAGAGTCAGCGGGGGTGGAAAGCGTCATTTTCTGCTTGCAGTGCGCTGGAAGAGTCGCCCTTTCTAATCTTGGCGTTAGCCCCAATGACGTAACGGTCATTCTCTTCAATAGCTTTTTTTCCCCTATGACCAGAATGTGACGCAAGTGCAGGTTTTGGGGGCGAGATGAGAGTAATCACGTCTCGTCGTTCATCTCGCTGAAAGTAGGTGCAGAGAGCACTGGTGTCGCCCGGGCTCCTGGTGGTCCTTGCACGGAACGTCGCCCCTTCGGCCAGCCCTGTGGGTTTGCCGTGTTTTTCCACGGAAGGAACATATTGATGACGCAAAGTGTGCGTGTTCCACTCCGTTCTTCCGAACCCCGTAAGCAAACCATAAAAAGGACATCTCCCGGTTAAGAAATCCAGATCTTCCTCTCCAATAGGTCCTGTGCCAGAAGGCTGTCTCCTGGCTTGCTCCAAGTAGTAGTACGTAGTTCTCACGGGCTTACAAAACTTGAGATAACGCTTCTGACTTACATAAATCAACTGCAACATACTGGAGCAAGGAGCAAGCGAACATCCTCTTTTTCGCAGTATTTATGAGGAACCGGTCTGTGTGTCCCGTTCCGTTGCTTGTAAAGTCAACGGATGATGCTCGAAGTGATCAAGCGATGGCCTTGTTCCCTAGCAGCCCCTGCTTCAAGGAGGGAATGGGAAATCCAGGCTATTTTTCGATCCCTGGGTGTACGCTGAATGACAAATCGTAGCAACGATCCCCTTTGAAACACAGATTTTCAGTAGCTCATTGTGTGGCCAAATCCATGCGAGGTCAAGTAGTTCGTGGTGCAGCTAACAGCAAAAAGTTAAAATATGCTATTATGCTATAGATTTAGTAACTCCTTATGGTATAGGGGGTTTTGCTGAACGTGTCTTTAGTTTTTACCCACCTTAGTGCTTTCTGTGTGTCATCGAATAGATTCGCCCGTGTACAAGCAAGAGCGAGCATCGTTCCGCAGCGGCGGTTACAGCCGTGCTGACGTCAGCCGTACGTCCCGCTGCCCTGTTTGTTGCTGTAGCGTTAGGATGGTTTCCTTCTCAAGCCTCCACTGAAAACCGTTCCGTTTAAGCAGGATCAGAGTATTTCAGTTAAGGAAACAGCTATTCATAAAATAAATTTGTCCAGGAAATAAAAGATGGGAAAAAGGCTTTTGCCGTGGCAAGCGTAGCAATTTCCTGCTGAATCGTGAAAGTTTTAAGGAGGGGTACAAATATCCGCTCTTCAGAAAGACCAGAATGCCTGGAAGAGTAAACATTGCCTTTTTTTACAAAAAGCTTCCTAAATGTTCCATAAAAAGAGGCCTCGTGTTCCAATCCACCGTGTAAACTCTGATTCATCCCAGACCCTGGAACAGGTCAGGAGAAGAAATGATGAATGCTCTGTCACCTTGGAGGCAGGATCTGCCTTTAGAAGCGGAAAATTAACGGAAGTTCACACATACACACGCAGTCTGGAATCGTAGAAATAAAAACTCAGTAGTGCTAATAGAAAGAAAATTAAGGTGTCTTGTTAGCCCAAGCTTTATGCTTCATGTTAATGCCAAAAACTTTCATCTGGCTGAAAAGGTACCCGCTCTTCAGCCTTTGCCGTCTTGTCGTAGCGCCCTGGCTTGATCTTGAGTCTTGTTGACAGTTTTATCCGACTCCAAATTGGCTCAAGTGGGAAGTTTTGATCTGGGCAGCCACGGCAGAACCGCGCTGGTTACGTCGGAGAAGCGGGAGTTCGTGCACTCGTGGGTTGTCTGCCCGGGGAATCCGGCCAGGAAGGGTTTGGTGTGCAGCCACACATGTAATCGGGGCGACGTGTACCGACACCGGTCAGCGCGAGCAGCGCGATGGTTTTAGAGGAGAACGTTTTGCATTTTGTGCAAGTGATTTGTCAGTGAGGGGAAAGCGAATACACAAATGTGTGAAGCTTTGTGAAATGGCTCTGTCTTTGAAAGATTGCCCATGGCTTCGCATGAAATGTTTTCCAGAGTGCATCGTAGGGTGAAATTGTGCTGGATAGAAGTGGGAGAGAAATGAAGAGAGTGAGGCAAAGGGAGGAGAGAAAGAAAAAGAGAGCTGGAGATCGATGGTGAATTGATGAAGGATGTGCATTAAGATTGTTTCAGCTGACTAAAGCTGCAAAACGGGCTTTGGCTTAAAGAAGACAACTGCTGCGGAGCGCCGGAACGGAGGGCACAGCAGAGACAGAGAAAAGGGGAACTATTTCTGTAAGGCAAATAAATGCATCTATGCCTAATGCAAATCTGTAAGAACAGATGCGCTGGTTCAAACCAGGAGCCCATCTAGACTGGTGTCCTTTTCATCCCAAGATGTTGCTCAGGGCCGCAAGGGAGAACACCATACCCACTGGGATGGGCGTGCCATCCAAGACTTTGAAGGCCAAGAGCGTCATCTTGAAGGGTGTTCACAACCACAAGATCGGGACATCACCCACCTTTAGGGTGTCCAGATTTTCAGAGACAGTCCGAGGAGTGGCTCTAGGGGGAACAAGCTGGACTGTTGTGTCATGATCAGGTTCCGCCTGACCTCAAAGGCAAGAAGAAGAGCTACCCCACCTTGACTTTCGCTGTTGCTGTCCAGACTGACGAACACCAGATCAAACACGCGATCCGTGAACCGTGCTATTGATAGGGTGACAAGAAAGCTTATGTCCGGATTGCGATCTGCTGGGTGGAGCCAGGAAGGCTGGGAACATCCAAACAGCATCTCCCAAGAGATGAGATGAGAAAACTTGAAAATCAGCTCACCTTCCTCTGCCGTGCCCCATACCGACCATAACAAGAAGCCCAGGAAAGAGTAGAACCAGGGAGAGGTAGTAGATACCTAATCTGGCTGCTTTGCAGCTGAGCTGGCTTTCGGACTCCTGTCTGTGGAAAGCTCTGAATCATTTCGTTCTTCTGAAGCGTTCACATGTGACATTTTTCAGCGCTCTCCTTCCTGTTAGCATAACTCAAGCGAGGCGGATCCTGTGCCACCCACAATTTTACTCCAATTTGCAGAGCTGTCAAGTAGTATCTTCCTTTCTCTCTGAAGAGGCACTGTTCCTTCCGTCGCCTTGCGCTGCGTGAACCCCGCAGGTCTGCCGAGAGCGGGAAGACTGAATGATCTGTGTTAGAGCACATCGATTACCATGGCCGTTTTAGCTGGACAGTCTATGTGGTTGGATTGTTTCTACATCACCAGAGCAAGCGTTCAGCTTAGAAGAGGGCACCTCGAAACAATGGGAGCTCTTTCAGAGCAGACCTCCATCTGCCAACGGCATCCTGGCCTGTGTCAGCAATAGTGTGGCCAGCAGGACCAGGGCAGGGATCGTCCCCCTGTGCTCGGCCCTGGCGAGGCCGCCCCTCGAGTGCTGGGGTCAGTTCTGGGCCCCTCACTCCAAGACAGACCCTGAGGGGCTGGAGCGTGTCCAGAGACGGGCAACGGAGCTGGGGAAGGGTCTGGAGCACAAGTGCTGTGAGGAGCGGCTGAGGGACCTGGGGGGGTTTGGCCTGGAGAAAAGGAGGCTGAGGGGAGACCTTCTCGCTCTCTGCAACTCCCTGCAAGGAGGTTGGAGCCGGGGGGGGTCGGTCTCTTCTCCCAAGGAACAGGCGACAGGACAAGGGGAAACGGCCTCAAGTTGCGCCAGGGGAGGTTTAGGTTGGATCTTGGGAACCGTTTCTTCCCCGAAAGGGCTGTCAGGCCCTGGCACAGGCTGCCCAGGGAGGTGGTGGAGTCCCCATCCCTGGAGGGATTGAAAAGCCGTGTAGATGTGGCGCTAAGGGATATGATTTAGTGGGGGACTTGGTAGTGACAGGTTAATGGTTGGACCCGATGATCTTGGAGGTCTCTTCTAACCATAATGATTCTATGATTCTAATGCGTTCTTGGCTGAGGTCTACAGCTACGTTGACTCCCCAGTGAGGGTTAAAATTACCCTTTTTTCGTAATTGTGAGCAGAAGGATAGGCAAGAGGGACTATCAAGCAGGCAGAAAATCAACTCAACTTTGAGCACAATTAGTGCAGGAAGGTGTAATGGTGTTATAGGACTCCTCACTGAGCCTCGAAATGAAGAATGAATTCATACTTGTATGCAACAAATCAAAAGAATTTTCTATATACTGTCCCTTTCGGTTATTTTGGATTTTTTTTAAGATGAGATGGAAGTATAGCATAGCCCTTGCCTCTCTGAAGGTCAGGCTAAACTCACCGTGCCATGAGGAGCTACACTGAGTCATACCTGGGGCTTTAGTGGGGAAGGCTAAGGTGACTTGAGAGGGTTTGCAAGGCTGAAACTTCAGTCTTCTGCGTTTTGACTAGATAAATCACGTGGTGTAGCCAGCACGGGGGAAAGTAGAGATTTTAGAAAGCCACGCAGTAGCTTTGTGTTTCTCAGCGTGGCTTTCTCACTGTTGGCAAGAAATTGGCCGCGAAACCGTGTGTGTGTGAGGGGGGTGCAGCTGACGCCTGCCCAGGATCGCCGAGCGCCCCGAGCGAAGCAGCAGCAACGGCGGGTTGGAGACGGGCGGGCGGCCCGGGTGGGCACGGCGGGGAGGGGCATTAATGAGTTACCGCAACGGGGGAGGACGGCAGCAGCCTCCGGGATGCAAACCAGCGAGTAATTAAGATGTCAGGAAGCAAACTGGGGGTGGCCTGAAGGTAGCAAGAAGGAAAAGGCTGTTGTATTTCCTTGGTCAGGTGTGGGAATGATTCAGGGGTGGTTTCACGCGAGGAGCTGCTGACGGTGAAGATACCCAGTGTGCCCGCAGAGCTCTCGGGAGGTCCTCGCACCTCCCGGCCTCACGCGTGACGTGCGAAGACAGCCTGCGATACGGGTTTTGTGGTATTTCGGGAGTCCTGCGTGGAAGAAAAAGCCGTGTTTTGGCTTTGGAAATCCCACAAAATCTTGTCTGTCTGGTCTGTTTGGTTTTTTACCGCATTGCTTTAAATTCAGTTTGTGCTGGGGACACTTGAGGATGTCTCGAAGGAAGGTTCTGTTGGCGGGCGGCTGAGCGTGAGGAGGTGGTTCCACCGCGCCACAGTGCACAGGCACGCGCTGGAGCAGAACCGAAACGGTGCGCCACGGTATCAAACTGTCAATTTTCTTCTGCCCTTTAACAAGAAAAATAGTCTTTCTTATCTTTCAGTGGAGAGAAGGCCAGGTTAAGGTTTTTTAAAAATAGTTTTTTGTAATGAATTATTTTAGTAGCCACGGTCTGGCCTCCGTAATCCCTTGTGAATGCTGTTAATGCAATGAAGGGGCTGGGGCAGATATTTTTTAACTAATGGAAGTTTAATATTGCCAAGTGTGTTTTAATCTAAGGAAAATCTTTATTGGAGGCAATGCACCACAAGGGAAAGGGAGAAGTGAAGAGAAGGCGAAAGTCTCATGTTCGATAGGAATAGGAATAAGTCTGTATCTCATTTTAATGTCATTGAGTCATAGACTTATGGAATGGTTTGGGTCGGGAGGGACCTTAAATAATCTAGTTCCAACCCCCTGCCATGGGCAGGGACACCTTCCACCAGACCAGGTTGCTCCAAGCCCCGTCCAACCTGGCCTTGAACCCTTCCAGGGATGGGGCAGCCACAGCTTCTCTGGGCAGCCTGTGCCAGCGCCTCACCGCCCTCATCGTAGAACATTTCTTCCTCACGTCCAGTCTAAACCTCCCTCATTGCACAGCCGATTCCTTTGCATACGGCAGCGAGTCTCGACGGGGCGTGCTGCGATTTCCCTTGGGCCGCTGCCGCCCAGCTGGAGTTCGGCAGTAGGTAACTTACCCGGGGCAGGTGAGAGGCGGTGACTTTGCTCCCAGCGTCCATCCGTGGGGCAGTTTAGGGCTTTGCAGAAATGATGGGTACGTCTAGTGGGAAGCAAGGGCTGCAGGGGCCAGGGGTGCAGAAACGGAGACCGCGGGCTGTGGGCGGAGGCCGCAGGTGGCAGCAGTAATAAGATGCCTGTGGATGGTGAGGATTTGGAAGCGTTTGACTTTCTTTGCCTGTCTTTTTTTTTTCATTCAGCTCGGAGTTTTCTTGGTGAATTAAAATCTAATTTGCTGGTAGGATTGCTGTGTCTTTACATTTCAGAGGAGAGCAAAGCCCCGTATGTCCTTTTTCCCCCCTTAGTGACTCTATCAGTAAGGAAAAACACCTTCAAAGATGGACTCATGGTCTCAGTAGGCACACGATCTCATTTTGGTTTCACTCGCTGCCTTCTCCCTTTAGGTTATTCTACTGTAGTGGTTCCAGGTCAACACCGTCCGGGTAAAATCTGTTCTGCGGGTCCACGCGTAGCCATTTGGGCTCGTCAAGCTTACTTGCGTGGGAAGAAAAGAGAAAGACAATTCCTTCATCGTTAAACGTTAAAACGTGATAGTGATGAAGCTTTGTAACCTTGCGTAGAAAGAAGGAAGGAAATAAAGATTCACACAAAATAAAGAATTCCGCTGAGTCAGCAATCCTGCTGTGTAAGTTGGAAGAGAGAAACTTTTTTTTTTAAATGAGCAGGAAAAAAAAAGCAGTTGAGAACTAAAGAAATGTCATGATTCGGATCGGTCAGAATACCCTTATTCGTCGTATGACGAGCCTCACAAAGCAGACGCTCTCAGCAAGACCAACCGAGTGTCTCATTCTTTAATGTAAAAAACGACGAATTTAAACACTGTCCAGCAGCAGCTGCAAAAGGGTTTTATTGGAGTTTTCCCTGAGGTCAGTGCAAGGGTTGGGCTGCGTTTCTCTGTTGTAAAACTCACTGAAGGTGGCCGGCCTAGGAGCCGTGGGAAGCGAACTGGCGAGGGGGTCGGTGTCCGTGGGGGGGGGGCAGAGACGGCAGGAAAGTGAAGTCAAGCCAGAACAAGGCCACGACTGTCAATGAATGAATCCGTTCTGTAGGATCGGGTGACAGAAGAGCTTTTCTTGGGGATGTTTTGTACTTCTTCTGGCAGGGTTCTGTGAAGGCTGGAGCTCCAGGGACGCGTGTATTTCTGGAGTGGTTTAGCTGCTGATGAATCGAGAAGGCGAGGTGGTGTCAGGAGCTAAATCGTGGACCTTTTCTACTTGGGTGTTTGGCTGTGAGCCTTCAAAATTAATGGCGTTGATTTGTATTCTGCATTTTCAAATCCCCTTTTTTTAGGATGAATGCTGTCTTTTTTATTTGTCATCAGTTACTGTTCCTTCCCATGATGAGAATCACGTTTTACTTTTCAAGAGTGTGCTCTCAGGTGCAGATCAGTCAGTGGGACGTAGTTACTGGTCAACCAGGTGGTTTTCTGCCGATAGAAGGGGGGCCAGAGTGCGGTCCTCTTGTCGCAGCGGTGCGTCAGCGCCGTCGGGGCTGGTTACACCTCGCACCCTGCCTGTTCGGAGGGAGAAAACTCCTGTCGGTAGTTTGCGTCAGGTCAAACCCGATCCCGTCTCGCTGCCTGACTGTTAGTTGCTGTCGTGATTCGGAGGACAGTGGCTTTCTGAGCTCCGGTGCAAACCGGGCTGAGAAACGACTTAGATGTTCATGTTTTCTGCAGCAGTGAAGAAGTAAAGCTCTTCACAGCTCGATGCAGAACATGAGGCCTAACTGGAGGTTCAATGAGGTGTTAGGGCTTGTTTGAAGTAATTCATCCTTAGCAAATCAACGTTTTGTCTTGTAATATTATGTGGATGTTTGTGGCTGTATATACCAGGAAGATTGTTTTCTATTGCTTGCTAAAATGTAGTGAAGAGTAGACTGATTAAGGTATGGGGTTTATACCGCAAGTATTAAAGTAGATGAAATTATTAGATATCAAGGTTATTTTATTCTGAGCACATTATAGTGTGACTTAAAATTTAAGACTCTGGAGAGGTAGCATGAGCTCCGAATCAAGATCTGCAGCACGTAGCTACAGGCTGGATAGCCTTGGGTGGCTTCGTTGGGGTTTCCCTGACGAGAGGTGAGCTGCGGAGGCAGCCCAGAATAACCAGGCAAGACTTGTTGGGTTGTTACTTTGCAGATGCTGCATGGTGATAACGTCTGGGCCTTTGATCTGTCAGCTATTTAAAATGTGCAGGTTAGTCGCTCACGCCCCAGCTGCGGCAGAACAGAGCTGAACAGTGACGCTCGGCGCTAAAGATGGATGAATCGTGATGAATTGCAAAAAAAGGAGACATTTGGGAGGTTTTTCAGCCCCAGTTTGGCATCCCATACCAAAATTTTGGAGGTTTTTTAGTCCCAGTTTGGGATCCCATACCAAAAAATTTGGAGATTTTTCAGTCCCAGTTTGGGATCCCATACCAAAATTTTGGAGGTTTTTCAGTCCCGGTTTGGGATCCCACAGACGTAGATAAAAGACAGAACGGCGTTGAGATGAAGTGGGGTATTTAGGAGTTACTGAAGTCAGCAGGCAGCTGCTGAAGCATACTAACACGAACGGCTCTGTCCATTGGGAAATCCTGTCGGCCGCAGAGGAAGGGGGTGGTGATGAAGTAGGAACTATGGAAAAGTGGAGTATATACACGTAACAAAAGAAGCAAAAGGATATGAGGAAAAAACACGGAGCTAATGGTGCTAAGGGCCGTGCAAGAGGGAAAAACTAATAGTCGTACTAATACTGGTCCCGCTCTGGGTTGGAAGGGGTGGAAATGCTGATGCTGTCTAAGGAAAGAAAAATGAACTGGAAATGGTGGAAATACACAGTAACTGTTCAGTATGTTGATGAAATGCAACTGCTATTAGAATTAGTTATTTTAAAATCAGCAAGTCTACGTAGCTTGCATCAGAGAATGTTTTTAAGAGTTGTTGGGGGAGGTTTTTTGGGGATTAACACTAATTTTAATGAATCTTGCAATGGCTCAGAGGTTCCAGAAGTGGAAGGCAGAGTTTAGGTCAGGCCAGTGTTGATTAAATGGGCTGATACTGATCTTGGACAAAATACATAGCCAGTGAAATGGGACTCAGATCACAAAAGAAGATGATAGGATTGTGAGAAACAGTGAGCTTGTGAGAAGTAAGCTTTGGGAAATTTTTTTGTGGTCTTTTGTTGTGGAAACAAATCTGGATGATAAGTTGGAAGCATTGGCATTCCGTAATCAGGCACCTGTGAGGAGCTTGACCTGGCATGAAGCAGCCGAAAGCTGGCTTAGAAGAGGGTTGGAGGGTCTGGACCTGCATCAGTGGCTGGAAATTTAGTTAATGCAATGCTTGACCAAGTCCTTGGACTGACGATCAAAAACCAGGCCAGTTGCATGAGCTTGCATGTGGTGTGCTCTCTGCTGCAGCAAGGTCTGTCCCAACCCAGATGTCCACAATTCGGGAGGGACACAAGTACATGGAATAGAGTGGAGAGAAGAGCCATGGGAGTGCGTGTGAGGTTGGAGAACATGCCTGATGCTGAGGAGCTCGGAACATCTAGTCTAACCTAGAGAAGACAACGGAGTAGCACGGTCACAGTTGATAGGTTCCAGTCTTTGCAGGGAGAAGTCTTCAAGGAAAGGCTCTTAAAAGAAGGAAGGAACGTGGCCAGAAGTTGAGCTAGGACAGCAGTAAGCCTGCTGTTACGACAAAGGGAATTCTTAACTATGGAAACAATCTGAAAAAGGTCATGATGGATTGTACCATTCATTTCCAAATCAAGTTTTAATATTTTTCTAAAAAGAGCGTTCTGCTTTAAGCAATTAGGTCAAAAAGTCCCAAGTCCTGTGTTGCACCAGAAATGAGAGTACACGGTTTATTATCTGACTTATAATGTACTAATCTGTTATTTGCAATTGAACAGATACCCACTGAGAGTGATTCATGCAAGTATTGATATTAAAGTTTAGGAGGAATCGCAGAAAACTCAGCCCTGCTGCCTTTGTCCAGGTTAAATGCAGTAGCCTTTACTCCTTGATTTGTAAAACAATGCTGATGCGGCTTACTGGCAATGTCGAAGGTAACAAGGGTTGTGCTGCCCGTCCGTTGATCTCTCTTATGGCCACAGATGTTCCCGGTTTGTCATGCTGCCGGCGTGCCCACGCATGACACCGCTCACCAGTGCTTTGCCCGGGGCGGCTGAATTGGGCCAAGCGTCCAGAGCTCCCGCCCGAAGAGGTCAAAGCCCTTCAGCTCCTTCCAAGTGATCCGTAGCACATTATTAATCCGTTAACCAATGGGTTAGGAATCAAAGTGAAAGCACAAACGCGGCACATTTAGGAGGTGGGTTTGCGTCTGAGCGCTCTCAAGGTCTCAGCAAGGCAGACTCACCTTGCTGGGTGAAAAGCAAAGACAACACGATGTGTTTGAAGATCCAGGTCCGTTTCTTAACCTTCTTTTTCAAGGATAAGTTTCCCATGACCTCGTAAGCATCCCATAAACTCTCTTCCCTCATGGGCCCCAAATCCGGTTTTGGAGCCCTTGGTTAGTGTGCAGCCATTTGATAGCCACGGACGTTTCAGAGCTCGTCCTTGTGTCTGACATTTCTCACAAAAAGCATTTATCCACCTATCCAACGTGTTACCGCACCAGACAGTCCCTATTCTTGTGTCTATTTTCATGCTCAAATTACAAATAGATACCTACCCAAGCACCTGACAGTCTCCTGTCCTCAAAGGAATCGTTCGGCGGTGCTCGGGAGGAGGATTTCAGCAGTGCCAGCTGTCTGCTTTCAAATATTTTGCTTTTTGACCTGGCAAACCGAGACTGGTCTTCTCGGTGGCAGCCACTCCGAAACTTGTTATATACTGTTAGAACTGCAGTTGGAGGCTTCCAAACTTCATTTCCTCTTGCTCTGCTAATAACCAGCTGTTAACATCTATCAGCTCCTACGTGAAAGGAGGTTTATTATCAGTATTATTACTCAAATGAGTGAGTACCCTGAGCATTTCTTGACAGGGTGACGTTTAGCTTCTGTATCTTTTTTTTGGCCCCCTCTTCTAAGAGACGCCTGAATTTCACCGTGATGTATTTGACCGCGTATGGAAGCCCTCAGCTCCTTGTCTTGTTAGAAGACTTGGGAGTACATAACATTTTAACATGCCTTAAATTATTTAACCGATTTTCGGTTACAATTGATTAAGCACCTCCATCTACAAAGAAGGATGAGTACTTCAAGGGGGCTGATAAATCTTTTGCTCTGCTTTGCCCAAATGAGGCAACCTTAGCGATACTTGCTTGCGTGGGACTGAACAGCCTGGCAGCCTGCACCCTAAACCCAACAGATGTTGGAAACTGGGCTGTAAGTAACACCCTCGACGTTCTTCATCCGTTATTCTGTGTGGCTTCCAGAAATCAGTGTCAGTCCATTCTCGCTTGCTTTCTTTTGGGCCAAAGCAGGTTAAACAGGCAGTGGACCAGTCGCGCTTAATGAATCCCAGTGGTTTCCACCGATGCCGTTTGACTAACCATGCCAGCCCATGGCAGGGGACCGCTCTTGCCAGCGCTCGTATGCAAGCGTTGGGTCTGGCCGGGGTCAGTCGTGCCTTCGGGTTATGTTTGCCGGCACTTTTTCTCCTTGCAAAACTGTGCATCGTCTTGAGTTGGGAACTGGAAAACCAGCTGAGGTCTCCGGCGAAAACGAAACTTTTAGAGAATGACTAATGGGCTCCAAGGAAACCACGCTTGTCCGCGTGCAAACTGAAATGCTTAAAATGTGTGCAGTATTAGGGAGAGAAAGTAGCAGAAAAAGTGTCTTTTTTTCCACAGCTGGTGGGAAAGTTTGAGTACAGACTAATTACTAGAAGGATATCTTAGGCTTCGTGTTTGAAAACTCTGTATCCAAACTGTCTTTCGATCCTAATGAAAAATCTGAGTTTGCCTGCAAATACACAATGCCAAGCAAAGCATTTTGGCAAACCATTTATTTGATGAAAAATGCAGCTTTAGGGCTGAATAGTCTGTTGACGGAATATTTCAGAAATAATGAAAGACGTTTCTGCTCTCTCGGTGATGGATTCCTTGCACGATGAAACGACTACGAGGATGCGGGCAGAGCAGCAGATGTCATTTGTTTGGGGTTCAGAAAGGCTTTTGACGCTGTTGCCAGCAGCATTGTCGTTTGGAAGCTGAGGACGAATGGGCTGGACGCACGGGTGGTTGGGTGGGTTGAAGTTGGCAGGACTGTCGGGCTTGGAGAGAGGTAATGAAGGACTTTGATGTTTAGCTGGTGCCAGTGAAAAGCAGAGTACGTTGGGGGTTGATACTGGGGCAGATACTCCCCATCTCCATTGACAGCCTGGATGGTGGGACAGAGTCCTCTTCAGCAAATGTGCGTCCAGGGATAAATTAGTGGAAAGGGGCCGTTGGTGCCAAGCCAAAGAGTGGACCTTCATTTGAGAGGGACCTTGAGAAATTCCTCTGTTGGGTCAAAATCAACCTCAGGAAACTCAACATGCAGTATTGGGTAGAGGTTTTGTTCCTGGGGTGGAATAACCCCATGCATCAGCAGAGGCCGGGAACTGACTGGCTGGACTGGGGGTCTGTAGAAAAGGACCTGGGCCATACAGTGGAGTAGGGGCACAGCACATCATGAATAGTCCATCAGGAAGGGCATGGCTGGCAGGTCAAGGCAGGTGTTTAGTCCCTCTACTTGGTGCTGGAGAGGCCACGCCTGGAGCAATGTGGTTTGGGCCCCAGATAAGCCTCCTAGGATTGACACAGAGGGTGGTTAAGCGGGATTTAAGAGCGGTCTCCCATTACTGCAGGGGCAGTTGCAAAGGTATGGAGTCAAACTCTTCTTGGTACTCAAAAGTAATAAGGGGCAACCGGCATGAGTTGAGGTTTGGGAGGTTCGGGCTGGACATCAGAGCAAATGCCTTTCCTGGAAAGACGGTGCAGGTCAGGATAGGTCTCCAGAGAGGTGGAGGGCAAGAGTCCTCAAGAGTAGGACATATCAAAGTATGTTTGAGGATACTGTTGTGGAAGGATTTCAGGAGGAATCTCATGGGCCAGTTTTGGACTTGTTGGTGCCTCTGTGTGTTTTGGTGTCGCAGTTGGACAACTGGCCCTAGGCAGAGTGGGATTAAATGCAGTCTGGCAGCCGGCGGTTAGCCATGAACTAACGCAGAGCTGGTTCAAGAGGAGGGGAAAAGCCTGCCCTGCTGCCATGCCCAGCCACCGAGGAGAGTGGTGGCAGAAGACCGACACGGGTGTGCTGCTTACTCTACCTGGGTAGACCTCTTAAATAAAAAATGCCGCTTTCTTAACAGGGATTGTACCCATCACCTTTGTTTTACTTTCTAGTAGACCCGTCATGGTTGGCGTTTCCAGTTTTTGCATCACCTCGCCGTCTCCCTTTTTCAATCTGCTTTTTTTTCCTGCAGTAATGAGCACTTCCAAATACCGTTGGCTTCAAAGTAGTGGCACGTGTTTCCTGGGACTTCACATTTCAAATAAACAGTCTAAAAATGTAAACCATACTTTAAAAATTGACTGTTAAATAAATGTAGCTGTGACTTTTGCAGCCAGTATCCTCGATGGAAAAAAAAGCAGGGGGTTGTGTATGCCTGAGTAGTTAAAAACCTGATCTTTTTATTTAAAGTTTAGATATTTATCGAGGCAGAATGCCACAGCAAGAAGTAATACTTCACATGGTGACCACCACGTATAAGAGAAATAGGTCAGGCAGGATCAGCTTCATTCCCATGGCAACTGCTTAATCGCTGGTGAAGGCCAACTTGAGGCCTAAGTGCTGTTTCTTCACATTAGTTTCATTGCTGGGTCTTAAACGGGCTTATTTTTGCAATGACCCGATGGGCGTTGAAATCACAGGGATCAGCAGTTACCTTCCTAATAGCCTCCGTGTAGCTCAGCATGGTGTTTTAGGCTCTTTTATGTATTTCTGCTCACTCGAGGTCATGGTTGGCCAACGCACGAGCTTTCGGCTGGAGGGTGCGTGGGGGTTTCCTCCTCCCGGCCGTGGTGCCACCGCTGCGGCTTGGTGGGAGGCTCGAGCTGTCGCTATTTGTAGCCATCCCGAGTTAAGGACTGGGAGGTTTGTTGGGTGGGTTTTCCCTATTCGGAGATCCAGCTCCAGCGTTAAAACTACAGGATAAAATAGGAAGCGTGGAAGTCTAACTGGTGCACTTGAGGAGGTCACAGTGGCAACAGGGCTTACCCATACTTGAGTTTTATCCTTTTATTTATCATGTCTAAAACGGAGCGGATGTGATAGAATTCCTAAAACGATAGCAGCGCGTGCAGGAAAGCTGTCCGAGGCTTCAGACGCTGTATTGAGCTACTGCGGGATGAAATTCTTCATTCGTTCCCAGAACTTGCAGAGCGGTTTTGGTGAAGCTACAGAGCAGCCCTTGGTGTGCAACTTCCACACGCTTTGCGCGAGTGAAACACGGAGTAGTTTTATTATCGGGCTTGTTACTTTGCTTTGGCAAATACAAGTTGCCACTAATAGATTCTGCAGCGGCGGCGAGTCCTAAGCATCAGGACACAGCCAGGACAGTTGAGATCTGGGAAGGAAATGAAAACATGAGGAAAATTTCAGACTTTAGGGGACAAATCGTAAATATTTAATGTTCAATGACTGGGTCTCACTCTGTGTCCCTTGTAGCTGGTCTCTGAATTCACGCCCGTGCTTACACCGTTCCCAAACCCTCCGCGTCGTGCCTCAGGTTTGAGTGCAGACAGAAGACTTGCGATGACGCTGAGGTTTGGGTTGAAGCCTTCGGGCAGGAATTACAGCGTCAGTAGGTAGTTAGCAGTACATTAACGTGGAGTGCGCTTTTTTATGAAGGATTTGTTGAAGTTTAAATTTGCTGTGAAGCGGTTTAGTGTTTAGTAAGTGGTTTTGCAGTGCAAAGACCCAGCATTTCGCAGGAGGCTGTAGACTTGACGAAAGCAGCCTCTGTCCTTGCTGCTTTCTCCTGGCACGTGTTAGAACGCGCTTAGGAACGTGCTGTTGGCTAAAAACCTGCTTTGGGCTCCATTCTAAAGGATGCTGTAGAAGCACGGATCGAAAACGGATTGCCTGGGCTGAAAGATGCGCAGCCTGACTCAAAGCGTTGGAAGTTAAATTGGCGTGGCTGGGGAAGAGAGGAAAACTTGGGATAACTGGAGTTGCACCCCGTAATGTCGTGCCTAGGTGGTGCCAGTTCTTCATTTAGGAAATAATCGGTCACGGGATAGGAGGGACATCAGTGACACCTTTGTCTGCCAGCCACAACCTTCCTCTGACGGGGTCGGTAACAAAGACCGTGGCAGAAGTCGAAGGAAGGTGTCATTTCTTCACATTATCTAATTGACGTTTGTTTTCTGTACATCAGAAAGATCCAACACAGATTGACAAGTGGAGGCCTTTTGAGAACTGCTACTTAAATACATTTAGACAGATGATGAAGAAGTGGTTTTTTCTCTCTGCTGGGAAAGGCTGGCTGGTACTTTTAAAGAGAACCACGGCGGAAAAAAAGAAGCCCACCCCTATGGTTTTGTAAGCAAACTTGCATATCAAAGGCTTCAGCCTTCATTTCGTCTTTCCTTATGGATGGCTGACAATTATCATATTACCCAGCTGTGGAGGAGAAACAGACTGATGGAAAAATGGAAATGGATGTGCCACTTGTCCCTGAAATCTCTTTCTATTTTTTTCTTTCCGGGCCATTTGGTAAACCTTTGCGAAAAATGTATTTCAACAAGAACAAAGATTTCTTCGAGAGTCTGATTAGCTGTCACTTCAGTTAACTCTTAATAAACACACCCCCCTTCAGATGTACTCGTTTGAATAAAGATCACGTAATCATGTTTTGCTGATTGGAAATCCTTTGGGGATTAATACGTGTCGAAGTCTATGTTTGTTCAAGCAAAAATGAAATTGCATTCGCTGGCTCTTAGGAGCTTTGAAATAAAATGAATTATTACTTCCTCTGCAAATTGGAACCGTGCATATGGGAGCATAAAACGCATGAATTGGTCTAGATCCTTCTGAAGGGGCGATTTTAATCTTCGTTAGTAATCTGGATGAAACAGTGGCTGACGGCAAATAAACCGTGTGGCTGAATACAAAACAAACCATATTGAGACGAAAAATTGGGACAGGGTCTTTGAATTCCTCGTGTCGCAACACATAACTCGGGAGCACATCTTGTACCCTGAACTGTATTAGAGTTTAAAGGCCAAATTGAGTAAAGAACCGGGCACGCTTCCAAACGAATAGCTCATTAAACTCCAGCCCTCCGTTGGGTTGCCTGCTAGGAAGCGTGCGGTGAGGCCACCCTTTGATACTCTTTGGCAAGGAATAGCGCGTCTAATTTTGGCCTTGACATTACAAAAAGATGCTGCGGCTTCTGCTAGAGACGTGAAAGCACGCTGCGTTGGAGACGAACCCGCGGCGTAGAAAAAAGCTGCTAGTTTGCTGTTTGGGTGCAATTAGAGGTGTGAGTGAAATATTGTGATAATATTGCGTTATATTCATGGGATAATAGTGATTCATAAGGAAAAGAGATCCCCTCCGTATTTAGATTGTACGTCTGCAAAACGTTCAGGCTGAAGGATGCTGAAATGTGTTACACTAACGCAACCCGTTTGTGTTTATCCACCTTTATATCCTATATATTGCAATACCGTACTTACTTGTCTTGCGCGTGTACAGCTTGGCGAGCCCGTCAGTCGCTAATTTGGCAGGTAAAAGAAGAAAACTGGCTTTAGCAAGTATTTGAAATAAATGTTAAGGTGGCGGCTTCGGGAGCTTTTACTCTTTCTTTGCTCGGAGTGGCAGGTTCTGCTCCTCCTCTTGATGCCCAAACAAAACCCCCTGCAACCACCCGTGACTATTGACGGACCTGGGAGCAAAGGGAGTATTTCAGATTTTTCCTGAATTAACTTTTTCCATCATTGAGTTTAACTTTTTATGTAGTGCCTCTCCAGTTGTTATCACGGGGCGGCAGCAGTGCTGCCGCGATAGCCGTGGGTTTCTGAGTTTCACCCAGCAGGCTGAGTGAGATCGCCATCGTGGTCTGGACACGGGTTGTAGAGCGTGATGGGTGGTGGTGGCTCATAAAGCTTGTCCCCCTACCTGGCCAGCCGCTGGGGATATTTTCTGTGTCTCTCCATGATTTACATGGTTCCAAATGTCGCATCTGTCCTCTGCGTGCTTCTCTTTCTCTCTCTTGTCCTTCTCTGTAACTTGGAACAAGATGAGAAATGTAATGAAGGTGATGGGTTTTAGTCTTCTCTTTAAGTAACCCATAGTATGAAATTGGACGTTGATCTTCAAAGGCAAGAAAAAAATATTTGCAGTGTCTTTTGGCGTGAGTTGATAGCCTTTACAAGGAGGACACTCACTCCAAGGGAACGCTTTGAAGGTGGTACTCATGCCTTTGCTATTGTTTCAACCCGAGTCCGTGCTGTTCTGAATATTTGAGGTATTTTTAGCTTGTGGTGGTTGAACGCAGCTTGTTTGGCTGGCCAGCGCAGCATACGGGCGTGCAAAGTCTGCAGTCCTGGATGTTGCCTACGTCCACCGACGTACAAAATCGGTTGAAGGAGGAGCACGGGGGAGTTGAGAAGCCAAGCGGGTGAGAGAGCAGCGGACCCCGCGGTGCCAGAAGTGTTCATAGTTGCAAGAGAAGCACGGTGTTGGTGCTGGTTTGAACGCCGCGGTCCAGCGTTTGGGGGCAGTGTATTGCGATGACGGGAGAACAGGAAGGTTATTTGCACATTGAAATGTGAAGATGCTTTTCCAGCAGGAAAACACGCTGAATAGGGTAAGTTCTTGGTTTTATTGTGGTACGCGTGAAGGTTTGAAAAGGCCCCATGTATGCCGTTCTCCAAGCACGTCTTCATTCTTCTCTCTGAGTAGAGTACATATTTTTTACCTGGTAATTGTTGTGTTTTGTATTAGCAAAGTACAAGAAAGATTAAGTACAAAGCCTTTAATGCGATTAGAAATAGCTGTTTAGATGTGTATCTCATTTATTATTTGTAATTGCCTTGAGACTTGGCAATCTGCCTTACACATACAAATAGTAGTTTCCCTTCAGAATGGTTTAACAAGCTGAAGTATGAAGATATAGAAAGTATTGGTCTAAAGATAGGCAGGTATAATTAGCAGAAAATGAATTGCTACAGAAAGTAGCCATCGGCATTTACGACAGTAGATCTCGTTCAGAAGCTTTTGTTTAGTGTGATAGCCTGCCGAGTAGAATTCACTTATTTGATCAGTAAATTCCCGCGGATTATAGGTTTGGTAAATTGATTGTTTTGTTTTCCTCACCCTAGTTCACAGTGTCTCTCTTGGTGTCACAGCACGTGTGAAAATATTCTCTTACGTGATGTGAGCCGCTTTTCTGATGACTTTGCTCACGTTACTTACGTGCGCGTGGCTGGGAGGGCCTGGGGTAGAGGGGTTGTGGGTGATGAGCTGACCACAAAAAAGGAGAGGCTTTTAATGCACTACATTATCCCCTTCGTTGAATTGAAAGTGTTAAATTCACTTTGGTTTGAAGAAAACAAAGAATCTGGCTCCTATTTGGGAGTTTCCAACAGAAGTGAAACTAAGGGTGAGTGTAGGAGCTTTCCCCGAACCGGAGCGAAATGGAGGTCTACTCTTTCTTCAGTGTGCTTTGAGCCAAAAAAACCT
The DNA here is from genome assembly GCA_009819775.1 of Phoenicopterus ruber ruber. Classification (NCBI taxonomy): domain Eukaryota; kingdom Metazoa; phylum Chordata; class Aves; order Phoenicopteriformes; family Phoenicopteridae; genus Phoenicopterus; species Phoenicopterus ruber. The sequence goes on from CM020221.1 coordinate 1,129,049, forward strand.
GACTTGTATCCGATAGATCAAGATCAAGTTCTTTTCTCATTCTCGGGCTGACCTAAACCTGCTCCTTGGGATAACGTCCTAACCACGGTGGTGTCAAATACTTGGGGTGGCCCGTTCTTAATCTCTGCTGGTGAAGAGACCCCAAGTGAAGAGACTCTCCAAAAGAAGTGCATATGTTCACCGGTGCTTGGCCTTGATCTCAGGAGACTCTCGCTTCCGTGAGCTGTTTTTCTGGCTGGGCGATTAAGGCATTTTCCATGTCAGAGCAATTTCCCCAGGAAAGGCTGAGACCAGCCTCCTCGGCACACTCGGTGTTTCCATGGTGCAAGTATTTTCCTGAGGTCTTCCGAGCAAAACCGTGCGGCAAACTGTGGTAGCACGGAAGAATAGTTTGGGAATGGCTGGAACTGCATGACTCCATTTTAATAAATATTCTAGTTGGAGGAGCAAGTACTCTTGGCTTTCCTGAGCGATTTTTGATGAGTTTTAATTAAAATGACGGTTTGAGTTTGGTTTTGAAATTACAGCTTTTGTTTGTTGCGTGTACTTTGAGGATCTGGGGAGAAGGTTCCTGCTCTGGGGGATTTTCGCCCTCTTTAGAAGGTATCAGCTGCATCTCGATGCTGGTACTTAAAAGATAAATCCCCTATTAGTGTAGATTTTGGTCAGAAAATAATTACTGAGAGTGGGAAGATGAAGGTGCAGAGCAATGTCAGGCCAGGGATACAAACCACCTCCAGCAAACGTGCCTGCTGCTAGAGCATGACCGGAGATACTCTGCTAAGTTAAATAATTTCAAACTACCGTATTTAAATAACTCTACAAAGTGTCTTAGGGATAACAAGCTATCCGCACCACAACAACACGGAGCATAGAAGATCCTCCGTGCTGCATTCCTGGAGGCGTTTGCATTTGAATGAGGGCTTGCCGAGGAGGAGGCCCCTCGGCCTGCGCACACTTTGTGGTGCGGCCGAGGCAGGGTTCCCGGCGAGGGCCCCCAACCCAGCGGGGTGCAACGGCCGGGGCTTGGCCAAAACCGGCCAGCTCTGACGCGGCGAATGGAGGCCGTACGTGATATTTCGCGCTCGTGAGAAATAATCCACAGGAGCAAAGGATGGGTTTTCATGGCTACTTCTAGACCCAATTTTAGGAAGTCACGCGGGAATCTTGAGAGGAGCTGATGACTCACGATGTGCTTCCTTACCTGTTACTTTGTGCTGAGCAGGCAAAACATCAGAGTTGAGTGGACTGCCCTGGAAGGCGTATTGCTTCTTTGGCTAGGACAGATGAAAATGAAAGAGGGAAAACGAAAGCGTTGCGACGCGACAGCCAGTTGCTTGAGACTGGCTCAAGTCACGACAAACAGTTGGGTTTTCTGGATGTTAGTTCCATGCCCTGTCCACGGGGACAGGCGGGCTTGACTCTTTGGGTGATTTTAGTATAAATTCAGATAGGAGAAAAATGTAAACAGAGAGATAAGAACGTAGAATGTGCATGTGGACAGCATCTTAGAAGGGAAAAGACAAATGGCAGCAGCTCCGTTGGCCCGGTTGCACGAAGGCATCTGCCATCGGCAAACTCAGGGATGAGTTTCTGAGCCCAAGTAAGTGTTGAAGTTCTGTTCTGAGTGGGAAGGGATGTCAAATGCTAATAGTCTCCCCTTTGGCGCACATGTTCATCAGAAAAGTAGTCACGTAGGTAATTTGACTGTCTGGATAGGCTCACCTGACATGAAATGGTGTGCTTGGGGGGGGTATTTCAGGGAACTAATTCTAATTTCACACAGGATCCACGTTCTTGTTAATAACGGGACAAATCACATTTTTGAAGCAAGCTAAAGTGGACTTAGTCAAGTTGCTAATGGGAGCGTTTTTTCTTTGGCGACTTGAGGAAAGTTCCATAAATATATCCATTTGGGCGCAGATCTATTAAATGTTTTTATGCCCAGTCAGAGACCGGTCTCGTTTTCCTGTATCTAGTACATTTGCACATCGTAATGATCATTTTATGCGTTTGTCCTCTATTTGCATGGGATGAATTTTTAATGTGCAGGCAGAAGGTGACATTTTTATTGCTTTTATGAGCATCAGGAATGCATTTTAAATTCAATTATATACTGTCTCCGGGAATATCACACAAGTGACTTGCCAATAAATACAACTCACAGACGACCGAAAACGAAGGAGGACAATAATCACCAGAGCGACTTAAACTGCGGGAATTGAGTAGCGTGTTACTTGTGACTTCAAAAAATACAAGGTAATACATATTAGGAAGAATAATTTAAACTTCATATAGACACCGATAAACCCGTGTAATTATTTCTGGAGGAAGATGAAAAGAGTTTCTGCAGCTTAATGAAGACAAACTCACGGTGTGCCCCAGCAGTTCACAATGCGATTAGAAATATGTATTTTAAAGCGTAGAGAAAATAGACAGGGCGTTGCATGCAATGCAAATGGTCTCACAGAACACGCTCGCAGGAGTTATGCTCTGGAATTGAGCTACGGATGAAGACAAATCAGGCTTAGGCTGAAGTGTCCTCAGAGGGACAGTAAAAATGCTTAACTTCTTAATAATTTAGAAAATTACAGCTGACCTGCAGTGAATTAGCATTCTGTTAGGCTGCTAACGAGGAGGCTGAGGAGGGCCCGCGGCCCGAAGCACGCTACAAATCACTAAGGTGCTGATTTTAACAGAAAATCCAAACTGCTAGATACACAAAACTTCGAAGATAACTTTCAAAGCAAATTGGAATGTGGGTGTGCACGAACGCGCACATCCATGTACACGGGATGTTTAATGCTTTGCGCTGGAGTGGGAAGATAAAAGATGTTATTTAAAAAAATCAATTTGGCTTGATGCTCGCAACGATGATATAAAGTGTAAGCCCTTATCTGGAGTAGGTGGCTCCAGAAGAAACCAGCATTTTCTTTCGGAGCATAGAATAACAGGGTAGGTGATGTTTGAAGGGCCCCTGAGGGGGGTCGCTTGGTCCGAACCCTCCCTCAAAACAGGGGGTGAGGCTGAGTTAATGAAACCAGCACAGCGAAGGCTGGCGGGAGCAGGGGTCCTGTCCAGCCCAGGCTCTGCTCCACTGCGCTTGTAGGGAAGGGAGACGCTCGGCATCTCCTGGATCCTCTGTTGGAGGAAACCAGGGTTGCAGTCCGTGACCTGGATTTACAAGTCCAGGCTAATGAGATTTACCCTTCCAAATGGCGCCAGAAATGCAGGAGCTTCTGTGGCTCTGTTTTCAGATGACAGGTTCAACCAATGTTTCGATAAATTTCCACCCTTCCTAAGCAAACCGTTCCCGGTGCTGCCTCCACGGGGTCCTGGATGTCCACGGGACACCTGAAGAGCGACAGTCTCCCTGAGCCACTACGATCCATGACAGCCTCCATGGACATCCGCCACCAAATTTTTATTAGGGAAAGGAAAATGCACATCTTCATGAGAAAATATCCGACCTTATCTTAGGGGCTCCCAAATGAAGACGGCTGTATCCCGGACAATGCTGTTCTAGTACTTGCCTTACTGCTGCAAACCGGGACATGGGATCAAAATCTCTCTTTATCTGATTTCTAATTCCACTGGACCTTGCCTTCCTTCACCTGCAAGATGATTCTCACTGTCTGAGCTTTCTCCCATGCAGGTAGAATCCATATCGAATGACGAATCCGTTATTCCAACGAATGTTAATGGAGCTTTTTTGGAGGAGGTTGTCAGGGAGGACCTGGCTACCTTGGTTTAAATCAGTGCTTGCGTGCTCGCTCCGATGCTGCGGTGTGATCTGCATGCCTGTTCCAAAAATGAGTTACTGAATACTCGGACTATTAAAAAGCATTTTGTTAGACGTTAATCACCTGAGAGGAGTAAATTACCTCATCTGCAAACCTGAGGAATGATCATCAATAAAACAGAAATGACAGGGAACTAGAAACGGATTTATGGGAAGCGCTTTCAACAGCAGTTGCTCACTTCTTTTAACTGTATTTTGATATCTGTCAGTGAGTCAGATTTTAATCGAAAGTGTTTCCTTCTAAACATATATAATGCCATTTTTAATCAAGATGCCATGTGGCCTTGAATAAATCAACGTACAGTAAATAACCGTATTTGCCTTTGTCAGCCAGAGCCGTAATCTTACCATGACGACTTTCTTTCTATGAAAAAAAAGAAAAGCTGACCGGCATAAATTATATTTTGAAACTAGTTTTGGATGGGGTGCTAGATTCAGTGTTCCATGAGGAGAGGCTCTGCTCATAGCCAGGCTCGCTGGATGCTGCCGTCGGCAGAAAGGGGCAGCGTGGTGTGTCCTGGGCTCCCGGGCTCGGGGCAAAGGCTGAGCACCGAAAATGGGTGCGCCAGCTTCGTTCCTCTCAGATCCGCCTCCCTGTCCTTCAGCCATCGCTGACATAGCTGCGGGCTAATTTCAGGGTCAGGTCTCCGTTCTGCTTGCTTCATGTCTGCAAGAGAAGTCCTGAAATTGTGTCCTCCCTTCCCCGTGTGTTATTTCTCTATCTAAATAGCACCCACGTTGGCTCAGGAAATACCCACTCAGAATTCCCAGGCACTCCAGTTTCAGTACCGTTTTCATCGCTCTTTTGAAACAGGACACGTGGAAAAACTTGAGAGGTTCAACCACGGGCAAACCATGCTTGGGTACCGATGATCTTAGTCCCCTGTCAGCTCAGGGTGGACATGGCAGCGGAGATTCGTTCTTGGGGTACAGAGGCCTTTGTGTAACGGGCTGGTCTTTTGTAACCTGTTGATGAGCAATGAATTAAACACATTGATGGACGTTAGTGAAGCTTTCATGTTGCAGCGGAAAAACTAATGGAAAAACAGGACGTGCTGTGTAGAGCAAAGTTAAACATCTGTTTGCGATTTGAGTGGGGATGGATCCAAGGCGTGTTGGATCCAACGCAAAATTTCCCAACAGTTTCCTCTCCGGCACGAGAGCAGCCGTTGCATGGATCAACTGACCCGTGGCCGGTCGGTCTCGCCACTTCCTGCTGGCCAGAAGGTTTCTCCCCTTCTCCAAGCCACCTTGTAGCTGGAGCGTGTTGCACATCGCAGTACCTCTGCGTGCCTGGGTCTGTGCTCGCGCCGATGCTCGTCCAAACCCGAGATGCTCCGGTTTGAAGGTTATGCGGGCTGGGCGCCGTGCTCCTGACGGGGACTTCGGGATGAGCCCCCGCGTAGGGTTGCGCCTGGTCTTAACAGAGATGTCTTCTCATCAAGGATCTGGGGGCCGGTTTTAGGGTTGCAGCCCCTAGATGGGCTGTTCTTTGAGCAAATGCAGGGGAAGCGATAAGCCAAGATTGTTTGACAGCAGCTGAATAGAGTCGTACTGAATAATGGAAATTGTCTTCCCAGCACGTTTTTTTTTGGTTTGGGTTGGGTTTTTTGTTGCCCATTATATTGCTTGCCTGTCTGTAATATTCCCAAGATTATGTTTTCTTAAACAATTGAATTTTCAAACCGTATTTCGCATCTGTCAAGCTTATTTGATTATTTCTCCAATACAATCCAAGCCACTTGAAAATCCTCAACATTTAATTCATTTTCAGCTGCGTTTTATTTTCAGCACAAAAAAAATGCTACGGGGGCTTACTGTGCATAGCAAATTTTGGACTCCCGAGACGTAAGGGTTTTACTGAGGGGAGAAGAAAATCAACCGCATCGTAAACTCACAGGTTAAATCGTTCTTCTCTTTTCTTTAATTCAGTAAGGGGACTGAGGCTTATCCTGGAGAAAGGGAGGTGTACCAGTTACGGCTTTAGAGGCATTTTAAAGGTATTTGGTGTGCTGAGCCTCCTGAAACACGTAGTATTACACGTTTCAAGGAGATCCAAACTCAACTCGGGCAGAGCTCCCTGTAACGTCTACAAAAAGGCGTTCAGAGAAAACAGTGCTCTCCTTCGGAAAGACAAAGAGCCGCAGCAGCAGCATTCCCAAGAGTACGAAGAAAAGCCATTAGAAAGAAGGAATTAAGAGGAGCCACCATCTGTTAGCCTTCAGAGCTTCGCAGAGGATAAATGTCCCGAATTAGAGCCCCAAATCAATACCGCATGTGCCGTCCTTTCCGCTGCGCCCGGCAGATGAGCGCGCTGCCGAGAGAATGACTTTTCTTAAAATAGGACGGGATTTGCTGGCTGTGTGTTTTTGCCTTGGGCAAATCTCGAAGCTGGTGTTCTCTTGTGTCTCCAGCTGAGCGGTAATTACTCAGCACTGCCCCGGGGCTGTGCAGGTCGGACATTAGGAGGAAGGGGGTTTTGCCCGTCCATGTGTTGGGTTAGAGTCACTGAATGAGGCTGGTGAGGATGTCCTGGATGTCTCGCAGTACGTGCTGGTGTTACCTGGGGTTTGCACCAACACTTGTCCGTAGGAAGGTCTGAAACGCCTCTGTCGAGCGCTCTGAGATGAATTTACACGGGGCCACTCTCAGAGTTTCATGCAAACCTGGTTCCACCATGACGAGGAACGAGCCGTTTCTGGACTCGGGTGCCTTTGTCGTAGCTTATTTCTCTGCGGAGGAGGTAGCTGATGCGGTTCCTGGAGGACTACTCTCCGTGATGATCTACTGATCAAAAGTGCTTTTGTTTGGACCTGTCTCTCAGTAAATCGTCTCAGATGTGTCTGTCCGGAACGCGGAGCTCAAGATTGCCCCGAAGCCAGTTCTCCTGCTTTTTGCTGCATCTGATAGTTGGTGATGCTGCCAACCATGGGGTCGCCCATGCCAGCTCGCTGCGTAGGAACGTGTCGGGCAGGATTTCCATGTATTTTTATCCTATTTTATTCATTTGCTATAATGCAAAAAGTCTTCTGACTCTTCTTGTAGGGATTAACAATAACAAAACCAAGAAGATATTCCGATATTTTAATGCTGGCTTTGTGAATCGTGTAGGTCCGGTCAACGTCTGTGTCGGGGAGCCGTTTTTCTTTGAAAGTTCAATATTAGGGACCCAACCCTCAGGTTCCTTCGGTTCGGTGGGCACTGAAAGAAGTTGCCTGTGAGAACGTGAAATCCTTGTGATTCAAATGACCTTAAAAAGATTTACAGCTTATTTTTCTTTTGTATATATGTAACTACGACAGACAGGAAACGATGGTAATCTTTGTAATACGTTCATTTAACGGTGACAGTTGAAAGGAGGGAGGCGGGAAGCAGCGTTGAAGCAGCGGCAAACATTGCAAAACAGGGTCCGTGCTTTGGAAATAGTATTGTCAGTGTCGTCGCGAAAAAGATATTATGATGACAATTTGCTGTCAAGTGCAGTAGACATCTGTTAGAGACAAAACGCCTGGCTTCAATTGGTTTTGAAGATGTTGTAAACACCCAGTTGGGAGGAATGGGACAAAACGGACTGTGCATGCAAATGCGACTTGTCACTGCTTTAAACTCTACCGTGTCTTCAAAACATTGATCAGTGTTTAAGGATCTCTTTTGAGACACAGCTCGAGAGTCAGTCGCAAACGTCTTCTCATTTTCCAGGCACGCTGTTAGCATCTTGTGCGAGATAATGGTTGTCGTTTGACTTTATCCCGGTGCCGCAGCGATGCATTCGTCGCTTCAGTCGAGATGCAGAAGCAGAAGTGGGGCTCGGTGCGCCCGCTCCGGGATTGTCCCGGGGGCCGAAGGGCGAGGGTTCGTTTCCCCTGAGATCTCCCAGAGAACGGGGGAAACGCTGGAGAGAAGCTCCTTGAGAGTAAACTGTTTTGAAGAGGTAATAATTACATTGCGAGCCAAGGACAATTTAATTTTGGCTGTGTTGTGAAGGCAGGATCGTAGAAACGAAACACGCAGGGTACAGGGGGGTGAGGCTTCTTGCGACAGCTGTTGTCTTCCATAACCTAGACAATAATGTCGGAAAAGACGGGTGAGTCGGAAGGTACAGAGGCTTTCCTGCAGCACTGCAGGTATAATTTGATTTGCAAATATGCTACGGCAGGAGAAATCCCGTCCCATACTCAGAGGGTGGTAGCAGCTATAGGTTTCCTCCGTAGGCTGGCGCAGGAGCAGCGCTGCTGGGCAGCGTGAATCCTCTGGCTTGGGAGGAGAAGCCAAAGCCGTGCCTGCCTCAGGTTCCGTGACGTTTCCAGAGGAGCTGCTGCTGTTGAGCGTTTGTAGCTCTTCGGGAGCAGTTGTCCTTCTCAAGATGAATAACCTCGCGCGAATGGACGCAGAATGGGTGAAGGGGTTTTACCTACCTGCTAATTCCTCTCCTTCCCTCTCACCGTGACAGCAACAATTTAATTTTGTTTCCAATTGTACAGCCTCCGCAATGACTGCAGAACGAGATGCGGTAGGAGGGCTGTCTCGGGTAATGAACCCCTGTCAGGAGAGACGGGGATCGACAGAAGCAAGGGAAAATAACCCTCCAGAGCACCTGAGCAGCCGATTGAACATAAACAGAGCCTGGACCAGAACAGGGTGTGCAACCGCATCCTTTCGCGATCGTTTCGCGTGCCCCGGGTGCGTTCCCCGCAGGGACATCGGAGGTTTGGCCTCGTGATGTCAGCAGACCGCTGCATCCATTAGCGTCGTTACTATCCCTTCATCACGAGAGGAAGCAAACGCAACCCTTTGCTTTACTGTAGTCTTTTGCTCATGAGGAAAAAGCTCGGTTCATTTGCTGTCTGCATCTCTCCCATTTTCATACGTGTAGCAGCTCTTAGGATATAACCAGATGTCTGGGAGAAAAAAATTCACTGCAATCCCCTTTCAAGAGTTTATTTACCAGAATAAGGTCTGTGTTACGAGTGGCAGAGCTTTAAAACGGTAGCTATAACATTTCCACCCTCTCCGAGATAAACACTTGCAAATGGTTTTAGTGCTTTGGTAGCTTTAGCGCAGCAGACGAGTCACCTGCAGCACCTGCGGAGCAAACCTGTTCTCTCTTCCTACGAGCTGCGTTGCAGGAGCTGCCTTCAAGGCCAGGCCTAAGTGTAATTAATGCGAGCGTGAGTGACTGTCGCTCTCCGTCTCCCTGTCTCCTTTTTCTCTAATATTCTTTAAGCTAAGCAAAACATGCAGGAAACGGCTCCGGGAAAACTGGCCTTGACTTACCGGTTACGTTTGTAATAGGGTAAGGATTGAACTTCTGGAGAACTAAATACACCTTTTCTGCACTTATTTTCTGCCACTTCTATTGCGGTGGGTACTACGTATGAAACCCCCCCCAGTTTATCCTCCAAATGATACCTGTTAATCTGACAGAGAAGAGGAATTGTACTTCGATGCGACGGTTGGCAACACAAGATGAACACACCACTCTCGCTGGGCACACTGGCCTCTGGCACCCTGCTCTTACACGGAGGCACCCAGCAGCTGCGGCGGCCTCCGGCGCTACTTAGAATCATAGAATCATAGAATTGTTCTGGTTGGAAGAGACCTCCAAGATCATCGGGTCCAACCATTAACCTATCACTACCAAGGCCACCACTAAATCATGTCCCTTAGGGCCACATCTACACGGCTTTTCAATCCCTCCAGGGATGGGGACTCCCCCACTGCCCTGGGCAGCCTGTGCCAGGGCCTGACAGCCCTTTCGGGGGAGAAATGGTTCCCAATAGCCAACCCAAAGCTCCCCTGGCGCAACTTGAGGCCGTTTCCTCTCGTCCTGTCGCCTGTTCCTTGGGAGAAGAGACCGACCCCCCCGGCTCCAACCTCCTCTCAGGGAGTTGCAGAGAGCGAGAAGGTCTCCCCTCAGCCTCCTTTTCTCCAGGCCAAACCCCGCCAGGTCCCTCAGCCGCTCCTCACAGCACTTGTGCTCCAGCCCCTTCCCCAGCTCCGTTGCCCGTCTCTGGACACGCTCCAGCCCCTCAGTGTCTGTCTTGGAGTGAGGGGCCCAGAACTGACCCCAGCACTCGAGGGGCGGCCTCGCCAGGGCCGAGCACAGGGGGACGATCCCTGCCCTGGTCCTGCTGGCCGCACTATGGCTGATACAGGCCAGGATGCCGTTGGCCTTCTTGGCCACCTGGGCACACTGCTGGCTCATCTTCAGCCACTGTCGACTGAACAACTTGCAGTTGTTCTCACCGTTCAAGAGAGACTCCCTGTCCTACCACCTCCTCAAAAACGTTTGCACTTTCTCCCCAGCGAGCTCATGCACCGTTCAGTCATGGGATGATCTCAGCGCTCTGGCATTGCCGGGCACTTCCGACACCGGATCATCCCCGCGGCGTCTCTGAGCAGCACCCTGGGAGATGGTTTTGCTGACGATCTGAAACTTGGCATGCAACTTGCTCACTAGGATGGAACGGGACTTTAAAAGCACTGGAATGAAATGCCACGTACGGGACGATGCAGAACATAGAGGGGGGTCTTGCTTTGCGCCTCTGCTCTCTGCCTTCCTGGCTTGGGTTAGGGTTTGTTCCGTAATCAGCCTTTTTTTTTGCTCGGTATGGCTGTGTTAACATACGGGACAGGATCTGTCCCCTAAGATCTAAGTGTGGTGTAGGAGCAATAGGGATTTTTTATTTTTTCCTTCTGAAACTGTCCTCTACAAGATGCTGCTGTAACCGATACCGGCCAGATCTCGGGGAGGTGTCAGCACGGGAAAGGAGGGACTATGTGGGGTTCTCTGCTGCAACACGTCCCACTTTAAGAAGGCAAAGAGAAGACAACGTGGAAGATCGCACGGTAAATTTGTGTAAACTTTCATGAATAAGGCTGCAAACACGTTTGTTAGTTCTGTGTTTCCTAAGGCCGGGATCCTGGTGGAGCCGGCCAGCCCTACCTGGCACAACTGGATGGCCAGAGGGCAGCTGCCTGTACGTAGCATTTCCAGCTTGAGTTGTTCAGAACAGCAGGTTTGTGAGTATCCGAAATCAAGCCCCAGCTTCTCCTGGGCAAGATTTAGCCGCAGTTCTTTCGGAGCAGAGAGACGGTGCTGTAGGGGCATCCCAGCGGTGGTAAAGCAAGGACAAAAATGTTAGCATTTTTCAACCTTCATTCCAGTTGGGTGCAAAAAAAAAGAGTTTCACGGAATGCAGACAGGCTTCATTTCCTTTTACTAATCTGTTTTCATTTTGAAACTGTGCTTACCCATCTGGCCCAAGGCAGAGAACAGGGACAACAACCGCATTTGTTACGGTGCCAGCCAATAATAAAAGATAAAGGGTTTGTTTCCGAGTTAACCCACGGGGACCGTCTGCCACCGACTGCAAAGCTGGATGAACACTTCCAATGAACGCCCTTCAAAAGTTTGGGAAATGCATCCTGAGATGCATTTAGAAAGTGAATTTTGCGTTGGGCTGAGGACAGAAGACGGCCAAGGACCCCGCACAGTCTTCATGCGTGTCAGAAGACAAAAGTCCTGTCAGAGTGCTGGCATCTGGGCCACCGAGTGTATTTTAGGGTAAAATCAACCCCCTAGGTTACAGCCAGGATTATCTGGAAGCCCTTGGTGTTTTAGTGCAGGAGTAATCCCATGGGATGAATCTAATGGGGGATGTTGCTTTACCTAAAAGTCAAGCGCAGATCACCAGGGATGGAAACGGGACCTTTCACGCCTTCAGGCTGGGCACATCTTCGCTTTTGTATCGGGATGGAGAATGAATGTGGACATTTTGGTGTAGGTGTCTTCCCCTCTTTTGGCAACCTCTGTTCGGCGCGTTGAGCTCTCTGCGAGAACGCGTCGCTTCCAGAATCAACCGGAATAGCTGCGCTGCCGTTCCTGCAGACGGTACGTGGTTCCCCACGGTGCCCTCGCCGGCTATAGGGACTGCCGTTGCCTACGCAATATTCCGTAGCTGAAAAGCGTGGGACATAGGCAGCAAAAAGTCACCTCTCCTTGCCAGCGTGAGCAGCTCCTCCACCAGTGCAGCTCCTCCTCGTCTTCATGCTCAAAGGAGAGTCTGACGAGGGTTGGGGCAGGGAGGCTGGAGAAGGTCCAATGTTGCTCCTCATCCTGTTACCTGCGATGGCAGTCACACATCTTCTGCGAAAAGCATTGTGATGTTTGTGGATTGATTAAAAAAAATCAGGTTTATTGGCATTTGCTGTTAAAACCCAATTTCCTTAAGTTCGGGATCTGGTTTGCCTTGTTACGTGCTGCCTTTGTAGGGTGGCCTGGATCTTCATGTGGCTCTTGGACCGTACTTTTGCAAAGGGGGCCTATGAGATAGGCGTAAGTAGTTTGGTAGAAGTACTTTTTAACACCCATACCACCATAACTAACGTCAAGGAGCAAGAGGGGCTACAGGTGAGTAGAACGTCAGTTGTGAAAGCATCTGTACTCCATAGCCAGCTGTATTCCATAACCTCATCACACCGGGATGGGGGGTTTGACTGAGCGGCGTTAGGTGGTGTGGTGCTGATCACCATTCACCCGTTGGCTTCGTGGGGGAGATTGTAGCACAGCTGGAGCCTATTCTGCAATTGAGAGCTTTACCAGCGTCTCTCCAAATCTATTTAAAGGATTAGGCAGCAGAGGTAGTCCTGGCCATCTTCTCTCTGGCCCAGGAGCGATCAAGGCGTTCATGCAGGATAAGCAAGATGGGGTTTTGGTTCCCACTGTAGCGTGGGTGTGCTGGAGTGCAGATCTCCCCCTTCCAGGGCAGCTTCTCAATAGTGTATCCAGTGCAGGTGGAGAAATTGCTCCTCGTTCCTCATAGTTCCTGGGCAAAGGGGGAGATGGTTGTGGAGAGAAGTGGAATGAAGTCCTCCGTGTGTGCCGCAGGTAGGAAGAAGAGTCGTGCGTTCTAAACTTTGTTGAGAGACTTCACTATTAGATACCGGAATATCTTTTTCCTAGCTGTAGTAATTGTTGCTATCTAAAGTAGATGATGTGGATGTTTTAAAATCTTTGTTACTGATGTGGATGTTTTAAAATCTTTGTTACTGATGGGTTTTAAGAAGCAGTTGGAGAAGAACTTGTCAGAGAAAGTCTCGGTTTGCTTGATCCTGCTTTGTTAGGCACAGAGCAAGCCTTTTCTCGATGAGATGAAGCTGCATTTGCTGTGATTCCTTCTACCATAAATAACGAATACATCTGAATTCAAGTGCTGAATGGTCTCTTTTGTATGTTTTTCATACTTTTTCATAAATTTCACAAAACTGTAGAAAATGGAGTATAATTGTCTTACCTCTTGCTGTGCTGCAGCGTCTTCCAAGATTTCCTTTGAGTCTCCTGCTCCTGTTTGCCTTCCGAGCACGTGTTTTCCCACTCGCAGCAATTGCAGCTCAGCTGTCTTCCTCCAAGCTCTCCCTTTGAACCTGAGGCTCCGTTTGCTTTTGAGTGCAAGTACCCGCATGGAAATAATCTCCAAAACATTGATTTTTGTGTGCTAATCTTTAAATAATACAGGCAGATTTGGGAGGAAAGCAAGAATCTGTTCAATGTTGTGGTGGAGAGAGTGGGGGTATATTGTTGTTGCCCTGGAGAATCGAGCCCAGCGTTCGACGCTGTCTTACGCGCTTGAGCATGGGTTCAAATCTTGTTCTTCTGTCGGTGTTACCATCAGCTCCGTTGGCCTGTATTGGTGACATCTTTTAACAGGTCAATAAATGCTTTCTCTCTGCTATGTTATGGAGGCATTTGTTCAGTAGAGGGTTTCTTTTGGTACGAAAGCGACGGGCAGGCCTGTAAGAGCTCCTCGTACGAGACCCAAATGTAATTTGGCCGTATTGTCCCTTCTAGCTGTTCAGAAGGGTACTGGCCCGTCGTAAACCCCCCCAAATCTCTGATGGTGTTGTGTAATTCTGTGATGTGGCGCAGTTGGAGTTTGTTTGGCCAACGAGTTGATTTTCCCCGTATCTGCTCTGTTGCTGTGTTAAAGTTGTAAGCGTTTCTCGTAGGAGATTTGCCTCGTTTCCTTAATATCCGAAGCTTTCAACAGTAAGATTTAGCATTTGTTGAGAGCGTGTACGCTATTTCCCCGTTCCTCACGCAGCTGGTCTGTAATAGATGTCTTCCGCTACCCTCCCCTGGATTGCACGGACGGAATTGTCTGTAAAAAATGGGCTGTGATGCATTCTCCCCCAATTTGGGAGTGTAACGGTGCAACCACAGTAAAATTTGTCCGGATGTCTGGGAGTATTATCTTCTCCCGTAAGTTTATTCCTCACTTGGGAATGCTAGAGTTGGTATAATGAACTTTCATTTTATACTTAAGCCCCAGCATCATATAATTCCTTTTTAGTTGCTTCTGTTTGCTCTTGTTACATTGTGGACCTGTGTGTTTCCAGTGAAAAAAAGTGTGTACTAAGGAAAAAACGAAAGATGTTGTTGAGAGCATGAACAATCATATTTTTCTGCACTTAGTTGGCCAGTTCTGTCTCGTTATCATTTAATACATTCAGCTGAAATTTGTTTTTCTTAAATCAAGTAATGAAGGCTTCCAAACTTTCTAATGCCACTGTACTGTAGCATATGCTTAAGGTAATAAAAGCAAGTTCTGCTTTAATTGTGCTCACAAATGCAGGTCACCAGGCACTTTGTGCTTGGCCCCAGACGAAATACCAGGGTTTGCTATCAATCCCCTCTGCGAGGTCTGCAGAGCCCCCTTGGCTTTTGGGGGTGGGTTTCCTCTGGGTGCAGAACCAGCCACCGCATTGTGCCTCCGGAAAGCGTTCGGGGCTCACGAAGCGTGGGTGGGGTGGTTGCCCCAAAGGTGCGTGCCAGGACTTGCTCTCCAGCATTCAGGATTGCAAAAAACGTGTGGGTTTGGGTTTTTAGCTCCCCAGAATGTGGAGAATCGCTTTTATGCAGCTATATGATCCAAAGGAAAAAGTGAAACCTTGTGTGAAAGGTAGAACATGATTTATTTGGGGTTATATTTACCTCTCGGCAGGAAACTCCTTCCAGCAGCTCCCTCCCTCCTCACTCTGCACCTGATCATCAACGTTCCTGAAGTCAGAACAACGCGTTGGGGATCTCGGTTTGATATGAGGAGCGTAGGAGTAGGTTTACACCACGTAACGGAGCGTGATGAAGCAACTCTTGAGCGAACTGTTCTGGGAAATAGCCTTAGTAGAGCTGTATCAGCTCAGTGCTGGCCTTGGGCTGAGATTTCATGTAGGTGCATTGCTAATTAGTCTACCGCTGACAAGCACGTTTAATTAAAGCAGGTACAGCGCTGCTTTTCCGCCTCTGGAACGTATGTTGTGTCTATGTGTTGCATTTAGCATCGCTTGGGAATGTTGATGAACATCAGGTTTTTATGGAAAATGGAGAAGGAGAGACCAAGGTATCGCAGAATTGTGGACTGGTTGAGGTCAGTTGGTCCGACCCCACCATTCAAGCAGGGCCACCTAGAGCTGGTTGCCCAGGACCATGTCCAGATGGCTTTTGAATTATCTACGAGGAGGGAGACTCCGAAACCGTGCTGGGCAGCCCATAAGGTAGCGGAGATGCAGCGGTGAGGTCGGGGTGCTTGCGGGAGATCTGGAGACCCGACTTCATATCCCTCGTCCTGCTCCGGGCTGAACTAAATCTCAGCCCTGCGGACCCTGGGTGAGGGGCCTGTGGGCTGTTTATCGCCACATCTCCCTCCCGCCTCGACCAGCAGGTTCAGCCCGGCCTGGGAGGCCTTTGCCGAGGGAAATGCTGCCCAACAAGAGGAAAAGCTGCCTTTTTGGCAAAAGAAAACAACCTTGGATGCAAAACTCCCAATGAAGTCTTCAATAATTCTAACAGTCGTTCGATGCTGTTTTGTTGCTGACCCCGTACCCTTCGCAGCTCTGTGCTCTGCATTTTTTATGTCTGCATCTGGTTTCAAGCAATCTTGTATCTGTTGCTGGCTAGAGCTGATCTTTTCTCCTCCTTTTTTTAAAATGTTTTAATTTCTGGTGGGGTGGAAGCCGAGCAGGAGAAATTTGCGCAGTCGTACGTGTGACTGAGCAGGTTTGCGGCACAGGTTAGTTCCAGTAAATCCTTCATTGGTTCTTAGGTGATTACCAGCTTTACGAGCGATTCTCCAGGTGTTGACTGCAAGTGGTCTCCCATCATAGCAAAATACATCCTGGCTGCTGGGAGACCAGATTTCTGTTATATATGCCGCTTTTTTGGTGAACGTTGTTCAGCCCCAGATGATGAGGGCGAAATATCTCTGAGAGATGAGAGAAATGCAGCTGGATTTATGGCATGTGTAGAGGGATCCATTAATCGAGGTTTCTCTTGTATTGCAGCGTTCCCACATTCCAGAGCCTTCCTGAGGAGATACTTAGTAAGCTTGCAGATGTCCTTGAAGAGGTAAGTGCTTTTAATTTTGAGAGCTAATGAGTTCAGAGTCTGCGAGCCTTCTGGTGGCAATATCCAGGCTCTTTTTTCCCCGAAAGAACAGCTTCACAATTTTGCTCCCAGTTACGGTTGACTGTTCCTGCACGTCGAGAAGAGCTGCGTGAAAAACGAGTCCGGTTTTGAACAGGGGTTGCGTATTTTTAATGGGATTTCTGTCCGATCGGGGAGGGAAACAATCTCCTGCGGTGCGCGGAAGGGAAACCTTCTTCTCCAGCCCTGGGCTCAGTGGTGGGGACGGGGGGGGTGAAAAGATCATCTCCTCTCAGATCTGATGGGAGGCTTATGCTAGAGGGCACCAGCGGGCCTTGAAGGAGGGGTCGGGGAAAAGCCGTTCCCGTGAGAATTGCCGTAGAGAGGGATGAGGTAACGAGCATTGAGATGTTCGATGGTCCGGGTGGAGCTGGGCTTTGCCTACCTGGCCGTAACAGCATCTCACTAGCGTCAGGCTTCTAAGGAGTCTGTGTTTGAAACAGAAAAGAGCCAAAACCAAAGATGACTGATAAATAAGGGATTCAAAAGACGTTTAGACGAGGCCCTAAGGGATATGATGTAGTGGGGGACTTGGTAGTGCTGGGTTAATGGTTGGACCCGATGATCTTGGAGGTCTCTTCCAACCAGAACAATTCTATGATTCTATAAATAACCCCAAAAAAACAACCCCCCAAAACAAACCAAAAACCCCAACCCTGCTGTGAACGTGTAAAATGGATGTAAAATATTTGAGTTGCGTCGCAGGCGATTTATCAGCATAGTTTATTCACACTGTGCTCTGTTCTGGGCCTGCGAAATTGCGTGTGATTAAATATTACAGGAACTGTTCATAAAACCTCTCAAAATGTAGCCCTGTATGATTTAACTGCAGGAAATCTGCGTACAACAGTATTTTATTTCTTTCCTTGTTGGTTTTTCTCGTACATGCCTTGCCGTCATGAGCAACCCTAATAACTATGTTTATAGAAAAATATTCACGTGTACCACCTCTGCCACTGATTTTTAAGAAACGGCGCTGCTGACATTTAAGTTGGAAGGGTTTTTTTCATAGCACTGATAGGACGTTGTTATTTCTTTTTATTTAGTATACAGATAAATTCTGTAATCCAAACAAATCAGACGTTTGTCATACAGAATAATTGCATATTCATAGATAAGCTTTATTTCCTTTACTGCCGGAGAAGTGGTCAGATTTACAGAGAAAAGCCATATTAACTCGATATGCTAAGAATTAAATTTGCCTATCTCGAAGCCACATGCCTAACCAGAAACGGATAGTTTAATTTGCTTGGATCGCATAACCAGCATTAAGCTCCTTAGCGAGAGTTAAGGAAAAGAATAAAGTCCATAAAACTTTTCCAGGGACACTTAAAGTTTCATGGCAGGGGGGGAAAAAAATCATCAGAAACATCAATGAAGAAATGAGGCACAAAGTACCCTGTGGGCGGGTGCGGTGGCAGGAGAGACTGGTCGTCCCAGTCTGTGCTGGGATACGGCTCCCGGTTTCCCACTTGGAGTCACCCTTGTTATTCCCGCTGGGTTTGTCTTTGATTGAACATCCCACGTTTGACATAAGTTTTTAAAAAAAAAAAAAAATCACTCTACCATGATGTTACACATTTTGTATTTAACAGTATCCAACCTATTGAAACTAAGCTGCGATAACTCTATTTTATCCTCTCTGCTGTAACGAGGATTGGATAACAGTGACTGATTTGGCACAGTTTGAGGTGTGGGGGGAATCTTAATGTCAAGATTTCATGCGGTTTTTCTTTTGATACAGCGCTGCGAATAATGCAACGCTTCTGTCCTGTGTTCTTTAGTTAATAGTTTTTAGAAATTATTTAAAATCCAGAAGCAAGAAGGTTTAATTGCCCGTTACCCAAATCCAACTTGGAAACGGCATTTTAAAGGCAGTGGGGAGGATGAAAGGTCAGTGTTGGATAACATCGTTTCATTTCTAGACTTGACGGAAATACTACAACAAGTTCCTCGGGTAGCTCGAGAATTAACAAAACCCGGGGGAATCTCCTCTCCTCTTGCCGTGGCTCCTGACTTGGGCGAGATCACTCCCGTCAAGGAAACTGCTCGTCATTTATATACGTGAGAGTAGAACCAAGTCCATTGAGTTCAGTTTTGGCACATTTGAACCCAACACCGATGCGCTGTGGGTCTTGCTGAGAAATTGGCTTTCTGGGGCTGGGATTTACCCTGTTTCCAGGCCCTTGTTCTGGGGCTGGAGGCTTCTCCAGCTGCAGGTCATTGCAGTTGACACCAGCCTCGAGGCAGCTTTAGGTTGCACCTATAGCCCTAGTCCCAGGGTCTGGGAATCGCCTCTAGACCCTGGCACAGCTTCTCCCAGCACCCAAACCTGACCCTCCCGTCGTCTTCCATTACGCTTTTTAAATTATATTAATATTTCTCAACATGGCGTATTAACAAGCACCGAAGTATCGTATAGCTGACTACATGAACATCTCCCGACTGTGCTTTTCACGGCGGCGGGAAGCCGAGCCTCGCTGGCGGCGCGGAGGTTGACGTAGTTTGGTTGTAACCCCGTCTCCGCTGGAACGGCACTGCCTGGCCCCTGGTTTTATTGTGTGGCTTATCCTCACGCTCGCCAAATGTAACGCGCGAGTCCGCGAGTTAATACGTTTCTGCAGCTCGAGGCTTAATTCTTGTTTTCCTTGGGTTTTGGTAGCTCGGTGTCTTAAGGAGATGAGGTTTGTCTGCCTATAGCGTAGCGAGGTGCCTATAGGACGTGTTTGCCCGCTGTTAAGCACCTTTGCAATCGGGAGGGGGGGAAATCGGTCGAGTGGCACTTGGCTGGTGGAGCGAGGGTGGCGTTTCCCCCGCCGGGCTCGCCGCCGGAGCTCCTCGCCCTTTGGCTGCCTAGGGGAGGAGGAGGAGGAGCTGGAGAGGCGTGCGGGTGGCGGTGGGTGGACCTCCGGCCGCGCGGTGGAAGAGCTTTCCAAGAGCTTGGCTGGAGGAAACGGGCGCTTCCGCAGGAGGCGGGAGAAAGGGAAATGGGCAGCCGCGCTCGAGAAGGTGCTTGGAATGGCTGGAGGAAGAGGAGGGTCAGTGTCCCTGTTCCCGGCGCAGCCGAGGAGGGGGATGAGCTAGGGGTGGGCATGGGCAGCGCTCAGTGACTCAGGGCTGGCAGCTCCTCCTCCTTCTTATTTCCTCCTTTTGTTTTCTTTTTCTTTGGGGCAAAAACCAGATTTCTTGTCATCGGAAGTTGGTTTGCTTTCTGGGAGTGTTTTTCCTCCATGTCACTCAAACGCAAAGCTTATACCCTTGGGAGATGTGGGTCTCAGATCAGTAGTTCAGGCAGCAATAGGTATAATTAAGGTTGCTTGACCTTGTCTCTTTGGAAACCATTTCCAGTTGCTTACAATTTTGATGACTTACCCAGTTGATACAAAATTATTCATTGTGATTGCTGGCCTACAGGTGATTTTTCTAATTTTTTTCCCAACTCCAAGTACTAATCCTGCTTCAAAGGAGGAGATTGCTTTGCCCGCCTGTCAGGGATGGATTTGTTGTCCGTCCCAGCTCCGTTGAGTTATTTCAGCGGCTTTCAGGGTAGGGGAAGGGGGCAGGAAACCAAAGAGCCTGGGGGAGCCGGAGAAAATAATCTGCGATTTGAAAGTTTTGTAGTTCGAAATACACAGGAGGGGGTTGAATTAAGGTTTCGTTGGCATTTTCGGCTCTAGCATTTTCTAAATCCTGTGTACTTGATGTTCATTCACTGTTTGGGATTTAGCGTGCTAATCCGTGTGGGATATTATATGTACGGATCTCGGCAGTCTGAGCGACAGAAAGCAACAAACGCGATCTCAGCTTGGTTGCTGAAATACCGGCGATTCTGTTGGCGTGGATAACGTCAAATCTAAACTACGTCAAAGGGATGATTCTTGTACATCGTGTATCCAGAACTCTAGACAGCTTTACTATATGTATGTAAATATATTTATGTAATATTCTTAGATGCTATATTGCAAATATATTTATAGATGCAATTTAGAAAATATATATAATATAAATATTATATAAATATGAGTAATTGCTCCAAATCAAGGATGCAAACCACTTTGTTACCGAGCCCTGGGTTTTCCTTGCCCTAACGGTACGGTTTGGCTAGGGAGGGCCATTCCCCAGGTCTCCCAGGGTGCGTTTTGGAAATTGTTTCACTGGAAGCGTTGATGCTTCACAATTTTAATTTAATTTAATGCGCTGCGGAGATGCGAGTGCCAGCGATGTGCTTCCTCCAGACTCGGGCGGCTCTGGCTTGGCTGCCTCCTCCATCCCAGTGCGTATATGGTCATAGGCGACCGGCGCTGCCAGACTACGCGAGCCATCCGAGCAAAGAGATGTGTTAAATACCGCAGGCGGGTGATGCCAAGCCCGAAATCTGTGTTCCTGCGGCTCGCTGGCTGTGTGCGGAGCACGTCTTGGGAGCGCGATCTCGGAAGTGCTGAAAGCACGGATCACAGCGCCTGTCTGCAGCCAGTTCATTACTGCCGCGGTAAATTTATGTGATGAGGGTTGCTTGCCACTCTCTTTCTTTTTTTTTCTCTCCATTAATGAATTGAATAAGGCGCAAATGGCAGAAGGAAAACAAAATTCCTCCCCGTTGCTAGCGGTGCTCCTTCCATCGCGGCCCCTGATGAAGAGCGGCAATCTCGGAGAAGGTTTCGTTGCTTGGGCAGAGCTGTTGTGCTCTGCCAGCCTTCAGCGGAGGTGCCGGCCGTCCTCCTTGCTCCGCGTTGTGACATGAGTATGGATCAGAAATTCTTGGGATGCCTCCGTTTAATTAACGGACTCTGAATACAATCCTCCTTTTAGGCAGGATTGCATGGCAACAGTGAATAGAACAGGAGAAATACGCAAAATTAATTAGCTTTCGATATAATTAGGGGGTTTTTATTCTGCCTGAGTAAGACGGAGGATCGCTCTTAGGTAAGGGAAAGTCTGTGCAGTCCTTCGCTGGCCCGTCCTGCAAAGGGGGTAGGTCCTGCCTGGGCCGAAGCTGATCGGCGGCAAGTAGTGATCTGACTTAGAGGCACCAACTAGATTGAGGGGGAATCGGAAACAAAGGGAAGGGTAAAATGTTTCGGTTAGGAAAAAGTTCTTTTTATTTTATTATTTATCTCTTCTGATTAAAAGTAGGACCCTGAGGTATATTTACCAAAGGAGCTGTGGGATATAGTTAGAGAAGTGCTGCCTGTGGGGGCAACAGAACAGATTCGGTCAAGATTGATTCAATCATATGTGGACAAAATTTTAACTTGATTTGTACTTATATTAATTTTTCAAATGACATTCATGAAAACATAGCTTTATTTTTGCAGGTGCTCCAGGAAAAAAGTTTTTTGGGGTCTACCACAAAAAAAAAGTGTTAGAAAATAAAATGCAATGGGAAAAAATGATGTGCAAGAGTACAACGAAGTACTCGGTTGCGATGTCCAGAGCAACGGAGTAGAACAGTGTCCTCTTCTTACCTCGGTGACAAACTTCTCTGGCCTTTGAACCGATGGGACGTGTGTGTACATGTAGTGCCCGTGTGCTGGATTTCCACCACGAATCACAGCTGTTCAAAGAACTAAAAGCAGTTTCTTCCAGCGGGAGAAACAAGAAGTGCCAATCTAATGGGAGAATCTCTCTGCCTCTTTCGGTTTTTATCCGAGAACAAAATGCAGATGAGTTACCTAAATCTAATTTTAAAAGCTCTTGGGGAGAAAGAAGCGCGATTATTTCTCTGTGGCTCCCACGCGCCTGGACAGCGGTGCCTGCTTTAGCGGCTGCTCTAGCACTTGCGCTGGGATAAAAGGCGTCGCTTTTGTAAGTTTTCCTTCGCATTTTCTTTATTGTGGGCACTGACCGTTTAAAGGCGATTACAAATAAGCTCATGTGTAAGTTGTCACAGCAGAGGTGAGGAGTGAAACACTCCCTGGGCCCTGCAGATACTCGTCAGGGGCTCCCTCGTCCATGGGCGTAGTGTAACGACCGTCCTGATGGCTCTGTTCTTCTGCAGTGGTAGAAATGAAGGAGGTGTTTCTTCACGCGGCGGTTAGTGGATCTGCAGAACTTCTCGTTGGAGAGCGATGCAGGTGGAGAAAAGCTTGGTGGGTGGAGGAGGTGACTTGGGGCATCCCTTGGGATTGCTAAATTGAGACCCTCAATGCTCCAGCAGAGCTTGTGGGCTTGGAGCAAGACTGACACGGATCTAGCAAGTACGAGGAGCGAAGAAATTATTAAAACATTTATTGCCCGATGAAGTAGCTTGCAAGCGAACTCCAGATTTCATCAGGTGAATGGCTCGGTCTAACTGGAGCATAACCTTTTATTCGGATTTGAGGCTGTTGTTTCGTTTAAAAGCGAGCTGAAGGACAACAGAAGAAGTTGTCTGTTAAAATCAAAACTTGCAACCAAAGCGAAGAAGCCATTTAACTCTCCCCTCCCCCTAAAAAATGCATGTGATTATTTTGATGGCTTCCACGGCCACTCCATCCTAGCAGAAATGAAACCCAGAAAAACTGAGATGATGCTGATACGGGGCACTTTTTTTTTTTTTTTCTCCCCTTGCTTGGGATCTGGCACCCAAGGTGCATCCCACCACACTTTTGTTCAGCGGGAGCGGGGCGGAAAGCTGCCTTTGGGCCAGGCAACACTGGGTTCTGCAAACAAAAATCAACCAAAAATGTCTTGTGTGAATAACGGGGTTGGAAAAACAGCGTGGAGAGAAAATGGAAGCTCATGAATACCCAAGATAAACGTGGCTAAATACTTATCTGGTTAATAGGACCATGGTTGGGGAAAGTAGAGTGCCGCTGAAAGGTCTGGGAAGTCAAGGTGTAATCAAGTCCTTGACTGACTGGCTCCTTTTTCGCAATTTGATTGCTTTTCTAGAGGAGCGTGTAATGCAGGAGGCGCTGGAGCTATCTATACCGACAGAGCATATAGACTTCTTTAGAAAAACACCATAGGAGGGTTTGTAAATAGGGAAAACTTCCTAAGAATATGGACATAGGCTTTAGTATAAAGAATGGATCATTAGGAATGTCCGAGGAGATGGCGGTAGCTCTGTCCTTTCCAAAATGTAGATATAATGAACATAGGGAAAGGTTCAGCATCCGTATGGTCGGGACTTTGAGTTAGACATTCTGTGTCGTGGAGGGGAAAAAAGAACCCTCACCTGTGCAAGGGTTGCAGAGTTGGGTCCCTGCAGACCTTTGCTGAGGCTTGGCTGGATTTAACAGGCAAAAAAATAAGACTTTGGTTAAAAATAGCAGGATTTGTGCTGAGAAGCTGCTCTGAATGCCGGTTTTCCTTTTCCAGTTTAGCTGGGCTCCTTGCGGGTGGTAGGTAAGTGGATGTTTTTGTGTACAGCCAGGGTGATCCTTTAGTGCTGGAAGTAATTATCCTTCCTGCTTTTTTCATGTGTATCTCTAAAATAAATTACACCTGTGTTCGGCTTATCGCAGGAATGTTTTCCTCAGAAATAGCGTAATATTTCTACCTTGACAAGCCTTGGCAGAAGGTGTTAAAGGTTAGTTTTGAAACTCTTTGAGGCTTGTTCGTCTTCCTTGGGCTCCCTTTCTGCTTCGTATCCCGTCCCCGGGCTGCGAGGGGCATCGTGGGCAGCGGCACTGCGGGGTCCGCTGTGCCTCCGGCTTAGCAAGGAGCGCTCTCGTGTCCCTGACGCGGCCCGTTCCCTGCCAAGGTCTCGGCTTTGAAAGCCTTAGCTGCCCTTGCAGCTTTGCTGAGACAGGTCTTGTTTCATCCACCGACCCTACGGGTCAGCTGGGTCTTTCTCTTGCCCGTTCTCCACAAAAATCTCTGTTGCCTTTTCTTCCCCGTCCCCTCCTCCTTGTCATTTACCATCAAAACCCTCTTTTCTCCAATAAAATCCCTGTCCCGAACACAGGTGAAGATGTTTCCCTGACTTCCACCCGCTCGGCACGGGCAACGGCGTCGGGTCTTCTCGCGGTGGGCCCCGTTGGGTGTCTGCAGTGGGGCAGCCGAGGGGCAGCGCGGACCTGCCGGTCGCAGAGGGCTCCTGCCAGAGCCGCGGTGTGGCCAGGGGGTTGTGTTCTCCTTCTAACTGATTTTCGTGAGATGAATTTTAAAACCTCTCAAGAAGGAGCTTGCGTTTACACTGAAAATCCCAGTGGCTTCAGAGGGATCTTCTTCTGGAGACTTTCCGCAGGGAGCCGCGTTCCTCCGGAGACAGGAGGAGTTTATTTTTATTTAATTTACTGTCAGAAGTACTGCTGCCCTTTTCTCTGGGCTTACTTCCTAAACCACAAACACAGGATCTGGGTTGGGTTTTTTCTATAAAATCCCCTGAAGTTAGGTCAAAGCACCCCAGCTGGAGACTTACATCTCCCACGGCCATCCGAAGCACGTGGATGTAGGTATTAGCGTAAATCTCCGTGAGGCTCCCAAAGGACGCTCAGAAGGGTAGGAGTTTGGGGTTGTGAAGAGGGATTTCCTCAGCTGCTACCGCAGTGCCGTAGCTTGCCATGCCGTTGCAGAGCCACCTGGAGAAGCCGTAGAATGCTCATGAGCATCAAATATTAGCTGTCCTGTCTGGTAGCGCTGTGTGAGGGGCTGGAGCATGTCCAGAGATGGGCAACGGAGCTGGGGAAGGGGCTGGAGCACAAGTGCTGTGAGGAGCGGCTGAGGGAGCTGGGGGGGTTTGGCCTGGAGAAAAGGAGGCTGAGGGGAGACCTTCTCGCTCTCTGCAACTCCCTGAAAGGAGGTTGGAGCCAGGGGGGGTCGGTCTCTTCTCCCAAGGAACAGGCGACAGGACAAGAGGAACCGGCCTCAAGTTGCACCAGGGGAGGTTTAGGTTGGATCTTGGGAACCATTTCTTCCCCGAAAGGGCTGTCAGGCCCTGGCACAGGCTGCCCAGGGCAGTGGTGGAGTCCCCGTCCCTGGGGGGATTGAAAAGCCGCGTAGATGTGGCGCTTGGGGACATGGGTTAGTGGTGGCCTTGGCAGTGCTGGGTTAGCGGTTGGACTCGATGATCTTGGAGGTCTCTTCCAACCTGAACGATTCTGTGATTCTATGAAACAGCACCCAGCGATGAAGATGCAAAAGCCAGTGCTGGAGCCTGAATTTTCAAGTGTGGTGTTTGTATTGCGATCATTTTTGTTAGGTCTCCTCCGAAAGAGTTTTATAGTTGCCTGTTTCTCAGCTGCCTCTCGAGTAGCATTGTCCTTTCCAGCTCGGTACGCTGTCCCCCTGCGCCAGGCATCCCTCTCCTTGGTAGACGCCGCTCAGCCACATCAGCAGGCAGAAAAAGCCCCTCCAGCAACGACGTGGTCGCCGTCAGGGCACGTGGCGAAGGCAGCGTCGGGGAACGGTTCTCAGCAGAACAGGAAGAAAAATATTATGGCAATGCTGCTTTGAGCTCCAGTGTTTTATTTTTATTAATTTCAGTAACAGTGGGTTGAGGGGATGTTAAATCTTTCTGTGATAAGTCGGTGATAAGATGCTAATTTATAAAGCTGCCGCGCTTGCCGTCGCCGCGCTCAGGTTCTGCAGGTCCTGGGGCATAAATCCTTGCTCTTTGACGGGCTGGATTAAACCCAGCTCGGGCCTATCTGGAATATATTTTTATACTGTCTGTAAGCGGATTCTTCAGACAGTCTGTCACAGCTATAAAAGAGAGAAAAAAAACATGAAATTGGTTTTTTTGTTGGTAATCTTAGATGTTTTCCAGGGTTTCATAGATATGAAACAAGATTTAAGTAAATCCGTCGTTTATCATTTGCGCTGGCGGATTTGCAGACTCTTTTTTAGAAACACATAAGGTGGATGAGAATATTTTATAGCACGTGGGACATCAGGGAGGTCACAGGATGCAGCTCAGGAGATCCAAGTAAATGTCTCCTCCGTCATCCAGCCGTGTGCTTAATTTTCCCATATCCATTAGTTTACTGTTTCCAGTGTTAAGAGGCTTTGCAGCATACATTTGGGCAAAGCGCACGTGGATTCTGGCTTTCTATACATTTTATTTGCTGCTTTTCCCTGCAGGCAGGTCGGGGCCAATAGGATGTTGGTTGCCCTTCGCTTCTCGTGTTCAGCAAATACAATATATTCAATTCAAAATGAAATACAATTCCAATTTGTGCAGCTGGGGGTTTCTGCCACTCGGAGCCCCTCTCCCCCGCAGCCCGCGGAGCCAAGCTGCTGCTCTCCGTGGGATGCGGGCAATGCCTCTGGGGTAAAAACGCTGCTGGGATGTGTCGCTTCCCATCTGGGTAAATTGAAAATTGAACTAGAAAATCTAGATCAGGCATTAGACAAGAAATAGTCTTCTAAAAGTCGGTTTGTTTCTAGTGATGTGAGTATCAGCAGGAAGGTATGGCACCGTCCTGCTCCAAAGTGATGGGCAGAGCACGGATTTGTATAGCAAACGCTCCCCTTTTAAATACAGTAATAATGCTCTGACTACGGATTTTTAAGGTAAAACGAAGCTGTGTAATGGTAGTGAACTACACCTGTAAAAAAGGCATATGAACATCCCTAACGGTCCCGGTTCCTCCCGCGTCAGCCACCGCAGCTCAGGACTAGCGCCTGGTTTGGATGGAGCTCTGCTGAGCATCCCCTCCTCTGGCTTTGTTAATAGCAGTTTCCAAAAATCCCTGACTTTAACCCACGTTTCACCCGTTACGTACATACATACATCCATACATAGGCTAATTTTGGTGGCAATGAACCAAAGAAACAAAATCCAGCCGTGTGCTCACTTGAAAATATTCCGTGATTTCTAGTCTCTAACCCTGAATGGTCTGAAGCAGGGAAAGGGAATTGTTTCTAATAAAGCTCCTTTTATCTGTGAGGTGCAGACAATGGACTTTTTATCAGTAAAAGCAGAAAAATGTAATTAGCAATTATATTAAAAAACAAATACTCATTAACTCGATGGGTGCTTTCCCTTCGATTCAAACTCGGTTCCGCTGGTGTCTCCTATACCGTTGCCCACAGTGACACCTGCCGGCATTTTGCACAGGGCTGGCTCGCAGGCTGTAGCCTCGGGAGCAAGTCAGGCGAGGGATCCGTGAGGGACAACGAAGAGAACAGTAAATGTGGTCGTGGAGGCGCCTGTGGCCACCCAAGGGATGGCCACCAAGCTTTGAACGCTGGTGCCAGGATGTGAAGCTTTGGGTCTCCCTGCGCCAGCTGAAGGGGAGCCTCTGGCGATGGTGCCGGTCCTTAAATCCCGGCTTTGTGCTAGGCCAGAGATCAAGCGTTAAAACGGGGAGATCCTCCTTGTTTCCCCAGACCTTGGTGGCTTAGAATCATAGAATCGTTCAGGTTGGAAGAGATCTTCAAGGCCATCGAGTCCAAGCGTTAACGCAGCACTGCCAAGGCCACCACTAAACTCTCAAAATACACCCCGGCTGGCCGGTGTCTCATTTTTCAGGGAGTTTGTTTTCCTTGGGAAATGAACTTGCTCGCACTCACTTGAATAACTCCCATTTTTGTGCCTGCGTCTTATTAAACGTTCAATTAAGGTCTGGGGGATATATCTGAACTAACTCCCTGCTATTGGTGCGGTATTTGCAGTATCTCCGAGTGGTAATAACAGCAATTGAAAAGTGTCTTTACGACAGTAGAAAGCCATTTCACCCTTAATCCATGAAATAGTAGGCGTTGGATATCGTAACGGATAACCATAAGACTCAGCCACTGGAGGGAGGGAGAAGGGCGTTAGAAAGGGAGTTACTCATGCGGTAAAGTTGAAACGGCCTTATTTCCGTACCGCGCGGTACGCAGCAAAACACCCTTTGAGATAAGGGGTTTTACTTACATTTTTAACGCGTTGTGGCTTTGCGTCCTCCGTAATAGGGAATTCCCCACGAAGCTTCCCAAAGTGGAGCTTCTCACCGCCGTGGGGGTCCGGTCCCGTCGGCCAGATGGTGCTTGCGAGGGGACCTGAGGGCAGAAGCGGTGACGGGTGACGCAAGGCTACCTGCTCGTACAAAAAGCTTCTCGGCCACTGGGACAGGCTGCTTGGGAACGGGCAAATCCTGCTCCCATGCAGCCTTTCCGTGGACATGGGGCATCCTTCTGGAGGAGCAGCTTTTTGGTGTGACTCTGTATGGGTTGTTGGGTTAGATAGTGGGGGTTTTGGGTTTGGCTTTGTGTGTTTCTGAGGATTAGCCGGTTCGGATGGTTCCTGCTGACCCTAAAAAGGTAAGAAATTCAAAAACGTGGTTCCTAATCTTCAGAGCTTCCAGAGAGCTGAGTGTAGCTTGGAACTTCTGCCTCTCCTTTGAAATCTTCAGGGATTATGGAGCTAAGAGCGTGGGACTGTATTTGAGTGTCCTACACAAGTTTGGGGGTATATGGCTTCAGACCCTGCGGTGGTAGAACAGGGATGAACCTCATAATCTAAAAACATTGTCACAAGAGGCCACCGAAAGTTGTACAACTTCAGCCTGGAGGGGAGCCTCTTTGTAGAGCATTCCCATAACAGATGGATCTTCAGTACCTTTTTTGGGGCATCTCCCTAAGAGACCCATCTTCACCTGGAAGGGAAGGGTTGGACTGGGACGGGCTCCATGACCCACTGGTCCCCAGCCGATCCTTGCCTGCGTTGCGGAGGTGGAGGCAGCGCCGGCAGCGTGCTGATTGGCATTGGCATCGGGTGTCTGGAATGAAATCAAGGGGTGGGCTTTCACCAAAAAAATCTCATGATCAAAACGTATAGGAATTAAGCATGATAGCGGAGAAATTACCCTCTGAAATGTGTACTTGGATCAGAAAATGCGTATTTCTCCAAGAACTTAAAATATAAAAGAAGTAGAGACGTGGATCACTTTGGACTGTGCCTGATTCAGTATTGCTGTATACAACAAGGTGTATTTAACCGGCTCTGCCTGACCTTGGCGCGGAGTCCAGGCTCCCTGGTGGAACTCTAAGCAGCCTAAGAGCAGTGTAGGCACCCTGAACTGCTCGCCCGAGGACGGTAGAGCGTAAGGAGCCGGTTCTGACGCGGCTGGACCCTGCGATGCCCTTTCCCTGGTTGCGGTGCCTCCCTCGCTGCTGACGGGTTTGGAAAGGTGGGGGCGAAGCCTGGTCTTGTAGTACGTGCCCACCGAGAACTTGCGGGTTTTCTTTGCGCTGTTGAAAGTCAGCTCAGGTCAGTTCTTCATTGCTTTCTATCAAGTGGAAGTACTAAAAATATTCAGACCTAACTTGCCGGCATGGCAGGAGAACTAACGCTATTCGCATTTAAAAAAAGAAAAAGAAGAGAGTTGCAAATGCGAGGGACGGTGAAGAAGCCATCTGGTTTTTCTGAGAACAGTTTTTACATCAGATAACTTGCAGTCAGACCTCGGAGAAGCGTTGAGGACGAGAAGAAAACCCAACTTTGCAGTGGGTAATTGCTCGTTATCCCGGCATTAGACGCCAGATGGGAGGTGACGGGTCGGAGCACGCTGGATCGGGTTAGCGGCTGCCCGAAGCCTCCTGCTAGAGGCACTGAAGAGCGCTTTGATCCCCTTCCCCGAGTCATTTGATCTTCCGTCGGCAGCGGGCGGCTTTGGAGCGGATGCCTAGTGCCAGAACGGAGATACCAGCTGCTGTCCCGCCGCCGTCTGCTCGGGGGCCGTAGCGCGGAGAGGCTGCTTCAGCGTCACCCCCGTTCCCCCCCGCGGGGTCCCAACGCGCAGCTGGGGCGTCCGGAGGTTGCCCGACCTCCGCACAGCTCGCTGCGCCTTTGGGTATCCCCAAAAAGGGGGGGAATCCCCCCCCAAAGCCGCTACGCGTTGGGAAGGGCTGAAACTCAGCTCCCCGCTTGGCCGCAGGCTTCTTGGGATCAGCCGGGTCTGTCTTTGGTTCTCAGCTGAAAGTCACGGAAAACAGGCAAGAAGGGATCTCTTGCTGGAGACCCGTGTCCTTCAGGTGCCCTTGCTCTGTTCAACATTACACTTGTGCTAAAAAAGAAGACTCTTAAGTATCAAAATTAATATAAAATGGAAATAACTGACCATATTGGTTATTCAGAGAGAAGACGAGCGCAGAAGTAGCTCGTTGCTGGGAAAACTTAGGCCACTGCTGCAGTGGAAACGGCTGGTGTCCTGAATCAGGGCATCAGTGGAACGGATGTGCTTTCCTCCTCCCGCCCCTTCCGACGTCTGCCCGCCACAGGAGACCCGGAGATGGAAATAACGCGGCCGTCAGCGGCACGCGGTTTCATGCCACGTTCCTTTACCCAGGCAAGGGTTTTCCCGGCTGTGGTGGGGGGGTCAGCAGCTGCGACGAGGGGCGATCCCGGCTCTCTTGCAATAAGACTCGAGCCCGCGCTTGCCCGCTTGTAAATCCAAATTGTAATTTTCCAAATTCCTCGCGGAGAAAGCCATGAAAGATCGAATTCTCTGTGCTTTGGCGTTCAAAAAAAACCACCCCAAGTGAAGTGATCCCTGGATCCACGTGCTGCCCTTGCCCGGGAAGGGACCGGCCCGCTGTCCGTTAGCGCTGCGCCTCGTGCCAAAACCCGGGCCTAGATCGCGCTTCCCAGCGTCGCTCTGGCTCGCTCTTCGGGACTGTATCAACTAAGACAGACTCGGAAAAAGCTGCTTTAAAAAGCACAATAGATGTAGCCGGTCAAATATTTATATGTCTGATCGTTGCCTGAGAGATCGGTGAAGATGTTGCATTCGCAGGGTTGATTCTTCCCAGGCTTTATCTTTCGGCGATCTAAACTTTCGCCGTGCTCTGAATTCATAATGCAGTTTATTTTCTTTTTTTCTTCCAGCTTCATGTTTCGTCACCAGTTGAGCAAAAGCCTGGAATAAGTTGTAGGCAGCGGCAACGTCGGGTAAAATTGTCTTTGTAAGAATTTCGTAGCAGAGTTCCCATTTCGGCGCACGCTCGGAGTAAAAGTTGACGTGTTGCTTTTTATTAAAGCTGTTTCAGGCAAATGTT
This sequence comes from Phoenicopterus ruber ruber, assembly GCA_009819775.1. Taxonomy (NCBI): domain Eukaryota; kingdom Metazoa; phylum Chordata; class Aves; order Phoenicopteriformes; family Phoenicopteridae; genus Phoenicopterus; species Phoenicopterus ruber. The sequence goes on from CM020221.1 coordinate 1,160,242, forward strand.
TTCTCGTGGTTACCCCATCGTCATTCACTTCCAAAATTCCTCGTGATCCGGAGTGCGGTCTGAGTTTGGGTGCGTGCTGGCTGCTGAAACTCGGCTTTTTTTTTTTCCCTTTGTGCAGTTAATGAGAGAAATGGAGGGAAAAGGAGAATATTTTCTAGCAGGAGCCAAAATCCGCGGAGGTGTAAAAGGGGGTGAAAGCTGTGGCGGCGTTTAATTCGCCCGGTGCCGCAAGGCTCGCGTGTTCAGTCGGAACCGGCTGTCGCCCACGCAAACCCCTACGGAACCTGCCAAACTGGGAGCAACTGGTCACTTCAGGCGTTCGGGTTGGGCACGTCACCCGTTTCAGTGAAACTCTGTGGCGACTGGCTAAATCAAATGCTTTTCACCATTTTGCCGCCGGTAAAGGCGGTTTCTAGCGACAATTTAAAGTGCATTTGCGTGTGGTGGAAAGGTAGAGTCTCCTCTTTGATTCAGACCACAAAAAGACAATATATTTCACCGCGGTTTCCTTGAAGAGTGGCTGAATATATTCAATTAATGTGCCTTTTTTTTATTCCTCGCGATAGATTGGAAAATTAGTTTGGCTCCTCATGGCGATGCAAATAACGTGCCTGAATAAGCATACACAATTTGGAGCAAATCAAGAAAAATACGAAACAAATATGTTGATTTACATTGTTTACTTCCAGTTTCATTTTTGCAAGGAATCGATTGCCATTTTAACAGTTGTGGAACCGGTCTTTGGATTTTCGGAGGAAAATCAGTGTTCCACACACATTCTTCCATTATAAAGAGAAAACCAAATCGGAGCTATTCAGGAAAGAAGGGGCGAAGAGCAGCTACTTTTCTTGCATTTCAATGAAATTTAATTAAACCCCCACATACTTAAGTTGCTTGCGACTGGAGAGACGCCGTACGGAGCAGGGACATAGCGGGATGCGGGATTTGGTTGTATTTCCTCAAAACAAAGCTGCCGAAGTTGGTACGCCGTATCGGCGCGGGAGACCTTTCCGTCTCCGTACATAAAAACCAAAGCACCTTCCCAGTCCCAAACGGCCCGGTGAAATGATCCGAGTCGCAGCAACGTGTTAACGCTCGAGGTAGGCTGGAGACGTGGGACGGGGGTGGCTCAGGTAGAGGTTTCAATCCTACGAAAGCTGATACTCGAAATTAAATGTGTGCGACTGGTCGTGGGCATGCAAACTCTTTTCTCATGTTAATACTTACAATTTCCAGTTGGCAGCTCAATTCCCCCCAGAGTCAGAATCAACCCCGTGCGACTTGCTATATATTTTTTATTATTTTATTATTTTTTTTTTACTTGATTTTACTGTTTGCTAATTTTTTACTTGATTTTTTTTAATGCAACTTGCTATATAATATTTTTTACTATTTTTTTTATTATTATTTTTTACTTGATATTACTGTTTGCTCATTTTCAGTCAGGGTAACTGATTAATGAATTCCACTCTGTTGCCTAGGTGTCCTTTTTCTAATTCCTTACTGCTCAGTTAATTCCCCGCATTTCACGTGGGTTATCCGTGAATCAGGTATGATTGTAGCTAGCAAGCAACATATTGCTTTTTCTACTCCAGTTCACTGACAGCTTGATCTGTGGCCTAACACCACTGCCAGCTTCACCCAACTGATTTGCTGTCTCTCATTATCACCATCACCTCTCATGGGAATAAATCCTGGTTTTCCCATGTCGGTTCTTCTCTCATCTTCCTGAGCAGCCCTCTTGGCTAACGCTCTTCTCCCGGCTCTCCATAGCCTGGCCCAGGCTGCTCTCACCCACCTGTGCCACCTCGGTGCTCGCTCAGTCCTTGAACTGCCTCTCCTTGAGTTGTCCCTCTGTCTCTGAGGTTGGTCTTGACCTTTTTACCCTCTTCATCCCCATCTGTGTCCCTTTGAACTTTCCAGCATCCTCTCCTTCCTCCCTTTCTCATCCCTCTGAAATTCCTGTTTCTTCTCAGAAGATCGTCCTGCCCATTAATCTGCTTTTATTTCTCTTTTCCTGTTTCTTGGCACGTGAGGAAATGAAGCTCTCCCCCACTGACAGCACTTCTGCGGTTGATCTCTTCTGGTGGCCTCTCACATACCAAACAACTGTGCGGTGGCAGGGCTGAGCTTGCTCGTCTCATCCCCTCGTCCTTCCTTTCGCCCGTTCTTATCCTTTGAGCGTCTTCACACATGGCCTTTCTCCAAGAGCATGAGGATTTTCAGTCCTCCTTTTCGCCCAGTCCCCTCTTTGTCCCCTCTTTCTCCTCTTACATTTTCACGTCAATCTTCGCGACGGAGCAGGTAGATAACCCGCTTTCGGTGGCTACGCCTCCAAAAATTAGCACTTCTGAGCTTCTGCTCTAGTCCTACAAGTTTCTTTTATAAAAGGATGTTGGGCTGCAGGCAACAGCTTGGGCATCTCTTGAACCTCTGCCCTACCTGCTCCCACTCAAGGAGGTTGTCGTTGACCTGGGGGGCAGCAGGGACAGTGTGGGGGTCGGGGCGGCGGTGGCCCCTGCAGATGTTTTGCGACTCGATCCGTTTTCCTGCAGAAACGGAGAAACAGATGTTTGCCTCAGCGCCGCGGAGAAGAAGTAGCCGAGGAGTGGTCGCCTCCCAGGCTGTTTGGGACTTCAGGAGCCTGGTTGCCCTCCAGAAACGGTTGTCAGGCTGCATTACAGTAACAGTGGGGATGGAACGAGAGTTAAAATGTGGTTTCTAATGCTTTGTGTCTGCTTTTAGAGCAAATTAAGGCAGGAAATTTATTTAGCAATAATGCATTAAATGAAATAATGCCTTTTTTTTTTAAGATTCTCTTTCCTCCTCGTTCTCCCTTACAAGTGCGCAGTGCATTTAGGAATCAAAACTGTATCTCAGGTCTTTGTTACAAACCTTAATGGATTCATCCAGTCCAAATCATCCTGGCTCACTTTCTGTAGATGTCTCATCATCTGCTTGATGTTCTGCAGCATCCTTTAGTCTTAGAGGTGGCTGTATAAAAACCTTTGAGGCTCAACAAATCTTCAGCTACTCAGGAGAGCTGCTCCTGTTCAGCCAGTCCCACGAGCAGTCAAGAGTCCCTGAACACGCTCAGGTTTGCTCAAAACTGTTGGTTTTGAGAGCGGGCTGGGAAAGAATCTTGAAGGTCACAGCAGGACGTGCCTCCTGTCCAAGACATTTTTATAGTCACGTCAGATCAGAAGGTTCCAGAAAAGGAGGAGTTGAGCAAACCTTAGGATTATACGAGAGGGGACAGAGGACCCGCAGGACTCTTTGCTGACTTTCAAGGAGTCCAAAAGAGAGAAGAAGCCCCCGTAGAAGATCGATCGTTTGAAAAAGGCATGGGGAGCACAGAAGAGGCATTTCCTCCTGTAGCAGTGCTGCCCACCGCCTTGGGTGGTGGGATCCTCAGGACTGGGAAAAGGAAAGGGCCAAAAGCTCCTTCCATCTCGTGCATGTGTCTTCCCTTTTGAACCCAGGAACCTGGGCCAACATTTGCCAAATGTGGTTCCTTACACATTGTGCTGCCTTTTATGTTTCCCTGAAAATTGCACTTGATGAGCACTGGGTTGAAGTCCGGTGGAACCTAGAAGAAAGGTGATAAAATCAGAGCAAAAAAGGCAATGTTGTGTTTTTCATGACCACAAGACGATACCACTGAAGTTTATCCCTGCTTCATGCCCTTTTCCTTAGTATTGCTTGGTTTAGGGGACTTCTTTGATGAGACATGTTTGTTTAGTGTCACACCTCATAAATCTTCTTAGAGTACGTACCTCACAAGAGCTACAAGTGGTCCTATTTACCCACTGTTTATTACCATGAGGAGACTTGTGTTAGGGTTGGATGTTCTGGTGTTAAGACCTTAACTTTTACGGTGTGAAAGGAAACCGAACTGATGAGCTGTGAGCTCTGGGTCGTGGAAACGCCAGAGACGTGGCACTGCCGCTTCTTTCCATGCGAGAAGTCAACCTTGAGGAAGCTCCTGAATGATGACAACTGTCCTGTCCTATTTACAGGTCAGTGCAAAAGTCTTGAATTCATGGTGAAAATTCGGCCTGTGTTTCAGTTTTACCTAGGAGTTGTCAGAGCCCTGGTCAGAGTTGGAAAAATCCCAGTTTGGAGATTGTCTTTTGCTCTAAACTGAGTATGTTGAGTTTCTCTCTTCCACAACTTCCATTTTTATAACCCTATTTCCGTGGCCTGTCTTGCCTTGTCCCCAGCAGTGGTGGTGGGTACAACCCACCAGCTCCTATGGGAGAGGACATGTTCCAGCTCAATTCATGGATGTCTTGTATGTCTGTGGGACACTGACATGGGAGGAGGTTTTGAGACGAAGAGGAGGAGGATACCAGCCCCAGCTGCGTCCCTACCCGTGTCGCGTGCTCCCTCCCCACTGGCTCTCTGCACAACCCAGTGAAGTTCAGATTCATGGAACAGCAGTGCTGAACCCCAAAAGAAACAACCAGGAAATTAAAGCCATCATTTAGCCAGAGAACTTCAAATGAGGAACACTTATCCCGTCTTTACGTTTCAGAAAGAGCGGAGGACTGTTGCAGCCCTGCTGGTTTATTCATTTGGTGGCGCAACCCGTGGAGTAGGTATAGGCTGCACTTGCTTTTGCTTCAGCGAAATAATTGTTGACTGTACGTACCTCTTTGCTCCCGTACATCCTGTTATATTCCCTTCGGCTGGAGAAATCGATGTGACCGAGTTCTCAGAAGCACGTATTATATCTTGATATTGGGAGGTGTGCCACCAACCGGTTTTTCTCGTCTAAGGAAAGGGCATTTTTTAGCATGCTGGTTGCTCCTTGTTGTGGGGTGTGTTATCGGATCCTCACCTCCTACCTCAGGAGACAACCTCAATTGAGGACAGATAAACCCACCCTTGGGAGGGATTTGTCTTATTCCGTACGCTGGACTCAAGCGTCCCCGTGCAAATAGTCCCTTCATTGAACTGCTGTTGTTCTGGGAACACTCGTGCGGGAGTCGGCAGCAAGCTGTAAACTCCAGAAGACGCCACAGTTGGAGAAGACGCCCAGACTGTCCGAAGCGCGCCCGGGAGCACGTTGTTTTCTCATCGCTGCCCCAGTGCATCAGTGCAGTACAAACAAAACGTTTACCGCGAGGCTTTACCAAGGCGACAGCCTCCTATAGCTATTACAAACGTGCTTTGCCTTCAAAATGCATATTCAAATACCTAGTTTGAATTCAAATAGCTTGATTTTTCTTTTTTTTTTTTTTAAGAAGGAAGAGTAAGTTTGTAATCCGTGAGAGAGGAAAAGAAAAACTTCCTGCGGCAGGTTGCGGCTCAGAGCCAGCTGAATCTGAAAACAGGGGTTTGCAGCCCCCGGTTGGGGAGGGTCACCCGCCCGTTTGGGTGCCGTTTGGGATGGCGGAGCTGTGCCAATACCGTACCGATTCCTGCTGCCGTGCCCCGCCGTGGGCCGGTCTGCGCCGCCTCGTCCCGACACGCGCGGTGGCAGGCGGGCGCGGGACGACCCAACCCATCCCTTGGGGTTCTCCTTCCTCGGCCGCTTTCCCGGCCCGGTGCTGCGCGGCGGCGGCATGTGCGGAGGCGGGAGCGGACCCCTGGCTCCCGTCAGCCACGCGTCTCCCTCCCGTTTGAATTTCCCCCTTGGCTGACGCTCGTGGAGCCGCTGTTGGGAGCGGTACGGAGACATCTCGAGTGTCGGAACTCGGACCAGGGGACCGCGATGTGGCCGTTTTGCCCTTCGGCTGTTTCAAAGAGCAGCGGTTTTAGGTAATTCACGGGCGTGAAACACACAGTAAATCCAGGGAAACAAAGTTTTATGATTCCTGAGGAATTCAATACAGAAAACTAACATCATCCTGCTTGTTTTTGCAGTGTTCTTCAGCAAGTAAACGTGTTTTTTTTTAAATTGCATTTTGTTAGCATTGCTATTGCCATTTCAGACTTGAAATAAACTTTTAAGGCAGAAAGTCCAGCATGGAAACAAAAGTATTTTGAAAGCTGCTTGTGTTTGGAGTTTTGCTGATGGTTCTCTGAATATTTTTAAACCGCCAGCAAAATAACACGTTTAGATGGTTTTTTTTTTAAAAAAAAAACCCGCCTTGGGGGAGATGGGTTGTACTTTGAGCGCTGCCGTCAAACCCGCGTTACCCTCCCCGCTTTACATGGCGCAAAGCGGGCCTCGGGGAGCAACGCGCCGCCTTTCAAAGCCCCCTTTGTGTTTCTGCTGCCCTGACGTGACCTTCGGCAGGTTTTTGGCCTCCCGGCGCCGCGGCTGACGCGGGTTACGTAGCACTCCCAACACAAAATCTGTTTTCCACCTTTTTCCAAAGGTTCTCCGTATAAACACAGCAGCCAGAGGCATCCAGCTGGAGGAAAATGCGGTTTTCTGACGCTTAACCATTGGGTTTGGTCTCCAGCGCCCGGGTTTCTCCGTGGAGCCTGTGTCAACACTCGGTCGGGCTTCAGAAGCTTCTCGGGTTTTGATGGTGGTGGGGAACAGAAGCTTCGATTGAAGCTGGTGACTGACAGAACAGGGTCAGCGGACCAAAGCCTTCGCCCAGACGTTGCAAAGCCCGTGTTTTCTCGGCGCGGCGGGCGAGACGCGTCCCGCGGCGGGCGGCGGAGGAGGGCTCCGTCGCCGGGCGGGTGGCAGAGGCAATGGTGGGGCGAGGCTGGGTCCTGCCCCGCCAGGCATTGGGCACCCTTGGGGGTGTCCGTCTGAGCTGCTCTTCCCACCAAACAAGGTTTTGGCTCTTTGGGTGTCGTGTTGGGAGGTAAGAAAGGTGGTTTTCCTCCAGTTTAGTGGAATTCTGGGAGTTCAGGAGCTGCGAGTTGCTTCCATGTGCGGCGGAGGCGTGTGATAAAAACCTCTCTGGGAAGGACGAGGTGCAGAAATTCGGATTTCACACACCCTCATCTCGTTCCAGCCTCTCCGTCGGGAGGGAGGGTTTCCTAAAGCAGGGTATTTACTGTCTTAGAGCGCGATCTGACTCGATGGCAGGACGCTCTGCACCTCTGCAGGCTCGTCTGGGGGTACGTTGAGCACGGCAGGGAGGCTTACTCATGTCTTACCCCATCAAACCTGCTGAGTAAACGTTTTTCCCCTCGGCGCTGGGATTTTTGGTTACTGCAAGTAAAATTGGCAATAGAAGGGAGGGAAAAAAAAAAAAGAGGTTTTTCCCGAAGCTGTTATTGGTGGGCAAACTGGGGGTCTCCAGGAGAGAGGGGCTTGTGCTGGTGAGCGGCACAGGAGGCCTTTAAAGAGAGGAGGAGCTTCCAGGACTTGTGTTCATTCAGGTTGGAAAAGGTATTTTGTGAAAGATTCAAGGTTCTCCGCGTGCTGAGGTTGGTTTCAACCTAAACGTGCGAACGTCATTCAGACCCAGAGTAGTGCATGCGTCGGATTAAGGTCTGGCTCTGGTGTTGCATAGAAACTGGCCTCGGTTAGGGGTTGGGGTTTTTTTTAAACAACTTTATTTCAATTTTATCTTTATTCTAAGGGGAAATGATAGTTTGGAGTGAGCGTAACAGTCAATACAGAGCTCTGACTGTTTGATGCCTAGATTTCAGTCTGTTTGATGTATGTTGGATATTCACTGTTTCTACATCTGGCTTGGACCCGCCACACAGCTTTCATTTGTCCTCGAGCCACGTTTTTCTAAGAAATCTGATTTCCGTGGTTGCACTCCAGTAGCAGTTTTTATCTCTCTCCGCTTTCAACTGTATTCTGGACATGCTCAGGATTTCACCCGCCGTATCGAGCCCTGAAGTAGCTGAAGATGATGGTAACGTTGATGGCAATGGGGTGCTTAAGGGTGGGAGCAAGATACCGTGTTTGCTGCGTGATCCCAATTCAGATTGGAAGTTCTTGCTCTTCCTAAAATCAAGATAAATGCAAGTCTAGTCTATCTGCGTTGTCTAAATTGCTTTTAAATCAAGGGGGGGGGGGTGTTATTTATCAATCCGTTGCAATCTAAGTTTATATATTTTATTTCACATTTGAAAGTGGCCAAGATGTTGTGTGGGTCTCCCATGGTTCGGGAGAAACACTTGGTTTTCTGCTGACCTGGCCGGCTGTGCAGGGAAGCAGAGAAAGCTGCGGTTGGAGGTGGCTGGAGGGTGTCAGAAATGAGGTGTGTTGACCCCTTAATCTACCATAAGTGCTATTTAAACCTGTCCTCTCCAGCCTTCCTAACGTTACGTGACATAAACCTGAAAGGAGGTTGGAGCCAGGTGGGGTCGGTCTCTTCTCCCAAGGAACAGGCGACAGGACGAGAGGAAACGGCCTCAAGTTGCGCCAGGGGAGGTTTAGATTGGACATTAGGAACCATTTCTTCCCCGAAAGGGCTGTCGGGCCCTGGCACAGGCTGCCCAGGGCAGTGGGGGAGTCCCCATCCCTGGAGGGATTGAAAAGCCGTGTAGATGTGGCGCTTGGGGACATGGGTTAGTGGTGGCCTTGGCAGTGCTGGGTTAGCGGTTGGACCCAATGATCTTAAAGGTCTCTTCCAACCTGAACGATTCCATGATTCTATAAAAGCATGAAGGGAAAGAGTTGCCCAGATGGGCTGTAGCTCCCTCAGGCGAGATCTAGCCCTGCCCAATATTATTTCGTTGAACTCAATGATCTCATTAAGCAACGAGGGAAATAAATCTCTTAGTTCTTGGTGAGAAAATGAGGATTATAAAGGAAAACAGATGATGACACAGGTCTCCTTGTTGCAAAGGTTTTCTAGTACGCTGTGCTGGTTTGTAACGAACCGATTAGATTTTTTAAAACAAAAACTGTTAGTTCAGCTCCTTAATTTTGTGTTAATCACAAAAGGTGTTTGAAAAAATTCCCGGGTATTGTAAAAATAAGGGTGCTCCTGCTCCTGAAAACTCTTATTTACTAGTGTCCGAGAGGCCCGAAGCTGGCTGCTGCCCGAGGCAGGGACCCGCGGGGTAACCAGTTGGCGTTCCGCAGGATTTGCAAGGGGAAAAAACGGCGTTGGAGAGAAATAAAGGTTGAGGGGCTGGAGAACGGGCTGCTCTGAGGCGCTGGAAACGCGCCGTGACGCTGCGCTGGCTTACAAACACCCCGGGGACTTGGAGATGCCAGCTGGGCTGGCGCGCTCATTTTATTTGTTTATTTTCCCCGCTCCTGTCGGGCTTACCTCGCTGTTGCTGAAGTGAATTTAAGGGAAATTTTGAGTTTATGTAATACGTACATGACTTTCTCTTGCTTTTACGTGTTTCAGGTTTTTTCCTATTAAAACATTTTGGTTAAAGACCTGCTCTTCTTTCCCCGAGAAAGCTGATTAGAGCTTTCTCTTTTTTGGTTTTTTCCTGCCTGAGACATTCTTTCTGTAAATATAATGCCGTGGCTTTGCGTTCGGAGTTGAGCTCCACTGGAAAGCCTATATTTTTTACACGTATTTAAATGCTTACGGGAGTTAAACCACGTATGGGACAGATGCTGAGATGCGGACACCGCTGCGCTCTGCATCCCCGTGGGCATCCCCGCGTTGCTAAGGAGGGTGTGGTCTCCCCTTACTGGTTTAGACTGGGAAATGTTTTTATTATATAGGGAGGTGGGGTAGTAGGAGGCCAGGGGTTCATTCCAGAGGTGGTAAAGCAGCTCGGGCTCCGTAGAGAAGTACCTTGAGGGCCCGGCGTTACGGTATAAAACAACAGTCTAGTTAGCGTTGACAAATGCTCTAAATTTTGTAGCATTTATAATTCATCGAAGCTGAGCCTTTATCCCCGTTCGCCAGAGCTTATAAAATATGCATTTGCAGCTTGCTGGTACGTGAGTGTTCCCAGCAGCGATTTCTTGGCTTTATCATCGCTGTTTTCTTGAGCAGACTCTCAGGGCTTGATGCCAGACGGGCACCTGGATGCCTTAGCTTATAACCTGCTTTTTTCCCCTCTGCGAGAGCTCACGAGACCCTTGTAACTATTCGCTTCTCTGCCCGGTTACCTCCGCCGCGGCAGGTCGTACAGCTCTATTTCTGCAGCCTGCGTTCCTCGTCGGGTTTTCTCCGTTCCGTTTTTACGCTGGATTTTTTTCGGCTCCGAACAATAGTTAATAGAATGTGGTCAACTCTTGAGCTAGGAATTAATTTGTGTGTTTTGCTTTAGTTTTGTTGTGGCCCGAAGGAGCTACGTCTTAAGGAGCGCACTCAAAACCCCGTGTGATGCTGAGGTTTCAGGGAAAGCTAGCCGAGATACTAAATGAGCTTTCATCGCTGAACTTTGGTATTGCCTCTGAAAACGCAGCGTTCTGCCCAGACTCCCTTTCTCTTGGGAGAAAAGTCTAAAAACAAAAAAATGCAAGTTCGAAGCCCCAATCTGAGGTGTTACGCTAGTTGCATTTTTTTTTTTAATTAATTTGCTGACTGCAAAGGTGGGATAGCAATATTTACTACCCATTTTAAAGGCATTCTGGAAGTTCTTTGAGCAGTTATACACAGGGCTTTGAAGCTAGAATTTACAGAGATGCCACCAAATTGTTACCTCCATCTGAAGGCTCCCCTTCAACAGAGTCCGGCTTCCAACAGCTTGCTAGAGCTCAGCCGTTGAATTTAATTTTGCAAAAGCAAGTCCAGAAGCAGCGATGGGGTCAGTCTAAAGCCGGTAAAGACACGCTGAACCCGCTTGCTTTACTGCTTTTCTTTTTTGTAATTTTAATTCAAATATTACTCCTTTTGCGTGTGCCACCGCACCGTTGTAAAGCTGTAGGAGTTGTTGATTTTCCTCACGTTGTTCTTGGACTGGTTTTCTCTAGATGAAACGGAGCTTGTGTTGCTGAACTACAAATCGGCTGCACCATGTATATGGGCAACGTTTGCCAAAGTGCTTCTTCAGATGACTTTGTGCAGCGGTACTGTATGTGCTTGAGAACGTATTGCGACCTCGTACCCGGCCGAGTAAGAGCAAGAGGCTTGTGATCGTTTTTATTTGCACGTGTCGTAAGTGAGCACTTGCGCACTTCGCCCGCTCTGCACGGTGCTTTCAGCCTAAACGGACAGAAACAATTTGGTTAGAAGGGCGAAGCACGCGGATGGGTTGATTTGTGTGAGAAGAGGAGGATTTAAGAGGAAGAGCGTTGTTAGAAGGTGGGGAAGGACGGGTTGATTTCAGCAAGAAGAATTGCGGTAAGGCCAGGTGGAATTAGCTGGGAAAGAAACGGGCTGAAATACGTAAAGATGGAGATGTGGACCACAGGAAGGGCATGGAGCAAGGTGCCGATGAGGAGGAGGTCAAGCGAAATGAAAGCTCTGCGCGACTGGGCACTCAAGGAAGGACTAGGGGAATATGATTGGAATGTTGGAAGATGGACTTGCAGTGTTTGGACCGAGATTAGACCTCAGGAAAAAAAATATACAGTAGGCAAGAGATGCTAAGGTAGGAGGCAGCTCCAGATCCTTCACAGCTCAGATTTGTTCTCCTTCCATTCCTTGGGTGGCAGCCTGTGTGGGAATGGTTGGGAGGACTCGTGGGTGGGAGTGGTTGGGAGAACTCGTGGGTGGGAGAGGTTGAGAGGACTCGTGGGTGGGAAAGGTTGGGAGGACTCGTGGGTGGGAATGGTTGGGCGGACTCGTGGGTGGGAAGGTTGGGCGGACTCGTGGGTGGGAGAGGTTGGGCGGACTCGTGGGTGGGAGAGGTTGGGCGGACTCGTGGGTGGGAACGGTTGGGCGGACTCGTGGGTGGGAACGGTTGGGCGGACTCGTGGGTGGGAGAGGTTGGGAGGACTTGTGGCTGGGAATCAGATATGGCAGCAGGACTGCGAGTGTCAGTGCTAAGTGGTTGGTGCAGTTGTAACTGGGGACTAAGACCAAGAAATGGTCTTTTGGGAAGAAGGTGTTGTCGTGTTGAATGTGGTGTTTGGCCAGAAGCTGAGAGTCAGCTGTAGGGCAGTATCCGCTGAAAATTGCACAGAAGTCACGTAAGCAGTACCAGTTTCATATGTCTAATGAATATAGGTTGCCCGTACTAAAATTGGAAACCTTTTGACCAGTGTTTTCAATCTTTAGCTTTTTGGGTGCCTACAAGATTCCACTTGAGAGGGTGTGATCCCAACACCTTACAAAATCAGACCCTTTCAAGGAGTCTCAACCTGGATGCTCAAAAATGCACATCCTCAAAACCTGCTATCCAGAAACACCTCACGTAAGAAGTAAAACTCTGCGAGTTTGTGCCCGTGGTCTCCTCCGGGCTTTTTTTCCTCTTCCCACTCTGGCACATGGAAATAGGAGAGATGCTGCGGTTTTTAGATCTATCGGAGCCCGCTCAGGATCGGGGCAACCCACAAGTTAAGTCTTCCTGACCCACCTTCTCTGGTCCCTTTGTGGAAGACTGACGTGATAATACTCAGTATTTGTGATTCCGATAGCGAACCTTATTTATTAATCTTCTGGAGGGGGTGAAGAATATTAATTACTAACATCCTGCTTTGACTTTCTGTTTGTATTTACCCAGCATTTTCTTTAGGATGGTGTAAGCGCCCACAGCTTCACTATATGTATTTTAAAGAGCGAACCTAATTAATGCTGTATTATAGTTCACTTAGGTATCTTTTCTTTTTTCCTAGGACAATTAGTTTTCATTAACATCCCCGTACACCCAGTGCTCCCAAACCAAGGAGCTGTTTTTCTCCGATGCGTGTGCACGAGCCTTTACCTATTTATTTTCATGTTGGAGTCTGTTACCGGTCTGTGAGTGGCACCAGAAAGGCTGAGCGTAAAGATAAATAAATAAATGCAGGTCAATAAAGTACCCTTGAAAGAAAACGTCTCGAGCTTATCCAAATTCTGGGGTTCTGATTAATTCCTCCGTCTTAGCTCAAATCCATCCTTGCGGTTGTTTATACATACTTTGGGGTTAAAAGACGTGCCCGTCTTCTCTGGGGCTTTGTGCTTCAGCGTAGCTTCGAACGGCGCCCGAGCCAGAGCGTGGGGCGGTTTTGGGGAGGTTTTGTCCCAAATCGGTGCTGGGCCACGGCAGCCCTGACGCCCGCGGCAATCTGCGGGGGCTCGGTTAAAACAACCCGGCGGTCGTTTGTCCGGTAGGAGATGGAGGTGAAGAGCTTGGGTGGGAAGGTCTTCGCGTCGCCCGGCCTCCGCTCGCCGTCGGGCGGATGTTGGTTGAATTTGCAGGGGGTAGAGCAGCTCGGAAGAAAATGCCGGGGTTTAGGGGGGGTAAATGTGAACGTAGAGTCTTTATTTAGAACGTCCCAGCTTTTTGGGGGGGTGATGTATAAACGCATATTGGTTTTGACGGGGTAATACAAGGGATGAAGCCATCCTATTAAGTTTAGGTGCAAGTGTTGATAAGCTATGACATAAATTTAGCAAGGAATGTTCCACAAAACGGGGCAAAAAAAGATGGATTAAACTACTGTAATAACAGGAGAAGAGCAAAAATAAGTCGTTGAATAAAGCCCTCGCTAGCAAAGCTGGAAAAATACCAAAACCAACAAAAAAAAAAAAAGGAAAAGGACTATTTTTGCAAGGGACACATTATTGCAGTTTAGTTCATGTACTGTTGAAAATTCCTCTGTCTGGTTTACTTAGTATAAATGGATTTAGGCTGTGAGGATAATTCATCCGGGCGAAAGCTGGCACTAGCAGAGTAAGAAGAAAAATGGGCAAGCCATAAACAGTTCCATTTTAATTATTATATTCCTTGACACAGGACAATTTTTAAATCACGGCCAGTGTCAGACTGGAATAAAATCGGTCCAGGGTTACGTTTCCGTAAGCGCTATCTTGCAAAACCGCCCGACTATCTGCTGAATAACAGTCTCTGATTCTGTTTGCTCATCTTAATGTTATTTTTTTTTTCTTTTTTACAGACGCACTATGAAAGCGGAGAGTATATTATACGCCAGGGTGCCCGAGGAGACACTTTCTTTATCATCAGCAAAGGAAAGGTACGTTGACACCCTTCGCAGGCGAGCGGGGCGACGGCGGCGGTGGCGACGCGCTCTCGAGATGCAGCCTCTCTCCCCGCCCCGAGGCACCAGTGTTGCAACACTTGACATTTAATTAAACTTCTTGGCACCGTATCGGTAGGGAAGAGCGGCCCGAAGGGGAAAAAATAGGTCTCGTGCTGTTTTACACGTGTGCTCACAGTGAGCGCTTCGGGGTTGGAAACAGTTGTTGAGTCTCTTGGTAAATGACCAAAAAGCTCAATTTGGGTTTTTTTTTTAACAGTAAACCTTGCAATACTCAAGGTTTTCTTTGCTAAGTATCCCTCTTATATCCAGGCTTCATTCCCATGGCTATCACTTCTCGGCTTCTCCAGATTAAATAATAGGAAGCCAGAGAAGCCTGAGCTCTCTCCTTGGGGAAGGGAAAGGTCTACGTTTCTGTTCCACTGCTCACAGGGAAAATACGCTTTTTGACCTCCTTTCCCATAAAATCCTGATGGGATTTTATAGATAACAGCTTTTTCCTTCCATTCAACTTATTATTATTTTTTTAGCTGGCCTAATACTATGACACTTGAGAAACATTTGGCTTCTTTCCACGTGGCGGGATGGAGATATTCAAGGGAATGCACAGCGCTTTCCCGCTGCAGATGAGACGCGATACGTTGAAAGTAACCACAAATGGATAAATAGGCTTGAAAGTAGGCCAGCCCCAGCCTCCCGGTGCGTGGATCTGATCTTGGCACCAAGGCACGTGTTAACGTTGGCCTTGCGTAATCAAGGGTAGCAAAAACCCCCGTGGCATCCGTAGAGGAAGAGCGTGGGTGTTGTACACGCCGTTGGGTTGTTTCCCAAGGCAGCTGTCAGCTCTCGGGTATGAAAACTAGATTCTCACCATCAGCTTCCACTCTCTGTCTCTGGGAGCCGTTCTTCATCGGAATTAAAAAATGGTCTTTTTCAGATGAATAAGATAGACATGGGCAAATTTCTGAAATGAAGATGCTCACAGGCTGCAGAAAGCCACGTCTGATGGTGTTCCTTCATGCCCTTTTGAGTCCCTCCACTCAGAAGTAACATTTCCTCTTCTCCCAGAATAAGGACAACCATGATGGAGGCTTCAAATCTTTTTTTTTTGCCCTTTTTTAATGGGCAAAAATAACGGGAGGGTGCGCCTGCCTCCCTTGTCGAGTGTTTGAAGCCCTCCTTGCTGGTTGGCCAGCCAGTTGGCAACGATGCTTTTTGCCCCACTTGGTCAGGTGGATCCCGTCCCTTCCTAAGAGTCCTCGATCTCCAAAGAGGGGCCCTTGGTTGTGAAACCCAGATCCCTGTTGTTGACACCAGCTGGGCAACCGGTTGGTGACCTGCCCCTCCTCAAGCCCTTCCTCCTCGCCTGCGGGATGGAGGAGGAAAGCACCCGTGCCCTTGGCCGTTGCTCCAGAGCCCTGCGGTCCTGCTTGAGATGCTCCTTGGCTTTATCCCCAGCCTTTGCTACTTTATCTTACTGTGACAGCTGACGGCCAGAAAAAGGGAGCTAAAATAAAACAACGCGTACAGGCTTGTTGAGAAATTCCCAGACCCTCAGCTGGATCCTGATGGCTTGACAGAAGTTCCCAGAGGGACAGTTAAATTCTGCCCAGTTTTCTCTTCCAAGCATCCTGGTTTGCAAAAGAGAGAGCAGTGACTAAGAGAAGATGGACGGAGTTGGAGAGTGCTTAATTTTAATGCCTGCATTGGGACATAAGAGCTACACAGCGGATGTGAGAACCAACCCGTGCTAAGGATGCAGCCCAGGAGAGGAGGAATAGAGCCTTGGCAGTGAAACGTGGAATAAATAGCAATGAAGTACAGAATTAACAAATCCACGTGTGCTGCCTGGGCCTTTCTGAAGCAGGGGCACATACTGTCCCGTGTCTCATGCTAAAACCCAACCCCGGCAGCTTCATAAGCCAGAGCAAACGCTGGCTGGAGCTCACGTACCTGGGACCTCGCGGGTGCTTTCTGCGTTCAGCAGCATCGCACGAGTATCATCGCCGAAAGCTACTTTTAATAAAAACTCTGCCTTGCCTTTTATGTCGGAGCGTCTGTAGTGACAGTCAAGTGAACCGAGAAGGTTTTTTACATTTCTGAGCCCAGCACTTCTCTCAGAAACGCTCAGAAAGACTTCTGCTCCGCTTTCTTTCAGCCCGTGCTCCATGGATGTTTCATGGAGGAGCAAAACCCTTTCCCTCTTTCTCTCCCTCAGCTCCATCCACCACACTTGATCCCGCTCCTGAGCTCGTTTAGTTTATTGATTATAGCGTGTTTCCTCGAGCCCGAGTTAATAGAAATCAAAAGCGTGTTCGAAACACCCTGCGTGCAGCGTCTGTTGAATAATGCGTCGGATGAGAACGGCCCGGTCCCTTCTGCTCGCTGAACGCTGCTGCTCCATGCCCGCTCTGCCCCTTGCCTTCTCCCAGAGACGGCGCGTGCCATGCCATCGTGCACCCTTTTCCCCTCAAAAGCCCAGTGCTCTTCCCAATCACGTTTTGGACGGCTCAGGCTTTGGAAATGCCCGTCCCTCTCCGCTGAGCGTAGGCAGAGCCTGGACAACTACATCTAGAGGTGGTTGATGTTGGGAGGGGTGATCCCCACCACGCGCTGATAGCAAAGGGTTGTGTTTCACCTGCCTTCTCGTGGCACCAATTTAATGCCGGGTCGTGCGGGTTCTTCATTGGTGCCGCGGGTATTCAGATGGCTCGTCGCTTTGAACCGCGTAGCAATCGCGCTCCCGTAATCCCTTTGCACTCACCGCTTACGATCAGTGGAGGTCACGGAGAAAGAGCTTAAATATGTATTAAAGTTCCCTTTGTTTGGCCAAGGGTTTTTTTCATCAGCTACAAATCTTCCTGGCTCATCCGTTACATGTTCCCTGCCCTCATCTGATCTTTGACGAGTCACTGCGGGTGTTAAATGTAGTGTGGTGTAGACCGAGCGCTCATTAATGGCTCTAACCCACCCGTTTCACCATCCGCAGAAGAGATGGGAGAAAGCGCGGGCCGCAGTTGTAAATTTAATGGTGGAATTAAACTGGAACGTCTCGAAATCTGAAAGGACGTGTCCGACATCTCGGATATTGGCTTTGTGAATTTGCATCTGCAAAAGCGCTTATTAGAGCTCAACAGCCTGAAAAGGAGAAGCAGACGAGAGGTGTTCCCATGTATGCGAGGTACCTCCAGAGAGCTGCTCTTCCCAATCCCATTTTGGACGGCTCAGGCTTTGGAAGTGCCCGTCCCTCTCCGCTGAGTATAGGCAGAGCCTGGACAAGTAGATCTAGAGATGGTTGATGTTGGGAGGGGTGATCCCCACCACGCACTGATAGCAAAGGGTTGTATGTCACCTGCCTTCTCGTGCTGCAAGAGGTACGAGTTACCTCTGGGAACAGCTGAAAGGAAGAAATATTTCCCGCAGAGGGCCGTTACATCGGCAACACGGATCTTTCACGGAGCCTTTCGCATCCCTGGTGTGTTGTGCCGTCCGCAGCGCCCAGCAGGGTGTCGGGGCTTTGTCGCTACGTGGCAGCTGGGATTTATATCCCATACCTGCGCGGGAAACCAGAGCCAAGCGTGTTCAGGTGATCAATCACTATTTGTCTTCCGAAATCATTTTGGAAAATAAAAAGGACCCCTCAGCAATAGGAAACCATCGCTCAAAGATGTGAAGTCATCTTCCTGTTGTTGCAGTGCCAGCTTCTTCAGCTTAGGCTTCCGCAGGGTCGCGCTGCCCGTGGTGTTGCAGCGGGTGGAAAGCCTGCTTTCCGTCAGCAGAAACTGCTTGCCTCTTTCCCTGCAAAAATAAAAAATAAGATAGTATTTTCCTTTGAACGTTCATGAAAATATTTGATTTTTGCTCCAGCTAGCGTTATCCCCTCACTGAACTTGGGAGACAGTGAACAGGGGAGGAGGCATCCTTCATCCTGTGATGCTCCGAACCGTTCCGTTTCAATTATGTCTAAAAGTAAATTATTTTCGTTATGCCTTTCCCTGAAGTGAGCTTAGCAATGCAAGAAATCACGCGGAACAGAGCTAGCAGAAGCCTGTGCCGTGTGTCTGTCTGATACGCAGAAAATATTTGGAACGCGTTTCTGCTGCTGACTCCGTACGGGCAGTGGCTTGTGCTTCTGCAGCCAACTTCATGTTTAGAGTTAAAACCTTCAAAAAGTTCCAGTATCACATTTTTGCAAGAGTAGTAGGTGCCTTAGTGGAAAGTCACTGCTCCTTTTCTTGGAGGGTTTGTTGGTGATGCTGAGGGAAGAGTGCAGGACTGTGGAGAATTACGTGGTTCCCAGAGGAGATATGGAGCAGAGCTTCTTAATGGTTGGACCCGATGATCTTGGAGGTCTCTTCCAACCAGAACAATTCTATGATTCTATGATTCTCCTGGGAGATCCGGGAGATGACAAATCCCTCTCTGAACAAACCGGTTTTATTTAAAATTAATTAAAAGTTTTCTAAATGCTGGGGGGGTTTGTCTTTTCAACAGGTGAACGTTACTCGTGAAGACTCCCCCAGTGAAGATCCAGTCTTTCTCCGTACCCTAGGGAAGGGAGATTGGTTTGGAGAAAAAGCCCTTCAAGGGTAAGTGCTCTTTATCATGTAGTTCTTATGTTGTGATAATTTTTCAAGGACTTCTGCGGCCTTCAGAGGGCTCTTGCAGCTTGGAAAGAGATTGGGAGTGGGTTTGTGCTTCTGGAGTTGGGTGTCGGCACTTGGAGTTGCATGTTGCAACGAGGCTGCACCTTAGTGGGGAACTAAGGCTTGTTCTGCAGCTGAGTGGCCACACGTAGATCTTCCCATGTTTGTAGACATCAGAAAATAGTTTATCTTTGCACTGTCTTCCTTGACCGTGCATTTGGAGGTCAAAATGTTTGACGTTTTGCAACTCTGGAGTATTTCTCATGTACGGTAAGAGCGTAATCGTGGTGGTGTTGATGGGGTAGACAGCTGAAGGCAGGGCGGTGGCGGTCGGTTTTAAATTGTCTTACTGCGTACGTGTGATTCTGATGGAGGGGGGAATTGTATGTGAGTGGCTTGTTTTATATAAACATTTTCCTTTGGGGATGACTTTGAACTAAAAGAAGAGAAACTGTAAATCCTTATCCAACGGGTGATTATTATAAAAATACGCTTCATTTCCATAGGGAGGAATAAGAATAGGAATAGGAAAACATGTGCTTCATGCAGGAGTTTGAGGCACCCGTTCATCTTAATGGACAACCACTTCATCCCATCGCGATACTTGCCTGTGCGTAAGAGCTGTTGGGCTCCTCACGGATGCTGGGATAACGTGGTCAGTCCCTCCTGAATCAGCCTTCTTCCAAAAAGGAGGCGGTGGAACGTTTGAAGGCCAAATTCCGTGTCACTTCTGGCGGCCAGGGAGATGCATCCAGCACAGAACTCGAGTCTCGCCCCCGCACACCTATCCCCTAATTTTGAAGTACTAAGATTATTAAATAAATGTCCTTATTTCGGTTACTTTTTCCATACTAAGGTGGACATTAACTTTATTTAAAATAAAAGAGATGTCCTGCCTTGCACCCCGAACAGTTCCAGTGACAGGCAGCACCACCACGGTGAGAATTTCTCAGCGTTTCCAATCCAGGATTTTGGCTGACTGCCTCGCACCGAGATTAGTTCATTTACGATAAATACTGGTCTGCGTGTTTTTAAATTTTCCGTGCACAGTAACTTTGATCTTCTGAAACTAAACAGAAACTTAATAATTGAGAGTATGTTCTCAACGTGCGAGGGAAGCACAATACTGGAATATTTTCTTGCTAGGGAGGCGGCGTGCCTGAAGTACCGTACCTCCAGTTTGCTGATAAGCTCAGTAATTCTGTAGCTAGATTTAAATGGAATAGTGTGAAAATACTGTAATGTAAAGCATCCAGCAGCTCGATAAATTGCTAATAAATATCTTTCAGGACGGCGTAAGACATCGCTGTTCAGCAACTTGGTAAACCTTCAGGATGTTTCTACTACGTGTGTAAAATACAGTTACGGCTGAGAGCTCGAGATAAAATCAGGTTTTTTAATGTATTTTCTTTTTCATCGTGGACTAATTTTTCAAAACTTTATCGGGGCCTGCTTAGCAATACTTAATTAGGTGCTATTAAGTTGTACGTTGCGCTTTGCTGTGCGTGGGACGTAGTACCGACTAAAAGGCGTTTCTTCCCGACAGCGTAAAGCAGCAGTTGGAGCGTTCGTTCGGCGTAGGGCCGCGCAGCAGGAGCACAGGTAGCAGCTGTCTTCCAGCCTCGCGCAGAAACACGTCTGCTGGCGTGGGCATCGGGGGGTGCGACGCGTTCCTCCGCTTTCCGCGCGCGCACCGGACGGCAGGCGGCGTGTCGCCGTCTCCCGTCGCGCACCGGCGGGGGCAAAGCAAGTCACGAAATGATCGGCCGCGTCATCGTACGGTGTCACTCGGGGCTCCCAACTGTTACGCCGTTCTCTTACCTTCCCGGCTAACTGGCGCCGAGATAGCGGGTGCATAATTTACAGTATAGCCATACATAATTTACAGGGTCCTCACCATCCGTTGTTTTTTGGGGGTGTTTTCTTAATTGGAAAGAAACCGTTTTTGTAAGGCTGTTTGCAATAATTATTTCTATCAAGAGGGAAGTAATTCATTCAAATACGCAAAGGAAGAGAACTGGATGCGGCTCTGCGGCTCACGTACGAGAGCTAGCTCGTCGTTCCGGCGCGCCGCCTCGATGGCGTCACGCAGCTGAACCCCGGCGCGGGAGCGTCCCTCTGGCCCGCCCCGCGCCCCCTGCCAGAGGTGACGTTTTTGGAGCACCCGTCTCGTTGGGTGGAAGGCATGGTTGAGTCTGCGGTGGACAGTCTGACGGAGAATGATGGGGGAAGAAAAACCAAACCTTTAGGAATATGAGTTCAGAAATTGTGTTTCCCATCAGCCAGCCCAAAAGAAGAACGGTTTGCGCCGTTGCCTCCTTACTGTTACGCTATATATTACATCATATATTGCATTTAGGTAGAGCTGTCGTTTCGGGGTCTCACGGGGCTTGGGGATCCAGGAGGAGCTCCAGAGCGGCGGCACGTGGCAGAGGGCTGACGGTTTGGAGGGGCAGCGACGGAGCCCGCCTCGGGGAGCAGGAGAGGGATTTCGAAAGAAATGTTATTCAGAGTTTGGTTCGTAACTCTTTGACCAAACCGGCCAACTCTTGCGGTCCAGTAAGTGGGACTTTCTGGCAAGTGCGTTGGCTTTTGAAAGAGGGGATCCCTAAAAACTCGGCAGCTTGAAGTCTCCTGGGCGGTGGCAAGAGGGGAAGGATTTGGGAGAGTAGCTCAGGTTGAAGCTGGCCCGGGGCTTGCCCTGGCCTCCACAATATACGTGTCTATATTTTCTGTACCTACGTGTAAATGTAAATGCTGGGAGTGCATAGCACTGAAAAAAGCGTCGGAAGGACGGACGCTACGTTTTGATTTAAACTTGCACCAGTATATTCAGCGGCTGTAGCAAAGAGGTTTTCCATACAGTAAGATGAAAACGGCAGCTTGTTTTAACGCTGCTTTTACGGCATTTCTGGGCTGTTGCCTTTGAGGGGCGCGTGGGGCGGAGGCAGCTCCATCCGCGTGGCTGGGGCGGAGCTGGTGGGGCGAACCAGGGTTACGGAAACTCCGTTTTCCTTTGGAAAGCAGCTTAGTTTGCTCGTTTGTCCGTGTGAGCTGTCTTCGAAAATAATGAAATTATTTGTTTTTCACTTGGAGTTTGTCGTCTTCAATCGTGTTGGTGTATAAATCCACGCGGGCACGTGTTTGGGATGTAGCGACGCCAAAGCGAAACGCGCGTTCGCTTGACCGCGAGCAAAACCTCAGCGGAGTGACAGCCCGTTTGGAGGAGACGAGGGCGTCTTGGTGCGAATGGTTTTAGCGCACGGCGTATGGAAAATTGGGAATTTGGGAAGCCTTCCTGCCCCCGGGGATCGTGGCGGGGGGGGCTCGCGGGTGGGACCGCCGGGGGAAGCTCCTGCGTGGCAGAGAGCCCCGGCCAAAGGGCGTCCTCCCTTCGTCCTCTTGGTTGTAAAGAACAAAATACAGATTTTTGCTTGTTCTTGAGTTTTCAAATGCGTTTGCGGTGCATAGGGCGAAGAAGAAACCGTGGTCTTGGGGTCGTGCAGGAGGTGCTCTGCCGTGGTGACAATTATAATGGTATTTGAGCTACAGTAACAGATTTGTATATCAATTTTTGGTTGCCTTCACGATGGTTTGAAAATGAGTCTGGCAGTACCCGTCTCTCGTGGGACGTAACAGCACCTTCCTTTCAAGGGGACCTGTACTGTTGCCCGTTTGCGTCTCTGCCTCTGGAGGCTCCTGCGTCGTTATTTGCTCAGCGTTACAGAAACCCTCTCTCCTCCGACTCCCCAAATCCCTGGGGTGTGCGTTGTGCGCGGATAATTTGCGGGAGCGGTAGAAGAGTGTGTATCTGCACGGGCAGGAGCGGCAAAGGCCAGTTCCCTTCCCGGCCACCCAAAAACTTCATACCCCGTTCCCTGCTTAAAATAGTGCAGATCGCTGCGATGGACGCTGGCACCAGAAGGAAGCAGCAATGCACGGGGAACCGCTAGCGCCTCGTCAGATCAGAGCTGCCGCCGGCAACCTCGGGGCTTTATTTATTCATAAATTAATGTAGGACCTGAGTATCATCCCGAAAACGTTTTAAAAGCTCCGGTAGCTGATGGCTGAGACGAGAATGAGACGTCAATAAAGAGGACGTTAGAGTATTGGCAATGCTATCGATTTGTTTCTTCTTCTAACACACGGTTGCTTTCTCATGCTGCAGCCAGGGTTGTGAGTCAGACTCCAGAATCACTCGGTTTTAATAAATCTCTGTAAATGCTGCAAG
This sequence comes from Phoenicopterus ruber ruber, assembly GCA_009819775.1. Lineage (NCBI taxonomy): Eukaryota > Metazoa > Chordata > Aves > Phoenicopteriformes > Phoenicopteridae > Phoenicopterus > Phoenicopterus ruber. The sequence continues at coordinate 1,183,055 of CM020221.1, forward strand.
AGGTGCTGGGGTCCCGCTCACGCTCCTCTTCTCCCTGCTCTAATCCCGAGATCGTCTCTGTCGAGTTGCAGTGATGCTGCTGCTCAACTGACCTTTACGTTAGTCCTTTTCCTAGATAAGAACCTAAAAATTCAGTTTTTCATTAAAAACTTAATTGCCAAACCCTGGAATCCTGCTTAAGCGCCCCACCTTGCTGCCCTGCGTCTTCTTTCTTGCCCTTCCCATCTTCCTTCTTACCCGTTTCGTTTCTTTTTTCCCCTGAAATTCTTTCCCTCTGTTGCTCCCTAATAACTTTTGAAGGACTACAGGGGGGTGTTTCCTCCGTTCAGATGCTGGGGGGGGAGATGGATTCTCAGCAGTTAGAAAATAGGTGGTGGAACAGATTTGCCTGCTGGCATCTCCAAATATTTTCCGTTTTGCAAGACCCCCATGCACTTCACAGCCGCCTTGGCTGTCCCGGAAAGGAAAAGTGCAGGCTGGAGTGGCTTTTTTTATTTTATTTTGTTTTGTTTTGTTTTATTTTGTTTTATTTTAATTTTATGTGTTATTATTTTATTTTATTTTACTTTGTAAGACGGACACTCCTGTTCAGGCTGATGTTTGCTCTCGCAGTGAAACAGGGTATTTTTCACGCTCCCTGGCTGTCAAACGTTGCCCGTGCTTCCCTTTCATTTGACGCGCACAAATCTCTGCTTATTAGAAATCACTTATTAGGAGGTATCTAACAAGCCTTAATCTGCTGTAATTTATTTTGTTTCATTTCTCTCGGCCCTCACTATGCCTGCGCAGTCGTGTCTAGAAAAGCTTTTTCAGTGTCCTTGACGGAACTTCTCGGTGAATGTAAGAGTCAAGTTCCATCTTCCTCGGACACCTTGCGCACGCTGCTGCGCCTCCGCAGGAACCTGGCCACCTGCTGACCTGTTAACCTCATGGTCTTGGATTTTCTTGGGAAAAGGGTGGGATGGAGGATTGGAAATGTTTTACTGCTCGATGACGTAGAGCAATCAAGATTTCCAAGGCAGTCGCACGAGTATGTAAGTGGTAAACAGGAGTCTCATCTCAGGGTGGCATTATAAGATAGGGATAGATATATAAAAAAAAATATATAAAATATATATATAAAAATATAAACATAGATATTAAAAAGTGTGTATATATCTCTCCTGTAGGACAATATAGGTTAATTTCTGTTTCTCCAGGGAGAAGTCCTAGTCCTTCCCTTGCAATCACTGCGCTTGGGGAAGAGGCGTCCAACCACCGAAGGGTGTTGGGGGCAGGTCTGGGGAGCAGCCGAATCGCGGCCTAAGGAACCAAATGGGCTCCGGGATGGGAAAGGGATGGGAAGACGGGCTGTGCGGTCCTGGCTGGGAGAGTGACGGAAAGCTCCCACCTACCGCGATTTCTCTTGCTCATGGCCTTGGCACGAAGCCGTTCCTTGCTCGCCCGTCATGCCGGGGTGACGATGTGAAGAGATTCACTGTTCCCATTTCAACCCAGTTAGGAGTGGGTTGAAAAAGAAAAAGAAAGAAAAAAAAAAACCAGCCTTAGGGTAGAAATTGAGTTCAGGATAACGTAGTTTTCCAGCCAGGAGCCCCGTGGGGATGAAGATGTAGTGTACATTTTATTCTAAAATTGAAGCAGTGCTTCAGATGTTGATGCCCAGGAGAATGAGTTAAAAAACAACCCAAAAAAGACTTTTAACTTCGGCTTATAGGAGGGAGCCAGCTGGGAAGCACTTTTTGTCACCATTGTTGCTAAATAATGGGGCCTCCTGTTAGTCCGGGGTGTTTTGTAGCCGTTCTCCCGCCCGGCTCCTGCAGTACTGTGTACGGATGTGACACACGGCCTTCAGGGAGCGTCTGGAAGTTATTTCATCCATTACGTCAGCTGCTTTTTACATTTATTGCAAGCATTAGGCGATCTTAAAAGGTACTTCAGCCATTACGGCTCTATTTCCCATCCTCTTCCCCTCCCCGGGTAGATTCCTGCCCATAAAGCCGGGCGAGACCTGGGAGCTGGGAGCGGGAGGTGATGGCTGATGGGTTTTGACCCGTCGCCCCGAGACGCAGGGAACGCCAGAAGCTTTTAAAGGGTTTGGAAGAGCTGTTGGCAAACCCTTGAAACAAAACCCTCCCAGAGGCTTTGGAGGGTAAGAGCTCAAAAGCCCGGACAGCTGGAAGCGAGGAGGCAAAGTGACACTGAGACAATGTCACCATATGGTTCCCCGCGGGGCTGGCTTTCTTCCTGCAGGCATCTGGCCCCCGCTGGGGTCGGGAGAGGTGGCCGGGCGGACCTTCGCTCTGATTGATCTCCTAAGGGCGCACCACGGCCGTAATTAAACTACCGAAACGTCTCCCTGTCCTGCCCAGGCTGGCTTCTGCTGTTTGGGTGCCCTGGCCTCAAAGCCCTTAGTAGGGCATCACTCGAGCGCAGATGGAGATGTTTCAGGATACTGCTGTGGCAAAGTAAATCATAAAATCCTCATCAGGGCCTTTGCGATTTGTTTAATTACGTTACTGCAAGCACGTCTCGATGGCTGATGTAGTTGCTTCACTTTCTCCAATTCTTCGCCCTTTATTTCTTCATAAAACTCAAGGCAACGGTGCGTTGGCTTGCGCGGGAGCTCGCGACGAGCACCTTCAGCTGGTCACCAAAAGCTCTCGATGCTCCAGGAAGTTCCCTGGCAGGGAAGAGGCTCCCAATTAAGGGACTCGTCCAAAGCCTTTGGAAATGAGCTGGCAGGTTCGCCCGGTTGTTGTTCGGCGCGCTCCAACTCACAACAGCATAGCTGTGCCTTCGTCACCTAGCAAAAAGAAATCTGGCTCTTTGGGAGCTGTGTTGACTTCAGCCACCCCGCGTATCAAAAAATGAGGGGGAAAGGACCCAGAGGGCCAGAGCAAGATGCGATGGTCTAACAGCATCCTGCCCGAGCGCGCTGCGTTGTGGCTCCCGAGATGAAGGTTGCCTTATGCTCTTCCAACAGGAGCGAACTGGTATTATTGACTCTTGTCTTAATTTAAGAACATAGAGTGGATCACACCAGGTGAAACCAAAGGTCCATCTACCCTGGTGGCCTATCTTTTACGGCAGTCAAAACCAATTGCTGAAGAACATCTTGAACCAGAGCTGGTGGCTTTATAATTTATCATCCTTGGTGAGTTGTCAATTTACTTTTCAAACATGTGCAAGTGGTTTTAAAATCCACGCCCTTCTGTGGCAATTAGTTCCACGGTTTAAGTGTGCAGGATGAGAAGAAATGTCGGGTTTAATGTGGGTTGGTTTTTTTTTTGGATGGGCCATCTGCTCCTTTTACGGGCTGCCTCCAAGTTCTCAGATACGCAGTTGACTTCTTGGCTTGCAGAGAGCTCAAGAGTCTGTTGCCTGAGACTATAGACGTGGCAACAAGCTATTTAACGTGAAGACAAATAATAATTTTTCTTTACTACGTTTACAGTTTCTAGCATCTTAAATGACTTGGTAAGAGCTCTGGAAGTCAATTCTACTTTTTCTTTACCGAGAACCACACTTTTTATATGAAGATCCTTGGAACTAGAGCTACCCGACTGCAGTGTCGTTCTGCATTTTGACAAGCAGCTGTTCAGTCAATAATTAGAGGGTTTTTACCCATTTGTATGCTGGTGATACAGAAAGCTGGTAACATCTTAGTCAAGCAGGTGTTGGTGAACCTTCCCAAAAAGCCGTGCGGCTTTTCAGATGTGCTCCGCATGGCAAGTTACTCAAGAAGTCCTCTTCCAGGCTTGAATGGGCAAAGGGCTTCGTTAGGGCCAAAGTAATAGAGCAAGGAAAGCAACTGGAAAAATTACACCCACAAAGGCTCTTTCGGTGCCTGTGTTGAGATGATGACTTAAAAAGCTCGAGTCGGGCTGGAGTTAAGCGATGAGACACTGAATCGGGGGGTTTCAGCTGCTTGATTTTCCCCATTGTCAAATAGGTTGCTTCCAAATCTCTTGAATTTCAGGGCAATTGACTTGGAAATGAGATGCGGCTTTATTGTATAATAACGCTGAACAAACCGCGTTTCAGTCGAGCGACGGTAAACACCGTGTTAAGGAGGAAAAACAAACGATTATGTACTTAAGCACGATCAGCGAGCGCCAGAATTGGAGACTTTTGTGCCTTATCCATCGCCTGCCTCGTGCTGCGTTTGGAGCGGCCGCTTTGCGTTTCACAAGCCTCTACGTAAAATACATAATCATGAAAATACATCGGTTACCGAAGGAATGCAGACAATGGTATTAATAGAAGGCCTCTGCACAAAACATGCCCTTTTTTTATTTATTTATTATCTGAGAGAAAAAGAAAACAAATATCTGAGATTTTATTTATCAAACAAAAACCGTCTTTGGGGAATAATAGCCATTAGGAGACAGGTAGCAGTAAATTCAATATTTCACTACTCTTCTAACAAAAAGTCTATAAATAAAGTTGCTCCAGTTCCTACAGGGAAGTTACGCTCAGAGCCAACTTCATGACTCAAATGTTGTTAATAAATAATCAGGTTGGTTTGAGTCTTAAAGATAATAATCATTAGTTTATAAGAGTGCAGCTTATTAAGAATTCTGGCTTTTTTACAGCTGAATCACAGCCCGGGAACTAAAGCTGTGTATTTGCTTTCCTCTGAGGACGCAGCCCTACAGAGCAAGCACAATATTCCTCCTGCTAAGTTTAAAATATATATGCTGTCGGGTAACAAGATTGCGCGTGATGGAGGGAAGCAGAATTACGGGCGGTTTATCGTTACGAATGTATTTGCTTACGCTCACCGCAGTGAACGTCGCTGACAAGTTCCCCGACGTCTTTTTGCCCGGGCGTTATTTCAGAGCCTGGAAGAAGCCCTGTTGCTGCCCTGGGGAACGCGTAGGAAATACCGCGGAGCTGTGCTGCTCTTGCTTTTTCTTGGCTACCAAAGCTGCTAGAGCACCGGTCGTATAGAAGTCTGCGTTCTTACCATAAAGTTATTAAAATAGCGCGATTTGGGGGATGTATCCTCCTGTATGAGCCGGGAAGAGTGAAACCAGTTAGTGGTTTTGGAGGGCAGGCAGGCGCTACAGCGGGACCTGGACAGGCTGGATCAATGGGCCGAGGCCAATGTACGAGGTTCAACAAGGCCAAGTGCCGGGTCCTGCCCTTGGGTCACACCAGCCCCAGGCAGCGCTACAGGCTTGGGGGGGAGCGGCTGGAAAGTGCCCGGCGGGAAAGGGCCTGGGGGGGTCGGTCGACAGCGGCTGAAGATGAGCCAGCAGCGTGCCCAGGTGGCCAAGAAGGCCAACGGCATCCTGGCCTGTATCAGCAATAGTGTGGCCAGCAGGACCAGGGCAGAGATCGTCCCCCTGTGCTCGGCCCTGGCGAGGCCGCCCCTCGAGTGCTGGGGTCAGTTCTGGGCCCCTCACTCCAAGACAGACACTGAGGGGCTGGAGCGTGTCCAGAGACGGGCAACAGAGCTGGGGAAGGGTCTGGAGCACAAGTGCTGTGAGGAGCGGCTGAGGGACCTGGGGGGTTTGGCCTGGAGAAAAGGAGGCTGAGGGGAGACCTTCTCGCTCTCTGCAACTCCCTGCAAGGAGGTTGGAGCCAGGGGAGGTCGGTCTCTTCTCCCAAGGAACAGGCGACAGGACGAGAGGAAACGGCCTCAAGTTGCGCCAGGGGAGGTTTAGGTTGGATGTTCATAAAAATTTCTTCCCCGAAAGAGTTGTCAGGCCCTGGCACAGGCTGCCCAGGGAGGTGGTGGAGTCCCCATCCCTGGAGGGATTCAAAAGACATTTAGATGAGGCCCTAAGGGATACAGTTTAGTGGTGGACTTGGTAGTGACAGGTTAATGGTTGGACCCGATGATCTTGGAGGTCTCTTCCAACCAGAACAATTCTATGATTCTATGATAGAAATGATTTTGGAGGTCAGATCTGGTAGTTCTTGCTTAAAAGAGTATAAACGTGAGTCTGCAGTTTGCTTTTCTCGTTTGAAGGGTGTGCGGTAGCCGGGGAGGGCTGAAGGCTGCTTCTGGTGCTGGCTGAATCCTCCACACTCTTCCCCTATGCCTCTTTTTGCCTCTTTTTTTGCAGACGGTACCTGTACTATGCAAAAGAAAAAAGAAAACAAAACCCCCAAAATCCCCTTCTAATTTCTGTCCTGCAGCAACTTGCAGTACTTTGGGTTTTTTACATCCTTCAACAATAAGACCTTTATGTCAACATATTATTGTCAACAACAAATATTGACGATGGAATCAAAACATTTTAGCCTAAAATTTCAAAATTATGATGCTTTTGTCAAAATGCTGAAGCGCTGGTTTATCACAAATGTTTCTAGTTGGGAAAAAAAAAATCCAAAATAAATGTGTTAATAGGGAGAGGGGAAAAGAATCCTGGTAGAAAACCTCTATAGAGAAAACCACGTTTTCTTGGGAAAATGCTTCCATCAAAATGCTCCCGCTAGCTCTGTTCAGGTTTGTAAGCATTAAGTAGAACTGAAAAATGCGGCGGCCGTGTGTGATCACGGGGGGAAAAAGAGCAAAAAATACTCTACTTTGGGTTTTTTTTTTTAACCTAACTCCTATATCATTGACATGGCCACGCGGGCATTTAAATGTACATCCTTGAGTGTCGTCCCATTAATGGCATTCAGAAACAGTGCCTGCTTACGGCAGCTCCCGGGATGGCTGCTTTCCCCATAAGGGCTTTAACCTATAGACAAACGTACGTACGGCGCAACAAGGTGCGGCTCCTCTTCTAATCTCCTCTTCTTTTTATACCCGGGGTGGGTTTGGGCTTGTGTGTCAGGCTTGTAACTCCACGTAAAGTAACTGTCATTTCTAAATCTTTCACGCGTGGAAGCTTGAGGTGTTTTTCTGCAAGGATGCGTAGCAACCCGCTATCGGGGTGCGGTGCCTGGTCATTCTGTGGTCATTGTAAGGCACCGTCGTAATACGGAATACTTAATATCAGTTAAAAATAGAATGTTCCTGATAGAAGCATATTAAAATAATTCCACCTCTAAACATGCAGAGTAACATATTTCCATGGCTTTCGCTCTGGATGCCGAGTTACTGAAATACGAAGGAGCAGGCCATTTAAATGAGCGGGTGATTTTAACACCGTCGCGATTTGGCCGCAATACAGTACAGTAGCATTAGGCCCTCCTCCTCCTCGGAAGAAGTCGGTGCAAGTTGGCATTTCGTGCACATTTCTAATAACCTGTTATTAATCATATTTTCATATTCAGTGTCACGAACAACACCTGTTGACGTTTTGATTTAATTCATGTCATCCAGGTTACTCAAAAGGGGAAGAGGGTCTTCACCGTTACAGACTTGCTGGTTTTAAGATGACTTTTCTGTAACGTGTCGTCCTTCAACGACCTCGTTCCCTTTCCGAGCTCTCCCACCCGGCAGGATCCCAACCCTGTCGTTCTCCGGCATCAGCCGCTGGCTGCAGGTTATCTCCTGCGTGCAGCAGCCCCAGAACCCTGATGACTTCGGTTCTGCTCGTAGCAACGCAGTAGGTTATGAGTTAAGAAGAGGAACGTTGTGTAGCAACGCCGAAACTAGATAAATTAGCATTTAAGGAAAGCTGGGTGGGTTGTATAGTTCTGCAACGCCATGAAATAATCCACGTCCCTTCGAACTTACGGACTTTTTTCCCCAGAGAGCTGCACGTCCCACCCGATTTTGCTTTGGGGTCGGAGGTCTATAGGTTTACAGGAACGGAGTGACCAAGGGGGTCCCCCTTCGTCCCGTGCCGAAGCTCCTCTGCCGTCTGTCCCCTCGGAGCTGCCCGGGACGTGCCGAGAGCTGGGCTGGACGGGGTCCCCTGCGCTTAGCAGCCCCATGGAGGGCAGCTGAATCCCACTCTGAGCCAGCGACTGGGTTTCCTTGGGGCTCAAAAAAGCACAAGCCTCCGAGGGGCTGCATATAATGAGTATTCCCATTGGGGAGCCTAGTGATGAACGTCTCTTCTCCAGATTTTCTGTTGTGGCCATCCAACCGTTAAGTAACATAGTTAATCGCCACGGACGCACTCAAGATTACGGATGAAATATTTATAGGACTGGAGCTGGCTAGTCGTCTGTATGAACGCCTATTTAATTCTGTTTTGTTAGGAGCTCTGCAATATTAAAAGACCATTTTAAGATCACCCCTTTCAAGTAATGCTCATTTAAATTGACAAGAAGATGTCAAAAGAGCAATGCCCTCTTTTACAGCGCTTAGATTAAGAATATGTTTGAGCCTGGAGTACCCAATTTGGGGTGGTTTTTTTGGTTGGTTTGCTTATTTTGTCTGAGGAATGTGCTTGGTGATGGGCTGAAGTCTCTCTCCGTGGCAGAGCTCTAACACCTAGAGCACAAGTGCTGTGAGGAGCGGCTGAGGGACCTGGGGGGGGGTTGGCCTGGAGAAAAGGAGGCTGAGGGGAGACCTTCTCGCTCTCTGCAACTCCCTGCAAGGAGGTTGGAGCCAGGGCGGCTCGGTCTCTTCTCCCAAGGAACAGGCGACAGGACAAGGGGAAACGGCCTCAAGTTGCGCCAGGGGAGGTTTAGATTGGACATTTGTAAAAATTTCTTCCCCGAAAGGGTTGTCGGGCCCTGGCACAGGCTGCCCAGGGAGGTGGTGGAGTCCCCATCCCTGGAGGGATTCAAAAGACGTTTAGATGAGGCCCTAAGGGATACAGTTTAGTGGGGGACTTGGTAATGCTGGGTTAATGGTTGGACCCGATGATCTTGGAGGTCTCTTCCAACCAGAACAATTCTATGATTCTATGATCATTTGTACCCAAAAGACTTCACAGTTGCCTTTCCGAAGTCTGGAGCAAAGAACCTGAGGCCCTCACGCCAAGCTACAGCTGGTCCCCGCGCAGCGGGACCGCCTCGAGGAGCACTTCTGCAAGTAACCGAACTTTGTGCAACCCAGAGCCTTCGCTCCCAGCACCTGCCCTTTCCTGGCCAAGAAAGCGGTGCGAAGCGTGGGCTGCATGCCTGCCATCTCGCTGGAAGCCGGGGACAGAAGCGGGGCTGCAGCGGCCCGCCGTGGTGCTCAGCAAGAACGGCCATGCTATGAGAAATCCTCTCGGTTGCTTTTGTTGGTCAAAGCAGCGTCTCCTTGTCCTGGAGCGCGCCCAGCACTGGCAGCTTTGTGTCCTGGAGGGATTCAGTGTCCAAGAGCCAACCTAGCGCAGTTTGTGACGGGGGAGGATGGCGGGGAAGCCGCTGAAGGCGCCTGCGGAAAACCCGGGGTGTGATTACGTGGGTGTTGTATCCTGCAGTGGAAAAAACACATTCAGACCACGTGGAGCAGGCTGGGGAAGAAACCGTTTCCGCGTGGGCAACCTGATCTAGTTGAGGATGTCCCTGCTCATTGCAGGGGGGTTGGACTAGATGACCTTTAAAGGTCCCTTCCAACCCAAACCATTCTATGATTCTATGATTTAATGGTATCTGACTGGGCTAATTACCTTCACGGCTCCCGGCGTGTCACCCTGAAACACGGGTCAGCGTTGTCATCGGCAAAGCGTCACTCCGTGAGTGACGCCAGCCCGGCAGGGACGAGCCTGTGTTCATTACATCCGCTTTTTGAGTTAAACGCTGGCTTTCAGCTCTCTCCACGGCTTTGCTGCGGAGTGGGAAGCTTTTCCCTTCGAGCGGGTCCAGCCGTCGGGGATGGTAAATAAGTGTGTCCTGTAAAGTGGTGAGGACAAAGTAGTTCCTAAGGCAGGCGCGAACCCAGCGCAAGAAGCGTTACCTGGGCTGGCAGCTTGGTGATCTCCCCGGAGCGGCGGGATGCGGTGCCAGCTCTTCGTGCAAATGGCTGTGTTGTCGGAGCAGATGCCCCTCGGGGCTGAGCGATGGGTGCAGGACCTCTAGACCACAGCTCTTAAGGTTTGCTTGCCTCCTCCTAACCTTCCCTCTGTAAGTACAAGGAGTTTCACAGACTATACTATGCCTGTACTGTATATATTTCTCTTTCTTGAGAGTCATCAGTCTACCAGACCCCTGCTTTGAATTTTATTATTATGAACGTGAATTTTAAGTCTTAGAACAGACCTTTTCCCCATTTCAAGACTCGGCAGAGGGGCTGTTAATGCCGGCGACGGCACGTCAGGCTCTGGAGGCTCCGTTTTCAGTTACAGCCTCTGGACGTGAAGCAGGTTGCGTTGACTGGTGATGCAAACGATACAGTTAAGCTTTTAAGTACTCGGCGCGTTAAAGCAAACACGTGTTGTCCCAGCCTGTCCCTGTCCCCGTGGGGTGTCGCTGGGGCTCCGAAAGGGGAGCCAGAGCCAGCCTTGCCCCTGGGATCTGGGAGAGCAACTGGGCTGCCTGGAAATATCGCCCTGAGCGTTTTAACATTTAAAAATAAATAGATTGTGTTCTTGCTAAACAAAGTCAGGGCTTATTTTAGGCAAAGGCGCAATCTGAGCATAGCTTTTGAAAGCCGCTGCAGCGCTCCCGTTACGGCATCGGGACTTCATGTGCAGAGCTCGTGTTACCTTTGTGCTTGGCTCCCATGACAAACGTCTGAGAGCCGGTTTTCAGAAACGGGTTTGCTGTTAGGAGAGCGTATTATTTATTTGTAACGTCGATGTGGGTGTTCACCCAAGGTATCTGCTCACTTAGCACAAAGGGTTCACGTTGTTACACGTGGCATTATGTAGGAGTGCTCCTTACAGGTGCTTAATGACCTACGAACATTTTGTTAGGCTGAGCCATGTTGTTACTGACCCTCCGAAGTTTCGTCTGGGGCTCGGGCTTTCCATTTTTAAGTCAGATTTAACCAGGGAATGAACTATAGCTGCGCCAGTTTGCAGGACAGCGTGTGAACCAGTCCGACCCCGTGGCTGGAATGGGAGCTGTGCGGCCAGGCTCCCCGTAACCCTCACAGCCGGGGTACTGCAACCCCCGTGAGCGGGGCTTAGGCGAAGGTTTATCACCGGGACACTCCTCAGCGCCCTGGTAGACACCATGGTTTTCCCCAAAGAGACACTTTTGATAGGTATGGGAGCCTTAGGCGGCTTTCTTCAACGCATCGGGCTGCCGATGAACGAAGGTGAAAGAGGAGCCCAGCCTCAGCACTGGGATTAACCTTTTGTTTCTAGGTCTTTATGGGATAGACTGGACCATGCTGCCTTTTCCAAGACGGAGTTCTCTGCGCTGTTAAAGCCTCACCATGGGATCGGCACCACTGATGGGCATCTGGCTGGTTGAGAGCCCATCCAGCCCCTCTCTCCATCGCCAGGACCTCTCCTCTCCTTCCCGTGGCCCCGTCTTTCTGCGCCCAGCCCTGCAGCAGTGGATTCTCTGCAGGTTTAAGGCTCCAAAGCTCCTCTCTCTTTTTGTCCTTCTCTAAACACAAGGTCCTTAGCCCCAAATCCCTTTGCTCTTGTGCTGGCAGAAATCCTGCAGCAAGCTGATTTCCTTAGTTATGATGATTGTCTTCCCCGTTCTGCCATCTCTCTAGCTGAACAACAGTCCCCCGGCTGGCTTTTCAGTCCCTGACCATCATTTGTCAAGCTTGGGTCTCCTTTCTCTGCCCAATAGCTCGCTGCTTTTCTCTTTTCAAAGAGAAAATGGGCAAGATCCAGTTCTCCTGACGTGCTGTCCCCTGTCCCACCACAACTCTGTCCTCCTCCTTTGCTGCTGCGGATGCAGAAAATTCTCACCTGGTCTCTTCTTGGAGTCATCTTCATGGCTCCCGTTAACATATATCTTGTCTATAATCTGTATCTTCCTTTGCTCTTTCCCTTCATTTCTTGCTCTCTCTTAGATCGTATCCCTCACCAGATGAGCACGTTTCCATCTCCTCCGTGGCAGAGATACAAGCTGCTGCCCCATTCTCCTCTCTCCTTACCACTGATACGATTTATTGCATTGAAAGCTGTTGGGATTTCTTGTCTTCCAGTATTCCAGCATCGCTGACTCGTGATTTAAGCTGGGAGGAACTTGCAGAGAGCATCTGGTACAACTCCATGCTCAAAATGGGTCTGATTAGAGCAGGTCACTCAGGGCCATGTCCATGCATTACCCTAAATGCAAGGATTTTTTTTTCCTTTCTTTTCTTCAGCTTCTGGTCTATCAACTCAACTGCTGGTCTTTTAGTGAAGCCACTCGTAAGCATTCATAAAAAACCCAGGACCAGCAATCCATTTTTGTCATTGTAGAGTTGTTACTGAAATTCAGAGCTGCCAGCGATGGCCTTCTCTTGGCATCTCTGACTTTCTTCTTCTTATACACGGCGGAGAAGCTGTGTCTGTCCTTCAGCTTCTGTGCAGGGATTTGCAGGGGTCGTTTGCTCCTTCACAACTTTTTCCTGCCTTCGCTGTAACTTCAGCTCATTATCTCTGTCCTGATGTCTCACAGCTCATTTCTGGGCTTGTCTCACAGCCCATTTCTGGGCTTCTCTCCCTCCAAACAGGGATCTCGGCTGCTTCTTTGATATCTCCTAGAGACGACTGGCTGTCGGTGCCCTTCCAACAAATTATGCAGACTTCTCACTAGTTTCTTCCTTTGTGCACAGCAGTACCAACCTGTCTGTCCTTCACATCTCCAAGGCACGTGTCATCTTCAGGCTTTTCTCTGAAATCCCACCTCCAAGCTAGGTTGGATCTGGCAAGTTCTCTATATAGAAGGTCTCCAAGACGCTTTCATATAGCAAAATCCTCCAGAGGTTTTATGGTCTTCTGTTCCTCCAAAGACATTGTAAGACTGCTGCTGCAATTACTGTTACCCTAAATGATGGCTTTGACCAGGACCCTTTCATTTGGGTCCTGACTCCTCTGCTTTCTTGCCTCAAACACCAGCTCTTCATCTTTGCTTTCATGACTTACCCCCATCCCACCCTTTCCCGTAGTCACCAGTGATTTTGACATTTAATGCTCATTTATTACACTCGCCTGAAAAGTATCTTCGTGCTTCTTCCCGGTGCCCTCCAACCTGGGAGAAGTTCCCTGTGAAGACCCACAGAGGTTGCCAGGCTTCAGTCCGCCTTCGAGCTCAGCTCTACTGCCGTGCGTATGAAGTTATTTCCCAGGAGCAGAGGCCCAGCGATGTGCTGCCGCCACCTCTTGTCATTCTGAGCCGTCGTATACAGCTTTCTTCTAGATACGTTCTTCTGCTCCTCACCAACCACCCGCTTTCTCTTGGCCTTGAACTGGATTTTGGCGCCAACGTAATAAATTGTTCCTGCCGTAGTTAGGAAATACACAGGTCTTCACCACTAGACCCTCTAGAAAATGCTAATTTGTTGACAATAAATATATTTCCCATATTTCTTTCAGCAAATATGTATGTTTGTGACCCAGGTCTCTGCAGGCTTTTGCTGTTTGAAGTCCAGAGTGACTTGTGGCCAGTTTGCAGGTGGAAATGATGCTCTCAGGAGTTACGCCATCGGTGCAACGCGAATCATCCCACGTCCAACAGTATGAGAGGGGGGACGTTGCGCTGCGTGCGTTGGATTGAACGCGGCCATTTTCAGAGGTTTAATTGTGTTTATATTCAATAAAAAGGGAAAAGGCCCATTTATAAGTACTAAGGCTGTGGCCAACCTTCATCTCAATTTAATCTTAGGTTTGTTCAGGCTGAAACAAGCGTTACAGGTTTATATGGCAGAACTTCCCTAATGAAGCAATTTCACTCTGACCGCTAAAGGGGCTGGCGGAGATTTAAATTCATATAATTTTTATATTACTATCAAATTCAATTTTTCCCCCCAGCCTCTGGGCTTTGTAAAATCAAGTTCTTGGTTCCTGAAGTCTAAAGCTATAAAACGCACGTCTTTAAGGCACTTGCAAAATTCCATTATTTCCTCAATCATGTTATAATTAAATGAAAAAATGTTTTCAATTATCGAATTGAGAAGAAGCAGGACCATTTTAGAATAGGTTTTGCCGTGATCTTGTAAAGATGATAATGGCTGTTACAGCAGGTTAATCATCATTTGTCCTAGGTGCTGTTTTATTTTCCCATTCCATGGTGCAATTTCGGATACGAGATGTTTGGGAACTTTACAGAGAAGTTGTCTTGAACTGTGCAATGCTGTGAGTCTGGTACTTTTTTTCCTTTCAAACAGAGCCCACAAACTAGTGAAAAGGAAATAAACTCGGCAAGAGGGGCTGAGCATTCGGTGAGGAGGGACGGATGATGGTTTTGTTGGCTTGACTTTGCTCTCTTGGGTCCAAATCCACTTTATATTTTCCTAGTGTTTATTTTTTTAAAAATATTGCCTGTGCTGATGTCACAAAGAAGAAGGTTTTTTAAAATTTCTTCCAAATGAAGCCATCTGTTCACTTAGGTAACTTCAGCGTTGAGGTGACCACACCAAGTCAACTCTGGGTGAAGAATCGGTAACGTTAGCAAGATAATCTACAATGATAATGTGGCTAAAAATCTACAGAAGGCATTACTGTGAGGATACCCTTGTTTTTAATTCTTACACGTCTTCTGCAACGCCCGAGTGACTTTTGCACCGTGCTGTGGTAGGGGTGGTGATGTGAAATACGTAGATGAGCTTCTCTTGGTCCTGGATTGCAATCTTCAAAATCATTTTTCACCTTCTACCGTTGAGTAGGCAGGGTCACATTTAACGCAGGGAAAAAAACCAAACCTGAAATGAAGTCAGGAAGAGGGAAACGTGGGTAAAGTTCCTTGCCAAGGAATTGCTTTTATAGGCCGAAGACCTAGAGCTGCTTCGTGCCCAGCTGGTGTGCAGGTCCCGACTAGAGCCAGCTCCTCCGCACGCTTGACCGCAGAAGCGGGCAGGAGTGTCCTCCAGTCTCTGCGCTGAAAGGACAGCAATTAAGCAAGGTAAAGCTCGGTGGAAGCACTTGGAAGTTAAACGGGGCAGGGTGTCTGCGTCGGTCCATAAATAAGCCTGAAAAGACTGTGCGGAAGGTACGCGCAAGCTTTTACGCAAAAGCCGGAGAGTAAATCTTTGTTCTGCCAGATGGCTGGGAGGAGATGCCTGTTCCCCGCTGCGTCTGCTGGTGAAGGCTTCCCTGGGATTTTGGCGTCTTGACCTTGGACGTTTTGCAATTTCCTCGGGTAATGGCTGAAACTTTGCAAAAGGAGATGGAATGAGTTTTCAGCTCAGTATTACTCTGTTCCGAAGCCGGGTGTTTCCCACATCCTACATTAGCGTAGGTTAACGTGGTGCTTTTAAAGTAAAGACGACTCCAGTTGTGATTTTCTCTCCTGTCTTGCATCTGAAATCCTCATCTAAAATTCTCTTAGTGCTCTCTTCAAGCTTTCTCTGAATATATCTTGCCTTGAGGAAAACGGAAAGGCTGGCATAAAGAGGCACTTGGTTCTTGTTATCCAGTTCTTAGTGCCAGAGTGAAAGTGTGCTTTAGTCTGGGAAATGACCCTCGTGTTACACGATTCTTAAAAATTAGAGGAATTTACTGGAGAGATGGGGAGTCATGGGCAGGAGACGGACAAAACTCAGAGGAACGTTGGCTGAGAGGGAGCTCTGACGGTCTCTGCTCTGACCTCCAGCTTGAAGCGGGGCTGTCGTAAATGCCGGAGCAAATTCGTCATTGCCTTGTCCAGCCTAATCTTGAAAATCTCCCGGGACGGAGAGTCCGTCACCAGGCGACCTATTGCGCTGCTCTACGTTTTTCTGGAGTTTTCTGTCACATCCAACCGAACTGCCTAAACGACAACTTGTGGCTGCTGCTTTAAAAACAATTCCTGGGGCAAAAATGCCAACAGAAGGAATTTAAACCAAGCAGTCTGGCATTTAACGGGGATTATTGCGGCTATTTGCTTCCAAAAGCTATTGAGCCCAGTCTTCTACTGTAACGAAAAAGTCTTTCGTTGTAATGAAAAAGGGAATGTACCTAATCTGCATGGGGTTTGGGGGGTCCACAAGAGCGAAGGAGCTAATCCAGGGGCACCACAGTGTATTTTTTAATCTTGCACCGTGTGTCCTTTCTGGACAGGTTCCTCGAGACTCGGAGAAAGGCTTAAATAATCTGGCAGTTTTGGGGAGATCTCTCTACCTCAGAGACCTGCGGATCTTTGAGCACTGGGAACGTCTGAGCTTTTTGTGCTGTTGGTTTGTTGCCCTGATGCTACAAAGAATTTAGGAAAGATTTAGATTTTAAACTAAGCCCGGCGTGTGTCCTTGAGCAAAGCCTGATGTTTTACAGATAAAGATGTTGCCTCTCTAGGCAGGGTATCTCAGAGGAACGCAGGCTCATTTAGAAAATGTTTCATCATTTTAAAACTGTTCACGATAGGCTTGTAATAAAGTATTTTAGTTAACCTTACAGCCTTATTTTTCCTTTTTTTTCCTTTTATGGCTGTAGAAGATGTTTTTCCCACATGGAGATCCTGGATTAAGGATAGTAAGAGTGTGGAGGGGAACTATTTTAATTGTCAGGAGCTTTGATTTAGTAATGAGGTGCTGACACGGCGACACTGTGTTCCTCCCGGTGCTCAGGAGAAGCGTCGGACAGCTTCACCGTTTCCGCGCCCTCGTTTTCCATCCAGGCTCAGGATGGGATCAGTACCCAAGGCTCGAAGAGAGGTGCGTCAACCACGGGAAAAGGGACTTTATTTCAGACCCCGACGCCCAGCAGTTTTCACCAGTTTCGTTGCTGATGCTCCCCGACAGCTGCAGAAGTCCGCAGTTCACCGGGGATTTTGGTGATAGTTTTGTTGGCAATATTCGTGTACTCGAATGGCTGCGGTGTTTCCAAGTTATTTGCACTTTGTTGCCACGCTTTCCAATATTAGTTCATCTCCTTTGCTTTTCTAACTGAGGAGAGTAGGGTTGTCGGGCATTGGCACAGGCTGCCCAGGGAGGTGGTGGAGTCCCCATCCCTGGAGGGATTCAAAAGACGTTTAGACGAGGCCCTAAAGGATACGATTTAGTGGGGGACTTGGTAGTGATAGGTTAATGGTTGGACCCGATGATCTTGGAGGTCTCTTCCAACCAGAACAATTCTATGATTCTATGATTAAGTTCCCTCTCATTTCTAAAAGCACAAGGGGAAAGCAGTCACATTTATTTGAAAAAATGATGCTTGTGCAAAAAAAAAGCGAGCCGCCGCGTTGAGGGAATTAGCCGACATATGTGCCAGCAACCATATGGGAATCCAGCCGGCTGTATTTGTGTCCTTAGGAGCCCTGTGCCAACAGAGCGAGACTTGCCGGTCCCCAGACTCATTGGGGATGTTCGCAGCCAGCTGGGTTATCTCTGCGCAGCGCTGCTCTGCCACGTAGGCAACCCTCTGCGTTTCAGATTTAGCTAGGATGAGAAAAAACACGCTTTTCTCAGAGGTGGTTTCTCATGATCAGCAGATCTAACTCAATAATGCGAGTCATTAAAACTATAGCAAAGGATGGGAATTAATGGTTGGACCCGATGATCTTGGAGGTCTCTTCCAACCAGAGCAATTCTATGATTCTATGATTCATCTCACTAGGCATGGTTTAGTGGGTAACGTTATACGTGATCACATCCCCTATACTGGCTGTCATCATGGTCATCGCGGCATGTATTTTCTCTCTTTCCTTTATTGTGAGCATGTGATGAGATCTATGAGAACGACGCGGTTCCTTGTGTTCACAGAGCGGAGCAGGAGCATGGTCTCATCCGGACCTCCGCGTGCGGGACGAGCAGCCCAGGTGATAGGAAGCACGTTACTGATGCGCGCACAGTTTAAAACGAAGGCGGCGTGTGTGATGGCAGGCTTCGAGAAGCCTTTCCTAGAAGTCGTCTGCCAGTAGCGTTGCAGAGCTGTGCTGGTTACCGCCCTGGCTCTGCAAATGTTCCCTCCTGACGCCATCTGTGGTGGTCTATGGTTTCTACGTGGCACCATCCGCAGTGAGCCAGGCCCTGCCGGGGAAGGGTACGCTCCACGAGACGTGGTTTAATTAGGGCGCGCTTTCATTAGTTCGCTCATCTGCAATCGGGCGGTAACTCGTCGCTTGCAGGTCATGTCATCTTTTGCCAGTCCCCTCGCTGTTTCTAGTCCTGAGCGTCCCTGGCAGGAGCTGTAGGGCCTCAGGAGAGGCAGGTCTGGGACAAGGGTTTCTCAGCTTCCCAGACAATCAGAGAGCGGGAGTGGGCTTCGCTGAGGACGTACACGTGGTGTATATATGCTCAGCGAAGGCTGAAGGACCCCAGTTTTCTTCATGTTCTTCTTTGCCCAAGGAAGCGCTGCTTGGCCAGTTCAGTTGTCCGTTTCCACCTCCCTGGTTTCCTTCTCTTCTCCGTTCCCTGGTAGGTTGCAAGCCTTCGTGCCAGCTTTGTCCAGTCTTGCAAGGAAAAAATTAAGGTGTAAGTAGGTTCCTACACTCGTTCCTAGCCCAAAATACACAAATTCGCTGGAAATGAGCTTTCGTTACTTCTGCAGATCGTGAAGCATCATGTTTGCTGCCCCAGGTCCAGAAGAGCGTGCAGAGATGGTCACTGATGCCTTCCGTTCTGCGCTGCAGAGGCGTCACGCGGCTTGTCCACAGGTCCGTGTCTGTCCCAGTCATCTTGCGCCAATACGGAACTGGAGAAGCAGTTTGGCATTGCTTTTTCCAATTTTCATTTGAAAAACTAAAAGCTATTTTAGTTAACCAGAACGAGAGAGGTGCAAGGGTTTGGTTCCGTCCCTGCTTCAGCAGGACTTGTCTTTGTAGGATCCCTTCTGATGGCAATTTGGCCTGAATAAGCTGTAAAGAATCAGCCATATAACAAATTCCTGTGATTTTATTCAAATAAAACATTATACGAGTCTTCCTTGATTGAAATAGCTTGAACAAGGAAAAACTAAACAGAACCTACAAGTTCTTGATGGGTTTAATTCTGTACCAGTTACTCAGAAGAACATCTGTTTTCCTTACCTCGACTTTCATCTCAGATTTTATTCCTGCTGCTTAACTGGATGAAATTCTGGTTATTAATATGTTCTGAAAATTAATTGGTTTACTAATAATAGGACTTGGTTTTCTCCAAACTCTTGGATTCTTTAGCAAGGTTAAAATATCAATATATCCCAAAGCGGAGTCATCATTTGAGAGAGTTGGAGGGTTTTTTCTGTTCCCTGTTGGTGTTTCTCTCTAGTGACTTATTAAATAATACGCTAAAGTGCAGCTGTCGAGTCCTTCACGAAGAAAATGGGTCAAAGACCGTTTCATGTGGCTCCGTGTGCCAAATTCTGCTGCTGCGGCTCTGCAAATTACTCTCCTGCAAGTACTCTTTGCAAACCCGTGTGCTTTGCTGCTTTTTAGTTATTGCCCAGATAGAATCGTAAGAGCCCATTAGCGTTACCAAGTCTAAAAAAACCAAGCAAAGACGTAGAGAAGCAGCAACAATAAGCGTGTGTGGATACACGGACACAGTCGTCTCGGTGCATACGAAGCCGTCAGTGCTGCTCAGAGCTTTCTGAAGCTGTGCCGCCTGCTCCGTTCCACCGCAACGCTATTTATTTTGAGGAAATCGGTTTGCAAATAAATGGTTTCCTCTTCACCGGCGCAAGTTTCTTGCTCGTTTGCCTTGGACTATCCTTGCGTTATCCAGTCGAGGCTGGTAGATGCGTACCTTACGCAGAGTAGATCTGCAAGGCTCTAGTTTCTACAGCTCTTCTGATTTGCCCAAGATTTAATTGACTTGTCCTTGAATGTGATAATTAACTTTTAATATATCTTAAAGACACTCTTGTCGCCGGCTGGCTGATAAAAATAGGAACGTAACGTGTGTGGTAGGATGCTAGTGCACTTTTTTATTTCTTTTAATGAAAAAATCAGTCATTTCATACCTCTGGGTTGTTTCACGTAGGGAATATTATTAATTACTTGCTAGTGAGACACTAGTTCATTACAATAATTTAGAATAAATTGGAAGAATAATTGGTTTAAATTATTAATAGATTCAGCAAGTAAGTAGGTATTAACATCCTAGTATCGGCGTTACGTCGCTCAGGTTCCGCTTCAGCCTTTCGGTTCGTCCATACTAAACTTAAGCCACATTTGACCTACAAAAATATCGATGTTAATTCCTGTAGACAACAGCGTTTGCTCTTCTCTGTCTTCCTGATCTTCTGAAAACACTGTAGGACGTCATATCAACGTTATTGAGCGATTCTGTGAGAGGCGCTGGGCGTGCTCCTGGTGGAGTGGGTCCGCTGGAAATGGGGGTTCCATCAGCGGAGGGTGATTTCCAGGCGTTGTTGCCGTCTCGGCGATGGGAAACGCGCTCCTGGGGGCCTGAGTACGGTGAAATTCGGCGTCTGCCTAACGCTCTGCCAGCTGCAAGACTGACGGGCGTTGCGCCATGAATATGGGTCACGTAAGAATCATAGAATCATAGAATTGTTCTGGTTGGAAGAGACCTCCAAGAAAAACCAATACAGGCCAAAAATGCTAATAAATGTGGATTTGCTTCTTTTTGGGTCCCTCGTATCCCTTGTATTTTGCCTTTTAGTGCCAAATGTACCTTTTTTTCCCCACATTGCCTCTGTGCAATGATGGAAGAGCAGAAAAAAGTGCAAGAACGTGAAATTAAAACTGGTGAAGATTTGAACGGGGATAAAAAAGATGGAATGAGTGGAAAGGGGGGGAGGGGGGAAGAAGCGTTGCAAACACAAGTAGGGGACGTCTTTATACTGTTGCTATGCAGGAAGAGTAAGGGACGCTGCAGTCATGCCCGCACATGCAAAACCCCCCAGCAGTGTCATTTGCAGGGCTTTTAAGACTTGGGAGTTGTAAATTTGCAAGTAAATTCTGTTGTAGAAGCTGGTTCGAAGGCAGAGCGCTCCGCTTTCACGCCATCGACCCCGGTCGCCTGCATGGGCCGAACTCGGCCATCGCTCCCGCAGTGGCTGCTTCCGAGCAGCCGAAACAAAAGCTCCTAAATGTATGTTTTTCTGATACTTTGATCAGTTTGACCCATGAACGATTGGTATAGAATTAGCTCCAGAAGAGATTTGGGTTTATTTGCTTAACTAGAGGACTTTCCCTTTTATCTGTCACGGTCAACAGATTGCACAAGGTCTCTGGGGTTGTGACAAGAATTAAGTACTGAGGCAGGACCGGTGGTTTCAGTAAGGACAAGGCTGGAGTGACGCCGCTTGGTAAGCACGCAAAAGCCCGTACAAACCTCCTTTTTCAGGCACGTTCAAATCAGCGTTCCTGGGAAGGAAATTAAAAGGGTTTAGATGAGTATGGTTTTGTTCTTTAGGCTCGCATGGCAGGAAAATGTATTTCTGAAATCCGGGTGTAGATACGGGAAACATTAACTTTTGTTTGTAGAAACTAAACTGGAAATATTTATTCCGTATTTCTAACTATGGAACATTTATATTTATTCTGAGACAAGGTGGCCTTGTCTAACTTGCATCCTTGTCACGTAAGCTGATAATACGAAGAGCCCGTTTCTGGCATCGGTCCATAGGACTGAAGTCTCACCGTCGTCACGTGCAGAGTTCGGTACTAAAAGTAAACGCAAGAAAGTCGTAAATCCCTGGATCTAGCACAGGCTCACGCGGCCCTGGTGGGGCTCAGTATGTCAAAATTAAAACAGTTGATAAAAATCTTGAAGGCAGCGAATAGGAAAGGAAAAAGCTTGGGAGGGAAGGAACCGACCGTGCAGGACCCATCGTCAGCAAAGACCTGATGCCTCCGCGAAAAATCACCGGTTGAGATGGAATTACTGCCTCTTCAGTTCTTTATTGCAATTCAGGTTATAATTGCAGATAGAACCGAGCTGGAAATGAAGTTCCGCTGTGTCTCTGCTTGGGGTCTTCAGATGGGCTGGAAGACCTCGGGGGTCATTTGGTTGGGCAGTCTGTAGAAGACCTGGGTGACCCTCGTTTGACTTGCGTTCGACTCGCCCTTCGGAGCGAGCTAGCGAAGCGATAGCCCTCGGCATGTACTGAGGGACGCTCGGCGGGATGTCAGCAGACCCAGCCGTGACGAGATGGGCGCGATTACACCGTTTCAAACCAGATAAGGTTCCACACGCGAATCGGGAGTGAAGGATAAGGGAGGAGATACCCACCTCTTTTTCTCCTTCACCCTTAAAAGATTGCAACAAGAAGGATTTCAGCTGAGTATGTGACTATCTGAGGTGTATCTCCTCAGCGCGTTCTCGCAGCTGTGGCATTGGGTTGGATTCCCCTTCCCAAGCCGACGGGTTCCCCAAGGGACAGCACGCGGTCGAGTTTCTCTGCGTGGTAAGAAGGCAGAGCAGACCCCGCATCGGGTAGGAGCCTACAAGTACCTGACTTGCAAGTCTTCGCACCCCGACGCTGCCAATAATCCCTCCGTTTCCCTCAAGCAATAAGAAAACTGATTAAAATTAATAAAGAGAGGGTTGTTTGGGGTTTTTTGTTTTCCAAATACCTCATGCTGGCTGCAGGAGCCAACGCTTAAGTGATGATGGCCAAGAAGGCCAACGGCATCCTGGCCTGTATCAGCCATAGTGTGGCCAGCAGGACCAGGGCAGGGATCGTCCCCCTGTGCTCGGCCCTGGCGAGGCCGCCCCTCGAGTGCTGGGGTCAGTTCTGGGCCCCTCACTCCAAGACAGACCCTGAGGGGCTGGAGCGTGTCCAGAGACGGGCAACGGAGCTGGGGAAGGGTCTGGAGCACAAGTGCTGTGAGGAGCGGCTGAGGGAGCTGGGGGGGTTTGGCCTGGAGAAAAGGAGGCTGAGGGGAGACCTTCTCGCTCTCTGCAACTCCCTGAAAGGAGGTTGGAGCCGGGGGGGGTCGGTCTCTTCTCCCAAGGAACAGGCGACAGGACAAGGGGAAACGGCCTCAAGTTGCGCCAGGGGAGGTTTAGATTGGACATTCGTAAAAATTTCTTCCCCGAAAGGGCTGTCGGGCATTGGAACAGGCTGCCCAGGGCAGTGGGGGAGTCCCCATCCCTGGAGGGATTGAAAAGCCGTGTAGATGTGGCACTTGGGGACATGGGTTAGTGGTGGCCTTGGCAGTGCTGGGTTAGCAGTTGGACTCGATGATCTTAAAGGTCTCTTCCAACCAGAACAATTCTATGATTCTATGACGTTTTGCAGTTCCGTGTGTTAACAGCTGGGTGAACAGCTGGGGTGAGGGTACCGCTTCTCGCAGGCGTACGGACGGGCAGGTGTATGAGCTTCCCAAGCTCATCGGCCGCCTTCCCCGGCGGTACCAGCTTCTGGAAGCACGAGCCTCGGCTCGCATCTCGTCCCCCAGCAGCGATGGCTCCAGAGGGCCGGGGGAAATGGGGTTCACGTGGGTTTTGTTAGCTGTGAATCGGGGTGAGTGCTATTTATCGGCAAATAATGTGGTTTTATTATCTTTATAGATATATATTTTGCATACATAATGCCAGAAAATAATGTGGTATCACACATCTTTAGCAAAATACTGCTAATACTTAGCTTTCTTACGCGTTCAGTGAACACGTGGCTTTAACGTGTATCATAAAATGATGCTGAGGGACTCGGATGACATCTTTGAATGAGAAAGCAGTGGCACAGAGGTAAAAGTTCCCATTGTTTAGTTCATCTGATTTTTTTTCAGGAACCAGGAAATATTCTTGTTTATGTTGTAGTACTGAAAGGTGAAGTGAAAACCTGTGTTCTTACAGTGTCTTACCTTTAGTCTTTTTCTGTGGGACCTAAGAATTCTTATCAGCCGGCTTTCTTCATCCCTGTCTATGTGTTTCTGCTATGTGATGAGTGAAACAGGGCTCAGCCTGGGATACTCCCTTCAGAGTACGGCCCAGGGGCTCCAGGTAACCCCAGTCCCCCGCTCAAACACAGGTTGTCACGTACAAACACCCGCAAAGAACGGTGAACAAAAGCCAATAACAAATATTTTAAGTTTAACTTATTGGTTGTACGCACAAAACAATAGAATGTTGTTTCGTGGATTTTTCTCAAAAAAAAATCTACATTTTTTTCGAGAAATGTCTTTGAATGGAAAAGTTTGGTAAGTGTTGGCCTAGGGATGCCTTTATTTTGCCTACCTAAGCCTGGTGGGACTCCTTCCTGGCAATGTGCGTGTGAAATTGTAATACTCTGGGAAGTATTAAACTTCTACTATGTCAAGAACGCACCAGAATTTCACATCTTCAGACAATTAATTGAGCAGGAATTGCATTCCCGTAGAGCTACTGACACCCCGGGAACGCCTAGCGGTACTATTACTGCCGAGCAAGAGCCGTATTGTGAGTATTAATAGAAGAGCACTTATAGAGGAATGTAATTCTTGATTTCCAGATGATTTTCGCAGACTGCTTAGACTACTGTATTCAAAAGCAGTCTACGCAATTCAGCCGCAGGCCTCATTTCCATCGGTAAGATTCCTGGGCTCGCCGCTGCTCTGATCCCTGCAGGGAAGACGGAAGGTGCCGGTAGATGGAAACCGATCCCCGATATCCCGCTCTCGGTTGCTGCAGGGTTTGCGTTTTGCGGTTATCGAGGATGACGCGGGCTGTCGTCCGGTAACACGGTACAAAGTAATCCTTGTCGCAGCCGTTTGGTAAAGCCGGGCGTGAGTTACGGACGGCGATACCCAGGAGTTACGCGTGCAGCCTATTTAAAATCCCGCTGCGGTTTGCTGGCGTTGGAGCTAGATAACGATCGTAGGGAAGGAAGCCCAGGTAATCCTTCTGTTGCTGCTGAGTGACATAAAGAGGTTTCTTTTTCTTGTTCCGTAGATGTTATTACTAAACCAGTGGGGTTTAAGCAACTTGACATGACAGCAGCCCATAAGCAAAACCCCAGCGCTTTGTTTTAGATAATGTAAGTTGTCTTTTGAATGGGATTTATGCCCAAATTCTCAGCCTACCTAAGCTTGCTCCCTTTCCAGCTCTGGATAGATACAGTTTTCTTTATATCTATTGAGGTAAAATGCAGCTCAGCGTTAAATTGAGGTAAAAGGCAGTTCAATGATTTCAATGTTAAATCAATTAAAAACGGTTGGAAGCCAACCTGCTTCGACGTTCTCGATCATTTTATTTGAGCTTTGACTCCCATTTCTTCTTCAGCCAGACGTTTCTTTAAAACCTTTTCATCCCTTATCAAATTTTAACATGAGATTGCCCATTTTAACACTCCAAGTGGTTCAGTGCGGACCCAGAGAGGCACTTGACCCCGTCGGAGAAGGAGCTTGGACTCGCCATGGTTGCACCCGTGGCGCGAGTCTCGGCTCTCAGAGTGGTGGGGTTCATGGTTTCGTTTCAGGTCCGTCTGTCATTGCCAAGTCAGATTTGAATTAGAAATACAACCCGTAGCGGGGCATGTCTGCCCCGCCAGCAGAGGAATGATCTCAACTCAATTTATTTGGAGCCGTTCAATGCGCTAGGGCTGTTGCACGGGGCTGGGGCGGGCGGAGGGTTTTGCTCCAGATGAAGCTGATGATGGTCCAGTAAATGGTGTGCGGAGCAGAGAGGTGAGGAGCTGGAGGGGAGCCGCGGTCCTGCCGTGCAATACCTTTGCGCGCTGGATGCGTGAAGGAAGGGGAGAGTAAATTTGCACCTGCTCATACTTACTGATGCAAGTCCTTTGGCTCTTTCCCGTGTTCAGTGGCCTCCGATTCAAACATGAGATTTGGGCCGTTGGGATTCATCACAATTCATTCTTCAATATCTGCTTGGCTGATATGAATTCTAAAAGAAGGAGAAAGTTTCTTGAAGGGTTATAATGGTTTTAAATTATGGCTATTAATAATTGCTTATATTTTTATTGTGTTTTCTCCGGTGCTGGCTGCTGAAGCTTCCGCCTTGATACTCAGGTATTCATCAGCACGTGTCCTGTAAAACTCATATAAAATCACATAAAACTAGCCCTCGAAGCAAAAAAATCCATCTTGTCGGGGTGGTACATGTCCACCCAGAAGACGACCGGCCACTCCACGGCACACAAGAGCCAATACAGCATCGTGCCGTCAAGACCAGAGACTGTCGCCGCGATAAAATACCTTTTGTTGGGGTTGTTCGAAGCCGTAGCAATATTCATCAACACGCCGCCGCCGGTAGGAGACAGGGCCGGGAATGAGGACCCATCACTTTCCTCCTGGGAATATGCTGGGTGACAACCCTAATTGCTCTCCTAACGCTTCTATCGTACTCCCTCCGGCAGCGTAATTTCCTGCGGGTCGGGGAAGCGTCACCCCACCGGTGCCAGAAACTCATTCATTTCTCCGCATGTCTGTTCAATTCCTTGGGTAGGATTCTCGCGGGGACAGAGAGGAGCTGGTCACAGGCGCTGTTCGTAATTCTCTTGGACGTGTTGGTTGTAAACCTTAATTTAAAGTTGCTTTATTTTTTTTTTTAAAGAAAGTCATTTTTGTCAGCATAATATCCTTCTAGCAGTTGCAATATTCTAGATAGTGAATACGAGGGGTTATTCCTTTTACAAGGACGTGTTTGTCAGAGCCCGTTTTGCTGCTTTCCGGCAGCCGGTGGGTAGAGGAGAGTTGTGGAGAGTCAAACGCCGTACCTTGGGCGCTTGCTCTGTGGTTCCTTGCTCTGATTGGGCTTTCCTAAGGAAGCGCATCCTGGGAAACGAGACCTGCAGAGTCCCGTGGTAGGGACGTGTCGCACCCTGGGCGTGCGACGTGCCATTTCAGACCGGTGATCTTTATTAGGTGAAGATTAGGCTCGTTTTCAAGTTTAAGCTCTATTTTCAGTAGATTGTTACTTGTTGCTCTGGTACTTGTAATGTCATCTTTTCTGATCTAATTTCTTTAAAGACGGTAAACCAGATGTTTGGTGTAATACTTAAATCGATGTTTTCCGAAATACTGTGTGTGCCGTGCTCGGGACAGGAGCGTAGAGGCGCTGAGGTCAGGAGGGACCTCGGAAGCTCCCCGGGTTCGCTCTGCTCCTCCGCGCGGAGCCAGCTGTGGTCTTCTCCGTGAAACGGCCTTGTGACCGAAGTGGGGTCGGGCCCAGTAACTGAGATTTCTGTTTGGTTTGGTCAACTGAAACCTTGATTATTCTAATTTTTTTACTAAATGAAGCGTAGGCGCTGGAGGGGAGGTGGTGGTTATAGCCGGCCGTGCTGTGACCGTAGACCAAGAGGAAGGGGAAGGCATAGAAATTATTACAAATAAAAGGTAATAAGAGCTTTAAAAAGAAAGTAGCTGCGGACCTAGGGGACCTCATTATCTCCGTCCTCAAGCTCACATCAGTATAGTTTCTGAAACCGGACGTGCGAATCTATCAAGTCACGAGTGCTGTCGTAACTGGGAAGCACGAGAGGCATCAGAAGCGATTCAGGTAGCTGCGAGCTGGAAAACGGCGATGTTACACAATCCTGAATTACCCAAATTTGTGGCAAAGGCTGGAAGGAAACCGCGACGCGTTGTGTCTGTGGCGGGAGAACCCTGGTTTTGGACAAGGGAGCCCCAGCAGGCGTCGTCGGTCTGGACTTGAACAGAAGGTTGTATGTTCTGGAGCACAAGTGCTGTGAGGAGCGGCTGAGGGACCTGGGGGGGTTTGGCCTGGAGAAAAGGAGGCTGAGGGGAGACCTTATTGCTCTCTACAACTCCCTGAAAGGAGGTTGGAGCCAGGGGGGGTCGGTCTCTTCTCCCTAGTAACAGGCGACAGAACAAGAGGAACCGGCCTCAAGTTGCGCCAGGGGAGGTTTAGGTTGGACATTCGTAAAAATTTCTTCCCCGAAAGGGTTGTCGGGCATTGGAACAGGCTGCCCAGGGCAGTGGTGGAGTCCCCATCCCTGGAGGGATTCAGAAGACGTTTAGACAAGGCCCTAAGGGATATGATTTAGTGGGGGACTTGGCAGTGCTGGGTTAATGGTTGGACCTGATGATCTTGGAGGTCTCTTCCAACCAGAACAATTCTATGATTCTATGATTCTGTGTGGCACCACGTGCGGACGCAGAAGTTAAACGGCACGAGGCGGAGTTGTAGGAGACATTCAGAGGTGTGTTCAGTGGGACCAGGACGATATTTGTACCCTTGTGCAAAACCCCGGTGGGAGCTAATCTGGAGTATTCCAAACCACTGAGGACACGTACGGTCACGGAGGGTGAATTCACGCTGGTCCAGGTACAGGGAAGCCAAGAGAGCTTAAGACAAAAAGTTAGGAGACTTTGATTCGTTTAACTCAGTGAAATAAAATCTGGGAAGGTTCGGGGGTTTTGTATATAAAGGGGAAGAAAATCATTATTTTAACTTGAGGTTGGTTTTGGTGCGTTGGTTTAGATTTAAGCTTGCGATGAGTAGATTTAGACTGGGGAATGGAAGAAGGTGACTGACCATAGAGAAACAAGTTCTGGAAGCATCTTCAATGGCTACACCGACAAAACTGATTTTAATTTCCATCTGTATGTTTGTCAAAGATGTTTTATGGCGTATCTGAACTAGCAGGAAGATGGACTTTGTCATCCGTGAGGTTCAGGAGATTCCCAGCAGCTCCAGCTGATGTCGAGAACCAGAAAGGCGGATCCCCAGGAGGGGGTCCCATTCCCCTCCAGCTCCAGAACTCCCGGGGAGTC
Organism: Phoenicopterus ruber ruber; assembly: GCA_009819775.1. NCBI lineage: Eukaryota > Metazoa > Chordata > Aves > Phoenicopteriformes > Phoenicopteridae > Phoenicopterus > Phoenicopterus ruber. The sequence goes on from CM020221.1 coordinate 1,211,495, forward strand.
CAGCCCTGGTAGGAATCTGCGTTCAGCCCCGACTCCACAGCCCCAGAAATCAAACATGATTCAGAGTCTGAGTTTGAGGTCCAGTTCTGTGTACTAACGGGGATCAAAAAATGGATGTATCTGCTTTTCTCGACAGCAAAGTCAGTATATTACCGTCCCTTAATAGAGCAAAGAGAAAGTGATCCCAAAATTAAATTAAAGGTTTTATCTTTGAAAATCATAGAAATCTTCTGCCAGAAGATTGCATGATAAAAAATAAAACAAAAATCATGATGTGCCATATAAAACCTTTAGCATGAAGAAGAATAGTAAAAGGGAATATTTAAAGGCAGTGGGCCAATCTCTCTCGCCTCAGCTAAGCGACTGTGAAAATTAGGATGTAAATTAATGTACGGCGTAGATGCTGTTATAAAAAAACCCCCCAAGCCAGCTGGAGTTCAGGATATTTCCTGAAGGCAAAGGCAGCCGCGCCTGAGGTAATATAAGATGTAAGAAAGCCAAAAAGGTGGTTCTCTCGGGGGGGGGGGGGGGGGGGGGGGGGGTGAGTGTTTAGGTGCCACGTCCTCTGCTTTTCCAGGAGCTGAGCACAAATTCCCTCGGGCAAGAGGGAACAGAGGCAGAACCAGCCGCAAAGCACCATTTCGAGTGCGATTCCGCTGTCGGACGTGGCCAGTCATTTCCTCCAAAACAGATTTCGAAAAATAAATACGTCCACCTCCGCAGCGATCAGCCTGAACTCCACAGACGTAAAATGCCGCGCGTGTTCTCCCGCCGACTCGGTGGCGGGGCGATTATTAAACCTGCAGAGACGTCACGGTTACGAGCTGGCAGGCGCTGCCTGGCGCATCGGCCGCTTCGGGGTTTCGCGGGGTTTAAGTTGCGACGTGTTCTGCGTTGCGGTTGCTGGATGGGGACCGTACGCGCTGCCTCGAAAGGGCTTTCTCCTGCTCCTCCAGGCTCGGTGGAGCGTGAAATCGCTTGGGGCTTTTGCAGTGCTTCTCCAAAGTTTTTGGCTTCTCCTCGGGCTGCAGCAAATTGATTTTTCAGGTTGTTTTTATTTTTCTAGGACTGTATTACGCTGCTCTCCAGACGTTACCTAACTGGGGTCGGGGGGTTTTTAGTCAGTGTATTAGTGGTGACAGAGCATCATTAAGGGGGGGTTTAGCAATACAAATGTATCGTGTCCTTTTTCTACTAGTGATATTGTTCGTTAAGGTCGATGCGTACTTTCTAATGGACAAAATCGGGTTTCTTGTGACGATGTCTTTCCCAGGCGAATCATCGTTTGCTTTTTTCCTTCGGTTTGATGCCTATTTTAAGCAGTTCTGTTGTGCCGGTTTCTATCAGCAATGCAGCCTTTCCGTGGCTTGGCAGGTTTTGTGGTGGCTGCTTGCATGGGGAAATCCCGAGGGAGCGCAAAGTGAGTGCCTGCAGGACGGGGGATTTCTAGTCCTGCCCTCACACCTTCGCCAGACCGGACAGGGATGAGGGTCTGGCCACGCGCATCCTCTAGGCGAGCACAGATCATTTAGGATGCGGTCACGGAGTCGCCTTCCGTGAGCGTACGGCTGTGTCTGCGCCAGAGGCTGGTCCTGAACTTCTCCGTTCCCTCCTGGCCACGGGTTCCCACCGCATCTCTTTCCACTGGTGCCCTCACCCACTGGTGCTTTCCCTGGTTCCGGTGACGACTGCCCAGGGAGGGAGTTGCGCTGATCCACCAGGAGACTAAGCCTGCGGAAGGTTTGATCTCAGGTCAGTTTAAGGTGATCACAGAGCCAAAGTATAAAACCTGCTCCATCCCTCCGTGCACAGAAAGGAGAAGACTGAAGAAAATGAGCAGTTTTACATCTTTATTGATGATAAACTTTGCCCATGATTTTCCCTTCCGTGCCATTCCCACCATAAAATAACACACAGAACAAGAAATCGAGTGCTCGGACTAAAACAGGGCCCCATCACGAGGTCAGCGCCGCAGAGGGATGCTCTAGTTGGCTTTGCGGGGGTTAACCTGGCCATCGGAGGAGGCGAGCGTGGTGGCGTGGAGCACAGCGTGGGCTGATTTAGTCTCCGTGGCTCTTCTGCGTGCTGCCGGTACCTGCTCCAGCCTGCCGACGGTTGGGTCGAGTCTGCCCGTGGTACAGCCCAGAGCAGTGCTCAAATGAAAGCGCGAGCTGGGTGGGAAGCACAGGCTTGCAGAGCCTCAGAAGAGCTAATTGCATCAGCGGGAGGCTTTGAGAAGGTTGTGGAGGACGCTGATTTCTGGCAGGAGCCCCGCGAGCAGGTCTGGAAGCTATCTGTGAAACCTCGCTTAATGAGACGTGAAAAGGCTGCTGAAGAAAGAGCAGCGGCGAGCATCCCCGGCTCCCTTGCTGCACTCGCATCAGCAGCCGCCAGCGTGGGCCGTCACGTCGTTAACTGTTGGTGTCCAGGAGTTAATTTCGTTGCTCTACTCCAAAAGGAAGGGTTTGGGCACCTTCTGCTCGTGCTTTTGTTCCCGTTACCGGCATGACCGCCCGTGCAGCAAATGCAAGGGGGTCTCTGTAATCAGCCCATTGAAACTCATTCGGAGCGGAAGCGGGTCCTGAGGTGGGTGCTGGCAGCAGGGTACCCCTGCGCTCCCCGACACGAGGAGGGGACGGCCTAGGCCCAGGGTCCCTCCGGAGCAGCAGGAGATGGGGCAGAGACGGCTAGAAACAGGGCTACAGCATCAGGCATGGCGCATCCGGGAGATGGGGGACAAGCTGTCTACGTTGTAAATCCAAGGTCCATCCAAGAAATAGGGCCAGAGACAAGAGACAAGTCTGTACCTACAGCTGAGGGTCCCAGGCAAGAGACGAGTCTGTACCTACAACTGAGGGTCCCAGGCTGAGCTGAAATGGGGCTCCTGGACCACGGCCAGAAGATGCTGCGTGAAGGTCTCAGTGAGGCTGCTCAGGGCAATTAGAGCCTCTTGGCACCCTCAGGGCGATGACAAACTCTTTGTTTTATGAACATAAACTTAAGTCCTTGACATCGATGACAGCGGTTGGGTAGTATGGAAGAAAGTCAAGGGATTTGCGGGGTAACGGGGGGATGCAGTGAATTTGGCCTGCAGAAGTGGAGAAGAGATGGGTGGACCCGGAGGAGTCTGTAGCACGGGCAGGAAGGTAAGATGGGCACAGTCACCAGGGTGGGGGCACGCGGGTCCACTGGCACGGGCAGAGCGTTGCCCACGGGAAGAGGCAGGTAAGAGTATGGAGCAAACCACGTGCCTTAGGTGGGATTGCGGCGACCTGGAGCGTAGGGGAGTGGGAGTCTGGTACCCAGCGAGCTTGGTGGGGGAGGCTGGTGGTGTCAGCCGAGGACAAGCGGTAGTGAAAAAATAGCTCCCACGGCTTGTTGTCTAGATCCTGCTGCTGGCGTCCGTAAAGGAGAGGCCGTAATCTCATTACAAATCCCCTTCCCTTCGCAGTGCTTAGGAATTTAACAAGAGCATTGTTTAAAATACAGTTCTTAAAAAAAAAAAAAAAAAGTCATGAATTCACAATAAAGCCTTAAAAAATGTTCTCAACTGAAAGAGCCTCTTATCGTTCGCAGATATGCTAGACATCCTTGCGATGAGACGTGGTTTCAATAGCCAAATACATCGCTCATCGCTTCAGCATGACAAAGGGTATTTGTCCCAGTGCTCTCACGCACAAAAAAGCCGAGCAAGAAAAAGAACATAACAGTCACAGAGATACTTGAAGGGAGCAAAAACCATCTGGCTACGTAGGGACCTCAGCCTGTAAGAAGCTGCTTTGGATGCAGCCGTTCCCGCGGCTCTGGCTGACGACTCTTCGGTGTTAATGGAGGTTTGGGGATATAAATATAGTGGTTACAGCTAGTAAGGCTGGCCCGGTGTCCGAGTGGCACAGTTACGGGATAACCCGATCCCTGCCTCTGCGGCGATCACATGCGTGCGGCTTCACGGGCGCGCCAACGCAGTAAAGACCTTTGGCCAAATGGATGCGGCCTCGTTAATTCTTGAAGAGAAGCCAACCGCCGGTTCTGGTAGCGCGGAGGCTAATTGCTGCCCGTGTAATCTAACGCACCTCGCTCGAGCTCCTCCTGCGTTGCTTTGCTCACCTACAAAACACGTTTACAGGTGTTACCGTGTACCTTAGCTGCTTCTGAGGTTTAACCGTGACCATGTGAACCCCTTGCACGTGGTTTAACGTGCCGTTGTGTAAGCGCAGTGTGGGTTTGTTCATGTGTAACAGACGTATCGTCTTACTTTAACTCTCGGATCGCAGATTTTAATACAGCTGGTTTTGTAAATAATGGCAAATTAGTAACTTACCCCGCTCAGGGAAAGCGCTTGTGGGTTAAATTAGCTGGGGCAGAGGTCCTAGATTATTTCCTGAGTAGTTTGCAGTTATCGATTATGGATTAAAGATGGTGAGAATATTCCGAAAGTGATAACTCTTTATGAACGCCGTGAGGTTCGCAACCCTTTCAAATTGTTGCAGCCACGATGCCCTTGCAGCCAGGACTCAGCAGAAGAGCCCGGTTAGGCCTGGCAGCAAGGGGAAAATCCTCGTGGTGACTGTGGAGAGAGCAGGTACCGTCAGATTTGTGCCAGCTTCGTGGCAATCAGGTGGTGGCCAGACCTTTTTTCTCCACTTTCAGATCACGAGGGGCGCGTACCCTTCTCTTCCCAGACGAGTTTTCGGCTGACGCGACCCCCTCTAGGTTTCCTGAGCCGGCGGCAGGTTGCGAGCGCGTGCGTAAGCGTGAAGGTGGCTCGCAGGGGCCGACGTCACACCGACTTGGAAAAACGCGGCACAGGTCGCTGTGCCACCGATGCTTCTTGCCTTCTGCATCTCCCCATTCCCTTCCGAGTGGCAGGAGCGGCTTCAGTATCCTCATATATCATAGTGCCTGTCATGCTGCTTTTGCTTTAATTAATACTATTTGGGGGCAAAATTTATCTCCGTTACATCTGTGGGTACCAGCACAGGTAGTTGGATAACGTAACCCATGTTAGTTCAGCAGCATCGGATCTATAATCCGATAAAAATGACAGCAGCCATCTCTTGTGTAGTTTCTCCCGTCTGTAGACCCAGGGGACCGCACAGTACATTAAAGCATTTTTCTCACTGTAATGTAGGAATCGGAGAGTGAAATACAGCAATATAGTGAAATACAGGAAATATTCCTGTATGTAGAAATGTATTCCCGTATAGGAATGTAGGGGTGGAGGAATCAGAGAGTGGAATGGCTTGTTCAGGGTTGGGCTGTAGGCAGGGGCAAGGCAGACAAGGGAGCCGTCGCAGTCCGGTGCAGTACTCGTACCAGCGGTTGTTTCCCCAAATACATACGATGATTGCAAAAATTACATACGTATTCTTAAAATCAGGACATTTGCATTAATACCAAAAAAAAATTGTATTGTATGTAAACTGGGCTAGATTTTCCGCCATCCATGAAACGGAAGAGAAGGAGAAGGATCACCCTCTGGGCGATTTTCCTTTTCACGAAATAACGTCCGTCATTAATACGAAGCTGAAAATAATCGTCAGACTTTGCGCAGCACCCTGAGATGATCCCAGCACGTCGTGACTCGTTGGGAGAGCTTTGAGTTAAAACTGGTGCGATCGCAGCGGCGTTGGGTTCGGAAGCGTCAGCGTCGTAAGGACAGAGCAGAATTTTTTTGACCAGCAGAGTCTTCCAAGACCTGTTCGCCGTCTCTGAGTCCTTAACGTTGTAAATATTAAAATCAGTTACCAGGAAGGGCTCTTTTTTGTAAATCCTGTTGTGCAGTCCTTGCCAGGGCTTAAACGTTTCGGTTGGAGCCACTGAGAGTATACGTATGTTTTAGAAACAGTAAGTGCGTGCTAACGTGCAGGACATAAACCAAATTATTAGAAGGGGTTGGTACGTTTTCCAGCCTGTTTGGAGAGTCGTGCAGTTTGCTTCTATCGAATAAAAAACCTGTGGAATAGTGTTTTTAAACCATTTTGTCCACACGAACGGCGATGTTGTTCTCGAAGTGTTTCCTTCTCCCAGCAGCCGCCTAGCCTAAATTGCCCGGGAGCGCAGGTGTGTGCCTTTCGGCAGATGCCTTCAAATTGGGGTAGCTTGAAGCCAAATCTCTTTCCTATCCTGTTTCATTCCTTTTGTAGAAAGCGTGATTTTAACGCCTTCTCCTGTTGCAACTACGGGGGGTTTCGTAGATTTTATTAAGCGGCGTAACTCTTTGCAAGCGAAGCTTTTTCAAGGTGCGCGTTTTATTAGGTTTGCATTAAAATTTTTAGAAGTTTAGTGGATCGCGTTGTATTTATTAATTCCAGGAACGTGTTTTGATCGTCAAAACCAACGGCAAATACATGTCGCGTTCTCAGAAAGCTGAAGGGTTGGGAAACCAAACCCCAGTCTCCAAGGGGCGTTTTTCTCCGGTCAGTAGGTCCCGGTAACTGGCACAGGCCATGGCGTACGCCATCAGGCGTGGGGAGGAGCGGCTGGAAAGCTGCCTGGTGGGGGGGTTGGTTGACAGCGGCTGAAGATGAGCCAGCAGTGTGCCCAGGTGGCCAAGAAGGCCAACGGCATCCTGGCCTGTATCAGCCATAGTGTGGCCAGCAGGACCAGGGCAGGGATCGTCCCCCTGTGCTCGGCCCTGGCGAGGCTGCCCCTCGAGTGCTGGGGTCAGTTCTGGGCCCCTCACTCCAAGACAGACCCTGAGGGGCTGGAGCGTGTCCAGAGACGGGCAACGGAGCTGGGGAAGGGGCTGGAGCACAAGTGCTGTGAGGAGCAGCTGAGGGACCTGGGGGGGTTTGGCCTGGAGAAAAGGAGGCTGAGGGGAGACCTTCTCGCTCTCTGCAACTCCCTGAAAGGAGGTTGGAGCCGGGGGGGGTCGGTCTCTTCTCCCAAGGAACAGGCGACAGGACAAGGGGAACCGGCCTCAAGTTGCGCCAGGGGAGGTTTAGGTTGGATCTTGGGAACCATTTCTTCCCCGAAAGGGCTGTCAGGCCCTGGCACAGGCTGCCCAGGGCAGTGGTGGAGTCCCCATCCCTGGGGGGATTGAAAAGCCGTGTAGATGTGGCGCTTGGGGACATGGGTTAGTGGTGGCCTTGGCAGTGCTGGGTTAACGGTTGGACTCGATGATCTTAAAGGTCTCTTCCAACCTGAACGAGTCTATGATTCTGTTCTGTGAACCGCATCCCCGTTCTGTAGGTCGGCATTGATGTGACCTCAGCGATGGCTACCGAGAAAAAGCAGGAGAGAGGAGGGTGCAGAGTGGCATAAAGGGTAACGGTTGATGGTACCGTAAAGTCAACCCACATTTTTGCTTCTCTGTGTGTTAGGTGATCACATCGGTCACAAGGACAGTCCTAACGGTTCAGATAAAACTTCCTCCAGGTGACTCCTGTCTTGATCAGACTGTGTTTCCTGGGAAGAGCGATGGCCGTCCTATCTAAATGGGCTTGTAAATTGTAAATGGGCTACCTAAATTTAGGATTGTTGGGGGTTCGTTCTTTCTTTCTCTAAAAATGATCTTGACAACCCATTTTTCTTTGACCAAGTAACGGAAGGACCTTGACCAGCCACCAAGAGTGGATGGGTCAGTGTGTGATCCTTGGTGGTTGCTCTGCAGAAGCTGCCGTTGCCTGGGGGAGGTCTATGGTAGAAAGCTCAAGTCCCGTGGGACTTCTGGAAATGAGTATTTAGATCATTTAAACTTGAGAATGGTGTTAATGAGGGTTTTCAAAGAAAATACGGAAAGAAAAAATCAGGTCTTCCCTGGTGGGTTTTAAAAATTTGCCGCAGGAAGACTTGTCCGGAGGTTCTTAATTTGCTGATATTCAAGTTCTTTAATGCATTTTACCCCTGTCAGCACTGTACGCTTGGCCTTGTTACGGTCTTTTTAATAAGGTTGATATAAAGTATTTAGGACAAGGCATGTCGGAAATAAGTGAAACGAAAAAGATAAATTATGGGGGAAATCAGTGATTAAATTGAATTTAGTGGTAATAGCTCAAAACCCAGCATCTCGTGCGGGCAGGCATCATGCCGAGGCGGCACCGGTTGCATCCACCTTCCGGGGACATCACGGAGCAGGGTTTGCTGGCGGCGTGACAGCAAGTCGCAAGCAAATATAATGATCTGTTTTTAAATTAAATCATCCAATTGCAGTTTCCAGTTATTTGAAGAATTCTGTCGGCGTTATTACGGGGTTAGGCGGGGTAGGAGCTACGAGAGCCGGCGTTGGAGCGGGACTCCGATGAGTTAGGGGTTGTGGGAAGGTAAAAAGGCAAAAAGATGGGAATCGTCTCAAAGATTTTAAAATCTAAGTTAAATTTTTACAGCCTAAGGTAAAATCAGGGAACGTACGACCTTCTCTCTGATTAAAACCGCCTGTGTTTTTCATATTTGCGTTTTCCAACACAGCTTTATAAATAGCGGCATCAATACGCTTTTAGCAAAAAAAGTTCCTCGAAACAGTTAAAAAAAATCCTCGTTCTTAAATTAAGTTGTTGGCAGCTTGTCGGGAGCAAAATGGTTGAAACTTCGCAAGTTATATGTGGCGAACCGCATAACCGTAACATATATTATAACCAGAAAAATATATCTGTGCGTTTCTTCTCTTAACTACCACGCTCGCGTCCGCGGCGATGTGACAACGCGCTTTGGCTCGGCTGTAGGAATGCGGGACGGCGTTCCCGCCGAATTCCAGGGCGGGGTGAAGGAGCGGCGGCCCCAGGTCTCCGGCGGCGCGTTGCGGGCGCGTGCCCAGGGCGGGAGCCGTGCCCGGGGCAGGACTCGTGCCCGCCCGCGCGCAGCCTTGGACCTCTCCGGGGCTCCAAAATACCTTCTGCTTGTGTTTCCCGACGCTGCGCCCTAGAAACCCCCCGCGGCAGCTGTGACCTTTCTCCAGGTCCCGAAGTTTGAAGCCGGAGGGGCTGTAAAATACCAGAGCTGGCCCGGAGGAGAGAATATAGCAGGGGGCCGGGAGGAGGGAGGCGTTTTCCCGGGAGGAAATGGTGGAGGCAAGCGGCCGCGATGGAGCATTCGGAGAGCGACGGCGATTCCTCTGAGGAAGAGTGCTGTTTCTCGGGGAGCAGCGACGGGTACTCCGGCGATGAAGCCCAGAAAGCGTCCGAGTCAGTGTTTGCAAGCAAGGCTTTCTCATAATTAGTGTGGCGTGCGCACTTCTAGTAACGACTTGTTGCAGTTACTGCCGTGCCTTTCACTTAACTACTTCTGCATTTCATGCCGGGCACTTCTAATAATCACTTGTTGCATTTAATGCCCTGCGCTTTTAATAACTGCTTTGGAATTCAGTGCCGTGCACTTAAAATGATGACCTGCTGAATTTAATGCCATGCACTTGCAGTAGTTGCTTTTGCATTTAATGCCATGCAGTTGTAATAGTGACTCGCTGCATTCAACGCCACGAGCTTCACATAATTGCTGTGGCATTTAACGCGGTGCCCTTCTAATAATGACTCACTGCGTTTAATGCCGTGAGCTTCCAATAATTGTCTGTGGCATTTAACGCGGTGCCCTTCTAATAATGACTCGCTGCGTTTAATGCCGTGTGCCGTAGCTGGTGGCCGCCCGTCGAAATACCGCCTTTGAAAACACGGACTAACGGTTTGTTTTGCTCGGCCGCGGAGGTTCGTTCGCAGGTGGGTGGCATGGCTCTAGGTATGTCATTTGTAAATCTATGTCATTTGTAAGCGTATGGGAGGCGCTGGCAGCGTGTGGAAGTCTGAGCGTGGCTTGTATTTCACAGCCGACGGCGCGTAAACGTTTAACATTTGTGTAGAGCTGAAAATATTTTGATTTTTTCCTTCTGTTTTTAGAAGCTTGATGAGATTTTTAATGCTGCTTGCAGCCGGATTGATAGACACCCCCTACCAGGGGAGCTCATATATGAAGTGAGTGGCCGTTTGTTGACTTAACACTTCATATATGAGCCACTTTAGCATTCTTTAAAAAAAACCTGCTTTTTCCCTGAGTCCTCAGTTATTTGTGCTGGTGCGGACGTGGGGAGGCCTCCGACCGGCGTGACTTTGGGCGTGAGGAAAACCCTGCCGTCCCTCTGCTTCGGGCGGGGGGCGAAGCGAGACGCCCCGCGGGGAGGTGCCTTCGCTCTGCGGTGCCTCCGTGCTGGTTCCGAGGATGCGTTCAGCGCAAGACAGCGGAAACCGTGGCGGTTCCTCGTGCCTTTTAATCTCTGACGTTAAGGTTTAGGTAAAATGTTTGACCTGAAACCACCAGGAGCTGGATTTTCCTTGTCTTTAATCCCGTAACGATCGTAGAGTAACTGTAATCACCTCTATCATCTATAAAGGTGCAAAACTGCCTTTTTGTGGCAGAAAGGTGTCTGAGATAAAGAGGCAAATATAGTAAGTTTTAACTGGAATTAACAACCAAAAAGTTGGCGTGCTCATTTTTAATTTATTAATATAACGGCAAAAGTTGGCTACAGCAACTTAATGGGATATTAAATATTAGAATTCCTTATCCTCTCTATATTTACCGAAGTTTTAGAAGCTGACAGAGATAATTGTCTACTGCTATTCGGCTACTTCATACTACTTGCTTTAAATTACCATAATTTTGTTTCTCGGTACGGATGAATTAGCACTAATACACTCAATTTCATTGAAAATAGGCTCAAAGACAGCATTCGAATAGAGGCTTGAATATTAATCTTTCTTTCATTTGTATTTCTGCTTGCTCTGTTTTAAAGATAGCTCAAAAGTAATTAAAGTTAATTAATGATTACCTTAAAGGGAGAGTGCACATTCCTGTACGAGTGCACGTGCACCACGGGGGTTTTTTGACTATATTACTGCTTTAATACCTCCAATCTTTAAACAGGGGAACTGCCATTTCTAATAGCATTTTAAAATCTCATTTTCTACTTCGGTGGAAACGTACCGTGGTTTTCCAGTCTAAATGAACGAGGTGTGGTGAAAAGAGGTGGGTCTCTTTTGCCTGTAATCCGCTTACCCTTCGTACGTGGAAGGGTTTGGAGTGGAATTGAATAGAACAGCGACTCTGAATCCTCTACATTTGTTTGGCCAGCACAGAAAACGCCACGACATCTCTCGAACCCTGACGAAACTCCAAATCGGTCTGATTTAAAATGAATTAACTTCATATTTTATAGCTTGGGCTGGCCACGGCCAGATTCGTGGTGGAAAGAGAGAACACAAAGCGTCGGGTAATGAAGAGACAGAAGAACGTGTGCAGAGCCCGCTGCAATATTTTTAATTTCTGAAAAGCTGGTGAGAAGTACCAGCACAGTGTTTGAACGCCGAGGCCTTCCCAAAGCTCCGTCCTAATCGGGCCCCTTCCATGGGCATGGTCCCGGCCTCCTCCATGCTCAGGTCGCAAACGCGTTGCAAGTCCTATAGCGTGCCGTATAGGTTGTACCCGCTCGGGGTAGCAGAGCCGACATCCGACTTAACTGGGTGCTTCGTGTTCCAACGTTGAGCTATTATGTCGGGTTTGGTGGAGAAGGACATGAGCAGACGTCTAAATGTTCATAAATGAATTATGCAAACAGCTAATTTTTTGATAAAACTGTTTCTGTGCGCAGTAAGAACGAGACTGTGCCCGAAGCAGATGAAAAGCCTGGGTGATGCGTGGCTGGGTCTGTCCTATAAGGGGAACCTGCTCGGGGTTTTCTGCCCGTGCGTGGTTTTCAGCTGTTGCGGGCTTGAAGCCTGTCTGGGTGTGAGCATCAAATGGATAGAGGGGAAAAAGCCGTGGAACCCAGGGATCTGTTCGTGAAGCGCTTTAAGAATGCGATACGTTTGGGAATGAAAAGATTGTCGTGAAAATGGTACAGCTTGCTTAAGAGAAATGTATTTTTTCTTTCAGGGAGGATGTCAGAACAGCCAACGTGATCGCGGCTGAAGCAGTAACTTGTCTGGTCATAGACCGCGAGTAAGTACATCGTTTTCCTGCCGTGGGTCGGGTGGGTCTCCAGTTCGCACCTTTTACAGTTTTTCACCGGAGCCTTTGCTCGTTTTCTCCAGAGACGACGTTTAATTTTGAGTAATACGGTCACAGTATATCTGTGTCCTTGAGGAAGACGAGGGCAGGTCCCTGTAAATCAATAAGACAAAGCTCAGTAGTGACAAATGCAGACGATGAAGCGCAGAAGGACAAAATGGAGATAAGTGGGGAGGCAGCATTACGGTGGAAACGGATCCGGGCGTTCCGGTGGAGCACAGATTGAGTTCGTGTCGGCAAAATGTCACGAAAGGCATCGAGCTTCTGGCAGATGTTAGAGCAAGATGTTGTTATTCCAGTCCGTGCGGGGATGGAGAGCCAAAGGACGTGGCCCTGCTCGAAGCTCTGCGGCTCAAAGGAGATAGAGCAGATCAGAAGAGTAAAACAATGTCTTACGTAGGGAGCTTGAAGGAATTAGGGGGTTTTAATGTAGGAAAATGCCTGGCCTCCAGAAAACGGTGGCGCAAATTCAGCTGCTCTCTACAACTGTTGGGAATGGGATTTAAAAAAACTAGGATTACCTTGAAAATTCAGCATGACTCTTGGGGTGGTTTTTCAGTTGTGAGGGCAGTGAAGCGCTGGCACAGACCGTCAAAAGGTACGGACGTATCTTCCACGGGAATCCTTCCGAGGGAGTGTGGTATAGATCGGTGACACCACGAGGGAGGCGGGTAGGGTGAATGGGGGTGGACTTTTCACTGCCTCCCTCGGTGCAAGCACCCAAAGAAACCTGCAGGAGGGAGGCGAAAGCTGAAAGGAGGCAGCTCGTCACGTGGGGATCACTCACAGAGCTGTGGGAAAACGGGAAGAGTGTGTAAGTGTCCAAAAGGAAAAGAAATCCTTTGGATTTTATTAAATATGTAGGACCTGGAAGTGTTCAAGGCCAGGTTGGATGGGGCTTGGAGCAACCTGGTCTAGTGGAAGGTGTCCCTGCCCATGGCGGGGGGTTGGAACTAGATGGTCTTCAAGGTCCCTTCTGACCCAAACCATTCTAAGATGCTACCTCTGGGCTAGGAACTTTCGGAGAGGTATAGGAGAGTCCCGAGGCAAACATCACACATGGCTGCTCTGTCCTTGAACTCTTCTCTGGGCACACAGTCCTGACACAAGGCACCGTCAAAGGTCAGATGCTGGGTTAGGAGTGACCTCTGAAGCCCTTTTCGCATCCTGAAGAGATACATGAGAGGTGCTCGAGTGTCTCATAGGGATGATCTACGTACACTCAGTCCTGCTTCGGCACAAGTGGTCTGTAGTCAGTTATCTCACAGTCCTTCGTTTCTGGAAATCTAGTGTTCTGTAATGGCTGAGCTGGGGAGTAATACTTCAGAAATCCGAGGTCTTCTGCTACGTCCGTTTGTTTATGATCAATTAAAAAAAACTGAGGTCCATCCGTTGGAACCAGCTGGTGAAGTTCAGCCTGCCAGCTGAGCGGCCTGCTTTCGCGGACACGAGCCGGGTAGCCTGGTAGATGAAAGACGCGCTGTCCCTTATCGTTCTGTGGGGCGAAGAGACGAAGAATCGACATCATTAAATGATTTAGCAAGCATTAATCGGGAGAAATACAGAGCAACAAGTAATTTCTGCGTTTTTTCTGAGCACCTCTGTAAGGGATATTTCTGGTTTGCCCTGTAAGCATTAAAGAACCCCAGATAACGAGTAATCGCAGAGTCGGCCATTCCTGCTCATTTCACAGACTGTTTCTTTGCTTGTCTCTTGTGCCTTTTTCTCAGTCTGTGATGCCCTTGAAAGAGTAAGGAAGTACAAGTTAAATTTAAACTGATGAAGCCGTCGTTAGTCTATACCAGAGATTCTAGTAATGCTCTGCAATTAGCGGAGTAACACTATTTATAAGAATCCTATTTACAGTGCGAGAAGTAATGCTATTTATAGCACTATTTATAGTTCAAGGAAGGTTGTCCCGTGTCCTGACCAGTTCTGACTTTCTTGTCAGAGCTCTTCTCTGAAATTATTATTTTATAGGCATGCGAATAACTGCAGAAGCTAATTTTAATATGGAGAAAAATCTACTAAGACTTCTGTAAATTCGGAAAATTGTGCAGACACTGTTCTGTTAATGAGGAAAAATAGCATTTCTTCGTATCCAGATACACAGAATATTACACGCGTTGGTTTGGTACGGTGGTCGTGCTAAATGCTCACATCGAGTTACACGCAAGGTAGCGACGGAAACTGGAAGTCGGCTTTGCCTACATCGGAAGCCGTTCCGCGCCGAAGGAGGAGTGATGCGCGTCATTAAGGTTGCCTGATTTTTTCCATTTCAAGACAAGCTCTTTGCTTAATGAAACGTGACTGTTGAAGCAGCAATTTCCATGCTCTGTGTGTGTCTCGATCCGAAACATTTCAGCAAAATGGATGTTGCAATTTCAAAGAACAAGTTACGGGAAAATATCGTTTCCTTAATGATCGATCCATTTCCCTGAGAAACTGGAGAATTCCTCGCTGCCGGTAGGGGTTAATATAACCCATGGGCATTATCTTGTCATCAGAGTAACTCTTCGAGCTCCCTTTCCAAAGTCTTCCCAAGACATCCAAAAATTGTTGCCCAGAGCGCCCGAGGGCCGCCCTGCTCGTACAGCTGCCGTGCTCCCGCCTAGGTAACGCTTGAACCGCACGCGTCGCACCGCGGTGCCGCAGCAGGCTGTTCCCAAGAAGGATGGAAGACTGGTCGCTGGATGCGGCAATATTACGAGCGATTGCAGGGCTGCTGTAGTCGCTGGAGGATTTTGAGGGTAATAATACAGGAAACTTTCTTTATAGGGATGAGCCAGGCTACCAAGCAAGCTCTGGGAGCGTTGGCTTGGAGACGGGACGTTGCTTGAGCATGAAAAGATGAAATGGTTTGCCTAAAATCATTTCTGAACTTCAAAAAATACGTGTTAAAATGCTACAGGAGTGAAGCAGCGGGAGTTGAAAACACCATGTGGAAAGCCAAACGGTAGGACGCGATGGGTCTTTAATTACCAGACTCTCACGATGTCGGTGCTGCCTTGCTTTTTAATTTCCTCGTGAAACAAGGCGGCCGTTACAGTCACAAGAACACCCCAAAGACACCCAAAAAGGAGTATAGCTATTTCTTGCAAATCTATGTAGGTGTGCTGTGCAACAGTGGATGTTCAGCGTCCTTTTCTGATGCAGAAACGAGCAGAGTCGTGATCTAACAAAGAAAACGAGCTGCAGTGCAGCAAGCATTTGATGTGTCCTACGGACTTCAAGCCATTCTGTTCCCACTTGTCCTTCTCCTGAAAATACTCGTTCTGAAGGACAACATTGACATTCTTTCCTTCTTGCAATTATCTTTTTAAGTCTCTCCCTTTACCAGAATAATGAATTTCAGTGGGATTTGGTCCTTAACGCTCTCTGGCTTCATCAGCAGTCTCCACCATGCAGGAGGCGAGATGAAGCCAATCATCCGGCTCCAACCAAGCTGTAGGAGAAATTTCAGCTGACTTTGCTAAGCTTGATGTCAGATTACGCCGTGTCTCACTCCCATGTGAATGAATAAATATTGCTCGTGAGCAAACTGCGAGTCGAACATCCTTTTCTCTAAATTGGAGAGACACGGATTTGATGGATGGACTGTTTGGTGGGTAAGGAATTGGATAGATGGTCACATCCGGAGAGTGGTGGTCAACGGCTCAATGTCCAGATGGAGATCAGTGACAAGTGGTGTCTCTCAGGGGTCTGTACTGGGACCAGTACTGTTTAATATCTTCATCAGTGACACAGTGGGATCGAGTGCACCCTCAGCAAGTTTGCGGATGACACCAAGCTGAGTGGTGCGGTGGACATGCCTGAGGGACGGGATGCCCTCCAGAGGGACCTGGACAAGCTCGAGAGGTGGGCCCAGGCAAACCTCATGAGGTTCAACGAGGACAAATGCAAGGTCCTCCGCAGGACTTGGGGGTGCTGTTGGATGAAAAGCTGGACATGAGCCAACAATGTGCGCTCGCAGCCCAGAAAGCCACCCGTGCCCTGGGCTGCATCCCCAGCAGTGTGGGCAGCAGGGCGAGGGAAGGGATTCTGCCTCTCTGCTCCGCTCTGGGGAGACCCCCCTGCAGTGCTGCGTCCAGCTCTGGGGCCTCAGCACAAGAAGGACACGGACCTGCTGGAGTGGGGCCAGAGGAGGCCACGGAGATGATCCGAGGGCTGGAGCCCCTCTGCTATGGAGACAGGCTGAGAGAGTTGGGGTTGTTCAGCCTGGAGAGGAGAAGGCTCCGGGGAGACCTTATTGCGGCCTTTCAGTACCTAAAGGGGGCTTATAGGAAAGATGGGGACAGACTTTTTAGCAGGGCCTGCTGTGACAGGACAAGGGGTAATAGTTTTAAACTAAAGGAGGGGAGATTCAGACCAGACATAAGGAAGAAGTTTTTCACTCTGAGGGTGGTGAGGCCCTGGCACAGGTTGCCCAGAGAGGTGGGAGATGCCCCATCCCTGGCAACATTCCAGGTCAGGCTGGACGGGGCTCTGGGCAACCTGATCTAGTTGGGGATGTCCCTGCTCATGGCAGGGGGTTGGACTAGATGGCCTTGAAAGGTCCCTTCCAACCCAAACCCTTCTGTGATTCTGTGAAGCTCTGAACCTTTAGGAAGATATCCTTCAGCAATAATCTGAACCCAACAGTAAAGAAGATACAGGCTCAGCGTTGAATTTATAATTTGGTGGTTCTTTTAAACTAGGTGGACTATTTCATATAGACTCTGTACCGTGTTTTCTGATACTAGCGTGCATGGCATAGAAGAAACACAAATGGGAGTGTTTATTGTGTTAAATGAGACAGTGACAAGGCTGATCACGTGAGGATGGCGGCTTTGCTAAGGGAGCTCAGCACCAGGCATCTTCTCCGTGCTCGAGCTTAATGGCGAGACCGGGTTGATTCAGGCAGGCTGGAGGGAAGGAGATGTTCTTCCTGCCAACCGTGAAGCGTAGACCCAGCTGGGGGCTTAGGAAATGGGCTTGAAAAGTTCAGCAGAATCCACGTATTGTTCCTGGGAATTGTAGAACTGTACATGACCATTCCAAGGAACTTGTAGAGGCCTTTGGATACTTGGGGAGCCAGACAGCTCATTGGAAAAACACAGTTTTCTTCTGACCAAGCGTATGATCTGGGTAAGCATATTAATATTTTATAGCAGTTGTTAGTTGTCAGATGTTATCTATTCGTTTTTAATTCCAAGAGCGGTTTTTCTTCACAATTCGTAGGCTTTCTGTGTTCATGACTTTCTAAGCCCCTATGTGAAATAAAATAGAGACCGCTGCTGGTGAGGCGTTTCCTACGGTGGTACTGCAGTGGTTCGTCCTCTAGGAAACAACTACGGGAGATGCACGACGTTGGCGTCTCCCAAGTGTTTCATGGTTGGCCCCATCGTAGTCGGGCTTAGTGAATTTTCATGCTCCCCGGAGGGGTTATTAGGTTTGGTGCAGAAATACAGTTGGACTGATCGGGGAAAGTTAACGATGACGATACGCTGGATTTGATGAGTTGGTCCTCCAAGAAATTTTCTACAAAACATTTTCTGATACAAATTGTGGAGACACAAGCGGGCCAACCTTGAGCATCTGTTCTGCACAGCGATTTGAAGAAACACGTACAGACGCGCTTTACTTGCAGCTGCTTTGTATGGAGATAAAACAGGAGGAAAACGTTCCAAACCCGTTCCTAACGTTTTGATCGTCGCTGGCAGCCTGAGAGAGAAGCTGGTGCAACTTTTCAGACTTTTTTTTTTTTTTTCCACATGTACCTCTTGAACCTGAAAAAGTTTTTGAAAATGTTCATAGGGTCTCCGGAACTGTAAGAATATTTACACTGACGCTGATTCAGGTTCATCTTTTATTTATACATGATTTTTTCCTCCATATAATTTATTTATGTTGATAACACCGTTTTCCTGGAGCGCTGAGATTTACCGGGTGTAAATGTTGTGGGTGCTGGGAGTAGAGAGTTGCCTGACGCAAATGTTAGAGAGAGGAGCTGAAGGATACGAGCCGCTAAAACTCAAGGCGCTGCTGCTGCTGCAGAGGCTGGTAGCGCTGCGAAACTATGCGGTATTTGCAGCTATCGAGTCCTAAATGCTGGTTTTTCTGCTTATTGTCTGCTTCGGTTACCCATACCAAGATGATACAGGGTTTTTTAAGGAAACATTTTAAATATTTCGGGTATTTTCAGAGTTTTCACTTTGGGTTTTAGGTTTTTGTCCGTATTTGAAAGCCTGGTTTTGGTTTGTGATAGCTATGAGGTGTCAAGAAGGGCTGCTCTATCAACCCTCTTGGCAATGGAAATTGGAGAAAAATAAAATATAAAATTACTGTCCTAGCATGACTGACCTGAGCTGAGCTGAACTTCATTGGAGATTTTAGTGTTTGCTGCTTTACTGTTTTTCCCAGTTGGGGTGAAGTTTATCCATGGAGAAAATTGGTTGTGAGGAGAGAATAGAAAAAAAATGAAGAGAGAAGGCTGTGCGGAGAAAAAAAATGAGTTTTCTGATTGAATTCTTGGGGAACTTGTGACCGAGATGATACTGCAACAGCGTTGAGACAGGCGATACAAAAGTGACTCCGGTGAAGTTAAATCTCGCCCAGTCCTAAGTCTTGCTTAAGGTATTTTAATAAAAACTTGAGGATATTAGACAAACTGCTGTTGCTCCTTTCGGTGACTTTCTTACTTGCCCGTATAATGTTTCGCTCGACACAGATTTATTTGCATTGCCAAAAAAAATACTGAATGTTTAACCCTGCCGCACTTCCCAACGACGTGACGGCAAACCAAGGCTGGCTATTTTAACTTGCATTTTCAGCCTTAGGTCACGTCGTGGAGCGTTCCAGGAGGATTACGGTATTACGGCCGTTAAAATTGCCCAAATATCTGTTTGTGGAGCAAGTGACCGTTAACGTACACGTCTTGCTTTGCTTTCACTGTCGGCTCTCAAGGGTTTGGCTTCATCCTACGGCACACGCTCAGCACAAGAAAGATAAACCTGGATTTGTTGAATGAGCCGAATCGTTCGTGATTTCACTGCTGAGTAAGGAGTTCGGGGTCGAGGAGATACTCCGGGGATTAACACGTCTTAATATTGAAAATTATGGCCTGGCTTGTTAAAAAACCCTAATGCAATTTCCACGCAGGAGCAAGGGGGTCTTTGCCTTCTCCTCCACATTAACGAGTTCCCGTTGCTTTCCCCGTGCCGCGTAAATGATTTCCCGGATTGTATCATTTAAAATATTCCAAACGAAACAAAGTGGAAAACTGGGGGAATTTGTGTGGGCAGAGGCTATTTCCAGAGTGGTGATGGCTGGAATGATGCAAAATGCCGGGCTGGAAAAGCCCATTGCAGCAAGCGGCTCTAGATCCAAACCAGTATAAATAGCTCTCCCAACCGTGACCTCTTGCCTCGTATTTATTACAATAATGGGTAAAATACGGCTTTTTCCAGCTGCCGTTCCTAAAGCAAGAGAATTAAGCCTCCTTTCGTTCTTCTGGAAGTCACGTCGCCGCGTGCCCGCGGGGTCAGGCATCTCCTGACGCAGCAGAACACTTAAGCACCCGCTTAAGTGCTTTTTAAGCTGCTTGGGCAAAGCGCGATCCCAAGAGCTCCGTCGCGCCGGAGGCCGAAGGGAGCGCGAGGTCGCCCTGGCCGACCGCGTACATCGCAAGCTACCGCGTTTCCCCCGGCCGCCCTCCGCTCCACCCGAAGCCGCCGGGTCGACGACTTCTGCTCATTGCTGGGTCTTCATGAAGAGGAGGGGTTTGGAGCGTAGGTTTGTCATGTGCGGCTCATCATCCCCTATAACGCCACGTGGTCTGAAACGACGTGATTTAGGGAGAAAAATGCAAACAATCTGAAAACTCTTACCTTTATTAACGTGACCTATATTTTTTTTTCCTACTGAACAGCATTAATTCTCTTTCATTCTCAAAGTCTTTGTTGAGAGAGGGCTGTCTTAAATATTCTGTTCTTATTATTAAATTTGTGCATTTGGTCCTAAATGGTGATATTATTTTTTTTCCCCGCTTCTTTCAACCTTTCAATCACTTTTTTTTGAGCTTCTTAATAGCCGTTTCTGTTCTTCAGCTCTATGTTTAGTGCCTCAGGAGCGTCACAAACATACAGAAGCCAGAGGAGCTGCAGGACTTTTCATTTCTGAAGCTGCGACCTTAAGGCAGAGATGAATCAAAAGGCTGCAGTTTTCAGCAGTTTGTCCTCCCAAATTAGCCCAAATCTCTTCTCATTTTGCAAATGACTCTTGCTTTCTTGAAAAAGGAAACTGTGTGTGACAGACACGTTGGGAATGATGGAAATATATAGTATATAGCTATGCTTTTCACCCGGAATATTTTCCGTTATAGGTGTTCATCGATTTCAATTATTAAAATTACTAAAAATATTCAATTTGTATTTCTTACTTAGTCTCTGACGCTGTGTAATATCACTGCCAAAGACATAGCGGTTATTTTTTTTTCCTCTGGAGCGATGCTTGTTAGTTGATCAGATGATCGTTGGGTCCATTTGTTCGAGACACTCACGATATAAAAAGATTTTCCAGTCCTTTTTCCAATGCGTCCGTGCCCTTTGTATCTCCCCTGGGAGGGCGGATGGTGTTAGGGGGCTGCTCAAGCTACTCGCAGCTTGTACAGAAGGCAGCTCAGCACCGAGTAGATCAGGCGCTCCTAACATTTCACCCCGTCTCACTCAGTTTAACCCAATTACGGCCAAATTTCCTCTTAAATGTCATGACGCGATTTGGCTTATGACCATTTGTTTGCCTTTCTGCCCTCACTTTCTTTTCCTTCTCTGCCTTCCCCCCCTTTTATTTCTCTCTGCTGTGTTTTTGCTTGCTCTTTCTCTTAAGACGAGAAAGGCAAGATAGAGAAATAAAGATTATCCTTCACTTTGAAAGCAGAGAGATTTCGAGGGTGTCTGGTTGGAGGACGGGGAAATGGTGGTGGCACCTCACCATCATGGACTTACCAGCCACGGTGACAGATTTACTCTAAAACTTCTATAGAGGGAAAACTTCAGCAGTAATTGCAGGGGGGTCAGTCCCTAAAAAAGGGGGATAAATAAGTTTGGATCTTCCTGGCATTGGTTATTGCATTTCCACCCCTTCTCCAGCGTGTCTGCGGCCGCGTTTCCCAGCAGATGCCCGGCCCTGGCCCTGGTTTGGTCAATCACGGCCATCCTGGCGTTGAGGGATGGCCCCTGGTCGCTGCCGAAGAGCTGCGTTGGCTTGCTTGGCTCCCAAATGGAGACTCTTCTCTAAAAATGCCCCTTTGTTTTCACAGCTCCTTCAAACATCTGATTGGCGGCCTAGATGACGTTTCCAATAAAGCCTATGAAGATGCAGAAGCAAAAGCAAAGTAAGTGTCTGCTCGTTGTGTTCGGGGTAACATCTTGACCTCGTTTTTGTTGATGGTACGTCATTGTGATTGAAAAAAACCCTTTTTTCTCAGCACAACAGTATAGAACAGCTTAAAAAGTAGTGAAGTAGGTGCTTACGCTGAATTTTCCTCTGGCTGAGCCTCCGTCTGTCTCCCTGGCTCTCTCCGTGAATCTGGGGGGACCGGAGGGAGATGGGTCTCCTCAGGTCCGTGCCCAGAGACGAGCGGTCCCAAGGTCCAGCTTCATCACAATATTTGAGTCCACGGAAGTGTTGGATCTTCAAAATGTATCACAAAATAATTCTGTTGAAATATTTTAAGGTGAGAAATTACAGATCCGGGAAAGCTCAGGTAATGAAGGAGATTGTTGGCGAATTTGTTTCTGTAGAGAACTTGGCCAGACATTTTCACGGAGCCAAACCGCGTCCTGGGACAAAGGACGGGAAATGGAGCGTGTCATTTTTGAACGAATCCGAGAGCTACTTTGAGGCGACACGATATATTCCTCTGAAGTCCTGCTATAAATACGCATTCGTTCAGAAGTGAACCGTAGTATGTTTTAGAGTAATTCCAGAAAAAACCCCACTCTTCATTCATGCTTGATCTACCATTTGTTTTCGGTAGGAAAACTTGGTTATGTCTGTACTTTGCTGCTGTACCAAGAATAAAGCTTTCGAAGAGGAATGTGTCCTCGTTAGAGGGATACTGAATATAAGCCAATGTGATTCAAAGGCAAAAGTAATTTAAAAGAAAACTAAAGTTGCTCTACACAAAATTATTTTAGTTTTCCTCTTACAAAATCATTTTAGTTTTACGAAATTATTTTCGTTTTCCTCTTAGAAAATCATTTTGGTTTTACGAAATTATTTTTGTTTTCCTCTTACAAAATCATTTTGGTTTTACAAAATCATTTTAGTTTTCCTCTTACAAAATGATTTTGGTTTTACAAAATCATTTTCGTTTTCCTCTTACAAAATCATTTTGGTTTTACAAAATCATTTTCGTTTTCCTCTTACAAAATCATTTTGGTTTTACAAAATCATTTTAGTTTTCCCCTTCCAAAATTATTTTCATTTTCTTCTGTTTATTTTTATTACTATTACCACATTAAAGAAGGGGTTAGGTGTTTTCCCCAAGTCAGATGCTCGGTGTGACTGTTCATCAGTGGTCTGCAGCTGTCAAATTTAAGATTGCTCTTAAGTTACACATAGTGACTTCTCATTGAACCACAGGGGTTTGAGATAGTGTACAGCAAATGAATTTGGCACTTCTCTGGAGAGCAAATGAGAAGCCCTAATTAGATAGTTGATTAAAAATAGCTTTTTTGTTTGTTTCAGAAAGTAAATACGTGTCCCAAGAAACTTAGTTTCTCGGGCAAGACTTGCTAATATTGCAAATGAAGATAGTGTTTTCTTTTTTATCATCTTCGAGTGATATTTGAAACACATTTGCAATCATGTTTAATTTATTTTAAGGTACTAGGAGGCATTTTTGTTTAGAATAATATTTCCCTGCCCCACATCGAACATGTAAGCTTTCTTCTTCAAATGCTTGAGTTCCCTAAAATTCTGGTTGACTTAACTAAAAAGGCAGGAGGCCGTTGGCCTCTTTTATCACCCCAGAAAATAGGTATTTGGGGCACAGAGCGCGAAGGCAAATGGACAAAGTGCTGTAGCAGCAGATAATAGCTATTAGATATTATAGATAAATCTATATTATTGTGTATATTAGCTGTTAGTACCAGCTGAAAACATGGCATTGTAATGCCAGTAGCAGCTTACGCAAAGCATTTTACAACGTGTTGGAAGATTAACTCGAGCAGCTTCAGAGAGACGGTCCCAAGGATCCCAGCACGTGCCGTTATTGGTTTAGATATTTACGTTTTTGTAGTGTTTTACTACTTGGGTTACGCCGGTTGCCATCTGAACAAAAAGGAAGAAACCACGGGCCATGGAAGCGGGGATTGTTGGTTGTAGTAAGAACGGGATGTTGTTGTCACAGAAGCGTTCCCAAGGTTACGCCACAACCCGTTAGCACCGAGCAAAATGTGCCAATAGGACTTGCCCTGCCTCGTTTCGTAGCCTGTCTTCTCACGTCTACGACGTTGAGCTGCGTTATCAATAGGGTATGACGTAGTAATACATCGTCCCAGGCAACGGTCGTGCGTGCAGGTTGTGTCGGAGGCTTTGGGGGGATCGTTTTGTGAGGTTTAGGGAAGGGCTTCCAAGATCCCTGGTGCGCTTTGTAACGCGGCGTTAGGGAGGCTGCAATTTTAGAACTATTTTGGGTGAACTCTTTGTTTTGGATGAACTCCTTATTTTGGGAACCAATGGGCCAATGTTGACCTAAATGGTTTTGAGCTTTTACCTTCTTTATTCCTCTTCTTTTCTTACAATGCCAAGTATTTCATCCCAACAAAAGGGCAAAGTGAAGGATTCTTGGTGATGGAGGAATTGGTCCCCAAAAGGAGGAATCAATTCATTTTAACAGCAACTTCTCTCTCTTAAAAGTCAGAGGCCGGTGCTTGAGTCCTGTCACTCGAGCCTGTAGGTGACAGTGACATTATTGCCCTTTGCATATTGACATTTTGACTCTGAAAAAGCAGAAGGGAGCAGTGCTGCCTGCCCGGAGAAACGTTGAAAAAAAGGAATGCTCTTTCAAAAGATACGGCATTTATTAGTCAAATCCCATATTCCGGTTTGCTCGACTCCTTGAAGGCAAGCGCATGCCTGCAAAAAGATGAACAGAAGAGGGAAAAATGCCAACTTTGAGAATAAAGCGAGATGCGTTCGAGGCTGCTGCAGAAAGTTTTGTCGCTCGAGAGTAATTGTGTTTCTGTATCTCGCAAGATAAAACTCCCCTGGGAGAAAAGTCTCCTTGGCTGAAACTTTAACCTGGATTACTTTGCAAGCAGCTATTAATTAGCTGCAGCTAATTGTCCTTCAAGGGCTTATCTTTTCCGAGGGGAAGTTTGTGAAAGGGAAGAACTCGGCACAGAAAGCGCATTTGGGTTTGGCGAGGCTTCACGTAAATCACGTTAAAAAAAACTTTTTTCCCTCTTTTTGTAAAGACTTGACAAGTTAAAACACTTTCTCCCTCTTCCCTGTAGCTGGCAGCTCATTTTCAGCGCTTGTACGGCAGGTGGCAAAAGGCCTTTGGATGGACAGAAATTTTCCGTATACCCGTGTCTCACCGCGGGTCAGGATGATCCGTGCCAAGGTCCGACGTTCAGCAGATGCCACCACACAGAATAAATACAAAGGACACGGTTGTGAGACATCATTGCGGCGCGTCTCAGCCTGCTTTTGGCGGGTGTGGCAGCCACGTTGAGGGCCAAGATGTGAGCAGTTTAATACTTACTTATCAGTCGCTGTCAGTTAAGAAATAGGAACTGGAATGATACACATAAAGATATCTACAAAATGGCAGCAAGTATATTTTCATATAAATCTACCGTATCAAGGTGATTATTAAATTCCTGTTGATTTGTAGGCTCCTGTTCAGCAAAAGCACAGGTTTAGACTACATCCGATGCAGGGTCCGTGTTCCTAAGCAGGACTTGGGCCACGGGCAGGAGTTCATTGCAGAAATATCTACCAAATCGGTGGCACGGGTAGGGTTTTTTAATCTCCATGCCAGAACGTGACCTCAGGGTTACAGAGCTGGTGGTCCCAGTGCAGGGCATGACCGAGAGGATGTTAGGCAGAAGTTCGGGGTCAGAAGATCTTTCCGTGTATCCAACAGTCCTCCGGGTCTGAACAACTTTTTGTTGAGTTTCTCTCTTGACGACCTGGTGTTTTCCCAGCTGAGCCTTGAGATAGGGTTAGGGCGCTCCTAGGACCTGGGAAAATGTTCCAGCAATCAAACTGCTGTAGACAGCTGAGCTACCACTTCCCACCCTTGGGCACGATTTGAAGGACAGAGCAAGCTCTGCTCAGCTCTTGAAGGCAAAGGAAATACATACCACCATTCAAAAGCAGTTCAGCTGAGCAGAGGGGTGTCACAAGGGGGACCGGGGCTTTAGGTATCTGCATACTGGCCGTGGCAGTTGCAGGTGTCTCTCTGTTCTGCATGGGCACCTTTGGATTGTGTCCTAAATTCCTGGCTCCCGGCCTGCGCGGGCAGCCGGGATGCCCAACACAAGGCTGTGTCAGCGCTCCAGTGGGAAGGCACCCAGGAGTCCCTGCCAAGCAGGCCTCGAAGAAAGTTGTGTTCTTCAAGGGCTTTGGCCTTCCCTCCAGAAGGCACCTCTCTGTCTAGGAAAGCAAGTGTGCACCCAGGCCGCTGAGCGGTGGAATTCGCGGAGTTGCTCATGTGCCCGAGCCAAGTCGTCTTTGATGCCACTTTGTGAGTTTCCTTAAAGTCAGGTGACTATAAAAATTGTGGCTTTCATCTAAATGGAGGAACCCTTTTGTACCCTCATGATTATGGATCCTCTTTATACCATGAGCTTACTCCAGCACCAGAACCGATTTGCTTGTTTGCAACTGATACCTTACTACCCAAATAAAACCTGTTTTGGAGACACTCCTTGGTTTTTGCAAGCTTGGGATTGGCAGCTCTCCGTAACATGCATTCTTTGTGTTCAGTCTCTTAATAATTAATATCCTACTCCTCAGATAAGTTAATCAGCTAATGAACATTATAGTTGCATCCTTACCAGAGTAGAGGTGAGGGAGAGAGGCAAACATTTAATTCGGTTCACGTTCTGAGAAAACAGGAGTTTCAGAAGAACAGCACTCATGTCCCAGTGTCAGGCCCAGCCACATTGGTATTTAGGGCATGAAGGAGACACCTAAATAAGCAGGAGACTCATCTAAGTGCAGATTGCTTCCAGATGGAGCTGCTGCAGCAGCTCTCATAAATCCAAGAGGAAACAGGTGGTTTCTGCTGGAGTTGCTGGTGCCAAGTGAGGTGAGGGTTCAGCAGACACCATTAGCTCCAGGCACACAGATCCCTTGTGCTGGTGTCTTCCCTGTCCAGAAACCTCCTGAAGTTCATCTCCGCACACCACTTCGGCCCCTAACGAGGTCATCAGGTGAGGTCACCTCTGGCGTGGTTGGACCTTTCCGTGGGGTGGCTGCAGCAAGGCAGAGCCTCTCCCGTGTTGCAGAGACAGGGCAGCGGTAGGGTGGCCCTCATCTCCAAGGTGGGAATGCTGGCAGCTGCCCGGGCTTCGCCGGGCCAAGCCGAGCACATCTGCTCAGATCACCAGGCTCCCTGCGCTCCTTTTCTCCTGTCGCATCCAGAGTTATCTGCTGATGTTGACCCGCTGTGGCAGCGGCGCTCGGAATTGATACCCTCCTGAAGGCTGGTGCTGGTGCCGTCATGCTGTTGCTCCAGGCTCTGCCGACATTCCCTGTTTTCATTGCACTTTTTGCTTTTTTTGTTTGTTTGTTTTATTCCAGCTGTGTTGTATTTATTCATATAGCAAAGCATCCCAGCAGTTCATTCACTTAGTTTTGGTGCAGAGGGTGGTTATTAATATTTTTCAGTGTTATAGGTGTTCTTTCTAGATGCTTTTCCCCTTCCACCCTGGCTTTAAGGGTAAACGTGACTTTATTCTGATGAGAAGGGTCCGGGTACAGCTCTAGCGTTTGATGCAGCTCTAGCGTTGGAGCAAGCGAGCTGGTGTGGTGCCCGTCGTTTCTCCTTTCATTCGCCACTTACGCCACAGCACTGCGTGCCCCAATACCTTTTAGCACTGGCTTTGCTGAAGGTGCCCGTTTAGGAAGAGTCCTGAGCGAGTCCTTGTGTGCGTGGCTGGACCGAAGCCCGCTCCCGACATCTCCCGGGGGCCGGTAGCTGGTGGTGAGGTGCTGTCTGCTGTTGAAGGCTTCCCCTGGGCTGTGTCCGAGGGTCGTGTTTTGCAGGATGAAATCCCCACGTCCCCCAGTCCATCTGCTGTCTCCCTTGCCGACGTGTTCACAAGAGAAGGTGTTTTCGAGTGTCCTGCGTGGTTCCTCGGTGCTGTTCCTTGGAGGGCCGCTGCTGGCTCTACATGTGTCTCCCTCCGATACGGCCTTTTGCTTCATGAGGTCGTCTTTGAGAGGTCCACAGAGCGGATGCAAACCAGCTTCAGCAATGAGAGACAGGCATTTAATAATCTTTGGTAAAATATATTTTCTACATGCCACTTAGAACCAGAGCAGATACAGCAAATCAATGAAAATATCGTGCCAATTTCATCACATCTAAAATTACAGTCTTTTCAGAAATATATGATGATACAAATACCACATCATTTAATGTTATCCTCCAAGTAAAGTCATTTTTCTGTTATTTCTCTGTGAAGCATGATTAGCTTCTTGTAGAAATATTTTATAGCAGCTAAAGGTTTCGCAACAGCTGTTCAATGGAAGATCTTTAACTTTTACTGCCCATTCTTCGCAGACAACATACAGACATACCTGCAAACCTGCTCTTGTGAGGATGTAGGGCTATTGCAAAACATGATTGCCAGAGGTGAGCAAGACCAGAATTAGTATTCTGGGCCAACTTCATGTGGTATAACTGCAGATGTTTCACGTTCACTACTTCTCTTAGCTCCCCTTTTCAGTACTTTGTCGGCCAAACTCCAAACTTACGTATACGTGTAACTTACGCTTCCCGTTGGGAGCAGCAGGGGCTCCCAAGGGCGGCTGGTCAGGGTCCCCCAGCCAGGGCCTGTCCCACCGCTGGGCTCTGGCTGGAGGTTTCGGCAAGACGGGAAAGCTCCTGCGTCCGCGAGCACGCTGGTACGCGGTGGGTTTGGCCTGCGGCCAGTCCGTGGATTTTGTGTGGGTAATAAACGACCCCGTGCATTAAGAAAGGATGCTTTTTATTTCTTTATCTTGGTTTCTTTTAGAAATATAGATAAGCCGAGAAAGATTTTAACCCCTGCCAAAAGGGAAGGTTTCAAAGTTAAAAGTCCCAAAACGGGAGCTATGAATTGAAAAGAATGATGTAGGTAAGCTCTGACTTTCTGTTGGGGCCACAGCTTTGGAAAACTTGGACTGAAATAATCCAGCGATGCACAGAGTGCGATTAGATCATTAGAATATTTCCTGGCGGATGGCGTTGGGAAGGTCTGGGCAGCCTGAGAGCTGTAACAACTGGCTCCATGTCCCTCCGTGCCCGTTCCCTGAATTAGGGACCATATGGGCACTGGCTTTTGCCTTGGCTATCCGTGGTGCCAGACGGGGGAAAAGCCTTGTGGGACGTGCGCGAAGGGGGGAAAAAGCTCGTTAGTGCTATAAAAAGCAGAGGTTGCAGTCACTTCTCTTACGCTGCGTAAATAATTAAAATAATCCTCCTGCTCGGCGAGCGCTGCGGAGAAATCGTAACTGATGGTTGATACCTGTTAAACTCGTACAAACTGAAATATCTTGGTGTTTAGAAAACCCGGGACTTCAGATGGCATTATTTGGCCTCTGGTATGCAAGAGGTTTTTTTCTTTCTGCTGGAGAGTTTTGCTTATAACAGAGTTTAGCCTTAAATAACTTGTAATTTCATCCCGAAGCCACCGGTGGTTTGTATCCGCGTCCGGCTATTGGATTTTCCCAGCTGCTGTAATAAATAGGTGTTTACTTAGAAAATGAGAGCTCAGCAATCATTTTGAAAGGGAGGAGCCCATCAAGGTAACACGCCGGGTGATGTCCCTAGACGCAGGCGGTGGAGACTGCTAGGCTGTGCCTTTCTCTTCTGGAGGTGAGTTGCTGCTCGCGTGCAGCCTTGCGTTCCTCGCGCGGAGACCTCCGCCGCCCAGCCTTTACGGCCGCTTTCCTCCCGAGAAAGTGCGCTGTGTAACGCGCTGTGTCGCCCACGAGGGATGTGTTAAATGAGCTTTTAAAACCGGGGTCATTTTTATTCGGGTAATAATCTATATGCTTTCCTCTTGCTAACGCGACCTTTCGATACGATAATGGGCTGTGTCAGATGGAAGCACTGGTGGGAAACAAAAAACCCCGTGCCTTTGAAGCAGGCTGCTGCTATAATACTCTACTGCATTGGTTTTATAAAATTAGGGCCTGTACTGATGAAATCAAAACGCAGCAGAAAGCTTTCTGGCAATAATGAGCCTCATTCCAGAGGAAACGGGAAAACGTTGCGGCAAACGCATCCGCGTGCTCAGCACTCCGAGTCGTACAGGGGAGCGCTTGGTGGAAACAGAGGTCTGTGTGTCAGAACTATTTCTCTAATTTATTTAATACTTCATCTATGTATTTATACATTTATCTAATACTCTTTCCAGAAGCTGCTGAGAACGCTTATGCTCATCCCAGCGTGGTCATTCAGAGCTTCGTGTAGCGCAGTCCTGGTAGCTTGAAGCAGAAACCTTGGCAGACCTTGGCATCCGTGAGGGACGCAGAGGCAGAGGTAGCATTAAAACACTTGCGCCCAGTTGCTGGGTCTGTACGTTTGGCGATCGGCACGTTTTTGAGCTGTCCTGGAGATTTAGTGGGGGACTTGGTAATGATAGGTTAATGGTTGGACCCGATGATCTTGGAGGTCTCTTCCAACCAGAACAATTCTATGATTCTATGATTTAGCTAAACAGCTTTGTAAGAATTACGCCGCTGGAAGAGGAGCTATTTCTGTCCCGCTTTCACCAGAAGGCCTGAAATAACAGAGAGCCGCTTGAGCAGAGTCAAACACGTTACAAATAAAACTCGGTCACCCTTCTACTATAGGGAGCTACTGATTTTTGGAGCTGCTGGAAATAGTTGTGGGATTGTGCGTGGCTTTTCCAGCGCCGGAGTTGCCTGCTGGGCCAGTTGTCCTTGGTTGTACCTCCCGAATTCCTTGGAGATCTACCAGGAGCTGGGGCAGAGCGCGCTTTTCTGCCCAAGCCTTGGGAAGGGAAGGGAAAGAGAGAAACGCGGAGGCAGTGGGAGCTGAAGGGCAAGTACGAGGATGGAGCTGGCGCCCGCGGAAGGTTTGGGAGGAAGAGATTGGGGCTGCGGGAGGGCAGCGCCAGGGGAGGAGGTGGCGGAGCGACGGCTCCCCGCTGCCAAATTGTCTTGGCAAAGCTGGAGGAGGTGTTGCCAGATGATAAAGAAGTTTCTTCCCATTTACCTGAGAAGCCTCCCAGGCTGGGATGTGATGGGAATAGCTCCGAAGCTGGGAAGTGTTGGTGTGTGCAGTTGTTTTAGGCAGCAGGGCGAGGGGAAGGAACGGTGGGTGGAGGTCCGTGTTTCCGAGATGAGTGAGTATTAATTGTTTTCCCTGTGAAAGTTAGTAAGCGTGGTACCCGAAAACTGCATAGCAAATTGAGTTGACCCCGGGACAGTAATTGTGTCAAATTCGAAGATGAAATTCAATCACCGGACTGTGAAACAGAAGGAATTTAATCCCACTGTGAGTGAAAACCTCGACGCAGCCTTAGCTCTGAAGTTACTGCTGACGCCTCCATCCTGCCAGCAGCTGATCCGCCCCAACAGGCCTTTTTTCTCCTTTCCCTTCTCCCTTTAAAGAGCGCATAATCGGTTTTTCTGAAGGCTCAAATTAATGCCCATGTATCGCTCACAGTCTAAATGCAGTCCACGTGAAACTCGGGGTTCCTGCCCGCATCTCAGCCTTACCTAGTGAGCACGGCAGTACGGGACCGCTGCAGCACCGGCGGTGCTGCCCCTATTGCCAGCACTCAACTGCAGGGCGCTCCGACTTGGATTCCGCTTCGGTTTGCCGCGCACGAAGCCCTAAAGCAAAGGCAGGCCAAGGCGCCGCAGGAGAAGAGCAAGTGCTACTGCCGAGACGGGTCCCTGCCTTCGCCGCTGCCCGCGGCCGAGGCAGCGCTCCCCTCCCTGCGCGCGATGCTGCAGTAACGCCGAGGAAAGGCGCTTTATTTAAAAAACCCTGATGCTTCCAGTGTTGGTGGTGGATGCTGAGAAGCTGCTGCCGTGGGATGATACTATTATTTTTTCCATGTGCTTGTTTGCAGCACTCGGGGCACCCCAGACCCCGCAGCTGGGCCGTGCACTTCTTTATCCTGCCTGTGCTCTGCGCCGCTTACATTGATTTGCCCTCAGTTGCAGTTTTGCTGTATTTTCTCAGTGCCTGGCTGAACACTCCATTAGATGATTTGAAAAGTGCTGAGCTCTAAATCTTTAAATCATCTGCTTATTAAAAAAAAAAAAAGGAAGACCTGTTCTCATGCTTTAACTGATCCCACAGCTTTTACGCAGGTGTAGCAAGATAAAACATCAAAAATTTAGATAACATGAAATTTTGAATATGTGAGAAAGCTCCGTGTCTGTAAACCTTGAAAGAGAAGATCAGAGTCTGATCTTGCCCGTTATTTTGGACGTTAATGTCAACCTACCTGGAGGTTTGTAATAGGGCTATTGTAATTAAACGTCTGCTGTGAGTTAAAAGGACCTCATTTGCGGCTGTATTTAGCATTCGTTTCGGTGACGGGAGTGCAGTGCTTCTGTCCGCTCGGCGTGCCGTCGCGCGCCAGCCGCCGTGCTCTCTGTCTCTTCTCTCTCTCAGGCTTCGTTACTTCATTTTCAGGTGCGATTGTCGGGTCGCTCTACGGAAGACATCAAATAACGTTATTTGCTGAGCGCAAAACAAGGGATTAGCCTGATACAACGAGGCTCAGAAAAGCATTTGTGGAATGGCAGTTGCAGTTTGCTCGGCTGTTGATTATCTGCCGCTAACAACCCTGCCCTACCTCCCCCCAGAGCCATCGGAGCCCCAGGTGCACGGCCGGATCCTCGTACCGACCTTAGTCTCGAATTAAATCACAAGCTTTGCCAGGCTTCGGTGCGTTTCCTAATCCTTTCCGCTTTAGGATGAGGCTTTCGAATAAAGGTGCGTTTCTCGCACGCTGGGTTTTTAACGGATAGCTATTCCTTATTTCATTTGGAGGACGTTCCTGCGCAGGAGCGATATTCATCTCGGGTGGCAAAATGTGATTCTTACTGCTTGAAATCCTTTTAGAAGCTGGTAATCGGATACGGGCTGGCAGCAGGCCAGCCAGCGCCTGGGGCTCTCTTAACGCGCAGGGAGATTGCCAGGGAGTCCCTGCAGATGCTGGTTTTGCCAAATAAATAAATAAATAAATAAAAAGCTAAGTACTTGGCTGCTTTAAAACATTAGCCATCTCCTTAAATCCCCCCGGCTTCCTAGCTGGCCTTCTGATCTCATACGCTTAGGGGAACGAATGCCGCAATTTTGTCTTTGAGGGATGTTTTACGATCCCATTACCAACCCCACTGCTTCCCAATAAGCTATTTTAGTGACTGTGCAATAGCTGAATTGTTGCAGTTTTCACCCGGGTTGGATTCGGCCGTGAAAACGTTTGTTAAGCGTCGAGCGCGTGCGTCGCGAAGGCAGGACCTGCACGCGAACAATAGCGCGTCGGCGAGAAAATACAGCTCCAAAGTCGACGTCTCGGGAAGGCGAGACCTGCGTGGGATTGCTGCTCCTTCAGATGCGCCTTTGCTGAGTATCGGAGGTGACATTTAAAGACAAAAAAAAAAGGAATTACTTTCATCTTGTATTGTTGCAGCCTTTGCAAAGGGTAAAGTCCTGCAAGACCGAGTGCTGGGAACAGCCTTCCCCCGGTCATGGAATGCGCTCGGCGCCTCGCAAAGTCCCCTCTCAAACTAAATGCAACCAAATGCTTTTCTTCCAGTCAGCTACAACAAAACTCTGGTAACCTAAACTTCCTCTAAGGGAGCTTGTTAAATGCAGAAGCAAAATTCAGAGTATTTTCTCTTGTTTCTGTATGTTTCAACCTCACTAATTTTTTAAAGCAGAGAGATTTTTAGCGTCGCCTTGTTATCCAGGACAGGTACCTTCTGTTGCGCCTGGAAATGGAAAAGAGATTCAGGCTTCCCGGGAGAGAACCAGAAGGTGTAAAGGCTGGAAACGAGCAGTGCTGTGCCTTTCCCGTCCTAACGGGATGCACGAGGGCTGGCGGCGATCGCAGACGAGGGCGTGTGCGGGGGCAGGAGTCTCTCGAGTGAAGGGGCTTTTAGAGCAGGTCTCTTGGAATAGCTTCAAACATTTTGCAATATCGCTTTGAACACGGATGGGGGAAAGAAACTCAAATGTTTCTTTGACCTGCAGCGTCTCCGCTGCTGTTTAATAGAGGAGCCGAACATAAAAACGCTGAGCTCCAGGTGTGCCCGGGGCCACGTCGCTCAAGAAGTCAATGGGAGCCACCGATAACGCATTCCCCTTTCGAGCCGGTGAAGGCTGGATGTCACACTTTGGCCTGGAAGAAAAAAAAACCACATACTCACCTGAGCTGTTTTAAAGTTTTCCTAATTTTCCACGAGTTTGTGGCTGGAAGTGCTTAGAAGATGAAGGTTTCTAGTGGAGAGCATCACTCCTGCTGCTGCTGGGGCTCAGGAGGGGCGTCGCTGTGTTGCCCCGTCAGAGAGGGCACGACGAGGGTGCTCGGAGGTAAACACTAACGGGGTGTTTGCGTACGCGTGCTTGGAAGTGTCTTTAGAAAAAAATTGCTACATTAATGTATCTAAATCGTATTTTATCACCGACTTCTAAAAACTATGCAGAGCTTGAAATAATTTATAGTCGCATTAGTGTCTCTGTCCCATTTTCAGTGATCTTGTTACCATGTGAAGAATCTTGCTATCGTCTCGGCAGTTCACCGGGGCAATCAAATTGATAATTTTCCTGAAGTTCTGCATCTTTAATAAACCCCTTTTGCTAGATTTTTTTTTAAGCTAGTTCTGTTAAAAAAAAAAAAAAAAATGTAGGAACAGGTTCAAAATACATCAGCTCCTTCAAAAGCATGAAGAAAGCATCTGGACTGGTCTCTGCTCAGGAAACTGTGTTTACAATGGAAGCCGTTTTTCAGAGAGCTTCAATCTATATGCCAATATTCATTTAAAATTAGAAAGTCTGCCTTACAAGGTCCTAAACCCCTGTGAAGCCGGCTGAAGATGAGCCAGCAGTGTGCCCAGGTGGCCAAGAAGGCCAACGGCATCCTGGCCTGTATCAGCCATAGTGCGGCCAGCAGGACCAGGGCAGGGATCGTCCCCCTGTGCTCGGCCCTGGCGAGGCCGCCCCTCGAGTGCTGGGGTCAGTTCTGGGCCCCTCACTCCAAGACAGACACTGAGGGGCTGGAGCGTGTCCAGAGACGGGCAACGGAGCTGGGGAAGGGTCTGGAGCACAAGTGCTGTGAGGAGCGGCTGAGGGAGCTGGGGGGGTTTGGCCTGGAGAAAAGGAGGCTGAGGGGAGACCTTCTCGCTCTCTGCAACTCCCTGACAGGAGGTTGGAGCCAGGGGGGGTCGGTCTCTTCTCCCAAGGAACAGGCGACAGGACGAGAGGAAACGGCCTCAAGTTGCGCCAGGGGAGGTTTAGATTGGACATTTGTAAAAATTTCTTCCCCGAAAGGGTTGTCGGGCATTGGAACAGGCTGCCCAGGGCAGTGGTGGAGTCCCCATCCCTGGAGGTATTTAAAAGACGTTTAGATGAGGCCCTAAGGGATATGATTTAGTGGTGGACTTGGTAGTGCTGGGTTAACGGTTGGACCTGATGATCTTGGAGGTCTCTTCCAACCAGAACAATTCTATGATTCTGTGAAGTCAGTGGTTGTTGCCCCGTGCCTGCAAAGCAAAGCTCCACTGTCAATAGATGAGAATCGACAGCGATTTGGGGTGGCTGGGGGATTCGGGATCAGACCTGCCGATGAGGAGAAGGTATTTTGCTTGCTCCAAAGATGAATAATCTAGGAAACGACTCGATTTCAGAAAGCGGTGTCAGCCTGGTGATGGTCAGCACTCAATGACTCCAGGCTTTAAAATCAACGTGCCCTGTATTTATTTGTTAAGGTGTAGTGTCACCTGGCTTTTCTATTGGAAAGGAACCCGTGCCCCGCACCTGTTTCTCCTGTTGGTACGGCTGATAAAACGTAACGCCACCGGCTTAGACCTCTCCATTTGTGTTCTTCGCTTTCGCTCTTTACTCCCAGTTTCTTTGGGAACCTGGGCTGTTACGGCAGTGGAGGATAAAGAGATGAAGAGACGTCTTCGGAAACATAGCTCCGTTTCTCTGCTGAATCGCCAGCCTGGTATACCAGGCACAAACCCGCTTCGAGCCAAATAAACTGGGAAGGGAAAAATCAAGGTGAGCAGGTTGATGGTCATTGAGTTTCCTCCTTCCAGGAACATCTCGATCGGGTGCTTTTTGCTTTGAAAATCCGTGTATGAAGCTTAAAAGTTAGGTTTCCATTTTCTGAGGAGGAGATGACAACTTGCGTTGCTTGCCTGTGTGGCTCTTGTAGCACAAAGTGCTCCACTGCAAAAAAAGACGTAAAAAACCCCTCTCCTTTTGGTGTAATTAATTACAACTAATGAGTTGGAAACGTGCTGTTCATGTACAATTCCACACATTTCAAAGGGAAACATACACTAGTTCCTATGTTACAGGATATCATTTAGTATCTGCTGCTTCAGTATCTGACGCTGAATCAAGGTGAGTGATGTAGATGAGCTGAAATAATTAGTAGGAAATAATTAGAAAAACCTCCTTGAGGACATTTCTTGGAGCGCCGCGGTATGTATATGAATTCCTTACGAGATGTTTGCATTTCAGTCTAGCTTGGAAGAATATGAATGTAACGCTTTGAATACCGAGTGTCTAAGGCTGCGCGAAAAATGTAAACATGAACTTTACACCTTTTAACAGGTCTGGGTTTAAAAACCCGTGGATTTGGCAAACTTTGCAAGGATATCCACAAAAAAAGGCTTTTGAAACAGTGGGTTTGGTAGGGCTAGTAGCAGTAAGGCTTACAAGCGGTTCCTGAAATGCATCGTTGATTAGTTTTAATGTTGATGTGCACCAAGGTGGATGTTGCCAGCTGCGTCCCCGAGTACCTAGAAATGTCTGTCAGCGGCGAGATGCTCCTCGCAGACCCCGCTGAAACAAGGGCACCCTTTGGGATGCTAAGCAGTATTATCTTTAGGCTGGGTTTTTTCTCACAACTGCTTATTTTTAAGGCCAAGCGGGCCTGTTCAAGACCACCTGGTCTGCGGGCTCTCCACAGAACCCGCGGTTCTCTGCAGGCTGATGTGGCCATCGCCTTGAGCCAACCCTGCTCTTGACAGGTGGCTTTTCTTCTCGCTTCCGCCTGCCTTGGAGGTGCTTTGAGTTGGTGTTGCTGAGTTCGGTTTAGCAAGTTGTAGCGTGGGATGAACTTGCGTGGCTTCCCCTACTCCCACTGCTTGGGTCTGGAAGGAACAGGGTAGCTAAAAACCTTGAACTTCTCAGTAGTGTGGAACAGCACCATGAACAACCCTGGGCGAGTTGCTTTTCTCTGTCCTTTGGCTTCCTGAGCTGAAAAACAACATTTAAGATCTACTAATCCAATGAGAAATTGATATTGTTATATTATCTCCATCGTCCCACGTTACAACCTCAGGATATATCTCAACGTTCGCGCTTCCTGGTGGCTTTGTTCTTGCAGTAAAGTGATTTTAAAGTTGTCTTTTAAAATAACGTTCAAAAGGGGAGCAGCGAGCACTTGACCTCTTAACGTAGCATCTAGAAATAGGTTTTTACCCATGCCGGCAAGTTGGTTTCATGGGTCTTTATTTTCAGGCATCTCTTTACAGTTGGTGTCACCCCCGTATATGTATATATATGGTCCCTGTCTGCTGGCCATCAGGTTGCCTTTGCAGTCTTTATCAAAGATGAGAGTACATGGGCCAAACTCTTGTTCAAACTGATTTTTCTTCCTTTTTTTTTTTTTTTTGCAATGAGAGAAACTTAATTCTCCCTTCTGGGCAAATCTGTGTCACTGAATGCTGCTAAGTCCCCATTCAATTAAAATAACCGAGGTGGTTATGGAGTCTAGGTGTCCCCTTCTCAGAGCTGCGAGGGTGCCAGAGGAACAGAAGGTCTTTTGACTGGTGATGAGCTTTTAGGGCTTGAGAGGTAGGGCAAGAGTAGCTTGCTGGTATCTGCTGTGGTTAGGGTATATTGGGGGATCTCAGAGGGGCTTCACTGGGTGTAGAAGACTTTCAGCTGGTAGGATTGGTAAGTCTGACCTACCGCTTTGTAGCATCGTAGCTCAGCTCGGTCGGTGGCAGAGAGGAGGTGACTG
This sequence comes from Phoenicopterus ruber ruber, assembly GCA_009819775.1. Taxonomy (NCBI): domain Eukaryota; kingdom Metazoa; phylum Chordata; class Aves; order Phoenicopteriformes; family Phoenicopteridae; genus Phoenicopterus; species Phoenicopterus ruber. The sequence continues at coordinate 1,248,949 of CM020221.1, forward strand.
CACAAAGAGATGGACCGTATGGTACACATTGAGGACGCAGGCAGCAGACGGAGCCCTGTCGTTGTGAGAGCTCCTGAAACGAGATCTCGGCTCCCAGTTCAGACGGCGAGCAGCCTCTTGACCGCCGTAATAACCGCAGCATCTCCGCTCCAGCCCCCGCAGGAAGAGCTGGAGGAGGAAAGCTGCAACGATCTCAAACCTCTGCCCTTGAATTCAGCGAGGTCGCCTGCTGCGCACTGCCTGATCGTTTGATCTACTGGACACCTGACCTTTCGGTTTACGGGAGAAACATAATCCCTCCAGTTCGTCGCTCCGGACTCCCACGTACATCCGAGCGTGGGACACCGGAGCCTGGGGCTCCCTCGCTCCTCCCCGAAGCTGGGCAGCGGCTGGCAGAGCTGCGTCTCTCCTGGTCTCCTCAGGCTTTTGGGTTTCCCCCATGCCACTTCCATCTGGAGTTGTCCTAAGTAGGCACCTAGCGTCAATTAGCGCTCATGGGGAGGATCCAGACCGAATCAGGATGCTGCAAGCACAGACAAGCTGAAGGAGGCTCCTCCAAACCGCAGGTGTCTTTGGCAAGCCCCTTTCCCCTCAGTTCAGCCATGACGAGGACCTGCTGTAAAAACTGGGGATTAAATGAAAAATGCTGCAGAAAGGATGGGCTGATGCTGCTGCAGCCCAGCGGTGTCAACAGCGATCAAGCATGAAACTGTTCTTTTTTATTATGAAACAATATTTTTGGGTGCTAAGTGTCCAGGACTGCAAAGGAGCATCTCCAACATTTCACTGCTTTTGGGAGGGCAGCCTACAGAGGACTAGAAAGGCTGCGCAGCAGGTGGAGCAGAGAGGGATATAGGAGTAACGCAGAGTGTCAGAGCGGTGAAGCAGGACCCAAACAGCAGGGAAGGAAGGGTGCAGAGAGGGCAGCGTGCATCAGCGTCGCCGTTTGCTCAACACCTGCAGCTGGGGTTGGAGACTCCGGGAGAAAAGCCTTTTTCCTCGGCCTTTCGGCTGGAATCACAGAATCGTTCTGGTTGGAAGAGACCTCCAAGATCATCGAGTCCAACCATTAACCCAGCACTGCCAAGGCCACCACTAACCCATGTCCCCAAGCGCCACATCTACACGGCTTTTCAATCCCCCCAGGGATGGGGACTCCCCCACTGCCCTGGGCAGCCTGTGCCAGGGCCTGACAGCCCTTTCGGGGAAGAAATGGTTCCCAAGATCCAACCTAAACCTCCCCCGGCGCAACTTGAGGCCGTTTCCCCTTGTCCTGTCGCCTGTTCCTTGGGAGAAGAGACCGACCCCCCTGGCTCCAACCTCCTTTCAGGGAGTTGCAGAGAGCGAGAAGGTCTCCCCTCAGCCTCCTTTTCTCCAGGCCAAACCCCCCAGGTCCCTCAGCCGCTCCTCACAGCACTTGTGCTCCAGCCCCTTCCCCAGCTCCGTTGCCCGTCTCTGGACACGCTCCAGCCCCTCAGTGTCTGTCTTGGAGTGAGGGGCCCAGAACTGACCCCAGCACTCGAGGTGCGGCCTCGCCAGGGCCGAGCACAGGCTCGTCCTTCCCTCTGTGAACCCAGAGGAGGGGTTTGGCCCCTTCGGAGCCCTGGCAGCTTTGGAAATACGACGACTGCTGTCAAAGGGGCTGTTGCAGGTCTTGCGTAGCCTTGCATAGAAAGCATCGAAGCCCATTTCTACTAGGAAAAAAAAAAACCACACACATATTTTTATACCATAATAAGATAAAACACTGCTACCTACTTAAAAAAGCAAATTTTTATTTAGCCCTGCAGGATGCGGATGTTCTAATTCCCCCGTATCACTTAGGAGCAAGTTCTGACCCTCCCTGGGTTGCCTGTTAGTAATCAGGAGTCGGCAGCATTCGATGCTGAAGTGCCCAACAGTAAAATTTCACAAAATTACCCTTTTTTTGGCGTGTAGCTGAGTTCGACCCTTTTCTACTTCATTTTCAGGCAAAGGGAAGCTAATGCAAAACCACCGCTGCTAATTCCAGGAAAAGAAGGCGGCATTAAGTCTCTCTGGGGAGTTTCAAGTGGCAGCGTAGCCATTAGCGGAGGGGAAATGCAGGAAGATGATCTTTATCAGAAACCATGTGTTTGGCTATATAGTTCTTCCTCAGAAGTCACTATTTACCTCTTAGCTAAGTAGTATTTTATTACGTTAAAAAATAAGTGTTACGGGGTCTCTCCCTCCTCCTGGTGAGCAGCAGTGAGGGTTTTGTTGTTTATTAAAGATGCTGAAAGAGGGAGGAGAAAAACCTACTCGTTCGAGGAAGGGCTCTTGAGAACAGAAGTGGACTTTTGGAAAGTTTTTGTGTAGAGACTGACCGCCGGGTGATACTGGAGAAGTGTTTGCAGCGCAAGAAGTCCTTGCTGTGATCTGGGCTTTGTATCATAGTGTGGAGCAGAGGTGATGGTCCCTGCGTGACTGCTCACGTTTCCATTGGAAAAAGCAGCTCTGGGCATCCCTGTGCCACCAAGATAGTTAAGAGTTTAATGAAAAAAAACTTGGATTTATTACAATAGGAGAAGTGGTGGCACAGTCCTCCTCTTATATGGGCCAAGGAGGACGCTAAGCAATGTTCCCTGGTCCTGAAGCCCTTGTTGTGGAGCCTCTCACGAGGATTGTGACCACCAGGATCATTTTGCTGTGCAAAACGCTGCTCCTTCGTGTAACGCCTTTACAGCAGCTCCTGCAAACCCATCGAGCCTCAAGAGGCTGCAAGAGCGTTCGAGGAAATATCACTACCTGCTTATTCTGCTGACCTCTGCTCTCTGAAGCAGTTACTTCTCCGCGAGAAGACCTTTCCTTTTGTCTCCTGGCAGCTTCGTGTCTTTAATTGCCTTTGCTGGGGAACCTTCTGAGATGCCTTTTGGAAACCAGATAAACTCGGTCAAGCAGGTCAACCTTACGCGTGACCCCTTCAGTCACTCCAGTATGTCCCTTTATGGAAGACAGCATCCCAGATTTTTTCGACTCTTGATGATAGTTTTCACTAATAAAGATAGAGACGATACAAGCCACAGCTCCCCAGATCGGCTCCGCAAGCCTTTTAAAACGTTTTTATTGCATCCTAGGGAAGGAGTGAGGATGTTAACCTGCTGCTCAGCACATACGTGCGTACTTCCAACCTATTTATGCTACCTATAGGAAAGGTAGGTGGGGAAGATGGGGGACCTTGGAGAGCTGCAGGTAATGCAGGGAGCAGAGGCAAAGGGGCTCTGGGGGGGTATTGATATGGGGGCAAACTGGGAATATTGGAGTGGTTTTGTGAAAATAATGATGTTGTTGGGGGAAAAAAATGAAGCTAGTCACACAAGCAAGACAGAAACCAAATTAAAGGCTGTAAGCGTACAAGAACGTCTCCCGGAGCTGAGGGGTTGTAGGCGTATGGGTGTGTGGCAATGAGCCGAAGGGTGGCCGGTGGAAACATGGGCTATTCCTGCCCTCCAGTGGAAGTACGTGAAAGTGCCTTTCAGAAGTTCTCTCGGCCGGGAAACGGTGGGGAGCCCGCAAAGGGATGCCAAGAAGCTTCCAGGAGACTCATTGCTTTTGATGCGTTGCCCCCTGAATTACCATCGGTGTTTCTGAGCAGAGCCCCTAGGTCCTCCCTAGGTTCACCTGCCCATACGTGTTGGTACACCCATCGTCACCTTTACTCAATGGAATTTTTCCAAATCCGGGGCACTGAACCAAGTAGATGATGTGTAGCCAGTGACGTTTCAGTGTTGTAGTACGGGAACGTGGCTTGGAGGGGTGTTTTGGGGAGCACTCAACCACCACTCAAGTCATGTTCAGCTCCTGCGATGCCGTAAGTCCTTCTCCAAAATGAGCTGAGCACGTGGGAGGTGTGTTAGGGAATATTTCCCTCCGTTAGAAGAGTGGCGAAAGAGTTGTGGAACTGCTGTGGCGTGAGGAGTTTGGAGCCTTCCAGCTTCCTGGTATTCCCCAAATGAGACGACTTGCATCACTTTTCAAGCCAAGGAGTCATCTGCAGGAGAAAAACTTGGGGGTTAGGGTGGCTGGTTTGGTTCCTTTTGTTTTTTTCCCTCTCTCTCTAATTAGCACATGATAATAGTCAAATGTTGACAAAGCACTCGGCAGTTTTCTCATGTGGTGAATTTAGGACTCGCGTCGGTGAATAAGTGAGAGCTGTGCTTTTGCCTCATGTTAGCCGCCACGTGTTAAATAAACGTCTGATAAAAACCTCCTTTTATCTAGTAAAGACAAGTCGTAAGCTTGAGCAGCTCGTCTCTCCCTGCGCAGAACACAGACAGGCTTCCAGATCCGGCACCAGGCACTGCCAAACACCACTCTGGTTTTTAAGTGCTTTTGTACATTGCAAGTCGGAGCCTTGAGCGTCTCGATTTATTCCGGTTATATACAGATACGTTGGCGGTGCCAGTACAGGAGCAGCCTCACCGCAGCAAGGCGTAGCTAACCCTGGACCCTGTCTCTGCCCGAGCCCAACAGCAGGTACCTCGGAAGGAGAATACGAGCAAAGAGATGCTTATTGATTTGCGATCCGCCAGTCTCCAGTGGTCTGGGCCACGGGGGCTTCCTCCATATAGGTGTCGATATATTTAGTAGCTTTGGCGGGTTTTTTTCTCCCTGATTCTGTTTAGCTGCTCTCCGTGACACACCGAGGTTTTAGACCTTTGTCCTCTCCTGCCCGAGTTGTCTTTTTCCCAGGAAGAAGCCCCTAGCGAGCGTGGTCATTCCTGCAACAGAAACCAACCCAGACCTGTGCTCCTTACCTTTGCGCTTCTCAGTACCTTTTCCAGTTCTACTCTGTAGGTTTTGAGATGGGAGGGGGGTAAAAGTGGACAAATCAACCCACTACTGCATGTGTGAGATCAGGATTTTTTTTTTTTCCCCTGGTGTTCATCACTGCATTTCTACAGGATTTCAAGTGAATGTATTATCTTGTTCCTCGGTATCTTTAAGTCCTTGTGCTATTTTTCACCTTGGGCTTTTGTTTGCTGTGTTTGGTGATTTAATATCCTTGGCCAATGTTGTGATTTTACGTATTCCCCCCCTTCTACCGATCATCTATAAAGACGTTGAGCAGGAAAGATTTGAGCACTGTTGGCCGCCGTCCATTAGGAAAACCAGCCACTTGTTACTATCTGCTGTTTCCTATTTTTAACCTTTTTTATAATCAATGCAAAGACCTTTCCCCTTGCCTCCCAGCAGCTTCGTTTCTCTAACAGCCTTTCAAACCTTGTCAAATGCCTTTTAAAAATCCAAGCCAACCGTATTGACCAGATCTCTCCTGCCCATGTGCCTGTCGACTCCTTCAAAGAACTCCAGTAGACTTGTGAAGCATGTTGGCTCTTCCCCAAAGAAGTCAGATTTATCCATGTGTCAACTAATTCTGTTAGGACAGATGTTGGGCTCGGCCGAGTACAGCGCTCTGGATCACATCAAAAAGCCACGTCCATCCCTCGGCAAGCAGAGCTGGTTACGAACCGCAGTTAGTGGTTCACCTCGAGTTCACGCAGAAGTGCTGGGTGAGCACCATCTGGGCCCGGAGACGGGTTAACGCTCCTTTGGTCGAGTCGGGTCCCCCACTGACACTTCAGTCAGAGGCGGTTACTCCGGTGATTCCCCCTGGGAAGGAAGATTGCAGCAGGAGGATCTCCCCAAGATCTTCCACGTTGAACCCAGGGGTAAAAAGTGCACTGAGCTTTTCTCACAGGGCTTTGTTCTTCTCAGTGTGCTCTTTCTCGAGCATGAGCCTCTGGAGACCCTACGGCCTACGGCCAGGCTCCTTGTTGCTGCTGTGATTGAGGATTTAGTGTTTGTTTTTAAGCCTTTTGAAGTTGCTACTTGTGTTGGGTTTTTTTTTGTCCTGCCTTATGGTGTTTTTCCTTTCAACCGGGCAGGGTTTGATTCTTTTTTTTTTTTCTTTTCTTTTCTTTTTATTGATTAGTTTGAAACCGCTTCATATCTGAAGGATACCTTCTTGCTTTTCATGTGCTGGCTCATCCTGCCGTTCGGCCACACCGACTTCCTTTTGACCTAGCCTAGGTCCGCATTCGGTAGATGCTACGTTTGCTATATGCTTCAGATACCGACGTGCTGCTGTGAAGATCTAATCCTCCTAATCAACTCTTTTAGCTACTCTTTGAATTCCTTTTTTGAATTTTTAAGTGCAAGAGTGGTGCTTTTATTTTAAACCTCTTTTCAGACCTCCAGCCGCGTTAAATCTCAATACACCGTGGTTTCGGATGCAGGGGGATTCTTCAGTGGTAGTACTTTGAAATGGGTCTTGCATATCATTCGGCATCAAGTCGCAGGTTTTCTTTGTTCTTGGACCACCTGATTAGCCATCTCCTAAAACTATCATTAATTGTGCCTAAAAATTTAGGCTCGACAGATAGTGTAGCTAGAGTTTGTTGCACACTGGTGGTGAGCGTCTTACCTTCGCTGAGGTCTTGTCCGAGCTCCTTCAGCAGATCACAGACACTCGGGCCCGTCTGGTGGGTGCTCAGTAACCTCATCCTAAGACTCTCCTTCCCTGCTTAGGCTGGAATTTCCATCCGCAGATGATCTGTGTGACTTGATAATCGGATTTGTTAACCTGATTTGACACAACAAATCACTCTTCCCTTAGGACAGGCTATTTGCAGCCTCTCTGTTTCCAGTGTCTTCTATATGTCATCCCAGCGACGGTCATTTCATTTCATGCTTCCTATACGTTTGTCATGCTATAGCCTTGTTGAGAGCTAGACCTTCTAGTTCTCCCGTTCTTCTTTCTTAGACCTTTCTTAGATGTTTGGGGGACAGTGCATGCACAGTTGCTTTGGTTTTTCTATTTTTCTGGATTTTCTTTGAATTAGCCTTTCGTTTTCATGCTTTTTCTTGAGTTTTGCCAGATATTGGCCTTCATTATTTGTATCGAGTTGTTAAGCTCCAGGGGAAATATTCTGCCTCCGCAGAGTCTCTCCCATGTGAAGCCAAAAGGACCTGCCTGGCCCAAGACATTGATTTTGCTTTCGAAAGCGATACTCACACAAGAAAGCAAAATCTTCAGCAGATAAGTCGAATTAAAAGCGGGTTTGACACAGGGTGATACCGGGATGGGGTTGATTATGTGGAACCCAGTTTCACTGATCTCTTCCCACAGTTTCATCTGTCTGCCAGAATAAACAAGCGGGGCGAAAAGCCTCGCTTTGTGTGCACACGTACTTGCTTTGTAAGGAAAAATCTGCTTCCTGCCTGCCACCGCTTTTTCGGTAGGATTTTATGTAATATTCCCCTCCTCCCCGCCTTCCCCTTATATGTCACCTTATTTTTTTCCCAAAGTAAATTAGGATGAAACATGCCGGATGCAACAGCTTCCACCAGCAGTGCCGGCATGGCTGGAGCGCTCCGACGTTGGCCAAAGGGATGAAAGCGTGAGGGTTTTGCAGTAACGCTTTGGGGGGTTTCATCTGGCGACCCTGGTGCAATGAGTAGCTCTTGCTGGTTATCTGTGGGCATTTTGGGGGAGCCACGGGATTAAGAGAACATCATTCACCCATCTGCTACAGCGATGTCTCCGGGTCCTAGCACACATGGGTCTACTTGAGAATTTGGAAGAGGCTGCAGGAAACGTTGTAGAAATGTCTCTGGGCAGCCCTTGGAGAAGGGACGCCAGTTCACTCGAGGTAGACCTCTGCTTCTTAGCAGCCGTCCAGCTGGAAGCCATCTAGCAAGTGATCTTTTCCTAGAGGATTAGGGCCATTTGGAAAAAGAAACGAGGGCGAAACATAGCGCGCGCTGCTGCCTGAATCCCGTGGGACTTGAACGAACGTGCAATAAGTAGCGAACGCAGTGAGCTGGACAAATAAGTATGTCTAACATCAGCGTGTATCGATCTCTTCTCCCCATTTAAGAGAAGAAAACTGCAACCAAGTCTTTTTAATCCGAGCGTTGCTGTTGCCATAGTGAGCCTTTACTTACGCGAGCAGCGCAGCCCTGCATTAAGGCTGGAGGCAAAAGGGCCATTTAGTGTGTACGTGCTCAGATGAGCTGATTCGGGGTTCGTGGGATCTCATTAGCAGTTTGCAGTTAGATCGTGAGATTTTGTGAAGTAGAAGAGCAACGAGCAGAGCTAAGTGTGATTTGAGCAATTCCAAGCTGTAATTAGACTGACTTTTCCTTGAGATCACATCTCCCTTTCCAAGGCTGTAACATGGTCGTGGCTCTTCCCCAACAACCCAACAAGCTGCCTTAAAATAACTTCGATGATGTTCTCTGGTACATAGTGGCACCTTTGAACCAAGTTTGGTGGCTGGGATCTGTTGACATTACAGAGGTCGATTGGAGTTTTAATGGGAAATGCTTTTTTCCTGGGTGCTTCTCATAAGCGTGGGTTTTCCTCGGTGTTTTCCAAAGGAAAAAATATGGATCTGTAGGTATTTCCTCTGAAGTCAATCAGAAAGGTGAAAGGAAAAACCCTTGATGCTTTATCTTCCAAATATATTTTCTTGTCTGCAGATCCAAGCGGTGAAATTCAGAGCTAATGAGGAGAATAGAGGGGAGTTAGTGAATTGTCTCCTTCCTTACCATAATACTTTTTTTTTTCCTTCTAAATTATTCAAGGGCAGTTAGCGTCACCATGGGAGGTTTATTTTTCCCTGACTTTGTGTTACTCTAGAAGCTAGAGTGTGAGTGCTACAGTAGAATTCGGTGTCGCCGAGTATACCCAAACAGCTGATTCAGCTGGGGAATCTGGGGATTTAAACCCAAATTTCATCTCGGTAGTGACTCGTGATTTAGGAATTAATACGCTATAGGCGAAAAGTCCCTGGCAATCCTTCAACGAACTGCACTTGCCTCCAGCCGTGTCACCCTGCGGTGGGTGGTTCGATGTTGTGCTGCAACCCGACAACAGAAATCTAATATTTTATTCTGAAAGGTTGCTTGTTCATATCAGCGTTAGCGTGTGAGGAGAGAAGTGGGCCAGGAGGGCCATTAAGGCGTAACGCTGCAGGGTGCTGGCACGGCAAAGACAAAAAAGCCGGCTGAAGGGCATCGCGCGCTCGGTTTGCGCCCATCAGCCGGGCAGAAGAGCTTTCCCTCAGCGACGCGCGTGTCTTAGAGCTTCCGTTGTCACGAGCACAGCAGTAGGAAAAAAACCCAACAACAAAAACAACAACAAAACAAACAAAAAAACCCAAACAAAACAAAACAAAACCAAAAACCCAACCAAAAACCCAAGAAAACGCCAACAGCTTTCTTGGATTAGGGATGGGGTGGCCAGGACATGAAACTCTCGGTGGCCTGTAGTGAGCTAAAGCATGTAACAGGTACCTTTTGTCTAGCGGGTGTAATATTTCGGCTGAATATCCTTCAAAAACTCGCAGTAAAACTCAAAACACCCCCAGTACCGCATACCTGCTGGCATCGAAACGTGATGGTACCGGGGGATGTGTGGTGGGAGGATAGTAAACCAGTGTTCCTCGGCCCCGCCACTGTGACGATACCCATTGCCCAAGGAAAACCGGTAGGGAGTTTGCTAACGAAAATGTTGAATTGTCAACGAGGAAACGCTTTACTGAAAGACATGATTTCTGCATGAATTTATTTGGGGAAAAAAAGATGTTGATAGATAACCGTTTTAAATGATCTTTCATTTTACATTTGATGTTGTTTTCATTGAAATGAAATTAAGATGTCCAGGTCCGAGTGCCGCGTTTGAGGTGCAGTCAAAAATCACTTGCTTTTCCTTGGGATTTTGTTCAGCGTGGAATTTCAGGTTGTGCTGTTGCTGCCTGTCTCGGAGGCCGGAGAAGTTACTCATCTTCTATTTTTCCACTGTCGCCAATGGGTTTCGCACCCGGGCTAACCCGGCATACCGTACACCACAGCGCTGTCGGCACCTGTTTGGGGTTCGGTCCCTCGCTGCTGAGCCAAGGTACGGATGCCCTACAACGGCAATGAGGCGATTTCTTCAGTCTCCAGCTAGCAACATCCCGAGCTTAAGAACAAGACAAGAAAAAAAGGAAGGAAAAAAGAAACATTTCCCCACCCCCCCTTAAGCAATATCTTTTAATACTGACCAGAACAGGAAACCCCACCAGAGGCAGGAATACTCCACATCCTCCCTCCACCCCTTTTAATTAAAATTGATTAAAGTCTTGGTTTTGTAAGTCAGTCTGTCCCGTAGAGTATCTTGTTTGAACTATTTCAGGCCGTTCTCGGCATTAGGCGCATTACAAAAGTGCAAATGTTATTTTAACCACAGCTGAAGCCAGGACTTCCCCAAGTAGGACCCCGAGGGAGAGTCCTGTTGGAAGCAGCATCAGGCTGTTTCATTAGAAGCTGAAGGAGAAACACGTGCGTGTAGAAAACAAAACAGGCATTTAGGCGTTTCAGCGACGACCTCCCTTTGACTTCAGTGACAACCAGGGACCCTGTTCCCTAAAAACCATCCCGATAACCTTGTGCTCTGCTCCGTACCTCTATGGCATTGCCACCCCCCGGTCAGCTGGCGTTTGATATCCCGGTTTGTTTGGCTCTTCCACCAAAATGTTGACTTGTTTCGGGCACGCGAGCGTTGTGTGGACGTGTCGTAACGGGGCGCGGGCAGGCAGAGTACGCCTCCGTTTACACAAACCCCTTATATCCGCTCGAAGCGGGGAGCGGAGGGTTGTTTTTCCGGAGCCGTTCGACTGTGAGCTTAGCTACGTGGGAGCGGTCGCGCGCTTTAAAGGGAGCGAGGCATTTCCCCGTGTTACAAGAGGAGAGGATCCCACAGCGAACGTGGGAAAAAAAGGTGAAATTTGGATTTTAGGGGGTTTTTTGCTAACGCGGTTGCTTCCTGCGCATCCTGTGGTCAGCGAAGGTCCCGCTGCGGTGCTCGTACTGTTGGGGACGGGAGGTGCCAAACCCAACAGGCACGAGTCGCTCAACAAGGTGCTGCCAATCTCTTGGCACGTTTAGGAGTTCGGCAATATTAGCTTCGAAGTTTAGGCTTTCTGAAGAGCCTGGGTGATGAGAAGGTCCTTCTGAGCTGTTTTAACTGACTGTATTTGAGCGCGTTCGGTTACGTTTCTCGGTGAAATTGGTCTCTGTGCAATAGCGAGAGCTCAAAGCGCCATAATTCAAACAAATCTTCTATTTGCTTAACTGCTGAAACAGCTGACAATGAGCCCAGCTTATTGTAACGGCGTAACATCATGTTCACGTTGCCGAGTTCTAATTGGAAAGTAATGTGCTTATAAAATAGGGGGGGGGAAATAATTTCTCTGTTAGTTTTTTAACTTTATGTTTTTAATTTCAGATCTCCTTCCCCTTCCAGAGGGAGTTAGAGATGCCATAGCTTTAATGTCTGTTGTAGCTGCCGCTCAAAAGTTCCCTTTCTGTAAGAAAATCTAAACCGGGAGGTATGCTATTTCTCCTGACGTGAAAGTCATGAAAGGCAAGTACGCTGCGATTTCAAGTGCTGGGGGGCCCAAGAGAAATTCCCAGCCCCGACACCGTGAACTTGAAAAGAAAGTCAGCCTTTCTTTTCGATGCAGTGCTCCGTGCAGCTGTAGCTTTCAGTTGCATCGCCGCCCCTAGCGCGTTGCTCTTAAAAATCCAAACGAAATCTCTCTTGATTTGGATTTTCAGTCGAAGGTGTAAGACGTGGAAGGAAGTGGGAGCAGCTAAATCGGGAGTTAAAGCCACTGCGCTGCTGACCTCAGAAGGATGGTCTGGAAGAAGGAGACCTGAACTAAGGAAAAGCTGGGTTATTAGTTACCATACTTTCTCCCTCTGTCTGTCTATCTACAGATAACGTGCAGATAGATCGATAACACGCCTTTTACTTTTTCAGTGCTGTTTGCAATTAGAAAAAACAGAAGAGTAGAAGGCGAGTTTGATGTTCTCCTCCTTGGTCGTCCTTGGTGCAGGGCAGCAAATCCTCATCCACAAGCAAATCCTCCCTAACAAGTCAAGATGCGTGGGTAACACCGTAGCACCCATCCCTCCCAGGAAGGGGTTAGCATTCGGGTAGGAAATACCAGGCAGAAATTATTTCTGGGCATAGTAACATGCCATCGGTCCGTGGTCTCTGTGAAAGGGCAGAGAAGCCCATTTGGATTTAGGGCAATCAGGTGTCGGTGCTCCCTGGTTAATGCAACTCGGGGCCGGGTAGGCAACAGCAACCTTGCTGCTGGTGGGAGAAATCACGGTCGTCTTGTGCCGGTGCTTTTGTCCAACAGCTCGGTGTCTCTGCTCGGCGTCTTCCTGCTTTCCCTGTCACTGGAGATGTCCTGGTACGATTTTGTGATCCTGTATTTGTGAACAAGCTAATAAATTGCGATAATGTGACGGAGCTTGACGTGAATTCAGCTTTACTGTAACGTCATGCGATTGGCAGCAAAATAGGTAAAGAGCTGGTCTTTTTCTTGATATTTTTGTTCGTACCGATGCCGGCGTTTATCTAAAAGGGACATTTGAAAGTAAAAAGGCGCATTTGTGCGTCATGAGAGAGACGAACATCTGGTACCCGGAGGAAGAAACACAAAACGTAGGCATTTCCCACACAGAGGGACAGTTTTTAGGAAATACTTACTCTCTGCTATCACTGCCTGCTCTGCCTGAGTGTAATTTTAGGGCGAGCATCTCCCTTCCAGCCAGTACAATTCCATGGAGACCTGAGAGCGCTCTTGGCCTTGCAGGACCAGACTCTTCGAGAGGTCTGATGGGCATGTTTTGGGCTTCCCCAGCAGGGTTTTGGGTTCACACCCTTGGGGTGGATTTGTTGCCGCAATGGTTTTGTCAAGGAACATCTCCCCCCCGAAAGTGTACTGACCCAAATGGATCAGTATCCGGAGGGAATGCTAGATACAGAAGGGGTTTGCACGTGGGGTGGGACCTCTGAGAGGATGAGTGGCCACGCACCATAAAGAAATACAGATTTGCTCTCAATGCCTCTCAAGAATTTGCTTTCAGGCATTCCCGGGCTCTGGATCTTGCTGGTTGTGTAAAATACGCTGCCGCTGTGCCATGCTTCTGTCTGTTGCCTGAATGTGGCTAGATGTCCTGAGCCCCACGCAAACGGGGCGTAGTCGGGGGTAAGGATCTCGTGTGGACATGACACAAGGTGCTTTTTATTTCGCTTTCACCCATATGATCATTCATAGATTTTCCCTTGTCCAAAATCACTCGGAAATATGTGAACCTGAGCTTTTCAGAGTCATTTGAGCATTTGGCCGGCGCAGAAGGGAAGGCATGGGAGCCCTACCACCATTTGCTGCATCTGCGCTTCCTTACATCGCCTTCAGATAACGAAGCCTCCTCGTTACATGAATTCGATCCATGTCCTCTGCCACTTTTCGTTCACGTTTGGAATTGCATCTCTCTCACTTCGATAGCATGAAACCAATCCGGCAAGCCTGCCGTGACTTCAGGGTACCAGGCAGGCGAAGAGCCACCAGGTGCCGTGAGCAGACTAGACCCAGATGGGTTATTTCACCAGGGGTAAAATACGTATGCTCAGATGTAGAGAAAAAATACACAAGACTTGGGGCAATTTTTGCTTTCATTTGTCACAGACTCATTTTTTTTAACGTCCCCCATCAGCTGAAGCAGCGTGCTTAGGAAGGGCAACGGAGCTGGGGAAGGGGCTGGAGCACAAGTGCTGTGAGGAGCGGCTGAGGGACCTGGGGGGGTTTAGCCTGGAGAAAAGGAGGCTGAGGGGAGACCTTCTCGCTCTCTACAACTCCCTGAAAGGAGGTTGGAGCCAGGGGGGGTCGGTCTCTTCTCCCAAGGAACAGGCGACAGGACGAGAGGAACCAGCCTCAAGTTGCGCCAGGGGAGGTTTAGATTGGATATTCGTAAAAATTTCTTCCCCGAAAGGGTTGTCAGGCCCTGGCACAGGCTGCCCAGGGAGGTGGTGGAGTCCCCATCCCTGGAGGGATTCAAAAGACGTTTAGATGAGGCCCTAAGGGATATGATTTAGTGGTGGACTTGGTAATGCTGGGTTAATGGTTGGACCCGATGATCTTGGAGGTCTCTTCCAACCAGAACAATTCTATGATTCTATGATTCTGTATCTTAACAATCTAGCTATGTCTTCAGAATCATTAGATGGACTGAGATAAATCTCTTAGGTAGTGGACACAGAAACAGGGGTTCCTTTTGTGATGTATTTTTTCCCCACCCCACCTGTGGCTCCTAGGCTCATTGCACGTGTATCTTCTTGTGGGCTGGGTCTGATCATCACCGTCCAAGTATTGAACTCAAGTTATTCCAGTCTGTGCAGAGATTCAATATTTCTGTCCGCAGAAGTCCATTGCCTCTACGATGGGTGATAGAGTGACCAGGCCAGCCAACAAAACTCAATATAAGGGTGACAAAATAGCTGTTAAAGAAGCAGGTGTCTGTCACTGAGGAAGGCTCCAAAATTCTGGTTTTATCCACCCAAAATGGTTACGGTCGCTCTTATCAGGGAGTTGGTGGTTGGTTCCCATTTGGTTGCAGTTTACATCTAGTTGGCAGCGTGCAGGTGGAAAGAAGCCAAGTTTTCTATCAAGATGACAGTTTGGGAACAGATGTCTAATGTTTCCCAACACATTTAGCTCATGTGATAGGAGTCGTGAGCTAGTTTAGTAAAGCCGAGCAGTTGGGTAATTGCAAACCTTTGCTCCTCGCATTTTCTCATTTATCCTGTTTAGCTGCCTAGGTAAGATTTTTTTATGTATTTGTAGTTTTTGGAGGAAAAGCTTGAAATGTATTTCAGAGTAATCGTCATCCTAGGAGGCAATCGCTCATTTAAATGGTCGGAAACCTCCAGCAGTGCAAGAAGCCACATGTTTTCCTCTCCCGTTCTGCGTAACAGGCATTGCCCAAATGCTTGGGCCGTGGCTCCTGCGCTGCTGTTTCAAAGTAACGGGACATGTGGACGACGGTATTTACTCCTGAGCCCCCCGATTACTCTGGTTTCTTGCATGTGATGCTTGTCCGTGCCGAAGAGGAGGCTGAATCAAGGCATTTTAATTAGCAGCTCCTTAGGAGTACGTATTTTATTAGGAGGGAGAGAAAGAAGTGATGGTCCCAAGCCCCAGCTCTTCCATGGAAGGGCGCTGATACTCATTAGGGCAAGGTCGTTACAGAACGCCAGTCATTTGAGTGATACTTCAGTAGGTACCTCTGTCCTTCAGATCTGCGAGAAGCCTTGGAGAACAGCTTGGGAGGTTCTGCAGGATGCTGGTGTTTGACCCACGTCTGAACGTCTCCTCCTCTGTGCTGTTCTCTGACGTCCCCTATGGAGAAGATACCTCTCCTGGTAGCTACAGGAGTGGGCTGTAGGCTCTGGCAGGGTTGGTTTGGTAGGGTAGGGGCCAAAACCCGGGTGCGATAAGCAAAGAAGTCCCATTAAGTGTTGATACCTGGCCTCCCACAAGCTCTTGTGAAACTCTCAGCATTAATTTTAAAAGCTCTTTATCAAAGAACAGACTTTTTGTTGTTTCTCCCCGTTTGGATCACACGTTCTCTGTATCTTTTCTCTTTGTGCACTTCCAGCTATGATTTTCCAGGCGTTTTGCCCTGTGATAACTGGGGCAAGAAGCACAATTACCAAAATATCCAGAGAAGGGCTCTTTCTTCATCATGTCTAATTCAACCGGAGTCAGGAAACCCCAGAAATCTCAGCATAGGAAGTTTGAGGTTTGCATCTCCAGAGCATCACTGAACGCGGGTGTGATGCTGATCGGCATTCACGCCTCCCAGCTTGCCCGAGAGGTCTTCCCAATACGCCTCTTATCTATTAATTTAGGAACTTAAATTGCCAGCTCTTCCAGAGGTCCAAAACCCATTTTCTTGTTTGAAAAGTCTCGGAGCGCCGGCATACGGCTGCATATTTAGAATATAACGGCCTTTCTCACGCGGCTGCGACATACCCGACGGGAAGAGGCCGTGGCGTCAGCAGAGCAGTACCCAGAAGAAATACGCCCTGACCTGGCACACGTGTGTTTTTCCCACAGAGCGCTGAGTTATCTCCGCGTCATCTTGCGCAAGGGTGGTCAAACTGCCTCTACCGTTCATCCCGTCTGATATTCCCAGGGAATATCCCAAGAGTCCGCCCCGGTGTCTGAGCCTGGCAGGTTTCTTCAACCTGGTCCAGAACCAAACGTTTTCCTACAGACTTAATTTTTATACGTCTTCTGTACTTGTTGGCGCTGCCCTCCCAGTGCCTTGCAAGGGTCCCGTTTCTCCTGAAGGCGATAAAATGAAGACACGACATACGTTTCTCACGACAATTCTGTAGAGCGAGGCGCGCACGCTGCAAAACCTCGGGAGTTTCTGCTTAGGGAGCAGCACGCTCGAATGAAGGACGTGGAAGGACAGAAGTTGAATTCATAGTCTGAATTTCAGGATGAGGATTACGCCCTGATTGCTGGTTTCGGAGGTGGCTTGGGAATATTTGCATTCCGATATTTTTATTTAACTGACTGAAGAGATGTTAGTGCGTAGGGTTTTGATTTGAAGGTAGACTTTGACCTTTGTAGATGGGAATAAAACAGAATTCGGGTGAGGCTGTTGTTACTAAGCATGTGAAGGGCTGGCTTGCTTGATTTTACACGCTTTTGGGTTTCACTATATATTTGGGGAATTTCTTTTGGGTTTCGGATGCCTGTTGCACGGTGTGTAGAAAACTGCATCCAATTTGGTTTATAAGCTTCCTTGCGCTTGTAGGTACTAATGACACATAAGCAGTCTGTCAAAGAGAATGAGCCGAGAGATTTCAAAAAGCAATCGCAATAATGCTCCACGTACCTTTTTTAAGCAAAATAAGAAATGAACACATTTTTTTACTTAAGAGCCATCAGCAGAGCTTTCGGCTTCTGCGACTCAACACACGAAACGATGAAGAAGTTGGGACCGGAGCGGCAGATCCCACCTCCTGTCGAACAGAGGGATTTTCAGGAGGATTGGTGGAATTCGCAGGGGCTGGGACTGGCGTCCTGCTTGCCTTGCCAGCACCGTGCCACGTCTTACCTAGTTTTTGTCCTCTCACGTCGCATGATGTGAACTAGACATCATTTTTGTAGGACTTGACCGTCTTTCAGGAGAAGAGATACTATAGGGAATAAACCATTTCCTTGCTCTGTCCCATGTGTTTTTGGAGACCCTGACCCTTCTGACACCCCGCTTCTTGGCATCTCTCATCCCCTGCTTGCTCAGCAGTGAGAAATCCTCCCTGGTTGCCCAGGGGAGGAGTGGGGGCAGCTGGTCCCCTGCCTCCCCGGGGAGCACGAGGTGCTCCCTTCCGCGATTTCTTCCCTGCCTCCTCCCACCGAGGAGGGAGGCTCCCAGGCCTCGGGCAAAGGTAACGCAGGGCTTCTCGACCTGAAGTTTTGCATCCCTTGTTTTGACTCTTGAAGGGAAGTTTTCCGTGCCGGGGTTTCACCTTCCTAGCAATTATAAGTCATTCAGGGTATTTAACTGGTCAGGAACGTGGCAGGTAGCTCGTGCGCTGTCTGTACGTTTATCATGGAAATTAGACCCGTCTCATCGCTCTGTCACCCCTAAAATGAGGTGTCTGCTGTGATCCAGAAGGGAACGTATAGATCCGTCATTCCTTCAGCGGAGGTTTGTTAGTGATGGGTTTAGTAGGCCCCTCAAGACGCGTACGAGGCGATCGATAGGCAGCTGTGGCGCGCAAGGTTATCCCAAGTTGGAGGCAGGCTCAGTACTGATTGGTTTCCAAAATGGGGTGCATCAGGCTGCTGTGGCCACAGGAGCGAGGTCGCCGCGAGGATCTAGTGACAGTGTAAGTAATAAAGCAGAGCTTAAGTAGTTTGCCGACAGCACCCCCGAGATAAAATTGCTCTTTATTGCCTTGGATTTGGGGCTTGATGATGTGACCTTTCACCTTTCTTGACGCCTTTTTTTATTTTTCCCTTTTAACTTCAGAATTTCTTTTTTTTTTGCTCCCCCAACGTCCTTGTGGTTTTAACTAGACTAAAGAAGGTGGTTTGAAGGGAATAAGTCAGTAACTCAATTCCGTCCCGTTACTGAATTAGAGACAGGCATGACGGACGAGGTACATTAAAAAGACAGACGGGTGGATACATCTATATGGTCGTGGCTAACACCGTGATGTTTTACCTTCACGCTAGCGTTATCACGCAGAAATGAAGCAGCCAGGTGAAACGGCGGGTTATGGTCGGTCTGTTAATTGCAAGGTATTACGGCTGAAATGAAGTTCTGAGAACCAAGCCGCCTCCCCCGTTACACCCCCCGTGCCTCTCTCCATAATCCCGTCAACGCTCTTTTCCCATACAAGTCCGTGTCACCAGCGGCCAAAGGTTGTACGCGCGCGGGGACTTCTCCGGCAGCTGAATGTCAAACTTTATTGAGCGGGTGGATCCTGTTCATCCATTTCCCCTCCGAGCCTTTCTAAAAATACCGCAAACCTTGACAAGGAGCTATTTTAGAGCAATCGTATTCATGAGGACAGTCATGGGAAGCTTATTTTGGCAGGCTTGCATGTGTTCGATTTGCATGCTTCCTTAGTCAAGGGCTTGGTGAACTTGTGCCGCGAGCCAGTTGGACGTGGGCTTAAGAGGGAGCATCTGGATTTTGGGACCTCCTGGGTCAGGACGTCTACTCCAAGTGAGTTTATAGGAGGAAAAGAAGTGAAGATACTCTGATAGGAATGGTGATATGTGACTGAAGTCATTCATTTCAGGCATTTGCACGCCAGCCCGCGGCTTATCGGATCTGATTTCATAAAACCTGGCTGTGATTTCTCTCCAGGGACCTTAATGATCTTGCCACTTTGAATAAACATTTATAGAAACTACTGCCAGACTGTGGATAAGAGAAACTCCTGTGAGAGACTTTATCTTCCAAAAATACTTAAAGGCACCAAAAAAACCTCACCCACAAGAAGACCGGTAGAAAATGTCAAAATGTAGCGCTTGCTGGGTAGCTGGAGCTGAATTGCAGTGCCAGACGTTTGCGTTGTAGGCATGCGGTGGGTACGTTTGCTTTTCGCACTTGGAAAACCGCGCACGTCGGAGCGATGCTATAATTGGGACCAGCAAAACGATGCGTGTGAATAAAAGCAAACTGTAAGAGATAAGATGGAAATTAAGCAGGTAAAGGCTGTTCCACGCTCATGCCATTCGGGTACGGTATTGCGCAGTACTCATGTTTGCACCTCTAAGAAATTTCCGTTTTTTCGCATAAAAAAATCCAGATATGAAGCCGAAGCTGCCTTCTTCGCCAACCTGAAACTGTCTGATTTCAACATCATTGACACCCTTGGAGTCGGAGGGTTTGGACGAGTTGAGCTGGTAGGTAACCTTTTCTTCTTTGAACTTTGCGGGATGTTCTAGAATAAGTACTGTGTTACGAGTCTCTTAATTTTTCTTTGTTGTTACACCCGAATAACTGGAAGAAAATTATGTGATGGGATTATATGTTTTCTAATGGTTGAAGAAAGCTGAATTATGTTTCCCGGTAAATAAAAAAGTATGAATAAATGCTTTGCAGTAACGAAGGAGAACTTATGTACTAGGCTGAGAGAGGAGCACACGTCTTCTCTCTGCAAGTGGTCCTACGTTTCTGGCATCGATTGCCTTTTAAAAAACAACCTGAAGAATTGGGTGGCTGTTGAGTGCTAAGATTGAAAGAGCAACCTAAAATCTTCCTTAGCCAAAACTGAAGCGACGGCACAATGTCTCCTGTAAGCAGTTTCTAATCAGGTCTCGAGATAGTTCTACGTGGTTATCGTGAAAGTTGCACATTCAATGTCTGAACTGTGACAACGCTTCCTAGAAAACTAGTTATTTTTTGCAGAATTTCAGAGAAAGGACAAAACCTGAGCTTGCTTGGTGCTCTGCTTGGATTTAAAGCTCTGCAGTCTTTATTAAAACAAAGCCTGAGCGGGAGGAGACTGAACCGGCAGCCGTGGCGTGACCTGTTTGTAATATCGTGGAAATACAAAAACTTGTAGTAGAAAGAGGGAGCTTAGTTTACGTCACGGTGCCGACCACGGAGCTGCAGGTAACGGGCACTAGTACAGTATGGTAGGAACACCGGTAAGTTAGGGGCAGAACAGGGAGCAGAGGTACTGCTGCCACCACGAAACTTCGGGGAAATCCCCGCTCCGCAGCCCTACGGGAGCCAAACGCACCCGTAGTGCTGGGAGGTGGAAAACCAGCAAAACGAAGCACGTCGGTGATGGGTTGTGATGTAACGGGTATATTCTGCGTTAAAAGTGCGACCCGCTCTTCCACGGGATTTATTTCTGATTTTTCCTGTTCGGACGTATGTAAAATTGCGCGGAGGAGGGCGTGTCTGTGAGAACGCTGGTCCCTTCCTGCCGTTTGGGTTTGGATTTTGTATTGATTTATTTGTTTGTTTGATATTAGCAACTGTTGTTTTGGAAGAGAGTCACAAGAGCTGCCCCGTAGCCTGGGAAGGCTGTCCTTCCCCCGCTCCTTCTGTAGTCATCTGCTGCTGAGGATGCTGGCGAGCAGGAGTTTAATTCACTCAACCCCCCTTTTGAAGGCCCGTCACCCTCTGTTGACAACAGCATAAAGCTCAGGAGATTCGTCTCCTAAATTAACGTCACCGCCGGCTTCTCCGCCTGAGGCGACCTGTAGTGAGGGACCCACCAGACTGGGGCTTGTTTTGAATCATAGAATCACAGAATCACAGAATAGTTTGGGTTGGAAGGGACCTTTAAAGGCCATCTAGTCCAACCCCCCTGCCATGAGCAGGGACATCCCCAACTAGATCAGGTTGCCCAGAGCCCCGTCCAGCCTGACCTGGAATGTTTCCAGGGATGGGGCATCTCCCACCTCTCTGGGCAACCGGTGCCAGGGCTTCACCACCCTCATTGTGAAAAACTTCTTCCTTATGTCTAGCCTACATCTCCCCTCCTTTAGTTTAAAACCATCACCCCTTGTCCTATCACAACAGGCCCTGCTAAAAAGTTGTGAAGTTGAATCTTGTGAAGGAGTTTGTGAGGTTTTGGTTTCATTTTTAAGGCTTGTTTTGATGCGTGCTGTCAAGATGTTTGAAAACCTCAAGGTGTTCCTGAGAAGGTGCATGAGTTTGCCTTCGTGAGGGAGCGCTTACGGGACCCTCAAACCGCACAGATGTGAAAGCAAATTGGACCGTTACTGATGGCCACGGGCCGGTCCTCTACCTCTGGCTGCTTACAGAGTGAATTCGGAAGCTTTAAGATGTTGGCGTCTTGAAACCTGGAAATCTTAGCGATGCGTGACACTGGGCCGGGTGTGAGGAAGAGCAGGAGCGAATGCGTTCTGTCACTTCAACATGTCAGGTCACAGTCAGGTAGAGATGTTTAATTCTTAGGAGATGTCCAAATCTCAGAAGCCTCCGAGAAGCCCTGGTGCCGCCTATGCAGCCTGCCAAAGGCTGCCGATGGGAAAAACGTTGAACAATACTGAATTACACACTGAAGGATAAAAGATATTTAAAAGTTTAGCTTAACGCTCCAGATTTTATTATTTTTTTTTACCACCGAGGGAAATTTCATTATTAAAACAAGAAAATACTCTTTTTGACCAAACTGAGCCTAGAATTGCTACCTCCTGCTTCTATCTTCTCCATGAAAAATGTGTTTTATAGTTTAAGGCTAAAAAATGAAAACACATTTTTGTGCTTTCCAAGAGTAAAATTGATCAAATAAATAAAGTACATTGCAAGGAAGAGGATTTTTATAGCTTAACCTCGGCCGCTGTGCGCAAGCCCCCCCGGGGCCTCTCCGTACCCTTCAAGAGGGCAACTGGTGGTGTCTGGTTGGAAACCGGAATGTCTAGGGCTTAGTGTGGGTCTTGCTGGCCAAGAAGGAATAACGCTCCCGTCGGTCTGCGTTTTAATTTCCAGATGAGGTTTGTATCAATATACGCTGGTTTTCCAGACGCCTCTGTGAAGGCTGTTTGGAGAGGTCGCCCCCTCAACGCGTTCACACACAAGTAGGTGGCTTTTAGGCGAGACAGCCTAAAATTTGAATTATTTTCAATTCGATGGCGATTACACGTGGAAATATCTTTTTGTCTTGCTTTTCGAGGTAGTTTTATTTTTTGTACGTCAAGAGACATTTGCAACAGGTTTGCTTTGGGGTTGTACGTTGTTTGCTCGGTTTTTTGATGGCTATCCTCCTTGATGGATGCCTCTTGCAACATGCCTTGTCCTTACGGATGCTGTTCTCCTCCTTCATCCCCAACTGGACTACGCAATCAACTTTTATCCAGGCTTCTCTCGAGGGGAGAAACCAGTTGAGTAGTGGCTGTGCTGTTTCAGACGGGGATCAGCTCTGCTGCTGGAACAAGAGCAAACAAAGGCTTTTGTTCACTTCCAGCAGGACCGGTGTGATGCTCAGTGTTTGAAAAGCAAACCGGCGGGCTGGAGAGACCGCAGGCTGCCCAAGGCCGGCGTGCCGCATTCCTAGGCCAACCCTCCCGCGTTTCGGAGGGCTGCCAAGTAGGTGGAAGCTGCTCCGGGACATGTCTCGCCCAGCTGGTGGGCACCTCCCTTAGCAGAGCAGAAGGAAACCAGTAGGAGTGACTTCTTGGTTTTTAATAGCACAGATTAGCAGATGCACCCACTGGTTTTTGCAACTCGGCTTCTCAGCGCTGCGCCAGTTGAGCATCTTCTGTGTTAGGATCCAGGTGCCCCCATAATACATTGGAATAGGGAATGAACGTGTCATCTGAGGTTCCTATCCCACCCAGCGCTGCTTTGCAGAGGACGGAGACGTAGGTCAGGTGTCCTCAGCCTTCATAAATCATCTCTCCTGAACTTTATTGCTCTTGTCTTTGTTCTTTAATTTCCTTTTAATTTAAGTCCTGTGTTTCTAAGCGTCTGCCCCGGGTCAGCTATTTTGGATTTAAATCAAGATTATTTTAGACAGCTCTGAAATAAGTGCATCAGAGTATCTGAACACACGGGGGAAGAGTCATCATTGCCGTGAAATCAGTTCACGTGGGTGATGGCTGAGCACAGGTAGAATGAAAATCAGGTCCACGCCTGAACACGTGCCTGGAAACCTATAGACTTACGCACCGTCCCTGCACGTACGCAAGCTTGGAGGGAGCTGCGCCTCCTGCGCTCCTGTGGGTAACACGTGGCTTGGGACATCCTGAAGGCAGCGGGCAATAGGCGCGTTAAGGACAGGCTCAGTTTTTAGCCCTGACTTGGCAGAACGTTTAATCATGCTTTAACGTTGAGCAGTTTTGCGGAAGTCAGTGGCACTTATAGCTCATATTTCAGCCATACGGTCATGAAACCTCAGGCTGGAAGGGACCTAAAGGGATCGTCATCAAGGCAGGGTCAAGTATACCTAACCATTCTGACCCGTTTTCCCTAATTTGCTGTTGAAGTCTTTAGGGAAGGAGATTCCTAGGAAGGTTTTCCCTGATATTTAACATCTCCCTGCTGTAGTTTGTAGTCGGCTTGAAGTACAAATACGTACGCCCTTGCGGTTGGGTTGTATTGATTTGAAGACTATTATCATGTGAACCTCAAGAGCTCTTCTCTTTCAAAGAATATATGTTCTGCTTTTGAGCTTTACACCTAATTCGTGCTTCCGAGGCCCGCGATCGTTCTTGTCCCTCACTCTCCGGCTGGATCTCGCCTCTTCGGAGCGGTGCCCAAACCGGGCGCGTTAGTCCAGCCCGGACCCTCCTCTGCTCGGGTGGAGCTGGGTAACGAGGGGCCGCGCTTTGCCGCTGCCCAACGGCGTCCCTTTTATTTCAAGTCATCGCTTCCGTTTGTAAAAATCGGTTTGAATTCCCTTGCTCTTCGCAAAAGCGGTCCCAGCCCTCCCTGGCTTGATTTTACTAGGTGCAAAGGTAATAACGTTCTTCTTATTTCATAATTCTTATTTCATTGTCCCTGCCCATGGCAGGGGAGATTGGACTAGATGATCTTTGAAGGTCCCTTCCAACCCAAACCCTTCTGTGATAATCCAAGCCATTACTGGAAGTGTTTTATGGTGCCACGTACGAGACAGGCCCCCTTGAAGTCCTCTTGGCTTGATGGAGGCCACTAAAAGCTAAGCTCCTTTACGCTATGGAGATAATGAAGACAGAGCATAAGACATAAAGACTAAGCCTTAGTTTCAGCCACGTTTTACTGGGGCTGTACGAGACCTTTTTAAAATGGACAGTATGGCATTTTTCATTTTTATTCACGTTTTAAGAGAAATCCGGCCACAGATTATGAAGTGCAATCAAATTTATTCTAGCCTCTAGCCTGTTTTGTAAACAAAACCATTAGTGAATTAATTAGATGGCGAGGAAAAAAATGCCGTAATTGTCTTTGAGTAGACTGACAGATGCATAATTCAGATATTTATTAGTGGAAATTTCCAATTGCATAGCTATCCTTTTGTTCCAGCTATCACAAGGGTCTTTATTAGAAAGATCAATCTTCTCTTTGAAATCTCTTAATTTTTATTTTTAAGCGTCAGGAATCCTTTGGCCTCCTTCCTTTTGAAAGAATGGGTATTTGGGGTGCCAACAAGGTGGGGGAATTGAGATTTAAGTGAGGGATTTGAAGATCAGGTACCTGAGTAAATCCCACATTCATCTGACAACGGAGCTGAGCAAAATGCTCGTTGTAAACATTTGGCCCTTTTTTTTTTCCATCCCTTCTTAACTATGTGCAAGATGCTGAATTTTAATGATACCGTCAGAGGGGGCAGGACCACTGCAGAGCTATTTTTTTTTATTTTTCCTTTGATTTTTCATTCCTGATGGAATTAAATGCATCCTTTGAGGACGGAGCCGTATTCTCGGAGCCCGTCTGTTAATGGAAAGGGGGCTGTCAGGGTCTGGAAAGATGAGATGCCGTTTGTGGCCCATCAAATATTGTCAGAGGCCGGATCAGGATATGAGCTGACATGAGCCAGAGGCTTCAGCTCCGGTTGGAGTAAGACGTAAAAATAGGTGCTGTATTGCGGACAAAGCCAAACTCGGGAGCGGGGCCGGATCGTGTGTGGGGTTGGAGAGTTTAGGTCCATCTGATATTTTCAAGAAACCACGGTAGTGAGTTTTTCCATTGGGTTGAGCGTACTTGAGCTATATAACCCTTCTTCGGCTATTTACTTTTTATTGGCATGAGTTTATGCATGGAACAGTTTACATTCCTCACTGCTTTTTAGCCTTTTCCTTCTAGTCATTTTTGAAAAATAATATTTACCTCTGGGCTTTATAGAAAGACACACATTTTAATACATTTCCCAGTGCCCTTGCTTATAAAAACCTTAGTTGTGCATGTTGTCAAGCACTGAATATCAATTTTCGGGACAGGGATCAGAACAGAATTACAGATTTTTAGCACGGTTCAGTATTGGATTAAGTACCTCTACTTGTTAAATAGCTGAGGTTTCCTAAGGACTGTGCGTTTTTTAGCGTATGCTTACGTGTATTCAGAGTGTAAGTTTGCAGTTTGTTTCCCTGTAGAGTCCCATAGCACTCAGACTGTGAGACGACATTTAGTGCTTTCCCAGCCAGTTGCATCTAGACTTTTTCAAAGAAAACAGGTCGCTGTTGCGCACGGTTTCCACCCTGCTGCCCCCTTGTAATTAATTCTTGATTCGTCCTTCAAGATTTCAGCCTACGGTGTACCTTAAAGACTTCCTTTTTACTCCACGATTTTTCTTTCCACCCGAGGTCTTTTTTTTTCCAGCCTTGACTTGTTTCCCAGCCTAACCCCATCCCGGCACCGGGCAGCCCGCAAGGAACGCGAGCCACGGCTTCTCCCTAAGCCCGAGGTCAGGAGAGCGGCTGAAGCTGGCCTTAAGGAGATGTGCCAACGGCCTCCAGAACCCTAACGGAGAGATCTGCAGTACGGTTGGCTTCGAGGCATAAATCTGAGCGAGATACTCCCTCGCTTGCCTGATAAAAAGAAACGCTGGCGAGAAAGCGAGGTGTAAGGCAAAGAGCACTACGGCGGGGAAATCTGGTTCATCCTGGAAGAGCATAAATATATTTAGCGCTAAAAGCACGCCGAACTCCGGTGCTGGGGGGGAGAAGCCGCCGCTTTGTTCGTGCAGCAGCTCAGCTGTTGGGATTAGGAGGGCTCAGCTTGCAAGTGCTGCGCTCAGCAGCAGCTGCTGCTATTTTTGTTGGTTCGAGTGCATCTAGCTGGGAAACGGCGGAAAATAAAGGACGCTGGACATACATACGCCACGAGCAAAAGCATTTGCGCTTCAGTTCCCAAGCGCCTGTGGTCGAGGGGGTTATTATTTATCGTGATACGAAGATGTTCACGTCTCACGATAGCGCTGATGTGGGGCTCCGTTCTAGCTGAATAATACACGTATAGCAAAACGCACAGCTAGCAAAAGCCCCTGGAAAAGCGTCTTTGTCGTTATAGAGGTGTCGCCGTGCCCACGCCGGGAGTTCAACACGAGCAACGAGAAACTTGTCTGCGAGTCGTGGACACAAGAGTTGAAGAAGAGCTTGTGTCCAGCTCCTAAAAGCTCACCGTTGCTGCCTGTTTAGGAGAAAGCCACATCTCCAGAGTAAACGAAATACTTTTTGCTCGCACAGACTCCGCTCCCTGTGTGTTCCCATTTAGCTCGGAGCCTGGCCAGCTCCCTGGAAGAGCAGCAGAAGAGGCTCATGAGCAAGGCTTTTGTGAGCGCTGTGTCCAGACGCTGTGAAAGTTCATGCTCAAATACCTCTGTTATATCAGCGAGGAGAAATCTGGGGATTTTGGAGCGGCAAACACCATTGCAGTTGTAACCTCTGTGTAGCTGCCAAAGTGAAGGAAGGATAAACTATAAGTATAAATATGTGTTCAGCTCCGCTTTCATGCCCTTGGGTCTGTTGCTCTTTCGTGGCTTCAAGGATCTGCACAGGGTGCCATAGCAGCAAATACTACCTGTAGCAGCTCCCTGGAGAAAAAAACGTAGTTGTAGGGCTTCTTGGAGAACCCACAGCCATGCAAGAGCTGTAACCCACAGGCACAACATCTGCGGTCAGTGGGAATTCAGAAGATCGGGAGAGGTTCTTTGCTGTCTTCTCCTAGAAGAAGATCATGCAGGAATAGAAGAAGACCGAGCGTGACCGAGATAAGTGCAGTTGTAATGACATATTCTTGGGTTAGGTAAGGCAAGGTTCAGGCACCTCTCTAGTCTTCACTGAAAATAAATCCTTCTTTTGGGGATTGTTCTACATCCTGGTAAATATTTATTAACATTTACGGATTCTCGAGGTCAGCTTGTGTTGTGTCAGTTCAGTCCTCGCTGGAGTTGCACGGAAATTGCTCACATTGCGGACTATATATAATGCACATCTGTGATTTATAGTAACCAGAGGCAGAGAAAGAGGAAGGATAAGAAACATACAGATAGACCCATTTACTCTTTTTCTCCATCGAGGCCTGGATTTTGTCTCATCAATAGCCATTTTCCCAGAAAGTCTAAGAAAGCACTAAGGTGTAAAACCGTATTTATTTGTAGGGGAATTACAGCTGTGTTAAAAAAAATAAAAATCCAAAAAAAGCAGGCCTGGAGCGCGCTGTGTGTTTTGGAAGTGGCAGACGTTTATACACCGTAAAGCAAAGCGACGATTCTGGAGTGGTTCCAACGTTTTCATATAAGCGCAGGGAGCCCAGGAGAAGCCAGCTGAGGTCTGACAAAACAAGGACTTGTCAAGCAGGAGAGGTTGGATCTCTTCCCTTGTCTTTCTCCTCCTTCTCTCCTTCCTTCTTCTCTCCTTCCTTCTTCTCTCCTTCCTTCTTCTCTCCTTCCTTCTTCTCTCCTTCCTTCTTCTCTCCTTCCTTCTTCTCTCCTTCCTTCTTCTCTCCTTCCTTCTCTTCTCCTCTTCTCTTCTTCTCCTCTCCTCCTCTTCTCCCCCTCTTCTCCCCTGCATTTGCATCTTCTCCCAACCTTGTAGCGTTCCTCTTCTGCTCAGCTCGCTCCCAGGACATCTTCACCCCCTTCCTAATGGCCTTTTTAAAGTTTCTTTTCTGTGATGGTGGAAAGACTTGAACGCAGATGTGATATGGAAGCGATCTTTATTTGACAGTGTGAACACCTTGGCTGTTCTAGACAAAACAATTCTGAAGCAGCATTATGTTCTCAGCGCCAAGAAGTTAGAGGTAGTCCCGTGAATTCGACTTATTTAGCAGCAAAATGAAGCCCGTTTCCCTGCCGTGTCCTCGTGTCCTCCCCAAGGGAACTTCTCCTTGCATGTATTTTCAGACAGCGACCCATCTCTTTGGGTTCCCTCGCGCGCGGCTTTGTCACGACGACTCGGGCTGCGGGGCTGGCACAGAAGGAAGCTGCTTGCTTCGGCTCCTGTCCCCCCGATGCGGTGGGGCTGCCTTGCTTCGGAGGTCGGGGAGGCCGTCACGCGTGGGGGACGGGGGCAGCTGCCTCTGCGTGAGCTCGCGCGTGGGAAGGGGGGAGGAGATGGAGGGGCCTGGCTCTCCCCGGCAGCCTGCCCAGTTCATAGCTCCTGGTTGAAGATGCAGCCGCGCCTCCAAATCCGAGTGTGATATCCCGTCACCGCAGGGCTTGGACCAGAATATTTTCCTATATATATATATATGTGTATGTATTTTAATAATATATTTATATTAGGTATGCATATAAACATATATGCAATACATATTTTATACATATTTTAGATCTTTGTGCAAATACACATATGTAAAGCAACACCAACTATTTCTTATTCTATTTTACTTCTACAATTGGCTCGTTTAGTTATAAACGTCACCTCTGCCGTTCTTTTTGTCACGGGGATGCAGGTAATTCCCTGGATGAGAATCCTGCAGAACGACCTAATCTAATTAATTTTACCTCTTCTCTCTCTGGCTTCGTACATCACCTCTTCCGCGTGGTGTTTGGGCTTCATTTAACTACGCTCCCTGTTGCATTTTCTTGTCTTGTGGAGAGAAAATATATTTGTATTCCACAGCTGAAAGGGCTTATACCCTCCTCCGAGGTTCCTTTCTGTCAGAGAGGGCAAGAGCTCACGCAGATTCCCCAGGAGGGAGCCCGACCAGGAGAGCATCAGCAGGAGCCGCAGCTTTTCGCTGTATTTTGGGGATTGTTGCTCTGGAAAGGACAATACGGGTCTGCTCTCGGCGGGGGTTTGTTGTTCAGCCTGCTCTGCATTTCGCGGTTCAGCCCCTGCAAGGCTGTCACGGCCCGACTTTCTGCCCGCAGCGATGCTGCACCCCAGCTATGGGTCATAAGCTGATAGTGGCAGAGAAGAGGGACGGGTGACTCGGGTTACTGTGCCAATTTATTCATTCAGTAGCTGGGCGTACAAGTTGTCATTCAATATCTGGGCATACAAGTTATCATTGAATAACAGGAAGTTCACTAATTGCTAATCCCGCTTTTCAGCAAAAAGGAAGAGAGAAGGAGAGAGAGAGAGAGAGGAATCAATCATCAGTGCAGGGTCCAGCGTTGGTCCAGCCAACGGGGGTCTCTGGTCAGTGGTCAGGGAGACCCTCCCGTTGAGTCATGAGGTTCAGAAAGGACCCCCTTGCTTTCTAAACTCCTTCTCAGAGAGGAGTCCAGGTGCGGCTGGGTCCAGTCCTAGTCCCAGACTTGGTCAACGGTTTATGTCTAAATTAAAAGATAGAGACGGAGAAAAAAAAACAGAGGTAAAGGAAGGATCCCCACCCTGGGTTCCAGCGATGTCTCTGGTCCGGTTCCGTCGGGTGGTGGGCGCGCGCCCAGCCCCTCTGAGCTGTGCCATTCATTGACTAGTCCCACTGCAGATGCTAATTACTTCGCATGCGTAGTCTGTTGTTCCCGAACCTTCTCAAAATGAGTTGGGGGGGTTTGAGGGGCTGGGGGGTTTGAGGCTAGTGCTGCCCCCCCCACCCCCGTCAGAAATGCAGGGGCGATGCTGTCTCAGGCTTGTAGCAATTACTCAAGATAAGGCCCAGAAAAGCGCTATCCTGCCTCTGCAAGATCCTCCCTTCCGGCTGCACCTCATCTCGTTAGCGTGGTATTCCTTCACACCAGGTCCTCCTTTGTCCAGACAATAATTCTTTCAACTTCTCAGTTTGTTCAAGGTCCTTCTTTGCCGAGCGTTTGAGACATTAACTCTTTCAGCCCCTCAGTCTCTTACAAAAGCGGAGGCAGAACCGCCCGCGTGGACCCTGTGCCGGAGCTCGGCGACGAGGGGGACACGAAGGGGAAAGCTGCACCGTGTACGAAGGAGGAGAGAAAGGGAAGGAGTATACTCCATGCTATAAATGTTCCAATCTTTTCCTGCCGCTGGGCCTTCCAGCACATACGCGACTGTAACATTATCATGGAATGTGGACGTTCCCAGTGGCCTTGACATTTGCTCTTACCGTCGGTGCGCTGAGTCCCCGAGAGAGAGAATTTTGGAGATTTTTGTGCAGGTGAAAGGGCAATGACTCAGTGAGGTCAGTGCGAGGAGAGGAGGGACAAAAGGAGGAGGGAAGGGACCAGAAATGCTTTTAACTTGCAAGAAAACAATAGAGGGATGGAGGTTGGTGGTCACCCTGCGTCCATCCTCTTAGCGGCTCGGCTGCTGCCGGAGAAGAGCGATGGAAACCCAAGGCTCCGGCAGGTGTCCACCAAATCCATAGTCGCGGGGCCTTTGGAGTACAAGAAGTTGCCTCCAAGTGAGTGAAAGCTGAGCTCGTGAGCTGTGTCACACGGGTGGCTCCTTTGCGAAGTGCCTTCCACGGGGAGCTGCACGCTTTTCCCTTTTCGGAAGCGTTGGGGAGATGTTTGGGGGGGGTTTCGTTGGGCAGCTGAGCCGCCTGCCCAACGTACCCCGCTCCTTCTCAGCCGAGAGCCAAAATCCTCGGGGCTTCCGTGGCTCCCTCTGCTATTTCTCTCGTTAGACCTGGAGGACAGGGTGTTCTCAGCAGCCCATTCTCATCTGCTCAACATTAATCCTTTCTTTTTTTTAAAGGAAAAAGTCCAGCTGACTCCTGGATGGTTTTTTTTCTACTCTTGAAATGAGGTTGGGATTAGACACGGGTTTTTTTCCCATTAAGTATCATGAGCTTAATATTACAAATCCCTGTTTGTTAGAACAATAGAAACGACCTGGAGTTCCCCAGCTTTACATCACAAAAATAGTCCTCACAGCTGCCGCGTTTGGCAGGAGCACCGAAGCCCGGCGAGGACTCGGGCACGTTGAAGACGGAGGAGAGGTCTGCAGGATTCGTTTCCCAGGTGGACAGCCGGGTGATCCAAAACGTCAGCCTCAGGTTTTGTACCTCGGCAGCTTGTTTCGATGCATCCGCGCGTTTGATGCGAATGAACCCCCTCCCCGTGCTCTCGAACTCCCGCGAATCCTCTGCGTTGGGAAGCCCCGCGGGGCTGGGAATGGAAGATGGATCTGAATTCCCCTGTGGCGTGAGGTCGAAGTCTGGCATGAGCTAATTGAGGCGCCTGATTGTTCTATATTTAAACATCTGTGGCAGCGATGGCGTCATCAAACGCCGCGTAAAACCACTGTCTTTGGCTCCCTCGTGGTGATTTCCTTACTGAAGCTGTGGGGGGACGTATGGGAAGGCAGGTTAATTCCCCAGGCTCTCCATCGTGTGCCCAGGCATCCCTGAAAAAACAGTAATTAATAAAAGAAATAGCCTTTTTGGTGGCAGACACAAAAATTGGGCAGTCAGAATCCATGGTATTAAAACGATAATACCAGAAGGGGACGTGTTGGGATTTCTTCATACTACCCTTACTATAAAATACTGGAATTTGTTCATCTGAGGCTTCACCGGGTGGTTGTGTTTATTTTTAACACTGACATCTAGTACAGATTGACATTAGAAAAACGGGACTTTATGTTTCAGGTAAGTTTAGAGTGCTAAATACCTTTTTTTTCCCTTTTTTTTTTTTAATTTTTCATGTCCAAATTGACCGAGAAGTGTTCAAATTTGCTACTGGCGCTGCTTCCTTGGTTCCACTGTTCATTGTTATTTGTCTGCGGGCAGCCTAACCTTAAAAAACACAGGCTGAAAGAAAACAAATCCGATCTGTAACATCGAGCAGGGACTTGCACAGAGTTTTGCGTGAAATAATTTGGGTGGGAGTTGCTTGTCCATCACGGGACGGACAGGTCTGATGGGAACCCACGCAATCCGGGTGGCCCTCGGAAGCGAGAGGGAGAAGTTCTCCAGCAGTACGTGCTTCGTGATACTAAACCTTGATTGTTTTTGCAAGTTTTGGTAAACTCTGCTCGGCCCAGACTTTACCTAAACTTTCTTCACCGCTTCCTTCCCTGTGTGTCCCCTCGCTTCTCGCCCCGCTCACGTGGTTTGATTGAGATGGGATAATACCGAATAATTCCGTTCCAACAGTGGAACTAAAGTCCATATGCCGTTTATTCAAAATGAAACAACAACAGCAAAAAAAACCCAAACCCAAGATGTTTTTATCACTTTCAGTCTGCCGTAAATGCAGAATTTCTGCTTTGAGCTGTGGTCAAACCGCGTGGCGAAGGCAGCGCCGTGTAGCACCAGTTCGCTAAATAGCTGGGCAGCTCCACTGCGCAGATGAGGAATAATGTTTTTCTTTATTTTATGTGGATTGTTGAGGTCTTTGTACCCCATCTCCCCCAAGATTAAATGGCAAACAGAGGCTCCGTGCAAGGATAATAATTCCGAGTCTCCGTGTGAGACACAGCATAGCGCCTTTGGGGAAAGAAGAGTTTCATGTGAGCTTGGAAGCGCTGGCGGCTGCGGGGAAAAGAAGCAGCCGCAAACCTGGGGAGCGAAACCCCACGTGATTTTAAAACAGATGGAGAAGTGCACGCATGCGGATATACGTATGGAAGAATTTCCGATGAAAACTTTGGGCATAGGCGGCCGGGCTCTCGTTTATTAGGGTTTATTTCTGAATCGCTTGTAGCGGCGTTGGAAATGGCTTCGCCAGCGGAGAGTCAGCCCTTTGGGGTTGATTTTCTTCAGCTGCGCGTGTCTCTGTGGACATCAGAGTACCGCTGTGATTTCTGACAAAGACGAGGTGCTGGGGATACCCCCCCTCCTTGCATCTCCCCTGAGCCCCGAACCGTTGCGCGAGCAAAGCAAACGCGGAGGACACTGCTCAAGGTTACGGTCTGCAGCCCGGGAAGAGTGTGGAAGGTGCCGTGTCTCGTGTCAGCCCGCATTTCTGTTCCCAAGAAAACATAAAAACAGGAATTATATTAAATAAATGGCGATTGCATGAATGTCGTCTCCTAACCTGAAAGGCAAGCTGGGTTTCTGATGGGGCTTGATGACAGACAGGCCCCTCGTCTGCTGGCTGAAGCCAAATTCCTCCAAGAAAACCAAAATAGAAGTCGCCAAATGGCACCTCTTGCTATAAAGGGGGCAAAGCATTTAACGGGCAATATTATTGTGAGCAGCTGCCGGGGGAATGTGGCGAACTAAGAGGCCGGGTAGGTCAGCGACGAGGTTCCTTTCTCGCGTGGTGGTGACTAAGAGGGGATGGCCGGGATGGAACGGATGGCTGCGCTCCAGCTGTCTTCGGGGTGGGTACCGCTCCCTCGGAGCGGGCTCGGGGTTCCGAAGTTACCAGGGGAACACCGGCGAGCAAGCAAACAACTCCCTTCACCCCCGTCTCGGGAAATCGGGCTAAAAATAGGTTGCTGAGGCTTAAGGTTAAAAGTAAAGACGTGACGGAGCAGTGCCGTGGAAAAGCCAGCTCTGCTCATCCTCCGCAAACATCCGAGGACTGCGTTTCCCGGCCAGGGCCGGCGCGTTTGTTGCTGGCTGTAGCAAAAGGCTTTGTGAACGTTGCACCTCCGCTAGCAACATCTTCTGACATGAGGGTAACGCTGGCGGTTGGGTTTTCCCTAAAACACAGGGAGGTTTAGAAATGGCTTTTCAATTTAGCGATAGGCCAAGTATTTAGAAATCTGGTTCATACCGAAGCGAAGCTGGTGACTGAAGAGGTGAGAAGAATTACTTGGAGGTAGGGTGGTGGGATTATTTGGAGGTAGGGTGGTGGAATTATTTGGAGGTAGGGTGATGGGATTATGGGTCCCCATGCAGTCGGACTGTCACGGCTTGGCGGGGGGGTGAGCCCTGCTTCTAACCGTTGCGTTTGCCTGCTTTACCCAAGGTCCAGTTGAAAAGCGAAGAGTCGAAAACGTTTGCCATGAAAATACTGAAGAAGCGTCACATCGTGGACACGAGGCAGCAGGAGCACATCCGCTCGGAGAAGCAGATCATGCAGAGCGCGCACTCGGACTTCATCGTGAGGTACCGTCCCTCCGCCTTACGCGCTGCCGGGGGGGAGCAAAGCACGGCGACCTCGGCGTTTCATAAAACCACGTAGGAATAATCCATCCATCACCAGAAAAACCCCGTAGCCGTAGCTTCCCTGCAAGGGACTGCAGATACGGTGCCTGGAATAAGGTCTTCTCCAGGCAAACGCGAGGTTACTCAGCCCATGGGGGACGTCCGCCCAAGCCTAAACTGAACTCGTGTCTTAACTGGTCTGCGCTGGCCCCAGCCTATGGCTTTGTGGCTCCCGGAGCAAGCGCCACGCCGGGCTGCAGCGCGGGCAGAGCTTGC
Source organism: Phoenicopterus ruber ruber (assembly GCA_009819775.1). Taxonomy (NCBI): domain Eukaryota; kingdom Metazoa; phylum Chordata; class Aves; order Phoenicopteriformes; family Phoenicopteridae; genus Phoenicopterus; species Phoenicopterus ruber. The sequence continues at coordinate 1,283,485 of CM020221.1, forward strand.
CGATGCCGGTGGGCGATGCTCCGTGTAGACATAGGCCCCGTGACCCGGCATTGCCCCTGCTCAAGGTTAATTCTCCTTTTTCTTCCGAATTTCTGAATTTTCCTTCCCACAAACGGAAGCTGGATGGCAGGGTTTAACCTTTCGAGGTCGTGCACTGCCGTGTGAATAGGGGGTTCTACCCAGCGCTTCTCTTTCGGATGGGTTGGATCCAGCTCAGCGTCCCTTGACTCCTCATGAGCTAAAACCATACCCCTCCCCAAAACTTAAGCAGATGCAATTCTTCAGGGAATAAAATCAGGTGCCAGGCATTCTTGTTCATTTTCACCCTAATAGTGACATTCTCTGACTCTTCGAGAATTACGAGTATCTGTCGGCAGGAAGCAGAGATGGTTCTTTCTGTGATTTGGGGCCGGATGAGAGCGGTGGGTGGCGAGGACCTTCGGCAGGGCAGCGCGTGTCGCCGAGCCGGAGGTACCCAAAAGGGCAGCCTCTCGTCTAAGCCAAGGGCACTGTGTCCGCCTCTCAAAGAGATGCCTGAAGCACTTGCCTTTTCACGGAGGAGATCAACCCCGCTCCCAAAAATTGCTCCGGAGAGACATAGTAACCCCAGAGCGAAACCAAACCCCTGCGATAAGTGCGAAGGCCAGCGCGCGGCCGGGACGGCCACCCATCAGCCGCTAAGGGGGTGTTTCCTTCCCGGGCTGATCCCGGGGATTCCCCCGGAGCCCGCGGCTTCGCCTCTGATCCATGGGTGACAGCTGGAGCCCGACACCCTGCCCGGCTGCAGTTCCCTTCGCGCTGTAACGCTCGGTTCTCAAACACGCCCCCGTTACCCAGGCTAGAGCCAGATATACCTCGCGGGCTGTCGCAGCCTATACGTTCATTTGCCGAAGCCTGAGCTGTCTCGGGACGGGGGCGTAAAGGGAGGCGAAGTGCGGGGCCAGCCAACCGGAGGGACATTTTGACACCGTATCCAGAAATAACCCCTCCGAAAAAAAAAGCCCGAGCCTGCAAACGTTTCTTAGTGGAGCCGCTGATACTCGTAGCTAATAAAGTAAATACTACCTCTTTCCCGCTTTGGTTCTTTCGGTAGGCAAGTGAAAAAAGGACACGTTAGCCGTAGGTCTTTTCCTTCCGTATCACGCAGTAATTCCCAGCCTCTACAGTAACAACCCCCCCTTAACTATTTTTAATGCCCTTTGGAAGTCCTGCCCTGAGAAGGGACTTTGGAAGTCGTAAAGTCCAACCTTTTGCTGTTGCGTGTGCCGCAGGGGGAAAATCCTCTCTGGTGTATCAGACGCTGTGCCTGCTTTTCCCCCTCACGCCTGCTTTTGCGTGGGATTTGAAGTTGTACTCATTTCTATCCTAAAATTATTCATCACCTGCTTATACCCTTTCTTGGGCCAGCCGGGATAATGTTTCTCCGAGGGCTGCAGGCAGAAATCTTGTCGTTTCGGGAGATTAATTGTGTTTCGAGATGCCGGGCGAAAGGTGGGTTTAGCGTGACCTTGGAGCAAGAGCACAACCTCTGGGATATCAGAACGGGAAAGACACAGTTCCCGAAGAACACGATTATTTTCCTAATTCATCATGAAACCGTTCGTTAAAAATCTTTGAACAATAGTTCGGTTTGGTTACTAAAATGAGTGAAAGCAGGCCAAAGAAGCAGAAGAGGCCAAGTATCCCTAAAGAAAACTTACTCGTAGGTAAACTAAGGATTTCACAGAACCACGTGCTCCGGGGGGGTTGGTAAAGGGCCAGACAAGTGTTGAACCCTGGATGTCCGCACTGGCTCTGCAAATATTTAGATGACTAAGAAAATGAATAAAAAATGAATTCAAATATTGTGACGTTTCAAACTTAGGGCTGCTTGATCTGCTGAAATACTGTGGCTTCATCACGTATAAACTTTATGCTTCCATTATAGTTGCTGAACAATATTTGATTTTTTTTTCTCCTGCATGTTTTAGGCCAGATTTGAGGCCCATAAAATATTCTGGAAAGCAATTTCTCAGCAGGGCTACCTGAACTGGAGAAAGTAACGCCTTATTTCAGTAGCATTTAAATCACCGAGCAATTAAAAATATTTAGTTACTCATATTTTGGATTCTTGAATGTGTAGGTTTTCTGTAAGCCTTAAGGTAGATGAAATGTTTATTAAGATAAATTGTATTTTGTCCAACTGGCAAGAAGTAGGAGGGTTTTTGTTAAACCCCATAAATTTTAACTGTGTGAAATGGTCAGTAAGTTTGTTCCAGCTTTTTCTGAGCAGCACGTTATAACCGAGGTTTGAAATGTCAACATAGGTAATAGGAGAGTAAGGGAAGATCCGACACACTGGTTTATTTTTTTTCCCTTTAAATTCTGTCCTGGCTGCAAATGGCACCTGTCAGCTCCAGGGTATCACCCGGGCAGATCAGCCCCGAGCACCTTCAGCACCCAGACTCCTGCCTGCGCCGCAGCTGCGCCCGGCGGCTGCTTCTCCGTTAAACCCGCCCGAAAGGCAGCGCCGTGATGCGAAAGCGCGTCGGAGCCAAGCTGGGGCTGCCGGGGTGCTCTGCCTCGTACCTCAAGTTAATATGGAACTGAACACCTTCAAAAGGAACCGAATCCTGCTGTTTGCCCCCCGGTCCATCACACAGCTCCATGAAGGATGTTAATAACTGGGTTTATCACTAGCTGGGAAGAGCTAGAATCTGCAAAACCACCTCTTTCCATTTCTATCACGTTGCATCAGCCCTTTAATATTAACTCTTAGATACTCGCACGAATGGAGCGATGACACCGTAGCAGAATATCCCTCAGCATCCCCTTCTGCTGCGGAGCTCCGAATTTTAAAATGAATTTCTAAACAGTGCAGCTGCAAAGAAACCTTCCCGGTACCCACATACGGCGGGCTGGTTCCTGCAGGCAGCCTGACCCCATACACCCGCGCGCGTCACGAGAAGTACAGAAGCAGTTCAACGTTAAATAAAACAGCTAATATTGACGTTCCTACATTTAATTCCATAGTTTCATAGGTGCGTTTGTTTAATGTATCGTAGTAAACGCACAGCGGGGATTTTACGGCACACTTCAGGTTGCGCTTGAGAAGGAGGACGGGTTCATAAAGCCTGGCTCACGCATCCCTTCAGGCAGTTTTCCTCTGCCTTCAGCCCCTGGGAGGAGGAGGAAGAGCACTTTTAGATGCCTGCGTGTCCGTAGGTTCTCTTTAAACTCTACCAGATCAGGGGGTTTCAGTTGTGAAAGGAATCACAAATTGGGCGGCGCTCCTTGGCAATGATGGGACGGAAGGAAGACTGCGGGTCTGCAGCCCGACTCTGCAGCGTGAAGAGTAGGATGATCCAGATGTTGTAAAAAATGGTAGGAAAACTTCTCTTTCGAGCACATCTGGAAAGGCAAGTGTCAGGCTGCGCCATTAGACATGGTAGATTTTACGTTTAGCACCGTGAGTAGCGGTGACCTCTTCTTCTGAGGTCCACGGTACACTTCACCGCTCAAACGCCCATCCTTTCCTGCTGAAACATGGCCCACCCGAGAAGAGACACCGAACTGATCTCCTTAAACGTACCACTAGCTCCGAAAGGTTCCGCTTCGTCCTGTGGCGCTTCGTGGGACGAAGCCCGCGCTCCGTGAGAAGTGGGAAGGATCGGTGCCTTCGCCCGGGGCGGGGATTGATTTGTGGTTTTCTCATTTGCCAACGACAGGCTCTACAGGACGTTCAAGGACAGCAAGTACCTGTACATGCTGATGGAAGCCTGCCTAGGTGGAGAGCTCTGGACAATTCTCAGGGACAGGTCAGTTCTAAGAAAGTATTGTCTTAAAAAGTGGAATGTTTTCTAATGCGCCTTCAGATAACCAGAGGTCTTTCTCTGTCATGGGCAAAACCTGGCTCTTACCATACTGTGTTTGATTTAAGGTCCCAAAAAGGTGAGGAGATAGTTTTGTTCCTACGCAGTTGGCTAGAGAAGAAGTGAATCCAGTCATAACGGAGAATAAAGACCGATTTCGGTCGCGTCCACCGTGTACAAGGCTTTACATAAGTGGAGACTTACCCAGAGCTGCTTTTTCATGGCCTCTCTGAAAAAATTCCGAAAGTAGTGATGGTAGCGATGGTAGGCATGTGATAACGGCATCTGCAGTAGGTCTTTGACTGCCCGTTCCCTATGTCTTCATCTCTAAAGGGTGTGCCCCTAAATAGCCGCCGGCATATTTTACGTTTAATCTAATTAATTAATTAATTAATTAAATTTTTAATGACCTAGAACAATAACGTTTTACAACCACAGAAATTACGGCTGTGTCCACAGCACCCGTCCTACCGTTCGGGAGCCTGGCTGGAGGCTCAGGCACCCGGTAGGGACATGCGGGACGGTCCTAAGGGTGGCGGAGACTTTGGGCGCCGCGCGTGACGGCGGCGAAGGGCCCTGCGGCGTGCGGCCAGGCGTTGCGGGAGCTGCAAGGGCAAGGCCGGTCTCGCTGCGGCCTTGCAAGACACGCTCCGGAGATAGGGGCCTGCCGGCGCGGCACCTCTCGGCGTTGCCGCCATGGCCGGTTTAGGCTCTGGACTTACAAACCAAGGCCCCAGGGCGGCAGTGGCGTTAGCGAGAGGTCACAGTTGGCAACGAAATCCATGGGAAAGCGCATTCCCAAGGTAAAAAAAACGCAGACTTCTTCCAAGTCACCTGAAAAATCACCATTTCCCGTGCCAGAGAAAGACCTGCTGGTTTCATCTCAGTGTTTGCTCCGCTGCCCGCCAACAGCAGCATCCGCCTCTATCACGGAGGCACCGTGGCAAATCATACCCATTAATATTTATGACGCAGTCGGGTATGATAGCGATGAGCAGGAGGAAATCAATAGTCCTGCATGGGCTTTTAGTCCAGATATCACATATTAAACGAGAGCCGCTCATCAAAGCGGGAAACGGGATCACGCGTCAAATCCACGCCCGGCAAGGAGCACTACGCGGTCGGGGCGCAGAAGTGCCACGGAAAAAAATAGTTAGGAAAGCGTGTCATTCCTCACCGCGCCGTGATGCGCGAGGAAATGCGGTCCCAGTGTCTCCGGCCGTGGGAGGGTTTGGCCGCGCAGCGTTGGGTTTTGGTCGTGGGTGGGTTGCGCGGGCGTGCGTGGGACGTGCACGGGATGCAGCCACCGGGCAGGAAAAGGTGCGGGGAATCGCCTGTAACTAGGTAATAGGCTCCGAATTGGAATGTAATTTAATTAAATTTGGAAAGCGAAAGGAACGCATTGGAAAGATTGACCGGAAAGCAAAGATTAAATTCTTTTTTAATTACCTAGAACAATTTTTTTGTAATTCTTCCTTTTCCTAACAGCGTGCCTGCTCCGGAGCATTAAAACGAGAACCGTAGCAAAGTTAGCAGGTGCCGGGTTGTATTTTTCATCGCCTTTGTCAGAGCCAGATCATTTCACCTTCAATTCTCTCGGCTTTAAATTGTGGTTCTGCTGCCACCTAGCTTAGAGGCGCTTCCGAGCTCGGCCAGCTCCCACCGCCAGCTCCCGGCGGGCAGCGGGATACGGTTCGCTTCGGAAAACTGGTTGCAAACAGGTGCCGAAACGAGGATCCCAAAGTGCGGTTTATGCCGAACTTGCAATGAACATTTCAAGTCCCAGCAACTGTGATTTTTCTGCCTTTTGTCTCGGTTATGAACATTACTACAGGAGTCCTGGATCTCCGCAGCTCAAAATAGCTTTGTCACCCAAAAGTCAAAGGTTGTAATAAAAAAATCACCTGTTGCTTACAAGGTGATGATTTGTAAGTTTTACTTCTGTGAGATGAAATTATAAAATCAAACCTAAAATATTTTAGATAGGAGTGTTTGACATGAAGGTGGATTGAAGGCGAAGTTGCTAACTTCAAAAATGGAAATGTAATTAAATTTCTGTGTAAAGGTGAGTTCAGCAAGAGGCACTTTCCAGGTATTAGAGTGATTCTGCTGAACTTTACGGATATTTTCACAGTAGGGTGAAGTCCAGTAAGGGAAGAGATCTCATGGCTTTATCCCCTCTTGTTTTGCATAGAGGTTCGTTTGAGGATTCGACGACCAGGTTCTACACGGCGTGCGTGGTCGAAGCTTTCGCCTATTTGCATTCCAAAGGGATCATTTATAGGGACCTCAAGCCAGAAAACCTCATTCTGGATCATCGAGGTTATGCCAAACTGGTGAGTGCCTGCAACGTCTGCTTTGGCCAAAAAAAGCCCCCACTACTGTCGGGCAACCGGTGTTAGGGGTAGAGGAGAGCACAGGATTAGCTGTAGAGGGTCAGAAGCAAAGCCCACCCAGCCCGGGGTCCTGTCTCTGATGGTGGCCACCAGCAGATGCTGAGATGAGGTCAGGGCAAGGGTGTCGTCACCCATCACCGGGGGGTTTCCCCGTCTCCGGCAGACCGAGGCTCAGGGTACAGCTGAGCTGGGAAACACGAATTCTGGCTGGAAATTCCCATCTGTGGTCCTGAAGTGGATATGTTTGGAGAAGAGCGTCGAGAGAAAATAGGTGTCTCAAAAGGTTGGTGGGAGAGGGGGAGACCTTGCATCCGTGGGCTTTATAGGCGACCGGTGGAGCAGATTTTGCAAGCTGCTGTTTCTGTGTCGGGTCCTTTGCGTAAGCAATAAAAGCAGGCGTTCTTAATGGAAATATTAATCATGACCCTGTCATGGCAAGAAATTGTTATTAATTGCTCTGGACTGTGTTGCTGAACGGTGGCCAATAGAGCTCCTTGCTGTCGGCGGGCCGCTCGTGTTTTAGCACCGGTAACGCGCCTGACTGATCTGTGCGGACCCCTCCGGGACAGCCGCGTAAGGCTCCGCCTGAAACTGCTCTCCCCGGAGGGTCGTGGTCCTTCTCGCCGCTGTCCCCCCTGCAAGATCCGCCTCCTCAAACCAGGGTGGCAGCCTGTGCAAGACCTCCGCCCCCCAAATTAGGGCGTTTCTGACGGGTTTCACTCTAGTGCTTTGTTCGCTCATATTAATTTTTGCCTCAGAACTCACCGTAGCGGTGCCCTGCATGGAAGGTACACCCCGAATGCCAGGTGAGACCGTGAGAGGGGGGGGAGAAAAGACAGACGTCCCTTGGCAGGAGGTGCTGGAGGATGTGGGCCCTTGGGAAGCCATCAGTGAAGGATGGCGCTGCGTCCAAGAGGGGCTGATGCCCTCCCTGCGTCACGGGGGGCCAAGGTTCCTGCCTCTCGGCCCGGGGACTCTGCCCGGCCTTTGGGAAGGGAGACCCGGGAGCGGCAGGTGGGAGCAGTAAGTCAGACCATCTCCTGGTGGCAGCCGCCGTGTCTCACCGTGACGCTAAGCCTCATGAATGACGTCAGAGTTTATCCTCTGCAGCATTTCGCTAAGGCCGGGGGGGGCCAGCACAGTGTCGATGATCGAGGAGGATTAGGTGCAGGACTGTCCTTCTTCCCACCCCAGGAGGATCTGGACCGGGGTCTCTGCTGGTCCTGTCACCCACCCCCAGCTCCTCAGACCTTTTGACCTCCCTGAACACATCCACCATAGCGCAAGGAGTGTCCCAGATCGTTGTGGGACTGTGCCCACGTGGGACGTTTTGCCCCTGACGGGCACATGAAGGTGCCGGCGCATCTCGCAGGTATCGAGGGACACCAGAGTGTGCTGCAGGCCGCAGCCCCGGGCCGGCGCCGGCCCGAGGGCAGAGGGGGAGAGCTAAAAACGCGGTAAACCTCAGCTCTGCCCAGGCCCCGGGGCACGGCTTCGCTTCCCAGCGTAATCTCAGTTTTTCCGTGCTTGCCGGTGCCATAGGGGCACGGCTGTAGGGGCACGGCTATAGGGGCACGGCTGTAGGGGCACGCTGAGGTTTGTGAGCCCGCCAGCACGTTCCAACAGCCTCAAGCAAACTGGGAGGACACTTGTTGTACCGCATCGTTGTTTATACTGGGAGAGAAATCTGCGCTTTTCAGTAGATGCCAAAATGGTCAGGATTTAGCCTAAATAGTTCCTTCCTCGGGTTAACGTTGGGAGTAAAAAAAAAACAAAAAAAAAAAAAAAATCAACCTGTGAATGATACGAAGTTATGTCTCCCAAGAAACCCTCAGTGCAAGCATTTGTTCTTCCCTCAGGAGCATCTTCCTTTTGTATCACGACGGATAAATCGGCGGAGAGGTCACCGCGGTTGCGTGGTTCTGGAACGCCCCGCGATGCTTTAGTTAGGAGAATATTCCCACGAGGAAACCTCCTTTCTGCTCTGCTTCCCTTCAGGCGGAGCGGGGCGCTTGGCTGGCGTCGCCTCTCGTGCTCTGCCCTGATGGTACTCTGCTCCTTTCCGCAGGTCGATTTTGGCTTTGCAAAGAAAATAGGATTTGGAAAGAAAACATGGACTTTTTGTGGAACCCCGGAGTACGTAGCCCCCGAGATCATCCTGAACAAAGGTCACGACATTTCGGCAGACTACTGGTCACTGGGAATCTTAATGTATGAACTCCTGACTGGCAGGTATGGGCATCGGGGCCGGCGCCGCTGCTGAAAATAGATCCGAGTATTTCTGCCGTTGTCACCCTGATTAGGCGAGGGGAAGACTCAGCGCCGGCGCGCGCGGGAGCGGCACAGCACCGCGCCGCTGAACCTCGCAATGGGTTTCTCCACTTTGAGTCACAGCTTCCATGCAGACCTCTCAGCGGGCAAGACCTGAGCAGGCTTTTTTAGGAAGCGCTGTGAAATGACACCAGAAATTCCTTTTTGGCCCTGAGTGAGCTGAACGTGGCGGGGAGGGGGTTTGCAGTTCAAGCAGGGAGGTGCAGCGATGGGTCGTGGCGCATCTGGAAAGGAGGAGGTAGACCTGACACCACGGTGGCTGGAGTGTCTCTGTCCACCCCTTCCCTTATGTAGTTTGGATGTATGTATTAGTGCTCAGGTGGGCAGTAGTGCTTCCTGGCACTTCATCTCCCGTCATTCGCTCCCAGGGTACAGGAGCTGGGGAAAGGGTCCGTCACCTCAACCTGCTTATCCCTTCTCAACCTGCGTATCCCTTGGGGCTGAGCCCAGACCCCTAGTCGGTTAAACCAACGGAACCTAATTAATCCCCGCTGAAAACGTGTCACAGCATCAACGGGAGAATTAGCCGGCGAGCGTTGCTCGGGCCCTTGCTCCTCGGGCTGCTGGGACACGGGCCATCGTGGAAATGAGAGGTCTAGCACGTGCAGAAAACACGACTTTGGTCCTTGGTACTTCCCTCCAGCGTTGCTGAAATCCAGACGGTGTCAGAGCTCCTTGGCTGAGAAGTGGTTAAGATGATGGGAAGCAAAGCATTGAGGGTCACCTACCTTTTCTCATTTCAGTAGGGTGCTATGTTTTGCTGTGGTTGTTTTTCTTTTAATCAATCTTCAATGCTATTTTAAAGACAAGCTTTTAATCGTCTTTTTGTTTTCCTCTCCCCTCTGAAGTCCCCCTTTCTCAGGCCCAGACCCCATGAAGACCTATAACATCATATTAAGGGGAATAGACATGATTGAATTTCCAAAGAAGATTGCCAAAAATGCTGCTAATTTAATTAAAAAACTATGCAGGTAAGCGCATGAAATACAATCACCTTGATCTTATTTGCAAAGAAATGAATCGTTCGGAAGGATTAAGACAGTAACCGATTTGTTACTCGTTTTATAGGGACAATCCATCAGAAAGATTAGGGAACTTGAAAAACGGAGTGAAGGATATCCAAAAGCACAAGTAAGTGTCTTCTCCACCGTCCAGCAGATCCAACCGACAGAAACGTGCCTTTCAAACACTTCGATTTTCAGTAAAAAATACTATTCTTAAACTCCTTTGGCCTTTCCCTCCTCGCGTGCTCTAGCCTCTAACTGAATTTCCGTCGGACTTCTTCCCCCGGTGTTTTAGTGTAGATGCCAGCCTTGCCCGTGAGCAAAGCGCGTTGCACGTTGTCCGTCGCGCTTTGGTTGCTCTAATGCAGACGAGCATTGGGAAGCAATCCAACTCAGCCACCGCCTGCTCGGAAGTGTTTGGTTTGCAGAATCACTTTCCAAGGTTTTCCCCAATTTCCGTTTCCCCCCCCAGGCCCAACACACTTTCTCTCTGCCCGTCATGTTAATTTGTCATCCCTTTTGGTCTGATGGGAGAGAGTTGTTAAGTGATGTCCCGTAAGTTTTCACACTGCTGGAGGGGAATAAGAACACGTTAGAGACCCGTTGCAGAAGCAGGTTGTCTCACCCGTCCATGCTGGTCCTTCTCCCGTCCCCAAAGCAACAGAAATGGGTTGGATGGACATTTTGGGGTGGACAGATTGAAGGCTCAGCCCAGGGCTCATCCACCCACCTAAGCTGTGGTAGCTCGAGCAAACCCGAGGTGCCCAGACCGGGAGGAGGACATCCCTGTGCATGGCCTTAGCTCCCAATCTCCTACGAAGAAAGGACATGAGGGGTCTCGTATGGGAGGGATTGACCCTATCGGAAGGAAAGAGCAGCTGCCAGAACACCCGCAGTGAGGAACAGTTTTCTTCCGAGCGTTGGTAATTTGTGCTTGCCATGGTATCACCACCAGGTTGCTACACATGCTTCATTTTCAGTCCCAAAAAAACATATATAAAGATGACAGGAAAAACTACTAAGGCTAATTGGACAATCTGAAGAAGATGGCTGCAGGAGAGGGAACCCCCTGTTTAAGCAATTGAAACTTCATTTTGTGCTACAGAGAGATTTTCACCCTGTGGCTAACTAACTGTTTCATTATTCCCTCCCTTCCAGATGGTTTGAAGGCTTTAACTGGGAAGGGTTACGAAAAGGGACGCTGACACCTCCTATAATACCAAGTGTAAGTTTTCCTACTTATTTTCTCCTTCCCGGCCACTAAGTTTCTTTTACCCGGACGTTGTGAGCTTCAGGCAGTAACACACTGCAGATAAGTGGCGACAGCACGTGCTTTATTTCTTCTGAAGATGCTTAGAGGCATTTCGAGCTGTACTTGGTGGCCGGGCGGTCTCTTCCAGGAGAAGGCGGTTGAGGGCGGGCACGCCTGCAATGAAATGCCCTTCGCAGCCGGAGACTGGGGCAGGATCACGCACTGCCACACATTTTTCTCTTCCTCACCTGCTCCGCTTGTTTCTTTTCACATTTCGCTGGAGAGCTGCCGCTCTCGCCCCTTCTCTCAGATGCGTTCTCTTTCTTTCTCCTTTATTCTTACTTCTTTTGAGGAGGCAAGTGGGATTTGTATGCCATCTCCCTTTTCTTTTGCATTAACCTTTCCCTCTGTCTTGTCTTTTGTGCTTTTCGCCCTTTTTTCCCCGCATCCGTGTCCTACATGAAAAGCCCTGTTGCCGCCTAGTTTATGTTTAACTGGGAGCAGACGCGGAGGGACAGCTCGACTCATTTTCCTTTGGAGCAAAGCTCTTCCTTTGATGTCTTTGTGAGCTCTTTACCCACAAAGCCTGCCGCAAAGGGAAACCAAACAGGATTAGCTGATAGAAATTACCTTGGCCCCTTCTGTTCTGCAGCCTCCCCTCCTTGTTTCAACTTAATCCCTTTCTCTCCGTGCCTCTCCCGCGGGATCACCGGGAGAATGACATTAGCAATCGTGTTTAATTGCACCCCGTTGCTCCGTCCGCCCGTGGTCCTGCACCTCCCGCAGCAGCGGCAGGCACGGCTCCGGGGCTAAATCTGCCATCCCAAGGTTTTCTTAGCGGCTGCGGAAGAGCAAGAGGGGTTTGCGTCCCCCGCTTTGCCCTATGGGCTGCAGAAGCTACTGCCAGTCGGTGGGAGAAAGCAGGACTTGGCTAATAGCCGCCCAAAGCAGGATGCCCAAAGAACATACAAATGTTTTCTAAATCAAAACTCTGCTTTTTGTGTTAAGCGTCTCTTCTGTGACTATTAATTTGTCAGCAGTGCTGTTCACCACGTTTCAAGTCAGAGAATAAAGTCGAGTTTGCTCCTTTGCATCCCGTTTGGATTCTGGGTTTGCCTCTGCAGGATGGCAGCGCAGCCTGAAAACGGCCCAGTGTGTCTCTCCAATCGTTCTTAGTGGACTTTTAGTTTAGTAAGAGCATTTCCAGTACTGCTTTTGCCCAATATACGCATGGAGCCTGCATGTCTGACCCTCAGACAGCGCAACCGGCAGCAGCGACTTGGGCGGTATCTGCTCTCCATGGGCAGGAATTGCTCCCTGACGTCCCCGCGCCGGGACGTTGCCCACCACCAGAAATGGTCTCTGCTCCCTTGGCGTTGCCTAGAGGAAGGCCGCTCTCCAGCCTGCTGTGCAGGAACCCACGTTTGCTGTGCCTTTTCAGTTAGGTCCAACGTGGTAGGAGAAAAGGAGCACCCACCCAGTTCGCTTTGTTGGCGTTATTTCTTGGCACCGTCAAGGCTGTATGTTCACGGGTCTGGTGACGTCCTACCAGGGAACATGTCTGTGATTGCTCCCAAGAGAGTGATCTGCTGGCACCCTTTTGGCCAGCGCACCACCAGCAAGGATGTCCAAAGTAGACGGGAGCATCCTTCTCTCTTCAGAGGAATCCTTCTTCCAGGACTACTTCTCAATGCTGACAGCCGTTCATTGCCCTAACCCAAATTCAGCACAGCTTAGTCTTTCCTAGAGCGCTTGGGACTAATATCTTCTCCAGACGTACTCCTGAGATCCTCTCCACAACCTGCCTCCATTAACTAGTGAACCTCATCAACCCCAAAGCTGTCGGTCCCGTGCAGCCTTGTTTTCCGCAAGTTTTTCCGTTGCTTTGGCAAAAGCCCCAGCTGCCAGCAAGGGCCGTATCTGAAAAGGGACCTAAAGTACATAGCTCTGGGAGAAGAAATCGGGTTCTCCTTCAATCGGCGCGCCTCTCCTTGTTAGCTGGAAAGGAGCCAGCAGGGCTAAACATAGAGACTAGCTATTTTTTTTTTAAGAAAAAAGGCCTTCCCCAGCTCTTAAACCCTCATCAGCAGTTACGTGGTGCTACCAGTGAGGCAATCGAAAGCTGCTCCTTAGCTCTTATTCCACGGGATTTTAGGAGAGATCTCAACTTACAGCCTGCTCCTAGGACATCGCTTCAGGGAGCAGCTGAGCCTCGATACTACCACTTAAACCTGTGATGGCAGCTGTCCTGAAAAGCTTCTCCTACTTCTTGACTCCTCCAAAGACGTGCTATCTTGCGTCTCGGCTCTTGCTTTGAGAACGACGTGCAGATCTCTGCGCCATAATTCGTCTCAAGCCCTTACGCTGGTAAGCAATCAGAAAGCTGATACTGATGTTTGCACTTTATCTCCCGGGGAGGGCAGGAGATCAATCTGCAGTGTCGCTTCTCGGCTGGAGAGGGCACCGAGAGGGACGTTTGCTCCCACATCTCTGACAGTGAAGGACTGCAGGCCACGTAGGTGACCTGGACCTCAGAGCTGTGGAGAATCGCACGCAACAGCATTAGCATCGCATGATGTCCATCAGCAGAGTAGCAGCTCATCCAGCCTTTTGTCCCCAAATCGTATTTCTTCTAAGAAAAAGAAAACCCTCTACATTTGAGGTGTTGGATATACTCAGCCTTTTTATTTTGTCAGACGAACACAAAAGGCAATCCATTCCCCAAAGCTGGACTTATTTCCCTTAAAGCCTCATCTAACCAGAGCTCGAAAAACCGTGCCTGCACTGCTAGGTGCTCCCAGAGCGGACATCCGCAGAGGAGTCCTGAGGAGCTCCGTAGATGCTTTCGCCCAGTGCCGTCCCCTTACGCGCTGTCCATCACCGCTGAGAGGCTTTCGCAAGATGCTCCGGCTCGCGCGCGTCCTCCGTGAATGGCCGCGCCAGCTGCATCTCTTACGCGTTGGGGGCTGGTACCTTGTACGTACGTCCCCGACGCTTCTGCTCCCGGGGGGAGAGCTCGCGTGGGGTGGGCCAAGAGAAGCAGAGGGGTGTGCTCCAGCCCATGGCACTGTGGAGGAGGGCGAGCGTGGAGCACCCCAAGGGTGAGGACCCGAAGGGTGAAGGCTCTCCAACCCAACAGTGCCAGCACCAACGAAGTAAACCGATCCAGATGACTCAAAAGAAATCAATTACGGTATTCAGGACACAGTGAAGCATCTCGTCACGCTGTAGTACTCCACTAAGCTTTTACAGGAGGTTTTTTTCAAAATGAGTTGGGTATTCGAGAAGCTTAATTTTCCCCAAGCAGGAAAATGCTGATGCAGCTGGGCAGCAAATTAAATTTGGAGCTGAAGCTGGAGCTCTTGCTGATCAAACAGTCTTTTCGCAAGGCTTTAGCAGCATCCAGCATCAAATGCATCTCGTGAACTGTAGGCTGGGCTCTGGCCGTGGCTTCTCCACCAGCTGCGCAAGTGAAAGAGCTAAAAACTGTGGGAAGTGTTTCCAGCCCAGCGCTCCTGGGCAAGGGCAGCCCCCTCCAGCCTGCGCGGGCTGCGTGGGCTGCAGCTGGGAGTACTGGTGTGCTCTGGCGAGACACCGATGAGTTTGGAGGAGCTGCTGGTCTGGTTTTGTATTGTTTTGGGTTTTTTTTACATTGCATTGAATGTATCAGGGTCTCATTGTAGGAAAGTTTCAGTCACCATCGTAAAGCAAAAAAAATTAGAAATTAGCTAACTACAGTAGAGTTTAAATGACATTATTTCCAAAAAGAGACATGCTTGGCCTTCATCCTAGGAAGATGGGTTTCTCCGGTAGGGTCCCTACTTGTCGGGAAGCTCGAAGGCGGCAGGGCCTAGCTCGCAACCTCAAATTCAGGATCCTGGAGCCATAAATTGGAAATCCTGGGCTTTGGGGAGGCCCAGGGCTTTTCCAAGTCTTTTCTGATGACCTTGTACCAACGGGTAGGACAGTTGCTCCTGAACTAGAGGCCCTAGAGGGTCCAGAGTGGGGGGGCTGTGGGAATTCCTGCTGGGATTCGGCAAAAAGCTGTGGAATGCAGAAGTTCTCTTGGTTGCCGCATTGAGCAGCGAATGCTCTTACTGCTCGCCGTGGTGAGATCGAGAGGAAACGTCTGCAGAGGTTCCCTTTGATGACCGTCCCCTTCTTGTCGCTCTCTTCTTCCTGCAGGTTGCATCTCCCACCGACACAAGCAATTTCGACAGCTTCCCGGAGGACAGCGATGAACCACCCCCTGATGACAACTCAGGATGGGACATAGATTTTTAATGTATTTCTCTTACCTGCTTCTGCCTTGCTGAAGACAGCTTCCTGGGACGCGGCTGCCAGCGAATCCGAAAGAATTGGGGAGGATTAGCGCTCGGGGTCACCATGATGCCTTGATTGATGCTGCTACAGTAACTACAGTGGCATTAGGACTTAATTGCTTAGATGACAATAGTGCTCTTCACGTTTTACGTTCGAACTTAAAATAGCAGTTGACATGGTGGTCCTGACGCAAAGCCTTTCACCGGTAAAGAAACACGTTCTCTGTCACTGCGACGGTCTTGCTACGCTCTTAATTAGAAAAGTCGAGAGATACGTAGTGTAAGACGCACTTAATTCTAGCTGCAAGGTACTGGCTTTCTCGGTAGGATCAGTAGTAATTTATTAAGTGCTGTAGCTAAACACAGTGCAGGATTTGGGCTACTCCCACCCTCCAGACTCTGTAGGTCTTCTGCTGTAGGCCAGTGTAGGAGCACAGGAGGACCACGACGGTACTGGTCAAAGAGGTCACGTCAAAACAGTGGTAGAATTTGTCCTTTTACTTTCCGAGCAGTGTTCTTGACAAGACTGAATGTTACCTTTCCTCTTTCTTTTTGAGAATTTGGGGTTTTCTAGCCTGGTGAAACAAAAGCACAACTGCTCTAGATCCTGTTGAGGCAGATATGGGTCGCTTCTCCCATACGGCTGAGAACATCCTGTAATACGACGTTTGGGGTTTCTTTTTTTTTTTTCCTTTCCCTTGGTACAAATACATAACTGCATGGAAAAAAAAATCATAAAATTAATCCATTTTACATAGAAAATAGTGCTTAAATAATGGTCCTGTAATAAAGCGACAGCAGCCCACTGGTCTTATTGATTCACTATTAGGCATAAAACTAAGCTTAACTTTTACCTTTTTAGAACCCAAAGGGAAAACGTAAGACCCGTAATGTACTTTATAGGTGCTATGTACATCCTTCATCTGTGACTATAAATTGAGTCCACCGCCATTTCAGAAATATGTAGCAAGAGGCATCGTTCTCCATCACGCTCTTAAATGATTTTACGTCTCCGTGTCTGCATCTCTTCCGTGTTTCGTAGGAGCTAATTAAAAGAAAAGGTGGCGCTGGGCCAGTTTGCTGGCTCCCTTCGTGATACTGCCCGTAAAAATGTAATCCTAATGCCTCAGCAGACGGAGGAGCTCCACGGGAAAGTCAGTGGAATGGAAGGGAAAACCGGTGTTGATGTGTTTGCGCGAGGTCTCCGGGTCTCCGGCGTACCGGGTCCCCAGTGGCCGCGTTTAAGGCACGGGGACGGCAAGAGCCGGGTCAGCTCGTACGGAGAAAAGAGCTGGGGAAAACGCTACTATCGCGTGTGCGCTTTCCCTTCGCTTCCACTGCGTTTCCTTTGCTTTAGTACGGCCTCTCCTGATGTACAGGGTGTAACAGAGGAATCCTGTCCTGGATGCCTGTTGGGTGCATCTACGTGGGGCTATAAGTTCATCCCATCATACCAAAAAAACATCAACTTACGGTCTCTGGAACAGACCCTGCCCCAAAAACCAGCAGGTGCTGTCCCGTTCCATCTCGGAGCTCTTGTACACGCTGGAAGTCGAGAGATCGACTTTTGCTGAGAAGTCATTCCTATGACTTCTGCCTACAGAGTACGCGGAAAATGTGTGTTTTAACAGTAAAAATTGTTTCCCCGATGCTAAATCCCAACTCTTCCCCATGTTCCTAATGAAAGCAACTTAATACGGCGCATTAAAAAGGTATTTCCTCCCCTTCTTTGGCAGCGTTGACAATGTCTGCTGTTAGTGAGCAAACTTGAGCTCGGTCATCGCGACCCCTTCGAAACCAGTCTGTGTCGCTGAATTCCCTTCCTAATTCTCCAAGGGGTGAGGCGACACGTCGGCACAGTAACGTCAGGTTATTTCCGCTGCTCATTGAGCGTTACAACTTCGTTTGCCTTCCAAACCGTAGGGAAAAAGGCGGCGGCTGCGTCTCCCGGGAATTACTCGCGTAGGGCAAATGCACGCTCGCTTCTCGGCCTTTCCCCGGGGGACGGCAGGCGCTGAAAGCCAGTGCTGAACACTAGGGCTAAAATAATCACTAGGCACCATCTTAGCGAACGGGCCGTGGCCGAAAAGCCGAATTCTTCCCTCGCGTCCCCCCCGGTGTTTCACTCGACGATGCGGCGACATTGCGTTGGGCCACTTTCTGTGGAAGAACGTAGGGAGGGGGTTGTCCCCGAGCTCGGGAGCTGCGCTGCAGCTGTCACTCACGGGGTTGCCGGGAGGAAAGAGAATCCCAACGGTTTTGAGGGGGGCAAGCCAAAAATGTTAGGGGAAGAAGGTTTGAAAACGGGCTGGGGAGTGGTTTTTCTTTCTTCCTATCCCTTTCTCCTCGTGCCGCGCACGGGAATCGATGCCTGCAGCGTGCGGCACGCGCTGCGCCGAACGGCGTAGGTTTATTTTGGTATCGGACACCTCACTCGACTTTCATCACCTCGCCGAAGCATACTTTAAACAACCTACTTAGCGTATGTATACGATAAACGCCTTCATTTATAAGTAATATATTTGAGTTGCATTATATATATATATATATATTCACAACGACGGATTGCCTCTGTGTTTCCACTTGCTGTCTTGTCTTCTTTGTCTCCTTTTTCCCTACGTGGGACGACGGCGTAAGGGGAAATCAGCTCCCGTGTTCAAACCGAGCGTGTTAAGATCGGTGTCGTTCAGACGCAGACGATCCGTAGCTTCTCACAGTGCTGCATTACCCATAGCAAACCCTTATTTAACGACAGGACCACAAGCGAGTATTTATGTAAATAGGTATTTTCGTGTTGATATTTTGTGGTACACATATAACTTTTTCTTTTAGAGTTCCATGGCATTATTACTTCATTTTCTTATTTGTAATGTAATGTTTTTAGCTCAAGGTAGACTTGAATTAATGTCATAATTGTCAGTATTATTAAACTTTATGTCAACTGTACTGTTAACTCATCTGTCCCATAGTTTTAGAACACGACTGGCTATCTGGCATTGTTGCAAGTGCCTTAAATCCATGGCATCCTATAAAAAAAAAAAAATTTACAGATTTGGTGTTATGCTGCATGACAAAGACAAACACACCTCAAAATGTCGTCCTTTCTTAGCTTGCTGCGTTTTACAGTTCTTTCTGCTACCAATTTCTAAGCCTTTATTATATAATATTGATGAATTACAGAAATGATGAAGTCGTTCTCTTATTTCTGTTCAATGTACCAGAGCTGTGTATCTGTTAATGAGATACAGAGTCATTTCTGTGAAATGTATAAATGTTACGTGCGGGTCAAATTAATATATGACATCCTATCAGTCCGTAGACAGGTATTCCTGTTCCGCTAAGCTGTGCCGATTCCACCCATCGTTGCCGTCCAGCGCCCACCTCCCGTCTCACGCCGACCCCCTGCGGAAACCTCCCGCGCGGAGCAAAGCGACGAGCGACGCGGTTGCGGGTCCTGACCCGAAACCCTCCGCGCCTCCTCGTGCTCCGCGGCTCCCCGGCCGCCCGAACCGGCCGCAGCGCTGGGACTGCGGCGGTTTTCGGGCTGTACCGGCAAAAGCGGGGAGGTTTTAGTTGGGCGTTGCCTATCGTCCCGAGTCCCAGTTTACGCTGTTTCTACACTAGCCCTTGGTTTTATATTCTTTTTCTCTCCGGTTTTCTTCTTACATGAAAGAGGTTTTGTTTGTCGGACAAATGTCGGTCATCCACCGGTCGTCGGCCGGTTGCACTCTTTTGATGTAGAGTTAAGAACTTTTTTTCATAAACTTTAACTGCTTTTGTTTCGCTCTGTATTTTCCCTGCAGCTGTAATTGCCGAGTGCCTGTTGTATACTTTATAGAGTTGAAATAAAAATAATTACTTTTGAGCGGCGCGTCGACGTCTTTCTTCCGCGGCAGAAGCCAGGTTGGGGAGAGAGCTTCTCCTTAGCGATTAAATCCGATTTTTTATTCTCGTTTATGACGATAGGCAGCAAGAGAGAAGCGAACAAAATGTATGATACTTGTAGATTAGTACCGGGGTCCCGGCTCGTATCTGCATCCGGATTTTCTGCGGGATGCAAGGGCTGCAGTTACTTTAGGGCTTATTTGAGCACCGGCGTCACCCCGAGCAGCCCGGCCCAAGGGGTCCGAGACCGACGGGGGTCCTGCTTCGAGCGGGGTTGGCACCCGGTGACCCCCCAGTTTGTTTCCAACCCAAATTATTTTGTGAGCGTGCTAAGCAATACGCACGTCACAGCACGGTTACTCTTCGGGGATGAAGAATTCCGTTCATATTGTGATTGCTGCCAACGTAAGCGAGTCCAGGGCACGCAGCCGGGAAGGGGGTGGCTTTCCAACGCGAGCTGCATCATCCTCATCCCTACATGGGATGCGACTGCGAACAACACCCGTGTCAAGAACCGACAGTGTCCTGGTCATCCCTGTCGCTTACGGTTAATGCCGAGAGGTCACACACGGAGTGGGATGGCACGAAGACGCCACGGCCGTGTGCGGGGTGACGCCTGCCCTTAGCAGCACGTCGAGGCTCTGCCCGTCCCGACGGATTTAAATCCATCCCCGGGAAACTGCTCAGCCCCCATGTGACACAACTGTCTTTAAATCACAGCGAGGTCAAGGCTAAGGGCGTATTTCGGTGCTGCGCGGCCACAGAGAGAGGTAAAAACTGGGGAAGGTCATGAAGGGAGCACGAAAACATCCCTCCAGGTGGGAGAGAACGTCGGTGACTGCCGGGAAACATCACAGAACGATCCTGGAGGACGCGGCACTCTCAGGTACAGGTTTGTGGTACAATAAAAAGCCCAGGGTGACGTGGCCCTCACCTGAAACTGCGAGGGGAATCCGGGGATTTGGGGACAAGGTGTGGCCCTCGTTCTTGCAGGCTAAAAATAGCAGGGCCCCGGCTCGCCTGGCCGCGGCGGGGACTCCGGCCGCTGACTCAGCACCTGCCTTCGGCGCTCGCCGAAACCTGCCCGGGCAATTATTAGCCCGGCTGGAGCCCCCCGGGGCTGGAGGGCCCGACGGCAGCTCCCCGGGGAGCCCCAGCGACACCGGGCGCGCCGGGGGCGGGCGAGCGCTGCCGGGGCCGCGGCCCCTGCCGTCACCCGCGCGCGTGGGAGCAACTGCTGGCGTCGGGCCGGGGCCCCGCCGCGGCCTCGGGCTGCTCGGCCCCGGTTTTCCCTCAAATCCCGCTTGAAACGGGGGAAACCGGACGCGCGGGAGCCTCGCGCCGCCGGCCCCGAGGGAAGGAACCGGCGCTCGGCACCGCGCGGCCGCCAGGGGGCGCCGTGGTGCCGGCCGCGCCCGCTGCCCCGGGGGGGCGGGGGGGGCGGGGGGGGCGCGGCGCCCCGAGGGCGCCGGTGCAGGGACCGGGGGGGGGGGGGAACGGGGGGGCGACCCCTTTGATCTCCCCGCATCAAAGGGCCCCGGAGCTGCCCCCACTGATGTTGCCCCCCCAGCCCCGTCCCGACGGAGGCGCTGCCCGCGCTGGGGTCAGGCCGGTGCGCGGGCAGGAGGGGGGGGTGCGACGGACACCGACGGGGGGTGCGGCCCCCCCGTGTCCCGGCCCCCCCACACACACACACGCCGGGCCGGGGGGTGCGGAGCGGCCCCCCCCCCCCCCCCCCCCCCCTTCCTGCAAAGCTGCGCTGGCGCCAGGAAGGGCGCGGGGGAGGAGGGGGGCGCAGACTTATAGGAGACCAAAGGACCGACTCTGCCACCGGGGTGGGCCTCTCTGCACCCCACCGCGGCTCCCACACACTGGGGGGGTTGCATGGGGTGAGCCCCCCCCCACCCCACCCCCCCTTCCCCGTCCCCTCCCGTCGGGCGAGGCGGCGCGCCCGGCTGGAGACAGCGGCGGCGTCGGGGCGTGCGGAGCATCTGGCCGGGGATGCGGGGGGGATGCTGGGGGGGGGGGGGGGGGGGTCTGTCCTCGCCGTTGCGAAACCCCCGCCCGGGCCGGCGGCCAATGACGGAGCCCTCGGGGCGGGGTGGGGGGTGGTTTTGGGGGCTCATCGGCCCTCGGGGGCCCTTTGAAATCCCCTCCTCCCCGAGGGGGCGGGCGCAGGAGGCAGCCCCCGGGGGTATAAAGGCGGCGGCGGGCAGCGCAGGTAGCTGCTGCTCGGAGGCCGGGGGAGCTGCTGCGCCGACGGACACCACCGGGGACGAGGGGCCGGGAGGGGACGGGCCGCGACGAGGATGCGGGGGCTGGTGGCGCTGCTGGCGGCGCTGAGCTGCGCGGCCCCGGCGGGGCGGGCGGCGGCGCCCGGCGGCGCCCTCAGCTCCAACGCCATCAAGGGACCCCCCCCGGGGGGGGCGGCCGAGGCCAGCGCCGCCCCCGCCGCCCCCTTCGACGGCAGCAACAAGCCGCCGCCGGCCGCCACCCGGCAGGTAGGAGCGGGGACGCACCGGGGATGGGGCGGGGGACACACCGGGGATGGAGAGGGGGGCACATCGGGGATGGGAGGGACGCACCGGGGATGGGTGGGGGGGGACACGCACTGGGGAGGGGGGGGGACGGGGGACGCACCGGGGATGGAGGAGGGGGGACGCACCGGGGATGAGGGGACGCACACACCGGGGATGGAGTGTGGGGGGACACACCGGGGATGGGGGGGGGGGGCGCACCGGGGACGGGATTGGGCGGGGACGCACCGGGGATTGGGGGGTGCGCACCGGGCATGGGATGGGAAGTACACAGCGGGGATGGGGGGTTGCGGCCCCGCTGACCCCCTCCGCCTTCTCTCTGCCCCCCCCCCCAGCCTTTCCCCTGCGCCGAGGACGAGGACTGCGGCCCCGAGGAGTTTTGCGGGGGGGCGGCCCGCGGCGGGGGTGCCCCGCTCTGCCTCGCCTGCCGGAGACGCCGCAAGCGCTGCCTGCGCGACGCCATGTGCTGCCCCGGCACGACCTGCAGCAACGGTGAGGGGCGGCAGGGCTTGGGGAGGAGGGGGACACCCTGGGGTGTCCATGGGAGGGGGTGTCGGGGCCCCACCCGGAGCTGACGGCCACCCTGCTGCCTCCCGCAGGGCTCTGCACCCCCCCGGAGCCTCCCCACGGAGCCACGGAGATGGATGAGATCGGTGCCGAGGTGCTGCCCCGACGGACGCCCGCTCCCGCCTGGCTCCCCACTGCCAAAGGTAAGGGGGTCCCCAGCATCGTGACCCCACTGTCCCCACGGGGGGGTGCCCACCCTGCCCCACTGTCCCCCGTGGGGTCAGTCCAGGATGCCAGCCCTGCCCTGCTGTGCCCCATGGGGACGCCCACCCTCCCCCGCCGTCCCCCGTGGGAGCCTCCCGGGCTGAGCACGTGCCACACTGTCCCCACGCAGGAGAGGAAGGCGACTTCTGCCTGCGCTCGTCGGACTGCGCGGCCGGGCTGTGCTGCGCCCGCCACTTCTGGTCCAAAATCTGCAAGCCGGTGCTGCGGGAAGGGCAGGTGTGTACCCGGCACCGGCGGAAAGGCACCCACGGCCTGGAGATCTTCCAGCGGTGCCAGTGCGCCGAGGGGCTGGCATGCCGCCTCCAGCGAGAGCACGGTCCCGCCGATGCCTCCCGCCTCCACACCTGCCAGCGGCACTGAGCATCGCCGGACGGACGGACAGGACGGGACGGACTCCGGCCCCACCGGAGCGGAAGGTTGTTTCTCAAGGGAACTACTTTTAAGTGACTAATTGCAGTACGTTACTGTGTTGTGAATACTCAAGCTGGCACTTAGCTGTACATAACGCCGGGACTTTTAATGACTTTTTTTTTTTCCGAGGGTGCTGCCTTGTGCTCTTCAAGCCGTGACTGTGACTTTGTACACACTGGGTTTTTAAATCTAGGTCCAAGGGATGCGACCGTCTGTTTGCGAGCGAATAAACCTTTAAAACCAGACCGAGCTGCCTGCGCATCCCTGCCTGCGCATCCCTGCCGGCGTGTGGCCGCCGCGGTCCCTCCCTGCCCCACGGGGGGGAAATGCCTACAGCGAGAGGGGGGGAGTGGGGTGGCTCATGGCCGGCACCCCACAGGAAAGGCCGTTTGGTGGTCGCTGTTTATTCAGCTGCTTTTTAGGAATTACGGTGTGCCACGGTAGCCACCGGCTGCGGGGCCGAGGACGGGCACCGGGGCCGGGGCCCTGGGAAGGGCAGGCGGCAGCGAAACGCCCTCCTGCCCGATTTTTCCATGGGGCGAGGAGGGAGCGAAGGGTCACCGGAGGGGCTGTGCTGGACCGCGGCGCGTGGCCGACCACGGGACGGGTGCTGAGGAGCACAGTGATCTCGACCGCTCCGTCAGTGCAATCTCTGCTCCGTGCACAATAAAGACTTATTTTTCACTTCGCTTTGCAGCCCGTTGCTGTGAGTTTGCTCCCTTGCGGGGTGGCTTGGAGGGAGGGAAAGCTGCAAGCACGCATTTTTTTCCCCACCCCCCTTTAGCTTCTAACGTTGTCCACCTATTGCAAGTGGCTGTAAACGTGCGTGGAGCGAGAGCGGGGGCCGTGTCGTGCAGCACGAGGTTGGTGGGCAGCAAGTGCAGTGCTGGCAACTCTGTCCTCAGCCTCCCCGCACTCTGGGGAAGGTGCTCGGGGTGCCAAACCATGCCAGAGTCCCCCCTGTACAACCCAAGCGCGCTTTGTACCCAAAGTCCGAATCCAACTGCAACGCAGCAGCATCCCTGGGTGGCTCCGAGAGCACCGTGTCCCGTTCCCATGCAGGGACGCTCCAGCAGTGCCGCGTCTTGTTTTAAAATGCGACGTGATCGCTCGTGTTTGGTGCCCCCAGCGTTGACGCTGCCTCTTTAGGGACCTCGGGGTCGGCACTGGTACGTGGGATTACCGACCACGAACCCAAACAGAGTCCGCAAGTGCCCGCTGGTGCTGAACCAGGCCCACAGAAAACGCAAAAAGAGGGAGCGAGCAGCCCCAGGCCGAGGGAGATGCTTAAGAAGGAGCCTTCCTCTTGCACGGGCGAGGGCTCACCCCCATCTTTCCTCCAGCTCTTTTCAAGGCCGGGGCTGGGTGGCATCGGGCGGGCTGAGAACAGCCCCAAACCGGAGGGAGGGTAAAACACCGATGCTCCTTAAACCACCTAAACGCACCGGGGCGTTGGTGCCCGCTGAGCTCTTCGCGGCGGCCGAGGAAGGCCGCTGCAGCCAGAGCGACGGCGGTCGGAGCTGCGGATGCCGCCAGCCAAACGGCGAGGCGCCGGTCGCAGCGATGTCGCGCGGTGATGTCGCCGGACGTCGCGTTTAAGTCTCACCGTACCGGGTCTGCACCCGGGAATGGCTTTTTCTGGGGTTGCAGCACGAGCTGGGGGGTGAAGCAGCCCCCTGACAGAGTTCGTGACTCAAAGGCTTGAGTTCAGCAAGTTAATCATTGCGCAAGGCTCCCAAAATTTTTAAAAAAAAAATACTTTTTAAAAATACGTAGTTCAAAAAACTTACTATCCCATAACGCTATTGCTAATTACAATTATGCCCAGTAAAAGTCAATGGCACTGGAGCAATGAAGGTACGTGGCTATAAACAAAAGCGTCAGTGACGACTTAGGCAAGTTCAGACCAGATGTTAATGGTGGCATATTTTATCCCTAGTACATATCAAATAGTGTCATCGGGTTTAGGGGGTTTTTCTCCACGCAGTTACAGCACTGTCTTCTTCCCAGGTAGACCACCACGGCTTTGACACCTTGGAAGGCAGTGAAAAACACGCTCATGGTGCATTAAATAGCGATTACGCACCTTTTTGGTTCAGAATCATGTTCTCTCAAATCTTCGGCACTTCAGACCCCTTAATAAAGCGATTATTTCGGTCTGAAAAACCTTGGGTACCATTTCTGGTCATCGTTAGCACCGTGTTCTCCATCCTCTTTTGTTTCAGGCGGTTTGGCCATCTCTGTACTTGTCTGCGCATTAACCAAAAATTACTTTATGCTGCTTATGCCTTGGTGTTCTTCACTTTCTCAGTCTGGGGGGCAAAAAAAAAAAAAGAGCATTTTTAGGAGTCCTTTTTAGGCAGGAGGAGCAGCTCAGGTCAGCCCCGAGTGCGACGCAAGGCGTAGGGGACCTCCGAAGCACGGGTTGCATCTCTCTCCTGAGGCCGTGCCCATCGCCAGCAGGATGGATGGATGCCGACACGGCACATCCCCGGAATAACTGGTTTCATGGCTAGATTTCACAAAAGCACTGGTTTTGCGGGTTGGGGTCCCCCCCCCCACCACCACCACGTCTCGGTGCGCAGCCAGGATCTCTTCCCATTGCTGCCCCATTTCACCTTTCAGGGTTTATTCTTCAAGTAGAGCACCAAGAAATTGGATTTAGTAACATCCCTTAGAAAAAAAACCCATGACAACATGACCTCACGTCTGTTAAGACTTAAATCCCCATTTTTTTAAGGGAGGCATTGTCAGTCTTCCCTTGGCCCTGCGCATCGTTCAGCCCCCAGAACCTGAACCCGCGGTGGGTCTTCGGCAGCCCGAGAAGTCAAAATTCTCGTTTAGTGCCAACAGCGGCTCAGAAGCGCAGGCGGACGGGAGACGGGTGGGAGCATCGGGATGCCCCGCGGGATAAACCGGCAGCATCACCGCGGTCCCTCCGGCGTTCATCTCCCCGCCGGCGGATGCTCCGTATTTCAGAAATGCCTGAATTAGCACGTGTAACCTCAAAAAAAAAAGGGTATGGGAAGCTGAACGTATATTGATCAGACTTGGAAAAGATGGGATGGGGCAAGCCCATGACTTTGAATCTCAGGCTCTCTGGATCTCACGCTCCGATCCGAAGGGAGAAGAACCGGAGAAACACGTTCTTTCAGCACGACACGCAATCCAGCAACACCTGTAGCAAAAGGCATCTCAGGGTGCGCTTCCCTGACCCATCTCCTCCCTAACGAAATTATTAAAAAAAAAAAGACAAGACAGGAAAAAACCCCTTATTCTAAGCAAAGAATAGAGCTAATAAAAGAAGCCGGTTTTGGTGGGCGAGGAGGTTTAGCACCTCTTGTTTACTCGCTGTTCCTGGCTACAGGCCTGGAAGAGCTCACAATAAAGCTCTGTAAAGCTAAATATTGTTATTTCTAACAACCGAAACAGGAGCGCTGTAACGCGGCCTCCCCAAAGGACCGGCTGCTGGCAGCGCACCTGCAGCCCCGGCGGAGCACGGGCAGGCTCAGCCCCTCGGCGCTGCCATCCGCGCGGAACGCGGCCCCACGCGCGGAACGTGGCCCCACGCGCGGAACGCGGCCCCACGCGCGGAACGTGGCCCCACGCGCGGAACGCGGCCCCACGCACGGAACACGGCCCCACGCGCGGAACGTGGCCCCACGCGCGGAACGCGGCACGAGGGTGCGGCGCTTGCCCTGCCCAGCCCTCGCCCGGGCTAGCGGAGGCGTGCGAAAGGAGCCGGTGAGAGCCCCTCCGAAGTTCTGCCTTCCGAGGGGCTGAAGGAGGGCAGACTGAAGCAAGCAGCACGGAACGAGGCGGGCTCTGAGCCCCCACGGTGCAGGGGACGGTATTTGAGGGGTCTGCGTGGGCCGGGTCGGGGTCGGCGGTCCGCTCCTTCACGTACTCCTCCCAACAGCTACGCCTGCGCTACTGCAGCTTGTACAGGCCCTGTTCCCTTCGATACCCATGTATGGGCCAATTTGCCATTCATTTGTCTGAATTTGCTATTCATTTGTCTAATTGCGGCTTTTTTTTTTTTTTTTTTTTTAAGCCTTTCTGGACTCTTAACCTTGCTCTGTACCTCGCATCGCTGCGGCACCCGCCTAAAAACAACCCAGCAGCATCCCAGGACCCCGTAGTCCTACCCCAGCCCTGCGACGGCACCGGCGGCGTAAGCGCAGGCGCCTTCAGCGATGTGAAGGGGAAGCCGAACCGCTCCTCCGACGATGCTGCGGGGCTCCCCAGGTCGTTTTTCCGCGCTGTGGACACAGATTTCAAGGAGATGCTTTCACGGAGCCACCAGAAAGGCCCTCGCCGCTGCACCCGGCGGCGGCATCGGCGTAAAGGCATCCGTCGGACGAGGGAAGACGTGGGGAGGATGGGACAGCAATGCTGTTTTCCTCCGATTTTCTTCCTAGGCTCTTTCAGACACTAGTTTCGCAAGTTGCAGCACAAGAAATATGCTTTTTTTTTTAAAACAACACTTTAAAGTAGATGCTCACGCTCCTCTTGCTTCCCCCGACCTTCACGTCGCGTTTAACACTAAGCTCCGGCGCCACTAGAAACGCTTGTCTGAGGAAGGACCCCCCTCTCTGTGCCCGTACGGCGCAAGAAAGGGTTACAAAAGGCCTTAAATCCACCCACAGGCTCTAAGACGTTAAGAAAAGTTCCTTTTTTTTTTTCTTTTAACTCGCCTCTCGTGACTCGGCGCAGAAAACCGCACGTTTTGGCTCAGGAAGATGAAAGCCCTGACCAGAGAGGGCAGGTGAAGTCCTTCACGGACGTGACGCGATACGGAAAGCGTTTGGGGGTTTTTCCTTCGTTCGGCCTTCTATTTGGGGCTGGTTTTTTCTGGCGGGGAGTTAACCCACCTGCTTAAGCTGCTCTTTATCGTCAGCCGAGGGCTTGGTGAAGCAAACCTTGATCTCCCGCGGGTGGGAAGCGGAGCATCCGGGTGGCCCAGCTCCTCACCACCCCTTGCAGAGCAGTCAAGGTATGGTTTCCTCCACGCCTTGCGTTCCCTCAAACAAATCTAAGTCCCTGCTAATCCAAAGTGATGTTTATTGCTATTTTTTTTCCTAAGTAGCTTTATTTTTCCTCTTTTTTTTCTCCCCCCCTCCCAGTGCCTGACTTGTGTCCCTAATTAACACCTTACGAGGGGGGCGAGGATAACCGAGGTGCTTAAGGAGGGGCTTCTGGGCAGAGCTTCTAATCTCCCTCTCGGTGAGGGAGGGGACCCATTAGCAGGCGATTCAGGGGAGTAAGAAGCCCATCAGCATGCAAATGGCCGGGGCCCGATGAAAGGCTCGGCTGGGCAGGGTGCGAGGCCACCTGGGCCACAAAGGGACGTTAAGCCTCCCCTCACCCCCCCCGAGCATCTGGCAGGGGTGTCCCCCACCTCCCCAAGGCCCAGGAGTGCAGAGAAGCAGCTGTAGGCGGATGGATGGATGGATGGATGGATGGATGGATATTGCGGGGCGGGCAAAGAGCCAGCGGGAGTTTCGCATGAGAAGAAGTGGCGCGTTGCCCGTCTAGGAGAAGCGGTTGAAGGAATCAACAAGGAGGCAGAGGAAGGTGATCCAGCTGCCTGCAAGGGCCTTGGCGAGGAGCCTCGCCGAAGGGAGGGAGCTGCTGCTGCTGGAGGAAGCAACGCGTCCCCCCTCCTTTGAAATAACCGGGGAGCAAGCTGTGGGAACAGGTAGCTGGTGGTGGAAGGAGGTGGTGATACCCTCCAAGGATGGGTGCTGGGGGTTGTGCTTTACGCCTCTTGTGTAAACGACCTGGGGCTTGTGCTTTACCTTTTCTTTTCTTTTCTTTTTTTTTTTTTTTAAATAGTAAGTCTGCAGGTGATACACACTCAGGATAGGTAAATCTGGGAAAAAATATCTCCGTGGCAGGACTATATGGCAATACCAAGTGACTCCCGCCGCGTACCCTATAGCAGAACTATGGCAAATAAGGGGTAAGGAGGTGAGAGCACGCTCCCGTACACGGAAAGGTTTGGCAGCTCTTCCCAGCGGGGAAGGAGATGACTAAGGAGGGTACGAGAGGTCTGCAAAGCTGTAAACAATGCTGAGGAGGTGACCGAGTGGTTATTTTTGTTTCTTGCCATGCAAGAAGGAGCTGGACTGTTCAGCCAGCGGGTTGAAAACAAACCCAGCACACGGCCGGGTTGTGTAACTGGTGGCCACAAAACCGAAAGGTCGTAAATTAAGTCACGTGGGGGCAAGGCAAATTCATAGAAGGCGGAGGTTCGGGTGCAAATACCAGCAGAGGAAATCTCTAAATGCTGATTATTGGCAGAGGGAAGGATGATACTATAAGTGTCTGGGGGGTGGGTTTTTTAATTATTACTTCTGTTTTGTTTTTCTTGAGTATTGGCTCCTTAAGGCCCTGCTGTTGCCCCTTGGAGAATACGATCCGGGGCTGCAAGTATGTGGGTGTCAGACCCACAGGGAAGCGTTGCTCTATTTTTATTTATTTATTTATTTTTAGTTTCAAACTAAACCTCCTTTAAAACACGTGATTGGTTCAAGACACTGATTTTGAGAAGAGTAAGTGATTACGCAAAGAGCTTCATCACTGGGAGCACAACCCCGGCAAGGCAGCAGCGCCTCTGAGCCCCGTCCCATCCTCTGCCCTGACGTCCTCGTTGAAAGGTCCTCCTGAAACTCCGGGCTGATGGGAGCAGCACGGCCTCCGTCCGCGTTTGTCGTGCCCGGTGAAGGACTTGTCAGGTTGTCCGACCGCTTTTGCCTTCATGTGGATGCGCTTCGAAAAAAAAACCAAAATGAAATATTTAATTTTACTGTGCGCTACTTAATAGTCCTGGGTTTTATGAGGTTGACTTAAAAATACGCCAACGCCATCATAAATCGCCAATGAACAGAAGGCCAAAGTGTGGAAGAACATGCTCCAAAAATGGTTCACTTGCTCTTTTTTTGTTTCCTTAATCCTGAGCGCCAAGTCACCACAGGTGAAAGTATTTCTATATAGTTTTGATCTTGCACCTTAACATTAATTCTCTATTTTCCTATTGCTCCCCGGGGGGGGGTGTAGCTTTATGGCCGGCCTCGTGGTGTACAGGTGGCACTTCAAAATGACAGCTTCAGGACTTGGTAAGAAGTCAGACAGTCCTGCTCAGGTAGGACCTGGACTGCACACTTCTTTTTCAGAATAATGGGATTTCACACAAGGAACAGTAAATCAAACCTATAATTAATGTTAATAATTTGATTTATTTTCGCTTGCACATTCGAGGAGCATCTCTCTGTTGATGTGTAGCAGAATGAGAACGGAGGGTATAAAAGGTCCTGCCAGGATCCATTATTTGGAATTGTGGAGAGCCTCCCTTGACGACTCCTCTAACGAAAAAAGTGGGGTTTTTGCACCCACTGCCAAGCTGAGGTCCTCTCGTCTCTGGGACAGCTGAGGTCCTCTCGTCTCCGGGAGGAGCTTGGGAAGGTTCACGCAGATGGCAGCTCTTTCCCAGCTTGTGAGAGCAGGCTGTGGTCCGTGGGGTGTGGGCTGGGAAGCGGAGAAGTGACATGCTAATGGAGCTGATTTCCATCACAAATGTGCTTCGGGGGTCCCTGCTCTGCTCTTTAACTTGTATATGAGTAAGTCTCTGCCGGCTTTAGGTTGTCCCAAACTGCCCGTCCTCCCGAAGGGCTGGCCTGTGCTGATCCCCCGCTATCGCGGTGGCTTTGCTGTCCCAGACGTCTCCCGTTAGCGAGGCTTTAGCTGCCTTAGCCAGGAGGAATGCCTGACCATAAACGATCATCCAAGAAACGTCATTTCTTCTGGCTGCAGCCCAGCCTGTACGGGGGGATGAGCGATGGCCGCGATAGCGATGAGCCCAGATCTTTCCCCTATTTGGAGACTTGCTCCTTGCGTATCGCAACCCGTGGGCTGCACTCGGAGACGAGGCAAGGGAAGAGCCTGGAGCTGGTTTCAGACGGTACTTTATTCCACTCCCATCCACAGGGGCCACTTAATCTCACGGGCTCTTGAGCTTTCAGCCGAAACCCCAAATCCTTTGTGCAGAAATATGCTTCTGCGTGTAGCTTTCAATTTTTTTAGTACCGTCAGGGTTACGGGATGTACGCTGCTTTTGTTCGGGCAGCTTTGCCGAGGGAACAGCCCAGCCTCTCCGTCCCCAGGCTGGTTGGGGCCAACGCCTTCATTCACGGGCAATGCTCAAACTCAACGTTGCCCCAGAGTATTTATGTGAATTTTAGAGAAGGCTTATTCATGCGAGATGTTCCTTGGCTTCCTCTTGTCAAGACAAGGCACCATTATGAGCAACATTGAAGTACTTTGTCCCACAATGTGTTGGGGAGAGCTTCCAGCTCCTCTTTGGCGAGGAGTCCCTTTGGGGGCAGACGGGGACTTTCTAGTCCACGAAACCTGGCCACGTGCCAGCGATCTACTCTACTCCCAGCAGAGCGATAAAGGGCTAATCCCATTCCCCAGCTGGATGCCCTTTGCCCGAGCAGTCTAATACTATTTCCATCAGAAAGCCAGCAGCTGCTGTCAGCCTATTTCTCTGATCAACTAGAAAGCAGCAGGAATGCCGAAGGGAAGCCCTTGTGACCCATATTATTGATGCGTTTTAATCCTTGTTGTAGGATTTTATATCCTCCCGGGAGCTCGGGAGCTGAGGACAGCGCAAGTTCAATGTCGTTGAAAGCTGGCAGCGCCTGCAAGGGTCCTACCGCGCTGAGTGGAGGCACTGGCAAGGAGAGGTGTGATGGGCTCCTGGAGAAACCCCCTTAGTATTTCTCAGGTTACATGTTGATGCCACCGCAAGCCAGAGTGATCAGCAGGGAGAGGAAAACCCTCCCTTCAGTTCATGCCACGTGCATTGAAAATTTCTAAATATGAGCGTTTTCCAGGGCTGTGAACAACTTATATTTATTTTGGTTTAGATATCGTGTTCTTAAAAAATATCATTTAATTGTTGGCCAAAGCATTGTCTTGGGAAAAGAGGCCTCCAGCTTCCATCTGACCCGTAAAGCTCCTCTGGATCCCTCTTAAAGCCCGTCAAGGGTTTTTTTGACAACTCCGGACAAGGAAGCATCATGGCACACAGCTCTGGTCGGATCCTTACTATCCAGCAAAATATCCTCCTGCTGCCTCTGTGGCCTTACTGGTATCACATGGATTGTAAATGCCTGTTGCATTTGCAGCGGAGCCTTCGTGGTACCATAGCATTTTAAAATGCCACAACAGCAGCCAGCTGGACAGAAGAATATTCGTTTTCTCCCTTGCAGATCTTCAAGGTTTCATATTGTTTACTGACACGTAGAATATCGAGTTGCGTGCCATCTTATAGGTGCTGTTTGACCTTTTGTTCTTAAAGTTCTTACAGTAATTGTCAGCGAAGCAGTGGCGAATGCCTCTGACACTCGGAAGCTCTCTAGCACCTGATTTTCGTGCTGCTGAGCAACCCCAGGAATTCACTGCGGCCCTCGTGTCTGTGTCTGTCCCATACTCGTCTGCTGCTTAACATCATCTGTCCACGTTGCTGAACCTTGGTTCTGGGTTTGGGAAAAGGCCGGGTTCTGCCCCACGACGTTGCTGGGGTTGCACAGGGTCCTGCTGGCGTGTCCTATGGGAGGTACCACGTCCTGCGAGCTCGTGCCATCCTGCCTACTGCGTCGATGTGAACGTGGCCGTGACGCCCAAGCATCCCCCTCAGACTGGGGGAACCAGCCTCAAGAAGTGTTTAAACGCCCCTTGGAGATGGGACTGGACCTGATGTCCGTGTTCCCGATGGCGTTTTTCAGCTTTTGCTTGTAGGCAACTCTTCGTTGTGTCAGAAGCGCGATGGCCTGGAAAGCCAGACCCTTCTTATTTGGGCATCTCGATCCTTTCTTCCATCTGACTCTGCCTTAAGCTGTGGATGTAGTTCAATAAATAATGAGTAAAGCAAGAGCCTTCCAATGCTGGAGTTTTCTTCGTTGTCCTAACACCTTAGTCCTGAACAATTCCTACTGGTAAGTAGCCTACTGCTGTTAAAAACCTTCACTGTCATTGAGATCTGAAGACCATGGCCTGCATCGGCCTGCTACAGAGACAAACGTATTCTATAGGAGTGTTGGGGTAACTCAACCACCTCAATTTCTTAGTTTATCCCTTAAAAATCGTTGAGCCTCAGGACATCAGTTGACATGTATTTCTGTTTTTACTTCCTCCTCGTCAACATCGTTTTAATAACTTTCAAATCGACTCCATCTGCGGATTTCACATCTAACTCTGTGGAACAAGATAAGGAGCGAGGGCACGTGCTGCTTGCTTTAGGGTGACGCTCCGAGGCTTATCTTTCCAGGCTTGTGTTTTAGGAAGGGCGCTGCTGGGTTTTGTTTTGTACTGGCTTTTACATTTTGCAGAGCCACTGAGATGGG
Source organism: Phoenicopterus ruber ruber (assembly GCA_009819775.1). NCBI lineage: Eukaryota > Metazoa > Chordata > Aves > Phoenicopteriformes > Phoenicopteridae > Phoenicopterus > Phoenicopterus ruber. The sequence continues at coordinate 1,316,678 of CM020221.1, forward strand.
ATAAACAGTGTGGGAATTTTTTGAATAAAATTTATGGCTTCTCGCTGAAACAAACTCAAACCCCTTTGGCGGTGAGAAAGAGGAATGTATGCAAAATTCCTGAAAAAAACCGCGATTTTCCTCCCAAAGTGACTTGGCACGCACGCAAGCTATGCAGCAGGCATATATAAAATAGAGATGAATCGGAAAATCGGACGGTACTAAGGGCAAGTACAACGCTGGCTTCTGCCGGGGCTTTGCTTTTGTGTGCTTCCTTGGGGTGTTTTAAGGAAACAAGCCGATTCGGCCGCAACAAGCAGTCGCGGCACAGACAGAGCTTTTTAAGGCACGAAGCGGCCTCCCTATCTCCTGCTTATCGTTACTAAAGCTGAGATGACTGACGCGGCATTTTGGCAGAGCCGAAGCTTCTGTTGCAACCTCTGGCTACAAAACCACTTAAAGCTCTTAAGCTCTCCCTCCCTTGTCCTTCAGGCTCTGCGTCACGTCACGAAGCTGCTCCTCTCCGCTCTGGTTCCCAGCACGCGTCCCACGTGGTCGTGTCCTTACCCCCTGCTCTTCACCTCTTATGGCGCTGACCTCATGGTCTCGTTTGCCACCCGGCAGCGGCTATCGCGTGGCCGCCCGCCCTCTGATTTACTGCTGGCTTGTCTTGACCCTCTTATGTGACAAGTTGCTGGAAAGGTCCTTTTCTTCTCCTATTTTTGATGGGATTTGGTACTTCTTGTCCTGCTTTCTCTTTCTACCCCTTCCTAGCCCTTTACTCCTCCATCAAGCGTAGACAAAAATGTCTTGACTTCCAAGACATCCAACCTGATGTTGAGGTTGTCCCATCCCAGTCCCACCGGTCCCCTGGCTGTTTAGAGCCCAGACATCGAAAACTTCCAGCAAATAACCATTTCCTACGCTGGAAGCTACCCAGAAACTCCCAACGCGATCACTTTGCCGTTGCCCTTCAAATCACTTCTTAAATACCTGAGGGTGTACCCAAAACACCCCCAAACCCCCCTGGGAAAGGGGAGGCTGCTCAGGACCGACTCGTGGCACCTTCTTCAGCTTTTTGCCTTCTAAGTCAGATGCTCCGATCTACGTAGAAGAGGATCGGGAAAATGATGATAACGGATGACAATAAAAGAAGAAGGAAGATGTGCTTTGCGTTAAAGCACGGGCGCGCACAGGCAGAGCCTTGAAGCCAAAAGGACGCGTGCCCGATGGGAGATAGCATCCAACAAGAGACGGAGCAGTCTAGACCCGAAGCGTACCACCCGCCCATGTACATGTGGTAAAAAACAGCTCTGCCTGCTGGATTTTATTTTTCTCACTGAAGTACACGTTGCTCTTAAATAAACATGATTATACCCTATGTGGAGCTGCAGCTCGGTCCAAACGCTAAAAATAACAGGCAGAAAGTAGAGACTTCAATTAGATGCATACTGCTCAACAATTTAACTTCTAATTGGCTTGTGGTTATTCCCCAACTAGGAACCAACCCTGTTGTGCTTAAAGGATTGACAGTCTAGCAAAACAGGGGCCCGAAACACATTTTTTTTTAAAGTGAAATGACGAAAAAAGAGAGACCTGCGTGTTGCATGTCGAGGAACTCGCATATTTGTGTGCCACTTACCTTTAGCTTCGAGCTGTTCTGCGGCTAGTCTCACCATCGTGGGCTTGACAGTTAGGTTCAGCCCCGCGCCCTCTCCTCAACTCCATTTCTGTGGCCCCACAAAGTTTTTTTAACCTAATTTGGGTTGGATTTGGTTCCTGATTCAGCTCGTGGCGCAGCACTGCAGGACCGGCGGTTGGAGGCATCCCAAGAGCATCTTGATTTCTGCTCTCCACCCCTGCAGTCCAAAATCTATTTTCCTTTCAGCTGGCAACGGCGGAGCCTCCGTCATCTTCGTTCCCTTAACCTTTATCAACGCAGTCCTTCTTGTTGCCTCCGCCTGGAAGCAGCAGAGCTCAGCGTGTGGTTTGCCACGGCACCAAGAAGTGACGCTCGTGCCCAGCAAAACTCACGCCGCGTTTCAGCCGGTCACACGTACGTAGCCCAAAGTGACCTTCAGCATCACAGGAGTCGTTTGTCAGATGCGGGCACGGCCCGTTATTCCTCAAAGCACATCAGGCCAGGCGCAGAATGGGAGGAGGGTGGCAACAGGGCTCGATTTTTGGCAGAACAGCAAAACCACACCGCTGCTCACACCCCGCTTCAGCCGAGCTTCGAATCTAATTCTGCCCTGGCGTATGGTGGCTTCAGCAGACAAAGCTTTTCCAAGGCTCTGGTGGGACTGAGAGGTGGGTTTCAAGGATACACCAACAAAAATTTATAGAGCTGCCCACGGGCCCAGCAAGAACACGGGAGCCTTTGCCTCTGCCTACAACGAGGGCGTCACTCCTTTTCTCCCAGGACATGGGAATAGTCCTTTCCTGCCCTTATTTCCAAGCCCCCAACTCAACACCCACGGAATATTTGTCTACTCTAGTCCCATGATCACCCAGGCATGGCCTTGTCCGTGTGACCATGACTTAACTGGAGGAAAGTACGACAATTTAGGGGGAAAAAAACCCCCACATAATCTGTAAGTAAAGGTAGCACATGCATTACAATATGCCCTATATTGTAACGGAAGGTAAATGCTGGGCGTCTTTCCCCAGCGCTGTGCCCCAGGGGATGCCTAAGAGAGCATTTACACCGTCGTACTGGGGAAGAGCGCGCACAAACAGCACAGTGCTTGGTCTGGTTGGGATGACATTAAACTCAGCCCTTCTGCCCAAACCCGCGTCCCAGCAGCCAGCCCTTCCTCGTGCGAGTAGGTTTCACTCCAGCGAGCAGCATCCCAGGAACCACCGTGGCCTGAACGGGTTCCATCTTGCGTTACTCAGCCGAGTCCAGCCCTGTAATTACCTGCCTCCTCGCCAGCGACGGCCGCTTGCCCGAGGCTCTCGCGCGGGGCGGGACGACGACGCCAGCGATGGGGTTTGGGCCATATCCTTACGCTGAAAGTGAAACTATGCCCTGTGTCTCCGTGGGCGATACAGCAAGGAAAGGCAAGTGTTCGGCTGCCCTACTGCTCATGAGGTAAGTAGCAACGAAGCTGTTGTCGGAAGAAGAGCATAACTGTGGGAGAATAATCACGTATAATATAGCTAACGCCACGGGGCAGCTCTGCGAGCAGAAGGACAGTAAGTGATTCAAGCCAACGGTTGACTCCCCATAAAAAACTGTTTTTCTAACATAGGATGTAGCTTTTTTACCCGTAGACTTGCGATCTCTTGATTTACTGCATCAGATGTTTCATCACAATTAATTAAAAAAAAAATCATACCTCAAAATTATAAGTTGGTTTTTTTTTTGTGAAATAGGGTTTATTATGTTCTGCAAGCAGTGAACTGAATGAAAGCACAGAATTGAAATAATAATTCCATTAAGTACGGCTTGATGATCAGCCAAGGGATGCTTTTAGTCCCGAAAGGCGAGACCGCAGCCTCCTCACGCAGCGGTGACACTCCTGCTGTGCGGCCGACACCCGGGGAGGTTCCCGTTTGAAATTGCTTTCGTGCCAATTGTCGCATGTGGGCTGCTTGGTTTTTCTTTAACTCCTGTAATTTCAAGCAAGAAAAGCGAGTAAGAGCGAAGCTGCGTGAGGGTCCGTTCTCTGACCGGGTACAACATCTGCATGAGCTGCTTACAGAGACAGACACTGCACTGCCACATACGCGGTCATCGTACAGCTCTGCTAACGGGGCTGTTCTGCGGCGCTACGGCAGCGCAAGGTCCAGAAGGCTCAACCACTACAGCCGCCTCATTGCCCAAACCCGTCCCTGCGTCACCGTGTTTGTTGGCGAGCGTCTCCAGGCAAGCTGGGAAAAAAATGCAAGTTCTTTCATTGCACAAATGGGAGCAAGATTCATGCCCAGAATTGGATGTCAACACACGTTACTTATTTTTTTTCTTTTTTTTTTTTTTAGGGCCAAAATCTTGGAAAGCGAGGCTTTGGCTTCTTCTAGTATGGATTGTTTGCGTGAGCGCCTCCAGGTCTGGTATCCGGAGGGAGGAACTGGAGAGCCCCCATCCCACTCCTGGCCGCCACCGCAAGCCCGTCGTCCTCTTGGGCTTTCAGGCAGCAGCGGGGCTGGCGGCCCCGGTTCACGCTTCGTCGTCCCGCTCTCCTACAGACTTGCCAGCCTAAAAAGAAGAGATGCCTGCTGCTAAAATCCTACCGCATTAACTCGGACAAATGTAAAAGTAGCTGAATAACAGGAACAGGAAATAACTACCCAAGGTTTGCCAGCCGCCAGCCAAACTCCAACCCGCTCGAATAATTTTCGAGCCCAATTTACTAAAAATTGTGATCTGGAGTTAAACATAGCAAGATGCAAATAACACAGGGCAAGAGCTGGCTCGGGTTGGATCCTTGCTTTGGTTTGCAGACCTTGGAATAACTCTCCCTGTTCATTTGGTGCTGGGAAGCGCGGAGGGACTTCTGGGGGTTGCGGATGCTCAGCACCTCCCAGGAACTGCTCCACATTTCGCAGTATCAGGCCCTTGATAGTAGGTTACCAGTCCTCCAGGGCGCACACGGTATACTTAGGGATGCGTCGAAATGAGAGACTGCAGATGAACAGATTTCGCCCGGGATCCTTTCATTAAAGCCTGGACGGACACGCACGCACTCCGAATCCCGTCGACCGTGGAGCTGTTCCCAAACCCTGTCACTGGGGATCCCGGCGTGGAAAGACTTGGCCACCACGCTGAAACACCATCACCATTTCAGTCCTGTCCAGACGGCCTTCGGTCACGGCCGGTAGCGTGGAGCGCCCCAAAACCTCACCCTGTGTTGACTCCCTGCCCTTTGTGAGGTGAGGCTGGAGGTGCAAAGAGGAGCTACAGGAGACCTGAGCTCCCTGAAATGAAAGTTGGGATTTCAACCATGAAATGCTTTGGGTTTAGGCTCAGAGCCTTTCTTTTTCTGCCCACACACAGAGTCCGTGCTCCCTTTCAGCTCCACCACTACCTGGCACCATTAACTTTTGTTCGAGAGAGACCATTGCATGCTCAGTTCAGTTTGGGACTCGTGGACGTGGGGAAGGGAAGGCCATGTCCAGGGCAGGGCTTGGGGTGTCTGGCCATGCCCAAGGACCCGTGGTGTTCATGTACTTTCCAAATTAGGGATCAAGGAGAAAGGATTTTTAAAGAAGATTATGTAGAATAAGAGGGTGCTAGTAGGTCACGGGCATCTGTGGTGGGCTGATCAAATCAGAGCAGGACAATGAGAAAATAAAACCACATCTTAAAATATGTTCCCCCCACCCCTCCCTTCTTCCCGGGCTCAAAGGGGGACGGGGAATGGGGCTGCGGTCAGTTCATCACACGTCGTCTCTGCCGCTCCTTCCTCCGCAGGGGGAGACTCCTCACACTGCTCCCCTGCTCCAGCGTGGGTCCCTCCCACAGGAGACAGTCCTCCACGGACTGCTCCAACGTGAGTCCTTCCCACGGGCTGCAGTTCTTCACGGACTGCTCCAGCGTGGGTCCCCCCACGGGGCGCAGTCCCTCGGGAACAGATGGCTCCAGCGTGGGTCCCTTCCATGGGGCGCAGTCCCTCAGGAACAGACGGCTCCAGCGTGGGTCCCCCCACGGGGCACAGTCCCTCGGGAACAGACGGCTCCAGCGTGGGTCCCCATGGGGTCACAGCTCCTGCCAGCAAACCTGCTCCAGCCTGGGCTCCTCTCTCCACGGGCCCACAGGTCCTGCCAGGAGCCTGCTCCAGCACGGGCTTCCCACGGGGTCACAGCCTCCTTCAGGCACCCCCTGCCCCGGCGTGGGCTCCTCACGGGTGCAGGTGGGTGTCTGCTCCCCCGTGGGCCTCCATGGGGCAGGGGCACAGCCGGCCTCGCCATGGGCTGCACCACGGGCTGCTGGGGAACCTCTGCTCCGGCGCCTGGAGCACCTCCTGCTCCTTCTCCTCTGGCCTTGGGCTCTGCAGGGCTGTTGCTCTCACATCTCACTCCTCTCCCCAGCTGCTGTTCCACAGCAGGGCTTTTTTCCCCTCCTTAGCTCCGTTACCCGCGAGGCGCTGCCACCGTCGCTGATGGGCTCGGCCTTGGCCAGCGGCGGGTCCGTCTTGGAGCCGCTGGCATTGGCTCTGTCGGACACGGGGGAAGCTTCCAGCAGCTTCTCACAGAAGCCACCCCTGTAGCCCCCCCACTGCCAAACCTGGCCACGCAGACCCAGTACATCATCCCAAGCGTCCTCGGGCAGTTAACTCTGTGGCTTTTATCAACTCCCGTCTCGAAACGCCGGGTTCACTGGTGTTGAACAGTGAAGGTGGGATGTTGCCTCAGGTACAGAAAAATCCAGGACCTGCTGCCTCAGAAATGCGAATTGAATTTCTGGGGCCAGGAAGGTGCTACACCTTCAGATCAGTCCGAAGTTCCCACTATTTAGAGGCAGGAACTTCAACGTCGCCCCGCGAGCACCGAAAGCCTCGTTCTCCACAAGACGCCCAGTTTTGCTGGCCCATGGTGGAGCCTCTAGAAGGTGACACCAGCCACCACCGCTCTGCTTTCCTCCATACGAGACAGATGTAACCGGGCAGGTCAGGCGGTCACAAACATGTGACGCTTCCAAAATCAAAAGGGTTTGGACCAAATGATTTTCTTTCTGCTGTAACAGGACAAGCTAGAAACTGGCCGGGACGCAGCGCTCGGGCGCTCAGCGCTCCACAGCATCTCATGAAAGGCCAACAGTTTGTTCATTAGGCCTTTTAGTTACGTGTTTATTTATTGCAAAAGACTCTTGTGGATGTGTTTTATTTGGCCTGAGCCGTCACTGCCCTCTTGTATTTCAGGTGGTGGCTTGTTTTCAGACCACTCCAGGGTTTTTACAGTGACCCGACAGCCAGCAAAATATATTTGGTTGGGTTTTTTGTTGTTGTTGTTGTCCTCAGCCATAAATATCCTCTGTACACGGCTCGTGACGCAGCGAAGCGATCAGTGTGCTCAAGTGAATTTGGTCGGCATTTTTAAAGTCATTCTCCGGATTCTTGCTTCAGTTGGACTCCAGACAGAGCGTGGTGATAATCTGGGGTCTCCTCTTGAGCGGCACATCCAGATGCTGTAGGAGCTGTTGAACTCATTTATAAATTTTTGTCACCAATTTATAAAATGGTGACAAAATCAGAAGGGCAGAAATTGTTCGGCAGTGGTGGGGCCCGGCGGAGTGGGCGGTGTGGCTGGGCAAAGGGTGCTGAGCGCTGCTGGAGGGGTCAGAAAGTGGGGGGCAACCTCATGGAAACGCGAATCCGGGGCTACGAAATGCCCAAATTTTCATTACAGCTGCTGCAATTAATTTGTTCCTGGTGCGGTCAGTGCTATAAGTTGCACACACCTGGAAATACGCTGTATACAAGGAATAAGGTGCCCCAAAAAATGCAGGCAGTGCAACTGCTGGAGCGCAGACGTGCACCGGTGGCCAGCGGAGCTGAAGGACGCGTCGTGGTGAGCTAAAGCGCAGCTCGGCAGCCCAGGAGTCATCCCTTCGAGGGACAGTAAGCATAAATAGTAAAATAGTAAAAAAAATAAAGTGATAATTAATAGTAAACAGCTCCTCTGCTCTTTTAAAAGACATATTTCCTCGACACATGCGGAAAGTTAAAGTTACAGCTCTGTGCAGTTTCAGTTTGCTCCCTCATCTGTTTATCATTTGCTCTTTGGACGCCTGTGCTGAGGATTTCGGCTTTCGGAGTAACGCGTATGGTAGGTGGTCCCTTCAAAGCCGGTTTCTTGCGCTGAGCCGCTGCGATTCGCTGCGCGAGACTCATGCAAACTTTCCCTTTAACTGTGTCCAGCGCCGCGACGAACCCGTGCAAGGAAAACTACTGTCCCAGTGTTCCCCGTCAATGCGGTCGGATACTTTGAAGTGTAATTTTTCATGGAGTTTTGGGGCCAGAGAACTTGTTTGGTGTTCCCCCCCCCCCCTTCATTCCCAATTGAAAAAGAAGATGTTTTATGCATGACGATGCTCTCTCTATATCAACATATAACCTAAATATAGATGTGTATCACTGGTTTTGTGCACACGCGTTAACACAACAATGACGGCCCTTCGCGGTTAACCCAGCCATGAGATAAATATCCTTTCTGCTTTAGAAATTTACTTTTTCCAAGAAGATTTACAATTATTACGGCGAGGACGTGGGACATCCACGCAAACACTGAAATGCTTTCCCTCCCTGCGTTCACCTTCTCTTTAATAAACCGCGGGAGCGCTTTCCACCGGGAAAGGAGGAAGGGAAAAAAGGCTGCAAAGCAAGAATTTGGTCTTTCTCTAGGACGGTTTCCCTCGCGCGCCGGCACAGACACGTGGAGCGGCGCAGGCTGAGCGGGCGCTCGCTATATGGGAGTGACGCACCCACGCACAAACCATCAGCCAAGAAAGTCTTAAAAAACTAGTAAATCCGCGCGAGGATCCTTTTTCCTAAGGGTACAACGAAAAGAAAGAGCAGGCGGGTTCGTCTGGGTTAACGTCACGCCGCTCTCCGGGCGCTAAGCGCTCCCTCGCAGGCGAAACCCCCGGACACGCGCGGGGACGGCCGCAGTTATTTACCTTTTGCCGAGCGGGAAAAAGAGTTTGGGCAGCGAGCGCCCGAGCCGACGCCGGACCCGCCGCGGGACCTTCGGCAGCGACCCCGGCTCAGCTCTCGCCCTCTCCCGTGGGCTGCGCCGGCTCAGGCGCGGGGAAGGCGCCGGCGTGCCCGGCGGGGCAGGGCAGGGGGAGGAGGGCGAGGGCAAAAGCGCCGGGGCCAGCCCGGCTTCAAAAGAAGCGAGAGGTTTGGGTCGCCCTCGGGACGCGTCGCTCCCAAGGCAGCAGCGCACCCCTGCAGCGCAGCATCAGCTCTTTCGATAAGAAGCGACGAACTTTATAGGGACAGTATCCGTTTTTTAATATTGATTTTTTAAAATTATTTTTATATTGATTTTAAAAATGATTTTAAGACTGATTTTAAAATTAATTTTAATATGAATTTTTAAATTTTTATATTGATTTTTAAAATTATTTTAATACTGAGTTTAAAATTATTTTTAATAGGGATTTTTAAATTTTTATATTGATTTAAAAATGGTTTTAATACCGATTTTAAAATTATTTTTAATACGGATTTTTAAATCTTTATATCGATTTTAAAAATTATTTTAATACTGATTTTAAAATGATTTTTAATGTGGATTTTTAAATTTTTATATTGATTTTTAAAATTGTTTTAATACTGATTTTAAAATTATTTTTAATATTGATTTTTAAAATGATTTTGTGTTGATTTTTAAAATGATTTTGTATTGATTTTAAAATGATTGTATATTGATTTTTAAAATGAATTTATATTGATTTTTAAAATGATTCTATATCGATTTTTAAATTATTTATTTACATCGATTTTCAAAACTATTTCTTCATATCGATTTTCAAAATCATTTCTTTACCTATGGACTTTTTTCTCCCCCTCTATCTTCGCTTACAGACCAGAAGCCGGCAGCCCGCTTCCGTCGGCGGGCGCGCTCCCCGCGGCCGGCGCGGCGGCCTCATCTGGGCGGCAGCTCCTCGCGGCAGCCCCGCGCCGCCCAGCTCGCCGGCCTTGAAAGGCGCTGGCGGGAGAGCTCCGACTTCCTCCGCAAGCCTTTGTGCGCCCCGGCGAGCCCATAAATCAGCGCGCTCACGCTGCGCGACCTTCTGACACGACCGGCGGGCAGGAAGACGGGGAGCGCGAACGGCAGCGCCGCTCCGCAGGTGGCTGCCGGCGACCCGGCTGCGATTCCAGCGCCCGAAAGACACGACGCGTCGAGGCGTTGCGGGCGGCAGGCGAGACGCTGCCCGTCGCAGCGTCCTTGCCGGCGAGGTAAGGAAGCAGGGGGGATTATCGGGTTTAGCGGAAAGGTTTTAGTTCAAGGTAAGACCCCGCGCCACCGCTCCTGGCAGCGCGAGACCAGAGGGAATTCCCGTTGGTTTCCTTGCCCTCCGGCTGGCAGCGGGCGGGGAATTCACTGAGAGCGACACCCAAAGATTTGCGAAGCTGGGAGCAGCGTTGGGGTTGTGTCGCTACTCCAAATATTTGGAATTCTACCTCTTTCTCTTTTAAAACCGCTTCGCTTTCACCCTCGGGTGCGGCCCCCTCTTCCCGGGTGCCTGGGCTCACGAGCTTTTTCTCAGCAATTCTGGGCTGGAAGGAAGGCAGAAGAAGAAGAAGAAATGAAGAAATTCTTCCTTAAAGAACCGTTACCTATGGAGAAACTGCTCTGCGTCCTGCAGCGTCCCAGCGGGATTGCCTTCAGCTGAACCACATGCCGAAATTACAGTGTTCAAATTGTTCAGAAAAGCGATAGAAAAACAAACCTCAGTTTCTCGGTGGCTCCGTTTACACTTTTTGGCTCTACTTCTGCTGGGCAATCATGGGTAAAAAAGAAATCCTTTTTTTTTTCCTTAAATGGGAAGAAGCCCTGTATTTAAAGCCCGTGTAGCCCTACCCGCGGGCAGTCGGTCGCCGCAGGTAGCTCAGGTGCCCGGGTGAAGGCACGTGTGTACGTCCAGCTCCTGTTTGCAGCAACCCCCCCGCGGGACGATTCATTTCACCCGTTGGAAATGGCTTCTGGAGGCCAGGCGTCTGCCTCCGCGCTTTCCCGGTAAAGCCGGGTCCGGGCAGCACCCTCACCGGCCGTGGAGCAGGACGGGACCCTCCTCGCCCCGGCTGTGGGGGGTACGTGCCCTCGGGGGGTGGGCGTCCCCCATCGGCGGCGCGGGGGCTCGTCCCTGCAGCGGTGCCCGTCGCTTACCTTTCCCGCTCAGACGTTAATGGGACAGCATCAGCCAAGCGCTTTGAAGATGAAGAAGACAGACTAGGCAAACACGGGCAGATAAACAGAGCGCTTCATCTTCCGAGCGGCACCGGGCGAAGGGTGCTTCCCATCATTTCTCCCAGCGTCTCCACGTACGGGAGAAGACACAGGTCACAGCTGAGCTCTCCTTCCCCCCGCAACCCCAAACACACCATTTGATCCGTCCCTGCAGGACGCTGTCACGGAGCACGCACTGATGCATCGCCCGGGCTGCCGGTTAATTCAACAGCCATTAACCTAAGTAAAACTATAACCCGCTGAGTAAACATCTCCCTATTGTTTCTAGAGATTACTGTGCCGGGAAGTCATTAATAACCTGGAAGTACAGTCCATTTATCTTTGTTTATTAGCTGCTTTTGTCAGACGGGAGGGTCGTCCTCCCGCTATTGAAGTACCACACGATGACATTAGCCCCCGCTGCAGCCTCGGTAAAGTCAACAATCTGATATGGTCGTTAATCTCACGTTTCAAAAGGGGAGGCAGGAGATGGAGCAGGAGGATCTCACATCTGCTCTTCCACTTGCCGAGTGCCGTGGCCTGACTGCAGATAACGGCCCGGTCCAGCGCCCTCCTCGCCCGCTGGGCCCCGCCAGGAGCCCCACGTTTTCAGTCCCAGCCGAAGGGGACCAGCAGATGCGACGCAGGACCTGCAGGAGACCTGTACCCTGTGGAACAGGAGCTGGAGATGTGCCCCGCGGCACCTCACATAACTACGTTTAGGTGACCCAATGCCATCCCTAGGTACTCCCATGGATACATCCAGCTCATTTCTGAGCTAAAGCCAATGCACCTTGCCCCAAGTTCCAGTTTGGTGCAAGGGGTCCTGGTGGGTCCAGAGCCAACCGCTGTGCCCACGGCTTCAGAGGAAGCTACGGCTCGCTGCAGACCTCCCAGGAGCGGGGGCAAGGGAGGACCTCAGCGGTGAAGGTCCATCGCCGCAAGGGCTAATGGCAAGCATCGGCTCCTCCAACTTAGTCTGGAGCCATTCCTTCATCCGTGCTTTTGAACAGAACAGTTAGAAAATCCACCGGCCTTGCTGCAGGACCGGTGTGGCATGTCGGAAATGGGTCACCGAAATGCTTAACCCCCTTATTGTTCTGGAAGGGGTGATTTAAAATGCTGTTAAAAGACGATATTCTTTACTAAGAGCAATTTTTTTTCATGTGCCACCGCTGCCGCACGTCCGGGCCAGGAGTTCCCGTAACGGACGGAGCGGGAGAAGCCCACGTGTAAAGTAGGCTCTGCGGCTGCAGAGGCGGCCGATTCGAGCCCCCGCAGCCAAACCAAGCCTAGCACCACTTCTTCTGGCAGCGGTTGCTGAACCTGCTACAAGCGTTTGCTTTCTAAGCCATAATTTCTTTCCTACCCAAGGAACTGGCTCATAGCACAAGCCACGGAAGATAAAGCTTTGCCCTCCGTGTACAGAACCACCCGTCACTTGTCCTGGGAAAGTCACTGGCAGCTCTTCCACGGGTAGGAGGAGTTATTTAATAGCATAAAAGAGAAATGTCATTAGAAATGAAAACTTCATTAAAAATCATTAAAACTTCATGCAACTTCATTTAAATCCTGGTTCCACCAGGATATTACTTTTTCTTACTTACCTTTGCGGGTAAAAAGGAAGATGCCAACTGTCTTCTTTGAAAGCACGACATGTATGACCTACAGGGACACTTATTTTCTCTTTTCTTTTCATTTTAAAGAGAGGATTTGTTTATTTTATGCTACCCAGCCCTCCAGGAGCTGCGATGTGGGGCTGGGTGGGCCGGGGGGGGGGAGATCTCTCCTCCTCCCTCTCCTCCGGCTCATGCCATGCGCTTGCCCAGCTGGCTGGATGCTCTCCTGATGCTGGAGATTAGGTCCAAACCCCTCCAGGCAAGGAGGAACGTCAATGTGCATCTCCCGTGTCCTAAACGGATGCTTTAATCACTGAGATACCGCGGAAGGAGAGGGAGGAGGGTGCCTTTGGGAAGAAAGGACCTGCTTTGTTTCTTGAAAAAAGGTATTAGGGCAAAACCCAGCAGCAGTTTCGAGCCCTCCAGAGCGACAACCCGGCCTGAAAAGAGATACTGAATTCTCTGAGCCTCAACTCGTCCTTTCATCATTTTCTGCCAGCTGGCTTACGTGAATCCTCACCTCCTCCTCTCCACACGCCCCTAATTCGGATTTGGTCAGCGCTGATCCAACTCCTCTAACACCTCCATCTCAATAGCTTTTTGTTGTTTTACAACCTCTGACACGTTTTTCACGATGCGCACCTCCACATAAAACTCGTTACATACTACGCATGACTTACAGCAAGCCCTGAAAGCTGCAATACGGCTCAGGCACGCGCTCGCTTGCACCGCACGCTTTATACGTGCGCTAAAGACGCTGTAGATACGGTGGTATTTATCCACAGCAGGTGCAGGGTGCTCCATAGCATGTCAAAGGAGAAATTGAAATAGTCCTTTGATGAAAAATGGCTTCTGCTCTGCTGTGAGACGCCCCGTGTGTGCGTTGCACGTTCCAGACCTGTCCACGGAGGACACTGTTGTCACAGCGTTTGTCCTGGGCTCGGGCTGTCGCGCAGGGCAAGACCGGTCAACGGCTTTGCAGGGCATTTTCAGGGGAGACCGAGCAATACCCCTTCCATCATGTTAGATAATGCAGTTCAGTATCAGGCATCCTTTAAAATGATGACTGCACACAACACAATACGTTTGTCATCGTAAGCCTTGGGAGGATTTTACCGTTTTTATTATAAATTCATGTGGGCAATGAAAAAAAAAAAAAAAATTGCTGTATGCCGTCTCCATCCTGTAAGAGAAAACGTTTCCTCTCCCAGGTTATTTCTTCGGGGAGGTGACCGTGGACGGGCACCCCGGCCTCCACGCGGGTGCCGTTGAACCGTTTGCTCTGTCGCGGGGGAAGACACGCACAGGCCCGAGAGGGCTCGGTGTCTAAACCCGGCGAGTAGGTAACGGCGAAAGAAAGGAAAGCGAAATCTTTGATCTGGGAGAGGTGCTAATTCGTAAGGTTTGGGGGTTGTTAGGGCCTCAGGAGGGAGGGCCGGCACATCCACCACGGCGCTTATCTGGCAGGGGATTAATGACGCGTCACTATCTCCGCGCTCGGCGTTTACCCAGGCGTTTGAAGACGAGCCTACGTGTCAACGAAGGCATTAGAGCGGCCACCTCGAGCCCATCGGGTTTATCTGGCTGCTGCTGACAGGAACAGTAGGTGACACCGAGCCCGGGAGGAAACTTCAAAGTTCCGCGGGCTGAAGTCTTGCACCGAAGACAAACAACCGTTGCTGCTGGGGCCGGGACAAACAGCCGGGCGGGGAGGGCAGCTGGGAGATGAAAGGCTCGGCCCCTCGGCGCGTCGGCAGCCGTGCTGCCCGAGCCGGCCCTCCTTCGATGGCGGGGCTTGCCTCAATGGAAACTTTCATCTCGGCCCTCCTGAAAGCAGCGGTGTTTTAAACGAGAGGGTTTGAGGCGGGCGAAGACCGGAGAAGTCGCCTGCGGCTTGGGCAAACGCAGCACCCGAGCGGAGGGGCCGTCCGCCGGCTCTCTCCTCCGGCCCTTGATGTTGCTGCTGGGGGATAAGATACAGCGCTTATTTCCGAAGGATGGGATCCTCTGTGCAGCGAAGCCACGGGGAGGGGGCAAGGGAAGGAGAAGAAAACGATGAGAAGTAGAAGCAATTTGCCTAACGCTTCTCCTCCGTCCTTCCAAACCTCCGTTGCTCCAATAGACGCTATCGCCTCGCCTACAAACCTCACCCCTCTACCCCTGCAGCCCTCTGCGGTTACAACCACGGCTCCTAAAGCTCGCAACCGGGTTGGGAACGCCGCTGAACCTAAAAATTGTACGACAGCTTTCACGTGTTTCACTTTTAAGCGAATAAGATGCTTGTTTAAAGGGTAGTGAGGTATTATTTTCCCGGTGAGGTAAAATGCCGATCCTTGAGGCTAGGATTAGTGTTTGAAGCAGTGAGCTTAACACCTTACGTTTTGTCTCCCTGATGTGATTTCAACTAATGGGCATTTAAATGAAAAAAGATCACACAAAAATCCTTTAAAAATAAGTATAGCCCATTGCGTGCCATTGAGGACAAATATAAAAGGGCCAAGAGAGCTGCTCCTGGTTGCACGTTTTAAATCTCTGAGCAATATCAGTCTGAATAAGCGTCTCAATAACATCCCCAGGCACGAGACTGCTTTTAAGAAATGTCGGACATCTAAATTTATCTGCTCATGAACGTGCAGAGCCGTGCAGTTAGCCAATACGCTCGCACCCCAAAGATTTCTCCAGCTGAAACCCAAGCTTCTCCTCTTGAACGCCGGTCAGTTTATGAACAGCCCACGTCACACGACTGCGACACGGTGAATGTCACGCTTTCCGAAGGTGTCAGATAAGGGGCCGCGAAGGCTGCAGAGCTGGTGGCCGGTACTGGTGGCTCCTGAAGCCACCTCAGCGCCGAGTTGGGTTGGAAGGAGCACCTCTGCCCTCTTCTGGGACAGGCCCGGCCCAACGACCGCCACAAGAATTCAAAGGCCCTTGGCTATACAACATCGCTTGTGACGTTGGAGGAGGACGCGCACGTTAGAGCTCGCAGTTCCCGTACAAAATCCGTGCATTTAAATCTCTGGGACTCGGTGCCTTTAGTGGGGGACTCGGGGTGAACGCCGGGAAGGGGTGCACTGCAATTTGGAATCCCTCTAAAGCCGGCGCATCCTTCCCTTTGGCGATCGGCAGCTACAAAACTCATCGGCGCTTCAGTGCGCGTCTCGATCTCGCTCGCTTGTGGTCCGGGCTTGCTTCTTTTTTTTTTTGACTGCCTTTAATTTGTGGCCATTCAGTAACCACTAGTTGCAGGCCTGCTGGGCTCAGCCCCCTTTACAGAAGCTGTTCTCTGCAACCACAACCATTTCAGAAAAATCAGGATGTGATGGAATATTTACTCTTTGATTGTTTAACAACATCTGAGAATTCGAGCAATTCCCCTAAGACCCTGAGGAATGCGGAGCCAGAGGAGGAAAAGCCGTGCCAGAACCAACCCCTTTTCATTTCTTTTGGACTGTGGAAACCGGAGCCGAAGAAAAGCTGGGATAACGAAGCGTACGGTGGTTTTAATTAGCTGCAAACCGGCGCGTTTCTGGAATGCGGGGGCTGATTGTGTTTGTTTAATGCTGAATAAATATGGAACGGTGTGGGTGGGTGCGTAAGAGAATACATAACGCTCTAATGCATAGGGAATATAAGGAACGTCGCTGCAATATCACAGCGTGGTCACATTGTGGACGGAGCAGCACAGCTGTGCTCTTCCCAAGGGAAATCTCTTTGCGGGGGGATTTGGGGTAGGCTCTTCGGGCTTGTTTCAAATGCGCCAGGGAAGGAGCTGTTTTGGAAGAGAGTATTGCACTTGCAGAAGAGACGAGCCCAGGGCTGGCAGTCGCACCTGGAGCGTTAAGCAAGCGGGTTGCCTGGAGAGATGCCGCACAAAGCTCCCGGGGTGCCACGTGCCGTGTTTTCCCCTTTCCCGCCGTTACAGCACGCAGCTGGGAGCGCGCCTCTTCCAGGGCCGAAGCAGAAGTATCCACCGGCACATTCACAGAAGCGGAGGGCCAGCAGCCTGGAACCACCAGCCCGCACGGTCAAAAGCCATCGAGCAAAGAAATCGGTCGAGGGAACACCCGCCCTCCGTACCCCAAACGCTCCCTGCTCGGCCGTACAAGGCTTTTAGTACAAAAAACCAAAAGCCATGAAAATATGATGGTGTTTGGATCCCAAAGTTAGCGTGAGCAGGACAGAGCCACTGAGCCAAGCACCTTGCCAACAGCCCGTCTCTCGCTGGCCCTACAGAGCAAAGAAATCGGTCGAGGGAACACCCGCCCATATATATATGGTGTAATAAACAATAATCAAATCTTCCTTGGACCGTACTGGGGGTTATCACAAGCCACACTCCCCAAGGGACAGGCTTTAATGTCGATCTGCCGGCTCACCCTCCCTCCAGCAACGCGTCCCCTCTCGTATCAAGGACGCGTTGGGAACAGGTCACGTTCCTCACCCCCAGAGCCATTGCAGAAGACCACCACGAAGATCTCATAATTGCTTTGTTTGACGACGTTTTGCAGTGGTGGTTGTGCTGTATTGTGTTTCTAGGTCATACTGGTAATGGTAGCGGCTTTCCGTACGATTGCGCTTCCTTTAATACGCAACTTGGTCAAGAGGCGAATACACCCAAGATTGAATCCTGCACCCAGGGATTTCAGCGGGAGCAGCAACGGGCGCTTTGCGGGTCGTGCTGTCCTCTCTGCCCCATTGCTCTTGCCTCGACAGGCCTGCCGGAATCATCTGGAAACTCGTCGGACACATCATAGGGAGGTACGATTTTGCATGCGAGCCACCTCTGAAGTACACAGCCAAGGGAGCGAGTCATGAAAACACACCGGGACATGTGTTATGCTGAAACCGCAGTGCAAAAGCACTTTAGACTGTAATAGAAAGCCTTTCAGACACGAAGGCACGCCAGATTTAAGGCAAGATTCTAAAGCTACTGATAGGATATTCTTTTCCTGGCCATAGGACACAGCTATAGTTTGCATAAAATAGATTAGACCTAACATCTTGACATCGCTCTCCCCATCCCAGCCTGTTTTATGCCGAAACCCATGGCAAAGCCCATCTCGGGCGGCGTGTTCGAGCAGAGAAACCGCCGCTCGTGGGAGTAGGAGTGGTACCCGCTCCCCGTTAGGGCTTGCTGCTGTCGTGAGCACGTAAGATGGGAGGCTGGAACATACGATTGTAGACAGGCCCTGTAAGCTGCAAACCACCGCCGTGCCTCAGCCTTGCAGAGAGGGAACCCCACGCGTTTCGGTCACCGTCGCAGCTCGAGGAGGTCAGAGCAGCCGAAGGTCCCAATCTTGCTTGAAGACGCAACAACCGGCCCAGTACCTTCAGCATCATTTCCCTCTCGCGCCGTATCGCTTTTAAATTATAGAAGGAAACTCCCAGCTTGCAGCCCCTGCCGTGGTGAGCTGGTCCTTTATTATCCTTTTCCTTTCTGGCGCAGCAGCCAAGAACAAGAGAGAGTCGAGTCCACCGTTATCGGCCCCTCTGGAAGCGCGAGCATCTGGTGCTGCATCTTGTGGCACCCTTTCAAAAGCTCAGGCGGGCAGCTGCCGAGCACATGTGCAAAGGGAAAGCGCTGCCTGTTCGTTAAAGCAACGCTATAATAAGAGCACTCGCTCTCGGCAGCACCGTCGTGGCTGGGGGCGGCTTCCCGGACCCTCCGAGCTCTGCGATTTCAGGGCGATACAGAGCAGGTCCCCCACCGACGGTGAGCGTCAGGCTGAGTACGGGGGGGATCATTTTGCTCCCCCTACAGCGCAATGGTTTAGAAAGTCACTGAAAGATGGACACGCTCAGCTTTGCGGGTTGTGCCCCGAAGAGTTCAAACGTCAGTCGTTGTCTCCATTTTGGGGCAGAACGGCCAGAAGTGTCCAGCAGCGCTTCGGTTGGGCACCGCCTTTGTAACAAGGGATGCCTTGGAAGCACCCGAGCTGCGCTGGTGTCTGGGGAGAGCGGGTATTTGGAGGGCGCGGGTGATGGCCTGGCATAGTAAGTCCATGTAGAAGCACGCTGGGAAGCACGGCACGGCATTGCCTCCTGGTACTCTGGCACACAAGTATCCAGTTTTAGTCCCGGAGAAAGGTAAAGATCTTCCTGGAGATGAAATTATGATGCTGTGTAAAAATTATCGCCTCTTTTCACCGCTGCAGGGGGCTGATGTAGGGCAGGAGGGGATCACCCCTGTCCCCCAAAACAGTCCAGAGCATCGGAGGTCCGTTGCATCCCCCACCCGCTCCTCCCACACCCGCCCACCCGCTCTGGCCGCACGCCTGCAGCATCGCCCCCCTCGTATTTCTGCGAGCGGGCTGATGCCGGGACACACGGTACTGCAGATTTGGGGGGAACTCAGCTGCATTCGGGGGGGGGAAGCTAAATAATACAGCTGTGGAAGCGAAGTTTGGCACCAAAGTGCTTTTGGACAGAAACAACATGGATGTGCAGGAAGATTTTGGATGTACAAGGGTGGAATACACCTGTAATGATCCCCGGCTCATTTACCCAGCCACCAGGCCTAAATTCAGCTCTTTTTCTTGGAGAAGTGCCGGTGCGGGGAAGGCTGGCGGTGCAGCAAGGCACGCTTCAGGGAGCGGCTTCTGTCTGCCGAGGGCTCGAGCTCTGCGTGTCTGCCGGGGCTGGGAACGTGCCACCGTGCGCTTCGCTCCCTCTCCTCGGCCACTTCTCCCTCTTGCCTGCTTTCCCTCGTCCCCGACGAAGGCCAGGGCGCTCCGGGCGCCTGCAGCAGCCGGGCTGGAGGTGAAGCGCACAGGAGGCGAACAGCTGCCAGCCAGGAGAAGACCTTCCCCGCTTTCCCTCCCCCACGTGCCCACGCGCGTCGGAGGAGTTTACATCCGACCTCCAGCCCCGCGGAAGGGCGGGATGGCCGCGCGTTCTCCGGGGTGACGGAGGAAGCGTTGCCTTGGGCTCTGCATCCCGCGAAGGGTTAGACGGGGGCAACGGCGTGCTCTCCCCCGGGGCAGCGGTGCAATTCGCGGGACGCAGGGCTGAGCGTGCGCTTCAGCCGCTGCAGGATGGGGGGTTTGCGCTGCCAAAAAAAAAAAAAAAACCAAACCCCAAATAGGAAGAGAGAAAGCCTGAAGTCTGCTCTCACTTTCACTGATTTAATTCTAACGGCACTAATTTCGGCGACACCAGCCCGGCTCCGGCCTCGCGCGAGGTGTTCCCCCGCGCCCGGTATCTCGCCGATGGGCAGCCACCATACGGTCCTCCCGTCCCTTCAGCTTCCTTCAGCCGGGGGGGGGGAAAAAAGCGCTACCAGTTTGCAAACGCTTAGCACCCCGACCCGGCGGAGTTTAGGCTAAGTGCTAGAACTAATGTAAACAGAGAATTACAGCATTACAGCTGCATGTGGTGTTATAATTACACAAGAATGCAGCTCAGCCGCTGGTGCATCATATGCGCCACACTGTCGCCAAATTTGCAGATGTTCAGTCTTACTTTTATTAAGCATGACAATGCCCAGCAGGATCTATTTTCTCTGATTATACTCAAATGGAGAGGAATATTAAAAGGCAGGATAATTAAAAATATATGCCTAAACAAAGGATGTGTCTACAATTCTTTTTCCTAGCGCTTTGAAATAGTTCAAATTTCTCGGCTGGCTCGTGTATACAGGGAACCAAAAGGATGTCTTAAATTCAGACATATGTCTTCATTCTGTTTAATGTGCCAGAACAAAAACATAGCTCGAGACCACCATGAATTGATTTTTCAGCGGCGGCTCCTCGTTCCACTCTGCCAGACTCCAGGGCAGATTTTGCAGCTAGGATATAATAGTTTCCTACAAGGAAAAAACAAAGAGATAGAGCCTGTATCTGCGGAATTTTATGGTGGGGATGTTGCATGGGGAGCGTGACCTCGGCTCAGGTATTAACTCGGTATTATTAAGCATTATTTTTTAAAGCAGACGCCCAGAGGAGCACGCGTGCAGGGACGCTTTGCAGAAAGTCTTTGCGAGCGGCATTTCATTAAATCGTCTCCGACGCTTACGGCGGGCCCTGAAATAATCGTCGTGCTTCGAGGTTTTTCAGAGGGTGAGGGTTTGAGGAAAGCAAACAGCCCGATTAGGAGGAGAGCCAGCCAGTCGGCCGCAGGCCAGGGGATGGGAAAGGTAAAGGCGTAGCACAACTGGGAGCTGGAAAATTCAGAAACGGTGCGTTAGACGTGGGAAAAGGGACACTCAGGCCAGGAAATACGTATTATGCGAGTGCATAAAAAAAAGGCACCAGTTAAACTCCGCAAACGTGCACGCTTTCAGGATGCGCAGAGCGCGCAGGGGCTGGGAGCGACCCGGCGGCGGGCAGGAGCGGTGCCGCTGCCTTCAGGCCCGGAGCCGGTGGCAGGGAGGGCTGGAAGGCCGAGGGACGGGGCGGCGGCGGACAGGATCTCGGAGAGCTGTGGCTCCGTGGGTGGTGCTGGATGCTGCCTGCGATGCTGGAGGGAGAGGCAAGGCTCTCACTTGTGCGAATCCGCCTCCAAACCAAAACCAAACCCAATAATTCAACCTCTGCTCTCTCTATACGCGTTCCGCGATGTCTTGCCACCTAAAGGAAGCCGCGGCTCCTCATCGGCTCGGACGTTTTGGGGCAAGGAGGGAAGAAAAGTTGCCAGAATGAAGGGAAACCCCCCCCAACCCCGAGGCCATCACCACTGCCCTCGCTGCGGCACGGCCTCGCGGGGGCTGTGGGTGCCTGGCAGCACCCCGAAGGTCAGGGTGGGAAGAGAAAGGCAGAGTCGAGCCGGCTGCGAGGAGGGCTCAGTCATCGTTCCCTGCGCTGTAGGATATATATATATATATATGGGAACTGTGATTTTTCCTTCAAACGCAGCATCCCCACAGCTCCGCAAAACTGCCCTAAGATTTCCAAATCCCTGTTCAAGTTTCAGGCTCTTTTTTCAGCAAACTTCGAGCAGATGAGCCCACGTGTCCCCTGGTGCCTCCACCCCAGGAAGCCGCCGGGATGCGGCGCCTGCTGCAAAGAGGGATCAAAAAGGTAAAAGCGGCTCGAAAATGAGTCTCGGTGCCTAAAGCTGAACCCAAACACTGATCTTGAAAACCCCCAGCCTCCTGCCTTAACTAAGGGGGCCTAAATGCTGCGGGCGCCTCGGCTGTGATCCGAAATCCCCCCAGACACCCCGGGCTCAGGCGAGGGGTCTGCATTTCCTCCGGAGACCCTTTGGTGGCGATCATGCCAGGAGCCCTCAGGGCAGGAGCCAGGATGCTCCTCTCCCCCAAAGCTATCCCAAAATAGCCAAATCTAGCAACACGGCTGCCGTGCTTTCAGCTCTCATCTGCAAAATAGGTTTTACGCGGTGGTAACGCAGAGCAGTTTCCCACGGGGGCAAAATTTGGGCGTGTGGCCCTCGGGCTCGGCGGTGGAGGCAGTACTGCAGCCTCAAAAACTAGTTTTGCCTTTTGGAAGTGCCTCGTGCCGTCGTCCCTGGAGGACACCGGTGCTTGTGGACCATGTTTCGTTGCTGCGATTTAACCTGGAAGAGTGCAGCAGCTTCCCGTGGTCGCCCCGTATTAATCGGGTTGCCCCATCACGCGGCAAGCCCCGAGCTAATCGAAGTTTGTGGTTTCCGATGTTTTCAATAGAGCCCTACGAGCATCCCAGCAGCGATGCTCAGTTTCACGCCTTTACGCTGGCTGGGAATGTCCATGCTCCTGCAGACTCTTCAGGCTACGGATGCCCAGAACCGCATTTACAAAAGCCATCCGCTATTTGTTTTCTCGCTCCTTCCCATATAGAAATAGCCGTTGCTCAGCATTCCCGATGCTTTAGGGGAACCGTGCACTGAGCAATTGGAGGAGGCAGCAAGAGCAGCAGGGGAGGCCTGGGGAGCCGGGAAATGGCCGGGAAGGTGAGGCTGCCCTGGCTCCCGAGAGGAGCGGAGAGGTGGCCTGATCTCCAGCAGCAACAGCTGGAACCGCTCTTGCCTTTCGGATGGCAGAGCTGTGTAGGATGCCGAGGGCTCCCCCCACCCCGGGAACAAAGGAAGCGAGGAGAACAACAGCGAGTGAAAAATAGGTTATGCCAGGAGGAAGTCTGGATTAAGCAGCCAGATTTCCTCTACATAAATCTCGCTGTGAAATGACTCATTAAAACACAAACTCTTTCCCCTTGCTTCCAAACACATCTCTTGCTCCGAGCGGTTCCCCGGGACAGTAACCAGCTTCTCCGAAATGTTCGCAGGTTCTTCTGGACAGAGGTGCTGGGGTGCGGGGAAGCGTCCCTACCCTCACCCGTGCCCGGCTGCGCGGCTCGACCTGGTGGTCAAGCCCTGGGCGTGAAGTGGTGGGTCCACGCTCTCGATTCGCAAGCGGTCCTCGACCTTCCGGGACACCTCGACTTCAAAGGCAGGACCCATCCCCTGAAGGAGCAGGCCAGCGCGCAGCACCATTTGCAAAGTCCCGGTTGAAGCTGTAAGACGTTGTCTGGTTCCTGCTCCTCAATTTTCAAATCTCCTTTTAGGACCTTTGGCAGCTCATTACCAAGGTTTGGGGGGGGGGTGCTCTCCCCCCCATCCCCTTGCGCTTCTTGCAACCAGTCTGGAAATCAATTGGGTAAGACGGGTTCATTGCGACCGTCCCAACGCGAAGCAAAGTCCTGTCTCCCGGCGCTGCAGAGCACACTTCTCGCAGGGTCATCCTCCGCCTTCGCAGGACCCAGCTGTCACCACGGACCAATGGCCATCTTTGCACGCGTAAATGCATACATACATGTACATGGATTTCCTACACTTTTTTTAGACCGTATCTGTTTGTACACTCTCAATGTATGAGATCAAGGAGAAAAAAAAAAAACACGAACCAAACCAAACACAGCCCTTCATGCTTTGTTTTCTCCCACAATCGTTAAGTGTTAAACCAACATCTGGATGCTCTATAAATGTGTTATTTAAGGAGAGAGAGTTCCCCAGAAGTGTTTATTTGCAGTGTCTTCGTCCCTGTGGCAGAGCGGCTTTCTGACGTGAGCCTCATTGGCAGCTCGTTGCATTGAAGTGACTCTTTTGTAGTCTCGGTGTCTGTACGAGTGCCAGAGCCAGAAGATTACCACATTAAAAATACACGTCAGGCTCATTAAGGAGCGGTGTCTAGCAGCATCCGGCGGGGAGCTCGCTGGTGGAAGCCTCGTCTAAAGGCAGGATTCACTCGCTCAGACGGGGAGGGAGCTTGCGGGATCGCTCGCACACTTATCCCTCTCCCTTTTTCTGCGGTGGCCGGTATGGGTTTGCTCGGCGAGGAGGGAGCGATGCTTAAGGCATCTTTTACTCTGCCGCTTGCTCCGGTCCCCAGGCTCTGGCACGACTCGCTCAGCCCAGACCCCCTTCTCCTGCGAGGGGACGGGGGGCAAAATGCCGTGGCTGCCTCAAAAGCAGTCAGCACGCTGCAGGTTTCAGCTTCAGTCCCTTTGTCACGTTGAAAAAGTAACCCCAGTGGCATCTCTCTGGGGTTGAGATGCCACTGCCATGAATGCGTCACCGCATACGTGACACCGAAGGGGGTGGGTGTGGGGTGAGGAGGTGTAGGGCACGGTCCTGCAGGAGGGACGCAGGCAGGTTTTAGCTGCTTATGTCCAGCAAAAAGATCTGGAAAAACCTGTGGCGTAGCTGTGGTTGGTGCCTAGAACTTGTCAGACCCCTCCCGGTGTGAACTTCCATTCCCATGGCAGCCTTGACTGGTCTTGAAGGACCGCCAAGCCCAAGGCTGAGCGATAGGCTCCAGCTGAGGCACTATGTAAATTGTAGTCAAACGGTGCAGAGAAGCCTGTCCTTCCACGTCCTCCTCCGCTTCACCATCTTCTGGAGAAGGAGAAGAGCAATGATGTGCTCCACAAGCCTGGGAAATGCCTTTGGGGTGCGTAACTTGCCATGAGCACGGCCAGAGCTCAGAGATGAAGCACCAGCGACTTGCAAGGCAATAATTCTCCTGGACGTCATATAAAACAAATCAACAAGCTACAGAAAATAGCGTAAGAGCTTTGCACTTCTCCTGGCGTGCCGGAGCAACGTTGGGCTTCAAGGACCGGCAGGACAGACTGCTGGGAAGAAAGGAAACGAGTTGCGTGGAAGAAACCGAACCCAATCACATTGCTGTGAACATGATTCCAGCTTGAATTTTACATGTCACTTCAAATATACGGTTATATTTTCTAATGTGGAGTTTAAAACTAATTGAAAACACGTCAGCTTCATTAAACTGAAGCTGGGTGGCAAGGCAAGATACGACACGCTGGATGGAAATGCTGCTGTTCACAGGAGATGAGATGCTGCCGTCCTCGGTCTGCGATATTTTGTTGAAAACCCTACGGGGGAAGGAAACAAAGCGATTAGCAAACTGCAAACCTTAACAAACAAGTTTTAAAATAAGCTTGAGTGTCCTGTTTCCCCCAGCACTCAGATGTTGCCTGTTCTTGCTGTGTGCCGGGATGGGCCGAGAGCCGCTCCGGGCTCGGGGCGTTGCAGGGAGATCTGCTCTCTGCCCTTCGCTGCCGCCGAGGAGGAAACAGCTCGTCAGCCCGCTCCGGCTTTTCGGGAAAAGGTGCCGCTTGTACGATAGGCATGGTTTGTCCTGTAAATAATAACAATAGTAATAATAAAAATAAAAATAAAACCCCCAACGCCTCCTTAATTACTCTTAGGCCAAGGGAAGAAGTTGCACAGCATCGGGGCTCACGCAAAGCATGCTTTTAATTACCTCCCGTGCCGACCATCTCCATGCTCTGCAGAGAAATTAAGAAAGGAAGGAGTTTTGTGCGATTGGATTTGGGTTGGTTTGCTCGCTCCCTCTCCCCATATGGGAAAGCACATCATTTTGCAATACCACTATCATCTATTATAAAGCTTAGGAAAAAGCTTTAAAATATATATATAAAACCGTAGGGGCTTCATATAAACAACTGTTGAGTGCTTGAGAGCGCACGTACCCCATCTCGGAGCTCCGGAGGCAAAGCTTTGCTTCCTTTTCTTCTTTTCTGTTCCTAGTAGGGCCTTTGAAAAAGATTTGACTGTGAGAAGGTCCTACTAGGTTGGCAACAGATGCAGTTCCAGCCGTAGCTTTGGTCGCGCTCTTCGCAGGTTTAATAAGAATTTTAAGCAGGTTAAATCTGCGCTGTCCTCACAGGAGCAAAAGTCTGCCCTTTCCACCAAGAAAGCTGGAAGCAAGCTGAAAGCTTCCTACTTGATCAACATCCTTCTTCTGTTTTGAGATCTAAGCACAAACGAATGAGAATTAATAATATGCTTCTGCTTCTCTGCTTTTTTGTTGCTT
Source organism: Phoenicopterus ruber ruber (assembly GCA_009819775.1). Taxonomy (NCBI): domain Eukaryota; kingdom Metazoa; phylum Chordata; class Aves; order Phoenicopteriformes; family Phoenicopteridae; genus Phoenicopterus; species Phoenicopterus ruber. The sequence goes on from CM020221.1 coordinate 1,342,472, forward strand.
TTAAATGCAACGCCGTGTAAGTTGTGTTTGTGCCACTCTGAAAGGAAAGCCCTCCGCAAAATTTAGGGAAAGCGTATTTTTTTAATGGGGGGCATTACTTTCCTTCAGGATTTCTAACCATCTCTAACAACCCCAGTTAAGTACAGGAAGGAGAACTTAATTCTCCTAATGACTTGCCGCTAAACCATTTCTAGCAGAGTCAGCTATCCCCAGCCCCCTGGATATCCTGGCATTTATTAAAACTGCATCCAGCTGTAGATGGAAAACCACTCCGCTCTCCACCTCTCTACAAAGTCACCCGACAAATTTTCTGATGCGCTCCCCATTTTGCTTTCCCGCTCAACATTTCAACAGGATAATACGCATATGTCGAAACTGCCGTAAATGACTTGGGAAAAGAAATGCATTCCCTTGCTCTAGGTGTGATACCCCTGTTTAATTCCCAAAAGCAGCATTTCCTAATTTCTCCTGGAAATAGAGATGCAAAAAAAAAAAATTTAACTCGGGCCACTGCTTTGCCTTTATTACTGGTGATAAAAGAAGTCAATGACCCTGTAACTGTGCAGTATTTATTTCACTGCTGCAAGAAACAACCTCCCAAAAAATGGAGTCACATATATGAAATTCCTCCCGTGCTCAGTCCCATTGACCGTTATATCCCACTTATTTTTCCCTCCGCCACAGAGGCAGCAGTCAACAAAGACGCGAGCCGTCATTCTGCCAGTTTATTCCCCAAACCGGCAAGTTACGCTAATTCATGGCTCTTTGTGCTCAGAAGGAGAAAGCTGGAGGGACAGAAGCAAAGTCCTCCAGGTGGTCCCTCATCCTCTGGCCTGTAGTGCCGTGGCATCATTTAAACAGTCCCACGCCTCTGCAGACTCTCCTACGCGCGCCCTGTGCACCATTTTGCACCGTTGGCACAAGGATAAACACGGACGCGGTTTCAAGTCCTGGGATTTTCCAGCTCAGCAATCAAACGGCTTAAACGGGGACAAAAAACACAATGCTGGCTTTTTTGCTCTTATTTTCCATCACCTCTCATGATTAAGCCGTTATTTAAGCATACATTTTCTTAATGTTAACATTGGAACAAATTTTTAAGCATCCACGGTCTACCACGCTTTGGAAAGAATTTGAAAGCCCACAGCTTTTTGGGAAAATCACATTTGTACACATGATGAGTGGTTTAAGAAACTATTGAAAGACTGGCTCAGCCCTCGCACCTCTTCGGGGCACCATTCCTCGCATTTCATGGCTTTGCTGCAGCAATTTATTTATTCTAAATTGTATCTTTGATCAAGTTTTAAATGAAGACCACAGATTAGCTGCTGCCAATCTTCTACCTGCAGTTCTCCGCTGCCAAAAGCTTGGCCTCTTGTGCAGCGAGTGTGTGGTGCCTGTGTGAGGACATCAAAAAGAGCACGTTTGAACAGCGAGCCCTGGGCTAGACTCCACAGTGGTCGTCAACATGTTTTCACACAACCCAAAAGCAGCCTCTCATTTCTTCCCAACCATGGATTCAGCTCCTCCTAGCCGTGTGAAGTAAGCCCTGTAGGGGAGTCGGTCTGTGATTAACGCATTTTTCCAGTCCTTTTTGATATCCCTCCAGTGAAATAACGGGAGAAATAAAGTCTCTGTTGACTTCCACCAATGCATTCACAGAATATCAAAACACCTATCGCTGCCCCGTGTAAAAGCAAGAAAGCCTGGGGGCAGCGAGCCCGCTGAAGAGGGCACACCACCCCCCGCCTGCAGCTGTGCCCCCCAGAGCACGCAGTGGCTGTGGGCGCAGAGGACCGGGTCCCGCGCGCCGGGCGGCGAGGCTCCCGGGGCCAGGGTGGGATTTTGCTCTCTCTGGCACCAAGCGTGGCTGTGCCGTCGTCAAAGACAGTAACTTCACAGAATCATAGAATTGTTCTGGTTGGAAGAGACCTCCAAGATCATCGGGTCCAACCACTAACCCAGCATTACCAAGTCCACCACTAAATCATATCCCTTAGGGCCTCATCTAAACGTCTTTTGAATCCCTCCAGGGATGGGGACTCCACCACCTCCCTGGGCAGCCTGTTCCAATGCCCGACAACCCTTTCGGGGAAGAAATGTTTCCTAAAATCCAATCTAAACCTCCCCTGGCGCAACTATTTGCAGTGTCTTTAGTTTTCTATCAGCTTGGTTCCCGGCTGGCTGGATTTTACAGGTGTACTGCTAAGGCTGTGATTTCCTTAAGCCTGAGCTAGCTGGTTTATAGCACTAAACCTAAACTCGGTTCCTAAGGGGCTTCTAGGATTTTGACGCTTCCAGAGCCTGCAAACTCAGCCGAATCCCTGTTGACAGGCCAACGCTCCAACAGCATTGCTTCTGGTTGGTTTCTGAGACTTCGTAGCTAATGGAGGATACCAAAAGTTTCCACTGATTCTCTCTCTCTTATATATTCAATCAATATTCACCTCTCTAATACTCTCCCCAGCTCTCGGGCTTATGCCGCACCAGTCAAAGAGCCCCTTCACATGGTCCCGGAGCTCAAGTTAGGGGTGGGCAAACTTTGCAGCGTTTGAGGTTTGGCGAATTTGGCAAAGTCTGTCTCAGGTTCACGGAGTTTGCCTGCTAATTTAGGGTAGAAAAGTGTATTTCACCACCATTTCAAATGATATTGTTTTCGTCCAAGGTACACAGGTTACAGAAAACCAAGCATGCTTTCCTGCCTCGGGGAGAGCAGAACACCTCTCAAAGGCACAGCAGCACAAACAGCCGCTCTGTTTATTGACCTATGTATATACAGCTCCCCTCCACGCTTTCTAAAGTGCATTTTTTTCACTTCACCCGCTCTCTAGGTTTTTTCCTTACTTCCCCCCCTCTTGTTTTTCAGAATTTAAGCAAAACACAAAGTGAACTGCATTTTGACTTCAGGGACTTGGTAATGATAGGTTAATGGTTGGACCCGATGATCTTGGAGGTCTCTTCCAACCAGAACAATTCTATGATTCTATGATTCTATGATTCTAAGACTGAGCAGATTGTGGCTGTGGGGTCCATCCACCATCCCATTTCATCCCCCCAGTATTCCAACTAAATTAAAGGGAGATGAGCTCAAGTACCTGGGACTTGCATCTCCCGAAGAAAAATGGAGACAACAAATACGCGTGATAAGCACAGGGATGTATTTTTTTGCTCAATGTATCCTCCGGAGAAGGAAAGCACGTCACATTCCCCTGGTACAGTTGGGGCTGGCTCAATAACCTCCTTCAGGCACCTCTCCGGGTTTGAGAGCCTGTACCTCAGCCCCGAGGGCAACCGGAGTGACCCTAAAACCTGTCCCTAGTCACGTCACCAGCGGCACTCCTATTCGGTGTCAGTTAACCAAGGTAAATGTCACACGCCTTTTTTTTCTGCTCAGAAAATTGTATCGGTCATTTCAGGACCTGGAAGGCATCAGAACCGGACCAAGGATCAAGATACTTTTTCACTTTAACTCGGTGGTGGAGACGGTCCCATCCTGCCCCACTGCAAGGGAGCAGCCGCCCATCGGGGCTGGGGAGACACGTACCCACTCACCCACAGTCTGTCCTAAGAGCTGCCAGGACCGACATACTCGTTTGCAGTCTTTGCAACCCAAGGATTCGCCACATTTTTTCAGAAGGGAAGCTATGCCAGTGGAAGCAGTGTGAGACGGGGGGATGATTCACAGCTTTGTTTAGGCGCCGTTGTTTCCACAGTCAGCTCTGCAAGCAATATATCATCTCCTGGCTTCGGTGGGGCTACGTCCTGCTCTCACATGAAGCGTCTCCATTTGCCTCGCTTCGTGTTTTGCCTGCCAAACCCCGGCTTGTCAATGGGAGCAGAAAGTAATTAAGTCAGAAGGTCGGAGCATTGCGTTCGTTTTCCTCTTCAGGCCCATTTGTCTTTCCGAACCGACCAGTTACATCACGCGCTGTGATCTCAGTGCTGATACGAGCTCAAGTTGCGTGCAGAAACCTGTGCCCTTCTTTTCAGAGGACATTAAGTACTAGACCTCTGAGCCTCTGCCGAAAAGAGGAGAAAAGCTGCTGTCTGCTCCCCCGTCCCCCTGCGCGGTCGCTGGAGAGCAGACAGACCACGGGCACCAGCCCGCGCCGCACGACGGCACACGCCGTGGCGAGAGACGCGACATCACGGTGGCTCCCGAACGGCTGCAGTCTCTGGTAGAGCGAGGCACTGCCGTCCGAGTGGCAAGGGGAGAACAAATAAATGCCTCCAATTTGCCTTTGGGGTCGTTAGTTAACCTAAGCGCGGCTATGCTCTCTTTAATCATTTTAATCTCTGCTTTAGTGGGTACGGCTCTAACAAGCTTATACCTAAGCCTTACCAGCACTTCACCTAACGGCTCATGTTCCCAAGGATTTCAGCGCTGGCCCTGCAGATGAGCAAAGAGCTGCTGCTAAAGGAGAATGGGGGGGCAATGCTTGCCAGTCAAGATTATGACTTGTCCTTGGAGCCGGCCTCAGGTAGGAAAGTCCTTTTGGAACAAAAAGTGAAGCATTAAAAAAAAAAGTGAAAATGTGGGGGACCCCCTCCCCATTTTTCTGGCTTTTTCAATTGCCATAAATTGTTTGGATAAACTCAAAAATACATTTTGGATGGAAAAAAAGGTTCTGACCACAATATTATTTTTTTTAGGTTTATCATGATGCTTTTACCAATACTTTACCATCCCAGCTTTTGTGAATGTTTCCGACGGAGCCGTTCTTCTCTTAAAACACAAAACGTTCTTTTTCCCGTGTTCAGACTGAGCAGATTGGGCTACAGCTGGTGAAGGAAAGAAAGGCAGAGGAATAATGTATTGCAGAAAACATAACGAGCCTACTGCTCGCAGAAAATGTGACGAGCCTGTTGCTTAACGCCTCCGCGCTTCCTCCTGCATGCTGACCTGCATCCTACGGAGCCCTTCGTGTCTGCACGCAGCAGGCGGCGGGATTTTGGCCTGTGGACATGACGTCTTTCCTAAGCCAGCCTTCAAGCGTACTGATAAAACGTCGGTGGTGTCGTAGTACCATTCTTTCAAATCACTGGGGAATGTCTACAAGTATCTAAACATATATATATTCCCAGTTCCAAAAGAATTACACCTACAGGAAAATGGAATTATCACTGTAGAGTTTCATAGCACAAACACCCATTTTAGCTTTGCGATAAGAAAATGTGTTTTCTCCTTAGAAATGTGCTGTGTATCTTCCACTATTACAGTACAACTTCTTCAGTAGACAGAGATGAAAGGTTTGGCGAGACTTTCTCACCTACTCTAACCATACAGCTGAATTTTCTGCTATTTTCCACCAGTAACCTCCTTCTCCAGCGATTCCCTTGCGTCTGCGGTGCAGACTGGGGCCCTCTCAACAGGACACTCCGTCGCCATTTCCCACCACTGTTTCTGAAGTTTTGGCTCTCCCAGCGATGCCTCCTCAGACAACAGAGCTGGTACTGTGGTAAATCTGTGACGGAGAAGATGGGGAGAAGGTGCCCGCCAGCTGGAGGCACACGAGATACTAACCGACTTTAACGGGAGTAAAACCAGACACTGATTTCGCTGCTCCAGTACAATTTGAAGTTTGTCTTATAATCCAAGGCTCCCTCTCCCGCAGCTCTAATTACTTGAGTCGTGTGGTTCATTAGTATCTCTGCCTGATACATGATGCAAGTAACGTAATTACAGCTCGAGTCCTCATCCTGTATCATTAGCAGGAGCTTTTGCATTTAATGCTGAGAACGATTCACGTGAAGAATTGCTTTCTGTGACCTGTCATAAATAATGGACCATTATAATCAAACCCCCAGCCTTGATTTATACAGGCTGTTTCCTCAGGCTGTCAGCATTGAGCCTCTTAATACCTATTGTTACCCAGGGATTTTTGTGGAAGTTGATCTAGTTTAATCAAAGACTTGCTGCTTCTAACAAGCTTTAGGAAAGCAGCAAGAAACAAAACCAACCCTGTCCGAATGGATTTCTCCTACTCTTCATGTTTGCTCCAGTCTTGGATTATTAATTGCTATGACTGTGATATGCTTTGATTTATTTAAATCAAAGCATGCTGGTTTGGCTTCGGTTGCTCTCAGTTTAACTTTAAATAGACATTGATACAAGACATAGTGATATAAAGAACATCTGTTTTTGATAAATGACATCCGGAGATGCATGGGACTACTGAATGCAGAAACTCCCAAAATATCTGCAGGTTACTTTGCATCATAATACATCCATTTATTTTACTTACAAAACCAACAGCAAAACAGAAGAATTTATGCAAAATTCTACGTAAGCACATGGACGTTGTAAGAAACAAAAAAGGTCTCTTGTAAAAGTTTATTAAACAAAGACTGGGAGGCTGAGTCTCACACATATGAAGTCCCCAGATGCTACTCTGACCCTGCAAAGGACATTAAAGTACACATAATTATGGCTATATTGAAAAGGAACGTAATTGTTGAGAATTCCTCCTCAATTGGTTACAGTGAAATGCAAATTTCAAACCCACAAAATGGCCTAAATCACCCTGAGAAATGACTCTCTTCAAGCAGGAACCCTGGGCAGTATTTTCCTTCGCTGGCTCTGCAGCCCTGGTGCAGCCCCAGAGCCAGAACACGTTCCCCGTAACGCCTGCTAAGCATAGCAAACTGGGTGAGAGGACACATTTTTTATCTCCTAAATATCAAAGAACGGCACCCCACTATTAAAATGGCTACAGCCTGAGACGGAGGGCTCACGGCCAGGTATCTCCCATGCTTTGGTGCTCCCTCACATGCTATAGCGGGCCTTTGGCGTCCCCAGCACACGCTGGAGCGCTGCGCTGTTGAGCTAAGCCAAAAGAGGCTCAGGATGGTTTGTCAGCTCCAGAGCTACGGCCAAATTTCCAGGGTGTGAACTGTGACAGAGAGTGGGAGGTAGGATGAGCCTGGAGCGAGCGGTTTGAAGGCTGGACCGGGGTTCAGGCCTTGGTGCTGGCTCACGCCCTCTTCACCCGCAGTGTTGTAACTTGCTTCTTTTTGCTAATGATACTGGAGGGGAGTCTGGGCTAAACGCGGTCTCATGGCCACACAACTCTGGCTTTGGTTCCACCTTTAGCAACATTTTTCTTATCTTTGTATGTTGCCAAATGCTAACCTGACACACAAAACTTTGGTGAAATAAAGATGAAAAAGATATATTTAATACACCTGACGTTTCTCTCAACCCCATCAGGTATTTTCTTTGCTTTATACCGAGAAACTGGCTTAGGGGAAAATCCATCAAACAGCCTAAATGGTCAGTGTTTCCTTGATTTCAGAAGTCTGAGTACAAAGGGTTAAGTCGTGAAAGGTTACTAGGGTGGAATTTCTAATCCATAGCATTATTTCCTTGTTTCAGGGTCTCTGGGGTACAGGGGCTAGTCACTGCGGATAACGTAACTCCAATACCTTCCTGCTGCCAAAGGCAGAGGAGAAATGCCGAAAGTGGGACACTTTGCAGAAGCACTCCCGTATGGTGCTGGCCTAGAACGAATTTTTTTGCTACACAGAAACAACTCCTTTAATCTGCAGGACACAATCAGTAACTGATAAGGATCCCAGCAGCAGGACAGGAAAGCCCTGTAAGATAACTCTGGCAGTTCACAAAGGCGAAGGCCGCAAGGAGAATTAAAATGTGCCATAGGGTTCACGGCCCATCACCCGATCCGCTCGGAAGTCGTGGAGCCTCAGCATAATCAGTTGACCAGATCATCTCCTGGAGAGCTATTCTCGTTTTGATGAAGGCATTGGTTTCTCTGCAAATTGTTTAGTCTCTGAACTAATTAGCCTCCTTTATGAAGTTACTCATGCTATAAGCAAGAGGAGCTAAATTAAGAGCTGGACGAGCTAGAAATAGTTTTGCTGAAATCCATGGCAATGTATTATCTTCTTCCAGGTCTGAACGTGGTTTCTAATTTGCAGATAAGGTCAAGTCCAAAAAATACTGCTCGGCTGTTTGGAGACACAGAGGAATTAAAGAGGCAGAGAATGTGCCTCACATGAGGCCCCGGGACGCAGGAAAGTGCAGTACCCATGGCTCGCCAGTACCCAAGATCTGCTGCTCAACTTAAACAGCTGCAGCCGTCCTTGGTACAGAGCTGTCATCCCGAGCAGGCTGTGACCTGTTCCCCGACGTCCCGTCTCTGGAGCCTCCTCCCTGATGCTGGAGCAACTTCAGAAGCACACCTGAGGACCTGAATTACAAATGCAATTAATAAATAAATGGGAATCAGATCATGAAAACATAGAACTACATATTTCTGGTCAGATGGTTTTACAGTGTCTTCTTTTACAGCATCACAAATATAAAAGACTACTTTGTATAAGCACTTGAGTCCTTTCACCTACCCATACTCTAAACAAATTCAGCACCATTGGCTTAGTGCAAGATTTCATCATCTCCCTGTTCAGACAAGGGACTGGAGTGCTGTATTGCTTCTGTCCAGCTCAGAGATGTTTTCAAACATTTGATACCTGTTGCTGTCACACAAAAATGTGTCAGAAGTATCAGGTCACGTAACTTTACATGTGTTTGGGCAAGAATCGTACAAGGAGTTGGTTTTGTACTTTCAAACCATTAAAAGACCCACCCCATACACTTATTTTAGAAAATAAAAACGAAGAGATCCATCTTTATTGAAGAGTGACTGAAATCGCTGCCAAGGCGAGGGACTTGGAAAAGGGTGCTGCAAAGGTGATGAGAACAGTGTCGGGTTATGGTCACAGTGGATGGATTGTGGTGGGATTGTCCTCAGACAAGGAGGCTTCAGGTCAGTAGGAAACACCGACTGTAAGACCCTGCAGCCCAGGAATTGCCCAGCAGAGGTGGGGGATTGCAGTCTTTGAGCTTGGCTGGGGGCAGCTCCAGACCAGATAACTTTCTTTGGCACCATCTCGCTTTATGAGTCTGGGGCAGACAACATCCACCGACTTTGGGCAAAGGAAGGAGGATTCTCATTATCTTGTGTGTGTGTAGGGAACAAAACCCTTCCCTGACTTTGAAGACGGGCCTGTGATCATGGCTATTTGCACATTTTTCTAGATGTACATATTCAAGGGGTTTTATCCCAGCACAGCTCCTGAATCCCAAAGATTAAGACTAGCTTATCTCAAACCTTTCAACCTATTCCCATTATTTCATTGTTCAGAAGTATTTATAAATGGGGGTACAGAGTCACACCAGCAAAAGCTTAAGTGAAACCACTTAAGACTCTTCCTGCAAATGGTAAAAGGAGGTTATATCCTGTGAATTCTGGCTTACTTCCTTTGCTAGGGGATTGTTTGGGTAGGTAAGGATTGTTCAGGATAACCAAACTAGCTAAGTGCATGCTTACTTAAGTGCTTTGCTCAGTCAGAGACTTAATGGACTCAACAGCCCTAATGCTATTTAACCCTTTAGTATACTAAAACTAAGGTGGTGAACTGCGCCAGCCAGGGATAAAACAGTGGTAGCGAATGATCCAACGTCAACACTGCTGGGCTGAGGCCCCAAGAAACGGGCCACAGTTTGGATGAGCACCTTCTACTTGGGTTTGTGTGGCAGTCCCACAGATCATTAATTATCTGCGCAGCAGTCACTGAAGGGCACGCTCCGAGTTAGGAACCGATGTTACCAATTTGCTTAGAGAGCTGGGAGCTGCACTTTAAAAATACATTGCAATGCAACGTAAGAGCTTTCCAAAAGATTTGCAGGTGTAAGTGGTCCTGAGAGTTGTATGTCTGATTGTGAAAGAAGCTGTGAGCCGGTCCCATCACAACCCCCCCCGAAAGCCCTCACTGTCAGTCGTCTTCTCTCACCATCACCATGAGCTGTTTCTCTGCCAGTGCTTTCGAGAAGGTTTTAGCCCTGTAGCAGCCTGGCTGCCACAATGCTTGACATTGCAACAATATAATATTTAGGTGCCTGGGTTCTGGTGCAGGACTACAGTGAAGTCATATATGTACTTTACCAAAATGTTACTGTACAAAATACTTTCCAACAGCAGCTGTAACCCAGGACTACTTCTGCTACTGTGGTGCAGACTCTTCAGCCCTGCTCCAGCACACCTCTGAACCCACAAAATGCTTTATCCTTTTCAAGAGGAGGGAAAAAAGGAGGAAGAGATGGTGAAATTGCCTGTAAGTGGTGATGACGCAAACAAGTGTCTGTTGAAATCTCCTTAGGCAAAAACCAAACCTTAACCAGTTTCCTCAGACCTGAGAAGGATGTTTGTCCATTGTGGGGACAACCTTGTTCAGTGGTCATCTTTTAAGATGAAGCAGAGCTCAGGAGAGCATTTTCTGCTGACAGTAGTCAGATGTCTCTGAGTACAGCACCGGACAGCTGTCGTGGTTTAACCCTGGCTGGCAGCTAAGCCCCACGTAGCTGCTCCCTCCTAGTGGGACAGGGAAGAAAATCAGCAAGAAAACTCAGGCTGAGCTAAAGACAGTTTAAGAGGTAAAGCAAAAGCTGTGTGCGCAAGCAAGGCAAAACAAGGAATTCATTCACTACTTGTCATTGGCAAGCAGATGTCTAGCCACCCATGCAAAATGTACATAAAATGTTCAGTGAGTTCATTTAGTCCATGACTTGGGTTCCATGTGTTACAGTGGTTACTCAGGACAGGAGACACGTGTTATGTGGAGTTACTGGGCACCAAAGCCAGCTTGGGTTACATCACTGCTGAGCTCTTCAAGGTATACCTGCTCCAGTCTGGGCTTACCCATGGGCCAGAGTCCCTTCACAGTGTACCTGCTCTGGTGTGGGCTTATCCATGGGCCACAGTCTCATCAGGGTGTACCTGCTCCGGTGTGGGCTTATCCATGGGCCACAGTCCCTTCAGGGTGTACCTGCTCCGGTGTGGGCTTATCCATGGGCCACAGTCCCTTCAGGGTGTACCTGCTCCAGCATGGGCTTACCCATGGGCCACAGTCCCTTCAGGGGTGTACCTCCTCCAGCGTGGGCTTACCCATGGGCCACAGTCTCATCAGGGTGTACCTCCTCCAGCGTGGGCTTACCCATGGGCCACAGTCCCTTCAGGGGTGTGCCTGCTCCAGCGTGGGCTTATCCATGGGCCACAGTCTCATCAGGGTGTACCTGCTCCAGCGTGGGCTTACCCATGGGCCACAGTCCCTTCAGGGGTGTGCCTGCTCCAGCGTGGGCTTATCCATGGGCCACAGTCCCTTCAGGGGTGTACCTGCTCCAGCATGGGCTTACCCATGGGCCACAGTCCCTTCAGGGGAGTGCCTGCTCCAGCGTGGGCTCACCCATGGGCCACAGTCCCTTCAGGGGAGTGCCTGCTCCAGCGTGGGCTCATCCATGGGCCACAGTCCCTTCAGGGGAGTGCCTGCTCCAGCGTGGGCTCACCCATGGGCCACAGTCCCTTCAGGGGTGTACCTGCTAATGCATGGCCCTACCCACAGGTCACAGGGCTTTTCACTTGAGTTCACACGGGAGTTCCAGCCTGTCCACTACAGCAGCACACCACCAGCAGCAATGCCTTAGCCCTGGCGCATAGCGATTGCTGTTAACAAAATGTCCCCCAGCACAGCAGCAAAAGGTGACCAGCAGCACTGCAAAAGCCAAAAGCAGACACTAACAAGCTCAAAACTCTAATACACAGTAAGGCAAGCGAGCCCCCTGGCAAGCACAGGAGCCCGCCAGTTAGTAGCTAAACAGCTATCACAGCTATACGTTTGGTCTAGCACACTCAATCAAATCTGTCGTTACCTCGAACCCTGAAGCCCTGCGTGAGGTGCCAAAAAGGACTGCTGTGGGTTAACCGTGGTAGGCAGCTAAGCTCTGCACAGCCGCTCGGTCACCTTCCCCCAGGGGGCACGGGGAGAGACTCAGAAGGGTAAACCCAAGAAAACTCATGGGTTGAGGTAAAGACAATTTAATAGGGAAAGCAAAAGCTGCGTGTGCAAGCAAAGCAAACCAAGGAATTCATTCACAACTGCCCATCGGTAGGCAGCTGTTCAGCCGTTTCCAGGAAAGCAGGGCTCCTTCACGTGGAACGGTTACTTGGGAAGACAAATGTCCTAACTCTGAACATCACCCCCCCAGCCTTCCTCCTTTTTCCCCCCAGCTTTTATTGCTGGGCACAATGTCATATGGTATGGAACATCCCTTTTCACCAGTTGGGGTCAGCTGTCTTGCCTGTGTCCCCCTCCCAACTTCTTGTGCACCCCGAGCCTACCTGCTGGCAGGGCAGTGTGAGAAACAGAGGTCTTGATGCTGTGTAAAACTGCTCAGCAATAGCTGAACCATCACTGTGTTATCAACAACCCCAAAACACTGCACCACGTGAGCAGCTATGAAGAAAATGAACTCCCTCCCAGCCAAAACCAGTGCAATCACCTTCTATGGCGAAATCAGTGGCTTGGTAGAAAAGGAAAGAGTAGTGGCTATCGCCCACTTTGATCCACTAAGGCTTTCGACACTCTCTCCCATAAGATCCTCACAGAGAAGCCGTTGAAGCATGGCCTGGACGAGCAGACAGCGAGGTGCATGGAAAACTGACTGAACGGCCAGACGTGGAGGGTGGTGAACAATGGCGTGACATCTAGTTGGAGGCCAGTAATGAGTGGTGTACCCCAGGGGGTCAATACTGGGTAAAAACCCGTTCAACATCTTCATTAATGATCTGGATGATGGGGCAGATTGTACCCTCATGATGACACCAAACTGGGAGGAGTGGCTGATACGCCAGAGGGTGTTTCTGCCATCCCGAGGGACCTCGACAGGCTGGAGAAATTGGCAGACAGGAATCTCATGAGGTTCAACACAGGGAAGGGCACAGTCCTGCACCCGGAGAGGAATAACCTCAGGCACCAATACATGCTGGGGGCTGCCCAGCTGGAAGGCAGCTTCGTAGAAAAGGGCCCGGGGGTCCAAGTTGAACAACAACCGGCAATGCGCCCTTGCGGCAAAGAAGGCCAATGGTGTCCTGGGCTGCACGAGGAGGGTGTTGCTAGCAGGGTGAGGGAGGGGATCCTTCCCTTGTACTCAGCACTGGTTAGGCCACACCTGCAGTACTGGGTCTAGTTCTGAGCTACCCAGTACGAGAGATATGTGGAACTACTGGAGAGAGTCCAGCCACTAAGAAGATGAATATGTCTATAAATACCTGAAGGGAGGGTGCAAAGACAACAGAGCCAGGCTCTTCTCAGTGGTGCCCAGGGACAGGACAAGAGGCCATGGGCACAAACTGAACCACAGGGAGTTCCATCTGAACATCAGGAAATGCTTTTTTATTGTGAGGGTGACCAAACGCTGGCACAGATCGCCCAGGGAGGTTGTGGTGTCTCCAACCTGGGAGGCATTCAAAACCCAAGCGGACATGGTCCTGAGCAACCTGCTCTAGGTGGCCCTGCTTGAGCAGGGGGGTGCACAAGGTGATTTCCACAGGTCCCTTCCCACCTCAACCATTCTGCGATTCTGGCCTATCCTACAAAGGCCAACACTGAAACACTGCTACCAGGCTACATGAATTCCCTGTTCCCATTCTACCATCCACAGTTTTCTAGTTATTAAGTATTTGACTTTAGAAATGACAAGCACAACATTTTGAGAACATCTCATCTTGAAGAAATTTCAAGAAATTTATATTTCTTCAAACAGAAATCTCATCTTGGCTTCGCATTTTCCCATGTGGTTCTATAATAGGACAAAACTGATATTCAGACACCCTTTTTCCTGTCCTACTACCCTATTACTTTTTTTTCCTTTTTTGGGGGACATTAGTATAGCATTTCACCCTACAAAGCACACCTGACAGCATTCTGAAGGCTGTACAAAATTGTCTGCTTTTCTCGTACCGTGAAATCCCCCCCTACACACCACAGACTGGAGACTGAGGGCAGTGGATGTTTAGTCTGCCCACTGGGACAATTCCTAACCGTTCGTGAATGACAAGCAACTGGGGGCATCTCTCATTTAAGAATGCATTCAGTTCTGCAGGATTCAAAATATTGCTGGAAAGGAAACATGGGATATTGACTATTTCTTATACTGAAAAAGATAATGAAAGGTCTCTCCAGTTTTGAAGAGACCATGCTGGAGCAGACATATACACAGCAGCCTGTGGAGAATCCCACACCAGACCAGGTAGATATTCCCCGAAGGACCCACGCTGGAGCAGAGGAGAAGTATGAGGAGGAAGGAGCAGCAGAGAGGAACCACTATGGACTGACCGTAACCCTCTACTCCCCACCCACACCTGTGCTGCTCGAGGTAGAGGGGGAAGAGAGGAGTTGGGAATGAAGGAGTGAAACTGAGTCTGGAAAAAGGAGGGGGTGGAAGGTGGGGGGTGAGGAGAGGTGTTGTTTTGTCTTTGTTTGTCACCATCCAAATCTATTTTAATCAACAATAAATTAAATTAATTTTCTCAAGTGAAGTCCTTCTTGCCTGTGACATTAATAAGTAAGTGATCTCCCTGTCCTTATCTCAACCCATGAGCTTTTTCATCTTATTTTCTTCCCTGTCCTCTTGAGGAGGGGGAGAGAGAAGCCAGGTGGGTGTCCGACAGCTGGCCAAGGTCAACACGCCACACAAGCCTTTAAGTACAAGCTGCCCACAGTATGCTGGCAGCCCAGCTGATAGCTATGGACTAGGTGAGCGGCCCATAAGGCGAGGGAAACAGTGGCTGGATTGCCAGGCCCAAAAGTGGGGGGCTGTCAACTGTTTGAAGTGCATTTGGTGGGTGGCTGGACTGGAATTCTTCAAGGGTCAGTGCTAGGGGCAGTACTGCTTAACCTTGTCAGCAACCCAGATGATGGGACGGAGAACACCTTCACTGAATTTGTGGGTGATGCCAAGCTGTGCAGAGAAACTGAGGCGCTGGAGGGCAGGGTGGCCACTCAGCAGGACCACAGCAAGCTGCAGGAATGGGGCAGAGGGAGCTCCGTGAACTTCACCAAAAAAACAGGGAAGACCAGCCCCGTGCACCACCAAAGGCTGGGACTGACTGGCCAGGGAGCAGCTCTGCTAGCAAGGACCTCAGGGTGCTGCTGGACAAGAAATGCACCTGCTTTGAGTCTGCATTTGGTCCTAATTTTTTCTGTGAGTCTATGACCTTGTGCAGTTTTAGGATATATTCTATAATCCATATTCTGCGCTCATAATAAAGTAGTAGATATATACTATAGATAAATAATACAGTAAAAGTTTTAATAACGTAAAAAAAATGTTCCTCACTATATAATGTTGAGCTGCTGCTTGATAATAAAAGTTTACAAGTCCCTAATGGCATAACACGCTTACTCATATTACCTTGGTCTTGGCCAAGCTTTACGACCATATACAGTGTGACAGCGCATATTTGATAGCTTGGTCCTAATTTCCCTTTTTTCCCCCTACAGAGCTTTTCTTCCAGAGCACAGCTCTCTGCAGCCCAATATCTAAGCTGCAAACATGGAACTAAAATAGATTTCTTTCCTAAGATGAAAGATAAACAAAAGAAAAGGGGAATTGTCTTAAGGTAGAAGACTAAAACGAGCCATTTCAGTTTGTGTGGGCACCGTCTAGCGGGGGAGCAGGGGGAGAAGCAGCAGAGTGATTACCTGGTCTGCAGGGTCAGCAGCACACAGGGAACAGTCACTAATTTCAACAAAAAAGACAGACCTGTGAAATGTGTTTTCAGTACTATTGAGGGGAAAACCAAAAAAAGCCAGTCTGGATTTGCATGTGAGTGAGAGGGGGTTGTTTTCTATGAGCTCCATCCTAACTGAGGCTTTCACCCCGCAGCCCTCTGCTTGGCAGCGTTCCCGCCACGGACACACACTGTGAAGGGTGGGAAATGACTCATGAAAGAGAGCAAAACTCTGTGAATTGCAGGGAAATTACAATTTCATTTTTTCCCCCACTATTTAATAATTTCACTTTATTAATAATAACTTTATCAATTATTTATTAATCATTATTAATTTCACTATTAAGTGGTGACTGCAGTGCCATTAACAGGTGATTCTTCAACACACGATGCTTGACATGTTGTACTTGAACACAATACACCTAATGATTAGCTCATTGCAGTGGGACCACAGCACCTACGGAAAAGCTCATCATTTCACTTTTCCATATAACACCATTATGACTGGGGCTGAGACTGGGGCCAGCTCAACTCACCAGTGAGTTTGCCTTGGTCAGTGTAAGGGTTCTGAGGGCATCTGTCTCCCTCTGGAGGTTTGGCTGCCTGGGCCCAGGACTCACTGAGAGCCACCCCCTTCCTTTGGTGACTACGGGGAAAGGCTGGAGACGGCGCTGCGGGAGGGTCTCACCCAGGGCTGACCCCATCCCATGGGAGCTGCTTCTAACGTGAGGCTCTGGCGCTCGGCCCAGCCTGCGCCTGGTGGCATTGCGGCCTGCTGGCACGGAGCTGTGAAGCTACTGTTCTTCGTAGCAGCCTGCACAGTGCTGCGCTCTGCGTCTGTGGCTAAAACAGTGCTGGTAACGCACCAGCAGTACTTGCACAGTGTCAAGGTCTTCTCTTGCTCCCCCCGCTCCAAAGTCAGGAGGTTGGGGTTGAGAAGAGGTTGGGTGGGGACACAGTCAATACGGCTGACCCAGACTGACCAAAGGGATAGCCCACACCATATGACAACATGCTCAGCAATAAAAGCTGGGATCACACCTCCCTCGTCCCCTCTGGGACTGAGGTGGCTGGCTTTTTTTCACAGGTTCTGGCACATCCTAACATAAACTGTTTGATCCTGTTATCACTATGGGTCAGACAGGGACCCAAGTACTCCTGCAGTCAAAAAGAAACACTGGATGCTGTGTTCAACACATGTAGCATCAATTATTAAGGGAGGAGGAGGAAGAAGGGTCTGATCAGGAAGCTGGTCCTTCAGCAAAGAAGCAGGAGGAAGTGAGGGGAATCACCCAAGAGGTGGAAACTCCCCAGTCCCTAACCCTGTGTGAACTTCAAGTTATGCCGAAAGATGAGAGCCGCCAGCCAGGGGAGCGTACTGCTGCCTGGTTCCGCCGATGCTGCGACAGCGGGGCCGACAGTCAGGAATCAGTAAGGAAGCCCAGCCTCTGCAGGCCCTTGCTAGGCGTGGGGAGTTGACAGAGAAATTGGAAAACAGGCAACAATCTGGAGGCAGCTCCTGCTGAATGAGAAGGCAAGATATCCCCTCAAAGATGACCTTGCGAATTAGCGAGGGAAGTAGACCACCATGAAGGAAGGTATCCAATAACTGAAAGAATTAGTGCTGCTGGAAGTGATCTACAGTGACCTGGATGACAACCAGCTCTCCAAAGATCTGGATGACATCCAGTGTACATGGACCATGTGGATGAGGTTGGTTTGCAACACACCAGCATCATATTCCAACACCCTGGCAACGATGGACCGGCCAGACTTTGATACACCAACTGTGGAGAGACTGCCCCGCTTGCTCTGACATTTTGAAAAGACTCCCTCTCCTTCCTTGTCCCCACAGGCCAGTGTCTTGGCTGTCGGAGTGCCCCATGGAGACAGCCGGCCTTGGTCCCCGGGCACCTGCTGATTCCTCTTGTGTGACCCATCTGGATTTCTGGAGTGACAGGGGCATCCCAGCAGTTGTCTGTGTTGGAGGCTGAGCTGAACTCAACAGAGGACAAGTGGCAGAAGCATCCTATTGCGACCAGCCCAGAGACCCCATGTATTCTTGGCCTAGGGGGTACTTCAAGGACACAAAGGGTACTGGTGAGGCTTTGGTGTGGCCGCTGTGGATACAGAGAAGATGAAACAGCTGCCTACCTTGCCCAGCCTCTCAGAGGATCCCTCTGTTGTGGGGTTCCTGCATGCTGAAGAAAAGCATGTGCCAATTACTACCATGACAGAGCACCAACAACAGCATCACAACAACCGAGACTCCCTGGTTCCCATCCATGAGCTAATTCGTCAACTTGAGAGCCAAGGACCAGTCAGCAAGACTTGATCACCCTTTTATAGTCCCATATGACCAGTGCAAAAAGTCTGGCCCTCCAGAGTGCCTTCACCAGGCTTTGACAGAGCCCAGGCAGGGCTCCTGGTGCCCTCCAGAGTGCAAAGCTATGCAAAACATGCTCCTTACTGCATCCGGGAGCATGGCCTCACCTGGAGCCTCTGGCAGAAAACACCTGGAGAAACCCAAGGTTGAGCTCTAGGGTTTTGGAGCTGGGTTATTGAGGATCTGAGGCACACTACACCCCAACTGAGAAAAGATATTAGCAGTGTATGAGGGGAGGTTGAGCCACTTCTGAAGCTGCTGGTACAGAAGCACAGCTCTTGGCACCATGATTGCCTGTGCTGCACTGGATGTGCATGGTCCCCTCTACACATCGTGCAACCAATGCTACGTGGAGTGAGTCGTGTTGATCACACGATGGGTTCAAATGGGGAACCTCGACTGCCCAGGAATCCTGGGCGAGATCATGGACTGGCCGGAAGGCAGGGATTTCAGAGCATTGCCCGAGGAGGTGACTCATGCCCAGGGGGCTCCACCATACAATGAGTTATCAGAAGGTGAAAGGCACTGTGCTCTGTTTACTGACAGATCCTGTCACGTTACAGGAAACCATCGGAAGTGGAAAACTGTAGGCGGTGAGTTAAGTCAGTTTGCAGAAGTGAAAGCCATCCAGCTGGCCTCGAGATTGCTGAACGAGAAAAGTGGCCAGTGCTCTGTCTCTGTATTGACTCATGAATGGTGGCAAATGTCCCGTGGGGGTGACTACAGCAATGGAAACACACCAACTGGTAATGCAGACGTAAATCCATATGAGCTGCTGAACTGTGGCAAGACATTGCTGTCCAGGTAGAAAACATTGCTGCAAAGACATGTCATGTAGATGCTCATGGGCCAAAAAACCTGCGCTACCAAAGCACATCAAAACAATGAGCAGGTAGACCAGGCTACCAGAATTGAAGTGGCTCAGGTGGACCTGGCCTGGGAACATAAGGTGAGTTATTGGTAGCTCTGTGGGCCCATGAATCATTGGGACATCTCGAGAGACACAAAACATACAGATGGGCTCATGATCAAGGGATGGACCTGACCACTGAGGTCATCACACAAGTCACTCAGGAATGCAAAACATGCGGCACAATCAAGTCATTCGTGTGAGAAAAGTCTCCCTGGAGCAGAGGGTGGTGGCTGGGATACCGACGTGGTGAGGCCTGGCAAATTGACTATGTTGGATAGCTGCCACAAACCTGCCAAGGCAACCGCTACTTGCTCACCGTGGTGGAAGCGATTACCTGGTGGCTGGAAACACGTAAACCAAACCACCGCCCGAAACATCACCCTACGCCTTGAAAGGCAAGTTCTGTGGTGACACAGTACCCCGAAAGAACTGAGTCAGATGATGGGACTAATTTCCAAAATAACCTCCTAGACTCTTGGGCCAAGAAACACAGCACTGCTTGGGTGTATCACATCCCCTGTAAGTATCAGAGGATACTTAGATGTACAGCTAACGTGGGACCTGAGCATGATGCAAATGGTATGGGATAAGGGGTAGAGATTGTACTGGGTTTGCATGGGATGGAATTATGACATTAACTTTCTTCAGAGCAGCCCCTATGGAGCCCTGCTGTGCATTTGTGGCTAAAACAGTGCTGGCAACACAACAGTGTTTTGGCTACTGCTGAGTAGGGCTTTCACAGTGTCAAGGCTTCCTTGCTCCTCCCCACTCCAAAGTCAGTAGGCTGGGTGTGGGCGAGAACTTGGGAGGGGACACAACGGGGACAGCTGACCCAAACTGACCAAAGGGATATCCCATGCCACATGACATTGTACTGAGCAGTAAAAGCTCATGGAAAGAAGGAGAAAGGAGGTGGGATGCATTCATGGTTATGGCATTTGTCTTCCCAAGCAACCACTACACATGCTGAGGCCTCACTTCCCAGCAAGTGGCTGAAAATCCATCTGCTGATGAGAAAGAGTGAATGAATTCCTTCTCTTGCTTTGCTTGCATGCACAGCTTTTGCTTTTCTTCTTCAACTGTCATTATCTCGATCCATGAGTCTTTTCCCCTTCCATTTTCCTCCCCAAACCCTGGGCGAGAGGGTGGTGTTCGGTTGCTGGCCAGGGTCAGCCCGCCACCTTGGCCACGGACCCTTGATCTGCATCCTGACCATGCCTTGCCTGTGCCTGGCCTCAGCCCGTCCCCACAGAGGAGCCCCATGTCCCCGGGCTGGGGCTGCCCCCGGCCACGCTACCCCCGTTGGCTCTACTCCAGTGAGTCCCTGGGTTGGGCCAAAGGTTGGTGTAGGGATGGGGAGTCTCCAGGCACAAATGAGACCAGGCAGAGAAATGACAACTCCTTCAGTCACCACACATCAGCTCTGCTCAATATGTTTAGTTGCAGAGATCTGTCTGCTTAGCTGTAAATATTTGGGGTAAGGCATCTGCGTTCACTCAGTCTATATAACACCCAGCAGTGTTCAGTGATGGAGCTGCTGCCTAAAGCCGTACAGTTGTTAAACAAAACTACGGCAGCTGTATTTCCAAAGTGAAAATTCACTTATGGTGCTGCTAGACCAAAATAGGCTGAGACGGGTGGACCTTAACAGAGAGAGTATTTTGATTCTACATTTTATTTGATCTTTTTCTTGATTTCCTTCTAGCATGACATCTTTCTGGGAGCTATTTTTTTTTCCTACTGAACTTTAAGGCTCTGGTCTATCACTCTGACCAGGTGTCAAGCAGGTGCTGTTCAACTTCACAACAGGTTTGCAGTCCTGACACACTACAGCTCAATCTTAGTACAGTATATATAGCCTATATAAAAACATACAGTTCACAGACAAGGAAATTCAGGAAAAAGGTGGGGACTAGCACCTGCGTCTGCACTGATTAGCCTAAGGCATTGCGTATTATCAGTCAAACAAGTGTCTGAAAGATGCTAAGCAAGCTGAGAGAGTTTGACAGCTTCTGTAGCCTCATCTGCTCTTTTCAAGACGATATGAAAGCCATGTGATGGAAGACGGAGCTATGTCAGAGAAGACAGGCATGTGTATGTCAGCTCTGTCTACCCTTTGCTCTCAGCAATGCTGGCCTCAGCGGCTCGGAGGTGCAATGCGCGCACAGGCACCGTAAAATTCATGGTCACCTCTCCAGCCTGTGACGCAAACCCAAGGTCACAGAGGCATCTATGTGAAGCTCTTTTTTGGCTGTACATTTATTAAAAGACGTTAAAAAATATTTTCGCTCATCATATGGCATCATCCCTCTGAGACAACTATTAGGATCCAGCAGGCGTCAGGTCAATTTGACAGCCAGGGGAACAGGACTCCCTGCGACTGAAGTCTGCCTTAGTAGCGGTCCCTGGGGCTCACCAGCAGCTGCTGATAAAATACTGGCTGGGCCAGTGTGCAGGGGATGAATGAGGACGCTGATGCCTCACCACGGCTGCCACAGCCCCGCTGGCGTGGGCTGTGCCTGCCCGCGTGCCGTTCCGAGCAGCCTGAGCCCCCGGGGAAAGGAAAGCGCGCTACAGGCAACCCGTGTTTGACGTGGAAGAAGTTTTCCTAGATTGACTTCACAAAGAACACCACCGCGGCGGCTTTTAGGCTGGGCAGGCAGACAGATGCACAGCCGAATGAGCATCTAAGAGTAAAACAAGGGTCAGCAAAGACAGGGTGCAGGCAAGCGAGCCCCCGTGCCGCAGTTTTGCCCAGGAAAGGCAGGCAAGGGAGGAGGGCCGGCTCCTTCAGGTGAGTGATGTTGGGACCATGGGGCCTGTGTGATCAGTGGGGGTGGCTGTGGCTATAGGCCAGCTGAATTTGCTAATTATTTAATTAGGGAGGCAAGGCTGGATGCTGTGTCTTGTGATGCTTTAATCCTGCCACGGGAGTGGGACTTCCTCCAACCCAGGAGAGAATAAAAGGGTGGTATCTCCCTAACCTAGGACTTCTTGTACCAGTTTGGCTTGAGAGGTTGCCCTGGTGAGTATGTACACCTTGTAGGAAAGCACGTGTGCTTTAGGTCTGCTGACTTCTTCCCATGCACTTGCTTATGGGTTTGTTTCAGCAAAGCCAGATCTTGTTTTGATGCTGGTGTACTAAGGCTAGAGCAAGGGGCAGCTGATGCCTTAATCCCTTTCTCAAAGGGGAAATTGAATTAATCTGAATCTTTAAAAACTAAAAAAATAACAGAGCTCAGAACAGAGGTATTAGCCCAGCAATAGAGTGGGAAGGCCCTGGGTTCTTGCACAGAGCTCAGTGTGGGTGGTTGCTGGTTGAGGCTCGGGGGGTGAGGCCCTCTGGGCCCTGAGGGGGCTGTTCCCCTGGGACCAGGGTGCTTGGGCAGCTGGAGACCAGATAGTCACCAAGCTCCCTTGCTGTGGCCTCGGCGGCTGGTGTGGGGCAGGCCCAGCCCTGCGTGGCCCCTGCTATGCCGAGGAGGGGGAGCCTGGGGCCAGGAGGTGGCTGTGCCGGTGAGGAGGGGGCACCATGTTTTCCCCTTGAAAGCAGCATCCTCCTCCTGCACTGAAGGGACCTTTGGGGTCAGGATGGGTCATGAGGGATGCAGGAGGGCGGGTTGTTGGCCCCAGGAGAGCCAACCTAAATGATTCTATTATTCTATGATAGCCCTGGTACAGTGGGGTTCTCAGACCTGGTGGAGGGAGGATAATCAGCGGAAAAAGTTGTTGTCAGGCTGCTGATTGTCCAGGAGTGCTAGAGGCATGCTGTATAGAAGAGCGTGTGGCCATGGGTCTTCTGAAGGGTACAAGGAGGCCTACAAGCAAACTGGAGCCTGCTCAAAATTTGCTGTGTTATAAGCTCAGGTAAAGCCTGTGCTGCAACTCAAGAAAAGTGGTCTAAGAAGCCCCTGTATGGTTTAGCAGAGAAGCTAAGGAGATGCTACAGGGAAAGCTCAGCATTCAACAATGGGAAGCAGAACAGGGATCTCCAAGTGGGGCAGGCCAGGTGATAGCAAAACATGGGGAGGGCTGAAACAATTTGCAGACCACCTTGGAAAGGGTGATCAAGCTGATGGTAAACACTCTTGCATTCTTCAGGAGCAGAAAGGCAGCCTGGGAATCAGTAGGACCACTCAGTGAGAGAGGTGCACTCGGGGACAATAAGGCTGTGCCAGACAAAATAGTAACTGCATTGCCCTCTCCTCCTGAAAGTACTGGAGACATTACATGTGTGCTCTGCAGCAGAGGCTGGTCAGAGGAGCAAGGTCAGTTTGAGTTACACTAGACAGATGTGATCAAACCCCAGGATTGAATGGCATCACCTGGAAGTCCTGAAGGAATTTAGCTGTGAGGCTGCAAAACTCCTAGCCAGGGTGTGTAAGCTGTCACTGCGAACTGCTGCTGTGCCAGGCAGCTAGAGGGAAGGGCTGAGGGGGTTCCTTGAAGCTGTGGAATAAATGACTATCAATGACTGGGGAGGGAAGCAAGCAGTGAAATCTCCAGGCTTGTGGACAACACCGAGCTCTTCTGGGTAGTCAAATGCTTTGCTGACAGTGAGAAACTCCATAAGGATCTCTCACCCCAGAGTGAAAGGGTAAAAAGGAGGTACAGGAGTGTCAGTGTAGATAAACGTAAGCAATGTATTTAAGGACAAACCAAACCGGAGCCTACTCACCTAATGCTGAGCTCTGAACTGGCAGTTACAGTCAGAAACATCCCAGAGTTAACACTGATGGTTTCCTGAAACCGCAGCTCAATTTACAGTGCCAGCCAGATAACAAACTTCTGGGACTTGTTGCTACTGGATGCAGCACCAGCAGGCTCAAAAAGGGTTAGATGAATTTGTGATCGAGTGCATCTCCCCAGATGCTGTGGATGGACCTTAAAAGTGGCCAGGCTCATGTGCTTGCCATAAAGCAGATTTCCAGTGACAGCACCCTGATGGGCTGCTGCTGTGAGCACAGCGTTTTCTTATGTCTCAAATGGCACCCCGAAAGGCTCCTTCAGCCTTAATGAGGAAATCGGCAAAGCAGAATGTACGTGAGCCCAGTTACTCCTGTACCTTGTCAGGTTAAAGCAAAGCCCTGTATGGATTAGTAGTACTTTCTGACAGCAGTTGACAGCAGCCACTGTTTTATTTGTGTTTGGCAAACTCCTTCCAGTATGTTTATGCATGACAAGTGTGATATCTGAACTCCGATTTGGGAACCCTGCTGTACTCGTGATGAATTGCTGGGAGTGTGCCATCTTAGATCATTTAGAGCTACATGTCGTACTGGGACGCTGCAAAAGCACAAGACAACTCAATGGAACTGAACACAGATGATCTGCGTACAGTGAAATGTAAGTTATTGCATAAACTGATGCTGCTTGATGGTTTCTGTAGGCACTAATCAAATCATATACATCCAACTCTGCTATTACAAGAGCTGTATCACTGCACCAAGAATTAATTTCAAATGCATTAGCAGGCTTAGAGAAGGGTGCCTGAATGAGCATGTAGAAATCCAAATGCAGTACGGGCTTGAATCTTTTTCTAAGAAGTGTTGTCATAACCAATTTGTTCCCTGGGATGTGACCTTTACAGTGACCTTAAATCAATTAATTTTTCTTTTTCTGATCAGAAAAAGATAAACTAGGTAACACTCCTTAATGATGATAGAATCATAGAATCGTTCTGGTTGGAAGAGATCTCCAAGATCATCGGGTCCAACCATTAACCCAGCATTACCAAGTCCCCCACTAAATCGTATCCCTTAGGGCCTCATCTAAACGTCTTTTGAATCCCTCCAGGGATGGGGACTCCACCACCTCCCTGGGCAGCCTGTGCCAGGGCCTGACAACCCTTTCAGTGAAGAAATTTAATCATGGGTCATAATCACGAATAGTTTCCTTCTGTGTTGTAAACCACCCGAGTTCTGGAGGAAGGCTTCCTTCTTAAATCCTCCAGTTTTTTTGCTTATTCATAATATGTGCAATAATAACATGACAACCTTAATGTGGCATGGCACTTTAACATAAAGCAACATTTAAGTCCCTTATCAGGTACTTGATTATATTAAATAATAAAAATTAATGGCAGCTGTAGTACCTATAATTGCTACAACTGCTGTGAATTAGCTCATGAACTATAATTATCAATTCTTAGGACAGCCTTGAGGAACACAGAAATAAAATGTGCAGCATAGGAAATGCTTGAACATGTCTCAGCAGTTCCTTGCAGAATCTGTATGTTTCTTTAACATTAATTTGCATACACATAACATACTTTAATAGGAAAAAGCTCCTTGGGCTCCAACTGAGCCAGATTTCCATCTTGTTTCTTGTGCAAGGTATATTCAGCGGAGCCTACAACGTA
Source organism: Phoenicopterus ruber ruber (assembly GCA_009819775.1). Taxonomy (NCBI): domain Eukaryota; kingdom Metazoa; phylum Chordata; class Aves; order Phoenicopteriformes; family Phoenicopteridae; genus Phoenicopterus; species Phoenicopterus ruber. The sequence goes on from CM020221.1 coordinate 1,367,719, forward strand.
TATGGGGATATCGTTACATAAACTTTCACTGGCCATTTCTGGCGATGGATCTGACACTTCGCCATACAAGCGTTATGCAGGTACGAAAGCCGTGTCTGCCCTCCCCACTGATGCTGCCCCCCACTAGCTATGTGCTGTGGAGTAGCGTATGGGCCAACACGCTGCCAAAGGGCCCGTGGACTGCATGTAGTACTTTGCAGGGCCGCTGAACTACTGACGGCTCACCTTGCACTGGTACATTGCCCTGCATATCTGTGGAGCTGCAATGAACCCATCCTCCTTTCATTATCTTTGGGTCCACTTCTAAACAAGGCTTCTGGAGCTAGAGAGATGACGCCTTTAATCGAGGTGACATCTAGGGACGTGTTGATGCTCTCCAGTGATAATTTCTCTGAAATGTTATGCTATCTTTATTGTTCAAAGTAGCTTAACTTTCACAACTGAACTACAAATTGTAGAGCAGATGTAGCAAGGAAAGGGAGGTGGTGTCTGATGAATACAAGTAGAAAAAAATTTTTACTACTCTTCCTCTCTGCTTTCACACATTGCTAAACTTCATACTTCTTGTAATAAGCCCCCAAACTAAATAGAAGGAAAGATTTTTTTCAGGATTATTGCAACAAGGGTGGACTGCCAGACAAGACACACGTCGCTTGCACGATCGCTTTAAAAGGACAAAAGTTGTGTACAACAGCAGTATCAATTTCTTATTGTACATGGCTCTTAAACATGTACAGCACAAGATACAGCCTAGGGCTTGGAGGATGTTCTAACTTGCAACAAACAAGTGAGGAATAATACAGAAAACACGCTAGTATCAGAGTTGAGCTCTCATGCAATGCTCTGTATACTTGTGTATATATAAATAGATGAGCAAGTCACTCACTTTGAGTGTAAAGTTTCTCAAACTTTATGGCTTTAGATTTCTGTGCTTACAAACAAATACTAAGTAAAAAAATCAAATAATTGGCACAGGAAGAATCTGTGCTTTTACTTAGTAGCTGATAAACAGTGTATCATGCTGTCTAATCAACAAAATCAATTAACACTTCAAATACAAGTAAGGACTGATTTCTGCTGCCATTTGCATCAGGAGCAAAGTTTCTTCCAGCTTCAACAGAAGCGACTTTGGTTCCGCAATCTTTAAATCTCACCCAGGCAGTGAGGCTGCTTCTTGTGCACTTTCTGGTGCTGGTGGAATCAGCTTGAGAGCAGCCGTATACCAGTTCTTTCAGTGCAGCACGTAATGGTCATCAAAAGGTCCTCCAAAAGGAGGCAGAGCTGCCAGGAAAAAACACCATAGGAGTGGGAGGGTGTGTGTTCTTTGTTTTATCAGATGAGGGGGGAACAACATGCTTTTTAGACTTCTTAACCTGCAAGACATATCATACTGGGTCAAACGTATAGTAAGAAGAATGTAAGGAAGAAAGATGCTGTTGGCGTGTCTCAGCTCTGCCCAGCTCCCACCCAGAGGCTGTCTGGCAGTGAGCAGGAGGGTGAGGGCCAGCTGGACTGTGTGCAGGCCCTTGGCATCTCGGGTGGCGGGAGGTGTGCTCTGCCCTTTCCTGCAGCCCTCCTGGGACCACTGGGGCCACCCTTCACCACCTGTGTCCTCTACCAACAGCGTATGCCAACAGCACCTTCCTCACTGCCCAGGCTAGATAATTGTTGCTACCACTGTACAACATCCCTGCAGTATTGATGGGGCAAAAATCCTAGTATAGGCCCTCTGAGGAGGGAAAAAATCTTGGCTACAAGTTATGTTTTTTGGGGTCTCTCTAGCATTTTCCCTTCCCAAAGCTGCTTTTCTACTCCAGAACCCCAGTGCTGTTAGGGTGAGAGACATGACGTTGGGGAGAACGAAGGAGGATTTTCTACGAGTGACGCTTGAGATTCTGCGTATGGAAATGAACGTTAGAGAAGGAGATTAGATCCATGAAATAGCATGATTTTTGTAGTGCTACTATTGTCAGTGCTTGCTTTTCCTGTAGCCTGCAGCGCAGACATAGCGAGCAATCGGAAAGACCGACTGGCAGTGAGAATTGTAGGGATGAGAGGAAAAGGAGACAAGGAGCATTTAATGCTCCAACCCTCCTCCCCACCTCCAAGTTAATTCAGTGTGGGCTTTTCTTGATCAAAGTTCCTACCCCACAATATATTGTAATTTATGTGTGTTGGAGGCATACAATAATGCTGAGCTAATGTGGTTTTGTACTTAAGTAAACATGTTTTCAGAGTTACTAATGCATGACAGAAAGTGCTGGGTCGAAGTCTCTCCTGAATTAGGAGAAGAAAGAAAAACAGCTATATAAAAGGAGCAATGCACCTCACTGAGTAATGTATTATAAAGTCTGCAAATCAATGTCTTAGTCTTTGATAAAGAACTATTTGTTGTAATTATGGGGCTGAGGACCAAGCATCCCATTATACCTGAGCTCTTCTGACAGAGCACGCAGGACGCCTTTGAAATATTTATCCTGTTTCTTAGAGCAGTAAAAGACATACTCCATCTCGGGTCTTAGGACTGTAAGACACAAACATCCCAAATGCTTTTCAAACGAGGAAAAAGCCCATCAAAAAGTTTACCTTAGTTGACTATGAAAGAATAAACAGTGATGCGTACTGTCATGGGTAGGATGTAAATTAAATACTACTACTTATTTTTCTACATCATTAAACAAAAAAGACATGTTATTTCTCATTTTAAAAGATCTTTTTATAAGATTTCTTTGGAGACCTATTTGGGTAGGGGAGTCTATCTGCTTACATGGCAACACAGACACAAAGTCCAAGTCCTTATCGCTGGTGGTGCTTTCCTACCATTCCCTTAAAATGAGATAGGGAACTCTAATAATGATTCTGTTTGATGTATTTTTAATGTATGTTCTAAAGGATCTCGTCTGATAAACTATCATGAGAAACGGACCTTCCACAGCATTTCCTAATACAGCACATGGTTTTGATCTATAAAGTAAACCACAATAAGAAAACCACGTGTTAACAGCGTAGGAACACCAAGAAGAGAGACCTTTCTTACTGTGTTTTGAACATGATGAGATTTCTAGATAGTTTTGCACCGCTGACGTCTCTTTTATCAGTGAGACAGATCCCAGAGCTTGGTCAGAATAACAAAAGCAACTTGAACCAGGAAAATTAGAAAATGGAGGCAGGGGGGGCGAGCGGCGGTGAACTGAGATAAGCTGGTAAGCTTTACAGGTATTTCAGAGGTTTATGTGAGAGGATACTATCGTGACGGAGCAGTTTGAAACTGAAATGCATATGTATCCCACAAATCTGAGTCGAAACCCAAGTGGCAGGAGCTCTGCTTCCACAGAGTTATGACAAATGCTGGATTACATTAAGGATCCAGATGCAGACAGAAATGCTCGCTACAGACAGTACCCACAGTACTTAAACGAAGCGCTGCTCTCTGGTCTTGAGTAATGCTGGGATCCTGCCAGCACTCACTCCTGCAAGCGTCTTCATTGGTGCCAACAGAACTACTCAAGTCAGAGACTCCTGCAGGAAGGAGGACACTTAATAAGGAAAATAAATACCTGGGAGGGCAGGAGACAACAGAGTGCTCTGTGACTGCTTGGGTGGCGTGGAGAAGAGAAAAGGGGAGCTGTAACCTGCTGTCTTGTGCCACAAAAGCCACGCAGTGTCACACAGAACCAGGAGACAGCAAGCTCAAATCAAGCCAAGGAGATGCTCTGTCATGCCGCATCCCATCGCACTGTGAAACTCCTTGCTGCAAGAGTGGATGCTTGAGCTCTGCATGCGTTCAAAGGCATTAGACTGTTTCAAATAAAAGTCCACCCAATGCAAAAATAACATTGCTGGCTTAAGAAGCCCTTCAACCTCCAAATCACCAGGGAAAAGGGAAGAGTGTTTTGGAGAGCTAGTGCTGTACGCTCAATCTGCTTTTATATTCTTCCCTAGGCACTCGCTGCTGAAGGCAGGAGAAATGGACTTGACGGACCTAAATGACTTGGTAGGCTTGTTTTTATCTTTTCTCCTAAATGTAACTGTGAAAACAAGTTACAGCTCAAAATTTGCGAATAGGGAAGAAAGGGGTGTAAAGAAAACATAGTAGGTGATGGCCAAGACTAGAGCTTCCTCCTCAACTGCGCTCCTGATGCCAGCTGTGACAAGTAATAATCTTGTGACAACATAAAACCTCACAGTCATAGAAAAGGTAAAAGTACTTCCTAAACACACATACAGAAAATATAATCAAATTCTGCAAGTACATGGACCACAATATTTTCCACTGCTATTGAAGTGAATGAATTCCGCAAGTTTCACTACAATAAATAAAAGTAAAGTATCTCACTGTAAGCACGTGCTTACGTTTATTAAGGCACTTAAAATTAAGTGTGTGCTCAAGAGCTGTTACTTGTACTGAGAAGTGGGCTTAAAGCATTTTCCTGAGCTGGGACTCTGCTGCATTGATAGCCAGCTATGCAACTGGAGAAAAGAGGAGTAAAACCTAAAATAGATGCATGCACACACAAAAATGCAGAAAGAGTGTTTCTTTTTATGTCTGTCTGCTAAGCTTAGTGGGCTTTCTTGGCTAAGTCTGAGCTAAATATTACTGAAAATAGCATAGTACTGTAGTTATTTCAAAGCACTGTCTGTATTTGTTCTGTGCACTGGGTGGGCAGGAAGCTTCATTTCATAAATCACTTTCAACGAGACAGTAGGCTATAAAAAGGGAGGGTTTTTTTCCCTTTAGTGTTTTTAGTTCTGAAAGTTCTGAAGTGGCACAGCCTACATACTGGGAAAAGTTCAAAAAATATGTTTCTCGCTGCTCTGCAGACCTTCTCTCGCACACAAGAGACTTGGGGAGACGCCGGGCAGGCACCCCTATCCTCACAGGTCGCCCAGGTCACGCTGCTTAGACTGGGCTAAAACATTTGTCAGCAAAACTGCCAAAGCATCTTCTCGTTCCCAGCCCCATGCAAACCCCTCCGCAAGCAGTTTCACGGAGCACTGCCGGCCTGGGGAACCTGTCTGGGGGAATAATTGCCCAGAAAAGAAAAAGGGTTAGTGTTCAGGGGAGTCTCCTGGTACACTTTTGCGTACAGTTGGGCAGGGATGTGCTGTGGGATGGAACAGTAGGAGGAAGGGAGTGAGGAAGAGGAGAGGAGTAAGCAGGTAGAAGAGCCTACTTAATCCAGTGATTCTGCTTAGAAGATATTTGTTAAAACTTTGTTAGACTGAGCTTTACACTCAAAAAGAAGCCAACTGCAGATTAGGTTGCTCCCTGTGGTAGATATTAGGAACAGCAGGATAGGAGAGATACAGTCATCTGCCCTCAGCAAGGCAAAAGCTGCTGTCTGGTTCAACTCATTGAATCACGACTTTTCCCACTTACATTACAAAAAAATGGAGTTCTGCACACCAGTACCTAAAATGTGCCCTGCAATTTTGGCACTGGCTGGACCTGAGCTTCTAAAATACTACAGAGGAGTAAATGTCACTGGGTGAGTGGTTTTTATCTGTGGTGGTTGTTTCTCCCTGGTGTCAGGGAAGCTTGCACAAACAGGGTTTAGGAAGCATGGGAAGTTCACACCTGCTAAATGCCATGCACTGAACATAATATAGGAGCAGCTATACCGAGACAGCCCTCCCGAATCATCTGCTCCAGCCTCCGTTTCAGACTGTCCCCAGTACTGAAGGCCTCAATAAAACACAACCAGCAATTTTAGCACCAGTCTTTCCCTGGGCTGCCCTCCCAGCTTTTGGCACTCCACAGCTTAGCAGCTTCCTGAGCTACGGGTCGCACACAACTGGCTTGCTGCCTGCAAACACGCTCCCTTGTAGACTAGCTCACATCTTCCACGTTTGCAATGAGCCCCTGGGCCAGGTCAGCCCGATCCACTGTCCGATGCGGGAGAGCCCCTGCAGCCCTGCTCTGCGCTCGAAGTTGCTGCGCTTGGAAGTGCTTTCCTCGGCTACAGCATACTGTCACAGCGTCTGTCTCTGCTCTTGCAGTTCTGGGATGAAAACGGTTGCAAAGGCTATACTCAGCAGAGTTAACCTAACTTTCTCTTTTTTTTTTTTTTTTTTCATAAAAGAACAGATTGTTCTGGTTTTGGTAGAAAAAGGTGTGCAAAGGGCTCTGGGAAAAATAGCAGCAAACATGTAATGATTTGTTTTAAAAGCAGGAGTCACCGTTCTTTTTACGCTACAAACCCAGCCTATGAAAGCGTAAAATATGGTTGCTTAAAATAGTTGAGAACACTCCTCCAGCAGGAACCAACCTGATGGACTGAATACATATGCAGAGTGTTAGTTATGATACTACCCATATATGAGAAGGAAAACTAATTAAAATTCGCATCTGAGGCTACGTCCAATTTACTTTGTGAATTACGTGTAGGATTGCCTTTTAAAACCACTGCAAGGTTGAAAGGTTTGGTTTAATCCAAATACCAATTCTTAGCACAGTTTGAGATGGGAATTTTGGAACCGGTAAGCAAGACAATCCACAATATTGTCTGTGGAAGAACATGTCTCTTGCACTTGGGAACGCTGAATTTGCAGGTAGCCGTTTGCAGGTACCATTTTGTGGATGTCGGAACAGAAGCAGTAGCCAAACATTTAACCTAAATTCTTCTCAGTTGTGCTGATGCAAGCATGCATTCTGCAGTTGCCAGCTGACACTACTCCAGCATGTAAGATAACTTGCAGAGAGTTTATGACGGTGGAGTTCATGGCAGATTATGGCCCTTCAAGTTTAGCTTAGTGCTCCACATTATGCAGCAGAGGAGTAATTCTTAAAAAAACAACTCCAGCCAATATTAGCAACTCCAAAGCTTTTCCTAACGCATGGTGGTACTCCCTGACCCGAGCCAGTATTTCAGTGGTTCTCCACCGTGGTTCAGATTTCACTCCGTTGTATTAATTGATATTGCCTTAGAAGAGAACATCAAATGCCGGGAAGGCGCCTTTTATAGGCGGATTAAATCTTTTAATTTTCCATGGTAATTATTAAGATGAATCATTAAACTAAGGCTGCCAGCTGCGCTCTGTTAGACTGCAGTCTCCCATGTTCAACATTCTCTAGCTGCTCTTAGCTCAGTAAGTTTGTCATTGGCTTTCCACGGATTTGCTGAGTGTTGAAGTTTGCTTTTAAATTCTCCTGCAATCACGCAAACCACACAATAAGGCTACCCATTGTAATTTGATTTACAGAAAATGAAAATGAGCTATCTGGAAACTAGTTCTAGTGGTGCTATATTGGCTAAGTTGATTGTGGCTCATTTGGTATCGCTTTGATCAGAAATAAAATAAAATCTTTGAAAATTAAAGCCAGAAAAAGTTTCTCCCAAACCAAGGCTCTGAAATGTAAAAGCATTGGTTCAAGCTGAGTGATAAATAGCAGAAGTTCTCTGTTTTCCACAATGGTGTAAACAGTTAGTTCAAGAGTGTTGTTGCTATTGTTACATATTTAAAGCTGAAATTTGCTATATATATCACACTTCAAAAAAGAGCTCTGCATGTCAGACAACAACAGTTCAGCTCTTCTGTCTTTCAGGCATGGATTTCAGGCCCTAAAGGAATATATGTAAGACTGTAGATAAATAATACTTTGCACAGTAAGTGTATGCCATAACCTCGATGAGTGCGGTGTATAGCTATTTTTTCACTACTCTCCCCAACATGCTAGAATAATGCATTTACAGTCTGAATTTCCACGCATCTGTAAAGTCAGACAGTTGTTGTACCCCACAAAGCTGTCACGTTTCAAGATGTGGATATGCTACACTATTCTGTTTGAACTCAGGCTGGCCATAACCCTTCTCTTAAAACTACCCGAAAAACGTCACTCTCTGGAAAACCTACATGTTTTATCTTTGACACCTTACATGGGACTTCATCAGAATTAGTGTGAATAGCACAAACCTTACTAAAGACTTTTAAAACAGCACCTGTGGAAGTTGTCTGCTGAGCCAGTCTCACAAGGCACATTGATCTGAGACGGTGTTTCTCAAATGTTCTCGAGCAGCAGCTTTTGCCGGCCAAATTACCTACATTTAAAAAATAAAGAAGAAATCAAAGAGCTGATGCTAAGGGAGCTGTAAATCCCCTCCTCTCCCTGGCTCACCAGCCGCAATAGTACCTGTAATAATACGTATATTTTTAGTAAAAGAGCCTCTAGGCCAGGATGCTGTTGAGAGCTACTGCAGTGCATCCCCTCTTCAGGTCAACAGAGAAACATGGTGTTAGCGCTCAGTCCAGACGCTTGTTGGAGACATTGACTGAGGCTGGAAGACTGCAGACAGATACTAACCAAGTAAGTGAAGAAACTTGGCGAAAGTCTTGCAAAGAACTAGCGTGTGAGGTGAAGCTGGGGACCCCAACTGAAGGATGCCGTGGGATGGCAGGGCAAGGCGCCAGGAGAGACCAGCTCTGGACACTGAAGCGTGCGGCGGAGGCAAGTTCCACCCAGGAAACATGATTTGAGTCCCTCAACGGGATAAAACAACTTCTGGCAGGGAAAGGTCAAGAGGATTACAGCTCCTCTCACATGTTCTCTGCCCAGGAAGGCCATAAGGAAGCAGTCGTCTTTTTTATGAGGAACTATGAAATGATGCTACGGAAGCAATTTAAGGAGAGAAGTTCCTGGGATATGGCTTCAGGAAAAATACCACCTCTCCCATGCAGACTCCAAAGGAATTGTGTTTACAAGCTGTGCGCTGAGCTCCCCTCTGGCTTAGCTGGGTGGAAGAAGATGACCAGTCTGAACACACAGTAAAAGGAGATGCAATGTGTTACAGTGTGTAGCTTGGTTTAGGCAAGATCAATTAGATGAGGCAGACAGAAAGGTGACATGGCTGGCTGGAGTGGCTCGGTCATCTTTAAATCTGTATTTTACAGCTAGTTTTTCCAGTACCTTAGAATTTTTTGAACTCTTTCTATGCTTGATATAATTTCCCCATAGAAAGTGCTCAGGACCTAAAAAGGTAAGAGAAAGGGCCTCTTAATTCACCTACATAATTCATTCTGCAAATGCAGGACTGGTCTATAAATCTGCACCTGTCGAGTGCCTGTTTTCCTTGTTTTAGAACCTGCTGCGCCAGCATCCTGCTCTCAATGCTTAGCCCAGCATTTCATACATCTCAGGGAGACGGACGCACCCCAGAAAACTTCCATTTTAATTTCAACCCAGTTTAAGTTACTGAGTAGCTAGCTAGAATTTATCAAGTAATACTTCTCTCCTTAAAAAGATGACATCCCCCAGGCATCCCCAATCACCCACATCTTCCTATCAAGAGCATCTCAGTTCAAGATACATATTTACACATCAACACAGATCTTTGCTGAAAATAAACTTACACTAAACAAGCTTTTCAAAACCACCTCTGGGACTTGGGGCTCATTTCTAACTAACTTCTAGTGGGGCTTGGGAGCCAAACCCTTCAGATAATAGCTTAAGAAAAAATGTCCATCTTAGTAAGTGTTCACTCCCTTTTTTTTTTATTTTTACTGAACTGAATGACCAACAAGCCTTAATGTGTTTCACCACTTAGCTTGGTCATGCTGTTCATTTTCCGATGAGCTAGAGGATCACCATTTCTTTCTTCTGCAGCGTAGCAGTATTTTTAAGTAGGGCTAAGTGCTCATTAGGATGAGGAGATGATAACCTAGCTGCCTGCTTACATTTTCTCACAATACAAAACAACACAGTGGCAACCTATTTGTTGTATTTCCTGCTCAAACACACGGAGCTGTTTTGGAAAGAGTTAAAGCGGCCTTTAAAGTTGCTGGTACTCTTGGAAGCTGCTGATTCTGCTCTGGGCTACAACAGCTTATGAAAGGAGGACGACAGAGAGCAGAGCAGAAAAGAAAGGAAAAGGACAGGGAGGTGATGGAGAGATGGAAGAGCTGTGAGGCAACACATTCTGTAAACTGTTTCCTTCTGCGACTTGCTGGAAGGTATAATCAGTCATCTGCTGCTTGTTTTTGTGTGTATGGTGTGTGTGTTTTTTTAACTTCCATTGCAATCCCCAAAGACTACCCTCCTGGTTTTACTTTTTTTGGTGGTGAATAGTGTATGTTTGTGTAAGGGGTGTCAGGGGACTGAAATTGTGATACCAACTAGCAATTTGGGTGTGTGGGTGAAAATTAACTGTTGTAGTTGGTTATTTTATGGGCCCAAAATATGGCTGTTAAAAACCCCAACATTCACCATATGAGCTTTCTGTATCCAGACCATAAAATGTCTGGGATACATAGACGGGATCCAAGCCGACTTCCTGCCATGAAATTGTGCTTCACTAATGATCACTCCAGCCTGTTTTCTAAACTTGGAGACCTCTTGTTTTCCCCAGAGGATATTATATTGTTTGTCTTTGGGAAAAAGTGTTTGTGTGCTACAATTATGAAGTTTATAGAACTTAAAAATTCACCTGAAATGGGACGACTACTTTACACACAGTTCAACTTGGGTACAAAAAGAAAAAACTACATTTGAAAGCTGCAAGAAAGTAGAACGCTAAGGGATCATTTAAAAAGCTAGTTCTCTATCAAAAACTACATTTAAACTCAACGCTGGAAGTTCTTTTCTAGCTGGGGTTCTCTCCCCCCTCGCCCCCAATTCTTTTCTCAAGTGCAGCGTTTCCCTAGAATCCCCAAACACTGCTTTTCTAATCACGTTTTTAGATAGAATATACACTATTTTTTACATTTAGGACAGGTTTTGACACTGTTCAGTGAGCGTCTGTAGAGAGGCTTCTGAAACTGTATCTCCACTGTCTGATTCCTTGCAACACAAAGATCCCAGTTCCGAGTACTCATGCTGTAAGTAAAAAGACTTTATACCAAAAAAAAAAAAAAAAGATTAAACTGAGATGTGATGGAAAGAATGTGCATTTACAAAGCTCGCTGAGAAAGGGGTGTTTATGTTTCATCATCACCCTGGTTAGGACCAGTTTCTCTGAGCTGCCTTTGAAGAAAAGAGTCCTTTTTAGGTGCATATGCCTGGGTGACTGTGGAAGGCTAATAAAGATGGATTTGAAAGAGGACAGATTAGCCTCATCATCAGGGAAATACACAGGTACCTCAAAGATGTCGTTACCAGTGTTTTAGATGCTACCTAAAAGCTAACCAAGCTTTCACTCCTTTTGATTAATCAGAATATTTTTCGAGAAGGAGAAGCAAATGTGACTCGTATTTGGACTTGAGCTCAGCGAGGGATTTGAGGATCAAAGCTGGGATTTTTGCATTTCTTTTGAACGGAAAAGCAGTGTGATTAGTGTCATGCGTGCCTGCGACACTGCATATTGCAATGTGGAGCAGTAAACACAGGTGACAGCAGCCACAGCGCATGGGCTGCAGAAAGGAAACACTTCTTAATCCTGCTCACATATTTAAAGGTCGCTATTTGAATTGCATTGGCTTGCACGTGTGAGTGTGACTGTCAGCCTCACGCATGAGGCTCTGGAAAATACAGACCTGTTTAAGATCGTTCCCTGCTTCCCAGGGCACATACACTCGAGGAATAAAAAATGTTTACCAGCAACATCTAATTCTGAGGCAGTTTAGATGAGATTTTTAATTTGGTCACTCCCTCTACTGGAGGCTTTTTGCCTAGGTCTTATTTGGATGGTGATCACGTTATCAATTAATTAATCAACCCTCATAGTGTTTTGTTTTGGTTTTTTTTTAAATAATTTCTTTTAAAAAGACAAACAACACTGCACTTAACTGTTTTTTGTAGCTTCCAGTGTGCAAGCTGTGCAGGGCTGTGTGTGCAATGAAACACAGCATAATTGCCATGCAGCCTGTCGTAGTCGCACAGCGAGGCAGCGAAAGATGGTCCGTGCGAGTTAAGAGAAGTTTGGGGGCATGCTTTCTCTACGAGAGCCTTTAAAACAGCACTTTATTTTTAGCCTCCCAGTGTCTGCTTCAGGCCACATGCTGTCAGGATGCTAATCCAGTTTACTAATGGGATTTTTAAAGCTAACTCCCACGTGCTTTCAAGTATTGTTTCATAAGAACCTGAAAATTGAGAAAAGGGCATCACAGGATATATCCCAATAGGTTTTAGCTTAAAGAGCAGAGGTGATGGGATCACTATCAATTTCAGTAACCTATTCAGCTTTCATTGCATAATCCCAGCAGATTAAGAGTACTGCTTTGAAGGCTTTACGGTGCACGCATAATATTTAGTTTGGAGATGGCTCTGTGTAAATGGTAAAAGCCTAGACAAAGGGTAAGCAAATGTAATTCCAGCATGTTTTGCTGAGGAAGATTAATAAAATGCAGCAATAACAAAAAGCTCAATGAATGGTCAAGATGTACCTCAGTAAATATAATTAATTCCTAGCTTCACTAAACATAATCTCAGTACCAGTGCGAGACTGATGCAAGAACTTTTTCCTGCCTTAATCTGCTCTTAAAATGGAAAGACTGGGGTAATTCACAAAAAGTTTTGATGGGAAATGATTTATTTCCATTAATTCAAATCCTTGTCAATAGCAAAACTACTCAATCAAAATGCAGCATTTCTGCTGTTGGGATGTATTTAAGTTTTTGTTTCTTTGGTGGCTCTCACTACAACACTAACCATGCTCAGAAATTGCACGTCTCGAGCACCGCAAGCTTTTCTTAGCTAGGTTTGGTTAAGCAAGGACTGTGTTTAAGCCAGGGGCCAGCCTCTGTTTAACACGGGCATGCATTCCAACCTCTCTTGTTTTCAGATTGCCGGTGGAAATTTTCCTCTCTCCTGTCTGGGTTTTCTTCTGAGCTGCCTGTCGCAGTTCTGGAGCAGTTTTGAAGTGGCTGGTGAAAGTCTCTCTGTTTTCCCTTTACCTTTCTCCATTTCTTCTACTGCTACGCTGCTGCCCGCTCTTTGATCTGGTGGCGTCATTACCTGGGAGAGGTTTTACCAAAAGCCTGGGTCATCTAATCAGACAGCAACACGCTCAGGCTCTAACTTCTTCTAGGAATGGGCTCTGTGTGTGAAGAGACCTTCATTTGGTGAAGAGACCCTGAGATCAACCACTCAGCTCTGTCCCATCTTGAATTTAGCATCATTTTGGAATGCCACCCTCTTGGGGGGATGAAATTCTTGTATCAAATCAGCCCTTTATGTGCCAGGACGTTAAATTTAATGCAGCTATACTCTGAAGTTTGAAATTAGCAATAATTCAAGTAAAAAACCTAGGCTTTGTTGTTCAATAACATCAGGGGTCACTACAGAAACCTGTAATCTGTGAAGTTTACACTGTGTGTCACGGGCTTATGTCTTGCCTGGGTCAGAGGACACCACAAATATTAGAGTTTCACAGAAGAAATAGGGGAGTCTCACAAGCTCTGCGTTTCTATTTAATGCAGTGTGTAACCTGGTGTGGAAAATCTGGGAAGAAAAGGTAAATCTGTGCCTGGCTATGCTCCCACTACCTTTGGTTGAGAAAATCTCAGAAATTAGGAGTATAGGATAAGCGTTTCTAATCAACTAAGCAAGAACTATTAGACATCTGAAGTTAAAAAGCAAACTCCCAAGCTGAACATCGAGGTGTTCAGAATATCACAAAGAGATGGCTAGGGAAAAGAAAGACTGACAATGTTGAAAAATAGGAAACATGAAGGCAGCACTGCTACTTTAAATGATGTCTAGCAAAAAGGTGACGGTATTTTTAAAAGCTGTTGAATTGATACTTTTGATCGTAGCATCCAATAACCCAAAAGCTCTGAAACTTTCTGAGAAAAATTGGAACCTATTAATTCTTATTGAAAGCGCATCCCTGGCATGCTGTCCTTGAAGATGTTTGCTCATATATATATATACACACACACTATATATATATAGTTACAAGAGTAGGTGGTTAAAGGTGATCGAACAGCATAAGATTTTCCACTTACACCATGATTAGAACAACATCCCAGCCCAATAACCTTCCAATGAATCAGTGTGAAAAATCACAAGGTCAAGTCCAGGCCTGCTGTGCAGGTGGAGCCCTGCTGCATGCTGACATCAAGCAGGAATTTGGCTGCTTAACAGGCTGGTTTGTTGCCTATTTAGTAGCTGCAAAACATATACAAGTTTTATGTTATGACACTCGAAAACACCACCTGTACTACTTCATGCTGACTACTGTACTTCGACAAAAGCCGTGCAAGCTTTGGATGAACAGAAAAGCCCTACGTAAAGCATGACACAAGGCACGGTAGCATTGGACTGCCTCAAAATGACATGCTAAGTCAGAAAGACGAATAGCAGAAGGTGATGAACTCGTGTAGCTGTCAGTCAAATTGACTAAGGTAATCTATAGAAGCGTCATTTGAAGTCTCCAAATTTCTCTTTGAAGTCGAAAGTTGATTTCTCTACCAGTAAGGGTATAAAATGTTTCACTGTCCGGGTAGAAGAACATTGCCTGAGAGCACATGGTGTGTCCAAACATAACTCCTCCTTCCTTGTCCCTGAAATCGTGGTGTTCTTACCCATGAAGTAAAGCAGCAACCCATGGGCTCTGCCACGTAAACAAAAGGTCTAGAGAAAATTTTCAAGGTTTCCTCAGCTTTTATGACCCGGCTCTACCTGTTGCTTGTGGGTGGCAATGTTGGCTCGTCTGTTAGCTGAGCTTTATGTCCATGTCTGAGCTGGATGCTGTGAGCTGGGGCGGGGGGTGGGCTGTAGCATGGATGTGGATAGCCAGGCGGCAGAAACGTCGTAACAAATTATTATTTTCATTATATTTTGATTTTTTTGTTTCCAAAAAGTTACAGAATAAAGATGTCTCAGGGTTGGGTTTTTTGTTTGCCTTTTTTTTTTTCCCCCCAAATTTTTGAGAACCCCGGACTGCAAAATAACAAAGAGTAGTTGTGAGCTATCAGGCCTAAACTTGCCTGTAAATCCTAGTAAAATGAATTATGTAGACTTTTTTTCCCTCCCCAGTGAAACGAACTCTCCAGGCTGCAGTGGATTTTCATACGGACTTCCTCAATTCTAAGAGTTTTCAGGCTCCCTCATCTGTTCCCAGCTACATCCTGTAATTTCCAGTGCTGGTTGCTGCACTCTAAATCTGGCCAGCACAACTTACATGGACTTATCAGTGACTCATCCACATATTTGAAGATCTTAAGAATGAATCACATCGACATGTTTGCTGAATTCCTTCTGCTGCCTGTGAAGGAAGGCTCACACTGACGGACTGTAGAACAGAGCTCAAGACAAGAGAGACTTTGATGTTTAGGGACTTTATACGAGTGTGCACTCTCTGAAGAGAGGATTTAAATCAGCTTATTAAATCATGCTGACTTTGTTGTCAAACTCAGGCAAGTGACACCTTAACAAAACGCATCCTTCAATTTTTCAGGCAGTAACCGAACATGAGGTATAATTAAAATGTTTGTTTTTGAATCTGGCATTTAAAATATGTTGTTGCTGCTGTTAGAATAGCTCTCTGTCAAATCAGATCAGAGGAGGAAGTGTCACTCAGCACAACAGGCCACAGTCTGCACATATAAATTGTCTCAAATCTTCCCTTTCAAATGTCAGCTGACAAATCAAAATGAGAATAGGCTATGCAGCATAAATACCAGTTATACATTAAAGACTTAACACAGGGCTCCTGTCTACTAACGTCTGAGAGCTCCAAACGCAGAGAAACCACACAGAGTTAATGATAATTGATATCATATGGTCTTTATCAAAGCTTCCTCAAGAAAAGCAGCTTAAGGGAAAATCCGTAAATGTGTGTCTTGACCACAGTCTACCAATCTTCTTCCGCATTGGAGCCTTTAACTAATTTGTTGGTTTAATTACTGAGGCACAGGAAAGTTTGCAAGAGTGATAATTGCGTATTCTTTGATTGCTGATCGTTACATCAAGTGGTCTTTTTGAATTAAAAATAAACCCCGAGTGTAGTATGCGAACCTGGGAAACCAGTCTGCGCCTAAATCTGGAAGTATAAGCCTGCTACTCCTGGCTGACAGCACAAAGTGAAAAGCAAAGCAACAGCAAAGTTCCGAAATCCTGAAATTGCTGTGACAGACAGTTAACTGCAGCCTACAAAAATCTGGGATTCCAAATGGGTCAAGCAAGATCAATGAGACTGCGGGCTCTCGTCTGAGGGGGATTTAGAGGCTTGTTAGGTAACTTCTAATGTGCCACATACTTATATCTTTAATTGGAGGGGGTAGTATAGCCTACTGCATCGTTCTGAACTAGCGCCGGAGGAATTACCAGAAGGTCAAACGGAAGAGAGAGGCAGGGGGAGGAGGAAGTGGTAATTGAAGAGACAAGAGATGATTGTGAAAGTACTTGGAGGAGTCTGTGTGTCTGGCAAGATGCAACAGGCCAAGCTACAAACAGGAGGCAAGGCACTTACTGGAACAACCTCTTTCCTCACTTCCCTCCCAGCCCAGAGCAATGCCATCAACTAACTGTCCCCAGCAGCTGCCGAAGCAACAAAGCACGGTGGTGGCTAATTAACTGCAGTATCTATCCCAGTCTAAGGACAGACATATTGGCCGAACACACACTCACACAGCGATCAAGCGTGTAACTACAGGTGCCTCTGCTGGAACACCTTCGTTTTCCAGAGATTAACTGAAATGAGAAGATGACAGCAAAAATCCATCATCAGTAGTTGAATGGCCTTCCTTCTGTTCTGGCTCATTTTACAGTAGGTCTTCTCTGTCCTTTCTATCGTTTATAAAATGGAGTATCTTATAAAAGTTTGCATCATTCTGCAGTAAAACTTGGTCAGAGCTTACCCAGGAAACAGGCCAGGCCTTCAGCCATCAGCATAGCTTTTCAGTCCCATGAAAAACTAAACACAGCTGGAAAGATAAATTCAGAGGAAATGTTTTAAGCAAACTGACAAACTGACCTTTTTGGTTTTTTTTTTAATATCCTGTCAAGAGGAAGGTGACAAGTGGTCCTGGATGGCACTATGGATGTAATGGAGGAGTTCAGAGTAGAACCTGAAACACACTGGGAGTGCATGAATTGGACCTTGTGTCACAGACAAAGCACAAAAACCTCAAAGGCT
Organism: Phoenicopterus ruber ruber; assembly: GCA_009819775.1. NCBI lineage: Eukaryota > Metazoa > Chordata > Aves > Phoenicopteriformes > Phoenicopteridae > Phoenicopterus > Phoenicopterus ruber. The sequence continues at coordinate 1,384,731 of CM020221.1, forward strand.
AAAAAAGATTGCACTAGGAAACAGGGATGAAAGAAGAATTTGGGTAGTGACATTACCGATGGAAGTGTCTGAGGCACAGAGGCGGTAAGATAGCCCAAGAGACATCAAGAGACAAAAAATGGCAGCATTTACAACGCTGTGGGATGACACAAGAAACTGCAATTGAAGTAAGGGAAATCAAGAGTCTGATTATTACAGTTCATCAGAGCAAAGAATAATGAATCCAGAGTAGCACGGATCAAGGAAGGGGTTTGAATAAGGAGAAACCACATGAGGAAACACATGCGACACATGATTGCATCAGTTACGTGGAGAGACAGCGAGTCAGGTACCAATGGTGGCTTATGAAGACGCTGTTTTTATTTCAGATGCTGAATATCCACTCTGCCTGACTGGGAGCAAAGCGTTTGCCTAAGAGGAAATCTGGCACGGTCTCACCCTGCTTTTACAGCAACCCTTATTATACATTTCTTGGATTTCAAAGGATTCTCTTGCAGATTAAATGGACTCAGTATTTTCAGCAGTTCTGCTAACCATTGTTTACTAGTGTTACCTTATACCTGAAAAAGGTTCTTTAAAAATATGTCTTGGGGGATTATAAATTATTGCAACCTCCAGACTGTGAAGTTACTTGATCTACTCTTCAGAATTTCTCCTCAGATCTCCATGCACCACCTTGTTCTTATATATACACACACATACCCCCCTCTGAAGAAGCTATTCTGACATGCAATAGTAAATTTGAGATGCAAAACCTATATAGGGAGAGAGAACGCAGAGTTCCTTACGCAGCACACCAAAATTTGATTTACAACATTTAGTTATTTGAAAGCTTCAAGAAAATAGCAACAGCATTACAGCTCGAACCCTTATACTGTTGGGAATTTTTTCTTCCCTACAGATAAGGAGGATGAAACACACAAGCAAAAAAAGGGTTTGTTACTTGAACTTTTTTGATAGGTGCTTTAAAAGCAATTTCAGTTTTCAAAAAGAACATACATTTATAATTAATATGTCATCTGTTTTTAATGAGGATTTTTTTGGTGTAACATGTACCTTCAATACAGCTACAATATATCTTCAAAATGCACACCATTTGCCAAGACAGACATTACACTCATAAGGAAAGTATCTTAAAATGTTTGTGTAGTATTTTTAGAGTTGTATTGTAAAAATGCAAAGCCACAACAGTATATCATTATAATTCAAATTTAAAGGCAAGAAAATTCAATAAAGTACTTTCTTCTGCAACTGCTCCGAGACCGATACATTGATATTCTGCTGCATAAGAGCATAGACAGTATTTCAGCTAATGGGTTTTTAAAGTATGCACCAAACCTTAAAACGCTCACAGCCTTACCAGCTTTTTGCTTGTGATCCATTCCACTCCGCAGTGCCATCGCTCACGGGCAAAAGATACTGGCAGATTGAGATCAAACTTGGAGATCTTGATCAGGACTTGGACACCTGGTTACAAAGGGAAAAGGGAAAAACAAAGTTATACTGGCATCGAACAGTTGGTCTGCAGTCATCCTCTTTGCAGTGCTCCTTGTTTCATATAATTCTATTATATCCTCCCGCGTGTTTCTCCAGGCTGATGAGTCCTCCTATTTAGTCATTGCTCATAGAGAAGTCACACCAGACCTCCGATTAGCCCATCAACCTTCTCTGGGCTTTTTCCAGTCGCCCACATCCTTTTGGGAACAAGGGCACCAGAACCACACAGACTGCTCTACACCGACCTACAACAGATTCACAGTGTCACAGTCATCTCCGCTCCTGACAGTTGATTTCCTCCTCTGACTGCTACTGCACCCAGACAGCGTTTCCCCGGCACTACTAGTTATAACTGAGGTGGAAAGAGTCAGCGTAGAGCTGTCAGTGTAAAGATGAGAGCACTTCCCCCACCCTCTCGTGTACTGCCACTTTCGCCGCTTTGTATGTCTTGTCACGTGAGCCATTTAGTCTCAGCGCCTGTTTGCAGCCCATCATAGTTGGTCCTCAACCCCATCCCCACGAAAAGCTCGCTATCACCAACGAACTTAGTCGCCATATGGTTCTCCCACTCATTTCTCAGTATATTGAACAAATCCTTGCACAAACTGCTGGTGATCTCTCTCCTTTCTGAAGGCTGGTTACTTACTCCTGCACAATTTTTCCTGTCTTTTAACTAATTACTCACCATGTAAATATCTTCCCTCTCATCCCACAGTGCCTTTAACTGCCAAACACTTTTTTAAAATCTGTATTAACTGGGAGTTGGGACACACACAGCAATGGAGTTTCCTCAAAGAACTCAAACAATGTGAGACTTTTAACTTCCATTCAGAGACACCCCACTAGCAATTCCCACATATATGATGTTTATCAAAGCATCAGATAAGGAGGGACTGTGCCCTAGACCAGCCTTACTTACCCAGTTCTTATGTCAGGCTTCCCAGTCTGCGGTTCCCCGTAGCGCTGCTTTCCCTATTCTCGAGACTAGGTGCCCTTACCTAGTCCTGCCTTTGAGTTGGTAGAAAGACAAAGCTACTTTTAAATGACTGTTTTGTATAAAATGTTGTTCCCCTTTTGAAACTGAGTGTGACAACAACAGATCCGGGGACATTTGCTGCACGTGCAAGAACACTGACTTAGCCTACATTACACTTGCTGCTGAGTGGTTTGGTACTCCCCCGGTACCATTCAAAGTTTCTAATACTGGAAAGCTTCCAAAGTTTGTGAGCAATTCCATTCCTCTCCTCACTCTCCTACTCTGCTGCCATTTGTGGGTCTCTAATAGGATGGAGTCGTCTTCTTGCTGGCCTCAGGACTTGTGCAAAACTGTAAGTATTATCTTTTCCCTTTCCTTCCTTTCTACTTAAAGGCACCATCTTTCCTCTTCCTTTGTCCTCCCTCCCCTCCTCCCCGCTGGCAATTTGTTAAAGATCCTGGTTAGACCTTTGTTGCTTTACTGTGGAACAGCCTATCAGTACCATCTGTTGATAACAGGACACAGGGGCTGGAAGTATTTTGTTTTGGTATTTTTGATGTTCAAGTTGAGCCTCATCGGCTCCCGGCAAACAAAGATCTGGGTGTTGGCTTCACATCTTGTCTCTACACAGCCCAGAAATCTATATCGGACGGAGACGACGTGACTGCTTCTCCCAAATCCATTAGAATCTGTTGCTCCCAACACGATCACAGCTGGTGGAGAGATTTCTTAGGACCTCACAGTTTCATGCTGGGTCCAAATAACTCTTTCAAATGTAATGGTGGGTAATAATCCAAGTAGTGTTAAGCCAAAGAGTACTTACACCCAATGTAAGAACCGTCTTTTACAAATAGTTTATGTGCAAACTGACTTGCCCTAACTACATTTGAATGGTTAACCTTATTCAACATACTAACAAAAAGATCCAAGCGGAGAGATGAGAAAGTCTGCTAATGACACCAGCAATTTAAGATAATAAGGGCTGATAAGAATTGCTGAAGGACCATATGAGGCTGAAAAGCTGGCAGTAAAACATCCGATCAAGTTCAACATAGATACATGTAAAATGATGCATGAAGGAAAAAAAAATTCTCACTGCGTACACAGAAATAGAGAGACTGAGCTGACCATTACCCAGTCTTGATGTTAGAGTCAAGAGGTCCACAAAAACATCGTCTCTGTTCATTAGAGGTCAAAAAGCAATTCAAACATTAGGAAGGAAACAGCAAATGAAACTGAGAATATCATTATGCTGCCAACTCCGTGGTTTACCCGCAGCCTGAATACTCTGGTCTCCTCATCTCAAGAAAGGCTCTAACAGACAGTGCTGGGGGGGGGGTGAGTCAGAGCAGTCATAAAAAATACAGAACAGCTCCTGGAAAAGGAATGACAGTGTAGACTGAGACTCTTCAGTTTGGAAAGGAAACTCTGTCAGTCACCCTGCAAGAGCCCACCGAGAGCACTACAACAAGAGGAAGCTGTGCTTGAAACCGCCTGGCAGGAAGCAAACCGGGAATGCCAGTGTTAATCCAAGCTATAGCAAAACATGCACCACTATGCAGTGGTTTAAGCCAGCTAACACTTCCATATTTGTTTGGTTTTTTTAAATACTCTTCATAGTTGCTTAGTGACTTGGGTCATACTTGTTCTTTTGCAGACACAGAGGAAGACCGGCTCACAATCCTCACCCGCGTGGTTTCTTTCTTTTTAGCTTTTATTGTACAATGCACAAATTCTTCTCCATTGTAATTCTCTGGCAGGACATGGCCAGACCCGGATGCCCTGCACCTTGGCAGAGCAAGAGGCGAGAAATGGGGAGGGAAGATGGGCACTACCTCAATCTCTCTTAATACAGGTCTCTCACAGTTTGGAGAAGAAAACACAGAGCAGACTACGTTTTATAGCAGCTGTCAGCTTTTCCTCATTTCTTTGGCTTTAAATAGCTCTGCCACCTGCCTGCTCGTCTAAGACAGCCCGTCTGACGAGGCAGGACAGACCATCTCAGCCTGCTCCACACAAGTGGCCCCACTGCAGATCACAAGCTCTGCTTCTGCCACTGAATTTCCACAGCCCATAACCTCTGCAGGGGCAGGGACACCTAACCAGGGACCTGCTGGTTTAGAGGCCGTACAAACTTCGCTATGAAGATAGCTCTCTGCTACTCCTTTAATGCAGTTTGACCTCCCTGGCACGGCCAGCATAGCATAGAGAGGGCTTCACAAGAGGCAGAATTTGAGCAGGAGCATTTTCCATGTGTTTCAAGCTTTTTCATCGGCAGTAGGCATGGCTCGATGTTCCTCTCCAACCGAGCCACTAGTTACATGCAACGTATGCTGCTGACGCTCTGCAGCGGGTGTCCGTAAAGACGTTTTGCCTGCATTACCACAATCTTGTTTACCTCATCCTTAAATGAATTCAGTTACGTGAGCCTGCTAAGGAGATCTGAGACTGAGGACTCTGCGTTTGCAACATTCTAAATGAATGTTCTAAATGGACCTGATTTAAATTGATATTCAATGGAAGAAGTTAATCATTAATGATATCCCTACATCTGAAATCGAACACAGACTGATAGGCTCCCTATTTCAATAACCTTATACCATCATGCGATGGCAAACAGGGCTGTAAGTGGGTGTAAATCTAAGTTAAAAGAGAAAAGTAAGTTATATGGCTCAGCTTATGTACCTATTGGGGCAAAACTGAAATGCTTTTCATGCCGTCTAGCCTGCTCTGTGGCGATGAACATCCTCACCCCTCATATAAAACACTCTCTTGATACGACATATAATGGGGTCCTAAACACAAGAGGATCAGTTGAACATATAGTCCCCCCTCCCTGTATTCCTGCAGATTAAGAAACAGACTAAAATCCTGATGACCTACTACCATCATCCAAGAGCAAACATTTTCACAATATCTCCCACCGTTTTCTGCAAGGGACATGTGCTCTGTCACGGACAGGATAAACTTAGTGGGCTGGATGCCAAGCGCATGCAGCAAGATAAAGAATTAGCCCAGGCATAGCCAGCACCTCCATCTCCAAAGGTGCTTAAATTGAAACAATATGTTTTCTTAACAGTATTTAAAAATACAAACAAAACTCAACCAAACCAAAACCCCACAGCAAATACATGCATGTTTGATTTTTATCTTGCTGCCATAAAAATTTAGTCTTCCCCCCACCAAGCCATTTTATATTGAACCAAATACACTATAAGTGAACTCCTGCTTCTTGTTTGTACCCAAATACTGATATGACATCGCTTCTGGGAAGAAACAGTCCCATCCGTCTTTTACATTAAATTGATTAATTGTTTTTCCATTCGTATTCTTTGTGATGTTCCTCCAAACACTCCACAAATTATCTAGCCCTTAGAAAGCCAGAAGTTGTTTGGCGCTTTTTTTTTTCCCCTTCTCCTCTTTAAACTTGAATGCAGCTTGAGAGACTTAAGATCTCACATTAGTTTTAACTGCTTCACTGTAGACCTGCTGGCACCGTTGACAAAAAGGGAGGGCTCCGACACGCCATGAAGATGCGCTCGTTTCAGTGGCCAACAAAGAGCCAAAGGCGACCCCTATTATTAGTGCTAGTGAGACTAGATTTACCATATTATTAATCATTAAAGTCTGACTCAAAATTCAGACTGGCTTGTACTTACTCCATGGGTCAGGGAGCTTTACCAGAGCTCATTAACTGTGCCGGGCTACTCATTTACTCTTTCTGCAACAACCTTTTTCCTAATGTATGAGGGGAAAAATGAAATACAGGTGATTTTTCTGTTTGAGGGGTGTTTGCTGCTTGATCTTAACAAATAGAAGCAGCAGGAGCATTTTGCTTGTCAAGAGGACAGTAATTCTTCAAATCCCTCTAAAGAGATAATGAGTGGCAGCGTAATGCTTTTGATCTGTCATAATTATAAAATAAAAGAGAACGGATGCAAAGCTCACGTGCCACGGGAAGGTCACTCACTTTTCAACGTCTAGGATTCCCTCTGTGGCTAATCCCAGCGTGTCCTGAACGCGGGCTATTTTTAGGCACAATAGTGGGCCCGTTATACATCCTGTCCCTATAAAATGAGTGCCTTACTGGCAATTCTCCTGTAGGGCAGCTAATAAGTAGGTAGGAAAATGACGTCTCTGTACTTTTGACTTGCATGCTATCGCAAGGAAGGACAGCAGGAACGTCTCCTCTCTGGCGTCAAACAGTCCCCCTGCAGCATACATGCAATTTAAATTATTACAAGGCAATGTTACAAGTATGAACCCTGGCACAAAATAAAGTAATTACATTTAATTAGGCAGCCAAAAAAGTGATGGCCTGAGACTCGCTGCCTTAGATGTAGCCTTTTGTTGACTTAACACAGGACAGGTAATGAATGAAACTTCAAAGTGTAAGCAACTAAATTGCTACTTAATTAGTGGAGCCCCAGTCAAAAACACAGCAAAACAAAAAAACAAACCCTCAATTTTCTTTTGTCAAAGGAATTTAGACAAAGATCCCATGTCTCAGAGAGGCCCTGAAATTAAAGATTATTCTATTAAGTACGCGTTTGTGTTCAAAAGCGAGTTTCTGTTTTTGTTAATGCAGAGCTCCCCAAAGGTGCTAGATTGGCAGCCCTGGAGCCTGACAGTGCCCAAAAGGGAACTCGGGGCAAAGAAGTTACTAGCTCACAAATCTTACTTGCCTGCTAAGGATCAAGTACAGATATTTAATCCTTTGAGTACTCTGATCTGCTGGTACGCCCTAACCGAGCAGCCTACCACAGCGAGACAGCTTTCAGAATCAGAAATGATGGAAGATAGATATGGAAAAAGAAAAGTAGGTATTGTAACACTAAATTTTTATGTACAACCTCTCAGTTTTGCTGTTTCATATCCAGGGTTGCATAGTTTGCCAGAGCTCTTCTCTGGAAGCCTCTTATGTGTATTCCATACACATCCTGCTGCTTTATCATACAATTAATCGTGAAAACCAAAAGTGGGTCTGAATAGCGTAACAAGTTATGCTAGTCTGTCACCTCTGGGCCAGCATTTTATTCTCATTTCAATCAGAGACGAAAACAAGCTACTTACTGTTCTCATCTCATTCCTCACATGCTTACACCAGACTGTAAGCCTCCACTCCCGAGAGGTGCTCAGGATGGATCGGCCAGAGCCTCAGCAGTTGACGGAGCCTTTATTTCATCTGTCTGCCTACAACCATGAGAACAGCTGGAAGGTAAAATAACATCTACTATAAAGATTTCTACCTGGCTCAGGTTTTCCCTCTCAGCCCACTTCGGTGCAACAGACCCTTTAGCCCCTGACAATTTTGCCCATTTTTAACTCCACTTCCCGGCCCCACCTGCCTGTCTCTCACACCTTTTCCTTTTATTTCTCCCCTCACTCTCATCTTTCCCTCCTGCTTGTTGTTCATCTCTCTAGAGCCAGTCTTTTCAGCCCCACCTGATGTGCTGCTTTGCACTCTCCACTGCAGACTTCGTGGCTGAGGTTAGAAGCAGCACAGGAAAAGGTGTGGGGGTGATCAAAATATATAACTACATCCTCCTAAATCCTTTATTTCAGGAGTTTGAGAGGACTAAAATAGTACTTTGTATTTTTTTTGGAGGAGGGGAGCTGTGTTGTCATGTCATGTCTTGTCCATGCTCCCATCAAACAACAAAAACTACAAACAAACAAAAGAGTCTGATTCCACATCTCAAAACTCTGGCAGCTGCTAGTTCTGGAGTAGCAGCTCCATACCCAGGAACTATTAAACACCAGCTTGTCCCAGTTGCATCCCAGAGTTTGTTTTTATTTTGTGGGGCGTGAGGAGACTGCTCTGATGTACTAAAACTATTCACTCTTTAAGCTAGGCTTTAAGCGAGCAGATACATGCGCCCCCGTGCAAGCTGCGCTTTCTGTCTACAGATTGAAAACACTCAAGAAACCTCGGCACTTGCATTTTTTGCACTGCGTTTCATACAGCTGCACATGTAGCAACATTCAGGTGGTTCTGATCAATCCCTTCAGTGAACTGAGAGAGGCAGTTTCCACACAGGTGAATTTTGGTAGCACATTTTTTTAGGGGGAGTTTTCATTCTCCTCACCTGTCCCCTGGATGAAACACAGGATTTTTTTTTTTCCCCTGTTTTTCCCCTTTCTTGGCACAAGATATGAGAACAACCAGCATAGAAGCCCATATGCTTTGTAATTACTTGAGAGCAGCAGTGTGCTGCTGGGCAGAACACATCACAAAATAAGGGGCCTCATACATTGACATTTGGAGATTTTATCCAGTCAACGAAACCATTTTCTCAAGAGCCTGTATAACTCAGGAGTCTGAATCATGTTTTGAAAAGTGACTTAGAGACTCAGGGCAAGAACCAGATCTCTTACTGCCAAGCTCAAGCCCCTTCGCCAGCTGGGCTTGCAGGAGAGCAGTCTGGCAAACACACCAGTTGTACGTGTGCATGCTGCTGCGCAGAAGGGCTCCTGATGATGCAGCTCCCACTGAGATGCTACTGCAGTCCAGAAAAAAGCAGCGGCATCATCACCTGCATCATTTTCCCAATATCATTCCCTCACTGGCAGCTCTCGGAGGAAGACAGGCAAGGCAGCCCCATCCACTCTTCCATCAGCAATACAGGAGGCTACAGCAAAACAGCCTGGCAACGAGCATCCTTCAACTCCCCGTAGGTGATGGGATGTACAGCAGCGGTTCCTGCTTGCGAATGACAACAAGGCAGAACTGGGAAGGCAAAAAGTCTTAGAGCCAGAGAACTAGAACTGCTAGTAACTCACAAGTGTGCGTCCCATCATGTGCAGAAGCCACCACGGGTGCCCCAAACAATACTTGCTGGCTCCCTGATGACGACAGCCAGCGAGGACTCAAGCCTACAAGTGAATTGAACCTTCACATCTATAATCCTGAGCCCATGCTTTACTAATTAAACTACAGTATAAAGGCTGCTCAATCCTCTGGCAGCTCTGCTCTGAAACTGGAGAGCTTTGCTTGTTTAGCAGTTGTTATCAGAGAACTGTGGGCTCCGATTCCCATGATGTCCAATGCCTACCCTCAGAACAAGCACCCAAAAGCGTCTGGGATGGGGCAGAGCTCAGACCCACCCGGTTTCCCACAGCCAGCTTTAAATGGCTCCCCACACATCACCCTGCTCTCTCCACTGGCTGTACTGGGTGCCAAAACCTCACACTTCGCCACCTAAAACCATCATGCTGAAGCTGGGGGCTTAACTCTGAACATACAGAGCTTTCAACATGCCAAGAGAGGGTATTTCATCACTGAGTTTGGGGTCCTGCAAAAAGTCCTATCAGAAAGACTGGGACATATTTAGAAGAAAAGACCTTCCTACCCCCTCCACCTGAAATTTAGCTGCTTCAGCGAGAAGCGCAGTGGGCTGGAAGCACGCTCTGAAGCTGGGAAGCACTTCCAGGAAAGCTTTACTCGGTTCATTGGTTCAAGTAGGGACAACCAAAGGAAAAGGCATGTTGCAGGGCCTCGCAGTTAGAGAATATGACGCGCTTACAGCAACCCTCGCATTGAGTTGGCACAGTTCTCTTTATTGCATGAATCAAACTTAGACATAAGAAATACTTCCAGCTAAGTACACGGGTCTCATCCATACTCACCTCCCAGCTGCCCAGCTAACCTTTCTCACTTTATTATTAGCGCGAGTTCAATGATTTGGCAAGTGTTCAGTTATTTGACCGAAATGATGTTGCACTATCTCCCTCCCTAATAGCAACCACACCACCCGCTTTTGCTTTAGGCTGTGTACAGTGTGCTACCATCCCCTTCTCCACTGTTTCCTACGCTAATATCCACTGAGACAACAGCTTTTTTGTCCAAACCCACATCACACCCACACATCCCCGCCCTCTCAGCTCGCCTTTTTGCTGGAGATAAAAAATGGCGAAGGAGGCACCTCCTTCCTTCTCCACCTCTCACCGAAACACTGAACGTGGACCCTACCTTCTGCAGGGGTGACGTAGAGATCAAACCCACGCGCTCGACACTCACGTGTGGTTTTCAGTAGAAAGTGCAGCAGCACTGAATCTGCTCTACGAAGACATAAAACGTGTATCTACAGAAAGCAATATTTTATGTTCAGCGGCCTTTTTCCCTGTCACTAGGCACAGCACTGCGGATTACGCTAGCCTTACAGCTTTATCGGTTAGTATAGCCTTTTACCAATAAAAGCAGCAGTTCTGAGGTAATTCAAGTGTTTCACTGAAATCAGTAGGACTGTCTTGTACTCCTCTGCACTGTTCCTTTTTAGGAAAGTGTTGGAAAAAGACCCAAGTGTAAAATAGAGAGAGGGGAAGAAAAGAAGAAATTCAACAGAATTTCACCAACTTTTGGAAGAGATAAGCAAGCACCAGAGGGACACTAAAAGCAAGCATGGGCCAGCTGAAATTGGATTTAAATTAGATTCCTCCTATCTTTCAACAATACATAGAAACGATTCCTTTAATTATTTAAGATAGACTGTGAAGTGCTATTTGAAGCTTTGTTTTCCAGATATGATTAAAATGCAAATGGAGAGAGAACGCATGTACATTGCTGCTGCTACAAATATGTGCTCACTGAGGAGCATTTTGCTTGCAAAAAGAGATAAGAGGTTGGAGCGGTCTGGCTCTTTTTCCCCAGAGTCACTGGGGTAGCAACAGAAATACGGCTGCTTGTACAGCGCACGTTAATGCACAGGCAGAGTTGCGACAGGTTAGAGATTAAGAAAAATTCAGAGAATGCACAGAATAGTTTTGATGACTTGTGCTTTTTAGTATCTAGCTAGTGTCAAAACCTGTGCATCTCGAGGAAATTGATACGTCACCACCTCCTGTCTTTCCAATGGCATGCAGCCATAGGCTCTTCTCTGAGCTGTTGATTGACTGCATTTACTATCGCATTTACAAGTAATTACAGACCAGCTGCCTAGCTATACCATTGTTTTGTCTAAAAATAGACTGAAATATTAATGGTGGCAAATCAGAAATCTTTAGTGAAAGAAATCATACATGCATAAATCAGAAATTCTCTTTCAAATCCATTAATAATCCTCTCTCAAATCTGTGCATAAAGCTACAGAAGCATTTCATGTATCTTATCTCTTCAGGCTACTGTTACGTCAAAGTATTCCTGACTGTGTACCCATTATATTTTTATCACCTTTCTTGATAAAAATCTTGCTTTGCAAGGTAATACTTTCTAGAGCTAAATATATACAAACGTCAAGTTCCCAGGCTGGTCTCCTGAAGACACAGAGAGTTTGAAGAGGTCCATAATCTCCCAGAATAGTCATTGTATCTGACAGATAAATCTGAAGCCCTTTCAGCAGAGCCAGTCCTTTCCAACAACATGGGGCAAACCTGACTTTTGCTGCTCTGGGGAGGAGGGCTCAGGGACATCCTTCCTGCCCTGGGAAGGGCAACGGTGGGATATTTGAGAGAGGACTGAAGAGGCAGACACCCTTCACTATAGGACTTCCATGGGCCTAGTGCAGAGCCATTAGATTCCTTTCATATTAACAAATTTTCTCCTCCCTCAGTCAGCCCTGAGGTTGTGACATCTTACCTGCCTGGAGGCATCTATCGGATTAAAGGAAATAGAGATGTAATTGCTCCTCGCTGAGTAACACTAATCCCAAGACAAGAGACAACAAACGCCCCCATTCATACTTCCCAGTTTCTGCTTCCTCCTCTCCCCAGGGCATTCATCACGCAGAGGATCTGTACCCCTACAGAAGTCCAGCCTTTTCTGCACAGTTCATGGCTCATTTTCTGAACAACAGCGATTTTACAGCTCGGTTTCCCCTTTCCTAACCTTGCTCAGGCTGCTCATCGTTTTCCATTTCTCGCGCCCAAGGCTTCCTGGCATTTGTCTCAACTTCCCATGCAGCTCCCAGTTTGACACCAGCCGTATCAGCCTCGTGACCTTCCTCTCCCCTCCCAGAGGTGCCACTGCACATTATCTCTTCCCCATCAACAAACCTGGCCAGGATCACACATTTCTGCCAGTCCACTGCCTCACGTGGTTTACTCTTTGACAGCCTCCCACCATCAGCCTCTCTTCCTGGAACACACAGAGCATTAAAAAAATGACTACCTGTGCACAAAGGTCGTTAAAGAAACAGCAGTTTCGTGAATAGGACATAGCACACACAGGTCATTTGCAAGCAGATCCCAAATGCAAATGGGATCATCTCCAAATCTTGCCCTATGTGTTTTTAAATCAAAGGCTATCTTCCTTTTGTAATACCATGCCTTTGGCTTAAAAGAAGCTATGACTTGTCAGAAAAATATTCTAATATAACTGAAGTTGTGGCTCCTGAAGGCCATCATAAACAGAGTTATTCTAGGGCACACCATGATATGTCCTTCACTGTCCCATAAATCTCATGATTAAGTTGAGCAATTGTATGTACATTTTTACAAGCATTCAGCTGAATCATCTGTATACACGCACACTCCCAGCAGTCAGGCAGTAAAAGTTTCCACCTTTCCGCTTATAGATATTTTGATGAAAGCTTCTAACTTGCTTTATTTTTTATGCTTTAACAGAGGTTATAATGTTGTCAGTTATTGTAAAGAAACAATAAAAAGGTGTTTGCTCTTAGCTATTTAGAAAAGCATTAGAAGATGGGGGAAACTAGCATTACTCTTTGAGTGCCACCATTATAAATGGGCGTACAGACAGAGTGTCTTATTTAATCACACATGGCACACCTAGAGAAAAAAAACTATTTTTGGCATATGAAAATGTCTGGGGGGAAATCCAGTTCAATCAGCTTCTTAGAAGCACGCAGAAAATGGGAGCGTCAGCAAGAGGTGGTTTCTGGACAGTATGTAAGCATTGCAGGGTAACAACAAGGTTTTGGTCATTCCTAGTATCCTAGTGCCTCTCTGACACCAAGCCTTGTTAGTACAGCTGAGGTGAAGCACTTTGCATGTCAAAGAGTAGAGACGCGGCCCTTCTTAGGTCTTTATGAACACGAACAACATTGTACAACATGGGAGAGTATAAGAAAATTGCATTCTTTCAAAAACTTCCATCAGTGTCGCCTTTTGCATCTCTTTCAGGACCGTAACTGCCTCCTCCAACACAGTTTATTAACTGTACCTGCCCTTCCCCAGGAGGGCCAACGAGGCAGCCCGGCAAGATTCGTGGAATCGCCTGCAAACCCCACTAGCCTTCCTTTGCTTTGCTCGTATCTAATCCGCATGCAGGCTGGAGGAACGCCTAGCCCCACAGGAAAGCTTAACTTCCAACACAGCCTGACAACTGTAAACCAAGGAATTATGCAGACGGCAATATAATAGGCACAATAAAAAACACCAGGGGAAAAACTCACAACGAGAAGGAATGGAAAAGAAATAGAAGCAGAAGTTTGCATAGAAATAGCATTTTCCTTGTGTATGATAAGTTTTGTGGGATGTTAGGGTTAAAAAGAAGGCTCCGCTCTGAGGGAGCAAAGCACTGTGATCCTATATGCAGCTGTAATGAACAGATACACAATTTAAGTTAGCGGGATTTCAGTCGATTGAAATTCACTGTTCAACACTTCAGGGTGGTAGCAAGAGAACTGCTTTGCTCATGTTCATTACAGTGTTATAAAGAATGTTTCTGTCTTCTACTACAAGATTTTTGTGTGGGAAGAAGAGGTTTGCAGCCAGGGAAGAGTTCAACTGCATAACAGCAACACCAGTTACAGCCTACGCATAATGTACAAGCAAAAACTAATTCCTTTCACAACTGTCAGCAAGTGTTAAGACAGCCTTGTGCTTTGGGGAGAAGACAGGCTTAGATCACGTCAAGGACAGGAGCACCCCCCCTTGAAGCACCTCAAGGAGACATCCTGCCAACAACACAGAGCCATTACAGTGCCTGACTCTCATCTGCCAATACGTCCCCACTGCTGAAGGTGGATCAAGCCATCAGGGATGGATCCGTGTCTATCAGGAGGAGGAAAAAGATTTTATGCAAAGCTGTCTTAAATAAAAATGACAATAATCTGTCTCCCTTCTGTCTCAAATATTTTTTCTAACTTCTTCCCTTTAAAAAAAAAAATAAATTAAAAGTAGCCCTTTTCTCTCTTCTCTCCTGAGCAGAACAGCTTGACTTTCAGCTAGGAAAGGTTATGTTCTACCATGTACTTTCACGCTGCATCAGGGAGGTCTTTGCCAGAGTGCGGTATCCTGTATTGCACAACACCCTTCCTGCAAGGTAAGAACCTGCTGAAGCGAGTCCAGAGTCGCTCCTGTGGCATCTGTCTGGAATAATCAGACCCATCCGTTCCAGGGTACCTGGAGAAGGGCTAGACAGAGGAGATACACAATAACCAGCTTCAAACCGATAAAAAGCCACTGCAGGCCACAAGGAAACAGATCCTCCATTCTCTGGATCTGCAGTGGACAGGGTAAGAAGTAACAGAGAAGTTAACAGAGGGTTTTTAATGGAGAGGTAAATACGGGGAAAGTGTCCACGAAGGTTGCAAGTCTTCTGCAACTGAGATGATGCAAGAATCTCACAGGAATGGCTTAGCTGCAATCATTCTTGACTGTGGGCAAGGGGCCGGACTTACCGACTGCTGGAGGTCCCTCCCAGCTCTCTTTCTTTCGTAATACTATATTCCCAGTGTTTAAAATTTCCCAGAACACAGGGAAATACCTACGCCCATGCAGAGTCACACCCCAAACAGACGCTATTATGCGAGACAGTGTCCTTGGCAGACACAGGAGACTTCAGCCCTCAAGGCATCTCAGCCCCAGGGGCAAGGTTTGATTTCGCTTCCGCAGCAGCAGAATGTGTCCTGGAGGATGCAGAGCAGGTGAGGAGGGGGGCACTGGGGTTAAAAGCGCGAGGGAGGAGGAAAGCCCCCTTCCCATCACTTGCTCTCATCATCTTCCTTTGAGGACTACACCGGCAGGCCTCCACAAGTCCCCGACCTAGTCCTTCTACAAAGACCAATCTACCCCACCCCAGCCCCCTTAGGATGAAAGGATGGGTCAGAAAAATGAGAACAGAGTCCTCCTCCTCCTCAGCATGTAAAAGATGAAGGACAGGGCTGGGAGGAAAAGCCAGCAGGGCAGAAGGGCATTCTCCTACTGCTTCCCTTCACACCCGAGCTCTTGCTACACAGGTAGGACAGACAGTCTTCTGCAGAGGTGGCCCAGGCAATCGAGTCTCCCGCTGTGCCCCGAGCTTGCACAAGAGGGGATGGCCTCGCGCCAGGCTTGGATTTGCAAGCTCAGGGTGTTTGCACTCAGCTTCCTTCTTGTCGGCTGCAAGCGGGAGAGCTGGGCTGGACACTGTCAGGAGGTACGTAGTGGCAGATATCTTTAACTCCACACTTGGTGACATTTTAGTGGATTCACGCTACTACCAGATTTTCAAGAGAATTTATAACCTTGGTTTGAAAAGATCCAAGAATGAGAAGGACAAATGTACAGAATTACAGGTAACCCTCAGTTGTTTTTCCTTCCTGACGCTCCATCGCCCGGCTTCGTGTGTGCGTGTGAGAAGTCAAGCACACACAGTAGGAGCTGCCCTTCCAACACTTTGAGAGTTTGGTTTAGCTCTCCCTTCCCCGCCTCAGTATTTCTACGTATATAAGAAATACACAGACTCTCTTGTCGAAGTAGTGAATCCCTTCGTAGATGAGCAAAGCCAACGCTACGTCAGAGATGAGCAGATGTGTCCAAAATGATCTGGGTACTTGCCAGGAGAGGTGCAGACAGGGCACAGTCGAAGAAGCAGGGGGGTGGGGTGAGCAGCTTCCGTAACAGAAGTACTGAGCAGGGGATGCCGTGAAGTTACGCTAAAAATACATCATCCCAGAAAAACGTGTCCCCAGCACCACGTCCGGCTATGACTCTGGGAAGGTTATTCTTTGATTCTCCAGCCCACCATTGCACTGCCTGCTTAACCTTCCTTTACTTCTTCCTAACCTAAATTTCTGAATGTGGGACACATTACAAGGTACGGTTGCTTGGAAAGCAAGCACACGGGAGCAGATGTTTTCAGTGAATCAGTCCTCCTTCAAAGCCAGCCCAAAGGCATCTTAGCATAGGCCTGGACAAGCAAGAGAGAAGGATTAGCAGCTCAACCTACCCTCAGAGCAGCCAGCTCATCTCTTCAGCCGTTGGCAAATGCCACAGTTTACCTCCCTACCCTTCTTTGCTAAAGCCAACTCTGAGCCTACTATCAAAAATTATGATTTTCTCTTTGCAACAAACGCAAGAGCGTCCGTAGCTCCGAAGTGTAGCAAAAGTCAGGTTGGCTAGGAAGGAGCAGAGCGTAGGGGTATAGCGACGCGTGGAGGTAAGAGCGTGCAGACGGACAGCCTGACGTTCCCATGTAATTACCGATTATTTTCTTCTTCCCAAGCAGGCTGCAGAGAACATGCAGCAAGGCGCCTTTGAGGGATGATTTCAAAAGGTGTTTTCCCAAGCTGCTTGTTCTAATCACAAAAGTAATCTTTCAATCACACTTGCTACAGTGAAGAGTTTGTTCTGAATCACTGACAGTTTTAACATCTTACCACATTACACTTTCGGGAAGAAATACACCTTTGCCGGAATTTGACTGGTATTTACAGCTGTGATAACAGAACCAAGGTACTAATAATCCCCTCAGTGATACTTTGTGACATTAATGCAGACTACCTCTTTTGTCACTACAATACGGGAGAGACAGAATTAAAGCGGTGGTTTTATAAATACTTCCTCATCCAGGAAAGAGCAAGGGGAAGAAAACAGGTCTCAGGAAATACAAAGGATATAAGACAATTATTTTCAAGTTATTGCAAGGGGAAACAGTCCAAATTGTGCCCTTTTAAAATAGCTTATTGCACCTTTGAAGCACCAAATTAGAGCATTTCTCTAAAAGCAGAAAACAGAAAACTGTGTAAGGTCTCGAAGAGGTACAGGAGAAAAGCGAGCAGTTAAGTGGAAAGCCAGACACCACAAACTCTTTTGCATTGCAGACAGGGTATGACAGTCACTTAAATACAACCCATGATGTCAGAAGAAGGTACCCGAGGAGACAAAGAGGAGAGGGAGGTTTTTCAAGCTACAAAATCCAGAATAGCTCCCGTTCTCCACTGTAAAATTTAGAGAGGGGCATAAAATTGAGTCTTTGTAGATTGAAGACAATGAGCTCTTTGCTGCAAATCAGGAAGCTCCTTTTTCATTTAATTTAATATTAGAATTAATTAATTGTTTCCTATCATGCATTTCTGTGGATTATGTGGTTTCGTAGTCTTAAGAGACCAGATTTGTTAAATTCTGAGTATTTCATAGCTGCCATTGCACAGCTGTCCTCCAGCTGTGAGCAAGCATATTTTGAAGTAATTAGTTTGAAACACACCTGGGACTTGCCAACTGAAATGCAAAATAGTTGTTCTTGAGAAAGATTTAGCTATTCTTTCCCACTCTTACCCTTGGCTTAAAAACTTAAGCACACATATTTGGTCTTTGAAACATGCGTAGTTTTATGGTCAGTTAATATTCCTGTTAAGAGACAGCTTACCATCGCTACAATAGCAATGCTGGGGGTATGCCACAGGAAAGGGAGCTTGCTTCCTATTGACCAGAATTAGCCAAGCGAATAGTCTCCATCAAGATAAGACGTAACGAGGGTGCCACGTTATTATCCTACACAGTTATCAATCAAACAAAAAAGGTGATCGGTTGTGTCAAAAGACCACTCCTGAGACGTACCAAACCAGACAGCCTGTCTCAGCTGGTCACAGGGGCATTAAAACCCTTGTAGAAACCAGAGCATGTCAGCTGGCACAGTCATCTTGGCCATGCGTAACAGCAGAAAGCCGCAATAACAAAGAAATCAGACACCTGTAACATCCATGGTTGTTTCCCCTACACGGACCCTGCTACAGAAACTTCTGAAGTGTGGATTTGGCTTTTGCAAGCCAGCATCGTGCCCACACGCACTCACACTGAATATCCATTTTGATTTGTCTTGCCTGAGTACAAAAAGCCACGCTGAGGAAACACTCAGAACCAAACCCCTAAGATCAAAGCGCGTGTTCTCCAGCCAGTATTTCCCTACCATGAACCGGCACTCACGGAGCTGCGCAGTATTTGGCGCTTACCGCTTCCATCCATTTTCGCAGCGTCCTTCATGCACAGCAATTTTTACCCAATCCTTTTCTCCTGCTCTCCTGAGGTAAGCGGTGGCCCTCCAGATGAAATGCAAGTGTTCTCGCCTGACTCACAGCCACTTGGGCAACCCGGGTGACTCTCATTACTGCCCACACAGGCCCCCTAAAGCCCACCGATACCCACAGAACAGGGATAGCTGAGTACCAGTAACTAACATCCACAGGCCAGAGTTAGGCTGCCGGTGACAGAGGGATGCTGGAGCTCCCTCCAGCTCTAACAAAACGGTGTCAGGGGCTGAGATGCAGCACTGTGTACCCATGGGGGTATTTCAAGGGCCTGCTCGGACTGACCAGCCCAGCCTCGGCAGCTGGGCGCGCTCAGAGCAGCCCCAGTGCCATGCTCGCAGGTCCAGGAGCACCGACAGCCCTCAGAGCCACCCCAGGCTCTGAACAGCACCATCGCTGCAGGCAGGGAGGGAGGGAACTTGATGATCTTTCTTCAGTTACCATCTTAAAGCGCATGTGAAACTTTTTGCTGCTACAGGGAATTGAGTAGGACTGATATTTTCACCCCACAGATGCTTCATCGCTACAGTCTCAGCTGGGCTATGCCACCCTCTCAGACCGAAGGTCGGGGTAGAGCAGCCTGCCGCCCTTTGTAATGGGACCTCAGAGCAGCCTCTGCATCCGAGACGCGATCAGTTGCATTCAGAGTGCTGTGTTCCAGCTTTCGCGCTACAGATTGGGTACGGCCCCCCTGGAGCTAGGGTTCAGTCTTGCCATCATAGCTTTTAGCAGTTTTATGCGCTAGAGTATGCAGTCCGGCAGAGACACGGCCTCCTCCCTGGCACATGGGACCACATCAGTGGTTTAGCTGTCTTCAGTGACATCTGGATGAGACTGAGGGCTCTCACTCGTTCTGCGTCCCAAAGTCCAGGCTAACAGCAGTGTCCTCTCAATGTCTGACTAACGTATCTAATTGATACCCACCCCAACCAGAGCAGGTTGGGAAAATCCCAGGGGATGTCAGAGCCTCGTTGATACCGTCACGCACGCTCCACAGCAATGGGCAGGAGACTATGCGTTCCCGCAGAGGATCTGAAAGCTATGATGGACCTGCTAGTACCTTTAGTAACAAGTAGTTGTGCCGCGCCATTTTTAAGGCACCAACAGAAACAACACAGCCCTGGCCAACCCAGGCACAGAGCTAGAGACTAGGAACCGCAGGACTGCGCAAGCCATAAAAGAAGCACAGAAATGCAACTGAGGCGATATTGGTCAGCAAGGTAAATTGCTTTGCAGCAGCTGCCAAACCACTTGTTTTGCTCTTTGCATATTACATCAACAGCATTCATCACCTCCACAAGCTTTACAGAAACACCTCAATTTTCTTTTCCCGGACTTCATCTATTTTTCTTCTCTCTCTCTCCAACTTACACACTTTGCCTCATACTCAAACAACAGGAATAAATTATTACGTGGGATCTTCATGCACATCTTTAGACATCATGGCAACAGAGACACTACTGGTGGTCTTGGTGATGGATGCAGCTAAACTTGAATTAGCTCCTAAACAGAAAACCACACAGAAGTCTTATCTGAGAAGCTGCAGCACCTCTGGAAATAATGAACTGATGCCACACAGCAGAAGTTTCTTGTTTTCCTAGGAGCACTAATATTTATGCCTTCCTGCCTGAAACGTTTGGAAAACCCTCACTAGAAGTTGTTGGACAAATCAGTCTCTACCATGTCTGTTTGGAAATCCAACTATTTCAGCACAGGGGAAGTGGCACATGGGGCAGAAATGTAAAATCTGCTTCAAAAGGAACAAACGAGCTTTTCACCACCTCTCCCCTCCCCACTTGAATCAGCAAGCACATGATGCACCATGATTTTTGTGCAGAAAACAAAGACCAAGCCTTGGCACTGATTAACAGCTCTGAAGCAGCAGCACAGAGCATTCGTGCTAAGTTTACGTGAGAGTCTGGTACAGCAACTAGGAAAGATGTAGCTTCAAGGCCTGCAGTTTAAACAAGGATTGCTGAAAGGATGTCTTATAGATTGCAAGGGTTGGTAGAACACAGTAGTAGATCCACCTGCCTTAATAATGATCCTTATTCAGAGCAGCAAGAATCTCTGGCCTCATCACTGCACCATAACAGCCACAAAGACCCTTCTCAAAGGCTGATGTCTCACTATGATATATCACTGAGCATTAAAACGGTGATTTATACTAAGTTGGATGATCAAAGCACAGAGCTTTTACTATGGCAGCTGGTACGTATAACAATACACACCTCTGGATCCTATTTCAACCACAGAATCTTAAGTAGCTACTAAAACCTACTGTTCATCTGACAAATGGGGAGGGGGGAAAATATCAGATTGGAGATTTATATACTACAGTGGGTCATCAGAACCAGGAAAAGAGCTTCTTCGTCAACAGGAGACCCCGTTGCCATTGGTAACGGTTACTTGTATTTTGCCCGCTGCTTTGGCTGCCTTTTTGGCTCACCACTGCTCTCTGTGGAAAGCAAAACACCACTGTGCATAGTAAAACCTCAAAGATTTTTTTCTTCCCATCAGTATCTGGGTCAAGCATATAACAAACACATTGCTCTTCTCTTTAAAAGGTCCCTTCCAACCCAAACTATTCTATGATTCTATGATTCGCTGAGCTCCTCTCCCTGTGCTACACAGGAGGCACCCACAAGGATGGCCATACTGAGCCCGGTGAGGTCCACGTAGCTCCGTCCCTTGCCTCTGCCCACAAGGCAGAGTGACCACGTAATGAAGAGGAAACAGCGAACCTCTGTACACCAGCACAGCAGCAGCCTCTGGGGTATTGTTGTAGCGAAGGAAGGTTCTGCCTCGTGATAAGCACAAGCTGTATAAACACACACATACTTTGGTCGCACTCTGCCAGCTCTATCAGCTCTCCTGCATGCCAAGCATTGTCCAAACACCGCCTGAATGGGGACTGATTTCTCACAGGACAGGGCTTCCACAAGTTAAGTAAGGTCCCTGGGCACATGCAGAAAGCACTGAGGTCCATCTCATGTGTCTACAGCAACCAAACAATTGGTTCTTTCCAATACGGTGCTCTGATAAGTCTTTTCATTTGATAGTGGGTTTTTTTTTTTAACAAAGTAAAACTCAAGTGAAGCAATGGGATACTTTATCTGTCATTTCATTTTCTGAGATTTCAGTCCTATACAATGGGCTAAGCCCAAGCAAAGAAAGCTTTGCAGTTTCTCTCCTCATTCTTTGCTGAACTGTTCCCACAAAACTCTGACATGACCATGGCAATGCTTCCCAAATCACCAGCAACTGAGCCCTGGTGCAGGAAAAGCCGCCCCACGTTACAAGTTTACATGTCTTAGATTGGTTGTCTTCAACATTATGCCCAACGAACTCTGCTTTAACCTTTGCTTTGGGCAACACTAGTTGGAAACCTTCCAAGCAGAATCTCTATTCAGAAGATGACAAAGAGAACACAGAACTGGTGTATGAAACCCAGCTAATTTCTGGGACCTGGTTTTAGCTTCTTCACAGATTCAGATATCTGAGCTGGTTGCATTTACCTTATGTTTTTCAAGGTTGCTTCGGACCAAAGACTTTTTTTTCAAAGGAATGAAAAAAGAAGAAAACCAACCCTCTGGAGAGCAACACAGATTTGTGAGGCCTGTGAACAAACCCTGGAGTCCTATGTGTCCTTCCTGCAGCAGGTCATCTCTATCTTGAGGGACCGCTGACCTACATAATGTCTATAGAAGACTAATTAGAAGGAAATTAAGAAAGTGGATTAGGTTTAAAATGGATCCCATTTAAAAATAATTCAGTGGCAAAGCCAGCCATCAACACATAGGAAGAATTACTTTGCAAATAGGTGACATTTGCTTTGTGCTGTAACAACAAGATCACAGTCTGTATTTTCTATCAGAAAAGTACAGTTCTGTTGCTTCGTGTAAGTTAATGATAGACTGACGGGGTGTTTGGTTGGGGTTTTTTTGTTTGTTTGTTTGTGCCAGTGAAACAAAAGCACCTTATCGCATAACTTTCCAGTTCGGGCCAAGGGACATTGCTGAAGACCAGCGAGCGGAGCTGTGAAGACCCCCGATCCATACAGCCTCACTGCTCCTCCCTCGTAGCTGGTAAGCGAACCGCAGACATCCAGTCTGACAAGACGTCAGTATTTCTGCTGGGCAATGGTCGCAAGCGCTACATCAGACAAGTCTCCAACACCCCTTCCTGGAAAAGCCTTGTTGTTAAGAGCTGTAATATGATGTCTGATGTTCTAACCACATCCTGCTATTATGATTCTACAAAGAATATGCAGTTGGAGACAAACGGACAAAATAAATTCTTGTTGGGAACACAACCTAAAAGAACCGTGGTGTCTCGGCATTAGACAAAATAGGTAGGTGCTAATGATTGCATTTTATCGAAGTTAGACTGATTATTAAGTTATTGAGTGGTTAATTTCATATCAAGTATTTACATGAAAACCGGCCAGTAATTATCTACATGTGTCTTCAGAGGCTGACAACTTATCTCGTACCATAAAACTAATTTTATCAAGTTTATTAAATTTTATATTCTTTTTCTTGCCAGCTAAGACAGTTGAAATTTACTGATGGCTTGAATAAAGTTGCAATTTTAGCTTCCCATTTTATAAAAGCTGGACTACACCAGTCAAAAAGCCTCATTGCCTTCTTTGAATGGTAGTGCAACAGAGTGCTACAGCAAATTACTTCATCGCAGAACTGACTATCAAGATCAAATTTAACCTCAGGATAAATAAAGTATACAATTCAAGTCAGGCAACATAATAGGCCTGCTTCTTGCATGTTTTCTTTTTTTTCCTGTGCTTCACTGCTATAGTTTCCTCTAAGGAAACATAGTATTCATTTCTGAAAATAATGTCTTCACAGATAATCTTTTAAAATGTTTCCGCAGGTTGTTTGCAAGCAGAACAAATATTTCTTATTAAGATATCCAACTATCACAATTCTAGCCTAAAATTTGGTCCTTTATGAGTTCTTAATTTTTATTTGTATGCTTGTTATAAGGGGCTTCCTAAATTTGCCATTCTCCTCGTCCATATCAAGGACAAGCAGCACGCGGGAATATTTTGGAACTTTGAAACAAGAAATACATGGCTAATTCACCAATAAAGCATGAACTTCTGCATGTGGTGAAAGTAAGCAACTGGTTAGTCAAGTAACTTTTTAACCAGAAGTGAACCCAACAGTCAGCCTAGAATAACCTAACTCAAACTTATAAACCTACTTATCAGCTAGAAAACTTGCAAACCCCAACTTAAACACTAGTATTGCCAGCTGGGTGACAATCAGCTAGCTGAAGCCTTCCTTGTCTCTCTCTGGTCTCTACAGCTGCGTGGTCACACAAACCACTGCAGAAGCAATTCAGAGGTGCGGGCACAAAACCAAACAAAACGGGAGTCTAAGCTTTACCTCTCATTTCAGTGTAAATGAAAATAATCTCAGCAGTTCTGCAAAGAAGAGCCTCATGGCTGAGAAACTTTACACTGGAGTTCAGCATCATGGAAACTCCATAGGCAGCAATCCTTTAAAGCACACAGGTATTATGTCCTGATCTGAAGTACATAAAGAAAAATCATCCCCTGAAAATACAAAGACAGCGAAGAGGTAATGTTGCAGGAACTGACTCAGGCTAGTTTGCAGAGATGGCAGACTCCAGCAAGCAAGGTTCCTAACCACTCTGCAGAAAAATAAAAAGACACAGTTGGTGCTTGGAGTCTTGCATCCACGAGCGTGAGGGCAGCTTCAGCCACACGACGCTTCTGCTCCTGCAGCCCTCCAGCTGACAATTACGTGCCAGTGACAGCCAGAAGCTCGACTTCCTGCGCTGTTTTCTGCTGTGTCTCAGTTTTGCGCTGTTTAAGATGGTACTTCTGTATATCCTTGCAATATTTCTTCAACCCTCTTGGCTACATAGTACCTGCTCCAAGTTGTTATGTCACTCTTATTGGGCATCCTACATACCTGACTTACTCAACCTAACCACTTGGCTGGGGTCACAGCTTTTTGATCACTACAAGACTGATTTGTTTCAAAACGCTCTTGAAATTTCCATCCTGCCATTTAACAGGCCATGAGTCCATGTGTTAGCTGCACGGCAATTTGGACAGCATGCTCTGCCACCCAAACTACAATTAGCTCTCTTAAAAGTAGGTTTGTGGCTGTACGTAGCTGTTGGTTCTGCTACCAAAGCTAGCTTGGGTACCTCTATGTATGCATTACGCAGTCTGGCCATATTCAGCGTATGCACAGGACCCTGGGGAAGAACGGGGGAATTCGTTGCGGGTCAAAGTGGGGACTGAGACCAAGCCACTGCTAACATTTCTCAGCATAAACCAGCTGCATTCAGGGACTTCCATGCGCACACGGGTTGCTGTTAACCTCATTGAGACTGTTTGTGTAAGTGAAGTCTCATTAACATCAGGGTAGGCTCCAGCATCTGGCCACAAGAAAATCAATTAGTTGCCTACCAAGTTATCTAGCAGAAAACAAAGGCAGACTTCCAATGTTCAAACGAAATTGGTTTGTAAAAGAAATAGGCTACAAGTCCATGCATTTGGTGCCAAGTCTACTCTATGTTCACCAGGTTTGCTATCGGTTACAAGGAACAGAGGAAACGGAGGTTTGGCTTTCTAACAAAGAAACATCCTTTGGGACCTAAAGAAAAAAAAACATTTCCTGTCTGCTAGTTAAACTGAGAATACAGAGCCAGTCTTGAGAAATCTATATCCTTTCTCCAGGAAAAAAATGACACTGCTATACTTACTCTTCCTTGAAATATTACATCTTTCTGTATTCAATTTCCATAGTTTCTGATTGTAGACAGCTCTGTTGAAATTACTGTAATTGAAAACAATACAAAAGGAAACATGGAAGAATTACATGAAAGTGGTATTGTCAATCAAAAGCACTTCAGCAGCTGTGAGTACCTCAGAGATGTTTGCAAGCCTCATGGAACCCTTGTCAGTTAGGTGCATCAAGACTGATTTTTCTTAACAAGAGGGGAACTACCCAAGACAAAGAGCAATTGCAGCAAAGAAATGAGCTGAACCTACTCCTATAGCCAGTGAATTCAATGATTTTATTCCTTCCTCTTCACTGTCAGAAGAAGGGAAATTCAGCACTGGAAGGATTAAAATCCATGGCCAAAGTCTTGACTCCAGACAAGCTGCTGACATGACTGCCATGATTTAAACAGGCACTGATTTCACTGCATGTCGCCCTTCCCTATTGTCCGATTCCTCTCATACGTACCGGCAGCAGGATTTTTGGTGAAAGCGGAAAGGGATCCCAATGCCTGCTTCGGTAGAAACAAGTGTGATTTTTGGCCCTGGCTTCAATGGAAGAGAGCTCAGTCTCAAACTTTGAGATGCACCAGAAACGTAGCCGTAGTGGCTATTTAAAAACTCTTTATTGCTAAGCATATCCTGCCTTACCCAGATTCATCGGGACACATCCTCTTTTCCAAAGGATGTTTTGTCCATATGCAGGTTGAGGGCTTGAGACGTTCAGATGACCGAGATGACGAGCAATGCCCCCAGCGCAGCGCAGCCCCAGAGCCGCCCTCTGCACAGCTGTCCCCACAGCACACGCGCACGATGCACGCCCCGCGCTGACCAGCCGCACGACATCTGCTGCCCACGTGCTGCGCAGCCGGCCCACGCCTGCAGAGCGAAGCCGGGGCGCTCAGGATGCATCGGCTCTGGGTGCCAGCTCCTGCAGGCGGGAAGGCCCAGCTGGGCAGCACATGGGCGGCACAGCCAGCTCGTCCCGAGGCACCCCGGAGCCAGCCCCGACCCCGACCAACTGCTGCCTGCGTGCGCGTCTCAGACAGACACTGCCAAACTACCTCCGCTTACGATGAAAAAAATAGCAGGAGAACAGCATGTTCTTTACATAGGTTTAGGTTCTGCCTTGAAAACCCACTACTGGTCATTGCTGGGGATGAGACACCGGGCTGGAAGGACCTTTGCCAAACTTCGTAGCTTTCTACCTTATGAATACCAATGGAGAATCAAACTTCTTTCTGGTTTGTGTTTTTATTAATGACTGATCTTCTTCCTACTAATTCAAAGAATTAGATTAGGTTTTTAAATGAACTTGTATTGGCAAAGATGGGTTTCTGTAAGGTATCTTTGTGTATTTCACATAGAAAATATTGACAGAAAACTGTTTTGTACTCCACAGAAAACTGTTTCTAAGCAGAATTATACAGGCAACTTCAATGAAATTTTGCTTAATCATATACAAGCCTGAAGTGATAGAAGTAGGCCAGATCCAGGCTGGCTGGTCAAGCGCTGGCAGAAACAGGGCAAACACTGAGCAGAAGCTTACCCAAGCAGGTCCACAGGAATTCATTTGGGACTGATTAAAAACCGTGGAGCCTGAAGTAGGAGAATTAATAAAAACCAAAGAAAGCAGAAGCCAGCGGTCAGCAGCTCTCTGCCAAGAAGCAGAGACAGGCTCCCTGTGTACGCGCTGCCTGGAAAGGCAGGACTGGAGGTTTTGAGCATGGAAACAAACTGCAGACTACCTGAGGGGATCCTGCAACAGCAGCCCCAGTCTCGCTGCTGCGGGTAAGATAGTGGACCTGAGGTAATGGGCGTAAGGTCCAAAATCAACAGTAATGACCTAGCAAACAAACTCGCAACACAGTCCCATGTTTAAATCAGAATCAGTTCCATCATTCTTCAGCAATTACATTTTTTCTACCTCAAAACAACCAATGCATTTGGCTGCTTGGCGGTAACCACTGTTCACACTGCAGTATATGTGGAAAGGTATTCACAAACAACATGGAAAAGGGGATAAATAGTAACTCACAAAGTCTAGTAATTATGTTATTCGAGTTAGTAAAGAGATGAGCAGATTGTGACGAACTGCAGGAGAACCTACAAGACTGAGTAACAGAGTGTTAAAATGACAGGTCAGCTCTGATGGAAGGTGACCTAAGTGGAAAACCAGCCCTAACTTCACAGATACGACGACAGGGAACATCCTGCCTATTTCGACTCAGGAGTGAGATTTTAGGGTCAGGCAGGATATCTAACAAATACATCAGCTTAGTGCACAGTTATCAGAACCCAGAAATCATTCAACATTCTTAAAAAAGCAAACAGAGAATATGGATATGCTGCCGTCTAAATGCACGTTTCGTCCAGAGCTTGGATAATTTTTGCAGTTCTGGTCCTTCTCACCCATCTTCAACAAGATTGACCGATACTGGAAAAAGGTCAAGGAGGGACAAGAAGGACGGCCAGTGGTCCGAAGAGCCAGTTCCTTCACACAAAGAAGGACTGCCTAAACCAGGACTTTCTCGTCTAGAAAAGACAATACAGGAAAGCAACAGATATCTGTAAAATCACGAGTGGCAAGGAGAGGCCGAACAGGGGCCAGCGGCTGCCTGCCTCTTCCAGCACAAGACCTGGGGGTTATCAAATGACACTAGCCTGTGGCAGGTTCAAGAACACACATGAGAACGCATTTTTTTCTTACAATACATAGTTAAAACGTATAATTCCTTGCCAAAAGATGTCCTGGATGTGAGCAGTTCACACGTAGTCAGGGAGGAGATGCACACAAACATGGAAGAAAAGTTCATCGAGCTTCTTAGCACTCAGAAACTATATGGGGCTTAGGAGGTTCCTTGAGCTGAAAATGACTGGAAGCTGGGAGAGTACATTTTTTCTCAGTATCTCCATTCTTTTGTTATGTTCTTACAAAACAAGCATCACGAGAACACAAACCTGTATGTGAGAACCAGCATCTGTGACGCATAAATGAAGCTATTTCTTTTTAGAGCACTTTGTTAGGCACTGGAAGTTCTAAGCCCTTCAACAGGTAACGGCCCCAAAACATGCTTTTAATTAATGCCACAAAATCTTGAAACTCTGTATTGGAAACAATATTTTACTTTTGCCCTCCTCAGGGATCACCGAAATTAAGCTACTATTTTTGTCCTTTCAGCTAGAAAATTATTTTATGTGAGATCACAGCATATTTCCAGCCACTACATAATTAGTTCAGAATTTAAGACATTATATCAGGAAAAAAAAATATGCCTTTTAATAGATTTTAGTCCTCTAGCTTGTATTTTGAAGGTGGTGTATGACCAAAAGACCTCTCAGCATAAATCATGAATTAAGCTGCTATTGTGGAAAATTATACCAAAATAGGAAAGTGGGCCTATTTCGAAGCGCCATTGTTTGGCAAGAGAATGACATTGTAATATAATTTTTATACTGCATGAAGGTATTAAAGTGCTCCAGCAAGTCAAATTTATAAGATTTACTAAAATAATAATTGAATCGCTCTTGGGGCTGGACTGCTTCACCTTGCTTGTAAGGTTTTAAGCTGCTCATGGACTGGACCTAGCAAGGTCCCACATGTACTTTACCAGGGTGTCTTTTTGATTCTAATACCGGCAAGTAAACTCAGCCTATTTAAAAGTTTTCCACAGCTTCACAGAAGACCACGCGTTGCAAAACCCAGCACTAGCAAAAATCCCAAGTCTACCACCAGAAAATACAGCAGCCTCACAGGTTCTGCTACTAACCAGTACACATATACAAAGGGCAACTTAATAATTGCCATGGGGGCAATTTGTTTTGTCATCCAGGTTATTGATGAAGATATTGAATGATAGCAGCCCTTGAATCAACCCCTGGGGTACTTGAATCTTAACCAGCTGCTGGCTGGACATCTGGCCCATCATCACTAACCTTCAAGCCTGGCAGCTCAGGCAACCTTCAGCCCATCTGGCTAGCTGTTCTTCAAGCCCATACCTTCCACAGCTTCCAAACGCGAACGCTGTGATAGAGCCTGTCAAAGCTTTTCTAAACATAAAGGTGGTTTTTGTCTGTTGCTCTCCCCTCAACCATATAACAGTCATTTCATCAGAAAAGGCACTCCAGGTGGTCAAGCACAAATCCCTCTTGACAAAACGCATCCTTGACCATCCTCTTCTCTTAAAATATTTGGAAATGGAATCTCTTCTAGGGACTGATGTGAGGTTAAGCAACCAAACAGCCTATCTAGGCTGTTGTTACTCCACTACTGGCTGCCCCACCTCCCCAAATACGCGGAGGCCTATGCTTATGTGAACCATATTACTCTAACGGGGAGGCAGCTTTTAAATACATACGGTTCACACTTTGTTAACACAGCTAGCTCTCCGCTGCATGGAAAGTAACAGGAAACCATTGCTCAGAAAGTTATCAATAGAATCTGTTGGAACCTCACATTTTTATAGATACAGTTTGAAGTAGTTTACGGATTATGTATTTTCAGCCTCAAGCGGAAAACTAGTTGCTCGTGAAGCAGTCTCACTGCTGACTTCCAG
This sequence comes from Phoenicopterus ruber ruber, assembly GCA_009819775.1. Lineage (NCBI taxonomy): Eukaryota > Metazoa > Chordata > Aves > Phoenicopteriformes > Phoenicopteridae > Phoenicopterus > Phoenicopterus ruber. The sequence continues at coordinate 1,414,731 of CM020221.1, forward strand.
CCTGTTCCCTGACCCATTTTCTGTTCGCTTCTCCATAGAGACGCCAACCTACTGGACTAGTATGGGCTCCAATTTTTACCTTAGTAACAGCATATACCACTGGAAATGCACATTTCCTCAAATGGGAAATGACGGCATAGCCCACTGGAACATCAGACTTCTGAGGCAACCTCTGCGTGGATTTCACTGGATGCTTCTTTTAAGCGAGCTCTTCACAGTCTTGCAAGAAACCCTCAAAGTTCAGGGATCTGTGGGAAGACGACTTGCACGTGTTCGGGTTGTGTATTTGCATTGTTTTCATGCTCTTGTTTTTCCTCTTGCACGAGGGAATCACGGTTTCTAAGTCCAGCCCACACTTATCACACCCTGTATCACGGGATGAGAACACGGACTGGAGTTCAGCTTTAACAAAGACAAGTGCCGGTGGAACAGGGTTTCATGAGATATCTATTAGAAGTCTGTCACCCATTTGGCTTTGGGCTGCCCTGGAGATGCTCATCTAAAAGTGTGTTTTGCAGCTGATAAGCAATTTTGATTAATGTTAACTAAGGCCATTTACATAGTGGAAAACATATAACATTTGCTGTCTTCACAGAAAAAAGAAAGCATTTGCATTCCAACATCTGATTGTAGAGCAGCCAGCTTGAATATTAGTGTACTATTTACACACTGACGTTTATGTGCCTGTTCCTTGCAGAGCTGATAAATCTAGGTGCTTTATTAATAACAATGCAAGCAGCCCTCATGTTAATCTTGGAAAATGAGCTACTCAGATACACAGAGATTAATTTCTATGTAATTACATACAGGGGACAGATGCCAAGGACTTAGAAGGATATTGCTGTACATAAGCCAACAAAGACGAGGGGAAATTTGAGACAACTCCCGAGGGAATTTGGTGATGCAAAAGACGCACCACTAATGAGCCACTTAACTGGAAGTACCTCAACATGAAAGACGTATGTCAAGGACTGCAGGAGACGTTTCACCCGGTGATTCATAGGAATGCTCCACGCAGTATGGACCTCCGCACCAATAAGCCCACTTGTACTCCGCTCATTAATCCAGCTCCAGCTTGTCCAACCATCAGCTGCTTCCAGCAACTGCAAGTTTGGCAAGACTTGGGCTAATGGTTTGAGGTTCTTTTTAATTTTCATAGAAATTAGAGGGGAGGGATTTTTTCCTTCTCATTACAAATATCGCGTTCAGTTCCTTTTTCTTAGCTCTCCCTATAAATCATATTCATTTGCAGTAGAAAAGGATTTCCATTCACATATTGAGGCATTTAATTAGGTGAGACATTTAAGTTGGCAGTATCTATTGCCCAACCAAAACTGGAGTTGTATAGTCTTGAGGAGTTTCCTATCATCTCCTCCAGTCTCTGCTAGGACCTAAAATAGCACACCCAAAAGTTTAATGTTGCTGTGGTTATAAAAATCTGGGCTGGCCAGTTTTATTTCTATTAGAGGCCATGTGGTGGACATACTTCAGAGTAGTGTTCTGTATTTATCAGGAAAAAAGGATGAAAAATAACAGTCATAGTTTAAAACAAAATCACATAGATAAAAACACAGCTCAAAATCTATGGCAAAAATGGAGCACAGTTTCATCTCTTCAGCTATAGTCACCATTTTTTTTCAGTATCTCCCTCTCTCTCCCCCCTTCTTTAGATTTAAGAGACTTTAGACTGTTATAGACTGACCTCTGGCCCTTCAGGCAGCATCTGGGGCTTGCAGCAGCTTGAAGACGAAGATTTGTGCTGGCACCAACCCTCATGTAGAACACCTGGCATAAGGAAAAAAGATGGTTTAGTATAGAAATACATGTATTTGTAAAGTTGCTGCAACAAATGCTGAAGTAATTCAATTTATTTTGCTGAAAGTTTTGTTTCCACGGGAAAGCTTATAGTTTGTCATTAATACCTTTACCTTTCATATTCAGTTTACTCAAGAAATAGCACAATATGCTTTTATGTTATTTCTTGCCTCCTCATTATCCAATGCAAGAGAATTTGTGACTCGTTTACGCTTCACACAGAAGACAATAGCGACAGGGTTAAGCATCAGGGTTTGGGTTGAATCCTTTTCTTTCAACTGGAAGTGACAGAATACTTGCTTGCTTCTTATGTAAAAAAAAAAAAAGAAAACAAAAGAGAAAGAGAAGGTTTTGATGGGTTCTATTCTACCTCTGATTGATATTTAAGATCTTGGAAGTCTTGGGAACTTGAAATTTCCTAAAATTTGGGATCACATGTCAGATTCTGACGGCTCTGCTCTAGTCCTGAATTTGCTCAGCCAGCTCCCACAGGAATTTTGTGGCCTGTAAAACACCCCCTCCTAGCCCAGCTACTTCACTCTTCAGCATAGGCCACAAGATCAAAGCACGAGGAACAAATGGAACAATTTCGGTGCAACTTCAAGGTAAACCCGATTTGCAGTAAAGCTGCAAAAAGCAATAAAGAGCTGTCCACTTGGTTTCTGCACCAAGCAGAGCTCAGGCGATGCAAGGCTATTCCGTCATGCGCGCACAACTGCACAAAGCAACATGGGGCTGAGATGAGCTGCAGCGTAGCACAGCACCCTTCTACCAAACCTTGTGGCAGATTTCAACATACAAGCTAGACTTCGATAATCGGGTGTTTGCACTTCTGCGTTGTTTCTAATCTCCAGCCACTAGTGACAGGACGAAACTCAGTACAGAGGAACAAAACTTCCCTAATTACCTAATTCCAGATTTTCGCTCGGGGTCAGCCACAGGAGCGGAAAGGTCTCAAGACAGCCCCAATAACGCAGTTCCTGCAGTCAGTTCATACACTGACATGTTAAGGAAAGGTGGAAGAAGATTTACTGCATCTTTGGGACCTGCTACTCCAGAAAGAAAACAAGTTACAGGTGAGGCTGTGACTAGCAGGTGTACTAGACATACAGGACCTGGACGATAAGGAAACGGGATGAAATGAAAGAAAATGGAAAAAAACCCATGTACTTAGAAAAATCACTAGAGGATGAGAAGGCAGAGCGCGTATGACAGGTGCTGGAGGTTGTTTTTCTTCAGCAGCCAATACATGGTTGGGACACTTGCTCCTGCCCTCACCTCAGTTGCTTACAGTACCACTCTAATTACCTCCTGCCAGTGACGTACAAAACCCAAACCCAAACCAAATCACGCACACGAACACTATGGCAGACAATATTCCTGGACCATTAAAGAAGGAGAAGGGGAACAGCCCTCAATAATACACCTCAAGGCTAAGTCCAAAGTCAGCAGACAACCCCTCGCATTGTTCGGGTTTATGCAAGGCCTGCCAGAGGTGGTGCATCTTTGTGGCATGATTGAGCCCCTCTATATAGATGCATTCCTATTTATTCTGCAATAAAAAAGCTCTCTTATTACAACACAATCTTTCTGTCAAGGATTTGTGAATAACGTATTTTACAGCACTTGGTCTGTGAAGAATGAAGGGGGAGATGCTTTATACCTACCTGATATTTTACAGACAAAGTACTTTGGACAAAATAGGTATCCAGAATGAGGTACTTTTATGAACAGGCTTGTTATGGGTTTTGATACGTTTCCACAGTTCCCGGGAAATATTACTCTGCATCAGACACAGATCTACACAACAGGACTGTAGTCCTTTGCATGGAAAAAATCACCCTGTTTGGCTATTTTACTGGGAGGGTTTTGTTTTCAGATACCATCTAAACGCCATTAATGATGAACATTTGTAATACACTTTCCAGGACACAACGTTTCAGCAAAAGCTCTGTTCTGTAAAGGTCCACTTTCATTCCCTAGCTTTACAGGGGATTTTTCAGCACCTTGTACTTGTGGTTTCCTATAGGACATGAGGCCAAAATCCATATGAATTCAATTACCTGAGGGAAAAAAAAAGCCACTATAGTTCCAGTAGCGCGTTGGTTATCATGTCATTGCTATTATGGGAGGGAAATGTGGAACTAAACCCATCACACACCACTTATGACGATGTCTCTACAAGGGAATATTGACCAAGGTTCAATATGATGTCACTGACAGCAAATCGAAGGTCATTCCCATCAACAGTTAAGTCATTTCAGAAGGCAGCATGTTGAACAGCAAATGTGTCTCGGTGAGAAAAGCCTCAAGTTAAAAAGAAATCTGTTCACCTTTCTAATCTGTTCAACAGCACAGTAAACATTAAGAGAACAGTTAAGCACATATTTAATCGATGCTGTATTATGTCCTAGTGTTTGCAGTACTGTTCTGAGTCAATAGTATATTCGTTCTGTTTACAAGTAACGTGCTAATTCTGTGATATTTTAGTGTCCCGGGCACGCTGGCAGACCAGGCACTGGAATAGTGCAACTGGTAGCTTTTAGAGCACTTCTTTTAGATGCTTAACATATAGATGGAAAAGAACAAAACGCTGTCATGTACGTAACATTTAGAATGATGCCGGTTTACTACAGCAGGACTGTTTTTCTGCTCCTAGTATTCGTGATAATTTATCAACGGCAAACATGCTGACACATTAAGTACAAAAAAATGTTGAAGAAACAGCCCTAAAACATAGAAGAACATAGAAGCTTTGATTAAATAAGAAATAAAACCTTCTCACTCAAAGAAATTGCTTGTATGTACGTATTATAGTTGCATCATGATATATACTAACTGGGTTATTTTACCCATGTGGCTCTTGTTCATTGTCAACTCACCTTTCCCACCCCCTCTAAATCTATGTCACATTTAAGATTGGGTCCTTATCGTGAGAAATCCACTGTTTGGTCGTACCTCTCTATAGAGGGATGTTGTCACAATTTGTGATTATTTGAAAACAGAATGAAATTTTTGCCAAGATGATAAAAGATGGAAAGCCACTCCAAAGGCTTTTTAAAAAGCTCATTCTATTGAATCTAGGACCGCAAGCTGCACAGTGAAGGAACTGAGGTCACTCCACACTCCATATATATTCCATGCATTAAAACCAAAAAACCAAACATAACCCAAAGTTAACTTCCTCGGGTGCCTTAGGCTTTTTCCCACAGTAGGTCTCGCTTGGCATCCTCTCAAAATTAGCCTCAGCTTCCAGTCTGCAGCAGTGGCGCACTGTCTGCCTGAAAAACAATTTCAGCACCCTCCTCTACCCCAGCAGCAGAAAGATGAAGAAATTCGGTATTTCACTGCGGAAACCAACAAAGCATGTGCATTTCATGAGCCCCCTCTACTGTCTCTTTCTGGAAATACCACTATGGTTAAAACAGCTTTTGAAGAAACACAGCGAGACCCCATAAACTCATTCCTCTTTCACTAGTCTTTTAAAGAAATGGGTGTTACAGAAAACAAGACCGTTTTTAAAAGAAAACTGAAATTATTTTCAATGCTTGGTACTATTCTGGGAGAGAAAGAATTACAGACCAGCCCCTGGTACCACTACTGTTACATCAAGCGTGAGTCCAGACTTCAAAGCAGGTTTTCCAAAAAAGTTCACCAAAACCAGTGAACTTGCATAAAGGAGAGGCTGGCTCCTTCATGGGACCTGCTACCAAACTGCTGTGCAACTTTGCAACTCCACATTTATTTTGACTCTTTTTCCTCTCCTAGAAATGTAAACAGAGTGCCTATGGACAGCGCTTCTCCCTTACTTAGTGGGCGTAGTGACCGTACCCAGCTTTTTACACGCAAGCAGTTGCTGATGTTTTCCTGCCCCTATTTCCAAGGTCAGGTCTTTGTTCCTACAGGATATGAACTAGGACAAGCATTCTCCAAAAAAAACCCCCACCCTTCTATTCCAGAGAAGCCAGATATGAACCTGAACTGTACAAATCACTGTGGCTAGGTCCTACACAGGTCCACGCATTTGGTCTTTCCGGCATCCTAGCAGAGAGATTCACAAAGTGAAATGTCTACTACTGCCAATTAAGAGAGAAGCTCATCCTAGATTAAGTTTTACACATCAGCAATTTGATTCTGAATTCCTACGGCTTTCCTTTTCACTAACACGTTTTTCCTTGGCCTTTACAAGTCACCTTGTGGGCTTATGTAACTCAACGATACACTTATCCTGCCCTAATTTCTCATGTAACCTTCAAACAACTTCTCCTGCAGGAAGGAGGAATTTGTTCTATGCCAACTAGCAGTAGGTGTGAGACTTTAAGCTCTAGATTTACTCAGGACAGAAAGCTTTACCCACTAGTCTTTGTAAATATGCTAGCTTTATGTCCGGACGCCAAAAATAGTTTTGCATCTATGAATTTGGACATAAACCTCAACACAGTCCAAATCACAGTTGATATCACACCATTTTGAAGAAGAATTTTGTTCTCTTCTTTCTGCTTAATTTTTCTCAGGCTTTAAATTTACTAGGTGGCTTTAAGCCTACCAGCCATCTCAGTTTTATTGAAGATGTCAAATTTCTGCACAACAGAAATATATATTAACAAGTGCTAGTGCAAGAAAGGCTCCTAAGGGAAAATATTTTCAGAGTACGAAACAACCGAAGGTCCAGAAAAGCACCATTCCTTCATATTACAAAGTTGCTTATGTGCGTATTACAGGGGTGACACTTGAGACTATGAGTTGACACATGATATTCCCAACTCCACACCAAGAAATTGAAGAGTTGCATTGAAATCACCATCAGTCCAATTCTCATCGCAGAATTTCATTTTTTCGTAAAAGCTAACGCACTGCTTAGGTTATCCTGGTATCCAGGTCCGACTGAACAAAATCCACAAGATTTCCAAAATACAGTGTACAATTACAGTAGAGCGCAGCAGCTGTTACTTGTAACGACTTTCATTATGTTGTGGGTTAACTGACATTTCCAAGGCACGTCCTCTGGGAGCCCTGCCTTTTCTGACCTTGCTAATTCCAGTTTAAATTCCTTGGATCCGCTGCCGAAATTGAGCGCTGCTGGACTTGACTCCTGGCCCCGAAGTACAGTCTCCAGGCTTCTACTCCGCAGTAGGAGTTTTGTGTTTGTTTTCGAGAGCCAGAAGTTATCGGCATACCAGCTTGCCTACGCAACAGACAAATGTCTCGACACCCACAACATTTGGGCTGTAATAAAGAAATCGGAGAGCTCACAGTAAGCGTTTCTAGCGATGTGACCAAAGGCGGCTGCGTGAACTACATCACACTAATATCTCATTTGTAGAGGGATACTATGCACAACAAGCAATTCCACGCAAAGCGTGTGGTTTTGCCTAGTACAGTACGAGCCCATAGAACAATAACAGCCTTTAGATTGCCGCTTCATGTTGCATCCAATATATGCAATAACAGGTCACCCTTGAAATATTTCCTTGCAGAGAACGGCAACATCTGAGAACATGGCCTTTCCTACCCTTTTGGCTCTGTACAGAACGGAAATTTTGTGACCCCCCAGTTTTAGTTTCACCACGTGAAGTCTCAGTACAAAAAGGCGCAATGTGCAGCCTTTTGGACCTTTTAGTAGATTCCAGCTAAGACTGGAAACAGCTTTTACAAACCGTAACTTTACATGCGGAAGCCACAAGCCAGAAACTATTCTCAGCTCTAACAGTATATGGAAAAGCAAACCTCACGGCTTGATAATACATAGTGTTGTCCAATAACAGAAGCACAACTCGAAGTAAGATTACTTAAACCCACCCGTAAGTCTCTCATTAAGTACATTCACCTGATGCATAGGCTTTCTGCCATGTTTTGGGAGCTGAACTGCAATATAAAAAGGGTGTCTGATCTTGCGTCCTGAGCTCTTTCCGTGCCCTCTTTATAACCCGTAGATTCAGCATCGCAGTGGAGCCCGCTCTGAACTCAGCACTGACGGCAATACCATGCAAACAGTTGTCCACCAATAATCTGCACATTTTATGTCTATTAATGATGTAACATATCAAGACCTCTACTTGTAGTCTGTATCTGATTTCACTCAGATTTAGACAATATTCCAAACATAACACGTGTACAATAGTTGGAAATGTCCAGAAGAACTTGAACTTAAATCGAGCTTCAGAACAAAACCACCACCAACCAAAAAAATCTGCTACTTACATACGCACATGCTCTTTCAATAGATGCCCTTGTACATCGGCATCCAACCACCTGCACATCAATAACCCCACTACCACCCTTTAGCGCGACTCTTCCCCCTACATCTTCAAATGAAGAGATGAAATTGCAGCACCAACAACTCCAGGAACAAACCTTCCTGCTATGTGAACTTCCCGCAGGAGGTGAATCAAAGTCAACAGTATTTCTGGCTGCTGACGGCTCTCACTCCAAAGTCTTCCCCACAGAAGATTGTGATCCCCTGATGGCACTCGGCTGCAGCCTAGGTGCCCCGCAGTTAAGTCTGAAGCCATTTATGGTCAACAGTTACACCCTGAATGTCACAGGAGATGAACCTCCAGGCTGTGGAGGAACATTAGCGCATGTCCCCAACCCTCCTTGCAAGTAGCAGCATAGTGGCCAAATTCTTGGTACTCTTAGACACAGACAGATATAATTTTTATTTGTTACATGCATATTAGTGCAGACTAAGAACTGACGTTCTGGGACCCAGTAATACCAAAAATCTGTATGTATATGTGTACCTATACAATACTAAGACATGTGGGATGGGACAATTAATAAAATAAGTTTTACTCAGTTATCTTTCAGTTGACTCTTCCCTCCGTCTCCCTACAAATCCAAGCATTTCCAGACTTTCCTCAATCAACAACCGTCTTCCCCTAAAGCTGAAGCTGCAGGAGCACACATGGAGATTTTCAGCCAACACATGGCTCCCCTGCCTTGTAACCAATTTGGAAACTGTGAAGATGTCCAAAAGTTTGGCAACTGGAATCAAAATGATCCGTCCTTATTGACTAGCACTGAAGGTGGGTGGAATATACTTCCCTGAGTGAACAGCACGCCACTCACCTAAGCAACCAGCAGCATAAAACTGAGTGTTTTGCAAACAAATTTTCATACTCCTTCCCCTAACCAAGCCTTTCTAGTGACAGGTTGAATCTGTTACCTTACTTAAATAACATAGCCAGCCTCAGGCTAAGCTGCCTTACCCTGGGAACACGACTCATCTGCGCAGAGGTAGAACGCTCTGCGGATAACGTGAATTTCACAAATTGACTCACCCTTGAGTACGCAGGAACAGAGGCAAAAGCCACCAGCGCTGCAGGTTAAACGCGTCGCTCTGTAGGCTCCATGGTCTGTCCAGCCAGACACGAGCTTTAAAACCGCTTTGCCTGGGATTATTTCAACGCTTCATCGTTTTACCTGTGCAGACCGGCACCCTGGGGGAACAAAAGGGTTATACCTGCGTTAGCTCTCTAAGAAGCGAGGGAAGGGATCACCTAGCCATAAGCGTGCCTCTCTGAAGCCAGGCTGCAACCACAGAAACACGAGGCCTCGCACGCCGCCCTCACGGCCGCCTCCGCGGGCCGAGCTTGCCCCAAACACCGCCCGTGACGCGAGCCGCCTCCCCCCGGGCACGGCCGGCCGCTGTTCACGCACCCAGGCCGCCTCGCACAGCCGCCTCACGGCCCGGCCCGCCGCTTCTCCTCGACGCGCTCCGGAGGCAGCCGGCCCCGGCCCGCCCCGCCGCCCTCCTCACGCGGCCCCACGGTCGCCCACCGTTGCCTGGCAACCGCTCGCGCGCCTCGCCCTCGTTCGCCTCACGGCCGGGTTCTGCCCCCGTCGGCTTTCGGTGTCCCGGCACCAGAGCGGCGGCAACGGCCGCGTCGGTCACCGCGCTCGGACCGCGAGAAGGGCCCGGCTCCACGGCAGCTTTTAACGCCCGAGGACTCCCGGCTCCACAAGGTAAGAGGGGCGGAAAGCTTTCCCGCCCAAACCTCGGCTGCACTGAGTCTGCTCTGCAGCTGGGCCCACCGTTGTGGGGGCTGAACAGAGGCAAAGGGGCACAAGAGGTGCACAGCTTTCTGTTAAGGCTAAAGAGATGCTAACGCTGTCAGGCAGCAAAACCCAGCAGTTTGTGAGGAAAACGCTCAGGAAAAAAAAAGAGTATTTTCATTCTCAAAATATGCCAGCTCTGGCACTGAAACCACCCCCAAAAGCATGTCCTTCAGAGAAAAAGGTGTGAGAAAAACTCCCAATACCCATTCCGTTACTCAACACGAGTGCCTTTGCCTAGCCACGTCCTGGGAAACGAGAGGCGAGATTAGGCAAAAGAGAGGAAAAGAGACAACATAGTGGGAAGGAAAAGAAGCAGAAAGAACTTTTTAAAAATTGTTTTTCTCTTCAAGCCAGGTTTTACAGACTCTCAGAAAGCAGCCCTTCATGATCCCTCATGGGCTGCCCCTCTTAGTGCTAACCATTTTCACCTGCTCTGGCACCAGAAACGAGTTAAATCTCTAGAGAGAGGGGTGGGGGAGGTTTGCTGAAGCCTCTAGTAATTTTTCCAAACAAACACTTTTCAACTATCCACCTTCACATCAGTATGGTTTTATTCCACGCGAGTTATTCCGCTTTTGTTTTTCCTAGTGCTTACAGACCTAAGTGACAGGACTGTGCAAGTTTTCCTCCCACTTCTTTAATTTTCACTCTGCCTTTGTAACATTTATTCTAGTTCCCTGACACATGACAGGGAAACAAGCTGTCTATCACTCATGCTAATTCAACAGCATTTGGGACACTCAGATATAGGCTATTCTGTAAAATCTTAATTAGACCTGGTTTCACTAAATCTGGCACAAAATACACTCTTTTTGGACAGACTCAATTTATTCAGTAACACTCCCGCAAGCTATTTAGCCTTCACTAAACCCTTTTTTCCCCTGCCGCTGAAATCATTGTACTATATAAATGATCAATTCCATCTAAGAGATGGCAGATTTACCTCATTTCTGATTTAAATAACTTCACAGGGGAACTCATGGAGTGACTATCTTCGGGGAAGAAGAAGCAATTCCAGCTTGATTGTGTTAGTTCCTTCAAAATGTATTTTCAATGCTAATTTACTACCTGGTTTGTATCATTTATACCTGTTATTCCATTTTTTAAAATGGTTTAAAGTATAACAGAATCCCTCAATTTACTGTAGGATTAGCTGCAATTTCAAAATAAACAAATCATTCATTATATAAATTAGCACCGAAACTGAGAAGAGCCAGAGAAATAACCACCTATGAAATACAGTTAGACCATTGAATATCTTCGATGATTCCCTATAAAGTTACTTCAAATTCTGCCTCGTGCATGCCTTGTAAGGGAAACCAACATGCTGCCAACCTGCACATCTGGTGATAAACTCAGGAGAGTTATCCTAAAACCAGTTATGAAAAAAGGTCAAACACCCATTTGCACCAGATATGCAAGATCACAATGAATAAAATCAAACCCATGGTTTAATGCCACAACAGAGGCCCTAGAAAGGAGGAAAAACATTTCTCTTCTCTGTCATTTTCTCTTTTTGTCTCCATATGGGGGTGTGGGTGCCATCCAGAGGGACCTTGACAGGTGGGCCTGTGCAAACCTCGTGAAGTTCAACAAGGCCAAGGGCAAGGTCCTGCACGTGGATCGGGGCAATCCCAAACACAAATACAGGCTGAGTGGAGAATGGATTGAGAGCAGCCCTGAGGAGAAGGACTTGGGGTGTTGGTTGATGAGAAGGTCAACACGAGCCAGCAATGTGAGCTCGCAGCCCAGAAAACCACCCGTGCCCTGGGCTGCATCCCCAGCAGCGTGGCCAGCAGGGCGAGGGAAGGGATTCTGCCCCTCTGCTCCGCTCTGGTGAGACCCCCCTGCAGTGCTGCCTCCAGCTCTGGGGCCTCAGCACAAGGAGGACATGGACCTGTTGGAGCGAGTCCAGAGGAGGCCACAAAGATGATCCGAGGGCTGGAGCACTTCTGCTATGGAGACAGGCTGAGAGAGTTGGGCTTGTTCAGCCTGGAGAGGAGAAGGCTCTGAGGAGACCTTGTACCAGCCTTCCAGTACCTAAAGGGGCCTCCAAGCAAGCTGGAGAGGGACTTTTGACAAGGGCGTGGAATGACAGGACAAGGGGTGATGGCTTTAACCTGGAAGAGGGCAGACTGAGATTAGATCTAAGGATGAAATTCTTCACTCTGAGGGCAGTGAGGCCTTGGCACAGGTTGCCCAGAGAAGCTGTGGCTGCCCCATCCCTGGCAGTGTTCAAGGCCAGGCTGGATGGGGCTTGGAGCAACCTGGTTTAGTGGAAGATGTCCCTGCCCGTGGCAGGGGGTTGGAACTAGATGGTCTTTAAGGTCCCTTCCGACTCAAACCATTCTGTGATTCTATGCTTCGTACTGAAGGTCTAGGTTGATTTCCAAATTGTAGTAGCTGCCTTGCAGTGCCTTACGTTATCTGGAGTTAACTCTTTTAAATGACTTTCTAAAAACAATTCGGATCAGCACCTTTGTGATTAAGCCACATAAAGGGTGTGTGATTGCCAGGTAAATAGGCATATAGGGGCGTTAGCCCAGGATTAAATAACATTATCGTATCTTAAAGCTGTGAATTTAATTCTAACTGTAGGAGGGGGAAACTACCTCTCTGGGAACCTGTAACCACCCTCAGGAGGCCTAAAACATTGCACTTGATCAAGGGCTGATCACATTTACAGCACTGATAAGGAGCTGCAGTTATCAGTGAGTAGTTGTCACATTTTGCCCAAGAGCAAGACTTATTCTCACTTTTGCGGAGGTCCTGTGAAAAGGATACCTCTGACCGAATGAGTAAGCCTGACACTGTTTTCCCAGCGGGACAAACAGCGAGTGCTGTCACGGGAGAATGTGCTGCACCACCCCACACTTTGAGGTTGGATGTTTTATACAGTTCACAGCCCAGACGTGTAGCTGACTTCAGTTACGGTGAGGCAGGTTCTCCTGAGCAAACCTCGAAGGCAGGTTTCCTACAGAGCCCTGCTGACAAGTCAGATCCTGCCCTTTGTTTCCAGTGCAATCTGACCTGTGGGTTGGGATGACTGACTGAAAGCCTCCCCTTACCTGCCCCAGGATTCCCGTGCACTCGGAGGATTTCTTCTCTGCTCCTCAGCCACAGTGAAGCCACAAGAGGAGATATCTTCTCCTTTATGCGTTGCCTAGTTAGGAACCTCTGTTAGGTCTCCAATCCTGGTTTTTCCATGTGTATGCTGTCCTGAAACAAGCACCAAACAATTTAGCATCTGTATTTCTAACCCTCTATACTTTTCTGTATACTTTTTACCACGAAAGTACACATTAATCAATATAATTACAGTGCAGTTATACTGATTAATGTGTACATTCGTGGTAAAAAGTATACAGGAGACTACACTGAGGCTCCATCTTTGGTAGAAAATGTCTGTTTCAGTGCTGCCAACCCTCCTGATTTTGTTGGGACTAGGGTTAATGAGGTAGTAACAATGGTGTTAGATTCTCACTGTTCATTAAAAAACAAAAAGTAAACATCAGCCTTGTGAGCAGAGAGAAAAAAAATACATGCCAGTATCACCGCAACCTTGAAGCATCCCGAACAGGCTATTAACAGCCTATGATCTACAGTTACTGGGGTTGGCAGCGCTTTTGTTTTCCTGTGCCTACGTGAACGCCTGAAGGAGCTTTAGAGGAAATGTGCCCAGCTCACCTCTGAGATTTGGAGGGCAGAACAGACTGTGGCTCACCAAAGCTGGCTGCGCAGGACTTCCCTCACCAACATCAGTCCGGCTCCTCTTTGGACTGTACTGTTCGCTCTCCCAAACGGTCTGGTCTCCATTTAATACCACATGATGTGCTCTTTCCTGTGACTTTAATTAAGCGCTGCAAATGATTTCACAGCCCCACGACTGGAAGTTAATTTTATTGATGAAATTTTTGACCCCATCAGAATAGATTTCATATTTGCTTCGCAAGAATTATTTTTCACAAAATGCCCTTGATTGGTGTTAATTATGTTGTCTTAAATCTTTCGCTGATTGCAACTGGCCGTATATTTCCAATATCCAGCCTCAGACTCGTTGTCAAGCCAACCAGCCTATATTGGCCTGTTCACCTTTTTAAATGCTAATTTTTCTTTACTCCTCCAAAACTTCTCCAGCATGATAAAATTTAACAGAAATCAGTTGTAGTGATTTAAATTTCCTTTAAATTTGCAGGCAACTTTATAACCCTAGGTGATACAGTTTAAATCTGTCACTTCTTTAAAATATTTTCTCCAAATAATACCAATATCTTCCTCTCAAACATCTACTTATTGATAAAATTTTCCATGTAAAAAATGAATGGATAAATTTAAAGTGCATGAAGATGTATGTAAACAGGGAAAACTAAAAATATCTAGCCAGGCTAGCTAATAACAGCACCACAGTCAAGAGGCAAGAACGGGTCAGATTATATGGTAAACATTTACATTGTAAACATAATTCTGTTTGTATAGCTCCCAGTTCTATATATAACCTTTTGAATTCCCACATTAAGTGTAAGAAATGCCCTTAAGTAAGAAAATACAGTATAATTTATTGGCAGCAGAGAGTCTATTTGGAAGATTTGGGGCTGGTCTGTAATTCCTTTAAGTCAACAGAAAAAGTTCCACTGAATAAACATTGAAACATTGTCAAGATCTTGAAAAAAATAGCAAGATTTAGAGATAAAGCCTACTCATCTTTTTTGAGACCTTATATTTTCAAAACAAATGTCTAATTTCAAATGAATGTTAAAACCAAAATATTTAGCTTTAGGCAGACAGGCCATGTACGATGTCAGAATTTTGGTTTTTGCTGTGGTGGAAAGACCTGAAAGCTGGCAGCGTAACAGAGGATGCTCATTTCAGTAAGGGAAAGTCAATTACATGAAAACACGAGGAATTCATTCCTGAAAAGTGTATTTTTTAAATACACGGCAGCGTGAGGCCTCTTGCGTGTACTTGCTTACCTTTGCAAAAGACAGCTCAGCTCAGCTCAGCAGCGGAGCCCCCTGAGCTGGGTCCTCGTGGGCCAATGCACACCTGCGTGCACCGGAGCCCGACAAGCAGGCACACAGTTGCCCTTAATGAGGAAATAAACCCCTGAGCTTGGCACCGAGGTCTTGTCACCGCCAGGCTTTTCCACCTTTTCTTGCGAAAGGTCATTGCCGTCGTACACAACTGCTAGGGAAGAAAGTATATGGCACCTGGGAGAAGGTCCGCTCAGCATTTGCATGGCAGACAGGGCAATTAACCCAGAGGCGGACACGTATTCTGCAGTTTGTACCTGCAGCAAACCTTCGCATTACACAGAGGCTACGCAGGGTGAACTGTTTGGCTTATAAAAGCTGGGTCTCTGTAGCCTGCCAGAAGAGAGAACCGGTGAGCAGCGAGCACTGGCAAGTGCCAGGCTCCACTTAGGCAAGTACAGACAGCCCACCCTCACGTGCAGAGCGGCTTTGGTCTGGCAGAGAGGGCTCTGGCCTTTAAGCCGAGGCCACCTTGGACAGGGAGATTCCCCCGTTGCGTTTGCGGGGCGCTGACTCTGTGCTATCCCCTTCCTCGCTTCCAGCACTCAGTTACCTGTTGCGGCAGGAGTGGCCAAGGGCTTTCCCAGTAAGCACCAGCTGATAGCTCCAGCTGTAGGTGCTCCAAAGCAGATTTGCTGCAAGGGAAGGGAGAGGAGCTGGAAGCTACACACAGTGCTGGAAAAGCCAAGGGATCACAGGGAGAA
The DNA here is from genome assembly GCA_009819775.1 of Phoenicopterus ruber ruber. Lineage (NCBI taxonomy): Eukaryota > Metazoa > Chordata > Aves > Phoenicopteriformes > Phoenicopteridae > Phoenicopterus > Phoenicopterus ruber. Next base: position 1,430,341 of record CM020221.1, read on the forward strand.
TGTGCTCAAAAATTTTTCCGGGATAAAGCCTGAGGAAGGCACATGAGTCTTCTGCACTGGGCTGACCTGGGGAGGGGGAAAATGTTTTTAAGTTTTACCTAAATCCAAACTGTAGGGTAATACAAATACAGCTGTTTTTGTACACATCTCTATAAAAACATGTGTATGTAAACTTATAAATATATATGTGTGTATGTGTACAAAAGCACAAGGGCAGATAAACATTTTGATCCTTTTTCCACCGAAAGCAACACATTGCAAAGTTCATAACATTTCCAAGCAAATTTCACTTCTGTGGCATTGCTGCCCTTAAGGACTCAACTATGCAAATGATCTGTAGATTTCTACCAGATAAAAGGCTTCCCCCCCCCACCCCTTTCTTTTTTCTAAAGTATTCATTTCTGAATTTACAGCTACATGTTTTAATGAAGAAAGAAAATGAAGGATGAAGCGGGACAGAAAGCACACATCCAAGACAAGGCTTGAAGGAGAATTATGGAAACAATGTGCTGAAAGGAAATTATATTGTAATTTCGCTCATCCACTGCAGTATTAGACGTCAGTATTCAGTTTCTAAGGTATGGCTTTCTGTCATTTCTCTGACATCAATAGTGTTCAAAATGTAACCAGTCCTGGAAATAATAGCTGTGCTGTCCTCATGTACACGTTTCCCTTACACACCTCGGCAAGTTCTTTTATGTAAATCACTGTCACCTTATTATTTTCAACCTTGATTTCCCTAGCCAATATAATATTCTTTTTTTAAATAAGAGGAGGTGAAATCTCAAAAAACGCAGCAGAACTTGATACTCAAGTTGTTTTCCTTCTCTGTGGACATCATTGCCATCTAGTGTGATGATGTTGTGACTGCACTATTTTAGGTACAGAAAGAAGGGTAGGAGGATGGTTATTAGTTACCCTGTAAGTCAGTGAAGATGCTGACAGCATAGGGTGAAAGGACAGTATTGAAACACGAGAGTTAAAATTACAATGAGGCTAAACCAAACGGTGTAGCAGCAGTTATCAGAGAACCATTTCAAAAGCCAGGTAGTTAAAACAACTGATTTTGCAATCCAACAAAAACGACAGCTTTTAACTGTGTGACTGAGTTACCATACTTTTCACCTGCTACTTTCAGCTTCTAATTCAAAACGTTAAGTTCATTCCTTTGGGACTATCTGTGTTCTTCCCTTTTTTCCCCCTTCAGTTTATGCTAGCTAGGTAAAACAATCTGAAAAAAAAAAAACCTCAAAAAAAAAAGAAAAAAAGACAAGCATTTGCAAAGATGCAATGGTTCACTTGCAGTGAAAAGGGTAAAAGGAAAAAGTACATTATTTGAAGGCAATTAATCCTCCGGGAAAAAGTCAAATATAATGCAACACATCACTTTTTTATAAAATACAGACTTTACTGTACAAACCCAAATGATTATTTGCATAAAAAGCTTGATTTTGGAGCATCAGTTCTCAAGACTGTTTGTCAAAGTGTCTAGAACAGTACTACAGTAGGGAAAGGAAAAACATCTAGAAATCCAGATGTGTTCATCCCATTCTCCAACTTTTGGCTGGGTTTCATTGTGGCTAAATTGTGTATTGGTCAGTCCTACGTGCAGACCACAGACGGCAGAGACTCTTTCCTGCCTGCAGTAGGCAGCATCCTCCATCAGGAAGCTCATTAGACACTTCATTTTGCCCTTCTTATCCCATCCTGACTGCCAAACACAGCTGCGCTAGGACGGGCACAGATTTCGGGGGGGGGTGTGCCGGCAGAGAGAGCAGGCAGAGCTAATGCATGCCTGCCTACACCCGACCAAGACGAGAGGTGCTCTTCGTGGGAGCGTGGTGAGATCGGAAGGCTGAGTCTGAAATTTTCCTCTCTCGTCTCACAATAAAGACCTCACTCATCAGGGTATAAAACGAGATAGTAAATACTTTCACCTAATCAGCAGCATATAGAAAAGGGGCGATAATCCCCCAAAGTTGGTCTATTGATATTCTTGCTGGTAATCAGACAAGGAGAAAAATTATTTCTTCAAATTTTTGAGATGCTGCAAGTACTTTCAGTGCATGAGAGGAGACTGGCTTGATTTCCTGTGCACTGGTGCATAGTTAACAGAGGAAAATGGTGCCAAAATGACTCCACCATGATGCATGTGAGCAATTACGGCTGCTCAGATAACTTCAGTTCTGAAGGTGAATCCTTGGCTTCGCAGCCCACCTGCTTCTTTTAACAGGAGGTTTTTCAATTTGATTTATCCTCCAAAATGATTTTGAGTGGGGACATATATTTGGGGGTTTATATTTGCGTGAAACTTTCCTTTGCTGCACAAACCTTTCTTTGCTGATGTCTCTTACCAAAGTATATATTGAGTCAATCTGAAGCTATAGATACCATTGTGGAAAGATTTTATTTGTTAGTATTAGTTATTTCTAGCTTTTATTCGCATCTTGGCCTTTTTATTTGCTGAAAGTTTGCGCGCTGGTGTACGAACCTGGTGAATTACGGCATGTGTATGGATGAACGTAGGCCGTGTACCCATGAAGTGCCTCTATCAGGAGCTGTATCTCTCTGTCACCTTCTGCCAGAGAGGGTTCCTCTGCTGCTACTTGTGAATTTATTTGCACAACTGCAGTATACCCTGACGACCTGCTATTGGGGCAGTGCTTGGGTCCAGGGTGCCCCTGACCTTCCCATAAAGGCTGTGCACAGCCCCAGGCCAGCACGGTGGCTCACGATGATGTCTGCTTGCAGCACCGGCTGTCTTAAATTAGAGTGACCACCGCGAGCTGTTACTTCGGTGGGCTCGCAAAACTCAGCTGACAACGCAAGCCACAAAATAGGAAAAGTTGTATTTCAAAGGTATGAGTCTCAGGCCTAAGCACAGGAAGGAAAAAATCCCCTCCCTTGGCACTCTCTCCATGCTGCATCGCTAAGGCTGGCTAGAAAAAAAATGTGACTTTGCTATGGCTTAAAAGTAAATAAATAAGTAGATAGATAAATAACTAAAAAACGTGAACCTAAAGAAAAGCTCACAACTTTGTTCATTTACAAAGCATGTGTTATTGAATAACTGTCCCTGCCCTCACGTGTGTGACTTGAAGCCTAGGGGATAATCTGTTTGATGTCAGCAAGGTTTCCAACTGCCTGAAAAGTAATTTGTTTTGAGCTGTCCTATATTGCGCAGCTTCTCTTGAGACATATTTTTATTCAAATAGCACCAGCGAAGGGAATGCATTTCAGCAATCAGGTCGTGTTACAATGTGACCCAAAGGTCGATGGCGGCCCAGAGGAATGAGGTGGAGAAACAGGCAGCAGCTGGGAGTTGTAAGAGCCCAATTCATCCAGCGTACAAGGCAGATATTGCTTTTCTTACAGCCTGCAAAGTGGGGATATGCTATGTTGAAGGCAGCCAAGGGACCATAGCATGGATAGATTTAAATCTTTTCTACTGCAACTGAAGTGTTGTGACAGTTTGGATGTGCAAACTCAAAAAAGGGGAGTCGCAGACACAGCATTAGGAACAATGTGCAACATACTCCTTTCTTTCAGCGTGTAACATAGCATATACATTTCTTCCATTACTATGTTCAAAGTCTTATTTCTCCTGGCAAATGAGAAACACAGCTCGTTGGGAAATATTGTAGAGATTGGGATTTTCTCCAGGAAAAAAAGCAGGCAAAGCTGCTTGAAGCTACTATGTATACACACGGTAATTTTTGCAAGGCTCTGGATAGGGTGAGTTTTACGCTCTGATCTCCTGGTAGACTAGGCTGGAGACTCAAGAGTTAAGTAAGCGCAAGCAACTAAAATATATCTGAGTATACAGCTGCAGATCTTGTAAACCTTATGTGGATGCCTGTGTCAGCCCCAAGTGGATTGCTTTGACACATCATGGATGTACTTGTTTGCATCATTTTTTTATATGCTGACTTTGCAAAAGAAGAAGTTGCTTTATTTATTTGTACATCGCTGTTATGTTTATAAAATGACCCTTTAGCTTTCTAGTAAAAATGAAAAAGTTGTTAAACTTATGGCAGGGAAGAGGAAATGAGAGGAACAGCCCCAGAGCAATGCAAAAACAAGAGCAGGACACTGCTTGTTTTTAATAAACCCACTCATTTGACCATCTGACCACTCCTTTTATGGAGAAAAATGAGTTTTTTCCCATGACTGCTTTTGTGACTGTTCTAAAATAGTCTTCAGTTTTGTCTTGTAAGTCGCTTAGAAATATCTGTTCCAGAATGCAAATCTTTCTTTACCAAAAAATCTCCCTGAAAAAAAAGCGTGGCAACTACTACCACATTTTTTGGCTTTTCTCTTGCCATAATTGTATTAATGTTCATCTGATTATTAAAAAAATCCCCAACAACCATTTTTCTAAATATAAAAACGGAAACCCTAGAGGTTGCCTGGGCTGGTTATTGCATAGATCTAGCGCTCCCCTGTTTGTTTTTAATAGGGCTTGAGGCTCTCGCCTGCTTTCCTACTGTCCTGTGGTGACATCTTCTGGGCCCTACTCAGACTGCACAAAACCACATCCAGCGACGCTGGTGGAGAACAGCCCAGAAACCCTCCAAATTCTGGCCATTAAGAGACTCCTAAACCAGACCAAAAAAACCCCAAACCCTCACTCTTCCGTTTTCCCACAAGGATTATTCACCTTAGAGCTTTCTTGGCTGGTCAAAACCCCACCCACCCAACAAACTCCCACCCTATTCCCAAGAACTGACTCACTTTACTATTTTTATTTTGCACCACGATTAAGCTGTAGCAAAGGAGGGCTCAGAATTAGGGTGTGGGGTGTAAGTTACCCCTCAGCTTCCCAATACAATGCATCTTGAACCTTGCTGCTTTGTCCAAGGGCTACTTCAACTTCCAAAACTGGCTATATCTCCAAATACAGCCTTTTTTTTTTTTTTTATTCCCAGGCAGAACAGGAATGCCCTGGCTATGCATTTTCATTGTCGAACTGTATACAGGGGCATCTAAGACAATTACCCCAAGCTTTGGTCTGCACAGCTCCTTCAGGGCGTATGGAGGTCTTCCACTCCCAATACCTTCATAGCATACCTGGGAGGTGGTCTGACCAAGAGCTTAATGCCCCCGTCTCACCTGGTGCATTTGTTTGATCCAAGGGTTTGCTTGGTCCTGAACAGACACGTGTCACAGCTGAACACTGAGCAACCTACCCCGGGAACTGGCTAGACACCAACTCTGCAGATGACCGCAAGGCAGACCCACACATACCCTGGGTCCCCCAACTCCTCCCTGAACGCTTAAGCGACTCTAGAAAAATTGCACTTCTTTTCCCTCGCCTTGCAGGGCACTGGCCTCACGGTGCCGCAGACTCCTCACAGGAGCCTGGGCCCTTCCGCGGCTTACACCTGCCCTGAAACAGCCACCCGATGGGGTCTGGGGCTGCCTTTGGGCTCAGCCTCCGGGCACGTGCCCCGAGACAAAGCTTTCTGCCCATGCAAAGCGGTGCCTTGGGAACCTTGCCAAAACCCTAGGAAGCTGCTTACTGAGGCTGCCGGCCTCCAGGATCAAGCGGTTGCAGAGTAGGAGGTTTTGCAGTATAGTTTCAGAGTTAGGCCTCTTATTTCCACCGTTTTAGTTTACCTGCATCCTTTTGAAAACGGCCTCTCTGCTTCCGATGAGCTGATCAGTAACTGCTCACCCGGCCCTCGTCTGCTGTAGCCTGGGGGATAATGAACTGGAACAATGGAAACACAGAGGTGAGGAGTGCAGTGTATTTAACAAGTGAATACACACAACTCTTTCAGCGCCTTCTCATTCAATTAAATAAACCTATAACATGGGGAAATAGACTTGACGGTACATAGAAAAGTCAATGATAATTTAAAAAGTGGTTCTAAGTGCTCCTGGCTTGAATACAAGTCTTATCGTACAAAAATGATGTCATGTAACCGAATGCCAAATTAGTGGTTTCCTGGAGAAGGGAGCATTAGCACAGATAGTCTGGTATTCAGTTCTGTCACAGAGCACTAATTTCATCCCTTTTCCCCCATATCAAGCCAAATAGCTTAGGCTGTGCACTGGGTTTGGCTGGGATAGAGTTAATTTTCTTCCCAGTAGCTGGGATGGGGCTGTGTTTTGGTGCTGGGAACAGTGTGGATAACACAGGGCTGGTTTCGTTACTGCTGAGCAGGGCTGACACAGAGCCAAGGCCTTTGCTGCTCCTCACCCCACCCCACCCCACCAGTGAGGAGCTGGGGGGGCACAAGGAGCTGGGAGGGGACACAGCCAGGACAGCTGACCCCGACTGACCCAAGGGATGTCCCACACCATATGACGTCATGCTCAGCATGTAAAGCTGGGGGAAAAAGGAGGAAGGGGGGGACATTTGGAGTGATGGCGTTTGTTTTCCCAAGTCACTGTTCCGCGTGATGGAGCCCTGCTCTCCTGGGAATGGCTGCACACCTGCCTGCCCATGGGAAGCAGTGAATGACTTCCTTGGTTTGCTTTGCTTGTGCGTGCGGCTTTTGCTTTACCTATTAAACTGTCTTTATCGCAGCCCACAAGTTTTCTCACTTTTACCCTTCTGATTCTCTCCCCCATCCCATTAAGCTGTGTGGTGCCTAGTTGCCGGCTGGGGTTAAACCACGCCAGGCTGGAAGGAAGGCTGTTGGTCATCTGGCGACTGTATTACGTGTGCCTCGCACAGAGAAAAGGAGAGACCGAGCGGCTGCTCTGCGCTCACCTGCAGTAAGTACGGCACAGTGGAAACAGGTGGAAAAGGCTCCATCCGTTTTGCACCTCAGATCTGGCAATCGGTCAAGCGCACACGCACACAAATCACCTCTTCAGTGCAGGCGTAGCTTTCTGTAGCATCACAGACAACTGTCCGGTGTCTCATCTCTGTCTCCCCTCTCTTCCCACTTCTAAACCCTTTTGGCAATTTTGCATCCAAGAAGATGCAAAATTTTCTGCACCCTGCAGATAAATGAACAAAGCCTTTGGTTGGTTTCTGGTGCAGTCCAGCAAATACTTTGTTTGGTTTTGGTTGTTTTGTGTGTGGTGTTTGGTTTTTTTTTTTAATGGGAGGTTGGCAAGAAAGCAAGAAATGTTAGTTGGGTAGTTCTTATGGTACCCAAATCTGGGAGGCAGGAAGGAAAAAGTTACAGCACCATTACATACCCAACCTGAGCCATACCATGGAAGGACTTTTCCCATAAAAGGGAAGACGTTACTTGTTATAGACTTCCCTCTGTTAGCTGGTCCAGGCAAGCCACGTCTGCTGCCTCCCCTGTTCCCACACGGAGATTAAGCTGGGCGTCCATATGCTCTCCAGCGCCCCTGGGTACAACCAGTCCACTAGAAATCACCCAAACGGTGGCTTTCCCCTGGTCACCAGAGCACATCAGACAGGACATCCTCCCCACCCCATCCCACGTGATAGATTGTCCTTGGTGCCAGGTGAAGGGAGGGACCAGGGACCCTTACACGGGTAAGGGTGAGGGGGAAGCCTCGCAAGCACCGGCGTGTTTGGTGAGTTGGTGGGGTAAACAGTTTAGAGCCCTTAAATGCTTCCAGAGGGTCTGTGTGGCCAGCCCTCGGAGCCGGGTTGTGACTATCCTCGGTTTAATGGAAAGGACATCCCTTTTAAAGACCACCCTCCTTAAAAGTGCAGAATTCTTATGTAGCTTGCGCCTCATTTTTTTGTTTTCTCCCACACTACAGGAAACAGTTACAGTCAAACCAGGCTTTACCCAGAAATACTGCTGCTTCAAAGTTGCAGGGTGTCAAGCCTCTAAGCTATGAATTCCTCCTTCGCTGTGCAAAGATAACAAATGGACACAGGCCCAGCGGCTGCCGCAATTGAAAAAAAGAAAAACAAAAAAGAGTATGAGCCCTCAAAGGAGAGGGGAATTCTTTTCATCAGCAGGTAAGACAGCCTAAATGCTAATTCAGCCTTAAAAGCATGCTACAAACCCTGCAGTGCCTTCTCCCTACCATCTGGAGCTGAATGCAATCATGCTTGTGCTGGGGACAGTGACCCGGCGGAGTCAGAACCAGACGTATTGCCAAACAAATCACCATGTGCTCAAGAGAGCCCTCGGCTTTGCGAGGGAGATGGAGCAGCCCACAAAGCAGAACTGCCCTGAGCAGCTCATTAGTGGGTAAAGTTATTAACGCACCCACAGCGGAGGAGTAAAGCAGAAAACACATTATAAGATGAACAACACGCAAATGATAACTCGCAGCTCCATAAGCCGTCCCACGCAGCGCTCAGACTTTTGTACACATCAATAAAGACAAATTTGACTGCCTTAGGAAGGAGAAGGAAAGCAGCAGTGGTCAGAGGAAGAGGCGCCGCATCTTTTCCCAGAAGAGCAAGGGGCGAGTTTGGTGCTGACAGCCACGCTGAATGGCTCTGGTCCTTCCCAGCACCACCGGGACTTCTGGAAGTACAGACCCAATGACTTGTTTCCTCTCCCTGACTGCGACTTTTCAGACTTGAGGAAAAGCCTGCAAAATGCCTTCTTCACAGCTTTCTCACTGTCTGCACGCACCCCTCCAGTACCACGTTTTGCAGAAGCGGTGATGAAGCCACCAGTTGACAAACTGTGAATTTAGAGCTGTGATAAGTAGGAGAAAAATCAGTCTTAATGTCTTTACTTTCTGTTGTCCTAATAATTGCAGAACTCCCCAAGAAAAAGTCAGGGCACACTTTGATTCGTTAATGCTTCTAATCTACTAGAGAGCTATACATTTAACTTGCAGACCAGGGGGAAAATTAGACCAGATAAAATCACAGTCCTGCCCATTGCTTTTACAGCACGTACAGCACTCTTCTACAACTTTATAGGGCAAAAATCATTTCAAAGAGAAGGGACAGGATGAATAAATCAGTTCTGCAGCTGGATGTGCAGACACCATTTTAGGCTTTAAGTTTTTAAGCCTGCAGGAGCTGTTAATCTGCAAAATTCATTAAGAGGTATCAGTTTATGTTCATGTCCAACTGCTGTTCTGGCTCCTTTCAGCTCCTGGTTTTACACTGCGAGTTGCAAATTGCAAATATCCTATCAATTTTTCTTAACAAAGGGGAATTTAAGAGACTTTGTTGATCCAGTAGATAGAAACCACAAACAAAAAACCTGACCGCCCATAGAAACCTCTGATTATATTCCAGGGCTGGGAGAACCTGCGGGGCTGCCGAGGCCGGGCACTGGCACATCCCCAGCGGTGCACGCGGCGCAGGAGGAGACAGACGGTGGTGCAGAAGACAGGCGGTGGCATAGGTGGAGGGTGCAGAGAAGTCGTGAGACAGGTATGGGCGTGGGCTGCAGGCCGGGGTTTGGGCAGCAGAGCAGGGAAGGGGAACACGCCATAGAAGAGCGCCGGGAGGGAGCGACGAGGTGTGTGGCCCAGTGCTGATCCACTTGAGCCATCCATGGAGTCACACCTGCCTCAGAGTAACACATTATGAACTGCCAGAAGAAGAACAAAAGCACAATTTAAGGTTTGTGCTAACATGCACGTATTTAACCACGGTGTGCTGTACTTACTAATACTCAGCTACCGTGAAAGCTTGATAGTGCACAGGTGCATCCGTCACTTTCTACCTCAGGTACGGCACACATTGTAAGGTTTATCAGTGTTTAGAGTGCGCTTCAGATGATGTACTGAAAATCTAGATTTAAAAACACAAGCTCTGTTCCTTTTGACTTTTAGGATGTGAATATAACAGGGTCGATAAACATCACCCTGAATTGTCTGTACGGTGCCTTTCTTAGCTAATAGGCAAAAGAAACCTTGAGTATCTGTCTAACTGAAACTGTTATTGTGAAACTACATTTAGTGGGAGGCTGTCCGTTTATGGTGGAAGTCATGGGAGATAGCAACTAAAATGAAACTGAGAATTAACTGGCTATTCAAATAAAGTTGTAGGTGACCTCGCAATTACTTTAAAAGCTTCCCCAAAAAAGAGACATTATCATTCTAATTAGAACTTCATTTTCGTGTGAAAAAACTCGTATTACACAGCTGCCATAATTCTCATTCTAAGTGACCAAATAATTGTTCTTGCTCAACATATTAAATTCCTATTATATCTTCAAAACATTAACTAAAACCAGAAGTCAGAGGTTTTTAAGTCTATGCTGGAGGACAGTGCTTGAAATGTTCTGCTTGTCAAAGTGCAACAGCGACGAGCACATTCGCGTCTCATGGCCGATGAGACACATCAGACAGGGATGACTGGCTCCTTAATGGTTTTTAAGATCTCAGCTGCGTACGACAGTAGGAAAAGAAAGTAACTTGCACCATGAGCGAAGAAAGAATTTGGATTTCTCTCGTCTGTCCCTCTGCCACCCACACCACAGTCACGCCAGGCGTCCCAAGGCCACCAGGACACCCCCAGCAGTCGTGGAAGAGCCGGGTGTGTCCTGGCTGTCTGCCTGCTTGCGGCCAACTGAACGGGTAACAGCTGAATTCTCGTCTTCCTCTGGGGGCACAGAAGCATCAATTTGCTTCTCACTTCCCTCTACCCAGCTGTCAATTTTCCTGAAGCTTGTGGAAACTTAATTAATTTGGAGACTGCTAACCCTACTTCAAATTTGGATGAAATCGGTCATTTGGTTTAGAAATTACTCAGCTTTTTCATGCAATCTGGCAAGTTCAAGGTGGACGGAAAGCTGATGTGTAATACAGCATAGAAAGAGGGCACCGCAGAACCGTGCCTTAGAAGTGATGAAGCAGGAAGGCAGCAGGAATGATACTTCTTAAAACCAAACTCTGAAGGTTTTCATGGGAGGAAATAAGAAGTGATTTGGGCACTGAAGGAGAAGCAACAGTAGTCATCATGATGCAGGAGTGTTTTGTCAGTCTGCCGTCGGAATTTAAAATTAATGAGAAGCAGTACTGTAAGAAATCTTTTTGTTTGGTTAGTTTTGGAGTTTTTTAGTGACCCTGTAAGATGAAAACTAACACTCCTTTCTCTGGATTCAGCTAGAAGGATTCTGGAAACGTGTTATTAAGCAAGACTGTAAAACTTAAAGACTTCTTTCCTACACCTTTTTCAAAAGATGCCTGCCACATTTATTATAATGTAGAGTAGGAAAGAGAAGGAATCCCTTCCATCTGGCTTGCAAATCAATACGTTCACAGGCTAAAGCTAGCAATGTTAACACAATAGGCTGTACAAGTAGGGTCATCGGCAGAATGCTTGCTCAGGCTGAACTTCCAACACCACCACGGTGTTTAGAAAGGAAAAAGTAATCAAACTATGTTACAGTGTATGTATTTTCACAAGCCCTTCATTAGCCCACTTAGGCAGTGTCACTTGCAGGAGCACGTGAGACTCTTGCTTCTAATCTCCACACCTTTTGTTGCCTCAGTTTTTCCCCGCGGGGTTTGGGGATTATATTTTCCTCTTCAATTCAGCCACATAGAGCTGTATTCAACTGTAAATAAGATCTCCCCAACACTACCTACCTGACCAGACCTTTTATTTTATTTTTATATATAAATATAACCTTTTCTAGAAAGATGGAAGAGGAGTAAAGACCAGCTAAACTCTCACATTGCTGCTAGGAACGTCCCGTTCGTATTGCACTGTTCAAATACAAATAAATGCCGTCACTAGCAACAACACAGAATACCTGTCCACCAAATGCTAATTCACTCCATATTGTGGAATATATTTTTTAAAAACCAAACCAATCCAACAAACCCAAAGCAAACAAACCCAAATAAACCAGTAGTTTTGGATAGTTGAATGCCTCAACGATGCTCAAGTGCTCCAGAGAAACCTCGCAGAGCTGAATGAGTGCACGAAAAAAGGGAGGTGGGTGACTTTGAGCAGAGATAAATACAAGGAAATGCATCTAGGAAAAATAATCCAAATGCCACCTGCAAGATGCTGAACTCTGAACCGACAGGTACAACTACAGGAAGAGCTCCTGGAGTCATCACTGACAGTTGTCGGAAATCAGGGCACAGCCCAACATGTATCAGTAACCAAAAATAGTCAAAATAATTGGGCATCATCAGACAGGTCATGGCAGAGATGGCATTTTTCTACTTCATATTTGCATGAAATGAGAAAGAAGCTAGGAAAGGCCAAGCACTCCGTCCATGCAAATCCTGCTGCAAAAGTTGCTTGCAAAAAAGACAGAGACAACTGCCTTGGATGGTGACCCCTCATTGGAAAGACACCTCTCACCGAAAAGTCAGCTCATTTGTCTAACGCGTGCTGTAGCCAGGCCGCTTTACTAGCACGAACCAGTATTTCTGTGTCCCAGTTCTGGCATTCAGTACAGATGATCTGCTTTTAAATCCACCTTTATAGAAGCAGCACTGAATTAATGCCCATAAACCAACCTGCCAACAGGGAAATGTGAAAACAGGAGTGGGACCTACAGCGGGGAATCAAGTCTGAGGAGTTACATATTTACACTTAAAAGGAACATGGCCTTAAGCCCTGAACTCTGATACAGAACTAACATGGCTCAAGCTAGCTATGCATGAAAAAGACCAGCTGTGAATAGCTTCCATAATGAGCTTGCTATAAAAAAGGCACTTCAAACCAAGTCCCATGTTACAGTGCTTCTTGTAGTTATTTCAGTGCATTCATAAAGCCAGTCTCCTTTTATAAATCCACGTAGCATTTTGCTGCTTGAATAAAAGGAAGGGTCTATATTCCGATAGTTATAAACCTTTTCATTTATTATTAAAGCTTCTAAAATATGTATCAGTAATAAGAGCCAAGGCCACATTCTCGTATGAAATGGCCTCACAGAAATCCTCTTTGCTAAGGCTACGTGAGAATTGGTTTGTCCCTGGATGGTCTGTTCTTCTGTCCTTTATTCAGGAGACCCGCTCCCCCATTTTTTAAATGCAACTAGAAACCTGCATTTCAGCAGCAACAACAACAACAAGCATTGGAGGAATATTTTCATTAGTTCCTAAAACATCCCTCTTCTTGGATGACGTGTTCCTGTAACACGCTTGCCAGCAGTCGGAATTCATGTTACTGCAGTGCAGAGAGTTTTCCTGTATGGAGGCACGGTCAGTGTGTGCGTCCACTGAGCGCCCCTTGATTTTAACATCAGTCACGCTCGGAAACCGCAGTGCTATGGCAGCTACTGCATTTCAAAGACTTTATCGCTGTAACAGCCTGCCCCGAATTGACTCGGCCAGAAAAGATCAAACCTAAGGTATTGGTGATGCTTTCTTGTTAACCTCCAATAGCTAATCACTGCTTAAGCCAGCCTTTCATTTTCCTGTACATCCATACACAGGTGTATAATGCAAACAATGCAGCTGCTCAACAGCCAGAGATCTCCTGGACAATGGAGAAAAAAAAAAAAAAAAAAGGAAAAAAGAGCAGTTGGCGAGAGGCAGTGGGGTACGAAGTTTGTAGGAGAAGACCTGAAGGATGGGAATCGAGGGTGCGCTGGCCAGGTGCCGGCGTCCTGGCAGCCTGTACCCCTCTGCCAAAGGAATCGCGACGGCCCTGGACGTCTGCAGTGAAACCAGGACTCGGGCTCAGCGGGCGAGCTGCGCTGGGGCACTCACCCTAGCTCGATGCACGCGACAAGTTTGGCCCTCTGTAGGTACTGTAGTACCCTAGTACAAAATCCCAGCACATGCTAAACGTGTTTGATACAAGTTTATGTAATTCGGGAGATGGTTTGATTTTAATCGGCAAATTAACACCCTTTTTTTGGCTAAAGCAGGAAGCTTCCTCAAGTCGGACTTCGGGTTGATGCTATCCCTTCAGAGCCTATCTGCAACATTATGTGACCAACTACCCCAGGCCTTATGTATCAAGACCATACTCCCTCCACCCTGATTTTTTAAAATTTCTTACAAGCAGTCTATAGATCAGCAAAAGACCATCTAAAATTTGGAAAAGATACACCCGTCCGGCTGCAGCAGCCACAGTTTTGCACTTACCTGTGCTCAGGGTACTGCCAGCAGCAGGGTGCTACGCTTACGTACCGGCAGTCTTTGCTCTTAAGTGGACCCGAGGAGGACTGTAGTTCCAGCTGCTGTCTCATGTGATTTATTAGATTTTATTGCCCCCAAATTGTAACAATGGAGTGTATTTTCTATGGAGGCTAAACTAGCAGCACTCAGATGAACGTGTATTGTGGCCTAGGATCAATTAATTCCTACAACCTCTTCCAAAATTCCTAAAAAGCAAACCTTGCCCTCAGCTGGTTTCTCATAAACACGCCAGGAGAATGGATGCTGGGAAGGAAGCACGAGAAGTCAAGGTGACACATCCTGCGGTAGCAGCAGATGGGGTGTTTCGTTGTACTTGCAGCCTGTTACCTTGGTTTTAAACCTCAGAAGCTTTGCTGTCTTGTCTTGTCACACTGTTTTCCTTTAGTGACTACATCTTCATTAGTTTGAGGACGCGGAGGTTATCAGGAAGGCTGGAAAGCTGTGTCAGAAACAGCAGCTGCTGAAATCAATGTGACTTTCCTGCTTGCCTTTCTGGAGACTACAGCTGAGCACCTTGCCTCCTGCTAACCCAAACTCATTTGGCACAAGCAGCTACGCAGCCGTGTTACCTCCACAGTGGCACAAGCAACGTGCTGCGGCTTCAGCGGGAGCTGCACCTCACGCCTGCGGGCCCAGGGCAGCGCATGGGCAGCTCTGGGTCTGTGTTTCAGTCACAGCCGGTCGGCTGTGTCCAGCACGCGGGACCAGAGGCGAAGGTGCTGCGCCGCCACGGAGCGACTGCTGCTGCGGAGGCCTCCGGCTGTGCGCCGCAGGACCGCAGCCACGTGGCCCGCCTCCCGAGCTGCCGGGCTCTGGCGGTCACGGTATTGCGTAGCGATAACAGACGCAGCATGTTTCATCATTTCAGTCTTTCTCCCCTCTCCTGCCCCCTTTAAGATATATTCAGTTTTTAAATCAGAATTTCCATCTTTCATTAGTCTCTCCTTAGCCATTAGCTTGTTTTAACAGGAAGATCTATTTTATCTAATAGTCTATGTCATAGCTATTCATTTATAGATGGAGAAGCATGATGAGCGCATGTGTGTGTACAGATACATGGGCGTTCGTGCACAAAGAGAGCAAATCCCCTCCAAGCAAACAAGGGCACGGCTGTTCTCTAAGTCCAGAAAACAAGGGGCTGTAATTTGTCATCTTGGCAGGATAATTAGCCGGGGCAGCACAGTGCCCAGCGCGGCTGTACTCCGGCCCCCGTGCCAGACTGGGTGTCTCTCCAGGCGCTGTGCAGGGTCCCGTCTCCCCTGTCTTTGCGCACCTCTTCGAAGGAAACGAAGCAGCAGCCAGTGGCTGAGCCAAGCGTAGCTTCTGAACGTGAGAGATCTGGGAGCACCGCTTCTGTTCCCGTCCTGTGCTTCTCGCTCTCTTGGACTGAACGATCCCACCCACAACCAGACCTTCACCACATTCTGAAGGTCTTTCAAGGTGCCTACAGGCCACGTTCTGCCCTGATGTCTACTCAGAATTTTCCTCCTCATACTTCATTTATTTATGCGCACGGATAGTGTAACTATGCAGATTTTTCAGTCTGTAAGGGAAAAACATGCACCAGTAAATTAAACTGATGGGAGAGACAAATATTTACTATTCTCACTTGGCTTGATGATGGTATTAAGTTTTGTAGTTTACTGCATTCTTACGCTTCGTGTTCCTCATTTAAACAGTGGTGATTAATCAGCATTGACCGTTTTGTTTACTCCCTCTTCCTAGGACTAGCATGCTGTGGTAGCTTTTTGTATCGCTAAACCAAGGCAGACCCTGCTTAATATTTTATATATTTAAAAACTGCACTTTCCTTTTTCATTAAAACAGCCACTTAGCAGCATTTCTGAGATGACAAGTTAGAATAAAAATAGCCCTTTGCGAATGCTGTTAGAGAGATGCTGTCTAGGTCTAATTTCTAAAATGTAATACATTAAAAAATAATAATCTTTCTACCTGTGAAAAATTAATCAGATTAAATAACGACCTTTATTTCCCTTGGTGACCTTTATCGAGGAAATAAGACATTCTTAAATACTAAAAATAATCATGGCAAAGTAGAGTTTCTCTAAACTCTCCTCTTGGCCTTCAACACGGGCATTAATGAGACTAAAGCGCTACCACGGTGCGTAGCAGCTAAACCAGGGCAGTGCTGAACACTGGGGGTTTGCCACATTTTCTCACAAAACCCAGTGACCCGCTGCCAAGTCGCAGCGGGCTGTGGCTGGGAACCACTAACCGTATCACACCGCGCGTAACTTGCCCGTAGCTCCACGGGAACGGCTCGGGAGCAGTTACGGGACGCAGTACCTGCGAGAGGGAGGGCTTAACTCTTGCACAAATGAAGTACATCGGCTCCAACCCCCACGACCGGTAGGAAATTACTGCGCTGCAGGGAGCGCTTGTACGAGACACCTGGCTGCAGGTGCCAAACTCCTGCGAGACCACCGCCCTCGGAAATGGAAACTTGCTAGCACGCGTATTTAAGCAACCATCAGTTAGTAGGAGGCACAACGCGAGACATTTATACGCCTCAAAAGACAACACATAATCTACGGGCAGCCAGAGACGACGCACACGCGTACCGCAAATCTGACTGCCAAGGAGAACCAACGATGGATTTCACCAGTGAGCCATTAACTATCAATCTTGGCAACGCTGATGTGCAACACGGCTTTGTGGCGTTATCAACATAAAGGCTTATATTCTCCATAAGCTCTTGAAACAAAACTAAACCTCCCTTCAGTGTAACGCAACATCCAGTTCTGCACCAAAGCTGCCCTTCTCTGTAAGCGTCCTGTCCCGGCTCCCCAAAAATCTCCCCCAAAACCCCTGGCTGGACTTCTGTAGCACTCGCAGGGCTGCCAGGAACACCTGCCCTGGGAACAGGCACTTGCAAAGGTCCTGGTAACTGCTGCACTGAGATGAGCCCCACGCCTGCCCTCGCATTCAGCTTTGCCAGGTCCCCCGTCCATGGTCTTCTGGGAGTAGAGAACGGTCTTGAGCAGTATGCACTAAAAATGGCTAATTTTACCTTTGTTGCCTTAGAAAGGTGATGATGTTTTCTATTCTTTAAGCATTTCAGCAGAGCTTTGAGGGTGAAGAGAAAGGTTTTTAACAGTGTGACACAGGATCTTGACCTTGCTCTTTCAAGAACCGCGAAAGAGCCACCGTACAGACACCGTCCCTCCCCCAAACACGCTTTTGAATACAGCACAAGCAACTTACCAGGTACCACCCGCTCCAGGCAAGGTCAGCCTGTCGAGAGCTCAAGCTTCAGCGGGACCCCCTGAAAGCCAAGCGCTGGTTAAAACCTACAGGACCACACAAAGCCCGGTAACTCCAAGGGTCTCCACGTTTCTGCTCACGGTGCCCCGGTGGATCTGCCCCAGCTCTCCGTGGAAACTGCTGCTCCTTGCCAGGTCGAGAGCGTACACACCAAGCCCCCTCAGGCTAGAACCGCTTACTATTTCCAAGTAGCCCTCTCCACACAACCGGGATCAGGAGCTTGCATCCCCTCCCGCTGAACTCCAGCACGGGCTCCCCACGCCTGCTCGCCCCACGTCGGCTCCTTGGACAGAGCCAAATGGCAGCAATTCCTGAATTCCGCGGCCACATATATGTTTCTGTGGCATCCATATGGCGACAGGCAAACACTCCTCGGGATGCTGCAACTCATTCCAGGCGTCAGGGCAGCATGGCCGTTGCAAACAGTTTGCAGGGTTGGCGTTACTTGTGTCGGGTGGCTCGTGAAAGTAACAACGTAATTTTATCCTGTATTGGTAAAGAGCAACAATCGGTGCCAGAAAGATAAACTGCATGTCAGCCGCGCAGGCTGGGGCCACCCTGAAAGCTTCGGTTTTGTTGTGCTACGAGTGAATTACCCGATTCTGCTCATGCTGTTGCTACACTATTGATCTAGATCTGTGCTACAGCTTTATCATTTGATCCTAGTCCAAACAGTGAAATGACTGGAACTCTCTCCTTCCCGTAATAAAGAAAAAAGGCGATATTCCTCAGTACTCATCTAATGGGCTTTTGAGAACCAGCTGCCTTCAAAATTCATTTGACAAACCGCACCATTCTTTGAGTTTATCAAACCTTGTGGTTTATCAATACTTTGTAATAAACGCAAGTCTTTCTCAGACTACAAAGAATGAGACAGTCAATGGTAACTTACAGTCACCATTTCTGTGTGCAGCATTCGAAGGGTGAGCAAGCAAGCGTGTGCTGAGCAGGAGAAAGCTCCTGCCCTTTTTCCTTCTGGCTAGCTGTGGCACAGCCACAAACTAGGGCTTGATGAGAAAGCATTCAAATTTATACCCCCCTTTGCGCACAATTATAAATATTACAAGGTTAGAAGCATTTATCACCATCTACCAGATGCAAAATATACTTATTTGCGAAGCACTGAGTTACAACTGACATTTGCTAGAGGAAACAGATGTGAAAAGGAGAAGCCGCTTCCCAAACACCAAGACCATCACACAGAAGCAACCTGGGGACGACCACCACGAGAAACCAGAACCACCGTGGCTTTGATCCATTAGAGACTTTTTTAAATATCAAGCTGTGTTCCCTTAGGAGCGTGTGACACTTTCCAGAACACACTCTCGTGGCTGTGACTGGCCCAAAATACCCGGTTCCCACTACGTGTTTTTCCACCATGTAAGCAGAAATTTGTGTAAGAGATTGGTGCTGTTCTCCCACTGCTAAAAGGTCAGATTTTTTTCAGTCTCTTTTCCATTTTGCTGACTGTGCAAGTTTTCCAGCTACATAACCAGGTTCTGGAAGGATTCAACCCAGGGGATGCTGAGTGATCACGCTGTGACATCACTCTGCCGGCAGAAGGCACCAAGACGGACACATGCATCACCCACACCGTCCTTTCCCCCACACCCACTCAGGCAAATCCTGGGTGCAAGGACTACCGACCATCAATGCAGAAATACTTTAAGCTTCCTAATAGGCCCCTGACAGGTCTGCGGGGCTTTCTTTGCAGTCTTGCTCATAGTAGTATATCCTTAAACAAAGGAAAAAAAACCACCTTCCTGTTTTTCTCCTGACATTCCTTGTTCTGCCTCACAGTGGGCATTACACTGCCCTTCCACAGCCACAATGTCAGTCATTTGAGCCTTGCTTTTACTGAAAACGTAGCAGATGCCGTACTCAACTCCTGCTTGGAGGAGCGTACAAATTAAATCAATGTCAGGGGCAACGATTATCACCGTGATCGGTCAGCCAGCGAGCAGTTCTGCCACCCGGGGGAAAATGCTCGCGCCTTGCATCAGCTTTACAAATGTCAGTCGTTAAAGAGCTGTAAATTACATCCCAAGACCCAGATACTTTGTTCTACTTACTGTATCCACCAAAGCCATGCTAATGCTTCACTTCCCAAAGGAAAAGTAGAAGTGACCGGTTTTTACTGCATCAGGCTGTACTGTTACTGCTGTTGGTTCTGCCATCCGCTGCCTGCTCGCAGCCCAAAATCTGTATTAATGTACAGTACAGCATCCCCTGAAAACACAGGCTTGAATTCTGTATTGATTTACAGTATTACATCCAGAAAAACGTAAAAAAAATACACCCCCCCCCCCAATCTTCTGCACCTTTGAAAGATTTCACGAAGCCCTCTCTTTGTCAACAGTATTCAAATCTTTGAAAGGCACTACAAGTTTAGCTAAAATAGAGCTAGATTTTAGATAAACCCCACCCAGTGCTGAGAAAGTGACATTTCTTACGCTCTTTGCATTGCGGGAAAAGTTCCGAGGACTTGGACAGCACGAAGGAGACGGTACTGGCAGGTTTTGTGCTTGGTAAGCACGCGCAGCACTACTGACCACCACTGCTAGGCCTGAGAATCCTTCGCAGAGCTAGAGCTAAAGCTGGTAAAGCTGGGAGACTCGACAAAAAGAAACAATTGTTTTTCCCCTCAGAAAATTGAGAGTAGCTGGGAGAAAATGTTTCTCTAAAAAGCATATGACATTATCGAAGTATTTAGTAAGAACCGAACTGACAGATCTTGCAATAAAAATGATGTAGTGAAATAATAACAGTATCTTAAACAGGATTAAAATATAACATTTTACTAGTTATTTCAAAAGAATAGATTCTTTTTTCTTCCATCATTCTTATCTATATGTTCAGACTCCAGCTAAACTCCACACAGCTATTTTTTGTTAGGTACCAAGTGCAAATATGCCAAGATAAACAAGTTAGGAGAAAGAAATCCCTGGTGGTTTGGGTTTTTTTTTTTTCCTTGCATGGTCCCACGCCTAAAAACAAGCACCGTCTCTCAAAATATTTGGTCAGAAACCTCCGGTGGAAAAGGAGGTATTTGACAGAAATGCCACATTTACATCAGCATAACATGCAAACGGCTTCCAAAGACAAACATTAAGAGGGATCTCGTGGAGGAGAACCTGCGCAAGGGGGAAACAAACACAATCACAGCAGCAGAAGTCCACGTGCTGCCAGAGCAGAACCCACAGCCATCGGCATCCAGATCTCGTGGGGAAACTTCAGCAACAGGGAAAGAATGACGATGCCAATCATTTCCTTACTAATTGCACGCGTTTATCTGCCGACTCTTCCTGTCTTTCGAGAGGTATCCATACTGGTCTCACAACTGGTTTGATCTTATCCTGAAAAAAAAGTTTGCGTAGTACAACAGGACGCTTTTCTCATGTGAGTATGTATCTTCTTTTTGTCTTTCCTGTATCGCACTGGAGAACAATGTGTTGCTCTGTACTGCTGGTGTCTTCTACGCATCGGCGACTATGAACCGCGGCATTGCCCAGCTCCCTGCTCAAGCTGGAACTCAACACACTCACTGCTCTGAGGTACCAACAGAAACCATAAGCAGGTGCCAAAATTTATCTAGTGTATTTTACAAGTAATGCTTAAAGTTTTTGAAACAATTGTGCATGTGTGTTCTGACACCCTTTGCCCTTCACAGATCCGTTTATGCATAGTAGCCTCGTAAAATATTCACTTTTTATCCTCTTCACCATGATCCATTTGTCTTTTCAGCAGGTTTATGTTCAACGCTATTGGAGTGGAATGGTGATTGTACCATTTAACCCAACAGCTAGCTGGGCTCGAAAATGTAGCCATCCCCTTCCTATTAATTACTCTAATGCCTATTTCTATCACACAGACTCGTGTATCATCCTGGTTTATTTCGGAGGAATATAGCCATCGGATGACAATTATTGATGGAGCATAAAACCCGGAGCTAAAGACCGTATAAAGGAGAAAACAGAACCGATGTGGGAAGAGATGAAAAGATGAAAAATTGACTAGAGAAGAAAATTGCAATGAGCTAATTTACAAAAGAAAATGAACAAACCACGGCCAGGTAACTCTGAATAAGATTAATTGCTACACATTTCCTTCCTCTTTGCAATTTTTATCTTATTTAATCTTCTATTCCACTTTTCTTTGTAACAGTGCTATACTCTTATAAATCCTGATTCCACCCTTACAGAAGTTTGCTAGCTGGGTGTTGAGCGAGATCCTCTGTTTGCATAAAACTGGTATCACTATCGACTTCGTATCGTTACTCAAATTTAAGCCAGCCGAGGATTTGCTCCGTTGACTTTCATGGATTTATTTTTAATTTATTACTCTGAGTTCAGAATCAAGAGCTCCGGATATAAATCTTGAACATAAATAGACAATTTCCAAATCTAAACAGTATAGCCACGAGTACCATACAGAAAAACAAGCTAGGCATGTATAGAACTGTCTGAAAAGTTAACCAAATGTTGCTGTGCATTTATTAGTAGTTTACTGTTTATTAAACAATAAATCAAGATCCAAAACCCCTAATTAATTTCAATGAAGTATTGTTTAGTGAAATGGGAGCCTGTCAAAATAGTTGTCAGGGAGGACAATTAATTGGTACAAATGTGAGTGCAAATTTTGTTCTTAAACTTTAAAGCGTGTCGTTTGTAGTATACAACGTATGTGCACAATACAAATTTCATACATTTTCCTCAGTGACAATAAAAAGCGCAGTTTATTATAAACTGAAGTAAAAATTAAAATTAAAAAAAAAAATAAAATCACAGTTTTGTCATTGGTATGTGAAGGTTGTTCCAAGGGCCCATCCAGAGCTCCTCTTCATCTGACTGTGTGTGTTCGCTGTGCGACTCCAGGGGCTCTTTGACATCCTCGTTATCAACAACCGATTCTTGCTCTTCTGTGCTTTTCATTTTGGAGCCCCCGGGCTTTGTTACTATGTTTTCGGCCCCTATAGTCGAGGAAGCAAATGAGACGCTGCAAGGTCTTGTGTTCATTTTATCGCTAGAGGATGGTCCCTTGGACAACGTGTTCAGTGGGACATTCTCCTCGTGCGTCACCGCAAGCTTGTCCAGTTTCTTGAACTGTTTCCCCAGCCTCACTGGAGATGTGACTTTTAAATTATTACCAAGGCAAACGCGACGGGTTCTGACAACAGAGCCGTTCTGTGCAATGTAGATGTTCCCGTTGATGTTGTTTTGAATATTTGGGTTATTAAGACGATTCCTCTGGCTGGAATCGGGAGCGCTGTCTTCTCCAGTGGAGCTGGTCTCATACTCTGGGTCGACTACCAACTTGATCCTTTTCTTTCTGGCCCACTGTTTGACAACAAATAGAAATGTCGTTAAATCTCAGCACTATTTCTTACAGTTTCCTGCCCTTTTTCTGTCTGTTGTTTATCTTGTCTTTATCTAGTCACTCATACGAATTTTTATTAACTTGGTCTTTTGTACCCTTCCGTTTGGGTTGTACACAGATATTTCTTAACTGTTTTGATTACCACTGTGTGCCACTATCATATATACCTAATGCTTGCACACACAAACAATTCTTTGTACTGAAACGTTACAAGAAGGATAAACTCATTTTAGTCGTGAACTGCATAATGCAAGTCAGACAGAGTGTATAAAAACTGTGATGTTTTTCTTCAGGTTTGGAAAGTAGTGACAAATTTGGGGGTTTGGGGTTTTTTTGTTGTTTTTTGGGGTTGTTTTTTTTTTTTGGCTAAAGGTGCATTCAGCCGTGCTCCCGTTAAGTCAAAGCGCACCTTCTTTGGAGAATTCTGAGAGTGGAAACATCACTTTCTGAAAGAAAACTTCTGTAAATCACGATATTGGTAAGCCAGTCATATTTTGACAAAGCAATGTCTCGGTCTGCCTGACAGAGAGAGATGGAAACCAACTGGATTAATTACCCCTTCTAACAGAAACTGGAAGGCACTGACGAGGAAGCCGTGGTGCAAGTGATACTTCTAAGAAACTACTGTGCTAATGGGTAAACGCGAGGAAGGCGTTAGAGGTTTTCTTCCAGAGTATTAGTACCTTGTGAATTCAGTGCCGAAATGGCATTGAGCACGTCTATTTTATATGCACAACACATCAAGCAGAGAAAGATCTCGGGACCTACACAAGGGAAATTCTCAGACATGACGCTGGCAAAATTGGCTGGTTAAAAAAAGGAAAGCCTGATATAAGGCTTTGTGCCAGTGCCAGTCTAGTGGAATCAATGGAGATGCTTTGCTATTAAAGGGAAGATGGTGGAGAAATAAGACTTTAGATTTTATATAATTTATATATTTTTAAAGAGTTAATGCAAACAATTTCCATGTTGCTGTGACTTTGTACTAGCAGTGATTACACAAAACCCATTACTTACTTTAATTTATAATTGATCTTTTTAAAACAAATGCCTCCTTGCAGTACACTGAAACAAGCTACTATCCTTCTTGAATTAATAATGAAAACACTGTTATTTCACTAAGGCAGCAGATACCATCACAGGTAACTCCCACTGCAAAACATACACACGCACACAAGAAAAGCCAGTTTTCAGAGAAAGAAAATCATGCGAGGTACAAACGGGTGATGATTACTCTTAAGCTTTTGAGAAGTTACACTTTGTACAAATTACTTAGAGGCCTATTCTGTTGTTCCTGATAAAGACATACAATTTTCTTCCCACAGATATATTCAGGTGGATGAAAAGACTGACTGGTTTAAATGGGATTTACGTTAAAATACCATGTGCAGCTACAATTTTGTGCCATATGAAAATACAAAAAAAGTGGGTAAGTGATCATAAATCTAGATCACATTTCAACTGTAATTAAAGACAGTAGCTGAAAAGTCAGTATCACGCTTTGCAGCACAACACCAATTGTCCTGCCAGGGTAACTCCACAGCAGGCTCAAGTATCTTAAAAATGCGAACGTTTTTCTCTCCCTCGCCTAACAGAGACTTCCTGGCCGAGCTTTGGTGCATGCGCCAGAATTTGTACTAGCTTTAAAGTTCTCACTCACAAGACTAATCCAATGCTGGCTCAAAGCTTTAATTTTATTTAGGCTTCTTACAGCTTGTCTGGATAAATCTAGTGGTTGAGAAACAGCTCCGCGGCTTTTGATACAAGGTCAGTAGAGCACAGACAGCTCGTGTGTTTACAGAGCTTGCGTACGCTGTGTGCTGACAGCACGTATGAGAGCTCCAGGAGGAAGTACGTCATGCAGGGGTTGCTTCTTGTACGGAAACACAAAGGCCTCTTGTGCTCTCAGTAAGAGAAGTCCTTCCTACACAATCATGCTCATTCTGAGCGGAGCTGTGCTAATCAAAGTGCTACAAGATTTCTCTATTGAACAACATCAGATGCTCCAGGTTCTTGAATTTTAAAAGGCAGATACCAAAAAACAGAACATAGGTGATGGTCACCTTCAGCAATACTTTGCTGTTTTGCATCTCAAACTTTTAAACAGATGTTTAAAAAAAAAAAAAAAGTAAAATCACTGTACTGTTAGGTGGGAAGGGCAGAAGTTGGAACATGTAATCCATTTCCTTTTCTGACCAAGCTCACTTTGTACACCTGCCTCTGCATTCCTGTCTCGTACATCACTGGTACCTGAAACCTGAATCCATGATCCAGAAACAGTTTAATCCCAGCTCTGCTAGTAATACTCTGCAGTTTTGGGAGCGTTGCTTTGCTGCTATGTCAGCTGTGCACCCTGCAAACAGGGCTAACGTTTACAGCAGAGCACTCATTTGAAGATTAGCAATGTTGTACGGTAGGGGAACATAAGGTGAAACCATATATGACTTCTAAGTCTTTAATCCCCATCATCATTCCTGTTCTTCACCGAATTCTGTGTTTTGCCCCTTTTCCTTCCTGCAGTGTTCCATTTTGTGACAGACATCACCTGCATGAACATAGGGCCCTTAACAGGTTTGTGCCATCGGGTTTGTCAAGCTATCCATCACAGCTAACGCAAAATGCAATGTTGCTTTGCTTCACAACGTGCGCAATGCAAAAAGGATTACACCTAAGAATCAGCACAATGCCTCTTTAACTACATTACTGAAATTAGCAGAGAAAAAGAAGGACTCCTTCCTGCCATTGCTCGATGAAAATTAATCTTTCTATATCCACCACTAAGTATGCCTGAGTAGTCTCCCAGAGGAATTACATTAGCTTGGTTTTCTATAGTTCTACCCTTAAGGCAGCATATAGAGTGCAAATGCTGAAGCAGTACGCTTTGACACTTTCTTTTTGGCTGTCACTAGTCAAGTGTATTGTTAGGAAAGACCACGCAGAAGGCACAGCAAACAAGATCACTCCTCACTGCAAAACGTCCACCTACTGTTGTTCCTTTTTAAAAGGACGTAGAGTCACCAGTAGCCTCTGACTCCGTAACGGCAGTATCCACGGTCTCATCTGACTGAGACTGACTGTTTTCCTGGGACACCTTCTTTCTTATTTTCTTTCTTTTCATGTTGGTGTCAGAACTTTGATTCTCAGTATCAGGGGAAGTAGCAGTTTTACCAGAGGTGGCACTAGTTGTGCTTTTTGTCCCTTCAGTACCTTTGGAAGTAACACTGATTTCACTTTCTAGGCAAGAAGATTCATTCTTACTGATACTCTCCTCCCTGTCACTAGCATCTGTATCAGCCTCTTCTGTGCTTTCGTCCACACTGTCCTCACCATTAATAGCTGATTTTCCTCTCTTCTTGTCTTCTGTAGTGGCAGTTTTTGCATCGGCAGATGTTTCAGCAACTGCTTTATTTGAGTTACCTGCCGTCTCATCGGGCCTTGCGCTGACTTGCTCCACATCTGCTTGTTCATCTTCTTCTGACACCTCTTCTATCGTGTCTTCTATTTCAAGGCTGGCGGAGGAGGTTTTGCTCTTATAGCTGGATCCTGAAGTTTTCCTGTAGCTCGTGTCCCTGTCGCTACCTGATGCGTTAGAGCTAATGTTTGATTTCTGGCTGGATCGCCTCGCTCTGCCGCGAGCGCTACCTCCCCTGCTTTTTATACTGGACCTTTCAGTGCTTCTTCTGCTGCTGGACTCACTAGTCCCTGATTTGCTGTACGAACTTCGCGTAGATGAGCTCTGTGACAGGCTGCCATCTTCATCGCTGTCAGAGTCTTCCTCATCATTGTCCTCTTCAGATGAGTCCTCCTCCGATTCACTGCTAGAGCTGGATCCAGAGTCGTCATCAGAATCCCCAAAATCGTGCCCAGTTTCTTCATCCGAGTCCACAGTACTTTCAGTGGCTTCATCTTGGTCCAGAGTTACTTTCAAGTAGTCTTTATCTTCCGACTCCGAACCAGAGCTACTACTCTTCACGGATGACTCATCTGATGTGTATTGTCTTCTCTTCTTTTTCTTCTTCTCATAATCACTATCCTCGTGTTCACTCTCTGCTGTGATACTTATTGAAACTCCTGATTTTGCTTCATCTCTTTCATAGTCTTCCTCTCCTTTTCCTCTCGCATGCACCGAGTCTTTGCTAATAGGCTCTTGAAATTTTCTGGAGACGCTAATGCGTTTTAACACGTGATTTAGTTTTCTCATCGAAGGTCTGTCGTCTGTCGATTTCTGGAAGTAACTTCCCCTGATAATCATGCTTTTCTCACCGCCCACTTGGCGAGCTGACATCAACTTGGCATAACTGGCATCTTTCCTTCCGCCTTTCACCTTCTGGAGAATCATCGGGAATATCTTTGCTTTCTTCCACGGAGAACGAGCAGACTCGGCTCTTCCGACCGGTTTGTGAGCACCGACTGCTACGCGACTTAAATGCATCACTGCTTTTAGTTTCCTTTGCCCCTGGCTGGTCCTATATGCTCTTCCAGAACCACGTCTTAGATCCATCCCACCACCTAACGGTCTACCTTCTATCTGCGCCCCTGCTCTCTGGCTTATGCCTCTGCTTGAAGGGCCTCTGCCTTGACTCATCCCCTGCAAATTACGAAAATGGAACTTGGTTACAATTTGAAAGATGGTTATTGTGAAAACTCGTACCCTAAAATAAGTCAGTAGGTACAAATGCAACATTTTTCCCCAGCATCAGAACTAACTTACCTGTTTCAGAATAGGTGTTTACCAAAGTTATGGGGAAAGTTTTACTTCTAGAATAGGCTGCGAGTGCACAACTACCTTACTCTGCAACAGGGAAAAACACTGGCTCAGAAATGTTATCTCTTCTCATTTAATTAAAACCCATGTGATGGATTAAGAGTCTAGTATTTCTGAAGATTAGATTAAATAAAAAAAAAGGAACATTTACGTCAACTTTCTTCCGGCTGCGACTGACATTTTAAAATTTCTTTACATTCAGTTGTGAACTTTATGATAAATGAGTTTAGGTGACTGCTTTTCTCAGTGGAAAATCACTGGTTATAGGCTGAATGTTAGTAATTCCCCATTTGGTTAACAATATAAAATGGAATTACCTAAGGCTATGTGGATTTTTCTTTGAACTAGAAATCTACATTGAGGGAAAAATAGAAGTGGATATTAAAAGGAACTTAGCAATTCCTTTTTCTTTTGAGAAAAGGAGAAAGAGGTGCTGACGCAGTTTACCGGTCGTCAGAAGGGCAAACAATGATTAGCATTGGAAGAGCCGCTGATTTGGTCTACACAGAACACAATATTCTAATCAATTACAAAATACATTTGACAAAGTTTAATGGTCCTTCACCTTGTTGCAGAGATGGAATCGACACACCGGAGACGCTTACCTCTTCTGCTGTCGATCCGTGCGGACTATAGTAGTAGCCGCCGTCATTCTCCACCACGACCTCCCCATACTCATCGTACATCCCCGAAGGAGACAGCAATCGGCGGCGGCTCCCATACTGAGGCAGCTCATACCTGGCAAAAACACCGTTGCCTCTGCATAACGTGCACCAACGTGCTCACGTCTGTCTCCACACACAGCAACAAACGCGCACCCTCGCATCCCGAAAGGGCAAGCATTTCTTTGCTCTCTTTTCTCTCTACCTTTGAGAAGATTTTTCTTTTTTTCCCCTCAGTGGTAACACAATCCAAAACCTCTTCCTATTGCAACTGCCTGTAAGCCCGTGACAACTGGAGGGCGACCCAAATTGCCAGGTCTCTGGGATCAGTGCAAAATCCCCCACGCGCAATGACCTTCCTTCCAGGTACCTGATGTTTTGGGGATCTTTTTTTAATTTGGGGGATGAAAGAGCAGGTTCCCTGGGATCAGTTCTGGAGAATCCCTGCAAGCCTCTAAGAGCAGCAATAATCCCTGAAGTGCTTGCAGTCAGGTGGGCATTATCAGAACAAGGCAGGATGATGTTTTCCGAGGTAAATGTAAAAGGCCAGGTGCTGGCTGGAAACTGTGAGCAGGAGCATCAGTCGCTGAGCTCAGGCTGGTGAGCCACAGAGGGGAGGAGATGATGGGAATTAATTTCCAACACAGCAGATATATGCAAATAAAAAAGTGAATACAAAACCAGCATGAGAAATGATACACTCTACAGTGTAATAATTAGATTCCTAAAGAAGCAGGGAGTTATACAACGCCCCTTTAACTTTTTAAAAGAGTTTTGTTGTCGGCACATGCCTTTGTGGACACAAAGGTTAAAGTAATCCTGAGGTGAAGGAAAGTCTCCAGAGTAGATGGGGTAACAATAAACATCACCAACCTGGAAAAGCAGCATTTTCAGCAATATATAGGAAAAATGAAAATATACCCATGCTCATAGCTGTAGTAATCTTGCCCGTAGTACTCCTGCCCTGGATCAATTCCAGACTCCATACTTAACTCCTGTCAGAAGAGAAACATTCGTTGAATGCAGACAGTTATACACAGTAATGCCTGATGAAAAAGGCACAAAACAGTATCTTAAAGCGCAAACAAGCACAATAAAAGACTCAATACTTTGAGGAACATTGACGACTGTCAAGAACCACAGTGAGAAGCCAAGAGGAGGTTTAAATGGCCCCTTCCCCGGTGCATTCCCTGGGAGCGGCTGTTCTCGTCAGCTAAATGCAGACGCTGTTCCTCCGCGGGACCCTGTCTCGCTATCCCGTACAAAAGCCTTGTTCAGTAAACTGGACTCGCCGCAAATACACTGTCACTTCTTGCGCCTCTCTCAAAGGGAAAAGCTGCGGAGAAAGATCAGGGCTATTTTACTTACGCTGTGTGTCAGGTCTCTTTTTTAATGTTTTCTCAACCACCAGCAATCACGAGCAGCATTGGGCTAAGGTAAGTACTCGTCTGTATCCTGCCGAAGCGCCAGCGTGTCCTTAAGCTCCCTTCGCACACCATCTGGTGTTAGGCTGCTCTGTGGGATACCCCTGAACTGCCGTATCGACAGAGAGCACCAGCGCTGGGGTTTTGGCAGGGCACTGCGCATCCTCTCTGTCTCACAGCTTCCTAGAGGTTTCTCTCCTGCCCAGTGAAGCTCAAGTTGTGTCAGAGCATCTTGTGGTAATTACCTATAACGACTGCAGAAACGATCGCTATTCTGTACCGCAAAACCACCATCGATAGCAACATCTCACAAAAGCCACGTTTGCTCTGTTGCTTATTCTGGAAACGATACCGGGGCTAAAAGATTTGAAATGGAAAGTGTTGGGTTTACAATCCAGAGCGGCCTTTGCACTTCACAGTAGTGCGCTAATGCTTCCGTTACCTTGGCAGGCCAACTGCTGAGCTCATCTCTAGGTACAATAATCAACTGTCAGCTGACTGACATCTGAAAAAACGGATTGCGGTTGGACAGCGAGGGAAGTGTTCTGGCTGTGAACCTGGGCACGAAACTAGGGAAGCTTCCAGCCTGTGGGATGAAGTCCGTGGGAGCAACTGAAAGATGCTCACGGGGAAAATACCAAGATGCAGTAAGTTCAAGGTGCGTAATTAAAACAACATAAATGAGGTAACAATGTCAGGACTTTCCTTTTCATCTAAAAGAGTCAGGGGAAAAAAATTACCAAAGACAGATAAATTTTTATTAGGAAATTACGTAAAAGCCATTTAAGAAGTTATAGAATAATTAAGAAA
This sequence comes from Phoenicopterus ruber ruber, assembly GCA_009819775.1. Classification (NCBI taxonomy): domain Eukaryota; kingdom Metazoa; phylum Chordata; class Aves; order Phoenicopteriformes; family Phoenicopteridae; genus Phoenicopterus; species Phoenicopterus ruber. The sequence continues at coordinate 1,460,640 of CM020221.1, forward strand.
TGAAAAATAGTGGTACCTCTGGTCTGAGAAGAGAAGGTCTCAGCAACTGCTGTTGCTACAAAACAAAATTAGAAAGAGGTTAATTAGGCAGCAACTATTAAAAGTTCAGGTCATTTGAGTTAAGATTGGAAAGAAATCAGAAAACCACAGCCCTTCAGAGCCTTTTGTACGGCAGTCACCTGGATACTTCCACACTCGGCAAGAAGCAGAACACGGCTAAGCACCTCATGTAGTAAAATCACTTTACAGTCCACTATTTCTTTTGCCTAATATAAATTCCTGGTTTATGTGGTGATTCTCTAAATTATTTAACTCAAGAACGTCTATCAGAGCCCAAGAGAACTATTGTGTGGTGTACGTTGGAGACAGCAGGGAGACAACGGCAGACAAAAAATTATCCACAACAGGTAGAAAGCAAATCTGTGGGAATCTGCAGTAAAGTCTGTGATTCGGCTATTAAAAACCTGAAGTGATTTGATTTCTTACCCAAGCTTGTACTGCAATACCATCGCTTTAATTATCTATATTTACATACCTCTGTGGCTTTTAACTGAGTGCCTTGCAACCACAAACACGCTTCGATTCACACCACCACTAAGACAGTGAAGCATTATCTCACTCACGCTCTCTACAGCTCACGTGTGATTTCGTTCTGTACGCGGCGTGCAGCGAGGAGAGCATGCCGACGTGGGGCGAACGCCCCGGGAGGTGGCACGCAGAGCACCGACAGGGCGGTCTGGCTATTCTCAGGGGTGTCGCAGCTGAACACGGGGCATTTGCGGTAGTCATGCTGTTAATTACTCTGCAGCTCGTTTTCTGCAGATGACGGACTGATGCACATCACTCACTGTTTTGTAAATCAGAGTCAGATTTACTCAGGAAAATCGGTACCGCTGTCCCCACACTCCTCCCAAAACTTGGTGGCACTATTTCAGCCGAGTTTCTTGGCCAAAACCAAACCCTGAGAGATGGGGAAGTTCTGTATCTGAATTAAGAGACACAAATCTGCTCTGCAAAGGGAGGAGGAATCACAGCAGAACAACAGAAAGCTTGTGATTTGTGAAATAAGGAGCAGTAGGCTCCGGATGCACGTCTTCGGATCAGTAGAACTGATCCAGCTCTCAGCAGTAAATATCAGCCTTTATGACAGAAATGTACTTTGGAGAACTTTCCAGTTACTAAATGAGTTCATTCAGATTTCTGAAGGAAACTCTCCCTGTTACGCATTCCCAGAGAAAAAGATGCTTACCTCTTGCTGTGCATATCCTCGCCTACAAGTCAGAAAAAGAAAAAAAAAATATTAGTATACTTCTGTGAGACTATGTAAAGATGCACATTGCCATTCTTTCTGGAGAGAGGTGAAAGATAATGTAATTAGAAATATTACTAGCAAGAAAAGAAATACATATCTACAATACAAAATATGTTTTTCTTTAGATGTGCTCTGGAAATAGGAATTATTGCATGAGAAAGGCTAGCGAATCTTTGGGATCTTTTCTTGCTTTAGATTGCAAATGAATGAGAGGGAATCCCCAATCCCCACAAGCCAGAGAGCCAGTGCGCCCGGTGGAACACAGCAACGAATGCCGCGCTTGGCTTTCCTTGCGCTCCCGTCACCTCTCTGCCGCCCCAGAGAGCCCCGACAGAGACTCTGGTCCTTCTTGCATCTGCTTAAGCAGCGGAAGAGTCTCTCTTCTACTTCTGGACTTCGTGTCCACTTGGGACTGGCTGGAAATTGGCCTGGAGCTTCTCTACTAATTTCTTGTAACAACATTATTATTAAAATTACACATTTCCTAACATTTGCTCAGCAGGGGGGAGTTAAATTATTTTTGCTATCTGTGATTATTGTGCCGCAGGCTTTGTGCTTTTGATCTTATTGGAAATCTTTTGTTGTTTTAATTCATTTTCTTGGAGCCGTTCATATGCATGACAAATGCACTTATGTCTATCAACTTCTCTATTTTCACATTTTGTGCCAGAAAATTAAAATGGTTTAGACAAAACTAGGGAACAGCAATTTAGGTCTTAGTGTTATTATTAAGGATAAGCCTGGATTTTTTTTTTTTTTTTTTTTTTAAGGAGGACAGGGTAAATGCTCAAAATTATGTTGAGCTTAACTTAGAACACAGACAACAGTCTAGGGAAATTCTTTAATTACACTTGAGTAAATAATAAAGAACATAGTAGAAGTCCTTTTAATTTTTTAATATCACCATCTATAAAGTTTTCTATTAATATTCAGCGCATGGAATTGATTATCAGCATTAAATTAATGCTGTTGCCCATATAATATAAAACTAATGAACAACTGAAATGAAGATTTATTATCAGAAGATGATCTGTGACTTTTCAAAGCCCACTCGCGGGACACTGTATTTAGTTTCCGTATCGCCTACAACAATCTTCAAAGAAGGCCTTGTGTTGCACACAGGATAAGTAAGCCTATTACTCTTCATTGCTCTCGAGTAGTCACTATATTGCACATTAAAAGCATAATGTAAGTAATTCGAATTAAATTTGGAATTCAACTTTCTTAAAAATAGCACCACGCTGTGTTTTGAGAGATGAGAGACTGTGAGTAAAAACTTCTTTTATAGTTTTGTGTGGCCATGATTAGAAGAAAAAAAAAGCCCCCAAAAGACAAAAAATACTCATTCACTCAATACAGCACAAGGATCTATTCTGACAAAAAGGTCAAAACAACATCATTTGTTTCCAGGAAGGAATTAAATCTCTCCGCCGAGGGAGGAACTGGTTCTGGATACACGTTATCAGGCAGACTTCACTGCAGTCAGAGAGAATCTTCAGTGCGGAATGGGAAGCAAGCACATAGTGCCTATGACGATGTAGGGTAACACGCCAGCTACTGTACGCTGCTGGTGTTTCACATGGAAGATAAAACACGAATGAATTTGCATGTACAAACTGTGCCAACCTTTCACGTGTCGGTATCGCTAACAGAGGTGAAAGGAACTGTGATTTGCCTAAAGCGACAATTTTCCCAATTACTGGCATCCCAGCAGGCATTTGCTATTTCATACTTTACATCTGTTTTCACATTAAAAGCAAAAGCATCGTAAACCCCAAATACTACAGCTACTACTCAGAGGAGGCAACTGCTTATCAATTTGCCCTGACTCTTAAAACAGAGGTTTCCTGCAGTTCGTAGCTGGAACTGAGGAGAAAGAATCTGGAAGGGAGCTGAGCGATGGTACGCTACTGCTCGATTTCAGCTTTGCAAACGGGTTTGCAAAGAAGCGCTCTCCACTGATGCGGTCGCGGCTCCTGCTCAGAACTCGGCCCGCTCAAGCTGATGAGGAAAGGATGAGAGAGATATCCAGGGGCACATCAGACCCTAATTAACCAAATCGGACGGCCTGAAGAGGGGTCAATAAGCTTATATATGCTCAACGTCTTACCAACTACTGTATTGGTTATACTACTTTGTAGTGCTGCAGAACTGCAGTAGCATCCAGACACCTCAACGGGACAGAACTTCCCCGGGTTAGGTTAAAAATACACGCTAGTGGTACGGTTTCTTTCCTGCTCTAACAGAATGATGTTTTTAACACAGGCTATTCAAAAAACCAGCAGGAGAACAAATTAATTCCAGACAAAATGAAACCAGGTTTTGTAAACTTTCCAACTTAATACAGGTTTCTGGAATGAAGAAGTACATGTTCCTCGTTAGTGAAGAGCTGATTACCGTGACCCCCCCCCCCGACTCTTCTGAGACTGATGAAACTAAGTATTTAAAAAGGAGGTCCTGTGTGATGTCCATTCCTTCTGCTTAAGGAATGCCACAAATAATTGTAGCCAAATAAAACCTTTGGAGTTTATGCTGTGAATGACTAAACACCTGCAGCTTTGCTGCGTGACACTACACGCTGCAAAATTAGGTCATATTTGGCTAATATTTCACTAGTGATGTAATGAACTTCACAAAAGCATCTGTTACGGGTCTACAAGCTCTAAAGTGGGATTTGGGTACTTAAATTCAAATCTCGGTCTTAAGGGATGACCCACTCTGAACGTGCTTAGCACAATAATTTCTCACGCTCATCTCTGCACACTCTCCGCTGTCCCGCTGCCGCCACGCCAGGACCACGGCAGAAGCAAGTAAACACGTGAGCCCTCTTCCGACTCTGGCTCTTAAATCTTAGGAGTTTCTCTACCTAATAGCTGCTGCCCTTTGACAATTTGCTGCTGGTGCTGCAGTCGTGCCGCTCTTGGAGAATTTAGCCTCATCGCCAGGTATTCCACACGCGGGCATCTCGTAAATTGTACGGATTCTGTACAGCAAAAATGCTATGATCGATAATCATTCTCCTCGCACATTTAGCTACTATACGTGTCTTGGAACTACAGTCTAGCCCAGTGAGAGTTTTAAGTAAAGAAAAATTCTAACGTATCAGCGAAACTTGTGTGATGGAGATCATGGAGTTCGGCTCTGGGACAAAGAAAGAGAAACTACCTTCTGCAGTTTCCGACTGAAGCATCCACACATGTCCTAACTGCAGATTTAAAAAAAAAAAGAGAAAAGAGAAAAAGCCAAGCACCATGGAAATGCTGAGTATCTCTAGACAGCCTGAGAAACAATTAATTACCTTTTTGCTCAGAATTACAACATTTGATACTGAACTGGGCTTTTAGTTTTTCTTCAGTGTGTAGTATCTGCCTTTCTCAATGTTTTTAAAAATCATCATATTAAACACAAGTATTTTGAATTTTGGCAAAAGACTGAAAGGAAACTTGCAAGTTGAACCAAACTAACATTCACTTAAATGCCAAAACTGCTTTTACTTACCATTTTTTTTCAAAGGACAAGCTAATTTACTATAATTGACATATTTAATGTAAAGGTCTGATTTAGATGACTGCGAGCAAAAAAGCCAGTAAGTAAATCCATATTACATGGATTTTTACAAGTACTTGAAAAATCTTCACTTGGTGACGCTAATCAGAGTGACTTTATTACAATTTAAGATAAGCGCGATGTTTCAGCTGTAAAGCTCATGGCAAACTAGCATGAAAATTAGAGAGAGACACCAACAACATGCACATGCAAAATAAAAAACAAACAAGTGCTTTGTACATTAAAGAAATTTACAAAATAAAAACTTTTAACATGCAGTTACAATATAAAAAACGCAACAGAAGGCAGAACGTAGGTAACGGGAAGGACGACAGCCGGGTTTACTGACAAATCGAGAGCAAACCCTTCTGACTCGGAGATGAAAACGTGAGCTGAAAGCAAGCGTGCCGGCGTAGCAGAGCGCTGCGTCGTCTCCCACGGACTACGAAGATGCATTACCGCAGTAACTCCGGCTCACTATTGCTGAGCCTGCCTACTGCCAGTACGTGCTCGCTTTGACAGCCGCTGTTTGACAGCAAGATTCCTCCCAGGTGGTACGTTTTATGGGCAAAGCAAGAGATTGCAATTACAGCTGCAGAAAAATCACTCTGCTTACTGATGTTACCTACAGTGAAGGCTGCTTAACATAAAGCAGTATCAAGCCCTCTGCCGTCTATGACTGATGCTTGGGTAAAAACGGGCAGTTTTCCCCGAGAATTTGTGGTAAACAGACTAAGAACCAGCATCATAGAACAGTAAGATGTAGCTCCGAGAGAACAACTGGTAGGATTGTTACACATTGCAAATTTCCGAGTGAACAGGGAAGACAATGTCTCTCAATTTGGGGATTAGGACTGAGTAAGTAGTGATATACAGCAGAGAAAAGGAAAACATCTGAATTTCTGGAGAGTCTGAGGCAGATACCATGTGCTGCATTAGAGTCATCTCACTCAAAAAATTACATGCAGAAAAGATCCAACCGTAAATATTACAGTGCTGTCGACTGAGACGGAAAGCGTTTCTCAAGCTCCTCCACAACACAGCTCAGGTTGCCGTTCTGCTGGTTGTGCTCAGCCACAGCTTCCGGAGTTGGCAGCTCTGGTGTTGCAACCGGTTTGAGCTTAGAAACGTGCTTGGGCAGAACGTGGTTTTTGTCTATTTGGCTGTACATGTTGGCCACGGACTTTTCGATCGCTGCTAAATTCTGAATGTTTTTAAGAATACCTTTCAGCTCCCTACGAGGAGGCGGCTCTGGCACTGTGGCCGGTGGTGGTACAGCTGGCTGTTTGGCAGGGGATTTTGAATGCTTGGCAGGGGAGAGGTGCTGGGTGCTAAGAGGAGATGAGGAAGAAGAAGAAAGAGAAACTGTAGGCAGAGGCGGAGGATGCGGTGGCAACAGAGGAGGGGATGGCAGTGGTGGTGGAGGTGGAGGTGGCAGCAGTGGAGGTGGGGGTGGGGGAATTTTAGGCGGATCTGGAATGCTTTCTATAACTTCTTTGGTCTGAGGAGCTAGAAAACTTTGGCAAACTGATTTCTTTATCCTAAAGGACGGAGGAGTTGGCTTGCGAGTTGGTGGAGGAGAAAGTTCTTCAGGATAGTCGTGGTGAGTGATGATTACAGAGGGGACCGCGGAGGCCTCCGGTTCAGCTACTTCAGCACAAGGTGGAGAGGACAGAGGAGAAGAGCGAAGGCAAGGAGAAGCAACCACGCTTTTAGGAGACTGCTCTAGCACGTTCTCTCCTTCTTGGAAACAGGTGCTGTGTGTTGGCGATCGGATGGATTTCACATCAGGAGATTTCACTTGCTTCATTTCCTGCAAAGCCTGCTGCTCAAACTGTCTTGCCTTCTCTTTTACAGTTAACGTGGGGCCACTTATTTTTTGAAACAGCGGACTGCTAATATCAACACTGCTACGCTGATTTTCAGTTCCTTCATTCTCTGCTTTGAGTCTCTCCTGTTGCCACTGAATGGGGTCCATGATAACGGGCCTACTCAGAGCACCAGGCGCGTGTCTCTTGGTGACGTGAGCTGGTACCGTCCACGCACGGTGACTGCCTCTCAAAGAGGCGTCTCTCAGGACCAGTCTTGAAGGAGAAAGAGTGTCTAGAGTATCGTTTCTTTTCCGGAGAAACCCAGCAGCAGCGGGACTTTGAGTGACACCTTCCACATATAACGGGTTCTGAGTAGTTAAAGGGTTCTCATCAGATAAAAAAGTAATGTTACTTGAAGATTTGGGGAGATTATTGTTCAATGATCCATTGATATTAGATTGCTTGTGAGCCTCAATAGCACGTGAAGCAAAGCTGCTTATAACTCTCTGACGGTCTCCTTCTTCTAAGACTGACTTTTTTCCCCTGCTTTGTTGGAAATGGTAGAGAAGAAAAAGACTTGAAAGAAAAGAAGATAATCACATGTGAGGAAACATGCATGGACATAGATACTAATGAGAGAGAAAAAAAGAACTTATGATATGAATCAGAGCCATTACATTACTTCTAGCAAACTACTACTATCCAACAGAAAGACCACATTTACTAGACTACTGGGCAAGACATTTACTTTTACATCTTCTTTAGGGGAGAAGGACTTGCGGAGGAAGAAAAATTAAGACTTGCGGCTCAGCAAGTTCAAAAATAAGTTAAACTCTTCTTAAAAAACCCCCTTAAATTTCAAAAGTGTCAGTCAATCCTGTACCCTGTCTCCTCAGTGACACAAAACATCAATGGTGCATAGTTACGCAATACAGTTTCTCTGTGAGATAATACGGAATCGTGGCAGATATACTGTATGTGCGTGTAATTGTGCCTCCATCGTTCAAATGGCAGTGGCCCTGTGCCACACTGCACACGGGCAACACAGATTATTCACAGGGATTTTTAAGTTAAACCTGTTCTAGAATACGTGTGCATCAAAACTCTGCTGTTCTGTAAAACCCGTGTAGGATTAGTCAGCGTTTAAGTGTGCCGGCATTGCCTTTTGAGGACTGGCCATCGGTCACACACAAAATCAGACCCGTGGCTCGAGCCTGAAGCCGCGGCACCCAAGCACGCCTGAAGCGCAGAGCCGCAGGGTCTCTGTGCGGCGCCAGCGGGAGCTGAAGCCAGTCAGCCGAGATGCACGTTGTGCTCAGACCATTCTCCTGACACTGGTTCTTAAAGAATTACCAAGCTGGGCGTTGTTTCTTGCGTTTCCGATACACATATTGACACAGAAGTATCAATATGTGTATCAGTTTCATCTCTGCACCACGTTAATCCAAGTGAAAAACCCCTGCAGTTAGATTACATTGAATTTCTACCCCAAAAGTAGGATGTCTCACCATTTTCTGGAAGTCATCTAGCACCTCCGAGTGCCTCATTAACCTACCTTCCTCAATTTTTTTTGAATACCACAAACCTCTGAGCAGATTTTAAGATAAGCAGTATTTTAAAATCAGTGTCCCCAACCTGCCTGCTAGAAAAGTGTGCCTTTAGAGCCCCATTTTAAATAATGCTGACCTGAGGCTGAAAATAAACTTATTTTCCCCCAACTGTGACAAATTTAAGATATTGGCCAACGTCAGATAGAGTTAAAAACAAACCCCTTTTCCTTTCAAAGAGAAGATTACCCTCATCAGCAATAAGCCTGAATCAAAATGCATTTCCATTGCTGCCATATACAAATTTATCGTAACTAAACAGATGTGCTGTCTAGCATGGGGATGCAAAGAAAAACCAAACCAAACAGTCTTAAAAAGGACACCTACTCGAAAAAACTCTCTGAAATATTAAATTTATCTGTAAGACAAGCTATGGCAAGAATATGATGGTGTAAGGGGACATTATGGTAGAAAAAGAGATTAAAAAAAAGTATAGAGATTGCATTCCACTTTCGTACAATTCACTCACAGCTCCGCCACCTCTGCCGAATGCCGGTGCTCCGCATTTTGAGTGCCATACTTGAAACCTTCCTATTCGCTGCAGCTAAGCAACTGCAGCTGAAGTATAGCATGAGTAGCAGTGACTTCTATACGCACACACCAATCAAAAATACCATCTAAAGCTATTTTGAGCGACTTGGAGCTGTCCAGTATTTTCACAAAACCTTCCAAGTTAAAAAGTCTCTAACAAAATTTGAGTCGTATTCTTTAGAATTTAGATTAAAAAGGGTTAGGCTTTATTAACAAAAAGGAATAGGGGAAAAAATTACGTTTTACATGATTACGTGAATGCTGGAAGATGAAGTTTTAGACCTCTCAGTTAGATTGTTCCCTCTTTTTTGGTGGCGTTTTTTCATATCTCAGAGAATATTACCAAATCTAAATTAATGAAAATTTAACCTCTGATGGTTAAATATTCCCTAGCAAAACTGCAAGAGAAATTTAAGTAACTAGATACTGGATAGGAGTTAATTAAGAGATAATAAATCTCCTCTAAGTTATTTAATATGTGAAAGTCCCCCGAAGGCCTGTATTTAGTAATGAAACACATTTGCTCCTCAACTTTGTTTCTTGTTTGGACTGGGAGATGACCCGCGCAGAGGAAGGACGGCTTCCTAACGGGCACCGGGACGCGAGAGGGCTGACGAGAAGCATCGCGGCAGAGAGCACAGGCATCGCTCCCCCCTTGCGACCACTGCCCAGCAAAGCCACGAAGGGTTACTCTGCGGACCCAGCCCCCCAGAAACCAGGACGCCCAAGGCGTGCCTTTGGTGAAGCACCCTCAGCGTGTTTAGAGGCAAGAGAAAGAAATGACTCTGAACTTGAAGGAAACTCTCCAGTAGAAGGCTCATGCAAGATGACATAACCTTTACGCTACTGGAACAGATTATTTCAAAAGCTCCTCGGTTCCTTCCTCGCTCCACGTGACGCCTCTCAAGGATGAGGTTATCCTGCCATCCTTTTCTGTTTACGTGTAGGTGTTTTACTCAGTGAGAAATGTCAGCTCACCAGGTTGAAGCACATTGCTGTAAACTGAAAGAAAAGTACGCTCCTGGCAAGGAACTGTAAAGAAATTGCAGACCGGAAAGATTTTGCTTGCATCCAATTGTGAGGTTTGAAGTCCATGAACTGAAAGCAAACCCCTGTGCACGCACTCGGGGTTAGTTTGGGTTTTGTTTTTTAAGGCAGTAGGACTACTCGGCTTTAGAAATAATGCTGTTCAAGTTCAGCAATCATACCTCATCTCTACTTCCAGAAAAGTATAAAGAGGCATAGAAGTATTGAAACTTCACAGTAAATGTCTTTCCTGTACTTGATCAATGGACAAACAAAATATGAGTTTCAGATTGCGAGGTTTCATGGGAATTACTGAAAGGAAAATTAACTAGCGTTTCTACTAGCTACAGATAGTAAGACAATGAAATGAGCTTACTTACTGATGCCTATGTATCCAAAGACAGAGAAAAATGAAAATTATGAGACAAGGCAGATTTAAAACTAAAGAGCTTAGTTCCATTTCATTTGCTATAAACACCAAATTAAGAAAACAAGACGCAAGGCAGCACTGCAAATGAAAGATGACTGTCTTAGGACAACTAAAGACGGGAAATACTGTACTAAAATTCATTAAAAATGTTCATAAAAGGTATTTCCCAAAGAATAATTTCCTAAGCTATACCAGTGTCTTGAAATCAAATATTTGACAGGAAAAAAAGATAATTTATAATTATTTTTATTGAAGCACATTATTTTCTTTAACGTCCTAAGGATATTCATTTATTTTGAAAGGATTTTTGTTAGTTTATGTTTAATCAGTTCCTCAGCATGATGGGTATGTGTATATTTTAGCTGTATGCAAAGACACCTGAGAGAAAATATTCCAAATATGGCATCTTTTTTGGTTCAATGAAAACTATTTTTAGTCAACACAAACATAAATCTAAGCCTCAAAGTCAATACTGCAAATCTGTACATTCACACCTGTATGTTGCAGTAGTAAACCGTAAAAAGATCTTTGCAGGTAAAAACCCAGTACAGCGAGGCTTGTTCTGGGTGGAGCATAAGGTGTTCCGCAGCACAGAACACGGATTCACCCACCGGGATATCCCATTCCCACAGATCATCAGCTTTATGTCACTGCCAGCTAAATCAGTAGAAGCGAGCCATTAATTTCAGTAGAAATTTAGTGAAAGGCAAAAGGAACAGGAATTTTATCCTCTCTTTACACAGAAGAGCTGGCGCTCTGGCATTACTTCAAACGCAGCCTGCGCGCAGAGGGGCAGGCGTTAAAGCAGCAGCCATACGCTGAGTCACGCCGCCTTAACGTTTTATAAACTCAGTCACAGCGTCTGTAAAATTTCAACTTTCTCAGCGAAACAAATAATGATTTTGAAAATAGAGCAGAACTTGGGCAATCCTCGACGACACCAGCAGTGCCCTCTGCCTGCCTCCAAACGTGTTGTTAATGCTATGCTCTTCAGTGGTACGTGGTTTTAAAACAGAAACATAGCTGCGGAAGTGCGGCAAGCTTATCAACACCCCCCAGTATGACACACATATTAACTGGCTCTTCTCCGCTGTAATGCTCTCCTGCTGAGAGTTAAATTGCTGTTGGAGTCCATAAACTTCAGATTTACAGACACGTGCAAAAGTGGGCATCTTTACACTGTCAATATTTTACGAGCATAAAACAGGTAAAAGATTCATTGAACTGCCAGTGGTTTCTCTATTTTGATAGTTCCTTTGATTTCAATATTCAAACGGTTTCAAATTTCGAACAACCCCCCCACTTCACCCAACACAATATGTCTTGCCACAGCAACCGGGGACTTTGGGGCAGCACCTTCCTTGGACGTGTTTAGTCACCAGCCCTGCAAAACGTGGCACGCTGGCCTGGGCTCGCCGGAGCGCTGAGGGGGCCCTGGCCTGGCTCGCCTGGTAGCAACGGCCTGCAGCGGGCTCTCGCTCCGGAGAGACACGCCTGGTTACACCCTGCTTTTTGCCAGCTTCAAACCTGTACAGATTCCCCCGTGCACCACAAGAAATCCCCATCAGCAGGTTAAATCGGTTTTTCTCTCCTTACAGAGTCCTGTTTAATTTCTGGGTGTTTGAGAACCCCGGCAGCTGGGGAAGACCCCTGCAGGAAGAAAAGCCTTTCTGACACAGCCTGCGTGAAGCGGTATCCCTGGCAAGCGAGTCGTGCCTTCGGCCACTGACAAGCCTATTGACGTAGCACAAGGAGTACTTACATGGTGCTGTCGCCAAGCTCTTCGTAGAGGTTGTTGGCAGCGGTGCTTGCTGGTTTGCCTGCTGGTAAAGCCATCTGGATTCTCGCCGTCTTTGCACATTCAGCCTGTCGCCTTTGGTAAGCCACGCGGGGAAGGAGAAACACTCGTTAGAAACACTCTATGCCCTAACGTGAGCCGAGATGCAAAGCTTTACATGTTTTTTCCTGCAGTTTTCAAAACAACCCTGCATTTTGTCTTATTCAAAGGAAAGTAATAACGTGATCATCTTTTCCTGGCTTTTTCAGCGCTCCGTTACTTGTTCCCTCGTGGTGGAATCCCAGAGCTCCCCCTGGACAGAAACCTCCTGACCGCAGCAGGTCGCTGACACAGCAGGTACCTCCCAGGAAATCATGTCTATGCTAGCTTTGCCAGGGCTCTCGGTTATCTGCCCTGGCTGCCCGAGGCTAACAGCGGAGAGAGGAAGCTCTTTGGTTAAGTGCTTCCTTCAAGTGCCGAGAAACTGGAATTTTAAACACAAAAAACGTTTGCTATCACTTACAACTCCTTTCTCTGCAGGAAAGGGGCCATGTCCTGAACCACCGTATCTTTAATGTGTGCTAGCATGCAGTAATTACATCTACTGAGTAGCCATGTAAGTAACTTTTAACCTCGCCATACAAGTGTTCAGGAGCAAGCTGGAGTATAGGAAGTAACTGAATGCCAAGTACCCCTTCTTCCTAAAAATAAAGACTGGTAGGCTGTCAGTATTCCTATACAAGCTGTTAGAAACAAAGCTGAAAATAAGTACTTACTCTTTGAATCTGTTTTGTTATGCAAAAAAAGATAAAGAGATAAAAAGGAAGGTTAAATGAATTCTGTTTGCAACAATTGTCCTAAACAGTGAAACCTAATAGGAGTAATAAACTAGATGCTACTTAATTATTCCACACATAAAATTACAGAATTAATGACATGTTTAAAGAGCTGAACAGTGTTTAGCTGCTATTTGTGATACTCTCAAAACAATTGTGCAGTCAGCATAAACATGGAAAAGTGCTTTGGGCTTACAGAAAACAACTCCCTGCCACGCGCACACACACAGAGAAGAGCAAGACACGAAAACATGGATTTACCTCATGATGTTTCTTTAACAGGTGACTATGAGGAGTGCCTTTTTGTAACTGTTTCAAGAATGCTTTAGAAAACATCTTCAATAGTGAAGGAGTATTATTTTGGGTTGCTATTTAGAAGATACCGGTCTTTTGTGATTAGTAACTAATACATTATTTATAGTTACCTTATGGGGTTGTACTGGATAGTGTATTTCAAAGACACTGTTTAACAGAAAAGAACAACGATAGTTTCTGGCTTGTTTACAAGTCATAAACATAGGCACTGAGCTGCACTTTGACAGTGATAATTTTATAAATTAAATGAGCTTTCTTTTCAATAACTATTGTTTTTACAAAATTCAGTAAGCTGATCACTGATCTGGAAAGCACTGAAAAATGGACCTACTGCACATCAAAAGTTTTAACAGTGAGAAAATCTTAACGTTTCCATTGTATGTGCGGTGAGTATGGCAGTTACATTTATCCCGCTCTAATCTCCACACCCAGTGGCAGGCGGGAGCCCCCACTTTGCCAGACTGTTATAAGGAAAAATACTGAAACTCCTGTTGAAAAGGAGGAAAAAGGCTGTAATGCAAAAAACAAACCGTAAGCTTCAGGATGGCTTTTGGTGTTGATATTAACACTACAATTCCTTTTGTTTTCTTTGGCACTGCACTCTTTAGTGATACATTTTTCATATAAATATAGTTTATTCACATTGGTCTGTTATAAATCCAACTCCAAGTTGTACAAGGTGTGATTTTTTGATGAAATGAAGTTAGGCAGATTCCTTAAAGCTCTTAAAAGGGACTGATAACCTAACAGATGTCAAGGAAAAATAGTGCTATTAGATTTCTTAAGGAAACAGGCAATTCAGATAACGACAACAACAAACTAATTGTAGGCTGAACTGGTTCAGCAGCGTTTCACTGGAAGCAAATTTTATATATGATTTTGGGAGAGGTAAAGCGGCTTTGAGATGCACTGCCATCCCAATGGCGCGCAAGTTTGTCAAGCTCTTTCGAACTCCTTTAAACAGACTTCTTCCTTTGACCCAAATTGTTTGGAGAAACTGGGAGGTAAATATAATCCAACGAACGTGCAGCAGCCATCAAGAAATGGCTGTCCGTGGCTGTCTTTCTGGTGTCCCTACGGAGAGCGCTCTCGGGCAGGCCGCTGTTTTTTCCGGTAGGATATGCTTTTTAAATACCAGTGCTTTGCTAACTCCCAACTGCAGAGCAGAAAGGAAAACGGCACCGTTTAACTCTCACCTGGCATACTGTACCGCATTACATCTATCGCGGCATCCCGCCTGTAATCGCTTTGCTGTAACACACGCATACCAGCTCTCCCGTGCCCTCTCCTCCCGCAGACCGATGCCACGCTGCAGCAGGACTCTGCAGAGGCACTCGCACTTCGCTGCCCTCACCACAATGACGGGAACAGAGAGCAAAGCATTTTTTGTAGAAACAAAACAAACAAAAAAGAAAAAAACCCAAAGAAACGATCCCGCAGGGCTCTGGGAACTCCCTCCTACACGGTCCTGTGGAGCAGAGGTTTTCTGTGGTGAGGGCGTATTACATTCCAGCTAGTTCACCAATTTTAAAATGAAGATAGAAAGATATGGAGGCACAGACCAATATATACAGAAGTTGAATATGGCCCTTTACTGGGGAAGGTGCACAGAATTATTTATATTTTGATTTTGTAATGACTGGTAATTCTTTGAGTGCTCAGAGCATGCATGGGGAATTAGAAATCTTTCATGAGAGGAAATTAAACAATAACTATACAGCCTTTAAGTCCAAATGCATTGATTTTAAATATGAGTGGACCTGAAAAGGCTTAGTTGAGAGGAACTTGTTAGTGATGTTGATCCTTTAATTAGTCTATTAGCCCAATTACTTAAACCTCTTGAGTCTATGGGAGGCGAGTGGAAACACCAAGAAGGTTCTCCCTGGCGTATGCTGCTTTAGATAGCGCTAAAATGGCACAAAATCAATTCTTCGTGAAACATCTGCAATTAAGAAGCATACAGCTAGGGAAAAAATATAACTGTGAGTATTTTAGAATTTAAACAAAAAGAGCTGAGTCCTCTTATTTTGCCTGAGCTACGCAATTTGATTTTTGATTCATTTATTGAAACAGCACCTTTTTCCTCCTTTTTATTTTTTGGCATGGAATTCAGCTCTGAATCTACACTTGTGTTTCAAACGTCTGGCTTTTGATCTTGTGTTTTGGCACGTACTCTAAACCAGTTGCTGCGCCACAACTTTACAAAGTACAGCAAGATGCACTTCCCGTGCATTTACTCTCTTCACGCTCAGCCCACATCAAGCATTGACCAACTCCTGTGGTGAGAGGGAAATAAAAATATTTCCCTGTATGGTAATTTCCTTGCAATGAAGCATAATTTTCCAAGCAGTTCTGCTAAGCAGTGCAGCATCCCTACTACAACGTTGCCACCACAAAAAGGAGGAGGAGTACTTACTGTCTGTAGCTGACCATAACTATTAAAATAGCTGGCATACAGCAAAGGATGATTATGACGGCCAGAGCAAGTAACGCGCCTTCCGTGTAGCCTACAGCTTGCGCCTGCTTCTTGACGTTCGCTACCACGTCTGGGGTGCGGATCTCCAGGATGCGTCCCCCCTGCCCCAGGTACGGCTGAAACTCTTTATTGATATCCAGAAGTTTGCCATCCAGGAACCTTCAACGACACAAAAGAGAACTATTACTATTAAGTTCATTAACTGAGTTTGAACTACTGCATCGTTGGATTAGTAACTGTGGCCCGATAAAGCACATACCTCTTCTTTACGTGCTTAAGAATATTAGTATTTCCCTGTAATCCCTAGGTCAGTGGTAACTCCAATGTACTTAATACCAGAACACAGTTTAAACACTGAAAAGGAGAGGTGAGAGGAAGCTTATCCTAATTTTGAGGGGCAAAAAGTCCTCCATGCCATTGAGAGCAGCACGGCAAACGGCTTGCTTCGTGCTTCTTCCTTTGGTGGTCAGTTGCAGCGGATTAATTAACCCTCCTGCACACACCCCTCTGTGACCACTCTGGCCTAAAGATCAACTTGATGCTACTCTAAGAGTGGGTAATTTTCCTCAGCTTCTTAGGGCAATTCTTCGGCTGGACGGACCGTCTACAGTTTGTTCCCTCTTGACTTCCCTTTCAATATTAAACAGAAAAGGGATCTGGAAAAACTACGCTTTTATTAATCCCCTCCCCTTCCCCCCAGCTGCATCAATTCTGAACCTCACTCTCGCATCGGCTCTGTCTAGTTAGCCTCCGTGTCTCTGCTGTTTTCTTTGACTGCAGTGCTGGTACCACGCGTTGCGTTATTTGAGTCAGACTTTTCTCCTACAGCATGGGCTGTTTGATGGCAAGAGGAAAACACAGAGGCACAATGATCGCATGAACTCATCTCCAGTGGGAGTGAACATCAATCAGAGTAGCTGGAGGATGTGCCCTCTCAACGTTTGGTACAGTGCTGGGGGAGTTTATTCCCTGGCTTCAGGCTATCTGATAGCAGCCTCTCCAACACGGCAATTTTTGGGTGGAATCTGCAGCAACATTCCTGACAGATGCAGGAGAAGCGTAACGAGGAAAACAAAAACAGTTTAGAAAACCCTACATCCTCCGCACTTGTTTCCTTAAAGTCAAATTGGAGGTCACAAAAGATGACAGACGGAGATTACTGTAAACTGCCTCCTCTTTTTCTTTTTTGGAGAAGACGCAGGCCATTTCTTCCGGAGTTTCACACCTCTTCTAAAAGGAAATGCATTAAATGCTTATAATCACCTGTAATTTAAACTTCAGGGCTTCTCCAAACACTGCCAGAGACCAGAACAATCTTGACTAATTACAGGAACAATAGGCTCTCTCTACAGCTATCAGAAAACCACTGGCTCAAGCAGGCCTACAAGGCACGCTGTTAAGACAGAGGTAGGTCCTAGGCAAACCTAGAGTATGAGCTAACCAGGAACCACACGCTGCTGTCACTGCTCGCAACCCAGAGTAGCGTCCATCTTCCGTTTGTGCGTCACCCACCAGAGGAACTTGGAACAACACAGTTACCAAGCAAAGGACTGGAACAGTCCCTGGAGAAGCAAACGCAGTGGAAGACGTTCAGTACCTGATATGATCATTGGCAGTTTAAAGACAGGTAGCCCAACGTAGATACTAATCAAATGACCTCATTTCCCACATGACTGAAAATTTCCTACTGGATAGCTTTTTGATAGTGAACAGTATGTTTGTTAAAGACATTTATTTCAGGAGTTGGAAAAAAATACTTTGGCCAAGGCTTTAATTTCGAAAAGAAAATAAAAATTCTTGGATCATTTCTGAAGAGAGGATCGGCTGTCTCACAAGCTGCCAAGTTGTAGGCTCCAGCTATAAAGATCCAAGTAGGAGGCACCCATTAGGACGGAGCAGGATCCTGCTGGCTCTTAGCTATAGCAGAACCCCAGACCCTTACACGTACAGTGGTTCTCCTGGAGAAAGAAAGTCAAGTGAAAAATGCCAAGATAAAAACAAAAACCCTGAAGAACCAACAGCTAAAAAAATATTCTGAAAGGACTTCTGCATATAAACTCTGGCTGCCTGAAGAAAGTCTGAAATAGCTCTTATTTCCTTACTCTGACCATGAGACAAATTACACTCCTAAAAGACCATTTCTTAATTCATTTCTTACAATTGATTTCCTCTCAAATTAATTTACTGATCAACCCTCATAGCATGCTTTGTCCCCGTTTTTTTTTGACCTTTGGGGAGAGCGCACTCTGACCTCTGTGCGCAATGCATTAGCTGGATCTCGTAACACGCAGAACGGCTCAGCCCGGAGGATGCAGCGGCGCTGGTTTCGTGGTACTAACTTCAAAGGGGAGCAGCGGCTGCTCACTCACAGACCCACACTCGCACAAAAAGCAACCCAGGGCGTTTTGAAGAGTACTTTCCCTGTGTATTCGTATGCTCTGCTCATATTCACAACTAATTCCTTGATTTCTTCTGTAAAACACTTCGTGGGTATTTGAGCAAAAATCCCTTTTTGGAGCTTAAAGATGTGCAATGATGGTTGCCGAGTAAGCCGAGTATAAACGGAGCTCTAGTTCTTTCGTTGTACGCTAGATGTCACTGGTGCATGTTACACGTCCTTCGAGCTGGCAGAAGCGGTCAGGTATGACAGCATTAAATCTCTGGAAGATTTTAACAACCTCTCAGTTAAAATTCTGTTAGCATTTTCTTGACAAACCCTATTTTAACAGGTTCGTAACTCAACCGTGCACATTTACTCCATGATGAAACATGATGCGTTGTGCAAAAGATTCAGACAGGGTAAGCATTTTATTTTTAATGGTGGACATTTTCCACTTAATATATGCAGGACAAATTTTCTGGATTCAACTGGTTTTTATGCTCCAATAAATCAAACCCTCTTTCCTATAAAACATAAAAAAGGAGGCTGATCATTTCAGTGTGTAAAATTATCTAAGTGGCCTCAGAGTCTTTTAGGAGTTTGTGGTAGAGGGAGGAAATAACAAAGCACAGTTACTACTCAGACCCATTTTTTGGTGTAACCAGACAGATTCCTGATTAAGAGAAATGTCAGGTAATCAGTCATAACAGTCCTGAGGGAAAGTATGAATCTCTCGTTCCGTATCAGTCTTATCAAGTACAGGATAGGGAAAAATCAGCATATCTCGAGAGACACATGGGTTTTCCCCAGCTGGCAATGAGGAACACAGTGCGGCTGTTACGTCCATGACTTCTAATTCACGTATTTGTTTTCCAGCCATTTTGCTTGAATGCAAATACGTGGGATTGGGCTACTCGTTCGGGACTGCTGGATGTGAGGCAGCGCATTGGAAACAGCCTGGCAGCGAGCACAGCACAGCCTGCGCACGCGCGGTTGTTGTGCACGTCTGCGCTGATCCAGCACAGCCCGAGCACGCTGCATCTCCTTGGGTCTCTTCATTTCACAAATGACCGCTGGACATGACCTGACGTACTGGAGCGATGCTTCCCAGAGGTGATTCCGGGAGCCTCAAATATTAATTAGCTTTGGTTGAATCAAATATTAATTCGCTTTGGTTGAATGGGGTTTACTTCCTGCAGAAACGCAGCTCGGTAGCTGGCCACGAGCGTGGCTCTGCTCAGCTGCGGATGGGCATTACCCGTCCTGACCATCCTTGCTGGCAGCTCCCGTGTAAAGCCACGCGCCTCGGGACCCCAGCACTGCTCTGACTTGTGCCTGGCTGCCAGCACCACCCAGGAGGAGTCACCAGGGATACCAGTCTGTGCCCCAGCACCGCTCCACCTGCGAAGGGGAACAGGTCCCTCCGCTCCACTCTGTCCTCAACTTACCCCCACGTGCCTTAAAAGACCTTCACGGATAATTGTTTGCAAACGGTGACAGGTTTAACATAAACTCTGTTAAAGTCAGGGCCTCCCCTGTGTTTTGCAAGCAGAAACGCAGCAGGGTGTTCCCAAAAAGCCCATTGAAGAAAAGCCACAGGCATCTTCCAATGCACAGGCATTTCGTACGTTGTGTTAAAACCACAGCTGGCAGAATCCATGTGCTAAATCTGTGCTGTTGGTACAGGTCTCTCTTCTGTAGACCTCAGGAAATCTCTGAACACTGGAAAATACCGTGGCTAAATTTATATTCGTTATTGCTAATTCAGTTTTTAGAACAGGGGGCTCCATCTCCTTCTGACTTCCTAACCTTTGTCCCATCATATCCAGTTTATTAAATGATCCCTTCTCCTATCGATCTCTTTTCTGCTAGGATCCGGAGCAGATCCTGGCTGGCAGACGGATGTTTGTGACTCTTGGCAATCTCTTCCCAATGAGGGGACAACCATTGCTACTGTGTCCTGTGACTGGGCCAGGAAGAACACTGAGCCATCCCTCCCAAGATCAAAACTCCAGGAAAGATGGCCACAGAAGGAATTTCTTTTTGGATCTGGGTAAGCACCTGAGCTGAGCCAAATCTCTGGAGGTTCGTCCACTTGCTAGCGAAAACGTGTTAACTTCAGATGTCAAGCTACAAAACTCTCACTTCATTTCCCTCCTCACTTTAGTAAGCTGACACTTACTCACCTCTACCCTAAAGCCAGGAAAGCATTCCCTGGGATTTTGCTGATTTCAATATTTAAAAGCTTTTGAAGAGAGAAAAGAGAGAAAACAAAAGAAAAAGAAAAGCTGAGTATGTAGGCACGGGGAGCATTTTAATGAGGTTGCTTCTAAGCTGATGCCCATACATTTTCAGACCAGGCAAATGAATAACCTTCCCTTCGCATTTGAAAAACTGCTTTTTAACTTATCTTAACTCTATTCTGTGTATTTCACTGGACACACAAACATCCCTAAAAAGACATTCCTGTATTTTCAAAGGGCACCAAAGTGAAGAGGGACACCTTTTCTGTCCACGAAGAGAGTCTGCATCAGAAAAAGATCCTTTTTATGGAGTTGCAAGCGCTACCTGCCTCCATGCACAGATACTAGCTCGCTTTCATACGCTAGTAATAGCAGATTTGCAGAGAGCTTTCCAAAGAGAGGAGTAAAAGGGTGTCAGGATTTTCAACTGTCATCAAGATCTCATAAATTTTCTGAACCTGGGCAGCACCGAATAGTGTCCTTTTGAACCTGAGCATTTCTAATGGGATCCCACGTCGGCCATACTCTAGACTGGCTACGGCTGGAAGAAAACACAGACCTCCATGAATTTACAAACTGCAAAAGTGGGAAAGTCATGATAAAGAGGGATCAGTAGACAGTCTGGGTGCAAGGCAGCAAGATACATTTTAATGGGACCAGTCTTGGGAGTGGGTTGGGGTACAACAGTCAGTCACAGGAGCACTGCAAGCAGATGTACTGGCACTGTTCCTCAGAGAGGAAGGAAATGGTTATCTATCAGGGATTCCTGCCAGGTTTCCTTCATTTCCACTTCCACTCTTGAATAAAATTGGGAACAAAATCACAGAGACCCTATTCTGGGAACGACCAGCAGCTCTGGCAGTGGACGAGCGAACACAAACTCCCAGTGCATCACCGAGACCTACAAAGACTGACCATGGAGATACCTACGAACAAAAAAGGGCCACCAGAAGGGAGGAGGCTGCATCGCCTCTTTGTCTGCCACCGCTCTGACAGCTACCACAGCTAAACCGCATCTGATTTTTATATTCCTCGTTCAGAAGGTGATGCTGGAAGACCGGAGAGGGTTCAGAGAAAACTCTAAGTGATTAAAAGACTTAAAACATAGCCCAGAGTACAGAGGTCAAGGAACTTCTCAAGAAAAAAAATTAAGAGGATGATGTGATCATAAGCCTAGACCTTAGGGGGAACCAGAAATTAAAAGCACCAATCAATCTAGCACCCAAAGTTACAACAAAACTCTATGACTGAATCTGGACAAATTAAAAAAAAAAAAAAAGCGCCTAATTTTTGACAGTAAAAATAATTACCCTGCAATAACAACGCAAAGGTGGTAGTTGATTGGATTTTCTTGAGCAGTTGCTTTGCTGAAAGACATGCTGAAAGCAGAATTAATTTGGGGAGTTCCTATGGTCTTTATTATACTAGGTCAGACCGATCACAGTGATCTGTTCCAACCTATAAACTCTGAATATATGCAGAGCTTTAGTATGCAATAATTCATCTGTACTAAATTAAGAGCTCGGGAGAACAAGCCCTTTTTCAATCACAGTCCACGGAGATGGCTCACAGCCATTTGCTTTTTAGGCTGCTGACTGACATGCTGCTTTATACCATCATTGAACAGTCTGGTCTAGTTTTCACCGAGATAAAAAGCAAACACAAAGGTGAAACACATGCAAAAAACCCCCAAAGATAGCGGCTGCTTTAGAAGAAGAGTCTCATTTGCATTTTCATTGTTTTGAATCATAGGCAGAATGCTGAAACACAAAAATACAGTTTCTAACAAAATGATTCTGCAGCCATATTGATACATCCGCAGCTGAATGGGTTGAGATACTAATTTTGTCTTAGAACCACTAGTGATGACTCAGAAAAACCATGTAAAGAGACTACCTTAATTTCATTTCCTTACCCGTGTAATCTCTGGCTTCTCCTCTCATGCAGGCAGAGCGCGGAGTTACGGCTGGCCCCCAAAGCCGCAGTGCTGTCCCACCGGAGCTCTGCTCAGGCGCCAAACCCCAGGCAGAGCGGTGCCCTATCGCACCGCTCTGCTGCAGTGCCCAGAGCTGGCCCGTTCACGGGCAACAGCCGGGAGCATCATCAGTCAACAAAAAGCTGCCTCTTACGTTTTACGTGACACTGGAATTTTGCTGCTAATTTGGAAGTCGATTGAAAAGGCAAACCAATGTCAAACTATGAATACGAGTGCCCTGGCGACGGCTGTTCAGCAGCTCCTCCAGCAGCCGGTGGGACAGGCCCACGCAGACCTGCCTGCTCAGCCCTCTGGGCACCTGCGAGCACTGCCCATCTCCTGCGTGGAGACGTACGCCTGGGTCACGCCCTGATGCCTGTGCTTCAGACTAGGTGCGCACCACCTCTCTTCCTTCCCCCTCCCCTTTCTTCTCCTTTGGTTTCCACAAGAGAGAGAGATGCTCCAAATGGAAACTGCAGGAAGCCGGAAGGCCAATGACTGGAGCACCAAAGCCCTTGCTTGGAGATCACAGAAAAGTTTTGGTACATAGAAAGTGAATTCCTTCAGAGGAATTTAAACTGGAAGCTCCTCCACAGGGTGGACCAAACGTATCGCAAACTCTCACGGCGACAGCATCTAAATCACACGTGCTGGGGCCGTTCAGCTCAAGGGAACGGACTGAATCCAGTAAAGCTGTAAACTCCCGAGCTGCACGTAGGGTGGGTGTAGGGGCATGCACCAACTGCTTCAGGAGATTTTGCTGTTCCTGTTGTGTTGAACCACTTGCTAACAGACCAACAGGCTTCAAAACAGTCCACAGAAATACAGGAAGAGCAACAAATAATATACTTACTTAAAAAGTTCGTTCCTCATTATAGCTCTATTTGTTTGCGGGTCGATTGCGTAGACCATGAGGTCGGACTTGGTGTAATCCTCTTCAGAGTAGCCATCCCCAAACCTCCGCGCACCGATGGATTCCACCACGACCGTCGCACCAGGAATCTGATCTTGGACATAGCGTTCCAAAATCCTAAAGATGAGACGGAGCCAGAAAGCTGCAGTGATTTATTTGTGCTGATCAAGACTGAGAACAGCCCAAACGAGATACTAATAGACAAACCCCACAGGCTTAGAAGGATGGTAACCTTCAGAGCACTTTTAAAAAATCTCTGCTCCAGTATAACCTCTTAAATGCTGAACTCTTGGGAAAAGCCTAGCAGTGTTAGGAGAGGTCACCAGAAATACTGTCCTTAAGTCTAGCTCTTTGTATTTATGCCATCAGTTGAGTTTTAAATGGCTCATGGGAAACACCATCTATATTTCACAGAAAAATCCCTGTCATCCTTTTATTAAGCTATACGATTTCAGAACTCTTCAATTCCAGCTTTACACAGGGTGCATACAATAAATTTTCACCCACAGAAACAACTAATTCAACCATTTTCGGTGGGATATTTCATCTGGCCCTCCAATGCAGCACAACATATCAGGTGCCAGAACACCCGCTACTCCAAAAGGCATGAGCAAGTTTCACAGCCATTAAAGAAAGTCGGAATATAGAGCTGACACGTTTACCACAGGAAAAAAGTAAAATAAACTGCCCAAGTTCTACGAGCAGGAGAAAGATAGGTTGATAGACTTCAGCGGCAGCTATGCCTGAGATAACAAGGGCATAACAACAATCAACCAAAACAAATCTGTTCTTTCTCCAAAGAGAAGGATTCATTACAAGCTGCCAGAGCCCAGAATGGCACATTCTGGATACGTGCATGAACTGCAATGTGTCGGTTCCGGGGAAGTAATTACTTATTAGAGATGATGACATTTACCGGGCATTTTATTAATTCTTGTCATGTGGCCAATTTTCTTTATTACTGACTATTCTTTCAGGTTTTTTTTTTTTTTTTGGACAACTGAATGTCCGCAGACATCTTAGTGTGCACTTTTGGAAGCCTTTGTTCCAAATTCAAAATCTCTTGTTTTTCTACAGTTTTCCACGCAGAACTGTTTATGGAAGAAGTCCTAACGTGGTGTTATTCCTCAAATATTCAAAAAGGCAAAGGGAGAACGGCTGTTTGCAGAACGGCCCTCCCAACAGCCAGACAGCCAACACGCGTGCCTGTGCCCGGCTGAAATGCCTTCAGCACGCCTGCTGAAGCACCAAACCGATGGGGAAGGGACCTCACTGAGCACCTCAAAAGTTTCTGCACAGAGCGCGACCACACTCGGAGCTTGGATCTGGAGAGTTTATGCAAAGTTATGAGCACAACTCACTACTGCTCTAACGAGCTGCTTTAGGAAGGACAATACCTTCATAAAGTTTTTAAAAAATATATTCTTTTTCTTCCTCCTTGTCTGGTCCACTACTCTAGTGGGGCCCATGAAATCTGCTGCGCTCCTGGAGCAGACTGCTTCTCTGTATCTGCTGCACGGTGCATCCAAGGAAAAAAGGAGGTTTAGGAGTGTTGCAGCTCAGCTGGAGGACCTGCACATTCGGTACGTGACAGGGAGAGCTGGTACTCCCATCAAGACCGTAGCTGGGGCCGGCAGTCAATACGGTGGGGACCACAGCTCTGGCAGGAATGCATGGCGCCAGAAGGAACGTGGAACGCCGCGCAGTGCCATCAGAAGAGCTTTAACCACGGCTGCTGGGCAAGGACAGAATAGATCTCGGAGAAAAAGGGAAGAGCGTCTTCGCACACAGACTTGCTAACGGCGTGATGAGGTTTCCAAACTGGGCTGAGAAGGGTTCCGTTCAAGCCCACAGAGAGTTTTATAAACAACAGCACAAAAGCAGATATCATCAATACTGGATACAAGGGCAAAGACGTATGGAGACATAAACAAGAAGCTGGAAGTCTAAACACTCCTTCAGAACTATGAGTTACGGGAAAACACAAGATTTTCCGGGCTAATTTATGTGATCAGAACATCAAAGCAAAAAGCAATAGCTGAGTTAGGAAG
This sequence comes from Phoenicopterus ruber ruber, assembly GCA_009819775.1. NCBI lineage: Eukaryota > Metazoa > Chordata > Aves > Phoenicopteriformes > Phoenicopteridae > Phoenicopterus > Phoenicopterus ruber. Next base: position 1,485,869 of record CM020221.1, read on the forward strand.
CAAAAGTAAGGGAACGAGAGGGAACACGCTGCCTGATACATCAAGGATGCGCTAGGGTGCGGAGGAAGACAAATCTCAAAAAAGGACATCAATGACTTTAAGAAGTCACTTGTTTTAAACAAAATCTTTTGCAGTTGCTGAAGTTACATTTTGCGGTTGTTTTTTCCTGACACAAGATTTCCAAAGTAAAGTAATGCTGTCAAAGCAGTATCACCATCTCATCATTTATCAAGACCACTGATTCACATTTATCCATCCAGTTTCCCTGCTCTTGCGTGAAAGTTTAGCGTGCCCTTAAAATAGAAGCTTTTCTATAAGATTTTGAAAAATCCAAGTCCGTCAGACTCAGGTCCTAGCCTAGCAGTGAATATATACTCTTAGTGCAGAGCCATTTTTGTAGGGAAAATAAAAATATAGGTTGTCTGACACACTGCTCGTTGACTGGCGCCCTCTGAACAAGCCCTCCTGTTGTTGGCAGATATGGTAAGCTCTACTCACTCTGCTTCTGGCCCGCACTTAACAGGCAGCCAGGGCGATAACGTGTCGCAGACACCCCAGCGACAATCATTCTCCCAGGTAAAACCTCACAGAACAAATCTGGGATATGCAGATTACTCATAAAAACCTCCCAACATTACGTGAATGTAAGTGACTAAAAGAAACCGTAACCATCTTTAGAATGGCATTTTGCACACGGATTCAGATAGACCCAATATGTAAAAGATTTACGTCCCTAATTAGTATACGATCATCTTCTGTTACTGCAGGGGGGATGCTTTCGATTCCTTGCGCAGAACTATTATTTCACCCAAGACAGAAACACCCCATAAGGCTGGAAGGTTGTAACATGGGATCACTTTCAGCAGAATTGGTGACAACATTCCCTTTTCTCAGAAATTCCTGGCATGGCTTCTGCTGGAATTCATTGCCTTTGAGAATATCTTTGTCTAAAACACAATTAAAACTGAAGAACAAATAGCATACTACTTTCTGCTATGAGAAATAGGTACATTGCAGCCATTGGCTTTAACTGACGTTGCAAGAAACACCACAAAGTATAGCCGAATGACAGTAATGTTTCATCTGAAACACACAAATTGCATGTTTAGGTTGAAAAATATAATAAAAATACACTGAAGACTGAAAAGTAGCAATTAAAGAATGCACTTAAAAATAGGGCAGTTCCCTGTAGAGTTATTTTAAAAGTCATTCAGCTGAACTTACGATGCTGAAAACACTGTCGTGTTTTAAAACTCTACTGATAGCGGCCACTTGCCTGTAGCACTACGCACAAGAACCCATTTTTAAAATGCATACTTTAAGTAACAACAGCGTCTGCAGCTGTACTGCATTTGTCAGCAGAAGTTAGCTTGACGTTAGTCTGTCACTTGTTAATGCACCGAGGGCAGTTGCCGTCCTCCCAGCAGTGGTGCAGTGAGCGGCAGAACCAGCAGCTTCGCAGGCGACGGGACTTTCCTACCGCTCTCGCTCCAGTTAGCTCTGCAGCCATAACCCAACGGACAGAGATGCCTCCCCGTGCATCTTCAGTACCATCGCCTCCCGATTTCCCGTCAGCGACACCAGGGAAATGAAACGAAGGACAAGAGGATTTTCACTGTCACTGAGGACATAAGGTGGCCCTAAATATCCTGAAAACTCAAGAGATGATTTTTTTCATCTTTAGATGCAGAAGAAATGGAAAGGCAAAAAAATACAGGTATGTTGGTCTGTTGAGCTGTCCCTTGGCTGGTGGCATTCTGCTTCCCAGAACGTTTCTGAAACTAGCGGACCAAAGCCCAACATCTGGGATAAGGCACCACGTCCCTGGGCCACGCTCAGCGCTGTGTCCCCACGGCAGGGCTGAGGCGGCTGCACCCGTCACAGGCAGAGAAGCCCCTGCTGAGCACAGGGCTGAACTCGGGCGCACCCCGGCATGGCAGCATCGCGCTGCTTTCTCCCCACAGCCGCACGAAGCCGGCATGCCAGACCCATGGGAGAGATCCTGCTGCTGGGAAAGGCGCGAAGGACTACTTAGAAGCTTCTTTGGAAAGGAATGTGAAAGTTCACGAGTCAGGTAATTCACCTCAAAATGAGAGATATGGAATCAGCCGCAGGAGAGCCCAGCAGCAGCGGGAACTCAGCTGGACTAACAGTCATCGTGTAAGACTTGGTAAGTCAGCAGCCAGGTTTAATGACCCCCCGTTGTCCCTGGCGGAGAAGATGCATGACACAGCCCGAAAGAGCACCGCAACGTTCCAGTAGTTTTATACCCTCGAGCCGCATTGCCTAGTTGTACGTATATCCTCCGAATCAGCACGCAAACAAAAGAAACAATTCAATCTGCAGAACATTGGAGATCCTCACCAGTACCTGAATTTAATTACTGCACAGTTTTCTTAGCAGAAAATTCTAGGGGAAAAAAATGTTTCAGTTCTCTAGTAGTTTGACAGCCTGCTACGTTTCTGGAGCACATACAAATATTTTAAGAAATGAAAGAAAAAAAAGAATCCATTCTTTCTTTCAGGACTCTGAAATAACTGGTACCATAGACTTGGAGCTACGAGTGTTGAAGACTATATATCCTGCATAACTTTTGCCTCCTCCACTGAAAATTCTAGCTCCCCAGAATAACTTAGTAATAATAATAAATTCATATTCTAGGTATTTGAAAACGTAAGCAAATTTGGCAACCATGCACAGATGCAAGCATTCAGCTCTGCCGGTACACATCAATACGGACTTTTGAAGTGCTTCATTTAACCCGCGTACACTCTCTCAATTTGGCTCCACTTCAGCCAAATTCTGGCTGTGCTGAGTTTTTGCAAGGTTGATAACTGACGACTAAACTGCTGGATTTTCACCTGTTCTTTCAGAAACAGCTAAGGACCACTTCCAGCCCCTCCTGTGCAGTCAGCGATAGCTTTGGGGGGTGATGCACTCGGGCCCCAGCTCCCAGATGCCTTACTACAGCGTACGTACGGCACGGGGAAGGTCATACTGCTTCTGTGGCCGCTGGAGAGGCGCCGAGCTGCTCGGGAGCTGCCAGCACACCTCCAGACACCCCTACTAGTCAGCTAAGTCAGCCTGCTTCGTGCTGCAATGAAGGATAAAAAAGCCAGGGCTGGGGTTTATTTCAAGCCTGACTAGTCCTTCTTTATAAAATAGCCTTTTGACAAAGATTATTTCTACTTTTATGTCACACACAAGGCACGTGTGTAGCAGGAAGGAGCACCGCTGAGCCAATTTACCCTGCATATAACATCATCTAAGTTATTTAGAAAACAACCCAGAGACAATGTCTTTATCCCTACTTACCCTAATCCTATAAAAGCATATTGGATTGCGCACCATAAAGGAAATTTGCTTTCTTACACATTGCTAAAGTTTCGTTTCTTCTTTCTGTGCTCATCATGTATAATCCTATCCTCCAAAAAACCTACACGCACTCCAGCTTTTTATTTCGGTATCATTTTTCCCAGTCGCAGACAGAACATTACGCTACACTCACCCAGAGAGTAATACACAGAGACATCTTGACTTTGACCCAGAAGACGTATCTTCAGATGTCAGCACAAAAGGCTTTTTACTGCAATAGTAAGCAATTTCAGAATAAAGCAGAAGTTTACAGCTTTATCTGAGAAGCCATGCCACTGCATTATAGCGCTTCAGAGAAAATACATTAACGGGACAACATGCGGTGTTACTGAGAGGAGGGGGGGAGATCGCTGAGCCAGTGCAGACCTGCTGGCAGTGGAAGTAGCGAGTGGAAGAGCTGGAGTTGAATCAGCTTTGGTCTCTATTACCGGACTTAATAAAGGTAGCCTAATGCTATTCATCATCCTGATCACAGCGGGGGGGCTAACACCAGCTAAGAAACGGAATGGGCTCTGGTAAACACTACAAAGCGAGAAGTTCTCCAAGCAAAGCCAAAGGTAGGGTGGGTATGAAATATGATGCAGCCAGTTGGTGGCAAATGTCCCTCTAATCTCATTATTTATTTATTCACTAATTTTGCAATTTAATTTAGAGTGAAACAATAGAGTGCAAAGAAGTGAAAGGGAAAAAGGCAGAGGGGAGGTGGACCGAAGGGCCGGGAGCAAAATGAACCCGTGTAACAGCGTCAGAGCGCACTGCGGCAAGAACAAGGCAGCTACAGCAGTAGCTGTGACCAGCGAACATTTAACCCTGGGGAGGAAAGCGCGTGCTAGCTGTGAAGAGTGCTCAAGGGCAAGTTCACTGCCACTGCCCCAATACGCACAAAGTCCAGTCACCTGTAATCAGGCTTAATTCAGTAATTACGTGGCAAAAAACATAAAGCAAGCAACGGAATGGTGGTACTCCTATGGGAAAACTAACGAGTCTGAGTGATTCATATACTGCAACTACATCCAGCAGGAGAGACACGCTCATTTTCTACCAATTCATGGCCTGGGGAGAAGAAAAAACACTGCTGCACTAAGGCTGAATGTTTTAACACAGTCCGGAGTGCTTCCGGAGGCACTGCGGTTCCAAACAAGCACCTCCAAGGCAGCCCATCCGAGGGGGAGGTGCGTCTGGCTTTACCGAAGGCACCGAGAGCGCTGGAATCCCAGTGATGCCTCAGAACATCAAATTCCTTATACACAGCCACATCTTGATAAACACGCTCCGTTTCAGAGGCCTTCACTCGTCCCCCCAATTACTGAACATACCAACGTTCTAACAAAAAAGAAAGCAGGAACAAAGAAATCAAATACCACGACAACCACGAGTGCCACGTAAGCACCCGCATCAGCTGTCCCTTTAAACGCCACCGGCGGCCTTTGCAACTGAGAGTAGAAAACACCGTGTGCTGTATTGTCAACAGCAAACCACAACTGGAGGGAAATCACCCACATTCTGAAACATTGCCCTGAAGAGAGGGCTGTGCATTGCAGCTCCTATACATAAAATAGATTATCTGATCTGCTATGATTATACATAAAATTATATATGATGTACAATATACATGTGATGTTTATTATGATACATAATTTATAGCAATATATATTGCTATAGTACGTACTATGACATTTCTCTTAAGTGCACCACAGTTGCGATGCAGCAAAGCAGAGCAGATACTCCTTTGAGAAATGATGGCAGTCAACTTTATATAGGCAAACTATTCCGTTAGCAGGCCGAACCTTCGCATGCCGAGACGCTCGCTCAGTGTGTCTCCGAGGGCCAGCGCTTGAGTTTAGATCTGAATCTCCTGGTACAAACCTGCCCGGTCACTTTACATTGCACTAGAGGTTTGAGAGCGGATTTTCTTTAACTACGGAACTGCTCCATTCTTTTATAAGCATTAAGGTATTAAAGGATTGCAGCCTGTAGCAGGCCAAAATACACAGGAAGGAAAGTTCCCTGGAATTATCACATGTGCTATTTCCAATAATTATGTCTTGTAAAGTAGGGAATAACCTCTATTAAGATACACATGAACATCCAGAAGACAGATAAAGTTGCTACCCAGGAACATCTGCACTTGGATTCCACTTCCAGAGGCGGGTCTGGCCAGGAGACCGCACGCACCCGAATTCCTCGGCCCAAGACAGGGAAAAATGCTAGAGCGACGCAGAGAGAAGGCAGGCTCCAAAGCCCACGTATACAGCGTGTACTAGATACACAACTCGTACAAGCATTTTGGGACCTCCACCTTGGCACTAATACAGGCACCGTGACTTCTCTGTTGTGAAGTCAAACTATTAAAAAAGGGAATCGCCACCAAGACCACACTGAAAATCCAGGAGACTACAGAAACTTCTTGATGTGGGAAGTCAACATTTCAGTTGTTGAACTATTTATACTTATGACGTAATTTATTATTAAATAATAAAGCAATTATCTGTTGTTGTATCTATGCACATTTATTGGCAGTATGAGGTGATTCCATCAGACCCTCCTTTCCAATGAACGATTCCTACACCACCACCAAGAGATTTTCTTTATATGGACGGAAAAGAAACTGTTCTTTCCAGGCTCACTTTTCACTACAGGGAGGAAAGAACATGGGACACCTCATATGACTTTTGAAAGCGAGGAGACAATCCTCACACCAACAGCTCCAGAGCAGTCCGAGTGCAGCTAAGTGTGTTTTCTTTACCCACCTGATCGGCTCAGAAAGCACACACAATGCAAAAACCAGTAACATGAACGCTGAAAATGATGCTCAAATGGTTTTGCCTAGCTCTAGTTTGGGAAAAACCAGGGTTTAAACCAGCCTTTTCAAGAGCAAGGTCTAAGGAGTACTTCATCAAAGCACTTATTTGAAGCCTCTCCATTATTCCATGCCAGAGAAAGTGATTTGCCATCTATGGAAGCATGTACAGAGGAATTTAATTCACAAGACATTCCTGTTACCCTGTGGGATGAGAGAAACACAGGTCTCTGCTGGCAATGTGGCGTATCGGATTTTAGCTACAGGTTGAAGTTGCAGTCCCATGAAAACCAAAGAACTAAACGCTCTGAGTAGGAAGCTGGCTATTTTATTCTAGTTGAAAAGCCGTTCCTTGCCCAAGAAGTAAGCGCTCACAAACGTTGCCATATGTAAAGAACACTGCGCTGTCTGCCGTCACCAAGAAGCTTTCTGAAGGAGAGGAACATGCTCTGAATTTTCCACGGAGCCTCACTCCATTTTCTCTGTCATCTTCTGTAGCAGACATAAATGGACCTATCTGAACAGATGTAATTAAAGTGGGTGAGAGAAATGGCAAATCTGACATTGACGTGCAGTCCAGAGGGTATGAAGAGCTTGTTGATGAAATTAAAGGAGCTGGAGAAAAACCGAGGTGCTTACTGAACGACTGCAAAGGATCACGACGCCATCAGAAACGTCAGCTCAACTGTATCCCTCAGAAAGCCCAAACTCCTAAGCCAAATAGACAGGGATGTTTTATATCTTTTCTTCGACGGTGAGCTTCCTTTATTTGGACCATTAACCAACACGCAGCTCGGGCTATGCTGAGTAAGCCTGTCCAGCGCGGAAAACTGAATGACATATTTCTTAATACCTTGTATCTGCTCTCCAGTGAAAATTACAGGCAGCTGGGGAGAGTCTCTTTTAACTTATTCTCCAAAGTTGTTTAAATCACTACTTATTTTATTGTGAAAAATCACTATAATTTCAAAAATGAGCCAACTACTCACTTCCCCAACATTCCCAATCACCAAGTACTGCAATTGGTGGTTAAATGTTGTATTTTCAGAGCTTAATATTTACTATCACTCCAGTGCCAAAAAAAGAGGAGAAAGAGCTGAGTAACCCCTGTAGTGACTAATTTAGTTAATGATACAGTCTTTTCATCTGTTAATGAATTATACAAAGAGTTCTAATTTTATAAATTAGTGCATTATTTGAAATGGCTCAGAAACCTCTTTGAGCAAAAATACTTTAGCCTGAGAAGGTCTCCAAATTATTTGATTTCCCTTTGCCTGTGGTTAAATCTTCCATATAGTGCATGAAAAATCACAAATTCCTATTATTTTGTTTTTATGTCCAGCATGAATTATTAAAGCCTTTATAAAAACAGGGAAATAGCATTCTTTTAAACTTTCGGAGGAAAATCCAAGAAATTTGAAGATGGCAATGAAACAAATACATTTCTATTTGAAACAGAGAAGTACATGCATTATTTCTGAGACTTTTGCTCTCTGCAAATATCTTCAACAAATGATTTGACAACTTTAAAACGAGCTAATGCAATCTCTTCTGGCAAAGGTTGTCCTCGAAAGCCTATCCCTAGACGTTAAATTCTTATGCTACGGTCACTTGCTGGCCTCACGGTGTTCATGAAGGTAAAGGCTTCCCAAGCTGATTTTTAGAATGCAAAACCTGGCTGTGTTTTTTTTATGTTTATACTCGTTCGAAGGCTTCATTCCTGTGAAATCTTTACACATCTGTCAGAGACTTCCATGCACAAGGGCCAGAACAGCATGAAACAAGTTTTAAAAGACTCCAACCTGGCAGAAAAGAGGTTTTTGAGCGTGGAGACAGTGGAAGGTGGCTCTGGGCCGTTTTCCAAGACTGGCAGGATATACCCACTATTTTTCTGGGCCCCGGAGGAGAGGAGTGAGGGGATGGTTATGGCACAATTTATTGTTGAGGCACGGAACGCCGCTGAGACCTGCCGGGAGCTGGAAACAAGCTGCTCCCATGTTTGCAAAAGGAGATTTCTGCAGGGGTGGTGAGAGGGCGAGACGCTATCTGCTCTCGCCGTTCTTGCCGTGCCACCCGTGTTTCATGCAGTGGACACTCTTCATTCAAGCCAGGCTTGTTCCACTCTGTTTTCAAACCACCTTCTGGAAGAGCCATCTGTATTTTGCTGGTGGCTCCTTTGCCTCCAGGACAGTCCAAAACTGGGATCTCAACCACAGTCTAAGTCCAATTTAGCATGAGATCTACGCTACGTCATGTAGAAACACATGGTACAGAACACGTGTTCCTCTTCATTCAAGAAAACAGAAGCCCGGGGAGGCTACAAATCACTGTGTGAAGAAAAAAATCATACAGTGCAGCTCGCTAAGGTGAACTTCAAGGCTTAGCAAAGCAGAAGCAAACTTTTCCTGTTACTGTCACTAAAAGCTATATTATTCTTTGTCTCTCCAGCCAACACCAACACCTGACGCTTTTGGAAAGCTCCATCTTAAGTGGTAAGCAAGCAAACTCCTTTATTATTCTTAGCTCTAGGAAATGGAGGCCCTGTGAATACAGACTATTGCCTGAACAACTTACTCAGTGTTTCTGATGTTAGAATCTATCAGAGCTAGCTTACACCTGGCTCAAAACAGAGAGAGAAGGGGAACATGTCCTACATCTCCGGAAGCAAATCCATCGATATTTTTGCCTAGCCCAATGAACACACGAGCCGTTTAGAGACAACACATTTCTTTTTCAGTGAGCGATTATATCATCAACCCTAAGGTATTTCAATTTCCGCGGAAAAGTAAAGGTATGACAACAGCCAGGATGGAACAGTCCTGTTGAAATCTGAGAAATGCCGTTCATCACTGATTGAAGTGATGGAAGAGAACAAGGATTGTTTTTAAACTATCTCCTACAGTATTTTCTTTCCTATGTTGTCCAATTCGTAGTTATATGCCTCATAACACAAAGTATAGAAAATTGTCCTTGCCTTAGAAAAAGCAGCTAAAAGTGACAACCTGACTCCTGGAAGCCGATGACTTTGTGGTGTACAAGTGCTATTAAAACATATTTTACCAAAAGGATTTTAGCTGGCTTCCGGTATGATAAAATACCTCACTTTTATTGCAAAGCATTAATGTTTCCAATTACCCACCCCCCTATCACAACATTTTATACCTGCTAGGCCTGAATAATGACACCCTGTTACCTATTTTTTGCGATTAAATTTTTATGTAGCGATGGTAGTGGTATTAATTGTACCAGTATAAATTTTCCAGATTCTGCTTTCCCTCACAGCTATGTCACCCAAATAAAATCATACTGAAGCAATGCAGCTCACGGAGACACACTGCCTCAGCCTTCGGAGATGTGCTTTCTGCATTTTACATCCCGGATTTGAGAGATGCGGGTCCTGTGCTCAGTGTTTGGAGGCTCCACTACAGTCTGTACCAGGGGCAGCTCCGAACCTACTTGGAGCCTGCAACGCGGGCAAACGTGCAAGCAAAGCGCTGTACCTCTGCCTTCTCCAGAGGAGGGGCAAAATGTGGATTTGGGGGGCCAGTGCTGTCACTCAGCCAGCTGTGCTCCCCATAAAAACACCCGCTTGCTCATTTTCAGGTCTTCTGGCAAAAAAGGAGATCATGGTGTAAAGGGAGCGCTCCTTGCTGAATCTAAACACAAAACCAGTGAATTGTCCGATATTTGTAGAGTAAATAAATTCATTACCCTATGAGTTGATCTTTGTTTTGTTCCACAAGGGTGGGAGGAACGTTAGAGACGATGACTTGCATATCCAGCTGATTGACCACAGAGACCTGGAAACAAAAGAGTGAAATTCAGTTGGTGCTCCCATGCATAACATCCTCCCCATACAAAAAGAAGGGAATAATTAACTTCCCGCCTTCGCAGCCATGCCCTGATGTACGGGCTTCTCATATGAATTCCCAATCAGAGAGCTGAGAAATCTTGCTTTGCTGGGCAGCCAAACCCAGTAAACAGCAGGCAAAGATTTAACTAGAACTGTAATTGCAGGACTCCCTCAGAATTAGAGATTATTAAGGGAGGGACTACGAAACCTGTTCTTCATAGTTCAGACTTTACTTACAGAATCATGGATCTCCCACGTGCCATATTCAAAATCACTTATGAGCATTTTGGTGGTTTTGATGCCTTGACAGGAAAATCCAACCTTGGAAATATGCAGTTTGCACCAACATACATGCAAATACCGGATTAACTCAACTAAATCAGTAATATTTTGTTAGAAAATCACAAAGGAAATGTTCATCTGTTTTGAAGTCATCACTGTAAGTTATTTTAATCTCCAGTATTTTTTTACCTTCTCCCTCTATCTGGCATAAAACCGTGCATAACCAAGTGTATTTTACAACTGCACTTCTATTTAAAAGTACGGGACAGTAAAAATGCCTCTTTAATACACTCAATACCTGTGTGCTTTGTTTCAAAAAAAATAAACCAGGAAGGAACCAACTGACCTCAGAACAAATCTCTCACGTGAGCATTTTCTGCTACAAAAGCAACGTAACCCTCCTGTTTCTCAACGGCAGGCTGGACGTCAGGGCGCACGAGGGACTCCACGCATGCATCACATTGAGCAGAGCTGGCAAACTCTGCTTCACATCTCCTCATCTAGTCTCCTCGAGCTATTTTTATCCCCACAAAAGGCTGCCTTCCAGTAAAATGACTGCATGCTTTTTCCTCCCTTTTCCATATTTTTGCATTTTGTAATAGCGCGCTCTTCCCCAGCACAGCCAACCTCCCCTTCGGTTGGGAAAGGAACAGTTACTTCCCGTACTGGTGGAGAAAATAAAACATTTCTTAAACCTTCGCTCATGTCCATATAGGCACGACAGCAAACATGCTCCAAACCACCTCCCTGTAGAGGATTCTGGAGGTAAATTTGGAAAAATAGGAGAATGTTAAACCTGATAGATTTAAAAATCTGAGTTAGCCAATTCAGTTCTGAAAGAACAAAACAACCCCTGATTTTCAAACGAGAAGCCTGAGCCCTGTAAGCGCTTCAGCAGACAAGCCATAATACACTTTCACATCAAACATGGATTCGCCAGCTTTGAAGCTTAATTCAACTTTTAATATTTAAATGTTCTTGAAATGTCATCAGCTGCACTGATCAGCATGCACAGACTTCTGTGTAAGAAAAACAGAATTGTAACGAACTCCAAATACATTTTAGACCAAGATCGTTGAAAGGAACTCTAAAGCAGTGAACGGTTTAATAGAATTAACTACCTCAGCCAACTCAAGCAGCCACTGTGCACCTATGTACTGCGCACTGCAGAAACGCAACACTTAAAGGTAATAGTTTTTTTGATAGTCAAGGAATCACAATTATGATTACATGTTCATATACAAAAGTATGAATAAACGCATTCATGACAAGCTATTGTAAACAAAGGTGTTGAACAAAAATCAAGAAGTCGTTAAGGTCTCCATAGTAACATTAACTCGCTTGCTATCCACATTTGGGAAGGCCTTCATTTTTCAATTATTAAAAATAGGATTAAGTTGAGGAACTAAGTCCGATTTAACCACATTGTAAGAAAAGCTGTGGGGAGAAACTGTTCCCTTCCACCCGAGGAGAGATGGGAACGTGCTGGGGACGGAGGCAGAAGGTGCAGGAAAGCAAAGGCTCTTCCTGAGGCGCCACTGTCACCGCTCTCTGGCAGCTTTGGGGCGCAGTTACCAGGGATCATCTGACCCACCGCGCCTTAGAGAGCTTTTCCTACTTCCAGTCTACTGAGCAAAAGTACAGCCAGGTCCCGCGATGCTAAATAGCAGGCACCAGCCTGAACTACAGGGCTGGAAGTCAGCGTGTTCAGATGTCTCGTGTCCGTAAGCATCTGCAGAATGCATTGCTGAGAGCTAGGAAAGCTCTGGGTTAAACTGAGTAAGCAGCACAACAAACTGGGAGTTTGCAGCAGAGGCAGGGGAAGCTTGTAATTGTTGATGACCACTAACCCGTAAGCGACATCCCTTTGATCCCCTGCTTCATTCGCTAGGCACTTTCCAATTTTTAAATCAAGCAAGGCAGAGCCCCCAAACAGTCTGGACCATTATACGGCACCACTGGACTCCTGGGAGTAGCTTGTGCTGAGAGCTGAATGAGGAAGGGGCCTTGGGACCCCCCCAGACCCCAATAAACATTTGATTAAACATGGTATCCCAGTGAATATTCACTATCCACACTTACTTAGTACTTTTAAGTGCTTACTTGCAGCAAACTTATTTTAAAATGTAACTTCCTATTTCTTTCGTCTCACAGAGGCTCATCAGGGAAATTCCATCACGTGGAAGCAAACTGTAGATCTACAGGTGCCCAACTTGAGCCGTCCTGCCAGTCCCAGCCGGCAGGAGCAGACTGGTGTCCTTCACGTGGACTGACCCCTACAGCATGAAGACATTTTACCAGTGGGTTTGGCACCTTACCCTGCTCACAGAGCTGTGCCTGGGCTCTGAGGAAGCGTCCTGGCCCCAATTCTGGAGGATGCCTTGCTCTGCTCAGGTTCTTCGTAGTACTGTCCCTCCGGTGTTGCCCCACTGCTTCTCCCTAGACCTCCTCCCAGTGCAATCCTGTCTTCTTCCCCCACATCTTATTCTTTTGCATGTGAGTGAGTAAATTCATTTCCCTTATCTATGTGCACTCCTTGAGCTTGTATTGAAAGGTGTCATACCACCCAGTCTGAGCACCTGACACCACAGTGACAGCAGGATAACTTCTGTTCAAGTCATGAAGCCCAGGAACAGCTTAGTCTAGTTAGGAAGGATCTTCATGTATGGATCGTGCTCAGTGCAAACCCAAACTTTCATGGCGGGATGGTGTCGGTTGGTAACTGTATCTACAGCTACTCTAAGCTTTCACGCCTTGCTCAAAACCACTGCACCAGAGTGCTCATCACTCACTAAGACAACCTAAAGATACCTCTATAAATTAATGAGACATACTTCACTTTCTAATTTTAATGTCGATAGCTTCTGGCTATATTTTAATATACTATTACCGCATAAATTGCATGAGAATGCCCTATCATTTTGGGAGGTCAAGCATGAGGACATCATACATTATGTTTATTTGCTGAATTCCTGCATAACTCAATATACCAAGTATTATGGCTATCATCTGTATCATTTGACAGTGTTCCCATGAACGAGATAATGCACTTCAGCCCTACGACATTATGCTAATATTAATCCAATCCATCAAGTTATATAGGCTCTAAAGAAATTTAGCTTTAATGGTTTCTGTGACTGGACTAAGTCAATGTCCTTTAGTCAGCACAAAAGCGTGAGCTCAAGGCCTAAAGCCGGTGCCAGTTTTGAAACGTTGCTTCCCTGAAAACGTACAGTACAGTCTCAGCCCAAAATGATTCCTTGCGTCGCCCTTCCGGACGTGAGCAGCTAAGACATGGCAACCTTGGCTTTCCCCAGTAAGTCAACTGACTTCTGGCTTTCAGAGACTGGCTGCTCAGGTATTTGCCTGCGCTGCAAGCCAGAGACACCACACCTAACTCCGATCCAGGAGCTACGTACTCCTGTTAACACGGAGCACAGCCCAAGTTAGCAAGCTTTTGGCTTGGCTGGTTAACCGGGGTCTAACGCCACGCCAACCCTGCTTCCCAGCTTTGATGCGGGAGCTGGCTGCACCTTGCTGGCTTAGAGAATAGGTGGAGAGGATCTGTAAATGCTTGTGTCCGACCACGCAGATACCCGCTTTATACTTGTAATGCACAAAACCAGCACTTTTTTTGCTGCCAGCTGGGTCCAGAACACCCAGAACGTTACTTAGTACATGTTTAATGCAAACAATTACAATCTAAATTGAACCATTAACAACAGCTCATTGAATAAACAAAATACTGAACATCATGTCTAGTGTGGTAACTGAGATCAGCATCTCTGCCATGAAACATGAACACATGTTTCAGATGGTCATAAAAGCTTTTGGTTAAAAAAAACTGCTTTATTTCAGTGACTTAAAAAGATTACACACAGTTTATGGCCTTCCTATAGGTCTGCCTAGAATTAAACTTTATGTGGCGTTTGAATTTCCTCAGGAATTATTCCATAAAGGTAATGCCTAGGTCATACTTACAAGTACGTCTGCTTTGCTGCTCAGTCCTTTTCCGTAATTGTCAGTTGCAATGACCTGAAACTTGAAATAGGATCTTCTCATATTTTTGAACAGCATAGCGGTTTTTATTAGCCCTGTGTAAGCTTCAATCACAAAACCTTCTTTACCATCCTTGATTGGAGGAATGATGAGTCTGTATTGCATGGCACTGTAATTCCCAGTGTCTTTATCATCAGCCTAATAGGAAAAAGAAAACAAGTAGAGGCAAATAAAGTAAACATGCATGCGAAGAATCATTAACCTTGTCCTTTATTTAAAGTTGCACATTGGTCCAGCAAATCTCTTCCACTCTGACGTTTAAAACATTAGATCCCGGAGAGCAGATATTGCTATTACTTTAGACGGTTCATTTAACTTTGCTGCATACAGTTTTGCTTTTCCAGCAATTTCTTTCTCCTATGTTAGCACTCAACTGCTCCAAAAAAAAAAAAGAAAAAAGAAGAAAAATATAAATGGACTTTTCAGGTCTGCAACAAACTGAACAGGTAAGAAATTTAATTCTGAGAAATCTCCACTGCCAAATTCTTGTTGACAATTAAATATCAACCCCCCCAGCAACGCATTCACAAACTTACACAAGAAGAATGTCCTTCCTCTTCTTAGAGATATTCTGCACCTCACTGATCGAGCATGTTTATTTTTGGAGTAATTTTAGTCTTTTTTATTAAAAAAAAAAAAAAAAAAGGACTGAGTGGCATTCCTGCAGTGCCGCGCAACGGACCTGATGTACAGCCCCAGTGCAGGACACACGGCGGCCCTGGCGTGCTCCCGCTGCGGAATCGCTGCAGAATGAGGACGCAGTCCTGGCGTCAGTCAGGCAGCCCCGGGCGCCGTGTTCTTCCTCCCGCCTTTGTGCCCGACAAGGCTGCGCAGCCCCATCCCGGCCTCTCCAGACCCACGGCATTGCACAGATCACGCTCCTGTTCACAAGGCAGCGCCCGTATTCGGATGGGAGCGGTTTGGAGGACCCTTACAATGCTTCCACATGCTCTGGCTAGAAGGTGTCAGGGAGATGGTAGCTAATTACCGCCTGTACCTTTGCCCACTCATCAGGCTGGGGCACTGCCTCAGCATCTGCGACACTTCAGCATCTGTTAGCAGGCTTTTATCAAAATATTGCCACGACTTCTTACACCTGTGCCGTAAGCTGATGTTGGAGGAAAAACCCTTAACTTCAAAAAGGTGCAAGCCTTTGTGTAAAATCCATACTTCCCCATAACTTAAAACCAAACCCAAAAATCACAACCTAGTCAGGGTTCATGGCAGCGTTAAGAGTTGTTTACCACGATACGCCACTGCCGTCTAAAAAAGCATTACCTGTGCAAAGTCATTAAGCATTCAATAGGTGGCTGTTAATCATCATTAATTGCTTCCTTACCATCAGTGAACAAGATCTATAAGGTGGAAACTTTTACTAACTCCTATTTTGTCTGTATTTTCTGGTAATTTTCAGTGAATACCAGCGAGGAGACCCAACAAGCGAGTCTATGCAGCACAGGGATTGCCTTGCGAGATACCCGCGCCGGAGGAACGATCCAGGTACTCAAATCTGTATGCGCTTTCCATGCTACTCCGACTGCTGTCGGACCAGATGGAATAGATGTAACTATACAGCGCTTCAGCGATAATATCCGGGCTGGTTCAGCTAGAGGTAGCAAACATGTTTCACGTGGCACTCCAGTGTGCCGCAGAGCCGCCCAAAAGATGAGCTCCCACAGTGACGCAGGCTGCCCCTCATCACAGAGACAGAGCTGTTTAAAACGGTCCTGCATCCTTGGTAAATGTTTTGCTTTCCTCTGAATTGTCAAAGCTTTATCTGGCTGGGCTACGAAAAGCATAAATATAAAACGTGTTGAAGTGCTTTTGTTCTCTAGTTCTATAGCTCTTTTTAAGGCTTCTAAAATCAAGATTACTATCTCTTGGGGGATCTCAAACCCCTTTATTAGCATTTTTAGGAAAGATGGGGAAGGTGACAAGCTTTCTGAAATTTACCCCATTCTGTCAGTCAAAAGGTAAAGATATCGGTGAGCTTTTCCAGAGGACTCCTGCTATCCAACTGGCACGGGTAAATACAACCCCAAAGCATCACGGAGCCTGCAGACGGGAGCTTGACAGGCGGACTTTTAGGACTAGGCTCATTTTGGCTTTCCTTTTAACATATAAACTGCTGAAGGAACAAAGAAATGCGAAGGCATGCTATATGGCACAAGGAAGCGAGGAAGTGGCTGTACCTAAAAATCGGGTTGATATGCAAGCACTAAGTCCTCACTATTTAAGAGCTAAATGTCAGTGCTCAGCACTGAGCTCGTCGGCCCTTTTAAGTAGTGCATAAACGCCTAAACCGCACAACAGGTTACCTTCGCTCCTCCAGCGACCGCACCAGCTCCAGTCACCTCACTGGACTCGTGCTCCCACCACGGTTTCATCTGATGTGTTCTCAAATCAGCGGGTTGTGGTGGGTTGACCAGCTGCCCGAGGCCCACCCAGCCGCTCTCTTACCCCCCTCCTCAACAGGACGGGGAGAAAATAAGATGAAAAAGCTCTCGGGTTGAGATAAGGACAGGGAGATCACTTATCGATCACTGTCATGGGCAAAACAGACTCAACTTGAGGAAAATTAATTTAATTTACTGCCATATAAAATGATGAGAAACAAAGACAAAAATTAGACCACCACCTCAGCTCTGCCTGGCCACGGGGCTGTTGGAACCGGCTGTGCCCGGCCCAGGGCAGCATCGACCTCTCCTCACAGAGACCCCTCAGCCCCCGCCTGGACACGGGCACCCCGTACACATCTAAAAATCAAATATTTCACTTCAAGTACCTGTTCTTAACCAAATGCAAAGGAAATCTTAAAATTACAACTAAAAGATTCCATGTGAACTATTACTACTCAAATTACTCTTACTAAAGAAACATTTAAACCTGGCATGATAACAGAAATAAAACATCCTTGAAAATATGCAAAGCGTAGCTTACAGAAGCATTCAAAGTAGCTTCTCTTGGTGCTTTTTGGATCAATTTTGTCTGTGTGTTCTAGGAGAGCTTTACGTCCTCCATGTACTCAAAAAAGAGATCAGGAAGCTTCTGCCTGTAGTAGCAGGGGATACTTGAGTATGTAAAAAATAACATTTGGTACAGTCCATCCTGAAGGCCACCGACGCGCTGCTCGAGCGACAAGAAGGAAACCTCTTTGGAAAAGATTTCACGGTGATGCAGAGCAGCTAACTTTTAAAAATAATCACTTCTCGGCCTCATACCTAAAAATCACTGCGCGCGTGCATCTAAGACCAGGCGAGTACAGCTTGTACCACATAGCTCAGTTTAAAGCCAGGAACAACATAGAAAAGCTCAGCCTGGCAAAACCCACTGGCTGTTCCACACTCAACTTTGCGTGTTGGTAATGGAGCTGGGGGGGGGGAAGTAATTCCTGTAACCCCACGTGTTTTGGCACATAGGCACGGGGAGTAAAGCACTGTCTCATCTGGCTCCTTTGGGGTCTTCTCCGCAGCGAGGCAGGATTCACAGGGACTGCCTGGCTAACTGCCAACAGCTCTCTGGAGGTGCCCTGCGAGATGAGCACTACGCCCTTTCAATAAAAAGCCAATTTCTTTGTTAAAAGGGATTTATTAGATTGGTTTGGCTGGGCCATAAGCTTATCTTTTTTTAATACTAGCAAATTCTATCTCACTAGAAAGATGTGATTTTTAGTAGTAGTTTGTTTTAATAACAACAGAAATCAGTTTCACCTTTAGTATTTCACGCTTGTATATGCGTGCAACTAAGGACAAACAGAATTTTCATCCAAATTGGGGTATCAATATTGCAGGCACAGACATTAGACTAGAACACAAGTGCTGTGAGGAGCGGCTGAGGGAACTGGGGATGTTTAGTCTGGAGAAAAGGAGGCTGAGGGGAGACCTTATTGCTCTCTACAACTACCTGAAAGGAGGTTGTAGAGAGATGGGGGTCGGACTCTTCTCCCTAGTAACAGACGACAGAACAAGAGGAAATGGCCTCAAGTTGCGCCAGGGGAGGTTTAGATTGGACATTCGTAAAAATTTCTTTCCCGAAAGGGTTGTTGGGCATTGGAACAGGCTGCCCAGGGAGGTGGTGGAGTCCCCATCCCTGGAGGGATTCAAAAGACGTTTAGACAAGGCCCTAAGGGATATGATTTAGTGGGGGACTTGGTAGTGATAGGTTAATGGTTGGACCCGATGATCTTGGAGGTCTCTTCCAACCAGAACAATTCTATGATTCTATTCTATTCTATGATTAAATAAAGTCAGCCTTTCTGAACACTAGTGTAGCTGCTTAGAAGTAATGGTATGGTAAGTCTTGCAGCTGAGTTTAATGCATGAAACGCCAGTGAAAGAGGCATTTTGGAATTTTAAGCATGCAGCCTCTAAAATTCTGCAGTTCAGCTGCCCAAAGCTGGTAGACAGGCTACCAGTTAAGTTTGAGAAGTTCTGAGAACTTGGTGGCACTCCAGGGGAACCGATGGCCTCAGAATCATTACAGTTCAGGCTATTTCCATCCCAGAAACCATCTACATGCAGATGAGCAAAGCCAGGTGCAAAGCAGCCTGAGGAACTTGGAAAATCATCAGATTCCAACTGCAAATAGTTTCCATTTCCCCCTTTTCACCACTATTTATACTTTGATCAAACCTAACGACACTCAGTGCAACGTTTGGCTTTGCAGGACCACCAGAGAGAGCTTGTGAGCTGCTGACATTAACGTAGCAACTTCTTTAATACAGAGTAAGGATGTTTGCTAGTCTCGTAATTTGTCCTGAAGGTAAATATTTTTGACACTTCATTAGGAAGAGATATACGACATCTCAAGAGTTGCGTTATGACTGTCAAAGAAGAGAAAGAGCTACGCTTAATATTACAACAGTGTATCTTCCTTTTGTTATATGCAAGGAGGATGTCTCCTAAATTCTGCTGTGATTGAGTGCTGACAAATATGCATGATTTTAGGAATCACCAGGCCAAATTCAACGCTCCTGGATCCGAGCGTAAGCATGCCCACACGAATGGAGACCTGCTGGCATCACCGTGTGCTGCCCCAGCCCTGCCCCAGCCTCTCCCACGGAGGAAGAGGCGCAGCTGCCGGGGCGCTCCCTCACCCCACCACAAAAGCACCTTACACCAGCCGGGTATCAGCTGAAATATGCTGCTCTAGGCCCTAACACTGAGGGTATTTACTGTAAAGTCATTAACAGATTATTTTTTTTTTTATTTTACTAGCAGCTATCTCCCTTGGAGCCAGAAGACCCATCAGCCAAGTGCTCTCAGTGGCTACATCTCCGACACACGGACTGCCAGCACAACTCGCAGTAAGTCATCAGAAACGTTCAAATTCCTGGCTTTGCAGCGGCAGCAAAGAGACGGACGCTGCCGGCACCGGGTTCACTCTCAGATAAGCAATGTCTCATTCAGCCCAGCACTGCAGCAGCAATGGGATGAAGGGTACAGCTGCTTTGCTGCCAACAAAAAGTGCTTTTAATGCATCAGTTGCCTTAAAACAGAGAGGGAGCAGAAAGGTATTTTGTTTGGTTTGGTTTTCACCTTTAGGAGGACTGAGAAAAAAGCGTTAGCTCAACTATGGAAATATATAGGACTCACTACAGTTACATCAAGCAGCGTTTCTGGAGGAGAAGAGATGAAAATATACAAGCCGAAAACTAGGAGTGATAGAGATGCCTTTAGCGGTGCCTCTGTAACCAGTTACAGTTTGTCCTAGTATACATGGTTTTGCTGGTGTAACTAATTAACACCAGACTCGGGCTGCAGGTGAGCACCTCGCGCAGCAGCTGTCCCTACAGGCTGTCCAGACATCTCACAGCTGAGAATTTGGTGGAGAGAGGTCTGTAAAGGAGGGCGAGTTTGAGGAGCAGATGCCAGGAGATGCAAAGCTACAAATTCCTGAGGCAGTCCGTGGCAAAAACAAGCTGATAACCACAAGTGCAAAGTGCTAGAGACAGGTAACAGTGTAAAAGAGCACAGTAGTGAAGAGAGACAGAACAAAAGAGGAAGACCGCAATAGCTACAACAAACTTACCGGCTTCCGTGCCTGTAAATCACAAAGTAAAGCCGCCTCTACAACAGTCCAATGGCAGATGTGCCTTCAGAACTGAAAATACTCAACAATCTGTAAATTCCTACCGGCAAAAACAGTCGTGTTCTAAAAGCTATTTTATGTGCCAGCAACTGATTGGAAACAGTTGAACCTGCCATCTGCTTGGTGGCACTAAGCTAGGAAGAAGGAAAAAACCCAACAGCCCAGTCCCATTCATTTTACATGCCCTGTTAGCATCCTCAGGCTCACGATTAAAGGTGACCCTGCGAGGGAGACTGGAAAACATTTAAAATTAACAATTGCATTTAACTCTAAGCGGCGAATTTGAATTTAGCTCACGCTGATAATGATAAAAACTGTAATCATCTGATGATTATGCAATAGCTTCAGGAGCTACGGTTAATGAAGGTTTTAATGCTCATCCCAGACAAGCCACCAAACACATCAGCCCACGGGCAGTTTTGGTGACAGTATCGGAGCGTTGTTGCCACACGGCGTTGCTTTTACAGGTCTCTCCGGGCGAGGGGATAAGTGCCCTATTGTAGCGCTGTGATTGTGCGGCCACACAGTTGCGCCTCACGCTGCGATATTCCCTGCGGAAACGTGCAGACTTCAGAAACGTGAAATAACCACCTTTCACGGGGGCTGCATGGAGCCGAGGATTCATTAATTTACGCTTTAAATGCATTGTTTGTGAGGCATACTTACAAAGGTACTACAACAAAGAGGAAAAGAATGGACTCTGCTAAGCACATTGCTGATCACTGCCCAGCCCACTCCGAGTAAGCTCCAGCTCCACGGCAACTTCAGAGAAATACAGGTAGTAAGGAAAACAAGTGAATGGGAATTGTTCACTTTTTCCTCCAACGGTGTCAAAAAACCCAAGGCGTGGACACACGGATCAATTTTGATAGGCTGTCTCATGGGAAAAGGGTTGAATAAGAGGTCTTCCCAAACTGGTATTTTGAAAAAAAAAAAAAAAAGAGAAACATGGGGTTTATAGCATTCTCCGGCTGTGCCAACAGCAGTTAGTGCTCGATACGGCAGGTCTGTGTGTGTGTGCTGGGCGGGAGGGCAGACCACGCAGCTGATCCTCCGTGGGCCGGGAACGCTCCCGGCACACTCACCCCTTCCAGCCCCTGTAGGGGCACTTTGCTCTGCAAGGCACGTGCAGAACTAACAGTCCTAAAAACCTTAGAAATAACACAGTAATTGAAATAATCGAATATTACATTTGAAAAAGTCACAAAGGGTAGTAGCTTTTCTGAGCGTTACCAAAGGAAAACAATAGTACTCGTTTTTATAGTGAAAAGTTTAGCAAGCCAACGTATTATCTAGAGATCTGTTCTTTGAAAAAAATCACCTGTGTGCTTGGAATCACTGTAGTATTATTCTTAGCAGGGCACGCAGCTTCCTGCCAGAGGCCAGATGTTACAGCAGATGCTCAGGTTTGAGGGTGTGCTGTTGTCACTGCAAATAGGCTTCAAAGTAGATTTTTACTTCTACCAAGTATGTTTTCTCCCTACAGATTACTCTCTGTGATTCATAAATCATATTTTAACTAATAAAAGCTTGTGACTGGCAAAGCAGTTCATTTTCACACAGAAGAAGTTCTCCTGTGTACATGCAAAAGCAAAATTAGAGAAGGGAAAACTTTGTGTGTCACAGCAGAAAGCTGTCTCAAGGTGCTGAGGGTTGAATCTCCCTTTTGCACACCTTGCCACTGGGAAGATTTACTTGTCATCCCAAGGAAAAAGGCAATACCAAAAGAAATCTAGAGGTTATAAGCATGAATAGAAAATAACCAGAGATTTAACATGGATAAACGCCCCTGGGCAAAAAAGTAATCCCAGTATGTAACAGATATCCATAGCCGGGCATTTTAAACATTTATTTTATCAATTGCTTTAGGTCAGCACGCAACTGCTACGACAGATTGCTTTCAAGGATTACGGTTAAGTACAGAGTAATTCCTGTTCCCCTGCGTGTCATCAGGGTAAAATCCTGTAGCATAAAATGGCTTTGTTTTATTTTGCTGCTCTGCGTATTAAGATATTCAAACAGTAATAAAGGATGAAGTTACACTACGAAGCCTATCGGAAAGGGGCACAAAATACAGGTCTGAAACGAATCTTTGATCAACCACGTTGTAAGAATCAAGTTTCCTTCTGGACGTAACTGCATTTCAGACTCCGCTGGCTCCTATTATCATCATCAAACCTCTCTGCTGGCTTCATATTAGAGCCATTTCTGTCAAATACAGGTCAGCCGCTTCCAGAGACTTTGATTCACTGGCCTTTATTTTGGCGAGCTTCCTTTCCTGCAAACGTTTGCAGTACAAAAAATGCCTTTATGATCCGAGGAGTAATTCAGAAAAGAGCCTCTCACTTTTTTTACTAGAACTAGCATCTTGGATATTTCCTCATTTAAATGCACTTGAAACAACAAAACTAGAGAGATTAATACCGTAAAGAAAATGTTTAAAAGGAAAGGGCTAATAACACACCATCATAGTGAAAAGTCAATTCCCGCTAGTAATTTCCCCGAAGATTGTGTTGATTTTGGTTTTGTGTTTATAGAGCAGATTGAAAATATTGTTAGTGTGGCTAGAGGAAGTCTGGTTCTAATTCTGAGGGGAAAACCAGGAGTTATATGGAAATACCAGTGGCAAAGCAAAATAACTAATTCTAGTATAATGAAATGCAAAGCAAATCTCAAACCACAAAATTAATAAATTAGTAGTTATGAGTATTACATCTGGTTTTAATTAACATATTCTTAACAAATAGCACGAAAAGGCCTTTAATCACGGAAACGGGCTCTTATATACGTGGAAAATTCTGGGGGAAAAAAAGAATTGCAGAGAAGGGGAGAGAACATGGAAGGTTATTGTAACACCAGTCCCCATCAGGACTGTCCAATGCCTGAAACCTCTTCCCGAGCACCACCGGCACCGTAATTAAAGCGATGATCCAGCCGGCTGTTCCGGCCGTCCCGCCGCCGCAGGCCCAGCGCAACGGGAGCGGAGTGAAAGGGAAACCCATGTCGCCAGCAACCCGGGCGTACGGCAGCTGGCCTCCCCCCCCGGCCGCTGCCCGCCCTCTGCTCTCGCGTCAAACCACCAACGCGGACGCAGAAGATCTCCCCTGTGCATTGCGGATCTTTGGGAGGCTTCGGGGGAAACGGGCAGGCTTAAAAAGACGGCTCTGGGAAACTGCCTGTAGATCTAAGAGGCGCTCAGCAGCCCCAGCTATCATGTCAAGAGAAACGGTATTTAACACAGCTCCACGTCTCCTGCTGAGCTATTAGCAATATAAATGTGGTCTTTAAGATGCAAGGACTAAAACTTCGGTTAAAAAGCACCATTGGAATAAATATATTCCTTTTATTTTTTTCTTAGAGACATTAGTACTTACCGGCTTTCAGAGGACACTAGCCTTAACAATCATTTTCATACAGAGTAATTCATATGGCATATCATTAACCAAATTAATTCTAATTAAAAGGGACTTTTTGATAATGATTCGTGGCATTCTTCTGAGCTCAAGCTTCCTTTTTATCTACTTATACTAATCTTCCTAAAAATCTAGAGCAAGACAACACATTACCCTGTTCTAAAAGGATTTTATATTCCAATGAACATATTTAAGAGAGCAGTTGTTGCTGCCAGCAAAATTGCTGCACCTTACAGAGCTGGGAGAAGCCATCCACAGTATTTGCCTTAGTCACACATGTAACTGTTTTGATGATGCAAGAAGTGTTTATCCACCACTTTATTGGCCTATTTGTCTCTAAATTCAATTTGTGTGTAAGATTGTGTACTCGGTACCAGTTGTCTTCTCCCCCTGCACTTTTTTGTGTCGGGCCCACGGCAGTTAGACTGTTTCTCGCTCCCAGAGCTCCTCACTCGGCTGTACGGCACAACCCGCGCCAGGACCGAGGCGCTTTACGGAACATTCTTCAAGAGGGGAAGAACCGTGCTTTGATGGGAGGGGTGAAGTTTTGTTCAAGTCAGAGTGCACAATGATTTAAGCAACTGAACTTAAAATGTTCAGCAGCATATTTGCGATGAATTTATCTAAAAAGATTTACAGAAATTGCTGTATGAAAAATTAATGACTACAGCCAATCATTAAGTCCTGTTAAAGAGGAACTAATTGTGGGGTTTTATTTTTAATTTGAAAGCTGTACGTTTTGCATAGGGCCGTAAAGCTTGTTGTCTCATTTTTACATAAATTACACTCATCAAAAAAGAGCCAATAACACCGTACAACAGCAGAGAGCTAGCTGAGAATAACTTACTGAATGCCCAAATGAGACAGAGCTGGAGACCTGCCTGCAGCTTAGGGGCGCGTCGGCAGGACACGGAGCACCCAGGGCAGGGCCTGAGCAGACGCTGCCCCGCACACCCCCCAGTTTCCTCCGGGAAACCGCAGGGGCACGGCCGGGAAGAGCCGCGGGCACCTTAACTCATCCCTTGGCCGGGGCAACTGCTGGGAGAGGCCACTGCGGATCTCGGTGTGGTAGGGATCACCTGGAGGTGAGGATCTGGGCATAAACACAGCTGTCAATCCTATCCTGTGATAGAAGCGCCTCTCGCTATTAATGCCAACGCTGTTCCAACGTTTCAGACTAGTTTTCTTTTTGAACTATTGCAAAGCTAGGTACATTTTTAAAAACTTAAAATATTGTTTACCCCTTGCTTGATGTAACCCACATACTCTAAAATACACAGGGAGTTTCTACCCAGATTGTAAAATAATTTTTGAACCTCCTTAGTATCTACGCTGGTAGCCACCTACAATTCAGCGCTTCCTAACTAACTTCTCTCAGCTCATCTTTTCTATCTCCTATTTGATAAAAAGGAAAAATTATATTAGCTTAAACTGCCGCTAAACGATAACTGCTGGCAAGTGCCCGCCACTGTGATTATTATGTTTAACTAATTTAATTACAGCCATGGCAAATAAAAGCAGGCGTACCCTGTAAATCACATCTAACTGCAGGAGCCATATCAATATCTAAATAGCAGCCATTCCGACTACTGCAATTAGCCCGCCCATCCATCGATCTTTTCCCATGGTTACTCCACCGCAGCGACTGGACAAAGCAAACACGTTTGCACAGGCCTGCTCCAACCTCTCGTCAGACAACAGGAGCGGGGTTAAAGCACCACGGGAAAAGAGCTCCACGGGGCCCAAAGAGACCTGCCCGCTCGCAAAGCTTCGGCAGACCCAGCTCTCTAACGTCGCTGCAGCCACGGTAGTGTCGTCTCCCTCCTGGCCTCTGACGCTCAGCTCAGGAGCACGTCGCAGACTTCGGGGAGCTGAAACTGAAGATATCTGAACGTAACAAAGACCCGCGTGGTGTTCAGTCACACCTTCTGCTCACGCCACAAACAGCTTCGACCTTGAGCTTTTGGGGCAAGGAGAAATTTCAAGACGAGTCTTGGTTTTCTGTCATGATACTTTCCTCAAAAATGGATGCACGGATAAACGATAACAGAAACCAAACCACTGTCTGGCATTGGGCGTAACAGGGAATTCCAGACCCCGCTCTTCCGATGTAAAAGGCTGACGTAGACACTGGTACCCAGGCGGTGAGTTGTTACCTCAAGTCTTATGTACTTAACCCCCCCACTTTGCTTTCAATATAAATAAACCAGCAATGACCAGCTTCCTGCAATAAATCTGACCCTTATTTCCAACCAACAATATCTCCTTCCGCCACTCCAGAAAAAGGCATTTCTCACCAGAGCCAGCGCTGGCGTTTCCAAAATTAGGGCTTCCAGAAGCAGCATCCTCCGCCAGCCTGCCCGAAGGCCCTCGTTGGGGAATTTTTATTGTACCCATTGAGGCAAATTAAACACATGTTTGTGCTTAAAATATAAAAACATAATTAATGAATGTGATTTATTTTCTCTGACAGCCTGCTAAAATACGGTTAACTAGTAAATTATGCTATAAAAGCTGTGTTATACAAGACTTTTTGCTACTATATGAAGGCAATCAAATAGAGTGCCGAACGGTTGCCTACCCTTACTGCTTCCAACACTTGGGCAAGTTGGTCACCTCAAAAACTGAGAACTTTGCCGTATTTTATCACTTTCACGTGAGAAAGTCAACGTAGGTGCTCACAATATGAATTATCTTTATTCGTGACTTAAATATCCCTTTCCGTGATCTGTACCATCTTCATGGTACACAGCAGTTACACAATTGACGAAAGAGCCCTGAGAAATACATCACCGTTAACTTGAGTTGCATTTTTATGATACAAAAGCAGAAGATGGATCCTAGCTCACCTCTGATCAAGTGCTGGGGTTTTTCCTTCTTATTCTCTCTTTCCCTGAACTGGGTTGCCCTCATTTCTCTTCCAATACGCCCTACTGGTTTACAGCCTTCAGTTTATCCCCCCCCCGTGCAGTTTCTTAAGCACCCCACCTCACCGAGGGAACTAAACCTCGACAATCACCTCTACGCGTTGACAGCTCGGTAAACGCCCCGGACACAACCACGCTGGGACTGACATTCGCCCTGTCCACAGAGGCAGGAACTGACACAGGTCATTAGGAGCAGGGCTATTCTCATGGAGGGACATAAAAATAAGGGCCTTGGGGAGCGATGAGTAGGAGCTGGGATTAAACATACACACACACACAGTGACTGACAAAGAAGAGCCGGACAGGGAATTTTCTAGCGACTGACCTGACTATCCAAATCATCCACTACTAATAGAAGTCTTTGACTTCCAGGTTTTCAAGCAAAATCTGTCACTTATAGATAAAAATCAAGAGAAAGCCCAAAGCAGCTAGGCATTAATCAACAGAGTCCCTGTTGTACCTCTAGAATGCCTCGTTTTGGTTAATACAAGGAAAACACTGGCTCAATTCAGAGTCTGTTCTTTTTTTGGTAACAACGCTCTTATAGAGTCATAGAATCATAGAACTGTTCTGGTTGGAAGAGACCTCCAAGATCATCGGGTCCAACCATTAAATTCTTACATTTAATTTAAAACAAACACTGTCTCCTTCCCTCAGGTTAATGGAATGTACATAAGAAACCAATTAAAAAGTTAATGTCACTTCTGCAGATTTACTACCTCTTTATTGCTGGTATCTCCTTGAAGTACAGGGTTAAAAATGGCAAGTTTGGGTTCTAGCGTGCAGGAGGCGTTGCGTGCTTTTCTACAGCGGTGCCTGTATGGCGTTGCTGTGACAAAAAATGTGATGCTATCCAGAATTAGAAAACGTTGGTTCACTGTGAGTCCCAGTAGCAATGATTTCAATCATCTAGAATATGCAGTTTGACATCTTCCAGTTGTAAAAATGTTTCTGCTTGTCAACACCACGTTCAAGGATCATCAACAAGTTGTTGTCAGTGACAGGAAGAATGAGAATATGCCAAGAATATCAGTTTCTTTTCTAAATTCCTCAAATGTCATTAAAAAATTTAGCAACTATTAATGAATGCGGAAGATGAAATGCATTTAAAACTCCTACTAAGGAGTTTTTTTCATTAGAATAAAAATTTGAATAATAATAAAAATATAAATTCTAATAATTTTTATTAGAGTAAAATTTGAATAATTTCTACAGTGCAAGCTATGCGTATACTTTTATTAATGTTCTTAAAAATTTCAACTTGGAAAACTACTCATTTAATTCTACTCACCTGAACTCTTCAAGACAAGACATTAATTTGATTAATTCTTCTGAACACTAATTGGGATGGGTACCGTATTTAACTAACGGAGCAACTACTTTTTTTTCCAAAGGGCAAAACATAAGCTAACTAGCACCAACTGCTGAAAATGCTTGGTGCTGGAACAATAAATTACAGCCTGATTTTCTGCAACAAGCACTTCTTAACGGTTTCTAATGTTACTTTAACTAAGCACACAGTTGGGTTTGATGCCATCCACTAGTAACAACTTCTGCCTTACACCCTGTTCTATTTTGCCTGTCAGTAAAGCCAGGCAGAATTCTGTCACACGTTTTAGTGGGTTAGAGACATAAAATTGTAATTTCTTGTGTGTCTTCCTTTGCCTTGTCCTTTTCTGTCCTCTGAGCACCTTTCTTGAGGTGTTTCTGAATGTTCAAATGTTTCTGAAGGGTAAAAGCAGATTCCCCTCTTCACCCCCGAATATCCCTTACCTGTACGCCTGCTCTTTTCCACGCGCTTCTTATCCCCTTGACTGGCACACAGGAATATCTGTGCCTAGGAAATCAGGAATGCCTCTTCGAAAACCAGGCAGGATTTCACAGCCTCTTCAAATTTTGTATGAGCAACTCAAAATGTAATTTTACGTTTGCGTCTTATGTTTCATTTACTTTCACACACGTAACACTCCTTTATCTAAGTGACTTTGCTGTTCACTATTCTGTTCTGTACCTTCAACACTTCTAAAGTTTGTGGATTTGACACAATTTTCTGTCTCCTATTTTTGAGTATGCCAGGGCTTCAGTTTAAGGTTCGTAGCCAGAAGCAGCAACTGGCAAAATGTCTGGAAAAAGATACGTTAACAAAAATATTACCCCTGCCTTCAAAACTCTGCTCAATTATGGTCTCAGATCACCCTAACAGCAACGCTACCACCATTTCTTTAATTTGTGCATCTAGAATTTCCTTTTCATTGAATCAAGCAGACACCTGGTTATACGTCTCTATCTACCTGGTATAGAGTAGAAATCTGGTGTGCCTTAAAACTTCAGTACAGAAGATGGAAGAAAAGAAACTTCTCAAAGGAAATTTTGCAATTCATTTTCTGAACTTATTATTTCCAACACACAATGCTGCTTTATTAGGTATTTTTATAATTTCTTTATTCACACGCAAGTAAATCTTTAAAGTAAACACAGGGACTGCACATGCTAAATGACTTTTTTGGGCTTCATTTACAAAGTCTGAACTGAGTCTTCACAGCTCATAAAGTAGTAGTAAATAAACATGCCTTTTCCACAAGCATTCTGGGCTGATCGCTCTTTCCAGTTACCAATGTGTATCTTCCATCTCCTCTCATCAGAATTCCTCCCTACACCTTCGCTTTCGTTCAGGATTGCTACTTCTTTTTAACTACTCAATGTTCTCCTAATAAGGCTGTGAGAGAAGCTGCGCTGACTTCGATCTGCCAACTGACCTTATCTGGTCCAGTTCCCCAGATCCCGCTGCGGGCTGGGCGCAGCTTCACGCCAGGAACGCCCCTGGGGTGAAGCGGAACGAAGGTTCCTTCACGTTCCGGCAGCGGGGAGGCTCCCGAGCAGAGGCTCAGCCTCAGCACCAGCCCGGGGCACGTGCGGGGTGAAACGCCCGACCAGCCCCGTTCAGTAGGGCTGTCCCTCCCTGCCGCGGCCTCCGACACAACCTGCCCGCAGAGGAAGCCGGGAAGAATCGGCGTAGGGCAGAGTTAAACACTACGATGTTCCCCTTCCACGCTATCCTCAGTAAATTCCCAGCTGTTTACTTGACTGCTGTATGCGTTGCTAGAAAAGACCAATATGGATACGCTGGGGACAAAAAATTGGCTATGATAAGCGCTGTATGAAAAAATAATAAAACACAAATACTCTGGACTAGTGCACCAAGTAAACAAATTTCATCTGCAGAGGCTTCTATCCAATAGTCAACGCTTCACAATTTCCCCCTTTTCTGCCATTTCTGGGCTTACTTCGGGAAGGACTGCCACGAAACAAAAATCAATGGACAACTTCAATAAGCCCTGATACTCTCCATTTCATTCCTGGCGCTCTAAACGCATCATGAGGTCAAAGTCACACTCTTAGCAGGTCATATTTCTGTGCCCTTTCACGCATAAGCCTGAATCAGCAACTTCCAAGCTATTCCACTAACGCTTAAGGGGAAGAAAGAGGCAGGAGGCCTGCTGAGGTAACAAAATAAAGGTGGAGGAAACAAGCTGACTGGGAAAGTCCTGGCCACTCAAGCTGTCTCTAGCACAAAAGATTGTAACACAAAGCATGTTACAGAAAACAAATTGCTTTCATTCTAAGCTATTTTTCTGTCTGATGCTAATTACATTCTATATATTTTATTTCCTTGAATTTTCTCTCCTTTTTTTTTTTTGGTTTTTTGTTTTTTAAAGAAAACCCCTACGGATAGTCAATTTTACTCACAAATTGCGTCACGGTGCACAGACGTGAAACAGCTTTGCTGACCTGAAACAGAAACTGTTCTTTCCTTTTTAAAGCTTAACCATCCTGCTGCCAAAGAAGTAGTCAAAAGAATTTAAGGTAAAAACTAGCGTTGAGCATAAAAGAATCCTCTAAATATTAACGTATCTAAAATGACAGCTACAAATCTTCAAACAAAAACCGAGCACATAAATTCAATAGAAATAAACCCCACACAACTCTTCTAAGCTCAGAATCAACCTTGTGTCAGGAACTGCTGGAATACTGGGCCAATGCACGTCAGTCATACACACACGAATGGAAACCATCACACTCAAACACCGATTTCGTAAGAAGAATTACCCATTCTGTGCTCACGCTACTCGATTATAAAAAGAAATAAAACAGAAATTACTGCCAGTGTCTGAGGAGCTCAAGCAGTTTTAGGAGAAACATGTTTCATAACCTCCTGTGAAAAATCAAACCGGTGAGTAAATATTTTCTCACTGCAAGTGAATGTTATTTAAAATAAACTTCAGTCTTACCTTAACTTTAAGCACGGAAGAAAACATTTTGGCATCTTCGGACACTCCTCCAATGTACGTTTTTTTGGTGAAGACAGGCACATGGTCATTTTCATCCTTCACTTCAATAAATACCTTG
Source organism: Phoenicopterus ruber ruber (assembly GCA_009819775.1). NCBI lineage: Eukaryota > Metazoa > Chordata > Aves > Phoenicopteriformes > Phoenicopteridae > Phoenicopterus > Phoenicopterus ruber. The sequence goes on from CM020221.1 coordinate 1,517,075, forward strand.
GCTGTATTACCTAAAAGAAGGAATGAAAAGTATACATAGAACATTTGGCAATAAATCGTTAACACCTACTGGAGTTCAAACATTTACAGCCCAAACAGATCACCTAAAATAAGTGCACGGATAGCACTGTAAATACAAATACCTTGGAAATAATAGCACATTTGGTATGAAAAGTGTGAACTTGCAGGAAGTAAAGAGATTTCATGGGTTGTTGTTTTGGTTTGGGTTTGGGTTCTTTTTGTGCTCTACCTTTTTTTGTTTCTGCATTTGCCATTTTTTCTGAATCAATCTTCAGCTGAAATTTGTACCCTTATAGAAAAGGATTCCCATTATCTGCACACCTGCACTTCGCTATTAGGGCTATCCGAATTTGCCTTTAACCAAAAAGGCTGCCGTGGCTTGCTTTAGAAAGCAAGCTCTTTGGGGAAAATGTAAGAAAAAAGACCTGTAACTAATTCTTCAAATACATAGAAAAGCGCAAGTAAGAGTACTGTACTTTAGGAACACGGATTTTGGTCACGTTAAATTCTCACCAGTGTTAAGAAGCGGTAACGACCAGGTGACGTACACCAGTAGTTCTGGTGCAAACAGCAGCTTGCTTTTTCCACTTCACGTGCAGCTTGCTTTACGTAGTTTAATTATTACTAACCCCATGCAAACGCCTCGGGGGCGATTCTGCCATGGTGCCTGTAAGCTCACAAACACCCATACGACAGCGCTGGTGGAAACCTCCTCTGGCTGAACAACACGATACTTTATATTGCAGGTCAACGCAGCGTTTTCTATACCTGGTTTTCCATGCGGGTTTGGCCACGCATGCGCTAAGCAGCCTCGACACCTAACGAATTTGCTGTGTTAATTGAGAGCACGCCTATGTCCGTCTTCATCACAACCCTGGCCTGGCTCACGGGAACTCAAGAAGTATTACTTCCCCCCAGAGGTTCAACACATCTTCAAGCAAAATACAGCTGTTAATTTGTGTTTTATTAACCAGTTACTGATGCACCCCATTGAACAATGAACATCTCTCTCCTTCTGCAAGGAAAAAACATTTAGCAAAAATTACGGACCTAGTGCAACTGCACAGTAATCTGTACCAACATCTGTCTGTCTCTTTCAGAACCGTATAATCCAGAAAGATTGCTGGAAATGATGACATCCAGTTCGTCAAAACCACATTTTCAAGTGATAAATTGCCTCATTTCAGAGTTGGTTTTCCCAACTTGTTTCAGTGCCAGGGTAATTTAAATGTTGCACAGGTGCCATGCCGATCCAAGTTAGCTTCAAAACCCCATCTCGTTTCGAGAGAGCTTAGTAGCTGTATCTTTAGGAGACAAAAAGATTAAAACCCAGACTATTTCTTAGACTGCCAAAGTCACCGAAGATATTCTGTCTATCTGACGGTCCAACTGATGGGAAACAAATGAGGACTTCGTAAACGTAACTGAAATCTGAGAAAAACATTTAAAATGCTGTCCAATGCATTAGTAGGGGAAGAAAAAAAGAGAAAGGAAAGAAAAAAAGGAAATAACATTTCCTCAGAGGAATAATCCGTTAGTCACCTTCCACAACTGGTAGGTGCTGTTACTTCATGGGAAAATGACTTTGTGACAAGCTCTCTTTTTACAGACGCGAAAAAAAAAGCTATAATCCAACACCTGCCTGTGTGTAACGTGGACACAGTGGTCTATTTGTAACCATCTCTAGTTTGCTTACGTTCATTTTAAATGACGCTTCTTACCTTGACTACATTATTTATTACAGTGATGAAAAATTTCAGTCAAAGAGGTACTGTGAGGTCCTATGAATAGTCAAACGTCCTCTTGTTAAACCGGATCCTTACTGTTGCTGGCTGCAACACTGAGTAACAGTTAGACACTGCAGCCCTGCTGAGGAACTGAGATTCCCCGGCGGGCTTTCTCTCTGCAGCTACACCCCGTAGGGAAGAAGGGAACGGAAGCAGGGTTACAGGGAAGGCGTGGAAGGGACCTTGCCCAGCTGAGCTGATCAATGTTCTATCAATGCCTGGCACCGGGTTACTGCTCTAGGGAAGATCCTAATTGTATCACGTCCAGCGCTGGTCGGAGGAGGCATTTGCTAACCTGCACCAGCGCTCTCTGATGCCAATTAAACGTCTTTTGCATAGTGCTCACTGTCTTCCTCGTTTCAAGCCAGTTTTGGGGAGGCGGCTTAGCCTCGTGCAAAGTTTGCTTTGCAATTTGCTCAAAAACATTTGTTTAATTTGCCGGTAGTTCTCTCAGCTGCCAAAATGCTGATTTGTTTAGTGATGGTTGGATGCTTTGAAAATGAGAAATGAAAGTTATCGCATTAAGCACAAAGCAAATTAAATATCCCGCATATATACAGACTCACATTAGCATCGTTAATGTTAAATTAAACATACACCTCCATTTTATCTTACTGCCTGATTTTTGCACACAGCTTGTATTTCTTTCATTCTGGCAGACGGAGGGGAAGGCAGCAGCTGTGAACTCCTCTCTACCGCGTGCTTTTTATCCCATTCCAACCTACAGCCGGCCGCAGCGAGTGACTCCCGGCCAGTTCCAGGGGTTGCCTTAGTCTCACATTGGATAAGCCTAGAAGCAGCGCACACTAAGATGCCTCATCAGAAGCTGTGCCACGCGTGTGAAGGTCGCGCCAGATCCTTCGCCACGGGGACTTCCCCAGCCGCTCTGCTTGATTCAGCCAGATGTCCCCTGCACGCGGGCGCTGGGGCCCGGAGACGCGGGGGACAGTGCTCCTACCTCCACCACCCTGCACCTCCAGCACCCCGCCTGATTGAAAAGGCACCCAACCCGAGCATGTTCTTACAGAGCCTGGTTTACACTCTGGCATTAGACCCTTCTTTCCTTCATATTCCAAATTTGTTCATGTTTGTTCTAATTACTGGTTGTGGGTGGCTCTAGCCCTGTTTTCTGGTACCTGAAAATTACAGGCTGCCCAGGGCAGTGGTGGAGTCACCATCCCTGGAGGGGCTTAAAAGACGTGTAGGTGTGGCGCTTGGGGACATGGGTTAGTGGTGGACTTGGTAGTGATAGGTTAACCGTTGGACTCAATGATCTTGGAGGTCTCTTCCCACCAAAACGATTCTATGGTTCTATGATTCTGAAGGGAGGCAACAGCATCCACTATGTAACGTGCACTGTTAGTTACTGACACTCTCGCAGGTAAGACAGCGAACACCAAAGGACACCAATATTTACACTCGCTTCCAGAGGGGAAATTCTGTAAAACCTTGCTGCTTTGCTATTCTAGACCTGGAATCCAGCTCCACTTACATTCTTTCTCATGGATTCAAGGAGTTGGAACCAGAATTTACTCCTCTGTGGTACTTCTTGCGAGACCTCATGCAATCAAAGGGTAATTCTTGTTGCTGTGACTGAGCTACCTGAATAGCTGGCCAGGTGAAAGAAGAACGCACCTTTCCCTGGACGAAGCAGCACAGGACTGCCAAGGTGGCCAAAAAGAGCAGAGAAGGAAATTGCTTGAGTGCTACAGCTGCCTTCCTCCAGCTGTAAGGGAAGTGCTTCTCTGCACACAAGATATGCAGAAAATATTTGATAAGCAAACAGCTTCTTTAGTTTTACTGCACATTTATATTGCAAAGACACATTTTGTTGTCTGGATTTTTCACACCAATTAGTTCAACAGTCACGAAGGTCCGGTCAGCCTCCTGGACAATACTCCGCAAAGGAAGTTTCTGCACCACAATCTCCTGTGTCCCGTTTGCCTCTGCTCTTCTAGACTCCCCCGAGATGAGCTGCAGCGTACAGCGCATACAGAACTGCAGCTGCTTGTACGTCATCTTCAGCTTCTAAGAACCGAACATATTGCATGCACTGCTCCCAAAATAATCGCTCCCAAGACTAGAAAACGAGGCATTTGGAACTTTCAGCTTCTGTGATTTGCTTAAGGACAGTGAAAACATCCTGAAAGCTGCTCTGAAGGAAACCTGAGGATCCTATGAAAGACATAAAACTAGTAGATCATGAATGACTAACATAGAAAACACAAACAACAGCAAAAACTCCAGGGAGCTGGTCAGAACTAGTGTGCACTGGCATTTCCAGAAGTTCTCCCCAAACACACTTGTTGCGAACGCTTTTCTGGTGTCACTGCTTACCGAAGTAGTGCCAACAACGCGCCCTGTTCACGTGAGTCTGGAGTTTCTCACCAGACTGCGGAAATTCAGTCGAACTAAAGCAATGCTTTTTGAACACCAGGAGAGCGTCAGCTACGCTTCGAGTGTTACCAGATCTGTTTTACATTACGCTTTCACAATGACACTGCACTTGTCTTCTACAGTATGCCAAACCAGCCGTTGATAGAGCTGCTCTTCACCCATCGGTCATTTTAACATAAAACCCCCTGCATGCAGCTTAAGCAGTGGCTGTTTGTTCTGCAGGACGTAACAGCAGAGTCTTCTCTATTAAAAAAGTTCATTTTAATCAAACTGGGAATGAGAATTGTAATTCGACAGGGTTCAGCAGCACTTTGCTTTACTACTATCTCACAAGTCTGTCGAGCAGACTTTCTGCTTTGGCAGGTAAACCAAACTGAACTGCAGCTGCGCTCAATCTCGCCTTACTAAATTTGGCAGAACCAAATAGGAATTGGCACCGAATATTTTTCAATGGCATTTTGATCTAAACCAGCACGTGCCCATAAAGCCTGAAGAAGCTCATATACTGGAGCTGACCAAGAACAGTGCAAAAAGAAGCTTTGACGAGACGTAAACAGCAACGTATTTGCAACAGCACTGATCCAAGGTCTCATTTAAATAAATATAAAACATCTTTTTCTACCAAATAATTAATTGGAAGGGAGCTCACATTTTATGCAGCCTCTCTAAAATACACTGCTTTGTTGCCCAGAGAAATTTGAAGTTCGTCCCAGTGGCTTTCAGGGAAACCACCCCAGAGCTGTGTGGCAGAGGAGGCAGATTCGCAGCTCTTCAGGCTCTGCAGCATATTTTGTCCATGTGTCGCGTCTCCCAGATTCAGGGACTGGCGTTGCAGCCAACTTATAAAACACCATCAGCACGAACTTTTGTAACATGTTTGAAACTAAGAATGGGAGGCTACTTGAGAAGCCAATAATACAGGGATACAGAACTCGTTTTCATACTGAACTTAGTAACACTACGTTCCCAATTAGCATGGAGCAGTTGCACAATTTTGGTTGCAACACTAGTTTTATCCCTTTTCGCTTTATGATTCCCAAAGGTTTATTTTGTGATTAGAAAACCAAAAACATTCCAGGAGAGACAGAACTGTTCTCCTTTTACCCTCCAACACCCACAGCAAAGCCTTGCCTCACAGCTGGGATTACAGCAGCGACCTGCCAACAGAAACGACCCTCCTCGGGGCAGTGCCTCTGCATGCCTCTGGGGAACCGGTACGCACCGCTTCTTGCTCGGGGCTGTGCCAAAGGCGAAAAATAGTCCTAACCCAATGCATAAAACATGTAAACAATAAATTGAAAGGTGCATTTTTGCTTAAAAATCTTTTGATACCAAAATAAAACACATCTCTACCAAGATCACACACTCACACCTGGCAGTGAATGTAATATTTAGCACACCTGATTGAAATGAAGAAACGTGGAAGCGTATTCCCCCCTCAGCTGGTCTAACGCTCCTGAGATACCTTACCTCTTGCTTGGTGAATTCTAAGTTGATTCTTAATGAAAATTTGTGCTACGCTGAACTCTGCAGCACCCATGAGAGTTTGGAGGGATATCTTGTTTTAGTTCTCACCTGTAGCAGGCTGGATGCAAACACAAAGAAGGCACTTGCAATTTCTAAAAAAGAAACCTGCTTATCAAGCCAGTGCAAGCACAACTGTAAAAAAAATAACAAATTCGCTGTTTGCAGTGCTTTTCATTGCTTTTTAATTCCTCTTAAAAGACAGTAAAATCAACCATGTGGTTCTGTCATTATTCTTGCACCTCTAGGAATGTGAAATACGTGCGTGCTGCTCTTCCTTTCCCTGCTCTTTAATTAGAGCCAATCAAGTCAGCCAGAGTGCAAGCAAAACTAAAAAAAGGCGAGGTGACGGTGGGACCACAGGCGATGCCGGAAGTTTCCTAATGAAGATGCAGGTGACAAGATCAGGGGTGTAGGGGAGAGTTCCACTGCCTTTACAAGTCCATGACATCAGAAACCCCCCTTTTCACCCCTGCCGTGAGAACATGACTGACTTGGGAGGCAGAGGCGTCTCACAGTCAGTCTTGGAGACAATCAAAACAAGACAAAACCTACAGCAGAGCAACCTCCAGTCAAAAATACTCCCTCTGGCCTCCCTCTCAACAACCAATTGAGCAAAAAGATGTTAACACAGGCAACTTCTAATGAAGACAAACCCTTCCCGCGGCACTGTGCCACCTGGTAACACCTTCACCTGTAAGGTTTAATTTTTAAACAATCTGTTTGCATCCATGTCCGTTTGCAGGCAGACACGGGGCCAGCCTGGGGGCCACCTTGCTGAGCAGCCACGGAGGACGGGCGAAGCTGCGTACAGACGGCAACGACAAGTCAAGATAAGGGAGCAAATGACAACTGCTGTCGGCAGCAGTTCAGTGAGCGAGAGCGCGGTGCCAGGCTGAAAGGGTCATACGTACGGAGCCGGGGAATGCAAAGATGTGCTTTTCTCAGATGCTGGGAACTGTGAACGCTGGAAAACATCAGACTGAATCCTCCACTTCTGTACTCGGAGGAATTTGGAAAGCCCTTTTGTCAGCGGTGTTCAAAAGCAAACATATTCTGGCGCTTTTGTAAATATACCCTTCTCTCCAGATCAAGGGGGGAAGCCGTGGTGTCTCCCACCACAGTGCGTGTTTCATCTGTCTGGCGCAGGGACCAGACGCCTGCTAACGCTTTGATTCTTAAAACTGGGGCCGTGTTTCCTTCGGTGGTAAAACCCTCTCTTTGCCCCTTCTCGTCTATACCGCTCCCCTGCTCTTTCTTACTGCGTTTGGGCAGCGCTTTCTCTTCGCTGCTCCCTCTGGTTTCCCGTAAACCTCTCTGCTTGCTCCTGTCCCTTCCTTCCTTGCCACAAGGTTATTGCTCTGAGCATGTTTCTCCTGGGTATCAAACTGCAGGACGGGGAGACGCTGATGAAAACTTTGCAAACAGCTGACAGTGTTCAAATGAGGTAAAAGATGATGTTTCTTCTGTTTTTGTTCAAGAAGTACTTCTGGTTTAGTAAATGATTAATTGTACCCACACGTTCCCTTCCGCTCACTAATTCCCAGCTCCTTCTGGGAGGGAGGAGCTGCTCGCTCTGTGATAGACTACAGAGCAGCACACGCATCCTGCCACACACAGTTTTGAGGTGTTCCCCTTACAGATCAGGTTTTCTTTTTTTTTCGCCTTATCCATTGAAGGAGAACTGAAAGCTTCTATTTGGAAGCTAATAATCACAATCCTAATTTGACCTACAGTACACTACTAGACTACCGTCTATTGTGATAGATAATCTAAGAAGCAGAGAGCAGACAGAAAAAACTCCAGGCTGCTAAATTTAACTGAATTGGAGAAGTCCAGTAATACTGAAGGTCCTTCAGGGCTCAGCATCACCAGCTGCTGATTCCTCAAGCCAGAATTCCAACCTTCTAAATTCACTATCATCAGAAAACCTAACTCTTCTTCCATTCAAATGAAGTGAGAATGCACTGCAACTTCACATTATAAAGTTTCAGTCAATGTAACTCATTTAAGGAGTTTGACTGTGCTGAAAGTAAGAGTGTGATTTTTGCATGATTTAGCACCATATTTTAAAAACCCAGTTTAAGCCACCAATTTTACGTTCTCATACTCCAAACTACATCTCAATTTACTTTCTCTCCTCATTTATTCAGTTATTACTACACTATCCATTGGCACTATCACTGCATGACAAGCTTAGTTACACTTAATGCAGTATCATCCATTTTTCCACTGCACACATGAAAACTCAAACTCCTACTTCTATGTAATTATCTTCTATAATACCACACAGTTAAAAACAATTTGGTGTCTAACTTCCGAGTTTTGTAAAATTCAGCACTGTTTTGTGGCTGAGCAGTTCGTCAGTGCTGCGTTATCTAGCTCCAGAAGGGCTCATCATTGCAGCTCCAGCGCAGGTCATCAATTCACTGCCAACAAATTCCAGAATGGTTCACCAATTCAGTGGTATCTAACACCAGAACTGGCAGCAATTCATTGCCATTGAGTGTCAGAGCGGTGTAATAACTCAATGTCACATAATTCTAGAGAAGTGCATTCAAAGTCACCTATCTCCAAAGTGGTTCATCATTTCAATGGCACCAAAGTCCACAGCGCTGCATTAATTCCATCTCCTTCCACTGTAGTTCATCAATTCAGTGCCCCGAAACTCTGAAGTAGTATTTAACCTGATTAAAACTCATCGAGAAAGAAAAAGGCACCGAGAAAATGAAAAGACATACATCACACAAATGTAGGAATCAAACCTAGCGGTCAAGGGATCTCCATTACAAAGATATAAGCAATTTAGCCAGATACTTGTAAAGTACTTTAAAAATATACATCTACCAAATTCTTTAGCTAGCCGCCCAGCACAGTGCATATTCAAAACCTAATACATGCCGTATACTCATGGATAGCCAAACATATACAGCACGTGCATGTCTTCCTTCAAATTGGACCAAATTCAAACTCCAGCCATTATCACATTTTAAAATCTGCAAGCAAGTTTTCATGAAGTACCAATTCCAGCATCAGAAGCAGGTTCTACAGTAGTATCTTTGTACAGAAGAAACAGACTTGCACCCTGTTTAAATTACTACCCCCAAAAATCTGAATTTTGATCTCGAATCTATACAAAATACTGTTAAGCACATGTGCTTGACAGTAATGGGGTGGCACTTTGGCTCTCTGCCTGCTAACGTGCCAGCCAAAGAGCCCAGAGTGAGCAGCAAAAGCAAAAAAGCTGACACAGCTCACTTCTCCCTGCAGCAAGGGAGAAAAAGGGGTCACGCTGTGCTCCGAGTCCTAATTTGCCCAGCGCGCTCTGTGCCTGGACACGGGCGCAGTGAATTCTCTCTCACTCAGGGCAGGTGAGAAGGTGACACTCTAACAGTAGCGACAGATGAAAGACTGATGGAAATTTTTTTGCTCCTGGCTTGCCACGCAGTCCTCCTTGGGAAGAGAGATCAAAACAAAGTCCGTGGCAGCACAATCCCTACAGCATCATACTGCCAGTAATGCTTTAAAAGATGCACTCGAACTAAAATTGCTCATTATATTACTGGGAGCTTCTACCAATTGTACAAAGGTTTTACTATGTATGCACTTTGATAAGTGCCCAAATCTCCCTGGTGTTTACGAACAGTCTGGTACCGACTTTTCGTTCATGGTATCTCCCCCGTCTGTCTCCCTGGATTGACAAGTAACTAACTATCGGGTATCTGCAGAAAACTGAAGTCTGAAGTAAATTTGAACTCCATTTCTCATGGTCTCATGGTTTCAAAATACCAGCGTGATGTCCTTTTTTGAATGAATTTTACACGCACATCAATAGCCAGCAGGTACCCAAAGCCTGGCCTCCTGGATTCCTCGGCTCACGCAAGGGCGAGCACAACGAGATGGGACAGCAGCGTCTCTCGGACAGACACTTATAAGTGAAAGAGGCTGAAATTTTCCCCTCAACCTATTAGTTCATGGGAGTGTTTTCGGTCAGGATGAGACTGCTTTTTTCCGGTGCTAAAGATTTTCTCTGTGATTAACACTGGTGGAAGGGCAGAGGAAAAAGCTCCAGCCACCTGCGACAGATCTGGCTCACACTGGAACAACCGTGACTGCAGAACAAATGACTGGAAATAATCTTGCATGCAATTTGAAATGAAAGAAGGTAATATTTTCATAGCCTTTAAACAAATGTTCAATTCCTCGCTGCCCTTTTCTCAGTGCAACAGTCCACCGCACTGGGCTTATTTCCATTGCATCCATGATGCTCCTTAGCTAGAGCAGGGAAAAACCGAGACTCACAGAGACCAAAAATACAGGGGGAAAAAACCTGAGACAACAAACGCAGTCTGTGTAAAAACATGTCCCAAAATACTTTTTGGTACAAGGTTTGGTTTTATTTACTAGGGCCCAACTGTGGCTTAAATAGGAAGTTGCATAGGATGGGACAGGACACTAAGTGAGCCAGATGTTTGAAAGCCAGACTTCCCAGACCTTTTCCTTACAGGGAGGACGTTCAAAATCACGAAAAGATCTTTCTAATTACTTTTATTAGAAAAAGCAAACCATTAAAGGGAAAAAGAAAACCCTCACCATGAGACAGAGCCAAAGCAAAACAGTTTGGAAATAAACTCCTTCCTGCCTAGAGGTGCCGCAAAGAACCTCCTTGTCTTTGTCACAGCAGGTCCTTGCCTCCAGCCTGCTCTCAGTCAGGGTTGCAATAAACGCCACGCAGACCCTCGGGGGTGCTGACGGAGTCTTTTTCTTCCTGTCACCCTCGCTGCGGATCTGTTCCCCGTTCCTCTCTGCAGTGTCCCAGCATTTGCTGCGACGTTACCAGCCCAGCAGGGAGGAAGTCTGTATTTGGGCTGTATAATGTGTTTACGAAAAACTGTGACATTTCAACACAAAAAGCCCTAATTACACTGAAAACATTCAATTTGTGCCATCAAATCTCTGTTTATAAATAAACATGACTTTTGTCTGTGTCAGTGAGACCTACAACTGTATAACATCGACATGATTTGTGAGGACTTAGCTGAAGACTGATCAGCTCCACGTACGGAAGGCAAGCATAGCGATCCACAAACGCACCCTGCTGCTCGCACTCCGTCACCACCGTTGTATTTCTGATAGCAGAACAAGGTCACGAGCCAGAGCGCAGTTATCAACGTCCTCAAAAAAGAACAATACGTATGTATATTAAAAAGAGGTTTAAACCCAAGCATTTTTAAACTCACTTTTGGAAGGGACGCGCAGATTGGATCGCACCACTTGCAAGGAGTCTGCTTGAACTCGAAGCTCGTAGCTTTTCACGCTTTCATAATCCAGAGACTTTTTAACTGAGATCACGCCTGTTCTGTTATTAATAGCAAACACATCTGAAATCCAGCAAAAACAGAAGTAACTTTCTAAGATGCATAAACACTTTTTTTTAACACCTAGGTGCTTCTGTTTTGGTGATGACACTATTCTCTGACACTGTCTTCAGAACTTTGTTCCCATCCCTCCCTCGGGCCTCTAAAAGCCCACATAACTCCTCTTTGAAGCTGTCTTCAGAGGAGCACAGCAGCCGAATCTGAGCGGGTACTGGAATAACCACTTCGAGGACATGCTGGCAAGAGCAGACAAGACAAACAGCCCACTCTCACAAAAAGGAGGACGGGATGGGGAATTCTTCCACACTCCGCCAAATAATTTAGTGTAATTTTACTTGGAGATTTCAAGGTCGATCACGGAGAGTACCCGATAAGGATGCAAATGTAGGAATGGTGTTTTGTTTAAATATCAGGGTCTAATCTAACACTTGTGGCTACAGCATGGCAAAGTCTACAATGCCTTAAACCAGATTTCTAAGCAAGAAGCACAACGCCATCAAAGCTATTTATATTCTCCTTTCAGTATGCCACGGATTCACACCACGTGGCACCGATGTGAATTTTCACATCAGTGGAAGTTTCATCGTATTGTAATTTTCATTGTAATTCTGCTAACTAATCTGATCTTTAGCTGCTCTCTAAAGGCTTGACAATGGCAGTCCCTCCTGTTTGTACAGATGAGGTGGGATTTCACCTCAGCAGCTTTATTTCTCGTCACTATTTCTTGAAGACTTCCGATGCACGCACGAGGCTCAGCATAATCACTAAGACCGAAATGTTAGCACTTACCCTCTTCATTTCCTGAAACGATGGAATACACGATTGTCTGGTTCAAGGCGGCCGCTGTAACCACTGCGACCACAGTTCCTTTCGGCGCACTTTCACTCACTGGCGGGGGTCTGCAGAATGGAACAGAAGTATTTGCGTTATCTTCCAGTTGCCTGAACAGCAGGTGACTGAAACTTACTCCTCAGGTTAGCAGTTTCATCCATCTATTAGGCTGCCAAAGCGAGATGATCTGTTATTACGGAAAGACATATTAAAAATCCTTCGCCTTCTGCAAACACAAAAAACTGTAAGAAGTCTAACTGACAAGAGGTGACAATTTAAAGATATAATAGTTCTTTGACATGAGAAATGGAAAAGCAGGGAACAATGAGTAGAAAAAACCAGAAAGACAAGAACCACCAAAGGCTAGTAAACTGCAAGTAAAATTTAGAACATAATAGTTCTTTTATAATACTCACCTCTACTAAGAAAGCTCAGTAATCTATCAGAAATGCATGCAGGAAAGTTCATTCATGGGTAAAGCTCTATCATTTAAACAGTGAGCACTTTAAAGGAATTTCTACTCTTCAGAAAGATCCCAAATTTTCCTGCCAACCCATTTCAGTACTAAAAGCCAAGATGCTTTTCAGGAAATCAACTGCAACCCAAGTATAGATACACATCATCTAAGCATTCAGTAAATTGTTTCTGACTCACTGAGCGCTGATTCGTGTAAAGAAAGAAAAACAATTACACTACTAACATGTCGGTAATCTCATGTTTTAGTACCCTACAAACACTGAAAACTGAGCATCTCATATTCGGCATAGTTTCATCATGTATCAATGATGAGTTTCATCCCGAAAGGCAGCAAAGAATTACTTCACTCTTTCTCTCCCATTGTTCCAATGCTATCTCCTCGGAAAATGTGATGAGTAACGTTTTGAGATGCTGTTTCATCGAGGAAACTGTAACTACTTCAGAATGAACAAAGAGTCTGTGCTAATGTATTTAAAACAGCAATCTAAACAATTTCAGTAAGGAGAAGTGAGACTCTTAAGCTAATCTCAAATCAAATGTTCAGATTTTCGTCACAGCAAGTAAAGGCTGAATTTATGCTGGAAACTATTCACGCTAGGGAACAAATAAATTGATAAGGAAATTTTGGCGCTCATCCATAAATGCAGATGTATCTTTGTTAACACCAGTATCATCCAGATATTTTCCGTTTTTAAAAATTACACTCATTTAAGTATATAATGAAATAAAAGATGGATGAGGATATGTTGAGACAGGCTCCCAAACAGGAGTAGACTTTAAGGAGTATTTCAGTTGTGTACTGATCTTCAAAACTCTGGACAGAATCTACACCTGCTTTTGCTTCAGAGGATATTTTATGACTTCCCTCTTTCATCCCCCAGGTATTTTTCAAATACTCCACCCCATACCATGTTTTCCCATTCCAAGGGCAGAAAGCTGGGACCCGGGGTCGTAATCCTAACTATTGAACCCAAACCTTCGCCGTCACACACCGAGAGACCAGCAATCTGCCCTTGATCTCGGTCTTACAAACATTTTCTTTGGGATGAATATCGGTTCAAACATCCTAGAAAAAGGTTCTAGATAAGGACACTGAATGTAAGGAATTCAAAAATTTCAGTGGGTAAATAATTCGTTATTGTTTAAAAGGAAAAAGAGACCTGGTAGATTTACTTGTCCTCATGCTTTACGGCTTTCTGCAGCAACTGCCTCCCGCCTACATGAACGTTGGTCAGAACTTCACCTATACTTCTGCCTCTTCCCTCGAGTTGCTACTCAGACTGCCCTCGCCCTGACCCTAGACCCTCTGACTACTCCCTTACTCTGCCCTGCGGGTTACACTTCTCCTGCTCTTCCCAAGTTCTTGCGCTCAGCTTAATCCAATCATGGCACCGCGTTGCTGGCTTGACCGCTCATGCTGCAGATCACACCACCCGTAACAAAGATGCCAAAGGCAAACCACACCCACGGCCCAGAGGGCTGCGATGCACTCTTCCTTCCCTTCTTGGAACATCTTCCACTGCTTTACTGACTTGTTTTGTTTTGCTTCCCGCGGAGGGCCCAGCCTCTCTTAAATTCACACACGGTATCTCACTTAGCATGGTGAGGTAGCAATTCTTCTGGGCATTCCTAGGCCTTCTGCTGTACAAATAACGGGGATAAAATACTGTTCCACGCGGAGCATGTAACAGTGGCTCTACTGAAACGCTGACCTCCTGATTTTTTCGCAGGAAAAGATGACGGCAAGTTCACTTTTACTCAAACACACACGCATGGAGCAGATCACTCTGGCTCCCAACCTTCTGCCTCAAGCGTGCTATCAGCAGTAGAAATAAAATTCATTATTGCTACCTGATTTATTAAGCTGCAAAACTAGTGCTATAAAATGCTTACTGATGTGCGTTTTACAAATGCAAAGGTTAATCTTAGAGACGGGAAAAAAAGGCCGTCAAATCTGAAAGCATTTCAAGCTGTAGCTCTTTTGATGAGGTCAGAGACGCAGGCCAGCGAGGAAAATAAAGATGCTTTTTATATTGCATTATATATTATGTTGTTTTCTTTTTCTTCTGAAGGCATATGATTTGAACCAACCCCCTCACGACTGTGTACACACAAACCCCGCATTTCATCTGAAGCACACTTCCAGTATTTTCTTTTAATGGACATGGCCTTGTAACTTCCCCTCTGACAGAGCTGAATTCAATGACTTGACAAATCAATATCAATTAGCAAGCGGCTTTCGTGCTTGCTAGGAGAGGCTGCAGAGGGAGTGGACAGAAAACCGCCCCGGTAACCGTATTGATTTCATTTCCCTGATTTACCTAAGGTGATCAGGTTCAACGGGAGCAATGCATCAGCTGAATTAAACCCTACAGCTGGTCTCTTAACAACATTTTGCTGAATTGTAGAGAAGTGAACTGGCAGAAGACAAAGGTATTCAGCTGACAATACACTGTTCTTTATTCTGTACTACAAGCTCTAATAAGCTTTCTTTGGGGATAAGTTCATTATTTTCCAATCTTTGAATGACTAAGATGTACAACAGCGCTTTTTTTTTTTGTAAGTGGTAGACATACTCTTTGAAGCCGTTTTAGGGGACAGGCAAGGGCATTTTTATGCAGTAATTTTGCCTTACTGGATGATAAAGGCCGGTTATTTTTGTGCGAAGACGTGGCACTAGCAGAGCAGTGCAATCCCGTCCCAGCCACCCAGAGAAGGCTTAGAAAATGACAGCACAGCGAAAGGGAAGGGTGCTGCTGCGGCTTCCACACGTGGTTAGGATTCAGAGCATTGGAAGGTGTTTTTGTCCGATAATGTTTGCACCACTGTCGTGGTTTAACCCCAAATTGTAACCCAATACCCTGCAGCCGCTCGCTCACTCCCCCTCTCCCTGTTGGCGTGGGGAGGAGAATCGGAGAGAAAGGAAAACTCGCGGGTTGAGGTAAAAACAGCTCACCAGGACAGCAAAGGAAAAATATAACAATATATTAATAATGATAATATATATAAGGATAATAGGATATATAAAACAAACGATACACAATTTCTCACCACCCGACGACCGATACAGCCCGTCCCGAGCAGCAGGCAGGGAGCAGGGGTATCCCCCCCCCAGCTATCCCAGAACAGCAAGTTCCAGGGAAAGCAGGCGAGGGAACCAACAGCCAAACGAACGAAAAACAAAAAGGTAAAAATAGGGAAACAAAAAGCAACCCGAAGGGAAGCTTAAGGATTAAGGCAAGTTAAGGGTCTCAAAAGCCTAGTGGCCCACCCACTGACCCTCACTTATCCCGGGCATGCCGTCCATGGTATGGGATACTCTCTTTGGCCAGTTTGGATCAACTAACCTGGCTCTGCCCCTCCCAAGTTTTGCATCTGCGCGGTAGCAGAACCTGGGAAACTGCAACATGTCCTTGGTGGTTCAGCAGCAACCAGCAACACCAGTGTGCTGTCACCGTTCTTCTCACACTAAAGCCAAAACACAGGAGCTGCTGAAAACAAAACTAGCTCCATCCCGGCCTAAACCAGGACAACCACCTATAGAGCCTCTGAGTGCAACTGCCACTACAGCCACGACCCTGCCGGCCACACGCTCCGACCGCACCCGCCAGTACTTTCTGTCACTGCCCCCTGCGTGGGACTGGCACGCCATTGCCCTACAGGCCGGTGCTGACTTATTTGCAATATTCTAAACGAAACAGTTACTTTCTGAGCTTCTGAACAAAACATCTCCTCCAATACGGGATTTCTAATATTCCCCCCCAATGCTTACATGCATGGGGATCCACATACATACAGTCACTGAATGTGAGAAGGCCCTGGGCATTAACACGATAATCCACTTGCCTCCCATAAATCTTCGGGTGAAATGGGATAAACAGCAATTAACACGCACTTTCGCCACCTCAGCTGCAGCTCAGTCTACTCATAGTCGTAATCCTTCCTCCTGAACACTTTCCTTTGCACAACCATCTTTTGACCATGGCAAAATAAATATATTTCTACGCCAGCGTTCATTCATTCACATGGTATTGTTCTGTAACCGTCACAGCAACGCGCAGTTTAAGTTGGTCGACCTTCGCTTTGCGGCTTTCACAGTAGCAGTACATGGTATTTTGTTAGCATACAGGATGGGATGGATGCCAGGAGGGGCTCCCGTCACTGCACCCCAACAAAGCCCTGGGGGATGCCCAGCCTCTGCGTGCCCCCACCCAGCCTGCCCAAACCCTTCCTGAAAAGCCGCGGTGGGAGGAGAGGGCAGGACGGCAGCAAAGGGTAAAAAAGGAGCAGCCTCAATCGCTCTGTGCCATGCTGAGCGAAGATCGGTATCCGATGGCCTCCGATCTGGGAAGAACAAAGTAATTTAAAATTGACAAAACAGATGTTCAATAGTAAGTCTTCCGTCCCACTCTCCCGATTTAGTCACCCCTGAACAAGTTTCAGATCTGCCTGTATTTCTTTGAGGCCGCTACTGCATTGCTTGCTGCTTCAGTATGAAACCGTGCCACAAAATGCGTTTGCCCCTCACAAAAAAAAGCAACCCCAAACGAGAAGAACAACAGGATTAAAATAAAGTCATTATTTATATACAAAACCTCTGAAAAAGGATACAAATGGTAAAAGAATAATATCTTTTAATTAGCCGTATCTCAATTATCGGTATCTTGATCAGAGGGGGACATGGAGACTGAACACATACCAAATACATTGCAGGGCCTAACTCCTTTTAATGTCCAAAGTGAAACTTTTCCTCTCTTCTTTTCTGCTTCTTTTTTGCCTTTGCTAAACACATCAGACTCTCATCCGTTTATCAACTTGCCCGATATCCAATATGCTTTAAATTCACCATGAAACTTTTCTATCTCCAAAAGCATGAACACGAGATTTAATCAAAAATTAAATTTAAAACCAGCAAACCCAATAATAAATCGGAAAATTGGTTTAGTACTGAAATTTAATAGTGTGATGTGTATGTACTCTGTATTAGACACTTCAGTCGACTATTTTGTGGATTATATTTGAGTTCATAGAGGTCCATAAGCGTACCTCAGAACTTAAGTATTTTAATTTTTTTTTGTTTAATTACATTGCTGAGATTCTTAGCTCAACTTCATTAAAATGTCATTTGGAGCTCTCCTGGTAAAATCGTCTCCCTACCTTCTCTCACATTACAGCTTCTTAGAGTGTTTTGGCCTTCGCCACTTTTAACTCCCAAGGGCATTTTAACGGAAGCTATTCCACCCTCTTCTACCCGAACCACGCTTCTGAGCAGCGGACCCGTTCCTGCACAGACTCTTCATCCGGCTCCTCGCGGGAAGTGACTGCATTTGGCTTTTTGTCTGGCTGATGCTTTGCATTAAAGAGAAGCTATGTAAGCCATTAAAAACAACCGGATTTATGCACTTTTCTGGAGAAAAGTCAAGTGTAGACAGCGTACTAGAGTGTCTAAAGCGAGGCGAGCTAATAGTGAAGCTACATGGAAACGAAAATGGCTAATAAAAGCTCTACAAACAGAAACACTTAAATTGGTCTGGCTAGGCAGCTGAGTTTTTAAAATTGTGAAAAAAACCGTACAAGTTTCTAACCGGTGTAGCAAACCAAAAAGTAAAGCAGCAAGAAAGCACGAAGTACACATCATGGTGGCAGCTCTTTTAATCCTTTCTGCAACACATTTGGACTACCTGGGCTCCCTGTCCTTGTTTAGAAAAAGAAGAACCAAGCCACATTTTAGAGCAATAATTGATCGATTTCTCAAATTTTCAGTTTCCAGTATGTGCAACTGTAACAATCTGAACAGTTTGACAGTGATTCTTTTTTTTGGGAAAAGAATATTTTCTTCTTAATTAGATGTATTTTTCAAGGAGTTTATCCGTAAAGTGCTCTGAAAAGGATCATGTATTCCTTACTGTACTTAATATCCTCACTCTCCATCTCAGTTCTCAAATTGGTTCAAGACATTCTGACCTTTTCATGGTATTTATCTCCAAAACAGATGACAAGGGAGTCTGCATATTGTTCCAGTGAGCCCCTGTCATAACCTATTATCTTTTAAACCAGATGTCAAATTTTGTTCCCCGTGAACTCTCTGGCACCAGGCATAATGCATTTGTGTGATCCCACCAATATTCCTAAATTAAAGCTAAGGACACGAAGACATGAAAATTTCGGTCAGGATTACTATGGAAGCAAGAAAGGAAAAAAAAAAAATTCCCATCGATCACAACGTAGGACACACTCACATACTCCAATCAGTCCGACAGACGGGTATGGTCAGGACCAATTCTAAGACCAAGGACAACGCCGTGGCTTTGCGCTCTCATAATACACCGCCAAAAGCCCACAGGGCTTAATACTCCATTTGTGTATCACTTCTACTCCGCACTCCCATTCCCGGAGTGACGTAGTTCTACGTGTCACTGAACTGCACCATGGTGTTGGAAGCTCGGACCCAGCACAGCACGGCAGACTCCCTGCACGGACCCAGACCCTGTGCTTACCTCCTCTGGTACAACCAGGGAACAGGCAGCCAGAATCACGTCACCGTAACATTTCATTGGGAAAAAACCCAACACACCATAAAATTAGAGTTTCCTTTTCATTTGGTAAAAAGAAGTAGAAGATTTTAATAAAACACAACGTAGCACTACTAGAACAAGGAAAACCAGAAAAAAAGGGTGACCCTTCTACTACGCTGTACTCATCTGCTAACTCGCTCAATAATCTTTCAATGGCAAACCGTGCTTCAGTATCTGCTGTAGAAATAATTCAATTTCCTAACTTTTATAACCACATGCTAAAGCGTGCTTTCTTATTTTTTGTTACAAAAAAAGTAAGTACCAGGAGAACACCAGCATACAACATTGATTCCAAAGGCAAAATCACACATGTTTTCCTCAAGCCAAGCTGCCACCGACATGTGAGGCAAATTAAAAACGCGTGTTGGAACCTATGCATCGTTCCTCTAGCTTCAGTTGCAGGAAACCATTGGCTAGTTTTTCCTCCCACCTCAGAAATGCTGCATCAAAAATGCTGCCAGTGGTAGTTCACTCTTTTTCATGGCTTTTATTCATAAAGTGTAAATGTAAATTCCATTATGGGAAAGACGGGAGCAGCAGTGGTAAGACTTGGATAGCCTGGGAAAAGGATTACCCAAATGAATGCTCTAAATCTACCATCATTAAACAAAATACTTCTGAGGGACAAAATTAAAACCCCCTCAAGAAGGGGGAAATGACCCCCTAACTGAGCGCTACTTAAAATGGCAGGGAGCTCTAATAGGAAGGAAGAAAGAAAATTTAGGGCAACAGAGCCCTAAGGAAATACAGCTGACGAGCAGCCTGACGACAAACCAACTGCATCTAAGGCAGAAGTTTACATCTGGCCCCTTCGGAAGTTACGGCTTCTCAAATTACTTCTCAAAGCGACACGTCAGAGACAAATACATAAATCACTAAGAAAACAGCTTTGGAAACCTACAACTCCAAAACGTTCCCTTCCCCTCCAAATCCCCGGTGTACGCGGTTTGGGTTTCTTTCTCCCGTCCTGCTCTTGGTTTGAACAAAGGACATTCTCAGCTGCTGTCCTCATTTCTGCAGAGACCTTGTCACTCCTGACTTCTTAACACGTGTATAGATTAACCAGTTCCTCTCCCTGGAATAACTAATTTCGCTTAATGCTTGCGTTTTTCTCTCATGCACTGTACAGAAGGCTGACTGAATTAGTAGGATACTCGTGATAAGAACAGCACAGTTGCTTCTACGAGGCCGCGCATGTTCACGGTATGGTGGAAGCTGCTCTGTGCCAAACGGCAGCTTTGTGAAGGAGGCACCGAATTAGAGAGACTGCAAACGCGAAACGCTACCCGCACCCTCAGGGCCTCTGTGCGGGACCCCCCCATTTCCCGCTTCCCAATGAGAACAACCCTTTGACTGAACCGCAGTAAACCAGAGAACTGGGAAAAGCCTCTTGGAATAACACTTCCAACTGACTCCTGATATGCCTCCACATTTGTGTTTCGTGAAATTCTGTGACCCCTAGCTATTTGCTTGGATGACATCTGCCTACAGTATTGAGGGATTTAACGAAGTGGAAAACATTACATTGTACCTTCTACTGAGCAAGCAAGAGGTCCACATGTCACACAATCTCACTTCTTAACCAGAACACATTTTCACAGTAGAGTGTTGTCGCTAGTAGAGGAATAAAATGCCATGCTACATTTCCATCCAGTAATATCCTCAAAGTCGCAACTTCACATATTTCCTCATGAATTCGAACCAAACTTCAGATTACCATACAACTGGACACATCTTTTCAAACAGGTTGGGGACCTATAACGCAATACTAACAGAAGCTAAAAGTTTCCAGTATTTTCCTTTTTCTGCTACGAAATGGCTGAACACCTGTTTAATGTGCCCACAGGCAATAATTAGGAACCAATGACGCTGCTTTCGGTTAACATTTCATTTCCTGCTACATTGCTATTAGCAATGACCTTCTAGTTGCAGAGGATGTGGTATTTATTAATTAACAAAAGACGAAAAAGATCCCAAGTCCCTTTGAACTTTTACTTTTTTAAAATGAGAATGTACTCATAAAAAGGACAGGCTTGCTAAAAAAAAAATCTCTTTATATTCATCTGAGGTTCACTTCACATCTGGTCTTCACTGTTCCGTAGCGCTACTAATTATGCTCTGTTAATTAAGAAATCAAAGTGCTGCCATTACCTGTTTGGAAGAAATGGAAACTTCTGGATCAATTACTTGCTCTGGAGTTCAATCAAGAGGTGATCTGGGTGGAGCCATCAGGACAAGAGAAATAATAGCTTGGGAAAGGAACACTCAAAAGAGCTGATTTGATTTTCCCAAGCAGTGATTTATTGCCAGAGACGTGGCTGTTTTGCCAGCGCTAAGCAGAACGAGATCAAAGTCAGCATTAAAGCCTTAATAAACTGTGCGGACGGCCGCAGCCTGGCTTGGGCAGCGATGCAGAAAGTCGCGCGCGCCGTGTGCCCCCGCACCCCCAGGCCCTTGCTTGCTGGGCTGTCGCTTCGGCTGGAGAGAGGCAGCGGAAGCGGCAGCTCGGGCCTTGTCCGTACGCTGCTGACAACCGCCCCACGCGTCGGGTTTGGCGCTTCTGCCCCCCTCTGCTGTCAGTGCTTTGGCCAACCAGCAAAATCCGACCGGCTGCCAACCGCCCCGCAGGGAGATGCAGTGAGAAGAGCGTCAGCAGCAGTGTCCTTCCCTGGCAGCAAAAGGTCAGGCGGGCTCAGAGGTGGACCAGCCATCTGCAATTAAATGTCTGCATGTTATAGAGGCCTTTGATTCTTTTTGATTTTTGCCTCTTCACACTTTACGTTTTTGTGGAACAAGCAAACAATGCTTGGCTTGGAAAACACTTTATTTAGCAGGCACTGCTGCTGTCGGCTCTCAAAGTCGTATTTAATATCCATGACAAGGACAGACAGGGATCCAAGGAGAGAAGGATCCACATTGCTAACGCAGGTAAGCTCTGGGGCTTCAGAACGAAGAATCCAGGCTAGGAGCACAGGAGTACCGGCAGCACCAGCTGAAGCGGAGTCAAGGCAGTTAGGCTGGCTCCTAGGGGTGCACCAGAGAGGTCTGTGGGAGCTGCAGTGCATCGGTGTCCTCAGAGGACGACCACCTGCAAGGAGCACTAGGCAGGGATCATCCGGCCCTTATTAACTACGCTAACGGCCTGCCAGCCCCCGGGTGGCACTTCAGAGCTGCAGGAGCACACCATGCGGAGCTGCTGGCTGAGGCCGCGCTGCCGCTAACAGGCTGTGACTGCGTGGAGGAGGAACGTCCTGAAGCACGCTGCGCCCAGGCTGCTGGATGCTTGGCCTGGACTCGCTAGCTCCCACCACAAGAGCTGGCTGGCTGCAGCAGATGTCTTTCTGATGTACTTTAGCGGTCATTTATCTCAGTCGTTAGGAAGGAGCTATATTTTATCACTCACTTGTCATAAAGCAACTGTTCCACGTTGTATTTTATGGTTCTCAGAGCTCTTAGCTTCCCTTTGCTGTTTTATATGTAGAGCGCAGCAGCATTTAGAAGTCTCCGGTATAATTTACAATCCAACCAAAGAAAGGGGGGGTGAGGGGGAAGAGACTAATTAATTTGCCCCAAATTATGGAATAATTCAGAGGGAGAGCCAGTGAATAAAATGCAAATCTCTGACTCTCAGCTACTCGACCGCTGCCTCCTGTGGAAGTCACTTTAAGACACGGACAATAATCAAAGTCTCCCTTAGCACGAAGAGGACTCGGAGCAGGGACCCTAACGCGCTGGTGTACTTCTGACAGAGCAGAGAGCTGCCAGACCAACAGCTCAAGGCAGAGCCGCGCTTTCATCTCCCTTTCTGCCTAACGCGGCTATGTCTTTTTGATCATGCCATCTGGTCCCCTCTCTCCTGGTTTTTTGTATTTATTTCTGATTTGTAATACACGCTGCAACTGCGCAGGCAGCTTTGTTCAGTACAACTGTTCAACTGTGACCTTTTTCTAAATACACAGAAATGAAGTTTGTAAAGCAGCTAGAAAAAAACACTGGAATCATCCAGATTATGATAATTATGCAAGCAAAGATCAATATTAATCCACTCTAAAGCCACTAATTCTCAATCCCTCAGAAATTCTAGTAGCCACATCCAACGGTTTATCATTTTGCAAGCAGCACCATTACTCTGTGCTGACATTTACCCTAAAGATATACTATGTCAACTGAAAAATAAGGTTATACAAAACCTGCCAGTTTCAGCGTGCATCACTGTCAAGAAAGCAAACACGAAGTGCAGAGTGTGACAATCCCCGAAAACCTTAGGAATCAAAACTAGTCCTGCTCCAAAATGTTTGAGAGAGTCTCAGAGCAGAATCAGAGAGTTTCGGGGTTGTTTTCATTTAATTTCTGACTTGAAGGAAAATGAGTAACTGCCTTTGCTGCCCCCAAAAGATTTTAAGAGTTTTTTTATGACGGCATGTGTCAAAGAATTCACCAAGAATGGAGTAGCACTATTTCTTTGGAAGGAGAAACTAGACTCTTCAGCTAACCCTGATGAGTTTGCAAGGAGGAGAAGGTAACATTACTCAGTTGTCATCTAAAGGTTTTAGGGAATATGAGCCACGTTTTACTTTACGCTCTCTTCATTGTAGTGAAATAAAGTTCCCATCACCTGGGATAAACTGGAACCCAAGGTGGCCTCGGGAAGTGTGAGCTCAGTTCATTTTGCAGAAGGCAATGAAAACTCTGCCCACGCCCCTAAACCTTCAAGTCTCTTCTCACAATCCTGCAAACAAAGACGCTGTGTTGGATGACGTGAGGACTGGGAGATACCTCTTTTACGTCGCAGAGGCAGACCACACCGTGCTCCGAGTGCTCCTGGGGCTGGCCTTGGGCTGGATTTGGCCTGAGTGGCCTAGGGCTGCGGCTGCATTGTAGCCTCTCCCAAAACAACGGACATCCCAGCGTGTCTCACGCTGCTCAGGGATCACGTTTGTCAGCAGGTAAGATTCAAGGACAAGCTCCTTAAAGGTGATGGTCATTCAGAATAAAGTTATAAAAGCAAAAGGAAGCGAAGTGCATTACTCAGTATGCCCCCAGCAGTGAAGAGTCTCTTCGGCGGCTCCAGCGCCCTGCCTGGCTCCAGCGGCTAGGTAAATTACCTGCTGGAATTTACCCCCACTGTGGAGTACCTTGGAAAGGGCTCATAGTATCACATTTTCATGTCCTTCTGTTAAACACAGCTACAGGTTTTTTTTTTTTCCCTCACAGCTATGCATATAGGACCTGTCCACTTTTTTCTTGACAACAGTAACACAGAAGGTTAAGTCTATTACAGAAAGGCTTTAAATATTATTCAGAAATTGCATGCGCTGACATGATATCTGAAATTACAGTAACAAATGGAAACATTTTTATTTAAAGGACTACCTTTTGCTACATTACTTAAACTACACTTTGTACATTTGAAGGTATCTAATAAAATACAGAGAACAGCAGGAATAATCTCTCTCAAGAAAAATCCTTCAGCAAAGGATTATCATTTGCACTATCATTAAATGCAAAGTTTATAATTTTGCGTTATTCTTTCAGATTTTGTGTTTGTTTCAAGATTAAATACAAAATTAGTAGAGGACTGGCAGTATTTTGCTGGTTTTCATTTCTTTAAGGTATTGCTTCAAAGTGCTAATACTCTAATCACGAGTAATCATGACTCCGTAGTAATAACAACTATCATCTGGACTTCTAACGTCAAAGAGGTCGAGTCTGCATTCTCTTGTGTCCGACACGAATGGCGTACAGGACCAAAACACACTCAAACAGACTGGAGGAAACTTAACCTAGAGCCCCGGTGATCCCAGCTACAATTTCAATGCACAAAATTTTTTGTTTATCCACATGACTGACATTTTCAACAGCTTCTGAGAGGGTAATTTCAAACAA
Organism: Phoenicopterus ruber ruber; assembly: GCA_009819775.1. Classification (NCBI taxonomy): domain Eukaryota; kingdom Metazoa; phylum Chordata; class Aves; order Phoenicopteriformes; family Phoenicopteridae; genus Phoenicopterus; species Phoenicopterus ruber. The sequence goes on from CM020221.1 coordinate 1,541,950, forward strand.
ACCTCTCCTCACTGTCACCTACAGCCCAGATCTTTTCAATTGGAGACAAGCTGTTAAGGCGGCAAAATTGCACCACTATCTGATACGATTAGGGAATGGCTGGCTGCCAAATAACTTGTGGCTAAGAGAAAGAAGCAACTCGAAAGTATTTTGCCACCCTCACTTTGTCAAACGGGAGTGCTGCAAAAAAGTCCTGCACGTAATTTCACACAGTCGTCCTTCTGGTGGACTTGAGCGCTGACTGCTCTCTCCTCAGAGCAGCAGCCCATTCTATTTCCTAAAGAAGAGTTAACATCAGTAAATATGTTCACCTCTAAGTACACAAGGGTTTTGGCGCTTTGGTTCAAACCTTATTTTTGTGTCTTCCTTCCTTCCTTCCGTGAGCCAAAGTGAACAGAAGGTACAAAAGTTGAGGTATATGCAGGGGAAGCACCTCCACACCGCCAATAGAGTATTTTCGTAGCCCGCATATCTCAGGCTAGCATTCAAACAGGAACTTATTTCAACTTAAAAAATAACAGTTGTAATGTGAACGAGTAAATGCTTTACCTGTATTCATCCTGTGTAAACCGTGGAATTACTGAAGGCTGCAGTACAGCAATTTCTACGGTAGTGGTGTTGAACTTCACAGGATCCCCATCATCATATGCAATGATCACTAGCTATAAAGAATACAGAGAATCACTCTCTTAGTATAGGCAAGAACATTTTTCATGTTGACTTGCAACAATATGTCTTGTATTTTCAAGGTCTGAGAAGTCGGATGAGATTCTCTTTCACTGCAAATCAAACATCGTCTAAGAACAAAACATAGCGGAAAAAGGTGACAGCCATCCACAAGTTGCACCATCTGCTAGAAAATTTACAGAAACACAGCAAACTGGAATTCAAATACAAGTCTTCTACAAATACCTTCCCAAAACACTCTGCCAGCTTCAAGTACATTTTTCAGAGGATTCCCTTCACATCTAATCACAGACTGTCCTTACTCAGAACTCTAGAATCGATTTCAACTTCTTTAACTGTATGTAGGTCAATTCTACAATTATGCAGTGGAATAATTTTTATTGAAAAACCACCTATAACTCCCAACAAAACAAACAGAAAAAGTACTAGGTAAGAATTCTGTGTTGCTGACATTAGTATGTAAAACTGAGGTCTGATATCAAAACAAAAAAATTAACATTACCTCCCCTCCAGAAAAATCCTTGGAGAAAAGTGATCTTTGGTATGCTAAAACATGGAGAAGACCAGAAGACCTTCTCCAAAGGTGGCCTATTATAAATCTTTTGCTTATCTGATCTTTACTCATGTCTATTTGTTTATTTAATCTGTGCTTGTCTGCTGGGACCAAAAAAATTCACCTGCTTTCAGCTTTCAAATGAAGGTAAGCTGTCTGCTAGCAAAAGGATGAGAGACCAGCCCACTGAAGATGGAGTAACAGGCAGGTTTCCAGTTTTCCCCTCTCTAAACTTGTCCTTATTTCAGGAGGTCACTAGATGGAGCAGGTCAGCACCTCATGCCAGCAAAGGGTTTTCAACTCATTTCTGCGAGCCCAAGCTATTCTTAGAATAGGTCGGTGAAGAGACAGCTTAAAACAAAAGGAGGCATTTTTTCAGCCAATATATTAAGGAACTCATCAGTGCGGCAAATTGTAATTGCAAAAAGTGTGAGCACGTTAAAAATTGACTGGAAAAATTCACAGACGATTCAGTGGCAGATAGAAGCCCAACGGTCTAGATGCAAATACCAACTCAAAGTCCTCATCACATCACTGATTTCTGCAGTCTTTTCCATGCTTCTTCCCTAAGCATCCAAGTTTCGGAGAAGTAGTACTCCGCTACACTGACCATTGGTCTGCCCTTGTATAGAGCAGGTTTCATCTAGAAATGCAGCTCCGTGCCCACGTGCACGTTACCCGCGTGTTACGTATCACAGCTTCAGAAAACAGCCACGCCAAATAATTACTGAGAAGTAAAAATAAAAAGTGCAACAACAAAAAAGCTACACTCTGGTGATGTTAGCCGAGATAATTGTCTTCCCCTTTGAGTTTTACTATGTTAGTTAAAAACTGAAAAGAACTCAAATTAGCACTGTCCGAAGTTCCTAAAATAGTGACAGCATTTCAACGCTGCCCAGGCTCATAGTAGCGCTTGACAGGACTCTCAGAAGTGGAAAACAGTGGACTGTTTTATTCCTTTATAATGGAAAAGTATGCAAATAAATGTCTTTTTAATCTTCATTTCATAAATAACTGCAAGGCAAAAAGAAACAAAACACACCTTAATGACCATACAAAAGGCTGGCAGTTTCTAAGTAGGGAAATGATATATAAACCCCTAAATATTATACTTTTTTTTCCCCTTTTCTTTTTTGCTTACTGACACACTTTAATTTTCATTTTCAACTGCCCTCGCCACTCGTGGATTTAAGAAGGGAGATCTGTCCCAGTGATTTTGATTAAAATAATAACTTATTCCACACTAACTATGCTTTAGACTCTTCAAGAACAGTAACAACACAGGAGTAACTTAAGTCTCCTTAGAGCCACTGTTTTTACATCACAGCACTTGTGAACAGAAGCCCCCAACTATCCCACTGTGCAGTAACTTTCTTTACAAGATATCTCACCATTCTTACAAAGTTCTCATAAAATTGCTATGCTGGCAGCCCTGTCAAACCCAGAGAAATTGGCAAGGTAACTTTCAAAAACCGAGGTTTCCTTCAGCTGCCTCCCTGATGTTCTGCCCTCATAACAATAGCAATCATCCATCCAAGACAGCTCTGAAATCAAAAAGGCACAAAACATGTCCCAGGAAGAAATTAAGGAAGTAAAGAAACAAACAAAACAAAAATTTCACATCTTTCTACGCAATATAAAGCGACACCGAGAAACACGAGGGTAAAAGGAATTCCATCAAAGGCAGGTTATTTTTTACTGACAGTATACAGCTACGTGAGTTCATACCTTAAACACCGTGCTTGGCTCTTCATTTAGGTTTACTCGGGTTACTACACGGCCTGAGTTTTCTTCCACGTCAAAAATGCTGGCACTGTAAGGAAACTGGACAACATCTACTTTGTATCGCACTCGACTTGCTGGCGTGCCCTGCAAGGCAAAACCAAAGCAACCTGCATATTTTTGTACTTTTACACATCTCGTGCAGTTAGTAAAGGATTAAAACGCAACATTGGTGAACAGACCACCACAAACAAAACTTGCAGTTTGCCTTCCTCACTACTGGGTTAGATACTGAGCATTCCCCTCGCCTCCCCCCAGAACATCTTACAGTAATATCTGAGAGGTCCGGTAGGAAAAATGACCAGAGTTTTGGAAAGATTTCATTAAAAAGAGCTAAAAAACCTGTCTACATAAATACAGACAGGAGCTGGTGTCTGTTTTGTAACTACTGATTTTTTTAAATAACAGGTGGTGGACACAGCTTAAGGTTGGTTAACATACCTTTCAACAACATTTTAACGTATCATAAAAACTCCTGTCAAGTTCAGTAAACTTCTAATACTCTAAAACTCCACCATTTATTCAGCTTACCCTGAAAGTAACAGTGTCTTGTCGCTGAAGATGGGAAGATATACGCTATATTATTTTCTGAAAAATCAGACTATAGCTCTGAACACAGGACAGTACAGCCTACGTGACATTCACACACTTCTTTCAGAGGAGATAAAACCAAAACAGCACCGGGTTGCCTGGGCAAACCCACCACGCAGCCTCAACGGGCTGTTCTACATCTGAGACAAACAGCAGTATCTGAAGGTTTTACTCTTCACGAAAGCCGAGTGACGAAGAATGGATACATTTCAAAATCCTCATCTCTAGGAAGTAAACCACAGAGATTCGAGGGCAGCAGCGCTTCCGCACATATCCCAACACGAGCTCTCTCTGTGGCTGAACTGCACAGGTCTAGCAATTTTGGCACAACCACCTCAAAGCTCGCATCCATGCCATCCTGACGGAAGAGGCGAGCCTGCCCCACGCTGCGGGGCGAGACAGTCACCAGTGCTTGCGTGAAGTGAGCGGGCACTCGTGGCCCTCCCTGCCTGTAACGGAGGGCCTCTGCCTCTCAGCGGGCGGCTGAACTTTACCAACGCCTCTTACTATTAGATGTCAGACCTGGTCCTAAGCACGGCGTCGGAAAACAAAAAGGAAAACACGTTTGTCATATCAACAGTAACAGGAAACGCAGTTTTGCAAACAGATTTTACGAAGCCCTGTAATGGGCCCTCTCCACTGTTCAAACCCTGTTTCACTGACAAGGAACAAGCACAGACAGCCCTGCATGTGTCACAAATTGTCCGTACGCATATGCACCCAAAACCACCAAATGAAAAGGGGAATCAGAAGAGGCATTGCCACAGGGTATAACAGATGAATGTTTCAGATCAGTAACTCAGCACTTTCTAATAGAAGGCTATTTACCTGATTTTACTGGTTTAACACTAACTGCCTAAATAACTAACATTTATTGAGAAGAATGAAGTTTCTTAAAGCATCCATTATATTCCAAGGAACACATTCCAGCAGCCACCCTCCAGGGACCTTCAGGGGACGTGCAGTAACACCATGCCCACAAGCACAGCCGAAGAGGCAGCTGCCCCCACGTCCAAGACGGGAGGGCCCTGGCAGCTTGCGCTGACCTGCGGGATCTATCAAGCCCCAAAACACAAACTGGGTGGCAATGCTTGTCCCTGGGATCTCCACAGTCCCACCGTTCCCTGGTAGCACCCCAGGCCCTGCTGCAACGGCCGCTTTCCCCCGCACGCCCCGAGGAGCTTCTGGGGCAGCAGCAGGATGGTTCCTGGCACCCGTCTAACTTACAGGCAGCAGACGCATCCCGCAGGAATCACCCAACCGCTTTTCAGGTGACATGAATCGTACCATCGACTGGTTACAGAGGATGTCTGGGAGACGCTAAATTTTAACAGGTCACTTCCATTCTCAGCGAGTGCCCCTTCCCTAGCACTGATAGTAATCCACTCTTTTCAGAGACTGAAAGGTGACGAGGCAGCAGGTTACTAAAGCAGGGAAGGCAGTACGAATATAAACTACGTACTAAAGAGCTGTAAGAAAAGGGGCATCAAAGAAGGGGTTTAAAGGAAAGAAAGGGGGTTTTTGCGCACTGATGTCTGAGTAACTATTTGTCAGCAGACCAGAGTCTGTGTTACCTGGCTGTATAGACACTTGGGACATTTCACAGAATTCAAACTAGGTTATTTCTTAAATACATTTGGGAGTAGCTTCAGAGAAGCAACTTAGAAACTCAGATCCTTTCATTGGCATGATGAAATCGGTTTCTTAATGCCTCTGAGTCTAGACCTCAGATTAGGTTTTGACCTTTACATTGTATTTAAACAGACAAAATATCACAGCCCACAGCTTCATTAATAGCGAATTGGTAATTTTCATCTGTATTCAATAATGTGGTATAAAGCAGCTTTGTTGTTATTGAGAATATATTCAATGTACCGTGTCAGCTGCTAACTACAAGGAAACAGGAAATTTACTTTTGTAAACAGCAATAGAAACAGCTGCAAAAGTGGTTTAAGCTCACTAAGTTCTATCAACATTTTGTTGGTACAACAAAAGTGCACTGAAATGCTCAGTCAAAACACATAGTCTAAACTAAAAGCTTTACTGGAACGGATCTAGCACAGGTATTTTACATTGTGCTAATGCACGCTACGGAGCTGTATAACATGGTGTTGGATTTTGCCACATTAACTTCTGATGAGTAGCATAAACTGTACTTTAATGCGAGAAAAGTGACCCGTCAGCAAAGAATATTTATTTGAATTAAAAATTATAGGTAGCTCATAGGAATTTAATTGATGGTATCAATTTTACAGCTGTTAAAAGAACAGGAATACCTAAGTCTAATACTGAAAGAGTAAGGCAGAGGACAAGGCAGCCGGGCTGCCTCAGCCTTCCTCCCCGTAAAACCCTGTGCACGTAACACCTTGCAGGTAAAGAGAAGCGAGACGGGGCTGGATGCAACCGAGACGTTGATGGAGTTTCTGGGGAGACTTGCGCAGCTGCTCCTCCGCCGAGCGTAACTGCAGCAGCGATGAGGCCATGGCCTCTCGGAGCCCTCCGAGGAAATCCAGCCCAGGGAGGGTTTATTAGGCAGTACACCGCGCCAGTGCCGCCGGCACGTCAGCATCGGCACCTGCAATGATTCGGTGCTGGGTCTGCCAGGGCTGTTTTGGTGTTTAGTGAAGTAATATATGAAAGACCATGTTAATAGTTAAAAGTACTTTACAACAGGACTGTGCAGACTAAAGAGTGCAAATCCTTGAAAACACGAGAAATTTCAGAGATCACAGCATAACAGAGGTGATTATACAACTTTCCCCCTGGTATTCTCTGATTCAGTCATTTTTCTTCAACATTATAATTAAGAGGAAATTACCTGCTGAAATCCACTCTATCTGGTTTCAGAGTAATGGTCCTCACATTTGCTTGGAAGACTAAAAGCTATCATCATCATTAAACCTGCACACACTAGGTAATTTGTTATTAAATAAACAAAAATCTCATCAGGTTATTGCTCCTGATATGACTATCAAGTACACTTTTCTCCCGTCATTTCTGAAAATAACAAAACAGGGATTTATTTTTTATTTACTATATTTTGGCACCAATGTAATTAGAAAAATCTTCAGAGAGATTTCCCAGGGAAATCTATTTAGAAGCAAGTTTTAATTATCTCAAATATTAATCATCTTTTGCCTCTGTTCTAAATTAATTTAGATGCATTCCAAAACTTGAATATAGCTGATCATATTCTCAACTAAACCATAGGGCAAGGATTGTACATGGCAGAAACCACGTTCGTTCTCTCAAACCAAAGTTTTCCTGAGAGTTCAGGACTAATATGGAACGTAGATCTAAAGCTCGTCCAGCTCCAATTATTTCTTTTATTGCTGCATAATTCCTTACGTTTCCATTTGCTCTGGGGAAACGATGTTCATTTGTGACACAGCTGACAGGTCCGAAAACGTCCCTGACGTTCATGTGAGATGATCGGGCTGCACACGAAAGCAGAGAGGCTGTGGAAGGCGCACGTGTGCCGGGCCAAGGTAACTGTCAGCTAGGCACAGATAGGCCGCAGAGTAACGCTAACGCAATAAAGCCAGGAAAAAAGGTGAGAAGTGTAACACAACCGTAACTTCGGTATGTTTTCATGTAGCTTTCTGAACGCAATTCAAAAGGAAGCTAGGAATCACTACTCCCACTCTCCAAATGGGTGACAGAGGTACAAACCCAGAATGATCTGGCCCAGGAAAGAGCAGGAAAAAATGCATTTCACTTTCATTTGCAGTCTGCGCGTGAAGATCCCAGATATGCATCTGGCAAATGACCTGGGATTTACCCCTAAAGGACTAGTGTGGAATAGTGGCATAACAAATACAGGCTTATTTACCAAGTCCCTTTGTACTCAACGCCACTTTCTGATTGAAGACAGAAGACTTCCCAGGGTATTATGGATAAAACGTGAAACTGGTAAGCAGTTCAATAAATTATCTCCATCTGTAGATTTCAATGCAAATCTGCATGACTTGCATCGTGAAGAGTTCACTAAGGCAAATTTTATAAAGTTAATTCTATGAAAAAAAATTGGAAAGTGATGCTAAACCCAAGATTTACAGGTGGCTGCACATGTTCTTTGTAACACACTCCAAGTAAAGTAACCAATAAAGACGGGGCAGACCAAAGAGTAGGCGAATGATTTTGGTGGGTCTTACACCAGCTACGGGTTGTGAATGGTGCACTCCTGTATCTTCACCCTAAATTAATGTCTATAAACTCTAAAGTTTGAAGTATTTTATCCTTTAGTATGTAACTCAACAAGAGGGCCTGAAATTCTGAATTACTAAATCTGGAAATTCTGAATTATTAACTATAACAAGCTGAACACAAAAAGAACATGAACTTTTAAAGCCACGAGATAAAATTACTTTAAGAACTCACTGAATTCGCAGCATGTTTCCCATATACAAGTCTCCAGCACACCCTATGTAATCCAACAGTAATAGTTTTTAAAAGATCAAGCCCTGGACTGCCCGAAAATGCTTTCATCTCCAATTAAATATCTGTGAAATCTCTAATTAAATATCTGTTAGCATCTTACTTTTAGCGGGTGCCTGTAAAACAACAAGGACAATTGCTCTCAATTTGACAAAAGGGCTCCATTGAACAAAAACCTTACAAGGTGTTACGAGACTGGATAAACCATTACATTGGATGTTCTGGAGCTCTGGAAGCTGGCTGCTCGTTAAAATTAGTGCTCTGCATCTGTTTCTATTGACATTTCAAATCAACAAAGTCAGAATATGCAGGGGAAGCGCCCACAGAAGAAATATTCCAGCTTTTACAGTGATAAACCATACAAAAAAGGCATATACAGGAAAAGCAAACACCTCAGGTTATATCCGTCCTGGGAACAATCACCTTCTGATAAACAAAGCAAACAAACTAAGCATCCATCAAATAGCTCGTGCTCTCCTTTCAAAATATTTGGAAGGTTAAGAGCTTTGAGAACAGTCATCATCATCTGGCATCTTTCATCCCCAAGCCACTTCAATAAAGCATAAACTGTTCACAATGGAGAAAACTCTTCTGCTGCTCTCCAAGGACGATTTCGGGTGTCCTTGAATAACGCAGGTCTGTGCATAGCCGCCTGCACAGGCCTGCTGAACGTAACCCCGGGCAGCCCCTTTGCCAAGCAAAACCCACCCACCATTCAAACCCCTCCACGTGCCACTGTCTCATTTAAAATACAGGTGTGTAAACTTTGGTACATAACAGGAAATAGTCCAGGTTCAAAGCTCGCTCTTGTCACCGAAACCTTCCCAGACTTGAGACTGATCAAGTTTGACCTCTCAAGTTTCAAGGCAAACCCTTCTCTGCTGTGCAGTTGGTTTGATCATTCCACAGAGCCACAAGAGTCCTTTTGCCTTCCTTTCTCTTGCTCCTGAAGCGACTGTCCCTGTCATTTCAGTTCAGACTATACATTAGTTTGTGTAGGAAACAAAGATACCATGCCTGGTTTTTGTGGCCATGTACAATACGGGTTAGCATTTATTTTTAGTTTAAGTTAAATCAAAACCCAAGACAGAGAACGGAGAAGCAGCGAGAGGGAGGCAGTTCAAAAGCAACTTCAGCTGTGTCTCCGTGCAGCTGCTGCGTGCAGAAGCGGTGACTCACCCAGATGGCCCAAGCCGTGTCTAGACGCTGGTTCCACGTGCTTTCACTTGCCGCTCCCGAAGCATTTTAAGCAGCGCTGCCTTTGGGCACGCCACTTGTCATTCTTTGGGAGCTAAGCTCTCAAACTGAGCGCTGAGAGGGGAAGTATTATAAACAGTCCTGAGGACACTCTCAGCATCTGATCGACGTCGAATGGAGGGATTTATGCATCTGTACCAACCCTGATATAGGCTTCAGATTTCTTCAGCTACAAAGGATCATCTATTTGCCCAAAGAATAAACAGCAATAGATGCTGGCCGGGGATACTAAAGACTCTGCTAATAAAATTCAGAAGTGCCGGTGAGAGAGTCAGACACGGACTTTGTCCAGGCTTTGGGGACTCCAGGTATCTCTTCCTGGAAAGACTTGAAAATATCTGTGAGAGAAACCAAAGCTGCGTACATTTGTGTTAGCTAAAGCAAAGCAGCACTTAAAAATAAGTATTTTTCTCTAGGATATTATCACATCTACCTTAGTTGGCACCTCCAGCAGAGACGCAGTGTTTCTGTGGTTTCCCAGCCCCACAAACCCCTTGCAGAGTTACACACCTCACACGGGATACCTGCTTCCACCTCTCACCATTTCCCACTTCGTCTTTTGCTCAGATCACTGTTTTCAACACAAGAGTCAGTAGGGAAGCTACACTCAAAAAACAGGCTCAATGGAGTTCTTCCATGAAACAAAACAAGTTTAACAGTGGGAAAAAAATGGGTTTCTCACTTAGCTTTATCCTATTTCTGTCTGGGATTACTCAGACACCCATCTACACTGTGATTACAGCAAGTCAAACCCACGTGGGACTCGGTGGAGCAACTCTGGCAACACAACTACAGCAGAGCCCGTTTGCGTGACTCCCCACACGTGGCGCTGGGAAGCCCGAGCGCGTTTTGGAGGCAGAGCTTCACGGCGCAGGGCTCCAGCCTTGCCCTGAACATGACGCTTGACCACGATGTCCATCGGCCTAAACTAACCCGCTCCTGGCTGCTGAGAAACCCCAGATAAATAGACAAAGTCCTTAAGCTCCAGCTGGGCAACGCTTTTGGAAAGAAAACTCAAGACGCTATGCGAGGGAAACCCTCGGCACACAACTAACTCTGCTGTTTCCCACTTCCTAGTCTCTTACCGTAATGCCCCCCTCTGGCTCCCTTGGCCCGTTTTTGTTCCTTTCTGCTTGCTATTTTCTCACTCTTTACATGTCGTGTGTCTGGAATTAGATGTAAGCCCTTCTGGGAAAGACAGGGTGAGCAACTATGGGATGAACGAAGTAATTTGAAAAATCAGACACCATATAACTATTTTAAAACTGTAGAAAAATACACTTGTGGATTGTTCCAATAAACCAAAGGACAATACGTTGATTTACAATATTCCATGAAATACATGTAAATCAAAATTTACCAGATTTCAATTACCAGAACGGTATTTGAAATAAGAGTGTATTTAACAAATGTAAAAGTAAGTTCTGAAATGTGATTTATATTCTCAGTCACTGCAAAAAAGTGAATTCAAACTGGAAAAGAAGGGAAAGGAAAGGAGAAACTGGTAAGAACTTAAACTGACATTTGCTCAAGACAGCCCTTTAAATCCTGCTCTGGCCTTTAGTGAAAAGCACTGGTTCCGATGTTTTAATTGACATTTCACTAAGGACCTGAAGGAATAACTACCAGGGATCTCTTATGCCTTCAGGACAAGATTTTTTTGAACACTTTGAAATCCACAGATCAAAATAAAAACATAACTAAATACCTACTTGGGAGCATTTGAATCTAGCATAGATAATTTTTGTTTTGAATTAGTAACTGTTAGTAGTAACCAGAAGTACATGGATTTTTGCAACCAAACCAATCCTATTATTAACAGTTGCGTTCTAATGACAGCTAAATGTTTTAGGCATCACTTTTGTATACTTAAATTAAGAAAATTACACATCTTCAGGCTGACTCACCCATTCATTTGTTCATACACATAAGATACACTGAGTTGCAAATAAATTACTGCATGGAGGTTTGATGGGGGGAGCTTTTCAAAGAAAAATAACAAGATAACCTTTAACATACATCTCCAATAAATTCATCAAACAGTAGAATTTAAGAGTAAAAGCTCACTCTCGTTCCTTGTGAATGTTTTTGGAAGTGTATCATAGTCACTCGTGGCACTTCCATATCTATATGCTACAGGTTCCAAATCACTTAGGAAATACACTGCTACTCTAAACCAGAAAACTCTCTGCCACAAGTCTCTTCCAACCTCTCAACTTTCACCTACGTTACTTTTTGTACCCATGCCACCCTCACTGACCATTTAATCCTTGCACTTATATTTGTGACTTGTCCTTGAGAAGTCAAAAGCCACAGATAAACGATCTTTGCTCAGGAGCATCACTGCATGAACGCTTCCACAGCCAAAAAGCAACACAGGAGGTAAAATACCTGCATCCTTCGCTACAGATGATGATTTATTCAGGTTGACTTCAGTGGCCTGAAATTTTTTTCTACCACTTACATGCCCGTCACGGCTGTCACCTTTGCTGGTGAGGGACTAGGAGGAAGGACAGGGCAACATCACAGTAGCCCCAGTCCAGCAGCTCAAAGGAGGAACGGGCTGAGGATGGTGCCCATGGGGTGAAATGGAGCCAAACTCCACTGACACCAGTCAACTCCTCCTTCCTATCCCAAACCTGCTGTTGGAAAATTCAAATTTGCCTTATCCGCAGAGAAATCGCACGCAGGTGCTCAGCATTTCAATTTGGATTCTCAAACCATCCACATTAATTTGACAACGCAGAGCAAAGCTGGGATTTGCTGAAGACAGTGGGCAGTCTCTGAAGAGCTGATTAGGTCTGAAAAGCTTTTATGGCAGACGATGAAAAAAACCTAGCCTGACTTTTATTCTGGGCTGAGTTTAATGTTGACAGGGGAATAGTCTACATTACTTGTAAAATGACAACAGAAAAATTCAGGCTTTGATCCTTCAAATTAGTTAGGCTCTTATTAAACCTGCCCTGATAATCAGGCATATTTTAAAGCCACAATTATTTTCTTAATAGATATGTATTTCTTTTCCTGGACTGATAAAATACATGCATCAGTACTGTGCAAATAAGATTCCACCAGGTTAAAAATCCCCAAACAAACAACTAAAACATTGATGATGATAACTAAGAATATTCTTTCCCTTAAGGCAAGTTCAGAGGAAGATACTCTTGCTGAACAGAGAAAAGGTTGTGTGTTTTTTAAAACAATTTCTAGTAAATTCATATCAAATACTTTGTGACACCACTTAATGTCAAAGCCAGCTCCAAATAAATACAGATTTGCCAGCAGCACAAAATATCTGAACAGGTTGCCTCAGTCAGAAAAAGAAACAAAGCCATTTATGCCTGACAGGTTTTTACTTTTCAGACAAAAAAAGAAGATAGAGAAAACTATCAGCCACTAGTTTGAAATAAAATACCAACTTTCAAAAACTATTTAAAAGCTTTCCTCACCGCTTGGCTAACTTTTACGGCTCTTGTATTCATTAAATGCCTGTGGGTAGCTTTATTTTTCAGTCTTCATAAAAATCAAAGAAATGCAACAGTTGATTTTGAAGAACATTATCTTAACGTTACTGTCATATGTATTTATGCCTGTTACAATGGTAATAAACAGGATCCCACATTCGGTGATTCTGATCTCTCTCTCATGTGTGTGCATCAATTTCTCCACAGAAGCAGAAGTAATCCCCGCCTCTTTCAAATATAAAACACTCAAACCCATGTAAAAGAAATCCACATAAATACGTGAGGAAATCACAAGGAAGGAATCTGGGAGACATAAGCACTTTAGGCAGGTTTTTATGCTGATATTCTCGTACCACCTCGAGATGGCCATTATTACCCACTGTACGAAATAGCACGCAAGCTTATCCATGTCCAGGGTCTACATTTATCTGTTCAAGTGATAGGGACAGAAACGTTAGAAAAGGAGAGAGTTCAGAAGGGTTTGGGGCTTTTTAAATGAAAAAGTGAAATAACTTTGCATTAGGAAATGCTGATTTCACAGGACTAAGAATTGTTACAAGTATATGCTAATCAGTTTCTGAACCATTTTGTTTCCTCCGGTATCTCAGTGATATGAGACATATTAAACCCAGGTATTCTGAAATGGAGCTTATATCAGAATGGGCAAATACTTTATCAAGACCAAAACATCTTGTTGTAGGGCAACAGACACAATTAAATAAAAGCTGCACAAAAGCCAAGCTAAAAAGTGATTCTCTAGCACCAACAAACAATTATTTTTTTTCTATCTCGCTAACCCATTTCTGTTGAAATTTCCATGGAATAGAAATTCATCTTCTTGGGCAGCTTCATTCATCCTTAACATCCTTTTCTGCAGACCTTTCCCAACGGCCAGTATGATAGACCTGCTAGGAGCAAATACGTCATGGTGCAAGGGGCAGAGACAGGTCCATAGGACTCTGCCTAATGAACTTAATACTTCAGATTTCTACTGTGGCGATCAAAAAATCGCACAGTTTCAACAGTCACGCACAGTCAGTTTTCCCCACTGGCAGATCACTCTGAAGCAACTCCACTTGTGATATGGGCAGAGTGTTTCCTTTTGAATTATTTGCTGCTAACTGCCGAGGATGAGTGCTCTTGAATGGAAATGGCGTTTCCTACCTCCCTGGTTCCCAAGGCAGAGCAACAGAGAATCTTCTCCAGCTAAGCAGCATCTGCTGAACTCCCTGAAACGCTGAAGGCAATTCAGACCCATTTATGTGAAGGCGAGGATTACTAATTTGGTGGTAGTACTCCAGTAGTACAGGGTTTTATTCAGGAAGAAATGCTAGCAAAATGAGCCAATACCTTTGTGCAATATATAGTGTAAACATAACCCTTGCGGGCTTCTAACGCCACCCAGACGCTTTGCCCACTTTGATCTCAATTTCCATTCTGTAATAGCCATGTTATTGTTCCTAACACAGGGAAGAATAAGACATTCATGAAACATGACAGTAAGTCATTCACACAGTAGAATCAAACAGCCTTAAATCAATTTCAAAATTGTTTTCCAGCAAATAATTATGAGATCTGAGCAATCAAGCCTACTTTCCCCTGCAAATCACTGTTTTAAACAGTGACCAAGACGATGGCGGAAACCTAGGCTCCACAGAGCAAACAGGCAGTGAGAGCAAGACTGTAGGTAGGCCGCGAAAATATGAACACTTACAAAGCCCCCTGAAGGGCTACAGCAGGGGGTTCTATATTTTAGACTTCTACAATGCTACTAGACATATATCCCCCTGCTTAGGCGTAACGGTTCAAGTCCAGAAAAGGACCAGGTGATACGTGTACAAGTCCGGTTAACTTTGCATGTCCCCGATCTTCCCAGGTGCCGCAGCTTGTTACCTTTATAGCAACCTCCTGCCTTGGAAGACTTCCACACAGCCGCGGATATGCCTCAAGCTTGTCAGGAACTCTGGCCAGCCTCCTTCCTGGTAGTTAAGCTATTTTACATGGACAGAGAGCTAAGAGTTTGAATCCTTCACTCAGTGGAGGGAAGGCAGCCTAGGCTTCTAACACCCCATGGAAAGGCTTTTCCTAGCAAGATTAATATAACAAGATGCAAAGAGGGGCGAGCAGGCACTACCGCTACATCATCCTTCTCCTGCTGCATGCTAAAAGCCATGAGTACACCCAGATGTGTCTTTGAAGGAGAGTGTAGGTGCCTGCCATGAAGAGAACGGTCCTAGGCTCTGCATTTTTAAAAGCATCTCTAAAGCAAGACACTAGAAATTCCCACTTGCCTCTGCTGATCAGCCTAACGCATACATGTGCTGACTATTCTGCTTTTAATTAAGCAGATTTGTGATTAACATGTTGGCTGGTTGGGACCCTATTCTAACGTGCCTGTGCTCTACAGAAGGAGCTTAACGCACACCTCGGGCTCCATTCTGCAAGCAGAGCACTCAAAATCAGGCACCAACGCCTCTTATACTCCCCTTCAGATTGTCCAAGACCAGCCATTAAGGCACACCTCTCTCCATTTCTTTTGTTTACTGCTCAAATAATGTCTACGGCCTCTGCTGCCGCGTTCCTTAAATACTCTGTAGCACTATTAATTGGTAACTACTGCTATTCATTACCTACTTGATGATACTACTGTCTTTCATATACTCTAAACAAACACCAGTCCAGATCTTCAGCTGTTATAAACTACCTTAAATGCCTCCAAGTTCAGTAATACCTCACTGATATGTATCACCTGCAGGGAATTTACTTCCATTTGTGTGTCAGGATTTTTTACAAGGGGATAGCAGGAGTGTCCTTACCAAAACATGGCATTTCTGTCCTTGGGTGGTAAATAAATTACCATGTAGCATATTTAGCTAAGCTACGGTTGATTTGTGTCAAAGCACTGCCATCAGCTTTTAATGTGCACGGCACATTCTCTCTGAACTCTTCTCCCTGAGGATTATTCTCCTTCATACGCCAAACACTAACAATTAAAAATTAAACCTGGCTGGCAGAACATCTTTGGCTTTTATTGTCCTCAGTGCATCATCTGGTCACCAATGTTCATCAACCTCTGATTACAAAAATTGATATTACTTTTCAGAATAGCTAACAAGTCAAAAATATGTGCCCAGTTCTGTCAATCAAGCGCTTCACCAGGGAACAGCGATAAAAGCCAGTGGCAGAAATAAACTTCACCCCCGAACAGGTGCACTCGGTTCAAACACTGCACATCCAATAGGGCTGGCGGGTGAGCTGTGCAGTTCCACGCGACCCTGGGATGTCTCAGACTGGAAATGCACAATGATCGCGAAATCAAGAAAGCGACAACCTTACAAAGTTGTGTTTTGTTTCCTCTTTAAGCTGCAGAACTGTACTGAAGACAGGCACGGCTCCCCTTCCTGCCTGTTCCTCTTACTCATCTATACTGTGAAGTCGGATAAAGAGCTTCCCAAAAATCTTCCTGACAGGAAGGGGCTGTATCATTGATTTACCAGCTTCAGGAACAATCACTGTAAACGCAGCCTCTGTCCAGAACGACAAAGGACAGGCTGACATAAAAAATGTATGAGGTACTGCTTGGTGAAACTCATAATAATCACCTTTGTTGTTGAGAGAGTTCGGTCACTTATGAGCGTTAAAGATTTTTCCCTCTTGGGTGCAGAGTATTAATAGAACCTTTTTGCTTACCGGAGGATCTTGATCCTCAGCTGAAACGGTAGTGATAACGGTGCCCTTGACTGCATCAGGAGCAACCATTCCCCTGTAGAGCTTTTTGCTAAATACTGGAGAGTAATCATTCATATCCTGCAAAACACAATTAAGAGTTTAGTTCTGAAGTTCAAACAGAATTAAAGACGCATTCACAATCATTTTTTTCAAACTCTACCCAATCACTCCTTCCTCATTAGGAAGCCTATTTGCCATTCACAGTCTCTCTCGGCTCTCAATTCCATTACCGCCGCACAAAACTAGCACACAAGGGGAAGGTGCCACAGTTTCTGTAAAAATACTCATGTGAAACAGATCAAGAGAAGGAAATTCTGCAGAAAAACAGTCTCACAAGTAAACAAAGCAGAGATTTCCATGACACCTGCTTCTCAAGCAGCGGGCCACAAGATGGCTTTGCTTATTTTCTAAAATAAATGAGCTGTTGTTGCTTGACAGTGTTTGTTACCTCTAATATGCAATAAATGAAGGGAAAGTATAATGTCAGATTAGCATCAACACCTCACGAGAGCCTAAGATGGTGTTCTTCGGACTGATGTGTACGTTGTCAAAAAGAAGCTTCAAAGGCCCAATTTCATCGGTGTAGGAGTGTATGTATGCACATACGTATACTTTCACACCTATACATGTGTGCACAGCTATATATGTATATATACATTCACGGGTCCCTCCTGGTGTGAAAGACGTAACCTCACCCACACACCAGGCTGTGTGGGACTGTGCGGGCTGGCACTCAGGTAGACGCAGCAGTCAGATGCACGCGACTCTTGGGGACACGGTGCCCCAACGCACATCTCTAAAGCACAATCTTTATTCTACCAATAAAACTGATTTCCAGTGTTTTTCTGCAGAGCCACCTCCCTAGCTTGAAGTGTATTGAGAATAGATTTTTTCATTTTTGCATACTACTATTTCCACGGTTTTGTGCATATGGAAACATAGACTAAATATTCTGGGTTTTTTGCAGAACAAATAAGCAGCATCATACGCCTTCAGCACACAAGAGTGACTTTACAGATCCACAAATGAAGAGCAGACTTTTTTTTCCCCCTTAAAGCAGAATGCGTGCCTGAGCCCCGGGGGAATACGGGTGCCACCCATCTCTTGGGTAACCCACGCAAACACAGCTACTCAAAGTTTACACAGCGATGCCTCTACCTGTCGTCACAGCTCTTTATGCTGCAAATGCAATAGCTGATACTGGCTAGCACACTATATTACACAATTGTTTCAAACATTCATCCATACCTCATCAGAGAAAATGATAGTATAATAAACATCTATATATATATAAAAAAATGACTGTTACAAGTCCATGTAAGTAAACTCCTGAGTAATTAATGTATTGTGTTCTGCTGAAAGGTCTGCAATTCAAGCCTTCGAGGCACTGGAAATGCCCTTTCTCTGATTTTTAGATTTTCAAAGAGACAACTGGATCATCAAAAAGTGACTACTAGGCAATTCAAACTAGGAGAGCATTCCAATGAAAACATTTTGGAAAAACATTCAAATTCAAACAGATTAGCATTTTTGCATGGAATTACAGGATTACAGGCATTGAATCTTATAATTTCAATTTCTTGACCTGTTTGCAAGGAAAAAAAAAAAAAAAAGTACTTCATCTGAGAATTTAATACCCAGGACTATTTTACATAAACTATCTTCTTTCTCCCAACTCTTCAAAGTGACATTGTGCTTGTAAAATAAGCTATCCTTGGTTCCGTTTTGCTCCCAGAAACTCCACTCCAGAGCAATGTGTCGCTGTGGCAAAGAAACCAACATCATACAGCAATCTCACACGGTAAGACTCCAAGCACAGCCATTCTACCTCAAAGCAAAGACGGGGAGTTATTTTATTTGAAGCAGACACAAAGCTGCTATGAGTACAGAAGTCCTAGGCAGTTAGGGATGGAATATTAAAAATCATCTCCGGTACGACAGGAGAAACGTGATACAAGACTACACGCATAGGTCTTACAACTGCATCAATCACCATGTTTGGAACTGGTTTGGTTCACAGATGCTGAAAGTTTTCCGGTGGGATACACAACCTTTTACAAACTGCATACACACAGAGAAGACGCCTTCTGTTCTTCCATATGAAGTCTCCATCTGGGGTAACGACCCAATACTACGCTTATAACAACTCATATTTTTTTTTGCAGCTTTTGCTTCCCACGATCGGGATGCTTAAGGACCACCTCCAGGAAGCAGGTGAAGTTTCTGGAATAACCCAGCCTTTCACTATATTTATGAATTTGCTTTGAATCCATCTCTCTCTGCGCACCCGCAAATCCACGGCCGTATCTGGTCTTTTATCTTTGGTGTAGCAGCAAGGGATCCCACTCTGTTGTTTGCTCACTGAGGGGTGGGGAGAATCACCCTGTGATGTTTTTGTTATCTTTTGAATACCTTTATGTGACCTTAGCACCTGGAAATCCGTGACTTAACGTATTGGAGAGCATAATCCTGTTTGAAGATGATATGCTACATCCTCTCCTACAGAAAGTCATCCTACTTAATGCACCTATTTTTCAGGACACATGGGCCAGTACAAAATAGAGAGGAATACAAAGCAAAGCATAAAGCAGACAGAAAGCCTTCTGCCTCTCTAACTTATCTTTCCTCTAAGACAAGCTTTATGCACAATTGTGCCTCGTAAACCTTACCAAATAGGCACCAAATGTTTCAGTCATAACTAGACAGAACAGCTCCATGTGCTTTTCTTCCTGGCTCATCTCTTCCTGAATCCTAAAGCAGCCACTAATTTTTTATAGCAGAGTTCAAGCTTAAATCGTTTCCACTTTTATCAAAATAAAAGTTGCCCCTAAGAATCACCTCGGGTCTTCTCGTTAGGCAGCGGCAGTAAGTGCACTTCAGAGAGAGCAAGACTGTCATCACAGCCAGGTGAGCAAGCCTCACTTACTCACACAAATGTCCACGATAAATAACTGCTAGAAGCAGAAAAGGGATTTTTGCAGGCAGAAGGTTTACATGCAAAACACTCTGATGACGTGGAAATGGGCTTTTTTTAGTTGAAATGACTCTTCTGGGCAATTCCCAATAAAGTAAGTAGAGATGTTGTTAGAGACATGTTGGAGAAATTCATATATTATCATCTCCTTCAACTGGTATAATTTCTCTATACACATTATGGGCACTTAAAGGTACCAAAAAGGTCACAAAAAGAAACTATTGGTATTCTGGCAAAAAGCACCACCACCAGGGATGGAATATAGTCTGGATTTGATTTTGTTAGACACGTAATGAAAGCACACTCTGTATTTTCTGTGAATAGCTCAAGAGATCATAGGCGTGATCCACCCCATCCCACCCCCAAAACCTCTGCCCCTGTAGTCAAGGTATACAGGTAATGAATTCTCTCTCTGTCTCACTTTAAAATACTCGGGCTGTGTATTTTGACAGTAAGGTAATAGCAGCCACATATTTATAGATAAATAGAATCATAGAATCATAGAATAGTTTGGGTTGGAAGGGACCTTTAAAGGCCATCTAGTCCAAATACAAATACAAACCAGCCTTTCTGTCACTGCTCATCTAGCTGCAGATTTATTATATCTTTACTCATCTTTGTTTACAAAACAGAGTGAAAGTCAAAGCATGAAACCCCCAAAGCTTCCTCCCTACCATAGATGCTCTTATGTTTGGTTTTGTTTCTCATTGCTCACACTGGGCAGCACGTAAAAGCACAATGGGACGCATCCTTACATCTTTCCCTTGCACAAAGGTTAAGAATCAAGCACGAAGGAAGCACAGCCTGGGAGGGATGCTCAAATACTATTGCTCTTGAGAATCCACATTAGTACCTTCAAAAGCAAATGAAGACGTATTAAGATATTTTTTGATGCCAACTCATTTGTTAACTCAGACATGACCCTTAGCGTGCTAATGTTCCCACTTCCTGGCCAACTTCCTTACCCTCTGAACACGACACATCTCATTCACAACATTTAAAGGGTTGTTATTTACCAAAAGGTTTGTAGGAAACAGATATTGACCTGTCTGCAAAGATTATGAAAATGCTGAACAAAAATGTTGGTGAACTAAGATCGTCATCTAGGAATGCCAATGAGGAGAAACAAAGCATAGGGGAGGAAAGGCATTAAGGAGCAAATCAATATGTAATTTAAAAATCATTAAGACAGTCACTAGCTGTAATGCACTAATACTAAACTAGGCGCTCCTAGACAGGTGGTGACCGCCGACGTGGGAGGGCAATACGCAACTAGAGCAGAAGAAAAATACCTGCAGTACAGCGTTCCCAGCATAAAATTAACTTGTAAACTTAAACGGACTTCAGAGACGTTCATATATTTTTCATTTATGGAGACACCAAGAGACCTTTAATACTTGTACTCCACCAAGTTAAGAACATAAACCTTTAACATTTGGGTGAAGTAATTCCCTCTTCCTCCTCATTCACTAATCTGGGAAACACACGAAGCGGATTCAAATGTCCGCTTCCTTCCTTGCGCCATCACTGCCCCTTGACTTCACCTGACGTGCATCCAGCCACGCGCGCAGCGCAGCACGGACAGCCCGGATCGCACGCTCGCAGGCAGCGAGCAGCGGCTGCCCTAGCGCAGGCACTTCGGCAGCTCCTGGCGTCACCAGGACTTGGGACAGTCTTTGTCACAGACTGGAGCAGCCCCAGTGTTCCTCTCTGCCTTCGCAGTGGATCCTGCAGATCCGCCTCCCAAAGGCTCGAGACACGTGTATGAAAATAAAATCTCACCCTTCAAAGTCTCACCTGAGCAGCAAAGCCTGGGAAGGTCAACTGCACCAGGAGTCGCTACGGCAGTTCCAGGATATTTGGGAAACCCTGCCTGAAGGAAGGAGCTGGATACACCGGGATTACAGCTCCTTCCTGGTGGGTGCTGAGAGAAGGCAGCTGTGGTGGGATCAGGATATAGCCCCTTCTCACTCCAGTGAGCGACAGCTGCAGCTCATGACTGTTACCACGTTTCAATTAATAAAATGCAACATTACAACGAGCGTCAGACTGATCTGGTTTGAATATTACGACTAACCTAAAGACTTTCCAAAGAATAATAAAGTTTTTTGAAAATGTGTTTTGGTAGAAATCTTGATTTGTAAGAGAAAAATAAAGCGTAAAAAGTTATTTTTTCATCAGCTATCTCTACACAAACAGAAGCAACTCTGGATGACACTCCAATATATTTATGTTTATGTGTATATACATGTATTTATGTATACATACCTGTATCTATCTCAGGCATAATAATTTGTGCACATGCCCTGTTATCCTGCAAAGGGAGCCGTTACTGCCCTGAAACGGCTGCCTTTAGCCTGCAGCGCGCTAGAGGGCAGCCCTACCAAATGGAGCGAAGCCTCGCCTCCCCCAACACCCATAGAAATCAACGTTTTACCCTCTCCCAACTCCCTTCTTATGAAAACAGGGTTATACTTTTTTACTTCTAGTTATCTAAGTTTTGGGGCTTTTTTGCAGCTTATAAAAACAGTCTGATTTTTTAATTCCTGGTTTTTGTAGATTGTGACCTAATTATAATCAAGTATTGCTTATTTATTAACATAGCTGTAATTCCATGGCAGCAAAATCTAATTATTAATGTGCTGAATAGTTCCAGAGGGACAAATTCCTCTCAAACACCACCAAAATCACAGATTCTTGCCGATTTACCTAGACCACTAAGAGAATCGCACTGTTTAGCTGATTTTTACCATTATCAGCAGAGTATGTGCGTGGAGGTGCCTACCTGGGGAGCCTGCATTACAAACGGAACTTTGCACAAAGCTTCCCTTTCTTCTCGCCTCTCTCCTCAACTGCTAAGTCAAAAACATCTTACCATAAAGATTCTAAAAGTCTGAGGAAATGTTTTACTCTCCTATTTCTGACCTGTTGAGAAAAATCACTCATTAAGTTTGTTTGCTTCTTAAACATTACATTTTCTGGGTTTGTAAATACTTACATACAGTAAGTATTTACATAAAGAGTTTGTAAGTACATCCATGCGTTTCTCCTACCACTTTAGGACTGCGCTCTTTGATTACACCTGCTGATACCAAGGTTTCTAGCCGACTATATCCAAGTGGAAATCAACATTCCCTTGCTATAAAAACCAGCGTGACTGAACAGCGTCTGAGCTAATAAATGTATATTAGGCATTTACAGCTCCCTTTGCAGTCTGCTGGCTTTTATCGCAAGTGTAATAAATAGGGCGAAAAAAATGTATTTTTAAAGTGATCCCTCCTTCCACTAATATTAAACGTACATAAAATAATCCCACAAAGGGAGAAAGTAAAAAAGTTTACTTCAAAGCATAGCATATGTCACACACTGAAATTTTCAAGCCTTCCCAATCTTTTTCGCCAACTACAGATATGTATCTGTAATTTTCTGCTGTCATTTTGTTTTGAACATCTGCCACTTAAGTCTATGTGCACATTACCAGAGCTGGTGCCTTCCCATCTGAGCTGCCTCCAAGTGTTTAATAATCCCCTGCTGTCTGGGGACTTCCAAGGGCACATTTAACATTCCTCTATCTGTGAAACGCTCTGCTACAGAAAGGAAAGGGGGGGTTTTGGTATCACTGTACTTGAAAAATCATTGCTCCTCTTGTGCATTCTTTAATCATAGAAAGATGTCACTCAACGCCTTATTTAAAAAAATAAAATCCCCAGTCAGGGAGGGCACTCCCCACACTGGGCACCCTCCACTCCCGGCTCATCCCTTCATGTGGAGCAGCCCCGCTCACGCTGATCTCTCAATATCATTTTCAATTTCTTCATGTGTTAACTACCAGTTCATGAAAAAACCATGAAAGTGGGAAGTGAACCCTTTGTAACAAGCACCCAAGGACCCACAGATCTTTGACCTCGGCCACAAGGCCTCATCTTGCCCTTTAACAAACCATTTTTTGGGCCCAAGTGAGCAAGCGCTTTCATTTTGATACAACTGTGCTTTGCAATGGGTTCCTGAAGCTCTGCTTAGCTTTAAAGGACATGCCAAGCGCAGGTTATCACTCGGCAGAAACCTCTCCAGCATGGTGCTCACTGATGTTCGCACGGGATGAGATCTTTGCTACCATCGTTACATTTCAGCTACAGCAGCTGTAAGTGCCGTACTTTCTTACCGCCCGTTCCTCTCGTCCGTGCTAACTGATAACAGCCACCTAGTGCCCTCAATTCTTTCTGTAATTTCTCAATTTCTGCAAGTCCTCATTTGATTATATTTCTCTTTTGTTAAACTTACGAAGTTTCCCAAGCCTTCCAATATGACGCTAATCAACCTTATTCAGAACAGTACAAATGGACAAATGTAAAATTGAATATTAAAATGCAAATTTCATATGCTTTCATGTCATGGTGATCTTAAATTACACAATACTCTAAAAATAAGTTTTAAAGCTCTTCTGAATCAAGGTCTCTGGATTTGGAGTCACAGACTCAGCGTTGAAACAACTGAAAATTTGAGCTGTGACTTCAGAAAACCATTCTCTCACAGGCGAGTTTATTTTTCTGAAAGAAAACCAAAAAAATGTTATTCAACTGTAATCCCTTTACTAGCAATTATCTTTTCTTTTCCTCTTCCCTTAAACGTCTACAGCTACAGCAAAATACAACCACAGATCTTTACTTTAAGCCAAGAGTTGACTGATATATCTGTCTATTCATGTATGCATGTAAACTGTATACATTCTTTCACTAAGCAAACACGCATGCAAGCTGAGAGGATACAACATTAGTCTCCAGGCCTTACTAACCCCTAACAGTCCCCTAAAGGACTACTATAGGCAGTTAATATACTATCTAGAACTGGGACAATAACCAGGATCTTAAGATTTCAAGCAAGCTCTCATCCTTCGGCTAAAAGACTGGTATTACTCACTTAAATGAGTGATTTGTTGTAATTTACCCAGATAATTCTGTGGAGTGGTTCACAGCAACAGAATCTTACACATCCAGGTGTATCTAGCCTTTCAAATTGTTTGCAAAGGGATTAGAAATGAGTAACTGTACAACAGCTTACAATCACTGAGGTAAAATGATTTTTTTAAAGATAATTTCAATTTTGTTTCCTCTGGGACTTGTGCTTTCACTTCATCAGTCAGTTTCTGTAATTTATATGAAAAAGGTGAGCACAGAACAATTTATACTTCCTGAAGTCTATGATAAAAGTAACGGAAAAAAATTCTACTTATCACTTATCTCACTGATTCTTAGCTTTAAAACTGGTTTTTTTTTACAAATGCAGTAACAAGTTAATTTTATTATCAATAATCATATATGTGATGGAAAACCTACTGTGATTATTTCCACTTCATCCTACATATGTAAAAGAGTGCCTTCAAAGTTTTGACTCGTGAAAAATGCGGCTTTCGGGGGGAGGGTGTGCGTGTGCTGTGACCTCATTACAAGGCATAACATAGAAATACCTAATTTCACCAGATACTGGAGTATCAAGAACTTGAAGTCCCTTCCCATTCTTTATGTAATCTCTTCGCCTCTTATAATAAACACATACCGCCCTTAAAGGTATTCTCCTTTATGGTTCATGCATCTCACCAGTACATTCGTCCCCCAAGACATGTACCTAGGTTTGCAAGCAAACCTTTATTTGTGACCCTGCATGTTGATACGCTAAGGTAGAATTTCAATTTTACATTTACATTAAGGCCACTGAAGTAAGCCACTACTTAAAAACAACTCCTAGCTGTGCCGCAAGTATTTGAAATATCTGTTAGATTTATGTATCAACCACAGTGACCAGTTGAGGAGGACTGAGGCTGGCGAATCAAGCGATGCCGAGTAACTTTGAGCAGCGAGTTCGACATCATTGCGATGATGCTGACAAGACAATATGACAAACTGTATGAAAGCGGCACTCGGAAGTTTGTCTTTAATTGGGTGCAGCACTTCTTTACACAGGGTTCTTTGAAGCTATACAAAATAGAGGCTTGTTAACACGGCACAACTGTCTCTTCTTCATATTTAGTGCTCAGCAGGCCCTAAAGTAGCTCATAATATAAATTAAGGGATAATATTCATAGTGGAATATACGAGGCAATAAAGGACTAGCAGATGATTGAACAGATAAGTTGAGATTGAAAAAAAACCAAAAAAAACAAACCACCCCTGTTTAATGGCACCGTAGTCCAGCACCACGCCGGTTATTCCACTACTGCCACCAGAAAAGAGAAAAATAAGCAGTTACATTTTGGAGGCAACACAGCTCACTTTTTAACCTTCGTGTGAGTTATGTGCTGCTGCTGTGCTGGATTGCCCTGGTATTCTTTGAACGGGAAATGGTGTTCATTACACGTTAGAAAGGAAGGATTAACTTCATGGATGTGAATTGATTGAAAAAACGTAACTTAAATTTTATTTTAGAAATGTTAGAAAATGATGACATGTGTTCGACCTTAACTGATTCACTAATGTTTTTTATCTTCCATGTATCCTTCATTACCTGTATAATTTTCTGGCAGAAAATCTTCATTATTATTGTAATTAAATCTCAGCATAACACGAAATCCCGCCATAATGAAGCAATGATGTATTACTGCTCACCTGCTCATTAGAAACCAGACTGGAGTGAATTGCTAGTATAAACCGGCAGGAAGAGAAAGCCGTGGCAGCTACCCATGTGCACGGCTACTTAAGCATCTGGCGGAGCAGGGTTGGAACCAAAACGTCCAACCCCTCCCTAGCGACAGCCTGTGGATCCCTCTTCTCCCATGTTCTCCTCATGATAATTTAAGCATTTTACAGAGACTAAAGCCACTCACTCCACAGCACTCTGCAGCAGTACAGTGAATGTGCTCTGAGAGAGGAGAGGGTCCTGCTCTAACATTTTATTCTAGCTGTCTCAAATCCTGGGTTCCTGCACAGTTTCTTCATCACACCTTTATTTGCTTTACTGTTGGCTCCAATTGTTTGGTTTGAGAGGGTGATTCACTCACAAACATGCAGCTTCTTCCAACCCTCTCACCCTAGAAAAGCAAACAGATTATATTTCTCCTGGTTCTGATTCAAGGCTTACGTTGTCAGAGAAACAAAGGGAGCTTTCCTGTCTCAGCAGGTCGGAGCTCCGCACTGCTACGGCGTCATTACAACCACGATCATGCCATCTGCTTCCAACTTGAGTATGAAGGACCGCAAGAATGGTCACGTTGATGAAGGACCATTCAGAGCAACCGTGCCAGAGAGAAAGATTCAGCTGTTACACATTTTTGCACGGGTGGTTTGTTTCTTTTATGCAAAGTTCCCAAGGAAGGGAAGACGTAGCACAGCGATTATGAAAGATTCAAACTCCCCCCCACAATAAGTACCAATCAATGCATATAATGCACGATCTACAGCGTATGATGACTTCTGACTTCTCAATGGCATACTTTTCTTGGAAAACTAGTTTGACAGTTGCAGTCTGTGTACTCTCTGATGATAGCAGTATGTTTATTGATGTTCGTGGCTACAGTCAGTTTTACTAAATCTGGAAATTCATTGTATAATGTTTGCAACAGCCCACTGGGATTAAGGCATGGTAGGAATTATACAAAATATTGGGTTGGCAGTCTCATAATATGGCATTGCTAGAAACATACAGATCTGTGTGTGTTTATTCTTGTTGCTCTATCACTTTGAATCACCAGCCAGAGATAATGGCTTCATTACACTACGTACTCTACTTGAAAAACTAAAAAGAAAACCAATCCCAGAACACAGAAGGAGGAGAAAAAGCAATTATAACAAACAAGAAAGAGACATAAAGTAATACAAAAATAATGCTGGTAATAACAGTAAGAAGAGGTCACAGCATAAAAGATGCAAGTACCTTACAGGCCCCATGATACAGGAAGTCTTATAATATGTATTTAGGAACACATTACTCATTCAACAGCAATATAAACCGGGAAAAGGTTAGTCCTGTTTCTGTTAAGCAGCTCTATTACCATAGTAATTGTTTCCAAATGCTAAATCCTAATAATAAGCACACCATTTGAACAGTAATGATTCCGCTTCTTCCAATACTGGGAAGCATTTATATTGCAAGGGGACGCTTGCACGTACCGCAATATGCACTACGGGCACTCTTAGCAAATATCTCTGCCGTTCTCACGGCGAGAGAAATTATGCCTCAACAGTGGCAAACCACCAAAAAATAGTGCACAAATTGTTTCTTGGAGTTGCTACTGGTTTTATCCCTTAAACTACGTTTTCAAGACTGATAAAATTTGCTATGTCTAACCTGTATAATTATATATATATATTAAAAAAACCCAGATAAAATAAAAAGGTTTGTGTTCTTGATTACAGATCCGATTACAATCATCAGTTCTTCTGGATGAACACTTGTGCAATCTCCCACACCATCCCAAGACAAGATGACTCATTACTACCTTCAGGTTAAGGTGAAAAGTTATGAAAGCAGAGAGAGGAATCCGAGAACCGGGCAAAAAAGAAAAATCTCAGTCTGTTTGAGGTGGTTTGCATCTTTCTGGCAAGAAGAAATCAATGCCGCTTACACTATTCCTCCTCGGTAATACTAGAAAGGATGCAACGATTTATTAATTTGCTTTTGGCTTTCTTTGAAGGAGGAATCATAAGGCATCCGTACAATGTAAAGGGCCGTTCGGCTGCAGCAGTGACCAGTAATGTATTTCAATACCGACATGCAGGTAGCAGATTAAGTTACTTTTTTTCTGCAGTGAGTATTCTGCTATGCAACCTGTGTTTTGATCAAGTTCAGGGAAGGTTAATACAAACTATTTGTAACTTGTCACGCCAAAGACTGAAAGCGAGAGACTGAAGAAAGTCGCTGTGTGGATCTACCCTCCCCCAAGCCACAAAGATCAGTGTGATTATGGGTACACTGCACTGCTGCTCATTCAGTTTTATATCACATAAACAATGTACGAAACCATCAGATGTTGTCCATAGTTGGTTAACAGAATCCTATTACGCAGTAAAATTTACAAATGCTTTCGGTTAAGAGCTGGACTGTGAAAAATGACAAATGTTAACAGAGCAGCACAAGCCCCAAAGGACTTGGAGACCTCTGTGATGTAAATAACGCTTTGAGGATTATCTGGACTCAATCCCTAATGCTTACATGAATTCCCTGCTCGGACCCACTATGGCCTTAATGCTTGCTTCTGGTTTCCTCTGGTTCCATTTTGTGGTAGTAAAGACTGCAATCGGCACAGCTGGTACGTTAGGGCCTACAGTGTATCTGCACTTGGTTTATTTCCTATTTGGGGTCACCCACACTGTATTGAGATAATTACTCTAATACCATGTTCTAAATAAAGTAAAAGCACATTTACTACTAAGAAGAATCAGACACATCCAGTTTCTGGTTGCAGAGCAGGAGGCAGAGACAGGCTGAACGGGAACAACTCCTCCAGAGCCGTGGCAGAGGGATGTTCGTCCCCACGCAGAAGCACCCTGTCCCCGAACACAGGCTCTGGGTTGGCCGATGGTCTGGCAGAAATCCCGAGTTCTAGAACCCCTTTAATCCCCTGTGCAGACATCTTAATTGGTCAACAACAAACTACAGATGACTCCAATGAAACAGTGAACGTGCTTACCAGGAGTTACCTATTCAGCTATGCCCTGGAGCAGCAGCTCGGCCCATGGTTAAGATTGCAGAGGCATAAAAGCCTGGATTGGAATCGAGCAACACACTGTGCATGAAGCTCTAGACCGCTACATAACGCGTGTCATTTACGCCACCATGCATTCCAGACCTAGGGCCGGATCGAGTGCCTTGTAAACACCCTCGCTCTTGAACTCAGTTCCCTCTGTCAGCTTACCGGGACGTGCTGGCGTTGGCCCTGTCCAAGGCGTGCACCGCCGCTGTCCTCAGGGGAACTTGACTGCCTTGCCCTCTCTGCGCTGCTCAGGACTTTCCGCCCCAGCAAAGGCACGTCAGCTCTCCCCCTTCAGAACAAGGGGGAATACGAGTCTTTTCCACTCAGAGCAAACCCAAACGCCATCACAACGCACTTGGTTACTTCTGTACTTCTTTTCACACCCGAGGCCTGCTCTTCTGTTTGTTCTCACCTGGCTTCCAAGACTCTGCACCCCTCTCCTGCTGCTCTGGCTCTTGAATCAACCATTCAAGGTGTCCTCTTGAGTCTCCTTCTCATCTCGCACAAGGGTGGCACAAGGCTCTGATTTTGATCTCCATCTTTCCCCACCCCCTCTGTAAATTTTGCATCTGGAAAGTTCACCTATAAGCTCAAATTAAATGATTCTTTCTATTTTAGACATCTCTTGTGACGCAGGTTCTAAATTTCTACCATCTGGCATTAATGACATCTACCCAACAAAATGAGATATTAAAAATGTTTTTTCCACAAGCCACCCCCCATTCTCTCAACTGCCACTCAAAATACTACTATTCTACCTGTCACTCAAGGCTGGAACCTAAGCAGCATCTTAATCTCAGCAATATATATAATAATTATGTCCATGGATCTGTTGCAAAAGTCAGCCTGTCACCGAGTATGACACGTAATCATTTCTTTATTTTCTTTCTCATTTAAAATACAAGCTGCTTGTCCTCACTTTCAGGCCCTGTTCTGTCCCCAGCCTAACACCTTTTGCTGCAGAAATTGTTCCTCCTGGCTCCAGCCCAGTATTCCAGCCTCTCAGTATCATCATACTCCCTTTTTGTCGCTCAAGTGCGGGAAGAGTTTCCAGGAAAACTAGAACCCTATTTTTTGATCCTGCTAATCCCCTTCTGGAGTTCCCTATTCCCCCATCACCTCCTTTGACAGTACACGAGGTGCTGTTACACTAAGGCCACCAAGTTGAACTGTGGTGCTTCCCTGTACCCCGTCAGTAAGGAATATGATACAAATGCACAACCATGCGCTGGGTCAGCCCTGTGATGCAAACTGCAGCTTTTCTCTGAGAACAGTCCTAATTGAAAACAAGTACCTTTAAAAAACCCAACAAAACCACCCCAACCCACTTGATTCTTTCAAAAATACTCTGTGCTGGGAAAGCTTCTTTTAGGAAAAAAATAGGTTTGAGCAACTTCCTCCTTAAAAGTCTAACATAAAAGGCTCAGGGAAGGATGTCAAAAGCTATGCTTTGATTGACTTGGAAACCGCCGGGGAAGAGCGCAGACTATTAGGAAACAGGTGACCTGCATCTCAGTCTGGGAAATTTTGCAGAGATGAAGAGGTATTGTAGAAGCCTTCTTACGTTGTCATCAAAGCTAATAATCGGAGACATTTACTGTCCCTAAAATAATTCTGAGCTCAGTAGAGACTGACAAACAGAATTACTCAAAATCATGTGGCAATTCATAGCATCTGCAGATACACAGTAAGCTGAACCCGAGACTGATTCATATATGCTAAATACTTTCCGCAGACCTACATTTCAACTGAAGTCGCCAGATATGAAGTTCACATTTGTGAGCTATGCTTTTGTTCCTGCTACAATTTTTGCTTCTTGGCTAAAATACGAGTAATTAAACTCTCTTCTCTCCCACAGCTCACAGTTCTTCACTGACACAGTCAACAAAAATGAAGCCACCACTGAAAAGGACTCGACTGTCTGGCTCCGGAACTGCACCTTTGTAAATGCAAGGAAGCATGATTTAGAGCATCTAAAATATCCTCTCCTCTTGGACGAGAGTACATCAACCAAATTAAGATGGGTAAGTGCTAACATTTCAGCTACAAATGCTTTTCATTTGTGGATCGTTACCAAACAGAATACCATTATCCCCGTATTACTGGTGAGAGAACTGCAGCCCAGAGGTGGTGCTGTAACTCACTGCATAAGACCATTAAATAAGCCCGTTTCTTTGCAGCTCAGTATTTTCAAGCAGCAGAATCTGAAATATAGGATGTAGTGTGCCACATCAGCACTCAATACACCTGAATCGTTCATAAAATTACAATTTATGAGAGCTTTAACTGAAACGTGATGGTGTCATTTTTGCAAACAATTCCATTAGGTACTTATTTCAACCTTTCAGAGATTCTAAAGGACCATACATTTATGTGTATGTCAGGTATGCTTGTACTTCATAAATCTGTGATCCAAGATTTAACTACATAATTGCATATAGCAAAGTAATTATAGCTGTTATTAAGTGTATGTGTAACTGAACAAGCTGCTGTCAGAAAAAGGCAGTAGCATACAAGTGAAAAAGCAGGCACGCAGACCATGCTACCATGCTCTGGTGTTTCATCAGGACACTGTAGGGGCTGATGAAGTATTTTGTAACAAACAGGAGAGGATGCTATCAACTGACAAGTTATTCCTCTTACCTTTACTCTCACTGTGACAGTAGCGAGACCGGGAGGCATAGTGCCCTTGCTATCGAAGGCTTCCACAAGAAAGGTGAAGGTTGCTTCCGTGTCAGAGAATGATTCATAATCCAAGGACTTCAAAAGCGATAACTCGCCTGTATACCTGTTCAGTGCAAAATACTGCAGTGCTTCCTGTGTCCGAATTCGATAGTTAACATCAGAACCGAGATCAACATCCTTCGCCTAGAGCATGCCATACAGGGGAAAAAAAAAAAAGTACTTAAACCCAAACAAAATCCATTTGCACAAAAAATCCCTACTGGATTTAAAGAGCATAAAAAAGCAAAATACTGCAAACAACTTTAATTTCGTTATGTTATTCTAATAGTATTGGATGTACTTAATACTATTGCACAAACACGAGGAAGACAAATCCACTTAAGGTTGTAAAACCCAGAGACACCCGCCACAGGAAAGGAGCATAATACTCTGGGCAAGAGTCACCGGAAGCGCAGTCTGTTCTTGTTCTCTTCCCTGGGCACCTGCTATCGGCCACTGCCAGGGAGGGGATGCTGGGCTGAGCAGACGTTTGATCTCACCCCCGCACGTCAGCACGGATGGTTTTATTTCATACCAGTATTTAGACAAAGAATATTAATTTTCATCAGGATAAGGAGTAGTATGCAATCGCTTTAGCTGTAATTTGACATTAGATTTATCTGCAGTCAGGTTCAGAGAAAACCATTCTCGTTGCAATCATCTCAGGACAGATTCTTCTCATTAAAGGATGCTGACCAAAACATCAGGAGGATATATAGACTGCTTGTGGGAAGTGAACCTCAGCTGTCTTAGAGATCTAGCTCATCCTTGAACAATTAACTCTCACTTGTCTGAGCATCTTTTATAGTTAGCGAAGAGAAGACGACACCTCCAGGTGTTCACTTCCCTTTACTCCAGCTATCTTAGATGATGATCTTGGTATCGGGTGAATTGCTTCTGGAAGCAACTGTTCATCTCCATTAACTATAATGTGAAGTTAGACATCCAGGTTTGACTTAAATGTCTAAATCAGTGGAGATAAAGCTCTCTCTTGCTACTAATGTAAACAGGCAGAAGCAATACGATGAGCTTTCAAAAACAAATCAAAAGCACTTTAAATGTGTAAAACAATATTCCAAGAAATGACAATAGCAGTGTAGGTTTTGTTGGTTGTTTGTTTAATAATTGCTCTTATTTCCAAATGAACCTCAGCTTCAAACTATTTTTATGTACCTGTCTAAAGGTCACGCGTTTTTCAGCCTGTTAAGTGTCATAACCTCCCCCACTCCAGTTTGCAATCTTTTACTGCAGTCTCACTGACAAGTTAAGTAAGAACATGCTTGGTATTGCAGAACATTTACAGAACATCTCCTTCGCTCCATACTGCCTTCTTACCTCTATTTGCAGGAAGACAGTGCCTGGCGGTAGATTTTCTGGCACGCAGACCGTGTAGGAAGCGTTAGTAAAAACAGGGCTGTTGTCATCAATATCCAGCACCTTGATGGCTAAAGTTAGTGTTGAACGGCGGGGGTCCACAGCTCCGTCCGTTGCTTCAACAGTAAGTTCATAATAGTCCCTTACTTCTCTGTTCAGTTTAACTGCCGTATAAATGCTACCGTTTGATGTGATTCGGAAAAGATTGTTGAAGTTTGCCAAACTGTAATGGACTTGACCATTAACACCAGCATCTGGGTCTGTAGCCTAACGAAACAGAAAAAAGAACCATGTTTTAATGCACTTTTTTAACACAAGGGCCATACCTGCATGGGAGTAAGAAGGTAAGCTAGGGGAACATGCTACAGGAGGCTAATGCTTGTGGGGCTACTCAGCACTTGTTTACAGCAGCTTGCCTCTCGCTGATATTTTGCTGAAGAGAAAATATCCCACGGAAACAAATCTCTTAATTTGCAGTGACAGAAGGTAGGTTTGCTGGATCCCAAATGGACTTCAGGAGAAAATAACGCGTTTAGTTGCTCAGCCTTGGACAACTGTGCACGTAAGCAGAAGACAAACTAGATGCTTTTAAAGTCAAGCGCTCAGATACTTCTAACACCGAACTACCTTCAGCGCTAGGTGGTGTCTGAGGGGAATTTTTATTTTACGCTGCTTGATTTAGGTGTTTCATTGCTGCTCAAATCAATATGGAGTACCTGCTTAGATGAAAGATGGATGCAGTCAGCAGATAGCTAGAATAGACACGTTAGAAACTGTCATTTCGCTTAACGTGTTCGTCACATTTAGTGGTATGTTAATCGTTGCCCTCTGAGGAGCTACTTGACTTTCTGTAGTTTGTTTATCGTGTTCTTCAAAACCAAACGTTATCACATTTCATCCTTATTCTTCTACACTCAGAAGAGGCAGATGATTGCAATAGAAAACTGTTTAGATTTTGTTCAGCTGATATCTTTGTTCTCAGGTACTGAACTAAGTCTCAAATTTCTGTATCAGCCAAGTAATTCTTGCTATTACATAACTGCCCTTATAGGCACGGACAAAATTCATACGTTTTCCCTAGAGCTACCAGGCCCTCAACATAGTTTGAATGCTGATCCATTATTTTTCCTCCTCTTAATTAAATTATGGCATGATGAATAATGTTATGTAAATTAAACAAAGGGCACTCTGCTCTGTGAGCAAGGTATTTTCATTTATCTGACTTTATAAATGAGGCAACAGACATCTGGGAAGATCATAAGAGATTTTCATGTTTTGTTATCGGAACAATTGTCAGGAAGTTTCCATGAATGTTTAATTCCGGTGAAGGTATTTGTTGCAAGACTTTGTAATGAAACCATTTGTCTTCCTAGAAATCAATTAAAAGTTAATTAAAATTGTTAATAAGAAAAATTTCCCTGTGCTTTCCCCCTGCACTACATCAATGCGCTAAGCAGTAATGGCTACAACTTCATAACGATCAGTCTATGGATAACACATCCTTTTAATCGACATCTTTCAATGTATAGTTGATTTGCTTAGCTTACAATCAATTCTATTTCCTTCGTAGAAATAACTGATTTGGGGCAGAAAGACCTCCTAGATGACATACTGGAAAACCATCAGAAAGCTACTCAAGGAGAAAAGTTTACAGTATACAGTAACAGACACAGCCCCACTGAAAGAACAGCAAAGTATAGGAAACGCAGAGTAAATCGCAGAGCTTCTGGATAAGATGCTAACAGCAAGATTCACCTTCAGGCGACTTAATCTGCAACACATGCACGAGGTCAGTCCTCATACTCAGCCTCTAATGGAAGCCAAAGCCATATTAGAGCAATTAAATTGATACTCAACACCTGGAGTTAAAAACCCCAACAAAAAACCCCCACAAAAATCTCTAACAGTAGTCTGAAATACTACCACCACTGGAAACTATGAGGATAAACTAGGTAACGTTTTTATTTGAGATTAATTTGGAAGTATGTTTTTGAATAGACAAACTTATTTTTTAGGAAAGTAAATTAAAATGACTCTCAATAACATGGCAGGCTTTGCAATTTGGTTCCTAAAAACACGACTATGTATGTTGTAAACTCATTTGTTTACATCCTTGGGCATAAACATCTTTTCCACATTCTGCCGGACTGATTTGTTTCCATGCAGAGTAGCAGGCAAATCATCATTATTAAATCCAATTAAACTAATTGTTATAGTACCACCATAACACTGGTGAGAAGTCAACCAAAGACATGTGAAGATAAGCATTAGCTCTGTGCCTTTTTACATATCTTAGTCCTGTGCTTCCACAGCACGGGGCAAATTCAAGTTTCAGAAGGATGCCCTGACTGAACCCTCACACAGAAGTTTGCTGCACTTTGTCCACTACAATTTCTACCAGATGGATTCTCTGATTATCTATTAGATTTAAAAACCAGCTTTTCTCCAAGCTTCCTGCCCTATGTGTGGCGTTACACCAGAGACGACTACTGCCTACTGACAAAGCCGCCATCTCATTGCTCGGGCAGCGCTTTGTGTTACCCGGCTTTGACGAACACCGTGGAGAAGCACAGCCACTGAGGAGAAGGGCAAAGCTGAGAATCATAGAATCATAGAATTGTTGTGGCTGGAAGAGACCTCCAAGATCATCGGGTCCAACCATTAAAGAGAAGTTACAACAAGTCATACGAGCGCTGTCCAACCCACCTACAGGCAGCTTTGCGACCCTGAGAGACTTGGAAGGGCCAGAATGTCAGACGTGGTGGCTGCCAAGCCCATGCCAGGGGCTGCCTTCTCCTGCCCAGACTCCCCTATCGCACAGCAGAGAGGGTTTTATATCCCGTACAGCCTTTCCCTGTCCCCGTACCTTTTCCTGCCCCACTGGGGTCTCCCCACAGGCTGCAGGGGAGCCTGCTCCGGCGCCTGACACTCCTCTTCCTCCTCAGTGCTCGCAGGGCTGCTCCTCACTGCCGGGAGGAGTTCTGCCCTTTCTTAAATCACCTTCCCAGAGGCACCACCAGAGCCGCTGACGGGCTCAGCTGTGCCCTGTGGGGGCCCCTGGAGCCGGCTGGAACCAGCTGGAACCGGGTGTGTCCCACCTCTCCCCACAGAGACCCCTCAGCCCCACTGCCAGCCCTGGGCAACCCCTACACATGTATATATGTTTAAAGTTGAAGGGCATGTTTTTAAAGAATCAAACCAGATTTTATTGTGAGAAAAGCTTTAAGAAAATGCTATTATTGTACCAAATTAGGTCGCTTTTACAGTTTAAGATCTCCATTAATTAACATTTTATCACTATAAACTTGAAGAGAGATAATGTACTCTTTATGGATATGAAAGAAAGAGAGTTTAATCTGTTTTCTAAAAGAATCCTATCTCAAGGGTATACAAAATTAACTCTTTCCACATGGAAATCATTTCACAGAGCCCCTCAGCCTGTGGGCAGCAGCTCCATGAAGGAGCCCTTGCAGGACGCGCTGGTGGCACGGTTACTATCCGTTCCTGTTTGCAGCTATTGCTTTGTATCAAAACAGATGGCTTCAAGTCATCCCAGTTTCACCCCCGTGCTCTGTCACTGACAGGTACAAGCCGGGGTGCACATATCACAAGCCTCGACTGGAAGGTAAGGGAGGAGGAGGTCTGCACAACAAGGAGCTGGGCTTTCACAAAGTCCTGCTTCAAAAATCAGCCCTGCTTGAATTTATCACTACCCTTAAAACAGAAGCCAGCAACATCCCAATAAATTTAATATGATTTGCTCATTACCAATGCTGAGCTGAATTACCTGGGTATACAGTTACCAGAGGTAGAGAGAACCATAGAATCATTTAGGTTGGAAGAGACCTCCAAGATCATCGAGTCCAACTGCTAACCCAGCACTGCCAAGGCCACCACTAACCCATGTCCCCAAGCGCCACATCTACACGGCTTTTCAATCCCTCCAGGGATGGGGACTCCCCCACTGCCCTGGGCAGCCTGTGCCAGGGCCTGACAGCCCTTTCGGGGAAGAAATGGTTCCCAATAGCCAACCTAAACCTCCCCTGGCGCAACTTGAGGCCGGTTCCTCTTGTCCCGTCGCCTGTTCCTTGGGAGAAGAGACCGACCCCTCCTGGCTCCAACCTCCTTGCAGGGAGTTGCAGAGAGCGAGAAGGTCTCCCCTCAGCCTCCTTTTCTCCAGGCCAACCCCCCCAGGTCCCTCAGCCGCTCCTCACAGCACTTGTGCTCCAGACCCTTCCCCAGCTCCGTTGCCCGTCTCTGGACACGCTCCAGCCCCTCAGTGTCTGTCTTGGAGTGAGGGGCCCAGAACTGAACCCAGCACTCGAGGTGCGGCCTCGCCAGGGCCGAGTACAGGGGGACGATCCCTGCCCTGGTCCTGCTGGCCACACTATTGCTGACACAGGCCAGGATGCTGTTGGCCTTCTTGGCCACCTGGGCATGCTGCTGGCTCACATTCAGCCACTGCTGACCAACCCCCCCAGGCCCTTTCCCGCCGGGCACTTTCCAGCTGCTCCCCCCCAAGCCTGTAGCGCTGCCTGGGGTTGGTGTGACCCAAGGGCAGGACCGGGCACTTGGCCTTGTTGAACCTCATACAGCAACCAGTTACCTTGTCTGTTTTCAGCTATAACAATGAGATACGAATCACAGATACTATTTTTCTCTGGGCCACACCAACATTCTTAATAATTTCTTCTATTAGGTAAGGTCCATCAGGAGTAAAAAAGATCAAGGCAAACACTGAGCACAAATTGGCCAGATTTCCTTCTATTCCCCACAGCGCAGTCTCTGTCTCACCCTAGCTTCAAATCCCTACACATCCGATCTTGCGTGTACGCGTAGGATACGTGCAGAACACATTTCCCCCCCCTACAATAAGCCAAAGCTGTCAAAGTTGAGGGCAGCACAAGTGATAATCTGCATTTCCAAAGATGATCACTCACTCTTCCCCCGCCACAGTGGGATGTCAAGACCAGACAACTGAAGAAAGAACCTACTCATTTCTGCCTCGCTTTCCTGCTAGAAGCGTTTTTTGTCGCATCCACCCCTAAACCAAGTCCTTTTCCCCCTCATCCCTACAGTCGTCAAAGGGAAGGAAAGTATCAGCTCAAGCGCCTGTAGGCAGAGCAGGGTAACAAGCAAGAGAGCGAAGGAGCCTGAGGCACGCTCAGCCTTCACGCGAGCACTCCTGCAACACCCGAGTTCCCACCCGCCACACTACCCAAAACCTGCCAACACATTCCGGTGTTTGATCACTTGCAATCACATGCAACCCAGAGCTGGTAAACTTGGATAGGAAACTAAGCTGATTTTGCTACTCTGGGTAAAAGAAAAATTGGGAATTATCCCTCTACATGCTCGGAGGTTTTCCCCTGTTCTTATTCAAACTGGTTCAAGCAGCCTGTTAGGCACACTTGCTACACCAGTGTTGCACAACTGAAGAGCTCATAAATTCATTGAAGTCAACGTGGCCTAACCAAAAGGGATTCTGTCAGGACAGAGGAGCCTGCTTCGCATAGCTCTAAGGTAATTTATTTTCTTTAAACTGAGAGCATCTGGAGGAGTATAAATGAGACTTAAGAAACAAAACAATCCCTTGCTGACCGGCTCCTCTTGCCAGTGCTGCAAGAGATGCAGAAAGACGAGATGCACGTTTCCGCCTCTCCCATCTCATTGTGTTTATTCAGAATCAGGAAAAGCATGTTCCTCTGAAGAGTCTCTAGTAACTACTGCTGTTATTCTAGTAACTCCTCAGCTACTCTCATTTCCATCTCTCATGAGGCTAACTTTTGAAGTACTGCATGATAAAACAAACCTGGAAACCTAGGAATATAAATGAATCATTACTTTCATTCCTGGAAAATACATCCCACATTTACCGGAGATACCATCATCTACAAGGCGATAGCCTTTATCTGTTGTGGCAAGTTTAAATTTGCATTCCCAACTATGCTTCAACATTACTAAGAAAACCTCATGAATATAAACCAACAGTGTTCCAGAGTAACAAATTATCTTCCTCCGTCTCAAACAGCTTGAAAATACAATTCTGGGTGATCTGAATTACCAAAATATCTCTTGAAGGATCATTAACTCTGAAACATAATGACAAGTGCTTAAATGTTAACAATATTAATTATATCATTATCATTCTTTTAAAAAGAAATCTCCTACTAATATCCACAACTCTTGCTCACAACGGGTGACAACAGGATTTAAGCGGGTTAATTGAGGGTTTATGCTCGGACTGCTGGAACTGGAAAACAGCAAAATAAGGCAGTGTGGTGTTATTCATACTCGTCTGTAAAGCAGAGGCAACCACGACAGGTATCCCCTCATGAACGCTGCAAGCTGAAACACTTCTTAGGCACCCCTTTGCCACCACCCCAACTTCCTGCAGACTAGGTCTTCCTCGGGGACAGGAGCTGCCCAAGATCCCTACCCACCCCAGCAAAAGCTCCCGATCGCCGACAGCCTCGCCAGTATTCCAGCGAACACCGCGGCTCCAGGGAGGGGTGGGAATGGTGCTGGAGGATACAATGGATGCTGTTGGTGGGAGTTGGGTTATTGTTTTCATGGAGGATAACATCATTTTTTATTATTATGGGTTTAATGGGTTTATTATTACGGGTTTAATTTTTTGTTATTATGGGTTTAAAAGATTCCCAAGCCCCTCAGTTGTGTCAAATAGCAAACCAAGCGTGGGCGGGAGTGCAAAATTGGATTTTGTACTTGTTTTTCAGGGAGATTACTGTTTGTGCTCATAGGATAAAATTAACATCTCCCAGATGCACTAAGAGGCCACAGATATTTGAAACGTTTCTGACCTCTTGGTATTTATTTAAAAATATTTTAAGGAGGGAAAATCAGTCACCTATAAAAGTTTAGAATTTTTTTCTTCCTCGTATTTCAGAAAGGCTTTCCCTCTCTTTCATTTCTTTTTGCCTGCTTTTACACAGTCTTTCATTTCTCCACTTCATTCGTTACGTGCTCTAAGCGAAGGTACCAACAGTTTTGAAAAATTTCTGTCAGCTGGACTCAAAATCATGTCAAAAGTAGCAAAGAAACAAGGAAATACTTTTGTCCTCCCAGTGCTGTCAGCAGTTTTGCCCACACTTTTGTCTTGCTTCAGGCAGTTAAGACTAATAAATCATGCTCCTAAACACACGACATCACTGTATGCCCATTACAGAGAGCTGCAATACTCCGTTGCAGCCCCCAAACCTACAAGAGTTCGTTTCTGCACAACTTCCTACAAACCTGACATTTAAATTACATTATTCATGTAAAGAAAAAAAAATTCTTTTACAGACTTGCAGGATTAGAGGACTGCAGGCTTTGTACATGTTTCAGATAAGAGACGATACAATGCTTTTATTCTGTGTTCATGTTCAACCAAAAGTATACAGAAAGCTTTTGAACTTACTTGATTCTGCTATATCATTTCTGACATGCCACAAAACTTAGTGTTACACTGCAAGAAGAGATAGAGGCTTAGTTACAATGTGTGATAAATCTTAAATGTTCCGAATTATTGGCCTGAAAAAAATGACCTGATGAAGAAAGATGACGTAAAGAATATACAATAAAATTGGACATTGTGGGGGCAAACTCAGTGATCTGCCACTGGCTGGGACAGTCCAATTGGGTGTAGCTGGTGTAAAAAATTGGAGAGGCAAAAATGAAACTCGGAGGCAGCACCGTCAAATCTTGAAATGTCAAGGCAACTCCTTCTTCTTCAAGAGAACAAACTACTGCCCTACACACACATGCTTTTGAAAAACACTACAGGTTTTGTGTATATCCTCTGTACCAGCTCACTGTTTTTCTCATAACTACACTTAGGAGTAATTTGTTAGGGTAAAGGTAGCACATGGTAAATTTTCAAATATTGACATATTTTAGCCATTATACAAGATGGGAAAACCTTTGATAATTACTTTCCATAGTCAATGCTAATTCCAGTGCATCTGGAGGGTTAGTTCGGAAACCAATTAAATGTGACTCTAACTAAAACTGCACAGTAAGAACAGTTAAATGCTACAAGCAAATATAAATTAGAATAAATGAAAATCGGAAAGCTCGTGGCTGCAAAAACATAATTTAATGGGCTGGTGAACCTCCTACAAAAGCTAATCACATTGTAACACTTAAAAATAGACAGGCTTTCTTTAGTCTGGCATGCAACCAAATCCTAAACTTAAGAGACTTGCACTCCATGTTTTTACCTGAAAGACGATTAGAAATTTTGCTTTTATGATGAGTATGTTCTTTGGCAATGATATGATCAGGCAATTCAGAGATTAAACCGATGAATATACATACTAGCAAAAATAAAACCCAAAGCTTTCTAAATCACAGATGAAATATATTTATATTGTTTAAAATCTCCACGTGTAGCTGGGCTCCCAAACACTTCTTTAGTACGTTAATCCATTTTGAAGTTATTTTTGTCATTTCTCGAGGCAGCTGACTCTCCTCTTAAGCCTACTTAATTAGAGAACATTAGAATTAGAATCCGAGCTGGATCATAACAGCTAGCATTTGGATTTGAAACTACGTATCTCACTGGTCAGACTCTTAAAACGCTCTCGGTTGTGTTCTGTCGTCTTCTCTTGTTCACAGAAGAGTACTTACAGGAAATTAGTTTTCTTATACCAATTACAGATATCAGAGCCACAAGGTCTGAATATTAGAAAAAAGACAGACACCTGACATGTATCACAAGAAAACTCCCCAACAACTTCTACCAGGCAGTCCTCAGAAAAGGAATCACTGATCTAGGCAATTGGTCAAGTCACAGAAGAACATCTACAATGAGAGACTCCAGTCAAAAGCTGGCAGACCCAACGTAAACCATTCTAATTTGTAAGCTCAGGAAAACCGTAATTTCTTATCCCAGTGACGGAAATCTGAACAGCTGAATCTAAACAACAGAATCAGCCACCAAAATAACTAAATGGGCACGTATTAGAGACTTGAAACCACAGATTCAGAAGGTTTAGTATGGCATCAGGCTGAAACAGGCAAAAGGGCGTAAAACTCCCTGGGATGCAAGGTGTCCATCAGACAAAAACTTCCATAGAAAAGTCCCTGAACTCTCAGTCATCAACTGCCGTGAACGTGAAAATGGTTGAAATGCTTCTTTGATAACAAGTATCAAAATTTCCACTGCATAAAAGCACAAATGTTACTACTCTGAAGACAAAGATGTAAATTAATGCATAAATATAATATCAGAAACAGGAAAGACAAGAGCACAACTTTTGAAATCCCTTTAGTTTAAAAAGTCACCGCATTTACCACGTTATGGGTAGCAAGGAGCTTTTTAAACCTATTTGATCTGTGTCTTAAGCTCACCTAAGTTCAACGAAAGGCTGTAAAGCTGAGGGAGTGTGGCTGCAGCCGCATACTCCAAAATACCCTCCAGCAGCTATACAACCCTTTAGGGGTGTCAGCAGAAAGAAGCTAATCCTGCCTGGCACTGCCAGTCTCAGATGGAAAAAAAATGGCACAAATCTACGACCGCATCTATTTCTTCTCATGCCACAGGTTTGGACTTGAAACTGTGACACCTATCTTGTTTGAAGAGGCTGAAGGAATTTGCTTGTTAACAAACAGGTGAAAATCCATAAAGCACATGAGATGACGACATCGACTTCAGCCATGGCTGTCATTTCATTTTTTCTCACCATCTAAGTAAAGATGCAGCCTTCAATAATTATGACAGCTGATTATAAAATCTGAGACACTATAAGGGGAAAGAAAGATAAAATTAAGTTAAAATATAGAGTGAACACTATTCATAGAAGTTAGTGTTTTCTGCATTTCTCATCATTCTTACAAATCCCCTTCCATGTCAGAAAGAAGATAGTCCCCAAGACTCAACATTTTGAGGAAAGCAAGGAGCATACCATTTAGCTTAAACCAAAAGCAAATCCCAACCCCTCTTCTGTCCACAACTTTAAGCAGCGTTCAGCCAAGCTGACACGAGCATGCCCCATCACGTACATGCGAAGATTAAAGGCAGACTCTGTGGATGCAGCGATTCAGAGAAGCTATGGCTCTTCCACCTTGATCAGGTATTAGGGGCCGACAAAACTGATAGAGGCTGGGCAAGAAGCAAGAGTTAAATCACTTGCGACAGGACTTGAGCACATCCATGCCCTATTGGAAACACTCTCCCCTCTGCACGTCTTTGTCTGACATGAAAGCCTTTATGCCACCAGCATCTCTATGAGGATCTCAAGGGAGACGGTGCTGAAAGCCTTACTAAAGGCCTCTCTAACCTACCGTGTAGGCAACTTTCTTAATAAGCATGCAAGGAAATGATACCACAAAGGTCCTGTCGAAATGACCTTGCGATGATCCAATCATGCACAAGAAACTACATGGAAGTTAGGGAAATGAGCACAAGCAGAAGCTCAAGAATGACACTTTAATAGCTACTTTGCACGGGCAATTCACACCTCGCTCCTGCACAACAGGCACGGTGGCAGTCACACCACTAAATGGTAACAGATACCTTAGTGCTACAGATGCACACACTGCAACCCAACACAAAGTCTGAATTTCCTCTGGTTGTGGTCCATCTGCCATGTTATGATTCTCCGATTTCAGATTCTGATTAATTTTTAATGGATTCTGACTTTAAAATCCTAGCTGCTCATATTGTTTTTACATATCTTAGATGAATTAGAAATATGCTGATAGGTAATGTATTATGCAGTGAGCAGTAGTCATGGACTCACTCTGGGTATTGCAGATTTACTCCAGAGGCCGTGATTTTACTCTTCCCCAAAGGCTTAATTCCTTTCCCTCATAGACTGTCATCTCCTGCCAACAAATCTCCCTTTTTTCTGGTCATGTCCTTTTTCCTCCACCTCTAATTTGCCTACAAGTTGTCAAAAGGTACAGGAGACCTGAGAATTTAATTTCAGAAGCTGATATTTTT
This sequence comes from Phoenicopterus ruber ruber, assembly GCA_009819775.1. Lineage (NCBI taxonomy): Eukaryota > Metazoa > Chordata > Aves > Phoenicopteriformes > Phoenicopteridae > Phoenicopterus > Phoenicopterus ruber. The sequence continues at coordinate 1,586,155 of CM020221.1, forward strand.
AATGCAGGTAAGGTGTAAGCCACAGTGCAGGTTGTGGGAAGTCATCCCCTGTTCTATGAGCCTTCACGCAGAAAACACGACAATGGTGATTTAGGTAAAGCAAGACTCCTCTCCAGCCTTTTAACAACAAAACCTCGTAATGTAATATCTCATCACCATTTGAAGCAGTTTTCCTGTGTACAGAAACACAGAATCATGTAGTTGTAAGGGATCTCTAGGGGTCATTTAGTCCAACACAACAAGCCTCACTCACATCTGTGAAATTTAAACTGGGCTTTAAATCATGAGACTTGCAGGATTTACCACCTTATGAATTGAAATAAAAACAGAAGCTTGTAAGAATTCACTGTTATTCGCAGACAGAAAGCTCTGTTAGGAAACTGGCATCATAATGACATTTCATTACCATTCAAAAGTGATAGTTTGCTTCTTTACACAACACATTTAAAACACTTCTATACCATTAAAAGAAAATGTCTAGAATCAGTAGGCTGGTGCCATATAGGCTGCCTCTGTCTCACTCACTTGTCTTACAGTTTTGCCTTGCTTTGTTCTGTAGTGGACAGATGCCACTGGATATATACCACAGGTATGGATTTACATTATTACATAAATAGAAAAGGAAAAGATTTCCATTGTACAGTACAATCAAAGAAAGTCTTCCAAAACTTGCTTTTCCGATTGGTAGAACAGCTCCATCCTAAGGAGCAACTTACTTTCTTTAGGCATTTCTTATTTTAAAAAAGCAGCAGATGACAGGGGTATTACACACACTGTTTGCAAACCGCTTTCATTATTGGAGCTTATTTATCCTGTCTCCATTTTAGGGAAGATCTAAGGTCCAGTGATACTTCAACACCTGATCAGGGGTTGGTTTGTCCACTGCCATGTACTTCTTTATCCATATTTTCCTTCTCATTTCCTTTCCTGTCCCTGTCTCCCCTCGATACCAACATGTTCGTATCGGAGATTTCAAACAGTGCTGATCAGTGACACAAAAATATGCCTACAATAAACAAACGATGGGTGTGTGTGAATGAATCTGGGTAAATATAAAAACCAGATGAATAAAAGCTTCAGTTGAGTGATTTGTTTCCTCTCCTGGGGCCCGTCAGGTCAACAGCTTCTTATTTAACTGCAGACTGCACGTTTGAAGTCTGTAACAAACTATGTCTTTCGCTGAACAAGAATGTGAACCTGTGTGCAGATTTTGCAGTCGTTACACTGATCCCCGCCTGATTTCATTCCCCTTTTTTACCCGCTATGCACCTGGTAATGATAATCAGTACACTGTACAATGCAGATCAGTCAGATGCCCCATCTTCAGCAGGACCTCAGCTGGTTTAGGCTGCCATAGACAATAAGGTGCCCGAATTTCATTTTCAGGATTCCCATTTGAAGCTTTTTGTTTCCTGTTGGTCCTTTGTAGAGAACTTCATTCAGCAATTCTCCTCCTGTCTTGCTGGGGGATCCCCATGATCAGACACGAAAGAACAGCAGGGAATCTAATACACCTCCGACTGCCCCAATTTAGACAACACCGTGTAAAATAAAAGGGATTTGAAATACATCTGCTACACGTTCAGCCTTATCCTTTCTAGCTTTTGTTCTTTTAATCTTCAGCATGCTCCTCCAGTCCCCACAGGCAGCACTCCTGTGCCGGTGCCTTCAGGAACTCCAGCTGGCAGCCAAAGAGCCATCGCAGCGGCGGAGAGGAGAGCACTTCCGAGTGGGAATCCTGCCTCCCTGCCCGTAACAAGCCCTCCCCTCTTCCACGGAAAATCTTTCATTGCCCTTGTTCTGCGTCTCCTGGGGAAACAAATTCCGAAGCGCTCCCTAAGCCCTTACGGGAACCCCTTTTTCAGTCCAACTTTCCCAAAGCAGAGCACAGAAATCTCTTGTCTGGGGCAGGAGTCATTCATGGGAGTGTTTGACCTAAGTGTTTCATACCCCGAACTGCCCATAACCTTACCTGCATTAGGGGAGAGGGAACAAAAGGAGGGTGTGAATGTGACTCATCACTGGTTTAGAATAGATGAGCAGACAAGAGACGTGAAGTTTTGCAGTCTCAGGAGAGGAAAGAAAGAGAAAGCCCAGATAGAAAGTCAAGAATGGGAAAAGCATTTCAATAGCTTTTCACATGTCATCTAGACTATTTCTGACATTTTAATATAGGTACTGATAAATTTGTTACAGCTTTGCCCTTCTACTTATTGACATCATAGACTATATCCCCAGACTTAGCAGCATTACCATCATGTCAACTGGCAATTGTAAAAACAAAATAAAAAAAAAAATAATAATGGCTGCTGCTAATAATCAAACCATGTAATAATTGATTTTGGTGGATCTTGCATGAATAAAAGAATGGATTTCACTATAAAATACACTCAAATAGTAAGCCGATTAGAAACAAAATAAATTTGGTTGGGAGGGACCTCTGGAGGTTTGGTCAATCCTTCAGCATCCAGGTCATTGCTTGTGTTTTAGCTCCTTAAGCAGCCCAGAACTTCATCATCTTCTACAGTGAGTAGTGCCTTCCTCCCCCAGAGCGACACTGGGCTCAGGCAGCTGATGGTCCTGGTACCAAACCTTACCAGTAAAAACCCCTGAGGCACCAAAGTAGCTGAGCACCGTTTCCACATCCTCCGTCACTAGGCCCTCTGCCCCCGTGAGCAGCAGGGCCCACATCTTCTTGGGTCTTAAGAGAAAAATTGCTTGCTCTATTTTTCCCCATGCAAAATGGGAAGCCAACATTCAAAAGGGAAAGGGACACCCCAAAACCTGTTTGGTTTTTTTTCTTTTCAGTCATCTATATCACTGCTTACTCTGGTGGATTTCAGGTTTCTGTTTCCAATGAATATAGTAAAAGACATTCTGAAAACCAGGCTTGCCAGTCAGCAGCTTAATTCTCAGTAGTCAAAACACGACATAATAAGGACTACCTTCTTTTACCAGGCTATTTTCATCTAAATTAGGCCTTCTATTTTAACCGCATTACAGCTTCTGGACAAAATGAATTCCCATAGAAACCTCTCCCATACCAACTGCAGTTCTAATGTACTGTGAAGCACAACACCGCAACAAAAGCTATTTCAGGTTTTAAAGAAGAATATCCTCAAACAACATAGCTACCCCTAAATGCTCATCATCCTTATTTCAATAATCTCACCGAAGCCAGAAAAAAATTCCAAATGCCCAGGACACTCTTTTCTACACTACCTGTTCGCGTTCGTGAGTGTGAAACATTAGAAACTATGTCCAGTTTTTGTGCTACAAAGGGAAAGCTTTTTCCATCCAGAGGCTGGGAATTAGGACTGGTGATAAACATGACAATAAACGATACAACCAGTTTCTGTCATTCCACAGCTACGAATAAGCTATCACAAGGCTTCATTAAATATTTTTTATTTCAACACAACTTATAAATTATACTAATTTGTAAGATAGAGAGGTTCTGTTGCAATAACTTGTTTTATTTTATAGTTCCATCTATGCTAAAAATAGACCCAATCTAGTGTTTGAGAAGATTATTGCACCTTGAGGGCACCCAACGAAACACAAAATGGATTTTCAAGATATTTGGTACTGATTTGAAATATCGTGTCTGTACATTTTAGGATGCAAAATGAAAAAATGACTACATAAGGTGAACACAATGACAAAAACCAAAGCAGTAACTTGCCAGTCTATGGAAACTGATTTAGTTGCAGGGATCCTGATTTCTGTATGTACAAGGGTTCAAACCAGCCTTTGACGTGGCTGGTATTTCAGCCTAGCGTAACAAAATTAAGCTTTAGGAAAACTGTAATCTTCATCAATGCTGACAGAAGTGATTTCCCTTGAAAATTACACCTGAGCTTGGACAGCTTCAGAGCAGTAGCCGCCACCTTTAACGATACCAGGTTATACGGCGAGCAGAGGATGGACATACGTAGAACCCCTTCAGTGTAAGTGCGAATGAAACTGTACTGAGGAAGCCTACGAAACCTAAAGAATAACTTGAATGAAATCAAACGTCGTGAATAAGTAATGAAATCGGAAGGAAACACAAACTTATCCCAAAGAAGCATTTTTGCAGTTTATAAATACCAGAAAACAACTGAAGTTCACTCAAAAAGAACACAAAATTAACAAGAAAGATGACAGACAAGAAACACTGATGATTGTCTTAGTGAAGAATATAAATTTGGAAACATGGTTATTATGGTTATATGCTACCCAACATGGTTCCCATGCTCCCCAAGCCGCCCTGTTCTTTCTGAAGGTACTGCTAATACAGCAGTTAAGGAGCTCCCATTTTCTATCGATACGGATGCTGCTGGAAAGAAAGGTAGATTTTTTTACCTAAATTCCTGAAAAAAACGTGCTTCCAAATTGATTTTTTACGTACAGCTCATATTGCATCCAACCTTTGTGCTAACCTATCACTGAAGGAAATACAAAACATTACATTCAACTACTAGTTCAAAAAAACCCAACACGCACTTTCTTCTTTCACCTGATGTGAGGAAAAACTGACTTTGCCAAAAAAAGTGATGTATGCCTCAAGCGACCGAATCTGCATTCAGTAGTCCAGAAGACCCACAGATGTTATAAAAATTTACACAGCTTCAAATCACTCAAATTAACAATACCCCAAGCACAATCTACTTTTATGACAAGTCACCAATCACTTCAGTCAACAGTTTAACTATTTTTCCCCTCCATGGTCTTAAAAGTTTCTATATGCGTGACAGTTTTATATACATATGTGTCACTTGTTCAGTATGTCAGAAAAAAAATTTAAAAGAAATTAGTAACTACAAAAAAGTGGCAATAAAGTTGTAACATTGTAAACCTGTTATAAGCAAGCTTTTACAGTGCTGTGTCTTCAAAACAGGTTTTTAATGTGCTATTTTTAGATGAAAAGCCTTTTCAGCTATTAAGCATAGAAAAGAAGAAAATCAATTCTGTATTTTGAAGTCCAAAAGATGACTTTGTTAACATAAATGCATCTGACAATAGACAGCTTGCATTTACACCCAAGACGTTTTGATGTGAGGCTGTCAAAGGTACAGTTATTTTATGCTCTTTCTGAATAGTCCAGACAGTTTGGGTAATAAAATAAGCAATTTCACTCTGCACAGTTAATAACTTACCCTTACTTGACCAACAAAAGCATTGGCTTCCTCCTCCTGTACAGACAGGTTTTTAGGTAGAAACATATCGAAAACTGGTCCGTTGTCATTTACATCCGTCACCACTATATTAACGGTAGCAGTCGAGGTCTAGAGAGAAAGAGAACATTATGAACAAATTTTACTGTATTTTACAGTTGCACAGGTGACAACCGATCAGCAACCTTACTGCTATGTATTAGACCCATCCAGTGCAGAACCACAGGTAAGCACATTGTCGAATTTATTTTGCATGTTTTTGTGAAACAGGAAGCGTTATCCATTTGAAGAGTTTATTTTTACATTTCTTTTCTTGTCAGACAAAACAGGCTCGAGACTGAATAGTGTATTAGAGATGCACGAAGGACATCAGATACCTTTTTTCTTACACGGTATTTTAAGGATTTAAGAATCTTTCATTCTGAGTGGGGGAAAAAAGCTAAAAATATCAAAATTTGCCAGAACTATAAATTTGGAAAGAAGTTACTGGTTTCACTAATCCAAATATGCTCCTGTGATGATTAGCTTGGATGGTTAGTCAGCCTCTTAGCTGGCACAATCACGCGACCACAGCCCCATGGTGAGCTCCGCTGGCCTCAGCTCGGAGATCTCTGTATCATCCTTCACCCACGTCACGCTGATGTGCTATTAAGCATTACAGAGAGGTGCCTAGTGGGAACAGCATAATTAACTATATTTAACACACACAACACTTCAACAAAACATGTCTGTGCTCCCTAGTGAAATTTTAGAAGCAGTTACATCAGGTAACACTAGCTAATCCGTGGAGTTAATTTCAGAAGAAGCCCAAGCATCGGCATCTCTTAACTTCTCCCTTTCTCAAGTTTAACAGTTTTGCATTGAGGTGAAATGCCTCAGTTTGAGCCTCATGAATTTAAACATTGTGGCAAGAGCAACAAAAATACACCTTTGTTTTAAATAAAAATAATATCTATAACTATGGAAGAGCTGAGGCTAACAACGCAAGTTTCTGTGGCCTGTGGCACGGGTTGCAAAGAGAAGCAATGAACAGTGCTCTCCATCCACCGGGGAAAAGGGAAGCGCTACTGGGCAAAAACCACGGTAAGGAAGAGTGAAACGACACACCAGGAAAGCCTTTCATTGCAAGAACAGAGGAGCACAGGCACAGACGGCACAGGGAGGCTATAGCATCTTCCCCGGGAGCAAGACGCGTTCGTATCTGTCTGACCGATAGCAGCGTAAACTGATGGTGCGGCGGAGCAGGGGACGGGCAGGCTGACCTGGTATTACAACACGGTGTCATTAATCTACGAAGGCTTCCCCCAGTGTTTTATTTAGTTCACATGCAAAGAAAAGAAAATTATCTCATTTTATAAATACCTCCTGTTAGACAAGTGTAGTAAGGAGACAGATGCTAGAAAGAAGCAGGTGTGAGGTCTGACGCTGGTGCCGTATTGCCGCAGACTGCTAATGCTGGCTGTCCAGACTCTGTTTTGTACTGTTCCCCCAGCGACAGTGATATTTGTAATGATGTCCATGCCGCAGCCACTGCCACTGCGAAGTGCAGCGTAAAATCAAACACGGCGTATTAAATCAGCTTTCCTGGGCTGCATCTACACGCCTTCCGGTACTGAGCTACTTTGCGTCAAGCGGCATTGGGGGAAATGCTGTACGACATTACAGTCACAGCAATTACACAGCACAGATGTAACCCCTGAAAGAGTCCTTTGCTGTAGGCACGAGACTAACCAACCTGTTAGAAAGCGGCACCTCGCAGGTTTCATAAAGAAAGCGCCCTTAAAAAACAGTAACAAAAAAAGTCTGAATGTGAACCTGCACCTTTGCATGCCTTTTCTGAAAAACCTTCTGGCGCAGTACCTCCCGTGTAGCAAACCTCAAGCAGTTTCACACCCGCACAGGTCCCTGTAGTAACTGCCCCAACTAAATGCAGAATATCGTCTGATTTTTATTAAGGGGCAAGCTCCTTGTATCTGCCACGTGGGAAAAGCACTTGCCAAGGACAACTCATGTACTTAAAAGCTACTCACTATCTTAATAACACTTGGTCATGCTTTCATTGCTGTGTCGCCAGTTCAATCTGATAACTTACTCTCTGCAGGAGAGATCCTCTAACAGGTCAATCTCCTTCACCTTCCAAATCCTCAGACTTGGCAAGCGGCCCAGTCACTGGTATCGGAGTCAGCTGCCTCTTTTCATGGCTATAAATCCGGCGGGTGCGTTTCCCCACGTATTCCCTGAGGTGCTACCTGTGCTAGCAGGCTTCCTTAGCGATCCCTCTTGATGCCGGCACAGCAAAGTGCAGATCCCAAACACAGGCAAGTGGCGTAAGTAACACCCGTGCACAATACGGCTCTTTCAGAGGGAGAGTTTTTTCTACAGGTTTGTGTGGAGGCAAATGCAGAAAACAGATCTGTTCCACAATAAGCACCATACAATAGCTACTTAATACTTAAAAAGTAAAGAATACAGAATATTTTGAAACAAACAAAAAGATGCTTTCAGGCTGGCTTCTTGTATTTGCTTAAGCTCAGTTATTTGCTAATTGTTTCTGAAACTACCATTCTCACATTCAATTTATGTAAGGAAAATGTACTTTACAATTTATGCATCGTCAACACAAAACGCACTCCAGAACACCAGTTTGCTCTGATGTGCAACGCGCACTGAATGTAAATCAATCTTCCGAAGCTAATTTGATTCCACAGAATACAGGGTAATAAAAACTCTTAGATTTAATAAACTGAGAGAAATATGGCATAAAAACCATTGGCTTAAAGACAGTGAGTACTTCTCGTTTTGAAAATATTTCTTTTCCATTCAAGAGAATTTTAACGGGATGTGTCTTATAATCTGCAGCGTGTTTACTTCTGATGACGCTGAATCAATCCACAGCAGCCCTCAGAGCAGCCGCCAAAACACGCCTTTGCATCTGATAACTTCTGAATCAAGTGCCGAAAGTAAAATTGCGGTTGTGAATTACAGGTCTAACTTTTGCGCATAAACGCGTGCCAGTGGGGAGGGGCTCACGTACATATTTTAGCTAAACACAGCAAGGCGTTACGAGGAACTCTTAGGAGCGCTGCTCTTAAATGACAGTGCTCTTCTAAACCCAGGCCACACTCTGCTCTGGAAGCATGCTATTAACAACGTGACCCTGCAGCAATACTTTTATGTCTTGAACAGAAAAGGGAACTTTTCTTCCCTTCAAGCCTTCTCGAAACCCAATCATTATAATATTATTAGAAAAACACCCTGGAGTAGGTCTAGAGGGGTCATCTGAAGAGGTACCAAAGGAGACTCAGGTTTTGCCTAAGAGGAGACAGCGGAGGCAGCAGGGAAGGCTGAGCTCTGCTTAATACAACCTGGGTTTTAAGATGAATTTTAAGATCCTTTTTAACATCTTTATCGATGATGTAGAGGAGGTAACGAAGCACCCTCTCCTCAAGTTTGCAGGCGACACCGAACCGGGGGTAACAGTCAATACGCCAGAGGGCAGGGCTGCTGTTCGAAATGGGCCAACAGGAACCCTGTGACACTGAGCAAGGACAGCCACCCAGCCCTGCCGCTGGGACGGACAAGCCCTCGCAGGGGCCCGGCCGGGGCCTGCCTACCTGGGAGCAGCTCCGCGGGAAAGGGCCGCGCGCGTTGGCAAACAGCGAGGGGAGCAGGAGCAGCTGCCTGCCCTGGCAGCGACACAGGCCAGCAGCTCACGGGCTGCATGGATGGTGGGCCAGCCTGGAGATCCAAGGAAGGGATTATCCCCTCTGCTCAGCCCTCCGAAAACCACAACTAGATACTTAGATAGCGTCAGGAGAGAAAACGGGTGGGAACTGCAACAAGAGAGGTTCAGACTGGACATAAGCAATAGCTTCTCCCCATGAGGACAAAAATGAGAGCGTTTCAGCATGACAAAGCAACAGCGGTTTCTACGCACCGTGCTCTAGCTTGTCTTCACACCGCAGAGGTACTGGGAACCTGCTCTCAGCGCTCCCTGGACAAGAACATGAAGAATCGAGTTTTTTGATGCCTTTTTGTCATTAGATAGGCGTTACCTGAAAAAAGCAATAAATCAACTACCAGCCTGACTTGTGCGTATGAAGGGCGAAAGCTTTCTTGAGTTATTCTATATGTTATTCTGTAACGTACGACAGGACTTGTCACTGGTGCTATGGGATTCCAGGTCAGACTAAACCCGCAGACTAAGAAGAATTGGAAAAATTGAAGAGTTTTTGCTTAGCTTAGTTTTGCAAGAAAAAAAAAAGAATGTTTGTGGGGATTTTATAAGAAGGGAGAGGGGAAGGTAGGAGAAGAGACATTTGGAATTGTTTCCCAACTCCTCTGTTATCTAAGAATCTTGATGGCAATACTTTGACTCATCTTAAGCATCCTACCCTACCTGCAAGCCAACCCAGCCACGCAGGATAGTGCTCCACCTGTTATCCAGTCTCAAGTCATACTTAAACTTGCACCTAGGAATTAAAAAAGCAGTATTTTTGCAAAAGGCGCAGTATTTTGAGATGCCAAGCAGAAAATTATTTTATAAAATTAAGTTTTCTGTTCTTCCTAAACCTCCAAGGGTACTAAAATAAGGTCCTGTAATAATATCAACATTTCAAATTTATCCTCATTTTTAGATTAGTCACAATTTAGCAAAACTTGATGAATTCAGCAGCAAGATCACCAAGAGGAGCATTCAAAACCACCTCTAGGTTAGCAGCAACGCCTCTGTGTTCTCTTCGTTTAAATCAGTAACAACAAACTCTGAAACTGAGAAAGAATATGGGCATACTCAAAAACCTTGCTATTACATCTGAATACTGGAAACGTTTGTTATCCCACTGATGGAGCAAGGCCAACCTTTTATGTAAAGTGGTAGTCAGTTGGCTACCTTTATTTCTTTGAGATGCATAGAGCAGCAGTTCTGCCGTTAGCATCAGAAACTGCTCTAATCAAAGATTATTAAATAAAATCAACATTTTAATATCCCCATTAGATGGCTCCAAAGATTTGCTTAAGCTCTCTGCAAGCCACAGCTTAAGACCGGCGTGTTCATGTGAAGTAGCCTTTATTAGACAATCAGAATAAATGACAGTGGCTTATTCAGAGCTGCAGCACGGAGCAGTATTGGTAACATCATGATCATCCGTCCTGCGGATAATCTAAAAAGTCACCAGCAACACTAAAATCCCATTGGCTAAATAATCATCGCTGAGAAGTTACGTTCAGGGCTAGCCATCACCTCCTTCCAGTCTCTCACTGGGACAGAAGACAAGAAAGCAAGCAGACCGTGGGCCATACCCTTTCTTACAGCCGCCAAGTACCTATCTGGCACACTAGTCAAGAGGGGAGAAGGCCCCCAGGCAGCGGATGCATGCTTTGGGGATAAAAAGCGCACTGCAGAGAGGATAAAAGTGAACCTACTGAGAAAGGGTCACTGTATTTTGTACGAAGCTCAGTTTCTTGCACCATTAAAGAAGCGTCTCATTTCTAATTACCAGTTTCAACTGCAGGTAGCAGCGGCTGCCTGAGATCGCTCCCAGTGTCACGTAAACCGCACTTCAATTGCTATGTTGCTAGCTTAAATTCTTCTGCCAAGGAAACCTCCAGCACACAGACGGAGAGGTGGCGATGCTTTTAACTTTGTCACAACTCATCACATCAACATTTTTAAGCCAGTAATGAAGAGCATGAGGAGCACTAAAAGTAATTCTCGCCTTTGATTATCAAAGCAGCTAAAGTTATACTTAATGACAAGTTCCGATTAGGTGCTTATTTACTTCTGCAAAGCCACCTTTCTTGTCTTGTTAGTCTGGGGGAGGGAGGGGAAGATAGCTGTATTGCACATCTCATAGCCTCAAGATTAAAAAAAGATTTAATTTCTCTTCATTCATCAGTTCTCACACGTAAAGTGCTGTAAGCCATACCTGGAACCTACGTCCCCAGCTCCCTACAACATCACTGCCCTCTCTCTTTGGCTCTAGTCTTGTACCACTGCAAGGTGACCTGCGTCCAGCAGACTAAAATTAAGGTAATGCTTAGAACTACCGGCAGCACAAAGCAGATTTTTCCTTGCAAAACTCGGGGAAAATGAATAGAGAAAAAGATGATGTTTGAAGAAAATCAGTTGCAGCTAGAATCTTTCAATTTGCCCCCTTGATTGTATACATGCTACTTTGTTCGTTACATACTACAGAATGAAAGCAAATAGTTTCACAAATTTCTTGAGGAATGATGAAAAGTTGCAGCGTTTTGTAGAGGATCCTAAAAGAGACAGTAAAGCAGCACTCTCACGAAACAGAGCTGCTGTTTCGCTAAAGCTCTTGACATATGTTTAATTACCACTAAAAGTCTTTAAACAAACTTGAGTGGTTCCCCAAAGTAACGAGAGAGACACCTAATTCGCAACTGTTTTTGTATACCAACTGAATGGATACGCCTCATGCAAATCCCCCGAGAATACAGTAAGGCTAAAAAGCTGCCTGGGCTGTTTTAAAACGAGGCATTTCTACAAAAGATTTGTCAAATATGGTTTGGAAAGGAGCGTTGAAGCTATTACTGGAAATTCAGACAGGGAAAAAAGTAGTACAGCCTCCTATCAGGCATTTCCGATTTATTACTGAAGGAAACCGTGTTTACTTCTCTTTTATAACAAACGTAAGTCAAACAAAAGATCAACAGATGCAATTTATAGCTTTCTTAGGGCCACTAAAATAGTTCTTACATATATAATTCTTCCCAAAGCAATAAATGTAACATTTACATCACCTCCACAAATATCTCTTGTCCTAAGTATGGCAGGCCCTGATAAATGATATGGATGATAAATTTGAAGGAAATTTCACTTGTGACTTATTTTATTTGTACCCTGCCATTTAAATTGAAGTCGGGAATTGATGAGAGCATTCTATGCCTTGGAGAGGAAACATTCTTAGCTCTGATGTCAAGCAAGTTTATTAATTTAGACAAACTCAAAGACAAACACTATCATCTCTAGATAGAACTAGTCTGCAAATAATAAGATCTGAGGCAAAGCCCAAGGCCTTATTTGATCAAAAAAGAAACTGTAAATAATGCTTCTGATCTACATATCAGGACTCATCTATATTCAATTCAAGAAAACGATGCTTAAATTATGATATCCAAAATAATAGCTATTCTTTACCAAACAGGGGAAACAGCTGCTCAGATCTTAAGATACTGGGAGTGATAAGGACCAGAAAAAATATACACGAACTATACAACAGGTAAATGTTGTAAACATTTACAGCCCAAGTTCAGGGCTCCAGGAGAGTGACGCTGCTACTGGGACTCTAATAACGCTTGGTAATGGGGGATGACAGTGAAGTGACAAAGTCGGAAGAAGTGATGGGTAAATACGCACAACTGGTTATGGTCTTGGTCACTAACCTTTTTGTATGCACAGAAGCTGCATAACCACAACAAACAACGTCCACCGGGCCATGGGGAAGGGGGAGCACGTTATTCTTTTCCAGCCTGTTCCTATCAGCAAGGCTGCAAGCCTCAGGTATTTTCAGACCTTGTTTTCTTCCAGTGTAGGGCATGAGAACTTTAAAAGCGGTATCTATCGACCCTCTACACCTCTCCAAGTTATAAAGAAGAAATGGCCAGCTGGACTGCAAAGAAATTTAGGAGAGAGAAGAGACTGAGGCTGAAGGGAAAGACAAGGCTGGAGCTTGTCAATAATTACACTAATGAAAAAAGATCAGAAAAAGCCTGGAGAGGAGACAAAGAGAAAAGCTGTCAAACACACAAAAATAAATCCCCGAAGGAAACCCCCCCAAACTAAAACCTCACACATCCAAAAAGAAAACATAAAAGATGAGAACGTCAGCGGGAAAGGAAGAGAAGATTGTGTACATTGAAGAAATGTCCTTGACAAACGCACGTGACTGACAGGATAGGTCTCCAGCGGTACGCCAGTCAGCAGCCATGTAGTGGCCAGGGCTCCAACCCTCTGCGTCTATTTGCGGAAGAGAAAGGGTATTGATCTGCTGTCCAAGCAGCCGAAAAGCGCCTCAGTAGCACAGGAGTGAAACATTACTGTTTCTACGAGATGAACCGGCAGCAGCTGGTAGCTTATATCCCAGCCTCTTAGCACCGGCTAAGCAACCCAAACGTAGAGCGTACTGCGTGTACACAACACCTAACACAGCTGGAGGGTAACGTACCGAGTAGGCTACATTTGCCACGCAGCCTGGCAGAACCAAAGCTGTGGAAAAATGGGTCTGCATCTAAACTAAAAGTTCAGGATTCAGTATCTTAATCACAAAAGGATAAAGCTGTGGCATCTCTACCAATGCCCGTATATCATAAGCCAAAACAGGCGAGGAATGTGGGCTGCCCTAGCCTTCAGCTGCAGTTCTCCAAGCCTTCGTGCACGGGCTAGCTATTGACTTTGAACTGGAGACTTGGCTGCTGTTGTGAAAAGAACCGAGGTTCCTGCTAACCTGCACGAGCTGTCCGAAAGGCACGCGCAGCTACAGAGGGGGCAGGGCAGGGAGCTTGAAGAGGTGTGTCTGCTCCTGAGCGCTCTGACTTTGCACATACCGTGCTGGCTGACAAACACCCTGCCTGACTTCTGTTCTCCAGTCTAACTAGACTTCATCACCACGGTATTTACTGTCATGACGGTGGTATTACTGTATATGCACAATAACAGTAATGTATACTCAGTGCGACCCTATACATTACTGTTATTGTGAACTCGGCTGCAAGATCTATTTTAACGTAGTTCTACTTAAGCTTATTTGTTTTGGGATACAAAATGCTTCAATACTCCTTGGTGCAGCACTGTTTCTCACCTTAAAATAATTAAAAGTCGTCTTTCAAAATGGAATTAGTCTGCTCAAAATCTGTGATTGAAAACTGTGATCAATCTATTTCTTTACGAGGGTTAGTTAAATCACCCCCTCCCTGTTAGCATACGAAATCAAGGCCTTTATGGGGAATGTCATCCATGCAATGCAAGCAGACAAGTTGCACAAACACCGGGAGTTTGGGATTCTCCTAAAGCTTGCCCTAATGAAGGAGCTGATGCACGGGGAAAACCCTTCTCTCGCAGAAGAGGAAACCTGGCTGGACAAATTCTTCTCATGCAAACTCAAATTTACAGATCAGCTGAAGTTTTTAAGGCTTTCTCATACAAAGTACGTAACTTGTCAGGAAAACAGTAATCGGCAGCATTTCTCTTTAGTTACAGTTTGTATTGTTGAAAAGAAAATAATTTGAGGAGGAGTCCTTTAGAGGAGGAAGTACAAAATCATTTATCTCTTTATACTGTTCCGTTTCATGTATTTAAGAACTATTCCTTCCCACTGCACCAGCAGATCAAAATAAATGTGCTACATTAGGGTAGTATTAAAGGTCCACAGTACGAACAGATTCCATTGATTTTTTTTTTTTTTTGGCAATCTTGTTTTACTGATTACAGAAAGGTCAGTTAAGTAGAAACCTTTCTCAGTGCAAGCCTTTTTGTACACAAAATCTCTGTTCTGTGAGTATTTACTGAAAGAGGCATGCATGCTTTATTCTTGATAGATAATGGAACTGATGTGGAGCAGATACAGGTAATATTTATAGGAGTAACAGAAAATGCACTGTAATTAATTAATTCTCTGCATGCTATTCAAGTAGTAAATCTTTGTCTAAATTACCTTGATCTAGTGCTACCTGTTTGCTCTAAGGAATATAATTAATTCAAGTGTCATGGGAGATAGATGCTCTAAATTATTAATGATCCTCTAAGACGACTGAAATACCCAAGTCTAGCTTACATGATGAAACCCAAGGCACTGAAATAAGGCTACTTATGGTTCACTCAGTGGATGAACACCCTCTGGAAACGCTGGTCTGCTCTGATCAAGAACGAGCCAGTAAGGAGGAGTAGGGCACGGTATCTGTGCCTACACAAGCACACCAGGCCCCTGGGCCAGCGAGACTGTTAGGCTGCCCCGCTCCGACAGGTCTTTGTCCAGCATCAAGAATACAATGGCATTTATTCTACTTTCACGTACAGCTTGTGGCAATTAGTTTACTAAATCATAAGGTGAGCAAACACTAGTTTTCAACTGTTGGTCCTTCTGAGTGCTTTGTTGTGGCAGAGAGACTACCACGACCTTCTACGGACACCAAACTTCTGCATACTGTAGCCAGGAATACAGAGTTTCTAAAGTTTTCAGAGTTTCTAAATTCTAAGCCCCACTGATTTAAGCTCCTGTACTGAGTATAGTGCAAATCCATGGACATTTTAGCCACACTTAAAGGCTAAACATTGCAGTCTCACTTTTGTGTGTCGGCTATCAGAGTGGAATCTGGAATCCAGTGCTAGGTACCCAGAACCACACACAGAAAGCACAAAAAAGACTTAAAATGTCTTCAAAAATGCCAGTTCAATCCCTGCATTTGGCACCCAGCTGCTCTGGGGCAGCCCAGACCACTGAGAAAACAGTTCTCTCTCAGATGCCTTTCTGAGGGCCACCTGATGGTGCCTCTCTCTCTTCAGGAAACATGGCCCCAAACCAGTTTTGGGGTCTGCAATGCTAAAACTATTCCGATTTTTTCATGAAGTGCTCATTGCAGAAGAAATGGGCACAGTCTGAGATTAATGGGCAAGATCTGGGATTCACGGCTTTCAGAGGAACCCTCCCAGAGCTAGGTCGCCTCTGAGCTTTCCCATCCAGCGAATCTCAGGTTGAACAGCAGAACTTCGAAAGAGCAGACGGACAACAGCTATTTCTGGACTTGCAAAGTAGTTTAGCGGCCTGGTGGGTAAGTCACACTCTGGGGAAACAGGTTAAGTAAACGCTGAGTCTTCTAAGACATACAAGAGAATCTGAACCCCCGTCAGTAATTTCTGGGTACCACAAAGCGAGCGTGACAAGGGACATGAATGTTGTTGCTCTCCTTCAGCCACATTAAGAAGGCAGGCTGTCGCTGCCCGGGAGGTTGGGAATGCCCCCAGACGGACAATTTTTAAAAATGCCTAATTACCAACTCCCAAATGGCTTTGTAAACTAGGGACTGAGCTGCTCTGTTTTGCCAAGGCTTGGGCAGAAACACATTTCTGAAGTGCTGGGTGAATATTTTTGGGACTAGACATTTGTATTTGGAGGCTTGAATTCTGCTTAAATGATATCATACACAGTAAGACAATACAATGGAGCTTCCTGTTTTATCTGTATAAAGAACTGACACACGCACTCGCGCAAGCCAAAAATAAATAGCATAGAAGGCTTTTTCTTTCTTCTAACAAAAGTCAAGCATATTTATTTCTAACTTCTCCCTCTGAAGTGCAAAGACATGAATTCTTGCCTTGAAATCCCATCCAGACATACCATAATTTGTGAAAACAATTTGAGCTTGACACAGTTTTTTATTTGCGTGTCATTCTTCTGCCCATCTACGACTAAGTCTCATTACCAGGGAAATAAAAGTGTTTTCCTGACTACTCAATTAATGCATACTTAATTGTTTGTTGTGCCATATTGTTAACAGTGACGGGTGGTAGGTCACGTTATTCCAAGGTCAGAGAAGAACCGCAAGCCTGTTAATGCTCCAGGTTATAAATCAGAACAACAATAACTTGGGAAGCATAGTGGAGCATTTTAAACAATCAAGAGCATTATAAGGCACGCAAAAGTGATGAAACGGTGTCAGCCAGGCCACACGGCTAAATGGAAAGCCGTAGTGCTTGGTGAAGGCGTAAGTAGGTCTGTATTAATTTTGATGGAATAAGCAGTCCCCCAAAGTCAAAAGGTGTCAACATGACTGCCACCGCACAACATTAGGCAGTTAAATAAGCCTTGGGGCTTAGAATACTGAAACCTCAACTACTTAGTGCCATAGCAACATTGATAAAAGTCTCTTAGACCCTTTATTAATGACACAGAAAAAGGACCAGGAAAAAAATACCATTAAAATACCAAAAATTTAAAGTGTGAGGGACCACAGACTTTTCAAATGTAAAAATGCATTCATCAGACTTCATAGATGATGACGGGGAACAGCAAGTTTTCCCTAGAGAACATCGGGGATAAAAAGGAGGGCTGACACCATATTGTATACCGTGCACTAGCCCAATATCCCAAGGGGTTTACAGCAGAGAGGAGCAGGCAGGGCGCACAGCTGCGGGGGCAGCGTGTCAGCCCCTAGAAGACCAGGAATCCCGTAACCCGTGGGTTTAGAAAGGTAGGGGTTCGTACCACCGTGATCACGGGAAAGGCACCCGGAGGAAACGTCGCTCCCTGAGAGACCGGTGCCGGGGCTGCCGTACCCCCAGCAGAAGCGTGATCCTATGTGGGAAGCGTTCTGCAGCCCCGTGTGCTGACCTCCAAACTCCAGGAGATACCAGAAGGGGAAAGATAGATCCATTTTGGCATGTGTCCCTGGGCCAAAGACCACCCTGTCAGGGCTGGAGATGGCAACCAGTGTGTGAACAGTGTTAAAGGTAGGAAAGATGATGAATCTTTCTGGCCCTTTCTTTCTGTTTGCTTCAGGTGAGCCGATCCCCGAGGCTGCTGACTCAATACTGAAATACAGGCTTCACCCACTTAACGAGCCTTACTTATCTCTACGGAGAAAAACATTTTTAGTTTTACAAGAACAATGTTGAACAGACAAGAGAGTCACCACCCTGAGACAGACAACTTTTAAAGCAGCATGGGATAAATTTCTTTCTGAAAGCTTCAACAATTTCAGAGCATAGCAACATTTCCCATCTGAAGTATTCCATCTAAAATGCGGTATTTTATACACTATTATTTAAAAATCAAACGAGCTGAAGTTATGCCCCTTTGAAATCTGTGTCCTAGTGGCTAAAACTCTTTGTTCACAACAGAATTTACCTGAAAAATACTATTGATATTGAAATGTCCTGAATACTGTTCACAATTTCTGAAGCAAATTCACTGGCTGAAATTACAAAGGCTGAACTTTCTCAGATAAGTATGAAACATATACAAAAATGTTTGGGTTTTTTTTTCCACTATGTAAGGGTACTAACATGGCTTTTTATGCATCTTTATACCTGAAGGCTATGAATTAAATAACCTGCTCCACAGTGAAACTGTCAGTGCAACCATAGCTGGCCGTGCTTGAGGAACAGGCTCAGACTACATCACCTCTTGAGATCCCATACAACCCGAATTATCCTGTGATCCTGTGACAGCTGTTCATAAAACCTAACTACAAAAATGTCCAAATGCCAAATTTTCAGGTTGTAACTGAAGAGGAAAGTTCTAGTTAAAAAAAAATCAACAACAAAAAAAACCCCAAACCACACTAATAAAGTCTTTTCCCTTTAAATTCCTTTCAAATTTTAAAGAAAGCAGCACATACAGAAAAGGCTGTATAGAATACAAAAGCTTACTCTGAGGATATTTGACACTAATGGGTAGTTTCAAACAGCCCACTGTTGGATGGAAGGAAATCAGTTTTTATATGCTACTAGCTAAAATATGTCAATGTCATTTAAATGAAGTTGCACCTGCCTGTGGAATTAACTTCGTGATTTTAGGGAAACTGAAACAAGTTCTTCAATCAGACGATCGGTTTTCTGTAGGCACTAATAGAATTGTTCAAAAAAGCAAGCCTTGATGACAAGCAGCAGGTGAATTAGTTCGGGGAGCAGTAGATTTGTAACTGTAGGAATAATTTTTTTCCTAAAGAGACATCATTGCTTTCTGATATAAACTAGTTAAAAAGAAAAGGTCCTCCCCAAAACTTCACTGACTTGTTGAAACAAGCATCCATGTCCTTAGAAGGGTTTGCCGTGTTACCAGCTAGCAACTTCAAATGAGTCCCTGACGCAGGATGAGCCTATCAGAGAGCAGAGAGTAAGTCCAAAAGAGCTGCAAATCAAAGAAATTGCACAAAGACACAAGGAAGCCTTGCAAATTAGTCAAAACCACTGTTTCCTGGCATGGAGATTTAATGGGCTGAGCTGCCCTGTTTCATCTATTTGTTTGTAAAATAAAAGCTGAGAGACTTACACAGCCTCATTTGTGGCACTGGCAAGCCCAGCCAGCTCCTAACCCTTTCGTTTCCTGGACTGTCACAGAAGCTTCGGGTGCAAGAGCAGGCAAGTCAGCTTGTCAAGTAAGCCTTATTGCTGGACAATTTTAAGAAGAAAGGTGCCGCGCCACTGGCAGAAAGTATCATAACCGAAGAAAAGGGCTACAGCCAGGTAGGAGAGAGTGATGAAGACCCCAAACGGAGCAGCAGTAAAGAAAACACACACAAGCTAGAAAGCGTGACCAGATTTCACTGTGAGAGCAATTAATGCACACACCTGCAGGTGCAAAACTCCAGGAAAAACCATATGGTACTGAGGGAGGAAAGCAGATAATGAGAGAGCAGGGGAGTGGATTTTTTTTTTTTTTTTAAGTGTACGTTGTTGTTATAGCAACAACAACATAGCAACACCATCCATCAAGAGCACTCGGTACCAGAGTCAAGCGACCTGCTGCTCTCTTGCTCGTCTTGCTGCTTGCCGAGTGACTGCTGTACTAGGAAGAACTGTTTTGCTTATTGAGAATTGATGTGTTTTATGCCAGTGCTGGGAAATCACAAATACCTTTCATTGATGTCACAACAGTTCTTTGGGCGCCAATTATTTGATTTCCTTGTGGGATACTCCTGATATTTTCTCTAAAAAAACCCCAAAAAGCAAACCACAAACCCCCACTAAAAAAATCCTTGAAATGTGCATACCATTCCAGTTACTTTTGAGAATGCTACTGTTCTCATTTGTACCACCACACCTCTAGGAACCTCTAGCCCTCTCTTCACCGGGCTAGGCGATGCATGAAGAATAAAAGGACAGCCCATTCCCCCAACAACAGGGCCGCCACTTGCTCCAGCCTGGCTACTGAACTGCTCACAGACTTAAGGATCAATGACTTCTGCTGCAACAGGTAGTCCACCCCACATCAGTGTAGTTCAGAGACAATACTAATGAAGCCCTCCACAGTTTATTATTGGGGGTTTTTACATAGTTGAGCTTCAAAATACATATCTCACCTTATGTACAACTATTTTTTGTTAAGCAGCATGCCATGATTAACTGGCTTTCTATTAAAAAAGCAACTATTCTCTTCTGAGTGTTAAAATGGATCAGATGTCCAGTTAAGTTCCAGGACGAAGAGAATGAATCTCTAGATGAAAGGAAGAGGAAATATCTTTTCAGTAGTCTTTCTATGCCCCAGATAGTATTTCAGCAGCATAACATAGTCGGAAACTGAATGCAAATCTTTTATTTAAATCTTCAGATTTCACAGCTGGAAGTTAGAGACAAAAACAATCGAACTCATAGTTATCAAGAACGGACAGTAGGTCACAAGGAACAAAATTACAAATATTAAAATAAATTACTGAAGATAATTGTAACCAGAGTTTTAATGGAAAAGGTGTAGGCTCTGTTATGTATATATATACATTGCCACAGAATTGTGTAAAGGCTCTAAAACTTTCTCAATACTTTGGGGAAAAAACCCAAATCTGAGTAAATACTGAGCAGGAAGGCAAACCTTATAAGCTGAAGCAGCTAAAATAGGGAAAAGAGCATGCCACAGAAATAATACATAAGATTTTCTTCTGCTGCGGAGAAGAAAGGGTGAGCAAGGGTCCAAACCACAGAGCTTTCATGATCGCTCCTTCGCAAACTGTCAAAGATTTCTGTTTCAATCTCAAAGCTGAACGCTGCCTCCTAGAATAGCCCAGATAACGTGGATACATTATTTTGGATCTGCCCTTGTATGCTGTGATTTTAAGGTCAGATACATGGAGACTTCTCCTCCACGGCACAAGTCCACAGCAGAGCTGTTGCACTCCCCTGTACCGTGCACAATCCAACTGCGGTAAATCCCCCCTGGGATTGCTGCAAATTTTTAGAAAAACTAATTCCATTGCCTCTGCTTGACAAATAAATACATATCCTTCCACAGCTCTCAATTTTTTAATACGGAAATTGAAAATCACGGTTTTGTTATACTAAACACAAATGCGAGCAGTAGCTTGTTGGTTTGATTGTGGGGTCACTGCATGCCTGATCAATGCAAACACAGAAGACTTAGAAATACCTCCCGATAAAAAAGTTTTATTTTTTAAGATTAGTGGCATGGGCAGTTTTCCAGATTTTTCCTGAGAGCTTAAAAAAAAAATGGAAGCTGGACAGTGCTTTCATCTGTCAATTCTGAAAAAAGTTCAATGCATTTGACTAGATAAAGTACAAATCTGTAATAAAGCTGCCCACATCTGATCTTCAGGAGAAGGTAAGAAGAACTGGTTATTTAATAGCACGGAGAAGAAATAGTAAGATGCACATATCTGAATAACGCAAAACCTTGACTGCGTGGGTTCTTGTTGAAGATTAACAAAAAGGCAGAAGTAGCAGCAAAGTCCCTTTGTTTCAAGACCAAAGGACACGTCCCCAGCGATACACAGGCTTTATCTACACCAACCTTCTTGAGATAAAGGGAAACTGTTGCAGATTACAGACATATTTGGTCAAGACCCATATAAAGCTACTACAATTAGACTACTTCAAGTGCCTAACTACATATCGTAACAGCCCATTTTCTTAAACTTTCACAGGCAACTCACCCCATCTGGTCTGCCATCCGAGGCTGTAACAATCAGAATATAGCGATCAGTGCTTTCTCTGTCCAAGGGCTTTCCTAAGGCTAGCAGTCCAGAACTAGTAATAAAACAAAAACATAAAACGTTATCACAACAGTTTTAAGAGATCTACAAGCACTTTTGTTCCACTACTTTGCTTTACACAAATGTTTCCTTTTAAGCAAGTTAATAAGCTTTTAGGCTTTATTACAACTGAAAGTGTGTTTTCTGTAGGTAAAGGCTAATAAAAACGATAAGCCAATTTCTAATGCTTTCTACTTCGATACAGGTATAATTTAGGATTAAAATAACAACCTAGTGATCTACAGGATTATACAAAAGACAGACCTACACTGAACACAGGACCCTCATTTGTTAGAAAGCTGCACTGCTGCAATAAATGAGAAGAGAGAGTCGCAAGTAGTCTAGTAATCCCAGAGGAGTCCCAACACCCCTGACAGGATTGCAGCAGCAAACTCTGGGAATGCAACACGCACGGTTTACGGTCTTACATGTGAGTCTCCTCAGAGTTTTATAGGGGAAGGCTACTAACTCGCACATTGTGTGACTGCAGTAAAAGTGCTGCAATGAGCTAATGCCCTTTCAGTGCAAGCCCAGATATACCATATTCCCTAATAACAAAATATTAATACAGACATAAATGTTGTGGAATCGAATCGGGATATTGTGATTATTGATGCCCATTTTAAAAAGATGACGAACGAAGGGCTATTTGGAAGCCACATACACAAAAAATGAAACAAATAAAATTTTACAAAAATGCTGTTTGAAAGCATTGCAAATTCCTGTGACTGCTGACAAATAAAACCACCGCAATTTTGTCTGCAGGATGACCCAATTTCCTCATGCAGAAGCCTGGAAGCCACCTGGAGGTGTGCCGTGGCAACACAGAGACAAGATCCCACCGTGAACTCATTACTGTTATATTAGGAAGCATCAGAAAAGTAACGCTGACAATCCTGTCTAAGCAAGCTAAACTCTGCTTAACTGAACTGGCACAAGCGGTATTTCTGTGACCAGCATTAAAGCTCCGCATTTCATTTACAGGGTTTTGGTGCCTACTGGAACATGGTCAAGTACGTAGCAAATCGAGATCTCTCCTAAATGCCACCCACTCCTTAGGCTATTTAACAAACATGCACCAACAAGCACGGATCCAGGATGACATTTATCCTCTTGTTGCACAGCTAAGCAGCTTCTCCCGGGGAACTCCACCAAACGTGTCGCAGTTGGCTTGTAACACTTTAAGAAAAGTGTGACAACACATGATGTTGCAGTGCAAAATCCACACCAGCTGGGATCTTGGTATGCTGTGCCTTTCCATGCGTTGTTCCATTTTTAATGGACGTATCAGACACAAGCATTTGTCAGGTGCAATTATAAATTTTACTGTTTGAACCTACATTTTATGTTCATGACCTAGAACCTAAACACAGCTACTTGTTCAGAAAGACTTTTTATTAAAACAAGAAAAAAAAGCCAAAGCCAAACCAAACTGCAAAGTCCCACTTAGTGCAGTCGCATTAGCTGTACTTCTCCAGAACGCTTGGATGTATATCATCTGTCCTTAACGGTGTTTTTTCCCTAGACTATAAATATCTGCAGAGCTTCTGCTGTAACTTCTTGCTCTCAGAGAAGACCTCTTGGTTCCAGGCCATGACTTTTTCCGACGTTGTTTTCAGCAGAGACAAATGCCAACCCTTACTGGCAAGCTGTTCCTGCAAGCAGTTTCTTCAACTAAATCCTACAGAAATAGGTGGAAATAGTGAGTGGGGGCATAACTCTCCCCTAGGACTGAAAGGTCGGTAGGTAAAATAACATCCAAGCTCAGCCATCAAAGAAAAGAATATTTCGGGAGATGCTACATTCAATCTGCCTCATTCCTACACAACTAAAACACAGGCACGTGTAATGTTTAGCTTCCTCAAAAAAGGAAAAGCTCGCAACTTCATTGTATCTAAAATACTTTCTGGAGGCTGGCAAAAGCCAATGGGACACACGAATACTGTGTATAGCTTTGTAACCCAGTAATAGGGAGCTGACATGTCTTGTGCCAAGCTACAACAGGGCCTTGGGACCTGTCATGCTTCCTTGCACGGCCTGCTCACGGGTTGGTTTTAGCTTTAAACAGCAATTATCTAACGAGCAGGTACCTGGTACCAATGTCGGTTTAGCTTTTGCTTACTTTTCTACAATTGTGTAGCGCGATGCCTAATTTTATATGTATTTTTTGTAACTAAGAGGTAGCTATAATGTGGTTATTGCGCAGAGACTGAACTATGTACAGAGCAGTACAGACGTGGCCTCTACTGTGGTGAAAGTCCAGGCACAGGATGATGCCCGAGCCCCTGGGCTACAAACACCTCACCGCTGGCCTATTACCAGTAAAGAGACACCACCTTAGGAGCTGCCCCAAACCAATTTGGGGTCACCATGAGAATGATAAACAATCGTCCACATATGTAAACCACACCACGTGCAGTAAGTTCAGATGTAAGATAGACTTGCACACAGATGGGGGAGAAAAGTGTGTTACAGAGCATGTTAACACACACAAAAGCGACTCAAAATGGATCCTAGAGTGAGGAGAATGAAACCATCAGCATCATACTCCTCCTCCCAGGGCAGGACTTCAGATGCTGAAGACTCAGCAGAGACCCCTGCTCCAGGGGAAATTCTCGCCCTGAGGGCCCAGAGGGAAAGCGGAAGGGTAAAGCGTAACACCAGAGCGAGGACAGACCTTAGCAAGTTTGTGTATGTATTTATATACATTTTTTAATCTATAGTCATATATATAGTAATATAAATACATGCAGCCTTATATAGCTACATATACAACATATAGCTATATAAAAATATATATAACTATATAGCATTAAAATACATGTCTATATATGCATATATATGACTATACATATTAAAATGTTACAATTGCATATAAACAGAAAATAAATTACATTATATTTTATTTATACATATTTACATATATACACATACTAAAACATAGGTATATATGCAAATTTAGCTATTTGCATTAGTGTCATGATAACTGGACTAGTACTAACTGTTTGATTAGACTACTGAGACTTTAATTAGACTAACGGCAAATTCTTCGCTTCGCATACATACATGGCCCGCAAGAAGGCCATGAGTGTCAAAGCTGTGGGATTTCCAGCAACCTATCCTGTAATTTGTGTGCGACTAATTAATAACATTGTGCATCTCATCTCTGCTTCCAGTCTCATGTATTGTCTTCTGCTAAGGAATATTCAGCTGAGCTCAGTTAATATCATTGTTATATCACTAAAGACCATTTAACTTTTAAACCAAACTTTTTATAATTTATAGCTAGCAGACGTTAAAACAGTAGTGACGCTACTGAGAAAGGCATTAACTTCCTTTGAGGGCTGTAGGAAAGTCAGATGTATTATTAACTGACACAAAATGCTAAACCATGCTCTGTATTTTAACAATTCTCTTATTTCCAGATGTTTCTGCAAACCAATTAGCTATCATAATAAATCGTATACATTTTTCAGCATTTGTTCAAGACACCGCGATAAAAAATGAACAGAGGAATTTTTTAGGAAAGGAACTTTGAACGGGACATAAAACACTTATGTGGCTAAGAATTAATTCACACACACAAAAAATCAAAGTGGGGCTAAGAATAAAATATTGACAACAAACACTGCGTTATTGACACCGACCTTTAGCTGCATGTGTCCATGTAAATTTCTCCACTACTTCTGCACTGTCATACTGTCTTTTTTATCTTCTCCTTCCTACTGCTTTAACAATTGCAATCTCCCCGTCTCCATTTCAATAGATGAACATCATTCAAGAGACAGGCTAATTTATAAACACTCCCGCATTTGACTCAAGGATTCAGATGTACTCACATTCTTTAATACCCCGGCTTTTAATCATCACTTTCCCTGGGGAACGTAAGGAGGCACCGAATTACTACAGATCGTTCTCAGGCTGTATTGCCAAGGAAAAACGAACAAAACCATCTCACAATCCTCAGATTGAGGATAAGAGAGGTCTAGTAGGTAGATGTAAAACTGGTAATATTCAGTAGTCATGCTGCCAGTTAGGGAGTTACACAGGGGTTACGTGATATGCTCCAGGATGCAAGAAAATAATCCAGATGAGAAACAGGGAGAGAATCATGTTCATGGTCTCTGCCTTGGCCTTGAAGTATCTAAAAGTGTATTTATGTAACACTGAGATAAATACCTGCAGCCTTAATATGCCACTCACATTAACTATACGCTTTGTTTAATATTAATCCTATTTTAATCTCCCAGCAAGACACTTCAGCATCGAGAAAAAACGTGCAAGAGCCTGAAGAAAACTTTGCACAAACAATTTTCAAGAAAACAGATGCGAGGAGAGCAGGAAAGAGAAAACACTTCAAAGAGCTCTCCTTTTTCCCAGGAGGCAACAGATCAAAAAGACAAACTCGCTCCTAAACTCACGCTGAAGCCCTCAACGTGCCGTGATGCTCAGACACACGCGGGGGGATGCGAGGTTGGGCCGGGGGCCCTGGGAGGTGACACCTGCCGCAACACTGCCTGTGGGGTACGCTGTGCCCGCGGCCTTCATGGAGCACACCACCGACTTCTCACCTGTTTTCAGACTGCCACCTTTAACAGCTCGACTCCTGGGTATCGCCACACTGTTTACATCCAAAGCCGGACAACATAGGAGCTGCCTAGGATCCGACTTCTGGAACACTTTCAGGCCACGGGTTTGGCAGGCCAGAAGTTGGCCTGAATTTGTACACGGTTTTTAAGTCTCCCTGGTATGGAGAACTATCAGGATTTTTATGGTGCGATGTGAACAGCACCGTGATAAGCACGAACTACACAAACCAACTACCCACTGCGTAACCCCCCTTTGGAGCACCTCTCATGTAGCCAGGCACGCTCCTCATTATTCAAGTTCTAAAGATCACAGACTAGGACAGATCAAGTTTCTCTGTGTTGTGCAGAAAACCCTACAAATCTGCACCAAGCTGGAGCTACGACTCCTACCACTCCCCCTGAGCTGATGAACTAAGCACACCTTCCCCGATTTGCACTGAAAACTCCGGTCCTAAGCAAGGAATAAAACCAGCAGCGCAACGTTGTTTCCTGCTCCTGCCACCGCAATGAAACAGTCTGCTCTCTCCAAGCTGTTCCTTTCCTTGCCTGACAAGTCTCTACTGTAAGGGGGCCCATCAATCTTGGTGGGTAACAGCATCAGCATCTCTTGGGATCTTCAAGGCTTTTTTTCACATTGTTTCGTAAGTGATTTGATTCTCCGTATGTGAGAGATTTATCACAGCGAGTAACCGAGAGCTTACTCAGAATACACAGACCTGTTCCAGTACAATCTCTCCCTCACGCCAAATTAGAACAATTTTTTGCAATTATACCCGCAACATGAACAAATACGCCCCAGGTTACTTTTGTCCCATCATCTACCATGGGAAGTCAGCTCACCACCCTCCCCCTTCTTCCTGCAACGAAAAAAGATATTTTGGGGTGTAAATAATTGCTGCTTGGGTAAAATAAAGAAGGGGTGGTGGGACAGGTGCAGATCTACCTGGTGCATATAATTTCATAACATACCTTCTCTTCCTAACTCTATTAAAATTGGTATTCAATTTAAGGAAAAGATGCTCTAAAACAATGCTCAAAAGACTTTCCACTACAGACTAAAATGCTTCAAGGCAGGAAGCTAAAGCAAAAATTGTCCCTGCCATTTTTCAAGAGCTGACAAGTATAAGGTTTTTAATTAATCCCTGGTCACTCTTTTAAATGGAATGTTTCCACCTCAGTAGGTTTTACCTACTAAAGTGTTTAAAATAAATAAATAGTCCCCTGTGAAAAATTCCAGAGTGCAACAGCATTCACAGAGCTCTCATTCACGTCTAAGAACCAATCTAAGGAACAGCTGAATATGTCTGATTACGAGTCTTTTCTTTTGCTCTTAGCCCACATATTCCCTTGACTGAGAAGTTACAAGTCTATTTTCTGAGGGTTTTCCACTTACCTTTGAGAGAGATTAAAAACTTGTTGAGGATCTCCATTCTGAATGAGGTATCTTATCGGGTCACCCTCTCTATCAAACGCCTTTAGGAAAAAAGAGGATAAAATTAAGACAGTTACAAAGCTTTCTTTTTTTGCCTTCCATTTCTAAACTGGAAAATTAACCCCTGAAATTCTATTGAAGTTATCTACAGGAATGACACGAATCTCTCTATTTCTAAGGCAACAGTGGTAATTACAGACAGGCTACTTAAAATAAAGCTGCAGCACATCAGAATTCTTATGCTACAGAGAAACGTCCAAATCCTGAATAGAGACTTTCAAATTACTACTACACATGAACACATAGCATCACAAGTTTGAAATTCAAGCTTCGTTCAATTGCTTTTATTTTCATGCAGCTACAGACTGATTAGACTGAGCTTTTTGTTTCCTTTGCTCCTATTCTTCCTTTCCACTTCTTATCCAGATCCTTCTTTCTGTTAGTTTACCAGAATCCCAGTCCTTTTGCTGATGCTCCATGGAGCAGTGTAGACATTGCAGCACTCACCCTCCACGATAATTTGCTTTTGGGGGACAAAGATCAGGGTGAGACCTTCAAGAAGGGCTATTAACAGCACCAAAACAAGTATATTCCACCTACTAGATGATAAAAAAGCTTTTCAGAAGTTGAGTAAACTACTTTTGAAGTTAAGCTTCAAATAAAAAAGATAAAGAGAGAGTATTTTTGTGTTTCTCATCTTTCAACAACCATCTTTTTTCTTATCTATTTTCTGTAAGGACTTGCTGTAAGACCACAGTCAAGGACTGTGTATCTTTGGGCTGACCATCTAAAAAGCGGTTCCTAAGGCAAAAAAAAAAAAAGAAAAACAAGAAAAAAACACCCCCACCCCCCCAACATTAAGAACAGAAGCACAAACGATTCCAGTGTGCAGGCAGAACAGGGAATCCAGTAAGAAACCAACTTGCCTTAACCAAAGGAAGCACACAGAAAATAGTGGCTAAGTCAGAGGAAGGGGACCAGTATATAAAGAAAAAGCAAGCACAATTATATGAGGACAAAGTCAGAAAAAGTCGAGGCAAAATTGCAGCAGAAGCAGAAAAGAATACAAAGGATAACAAAGAAAGGTTTAAATTACAGAGGGAACTTGAGGAGCGTGGTACCTTGCCACAGTATAAAAGCAGGAAGGATGATGTTGAGAAGGTCAAAGAGCTAACGCTTCCTGCGCTTCAGCTGCAGTCAAGCAGCAAACAAAATTAACCACGGCAACAAAGGGGTAAAATCTCAGATGAGAATAGGGAAAGAATAACGCAGAGAATATGTACGTAAATAGAGCATCTTTAAATCATCTGCAGAAATTAAAGCCTGTTGAAATTCATCCTAGTGTATAAAAACACGGGCTGAAGCAATCTCAAAGCCATTAGCAGTTTTCTTTGAAAACTCGCAGAGGACAAACATGCTGAAGGGCAAACACGAGGTACATCTTTCACAGGAAATCACACATCGGACAGATAGAGCTCGATTGCCAGAAACCCACAAATAATCAAATTATTTGTAAGCACCTGCGATGACAATATGGAGATGGATAACACAAAGCTAAATTTCTCAAGAACAATGTCAAAGCAATCTAATCTTCCTTTATAACAGGACAACAGGCCTTGTAAATAGGGAAAAAGCTGTGGATGTAGTAATGCATCTTAGCCATAGTAAGGCTTTTCACACTGCCTTACGTGATCCTTTCACAAGCAAGTTTAGACAACACGGTCTCCAAAGGGAAGACGGGATTAGGCAAGAATAAAACTGATCATAAAAATTAAGGTCAGATAGCAGTGGATAGCGTTTAGTATTGACTAAATTCTGCAAAGGTGTGTGTATTTGTTCCAGTACCAATCAATATTTTCATTAACATCAGTGACAGAATAGAAAATTTGTTTATAAAATCCACGGATGGCACTGAGTGACAGGAGGTGCCAGCACATTAGAGGGTGTGAGCGGAATTGAGATGTTCTTATGCTGAAGATATGAACCGTCAGGATTTGCCTCAGTAAAGACAAGGGAAAAATTGTCAGCCAAGAATACAAAACTATACAGACAGGGGATGCAGGAAATCTGACTAGCTGGCATCTCTGAGGACTACCGTAGATCCTAAATCACAAGAATCACATTGTTGCTTCTATCTTTAGTGGTCCTTTGTATTGTTTTTACCTTAACCTGCAGGGGACCCTGTCCTCACTTCCCATTTAAGGGTATATCTCAGAGGTTTGCTCATGGTCTGCATTCATTCATCACAGGTCAGGAGACTTTCAGAAAGACAGAAAATGGAAGACTGGTTCTAGTTCATTTCATCTGCTCCTTATGTCCAAAGAAAACGTACCTTTCCATTACCTTCAAGTACTTAAAAAACAGAGGAAAAGTTTATCATTGTTTTAAAAACCTTCTCTTTTCTTTAAAAGCAAAGAACAGCAAGTCACTATGTAAATGAGAAAACCACCGAAGGCTTGCAATCTATACCTACTGTTTTCCAGATCAATTGCGTACAGTGACTTCATAAATTGTACACAATGATTTCATGTTGCTTCCTTGTTCAGCACATAACTGGACCGTGATAACGGTCCTATTTGTTTTGCAGACTCCCAGAAAAATTACACTATTTGCATATTTTAATTAATAATGGCTGGCAGAACATGAAGCAATAAATGCCTCCCAGGCATGCAATAAACTCTGAGGTTTATTTACAAATTAATACTGTGGAGATCATTTAATATTGCATTCCTTAATCTCAAATGTTGTTAATTAAAACACCAGTCACAATCAACTGGATACATTATAAAATAAATAGTAGTATAAGAAAAAATATAATCTTCCATCATCTGCATGAAAAATTTTAACGGAAAAGGAGAAAGCAAATTTTATTTTTAGAACATGTTTAGTCCCGGGGGATGACAAATTCCCCACGAGCCAGCAACGTGCCCTTGCAGCCAGGAAGGCCAACGGCATCCTGGGGGGCATGAGGAAGAGTGTGGCCAGCAGGTCGAGGGAGGTTCTCCTCCCCCTCTGCTCTGCCCTAGGGAGGCCCCATCTCGAGTCCTGGGTCCAGTTCTGGGCTCCCCAGTTCAAGAGAGACGAGGAGCTACTGGAGAGAGCCCAGCGGAGGGTACAGAGATGCTGAGGGGCCTGGAGCATCTCTCCTGTGGGGAAAGGCTGAGGGAGCTGGGGCTGTTCAGCCTGAGGAAGAGGAGACTGAGAGGGGACCTCATCAGCGCTTATCAATATCTCCAGGGCGGGTGTCAAGAGGACGGGGCCAGACTCTTCTCAGTGGTGCCCAGCAACAGGCCAAGGGGCAACAGGCACAAACTGGAACACAGGAAATTCCGCCTGAACAGGAGGAAAAACGTCTTCGCTGTGAGGTGCCCGAGCCCTGGCACAGGCTGCCCAGGGAGGGTGTGGAGTCTCCTTCTCTGGAGAGATTCCAACCCGCCTGGACGCGGCCCTGTGCAGCCTGCGCTGGGTGACCCTGCTCTGGCAGGGGCTGGGCTGGGTGGGCTCCAGAGGCCCCTTCCCACCCCCACCATTCTGTGATTCTGTGATGTATTTTAAAGTCTAGTAGGTAAATATAAACCAGCTGCATTTGCACTGTTATTGACCCTGATGTTTTGCAGATCTTCAGATTTGCTAACTTGGGAATATTTAAAATGACTTACTTGCTCCCTCCCAGTTTTTGTAATCCTCACACTGTATGCAACACTAATGAAACATTATTAAGAGAGAGTCATACAAGCATAACCTCTAAACCCTACTGCACAACCAAAACACTTAATGTATTGATAAGAGTACTCATGAAAGAGAAAGTCAGTGTGAAAATTTACACATGAAAACACTTGTTATATGTTTGAGGTCTGGTAATATTCCCTATCACCTACGGAACACAGGCAATACCTTAAGCTATGGTTAAAATTCCACAAAAACCCCAAGATGACTAATTGGTAACTTTGTTTGCCTGGAAAAGACAGCACAAGATTTCATAAGCTTAAATACTCAGTTTATGAATGTTTAAAATGTCCTGGCCAATTTTACACAGGGAATAAAAAAGATGAAGACGGAAATATACTCCACAGAAGAAAAGTCCTTTAATACAGATGGGCGTATTAATGCAGAATGAGGCAGTTGGACCTGCACTAGGAAGACAATGCAGCCACATTTCAGGTCCAGGACCCCCAGCCCTACAAGAGATACAGCCTTTGACTAATCCCCAAGAGATGAAGCCACACGTATTTGTGATTTAACAATTAAGTATTTTTCATAAACAGAAATTGTCTAGCTGAATTCAAGTCATGCATAGCATAATGGTAATATAATGTAAATCTACACTGCAGTAAGTAGAAGACATTTTCTATGCATTTCCAAAGCTCCTAAAACTCACATGTGTTCCACTCTTTCCCAAACACAGTAACTCATCATTTCCAGGGATCCTGGGCACGTAGCAAGAGAACACCCGCTGCTGTATCACCAAAATGCTCACCAGCATCCTGGCTAGGAGGAGAGCAGCTGGCATGACCATCTTGCACCTCCCCTGCCCTGCCTGGCACGGGCTGTCTCTCCCAGGCTTACTCAGCATATCTTACCAAGGATCATTTGAAAAGGAAAGCAAAATCTAGGTAAACTGTTTGGGGTTTAGTGAAACGTAAAAGCAGACAGATTATTCCAACAATGAGGTTCACTTTCTAACCGCATTTAAATTGCATAAATTCCTTCAATACTAAAACCTGCTAATAGTTTTTCTGCCTCCAAAGATCACGCAGGCCTTCAGCCATATATTCCAGCACCTGTCCAGTGAACACAAATGGTTCTGTTTCTCAGCATGCTCCTGGGTCTCGTTACCCTCTGGGGTTTCCAAAACCAAGCGTGCCCCCCGCAGTGAGGAGAAGGCTCCTGAACACCACAGCTCTTCAATTCTGAACTCACTGCAGGCATTCAAGACATGCCAGACGTTAATTTTCAGCACTGAGCTAAATGAGTCATCCTCCCTCAGCGCAGGTGACTGTATCGGCTTAACCACCCATACTAATCTTTCATCAGCAAATGATTTCAACAGAAACTTACCCATTCACCTGCATCAGTGACTCAATTAGAGTTCCTTCATTTCACACACTTTGGTTCAGGTTTTTTTTTTTTTCCCACGCGTTTACTGCATGTGCAAAACACACAGAGCCGCACACTTCAGCTCATATGAACTGACCTAACTCCACTGAGTTCGAGAGACTTCCAACAGAGCTCTGCTGCCTTAAAGCAGACGAGGCTATTGCTTTCTATGGTTTCTGTTTAGCTCAGGTATCTCCCGTCTGCTTCCTTTCAATGGCTTTACATGAAGTCTGAGTAACACTGTAATGTTTACAAGAGAGAACCTGCTCAGGAGAGCATGTTGTACTGAGTTTATTGCTTTAGACTTGAGGCCGTAATTATTTCATAATAACATTAAGCTCCTGATCATCAAAAAACATCTAAAGAGTTGCAATTTATCCACCTATTTTGCACAGCTGGCTTTCAAGACGTGTGGACAGAACACAACGCAGCAGAAGCTTAGGGAACAGTAAATAAACCAGGAGAAAGCTGATATATTAACCATGCAGCAGCACGCAGAGGAGCAACCTGGCTCTGCAAACTACGTCAATGCAGCATTACTTATAAGCAATACCGGACTAACGTGCTTTCACTGCTTCCACGTGCAGAGCTACATCGGGTGGTCAGTCAGCACAGGGACCTCTGCGTTTTGTTAGCCTGTTAACAGCAGTTGTTTCATACACCAAGGGGAGTAAATATATTCAGATGCTTTTCAAAAACGCCAGGCTAAAGAAGGCGAGTGCCAAAAATCTTGCTGAAATTCCATGTGAATGAGGTGCAGAAGGTCCTAAGCTCCTCTGATTTGCTGACAAACGTGTATATACAGAGATTTTAACATAAGAAATCACAGGCATTTCAAGTTTTGAGCCATTAACGAATTTTTTTTCCTTATATACTTCAGTCCATATGCAGCCTATAGTACCTTTTAGCACATTAACACAAAAAAGAAGTTACAGAAATATTCAAGTAAGCACTTCTCCTATACGGTCCATGTAAAAGCGTCTATTTATTACAACTAAGTAATTTTCAATCCTTTCCCCCCTGCGTGCGAGGACTGGGTTCTGCATGGCATGGGCAGAAACAGAAGGAACGTGGTAAAGGCTTACAGGGAAGCATCAGTACCTGCAGGTTTAACAGAACGGCTCCAATTCTCATGGCCTCGCTGACTTCAAGGCTGTACATCAGCTGGGGAAAGCGGGGAGGGCTCTGGTTGTTGGGTGGAAGGACCTCAATGTAAACAGTAGTAATAGAGCTCCTGCAATGCAAGGGGAGAAAAAAAAAGTAGTCAAAGCCAGTCAAAATCACTAAATCAACAAACACAGGGCAACCAACAATGACTATTTTATATACTGTGTCTTTTCTAGCTCTAACAACCTCCCTT
The DNA here is from genome assembly GCA_009819775.1 of Phoenicopterus ruber ruber. NCBI lineage: Eukaryota > Metazoa > Chordata > Aves > Phoenicopteriformes > Phoenicopteridae > Phoenicopterus > Phoenicopterus ruber. The sequence goes on from CM020221.1 coordinate 1,620,514, forward strand.
TGCTCCTTCAAAAGCTTCAGGACATATTTTTCATTTTGCATCAAAAATAAAGCAGGCTGCCACATTAACAGAAGAAAAGCTAAACAATTTCTTTAAAAGTAGCCCAAGTGTTCTTTGAAAAACAAAGCAGTGAGATATCAGTGCACATTCCACATACAAAGACGGCTCAATCTCCTGGTGATACTGCGTCCTCTAGAAGAGGATGACAAATTCTGAGACAGTAACTGCTCCTGCCAGGCACAATATCCACCCCTGGAGCATCCCTGCTGTCCTTCGCTTTGCTGCCTTTCTTTGGAAGAGAGAGAACAGAAAATGCTGACGGCGAGGATAATGCTGGGAGAAGACCGATGTACCAACTCTGTAACAGGCTGCATCAATACTGTGGTTCACACAGACCCAAGTCCACTTCAGACTAGCAAGCCATGGCGATACAGGAGGCTACAAAAGCCACCGGGGAAACCCAGCACACCCTTCAACTGCACTGAACCCCTAACTCGAATACACTGCAAACAGCATTCCAATTTGCAAGCCGAAGGCTCTTCTGGGAACACTGACACCCACTTCAGACCCTGTGAAGACCATGGTGTAGACACACTTGCTATTGAACTGCTTCGAATTTAGAAAAGGAGCCAAAAGTCTCCCTGAAGTTGAAAAAGAAATGTAAAACCTGGCTTAAAGGGACCTTTCTCTTCCATCTTTACTTGGTTATCCAACCCACCTTCTCTCCTGTACGTTAAAACAGTACCCCTGTCCCAGAACAAAACCCTGAGGAGAGCCATGTGTTACACTGCAGGTGTGGGTTTCCTCTGCATGAGCCCTCTGACAAAGTCGGTAAATCTCAGGCGTTAGGGCTGCAGGAAAGAAACTGCTTCAGGACAAACAGAGATGTCCCAGATTTGGGGGGGGGTACACAACAAAAATGTGAACACACAATTTGCTGCTTCTTGCAGGGCTAGCAAACTCAGAGCATTTTCAGAGACTCCTACCAGAAATTACCAGATATCTTATAGTTGATACAGCTTCTTTGTCAACTGATAGAGTTCATTAAATACCAAAATGACACATCGCTGATCGATATTTTTAATTAGCTGTACAGGATTCTGATCGAGCAGCGTCACCGCCGTGTTACAGATGCTTCCCACCGCCCTTTGCCAGCAGGTTCTGTAACTCCGCGCCACTGATCGGAGCCGGGCAGACCGGTGCCGCGACGCCGTGACACACAGCTACGGCTTCGGGGCTGCGGCACACAGCGGCTCTCACCACGCTCCCAGGTAACGAACCATGAATGCTCCTGTCCAGAAAGACACGTCCCCCCCACAGGGAACTGAACGAGCTCTGTCCATAGGGGCACATCCACATACGCAGCCCGCGCCCCGCAGCCCACGAGGAAGGGATTGAGCCCACCTTTCGCAGCTCTGCCACGCTTTTTGGGCAGCTTTTTACCACACTTTTTGTGGTGCCCGTGCCGGCAGCGGGGCTGAGGGGTCTCTGTGAGGAGAGGCTGGGGCTGCCCCAGGCGGGCATGGCCGGTTCCAGCCGGTTCCGGCCGGTTCCAACAGCCCCACAGCCAGTCACAGCCCAGCCCCTCAGCCCCGCCCGTGGCACCTCAGGGAAAGAGATTTAAGAAAGGGGGAAAGCACCAAATAGGAGGAGAATGGGGACGAAAAGTGTGAGGAACAGCCCTGCGAGCACCGAGGAGGAGGAGGGGGTGCTCCAGGGGCTGGAGCAGACTCCCCTGCGCCTGTGGGAGCCCGCGGTGGGGCTGGGGAAAGCTGTGGGGAGGAAGGAATGGCAGAGAGGGGCTGTTGTGGGCTGGCTGTAACCCCCATTCCCCACCCCCTGCGCTGCTCAGAGGGAGAGGAGCTGGGAATGACGGAGTGAAGTAGAGCCTGAGGAAAAAGAGGAGTTGGTGCAAGTCACTGTTTTAGGGTTTGTCTTTATTTCTCACCATCTAAACCCATTTTAACTGGCAAGAAGTTAAATTAATTTTCCCCAAGTCAAGTCTGTTTTGCCCGTGACAGTAATTGGTAAGTGATCTCTATGTCTTTATCTCAACCCACAAGTTTTCTCACCTTATTGTCTCCCCCGTCCTGCTGAGGAGGGGGAGTGAGAGAGTGGCTGGGTGGGTATCGAACAGCTGCCCAAGGTCAACCCACCGCCTGTATGTTAACAATATAGACAAGCTGACCCTAATGACCCTTCCACGTTAAACCGCTCCACCGCTAGCCATGTCACGACAGCCCAGCAAACACCCACCAGGGCCCCCAAACCCCTGGCTACCGGCTAGTCCGGGGCAATCCCGAGCTTCTCACAGACGGCAATGCTGCAGGCGCTGCCTAAACACGGCCATGGCTCGCTGGAGCAAGCGCCGGATTCGCGTCCGCCTACAAGTACAGGAGACGAGGATCTTACTGCTTGGAACCTAACAGCCAGGTCCTTATTTGATTTAATCACACTTTAAACAAGTGCATAACTTGCACTGACGTGCATCAGTGAATGACAGAGCCTTCCCATCTATCATACCCTTGGGCATTTAAGAATCTGAACTTGCAAATTACTGACTCAGTGGATATAAACAGAACCAGTGTAATTGGGGGAAGATGGACAATTACAAGTAGAGTCAATTATTCAGTGTAGATTGCCTCCTTCTAAACTACAGTCAGTTGCCTATCATCTCGTCTATTTTCAAATACTCCCTCATATCCCACTAATCTTTCTGAATCGATGTTCCACACTTACATGGTTGGAGTAAAAAAAAAAAAAAACCACCATCACCAAATGCTCAACAACAGACACCATGAATTAGCAGACAAAATAGCCCTTGAGCACTGGGGCTGCGTATTTTCTTGGGAGAGCTGCTATCTGTGTATGAGTCACACATCCAAATAGCTGCAGTTTAGTGTGCATTTTTCTTCCACTGCCGAATATTTAATAAAAATATATTGTTCTGTATCAATTTTTTTCCTGATCCTGCTACATCTTAATAATACCCAAGCTGATGTATTCTGTCTCAAGCTCAAAAAAAAAAAAAAAAAAAAAAGGTTTCTGTTCACCACAATAGTAAGCAAATTTGCTTCAAATCTTTAGGGTAAGATCCAAAAGTGAAGCACTAGAAGTCTGCAAACTAAAAGCACTGTGATATTAAACAGCTACTTGTTTTCATTTCCAATGTGTTTTTGATGAGTGCTTTGCAATTGTAACCCATTCATTTTGCGCGTCATATATAGCCCATTAAAGGGGCTGGCAAAATCTACTTTGGCATGGGAAAGGAAAGGAGACAGGGCTGAGCCTTCCAACAGCTGCAGCTGGTGGTTCAACCCTGCGGGGACAGGTGAATACGGAGAGACCAGAACAGAGCTCAGGAACCGAACAGTGCTCACAAACTCGCACAAGCACCGAAAAACAGCTTTTACGCTACTCCAGCTAAACAGTAATGCAAGGAAAGCGCAGTCAACACGTCACTGAGACTGCGTCCCTGTCTCTGCTTTAACTGTGTGTGCTTTCCACATACAACTAGATTATAAAATGTATAATGAATATATTTATATATATGTGGACCAATATATCTTTGGCCAAACAACCTCTGCATATGCAAGGCAAAGAGAACGTGTACTTTTCCACTATGTGTTTCAATAATCTCATGATCAAGTACTTTCTAGATTATACTTGGTCTGGCAAATTGCTGTTATCACTAAGCGAAATGCCTCCACTGTACAGGAGTCTGAGGGTAACTATATATAGTTATATACTATATGCTTAACTATAACTTCAGTTCTAAAAAGGTAAACGTCATCTTTGAACTTTTATACTTTGTAGAAACTTAAATATGCTTAGAGTACATAAGTGTACTTAAATATACCTCAATGACTTACATTAATGATGCTTGCTATAGATAGAAACTTTAATAATACTCAACAAAGTATCTCGTATTCTGCACAGTCGCCCGCCAAGAATTTAATGTGCCATCCTATGCAAAAGAGCTACACAGAATGCACTTCAACTTAAATTTGTGCACACAAAGGCTACAGAGCTACAGCTCTGGAGCCAGGTTTAGTAGTTTGGTCTTGCTTTGTGCATAAGCAAGGGGATAACTGAAACCCAACCAGTTTACCATGACTACAGCTAGCCTGGTGTGTCCCGCAGCAGAATCCAGATTTGGGAAAAACATTTAATATTTGAAATCAAAATCCTTTATTTATTTATTAATTTCTCAGGGCACACACCTTCCTGCCTGTAGATACGTAACGGCTGGCTAGACCTAGCCCGTTCCTAGAAGTCTCAAACACTGGTTACTGCCTCCAGCGAGGCAACGTGAACCACCTAACGCAACGCGACAACTCTGCGTCAGAAGGAGCAAGAAGTTCACACAACCCCAGCTGCGAGACACTCGCCACCCCTCGGCCAGAAGGAAGGAACTAAGGAGATGCAAAAGGGCAGTTTTAAAGCCCCCAGAGCTGTAGCTGAGCTCTCCCTGGCTTTTCTCTGTGTAAAATGAGAGAAGGCTGCTTCAAGCACCACCAGCTCCCTGCGGGTTTTCCAGCCTTACAGAAAGAACGTCAGGAAGGCAGCAACATCTTTTTACCTGAATGTGCCTGACCAGACAGTAAGAGTTGTTCACGTTATTACTCCACAGCACCTCAGTGAAGATCCAGCGGCACTCCCCGATTTTTCAACCTTCACAGAAAAAAACAGCTCTGGGCCCCAAACACATCTCAGGTCAAGGCCAGGCTGGCCCCGGGGCCACCCACCCCAGCTACGGGAATACTGCCTAGATGGAGTGGTTTTTTGAACACACATTAAAAGCTATGAAGCAAATTACCTGCAGCAATTCCATAGAAGAGGAGACAAGTAGAAACGAGGAGAAAGGAGAGCTTTTCCACTTTTGCAGATTATTGCTATAAAGACACTTTCAGAGGGGGAAGCACATGCTCCCAACGTACATCACCGGAAGGATATATATTTTAGACAACATGAAGATTTCTCAAACATAAAAGGAGGTGATAGCAATCAAAGCTGTATTGTAGGGGCTTCTGTTGTTGGGGCCAGGCGGCTGGATACTGAAGCTCTCTGAAGTGGCATTATTGATTTTTCTCCTCCACTTTAATACTATGCTAGTACGACACAGAAGTAAGTGCATAATAGTCCACAATCTTCTCAGCACTACTAACAGCCTACTCCAAGAGACAGCTTATCAAGAAAGCAAGCAACAGAGGGAAAGGAGAAGAAAATTCAACCAGAAGACTGTGTTACCAGGTACTATTTTTATGAACAATCTAACAATCTGAATACTCCAGTGATTGGAAAAATGTAGTTATAAAATAAGTGCAGGACAGTATGAACTGCTTTCTTGGAGACACGGCAGAAGCAGCAGGTCCTGAAGAAAAGCCCATGACTGAAATTCCACTTTCGTGTTACCTTTCCTTCTCACATTGCCCATTTGAGGAAAAGAGAAAAGGCTGTGGGAGATTGAAATGCTGGAGACTACTGTTCCTCTCTGTCATCCTCTTTGGACAACGAGGTTGTTACATTGTCAATACCAGGCCCAGAACATGAAAGCCACTTTTATGCACCCCCCTACCTCTTCATGAAATGACAACGTTTGTGCACAATTGTCACGCAGAACACAAACTCAAAAGAAGCAGGTAAGCGGGACTCGATACCTTTAGTTTTTTGGAACATGAGAGCACCCTATTCTAACCACACTGAATTCGCAGGCTGGTCTCCTCTATCAGGTGGTGGAGAAGAGAACTCTGCCAGTGAGAATTCAGACCTTCGTGGGAGCGCTGCTCACCACTGGCACAGCTGGTCAGGTCTGTCCACCGCATGCCAAGTCTGGCTGACCTTGCACACCCTGTACCTGGAGAGAAGGTCTCCAGCTCAGCACCCACACTATTTCAGATCCTTTCTGCATCACAGCAAGCTGCGTTCTGAACAAAAAGCATCTCCCTTCTCACTTGCTCTCTTCCTTATATCCCTTCACTTCAATTTCTCGTTAGCAAACGGGCGTGCACAATGACAGCACAATGTGAACTTTTAAAAAACAGACCATTAGGAGCAAATGACGTAATGAAAACTGTGTACTGTATGAAAAATATAAATAAGGAACAAAAAGTGAAAGTATGAAACTGATTTCTAAAACGACACTTTTCCAAAATGGGATCCTTACACCAAACAGAACACATCGAATCGTATTCCAGTGCGGAGTTATAGACGTAAGGGTGCGCCACACTTCTTACGCGCTGCTAGGCACTGATTAAAAAATTAGTTTCATTATAAGACGAATTACCTTCTCTGCGCAGGAGGAGCACTGTCAGATGCTTTGACAGTGAGAGCGTAGGACTGCTCCACTGACAGTACGACTCCGGGAGCAATGGTGATAAGGCCCGTTCGGTCATTGATGACGAAGTCTCCCTGAGCCCCAGCCAAAATTTCATACACTATCTGTCCATTGGGTCCCTCGTCCGCATCTACAGCGGTGAGCTGCAAGTCAAAACCAGAATGTCAGCACGCATGGTTCAGTGTTGCAGTTTAAGAGTTTTTTATAAGGCAACTCGGTAGGGGTAGAGGAAGCAGAGATGACTGAAAACTTGAACACCTGTAACATATGCCGTAATTTCTAATTACTGTACAACAAGGATACAAATTAAATGAAGGATAATAGGTGTAAAACCACATCATGAAGCAGAGAAAAACTGCTTACCTAAGATTGCAAGCAAATTATTTTAAGATATGAATTAAGACAACAAATTAAGACCAAGTTTACTCTCCATGGATTGAAAATTATAACACTTCCTATAAAAGGGGGGTGGGGTGGGGTGGAGAGGTACGTATTGTGTCGCGAGTCTAACAAGAGGATTGTATTTAATTACTGAAAGTTCCCATCCCTCTCTACACTCTTCAAAGTGACAGTCTTGTTACTGCCAAAAATTCTAATATCCAGGTCTTGCATCACAAGCCCTCGCCGCGTGGAACTGGAGAACAACGTTTGTATTACTCACGTGTGCACGTTCCGCAAAGGAAGCCGAGCGGAAGGGAAACGGCAGCTGTTCCCATGTGGGTACGCACGCAGGAAACACAACCACACGCACCGCAGACGTGCAAGGCCCATTTCACGTGGCAACCCACCTGAAAGGCTGTGCTCGTGGGGCGATCTCAGAGCCGCGTGACAAACGCAGCTCAGCACGGACTTCTGTGCTTTGTTGCCTCTACGCCACCTCTCTACTCGGACTGCAATTATTCTTGCATGTCGCGTTTCTTCTATGTAATTGTACAATTTTGATTCTCAGCATGAGAAAAATCTAAGGCCTAGTATTTTAGACCCAAATGATAATGATGAATGTGAGTTTGTTACCAACGAAATGAGGGGGTTCTTATCTTGCCCCTGGGAAAGGCAACGGGTTTACCCCACTTCTGTAGCGTGCCACGCTAAGTCAAACATTTACACACGTGGCCAGAAAATATAGCTCAGTAATCACATTTGTTTGCTTTTAGCCTGTAAGTGTCAAGTACCAATGACTCTGACTGCCATGCCATAAAGCAAATAACTAGCAATCTGAGATTGCAAATCAGACCCCTGCCGTAACACAGTCAGAAATATGCCTCCACGCCTCAGGCACGCCAGTTGACAGCGCCGTGTCCTAGCCAAGCCCTTTCACCTTTCCTCTTCCTTTACACATATAGAAATAACACAAGTTGTTCTACACACGACGTGCAATCACACAGCAAAGCGCTCAGTGTGCACAGTGCCTATCATTTGACTTGTATTCCTAAATTAAAATTGCATCTTAATTGTCACCCTATTCCAAAAACAAAAAGGAACACAGCATTCCGTTAGAGCTGAGTCCCCAAAGTACCACCAAACTACGCTAGTACCTCCGGACTTTCTAAGGTGAATTTCTTCTTCCCATCAGGGTTAGTTTGCTGATACTGGTTTCTCAGTTGGCTCTTAATTTTGTATGACTATAATATTACCTCAAACAGCACGCGGGATGACATAAAGCGGTACGAGCAGCGCTTCAGCATCTAGGAGGCCGCAGCCGGCGGTGGCAGTGCTGCCCGTGCACCCAGCCGCCCGGTACCGACAGTGGTGGAGGGGAAATGACAGGGGACGATGGCACAACGGGCTCCTGCTGCTCCCAGCCGCCGCCGAGCAGTTCGAGGTGGGAAATGGCCAGGGGCACCAGCAGGTACGGCAGCAGAGCCCCCCTAGGATGTACAAAGCAGTAAGAAAACCCAGCCTTGAAATGATTCCCTGCAGCGCTCCTAAACTGAGAATGGGAAAAAAAAAAACAACAGACATGTAGCTTCTTGAAAGGTCTCTGCCGGCCTGTCTGCCTTGGCTTTCTTGCCACGAACACTCATGCCAGCGGGCAGCAGGGCACGCAGGATTGCAAGCTGAGGATTTAAGGGTAACACATGATGACACAAAACCTTAGTGATGACTGTGAAGCCGACGGCAGGATCAACAGACGTTATCTCAGCCAGAGCCAACCAACACAGCAGGGTAAATGCCTGCCAGATGCCCTTTTCTCGCCCCTGTGACACCCCCAAAGTTGACAGCGGTGTGGACAGGTGGAGGAACTCACTCAAGTCTCTGCTACATCAGGATATAATGTAATCTATTAATCAATACAGCATCACGCTCAACCTTCAGCAGGTCACGGCCTTTCAGAGCACTGGCTACAGCTTTCAAACCACTTTTGCCCAAGGATAGCTAAAGAACTGGAAGAGCAGAAACCAAACCTTGCCACTAGAACAAGAAGGGAGATGAAGAATGAAACTCAAAGCTGGAATATTCAAGTTAATCACATTTGCATACAAAATTAAACACCAAGGGGAGTATGTGAAAAACTCAGGGATCTAGCTGCTTTAAAGGATAATCTCGATTCTCTATGCATATAGGCTAATTATGAAATTTCATACGAAAAGTCAAAAACTTGCTCAAATCGAGAACTAAGCCCACCATAGTTTAAACAGAGTAAGTGAATTGAAACACTAAAAGATAAGCGATTTAGGTGTATTAACAAAAGTGGGGTTTGCCTTTGTTAGGAGTGCAAGCTCTTACTGCTGTTGGAGATGGAGCTACTTCATGGAGGACCAACCATTTTTAACGTGGAATAGGATGCACACGGTATTCATCAACTGAAAGGCAGAACACCAATTACTTCAGGAGAAAAGCAACTTAACTAACATTAGTTGGTATTAGCAACTAACATTAGTTAAGTTACTTTTCTCCTGAAGTAATCAGTGTTCTGCTTCTTTCACACACGGCACAGCGATCCAAAGCGAATTTCCAACACAGAAGTATTTAACTTTATCTAAACTGATTTTATTTGAATTTCTTTGCCATAGATGCTTCCCTCCAACGATGCAAACTGATCGCTGTTGCACTAGAATAAGCAAATCTTCTTAATTCATCCTCCTGTAGTATTTTGAGACATACTGCATACTGAACACAGGATGAACACTTGAAATACCGCAAAAAAGCGTGAAACGGAGATCGTCTCCTCTTAGAAGTTTAAAAAACAAATTAATATCCATGTGTTATTTTTGGAGAACAAATCTCAGCCTATCTTTTCTTTTGGAATTCTGAAAAAGTCATCCTACAAAGACTGCACTTTTGGAACATGCTTTGCATTCCACTTACATGGTATCTTGACATATCAACATATGAACTTGCAACGGTCAGTCTCGACACATCAAAACTCAGCATATAAAACAGGCTTTCTGCACCCTCCTCGGGTTTAGAGCTTGAACCCCTCTCAAACTCCACCCCTTTAATCAATCATTCTATAGTTTCTATACAGAATTGCATGTGCTTATTAAGCTCGCGAAGAGTAACTATCAAACCAAGTGACGTAGTTAAGAAAAGCGCTGTAATAACCTTCTCTACTGAACTTCAAAAGTAACACACACAAAAAGATAAATAAAGGCTTTATGCAAAAGACAAGGTCCTAAGTATTTAATGACAGGATTTGGAACAAGGCCAGTTTTTACTGTGACGACATGAGAAAGGAAATTAATTGACTACACAAGTACCTAGATTAATAAGGTTAATTAAACTTACAAATACTGAATGCTTGAAAAGATAAGAGTTTTGAATAACATGTTGGGGGCAAAAAACATGAATAAAAAACAGAATTAAAGTTTAACAGCTGCCATAATATATGATTCTATAAATTCTGTCTCCAGCTGTCCCAGACCGATAGAGCTTCATAGTTAACAAGATTTTAGAAACATGGCCTAAAATACACAGAAAAAAGTACAAAACAAGATTTATTTTACTTTCCTAAGAAACTTTTTGAATCCAGCAGTATTGGCTTCATTACATTAAAATTTAACATATTCAAAGTTTTGCAAAATAGGAGCATACTCTGCTGCAGCAAAAGTGGTGTTCTTGGAAGGGAAAGGGGACTTACGACGACGGCCTTGCAGCTTACAAAGACACATTCCTCGTCACTATATAAGCTCTGCTCAGACTCACTTCACACTTGGAGGAAACTGGGTTTCCACATCTGACCTGCAACCTTTCCGCAGCAACGCGTTCAGTGACCTTGCCCTAAGATGAAGAGATGACCAACCTTTCCAGTAGCCCTACATTTTTCAACAACTTAAACGTTGAGCAAAGTTGGTCTGACTCGTACTGACCTAAAGCAAACCCCGCAGAAACGGTGAGTCATGCCCGTTCGCCTCCCAAGTGCTCTCCTTGAAATGAGTGCTCCGGTCACGCGAGTGCAAGGCTCCAGAGCCACGTTCAGTGCACATTTATGTTGTATAAGCGTCAAGGAAACAGTGGGGCTGCTCTCCAGAGCAGCCCACCGGTGAAAAACGCTGGGCTGCCAGAACTTAGACGGCAGCCCTCCTCATCCTTCCAGGGCTCAGCGGCGCAACTCGGCCATTCGTTGCGCTAGGAAAAGCAGTAGTGAGTTTCCATGTGTTGGGGCGAACAGGATTGTGACGGAGATACTCCTGAACTTGAGCCAACAAAATCTAACATTAACAGAGTAGGTCAAAATACTTTTCCAGTATCTTCTTCAGACATGTCCTTAAGGCTCTAGCCTTTATTTTTACTGGAGTATATAGGTACCTTTACTGAGAAATGCAAACATAACCCAGTTTTGTTTTCTGTTTCTGCTAATCGTGTTTACTTTGTAGATGGAAATTAATAAGCTGATGGACTGAAGGCAAAGGGTTGCAAATAACCATGTAAATAAAACATTAAATGCGGTTTGGAGAGGACAACGATTTCCTCTAAATTGTTCTGTGGCTTTATAGCAAGATGCACGTTTAAGAGCTGTAAACCACGAGCAGATGCCAAGCTGCAAATACCCAAACATGTCTCTGATACATAGTTTAGTATGTGTAGGTACGCAAGGAGGGCTTGAGTCACACGTGCCTACGTGCAGGGAATGCAAAGAAACTGTTTAAAAGAGACAAAAGTGATCCAGCGCTGAGAAGCCACATTTGAGGTAACGGCAAAACAGTCCCAGAGGAGGTATTTATTTAATGGCTCTAAATAAAATTTGTCCCTGTGTACAACTGAAAGTACTGTTACTGCTCAAGACTAATTCTACTGTGAGCAAGAGGTAAGTGAGAGAAACTTTACTGCCTGCAGTTTTACCACGTTTTCTCTTTTTGCTTTCATTTCTGACCTCCAGCGCGACAGCTGTTTATGCCGTGACGTGCCAAGTTAAGTGCTCTGTGCAACCAAGATCTGGGGCAGGACATCCAAATTAACGTGCACTGGTGAGCTTAGGCAGAACTGTTTCAGCTCGCACAAGGTGAACAGGTAACGCGCTAATCCACTGCATCATTTTCCATTTTCAATCATGGAGGGATTCAATTGCTCTTATAAGAGAGCCCTTGAACATGGGTCATACCTCTGTGACGGGAAATCAGGTAGAAGTTAAGATACACAGATAAATTGAAGTAGGTTATTTTGGTAGAGAGTAAGTAGCAGAGTAAGAACAGCATATACTTCTTCGGGCCAGTTCACAAGTTCTTCTGTAAAGAGAACACACACAAAATCTCTCCATGGGCCAAGGAAGTCTTTGACCTTCAGGCAAATTTACACAAAGATTTAGGGGGATAATGTTTTTTGCCGTCCTCTGTCCCTTCTCAGTGCTCTCATTTCCTTGCTCAATATTCTCCATGCCCTGGATAGTTTACGCTGCATATAGAAATAAGAGATGTCTAAAGAAGCAGTGTGGATTTAAATTACTTATGTGAAATATTATTGCATTACTGTTGCATATTCCAACCATCAATGTGTAACCAGTTTAAACATCTGAATCACAGGAAGAAAGTACAAAAAGAAAAGCAGAAAACAGGACAGTAAAATTATAATAATATAAAAAAAGATGGAATTAAGTACTTCAATAGGTTTAATATTCATCAGTCTTTCTAGTGATAATTATTCTTTACCACACATTTAACTGTTTTAAATGACAGTTTTCTCAATCAGCTATTGTCTCTCTCAGGGACCACAATAAAATACCTACAAAAGCAGAAGGAAAAATCAGATAAGAAATTCTCAACCTGAAAGGGAGAGAATATACAGACATTTAAACTTAACTGAGAAAAATACTCTCCTCGGCCAAGGCCTCAAATAATTTCACAAGTACTCAGAGTAGACAAGTGAAATAAACACTTCCCAAACCAAGTGTGTTTTCTACACCCCAACGGTACTGGACATGAGCCAGCAATGTGCGCTCACAGCCCAGAAAGCCACCCGTGCCCTGGGCTGCATCCCCAGCAGCGTGGCCAGCAGGGCGAGGGAGGGGATTCTGCCCCTCTGCTCCGCTCTGGGGAGACCCCCCTGCAGTGCTGCGTCCAGCGCTGGCGTCACCAACACAAGAAGGACACGGACCTGCTGGAGCGGGGCCAGAGGAGGCCACGGAGATACTCAGAGGGCTGGAGCCCCTCTGCTATGGGGACAGGCTGAGAGAGTTGGGGTTGTTCAGCCTGGAAAAGATAAGATCCGGGAAGACCTTCAAGTAGCCTTCCAGTACCTAAAGGGGGCTTATAGGAAAGATGGGGAAAAAACTTTTTAGCAGGGCCTGCTGTGACAGCACAAGGGGTGATGGTTTTAAACTAAAGGAGGGGAGATTTAGACTAGACATAAGGAAGAAGTTTTTCACACTGAGGGTGGTGAAGCCCTGGCACAGGTTGCCCAGAGAGGTGGGAGATGCCCCATCCCTGGCAACATTCCAGGTCAGGCTGGACGGGGCTCTGGGCAACCTGATCTAGTTGAGGACGTCCCTGCTCATGGCAGGGGGTTGGACTAGATGGGCTTTGAAGGTCCCTTCCAACCCAAACCATTCGATGATACTGCCATAGCCCCTGCCCAAGCAGTCAGGGAGCAGAGATTTCACGCTCCGCTCTGTACCCTCAGAAAGTGGAGGGAGGTCGTTCCTATAAAGGGGACAAGCTCCTCCACCACGATACCCTCCAACTTTCTGAAAAATACACACGCACCCACGCAAAGCTGCGGCTAACACGTACAACTGGAAGGCAAAAGGCAGATTACGCACCACCACCGGGCTCCCGGATGAGACCAATGCAGCTCAGTAGCACACAAATTTGTTTCCACTGTTGTGCTCACTTCTCTTAAAGGCAACAGGGAAAGGAGGGAAATGCCTTGCTCTAACCACTCAGGGGAAAAAAAATTGGGAGGGGAAAAAAATTGAATTTCACTTGTAATGAATTCTTTTTTCTTGCTATTTGTGGTTATTTTCAAGCAGAGCCTAAGCATTTTTTAATATACTTTTTTTTAAGAGCGTACCAGACAGCAAACACAATCTGAACTATTAACCAAGATGTTTGGGGTTTCTTCTCAGGAGTAAAATCAAAATAATTTCCCACAAAATGGGACAACAAGCAAGTACAAACCGGGGTTATTTGTACCTTTTCACGCAACTGCACTCAGCAAAGAAAGAAAGAAAATCTTAATCCCTTATTACCCTCAGGATAATAAAAGCCAAGCGGCAACTACATGAGAGCACTTACACCGCTACGCCAGAAATTTGCATTTTTGCAGAAAGATGCCGTGCTTCATAAAAGAAATACTTTCGTGATCATCTCTGAACATAAGTCTGAGGAGAGAGTTAAGTGCAAGCCAGCGCTTATGTGTAAATGATTGCAGAGATTCACCGAGGTCAGTGTTCTTTCTCTAACCTACTTTCTCTGATTAGAGAAAGTGGTTTTTACAGACTAATCATATCTGACCGGGGTCATTTCCCTCTGGGAACTATCACAGCATCTCACAGCAGAGAATCTCAAACGATTCTCAAACCAGCGGTGAGATAGGGTTACAAGATGAGTTTGTTCCACACAGAGAGAACAAGCTAAGTACACCATCAAACCCACTGTATTAGCAGTTTTTAAAAAAATATGTCTGTTTTCCATTTCAGAAGGTGTTGATAAAGGAGAAGCAAACACTGCTCAGGCAGCATGTATGCACCTTCCCGGCCCAAGGAAACCCACGGGCATTCTTGGCGCCACGGACATAACTCCCCAAGACAAATCCCTTCTCTCGCACTGTAAGACTGGATGAAAGACTCGGTGCCTGCAGCCCGGGCAAAATAACAACTCCCGAGCAACTCCCCAAATACCAGGGTCTGAAAATATTTGCAGTTGAAATACCAGAAAGTGCAGACCCTCAGAACAGCACGTTCCCTTTGAACACAGAAGTACTTTAGCACTGCAGCTGTTTTAGAACAACACAGAGGCTGCTCTACTTCATCCCATGTATCATCATCATAACTCGCGCAGCTCAGAGCATCCTTAAGGCCAACTCTGGGTACTGAAACCGTTCTTTTCCCACACGCTGCGATCTCATTTCGCAACTTCTTCCGCCTCATGTTTCCTGGCACATGCACCCTTAAGAGGAAAAGCCATTTAGATGCTCAGATACTTCAAAGCCGTAGCACACTACTTTGCCTGGTGCCCTGCACAACAAAGGCCGTCTGATAATCCTGATGATTTCTTTTTAGACTAGAGTGCTTATGCCTTAGGAAAAAAAGCCTTGACTTAAATTTTTTCAGCACTGTATGTATCTCTGTACCTTAAATACCAAGTGAATGTAACTGTACCCACAACATCCACACGTTTATACACGGAGTTAGTTTATGACATGTCGCAAATACAGCTCCTGATGTCAAACCCTACGCACAGCTCCTGAGCTCTACCTGCCTTTTGCTCATTCAGGACAACAGTATCTGGTATTTTTTTTTTCCCACACAGCCTTGTGCAAAGGTTGAATGAACTTAATTATGTTTAAAACTTTTATCTTTCCCTCAAATCTTGCTGAAAAAGACCCCGTGGCTCTCACTGATGCTTTTAAGCACTTGTAGCCCAGGCTGATGAAAAGACAAGAACATTAACGACGATCCAAAGATAGCAAATGCAGCAAGTCAATACAGCACAAGCAGGGCATGTGCCAAAACAGACACTGAACTCGCTGCTACATCACTGCTGCCTTCGAATGCTTAGGTGCTGATTATATTTCAGGAAATGGTATTTTATTACTTAAGTCAGCCGATGAATTTTTTTTTCCAATACTCCTACTGCCTTCTACCATCCTTGAATGCCGACCTCCACTAACAGCATCTTGTCTTCTCATCCATCTAGACTGGAAGCGCCCCATCAGGAGCATGGCTGAGACGTTAGAAGAATTACCAGCCAAAAAAGCCTTTTCCATTAACTTCAGTGCAACCGGGATTCACCTCCAGTCTGCACTGAAACATAAATCAGTGCTTGCAAACTTTAATTAAAACTGCTTCTCTCCCTCCCTTTCTCTCCCTCTCCTCTGGGCTAGTGTTCAACACATTTTTCACTGCTCATTTGCTCTACAAACAACCAACTTAGGCTTCTGTAAAAACCAAAAGGTTTTATGACGTGGTAAAACATTTCTGGTTACGTTCTACTGAACTGTCTACCTCTTCTCCTAAAAAATTTTGTATTTCAATATCCCGCTAATACAGGAGGGTATATTTTTCTTTTGAGATTTTTCAGATGAAAAGGTTTTGTAGAACTTCAGATGGAACAGCTCCACTGCAGCTGCACATCTAAGACAGGCCTATCATTTAGCACTGGCAACTTTTTAATAGCTACGTAACTAATGAAGTGGAGGGAGATACACAACTTCATTCCCAGCTGTTTTCAGTGCGTTTCCAGTATGTATTAACAAGATCGTCTACTGCTAACAAAGAGTGAGTTAACAAAGCTAATAAAAAGCCCTGAAATTACCTTTATAACGCCTTCCCCAGGCCTCATATCTGTATAAATCTTGACATTGTACGATATATTGGAAAAGGTTGGGGAATTATCATTTGCGTCAATCACCAGGATATTGACTGTCACTGGGGCACTCTCCTGCACACCATCCGAAGCCGTCATCTTCAGAGGAGAGAAAAAAAAGCAGAACAGGAACATCTTTTAATGGTGTATTCTTAATACAATTCCAACTATGAGAAAATACAGTATGACGAGTAAAAAATCAGCATTTCATTTTTCATTTTTGTCTGCACGTACAAGTAAATTACAGGAGGCTTCAGCTGAGTTTGAGCCTGCAGCGTGCAAGACTCGGGGCAAAAGCAAAATGAAACAGTGCCTTTAAAACATGCCGTCTCAGATCAGAGGAGAAACGAGAGGGAGGAACTGTTTCCCAGGGTCGGGGCCAGTCCCCGGCCGGGACGTGAGCTGCAGTCCACGGCTGGAAGGGCAGAGCCCGTCCCCGGCTGCACTGAACACCCTCCGGGAGCAGGGCCTGGCCACAGCTCACAAACCTGCCTAACGCTGCGAGCCTCACCGGGGCACAGCCACACACAGAGCTACTACACCTACGTGAAACCTCAAGGGCAGCGTTTTAAGGTGGGACTTAAAGAGCTAGAGGCCTCCTTATTCCATAGGGGAAACGTGAGCTCTCCTCTCAAATGCTTAACGGACACAAAATACGGAGGCACTGACTGGGAACCCCTGCAGAGGAACAGGGTTTCCTACAGCACGTTTGCAAATTGCTTTAGGGCTGTTAAGATGTTTCCTCATGGACTGGGAAATGCCTGAGGGAGTACTAAGTCCATTTAAGCTTTTTTTTTTTCTTTTTTTAAAATACTGCTGGCTGTGGTTTACGTTAGCCTATTTTTTTATTTTTGTACAAAGATAAAGTGGAAAGGCCTTTAACAGGCGCCATGTTCCTACCTCAAGGGCCAAGAAAAGGCAAAGGTGGCCTCAAAGGCCACGTTGGCTACAAAAGAGAAGAGTCAGACTGTCGCGGGAGGGTGGTAAGGAGCAGGACACAAGCCTGGGACCATGGAGACGATGCTGGTAGGGGATCTGAAATGCTGCTGTCCAACCACACATGCGCATTTGGAAGAGCACACTACCCCAATGACCAGCTCCCCCCCCGTTGCTGCTGCTCATCCTTCACCGTTTTTCTTCTTCTGTGTCATTTTAATGATCTACAACGCTGTCATAACTAGCGATTTTGCATCACTCGCTCTGAACGACGCCTGACGTGCCCTCAGGCGCGCTTAGCTTACCGAGAAGGTGTAAAGCTGCTGGACTTCTCTGTCCACAGGCTGCAGCAGCGTGAGGTAGCGGGTGATGCCACTCTGAGTCACAGTGAAAAACGTATTGTAATCGTTCAGAAAGAGATGGAGCTGGGGATCCTTGGTCTTTAAACAATATTGAAAAAAAAAAAAAGAGCATTTAATTATAATTTCATACATTCCATTAAGTTTCCAATTACTCAATGCCAGCGTTTGTTTTAGTTGAAACCTAAGTAAGTAGAAAGTACAAATACTGTCACTAACTGAATCTACAAAACTGTAAAAGATAACATTGCTGTTCTAAAAATCTAATCTTCTCGATGAAAAATGCATTAAAAATACATCCTGTGTCATTTTAATGATCTATAACACTGTTATAACTAATGATTTTTCATCACTTACTCTGAACACATTTTAACCTATAGAGTAAGTAAACCCAATGGTGAAAATATTCCTGTATCTGCTAGTTTTAAATGATTTTTTTTTTCATTAAAACAATTATTTTTAAGAAAAATATAACTTACCAATATAAGAAACCAAATTCAAGCATTTGTCTTCATATTAAAAACAAAACAAAACTTATCTTGATTAATGGAGCAATAAAACAGTTGGGCTGATGCAATGAAAAAAGATAATCGCATGTGTTGGAGCATATCGCTAAACAGGTGCTATTCAGAGATTCTCTTTATGTCTCAAAAATAATCAGAATATACTGATGCAGAATTATGAATCTCTCAGTTGATCAGATCAAAACCAGAGTAAAGCAACTGCGGTATAATTGGCAACAGGAAGTAACATTTTAAGGCAAAGAGAAAAGCAAAAAGCAAGTCAAGGCATTGTAAATTTGTTACTGCTGACCTCCCTGGGCAGCCTGCTGGGAACACGGGTTTGGGTGGCTCCAGGCACAACTGGGCGAGCACCCACAGCGGAGCTGCAGCTCCAACGCTGCCTGCAAACCCATGGGATGACGCAAAGACAGGGCAACGCTCATCAGAGATCCGAGCTACCGCTCGGGAGCTCGTCCTTCCCTCTCCATCCTCCCTCCTGGCACGGCTGGCAGATTGTAAGAGGATGGGGAAGAAGAATGAAATTAATTTGGGGGCAAACGGAATCTCAGCTAATGGAAGGGGAGAGGAATGTTTCTGCTGCAGACAGAATCAGAAGTTATTACTGCATTCACAGGGTGAATTCAAGCCCAGAACCTCAAGCCAGTTCCTTCCAGCGTGCACGTACCGGGCGGATACAAAGCTGCAACACGGCCTTCCCTGCCTCAGTCCTTACCCTGCAGCCTGCCGGATGCCAGCAGAGAGCGGCAAAAAGGCTGCTTAAGCTCTGTAAGCCCTGGTGGGTCTGAAACCCCCCCCAAATTACAGTACTTTTCTGGGACGTCTGTGCTGTTGAAATGACAGAAACGTGATTCGTGACCAGGATGGAGTATCTCAACTTCTTCTCCATCTCTTTAAAGATGCTATTGAGTTATTAAAGTGATTAGACTGCAAGGGTCACTCTATATTACAGTTAAATTCTAAAATAAATTACATTCTCTTTTATTGCCTATAGTATTCCAACACACACAGTTCTGCGTCCTCGTATGTAATCTGGTTAATTTAACCTGACTTAGTGTGCTGCTCTTGGTCATTAGTTAGTTAGTTCATTTCTGGTCTGTGAGGTGAGGTTACAAAAGAGGAACGCAAATGTGATCAGGCAAAACAAAAGGCTCGGAGATGAGTCCTTTAAAAACTGTCCTGAGCTGCCCCAAATAACGTGGAGATGAGGAATCAGAGGGCTAGCACCATGAATAAAACGTAACAGAAAACCCAGTGCCTGCACAAGGCTTAACCTGAAAAGTATTTTTCCGGGCTACTCTCCAACACAATTCTGCAGAACCCGCCCCACACAGAGCAGGACACACAACGGTCAGAAACAGCCGAATTCAACCGATTATCCAAAAAGCAGCGCGACGTTGCTCTTCCCTGAACATTTTCTCAACCTGAATCCAAAATGCTTCTAGAAGGTGAGCTCCTGCCCCGCCGTTGCTGTCGCTCCTGTGGAATGACACAGAGAAAGCAGACGACTGGAAGGCACCCGTCCCTCCAGCACGGCAGGCACCGCCACCTGCGCCAACTCTAACGCGCACCAAGGGTCGCAACGAACCACCACGAGGACAGACGAGCACAACGGAAGGAGAAAGAGAAACTTATCCTAGCAAGCCAAAATACTCTAAAGCACACAGTTTGGAAGGCTAAGATTATACTATTGAAATGAGAAACCATTTCAGTTGCTGGAAGCTACGTGAAAGAAATATCCAAGTGTTCCAAATGAGTGCTTTCCTACTGCCTACAGCTTTGCTGCAACTATGCCAGCTTCCAGTAACATTAAAATTCATTTTACAGCTAGCAATGCAAACGGCAGTCTCCTTTTTCCATGAAAAATTACAGGAGGTAATTGCCAATAATTGTTCACTTTGTAGACACTACAAAGTCGGTCAAAAATTTAATTTACAAAAGCCCTGGTTAGTTGTTACTGTTCTTGCTTGTCTTGCCATTTTGAACACTAATAAACAGTATTTCCTTCCTAATTTGTTCTTGAGAAAACCCAACGATAGAGATCCCATACGCTCCCAAAGTAATCTATCCTATTCCTTAGCTATTCTTCTAATAGAAATTTTACCCTATTGCGTAAGTTAAATCACCTTTACTGCAATCAATGCCTATTGCTACCACCTACCATGCAGGTCAGACCTACAAAGCAATTTATTGCCTTCATCTTGGCATTGTTACGCTTTTACACTTTTATCACATTTTATGCTGAAAGTCTGCTCAACTTAACTGTGAACATTTTATGTGGCAGATACTGTCAGAGAATACAACTGCGGGATACGATCCATCTACGTTGCCAACACTACCACCAATACTTTAATATTTTTAAACTATCATTTTATTTTGGGGCCTGGACGGATGATAGCAGCAGGCGACTCTCTTCTGAGAGGGAGAGGCACCCATCTGCAGACCTGACGCACTCTCTACAGAGGTGTGCTGCTTACCAGGGGCTCGTCCCAGGGACGTCACCGAGAGCCCACCAAGCCTCGTACAGCCCACTGACCATTATCCGCTGCCGTTGTTTCACGTGGGCACCAGTGACACGGCCAGGAGCAGCCTGAGGAGCATCAGGAAGGATCACAGAGCCCCGGGAGCGGCGGTGAGGGACTCTGGAGCGCTGGCGCTTTTTCCAGCCGTCCTCCCGGTCAGAGGGAAAGGGCTTGAAAGGGCCAGTGGAAGCTGGCGAATCCACAAATGGTGACAGGCCTGGGGCCACAGCTGGGGGTTCGGCTGCCCAGACCACGGGACTCGCTTTGAGAACCCTGGTTCTACTGGGGGCTGGTGGGGTCCCTCTGCCAGCGAAGGGGAAGAGCATCTGCGGTCATGGGCTGGCCAAGCTGGGGAAGAGGGCTTTAAACTGAAGTGGCCGGGGCAGGGGAACCCCAATCCATCCCACTCCTACCAGTCTGATGCCAGGGACAGCGATGGATGCCCAGAGCCTGGAGAAGGATCACAGGGCCGCAGGAGAGCACCTGAGGAGCAGCACAAGGGAATCCCAGCC
The DNA here is from genome assembly GCA_009819775.1 of Phoenicopterus ruber ruber. NCBI lineage: Eukaryota > Metazoa > Chordata > Aves > Phoenicopteriformes > Phoenicopteridae > Phoenicopterus > Phoenicopterus ruber. The sequence goes on from CM020221.1 coordinate 1,641,663, forward strand.
ACTCCCGCCAGCTTCCTCGGGGGCCCAACTCAAACGCCTCTGTGCAAACACACGTAGCGCGGGGAATGAACAAGAGGGGTGAGAGACGTGCGCACGCCTGCAGGGCTGCCGTCTTATTGGCATCACGGAGACGTGGTGGGGTGGCTCCTACGACTGGAGTGTTGGCATGGAAGGATACAGGCTCCTTGGGAAGGACAGGCAGGGGAGACCAGGAGGGGGGGTCACCCTCTATGTCGATGACCAGCTGGAGGGCACGGAGCTCCGCCTGGGGATGGATGAGGAGCTGACCGAGAGCTTATGGGTCAGGACTAAAGGGAGGGCAGGGACAGGGGACACTATAGCAGTGGCCTGCTACAGGCCACCCAACCAGGAAGACCGAGTGGATGAGACCCTCTATAGACAGAGAGGAGCAGCCTCACGTTCACAAGCCCTGGTTCTCACGGGGGACTTGAACCACCCCGATATCTGCTGGAGGGACAACACAGCTGGGCATAGACAGTCCAGGAGGTTCCTGGAATACATCGATGATAACTTCCTTCTCCAAGTGAGAGAGGAGCCAACGAGGAGAGGTGCTATGCTGGACCTTGTTCTCACCAGCAAGGAGGGGCTGGCAGGAAACGTGAAGCTCAAGGGCAGCCTTGGCTGCAGTGACCACGAAATGGTGGAGTTCAAGACCCTTAGGGCAGCGAGGCAGGCGCACAGCAAGCTCACTGCCCTGGACTTCAGGAGAGCAGACTTTGGCCTCTTCAGGGACCTGCTCGGTAGAGTTCCATGGGATAAAGCCCTGGAGGGAAGAGGGGCCCAAGAAAGCTGGTTGATGTTCAAGGATCCCCTCCTCCAAGCCCAGGAGCGATGAATCCCAACAAAGGGGAAGTCAGGCAAAAAAGCCAGGAGGCTGCATGGATGAACAAGGAGCTCCTGGCCAAACTCAAGCACAACAAGGAAGCCTACAGAGGGTGGAAGCAAGGACAGGGAGCCTGGGAGGAACACAGAGAAACTGTCCCAGCAGCCAGGGAGCAGGGTAGGAAAGCTCAAGCCCTGATAGAATTAAGGTATGTCGTCAATAAAAGGAAGACTAGGGAAAATGTGGGCCCTCTCTGGAAGGAAACGGGAGACCTGGCTACCTGGGATATGGAGAAAGCTAATGTACTCAATGACTTTTTTTTGCCTCAGTCTTGTTCAGCCTGGAGAGGAGAAGGCTCCGGGGAGACCTTGTACCAGCCTTCCAGTCCCTAAAGGGGCCTCCAAGCAAGCTGGAGAGGGACTTTTGACAAGGGCATGGAGGGACAGGACAAGGGGTGATGGCTTTAAACTGAAAGAGGACAGATTGAGATTAGATCTAAGGATGAAATTCTTCACTCTGAGGGCGGTGAGGCACTGGAACAGGTTGCCCAGAATTTTTCTCCTACAAATTGTTAATTGCATACAATTTTAAGTAGAAAACTATCAGAATCCACACAAAAGAGTATACGTGCAACCTGCAAGGACCATTTCAAGCACGTAGTTCAAACCTGATATGGTTTACAGACTTCAAACTGACCAGTAGGTACTTTCTAAATTAAAAAAATACGTTTTGTAATACTGAAGATTTCTATAAAGACACAGAATTATTTAATGAACATAAAGCAGTCACAACGTAACCCTGGTACAAATTCATGCCCTAAATGAATTTGGTCCAATGTGCTTAAAGGGCTCTTTGCAGGCTTCACAAAACAAGTGACAGTCCCAGTCTCAAACACACACCAACAGGGCAGAGAAAAACAAAGGCAGACAGGAGAAATAAATCAATCAATCAATCACACAATTCAAACAAAAAGTAATTTTGCAAACGTAATACCCAATACCTACGGGAATGGCACCTGGTGCAACCTACAAAGAAAAACACATGATACAAAATGAGTAAAAGTAAAGAAACACAACCCTGCTAGCGATGGACATCATAAAAGCAGTACATTTGGGGAAAAAATGGTTACAGACAAAAATACAGTAAAACGAGACGCAGAAAGTGCTCCCATGCTCTCTTCATAAACAAAGCCCGGGTTTGAGTTTGTTCTGCTTGAAAATCTCTGGAGAAGTTCCTGAAAGTTTGAAAGCCTGCGTGGATGTCAGCGTTAGAGTTCTGCTGCTCCCGTCCTCCCACAAGGGCTTACAAGCTCTTCCTAAAGCAAACAGTTTTCTACAATTTACTAAGATGACACCAAAATTACATGGTATTGTCAAGAATGAGCAGACAATGACACATACTCTGTATGTGTTTCAACAGCCCCAAGGACTTTGTAGAGGGAATATATCTGGCTGTTAAATTCTCCAGGGTAGCCAGAACAAGCTCCGAGAGCATCAGAACTGCTCTAGGCTTCCCGATTGCTAGCACAGGCTTGTCTCCAAAAAGCTGTAGCGATAACAAAGATAATTTAATGACACATCTTGGTTTTCCAACATTCTTCACGTGGAGGACAATCAGCACTGAAACACCCGCGGAAGAGAGTTGTTTTGTTGATGCCATGTTTTCAGCATTTGGCCTCCTCATTTGGGGGTGAAAGTACAAAAGCTTTTCCATTCATGTCTCATCGGAAAAATCTGAGGTTCAGAGGCTTGCAGAGGCAAAGCAAAGGTGAGGCTCCCAGTCCCACTGACAAGGGGTTGGCAATCAGACTGCGCTGGCACCGACCTCGCTGCTTTTCTCTGACTTGGGGGAGATGAGCTCTGCAGGGCCTGATGAGCTAGTCCTCCAGGTTCACAATAGCTTGGGTGGAATACACACGGTAGACATAGCATCTGGCATGACTTTCCCGCATCTTTAACACTACCGTTAGAGATCTGAAGCACAGCCTCCTGAGAAGTCTTCATGATGGCTTTAGTCGTGAAATTGCTTAGACCAACAGAACCCAAGGAGGAGAACAAACCAAGTCTAAATTGTGAGCAACTGAAAAACTAGCGGAGGTAAACCAGTCTGAGAACACTTTGCCCAGGACACCCTATGAATAATTTTTTCTCCGTAAACATTTTTTTTTTCTTTAAAGTGACTCCATTTAAATAATATTTAATTGTACAATATAAAATAATAATAAAAGAGCTCTTCACCATTTACGTCATCTCCACTTTGAAGGTAAAGATGTCAAAAGACTAATGAGAGAACTGGGATGGATGCTGAGCAGTGCTTTAATTCTGAATCCTTTCAATCACCACCAAAACCTCTCCAGTCCCTGCACAAAGCAAGGGCTGAGGCACAAGCATGACTGTAAAGTCAGGCACTAAAAAGTGCTGCAACCCTTTTTAGAGCTTTTCCAGTTGAGGTGCAAAGGGCCATGCCCCTCCCTGAATGAAAAGCCGACAGAAAAGTTTTGAAAAATCATCTTCTGTTCCTCAAACAAGCGAGCCACTCCTGGGAGAGGGCAAGAAACAAATGTCAGCATCTTCAGCGCTTCCGCTAATTAGCAACAGCATTTGTTTAAAACGGGGAAGATATACAGAAAACCAATTCCTTGAGGACTCCAAGGAACTCAAAGAGAGAAAGAATAGCTTCAGAAGGCAGAACACATTAGATATTCATCCTACACAAATAACGGAAGAAATACAATGCTACAGCAGTGATTCAATGTTAAGATTTTTATTCTTCCTTCTTAAGCGGAAAGATTCAGAAAAGAAAGAAAACTATCTTTGTAAATCCTAATGAAAGAGAAGCAGCCTTTTTGCTTTGCCTTTCCCTTTTGTTTGTTTTAATAATGATATTAATGGGCTGTTACATTTGGGAAGACTATTTCCTGAACTGTTATTTTGTAATGTGCCTATTAGAGTGTCACAGAAGTGCTATACAGGGATAGCAGTATCATGAGAACTGGCCTCTCGAGAGAATACCAGCTGCAAAACAAGTTCAAACAGTAACAGTGAAAGATTTAGGCAATCAGGCAAATATTAGAGAAAAACGCTTCAGTATTTAAAATGCTTCAGTACTCCTGGTTAAAAAAATCCATTATTTTTCCTTATCTGGATATATCATTGAAAATCCATAACCTGCATTTGTAGTTACATTTAAAGTTATTTTATCCATTATTCGCTCTGTCCTCTTGGGTTGCTACTGAGATGCCTTCATGTAAAACATTCATTCTTTACAATTTCCCACAAGTTCTCTGGAAACACAGATGTTGAGCAACCATCTACCCAGTTTGACTTCAACTTCGTAGACAAGAGAAGCACGTACCAAGAAACTGGTCAGGTAGAAAAGGCTCTGGAGAGGAACCTGCGGTAATAACTGACCTGCGTCACATTCCGCTGCCCTGGGCTGCAGGCACCCGCAGAAGCATCGGGGCTACGGCGCAGGTGCTTTCCTGAACGCGTGCTGGGACACGTTAAATGCTTTTGAACGCGTGCTGGCACACCTTAGAAACATGCCATCAATTTTGTGTTCTAATGAGCAATGCACAAATTACCTTACACCCCGAGTTTACTCATCAAGACGCTGCGTGTGGTATGGGTAAACACCTCGGCAGTGGAGCGGTATGGAATGGATATGAATGCTGATGAGCCGCTTTCAACTTGGAAGGTAAATCCTGGGGTTTATTTCTCTCTCTTTTTTCAAGAGATTCAGCAAGATTTGGCATACAAGGCAGTAAGGCAGCTGCTGTGTCTCACCAACCTTAACTACCAGAGGAGAAGAAATTAGCACCCTCCCACGGAAGCAAAAGGATAAGGAAGCAAGTGGCTTGGGAAGCCTTGTGTAAACACCTATCAGACCATACTGTTTAAATTCCTCATCTCAGCTGTGGTTTACTCAGGTCTTAAGGCACTCGTGTGGCTTAATTTAATTTATGCCATTTAAACAGACCACTTAATTATATCAGCACTTGGCAGGGCTGCTCTAGTTAAAGGTCTGTTTGCAATGTCACATCTATAAATTAATTTTTGGAAGGTTTATAGCAGGACTCTATTATAATTCCCACAGGGTTTAGAATGTGTTTTGGTTTTTTCTTAAGATACACAGTTAAGATGACCACATTCTTCGTGCATTTATCTGAGAACAGAGAGTTATTTTAATGCGAAATATAATCTCAACTGATTTGTCAATTAGAAAACTGAGTATATTATGTTTAGCCGGTGGAAACTAGCATGCACAAGCACGTAGAGGACATACATCAACTTATCATCAGCAATCCCTACAATGAAACCATCAGAACATTAAGACCTGCAGCAGTTACCTGTGCTTACCGACCCACCCTGAGCTACCACCCAGTCCCAGCGAGAAGGCACCCGTCATTTTAGCCCATTGGGCTGGTTTTCGTACGAGTTAGATGCAATTGCTGCACTCCCAGCCTTACTCTGCTGGAAATATCTGCTGCAGATTGGACAGATTCTTTTATTAGTGATGCAATTAAAACTACAAATATTTGGGCCACATCCGTGTTGAAATTTCTAGTGCGCGCACTAGAAAGTATATTAATGAACTGCCATATTCAATATCCAAATATTGAGATAACTTCATGGGAACATGCTGATGTTCTATAGAGGAGGCACAACAGTAAAACATGGAGCCCTATGGTCAAACCGCTTGTGAGGAATTTCAGAGCACCCTCCAAAACTCGAGGTACTGAACTTGTACTCACAAAATCAATAACAGAAAGCACTTTTGGTGGGGAACAAATACCAGGATTAGATTACAAACCTCATGAAGTAGTTTATTAAAGGAACAAATTCCTTTTCCATGCGGAAGTTTTTGAAATGAAATATGTACAGTCTGGGAGTATGTAAATACCATGTGCTATACTAATTACCTGGTAGTTACATGATCCATTCAAAGAGTTGGCCCAAATTCAGGATTTAACAGTTCAAATCATCTTCATTTTTTGTCTTGTGTATGGTGTAATATGTAGTTACACCAAAGAACCTTGTAATATCAAATCTGCCTTTGACACCTTGTAGTTAGAGTTGTGCAACTGCCAGGGAAAGGTTAATCAGAGCACTATTAACTACAACCTGAAAAACCTCTGGAGGTTAATGAAGTCCAAAGTCTTCCTGTCATTCCTTTAGTGTAGCAATATCATCTACTAGGAAATAGGAGAGAGTCCCAAAAACCACCAGCATGGAAAACTGCCACAAAAATTTGTGTGTCTAAACTAGGACACTGAACTGCCTTTAATTAAAACAGTTGTTGTGAATTATTTCAAGCACAACTGATTCAGCCCCTGCCTCGCCAGCCGTGCCGCGTGGCTTCTGTTCCCACTCCGGGCTTTGTACGCACAGCAGGATTTTCCTAGGGCATTCCTACAAAGCCTCGAGGGCAGGTATCTCAGTCCCTACAGCATCAGCGGCCTTGCAGATAGAGAAACACCCGCAGCACATTGTGAATGTGGTGGTTCCTTGGGGACGAACAGGGACATTTTTGTACTGTTTTCAGCTGGCCATCGCCCAAACTGGCAGTGAGGCAACCCAGGAGAAGCAGTTTGCACCAAGCTCTCCAGCTTGCCAAAGCCCCTATTCGGAGTTTCAGACCTTACCTATCCGATGTGCAAGTCTACCAGTCTCACAGACAGACTTGCTCGGTTTCAGTCCTCCACTCTTCAGGTGATTGATAGCCTCTTCCCATTTTTGTAAAGTTAATATGCTGCACACGCGAGCTATAAGGTGGGCACAAATAGTGCCCTAAAATTCCAGATTTCTGTAACAAAAAGATATGCACCGAGGCATACTTGAACCAATGGGGTTTAACCAGTACTTCCATGAAGGTGTGGATAAAACAAAATAGTTAGCAGTCTGCTTAGGCTAAAAACATCTAAAAACATCCCCGTATTTTTTGGTTTAATAAACATAAGGATCACAGAACTAAAAGCAGCCTTCCGAGAAAATCTCTCAAATTGGTAGTGTAAAAAGGACTTAGAACTGTGGACACTAACTCACACAATTTGATTTCTGTTGCGTTCAGGCACACATTACACGAATAGATTTTATACAGCACAATCAGACAACATATTGTAAATATAAACACACACCTGACGCCTGCGCACCTTTCTTATTACTATGTTAAGCAACCTACAAGATCCCATTAATCTGATGGAACAATAAACTGCTTTGCTTTTAACAAAAGCAACGCTGCAGAAGAGTATTTCACACGTAACACAACTCATCAGGAACGCACACTGATGACTGCCCCGTGCACTCATTGCGTGCCTTCTACCCAGCCCCTAAGAAAGGCAGATCCGACAGCCGTTTCCACCGGCCTTCCAACCGAGTTTTACGAACGCCCGTAAACTGACTGAGATATTTTAATGGATAGGAAGGAGATATTCTACATCAGCTTGGGCTTTCAAATAGCCTCTTAGGACAATAAATCACTCTAATGCAGACAGTGAAAGCATCTTTCAGCAACAATGGCCTCTCGTGTTTCTCAAAAATAATGAATTTGCCTATGTTAAGAACTTTATTAAAGAGTATTGGCATATACTATATATATTACTACAAAACCTATGTCTACAACTTAGCTTTCCTTACGTATCTGAAGATAACGAGAGAGCAGAAACAAAAAAGAACCAAGGGGACAACTAGAGAGACAACAGTATTTAGAGGAAAGAGAAACGTTATCAAAACACACGTAACGGCAACAGCCTTGGTGAGAACAGAAGAAACGTCGGCCCTCGAGCCGTGGTATTGTTACTGCTTGGCTACTGCTCTTTTGAAGACGCCCAATTTTTACTATGAATAATGTTAGTATCAAAATCCGGGCAGAGCAAAGGATGGATCGAACTTTTAGCCTCCTGTCCTCCTATTCCTCTCCTTGCTGGTTTGTTCAAACTACTTCTTCCTTCCACTTTGAGCTTCTCTCTCCCTTTTCCCCACACTGTGTGGCAGATTCATCCTTCTCACAAAATGCATTTTTTTTTTCCTCTTTGCACTCATCACCTCTAACAGAACACAACCGTAAGGAGAGCTGAGTAAAATACAGGTTAGTTTTTCAGTTCAGACACACTTTCAAATCTATTTGAACTCAGAACAAAAACAAAAAAGAAACAGTAATGATACTAATAATAGTATTTTTTAAAATTTATTGATCAAAACAGTTTTGTCTCAATGACAAAATAGGGAAAAAAGAAAACTCTAAAAATAATAGAAATGTAAAGACTGGTATGACACTAGAAAAGAACGAGAAACATACCTCCTCCACATCGTTGTCCAACACCACGATTTGTAGTGGAGAAGTCAGATTCTGGTTATCAGAGACGGTCGTTCCCACCGGGGAGGATTCCAGGATGAACCCCTCGTACGTAGATCTCGTGAAGTAAGGCTTCTGATTGTTCTCATCAAGGACTTCAATATGCAGACTGGCAAAGGCAGGAAGAGGATGGCCGTTGTCTTGTTCAGCCTAGAAAACCACCTCATTTGTCAAAGGCTCTCAGTTAAAACGACCAACAGTTACTAACTGGTGTTGGCTTATATTTAAGAATTACAATTCAGTCATAAAAATGAGTAACGCTGCACAGATCGCCCCATTATGAAACTTAGCATCATGGAAAAAAGAAATACTAAACAAAAGTCAGCTAGGATAGAAGAACAGAACGACTTTCCATCACAATAACATTTTAAATAGTCACAATGAAACTCCAAAGCTATACAGCACACAGGCAAAAACCATTCCTTAAACTGTCAGTATTGAGAGTTTTAGAGAATCTTCGAAGGATGAAAAGAAAACGGGAAACTGCTGATTGTACAACAGAGCCTCCAGCTACACCACCAGCAAGAGAGTTAAAACCAGAAGACGACGACAGCACACACGGCCATATGGTACTTGCTACAGATTACTGCGAGAGCGTATGCCCCTGGATACGACACTTTCTCCCTCCCCCCAAATCCATTTTTCTAGTGTTAGACGAGTGGGATTTTAATTTTGGTTTTGCCTATGTTTGAACATCAAGCAAAATTCTTACTTCAACCCCCACTTCTCAATGGCAACGCCTCACCTACCAAGATTTGCTCACTGATAGAGTTTCACCTGACTTATTCTTATTTTCAAACCTCCTAAACATAAAAGCACTAATTGCCCACTCCAGTGTGCTAATCCAATATAAATGTATAATGTTGCTTTCTTTTTTAATTTACAACTATGACTATTTAAAGTAAATAAAAAAGGGACGTAGAAGACAACAAGCAATTTGTTCTTTAATTTATAAAGAGCAAACCAGTTTTAATTACAGTCCCGCACATGTCCCTGTAGCAAGGCAACAGCAGGGTACTGTAAGACAGTCTCCCATTCCTACGGCTTCATTTCCAGAATCCATAAGCACACGGCCCCCGGGACTGCGACAGTAGCGCACTGTTACCTTTCTGCAGACGGGGGAAGCGTATTGTGCCATGAACTTCTCAGGTGTAAAAATATTTCAGGAGAGAGCGAGCAGTATCTAAGTTATTGTTGTTAACAATACTTTTTGTTTGCAGAGATTTTGTTTTCAGGCTGGTATCTCCCCCATTTCAAAACAGATTAATTCCTCATTTTTCCAATCTAACATCCAAGGAGCCGCCTTCTGGAAACACACCATTTTGATTTCATCAACTAGTTATTTTTTCTTTCTTCTTTAGATGCTTGGTTTTTTTGGTTTGGTTTTGGTTGGTTGGTTTTGTCTGCAAAACGTTCATTCTGTCCAAAGCTTTGCTCTGTTTACCAAGCAACAATAGTACGCTGTTGATGACAAAACCTTCCATTTCAAGTAAAAAGAAGTATAAACATAAAAATTGTTATTTTGTTCAAAGTCGGTGATGACACCTCGAGTAATTCATAAGAAACTCATTCAAAACACTCAGTTCTTAGGAAAAATGTATTTTCCTCTCTAAAATACATCAGGGTTACTCCTCACCAAGAGACGGGCAGCAGTGATACTGGCGCAGATTTAAAAGCAACCACCAACCTGTCTGCTTGTACGTGGCTATTTTCTGACTCCCGAGGACAAGGTCAGATCTGGCAAGGGGACTTCTGTAAGCGGCGCTAGTATCTGAAATTAATAAGGCTCTTCCTAGGAGATTAATTTTTGTTAATGAGACAAAACTCTTGAAGTTGGGAGTTCTGCTAGTTAATTGACTGGCATGTTAAGATTTCAGTAACCAGGGTGCAGGAAGCAACGTATTTCTCTACTGCTGTTCTTACGTGCTTCTAGGATACAGGATACTATCAGTGATCAAACCCGTAATTGCCTCAAATAATTACTACCATATTAAGTATGAATATCTTTTCTTTCAGCCAGCTTCAATCATTCATATTCAAATAAAACACCTAACAGGAAAATAGTACACCAGGCTCCAGTCCACCCAAGGAGACTGATGCTTCTGGGCGATCCCAACCAATTTTAAAGAGATTTGCATTAGCTGAGAAAGTCTGCCTTCACACCGGTCATTTTAAGAGAAGCACATCTATCGGGTTTATTAGCATTTAATTAGAAACCTTCCAATTGCACTGGATTTCATTCAACAGAGCAGCACTCAAAACATCCCTGGGGAAATTCTGGTCCTGCAGAAGTTAACAGCAACGTATTTCAAATCCAATATAGCAGTAGCTGGAGATAGCATTGGAGACTGGATAAGTGACTCCCAAATGCTGAACATAATTTACAGAAATGAGATTTATTTTGGATTTGATGCTCTGCTGAATGAAAATAAACTTCACCTGTAAAAACTAACGTCACCAAAATTACTTGGAAGTACTCGGGCTACTGACCCAGTAGGATGAAACTTAAAACGTCCCGATATGGAGAGGTTTTGCCTAAGGTAATATTCCGAAAGCATGAAAAAAAAAAAAAATCTCAAAAAGAAGTCTGCTCTATGAGCAACAAATACATACAGGTTCGATTCTATTTAATAAGTACATCTATGGCGGAGCATCATTATATCCTCTGTTCGCTCACAAGAAAGATAGGCCTCTTCACTGCAAAAAGTTTACACACAACTGCTGCCAGTTTCTTTATCACAAACCGTGATGTTCCTCGCAACCGCTATGAAGAGATTCTAAAGAAAAGGGAAATGCAAAGAGCAGAGGGTCCCAATCTTCTGTTGTCAGCCACGACACAGCTTGAACTGCCACAATAATGGCCTTGCTTTCAAGCGTAAGTGAGCACAGACCCCATCCTGGGTTAAAAGAGGAAATACTCACCTATGCAGGGTGTTTACTACACCGTCACCCCAGAACTGCAGTGTCTTTCTGAAGGAAGAGACAGTGCTCTAAATTACATGTGGTCAAATGCAAAGAAGGATGTGCGCTCCTAAGATTGGACTTAAAATTTTAGGCCCTGGAGACCAAAATTACAATGAACAGGATTCCTTCCTCAGCAGCACTTCAACTCAAAAGCATTTCAACCTTGCAGGTGCTTTCCTTTTCGTTCACCAGGTTGGGTACACTGGTCAAAACCAGCAACTTTGGCCTCCTCCTTTGAGGACTGGGCAGAATTAGGCAGCTAACCCTTCAGAAAGTCACAGGCACTTCCCAACTGCTTGTTGCCAGCAACAAGCATTTCTTGCAGCACCAGGACACAGCATCAACGCTGCACCAGGACACAACTCAACCTCGCTCTTTCACTTCCTTCGCAAGCGCTCAGCTGCAAGGCTACCACGCGAAAACCACCACATCCTGCTCACCTCCTTTCCCATTTAAACAAGTTTTGTTTCCAAAGGCACCTACAAAAAAAGCAAGCTTTGGAAACCACCAATGGAAGTGCCTCCTTTCCAGGCCAAATCCAGAAATCGATGGATCAGGGTAGGGCTGGAAATCCCCAAAGCATCGGAGCTCGGCTCTCGGGGTTCGGTGCTCAGGCACGGGAGGCGAGGCAGGTACGCACGCGCTTGCTCTGCTGCCCTACCCGCCTAGCTCGTCACCAGCACCAAACAGCAAGCCCCAGCGCCAGCCGCGGGACCTGAAATTCCGCTTCAAGGGCCAGGCAGAATTAGGTACAGCAGCGTCTGAGACTTAAGGAAAGCAACGGTAGGCGGACGCTTCCTCCAGAGGCAGCAGATCTGCAGGCTTGGACGATAAGTTATTTGCTCACCCTTCCTCCAAAAGATCTCATCTGGTCAATATGACAAGATTTGCCCATGACCTAACACTTGGACAGAACTGACACTGCTCAGAAGGGATGAGATTTCTGTAGGGTGGAGGGGAAAGTGAATGAATTTGACAAGAAACATTGTTGGAATGAAATTTCTGATAAGTTACCTTGAAATATCTCCCTAAAGACCATTATACAGCAGACTGACTTATAAAGGCTTGCATTTCTCTCATCCTTCTGGCTGAAGTGATGTCTATATTAAAGAGCTGCTGGAGAAAATACAGAAACACTCGTGGGAGCAGACTGGGTGGGCTCTCATCTTTGCGGCTTTAAATATTTCCTCCCAAGGATCATTCCTTCCTTGGTGTAGAACTCAAGCTTCAAGAAACTCAGGTTCAGAAATCTTTCTTCTTCCTTTTGCACACAACCTTTATCAGGCCTGAAAGTCTCTAAAATTCTCTCCTGAAAATGCCCGCTCTAGCACGTGCACACACATCTGTAGATCCAGGAGAAAACCCACCATGCTGCCAAAAGGGAGTACGAGCATATTCTAAGCAGCAGCACTAAGTATTCCCACGTTGCTTTGTTGTTCTGTGTTTTTCTCGATTTGCTGGTAACCTGGCACAGGCAACCACCCACATGACAGCATTTTCTGACAACTGTTTCTGACAATTTTTAAAATTTATATATTGTCTTTCTGATCCAGTTAAAATAGACATGCTCCGTTTGCCACAATGATGAAAAGACTGAAAATAGTGTCTAAAATAATGATACAACATATCACAGACCTCCTGACCCCCCCAAAAGGTTATCACTATCTAAGAAATAACTGGGCCAATAATATCTGAAACATTAAAAAAGCGAAAAACTGCAAGAATAAGTGTTAGTGGTGAAAATAGTCTAGTTTCCACCAATATCAGCCCTAAGAATTTTTGTTGGAACCTGTGCGACCAACCCGTCCATTAAAATGAACTTTATAACGCACTACGTGATCAAAGCGTTTGCTGTTAGTGCCACCACAGTCTTGTCTTCTTCACAACCAAGTTTTTCAACTTGTAGTTAGGTCCTAAAGTCACTTGCTCTGTGTTTTCACAATCCTCTTAATTCCCTGAGCAACTTAATACTTTTATTCAACCAAACGGATTTTAGACATTGTTCTCCTTGTGCTTCTGTAGCCTAAGCCTGCTACACCAGCTTAGCTTCTGCATATTGTTTCCTTAAAAATGTGATCAAATCATTGCTTCTTCCCTGCACGACACAGTATGCGAAATGGGTAAGTCACAGCAACGTACTTGAACTTACTTTTGTTATCACTCATGAAATATTCAGAATTAGATGAAAAATTTCTTTGATAGATAAATATAACTTTAAATTTTTATTCTATGGCTAGACTGATTTTTTTTTAGAACATTCAACAATCACAGCTTACTTGCAAATAATTGCATAAAATAATACTACGTCTTTTATTTCTTCCAATTCAATGATAGTGATACCTATAGACCCCAACACACAACTGTTTAGCTTAAGATGGAGATAAAGCTTGCAAAATACCTGCACCATCACACATACAATCCCATGCAAAAGAAAATTGCCATTGCATCCTAGATATTTACATGTTCGCATGAAGCAAACAAAAAAATAGAATGCTGTTTGAGTAAGATTCACAATAGATCCAAAAATTGATCTTTGGTTTTTCTGAAAGGCAGACGAGCACGTTCCTTTGCTATTGGAAGTTAATGCTGGGTTTAGAATTGATGCATCCGTTTAAGCTTGCTGTAAGAAGAATGACACTAAACTCTACCGCCAGAAAATACTGACCTAAACAAGACAGAGAGAACCCCTAGTAGGCTACTAGAGACTCCCTCGCAGAGACCGAAGAGAGAGCCACTGCCTGGTTGACAACCGTCTTTGTGCAAACTGCAAGTTACATCATTTTTTCGGTCCGGTCGCCTTTTCACAAGCACCCCAGCAAGAACCAGAAATGTCATCAATTCAGTTGCTGTAATTCCTTCCAGTCTTGCGCTCATCTCCTCTCCAAAGACCACCAGAATGCTCTGCGCTTCCCCTGCCACGGACTACACCCTAGCGTTTCAAGAGATGCGGTAAAAGCAGTAAGGAACAGCCTCTGGCAAACACATTTGACAGCTCACTGAAGGAGACGTTGTACTGGAGAACTGCAGGCAGGTCACTTCCGATTTTCTGTTTAACACAAGAACAAGGAAAGAGCCCAGGAACTTCAGACACTCAAACTTTAACTTGGCTCCAAGCTGTGAAGAAGATGGAAACATTATATAGTATTTAAACCAACGTAATTAAAAAAAGGAGCAGTCAGCACAGATACAGAGAAGGGAGGTCAGGTCTGACAAAGTTGCTTCTTTTAAGTGCATAACTGAATTGGGAGATAGAGGTGAAATAAACATAATTTATCGAGAGTTAGGGTAAGCTTTAGGATTGTATATCACACACTGGATTAATTTACAAGGTCAGAAAGTACAGCATAAGGAAAGAACTACTGAAATGGATTAAAATTGGCTTAAGGACAAGAAGCACAGAGTATCTTCAGAACACAGAAGAAATTTGACTTCACCGTCAGTGAAGCTTGTGATGTGGCAGTGAAATGAAATTGGCACACGATGTGTCTAGACACTATGCTTAAAAAAACCCACAACCCCAAACATACATTTTTTCTTCATGTATCAAGGGTGACTTCAGTATCAGTAAGGCTCATGATGCTGCAGCGCACTGAACACTAACACTTACAGCTGCCCACCTTCCCAAATAATGAAACTCTTTCCCTTCAGTTCAAGAAAATGCCAACTATGAAGTCATTATCCCAGGTTTTAAGCGATGAATGTTTAAGTTTTAAATGAAAATAAATGCCTGTTTGCTGCAGAAAGGAAATGCAGCTATGTCTGTAAATAAAAGACATTACAGAATTTACCATTTATGGATTTTAATATTTTTGTTGCTCTGTGAGTGATGACACAACTTAGGGTCAATCTTAACTCGCAATCACTGGGCTTTCTAATGTGCATCTGTGACAACGCTCTAAAGGCAAGGGGAAACATTTACCATGCTGAGATGCTGCTAAACAGGGGAAAAACTTGCTGTTTTCAATATGCACGTGATAACTTTGGAGAAAGACTGATATGAAGACAAATTTTATTGATGTATAGGAGAGGGTTTGGTTTTCCTGCATCCTTTTTTTTTCTCTCCTTATTCACAAATATGAGACCCTTCTCTGCACTCAGATTTTCAATTCTACATCAACTCTCTTCACTGTATTACCCACAAGATGGGAAAAAAGGCTGCCTCAAAGAGAACAGAAATTTCTAGGCTATTCAGACTAGGTACGCTTCCGTGACAGTGATAAACCAAGAGAGGTGCCTGAATGCTGAGTTCACGTAAGGGATGAACATTTGAAAAGGCAATTTAAAAAGCAGTTATTGTACTTAATACCTACGAGAGATGCACAGCAGTTCAACCAGACTAATGATTTTGAAGATTTCATCATTGTCAGCAAGTGGATTGAACAACTACTTAATGAAAATACATTTCTTCCTTTCTTTTTCTAATCTGTCACCACGAGTACAAACCCACTCTCATTTGTTCAGTTCATGTTCTGTTTTGAGGCAATCGCCCTGTTTCCCATTACAGCTAATACATCTCTACTGTTGTGCAAGAACATCAGAGGGGACTATCTTCAGCTGCATTTCAAAAGAGACGCACAAAAACAAAGCAGTTCCAGAAGAAGGGTGATATATTTTTTGGAAAACAGTACTTGTCACGTGAGCTATATTTTGTTTCCCACTACGCACTCAGTGGAATTTGAGAGAAAACACCAATATTTAGGAAGATGAGCTTTTTAACATATAGGTTGCTTTCTAGAGACCTACTCAATAGCAATCACTGTGAAGTTTTCTTAAAGTTCTCCGCTGCAGCCCGGACATGTACTTCCAACTAGTAAGTCTTAATCATGTTGATTAAAGCAAATAAATGGGGCATTACTCTTTGTGCTCAAATCCCCATTCGCCACCATTTTAAAATTCAGAAGAGCAAAGAAGAACAAGCATAAATCCTCTTAAATGCAGGAAAATGTACTCTTTGAGATACACTGGAAGAGGGGAAAATTAAGAGTTACCCTGAGCAAAGATAACAAATAAAGGTCAGTAGATGCACAGAGGCAAGAGATCAAAATAGGATGAGAAGAGTTGGAGGCTGACATTATTACAAAAACCTACCAAACACTGCAAATATGAAGCTTCTGAAGGGGTGGGAATAATTCAGGACTTTTTAAGTCTCAAAAAACATGGACTTTGGACAATTTCTGCAGCAGAGGACCAAGAATTTCCAGTCTAGTGAGCCTCAATTGATGCACGCGTTCTCATTGCCTGCTAGCATTGTGTTTTTCTGAAACTCGTAATAAGAGAACATCATAAGAAGAGTCATACTTCACCAGACCAATAACCCATCCCGTGCAAAATCACGGTTGCAGCTGCAGCCAAAGACAGAAGCCTACAGAAGAACGTAAGCAGCTCAGATTTCCCTGGATTTCTCTTTACATCAATAGATTTTTCTTCCAGGAGCGAGCCCTGCCTCCCCTTGAGCCCATCTCAACTTTCAGCCCTCCATCGCTGTCTGTCAAAGCAGACAAACTGTATTAGACGAACAACCACCTTGTTTTGTCTGTTTTAAACTTGCCACCTGCTTGCTTGATTTGACAACTCCTAGCTCTGGCATGGCAGGAGACAGTGAGCTATTGATTTCCTCTTCACTCTCAGAATTGTGACACTGTATTTTACGGGTGTCTATCACATCTTCTTCCTTCCCCACCTGATAAGAACCTGCTTCAGTTCTGCTCTGTCCTTTTTGTGATAGAGACCAGAGCTGTGCACTGTGGTCAAGACACACGTACAGCCTGGATCTGTACAGCACCGCAGTGATTTTTCCCCTGTTCTGTTCTCTATTTTTCCTTATCATTTCTAATGTTCAATTTGCTTTTTTGCCCTTTTTTTTTTTTTTTTGACAGCCACAGATCACTGAGCCAACCTTCACGCTCAGTTATCAGTTACACTGCCAACACCTCATTCCCAAGTCAAGCCAGAACACATCGGTTTGTGTATAAGCCCAGGATGATCTTTTCTGACTTGTATCACTTTATTTTTAAGCTATGCATAATTTTATCAGCCATTTTATCACCCACTCATTTGGTCTTATAAAGTCCTTCTATAGTCAATCCTCATCTTTACTACCAGAAAGGCGGGGTGGGGCAACAGCATCTCTGCCAACCGGCTGATCAACCCGGCAAGGAGATGACAATCACCAACCGAGCGAGGAAGTGGTGGACCCAGGCTGGCCACCAGAGCCTGCGGGGTGGTATGAGCAGGAGGGACCCCATAATCATTAAAGCAAGGCTGAAGGGGGACCACCCTCATGTGCACATAAATAAGGGAATGCCAACACGGCAGCATTATAGGTAAAGCTCTCGTAGCCTTTCGGTGAAGTCAGCATGACCATATGCCCCCCCTGAAGTGTCTGTACACTAATGCACACAGCGTAGGAGCAGACTCTGGCTTAACTCAGGGATCCGCTTGGCAGGATCCCATTGGATACGGCCTTGGAGAGAAGCAGGGTGCAGGAGAGCTGGGTGACTTTCAGAAATCACCTTCTCCAAGCCCCAAAAATGGTCCATCTTGACAAGAAGGCAATGAAGGAAAGTTGGCAGCAGGCCTGCATGGATAGGCAAGGAGCTCCTGACAACACTCAAACATAAAGAGGAAGCCTACAGGAATTGGAACTAGGGACAGGGGATGCAGGAGGGCTATGGAAACACTGTCTGAGCATGCAGGTTAGGGTTAACACGCAGGTTTAGAAAAGCCAAAGCCCACCTGGAACTGAATGGCAACAAGAAAGGCTTCTATAGGTACATCAGCAGCAAAAGGAAGGCTAGGGAAAATGTAGGCCTGCTGCTGAGTGGGACAGGGGACATGGAAAAGGCCACAATGCTCAATGCTGTTGTCTTCTCAGTCTCCACAAGTAAGACCTGACTTCAGTAATCTCCATCCTTGAGAATCACAGAAAAGTCTGGAGCAAGGAAGACAGAGGAGAATCAGGTTTGGGATATATTTAAACAAATTGGACATACATGAATCCAGGGGACCCGATGGGATGCACTCACACGTGCTAAGGGAGTGAGCCGATGTCACTGCAAGACCCCTCTTTACTACATTTGAAAGGTTCGTGGCAATTAAGAGAGGTTCCTGAGGTGTGGAAGAAATAAATGTCACTTCTATCTTCAAGAAGGGCAAGAAGGAAGATCCAGGGAACTACAGACCTGTCACCCTCACCTCAGTGCTAAGGAAGGTCGTGGTGGAGCAAATCATTCTGGGAACCATTTCCAAACATATGAGGGACAAGGAGGAGATTAGGAGTTGTCAGTGTGGGTTTATCCAGGGCAATTTATGCTCGACCACCCTGACAGGCCTCTACAATGAGATGAACGGCTTGGTGGGTAAGGGGAGAGCAGTGGATATTACTTATCTTGACATGAGTAATGCTTTTGACACTGTCCCCGTATGATCTCACAGACAACTGGTGAAGGACAGGCTAGAAAGACGGACAATGAGGTGGATTGAAAATTGGCTGAATTGCTGGGTGGGTACACAGTGTTCCGATCCCACAGCACGATGCCCAGCCGGAGGCCAGTTAATAGAGGTGCGCTCAGGGGTCGATAGCGGTGCCACCACTGTTTAACATCTTTATTAATGATCCAGCCGACGGGACCAAGTGCACCCTTAGTAAGTTTGCAGGCAATAAAAAACTGGGAGAAGTGGCTGATTTGCCAGATGGGTGAGCTGCCATTCAGAGGGACCTTGACAGGCTGCAGAAATGGGCAGAATGGGTCTCGTGAAGTTCAAAAACCCAAAAATGCCAAGTTCTGCAGCTGGGGAGAGAGAACCCGAGACATCAGTGCACGTTAGGGGCTGACCAGCTTGAAAGCAGCTTTGCAGAGCAGGACATGGGGGTCCTGGTGGATGAACTGAGCAAAATGCCCTTGCAGCAAACCTGTGCTGCATTAGGAAAAGCATTACCAGTGGGTCAAGTGCTACTTAGCGCTGGTGAGACACATCTGCAGCGCTGGGATCAATTCTGGGCAAAAAACCCACAACCTGAAATACAAGTTACTACATTTAAACATAAGAAGAAACTCTTTTAATCTGAGAGTAGTCAAACACTGGACCGGGTTGCCCAGAGAGGCTGTGGAGTCTCCAGCCTTGTAGATACTCAACACCCACTCCACCCCCAACCCGAGCAGCGGGGTTGGACTGGACAATCTCCAGAGATGCCTGCCAATCTCAGCAATTTCATGATTCTGCAATAGCTCAGGATCATAATAAGCTTTTTTATTTCAGGTTTTCAACCTTTGAGATCATTCCCAAGTTTCTTAAAAAGCAAAGGGCCCCAGCCTAATGCCGTGCTCGATGACCTACCTGTTTTTTAAAACTGATCATTTAGCCTTGCCCTCTGCACCTGCCAGTGGCTGGCAAAGCATCCTCACTGAGTCTCCCTGTACTTCCACTCTGAACAGAAAACAGTTGTTCAATGAATAGTTCGTACAAAACACGGCATATATACACTTTACTTTCTGCCCTCAAAGTGCACATTTGTCCACGGTTTGGTCCCGAGACTGTTGCTGAAGCTATGCCTTTTCATGTAACGAGGTAAGCTTTCAACAGCCTCGAGAGCAACGGACAGGAGAGATCAATGACGTTCCCAACACAAACAGAGAAACCAATTAACCTCTGGCGCAAGCAGGAGAAGAGCATCGTTTTCTGTCATTTCTGCTGAGATCCGTATCAGGGAAAACCATGCACGTTGCAAACGGCTTAACTATACCGCAACAGCCGATACACGGACTGGGAGCATCTCTCTGATCCAAAGCACCTCCACCAGAAAGGAAGAGTGGCCTTTCCAGCTCCCAGGCGGTTTCTTGGGATGGGCAGAACAGGCACACAAATTCATGCCATGCCAGTATCATAGAATCATTTAGGTTGGAAAAGACCTTTTAAGATCATCGAGTCCAACCATTAACCTCACACTGCCAAGGCCACCACTAACCCATGTCCCCAAGCTCCACATCTATGTGCCTTTTCAATCCCTCCAGGGATGGGGACTCCACCACTGCCCTGGGCAGCCTGTGCCAGGGCCTGACAGCCCTTTTGGGGAAGAAATGTTTCCCAATATCCAATCTATCATAACAATATTCGTGTAATCAAATACGCACCTCGGTGGATGGTACTTTACATTTGTAGCCAAGCTTCGCACACAATCTTCCTTCATTAACATGGAATTTGGTCTGGCTAATACTCAGGCTCCATCTCTACATGCATACTCAAAGCAAGGACCACTGATTTATTAAAACCTCCTGTGCCTAGGCACAGCCTATATAAATGCCACAGCCAATGTGGCAGGGAGAAGCCTTCTAAAAATTGGAAATCACACTCCATTCAAAGATTCAAGCCTGAAGAGTAAACAGAGTCGAAATTACTGCTGGAAAGTTCAACATCCCTTCTCTTGCAGAATGGGACCCCAAACCAATTTTCTTGTAACACTGGAATTTCAAATAGTCTGTTCAACTCTGACACACAGCGTTGACCTTCTGTTACCACCTAAACAGCAAGGAAACGCGGAATTGTTTCTATGGTATTATCTGTCACGAGGTTAATGCCAGTCTGACTGAGATACCACCGGGAGTTAACAGATTTTTGAGACAGGTACATAAGATATGGAAAATACTCGGTAAGGATATTCTTCAAAATACTCTGCACAGCTGCGGCACGGTGTTGAAGTACACTTCTGTTACCAACACTGCTGGGAAGGCACCGAAAAACCCAAGCGACTGTGACACAAAGCAATTCTGTTTGTAAGAGTCTATTCCCTAAGAGCTGTAAAACTCTCAGATCCAAGGAGAAGTCTTTTTAATAAAAGTCAGGCTACAAATGTTACTTTGAAGCTGGGAAACCTATTCCCCCCCCCCTTTTAAATCTAATTGGAGTTTTTACTGAGATGTCCAATTTACATGAATCCTTCCCAATTTCCCAATGGCACAAATACAATCAAATACAACAGACGGTGGTTTAAAAATTAACCATACAGGTTGTACGAAAACCTACTCTAAAACGACATTATAAATTTAATTTCCCCAGTACACAGGTGTCCACATGAGATTAACAAAACACTTGTCTGTTTTTCCACATCATGTTATAATATTCAAAGCATTTTTAGTTATTAATACAACTATCCCCATGCCATTAAAAATGCAAAATCGATTCTTGCAAGAGAAATAAAATTCCTGTCCTGATTTTGAATCTGACATACATGCATTTTCTTTACACTGGAGAAAATCTGAGGTATTGATTGTTCTAGGTAAATAACTAGCATGATATAACCGTAAAGTGAAAAGCTATGCCTATACTTCCTTAGCCTCAAAATACTTCCAGTCTTTTTTTTCTACTGCAACTCCTACAGGTTTTATAGCAATCCTGAATGAACAAAATTCTTGATTCTTCTGTACTTACTGGATACCAGCCCACCGCAATATTGATGTGTTGGAGAACCACAGCCGACTTCTGGCATATATTACCAACTGGTTATGCAACGGTGGCCAAGAAAACACTTTTCCTACCTCCTTTACTCTGTATTAGCATTCATATTTTTAGTAGGACCACCTCGGGTCTTAACAGAGGTGACAAAATTTCTGTAATCACAGTAAATAACACGGCTATTTCTTTATTTAGAGGAGGATCACTTTTTGTTTTACAAGACACTGAAACAATCTAAGAAGTCCTGATGGTTCTAACTATTCTATAAAGCAAAAGCTTTTTATGATTTGCTAGTGACAATTCCTCCCCCAAATCTCCACATACGCATTCTCTGGGCCGGACTGACAGCCCTTGTAGTAGTGTAGCTCCTCATCCTCAGGCTACTCCGAAAGCCAGACGAGTCCCTGCAAACTGAATTACCGCTCGGCGTGAGTCATTTTATCAAAATCTGGTCTCTCACAGGTGTGGTAAACTCCTCTTAGTGCAGCATTTCCTTTCGTTAGTATTTCGCTGACTGTGTAAGCACATCTAGCCTTCAGTAGTCCACCCACTTTGCAAATTGATTTTAATAGAACTGTCAGGTTAGATTTTGTCTGACTGATAAATAATCGATGTTCAAATAGGAAAGGATCAAAGTGCATCAATTTGATTAATTCTCCCATTTGTTTCATGATATACACGCTTCAAAAAAAAATAAGAACTGACGCCTTTTAGAGCTAGTAACAAGAACGTAGTCTCATGTCTACAGTGCAATGGTCATGTTTCTTCCAGAAAGGTGATCAAAGCTGCTGCCACCTTCAAGCAGCTAACCCTCTTCCACAAGCAAAGAGGTATCGGAGGCGAAGTTAACTCTATTGAGGACTAAACCCATTACCTGCCTTCCTGTTACCAATCACCGTCCTCCAGGAGAAAGATAGCTACTGTAGGGACAACGCTAAGGAAATGTAGTTTTAACAGGTTTATTATTTTATTGAGAATCTCGGCAGCTGTTTCAGCAAGGCTGCACATCAAAGATGTAATTATTTTTTAGCCTTTGAGGTTGCTGAAAGCGTGCTCCCTCTCACTGTAGCTTTGGTTTGATTTCTCTAGCAACTACGTTCCGTAAAGTGGGACCGTCTGCTCCAGAGGAGATTGTTCTCTCTCCAAAGGCACCTGCAGTCCCAGCCTTTATGGACATAAATCCTCAAACTACACACATACGCGTTCATAAATAAAACTTACTCCAAAAGCAGTAATTGATTTCAAAAAAGGAATTAGCATTACAGGGTGTGGTCTTGCATTTCAGGAACAATCTTTTAGAACAGAAGCAACAGCAAGGAAAGGGAAAGAACACGTAATGGTTCATTATGTTCACAGCCTTACCCATTTTGGGTCTCATGCAGACTACATTTTTAGCTACAGTATTAGCAACACTGGAAAGCCCTTTCAGTTTAAAGGCTCCAAATCCACATGCTTATTGTGACGGCCTTGCAGCTGCCACACGGAAATTTCAAAGGGACACGCACAAAAATACACGTTCTTTTGTAAAAGCCCCTGCTGCTTTGCAGGGAGTGGAAGTGACAGGAGCTTCCCTAGGAGGGCCAACAAGTTTGCCTCCTTGCTTATCATCAAATATCTTCTGGAGAGAGCCGCGAGGCTGAAGACCAGCATTTCTTACTGAGAAGTTTAGCTTTTCCCATTGTCTGCCTATTTGAGAATTCAACATTTATCAGCAATGCAGTTTTTATACCACAGACGAGCGCACCAATTTCCTGTCCGCCTTACTTCAGGCATTCTAATATTCACGTATTGACTCAACCACCTTTTCCATTTCACTGTTTTCCATAATATTTTGGCAGAAAAAAAAAAAAATTGATCCTCTGATATCAGAGGGAATATTTTAAAGATTAAATTTAGTGAGTCCGGCAAAAATAGCGTATTTTCTGTTTAAAGGGAAACATCACACATCGCACCCCTCCAGATAAAATAGAATCAGATTCAACAACTTCAACACTGTGAGAAATGCAAACTTGAGAATGTGCAAAATAAGAATCTGACGATTTGATTTGGTACAAGCCTGAGACATTATACCAGTTCAAAAGGTCCCTGAACAACAAGCATTAAAACTTTTATTATTCTAGCAGGTGGCATATTATCATTCTTACAGACTGATAATTTTCTTTATTATCCCCTTGACTGCACATATAACACAGCAATATGAACCTAATAATGCCTATAAACATTTCCATTAACAACAGAGCTTGCTATTTAGGCACACAGAATGTGGTACCAGACCAGTGTAACTGATTTTTTTAATTGATGTATTATGCTACTGTATATGGCTGCTGAATTTTGACAACAACAACAACAAAAGGAAACACAACGCTACAGGGCTTTAACCCGTAACTTCTTAGCATATTTATTTAGATATTAGCCCACCTAAGTTTCTTCATCCCTCCCAGTGACAGCGGAACTCTACAACAAGAGGTATGCTCAACACCAGATTATTATAAAAGAATCCAATCACAAATTATTTCCCTCTAAGCGTACACAAGCTTTGTACTTTGATGCACACACAAACAACTGAGGCAGGAAATTAACACAAGTATTTAAAAAGGTGCCAAGCTATTCAAAATTCCTGTGAGCTGCAATTTTGTTTCATCTTCTGGCATACGATACTCACAGGTTTATTCCTCAGAAGATACAGAAAGGACCTGTATTTTAATAAACTCGTTACCATCTTCCCAGAGAAACTGCTGCCCTCTCCGAGATACACAGAGGGAGCCTGCAAATCTGTCCCTAACTCTCCTGTGCTTAACAAACGCTCAGAGTTAGTATAAAAAAGAATTCCTGCAAGTTACACAGGTACTAGCCACAGCCAGCTTTGGCATGGCCACGCAGAGACGCAGCTGGGGACCCAGGTCATGCTTTCACACCATATTTGTATATGTTCCTTCATCCCTCTTTATTTCAAGAGCAGAAGTGTGTATCGTTGCTCCCCCCACTCCCAAATGATTGAAAGATTGAGTTTTGCTTCTGCTCTGAAGAAAAAAAAAACAAAAAAAAGAACAAAATCCTACTCAGCTTTTCCCCGAGGAATAGCAAGTGTTTTGGTCTGACTGCATGACAGGCCACAAGCATCGAGGCCGGGGGCTGGCAAAGCTATAGCATGGGATTTCAGAGAGGTTCATAGGCCACTGTAGAAGAAGAAGCTGCTCTTGCCAAGGGGACTGCCTGCTGCCAGTGCCACCATTAACACCCCCAAAAAACTGGAGGGGGAGGAGAGGCGAATAAATAATTGTTACCACATGAGTGCAACCCTTGTATTTAGAAATAGCTTAAATAATACTAACATGAACAGCAAGAGCTTTACGACACCCCTGCATTAAAGCACACTGCAGTTTGGAAAGCCCACTCTCTATTCTACATAAAATACACCAATAAATACACACGTGATCCGCTACTTTAAAAGAGACCACTGCAATCCCTCTCTCTTTTATTTGCTCCTCTGCTTACCAATAAATACAGCAAAACCTATACCATTTTCTGTGTCATTAGATAACAGCTTTAGGGACAACTCCAGACAGTCTCCAAAAGAGCCAGATGTAATTCTGCTCTGTTCTCATCAGAGGCTGACTTCACTGAACTGACTTCTGCAGTCCCTTCACACAAATTTCACCTGCAGCAACCCTTGTGGCTTTGTACAACTTTGCTCAAAGTAAAACAAATACCTCGCCACATTTAACAAATTTAGCAATTAAATAGTGGTATCATCACCACCTACTCTTTTCCTCTGAATCTCTGAACTGGCAAAGCAAGCAGCAAATACTGAAAATATTTTATACTTGCAAAACTGAGACTCAGTAACCACATGAAGATCTATTTTGAGATTTTTCTGTAAAGACACACTCTTCACAACTAACTGCTATGTGCTTTGATCACTTGGCTCAGCTGAGAAGAACTGCAGACTGTTACCGAGTCAGACTGCACAATTAAGGAGAGTGCAGTACGTACAAAAGAGGAAGGAAGCCAACTCTCCTCATCAATGGTAGGATTTGAAAAGACCAGCCCCACAGAAGTGGTGGATGCCTTTTCCCAGCAATAGGAGCTGAATGAGCTCAGCACCGGTTATGTTTCAGAACCTTTCTTTTTATTCAGTAGCAGAGCTGGAGTGAGCTTCCTTTATCTTGAATCATCCCTGAACCAAAAACATTGTTACAAGATGTAGAGATGATTTTCTGTTCTCCTTGCTCCTAATATTCAGTACTCGGACAATCACCTGTATCTGTATGATTCTCTAGAATGGGTTGTGAACGGGAGGAAACACGAAATATAGACCAAATGCATTCCCAAGACAACCGAGTTTGTAAACAGCAAATGTACAAATGGTAATTACCGTTTGTTGATACAATATCTATGTAACATGAAATATTAGAACTCTACCACGATTCATTCCCTTTTCAAAAATACTTCACATCCCTCTTCCCCATGCCTGTGCTACCTGATGCCTGACAGGTTAAAAAATAGAAAAGAAAGATGCAGGAAAGACAAGCAAGCCCACCCCACATTTTCTCTAGAGCTTTTTGTTCCTAAGCAGTTTTCAAAAGCATATGGAAATAAGAATTCTTTCAAAATTACCTTAATAACCAAGTCAAACTTCTGGTGCAAATCCCTGTTTATTGGCTTTAGGAGTGTGAGTACAGCTGTTGTGAGATTCATATGGAAATACTGTGGATAATCCTCAGGAGTACCTGTGAAAAAGACATTGAGGTTTGAACAAATGCTGTTTCTGAAAGATTTTGTTAAACAATATATGTATTTTACTCATTAGTCACCAAAGGAACATAAACTAATCCTGCTATTATAAGGATAAAATATTGCATCATGTGTACATGGAGCTTAATGATACCACTAACAGTATGTGTTTAATATTATCCTTATTCCCTTATTTTCCCTAACCAAGAAGATTCTTCTCAACTGCGAATCCCTAAGTGCTTGATAACAACAGGAGCCCAAACACACCTGCAGCTGGTGGAAATTCTGCTTCTCAGTTTTCAGGAGCTATGTATAAATCTAATCAGGTAAGAGGACATATGGAGAAATCAGCTTTCACTGCAAATCATCTTCCACTTCTATCCCCCACATTCCCAAAACTCAACTTGCTAAACACATACCACTGAGATTTGCTCTCTCCAGCTTTGAGGTGTGGTTTCGCTGAGGTATCGCTGGACATACGCTGACATTACTCACAAAGCAAAGAACACTACGAACCATTTTTTTTTTAGTGCACATATTTAAACAAAGAAAATACACAATGAGGAGGTGTGACAAAGATGTCACCGCTAAGTTCATGATAGCCGCGTTATCGCTCACAGGTGGTGCCCTGACATTTGCCATTTAAAATGCACATTTTTAAATACCTTAGTTCTTGTAGCCCTCTGTTGCACCTAGGGGCAAGCTCTTTAATGCATTATTAATAATATATACATAAGTAATAACAACCGATACGTTATCTTAGAAATCCTCCTAAGAAAAGAAGCTTCTCGTCAGGGAGGGAGCACCAGATGAAACCCCATCTGCGTCTAACAGCTTCCATTGATTGCCAGCAGTAAATAGTCTCTTCACGGCTGTGAGTCTCCGGGATGCTCTCCACCCGGGATGTTCTCTGACAGAAGCAGTCAGAGCCTGAACAGATCTGCGAACCCATGGAGATTCAGCGGGGGCTATGCAAAGGCTGGAGCCCGCCGGGACCTTGCTGTGCCTGGCCCCTAGGCAGGCCAGCGAGGCAGCTGCGGCCCAAACCCATTCCCGTTGCACAGTGCTCAAGCCAAGAGGCTCCAGCAGCACAGCCTGACACGGGAGGAGGCAAGAATTAAGCTACAGTGATTTTGAGCCGCGTGATTCTCAAAGGAAGTGTACAAAAAAGTAGCGATGGTGGAGCGTTAATTGCCAGGGCAGGATGAAGCAATAAGCATACGGGATACTGTTCAGCAACAGCCTGTTGCCTATCAGGGAACAGAGGCTATACCTTTGCTTTCCTAGAAGACAAAGGGATGTTCTCTCCTAATTCGCACGGCAGAAAACCGTGTCTGCCGACTCCAGTCTCTGTGTCTCATCCCAGCCTGTTTTGGTTTAACTGTCCGACTTCCCCTGAGCCAGCCTGACTCTCAGCTGGGGAGACGCAAGAGCACAAATCTGAACAGAGCAGGGCTCAGAAAGCCAAAGTGTTTAGGAACAGCATGAACTCTGGCATCTCACAGCGCATCAGTATTACAAAGAGCATCCAAAGAAACTGAAATACAGATTACAAGTCTCAGATCTCGAGTCATTTTAGGTGTAGGAATAGTCCTGCGTAGCAGCTGTGAGGCAGAGAGCACTCCTGGCTGATGGTACAAATGCCTCAGTAAGTCCTGTGAGCTCATGAGTTACGATGTCCGAAAGCAGCCCTGAGAGCAGGACTAGTATTGCTGTGCCAAATCCTCGCTACAGTATAACAGGGTATAAGATTCAACACAAAAAAGATGACGCTTCTGATAAATGATGCTATTTGTTCACCTTTCAAGTGGAATGATCAGAAACTGCTTTTAGAAAGTCAGTAAGTATCCCAGGAGACAGATTATTGTCCAAACTCATGTACAATAATTTAACTTGCAACTCATCAAATGACAACCATTTGCTATATATAGATATTGTGTGTATATATACGGACATATTCTGTGAATATCTTTGTACACTTGGATGCCATAGACCCAGAGAGTAGTAACAGGAAGAACCACCATGGATTATTTTTTTTCTATTACACCGCCAACATAAATGCAGAGTTTCTAGCTCCAAGTTCTGCTTCCCCCCCTCCCCCTTTTAATTTCAACTCCTAATTAACTGATCTAATTTTTTAAGAGCACTAGGCATTCAACGGCAGCTCCAAGCTCTTGGCAGATAACAGATTGCTGTAGTCTTAGGAGGCTGCACATCACAAGGGCTGATGCTGAAGCTAAGAAAAATCAAGACGTGAAGGACTAAATGCAAAAACACTGAGAAAACAGAAGACAAGAGGTTCCCTGAAGGAGAACATAGAGGAGGCTAGAGACAGCTAGAAGAGGCACAAAGTGATTAACGGCAGGGAAGATGAAACTACTACTGTGTAAGGATGCCAGGAAAGAATCCAAGAAAAAAACCCAAACAGGTACAGGAGGAAAAGACAGCACGGGGGATGATCAGGAAAGTGAAGATTAGAGCATAACAGAGCTGGATTGCCTGAATCCTAACTGACGATGCCTGCTCAGCTGCTGCCTACCACAGGAAGAGTCCAGACTCCAGGATACCTCAAATTCTGAAAGTTTCCAGGAACAAAGATATCTGCTTCTGCATACAGAAAAATACTTGTATTTTGACAGAGCATAGCAACCGCCAAGTCCACACTGTTGCCTGATCTGCTTCCAGAAAGGAGGAATTTCCTACTGCATCTGTCACTACGTGTCATCTGCATATTACAGACAAGCACTACCGGCCAGAGAACTGTTCACACCACCCCTACACTGCCAGTCTCTCACGAGTCCAACCTGCAAGAAGACGTAACTCGGGAAAAGCAGAGAGGTCTAAAGCTCTATGGACAAGTTCTGAGCCTCCTGCCTCCAGAAATTCACCTGGTCTGTGTGTTTGGAGAGGCCTAGGGGATCAAAAGGTGGTGGGCTAGTGCACACCGGCGGCTCCGTAAGCACCCTTGAGAAAGGAGGAGAGCACATGAAGGGTGGCACACGGTTTCTTTTCCATACTTCAGCATGTGGAGATGAGATTGCACCGTCTGTGCGAAAAACGAGCACTGAGTGCTCAACAGACCTCTGGTTACACTCTTTTGGCCCAGGCGACAGAAGCCGCGAGCTGACAGCCCAGGAAGGAACACGATCTCTTCTACCTTGATGATCTGACAGCAGAGGGGAATGTCCACAAGGTCAAGAGCACTCTTAGGTTTGCTTTTCTTGGAGCCAGAGGAGGGCTTTTGTGGGGCATGTTGCCTGCCACGCAAAGGCGTCGGGGAGCTCACACGACTGGAGAGAAACCCCAAAAATGTTGTTGTGGTTTTTGGCCTTTCATTTAAATATCAAAACAAATAGAACACCTAATTGTCCAAAATCGGCACCAAAAATCACAGAGACAGTTCCAGGGTCAAAACCAGAAGCTGATGATTTAAAGGGAAAATTGACTTTTCTCAAGGACCAGCCCCGGAGAAAAGAAAGTCTTAAAATTACTGATAGAAAAAGCTAAGGGAAAACCTTTAAACAGGGCTGAGGAGTAAATACACGAGTAGCACAGGGCTGTGACGCCGTTAGCACTAAGGAAAAAAATAAATGGGGTGAGACTGCAGATGAGAGACGGTGAGCTGGCTTCTACTCCCTTTCTATTGCACACACGCTACATGCAAAGGGAGGGGGCTTTTTCACGCACTTGCGTATGCCAAACACTGTATGTGGGTCTATTGCAATGATCCAAATATATTAACATGCCTGAAAGTCAAGGATTTGAAAAATTAGTGTGTGAAAAAAAGTTTCCAAACATCATGTTTCCAAATGTAAAGTTATCAGGCATTTTGTAAGAAATGAAATATTACGTAAGGCCCCAGTTCAATCCTCTGAAGTACTTTACTGTACTGTGGAAGGTAGTTCCTTCATCATGTACTTCAGCCAATACTTTAAGTAGAAGACAACAATCCCAGCAGTACTATGCTGTAACTAGTTCTCTAATCTTAGGGTGGCTCTCAATATTTGAGACCTAATCTTCTATTGTTTTATCAGTATCAGCCCATAACTCCTTGAAGAAGTACATTCAGACATCTCGATATACCCTGTGAGAGGATTGCACTCGGAGGTCAAAATGAGAAAGCAAGCAGAAGATAACAGGCTAGTAACACACTTGGGCTATTTCTTCATTTCTCAAGTGCCTTACTCTCAAGTTACTGTCACCTTCAGCAGTGCTATACTCACATGAATGTGTACCAAGACTTCCACAGGCATTTATCGTTACCTCATTGAGTGAGTCTACCTCCTTTTCAACGAGCCGCAGGGGAACCTGTTGTTGGAACTGGAGAGGTTCATTCGTACCCTCCTCATGGGAAAGATCACCAGATTTGGCAAAAGCAGCACTGAGGCATTTACCTGGACACTTGAAAGGATAGTTAGCTTAAAAGCACGACAGGCAGAGATCTTCACGGGCACTTAAGGATGGGGTTAGTAAGCCACATCAAGTAGAAGTGAGTTATTGCTGCAGCGATGCCGGGCTTTGTTAAAAGAAATGTGTCTTTAAAGTAGATCCTAAAGACATTGCGAAAGATGCGCAGATTTCATATAAAATATCCATAGCGCCCAAAGCATAGGCCAGGACTTGACTTGTTGTCATGATTTAACCCCAGCTGGCAACTAAGCACCACACAGCTGCTCGCTCACTCCCCCCGGGTGGGATGGGGGAGAGAATCGGAAGAGCAAAAGTGAGAAAACTCATGGGTGGAGATAAAGACAGTTTAACAGGTAAAGCCAAAGCTGCGCATGCAAGCAAAGCAGAACAAGGAATTCATTCGCTCCTTCCCATGGGCAGGCAGGTGTTCAGCCGGGAGAGCAGGGCTCCATCACGCGGAACGGTTACTTGGGAAGACAAACGCCATCACTCCAAATGTCCCCCACTTCCTTCGTCTTCCCCAGCTTTACATGCTGAGCATGACGTCATATGGTGTGGGACATCTCTTGGGTCAGTCGGGGTCAGCTGTCCTGGCTGTGTCCCCTCCCAGCTCCTTGTGCCCCCCCAGCTCCTCACTGGTGGGGTGGGGTGGGGTGGGGTGAGGAGCAGCAAAGGCCTTGGCTCTGTGTCAGCCCTGCTCAGCAGTAACGAAACCAGCCCTGGGTTATCCACACTGTTCCCAGCACCAATCCAAAACACGGCCCCATCCCAGCTACTGGGAAGAAAATTAACTCTATCCCAGCCAAACCCAGTGCACTTGTGCGGGTGTGCAGTGGGAGGGAGAAAGCAGGGTAAAAAAAAAAAAAAGAACCAAATTAGAGTGCAGTCAAATCCAATAAAATTCAAAATCTTTCTCATATTCGTAAGTAGCTTAGTCTCTCACTCTATGGGCATAGTTCAGACCTTCCAGTGTTTAAAAAAAGACATATCCAAGATATAAAAAACTATGTTTAGATCTAAAGCAAAGGAAAAATCCATATAACAAGAAATACCTGCAAGGCCTATTTCCTGTGAAACTATTTAGTATTTTCTGAGGTAAAGGCTAAATATAAATAGCACTGCATACTGGCAAAGATGAAGACAGGCTTAAAATCTAAACAGAAATCCTTTTGAGGATCATGGCAAAAAGAAAAAAAGAGACAGCCTTTCCATTGAAAAATCCCCCAAGCCAACCCAAATTGCTGTAATAGATCTTTCTGAATTATTTCTTCAAGGTCAAAACAGTCATTCAAACATTAAAAATATCACAGGTTAGTGAAACACAATTTTTAGTAAGTTCACTCCTGAAGAACTTTGCAAGTTACGCAAAGAAATTTTTAAAAAATGGACTAAATGTTGCACTAGGGCATAACTGTCAATAGCGAAATTTATAAATAAGCCAAGTCAATTTATAAATAAACCAAGTCAATTTTCAAACATAAAACCACCTTGCATATTTACTCGATGAGTATTCACAAATCTCCTTACAAAACAGTTTTGCTGGAAGAGGACTAGTTGACAGCAACGCACCCCTCGCTCTGCCAGACTTGAATCCAGCTACAGCCTGAAGGAATCTAGCTTGCCTCATGGCTACCCAAACAAAACTTCATTTTTTTTCTTAGAGGACACTGAGGTCTGCCGTGCCGAGGCTGATCCGCCACGGCCACGTCCCTTGCCACGGGCGTGGGAGTAGAGCCCTGGAAACGCCTCAGGACCAGTCTGTTGGCACCAGGCGGGTCCAGGCTCCTCCATTTTGCACACCGAGCTCAGGACTTGCACGTTCAGTACAATGGTACCTGGTACGGTAGCGATTCATTTGTACCTCTTAAGATGGCTCTTAAAATGACAGACATATCAAACCTACTATTCTTCCCCTTTCCCAACAGAACTATAATATACATAAACTTGTTGTTGTTTTTATGACAAGCAAAACTACGCAATCTGCTCATTAAACTCTTTACCTCCACCTCTCCATGGGTGAGAAGCCACGTAGCTGCAGTTTA
The DNA here is from genome assembly GCA_009819775.1 of Phoenicopterus ruber ruber. Classification (NCBI taxonomy): domain Eukaryota; kingdom Metazoa; phylum Chordata; class Aves; order Phoenicopteriformes; family Phoenicopteridae; genus Phoenicopterus; species Phoenicopterus ruber. The sequence continues at coordinate 1,674,459 of CM020221.1, forward strand.
ACACAGCAAAAACAACAAAGATGTGATTCCACAAACCACACAATTTTCAATTCCCGCGCCAGTCACAGGACACAGAAATTACTACAGCATCAGTCTCTGTACTTCGGGAAGCGCAGGGCAGGTGGAGACTGCAACTGCAAACCGCTGCCTTAGGCCTTTCCATTATCAAATCATACAAGCGAAGCAATTGGAAACAAATGCCAAACACAGGAAGGGAGGAGGAAAAAAAAAAAAAATACATAGCAGAATACGAGACATCCCCCCCCAGAGTGGGTATCTCTGAACTCTCCCTAGAACCGCATTCCTCTCTGGCCAGAGACGGCGTAGTCAACTAACCAAACACTAAATTACAAGGGAAAGCACGCAAGCTCGCAGGCAGCGGAATTAAAGGTGCATGCAGTAAGACTCCTTAAGCTGCTCTGTGCCAGGAGACTTTTGGAAGGAAACCCACTCTATAATTGCCTTTCTTTAGCATCTTCTATTGTGCCTTTGCACTTGTGAATGAAAAATGCATTGCAGCATAGCTATGAGCACAGAGAAATCTCTCTCCTTTTGCTTGCTGGGCTGCTCCATTCGCTAAACCAGACAATTCTGAATCTAATCTGAATAAATAATAATAAATAATGCAACCATCTGAAATAAGCTTCTAAATTGCAATTAAACATAAAATAGGTAGAACAATGATTTCAAACATCCCACTAACCACAATATGAATTTTTATCAGGTTTCCACTCTCCCAGTCAATCTTTTTCTGGCTGTCATAATAAAGCGACCGATTGTGAGTGATAGCAAGAGTAGCAGACACCAACCAACTAGGATGGAATAGAGGATGCCCGGTCGATCAGAAGGAGGCTGGATGTTTCGGTCCTGATCTATGGCTTGTATGGGTGGAGTGACACTGATGGGATTCACACGTGCCTGAAATGAAAAATCAGACAGATTTGAAACAGAAAAATTAGAAAGCCAGTAGGCATATCTTCAGGTTTAACACAAAAACATCTCACTGAAAAGGATATTTGCTGAAATTGCAGGAGAAAAAGAGCTCATATTTAACAACAGTTACAGCACGTCCCTTTTGAAATCAAAATTAAGTAGGCAACATAGATATTTCTACAGCAATCTCCTTTCTTTTAGATACACCTTATAGTATAATAGTATCTTCAAGGAAAGGAAGCTCATAGATGTTCAAGAAAATACTTGACTATGCTTCTATAAATAGGCCCTTGAATCAGACATTTCAAAGATCATCATAACAGAGAAAAACAGCAAATACTTTAAAAAAGGAAATGAAAACAAATTGAATTTGAGAACTATTAAGAGCTAGAGTGGCTGTGATACACGGATACGCACTGCAAAAGAAATTCAGGCCACGGTACAGACGTTTCAAGGCTAGGTACATTTGAAAAGTTTGGGGGGACATTGCAATAATTCACACCGTTATTCAGAAGCCAAGTGATCTCGCATGCCGAATACGGAAATAGAAAGCCAGAAAAAGCATTGGCAGACTTCTATCTTGTTCAGTATTTGCATGCCCGTTTCTTTACCTACCAGCTTAATAGCATTCCTGGACCCACTAATAGCACTTAGCCCTCACTGTTGCTTTGAACATTTTCTCAAGTTCTCCTACTTGAAGAAGGAGGACTTGGGGGTGTTGGTTGATGAGAAGGTCAACATGACCTGGCACTGTGCGCTTGCAGCCCAGAAAGCCACCCGTGCCCTGGGCTGCATCCCCAGCAGCGGGGCCAGCAGGGCGAGGGAGGGGATTCTGCCCCTCTGCTCCGCTCTGGGGAGACCCCCCTGCAGTGCTGCCTCCAGCTCTGGGGCCTCAGCACAAGAAGGACACGGACCTGCTGGAGCGGGGCCAGAGGAGGCCACGAGGATGATCCGAGGGCTGGAGCACCTCTGCTATGGAGACAGGCTGAGAGAGTTGGGGGTGTTCAGCCTGGAGAGGAGAAGGCTCCAGGGAGACCTTGTACCAGCCTTCCAGTACCTAAAGGGGCCTCCAAGCAAGCTGGAGAGGGACTTTTGACAAGGGCATGGAGTGACAGGACAAGGCATGACGGCTTTAACCTGGAAGAGGGCAGATTGAGATTAGATCTAAGGATGAAATTCTTCCCCATGAGGGTGGTGAGGCCCTGGCACAGGTTGCCCAGAGAAGCTGTGGCTGCCCCATCCCTGGCAGTGTTCAAGGCCAGGCTGGACGGGGCTTGGAGCAACCTGGTCTAGTGAAAGGTGTCCCTGCCTGTGGCAGTTGGAACTAGATGATCTTTAAGGTCCCTTCCGACCCAAAACATTCTATAATTCTCAACTCTAAAAGAACAGTTTCAGTAACCTTGGCTGCTTAATCAACTAGAAACGTAGCTACTCCATGAATGTACATGCACCAGTCTTTTCCATCCCCTTCTCGGAACTTCTACTTGCGTGACAAAAATGTTTAATAACCTTTATGAAAAACCAGACGCCTTTTTTCCACATATGACTAATCCTGGCCGCCTTTGCTTTCGAAAGCTCTAACACTTCATGTTCTGCAAGAGGGAACTTGAAATTTAGCGTAGGAATAGGAATGAGACAAGTCCACACTTGGCCAAGTTTTGGCACAACCTTTAGAAATCCTCCTGCTGAGATTTGGAAGAAATCTGCAAGAGCTTTAGCGATGCCTGTCAATAAACCTAGAGGGAAAAGAGGTGAGCCAGGAGGAGGAGACCAAGATAGGAATAGATGCAAGGCAGTTTGCAAGAGGGGACAGTTAATAACCCCTCCTGTAATTTTGGATATGTAGCCATGGGAGAGTTAATAACCCCTCCTGTAATTTTGGATACGTAGCCATATGGCCGTCTGCAATAACACAAGCTATTCTGCCCACGGTTTGCCCACCCAGAAGTCATTTCCTTACAGGTTACCGAGGTCTGACGAGGCTTTTCTGGGCTCATGAGCCAGGGCTGGCAGCCACGCGTGGTTACACAGCTCTCGGCTTTGGGTGCAGAGCATCTGCCTCCCAACACGGGACCGGTACCTCCTCGCTCTGCCTCTCTGCCCACGGCTTTTTCCACAGTTCCCAACGAGCAGGCGAGGTCCTCTGTCACACGCCTGCTTCCACTTTTGACTCTTTAAAAAATTAAACTCTTAAAAGTGTAATGAGGAAGACGAGCTCAAAATAGGCATAAAGAAAGAGAGAAGAAGATGTATTTGACATATGTTTGAATTTTTAAAATCCTTTAGGACTGCATAAAAGTTACATGCTGAGAGACAAGATTATGCATAAAACTGTCCAAGACTAAAATGCTATTTTTAAATTTACAAATCAATTGAAGCGCTCTCAAACAAATCTACATTATAGTTAAACACATACCCACAACAAAACCAGTCTCATTTGCTAAGGCTGGCTAGGTTTTAAACTCGCCATTACGATATTGCAGGCCGAACTGAAACATCCGAGTCTACGCTAGAGTAACGGCGATGGATCTAGCCTTGTCAATAATGAGCGGTCAGCTGTACCCGACCGCCGAAATTAGACTAAAATAATAATTGTCGGATGTATAACTCAGATAGCAAGGACGTGCTTTACTTTCCAATTCAAGGAGAAGCTCACGAGCAGCATTTAGAAAAACTGCATTTGAAATTAAACAGATTCTACTTGAACAACAGATATTTTATCCCATGCTGCCGCCATTACACCGGCTCCTCAGAACCAAAGCAATTGAACAGAAGCAAATTGTACAAGAAAACTAAGAATGAAACATGAAATCCATTAAATTTTTATTCCATATAAGTTGTTTTTCTAAATACTGTACACACCCCGAAATGGGCTGCTCATAAACTAGAAGATATCATGCAACAAGATCAGTCGCAATCCATTGAAATGTTCAGGGATAATTTAAAGCTGTTTTGAATTAAACAGGCTCATGTGCCTTGAAGCAAAGCTAAAGGTACTTTCATACTGTTTTAATAATCCATAGATAATGTGAGCATCTTTTCCATTTAAACTTAAATTAGAACTATGAAAACGTAACTGCACAAAGAAGCAGCCAATAAGCACGTTCATAAATTTGTAAAAGCACGTGTAGGATCGTTTCAGGTGGTGTACATATACTTTTTACAAAAAATAATTATTTTAAAGAGTTGTAGTCAAAATATGCTTTGATCAATAGCAGTTATAACTATGATTATTACATAGGGATATTTCTTTCTTTCCTGAGCATAAAAAGGGTTCACAAGCTGTGGCAGAAGCAGGTGATTAAAAAACAAACAAACAAGAAGATTCTGTCAGTTCTAGGGTAAAATATGCAGTAATTTATTTTCTTTTCCCCATTAGGGAAGAGATGTCTCAGTTATTGGTTTTGGTATTAATAGACTTCCAGGTGCTTCAATATAGCAGAATACACCATCAGGCAGGCCAAAAAAAAAGAACCCAAACCCCAACTTGCAAACATTATTATCACAAGTATTAATAAATTTTTAAAAATAAATCCTTCTTCAAACAGAACTGTGACAGGAAGCCTGCCAGGGAGTCTGCAGGACCAAGAGATGCTCAAGGAAAAAACCAATTAAAAAAAAGCTCAGAGAGAATAAGGTAGTAGCGCAAACCCTATTTTTTTTTTTTCCCCTTCTTTTCTGCTCACCGTGAAAGGACTCTGATGCGTCCCCATGCCAGCAACCTTCTCCATGCGGGATGCCTTGCAAGTCCCGCAAAAAATCGTAGCGCTCGGAGACATTATGGACTCAACAAGCCAAATGGAGAGTAGCATGAGGCCAAGAGCAGATGGATTTCTAGAGGAAGGCAAGAGTGAACCGTATGAACTTGCTGTGCTATGTAATTTCCTGCTTCAAAGTGCGCTGGTACCTGAGGAACAGCAGGTGGCAAACATAATACCAGAATTAAAAGGGTCCCAGGGCGACCCAGGGGAATACCACCATGAAGCCTGAGGCTTGTACCAGGAAAAATTACCAGATGATATAACCACAGTCCGAGCAGACACGAATACAACACGCCAGGGAAAGTTTGGTTTTCTGCAAAGGGAAATCCAGCCTCTCAAACTTACTGTGGCTCCCTGCGGGAATCACCGGCACAGGGATACCACAGAACCATTAGATAAAGCGCGGGCAGACTTCCAGCCAACTTTGACGAGCTCCCTTACAAAATACTCTTAAGGCAATTTGGCCTCGACAGAAAACGAGCGAAGACCTGTGTATCCAGAAACAGTTACGTTAAGAGACGTGCAGCAGAGCAGGAGCAAGCTTTCGGTTCCCATAGGGAGCGAGGGGAGATCCACAGGGATCTGTGCTAGTACCGGGGCTGCTCGGCTCATTCCTACATGACCTCAGAAACACAAGGGAGAGCACAACAAGAAGAATTACAGATTATACTCAATTATTCAGAGTAGAGAGGATGAGGGTCACCTACTAAAGCCTGCAGTTTTAAGCACTAAAGGCCACATACTTAATAAAATGCCTCAAGGTTTTTTCACATTTTCATTGCACGTATTCAGTCCTTTTACGAAAAACCACCAATCAAAACTCTCAGTGCTCTTACACAGAGAAATCTTCTCAGCTATGTTTGGGAGGGCGATGAGTCAAAACGATCCTCCTTTTCAATGAAATCAAACAAGACTGGACTGCTTAGGGGCTGTGAGGACAGAGCACTGGGAATCTTTCCCTCAGCTCTTTTCAACAGAAAGATCTCTTGTAATTCGTTATGAAACGATCAGTGAATAATAAAATGTTTATTCACAGATGTCACAAACCAGTGCCATTCGCCTACCCCAGTCACCAAACGACACGCTTCAAAAAGCAGCAGCATCGAGTTTCTGTCATGGGGAAGACGACTGGAAATTATCTGAAGTTACTGTTATAAAATCGAAAGGGCTAGAAAAGAAATAAACCGCAACAGCAAATACTCATTCAAATGCTTTATCTTAATGCATTTAGTGTAGCTGGAAAACGCTTATATTAATTTGCTACGCTCTTTTTCTGTCCTGCTCTTTGACCTGTGTGGTTAGCCAAAATTTGGCTGCAAATTGTTTCTGTTTAGAAGAGAAACCAACAATGGAGCCAGGTCTGTTTTAAACAACCCTGTTTATTCAGTAGAAAGACAAAAGCCACGTTTCCCTGGAGAGGAGAGCAACTGAGCTGCCAGACACCAGTGCTGCTGCTTACATCTTCAACATACTCCAACCACAAAAACTCTTTTTGCTTTTATTCATGAACCGACCGCCGCCACCACCACCGCATCTGAGCCTGTCTCTGATGCTTCCCTCTCCGCCTGCTTTGCCGTTTCGGCATACGCGCCTTCGTAACGCAATGAAACTCTTTCAGTTGATCTCTCTGTTGCAAATGGTGACACGTGGCTAGAATACAGATGTCTAAGTAGGATAACAACATGATAATAAATATGGTAATAATAAAATAATGACTGGCGGAAATTTTCCTATTTTTTCTTACCTGAAAAATACATTAAAAAAACTAAAGCAAAAGACCTTTAAGCCACACATCATTGACTAGTCCCAAAACTTGCAAAGGAAGCCATAAACCTCAGCATGCACTCATGCGGGAGCGTTTTAAGCTCCTACTAAGGATAGTGAGGAAAAGGAACAACTGATTTTTTAATTGGTTTACTAACATGGAGCTTAATAAATTTAGGATTGCAGTTGCATTCAGTACTCCAAACTGTACCTCTCTAGGCATCTGCATAAAAACATGCATGTTTTTCACCATCACATTGTGACTGAAATACAGCACGGAAAAATTAAAAGGAAATTTGCAACTGAGATGCAGAATATGCATTTTGTGCTTTCAAGCAGAATAAAACAAAAGAGACTATTTTTAAAGCTACATATTTTCCAAAGATTTTGCATGTATATTATTTAAAACATTTTAAGGTGTCCACGACTGCCAGACTTTCAACAGAAAGATATGTAAAACGTCGTGTTAAATGTAATAACTCAATTATTTGAGTAAAAACTGAAACTGAGGGGTTTTGTCATCTTATACGGACGCTTTTGATCGATTGTTCCAATGACTGCCATCCGCCTCCTCCTCCTTCCTTCGCTATAACTCCCCTCACCATCCTCCTCCCCCAAGATTTTTCTCATCCACTTCTTGGGGGTAAAACATTGCTTCTCAGCACTGCACAAAGTCTTTGGAAGATATCAGCGTGGACCTTGCATCCCTGGGAAAAGACTGCAAATGGTTTAAAACCAGCATGTGGCCAAAAAACCCACAGAGGGTCATTTTTGCTAAATAATGATTAATAAGCAAGATAAAGAAAAGCAAGAGAAGAGCAACTTCAGGGGACTCATGTACCTGAACCAAGTACCTTCCTGCCTTTGTATGTTCACCTGGAGCTCTTTCTCCTGAGTTTTAAAGCCATGCAGGTCAGAAATACTCGAAGTTCATGAAATAAAAACCGGTTCAATCTCTTAGGAGTAAGAGCTGAACTTAATTCTGCGTATCTCCAGTTTTACCCAGGTACCTCCCCAGAACACAGCGACTCCATGCATTATTGAACAGTGGCTTTTAAGTGACTCAAAACCTCTCAGGTCAATAACTCCGTTCTCCCCGTATCTAACAGTGTTCTCTCGATATTGACTGTTTGTTACTGAATAATTACATGTTAGAGTCATGAAATACCAGAACCCAACTGCAAGCCTGAACAGCAACTTCGGATGTCAAATGGGCTGCCCATGCTGTATCACATACGCTGAATTCAAGTTGCCATAGGCTCATTCAAGGCGCTGATTCTATCAAGTACTAAGCATTGAATGAGAAAAGAAAAAAGCACTGACTGGTATTTGCTATGAGTTGGACTTGGTAGTGATAGATTAACGGTGGGACTCGATGATCTTGGAGGTCTCTTCCAACCAGAACGACCTTATGATTCTATGAGTTACAAGTTCAGAGATTTTTTTTTTCTTTAAAGACCATAATAAGTGTTGCACAGCTGATACTGAGGTGTTGTGGTTTAACCCCAAATTGTAACCCAATACCACGCAGCCGCTCGCTCACTCCCCCCCTCCCCGCTGGGGTGGGGAGGAGAATTGGAGAGAAAGGAAAACTCACGGGTTGAGATAAAAACAGCTCACCAGGACAGCAAAGGAAAAATATAAAAATATATTAATAATGATAATGATAATATATGTAAGGATAATAGGATATATAAAACAAACTATACACAATTTCTCACCACCCAACGACCGATACAGCCCGTCCTGAGCAGCAGGCAGGGAGCAGGGGTATCCCCCCCCCAGCTATCCCAGAACAGCCAGTTCCAGAGAGAGCAGGCGAGGGAACCAACAGCCGAACGAACGAAAAACAAAAAGGAAAAAATAGGGAAACAAAAAGCAACCTGAAGGGAAGCTTAACAATTAAGGCAAGTTAAGGGTCTAAAAGCCTCAAAAGCCTAGTGGCCCACCGACCGGCCCTCGCTTATATCAGGCATAATGTCTCTGGTATGGGATACTCTCTTTGGCCAGTTTGGATCAACTATCCTGTCTCTGCCCCTCCCAAGTTTTTGCCCCTGCACATCAGCAAAACCTGGAAAACAGCAAAATGTCCTTGGTCGTTCAGCAGCAACCAGCAACACCAGTGTGCTGTCACCGTTCTTCTCACACTAAAGCCAAAACACAGGAGCTGCTGAAAACAAAACTAACTCCATCCCGGCCTAAACCAGGACACGAGGATAGCTCTACTTTTAAAAAAAAAAAAAAAAAAAAAAAAAAATATTTCCTGTCTTTTCCACGGTCTACCTGAGACACAAGGCAAAATTTGCCAACTGTATCTATTGGGAGAACTTCTTCCTCTAGGGAAGGTAAGGAGAAAAAGGGAAGAAATGACACATTTTTAGAGTTAGAACAACAACATGATTCTCTGCACAGAGCTTTTTTTTTTTTGCTCATTACCACAAAAATGATTGAGTTCTGAGAAACCGAAACACAGTTAACCTTACTGAACTAGGACACTGCCTGGTTTTGAGCAGGTAATTTATTAATAAGAACTGTCTTTCCCATGATTGAAGACAACAGGCCATGAACCAGCCATAGGTTCACAAACTGGGGTGATGCCGCTTTGATGATTCACAACCCCTTCAGCTCCCACCTGCCTGCCCGGAGACGCTCCTGGGAGTCAGCGGTCAGGGCCGCCACGCAGGCAGAAGCAAACACTACCAGCTGCTGTAAAAGATAAAACCATCTGAAAAGGAAGAGTTCCCAAACTTTTGTTTAGATTCACCAAGGCGAGCTTCCCACCCATAGCGCTCCTATGGCTATTAGCCCGCGTGAAATCCACTAACAGAAGGGACAAACCCCACATCTTTAGAATTTATTCTTATATTCAAACACAGCGAGACATTTTCTACCCACTAATTCACACAGAAGACTAAATTATTAAGACATACACAAAGACTGCTAAAAAATAAAGAGGAACATCATGAAAATATGTATTACTCCAGGTTGACCAAAATAAGGTACATCACAGTGCCTTGAGCAACAAGCCACCAAAAAAAGGAATGTTCACTTGCATTAATATTTCCACCTGCCAGTTTGTGGTGGCACGTCTTGGGCAGACACACAGTTAACTGACCTTTACCTGATGTATGCACTACTACCACAGCTGTGAAAACCTGTCCTACACCCCAGTCTTACCAAATAAACTGATATTCTTTTAAAATAATTTCCTAAGTCATAGTAAACCCTGTGTTACCTATTCAATTGTTCTAGGAGCTCAAAGGCACTCGTATACACACATATGATCTGCTCCACGGAGGTATGTGGCACATTTTATAAGATGATTAATGCTGAACAGTTGAGCATTTTCTGTAAGGAGTTCAATAAATTGTCTAATATTGAAAAACTTTAAATGACTCCCCAGGCATTCTTCTCTGCAAACACAAGAACATCTATTCAATTGTGAAAACAGCATACCTAACTCCTAAATACTAGCTTATTCTAATTTACTCAGATTCAGCAGATGATAATGTTCATTATTTTGGGGGAGAGGTTAAGATACTTTTTCACATGATAAGTACTTTGATTTGCAACAGCTCAACCGACAGCGTTGCAACAGAGGTTGCTTCCAACACTGGAAGACTCATGACATTATGTCACTCAGTTGGTAACAGATTATAAAAAGTCATCTTTTTCCCCACATTTCCAAGTACTTCTCCCTTTTTCTTCTTCTCGGTCTTCACATTTACTAAGTGCCACAGCAGCGACCCCCTCCCGCCTCCCTACCCCACACCCCCATCCTCACGGGCACCCCCCAGTTGCCCTGCCCTCCCATTTGCAGCAATCGCCTCCTGCCAGCAATCGCTGCTGCCCCGCTGCCGCTTCCAGACGATCCATCACCCCACGCCGCCTTGCGCCGCCCTCGCGTCAAGTGGCACGCGCTGACACCCCAAGGACACCAGTATTTTTATTGACTGGTAGCACCAAGTGCAGTTCAACTATAAAAATGTAGGCTTGAGAACTCCCCTCTTTCCCCGAGCTGTGGGAAAATTCACCCAGATCTCTAGCCAAGGACGCAAGGAACTGAATTCTGCACCGATTAAGTGGCTCAATGATTTTCAAGGAACTAAGACGAGCGTTCCCTGCTCCTCCATTGTCATGTTACAATATCTAAAAAGAGTTTGGCAAACTGGATTAAATCACTGAAACACACAGGCTATTTCTTGCGTTTGACAATTTAAAGTCTCTACTGCTTTGAACAAAACTAAGGAAGATGCACGAAATGCTTTGCAACATCCAAGCTGTATGAACATACAGATGCAGCATTCTTTCCTTTTCCCATGTTTTTGTGTGTATCGTGTTATTTTCGAGGAAGTGCTGAGAACTGTAGAGCATTTCAGCATGATAACTTTGACTGACAACACAAAATATTCCCAAAGAAAACAATGCATTGCATTTAACCATCACTTTTTCTTGGGTTTCTCTCCCAGTGTAAAGCAATATAGAGAGACGCATTTTATCAGAACAGGGTGGTCAATATTAGCACAATTAATTAATACAAGACATTTTGTGCTAGCATTTTAAGCCCTGAGAAGTATTATTTTTTCAGCTTTCCCAGTTGGGAAGCTGTAACTGTGCCCAATGGACTTCAGATAAAGCCTTGAGGCCTTCAACGCACATCGCACTCACAGCTTAGTTGATGAATTTACCGATCGAGACAGCAGAACTCTCATCTCTATACAGATAAGGGCGAGAAGCTTTTTGCCAGATAGAAAATATTAGTAAAGCAACATACATTACTCCATGCTGACATCCAGAACCCCTTCAAAGGGAGCCCTACAATACTAAACCAACAAAGTTTCTGATGAATTGATGAATCATTACGGTTACACTGTTTCTCCTTGTGCTTTCTTGAGAAACACATGAGGTTGGAATACCAGCTGTAAATTGGAAATTAGCTAAGTTATATCCACGCTGTGCAGAAATGCATCTGCTATTGCCAACACACAGTACTAAAACAGCAGGAAGAACTGCAAAACCATTCCAACATCGTTTCTCGCTGCTGCTTCAGAGGCTTTGCCAGTACAACAAGGGCTGTGACAAAACACTAATGAACACAAATCCATCATAAAGTACTTGCATGGCAGTGAAACGCAGAAAATATTTCAACGGTGTTATCCAACCACAAGTGAAGTAAATCCAAAAAGCAAGAAACACCCTAGAAAAGTATATTCAGCTGGAGATACAACCAAAAACTTGTCATTAGTCAGACTGAGCATGCCACGTCACATCTCCTGTTTGCAGGATCTCATCGTTCTCCCTCTCTCTTCTTGCCTTCTTATTGATAGCCACAGACGCTCCCCTTCGATCAGTGAGAGGCAGCGCCTCGCATCGGGCGCTTGCAGAATTTCCTACGCTACTCTTTGAGGGCTAACGCGATACAAAGATGTACAGGAATAGAGGGTGGATGGGATTTTCTGCCCCTCCTCTTTGACACGATACAGAATACCAAACTTTTTGGCTAAGATCTCAACTGAAAGCCAATACAAAGAGAGAGGAAGAAAACCCCAAGCACAGATTTAAAACGCACTGTGAAGCGGAAACACAGAATGGAGAGTAAATCTTCTGCAGAAAATTGTTCTGATCAAATTGTCACAGGAGCTAAATAGGTTTCTGTAGCAAAAATCCTGTGCCTCAGAAGCTGCTCTCCAAGAAAGGGCAAATCTACATGAGGAAACCAACTCCTTCAACATCTACGTTGCTCAGTCCTAGAGATTTGCAGCCAATTCACCTCATCGATACTTCTTACTTATTTGCAACACCGTACATGCATCTGAGGGTTCACGCTCTGTTAAAATAATCCTTCTTACCACCAGTGATGTTGCAGAGTCCAACCAGACCGTGTGAAATGTTCACGCTTGATATGAAGATGAAACAGGAGCAGCATTGAGCAGCCTTCCTGGAGGTCAGCTTTGCTGCGTAGCACTTGGGTGAAAGGGCGCTTTTATCAATACCACTAGTAAAACAGGAACTGTGTTATAACGCTCCATCCAGGGGAATCTAACTATTAACAGCAGAGAGTAAAACTGCTAGTATGAAGTCATTGTTACACGTTGTTCAGTTCAAACATATGTATATACAGAAAGTAGGAATAACGGAGGGGTTGATCTGCAAGTTTAAAATAAATCTAACTATTTATTTCTTAAGAAGTTCACTTTCATTTCTAAAAATCACCGCTAAAAAGCATCAGCAGACAATTTATGCAGTTGACATGTCTAAACTAACCGCTCATGTCTTCTCTAGGAGCACAAAAAGTCTTTTACTAACTGATGGGAAAAACTAAGACGTGAGATTGATTATTAAAGAGACCTGCTTTTTAAATTCAGCACCGTAATTGTCAAATAGCTTTTAGCACCTTATTTGCTTGTTCAATATAATCCATGGTTGCCGTGTTCTTAGTTTTGTTGTGTCCAATGTTTATGCAGTTTGCTAAAATGAAAACTGTAAAATTCAAATATCCTGACAGATCACGTTGTTAACAGAGTAAGCTGTCAAAAAACACAATTCCCTTCATTTATTTGTAAAAACAAGCCACCTCTGAGGGGGGAAAAATATTTTGAAAGAGCAGCAAAACAGCATAATGAATCAGAGCAAAGAGGAAAATCGAGACTATTTTTATCAATGGTGTCTTCCAGGAACAGCAGGTCCAAAAAAGAATTGAATTTCATCAGGATCTGATCACAGTGCTTCCTAAATTGCTTTTTCTGTATCTGACATGCTTTATAAGAAACGTCTCCAACAGAGAATCTGTGCTGGAGACTAAACAAAACGCATTATGCAATGGGCCTTGGCACGCAGGTATAATCTCCTGTGCAATTCGGGCAAAAGCAAGAATTCAATCTGGAGGTTCTACTTGTTCCAATGTGATAACTGTGATTAAAGAACAATGAACATTTCCTCTTTGACATTTCACTTTTCTCCGTACAAACTATGAGGTCTATTTCCTTGACTATCTTTCAGATTCTTGATGGTAGGTTTATTGTTTTGGTTTCTGTTCAGGATCAGAATGAGGCAAGAGAACGGCTGCAGAAAAGCAAGTTGTAAAACCCAAGACAAACGCACCTACTTCTGCTTGACACAGATTCACAAAAAATAGAAAATATTTGAAGATCAGTGTAACATTACTGCAGTGACTTAAAGATTTTTTTTTTTCATTTCTAAGAGTAATTTCATTACAGTACAAAAGTCTGTGACATAATAATGCCATTTTGTTTTCTTTTAAATGCGTATTTCTCTCAGAGGTGAAAAAGGAATACAGTTGTCAGCTGTGTCAACAGCTGCTAATTTCAGCTGAGTTTGCGAACACTTAATCTCACTTGATACTGTCAAGGAGGAGAGGCTGACGGCTCCTCTATGCCTTTAGGAAAGTTAGCCACAGTATCATACACTAGAAAAGGCACAAGAAGTTATGATCAAAGGTACGATCAAAAGCAGGGCACAGCCTGAACACACACAGGCTCTGGCGTAGCAAGTACCTTTCAGCCTGAAAAAAAGGACACAGAAGGAATATGCAAAAGGTCTATAAAGCTGTGTGTTACAGAGAGTGCAGTGCGGTAGGATCACCTGCTCACTGCCTCTCCCACACCACCAGCTTGGGAACGTCGAAACAAACTACCCGGTGGCAGGCTCAAAATGCACAGAATGACAAGGATCTCGCCCAAATACAGCCGTGCCACGGTGCTCCTTGCTACAGGCACCACAGCTGCTCAGAGCTTACCCCGGCTCAAAAATCAGGTTCACAGAACAACAACAAAAAATGTAAGTCTCTACTATCAATTTTTAAGACAGCGCTTCTAATTGCGACATGGGAGGACCCTTTGGGGAAGTATAACCAGTATCACTGGTGGGACCTTTCTTATATTAATTTGCTATATTTATCAATTCTTATATTAACCTGCTCTGGGTGACCGTGCTCTGGCAGCGGGTTGGACTAGATGATCTCCAGAGGTCCCTTCCAACCCCCACCATTCTGTGATTCTGTATGAAAACTAATACCAAACAGTAATTCATTTAAAATTCAAAAAAAGGTAAACATAGAAACGAATAGGTCAGTATTTCACCCAGATCCTTTGTCTCGACTGATTCATTTTACACATAGATTTTAGTAAGACGATGTTGTAGGTTTTGTTTTTTTTATTTATACATTTAGTATCTCCCTTCAGAGAACTTTGCTTTGGTAGAACCATTTTCTCACCTGGAGGAACAAGCAAGGTCACAAGTCTCAGAGGAGAGGAAATTTCAGAAGTATTGAACCTGCAGTCAAGCAGTGTTCCCATCGGTCAGGCCGATACAGGAGTTTAACATTTGGGGCTAGCAAACGCCACTATGGACCACCACCCTCAGCTTTCAGAAGAAATATTTACGTTTTCTGATTTTTTTTTTCCTTTTTTTCGTACTCGCAACTAAATGGGCACTTCCCCAACATCAGGCACTTTTAAGATGCAGCTGGACAGGGTGCTGGGCCATCTTGTCTAGACCGTGCTTTTGCCAAGAGAGGTTCGACCAGACGATCCTTGAGGTCCCTTCCAGCCTGGCATTCTATGACTGGTTCAGGCATGGGAATGCCAGCTCTAACTACCTAACACCTGACTTTATTCAGACTGTATCCACCACTGTCCTTTTCTCATTAAAGTTTGCCACCTTGTCAAGAGATAATTTGAGGTAGAGATTTTGTGCCCAGATCCAGCTATAAATTCTATATCATTGTTATTATAACCACTTTATTACGCTGCTTTAATGGTAACATTAACAGTGGCATTAATGCCACTTTTAGATTGAAGGTTATAGGAAAAAACTGGTTTTCCTAGGTGTATTTCAGAAGCCTTAATTTTCAACAAATTTGTGCAGTTGTGCAGATATATCATATGTGTGCACGTACACACACAACCTGCAATGCTCAGACTTCATCCATAAGCTCTTCCTCCCATCTTTTTACAGTATAGCGCAATTTTACATTTAAACGCTTCTTTTCTCAAATCCCAATACTCTTCCAGAAGAAAAAGCAGGGATTATTTACAAAGCAAACTCCTACCTATCAAGCCATATGAGCTGCTTTAGACTTGAGCTGTACTGTCGGAGGTATTGATGCAGAGCCAAATGCAGACTAACTACATCTTCTTGTTTCAGAAGAGGGCGTTCCAGCTCACCACGAATTTCCTCATGCTCTAGAGGAAAGACTGATAGGATTTAAGCAAGGTTTTCTACAGAAGCATTATCAATAGCACAGAGCAGAGGCAAACATCATCGTACTGGTACTGGCGATGACGGGCTGCCCCCTCCCTACCCTACGGTGCAGCCCACGGCTGGAGGCAGGGAAATGCTCTTTGGCACGGCATAACACAGCCCCTCTGGCTGCTTCACGTTTTAGACGGGAGGTCAGGGAACTGGGGCAAACTGAGCTGCGGGGCTGGGATAGCAAGGCTCCTTCGGCTGCTCCCTCCCCGGCGCGATCCCAACGCGGACGGCACAGTTGGGAAGGCTGCTGGCCCCTCAAGGGCAAACGCTGCCTCGGGAGCACGACGACAACAAAAAGTAGAACGAGGGCACATCTGTATCGCAGACTGCAGTGGACCAAGGAGACTCCCCAATTAGCCTTAAAACACCAGGAACAACAAAAAACCAAGTAGAGCAGCCCAAGGCGAGCTCCGCGCTGCCATACCTATGCTGCTAGCAAGAGCTGTACCGTGAATACCAAGCCTGGCGAGGAAGTCTGCGCCAAACCTTGGGTTTTGGAAGTCTGTGCACTCTTGGGTGGGGAATGGCACACGATTGCTGACGAGAAGGTGACAGCAAATCCTGCTGCCCCTTTCTGAGTGGGGCTAGAAGCCTTTGTGGTGATCAAAAGGGAAGCAGCACTCGGAGTGCCGCCCGCAGCCTCCGAGGGTTAACGCTTCCGCCCCACAGAGGAAGCTCCTCAGCTACCTTATCCCCCATTGCCCGCAAGTGTCCTCGCACCTGTCTGCAAAACCTTAATTGATGAATCACTATTTGATTAATTGAAGAACTAATATAATCTGCACCCTCTGCATTGTGACAACAAGCTGAAAAGAGGAATCTTTCTTCCTGACTCTTAATGAACAGCTAGTTTATAGTTTAACGGGATAGCCTTGCTATTGAAATGATAATTATCTCTACAAGGATCAGTGTTATGACATAGATGAGAATTTTTCTGAAGTTCACTGATAAAGCATCACTGTAAAAGTATTTTGTCTAAATGTCAACATTTAAAACCTTTAAATGTTTCTAAATGACATTTAAGGATCAAATAAATTAGTACATATGCTTCCTCTTTGACAATAGCACCACTTCATGCCGTAACAAACAGTTTTATGAAAGAGAAAACAGAAGCGCATATTGTGAAAGGGGCTTTTTTGTCATGGCAAATATCCAAGACGGCAATTAAATCACACAAGTAGTTGATGGTATATTCAAGACGCAGACCAGAGCTCAGAACGAGAGAGATGGTACTTTCCCAGGCACTCTTTCCTCTCCTGAAGCTCTAGTTTTTGAGGAGAGAAACGCTCAATCACTTCATATTTGAAATCCCTTAATGACATCACAGAAAACAAGACAGTTTCAAGCCCCAGGTTGTGGGATCTCTCAGAAAAGTGAGGAATCACACTTTCCTACTGTCCTCATGTAATTATTTTTGTAAGTTGTGTGATGTCACACATTATGCTAAAGTCGTCCTTGTTAGGGGCAGGTGGTTTTTTTCCTCCTCCTTCTTTCTAACAAACTTTAAAATGAATCCTGGAGAATGAACAAAGAATGTAATCGGATGAAACAGCACGAGCTTCTGACCTAAGTCTAAGGTGTTTGGCAGTGTTTGTACTTCATTAATTGAACAGATTTTTCGCATTGGTTCTGCCACACAAGAAGGTGGTTCACGCTAGTGAACCTGTGCTACTGCAGACACCAAACCCGCCCAGGAACGCTGGTGATCTCTCTCAAACACGGATGTATTTGGCTCATGTGGCTGATGTGCCAGACCAAAGTTCGAATCAAAGCAGATCATCTTCCTTTCTGAAAGGAAATGACTTCTAATTACAGCGCCACAGTTACTTCTTCCAAGCAAAATCAGGACCCTTTTTCTTCTTAGCTTCTGACAAAGCTGTGAGAATTGAATAGTTTCCCATCAGTGCTCCCAGTAAGTTACTAACCATAATGATAAATATCAGCAATTAATGGAACATTTCCATACTTGGGAAAAAAGAAGAAAATTATGCATACGATAAAATCAGTCATTTTTACCAGTTTATTCCCCCCTTAGTCTTGATAATTAAAGGAATCAGATTTGAGATTAACTCTCTCAAATGTCACTTTACAGCTTGATAAATACCTAGAAAATATGCCTGTTTTCAGCATCAGCCAAACATCCAGCCCAGACTGGGGCTCTGGTGATCTACCAGAGCTCCTGCTCCTCCTGCGCCAGCAAGGGAGCCCCAAAGCCACCTTGTATCACAGGTCACTTGGTAACCCAGCCCCAGCAATAAACAAAATGTGTTTCTCTCACCCCAAACACAACTTCAAAGATGATCTGCAATGACATGTTTCTTTTCCTATTTCATTTTTGACTATATATTGTCCAGAACTTCTCACTTTTCAGTCAGGCTTGATCCTTTTTCCCTTAAAACCTCCACTTTGCATTTTAAGAAATATTAGTATCAGTGAAAACCTAAAACATGTAAACATGTTCAACCAATGCTCTTTTCACATTATAAAAAAGTCCACGTGTCTTCCTGTTCTGTCTTCCAATGAAAATCACTATTCTTCCTGCCTTTTCCAGTATGTACCAAACATACGGGGCAAGATCTCCGCCACAGAAATCCCATATGTAAAGCAGGTTTTCTGTACTCTGAGCGAACTGTGACATATCACTTTATTCCTACCCACAGGCATCAACTCTATTTCTGAAATGCAGCTTGGTTAACATCACCAGCAGGAAAGCACGTTTCAGGTTATATTCTTTGATTCCGCAGCCTTGCTATACTTTTCTGAACCAGAAACAGTGTTTTCAATAACTGAAACATCTGGTTTCTTTAAACATTCATTACATTTCATAAGTTAAAAGCATGGTTTTGTTTGCTCTTGAAGTGAAAAGCAGCCAACTTCTCCTCTATCTGAAATACATCTGTAAAATCACAAGTTAATCTTAGATACTGAGCAGTGACTGTCCTGCCCGATCAATATATCAAGCAAGCAAAGTGCTCGCCTGCCTGCTAAGAGAGATTATAGAAAACAATTCTCAGGTTCCCGTATTCACATATTAAAGTTACTGACCATTTTACTGACAATTCTTTTTAATTAGCCATGCCGTCTTGGCGTACTCCCAAATACATAAAAATTAATTACCTGTAACATCACATCTTTGTAATTTTAACCTTTTCATGCTTCGCTACTTTACAGCAACATTTCCTTTAAAAAAAAGGCTCTACTTATCAAGAGATTGCATATGGGAGACAGACAATCAATCACAAAAAACGAAAAGACAGGGAAAAGCCATAGCCGAAGACTTAAAACACCTTTTATGACTCCTTAGCATGCACTAGCAGATAATCAATAGCTTATCAAAGCTGTCCGTTTTGACTTTGCTGAAAGAGTCATTTCCATAGAGTTAATTCAAAATCACCAATATCAAGTTATTAAAAAAGCCTATGCTAGTAAATCTACTGTGAACGCTACCGCTTGTTTAACATTGTCCATTACCTTGACCTTACCATCAATCTGGTAACCTCTCTATGGCTTCAATTAAAGTGAAAAGAGTGAAAGAAATGCAAATGAAAAGTTTATCCATAAACTTTAAAGGGGAAACTGCACCCAAGAGGATTTTATCATTGCTTTTGAATTGCTTTCCAACTTCCAAAGCAATTCAAGATTGCCTATCAGTTCATCATGCATCTATGCTTAAATTTAATTAGAAAAATTGCTATCTGCTGCTCAACTATACTGCAAATAACTTGGCCATAACAATTTGCCTTTTTCAATAAAAAAAAATACACTGACAACTGCATACGTGTCATGGAAATCAATCTTCATTTTCCCTTTCCTAATCTGAATTTCAGGTTTTACCTAAACTGGTAATGAAAAATTAATACCTGAAAAATGAGTCAATTTGCTCACCTTTCAGCCAGTGGCAAAGGGACTATTCAAAGCCTCAAACAGGAGAGAGATTCTTTTCTAATTTACTGAACAAGCAACAACCCAAGAACGTAGAGATACTGCTCTGATTTTTAAAGCATTTCTCTGGTTAGTGCTTGTAGCATGGCTGAAGTGACACCACTGGCCTATCCACCAAACAATTTTTGGCTAGTAAACACACAGGAACTCATTCGTCTTACAGCTCAACGGTTGACATCACGTGCTATCTTTCAACAAAGATTTTAGTCTCGTTAACACCAATTGCCAGGCTTTTCTAAATAAATATTCTAAGATATAATATACAGCCAAGAAAGTACATAAACCTTTTGGTAGCAAGTAACGATTTGCCAGTGCTATCTTGTCTAACATTTGCTCAGAAACAGGAGCATTTGTGAAGAAAAGGCAAAACGATTATGGCATTAAATATGAAAATGAGTTCATACAGAAAGCTGGACAACACATGCATACAGTAAAACCAAAAAGTTCGCAGCCTAGACCGTAATGTACGAGCGGCCTGATTTGCTATGCTCTGGAGCCACTACTTTCATTAGAGAATGGCTGCAGAAATGTTAAACAAGACATAAGCTTTTACCTTTAATCACCTGTTGTACAGACTGTACAGGAACTCTGAAATAACAGCTGTTAGAAGCTGATCTTCTCAACTAAACACTTATTTAAAACCAAAGCATGCTTATGCTTATTCCTCTTTCCTATCAAGCCCTGAAACCATGAGATACAAAGAACGCAGGGGTTCATTATTGGTAAACGTAAGAGAGCCTTAGGCAACGGGAACGTAGTTAAAGTCCAAGATGAACACAGCACAGTTAATAAGGAATTAGCTGCGTCCCCATGTATTGATTGCTGAGAAACGCACATCTGAATTCAAGGCCAAGATCAGTTTCTACCACAGGAAGAGAGAAAGAAACAGACGGAGGGGAAAAACCAACAAACAACTTTGACACAAGAGAGAGACAGAGCGCATCTACTGGGCTAGGCAGCAGGACGCGTCTCTCTAACCAGCCGACCTCCTTTCCTAGCGCGCCCCGGCGTACCTCCAACCTCAGCGCCGTGCCAGGTACCGCTGCAGAGCTGGACACGGCCTATTCAAAACGCTAAGTCACTTCTTTCCATAACGAACATATTTGTATAAAAAGAAACATGCACTTCTCCTAATGATGGAAGCTCTGTTTTCTCTGGAAGCCACAAACCCAAGCCACACTTTAAACATTCAATTATGCCAGCGGACATAATTGTGCTCAATCGGGGTCTAATTCCAGGATGAAGTGCAAATACCATCCCCTACAAGAGCGTTTAGCATCAGTCCCAAAAATGGGATAGCATCTATTGTGCTGAGAAAGGAATAATTAGAAGCAAATGAAATCTCAAATCATTTCCTGATGCTTGATGCAACTAAATCACAAGCACAGCTCATAAGACTACACAGGCAGAGTAAGCCAAAGGCTGGCAAACCTCTTTTACCATGTTTCAATTAAAAGATTCCAAATCTCAGTAAAAATAAGGCAAAGGAAACAAAGGCACATTGAGATACATCCGCTTCAGAAAGTAACAACTTCCTAAATCAGCCATGAATATTTGCAGTTTTGAATGTACCGTATCTAACAAAGAAAAAAATGATTGGGCAAGAAAAACTGGCAGTCTAACCTGATTTTTTAGCTTTATGCAGTTGGACTGTCAGTAGGGGTAAATTCACCCCCAAGCACATTTAACTTTCAGCAGTCATGCTTACAAGACAAGGCAAGAAAGAGACCCCCTTTCATCAGGGGTAAGCATTCCTGCTCTTCCATGAGATTTTACCCTTCACCCAGGTAAAAGAGGCAGCTTCCTTACATGTTGAAAGGCTTTATTAAAGTTGATTTAACCACACAAGTTCACATCAACTCAGACTAAATTTTTAATTTGCCAGATCATGAAGACTGAGTGTTCCAGTGCCACAAAAAAAATGTTACTTAGCATCTGTGTGGAAGCTCAGGTTGAACCAGCAAGTTACTCTCAAACCTCGGGGAAGGTTATTTGCTCTTAGTTTGCATAGCAAATACCTGGATAAAATGTCTTCTGTGGGTAGGTATTTCCCACAGTAAAAAAATAGAAATAATAATTAAACCCCAACAAACCAAAAACCCTAAAAAAACCCCAGAACATTTTGATAAACTTTATTCTTTGACTAATAGCTGTCACTATACTAGGACGGGGAGATGTTGCTTCTGAAAGTTTCAGACACTTTTCAGTACAGTTAGCTAAGTCCCATTAATCTGGGATTTGTTTATTTGTTTTGCAGCAAGTTTTATATTAACGTGTCTCTGAGAAAATATCCAGGAGGTTTATTGTTTGGAACGAACAGGGATTTGCACAGTCGGACAGCAAGGAACTGCACTGACATTACTTTAGACAGAATTGTTAAGTAGTTGTCATCCTCAAGCCCAGAGGTACTGAAAAACCAGCACATCCTCTGCGATGTTAATTAGCCACCAATAATAAGCACAGGACTGACTGGTACAGCGCTGCTTGAGCCTGGTTACTTATGGAACTGTCCTGTGTTCCCACCACCAGCCCCATCCACTCATCAAGTGACTTCAGTCCCCCACCAAGCTCATTTTTTTCCCTCCACCGCAACAAAACTAGCCCTTCCCATCCCTCCTACGGCACCTCCACCTCTCACACCCAGGGAACAACCCATTTCCTCCCCTCCCACGGTCTCCCTGCTGCGACAGGTGATGCTGCCCAGCACATACCATAAAGGGTCCCAAAACAATAAACGCAACTCACTGCCGAACAGCAACACACCAGGGAAGGTGGTAACAAAGTGATTTTACTGCAGCCGCTAGATACGTCACCATACGACGCCGAGCTAGGACACTGCAAGGGAATGGGAAATGGCTTGGAGAAGAACTATTGTGATTGTCCCTAGAGCTTCAGCAAGAAATGAAAAGATAAAAGGCGAGCTTTAAAAAGCACCTGTCATTTTTGACAGAACTATCAGTCTGATGCAAAACACATTTTTCACTGGTAACTGGGAACTCTTCAAGTGACTCTGGATTCCAGGAATGATGTACTTTCTGTCAAGATACATTGAGGATTTGATGCATTTACTGTATAGCCACAATTCTGAATGTTATGATGGCTTATTATGCCTTGCATATATGAAAGTCAATGAACTTTTTTGTCCCTTGCATGAAGCATTCAAAACCTTTCTCCTTGTAAATAAAAAAAAAAAAAAAGGTTGTTGAAGTGATCAGAAAAGACTCTGCTCAGTTTTAGCTATAGAATATATAACGACCTAAACTTTGCAATAAAAAAAAAAAAATACTGTAACTCTTGATTTCTGTGACAGCGGAGCAAAACTGTTCATTTCACCTTCCCTTCAAAAGTCCACACTTCCCACAGTTTCCAAACTAGTGTTACAGGACACGCACAGGGCTCTTCAGGGAGGACTCGCCCCCGATCAAGCATGGCTTTTACCCAGCAGGGTTACAATACCACCTCTTCAAAGTTCAGTTTTCTTCCCCCAAATCCAAACTAATCTAACTAAAGAGGTCCTTCTTGCTAGTGAAAGCTCGAGGGCTTCTAAGGGCATTTCCTCTTCAATGTCTTTTTTTTTTACCCCCCTCAACCACACTGTTCTTTGGAGAATTTAATATTTTATAGCCTTTAATTTAGCAGTCCCCTGCTCAGACCCGTCTCCTTGAGCCCCTGCTCAACAGGGCAGCTGAGCCCACAGGCTTTGTAAGGGCCCTGCTGACACAGCTCCTAAGGACACTGAGGATAATGAGTACAAAGATAAATACTTTCCACGTAGAAAGATACATCAGGGGTGTATTAATAAGCAACGTCTCACAATGCAGCTAGGTGTTCAAAGTGTGGAATCCTGAATTAGTACAAAGCAAGCCTCATAGGTGTCATGGAGTATATCAGTGGTTCATGTGGACTGGTAATTACCTTGTGGAACCTGATAATGAACCTGTTTGTTGCAAAACTAGTCCAGCAACTGATTAAATAAACCTAATTTATATTTTACTGCTAACTGGCTTTTCTTCTTTGCATGATGATGGAAAAAATTGAGTATAGAAATGGACAAAGCCTTCACAAAGTCAGCATGACAGGAATAGACTGAAGGGGAAAGAGGGAAGAGAAATTATCTTTCCAATGTTATGAGACATTCATGCGGTTTTATTTTCTTAACTCTTATTTGATGACTTGCACATCCTGATAATAAACGCTAATTTACTGAAGTCTTCCTGAAACAATGGGGAAAAAAAATACTTACTAGATTTGATCAGACACAGAAACACTAAGGCAAATATAAAACTATGTAACAACAACAACAACAAACCCCAACCAACAACACCACAGGTTTTCTTGAAAACTAAAATTTAGCTAACAGTAAGTTCATTCCCAGAGAGAAAGTGGGATGGTGACAATTAGGAGACATGCACAGAAGTATGTGGAGCAATTAGCAGACACAGGAGGTTCATACATGCATCCTTTCATCTAGCAAAGACACCGCTTTTCCTTTTGTTAAAAGGCAATATATGGAACTTGAATTTTGAAAGGTTTATGCTAGCTTATTGTAAGACTGAAGCTGTACTTTGCCTTCCCCTAAAGGAAATGAAGTCAAAGGCCTTGCAGATGTATTACGAGACAGAACTTCAAACAATGACTTTGAGCGCTGTCTTATCGCGGGCTTTGGTTTCGTTTTTGCAAGATAATAATTTTTGCAATGATTATTAGAGGACTCAAAACTCAGTAGATTTATTTCTTTTCCCTCCTAGTCTGGGAACTCGTAAAGCAGTTTACTCCATCACTGTCAGAGGCACTGAATCAGACTCTACAGGTAGCACTTTGCAAACCCATTAGTGCCCAGGGAAGCAATACATAACCTAAGGTTTGCATTACAGGCTGTTAACTTAGGTCTGTGCCTGGGCTTCAGCGGCCCTGAGGCAGTTCAGCCCTCACTTACCACTCACCTGCCACAGGATTAAGCATTCAGAAGAGCTAGCGTGCTATAAAAACATCCAAAGCTTGTTTACCCCGAACGATGAGTTTCTGTTTCCTCTACAAAGTTGCAAGAGCACCTCACGAGCATTTGATGTCAGAGACACTGATGTTTACATGACCTTAGCTGTGATCATACACCTAATGAGGCCGTCGTAACAATTAATTACAGTAGCTCACTGGTGGCACTGCAGAAGGGACACCCGCAAAACCAGGCAAGCATCAAGGAAGAACGTCGCACCTTGTGGCAAAGCTCAGCGGGTTACAGGCAGCACCCGGCTGACCGGGAAGGTACTGTCACAACATTTCATTCCACGTGCACACCCAGAGAGGACCATCGGATAACCTTTGGCTCTGCTTGGAAGATCTGCAGCTTTGGGGGAATTTACACTGTCTGTGCAAACGGCAGAAATGCAAAACAGGTTTTTACAAGTGTATAAACAGTAATTATACAGCACTGCCCAGCCTGGAGCACATTTAATAATATTATTAATACTGCCGTGAGTCAGACCAACTCTCAGAAGGCATAGTGTAAACCTTGATATTGTTCTTCAGGAAAATAAATTGCTTCTCTGGTAACAAAGAGATCCATTAATTTTGCTGGCCTCCTCCATCTCTGCCAGCCAAAGCCCATAAACAAAGCACATGCTCTATGGATTCTTCACTGCTAATGTCTCCAACTGCTTTAGAGCGTCTAAGGGAAAGAAGCTTCTTACCTCAGTAAATTCATGGATAGAGGCCAACTAAAGATAACTAATTGTGCAAGACTGAACACAAGTATTATTCTTACCAGTTACATTAAATGCTTTACTTTAGGGGTCAGCTGAGTAGACATCTCGCCATGTAAAGCGGGACTTCTTTTTCAAGCTACTGCTTCTGAATAATTCATACTTCAACGCTTTGTTCTAGATTCATTAACATTCCTTCTCATGTCCATTGAAAAATTTAAAAAAAAAAAAATTTAAAAAATGACAATGTTGGACTAAAAACAGTCCTTCAGCCTATGTAGTGGCTACGATTAAAAAAACTTCAGCAAACAGCATCCTGTTCTATTTGCTACACCCACTGGAAGATTCAACAGCTACAGTCTAGTAAAGACCGATCTTTCAAAAAAACCAACTGGTGCAAGAAACCTCAGATTAACTGCTGTTTGCAGGACAAATGTAATACGTATGTTTACTAGCTGAACCTTTTTAGGCACCATCCATATCTTCTAAATGAATTATCATTTAGAAGTCAAGTAAATATTTGAGGTACCAAGGTAAAACTTTGAGTTCAAACATCCTTCTCCCGCTTACGTTTATCAAAACAGCTGCAGTGCTACAAACAGATAAACAGCAAATAGCTGGTAGTTTATCAACAGAACCGGCTTCTCATTTCAGAGATCAGATTTCTCAAGGTGCAGTTTGACGCGAAAAAGCAAACAAAAAAAGCTGACACCTCAACAGATTGTAGCTTATGAAGCTAAATGAATACATTTTGCAACTCAGCACCTAATCACTAGTCAGATTTTCCCTGGCCTAGACACCCTCCTTGGCAGACACCGCTTTTTGTCTTCCAGCGCAGCGTATGTGCCTGACCAAGGGCAGGAGCGGAGACAGAGCTGGATCCCTTCCATCTCTGAGAGCTGTACCAGGAAAATGATACGACTTGCATTATACCTTAAGATAACCAGATAAAAAACAAGGTAACGACCAAACACCGGTTATTCATGATTTCTGCCTCACCTGCCTCCGTACTGGGAACTCTATCAGACCTGTGCAGATAAAATGGGGCCATATTCTGTCATCCTCCACAGTCTGGGTATCCCAGTAACCCTGATGAGGCCGCATACTCATCTGGGGAATAACTTGTGGTGTCACAAAGGGTTATCAAATACCAAGGTGTAAAAGGTGGGGGGGGAGATGCATAAATCAATGTAATAAGGTTAAATACGGAACGTCTCTCCCCTTCCCTTTCACAACTGATTTGCTGCTGTTACAAGCTGGATATCAAGGCTCCAGTCTTGCAACACCTTACAAATCAGGCTGCAGTTGTTACAAAGAGATCCTCCAGTAGAGAGAGATCACCTCCTTTGGAGGTGCACATGCCCTGTAAGACCCAATCTTCTCCCCAAAGATTGCCAAGGGGTCCAGACTGACTTACACCACCTCCCTGCAACTTGTTCTACTCTCCCTTATCCAGAAGGCACACTAATTACACATTGTGATTACAATAAGCCTCGTGTCACCTCCTTGAGATTGTACTGGTTATTAAACCAGAGCCTGTACTGTTCACCTGTGCAGAAGCAATTGATCAAACTGCCATATACTAGACTCAATTGCAGCTGTTCCTAAAATGGACAAAACAACTGCGAGAGGTTTTGAAACCCGCTAAGAGCATCATCTGAATCAACCACGCAGGGTGGCGGCAGTGCTTGGTGACCCTGTATTTGCCAGCAGGACCCCCGAGGCCAGACAACGTAGGAAACTGTAATGTGTGGGTTGGCAACAGACTACGAGGCACAGGACGGCAAGACGAGTAAGGGAGAGAACAGCAGGAACCTCCACCTCCCCTGTCTCCTGGTCGGAGGAAGCAGGACAGAGAGTGTGTCCTGCGGTGAGCAAGGGAAGTCATGATCTTAATGTCAATACTCAACGTGATCTTAATGTCATCTGAATGTCACTGTCAATCGGGTGGCGTAATACCTAGTGATTCAATTGGTTCATCCTTTTTATAGTCTTACATACATCAATCAAAGGTCATACATCAGTATCAATTAAGAAATTCATTTTTCTGTTTCACCGACCACAGAGATGCACATCTCCACTATACCAAGTGGCAGTTCTCCTGTAAGGAAGGAGAGTTGGCACCATCTTGCATCAAGAAATGATAAAGCGCTCGCCTCCCCCCTTCTGTGACTCACTGTGCACGTCCCAGTGTGAAACGAGCCTTACGCTGACCTTCAGCCCTATCCTAACTGATGTATTAACCGATATACTTAGTACAAGCATCTGTATGGGAAAAACACATGTTGCTCTTTAGCACCTCTTGATTGAAACCAGGTAATAGCAACAAATAATCTTTTCAGGGACCAGGGACTAATGCTTCCTCTTCCAAAAAAATCTTTCTCCTAAGGGCTGCAGCAATCCTGAATGGAATAACATGTCAAGTCCCTTCTCAGAAGTGCTTCTTCAGGATATTTCGAGAGCAAAACACAGACAGATCAGGAAAAGCAGTTCCACAATTTAGCAAACTTCAGCGAGACTCAGCCTCTGTAGTGAATGAGCCGTTTGCCGCTGTGTCAAAGCTAGAATTTCACTGTCTATTCCTACATATAGCTTACCTTGGTTTTCTTTTACTTTCGTGCATAAAATGTGGCATAAAGCATACATGACCTTTCCAGTTACATTTCTCAATTGCGTTCACGGAAAAAGATGACAGTTGATTGCAAAACAAACATATAAAACTTGCAAAAAATCAGGAGGACTTACAGGATCAGTCAGCTCTGGCAAGCTCGCTTGGTAGGTGAGAGGTCTACAGTCACGAGTATTATTCACCAAGACGCAAGGAAGAAACATTGGTCCCAAATCGTCCCCATCGAGCACGTCTACTGTCAGGGTGGCTGTACTTGTCCTTCGCTCATTAAGATTTTGGGCTCGGTCCTGCAGAGCAAACGAGTTACATTTGGTGACGCTTTCTGAATTCGGAATCTACAAAAAAGTTTAAAGTTAAAGCTAAGGGCAAAATGTATAAGCACCATAATTATCTAGGCTCGAGGAAATAGGTAATTACAGAAGCTTCAGCCTCAGAGCTACAGCCTTTGATTTCATAAAGGCCCAGAAATATAACTAAGAGGTAAAAGTTTACCTCTTGAATTAAGAAATACTGTGAGATATCTATCACTTCAAAATACAGTTTTGAGAAATTAATTCTCAGGAAATGTGTGAAGATACATGTCTTGTTAAATCTATAAAAATGCAGCATATTTGTGTAAGATAAAAAAGTCCCTTGTGCCTTACTTGTAATCTGAAATACACTCTTATGCTGCCTTGTGTAGCTCTACGAAATCCCACCTATAAGTAAAAGGATTTTCACTTGCAGAAATGGAAAGCATAAGCCGTAACTACTTCTTTGCTAACTGGCAGCAGAGAGGCCCTGGACTGCGATGCTCAATCCACCTCTGCATGCCACAGTTCAAGAAAGATTTAACACCTCCCATCTGCCCCCTCAAAAACCAGCCAGAGGACAGCAATGAGGTTGACCTCACATCTCCAGACTGTACTCCACGTGGAAAGCTGATTTGCCTAGAGAACGAGTTACACTCCTCACAGTTTGAAAGGTTGAAGAACACTTCTGTCCACAATAGAGCAGCTACAATGCTGCACCCCAAAGAAGTCTCCTTGCTGCATGACAGGTTCTTTTCAACGTATCATGGTTTGGCTTGCCTTTTTTTTAAAATCTTTGGGTACACAAGACACTATTGCAACTTCTTTGTGGTCTCGTTTTTATCTTTCCAGATGGTACAGAATAAAGATACACTTTCCTGAATCATAGGAACCACCTGGATTATTTTTATACACTGAACAACATACACACTAGCAATAATTCACCTTTTCTTTCTTCTTTTGTGACCACAGTGAAGAAACAGCATGACTATCCAATGTTTTTTTTTAAAAAACAGTCAAAAATATTTCCATTTTCACAGAGGAACTATTGTGATAGCTTTTCTTTACAAAAATAAAATCTTGTGGAGGCAATACGGGCGACTAGCTAAATCTTGCCCTCCTATCCTAGGATAACATTGGCAGAAAAGAAAAAAGTAGGTGTTTGGGTTTTTTTAAGTGTTTATGCTGTTTAATATCATCATCTGTGTAAGAGGATAGGTCATTGCTCTAAATCAGATTGGCTACATGTGTTCTTTCCTACTTTGCAGTCCACTCAGTTCTTGGAACCACTTTACATTTACAGTTACTAAATATGGGAATTTCTAAATGCAGCTTTCTTCATGGTCAATGATGAAAACCAATACCAGCTACAAGGAGCAGCCTTCATCATCAACTAATCTTCTTTACATTCCCCCCTTTTTTACGTGCCTTTGCGTAATACTGGATCAAAGCACAGATACAGAGTAATTAACTTCATGTAGTATCTTCAGGATGCAAGAACAATAAATGATCACTGCTAATGTAATCAGTGGAACAGAAGTATGACTGCATAGTACACACAATAAAGAGAATTAAATGCAGCCTGCAGTATTTTGTAAAATAAATAGGCAAGCTCCTAAAAAAGCTGGGCGATTGAGCTTAATTAGAGCCTTTCTTTGAGATCTAGTTTCTCATCTGTGAGCACTCAAAATTTTAGTGAGCTCAGTTCCCATGTGGGTATGTTTAAAAAAAGCACACAGCCTAGCAAGACATTTCCATCATGCAAGCTGCCCCATTACGTATAAACACGATACAGAAGCTACCGGCACAGCTCTAGGCCCAAACCCAGCGCCACAAAGGTGACAATTTACTGTGTAGGGACGTATATCGAAAGGAATGAACAAATTAACACGAGATCACTTTGCAGTACTGCCTCCGTGCATCACCAGTTGTTCCTGCAGCACGACAGGCTTCCCTCCTCGCGCGAGGCGTTCGCACGGCTGCGTGCCATGCCTTTCTCCTGAAAAACATGACCTGCTCAACTACCCCAGATACTTTTCTAGGAGTGCAGCGCCTCATGAAACTCACAGCTCTGGCATCAAAGGAGACGAGCTGTGAATACGCAGTGATGATCTGCGGAATAAATGATTAATAAAGCAACAAGCCAAATCAGTTGGGAGCCTTCCCGTATTCCTATTGAAGAGATCAGCAAGTTACGTTACCCAGGTAAAAACTTGTTCTACCAGCTGTAACTGTGTGGGCCAGGAAGCTTCTTTAGCTACATCTAAGTGCAAAAAGCATCGAGACACCCCCGGAGCCTACCTTCTATTGGGGGAATGCTGAACATGCCACAAAATACGTAGGAAAGGGGATTCTAAAATGTATCCTACAATGCATCTACAATTCTGTATCAGAAGGATGACAGCAATGCAAATGCGTGAATTCAGGAGCAAGCTATCTAAAGTTGCTTCAGAGCGCTCTCATTTTCCCCACAAATGCGGCAGTATCACAACAGAGGAAAACAACAGAGGAAAAGTTTTCATTTCAGCTATTATCAGAAGGACAAAAAGGGAAAAAAGCTTTCACAGCCCCCAAGGGCACCAAAAAACTTCTCTGATGACAGACATTAGATACAGTTTAAACATCCCTTTTCTTCTCAGTATGCATTATCCACTGCCAGCTGCTCTGTAAAAAACTCTACATACGCTTGCAATATGACTTGAAAGAAAAATCACCTCTTTTTGGAAAAATGCATTTCAAACCTGAAGGATACAACTAAATTGTATCCATTAAACTCATTTGAGATCAAATTAGCATTGCTACATTTGTTAGAAAATGAACGCTTAGTGACACTAGAATGCACTTTTCTGCATGGGCTGTGCTTCAAATTTGCAAGTTGTTCCTTGTGCCAAAAAGGTTGTCTTGTTACACACACTGAGCAAGCTTTTTTAACCAGTAATAGTATGTCTAAGCTTTCAACGACCTAGATAAATCTTAAAGATGATCTTCAGGAGGAGAATATTATCAGACCTGGTATTTCAGCGAGACTTTTCCTTTCCTTGGAAAAATCTAAACCTGCAAACTAAAACGCCACCTAAATCGGTGGCATAAACGGCCATTAAGAGATCTATACTTACATTTGCTTGAACAACGACAAAATAACGAGTCTTTTCTTCATAATTTAGTCTTTCCCGTAAAACTACTGCTCCGGACAAAGTGAGGGGAATATCAAAGGTCCTGTTGGAAGTCTGCAGAAGTTAAAACGGTACGATAAAATTGAACAGGCTTTAAAGTTAAAACACGTTTCAGATAGGCTACAGTGAGATGATCGATCGGCTGGCATACCAAAATTGCATACGCTTTCCAGATTAGAGACCTTAAAGTTTTCTATGTCTTCTCCCCACCCGATTTCTCCATAAGAACCTCACAATAAATAATCCATACGTAACAGATTTCTGATTCTTTGCATATACATTATAACTTCCAACCACAAACTGAAGTCTATCCTGCTTCTTGCAGATTTGCCATGCTGAATTTGCAGTGGTGCGTTCAGAAAAGCTTCCCCTATTTGTCAGTTGAGAGTTCAGGTTTTCAGTTTCTACAGTTCAGCTGGCCTTCATCTATTTTTTCTCTCTATTGTAGAAAGTATTAGAGACTAAGAAATCTGCATCATTGTATTTATCTTCTCTTTCTTCTGGCTTTAATGAGGGCAATGAAGCAGTAAAGACACAGAGAACATCAACGCTACACACTTCGGTGCCGGTTCACAGTGGCATGTGTTCATACACCAGTAAATTCAGGTTTCAGGGTAAATCAGGTGGAATTCCATTTGTCCTGCATATTTGCTGAAACAGGTTCAGACTGCAAAGGTCGAACGGCAGGAGGGTACCGCTGGGGTGCACACACCTTTCAAGGATTCACTTTGACTAATGACCCATTTTGGGAGGAGGATTACAGGCACAGACACAGCTTTCAGCTGCGAGATTTGGTTCCAGTTCTATTACCAGATTAATCACATCAAAAAAAATCTTTCCATGCTTCAATCTATGTAGAATATAGTTAACATTTAAGTAGATTGAACGCGTAATAGCAATACAATATTCCAAAAATCCCTCCACAGAAAACACTGCAGAGGTACAGAGTACTACTCTTTCCTTAGATAACATAACAAGGCCTTTTTTCCCTCTAAAAGTTGAAACATCTTATATTGCAGTTTCTTTTTCAGCAAATAAATGATAACGATTGTGAAATTCACCATGTTGCAGATATTTGTGGTGTGCAGAAAAACAGCATTGGAAAGTACATCGCAGACTCTGCTAAGTAACTGGAGACGCTGTTTGCTTATGTCCGAGTTCGCCACTCGTCTTTTGGGATAAAAAATACATTTATACTGAGGCAAAACAGGAAACTAGAACAGACTCTTACGGTTGGAAGAAGGAAGAACCATGTAGGGTTGGGTTCACTGCTTTTGCCCCCTCCTTCCCTTCTTTTAACGGCACTTGCACAAACAGGCAAAGCAGGTTGTGAACTATGCAACTAACGGGTACAATCTTTGGCTGCTGGACAAGACGATGCCACGTGCGCGCGCGTGCACGCATATATGCGCCACTTCTAATTCACAAGGAAGATTCTCCCTACCACTCTGGCCCATTTATCTCTGATTTAAAAGGCCAGAACCAGCTGGAAAAGACTCCGCAGCTGAGAATCAGGCAAGGCACTCTCAAAATAACGGCCTTTTCCTTGGCAGGTCTTGGCATGAGGGTGCACTTACGTGGAACTGTACAATCTGAACTGTCAGGAAGGATCAGCACAATATCAGCAAAAACCTTTAACCTCTTCCCAAACTGCTTGTATCTGGAGTCCCCTCCTGCTCCAACACAGCACAGAGATGCAATCATTCAGCGGTGATTTAAAGCTTAACTTCGTGCACAGCTCCTGAAGGTACCACATCAGATCAACCCTGTGATCCCTCTGCACACTCCATTTATTTCTGCTGCAACCCAAACTGTAATGAAGCTCCAAGGCAATTAAAAGATGTGCACGCCACCACCACATCTCAGTCGCATCTCCATCCAATACTGAAACGAGCCAGCGTGTGCTGGAAGTCAGGAGTATCAAGACACTGCTTTGCCACCTGCTTGCTCCAAGAGAACAAAACCGGTTCTCCTTTCGCTTCAAAACAGAGACAACAAAACGCTTTTGTACAGCAGTGTCCATAACTTACAACATTTGTTGGCCCATAGTCTTGAATATGCCCAGGATAACAATTCCATTTGCTCCCCAGAAAGATGACATGTGAAAAATCAGAACAGCAAAAGCATTATGCATATTCCCTAACTCCAGATAAACTCAAAATGTGAAATTTTGAATCCTCACCAAACACAATACAATGAATCTCAGTAAACTTAGCTAGTAAGGAGGGAGTCCAGAACTTGTTTTGAGGATGCATTTGTCTTAATAACCTTCAGGTATAAATAGAGCCCTCGGAGATCAAAAATCCACTCTGCATTAGGAGACGGAATATTTTTGGCAAGTTAATTGACTTGATCCTTAGCTTTTAACAGCTAAGAAACATTTTATGGCATTTCTTTACATGATAGCTAGAGCCCAGCCCTATGTCAAGTATGACTGGCATTCATTTTTCTACTCGGCTTTTATATATCTTCCCAATTAAACAACGAAATAATTAAGTTAAATTGAATTTCTAGAATAACATCTTTTGTTTTTACAGGGTTTTTTCCAAATGCCTAAATTACTCTCCAATGAAACTTCTATGTTATAATCAGTCTGCTTTTTCTAAGGCAGGAGACTGTGTCATTGGTGCCAAACACCATCTTCATCACACAGTAGAGATGGATCCTCGGAGTAGAAAAGTAGAGATATTTCACACTAAGCTGCAGACATCATTTCTGAGTGTGGTATAATTGTTTCCCAGGTTAAGGAAGAAAATCCACTTCCAGCACATATTATGCAGTAACTTTCTGGCAAGTTGACAGCTGAGATGAAGCAGCTTACAAGGATGAGAAGCCATCTCTGTCAAGCACGTGCACAAAACGCTTCACTAGGTAAAGCACCATTATGCGCGTAAAGGCTATCTACAGATGAAAGAATCAGATTTATTTAGTCTGGAATACAAAAGTAGTAAGGCAAAGATGCAATAAAGCAACTAACTACTCCAAAGAAGTTGTTCCAACCAGAGAAATCCCTCAACAAGAACAACCAAGTTTCACTGTGTAAGAGGGGAAAAGTTTTAGGAAATGTTTTTTAACTCTTCCTGTGGCAAAACACCAGACCAAACCACTTAGGGATCCTATAATGTCCCGCACTAGTGGTTAGACAAACCTCTCTGCTGAACTTGAGGCTACTGTGGTTGTGGGAGACGCTTTCAGAATGATTTCCCAGGACACCTTTGAGCAATATAATGCTATGACTTAATAGTAAATTGAATACAAAGCAGCTCTTCTATTTCACTGTGGCACAATACATTTTAACAGAAATAATACTTCAATGGGTTTGGATTTTTTTGTTTATTATTGTTTTCAGTATACCAACATAGTTAATGTATGCTAAAATGTTTAATGTTTTTAAAACACTTTCAATTTTCTAAAGTTCTCTGGAAGATGTATTTTCTGGAAGAGGTATTTTCTCAGTGCCAACGTTTTTTATAGTCTTTACTGAAGCAGAAGAAATTATTTGAGCTGTTTTTGTTAAGTACTATAAGCTATGGGTAAGGAAAAAAAAAGTGGAAAGAAAAATTCAAAGGTTGGGATTTTTTTGTGAATTTGAAACTGCTTGTCCTTTCCTGTCACTCCTCCTTGCCCTCTGTTTATTTTTCAAATATTTGTGGTAGTGGAATAGCATTTATTTATAACAATGCTGTCATGCAAACAGTTAAAAGATGACATTAGCGTAGTATTTTAGTACTCACTATTTCCATAGAAAACCCTTGCCTTTGTTTATAACGTTGAGGATAGAAACTCTTCAGTCGTACATACCACCAGTACAAAGAACAGCCGAGAATGTAACACCGTGAACCCACACATTGTGTGCTGGTAACTTTACTCATTTAAGTACTCTCACTGAAGTCAGTGCCGTAACTCAAGAGACTACTCGAGTCTGTGCAATTTAATCTCCAAGAAACAACTGCAAACATTCAAAAAGTGAAATTGTTCCAAATATACACAACATATAAAGTCAGAAAACTTCTTATCTCCCAAAACCCTAACATCACAATTCCACTGTTGTCAAAAAGACACTGCCTTTTTGCAAAACAATGCTCCCCAGAAAAGACTGTGGCTTAACGTGCTGCAAAGTTTCTCTGGAAACCATCACTGTTCTCAAAATACGTAGATATAATAAGTAAACATTATGCCTCAGCATGTAGCTATGCAAAAATCAACAATTATCGCAGTGAAAAATAAAAAAGTAGGCTCTGATATCATTAGTTGATACTGAATTATTCCTTGATACTCTCACTATTCTACAAAATTCTACCTCCTAAAAAGTATAAGCACTAAGCGTAATTCAGTAGATTCTGAAACTCTTGTTGACTTCAATGGAAACAGGACTGAAGCCTTTATGAGGTGTACAGCTGAAGTGGTGCATGTTGAACCAGAACATACGTGCCTATGCTTCTAATTAAACTGAAAATCAGATTGCTGTTCTCCCACAAAACCCTTTCTCCTCAAATTCCCCTTAAGTAAAAGTAGGGAATTTCAATGAGAGGTCACTAAGTCTATATACTATGTATTTCCCCCCCCCACTTTAACATCTGTGTCATCTTTGGGATGAATACATAATCAGGTTAGCCTGCTTAACAAATTATCACACCAGCTGATCCACTGCAACTGTGCTCTTAGCCCATGGCAGAAGATAGCTTGGTTTGCAAAAAAGGATCGCTCAAATTACTTTGAATTTGCTATGAAAATGAATATGGACACTCCACACAAATCACCCATGTGCAAAATCTTGTTGTAATATTCACACATCTGGCCCTAAAGAGAATTTATTTTAATACTTTAAGCTTTTTGTCTCTAAAAGTATGTGTTTGCAAAGATAACAGGTAGGGATCACTACTATTTTATTTTAATCCTATATATCCCTCATTTTTTAAAACAGTGATGTTTAAATATAAATGGCTCCATGAGAAAGGTCAGAGTGTCTCTCTTGAGAGTAACTTAGCCATGCCTACGAATATTTCTTAGCTGTGAATCTATTAGGTATAGACGTGTAGGGGTAAATACACCTGCCTATCACGGACTGAAAAGGCATGCCAAAACGAAGACAAAGCGTGTGAACACCACTGGAGGAGACAGGGGATTATTAATGATTGATACTGCAGTAATGCAGCTGCTAACAGCACAGCAATGAAAGGGGAGGCAAATTCAGCTGTGTTTACATGGCAAGCAAGGCTCGTAGGCAGAGAGGATAGTCTACATCATGAAGGAAAGAATTTCTTCGTGAAGTTCAACAGCAATCTCTCGTTCATTTGCTGCTTCAAGGTGTACACATAGACACACACTCGAAAGGAAAAAAGAGCTAAAGTCACGTACCTTGTCATTGGGATTGTACTGGATGACATATTCTATCTGGCCGTTCGGACCATCATCAATGTCAGTAGCACCATTGTTTCCAGAAAACCCTGTAAAGATGGTTGTTCCAACTGGAGTTAACTGCAAGAACAGAGACAGACAGACACCCATTAAAACCTTCAGGTATACAAGAAACAATTAAAGAACTGTTTGCAAAGTTTTATCTCCCCCCCCAGCTCTGGTCTATAATGCAAGGCTGCCGTTCTCTCCTCCCCTTTGTTCACCCTGGAACCTCACATACGAGCAACTATTTACACCCAATATACTTGGACCCCATTTAAACTGATGACACGTCCCACACACAGAGTGAAACCGATTTCCATTTTTATCCCATGGATTGTCTGCATCAAGATAGAACCCCATTTGTTTTAAAAAAGATGAAAAAAAAGTCTTAGGAACTAAAGAATTCATGAAACAAATATAAATAGATTAAAAAAAATAAAAGCTACTTTTTCAGACTCAGGAAGGAAAATAAAGTTGAGCTGCAAAATTAAACAGAATTTATTTAAGTGTCTTCGTAACAACATGAATAGGGCCAGATAAATATTATTACATGCAAACACAGACACCCAGAGAGCTTTATGGCTTTAAACAAACACAAGAATGATGTTGTTTCTCCAATATTTTGTTGGCAGCAACTGAATACCCATAAAATTATATTTTGAAAATGAATCAATTTATAATTATCCTAGCATAGATAAATAGCATGAAATCAAGACCCATTGAGATCAAGGACAGAAGTCCAACCGACTTCTTGGGAGTCATCATTTCTGAATTTTAATATTCAGACAACTTTGTGAGTAATCAACCTGAAAGAGAAAAACAAACGAACAAACAGTTCCGGATTCAACACAGACACTGCTCCTAGCCATGCTTCCTGCTGCTGCTCTCATCACACCCAAATTTTTGACCCTTGAATTTGCAGAGACTCACTGACCCCTCTTCTTTCCCCCCAATTTTACATCAAGTTGCTGCACATCTTTAAACCTATAGGGTCTAAAAAGGTTTGAAATGCTGTAGAAAGAGAAGGTGGCAAAGGACAAAGAGTCATTCAAACATTTGTTGCAAATGTGGATGCTATTTCACTTTCGTATTTTGTAGTTCACACCATAAAGCAAATAATAAACTGCCCATTTCCTCCTGTAGTTGTAAGTTCCTGGTCTTGTTTTATTCATAAAGCTGCTAATTACTTTAAGAGTTTAATGGCTGACAGAGTTCTCCAAGAAATATTTTCAGGGCTGAGAATACTGAATCCTTGAAACAAACACCACCAATTCAAAGCCTTTTTTATGATACAACAGGTGGGGCTTAATTTACAATACTTACTCACATTATCTACACTTATGCCACAGTAACAATACATGTTTATGTTTTGCTATGAACTTGACTCGCTTGCTACTGGTATAGGTAGTGGAAGTGTCACCTGTGGGCATAGGACATCGACTGTTCCCTCGGGCTACTAATTGCGAGATAATTACACCTCTGGCGCAGCAGCAGCCTTGCGAGACTTCAGGAGAGCAACCACCTCAGAAACACGAGCCTTGCCTGACAGCGTAACATCGGAGCCGACTGCCATAAACCGAGGAGGATAACGTACTGGTTAACGACAAAGCGTGTGCGCAGGGGAGAAGGGGCTTTCTTGTGTTTTTGTAAGGGGACAGAAGAACAAAGCAACCTGAAAACCAATTTGGAAAATTTACGGGAGGGTTTGTAGTTATTTTTCCCCCACTAATGGTGGGCTGCCCTTGGCCGGCCGCCAGACACCCACCCCGGAGCCCCCTCGCCCCCTCCTCAACTGCACAGGGGAGGAAAATCGGATGAACATGCTCGAGGGCTGAGACGGGGAGATGACTTACCCACTACCCTCGCAGGCAGAACAGACTTGACTTGGGGAAAATGAATTTAACTTACTGCCAGTTAAAAATGGATTTGGACGCTGACAAACAAAGACAAAACAGCACCTTGCCCCACTCCACCCCTTTTCCCAGGGCTCAGCATCACTCCGCTCCCGACTCCTCTCCTCCTCACAGTGTTTCCCCCTCACCCCTCGCTGCCGGGTGGCATTTTCCCCCTTTCTTAAATCCGCTTCCCTGAGGCGCCACCGGCCTGGCTGCGGGGCCGGGCTGCGCCCTGCGGCCTCGGAACCGGCCGGAACCGGCTGGAACCGGCCGTGCCCGCCCGGGGCAGCCCCAGCCTCTCCTCACAGAGACCCCTCAGCCCCCACCTGGGCACGGGCACCCCGGGCAACGCCAAATAAAATAGTGTAACCAACTAGTGCTGCGTCCAGCTCTGGGGCCTCAGCACAAGAAGGACATGGACCTGCTGGAGCGGGGCCAGAGGAGGCCACGGAGATGACCAAAGGGCTGGAGCCCCTCTGCTGTGGGGACAGGCTGAGAGAGTTGGGGTTGTTCAGCCTGGAGAAGAGAAGGCTCGGGGGAGACCTTATTGCAGCCTTCCAGTACCTAAAGGGGCTTATAAGAAAGGTGGGGACAGACTTTTTAGCAGGGCCTGCTGTGACAGGACAAGGGGTGATGGTTTGAAACTAAAGGAGGGGAGATTCAGGCTACACACAAGGAAGAAGTTTTTCACACTGAGGGTGGTGAGGCCCTGGCACAGGTTGCCCAGAGAGGTGGGAGATGCCCCATCCCTGGAAACATTCCAGGTCAGGCTGGACGGGGCTCTGGGCAACCTGATCTAGTTGAGGATGTCCCTGCTCGTGGGACCTTTAAAAGTCCCTTCCCACCCAAACCATTCTATGATTCTATGGTAATTACTGGTTAAACGATACAGTCTCATTAGTGGGAAGACCGGGGCACTGTGCTGGCTTGTCAGGGTTGGCACACAATGGCAATCTCCCACGCTTCTGCCAGCAAAACAGAAAAAAGCCGCAGTGCTCCCAGACGAAGCAGAGAGGAGCAGCTCTGAAGACACCATGCGCGTAGCAGGCTGGAACATGGGGCGGGGAACGCGCTGTGCAACACCACGCTCGTCAGCCACGCCGCTCCGTTAGGCTGCCCACGTTTCTCGGCCCTCGCCCTGCTCAACACCTGTGGGCGGCTGGAACACCAGCACGCCCTCAGGAGAGGGAGAAGTTACCGCTGAAAATCAAACGACACATCTCTTAAAAAATTCAGTCACATCAGACGAGCCCAAGAGCACAGACCCCCGAGGAGGTGTTCGCCCCGCTCCCGCTAGCCGGTCGCTGTAACTCCGTGTCCTGCACAGGGAGAGGGCAGAGCTCCAGCACAACGTCCCGCACGACGGGAGTGCCCTAACCCGGCGCCTCCGCGGCTGCCAAGAGGCTGGGGAAGGGCTGGGCCTGCACAAGCGCTCACCGCTGAAGGATGCCGAGACCCGTGTTGCTTTTCGGAAGCATGTAAATACTTGGTTTCCACCGAATTCAGCCAGCAGCTCTGCTCAGCAATAGTTACTTGCTCTGTTTCATCCAGAGCAGCTGTATCGGGGTCCTGACAGGGTGCGGATAAATGATGACTAACATAAAAAGGCTCCAGCACTGTAAAGCACATCATTAAGTGATAACAAAGGAGACAGTTGTAAAAATGAAATAGCAGTAAACACCAGAATTACAACTGCATGCTCTTACAGTGAAAGTCAAAAGCTAAAGTCTTGGATTTAGTGTATTACATCCAAAATAACTGACTGCAGATGTGCAGACCTTCATGAACCTAATACACAGGTTTCTATGTTATCTACATTTTCTTTTATGCAATACAAATTATACTAGAAAGGACACTGGAAAAAAAATCCCCTGCCACTCCCTCTTCCTGAAAGTCAGGAAAAAATTAACCCATTCCACTCAACTTTCCAGCCTGCCCAAGATCTCCCATCAGAGGTTACTGCAGCCTTTGGAAGAATTCAGATGAGCCCTTAACTAAGTGTCTCAAACTCCCCTTCTAATCATTTGAGAGCAGCACTCCGCATTCAAAGCTACGCAATACTTTACGCTGAGATCTCAACATTGCCATGATTTACCATGAGCCAGCGGTATCGTTTTTACCCACAGTTTGTGAGGGCTTTCTGACAGACTGCTGTCACCATTCAGTTTATTGTTGGAGCAATAAGGAGGAACTCAGTTCACCTTATAAAATGTGACTCCATATATCGTACTATCTATATAGCATACATATACTGTTCTTTATCAACATGAATAATCCCACTGTTCTTGTTTAAATAGGGATTACTTATTATGTGAACAGCCCGTGAGGAACTGCACTCCTAGAAGACAGACAGGTAACACAGGAATGAAAGGCTTATTTTTCTAGCAAGTATTATGGAGGTACGCAACACGCGTATCCAAAAGGTGAAAGAGCAGGCTGAAAGACTGGGTTTGACCTCACGCAGCCATAAAACGGGCATGCTGTGTTAATACACGCGTGTGCACGCAGAACAAACCAGCTAATCAGATTTTTGGCATTGGCGAAAAGCAGAACATCGAGATGGTTTTGTATTATATCCTGTATAATATACATAATTTCTCAAACCAGAGATCAAATTCGTTTTTTAGTAGATCCACACACTCGCTCTGGACAGTAAAGACTTACCTAGAGCTCAAACCACCCCACACCATTGCTATGTCAACCTGTAGCAGAGAGATTCGGCACAGCACCCGTTTTCCCAGTTTCCAGCTCAGTTCATTCTCTGAAAAACCTTCCGCCACCGAGTCTGCTGGCAGTCGGGGGAGGTGGAAACATGTCTACGGAGGGGTTCCCGGCCCCTTTGCTTAGCTGCCTTTCAGAAGGACCCAAAAACGGCTCCAGAAAGTGTTGCTTCAGCTGTCTCTGGAGCCCCACTTGCCTCCTTCCCATTAGACGTGCCTACTGCAGAGAAGACCTCGAGAGGAATTTTGCTTCTCCATATTAAACTTTAGTATCTCCTACAGAAAGGGACTGAAGTTACGTAGTAAACTGTGAGACCACGCTGAGTGTCGTACCTTATGCAAGATAAAATGTTAGGAATTGTAAAGAAAAAATTATGTGAGTGTTAGCGACAGTTTGAGGATAATAATCTCTGCGGGAATTCAATGTGTTGAAAAAGAACCATGATGACAAGAAACAAGTAAGATTTCAAAAGAATGCAATTAAACAAATAGAGAGGAAATGCACACAATAAATCTTACTCTTCCACAGTCAACAGCTGTAATGCTTAAATATTTCCTTCAACAAGATTTATGTCTATTAGAAGCCTAGATACAGACAGGAATGTTCAACACTTCCATAAAAGATTTTGAAAATAAATTTTCCTATCATTGCCTATTTACAAAGTTAAAAACAAATAATTTTTCACGGTGGCCCTGAACAGCAGAGCAAAGTAAGATTTACAGTTAATCATTCTGAGCTGATTTTCTTTTGATGATGTCTACCTGCAGAGATTAATTATTTCAATACCACAAGGAAAAAGATATGAATAATTACACCAGAAGCAATGAAAATTCAGCACAAGTTACAATTTTCAACAGCCCAAAGCCAAAGTTTTTAAGATGACTGAAGTTCAAGAGACACACTCATTTTGCAAAGGATTCCCATCTCTGCCAACTTAAGGGGGGGGGGGGACCCCAAAACAAACCAACTCTAAAGTTTTGGTTTACAGGCAGAAAATTCTCATCAGCTATAAGGTTATGTATGTTTAATAAAGTAACACTGACTTCCAACAGTATTCTAGTAACTCCACTACCATTTCCAAAAAACCCTGTTATTAAATGCTCCTGAGCAACACCTCTGTGGCACTCGGGGGTAAGGCTCACGTGAAAAATTAATACCAAAAAAGTCAGTCTTATAAAACCCAGGCAATGCAGAATTAGAGTTGTATTACCTGAGACAAAATTCGTTGTGTTTAACACACCACAAACAACCACAATTCTGCCTTAATAGTACAAGATTTTAGTTTCTAGTCCCTGTATTAGGTTATCTGTAGTTAAAACCCTTGTGGCAATACTACAGATTTGCCTGTAGAGCGTTAACTGAGTTGCATAACTCTTCTGAATTTCAACCTAACTATAGAACTTTAATATACTGCAATAACTCATACCTTTAAGTCACTAATACGCACGGTCAGATTTAGCCCCAGGCTAATGTCATTTTGTCAGGATTTGTTTCTAAATGAGTAACGATGTGACATTTTCATATGAATAAAAATATATACCACACAAAACAAAGGAAATAACCCTGCAGAGTATTTCTAATTATCATAAAAACTTTAACATCAACCTTAACTCACTTTTACTTTCATGAGGAGACTCACAATGCTGTGGATAGCAGCTGGATTTGCTTTTGGCCGAGACACTCGCATTCTTTGTCTTGAAAAAGCCAAAGAAAGGGAACAGAAAAACTTGCTCCTAAACGGTAGCACCCCTCAAAAGGGCTTCCGCACCTGTGCTGCGCTAAGCTCTTGGTGACGCCAGAGCCTGCTATAATATAGATAAAAACCCCAAAATGCGCATTCTTTACAGAGGAGCAGCACCGGGCCATGAAGGAAAAGAGCGTGTTTCTGCCCTCGTGCTGGCACCGGCTCTGCGGTGCGGCACGCACAGCAGCAGCAGCCCGAGAGCCATGACCAGCTCAGTTACGTCAGATGTCAGAAGAGCGCTGCTTAGGAGTTGTCTGAATGATGTCCCAAATTGTTTCAGAACCCTAAAAAGTCAATAGCTTAATTACAACCTGACTTTAACTGTAGCTTATGCACAAAATGCCAGGTAATTCTAAGCAGATGGCTATTTTGTGCCCGCCTGAGCCCCCTACGGTGACTGTTGAAGACCAGAGACAATGGAGACTATTTATACATATATATACACACACACAAGTCTGCACATAAATATATATGTGCACACATAAACATGTAGGGTGTTTCCTTTGCTTGCCCCCCGGCCCCCCCTCAAAAAAAAAAAAAATATCAGGGTGTTTTCTTTCCTAGTAACTAACTCTAATTAGCTATTTCATTTATAAATGTTCAGATAATAACATTTTGCTTAAAAACTACATAGTTATTTTAGGGAAACAGACATTCTATTTCCTACTTTAAACTAAGAAGCTGAACTTTAAACCCCTTTTTAACTGTAACTTGAGATGAATACCAGCACTGCCACTCAAAGCTAAGGCACCAACTCAAACAAACATACAGGCTCCGTCAACATCGACAAGTACAAGAACAATCATATTGCAGCTCCATATGAAAAGTCCATCACTTTCGATAGAATAATTAAGATCCTCCTGAAAAAAGTATTTCCTCAATAAACACGTA
The DNA here is from genome assembly GCA_009819775.1 of Phoenicopterus ruber ruber. NCBI lineage: Eukaryota > Metazoa > Chordata > Aves > Phoenicopteriformes > Phoenicopteridae > Phoenicopterus > Phoenicopterus ruber. The sequence goes on from CM020221.1 coordinate 1,718,574, forward strand.
ATGATAATTTTTATACTTAGATGCAAAAGACACGTTTTCAAACCACACATGCACTGGAGGGGAACATTAATTTCTCTGCATGTTTTAATTTTGGATCACCTTACCCAGGAGTCCTCTATATGTACAAGCGTGTGAGTGACAGAGAAAACACTGAAATCCCATAGGATCGTTTGACAATATGCAGAACAGATCCAAATTCTACAGACACTATGTATAGAGATTTCTCAGGATTTTTAGGATCCAAATGAAGATGTTTGAAGCAATAGAGTGAGAAATTATGGTATTTCTCATCTCAATACCTGAGATGAGACACGACATGATGAAAAAAGGCTATAAAACACCCTGAGTAAGGAAGGAAAGGAGAGACCATGGCTTTTTTGTAAGAGAGACCACACGGTCACCAGATTAATAAGTACACGTATTTTGAAGGATTTGGGAAGTTTTCCTTAAGGCACAGAATTTGCTTTCTTCATGCTCATGCGCTTGAGGAGGAACTTAGAGGTAGGAGCAGGGAGACCAAAGGGAGTATTACCCCTCAGAAACACCGAGGCATCAGCAAACAGGTGTTAATGATAAAATTCTCTACTCCTGAAAGCGAAGGATGGCTTTGAAAATCAAATAAATGCTACCATGGTATTTCTGAACTTGCACCCGTGCAACTCCTGATGCTGCGACAGATGCCTGTGACAACCCGGAAAAGTTTGATACAGATTAGTCAGTATTTCTTGTAATCACAATTTTTATATATACATGTTCACAAGCAACTGGGAAAGAAAAAATTGGTCAAGAGCTATAACGTACACTGCCTTTGGTCGAACGTATTTCACAGCTACAAAGCGACTGGAGCTTGGGGGAGCTCTCTAGGACAGCACCACTTCGTATTTTCCAGTCCTCACGCTCTTCCCTGAGCATCTGCAAGGGCCGCTGACGGAAAATACACTGGACTGGGGGAGCTTTTGGTCCAACTTAGTACCGACATCCTCCTTTTCTAACCAATCAAGTCTAACAATTGACATACGTTTTGGTATAAACCAAGACACAATCCTACCAAATCCATCTCATTCTAAGCCTTCCGGAAAAATACGGGCTTAATTTTAAACCATGTCTTTTTATGTGCAAATGGAAAAGATATGCGTGAAACGAGGATTTATTTTGGCATTACAATTACCCTCAGCTTCTTTTACAAATTAATTTTAGCATGTTGTGGACAGGTTAAATATAAAGAATATTTGACATAAAACCCATTCCAGTTCTCCAAAATGTAATTTTACCCCTTGACATTTCTGAAACTGAAAAACTACCTAATAAAGTAAAATCTAGCTACAGTTATTTGTCTCCTATTACAGCTGCCAATAATTATATAATAGTTTTGACCACTTGGGAAAAGCTTAGCCCTAGAACTTTACTCCCTAAAAAACATCTGGGGGTAATTGCAAGGCTGAGACATGTTTGCCCAGGATTTCCTTACAGTAGGAGCCTCCAGGGAGCGCGATGCTTTCGGGAGATCCTGCACCCGCGAAGGGCGCACGCTGCCGAGCTGGTTAGCACAGGAGCCGCACATCCAGCACTTGCTGCGCGTGTGCCGACGGATTAAAGGGCGCGTGCGGAGAGTCCACCTAATGCTCTGTACGAGCACCGGTGCCTGTGGGACGGTTGTAAAGCCTCAGTGAGCGTGTTCTCCGTCCCACGCAGGACAGCCGGAGAGAGGCACGGCAGCTGACAGGAGGAACGGCCGAGTACAACCCTGCAGAGCACCTGAACAAGTCAGTCCTCAAACCGACACAGACAGAAACTAGAAAAAATAGGAGAGATTTGTGATGCTCACGTGTGTGGTAGCTGTAAATAATAAAAACTACTTGTCCTTTCACTTGCTTTATGTTACTTACGTAAGAGAAATTTCTGTACTTTTTCATTTACAAGCAAACTAAAAACAGAAGACCAGAGGCAATCAAAAAATAACCACAAAACCCTCGTTCCAGTGCGTTCCCGTAGTTAAATTCACTAGAGGCAGTGCCAATTACTAGCAGAATAAACTATCATTAAAAAATGTAATCACTCACTAAAACCTTTGAGAAAGTCTGAGACGCTTTGTGAACTTTTTTTTTGGTTAATTAATGAGAGCATTAACCCGCTGGGTACCGCTGAAGGGCACAGTGGTGCCATGTCAGAAGCTATAAGCGTAACAGCGATAAAATGAAACAAAGCAGCTAATTAAATCAGGACTGCAACTGGTGGGGAAGAGCAACGTTGCATTTCGCCCAGTCGCAATGCAAATAAATGACTGCACACACTTGGAACACTGCTAAATTTCTGAATAGGAATAATTTTAAACGGTGCATTTTTCTCTCTATCTTTTGGACTTCTTTCTAATTATGGAAAATCCTTGCTTCCTCAGTATTACAGCACTGACATACTACCTGCCTTCAGTTCTACTGCAAAAACGATGCAGGTCTTGGAAGTGACCTGGGCCCTGCACCACAGCCCGTACAGGCGCTTCAGACTAACGTTCACGTTGCCTTTAGGCAAGACCAAAAGCAGTTCCGCACCAGGTCTGCAAAAACATAGAAATTCCAATTACCATGCAAAGGCCAACTTGGAAACAATTTAAAAGCATAAGGGGGACTTTACTCGTACTCATACAGATGGTATTTTGCAACCTCCAAGTTCTGGTGGTAGGAAACATCAGCAGATGGATTGCTGAAAATTCATCTGCGGTGAAACAATCTCACTTTAAAAGGTGGCACCAGTCAGGAGACCACTAAGTTTGAAAAACCTTTATATCCTTATCTCAACCTCAGGTCTCCACTCCAAAATAAAGTGTGGGATTTGGGGTTTTTTCCTCCATACCTTTGGCTTAATTAGGCCTAAACTCATCAACCAACTCTCCCACTCCTTTCCTCGGCCTGTGAGATCTCCTGCACATCGCTACGCGCTGGGTCACTTAGAGCAACGTAGTGACTGTGACAATACACAGACACATTGCAAAGGCGAATGGCCCAAAGACGCAAAACTATGAAACTTTTTTTGAAACGGCAAAAATCAAACTAAACTAAATCTACTAAAATCAAACAACACGAAAGCAGTCATGCTCTCGCACAGAAAAAACCCGCCCAAACCCCAACCGGGACACAATACATGCTGCGTAATTAACACCTTTATTTTCTTAAAAGCAACTATAACTCTTCCAATCTGCACCTGCAGGCTGACCCATCTTTCCCTTCTCCTCTTAGTTTCAGTCTGGACTGCCTGCAAGTTCCCACACTTCCACTTCTTATCACTAACGCCCCAGGATACTCACTCACTGCAAACACAGATCCTTCGTACCGGTTATTAGCAGATTATCCAATCCCTAACAGAATAAAAAACTTAACTGGGAAGTGAAAGGAAGTTGTACCAGCTCAAGAAAGAAAGAAATTTTTTCCTTCAATTAATACAGAGAAGTTCAATCCACAGCTCTCTTTCATAAACAGGTAAAGCAAAAGAATTCCCTTCACAGACATCATTTAATAAGGAGAAACAGCAATAAACCAAACCTACACTTTGCCAAGCTTCAATATTGTTAATAAAACCTTTTGAACTATTTGCTTTATGTTTGTTTTTCACAAATACATTTGTTTTACTTCCAGGTTTGCTGGTACAACCGCATAATGCAGTAAAACATTTTGTAAATTTAACAGCCATCAATGCTTCACTCCTTGAGACGCAGCTTCAGATTCTAGGGTGTTCTGCAACGTTACAAGCATCCTGATGAAAAGCGCGCTTGTCGTCTTAGGCGTTAAGAAAAAAGAACGGCTCACATGCTAAAAACGTAAGTATACTTACTGCCTGTGCCGTGTTCTTCCAAAGCGACACAAATGGAAGGCACTTCAAAACAACTGAATTTACAGGGTTTCCAAATGAGAGGTGAAAGAACCGAGAGCTGGCATTTAGCAATGACACCACACAAAAGAGAAAAAAAAGGTAAGCAGTTCTGACCTCATTTACCGCCACGTAGTATCGCTGCTGCTGGAACTGAGGCGAGTTATCGTTCCTGTCTCGCACCACAATCCGTACCTCGTGGTTGATAATGGTGCCAACCTTCTTGTTAACGCACTGGACTTGCACCACAATGGACTGAATGGACACTGGCGGCTGGAAGTGAAAACACATTTTTATGAGACGTAGCCCAAATCGGACCTAACAGTTAAATTTTCCGCTGACGTCAACATTGCTCAGGTTCCCTCACAGCCCATCAGCCTGCCCGTGCTATGTTTAAGGCTCTGCGTCTGGATTACAAAGCTTCTCTGAGAGCGTCCTGACTACAACTCACGCTGGCAATGTTTTAAATGTTTTAAACAGGCCTACACATCTCAAAGCCGTGTTTTGCGGATCGGGCCTTGCCAGCTGCACGTGCTAACACAGACATAAAAATCCCCCGCACGATTAGCCCTTCGCACTTCCCTTGAGAACAGAAAAAAGCAGCACATCTTTTGAACATCTTCTGATTATTGAACGATACCTAGAAAAAGTCACACATTTTAACCTCTGGTTTATTAATACTGGAACTGAAAGGTCAAGTCAGAAATAAATTCAATATGCTACCACTTACATTTACCAAGTGATTTAGAAACAACTTGGTCACCTTTAAGCGTAGACAATCCAGAGTCCGGTTGCTTTTACTCCAGTGAACAGCATAATATTCAAATAAAAATAACTCCCCACCTTGATGAATGGGTAAAGAAACCTAAGCTGGAAAGGCTACTCCTACTTACCTGAGTGAATAAAACAATTCTAAGAAGAATAAAGGAAAAGGCACCTTTGGCTGAAATGGAAATTCAGCGAGACTGCTGTGGAAATGCAGCACTCCTGCCTGCCTGCCATGCACAACGTTCCCACCACGGCAAGCGCCAATTTACATATTTGAAGCAACAGTCTGGCATGTAAAATATTGTCAGCAAGTTCATTCTGATTTTGTATCTAACACTCAGCAGAGAGCGAGCAAGCACAGGAAAGGACAAAATGAAAAAGTTTGGTATTTATTAACCTCAAATTCTTCAAGAAAATAAACAACTCAAAAATGTAATTTAAAGATGCCTATGCCATACTATTCGGTGCAGTGAATGCAAATGGGGTTTTGTACTGAGATTCTGAGACTTACAATGATACCATAATTATATACCTACATAATTATGCCTTCACTCACTCGAAATGCTACCATTTCTTTGATTGATTGATTTTCTCCAGTTTTGCTGTAACGGATTTTAGAACCGTATGGCCTGCTTTACCCTTCAGACCGTGGCACTCGTCCGTTTTAAAGAGTCAGCAGACCTGGGGAAAGAAGGGGGCTTTACGGCAGCGTTGAGATCCTACGCGAAATATCTGTTCTTCCCTACACATTTACCCTCAACTTTCTCATCGATGAAGTACAGCACGAGCTTTGAACTCAAGGGCCATTCTCTTTGCTGTAAAAATCTGCAGCCAGCTATGACGTGGTTCTGCTTTTATCAATGGAACTTCTAGCCCAGGTAGGAACATATCAAATATCATCTGCAACTTACATTAAGCCGCTAAGATTATCATCTCCATTTATTTTTCAAGCTGGCATTCTCTGCAAAAGATCCAAGAATTTTTAGGCCACCTTTAATAAACTTCAAACGCTACTGAGTTTATCTAGATTTATTAGCAACGCCCAAGAAAAAACATAATTAGTTGTAATGATCGATATGTAAATACATGATGTTCTGGATTTGGTCTTTTTCACAAGAACTTGGAAACAAATAGTTTGTCGCCTTCGGTAAAATATTACAGCGTACGGGACCAGTATTACTTTCGCATACAGTTTCTGCTGGGTCAGTGCTTACATTTAAAATCAGGTCTTTAGCCAAACACTCATCAATCTAGGCATTTATAGACAATAAATGTAAATACTTGCTGGCACAATGTAACAAACTGCTTATGATACTGGGGACAAGTTACCCCAACGCCTTTTAGCAGTTCCTTTCACCTTCAGTTCTGATTGATCGCTATTCATCCTTCCTACGTACTTAAAGGTCTGGCAGAAAAGTCTGGAATTTTCTTTTTATCCGATTTGGTTTGGAAAACATACTGTCATTCTTAGTAAAATCAATCAATGGAATCTAATAAGATTTTCTTTCAAGAAAAGTAATAAAAAAGAACAGGATCGGGCTAACTGAATCAGCAGGGAGTTGACAAGCGGGCACATTGGAGAGAAAAATGGGCAGAGTATCCAAATCTATTAAATGCAATTGTATATGCACCATTTGTGAATCAGAGAGTACAGTTCCTGCTCTGTAATAAAAAATTCAATTTTAAGGTTCAACTTGATAAAACCCCAAATTCTATTGCCACTACTAAGTTTCACGGGGTTTCAACTTGAAAGACGAGAAAAATAGTTGGTTGTTTTTTGGGGTTTGTTTTGTTTGGGGTTTTTTTGGGTTTTGGTTTTTGGTTGGTTGGGGTTTTTTTAAAAAAAAAAAAAAAAAAAAAGGAACCGCACAGACTCTTGCATGTATTTGCATTTTAGGGGTTGGTATAGCTCTGGTTCTGAAGGCTGGAAACAGCCTTTAGGTAAGAGCCATATTAACCAAGTCCATGACACAAATTTCACATTTTTACTCAATCAGTGGGGTTTTGTGGGTTGCTTTCATTTTCTCTGGCTTGTGTCTTACAGCAATTCATTGAGACCACAGAAGACGGCTACAGTGGGGCTCACACCCAAAATCTCAATTACCTGAAATCTCGGATCTTCTTTTCATACTCCAGTAAACTTAAACAAACACAAATGAGTAATTTTACCTAAAGTACAGTACTAGGGAGAAGTAGTGCTACAGTTCATAGTAAAAAATGAGGAAATAACCCCTTAAATACCAATGTAAAACCAATATTACCTATCTATAAATTAAGAAAATGTACACCCTCTCCACTTGTTTCCTTGCGACTTGAGTCTACTTCTTGCGAAGGACATTGCTCTCAAGTGTTCTGTGCTCATAATAACGCATAGTTTAGTTAGACTGCTACTAATACCAGAAACCACATCACTTGACGAGGTTGTTTTGGTAAAGCATCTAGGCTAGAATCAGGTAAAGCAGCTCAGATGAACGATCCTGCAGCGAGAACGGTGTCACTAACAGAGGTGTCGAAAAAAGAATTAGCACTGATCTAACAGGACCTAATTTTGGTTCCTAATGCCATATGGATACGCAGACTTGCGTGGGCTGACCTTATGTTTCCTAGAGCGGTTCCGAAGCCTCACCTCCTGTCCGGGGCTCTTGCTTTTGGCTCTGACTTAAAATAAAACTGAAAAGCCAAATCCGTTCTGCGCCTGCCTGTGCCCTCAGAGGCGGCCGGCCGTGCCGCACTTGAGGAAATGCCGACGCTTGGCCGACGCACCGGGGAGCCTTTTGCCACCACGTCCGTTCTGCCATGTTTGGTGCTGCTCACCTTCGCTTTGCATGTGGAAGCAGTTTGTGAGTTAAAACTAAATTAAGAACAGCTGAATTCAATTAGCTCTTTTAGACAAAAAAAAGGAAATGAAGAAAAATTTGCATGTTGTTTCTGGTACTTATGAATAGATCTCAAAACACACAGAGAAGACAAACTAATCAATCAAGCTAATACAAAACAAACTTTCTTGCACTCCAAGGAGACTCCTGATCTTTAAAGCACTCTTCCCACATCAATTACAGCCACTTTTGAGTCAATTTTCCTTTCAGATTCTGATGAACTGCAGCAATGCTAGAACACTGTGAGAAAATGTCTCTATTTTTAAAAAGTGTTTCTCTTCAATGAAATTAGCATAGATGGGAACACTCCTGTTTGTGTTGTGCTTGTAATCTTTCTTTTGAAAAAAATCAAACTTAGCCTGACAATATTTCTTTAATGCTATTAGGAACGAGCATACCACATGAATTTTATGCTGCCTTAAAGAAAGAATCTAAATTAGCACATCCTCAATTGAATACGTCAAGCTTTTAAAGTGAATTGTAATATTCGCAATTCCTTTGCTCTGTCTCACATCTTTTAAGTCAATGCACACACAGCTAGAGCAGGCCTTTAGTAAGTGTCACCGGACACGAGGGGAGCAGCGTTTCTTCCAGACAAAAGCAGCAAACCAGAATAAAACTGTGTTTAATTCAGTAAACAAGCCAAGTTTGGTTCGATATGTATTTCTGCCAACCCACACGTCTATTTGTTCGGTCTTTATTGTGGTGTTTGTCCACACGTAATTGTCGTGCACACGGTCAAGTTTCCGCGTGCTCCCAATAAGTCCTAATAAAGAACCAAATTAACTCTGTTCAGTCGTCTGGGGACAAAAGATAGATGCAGCTATTATATTCGAGCAGGTCTCGCGTTTACGGTGAGCGGACACAGATTCAGAAATTAATGTCTACGGGGAGAAAAGAAAATGAACCGCAACCCCTGGACTTACATCTCTGTCCAGAATTCGGCCAGTGCTATTCAGGTACAGCGTCTGGCTGAGAGGGTCCAGGATCACCCAGTAATCCGCGTTGTCCTTTAAGGAGAGCTCAATGGTGGGGTCTGGTCCTCCCGCGGTCCCTTTGATCAGCATATTGTCAACCAGGATAGTGCCTGCAAAACCAATACACACACGAGGGAGACGTTTATACGTGCGCCTGCATTTTTATGTATTTTCGTAACAACTGCAACACTAAGAATACTGTTTTCTAACTAGGGTTTCTGGTATTTTATGTCTTGAGTGATGTTTAAAAAGTCTGAATCTTATTATCTGTAACGAAAAACTGTCTCTGACACTGGAGCTACTTCACACAATACTAGAAGCAGCACTTGCAATGCACAATAATTTATGTTGACGATGAGACCCATCGTATACAGATATCTATTTAACATCATGAGTTTTTTCTCCACCGAGCACTCATCGCCCCATCTCACCTCAAATAAATGAAAGCATTGAAATAACAACCAAAACTGGAATAAATTTTCTACAGCGAGAGTGACACATCAAGGCGAGGGGAAAAAAAGAACAGTTACATAAAGCTCTCCAGGAAAAAAGAGGTTTTACACCTTGAGTTGCTCTGCAACAGAGAACTACATTGCAGCATAAAGACATGAAAACTGTATCTACCGAGACAAAGGCAGTACGTAATTAGGACTAGCCATCTATTCAACATAAGTAACATGCTTTGCTTCTTTTCCCGTCCCCTCCTGTCAGTTACAAGTCTTGCCTAACAGCTCTGTTAGTCAGTTCGCAGTACCCACGATGTACATAATTTCCTGTGTAAAACACTCCAACTGCTTCCCAAATGTCAAGCATTACTAACTCCCCTACACATTGCACTCCGGTGCCTCAGATTTGCATGCACAGGATTTACAAACACTTCTCTAAGACTTCATTTTTCTGAAAAACTAACACTACCCAGTTTTCTTCACACTGAAATATTAAAAGAAATGATCTTTGTTTAAGGTTCATTGACAGTTATGAAGAAAATCTGTGAACGTCACTAGCTGCAGAGCCTTTAAATTAAAAATATTTATCACATAACCTCCTGCATTAAGGGCCCAAATAATTTATTCCAAAGTGGAGAGTAAAGTTTCTTTACATTGTCACTTTATAACAATGACGACTCTGTATGTATTTCTCTGGGGGAGGTGCAGTTCTGAGTTGAGGCGATGCTTTTTCTGGGTAAAACTAATCACTGGTCTTAACCACAGCAAAATGTTTTACAGTCCTATTGAGGAAAACACCCCAGTACATTTTTTTCAGTCCTTTATTTTGAAACTACTTTTTATGACACAATAGAGATGATGGGAAGAAATACTACCAAGCAGCCGTAACTTTGCGCCAAAGACTGGTTTCAAGTACCCTTTGAGCCACGAGAAACACAGCCGCTACCCATGTGTTTTACAGCTGTCAGCACGAATTCTCGTGCGATGCCCTCGGTACAACTACACCCCAACCCAGCGGCTTCAACTGGCACGCAACTTTTGAGAGACCACCACTGGTTTTAATGTAAAGAGGATTTCACCAGCAGAAACAAGCCAATTACCAACTCTGTGACAGTTCAAAGTGTTTATGTCTCATCACCAATTCCTCTAAAATCTGTAAAATCCACCAGCTTCTGTATATTGCCCTCATTATTGTGCCTCAATGATGATGCAAAGAAAGGTTGGTGAGCCAAATGTGAGGTCATCTGAACAAGAGGTGCCCCAAGAAAAGCCTCCCTGAAAAAAACCCAGGGTAACAAACACCACAATCACCCTAACGGCTTCAGTTGTTCTGATTTCTTCCAGTCGTCTTGCTCAGCTCTGAAGGCCAAGTCTAAGTCCTGGCTACGTCTTCACCAGCACTAATCCCAACAGAAGGCTCTACACCACTGTGCAAACGGCTCTCGAGGGAAATAAAAATCTGCCATTTCCACCTGCAAATGTCACAGCATCAGGCACTTCGGCAAGGGCCACCTGCGCATGTCAAATCTACGGTGGTGCCTTTAGAAAATACTACATGCACAAATTCTTCCTGGGAAAAGGAGGAGCTTACGGGATGGAAGAACTGGGGCAGCTGGAGAACCAGATGACATAGAAAAGGGAATAGAAGAGGGCTGTGAGAGTAGTGGAAAAACATACTGCAAGAGATGATTAGAAAAAGCAGCAACAGCTTCTGTCTCCGCTCCCATGTCGAAGGCTAGTGAGTCCACGAGGAGCAAAGAGGCACCACAGCACAAGCTACAAGGACACAGAGCTACCACAGCTGCACGCCTATACGACACTTCCAGATGCTTAAGCACTCATGACATATAAAGAGTGTTTATTTCTCTCCTCTGAATAGTAAGTGTTTAAAAAAATAATAAAAAAAAACCCCAATTGTCCTATAAGGAAAACTGGTCCCTGGTTTCTACAAAACTCAAGATTATAAGCCAACACTAGTAGGTCCTGGTTGAAGTGACAGTAGCAAAGGGGAACTTACTCTCACACTTTGAGTCACGCCGTCTGTAAAGATCCCAGCGTACGCAATGCTAAAAGAATCAGACCGATAATTGTGGCAGAGCTCTGACCGCTAACAAAATGGTCTGCGGGGCCGTGCCTCCGTGAAGGTAGGAACTACCCTTCTGTGAACTGCATACGAGTAACCAGAGGAAAAAATACATACCCCAAGGGCACGTATCAATTCCTCATGGCACAGTGTGCATTTGGAAGCGGCAAGACCACGATACCTCCTTAATACCAGAAGCACCTTCCGCATGTTAAGGGCTGTGCTCCAGTTTATAGTTACAGGCAAAAAAAAGAAGTATAATTTGAGACTGCAACATCGACATAAAGAGGAAACTGCTGCAAAACAAGTCGACAGCGGTTCTGACAGTGTCCTTACAGTGGCATACACAAGTATTTTACTACACGGCATTTGCAGGCAGCTTATGTTCAGTATAGGCTACGTACACCACGGGTTGTTGCTCTTTGTCCGAGGAGGCTTCGTCCTCCCCTGCCTGGTTTCTAGAAGACTGACTTCTGCCAAACTCAGCCTTCTGCGAGGGCTGAACAGATCAGACAACTTTACTTTTTAATGAACCTGAGAATAAATGATTGCAATTATATACTTAAAAAAATATATTTAATCAACTTAAAATCTTGATGTGATGATGAACTTCATACAGTCTCTAGTAAAACACTGCTACTTAACTGACCTCACTGCCTTGAATTCTGTGTCTCATTCGACTTTCCTCTGTTGCACCCCGTAACAGCTATCTGCTTGATTTAACAAAGGGCTTCTGTTTGGCTTGGTTTGATACAGCGACCCTTTTGTTCTTAAGAACGGACTGGTTTTTTCTTCAGATATTCATGAGGCGCTTGTACTCTCTCTTCAAGAGACAGCAGTTTGCAAATAAGCCTTTTAACAGCCACCCTGACAGTATTAGTCTTCCAATTTACAAAGAATCTGACATTGGGGGTCTTTTTTTCCCCCCTTTAGATATCTATCATTTTGTTCCCTACATCCCGCCTCTTGTCCTTGGCCCGAAATGCCAGGGAGGTAACCTACGAACAATAAATCTGCATACAGGCAGTTCCAACGTGACTGCATCCACAGTTTGTCCGTTAGCTCTCCATACACGCAAGCACAAGGCAAACTCATCCCTTGACGTTTGCCACGCGCTAATACAAGTTCAGACAATTTGCTTCCGTAATTCTTTGCACAAACAGAAGCCCAAACAACGCTCTGGCTGAAGTGAAATCTCTTAGCTTGTTATAAAAGTTACGCTTTCCTTCTCCTGTAATTATATTGCAAGTTCAATTTTACAGTACTGGGGGGATGAGGGGCTGGTCAAGGCCTGCTGCGGGCGCCCGCACGGGACGCGGCCGCTCACGGCGGGCAGAGCGGTGGTCCTTCCAGATGCGCGTTTCGTGTCCCCGGTCTCTGGGGAGTTACACTCAAACACCCAAACGTTCAGTCGTGTCTCAGCACCGTCCCCTGCGCTTCTGTCCCGCGTGCACAAGCCGTTGAAAAGGACACCAGGGACTATAATTAATGATATTTTTCCTGGCTAATTAAAAAAAGACTGATGTAAAAGTTAGATTGCACATCAAGACAAGTAGATTTTAAGCACAGCTTTTTGTCTTGTACAGAGACCACAATTTGGCCGCTTTTCCACCTTCACTGAAGCCTGATGACCACCGAGATATTTTGTGGAAACACCATGCAGATTTTCAAGGGATTAGCACAGAATAAGCCTCAAGGAATCAAAAGTCAAGCAAGCTGTTAGCTAAAAAACAACCAAAAAAAGCCAGAAACCAATAGACTGTACAAGAGAGGAAAGATCTATTATTTTCAGGTGTAGTATTATTTTTCTGGAAGTAATGACATTTACTCAGAAATGTTATCGGAGCTTGGTGGGAATTATTCAACAAGCAGCTACAAAATGAGACAACAAAAATAAAAATTATAAAGCACTATAAACATTGTAACAATAGTTCCACACTAGACTATTCCTTTGTGAGGAATCCAGAAGCTGAAAATCTTCGTTAGACTGAAATAAAAGGGAAGGGTTCATTTTTAGAGATCAGTCTCTGCAGAAAGTGATCTTTCTAGGGGAAGGGCATGAGGAGGGACACAGGTACAAAAGCCATGAAATACGGAATTTGCAGTTTATGCTCTGCTAAGGAGAGCAGATGCACCGTGCTCAGCAAGGACTCACTTATTAAATGATTTGGACGCATCGTGGGATTATTTTAGTTGAAAGTTTTGGCGGAGCCCTTTTCTGAAGAGTGAGTGAATTACGACTGCTATGGGAACAACCCTTATGCTGGCACAGGAATCGGAAAACAGGATTCTAGCAGAATGAAACCTGCAGCACGTTACTTTTAGGAATTAAAAGGCATCTGCGGCTTCTCCTTCTGCAGTCGCTGAGCTCAGGGCACGTGGAGCACGTCCCGCCTCCCCAGTGACACTACCAAAGGGGTGCACCAGGGAAAGGCTCGACTTCGTGCCCGACAGCGGGACCACGGACTTCACGCACCGTGGATGGTCGGTCCCAGCCACACCGAAGAGACGTACCTACCTGCAACCAATTAAGCGAGCTGTATCTCTGCAGCCACGCAAACTACCTTACCCTCCCACGGCTCCTGGGCACAACAGCAGCGTGTGGCCTCCCACGTGCGCAGGACTAGGCGGGCTGTGATCAGCGCAGAGCTTCGTGAGAGGTTCCAGAAGCACCCGAGCGCGCACCAGCCGCAGGGCTGAAGCCGAAGCCCGAAGGGAAGCGTGCCTGAAGCCAAGGCAGAAGTATAGCCCTGAAGTTTTTTATCATCCAAACATACTTATCGTTCCTTCAAGGACAGCCTAAAACTTGTTATTCTTGCTTTCAAAGTGGATGAAAAGATCCTGCAACAGCATCATTAACCTCCGATATCGCCAAACTACATTAGCAGCTCCTTCAGCTGTGTGATGTACAAAAAGGCTAAATATAATTAAAAAATCGTATTCTGCTGTTCACACAGAACATATTTTTGATTTCAGCATATTAATCAAGTCTGTGTAACAAGTCCAAATAACAAGTCAGGGAATTTACATTAAGCATATGCAGTACTTCCTACCCTGGAACACCAGTTGTGAATTCTTCCCCAGTGGTATTGAGCCTGGGAGAATTACGCACGGTACCCGCCTGGAAGAAGTGACTTTAGGAAACAATCAGGTATCCTATGCGCTGTTCTCACAGAGGCACAGTACATTAAATGAGCAACATGGCATATTACTTATTCACTTGTCCAAAAGACAAGTGGAAAGCAAAATTGGTACTTAGAAGGCGTATATATCCATCCACACGTGCACACTGAGTCTTTGAGCTGCAGTAAGGGCAAGTACCCATAGTTGTCAATAGACGGAAGGAAGCTCATCACTTCTGCGCTCAAAAAGCAGTGGGGTTTTTTCACACCTCGTGTATTAAAAAATGAAAACCAAGCAAGCAAGGATAGCGAGACTAGGGAGCCTAAAGAAAGGGGAAACTCGTGCTTTGCGAAGAGCCGCCGAGGTTAGCAGCTCCGGGCAGTAGCAGGCTGGCGAGCTCAGGCTCGGCGGTGGTGACAGCGAGCGGCGGGTGGGCTGACGTCCAGGCAGGCACCTTCGCTGGAGCTGGGAGCCCGATGCCAGGCAGTGGTTACAAAGCTTCTGCCAAAGGGAGAACAGCATTCCCGCTGGTGCCTCTGCACGCGCGTCTTCGTTGGTCAAGTTGAAGAAAACAAAGCGGGCAGAGGGAGGTCGGAGATTCAGGAAGGTCTCCACGTGCCATCCCACCTCCGTCTGCTCAGGACATCAAGAACGTGCTGCAGAACCTGACTTCCACCTGCACGCACCCGACAGCTTCTCCTCTGCACGGTGGCTCCTGAGCAACGTTTAGACAGCGTGCAATACGCCAGGTTTCTTTCAGGCAGAGCAAATGTGCATTAAAACCCCACCTGTATCTCTGTACTGCTCTCCTCCGCCTGCTGCTGATTGTAAAGCAATTTGAAAATGGGGATTATTTTCTTATGGAAAGGCATCAGATGGATCAGTTGAAATGGTAGTTGCTTTTTTTGATATTCTACAGAGTTTTCATAGTTAAACCTGGATCACAGACTTATTTTTCTACATTTGAAGGTGTATGTCTGTAGAATAGGATGGATTAAACAGCAATAAAGTAGAAGTCAATGGAAAATGAAAACTTTATTGCAGAAGTAAATTCTCAACGTTATCCTGAACTTACTTAGACTTGTGCTGCAGGTTCATACACGAAAACAGGGTAATTCTACAAAGCCACCTCCTGGATTACATATTTCCTATTCGCCATCCTTGCATCATTGGTAGGGACCTCTACGAAGTTTCCAAGGTTGTTTCAAGATTGTTTTCCTGCCATCCTGGCCCGTTTCCTCCCGTCCTGCTCTGTGTGCAGCCACAGCCTCCAGGCAATTACAGAGCATAGCTAAAACCGGCCCATTATTTTGGCTAAACTAGGAGTTTGACAAGTTCAAGGTTTAAGCCTTTTATTCCTAGTCCTCCATCATGGACCTTCTGCCTTCCCACCCTGAGCCACTGCAAGAATGTGTGTCCTGTGGGGAAAAGGTCTGCCCTTAAGGCGTTGTACGGTACCAGTTTGGGTCTGCGGTAAGGGAAGGTGACCCATTTTCTTGCTTTAGTGCTTCCCACCAGCGTGAAGGCAGAGACCCAGCACTAACGACTCCCGCCCCGGGCTGGAACGACGCAAGGTGATGGAAGGCGTTTCAGAGGCAGCTCCGATCGGGGAAAGGCAGCAGCACTGGGATCACCGTCAGCTCGGAGCATATGTATGCCTGTCCTGCGGGACATGAAGAATCACGGTCCTTCCCCCCTGCCTTCCCTCCGCATTCACAAGCAACGGGACCAGCGTCCCCTAAAGCCACAGCAGCAGCACCTCAGCGCTTCACACGCACGACTCTTACGTGTCTTTGAAAAACCTGACCCACAGCATTTACACGCTACATCAAAACCTAACAAATGAGGATGAAAAGAAACCAGAAGAGGAGAGCACGATGGTCAAATGCTAAGTACTAAATTCACTAAATATTCAGTACTTGCCTTCCTAGGTGTATAAACCTAGAGTAATTTTCCTGTTAATGTCTCCCCCGCCTTTAAGAGGATGAGCAAGAGGTGAACAGATAAAGAGCGACCGGGGAAAGACAGAGATGGATGAGAAAGCAGAGGGCAAAGAGGGAGCAGTGAAGCAGAGAGGTTGGGGTCACAGAGCAGCACTGAGGGGAGCAAAGATGTAAAAAAGCCAGAGGACAGAGCAGGGATACAGGAAAAAAGAACCCAGGCTGTAGAGACTCTGCAGTCCTAACACAAATACTGCCGAGGACCAGGAGGCCAGGGGGCTGGCTGGGCACAAAGTTTACAAGTTGCAAGTTTACTCCAAGTCCCAGGTCACACACGCACAAAGCCCCATCCTGGAAAATTATGACAGCAAAGGAGCATCTCAGACAAAAACAAGCACCCCATCCTTCCTCACATAGTTAAGAGAAAAAAATGAAAACAATGAATTCTAAGGCCTTCAAACAGGAAAACAGTTTTTCAGAAATCCTTTTTCAAAACCAACTTTTTTTTTTTTTTTTAACGCTCAGGCTTGCAGCAGCAGGGCAATTGCTTGGTTCAAGGAAGGGTCTCTTGTTCCTCCTTTAACGCCTCGCTGTCGGAAGGTCACCAGCAGGCCCCGTGCCGAGGCCACTGATGTTGCTCTTGCATTCTCCTTCTGCAAGTGTTCTGACAGAAAGCCTCTTAGTGCTGCGGAACCTAAATTAAGTAGGTAAAGCACAACAGCGTCCAAGGCCTGACTCACGTTTGTTCATTTTTCACATACTGTTATTTTATTTCTCCGTGCCTCAACACAACCCAGTACTTCCACCAGAAGGCTGACTATCCTCGTTGGATCCCAACAGACTACCTTTCTGCACCATAGTGCGACAGACCACGCAGAGCGGCATCCAGAGTCCTGCTCCCAATCGTTACTGCAGCAATCTAAGGTAAATCGGGAAGAGACGTAGCTCCCTCCCCAGAGTACCGGAGCCACGGCTGCACCGGCTGCTTTCTACCCCCTCCTCCAGTGGCCACAGTTATGAGGCCTTAAACCAAAAGGGGATTTCACAGAAGGACACTTTACGCGAGGCCTTTCCAACATTTCATTTCTCCTCCCGTACCCAGCTCACGCGGTGCCCCCCACATCGGCACATCTCCGTCACCCCCGTCCCTCCAAAGCTCTCTGCGTCTCGCGTTTTGCCCTCCCTTTCACTCAGCACTGGGGTCGGGAGCCAGCATCGTTGAACAGAGCCTCTGACACATCAAAGGCGGCTTTTCTCTACGTTTAGCAGTATTTTTGCAACGTGGGACCACAGGAACGTCTCCACGGTCTGCAAAGTCCTTTACTAGATGTCTGACAATACTCTGCATCGCAAGGGGCAAAGCAAAACAAGTCTGCAGGAGACAGGTGAGAACTGAATGTCCTTCCCCTACAAGGGATCATTTTTTCTATTTCAGTCTTCAAAAAACTTCTCCTTCCGGAAGAATTTTCTATTTTCCTTAACATTTGCAAACTCTTTTGAACCCAATCTGACTCTGAATGGTACAGAAGGCAAATGCAATCACTCTCTTCAAAACGTATCTAAAGGTTTACACTGAACTGCTACTAAAAAACTCAAGCCCTATAAAACATAACTTACACAGGATATTTTTTAAGATGAAAAATTTCAGTCATACTTTATCAGCTTTTTTTTTTTAAAAAAAAAACATATAACTGCATATGCAAATACCTGTAGAATATCAGACCAAGGACCCATCCAGCACGGTACCCCGGCTGCAGAGGCCAACAGGCAATGCTCAGGATGGACCTAGAAAAGCAACTTATAGCTCCCTTCTCCACATGCTCCTTGGCTCCAGATCTCCCTTCTCCGTGGTTTACTGGCTTTACAGGTAAAAAAGAAATCTGAAGCATTTACAAACCACACAGGCTCTTCTTCAAAGCTCACAATTGCATACATGGAGAAGGTGTCGATCGTATTTTGCTCAAGGGACTATTTCTAAATAGCTAACCATGCCTACGTGCAAAACGCATCGACCTGCTAACCGCAGAAACACTAATAACCCGACCTCTGCGAGTCGGCAGACGTGGCTACGCAGAGCGGGAGCCGTTCCGCAGATGGCAGGAGGGGAGGGCAGGGTTGCTGGCCGCGGGGCAGCCAGGAGGACCCCCCCAAGGCCAGGGGCTCCTACCAGCCTCCCCGGCCCCCAGACCGCCTACTCACCTGCCAAGGAGGCTGGTGAGGCTCTGGCACCCCCACAAGGGTACAATGTCTACTGAAATACAATTTCGAAAGACCTTGAATTGTGGGATTCCTTTTTTTTTTTTTTTTTTAATTTTAGCAAATGGGACCAGAAATGGATTGTGAAGATTGACATAAGATTCCCCATTATCTATACAAAAAGCTGCCGATTATTGAAAAAAATGTTCCCAGATCAGTGCTCTCCTACCAGACAACATGTACAGACACAAAGAAAACAACCATTAACAAAAATGTTACCTTATAAAGTACCCAATAGAAAGGCTATCAAGACAAAAAAAAAGAAAATACACAGGCAAAAATTTCTGGGAACATTTAAAAAAAGAAAACATTCCTCTTCTTACCAGACAGCGCAGAAATAATAAAAATGCACATACTACAGACAGCGGTGAGATAAAAAGTCTTCGGGCTATTCCAGCAAACACTCTGTTTCTTGCCTCGCTTCCCAGAAGACCCTGGCAACAGCAATTCTTGAAGGTGATTTAGATTTTAAGGACACATCACGCAGCAACAACGAGGATACGCATAAACAGGCAGAACGCAACCACTCCGAGTCAGGCTTTTCAGGGGTGAAGCTATTTGGAACTGGAGAAACTTCCTCAAGTTACAGACCCTTTGGTAAAGGAAGCGCATTAGCACCGTTGCGTTTCCACAGGAGTTTTTGCTGTACTTAGACACACTCTTTTGGGAGAAATAAAAAACCAGCGTGGGAATTATCCCTGCATTTCGTTGGGGCAGATGACGAGGGAAAATGCTTTCGAAATGACTAAAGGTGATGTAAAGAGGGAAAACAACGCTGTACAGCAGAAACCAGAGCAAACACGACGTCCTCGCCTAAAAGCAAAGCAAATGAACACACGGACTCGTCGGAGATTGGAAAGACGAGTCAAACAGTGAAAACGGAGGGCGGAGAGTTGGTAGCCCTGGATTCAGGAACTGGAGAAGAGCCAGACATACGACCTCCTCTCCTAAACCCAGGGAAGATCAGAAGGCTTGTAAGAGGCGGCGACCTTCAGCACTGGATGTCTGTAGGAAGACATCAGACAAACTTTCATCGGAAAAAAAACAACCTACTCGTGGAGCCAGAGGAACAGACAGACGGTTCTTTATGATCCTGTTGTTTTGAGAGACGGAGCAGAAACATCAGCAAGTTTTACTTCCATTCACATATTGGAGCTCTTCCTGAATTTGTCCCAGTTTATGAAAGTCACAACTGGAAAGTTATTCTTGGCTTTATTAAAGGCTCAGGCATGAGGGAGAACCAGTACAGAGAAACCTCATAGCACAAGGGGGCACGGGAATGTGAAACTTTACGCAATTCCAGGTTATGGAACGGTGATGTTCCGCCACAATTCACAAGGCAGAAATTACTCCAATGCAAGGGATGTTTCTTGGCACAATACCTAATTCTACAAACTCGCTTTTGCACTGAAAGTTATCGCTTCTGAGAGTAAGCTTATTGCACCTTGCCATGTTGGAAACTCCTGGGTTTATTTTGGTACTTTGGGGGGGGAAAAAAAAAAAATCTGTATATTAACACAGTTTGTGTATATTTCCCAGCCAGAACTGAGCTCCTGGGAGCACAAATTCTCTGATTATGTGCATCGATTAAGTTAGGTACCTGCAAACAAAATGATTTGCATTTAAAAGGAGTCATGTTCCCAGGGATATCCAAGCCTTCCCATTTAAATATATTATCACAAACCCAATCTCATTTCTATTTCAGACCTCTTTTATTTTATTGAGACCATATTAATAAACATTAATAAACGTTGTGTTTATTCTTCATCTGCCAAGTAGGTACCAAGCCAGGACGAAGCAAAAACAATTTTAGCGGTGTGACTACAGACACATTAGTGGAAGCCCGGGACACACATACCAGCTATTTTTTAGCACAACGCAGTTCAGATTTAATTTACGACATCTGTGCAATATGGTCAAGCTCCTCCTAATTAAGACAGACCCACACATCCCAGACACAGCAAAGTCACCATGTGCACACAGTAAGTCCCAATTTTATGCCATGCGCCTGGGAAGTCCCAGCGTCTCAGAGTCCGGTCGCAGTTTCGACCCGCAAAACATTTCTGGGAGGAAACACGTTCAGTACAGCAAACGGGATCGGTGGCATCCGCAGCCCGCAGAAAGCCACGCCGTCTTCTCGTGACCTGCGCACAGGGCTGCAAAGATCGCCCGCAAAACGCTCCTCCGGTCCCTTCCTTCTCAAACCTGTGAACAGGCATCCTCGCCCGCAAGCACACCGCAGTTTCCATCGCCCGTTTTTTGTCCATCAACCCAAAAGCCCAAGCACCTTCCTTTAAATTTACATTCACCTTCAGTAACTTTCTCTTTCCCCAAACCCTTCTCTTCCCAAACCCTTCCTCAAGTTAACAAGTTCTGTGTCGTTCTTTCAACGCACTCAAACTACAGCTGCGACCCGGCGTACTCAGTGCAAATGTGCCAGATTTTAAAATCAAAACCTAAAACCAGCGGCACTTGTAGTGTACACTGACCACTCCTTAAATGAGACAGCAATTTGCACGTATAGATTAAAAGAAATGCAACTTTGAAAACTCTTTCTGCTGAAAACTGAAAGTGTTCCTGAATTAACTTGGTACCAACTGCAGTGACTTTTTTTTTTTTGAGGCAACTACAGACCGTGTGTGATAAAGTTTGTATTTGCAGTCCTTCCGTTTCCTCTCGAGATCCCCGAGTGATAATTTTCTGATAACGCTATTTTCAAGTTCCCGGAGATACTCTCTCTCTGTCAGGTTTGACAAATGCTGCTGCAATACAAACGGGTTTTCATCAGAGATCTGCCTGGGAACACAGACCAGGCTCCCGGTGCCTACGTGCACCAAGAGCACAGAGCAGCCTGAGCTGACACCTGTGGTGTCACCTTGGACCAGCTCACACAGCAAACTTGACCCCAAATCCCCCCGGGAGCGTGGGGATCTCCAGGGCGAGCCTGTGGCCCCTGAGCTCCAGGGCAGGGTGACCAGCGAGAAGAGCTGCAGCCAGGGCTCTTCAGGCTTTTAGGTTCCTCCTGCCGACAGGAGGACCTGCACGTCCCAAAAACTCAGTGTAGGAGGAAAGTGCCAAGTTGGAGCAACTGGGGTTTCCTGGCTCTTTCCCTATGGATAAGCCTCGGGATCTTGGAAGATGCGTGTGAAGCAAAGGTCCTCTGGTTCCTCCTCCTTGACCAATACTTGCTCCCTGGGCATCAGCTCCTTTACGCACCAGATGCATGTGGATTAGAGAGACTGGCTGTTCTGTTCCATTTACATTTTCTGAGAAGATACTGTATTTCTATTTCCATTCTACAGAAAATTGAAAAATACCTAATTTTCATTCTGATTCTAGAAAAACTACTCCTTTGGAAATACAGATTTCTGTCACTCAGGAAATGCCGAGCTTTGGCTAGGTTTGCCTCTCAAAATGGAAACTCGTATTTCAGAATTAACCTAAAATACATCTGTGGGATTGTGCAAATAGGGTGGGGACTTGAGCTCTCAAGACAGGCAAGCAGGACTGATAACAAGGAGGCAGGCGTGTGCGTGGGGGGGTGTCTTTGACCAGCGAAATTCTAATGCAAAGTATTTTATCGAAACGAGTGTTTTGGCACGCAGCCCCCAGAGACGGAGTGAAGGGCAGCTCTCCATTCATCACTCCTCCTCGGGAAGGCCGCACAGTCAGGTAATCTGGTTTAGCGTTCTTGGGCGCGTTTCAGAGTGCGTCAGAGCACAAATATATATTAAAGACTGGTTTTGTAAATCTTGTTTGCTTTCCAATTCCTTTAGCCATTACTGGAGCAAATCAACATCAGGGTTTATTGGTTCTCTGTTTAGAAAAGTCTAATTTACACTTTAAACACTCAAGGACTTATAAATAATGAAACAGATCAAGCATTTATTCGGGAACACCGTGATCAGGCAATGGCCACTGAAGGTGTGAATTAAATGATTTGAATGTTTTCACCTTCATTTGGAGCCATCCTGGGGCCTGTCTGCGTACCGTTCCGAGAGGAGCAGCAGGAGCCTGCAACACTCTGCTCTAAAGCTGATTTATTAAAATTATAAAAGCCGTACCTAAACACTGCTGGTGGCTATCTGCATAATTTTTTTAATATTTCCTAGGCATCTACTGTGCGCTCTAACCACCACACGTATCTGTTTTCTCCTTATAAAGAAGGCAAAAAAGGCCAACTTACTGATGCTTACCCATCCTCTCTAGCTGCTCGTGCTGCTTTCTGCAGGGAAGTGTCCTGGGGAACAAATACGAGCATTGCCAGCAAACGCGGATTCTCTTGGTGCACGCCATTCAATACCAAAGGCAGAGCAATTACAGCCATCTTTTCCAAAGTCTCGCCCCACGGTGACTGCTTAGTCGGGGTTTGGCTCTGGTCCCCAGCCACAGGCATTGCAACCCGAGCCTCCAGAAAGGGGAGGAAGGCGGCGAGCGTGCGGGAAACACAGGGAGGAGCTACCACCGAACACCATCCAGGCAGCAAAAATCATCACCGGCCTAAATTTGCATCTTTAACTAGATTTGGATACAAGTCTCGTTAAACTATTGTTTAAACTATTCGATCTTACTGTACTCTTGCTACAGTATCTGTCCTGTTTTCAGAGGCAAAAAGAATCCCTGAGGTATGGAGGGGAGCACGACAGCTCAAGCGCACCCTGGACTTTATAACAGCCAGAGGAAAAGCCACAATTTCTTGGAAAACTCCTTGTCTATTTAGAAAAGCAGGAGATGTAATTTTTCAGAGAACGAAGGAACTTTGTGTGATGCCTCAGCAGCAGCAAATGAAGGAGGAACTACCCCAAATGACAAGTGCCAGGAGAGCCCAAGAGCAGGACAGAGGAAAAGGAGCTTCTGCCTTTGAAATCTATTCTTCATTGATCTGTAATAGTCTGGGCTTTTAGAGGAAGGGTGCACTTTTTTTTAAAAAAAAAAAAAAATCACCTAAGCTTTGTATGCATTACTGCCTAGCGTTCCCCTTCTACGAGGACAGGGAAAGCATCCCCTTTTGTGGGGAGAGAGAAATCCATTCTTCCCCTGTGAATTGCTTTATTACAGAAATAAAAGGCATTAAAAAAGGACTTTATTATTCGCAGAAATCTACAAGACCATTTGTAACCTACAATTGTGCATAAACCTCCACAAACTGGGTTGATGTCAAGGAATCAGAATTCCAAAGAGTTGACGAGAGTGGTTAAGAAAGAGTCGCACCACCAGTTTTGGAGCAGAACACAGAATCAGGCCATTTCGATAGCAAGCAGAAAGAGCGATGGATTATAACGGACAGACTGATGCAAGTATCAGTCCAACATCCTTCCATGCTATTTTATTCTCATGACGGTAAACCACACAAAATCTAGCTGATTCATTGTCACGGGTACCAACTCACGGTTGCGTTTGCAGACACACCAACAGAAAACCAAGAAAACCAGAACCACTCGGCACTACATCCTGCCTAGAAGCTCTTTTTTTTCCTCTTTGAGGACATTCAAAAGCAAGATCTAAGCAGTTTTGTTGCCTCTGCAACCAAGCACTGGCTTCTTCGTAACTCAGATCCCAAGTCCTTAATGCCACTAAAATGTTACATTCAAAAAACAATTTTAAGCAGCAGTATTGCAGTTATCGGGGAAAAAAAATCAAACCTGTTAAAGCTCCAGAAAAAAGTCACTTATTTCAGACTTCCCTGACTTGGGTGTCAGGGAAGCAGCAAGGACGTATCCAGCTTACGCGCGTAACAGGAGGATCAGGTTTTTATCCTTCTCATCGCTTAC
Source organism: Phoenicopterus ruber ruber (assembly GCA_009819775.1). Lineage (NCBI taxonomy): Eukaryota > Metazoa > Chordata > Aves > Phoenicopteriformes > Phoenicopteridae > Phoenicopterus > Phoenicopterus ruber. The sequence continues at coordinate 1,742,672 of CM020221.1, forward strand.
CTTGCAAATGATGATTTTTTTTTTTCCCCCCTTCAGATAGCCCTGCTCCTTTCCCAAAGGGAAACCACACCCGCTAGAAGGCTGTATGAACAGCTCTTAGCGTAAAGTCATCGAGCAAACTGAAAACAAACACTTGGAGGAGGCTGCTAGAGAGGTCGAGGCATTTGATTTTGCTTGTAATCTGAAAGCTCTCAAAAAAGAAAAGCTGAGTTAGAATAAAATACTAGACTTGTGATTAACTAAGTTTCTGCTGTTCTGCTGGATGTCCTATGGAAATGAAAACTTCAGGCATTTGCTTTATCAAGCAGCTGCAGCAAACCCTAAAAGGAAAAAGCCTCAGCATGTAAGAAAGCAAAAAAAAATATCACTGAAACGATAAAACATATTAATGATTATAAATGTGCACAACTGGTACCACCTGACTTGAGCATCAGCCAAGCTTCTTGCTATCGTACTGCTGAGAACCTCGCAATGTTTAACCATCTGAGATTAATTCTTAATAAAACAAGGGTGTTTTCTTAAGACAGTAATTTTGAACGACAAAACCAGCTGAAAATAAACCTCTTACACCTTTTAATAGTTGCCAGTGCAACTTGGAGATTCAGGCACCACCGTAAATTTTTAAAATTGCACCTCAGGGCAGAGGAGGAAAAGCCCTTCATGCACCCTAAACCCTCCAAATATCTGTTTTCTCAAATAAATTCACATGGGCTGCATAATCCAGGGTTATGTGCACGTTATAATTAAACGTATGGTAACTGCCACATGTGCCCACGCAGATACAAGCTATTTTCCATTGCAAAACCCTTACAGCGACCAACTAATTTCTCCGATTTTACTCTTTTTGTGCACTTCTGAGATTGCCTTTGAAACAGTCTTACAGTTACTTGTCCTGGTTTAGGCTGGGATGGAGCTAGTTTTGTTTTCAGCAGCTCCTGCGTTTTGGCTTTAGTGTGAGCAGAACGGTGACAGCACACTGATGGTGCTGGTTGCTGCTGAATCACCAAGGACATTTTGCAGTTTCCCAGGTTCTGCTACCGCACAGATGCAAAACTTGGGAGGGGCAGAGACAGGATAGTTGATCCAAACTGGCCAAAGAGAGTATCCCATACCATGGACGGCATGCCCGATATAAGGGAGGGTCGGCCGGTGGGCCACTAGGCTTTTTAGACCCTTAACTTGCCTTAATCCTTAAGCTTCCCTTCGGGTTGCTTTTTGTTTCCCTATTTTTACCTTTTTGTTTTTCGTTCATTCGGCTGTTGGTTCCCTCGCCTGCTCTCTCTGGAACTGGCTGTTCTGGGATAGCTGGGGGGGGGATACCCCTGCTCCCTGCCTGCTGCTCGGGACAGGCTGTATCGGTCGTCGGGTGGTGAGAAATTGTGTATTGTTTGTTTTATATATTCTATTATCCTTGTATATATATTATTATCATTATTAATATATATTCATATTTTTCCTTTGCTGTCCTGGTGAGCTGTTTTTATCTCAACCCGCGAGTTTTCCTTTCTCTCCAATTCTCCTCCCCACCCCAGCGGGGAGGGGGGGAGTGAGCGAGCAGCTGCAGGGTATTGGGTTACAATTTGGGGTTAAACCATGATATTACTGCAATTATCTTCTCAGGTGAGAGAAGCAAGAAGCTCTCCAGCCTCCTCCCTGTGCCCTGATAACGTATCACTGCAGAGCTAATGGAGTAGCTCTTCCAGAGCCTGTCACCACTTTGCCAGTGCTCACCTACAGCTCTCTGGGGGCTCCGACTCACAAGAAATCCTTTATTGAAAACGTCACCGATATATTAACGACCAGCAGCAAAATGGTTATCTTAAGGCAAAGCTTAAGAGAATTTCTAATTACGCGGATATTGAAAAAATAATTGTTCTTGAACACCAAACCGATCTGCAAGTAAAGCAGTTGACAGCCTTCAGGAAGCTGCGCACCGATAACTTTCAGCGCCACGTTCCCCATCTTCAGCACGTTGCCTAAAAAGGCACCTAGCGATAAAGTTACTCGCAAGCGAGTAACTCGGGGAGAGAGAGGCCACCGAGCCGCGGCTGTGAAACCACGGCTCGAACTGCAAGAAACCGACAGCCTAACTATTGCCCACCACAAACCTGTGCTTGCAAAACCAGGGGTACAAGAGGGAAAACGCATCTCCACGCACCCGCCTGCTGTAACAAGACGATGGTGGCAGCTCCACGCGCGCAGCCCCGGCGTCCCCACGCAGGTGCTCTGCAAACGTACCAAAACGAAGCGTGGCACGAAAAAGCCCAGAAAGCAAACCGAGTCTGCAGGAAAACTAAAGCGACTGGGTTTGGACTATCTACTTGGACCTGTACACACGCGGGCTGAACACCCCCTGGCCTCATCCCCAGCTGCTTCTGTTCCACTTGGGTCGTATCTGCCTAATCTAGAAGAACAAAGAATGTCAAAAAAGCCTCTTTAAGATGAAGCCTTTTCATTATGGCTTGAGAAGCACAATGGAGAAATACCTGTAAGCGAATACTAGAAGATCCCTGCTTCTGGATAGAAGATACATGGACACAACAATTAAAGGCTCTATTGTAACACAAACATAGAAAAATCACTCTAACTTTTTATTTTCAAACAAAAAGCAGGTTATCATGTGCCCAGCATTGGAGAGCATACTTTAATCGCTAATTCTACAGTGCAAAATATCAAATTCTACTACCAGAGTGGGAAAGGAAAAAAAAAATTAAATAACTTGCCTGTTTTGTTTGGTCAGTGGAGGAGAGAAAAGTTGAAATCCATGGGTAAAAGAGAAATACAATTGCACTTCTAAAAAACTGGAAACGATGCATTGCTTTAGCCTGCACAGGTAAGGGCTACCAGTGTGCGTTGTTACCACTGAATACACGGCTAGCTTCTCTTCAGACTTTGTGAAGTGTTTGACTAGAGCGACATACATAATAAACAGCCTCAATACCACTTAATTGTATCACTAGAAAATAATTATATTGGCATCCCCCACTTAGCAAATGTGGCAAAGAATATCCCTTTCAGAGGACGGAGTTCTGAGCACGACAATGAAAATGGAATTTCTACACTGAAAGATAATCATGTGTGTATTTTTCAGGATAAATAAATACATTTAAAGAGTAATTCTTTATAGGTTTGACTTTCACAGCCCGGAAGTCTCATAGGAGAAGGCTGTCACATACCAGGACTTCCCACTCGGACGGTATCTTGATTTTAACACCTCTTCAGGCAAGCAGGGCGCAGAACAGCAACAGACGCTCAGCTGCCGAAAGGCCTGGGGCGAGGAAGCCAGCCTGATGCTCGATGCTCTCTCATCCCAACAGAGAGACTCAAGGCAGAGCTCCCAGCACTCCGCTTTTTTCCTCCCGTTGCAAAATTTCCTGTATTTTAATAGTCCAGAATAAGGAGTACTTCTACAGATTTGCTGATTCTTGTATCAGCACTAGGTGTGGCCAGCAGGACCAGGGCAGGGATCGTCCCCCTGTGCTCGGCCCTGGCGAGGCCGCCCCTCGAGTGCTGGGGTCAGTTCTGGGCCCCTCACTCCAAGACAGACACTGAGGGGCTGGAGCGTGTCCAGAGACGGGCAACGGAGCTGGGGAAGGGGCTGGAGCACAAGTGCTGTGAGGAGCGGCTGAGGGACCTGGGGGGGTTTGGCCTGGAGAAAAGGAGGCTGAGGGGAGACCTTCTCGCTCTCTGCAACTCCCTGACAGGAGGTTGGAGCCAGGGGGGGTCGGTCTCTTCTCGCAAGGAACAGGCGACAGGACGAGAGGAAATGGCCTCAAGTTGCGCCAGGGGAGGTTTAGGTTGGATCTTGGGAACCATTTCTTCCCCGAAAGAGTTGTCAGGCCCTGGCACAGGCTGCCCAGGGCAGTGGTGGAGTCCCCGTCCCTGGGGGGATTGAAAAGCCGTGTGGATGTGGCGCTTGGGGACATGGGTTAGTGGCGGCCTTGGCAGTGCTGGGTTAACGGTTGGACTCGATGATCTTGGAGGTCTTTACCAACCTAAGTGATTCTATAATTATCTTTTTTTTTTATTATTATTTTTTCCTAAGATTTATACAGTTATGGCAAACATTTCAAGGAAACTCACGTGAATCTTTGCGAGCATGATTTCACTCATGATTTCAACATGAACAACAGTTTACTGCTGTCAACAATGTATGTCAGACACTAACAAATCATACCAAAAAAAAATGTTTAATTCTCCTGCTGAGAGATTAATACTGTAAGAGTGTAATTGTGTTTACATATAGAGTAGAGCCACAGCAGTATTCTGCCCAAACAACGGGAAGTGAACAATTCACTTAGTGTCTCCACTCGGTATTTTCCCAGCCCTTACTGCTTTATGTCCCTTCACCAGGTCCCCTCTCAGACACACGCATTTCCTATAGAATAAATAAATACAGCAAGAGAGAAATAGGAAAAAGCAAAAGAATCCCTTTCTGTTCTGGAAATCACCACACTTTTCTTTACACTAACTCGCAGCTTCGTTTTTGGCCAGATCGTAAACGGAAAGTGGCCACATGAAATCAATGTCCACCCCACTCTCTGATTCCCCCCGTAATAATTTCAAAACCCCGTGGTCTGTTACGACCAAAGTTAAAACACGGCTGGAAATCTCAAGTGGTGTTCCTAGGGGTGCTGTGAGAAAGGAGGGGTTTGGGTTGAGGAGACCGTCTCCTCGGCACCAGCAAAGCCCTGGCTATGGCAACTGGAGCACACAGCTCGGGAGCCCGTCTCGCACGTTGCTTTCCTACGGGAGGCAGGCATAAAATTAATGACAAAGGAGGAGATGAAATTAATGACAAAGGAAGAGATAAAATTAATGACAAAGGGCCAATACGCACAGAACAGCTTGTGCTTGTGGCACGTGTCATGCCAGAAAATAACCTGTCAACAGAAGATACCTACACAGCACGTACTCCTCCTAAGGCCCAAATACATTGGGCCAAAGGGGTAACACGTTTAATACGACTTTTTGCAGAAAACCTACAAAAGAAGAGACAGCGGGTACAGAATTAACGCTTCTTGACGGTCGAGCCAACCTGTGCATGGAAGCATCCACACAGGCCATCAAGCTTGCAGAATACTAACAGTAATTGGCAACTGCTATGGCTCTTATGTGATTATTGTTTTGCATCCAATCTAATTATGATCTTACAGAGTTTATTGTTAGTGTTTGCTGATAAAGGTGGGCTTGGCAGCCCTTAAAAATCCGTTAATACTTCAAGCCTGAGGAAATTGGACTTACAGCAAAATCTCCCTCACACGCTCATCTTCTTCGTGTTCTGAGTTATTTGTTCTGAACCATAAAAACAAAAGCATCTACATTTTCAGATGACTTTTTTTAAGCAAAAATAACACAAGATAAAATAAGAGCTTCTGATGGGAGAAAAAAAAAAATATCTCAGAAACCTAATGATATTTTCCGATGCTTTCTTGAACACAGCATGCTTTTATCTTTACACTGAGCAATTTCAGCAACACACTGTCGGAGCAAATTATTTGCGCAGTTGAGTGTTTCTTTCAGCAGTATTTCTTGGTGTCTTTCCTGAACACAGGCTGCAATCTCTTCCTTCCTTCTGACAGAAATACTAAACAGCAGAGTATGTAAGCAGATTCCAAAGCTAATTGAAAATAGGAACACAGAGCCTAACTATATTAAATCAAAAAATCCATCAAGTTTAGCAAGATATCATTTGCATCTCCTTTATTTTGTTGTACAAGTTCTTTGTTGCATAGAAAAAAACCCAAATAGATGTCAAAACTTGCTTTGTAAATGGCTGATATCCAATAAAGATGAAAACAAGTATCTCAAATGCTAACGAAGCATCGGCAATGCTTATTTGCCACGCAAATTACTGAAAGACAAGTCACTCTGACACTGCAAGAGGGAGGAGAGGCAGTAAGAACTGACCCGCTCTCCAACCTCCCCACGTTAGCTTAGTATTTTTTTACTGTGTTAAACAGTGCCGTAGCACAGACCTGAGCGCTGAGACCGACAGGCAGTGCTGGTAGATGGTTCCTACCGTCTCCAGGGTATTTGTGGCCCGGGCCAGCTAGTCCTTGCCCGAACAGCGGCCGGGCACAGCCTGGGAGGTGCCGCTACCCAGGCTTGGATGCAGGTCCTGCCTTTGGGGGCCAAGGAAGCGGAATTGTACAGACACGGTCAGACCGTGCCCGTTGGCTTCGGGGCCACAGAGAAGGCCCTCGCGCTGCTTAACTTAGCAGCGTAGATGTGCTCGCAGAGGCTGAACACTAACGCCCTGAGTGTAAGCAACTAATTTAAAACTCCGGCTTCATCACTCAAATTGCTTCCCGGTCTCATCACTCTGTCACTGATGACCGAAGTGAATACCCGGCACCATGTGCTGGAATCATTAATCTATATAATTCTCCTCCCCATGTTCTCCAGCTTTCAAAGGCAAGGCTTGAAGCAACACAGGAGTAGAGTTTAAGGTTTCAAATGAAGTTTAGGCTCAACTTTATTCTCAGACCTGGATCCAGCTGTAACTGCGTTAGTATAGAGCTCTCCAACCCACGAGAGATGCAGAGGTGGTAAGCGGACACAGGACAGCTCTGCCCCACACGTCTCCTACGAGCAGCACTTTCACTGCCCCAATAAAGCCGGCAACTCACTACCTAGTGCAGAACCTGCTCCACATTCAGTTCTTCCTCTAGGAGGGAAGCGTAGCGGCGCGGCACAAGGAGCTGCAAACAGCACCGCAGAGTCAGCCCCCTGCTTGCCGACGTGTTTTACCTGCAATTGCAACTGCCCTGCATCGTGAAGTTTTCTAGTCAAGCCTTTTCATAATCGCTGGTATTTTATGCATGACGTTGACAAAGCTGCTTTTTCTGGCATTTTGAATTTCTAGCTCAAAGAAGCAGAGAGGGCAAGTTAAGAAACATTAAAGTCTGCTAACAGTTGAATTTTAGTTCGGCAGCTCTGCCCGGTTAATCACTATTTTACCTTTTCATTGCGGCGGAAGAGTCACTGTCCGACCAGTACTTGGTTTCCGTTCTGCTCCCAACGTGGAGCAATAACATGGACATCGTTGTGTCTGTTTAAAGGCACCAAGCAAAATAAATTCCTTCCAGTTGTTCAAGCCTAATTCTAGCAAAAGTTATAAATAAGAAGGTGAACTTCTCAGTCTACTCAGAAATTTCAGGGATTATTTTGAATTCCCTTCGACACTGTAACAACATTTTAAAACAAAATGATTAATAGGCTTTTGCACAGAAAACAGCTCATACGGTATTAAATCCACTTCCTTACAAGAAAATATTTCTTATCTAAAAATACGCCTCTGCTCATCTACAAATGTAAAACATCTGAACCTATTAAATATCCAGCCTATCAAGCCACACACATATGCAATAACACTTGTCTATTGCTTTCTCCCATGCGATGAACAACTGTTAATAAAGAGGCGTAAAGAGTAAATTCTCTAAGCAGCCACAAACTCATGTGCGGAATCCTTCGTTACTCCCAACCTTAAGCTTGCAGATTTTCCACAGGAAGCGGACCCAAAGCATTCAAAGGCTGCTCGATACAAATGGAAAGCATCTAAAAACCAGGAGGTGTGGCCCATAGGTACAAAACGAGACGCTCCTTGGAGTGCATTGCTTCTGAAAAATATTCACAAATCACTGTGGACAAGCTACTCCGCTTGCCCTCTCAAACAGTAAATCAAACCCGTGCTATCCTCAGACACGTTCCCAAGCTAAAAGAGAGGAGAAACAGGGATGTCGGCTCAACTCTGTGCACAGCGCTGGTGAGCCTCAAACCGCAAGGGTGACTGTAGTTCCCATGTCCGCTTGTTAAGAAACCGATAAATAGGAACGGATTCAGCGAAGAAAAAAAAAAACTGATGAAGAACAACTTAACCCGATCCCTCCGTATGAGTATTGCCAGTGGGTGGAAGTACCAGTTATGAAAGGCAGAGTTGGAGAACAGTACGAGAACCACGTCCAAATGCTAAAACTGTATCATTAAGGAACCAAAAAAGAGAGGGAGCAACTAAACACTGAAATTAATCACTAAGGTTAACCAAATAAGTGTAATGCAATAAGTGTAACGCCATTAAATGCAATGAAATAAATAGGTATTGTCCCTTCAAGTATTTTTTCCCCGATTATATACTTATTACTGTACTATATTACCCCTGTAATACAGAGGTAAATGTTATTTAATAGCCTATAGTATGTAAGTCACGAGAGAGTTTTAAGGTCCATTTTGACTCAAAACTATATGAACGTATAGGAAAAAAATATATAGGAAAAAATATACAGCTTACTACCTAAACATGTAACAGTGCGGGCAGAAAGATCCCCTCTTTCATTACGTCCGTTAAAGCGTCTCTGTTACTCACTTGTCGAAACAAGTCACAAAATACCAGAAGACTTTTTTGCTACTGCAACACACTGAGACAGACACTTCATGCAGTAATATCAAACAATCTTTACAGGCCGTTCAGATTCGATCACCCTGAAACCATTTGAGCAATTTCATTCAGACCATAATTTGATAACAGCACTAGGACCAGGAGCTACAGAGCTACGAGACGGCATTCCCGGGGGTGAACGGGGACGGGGAAGCTCCCATTTATAGCTTAACCCCCTTAGAAACTGCTAACCAGAAACAAACGTAGGGAGCTGTTTGGAGCAATGAGATACCTGACATAGCATCATTATTACTATATTCTGCTTTCCAAAATCCATTCTTTAAACCAAGCACACGCGTCTACTAGCTTTGACAAACTAAAATCTAAATTTTTTTGTTAAATATTGGAGTCAGAGAGTTATGAATAACTGTCCAATATAACAGAAAAGTACCTCTCTCTGCTGTCCTTTCTCATCAGAGTAATTTCTTACAGCTACTTGCAAATGACATCTTTTGAGTTCTTGTCCAACTCCAAACAAACTGAGAAAAATGTGGGCCAGCAGCGCTGCCCACGGCACCGGCTGGCTCGGCACGGGAGGACCGACGCAGCGTCGCCCCAGGCCCAGCCCGGGAGGTGCCGAAAGCCTGGGGAACCCGCCCAAAGAAAACCCTGGGGACAGAGCCGGCGGCAACCCCGACCGCTTTCTCCGTTAGAAACGACATGCTGATCGAGCGCTGCGGTGATGACATTTACTACAGTAGCAGTACCATAAAATCTATCATCCTTTATCTCAATAAACTATATTGTTGTACAGTATATTAAACTATCTCTTAATAAACCGTCCTACTTCCTCTCTTGCTTACCTCCCAAGCACATAAAATAAACATCTACGAATGGAAACGATTTATAAAATGAAGCGTATTATTTTTTTCTGAGAGGAAAAGATAACAATATGCTCGGCCGTAAATCTTATTCTTACAAGACTGCTCCCTTCCCCCCAATTTTTCTTTCCTGCAGCATCATTACCATGTCATCAAAATGGATTTGCCAACCCCTGAGCAGTCGGCATTGAATATTCAGTGCTGGTTTCCATTTTGACATGTTGTTACAAAAGATACTCTGTTTAATTTTTTTCTCAGTTTGCATAAGACTATCCTTGAAGAGGTCAGAGCATCCCAAGGGAAAACCAGCATCATTCGAGAAGCACAATAATAGCTGATTACATAGGCAAATAAACAACGTAGGAAGTCATTCTTCACGGACGTTCAGACCCTTTAGCTTTTTTTTTTCCTTTTTTATTATAGAGAGTATTGTCATTTCCAGTACATTCTTGCAATACAATAAAGAGGCTTAAAAACTAACTGGTATTTTGTTCAGATGAGTATGACTGTAGAAAAAACCACTCCATTACGGGACATAAAGAACTGACCTCAGGGACTAGGCAGAGCCGCACTCAATATGAAGTGTTAACTTTGTTCCAACCTTTCTTGTACAGCTTTGGAAACAAGCTGTATTTTGAAATCTTGCTTTAACCCCCAAAGTATTTCTACTCGGTGGCCCAAAACTCAGTTAGAGTAAAATTTGACCAGTACAACCATTCCAACCGTTTTTCTTCTTTGGTGTGTGGTTCTCTACGGTCTGTATTTGCCACTCACACTTCTCTTTGGGTGTCTTCGGTGGCCAGGAGCCACGCTGCTTCGTGTCTGCTCCGCTTCAGGCTCTAGTCCAGGCGCTGCGGAGGTGGCCTGCGCGTACGGAGAGGGGAAGGGGCTGCTTTCCGACGTACCAGCCAGGCTGGGCGACCCACCGACCGCTGCACCAGCTGCGGTACTGCGACCCGGCAGCGCCTGGAGAACAGCTCTGGAGGAGAAGTCACTTCGTCTCTACGCACACATTTAGCAAAAGGAGGTAGGAACGGAACATTTTCTTAGGCTAATAGTTTTGCCTCTTCTCTCTCTATGCTGAAGGTACAAAGACTATTTGGTTGTGTCGCTCCTAGCTTTGCTGCTCTTCACCCTAACGCCAGTACTTCAAATTTCCTTCTTTGCATTCACTTACACAGACATTATGGAGCTCTCTTGCCTTAATTTCAAGCGATCGTCTTCACCGTTCCTGGTTATGGCCAAATAAGTGGGATTTGGGGGATTAAAGACACGCCAGATTCGAGGGAGCGGCGAGCAGGAGGGCGTCTCGGCAGAGACCACCGCCGGCCTGCCGGCAGCGGCACGCGAGTCCCCGGCGGGGGCTCGCAGGATTGCCCCTGGCCTCGCCACGGGCTCCCACCGCGGCTGCCAGCCGTGCACCTCTCGGTCAAAACCGCTGCTGATGCTCTGCTGCGCTCCCCCTCGTCTTCTCACATCACTGGCCATTCGGATTAACCACAGGATTCACAATCCACGCTCAGCAACTGACCTCTGCGTTTTTAATGCAAATTTAATGCTGGAAACTGTTTTAATGGAAGCGCAAATGAAACCAAACCACAGCATTCAAACGGAGCGCTTAACTCCCCCCAAACAATTCAGCCGTGTGCCTTTAACGAAGGCTTAATAACAGCATTTCCAGTTCAGATCGTAAGTGAACAACTGAACAGTAGTAACTGCAAATAAAAAATGTGTTTCAGTTTACACATTCATAAGCCCTGTTGCTGGTGACAGATAGTTGTCATATTCCAAACGGGGCTAGGAACAAATTTTGTCCACGCAAGATAAATCAACGTCTTGACTCCCAAACATTTTAGTAGTGATGGAAGGCAATCACGCCTCCAGCTTGGGAAGACATGTATAAAGACATCAGTTAGAACAATATAGTCAGCTTGATTTTCAGAAAAGAGAGTGATGGGATGTGATAAAAAAATTGCCAAAAACATCGAAGTAGACTTTTCAGTGCTCTGGATGCAATACTTAAAAAAAAAAATTCAAATACATATTGAATAATGAAAACATCTTGGTAGTTGAGTAGTACTTGTAATGTGCCATGAAAAGCCATTTACCTAATGGACATTTGGGGATTTGGGCAGAAAATTGATCCCACGGTCAGCAGTCTGGCAGAAGAGCTCTCGATCGGCTCTGCAAAGCTGACAGAACTTGCTCGCCTTAGAACCGACCTGAAAAGCACGTTCAGGAAGGAGATGAGAATAATCGACTTTTACGCAAATAAATTCACGTGACCTGATTTGACTGACTGGCATATGGAGGAAGCAATAATATAGTTTATTACTGATAACTGCATTATCTGAGAACTCCGCTAGAGTAAACTGAAGGAAGGAGTATGTCTGAGTACGTTAATTTAGATGATGAACAGAATCACTGATCGGATGTTACCATAAAACCTGCACACATGCAATTACGGCTGAAGCAGACCCGCTCACTCGACTCCCAGGCCATTTATTAGAAAGAATCAAAAAGAGAGATACAGTAAAGGAGAGGAGGCGATTCGGGGGTGGCAGCACTCTGAAGCCGGTTGAGTGGCCAACTCTGCTACCCGGGGGAATTCCACCGGGCTTGGTGCGAGATGGTATCTCTAAGTGGCAACTTGGGTTTTGCAATCGTTAAGAGAACATGAAAAGTGAGCAACGTTAACGAGACGCTTTTTTTGGCTGTTCACCTAGATCCAAAAGGCATCGGTTGCTCTTGTCCAGAACAGACAAAGCAAAGCATTATTTCCCAGTTATATGGAAAATGTCAGAATTTTTCACCTCCACATGGGCGCACAACAAACGGATTCAAATTCTAACCCAGACGACAGACAAATCAACCAGAAGCACTTAAACCGAGTCATGCTTCAGGCCCAGAAACAGCTCCGTTCGTACTCTCCATCAGGTGGCTTCAGGGGCTGGAAAGGGGAGTTTTCCGGTCACTGCCGTATGTCAGAGGTGCCAACTCATCAGCGTAAACAGTTTCAGTGTTAAGCTACGCAGGCAGAATTAAAACTGTGGAGTTTGTTTTGTTGGGGGTTTATTTGCTTGGTTTTGTTTTAAATGCAGTGGCAGCCAAGCCAAAAAAACCCCAGCCTCCACAGTAATTCTGGTCAGGCTAAAACCAGTATGTGTACGGCGGGAGGGGAAGGAGGGGAGCTCGCTTTTGAATCTCAAAATAAGAACGTTTCATTCTGGCTGTTGAAAGCTTGCTTTGGTTTCCGATTTCTTTGTTTTTCTTTTGTTCAGTGCAAGGGCAAAAGAAACAAACAGAAGTTAGTTTCAGATTTTCACATCACTTTCAATTGGAAAGTCAGAAAAGTCTTTCAATTATTATATGAAAAGTTCAGTTGGGGGTTTTTTTGGACAAAACAGTTGTCAAACTCTACCCACGCATATAAAAAAATATTATTCACAGGCAAATCATGTAATTCTCCCTGTCACTCTTAATATCATTATGCCTGTGATAGCAGCGCTTGCAAAGAGATCTCTGCTACTGCCTGCCACAGACTCCCCGGGGAAACTCCCCCCCACAACGCTTTATGAGCTCTGGGTCTTCTGCTTAGGTAAAAACACCTACAACAGTCCCCAACAGGAACTATTTATCCTGCCTGTTCTGAAATCATCTTATTCGCTGTGCAGTTAACTGGCCTGTTTAACCGAAGCTGCTAAATCACATAGAAACAACCCACGGGTTAATTGCTGTAGTACCCACTGAAATGCTCCACAACAAACCGGAGAAGATTTGGCTCCATGCTCAGCTGCAGGGAAAGCAAAAAGAAAATGCGATCGCAGCGAGCAGCTTTTTCTGAGACTCGGTCCAACTCAACGCAAGCAATTCCACCGGCAACTGAAGACATGACGTCTGCTTTCTCTGCAGATGGCTTTCTTTTGAGTCACTTTAACTGAGTTAAACCAAAAATGCAATAGTAAACCTACAGAGACGCTCTTCTTCCATGAAGTCCTTGGGCAGCAGCAGGCTGGCACGCAGACGTGGCTATCGACGCTCCTGTTACACAGGATGCAGCAATCTTACTATGGGAATTACCTGAGCACAACCGAGCCGTATCACAGCTTTTCAAGTCAGTATTACAAACCACAGCAGCTGTGATCTTAGGTTTGTAGATGAGCAATATACCAGCCAGCTGCTCTTCTATCCTCGATGAGCCTTTTTCATTAAGGAAAAGAAAGGATCTTCCTCACTCGTGCCTCTCTGTCCAGCCTGGCAGATGCCCCTTGCTCATTGTGAGCTGCCTTCACCAACACCCAGATAAAATCTTGCCCTTCTATAGGTCTGACCACTGTTTCAAGAGTGTTTTTAGTAAGTAATGAACAGTTCCAAGAGGATAACTTAGTTGATGCTCTTTACTATTGTCTTTTTACAGCATTTCCTCAAAGCATACAGTTCTCCTATTTTAAACTTTTTTTTCCTGCAGCCTGCTCTCCCTATCCCCAAGCACATTTCCCTAAAACTTCCCCCTTTCTCTTGTGATATAGAGCAAGGAAAAAGCCCTAGCTTCCCCCCCCCCCCCCCAAACATGAAAAGAGAGACACTGCACCTATCTTTCTTTCTCTGCCCACAAACATAAAGGCTCAGCAGCGTCCTTCTCATCCATCAGATACCTCCCTCAAGGAGACGTTATGAAAGTGAACACGGGCAACATCCTTTCATACTCAGAGAAGCAAAAAGGAACAGCTAACATGTTTCCAACTCAAAAAGCTATTACAAGACGATAACCCTTTTGCATGGGCCATCGGTCGGCGCACGCTGCTGCCAGGCCGTGCCGTGCCCGCGGCGAGTCAAACCCGTTGCATGCTTGCCCGTAGGCGCAGAGCGCGGGGACCCGAGTTCACTCTTCTAACCCACCCGTATCAGTTTTTTTTAATCGAGCTATCTCAGAGGAGTCAGTCTTTGCTTAGACACCTTTAATGTATTTATTACGAATCGAAGCTTAAACTCCGTAACACTGTGCCACAGATTAACTTGGACACGTGAAACAGGTCCATAGTAAGGAGTGAAAAATCCATACTTACAGCTATGAAGCAATGCACTATTTTCACAGCCTTATTCTTGTTCAAGCGCACAGGTACTCATCTTGTAAAAGGCAAAATATATACTGATAGGAATTACCTGAGGACTCGGTACAGCACTAGAACAACATGGCCAGAGCTCACTGCGCGTACGTGCCTGGAAACAAGAAGCTGCAAGGTGTACAGAGCGCCTTTTCTGTCCAATGCCCAATAAATGCAGTTATTTTATCCATTGTGAAACTCCTAGACAGTAAGGAATACAAACAATTCACATAAATTACATTATTTCACCAGAGCGGTTAAGCTAATGATTTCAACTACACCCTCGTCATGAAGTTAAAAGATACTGCATATACTGAGATATTTTATATCTCTAAGCAGCAGCTAACAGCCCATTGCTCATCGGCTATTCAGAGCTTACCATTAACTGCCCAGCTGTGGCAGTTAACCACATTTTCCACTAGGATAGAAGGGCGGTTGTTTTTATTCAACAACCAGCTCATTTTCATCCTAAGTAGAAGGGAAAAAGGAAGCTTGCCAGGAGCATGAATTTTACCATAGTGCAAAGAAGTGACTAGCAGGTGGTTCTGGGGTACAATCACGCTAGATTTATACATTTATCTTGGAGTAATCCCGAGTCCTGGCTACGGCAGCTATGATTATTGGCTTTATCTTTTTATTGCTAGAAACTTTGTGACGTGCCCATTCATTTCCAGCAGAAACGTACCATACATACTTTCATGCACTACAATTGCTCCTACTTACGGTTTTACTTTAGTACATTTTCATCCTCTGAGAGTTTGCATTTATGTTTCCTCTTGAAAATACAAAAAAAATCCATCCCAGCACTGTCGAACAAATTTTTTTTTTTTTTTTTTTTACCCCACCAGCTCCTGAGGCTCCTTTGCACCGTCAGGTTACAGCCAGGTCAAACATCTCTGTCCCAACAGCCTTTCTTCAACGGCAATGGGTAGCGAATATTAGGAGAATATCTGCCTCCTTTGCTATGTGCAGAGGGAAACTCTTGGCTCTACCTTCAAGGTTCCCACAATCATCAGTTTAGACAAATCCAGCGCCAGAAAGTGTAGCTGGGCCACCGTATTACAGGGATCTTAAGAAGGGCCTGGATATACATTTTTCCATGACTCCAATTCATTTCAAACCCTTTGTGGCAGCGGGTGTCACAGTTTGATGAGGCACTACAGAAATGTTTTCCTTACGTAATCATGCGACCTAGTAATCCCATACGATAACTCTCGTTCTCCTGCTAGGAGAAGCAGTCAGAGCTTTTCCTACCACGTATTGCCTTACAGACCCAAAAGACTATTTGCCTTTATAAGGGTCCCGTTAAAGAGCTCATTAAAGTCACTATTAAAACGCGGCGTACTGACCGTCACCACCTGACTGGGGCACGGTGCCTCGCTCGGGCGGCCGCCGGGACGGCGGCTCCGTCTCGCCGCGGCAGGACACAGGCTCTCGTGGTGCCCACGGCCCCGCTCGCTGCGCTGCCGATTACCAGCTCTGCGGGGGCCTCTTCGGTCTTCTCGGCCTCCCAGGCTGCCCGCTGGCAGGCAGGGCACGGCTATTAAGGCTTTTCCTATTCAGGCACGACACCGCAGCCTATGGAGACGCTTCCGTATTTGTTGCCTTATTTCCCTTTTATAAACCTGTGCTTCCCTTAGGGCTTCACCAGAAACAACCCACCTCGTTACTCCCGTCTCATTTGCTCTTGCTGTAAGAATCCCATCAATTCTCTACCTTCCAGCAAGGTTCTGACGCGTCTGTTACAACAGTAATTTCAGATGTCCAAAGCGCACGGATTTCAGTGCGCTGCTATAGTTTTGAAGACTTCAAGCATTAGTACAAGAATCTGCATATTTGGTCTTGGTCTGGTGGCTTGGCTGGTCCAAGAAGAATAAAATCTTACTTCCCAAGGCACTTCTTCATTGTTTTCTACCTGAAGTTAATCAAATTCTACCCTATCCCTGTCTAAGAAAGCTGAGTTTCAATGATTTCCTCCACAGAAGATGAATTCCCTCAAACTGCTCATTTGTCAAAACCATTCATTCCTCAAGTTCCCTACAGACTTCTAACTTTAAATGGCATTTTGGCTTAAATGAAATCCTTCTTAAATGGCGACTATTAAAAGGAGCCATGAAACTCCACGAGAACCTGGAGGCACTGCTAAGCACATTATTTGCCTCCTAGTTATCTACCTTGTTTTATTTATGAAAATAGCCTTAAATGAAAACGTACCATGTTTAGTCTTTGTGTAATACCAACTCATCATATAATACATGCTGGCCAATGAATGTACGTGGCAATTTTACGTGGCTGAGGAAAAAAAGGCAGTTTTACCCTACTCTCCGGAAGCTTAAGGTATCTGAAACGCATGACTACCAGCCTCCTCAATTTTATCACCTCTTTTTCAGACATTTTCCACTAGAGCAATGGCAGAGAGATGCAGAGCCTGGAGCTGTTCCTTCTATTTCAGGCCCCTCATCCCCTTTTATTAGGGTAGTACTGGGATCAAGGAGCTCAGACAGGGCGTGCAAAGGAG
This sequence comes from Phoenicopterus ruber ruber, assembly GCA_009819775.1. NCBI lineage: Eukaryota > Metazoa > Chordata > Aves > Phoenicopteriformes > Phoenicopteridae > Phoenicopterus > Phoenicopterus ruber. Next base: position 1,759,553 of record CM020221.1, read on the forward strand.
TATTAAATACAGATTTTCCTTTCTTTTCTAATTCCACTATCTTTTACTATGCTACAAAGACCAAGTCTTACCCCCGATCCTACTTTGGAAACGGGGCTCTTCCCACAGCAGCCTCCTCGCCGATTTTTTCAGAGTTCATTTTGACAGCAATTTTGACGATCACGCAGGTAACGGCTCATTCCGGTCCGCTCTGCGCCCAGCGATAATAACGCACCTCTCCATTTGCTGGAAGAATATTCGCAAGACAAATCTTGGACAATGCATCATGGCTTCAAAGAAAGTAATTCCTAGTTCTCACTCTGCCGGTAATGATGGGTAGGTCACACAAGGATAGCGCTCTCAGGCTTGAACCTAAATCCTCTGTGCCGCAACCAGCCCACTCCATTTTCTCTAACAACAGGGGGTTAGCAAAGAAGCCTGTAAATCAAAAACTAATCATGAAACGGAGCCAGCTTTTAGAACAACATTAAATGGCAGGCATTCTTCCACACCGCGCGAGGACCGAGCTCCGGATGCCCTCTCACCTCGCAATCCTATAATACTGCCGGCTAAGTACCACCACTTATGGGAGAAGTTTGGTCACTGCCCTAAGCAGTACAGAGGGCAACTCCAAAGCTATCATTCTCACAACCAAAACTTCAAATGATATTTAAATACTGCTACAGAGAACATTCTCTATCTTCTCCCCTTTTAACACTCCCATGCTCCTATCAGGAAAAGAATATTTCATACTGGATCCAATTAAGATACAATCAAATATAACTGGATGGGTTCTGAGGAGGCATAAATATTTCTTGTAAAGGAAGTTAGTAAATTTGATTGACACAGATTCATACAGAGGAAGTGAATTATATTATAAACAGCTGGAAATTAACTTTGTCCTTGCAAGCACGAGATAATACCAAAGGTCTCTTGGCCTTCAAGTACCCACAAATCAAAGAGGAAGAGGAGTTTTTCGAGCAGGGCAGAGACACCCACTTAGCACAGCAGGAACTGAAACGCTGGTATGCCAACAGCTCGCTGCATTTCTGTACTAATGACCTGTCAACTTCGAGTTTCACAATACAGCTCTCGATTTAAGTTGGAAAATGTCCTATTCTGTATTCATGCCTTTGTCTCACATTTCAAGTCCAAGTTCTCTTTCTTGTTTGTTTCCCCCATTATTATTATTATTTTCATTTAACTGTGCTACATGCATTTTTTTCTTTACCAGTATTGGTACCCCCACACTGCTTATGAACTTCTCTTTCTTTCTGTTCTGGCTATTCAGTTGTTGCTCATTCGGCCAGTGAGACCACAATTGAGAGTTTGCTAACCCACATCAGGAGTTTTTACTTGCCTCCTGTTGGAAATTAACTGAATGAACATCCCAGGAGACGGACCAGTTTCTTGCCATTAACCAGCACGGTTCAGTACCCGTTGTCCCCAGGTACACCCATACGCCAAGCGTGCTCGTCCCTTCCCTGATGACGGGGAGTTCTCCCTCACATACCCACAGAAGGTGCACCCTCTAACCTCATCTCTCCTTCAGCGCAGCGTGGCATATACGCAGCGGAAGGAAGAGTACATGATCCCCTCAAAGCAGCAGTCATGAGCTAGTGAGGCTCTGAGGAAGGCACAAGACTTGATAAAGGGATGAGTCAATGCCTACGCTGCAAATGCTTGGACAGGAGCGCTGCCCCACGCTGCTACCAGAGTCGGGCGGGCTCCAGCAGAAACGTGCTCCAGCAATCACCAGGGTTCACTTCGCTGTTTCCCAACAGGTTTTAGCACAGCTGGAAATCCACCTACGCTGGAAATAAACTGCATGGAAGACTTCTAAAGAGGCTGATTAACATCAGGATCACAAAGACATTACAGCACTAGAAGATGAGGCATTTGGAAGACTCCTCTCCTTAGTGAGATGAAAATCTACCATTGCCTTCGAAAGAAACCTACATCTCTGTCACTCTGGCTGACGCAGCACCAACGAGGAACGTCACTTCCCAAGTAACAAAAGAAAAGGGAGAAGTCTCTTCTGCAGGGTACATGGTCAGCCACACAAATGCAGATACACGCATGCTGGGGTGGGGAACTCTAACTTAACACAAATACGCTGAGCTCCAAGCAAGCCACTTCCACTCAGGCATCAGACCTCGGAACTGCCATCAGATTCTGTGCAAGCACCACTCCAGCATTCAACAGGGGTCAAATAAAAAAGCCAACACAGTAGAAACCATTAGGAAACAAAACACCCCACCTCAAACATTTTGCCATTTGTCGTGGTTTAACCCCAAATTGTAACCCAATACCACACAGCCGCTCGCTCACTCCCCCCCTCCCTGCTGGGGTGGGGAGGAGAATCGGAGAGAAAGGAAAACTCGCGGGTTGAGATAAAAACAGCTCACCAGGACAGCAAAGGAAAAATATGAAAATATATTAATAATGATAATAATGATAATATATACAAGGATAATAGAATATATGAAACAAATGATACACAATTTCTCACCACCCGACGACCGATACAGCCCGTCCCGAGCAGCAGGCAGGGAGCAGGGGTATCCCCCCCCAGCTATCCCAGAACAGCAAGTTCCAGGGAAAGCAGGCGAGGGAACAAACAGCTAAACGAGTGAAAAACAAAAAGGTAAAAATAGGGAAACAAAAAGCAACCCGAAGGGAAGCTTAAGGATTAGGGCAAGTTAAAGGTCTCAAAAGCCTCAAAAGCCCAAAAGACCAAAAAAGATCTAGAAAAAAACTAGTGGCCCACCGACCGACCCTCGCTTATATCGGGCATGACGTCTATGGTATGGGATACTCTCTTTGGCCAGTTTGGATCAACTATCCTGTCTCTACCCCTCCCAAGTTTTGCATCTGCACGTTAGCAGAACCTGGAAAACAGCAAAATGTCCTTGGTGGTTCAGCAGCAACCAGCACCATCAGTGTGCTGTCACCGTTCTGCTCACACTAAAGCCAAAACACAGGAGCTGCTGAAAACAAAACTAGCTCCATCCTGGCCTAAACCAGGACACCATTACGTGCTCTTCGGCGGCCCTTCATCTGCGACGATGTTTGTAGCTCTGCCCGTCGCAGAGCGACGGACTGTTCGGTTCCACACGCCTCCTCTGGGCAGAGCTGGGGTCGCCCGCTCCTGGAGGCAGGATGCCCTGGCAGACGGCCCCGCCATCAGACACGGGGGCTGTTTGGTTCTCTCTCCTCCCCATCGACTATAACGCCGCTGTAGATCACTAGTTGCAATTAGTAGCTTATGTTGGTAAGTGAGATGAAGCAAGGGGAATGATGATAATCACAGCCGTGTTTTCCTCCCACTGACTGAGCAGCCTTAACTACCCCTTTTCCCCGAGTTCCAGCTGCAGTTTGAAGTGAGAGGAGATGCATCTCCCTTTGATTTATTTGGGCAGCAACAACCCAGACATCTGCACAGGAGCAGGCCGCCCTAGGCTGCTTCAGCAGTCAGCGGAGACCTCGTTCACACGGACAGTGGTGTCCATGGCTCACTACATCTACTTGTTTACCTTTCCCACACCTTCAGCATGTCATCTTCTCTCTGTGCTTCAAGAATCTGAAGATCTGTACTACACGTTGGCTATTGATTTTTTCTCACACTTCCAACAATCTCCATTAGTCATTTCTAATTCAGCTGTATCTTTCACTGACAAGGGATGACCAGAATGAGGACGGGGCTGTCACGCTTGGTTACCCACCTTTGTTTTCTTTGGCTTTGCATCCCTTTTGGTGTCAGACTCGTGTCTTCACCTCGCTTGAGAGGACAACGCAACTCTTTAAACCGTTTGTCAAACTGCTGCTAGGGTTTTCCTATCTTAGGCATGACACTGTTCACAAAAACATGTTATAAGGGCATATTTAAGTTACTTAAAAAGACAGATAGGTGTAAGATGATTTACATTGACTGGCACAACATTCTAATGCCAAATATGACCATAATCTTAAAATTTACTTCACCTTATCTTTAAATAGAAACGTAGGTAATGTGGGGAAGTACCTGCTCTGGCAGAAGCCACTGATCACACATCTCAGCTACTGCCCAGCAAGGGAGTGGTTGGAAATCTGAAGAAACTTGTCCCTTTTTCGCAATATTTGGGCCTCAACATACCACCACACCTTTGCTGGTGAGGTAAAACACATCTGATCCAAGTTAACTTTGACTTGTGAACTTGTGCCAACGCACGCCTTTAACCACCTCTGGTAGCAAAGCAAACACAGTCTTCCCTTGGGCACCCGAAATCAGCAGCAGAATAACAGACACCTCTCATCAAAACAGTGACATGTATTTTCCACTTAATTTTAAGAGGTCACACAGGCACGTAACCCTCAAGGGTTACGCGCTCAATACCCTCAAGGTAGCCATCAGCTAAAAGAACCCAAACCAACTTGATCAGGCAAAGCAGACGAAGAAAAACACTCCAGCAAATGGAAGCCATTGAACACTAATGGAGACGAAGAAACTAATGCGAGACAGAAGGAACGCTTCACAACAGCAACAAGAGAAATGAGACCCCAGGAGAAACCTGTGACTAACCAGGTTAAGCCCTTGAAAGCAGCTTTGAGATCTTGCTTTGTTATGTTCTACAGAAAGCAAAAGATCTGAGCCCTGATGTTGTTTAACATCTCTGTCCACAGGACAGAAAAGTCCTTACTAAGCACTTATTAAATAGACACCAACTTTTTAGCAGAAAAAGGTGATTTAGTCAGAAGATGCTGACAAGACACTTATTTACATCGTAACAGAGGACAATGTCAAACAAGTGTTGACATTTTTGTGCCTCTGGTCCCAGCGTGCAGACGTGGAGGTGTTTTGGAAGAGACAGCTGAGTGCTCACGTCGCTTGGCAATAGTCCTGACACGCGGGGAAAGCAAACACTGTGCCATTCTTTAAACCCAGTAAATATACACATCAGTTGAACGTTGATCCCAGGAAAACCAATGCAACCACGCATCCGAGACTCAGTGCATGCTACAGGGATATAATGTAATTATGCCTATTAACACAGGCTTATGGAAAATACCAGTAACCAATTTTGTATTATTTTTTAAATGAAGTTACAAGCCTGGACAGCAAAGGGAGTAAACTTACCACGTTTAAACTTCCATGGCCTCGTATCACATAAGCTGATTATGAAACTATGAAAATAAACCAGATGAAAGTTAAATGGATTAAGAGCTAGTTAGCCAAGAGGTCTCAAAACGCAACCAGGAGGTAATCGCTGTGTTAGCCACGTGTAAACACACAGGTCCAGGTCTGGAAACGCTTTGGAAATGCGGAGTGTCCTGACCAGGAACGGTCTGGCCACCACCAAGATGCCGCAGAGCCCCTCAGGTACCTCCTTCCTTCCGAGATGAAAACAGGTGCAGACTTCGAGCGTACTCAGGGCAAATATCACACAGGCTCACGCCATGCACGTTTTTCCCCCAGCATCTGCCTGCCATCACTGCTGGGGACAGGACGGTGTCCACAAGCGCCGACGCGGTCCGTAGCTGCGTAACCACGGGGAGGATGAGGATGCCAGCAGGGTTCTGTTACTGCTCCCTTTGGTATGAGCACGGCCAAGCAGCAACACTGGCTCCATAGTCCGGCGGTCCATAACTCACAAAATCAAATTAATCCGAGTCCTTCAAGAGGAGCCAGGGAAAAGACCAACGACCAAATCAGAGAACCTTTGGTATCGTAAGAAATGCTTTAAAACTCCCTCTGTTTCATCAAGCAGAGATTGAGGAATGACCTTGATCAGGCTTGTGCTGCCTTAAGGCACCAGGCCAGAAACCGCTTTCGCTGTGGAGATCCACAGTCCAGCAAGACCGGATTCCCACCATGGGAAGAAGGAAGGTGTATTTTCTTTTAGAATTAGAATATTCAAGTTTTCAAGCAGTTTATCAACAACGTGAATGGATTGTCCGTTAACAGAAATGTTGTTAGATGATGACGGGAAAAATAAGACCTGTGCTGCGTGAGGATATTCACACACCCTGAGAGACAAGAAGGCTACAGAAACTTTATAATCTATCCAGACAGCTACAGCACTTTTCGATTTTCCAGTCCTCAGCCTCATCCTTGCACTCATCTAACAGTAAGGTTTGTATTTTGACTTGAGCTGGAAGAGCGTTCTCCTTCGCTAATACCCCGATGTCTTTGATGGGATGAAGCAGGAAAGGGCGAGAGGCTTATCTCGCTCGACTGATAGCTGCTTCTTTCTTCCACATTTCTGTGCGTTTAACCTAACAGATAGCAGTCACGTACAAAAAATTGGGCCAACATCTAGAACTCATAAAATACACGGAGCTATTCCACAGTCGTTGCCTTGCTCATCCTGCTTAAATGCTTATTAAATAGAATCATAGAATCGTTCTGGTTGGAAGAGACCTCCAAGATCATCGGGTCCAACCATTAAAACAGAAGTGGTACAAAAAGTTTCCGGGCTATGTCCAGCTGCTGAATGAAAAGGACAGTGCAAATCAGTACTGAAGTGAGAGTAAATACGTGTTTTCAGTGTCTTTTGATGTTTACCAATCCAGCATACACTAGGTTTGAGATACTTAACAAGGCAGAAGACAGAAGAAGAACTGGTAGCTAAAAGGAAGATAGGAAATAACAGCTCTGACTTCTGCTTAAATGGGCTGCACAGAGAGTCGTCTTTACGAGGGGACGAACAGGTCTTTTGAACGCCATTTGCAGGCCACAGAAACAGCACTCGCTTCTATTGTTTCTTGGACAAATGGATAATTATTCCATAAATACACTAAAAAAAAAATTCATATAACCAAGGGCTATGTTATTAAGTCATAAATGACATTTGACCCAGAACGAGCAGGTTCCCCACTTCTGATTTACACGTTTCTCCACAATCCCAGGAGCCAAACTCTTCCCAGCCCAGCCCGAGCCCGGGGCAGAACTTCGACTGGCGTCGGGGGAAGCAACTGGCCATGAGCTCAAGTGAGGATCAACCTGTCAGTTTTATAATTATCTTTTTCAGGCTGTTTCAGTGTTCTGACCTATAACTGGCACTCAAACACTACCTTTTAATTTGAGACATTTACATGTGACACCTACCAGGAATGTTTTCAGACATACAACTATCCAAGCTGAAAACTAACATAGATCTTGCCACAGATTATAAAGAAATAAAACCAAGGCAGCACATTTTTCAAATTAAGGTATCTCATTTTTTTTCCAACTACGCCACACCATATTTCAATAGTAAAAACCTCCCTAACTTTCAACACACCGCCAGTTGGGCGAAATTGCCCTTGAAAAAAAGCAGCTACCATTTCCCATCTGTCTACAGAATAAAGGATTAATGAAAGAAAACCCTTATTCAATTTAAAAATAATGAGGCATCAATATGTAGCTGCTTCAGCTCTATCAAACTGAATTAACAGTTCATGGCTATAGAGTTATTTTTATCCTCGGTCTCCTCCAACGTTAGGCTTTTTTTAATACAACTGGTACTAAAAACCAAAACCCCTACAACTTAACACCTCATAACCACCCAATCCCTTGTCTGTTTACAAACAGCTAAAATTTACTAACTTAAGCTGTACTTAACCTTACGAAACTGATAGTACAACTCACCGGCTACGTTTTTTGACATCTCGACTCCAAGCAGGTATCGACTGCGCCCAAGTACGAGAAGGGCTCGGGCCGTTTGGAGCAGAAACCCGGCACAAGCAAGGGAAGCGCCGGGGAGCGACGCGGCCGCTCACACAGCGTCGGGCAGTAAGAGGTGCTCCTCGTGTTCACGTGGCAGCTCGAGCCGCTCCCGTGGCAGAGCTGCTCCTCTTGACCGTAACAGATTCGGCTGATTAACAGGAGATAATTCTAATTGTACCCAATGGTAAAACTGCTTAAAATCCCCAGGGGATACAGAGAAACTGTAGCGTAAAGATCCTGGATTTCAAGGAAGCACGGCGGTCGTACTGAGCAGGTTGTAAAACCCACGGAAGGTATCTTTAATCTTATTATCTCACACTGAAAGAGCTGCAAGTTCACGTAGTTTGAACGAGTACTGTAAAACACACAAGGCGGCAACACCCCATGCAACACTATTAACATACAGTTTTATCTATTTCCTCTCTTCCCCTCCACGTGGACCAAGTGAGGCCCAATAAAGCATATATATTTTGAATTAACTATGAAAAACATGTCCTGATAATACACCTCCCATGCTGGCATTTACCGGTGCTCAGGAACTGTTTGTAATCTTGTATTCTAACTGCTATCAATTACCATAAAAAGGTTGAAGTCTTCACCTACTGTTTGATAAATAATGCACGAGAGAGCTTTCAACAACAGGCAAGAAATATCATTTCCAGATCTTTAATGCTTAATGTATCACAAGCAGTAGTCTGTAGGGACCTCAACAAAGCCTGTGCTCCAGTGGCAGAGTCTGGTCAAAGAAAGGTGGCCTTTAAGTGCCTTTTACAGACCTTGCCATTATCACAGAATCATAGTTTGGGTTGGAAGGGACCTTTCAAGGCCATCTAGTCCAACCCCGTGCCATGAGCAGGGACGTCCTCAACTAGATCAGGTTGCCCAGAGCCCCGTCCAGCCTGACCTGGAATGTTTCCAGGGATGGGGCATCTCCCACCTCTCTGGGCAACCTGTGCCAGGGCCTCACCATCCTCAGTGTGAAAAACTTCTCCCTTGTGTGTAGCCTAAATCTCCCCTCCTTTAGCTTAAAACCATCACCCCTCGTACTGTCACAGCAGGCCCTGCTAAAAAGTCTGTCCCCATCTTTCCTATAAGCCACCTTTAGGTACTGGAAGGCTGCAATAAGGTCTCCCCGGAGCCTTCTCTTCTCCAGGCTGAACAACCCCAACTCTCTCAGCCTGTCCCCAGAGCAGAGGGGCTCCAGCCCTTTGGTCATCTCCGTGGCCTCCTCTGGCCCCGCTCCAGCAGGTCCATGTCCTTCTCGTGTTAGGGGCCCCAGAGCTGGACGCAGCACTGCAGGGGGGTCTCACCAGAGCATTATCCTAAAGGTGGCTGAAAACCTACAGTTTACCATGAGATGCTGTTAATAAAAAACCTGAAATAGTAGAAAGTAGTTACTAATAGTGTCATACAATATGCCAATGGGAGGGGAAAAAAAAATATCAACATCTCAATAAACGGAAAGCTCTGTAAGGATGGCTACTCTATGCATCGTTTAATCATACGTTCCTCTTATGGACATACACATTGCAGTCCACTGTTATCGGGCTTTTTTCTTGGTTTTTTTTTCCTTGTTTATTTTTTAAATAACCGCAGCAGCATTCCCTCAGGCCCACCTTCAAGCTACACTACAAAAGAGGATGGCATCCTTCTCTTTCAGCTCCTCTCAGCCACAGATGCTTAAAAGCGGAGGCACTTCGTGGGAGAGGCAGGGGTAGCAAACGCACATGTTGACAACACATCTTAAAGATAAATAGTTTCTCAACCTCGAGATTAATTAAGTGCCTGGAGGGGCGTCTCAGAGCCCCTGTTGGCTGAGGGACTACACTTCCAAAAGCAACGTTGCTTTGTGATGCTTCAAAAGGAGCATTAATGCTTAATAAAAGCATGAAACAAACTCCATATGGTAGCTTTGCAAATTTAACATGTTAATACATTACGAGCTGATGATACTGATGTTGCTTGAGCTGTACTCGTGTTGTGGTTTAACCCCAGCCGGCAGCTGAGCCCCATGCAGCCGCTCGCTCACTCCCCCCCGGTGGGATGGGGGAGAGAATCGAAAGGGTAAAAGGGAGAAAACTCGTGGGTTGAGATAAAGACAGTTTAATAGGCAAAGCAAAAGCCGCGCAAGCAAGCAAAGCAAACCAAGGAATTCCTTCACTCCTTCCCATGGGCAGGTGCCGAAGCAGGCAATCCCTGCCAGCAGCCTGCAGCAGGCGCAGAAGCGTGGGGAGTCCTGCTAAAACACACAGCCTGTGGCTACCGAGCAAAAAATGCACCCGAGACCAGGTTTACAGAAAAACGCAGATGCCTTTGCTTTCATAGTCTACCAAAAATCCAATGGAACGTTAGTTAAGTATTGTGGAAAAGAGCTAAGATTTTCTTCTTTCAAGGCCCTTCTGGAAGGGCGTTGCTTTTACAAGAGAAGTGGGAGAAATTAACTGGGAAGTGCATTCCTCCAGGGACAAACGGAGGCGAGGACAAGAGGCTAATGGCTTCAGGGACTCTTCCGTTTAGATACAGGAACACCAACAGCCTATCGGGGATGTAAGGTCCTATTGAGAAACAGTCTTTAAATTGTGAAAACAGTCTTAATGTATGTCCTAAATAGGACAAGAAAAATACCACACAGAATTCTTTTATTAAAGTATGCAAAGCCAAAACTGATGACAAATGGGCTTTCACTTGTCTGATTTAGAAAACAAAACAAAAACCCCCACCTCTCTCTCTTTCCCACAGGAAAAAAGTGCAAGTGGGAGCACATGAGTGTGTAAAACACCACATCGTAAACATCAACCATTTGGTCACTTTTTTTCTTCCTTCTTACTATCAGATAAGATATAGTTAACAAAAAATCCACTCAATTCTAACCCTAAAAGACAAATATTTCAAATTTTGCCTCAAATGAACTGCTGAAAGATCTGGAAACAGAGTTAGGGTTCTTGTTCTTAACACAGAGCCGCAAGAGGTCCAACACCTGTACTTCATGGCTTACCCAGCAAAGCCCAATCCTGTTCTACTTGGAGACCTCTTCAGCCAAACCAAAGATGGAGAAAACGCATACATCAGCGCATGCGTCACGGTAATAGTCCAAGCTATTCAACAGCCGTGACGGACAAAGACGAGCTCTGGAGTAAAAGATTTTGTACTTCTTGCAGACCGTTCAATCAATCACAGTTTATCCGCAGTCCTGAAGTACATTGCTAAGATTATCTTATTCCACTCAATCTAGGAAAATTAAATTGCATGAATCATCTAACAAAGCGTTTCAAAACCCTGCAGAGTGCATTACCAGAAAACAAACCTTTTCCCTTTGATTGGCTCCTCTGTGGAGACAAAACTTCACATCTATTTGCTTACTGCTGTAAAGCGTGCCCGTCATCACCCAAAGAAACTGCCACGCAACACAGAGAAGAAATACCTAACAAGTGTAACTGACTGTCTTTCGTAAAAACACACTGACACAGTGACTAGAAGCTTCTGGAGATAAGCAAGCATCAGCTTTCAAGCCTCAGAGCAGAGCAAACCATTTGGAATTAAGTAAAGCTATGTCGCAAAAACCTGAAACAGGCTCCCCAGCGACACCGTTCAGATCCCAGCCGTGGACAACGGTCTGGACCGAGTCTGAACCCTAAGCAATGTAATTCCCACAGGTAAGGAGGATAAATCCCACAGAGATTAAGTCCTCCTCTGCTTGTTTAGCATAACAGGACACCATGCGGACAAGCAGACCCAACTCGGTATTGTCACAGTAAGCCGAACAGTAAGCTCCGGGGAAAAGCGTGCTGCATATTCACCTGCCTCACAGAAACGCTTCAGTTGTGGCGATACAAAATCACTCCTATAGACTCCAGAGATTGCACAGGAATCAGAGGAGGCTTCTTTCATTGTCATTAACAAAAAGGAACACGCTCACTGAAGGAGTTTGTACCCACTCAAGATAAAAGGCTGATCTCTTCTGCAAAGCAACCCTGAAGACGGCAGCAAGGCAGTCCGGGTTGTAGCGGCCTGATTGGGAGGATCAAGGTTTGCCCAAAAGCTGTTGCAGCCAGATGATTTCCAGCCGCCAGGGCTGGAATTAGAATTTTATATTAAAACACCAAAGAAGGGTAAGTTCTGACACTTACGAATAGATCTTATTAATAAAGCTGTTTGATATCCGACATTGCAAAGCAGCAGAAGAGTGAAGTGGCATCTGCCGAGTCCCCCCACACACAGGCAATGTAAACTAGATGCTCTTTCAACCAGTAACTTCAGGTTTCTTACAGAAACTACCCGATGAAATTGTGTCTGATACTACGCAGGAGAACAGACTACTTGTGCAGGGTTGTACTGCCGCGGATGGCATCGCTAGAGAGTCCTGGCCCCAAACCAGATCTCTGACAAATCGCTCTGCCTGATCCTTCTCCCTTAAACGACAGTGGTGGCTGTTGACTCTGCAACAATTTTCTCGCTCATCCGCAATTGTGCACATAACCTGACTTCTTTTAAACTATAATTTCTGTTCTAGAATGTCACAGACTGAAGTCACATCTGGTATGGAGCGGTATATTCATTTTACCTAGGCTGTATTTACTGACACGCTTATACTTTTTCTCACGTACTGTTAAAATCAGGTCCTGAATCATTTCTGTTCCTTAAAATAGTATGTTATATTTGTTATTGTTCAGCCAATATATATGCCAATATATTCTCCAATCATACATTATTGCCAAGCTTGAAAGATTTATTAAACTCCTCATCGTCTCATCCATGATTTCATGCATCAGTTCTTCCACTGTTGTGGGATGAAAACGATCTGCTTTCCTTCCTGCTGCCCCTGCTTTGAGGACAGAGAGCTCCCGGATTTGCATTCAGCCTGCCTGCAGCCACTTCCATTGCTCCCGCACCTTTTCATCACCTGTCCTGCCCTCGATCGCAGCATGGTCCTCCCTAATTACAACCCAGACAACGTGCGTATTTAGGTCTGAGGCAATACCTAATACCACCTTCAACCTTCACTCTCTCCCTAAAGCACAGCCATCCCCCTTCATTTATACTTTTCCTTCTCTTTGCTGAAAAATACTTTTCTTTTCAATATATATATCTCAATGTCCGAGTCAACTAGATTTTGATAGTTATCGCTTCCTGATGTCTTGGTCAAAGCCTTCTTTCTTGACCGACCCCTTTTCTCCATTTCCCATCTACATCCCAAGTGTTTTTCAAGAATCTCATTTACCTAGCTGGTTCATTTTTGGCATCTCGAGTTAATAAAATAAAATCTTATTTATCTCCTAAACCAGCATCACTTAAATTGGGAAAAAAAATATTAAAAATCCAAGTGATTAAATATTGACCTATAAATTTAAATTCAATTGAAGAGCTATACTGACATTCATAATCCTGAACCCTTTCAAATACCAGCTTCTCCTCCACTGTGATAAAGAACATCCCAGACACTGAACTCTGCTTGTCCCGTCCCTTTTGATATTGTAGCTTACTATCCAGTTCAAATAAAACAAAACGTCCTGAATTTATAATGATTTTCGCCTGGAGGCTGCTGATCCCAGATACCTACAGCGCGTATCACTGTGAATCTTGTGTGAATGTCCTGCATTAATATAGCAACATCCCAAATATGTAGAAAAATATGCATACAGAGGGCTCAGGTTCTTGACTAATTCCCCAACGCTTTTCTGAGCAGCATTAAATGAATAAATAAGAAACGTCATAGAAAACGGTTCCGAGTTAGGGCTGAAAGAGAGAGTGCCATCTTGCCTCTGCTAACCACCATCTGCAATTGCAAGGCCTCCGCTTGATCAGAATAGTCTTTAATAAAGAACTATCCCCAACGATGCTTTAAATGAGAAAACAGCATTTATGTTGAAAGTGATTTAAGAACAACCGCATTAGGTAATTTTTTGGATTACCTAGAAAACTCATTGCCCAACAAGGTGGCTGTTACTGAAATTCCTTGCATTTCCAAGGGAGTGCCGGCAGTCCTCTTTGGTCACTTTTGCTCCCATTTTCTTTTCAAAAGCTGTAATTCCTGTCTAGCTAAGAATAATGAGCTATAAATCAGAAGTTGAGAGTTATACAAATCAAATCAGCGGTAGCTAATCCAATGCAAGATGTTAGGTAAAGTCAACTGCACCTTTTTTATTTCAACCCGAGTGTCAAACTGACAGTCCAACAGGACATCACAAAACCCACTGTGACCCCCCAAGCAAGTGCTTAATCTCAGAGACAAAACACTTGCCCCCTCCCCTGGGGACGGAGCTGCACGCAGTGTCACCACGGAAGACCGGTCCTCGAACTGCAATGATCTTTTCTGAGAATTATTGCAGTGGCAATTACCTTGCTCTTTTTCTTTTTGATTCAGTACTTCAGCTCTCACCTACCTCAGGAGTAAAAAATGATTCACTCTGATTTGTAGTGAAGGGCAAAGATGAACTATTTCCAGTTGTCCTCTGCCACCCAGAGCATAACGTTTTGGGGATAAGATCTTCATCCAGAGAATTTCAAGATAGCTTCGATAAAACAGGAGCTACTGTATTCAGAGATATTTACAGAAACTGAAGTTTAATACACCTCAATATTATGCCAATTTCGATCTTAACAAATCAGAAACAATGAGGAGGGAAAAATGAGTATGACTTCCTTACAGCTGTTGGTAAAAGAGGAAAGTAAATAGCAACCAGACAATGAGCACACCATCTCATTTATTTTTCTTTTCCTTAACGAACAACGTAGGAGACTGTAGAACATGATGCCCCCAAAGATGCAAACAATTCAAATAAATTTGCATTACCAACAAACCGTCCTGCTTGCTAATAAGGCAGGTTTTCGTGGATGCCCAGAATCATAGAATAAGTAAGTTTTGAAGGCATTGCCGGAGGCCACCTAGTCCAAGCCCCTGCTCAAAACAGAGCCAACTTCAGAAAGCGGGAGTAACCTTAATAACCTCAGCTTCAGCAATTCACAGCTTTTTCCAGCGTTTGCTTTAGCTTGCAGTCTAACAGAAATAACTTATCCACAGGTTATTGGGAAAAAAAACCAAACTTGGTCCACAAAGTGAATTCCTAGCAGCACGTACACAGGGTTCGCATCTTGTCAAGAGCCCATAGTACCAAACAGGTTTCCAAATCTTGTACTCGAGAAAAGGTCCAGTGATAAAAGGATAATAAATATTCTTCGTAAGACTAAGCATAAAAAAAAATGTTAATCTCTTAAAACACCGTCACCACTGAATTCCCTGGGAAAAGGGACAAAACCCTTTTGGGCATTTGCTCTCTCATAGATGAACCTTTCTAGAAAGAGGAAACGTGTCTGCACAATCCATATGGTCTTTAAATGGTAAATACAATTATATCAATTACACATTCACATCATCATACACCCGCAAATATTTTGGCTCCACAAATCAAGCCATTTCTCAGAAAACCTACACAGCTGGTGAACAGCCTTGGTTTATACCAGCTAGAGATGCGTTACCAGTATTTTTCATAGCCTGAAGGCAACTTTATCTATAAACTGCCAACCGTCCGTCTGGCTTACGTGCCTACCACCACCACCACCGCCTGCAAGGCGTGCCCGGTCCGCGCTCAGCGGCTCGTCTTTCACGCTTTCAGAGTCACGACTGCTTCACTACAAAATGAAATGGGGCTGTGGCATAAATACAGCATCGCACTAAGCTGCACTGAAGAACAAATCCATAAAGAAACAAATTTTAAAAGCAGTGGAATGCAAAGAGGAACAGGAGTTTCTAGCACCTGCTCAGTGTCTTTTTTCCTACCTGTATTTTAAAATTAAAACACTGTATTTAATTTTTTTGTAGAAACCTGCATAAATATTTAGTAAAGAACAGCAATCTTGAGCTTCAAAAGAATCGCCACCTGTATGACACCCGACTGTACCCAATCCACCAAAGGATGCGTTTCAGAGACACATGACTGCGGCTGAACTTCTCCAAATTTCTCCTGGTTTAACACACCCAAGTAGCGACTCTGAAGCAGAGTGCAAAACTATAAGAAAGAGCACGGTGATACAAATGCTACAGCATTTTGGGAAAAGAAAAAAAGGAAATGGAGCTGAATGAATGCATTAAAAGTAACAGCTCAGCAAAGGGAAAATAAAACTGACAGGGAGGATAAAAGGAA
Organism: Phoenicopterus ruber ruber; assembly: GCA_009819775.1. NCBI lineage: Eukaryota > Metazoa > Chordata > Aves > Phoenicopteriformes > Phoenicopteridae > Phoenicopterus > Phoenicopterus ruber. Next base: position 1,775,357 of record CM020221.1, read on the forward strand.
AATAGATCTCCATTGATTTAAGGTTGGTTTGATTTTTTTTTTTTGAAGTGGCAAAGAATCAGGGAAGTCAGGTGAAACCCACTAAACATTTCCTTAAGAAAGGCAAATTTCATCTTTGAATTTCTTCTTTGAAATTTCTACAACTTCGAAGCAATAGAATTAAACCACAGAATAACTGGGGGGGGGGGGGGGGGGGGGGGGGGGGGGAGAAAACAACCAACCCTGGTAGCTACGTCAACGCGATGCAAAAGGAATCAAAGCAAGGGGTGAATAACGATCTCTGTAAACTGAATAAAGACGAGATTAAGGTAGTCAGAACGGAATTCCCCAGGGGTCTGTGGGGTAAGCAGAGTTAGTTCTGGGGACAGAAATTGATAAAAAATGACCTTTAACAGACAGATATGGGAGCAACCTACAAGCTCCAAAACTGAGAAAGAAATGAGGACGCTCAACAGTTAGGTGCAGAGAGAACGCAGGATTCACAAAAGGATTCCCTAAGGGACCTAGTAAGACTTTTGCTTTTGAAAGGAAAGAGACACAAGAGGTGTTAACACGAGTCAGCGAAAGGGTGAAAATGCAACGCGGCAGGAGGGACCGAAGCGGTGAGCGTTACCTTCCAGAAGCCACCGGAGAGGGAATGGGCCACCGGCGACCTACGTCTGTCTCAGGCCGCCACGCTCGCCACGCTGCGCCCTCTCAGCCCACCCCTTCGCACAGCGGGCAGAACTAGGGAGGGGCTCGAGCGCCTAAAACAGAGGGTGGGGAGCTGCACGTGAAGGGTAATAGCACCAGGAATCAAAAAAAAAAAAAGAGCGAGAACAGAGGAGAAAAACTATCAAAACACACAGAGACGCTTTGAAAGTCAGGTGGTTTTCTCAGCGGCCGGTTTCCTCAGGGATGCCCTTTTCAAAAACTATTAATTCCCTTGTGTGAAGATAATTTATCACAGAACTGCTCTTTTAACCTTCACCTTGTTGTGACAGTGACAAAATAATAGGCCCAACACAATGCTCAGTAGAGCATTTCAGAAGCAATATTTTGCCAGATTTTTCATTGGTCTCATAAACCATCCTGAAAAATAAAATTAATGCCTGGCAGCAGCACGTACAATCTATCTTCTGAAAAGAACTAATATACATTTGGGCTGATTTAGAACTTGGCATCAGATAATAAGCACAAGGAAAAGGAATTTATGCCCTCCAAGCCCTCACACTGTAGAAGTGCGGTGTCATTTTTATTCTGATCCCGTTCAGTATCACAGCCACAGCCCACACAGAATAATAAACACACTGGTTTATACACAAAAGAGCTCTGTCCCGGGGGGCGGGTGAATCAAGCCGGGTCTTAAAACAGCGCAGGCTCACGATGAAAGCGGCACAGAAGCACGGCGGAGTTCGCAGCGACGGCAGCACTGCTCCCTCAGCAAACACGGGACCAACAAAATCTCGCCCCTTCAGACCGTACAGTTGCCCACGGCTCCTAAAACAGCTACAGGAGAAAGGCGGGCTCATCCGAGGAAGAAAATTATCACTAGGAATGTGCTAATGGCATAAATTAGAGGCAGATCATCTGGTCTTGACCTGTTGGGTTTTATTTTAATCAGGCTGTATTTTCCTACACAGTTGCGTCAATAGAACAAAGGCAGAATACCATAGTAATGATGAAAATGGTAAGGGAATGGAAGGAGAAAAAACACCAGAGCTGTGGAGGATAACATTTGACTCGATTAACATGGACTTTGAAATCTAAAAGGATACGGGGAGCTTTCACATGAGACTATGTAACAAAATAAAGCAACAAATGTAATTTATGTTTGAGCCAAGCAATGCTTTGAATCCATCATTTATTGAATATTTTACTGTACAAGCACTCTGCTGTTCAAACAAGCAATAACTTAAGTGTTATTCTTCTTACTGCTTCAAATTTCGAAATAAAGCTAAGATTACTGATGTTTTCAGAGCAACCTGCTTAAAAAACAGGGAATATGAGGGAGAAAAATACACCCTGAGTTGATGTACAGTTATCTGTCTTTTCGAGCTCAAAGCAAATTAAATGTAATTAAAGGAAGCTGGGGCCCTGACCATTTACAAAGCTTTGCTTCCCCACCCCCCCCCCCCCCCCCACCACCCCCCCCCCCCCCCCCCCCCCCCCCCCCCCCCCCCCCCCCCCCCCCCCCCCCCCCCCCTTGAGTCATTAATGCCTATGAAAGCACTTGAGAACAGCTCGTTACTCACCTGGTCCGGTTTCACACTATCAAGTGCCCGAAAGGGCGAGCGTTGAAGAACGAGAGATGCAAAGCCGTACCTTGTCATTCAGGTGTGAAAAAGTACTGGGCTTTTATCACCATTTCAAATGAAAATTTAGTTGAGGTTTCCTTAGATCGGACGAATTTTCAAAAGCGTGCCTCACTTACAGAACGTCTCTCAGAAAAGTGACGGGAATTCTGTTCCGGGGTACGGACTGGCAAAGGTCCTCAGGCCCCTCCTGAAGGAGGCACAGTGACTCGATTTCTCGCTGACTGGATTTTCCATAGATTCTGTATATCCTGTTGTGCTAGAGAGTGACGCGGGAAGGGTACCTGTACCTGGGCACGATCCCCTAGATCACGCCGAGTTGCTTGGATAGCAAGTGGAGAGGACTGCGTCCACCTTGCTCGGGGCAACTGAGCCTGCTGAGCTTCCCACAGGGCAGGCGGCAAGAAGAAACCATGGAACTGGGGCTCCTCGGGAGAAGCGAGAGGAGCAGCCCTCCAAGCACTCTAACCTTAAGCCCCACAGACCATTCAAAGATTTTTCTGGATTGTTCAAGAAGGGCCTGGGTACAATTACTTATTTTTTCCAATCCGAGATGACCACCGTTGGAAAGGACCTACGCTGCGGTGACTGCCGTGGGACTCGCTCACAAACCTTTCTTCTTGCCTCTTCCAGTAGCTCCACAGTCCTTTTGCTTAGTGAGCCGTCACTTTCAGTTTAGTTTTGTGCGTTTTAATAAAACGCTTCATTTTCCAGCATAGGTAAAGCGGGGAATTCTTTTGACACAGAAGAGGAAGGAAGGAGACCAATTTGGGATCCCATCGCACTGTTAAACATATCACCCGGTGTTAATTCGACTTTGAAAAGAACTGAAGCGGCTCAGACCCCCTGATTATCACTAAAAAACAAGTAAGCTTATAAACTTAACGTGTGTAATCTTTCAAAAACGCTTTAGATACCTATCCACAACTGTACGTTCCACGAAATGACCTCAGCTCTCCATACTTAAGCGCTCTGGGATGCATCCAAATCGTCCATGCCAAAGAGATTCCCAAGCGAAGACTAAACGGAACGCGCCGCAGATCCAGGTGCCAGCGCCGTGCAGCGACGCGGCTCCAGCCCAGAGAGGCGCTGCCTGCGGGCCTCCTGCCGGGCTTTCGGCCGCAGCGTGCCCGCCTCAGCAGCGTTTCACACGCGCTGCTTCCAAACCTACCCTGCCGACGGTATTTCCTGGGATCGGGCTCCACAGTAACTCATGCGTGAAACTGGAGAAAAACTCCCTGTATTCTTTGAAAACGTATCATAAAGACTCCTAAAAATAAGAGATAGTAAAATAGTTTAAAAGCCACTGAATATCTTGCTCATCTTTACTACCATGGAAACAGGATTTAAACCCAACTGTTCAAATTAATATTTTAAGAAACTTCTTATTATATGCAACCAAAATATGTATTTTCGTAGATTAGAGGGAATTTTTACTACAGCTCTGCAACAGCCAGGTCATTTTCTCATTCAAATTAGTTACCTGCGGTAGATGGGGAAGCGAGCTCAGAATTAAAATACATGTAAAAAATTATGAAAAAGGCTAATTAAACTATGATGGCTATTTAAAAAACCCCAACCAACCAAAACAAACCCCTCAGCTACAAGAGAGTTGTATTTGGGAAAAAAATAAAAATTTAAAAGGAAAAATTGGTAACATAGACATTTGACTAAATTATGTCTCTTCCCACAGGCGTTCCTACAGAAATACGGTTTCTACAGCTGTAAATAACACAGTTGTCCATCTAACACCTTGAAGACTGAAGTCCTCTACGCACAGAAGTGTTAGAGCACCAACGCGTGTTGTAAACTCCTTTACAGCCTGACAGGAACTCACTAAGAGTGAATCCTAGAGCTCACTTCTTTCTATCAGACATTTAAGGAAAGATGACGCCTTCGGCATCGTCACGATGCAAGTGCACTACTGAATTACATCCTCCGACTAGTAGTCATTTCCACTCAAAGCATAACTGATTATTTACCGTTCGTGCAACGGGACGGGCAGCGTCTCCCACCACAGATTCCTGCCCCATGTTTCTACGCCAGACGCACACTCGTCTCCAGCCCCATCCTCTGCTGCTCCTGACCGGACTCCCCGGCGTGGACCCGGATCTGCTCCATCGCCTCGCTGTGCCTGCAACTGTTGATCGACGCTGTTACCATCATCCCTGCTCTGCCCACGCTGCTCAGGTCCTGTGGGACTGCGGCCTGGTCGGTGAGGACATGCCCCACCAGCGTTGGGGTCACCCCGGCACAGCCCCGTAACGCTGCTCACTGATAAATACTCATAAAAGCTAACGCTTTTACTACACCTAACGAGCTACTTAATGGGATGTAGTAAAACAAGAGCACCACCGACAGACGTGATATGAAACAGAACAGAGGACCCCGCTGATGAGCAAACCCCTACCTTCAGAACAGACCTCCCTCTCGCCATCGGCTCTCTTCAGCATTTGCCATCAATGGCACGTCCCAAGCCACTATCACAATTTGAGCGCATGGACCCTTCCAACTCAATCAAGCGAACACTTCCCACGGACTGAAAAATATTTCCAGACAGCATTAGCAAGAAGATGATATAATACCTGCAGCTTCTGACAAGTCCAAATTTCACCTTAGTGTACATGGACAGAAAAAAAAAGAACTTATGCTGTATACTACATTAGTTTTAAACATTGCAATCCAAAAGTATAGAGAAATGAGTAACATACACCGGACAGAGCTGACCAAGAGGTGAAGTTAGTGTGAGCTGCTGAGTAGGTCCAACTCAACAGAGCCTGGGTGGGTAACAACAGATGGTTCTGGGACCCGGTAGCTCAAGAGCACGGGAACCAGCAGAGCCAGAGCTTTTAGGAACAAGAGCGCCTGCCTGATACAGAGCTCAAAAGAGCTAAACGAAGGAGGACTAACCAATTCTAAGCTGCAGGGCAGGAACCCTGCCGTTTGACACCACACACATAAATAACCATTCCCCATTAGCTCCGGCATCACTGCCAGACCTTCGCCAGTGGCGTAAGAGGAGACCTGAGCTCTCAGCACTGCGAGATCCCTACGACAGTCGCTCCCATTCACGCTGCCAAGGGCAGGGCCAGCCGGGAGAGTCAGAACAGACCCAGGTCTGTGGCTCAGACAGGCTCACTCGTACCTATGAACTCTATATTCCTGCTTTGGGCTCTGTTCCATGCTTTTTTTTTTGTAGAACTCAGTAAAAATATTTCTCCCCCACCCCTTGCTACCAGATGCTTAAATCTGCTCCTGGCTCTGCCACTCGTTTGTCTTGGCATTCACCTAAATGCCACCAATTCCCACACCAGGGTAAGAGAGCTGCTTATAGGAACAGGCGGCGGCGAATATAAAACGAGAGCAGCTGACTTGCTGGTGGGTAGTGTAACAGTAATAGGTATCCATTACAATGACAGTGACATGCTCCGGGGAAGAGATTTTCTTCCAGATGAGCAGTGTGCCAAATGTAAATTATGTTTCCACAAGAGAAGAGGTTTCACAAAAGGAGAACTTGGCAAGAATTAATTTAAGTCATGCCAGTAAAAGCAGCATCACTTGGTGAAAATAAGGCAGATAAATATTTAAATGCATCATCTAACTTACTGGGCTGACCCATACATGCTAGTCGTGCTTCTAAAAGGATTTTCATAGAACCCACTTTTAGCCACGACAAAAGGAAGGGAAATAGGCAGCTCGACATGGGGTTGGTGGAAAACGGTATTTTGTGTTCAAAACCGTGCCAGGACAAGAAATTCTGCTTATGTTCTGAACGCACGGCGAACCAAGATTTCAAACCAAGTTTCTTTCAAAGTTCACCGGTGCCCCCTCTTTGCTTGCCAGGACAGAAAAACAGAGCTCTCGCTGTTCAGCTCCTGTGGGTATACACGTTAGTTAATGAACAGCAACTCCAGAAACAAAGCGGTACCAACACACTAACAAAGCACGACATCGCAGTTCTGGCCATTACCACCGAGCATTGATCCCAACAGCCACCTCCCCCTCCCCGGAGGACAACTGGTTTTAAGCAGGCTTAAAACATATGAAATACTCCCATTCTCGCACCGCTTTACTGGAACTGTAAAGGAGAAGACAGTCAAAGAATATTGCTGGTAAAATGACATTCAATGTTTCAAAATTGTATGAAAGAAATAAATTGTTGAAACACGCAGTTCTTCATTTGCAAAGGTAAACTGACAACCTGGGAACATGAACGGATTGAGTATCCTAATTTGAATAATTTATTCTGGATACTCTAACTGTCGAAGATGAGCTGTTCAGAAAATTTTAAATCACTCTGAGAAGAATTTCCACTAAAAAAAGCAGATCTCCAATACATTTTGAAAAGGCCTCAGCATTACAGATCATAATCATTATTCACAAAAATTATACCTACCACAAAATAGGAGTTAAATTCCCAATTTTTGTCTTTTTAAACATCAACACTAGGGAAGACCTGTGGTCTGCTAATTACTCCCACAGTTATTCGCTGTTTAGTGAGCAAAACTCAGTAGCTTGCAGTTGAATTAGTGCCTGTGGGCACACCGAGACAGTCGCAAGCCGTCAGCACAAGGAGGTTTCAGCAGATACAACTTGAGCCGAGATAGGACACCTCAACATGGGCACAGACACCGCCACGGACAACAAAACCACTTGGATGGCTACATACAAGTCCTAAGACCCTCCAGGGGTAGGTGAGACAGTAAACGACGAAAAAAAGGGGAAAAAACCCTCTCGTACCTGACGGCAATTTAAGGGCATCTATTCCACCTCCCCCTAAGAGCACCAATACCAGGTTAGGACATTTTTCCAGACAGCTGACAGCACAAAACCATTTTAAATAATTCCAACTCTATCACTTACTAACTGCATTTCTCTATCCTTAAGAATAAATTAATCGGTTTCTAAAGGACGACTTCTTTTTCTCCCCTACTCCCATCCCAAATTATCTCCTGCTTTTTGGCACTTCGATTTTTTTTCTTAAAAGATATAATTAAAAAAAAAATTACTGAAAAAGGAGAATTGTAGAGATCTTTAACAAAAGCGCTGCTGGCCACTGCTGATGTCTGTGCTCATGAATAAAAGTGGAATAATAAGCTCATCCATTTTACAGCTTCTTCAGTCTTTACACATTTGTCCTCCGTGAAAAATACGTGAGTGTGAATATAAATCTGTGGTATAAAAATAGCATTAGACACCAAATTGATTCATGACTTTTAAATGAAATCGTTAATATCAAAATCCTAAGAACATGTAATTCCAGAATGGAAATGAACAAACAGGCTTGAATGAAACAAAAATAATTTCCATAAATTTAGGCCTCTCTTCCCATCTCATGAATTTATAAACTAAATCAAATTGTCAGCTAAGAAGTGACACTTTCTTGCACTAGTTTACATTTCGATTCAAAAACTCAAGACAGCGAGTTGAGCACCAACACGAGCCAGCTGCTAACTTGAAGAACAGGAGGAAAACCACAAATACAAGTTACCAAAAAAATATCCCATATTCCATCTTGTTGCAGACATTTATTAGCCGAGTATAAGAGAATTTTCTAACTTCTAGTTCTTACACTTACCCTTCCTCTGCCCGACTCTAAGCCTTCTTACCTGACAAGAACAGCAGCTACACTCTTCCAGGCAATTTACCCTTTCTTGAAATAGAAATCTGTTATGCTCCGGTAATATTCCTGTTGTATTTGATGATGATTCTTGGGACAGTTGATTAAGACCAAATAAGCCTTAGTCTTAATTGGCTGTGTCTCTGAATGCAACAGCAGGAAATTTCTATCTCTAGCAACCAAATACGCAAGTCGTGACAGAAAAAGAGGAATAGTCTAAAAGTACATTATTGAGCTGTGGCATATTAGCTAATTTTCCTCCATTACGGAGAAATTTGAGGACGGTACTTGGACTGGAGCATTCAGAAAATCCTCGAGTGGGAAGTTGAGCTCTGCCAGAAGAATAAACCAAGTCAGCTGCAATCGGGTCTCTCTCGATACTCTTGCACCCCGCTGCACACCCCCCTCAAAGCCGAGGAGCACAGCAGCAGTTAGTGAGGCCCTTTTCGACGCTACTGCTGAAACGTTCCTGGATTGTACACTCTTCCCAGGGGATTTCTACGGCCCGAACTAACCTCTTTCTCCGAGTCTAACCAACACGCTCCTAAATGGCACAGGAACGTCCTGAACGATCCAGAACTAGAGCCAGTACTTGCCAGGGCTGTGAACCCCAGCTGCGGGCTTTCTTTTCGGGTGGCCTCAGCATCTGACCGTATCTTGAGAGCCACATCTGGACTCCAGCTGAAACAGCCCACGGAACAGCTGCTCATCCGCATGACTTGGAGAAGCGTCAATAGGAACCACCCGGGGTCCCAAATCAGTCTGGGTGTGGGAAGCCGGGGCCAAACTATACAGCGCTCTGCAACATGGTAAATTCAGTCTCCAGCCCTTAGCAGCAGCCCCAGCACTGTGCAGCCACACGGCAGACAAAAATCAATACAAATCCACTCCCCTCTTGTTAAAATTTGTCCAAAACATTCTAAAAGGGTAACTTCTTCCGATAGAAGTTACTTAATCTGGCAGATATTAGACCTAATGTATCACCTTTCCTCCTATATAAAAGCATAAAGCCAGAATAAACTCTGTACTGTGTGCTCTAATTTGACCAAATGTTATTATGTGCCTGGGCCTGATCCAGATCAGATTTGTATTGCTGGCTAATCTAATGTTGTGCGGACCCAGTATTAATGATCACGCAGCAGCAGCGCAGACAAATCCAGCAGAAGGCTACTGATGCTCAACGCTACGATCACATTAGCTATCTGGACCGCATCGGTAGCTAACTGATACCGCTACACCGAACTGCAATCCGCCACCGACGAGCAGCTAGACTTACTTAAGCGTTCTCAGATGTACACATGGGACCTGAGAAAGCAGTAATATCTGTACGATAAGAGCAATTAGTTGTACAATTGAAGAAAAGTTGGTGGTTTAGAGGCAAAGTTGATTGAACTACTCTTTCCCTTGCACAGCAAGATAGTATTTCATTCAAAGATTCATTTATTGGCTGCAATACCTTAACTTACACTCTATCGTACACACAAACAACATACCACGTATCTCCATTGCTACAGAAACCAGATCCCAGTCTGGTTAAGATATGTTTGAAAAGGAATACTTTCCACAGCTGGTGAAAAACGTTCACAAATACTTTAGGAAGCTGTAAGATTGTCTAAAGATGAGAGAAAAAGCTATGTGCGGACACATAGGCATCATGACAATTGCCTAACTTGGACTGGAAATCGACTGAAGCGGTTTCTCCCTGGAAACGTTTCACAGGAATGGTAACACCACATAAGCTAATAATTTGATTTTTGTCCATTATAGAAATGTAATTGTTAACTGCTACAAAAGAAATAGTGCACCTATTGAAAGTTAAATACAAAGAGTCTACAACTTACTCTTATGGGGAAGCCAAGAAAAATCAATACAAAACTACAGCTTAGTCTCTTTTCTATGTCCGCAACTACACAAACATCCCAGACTTGAGAGACATTTTTCTCAAAATCACTTGAAATAGTAAAACTGAGATTACTTTTCTTTCATAATGCTACATAAAGCTGATTTTTGAATATAGGAAGTAATAGGTGAAAATATGTTGTTTTAAAATAAAAGATTGAGAGGTTCATAAAGTCAGTAAACTATAACTTCCAAGAATATGTAACTTTACAAATTCTAACACCTCTACGCAACATGCTAGCATCCGTACAGCTTAAAAGAAAATCAAATCCTCCCTCCTGCAGCAAGAAACCCAGAGCTAAGGTTTAAAGCTCTGCTCTATTTTAGTCCTGTTAATCCCTCTGGAATAGCTCTAAGCCTTCTTCAGGTGCTGAGTACACAAGGCTGTCTTCAGCTCATCTCATTTATAACTTCTTTTTCTCCTCCACTGAGTGTCAACTGACTCATCTCATTCCTGGTAAACAGAGCGCTACGGCAGACAGCGCAACAAGTCACAGGAACGCGCCTTACGTGTGATATGAAGACTGAATAGGGCTACAGAGATGTGAACCTGCACACTCCACGTGGGAACCTTCTACGGAAACAGCTCTTTCACCAGGCTTGGACTGCTTCCTTCCACCGGGGATGTCTCTGGGACAGCGTGCTACACTACCACGGCACGGGTGGTACCTCCCTTCCTTCCCACTGCTGCTTTTCCTAACAAAAAGGGGGAAGCAGGAGCTTGAGACGCACTGGTTTACTTGTCAGTATAGAAAAATAAACGTGAGCTTTTAATTAAACGTACGTGACTTCATAAAATTTCACAGAAATCTTCTAACTTACCTTGGTTGGTACATTCGCCATACGCACGTAAAGAGAGTTACGGGCACACACAGGACACCGGCAAGCCGAAACTCCCTTACGCGTCTGACATCTCATCTCAGCCGGCTCGCCCTGCTAAGGCTTTACAGGGCCAAACGCCGCGACTAATTGCTGCAGATTTTAGTTCCACTAATTAGAACTCAGCAACTCTCAGGATGTAAAACAACACAATACTTCTCACAGTTAAATCTGAGTATTTGTTGAAAACACACACTGGGTTTCAATAACCCCAACACCTTGAGTGGACTTGAAGTAGACTTCTGAATGTTTAAAAAACCCATTAAATGGTATTTTAAACCAATTATATAGCCTTGGTGGCACATTCAAAATTCAACTCCTAAACCAAAAATTTCTCAGATAAAGGAGTTTCAAAACAGCAGTAATGTCAGAGACATCATTTCTGTAGCAAAGATGTACTTAAGAAATTAAGATGCTGAAGCATCTTCCCATCCTTCAAGTCATTAAATTCATCCTTTTTCTGAAAGAGATGGGAGGAGCACGAAAAGACCATAGAGCCGCAACTCTGAAGAAATGCTCTTCTCAATACACCTGTGTTCACCCACAGCAACTCGCCAAATGAGAAAATGGTAATTTACTAAATCCACTTTTCCGTTAGCCAAAATGTCTTACGTGAGCCTGACCGGAATCGGCACAGGATCCACACAGGAGATGGATAGCAGGACCCTTAATCTTTAAGGCTCATTAGTCCAATTCCAGCCCACACCGGTAGTCACTGAAAATTTTATTAAGTAATGGCTGTTCGGAAGCCATCACACACAGCCCGTAGGAAATGTATTAGTACACTCAAGCCCGTCTCAGAAGAGAGGCTACAGATTTTGTGCCTCTGGAGACATTTTCTTCAATTCCTGCCAACTGCCTCCGAAAAACAAGTTAAAATAGTTTGGTACGGCACGGAAATTTGCAGTGACATTGTCAATGTGCCTTAGTAATCAGGTCCATTCTTCCAGCATTACATGCAATTAGACTCAAAATAAATTCCTCCAACAGCACCAGGAAAAAAACCACAGCCTGGGTTCCTGCATATTTGTGCCCTATTTTGCATTTAATCCCCCACTGCAGGGAGTTATTGATGGGGATTTGTAGCGATCACACATCCTCTGCCTCCCCAAGAAGCCAGGCTGACAAAAGATTGCTGCCAAGATAGCAGGAAGATGAAAAGATATCAAAATAATACCAAACCCTCCTACAGCCATGGAAGCTCATTCCCACACTTACCTGTGTTTGCATAAATACCAAACATCCCCAGTGAGGATTACAGAGATTTATGTATGGAGAGGAGAGAGAGATGATGTAATTTGTGGAGACAGTCCAATTATTCATTAGCACTCTATACCATCGTATGGGCAGGGGGGAGAAACAACAACAAAAAAACCAAAATTAAAGCAGAACAACCTTTACTGATTTACCCAGGACAGGAAGAACACAAACAAAATATTCCTAACTACAGAGTTTCTGTTATGAGTGCATTCCCAGGATACTAGGTCACGTTCTCCTTCCCGTTGGGGTAGATGATGTAGAGTCACACTGATCTCCAGGCTGGCACCTGGCCACCATACCGGCCGTTAGCCAAGTATGTAACTCACACGGTTAAAATCCGAGATTCAAAGATTTAAAGACTCAAAGCCTTCTAGCATTTCAGTATGCTCACCTTAAGGAGAAAAGCACAGGCAGCTCGACCTGAAGGCCCCCCGAAAACCTGGGGTGCAGTTGCAATGAAAAGTATGAAGTGTGAGTAAGTCTCATTCAGTCAGTCTTTAAATCAAGTTAAAATCAAGTCTCAAATTCAGTAATGAAAAAAAATCCATGGGTGAAAATAACACTCTGCTTATAAAAAACAACCCCTACATCTAGGAGAATTAAATTTTGCCATCAATATGATCTCAAGTACTATCACCCATGCAGTTAAACAAAGGAAAAATGAAAAAATCATTCATTTGTACCTTGAGATGTAAAGTTCATCCCTTCTAGGATTCTTCACAGGAACACAACTATAATCTAACATGTTACTGTACCTAAATTACTCGATATAAAGATGTATCAATCCAATGGTGGGAAACCATCAAATCCTAACATCTAGGCTGATCTCTCAAGGAGATCTTTAAAGGTCAGACACGGTAACTGCACGTCTGACTATGAAAACAAGGAACAGTTAATTTGTAAAACATTTTTATTCTCTGAGATTTGCTGGTCTCCAGACTTTTTGTGAATTAGAAATGATTGAACTCAGTATGCTGAGAAGCAACATTCAACACAGTGGAACTAAAGATATACTTCTAAAGAGCAGGATTTTCTGTTTATTTCGTTGCCAGAACTTGATGAATATGCACACTGGATGAAATGAAATGTCACACAGAGGTGTTAACTCAGTCATTGTTTGAGATCTTCATTCTAAAACCTTAGAAGAGACAGTCCAACATCAACAGCACACCTCTGAAAGCTGCTGTGCAGTGCAAGGAATTAAAATAAAGTATGAAATCTAATCAGGTTAAGTGATCTAGAGACATATTTGCATATATTAGAACAAAAACAGGCGGATTGTTTCTCTGCATCTATTGGCAATTCCAGTACAAAGTTTGTTTGGTCATTGGAAATGTTGTCTAACATATAACCTGTGTATCATCCGAATATCTATCACCACAGCTTCACTATCACGCTGAACAACTATATACTGCCCATTCTGAGACTGAACGGCAAATGACATCATTTCTGATAAACTGTTCTAGTGACTTCACACACACAGTAAATACGCTCAGCCCATTGATCCTGGCATCGATATCCGTGATTTTTACTTTCAGGCTGCACGCGCTAGAACACAGCAACATCCAATCCTCGTACCAAAGCTCCCAAAGTATCAAAAACTGGTACTGCATCATTTTCTTATCACAACACACTGCTTCAGCTGACCTTCCGTATTACCCTTTATATCCCGTCTGTTCCCTTGTCAAGACTTTACAAAGGTTTTGTGGTGGCAGAGCTGGTTTGACTTATTGATAACCCCTCACCATTTACAGGGATGCATCTTCTAATGCACGGGGAGGATGAAAGGCTACAGCAGACGAGCTCTGGTAACCAAACCGTTTCTACTGAAGGTAACGGTGGTCATTCTGTAAAGCGAATTGAGGCCCTAGCGGTGATGAATCAGCTCCCAGTCTGATTCTTCCACTACTTGTTTCAAGCTGCAGCTGCAGTGTAAAATACGTAAGGAAATCAGCCGAGGGCAGTGCTGTAGAGCACAAATTGATACTGTCACCAAAACAAAGTGTCACACAAACGCAGTGCACTCATCAGGATACCACAGCGGCCTGCCTAGAACCAAAACATCAGCGTATTACAAGAGCATAACTAACAATAGTGTATCACTGTTTTGCGACACGGATGGCACAGCCAGACACCAGTTATAAACATCTTATGTGAGCACGTGAACACGATGACAAAGAAAGGCCGTAAACACCCCCCCAAAAAGATGGGTGCAGTTGTATGCAAGAAGCACCCGAGTAACAAAGCGTTACCTGATCAGTTAGTCTTCTCATTCCAATATACGCGCGCGTGTGCGTGTGCGCACGTCCATGCGCGGGTGTGTACCCATACAGCTGCAACAATACCCATCATTCGGCATGGACCCAAGTTTGACTCCAGCAAGCTAAAGCATTCGCCCTGAACCTGAAAGCGTCGGCACACACAGAGCTGGAAAACAAAATCTGCCGGTAGCTGCTCCACATCCTTTGCTGTAACTGTTTTTCTGTTTTAACACACCTACATTCAGTTTCAGGAAGACTCATGGAAGAACAATTATTTAATATGAAGTACAGGAGTAGCAGCATCGACTCGACTGCTGAGCCTCTACACTGTACTGAGATTTAACCTTCATTAACTTCAGTCACACGTGGTTGTGCGGAGGATACAACTTACCACTTCAACAAAGACAGCGAAAGGTTTAAGGACATTTCAACTGAAGAGCTGGCTTCCCAGGAGATCCATTCACTTAATACATAGTGTGACTTACGGATGAGGTGTGTCGCTTCCGTTAACTACAATGCGAACTGAAGTTTCTACTTCCAATTTGACTTCTTTAATGGGGAGTTAATGGTTCATAAGAATTCATAGCGAAATAGATAAATTAAATCATGGCAGACACATGCAAAGCTTTTAGGAAATTCACACCTCTCCCCACCATACCCAATTTAGCCACCTTTCTTGCAGGACCAGTTACATTTGAATAGAAATTTTAACTTTCTAGTTTTTAGCAAACGCCGAATCAAGCATTAAAAAGTTGAGAAAAAAAGTTTATTATGTCATTCAATTAGAGAGCTTTTTATTTCTCTAAATCCTTATTTATACTTCAAATGATTCTATGGTCAGCATCGAGCCTTACTTTTGGCTGTTGTTCCCACCACGTTCTCCAGGTAAGTAGCTCGAGTGCTGGTAGCACGTAAGAATAAAGTGCTGTAAAACATGCCAGTACTACCCATGTATAAATCAAGAATACCTGGACGCCTTCCCAATAAGGTGATACAGATACAATTATTTCATCAACATCAAATCCCAAGACTCCTTCCATAGTACATACATTGAAAAAAGATAACGAAAAAGCCCACAGTATTGATTCGGGACCCTTGAACTATCTAGGTACCATATATACCAAACTATTTTAATGATAGTTGACCAATGTTGTAGCACCAATAACACACAAGTTCTGCTATTAAAGAGTAAGACTTACCACGGATGTTGCCATCACGCAGCATTTCAACACTCTGAACGAAAAGACTTGGGTTTTTTTTCACTTGATATAAGCATGACAAACATGGTACAGCTTTCTACTTAAATTAATACTGCACTCTGTAAGTTAACGGCACTCAGGCTGCATTACAAAACCCAAAACAAGCAGAAAACAAGAGTCCCGCTCAGCACGTGGACACGATTTCCAGGGGAATTTCCTTTGGCCAAGACCAATCATCAGTTTTTAGTTTCAGCAGACACGATTGCAAGAAAAATCGGCACAGGAGGAAGAAAACAGCCTGTTTTTAAAAGCCACTCCAGTACCAACTGAGTTCTTCAGCACCCAGGTGTGTTAACAATTGGTTTTCTGGTTCTCTTACCAGTAAAACCTGCTTGCTCTTATCGTCTGGCCTTGAGCAACTCCAACGGCAAGCAGTTCCCCCAAGGATAAGAGCAGAGAGGTTCCACCAGCATGACCTGGACTTTGATTACCACATCAAGCACCCGTGTACGATAAATCATAACAACATGCAGCACACAACTGTGCCTAGCTTACAAGGTTAAAAAAAGTAATAACAAAGTAAAAATCAGGAAAGAGTAGTAACTTAATATCGGGAGTAATGGCCACCTGTACAAAGCGCGCTGACTCTAATGGGGTAAAGCACTTCTTCACATTACAGGATGCTGCACAAATGCAACACAGGCTACAGATCAACAATTTGAGAACTGTATGATTTGACAGGAGAAAAAAAAAAAAGACATTCATTTTCTTTTGAAGTTTCCATGACTACATGCAAGCAAGTTCTGTCATTTCAGAGGTGTCCATAAACTCATGTTATTAAACTCACAGCGAAACAAGCAACCATCTAAAAGCTGCATGTGAAACCCAGAAGACAGCAATGTTAACACTCCTATCAAGCTTCAGAGCAAGGAGGTTTCAGCTTTACCTAACCACACCAAAACCAAAGACTGACCAGAACTTCGTCCGCTGGTAACATTATACTGACACAAGAAGTCAGACGGTAAAAAGTAAGCTGGTATATTAGCAACAAGGGAGCTAACCTACTGTCGTATTACAAGTAATTGTGGTCTAAATACTTGTTAAAACTAAATGCATGTCCACAAGACCAGAGTCATCAAAATGTATCATTTTTCCAGAAGAAATGACACCTCTCGGCATTTTGGATCGCTGTTACCTCTCCACCCGCAACCCGTGGGGAGGAAGGGGCCCTCACTGCCGAGCCAGACACTCCACTCCCCCCCGCGCGCCGCAGTGCCCCGATCAGCTAACGTGGGGTAACCGAAGGGGTGGCACGGAAAACGGGGGTGCACTCACCGTTCCGACTCTCTTCATCAATAGGAACTATTGTGGCTGGAGGACCTGTTCTGGCCAATTTGCAATCTATAAAGATGAAAAAAGAAGTTATTTCTAATTCCAGAAGAAGGATCTGGGGGTTTTGTTGCTGTTTTTTAAAACAAGTCAGCATATTCGGCATACCGAAGACGAGTATTCACTTAAGTATGATGCATGTATGAGCTACAACTGTTAGCGAAGTTACACTCACAAAGGATCAAAATCTGAGCTGTTTTCTTATCCCTTACTCAGATAAGCTTCATAAAGCAAAGGACAATCTGATGACAAAGGATTTAACGTCTCAGATGCTGATCCATATTTAAAACACACACTTAAACAGCAAAAACTTAATATGGTTTGTTCTGTTCTCTCTTACGTGAGCCTTCCTTTCCACGTCACGAGCACACCCCCCAATCGTCGCCACGTACCACCACGACACAGTTTGACGGCTACGCTATAAACCTGCTCGTGTCTTGCTCTAGAGATACCACCAGGGATCTCGGTGAAGCAGAAGTCGTTCAGGACAGAGATAATACGATGGTAATTTAACCCAAAGAAATAACAGAGGAATGATTAAAAGGTATAAATTGTAATTAAAGCTTCACAACAGAAACAAACATAATTTGAATTTAATTGCAACAAAAGGATCTAATTAAAGAGAGTGAACAGAATTTTAACAATGTTCTAAGGAAAACAAAAGTTAAAAACAGACGAGCAATGTTCGGGAAGTCACATTTTGCCATCTTACCCTCATATTGCCAGTCTGGAGTCAAAAGTTTAGAGTCATCAGTGGAAGCAGAGCAGAATAACAAAAGAAAATAAGTAAGATTTTGTTGGTTTACTCAAAAGATAGGTTCAAAGACATAAAGCAGTACATGCAGAGCTAGCAAATGCATAGGCGTAGTCTTAAAATACATAAAAGCATGTTATACTACGTGGTGACTGTAGTTTGTGAACAATTTGGTTTTCTACATTAAACAGAAGAAAAATATTACCTCTTTAAAGCACACAGAAATAAAAGTTCATTAAGAAGCGCTTTTCCTTTTCAAAGAGCCTCCCAGTGCCACTGAAACAGCGTGGTAAGAGACAACCGTTCTCCTTCCCGTTTCACCATGGAGAACTGTGTATGAGAGGGCAGTCCGCAGTTTTAAAGACGTTTAGACGCTGCTCTGACCCTCCTGACGGCTACACGCCATTTGTAAGAAACGACACCTTCTAACTGGTTTCTAACCAAGGAAGGAAATGCTGGAGTATCACTGTATTATATTTTTTTGAGAGGTCTAAACACTTCACACAAAAACCCCAACAGAAAATCACCTATAAATTAAACACAAGAGCAAGCCAAGGTAAAATGCTCTTTCCCAGCTTATGGTAAAAATTACACATTCATCGACTTCAAAAGAATTGCGCTGCAGCTAATTACAGACTATAATTACCCCAGCACAGACAAGACCTATGAAGGAAGATCAAAACAGTGAAGCATTTGTTCAGATCTCCGTTTAGGTGAAGCCTCGGAAGAGCATCTCCGTGGCACGGTAATTTCCTCTAGCAAGAGCTTTGCTATTCAGCTGATGAGTTCAACTGCAAGACCAAACTTCTAATCACCAAGGGCAAGGACTGATAGCGCAGCATTCCTTGAGGCTGTTAATATTTATGAACAGCCTCAACACCACCTGAATTAATACTAATCGTAACAGTCACACTGTAATCACTACTTTTTCTAAGACAAAGAGGTAAACCTTGCTCTGAAGGTAAAATAAAGCAAGCTTGTGGGGGTACCCGCTCACTCTCCGTCCTTACGTCGGTGACACTTCTTGTAGAGTTTCACGAGCCCGCTTGGTTTGCTATCCTAAGCAGTCTAAATAAAATTCTTTCATGAACAAATTCTCAGTACTTATTCCTTTTATTCTTATATGCTCTACTTTGACACATAGCAATTGAATATTTTCTGTCGGTAATTTTTAAGCTTTTTGTTCTGAAGGCATTAACGGAGCAAACAGACCATCTGAAAAATGACACCTTTCATTTCATTGTAGTTTCCTATAGCCACGTCCTGTGGGAAGATACGTAAATGTTTGCACATCTACAGGAAATAATGTTTTTTTCCCCCGCTCTTATTTTTCTGACTGGATGCTATAAAACTAACAGGACCGTAACAGACAACTCTAACCTTTTCCAGAGACGTGTGGTATAATTTTCTAGAAGTTCAGGATTTGGCTAACTGAATGACCCTTCAAACAACTCTCTGTTAGGGCAACGAAGCTCACCGATACAAACTTATACTGAGACCTTGGTTTCATGAACGGTCCTGCTATTCACCACTGAACAGTAATCGCTGCACACACAACCAAAAAGAAAACCAAAGTAGGGACAATTTTTAATTCTAAAAATTACATATGCCTTACCAAAAGAATAAACATGATTTTTTGGAAAACTGAATGAGCTTTGTCCCCATCACCTGTTTCCACGATGATGATTTCTCCTTGCTGGGTGTCTCAATGAAAAGCTCACTCAAATCAGGTCAACCTCTAGTGCTATTCTTCAATAAGCAAATTACCAACATTACAAGACAGTCATGTATTAGCAGCCTTTTCACAGGATTGGTTTTTCATCAAACACATTGGGGTTTTCAGAATTACAATCAAAGCAGCCACACACTGTGTTTGAGACGCACGCTCAGAGTGTCTCGGAGAAAAGGCAGGCTATACAGTTAAGTTCAGCTATTTGCACAAGATTTATTGCAAGTGTGAGCAGGTGAAGACAATTTCAATGAAAAGAAGAGATTAGAGGAATAGCCAAAACTATTTCTCTAGCTTGGGGAGGAAAAAAAGCCAAACAGGATGTGTGGTAGAAATCTCACTGTGGATTACCCTCATGGCACCAATACACAAGTTCTGCAGAAACGTGTAGTTTTATTGCACAGGTAAGAGTTTACAGATTATTTCATATAATTTCAACCATGGCAGTACTAGCCAAACATCAGATTGCTTTTTAAGATGCCTGTCACCTCTCCCCTCCCCTTCTCAAAGGCCAAACCTAATAATGCCACAGCCTTATTTAGTTTCACGTTCATCGCCATACACCGAACAGATAAATCTACAATTTGTGTAAGACTACCATTTCCAATTCAAAGGGAGACAATAATTTTCATTAAAAACCTTAAAGACAAGCTACATGTTGTAAATACATAGGTAGGACATTTTTTTCCTTGCAAAATACCCTCAATAAGCAGCAGCAGTAGTAAGACCAAGTGCTCGGGCACGGTGCTGTAGCACCGGCCAGACCTGGTGGGAAATACTGGCTGCATGAAAAAGCACATCTTGAGAGTGAGCCAGGTGCACGGAAAGGTTATTCCCATCACGAGGAGGATGGAGAGTCCATCCCATAAAGATGACAGAGGCTTGAATTATTTAGTCTAGGAAAATGAAAGCTCTCTAGAAATACACCTGGGTAAATATCACGAAGGAAATATGAGTTACTTAAACTAAAGTGCAATGCCAGCGCAAAGTACACTGAGTGCAGAGGAGAAATGGCTGCATGCTGCCCACAGATTTGAAAAGTACGTTTCCAGCCCAAACTTTTTTTTTTTTTTTTGGACTGGCAGAGAAGGTAACTCCTGGAACACTCTTCCACAGCAGGAACGGCACAGAACTGCAATTTCAGCATTTTTGAAACATACCTTTTATTTGCTTACGAAGGAGATTACACAAAATGCTCCTCAGCGATATTATGAGACGGGGCTCAGTTTTTCCTCAAGTTTTATTTAAACGTTCCTCAACAGAAATTATTTCAGCAGTAAGATTGCTTTATTCAACATAGACAAGCACAGGTAATTGCAGCACCCAAGGTGACTTATGAAGGAAATATTTACACAAGCCTTTACTTCCCTGTTGTTTTGTTTTAAAGCACCCTATATCTGATCGCGGGCCTCAGTATAAATCTATTGGATATTTTAACTATTCCAATTTCACGCTGCAGATTAATACCAGACTACTGACACGCACCCAACTAACAATTCCCATTTTTATTAAAACTCCTGCAATTGCTAAGATGAGATGGTTTCTTTCCATCGCGTAGTTTCTTTGAACAGAGGCCCCGCGCCCCACGAAGCGGCGGCAGGAAACACCGCACAGCCGGAGCCCGACTTGCCTTACCCAGGGAAGGGACCCCCGCTCTGCCGAAGCGCAGGGAGAAGCCACGCGCCGAACCGTGGTCTCTTTGTTCTACATTTCTTTGTTCTAACTTTCTCAACAAAAAGCAAGTTGTCCTTGACATTCCTGGGCATAATGGAGTAGTCACGGAAGTCAAATCATGCTAAATTGAGCGCACTTTAAGGCAGGCAGAAAAAGCACTACATAAATAAGCTTCCCTATCCACAGTTTTCACAATATGTGTTTATTTTAAGCAGCAGCACCGGTAAATGTAATCACGATGTAGCAGTGCCCTCCTCCCAGGCACCTAACAGAAAAGGCAGGAGGCATCAGGCAAATAGAACTTAGTAAATAAAACAACAAGCTACGAAGGCTTTCCTAAAAGCTTACAGAAAAGCATTTTTGTTCCTGTCATTAAGTTACTGTTTCACCTAACTAGTGCGTTTGCTTTACAATTATATGATCAAGGCAAAGGCAGATAAATAAAGGGCCTGTCTCCTTGGGAGCAAAGTGAAAATCTATTTAACAAACTCTTCATGGAACAGTTACATGGCTTGGATCCATTTGGTTACTGATGGCTAATTTTCATTATTTTAATTTCTAATTATTTTTAATGAGATGGCTCAGAGGAAACCCTCAGTCACTCTTCTAGGTAAGGTGTGCAGCAAGGTCACGCAGCCTGAGCCGAAACAAACATAACAACCCGAATAACCCCGTACTCCGCCACCGGAGCGTTGCCTGACCACCTCCTTTCCCCTCATCCTTGCCCTCCCAAAGCCCCTTCCCAGCCAACGGTTACGTTACTTAGAGGACTTCTCTCTACTTCAACTTCGCAGCTAAAGTAAACCGAAACCTCTATAAAAATGAAAACAAATGTTATTGAATTAGCTAATAAGAAACGTCAAGTGTGGGGAACTGTTAGGCAACACGAGGAGTTCTAAAGACACGTGGAGCCAGTTCCCCGACGAGCCGGGGTTAACCTGCCTGGCAACCAAAGGCCCCTTCCACCCACCGCTCCCCCCAAAGGTGGGGGTTCCCGATTAACGGGAGCGCGCTTTCCCCTCCCGAACTCCCTTCTCCGTGTTCCCACCATCCCGAAAGGCCAACTGCATCCCCACAGCCCCTCTCTGCCAGGGGGCCTCCTTCTCCTGCCACCTCCCGAGAGACCAGTTCCTCTGCAAAGGTGTTTCAAAGGACCTTACAAAGGGGTCTCCTGCTCCAAACCACTTGAGAGACGCACCTCTTTGCCACTAACTGCAGATGGAGCTCACGAGGCTACGGCAGCCTTTGTAAATATCTCCTTAATAGCACTTGCTGTAAGCCCTATAATTCATACACTTGCAAAGACAGACGTACCCTCACGCACATTTAGAAGCCGTCTGACAACGAAGACACGAAGTTAGAGGTAGTCTCAGTCATCAAGAATGGCCTATAACATCCTTCTACTCAACGCAATTACTTGGAAACCCAAAATACCCATTCATACATCCCTGAATTCTAGCTAAATCATTTGAATTAGTGGGGAGCAGTGTCTGAAGTTGGCTGTTCTGATCATCAAATCATATGACTGCAAGGCACACAAACACATTGACTGCTTTGAAGTTCAATAATGAAAATGGCTTGCTCCATTAAAGCCTTATAAATTTTAGTGATTATCATCAAAAAAAGGTCTCCCACAACATTTGAGAGGAGCTGTGTGTTCCCAGCAACAGAGCACAACTTTAAGAAAAGTTCAGTAACTTAGTCCTACCGCAATGTCAAAGACAGGAAGGGTTTTACCCCGACAAAAACCCAAGGGAGCTGCCGTGCAGGGGGTACAGCACGCTCATCTGGGAACCAAACAGCCAACCTGAACCTTTCGGGACATTCTTCTGTGAAATAACAGTCATCTCCTCCTAAAGGGCTCCTGAAATTAAAACTGAAAAAAATCCACTTCAATATGCTAATCACCAACTGCTGCTTCAGAAACACCCAATTATTACTCTAAGTTATTCTACATTTTCTCTTATATTCCGTTTTGCTTTTATATATTCACATAAGTAGTTCTGTTTGTTTTTATTTAAACAAAGTCATAGGGAGTACAACAACAGGCAATCTCAAAATACTGACTCTGTATCAAGCAGATACACAGCTTGATTTAAAAGACTTATTTAATAAAATTCTACTAACTACTGCAGGAAATTATCTGGTGGCAGAATAAAAGTTCATTCTTTGCCATTGGAACAAAGATCAGACTCTAGACTTCATCGGTAATTGTAGAAGGCTCTATCACTCCTCAACGTCAATCCCTTCCTTACCTAGGGCTTCTCCCAGAGTCAGAAAATCGTACCATGCAATTACTCGGTATTTATGTTTCAGCCACCCTTGTTGGATTAATGAACTTCAGAATGTTAAACTTAACAATTCCTCAGTATTTGCCTGTACATTTAATCCAAGCTGAGAACGTTTGAAAAGTGGTGTGTCACGCTCACAACGGCTTCCCCGTAAAGCTGTGAACTCGAAGGACAGAATTAAGGCCCATCAACTCTGACACTAAAAAAAGCCACATTCGTTTCACAGGAAAAACTCAAATCTATCTTCAAGCACAGCCTACAAAAGCAGTATTCCAAGAACGTAGTATTAACTCTTAACGGATTTTTTTTTTCTGTTAATTTGTCCAAACTCTTCCTGAATCCATGAAAATGTGTAGCATCTACAACATCTTAGAGCAAGCTTATCTTGAACCTAGTCACTGCTTGTTCACATGGCATCACTTCATCACGGTGCAGGAAGAAACAGTGTCTAACCACTCCCTGCTGACCCTCTACACTCTCTCTAACTTCAATAAGCCATTTTATTATCCCTAAATATTGCAGCAAACACTAATTTACAGTGCGTTCAGGATCCTGACCCACTTCAGTGACTATGTAATATGGAAAATTTAATATTAAAATTGGCTGCCATTTTTAAAGCAAGCCACTTGTGGCCAATTGCAACTCCGGAGCCTCTAGACAAAGAGCCCTGCTGATGCCTCGGAATCATCATCAATTGCACCATTTTTAAGCCATACGTGCAAATACAACAGTAAGGGAGGTTAACAACATACAGGACCAGTCAGTTTAACCCATCTTTAAAACTAACGTAGGCGAACACAAGCAACTTTTTCAGGCTAGCACCACATACACCACACTAGACTTTATCAGAAATACCATGGCAGTTTAAGACGTCACCGTCTCCTGGCTGGAAGAAAAGTCACCCCTACTGCTGACCTGGCAAAGCAGAGCACGTCGACATTTGAACTAAGCCAGCTCGTTTTGTCCTCAAGTCCACGAGGTGACCGTGTGCGGTCGCTTAATTTGGCTCAACTGTTTGAATAATAGCAGCTGAGGATGAAGCGGGAACAAACAGCTGGCAAGCGAGGTGAGAGGCTTTGACACCTCGATCCACCCCTGCAGGTTCTGAAGCAACTGTCCGACCGCAGCCTAACGCACAAATTATTTCGGTGAACGCTGGAACGACAGGCCCAGCTGCCTGCCTGTGCTCCGCACCGAAGGAGACACTAAAGCCACTTGATTTGATACACACGTGGTTACAGAGAAAACCTCGGAGAGTTCAACACCAAACGCTGGGAAGTCCAACGCTGTAAGAATGGAGCTCTGACAAGTCACTTGGTACCACAAAAAACCTGACACAGCAGCAAGCAAGCCAACACGATATTCCAGAGCCAGAAGAGTGGGAGCGGAGTTAGAGAGAAGCCTAAATGAACACCGGGGAGTTTTCTAGTCCCTAGAGTAGAGCTAAAAGTCTAGATTTTTAAAGTTGTTTCTTCCCCTCTGCATTTAAATGCGTTTTAATTTTGCCCTAGTGAGAACAAAACAAAGCAAACACTCAACATTCAGCAGCGCTCCTCAGTTCAGCGAGAGCAGTAAGCATTAAGCAGCCGTCTTAATTTCAAGCATACTCTTTTCTTCAACTCCGACCCTTTCCATCCGCGTTGAGAGAGAAAGAAAGAGAGCTTGTGAAAGAGGGTTTAGGAAGTCAAAGTATTTAAAGCCCCCCCCCCCCATTTCTTCTGCACTGTTAAGCACATAACACTTGCATAAAAGTCTTACAGATACGCAGCGAGAGCCACTAAGTCCAGTCCTCAAGCCTGAGCCACTGATAACACTGTGGTCATTTAAAATAAGAAATTAATGAGAAGTCATTAATAAAAAAATAGACACCTGATTTCTGCCTGATCACTGACTGGAAATTAAAGAGAGTTTGTGCATGTGCCACACCAAAGACACAGATGGAACAAAAGCCAAAACACCTGCACTAATAGATTTACTAAAACATTGCCAGAACAGCAAGTGCCATGAGGGTATATGCTGAAGCGCTGGGGGGGTGGAGATGGTTCAAGCTACTGAGAAAGCCTGTTTCAAGAGAACTAAGTGGTTCACAAAACAGCCTATCAATGACTACAGTAAAATCTCAAGCCCACGGGTTTTTTAGATTGAAATTCCCAGCAAAACTCTTGAGAGTTTGCGATGTGCAGGGAAAGTGATAGCGTGTTCTCTGCTTTATTTAAATTGGAGATGCAAGAAATGAAAGAAATGAAATTCTAACAGTCTGTGGCATTGGGTGAGGTTAAAGCACATCACATTTAAATCTGCTGGAAAATGTACTTCTGTTTTCAGATGCACTTTATTCTCAGACATGCCCCGTGCTCATTAAGCAACAGTCCTTTCAAAGACCTTATACTTACCTCCACATTTTGTACTTCCACCGCTCATTCATCGGGGAACACGCACAGAAAAACCCCATGAAAGAGTCCCTCTAAACACCTCGATTTACAGAACAAGGTTCCTACTAAAGAGCTACATAGAGCCATACATTTAAGCCGAGTAACTAAGCAACCCAGTTTGAGGGGAAAATGTCCTGTCCTGTTTCCTGTGTGACTGAATTCGGCACTACAGCTGTGCAATTTAGGGTAAGCTTGGCATAACAACCTTTACATTAGCAGGCTTGCGCTACAATTGCTCTGTAGTGCACATCGCATAAGAAGGGCTTTCACAGACTATTCTCAGCTCTTCCTGACAGACATCTCTAATCGTAGAAACTGGGAAGGAACGACAGCGAAGTCGAGTTTGATTCAAACGCGTTTGTGATACTTCTTAAACCTACACTGAATTTCCGTGCCTTGATTCAGAGTGGCTCAGTTAAGCACTATAAGATTTATAGCTCAGAAATTCAAAGACTCAAGTGAAAGATGATCTAAATGTTAAAATCGGACTGCAGCTGAATTTGGGTTGGTTTTAACCGGACAAAAGGTGAGGCTGACGGATAATCACGCACAAAAAGGACGCAAACCAAGTAAAGAGTATTATTGTAAGCTCTAGTTCCCACAGCCTCAGAAAAGGTGCTTTTATACAGAATATGCAACCTGAACAGCTGATTTATTTTGTAGCTTTATTTCTCCATTCTTCCAACTCTTTTTGTACAGATATAATATCTATAAATGGTTCGGTATGCGAAAATTGCCCTGCAAGTGCTGTGGATTGCTATTTTACTTTTACTGTTTCAGAAAAATGCAGTGCCATCCATCTTTTGGGCAATATTCTTTTAGATTGAAACAACTTTCCATTTTACAAGCAGTTTTGGAGTTGACAGAGTTTTTAAAATCATACTTGTGCCCGAAAACACTGTAAAACACATAAAAATATGATACTATGCCAAGTAGCACCTAAAATTGCTATTATCAAAAGTAATTTTTAAGACCATTAAAATGCACTGGATGACTCGAGAATAGCTGTAGTATCTTCAGAAGCGCTTAAACTTAAAACGTTGAACTAAACCTGCTTTTAACCATTACTATGCATCTGGCATTAAAATTTCATGCTGTTTTCAATATTTTTGAAATTGCATTTTCCCTATTACCCATATGATGCATTTCAGACTAAAATTTCATACAGGAGGATAAAAAAATATTTAAGATTTGGAATTAAACTGAATCCAGGTACTATAAGCAAGTTTTAAAGTCACAGTAATTTCAACTGCTGGATAAAAGCAGACATTTAGCTACCAGTACAAGCAGCTCAGAAAATGCAGTTGTAGATACTTGTAACCTTTAATATTGTTGAAACTTCTTTACACGTAAATAAAAAGGGATTAGCATTTATTAACTGAAACATAGGAGAGGAGACAGCAAATTGCCTACAGATGAGCTAATAATATTTAGCCTTCCCCTGTTCCTAAAGGGTAAATTTGTGACTTTTAGACTTCAGGCTCAACATTAATGTTCACTGCCACTGAAATCACATTTAATTATCAGGCTTCTCATCTTCCTCTCAACAGTTCTCCCATTTCAGTCCAGGA
Source organism: Phoenicopterus ruber ruber (assembly GCA_009819775.1). Classification (NCBI taxonomy): domain Eukaryota; kingdom Metazoa; phylum Chordata; class Aves; order Phoenicopteriformes; family Phoenicopteridae; genus Phoenicopterus; species Phoenicopterus ruber. The sequence continues at coordinate 1,802,609 of CM020221.1, forward strand.
TTCCTTTTGTACACAACAGACACAGAAACGGTAAGTTTGTCTTCCACAGAACTGATTGAGATTAGCTGAGACCAAAGAAAGCAGCATTAAAGGGAAGTTTAAGACTAAATTTAGAAAAAAACCTTCATGAAATTTTGTTATATACACAGGAATATCTTCGTTTTTAAAGCAAATGTAAAATTTTAGAATATTATGTTACTGTATGTGAATACCATCGAACCATATTCTTGAGACTATGGTTTTAGCAACTTTCTTTAAAAAGCAGCACTTTATAGACTAGAAAAAAGTTCTATTGACATGAAGCCTCAAACTCCTTTTGGATTTTTGAGATTATAACTGCCCTCCCCTCATCTTAAACATCAGCAACATTCACATGTTGCTGGCCAATCACCAGTGGGGTTCCCCAGGGCTCAGTACTGGGGCCAGTTCTGTTTAACATCTTCATCACTGATCTGGACGAGGGGATCGAGGGCACCCTCAGTCAGTTTGCAGAGGACACCAGGCTGGGCGGGAGTGTTGATCTGCTGGAGGGCAGGCAGGCGCTGCAGCGGGACCTGGACAGGCTGGATCGATGGGCCGAGGCCAATTGTATGAGGTTCAACAAGGCCAAGTGCCAGGACCTGCCCTTGGATCACACCAACCCCAGGCAGCGCTACAGGCTTGGGGGGGAGCGGCTGGAAAGTGCCCGGCGGGAAAGGGCCTGGGGGGGTCAGTCGACAGCGGCTGAAGGTGAGCCAGCAGCGTGCCCAGGTGGCCAAGAAGGCCAACGGCATCCTGGCCTGTATCAGCCATAGTGTGGCCAGCAGGACCAGGGCAGGGATCGTCCCCCTGTGCTCGGCCCTGGCGAGGCCGCCCCTCGAGTGCTGGGGTCAGTTCTGGGCCCCTCACTCCAAGACAGACACTGAGGGGCTGGAGCGTGTCCAGAGACGGGCAACGGAGCTGGGGAAGGGGCTGGAGCACAAGTGCTGTGAGGAGCGGCTGAGGGACCTGGGGGGGTTTGGCCTGGAGAAAAGGAGGCTGAGGGGAGACCTTCTTGCTCTCTGCAACTCCCTGAAAGGAGGTTGGAGCCAGGGGGGATCGGTCTCTTCTCCCAAGGAACAGGCGACAGGACAAGAGGAACCGGCCTCAAGTTGCGCCAGGGGAGGTTTAGATTGGGCATTGGGAAAAATTTCTTCCCCAAAAGGGTTGTCAAGCACTGGCACAGGCTGCCCAGGGCAGCGGTGGAGTCACCATCCCTGAAGGTATTTAAAAGCCGTGTAGATGTGGCACTTAGGGACATGGTTTAGTGGTGGCCTTGGCAGTGCTGGGTTAATGGTTGGACTCGATTTTAAAGGTGTCTTCCAACCTAAACAATTCTGTGATTCTATGTTATTAAGCAAAAAACAAGAGTCAAGTTGTCAGCGTCAACCTTCTACCTTCAGTGACAGAACAACAAGAAGCTGTTTTGCTCCTCTGAAGTCACCTCTCCCACGCTGAGCACTAGATGCTGTAAATATTTAAATAGTTCAAAAAAATTCCACTTGGTACCAGATGTGCCAAATCTACAGCAGGTAACCCACGCCCACCTCCACCGAAAACAGGCTGCGCTAATTAACCTGCCAGTTCCAGGATTGTTTATGTTTCAGGTAATTGACTAGCAATTTTGTGAACATTTACATATTGTGCCTATAAATATCTTTCTCATGACATCTCTAATGAAGTCAATGTTGATCAACATCTTCCTGTAATTTAATCAAGACATCAAGCAGCAGTGACAGAAGGCGAGGAAGACGCCTTGCTGCTCGGTAGAGCAATGCCCCGCTGCGCCCTTCACGGAAATGAAGGGAAGCAAGACACCTCCTTGCCTTTAAGGACATGCTGCTAAAATTAGCCAGTCAAAAGACTTCCACAACTACATTTTCATCATAACAGGGCAGTACAAATTTTCTCCTCCTTTCCCCATGGCAAATGCAACCCTGTTCTGGGAGGACAAGCTGCCACGTCCTACGGTCACGGGACTCTGTTGGGTTATCTAGCACACACCAGAGTATCCCCTACTCCAGCCCTGCAGAAACAACCATCTGCGCGACTGAGGACCGACCTGGAGGCTTTCACACTTAAAATATGGACCCTCCTAATCTGTCTTAACTGAATCATGATTTAATTACCATTGAACACTGTACTGAAGACAGACACTGCACTTTGGTTCTGAAAGCAGAAAGTTTTAGGTATTGCAAGTAGAAGACAGTGTATCTAACAGTAGTGACCAAAAAAAAAAAAGGGGGCCTCAAAGGACATAAAAAAGGTCAAGACTTGGTTTTTAAGCGTATTTCCGAGCAGATGTGTAGTAGCAGAACCCACGTAATGAATTTACAACTTGCAATCAAGTTCCTGTGGCTTCATAAAGTTAACTTATTTTGCACAGAGGATGCTGACGGACATTCACAGATGTAAAAATTAATTAGCCAAGGATCTGGAAAATGCTGCCCCCACAGCCTAGATGAAAAGGTACAGAGCTGTAAGCAGAAAGTAGGCTCCAAAGTCGCAGACAGAAGGTCCTTCACCAAAAAAAAAAAAAGATTAAGGCATCTAAGATATTGTGCAGCTCTTACATGCCACCTGACTGAGTCACATCCATTTGCATGTTCCTCATCCGAGAAAAATGCAAAGTAATAAGACTTCACAGAAAATGTCATCCTTTGAAGTATCTGTTTAATAAATTATGGTCCAACGGATTCAATAATTGAAGTCTGAACTGCTTTCTGCCCATCATAGATCTAGCCTGTGTCTAAACAGCCTGAACCTGAGTTAATTATAAAAGCAATAAGGAGTTTAATGTTGAACAGCTATAAAGAGTTATTTGTTTTTCTTCTGGTTAGATGCACACTTTTGATACCTATTTTGTTGAGCAAAAAACGATACAATCTTAATTTTATAATTAAAATTCTTCCCATCTACAATGTTAATCATACCCACTCTTACATAAGCTGTACTTTGTCTTCCTGGTCCAGCAGTTTATCATTTACATTTTCAGGTAAATTCACAAAACACCTCTAAACACAATTTGCATGAAAAAATGCAGGGCCGGAGGGAATGCAAAGCTTACGTGCGAAGTTAGTACTTTCTTCAATATTTCTTCAAAATGTATTTTAGAAAAAACCTTTTGGTGAAAAGCATGAAGGTGTAACTTAAGCCTCTTTTTTGAAGCTTCTATTTAATAAGCAAACTACAATCTGAGAAGAACGAACATGTCTATGGCATCATCTGTCACTCCTGCTAGATTTTCCAGAATTATACTTGCGTTTGGAAAGCTTGGGCCCTATTAACTCAAAAATGATCTGGTAAAGGCAAAATAGTTACAACTTTCATTTGTCTTTGAATCAATTTAAGATTTATTTTAATAAATTTAAGGTTTTTAGATATCTCCCCTGTAAAGCAACTAGGTGAGGAAAGGAGTACGGGATGAGACAAAGGGCTGTTTGACTCAGCACCCTCCAGGAGACAGTGGTCGCTAGCATCCACCTGAAAAGGGTTCCCAAAACGTGCCAACCACCCCCAAAACACACGGTTAAAGCCAAGCAAAGAGGCTGATGCTGGGGCGCGGGCTCTCCAAGCTCTGAACACCAAAATACTTCTTCCAGAAACTTACACGCTTTGACAGGATTTTTTTTGGTGTGTGTTTTTTTAATAACACTAGTGAAAATGAAGTCAAAGCGTGGTACATCTGCTGTCTGAAGCCTTTATCATCACACAACAGATAAATTGCAAGAAGAGATTCGATACCTTTCTGCTACATTGGAAAAGACATTTCATATCCCTTGCAATACGACTCCAAACCCTCAAAATATTTACTTCTCAATTTTTACCTCCTTAGAAAACAGTTACAAAAATAAACACCTTATAGGACATACTGATTACCATCAAAATCTCTATCACTAATCTCTGGGAGAGCTGAAGACATGCAAAAAAGATCTTTTGCTAAAACAGATGCAATCGTGGTACCTTTGTGCTTCCCAGGATACCAAAGAGCAAACAAAGATCATAAAAACAGTTAACACATCTACTGGCTCCTGGTCCTAGTAATGAGTACAGGTAAATGAACATAAAATGCAAGTCCAGCTCCTTCCTTCAAAAGGTATCAAAATTTTTTTTTAAAAAAGAGGATATTTGGTGGCAGAAATTAAGATTGATCATTGCTTCTTGTACAGCTACAGCTCTCCCCAGCGTTTCTGCTCCTATGAAAGACTGGAAGTGCCAAAGGAATATCAGCTTCTGCCTGTCAGAGATGCTTCTTTCCCCTCCAAATACATACGCACACACGAACGCTTCCCAAGCCAGCGTTTGACTAGAAAGGCCCTTAGCACACCTCAGTAGGTGTACTTGGTAAGTCAGCCCAATCCAAGTGCCTGTTCACCGAAGTTTTACATCAGCAAGGATGGGCAGCAAAGATACATTTTTTTTCTTAAATTACAAAAATATAATAATAATTTGGACCCACAGGCTACACAGAGACTGTCGGCAGGAGGGCAGAAGTGATGCCTCCGAGCTGGACTCAGTTTCATCTCTACAGCTGGAAATATAAGGATATAGGGGAGCTTTCAAAGTCTCCCTGTAAGGCTTCCAACTATGAGATAGCACTGAAAATAAGCCTGCAGATGAGACAGCGATCGCACAGCTATCTCTATAGGTTTAACATGCACTCTTAGCATTCAGCCGTGCCGAAGGCTATTCCCCTCCTAATCCCATTCAACCCTGGTTTTTGATTTTCCCTAGCCCTGATAAGGAGCACACCGGACACAAAAGTACTCAGCTTCTACTCCGTATCCAGGCTGACTGTAATGGAGAGGCTGATTAATGCCGTATTAGCCAGACGCACAATTGAAAATAAATCCCAAGCCATTGATTACACTGGAAGAACAAGCAGATAAGGCATTTTCTTTTCATACCTCTAGTACTTAATTATACAAAGGTTCTACCCACAAGGACTGTAAGAAAACAGCTGAGCACAGCTATGGGACTTCTTTAATTATCATTTTCCATGTATGATTGTTTATGTTCTTTAAGCATAAAATGAATATTTTTTTTTTTGTAAGATTCTGGTTCGTTATGGGTTTATTTCTGGATAATGAAGAAAACAGTTGTTTATCTCAAGCCATTCGCTCAGTTTTTCTTTCCGTGTCAGTGCTTTCATAACTGTTTTAATTACCAGACAACAACAGGTTCACTGATTACATGGAGCTGTGTGCAGACCGTGCCTATAAATGTTTGTATACAGTTTGTATACTGAGCAATTCAAAGACATTTAAAACACAGGAGTCTCCATCACATTTCTTTGAGCACCCAGCATGTTATTAGCCAAGCAGAGACTCTCATCACCTGTTAATCACTACCTCCTTAGCAGAATAAGAGGACTAAGGCTTGAAGACAAAACAAAACAAAACTGCTAAGCCCCTGGAGCTGTAAAACCACTAGCCCGTGCCACTATACCCATCGGTGTTATTAACTAAACAGATAAAATTGTAGATATGAGGAGTAATTGACTTGAGCAGCATCCCAGAGGCAAGCTTCTGTGTCTTCCTGATTAGCTTCATTCAATTACGTTGTCTTAATTGCTCATGTGCTAAAGCTCATTAAATGAAAAATAATATTGCTTTCCTGCAGGTTGTGCACTTGAGATTTGAAAAATGGACACCACTGGTGTACCTTTGAGATACTGCCAGGGAGATTTCAAGGAGCCGTCACAGCCTATCGCAAGCAAAGTAGGCTGCTATTTTTGTGGCTGTAGGATCCTCAACCTCATTGTGAGCTCCGTGACAGAGTATTTCTCATTTTCTTCTAAACTGCTGGTAAATTTTCACTTTAAAAATCATTCAGCTCCCCCCCCCCCCCAAAATAACCAAAATTTTAGAGTTAAGGTTAACACAGCAGCTCATAATTTTAACAGCACCAGAAAACAAAACAAATCTCTGGGCTTGTCGTTAGCTTTATAGTGTAAACCTGTAACTAATGCAGCCCAGAAAGATGAAATACCACAACTTCATAGGGCTACACTTTACAGCTTTTTCAGGTCTCTGGTAAATTCAAGTTTGTCCTTTGTTATCTGTTCAGCCAGAAATTATTCCAGAGCACTTCTGAACAAAAACTCTCTAACATTCCCAAACCACACTGCACATGTAGAAGCAAAGACACTATGTTCTTATGCAGACAAGCAAAGACGGGTCAGGGGGTTTGGTGGGGTTTTTTGTTTTGGGGGTTTCTTTCCTTAGAAAGCATACAAATAACTCCAAGTTGATGCTCCTGACCCTGTCTCTATCAAATGACAGCATCTTCTTCACATGCTGTATCATTATGCTTCGCAGGAACTGCAGATGCCCCGTTTAATCGCACTGGAATAGATTTCCTATCCGGACAAACATACTTGCTGAGCTTCTCATGAGAAACGTATCTTACAGAATGGGGCATTTTAGCGAAGAAGAAACTGTAAACAAAATCTCTATCAACAAAGATGGTAAAATAACATCTTTGATTGATGTCTGCTACTGAAATAAATTTAAGGCTATGAAAATTTGCCACAGTTGCATATGTTATAGAAAAGCAGACATACGGCATGTTCAAATACAAATGACGTACAAAGTGCATTCCCCCCGCCCAGCAACCCAAAACCAACCAGTAAAGGGTCAATGGAACAGACAGCTCACAAAATGTACCTACACACATGAAAAACTTCAAGCTTCCTCCTCTCATTTACAAAACAATACTTACCAAATGAGATGGTATTTACAACATTAAAAAGAAAAAATCCTGATTTGTTTCCACTTTAGCAACTGCTGTACTGTAGCCAAGCAGGAAAAAGGGCTCAAATAACCATTAAAATGCTTCTCAGAAGGGAAACATCAGAAATATCTCTCGAGAGCCTCCTACCAGAAAATTCCCGATCTGCATTGATAAATACATCTTCTGTTTTATATTTAGCATGAAACAATTTATTAAAAAAAATCAAATTGTTAGAAAGCTCATAAAGAACAGTGCCTAGATTTTTGCAATTAATTTTGCTATAAAAAGCAGTAAAGAAAAAGTTGGAAAGACAGAAAAAAACGCACTGAAGAAAGGGAAACAGAGCTGAAGTTTCCAACTTGTGTATCTGAAACTTTGCATACCAAACAAAATGGTCTATAGCAATGGCTCAGAAAGCCATTTAGCACCTCTTACTATAATTTTGAAGCCAAACCTTGGAGAAAATCATGACACAAGCTTGAAGATTCTGGTTTTCATCTTTACACATCTAAAAACCTTGAGATAAAACGCCAGGTACCGTGGAATTACAGGTAATAATAGCGGTCCAGATCTCGTTCTAAGTTCATCACTGCTATTGCCAAATAAACAGAGGAACAACTTACGGAAGTTTTTAAAAGGTGTCATTTATTGCAACTTCATCTACTACTAGCCAGTATCGCAGAATCACATTGTTTTTAATGATTCATGTGGCAGAATCCCAACCATTTTATGGAAAAACAAGTCTGATGAGTCAAGAAGTATGTGCAAAGATCAGTAAAACCTATTGTTTCTATGTAAGAAGATGGGAGAGAATTATATAATGACCATAAACACGTAACAGTAAAACACATCAAGTGCTCTGCTATCCAGTATCATTATCAGCTACACTATGTGGAAGAGAAAAATAGTCCACTCTGTTTTCCTTGATTTTTTTTGTCCTGAAAGTTTTTCAACACTTACTATGGTTTTTGAGTAATTAATTTTCATGTTGTGTTATCCATCCTGGAACAAAAAAAGCCAGCTATTTCTCAAGAAACGTGATCAGTCTGCATTGGCCAACTCTTCACAAAGGCAACTGCGGAACAGAAGTCTCCGGCCGTACCGGTGCAACGCCAGGCAACAACGGAGGCCTTGCTTTAAGCTCCCACCACCTGGAGGTTCAAATCCGCTTTTTAAATGAGGGAGGCCCCTAGCTGCTTACAGCTGTGTGTTCCTCTTTAGGACCCAGCAAATAAGTCTGTTCAAACAACTCTGTTTAGAAATAAGCCGTGAAATTAGTCTCACGCAAGATTTGCACAGCAGGTCAAATAATTAACTCCTGTCCCATTACATATCCTTAAAGTCAGGGAACCATTTGGCAGTAACAGAATTACACGTAGCTGCTCAAACCAATGATGTTCCAAACCAAGACGACACTACTAACAGAAAACCCTTCTCATCAGTATAACGGAGGAAATACAAACAGGTCATTCTAGCAAATGAAGAGGAAAAACAATTATTTGGGCAATAACTTGTTTTTCTCAACAGATAGTACCACAGAGCAGGATTTGACCCATTATAAGGGACAAATAAATCAAGTATTTAATGTGGCATCAATACCGCAGGCAAAATAATCAGTAGCTTAAAAATCCGAAACTAAAACCATGATATTACGGTACAGTATCAAGCAAAGCGAACTATGTAAGTAAACTATTTACTGCTCTGCAGAAGTATGTTCAAAAATGCCTAACAATTTGCAATACCTTGAATAGAAACCCCATTTAGATGTTTCTAAAATGAGAAGCCATAATGTTTATCACTTCTGAATTCAAAAAAGAAAACTGAAATGGCATTGTAGGGAAACACACAAGCTCGTACCACAACGCCCATCCTTCTGTGAAAATCAGCTTTCTAGGATAATTCGGACTAGATCTGTTCAGCCTCCAATAGCAGAGAAATCCCATTTATCTATCAATCCAATTCCAGAACACAATTTCTCTCCCTTGCTTCCTTTTTCACCTCCTCAGCCCTTCACTTTGCAATCAGGCTTAACTAGGTGCATCACAATAATGTGATATTATTTAAATATTTGATTTCTGCTCATTGTAGCCTACATATATAAACTATTCATCTCTGCACCAATTTAAGGCTTGCCAAGCCTCAATAAACTGTTTAATAATTACTTCAGTAAAGGACAGATTTTTTTCTTACTATTTTTTAAACCTAACTCAATAAGACCCTTGGACTTTCTTCTTTTTTAAAAAAAAAAAATTCCATCTATTGCTTTCTTCTGTTTACCCAAAAGTTTTCCTTTCATTCACCATCTAAAAAAAATGTCTTCTCTTCCACCAGAGACTCCCTTGAAGAGATGAAAGAGGGGGTATCTGCCTGGGAGGAAACCCAGTGATCACGTCTGTGCATAAGGGCAAAAGTCTTCAAGACAAAAATCTTTGAGTCCGTTCTATTTGCTCTATTAAGTTCACATTAAATATTAACATCATAGTCTAACCTGCTGCAGAAGCCAAAGGCATTTATTCACCTGACACCATAGGCCGGAGTTCAAAAACTACAGCAGTGTTTGTGGAAAAGGGAGGGCGGGTGTTCGGGTTGGGGGCTTTTTGGTGGTTGTTTTCGGTTTTAGGTTCAGAACTGCCGACATTTCCTCGCCGCAGGCACTCCATATAAATCCCTAGCAATTGACTGAGTTTACATGAGCTTTAGTCAGGAAAAACACTGTCTATATTTAATGATAGACAACAGCTGAACAGTAATGATCCCCTAATCTGAAAATGATTACTGTAAAATGAATGCATTAAAATGAGCTGTGCGAGCTCATCCTTTACAATTATTGCCCAAACGCACGGCTCTGCTCCCACCACACACACTATGGCAGAGAGACCGTTGTCCGGGGCACAAACTCGGACCCTGCAGAAGTTCAGGCCTTCTGGAAGCGCCGAGAACCCCAGACCCCTGTTTAAAGGCCTCCTAAGTAGGAGTCCATCCTTACCAAATAATCAACAAGTCAAGAACTCCTCTGAAAAAACATCTCACACTTCAGTTTTTTCAGAACTTAGTTACACAGTACTACTGATCATCTTCTATACTAATTACTTAAAACTTCATAATTATTGCTATTGTAATTGGAGGCGTCCTTGCGATAACCCACTGTGCAATCACGTCTTTGCCACGTAATAAAACAGAAAACTTATGCTCCTTATTGATGCAGTTAAGAATGCCGCTCCTGATACATAAATTAATTGAACTGGAGCAAAACTGGGCATTTGAAGTGATTCAGAACCAAATCTGTAATTCGTAACGCACAGAACCTGTGCTCTAAAGGACACGGCTATGAGTCAGTTCTTGTTATGTGAAAATCAAACCATAATAAAATCAAGTTTTGATCAAGTTGAAGTTCCTGTGCCTTGTTTTAAACAGCTACTTCTCATCAAAAACAGATTAAATTGAAGCATAGTAGCAACACAGAGGTAGTTTCTATCACAGTTTATTTGTCAACATATGACAGTCTCATATAAAAGCTCAGAAAATAATTCTTACTGCTGGACTGAGCGAGACGAGGACAAAGGAGATGAGCGTCCGGAAAGAACCGTGACAGGACAGGGACAGAAACACACAGGAGCAGAAGGAATACGCAGTTTGCCAAGCACCGGAGCTCAGGGGCAGCACAGGGAACCCCACGACCAGGGGCAGGTCGTTACAACGCACACAAACGGGTATTTACAGAAGAGCGAGCACGAAAGAGGACGTGCACCGCAACTCCTGGCCAGCAGGAAGAAGGGAAGGTCTGGAGAAAGAAGCAGCAGCAAATGGGTGTTTCTCTCCACTCCCTCGACTTTAAAGAGGCTTTAAAAGGTAAATTCATGGATTCTGGAAATTATGTTTCTGCTCAGAAAATACCTCTGTGTTTCAACTCATCCCTCACCCCATTTATCAGGTCCTGTGGCTGCAATGAAGTCTGCAGCAGAGAACACTGCAACTTTGGAGTTTCCTAACAGCTCAGACCCCTTTCCCCACACCGATTGCTTCATCTTAAGAAAACACTTTTAGAAAGAGTTAGTTTGAAAATAAGCTTCAGTAAAGAATAAAATACTTGTGCTATGAATACTGTATTTCTAAGCCATAACTTAGGTACATAACCCAACTAATCACGCAGTGGAAACCTTACTGGAACCCATCTGTGTTTGCAGGCTACCTATAACCAACCTCAACCCTGAGTAGCTCAAAGCTTCTGTGTTGACACAAATAGTTTGCTGCAGTCATACTTCTTACTGTAGAAAAAGATTACTAGCCTCCCATGTCACACTCGGGAATTCTCAGTTTCCAAAGTATTGCTACATATACAATATGTGAATACAAACAAGTCAGCACAGTATTTCTAATAAAAATAAAAATTGAGTAAGCAATGGAAGTAAATGGTGGACCACGATATGAATATTATGGCTCTAAGGGACATAGGCAGATTTTAAATGCTGTCATTTGTAGTATATATCTGTTTTTCGAAAGTCAGACTAGTCTAGTTATTGCTCTTCAAAAACAAAGTCTGATTTCCTCCAAAGTTATATTTCAATAAATAGCCAAGTTAAAATATTTACTTTTGTTCTTTCTAAGGGCCTCCTAGTAAAGAAATACGGTCAGTTAGTAGGAGTTATCTTACTAGTAGATCTAGTGGCCTACTGATCTGCAAACGTGTTTATGCTGAAGAGAAAACTGGAATAAAATGAAACACACAGGTTCTGCTGATCCAGCTGGAAGTGTCACAGCAGGTAACGGAGAGATGGATTTACTGGATTAGCGCAGATAGAGTTCATCTTGTGGGGAACAATGTCAGAACACATGGAACTACACAAAAAGTACAAAAGCAAGGATTGCTTGGAATAGTATTTTGAATAATTAAATTGGCAGCGTCCCACCTACAGCAAGTGGATTCTGTTTAGACTGAGATTAAGAATGCGCATCTGTGCAGAAGGGAGACCTCGGCAGCTAATTCAAGCCTGGAGGGAAAGATGTCAGCGGAGCTCAACCAAGCTCTGCACAGGAAGGGTTGTTGCCTTCAATGTCGTTATCCCACTTAGAACAGAGATGCAAAATGCACGTGAGTATACGCGCTTTACATTAACGAATGCACATTTGCATTCAGATTCAGGATATTCATGACTGAAGAGCTTTACTGCAGAACAAACACACAGAGCAGCTACCGTGTAATCCTCTGTACCCAGCAACACACACGAATCCTACCTCATCCCCCCAAATTAAGGGAGAGATCTACCACATCTGAGAAAGGACTGTCCTAGTCACACTACGCCAGTGCGCCCTCTCTCTTGGCCAAAAGGAATTAGCTTCAATGGAAGTGGTAAATTTGTTCTGTGAAATCTGGACATGAGATGGAGATCATAAACAGAGAGTATTCTAGAAAACTTGACTTCCTTACTCAAATTCCATGTCAAAACACTAAGTTGTCACATAAATTTCCACAGACACGCCTCTCCACTCAAGACTCTTTCAAACATTACCATTCAAGCACAAGACTGACCAGTACAGGGGTTAGCTCTGCTCAACACGCACAGTCTGTGGCTATAAACCAACATACGAACACACAGACACAACTGTCACTGATTTTTAGGAGCTCAGCCCAGTATCATTGGCATTATAGTTTACCCTATGGAAGTCCCGAAGTCCAAGACACTCTTACAGAGGGGACACAAGCTGTGCCAGTGCCCTTTCACAAGGGTTTCTTTCTGCTTTCCCTGCACCAGGCCTTCCCTTCCCAGACATGAATCTCGCCTTGAGAAAGAGCACCTGTCCTTTGGAGGAAAAGCGCCAGCTCAGTATCCACAGCTTTCTCACAGCAAGTGATAGCTCAGGTCAGCCAAGCCCTAGGAGGCTCAAAGAACATCGATGCTTGCAACCATATAATCCAGGCAATCCAACACACCCCACCGCCTCGTGTGCTGAAGAGTAAGACTGAGCAGAAAGAACTTGGCAGGCCAGTGCCCAGAAGAGGCTTGTTCCTAGCTAGATCCCAGTCCGGCTGTTCCAAGGATGTTGAGATCTGGGATCTGTTTCTTCTCAACAAGCAGCTTCCTGCCTCATCCATCCCAGCACCATCCAAGGGAGCACGCAGGGTACTCGGTCACTTCTGCCAGGAGACCGAGGGCTGAAATTTGCACATTAACTAAGATGAACCCTGTTTCCCTTGCCCATGTTTCATGAATTTAACTCGCCTCTTGCCGACGGGAAATTGATCTTCTGCAGACTCGGAGTGTTGCTAGTGGCACTTCAAGACATCCCATCAGTTACGCTTTGAAGAACTAAACCCGTCAGAGGAACTAATGGCTAAACTACAATTCAAAGACATCAAGGACAGCTCTTTTCCCTTTAGGATCGCTGCAGAGCCAAGTGCCAGAGCTCCCGACCAAAAGCAGCGAGTTTTCATAAAGCAAGCAAACAAATTACCTGTGTTCTGAAGAAGAGAGGCTTTCCCAGGCAGCCCTTAGGCAAGCACCTGTTTGCATTTCTCTTCTTCCACTGGATACATACAGTATAGGGCTCAGGGAATGATAAATGGGCTGCGTGTATTCAAATATGCATTTTCCTGAGTTAATTTCCTGCCCAACAGTAATATATCAAGATCTGAAACTATTTTATTTTTAAAGTAGCCTCTTAAAGTGATTTGTGAGGCCCTTTAGTTATTCCATTTTTGTAGCCTAAGACTCCATTAGACTGAATAAAAGACAGTAACTAATAGAGGGGGCCCCATGCAGCAGAAAAATAGCTGAAGGAGCTTAAGCCTGAATAATCCTGGTGGCAAAAGTGAATTGCACAGTTGTGTTTTTCACAGGAAAACCCTCATTTGAAAAGCAATCTCCCATTCAGGGTAACAATAAAGACTATTTAAATGGCCATTCCTTACATCCTGATAAATATCTGCTTAACCCTTATGAAGTGAAACACATATTTGGATAAGAAAACGTTCTGATTAGCCTCAATTTGATTTCATTTCAGATGCCAGCACTAACTAGAGATGGACTTAATCTCAATTAGTTCAACACCTTCTAAGTGCTGAAGTTGGCAAGAAATGCGTTTCTTCCTGCCTGGCCCACGTGCCTTGCAAAGTCTGAGGCTCAGTTTAAGGATCTAGTGAGGATAAAGTTTTCCATTACGCCTAACCTGGAAGCTGCTGCTAAGCCCTTCCAGACTTGGTATCGCCCTCCCCTGCTGCAGATCCAGCACTTACGCAGCTGTAGGGCGAGTCGCCTCAGCTTGTTGAGCCAATGGAAAATAAACCCAGCAAGCTCTAGTCGCTCACGTAGTCGTTTGGTTTGGGGGGAGTATTTTATGTGCAAAAGGAGACAGGAGTCAGAGTTTCTGTTCTTTCAATACAGAGGCCAAAACCCTTAACGCTGATGTAAACGAGGCCTACCTTTAGTCTACTTTTACGCCAAGCATCCCCACGCACCCCCCTCTCAGCGGTAGCAGGAAAAAGAGTAGCAGGGCGCTCAGCAGGAGATTACTCTCAAGCAGCTCCTTTAGCACAGCCAGGCAGACGGTCGGGCTCACCTGGCAATCTGCTGCCCTGGGCAGCTTCCCACGCAGCCAGCTTTGCGTCCAAGGTAGGAAAAAAAGTAGATGCTTAATGCTCACCACAACCCTAATGCATACACCGTGATGGGAGATATTTTTGATACCTAGCGATCACAGTTTTCCACCCATTCCCACTGAAGTCAGTTATTTCCTCAATTTCCCCCTACTGTGTGTATTTTATCCCAGAGAAGTCTAGACTCCCCCCCAAAAACAACCCATCTTGATTCAGCCCTTCAAGGGCCTTCATTACCTTAAGGACGAAAAGCAACATCTACTATCTTATATTTCAACCAAAAGGAGATTATGTTTGGGTTTTTCCCTCCATCTACGTGGTAAGTTAGACTGCAATGAAAACGCTAACGTGTATTCCCTCAAGCTTCCCAAGCATGAAGTCTGTCCTGCAGAGGCACTCCTGCTAGCAAGCCCTATACTCTGAGAAAAGATCCAACCAGTAGGTTAAACAAAACCCGCTGAGCCATCAGTGACAGGTACATAGTCCTCACTGCAGATGTCAACGGCACATCTCCTGTTCAACAGGCTGGAGTAGTCAAAAGTAAGGAAACGAGTCTGAAACTAGAAGATTACATCACACTACTTCAGTGCCAAGCCCAAATTCACCAATGTATTTGAAAAAAAAGATAAAAAAAAAATCAAAACAGATCATTCCTACTTTACCTTATATTACAACGCAAGTACTGGCTCCATACCAAATGCAAGAGGAATTCAAGCATTGACATTTTTAGACGGCCTTTACAAGCCCAGTCTTTGCCCTCCTGCCCCTCAAGAACTCCCTAAAACACAATCCAAATTTACACCTGCAGTACAAGATAACATAAGGACCAAGATGGTCTCATCTCCGAGTGTATTAATTGAGGATTTTTGTCAGTATTCTCGTTTTACAGTTTAAAATCTTCAAGTGAAACATAAGGGACTTCTCAAACCTTTTCTTGTGTACAAAAAAGGCGAAACAAGTCAACTTCAGGTTAAAAGCAGCCCCAACAAATTACTATCTTCAAAAAAAATCCTTCAAAGATGCCATTATATATATACCACAATTCACAAGCCCATTGAACGCGTCCGAAAACCCTAGTAACAGAATCATTGCAACGTTTGTTGGTGGATCTTCAGGTTTGCTTTTGGTTTTCTTCTGTTTTGAAACAGTGATCAGAATTAATTTTGCCTTTCTTTCATCTTTTAAGAGTAAAGAATAAATTGCTGGTACCTCCAAGTTCGCAGCTGTATCCTTCATGACAGTTATGTACTAAGTCTCAGTGCTGAAGACTATTAAATCGGTTAATTGTCAAATGATCATTTTTGCTGGATCAGTTTGATGTGGCATGGAAGTGCACACAGACAGCTTTTACATTCAGCAGCCTTCTCTACTGACCAAAAGATTGCTGCTAAAGTGTTTCTTCTAGTCATACACATTGGATTAAAAAAAAAAAGGAAAGAAATTGGATCCTGGGTTTCCACCTTCCTCCTCACTGCTGCTTTTAGCTTCAGAGTTTGCCTCCAAATTTAATAGAGTAGCACTGTAAAAATAAGAGAAATTGCAGCTGACCTAATTTCACATATTGGCAGGACTATAACTCACATTTCTACTTTTACTTAAGCTAAAATATTGCTACCAAAAAAAAAACCAACCCACCTTTGCAGCATTTCTCGTGCTTGGAAAAGAGCCAAGTAGGGGCAGCAGAAATCATAAAACCAGATTTCTCTTTTTACTTTTAAAAGAACAAAACACCACATTACCCATCCACCCACAGTCTTGCATTTATTCTGGCATACCATACGATTGAGCAAAAGAGTAATACAAAGAAAACATTAGAAGAAAACACTGAATGGGTTCATCAACACTACATTGAGACTAATGTGATAACTCTCTAACAAAAGAATTGGGGTTTTAATAATTTTTTGGGAGGGGGTGTTTTTTAATCCAAATGGACTACAGTAGATGTAAAGTATTCGCATTTCCTCAATAGATTTTACATACTCCCCCTGGGAAAGGATGGATTATGAAAATTCTAAGCACTACCTGAAGAGAGCTGGCTAAAATGGGATGACAGGGAGTCTTAGTTCAGGTGGGTACCTCATCCTGAAAGGTGACAGAGTTCTCTACAAATGCGTAGTAACATACGACTGAAACTTCAGCTCACTGAAAACTTGGAACCAGAAATGCAGGGCACACATTTATTAGTGGCACAAATGGAAACAAAACTTGAGCACAAATTTCAGATTGCTTTGCACGTCACTTAGACACCACTGACAAAAACATTGCTATGAAAAAAAAAAAAGATCCCTAAAGGCCCGTGCTTTTCTGTTACAGATGATGATAGAAAACGACAGAGCTGTATTACATTACAGCACAACCGCCAGCCACCAACGCACAAAATACACCTCACGGAGAGAAATAACTCCAACAGAGAGAGCAAAGCACAGCTGGCATCGTAAAGAACTGTCAGGATGTCACCTGGACACAAAGCACAAATGCCAGCAACCACGTTCAAGAGGAATTTAGCCAAAACAGGGACACAGGGGGACTACCGGGACAATGAGGGGAAGGAGAATCTACTTTGCAAGGGCAGCCCACAGGAACGTGTTTTAGTTTAGCGAGCAAAAACCAAAAGGGGGAATTATTGCTCTCTAAACGCTCCTTTGGCTGGAGAGCAGAAACACCAGTGACAAACGCATTACCTGAACGGAAAGACTGCACAGGCGCTATCAGCTAGCCATGAATAAGTTGTCTCATTTCTACGAGACAACAGCACTGAGCCAAATGGACAAATGAGATTCTGGGGAAGCTTTCTAATAAGTCTAGGAAGAAAGCAGCCTAACCATTTCCAAGGCACTCCTTGATAAAGTTTTTAAGGCTACTTTGTAACATCATTAATTGCTGTGGCTGGGGAAGATTTGATGACTCAGGAGGTCAAGCAAAAACATCTGAAATAGAGAAAATACGAGCTAATGGAGCAAAATGCAGTAATAGAGGCATGCGACTAACTAAATATGCACAGCTACAACCAGGAAAACAGATCATTTGCATGCTAGATGCAAAGAAATAGGTTATAATTTCTGCCGTAATTGATTTTTCCTGTTCATATTCATGATTGTTCTGCTGTTAAAATAACTCCCCTGTTTTTAAACTGCAACTGCTAAGAGATTGCATCTTTTATACGTTAGAGTACAAATTTTGTTATTGCAAATTAGAACCACCCTACCAGTCCCAGGCATGCCAAAGTACTTCTCTGCAGCGATGTAAGTATAGAACATAGTTTTCTATTAAGCTGCAAGAAATATATTTCAAAGTAATTGTTTCTGTAAGCACTGCCTCATTAGCTGGGTGGCATTTGCTGAGTAACCAGTACCCCACACCCTGGCTTAAATTAATTTCCATGGTTTTTTTTTTTCTATTATAGCATTACAGTATTTATACGAAGTACCTTAAAGATATTAGAAGTACTTTTTGCTAAATTTACCCTTTCCTGAATGAGGGGGGTGGAGATCAGTTCATTCTTGAGTTTGTATTGGGTGCTGCGTGTTCCTCAGGCCTCAAGCAACAGCATTTCTGAACTCTTCCCCCAGTAAAGTACCAATACTCTTGGCTAT
This sequence comes from Phoenicopterus ruber ruber, assembly GCA_009819775.1. Lineage (NCBI taxonomy): Eukaryota > Metazoa > Chordata > Aves > Phoenicopteriformes > Phoenicopteridae > Phoenicopterus > Phoenicopterus ruber. The sequence goes on from CM020221.1 coordinate 1,820,546, forward strand.
ATGCATCAAATTTATATTCATTGAAAAGCAAAGCCCCCTCTGCTCAGCCTATGTAAGAGAACATTATCATTAAGAATAAAAACAAGTTTGGGTTCTGTGCTAGAAAAATGGCATGAGCCAGGGCAAACCAAAAAGCCCCAACACAAAAAAAAACCTCAGGAGAAATACCATGATGTGGCCACACTGCAGGGATCGTTGTAAACTCGTCTGAAACACTGGCTTAGACAGAAAACATGAAATTTCAAGAATCTAAGTTAATGCACTAAAAGAAAGTCTATAAAACCCCAATACTGTCTCCAAAGTTGTGAATATTTGGAGCAGATACATTGCTAAGTCGTCCACGAGATTTAGACCTGACTTTAAAATGTATATTCAGGTCTTCTTTGTTTCCTAGTGACACAAGTGAAAGTTTTATTGGCAAGTTTTCATATAATCATTGCAAACATTCAATAGAAGAAGGAAATAAAAAGTCAAACTGGTGCAAGGCAATTTAAAAACCCCAAAGAAATGTAATTAGCTGTTTCTGCTGCCATTGCTATCTGTCAGTGATGCAGTTTTCAACTGCTCACAGTAACGCCTGACAGAGTTTTGCGCAGATTCTCTCCTACCTCATGACCCCATCAGGCAACAAACAGTGACACGAACCACAGATCGCTCACTGCAACTACACGTTTACAGCCTTTTCAAGTGAGGGAGCTGCTATGTGTTTTCAGTCACGTTATCATTAATGAATGATAGCTCTGTATGTAACTGTGGACAAGGATCTCCCCCTTCCTCTAAATCACCTGTAACAGAGGTACCATCTGCATACTTTGAGGTAGGGACATCAACGAACATGGAAGTTTGTCATACAAGAAGTAGAAAGGAGTAAAAGTTGAAACCTGAGGAATCTATTTCCCTATTTTGAAATATCAAAGTGTCTGCTACTATACTTTGAGGCATCCGTGCCACGTGTTTTGCACATTTCTGCATCGTTCAAGTGTAACTAGAAATCGGTATTCGACTGAAATTCACAATGCAACTTTGATCAAAGATGTCTTTCCGGATGAATGTTATGATGTTGCCTGCGTGAGTTCAAACAAGATCACAGTAAAAAGTATTGCTTTCTATTTTCAGCCTCCCACAAATGCTCTTTTTCCATGACCACAGCACAGACATAGCCCAGTGCAGTCCTGTCATCCCGCTTCCCTCCCCTCCCTTCGACTTGTTCCCCTCGCTCTCCAGCACCCGCTGCCTCCCGTGCTGCCGAACGTGCAGGGGACATCCCGCTGCCGCGCGGCCTCTCCTCCCTCACATCCAGCGCTTTGCTGCTCAAAGAGCACTTGACGACTGTCACCCAGTCCAACACTGCAACCCGTAACGGCCCCACTCCTCCACTGTAATAAATGATTAAAAAGCAAACTAATTGTGTGCAAGCATAGACCAAGTATCTGAAATACGAGCAGCTCATACGCTCCACTTCAGTGTCAAGAATGACAGCTATAATGACAGTGTATAAAAATGGATAAAATGAAATTAGCTGTCTTGTATATTATGGACATCAAATACAATGTAGGGTTGGGCTGGGGGATGGAAGGGAATAAAAGGGCATTTGGAGAACAATTAATAGAGCAAGAAAAATATACTTTCTACTTGGTAACAAAAAACCTAAGCAAAATTCAAGCAGGATTGAATACTTCTCACGAAAGCAGAACTACTGTACTTCCTTACTGCCAAAATAGAGTTTTCTAAAAGAAAATCCAGCTGCAAGAATGTCATAAATCTGTACCCTTACAGCTTACCTACATGGAAGGCATAAGTGCCGCTTATAATGAGCAACTTTGTTACAGACATTCTGAAACCCTACTCAGTTTTCACTTATCCCCCCTTATCCCCCCTCATTATTCTTAACAGTATTTAAGAACAAGTCTGTCAAATGCAGCTCTTCAACATTTTTTTAATTGTTCAAAAGAATAATTTATAATCAGTTATCTAGGTCTGTAATTTTTTATTACTATAGATAACTGGCAGAACACATTTCTGGTATTTCTTGATTAAATTCAACAAAGATGCTGTAAGGATGAACATGAGCTATTGGTGCCACGTTTCAGGATTTCTGAAGTATTGTTTCTCTAGAACACCCTCACTGTGAATCTTTTCTTGAGTTTGTGGTCAGGTATGTATACAGCCCATTAACTATTCTCTCTCAAACTCCTGTTCCAAGTGCTGTAACTGTCGATTTACATATAAAGCAAGGTAAAGTATTTCTTCAATGAATAAGAGGAAACAAATTTAAATGCTGGAGTCCAATACTGAATAATCATAACTTAAGATTTTATCTTGCCTGGTAAATCAACAGCTTGGTAAAATATAATCATTGGCAGATGCTTAAAATCATGAAACACACCCAAATCGATCTTTATTGTAACCTCTCTTTCTTACCAAGCGTCAAACTACTTTTTCAAGTAATGATTCCAGGGGGGGAATTGAAACGACATCCCAGAATCCTCCCACCCCTCCCACAGCTATGCCCCCACGGCAGAAACCTTACCTTCATCGTTCTGGGCCGAGCAACCCGCTAAGATAGCAGCAACGGCAATCGCTACAGCTAACCATTTCCAGAGACAAAACCGCTGTAACATTTTTTGTCAAACTTCACTCAAGGCAGATCTGAAAAAGAAAGATTTGACATACGCATTAGTCAACCACCCTAGACAAAAGTGAGTGATTACAAACTACTGCACGGGTCAGTATGTATGTGTAACTACATAGGGCATATATATAGTCTGTAAGTGTGTGACATTGTTTCTGTTAAAAGAAGCAAGGTTAATCCCATTAGTATCAATACATACATATGTACTCGTTAACTTGATAATCATGTACGCACAGGCCTCCAAGTAAAGAAAATGCAAGTTTCTTGCTTAAATCAGGTCTAATTTCCATAATTTCCATACAATCAAGTATTTATATTATCCTCCCTGCTTTACCCTTATGCTTTAAAGCATAAGAGAAGTGACCTTATTAGAGAAATTCTGCTTATTAAAACCAGTGTTCAACTGCAAAAGTCAGCAGGGACCCAGTATTCAAAGACATCGCCCTGCAGAACCTCTCCCAGGAAAACCATGAGCGAACCTCGTCAGCGGCCTCCTTTAATGAGACAGGCTGTTGGTTTGTGCCCAGCAAAGGAGGAAAAACAAACCACCCACCCTACTTGTACCAAAAAAACACCCCCAACACAGGAGAATAAACTGGCCAAGACAGGACTGGATGAGCTCCAGAGCACATTTAGAGCGAGTAACATCGGAAAGTTATCTAAAGCTCTGCTTTGTAGCTCCAATAGCAAGAATTAGCATATTTCTGTAGCCCAAAACTGAATTATTTAAAAACATTCCTTCAAATCTAAAAACACTGACAAATACAATGGAATTCCTAGCAGCCTTAGCATGAAATGGCGAGAGACTTACAGCAGTATAAAAACAAGCTATTGTATAAAAAGGGTTTAAGTGCTGTCAATTTTCCCAGGCAAAGCACTTGACTCAGATTTCGTTGCCACTTTCTGCTTCTAACTTTCTCTCGTGGTTACAAACCTGCTGTATTTCATTCCAAGTCAAACAAACAGACAGACTATTACCCCCCACTTAACAGCCTCAGCATTAACACCATCTGATCCCCTGTCAGCAAGACAGCATTGAAGATGTGCTATCATTTCTCCTTCCACAAACTGAGCTCATAGAAAACACAAATGTATGGACAGCATCTAATTCACACAACACACACACACACAAAAAATAAGTATCTACCTAGGGCATAAAAACATCCTTTTAGATCACGCTCGAGAGTTATCCGAGCCACAAGGAAGCAGGGTTTCCACTAACAGAAATAGGTGATAGTTTCATTAAGTACTGGACAAGCCAAGAATTTCTCCAAGATCTGAATTTATTCCAAATCGTATCACCCTGCAAAACATTTTGGTTAATATGACGGAAACAGTGCTATGATATAAACTGCTCCTCTGCAAAAAAAGGAAGACCAAAATGAGTATGTGTCAAGAGTTTTGGAGGAAAACCTGGGCTTTTTTTCAAATGGGCAAGGAAAGCAAGCAGGGAAATTTAATAAACAAGATTGGCCCATATTTACTTCAATATTTAAAGTTCCGAGGTGGTTGACGCCATCTATATTTGGCCTGCTTCCAGGGCAACCCCCACGGGTGGGATCTATTAGGCTCCCTTACGCAGCAAGCAGAGCGCTCTTTTTCTTTGCAAAGACACGGATCACAGCTGACTTTCTGCCTTCCAGTGGATTTTAATACCGACACTCCCTATTCCAAATGATGCTGTAAAAATAAAGGGGAGCAGCAAACCCGTTTAAATTCCTCCACCACACGCACTGCTCCACTTCTCATTCGGGGGTTAAAGATGGAGAGAGGCTATTCCAGTCTTCCTCCAAGCAGGACTTGCCCACCCTGTTCAGCAGCAGGAGGTCACTGCAGGCAGTTAGCTGCAACAGGCAGCAATGTCAGGAAGAACTTAAATATTATACATCAAACAAGGAGGCAGCCTGTGTCTAATTGAAGCAGCAGTGCAGATCTCATGGGACTGTTCATTTTCATTTCAGCCAGACAAACGTCAGTCTTGACAAAACAGCTCAAGGTTACAGGAATTAATGAATTCAAGCCATGCAACAGCATCTATGAACCATACAAAAACGCCCACCCCCTCTCTCCTCCTCCACCGGCACTTCTACAACAGTTTCTGCCCCTAACTCCAGCAGAGACAGCTGAAGCGAGAATTTCAGACCCTTCCTAAAGGGCCTATTATTCCTACACATGTGAGGAGATCAGAATTGTTAGCAAAGATCCCACTATAAGAAAAACACACCTATTTAAAAGCTTGCTACGCAGCTGTGAAAAGGAAGCTTCGAGCTCATCAAGTATGTTACCAATAACTTGACAAGTATGTTACCCGTATAGAAAAAGAGCAGCTAGTTCTTTCTTGAGATTAAAACAAACAAACAAAACAAAAACACACCTTTCTTGAGGAACCCACTCAGGAAGTTTGCCAGTGTTGCTCAAAAGTGGCTTTTTCCTCCTCCCTTCTGCTTACCAAAATGCTCATTTGATTACTGTCACCCGAATTTCCACTCAGCCAATTCAGAAGTCATTCTGGATTTTGCAGCGGCACCTTCAAACAACAGAAATGACTTCCACCATAATATATTCTAGTTGACTACTTTTAAACAAAGGCTGAGTGTCTCCACATTGCCCAAATGGATTCAAAGCAATCCTGTGTCATCATTAGAATTCCTGGGAACTTTTGAGGATGTGAACTTCTCAATATTTCGCCATTTCTTCCTCCCACGTTAAGAGGGGATCCTAAAAGAATTGGGCGCAGTTGCTTTTTCAGTTTAAGCAGACAGTGTTATTACAGTAAGTGGCATTTGCTGCCAAGTGCTTCCAACCTCTTACACCTCAAAAAACACAAGTGGTTCAGAAGACTATCTTTGTTTCTTCAGGTCAGTCTAAGAAAAATCACAACCATATGAACATTACACTTGTTATAAGACCTAGAAAGAAATGCACATACACATTTCAGAGGCCTCTGATATTTCGTTTTACAACCTTGAAAAAAAATCCAGATCTCCAATCACGATGTTCTATTTTAGAAAGTTCTTCAGAGCTCAGCTGACATCCTTGAGTTGAGTCTACTCCGGAGAGATTTTAGGACAGAATCTTGGCAGATTTATTTTTGATTTTGCTGAAATGTCAAGTTAACCACGAGGATAGCAACACTGCTGCTCTAAGAATAAGCATCTCTATATGCAACTGTAATACAACAGAATAAAAATTGCCCCCCCCCCCCCTTTTTCCACCAATTTGTACCAGAAAAAATTGGTATGAAGCGTAGAAAGCAAGAATATTCTTATGTTCAACAGATTCTGCTAACTCTGAAATACCTCACAAGTTACTACAAAGTCCCCAAAGGCAGACAATCTGTAAGAAATAGTGTTGAACTCTAGATGCACAGCCTGACAGGGCAAAGGACAATTGTGAATTGATGATAGGAGGAAGATCTGTAAAGTAAGAACATACAATATGTCTACAAGAGTCTGTATTTTCCTGGAAAGTATTCTAATGTTGCTACAGCAGAATTTTAAACTTTGATGTTACCATGGGCGATGAGAAGTTACACACTCAAGCACAAAAAACTTTAAATGAAAAATAAAAAGAATTAAAGTTTTGGGGGATTTCACTTCCTGGCATGTCTGCATTTAAAAAAAGAAAAAAGTTTCAATTACGTTCTCTCTGGAGCGTTCCCTGTTTCACTGTACAGCTGTACGGAGAAACAAAAATACGCACAGGTTTTCCCAGAGGAGCGGTGGCGGCGGCAGCCGATCACTGGAGATGTTTGCAGCTCGACTGCGGCAACCGTGTAATCGCACTCCGAGGAGCGATCATGTCTCCTCATCTCACTTCTGGCCTTTTTTTCCTTCCCCTCTCACCAGTGTAGCTACTGAATCAGCCCAGACGCCAGCTACTTATCAAGACATCTACGTAAGAGGCACTCAACAAATTTTAAGAGGGGATAAAAGTGAATTAAAAACCCCCAATATATCACGTATGAGTTATTGCGTCCAAGCACCTTGAATATATTTAAGGCCCAACGATATTACAGTAACCTTAAATACTTATTTACTTTAGGATCAGGTGTTACTACAGTACTTAAAACGTTGCATTCATTTGAAGCTGAGCAGAGAAACATGGACTTAGTCAAAATAAATAGCCATACATGGTTGGAGTAAAAAATACTTTAATGCCCCCATACTGAATTGTGCTGGGTATGGAAATAAAAAGTGAAGTTGTAAGAAGTTTTTTTGAAATCGGGTACATGCTAACACAGTCTAATGCCAGAACTGATTCTTTGTAAGAGTTAACCTCTCAGAGAAAGACAGGTAAAGGAGGGAAAAAAAAAAAAAAAAAAAAAAGAGTGTCATTGACATGGTTAAGAGAGGGTAACAGAGAACAAAAAAACAGTGTACAAATACCCAAACCCTTGCACACATCATCCACATTAGTCTCTGATAAACTCCTAACCCAAAACTAGAGCTTAAATTGCAGCAGAACATGGTGTTTCAGTAAACGCTTGAAACAATTCCATTTGAATGGGAAAAAAACCAAATTTTGGACTGAGTTTCAGGCAAGCCAGAGGCCATTGCCTTATTCAGGACAGAACTGACCTATACACACCTGGTTTCATATGAAATGTGGAATATACTAGTGCCACACCACAAAGAGTCACATAGCAACAACTTCTTTAAGTGTTGTCTTACCACCAGTGGCAAATCTGAAAACAACTTCGAGGCAAACACTCTCTCAGGGCTTCGAACCCACTGTAAGAGCAGAAAGTGCATGCTTAAAGAGAAATCATTAAGTACACATTAATTCAGGAGACATGTAAACAAATATCTGCCATTTAATATACATGTCAAAACCAATAGCTCCCGTGAAATGGCCACGGTTGGATGAGTAATACAGCATTTTAAAAAAAACTATTAAATACCCATTTATATGTATGCTATTAACTTACACAACCAGCCAGAACTCCTTCAAGCATCCGAAGTTACACATTTTGCTTAGCAGTGTTGCTCTTTGTATATTACAATTGTGATAAATCTTTAAAAGTATAGATATCTTTAAAAGTATATGTAACTGAATTGTTTAAACACAGGAAAAAATATAGTGGACAGTTTTATTATAAGGCTCATCTATATTATTACTGATCAGATGAACTGTTTTAAAGACTGTAGACACAAAAACAGGGAGTCTCTGAAGTGCAAATACTTATTCTAGAGAACTGGTGCCATAATAAATCAGAAATGTCAGTAGAAACAGGAAAAAAAAGTCTCTTACAGAAGCCAAAAAGGAGACGAATTTGCTTTACAGTCTGCCAGTGTTCCTGGCTTGGCTGAAGCTACGGTCCATTAAACTATATGTCCCAAATGTTTTATTTTTGTTGCTGAAACAATTATGTTGAACTGTCAACATAAGAAAAAACTTCTAAAATATTATTTAAACACAAGAACAGACAAAAACAACACCTCTGGTTTGTCTTAACACCATTCTTAACTAATGTCACTTCATATGGTGGGGAGCTACATCTGGCTTAACATCTGGCCTCACCCAGTTCGGCAGAGCAGAGTTTACAGTTCTAGCTGTTCCTAGTGCCACACAACCCAAACGCGGCACGGCACCGTGGCACTGGCACTGGCAAGCAGAGGGGACACGTACAGCAGAAGTCGGTGCTGGGACCTGACATCCACACCAAGTATCTCAGGGGTTTTTACTCCGGATTAGCTGGGTCCTGAGCCCAGATCCCTGGTGGAGCACATCTGGAGCACACCAGCTGGAAAGCGACAGTGCTGGAAAACGCCCTCACTTCAGGCTTAACCAGAAAAGCCCATCGCTCCAGCTCACGAGCTGAGGGACCGCTCCAGCTAGCTCGGGGCACGCCGGAAGGCTAAACGCCAGCCCACAAACTCCCCCGCCCGATCACTGCCCTTCCCGGGGGCTGCTGAGCCCATCTCACAGCACCTACTTACGACCCAGAGAAGAGCCAGCAAAGGAAGACTTTACCTTTGAGTTACAGCCATGTAAGCTATTTACGGCTCTAATTCAGCAGCAAGGGTGAATAACTCTGTTTACTGAAGTCAAATATCTGTTTAAATGCTTTCCTGAGGAAGAATTTAAGCATAAGCAAACATTTGGCTGAACTGGGGTTACAGTGAATAATTTACAGTGCAAATACAACCCTTTCTCCACTTGTGGACGTTCCAAAAAGCAGAACACTGCTATGGTTCTTATCGCACTAACGCTGCTTGAGCACTTCATACGTAAATATTTCAGCCTAGGGACCCCTGGATTTACTCAGCCCCTATTACATTAGCTATAGGGCTTTCATGCTACAAAATTAGCACAATCGGTATGGATTTTGTTGCTCTCCTCTTCTTGGATAAAACCTTTCAGCAATATGAAGGTTTTTTAAGATTAAGCTTCAAGATCAAACATGCTCACTACTCCATTGCCTTTTCACAGCTGCTGGGCCTGTTCTTATGGATCTATTCCACATAAACAAACATATTAAAAATAGAGTAGCATTGATGCTGCTTTTGTGGCTCTTCTCCTGTTCTGTGCTTACCAAGGTCTTGAGTTTTCAGCCTTACTTGGAGAGAGCATTTTTAGAAATCAACTACACAAGAACTTAAGAACAATCTGATGGCAACTTACATGGAAATCTGAAAATATTTTCATCTGCAAGTTAAAATTCCTCAGCATATTCTCTGTACCTATGTTCAAATAATTCATACATTCCTCCTAGCCCATATTCTTCTAAGGACTACTAGTTTTAATTATTTCCTTGCCCCCCACTCTTCAGACCTGTTCTATTCTGTGCCTTTCTTCTAACAGAATGATCACTTTTCCATGAGATCCATCGCCACTGCAACAATAAGCTATTTCAAAGCCAAAGTGGAGCATCAGTAACAGCGAGTTACTTGCCTCTGCAGTAGCTCAAAAGTAATTTAAAACTTCAGTGACAGCATTTCATCCAGGTCCAGCTGACCCCGTACCTAGATGTTAAAGGTGCAATTTAAAAGTTGACAATTAAAGAGTCTTCTGTACTTCAATGCAAAAATTCCCAAGTGTATTTCAGTATTTTGTACCCCAAAACAAAGTAACTGGTATTTTCCTACACTCCATCAATAATGAGGTTCTTTATTTTCCATCTCTATATAGCAATGGTAGCCAATGTATATATGGCCCGATTCACTGTAGGTGACACCTTGAGAGCACTTCTCAATCCCCCTGCCAGCAGAACGTACTATAAATGCGCTGTATTAACACTTGATGTAGCATGCTGCTAATTTCCACAGAAAAGAGAGAAGATTACTAAGTATATGTAGGTTTGCGCAGAGAAATGTCAACTCTACTACCAAAAATAGAAAAAAGCTTTTACGAAATAATTGAGGTAGGGATGGAGAAGGACTTTTGTTTCCTGCTTCCATCACTAGTTGTGACTGCTTGATTTACTTTCTGTATTTTTAAAAAGTAATCCAGCTATTAGATGGATTAACAGTATCACCACCTCTTAATCATGGGTGGGTAAACAGCATAGCCAATTCCTTCCTGGCTAAACATCCCATTTTTTAATGCATTATATAGATACTCAGTTTTCCAACCCCTCTGCATGGACTTAACCTACAAAACACAGTTCTCACAGAAGGCTTTGAGTGCTTAATCACAAGAAGTTTGTAAGTTTGGGCTGCATCACACTGTACACGTGAAACTCCTACTTTGCTGATAGTGGCTCTAGAAAGGAGAGGGGGAAGATAACCTAAAACCCCTTATATCAGTGCCAGAAGGCTTCATTTAAAAAGTAACGTTAACTGCTTAACATAAAAACATTAAAAGAAATATAATCTGTATTAGTCAGAAGTAGTTAAGTTAGTTCTTCAATAACCTTTGTCTTTGCAAAATATGCACACAAAGCTTAAATTATACATTAAAGCGCAGGCTATTTTGCTGGTTAATAATGCAAATATATTTTGATATAAAAGTACAAAGTAAAAGATCAGTTTCATTGCTTTTACTGCAAGACAAGTATTGGATGATATCCCAGAAACCTCTCAATTTCTCCCTCGCCAGAGCCATTTCTCTCCAAGGATCATTTATTGGGCTTACTTAATACAGAGGAGCAAATCAGAGGTTTTCTTAAAGTGAAAACTAAGGAAGATCTCGGTATCACTGCAGTGGAAAGAACGCTGGATTTCTGAAATCTCGAATACCTTGAAAGTCCAGGTTTTTCCCAGCTCCCCCCCACGGTCTCAACAAGCGAAAAGATTCTCATAGGAGCAAACCACATGGATTGCAAGGAGGAAGAAACAGCACGCTCGGGCACACAACTCTGAGCTTGCGGTGCTGGGAAACCAACTGAACGCTGCTGCCCTCAGGACAAGGAGCCGGGCTTTGGCCGGGAGAGCTGCTGTCAGGATGCCGCAAACAGCAAAAGCAGGGAAAAGCAGGGAGGCTGGAAGGCAGCCAGCTCGCTGCTCCGCCACCGGCCAGGGCAGGAGGGACACGCACTGCCCAGCTCCGAGAAGGACCTTCAGTCTCCAGCTGCAGCTACTGTCAACACAGCATACCCAGCCCTGGTCAGGAGCGTACAACAAGTAGTTGTACTATACAGTACCCTTACAAAAAGATGAGCCGGTTCAAGCGGTTCACTGAGCACCATTAGAATTGAATTTCTGGGTCTAGATATCTGCTCATCTTTCCCAAGATGACCGCTTCTTTAAAGATGATCCTACCTTTAAATACTCCTGTTAAAGTCAAAACCTGCCAACCTAGCCAGCTCCGTCCTTAACCTTCCCACCCCTCCTCCTGCCAGACCAGGCTGACACCGCCACAGGCACGAGTGTTTCTCTGATGCCAGGAGCTATTCTGCCAAGAGGCCCCCTGAGTGCTCCTGGTAGGAAACTGCAACTGTCTCAACATCTTAAGGCTTAAAAACTGTCTTGCATTATGGCAATGGAAATGTCCAGAACTATGTTAACTGAATTTATTTTATTGAAGAAAATTACATTTTCTCAAGTTGAATTTATATGCTGCAGCTTCTCTCCTCCAAGAGAACTTTTATTTAAACTTTGTAAAACAATTACATCCAGCTTGTCAAAGCAAAGTCTACCTTTCTAGAAAATGAGTGTTTCTACTTGCCTGTTAGTCATCACACATCAAGAGTAGTGTTAAATACATCCTGGAGTAATTACAGGGGGGTTTATTAGCTCTGTTAAAACAGTTCAATGCAGTGACATTTCAGAATTAACACGCATACACATACATATACACACGTGCACACACACGCACACACTTAGCAGACGTTCTATTCAGCTACTTCCATGTCAAGTTGAAGATTGTGTTCTTACACATTACTAGGACAGAAGCTTTAAAAATAGCCCTAGCTTTTGAAGTTAGGACAGCTAACAAATAGTAAGGCTGATTAAGCCAAATAGTTATCAGAGGAGTTGTACGTCTGTACTCCAAGTTACAGACTAAGTAAAAGTCAAGAAAGTTCAGAAGGTTTAGAGGTGTCTTCTGCTGTAATTTGTTTCTCTGGAAGTAAAATTTTCCACTTGACACTCTAAAGCAGTTTGTTCTTAAACTACCAGTAATTACTATTTATAACAACTCTTGCTAAAGAAACAAGAGTCCTTGAGAGTTACTCGCAGTCCCATTTCTAATGCTGCTCCCAGCAACCATGTTCCTAGACAGATCCCCGTGGAGACAGCACAGCCCAACAGGCTGCCTCACGCTAGTTTTGTTTAACCCGCAGCCACAGAGAGTAGAACCAAAGTCCCCCACTGCTGCTGCTCGGGGGAGTAACTCCATCCCCTTTCATACCGCTGAGCAGGGCACTCGGCCACACTCTCCTGCCCGAGACATCTGTAAGCAGCTGCTGGTAGCAGGGGGACGACAGCATCACAAACTCCTCCAAAAGCTAATGCGCATCCCATTATTGCACAGCTGAAGGATTCGGTTCAGCCTGCCTTCCCTCACACCCTTGGGATACTCAGTACCTGCTTCTCCTCATTTCTCAGTAAGCCTCAGACACCTCTTCTCCCACCAGTGCCTACCTGCTATTTAACCTCCAATAAGCCGGTGACGCTCCAAGTATGGCTTTTGCCCTCCAGCCACAGCTGACTACAAGAGAACCCCTTTCTGAGCTCTCCACAGACCAGGCTCCTCAGCACAGCTCATCATAAATGAAGCTATTTAACAAAGAATCGAGGTTTCTCTTCTAGAAAAGCGCAGTAAATCACAAGTTTCATGTTTATCAGTTCCTTGTTTACTAGGTCACTCAATGCATTATCAGTTACCATATTCTGCTATGTGCTTAAATCAACAAATTATTTAACCCATAAGCCAAGTACACAAGGAGGCTGCAAGACACTAAACCACCTCATATATTCAATTACACGACCGTTACGTTTAGGTGTCTCTCCTATGTCACCACAGTTTTGTTGGGAAGCCTCGTCAGTCTGGACAGCTGGATTTGAGAGTCTGCTAATCAAGTCACATGCCAGATCTCCATTATTTTAGCCACATACCTGCTGTTAATTACCCATCCTGTATTTCAACCTTTGCCTATGCTCGCTGGGCCTGCCCTTCAGTTTCCTTCTGCTCCCATCTAACAGCCATCCAAAACCAAAGGAGTCCCAGCTTGTCTCCCTCCACCTCCTTCACTCTGTCAGGCGCTAGTTCCGCACATCAAATTCGCTTTTCGTCACCACTCCCGTACAGCCTCTTCCAAGCCTCCAGCTCTGCCCCATGTTCTCTCGTACACCCCTCTGCTCTCCAAGCTTCTCCATGTCTGACATCACGTCTATCAATCCTCAAGTACTCTTTCACTCCTCTGCTCCATGATTTTCCTTTCCAGTATTTTGGGGGGATCTTACCTTTAAAAATCCCTCTTGTCACTTCTTAATAGGCAATAAGAGCATAATTAGATGTGATTACTTGTTTTGATTATACTTTGATTGCTTTCTGAGCTTGTTGGCCATGAGGGAAAGGAGGCAGTTAAGTGTTTGCTCATGTTTTCACATATTTATTCTTTCCCTTTTAAAAGTCTTCACAGAAGCAGCAATCACTTCCCTGTCTACATTTGCCCATCTCTATCTAACCATACCACCTTTTAAACCTCCTCATCACCCCAATCGCCTGTCAGCCCTTTGGCAAGCGCGTATATCCACCTCCAGAACCTCGATTTCCCCAGATACCCGTACGCCTCAGCACTGCACCATCAAGCCCCAACACTCAGCATTTTACTTTCTAGATTTCCTGGATTTTGCATATTCCTGCCTGCCTTAAACCAAAGGAGTGTCAGCTCTCTCACGTGCCCAGGTTTCTTTGGCTATTCTGAGACACTTAGTCTCTGCATTTTTCAAGCAAATGCTTCAAATTCTTGAAGGTTGGAAGAGAAAGTGCCTATGCGCGCTAATGAGTAGAGGAATTGATCTTGCCTTTATCAGCTTCTTTGTTCAACTGCATCTGTCGGTGATTCACACGTTGCAGAGTTGGGAGTACGTGCCCACGTATTGTGATGTTTTGATGTCACTCATTCAGGGACAGCTGCCGATAGAGAGCCTACCAAAGCTGCTGTGTGCCTGCAACGGGGAAAGGGGAAAGAGTCTTGCATTTCTTTAAGAAACACAATGTCGTTCACGGAAGAGCACTGCACCTCGCCACAATGTTGTGCAGAGACGACAACACACTGTTGCAAGCAACCTTGGAGGTGGACAAAAGAAACCACAGCCATGTGGGAAGTGATGCAAAGTGAGGACCTCACTGCAACATTTACAATGACTCCAGCACATTTCTTTAGTGTAAATGCAGCACATACCTTGGAATAGGTTAAGCAGTTTTGTCGAACACAAGACATCTAATGGCTTATTTAGATACTTAACTTACAGGTACTGTCTTAGTGATTATTTCCAGAAAACAAAAAAAAAGTTTAGTCAAAATGGGTTTACAAATATTTAACTATCAAAATATTCAAGTAAAAATAAGATACTTAAAAGAAATGCAAGAGCACTACATACTACCAAAAAAAGCTCTCACAGCTTCTAACAACACAGCAATAATGCAACAGTTAGAGTAATACTTGAAAACAGAGCTATGTTATTCTCAAATTTCAAAATATGTCAAAGTAAATAAGATTGTTTCAACAATTTCCTATAACATCTCATAAAGGAAAAAAAACAACCTTCTTGTTTGACAGTCTTTAAACTAACAGTATCCTTACACCCACGCAAGGTCATCTAGCCCCACCATTTTGTCTCCGACTGAGGCCAGCTGCAGGGGAATGGGCAACAGTAAACAAGTAAATGCATTCCGAGATGCGGGCAGCATGCAAGATGCAGACAGCCCATACGTGCCAACAGGCGCCTGATAACCTTCTCTCCCTCTCCTACGCGCTTCCAGCATCCTACTTGATAATTTCATTGTTACTGAGCTGACATTTCCATGAATTCCATAAAAATTGTTGTTTAGAAGTCATTAAGCTGAGCTGGTAAAGTTGAACTGAGTCTGTAAAGAGCCAGCACAGCTTTGACACACTCAGACCTCCACAGAGCATATGAATGACTCAACGCATACCTACTAGGATATTAGTAGGTCTAATAGGACAAAACTAATCACAAGGTTCGTCGTGAGATAACAAACCAAGCTTTAGAAACTAGGGGTGAAGATTCCTCTTTACCTGGAGTAATATAACTTGACCCAAGGGTCAGCAGCAGTGGCCCCAATACAAAACCTTGTTGGCCTTCACAAGCAGACAAGGACACGCGAGCAGACTAGTACCCAAGTCACTCAGGTGGAAGAAACTACGTACACAAGTTCACGATGGGCAGCTAGGCAATGGCTTGCCTTATTCAAGGAAAAGTAAGTAATGCCAATCCATCTTGGAAGCTGCTCTGATCACAACACTTAAAGGAGCAACTTCACTACCTCGGAGCCTGAAAACGGTGAACCTGAAAGATGCCGGTGCAACTGTTAACGTTTCCAAATAGCAGATGGCTCAGAATCGGTAACACACAAAGCACAGAGTCCTACTCGCCGCTGAATTCAGATGACAATAAGGAAAGGGGAATGGACTCAAGAGTCATGATTTTTCATAAAGGTGACCTGCACAGGAATTACAGCTAAATAGTGCCAGAGGAAGGGATATGCCCACTCCTGGTGCCTTGTTCCTCCTTGCACAGTATCCTGAGGCTGTCAGGATGATATGGTACAAAACAGCCCCCAGCAGCAAGAACAGAAAAACACAATTACAGAAAACATTCATCCTAAAGATACCATTAGAGGACAGTCTTCATTTGGTATCAGAAGAGAGATACCTTTGAATGCAGGCAGATATTTGATGGGATTGGCAGCACTCCTGGGATCAAGGGATACTTTCATGCTTCTCCCTCAGTTTATCAAAGTGTGTAAAGAGAGACATGGCTCTGGGATGCTTCAGAAGGGAAAGCAGCCACACTGTATGAGATTAGCTGTCCAAGACGAAAGGCTGAGCTGTAGGAAACAAAATTTTAATCAAATTTAGTTGTAAACGCAATAGAAAACTAAGAGAGAACAGACCAGATGAGCGGGCCCACATGGTTTACTACTGTTGGACGAAGGAGGTGGTAGGTATCAGCACTGGAGTCAGCGAAGTAGCGTGGAATAAAGAAGTGCCAACTGTGAAAGTCTGCCGACTCCACAGAGTTCAGTTATGGTTATTAACAACCGCAGAGGATTGTGAGCCGCTCTATGAGGATTTAAATGCATTTAGTACCTGAGCAATAGCTGGGGAAATGAATTTCCATTTGGATAAAAATGCACATTGGGACAAATAAGATATTCATGTATGCAAATAGGGATTCTGAATTTGTCAGCTTTTTAGCTGTTTTCCCCTCAGAGGCGGCAGTGTAGATGGGTATTGAGCTAAAGTAAACAAAATGCTTGGGAGCATTAGAAGAGATAGAAATAGGACCTAAATTATAATGACATTATAAAGGACAATAGAAAACCCCTAGAGCATTAAACACTGTTTTTGCTGCCGTAATTTCAGAAAGAGACACCAGAGAAGGAAAAGGTCTCGGGAAGGACAGCTCAAATGTCTTCAAGACACTGTGGAACCTACCCCTTCTTTCTCAAACCGGACAAGAAACCCAAAAAAACAACCCCCACCTCTGAGAAAGAAGTCCAAGGATTACTTATCTCAAGAAAGAGACATTACAGATATCGACTGAAATCTTGGTTACCAAAACTGCTGTAGTAACACATTTTTCACTTGACACTAATATTTCTATACTACAGGGATACAGACAGAAATAAAAGCAAGAATAAACACAAAGAAATCTTTTTCACACAAACTAAACATTTGGGCTTGTTCAGGAAGTCATCAGGACAGAGAGAGCAACCGATTCTACTCCCAGTTAAGCTACCTTTCCAAACAGTAATATTTTTAACTGTGCAGGTTAAGGCAAGGATATTCTACGCTTCAGGGCTTTTGCCAACTGCCTGCAGGAGCCAAGAGAGAATACCCACGTAGCGCTATACAGCTCACCTCAGGCGCACGGTTCAGGGGCACTCCTACCTTCTCCAAAACATGCACTAACTGTCACAGGAATATATGCTGAACGTAACAGATTAATGGCTTAATTCATGTATTTCAACTTCCCCCCCCCCGGCCCCGCTGTGTGTTACAAATTTAGTAAAGCATATAAAAGCCATAAATGAAGCGTGAGTTTCCTCACTCTTCTCTACACTTGTTCTAAGCTAAAGAGACCACCTGGAGTAAGGAATTTTCTTCACCTTACCCCTTTTGCTTTACTTGCATCACTTTGGCCCTCAGCACACAACAGAGAAGAGAGAAGGTACCAAACCTGAGCATAAAGCAGCCAGATGTTTAGGAAACTTGGGCTTAAATCCAGCTGTTTCAACAGTATCCCGATTCAGACCAGCTGTAGTTGGTAACATGACTGCAAGCGATAACACATCCCAGAGAGGCTCTCTGATACCTCTTTCTCCCTCATACAGTCTTTCAAAGTAAGGTGGTCTCAAAACACAGTTTTTATTTTACAAAACAAATATTTCATGAAATTAATTGATCTGACCAGTCTCCTACGTTTCCATTCAAGGAAAAAATACAGTTTGCATATTTCAATCTCTTACTGTAGCATGATGCTGCAAAGCTGGAGGAGAAATGGATTTCCAGCCTAAGACAGGAGGAGTTAAAATCCACTACATGAAATACAGCACAGCAAGTAAAAAGAAATAATCCACACTTAGTTTTCAACAAGCAAAGGCAATGCTGTGAGCAATAAGACTATTTTCTCTTTTGAAATGCGTAATTCAATCTTAAATAGTTTCCCGGTAGCAAATTATACATGTTTTTTGCAGTCCATGCTCACAACAGAAATCCAAGATGCCAAAATCAGGGCTTATATCGTGTTCCTGCAGAAAGCTGCACCTACCAAAGCCCCTAAACTTGCACAATTCCGTGAGCACCCAATAATGAGAAGTCAGAGAGACAGAAGGTCCCAGGCAGCAGTACCGCCTCGAGGCAGAAACCATCCCAACACACTGATGTACACCTGCTCCCCAGGCAGCACCTCTGACTTCGCGTACTAGGTGGCTCCTACTCCACAGAGACCACATTGTCATTTTCTCCCCAAAACAGGTATTGGAGCAAGAAGATGACATTTTTGTCTGCTCTCCTCCAGAATAGGTTTCTTATTTTTGCCACTGTGTGGTGGTTTTTCCAAAGGGGATTCCACAGCAGTGCTGAGCAGCAGGTCTCTTCTCATGGCAGACTGCTGAAGGCCGGAGCATCGCTGTCTGCCTCAAGAGCAGAGCGTGCCTGGAGGGCAGGACGTTCACCACCGCAAATTCTCCTCTAGGCTCCAGTGCCGAGCCTAACCACATCCACCAAAGCAGCCCTCACAATATTTTAATAGCAAGGCTTCTGAAATGGGAATTGTTCAGATTATTTTTCTCCTCTCTCTCTATATATATAAAATTTCAAGATCAACTCCAAGTCAACAGGTGCTAGAGCATTTACAGCACATAGTCCAGCACTTCTCCTCAACACACGATTTAAAGACAGACTTGAAAGTAATCGTGAAGGCCTTTTCTTGGCTAGCAGGCAGCTACAGAGATTAGCCACATTATCGGTTCCCCAAAGACCCAGACTGCCTTCCCATAAGACAGAGATTTTTGCCTTAGTGCCAGGGCTCATTTGATTAGGAAGCTGTGTGTTTTGCTCCGAACACACAGATATATTACTGCAGTGACATGAACTGTTTCCTGGAGCTAGCTCCTAATTTGCACAACAACTGTGATGTGAGGTATTCCACCCCAAGAGAGAAAATTGGAAAAATCTCCTTCAAGACAAAATATCATTATAACAATAAGGAGTTTTGTCTTAGAGGCAAACCATCAAAATCAAGGCAAAATCTGTATGGATGTAGTACCAGAGACCTTTGAGAAATTATACAAAATAGGATCCATGACAGAAGCACTGCAACCTGTCCCGAGGGTACAGTCAACCTTAGGTGGCACAACTAAGTAGAGGACATCACAGAAATGACATGAATGCTGCTGTACAGCCTTACCCCATTTTTGAAGTTTAAATTATCAGTGCACTCTCATAAATTGCATCTGGAAGGCATTAGATGGTTTTGAGCTTGCTGAGAGCAGATTTTTTTTAAAGAAACAGTTTCTATAATGTAATTGGATTGATGGCGTTAAATAACTATGCCACTATATGCCAGGATTTCATTTTTTGCCACCCCCCTTTGAAAGGCAGAGGGGAAAAAGAAATCAAAGTAAGAATGAGAGCAATAATGCTTTGAACTTAACACTGGAAAAAGGTCATGAAGACCCAGCTTTGGCTAAACCTCCTCTCAGGCCACTCAGATGGGAAGGCAGCAACTCTTCAAAATACCCCCCGGTAAGCAGACTCATCCTCGAACAACATACATCTACAGTTAACTTGGGTACCTATAAATCACTTTAGGGCTGGAAATGTCAATCATGACTCTAAAACATCTTGTCCTTTTATTGAAACTGATCTCGGGACAATCTTTATACAGCGCCTTCTACACTCTTGCAGTTTTCTAGTGTTTTCAAAGTTCTGCTGAATTTCTCCTCCAATCTTTTATGCATGCACCATTTACCCAATGCTTTAATCATCATTTATACCTTTCTGGGAACAAATGCAGAGAGGCAAAAATGCAAATATATGTATTTTTAGGTATCACTTAGTATGCAATCATAAATACTACGTATATCTGAAAATGCATCTGACGCAGGCAGATGGGAAAATCTGGTTCAGCTGATGTCCCATCAGGAAAACCTCAGGGGACTGAAAAGTTCTGCAAGTGTATGTTGCTTTTCTGTGCTATAGTCCTCTCGCACATCTTTTAGAAATAAAATCCTATTGTTTCTGGTTTGTGCCCTACAACATAAATCTCTCTTTTCAACACACTCTCACAGGGAAAGGTCTTTGTGATTGAACTGATTTTTAATTTTTAAACGTGTATTTTAGTCTTTTTCGTTCTGGTTTCCCCCCAAACTTAAGTATTAGTATTCCTCAAAGTCTGCTGAAGAACAGATTGTTCAGTATGAAAAATACTAGCAAAAAAATATTAACCATTATTTGAATAAAAGGTTTTCAGAAGTACTTTGTTCATGAGATTTTACCAGCTTTGATACAAATTGGAAGTTAGAGATACATAATTTTCAAATTCATTAGGAACACAAAATGACCCAACAGTAGACCATCTCTTAATGCCTGCTCTATATTTTTCTTTTCAACTCAAATCAATAATTGTACTTCTGAACTCTTTAAAGGGGGAAAGGGAGATTCGGGGCCTAAAGAGCAATCATTGTATTTTGGGGTAGATATCTTACATTCTTTATAGGGAAACCAGGCTTTCAATCCCTTCAAATTCAGAACTGGGCTCAGGTAAGGAACTACCCACATCAAGAATACAAGAATATATATACAAGAATATTTACCGGGTACAAAATTCAGAGAATTAACCTGCTTAATACAGCTGAAGGAGTTCAAGAGCACAAACGTTTCCCAACACTATTTGCTGAACTCATCACATCTTACCTCCTCATTTTTCACCCAAAACCCGAATCCTGGTCCCATCTGTTTCAACTGTAAGCAATTAATATTCATTTCTCCCTTTCCTCTCTGTTGCCTCAAGCTGAATTTCACAGAAATGGGTCTTTATTAAAGGATTCTTTTTCGTCTTTGAGGATCACTAACACAGAAGGCCTCTGATACCAATCCAATTACCAAAAGTTACGGAGACCTGCCACTGTACTAACCAGATGGGTCCAAGCGAGGTCACTCTATCGTTAGGAAAAATAGAAACCAGAGCACAGAAAACCATTTTTAAGGTAAGGAAATAGCAGTTCAGACAAGCTCAGGAAGCTGGGCTTGTCACTGGAGTGAATTTGCAAGAGATTAAAGGGGACAAGCTACACTCCAATCAAACTATCAGTTGACAGCATATTTAGGATATAAACAGAAAAGGTCTTCTCTAAATAGATCAGATCTTTAATGCTCTGGAAGGCATTGTTTGCAGGCTCTGCCCCGCAATAAATTGATTTAGCAAAATGTCAAGTTGAAGGGAGGAGGCAAGAAACAGGAGCTGAATTCCTCCCAGAAGAACATAAACTATATAACTGTACTGAAAAAGGCAGCTGAAGGATTTACTGATCTGCTGGAGTATTTAATGAAATTATTCTCATGAGCATTGTCTTTATGAGCTGGATCATTACTATCTCTCCCCCAATAACTCACTCCCTTCTCATTATGCAAAAAAACTTCACATAAATACCTTCATACTCATCATTTCAATCACTTGTGCAACTGGAAGACTGCTGTTAAAAAATCATCTTACGCTTCCGCTTACCCGGCTTAATCCAGTTTAAAATTTCTAACATCCACATCTGAGCATCCCAAAACACAAACAGAGAGTAATTTTGGTTTGTGGCAGGACATCAAGTCCACTCTTATTACATGTGAAAGTTTTGTATAATCTTTAAAGCTAATTAAATGTCCAACCTGACCATAACTTTTGTATTATATACTAAATCCAGTTCACCGTTAACAAATAAAACCATAACATACAGCTGAACTGTAAACCATACAATAAAAAGGTGGGAATCTCTAAAAAACAATTCAAACTGAACTCTTACTTGAGAGGAAGTAAGGAAAAATACATACTTTAGCATCAACTAGCTACTATAAATTGTCTTCTACAGGTTAAGAGCCTCTGACATTTAAAAAAAAATTATAATAAAGCAAAATTGTTGACTTCATCTACATTTGAATCCTCATTTCAACATGCTCCAAAACATGATCTGATAAAGATCACTGCAGATTTTTATCTTGCCTATCTGCAAGTTCACCAAGGTCAGAAGAGACAGTTCCAAGCAGTTAGCAGGGGTCAGGCTTGACTGAAAACTCCTGAGCTTTACCATTTACCACCCAGCACGCACTGGTAAGGAGCTCTCAAGATCCACGTTCCTAAGTGGGTTTTTTCAGTAAGCTTCTCTGGAGCCCAGCAGGTATCTCATAACGCAGAGGCACCACACCCCCAAAATCCAGGCGGAAGGAGGGAGGCAGTGTCTGTCGGGAAGGGAACAGCAAACCACAGCCGACAGCTTTCTGCACTGCTGAAGCAGTACGCTCCCCGTGTCTGACCTCCTGGGTACAGCCTCGGCTCTGCCGCCTCCTTCCAGCACACCGTTGCGCCTGTGCCTTTAAGTCGCCAGGGCCCTTCGAAAAATAGGATTTCTGGAGTAATTCAAAGGAATTTATTCTCTACAGTGCTCCTCTAATACAAGCTGAATAAAAGCCACCAGTGTGGCCACGCAGACGGACACTGTATTTCAATGCCTGTGGACGCTCTTTCACCCAGCATCTGACATCCACCGCTGCGTTACACTTGTGGAATATCCAGCAAGAGATACTGTCCCTGTTTCGCCCCCGATTTTTGGCCGTAGCCATCTCTCAGTACCATCAATGCAATATGTGAAGGGAAAAGGTGAGCAGCAAGTGACCGCACGGAAGATTCACCAACGATGCCAAGGAAGGAGAGGCTGCATGAACCTCTGCTAGCTCACTTGTCAGCAGGTACGGAACCAACACGGAGTCAACAGGGGCTTCACGGACTCAACATTTTAAAAAGGCTCAAGTAAAAGAAGTGGTAAACCATGATTGTAACAAGTATCCTACCCTGCTTCCACTGAAAAAGACAACACAAAAAGCACACTTACTTAACACAGCAAATCCTCTTAGTACGAGTATGGAGCTACTAGAAGCGGTTCAGGGATTACAAACAGAAGAGGCAAAGGATTCCTAAGATCATACCCGGGAAGAAAGCGAGGCTTATCCGGTATTTGACAAAATGCAGACTGCACTGAAGAAAACTTATTGTTCTTGGTTTAAAATGAAATCCCCGTTATCATCTTTCCTTTTCCTGCTTTATTCTTTTCCTAGTTAAATGATCTCAAAAGATACTACCTATAGTTTTACTCTTCTAATGCATATAAAATACAATAAAATTATTTAAGAGCATGCAGAGCACTTCAGCATGCATTACTTTTTAAATTTCAGAATTAAGAACACCTGAAAAAACAACCATTCAGCACAACACCAAGAAACACCACAGATTTAAACAGTCCAGTATTACTTACTGCAAAAATCTGTGAAATTATGTTTTGTGATGGAGTACACTTTTACAGTATTTTGCCAATGGGAACACTTTGTATTGCTGGAAATATAATGCCTGGTTTAGTTTACAGTAGAAAACAGCTACATCTCAAAAGGCATTAGAACGTAAACACGTTTTACACAAACACAGAAGAGAGATGTACCAATGCAGTGATATAAGCAATTCTGGCCTCAAGTATGAGGGAAGCAAGGTTGAAGGCAAGAGACAGTCCTCTCTGAGGAAAAGTTTCAAAACATAACCTTTCCACTAAGGGAGCTGACAAATACACAAATACAACCTGAGAACCCTGATTTTCGGATGAGGAAACAGGTAAGGTCCATGGAAAAAAGCAAACCATTTCAGCTACAGTAAGGAAATTATTTCACTTACAGTCTTCATGTCATCATTCTGTTAGTATTTAAATATATCTTAATGTATAAAAACTACAAACTCTGCCTATCAGCTTTCTTAGGCAAAGAGTTGGATCAAAAGAAATTTCACCTGGGAAGTGATGGGCCTACAGTAACCTTCTCAAGAACCCGGGAACCGCAGGACCGCTCAGGATGACAGCCGGAGGAGCGCTTACTGAGGAGGATGCTCTGGCTCAGCTACGGCTCCACGCCTTGCTGCGGGGAAACCACCCGCAGCGGGGAACTGACATTTGTATGTGAGACACAGAACTGACACACTGATTACTTCTGACCTGCAGAAGTAGGGTGGCACTTTCCATTTTAAAAACAAAAAAAACCAACAGCAAAACCCAACCAACCAAACACCACCACCCCCCCCAAACCAGTCTGTCTGTCCAATTTTGCATCATATTTCAATTCTCCACCACCTTCTTTGAGAACAGCAACCTGTGTTGGTAAAACCGATTATGTGTCAGCGGCAACAACAGAAGTTCTTGACACTTAATTCAGTAGTTTGGGGAAAGCATTTTTTTTGTTGTTTTTAAAAAAAAAAATCCTTCATTATATTCACAACGTACGGGCAAAGTATTGCTACAGAAAAGCAGATGAAGACAAGACATCCATTTGTAACATTTGACAAAAAGTGCTAGCCTTCAAAACAAATTTAACAAGTTCCTGTAGATTACTTCACTATTTTTGAAGTATTTTCTTTGTAGAAGAATTAGATAAGTCCTGAGAGAGCATAAATACTTTGAGCATATGATTAAGCAACACCTTGCAGTTCACTGCATATCTGTATTGAAAACATGGGAGGGTAAACCCGGGTGTTTGGAGGTCTTTATTTGTTGACCTATTTCTCCTTATAGAAGGCAGTTCCCTAGATTAAATCCATGGTCTTGGAGTTGAACAGCATTAGTAGATAAAAGTGTACCAATGTTAATTTTTCAGAAAATAAAACCGGAACAAAATCCACCCTGCACCTTTCCCTTCTGTGTTCTCCTTCCTCACCCCAAATACACTTAGGGAGGAAATACGCAACAGAGGGCAGTCAAACAGAACACAGAGGTAGACAACTATCAATTTTTAGAGTAGCTAACACACACCACTATCAATTCTACAATAGGATAAGCAGCAATATCCTTTTTCTTACATTTGTGAGAGAACAAGTTTTCATACTGGCTATGTAAACACTAACAAGAAAAAGAAACCACCTTTGAAGAATGAAAGTATATCAATTTTTTTTTCACCCTTATGAAGACAAAGGGTTATCAGTCTAGACAAACCTATGGCTGATCAGGCATAGCTGCTCTAAAGAAAAAGAGCAATGGGAAGATCATTAGGAAGACAAAATAAAATAAAAAAAGGAAGTTACAGGAAAAACCCGTGGCAACTCCTTTCATGCAATGATGCCTCAGTGCTTGCATTGGAAGAGATGGGAACTATCTACCCTTGCTCCCCCCTTCCCCTTCCGTCATGATTATACACCTCCATCACATCCTTGTTCTGTCATTCTTCTCCCAGGCTGAGAGTCCTAGCCTACTTGGTTATTCTTCACAGAGAAATTATTTATATGGCTGAAATTAGATCTCTGCTGAAGTTGGCCTGGATTTCATGAAATCTTAACAATGGAAAAAAATGGGGGACTAATTCCAAGGGAAAATGAACAAAATGTTTTTCTACTTCCTATGTTTCAGCGGAGGAACTGAAAAGTCTTTTTATAAAGCCCAAACATTCAGGAAAAAGAGAAACTGTCAACACATCACCATCGCTGCTTAAGCACAGGGGAAAAAGGCAAATCCCAGGTGAACTATGGGGCACCACAGCTGTAGGTCACAACCAGGACTAGACTCATACCTTACACCTCTGTGAACACTGTGCCTCTGAGAGGAGGGAGAGAGAAAACAAACAACAAAAACCTAAACCACAAAACAATTTCCATTAGCTGTTTGCTATCAGTTGAACATTCATAGTTTAGTTATGTCAGCTGTATAGTCTTTGCTGCTACACTGGTGTGTCAAATGGAAATCAGGAAAGAAACAGTGCATCACATCTTAAAAATCTCTCCCCAGCTGTGGAAAAAGCCACCAGTATTTTTTGCTAGTTGTAGCTTTCCTGTGATCATACAAACGCGACCTTAACTCAGGTCAGGAGTCAGTTATTACATTCTTGTCTGCTCCATGACCCAGCCCTGTTTAAACACCAGCTCATTTCCCTTGCCTGCGCCCTTTCATCTCTTCCGTTAACTCACCTCTCCAACCTTTCCCTGATAAATCATTCCTCCATGTACTCTAATCTTCAAGCAGCACAGACAGCACCCTAGCTTTCAGAGACAGAAAGGGGACAAGGTACTCATCTTTCCCCTACCCACCAGGAGAGGTCATTAACAGCAATGGAAATGCTGAGGAAAAAACAACTACGATGTATTTTGTCAGTGTCCAATAGTTTCAAACAGCTGTTGAGCTAAATCTCTGTATCAGGGTTATACTTACCCATCAGTGAATGCAACGACAGGAAAAGTTTTTGTGTAGAAAGACAACTTGTAAGTCACCTTGTAACAGTGGAAGACCATTAGTATATTCCTCAATGGATATCAATCATTTGTCTCTACAGAGGAACTGTTTTAACACCCATGCCCCCAAACAAGAGCAGGAATCCCTTGATACCCCGCTTATCGGAAGCGCATAGTCAGGGTTGCGTGCGAATGCAATCGAGACTGGCTTCGTAGAACAAACACTAAAAAAAAACAGGCAGAGAGCATAAAAAAGGAGAAACAAAATACTGTGTCTGTTTTGTACACAGAGCCGTGGAAGCCGCTGCTCCTGCTAACTTATTCGTATGCCAACCTGAAGGCAGGCAATTGAGACACCTTCAAAACGGTGCTGAAGCTAAGCTGTTGCCACCACCGTCACCCCTCAGGTCTGATTTCTGAAAAAACCTTGCCCTTAGGGAACAACAGACAATACAGTGACCGTGCTCTTTTACCATATCCCTCCTCCTCTTCAAAAATAATTTGGTTTAACAAGAGATGATGAATGCAAAAGCCATGCAGAAGGTTAGGTGAGAGAGCAATACTCTCAGGAGGCAAAGAAGTGCGTTTATATGTACTGGTGAGGAAAAAAGGTACTTTTAAAATCAACATTTAATAAAGCAGAACAACTGCATTTCATAAACTAAATCCAAAGTTGTGCTGCACAGACATATGGCACATAATAAAATGGAAATTGGTCAGAGCTGCCGAAATACCATAGCATAAATGAAATTATTTTCTAACAGAATAGTTAGCTACTGGGAACGCTTCCTGCCTTTGTACACCAATTACTGCTTAATTACTGTCAGGCCACCACACTTCCCAAAGTAACACCAGAAGGTAATTTATAACGCCGGTAAATGAAACGTCTGTTACGTCAATAACAAGCAGCATAACTGTTTGTCAGAAACTTGGTTTTAATTCAATAGATAACAGCCAGGAAAACAGCGTGATTGATACTGTTAGTTACTAAATTAATCATCTAGCATAATCTAATAATATTTAATAACAGAAAGGTTATTTAATTCTTATGGATGAGCAAAGTACTGGAAGAAAGATTCTTCTCCTTGATTACAGAGCTCTAGAAGGGCAATGTATTACGGCATTAGTAGCTGCTTCATTACCTATTTGCTGCTGGGCAGATAAACAGCCCACTGACAGAGGCAGAGATCCGCTAGCTTTAAGAGCACAGGCCTCCCGCGTATTTTGGGGGGGATCATTTCACTGCAATCACACAAACATACAGAAGAAACAGAATGAGTGTTTCTAAGCCAGTGGTTTGAATCCCCCCTCCCTGACAGTCTGAAGTCTCCTGCATGAATGAGGTTTCCCATAAATTTCTGCCTCAATAATTCTGCAACACAAAGTAGTTTATTCCCTAGGGACAATGAAAGCTAGCAGAACTTCAGAAATCCAGCACTGACGTGAGCAAACTCGCTTTTGAAAAACCCACAGTATTTGGAATACTTGAGTAGCTTAAAAAAACTGATCCTCAAATGCTTTTCAGAACTATTTTCTCTGGTTCTGCTACTCTCTTCCACCTCATAGTAGGATACACCCCATTTCCCCTCTGAAGGGAAAGAAAATTAAAATTTGCTGATAGCTAGAGCAGAACCAGAGGAAAACTCCTCACCCATTTCTACTCAGAGCTGTCTACTGCAAAGCCCCAGGCTTCAAGGACAGGCTAGCATTTAAGGAAAAAATGTCTTAATTTTGTTCCTCAGATGATTTCAAGCACATGCGATAAATCTGGAGAACAGCTTGCCAACTACCTATTCTAAGGAGGAAGAAAATCATGGCTTAAGAGGAACAAACTTCAGTAAACAGATTAATTAACTTCAAATTAGGGATTCTGAAACAAGAGCCACGAGGGACAGGGTACTCCTCCTACAGACTGATTCATTGCAGACTGGTCTTATGGTCCATAAAGCCCATCCTTGCAAAAGCAACCTGACATGAAGCTCTAGATCCATTAGTATTTTACTCAAAGTCTTTAATGAGATGGACTAAGTCCCAAAATAAATAATAATAAAGCAAAAGTCTGCAACTGTCAGCAAAACATGTTCAGTGTAGTTCTGGCCACATATACACTTTTTTTTTATATGTGTATATATATATACACACACACACACACAAGTCCCTAGCAAAATCTGCATCATCAGCATGTGCAGTAGAATCCCTCAACGCTCATTTTCAAAATCACTCAGCATCTTGAAAACTGTTTAATGGTCTCTTGATGGTCTGATCTATATGATTTGAAATTTTAAGATTAGGACATCTAAACTCATAGCATAATGGGTAATAGCCAAGAAGAGCTTTGAACAGGACATTTGATCTAGGCAGTAAGAAAGACAACAAAATAGTTTAGCAATTTGGGAATTCTGATTCTCTAAAAGCAAGTACAAGCATTTCCAATACAGTTTTCTCCATATAATTTCACTCATTAAGTCAGAATTCCTTCAAATTCTTCATTCAGGATGCTCCGTTCCTCTCGAAAATAACTTTCATGGTAGTGCATAACAAAAGATATTTACCATAACCAGTGTCTCTTGTTATTCTAACCAACCAGTACCTAAACTTCACTATTTAATTCTCATTGTTCATGTACAAGCATGTTCGTTGAGAGAGTTTAAGCCTTAAAGTTTCATCTGATCATACGGGAAGGCACTGAAGTACCAAAAGTGGAAGGTGTTATAGGCAATTTAGCTTTTAATTAATCTAAACTTGGAACTGAAATTATGATATGCAATTTAATTTTATATTTTAATCAGTCTCTTAATATAGCATTTTAATCTCCAGAAGCACGCACTCACATTTGGAGGGGTGCAATATAAGGCTCATCTAAGATCTCCACATTACTTGAAAACAGGCCCTGAATTTTAATTAACCCAAGAACAACAGGTCAAACTAAGCCCTGCACTAGCGAGAATTGAGGGAAAACCCCAAAACTTTGCCTCACTTAAAACAAAAACTTAATTACTTAATTTCTAATGTTGTTTTGTACGATTTTGGGGAAAATTAAAACCTTATTAAGAAATTAAAACTTATCAACACTAAGCAAAAACCATTTTCAGTAGGAAGGTTCCACGGAGGGAACAAGCCCCGAGGAACTATTCTGCCACAGGTCAGCATGCAATCTAAACAGAAAAATTAGCTGAAAACACACGTACAGACATAGACAACATAGCAAAAATCAGAAAGTGTAATACTCTGGCCTGGCTATTGGGCTACATTTGTTACCTGCCCTTCTCAAGTAAGATGTCTGCCACTGAGATTTCTTTTCACTGATCACATTCACTCCACTTTGGTGGCTGGACAGTCATCATTAACACATCAAGAGCGAGAAGACAGGTTAATGGCCAAAACACTGGAGAACGGAGTCTTTCCTCAGAATTGCAGAGAAGCAGAAGCCGATCTACTTGTATCCCCACCTGCCCCCAACAAGAATTGGCTTCCGCTGCACCACAAGTACTTTCTTGTGTCTCTCAATTAAGCACATAGTTGCACGCTATTGAAAGTTTGCTGCACAGTATCAAGTAAGTATATCCATCCTGGGAGAACTTTTAGACGTGCAAAACAAATCAAGAAGCCCTCCCACGAAGTTTTATACACAGTTCAACAAAACATATCAGTATAAACAAGAAACTAAAGCTCAAACATTTGGAATACCATGTGTGTTCAATATGTAGCAAGTTCTTCTACTGAAATGAATACCAGAAAGTCAAACACACTGAAGTTTTTAATCATCAAGATTAATAATTAATAATTAAGGTTTAATCAAGATGATTAAAAAGGTTTTATTTCAGAGTCAACTTGCCTAGGTTTACAACCGATGGACACCAAGCAACACAAACAGAACCTGTAACACGTTACAGCTCTCCCTGAAAACTCAAGATAAGTTCAGATCTACAGTGTTTGTTATTAATCAGCTTTTGGGGGGGCAGGGACACTGGCAACTCCTCCTAATTTAAGTATGTCCAAGAGCAAAAGGTCCATCCATACACGCTTTATACAAAGCACGTATCAACTAGGTGCTGCCTTCAGGCCCTTGACAGGATGCCAAAGTGGTCCATGGTGGCAGACCTTTTGGGCACACAGTAAATAAAACTGTCAGAACAAGAAAAATGAAGAGTTGGAGTGTGAAAAAAAAATTTGATTGAACTTGATCTGTACATCAATGTAGCCTCTGGGGCAAACTAAAATTACTTGGCTCTTGCTACCCTAGAAACACCCAAATCACTGTCCAGCGTGATTCATGTTCCAGGCTGAATCATCTGAACCAATTAAGGAAATGGAACTCTCTGACTTTGTTCTAAACCGCCACCACCCTGGCCCACTTGATATAGTGACACTGCTTTGAATCTCTTACACAATGAGCGAGGACAAGAGAAGCCTTCAGTCGGCTCAAAAACTTAGTAGCTCTTTCCTTGTCTCAGAAAAACCTTGGAGATGAAGGATCTGACGTTGCTCTCTGACACCACATGCTGGCAAAATATTGCAAGCTTGAAACAGTAGAATTGCCTTGTTCAACAACAAAGTGGGGGCAAACAGAAAAGAGGATTTAATGGATTCTGCAACCTATGTTTATGAAAAAAATCCAGAGTAGCAACAATAAACAATTCAGAGTAATATTACTCAATCTGACTTGGAAACACACATTTCTACAGTTTCAAATTGCTAGGAATTTAAAAGGTGACTTTCTGGCTCAAGCGTAACACCAGAACTACCATGCAGGCATTCCCTGAGCAACACATACAGCTGGCAGGTGAACACACCGCTCCATTTCTTTACTTGCAAATCTACCTCAGAGGCAAGTAGACATTGAATGACAGACCTGAAAGAAACTGTGAAACAAATATCCCTCTTCTGCATTCACGGTTATTTCCCACTAGATGTTTACAAATGATTTCTCAAAACTAGCCATAAGCAATAAAGGTTCACGGCTCCCATTAGTTAACAGCAATTGATCTTAATCAATAGCCAGTAGCTCTTCAAGAACTAGTTTGTCCTTATGCAAGTTAGTTTTAATCCAGTCTTTCTCCCGATCAGATTCCCTTTACCTTCCCCATACAATGCTTATTCCATAGCTACTGAAGGTCAGCACTTCACCTCTCCAAGCACATTTAATTTTGCCCTTTTTCTGCCTCCCTCCCTATTTACCCCACACCAGCAGCTGCAGAACCAAGTACGCTGAAACACTTCTCTTTGATACAGTGAGCTGCACTTGTCTTCCTATCTAGCTCGTGCATAGCACACTAAAAATTAAGAGTTAAAAAAAATAAAAATCAAGTTTTTGCACTGCAAGGAAGGAACCTAATGTTAATTTGACAAGTAACAAATACAGTCACAGAAGTGTTTATAAAATCTTAACCAGTGACAACCCTGGAGGGAGGCAGAGATACTGGAGATACAGATTTCCTTTGAGCAGCTCTTGAATATGATGTTGTCCAATGCAGAAAGATTCGTTAATGAACGTCACGAGAAAGAGTCTACATTTAGAACAGGTTTCACTGATCAGCAGGTAGTGAAGACGTGAGAGCTTTTCCTCTCACAGTGGTGCAAGAGTACGTGAAAGAACCACGTTGAGATGATCCTTCAAATATCTGACACCCAAGAAGCAACAGTTGGGTCCAATTACATGGTACAGGTTGCTCTTACATCTTCCTAAGGAGCAACCTACTGGCCACAGGCCAGGAAGCTGTCTAAAGTAACATCACTCCCCCCCCCCGCCCCCCCCAAAATGACTCGCAAAACTAAATGCCCTGCTTCTAACTATTTCGCTTTGAATTCTGGCCATGGCACATTCCAAGAGCAGTGGAAAAGTCAACAATTTTGACACATCTCTATCAAGCCTCAAAGATAAGGGAACAGAGATGACAACTGTCACACTTGAAGATGATTATCTGTGAAAGTTAGATCTTTGCACAATTTTTACTGCTCTTTTCAAAAGTTGATGATTCAGAAAGAACTGGCAGGAAAGACTGGATAGTCAGCAAATGTGGCTTTGCTTATTTTCATCATAAAGATTGGTGGTAATCATATTTGTAACAGTGTGATCAGCTCCTTTCCCAGGAACGGATCACATCGCCCTTCCTGCCCCTGCTCTAACATTCAATATATATATTCATCTGCCCACTGGTGAGAAAAACAGCAGAACAGGGTGTCACAAGGCAGCCAAATCCATCCATTTTCCTTGTAATTCTGGCGGTACTTCATGCACGAGTATGCAAGGGGAAACAGCCAAGTAAAGCTCAAACAAAAATAAAGCGTGGGCAAAGGAGAAAAATCGAGTAGCTTCATTTGAGACGCATCTGCCCTCTGGTCTCTTTTCAGTTGGAGAGAATTGTGACCACAGAGACACAACCTCCAGCCAGTTCATCCAGTCCCACCACGGTGATCTGCATGGCCTTCACACTTGACTTCTGCAGCAAACTGCAGTGGTGAACTAAGATGAAGACCACGAAGCTCAACAAGCCTCAGGCGAGTTACTAAACCAGACCGGGACTCAGCCGCTTTGTGCAGGAGAACAACTATTTCATTCCGTTTTCACTTAATGACAATTATCTCAAACTTCAACCACCAGAACAGGTTGCACACAGCCTCTCCCCTCAGACCTCCGACTGCCAGAAAACAGCAATAACTGTCTAAACTAACAGAGACTGTAGCAGAGTCACTGGATTCGGCTTGCTTGTAAGGTTTTATGCATGGAATGTTGCTTCAGTGGAGAAAACGGAATTAAGACTTACAGCCATTAAGAGAAAAATGCAGGTCTCCTGTCTGTCCTCCACCAGAATCACTAACCGTGTACCACCTCAAACTTTTCCTTACACAGAATTAGCTTTAGGCCAAATGACTCCTTTACTCTCCCCCTCAAAAAGCTTATTCCATAGGTTCTGCTGCAATTCAGAGCGAGATGTGGAAAGCCAAGTGCTTGCAGCATGACACACAGCAGGCCAAAGTCTTCTCTTTCAGTTTGTTAATACCATAAAAAGAGGCTTCTATTTTAACTTTTTATATTTGTTGGTAACCTCCCAAGTACTAAGGAAGTTCTCATTACAAATTTCATGGTTTGTAACCAATGGTTCCCTGCAGATGTCAAAGAGAATTGTTGTGGCTTTGCTTTAGAACATTATCACAGTGAGGCTGCTGTTACTCTGGGCTTTCCACCACCTTTCAGAACTGGAAGTATATTAACATAAATTCCATAAAGGAAACAACACTCTGCATTGGTTTTTTCCCCCACAAGCTTTCAAGTTGTGACTTAGTTACACCAGAACAGCCCAATTCTTCTACTGAAAATTCAGATGAATTCTACAATCTTTTTTTTTAAATAACAACCCACTTGTAGTTGATGACTGTGTAACTTTAGATAGATATTCATGATAATGTATTTCAAGAGTATGACAAATAGCCTTCAGTAATTTAGTCAACAAAATTCTCCCATTTGATATCCTTTCTGAGAAATTATGAAACAAATACTAAAGTGATGTTGGCAAGCTGTTCATAATCTACTCCTAAACATGTATGCAACATCATTTCAAAAAATGCTTAACTAATCAACATTTAAAAGTAAAAACACTGCTTGTGACTTGTATTATCATCCAAACCGCGTTATTTTTCCCCTCTAAATCAGGACTCAGTTTGCAATTCAATAAGGTATTTGATTTATCACTTCCCTAGTGTCCCATGCAAAGAACAAAACAGAAGCAGGCGAACACAGACTACACAAATAACCATTTCCAGAACAAACCATCTTTTAAAACTCTTCTTACATACACTGTGCTCTGCCATCACAGAGAAAGAAAACCGCTCTGGAATGAAAGCGTGAGGAGAACTTGTTTGCAAGCATGGTTAGGAACGCAGTTACACTTCTGAACATGGACTGTGGGGTAGCTAACCAAAACACACCCTTTTACAAGCCACTAGGAAAAGCCAGCAGCAGCATTTGACATTTATAAAGACATGAACGTGATTCCACATACGTCTAAAAGCGCACCCTCAGGACATTCCTGTCGGGGCCCAGAGGGCACTAACTGGCCTCGCTGCCCCTGACCAGGCCCCTCCGGGCTTCCCCACTGCCCCCAGCCCTCAGCCCTGCCCGGCTGCAGGCCGCCAGCCCACAGCCCCGCCGTGGGCGCTGGGCCCCCCAACCCAGGACGTGCCCCATCCTACAGAGCAGCCAGATGATCCGAGGGCTGGAGCCCCTCTGCTATGAAGACAGGCTGAGAGAGCTGGGCTTGTTCAGCCTGGAGAAGAGAAGGCTCCAAGGAGACCTTATCGCGGCCTTTCAATACTTAAAGGGGGCTTATAGGAAAGATGGGGACAGACTTTTTAGCAGGGCCTGCTGTGATAGGACAAGGGGTAACGGTTTTTAACTAAAGGAGGGGAGATTCAGACTAGACACAAGGAAGAAGTTTTTCACGCTGAGGGTGGTGAGGCCCTGGCACAGGTTGCCCAGAGAGGTGGGAGATGCCCCATCCCTGGAAACATTCCAGGTCAGGCTGGACGGGGCTCTGGGCAACCTGATCTCGTTGAGGATGTCCCTGCTCATGGCAGGGGGTTGGACTAGATGGCCTTGAAAGGTCCCTTCCAACCCAAACCATTCTACGGTTCTGTGACGCGGCCTGAGGGCTGCCCCGCTCCCCGGCTGCAAGGCCCTGCCAGCCGTTACCCCGGCTCCCCCGCCCAGCCAGCTGCTGGCCCTCACGGCACCCCGACAATTGCATTTCTCATGTCAATCCTTTTTTAACTCATGAAAATACACCCCACCCCCCAACACACGAAAAATTAAAAAAAAAAAAAATCAAATCCCAAACCTATTGCTACTAGGATTAAACCTCTAACATAATGCACGTGCCATTAAATCCGTATCCCATACTTCCAGGTACAGCGACACAAGCGCCCCGACCGCATGGCCTGAAGCCCTTCCTGAACCCACCAGAAGCCAATAAGCAAATCTTTATTTCACACCGGGCCCACTCCCATGCCTCTCACATTGTAACGCCGCGCAGAACACTTCGCTCCCATCATGCACAACACCGGCAATTTTATTTAACTAAGCAATGCCCGCAGTAACTCCAACTAGCTGTGGCTCAAGCACGAGATGCGTTAAAGCCTTCTAGTTATGAATAGTTTCAAAGCGACAGGAAATTGATAACATCTCTTGCTAATTTATTTCAATGGCTGATTACCTTCAGTAAAATATTTACAGCTTGTTTACAATTTGAACTTTAACAATTTTGACTGCCAGCCATTATATTTTGTTACACATTTGACTACAAGAATAAAGGCCCTCTAGCACTAAATGCCATTTCCAAGTAAAAATAATTAATTTTTAATAGATTTGTCTTTATTAGAAGTGCTAGCATCAGAAGAGAATTTACCGGAGTCTAGGAAACACGTTTGCATTTCTTGCTTTGGTATTCTGGTTCAGAGCCTGCGACAGAAGCTGGCTCTGGGTCTCCCCCTCGCAGTTTACCTGTTGCTGCACACAGAGATGGCCAGTGGGACTTCGTTATACAAATGCCGCCTGGGCCAAAACCCCCTCACAAGGCAACGGGGACGGGGCGCTTGGAGACCCAGCACCTGAGCCGATCCCAAGGGCGGCAAGGAGGGACACGAGTGAGCCCGGATCAAAAATGTTACCCTACAAGTTATTAATATTCTCTTTTTTCCTTATTAATATTCTTTCTCCTTGTGTAAAGTGCATTGATGTACCATAGCACTTATTTCAAAAACTTTATTATTAAAATACAATTTTTTTCATCTCAGTTTTAAACTTCAGACACTCTGCGTAAGGGCTACAACACTGTGAAAGTCACAGGTACACACACAGGGAGCTTCCAATATGCAATTTGCCTGCTCCATCTGGTTCTTTACCCTTTTCATGTGTACAAACCATCCAATTTAGATGGCCCAATTTCCAGTTTCTCCTCATCTCAACAGACCGACGAGGAGTTTGGCAAACAAGGCTTGCAGCAAAACCACTCAATCTTCCCAATTATTTGAATTTTACAATATACTTCACCTGGAGGACATTTAACAAATCCTGAAATAATTCAGATGTTGCCACCAGAGCTGCTTGAAACTGGCCCAAGCAAATAAATTACAGGCAATCAGCGATTATAACCGGGCACTTTGCACTTCCAGTAATAATAAAAGCTAGGTTCTCCCTGACTTCCATTAGAGGTTACCAAGAGAGACTACAGCAGCCACCAAAATTCCACTCTTCAGTAATTACGGTCCAGGAATTAACAGAAAAAACATGGTTAAGGTTAATTTGGGGGAGGGGGGAGGGGTAGAAAACCAATGCATAGTTTTCAGCAGTACCTGTCTCTTAGTAATACAAGCTAAAAATAAATCCCTGGCTCTGTGGTACATTAATACAGAGATCCACAGTAAAGCCACAGAAAGATGTTACTATCTCCTCTGGCATCAAAGCTACCAATCTTTAGGATCATGAAAATGAACTATTAGTTTATTTGTCTCTCTCCAGTGCTTTGAAGGAACACAAGAGATGCCTCTCTATTTGGAAATGTAGAACTTGCATTCTAACCGGCTAAAGCAAAGCGGAGCAAAGAGCAACGCACAGAACAGGGGCGACGCACAGGCTACTCTTGGTTGATTTTGGGGACACCAGAAAAAGAACAAAAATTCATCTAGCCTCTACCTTGCCCCACAAGAGCCACCGAGGTGTGGCTGAAGACAGAAGGTGCTGAAGAGGGAGCTGCTCAGTGCAGAAAGTGTCCCGAACACAGCAGGAACGGTATGGGGGGGGACAGGGACACAAACCTTTGATGAGGACAAAGAGAAAAGAAAGGGGAACTGTCCTCTCAGCAGCTATAATCCACTGCGCAAGACTCCTGGTTTTCTTTATATATTCCACCTAACACACTGCTACTATGTATTTAGTAACTATTGACATGCACAAGTTCTTTGCTTCACATACACACGTCAGGTTTCAGGTACAAATACTCCATCACAAAACATTCGTGTCCAGGAGCATGTCAATTGAAAGTAGTTCAGGCTCTGTCATTAGATTAGTCATATGAATTGTAGATGCCTGCACCTATGATCCAGTTTTGCCCAAACATAGACAGAATAGCAAAACACATTCAAACAAGATCCCAAGAGAGGGAAAACATCCTATGTGTTTTAATTCTGCATCGCAAGGCACAACACTAGAGGGGAAAAAAAAAAAACACGAAAGAAAACTTAACACTCAGTCATCTTCAGTATAAACCCAAAAGCTGGATGCTCGAAGGAAGGAAGAACCAAAGAAGCTTTCTTTTCAGAAAGAGGGAACAATTCCAAGTATCTAGGGGCCTGTAGTGAAAGCAAGCTATTTTTTGGGTTTCCACCGACAAAACATGACACCAAGAAATTAGAAGTGATAAGGTGCAAGACAACAGAGATGAAGGTCAGGCGTGTCATAAGGTTGTGTTTTCTCAATTTGGTTTTTGTAGCTTTGCAATCAGTCACATAACTCCTCACCTTGTGGAATAAACAGAATTTTCCTTGTTAAGCCTTCACATCAAGCGGATGAATATGAAACACCTCCCTTGCCCTAGAGGTACAGAAACCAAACAGTTGCCAAAATATCCTGCAATCTGGGTTCCTGCTATAGGAGTATATTCTCCACCAAGGTGCGGGAGTCTTGAGGAAGGGAAGGAGCATCAGGAGAAGGGAACACAGCTCTGCTCCTGGTGAGCATTAACCAGCAAGGACAGCAAAGAGATAGGTCACAACTTGAGAGAAACCACCACCATCACACAACGCTCAGGGACTTCAAGATAATTTAGGCTGTCTGAATGCGTCTCCAGTTAAGCAGCTTATGAATATAAACAACCAAACACTGTCACAAAACAACCAAATCAAACCCAAAGGCTGCAAGAAAAGTAAACCCACTGAAATCAACAAAAGATACTTGTTGCCAGGAATCTGTCTCTACTCACAAAAACTTACAAGTATATATTAATTGTAAACAGTATATTTTGCACTTCAAAGATGTGAAAATGACACTATTTTTCAGGTCATAGATGTTCTCGTATCTTCACTGGGGTAAACACTCATTAGGGCAACCACGTAGAAATACTCCCCCCTGCCCCAAGCTCTCGACTGCAACGCGAGCAGGCGTACACATGCGTAACACCAAGAACCAGAGACGCGCACAAAACCCTGTAAAAGGCTGTTCCCTTCCAGCGAGTCTCCAGTTTCAACCATTTCCCCCTCACCATGCATGTTCTATATTTCTCCATTTTGCTACCATGAGAATCACTGAGAGATGAGAGAGACTATTCATATGGCATTTTTGACTGGCAAAATTAAAAGAAAAAAGCTTTCTCTTGGCAGCAAATGTTTGTGGATTTTAGATGTTTAGACGATAGTCTGTATTTGAAGAGCCCTTTTAACTAAATAATCATAGTTCTAAAACTTTTTATGCTTAGGTTAGCTGAGTTTTTCCCATCTGCAAAAAGAGCAGCTTCAAAAGTATGAATTCTTCCTCGCTTTATTTGCAAGTACCACTACACGTAATATATCACATTAACTGAAAATGTGATATATAAGGCAGCTGATGTTTTGGGTTTTCTAATTAACTGCAAAGTACACACTCCTGTCTGCTCTGTACGCTCGCAACAAGCCAAGAACAGAGACATACAAGAGGAACAGATCTTATCCCCTTCCACAAGCAGCAATCCATTTCATAGGCAAACTATTGTCCTTCTGGAAGAAACATGCTTTTGATGAACAGAAAAAAGGATCGTTTCCCGGCGTTCTTACCAGCCAAGGTCTCCTACGCTGCAACGAGTATATTATGTCCTTGCTCACTTCAAGCATTATCACTGGTTAATTTGTGTATCATCTACAGAAACAGCAAACGAGCCCTCAGAAACATCTCTTAGGATTGCGGGTTATACATTTTCTTTTATGAAAATCAATAAAAAGTTTAGACTTCTCCATCTATCTCTGCTCTTTCCTTTGTGCAATGAACAAAATCAGACATGCTCAAAAATACAATTGTTCCTCTTGTCACATATACGTAACATGGTAAATGAAGGTGGATTAATCGGAGGTTAATGCACATACTTCTGCATTGGTGGACAGCTGCTTTTTCAAGGGATGGTATGTTCCTAAAAGTAATCCCCATACATTTTCTTCCCCTCCTCTTTTGTTCCTTTTCTCAAAAAGCACCTTACTGGGAAAGTTCACAAGAGCCAGGAGCCTTAAAGCAAGGCAGTCCTAAGCTTTTTGGATCTGGAAAGACAGAACCCCATTACCAAGGACAGTAACGGGATGGAGCCTATAAAACATCTTCAGCCCAAGATGTGAAGCAGGAAGCATCCTCGTGGCTGAGAGCTCACAGAAGCACAAGAGCCTTGGTAAGAGGTAGGTGAAGTAACACAGATGCGTATTTAGGCAGATACTCTTCACAGGGAAATTGGGAGTAGACTTCAGGCAGAGACGCAACTCAAGGAAAAGAAGAAATAGTAAAATTTAGATAGCTGGAAAAAATACTGTAAGAGAACAGCAGCTGGGCATGACATAATTACAAAAAACACAACTTGGGCAACTGTAATGAAAACACAGAATGATCAATGCTGTAGAAGCAGCGCAACAAAAATCCTGAAAAGCAGCCAACTGAATCCGTGATAAGGAGGAAGCATTACACTCCTTTCTACAGGTAGAAGGAATATCCTTTTCAAAGATTTTCCAAATTCTAGAGGCTTAGGAAGTAAAGCGATCTATACCTTCACATACCACTTCCTAAACACTCCTGACTAAACATGGAACCTACTCAAAACCAGATAAGCAGAAACACTCGTTTTCAGCATTCTTATACTTCACATGGCAGCTACAAGGTGATACTTGAAACAGTGCGTCATTAAAACTGTGTTAAAAAAAAAACAACACAGATGTAAACTGAGGGGAAAAGAAGTTACTTTAGTTCTGCCTTTTCTAGAGCAGTACCTTATTTTCACAGGAAAGAAGATCCAAACAGCAAATCCCAGCTGACACTGCTATACAGTTTGTGGTACGACTATTACTACTTTAGCCTAGTTGCACGAGATTTAAACTAGCAGATCCAATTAGGTTTGTGCAAAATAAAATCAAAGACAACTACTGTATGGGTATTTCCTTCTCACAATGTGTTATTCTCAGTAAAACCAAAAAACCCAACCCACTGATTAAAGTAACAGACTATTCAAAGATTTCTTTCTTTTTTTTTTTTTTTTAAGGCAAATCACGTTACTTCTAAAAGATACTAAATAGGTGTGAGAATGCTGGGGGGGGAGGAGAGGGAGCAAAGGGTGAACCCATAAACATGTGCATTTATACACTTCTGGTTTTCACATTTCATTTACAGCCTCATGCAACTCCCAATTTATCGCCTTAAAGAACAGTCTTTCAATGCACATTTTTTGTCATAAACCCAAGCAGACATATTTGATACTCCATTTCCAAATCAGTGGCAAGTATTTGGTGGGGAAACCAGAGAAATCTTAACTTGCAGAGATACCCAAGAGATACCAAACATTGTAAGCAAAACAAAAGGCATAAACCAACTTGTCTGATGCATTAGTGACCGAACCCATGTTGCTGCAGCTATGCTAGCACTGAAGTAGCTCAGAAAGTTCTGGGTTGGGTATGAACACACAAGGCCACAGCTCCAGCTCTAAGGAACAGCACAGCGTACCCAAACTAAGCAGCAAACCCAACAGCAAAACGTGTCACATCATAGACAGTGAAGGGAGACGCTTGCAAGTCTTCCCCTTCTTGTCACCAGAAATACCATGTAAACAGCCATCACCCCACGCTCTCCTGCTCTTGCTATTGATTACTGATCTTCCCCAAAACGACGATGGTGGGGGTGGAGGGATGGTAGTATTCCTGAGTTCGTCCAGCAGCCTTTAAGTTCCCAAATTTCAACCTTTCAGACCAACCTGTAGAGCCCACAGACTGCCTGAAAAGAGCGAGGACTGGCAAAGTCTCCACAACATCCTGCAAAGATTGTGCCTGGAAGCAGCATCTGTAAGGCTCTGAGGTGCATCGTGGCTTCAGAGAAATTTGATAGAAGAAACCTCAATCTACTTACAGGAAGATTCTTATGCACAGCAGAGTCCTGGGCATGCCCAAGGAACACCAGGTGTTTAAAAGTACCACAATTTCCAGGCTATCAAGCCCACAACACAGCTCACCACATGATGTTCCATAGGCAGGAAGCAGAAGTGACACTTGTTAAAGCTGCCTGCTCTTCCTTTGGCCCTTTTGGAGAAGAATCACAGAATGGTAGGGATTGGAAGGGACCTCTGGAGACCATCTAGTCCAAGAAGTCATGTGGGCTGCAAAGCAGCCTAGTGACCAAGAGCCAACAGTGTCTTTTCCATGAAAGAGAAAAATAAAACCAAACCATAGCTGAGCAGCTCTCCGCCTTCATCATTCTGCCCTGTTTGCCTAAAGCTGATATGGTGAGACCTAAGCTCTTGCTTTCCCACTCTTGTCTCAACACAGGCCTGGCCCAGCCAGTTCCCAGCTCTTTCTGCAGCTGCGGTGCCCTGCAGCTCTAAAGCCACTGCTTGGAGGCAACGGAGCAAATAAAAGTGGGGAAAACACAGACACCTGGGGAAATGTTAGACAATGAGAAGGGTCACTGAAGAAACACAAGAGCCAAGTGCGCACACACATGGAGGCACTGATCAGCACAGCAGCTCTTCAGCCACAGGTGCCTCCTTATCTCTATGAAAAGGCAGCACTTGAGCTCCAGTGAGTTCTGCAACCACAAACTGCACTCTGCACCATCCAGAATGGGATGAAAGATGACCTCATGAGGTCATCCAAGAATATGTTATTATTAATATTACTCTACCCAGCTACTGCATTTCAATAAGCTATTAAAAAACACCCAGAAGGAAAGGACCATCAGGGGCTTGGGGTTTGCATCTTTAAAGAACAATATACAAGGAAGCTCACCTGGTGAAAACCCCAACTACTTGAAGCCAAGGGTTAAATACATCGAGCTGCCCATCTGCTGACTTTGACAATATTGATGCTAATGCAAAAATATTAAGTAAAAGGCAAACGAATAAAAATGCATGATAACTGGAAGACAATACCTTAAAATACAATCTAAAAGAACAGGACAAACAAATCACTTGAATAAATTTCATGTCCTTCTCAAAACTGTTTTCTTATTAATACAACTAATAAAGTTTGGCTAGAACAAAGCAATAATTTGTGCATGAAAAATGGAAAGTACAAACAGTTATTGTTTGGGGAAATAAGGGCAAACATATACACACTTAAGAAGCCCACAAGAGCAAAACAAAGCTCTGTCCACGATAAGAATATTCATTCTGAATTAATTTATTGTATCTTTTTTAATGTGCAAGGCAGCTTTAGGCTAACATACATGATATCTGAAGATAAAACCAGGTGTATCAACTACTCAAGACTACGTATTGAGAGCCTGCTTAGAACACAGATTAAACCTTTGGTAAATGATGATAAACCAGCAGATGGTACAATGTAAAAGTAGCCAAGCACTTTTTCACTTTCAAAGCAAAGCAGTCACGCACAAACCCAGCCCAACTCCAGCTGCCTGCGACCTTCCCACACGAGGTGCCGCCAGGGCTCTCAGACCGAGCTGGGAACAAACACTGCCGTCACCCCCTCTGCTTGCAGGCACAGTCCTCGGCTGCCACCACAACGCTCTGCTAAGTTCATAAACATACATATGCGTATGTTATACTGAACAGATTGCACTTCCTTCAGAACAGAATACAGCATTTCAGACAAACAAAGAACATATATACAGATTTTTCTGCTATCACCTTGTCATCTTGATAGTTGCAGGTTTGAAAACTACTTACAGGAAACATTTTGATGTGAGTTCACACACATATTATCTAAGGCTCACCTAATTACCTACACAAATTCTTGCAGCTGTCTCCTTTAACATGCCCATGTTTCCAACGGTCTCCTACGACGTTCTTTGAGAAAACTTCAGAACTATATTGCTGAAGTACACTGCCATACTTTTGGGTAATTTATACGCACGCGGGTTGCGCCGAGCTGTATGTGCCACTATTTCATTTCCAAAGAGTTTGGCTTTTCTAAGACTTGAATTACGTTAACACTACCACAGAGGTAAAAACTAAAAGCCCTAAGAAGGTTTTAATACAGAAACTAGTAACTTACCACTTTTCATGCTGGTATCAGGTCTAGTTAAGACGACAAAGAATTAACTACCAGTCAATGCCTCTCCAGCTTGCCTTTCCTTGCGCATCTCCCCCCTCCGGCAGGACGGGACAAAACACAACGAACAAGAGCGACAGAACTCGCGGGCTGAGGTAAAGCTGTTTTACCGGGTGGAGGAAAGAGGCGGGAAGAAGCAAACCAAGGCCCACCGAGGGCAGCAGGGGCTGCGGCCGCCCGA
Source organism: Phoenicopterus ruber ruber (assembly GCA_009819775.1). Classification (NCBI taxonomy): domain Eukaryota; kingdom Metazoa; phylum Chordata; class Aves; order Phoenicopteriformes; family Phoenicopteridae; genus Phoenicopterus; species Phoenicopterus ruber. The sequence continues at coordinate 1,864,224 of CM020221.1, forward strand.
CGGCCCCCCGCCCGCGGCGCCCTCCCGCCCTGCCTAACCGCTGGGCGGGACCTCACGCGGAGCGGAACGCGCCATTGGCCAGCCGGGCCGGCCGCCCCGCCCGCCTCCTGCCCCCCGCGCCGCGGGACGGGCCCTCAGGTGCCGGCTGCCCCCGCCCGCCTCCTGCCCCCGCGCCGCGGGACGGGCCCTCAGGTGCCGCCTCAGCCGCCGCCGCCTCAGCCGCGCCAGCGCCGGCACACGAACGCGGCCGACAGAGCCGTGCAGGCGCTCACCGACGCCACCGGGGCACCTACGAACCGCAGCGGTAGTGTCTCACAAGCTTAAACCCCGCATACGGGCAGGTGCCTGTGAGGAACTGTGCGCTCGGGGAAACACCCGCACGCAAAAGGGCCACTTCAAACGCAACTCTTTCTCGCCGGTCCTCCTCACCCGCCTCAGGCTCTGTGTCACTTGCTCAAAACAGCAAAGGCAGTTTGAGAAAAGAAAAACGGGATGGAGGTACCATCAGCTGAAGTGTATCTTCTCGCATGTTACACCCACTACCTCAGTGTTCTCATCATGTTCAATTTAAGTTGCTCTTCCTCTTCTAGGAACTGAAGTAACCATGTTGCTCCCGTAACACCCGAAGCCTTCAATTCCGAAAACCTCTGAAAGCAGGTACTCGATACATATCTGACAACACCGTGAGGTCAAAGGAGGTTATACACACAAAATTAGACTACTGGTAACAGAAGCAACACCTGGCCCTGCGTGTACACACCTGCGTGCTTGTGTGCTTAATATATGTGCGTGTGTGTGCGCACAAAGAAAATAGTCACTGCAGTCAGCAAGGTCTCTGCGATTGATTTAATTTGTAATCGAATGAGAGCCTGATAATCTCTAGACTTCACCAATACGTCAAATACAAGTAGAAAAGCCCATAAAACTTGCACACGCACCAATGTTTTCAGCAAGGCCAGTCTCCACAGCACTCGCCTATACAGAGGTGAAGCCTGTGGTGGAGCCTTCTCCAGCCCCTGACACAACACAGGGAGAGGAAAGTTTCACCAATCCCAAACACACAAGTTCCAGCCATTATCATTGTATAAGAACCATCAAAGCTGCATCTTTCTCCCTCAAATATGGGGAAAACCCCCTAAGTTAAATATGAGCTAAGACTGGAGAAAATACTTTTCATAGGATGCAGTGATTTAGCTTCAAACCAACTGTTTTATTAATTAAACTGTAAGCAGAAAAAGCAGTAGTCAGAGACCTACTTTATCTCTTAATTCTTCTACATTGTTAGTACAAGCGCTCTGTAAAGTATCGTCCCCCAACCTGCTCCGATACCCAAATTTTACAATAGCCACACAAGATAGGCACATCAAGGACTGAAGAAAAGGTATCTTTTAATTGCTCCTGCAGTTCTCCAATTTAAAAAAAAAAAAAAAAATCAAAACATGCTTGCAACTGAAGTAAAAAAAGTTTGAAAACAATCTCATTTTGCTCATTAAAAGCTGAATCCATCCTGCTTTGAAGTCTATGCTATACTATTTCAGGTTGGGAGGGGAGAGACTGAAAGAAGTTTGCTGCTTCCTTTTTTTTTTTAAGCAACATTTATAAATTCTAAATACAAATTAAGCTAGGCTGTTACATCATCTTTACATTTGTATACAAAAGTCTGACTACTAAATGCTAGAGTAACAAATAATACAGCAGATCTTAAGAGCTCAAGAAGAAAACAAATAACATATACCTACACTCCAAGTAGTCTGCAGCCAGAAATCTCACTCTTCCCTTTAAAAAAATCTGAGCAATTCCAACTCAGGTAAATACAGCAGTGTTTAAAACTTCACTTAAAAAAAAAAAACAAACTGCATTCCCCAATGTTCTCATACACACATACAAAATCAAAAGCCAAAATCTCTTTTTAAAGGCTACCACTTCTTTCTCCTCTCCTGCCCATTACAGTCACTAGCAAACCCCACACTCCAGAAACCAAACCTTCCAGAGTTTTAAAACAATGCTTACATTTCCTCATAGCAGCAGGATTTCAGGTTTCCCAGTTTCCAACTCCAGCTTTAAGCAGCTTTCTTGCAATGTTACAGAAGTCAGACTTTCTTCTCCCTTCTTCAATGCTAAACAGGCAGGCAGCCCTATCAAGCCTGACACACCACACATGAGGGGGCTTGGGGTTTTTGAGGGGAGGAGGAGAGTGTAGCTGCCACAGATGTGTATCATTCCCCCACTTTGGGTATTTAGACCACACTCCATCACAGGTGCAGGTCTCTTCTCACATGGCTCAGCAGGTTCATCTCCAAGGGATACAAACCTGCACTTCAGCTTTGCTTATTTTATTCACTCGTCAGTCCCTGCCTAAGAGCAGTCTGAGATAGATTCAGCATTGCATTTGCTACAAGGTGATTACAAAATTTCTGCACATGTTCAAATGGCTCTAGATTTAATGTGGCTGAGAAGCAACTATGCTTGTAGTATGAAATATGGATTTTTTTTTTTTATTAGGAACCAGAACAATCAACTATCAGCAGACAAAACCGAACAGACGAATTGTCTGTCCAAAAAATTGAGGGATGTCTGTGAAACACAAAACTTTAATGCTGCTTCGGCAGCATTAAAAGGCATGGAGGGCAACTTTACCCTTAAACTCACCCTCTGTCTTGTCCCTAAAGTCTTTTAAACCATCTTGTTGGTTTTATATCAAGAAGACAAGATAATCGCTATGACAAATGGCAACATTTAAATTTTCAAGACTAATTCACTCATAAGCACATCACCTGCCCGCCACTTCAACTCCCACATGAAGTCTGAGACCTTAAAGTGCTTGAATTTAAGTGAAGCCTTGTTACATCTTTGTACACGGCTCCTATTTCACTCACAAACACGGTGGCAAAAGGCTGAGGGAACAATTTTCACCTTTCCCTCAGCTACACTACTATACGAAAAAATCCAAGTATTGCCTGTTTGGCTCTGTTGTGTATTTCTAGCTTAATCCATGCTGGAAAACACTGCCAGAATTCAACAGATTAACTCTTCTGCCAGTAAAGCTCATCCGTTTATTCCAGTGGAAAGCGTGCACAAAGCAATTTTATCTGGATTTCCCAAATATGCCATCATAATATTCATGCAGCGGTTCCTAATTTTCTTAGCTAACTGCTGCTGAGGTTTTCATGGGAATCAGGTCCATTCTCTAAAAGCAATGAGTTCTGGAACTTCTAGACTTCCATGAAAATGCCGATATTTGCTTTATTGGTGTTTCTGAGTAACCAAGTATTAGAAATGCTTAGAAGCAGCTGGTGGACCTTAAGAGCTCAGAAACCAGAGAAGAGCACCAAAAGAGTCCCTACCAGAACCCCTGGGCAGTTTGGGTTTTATTTTGAATTTGTCAGACTTAGAATTGTTAACCCAGAGGTTAAAATTTCTGCAAAAAATACAAGAAATACAAAGCAGGATTTGCCGACTGTAAATGCCAAAACTATAAATCTTGAAAACCTGTAATTTGTTTCTTTCTAGCCTTTGAGAATTAATGGGATTATTAAATGCAATATATCAAGAATGAGAGAAGTTGAAGCCTTCATTAATTTATGGAACAACTGATTAAGCAATATTGCCTGTGTCACTCTATAGACTAAAACTGCCTGTGCAGTCTTCCTAGAAAGAGTCATAAATTGAGGTCGCTGTCATTCACATAGCACAGCTACGTTTTAAGACATGTTTTCCACATCAATGCCTAGGATCAAGACAACAGCAGCCTATTAAATGACTGTAGTTTAAAAAAAAATTCTCCAAAATGGGAAAGATTTAAAAACTTACGATTAACCTAGCATAGTTGTAAAGAATGCAAAGCTAAATGCATCTGCATCCCCACCTACTGGGCAGTGATCAACAGGGGCTTAGGGCTGGATCAGTCAAGAAAAATTGAAGGTGACATTTTGTGATGACAACTCTGACAGTCTCTAAGACGATGGATTATGATGCGCAATTTATATCAGCATCAACCAGTCATGATATGGGAACGCAGTCAAAAAACCCCTGATAGTTTGAAAAGGCAGTACCAGGAGTGAAATTAATGGCACTACAATGATTTGGCTCACTTAAGCTCCAAAGCACTTTGCAGCAACGACCCCAATAACCAAACTGGAAACAGCGGAGTAGCACCTGAAGCTCAGCACTGCACCATCAGACTGCCTCTAATACATCTGGGGAAGCTTCAGGACTTGCCTATCTTCAGGAACCGCCCCATGCCTTTGCAAATTTGTTTTCACAGAGAATATACAGAATTGCAAACCAAAATAGCCCCAGGCAAAGAAACCACAGAGTGAACTCACGGAAACATCCCCAGGGCACTGCCGTTGGTGTCACTCTCAGTAGCTAGAAATTACTGAAATAGGAAGGGGGCTCATCTCCCTTACCCAGCTTTTCAGGTCTTGTACTAACGACTGGCTACAAAGGGACCCTGTAGACAAGAGAATTCAAGAATCTACAAATCACCTACTGTAAACGCTCCAGGGAACATGCAGTCATTCCTTACAGTATGTTCTTCCCTCATGAAGAGAGATCTTTGAGCATCCGGTCCAGAGTTAGTAGGTACTTGACTGATCAGTGGCCTCAGAAACCCAAAAATTACACATGCTTCCATGCCCCATGATCTTCAACAAAAATTACTAACTGACAAAAAAGGATTTATTGAAATACCCATTTCATATGTGGCATCAACACCTGACCAAAAAAAGCCCAATCAACCCCCCCCCAAAAAACCCCAAACCAAACCAGTAACAAAACACATAAAAATGTTCCATTGGTTACCAACAGGTTGGGTAAAAGATCCGAAAGATGTGCAAACTTTCTCATTTCAAAAAGAAAACACTCTAGCAACAGCAAGGATTCCCAGAGTTTATTTCTTTTTTCTTTTTTTTTTTTTTCCCTCCTTTTAAATGCAAACCCCACTGTCTGCGAAACATGCAAGGAGAAGTGAGCGTGCTTTTGTGACCTGAGTGTACAGAGCAGGGGGAAGGATGGCTTCTTGAGGTACTATTTGAATACTAATCACAATTAGGGGGAAGATGAGTGCATCTTTACCCAGTGGGAGGATTCACAACTGCAGGCATGGTATATGATTAGCAACTGTGATATACTGCACTTATGACAGTGCTCTTTTTTGGAAATTAAAAAAAAAAAAATTAAAAATAATTGTGTTAAATGTAAATTGGAATTAAAGTAACCACAGGAAGGAGCCTCTGTGCTGGAATGTAAACATTACATGACTATGAATGTAGCCAGTTTAACATGTAGAAACCCAGAGCTGTGACTGTAGCTAACTGGCCACCGAGAGCAGACTTTGGAGAGGCAGACCAGGGAACACAGGTAGATGGTACAGGAGATCTGTAGTGCTTAATCGAAGTGCAATGTGCACTCAAAGCCAGCCATGAATAATAGCTTTGGTATAAATAGGAGCCTACTGTATATCTCATGAACCGCACGCAGCACTGAAATCCTGAAAGGAAGCAACAGCTGCTGTTTGAGCTTAAAACCATCTCAGGGAGAGAACTTGGGCTGTGCAGAGCCAAGGGGAGAGAGGGGAAAGCGAGATAAAGGGGTAGGTAGCATCAGCGTTGCCGTGCTTGCCGTACCCTTCTCATTCTCATCTTGGTGGAGAGGCAGATGAAGTTCACCAAAATAATTTTCATGCAAAAGCAGAAGCCATGTGGAACAGGAAACAATAAAAGAGCATTAAAGAACAGACGCATTTCCAAATGAGCTTCCCACAGATTGCTGTATAGACCTGACAGGTACGTAACAAGGATTTAACCACCTACTTCTTGCACTGTAAGTCACAAAACCACTTGGCAATGTCCATACAGAAGATTTACTCGGTAACTTCATGTTTATACAGAATAGTGCTTTGAACAACACATACTGCCTTAAAAAGATACATCAAAGTTTCTCAGAAGCTACAGGGCATGAAATTGCAATGGCAGTATCTGAAAGCAGGACGTGAGACTACAGAACACCTAATTTTTCTAGGCAGGAAAACAAAACCCTATTTGAAAGGAATCATCAAGCTGTAAGACAAAATGATTTCTCATCTAATTTAAAGGATTACCTAAAAACCTAATAATCTCTGATTGTAATTAGATAAATGGCATACTCAGATTGATTAAGCTTGTCATTTACAGCAAGAGTACACATTCCTCTTCTCTATAAAAAGAGAGAAACAAGAATGCTCAACTGGAACATTCTTTCATTGAGAAACACCAGTTAGTCAAAGCTAAACAGCCTACGGGAGGTGCATTTTTAACACATTGATACCATTAAACTATTCTAAATTGGCCTGAAAAGGTGTTTTTGCAAAGCACTGATTTATCTTCCTTTCACTTAAAAAACCTCTTCCTTTTCCAACCCCCGTTTCTAACTAGTGCTGATTTCCCATCCCACACGTGCAGACAGGCTGAAAGCGTGACTTGCCGCTACAGGTTACTGCTTCAAGAAGATACTGCCATGCTGTAGCTCATTCATCAGCACGTCTTGCTAGTTTTAGTAAGGAGCAAGCGAGCAACTGTGGGAACAACAACAAATGAAGACCATCCACTCAGCCGTCACCTTGACTGATTCCAGTTTCCACTCAACTCTTACCACCTCAAATATTCTCATCTTCCCCAGGCGCTTCCTCAGAAATACAAATGCCAGATCCTCCCCTGAGCTGCCTGCAGGAGCGTTCCCCTCCTCAGCAGCTTCGGAGAAGAAAAGCGACAGAAAAAAAAAAAAAAAGTAAGCACATCAGTGCCAGCCATGGATGGCATTGTATGTACATACTCTACTAAAGCCATCATGAGAATATGCGTTATTTGCATTAAAATTCTGAAAATAACAAAAAATATACAAAAAAAGACTAAGTCTGTACAGTTTATGGACTTAGTGCCACTACCATCCCCTATAAATACCCACGCATGTGACTCCAGGCTATTTCTTTAACAATCAGGGAAAGTTCCCTGATGCAATCACCACGCAAACATTGCAGATGCGTACAAAACATTATCCTTCCAGCTGAAAGTTCATAGACATAACCCACACTCCAGAAACAATAAGCAAGGAAGTGTTCCCATTCCTCTGAGGGATGGAGTGTTTAATTGCATTTCAAAAACCTGAAGAATCCAAAAAGAAACAGAAGTAATGTATCAAAAATGCTGCGATGCAAGAGAAAGAATCACACCGTGAGTTACACGAGCACTACTCAGAGTGTGGATGAGACAAGACAGTATGGCAGGGCACAGAAGCCACTAACACATGCCTAATGCCATTAAAGGCTGAGAAAACCTGTGGTTTCAAAGTGAAGGATTGCTATTTCTATTCAAAGGCCAGAGGCTCTATAAAACTTTAGGATCAGCAACCTGTAGTTACTTGCTTCTTGGCAAATTTTTAATTTATTGACATCGAAAACAATTGTGCAGGACTCCTTACAAAGTAAGATACATCCAGTCCCATCTGCCCTGGATGAGCGTGACCCTTCGGTTTGCTGCTCTGTGTTAGACAAAATGCCAGTAGCTGCAATAATGAAAAGCTACTTTGGGAGCAATGCCTTCTCTCTCGAGTACAGTAAGAGGAATGATTCTGCACAATAGCTTTGAAACACTCGGGGGGCCAGTCACTCATCCCAGACCCTTTAAACAACAACAACAGAAATCCTCTTCCCCCTCCCCAAAACCCTGAAAACCCGTAGGCGTAATACAGTCAGTACCAGGCTTGCAAGAGTACTTATCACAGAAGAAACGACATTTCAAGGTACATATTGTAAGATGTAATTTTAAATCAATAATATTAAAGTATGCTAATCACTTATCTTAATGTAAAACATCTGAGCAAAAAACCCTGCATCCCTCCTCTACAATTACGTACAAAATACTACTACTATTCTTGTTATGAGAAGAGAGCCGGGGTTTTGTTCTTAAATTTAGTTGGCCTCTCAAAAACTTGTTAAAGCACCAGCTTTTCTACATTTATTTTATAAAATATTGATCAATGAATATGACTAATTAATGGTAATCCAGAAATTTGTATCAAGTGTATGGCATGTAAGAAAAAACTGCAATTTTATTGGCTTTTCCTTTCCCATAAGCTCATACTTTCTCCTATATATTCTCAAACCCTCAGTATCACTAAAAATCATTGTGTTGTATTTCACGGAATTTATGTCTATTTAATGATATTTCAGTGTTAGTAATTGAGCAAAAGGGGAATAATTTTTTTAAGGAACAGCAGGAATTGCTCCAAAACCCTCTTCTGGAGAGCAACAGATGTTATGTTACTTCCTGGAACGCACATTTTGCAAGAAATACAGTTTTCCAGGAATTTTATAGGGCTTATTAGTACCAAAATGCAGAATGCAACCCTCCTCTTTCCCAAACTCCTGCTAGAAAATCTGACCAATTTCTTGCTTGCAATTCTGACATAAACCCAATACTTACAATAAACTTCTCCTTCCACCAGACACAAAGAGCACTCCAGTTCCCAAATTCTTCTCTGGAGAGAGAGGAGGGCAAGAGGTCCAAGCCCCAGCTGAAGAAACTCGCAGAAGGACCAAGTAAGAAGCAGTGATCACGCGGCACTAAACAGCCAAAAAAAGCAGTGGGTATATCACACTTTTCAAGAGAGAGACGGGTGCAACAAGGGACGGGTTTATACTTTTTCTAACTCCCTGGAGAAGCTATTCTCTGTTTAAGGCATGAGCGAACCCAAGTGTTTTACGTAGCTTCTTTCTTATTTCAGCCAGGTTGCACATAAAGGAAAAGGAATGTGTATATATATAAAAATATCATACTTTACAAAACATTTGCTATTTCTGAAAAGTTACATAACTACTATTTTAACTCTAATACTTAGAAATCACTAGAGTACTCCAAGTCAGCTGATTTGGGTCAATAGCACATGTATTTCAAACCTGTTTAAGCATTAAAAAACCCCCCTCTTCCAGTTACCCACAGACAAGAGTAAATACTTAAGGATGTATTATACATATTAGACACTAAACATTGAATTTCTTTTCCACTTCTGATATTAACACAGTCAATACATTCAAAGAAATTGCATTAAAAGGATAATATACTGCTCCATAACATAGCATGAACTCTACGGCTTTCCTGTCATTTTCAAAACAGATTATGAAACAATTAAGGGTAATTCCCATCCAGCCTCCAGCAGCCACACAGAGCCCGATGCTGTGCAGCTCTCCTCACAACAGTCTCGTGGAGGAATAAAATGCATTCATCTGGCCCAGCCTGCTTTTGTGTTTATTCACAGGTTTTACTTCTCTTTCTCCCCCCTCATCATCCTCTATGTCCTCCTCCTCCAACACGACTTATCTTTGCATATTCTGCCCATTCCTTTCACATCTAATGCCCTTCCCTTCATGTTCTCCTGCTTTTGTTCAATCCAAATCCTTGCACAGTTCTCTTCAAGAAAATATGAAGAAAAAAAATACCAGATCCTTTTCTCAAGTTGCAGCTTCCTGACAAAAAGGATTTGAGCTCATAACTAATAGAAACTAAGGACCTTCTGAAAAGCAAGCACACCAAGTCCATGGAAAATGCAGCATGCATGTCCAGGACTTGCAATGTCACCTACAGACCAAAGTGATCTTCATCAATCCACTGTTTCGAATCCAATCTGAACAAAATTATGAAAAACCACCGGACTGCATTAAAGTGTCATATTGCCTAACGAACCTAGTCTGCGGTACTGAGGAGCTGATCTGGACTCTGCACAGAACAGTTCCAGAAGCTCTGACTTATGCGACAGGCAGAGACAAGACTTCCACATTCTTACTGCTGGAGGCCTCAGCATTTCTTGATACACTGCATTTCAAGGTACTGTTAAATGCCTCCAGCTATTCAGGGAGAAATGGTGCAGCACTGCAGTAATTCCACCTGGGCTTTCCTAAAAGATGCGACGAACGGGGACACTGATCCCCTAGAGTTTGCTTTCGGAGAGGTGGATCTGCCATCTTTTAGTTCCCTTTGCCATTGTAGAACACCACAGTGAGAAATCACAGGCGGAGATGCCAACGTGATGATGGCAACTCGCTATATACCTCTGGTGTACAGCTAACACAGAGGTATCGGTGCATTTCCCTGCTCCTGGAAGTAAAGGAGCTCTCTAAAGCACAACACAGCCAAAGCAACGCTGGCAAAATGGTGGGGAAAATGCTTTTAAAGATCATTTGAAGTGTCATGCCCTCCTCCTGGTGAAAACGCGGTCTCCTGTTCAGCTAACACATGCAGTATCTCGGATGATCTCGCTCTGCACAAAGCTCATGTGAATAACTAGCACTACTCATGATAATCTCCTTGCTTCTAGCACCAGGAAGAGGCTTCAGCCACATTCTCACCTCTAGACTGGAAGAGCGTAATTCTGAAGAACAATCGTAGGACAGCCCTAAAGGTTCACCTATTACAACACGCAACTCGCATTTGAACCGCGAGGCCATCGACTCTGGTCTTCCCGTTAGCCGTAACTACTTCCAGTAGGTTCTTGGCTCCAATCATTGGAAAAACTAATGAATCACACTTGAGCCGCAGCAAAGATCACTTCCAGGTCAGTTATGGCAAGCGTTAAATGCTAAAGAATTGCAGACAAAGCACCCCCACAATCCAGCTGGCCTGGCTGAAGAAAATCTTCCCAGAGAAGACCAGGCAAAACAAGTTCTCTGTTCTTCTACCATTGAAAAGAACAAATCTGTTCCACCTGGTGCAGCGATACTCTGTCTACCCAAGTGCCTTTCAATGCTCCCACAACATTTATTCAATGCTTAGAAATAAAAAGATACACACACGTATCCCAAAGCAGTCCAGTAGTATCACAGCATATTTGGGGAATATTCTGGTAAGTAACAACAACTGCCTTATTACGTGGAGTCAAGAGAGTCTACCGTGGTTTTGGCAGAGCAGTATTGAATGTGCAAGTCTTAACTAGCCAGTTACAACCGACAGTTCAGAAACTCCTCCTTCTACAAACTAATACTTTCAAAAAACGTTGTTGGAGTTGGTATTATACTGTTTTGAAAAAACGTTCATTGGATTTCTCCAGAATAAATACAAAAACCCGTTAGCAAAGATACTTTTTTCAACTGCTGCCATCCTAGAGGACATACCATTAGCCAGCTTTGAATGAGAGGGTATTCTGAATAACTCAGAAATCTGACTGTAACGTACAGGGTATTGAATCAACTCCTTCCAAATATTAAATTAAAAGCAAGCCTTTCTCAGACAAATAATCCATACGGATTCAGTGATCCAGAATCAGAAAAATGTCACTCAGCCACCTCTCTAAAATAACAGGGAAGCATTCATTAGCCGGACTTACTATTACCACGATGCAGTTCATTAAGCATGCGGCTTTCTTCGTTCGTACAGGAAACTGTTTATAATTCTGCTGGACGTGCTCAAGCTTCCCTTTCACTAGGGCTGCAAATGAAAGAAACTTCCAGATAATGAAAGCCAAACATCTGGCACATTCAGAGAACACTTGCATCCTAATGATGGTGGGAGAAGTAATATCTCTCATCAGTTCATTTCATAACAATCATGTAGGTTGTGTGGTGAGATAGTAAGTACAGAAACCTTTCTTTACCCCCCATCAGGCACTCAGATTTGTCTCATTTTCTGTGCATATCTACTGACACCCCAGATGTTCGCGAACTAGAAACCATCAGCACTGCTGCTACTCGCTACTTTTGCATTCCTGCAAGTCTGCTGAAGTTAAGCCACATTTTTCAGGGGTTATATGTAAACATTTTCCCTAAGAAAGAAACCAAGGGTCTGACTTCCGATCCAAGAGCCGCTTCAAATTGTGCAAAGCAAGAGTTAGACATTTGCTTGTGCTACCAATGATGCTCAAGCTTCGCGCACCCGTGCACAAGCCATGGCAGAGACTCTGGCACCACCTGCCCCTCAGAACGCACCCCGTGCTCTCTGAAGTGCAGCCAGTAACGTTGTGAAACCTGTTCAAGTGCCGGTACCTGGTGTCTGGGAGAGGCGTGAGCGCGCCTTAGGGCAGGAACGAGGGCTGGAGCTGCCCCAGGGGATAGTGAAGGCAGTCGCAAGGGGATACTGAAGGCAACCCACAGAAAACACTATAAACCCTGCACCCACAGCAGGTGGTTCAGGTGCCAGTGAGCTGAAGGCACAGAAGTTCCCCTTCGGCTCCGCTACAGGCAGTATGGCCAAGCCAGGGCTCACAACTCACCGTGATCCTGCAACTCACAGTGACCCCACACGAGCGTCAAGGAGCTGCCGCACTCAACCCCGAGGGCCAAGGCCAGTCCCCTCAGCAAGGCTATTAAGACCCAGACCAGGATCTAAAAGAGACAGTGGTGCTGCTGAAGAGGGGTGCAGACAGAGGTTGACAACATGCCTGGGATGCAATGCCTGCTAAGATGAAGAGCAATCCCACTCTAAAGAGTGGGACCATCCCTACACCAGGGAGAATAGCCCTTTGAATTGGGGGGGGGAGGCCTTGATGGGGAGAACAAGCAGCTCCAAGTGTCCCTCGGTATAAGGAGCACCAGCAGGCACTGCTGATACCCACGCTCACCGCAAACATGGTGCTAGTTTGGATTTGTTGAGAGGTAGCTGTCTTCATAAGCCTTCCAAGAAAAGATCGTGGGGAGAAAGGAATGTGAGGGCTTTCTCCCGCTTTTAGGCTAGCAGAGAGGAATAAGAGCAATAGGGACAGGAACTGGAGGGGTTCACCTCAGAGCAAGCAAGCACACACCTCTGGGGCCTCATTACTGCCTTCTTACATCATTTAGATCCATGCAGTGCCTGGAAATTGCCCTGGCTGACCCTGCTCTTACTGCGGTACAAGGCCTCTCTCACTCTCCTCGTGGCACAGCGCAGAGGCTGTACCGGGGGGGATGCGGGCGTAACGCGGTGGCTGTGATGACTATTCAAGGCACAGGATGGAGAACAAAACACCCATTTGCAGGCAGTCTCACAGACCCCACTGTGCAAATCTCAACTGAGAGGGGTCTTATAACAGCAAAAATACCAGGCAGGCAGCATTCCAGTTAATGCAATGCTACCCTGTCTGGCTTTATTTAACAGGGGGTCTATAAAAAACACTTGCAAACGAACCACAGAGCAGTTTCGTGTAATACATAAGGGGCGAAACAGGTTTTAACTGGGGTTAAAGCTATCTGAACAGAGACGTCTCCAAGGTATACTACATGGAAGTGTTTTGCAATGACTGAGTCAACGTGAGTAGGGAAAAAGAAAGAAGTTATACCAAAAGATAAGCAACAGGTCTATCCATAGGATGGTTCATGTTGCGTTCTCAGGTCTCTGATGTCGATCCAAGGCCAAAACAGTGCTAGGCCTTGGATTAATCAATCATCTTCCCTCTGGAGAGCTCTGTAAGCACCAGCAGCAGCCTTGAGCTATGTCTAGTATGCAACTCATCAGCTGAAACAAGTGTAGCAATAACCATGGTCTACCACGGCTCATAAATTGCAATGTGGACTCCACTTTCCAGCTGATGCTGGGAAATCTGGGAGATTCTAAGCTATTACATTCTCAGTTACAGGGCCATAATTTCTTACCCCATTCCCTACCCTCAAGGAAAGCATTGCCTATGGTGTGTTCAACATTCAAGTAAGTCAGAAGCACCCAGGAACAAAGAACAGGAGTGAGGGTTAACAGAGAAGCACGTCTTCTCTACTTGTTTACAGGTACGCTTGGGACAGGCAAGTATGCTAGACTTCTGGCTGCATTTCAAGCAGTATGTGTAGCATAAAGACTCACTTGCAGAAGCAAAACCAGGGCCCACCTCAGCTATTTAGAAAACAAATTGGACACTGCATGGGACCGAAGGGTCGCAACACTACAAATTAAACAAGGCTCTAATGGTCCAGCAGCAGCAGACGAGGGCATTCACATCTCACTTCCACCAGGCACAGCAGGGCACTTGGTATCAAGCTACCACAAACTCCACTAGATCTGAAAAAGAGAGGACACTCAATGCAAGCGGTCGCATCGCTTCCTTGACATACTATCTTTCTCACACTCCCTCACACGCAAGTTTCGTGTGAGGTAGGCTATACAGAGCACGTCGCCTGTCGAGGCTTCACAACAGTCATCACTTGGGCAGGCAGCAGCTCTTACATTTTGCTCAGGACAGATGAATCTTCTACATCCATGCACAGATGCCCTGGCAAGGGCAAATCAATCCAATGTTGCACGAGACCTCTAGTAGCTATACTCCAGGCCCTCTAGTAGCTATACTCCAGGCCCACCTTAGGAAGAGTCAGCTCCACCACAAACAACAGCTTGGTGGCCGCTTCGCTACATATTTGGTTCAGAAGTACAGAAACAGAGAGAGGATTTTGTCTAGCTTATTTCCTACGAGGTTCACGACTTCAGAGGTAGGGCAGGTATACTGCAATTCACACCAGGAATGGTACACTATCCAACACGCCGTCTACTCAGCAAGAACAGTCCTGAACAGTTTTTTAACTATTTTACAAGGAATCTAGGCCAGCATGGTATAGCGAGCTTATCTGGCTAGCAGTGATTTCAAAGGTGCAGCACTACACTCCCTGGTCAGGATGCACCAAAGCATGCAGGAAACTGATTGTGAGACACAGAAGTGGTGGCGAATATAGAGTTCTTCTCAATACACAGTATTTCCAAAGCAAATGCTCAGTAGGTTGAGCAGGGAACCTCTAAAATAGTCCCCAAAGCATCAAGTGTGCTGGAAGCTCATTACAAAACTCTTAAAGGAAGGATACAGTGCGAAAGCACATTGCCAAATTAAAATTAAGTGTTGGTTATTTATGAACCAAGGACGTAAATTTATGGACCAAGAACAGCTCTGCATCCCATCATCAGCTTCTGACCTGTTGTGTCAAACAGCAGCTGTTTTATTTGGCTGTTCCCTGGTCCGAGAGAGCTGCGATTATGACTGTACTCAGGGTGGGAGTACAGCGACTTCTCCAATTTTTACCGTCTGCTAACTTGCAATCAGAGTCCACTTTCCCAGGACGAGCAGTGTAGCAGGTCCAGCACGCACTTTCACAGCTTGAAACCATGGAAGAACTTTGCAATGACACTAGAAGAGCAGTAAAAACAAGAGTAACCCCCCCCCGTTCCCCAAACCTTCCCCCCTGCCAAGCTCTTCTACCAGAAGACAGAAGAAAACCCATGGCTGGGACTCAGTGAATGTGCACAACCTACAGACTGTGGCTAGAGCAGGAACTGCCACTTGAGGAACCTAAATTCTTCTGCAACCTAGAAGCATCCTGGCCTCAGCACAGTCAGGAGCAAACTGTAACAAACCATCTTTGTCCCAGTGAATCATCAGAAGTTACATCTCCAAATCCTCATCTATGACTGGATTGTCACAATCCTGCTCTACTCTTTCCTCACTCATTTGATCTAAGATAGCGTAAGTGCTTAAAAACAATAAGAACGTTTATCTAATTTATAATCCAAAGCATGCTAGTGTGCTGGGAACGAAAAGAGTCCTACCAAGCAACAGTAATTTTTTGGAAATGCAAAAGGTGGTGTAGCATCTCAAATGTCACATAGAAAGTAGATTCAGCTTACACAGCTTCAAAGCCAAAGCACCAGTGACATTCAAAAGACTGAACAATTTCAGTAAAAAAAGTCATAGCAGAATTTCACTTTACAAAAGGTGTGTGATATTAAAAACTGCTATAAAATTTCCAGAGACGTTCCATGCTTTCAGAGAGCTTACAAGTATTTCTGTATATTGCGATACAAAGGTTTTATTCTTAAAAGCCTGGATTTTGGTCTGGATTTTTGCACTGAAACCTTGCAGATATTTCTCCATCAAACCAGCAGGGAATACCTATCCGTGCATGAACGTCGTGGCCATTTAGCTGATGGCTACTGCTCAGTGGAATAGAAGGTCTACTCAGCTAAGTGGAACTTACATTAAAACAAGGGGGGCACCACCAAAACGAGGACTGGAGCAAAGACATAACCGACCGCTGAAGCACACACCCTGAATACCTGAAGACTGGGCAGTAGTTACTGTATACATGCGCACACACATTACGTTTACGTCTGTATGTACAGACAGAGTGCGCACTGAATTACTTACAAGCACAACAGCAGTGTGGATGTAAAATCGTGCCACCTGGGTGCACTAAAGCAAAGACTTGACCCTTAGAAATATTGTCTTCAAAGGACTTCAGATCAGGTTCTGAATTATTGCAAAGGACAAGCTTCAGGTTTGATTACGTCTGCTAGCTTTCTGGCATCACCTCATCGTAACTGCAACAGAGTATGATGTATATCCCGTTTGTGATCACCCTACGCTGGAGAAGAGAAAACAAAATCTGAAGTATCTTCTCTACAGATGGTACAGAAACCAGCATCGGCAGCGTTGGAAGGAACGCCTTATGAGGAATGCTTCTGCTCCGTCAGGACAAAGCTAACGATTTCCATATCCATTGCGGTCTCTAGAAGAAATAACCACACGTCGATTATTCAGCTTATTACAGCAAAGTGCAGCAGCCATAGACAATGGCAGGGTTGAAACACGGACACTGTTACCCCGTCTGGCCTAATTTTGGGCAGAGTTCTTCCATTAACGGTGGCTGGTTCTCTTGGGGTGCCAATTGCTGCTAGTAGAAAATAACTGTTTGCACACAACTACCAGGAGCTTGGGCAACAAAACAGAGGAACCACTGGTGCAACCAGCTAACTTGATCTTATTATTTCTCCAGACATGAGCAGAGAAAATATTCTCCAAAGGATTTTCTATTTGAGACAGAGAGATAAGCCAGAAGAGCTCCATATGTTAAACTTCATTATTGGTTTTGATCAAAATCACTCTGGGAAGAGCTGATCCGGTCAAATTGCATTTGACTGCAGTAATGCCATAAACCTCAAAGCAACATGTAGACTGCTGTAGTGTTCTTAAGAGAAGTAAGGACTATACAGAAACTGTGCCACTATTGGAGAATTTAATTTTCCAGATACAAAGAGCAAAGAATACTAATAGCAGTGTAATTTGTGTACTCTCATACATGATTGATTCAGTGGATAACCTTTATATCTGTAAGAAACAAGGTTAATTCATACTCGATTTTGAGAGATTTCACTCAGAAAGTAAACTGGATTTGAATGGTAATAAGCTGATTAAATAAAATGGAAGAACAAAAGAAAACAGATATGTAATTAAGGGTTATCAGTGTTTGTTTTGAAAAAAGAAATTAAGGGAACTAACTTGAAAAATCAACTGAATTGAGGAGCTCAGATATAGGAAAGAGGAGCTCAGAATATGAAGGAGGCCTAAAAATCTTCACATCTCGGGTATCAAACCCTTCAGCATTCCGGGGAAGGAAGAGGGAGAGAGAGACTTTCAAGAAGAGAGACTCGCGGTTTTACTCCGTATGAGTACATACGGTACAGTTAACTACCTCTAACATTAGAAGGCTTTCACACGGAAAACATATGGATTTTTAAAAAGCCTAAAACCAGACACAATGAAGAGGTCAAGAAAAGCCAAAATAGTGAGAATTGGTATAACAGAATCTCAGAAAGATCTGAAAGTCCAAACACAGTATTTTCCTGGTTCTGATACCTTTATGGAAACTACTGGGTGCTATAAGCAGGGAAGGATCAGGAAAACAACAACCTGGGTTCCCATGCAGCAAGAAGGGTATCTAGGGAAGGACAATCTAAGTACCAAAGGAAATTTTTTACTTTATTTTTAGTAAGGGCATTAATGTTTACTATGGTGTGAGAGGAAGGGGGAGAATGGTGAAGAAAAAAATCTAAGATACACAAAAGAGGAAACCATCACAAAGTGAAATAAAAACTTTAGGGGCCATTGAACAGTCAAACCCGAAGTTTTGAAACAAACGGCACACAAAATTGAACATCACTAAGACATTTCTTTTAACTAGGATATTGCATACAATTAAAGAGAAGGAAATAAATTATTCATGGTAAAAGTGAAAGAGAAGAATTTTCTACAGGCCTATAAAACTTACTTCAGTGGCACAGAGAGCAAGTACGCTTCCCTTCAAATTTCCTTCTACAGACACGAAAGCACTGCAAAACACGACCAAATTTTTTATGGGTTTAACACAAGGTAGACTAACCTAAGAGATTACTTCATCAGATAACGTTCTCCAAATGCTGTAGATCTCATTAATCTGGATTTTAGCAGAGCATTCAGCAGTGTCACATGGCAAACTGTGAGTTAAGCTGCAACTAGCAGAGGAATTCAGAGGTAGGCGAGCATCTGGCTCAAGGGGAGACAACAGCAGAAGTCCCGAAAACTTAAGTGATTATTAGAGGGTCTTAAGAATCAGTCTTGGAACTGATCTTGTTAAACATTTCACCTAATAACTCTGTAGCTAATATGAGGAACAGGTTGGCAATAAATAATCTAGCGGGGATACAGGTATCAGAAGAGAGGACATAGATATCGCAAGGAAATAGCTAGACACTCTGAAGAACTGACCTAACAGAAACAGGACAAAATTCAGTAAGGCACAACTCGAGGTGATGCACTCAGGGAGTACAAGAAGTTTCCTGCTACGCTGTGCACTTCCCAGGGAAAACTGCAAAGAAGGACAACCAGGGAGTTTTAGTTAATTACAACGTAATTACAAACCATGAATGCGATCTGGGTGCAAAAAGGCAAATGTGATCCTTGGATCCAGAACAGACGTATTTCCAACAGGAATGAGAAAGCATTGGTATCACTGAACAAAACACTCGTAATGCATCAAAATGAGTGCCATCTAGCATTTTGATCACCACGTTAAAAGATTAATTTCAGATAAAAGAGTTACTCAAAAAAGGCAGCAAAGACACGGGGGCAAGACTGTATTCACTCTGGAAATCAGGAGAAGGATCTGAGAGTCAGGAGCTCCAGGCTTCCAAGGGAGCACCAGGGACAGACGAAGAAAACCACCCAGCCATGCCCTTGGTTTCAGATGGGGCTCAGTAAGTACGCCAGCAATGGTGTGGTATGAAGGCTGCAGGAGCAAGACCCACAGTTGGACAGACAGATGGTCTTTTCCAGTCTGAAGCTCCTAATACGTATTCAAAATTATGAATTTAGAGCCAATGGTGGCAAAACTGGTTACAAATGTCAGTGTTACCACGTCTCAGCCCTGAAAGTTCAGTATCAAACTACACAAATGCCCTTCACAAGTCCACTCTTCATGAAAATTTGCTTTTTTCTTTTCTTTTTTTAAAGATAGTGCTTGTGGATAATGGACTTTCACAGACAAAATTATTAACACACACAATTTAAAAAGCAGAAACGAAGTTTAAAACTGGACATCTCAAACCAAAATCTGCAGCACCCAAGGAATCAATTCTCACTTCATACCTTTAACCCTTCCAACAAGGCAGCTGTACAGCAAGTAAAGACCAGAATCCAGCATGGCCACTTAATTTTATTTTTACGCTTAAGAGTTTAAATTTCATCTATAGTTATTTGAAAGTACTTGTGAGCAAATGTTTCTTCAGCATAAAGACCCGTCTACTGTTCCCAACAAAGATATTATCATTAGAGAATCCCATATACCAGTAAATCAGTAAGCTCATGGGGGGGTGGGGGGGGAAGTGCGGTGGGGTTTTTTGTTATTAAAACAAGCCTCTAACAACCCTTCCCACCTTTCCAAAGAACACTAAAAACTTTGCACCACAATTTTACAGGCGACTGCCCTCCTGGCAAAGCTATTACACCTGAGCAAATATGACACGAGGTGACAATACAATTATTCCAACCAGTGATTTAGCACAAGTAGAAAACCATAAAGAAGATGTCGCGCCCCAAACTTCTTTGCAGTCTGCATATTCGCTCTCCAAGGGTACGGCGTGAAACACAGCGGCTGGGGCTAACTTTCCTGCTTCAGCAGCTCGGTACAACAGCTGAGCGAGGAGCGCTTCATCGTTAAGCGGAGCGGTCCTCTCATTAAATTGCACTCTTATTTCATAGGGCTGTAGCTGCAAAGGCATGTGGATTATGTTCCTGAAACCTGAGTGTTAACACCGACAGATAAAATGCATCAAATAACCTCTGGCTAACCATTCTTCTGCCTCCCCAGGAAAAGGAAACCAAAAGCAATAGTTACATTCAGATAAGAGTAACTGAGAATTCATACGCAAAGTCTCAACCTCTCTAAAGCAAGACTCAGTCCTGTAAAAGTCCACAAGACATTAATATTCCGATCATTAATTATTTATTGTATCTCCCACACTATTAGCTTACCAGCTCCACCAGTCAGCTGCCTTGATAAGAAGCAATGAAACACGGACCCAGAGTTAACCTTACACAGGGCCCCGTCACCCTCTTGGAACACTACGGCACCTCGAGTACAGCCTGCCTTCTGAGGTACAAACGTACACACACACGTATGTCCGTTCTGCCTTCAAAGGATACGCAAAGTATAATAAACTTATTTTTAATTCTCCATATTCAATAGAATGCAATAATCACTAAAATTGACGAATTTTTAACCTAAAGCAGTGTCTTTAAATGGACAGTGTTACCATGAACACCGGGCAAGGAAAACGCAGAAATCCAAGAACAGTAATTACTCAAATAATACCAAGCAGCCAAAGTAACACACAAGGAATCGATAAAAAAATTGCTATGCAGTAAGAAGAGTTAAATATGAAGGATGGTCAAGGTATGACCAAAAAAAGTTGACTTTTTTAAAAATTAAGTGTGGTATGAGAAAAGGAGGATGAAGGAGAGAGACACTAACAGCAAGTACTAACACAACAGTTACTACTGCGCTGAGTCTAGAGGCACATCAACAAATCAGCTGTGTACAAGCCTGTAAGTTTACTAAGCCTCAACTCTAAACCCTGCAAAAATTAGCCCAAACGCCGCTTGGCACATCAGCCTGTTACGAGCGCTTCTCTGAAAATAAACTCCGCTGAGGAAGAGGAGAACAGTTGTGGGGACTGTACGTCACAACAAACGTTAGTTTCCAGCACAAATAACCGAAAAGCAAGCGTTAAGATCTTTTCTCTGTCACTGCAGGGAAACCACACCGATATGAGCGACACAGCCTTCCGTTTCACAAAGGACGTTCTGCCTAAACAAAAATATTGTTTTTACTGACACCCCCCCCCCCCCAAATCTAACGGAACGAGAAGTTCACCGTGACAGATTTTTCTAAACAGACAAATAAACTCTCAGTTCCCGGGGCAATTTTACCTTGACTTAATTCAAGGGAAAGAAAAACCCGAGCAGAAAACCCAGCTTGACGCGCAGACCAAAGTTTGCAGCCCTGGCTCACGCAGCAGCTCCCCCCGCGCCCGGACACAGCCCCGCACCGCCACAGCCGCTCGCCGCCTTCTCCTTCCACCCCGCGCCCGGCAACGCACCGCGCACAGCGCGCCCCGCGCCGGCGGGAGGCGCAGCGAGGACGGAACGGTACCTCCGCGCATCGCAGCGGGAGCCCGGCCGGCAGCCGCTCCCCGCCGCCGCTCCCGCCGCTCCGCCGGGCCCGGCCCCCGCCGCCGCGCAGGAGCGGGCCGCTGGGCGGCGCTGCAGCGGGGCGGCCCCACCCCGCCCCGCCCGGCCCCGCCCCCGGCGCAGCGGGGCGCTCCCCGGGCCCCAGCCCGGCCCCTCCCGGCCCAGCCCGGCGCTCCCCGGGCCCCGGCCCGGCCCCTCCCGGCCCAGCCCGGCGCTCCCCGGCCGCTCCCCCCGCCTTCCCCGGGCGAGCAGGGCCGCGGCTGAGGCTGCGAAGCCCGCCTGGAGACAGCAGTGCTGCCGGTTCAGTCTGCCCTACCCGAAGTAAAGGTGCCCGACGCGACGGGCTAAAACAGAAGGCAGCACCGCGTTTTGAAAAATATTTCGGTCTTTTATTCACCTTCGTTAAATTCAGACAGCATTCATTCGAACTCCCTTTTGCGAGAAAGCCCGCACAGCCTCACAATGCAAATCATATGACACTGCACAGGAATCTAATCAAGTTCATTAGAAGTTGAATGATTAATAAGAACAGGTGGGATTTCACCCTTTCCGGAGCTTACATCCGTGAGGAGTCAAGCGAGCCTGCCCGAACTCGGGCTTAGGTTTAAACAGTAGCGTCTGTGGCTGCAGGGTCCAGCGTGAGAAGCGTAATGGCAGAACGTGCTGTGAAAGGGAGAAACGCCCTGACAGTGCTCCGGACCTTCTCGGCAAGGGACGGGCACCAGTTCGATGTGACTAGTCTGGAAATAAAAGCTGGTGGTTATCTTCCGAAAGGCTTTTGTGGCCAAAGTGAAGTAACTTCAGAGGTTCTGGCCCCATTTCCTACTGTACTGTTGTCACTATTACAAAAAAAGTGCCATTTTTTCAAAGTAAGAGTATTTTTTGTCAGGGTACAGAGCAAGACTAAATAGGAGCTCACAACAAAAGACTTATATGGCGAAGTAACCTCTATGAAATAATACCATAACACATCAGTTACTTGAAAACCTGTGCTGGGACTAAAATTGCTCATCGGCTCTTTTAAAAAAATATACAGAATGATCTTGCAAAACTGTCTAATGCTACTGGTTCTCATACACAAGCCCTGCTCACCAATAAGACTTTCCCAAAAATAAGACTTCAAATCTTAATTTCTTTCAAAAGAAACTCGTAAACCCATAATTGAGACTAATCAGAATGAGCGTTTTCTTTGTCCTATGAGACCAAGAATATTATTGATACCTGAACACTGAAAACTTGAAAAAAAAAATATATATATGAAGTGGGGAAAAAAAAAAAGGTAGCAAAACCCAGGGTAATTACTCTTTCCCAGCGTAGGTGTGTGCATGTAGTTTGTTCTACTGTCTGTTAGTAAAAGCTTTAGCTTCCCTGTGAGACACACCTGTCCATAGCATAAGCCACAAACATATACTTCCGTAACAGTACTCAGTGTTCACGTGTTCTCAGACCGCCACGACGAGCTCCCATTAAATCACAGCACAGGACCTCTGAGCCTGAATTTCGCTTTCCCCACCAAAAGGATTCCTGCAGGCAGAAAGGACTACCCAAGAGAAACCGCCGCTGAGCGAAAGGCTGCTTGCTTCAGCGCAGACATGTCTAGTAAATATTTAATATGCTACAAGAATGTTTTTGTTGTTAGTTTCAGATTTCCTCAGAACATTATCAAAAGGAACTAATTCACCTCGTGGTCTACAATACTTGAGTGCTTCGCATATGGAAGTTATTTTGGAAGCGTGAAAATCTGACAAAAATAACGCTGATTGACTTGAAAGGTGCTCATTAATTTCTTCAGCTTCTGTGAGGATCCTGTATCTCACCAAGGAATACGTTCAAAACATATCGAGGGTCATCATTTCGCAGAGGATCTTCCCCGCAATCAATTGATGAGCGTGCCCAAGTCTTTTTGAAATGTATTTACCCAGTTATAGTGCAGCACAGAGGAGATAAAAATACATTATTGCCAGACTCAGGGGTGTATTTTTCTGCACTCAGGGACAAGGTGTCTGGGAAATAAATTCTGCTTTGGTAATAAGCAGGAACTAAGGTCCCATTAGAGCCTTGTTTGTTCTGCACCGGCCTTATCCCCGCCCGCCATTTCAGGAGGGTGTACCTGTCCTAGGAACGCAAGTTCAGCCACCGCTGACCGAGACAGAGACATCTTCTGACTGCAAAGCTTTTTCACGGCTCTGATTCTGCTCCCAGTTATAGGTGGATACAACAGGTTCTTCAGTTTAGCCTTTGAAAATATATCCTTGTGTAAAGTTACTTTCCGTCTTCCAGCTATTTTAAACACCTCATATGACATGAAGATCATTGGAAATTATGGAGCGAATCCTCCCAAAACACATTTCTGGGCATACGAAGGAGAAGAAGGTGATTGGGATCAGTCAGCCTGGATTTGCCAAAGCTAAATCACGCCTGACCAACCCGACCGTGCTAAAATGACAGAAATAATAAAGTGATAAAAAGTGGATGAGGGGACAGCAGCTGTCATTCCTCTTGACTTTCTCAAGACTTTCACAACATTTTTGTATCCAAGTGACGATGGTACAGTCTAAATGGGTGAACAGTTAAAAAATGGGTGAACTAAAAATCTGGTTGAATGATGGGGCTCAGAAGCGGCAGGAGGAGAGACAAGAGGCATAAGCTGAAACCAGAGAGGTTTGGACTGGGCATTAGCAGTAACTTCTCCCCTCGAGGAGAGGGAAGGGGTGCAGCAGGTCGCAGTGAGGCTGCGCAGCCTCCGACCTCAGAGTTTTCCAGGACCCGACCGGACAACGCCCTGAGGAGCCTGCTCTGCCCCCCGAGCTGGCCCTGCTCCGAGCAGGAGGGTGGACCACAGACCTCCCGACGTCACTGCCAACGTAAATTTTCTATCATAACTAGTCTTGCCTCCGAGTAAGTTACATACATAAGCAGGAGCAATTTCTTTCATTACTGAGTAGCTGCCAAATATAGTTGAGAAATAGCAGCTACTACTTAGGAAACAAATGTTGGATCAAGTCTTAAAGTTACCAACATATGTATTTCCAGTTAAAAGCAAGACCATAACTGTCCAAAACAGTTAAAAATATTCATGATTTTAAGATGTTTGTGTAGTTTAGTTGAGGCAAACAAGACTACTTGCAGCTTTCCACTGTACAAATGTCTGTATGTTCTGCAACGTAAGGAGCAACGTAAAGCAGCCTAAGGAGGCTGCTGGAATTACACTAGACAAAAACCAGAATAATTTTGTCTGTGATCTGATGCAACATTTTTACTACCTTCCTGAAAAGCAGAGTTTGCTGCTCTAGAAGGCAGAAAATGCAGAGGGCAACTCCATAACTGTGATCAAACTGATTTCAGAGAGGGAGGAAAATTAAAAATTGCTCCCGGCTTAGTTCTTGTACTGTCAGTTTAGTTGCTTTGAACCTGGAGTAAAAGATTTGGCTGCACTGTAATTCCCTGCAAACAGGAGTTTATAATAAAGTGCGGACCGCCTCTTAACTACAGTAATACTAGCAGGCCTGTTATAACGTGCCGCCGGGCATTCAAAAAAGACCATCCTTCTTCCACGCGAAGAGATTGGAAGTACTCGGTGGTAAAAAACCTAACCACAATTTGCGCAGAGGCACGTCGCAAACATCTTAACTGGTTCTGCTCATGCCTTTCCCAGTATTTTTGTCACCAAGAGGCAAGGCGTAAAGCAACACGATCACAGCTGACTGGGGAAGGAGTTGGGAAGGCTGGAACGTGCTCTGCAGAGACCTGCCATCTGCCCATCTGTTCACAGGGAGGGATTACATCAAATCCCATTGAGCTGCCATATTCACAAATCCAGCAGGAGCAGTAATTGGTTTGCTGAAGTTTGTTAGATTCATAATTTTATCACAAATTCCTCTCAAGGCAAGTTCATTCACAGTATTAATTTTTCTCCCTTTTCAATGGCTCGTTTGTTCTGTAGCACTATAAATATTATGTGAATGAAAATCACAGGAAATGGCTATTCTGTGCTCCAGTGCTTTATTAAAAAATATCTGTTTCCAAAAAAAATTCATAAAGCTAATTATATCTGCATTTGCACAGCTCCTTTCAGGAAGATTATCTACGACTCTTTATAGAGCATCAAATTACAAACCCACAGCACTGACTATATGCAAACAATCAGACATATTCCATATGCAGCTGTGAAGACTGCCATAAACATTTATATTCATGCCGGTTCATCTGCGCTGGGATTAACGCGGTGAGAAAAGCTGGCCAAGGACACCTATTTAAAGAACCAGGAGGTTTAAGGAGATGGAACCAGCACAGTCATTTCTCATCTAAAGTACAGCACAGCTAACGACCTGTAATTCTTACTGCAAAGGCAACATTTTGGGCCCAATCCCACCTCGTCCTGCCAAGGAAGTTGTGCTCGATGTGTCAGGAGCCCTTTTGGTGTAGGTCCTCAGAATTTTTGCACAAAACTATCAGGAAAAGGACTCTGTGAGAACTCGTGGGGGCTTTGCACAGACTAGGATTTGGCCAACGCACACATGCTCACAGCCTGGCACGGATGAGACCCTCATCCCAGCTGCGAGGCTTGTTGGGGCAGAGTGGAAGGAAAAGCTCCAATGCAATGCAGCAGAACGCGGCCAGCCCGGCTGTCCCGAACGGAAACAAGATTTCAGGGAAATATGTGGAATTTTCAATGCCTAAATCAAACCACAGGCTTGAAACGCTCTTCCTTCACATAGCACCTCTGTGCTGCTGGAAGACCACGGGTGTTGCTGTATTTTAACC
This sequence comes from Phoenicopterus ruber ruber, assembly GCA_009819775.1. Classification (NCBI taxonomy): domain Eukaryota; kingdom Metazoa; phylum Chordata; class Aves; order Phoenicopteriformes; family Phoenicopteridae; genus Phoenicopterus; species Phoenicopterus ruber. The sequence goes on from CM020221.1 coordinate 1,890,459, forward strand.
TTCACATTGCCCAGCTGTCTGGAGCTCCATCTCTGTGCAGACTCGGGACGGTCTTAGTCCCACCAAGGCTGAGAAACACAACATTTCCCACCTTAAGCCAAGTGAAATCCAGAGACTAAGGGCCCAGATGTACAGGCTTCCTTACACATCACCTCCCACGTCCCACGCCCTTCACAAAATTACTGCTACAGCTTTCTATGAACACTCAGCCAGAGAAGGGACGGAGGTGCCTATCATCCTCCACGCAGGAAATGAAACCAAACTCACGCCCTTCAGGACCAGAAGAAAACAAGAAGATGGCACTTCTGTATCGCAGGGAAAGGCGCTAAGCACCAGGACAGTAACAATTCTGGCAGAGACACTCCTCACCTCTGCTGCTGAACCCCTGCCAGCAAAGCAGGTTTTACTGGGCTGCAAAGCCAGATTAGGAGAGAACAACTCTGTAGCCTGGTGATCAGGGTGTTTAATGCAACATGCAGAGAAAGTCCTGGGACAGAATCCCCTTCTGCTGGCATAGTCTAAACAGAAAACGTGAGCTCTGCTTAACCCTTGGAAGAAAGAGGATAAAAATCTATCCCCAAAGCAGCAATCCAGCGGGTGGGCACAAAGCTCTCCTTTCATCGGCCCTGACGGAGAGGATGCCGCCCCGGCACGCTCCTCCTGTCCGGGGTCACTGTGTTGTGGCATCTGGTGTCGTGTTCACAGCGCACAGCGCAGCACAGCAGAGAGACTCGGGAGCTGAGCAGGCTGCCCGGGGCAGCGTGGCGGGGCGCTGAGGCCAACTGCAGCTCCTCGGGTGCACGGTTTATAAAGTCAGGCACGGTGCCCTCCTAGCACAGCTACGCGCCTTTAGGGCCAGTACGTCCTAGCGAGCCTCACTATCTCATGCGGGATTTGGGTTAGGATCCAGGGACCCCAGAAGATGCAGATGGGTTGTTAAAATTCACTTAATATTTGAAAGGGGCAGAGGAATGTAGCAAATACCACAAATATATATCTATACACATATACTTATATAAATACAAATATAAAAATACGCATAGAGAGATATATACACACTTGTACATATTAAAAAGTGCCTCGTAAATTTTACTTGGTGGTACGAGAGTTTAGCAGCTCTCGAAGCTTGGAAGCACCCCTTTCGACCATTTTAAGCCTACCCAAGTTTGGAACACCAAACAAGATCCAAGCACTTCAAGCACAAGACAGTGCCAAACCACTGAAGTCACAGTCAAACAGCAAACAGGAATTATAATTCTCTCTCTGAACGTAACGGCTGCGAGAGGTGTGCCTGAAGAGCTCTCCTTGGTAACACGGCAGTGCCAACCCACTGCAACATCCACGTGCCATGGTCTTGTCCTAGAAACATCTCTGCGGTTCAGAAGCCTGTGCCCTCCAGCTACTGTCAACGAGCAGGCAAAAACCCATCAGCTTTGAAAACAGTGCTCTTCCGTGAACAACCAAAGCGCGAAACCCACAGCTCCACAACCACACGACGATGGCCTGGCTCCTGCTCACTACTACAGCAACCAGGATGCGAGCGGCTGAGCTACAGATAAAGACCATTTTCTTCCTGTCCCACTTGAACCCAGCTTGTTAGGTGTTGCATTCGGCTTCCTTCTCACTAGGTGAGCCGACAGTAGGCAGCAGGGGAAACAAACAAAATCCACTGAAATGATTCGCTCATCCTTCAGCAATAAAAGGGCAGAGGAATGCATCACCCAAAACGCCCTTTGTAGGAAAGGGGTATTTTATACCCAAATAGTAGTTCTTATGAGAGATCTGACATCTCCTCAACTAGCAATTTTTGAAAAGCTGCAATCCTGTCTGGGACATTTCCGTAATTGCTCCAGCAATAAACCAAAAATTGCACTGGGACTTTTCGGCATATCTGTTTCTCTCTCTGGTTTCTCTCTCCAATACTCTGCTCCCTGTTTCCAACTGCCACACTCAATGCGTTTAGTTGATTATCTGCTTTTCACTACCTGAAAATTTATTCTTTAAATGGTTCATTCTTTAGCAGTTTATCACTCACAACTAAATTTTTTGAAGGATAAAAGCTTCTCTCTGAACACCCTGCTTTAAAGCCCTGCTTGAAAGCACAACATAGCATACTATATATACAGTATTATACAGTACAATATCCAGTGAATGTACTTTTAGTAAACTACTACAGAATGTTTTATATTATTCTTGCTTTCACAGTTCACCACTCAGCCCTGAACAGTAGTTACTACATACTAAAGATTTACAAAGTAAACACCCAAAAAAAGAAGCAACCACAAAACTTTCTGCTCTCTAACCTGCATTGATTTTCCCCAGGACACAATGGCAACCTCCGTTCCGGCATTGACACTTCTGCTTAGATCCTCATATGAACTCCGCTTCAAACAAGCACCGCTGTGTTCCCGTAGTTCTATACACCATATACCTGCGAGTTAACTGAGGGCTGTACGTCAACTGCATGCTAGGTCCTTGTCAGTCAGGGCTAATTCCCACAGATTAGAGAAGGAAATCCTTACAGTCCCCAGGTCCTAAACCCTACTGTTAGAGAAGAGCATTTGGTTTCTTCCTATATCACTTTTTTAGACCAAAAAAAAAGAATTGCCCATTCATTATTACTATCTGCACCAACAGTATCAGAGGGGATGAACTCAGACCATCAATCTCGGGCTGTGAATTAGTTCCCAGACCACCACTACCAACGCCATGCACATTTACCCTGATTAACTCAATGATTGTGCGGTTCCTTGTTGTCAGCAACAAACCCACAACCACAAATCCCTCCGCTCTGCTTTCCTCGTGTCTTATGCAGCTGCTCTCCAAGGAATGCTGAGCACTGTTACTCTGAATAGGAGGTTTTGAACTCCGTGAAAAATGGCCAGACGCAGAAAATCTACATCATTCTTTTGTTCTTCACCACAAAATGAAGACTGTCCCTAAATTCAGAGGAGTATTTGTCCTCCTGATTCCTTGATGCCTCTAGACGAAGGCTTGTTCCCAAAGTCCGTGGGCATCACTTGGCAGGGGTATCCATTCTCTTACTTGAACGGAAGCCTGAGCTCTCCCTTTTAGACTGTCCACACCTTCTCTACATCTTCAGCTACTTCAGTCCTTCCCCTTCTCCCAGTCTGTTTCTCCCTCAGAAGACAGAGAAGACTTAAATTATCACTGAGAGCTTCCAAGAAAAAGATGATGGCAAAGAAGTGCTCCATTGCCCACCCCAAATACCCCCACACAAACTGCAAACAGCCCATCAACCACACCTGCCAGAGAACCGGTGGGAGAGAAGAATTACCCACGCGGCTCCAAAGCCTCCTCTTCTCAGTTCTGGGTAACGGGCGAGTTTCAAAGCCCCTTGATCAGCCTTTCAAAACAGCTCCAGCTGGCCTGACTCTGAGGCTGCTCCTTAGGTTCCACCTTTGCATCACAGTGTTTTGATTTACTTTTTCCTCTCTGAGTAAGCGTGAATATTTAGGATGAGAGTCTTAAAATATAATCAGGAGTTCACAGTTCCGCAATTCTTACTGCCTACTAATACTAGATTCTTGAGGATTAAAGAAAAAAGGAGACTTTGCCGTCAGTTCAACACAACAGCAGCATTGCCATTTTTTACGACGCTGAGGCAAGTACAGTAAGTGAGCAGGGAGCAAATAATTACCTTTCTGGTGCCAATGAGCTTATTGTGCACGTGGCTGGAGCGGATTGACTTGAGCTAAGTAAGAGGAGCAGAAAGGACGCAGGCGTTCTGGCTTCTCCACAGCACCCATGGCAAATCACAGAGCACTGAATTTCCCCGTTTTCTGATTCTTTTCTAAAGTTGGCAGTATTTGCTGCTTAAAATGCTCTGCAGAGCTGGTATTTATTTACTGTTGAAAATTCTTGTTGTTTGGATATATACCATGCAGTAGAAAAAATGTACAATGTGTATATAAAATATTTTTCTTCACCTTTCCAGATGAGGAAGGAAGATTGTAACCACTCAATGCCTTCAACTTCACCTCTTAGAATCATTTCTATGTTAATGCGTTATTATGTGACAGACTTTGAGCAAGGGTCAAGTAGCTCCTAGAAGTAGGAACATTGTGCAGTATTGTGAAAGTTAATGGAAATATATTTAAAGTATATTGAAAAGAACAAAGGTGGATTAAGAATACCTTTAAGTAGTCCCCAAATTCATTTTTATGTTGATTCAGGTCTTACAGGAAATAAGATAAAATACTTGAGATAGACCTAAGATTTTTTTAAAGTATTATACAGCAAAGACTGATATAATTAACATTCTAGTTTACAATCTTTTGCAGATAACCCCCTTATCCCTTTTCCACCTCCATGTGTTGCTCTCCATTCCTCATTTTTATGCCGAAGTATTCCAGAGCTGGATGAAACACCCCCAGAGAAAAGCACAGCAGTAAGCACCGTCGGTGTTTGAATCAAACGACTGTTAGGAACAACCACTTCTACAGTTAAGAAAAGTTTGTCCCCAGGCGTATGCTGAGCCTAGCAAAGGAGTAAGAGGAAGGCAGGCTCTCCGTATGCTTTGGTGATTTGCTGACTGAAACCGTTACGCAGGTTGTGCTAACAGGGACTAACTGCTCAGAAACATCCTTGTTAGGCCCTCTGAGGTGAGACAACAAAAGGAAGGAAGGAACCTGCGCCCACGCTCTACCAGCAGTGCTAGTTTTCATCATCCATTTGCCCTTATTTTTGCTTTCTCTCATGTCACCGTATGTATGAAGCCACTTCTATAAATTTACTCGCAGAACCACTACGCTGTCCTCTTCAAACCTCTCCTTCACTCCCCTGCTATAATTGCCAAATGCAAGCGGATAGATGGGGAACAGTGTTTTGTAATATACTTTTTTTACTCATATTTATATTTTATCATGAAAATACAATTCAAAACATGGTCCAGATCTTGACAATGCCTTTTCCCTCTCCCTTCTAAATGTTAATTATGCTCACATAATTTGTCTTAATCAAAATAGCTCCCTTGCTTTACACTTAATCCTTTTTTATCCACATCGTCTCCCTTCTTTCCAACTCTCCTGGTACTTTCCCTTCTTTCTCCATTCTCTGCGTATCCGCAGCAATCCTTCAACTAGTTCCAAGTCTCAGTGATGCATCTCTGTCCCTCCTTCCTTGCCATTCCCCGGCTTTCCAGCTCCTGACTCTATTTCCTCTGTGCCCACCCACCAGTTCCTACCCCTCGGCTCTTTTCCTCCTCCTGTCTCTGGAGCACCTCTGCTCTCTTGGAACCTCTTCCTCCTCTGCTGTGCTATTTCTTCCTCATGTACTTGGATGATCTACTTCTCTTTCTCCTCCCGTCACCCTCTTGGCTGTCCCTACCTCCTTTTTTGTGCGTTCTTCCCCTCACTGACTCTTCTGAGGGCTCTTGGAGCACTTCTTTCAGCTGCTGAGGTCTCAGTGGTCACATCCTGAATTCAGTGGAATCCACTTCTACCCCGCTGCCATTTCTCTCCTTATATCCCCACTGGTACTCTACTTCCCAAATACTATCATGCAATAATCAGCTTTTCCAAAATTTACAGAATTTCCAAACTTGACTGTCAGCCATCTGTTAGCTTTTCGACACCCACGTTTTCCCACTACGAGACAAATACACACTACCCTTCAGAGCGTGCTGTTCACGCATACTTCATTCCTGGTGCACTTCCACCTCCCATGATTCGTACTCACTGGGCAGAAGCATCCACAGAGGCAGAACTCTTATCACAAGTGTGCTGGCATGTGGAAGCAGCCCCATACGTGACTGAGGGAGGTCAGGGATCCCACATCCCTTTTGCCAGCACAGATTCCAAGTGTTTGGACGCTCTGGGGAAACAGATACAGAGAGCTCATTCTGAAGAGCTGTGACTGCTGGGTAGGGGACCCGGATTTACTCCTAGAATCAACATCACACTTCATTCCCTTCTACTGACCCAGACTGGATCAGATGGGATCCTGATAGGAAGGAAGTAATGCTCACAGTCTAGCTTGGTGAAAACATTCTGTCTGAATATGGACTTCGGGGCAATTCTCTATGAGCACACAAAGTCATTACTAGGCAGCTGCTCTGCAGCTCTCAGAAATGGAAACGGTTTGGTCAGGAGGAAACCAGAGGGACTGCTGAGCTCGGACCCATCTCTGCCCTGCCCCCAGTGTTCACCACTAGCTACCTGCTAGCAGCAGCAGAATACTTTAGAAGACCATTTTCAGCCATATGTTGAAAAACATCCTGGGGGAAAAAAAGAAGGAAGAAAAATAAAAAAGAAAAACAACCCTGAATGAACGATCGTACTACTACTATCCTTTACTACTTGGTGGTCTCCAGGCTTTTCACTGCCTGAGATCTGATCTTGCTACTTGAACAGCGCAAAAAAAAGACACACTTAGTGTTGGATGCCGGGTTCAAGTGTGCAGCTGATTCGGGGTGCCTCCTGTCCCCCCTCCTTTCTCTCCAAATAAAAAAAATTATGGGGAGAGTACGGAATAAGCCGTGAGTAGGCCATACCCTGAGCACAAGGTGGATCACGGCCGAAAACAGTGCTCTTGCAGAAATGAGGGCTTTGAGCTCCTAAGGGACACGTACAGGAAGACAAGGGTGCTGGGAAGGCTTACGGTCCCCAGTACCTCCTGCTCAACCACTCCCAGTACGTGCCCCAGGTACATCCAATAATCATCTGGGAATGGAGTTAGCCCAGGGCGCAATGGTAACCGTTTCAACGCCCTCAATATGCAGTTCCAAACACAGGAATTTCTCTCAATAATGTACTTGCTAGACTTGGTTGCATCTATAACGGCCATGACATTAGCAGGTCAACATCAAACACAGAAGAGCAAAACCAGCTCAGCTACAAAAGAATACAGATGATCCTGCAAATTTCTCTGCTGCTCTGCTCATCTATTACACGTTGTGTCTGAGAGCAGATTAAGAATAATGACAAATCATATTCAATAAACTCAAAATGTGAAACACTTGAACTATTTTGCATTCTTGCTGATAATTATAACTGATCTCAAATATCAGATTGTTACCAATCTTCATATAACGAGACAGCAGCTCATTAATGAAGAAAAATTGAGATTTTGTTTGCATTGTACTGAATTATAATTATCCGGAAATAAATACTCTGTCATTGTACATTCAGAAGCAAACATAATTTTGATGTAAAGTTGACATCTTCTTAACTCGCACCCTTTTGGCTAAAATGTCACATCTACCTTTTTGAATCACAGGGGTACATTTAATTGCCAAATAGCAGCATTAGCATCCAAGTGAATTTTCTCGTCTGAGGTCATTCTGTGATCTATACCTAATTATTATTTTCAAGAGAGAACGGCACTTCATTTTATGATTTATACAAGTTGGATACCCAACATTTACATTCAGTGCAACTAAACTCTATTAGTTTTAAATCAGAATAATATTAGGAAGCGAAGATCCTGCTGAGTATAACTTGATACAAATAAGAAGTCATGATTATATAAAGGAAGCATGAACCCTGATCCATCCATGATAGAAGCCCTCATTTCTAAATATCCACACGCTGTAAGGGAGAGGGAAGAATTATTTTCATTTCTTTAAAAACCACAAAACCCTCTCACAACAGTAAGTGATATACGAGCCTTTTCTTTGCAAAGCAGCATGTTAGAGCTCAGCTGGTTTTGCCTGGGGACATTTATTTATACTGGGAAGATAAACTATGTTGGTAATTCAGAAAAAAAAAAAAGTGACCACCTCTGCACCCAAATTCACTTTTATGTTAAGATGAGTAATGAAAAATTGCAGTAGGTGAATGTTCAGGATGACAAGCACTGAAGTAGTACACTTCACCAAGGATCTACATATCGTTTTGACTATAGCGGAACTTGCATTACGTCACGTGTTATTTTAAGCTGTTAAACTTGATTATGACAATCTTCTTTTTCTGTGATGTGCTACGTACCCGTTCTAGAACACAACATGCCAAAGGCAGGTGTTTCCTCCTGTCCCCTTCCCCCGGGAATTACCTTTGCCATAGTGGCACCCAGGAGTACACGTTAACCAGAGAACGAACTTCCTACCCACAGGGGTAAGAACCTCTGCGACAGTGGCTGTCGTTACAGGTAGCTAACTTTTATTCAGCATAAAAAAGGGAAAGAAGTGTTTTCTTTCCCTTGCAAGAGCAATCAACCTTGCCCAGTGATGACAGGCTGCCTTACTGGCCCCACCAAAAACTTGGGCTGTTTTAACTGCATGATTTATATTACCTATTGCCAGTTAACTTGCTTGTAGCTTTGCTGTTCATTACCTGGAACCCATCAAATTTCCTTCCACAGCGCTGTTTTATGGACCACTCGGTTTCACAAATCAAAGATAGTCATAGTGAAGAATGAAAGTTGACTTCTTTCCCCCTGGAGAGTAACAACTTCTCTTTGAGAGGACTCAAAACTTTTGTCTTCACAACATAAAATACTGGTGATCAAAACAGACAGAAACAGTATCCAGCAAAGCAAAAGGAGATCAAAAACAGGACACAAAAAGCTTGCCAGGGCTGGAAAAGAGTGAGTCACCATGAGCCTGGGGAAAAGGGTGTACACATATGTATCCCCTCAGACCTGACCAAACTCTCGCGTTGACTCCTCCGCTTTGTTTAAGGACCAGCTGAAAGTCTGCAGAAACAAAAGCCTCCCTTCTTTTGCCAGTGTCTATCTGCACGCACTATTTTTAAGGTCCTAACACGCCAACGGGAATCGGTTTCTGAAATCTGATGTGCAAACAACTTGGCACTCTTCCCATTCTCCACTGTTATCTCCTTCAGAAGAAAACAAAACCAAAACCCAAGCACCCTACGAAATCCTTCATGTTTGCAAAGAAATGCAGCATCCCCGTGTAGGGATCTTGCGACAATCCTCTGATTACCATTAACTTTCAATGTACGTCTTTCGGTTTGGTCAAAAATAACACTTGTACATCTAAGGCACTGTGTAAAAATAGTCGCACCAATAATAACACCACTAATAATGAGGATGGAGATCTTTTTAAACCATGAACAAATTTTGATTTTTCTCTAAAATTAACTTGTGAAGAATGAGAGCATTTTGTAATACTTATGTTCATTGTTTCCTTCTTCTATCCAGCTTTCTGGATGCCATTTATAAGAGGAAAGAATGAGTCACTGTCGTGTCTTGGGATGAGCCCTCGGGTATAGTTATATGTAATCTTATAAGCTGGCACAGATAGGAACTTGGGGGCAGGTGCTTCTCAGGAGACAATGACAGCAACATCCACCGAGTATCAATGAAATCTCTATTCTGGGACTAAGTATAACACAAGAAAGAAATATGCTTAAGAACAGGAAAGACAGAGACAGTCTTGATAAGATAGTGCCCCTCCAAGAGAAAGGCACCCTGATAACCCTCTCGAGGACTTGAGAAAGGACCAAGAGTGGCTCTGTGGCTGCTGAATGCTAAGAGAGCCTTTTAACTTGGGAAGTTTATTTCCCTACGGCTGCTAAATGCTCACTCTTTTGAGAAAATCCATATGGCCTCGAGAAAATATTAATTGTTGCTGAAAATTTCCCACAGAGAGTCTCCATTTCAGAGCTCATTTAGCTTTACCCCCCAGGAGGCCACGAGATAAGCAAGTGCGCCTCAGCTTTCAGGACCACCTTCGGCACCAAATAAGCCCGGGGCCTTCGGGCAGGGGAAGCAGTGGCCAGGATGGGTTAAGTGGGGGTTTTCAGGAAGGCTTAAGAAAGGCTAGATCATGGGGAAAATCTCACTTGTACAAAGGGCTGACGAACCAACGTCACAAATGTTCATAGAGTCCGGATTCCAAGATACATTTTACCCCGAAATATGAATAGAACAAGATGGTTTTCTGATTTATAATTACTGCTCCCGTATTGAAAAGTTGCAGCTTTGAGGACCTTGCAAAGACTCATGAAGATAAAAAGGAGACATAAGCTATGGAGCTATCTGTGCCACCTATTTACTTACAAAAGTAATAAATTCTGTGTACCTTGAGCAAAGAGCCAAAAAAGCACCGACACTTCTGCGCACAGAAACCCCGAGTACACTGCCCTTTTCGTCACCTCTCTGGGCAAACCCCAACCCTGCAACAGGTGCCCCCGTTACGTCTGACCTTCACTTTTAGGGCAGCACCCTCTGCACCACTCCCACCTCTCAGTCTAGAGCTTCACAGCTCCCGTAACACCCTGCACCAGCCCAGAGCAGACCCAACAGCTCGCACAGCCATCACCCGAGGCAACCTTAGGGCCTCTTAAGTTAGCCACAGCTCCTGAGGAGATGCTCCTAATTCGCACCACGCGTGTCTTTACTCACTTCGCACAAAGAGAACACCTATCTTTCTTAAAGCTGAGCAGTGTTTTAGAGGAATTTGGAGGTATTTAGTACTCCGCGTTTTTGGAGGCCAGTTACTACGGATCAGCAGAACTGATTCAGCAGGCTGGAAGAGAACTGCAGAATTTGAAGTTAATTTTCCTCACCTCTCTTCATACACAAACCAGCAAGCATTAATATCCCACACAGGCTCGGGGATTACAGACACTAGCAGGGCAGATTTCTTCCCTTGCTTTTACGTTCAACATAAAAGACTTCAGAAGCTTCAGCACCGATTCTACAACACACTGAAAAAACCCCGTGTAGATGGTACAGATTACTGAAGGGTTCCTCGTACAAAGCAGCTTTATCTGCATTTTAGGATCTCTTCCATCGCACAATACAACCCTGAAATTGCTGCAGGACATCACAGCCACAAACGCCTTTTACAGGGACCTTCCGCACCAACTCATTTGCTAATGTCTCCTGTTAACTGATCTAAGCCTGGCCTCAATCTTCTTTTAATGAAAGAGAAGGAAGAGGATCCTTTAAGAGCTATTATTAGCTCTTAGTACCTGTCTGCAGAAAACACCACCAAACTGAGCCTTTAATTCCCCAGGCTTTCTTACAGGCCCAGTGAGACACTTTTCAAGACAATCAGCACAATTAAAAAAACTCACAAATGCCTCACAAAGTGTGCAAAACGATGTGGTGTACAGCGATCCCTTCACGTCAGTATCTGCATTGGGGTAGAACCTTGGATGAACGTAAAAAAGAAAAAAAAAAAGTTTGATTATTTAACCTTTACACTTAGAAAACAAAATTTTAACTCCTGTAACAGTATCTGAGGCTTTGGGACAGCAACCTGGTTTTTGCTACTGCGGGTTTTTTGCACCAGCTTAAAAATCTACATGCAACATGAGCACCTTTTTCTTGTCCATAATCTTCACATGATGCAATCAATGCTTTTATCTTATGACAGGCTGAAATGCTGCGTTTCCCCCCGAGTTAGGAGTTTTGCAGTTCCAATTCCTGCAGGGCAGCGAAGACGGGAATTGCGTCGGCAGACACGCTGCTGTCTCAGCACAGCGCTGGTTTTGGAGCGCAGAAGAGCTTTACTTGTAGTTGATAAACTGCATGAAAGAAGGCAAGGGCAGGGAGCAGAGCAAGGACCTTCACTCGTCCTGCAGCAGAAAGAAACGCCAGCAGAATAAATGCTGCGAATGCTCGGAAATTAAGAAAATCTGTTTCCATTTCTGGAAATGAACATTGATTTCCTTATGTCTGTATTTTTGTAAATATGCAAGGAATCTGATTTTTTTTTTTTAAGTAATTAGTGAAAATAAGCTTTTAGGTCAAACATTTGCTAAAAGACAGGCTAAAATATTTGATGACTGTGAAAACTGGTAACATATGTGACTGCTTCCCTAACTGGATAACTTGATAATTAACTATTATAGGGTAATTGATATATACGTCAATGGATTACACGCTTAAAGTTCAGATTGCATTGGGCAGATAAACTAGTTACATGCACTTCAAGCACAGCACAGACTGAGTTCAGCTTGGTTTTACTCTCACATTCCTGATGCAGCCTGAATAATTTAGAGAGTGATTCACAGCTAAATTCAAAAAGAATTTTGAAATACGTAGGAAAGTGTGTATTTTAAGATCTAAGGAGATGTAAAGAGAGAGGGGGGGAAAAAACCCATGCAACATTTTTGTGCGATGTTCATTTGGGTTTACTCTTCCCCACTTCATTCACGGTAAGTTACTATAACCCTACTTTTATATTTGCCTAATTCAGGCAAAAGAGAAAATAAGGAACTTTTCCACAAGCAATCCTTGAGTCTCAGAAGAGGGGCATTATTTTCACATAAAAATAATTTATTCTTGGCAGAAAAACAAGTTTTCTAAATATGCTAATACCTACTGCTGATAGTTTACACTGTCAATTCTAAACATCAACAATTTTCACCTAGCTGTCTCTTGGTAAAACACTAACTAAAACCAGAACCTGGGCCAGGGCTGGCCGTACCGTACTGCCTGAGAGCTGTCAATGCCTTTTATGTTACTGAAAGTTGCTGAGGGAAGGCTTGCTGCTATTTTCCATGAAATTCTTTCTAAATGACCCTCCCGCACTCCCAAACCAGGAGGATTTATGTAAGAACAAATATAAAAACCTTACTTTATCCAAGTTGTCTAAACTTTTCTCATGTCCATATCCAAATTAATACAGGCAGCGATACAAAGACATATGTACTATGATTTTGTGCATCACATTTGCTCTGTACACTCCCTTCTTGATGTATTACTGCATATGCATTCACACGCGTTTCTCCGTAACACAGTTTAAATGCTACGGGTTTATTGTTATCTACAAGAAGCTACAAATATATTTATAATACAAGAAACTCGTTTCTTACTTTTTAGTAAAATAACTAAAGTTCTTTTTGCTGTAGCGCTTTCAGTAATATTAACTCGGCATTTTCATTAGTAAACTTTTTACCTGTGCCTGTTAGAAGTAGCACAACACACGTGGTAGGTAAATTTATTTCATTGCCTGGGCTGTTGAACAGCATTTGCATCGTGTTCATTGGTATTGAGGGTATTTTTGTAGCTGAAGTTGCTTTACAAATAATTCAAAATGCAAAAACTTGGAACAATACAAGACCGACTACAAAACGTGTTTGGTTCACACATTTCTCTTGATGACAGATAAAGTACACTTTAAAGGAAGCCTCCATCTATCCACTGATTTGCAAAGAACTTTTCCCTCTGATATCTGGGAAAAATAATGAACTTCATAATGTGGCAAGAAAACTAATAAATCAGGTTCAGTTTGCAGAAGAAACACTTCCGTGATTTCAGAAATACTGCAAATACCATTTCTCTAGCCCTTCCTATTTAAGGCAAATATAAACTTTTACTTGATTATCTCAATGACTTGCCAGAAAAAGTAGTCCTCTTTGTTATGTTTCTCTAATCCAGTTGTCTCATTTTAAGGAAACACAGCCTTGAGATTCATCCAGAAAGCACCAAGTCACCACAGAAAATCACAGAGTGCCAGCGTCCAGCTCCAGCCATCAAACTCCCTTTCACAACGTGACGCGAGCTGTGCGTCGAAACAAACCCAATCCGAAGCAGGCCTCTGATGGAATACGCCGCAGTATACCGGTGTCGAGCTGGTGCAGGGGAGGTCTCTGGCAAGGCAGGCTTGAAACACAAACAAGCAAGCAAGGGGGAAAAAAAAGAAACATCTCTGCAGAGCATTGGCAGACAACGGTCCAAATTCCCTTACCGGAAAGCTGCTTCGTAAATATTAACATTTCCTCACTTCTGGAGGAAGTTCTCCAACTTCAAGCTCTGTGGTGGTTCAACAACAGCAAAGAAAATCAGAACACCTGCTAGGATGTCTCCATTAGCACTACGTGCTGAGCGCAGGTGCTGGAGCGTTTGCAACACGGACTCTTCTATGTGAACTCCCCTGCACTTCAGTTTCTCAGTTTTGCACTTCTGGACACTGAAAAGAATTTCTCCTTCTATGCTATCTTTAATATCAACATTCACTGCCAATAGCTTTCTCCTTTTTTCACAATCCAAAAAAGGCAGGAGACTGAAATACTGTATGCCGGGATGAAAAGAAAAATACCGAAAGAGCGTTTTATTAATTCCTGCTTTTACCTCCTTGGCAAGCTTGCTGAGACAGTACCAGTTGCATTTTCAGTCCTTGAGAAAAAAAAACAATGAAAAAAAGCTTTTCCTTTTTTTTTTTGTTTTGTTTTGGTATATCGGAGAGTAACCACTAAAGGTCAGTTTACTGCATCTTATGCATTACCTTTTTTTTCCTGAACAAAGGTAAGAAAAGCAAGTGTGCAACTACCGCAATGAGGCTTGCTGCAATAGTAGCTAATGCGAAGAAACGTACTGATCAGACAAAGAGTAATTCTTGTGATCAGCAAACCAAAATACCATAAATTAGATGCACAATGTGCCTAATAAGTTCTCCCTCCCACTCCTTTCTACCACAGACCCACAGATGCCTTTCAGGGACCTCAGAGGTCTCTAGGCCAAAGCCCCTGCTCAGCACAGGGTCCCCATCCACGCCAGGCGCCCAGAACCCCCTCCCAGCAATCCCAAAAGCATCCAAGGACGGACATCCAGTGCCTAACTGTCCTCCTGGGGAACTGGGGGTGGGGGTGTGTGTGTGTCTCCTCAGATCCAGTAGGATCCTCCTTGTTTCAATTTATGACCATAAAGACTCCTAATGGAGGCTCGGGCAAATCTGTACGCTAACAAAGAGCTGCCATCATTTGTTAACCTCTAGAACACATTACTTAAGTTAATGGTTAGATTTCTCTTAATGAAATCTTGACATTTGCTATGTTTTATCTTACAAATGACATCCACACCCATGGTCTCAGATCACAAGACAAAAGTTAATACCATTCCACTGGGACAGAAACATGGATCATCTGTGTTTTTTAATGCTGAAAACGAAAACCCACTGTAATTAAGTGGGTGGGAGAAAATTATCTTTGGCAATCCCCTGGGAAATTCAGAGCAGCCATGAGAACTACGGGATGCCTGTGCATTAGCCTGGTATGCTGCTGCAGCCTACCACATGAAAATGAGAAGCTAATGCTAATGTGTAAGTGTGACGATGACTGCACGCTTAGGAACCTAAGTTGCTTCCAGACCCTTTTATCCAAACACCACCAGCTACCTTAAAATCTCAAACGTTAGAGCATTCCTAAATGCATTTACAGATATTTATAAAAGCAAATATAATCGGAGGTTCACATGGCGCATGACCTCATACTGGTCATAAAAGAAGACCGAGCTTTTGTAGTGAACTGAGTTAAGAATAGAAAATTTCCACGACTCATGTGAGTTATTTCTGGGAGACAATGTCTGCTGCCGGTGGGTTAAATCCAAATTGTTTGTAATACGCATTTTTTTGCTACTTGCAAAACTGAAGAGGTGACAAAGAACAGCTGTAAGCTAGAAAACGGGAGAAAGCAAATACAGAAAGCAAATGCTGTGAAATTAGGCAACACAAGAAACCCAAGGTAACACGCAACAAATTGACTCGAACACGTGCTGATTCCATCCGAAGTCAGGCTTCCTTTCGGCTGTTCAAACATGTAGTACCTACAGTACCCTGCCCCCGAGAACCATTTTCATACGGGAACACCTCAAACAATCATTCTAAATAAAACATGTCCTGCCTTGTTTGTGCATCATTTAGTTTCCTATACTTCAGGGAGAATTGCACAAGTAGAGTCACCCTGCCAGGTGACAGCTTGCCAGTGAAAATAATTGGCGGCGTGCTTTGAGGTACACGGAGCGAGAGGCACACGGTACTCCATCATGCGCTAATAGGGAAGGCTCACGATCAAGTCAGCCTAATGCTGTCAGACCTCCAGGTCAAAATATTACCGTTCCTACCGAAACGGAGGATCTGGAGTTGAATGCTAAGTAATACATTTATTATGATAAAATGTGTTTATTGTGATTTATGGTATGCACGACAAAGGCTGACTCTTGGTGCTATAGCTTTCATGCTTACACTATTTTGTCCCAGAGCTGAGAAATGTTTTCAAGCCACACAGAGAGTTTAAGGACGGGGGGGAAGAGATCTCACTGTCTTTGCATAGATGTGCATACAAAAACTATGCAAAAGTTAGTATAAAGTGTAACTTAATTTAAAAAAAAAAAAATCCCCCAAATTTTCACAACGTTTTAAACCCAACGTAAGCTGTGTTGTACATCAATGCATACTGCCTATCATTCTCGTTTTCAAAACACTTCCCAGTAATGTATCCTAAAGCAAATGCGACAGCATAAGTAAATAAAAAGTTCTGCATTTTTTTCCGCCGTGAAGCAGTTCACACACAATTTTTTTACATTTTGCAGTAAGTATTTAAGAATCAACAGTGGCAGAGTCATAATAAGAGCAATTAGCAAGCAGGTTGCCTGGTGCTAGATTATTAACATATTCACGTGCAGTGAAAGTACCCAATACTTACGGATTTACTAACAGCTTGCAGGCAACCTATTGCTAAGTATGCAAACCCAAATCAGGAGAGAAGATTCAGAAACAGCATTAGCTAGAAAGCAAAATAAGAGCGAATGGGCTAAAAGCAGTTTGAACGTGGAAAATCGGCTGACTCTGGTGCTTAGCAGAGCTATCAACATCTACTTAGACAAGGAGATCAGGCTGGTTTTCCAGAAGGTATTTGAGAAAGACAAGAGCTCCCAAATTCCTATCACTTATGCACCATTTATCGATGTGAAGACCTTCCCTTTTATTCCATAGCAGCTCAGTTTCTCTTGGAGCCTTTGGTTAGGAACCACACCCAATGCTTTTTGAAATTCAGCCGTGTTTCTTTGTCCACAGACACGATGGTGTCTGCAAGGAACTGCAACGCGGCTGCAAGGAAGGACTCACCTTCAAAAGCTGAGCGTGGCAACCGGCTCAAACTTCTCCGTAGTGATACCGATGCAAAATACTCATTCTGGTTTCCTATTCTGGCTTTACTTCCTCTGACTATTCCTTTTATGCCTCTATTACTCATCTCACCAGCTCTGTGGCCAGCTTTTTCCACCTGGCATGCTTGCAAAAGAATTTATTAGTTCTCATGCCTTCTTCAAATTGTTCTTCCAATTCTTTCTTGGCATGCCTTACTGTTTCATCCGCCAGGTATTGATCTTTTCTATTTTCTTCTCTTGGACACAGCCTCAGCTTGCTGAAGACCTCTCGTATTTCTAGCAACTATCCATTCCCTGCTTCCAGCCAGGGAAGATTCCTTTTGGATTTTCTCATCTCTCTTTTGATAGTGAGCATGTTCAGAACATCCCACATGATGCCTTCAAATTGTATCCATGCCATCTGCAAGAATTTAAATTGAGGGGTTTTTCTAACAACTTTCCATGTAAAGTTGCTCCCTTTTATTGAATTAAGCACAACAGTAGCACATATGCACACATATATATTGGTCTTTGGTTATTTCTGTAAGCAGCTTTCCTGCTTTCAGCTACAGCCTTGCATATTTCTGTATCTGTTTTTATACCTATTTAGTGGAGTTCTTGTTTCTCTTCAGAAATAGGGAGCTTAGCTTTTATTTCTTCTCAATATCTGATAGAAACAATATTCATCACTGACAGCAGTACATTTATACGCAAATAGATGGCTTAGTTCTTAGAAGACATGCGGTCAGTAGATGTGCAGTACAGGGAAGGAAACCTGCATTCAGATTATAGACAATGTTTTTACTGGGCTGTACTAGCACTATTGAAACACCTCTCAAAGTCCAGACTCTTCAGTCTTGCGTTTGCATT
Source organism: Phoenicopterus ruber ruber (assembly GCA_009819775.1). NCBI lineage: Eukaryota > Metazoa > Chordata > Aves > Phoenicopteriformes > Phoenicopteridae > Phoenicopterus > Phoenicopterus ruber. Next base: position 1,908,129 of record CM020221.1, read on the forward strand.
CCAGAATATTACGGAGATAGTAAAAAAAAACCCAAAACACAATGCATTTAGGCCAAGGGCTTCGTAAATTAAAGGGGATAAGAAACCTTTGTGTTTGCAGGCTGTTTCTTCTTAGTAATGAATTTATGTTTTCTGATGGGCAATGTATGAACACCAATAAGAAACAAATGTGGATTAAAAACTTCTTTTCAACCTGCTGTCAGTCACTGAGGTTTACATAACCAAATTCAAATTACAAAGACTAAAATCTCAAGCAACAGGCAGGTTTTCTAGGAAAGATCCTTTCATTCTTGGGTCTCCCATTTCTAATTTAGTCCAGGCTCACAACGTGTTTCCATTTCCATTTCCCCACAGGTCTCCTGCTTCCGTGCATAGCAATTGGTCAAGAGGAACAACTGCACGTCCTTTCAAAAGTTGCATCAAACACCATATTCCACGGTTCAACACGTCTGTGTTGGCCTGTGGTAGACTAGAACACGCTCCAGTTGTTGAGGAGTACAAATCCATGGAGTAAAGGTTAAGTGCTGCTGTCCCACCCAGACACCATCCCTCCTGTCCATCCCCAAAGCGATCATCTGGATCGAGAGGTGAGCAGCGACACCTTGCAGGGCAGAGGAGCCAAGGAACTAGGTAACTGAATGAGAAGGGCAGGCCCCCTTACGCTCGTCACTGTGTGAACGTAGCAAAAGGTATTTCATGGCTCTAAGCCTTACAGTATAAAACCCAAGACTCAATGGAAGCATGTGCTAAAGAGGGCAGCTTGCTAAGATTGGAAATTTCCAATCCCCGTTTGCCATGTCCTCTCAAGGCGTCAATTTAGTCCAACTCAACAAGAGTTCGCTCTCCACATCTGTTTAATTCTTGGCCTCCCAGCTGTTCTCCCGTCAGCGTGATGGTTGCCAACTGCGGTGCTGGCAGAAGCCCAGTTGGGAACAAGGTAACAACAATCACATCTCATTTTTCATAATTATCCGAAATGCTATACAAGGATAACAAGTTCTCACCATTATAAAGATCTCAATGACTGAAAGCAGTAACTTAGAAACTTCACATTCAATTATTTTTGTTTCATAAAGTAAAATTAACATTAGAAAACTATTTAGATACAAGGTTTTATATTTTTTTTAAATGAAAGTTATAAAATTGAAGTCAAATTACAACACGAAGGCAGTTAAGTAACTTAGCTAAAATAATATCAGATCTTCATTGACCGACAATTTAAATGAAGTATTAGTCGAAGACAATATTGAAAAATAGAACTATCTTGTACCTTATTCAAAATGATCAGTGTCATCCACAAGAGTCGTATCTCAGTATCATTAAATAATTCTTTAGAAATTATTTAAAATATTTGAAACGTGCAAAGGCAAAGAATTCTGCCTTTACAGCATCAATGAAGTTACAAAAGGTCCAGGGCCAAGTGACAAGAAACCGTTTTGTAGCTATTGGTACAGACATTTCTCCAGAAAATCATTCTGCTGTTACTCGTACAGAATAGATGTTCTGCATGTTACCGACACAGCCCATGAATAGAGCCATTCTCCACCCCAAATCTTTTCTTTTTCCTTTTCTTTTTCATTCTGTCAAGTAACGCCTTATTCTCTATAAATCCTGTTTAACAGTTCTGCCAAGAATATAGCTATTATTTCAATCAGCTGGAATGTAAATTTCACCAGGCAGCTCCTCCACAGCAAGTTGCAGGCGCGATGGAAGATGTGGAAAGCCCTGGCCAGGGGAGTGAAAGAGCAGCACCGTGCAAGCAGCCTGTATTTAAACATTCATAGCAGTGCTATCTAAAATTTAAATCTAGATTGCACAACTTAACTACTTCTGTAAGCAAATCTAACATTTAGACCCATCTTTGTTTTACATAAAAAGGATATATTTTACTACTATTCAGAAAGCTTTCTTCTTTGTGCTTATATATTAAGGTCACTTTAAAAACCAGGTAGTTATGCTGTAAACATAGAAGTTCAGACTATTCAAAGAAAACAAGGAACACCCATGTGCTATTAAATATTTTGAGAAAATAATATTTTGCTGTTCTGTACTTTCCTATGAGAGCTTATGAAAGCAGAGTAACCCTTTTCTTTGTTGCATTTTTATAACCCTTACCCTGTTTGTAAGTGGCTAGGCTTAATTAAATGCAGAGCTGCTTCAGTGGTGGAATATTTCGATGCCCAGATTTATCATGTTCTCTGCCATTAGTCCAGCACCAGACCAGTTGTATTTGGTCTCTAGCCAAGTATCCCAAAGACGTAACTCTCAGACTATACGTTAGTTGACAAAAGGTGAATCTTCCTGACTAAACTACTCATCGTACACTCATCGACCTCCCCTAGAGCAACCATAGGTATTTCTTAATCGCAGAAAGTGCTGAAAGGGCCCAAGATCAGAAGTGGGACACAGGCACATTAGAAATGACAAGCAGAGAAAATTTCATAAAGTCGGTAAAGATGTGTCCTTAAACAGTCAAGCGACACAAATCACCTAGCACAAGGCACATTAATCCCCATCTTCTACTACAGTCTCTAGTTTCACGTGGGAAGATTTTTCAGTAGTACAGTTTCACCTCCCAAGTTGATTATATGTATTTCTTTCATTCTCTGAGTACAGCTCATCTCCTCACCCCCACTAATTGGTTTTCATGCCCAAAACACATAGGCAGAGTTTCTTCTCCTCATCTTATCCCAGTCCTTGTCATCTCCACATGACTTTCTCTGAGTAGTGAGGCAACTAACTCTCACCAATCCACGTCTCGCTTTTCAGCAGCTGCTTTTCTGTTTGACCCCACCGCAAGGTGCTTTAGAAAGATTTCGGGCAGCTGTGGATGAGCCTTCTCACAGTCAGTATTCCCCAAAACTTGAATCAAGGTGTTAGAGCTTTGCTGTACCACTGCAGTAGGTAATGCCGTTCTGAAACACACAGGCCCAACGCGTAGGAGTCCAGGTGTGGTCTTGCAGGGCGTTTTACACTGCCAGGACAATGTTCCATCATTTATTGCCTTATCTCGCGGTATACAGCTCACAGGTATCGTTTGTTTTACCACTGCCAGAGAAAAGAAGACTGCACAGATAGCTTTAGCTGTGCTTTTCAGTTATTATCCCAAGTGGACCTTTTTTTTTTTTTTTTTATCTGCAGCATTCTCTTTTGTATTATCAGATTTATGATGATTAAATCTTCCTCCACAGACCAGCAGAAACTTGGCCTAAAAGCTCAGATTATCCAAATCATTTTAAACGTGCTCTCACTCTTACTTTCTGTTTGTACCTCTGTCAATTAAGTACCAACATAAAATTTATGTTACTTTGAAACTAGGCATGATATCAAGACATTCAAACAGAGAAGCAGCCAGAGGCATCCCTGGTGAGATAGTGTTCTACCACTGCTAAGGATGTCCCAGTTTAATCAAAAGAAGTCCTTCATAATTTCATTACTATACTTTTTATCTTGCACTACTTCACAATGTTGAGTCCTTGATACCTTCCCAAATGAATTTCTAATCAAACAGCTTTCCCACCCAGCACACCATACAGGTGTCAAGCTTTGAGTTACTGTATTGAATCGTTCCTTCCTTTAATCCCAATCTTCCAGAGAACAAATCCTCTCATTTTTCAAATTACAATCATCTTATAAATTCTACTGATAACAATATGTTCATTGCCCTACAAGACAAAAGATACATTTAAGCTATTGCTTGAAGATGCTTGGTAAAGATTCAGAACTTGTATATACCACATTTATTTGCATCAATTGCTAATTGCTCTATTAAAACATAAATGACCAGCCACAGTAACTCAGAGAACAGCTCTGCCTCGCCATGCTCTGCCTGCTGGGCACCCACCGCATGTACCCAGGGAAGAGAGAACAGGAAAGCACATAGGGGTTCCTCCTAGGAGTAATCTCCAGCAACCTGCTATTAAGACTTCCAGAAGCTGAAGTTATATTCTCATGGTTACTGTCCCATGATGGATTTTCCCTTCATGACACCATCCAGGCACTTTCTGAAGTCCAACAAGGCAAGGAGCTCTGCCACATAACTACACACATGGGAGGAATGACTTTCTCTTGTTTATTTTGATCCTGGCATCTTATCTTCTAGGTTCACTGCGTGCTCCCTAACTCTCGTATTCAGGATTTTATCGTCCTCTGTCATATAGCATTCTGTTTTCGCTTCTCCAGAGCCAAGGGTGCCAGCCTCTGCCGTCATTCCCTGTAAGCCCTTCCACACTTTTGATCATCTTTGTTGCCATTGCTCTCTACCTTCAACAGGTCTTCAGTAACTCCCTTTGAGCTGAGTGACTGAAACTGCACCACGTACACAGCTGACTGCCATTATGCTTTCTGTTCTTTTTCCACTAAGTCCAACATTTAATTTTACTGTCTTGACTGTCAAAGGCTTATCTTGACTTAGCCATAATTTTCAGCTTAACAAAAATACCCATCTTAATCCTCACATTATGTCAGGGCAGCAGCAGTTCACTGCACTGGATACCATGGCATTCTCTGTTTCCTCACACAGATGCCCAGCACCAAAAATTTCTTCTGCAATCACTATCCTAACAGATTTAGCATCGACAACAAACTTCAGAGGAGCGTAAGATCCTGTGGGAATTCACAGGCAACCAAGCCCTGAAAACTATTATTCTTCCCCTCCACTTGTCTTTTAACAGCCGCTTTGTGCCCTTGAAACGCCCCCCCCCCCCCCCCCCCCCCCCATCACACAGCAGCATGCCACACCTCTGGAATTCCCAAATTCATGTCTGTTTTCTCCACTGGTTGTGGCCACTTCTTCCAGAGACTCTCGTCTTTACGTTGCAAATAATTTCTGATACACTTAATGTCTAACTCTGTGCTTTCTTATTAAAGTACATATACAGCCAAAAAGGCAACTCCATCCTAACGCTACAATTAGACCACTTGTGTGCTATCACGTATCACTGCCAGGCTGCATTCCCCATTACGCCTCCATCTCCTTTCTTCTCCAGCAATGTTCTCTGCTATAACTTCAACATTTGTCTGGTCTTGGGCAAATTTGCTTTATCTCCTTTACCCACCTTTGCTCTCTCAGTTTCACAGAATACTATGAAACGCAGGGAGGACCTGACACATCTTCGGTGCCAAGGGCCAAACCCATCGGTTGGTTATCAGCAGGACTGAGCTCTTTGAATGACTATCATTAGGTTGGGACTCCTCTGCTGACGATCATGATCCATTGCCCTTTTACTGCCTTCTAGCTAGATTTTATTTAACTACTTCAAAATGTATCTTCTTCTTACATTGTTTCCTGTTTTCTTTGCTAAACTTTTCCCATTTGTAGAGACATCGGACTGCGCCTCATTTATCTTTTTATCTTCCTTCAAAATTAATATTCATAAATCAGAAATCAAACCTGTAATAACTCATTTCCATTACAATGAATATAGCCCTTTTATATTTGTCCCTCTCATCCACATGCCTGTATTTCTTACTTGCTCTTTTCTTCGTGTACTTGATTTCATCCCTTGAAACATAGTTTTAAAACTTCCTTGGCGCACTGCCTGCTCTTGCATAAGTTCTGTCATTTCTGATGTAAGCCATCCTACTGTCACGCAAGTGTTGTCTCCCAGGTCTGGCCCAGGCTACAACAGAATCAACCCCTCTCTCCCGTCACACGCTACCTTTGGCATGTGTGTTAAGGTCTGCAGCCTGGTTTGCTCCTCTCCCTGCTCGCTACTCCCTAGGAGGAGCTCTCCTAGCACCGCTTCACCTCCTCCTGCTCTCAGAGAGCTGGTAGCAAAACCCCCCTGGCAATCTTAAGCTAGTGAGCACACTGAGAGCACCAAAAAGCCAAACAAAGCTAAAAATCGGATGATTTTGATAACGTGGCTCAGATTTTTCATTACATCTGATGGCGAGCTCTAGTTTCTTTTTTTTGGCTCTGTACTGATGTCTGCACCAAACCTCCTCACGACGTGGAAACAGGTATTTTTTGCTTTCCAGTGAAGATGGAAATGTCTCCTATTTAGAAGACTGTAGAATAAAACAAACAACTAACTGCGTAGCCCTCTATAAATCTAGTGGAAAACTATAGGCACTGAGCAAATAAATAAAATATCATATAAATTAGACTAAAAAAAAGTGCTTTAAAAATTGCTACTATTTCCTTTAAAATAGAAACCATCCATCCTAAACAGCCACAGAACATATATAAGCCTTGCTATTATTTCAGTGTCCAATATTTGTTACATTCTTATCAAGCCATCCACTCCCAAGGAAAAAGCCTCCTCCACAGCTTCAAAGAGAAAATAAATACCTTGGAAAAGCAAAATCAAGGGCCGTAAGCTGTCTAGAATAGTCTCCTAGTATAGGCATCCTTCCACCTTCTACCAAGGTGTAAGCTGTGCAAGGACTATTTGCCTCTCTACCTACCAGCACTAATACTACTAATAGCACGACTAAAACGAAAGCGTGCATAGCTCTAACGGGCCTATCACCAGCACGATACAACAGACTTCAAAAGCCTTCCCACTTTTTTTTTTTTTGTCAAATAGTGGAAATTCAGCACAAAATAAATTAAATGGTCTACTTACAAAATAAAATTTAGGCCCTCTTTATACATCAACAGGGTAAGATTTTGTTATTAAACATCTTCCTATATCCAGAGTACAAAAGTATATCCTAGTCTGAACATAATTGTGGCAGTGCTATAAAACCACAATTTGCTGAAGTGATCTTTTTTTCTTTTAATTAAAACAGAATTACATAAATGAACTCTGCATCTGATACCCCAAACGATTTAATCATCTAAAAAAAGAAACCTGAATACTATAATTATTTGCTTTCAGGGGGTCAGAAGTCCAAAAATGGATGTGGAAGCTCTGCAAAACCCGTGAGAGAAGAGCTGTGAGATTTAAAGCTGCATTTGCCAGGCGGCGTTATCCCCAGCAGAGCACTACAAATCCAGGGCAGAGGCAGTGGCACACTCCGCAGTCAAGGGGAGGTAGACACGACACTTAGGGAGGTAACAGATGAGCATGGTGTGGGGTACTGCTGATTAACTTGGCCCGCCTGAGCGATACAGCGCTCTGCTGCTATAAATAAACCCATCTTTTGCCTCAATAAACATATACAAATTTGTACATATTGCTACCAATTGCCACAGGGCCGTCTCGGCCACATGTAGCATCCACAGGTTGTCAATCAGAGCACTCACGACTTTCCTGCAACTCCTCTGAAGCTCAAGGTCGAGCCTTCGTGGGGTCTGCTCTCGGACCAAAGGAGGAAGACGGAAAGCGGGAGGTGTAGGAAATCTGCATCCCCCACAGCGCTGCTCCCGGTGTGTAACCTGCTTCTGAAAGGGAAGCCCAAGGGGTTTTTTCAAATCTCTGTTTTTTGAGAGAAATAGCAGAAGTGGTGCTGTTGTCTCTTAACGTTGTCTCTTAGTGCCTAGGAAAGGCAAAAAATAGCCATAACAAGCCAAAAAGTACTTATAACGCTATAAGCAAGCCTGCAGCTCTATTTTGATTCAAACTACTGGTAACCTCAGACTAAAATGAGGTGAGGACTAGAGAATTTCAGGCAAAAATTGCAGCATAAAAACCACCATGGCACTAAGTAATATAAAAAACACTGAGACAGTAAAGCAACAGGAAGCCAGTGCAATCTCAGGGCTAACAGGGAAAAAAAAGGCCAGAGTTTGTGTTTCTTTTTCACATCTGGAGAGTTTAAGATTAAATATATTTGTTAAGGCAAAGATCTGGGATGCCACCAAGGAAATATGAATCTATTTTTCATTATTTAGAAGCATATGCACAGGTGTGTCAGTGTCTTGGCATTTTTAAACATTCATTAATAGTAAATTCCACAAAAGATTAGCTGTTTCCAGTTCTGTTCATTTGTCCGAACTGGTAAATACATTGTTATCCACCAGCAAAACTGCTGCTTCAGCGGTGAGGTAAAACCAGAATGTACTAAACCAACGCCATCATCACATAAAAATATACATTTCACCATATTTATCAATGACCTTATTTTAACTCCAAAAGCAGCGTTTTCTTACGCACATACAGATCTGTTTTCCGAGGACGGCGCTTCGCCCCACAGGTTTACGAGAGCACGCAGAGAGCGGGACCGCTGCTTTCCACAGCCGGTCCCGCAGGAAAGCGCTGCTCGGGACTGCTCGCCGAGCCGGCACAAAACCGCCTCTCACCAAAAGGTGGAGTACGAAAGATCTTCCCGACGCGTCCTTCTCTTTGGTGTCCAAGAGAAAGCTTCTAGGTTGATCAAGCACTTCTCAACATATTTTTAGAAGTCTTAAGTTCTATTATTTACAGTATTTTTTCCTTTGTGTGTTAAAGATGATGTGTTAGAACAGATCCTATCTTTACTCAATCTACTTGAATTTCCTTTGCAATGTCAACTGGCTCACTGGAGTGAGTAAAACTGGCTTACATCAGATGAAAATCACAAGAAAGGGAAATGCAAGTATTTAAAAAAATACGTATCTGTTAATGCCAAAACTCAGATTTTACTTTCATGCAGGATACCTGTCTTTGCTATTTCTCCAATCAGTTGCAGACTCTCTTGCTTTGATTCCAGCTTCAAAGAGAAATTCGGTATTTATTCTCTGAGGAAGGAAAACTCTGTATCATGTACGCCTTTGATGTCTTGTTATGTAACCAAAAAACCCAACTTTACAGGGGTAAAATTAAATAGTATTATCATCAGCATTTACCAAAAGAGAAGAGTTTATTAGCAGTGAGCAATGTTTGAGTTGGATTGAGCAGGAAAGTGAGTAAGCCCTGGTTTATATGTAAAATTAAAATATCAAAGAATGCACTTAGGATTTTTCCTAGAGGAATAGCTTGGTAGAGATTATTTTCTCACCATTTTTTCATCAATGCTGAGCTCCATAATATGAACCTTACTTAGTTCAGGCCCCAACTTTTGTCTCAGTAAGACAGATGGCTGTCTTGGCTGCTGAAAAAGACTGATGAAAGAGTCAGACATATGCAGAATGGAGCAATGAGGTAAGTGGTGTTTTAGTGTGGTAGAATATAAAATAAAGTACCAAATAATGAGCTCTTCCGATGCGTTGCCTACATTTTGCAGTTAACGACCACAGCTTATGCCCACTCACGTATTTTACAAGCAGAGCAAGCAAGGTCAATAGAGGAGGGAAAAAAAAAAAGGCAGCTAAAGGTCTGCCCACTTCGTAAAATAAAGCTCACGAGTGAAAATGTCAGACCGAAATCTTGGCTTTCACTGAACTGCAGCAGGAAGGAGCCTCCAAAAAGAAACCCCTAACTCTAACCTTTGCCTGAGCAGATCATTTGCTGCGCCGTCTCTGGAGCCTGAAAGATCCCTGGCACCAATACACAATTTCAAAACTGTAAACAAAGATTAGGACGGGAATCCCCACATTTGTCTCTAAAAAGAAGAAACACTAAATAGTATTTTAAAAGATACAAAGTTTAACCCAGTTCATTAAAGGTTCTCCTGCCTGATTTTCACTGATTGGATTCAAATAGCCAGGCTCTTCCTCTAGGCATCTCGGGTAGGGGTGGGGGGAAATAGGTTGGTTAGTATGTTAAGTCGTAGTGAGAATCCAATTTTGAAAAAGCCTAACATACCATCAGGAAACAATTTTCTTTTTTGTCTGCCTCCCCCCGCCGCCGTGGCTGCATGACTCCAGTTCCTCGGTCATAACCAGGTAGCACCCCGATTCCTTTGGGTTTTCTCCCCCCGTACCAACACACGCACAGATTAATTACCCCACACTAGAAAAAGCAAGACGTCATTTACAAAAAGGCAATCCCCTGCCTTCCTCCTCCGTGAGGTGCTTTGGTTTGTCTTTTAAACACGGCAGCCACCCCATCTGTCACTCGATTTTCCCCAAAACGCTACGTGTGAAAGTTTGCACAGATTCAGCCGGAATGAAAGGGGAACTTGAAGAGAGCCAGCACAGAACGCTGCTGTAATTTAATCCTTGTTCCAATATGTTCTCAGGTGTTCAACATGAAAAATGAAAATAAAATACTCACTAGCAATAATAAATTAGAGAACTTAACATTACCCTACAGGAAATTGTTCCTTGTAATTTCTAGTAAAGAATTACTAAGCACACTAAATGTCAACATCAAATAACAATTTTCTTGATTTACTGAAACTATCAAGTTGGCTACATGTAGTTCAAGAAGGGGGTTTTTGCCTTTTTCCTTCCTTCCTTAACCGACATAAAGTAATTCTCATTAGTAGGACTTCATGGATTTTACTGGTGAATAGTGGGTCTGAAATAGTTTATTAATTAAAACTCAGCTGTTTGAGGTTTTAAATTTTCATTGCATCTTGGAAATGCTAGACAGATTGACACACAATGAATTTCGAAAACGCTGGGGCAAGAGAACACAGTCAGTGAGAGGGGAGCAACTGGGACAGGAGAGAAGAGGAGCCGATATAATCCCATCCTCTTCTTGCATGAACAAACCTGGGGACTAAGTTAAATATTTCTCTACAGGACAGGTGTATAAAGAGCAAAACTACACTGTCCCATGTTTAGCTGCAGAGGAAAAGAAAATAATATTTTTTGTGCTCATTTATATACCAGCCTTACTTACTTACTTATACTGGCCTACGACTTACAATATAGGTACTATTTGAAATGGCAATATATGATAAGCAGGGCACAGTCTTCACCTAAACACCATTAAGAGCTTAAAACACCTGGGTCACAGCGAGCTGCCAAAACATAACAAACAGCCATTTGTATTGCTCTGAATGTTGCGATTACGATTAGCAATGCCTGGGTTCAGTGTCTTTCAAACAAGAACAATGTAATTTCTGACATTGCAGGAACTGCAAAAACCGAGGTCCGGAGAAATGCCGTGACGGGCAGAGTCCCCGCAGTGGGCCAGTGCTGGCAGCGCCGGCACCTCAAACCAGTCCAAAGCTCTGTCGAGTTGCTCGTGCTGCCCCATCCATTAATAATCACCTGAAATAATTCATCCTGCTGGCACTTCTTAAAGCTTCTTGGTCTGAAAAACAATGGCTATGCAGTTCAAGATGCAACATGAGGAGAAGCAGGTTTTTGCCAACTCGCAAAAGAAATATTCTACTTCAAGAATTATTTTAAATAATACCGTTCCTGAACTACATTTTATCATACAGAGATAGGCACGTGCTATGAGAAAAATGTTTGGAAACAATATACCACAGGCACAAAATATTTTGTTACATCTCTCATAACTGTTTGTGCTGCATTCACCTTTTTTTTTTTTCACTAAAGTAACTAAAACAATGCAAAAAGAAACTCAAAATTTAAAAAAAAAATGAAGCTTGCCCTCTAAAAACTACATGCTCTTGTTGACTGCCTCGTAGTAATTACCGAAAGAAATGTTCTGCTGTGGAGAAATACAGAGGTTCTTTCATATCCGTCACAAACTATGCACTTTCTGGTTCACGGGCGAAAAAACGAGTAGACTGAATACATATTAAATTCTAATGCCAATGGATTGTGCAGTACAGAATTACAGTGACAGGTTTTTGAGCTCTTTATTAAATTGAGGGAGTCAGAAGCTTCACTCTAAGGACTACGCTGAATGTATTTGTCATTTGCTAGCAGAAGTACAAGCTCTTTTCCGTTCTCTCTCTGCTCTGTTTTTCTGGCCAAGTCATTAATGCTCATGCACAAAATAAACTATTTAAGTTGTTTAACTACTTTAATTTATTTAAAATTGTTACTCTGCTCAAACAGCTGGGATCACCTTGGGGCTGCAAGACAGGTTTCTTGGTTTATTAGCACGATACGTAGCTGCGTAACGGCGGAAGCGGGGAAAGCAACGGGACAGAGATGTTAACGGCCCAAACAAAATGCTCCAGCAAACCGACCAAAACAGGAGGATGGGTTGGGCTGAAACGACGTCACCACTTAATCAACCCCACGGGTTTATTAGACATTGCTGTAACAGTCAGAGATAACCAGAGTCACTGACACTTCCCACCCCTGTTCCGTGCAGATTTTCTTCCAACGGTGACAGACTATTTGGATGTCACTGTCTCATTACATTAAAAGATCTGGCAAAGACTATCCTTAACCAACATCTACGGGTGCCATCATTAGCCCATGACTTTGTTTATACTGGTACTAAACAAGCTAAATGCACTCAACAGCCTAAACCCAGTAATAAGCATGGAACCAATATACAAACTCCCCTGCTCACGCTGCTCCCTTTTATCTCCCCTCACAGGCCTCCTGCCTTCCAGCAACGGCTTTTCCATCTTCATTCAAAGAAAACTTTCAAGACTTGGATTTGATGAAGTCCAGAAGACAGACTAAGCCGATGAAACTTTACCTTCTTTCAGATACTGCAAAATCTGAATGCTTAAGACTTCTCAGATTCTCCCCCAAGTACGAATATTCACATCTAAATTCTTTGTGACTTTGCTGGAGAAATCTAAGTTGGGATAGTCGTGACGCTGTATGCCAAGCCACCAAAGTAGATCTGTAAAACAAGAGGTGGCAAAAGGTATACAGAAAAGCAAGCTAGTTCAGCGTATTCGTTTTTATAACCTAATACCAGTCTTCCTTGGGTCGTACACTTGTAGTGTCTCCCCTGTTCATGTGTGTATATATACACACACTGAGAAGGAACTCAAAATAACGTAACAAAATAAAATGGAAAAGGCTATAATCTCCACAATGCTCTGAATTTGGCCTATTCTTTTTAAAATCTTCTCCTTAAAAAACAATTTTTGCTATTTCTCTGCTTAAACTTGAGATTCCAAAATTCAGAGGAAAAAAAAAAGAAAACAACTAAAGAATTACTTTTGTTTTGTTTTGGTTTTTTTAAAAAAAAGGTCAGTAAAGGAGTATTTTGTACCTCAACTGCCAAAGCACACAGCAAGGGACCTAGAAAATGTGTCGTATCTCAGTACTTGTCTCTCCCATCCCCATCCCTTGATTTGAGACAGTCTGCAGAAAACATTGCTCTGTGCATTTGAGCACTGCTCGGCTCTGGAGGCATGTTTAGACAAACTGATACGCAGTCAAAGTCTCTTGCTAGTCTAAATCTCTGAACACCTTATCTTCCCCAGCACCCCAGTAAGAGGAAGACAATTCTGCACTCATCCTTCCAGGCTTTGAAGAAAATTCAAAGACACTGTACGGTGGATAGAATACGGTGATATTCATGAACTGCAGCGGGAGAGTGAAACAGGCTGCCCCAGAGGCTTCTGTGGAAAGATTTTGGGGTGACAACAGCCCTCAGGCCCTCCTGGCAGTGCCCTGGGGGTCTGGGTGGGGAGATGAGCAGGAGGATCTTGCTTGCAGAGGAGCCACAGGCAGGAACTGCTGACAAAGACCTTGGATGAACCCATCCTCCAACTGCTCCGTTTGCCAGCCCTTGTTCTGTAACTGCCGGCAGAGCAAAGAGCACTCGATCCCCATTCAGCCAACGCTCTCCGATTTATCTGGACAAGAGGCCGCTGAAATGGTTGTATGAGCACTGCTCTGCGCATCTTGTGCAAACAACAAAGGAGAAACCCCGGTGGCTCTGCACTAGCGCATCGCGCTGGACTTTGCGCACACCCCAACCCACCTGTTCCTGCAAAACGGTGCGGCCAGAGCACATCACTGTTCCTCATTACATAAATACAAAACTCCTCTGATTTCCTCTCAAACGTAGGCTTAATTCTATTTTACTGTTCTTCTGATCCCAACAATCTGTCCTCATCTCTTCCCCGTCCTCAGCTGCATGAATCTCCAGTATCAAACTAGCAACAGAACAGTATTTGAGAAACACCTCGCCCTCTCGTCCCAGTCCTCTTTGCTAGACCAAGACTTAAACTGTATTTGTATACTACCACCAAGAGTGTGCCACTGAGCTTCAGCGGCATCATCTTTCCATTTCAATTTAATACCAAATGCTTTTAGGTAATGGTTCTTCAGCATTGCATATATTTTTCATGTCATGTAAGTAAACAATTGTATGTCTGATTTATACCTTGAAACTACATGCTTTCTTAAACTTCTGAATACTCCATGCTGTTTCTATAACCTTTTTTACAAATAGCTATTAACGGAGAACACCTGAATGGACCAGCTTCTGCCACATGTACTTCCAAATTTACGTTGCTACCTGTGGATGACCTGGTGTTACTACTGTGTACCACAGGCAATTTTCTTGGTGCAGGAGACCCTAATGCTTCTAAGACAACGGACAGAAATGCAGCAGCAGATGGCTGTATCCCTTCTAAGCTACCTGCCTCACCTAACAGCCATTTAGCATGAGTCATAACTTTGAAGAGTTATGAAAATATCCAGCCCCAAACTAAAATGCTGAGCATCTGCAGCTCAGCACAGCCTGGGATTTCTGCACACTTTCACATTTGCAGCTGGCCTGAACATTTGCAGTCAGCAGCACCTGAAAAAAAGGTTGCAGAATGAATTGCCCAAGTAAATTATGGGTCTAGAAACATCTGTGACATTTTCATCCTAGAGATATTACTAATGCTGTTTTATAATTTAAGACAGCCTCAAAGGTTTCACCCAGCTGTCCCTCGTTCCCTGCTAAGCCTGCTGCACTGCACAGCCCCTTCAGAGCAGGGAACAGGCGACGGATGCCACAAGGCCCGAGTCTCCAAAACTGTGCAGTCTCTAAATTGGCCCAAATCCAGCAGGATTTGTTTCTGAGCTCCACAGGAGCTAGAACCTCTCACCTTGCTGCTTTGCTGCTAATAAGCATCGTGCCTCTCTGGAGAAAGCAACTCTGATCTTCAGTTACAGACAGCAAAAGACCCACCGTCGCGCAGCGAGGCAGGCTGGCTCTCTGCGATGTGCAACCGTGTCCAACAGCCCGCGGGGGCTCTGGAGACAGCCGGGCCAAGGGCGGGCGGCGCGCAGACAGGCTGCTGCTGGCAAACAGCCCCCGGGGCTCTGCACAGCTTCCCCTCCGAGTACCTCGACCACCTGCTGGTCTGTCTCCGGGAGCTTAGGCAAGGCACCTCCACCATGCCTGCACAAACCCAGACAGCACAAGGATTCCTGCTAAATTCCTACGGAGAGCAGGGAAAGCACACGGCCAGGCCTGTTCTCCCAGAGTGGGGACCATTTAAAGATTCCCAAATTGCAGGAAATATCCAATTCCAGTTTGGTAATCTCCACTGAATTGTTAAGGACCGTAACAGTTACCAACGTTGCAAGTACTAAGGGACAATTTCATGTGCAATCACAGCCAAGGCTCTGAACACAGGAGCAGCAACTGGGGAGAGCAATCAGAGAGTGCTGCATTCGTTGGAGCCACACGCAAAGGAGGGACTAAATCAGGGAGCAGAAAAGCCGGCTTGGGAGAAAATCAACCTCGCTGGAATTCTGCTCCCATTTAGGTAAACATTAAAACTCTCTTTGATTCTAGACAAATCAATTCAGCCAATATTCAGCTCTGAGAAATTGCTCCAAATGCTTGAGTCATTCAAGTAGTCTAAGGATTATCTCGGTCTCCACCAAGGTAAACAATCCAGCAGCATTTTTAAATACCAATCAAAAGAGAACTGATAGAAAAGCAGACCTTTAAAATGATAATGAAAGAGAAAGAGGTTATTCAGCTATAATCCCATTATATTTCAGCTCCAGTACTGGGACCTGTTTCTGTTTCTGACTATGCAACTGCTGAGAAGAAACGAGAGCCCAAGCAAATGTCCCGATACCTGCCGTCACTCTGTACCACGTAGCTGACCACTGACCAGCTCATCTAGGCGTCTGGTCACACCTGCCAGGCTGCTGTTTCTGGCCATCGTAGGGACACCTCCCCTCGCCTACAGATTCTCTGCTACGCAGCCCGAATAACCTCAACGGAGGTGTGGCAAATTGCACATTGACGTATTAATCAGAGCCTTAAGCAGCAATTACAAAACAAAATTAAAAAAGCATCAATGGCCAAGTGAGTTAGGCACTACTGGAGCTATTTAGCACTCTGTTTTTGTATTCAACAAAGACTCCGTAAGGAATTACAGTTCCAAGAGGTTAAGAATTTAGGAGAAGCATATTTTCTTAATGCATTTTTTTCAATGCATAAATACATATATATATATATGAAATTATGACACTTTCCTTGGTAAACCCTATATGAATGTATGTCAAGAACCTGACAAATGAAGACACAGACACTATGTGTCATTCCAAGGCATCTTTTATATTCTGCCAAGGTACACAGCAATGTCCTTTTCTCTATCACAGGTACTTGCGCAGTCGGTATCTATGCGAGGGTCCGTGTACATATGTCACATAAAAACAGGCAGTGCTGGGACATTCCTGACAAGGTATCAGGTTGTTGCAACTACAGCCATGGCTTTGTAATGGACCTGCTTACAGAAAACAGGCCACCAACAGCCAGCCGCTACTTTGCAGCTGCGTAGTGAAGCTCTTCATGAGCCGAGTGATCAGCGAAGGGTCGCTGCTTTTAATGTACCTCTGTTGTATCTCTTAATGAAAACATTAGAATTTGTACTACCCTGTCATTACATATAGGCATGCAGAGAGGGAGCTGTATAGGAAAGCCATCTGCAGGTATGGAGTAATATATTTGTGGGAAAGGTCCTTAAACCGAGACAATTATCTGGGGAAAATGAGAACAAAACTAGACCTTCCTCTCCTACCTGCAAAAATAAGTTCTGATCCCAAAATCAAATAGACTGCAATTAACAGATAGTAGCTGTTTTGTCCTGCTCTGGCTTAAACTCGATGTGTTATTGGTAGACCCTTTCAGGTTGATGCTAAGACATAACAAAATTATCCACCTTTCAACAATTACCCGTGGAAAACTTGACTACATTTGTGCAGCAATAAAAAATCCAAGACACGTCTCGCCAGCTACTGGGATGGTCATCACGTGGATGAAGGCAGCGCGTTCCTAACCGACAACGGGAGCCCCATTGCAAACGGGGCTTCAAGGAGGCAACATAACGCAGTACCAGAATGCGGGAGCGGATCTTCCCTGGTACCGTCAGTGCACGGGGTCAGGCAGAGGAGCAGCCGAGAAGCTGAGAGAACAGTATGCCCGTCGAGCATCTTCCAACAGCAGCTGCTAAGCAAGAGACCTGTCATGTGGGAAGACACTGAAGAAAGGAAGGAAAATTCTGTTCCCATTCTCCCAAAGGGTCTACAACTCATGAGCACAGACCTCTCTCCTGTATCTGCCTGCATCCTGAATGTACCCATCTGACCTCTGTATCTTTTCATACTATTGTTACCTGTAGCTATTTGGAGTAATTCCTCCTAGGTATTTTACGCTTTCCTTACACTGAATTGTGACCATAAGCTTCTGTAAAGCAGCAAATGCTTCAGCGCTCCTTCCTGTTTAAATCTCACAAATCTCATCAATAATAAAACATTTTGCTGTAGGTGACAATTTGCAATGGCTTATTTGTACTTCAAGACTTTGATACCAAGAAAGACAAATTCTTCTGTGATACACCAAATCCTCAATCAACTGGAAAATTAAGAAGAATGCAAAGCTGCAGATCTATGCAAATCCATTTTCCATATCCATCATCCACAGCTAAGTTTCAAAAACTACTAACTAATTCTGGGTGCCCACTTCGGCAGCGAGCACTGGTGAACAGAGCCAGCTCGAGTTAGCTCTGTGGCTTTACTTGCGCCACTATACAACTGTGATAGCTGACAAGATTTCTCTCCTTTAGGGAGTATAATTTAGGAACAAATTCACTTTGGGGAGGAACTGCCCAGTGCTGAGATACAATTCAACTAAAGCTCGAATTGCAGAGTCTATGAAGATATCTATAACTGTATCTTGAACAGGGAAAATAAATTTATGGATGTACACAGGAGAGACAAATCATGGAGATAAGTATCATATATAAATCTACAGAGGCTACATAATTACTGCATCAGAGATCCATGATTTATGTTCTTCTGTTGAGGACAGAGATACCGATACATCAAGGGTGTCTCTGTAAGAGTGCTACAGTTGAGGTCAGACGTGCACTTCTGAAGTGACTGTCCTCATCGTCCCCACTTTACAGCACACTGGTGTGCATTGCACAGAGGTCGGGGAGCACAAAAACTGGATTCCTGGAGGATAAAACTATGAAATCCAGGAATGACATGGCTGTTCCAGCTGCTGAGGGCCAGCCACTTCAGGGGACCAGGCTAGAGCCTGTCTGCACGAAACCTCTTGTACCTGTTGGGTAGATGTTGGGTCCCCGGCACTAACTGTTTCAACCTACAACACACTTCAGTCCATGCACAAAGTCCCCCGGCGGGCTCCTCGCACAGTAGCAGGGCCCCGCCAGAGGCTGCTCTCCCTGGGGCTGGCCTTCCACGGCCAGGGGAGGACACCGAGGTTGCTCCAACCAACTTTAATTTGCTTCACTTCAAAGATAAAACACAATGTCTTCAGAAACATCTCACAGAAGCACACTCGGAGAAGCACAGAACAGTTTTCCTCAACAGAACACAAAGCCCAGAAATGCTTCCATTTCCTTAACTGGCTAAGCAATGGGATCGCAGGCATCTCTGCTGAGTGATACACATGACAACTGCCGGTGAATAAAAGGTGAAGGAGCTAAATATGAATGTATATTAATTTCTCAGATTGATACCAAGCACCAGTGGATACAGCAAAGCTTGAATTGAAGTCTTGCCATATTTTAAAGACAACATTTGTATTTTCAGCTGGGTTTCTCCAACAAGTGCAGTTCACAGAATCAGACCATGCCACTGCCTTTTGGTCCTTCCCCCAAAAATCTTTGACAGCAGTATCAAAACTATTAAGATGCAAATCACTTCATGAAAGCAAGCAGCCAGTCAGAGGAGAGCGACTCCCAAACACCCCTACAAGGGGACGTGCTGCAGGTTACACTTCATGTTCACTAAACATAAGGAAAGTCCATCGAAGAGACAGTCATTCCGATTCTCCGGGAGAGGGAAATGCATCGCGAGGGCACCCAGAGCCTGACTGGGAGACACGAAACCGTAAGGACACTGGGCCTCACTCATTCTAAGAGCAAGACTTTCAGGTTCAGAAGCATTTCTGCAGTTCATCTATAAAGATGATCTCTCCCTGAAAATGTTTTCAACAAGAACATATTAAAAAGGGATAAACAGACAAACATTTGATGCACTGATAACTTTATGCTGTAAGTCTTATCAGCTGTAGTACAGCGGGTAGGTTCTTATAGAGGAATGTCATATAGCTGCTTTTGTACTCATAAAAGCTGGCACTGCCAGTCACTACATTAAAACCTGAACTTCTCCCACTGTAAATATTTTTTCCCTTCCTAGTGAGTGTGGAAAACAGCATTTAGCTCTAGCAGCATCTATGCAGTTACTTTAAAACATTGTATAAGCCAGTGCATAGCAGCATCAGCCAGCCAGTCATTGCTGCAACCTTGTTTTCCCTTAGTCTAATTTCATTTGCGAGACCTCTAGAGGGCACTAAACAAAAGAAAATCAAGTACCAGAAATGGCCATAAACGTTAAACACAAATTTAAAAATTGGGATCTCATCTAATTACTTCCTTGTTTTGAAAACCTTCCAGGTAATTCTATGGATTAATGGATTACTGCAATGGGATTTTTCCAAGCCTAAATCCTATGCTCTCTGGCAGATTGCATTGACAGACTTTACAGCAGTGCGCTTCCCATGCGATTTACTTTTTTCAAACAGAAATCACTTTCTTGCACCTAAGCTAAAATACACAGCAGGCCATTTGACTTCCATGGTGCTCATGGGCAAACAAGATTCCCCCCCCCCCCCCCCCCCCCCCCCCGAAAGTCACATTAAGCCAAGAAAAAGGGAAAACACAGTTAAGTAGAGCTGACTGTTTACCCAATATACAACAGTATAACATTAATGTTCAAGTTAATATCAAACGAGCCAGGACCTACGGCAGAAAGTAGCCTCTTAGATAATTCCTCTTTCGTCGATGCATGTACGGGATGCAGAATCAGGCATGCTGCTAATAACTTCATTATACGTTTGACCATGGCATATACAATTAACTCATTACTGACGGAATATGTAAAATCTAGGATAAAACTTAAATTAGGCACAGCAGACAAAAGCATTGCAGTAGGTACAGTATACTTTGTCATATCTTGCACATAAGAGTATCAATCAATACAGCACCAGCCCATATGATTCTATAGTTTCAGCTATGCTTTAGTAACTTCTTAGGGCTTTGTAAACCTTGTGCAGTTCTGAAATTGGCTACGCAGTTACCACAGGCAGAGCTGTCCACACCTGACGTTAATGCCATGTTTATTTTTGGAATGCAGAATAGATCTGCAAATGTATCTAAAACCACCAGGAACTGAGCGCGCAACCAAATAATGCTTGAAAATGTGTGTGTTGAAACGCGATGCCAGGGCTCTGAGGGCACCAATACACTCAAAGGGTCTGTGGCCTGCGGCTGCGGGGTGGGGAACAGCGAGCCGCCTCGGCCCCCCAGCGAGCCATCGGCCCTTCCTGCGCCCTGACACTTGCTGAACGCAAACCCCCTCCAAAAAAACAGAGAAACCAAGAGCAGCAAGTCAGCAATGCATTACCATTCTTTCTAGACTCCTGGGTGATTCACTGCCGTTATAAATTGCCACTGCTCCCAAGAAGTCAGACACTGACAATTTACTCTCACCTGCCACTTTTTTTTTTAACCTTGTTTGTGAATTTTTATCTTTTTCCTGCTCCCGCAATCTTCTCATCCCTTTTCCATCAGTGTTTCCTGTTGTATCAATTCCCTCATATTTAAAAGGGCTAGAGAGCTAACGGCTGCTTTCGTGATTCACATTTGTGAAGACACACTTACATGAAGTTCTGAGCCTTCTTCATACTCCAGCAGTTGGCTGCAGTGTCACAGAGCGCTATCCTATAGGAATGAAAAATTGGGAAAATGTTATTTGCGCTCTTTTAACAGAATGCAACTAAATAATTTTGCTATCGTCCTTTATACAGGTATCTGTATGTCACAATAAGGTGGGGACAGTAGCATGTTGCACTGTTGATAGAGCCTGGAGGAACCTCCCTTCTCCCAGGAGAAACCCACTTTTGGTGACAGCGTTCTATCTGAGGACTTCTTTCTGCAGAAGGAAATGGGTAAGGCAGAGCAAGAAAGCGAGGAGAAGTCAAGTGAAAACAAAAGAGAGGTGCAAACAAGAAAAACAGATGTGTGGCAAGGCCTTGGAGTAGCAGCTTTGGATAAAAATGGCCCCGGGCAGATCATGAATATTGTTACATCTTCATCGGTCAGTAAAGCTGCCTACAGCTGTATCCACTCGCAGAATGACATGGTGCGCATCATTAAGGGATAAAAATACCGCTTCTGAAAGATCTGGAACTAGCAGGGCTTCCGTCCTCAAAAACCAGGGAGCCCACTCCTTAATGAAGGATGTCTCTGCTGCCGTATAATCTCAATTACACGCTTGCACACAAACATCTTTTGCTCAGGTGCGAGCCAGGAACTCCCTACCCCAGGCACACAGGCTTCAGCGAGACGAACCAACCGCCTAGGTAGAATTAAAGCGCCCTCTACAAGCAGATTAAGGAAAGCAGCCAGGGAAGCAGCAGGGATAACTACTTTTCTGTCTCTCCCACTGGAAAATAACCATGTCACTGAATACAAACGAAGAGAAGCTGGATTCTTTAAAGAAATGATTTGCTTATGGTTTGCTCCTCTGGGAGTAATCCAAACGCTGTGCTGAAATTCATTCCAGCATTCACGCAACAGAGGTTTTCATTTTAACCAAAGTAGTAAATACAAAAGGATACGTGTCAAACAAAGACACAATTTTGTGCAAAACCACAAACCCAGCTGCAGTTATGGCTTGTTACAAAACATTATCAGTATCTGTGCTTGCGGCTGAAGGCACTGTGAGCTCACAGGCTTTGCTTCGTCTGCCTCGCCCCTCCCAGACACTCACACTATATACATTATCTTGTGAATGCACTATCTGGGGAGAAGGGACAGTCTCTGCTAGCAAGAGCGAATATACGCTGATTTATGATTTCTACCTGTTAATAAAAATAATTATTTAAAATTATGCGAGATCAGGATGGTAACTCTGAAGAACAGAAAATAGGTGAAGAAAATAATTGAAAAAATTAAGTTCAGTACAGACGCGAGGACCTCTGTGGTGCCAGCTCACAAGCCAACAGGCACACGCTGCAGCGCAAGCCCTCCCGCTGCAACACGCGCAGCCATCCTTCTTCCTCCCCAGCGTTAGCACTTCGCAGATCGTGCTGGCGCTCAGCGTCCCAAAGAATAAAAACCATCCTGATCTTCATCTTCTTCTGCACAGGTCGGTATTTTTAGCAGCTGTTATTGCCGTTTGCAACATATTTTCTACTCTAAGTCATTTGCTTAGAGAGCTGCAGAAAGACCATTTGATGCCCAAGTCACAAGCGCCTTCCTTCTCCCCATCCCTTCCCAGGCTTATTCATCTGGGAGGAGCGCCTGCTACAGAGATCCTCTTACCGAGCAAAAGTAGCAGCTGGCAAAACTCAGAGGTATTTGCTCCATTTCATGGTCTTTCACCTCAAATTTCTTGCACATCTGGTTATGCAGAAAATTTGGTAAAAAAAAAAATACTATAGCAATAAAATTGCATAGCAGCAGAAAACAATTTGGCTACTTAGGCCACCGGCAAATTAGCAAGGCTTTTGTGTATCTACTGTTAGCATACAGAGAGGGAGGTAAGGCACTTGAAAACAGAAACATTTAATCCAAAGATTTCTAAAACCAATCTCAAAACTATTTTCTTTCTCGCATTAGCAAGTACACTGAGAAGCTTCTGGTAAGCATAGCCGTTATGCTCATTAAAAACAGAAATAAAACCCTGGAAAATACAAGTTAACAATGGGAACAGGGGAAGGCTTCTCTCCCTCCCCACCATCAGCGCTACCGTCCTAAAGCTTTAACTGGAGCAAAATGAACTTCTCTCTTCATACACTATGATTTACAGTTGAGAGCAAAATCCCTGCATATTTGTATTCAAAATTGTGCAGGTACCTGTCTGTACCGAGTAACCTGGTGATGTCCTCTGCAGGCATAAAGCACTAAGGAACCCTCAGCTTATCCAAACGATGGCCTATCGGTGTCCCTTTGCCTGCCCACCTTCCGCTTCAACTGCTCTTGCGGGCAGCATCAGCTTTTTTTCTTCTCAGGCCCACTGATACTCTTTTCCTCTCTATGCTCAGGGTCGGTTTGGGTATGTTAAGGCACAAGCAGGGTCAAGGCTTCTATTTTAATGGTCTCAGAGCAATCACCAGGTTGCTTGAACTTCAACAGGTCACCAAGTCCATTTCTTGCTCCAAGACCTGATCAGATCTTTCTTTCATTCCTGATCCACGTTTGTTTTAAGTCTTTGGAGAGACATTTAACTACAATATATCCACCATTTGGGATATTCTACATTGGTCTCAGGCAACTTATTCACTACTTGAACCGTTAATGCCCCCTGTCTCCCCAAATGTCTAATATGAACCTTCCTTATTGCAATTTACACCCATTAGTTTTATGCCATTCATTATGGATAAAAAGAATAAACCATCTTCCTCTTTGAAGCAGCCTTTCATGTACTGGAAGGCTGTTTTCAAATCTCCCTTCTTTCATCTTCATACTAAATAATACCAATTTGTCACCACAGGGCGTATTTTCTAGACCTCTGGTAGATTTTACCCTTCTCCTCCGACGCCGCCGAGCTGGCCCACAGCTTTCCTGGCGTGCACTGCGAGATCAGGGCTGCTACTGCCTCTGCATAAACCACAACTGCCTTGTCCTTGTTGCAGGTTATGCTCCATCAGGACTATGCTTGCCTTTATTTTTTTCCCCATCACAATGGCAGTCTTGATTCATATTCAGCTTTTTTCACCACCCTTTTCCCCTCCTTTCTCTTCCAACATAATCCTTAGCTGTCCCTCACTTTTTATTTGCTTTAAGGGTGGGATTTTTACTGAACAACATCCTTATTATTTTTTCTCCTTTTCTTCCCCCCCGCCAAGACCATTTCTGTAATTGGCAAACGTTGCTTTACAAAAGCACCTGCTCATCACAAGCGCTACAAATGTAGCGCAGAGGCACTGTTATAATCAGCCCTACTTTGTTCTTTGAAAGACTTCCCCATACTAACCCCAGCAGAAAAGCACAGCAATTTGATCGCTGCCTGACTCGGGACTCACCCTGGCTGATTTTACCCTGGCTTCTGACAGAAATGGAATTTCCCGTCTCTCTCCAAACCGGCACCTGGAGTGGCCCAACGTCTTTAGGAGGCTGCCTGTACTGTGAAGTGGCTCGTAGGAGCTTTAACAGCGCTGAGGGGTATTTAAATCAATTCTGCTCAAGGAGGTTTGGGGTTTGGTTTTTTTTGAGTGAGTGCTCATTCTATTTTTCTTCAACTAGAAAACAGAGGATAATTAAGAGAAAACATTATCATAAATCAACAGAAAGAAAGAGAACAAACCTGGCACTCAAATGAAGGCATTTCACAATTTAAAACTACAAGAATTTAATTCAGTTGCATTCAGATTTCTGTTCTTCTTTTGTCATAATACGTTAGATATTTTCCTGAACCAGAAACCACGTGGGAGACCCCATGCACCAGATGGGAAGCGAAGAAGGACAAGTACAACGTGCTGCACGTAAGAAGTAGTCAAATGTGCAGGTACAGTACGGGGATGGACCCGCTCGGCACTGAACAGAAAGCCTAGGGAGCCTGCAGAGGATCACCCCTAACCGCTGCAGTGCACCCCTCAGCCTCCCTGGAATACTACCTGGGAGGAACGGGACGGAATTCCGGCTCTGCTCTGCACTGGTGCTTCCCAGTGGGACAACCTGTCCCGTTTCGGACACTGCCCTTACATATGCAGGCAGAGGGGAGAATATTGAAGAATATTCAAGAACAACAGGAATATCAAGAGATCTGTAAAATACAACCTGTGAGCAAAGACTGCAAGAATAACGAAGGTCTAATAACAATCACGGCATTCACTGAAGTGTGTCGTAAGGAGGAATTGTTTACAAAGGAAAGTCATTGGGACTAGCAGAACAAAACAGATTGGCAACCTGAACACAACAGAGCCTGCCAGAGAGAGACAAGCCAACCACGATGGCCTTACCTAGCAGAATTACCAGGAAACCCCAGCCTGCCCACAGCGTGCTATAAAACTGCAACACCATTTCAGATGGAATTTGCAACATTTCTATCAAAGTAAGTAAACAGAACAACCTTCTTGTTTTGTCCAAGCCGCGATTATTTACATGTACCTTGATTTTAGCCCCTGGTTATATTGTGGGTTTGCTCCATTTTTTAAATTGGAACACAGAGCTCAGTTGCTGTTTCCCCTGCCTCTACAAGAGCAAGCAGCTCCTACCGACCCTCCTAGGCACGGAGACACAGCCGAACCATGCAGCCGGCTTTCAGACCTTCCAGAAAAAGCAGGAGGTTCGCTTGAAACAACCTGCCTAAGGGCAATAAAGCCCAACCCTGCTGTTGCAGCTTTCTAAATAAAACAATGGCACAGACCGGAATTTATACTTGTGTGTGAAAAAGGGAGCAAGAAATATAAATCGCACTCATACTGGAATTACGATTACCTCGACTCTGCTGTGTTGGTTCTACTCAAGGTATACAGTACCTCTTGATTTAGGTGAAACTAGAAAATAGAAGTATACAACAGTGAATTAATTTATTTTAGACTCCATTCTAAGGAAGCTAATTTACTTTCCTTTTCAACGTCGCTCCCGTTCAACAGTCATCATCTAAAGTATCTAGCCTTACTTGGATGGTCTCAGAGGTCCTGCTGAAGCTGACGGCAGGGAAGCACGGGACAATCAGGAAGGTGGCAAAGAGGCAAGAAGCCAGCAGCAGGGGTAAGATGACGACAGCAGTGATGCTGGCTCCAAAAAAAGTTAGGAACTAGGAATCTATATCCCAGAGAGGCTGATGGGTGAGACAGCTTTTACGCATATGAGGTTTTATCTTGTTTAACTGAGTAGCAATCTGGCCTTTCTTGCCCAAATGTGCAAGAAAAAATTACAATTGGTGCAGATCAGTTATCTCTGTTGAGGTAAAATTATGGTTTATCCTAAAACCAGTGCTATACATCACAGCAGAGCCTTCCAACAGGGCCAGCAGAGGCACGGGCAGTATCATTTGCCAACTGCTCTTTGTCACCTCCAATGGCAATGATAGTTTTACCTATTGTGTTTTTAAAAGTGGTTTCTGTTCATGTTTTGTTTTGGTCTAGTTTGCCTTTTAACATTTCAAAAGCTCCCAAGAAATCTGAAAGGAAAAAAAGACAGAGGGACATGTTGAATAAGATGTTAAATTAAGGACATGCATATTCAATTTGTCTTTGTGTTGGAATGGTTGCTATTATATGTTTCTTCAGGAAAATAAAAGATGAGATCTGAGATTTTTCTTCATGCATAATTTTCTTGTGATAACTTATTTCTCTTTAGAACTAATCGCCTAGCTGAATCCCGGTCCCAGTCCTAGAGGCAGAGATCCAATGCAGTTTTATCAAGCTGTTTACAACAGCAAGCAGTTACACATTTCAAGCAAGCGGTTTAAGTTCCTTCACGTCAATGTTTCCCATTGACAATCACAATTTAGACTGTGAAAGTATTCTTACAATGATTAAGTGCAGATGGCTTAGGAGATGCTCCAAAATCATGAATACACAGTTCATGGACAACTAGACTGCGTGCTTTCATAGCTTGAGCAGTTTTTGACCTCTGAAGCTGAGCTTGTAGAGTGGAGTTACTCCATGGGTTTACATTCAGGGGACATTATATGACCCTTAGAAACCCTAAAGCCTTTTAGATTAATTTTATATGACTAGTACTTGTTATCTGATGGGTCTGTAACCCCGTGACACAGCTAAAAGGAGGAATTTGGCAATCTAACGGAACGCGAGCAAACGTCCTGATTCTCATCGTGAGGACCTACCCCTCACCACTTGGTCAGTACACACCCCGCTATCGCACGTCCCTCACAAATTCATCTCCTAGTAAGTCACTCACCCTTTACATCCATTCCTAATTTTCCTCCTGATTACTCAGCAATCTCCACCTCCTTGCAGCCAGAGCAGCCTAGGAGACACTCACAACGCTGGGAAGCCCATGGAAGAGCAGAATACTCTCCTCCTTTCCAAGCAGCCCTCAGCCGCAGACGTTTATAGCCCTGCTTCTGATCAACCGGGGGCTCGGGCACCTCGCTCCAGCTGTCGGGGATGCCCTTTGCTGTACGGCTGTCGGCAAACCTCCCCTTCCACTGCACTATTAAAATGTACTTTGCAAAGTAAAAAAAATTGAGGAATTTCTGTATGGATGGAAATTGAATTACTATAGTTTCATCTTATTTATAAATTTACAAATACAGACATTTTAACTAATCCTACTTCAGCACATTATGTCTTTGTCTCTTGGTCAATCTGTTGGTTGACCCTTAAAACAGTTTCATTGTTACCTTTTGCCATTTCGTTGTGTTTTTTTATTTACTTATTCAAAGGCAGAAGTTAAGCTTTTTTCCTCACTGCATAGACTCACTGTCAGCAGACTTTAGTGCCCTTTGAGAAATCTTGCATTGATCCTGAGAATAACTACCAAACTACCAAAAAAAGGAGAGGGGAAATTTTCACTTCATGAAATAAATCGTCTAACTCTTGGCACATGTTTGGAGCCAAACTCTTAATCTACGTGATAGTGAAATTCAATTTAAAAACTTTCCCACTAGAAATAAGCTAATATTTTAACGACAGTATCACCCGTTATAACATGAATTGCACATTCTAAGCAAAAATACGTTGAAGTTAAAAAATCACCTTGTTTTCAAGTTTAACTTAGAGTAAAAAAAAAAAAGTATACACGGAAATTATCACCAGGAGAACAAGCAAATTCCTGAACATAATGTCTCTCTCACATTTGCAGCTGTACCCTCTAATTCACCTTGAAGGCTGTTTGGACCGTAATAAAGACGCACTTTTGAAACTGCTCTGATTAGGAAGCCTGATGTCACACCCTCATCATTAACGTTTAAAATTCAAAGGCAATGCAGTCCCAGGTAGACTACTTTCTGCTTGCAAAGTAATACATTGGTAGAGTAAAACCACTCGTACATAGAAAGTAAGGAAGCAGCAACTTCAGGGGCTTTGGTGCAGTTCGCATAGCAAAAGCACAATTAAGATGCAGCTTATTTCAGCTCACCAAAGATTAGTGGCTGAAGCAGGTCTTCATGGTTTCCTTCCTGTAACCTCAAGGTAATTGTCTGAGCTCCGCTTGCTTTTAAAGGCTGCGTGTCCGCCCATCCTCGGTGCAGCACAGGAGAGTAAGATGCTCTCTCACTCCGTATCACTGTTTGCTGCACAAAGGATGAAGGAGGTTGCACTGAACTGCTGCACACTAGAAGGATGAAGCTTTTAGCTTAAGTTCCAAAAGCTTAGCATGAGGAGAAGGCAGGCATGCACTGTCCCCATATATCAGGGTGGACTAGGAAAGGAGTCTCTTCATGCTTTAAGGTAATTAATTACTGTAAATACTGAAGATGACCTAACTCAAGCTGGAGAGAAAGTGCTTAGGGCAGCAACCCTTAAAACCACAGTGAAGTAATTAAGTACATTAGCTTGCTTCAAGGCTAGTTTTCCCACAAAAAGCAGCGATAAAATGACTGTTTTAAAATCAGTTTTCTCTTTACTTTCTTGATGAGATGCCTTCACAGCAACTATATGTCTACTGCCTTTCTGGGGCTAGCATAGATATGGACTCTCATTTGTTCTCCAGTTCCTAAGCCATACTGACGAAGACTCTGGAAACTGAAACAGAGTGGGGGGGGCATTCAGACACTGCCAACATTGCCCTGAAAAACTAGTGACCTCCAAGGCGGGACCTCTTATTTTAAGATGGACCTCATTGGAGAGGTCACACGTTTCTCTGGAGGACAAGAAAGACACATTGAGTGTATTAATCAAGAATTGAATTACTGCTCTCCCAAACTTGGCATTTGACTTGGCTGTCAAGTGCATAACATCTAATAAAAGGCAGTGGGCTGTTTCACTCTGCTGACTTGCAGGTCTCAGAGACTGAAGGAGATGGTGTTGGCTTTGCCTTGATGTTTAGGACGGAGGCTTGCCAATAATTTTAAAGCAGATGAATATACATGTACTCTGTAAGGCTCTTTTTCTAGAAATTTAATAAAAAGTTCCAGGGTTGAGGTGGGGACAGGGGACAGATTGGATAAATAAAAGTGTGGGAATGTCCCAGGAGGACCTAACGTGTACCTAGCAAATGTACTAAGTACTACACTGCTTCTTTTCTGTCATTAATAGCAGTTTCAAGACAAGGGCTAGTAAGTAATGGATCAGTCCTACTAAGAGTTCAGGGCTACCTTTGGAATTAATTTAGGGCATGATCTCCTCAATAGCCGTCCTTACGGCAAGACATGCAAGGTGGCCTTGCCAGAGCCTGGCATCACTCACTTTGTGAAGGGACAAAGCCCAGAACACACACCATCATGCTGCAGCAAGTAACATGAAAGCAGTCCAAGATGATGCTCCGAAACAGTTTGAAGAGGGAGCTGAGTCTGAAGGCTTCATCCATGAAAAGTCTGTGCTGCAGGGCAGGCCATTACTGCTAACTCCTGCCGGTGGACAGGCAGCAAAGTCACCACAGGCAATGTTCTCACACATACAACCCATAAGCAGAGCATGGGGAAAGGGTTATCAATCATAACGTCACATCTGCTGCTGTGTTCAAGCAACACTGCATTGCCAAGAAAGATGAAAGGCTAGCACTCCTATCTTTCAATATATACAATTTTTTAAATACCATGTTCCAAGTCTTCTGGGATGCTCTGTCAGCTTCAGCTTGATTTGGAACAACTTCCAGTACAGACCAGTCTGTATATGCTTAAGAACATGTAACAACAGAATACCAGGAACGTGTTTTCTGAGCCCTATCCATGTAAGGATTAAAAGATTGTCAAACAGATGAATGAAGGCAAACTGTGGCTGCAAAAGCAGGGTTTGCCGTGACCATAAAGAATTCGGAAGCCATGGGTCTTACACCATCAGTGTGATTTTATGAACAGTCACGTTTAATGAAACACTCACTCTGAATTAGTCACTGGTCCTTGAGTGTCAGAAGCACAGAATAAGCTGGGAAGCCTCTAAATAAACAGTTTTATCTGCCCAGAACAGCAATGGTGGAAGTAACAACTTGCCCATATCTCCAAAAAGATGATCTACTAATGGCAAGATGGAGAATAATACAGTACAAGGTTGTTCAGTAGGGCCACACTGCCATAACACATCAACCTTGTGAGCTGAATCAAAGGGAGACTTGTCATGCCCCTAATGGCACGGTAAGTCTTCATGCTGAAGGCTCTTTCAGTGACTGTGACATTTTAAGTGTCACTCTTACGCGTTGGTATTTTCAGTAGCAAAGCCTATGCCAGTACTCTCGAGTGTCTCAATACAAATGACGGATCTGTTCAAATCTCAGGGAACCAGCAGTGTCAGGAAGGCTGGGATCTCGTGTTCCTCTCCTCATCTCCATGTCATAGAAGACTTCACCGCT
This sequence comes from Phoenicopterus ruber ruber, assembly GCA_009819775.1. Classification (NCBI taxonomy): domain Eukaryota; kingdom Metazoa; phylum Chordata; class Aves; order Phoenicopteriformes; family Phoenicopteridae; genus Phoenicopterus; species Phoenicopterus ruber. The sequence goes on from CM020221.1 coordinate 1,938,693, forward strand.
TTCCTCTAGGGTTTCTGCTGTGTCCGCGTCTAAAAGCTCTCTGGATCCTCAGCCGCCCTGCTTCTAGGTTACAAATACCATTATAAATTGAAGCCATGATAGGTGTGCACCAGTGACCCTCGTCATGCCGAGAATAAATTTCTGAAGATTTGTGGAAGACTTGAAAGAAGCTTAGGCTAAACTAAGAACAAGGAGTGCAGGCAGTCTGCCTGTTGCTATGGCTGGTCAGAGCAAACTGCTGACCTTGCTGGCTATCAGAAAAGCATATGGAAAGATGCAGAGTCTTCAAAGGGCAGTGCTAATAAAGAAAAAAAAAACAAACACCTTGTTTTTCTCAATTTTCTGTATTATCTTGATTAGAATTCATGATGACTCATATTCAAAGGCCGTCTTCTAATCCCTAAAATACTGACTATAAACACAGTTGGTTGCAAAGATGCTTTAAGGCATAGTTGGCAAACTCCCCGATAGGCTTTTTTTTCTCTTTATTAAATGTAGCAGATTTTTCAATATTTTAACTCTCTCTCCCTTTCCACACCTCCACACTGATGCATAACAGCAGACGGCATTTAAATTACGCGTTGATGGTGAATTTCTATGATATATTATCCATTACGTTATATTAAACAGAGAAAAAGTGGACTCTCCTATCATAACTATTGAGACTGTTTATCCTTCCATTTTGATTTACATCCAAGTAACCAACTTATCAACCTTGCAAATGTCAATCTGCACTGAGGGTAGGAGCTGTGAAGTTCTTAAGCAGACACTCTCTTTGGGACTAAAAGGACTGTTTGTGTTATTTATTCTTATTGTGGAAATATTTTAAGTTAGGGAGGACTTCCTCACTATCCACGGAAATAATCATTGAAGATTTCAACCAAGAAAAGTCAGGCCCTCAGACTAAGTTAAATAAAAATTAAACATTCAAAAGAATTAATTTTGTTAAAGTGCAGACAAATATATACAGAGAATAAGCTCAGTAATGTAACAGCATCAAACTCGAAGGAGGAGTGCCCATTTATTCAGGCAGCAAGCCCAGATTTGGCTGCCAACTCTTCTTGGGGAAGTCAAAACCGCCAAATCCACTAAGGCAGACTCTAACTTCCGCGTAGGAATTTCTCTTACTGGCACCTATTTACCACCAATTTTAAATGCCCTTAAAAACATACTTTCCTTAATATTTCCAACTCACTTCTCTTCTTGGACACCTCAGTAACTACTTCCCCAAGGGATGTTTTATAATTAAGTAACATTACGGCAAAGGCAACCATAAAACGGAGGTTGGGGGTACCTGTCTGTAAAACTCCCTAGCACAAGCAGGAGGAGAGATCTGGGTTACCAGAGAAGACTTTTATCAGCGCAGATTCTGAACAGAACCTGAACAATACGAAAGGCTAATGAAAGCATGAGGTTCCCAGTCTGACTACGCAAATTAGACCTGACGCTGCTTAACTCAGAATATGCGTAAACTGGATTAGCTCCACATAATGATCCTATTTATGTGCGAAAGCATGTGTTTGTGGCGTACCTATTGGTGTGCATGAATGAGTGTGAAATGCATAAATGAGGTATGTGGCCTATTAGCAAACTCATAATATCATGTATAAGAATATAAACTGTTCGAGATGTCTAATTAACTGCTGGTGCTGCTGGCTGGCTCCCACTGTGATGATATTTGATCAACAATGTAACTGACATTTTGTTCCTTATGGCGTTGTTTTAGTAGAGAAAATGCAGATGATCACTGTGAAAATAAGGGGAATTGTGGCTGGAGAAGTCAAGCTCCGTGGTTAGTTGGAGAGACAGATGCAAGCGCATCCGTCAGCAGTAAGATGACAGCACTGCACTAACACAACATTTTTAATGTGCAAGAACCACCGCTTTGAGTGAAGAAACGGTAGCAACGCAGCTACTGCTGCAACATTAATAAAAATATTCTTAGCTTCTGAAGATTAAAGCCATTATTGTTGTAACAAAGGACAGTCTTGCCCTTAAGCTTTCTTGAACATACCGGTCTGGCTCCTAATGTAATACACGGGCAGCACGAAGGGAGGTCTTGACACCCTGCTCCACTCAGATAAGGAAGCTTAAGTGTAGCAAGGTTTGCCATAAATACCACTGAAATCTTGTGGTGGTAGGCATTGTGTTAAAAACAAAACAGCACAAAAACTAGACAGTCGCCTGGTACTCCTGTTCTGTACTTCGCTAAAGCGTTCCTTACAAAAAGAGCACGAATGTGCCCGAGAGCACCTAGTAGCATAGCACGTGGCGGCAAAACTGATTCCCAGCCCAGCCAGATTGCCAGAAACTAGAAAACAAAAAGGCACAGCCTTTTTTAAAAACAAGTTACTTCCATTATGCATGGTAATTTTTTTCACAGTAATATGGAAACCTTTTTTTAAAAAGCCAGACAAATTCTCTAGATACAAGGTTTCACAAATGAGCTGCATGTTGTTTAAAATAATTTCTTCATTTTGCAATGGTTTTTAGCATATGGAAATGCAAAGTCTGCTCCCTACTCTGTTAATTAATGTAAATTCTTTGGTTTATGACATCCTTTTGCCAGCAACTTCACTCTTGCATCAAAACCCCATCAGACTGTTTATCAGTAAACATTTATTTAATAACATGGATTTCTAAATCAGTTTCTGTAATTTCAGTACTTTACCCCTGGAATAGTATGTGAGAGCTGAAAATCAACTTATATAGATATTTTCTTGGTAATGTATAACTGCACAGCTGTGATGCAGAAAAGCAAGCAAGGTTTTAAGAGAATGGAAAATAGTACAGAGATACCATAATGCTATTACGCAAATGAATTTTATGCCTTCCTATGGATATACTGTTTATAAAAAAGGGCAAGATTATAATCAGGGAAGGAATCTCCTACGAAGGTAGCCTACCTGACTACATATAGGGGGAGAGGTGAAAGAAGTCACCAAGTTAAATTGGGATTAGAGTTGGAAGCACTGTTAAGGTTGGCATTGCCTGGCTACGCTTCAAGAACTTGGTCAGGCTACGAGTAAGTACTCAGAGTGAGGGAGGATGTGCCCCATGGTCACCGGGACGGCAAAGGCCACCTGGGCTGCTGGAGGGCTACTGCTTCCGAGCGTGCAGCTGAAAGGCAAGAACTAGGCTTCAGGAATTCAGTCCACATCAGGAAAGCAGATTACATTTGTTGGTGAACCCACAAGGTGCTACTGCGTTAGGGATTAAGCTGATGAAGTTTGGGGATGCCAGGTTTTCTCGTTCAGGAGCGCGTTGAGGATTTCATGTGGAAGGGGCTGCAGGACTAGATTTGCAGCAACAGGCATGCCCCCGGTCTAAAATCAAGAGAGGAACAGCTCTGAAGGTAACACGGTTAGAGATAGATAGACCGTATTTCTGCTACTGGAATATGTTATAATTTCACTATGAAAACCATTTGAAAAATCATCTCTTTTTTGTGGGAAAATGCTACACACAAACTGGGAAGCTGCATTCGTTCAAAAAAAGGGTAGTTGTATTTGCTGGGAAAAACACAATTTTGTCTGTCCTCACACAAGGCTTCTGGTCCTTGGTGCCCAATGCTAAATTCTTTCTCTTCATACAGCAGAACAGCAGGCAATTTCGACACACTAAGCTTCTGCTAATGAGCTTCCAATTTTCTATTTCATAATCAGCACAATTAAATCAACTCTAGCTGCTAGCGTGCGTTTTCTTTCTAAGGGAAAACCGTATCGGTTGTTGCTCTGACATTAATATTCTCCTGAGTTTTACTGTGGGTTTCTTAAAATGAACCATCTCCCAAACTATTTTCACATGTGACTTTTCTTAGCAAAGCGCTCGTCCTGTTCTCTGCTGCTGCTGGTACCTGTGACTCGGCGGTACATCCTAGGGGCCACTCTCAAAAGGAGACACTGTCGTTGTTCATGTTACTCTGCCAACAAAAAGTCCTTTGTTAACAAACAATGTCCTTGGCTGAAAATAGCGGACCGCCAGGCTAGTGCTGTCTGTGCCCAGCAACCTGGGCATCACACTGATAACGGAACAGAAAATACGTATCTTCAGGATGATTCTGTAAAAAGCCTAAAACTAGTGTTATTCCGTAGCTGAAGCTGTTTCTGGGATGACTCTCTACTTTTACCCATCTTCTATCACTTCAGAATGCAACTCATACATACAACGTCCTTCTACATCCCTTCCCTCTCCCTTCTCCTTTATTTATCTTCAAAACAGGCTACAGGATTCATGTAGATGGGGCATCCCCAAATTAATTCTTGTTACAGCACCAGAGAGGAAAAAAGTACTGTTCAAAAAACGAATTCTGCAAACGTGCTCTTTACTGGAGCCCTGACATTACTTTAGCAAATGGTCTGGAGGCTGGCCGGCCCCGATTCCCTTTCAGCTAACCTCAGGGCAAAGCTGCTCCATCAGTTGCAAACTGTTCAGAATGCAGCAGCACGTTTGTTTGCTGGTTTGAACAACTGAGAACATATTATGCATTCCCTCCATTATTTATATTGGCTACTTATAAGTTGATTTTTATTTATTTATTTAAAGTTTCCATCTGTAGGTTCTGGCTACATTTCAAAATCTCCCCCTTCAATCATGTTCTAATGGATATCTGTTCTCCCAGAACATCTGTCCTTTAGGGTCCTATTATATGTAAGTTAACAGTGATACCATTTTTCATCTTACTGTATGTGCACAGTGTTCTGTTTGTTTTTAAAATCCCCAGAATTGACTCCTAATATTAGACCTTCCTTTCATTGTAAAAAAAAAAAAAAAAAAAAAAAAAAATCATTTCAAGTCCTCATGACTTTTCCAGTCCTGACAAAAATGTTAACATTATTTGCGATGACAGACCTCAGGATAGGGAAATACTCATATTCCTAACCTTCTTTTAATCTGCCTTTTATTATTCTTTCACCTAACTCTTTTACTAGAGTAAGAGTTCTCCATAAGATTGTTTTTATAATTAAGATGCTTTAAAATAACAGAACATACTTCGAGACTTCTAGGACCTATGCTGTATATGGCTCCAAATATTTTAGATCCTAACATATCTACCATTATGGTGTCATGAACATAAATTCAGCCTGCTGCATCACAGTGCATGATCCACCTTTCTGTCAGAAGGTCCATCGAGGGACGTCCACAGAGCAACATGAAGGTATCAGCAGACTGTGGATAAGGAACAGTAATTTATCTCTAGCTTCCACTGCTAACTGTATCAGTACACATAGGGCAGCAAGTACAAGCCTGAAGATTTGTTGCCCAATGCTGAATATCTTTACTATAACTTTACTATTAGTATATTATATCTTTACTATTATTATGGTTTGCCATAGGAGATGACAGCAAGGGCAGGTATGTTCCAAGCAGCAATTACACTCCTCATGTTTTTAATTTCTGTGTTTTACCAGTAGCTCTGAGGACCACTGTAACCTATACCCAGCTGACGAGTTACGCACAGAACTGTACATATGATTGTTTCTGCTGTTAAGGCAGCACCAGATTTACTGCTGGCATTACAGTTCAGCTTCCGCGTCGCCATCTCACGTGTGCCTGTGCGCTCCAAAGCCGGCTGTGCGCTTCCCGAGTTGGCAGGAGTGGAAGTGCAGATGCAAGAGATTTATCCTCCAAGGGAAGACAGCTCTTCAACTACTTTCAGATTAATGCTAAGCGCATAGGCTTTGAATCCAGCTAACGAATTCAGCGTGTGCACCAGAACATAGGCTTGGAAAGGACCACCTGGGTCACCAATCCCCACTAACAACAAGCAATCGTATCATAAATGTTAAGAGCAAAGTGTCCTGCAGGATGTCATAGTCTGCCCTCCCTATTTACTGCATGCCAGAAAGTAATGTTCTTCTAAAACACACACCTTTATCAAATTATGATCTTTAGGAGATGAACTGAAAAGTCTAAAAAATATAGTATATGACAGGAAAAGTGGAGGAGGTAAGGGGAGGGTACGACTGACGTTGTAGCACTCGGAGGTGGCTGAATACGCTACATGAAAACATCCGGAAGACCCTACAAGCCCAGTCCAGCTACGTTGGAGGAAGGGAAACATCACAGAAATCAAATAAGCATCGAGGCAAAAAGGTCCTCCTGGACTCCTGAGGTGACTTGTGAAGTCCCAAGGCAGAGGAATAATCAAATACAGTATCACTGTACGACAGTAAATACAACTGACAGTCTGTTTCCTTCAAAACCTGGGGACACCCACAAATTGGGTGCCCAGCTCCCGGTATTGCAAGCCGTTACTGAGAGCTGCAGGTGCGCTTCCACTCAGTAATCTCATCCCTCCCACGAACTTCATCTTGAAAAACCAGGGGGTTTGTGTCCCAGCTGTGTTTGGAAAGTCCTTCAAGAATTTCACTCATCTCTCCGGTTAACATGTCTTTTTCTAATTTCCAATCTAAACCTACTCAAGACACACTTAAGCCCACTTGATTTTCTATCCATATTATTATGTTCTATTCCCTCACTCACACTTGAGCCCTCAATGTATTTTTAAAAAGTAAACATCTCTCTATTTTGCTACAAAAGCAAGTAACTCCCAGTCAGTCCTGTAACAGGGAGATACGGAGTCACACCATGCAATTACTCATCCTTCTCTACAACTTCCCAAGTTTAAATAGATGTTCTTCTGATGACCAGTAACCAAACCACATACGATGGTTTAAACGAGCCTGTACAACCGGGCAAACACTTCGCTGTTCCTACTTGCTAGGCACAGCCTGAAACTCCTTTCAGCAGTTTGGGTTTTTTCAGTCGCTCCATCAACAGTGGCTCCTTGGTCCTCGCATTTTAAGCTCCATAACAACCTCTAACCCTCCCTCCACTGGAGCGGCCATCAACCCAGCAGTCCCTCCCTCACAGTGGCAGCCCCCAAGGAAGAGCAGAGCCCATGGGAGGACTTCCCAGGTCTCCCACCTGACCCCCAAACACTTGCAGTTCATTCACTTCCTAAAACAAAAAGTAGAATCTTTCTATTTTTCAGGCCCTGTTATGCTTTCCTTCCATAACTGCGTCCTGTTGCCGTCTGCACCCACGTGAAAGGCCGGCGCTCGCCTCCTGCCGTCACTCGGACTCCACAAGAGCCACCACCCGCTAGGGAGACCCCTCCCTTGTACGTGCTGCGCACTCGCCACCTTCTCATTTCACTCCCTGCCTCGGGCTCTGGAAATGAGAACGACCAGCAGGTCCCTGCTCCCTCTCGGCAGCCCCCGGGGAGCTGTGGAGACCTCCGTCTCTTTCCCATGCCAAGGAATGCTACGCTATTTTCATCATTCCTTGGAAGAAATCTGTGTCACGCTTTCCATCCTCCAAACTTTCCTAGCTCCTGCTATACCTTTTTGAGATGGAGAAACAGAACCGTACGCTACTCAAGATGCAAAAGGAACACAGGCTTGCACAGTAGCAATGTGACATGTTCAGGGTATTTTCGGTACCTTTCCTGTTACACCACTTGCTTTGATAACCACTACGGACACTAAAGTTAACATTTTCAAAACTAAACATTCTCAGAGAAGCATCTTTTATATTTTACAGCTCTATGTATGCCCAACATTTTGGTCAGCGAGTGGCAACGGTCAGCTCAGCATTCATCACCTCATGTGTGGGATTTTTGTCGTCCTCCCTTTGCATCCACCGCCAGTGAATTTCACCTGCCACTGCCTCGCCCAGGCACTTTGTTTTGCACGATCCTCCTGCAGTTTTTCACAGCACTCATCTTCGCTCCTCTGAATAAAAGCATCGTCAGCACACTCTGTCATCTTTTCCAGTTCATTTATCAGTTGAGTATCACAGGTTTAAGCACAGATTCTTTTGAGACCCTACTGCTGTCATCCTCTCACTCAGAAAACTGATCAGTTAGTCCCACCGTCTGTTTCGTAGCTTTTGACCAATTTTTTGTTGATCTGTGGAGCATTCCTTTTATCTGATGGAAGTGCAGATTCTTAAGTGCACAGTAACGAAGTACCGCTTTCTCATCCTTTTGGCTTTAATCGCTAATGCTCAGAGGGTTAGCCACAGCGTACAGCATACCCGTATTACACTGGGGAGGGCCCATCGTTGGGTTCATTTGCTCCTTTTTACCACCAGGATGTCATTTTGGCATGACTCTGGGGCTGCTACTCTGGACGTGGGATTGTGCTAAAAAGTCCCTCAAGGCACGTCTTTTTCATCTTTCACAGCAGTTTTAGGGTTATTCAACTAAAGGAAGGATTGTTGAGACCTACACCACCCTAAGGTAGTGTGTCAGTGAACCTTTCAGTGCTCCTGAATTCCTCCAAGAAGCTGACCTTGAGGACACCGAGCTCTCCTCCTCGCCAGCACACGTCCGCCAGCGCCACGTAAGGCAGATGCTCAACATATTTTGACGCGCACTTTAGTAAGCTGGACCCCCACACCATGTGCTGGCTCTGACTGTAAATCTTCTACGAGGCGGGAGGAGCACTGATTGCCTTAGTTTGCCTCTGCACCAGGTTGATGTGACCCAAAGTAAGCGTCCTGCTGCACTCCTCCCTCCCATAGCCCAGACCGTAGAGTTTTATCCACCAGCTACCTCCTGGCTCTCCCCTTGCTCTGCCTCCAGCTTCGTATCTGTGCCTGAGCTTCTGCTACAGCTACGCCCATCCTAAATGAGGTTTCTTACCTCGAAGTAACATGACTGCTCACTTAGTGCCCGAGATCTGTGCTGGCTTGTTTCCAGGTTTTTGGTTTGTTTGGGGATTTTTGGAGGGGAGGAGGCAGATGGGCTGGTTATATGAAGAACAGTTCCTCAGCTGCTACAGTAACCTACTTCTTGGGAGTCTGGCAACTTCCTACTCCTAATGCAAGGTTAGGGTTCACACCTGCAGCCGCTTCAAACTTTACAGAATAAGGTTTGGAACTTGTTATTTAAAATCTAAGATTTTATTTTATCAGAATTTATAGAATTTGAATCCCTAGGCTCTAAACTATTTAGAGTAAATTACAACTCTGTGGTAAGCAGGTGTTCATGAAAATTATGTAGATTATGAAAGCTTCAGCTATGTGCACAAACACATTTTTTTTAAAAACAGTTGAACTTCCATATGCTGAAACTCTTGTTTATAGCAACCCCTCTTGCTATCAGTTCCTAACAGAATGGCAGTGTACTGCTTATTATTAAATTTTATCCTGTCTTTGTTATACTAATCCACAAAGTCAACAAAATTGTTTCATATAATACTTCTGTCCTTCACAGCATTAAAGGAGTTTAAAAAACTGTATCAAAGACCTTGTGCCAAGGTTACTAACAGAAATATTACAGAGGACTGGGCACAAGACCTGTCCCTTACGAGTACTTCTAATAACTCCCCTGCAACCCGGTAACTCATCTCTCGGTACGTCCTGTCACAGTCCCCTCCTTTCCCAGCTCCTTATCTGCCTAAGCCAGCTTCTTATAATTCCTGTACTAATCTGCACCATCTCCACTTCAAATAATAATTTCCTTTGGGAACTGTACTGAATGAAAGCTTCCTATAAATCTAGATAGCTTAAGCCCACCGCATTACTGTAGTCTGAGATGTTCACTATCTCAGCAAAAAGAAACGTTAAGTGAGTCTGACAAAATCTCCTTCTGATCAGAATTTTGCATTTTATCCCACTTTCCACTTACGATGATGTTCTTGATTACTCTTTGTTCAAAACCTGTCCTAAGACATTACATAGTGTTGAAATAACCTCATTTGCATGTACTTTTTTGGATTTCTTTTTTGCTCCTTTTGCGTATACGTTAGTATTCAACAGTCAGAGCACATTTTCCCCATACTGAAATAAACATGCAGAGTTTTTGCTAGTAGACTCCTGATGGCCAGAGGTAAAATCAGAAAAGCAACTTAGTCTGTTTCTACGAAGGAGGTAACTAATAAACACGAGAGCTTTCCTATCCTTTACCCATCCTCAAATAAATCACACAGACTCAACAACAAAAACTCCCAACAGAAAGGAGACTGGTCATTTAGTATTCCAGGATGATTTAACATCTTACTACTTCAATAGCAATATTAAACCACTAGTGGAGCATTTAGAAGCGGAATGGAAATATTGCCACAATAAATGCTTTGGCAAGAATTAGTTCGTGTCATTTGAGAACAACTGTTTAATACTGTTCATTAGGTTTTTAATCTGATAGCACTGCTGGGCTACCTTCTTCATACTTCAGCTGCATTTTTCACAGGAAAGAAAGTATTTTTTTCACTGAAGTTTACATTGCCGTCCGAGTTCAGTGCAATTTGCTAAGGAAAAGGAACCTGAAACAATTCCACCTTCTCCTACCTTCCTACTCTTTGTTTGAAGTCCCAGCTAGAAGTTTACAAGTGAAAACACAGCTTGAAGAAAGATAACTCTGGTCACGATACTCGTATTTCCAACAAAACTGACCAGCTTTTCCTTGTGGTACAGCAGAGTTGCTGAGCCGATTGCCATCTTGTGACTCAAATCAACAATTAAATTCCTAGTGCCATGGAGCGCGCAGCAGCCATCGTTCCAAAAGCCTCCTATGGACAGACTTTCCATCATTTCCCCACAACATTTTCTGAGTTCGTATTTCAAGGACATGACCTTCAGTCACAAGTGTATCATGTAAGCATTACTCCCAGCACATAACTCTATACGGACATCTTAAAACATTGTTACTAAACTTAAAAACAGAAAACTAAAAGATAAGGAATATAAGGGAAAAAATATGTAGTTTTCAGGAAGTGCAGTGCACAAAGTGGTAAATGAAAAAACCAATCCATCCAGAAGTGAACTGAGCTTCAGGGAATGCAGGTTATTAAGTGGATTATCAGAGAGAGTATTTCAGAAATCACTTTCACCAGAAGCACGCCCAGATTAAAAGGGAAATTACGGTACCTTAATTGCACTTCTCAGCCATAGTTGTTGAGATCCTATGTTGATCACCTGGAAAGCAGAAAATAGAAGATTAATGATATTGTTCATATTTTAATTACTGATTAATAGGAGCAACTAACATCACATATTTATCCTTTATTCAAATAGAAGTTTTAGCCTTCCAAACAAATAGAGAAGAAAAGAATACATAGCTTTTGATATCTGCTATTTTATTCCTGATAAAGGCAGCTTTGAATAAGAAAAATAACAAGAAAACAGTGCCTGAGGATTTCATTAAAGTAGTTTCCATATTTTCATGAAGGCTGTCAACTCAGAAACCAAGGAAAGATTCATAAAAACTTTTATTCTTATAAAATATCTGCCCTAAAACATATCTATCAGGCACTTATCTGTAATTTGTTTAGACTCAAATATATTCTCTGCCATTCCCCAACCTAAACCATTTAGCAGTAAAATCTGCAACTAGTGCTTTGCAGCCCTTTGTTACGTGCATGCGAGCACCTCCCTGGGATGGAGAACACAACTGGCGGGCGCAGGAGCACTTTGGGTGCCGTTTCTCCAGTGTTTACCCAGGCGTGACTGTGCCGTGGGGGGACTTGGAGTGCCCATAAAAGTTGAGGGATTCAGGAAGCATTTGGGCCTCCAGGCACAGACTGTCCGGGTTGGAGGTTTCACCTTTCTCACGGCTCCGAGGACCTCTACCAAGGAGTGCCTGCTGGTGGGCACATGGCAGAGACCCCTGGGCTCCTAATGGCGTGAGATCCAAGATACTGGGGGCATTAGGAACCCACTGGGGAAACTGGGTGGTCGCTGGCTACGCTCTCATTTTTCCCCTCTGTAGATACCCCTCCTCTTGCCTCATCCTGGTAACATCTAGCGCCAAACTTTTGGAAGGGCGCAAGCTTACTAGCCATCAGCATAGCGGTACGTACAGCGAGGAACGGTGTTGTTTGGATTGTTTACTGAGTCACTGAGAAAGCGTGACTGCAAGTTACCCATACTCAATAGAATTAAACCTAAACCAAGACAGCAGCTCTGAATGTCTCCAGACTTCAAGGTTATACACAGCCTGAAAATGTAATCCGAAGCTTAGAAGTTGTATACGGTCTCACTGTCAGACCAGGGATGCAGAATACACCTAACTCAAACTCATTTCCAATAGTTCTAGAATCGAAAGGCTTGCAACGAGCAAGGCACAACTGCCTGCTGCAGCTTGGGCCAAGCTCCGCTTGCTCCATACAGGAAAAATCTCAGGGATGAAACCAAGTTTGAAACTGCATTTGAACGGGACCTTTTATTTTGGGGCGGAGACTGTAAGTTGTTACTGGCTGGCTTTAAAAATGAATCGTATAGTCGCTGGGGTCGTTTCACCTCTCTTTTTCGGCAAAATCCAGGTCGTTACTAAGAGAGCATCTGTCAGCATTATCTTCGGACAATTTCACATGAAGCAAAGACATTTTGCAAGTTGCTGCTTTCTCTTTTACTTTAGTATTCGTAAGTTATCTATGTAATAGGACCCAATTGTCCGGAATATGCAAAGAGCTGTGACTCAACCAACAAAAGAACAAAACTTATTCTCAGGGCTGTTAATTGACAGCACAGAAGCTATTTGTTATATTGGAGTTAGCCAGCTTGCCGTGCTCTTAAAGCAGAAAGCAGGTATATTTAGGTACACGTGGTTCGCTTTGCAATAACTGAAACTGTTGTTCTGAGGTGGAACAAATACACAGGAGGTTGGGTAGTCGGATTTATAAAATAACTCATGGCTTTTAAGGCTGACGGAAATTTGTGGAAATACATGGATGTTGTGCCGACTTCAAACAAAATATCACATAAGGGGAAACAACATGGTATTTTATTAGCCTTCAAAATAACTGTTTAAGTAAAAATTGGTAAGCTTCATTAACAAGACACCATCTGTGTGTGGGAGTACACAACTTTTCGCCAGAACAGGTCTCCTTGACCAAATCATTCCTCTCTACTCTCTCTCTCTCTCTCCACACACAGAAAGAAAAAAACCCACAGTACAACCAGACAAAAATAAGGAATAAACAACACGCAGTTCATCCTAACACACATTTGTTTGTATTTCTGAAGAAATCAAACAATTCTACCATATTTTTCAAGAAAAAGAAAATTGGTTCCAGCATACAAACATATTACTGAAACTTACGCCTGAAAAAAACTCCTATTCTATCCTTTAAACAGAGTTGGTATAAAATTGGGGACGGGAGGAGAGCTGCTCATCAAGCACGTGCACTGATCTGTATGGAATACGGGCACCTTCTGCCAACACCATGGTTACCACTGATTCAACATTCCACCAAAATAATTATGTATTTCACCCACAAAAATCCACAGCATTAAGGCAGCAATTAGTTTGTCCACAGAATGCCCAGTCTTCCATGCATGTAGCAGAGGGAGAGAAACAAAATGAATTGCATTGCCATGGGAACAGCGTTTACTACTTGCTTTACTAAGAGATTAATGCCTATTGTCAGCAGATTTTATAAGTGATTGTCATTTTGCATTTTTGTAATGAAGATGCATCATGCTGTGTGTTGTTCACACCCTGTAGAACACTTTTCCTCTAATCATCAAAGGCTTTTAGTTCTGTATATTAATTTACAAAAATAATGGGCTGTTTAGAGTGTGATTGTTTTGGATTTTATGTTAAAAAAATCCAGACAGACACTTCATCTCAGTTTTTTACAGCACTAGAAGGTAACACAACAGCTACGGACTGTGGCTATTACGTCAGCCTGTGCTTTGGTGCAAGAGGAGCAGATGAAAGCAGGTACCGCTGAAGCCATTTCATCCACCCCGTCTATAATTTGAAGGTTTACTTTGGACTTTAAATCCCCACCATACATGTGGGTCAAAGATGCCTGAAGGATGAGTCACTCGTTTGGACCCTCGCACCCCTATTAGGGGGAGCAGAGCATTTTGTGCCCACTGGAACGGGGCTTCTGGTTTAGTTTCCTCCAAAAGGAACCTCATTCACATGCACCAAAACACTCTGAATTGACCCAAACCGCAACAAACAGCAATGATGCAAGGATTTACTTCCAAACCATGCTACTGCTCCAAACTATCAACTACTTCTACTCCCAAGAGAAAGTGATGGGCTATGTTAAGAAGACCACACTAACATGGTAGGGGTAAGGTAGGAACGTGCTTTTATACAACGCAGGGCCCTCTCCTCGCCCTCGTCTGCAAGTATCACGTAGTATCAACATTCATCCTGAAAGGCAAGAACTGGGGGGATCCTTCAGTTAGCAGTGGTGACATGGTTATCTAGCAAGCAACCACTAAACCCCTGGATCTATTGAAAACTGAACATTTGGCCCTTTATTTCTTTGCTGTCCATCGCTGGATGGAAGACTCGCTGAAAGGCGTTCTGAAATTCTGGTGCCATGCTTCCTTGTAACAAGCAGATGTATACATTTCTTTTAAATTAGAGAGGAAGCACAAATGGCATGTTGGTATATTAATTGCAAAATATTGTGCTGACTAAATACGTTTTCAAGGCTGTAATTCAAGACTAGCTTAATTTCTACAATTGATGACTGCCTGATAAACAGCTGCTATCATTAAATCTGAAACATTTTTGGTATTATTTCAAAGATCCTGGTTTTTTTGAAGACAGTCTTCTCCTCCTTCCTTATTAATACAATAAAATATTTCACCCAAAGGAGAAGAAAAGGCCAAGTTTGGGAAGAAGAAAGGTGAAGATGTCTCTGTTCTGAGAACAGCCACAAGCAATGTCAAAACCCTGAAGGACAGATTCAGTCTGTAGTTCTGCCCAGATGCTTGTAATTTTTCATTTTCTGAAGACTGAAGGAATTGTTGGCAAAGTACAAATGCTGGAATTCAAGTATATAAAGGATTCATTGTTGAGTTTTCCTGAAATGGGTTCCTGACCTTTTGCAACAGACGTCTGCTGACTCTCCTGGTACGCTGACGGTATGAGCTTGCAGTGGCCAAGACCTGGGGCTTTGATCCAGTGAAGTTGGTTATATTTTAGTTAGTGTTGAAGGACTCGCTGCTTCTCTGTGCATCTGCGCTCACTCAGTTTTAATGGCCAGATCTAGCAACTTCTTAGGAAGACAGTATTTTCCCAAACTTTGCTATACAGCCAAATGCTGACAGTTGTAGCCAGTGGTTAACCATAAGCTGCAACCAGGTTTGGGGATGGGAACCAGGTACCAAAGCAGAGGCAGCAGCAACAGGGATAAAGTCAAGGCACACCAAACCGCAGTGAAGCAGAACAGACCTTAAAATTCACAAAATCAAAAATGCTTTGCTCTAAGGTGGTCAAGGTTTCAAACAAGGAGTCATGTGGACAGATCAGGAAAGCAAGAGCAGGAACCTGGACTGGACAGGAAGGTACCAGAGCATGACCAAGCCTAGAGAGCAGGAGACAGACACAAGAACCAGGGGCTAGAAGGGAGGAGCCCAGAGGCGAGATTGCTAACTCTGGAGCCCAGTGCCCAGGAAAGGCTGCCCCACAGTGCAGTGATCAGACTGACATTAGAAATGACAAGGTTTGAACCCTCCCTGTTGGATGTCCTCAGCCCTCCCCGGCTGTCCCCCAAGCAGGAAAGTACTTCTTGTCATTAAGAGCACTCCTTGTCCCTTCCCACCACTTAGTTTAAAGTATTCCTGATGTTGCTGAGCATTTAGCTGGGCTGTGCCAGGCTCCATTACCACATAACAGAAAAATCAGTACAAAACTCCATCACATTGCTAAGCCTGGGAAACACTCCACATGTCCAAAACACTACAGACTATCTGGGTTAGTTCTCTGCCTGGGGTGACGATGGGTTCAGCAGCTGCCTACGGCCTGTCAGTACCTAGTTAGGGTTTCTGACTGCAGGTTAGCATTCAGGTTAGGGCTGGGGGTTCAACTTACTTTTTAGGGTCAGAGTTACAGATCAGAGTGAGGCAGAGCATGAAGATGAGGGTCTCTGCCTAAGGTTTCTGGTTAGCAGGGAGGGTATGGGCTAGATTTCTTAGTTAGGGGTTTGGATTAGGGCTAGGCTTAGGGGTAGCATGTCAAGGCTGGGGATCAAGGCTAGTGTTTAGGGTAAGGGTTGGGGTTCAGCTTTGAAGTAGGATTTGGTGGTTCAGAATTAGAGGATTGGGGTAAGAGCAAGGGGAAAGCTTTAAAGTAAAGGTTAGGGCAGGTGCTGGGACAGATGACTCCTCACACCAGCACCCACATGTCGGCCTCTGCCCTGCCTCTTCTCCGCCCTCCCCAAGCTCTGCTCCTCCCCAGTCTGGTTCCTCCAACACAAGTGACCTCCAACACAGCCCACACACGCCACGTCACATTTACCTACACCTCACGTGAGCTGCAGCTCCCTCTCCCCTGCCTCTAAACAACCCTCTCCTTTCATGGCCTTGCCCTCCAGGACCTCCCAGCCCTGCCCTCCTCCTGCCTGCTGAGAGACAGGGGGGTGAGGGCTGAGGGATTCAGGTCAACGCTGGGTTGGGGCATCTGGTGAGGGAGTCTGCTCTGGGACTCTGGGGTCAGAGCTAGGGGTAAGGCCAGGGATGAGAGCTCACCTCTCAGAGGGAGGGATCAGGGTTAGGGATTAGGGGGAGTGTTTGGGTTTCTCCCTAGGGTTTCTGGTTAGTGTTTAAGGCATGGGCAACCTTTTTTGTTTAGGGGTTCAGTTTAGCAGAAGAGTTAGGGTAAGAGGTTATGATTTCAGGCTTCAGCTCAGAAGTAAGCATTTGGGGTTAGGAACAGGGTAAGGGCTAGGCTAGGCTTTAGGTTTAAAGTTAGGGCTTCAAGGTTAGTGGTTAGACATTGGCTAAGGGCCTATCTGAAGAGGTCTCGCAAGCAACCTCACAGCACACACCTACCGCGTCACCTCTGCCTGCAGCCCCCTCTGAGGACCCACCGCCTCTCCCCAGCCCTCGGTCTGGGCTGCAAGCTCCCTGCCCTTCTCGGCTGCTTTCACATCACCCGCTTAGTCATAAGAGGGTACGCGCATATTTACCCACGCTCGTATTTATCACTGAACATTTTAACAAGAATAAGATCAGAGACGCACACAAGGTATTGTTAGGAACTTATAAAAAAGAATGTTTTCATGCGTTTCTTCGGTCCTGCCTTATTTTATTTTTTTCTACATGAGATTTACTTTTTTCTCTCCAGCATGTTCTCTGAACCTCTACTTTTACTTGGCCTCATCTCTCTTCCACTAAAATAAGTGACTCATATAAGTACTTTAAAAAATTATGTTAAAAATCAGCATGAAGAGCAATATTATCAAAGCTAAGGAATGCAAATTCACAGTTTTCACGAAGCAAGAATCCTAAATCTCTCAGGCATCTTTGAAAATTACCACCTTTATTTTAATTAAGCAAATGTTACCTAATAATGATTCTTACAGTACGTACACTTTTGTACATAATACCCTAGCAAACTCCATCTCTACACTTCTCTCAATGTCTGATCTTGAATTTTTATGCACCTTAGATATACTCCGTAACTCAAGAAATTAAAGAATACTGAACAGCTCTTTAAATATTCACATAATTTGCCTTCTGCAGAGACTAATCACTACTTTTTTTTGGTTGCTTACTGGGAAAATTCATGAACCAAAATCACTAAGTAGCGCTAGGGGTGGGAGGGAGCAGAATTGCTTTGCATGCAAACATTTTTTTCTCCTCTCCTGTAGAAAAAAATGGGGTTTGATTTTGCCTGAAGAGTACGTTAAGTCAAAGTTTTCATCACAAAAAACACAAACGCAACTATATCCTCTACAACTAATAAAACTTCTCTGTTCCAGGTTTGTAAATCAGTATGTTTACTTCCTGGTAAGCAAAACTTACAGGTGTTATTCTAAAATCTCTTAGAAAACCATCATCTTCCAAAAGTCTCCATCAACTACTAATAATATGTAAAGAGTATTATTCTGGCATTTTTATTATAAGTTTTGTTGTCAAATTGGAGCAATGAAAACTTGATTTACTGCAATCCTTTTCTGGAAAATCAACTCAGTCATATTTTTCTTGGCAACAGAAAGTAAACTTGATTCAAAGTAAGTGATTTGTTTCAGCATTAGTTTTTGGTTCCTGTATACATTTCATATATATTTATGTCTGCCTCTGTTTATAATGCATGTGAATGCTGGTTTCACACAGCTGGTGGAACCTGGTTGATTGAACACAGGAGCAGCGATCAAATTCCAAAATTATAATATCAGTTCTGATTTTGTTTTCTGTACTCTGTGCCACACAAGCTCGGTATATAACTGAACTGCATCTGAAGTACATTTAAAGAATTTACTGCTTATAATAAAATAAAACCTCCAAAATAGTTTTTTAAAAGTCTTAGTGAATTTTTCCCTAAATGTAGGTCACTCAAAATTTCAGTGCCTCAGAAAAAGGTTTGTTTATAGATCAACAGGGATTGCATGTTTATTCCATCTATAGAATAAATGAACAAAACAACTCCGTGCTTGTTCCACGTTCCTCATCTGTCTTTGGACCATTTTATACTGCCTCACACCTCAATTCTTCAGGCGTTGCTTGCTTTGACCAGCTAACTCACTGTGTAATACAATGCACTTTAAAAAATTGCATAAATAAAATAATCTTGACAACCAACAGCCATATTCCATCGTACCTAGCACTTGCGGCAGAAATTGCTAAGGATGGCACTACAAACCACATTGGATTAAAAGACAGGGATCTCTAACAATTGTTCCATTTGGACACAATGGAAACAAGAAGCATCGTCTGGAAAAATGTTGGTATGTTATCTCAGCTGAAGCCCCCACAGATATCTTGTAACTTGTAAACAGGTCCTCAGTGTAAGCAGAAACCCCAGCTCGAGGCATGATTCATCCCCTACACCAGCCTCTGGTGAAGCGGGGGAATACCAGGAGTAGACTCTCGCCAGAGAAGTCATTGAGATGCCCTTTTCCTATTCCTGTACTGCCCATCCGTGAAATCCCTGGTCGTCTTTACAGCTAGGACATTGGGCTGTCTCTTCACATTAGCCATCGGCTGCCAGACTCAGTGTTTGTAACTCAGCACATTTTGAAGCCCTACACGTAGTAGTCTGTGAGGAAGACCAGACCTCAGCTCTGCAGAAACCCACTTCTGACACTACATCTACCGGGAGCTGAGTGGGGAGGAGATGGGAGAGAGACGAGTCATCGCCACACAGACTCCTTCTTAAGAACAGCCAATGTGATGAAGCTGGCTCTAGGAGAAGCTGGTCAGTGTGGGATCTCTGAGTCCAGAGTGGCTTTCTATTACATCAGGCACTAACGGAAAATGGAGTAAACCTGGGCATTGAACTTTTCAGATTTTTGAAAACTTGAAGTACTTGGGGTTCATAACTCAAACAACAGATTACACGGACTCACTGCTGCAATCTGTCACATGTGTCAGCCCTGCGATGAATTGATAATTTCAACGATTGACGATTTGAATTGTTTTAGAAATATGATAAAGGAGAAAACAATAAAATGTTCACAGAAAACATTAGAGAAGCGTGCAGAATTTCATGACATTCAGAATGCTGCTTAGACACCTAGAAGACAGACAATTGAAATACATACACATATACATACACTATTTATCAATAGTTTGTCTTTCCTTTAGTTTCTCACAGCTGATCATCACTAGTTCTTACAGAAAAAAAGCTGTGTTAGAGCCCCTCCCAGCATGCTTTCCCTGACTTCTATTTTCTGTTTTCTACTACCCTAGTTGCACAGCTGGTTTCCAGGACAGTATTCACCACGTACACTGACCACTTCTCTACAGAGACATAAAATAACTGTAAACTGTGAGTTTGCATGTAAACTCTTGTGTTTTATTAAAGTATTAAAAAAAAATCCTTCACTTTGCAGAGCCAAAGTTTGAAATACATATTCACCAAAAAGGTGTCTCCCAGGCAACTGAGGGGAATGCCTCCCCTCTGGTCGCACCGTACCAGGCTCCAGCCAAAAAGCATCCCTAGGAGCCTAGCCAGCAGCCTTCCACCTCCTCCTCATGTACTACATCTGCACTGTGGTGTTCAAGAAATTGGTTGTAACGCTGCTGCGGGAACGCATGCAGTGCCAGTACCATTGCAGCCCAGCAGCAGAGAAGGTCTAATATTCCCTCAGCCTCTTCTTTTGCCCTCACCTCACTCAACAGGGAAACCGAGTGCTTTCACAAAATTTTCTTTGCTGAGTATTACAGGACATGGCATTCAGCTAACACAGGAACACTGCCTTGTTCCTCCAGCTTCATTAGCCCCCTCCTCCAATCTTACTCCTTTCAGAGAATGTCTTAAAGCACAAAACAGATGGATCCTTCAACATGTGAGATCGTCCCAATGGTCTGACATGAGGAGAGCAGAAATGGAGAAAATACCTTTTATCTTTCTTTGGCTTATTCAGGCTGAAAAGGCTTTAGCTCACTTAACACTGACTGCTTTATGAAAGCAGGAAACATGGTGCCAGTCCCTTCCTATGAAATGCTCTTATTCATCAAGGGGGTAGTTGGAGAGAAACCCAGAGAGAGAGAGAGAACCTGCAAATATGTCCTCGCCCAGCTCCAGCTATGCCAAGTGAAAAGCTGCCGGGGCCCACACGGCTCCCAGCCTACGTCCAGCTGCTCCCCACGGCTGTTCTGGCGGAGGCACCCACTCCCCCAGCCCTGCTGGACCACGGGCCACCGGCTTGCTCTCCCATCTGTTTCAATCACTGTGAAACAAGTTGAAGTGACAGGCTGTGGTCCACTTGGCAAAAAATGGTTTCAGAAAAACTCCTAGAAGCTACCCAGTCACGAGGTCTGCGGGGGTGGGAATGCAGTGAGAGTGGCGAAGAACAGTAGGCTGACCTTCTCAGCAAACGCAGCCAAGGAGAAACTGGGTAACAGCCTTTCCCCTCAGGAAAGACGGGGTACCCCCCGAGGGGCATTTGAAAATCTTAGTCCTCAAGGGAATTTAAGTCTGCACCAGATTCAGAGTTCAAACAGATCCATGTATTCTGCAGTTACAAACTGACAGCAAGAGACGCCAAATGCAAAATCTGCATGAGACAGGAAAGGATTTAGGATTTCATCTAAGCACATACAGAGCTGCAGCTGCTCCTAAACCATAAAAATAATGTTGTGGTTTCAGCCACACACTCCACATCACAAACCTGGGCAGAACCAGCAGATGGACGTTCCCAGCTACAGTCCCAGACACAATCCCTCGCTCCCACTCTGTGCTTTCCCCCAGCCTAGAAAGAGTTCTTAAATAGGGGTGACATGAACTTGTATGACATAATTACATTGAGCTTCTTAAACAAGTGGTTGCTCTTCGACATTTGTTCATACTCATCCCTGTCCTCCTGAAATCTCCCTCCTACTCTCCATCTTAATAAGGTTCAGGAATCTTTGAGCAGCATATTGTGGAATAAAAGCTCCCACAGTCTTTCATCCCCCAGTCTGCGGAATATTTATTTTAGCCCATTTTAGGCTGTGTTTGGCTTGGTTAATATTTCTCCCACTTACATGGAACTATTCAAGGAAACCTTCAGCAATGTCTAGATTTATGGTACCTCTTTTTCCTCCATCAGCCCTCTGTCCACTGATAAACAACTAAGAACAAAATCATAAACTTATGCTCTTTACTGTTCAAGACAATACCCTCCTCTGCAAAAACTTTGGTACCTGAAAGCAAATGGGTATCTCTAAGGCCGTTTGTGTTAAGGATCACACCCGTGCAGTCACATTACACGTATGAATTCCCACAAACCTCTCCATAGGAGTACCTACACTGCAGCAAATGCGTTTGCATGTTCCCATATACTCGCTGTGTGTCTACATACTACACACAAGAAGACAGGACAGAAACTGTTGCTCAATCAAAGATCAGTCACACTGATGTATTAGAACACATTAAAAAGACCAAATTTTGCCTGAGATATTGAAATGAGAAGTCTAAGGTATTTTGATATTTGTAACAAATGTTTTTTTTAGCAGCCTGCTGACTTAGACATTTGAGCTTCAATTAGTACTTACGGAAGGTCTATTTTGCATCATTTTGGCACTTAAAGTATCACTCAACAGTAAGCTACAAACATAATTTTAGGCTTTAGAGTAAATTTGAGTAATTTATTTAGGAAAAATATTAGTATATTTCTAGCGCTTCTGTTTGTGAGATAATCAAAATAGTCGATTTTAATTTTCAGTAGGTTCCAGAATGCCATTAAAAGACAGATATATTTAGAGGAGTTTGTACGTTGCCTCATGCAGAACAAAATCTCAAGGCCTGAGTAGTATTATAAACCTTGGCAATCTTGCCGCTAGGTGTTCTCAGACACTGCTAAAACTTGTTTCAAATTACTGTAATGTATTTGGTCTTAATCAGATTTGATCCCAGGTCTGAAAAAGTTCAAAAATATGTCTATATCTCATACTGCCACCGGCCCCTGTAGTCCTGCACTTTGATATCATCTATTTTGTATTTCTCTACTTAATGCACAATGATAAATGAATACCTGTGGGATTTCCAGCAAATCATTTAAGCATGCAAATAGTTTCATACATTTCCTGACATTCCTGCAAATGAGAACAGAATCTGAGCCGCAGCATTAATACATCATACTCAAATTAAAGCTTAGCAATGCATGAGCTGTTCAGATTTGTATTCAAATAAGACAAACAAGTGTCAAATCCAGAGGAGGTCTTGAAGCTGACATGAAGTTTTACTTTTTAGATTTTTCCCTGCATGCTATAAGATTGGCTTCAAGGACTTTGCTTCAACACTCACTTAAGAACATCCAGCTTAAAAACCCATGTTTCTCATCAAAGGAGTCTTTTGAATTGAAAAATCGTAAGGAATGCTCTTCTTGCCCCATTTCCATTTTTGCAATTATCTTATCATATAAATATTAATTTCAGCAGTCAAACTCCTTAAGAAATGGTTTACATAAGCAGCTTTTTAGTTGATGCATTATCACTGTCATTTTAAAACACGTGGCTTGTTTATGTTACTTTGTTAATTTTATTGTAATTTAGTATTAATTAATAGCTCTGTGGTTATAAAGTGTTTAATCAGTTACAACTCTTAATTATGCCACAGCATTGCTTAATAAAACAATACACTATTGGGATTAAATCAAATTAATTAAATTTATCTGCTATCCTCTTTTATGGGTAATTTACTGCACGATAAAAGCAGTCGTGAAATTGTTTTCATGGCAACTAGCCTAAAAAGACTTTGCATATATACTTTCTTATCTTAACTACACAGAAAAACCACCGCGGATTTCATGGTTTGCTACAGATCAGCACGAGGACCATAACTGCCTCAAAAATAGCAGGCAGTCACGGGAATTTAGTAACGGCGCGACCCTGTTTCTGAAGTAACCCCGAAACAGAGGAGGGGTGTACTCGGCTCCACTCAGGAACCGTCCAGCCGAGAGGCCTGTCCCGGGAGTGGGCAACAACCCGCTGCCTTGGGACTTACTGAGCCAGCGGCCATGCCTTTGCCTGGTGAGGTCACGGGTGAATTTTTCCTCCACAAAGTTGTCAAACCGCACCTTGAACCCGCCTAAGCTTTTGCCATCCGCCACGCTCCGTGGCTGCCAGGTCCACGCACTAACCACTATGTGGGAAAGCACATTTGCTTCCTTTAAATCTGCTACTGGACAATTTCATTTAATATATTCTAATCCTACTTCTTGCATTATGAGAAAGAACTAATAAATTGCCTGTAACCACTTTTCCCCACTTTGGAGCTTACGTCCTTCCATGAAGTCCAGGCCTTGGCTGCATCTCTCAGGCTGAGCAGTCCAAATCCATTCAGTGTCTCCGCACACGACGCCACTCCATCTATTTGCCCCTCTTAAGGCCTTTTTTATACCTTTTAGTTGTGCATAGCCATTTATTCTCTGTTTGGTATTGCCTAGCGCTTGTCGTGACTAAATTAAATCTTAATTATTTCAGATCATTTCTTCATGTGTCAACATCATTTAAAATTATAATTCTGTCCTTGTTGAAATGCTTTCAAATCTTTCTGAAGCTGCTGTGTCTGCGACTTCTCAATCCTAGTCTTTATGATATCGCACAAGTCAATGAAGAAAAAATTAAACACGACAGTCTCGTGTTTAACATTTGTCACAAGCTTACGACAGATAGGAAAACACTTCCCTGGGTGACAGCACGCATGCAAGACAACAGTTTCACATTCAGCCGTGACCATGTTACTGGTGATTTACCCTAGATTATAATTCCAACGTTCGCTTATGAGAACAGCACATGGTACGCGTTTAAAAGAGCAACTTAACTTGAAACAAACTGCAATCCTTGCTCTGTCCCCATCTACTAAACCAGTTTTTTATGCAACGAAATTTCCTTTGTCAGTCCTCTGGGACCTCTCCTGTCACCCGTCAGTCTCGTATGGGTCATGGATAATGGTTCAGAGACTGTTCTGGCCAGTTCCGCAGATGCTTTAGGGTGAATTTCATTAGTCTGGTGACTTGAATACCAATAATCTCTCTAATTATTTTTCTAACTTTTATCTATTTCTCCTTAGACCTTTGCATTATCTCCTTAAATGAGTGAAGAAACTCTGGTTATATTTCCAGTGTTTCTCACGGTGAGAGAAAGCGTTTAATCAAATATTTGTAGAATGTTCTATCCAATACTTCATCTTTTAGAAAATGAGAGCCAGGCATTTTACTCTTACCTGGTAACAAAACTAAATTTAAAAACACCTTAAGATAGGTATTTTACTGAATGGAGTGTGAAAATATTCACACTCCAAGTCCCAAAGGTTGGTTCATCTCTTCTGACTCCGATTGTTTTATGTTAAATGGATGGGTATCATCTTCTATCACAGCCCTCCGACAGCCTAGCAGAGATGGTGCAAAACTGCTGCAGTTTTTGGAGAAAAAAAGTTCGAAAAAGGAACTGTTCAGCTATAAAGCCTAGCAGAAGGATTTTGAGATGGCTGAGCTGATATGACTTCTCAGCACCATCTCACATAGTTGTTTAATAGTTGATAGGGCGACACCTTTGTCCTAATCTTTAGTTTAGATTTTCCCTCCCCACAAAGCATTTGCAGAGATGAAGTTTTATGCCTGAACATAAGCACCTCTGTATAAATTGTCCCTTTACTAATTATTTAGTTTTGCAGTCCACAGGGCTTTACTGCAGTGATGCCTTAACAGAATTCACACACAAATTCTGGAAAACGAAAGGCTGAAGATCACTCAACAAAAACGAGGGTGGGACTGGCTTTACATGGAGGTCTCTAGGCTGTGCAACCTCTTTACATCACCAGTTACAGCATGGTTTATACTTGAGGCATTACTGACCTGACTTTTTCCCAGGACTCTTCTTCCTCCTAAACCCACTGGTTCTGTTTTTTTGTGTTTTCTGTAGAATGAGGAATTAGTAAAGTTTTGCTTCTGTCTAAGCAATGAGCTGTCACAGGCGAGGGCAGGAAGGGCGGTACCAAAGGACACCAAGCGATGTAATCATACGAAATCTGCACCGCAGTTCACTGGGCTTCTCCTGAAGCAATGAAACTCATGCTTCACATGTCTTGTTTGAACACAGGAAAAGGTTTGTGCAGAGCGGCGCAGAGCCGGCTGCTCCCCCCTGACCCTTGCTGCCACTCAGTTCGGGCTAGGTTTCCTCCCAGCATCTCCATCCACAGCCTTAGTAAGGCCAACCCTTAATGTACTTGCTGGTGATTTTCAAAGGTGAGCGTGCCCCAGCCACCTCCATGCTTCCCACACCGTAGGGATGAAATGCCTCCCCTGAAGAACAGAACAGACATCATGGGGGTGCCTTGTGATTGCTAATTGAGAGGGAGGCACACAGCTGGGTTCTGGGCTGGTTCCCATTGCCTTTGAAGCACAGGAGGAGGTGGAATGCCTAATGCTGCAGAAAAGCAAAGACAGCAGACTTGAATCTGAAAGTGGACCTCCCTGGTAACACTCAGCAGCGTGGAAAGAAACTCCCTACGTGACTCAGGCAAACACAAATGCATGAGAAAAATATGCTCTTCAAATAAAAGCTCTGCCTAGCGCCTACATGTGCCTGGAGGGCGGCTCAGGGGAGACACGTATCTATTTGTGCAGCGCAGCTGCGACCCCCCATCTTGCTCCCAGACATCTTCTGGGGGTTTAAGCCTAGACCCACTCTGGCTATTACAAACCCCTAGGATCAAAGCAAACAGCTAATCGCTCATTCAAGAAATTCACTGCCCACAAACGAACATGCTGGCCTGACATTTTAACTTATTGACTAAATACCTAGACTATTACAAGCACTTTGTCAAAAAAGTGCATCTTTCCTCTTCTGGGGAATTTATTGCTACAGTGCTAGCAGATAATGCTAGGTCAAGACTTAGCACTAATATCTTCTAGTCCCTATACATTGTATAGAACTATGTTTGTACTTCTGTCCTGACTTGGTAGGTATTATATGTTTCAGCACTTTCCTGATGCTTATGTAGCAACTAAAGGTTAAAAAGAGAATGACTAGGGCATTAAGAGATTTTCTTTCTGTTACTCTCCTAATTTTTCCTTTATATTCAGCTGTTATAAACGTTTCATTTGACATAAAGGAACACAACTTGCCGCATTCAAGTGATACACGTAAATCTTGAAAGTCAGCTATCAAAGCCGTGAGGTCTGCACGCTCCTGGTTTCACAGCTGTGCCCATACAGGGCTGTCTTCAATGTGTGCACAGACCAGGGGTGAAACTGCTGACCAGCCCACAGCTGTTAGCCTGTTCCCCACTCCCTCCCATGCAAGGCTGCTCCCTTTCATTACTCCTCCTCCTAGCACATCCACACACTGCTTAGCGATCGTGGGATTAAGGATCACCTCCTTTCTTCTTCCCTGGAAAGCAAGAGGGGAAAACCCCAGAGCTCTCCGTACTGCGCTGTGCACAAGGCAATGCCGCTCACAAGTCACAGAGCTCAGTCAAGAGGGCGAAAGGTGCTTCTACTCCTTTCTCAGCATGGACTCGAAAGGCATCTAAGTCAAAAAACCAGCACACTACAGGGAGGTAGCATGGTTTTAAAGGCTGAGAGAGAAAAAGCAAAGCAAAGCAAAGAAACAAGGGAGCAAGGGAGTAAGAAGAAGAGACATGACATACGAAGAGCACAGCAGACGCTAGGGAGAAGTGCACCAAAGTAGGTGGTTTCCAAAGAATAACCTGACATTACACTCAAATGTCGCCACCCATTGATAGATCACTCATCTCCATCATGGTAATTATTCAGAAACATTTTAGAACTTGCCATCATCGCTAAAAGCTACTTAAATTTGGGATGTACGGCAGAAGTTGCATAGTATTGTACCTGTCCCCTCCCTTATTTGGTACAAAAATAGTCATTTTTTCTGTGAAAATTCACATGTAAAAGCAAATCTCAAAAAATAGCTTGCAAGTGTTTTAAGCTTCAAAAAATCTGTTTCTGTAAAAGCCTAACAATGGTTCTGCACTTCTTCGTGTCATGGCTGCACGTTACAAGAAAAGTAAGTCACAGCTCAAGCAAGGTTAATAGGGTAATGTATGGCTGAAAGGGCTCCTGGCTGTCAGGAGGAGACCTCACAACTGAAAAGCAAGAGAAAAATAAGGCATAGTGAAAAGAAAATTAAAGCAGCGTTGTTTAGTCTTTCCTTTCTAAAACTGCATAGTTACGCTGAACTATTTAGACCTATCATAGGAACACAGACACCCACATATTCTCCGATGCACGCAACGTGCCACACTCTCTTCCGGAGACTGCTGAATGAAGTCTGCCAAGACAGAGAAAGCATGCCTTCAGTTCAAGGAGAGTTTCCAGAAAAACAGATTCAAATGGCTTTAAGGTATTCACCAAAAAAAGAGAAGAGGCCCCAAGAGTTTGTGAAACGTCCCTCCTGTATGCTGTGAGCGTGAAACTGCTTAAATGGCTCTGCCAGCTTCAGAAGTTACCACTGCTGCAACAGTCCCTCACCTGGAGGTTTCTTCCCTGACCTGGCAAAAGGGGTCAAGCAAGAAATCCCCACCCGTCTTCATGTGACGTACATCTCGCTGCGTCAGCTTTCAGTGATGTGGCAGACTTCGTACGGCTGCAGACAGGGACGATGGCGCGCTCTGGTAACCCCAGGTGGAAGACTAAAAATCAAACACCCGATAGGCATTTTTGCTCTGATTGCCTGACAATGGCCGAAAGGCAGTTCAGACTAACAACCGATTTTACAACTTGTAAGTGTAATCGACTTGCATTTTCCCTCTCTCCATTTCCAGCAAGTCAGCTGATGCTTGTGCCTGCAAAATACCAATCTGAGCTGTCACCTGGCTAGCTTAACACTACCAGTAATAATAATAAAAAAAGAAAAAAAAAAAAAAAAAATCTTACATTCCTCAAACCCACCAACCTCATCCAAAGAGTTTTTTTATTTATTCATTTTGTTTTAAACACAGATACTAAAAGAAGGCGACATCTCGGAGAGCTCCGCTCGGGACAGAGTTACTGACAGCATCAGAAGAGACCCAACAGCCAATACGCAGTGTTTAGAAAAAGAGTGAATTGATCTTCTCGTATCAACTTTGAAACTGCCTTCTGTAGCACCCAGAGAGAGCTTGCCCTTCAGGCAGGTTTTTACAGGCTCTCACGGCTTTACTTTGATTGCTGCTGTAGCCGAAATATAGAGCTTTAGTACGAAGGGATTATCTGTTATCCTACCCTTTGGGAGAACCTCATACTGTGACAAAGACTTTTCTCTGCTTAATCTCCTAAATTTCACAAAACTAACAAAAGTACAGCACATCTAGCGTTACATTTTTTTTTTTCTAATGCTCCTCAGCCCCCTGAGGGCTAAGCAATCATTGAATGGAATTTAACATCACCATATCTGATTCTTAATTCACTAATAAACTGAAGTTCTATGACATTTTTGGGTTCATAATCTGAATCGCCTAGTGTCACACTGCTCAACATGGGCTTTTCCTACTGTATTTTAGAGGGAAGAACAAAGTCAGAAGGGACTAGATCATAGCCCCGGAAATTAAAAAAAAAAAAAAAAAAAATCATTCTGCACTTCAGGATCAATTGATTTTGGTATCCTCTGTCAAGCCCTACCCAAAAGGATTACCCCTTAGTATCAACAGAACCATTTAATCACTCGCTGTGATTTGGTATATTCTCTCCTGGCTCAGAAAAATCTTCACCGGCAGCTACTTTTTCCTGAGAGACTTAATATCCTGCTAGTGAAAGGACAGTAGTCTGTTTGAACACAGATCATACAAACTAGAGTTCAATAAAGAACAGAAGCAGGGGCAAACCCAGGGGGTTTATGCTGGGCTACGTGGCCCATCCTCAGGCTACGGACACCTTCAAAGCCCAAGGGCACAAAGGAGAAGTCAGGACACTGCTTGTCCGAAGCATTGCTGGCAAGTTTGGGTCATTTATCTTCACAGAGGCAGCAAGTCCAAAGCAAGCAGGAAGCGCAGGTCCTGGAGCCTCCAGTGGGATATGGGTTTGTGGGAGCCGGTTTTGCCACCAAGAACCATCATATGCTGCCATCAAGAATTTTAATTTAAAGACAAAGACAACTGAAGACCTAAAGGTCATAATGTTGCATGATTAATTAGGGTTATATTAAATAAATCACTAAAAGCAAAAGCAAACTAAACTCTTCTCCTCCCACTTCAATTCACTTGCTCTTGGATTCAAATCTGCATACGCGTACAGGAGGTTATGCCCTATTCATGTTCTCTGACTACAAGAACATGCTGCAATGCAGAACAACTTGGGCAGTCACCACCAATTCTTCCCTTTTACCAGCAGCACTTCCAAGGGGAAAAAAGCATGCATTCCTACATGGAAGGTGACTTCTTCACACCCTCCCAGCAATGCCAACTCACAAGCAAAAAGCCTTATGCACTAAGAAGGATTATAAGCAGTAGAGTTTCTTCTTAAAGGAAACATAATACTCTGTGCCGAGTGCTTCCTTTTCAACACATTGTTTCCACAAGCACAAAGCTGAGGAGGCAATATAAAAGACTGCTTGAATGTTGAAATAGAGGATTGGAGAGAAAGAGCCAAACCGGTGTCATCTGTAAGAGTATCTTCATTGTGAACAGGTTCACTAGGTTACATATCTCTGTTGACCAAAAAAATACAGGGTTCACTTGGTGCAACTCTACAGACAGGGTTAAACAAAACAAAAGGCAATCTCACAACAGTCCCATCTATCCATAAAATCCACAAATCTAGTCATCTTAAAGGACCAAACGCAGCAATTCTTACACGCACACAACTCTCCGGTGAAGGCAGAATTCACACCAACAGAAATTACTGGGCAGCACGCAGGAAGAACAGCAAAGATCAGCTGTATGCTCAGGGCCCGCTTTGCAACCGCACAAAATCATCTCCAAACATATTTACCTTCCAATTTTGTTTTGCTTTCATTTTCAGTGGTTAAAAAGACACAAGAACAGTATCTTGCCAATAGCCCTTCTAACCCAGCACACTCTCAGATGACATGTAAACCACTAATACTGCTGAAGGGTGTAAGAGCACCTTGCCATGTCTGCAAAGATTTTTAAAAATCAGAGAGACAGCAGACTACTGCCCAGAGGACACAATATAAACCAGGAGCCACGATCTGAATGTGCCTGGAGATCTCGGCAGCACACAGACAGACAGGCAGTTGTGCTGGAGGATGCGGAGCTTATGGATCCTCTCCTAAGCAGCCGAGGATCCTGTTTAATCAGTCCAACTCGGGTCTCAGCCCTTGATCCGCACAGAGGTCCCCTTTGGCACAGCGTGTGCTTCTCCTACCTCTGATCAGGCCAGGAGAAGAACACCGAGCCTGAAATGCTGAATCAGAAGGGGATCCACGTGAACAGAAAGGACTTGGATCTGCTCATACAGTATTCCAGTCTGGTGAAGAGGAGAGAAATTGGGGAAATTATCCATTGACTTTACAAGACAAGGATTCTTATTTTTTTAAGATAGTTATTGTGCTTTTTCCGCTTCTTTGCTTGTATTCTACAGAGCTAGTTGTACAAAGGAAATGTTTTTGTTTCAAGGCATTTTTGTGCTACTATTTCATTTGCAATGTTTGCACGCCAAGCAGAGAAGCAATATAAACCGTGAGGCAAAAAAGGTCAGGTGGCTACTCATCCCTGCGCCAGAGAAACAGATGGACGCACCCAGCCACATCACAAGTCTACTGTACCACTTCGTAAGTAATTTTCTTGAGGATTCATAATACCTGTATGAATCTCATGAATGATGAGGTTTTTTTAAAAAAAGTTACTTTCTTCCAGTTGTTACAATTTTGGTGGGTATGTTTAAATTCTCTCATCTTCCCTGTTAGTAGAATGCTAAACAGTAAGATTTCTGCCCTTCTACTAGATAACCAGGAGGAGAAACAACTTTCTATCAGTTCTGGTGGACACCACATGAATGTTGCTTGATGTCAACTTTTAACCCTCCTGTTGATGCCAGCAACATCCTCAAAATACAAATGCATTTGTAGAGGTCAGTCTTGCAGTTCATCCATAAGAAGAGAAACCTGCCTCCATCTATGGCACATGCAAAGAAAGTCTACAAGAAAGTCATTAGATAGGTTTTCTCTCCTTTCTTTCTGCCCATTCGTTACAAGATTTCATTCCAGAAAAGTAACTACCTTCATTGTTAATATGTCTGTACTTTCTAAATAAAATTCTGGGTTTTTAATAATTAAATAATAGAAGCAGGAAAACATCTAGGAAAGGAAACAGCAAGTCCCAGTGGATAAAAGGATGAACAAGAGGAATTTTAACAAGAAAACTAGATGAGAAAATTTTATTTTTTTAAATTCAAGAGTGAATATAAATTTGAAGCATAATAAAAACTGAATGCTTGTTTGAGCAAGAAGGCAAACCAATCAAAGAAAGCAATCATGTAGAAAACAATCCCTTCCAATGGTAATTACACCTCTATTCCAAACAGGCAGCCAACATTTGAGACTTTGTGCAAGCTAGATTTTTGTCTCAGCATTATCATCTGCTCTCGTTCAAAAATACAACTACTGCTCCAGTCAAATCATCAAATTGCTTACACCTCCATCTTGGAAATGTAGCTGAAGATGGAGAGAATTATTACTTCTGAAAAATGATGCTGAAGAAAGAACGAGTATGTGTGACAAACTCGGGCAGAGTTAGCTCAGAGAATGGTGCAGTTCTTCCCCTCCTAGCTGGTTTGCCTGCCTCTGGAATTCAGAGCATGTTCAGAACGAAGGCGCTAATTTTTTTTTGTATGTAGCAATTAGGTGTTCAGAAAAGCATATTTTTATACTGATTCCATTCCTTTCACGCATCCGCCTTTAATTGATCTCATTTGTGTGCAGTGCGACTTTTCTGCTATCTATGAGAAGTGCAATTTCTTCTTATGCCACATTGGGGGGAAACTGTTTTATGATCCAACTGTGCTAACTTACTTCCTTACAATGAATTCTTTACTGCTGGCAAACATGATGCTCACACTACTTAAAAGTTAAATAATATCTAGTATATTATATATAGTATATTATCTATAATATAGAATATTTTTTCATATTTATCCTTAGAATAACAGATCCTCTGATACTATCCCTATCTAAATTAAAAAATGGAGTATTATGACCCTTGTGTAGACCTTTTTCCTCTCCTCGTACCTACCAAAATAAATAATGAAATCAAATGCAGAGAAAAAACATTTAATTTGCTGAATCAGAGAGTCTTCCCAGAAAAAGTAACTAGATATTGGCAATATAAATGTTACGTCTCCCATTGTTAAATCACTCGTTAAGCCTGGGAACGGTCTTTCAGAACTCATTATCCTGCGCAGGACAAGAAGCAGTAGAGTAAGAAAACATCAAAATACACACCGTCCGCCAGCTCCACACGCACGCGCACCTGCCTGCCTTAGCCCTGAGCAACAAACGAAGAAACCCCTAACACCCAGAACCTCCAGCTCAACTACACAGGAGATTTTCAAAAGTCACCAACTCAGAGCGGCCAGTGTTAACATGTTTCTACTACTTACTTTTTTTTTTCCCCCTTATTACAGCATTGAACAATGAAATACTACAACTGCTCTTCAGCAGGCTAAGGGCCGGTAATTTAAGGACGTTGACTATAAAGTGAAAAATGTGGCTTTGACTGATGTAACAATAAGTAGAATAGTCAAAAAGAAGGACAATCTTTCTGCAAAGTCTCTCTTTTACCAAATCACAGTGTGACTCTAAGCCTTTGCTACTGGCAAGGAATAATTATTTTAAAGCTACTGAGGTTTTGTAATAGCATTAATTTCCATGGACGTTTGAGTGTCATATAGACATTTTAATTAAAAAAAAATAAAATTAAAATTACTTTAAAGTCTGGATAATTTTGGTGTTTTCATTCTAAAGACCACAGTTAAACATGCTTCTTCACTTCAATAAGGGGCACTTTTCTCCATCCTCTCGACTGTTCTGAAATGCTTGCCAGGATTTCAGTTCCACCCTTCGGTCCCTGCAGCCTCTCAGCACGCGGCATCTGTTTGCCCCACACAAGCCCTTTGCCACTGCTGCTCTCCCACCTCTTCTCCCAGAAAGCTCCCAGAAGACCCAGCCTCCGCTCTGTGCCACAGCACGAGTACCCGTGACACACTTCCCGAGTGAACCAGGCCCGGCCCTAGTACAGGGACCTGGGGAACTTCATTGCTTCCCTCCCCCAACTGCCCGTGTCCCCTCATCCCCGTTTCCCACGTACACGGCCTCGCTGAAGGGGCCCAGCGTGCTCAAGCGGAATACTTGATGGGCAAACTCTCAGCAGGTGAATCCTATGGAACTGCTGCATACGGTATCAGAACAGATTTAATTAACACACCTAAACAACAGCTTAAGTCATACTCTACAGCAAAGATGCACAATCAACGTAAGGAAGACTAATTATTAAACTAATAAAGGCTGACATTTCTGCTGCCTTATTTGAGCAAGGAATAGTCCATCTAACTTGCCCACTTTCCCCATCAGCGAGGAAATCTAATGCTTTCAATTGGCATGGCCATGATTAGTACATAAAACCTTTTAGGCTAAGTGTACGTGTTATTCCTGTTTCCCTTTGAAATAGAAAATCTAAGTACACATTTACTAAGTCAATGTGGTCTCGACATACAAGAACTTAAATTCCTTCCACATCTCAAAGATAACAAAATAACATGATATGATTTTTTTTTTTCTCCTTTAAGTCATCATACAGAGAAACTGGAAAGCAAGCATACAGCAGGGGTACCTCGGGGATTTTCACACTGCCTATTTGTTTGGTAACGAATGAATACATTATAGACAGGAAGTCACTCAGGCTGCTTCTCCTCACTAATTCAGAGGGAAAAATACTCATTTTATTTTTCAGGGAAACAGAATACTCATTGCACACATGCCACACAAAAGTAATTTTATGAAATGCCTATAACTGATATTGCAGACAGACACATACTGGCTTTCAAAATCCTGCAAACCACCTGAGCTGTGACCGGCTGAACAAATCTCACTGTAAATTTCAGCATTCTCAGAAGACAATGATTTGATCCTTGTTACATCTATCTGCAGGCTGCCAGAACTGGCAACTTGAAATCAAGTTAATTAATAGTTTTAATTAAACCATGAAAAATACAACCACATTAAGTGGGCTGATATACCAAGCTGGAAACAGAGATGGATTTGTACATAAAATGCTGCAAGGTATGGCTGCATACTATGATTATTAAAGCTTACAAATCAGTTACAACTATAAAACCATCTCTACAGAGGTGTGCTGCTTACCGGGGGCTCGTCCCAGGGACGTCACCGAGAGCCCACCAAGCCTCGTACAGCCCACTGACCATCATCCGCTGCCGTTGTTTCATGTGGGCACCAGTGACACGGCCAGGAGCAGCCTGAGGAGCATCAGGAAGGATCACAGAGCCCCGGGAGCGGCGGTGAGGGACTCTGGAGCGCTGGCACTTTTTCCAGCCGTCCTCCCGGTCAGAGGGAAAGGGCTTGAAAGGGCCAGTGGAAGCTGGCGAATCCACAAACGGTGACAGGCCTGGGGCCACAGCCGGGGGTTTGGCTGCCCAGACCATGGGACTCGCTTTGAGAACCCTGGTTCTACTGGGGGCTGGTGGGGTCCCTCTGCCAGCGAAGGGGAAGAGCATCTGCGGTCATGGGCTGGCCAAGCTGGGGAAGAGGGCTTTAAACTGAAGTGGCCGGGGCAGGGGAACCCCAATCCATCCCACTCCTACCAGTCTGATGCCAGGGCCAGCGATGGATGCCCAGAGCCTGGAGAAGGATCACAGGGCAGCAGGAGAGCACCTGAGGAGCAGCACAAGGGAATCCCAGCCACTCCCGCCAGCACGTCAGCTTCCTCGGGGGCCCAACTCAAACGCCTCTGTGCAAACGCACGTAGCGCGGGGAATGAACAAGAGGGGTGAGAGACGTGCGCACGCCTGCAGGGCTGCCATCTTATTGGCATCACGGAGACGTGGTGGGGTGGCTCCTACGACTGGAGTGTTGGCATGGAAGGATACAGGCTCCTTAGGAAGGACAGGCAGGGGAGACCAGGAGGGGGGGTCACCCTCTATGTCGATGACCAGCTGGAGGGCACGGAGCTCCGCCTGGGGATGGATGAGGAGCCGACCGAGAGCTTATGGGTCAGGACTAAAGGGAGGGCAGGGACAGGGGACGCTATAGCAGTGGCCTGCTACAGGCCACCCAACCAGGAAGACCGAGTGGATGAGACCCTCTATAGACAGAGAGGAGCAGCCTCACGTTCACAAGCCCTGGTCCTCATGGGGGACTTCAATCACCCCGATACCTGCTGGAGGGACAACACAGCTGGGCATAGACAGTCCAGGAGGTTCCTGGAATACATCGATGATAACTTCCTTCTCCAAGTGAGAGAGGAGCCAACGAGGAGAGGTGCTATGCTGGACCTTGTTCTCACCAGCAAGGAGGGGCTGGCAGGGAACGTGAAGCTCGAGGGCAGCCTTGGCTGCAGTGACCGTGAAATGGTGGAGTTCAAGACCCTTAGGGCAGTGAGGCAGGCGCACAGCAAGCTCACTGCCCTGGACTTCAGGAGAGCAGACTTTGGCCTCTTCAGGGACCTGCTCGGTAGAGTTCCATGGGATGAAGCCCTGGAGGGAGGAGGGGCCCAGGAAAGCTGTTAATGTTCAAGGATCCCCTCCTCCAAGCCCAGGAGCGATGCATCCCAACAAAGGGGAAGTCAGTCAAAAACGCCAGGAGGCTGCATGGATGAACAAGGAGCTCCTGGCCAAACTCAAGCACAACAAGGAAGCCTACAGAGGGTGGAAGCAAGGACAGGTAGCCCAGGAGGAATACAGAGAAATTGTCCCAGCAGCCAGGGAGCAGGGTAGGAAAGCTCAAGCCCTGACAGAATTAAATCTGGCCAGGGATGTCAAGGGCGACAGCAAAAGCTTCTATACGTCAGTGATAAAAGGAAGACTAGGGAAAACTTGGGCCCTCTCCGGAAGGAAACGGGAGACCTCGCTACCTGGGGTATGGAGAAGGCTGAGGTACTCAATGACTTCTTTGCCTCAGTCTTTGCTGGCAAGAGCTCCAGCCACACCGCCCAAGGGGCAGAAGGCAAGGGCAGGGACTGGGAGAATGAAGAACCACACACTGTAGGAGAAGATCAGGTTCAAGACCGTCTAAGGAACCTGAAGGTGCACAAGTCCATGGGACCTGATGAGATGCATCTGCAGGTTGTGAGGGAACTGGCAGATGAAGTTGCTAAGCCACTATCCATCACATTTGAGAAGTCGTGGCAGTCCAGTGAAGTTCCCACTGACTGGAAAAGGGGAAACAGAATCCCCATTTTTAAAGAGGAGAAAAAAGGAAGACCTGGGGAACTACAGGCCAGTCAGTCTCACCTCTGTGCCCAGCAAGATCATGGAGCAGATCCTCCTGGAAACTATGCGAAGGCACAGGAAAATAAGGAGGTGACTGGTGACAGCCAACATGGCTTCACTAAGGGTAAATCGTGCCTGACAAATTTGGTGGCCTTCTACAACGGGGTTACAGTGTTGGTGGACAAGGGAAGAGCAACTGACGTCATCTACCTGGATTTGTGCAAAGCATTTGACACTGTCCCACATGACATCCTTGTCTCTAAACCAGAGAGACACGGATTTGACAGATGGACCACTCAGTGGATAAGGAATTGGCTGGCCTCAATGTCCAAGACAACGGCGATGAGCCGGTGATTCTGTTCCACCCCTTTGAAGGCTAATGAAAGTAAAACAAAATCCTCTTTTCTGCTCTCACAACTCACCCTTACAAGCTTTCTACACGACACGTGTATGTCTCTCTTGTTAGACCACGCCAACTCACGGCAGAATAAAATGAGTAACTTCTAGAGAGGAACAATAGTCTTGATTCATTCAGGTGAAGTGGACTACGCTAAATTACATGAGCACACCGCACTTATATCTGCCCATGTAACACCTCCATTTTTCAGGCAAAGTACTCTAAAAATGCAACTATTGTCTGATATACAAAGGACAGCGGCAACCATGGTGTCACCACAGTGATCCCTTGCCACTTCTCTTTCCCCAGTGTTCGCCCATCCCTGATAACCCACAGTCATGCTTCCGTGTCCCTCTGAAGTAAACCAAAGTACTGTTTCAGCAGCACAAAAGCAACTCTGTTCCTCCACGCACCATACACCAAGGGCTTCTTATTTATCTTGGTTTTCCAAATTCTCCAGGTTCCCTCTTCAAGACAAGCCTCCTGCATTATTGCAATTTCCTCAGTATTTTCACAAAGCTACTTTGGAAGCTACCCAAACCTGTATGTAATTCAGGGTTTGTTTTTTAAACTTAGTACTCTAACACTCACCTTCTCACCTTTGCATAAGGCCTAGCAGAATTTAAATTATTTGTTTATACAGCACTGAACATTTTTCCGTATTTCTTCAAACGATGAGCCAAATTGAAACAGGTTCCACAGAGCATCTGAATATTGTATTAGTTCGTAAAGTGGAGATGGAGAGCAAACCTCCCCAAACCAAAATCGTATCTTAACAGCGAGATAAAAACAAGCCCATATCAAATTACTACTTTAAAGTACATTCCTGCATAAACAGCATGAGCCTTGAAATGGGAAAAACTGCCATGCAAATTATACCAGCTGGCAAGATGTGTTCTTTACAAAAGTATAACATTCTGATAGATAAATACTGTGACTTTCTGGGGAGGGAAAACAAACACAAACCACCCCAAAGTATTCTACAGCAGTGTGAGCCTTATAATTCAAGTTAGAGCTCAGTTTTAAAACATTTGACATAGGTATAAAACAAACAATAGTGGTGTTGTAAACTTATAGATGCAATTTCATACCCTTCTTCCTCTGCACAATCACACAGCATTAGATTTAATGTCATCGACTTGTACCAGTGCAGGGGCAGCTTGTGTGGGAGAATATTAGCGAGACAGAAGGAAAGAAAAACATAACTCACATTCAGGTAAACGTGACAACTTTACATGTCTGATGGCTGCTCTCTATTACGCTTTACGTGCGTGTCTCTGCAGTAACAGGTAACACCTACTACCGCTGTCCTGGCTGCTGTTCCGGGGGAAGCCTTAGACAAGTGCCACTGTCCTCCACATCGGCTCCCGTCCTCAGGCTCCGGCTGAGCCTTCCGCAGCTGAGCCGCCAGCAAGCCCATCCCTGGCAGTGCTGTGCTGCTGCAGAACCGAGCTGTGCACCTGCAGTTCAAGCAGCGGGATCACAGTACCCGTTTCCTGGGAAAACCTGTAACTGAGCTTCAACTTACCTCTTCTGTCCCACTTATCATGCAAGAAAAGACATGATCTTCAGCAGAAGAACTGGTTTCTGCATATGCAAGATGACTTGTGTCGGAAAGGTGCAATCTGATTTGGGGAAATTTTCCTGTATTTGTTTTTAAGATGGAAGTGCTGTTATCTCGGCCTCATAGAATCATAGAATTGTTTTGGTTGGCAGAGACCTCCAAGATCATCGAGGCCAACCGTTGACCCAGCACTGCCAAGTCCACCACTAAACCATGTCCCTTAGCGCCACATCTAAACGTCTTTTGAATGCCTCCAGGGATGGTATGTAACAGCCTTCTGCTATCCAAAATATAGACTTATTTTAAAGTCTCAATAGTTCAAAACACCCTATTTACTTCTGACCGAATTTATGGGTATGTTTTCCACTCAACATGTGGGAAGTAAGCACACCAACTGATCATTAAGTAACAAGATTTGTATAATATAACCTTTGGGCATATACCCTTATGGCACTCCAAATCATTTCTCCATGGACTTAACAGTTTGTGTGGGAAGAAGTCTCAACTATCCTCTACCGTTAACACTGCACTGTTAATAATAGTAATAACGTGACTTACACTTAAATAATTCCTATATGAAGAAAAAAGAGCATATTTTAAATTTAAAAAATAATAATTTGTCGAGGGAAATGACCTACAATTGGCAACTACATTATGAAACCCAGAAACCTGTGAAACACTGTTTTGCAATGGTGCTCCACAGCTGCAATGCTTTGCACCTAATCTTTCAAAATACATGAGAAGAATACACCAACAAAGGCATCCATGACTAGCAAAAAGGATGTGAAAGGGGTCGTAAGTGTAACGATTCAGCTCAGTACCAATATCACTGTGTATTTTGATGAGTGATACTGGTGCATTAAGCATGTTTTACGTGAGGAACCTATTTGGGTAAATGAGTCAATACTAGGATGACCATGAACTAGCACCTACTGTGACACAGAGAAGGGCAGACAGAATTCCGGGATGTATGAGGAAAAGATAGAAAGAAAAATGATATCATTGTCCTGGCTACACATACTCAGAAACGCTGCACTCGTATTGAGAGGGGCGTACAGGAGGCTACTGAAAAGGTGGGGAGAAGTGCATCTCTATTATATGAGCATCACAAGTCTGACACTGGATACGGCTGCTGGCTATAAATATTCCTGGACTGAATTGCCCAGAAGAGGAGGTGCTACTCAAGCTCACCTTTTCTGTTTATTTCACACAATAACAAACAGCTATAAAGCAGGCATGATTCCACTGAGGCTGCAAATGAGAAAGCTAACCACTTAGGGCTAAATTTACAGCTACCAGAGGGAAAGATTTCAGAAACCGGGAGCTAAAGGAGAAAACAAACAAGTTTAAGATACATCATGATAATTTTATGACTGACAGACCCAAGCAGTCTCCCACCACCCTGTTTGCACAGTTTGCAGGCATCCTTTGAAACTGTTTTTCTCCCCCTCAGGTGCTGGAGCAGGAGAACAGCTTTCATTGCTGAACCTGCAAAGATAATGCTATCTGCTCTGCTGCTTGGAAACAGACTGAGGTCAGACATTAATTGTATATACGCTCAACACCAAAAATATCAAATAAATCTTTATGCCCAGGGCTGACCTCAATTTAACTCTCATCAGTAGCCTATGAGTGAAAATAAGTAATATCAGCACCTACCTAGTCCCAGGATCCCTAGATTTCCTTTTGCACATACAGTTTCTACACCCAGCTTCCTCTGTGCATGCAAAAATCTTTACCAATTTGAACCAAAATAACGTGTAAGAGCTGGGGTAAAAATAAGAAGATAAAAGGGGAAGACAGCAGGACCTATAAGTAAGTATAGTGGCTATAATATGTATAGTAGCTACTTCTCACAGCCTTAAAAGAGACATGTTTACAAACATTTGTTTTCACAAAGGTAGACTGTAAAATGCAATTTGAATGGTTTCACATCTGCTTCAAAGATTTGTACAGAAGAAAATTCAAAAGATAAGGATACATCATGCTGAAAATGAAACTGCTATCCGAAGTCGCATTAGCGTTGTTCATTCTCCCCTGCAGAAATGAACACATAACTCACTCGCAGTGGTTAACTCCTAGAGAGGAACACCGTAAAATTTTCGGTATCTTGCAGGGCAAGTGCCTGCATGGGAAAGATAGTGTGGAATTATGGTACACATGAACCTTTAGCAACCTTCCCATTGATGATATTTGATTACCTGCCACACAACTATGGCTGTCCCAACCATAAAAATGCATTGATCCGCTGAACCTCAAGTGGACAGAGGTCAGTTAGGATCTTTGCAAAGACATGAAGGGCAAGCCTCCTTAGACAGCAAATGTTTTACAGCCAGCAAAAACATTACATATATTTAACTATTACAACTTAATAGCTATGAAGCAATGGGTTTCCAACCAGTTAATGCATTCCATCATTCCTCCTTCAACGATTTCAGGTTTGGACAGCTACTGTTATTAGGTGTTATTTCAGGGAGGACAAACGCATACGCACAAAAATCTTAACATTAAAACCAGTGTTTCACGGCTGACTCCTAATAGAGTCGGGAGGTAATTACTTTCAGAAGATGATGTCTTAGATAATATTTGTTCATTCATTTTCAGCCCTACTGCTTTATAGCAATACTCTAACTCTTTCAATTGCAAGACATCTCAACCTGAAACCGCAGTGCCGGGAGGGATCTGAGGTGACCTCGTGGCAGGGCTGACACTGAGCCCCCTTCACCTCTCGGGATTCTCAGCCTCACGCTGGCTGAGGATTTGAGGGCGAGGGGAGGAGCTGCCCGCTGTGCCCCAAGCTCTCTGCGCTGCACATGCTTCTGTTCACACACTCCCATGGGCGCTCAGGGGTCTCTGCTGCACCTCAAGCTGCTTTATGACAAAAGAAAAGGAATTGCAGCAATTACGACCTACTGCATCATTTCAACCAAGCTAAGGAGAGATCACACGGCACGGATTTAAAAACAAGAACCCCCTCAAAAATCATACTGCGATAGATACACTGAAACTGAAAGAGGAAGTTCTGGAGGTTAAAAAGCACACAAATTAAACACTGAAGTAAAAGCATCCTTAATTTTATAATGCAATCTGTTGAGTGGTCTTAAAATCCCATGAAATCTAAGAATAATTTCATAACGTAATGAAAGACCAAGAGGATATGTGCACATAGTCTTTCCAACTTCATCTTTTTTCTCTTTGTTCACACTCACAGGTAGACACAATCAGCTTTACAAAAGTTTTCAGATTACCAAGGACTGCAAAACAAGGTTCCACTTTCGATTTTCTTTTATGTAAGATGTTGAAAATCTAGGCAATTAGAACTAAAAGCATGTACTTGTGGAACATTTTCATTAAAACAGCGTTAGCGAGTTCATACAAAATGTTTCCACTGTATCAAGAAGTATCTGACTATTGTGTGTATTAGTCAATGCTTGCACTGCAATTTTTATATACGTATTTATATTTCCATGATACAAAACAAGATTACATGAATGTGAAAATTACATCTTTTCTCACAGCACTTAATTACCAGCAAATTAAACGTGGCACTACCAATAACCTACATAATGAGTAAACTTGATGTGAAATAATTCAGGATTTTCACAGCCTTCGGGAACAATTATGTTAAATATATGGTGATTTAAACGATTGAGTTTCTTCAAGCATATCTTCACAACCCTTTACCCACGTTCCTGGCCTCAAAGTCTTCGGCTAGTGGCCCTGGTCACACACAAAAACTTGCCTGTTCGTTCTGGCAAGTGAAAGCCTCACCACCTCTCTTGCAGAGAGATACTGCTGACCGCAGGAAGCTATTATGATTTCTCTATTAAAGAACTCTGGGAAAAAAGCTTGCGGTGAGCAGAAGGCAGGGTAACTGCAAGTTAACGCAATGCTGTCACACTTTTCTTGTGCCTGGCTGTATGAAAGAGCCATCGGACACCAGCATTATATCCTAAAGTGCTTCCTCTGCCATCTCTTTCCCTGCAGCAGCACATTCATTTACCTTAGGACTGGAAAAGGGAGAGTAGAGATTTCAAGCCTATCCTTGCTGTGGCATTATATCTTCTTCTGCGACCTCAGTAGAGGACTGACGGAAGTTTTGGATCAAGGACTAACTTATCTAAGTAACCTTCATGTTCCTTCTCCGTTCATGAAAATTAATCTGTATCTTAGGGTTTGTTGTGGGGTTACTTTTTTTCCCTCCAGCAGACACAGCAAAGAAACTTCTTGAAATTCCCACATCACCTTCACCATCGCTGAAAAAACAGGATTGGCATTTCTCTGTCTGCTGGAGTCAGAGACTGATGGCGAACAAAGATTCAACATCCTTCGGGTTTCAACCAATAGCCCAGCAGTTTGAGTAACTTCTGAGGTTATGATGCAGTGTATGTGATGAGTGGAATTAGCCACAAAGTGTAGTGACTGCTCCCTGGGTACATTCAAGTTTTCTCACAGTTGGAATAAGACAGTTAGTAGAACAGAGCAAACTACCACAATGAACTGCCTCTCCGACACGCGTTGCCTTGCATACCAACCCAACCCTGACAGAGAGGTTGAAGGACCATCGCCACTTCTCTGCTGCAATACCGATGCAATTCCTGTAGTTCCCAGTGGTTCATGAAGGCAGGCTTTTCACAGGC
This sequence comes from Phoenicopterus ruber ruber, assembly GCA_009819775.1. Taxonomy (NCBI): domain Eukaryota; kingdom Metazoa; phylum Chordata; class Aves; order Phoenicopteriformes; family Phoenicopteridae; genus Phoenicopterus; species Phoenicopterus ruber. Next base: position 1,982,046 of record CM020221.1, read on the forward strand.
ATGCGAAACACGTATATCATTACACCTCGCCAACGCTGATTCTGCTCACCCGGGGGAACGTAAGAATGATGGGGCCAGTTATCTTTACCATGTGGTTCAAAAGCCAGCGATAAATTGCTTCCACCTTTAAATCGACCTGGATTACAGTTCTTTGGGATGCATAGAAATTTGGCACTGTTTTTCCCAAAGTAGGATTTGTTAGTAATCTGCTATCTGCATCTAGAAAGAGCCTGAAATCTTAACGTGTCCTTTGGGCAAAAAAGAAATCACCTCCCCTGTTCTCCCTTGCTCTCAAGCTCATTTTCCATTTTGAAGCACAGTAAGCCTGGATCTCCACAGTAAGCCCATCTAGTCAGCAGGGGATTTCTGGTGGTAGCAAAAGTACTGATGGCTGACAAAGCTGCTGGTTTACGAAGACTAAAGAATCCATACTGCCTCCCCAACCACGACATTCCATCAGCTTTTCCTAACCCATTTCAGCCCATTAAGTCCTGTTTATTTTTTGACTAGACTTTGCAGTAAGAATCTTTCCCTCCTATTCCGTGTTACAGTCACTAAATCATTCCTAACCTGTGTTTTCAGACACCACTGGCAGTGCCGGCCTTCCAGGCAGCCACTCTAAGAAGTTTCCAAGGGCAGCCAGCTGCCAGTTTCTCCAGTTACTACTCCCTATAATTACATGCCATCGTAATGAGAATGAGCAAGGAGATGCCATTCAGGGGCCTTACGGGTTTGCTTGTGACGAGAAGGTTTTAAAAGCAGGTAGGCTTTTGCATTTTGGATTCCTCATTGAACAGATAGATAAGCAGACAACAACCATCAAGCAGATATGAAATCAGACAGAAATACAATTTAGGAAAAATATCTAGAAATGAAGACGCGCTGTGTAAGGTTATGAAATGGGTGTCAGGCCAGGTGATAAAGAATATTTATTTGCATATGGCTGACTTCCAGGACCGCTGTTCAGGAGAAGGCATGCGGAGCTTTGGCCAGCAAAGCAAATTTGCACCCAGTTTGATGAACAATCTGCCTTTAGTGCTGAATACTAAACACAATTTAGATACATGTGAAGAGGCGCTACCACTGAGCGACTTCATATACAGCAGCAGTAGAATATTAATAAATGCAATTTTTGGAATCGCACTTTAAAAGGTGATTATATCCTAACCTAGAACTATAGCTGTGAAAAATAACCGAATAAAACAGTATTCTTAATATTCCTCTTTCCTGCTTTTAGAGCTGAACTCCCATTCAACCTTCAGTTTAGCAATTACTGAACAACATTGAACAAAGCCAAAGCAAGCATTCCAGGTTTTCACAGCATATGCAATTGTTTGCATAGGTACTATTCAATCAGTAACAGTTGTTGTTGTACATCTAAACTTATTTTAGTACAGAGAAATCATCATCACCAAGTAGATGAAATTAGTCTTTGACCTATTAATCCTGGTCTTATTTAACGGTATTAATACTGCATATTAAAGTGACTGACTGGGCCATACTGAAAGAAATGCAAATAGGCACGCATGGTCCCAAGCTGACCTAGAGTGTTTCAGGGTCACAGTTTCAATATGCCTGAACATGGAGCCATATCACCTATTTAAATATATCCATGATTACTATGGAAGTAGGATTAATTCTATAAACTATCAATCTCTAATGATAGAGCATATTTTTCACTAAGTAATTCTCACAGACTTATTACATTCTCTCCAAAATTAAGGCATATTTCAAGATCATATTATTACAATATACAGAACTGCGGTATGAGACACAGGTTAACACCAATGATCTGGGGAGAGTCTAGTCACAGCGAACAGAATTTGACAGAAACTTCTAACTTCTCACATTTTACTTTACTGAAAATATATGCCATAGCACTTTTCATTGAAAGCAGTACAATACCAAGTAAAAGCACTTATATAAAAAGACTACTAGATCCCTTCTTTTAAGGTCTGCTTAGCTGAGAGTTGTTTTCCAGCTCTGCCTCTGAAGGGCCAGCCAGAGACTGCGGTCTTACAACTTGCAAGGCAACACTGCGTTTCCTCTGGTACTGGTGTAGAACAGCATCTCTCTAGAACTTGGATGCACTTAGGCAAAGTTTATTCACAGTCCAAATCCTGACCATAACTTTTCATTTTGATAACTCTGCTCTGTAACATCAGGACTGGCACATCAGTGACAGATAGACACAGGGGATTTTGATGATACTGGGTCAGATATTGCTGTATTGTACGAAAGCAAAAATTTTAGTAAATCCAAAGTAAATGGCAGAAGAAAGAGGACCAGATAGCCAGAAAAGCAGCCTGCCATTACACTCCTTGGTCGTGGATGTGAAAGTGCCATGGACACGTTAACTCGGTGCAGACTTCTGCTAAAGTCAAGAAGCTCAACGCACGTGTTTGTGACATGATGGCATGCTTTTCTTGCCTTACAGTAGGCTGGTGAAACCTTCTAGAGCTGCTGCAACTACATGAATTGGTACAGAAAAAGGAGTTAAGAAATACCTCTGGTCCCCAGTGATGGAGTTACACACCAGTGTAGTGAAGTAACCCCAGTTACTTCAGATGCAAGTATGTCCTGAGAGAGGAGGCGACTGCTTCTGGACCCAAGTGCAAACCATCAGCAGAAGCACCTCCTTCCCCATCTGGCCTGACAAACAACCCACAGAACATGCTGCAGTGGAGAAACTCACCCTTTTGTAGTGTTTGGTGGTGACTTCTTACAGAGCCAGTTACAGTACTATCTCCCCTTTACAGGGAAGTATACGTAAGCGGCTCTTACTAGAGTGCGTATGTATGAGGAGCTCTCAGGTTCTGAGTTGGATTTTCAAGTTACCACTGCTATACCCAATGCTGCTTAACCAGTCTTTTCCCTACAACCCATCCCACTGGAGACTTTGGAGTCACTGAGCCTCTTTATTTTTCCTCCTCTCTGTGGAAAAGACTCAAAGTATCTTCTGTTCTCTGTAGGTTGGTCCTCATTTAATATTCAGCGAACGACTGAATAATTGAGGTTTGATGAGACCTGGAGACCATCACACCACCTCTTAGGCAGAGGAAAAACACCAAAAGACAATGTTGTACTTTTTGCCCATCCGTTTTTGTTACAGATGTGCGTAACTATTGCTTTGCAAGCTGAGAAGGTAAAAATAGTGAGCATAATGTATTTCTGCACGTACATATATTTTAAACAACGGTGCCTGTAAAGTGAGGCAGTGTCTTTTAAATTAACACTTCAGCAGGTGACGGTCTCCATTCTGAACGATCGTAATTTAGTGGTGACAAAGAGCTTTCTGAATTTGACTGGCTGTTGAATTCTGACATTTTCCACATAACCATTAGATTGCAACTACCCTGGCTGCTATATAATGTGCCTAAAATTAGACTCTTCAGCAAAACTGACACCAAACAGTCTTATTATGTGTCATTACCATAGTTAGTATGTCATTCCTAGCTGTATACATCTTCGCTGTGAGATCACATGTAAAAATCAGTCACATCCCTCAGTAAAATTATTTCTGGAGAGCTGGAATAAGAACCAAGAAACTGTATTTAACTTTTTGTAGTATGTATCAATCTACACCAAGCACAGACTGATCCTCTACCATTGCTGGATTCTCACCATAGGCAGTTTTGTTTGACAATCTCAGAAGATTTACCTATTTTCTTCAGCAAGTACAACATCAAACATGACCTTGGTTTCAGCTTCATGTGCTCCTGTCCTTCCAAAATACTACTTTTCTCAAGAACTAGATCTGGGGGCCAAGGGCACTCCCTAGCTCCCAGGTGCACACCCTGCACACAACTGCATTCAATTCTTTTCCCAGTCTAGTTCCCTTTGGAAGGAAAATCAAGAGCACGCAGGGAGCTACAGGGTGCTCAGAAAGGCTCTCCAAGCTACATCTCAAAGGACCAGGAGTGTGGGGCAGGCTACATCATCAAGGGACCAGGAGTGTGGGGCACACCATGAAGTTTAGACAGTATGTCCTAGCATCACCAAGTACTCCATGTCTAAAGAGTCTCACTACTGTTTTATTCTTGCTCAGTAACTGCAACATAAATTAACTTGTGCATTTGCTCCTTCTTGCCAGCAACAACTGCCTTCCCAAATAGACAGAATTCTCACTTAAAACTTTTCCAATGCTTGTCTCTCCACATGTTTCTGGAGTGCTCTAGTAGTAACATGGTCTGTGGTCATCTGCCCTTCATCCATCCTTTCTATTCCTATGTCTCGACCTGCACTGCTCTTCTTTCTGCTGTCAGCCCTGGCCCCATGCAGTGTACTGAAACGGCAACCATCAACACCTCCACAGTATATACACAAACCCAGAGCTGAGAAGGGAAGGCAGTAGGTCTGAAACTCTTGCTCAGATTGAATGACAAATGCCAAAAGGCACCTGGATTTTAACTCTCAGCCCCAGAGCACAGCTCAAGCGCTCCAGCACTGAAGAACACCTTCCTGCTGTTCCTGCCCCCAGTAGGGCCTGAGAAGGGCAGGAAGAAAAAGACTGGGGCCAGACTGAGCTTCTCTTGCAACAGCAGTGGTTTCTGCCACAAGCCATCCATCTTCCCCTTTTGTCAGCCAAGCGCTTCAAGAAGTGTTCCCATGCTCCATTAAGCCAGATAGAATCGGCCTGGGATTGACCCACTAATGCAAAGAAATCATATTACTCTAAAAGGCACAATTTGTTACAGGACTGTACGCAGGCTGGCAAACCATCCAGTAGAAGAAGAATTATACCTCAGCTAATCAACTATGCCCACTTGTTGAATGGGCTCCATCTAGGCTGTGCAACAGTGAGCACAGGAAAATAAAATGGTGCCATAAGATACCAGGAGCTCTCAGTACATCTGTACACGTAGCAGCGTGAGGTCCTTTAAACAGTGGATATTGACAGTCAGGACATAATTGTCAGAGGTGTGCATGAACATATGAAACTGAACTTTTGGACTCTCAAGCAGAAGCCTTTTACTTGCTATCTGTATCAGTAAGGGCTGGTAAATTTTGATAACATCAGGATTAAACAAAATCAACATGTCCTGAATCTCCTATTAATAAAGAGAGGTGAGATGGAACCACAAATCTGATGCTGATCATGTGTGCTTTGCACATTATCTGTTTAGGTTGGGAAAACCAGGGGTTTGGGGCCCGGAAAGAAGTTGGCAGTCATCCTGGCTGGAGGAAAGATGCTGGCAGTGCAGGAAGACCCTAGATATGGGGCGGGGAGATCCACGTAGACAAACGTCATGGGATACCCAGGGACCTTGGCTAGTAATGCTCAAGACTGGTAACTGAGCAACTGCAGAGCATGAACAAACAGAACGTTCTGCCCAACCTTCCCAGCCAGCAGCCATCTGCCTGATGGGAAGGGAAGTCAAGAGCTAATAAACGTGATGCTGGGCTGAGGGTGGCTCACGGGGGTGAGCGTGAGAGATAATCAAGCACAGTAAAAGCTCTAATCTCATTACGTTCTTAAATAAACCCCAGTGTCCAGATACCTTATGGGCTGCTGTTTAACTTGTGACATGTCCAAATGCAGACTTGTTCCTCCTTGCCACTTCACACCAGGTACGGCATCATAAGCCTGATCACTCTCCCAGACGCTAGAGAAGGGATAAGCTACCATCTGAGAGCAAAGAGGAGCCACACGCTCAGACCGACCCTTACTCCAGGACTGCCTGCAGCAGCCCGACTCCCGGCGACGCACAAAAGAGGCATCAGCCCTGAATCCTTAGACTGCAATGAGGCCCTCCTCCTTTTCCACTCTAACCAGCTTTTCTGCTTTTGGAGTCTCCTCCTTCTCTCCCGACACTTTACAGCTGGCACAGCTCTTCTTGCAAGAACTGAATGTGATCTGTTTCTCCCTACCAATCTGCAGCTCCAACTTTGAGGAAAGAGTACATCCAGAAACTTATCACTCCTGTGCTCACTTGTAATCCTGCTCCCAAATTGCTTCCCCCACTTTCAGTGCCATTATTACTAATGAGAGTGGAATCAGAAAGAGTGTAAAAGCACTGAAACAAGTGGAAAGAACCAGCAGCACTGGAGGCAAGAAGGCTGAACCTAACACTAAATGCAACAGCACTGAGTACCAGCACCACTATTTACGTGGACAACAAATGTCTTTTCTAGGGGGCAAGGGCGTAGTCAATACTTTCAGTAATTTTCAGCGAGCAACGGCAGCTTCACTTTGATATTAAAAGCAACGGCAACTGTGGTAACTCAGTACATCCGCCGAGCGATGACAGAAGGCAACAAACAGCACTTCTGGCTTCTTGGGGCACCACAGCACAACCCAAAATGTTGTCCTTCACCCAGCTGTGACTCCACCGCCCCTCAGATATGGAGTAGCTGTGCTAAAGCTGCCAAGACAACTGATTCAGCAATGATACTAGAAATCTCTATTTCATTAACATTAAATTATTATTTATTATTTGCTGTGTTCCCATGTAGACCAATCAATCCAAAACATCACGTGAGAGGGGAAAAAGGTAAAATAAAATAGATGGCACCTGGTGCCCTGGGCACTTTTGGTCACTGCATCCCCACCTCAGCAGAGCACACAACAGAAGGGACATGCTGTATTGATGCACCTTTTGTTTTTCCTAGACTTTTCTATCTAGCAAAAAGTATCTGCCTCTCTCCTTTCATTATTTAACATATTTAGCTGAAGATCCTGTATGGTGATACGTACACCTTATATTTAAATGGCTAACAGGTACTTCCACAATAAGAACTTCCCATGCTTACTGCTGGCCATCAACCTAATATAGATATATGATTTCCACCTAATGCATACAAAGTGTTTCTAATGCTTGGGTCAAGCCCTGTCTGTTATTAGGATGTTAAACACAGCCACCACTCTCTTCTAGCTTTTATCTACCTTTACATTTTTATTATTTTTTTTCTGTACAGCATGTACAGAAATGTACATGTAAATGAGACCGAAGCAAAGACTGCCTGGGGACGCTGCAATCTGGGGTTGTCCAAAACGCCTGCCCCCACTGCAACAGGGGGAAAAAAATAATCAACAACTACAATATTTAACTAATGTTTATACAGATACATTCACAGCCACATTTTTGCTTAACTAACTAAAAAAAGAGGGCATTGTTGGGAAACTGATCAAGAACAGAGGTCACAGCTGTAGTCAGTTTTCCATAAAGCTTTAAAACTAATTATTATAAGTAACTGGGGAAGGAGACAAATTGGGACAAACTTCATAGAAAATTGAAGGCATGAAAAAAATTTTTGCACACAAAAGACCAACTATTATTATGTGTCATTGGTTCAGCACCACAGAAACCCAAACATCATTATTTATAAACAAATATTTTGCTTAGCCAAGTTCTATATGATGCAGTAAATTATAACAACCTCTCTTAAACTGTAATTTCAACTCCTGTCTCAGAGTACATTGTAATAAGAAATAACTACCCTGTCCGGATAATGCTCATGTAGCTTTTAAAGAACCAATCTAACAGCCTATAGAAACGTGAGTTTAACTCAAAGTTAGTTGTTATAACTTTTACCAAGACCTGTCAGAATCAGCAACTCTTTTAAATGAAAGGCAAGTAATAATCAAGTTTAGGAAGCAAAAAACCCCCCGAAAAACCCAAACCTCAATCCCCTCAAAAACTCAAAAAATGAAAAACCATTGGCAATGCCCATTTAAACTTGAAGACTGCAAAATCTGAGCTCAAGTGGCAGAAACTGTCAATAAACAAACTCATAACAGCGAGTTACAGCCATCTCAGCTTTATTACTTCTTTACAGAATATTCATCTTCAGGAAGCCACACTAGATAGACACTTTCCCATTCCACTCCAAACTAATTCTCACATCTTATCTTCTCCTGGATGTACTGGGATAGAAAAATGTGAATGTAGAAAAGGCTGATTTACAGAAACACGAGCATTTTTAAAATCTACTAAGCTTAGTACTTGCTATTAGTTTCAAAAACAGCATCTCTGTATAAAAGTGCTAGCCACAGGAAAGATAAAACATTTATAGAAACTGTAAAATATAAATTTGTCTTTTATTACATCCATCTTAAATTTGCCTACTTTATTCATGCTTTGTGGTTTTCCCCAATCCATTGGCAGGTTGCAGTGTCCTCACTGTTTCTCGTGTTCGGGAAGACTGATGAAGTTACTGCGGGTTTTTGCAAAAAAAGGTTTTAAGAGGAAAGTGTGAAGCACACTAATGAGTTTAACAGGGTCTGTGTGGTCTACAATATTCTTGCACAAAAGACAGACAAAGCCAATTGCTGCAAAAGGAACATCATATTTGACTGTTTTTGTGACATACTTCTGTGCACAGCAACAAAACGTGCAGCGGTCCAAAAGCTGCTCTTACACATTACAATGCTGTGAAGCGCTGTTCAGTGGCAGCTTCAGGAACGCAGGTTTAGACCTGATCCCATTTTACCTGGGCTGCTGAGGTTGGGAGAACTTACATTCTGCCTAAGGGCAAAGTACAAAATCAGAAGATCAGAAAGAAGAGACTTAACGGGAAAGGCAACTTTCTTTTAAACTGACCGTGTTAACACAGCACTGTGCTTAACATAAGGTTGTGCTAACATAAAATTGTAAGTGTTAACATAACATTGTGTTAAGTAACAGGAAAGACAACTTTCTCTTAAAGTGGCTGTAGGGGACAAAAATATTATGGCTAGAAGTGACTTGCCTACTTTATTCCTTTTGTAGGTTTTGCTATTCAAATCTATCCTTCCTTGAAAACACGCCACCTTGCCGCCTCACTTACAGGTGCTTATTGCAATCTCACGTTTGTTTTCATTCAAATTCCTCTCCCGCCTAAAAAAATCTAAATTGTTCTGACAATGTTACATACTTTTAATTAAATAAAATGGTAATATTTTTGAGGCATGAAACGAACACAAGACTTGCTTAAGTATTTTCTCTATTCAGAAGACCACAAGAAATTTCACTTTTCCATGTAAACGAAACAAAACCCCCCTATTATTCATTTGTGTTTCCTGTACAGAACCTTATTCAAAACCTTGATCAAAATCGACCTCTTTTGTATTTCTACACGTAAAATGAAGGCAGAATATGAGCTTGGGGTGACAACAACCGTGTCCCACACGCCTCCTTGTTCACAGCACTTCAGAAATCTCTCTTCTTGGAGTTTCAACTCATTAACAAGTTAATATTAAAACATTTTTTAGCTCCGTTGTTATTCCACGGGGTGAGCCCTTGGACCTCACCATCTTTTCTTATCTGAAGGGTCTCTGCGACCTCCCTCACATGCAGACGGGGGCAATAGACTGCTGCTGTCAGGATGAGCAATATGCTCTCGGCAGGATTTCAACGCCTGCTGAGAGCAGGTCAGAAGAGAAACCCAGCCACACGCTCAAAGATAGCATCACCAGCTGCTGCTTAAGGAAAGGTCAGAAGCGTTTGCTGCCCTTGCAGCCCACAGGAACAGCAAATACATCTCAGCATCACGTAAGTCTGAAGGTAAGACGACATTCTTTAATTGCATATAGCTGTTTGCTGAGAAGTCTTTTAGCAGCAGCCACTGAGAATTGCATGTGGTAAACTCAAAAATTATCTGTTCCCCAGAAGAGACAAAATGAGTATTGGATCCAAACACTAAAGATGTTCCAGTCAGATAAAAAAATTTAGAAACAAATGATTTCCAGAGCCTTCTGACACTATCTCCCTGCCATCTATCACAGTGGTAAGGCACCTGCCAGCAAACATGAGGAAACATGGGCAGAAAGGACTTAGAGCTATGAGTACACTTACAAAAACATCACAAACCCAAAGTTCATACAGCTTTTAAAACTAATGATACGGCTATGTTATAACTCTAATCCACACTTCACAACTGGTATGGATTGCTGCAGAAATAACGTATCCCTGTGCCTGAACACACCCAGCAGAAATTAAAGCTCAGATCCTGTCTAAACTGCAGTACATGGTTACCCCTGGAGACGGGAGCCAGCTTTGGCACTCTGTGCATGCAGTAACAAGACCATTTCTGTAGATGCCATTATGGTGTAACATAATAAACAGCAGCATCACATCACACGTGGGGAGTGCGACGGGACTAAAGATATCCAAGTCTTTGTAGGAGGAGATGCCTAAGCGTCAGCCAGCTTTGGACACTGCACATTCCCCAAAAAAGTGCAAGGTGAGCTGAGGTCAGCGGGTTCACGGGTCTGCCAGCTCCCTAAATCCAACGTTAAGGCCCAAGGACATGAATGAACACAACCTGGCACATGCCATTAGGAAGGAAGACATAAGGGAAGAAACGTTATTTTGCATCCCTGAAAAGAAACTGATGATCATACTTGCTAGCAAATGACTCAAGGAAAAGGCGACGGTGTGCTGCTTTGGCAGAATTCTGCCCCTTTACGTACAAGGAAAGCATTTCTGAAAAGAGCTCACTGGAGGTGGCGAACCCAGCTTTGAGAGAATCACTAAACGTGTCACCAACTGTCCGTAAAGGAAAGCAACAGACAATGCGGAGAGTTGTGTTCTACAAAAAAGCAACAGGAATAGTAGTGGCAAACTGTCTTCTCTTCTTTCAGTGTGCCCAAAGACGATGAACAGCTCAGAATGCTGAATGCGGAAGCTGGCATTTTAATACATTAGTAATACAGCAGCTTTTAAACAAATTTGTAAATATTAAAATGTTAAACCAAAATAAATGTCAATAAAGCAGCTTTTTTTATACAGTGTTTCTAGGATTAAAACATGGGCATCTATCTTTGCAGAAGGAAGTTGCTTTGTTTTTTCTAGAGGGAGTAGTTCTTTAATTTCTACGTGGAAGGTACCTTATGAGCATTTCTATTGTCACTGTCACTACGAAACACTAATTCCACATAGGAAAACATCCAAAGAGACTGATACTTCTCCATGTTAGTGAGAAGCAATGCCTGTCTGTGGCACAACTGCACAATGCTATCACATCTGCTTCTGCAGTGAGACAAATATTGGACATGGCATCAGTCTGGACATCACCAGTGTGTGTGTGTGTGTATATATATATATATTTTTTTTTTTTTTTTTTTTTATGAGTCACTTTGGTAACATAAAGAATGCACGTCAAGTTTCCATACATCAAGTATAAACATATCTTTAACTTCACTATCTGAAATGTGCTACCGGTTGGAATGAGACCCTCACCTAAATCCAAAATTAAGTTACGATAAAAAAACCTTTATGGGGCTGGTGGCAAGGGAAGGGATGGGCAGGAAAATAACTGCACCTCTTGATTCTGGATTCCTGGCCAAGTTTGAAGCAGTCAGCGGGATGAAATGAGGTTTCCAAAGCTCCAGCGACTTTCCAGAAGCAGCATCGCACCACCCAACGGCATTTCACTTCCATTATAGGGAGGTATGTGACACGAATACCTAATACCACATACACACATTGAAAATATGTAAATAATGTGATCCCTTCAGGGAAGCAAACATTTCGCATTTATAAGAAAAAGCCCTATATAAACTTGTGACACCAGGTTATTTTTAATAATAATAAAGTAACGTATGGCAATATTACCAGCATTGCACAACCAGTTCATTCTTAAATGTGAAAAGTGTCACAAGGAACAATAAACAACTTAAAAGCAATCCAAGCGGGACTCACATAGGGTGCTCAATCTTAGGGTGCTAAATATGGGTGTTCAGTTCTACCAGCTAAGGAAACCAGATTGAATCAAATGCTGTCACTTACAGCCTTAAAATACCTACACCAGAACACACCAGCAAATTCCTCAATGGTTTCAGATCCATCATTTTTATGCAGCCTTTTCAAAGCTTCCTTATAAATTTCTCCTTAAACACATCAAATGCGTTAGCTTGAGATAAAACTTGCTCCTCAAATAATTTCTGCTATAAGGAAGTAACAAAGGTCAATCACAACTAAATCGGATTCTTCTTAAAAAAAAGAGAAAAATCTCAGCTCATGTAATCTGGAATTCAGGGACAGGTTCATGACTGAATTAATTACCACTGTCAAGTCCTCCTCCAAGAAACCAGACTATAGCAGATAATGCTAATATATATATATTTATTAGGTACAATCTAGCCAGGGACTATTCCTACCTTCTGCTATAACCTCTGAAGCCCATTCAACAAATCTGCTATGAAATTCTCCGAAAATCCACAGATGGGTTTTGTTAGTACTTCTATAAAAGTAGTCAATACATTAAAAGATCATGTATGCAACATCCCTCAAAATATAAATCTTCAGCATAAGATGGGGAAAATTATTATTACAAGAATTTGTGGAAAGGAGTAACAGACTTACAAATGTCCAGTGTGGTTCAAAGCAACCTGACTGAATAATTATTGTTCTTTTTCAGAAAATAACCTCCAAGAAAACCACTGGTTTAGCCTTAACCAAGATTTCACTGTTATTTACCCACATGATCAGTTTGGAAAAATGCGCACTTTCTCAAAACACAATTTGATTTACAGGCATCTCCCTCAGGTTATCCAGTGTAAGTGAAAGCCAAGAACTATGGAGGCAGGTCAACCATCCATTCAACGTTACCATGATCTTTACCAATCAGCAATCTCAAATAAGAAAAAGCTTTCTATTGCCTGGGATGGCAGTTCACAGAAGATTGATTTTCCACATGGAAGACACTTGCACACATAGCGCGACGGTCCCTCGGATCAGCAGGATCTGTCACTTGTGCCAGCATTCCCTGGAATTGCCCGTTACAGATGAGCATTTTATTTAGAGGGTTCTACCTTCCAGATAAAGAAAAGCTTTCCTGTGAAAAGACTATAAAGCAGCACTCCTCTCGTGTGCTATCTTAAACAAATCTTCCTCAACTACTACAACAGCAAGAATTTTAAACAGGCCAATGGGTATTCTAGGCCTTAAAATCCTGCTCTACGCTTCTTGCCACAGAACAAAAACCATATAGCAGTTCCCATTTATTTGAAATTAAATATGTAATTATCAATTAAAAAAGACATAGAGTTTCCAGACAACACATGACAGGAGACTGCTTTTGGAAGATATGTTGTTTAACCTCGCATAAAGCAGACTATACTATCAATTTAGGAGAAGTGTGTGAGAAAGGCAGAGCAGAAGACAAGAAAAATAAGGAGAGAAAATAAGATTATCTTTTTTTCCCCTCCCTTCTCCGTAGCATCTCATTATAACTAAGGCAATATGCCCACAGGGCAAACTATATCTAACAAAGATGAAAAGTAAGTTTCAGATTAGCAACTCTGTAACCTTCCTTGGAGTAGCAGTGATACCTAGTTAGTTCTACAGGTCTGGTTTTCAGTACACAGTATTAGAGAATGTAATAGCTCAGCTCTGGTTTGAACTAACAGAAACATCCTGTATGATAAACTTCAGTTGTCGTCTGATTGACCAATGTCCTAGAGACAAAGTTGCAGAGGTAACACGCAGAAGAAAACAAACCAAGAACAGGAAATAAACTGGCCCTGTGTTCTCAAAATGTTCCTTTATTTTTTCAAATACATCACATATAAATCATGCAAGGAGAACTTCATCTCCAGGTCAGGGAGCAGCCTTTTGTATCAGCACAGCTTAGACCAGTGTGGATATAAGGATCCATAGACTCCACATTAGCCCAGAAATCCTGGAATCATACCATCCTTTCACGCACACCGATATCAAAGTCTCTGTTACGGGCTTAAAGTCTTGCAACCTGTGCGGTTCCTGTGCAGTATTCATTTCAGTAGTGCAGATGGGAGATGTTAAGAAGAAAAAACAAAGCCTCCCAGCTGGTGGAAAGTGGGTAAACACCCCAACAAACCATGAATCTTATCACAGTTGAGATGAGTCATTTAAAGCAGCTGGAGAGTTAACTAAGCTACAGACATGGGTAAGAAATTAATAAGCTACAAGGTCCGCGCTCTCATGAAAGGCACTAGGATTTTTGCTTATGGTTGCTAGATCTTCCAAGAATCAACCACAGTTCATACTCTACTACAAAGCTTATGTCCATATTTCTCACTTATCACACCAGGAAAACAGCCAGCCAAATCCACGAGGCAAAATAAAACCATGATACCTCAAATGCATCACTAACGTTCCAAAAAGACTGAGCAAGAACAGGAACTATGTCAAATGCCTGAACACACTGTCAAAGAGAAAGAGAGAAAGAAAATCCTGTGGATGGATTTAGTGCCTTGAGTTTTTCTCCCAAGGGAAGAAGGATACAGTCAGAAAATACTAGAGCAACAACATTAGAGCCTCTATTCCATGTTTCTCTTTGAAAAGACACATATTCTTTGTACTTTCAGCTTTGTATTTTCAGGGGGGGGGGGGAGTGGGGAACACGACACGACGACACGGGCAGACGGACACCACGACACACGGATGGACACATTACGCTGGTCATGCCTCTCCAATGCAAAGGCTGCTGCCAGACACACTGGCCGATCCAGCAATGCAGGAACTTAAGAGCCCGAAGCCTAACTGCCAGAGCTACATTCACAGCCACCACTGAGCTGCCTTAGAAGAAAAAGGAGCGTGTTCACATCTTGAACCGGTTATACATAAAGCCATGTTAAAAGAATCCTGAAAAATGTATTAATGTTTACAGCAGAGCTTTAATCCTCACCTATAAATGAACTAACCAGCAATAAAAAGTGTATGTAAAGGAATGGGGGCACTGATACTGCAACATCTCCCATGAGAAATGAAACATCATGGGAAGAAAAACAATGACACATTATGTAAGCCTACTCTACCTTCCTCAGCCAGTTGAGTGACGTTACTGTTCTGTGGAAAACAGAGCAATATATAACTTAATTTGCTGCAACTTTATTAAGTCACATAGGAATTATCTTACACTAAACTGTACAATTCCTGTAATTACTTCTGCTCGTGTATCTTCAGCTATTTGGCAGAGCTGCTCTCAGCCCATCCGCTTCAAGCCTGACTCCAAGCAATTTAGGGGACTTCACCCCCTTTCTCACATGTCTCGTTAAGACTTTGTAGAAAGGAGACGCTCTCCTGTTGTGCTGCCTGACCCAGCCCCTTTCCCGAACACCTCCATGGGATACATTCACCGAAGGCCTCTTCCCATCAGCTGTCCTACGGAGTGAGCTCCTGCCTCCGTGACTTTCATCCACTCAACTGCAGTGACTTGGACTACGTGTTCTGATGCAAACAAACAGGTTGCTGCACGGAAGGCGACTTACCTGTGTCACCTTCAACATTTCAGGGGTTCAAGGAGTATGTTTTCTCAGTCAAAAAAGAAATAGCATAATGACAAGAGCAGGCCAAAATTCTGGGGGACAATTTCAAAAATAGGGACGAAAGGATGGAGAACAGCTAATTTGGTATGAGAAAGGACTCCAGTCCTTAATAGCTAGTGAACTTTTCGTCCTGCTTTCTGCAGATAAAACCAATCCTTCAAGGTTCCTAGGTTTTAACTTTGAAAGAGAAAAGCAGTACTCGTAACTAGTATCGGGGCATTTATACTCCCTTCTTTAATATGAACATGCATTACAGATAAAAATAAAAATTAATGCTAGTGACTACAATAAAAATTTTTTACACAGCCCTACCATAAACCTAAGAATGCAAAGAGAAACTTTGAGCAGGCATAATTAATTATACATACTAAATCATTTTACTACAAAAGTATAAAAATATATATATGTTCCAATTAAAATGTTAAAACCCTTACACCAAGCTAACCACTGAATATACTATGAAACCAGGAAAACAGCATTTACCTCTGGCAAATTCTCCAACATATCTAATGAGGTGAGAACTTAATACAATTAAATTCCTCATATTTTAGTAAAGGCTCTTTCCTCAGCATATCACCATTCTGAAGCTGTTGAATTCAGAATTTGCTGAAATTAAGAACCGAGTCTACTGGCACTTAGCAAGGCCTCTGGCTACATGCACTCACCAGGAGGGGAAAGGTAAAACAAGTTTCACCTCCTTAGCAAGCAGAAAATGCTTGAAACTTAATTTCATGATCAGAAAATAAACTTATCTCTTTAAAAACTGGCACAGGGAAAACTCATTTGAAAGCATGGACTATATATCAATGAAAGTGAATGATGTGTAGAAAAAAGTGCAAGAGATTGCATTGCCTCTGACCTTCCATAATTTCAGTTCTGCTTTTAACTTCTTATGGGAGCTTTGCAACTTCAACTCTTTTGAGTGTTACAGATTTAAACTGTAATTCACTAACTCAGAGCTATGGCTTTTTTTTTTCTCCGTACTTCATATAATTAGAAAGATTGTGATTACAACCACAGCACACAAAAAATCCTAAGTATCACTCTTTCAGATTAACCAGCTCACAGCATTTCAAAAGCAATCAGAGCGCGCTGTCTCTTGGATAATCTCTGTACGCCCTGTGCAACGTTTTATACAGATTATATGCCACCCAAGAAATCCAAGCACCACTGAAAAAGCAGCAAGGTGCTTTAACATCCTGCTGTCTGACAGATGCCAGAGAGATCTGCCCTGCTCTTCCTGGAGCCCAGCAATGCTCCTTGCCGCCTTCTTTCCTATGCAAGGGCTCATCTGGCTCATTAAAAGGCTCCTGTGCTCATGTATTCGCATTATTCAGGTCACACTCTACTCAATGTCTCCTCCTCATCATCAGTAGGTACTCAGCTGCTCCAACCACCTTGAGGAATGGAAACACAACAAAGTGATGTCAAGAGGAATTACCATCCTCAATCCCTACATCACAATAAAGATACGTTGAAGAACCAGATAAAACATGATTCTCTGTCTAAATGATCTTGTCCCACTGCTTTTCAGCCAATAACACTAATCCCACCCTGATGAAGCCCAGGAGGCCTGGGGGGCTCAGGCCCCTCACCTGGAAACCATAGGGAAGCGGCTACAGCTCAGTTACGTGCTTGGACATCTCACGTGGAGCAAGTCCCAGTAGTTCCTAAATAAGAGGGAAAGGTTTACTTAGTGTATGCAAAATGCCTTCTAGGATCAAACCTCTCCAGTCTTTAAAAATTATGATACTCTGCTCAAATATGAAATTATTCTGTAAGTGCTATTTATTTAATTATACATTTTTATTGCTTTATGTTCTTGTTTCTAAACCTTTATGGTTCATGTTTTCAAGGGCTTTATCTGTTTAAAAGAGTAGAATTTCAGTTTTGTAGACAATTAAAAATGCTATACATTAATTCTTGTATAATTGTAGTGTATAAACATATCTGTGAAATGCTGTTAACAAGAATGAATCCAATTTTTAATTTAAATACATGTCAATTAGAGAAGAAGAAAAGGCAGTCTGTTAGAGAAATTCTAACTCACTGTTAGAGAAAACAGTGAGTCAACTTACTGGAAGTGGGTCTACTAGTTTTAAAAAAATATTTAAACAAGACAAAAAATTCTGAAATTGCTTGAAGTAATCTTGTGGCAAGCTGAAGCAAAACTCCCTTTATTATAGCTTACTGCAGAAATGCTAGCTCCCACTAAATCAGTTTGTTTTGTGGACACATGCTGGGAACAACCATACGAATGCTGGAATAAGCAGACATACAAATAGCGACACACATTAGGAATTAAGGACTTTTGACTTGAAAGAAACGCCAAAATTGCAGGAAAAACCCAGCAGCTGGCAACACCGTGCAGGTGAGCGGTCAAGTTTCTGGCTACTGCCAGGGACAGCGGCATGGGCAGCACTCACAGATACCACAGCTCCGCTGCCTGGATGCAGGAAGCAAAGAAAAACTTTCACTGATGGGAAATCTTGACTGAACTAACAAGTCTGGATAGGATGTGTCAGCCTTTGCTTAGAGAACAGCAGAAAACAAGCAGAAAACCCTGCACTACAGCACAAGGATGAGACGTGGAAGAAAACCATGCTGCCACCGATGGGAACTGCTTCACCTCTCTTGGTTAATCTCTGCACCGTAGGTTCTTTGTTTGACACACACAGGCTATTTTTTGGACAATCCAAAGGCATATTTTAAAGGAGAGAGGTGCAAGTTAGATGTCCTTGTACACCAAGTTCATTGCCAATAATGTAACCAGTTCCCTCTGCCAGTAAGGCACCAAGTAATGCATATTGTTCCTCAAAATGGCCTGGAAAGTAACCAAGTCCCTCTTGAAGTAACAGCAGCAACAAATGCCCCATTCTGCCAGGGGGCTGGGTAAGACCTGAACGCCCCAGCAACTACCCATCTCTGACAGTCCAGCAGCATGGATAAGGTCCTACTACAAGGAAAGGATCCCAGCCGCCTTACGTGTCACAAGTTAGGATCCAATCTTACTGCTATTTCAGGATGTCTGCACTAAAATCCACAATGCAGGTAGATGTTGGATGTAGGTTTGCATTTGCTGCTGGTGACCCGAAGGCCAATACAGCTGTAACAGCAATCTTCAAGTGCAGCCTGCCTGAACTTCTTACAGTTGCAGGTTATTCTGTGAGAAGCGTAAACGCTTGCCTGCACAAGCTGTAATCACACACCTCTGTGAGATACCACAGATGCACGCTCAGCGAGGATCAGAAACAATTTCTCTAGATTATAGCATTGCAAATCCACTTTAATAAACTTTAGAACTGGGAACTGTGTTTGAGCGTACATATAACTTTTTGCTCTTCTTTCAAACAATGGTGTTTTCCCTGGGCAACAAGTCAGTCATATGGGACAACAGCTTTTAGACTTCAATAACCTTCTTTTGTATTTACTAGAAAAGCCCAAGCTAATCATGTATGCAAGTCTGACACGCCCAAACAAAATACTGTTTTTTCTCTTGCAATGAAGTATGGCACGCTCACTGAGTGACTGTGCGAGTGAAACAAAATACCCTTTATCGGAATCGCAGCCTCTAAGGAAATCATGGAAAGAAAGAAAAATCCCAAGGACTTGACTGAGACTAACAAAAATCTAGGGCAACATTTACACATTACACGAACCCATTCGATCTCAGGGCTGGATTCTGTCTAAAGTTGTGCAGTTCTGCTGTTGCTTCCATCGCTCGAGGTCTCTATGGATGATGCATTTGTTTTGCTGCTGCTGTTTGTGAGATTGACTTCACACTGAGGTTCTGCTGAATAAAGTAGCGTGATTTATTTCTGCAGAGACATAAATATTGAAAATACTGCCTACTGAAAATTAATATAGTCTCTGAGAAGCAGAAAGTTATTCTCCTAGCTGCATCCCTGCCTAACATGCGCATGCCATCAGTCAAATTATGGTAACTGAAGATCTTTATCATGTAGCACATGAAGTATTCATACTGACTCTATAGTACCAAATTACAAACTATGTATTTGAAATTAACTCAAGTTTCATGAAAGCTTCTGCCAGACCTAAAAACTGAAGACACTGGAAAGTAAATATAGCATAAATAATTTAGCAATATAAGCTTCTTCACAGTGACATTTAGTATAGAGTCTGAGAGATCAAAACCCTCCTAAAAATCTCCATCGTCAGGGAGTTCACAGATACCATCCGGCAGGTGCCGGCTGCTGAGAGCACTGCCTCTCACAGCAACAAACACCATCCTGGAATTTCTTGAACTCGCTTCTCATCTCTGGTCTTAGACTGTAAACCCTTCTGAGTTCCTCAGATCTGTGTTCGTACACTACTGACCCTAACCTGTCACTGCTAATAGAGAATAAACGGCAGAAAATATTAGATAACCTCTTTTGCTCTGTGCTCCAGTAGGTTATCCCCACTCTAATACAGCGAGTTCAAGGCAGGCTAGCGAGCAGTTGATTATTCTCTACCTAGTCTGTCTAAAACATGATTTTCCTCCAGAACTAAATGACAGTAATATGAGAAATTGCAAAGGTTACCTAATGTAAAATCAACAAAGCTGGACTGAGTTGAGTGTCTATTTAGTGATTTAAACCAGCTAAAGACGTAGCTACCCCCTTTCCAATTCAAAGCACTTTGAAATCTGAGCAATTTTAAGCAGAGGGATCTGCATTTTCCCGGATAAACTGTCCAGACACACTGAAGATTCCTGCTTTTCTCAACTGGAAAGATCTCACTGACCTTGCTAACTGCAGGAACTTCTTGGAGAACTCAGCCATCCTATGTAAAGCATCACTTTCAGTCTAAAGAAACAAATGAGCATTTCAAAAGCCTTCTTCCACTGGCAGTTGCAGTCTCTGCAACCACCACATAAATAGAGCTGTATAAATTTGTCTAAGCCGGCCATTTGATAATCTTCTTAATTCACTGTACTATCAAAGATTTACAGTTCATTTCTTTGCATGTAATTTCAAGTGACTCTTTCTTAATCTTTTTTTTTCTTTAAAAAAAAAAAACCCACACAAAGCTGGATGAAAACTGAATTCCTAGATATACGAGGTAGTATATACCTGGCACTATAAAAAGGATTAGTATGAAGAAAATATGGTTTTAGTTCTTAAATTTGTGAACCATAACATAATGAATGCATCTCATTTAACTTTCAAAGCAACCTGAATAACGTGCTATCCTTTTTAAAGCAATTACTGCCCACTGCCACTGTGATGACAAGAAGTTTGCAAGGGGGAAATCTACATTGCTTAGAAAAGGTCCAAGTCTGAAAGCACAGACTACGCTGACCAGCTGCACCCTTCAGCCATTTCACCTCGTCACAGCTAGAACAAAAATCCCATCTCCTTGTTCTAGTTATGTTTGACATTAAAAGCACTAAAGAATGGAGCCTTGGGACACAACTGAAAGTTTATCTATATAGTATATTCAATTATCGCTGTAGCAGGAACTTAAGAAAAATCAGGTCTTTATTCCATCACGTAATCTTAGATCTAACAACCTAAACCACACATACTATTGAGACATGGTCACTTGTGAAAATGCTGTTTCAGGAGTCACAGTCAAATCAAGAGGTAAGAAAACATATGTACCTATAGGTTTTGGGAGGGAAGACCCAACCGACCCCCCCCCCCGCCCCCCCATTATAATTCAACCCTTTTACCATGCTCCATAGAAAGCTATAGAAGAAATGGGCAATCTCTTTTATAGTTCTGCACAATAATGTACTTCTATTTGCTTCATCTTCTATATCCCTGTAAAATTAATCAAATGCTAATAGCAAAAGCTTTTTTTTCTCCCCAGTAAACAAAGGAATTAAACGATCTCAAAATCACCAGTCGTTTTCTAGAAGAATACAAATAAATGAAACAATAGCAGAATATGCACTACGGAAACTTTTGAAGAGCATCGCTGGAATTTGAATTACCCAAGCAAATCTAGTAAATCACTCTCAATAGTCCATCTTCAAGTACTTTAGTAAACTCTAAGGCCAATTAGCATTTACACATTTTCTGCAAGCAAATCTCCACAGTGAAAAATAATTTACCATGATCTGGCTCTTACAAAATAAAGACAAAACACCCAATTGCTAAACCAGGTTACTTGCCAAGAGAATCAGATCAGGAACTCTCCCGTACGCCTCCGATGGAGTTCACATACATCCAGCACAACTGACTGACTTATTGACTTGTCTTGACTAAGTATGAGCATCCTACATCCTCCTCCTCTTATGTCCTTGAACTTTTTGTTAACTCTGTTTGGTTTTGAGTTTGCTCCTTTGTTAAAGGCAGTGGAAAACAGCTAGCAATAGATTGCTTTATTTGATAGGGGAGACTATCTTATTTCTCTTTTCTTGTCCAAAATCTTATTTGCTGTTCCTAGAGTGGAAATTTGCCAGAGCTCTGTCTGTGTTTTATTTTTTTCTTCTACCAACGGAGGTCTCTCTGGATCATAAATTGCCTTTTCCTCCTGCTTACTACCTATCTTCTTGATTCACCCAGTCTAGTATTTTCTTTCTTAAACAATCTTTGAGAGTTCGGTTCAAGCCCTTATATACTAAAACTTCCTCCAAACCATGTATTAAGACAACAGATTTTTTTTTTTTTTTTCTGTTTTATAAACTAACACTGCAATGCATACCCAGGTTGTGCAGAAAAGGTAAAATTGCAGCACAATAAGGAATACATATGTAAGAAGCACTGCATGCAGCTTTGTACTGTGTTTGTCAGGCACAAATATTTAATCGCAGTAGTGCATCTCCACACTTCTTCTGGGAATTTTAATTTTCTCTGATCCCTGGACAATGGAATGCTTCTGTACTACTAAATTTTGTGAAAAATTTTATGTGTACATGTATGCATATGTGCTTGATTATAAATATTTCCTTTTTAAACTGTCTATTGACAAGATATGTTAGCGTTTTCATCGCTTGTTTGTATTTATAATCCACCACAATCTATCACTTACATGGTACACATTTGTTAGCAATTTG
The DNA here is from genome assembly GCA_009819775.1 of Phoenicopterus ruber ruber. Lineage (NCBI taxonomy): Eukaryota > Metazoa > Chordata > Aves > Phoenicopteriformes > Phoenicopteridae > Phoenicopterus > Phoenicopterus ruber. The sequence continues at coordinate 2,004,284 of CM020221.1, forward strand.
ATATACATTTTATAATTAGAGGTTTGGGATAACAGTTACTGGCTCTTCTTGAAAAGGTTCTCTTTGAGAGAACAGCTATAGATTGCAATTTTGCTATTACAGCTATGCATGTACAGACCAAATAAAACGATAAAAAATGTGAAAGCATTAACTGTAACTCATAAAATGTAATGAGGTATTAAAAATGCAAATATTGGAGCAGTTTACAGCTTTTCCTTCTACAGAATTCAGTATCAGGAATATCGGAATGGTCAAAGCTGATGGAAACTTCTTAAAATCTAAATTCACACGTTTCTGATAAAATACATGCTATAAATTAGAGTGCAATTGACAGTGAGTACAGGTTGCATTTCTACATTTCTAACCAACTATTGTTATCTTTTGCTTTTTTCTTCCAAAACTTCCCAACTACTAAGCTAAAATTACATTCTGATCTGAAAAATCTCTGCTTATGCCATTCTCCCCACCAACGTGACATTAAAGTTTGGTTCAACCATTTTTATTTTGAATGAGGGTAGGAATCCGTATACGTTTCATGTTGAGTGAGAGTGTGCACGCACACCAGTTTTGTCTTCTTCCCTCTCCTCTGCTGGGTTCATATTTTGGCCCTATCTCCGCAGGATTGATTCATCAGTCACTGATTCACCCCAAGCCTCAGGAGGTTGCTTTTAACTGCTTTTTCTCTTTTAAAACAAATCTAAAATATTTACTGGAGAAGACATACTCATATCTACTACAAGGCCATTTAAAGCAATTTTGGTTGCCATAAGGAACAGGAGGAAAAAGCCACTGGTGTAACAGCTAAACAGCTCCATTGCTTCCACACCTAACGCAAGTGTGGTGGATCTGCAGCGCAAAAGGAGCAGTGATCTCCCTTGCGCTGTGTATTGCTGATCACACGCACAAACCCAGTGTCTGCCGCCTTCCCTCTCCTTTCTCCTCCCTCAGTGTTTCACTTTCTGCACTGTGCATCTCAGGATCAAAGAGGCTGACATATCCACTTGAAAAGCCGTACCATTTAAAGCTGCTTGCCTGCAGCGTGCTTTGTACCCACCAAGAAGTTTGCTCTGTTTTCTTCCCACGTGTGTTGTGTCCTACAGTGGGAATATAATCTTCTTTGCATAGGAGAAAAAGCTAAACATTTTCTGGCAAGAGCTGCAAATTGCCCTTCCTCCACCTCACACTTAGTTCAGTTTATACTGTAAAATAGCCTGTCAGTTTAGCAGAGTACTTCAGCAGATATTTAACAGCGCTCAGGGCGTGCACTCCATGTCCTCCCTACTCCACCATGTGCTTATTAGTTCATTCACAGTTTTGTCTTCAGCAGGATTCAAGTGTGTGCTTGCAGTTAAGTGCCCATTTGAATGCTTTGCTCAACTCAATCCCACTGGACACAGGGAGAGCCCCGATAAAACCATGACCTAAGATCTCCTGCAAAGCAGGACAGCAAGGCATTTCAAACAAACTAACAAAATAACTGGAAACAAACCAGCTGAGTGAAACCAAATATAAATTGCCTTTTTCTTACAGATTTTGTTACAGTCTGTTTTAAATTTATTACTGGCAGTACCAGCCATGGGTTCTGCTGCCACTGCATCCTAAGGGGTGACGCTTCCAAATGCTGCACATTTGCAACACAGCACACGAGTGGGGTAACGAGGGCCTGATCTGCAAGGGTCTGAGTGTCCGTAGCTCCAGACAAGCTCAACATCACCATGACTTTGCCGTAAAATCCTGTGCACCTCACTGTGGAGCCGAACAAAAATTAAGGAACCTCAATTAGCGATCACTTTGTAAGGAGAGTCTCAGTGTATTACTGACCGCAGATGGATTCAGACACCTACCGCTAGATATTACCAGTTACAAAAACCTCATTTCTAACTTTGGCATTAAAACGTGTACTAGGGAAAAGGGATGCTTACAGCAAATGCACTTTTGTCATTAACTATTGCAATTAGGCAGCGCTAAGCAGACTGCAGGGCATTCCTTTGATGTAGCGCTGGCTCTTATATAGGAATGTATTATGTACAAACCATGTTTTACCTGATAATAAGCGATACTTTGGACAGCACTAAAACAGTTAAATGTATGTAGTTGGCTCTCCCTCCAGTGCTCTCACTTATTGTGACTCAGGGCTTATCTTTTTAGCCAGACAGATCATTAATTTTCCTAGGTGTTTATTATCCACATGAAATGTCCTATTCCTCTCGTATCAAGTGTTTTATATCTGCGGCTTCGCCTGTGTGAAATCAGCGAGATGACCAAAGACCTTGATATTATCCTGATGTTATTACTCAATATGACATCTCTATGCCTTGGTCCCCTGAGCATAGTAGAAGTAGTTTTATAGTCAATTTTGTTGCCAAATAAATCAAGCCATAATCCCCTTGCCCCTCCAAAATCCATGATTTTTTTTCCTGAGGTAGTCTGGGCACCAAAAGACATACTATATGACTACCTACTAAACTTCAGACTTCCAAAGTAGATGATGAATTGCTACAGTTTATTAGACAACTCAACTTACTATATATGCCAAATCACATAAAATCTTGAGATCTTATTCTTAGACTGTCTGCAATTTGTGAGAGTATGCTCTTTTCCTAAAGACCGTGCTTTTAATGTTAAAAGCTAAATATGACAGTTTTATCTGTTAACTAACGTGTAAATTTTCAGAGAAGTGACAGGTGGCCATACGTCATCTTAAATTGGTAGTAAATCTTTCTTTTTTCCTGGCACACTCTGTAAGCTTTGTTAGACATGTGTACCTTCAGAAGAGCAAGTATAACAGCTCAGTAACATATACTTCATTTATACAGATTACTTTTTTCTTTTTTTTTCCATTTTAATACATACTTTTCAGTACTTCTTCCCCTGCAGTGGGGTGTCAGTCTCTGAGAGCCGCCACTTCAAATAGCTTAGCTCACAGTTACAGCTTAATTTCACACTCTTCACATTACTCCCAGCATAACTGGGACCCACCTTTGTAAGCATCTTTATTTTGCCTTCTATCTATTGCAACAATGTCAAGGACAGTTATGCCTTTCATGCCATCCAGCACATTCAGGCTTTGTTTTCTTCTCCCTCTTTTATTTGCATCAGCTATAAAGTCTCTTTTCATTTGGAGGCACTGTTCAAAGAGAAGTAAATGAAAGTGTCTGGATAATTCTGGAACACAATTTGGAGGAAAACTTTGCTAATGTTATTCTTCATCTCTCTTGTGATCCTTCTTCCTGTACCCAAGACAGGATCTGCACCGATTTCAAAGAAAAATTCCATTTTCCTCTTGGACAGCCAGGAAGTACATACACTAAGAGATGTGTGAACTACCTGGGTCCTGAGGAAACTGGCTGATAGTAAAGAGAAAGGGTAAGTAGGAAATAGGAAGGGCAAAGGAAGCAACTGGGGAGGTCTGACTGCTGGAAATGCTCCGATGTGAAAGGAAGCTGGTTTGAAGTCATAGAAAACTGTTGGGCCCTTGGCCACTACACAGCCCAGAGGACTTAGCTTTGAAGTCTCTCCATGCGCTGCTTCTGGTGAGACATGGAGCAAAGGACACCAGATAATAAGAAGCCAATGTGCACACGAGTGGTTATCCAAAAATGCTTACAGCTTAATAAGATGAGGAGGATGTAGAATGGGAAACTGGAGTTGCATGTTGCAGACAACTGCACCCTGCTTCAAGGAACGGTGCTCTAGCAAAAGGAAGCAGCCAGACTCGGACGTGATTTTTCACTCAGCTACAGTCGCATCTCCACTGAAAACCATCATTGTAAATGCAATTGCTTAAATAGTCATTCCATCCCTCAAACAGCTTTTCTATTTCTATGAAAATACTTTAAAAACCAAATGGCAAGTAACTTCGCTGACACAAAAGTAGTGTTGTGCTTGTCCTCAAATGCAACTTTTGAAAACAAGGAAACTAAAATGAAAGAAATATGCAAATCGAGCCTTATCTCTACACCCAATATGCTTACAATGCATACACTCATTTGCCTTAGTATTATCTACAAATGTCCTTCAGTAAAGCTCTAAGCTGGTGCCACACAATTAAACCCACATCTGTTAAATTTTATAAACTCTTTGTCCTTGATAACATCACCCTTTTAACACTATGCTTTTATTTAACCATTTTTAAGCCCATAAACAAAACCATCTGCCACTTAATTACCATCAGTCGGGACAAGATCCATGCTCACTAAAGATGCCCCGTTTGCCCTGCGAGGAGCTCAAGACAGCCATACAGACTTTCTCTGGCCATGTCGTTTGACCACACAGATAGGAGTCAGGCAGAACAGCAGTTATTTCACCCTTCTCTTTGAGCCCTCCAATATCCTCCCAATACAAAAGCTACAACTCTGTAAGGATACCACAGCTAATCCCAGGGTAATTCAACCCAACTAATACCATGACGGCGGCTGGAGGACCTGAAGAAAACAAGTTTACACTGTCCAGTCAACAGTATGCAAACCACAGTTTTAATCTTCCACAGAGAAGACTTGACAGAGTAGGAAGAGGGGAGGGCCCAAATTAAAAAGAATTGCAACATGGAAAAATGCGACACTGCGTGATAAACTGAGAATGAGAAGACAACCAAACTTGCTCACAAATCTGGTATTAATTAATTGACAGAACTGACTTATGCACGTCATCTAAAAATCAACCATCTCTGAAGATATATTAGAAAACAGTGAGTCTACCTGATTGGTTTTAATTCTTGCATCTTGTAGCAGAGAGATTAAAAAGGATGAAATGCTGAAAAAAATTATTAATGTCATAATATTAATGACAATGATTAATGTCATAGCTACTTAAGTGCATAATAGAACAGCTTTCTTCAGAGAACTTGCTTTCTGTGAAGAGTGGTTTTGTGAAACCAATCTAAATATTTTTGTCCCTGATTCAATACATAGCTTTGCACGAATACTAGCACACAGGGGTCTTCCAAAAGGATTCTGAAGCTTCTGAGTCAACACTATGAAACATATGCTTTCATGTAGCTTAGGCTTAGCCTAATGAACCAGCTCAAATGTCCTTTCTATAATAAATTTCTTATCAGTTGATTTCCTCTCTTCCGTTAACAGAGGATCACGATACTGGAAACTGCCTGTTTACTTGCCCTTTCTTACAAAATAAAGTATCAAACATACCTTAGCCTCATTTTCTATGCTATATGAAAACATTTGCTCCAGAAAAGGAAGAAGAGAATATGACTTTGGCCTAGGCATTTTCCAACAACATCCTCTAAGGGAACAGTCACAGAGGGCACACGAAGTGAGGACATGAATGCAGTACAGAGAAACTTTCCTATTTAACCAGCTCTGAAAATGCCAAGCACATGGGTAAGAGAAAGGTCCTGAGAGGAGGCAAAAGCTAAACAGCAGTCAAGTTTATTTTCCTGTTGCCATTTTCTCAGTATATACATTTTTTTAAAGAACTAAATACATTTCACAACCTTTATAAACATCCTGGTTTCAGCTGGGATGGAGCTAATTTTCTTCCCAGACGCTACTGTGTTTTGGATTTAGTATGGGATTTGGTATGTGAAGAATGTTGATAATACACTGATGTTACTAGTTGTTGCTAAGAGATCAAAGACATTTTTACACTTCCCAGATTTGCCAACGTGCAGGTGCAAAAAGCTGGGAGGAGTATAGCCAGTATAGTTGACCCAAACTGGCCAAAAAGAGTATTTCATACCATAAATGGCATGCCCAGTATATAAGTGGGGGTTGGCCAGCAGGCCAGATGCTGTTCGTTCGGGCTTTCATTCATTCGTTCTTCCCTCCCTCCCTCGCTCTCTCTCTCTGGAACTTGGGGTTCCGAGATCGCTGCTGGGGAAATCGCTGTCCCGAGATAGCTGCTCAGGATCATTCCAATATCGCTCTCGGTTTCGCTCCGTGATCGCTGCTCGGGATGGGCTGCATCAGTTACCACGCGGTGAGAAATTGTGCATTGTTTGTTTTGTATATTCTAGTATCATTATATTTTATTATCATTATTAATATATAATATAATTATTATTATTATCTTTTCCCTTGCTCTCCCGGTTAACTGTCTTTATCTCAACCCACGAGTTTTCCTTTCTTTCCAATTCCCCCCCACGCCCCACGAGGAGGGGGGGAGTGAGCGAGCGGCTGCCTGGTATTTGGTTGCAGGCTGGGGCTAAACCACAACAGTAAACTTCAGACATATGAAATCAAGCAAATAGGCCACAATTCAGCAAAGTAGGCACAACCCACTGCCTGCACATGTGTTGCCATAAACAGCAAAATTCAGTTTTACAAAAAACCACTAATCTTTAATAACTTTGATAGCAGTTATTACCAAACTAAAACCACAATGTCCCCAGGGGAAGCAGTTCATTTGCCTGACCTGCAAATACAGCTCTCAGCTGTCCATTTTGGTTTTAAGTGCAGACAGCCAACAAGAAAAAGACAAGGTAACTCCCATGGCAGAGGAAAACAAGCTGAGTAGGTTTTTTATAACTACTACCTTCAAGGGCCAGTCACTCTAAGAACTAATTTTCACCTCTCCCAAAAAGTATGTGATTAATGGAGACACAATCATAAAAAAGAAAGATTCAAAGGCAGTTAGCTAATCTGATCTCTGTCATAAATAAAAAAGCATATCGCATAACCAGAACTCACAAACTTTATGAAGTACCTTGACCAAATACTTTCTTCCTCTAGGTAAAATGAGCCGTTGCTCATGTAAATAATGAAGAAATAAAAGACACAATATAACACAGACTAAATCTTTTCCCTCGAGAGAAAATCAACTTTGTATTAGAGCGTCTCAATTCCTATAAATCCCCCCAATAACTTCATAATGTATGAAACTACACATTTTTCTAGTCTTTATGTATGCTATTTTAAATTTCATAATGTGAAACTTAGCTAACACCCCAGGCTAATATACCCTATAACTGACCTTTGAGTAATTTTATGCCTTACTGAATATACATTTTTCATACATCACATGAAAAATCATCTGAAAGGCCTGTGTCATAATTCAAGAATTTTAAAAGTTTAAGTAAATTTAAAGCACATTATGTCACACACAGTGAATTACAAAAATTATTTCTCATGAGAAATCTACCGGGAAGCAAAAGAACATAACCCTTGAACCCGAGATGTGAGTAAAGGTCAGGACCATACAATGAGACACATACCTACTTCTACAAGAATCCCCGTAACAGTAAAAACAAGTGATCCTTGCAGGGAGTGGGATAGAGACCACACCAAAGAGCACATAAAAGATACAGAATGGAAAACCACAGCAATGATAATATAAAGGCATGAATGAGTACAACTGTGCAAGGGAAAACTTCCCTTTAAGTCTTCTCAGAGCTGTTAACACATGAAAGACAAGAGAAAATCCTTCTCCATTTTAACTGTACCGCAGTTGAACAGGAGAAGCAGGAACAAAATCTCCATTATAAATTTAGTGTCAAGTAGCAAAGATAAACGGAGAGAAAATAATGTCGCGCTGTGTATACCTAATTGGAGTCTCTAGTCTTCCCAAATAACTGGCACATTTGACTTCTCCCAGCAGGAGAATACGTGTCAATAACACAGTACTTTAGCCTACTAAAAACTACAATGATCAAAAGAACATTGCAAAGACTTTAAAAGCGCAGCAAAGGACAAGCAAAAGTATTTGGAGGTTTGTAGACTGAGTCATATAACAAAAGATTAGGAGCTGGCTCCTAGCAAGGCAAAAAAAGGAGATCAAGCGGAAATCACATTGACATGAACCAAATCCTGGAGGAGAAGGGTCAGATTAATGTGAATGCTTTTAGAAAGAGCAACTAGCTGAAAAACAAGAGGTGGTGTGTCGAGGTTTTGAAATGAACTAACCTACAAGCAATTACGTATTTTTTCTTTACCTAAAAGACTGCCAAGTGCCTGTAAACAGGAACAGCCAATGCATCATCCCAAAGAGGACAGGTAGGGACTAAAGGATTGGACTAGACCTCCCAGGACTCCTTACACAGTCCCCTGCCACTACTCACCAGTCACTGGTTAAACACTTCCTAAATTTATCCAGCTAGATATTAAAAAACAAGAACATTTTCTGTGCGTATGCTTTCTCCAGCCCCTCCTGAAAGGCTGCTCGCAAAAGTTCACTTCTGTGACGACCTGCACATAATTTCCACAGTTAATGGACTATTTTCAAATAACCTCTTTCACCTTTGGAAGTTTGGTTCCTATCACACCGTTGCTATCACTGCTCCAGCCAGTTTCCTACTCCCTGAACAATACTCCACTTAATCATTACCTTTTGTAGTTTTATTAATAATTCCTCCTGTGAGAACATACCAAGTACGTTGTGAAGTCCCAACACAGTAGACCTACAGATAGACAGAAGCGTCTATGAAACGTGTTGTGCTTTGGGCATTTCCAACTACATTTACCTCCATCCGCTTCTGACTTCTCCATTGCTCCCCTTGCTCTCTCTGGATGTACAGGGCTGTAGTTTGTTTCTCTTTCATTTGCTTTGGAGATCAACGTTTTCCAACACCGAAAAGCACCACTTTTTTTTTTTTTTTAACTGATAAATCTTCTTTTCAATTCCTTGAAGGCTTTCCTTACACTGAATATGCTTCTGAGGTGGTAGTCCTCACAGGTGCCTGGACACTGTCCTTCCTGTTCTTAGACTGCAAGTTACAAAAAGATTTGCATCTCTGACCCAAAAAAATTCTTGTCCCCGCCACATACAACTTGATTTGATCCCTTCGGCATAAGTCTGAATTAACTAATGTCCTCAGTTGCTATGAATACAACCCACATAAAAGGAAGACACGTCTATTTTTAGATGAAAGTAAAACAAAACAAAGGAAGAAAAAACAAAATCCAGGAATGCTTTGTTCTTTACATCCAATCTTTCTGTTTTGCTTTCTCTAGTCTTAACAGAAGCAGAGCACTTGCAGATATGAGCTACTGGAGTCTGGGATTTGGGAATTGTATCTTTAGAGAGGCTTGTTCTAAAGAATTTGCTATTTCCAGTATTTCCTTTTAATTCAGGCAAAGTGGCTAAGTATAAGAACACACTCTGTCAATGAGTTTTGCTCCAAATAATGCTTTCAATGCGGGGGGGGGGGGGGGGGGGGGGGGGGGACGGGACACGACATATCAATAATGATTCAAACAGAAAACAGAAAATACAATTGTAAGGTATAAACACAGCAAACATCAATTATTTGCTCTTTAGCTTTATATCAGAAATTTTAGAAGCCCCGATGACAAACAGAATCAAATTTCTCAGAGAAAAGGAGTGGACAGTGGAGAATTAAACCTTGGTAAAGTTTACTGACCAAACAGAAAGGCACCCAGCTCTCACATACAGTGGAGAGTGGACAGTGTTCAAACATGCTTACTGCAAGAAATCCAAAACCCTACAAGGAAAGGTATCTGATGAACTAAAATTGATGAAAATCAAAATGAAATTCCATGAGAAAATAACATATGTGGCTACGCACGTAGATTAGCGAACACCAACAAGTACGCTCAATACCTGGCCTTTGGTGTGTCCATAGGTGTGAAAGATTCACGGCTTCATTTACAGAAAGCCCCTTTTCACAGGAACTGCTCACGCACCACACGCTGCCATTCGCCCACGCCAACCTTGGGAGTGCAAATACTACTCTCTCCTGCTACAGCTAATACAAAACCAGGAAACACCAGATTTTCTGGATACACCCTTCAAAACATCAGATAAAAGTATGACAGTATGGTATGCCACATACTAGATGTATAAATAGTTGTTTAGGAATTAAAAAAAAATAGAAGAGAGGTAGATGAGAGGCCCCAGCAGCAAGTGCAGGAACTTCACAACTGATGTAACATACTTCTGCACCGGGAAACGGGGTGCAAACAGCTGCAGCGCTACAAGACAGGGTCCCTCCACTGAATGAAATTGTTAGCTGGATACACATTGCAGATAATAAGCACTATCATCTAAAATCCCAGATGAGAGAGAGAAGAGAAGCACTGATTTGATCATCTCGCTTTAAAAGGTGTGAGACATGTATGAGCCACAGCACACGATGACATTTAAGTGTGGTGTCCTGTCCTAGGACTTACTGTTTTATCAGCAACAACGGTGCCTTGAAGGACATCCACTGGTCCACAGGACAGCTCATCCTTTGCTGGAATTGCGTGTGCTAAGGATAAAGAAATCTGAGAGCACGTGGAGGTTAAGTTCCATCACATACTGCCATCCATGGAGGGCGAAGGGTGACACGTACAAGCAGCGCACTGAGAAACCCTGCCACTGCCAACAGATTGTAAGGGTGCGGGACCATAGCCCCGCAAAATACAGCGCTGAGGTGCCAGCGACATTTCTGAAGGAAAGCATGACAGATGCTCTATACTCAAGATGTTTTTAATGAACCCTAAAAATAGAAGCACAATTCATTATTTTCATAATAATAACTATGAATATTATCAATGCTGGCATGTTTCTCTCTGACACTTTTTCTTCCTTGAAATTACTTCAATATATTTTTCCTGATTTCCAGTTGTTTCTCCCACTCATTGACTTTATACCTGTTGTTTCCATAACTTCAATATATATTGAAGTTATTCAAAACCATTTATTTGACATCTTTATTGGAAAATACCTGAGATGAAATGCAGGTGGAGTGTTTATGTATTTTCCCAATCATTAATGAAATACCAAAAGACAGAAATGAGAAATAAAACTTCTTGGTGAACTGCCAATGCTTATATGCATTCGCACAAAAATTAGTGATAACCTCAGTCTCTAAAACTTGCATATCATAAATGTCAAATCTCAACTTCTTTTTATAATTTTAAATTAAAATACAATTACTGCCATTGTTAACCATGAACAAGCGTAACATGATGAATTATATGTAAAAGGTTTACTGATTAGGATCTGAAATAATAAATTTACTCCATTAATTTGAAGTCTGCTTTTACTCATTTTGAATGATGATAATTCAAAATATTTTTATCTACTCTTTATGAGGGAAACAAATAAAGGACAACATACTGTGCCAAACGCAGGTTCTCCTTCACTGAAGGTATATCCTGATAGAAACCTTCTAGTGTTTCCTCTCCTTAGTTTCTCATATCTAAAATGAAATCAAACACACTTTTAAAATTTAATTACTAGTACTATTGTAACATATGTCCTTTGTGGTATTCCACAACACTTTTTATCATTCACCCATCTTCTATAAGCATGTGCATGAGAAACTTTGAAACACTGAGACTGTTTAACAAGAAAAATAAAGGTATTTGTTGTTCTTCAGCTAATGACAGTGTTATTTCTTTTCCAGTCCTAGCTTTCCCATAGTCTCCCCTAACGTAACAATATGTTTAGCTATGCAGGATATTTTAGTAAAACATTTGATCTAAAATTGTTTTCCTTCAAGAGCTGCTTGCAAACATTTTTGTCTTTGCGTGTTTGCAAGGCAGACCAGGATATCAGGATGGTAAGCAGAAAAGGAACACGGTATATCAATCCTATAGCAGAGTTGTAAGCAAATGCATTTAAAAGAAAAATAAGTTTTACAATTAAATTGAAAATTATGCTATCGCTAAATGATCTTTTTATCTATCTGTGTACTGGACTATAGAAGCTACTAGTAGTAATCAGGAGGCCCTCGTACCAGTTTCCTTTCAAAACATCCTAACAACTGCATTTAAGTATTCCCATCTCTCTGTGACTATTTCATAGACAGGAAAGGGGAACACGGGAACTCTGGGCCTCTGGTTCTGAAAATAACTCTTGATTTCTCCCGCTTATGGCAGGGTGCCTCCGCATCAGGGAAAGTACCCATCTGACCCTCACAGAGATGCTTTTACGAAGTTGCAAACTCTGGGTGATCAAATGCAGGGGCGTCCATAGCTGTTCATCTGCATTTAACATTCAATCTTCTCCCAGCCTGTGTGGCCTAAACCCTTCCCCGTTGGGATGACTTCAAGTAGCCAAAGCCTTGCAAGTACACGCAAGCAACTATCTTTAAAAAGAATCCAGAAGTAATCTCTTCTTTCTCCCGCCAGTGTGAATAAGGTCTTTTTTACCTCCTGTGGTTTTCCTCCTACAAAAATTTTCTTCTGGCCTGTGTCAATACCACCCTCAGAACACCTGAGCCGACAGAAACCTAAGCTAAATCCATACATATTTTCTCCGGACGAGTTCAAGCACAGTGCAAACCTAGTGCAGCTCGCTTATGTTCAGATTTGCTGTACTGTGCATGGGGGTACGCAGGCTAAAAGATCAAGGACCCACTAGCTCTGAATTACGTCCCCGTTCACAGCTCAGGCAAACGATGATCACATTGGGGAGGCAAGGGCTGCGCTGTCTGGATTTCTGAATAACTACTTGCTCTCTATTTTATTGTGTATTCTGAGACTCAAATCCATCTGTGCTGCACCGTGGCAAATTTTCACCATCAAGGCAGTTATTTCTTTACGTGCAATTCTATCACTCCCCACGCCGGTAACAGTCTATCGTATTACAAAAGAGGTGCCGGGAGGTCATCCAGTCCATCTCGCTGCTCAGAGAGGATCTATCTAAACCACATGCAGTTCGTGCGAGACAATACAAAAGACAAGTCAGAAATGAGTTATTCTCTAGAAAACAGTCACACTGTTTTCATAGCAGCTTTAATGAATCTTATCTGATATATGGCTGGTATTTCTTCCCAATAACAGAAAGCAGAGGTCGTTTCTCCCTCCAATTCTTCTCCTCCCCTTTCCAGCTGTTAAGTGAAATCCTCTTCTCCCCTCACCCCCCAACTGCACATGTACAAAGACCTCACTAAAAGGAACAAAACCAAAAAGCAATTGCTGGTTGTGTTTTCAAAAGCTTAGAGTCTAATTTTTATAGTCTCAAGATCTACAACTGCAACCAGGTTTCTCAACTCAGTTATACAAAGGCACATTTTAAAAGTGCCTGTTTTCTAAAGCTTTTCAGAAAGGTTTCTGAGGGTTTCCTTGGAGAAACGCACTGGATTTTCTAATTAGTGTACCACTCCCCTAAGTCATGCTCATCCGAAAAGCCAATCACTTGCTCTTAGAGTATCCTGGCTTTTGATTTAGTGCTCTTGATCCTAAGTGAGAGCTCTGCAAACAATAGCAATGGTAAGGTTATAAAAAGACATTCAATGGTTAAACCATTTCAGGCATCTGGAACAACAGCTGTCTATACATGTCTTCACAGCAGTTTGCATTTGGGGATTTTACTTATTTATCACTTTATGCAACACACAAGCTTATTCATGCAATTCTAATCACTTAACTATGACTCCAATTTCCTTCTATCGTGCTCAAAACTGCCTTATTACCTACAGACCACACACATTTCGTGTATCTTTCTCCTTGCATCAGGCTAACAAAGCTCCTGTTTTGTATTATGCATACAAATACCTGCTCCAGGGGTTCTCCTCTAGAGTAAGTTGTCCGTGCACTATCAACCTGAACTGTAAGTTTAAATATGATTTAACTCTACTGATGCTTCTTTTCATCTCTTTCTTTGCTTCTAGTGGTCACATACCTCTCATCTCCAATACAGTTACCTTGTCACTGTTCAACACATAGAGAGCTTTGACAAGCTCAGACTAAGGCTTGACTAACTTTGTCACAAAACAAGGTGTCACTGCAGGACTGTTACCACTGCAGGACTGTTAGCTTTCATGTTTTTCTCCTTCCATGAAGGCCATCTTTCTTCAAAACTGAGCACGAGTGACATTCCACAGGGCTAAAGCTGCCAATATTTCTCTTTTTTTTGGTGTGATATTGTGTAATATTTAAAAGATCTGTTAGTAAAAAAAAGATACACAGAGAGGAGGCTGAAAAAGGCCGACCACTCAAATAAAGAAAGAAGCAGAGTTAGTATCAGAGACACCAGTAACAGCTCTGGCTGAGCACTTTCTGAACAACCTCACCGTAAGAAATAACCTAAGAGAAGGCAAAATCATGAAAAAGTTCTTCTGTTTTCCTCTGCTATTTTTCTCCCCTTCAAGAATTCAACACCAATGTAAGTATTATTAGATTCTTAAAGGACTAAAAATTATCAGATGAGATAAAATCCACATAGCCATGTACACCTCTACCCATCCACACAGCCCCTTCCAGAATTTCCCAGTTATTGAACAAAATGTACACAGTTATGTTCTACTCTTCACAGTATGGATTGTGGGACCTATCCCTCTTGTAGCTTTTCAGAGCCTTAAGGAATGACACTTTCTTTGAAAAACATTTTTAAAAATTTGCTATTTCAAACCTGAAGCTTACAAACTCCTACTATGAAATAGAGGGTATAAAAGCAACGGCTCATGAAATATTAGAATGAAAAAAATGTTTTGTCAAGAGCTGGCTGGCTTGCTGATAAACTGCCTCGTGTAACCCAAATACTGGAATCTCCCTGTGGTCTCTCAGCCCTGCTGCCAGCAAGAACCCCTTCGGCATCCCTCCTCCAGGCTCCGGACTTCCCACACGTCACTGAGTCTAGGGGAGGCACAAGTGGGGAGCAATAATGTGTACTGACTACAACAGAGGAATAGTAAGGAAAACAGCGGTGTCTGGAATTTCACTAGTAACCATAGGTGGTAATCACGGGTGACCATGTGTAAGAAATACATTCAATCTACCGAATCCGAAAGGCTACGGAGTGCAGGTTGTCATTGCCGCTTCCCGAGGGGCTGACAGGATGGCAGCAAAGGCGATGCCAGAGGAGCCTAATGCACCTTGCCTGTAGGAGATCAAATACAGCCTCTCTTACGCTTTTCTTTAGCTTGGCTGTTTCTCATCTATACTCCAGTCTTCAGTGCAGAGACACCTAAATATTGCAGTTATTGCATTCAGTTCAAATTTGACAATTTATTTTATAACTCTGAAGGTAATAACTTTAAAATAATAAAATATTGACTTTACATACTCTCAATTTGTCAGGGAACCATACAAACATATCGGAATGGCTGGATTTTCCTCGTGAACTGGGTGTATATAATACTACCTTGAGAGCACATTCTGAAACTGGAATCTCCTGATTTTCAAAAAAAAAAAAAAAAAAGGAAGAAATCCAAAGAATTTCTAAACCTGCTTTTGTATTAATCAGATTTCTAGACTGGTCATAAGGTTTCCTAAATAACCTTCTTTCGCAAGTGTAGTAATGAAAGTACATCAGAGAGACAGCAAACGGCGCTAACTGCAGAGAAGCCGTGAGACACAAACATTCAGCAAACTTACAAGATCATAAATGTGAGAACTTTTTCTTCAATACTCAACATATCTAGTCTAATTTAAAAAGTGTATTTACAGAATTAAGACAGAGAAGGGGTTTTTAAAGTAATACTGTCCCACTAAATAATATAGTGACCAGAAACATTTTGAGATGCCTAACTTTAAAAAATAATTACCTAATTCTAAAGTAGCAGTCTGCAGTCATTTATTTTTCAGAGCATGGTTATAATTACATATATCCTTTTTTTTCAAGTTCTCATACATTTGGTGACTTAGCTTCACCTTGTCAAATTTCAACAATGACCTGCTGAACTTTTAAATATCGAACTCGGGAAGTGCACTTGTAATGCCAGCTGCTCGTGTGATCAATGCTGTGATCTATAACATCAGCTCTGTTTTGTCACTTTAACAGAATAATGTTGCAGGAGTTTTTTCAGGCAGGGTCAATTTAACACCTGGCTTCAGCTCTGCTTTCAAATCATCAATATAATTTATATGGAAACCTGCCAGTGCAGAAAACCATACTTGTACACATTTTGGGAAAATGTTTATTTTGTGGCTTATTTGTCCTTAACAAAAACGTAAGACAAACATACAAAGAAAAACTTGTCTCAACAAAGAAAGCTAAATAACGTAGCTCCAGACACCCATGTCCACACATCCTGCCACCCCCCAGTTTTCAGAGACATCACTAAGTTATTTCCCCTGTACTTAACAGATACAGTACAACTTGCAATGACCTCCTCTATAGCACTTACGGTCATGAAGGCTTCTTCTAGTTATAGCAAAGCATTCTGTTGAACTACTTCATTTTTATTTATTCTGATATGTGGTATTGGGGCAGCTTATTTTCTTATTTCAGCTAACACGCATTCTTGGAATATGTTTTCATGGCGAGTCGTTATCATGTGGGTTTGCATTTGTTTTTGATTTACAGTAAGGAGTGTGTCACGCTGCAAGCTTATGTCACCTGTGGATATATGGTTCTGCGCACATACAAAACATACAAAATACAGCTTCTTTGCTATGCTTGCCAATTAAAAGTTTAATGGCTGTTACTGGAGTGGGAGGTTGGAAAGGAAGAAACTGCAAAACAACTGGAATTAGCCACACAAAATGCATACTTTCTCCCCCAGTTTATAAGATTTCCAATTCTACTCCTGAAGCTTGATACTACAGGTAAACAAAGCTATAAAATATTAACTACATTCATTAGGGCACACAGAAGAAAGTTTCATATGACAGGCCAACAAAGCAAACAGAACTGAAGTTTCACCTTTAAAATGCAACGGATGCCGTGTGCTACTGAAACAGATCCACAAGAAAATTTCAGGCTGGGAAACAGCTGGCTAGAATTCCATGGTTGCCATCTTTCGTGTAAAAGTTTGCCTCAACCAGCAGATCAGAAATGCACCCAAAGCTACCTATACTGTAAGCGTTAATTATTTACATAACCAGCTGAAGAAAAAAACATACAGAAATCAATGCTCAGTACTATCTCTTAAAAGCCTTCTCCATTTTAAATCAAACCAAATCAAGCCATGCAACTCAGAAGCTGGAATAATAGTCAAAAGACCATCTTGCAGAAACACAGGCAGTATACAGCTGAAATGCAGAGTCTCGATGCTACGATCAAGATTGAGGCCAGGGAGCACACCCTGGAAAGCATTTTTATAGAGCAGATTACCAATATACAGCTAACATGACTCAGTCTTTACCAAAATTGTTAAACAAAGCATAACACTAAACCAATAAAAATAAAAATTGCCTTGAAATGAACAAATTGTACAAGCAGCCTTTCTCCTTCACGAGTTTTCTAGGGAAGCCTATTCAGAGAATTAAGTGTTCACACGTGCCAGCACTCACCTGCAGTCACTGCTGCATTGAAGGGACCTATTACAGCATTTCCATGGCCTGAAAACAGCAGGTATTGCTGTTACTTCAGAGTCTGTGCTCTATAGTTCGTTTTATTTTTTAACAGACAGTCCCTGAATTACAGTATTTCTATTTTCAATGACCTCAATAAATACTCTCAGATTCCCGTGATTAAATTTAGGAATAGCATAAAATATTTGAAGTACTCATTCTTACAAATGTTTTCTTCTATATCAAAAGGAAAAATTATGAGTTCATCGAAGGAAATTCTATGCAGGTACACTAGAAGGCCACAGCGTTTAGAGAGATGACCTTTGAAGTAGATGAAAAAGCAAGATATTTGGATTCTGTGCTAGCCCTGATAGAGATGAGGCTGCAGGCAGCGCTCTTATTTCATCCCCGATTGCCTGCCCACTGTAAAAATTAGGAAGTTTTATTTATATCTGGTAAAGTGCTAGTGCTATCTACCCCAGCAAAGTATATGTAAAGTCATCTGAAGGACTGTCTGGAAGGTCCATAGAGGTCCCCAGTTTCAAAACACTGCAACTTGCCAGGAGCAAGGAATAAAAATGCTATGATAAGTAGGACACTTGTAAAACACCTCATTAAAGGTCAGGTTCACAGAAGTTTGTAGTAGTAGGAAGGTAAATCTGAAACTAATTTCCTGAAAACTCCTCCTAAGTGCTAGGCAGCAGCCACGCAGGCCTGTGTTTCATAAGCACATTATTTTACTTCAAACTCCTTTCGTTGCCTACAGCTATACCACTTCCCATGCCTTGGGACACGTCAGTTGTGAATGAGCTTAACAGCTCAGCACTCACATATAAGCCCTGGAGAAGCAAAAATTGTGATTCTTGTGTGTGTGTCTCCTAGAGATGATCAATCCTGTCTTTAGAAGGCTTACCGTGTAGCACTACGATCAGGCTCTATAGGAAATGCACTAGTATTTGACATTTTCTCTTAAAACATTGCTGCTCCTGAGCCTTGTTATAAGGTAAAAGTAAGAATATCAGAGCTCTCATCCAGAAAGCGAAGACTTGGGTTCAGTTTCCTGTTTTCCCTGAAGGGATTCAAAGGCACAGCTCCCATTCCCTTGTCAGTGAAGCCATCTCCAACGTTTCAATTTGACGATGTCCTTATGACTATAAAGCGAAATCTTCTGCTCAGGAAAGAAAAAGGGAATATGGGTTTAAAGCAAATATACAAAACCTCCTCCTCCATTTTGGCTGGAAGTAGGTTTCATGACGGCAGGTATTTGGCTGTCATAGCTCTCACTGAAAAGCGATCTCTTCTGTTTCACTGTATGTGAAAAAACACTGGAAAATATGTAAGTGGTCAAAAAAAAAAAAAAGATCAGAACCTTTAAGAGTGAGTGATTCAAATAGGGTAACAGTCAAAGCTGAATTGTCCTTCAGACATCTACTCAAAATTTTCCCAACAGCTTTCATTTCTTCACAATATTTAAGACGAAAGAAATGAAACAAATTGTTCTTATACTGACAGGGAAAGAGAATACATCCTGAACTATTCCCTCAGTAATAAAGTGGGTGTGACAACCTTCTCATCCCCTTATATTTTCCACTTTTTCTTGCAATGTAGCTACATTTTTTTCCTCACTTGAGCTTCTTTTTGGCCAGATAAACACTGTTGTGAAACAAAAAACATGACTAAAAAGGACTATGACACCACAGTCAATGTCTCCTAAGCTCAACCCATGTAACGTCCAAGGGGAAAACTGCATGTGTTACAGAGATTTTAGCTTTCCAAATACAAACGTGCTAGTAAGCGCATATATTTCAAAGAGAATCAAGCAAAAAGGATGACTGCAACAAGTCAATAGCTGGCAAGAAACCCTAAATTTCCAATATACTTTTTGCAATCACTTCATTCTAACCAGCTGGTATCTATTTTGCAGAGAAAAGACAGACAACCCCATAGAAAGTAACAACCCCATGCTATGAAAGTAACTTTCTAGTAATGTACTTCAACACCACTTTTATTGGCTACATCCTTTCCATAGAATTCTCCAAAAAACAATGCAACTCCAACAAAGAATTACACAAACGTGCAGGTAGCTTAAAAGAAAAACTAAAAATTGCAAACCATATTGTAGGTCCTAGCATGAGCCTGCATAATAGAACTCCTCCTAAACACATCATGTGGGGGTTTTTTGGTCACAGGTTCCCAAATATTCCTGCTTATTTCCCAGAACTGTTTTTAAAAACTATGCACTCATCTGAATGCAGCAGTCTTGCACAGAAAAGATTTATCTCTGTCCAAAATACGTTAGTCTTTCCAACAACAACTACAGGCCTAAACATAGCATGATTTTATCAAACATTGTCAATGTTTAAATAATTATACTCTGGGAGAACCTTCTTACTGTTAAACTACTCAACCAATTTTAAGCAACATAAATGTTAAAAATGAAATAATCACGGGATTTCAAATTTGCAGCTGATTTTAGATTTTAGCATGGAGTGGGTACTCCTAAATTTATGAACTGCATTTATTGATTTCAAGTATATGAAGAACCAAGCTCCCCCCCCATCCTGCTGATATTCATAAAACTGCATTCAGGATCTCTCTTAAGTCTCCTTACGTTGTACAATACTCTTGCAAGGCAACTCTTTAGTTCTCTCTTTTTGTCTACAGAATAATCCATAGAAGATTCCGGGAGGGAAACCCTGTGAAGAAAAGGCATAGTTTTATGAATCCTCGTTAAAGCTGGCTGTGTTACTGCAGGAGATTTCTTATGAAGAAAAGGGAAAACACATTATTGCTCCCTATTTGTAAAGGCAAAATGTAACCTTACAAGGATACATAACAAAAGAAATGATGCAGATATTTTGAATTTGACCTGTTAACATCCGAAGTTTAAAACACTCAGGTAATTTGTCTCACTTCCTCCCGATGCAGAAGTACTCCTAAAATACCACACACTTTTAACAAGGTATCTAAGTTACATTCAGCAACATCTCTGTTTCTTTTAAACCAAAGTATAAAGACCACAGACACAGAAACCCTGGGCTGGCAGAGTATTAAGCAACTGGGCGAAGGAGAGAGAGGCAGCGCTCCTCAGCAGAGAAGCAGCTTTGTCTGCGACTCTGCAGAACACCTTGCCCCTGCATGGCGATTCGCAGGCTGCCAGTGCACATCCTGATTCAAATCCTGCTAAATGATGATGAATGATCTGTTTCGGTCTACGCTGTAAATAATAACAACTGAAAATGAAGTATACCACAGGGATGAGACCTACATCACTACGTAGCCCAGACAGCGCTGTCTCCAACACAACCGTCCGCTCGCAGTCAGAGAGGTAGACAGTACCCTCTATCCACCAAGCATAAAGTCTTTGACAAGAAGAGTAACTTTCACAGCCTGCAGGTAGCTTCTGCTAAGCTATTCTTTAGCGCAAGTACTAGTACATTTTTCTTCATTTTCTCCTTCGCTTACGATGTCCCTCTTCTTTTCCTGTGGGGATATAGCTCTGCTAGTACATTTTCATTTACTGAGCCCAGGTCAAGGATTGCTGAGACAAATGTATTTTATAAGAAAGCGTTACTCTCTTTGCCATTGCTAAAAGGTCAAGCACACAAAATATACACACATTTAGCTTTTGAAGGGATCCCAGCTTCTGGAACATCAATATTACTGTCTAACAATGCTGCACTTCCTGCAATCCCAAGAACCAACACTGGCAGAAGTTAGCAGAAATGTTGTTTTTCCCTCACTAGTGTAACTTGCGCTTTTGACAGCCACTGAGAGTAGCCTGTAGGATCGATCAGGCTCTGATCCCACAGGAACAGCCATGCATGGGCTCTGCTACACCACAGCTGAGACTAGGTAAACACATAAACCAGCTCCGATTCAACGTCCCTGGGTCCCCCTGGGGCCAGAATTACACCCACAGACCCACCCGTGGAAGGAACAGACTCCTGCTGCGACCAGGCCAAGCCACCATCCCCACCACATAGCAGCTGCCCTACAAAGCACTGTGCCACTGCCCCATCTGTGTCTATCAATTTGATGCACATGAAGAAATGCAAATCTTGGAGGCTTAACTGGCTTCAGATACAGCACTGTGGGGACAGGAGGAAGGATGGGAGACATTTATTAGTAGTGTTTGCAACCTAGAAAGACAAGGTTTTCTCCAGTTTCCCCCTCAGCCTGCCCACTCGCTCCCCAGCACGTAAAGGTGCACTTATGAAAAAAGCCACAGGATGGGACAAACATTAGGAATGGAAGTTGTGCCATCAGGGTACATTTCCCTTCCCTCCAGCCCTAATTAACAAGATTAGGGTGGCCTCGTGTGTGTGTGTGCTACTCCTGTCCCCAAGGAGAGCGTGATCACAAACTTTACATTTGTACAGATATCACTTCTGCTGGCCACAAATTCAGAAAACAGAACTCAACTCATTGCCAAATTAATCATACAACACTGAGGCAGTGTGTCAAAACAAACAGACAAGCAAACAAAAAAACAGACCCAATTAAAAACAAAGCAGAATACTTCAAAGTCACATGGACCACATCCAAGCTGTGTGAAGAAACTATTAGATACATGCAGAAAGTATAAAATGAAGTTAATTTTACTTAAGCATTAATAAGGGTACTTGACTTCAACTTTATTAGCACAGTGTCTTGATGAACATACAATAATTTACTTACAATTTACATTACTGTCAAAATTCCTATTTGTATTTTCTTCATGCAGTGCTTTATTCTGCTAGTCAATTAGCATCTCCCTGACTTATGGAAACATAGCTTATATTAGTTTTTTGTGTTAAAAAGGATTTTTTTTTTTTTACTATAATAATTTTTCTTTTATGATAACACCACCTTCAAAAAAGAGATTAGGACAAGAACAGTTGAAATCCTCAAGGACACTAAAAAGCACTGTGGTCGGCAAGGTGAGAGTAGGAAAAGAACAACGCTACCGGCTGTCATGTTGTCAGGACTAAGGGGGGTCAGCGCTGAACGAAGACCAGCTCTCACCCTTCAGCTCCTCCCTCATGCTGCTGCCCTGCCCCACAGCCATGTTGACAACATCGAGCGAGACATCAGACTCTCTCTGTTCATTAAATGACAGTGACAAGATGCTGGGGAAGAAAGCACCCCACGTGGCGAAATGTGAAGATTAAAATTAATATACGCGTTTTTTTTTCTTGACATTATCTGCAATTCTGTCTTGCAAAATTCATCATGGATGTCAAACCAGAAGACGCTTCAAACACCCTTGACTGCCTTTTGGAAAGTAATTAGTCTGACATCTTACGAGAGCAACATATTGTGATACATCACTAAATGTACAGCTCCACAATGGTGAGCAGTCTGCAGTGTCTTTCAGACCTGCCTTGTTTAGTATGAATTATTTTCTGTGCTTTAAATAAAAAAAAAAATGGTGAGGGCTTTCCAGCTCATTAGCAAATTGGATTTCTGTAAACATCTTTAATTGTAAGCATTTCTGTATTCCCTTTGCATTTCAGTATCCCCTCACAACTCAACTATGTTTGTCAAACCTGTTCACACAAATAAGAATACGTACGCTGTTAATGTCTGATTATCTGTTATAGGCACACAGCTCTGATGCAGCAGCCACATTCACTAAAAGGTTATGCTGGGAGGAAAAAAAAGAAACCAAAACCCACAAATGCACAATAAAAAGAAGAAAGGAAAAAAAAAAAAAAAAAAGGGCAAACCAGCCCCAGAATAACAGGTCATTACCAGAGCAAAAGGAGTTAAAAAAAAAAAAAAACACAACCAAAAAAACCTCACACCCAATTGTTTTGCTTATTGGCTTCACTTCCAGAAAAGGGAAGAGAGCACTTGAAATCTTGGAGGTGCACAAAACGTTCTAAATATCAAGATGATAAAAATTACATCCATGCCAGGTGTTTTGCCACAGTTCATTTTAGCCAACATTCTTCTAGAAACACTAAAAGGTGATGACCCTGATGGTGACATACCCAGGGGATATCAGGGAAGCATAGTTAACTTGTGTAACAGAGGAGGCTTGGCATAAAATACAGTCCTGTGGAGGATTCTGCAGAGGCTATGAGAACAACTAGGGTGTGAGAATTCAAGTCATGCACCCTCTGGCAGCTTAAACCAAAATCCTCCAGTCAACCATATTTTGTTTTCATAGAGAGGGAAAGATTTGAAAGTGTTACTTCAAGTTGGATACATACAAGGGAAAAAAAGTCCTGCTCAGGACAAACTCCTTTTCAGTTCAGACAGAAATACTACATCATCCTCCTGCCGGAGGAGCAAGCCAGTCAAAAGCTTACCAGACGGATTCCCTGGGACCCTACACCTCTGGGATAGCAGCAAGCCTTCATAGCAGATCCCTCACCTTCCCTGCTATAAGAGGCAGAGCAAGAGAGGGCAAAACAAAAAACCCTCCCGTGGCGAGCTAACGTGTGCTAAAATGGTTCCTTGAAGCTTACAGGTGTCCTGAGCTGTGGCAGGAAGCCGTCTTCTGCCCACTGCACTGCCGAGGAGGAATAAAAGCCCCAACCCTCGTGCTGAGAAGAGACGTTCAGGAGCTGTTTTCTCTCAGGTGATTCAGTGTATTACTACATAGCGTGGGAGGTGCAATGGTCCTTCCCCCTGCAGGGAGGTGGAGCTCACACGTTTTCCTTCACGAGGGGCACAGCCCTTCTCTGGGGCTGTTTCTGACAGAGAGTGGTAACTACCAACCCCAAGCTCCCCCTCGTATTATTAAAAAATACGTTCTGCTGTAAACGTATTTTCCTTCATTCTCCTAAAAAGCATTTGTTATTGACAGCAACAACCAAATGCTGGAAAGACTAGAATTAGCTTTCGTGAGTGACTCTTGTTAGGAAGAATTTAATTATTTGTATCGTAAACACTCACTTAAGAGCAGCCAAACAGCCACCTCTGAAATCACAGACACTTCATGGGGCTAGAGAGAGCAAATGCAGGTCATTTCACTCGCAGTGGGGAAAACCTGTCGCAGATCTGCATCCCTCTTTCATACAAAGAACAAAGGAGGGAAGCAATTTAAACAGACAAGTATAAAAATACCACTGAATTGTATGTGACACATTTCAAGGCTCAGTCAAATCTGTTTTCACTTAGGCATAAAAAACCATAGAGAAATTCTCATAATCTCAAAATGAAAAACTCAGTGTTATCATGTTCTTGATCACCCATGACATTCAAAAAATGCTGCCTGTTTGAGATCCCATCAAAAGTTTCTTTAGCCTATATTCTTTCAAAAGTGCATTTTAACATTTAGTGTCAGCTTTATGTATCTGAAAATTTTATCTGTTTTACCAAGGAAGCCATTTTGAAATAGAAATTCCAAGCACGCTTTGGGGATAACTTCAAATGTGCATAATGAGTTTAATTTTGTGAAGCAAATCTTATTTATTTCCCCCCTCAGGAAACTGTAATTTACCAAAACCTCTCTTTAACCAGCATCTTACAAGTTAGTACGCACAGAGACGGACATTAATTTTTTATACCGTGTGCCAACAGATCACACACTCATTACTGACAAAACCGGGAGTGAATTTAACAGGCTTTCAGCCGGAGCAGAGAGAACCCTATTCATTAATACTCAGTACTATCCCAGTTACGGTCCCTGTTTTCTGTAGTTTAAAATGGATGCGCTGCTCCGAACCGCAGAAGGAAACATCATCACTCAGCACCTCCTCCGCGGTTCGGCTCTGCCACGGCAGGCGCTTTCACACAGCGCCACAACAAATCAAGTTTCTTCAGCAAGGCTTTGGCTACCTGACCATGATTCACCACTGGGAAGAACTGGAACAGGCCCGTATTTTCACGAAAATGGAAGTGCCACGGTATGCAAAGGCAAACAGAAACATTTCACAGTCACGCCTGAATGTGCAAGGTGAAAATTTACAACACCTACTCATTTGACAGCCTTTGGATCATTCCTCCACAAAGGTCAACTCCAAATCAACCGATCTGGTTATGCTGGCACAAAATGTGTCTCTGTAATTCAACAAACCCTCCTTTTTTAACTTGTAACTAAACCCTTATTACTTTTAGAAGATTTTTTTTTTTCCCCTCAAATAGTCACTTTTTGAGAGAGTGAAAACAAAAAATACACTAAATAAATAATTTTTTTAAAAAAATATATTGCTCCCTTAATGGAAAAGACCTAAGACAAAAATTAGAGAAACTTAAACACACATTTGAAGTGAAATATATTACCTAACAGTGGCAGACAGTCCTAACAGTATTGTGTTTCAGAAGAAATGCCCAGTAACAGCCCCAGCTTTAATACAGTGTACACAAGTGAGAGAAATCAGACTGTGTCTCCTCTAAGACTGCTGTGTCTTGTCATGAACGCAGAGGATACATCAGGCTGTTGAGGACAATTTAATGAAAGGACTGTTAAGAGCAAAGGAGGTTGAAAGCAGAGGAAGAGTGTGCATCTTCGGTCTCAGGGTGTATACCTCAGCTCTTTCAAAGGAGGTCTGCACGTTTCATCAGTGCTATAAGCAGCAGAGCTTAACTTTCTCGGCAAAGAAAACCCTATCTCTCTCTGGTAGTAAATACATTGCAGGTTTAAAACTGGGTTTGGAAGTTCGTTCAAGTGAGGTCTTCAGGAATAAAAGGCTTCAGTAAAAGCTCAGGAGCTTTAAAAGAGCAATGTCATTACTTTGTACATGCAAGGCCTTGCGTGGTGTATGGGGATTTACCCCCAAATCCCACTCACTTCACTTGATTCAAATACGCTCTGTAAGTGAAAGTATTTTGCACCCTCACAAAGTAGTATCTACGATACAAACACTGTGCTAAACTTGCACAGAGCTTTCCTAAAAACCACCACCTTTCAATTAAAAGCGCAACTATTTTTTACTGCTACTGCTTCTTAAAGCTTTGATAAGATCATTTTCCCAAAGAATGCCTGTATTGACATGCACCAGAATGCAACAGCACAGCTTCATACTTTTACATATTTAAGTAAAACTAATACATTTAAAACCCAAGTACCAAACAAGCTACAACACACAAAAGAAATCCTTCTGTATATACACATAAGGATGACTTACACACACCTGCATAAGGAACACACACTGTGTAGTGATCTAAGCACCTGCTTGAAAAAAATCCATTAAGAAAAAAGTCAACTGTAAAAAAAGGTGTTACCACTTTGCTTCACGCAGACATAAGCCAAAAGTATCCTCAGGAAGCACAACTGCAGATTCCTATGTAAACCAGTGAACCATCTTTAATTTTTTTTTCCTCTAGGAAAGGATTAAAGGTCCCAAGCGGCCAAATGCAGGACTGGGAACCCTGCTGCCACCCCTAATGGGAACCACCTTGGGTCCCTGTAGCACCGGGGCAGTGGAGAGCGCTCATGGCTGGTCAGGCCCAGATTTTTGCTGCCTTAAAAGAGCAGAAGGTGACTCCTCTGCAATACCTTATTGAACTTCATTAAAGGAATAGTTGAAACTAGTAACTTTTAAGCAATGCTACTTTGTGAATCTAACTGGCTTCAGAAGAATAGTATGCATCTCTGATTAAACGGCAAGGTCTTTACATTTTTAACTTCAGCATCGTGAGTTTGCTCCCATTCCCATTTGAAGTCAATTTTACAACTCCCATTGACTTCAGCAAGAATGGAATGAGATCCTAACATATTTGCATGTCAAATCTCTTTTCTTGCAGTTACAGTGCTTTCATCCATGACATCTGCAATTTAATGGTACATTTTCTATGAAACAGCAATGCTACATTTCTTTGAAAGGCAGCAGCAATGTAATAACATTGGCCAAAAAAGGGGAGATTAATACTAAAAAAAAGCTTGCGGTACTGAAACTCTACAAGGCTTTTGCTGATAACGAGAAAATAGGCCACACAGGTGTTTGTTTCACAAATTCCAAATAAATAAAAGACTCCAAAGCCTACTGAAAGAACACTGAGAAAAGGATACAGGCAAAAAAGTATAGACACGTGCACAGAGGAAAATTTAGGCGTGCTTCCAGCTTTGAACCTGTTTAACCCCAAAGCAAGCCAACCAGAGACAGAGTATTACTATGGCTCAACATGCTACTAAATATAAAGCATCTAACCCAACATACTGCAGCTGCAGAAAGCAGGCTGGGAGAGGGCACCTAGCCTGGTGGTATTACCATAATGGAAACCAGTATGATGCTGCAGGTAAGTGAAGTTAATCTGGTCACTTCTTCCACCGATTAGGACAAATTCCGCAATAATGTTAAAATACACACACTACCTAAAAGAAAACAGAAGTGGTTT
The DNA here is from genome assembly GCA_009819775.1 of Phoenicopterus ruber ruber. NCBI lineage: Eukaryota > Metazoa > Chordata > Aves > Phoenicopteriformes > Phoenicopteridae > Phoenicopterus > Phoenicopterus ruber. Next base: position 2,031,640 of record CM020221.1, read on the forward strand.
TCCTTGTTCATAAATAAATCAAAACGCTTGGTACTAAACAGGATTTAACCCCACTTCCACAGTACCAGTTTCTTTGTCAGAAACTCGGTCTGATCAGTTTAATTCATACATGTTGCAGAAGCAGTCCTCGAGGCATGCCTGAAGGTGAATAAAAACACAGATCAAATGAGAGCAGCGAGAGCAAAGGGTCACCATCATTGACAATGTGCAGAATCATACGTGTGATCCATTCAAAGACACAGTTGATTTTAAATTAGTAAGAAAAAAATGCTTATGTTGCTTAACTATTATGTCTCTAAGAAAAAGTCATTTAAAAAGCTATGCCAATTTATTAAATACCCATGCTTTCACTATTAGAAATCAAAACTTTGAATGGCCTGTACATGTATGTTTAATCCACCTCTCCAAGTTCCAGAATTTAGGAATGAATTTCAATTAGTTTGATGTAGGGCTACCTCAAAACTATTGCTTATTTTATTTTATACATTAATTTATTTTGTAGGTTTATTTTCTTCAATCACTGAAAAAGTGCAGCTCATTTGTCAGTGGTTTTCTCCCTCTACCTTTCCAACTAATCCTAGTCATGGCCTTGAATTGTAGAGGCACACTACGGAATGCCTCTTGAAACAATTCTGGTGTTCAGCTGAATTCATATGAACCATTTGCAAGATTAAAAATAAAATATGAGACATTTCTGGATCATATATTGATCGTTTAATTATTTTCCATTTTAAGTCTATGCTATTTTTGGCACAGAATATTTATGTTGGTTGAACATCACAATTAATCTTCTAAAATATCTATATGTCAAAAGTCAATTATTCAGGTGACAGCATTAATGTTTAGATTCTTTGTTAACTATAATTGACTTTCAAGGTTCTGATTTTAAAAGATATCTGAAAGCAATAATATAGTCTTATTCACCAAAGCAATTTTCATCTTAGTATCTCTAGGTTATGTTTTGAACCACTTCACAGTAATAAACAAATGTTACTGTGCTGTTTATGAAGTTATTGGTCTGACACATAAAATGCTGAAATTCTCACACTATTAGTGCTGAGACCCCGTATACTTTAAAAGCTTCCCCCCCCCCCCCCCCCGTTATGAATATTACTCTTTATGTTCGTGTCTCACAGCCTTGCTGTATGGGTGAGGGTGTCATGCAAGCAGTTAAGACATCACTTATTCTGCTTGTTTCTCCAGGATGTATAGCTTTGCAATGAAACCTGAGGTAAATTATCTGTTTAAAACTTATTTTTCTCGGAGCAATTTCCTGCAAACCAAACAATACATGATGGGGAGGGAATTACCTGATTATTATGTATCCATAATCTGTTATCTAAACTTTATTCTGGAATTAAGGAAGTTTATTACTCTGATTAGCAATTCCTTTAATTTCAGTCAATCCATGCTGCTTTGTTTTCCCTACAATTATGGTATTAGAATGTCTTCATACACCGTGTGAGCGAACCGAAATAAATTATAATTACTACCACAGATAGAGCAAGCTTCTAAATCCGATCTGCTTGTTTTGCATGACACTGATAGCACAAAACAGGTGGAAAGTTAGTTTATTCAGCTGGCGAAGGTACGAGCAGATGGCATGCAAGGCACAACAGGAGCAAATGGATCCTGCTACAGCGCTACTGAACTCTAACAGCTGCCAGATCTCTGACAGCTGGTAGGTGATACCGCACTTCTGAGACACACTGACTCCCGACCAGCCTCAGGTAAAGCAGGCCACTAACATTTCACAGCAGCATCTCTGCTGAATCCCTCCTCAAGTTCTACTCCTGAACGTTGCCCGGTGAGACCGTGAGGCTCTTTGCACTCAAGCTGCAAAGCCCATGCTTGTGCACAACCAACGCCTTATGCAGTGCGGATGACCACCTGTCTTTTCTCCAAGTTGTCTTACTTTCATATACTCATCAACAACATATTACCAGAAATCCAATAGAAATTATGTAGGATCATGGAATTTATGAGAACCAAATAATGTGATGCAAAAGGAGAAGAGTGGTGAATTAGTGTGGACAAAAAGTGTTTTTGTAAAACATTCACTTTGGTTTTCTTCCAAAATGAAAGGCTGGGCTAACAGCAGAAATCAAGGAGGGAATGAAGGAAGATTCACTACCTGAATGTGAAATCTTAGGGATGAGATTGAGAGGTAAGAAAGTCCCACCTAGTTTCTCCGTTCCCTGATATCTGAGATCCCATTCCACCATTTTCATTTGTCTCAGTGTACTTTCAACGGCCAAATGTAGAACCTGGATCCAGATCTGACCTCTGGCAGTTCTCTAACCACAGGGAAAGTGTGTTTGTTATTTATAAGATATTAGAAAACATATACATCAAACCACCAGTGTGCATGGTTTGTTTTGTTTATTACGGCTTAAAATATTTTGTGTCACTACAGCTAATTGGCATGTTTTCTTAGCAGAGTAAATAGATGCTCAGAAAACTCATAAATCAGACTAGCTGTGTTTGTAAGCAACATTTCCATATCAGCCATTTTCTATTTTTGGATAGAAAAATCAAGCTGTTGAAATATCCAAACTACAACTGCACTCATCCATGGTTGGGTGAGACACTGTTCGGATAAAAAAATGCTATCGCTTCTTCCAAGACAGAAGCTGTGTAATAGCTAAACACAACATTTCTCAACAATTCAGCTGTGTAGCTCCAAAGCAAGGGGAACATTTTCTAAGTTAGAAACAGGTAGTTAGGCCTCCAAATAATTTCTCTGTGAGAAATCCATTTCTCTCTCCATTTCTGAAAATTCCCTTACAGGATTTATGCAGTCATTTAAAACAGCTATAATCTGAAATTTCCCAGACAATAACTACAACAGTTTCCTTAATTCCAGCAAATATCACTTCAACTTGGAGGTTTTCCCTTGAAGCTGAAAAACAACCCAGCATTCGGTGGGTGAAAAGTCCAAATCTATGTTCATTACGAGTATATAAAGCACCGCGCTGGGCCTAGATAGGGAAGAACAGGGCACTGCCAGAAAGGATGAGGCAGCAGAGGATCGTAACAGAATAGGTTAATTTTCTCTAAGACTGGACTGAAGAAAGAGCAAAAAAGTAGAGATGAAAGCAGAGAACACCACCTTTTACTTTGAATTCCTCAGCACGTACTGGTACAGCAGAGAGAGGTATAAGGTGCAAATTAGGCAAAATGTGCCTTATGCCTCAACCAACGGATGGGTCATGGTAGGGCCTAGATGTTGCTCACAAGTAGCTCATGTCAGAGGACCAGCCATCTCCAACGTGTTATAACTCTCAGCCTGAGATTTATTTCTCACTATAAAATGTTGTGATTTTCTAGTGAAATCTAGTATATCTTGACTTAAACTATTTCCAGCCCCCGAGAGGTTTGGGTCTTTTCCCTCCCGATTTTCAAATATCAAATCCAACCTAATGGGGAAGACGTTCCAAACAGCATCAGCATACATCTCTCCTCTCAAGGTGCCTGCCACTATTTTTTTTTCCTAAAGTTCATTTTGCATTTCAGTAAATTTCACAGTGAATGTCACTGCTAGTGAACTACCTTCCCTTTTTGGTGTTTTACAACAAATACATAGTTCTCCAACAACAACTACTGTCCCATTTGGGATTTTGCCCACAATGTAATTACAGAAGGGAGATTTTTCAGCAGAATTTTGATGAAAACTTAGTATACTTTTGTTTCAGTAATTCCATTATCTATGCATACAAAGACTACTATCTAGGCAAACGCTTGCACCTGGAAATGCCAGGTTACACCCACACTCCACATCTTCAACAGAGAAGAAACAATTCCTATATGCACACAGAATGGCAGCTGACTTCTGTGTCGGCAGGAGTCTGCCCACACAGAGCCAGCCGAGCCTGAAAATCTGGCCTTCCCGATGCTGTGCCTAGATACTGCAGCCTCAACATTTATCACTTATTTTCCATATATAATCTAAGAAAAACCAGTATTGAAGCCCAATGCTACAGTAAGTGAAAAACAGGGCTAGACGCATACAGTGAAAATTAAGATAAAGTCAATTCTGATTTACTAGTTTTACATTGATTTAAGTGGGGCTAGACTTCAAGACCAGTTGCACATTTAATCAGGAACTGTTTTTATTTGCAGAAAACTCAAATATCTGGAGTGCTGTTGAACCTTTTCCTCATAATATTAGCTGACAAAAATGTAGTATCATTGAAAACAAAAAACCCAAACCTTCTCCCTAAGAGTTTCAATGAAAAACACTTGCCAAAGTAAAAGGATCATTGTTCCACTGAAAATCTGCATGTTATTTTCATTATGTGCTTTAAAACCTACTTTCTGCCTTTCTTCTTATCTGGATTAACTGAATTTGCTATTAATATTCAAAATAGCACTACTTTCCTGAAGCAGTCATACATTGACACATTAAATCAGTTTATATTCCTTAATCTTGAGAGACGAAGCCATACTTACATTAAAATGGAGAGTGCCTTAGACGTTGAGACCTAATGCTGAGCCTTACAGGTCAAGGGCACTTGGAGATAAGTCTCTGGCTTGCAGCTCTCTCTAGCACACACACACATACAGGGAAAATGAGTCTCCAGTTCCATTTAATAGATTAATAGCTTTTAGTGCCAGAAAGGTTATACTTTGATCCTTTAATGCTCTATTATGTAATAATTTTGCCAATATTTCCTGTCTTCACTCTCAACAGTTTATAAACAAATATAAACGTAAATACAGTCACCTGTTCATAGGACAAGAGTCACACTTCTGTTTAGTGGGATTTGTGCACCTTAATAAGTAAGATTCCCAGCTTCTGCTGCTTATCCACATTTGATGTGGTCATCAACTGTAACACCTGTCTGTGAAAAGCTACTTCACAGGATCTAGCTCTTAGTTAATTAAAAATTCAGTGTAGCCAAGTTTAAAGCTTTTTTTGTTTTGTTTTTAAGGGACACACAGTGGAAATAGCTTGAGAAACAAAGTTATAGTGAAATCTAGCATGTACTACAGCAAGCTCCAGCATTCATTCTTCTGAAATTTCATCTGTGAAGATGTGCCACAGGTGTATAATATATATACAGAAGAATATGACTTGAAATGTTTTTAAGAAATTTGTCCCTGCCCTACATATCAGTAACCAGGCTACTGTAGATAAGCGCACTTTCTACTAATTCCACTGAAGATATTCCAGTGTGCAACACAAAAACCCCAACTTGTAAGACTACTGAGAGAAAAAAAATGAGCGAGATAGAACACACGGCTGCCACATGTATCAGGAATGGTACGATGTGGGTGCCCGGAGGACCTACCGCCGGGGCTGTTTCAGTTTGATCTAACAACCGAGTGACTCGGTGAATTTCCATGCCGTACTGTCATTGCAAGCTAATTAGGAATGTGCTGTGAAACCATTTATTATACTGCACCTCCTGCAGAGTACAAGAACACATTGTTTATTTAAGAAGGGAAACATCCTTCTTTCCAACTCCACATGTGAAGTGCTACGTGTTTTTAGGTAGAACAACTGTATGTCTTGATAATTACAGGAGTCCTAGATACATACCATCCACACAAATCTGGAAGATATCCATACTATAACATTAGTCTATAAATCATTACTTGTGATTAAAGTACAGCCTTTTCCTTTGCAGGTATGCCACAATTCCTTCCAATTAAAAAGAGCAAAGAAAAAAAGGCGAGAAAAGCTGCCAATCTAGCAGAACTCCATCCGTCTCGCCACCAGGGGACACTGTCACGTCACTTCAAAACTATGAGGAAACAAATTCTTGCTTTAAGCCCGTAAGTAAAATTTAGATAGATAGATGAACCCTTAATGTGTTACTTGTATGCTTCCTTACAGCAGAGCCAGTAAATATGATAAACATCTGCCCAAAATAACAGAGTATCTGAGAATTGTCTTTGAGTCTTTATATCACACACACACACGCACCTCCCAACAAGCAGAACAACAACATGAACAACATAAAACCTCTGTCTTCCTCAGTATAACATTACCATAGCAAACTCAATTCTGCCTACATGAGCTAGTACTGCTCCAGTGCTGCTGCTGACAAAGTACTGAACTGTCTAAAATCTTAATCGCAGCATTTACAGAAGAACAAGTTCTGCCAAAGATCTTCACAAACTGAGCAGCACCTCATGTCCCGAGTCATCCTCTAAATTTGGTGGAGCTAATTGAGAAGATGACAGCAGTGAAATCAATTACAGGTAGCAAAATCTAACTGATTCGGTAGACTGAGTGTTCTCAAGACTCTGTCCACATTTTATCCATCACTGAATGTGAGAAGACAATGAGCACGCCTTTAACAGACCACTGGAAAATGAATGCAAAAGTAGTTATCACATAACCAGCGATAGCCGTCACCTGACGCTAGAAGATAAAGATATATTTAAACCTCTTATAGTCAAGATAGCCAAAGAAAGAAATCTGTTTGCACTGGGTTTATCTGTTGATGCTGGCAGTTCTTTAAAATATGCAGAGTGGGACTTAGTAAGTCCTTATTTGATTTACATTTACATTTAGATTAATTTATATATGATCTATGATTGCCAAAAAAATGAGAATTGCATATCCACTACTGCTATAACATGACAGCATCTTGTGTAAAACAGGAAGTATGTTCTCCAACATTAACAATGTGGAACCAAAAAAAAATGAGATAAAGGATGAAAACACAAGCATAGAAAACAGGGAGATGGATTTATGAGTTTTTCTGCTTCAACCAAATAGTTTTGCTTCACAGATTAACACTTTGAGCTGTTTCTGTATGTGCTAAAATAGGTAGACAGATGTCCCTGAACACTTCAATTTTGTCTTGAAGGCTATGTGCTAGTACTATGCTGGAAAAGGTTGGCATCTATGTTTACAGTGAGATGAAAGTCCCTCTGACAGGTATAGACTGACTTTTTAAACCAGTGAGTTAGTTTAATGCAATCATTTTTTGAATGTGGAGGCTTCATTCTTCTATTGCAACTCTGGTGTACAGTACTTACTTCAATAAACTGAGTGCATACATTAAATGATCCAGGATACAACATGAAATCATTAAGTGAATATTCTAAAGTAATATTTTACTCATCATCTTGAGTGGCTCAAGATTCAAAATTTCACTTGTTAAGCTTAAGAGTGCACTTGAATTGTTAAGTACATAGGAAATTGTACTTGGGTCAACTACAAACCCAGGATATTGCTGTCTAGAGCTGAGCATTCTACATTAGAGAAATTAAATAAAAAAGAAGCATTAGTTGTGTGTATTCTGTACAACTTAGACATCTGAGGTAGCAATAAAGACCAATCACCTCTCCCAGGTTAAAACCACTCTTCCTGGCTTATCTTACAGCCCCATCAGATGACAGCACCAACAGTCCTTAACTGCATCAGCAATCGTGACCCATACTGTGCCTATTTCAGTTGTCAAACTCATCAGGAGAAATGATCAGTCTTGTTTTCCTTTACTGCAATTTTTTCCCCAACTACTGTTTCACTTCAACCTCACCAGGCATTCACCTTCCAAACACAAAATGAAGTATATTCATTCCAAAATCTAGACAAAGAGTGAAGACTTTGGAACGACCAGAAAGCAGAAATTTCTACACAAAATTGTCAGAAGATAAGTTTTACAGATAGGTAGTGGTCAACAGTTGTCATTCAAAAACACAAAGGAAACTAAGAAGAGGTTGCCACCGCTTCCAGCAAAGCTGAGAACGTACATTCGCTAGTAAGTTAACAGAGTTTATGCAGAATTTTCTGTGGCATCTGAGTTTGGGCCATGGAAACTGCCTGGCTTATACTGCATCTGCCTGGCCTGAGCTGAAGCAGCAGGTGTGCGGGCTCTGCAGTGCTTCCAAAGGTAATTAAGCACATCCTCTGAGGGTGCAGCTGCGGTGGGGCTACACATCACTGTCCCCTGACACTTCTCAGCACTTGTCATCTGTGAGCTAAGACTCCCACAGTTCTGCAGTAAGAAGGATGAGCACCCCTGGATCTGCTTCAAGACCAACCAGGTTAACTAAAGCCTTTATAGAGCCATTCCAGACTCAACAGGTCCCTGGCAACCTGATCCAATTAGATCTGCTTCAGGCAGGGACTGGACTCGGTCTGCTCCAGAGGTCCCTTTCAAACCAAGTTATTCTTCAATTCTGTGATCTTTCATTGTTTAAACTAACCCAAGTGACTAAAAGAAATTGGGGCGTGTGTTTGTGAAGATGGCATCCCCCAGGAGACACACACACAAGTGTCTTAACTGTCATAGTAGCTGGAAAAGGGAAAGTCAGTGCACAGCCTTGGCTACATTTTCCCATATATTGACAATTCCACCTATAAAACATTCCTATAATGTGATTGTACCATTTATAGCACACACTTGCAACTAAAATTCCCACTTAATGTGAACATGGAGACAAAAATGAACATACATTAAGACATTACCTAAACAGAAGAGAACAATACTGCTATCACAGATATGTCCTATGCCTTGTGAACTCTGAACATTCAGGTGAATAATGTTATTTACATTGCAGTTATACTACTAATAATCTATACTGTGCCCTGGTTGAGTCTGGGATGGAGCTAGTTTTATCTCCAGCAGCTGCTGTGTTTTGGATTTAGTGTGTGAAGAATGGTGACAGCACACTGATGTTGTTGGTTGCTGCTAAATGACCACGGACATTTTGCAGTTTCCCAGGTTTTGCTAATGTGCAGGTGCAAAACTTGGGAGGAGGAGAGCCAATACAGTGACCCAAACTGGCCAAAGAGAGTATTCTATACCATAGACGGCATGCCCAGTATAAGTGAGGGTTGGCCAGTGGGCCACTTCCCTTCTGGTTCCCTCCTTTTGCCTTTTTTTTTTTTTTTTTTTTTTAAATTCATTCAGGCCTTTTTGTTCCTTCGTTCGGCTGTTCATTCCCTCGCTCGCTCTCTCTGGAACTTGCTGTTCAGGACAGCAGCTGGGGAATATTCCTGCTCCCTGACTGCTGCTCGGGATGAGTTGTATCGGTCATCAGGTGGTGAGCAATTGTGCATCGTTTGTTTCAAATATTCTATTATCCTTATATATATTATTATTACCATTAATACATTTTTATCTTTCTCTTTGCTGTCTTGGTGAACTGTTTTTATCTCAACCTGTGACTTTTTCCTTTCTCTCCAATTCTCCTCCCCTACCTCACTGTGGAGGGGGGGAGTGAACGAGTGGCTGTGTGGTATTCACTCACCAGCTGGGGTTAAACCACGACAACTGGTAATAGGTGATGGTGTTAACTTTGGTAAGAATATGTTCTTAGATATAATAAGAATTAGAAAACAGAAAAATCATTCCTCAAAAGATTTGAAAGGAACTTTGCTTTATTGGTATTTTGGTATTAGAAGGTTATTGTCTTCTCTGGAAGAGTAAGCAGAGATCAGACAGGCCAGGCCTATTTAATATTTTTAGATTCTTAACACAAGAGAAAACTTTGATGGATTGCTGACCCACGCCTTTTCTTTCTGCAGGCAATAAGTACTAAAAATTGGATCTCCTGCTGTGCAGCCCTGATGCTAACAAACATTTTCAGTTCTGACATTTCTGTGACACTTTATGCAACTGTCAGTGGGCCTTATTCAACATATCAGATACCCACGCAAGCTTATGTCTCTATGAGACATTGAACCATCCCAAACATCTTTCATATAAATCAGCAAAAGTGCCCTTTTCCAGCACCTTTTTACTATGCATTTCACTGAAAGGGGTTGATTAAGTGTTAAAGACTGATTAGCCTGTTTTGCAATTATAAAGGATTGCACTTGACAAGATCTGACAGTATCTCAGGCTAATCTCGGAGCTACACAATATTTGTAAAGCTGAAAACATTCCAGAAAGAAATTATTTGAAAATCACTGAAATTAACAATTTTGTTACAAAATGAGGAACAGAAGCTAAAATTCAGGCTGACATCAAAAATTCATTGCTTAATGACTTAACGCATCTTACCTGGGTGGACCAGTGCCCGATACCCTTCAGTCTCCTCAGAGCTATTCCTTAAAAGCTCTTACCACAGGTACATTCAGTCATGATGTTATTACTCATATCTGTGATATGGACGTAGGCCAGGATTATAAAGACTGATGTAGAACTGGCAAACTGCATCAGTCTCAACTGAGAATGCCTAATACTAGCAATGGAAAGTAGGGGAAAACCAATACATAATGCATCCATGTGACTGCAAAATAGATTCACAGAGGAGAAAATTTGCTCCTTGCTCCTACAGTCCATCAGCTGTGCCCAAACACACACAAAAAGGTTACAGCACTCACCTCAAGCATACATGCACATATACAAAGCGAGTAAATGGTTGAAAAGCAGAAATTGCCCTTGTATTTTTTATTTCCCTCGTCATTTAAGAAATTAATGCCTTTGTCACATTCTTACAACACTGTGTATAGTACTGAACACATTTAAAAGCAGGCTGGGGTAGAGAATACCAGAGAAAGAACAAAAACTGTACTCTTAGAACTTGCCATCTGAAGCCACTAATGGACTTAATGCATTAAACAGGCTAACAGAGCCCTTTGATTATAAGCAGCACAATGTTACATCCAAGATGTTCTCCCTACAATTTGAAATAGTTTGGATTAGTGTTTCGTAGCACCAAATAAATCTTAGCAAAATAAAATCTTTTTTCCAGTATCATTACTATGAATTTCAGAGTTGAAAGCATTTCAAATTCGCGTACCTCTAAACACACATTACATGGATGTTCTTACATACCTTTTAAAAATGTCTGTCATGTAAGAACAAGAGGCCATGGGCCCAAATTAAAATACAAGCAAGTACAATTAAACAGAAGAATAAAATTTTTTGCTGTAAGGATGACAATGCTGAAACAGGTTGCCCAGGCTGACTATGGAGTCCCCTCCTTGAGGATGCTCAAAACCCAACTGGACATGACCCTGAGCAACCTGCTCCAGGTGACCCTCCTTGAGCAGGGGGGTGCACTGGGCATCTCCAGAGGTGCCTGCCAGCCTCAGCGATTCTGTGATTCGGTACGTGAATCTATTGCCTTAAACATTTGTCAGATCAACTTCACAAAACAAACATTGGAGGGCTCTAGTTAAATGTACCAATTACACAAAATCATGCCCCAACATAAGGGGATAAAGGACATGACTGAGCAGTTCTTCATTCCCGTACGAACTCTCCCCTTTCTTAGGAGAAGCAGTAACTGGGTAACTGCAGCACCGTGTGCCCAGTCCGCACAGCGTGAGCGAGCACAGCTATGTGAACGGAAGCACAGGCTCCACAAGGGATGCAGCATTCCACTTCAAACCATAAGCAGCACTACCTACTTCACTAACACCACCTTGGCCTGGCCTGAATGATATGGTTTCTTTAAGCAACTGTAGAATTTAATCCCATATTTGATGCATTTTCAGCCACGTATCATCTTTATTAAAGAAATAATATTTACATGCCATTTTTTCTATTTTTTATGTTACTTAATACTGTGTGTCTGCTTTACATAGAATCCTTTCTAAGCTTGGTAGGACATTTTTTGGGTGCAAATAATTGACTTCTTTCATAAAGTTACCCTGCACAAGGTACCCTCATCTAAAAGCAGGCCAAGATCAAACATCAAAATGTTTTTTATTAGTTTCAGTATGAAGATAGTCCTGAGAGGACCACTAAAATCCTTAAAATTTGAACACAGCTTTTTGTTGAGTTAGGACTATAAAAGATACTCTGCTGAAAGCCTTCCTCAGAATACCAAATACTTTAGGATTTAATATCATACACTGTGATGTCTAATAACTCAGCACAAAATTATTAATTTTTCATATAACAATTTGTAGGTTTGTAATGTGACACTAAAATCCATTGTTTTTCTAGAATGGGTAGTAAAGAGCAGACATATTCCCTTTGCATTCACTGATTTCTGAACACATCAAATCAAAATGAAAACTATTAAAAAGCAAAATCTCTCACCTAAAGCCAGACACCATGCCAGAGACAGGCTGGGCTTCTTATATGAACCTGTGTAAGACAGAAAAAAAATCCTGTAGGTTCTATCACCCATACAAAAGCCTGACTTCTTCACATATTAAGTTACTAAAACAAAAACTGACAGAACACACTTGTCAGCTTCATTTAACCACATGCTACCTGACAATTTCCCCATGGAATTGGGGAATTGCATCTCGAAGGGGACGTAAAACCACAAAAAATGACAATGAACTTGTCAAGTCAAATAATATAGGCAGAGACCTCATAAAGGAAAATGGGTACATTTATTAAATCAACTTTAACTTCCGTGATAACTGAGGCAATCACTCCAGCCACTGCCCCTGTCAGTTTGACAGCAATGCCATGTCCGCATGGGAAAATACGCTTCAATGCTTTTGAAATACCTAGAAATGTTGGGCAATGTAAAAAAACGTAAAACCTTTTCCTTAAAAACCTTCTCCTTCCACTTAGTTACAGCATTAAGAAAAGGAAATGCCTGTTAAAAGCATGAAAGAAGTAGTAAGTATTTTCAATTGGGGTACATCCTCCTGCAATATCCTGGACTCTTTCTAATGTAAACTTTGAAAACAGTGGGGAATATTAATAATTTCTCAGAAGTCTGTCAGAGGAAAAAAAAAAAGATACAGCTTCAACAGGAATTATTTTAATTACTTATTTATTTACATAGGAATTCTTGACTGGAAAACTTTAGTTCCTCTTTAAAGACCTGATGCTAAACAACAGAGTACTTTTCCTTCTATTGTGCAAAACTTGTCAGAATTTTTGGCTTCTGAGATGCAAATATTCCCACTAATGCCACAGTGTTTCATAAAATTTAGGTTCAAATGGCTCAGCTTGTGCAGGACAGTACTTCGTGGCTGATTTCTTGGGGTTTTTTTGCCTGTTGCCTTTCCACTTACTTCCTCTGCCCAGGAAGCTTACGATGATTTAATCTGAACGAGATCAGCATTTTAAACTCAAATAATTAATACTGTTCTCCTTCAGCACAACCTATTTAATCTGAACAGTGCAACACTGGGTGTATTTTAGTTCCGATCAGGAGCACAACTGCTCACTGTGCTTCCACTCGCAGCGCACACCTATCTCCCAACACACAAACTGGACTGTTTTCAGATGAAGCTAAAGGGAAAGGTCCTCCCGAGGACTAAAGGAACTAAATGCTCCCATCACCACAGGCCATCTGCCCACAGAACACCCCAAAAACCACAGACAGTATAAAAGTTGGGTCCTCCTCATCAACTGCTTCACTCAGCTGATCCTCTCCTACTACACAAGTGGCCAACGCAGACACAGCTAGGGGCTCAGAGAATCCAATCCGTATTATTACCCAGCAGAGAAACACGCCACGTTTCTGGCTGCCTTCTGGTAGGAACACAGCCACCACCTTCGACGCTGAGACCCCTCCTGCTGGGAAAAGGTGGCAACAACCAGCAGAAAGCTTGCTGCAGAATCAGCTCTCAATCTAAGGAAATTTAGGTCTCACTGCTTCCAATACTATGGATGCTTAAGACTGTAGTTTAACACATAGCTTTGTAGCAAGGCTAAAGCAGGTATTCTCTGACCACCTCTTACATGCCTATTAGAGGAATAGTCAAATGGGTAAGATATAAAGGCCTAAGCAGGGACTATTCCTTTGAGTCATCAGCAAGAAAACAAACATCGCGAAGATAAAAATTCCTCTTCTTTTTTAAGCCTGACAAGAAGTAGTCCTAACTATGCACCAGCTGTTCATGAAAATCAAGAGACTGAATATTTTCAGCTATAGGCAGGAGAAACTAATAGTAAAAAACCACACAAAAAAAAGAAACGTAGCTTCTAACGATCAGGAAAATGACAGGAGGAAGAAAAGAAAGCCAAAAGGTGAGAATCCTCCTTTCTTTTTGTCCAGGTCTCAAAAGCTCACACCATTGGAAAATGGGTAAAACTTAATTGCTTGCTTACTCTTAAAATATAAAAGAGAGTGTCCTGCTACCAGCGCTTCAGAATTTGAACAATGTACATGCAACATATCTAACAAAACCTTATTTTGCAATTTAGTGAGAGAAAGAATGTCTCCCTTAAATAACTACAAAACTTTATCACGTAAAACGTAACTAAATGTAAATACATGTAACTACCAAATAATATGCAAACAAAATACACTATCAAAAAAATCTGCCTTGGAAAGCTTCTTAGTGGAATCCTGCTGCTGGTGCGAGGCCACAGGGCAAGGCCGGGCACCCTCGCCATTCCCCATGTCTTGCCGGCTTGACTATGTGCTGAGTCTCAAAACAGTTGCATCCTTTCACCTCAAATTCATCGCACGCCCACGATGCAGGAGGGCCTGCAGCACGCCCCGCAGCTGGGGAGGGCCGTGTCTCCCTCCTGCCGCAGGAGGGCATGCGCCAGACCCGGCTCCTCCGCACCCGACCGCTGCCAAACAGCTGAGCTTCCCCCGTGGAGTCCCAGTGTGGAGGGACGCCAACAAGAGAGCTGAGCCGGGCTGGGCTGCCAAACGTGCCAGATGCAGGCACTCTCGCAGGTGACCGTGACGCGAGGCCCACAAGAGCAAGCCTCATGCTGAACACACAAACACCTGACAACCTACATCTGATTCGGAGTGCTTCTAGGAGGGCAAAAGGAGGATCAGGCAGCCAGCCACTGAAGCGCAAGGGCACTTAGCTTATCGCACAAAACACCAGCTGCAGGGCTTGCAATTTATTCTCCACTTAGCTACTCCTACTGCGGGGACTTAAAGTAACTCTGAGTACTCGGTGAGAATACAAAACCCACAGCCTTCTCCTGCAGTGTCTGATATAAGGAACAGATGCCAGAAGCTCTGGGGCAGGAGATGCCACCAGCTGGGAAAAGAGGGAGTGAGGAGTCCTTCCGCAGGCCACGCACCTACAGCAAAGCCGGATCCTGCAAAACCTCTCCAAAGGAGTTTCTTGCTTTACGACCAGGGTGGAAATAAAATGAGAACTGGAGCCAGAACTGGGTAGAGAATTGTAGCCATTTTTCTTATTGTGAATGACAACCACAGAATCTCTAACGTGTGATGGGATAGGAATTCCCTGGGTAGGAAATGATGGACATACCATTTCTCCAGAGCTCTTTGTGCCCACCCCTGAACTCCAAAATTCACTCCAAGAGAGAAACTGAATATATTAGTCTTGCTAGAATACATCACCAGTTGTAACCAACAACTGCTATGACACTTAATTGAAGCTTGCATCCCCAGCCCTGCAAGCATGAACATGCATCCGAAGTGCCTGCCTCTCCACCGCACTCCTTAGAATTCTGTTACTCCTATCCTATCAACACAGTGCTACCAGGGCACATGTATGAAGTGGAAAACTTCCTTGCTG
Organism: Phoenicopterus ruber ruber; assembly: GCA_009819775.1. Taxonomy (NCBI): domain Eukaryota; kingdom Metazoa; phylum Chordata; class Aves; order Phoenicopteriformes; family Phoenicopteridae; genus Phoenicopterus; species Phoenicopterus ruber. Next base: position 2,046,989 of record CM020221.1, read on the forward strand.
ACGGCAGCTCTTGTCCTCCAAAAGCTCAACTGCAACATCGTGTCTGAGCAGAGGACATCAGTTCTCACGTCTGCAGGCTTCTGCACTCATATTCAGAATCATTGGTCATATCTGAGCAATGTCTTCTCCCCTCGGAGCACATAAAGCTGTTGAATTTCTCAAAGAAAAAGCAAGATAGTAAGAGGTTTAAAAGAAAAAGAATCTCTATAGGTCACCAGCCTTCTCCAGGCACTGATTCATTGCCCAATCACGAGTTCATCATATGAAGACACAGCTTGTTAAAACAGACTGAAGGGATCTCAACAGATGATCTAGTACATATTCCAAGGTTTACTGCAAGCTTTCATGAAAGAGGAGTAATTAAATCTATTCTTACAGATGGAGACTTCCAAATGACGCATGAGATTCCACTGTGGTATTTTCCAGTCTTTACTAGTAGAAATCTTTTCACGCCATCTAACATTAAACTTTCTTCCTGCAGTTCAACTTCTTATCCTATCTACCAAGGACATAGGGAAAAAAAAATTCTATTTGTAGTAACATGTCCTGCATTTCTAGACTGTTATGTTCCTCCCGCTACCCAATCCTCTCTGGTTCATACATGTACTAAAAGTTCCAGTAGTTTATCTACAAATACCTAAAGAATCTGCAATGAGCATTCCCAATCCATTTGAAGACTGCCCTGAAGAGCCATTATACAATTAGTGCATTGGACCCAGCGGCGCAGACGCTGACACCTGCCGTGTCTCGCAGCAGGCATCTCAGACTCCCACGCAGCTGATGAATCAAAAAGGCTTTCTCCAGCTCCTCTTAACATGACCTTTCTCTGCTAAGCCTCAATTGGCTTCACACAGAGGCAGCAGACAGAGAACCCGGGGAAAGGTTCCTATTAATGCAAACTTTCCCCACATGTTCAAAGCCTGCTGCTGAGCACACCCAGTGGTATTTCTTTTAAATGTGCCTGGACTTTGTGGATAAATACGCTGTTCTACAGTCCCTCCCTGCACATAAACACACGCAGACTGCTTTTCTCCAATTCAAACTTAAAAATCAACAGAAAACAATTACTGCAGTTCTAATATATGCATTATATTGGATCCTGCCACCCACCAGTTATGGTAACCCACGTGTTAGCCAGCTTTTTAACTTTTCTGAGCACATTTGGCATTTCACCGCTGTCGGAGTGAATCACTGCTGTGTTCCAGTGCTCCACAAATTGATCCTATTCTGCTTTCCAAAGCACCTCCTGAAAAAGCAGTCCAAAAATTCTTATGACCTTCATGCCCAGGGGAGTTTTCCACATGTTTGAGGCATATGTGCCAATCTGATTACAGTCGCATAAAAAATAGAGAGGGAAAGGTATGCTCTACTTCAACTACCTAATGCACCAAAATAGGACAGGAGGATGAGAAGTAACAGCCCAGTCTTCCTTTTAGTACATTTCAGCATCCTGCAAAGTGCAAACCTCAGAAATGCTTATCCAACATTATTTGCTTACCCATCGCTACCTTGGCAGCATTTTTTCTAAATGCTACAGTACAACAGAAAGTATGCAGATACAAATTCTTCAAACTCTCCAGTCCTACAAACTCCTGTTCATGTGCAAGGAGGTCCAAGATAGCAAGAGTTAAACAGTCATGCGCCTCTCAGAACTATAAATTCAACCCACTACGAGGAAGTTCAGTAATTATCAGACATCTTCCTCCTTTTTTCATTAGAAATGAAGGAGCAATTCTAAACTAAAGGGAAACATATTGTAAGCTATCTGCTACTGGGAAGCAGTTCATCACGAAAATAGGTGTACATTCTATAGCACTCCTGTTATTTAAGTCAAATTAAAAGCTAAAATTAACCTCCTTTAAGTAATAGCTCACAATCTTATTTCACCTCACTACCCGGGAACTAGTGCTTTCAGCTAATTCTGAATATAAGGAGTTATAAAAACGTTAATGTAGTCCACGGTTTCTGCTTTAGAAAAGAAAATAAATTTTTGTTTCTTAGTTGTTTTATTGTACTAATACAATGCCAATCTCTGGGCCTGAAACCAACGAGTTCCTTTTTACAAATTTTTAGTGATTTTCTTTATTAAAAATAAGTACAATGCAAATATGAACACTTCACTTTTTACTGAGTAACCCCATAAGATTTGTGATACTGTAATAACATTTGCTAATCATTTTCATGTCCTTTGTAATGCCTTTAAAACTCAGTTTCTCACAATTGGACCCTACACCTTTTTTTTAATATTACTGTTTTCAAAATGTCAAATTAAACGTTTAACAATCTCGCTTACACCCAAAAGCTTTTGAGAGAGATCAGATAAAATGAAGCTATCTTAGCCTAGCATCAATCTCAAAATGTTATTAACTTTGCTTTGTATTTTGTGTTGACACCTGAAATATTAAGTGCACAAGTTAAGCAATTAACAGCCTTTTGATCTTCAAAGGCTTACGGTGCAGGGGTCTGTAACGATCCCCAGATATCAAAGTCAGAGCAGCATCTGCTCTTGGATTACTTTACCAAAGACCAGACAGCTTCCACTGATTTCATGGTATCTTCTGCATTAAATACATCTGGACTTTTTACCAAATAGCCAACATGAAAGAAGACAGTAAAGCTTATTTTTCTCTCCTCACTGGGTTTATAAATATTCCACAGACTACATAATATTTTAAATAATTAGAACTATTCAGCAGTCTAAAATCATGCAAATTAATACAAAGGTCCGATAGTCAACAAATACTGAATTTTCCAAATAGAGGTCCCCCTTTCAGGCGTTCTCATTCTTCATTTAGACAAGATTATTTGGAGGCTGAATGGCCACGTTTCAGGTGGCGAAATGGGAGCTTTTTGGCTCCAGAAGTTGAGCCAATCATTTGAACACAGAAATGTGATTTGTTATGTACTGACACCCTCCCAAGTTTCTCTCATATGTGATTGTGGAAAATTTAGAACATTCTAAGCGTGATTCAAAATAGAACGATACCATACTCCGTTACGCTGCATGTAGTCACAAATCACTTAATTTTTTTAGTATTGTAATAACATTCCTTTATTATTCACAACTTACAGATTGCTTTGTTGCTAACCTCTTATTCATAAGTGGTTTAAATCCAATATCCAAGGAGCAACTAGCCCTACACACAAAACATCTACGAAATTAAAGTGAAATGCATATTGAATATATGAAGGCCTTTTATAGCTGTAAGCTCTTTGTTGGGTCTGGACAATAGAAATGAGGGCAGAGCAACCACGGTTTATAATTTCTGTGCTCACATATCATGCAAAGCACACTGTGTTGGCTCCATTAAAAATTATTACTCTGAATGAATCTACAGTGAAATTAAAAATAGATTTTTACTCATCAGAGGAACATGTTTCTGGAACAGTCTCTCAAAAACAACAGTTGGGTAAAAATACTAACCACCACTCACATGGAGCTTGCTTTTCTGCAAGGAAGTGCATAGTGTGATTGCTTACAGTGAAGGCAGATGGAAATTCATGGTCCTGGAGATTTCTGAGGTTCTCACAGTCTTTTCAAAGAAAAACACCCCACAATCAGTAATAATTATTCAAGTATTTCTGAATACCGCAAGTATTTCAAGAGCCCTACCATTGCAATGGAGATATCCACAGCATAATGAAAACTTTATCTCAGTGGGAGGAAAAAAAATACATTGGGAAAGATAAATTTTGTGCAAGATGAAAAAGAGTACAATAGCTGAAAAAAGCAGTATAAAGCTGTGTTAATTTCATTAAAAAGCAAAACATAGAATTTTGTATAGCCTTAAAAACTCCTGATTATTCACAAACAGCCAAAGAATAGACACTTCATATGTAAACTACAGGCAACTCTTAGGTGGCTACACGATTGTGCTACTTCACTGCTGCTTCCCTGGTTATTGCATTACTCTTTCAAGTCTCACAAAGTCCTTGCCTCATAAACCAGCGACATGCTTCCAATATATTATACCCATCATAATCTGCTTATAGACCTTTATGATTCATGCTCATTTAAAAACAGTTTTCCTACTTGCTTGTATTGACAAGACACAATTTTTGCTGCAGTGTCTTTTACCACAGGCTTGCTCAGCACTTGGTTTCAATGGGGATCTCTAGATACCACCCTAATAAATAAAATTATTAAAAATGAACATTTGACCCCGAGGAGTCTCCAATCCAATTAAATCTAAAAATTACATGTATTGTCTTGCTGTGCATATGGTACTAAAATTGTAGAAGCCTGCAGACAAAACAGACCTCCGAGAATACTCAAAAAGTCTGCTCATTTTTCTCTTATTACAGAAAAAAAACCTTAGTTTCTCTCAACAGATTATTTTCTAACTAATGATTCAGTTTTCTTCCTCTGACATTATGTAGGACTGTGTTCTCTTACTTTTCCATCCACATATAACCACCTACCTACACATACGTGCAGACATTCCAACTGCAAAGAAGTATCTCCTGACATAACTGTGAAAAATTACAGCAATAGATTTTCTTCTCCTGTTCCTCTTTTGCTTCTATTTAAAATATAAAACAGTATTTGATTCATTTTCTTGATACTTCATGGTTCAGTTGAATGAGCTGGTTTTGGTTCACAGAGCTAGAAATTGCTATTAACTGATAATAGAAATGGATAGACCAAAACTATTTGAAAAAATTCAGGTCAAATTTAGCTTTTAGTTTTAATTTATTAAGTAGTCAAATACTATTTTTTTTTCATATTTGCCAAAGGAAATTTGAGAACATTTGGCATTAGCACCTATTAAATGAAAATTACCGACATGAAAAGTACTGATTTTCATTTCAGAATTGGCTATATATTTAAAACAGATTGGATAATTCTCAAAAGATTTGAAACATTTCATTTTGGAATAAGACATAACTTGTAGGTTGAGCCAAAATGAAACTTTTCAAAAATATCTCAAGACCTTATTCAAGAATGTTCTGTATTTAGTTGAAGCCGCAAAGTTTTCATCCCAGTTTTTCATACTATCAGTAAATAAAAACTTTGATCACGTGTAAATCTTTAGCCTGCCATAGAAGATTTTTAAAAAGCCCTATGCTTTCCCTGAAAAAAAGATTTGATAGAACACCTCTTACTCTTTGCTGCATACGTGACTTTGCTAATGCGTAACAGGCAACATACAACTACACACATCTCCATGCAGGCACAAACCGAACGGGAGGCTCTAACCTTTTCTCTGCTCCCACAGAGGAGGGCAACATGAGCCTGCCACGCGATGGCAAGATGAGTGAAAGGACAACCTTGCTGGATGCTTTATCCGGCCTTTCTTTCCTCTGGAAAAAGCCCCTTGGAGGTAACACCACAGATCTGACACTCTAAAAAGAGGACAGGACAGTTCAGCCATCCTGTAGTGTTCCACTGTCCTGGGCCTTCAGTAGTTACTATTTTCTCATTCATCTGTGCACGGCCTGAGACACACGTGCAAGGGGTGTCCTTGGGCAGGAGCGCCCACAGCAGCGTGACTTCTATGTGCTGAGGAAGTGAAGTTACACAGGAGAGGCGAACAAGTACTGGAAACGGTTTTGCTCAAGAGAAGAATGCAATGGCAATACATTTTGCAAATAGTGATGGAGGTTGCTATTTGTTACACGAGGGGGAATCGGGTATCAAGAAGGTAGGTATCACTGTCTCCTGCTCAGCACAAAACTATACAATTGCTCTTATTTTCTTTGCTGAAACGGCTGGCTGTTCTGTGATGACATTTGTCTTAATTGTTCTTCAAACAAAAGGAAAAAGTTACAACGGATGGAAGAGCAGAACTGAATAGGTGGAAAATGCCATTTTCATTTGTTATGCTATTATCAAACACATGAACAAGTGTGTGTCTTTATTAACAGAGAATCAAGAAAACAAAACAAAGAAAGAGCTAATTATTAGGATAATTACCAAAAAAGTTAATCCACAGCACACTAGTCCTCTATTTCCTTTCACACCTTTGTTTCAAATATTTCACTATAGCATTTTCTGTTATAGTGCACAGTAATGAAATTGATTTGTCGTTCTGCAGGGTAAGAACAGCTTGAGGACTGAGAGCCACCCATCTCCAGAGAGCCATTAAATGACGAGAAGTGCCAATCAGGAGAACGTCCAACGACAGAACAATTTCCACCGTGGCTTCACTGATAAGGAAAGACATGTCCAGCAAATCCTAAACCCCGCCAAGAGCCTATTAGTATTTAAAGAAACAATAACACCTTTAGACTTACAAATAATCTATAAGAATTCTGAATACTGCTATTAGCAACTCAACACTGATTGCTGAGCTTCAATTCCATTTCCCTCAAAAATAAAGAACCCAATTTTTAAGACTGACTGAAGCCAGTGAATCACCTGCATCAAAACAGGATTGTTGAAAAACCAGGAATTATAGCAGATTTCCTGGAGGAAAACAGAGTTATAAAAAAGTCTTCAGTTATTGTTTACTCCTCCAATACTAATAAAAAAAACAAAGAGTTAATCCAAAAGCTGTGATGGAAAGAAATCACAAATTTTAAGACTCAATTTTTCTTTTGTATCATTTTGTTTTAATTACAGAAGACTTATGTGATTTCCATGGGAGTTCCTACTTCTCTTCTGACCACTGCAGCATGCACTTGCTTGCAATTCTGCTGCCATGTTCGCAAAAATTCCAACAACACAACCTGTGTCCTTGGCAGGACCAGTCGTCCGCAGGTTCATCTACTCTCTTTAAGTATGTTTCTCTAAAATGCTCCCAAATTGCCTAAGTTCAGGAATGTGCAGCAGAGGAATAACGATTTGCAATTCAACTATAATCGTCAAGCACAATGAAACCTCAGCGTGCCAGTCAGCGGACAGTGTAACACGAGCTGGAAAGAACTAACCATGGAGATGGCCTAAGTGACACAGCTGATAACACCACACTGGAGCAGGAAGTAGGTATCAGATATAGAACAAGGAAAATGGAAAAAGACATCTTGTGCAAATCAACAGAGACAGGCAAGTACTCAAAAAAGAACAGGAAGAAAATCCAGCTGGCTAAACTGGGAGACAACAGGAAAATGGTAACATGTGAAGAGAAGAGAGAAAACCAGGGGTGATTTTGTAAACCTTGCATCTGTCTTTACTGGAGGATTTGTACTTAATGGGCTTTTTTTTTGTTTACCACAGAAAAAGGATACAAATACTCCCCACGACAAGAAAACAATCTTTTCAGTTCACTGAAATATGTCACATCAGATGAATATGGGAGAAGTATTATCAAACTATTGTTTTAACACACCACATCAATTGCTTCTGCTATTACACTCAGAAGCACACAACGAAGCACAGGGTGAAATTCACCGTTGGCAGAAACTACCATGGTATTACCATTGAACTGAAACAGTCAGACAACCCAGAGCTGGAGACGCTTGGAGAGACAGTCACCTACCTTTTTGCCATTGCTAAAATCCAGAGCAAACCAGCGCACTGAACTTGGCCTTTGACATGCCGGCTTAGGACACTAAATGCTGCAGTTTCCCAGCTGCACCAGAGTACCCACGTGCCCCGCCAGCAACCGCTGGCTAGCTCACACGTCGACCTCCACAAACCCTACCAGCCTCAGCTCGTACTGCACTCCCCTTACCCGGGAGAAAATTCATTTTCCAATGTTTGGCTCTGAACGTAGGTCCTACGTTCCCCATCTTCTCCAGCAGCTCTTATTTACAGACCTACACAGGAGTATCACACACATCCCTGTAGCGTGCCAATGTTCTCTTCCCTTCGCCAGCCTTTTGGCAAAGGGCCTCCTCCTCCTTCAGCTCATTCCTTTGGGAAGGAGGAAACCACGTCATTTCCAGCCATTCCTTACCCCAGGCTTGAAAATATCTGACAAGTTCACTACTCTACCACAATCCTTTATGGATAGAGGCCACTGGGGCAGACAGGGGAGGGGCTCCTCTGAAGCAATTCAGGCTTTACAAAGACGAGTAACAAGAAGTCACTCTCTGAGGAACGCTCAGAGATGGGATAATTTATATTCCAGGGGTGTGGGGGACACCTAGTGTGAAGGATTCAGGGGTGCTTTGTACGCTTGATAAGTCTGACAGCTAGACACTCTGCTGGTTAGGAAATGACAAGTTTTGTGGCATGGGGAGATGGCAGAGACCAGAGATACATTCAGAGTTCATTTTACCATGAAGAGATGCAATTTCATATTTATCTTTTATTCACGCTACTTGAATAGAAAGGAGAATTAATAAACACTGTAAAACTTCTAATTTCTTATTCTGGGCTGACATGATCATCCATTATCCCTGAGGAAAAAACGGAGCCAACTAGACTTCATACCAGAACAGGACCTCCTTGCTATTCCCAAACACTCACAGAAATCATGTGCACATGGAGTAAGGCAACAGCATTTGAAATACTGAAAACTATGACCACAAAATTCATAGCTAAAATCTAGTTCCACATCAGAGTGCAAAGCATTATGCTGGAACAGTTGATAAATACTTCAGTATGAGCATTATATAGCATTGCTGCAGTTGAGAAGCTGCTGCTCTTTCCTTACTTCAGGGTAATTATTTTGAAAAAGCAAATACCCTGCTGGCAAGGCGCACTTGTAACTGAAACGCCAGGCCACAAATTGAATAGCAGTCACTCCAGAGAAGTGGTGTTTCCTACCCCCATGGCACACAAAGCAACAAGAAAACTGGCTCCTTAGACAATATTGTCTAAGGATCAGAAAGGCTCAGCTTCAGAAATCAAGTCACTGATCTGGACTTCCTTGCACAAGCGTTAGAATACAATCTGCCCCCTAGTCTCTTCAGGAATAATCTTTCCGGACAGTTCTGAATCACAGCGTGATGCAGGCTGGAAGGGACCTCAGGGAAACTGTGATCCAATCCCTCACAGGCCTGAAGCAAGAATAACTTCAACATTAAATCAGGCTGCTCAGGGTGTCCAGATGAGTTTTAAATCCCAAGCAGGCAATCTCACAAACCCTCCGAGCAACGTGGTTTCAGCCCCTCACTGCCTCCATTGTGAGTTTTTTGTCCAGTATCTAATTAGAATTTCCCCTGATGCAATTTGCAATTTCCACAGTTCCCTTGAACAAAAGTAAGGATTTAGACTCTTACTTCTTAATTTCAGCCAGTAAGGAAAAACAATAGGGTTTCCATCTATATTGCTGGCTACTGTCAATCTCTTAAGATAATTTCAAACTTGAGCACACCTACAGTAGTCTTAAATACAAAGAATCCACTATAGTCAGACTGAATACATTATTGGTTATGACTCGAGGCATATGAAGTTACTATGAGTTTAAATTCTGTTTGTCTAGGTATGCATTTGTATTACATGCTTAACAATGCCTATTCAAAGAAAGAAATAATGGAAAAAGAAAAGCCCAAATCTGAAAATAAAAAGAAACTAGTGCTTCTAGGAGAAAAATAGAAAGGCTCGTGAACTCTCGTCATTTACAAATAAAAACGCAATAAAGCAGGGCAATTAAAAGTTACAAAACTGTATTTGCAGAAAACCTTATTACTCTTTTTTTCAAACAGATCACAATCAAAAAAGCTTGCCAAGGAGCCTGTAGAGCTAACAGATAATCAAACCATAGAAAAGAAGTTCAAAGAATAATGTTTTTGCATGTACATTTGACACAGGGAAGTTTGGGAAAGCAAGAATCCTCCTTTACAGGAGACTTCTCAAAAGATCTGTCGTAACTGCTGGCAGAAGGGTCTATAGGATAAACAAAAAATACTTAGCTGATAACAAATCACCAGAACCAGACAATACGCAGTATTTCTCAAAGACCTCACTGGTGAAACAGTTAATTACCATTTGTAATCCCTTACTTAAAAATGCTTCTGTGTCAAAGAACTGAAAGGTGGCAAATATGATATTAATTCACTTTTAAAGGCTTTGGAGAGACCAAGAGAGCTACAGCTCATTACGGCTGCTGTCTGCACCAGGTAAACTGGCAGGAATAATAGCGAACAACAGACTCGGTGTACAAAGGGACAGAGATTCAGGGAAGGATGGCAGATGCTGATCAAAAGAACGAAGCAGCTCCCAGAGAAAGGATGGTGGCGTGGACCAACACTTGCCAGGCTGGGAAAGGGACAACTGAGAGGAAATACAAAAGATGTCTATCAACAAGTAAGTCGCCACAAAAAAGACTAGGGCACAACGGTTCCTTGCCTTCTTCAATTGACACTGACTATTATGCTATAGTAACCTTTCCTTTTTATTTGGCAGACATACTCAGAATACAAATGTTTTTGTGCTATTTCAGGGTTTTCTGTTATAAAAAAAAATAATTCCAAGTGGCATCAAATGAAATTACATAGTGTCAGGTTCAAAAGAAACAAAAATTGATAGTTCCTCACTCATCATGCCATTAAACTGGAGAATTTTTTGATGCAGGATATTGTGGATACTGGAAGTTTATGCAGGCTCAAAAAGCAACTCGGCAAATTCATGGGAAGAAAGTCTCCTAATAACCAGGCACTGCCTCTGGCTCAGAACGTCCCCGAACCAAAAACTGCTGAAAGCCTGAAGAATATTCTGGAGAAGGATGGCACTATGTGTGCCTCTTCTCAAGGCAACTGGCACTGGCTGCTGCTGCAGGGGGATTCTGGTGTTACCTGCACGCATGATCCGACTTCGCAGCTTGTGTTCCACGTTGCTGATGGTTTGTATTTCCTGATAACTGCAATTATAACCAAGATGATGCCACAGAAGTTCAGGATCAGCTATTTTCTTTTTTTTTAAAAAAGGCTTATCTATACATTATAGAGGCATTAAGTCAGTTGATTTCAAAATTTTAAATGTATAATTAGCTGATATAAAATCTCAAAGCCAGTAGAACTCCATGGGGTTTAAGTCTGACTGAAATCAATGGGAAGTTTTTTGTTTCAATAAAAGGTTAAATTAGAGATTTCTAAGAGTTTCCTGACCTTGAGATTGGTCAACGAGCAGTACAAGAAATTAAACCATATGAAAAGGTCTTTAAATGGCATTAAAAAGGCCAGTATCCAAATGCGCAAGTAATGTCTGCAGAAGTATAACCCTAATTGCTAGTTCAAAATTCAGGCTGGATATTACACAACACGGTGCTGTCTTGTGTTCACATTAAGGTTTTCTTCCTGTTAATCCTTCACATGGTTTGGAAACACCTAGAACAAAAATGTTCTTGAAGTAAATTAGGATTTCACTTACGGAAATCCGAGGAAATAACAACAGTTGAAAAAAAACAGAGAGAGAGGGGTTGTGAGTTAAACTTCTAATTTACTCTTGAGCTGGTTCTTTGAACATGTCTTTTGTAAATTTGAATACATATTTTTCGTTTATCTTTTGAAAAAAGGCATTTGAACACAGTGAGGAGGGTGCAAGACACTGCGCATAATTGTGATAGAGTCCAACAGAATAAAAAGACCTTTTCTCACAAACAAAAGATCATGAGAAAAACACGTTATCAGAAGACAACAAAGAAGAGCAGAAGAGCTGTGGAAGTAAAAGACTAAGCATATACCACCTCCTTGTACCTTTGAAAAAGGAGAGTCAACAGTTCATAAGAATAATAAAAACCTGGCCAAGAGCCCAGGACTTTACTGCTGCTACAGGTTGTGATAGTTAGCTAAGGCTACAGAAGACCACAGCAGGAATAATAGATAAGGAGATGCCAGATACTGACCAGTTATAACCCCAACAGAAAACAGGCACGAGGAAACAGCTGAGAAATACCTGAAGCACTACCAGAGATGAAAATCATGCTTGTTCAGTAGGATCCTAGCAGAGTAAGTCCACACAAAGAGTGGTTCTCCCCAGCTTTTTCCCAGATGGTTGAAAGAGAGGATAAAAAACAGGAAATGGCTGGCTGACAGCTCTCAATCCAGTGTCTGTCTGGGGTTTTTTTCAGGATTTAATTTAGTTTATACATTTATGGAATACCAAAACATCATGCCAAAACATCATGCCACCCTTATTTCAAAATAATGATATCGTCATTCCCTGATGCTAATAGAAAAGAGGATTCTAGATAGATATGCATTATAGATCAATGGTATATAAAAGCAGCGTGGAATTAGCTACTTATCAGACAGGTTCATATTTCAATTCACCATTCTTCTCCTATAAATGGAAATGCCACTATGAAAATCAGCCCCAGTTTTGGCAGAAGCATATTTCTTGTAATCTAGTGCGACAAGCGTGATGACCTAGAAACCAATAGGTTCTAAATCTCTGCAAGGCTCAACTACAAAGTTAATGTAAACAGAGAGTAGGGAACAGGAATGCAAAGGAAAAGATAATATGCAAAGCAGTACACAGCCTTTCAATCAAGAACAAAGCAATTGAAATTGGTATGCAAAATCACAGGAAATTACTGAGGCTTCCTCAAAAATGGGAAGTTGAAGAGATGCCCGTTCTAAGAGAATCAAGAAATTCTTCAAGCAAATTATCATAAAAAGAGTAAGGAAAGAAAGAAACTGAGCGTAAGGCATCAACAAAATCTGGAAAGAGTACCAGATCCATTAGGAGAGTTTGGATAGATAAGATCAGGTAATACAGCCTTAGAGTAATTGATGTTCCTTCTATCACAAGTGGATAGAGCTGGAATTCCATGCCACAGCACACACATGTTACAGCACTGAATCAGCACCTGAGGAAACCATCACAGCTTTACAAAGAGGTACAGTATATATAACTTCCAGCACAGTGAGGAAAAAAAAAAGCACCAGGACCCAAGACTGGCACCAGGAAGGCTTTAAGCTCTTGTAGCCAGGCCAGTACTGGATAGACCAGCATTGCAGTTATTTGCATAATGGTTTGCCACTGTACGTCTGCCCATCAGATTGGCTTTGGGACTGGGAAGCGGCGCACCTCTTGGATGAAGACCAGAGTCATGATGCATTTTCCTGGTTTTTTTTTTTCCCCCCTCCCCGTTTGCTTTAATTACAGTTCAACCACTGCTACAAACTAATTCATTAGGAGTCTTACTTGAGGAATTCCCTCAACATGAAGTCCCCTGAAAATAGGGTTATGCTCCAAGGACAAATATATCAGAACAAGACTGATTCCCTCTGAGAGCATCTGTTTGTTGGAGCCTCCTATTCTCAATGAGTGCGACTTTGATGATTTCTGTAGGAGCCAAATGGATGAGGATTAGTCTCCATTTGGAAGCAGTCCTGTTTGCTGATCCCTCCTGGTAATGGAAGAGAAAGGCACTCTAACTGTATGGGTCCAACCATGGCTAGGAGATGACTACTGACAGCCGAGAAATGGCATGGCGTGACTCATCCATCATTCATGCGCTCTGCAAGCTTCAGTTTTGGCATGGTGAGCTGGCTCACCTTAAGCCTGAAGGACGAGAGAGTTTCTAGTTCAAATTTAGGGAATAATGCAGTCTGGGCATAAGTGTTTAAAATGGAGAAGTAAGACACAGACTCGGCCTCAAATCGAATATATAATGTAGACAGAATGGCAGACAAAGCTGTAGTTACACATATCAACACAAGACATTCTAGATAGAGATTACTTTTTGCATTTTTTGGGGGGAGAGGGCATTGAATTAATTTCCAAATCAGTTTCCTAAAATGACAAAATATTTTAAAGTATAGGCACATATAAAAGTCTCATCTTTGGTGCTGTATGCCATCGCACTGCTTTGATTTCTTCTGTTACCTGCATTGCCTGTAACTGGCTAAGTAGGAAAACACTTTACGAGGAGCAATCTAGTTTCTCTATCTAATCAAGACTTCCTAACACAAAGCAAACAAATCTAGTAGTGTATTTAACATTCTCAAAAACAAAAATGCTTTCAGAGATCACTTATTCTGCTTTTTCAGTTTCTGCAGTGATTAAGGATTGATTTGTGTGACTTCTCTTTCTTTGCACATCATTGTCAGTCATGTAAATAAACAGTGAGCTCACAAGCTTGACCCCTTCAGAAAGCTGCTTTAGATTTTAATAACTACATAACAGTTCTTTGCAACAACAGAAGTCTTGATGTGGGTCTCCAACCTACCTTTATGCCATGTGAATGGCAGACATGTCTAAACATTAATTATCTCACATTATGAAATTATCACAGAGTATTATGGAAGTTTACCTCTCAGGATTAACATTCATCTGTAATTTGTAAAGCGGTTTGTACTACCAAATTTTTATTGACTTTGTGGAAGCAAGAACTTGATTAAGAAGAGAGAGTCCCTTAGGCTAAGACCGGAGGTGTTAAATACTGACCTACCCATTCTAATTGAAATTTAGGTACCATACACTTTACTGGATTCACTGAAAGGAAAGTAGTTACAGCCTGTTATATCAACTCCAGGGAGTAGTGAACAGCCAGACATTCCAACAGGATATACTTCACCTATAGTCTTAAATTGCTACCATTTAAATAATAAAGCAACAAAAGACTTAAAAAAATATTTATAGCTCTCATATTTTCTGTCTCTGAGCAGCTGTACACTATTTTGGGGTTAGCAATGAAAATGTAGTATTGGAAAAACTATAAAAAACACGAAGCCAGGTGATAAATCAGTTGCCTCTACGCAGTTATTTAAAAAAAAAAAAGTGCCTTTCTAACTGGAGGCTTATTGCTTTTGCTGATTAAAATCCTAAAAGTTCTCAACAGATCAACTTTTTCATACTAGCTTCTAAGCTTCTTTTAAATTAGTGGTATTACACAAATAATGTCCTAAAAGGTCACACCGATCAAAACTTTCATGCTCTGCTAGCATAACGGCCTAGCTTGTAAGCAGACTTGAGCAGGTTTTGCTGTGGTCTTGTACCTGTTCTTAAAAAGGGAGAACCAAGCATGGCTGCTCAATTCCACTAAGTAATTCCTTTTTTTTCATACTTGCCACTTGCTCAGGATAACATCTTCTAGGCACTCTAACCTTGTGTAGCTACCAAAGATAACGTTACTGAGCAACAGTCAAGTGGAGATTTCTATTTCTAAAGAGCTACAGACATAAACCAGCTCTTTGAGACTACTCCACTTGATTTTGGCAAAAGCCCTAACTGACAATTCCAACAAAGAGCACAAAAGCATGATGTTTGTCAAGAAAATTAGTTCACTGGAGGACACTATGTCACACTCTATTCTTCCCTGCCACCATCTTATTATGAAGGCACCAGGAAACAGAATTAATGAATCTTTAAATGGCCCTTCTTCCGGAGATCATATTAACAGTGTGGTCACTGTTGCAAAAAATAACCTTCAAAGAGTCCTGTCAAAGCTACTGACAGTTCTATAAAGTTTTACGAGCACCATGCCGTTGTGTCTTGAGAAAAGACATAAAGTATTCATCTTGTTAGAGGTCATTAATGCAGAAGATCACACTAGCAAATTTCTGCGGAAAGACAAACTGACACCAATTCATTCACTTCGGGACACACACACACGACACCACAAAACAGTTTCAGATTTTATCTGAGGAGAACTATCCAAGTGAAGATTTCTTTTCCTCTTTGAGTGTCAATAGTTCCTACACAATGACAAGACCAAGAAGAAATGAAAGCCAGGAAGGTGGGGTTTGTTTGTCTGTCTGGATTGGGGTCAACACACTGGAAGTTTCCCGGCAGGAGGAGACCGATTCAAACTTGAGCTGAGTGGATACAGACCGGCCCGCCTTGGGCAGCTCATCCAATACTTACATATTCAGTGCCCCAAAGTACATTTCATCAGGCTACCTTACAGCATGCTGCTACACAAACTTTCCATGAGAAACAGTTTTTATCTTCACACTCAGCCTAAACCTTTGTCTAATAGACCTGGGGTGAGTACTCTAGTCTCTGTGTTAATGGATAAAAAACAAGCAGGGAGAAAAGGAGGAAGGGAAATCAGAAAATATTTGGGTTGAAGAACAAGTAAATGATTTTTTGGACTATATCTGAAAGGTGTTGGAAATCATTCACACCCAGCCTAAACCTTTGTCTAATAGACCTGGGGTGAGTACTCTAGTCTCTGTGTTAATGGATAAAAAACAAGCAGGGAGAAAAGGAGGAAGGGAAATCAGAAAATATTTGGGTTGAAGAACAAGTAAATGATTTTTTGGACTATATCTGAAAGGTGTTGGAAATCATTCACACCCAGCACTAACTCATGCAAAGATGATATATACAAATTGTGTACTTTTCAGTTGTATCATAGCCCAGCCCACAGTTTAAGCAGGTTTCCTCAAGATAAGATTCCTTTATTGATCAAGGTTTTGGACAAGCAAAAGGGGGGGGGGGGGGGGGGGGAGAGAAAGCAACCTTAAGAGTATAAGCCCACGCTAATGCTCTTAACTTTAAAACCTACTGAATTACACATTTCTTACGCTTTGCTTTTCTAGATCCCACTGAGTTTTATAGAATATATACAGAACTAGATATATCTATATTCAAGTTACATGTTGCCAATAATTTTAAGTTATATTCCTATGAGATGAACATGAGGTTTACAATATGCAGTCTGTCTGAGTGGCTGTGATGTTTTAAAGGTATTAACCTATCAGATTAATACAATTTTTGGAAGAGCAATGAAGCGAAACTGTATATAAAGCTGAAAAAGTCATACTAATCTGTATTTTAGAAAATATACACTGCAGTCAGCATATCCACTAATCTCTTATTATTTACATGTAATTGCAGTAAATCTTCATAATGCGTGACCCAGTAATCTCATCTACAGCACCACCAAATAATACTGAGTCATCAACAAAGCCAGTATATAAATTCAGCTTCTTGTACCACACATTGAAGCAACACAGTTTGTGAGAATTCGAGAGTTTAAACTCATATGCTTACACATGGGTTTCCCTGAGACATACAAAACAGTGGTAAGAAATGATACGGCTGTGACATGACTCTCAAAAGCCAAAAAATTCTGAGTATGGTTCATATAACAGCTGATCCTCGGTAAATCATCAAAGCTTCAAGGGAACTACGTGAATTTACATTAGCTGAAAATGTCATCCCTTGAGCCTTAAACCCAGCGTGCAAAATAAGAGAACCAAGATCTAGCTTGAGAGTACAGTCAATTTCAATGCTGAGTTTCCTATCTTCTCCATGGGCCAAAACCTTAATATTATTGCAACTACTGTCTTTACGTAATTTGCTAGAATCCTTTTGACACGTAGGCAAGCATACGGAGACAGCCCATCTCTGAAGTGGGAGAATCAAACTCAGAGTGCTTATATATGCAAGAGAAGTATTTTTTTATCATACACTCCAGAGTGCCCCTCACAGCAAGAGCTTGCTGCTGTTACTGTAGCCTTAGTCTTGCATGCTTCTTTCGCCCAGAGGAGTACTGCTCTACTATTAAGATGCTTGTGTCTGATCTAATTTTGATATCTACCACTTACTACTTGTGTCTAAAAGTTCACCAAATCAAGCACTGACTCTAAGAGGCTTTCCTGCAAAAATACACACCTTTTCTTCTCGTGCATTCATTCATCACATAGGAACTGCTTGGGCATTTATACCCTCGGATTGTGTGTTCACACCATCACAACTGCACGTATCAATGCTTCCATGTGTTGACTGCACATCCACTGCAGTCTTTGAACAGGGTTATCTGTTCCTAACACCTCAACTGGAGTACGGAAGCGGCAAGAGAATCTGTCCAGCAGTTTCACAGATCCTCTGTACAGTAGCCAAATTCCGCCACTGTTTAGCAGCATCAAAAGCACATCATTTTTATATATCTAGCAGTAGTCCCACCAAACATCACGCTAGCTTTCTGGAGCCAAAAGACTGTTTTCTTTGTTGGTATTTGACGACTCAAAACACTCCCAAGCGAAAGCGACAGCACAAAGCCTTCCAAAGGCTGCTTGACAGAGAGCTCTGACTCTAGCGGTGCTTCCCGATGCAGCCAAATGGCTTGTCAGGTGAGGACAAGCTTCTCCGGAATAGGCACCTGTACAGTCACGTGCAACCAGGAGTCCCTGGACGGCATATCTGACAGCAGGCCCTGCACGTAGCACAGCCCCTCCCTTCTGGAACTATGAAAATAAATTCCAGTGTCTCTGTTAAAAGTCACCTGCCTTATGCACCAGTGCTGTATAAAGCTATTCATCTGCCTTCAGACGCTTGCTACTTTGACACTGCTCGTCACAATGAACTGCGGGGTTAGAAACCTGCTGATACTTTTTACTACTTTTTCTTTATACTTTTCACTGTAGAGCTGCCCTCAAACCCAGAGATCGATTTGTGCAGCCAAGTTCTTCCCTAATGGATCAAGTTTCAAGTTAAATCAAAGAGAGAGAAGCTTTTTCTCAGATCAGTAAATGCAAGGTAGAAAAAGAAAGAAAAAATTGTATCATCGGTTTTATAGTTTGGCTGGGACTTATATTGGGATTTTGGAAACTTCTTTTCTATAGGGAAATACATTACTGGGCATGACCAAAAGAGGTCTCCCTGGAGTTGCTACATCTGGATTTCTCACCTTGGGTCTTCAGTGGTTGCTGCTGTCCAGGCCTGAGTGAAAATCCTCTAGTTTCCAAATTTGACAAAAAGGAGGTGCCCTTGCAATTTGGCATTACAGCAGTGGCTACTACACCCATCTTCAACGTGGAGGCATCCACACTAGCCATGTTGTACTGCTTCGTATCTCTTCTAGAGTAAGATGACATTCAGCGGCAGGCAATGCAATCCAACACACACTTTTGGTGCTACACTGATTATCAGAAAAGTAAAAGATTTCCCAAGGCATACAAACGCATAAGCCAAAGAAATTCATGGGTGTGTAAGTCCAACGCTGCTTCCCTTCAAGTAATATTTTGTTTAACTTTTTTTTTTTTTTTTTGGGGGGGGGGGGAAGGGAAGGCAGAGAGGGGACACACAACACAACCATCCCCTTGATCTAGGATCAACATTTGTCATTTAAACAAACCCTCCTAATTTACTGTTGATCTCAAGGTTTACATTCATAATGCAAATTACTTTTTCCATTACTCCATCTATGTTGTTATTTAGCTACTGCTTGTTTATTTACCCATTCATTTTACATATAAAACTTCCCCTAAGCAATCCCTACATAAAGGGCTAAGGCAATTTTTCACTTAGTTTTCTCCTGTGTAGGTAACTCAGATTCTGACCGCAGCTAATCAGATGAGAATTCTTTCAATGAAAAATTTGTGTCACAAAATTCCTTCTGTTTCACCTAAACAAGCTCCCAGCTTCCAAAAGTTTGCAGCTCAGGGACTTCTTGGGCCAGAGGCAGTTTCTAGGTATTAACTTTTCATAAATTTTTCTTCCATAACCATATGCAATTTCCCCTTACATCCACATAAACGCAAGCCAGCACAGTCACAGCTCACTGTGTCAAGAGCCACCTCCTTTTGTCTGTTTTGAATCTGCAAGCCCCAGTTCGCCTTGTAAGACACAAGCAATGATCACTCCCTATACATCCTCTGGTGCTGCCCATGACTTACTAACTTCCATCATACACGCACTGAATTGTCACTTTACCAGCCTGAAGAGCCTAAGACATATCCGCTCTGTACACAGAAGCCATTCTATGATTTTGATTATCCCCACTTCCCTTTTCTGAACCTCTTACAATCCCACGGAGCCTGAAGACAAACACAAACTCCACACAGCAGAGATGCACTCTGCTTCATTCTCCATCCTCCCAAATAGTCCCGGACATTGTTTACTTTTTTGATAGACAATCAACATTGAATTGACATTTCTGCCAAACCATCTAAAATAATCACAAGCTCTTTCATTTCATTCTAATGTTGTGCTTATAAAGCTTTGTCTAGCCTGCTGAACTGCTATTAAAAATGCATGCCTCTACTGCTATTTCTATTATACTTTTGCATAAGAAGATATACGTTAACACTTTTTTGGTTTTGTTCCCAGAAGCAACTTAGGCAACAGTTTAGACTATCAATGATAGTATCCATTAATGTTGCAAACAACTCTGAATTATAAGGATCAATCTGACAAACTTTTATTGCCACAGGGAAATGTTTTTGACCATTTTTCCTTTAATTTTTCCCCAAACAAAAGAAAAAACCCTATGATTATATTTTCAAATCTTTCTTCCATATTTTGTACCTTCTCAAAACACTGCCTCATCTACAGCTTGTGATTCAAAACGAGGTACAATCAATAATTGCAGGGTTTTGTCCATTTTTATTTCATTAACTGCTACATTTCACATTTCTGCATGAAGCTTTTCAGCCCTGTTTCACTTTTTAGGACCACTGGTGTCTGAAGCAGCACAGGTTAGTTGTGCATCAACTACACACATTTTATCTTTTTACCTAATTGGAGTCAGTGTTACTTTCATCATATATTCTGATTTTATGTCCCCTCTCCCCCTCCCTTTCATATTCCCTTGGTCTCTGCCTTAGTACTATTAACTCCAGGTGTTCAAATCTCATGTGATGGATCACAAAATGATGATGATTTTTAAGGAAAAATCCTCAGGTACTTAAAAATAGGTTGGGATTTTTGATTTTCCTTCTTCTGCTAAGCCTTTGGGGATTACACATTTAAAGCTTTGTTATGCTTTTCTCTGCAGCCATGACGCTTGCAGTCTTGCTTGTGTTTTTTAATGAAGGCTGGGGTTCCTATATAATTACATTAAACTAGCAGCCAGTAAAGAAAAAAAAAGTATTTTAGGAGTTTCTACAATACAATTTAATGAACATTAAAATTGTATTTGTAGTATTTTTAGGCTTAAAAAGAACACACAAAAATCAGTACACTCCAGGCTCTGTGGTCATCTGGTGCACTTTTATTCACGGTCCCAGTTACTGCTCACTTTTCTCTGGAAGACACTTGGTATCAAGGAAGGAGGGCAATTTTGAACTCCTTCATGAAGGTGCATCTACAGTACACCACAGCAAAGTATAAGAGCCTGACAGTCTACCTGCCTATTTAAGCATATGGGAGTACATTTAGAAAAGTACAGGCTATTCCTAAAGCTCTTCCAAAAGCAAGCAGCACTTTCTTATTTATAAAGTGATTATTGTATAACATTTATTTTTAGGAGGCTTGAAATAATCTTGCTCTTCTAGTCACCAATGCTACCCCCTAATCAGCCTACTAGGTAACTGTTTCTCATGGTTCGTGATTCCCAAAATGGCTTTTAGAATAACAAACTGTCAGACCTTAAAGGTCAGCAGATAACTGAGCATGCATTATCAAAATACGAGCATTTTGGACACAGTTACAGATACAATCTTTCCTATAACATTCTATTCATCCTGTATGGTCACTGCTAATCACAAATAATTTAGCTATTGAACCAATTGCAAAAGTGATCTTTAAAGGTATTTCCAAGTCTTTCAGTATAATCATCCATATTCTGTTCACTACTTTCTAAAGATCTCCTTCTGAGCCAGCAATTTCCCATTCTTGCTTCCTGTCTCTGTATAAGCATTTAAATATCTCCAAATCCTTCTAGTTAACATCACAAATCTCATCTATCAGAAACCTTTTTGCAGACTGAGGAAACCTGTAGCAGATCAGCTCACAGCTGGAAGGTTAGCTTTATGCTGAAGAGTCTTAAATGCTTCAGATTAATGTGCAAAACAGCGGCATCTCAGATGGATTAAAATAAGCATTTGTGATCTCCTGAAACTATTAGACAATCTCTCCCATGCCACTGCACACTGTGCCGGAGTTTCCAGGTAGCCTTTACAGTCTCCTACCACTCAACTAAGAGTTTATCAGATTTGCACGATGGAGCAGCCACGTCTAGACCTCATTCATCTGACACCGAGACAAGCAAGAAAGGGGCACTGCATGCTGAACATGCATGTTGCCATGACTGCACTATAAAGCAGAGCAGTGCTGAGACTGTTCTTCATTCATCAGAGGAAAAAGGACATTTTCTGTAGACTTCAGGGTTCAGGACGGTTTAGAACACGGTATCTTTCTGTACTTCAATTCCTAATCAATGAGACGTTCCTGTTTTAAAGATGGATTTCTTGTAGAACCTTTTTTTTTTTTTTAACCAATATACACACAGAGACCTTAACAAAGTTTTATATGTATGTACTTATCACTTGTGTGTGATTTAATAAAATACAGGCCTTGTTAATAGTACTGAACATTGGAGGAATACTAGAATTCTTGTGTTTCTCTTCAGAGCTTTTTTTCATCAGTGAGTTACAGCTCACGCACAAAAGTTCACTCTGCAAGAGTGAAAACTTGGCAAGATAAAAAACCTCACCCAAGTGTCTATCTGAGGTCATGAGACAATCAGACATAGAGATTAAAAAGGAAGAACTACTAGAATCTCAGATGTAAATAAGAAGTACTATAGACTAAGGTATTTGATTTAAAATATGACAGATCATAAGTACTGAAAAAAAGAAAGTAAGGTTAAATAGTCAGATTTAAAAAAAAAAAGTAAACAATGCAAGTTGTTTACATGATGCAGGTACATGCTACCCAGGCTCCTTCCTGATGCTGTAATACCAACTAACATTCAGATAGGTTAGTCGTGCCTGACCAACCTAGTGGCCTTCTATGATGGAGTGACTCCATCAGTGGACAAGGGAAGAGCTACGGATGTTGTCTATCTGGACTTCTGGAAGGCCTTTGACACGGTCCCCCACAACATCCTTCTCTCTAAATTGGAGAGAGATGGATTTGATGGGTGGACTGTTCAGTGGATGAGAAATTGGTTGGATGGTCGCATCCAGAGGGTTGTGGTCAATGGCTCAACATCCAGATGGAGATCCGTGACAAGTGGTGTCCCTCAGGGGTCCATACTGGGACCAGTACGGTTTAACATCTTTATCAATGACATAGACAGTGGGATCGAGTGCACCCTCAGCAAGGTTGCAGATGACACCAAGCTGAGTGGTGCAGCGGACATGCCTGAGGGACGGGATGCCACCCAGAGCGACCTGGACAAGCTCGAGAGGTCGGCCCGGGCAAACCTCATGAGGTTCAACAAGGCCAAGTGCAAGGTCCTGCACCTGGGTCAGAGCAATCCCCGGTATCAACACAGGCTGGGGGATGTAGGGATGGAGAGCAGCCCTGCCGAGAAGGACTTGGGGGTGCTGGGGGATGAAAAGCTGGGCATGAGCCAGCAATGTGCGCTCACAGCCCAGAAAGCCAACCGTGCCGTGGGCTGCATCCAAAGCAGTGTGGCCAGCAGGGCGAGGGAGGGGATTCTGCCCCTCTGCTCCACTCTGGTGAGACCCCCCTGCAGTGCTGTGTCCAGCTCTGGAGCCCCCAGCGCAAGAAGGACACGGACCTGCTGGAGCAGGGCCAGAGGAGGCCACGGAGATGATCCGAGGACTGGAGCACCTCTCCTGTGAAGACAGGCTGGGAGAGTTGGGCTTGTTCAGCCTGGAGAAGGCTCCAGGGAGACCTTATTGCAGCTTTTCAGTACCTAAAGGGGGCTTATAGGAAAGATGGGGAAAAAACTTTTTAGCAGGGGCAGCTGTGATAGGACAAGGGGTGATGGTTTTAAACTAAAGGAGAAGAGATTCAGAGTAGACATAAGGAAGAAGTTTTTCACACTGAGGGTGGTGAGGCCCTGGCACAGGCTGCCCAGAGAGGTGGGAGATGCCCCATCCCTGGAAACATTCCAGGTCAGGCTGGACGGGGCTCTGGGCAACCTGATCTCGTTGAGGATGTCCCTGCTCACGGCAGGGCGGTTGGACTAGATGGGCTTTGAAGGTCCCTTCCAATCCAAACCCTTCTGTGATTCTATACAGAGAGTCAGGTCACCAAAACTGTAAGCCTCAAATACAGTCATTTTAAGAGGCTTCTGACTTAAACTATTTTGAGTCATTTTCAAGCTTTATCAGAAAAGATATGTTACTTGTGACTTCCATTTCTTTGAATCCTCAGACACTCCCGTATTCATTTTATTTCCTTCAAAACTGAGCTCTTTAATAAGCAAAATACCCCAAGATAGCTAAAATTTTGAGTTAATAATGCTGAGTCACACTAATGTCTACATATAATTTGTTGAATGCCATGAGATAAAGGGAAATGTAGCATAGATTTTTATAAAATAAATTTTCC
The DNA here is from genome assembly GCA_009819775.1 of Phoenicopterus ruber ruber. Classification (NCBI taxonomy): domain Eukaryota; kingdom Metazoa; phylum Chordata; class Aves; order Phoenicopteriformes; family Phoenicopteridae; genus Phoenicopterus; species Phoenicopterus ruber. Next base: position 2,070,966 of record CM020221.1, read on the forward strand.
TGAAACAAACCACGGTTAAAAAACAACACTACAGGGAAAGAAAGAGGGGGAAAGAGAGAACGTATGCATGAGCAGCAACTAGAATTAGTAGCTTAGCATGGTAATTTCATATTACTAAGCTAACCTCTTAATTTTTCAGTCTATTTCAATGGCTACTCTAAGATTTACATGCTTTTATGTTGATATTTTACTACATTTAAATAGATTCCAGCTATATAAAGACATAACTAAAACAAAGTCTAAGGTCAAAATAAAAAACTGGCTATATGGCCACATTTGATACTGTAAAAAGTAGGAAGAAATTATATTCCTGAGTGCAGCATTTCTATTAAAATACGGTGCCAGTGAGCGCAGGTCAGAATTGCAGAGGTGCGCACACACAGCTGGGAGGTAGCAGAGACGGGGCAGAGGTACAGCCTCAGCTTAAAAGCAGTTCCCGAGGGAAAGAAGGAGCAGGCCCTCACTTCTAGCTTTCTTCACAACAGCTCTTACCAGCCACAGAGCTGACCTTGGACCCAGCCAGCTAAATTCTAACTTTGCCAATTAAACTCCTAGAGGGGGAACGTGCTCCGGGTCCTGACGATGACTGAAGTCATTCACTAAGGCATTTGAGAATTAAATTATTCAGTATATTAAAGAATCCACAGATATTCCTTCCCTACCCCCTCCGTTTTTTTTTCCTGCTCCGTGCATCTTGTAGTAACTAAGGTCTGAGTCACCTCTACAACATTTGCAGTATGGACATATATAAGCAACTCAGTTGATCCTTCTTATGAAGCATGATGCATACTTAACCTCCTCTTTTTTCCAAGCTATTTTACTCCTAAAGCTTTTTTGTGGTACAAAAGTTGTTTTAACAATTCCTGATCCTTCTATTTCAGATTGATACAACAGACTATAATCTACTAGTTCAGTGGTCTTCACTTAAAACAAAACATACTGGATGACAGTAGTTACAGTTTCCACCTAGGCAGAGTTTCTGCATAAAGACGACATTTGGTTTTCTCTTTAAAAACAGACACACATACAATCCTTTAACCTAGATAACGCTCCACTAGAAAGATGATGTAATTAAGCATACACAGATTTTATTTACACACACACACACACAAATACACATGCATGTGTGCATAATTTACATTGACACAAATGTAAATTGTTGAGTGGTGTAATTAAATACACACAGCAGATGAGTGTCAGATACCACATTTTTAAATCAACTTTGTAGCTTGACAATTCTCTATTTGAAACGCACTGGAGCACACTAACCGCATAGATTTGGCACTAGTTGACGTGAGAGCATGGGAGTAGCTATGAACAATGATTAAAAAGCTTGATTTGCTATCACTTGCTAACCAAGATAATTTGGGAGAAATCATACAAAATTAACACATTGCATTCCTTTATCATTCCTCCTCTGCAAGATCACAGACTACTGCACTCCTTCAAGAAAACTGTGCAGCAGGATGAAGGAGCTGCCCACTTTTAACACCCTGGCTCTGCCCCAAAATGCTACATGTAAGCTATAGGTATGTCTGTTTCAGACGTCTCGATTTCACTTCTTGTAAACCTTGAGTAAATAGTTGACATACAGACATATTTTTGCTTCTTTATGGAAGCCACCTGTGTTTTTTCAGGTGTTCTCACTAGCTTTCATTTCACCCTTTAATACTGTATCCAAAGACTGCATGTTTAGGGGAAATAGGCAACAACCTCATTACCCATACATCAATAAAAGTTACTTTCACTTGAACTTCCCTACCTACATGTTTCAATAGTTTGAGGTTAGAAGATTTTAAACTGCATTTTCCTCAGTTTAAAAGAACAAAAAAAAGAAAAAAGTTGGCTAATTAGGTATCAGGTATTTCTCCTCTTGATTTTCAATTTTAGGTATTTAAATATTGCAGTTAAATGTTTTGTCCATGGACAACTCCATGAACCAAGGCAATGCTCTTACCAACCAAATTTTCAGTGTTGCTTTTTTTTAGAATGGGTTTTGTCTATTTTAATTATTTTCACTAGTTCATACTTGTTTAAGTCTCTCTGTTCATATACCAATACAACATGCTTGCTCTTTTATTCCCTGCCACCACATTTTTAATATAATATGGCATACCAATACTTTTTTCTGAATTAATTTTTTTTCTTAATCTTGGAAGGTGTCTTCTTGCCCCTGTCTGTAAATCCAATTGTTGTCAGGTTTAACGTCATGAGAGTCAAGATTTACCAGGTTCTAAACTGCAGCCTGTTCTTAAACATGAATGTGGACTGCTGCTGAATAGTTTTTTTAAATAATCTTCTTTCCAATATCTGTCTCATCTTCTGACGAGTTATTTGCTTACGCCAAAAGCTAATGCGTAGTTTGATTAAAGATGGGTATTTTTCCTACACAGGAAGAGTAGATAATGTACTTTGAAAATAGTTTAAGATTTCATCATTCAGTAAATGTTCCCACATAAGGATTGCTGCAGTTAATACTTGGCTGAATGAAGTTCTCCACAAGCACTCAACTCAGTTCTCTACAGACACAATTTGTATCCCACCGTATTTGTGAAAAACAGACTATGGATTAATGATGCTCTGTACATAAAGGACTATAAATGTTGGGAGAATAATTGTAATGGCCATGTAAATTAAAAAAAGTATCAAATATTATTCTAGCAATTAAAATAAGTATTTAAATTAAAAATATTTAAGGTCAAAAAGTAGCAACAAATTCAAAAGAAAGGAAGTTACTACTGCAGCAAGTTTTTTCTCTGTTACACACTCTTCACCCCTTTGTTAAAAAGAAGAGTGAAAGAGTGGCACATTTATGCTGGGTTTTGACTTAGCTTTGTATCTGTGATACAAGGGAAGTATCAATACAGGCTGGGGGATGTAGGGGTCGAGAGCAGCCCTGCCGAGAAGGACTTGGGGGTGCTGGGGGATGAAAAGCTGGGCATGAGCCAGCAATGTGCGCTCACAGCCCAGAAAGCCAACCGTGCCCTGGGCTGCATCCCCAGCAGCGTGGCCAGCAGGGCGAGGGAGGGGATTCTGCCCCTCTGCTCCGCTCTGGGGAGACCCCCCTGCAGTGCTGCCTCCAGCTCTGGGCCTCAGCACAAGAAGGACATGGACCTGCTGGAGCAGGGCCAGAGGAGGCCACGGAGATGATCCGAGGGCTGGAGCCCCTCTGCTATGGGGACAGGCTGAGAGAGTTGGGGTTGTTCAGCCTGGAGAGGAGAAGGCTCCAGGGAGACCTTATTGCAGCCTTCCAGTACCTGAAGGGGGCTTATAGGAGAGATGGGGACAGACTTTTAGCAGGGCCTGTTGTGATGGTTTTAAAGTAAAGAAGGGGAGATTTAGACTAGACACAAGGAAGAAGTTTTTCACACTGAGGGTGGTGAAGCCCTGGCACAGGTTGCCCAGAGAGGTGGTAGATGCCCCATCCCTGGAAACATTCCAGGTCAGGCTGGATGGGGCTCTGGGCAACCTGATCTAGTTGAGGATGTCCCTGCTCGTGGCAGGGGGTTGGACTAGATGGGCTTTGAAGGTCCCTTCCAACCCAAACTATTCTATGATTCTAAGTAAATAAATGCAAACAGAAAACACGACAAATGTAAAATCGCATAAAGTGCTATCACACTCTTGTGAAGTTTAACCTTAAATATGAAGCAAATTGCTCAAATGGAAAAACGTGAATTAGGGACTTAATGAAAAAAATGTATGACTGTTAAGACTGCTCAAGCAACAGATTACCACTGAATGTATTGGCAATCAGCTCTCTTAAAACACTAACTAATTTTAAATAGATAACATTAATTTATAAATAAGTGGTTTTAGCATTACAGCTAATATCCCTCTTGCTCACCATACAGCACATAGTAATTACAGCCCTTCTGAAATCATGCTTCTAAAAACATCGCTTCGCTAGGCACAATTAGTTGATTGCATCAGAAACTAAAGTAAATGCTTGTTCACAAAAGCAGTATTTCCAGTAGCCTGATCACTAGGACCACTTGGGAGTTGTACAGACTCAGTACCTGTTAAGATTTAGCCTGCTATTTATAACTTTTACTTCTTAGGGTATGGAAATTTGTCTACATTGGAGGCATTTGGAGAGAGGGTTGGCTACCCCATGCAGACATTGTATACCAGCAGTTTCACACATAGTCACACCTCAGATCACCAACATGGAGAAGAAATTAAATCAAATGCAGACAGTTAATGACAGGGCATACAATGCAACACAAATGTCAAGGATGAGGTGCCTTTCTCCAGCTCTGATACCACAGCTGTGAAAATCAGTAAACCCCAAGCTGAGGCTGAGGAGATGCAGAAAACTTCACATCATATCACAGGTGTTAAAAACGTTGGTTTTCTTGTTTGTCCTTTAGAAATTATTTTAGTCCTGGCTTTTATAAGTCTTTCTCTAAGATACTACGACGGGGAATCTGAGAGTTTGTACAGTCAGGACTAGTTCAGACTCTCTACTGCAAGACGTTGTAATGAAGGAAATACCTGTTTCACCCAACAGCTCAACTGCCCTAGTGGTTAGGCTTCATACATCTTTTTCGCTAGATTTGTCAGCAAATTTGCCTTAGGTATGAGATATGTCTGCGGAATGTAGGACATTTTATTCACAAATTCTGGCTTTCAAACACAGATTTCACACATCTATTTCCTCATAGGAAAAATAATTTCTTTTCCTGTACATCCTATAGCCACTGGGTAACAACTGAGTATATTGGGCTAGCCCAGCTTGCAGCAGCCTTCCATGTGCTGGTACCGTTAGGTATTGTTCATAACAGAGTATGGACACAGCACTCGCCACCTTTTGTCTGTCGACTCCGAAATACACAATGGGACATAGCTGAGGGAATGTTTTGAAGGAAGCCATCTCTGTACTGACCTGTTACTGTGTAACATCAGGAACAGGTCCAAGGTGCCAATTCCTCACTGTCATTAGAATGGCAATGTTCCTACAAAGCACATTTTAGGCAACTAACAGAAAACTAGTGTGGAGCAAGGGCCTCGGTGTGGCTTGCATGAAGCCTTCAGCCTTGTAGGATCAAGCTTACAGTTTATAAATGAGTAAGCAACTAATCACAGGAATTAATATTTTGCAATACCTATGCATTATTGGAACGGATGTTGGGTGTGATGGGAGATCAAATTCTATAAATTTCACAGCCCCTACATAGCAAAGCAGGAAAAGATAACTAAAAATTTTAAAAATGTATTTGTCAGACTGAGATATTATAAAATACAATAAAAGTGTTGAAAATATTTTTATACTAAATGCCAATCTCTATCCACTGTAAAATAAATCCTCAAAAGTTAACCGCTCGTCCAGTTTCTTTAATCAAAATTAAACAAAAATTTAACAGATCTTTGAATTGCACAACATACAAACTTCACATCCAATTTTAAGACGACTAGAGACAGAGTGACTTATACTTTTATGCCATGTCCTTGTAATCTTGAAGGAATCAGAAACACTTATTACAGGCATTACATACAGGGTTTTTTTTTAAAATAGGTTTGATTATGCAAGCCTGTTGGGTTATAAAAGGAGATGGAAAAGCGTATCTACTATTCCATGCAACCAGTCTATAATTATACTGGGAGCATTGCGCATGCAGCATATGCAGGAATGCCCCCCACAAAAACAAGCGAACTACATACCCTGCTCATACAAGTGGGGCCATGTAAAAAAAGAAAGGAAACAATTTTAGAAAGAGATGGAGCTGTAAGGAACTTAAGAAAAAAAAATTAAAGAGAGACACTTATCCATGGGCTTGTTGTTTTAAGTGTAAATTCTTGCAGTATGCCATACTGAACGCTTGCCAATGTGTAAATCTGACTCACCTGCCATTCCCTGGCAAGACTGGACCAAAGATCAAAGCAAACTCAACCAAAATTAAGAGATTATTAAGATGCAAAGCTGACAATAACCCAAAAGGTGGGTGTCTCCTTACTTTAAAGGAACGTGCAAAAACCATTTTAGGATTTTACTATTAATCTCATTTCTGGAACTGTTCATTTTGTTTTTAGAAAAACTCTAGTTGTTTGCAGTTCTGAAAATTAAACTCATCATTACCACAGAAGCACTGCCATAGATGCACACATTTCTGCAATCTACCGTCACAGTCAAATTTTCACCAAGAACAGGCTAATAGCACAGTGAAGCTTTGGGTTGCTCATAACAATCCACCCCTTCTGTTCTGAAACATCGCTGGGGTAAACGGAATACACTCTCTTCCTCCCTAGCTCTAATATTTTGCTTTGGAAAGGTAAGCAGCTACAAAACCACTCCCTGAACACAAATACAAGGGGATTAAGATGGTACTGTTGCAGAAACGCTCTTCTCGGCAAATAAAGGAAAACCGCAACAGGTTGGCAGCTGTTGGGGACAACACTCCGCCCTGTTTGCAACAGATAGCAAATGCCCTGGCAGAGCAAGGGGACCACACCCCCACGGTAGCCCTCTCCTAGCTGAATTTCAAGGATAACAGTGTCGTTCCTGAACAAACAACTAGCCTGCGCTACAGATTTCTGCCAGCAAATCTGTGTCAGTACAGAATGTGAAAACATCCTCTATTTGCAATCCTCAAGGCATAAATGCACCCATAGAGATCGAAGACGACCTCTGGTGCTTCAGCTTGTGTTTTCAAAGAGCTGGTATAATCACGCAAATATCACAGATCAGGTATCTCAGTTTGTCACAGGATGCTTTGCAGTAACACAAAGAAAAACAACTCTGTTTCATTAGCAAAGTGAATATATTAATGAGTAATTAATGACATTTTATCAAAGATGATAGTGCTTAGGTCTTAGTGATTAAAGGCACATCTGGGAGGAGGTATCATTTTGGAGAGAAAAGTTGCATAGATACCTTTTTTACTGTATATTCTGCACTTCACAAATGTGAGCGAGAAACTAGAAAAAAAGCAAATGCACAGCGATGGCATTCAAGTGGAAGGCCCATTTTACCAGATAAAAACAACTCAACTAGAAAGCTTACCTTCAAGGTAAGTGCTACTCTAACCAAGAAGCCAATTTGAGGCCCACCCCTGGTTACTTCCACAAGGAAGAAACTTGACGATAAACAAATCTCTCTGACACCAGCCTGCTTACAGTCCATGAAGTCACAGAAACGCTGCGCCACTGAACAAAAAGCAAATAAAAGAACAGTCATCAGCTTCCTTACAATTTCCAAGGCTGTTTCCTCAACAGGGTACTTGAGAACTCTCAAGGAGTTCTGCCAACCTCACCATCTCTCTCTCTGCCGCGTTCTCCCTCATCTCATGTTTCTGATCATCCTCTTAAATCTGCAACCTAACAATATCCCAGATCCCACTGGCTATCAACCATCAGAGGAAACCTGTGTTGTTATTAATACAGCAGTTGCTCTTCTCAAACTAGTGTGTTGGTTGGAGGCTTCTACTCCTCAGCCAGCTCACTGCTGAACAGTTCTATTCTCTCCATTCAGCAGGAATACATGGCACACTTCAGTTGGCATTACAGTCCGTCCTGACATCAAAGTGCTCTCACTTAGAGCTATTAGTACCTTTCACCTTAAAGTAATTATACTCTACTAGTTAAAGAAACACATGGGATGAGGATGGCAGTCCTTAACGTTTTGTATTCAATTGAATAAATTAGTATGATCAAGTTAATGCAAAAATCCCCCTAGCTAAGCAATGCAAACCAAACCAACTCAAACCAAACCAAACGGACAAACCAACTGCCTACCCAATGCTTTCTTTTCTTATCCCAGGTAAGGGTTTGGGGACCACAGGTTCAGCACACAGACAAAAGTATCCACTACGGGGAGAGTCTATCTGATCCAACCACTACCGGTTCCTGGTTTGAGACCAGCATCGCGTCTTCATCTCTGCCACACAGACATACTGGAAAACTAAACTCTGATCACAACGTCAAAATGTGTCAAACATTAATTTCCACATCATGCAAACAATCTCTCAAATGACCCATAATGTTCAAAAGAAATTTCAGAAGAAATTAAGATGAACTATGTTCAGAATATTCCAATTAATTTATTAATGCAAAAGCTGAAATCAATTTTCAACATCATTATTTTAGTTTTGGTATCAAAATGAACAGAAAATGTGGAAGAGGTTTGTGCATTTCTTTATCTACATGTTAAACACATCATCTTAATGACAGCCTCTTTTGAACTGGCTAATTATGATGCAACAATTTGAGTAGAGGTTTTATGGCACAGACTGCAGCAGGGACCTGCGTAGCTTTCCTGTGACCCTACAAATAGTTCATTGCATTGGTGTGGAATGCAAATACAAGTAAAAAATGGTCAGAAAAAAATGTTAACAATCAATGTCAGACGAGCTTTGCTCAGGACCAACTACTGCTCTTAAAAGCAATAGGTGGTCTTCATGTACCAATGTGGAGCAAAGCTGTAATGGTTTTTTGACACATCAAGAGACTTTTCTAGAACTAGGAGTAAGGTGTTTACACTGGAGTTTGAGGAGGAACTGTTGGCCAATAGAATAGAAAATAGAGAATACATGAACACCAATTCTGCAGTCAGTCCTACTGCTTGCTCTTTAAAGACGCAGTGTCTAAACAGTGTCACATATCCAGTCTCGCTTAGTCTTTACCCCTTTTTTCATCTGTGATAGGTAGTCCCTGGTTTTGGGGAGGGTTTTTTTGGTTTGGTTTGGTTTTCTTGTTCATCCTTGTGCTACGTTCCTTTAAAAAGGCTGAGGAGAACTGAGGTGAGGAGGGAGGCAAGCTCCCCCAGCGCAGGCTACGGCAGGGAGCAGTAAGTTACAGCACAAGGAGCTGAGAACCTGCTGCACGGGGAGAACAGGAGCGCGCTGAGGGCAGCAGGTGCAACCTCATAGGAATCAGCAAGGACTGGAAAATGTTTACTATATCTCAGCAAGTTAGTGTGTTGGCTGAAATCAAGGACCCATTGTGAAGGTCAAGGGCAGTATGAGGTAAGACACTTAGAAACTCTCCATATATCTTTTCTATTACTTGGAATCTTCTCTATCTAAAAACTAGGTTTTTATTCTATCAAAACCTGGCTTTAATATTTAAAAGCATTTCAGTCATCTTTGAGAAGCCCACTTTAATGAGAAGGCCTAGGCAGATCCCTTCAAAGCTCTGGCTGACTTTGGGGTGTCAGCACAGCACCACACAGCATCTCAAGTGCATTATGTACACAGGCAACCAAAGCATCCATTTTCACCTTCTTCAGTGTCAGGAAACGTTGAAGCATCACATGACACACAATATATATGAATATTAATAATTCTGATGTTTCTCTCACAACATGTGAAGGCCAGCACTGCAAAATGACTTTAACACCTGCCAAACTACATGATTTCTACAGGCAGTGTTTTGGCTCAAAGCACGGGTCTGTGGGTGCAACAGACAGCAATCATCTCTCAAAGCCTGACAGGCCACTTCATGCCTTATTTCAGAGTCAATGTGAGTGCTGAAGGCGACGCCTGCTCCCAGCCTGACTTCGGGCTGGACCAGCAGGTGGCCCTGCAGAGTAGCAGAAGATTCCCTCCAAAGCTGGAATCCCATAAAAACCTCTCTCGTGCTACCAGTACGCAGGCCTCACTTGAAAATGTCATTTCGTATCAATTAGATAACCATAAAGAAATCAGACATTTTAATGACATCATCTTCATCCAGACTTGCCACTGTCACTATACACGCACAAGGGGTAGATGATTTTTGAGATCATTCTAGCCCAAAATAAGAACAAGCTTGCAACTTACAAGATTGGAAGAGAGAAAAAAGGCCATTCTAAAATATACTTAACAATGACACATTGCAGTTTAAGAAACCACTAACATTAATTAATATTATGTTTCTGAGCAAATACGCATCTTGACAAGAGCAACCATCATATAATTACATAAGCAAATAAGAAATATGTTCATATTCTAAGTATTGTATGCAAGTTGATATCAGTTGTACTTTAGAAACAAATAATAAACTAATTTGAGCAAGATAGCCTGCCAAATCGAGCCTGAAGCTTGAAAAAACCAAAGTTCTGCAGGAAGAAGCTAGTCCTCTAATTTCCTGCATGACTGGAGACACAAAATTAAGACAAAGTGTCATTTTATTAAGGCCCAGAAAACATGCTTTTAAAACTAAGGTGGCTTTTAATTCTTTAGCTTCCACAGCTTTTAGAAACAAACACTCGTTTAAAATATCTCAGTGGCGAGGCTTAATGGGCTGAAGGCAATCTGTGTTAATGGTGTCTACTCCGGAACGGAATAGATTTTTTCCTCTCAGTGCCTTTAGCTTAGAAATAGCTAATACCTCTTTCTCCAACTTCTTATTATTAGTAATTATAGGGACGAGAAATTACCAGTCCAACCTAGATGTCATCTTATTTAAACTTAAGACTATTTGTGTGCTCTAGAGAGTTTTGCTGTTGTCCTGAATGAAACAATTGTTAGAAACTTAAAGGTACGAAACCATTCCTCCTCTAATTATGCATTTCATGCATTGCTAAACCCTTTAACAAAATGGAGTCAGAATTTTGTGGCTGACACATTATCATACGTGTGGAAAATTAGTGCGTATTGTAGTGACTAAAATGAAAAACTACGAGGCTGAAAACTACTGATTTAAATAGGTACTATTATAACAATAATACTACCAGATAATGAAAAACAGAAGGTACCAAAAAGGCTTCCTAAGGTTTTTGAAAAATAAAACAAGAAAGCCTCCATTACATTCTGTATTTCCTCAATATAATACATTTCAATAAAATCTTTTAGAATGACCAATTATCTTGAATTGATTTTTTAAAAATATTTAAAGTAAACCTCTCTGGCTTTGTGAGCTATGCAGGCAGGTAAAACCATGTTTCTCAGTGTAAAATCAGTATAGCTATATGGCAACAGGTCTACAGAAAGGTCTTGACATTTGACATGAAAGAAATGTTTTGTGTGAATGATTGCCTTTACTCAGGGCGGATAAAAAAACACACCTTTAAAAATGTGGAATACTGTATCACATTTCAGTGCTACATTCATATAGACTTTTTCATTTATTTATATATTACAAATGGAGAACAATCACTGAATTCACGCCTGTAACTATAACTGATTACAGTAAATCTGAACTCTGCCTCTGTTACTTTCTTTTACTTTCTCTATCGTTCCTTTTCTCAATGCTACTTGACCATCTTAATATTCTTTTAATTATACCATGTGTCTGTAGCAAAGGTACAGTTCTACCAAAATCAAAAGAGCGCTGAAAGCATCAGCACAGACATAGGCATATCGAGGCAATTCTTCATCCCACATAGTTACACTCTAGAACAAAAATGGCCACTCCTTGGGAATTTCCATGCTGCTTTCTATTGGAAGGGGAAAACTATCAAAACATTTTTTTTTTACTTATTTTTCTGATGCCCCTTTCCCTGAACACATCTAATAATAAAACAAGACCACCGCTTTTGTTCATTACTTCCAAATGTCTCCCCTGGGCAGCAACCCAACATCAAAATATTCTACCATCAGTCTCTTAGCATCTTACTATTTGTGCTTGTCTGCCTGCTTATGGCTCCTCGCTGCCCTTCTCCTTAGAATTCTGTTGTCTCTAGATACAGCCATTAGCATACAACCCCCTAATTGTGGCTTGTCTCTAGTAACACCATTATGCGTAAGTAAAAGCCCAGATGCTGGCCAGCTTGACGAGGACCTGCGTTGACAGAATGGTTCCCTTTGTTTCAATGTATTTTACAATTAAATAAATTTCTTAAACATTTTTTACATTAATTTTAAAGTTCAGTGTTCATGCGTTACAACAGTGCTTCATCCGACCTCCCCTCCTATACATTTAGGATATTTCATTGTTTATCATACTTGTAGCAATTGATTTTAACAGCTCTTACTCACTTCATTTCTTTCCCTCTAACTATGGTATACTAGTTTGCAACAGACTGTGTTTACCTTGTTAGTCCCCAACTTTAAAGAGAAATAGCAGCTCATACCTTTAGGTTCATGTTGTTGTGACAACAGCAGATCAATGTTTGATTTGCCATCTGCCTTGAGTACCTCTTATATCATCATTTCTTCAATTTATATTCATTACAGAACACCTGTCAAATCTGTTACCCAAATTATTCTGTGTCCATGTTGTACCCCCAAACATGTGAAACCACTGCTTGTGCAATCAAAGAGCAAGTCTTGTTTGAGAAACACCACATAAAAGAAGATTGATTTTCATCTTGGAAATGTCAAACTTCTGCCTATAATGCTCAGCTACATTTTTCTGAAACAGCAGAGTTCAAAAAGAGCCATAGACCTGACAAATTTCCGACACATCATGATGGATGTGACACGTCTACTACTTTACTGCCAGAAATGTCCTCCAACAGAATGAGGCAATCAATGAAGAATAATAAATCTATCCCAGATAGTAGAACTATTTTTTGTACATGCATAAGAGAAGAAACAACACATTTTTTACATCTCTGGAGACTCCTATTTTAATAAACTATTACACTAACTTTATTTAATATTATTACAATACCAGTTGCACACTTTAATCTTTATCTGTTTTATCTGTTCAATAGTTCTCCATCTAAACTCCTAACATGCATTTTTGTATTATTAAGCTAGCGGAGGAAAAAAATAAATAGAATTTAGATAGAATTTAAAACACGCTTTCCTGTGAAAAGAACAAGTTTTTCTTACCTTTTTTCCTGGTCCCTCTGTCAGCCAGGAGAACGACAGCTGCTCCAAATGTATCTGTTGAATTACGTCCCCATCATCCTAGAAGATATTGTTATTGATTAATACTGCATCAAAATTTTACCTTGAAAATTCCCATATTTGAGATAAATTACAGCAAGTTTGGAAAAGTTAATTTGATATTCATAAATCAAAGCCTTCTAGAGAAAGAATTGGTTTGATTTATAACTAATGCCTTTGAAAGTATTCTACCACCTACCCTTCAAGTAACAGCCTTGACTTCAGCAACAGAGGAAATATACTCCAAAATATGTATTTTCTGAAGCCATTTGACCACAACACTAACAAAACAAGCACAGCTCTATCAGCTCAAACACAGTGATTTAAAATACATTTTTTTATGGTAACATGAGTACATTTAACATTTTCAGTAAGCAGGCTCAATAAATCTAAAAACTGTTGCACGAATAGATTAATAGTTACTGGTGCTTGTGTGTGATTTCAAAAACACATCCATGCATCACTGTCATAATTCTATTTCTTCCCTTATTTTATACATTCATAAGCATAAAGACAATATTTAATGTTGTTGCAACCACGACAGTTTGAATTAAGCAAAGCACACACACACAGACCAAGCAGATACGCGACTAAAGCTCACAAAATTTTCAAACTAGGAATTTAACGACACAAGGTTTTCCAGGGCTAAAGAACTTCACTTTATTCACATACAACCACAATCATTTAGCTTTTCTTATACTGCAGTTCCAAACAAAAACCAGCAGTATGACAGGCTAGGAACATTATGGCACTCGTGCTCTTGTCTCCTGAAATGTAATGGCTGCATTTATAAAGAGGCTGAGTAGCATCTGTGTAAGAAACAAGAAGCAGGACTTGTTCTGCTTTTGCATAAACATTGAAGAAACAAGTATCTAACCTGTAAGTCAGACACACACCTGCAACATACCAAAGTGTTTTTATAAACCTAGATAACATAAGACTCCTACGTTTAATCTGGTATTATATTCTTTGAAGGTATTTCTTCATCAACTGTCAAGGGGTAAACAGATGTGGGGGGGGGCATTCAAACAAAGTCACATCTTTATCAACCCGTGCTTGATATCATATATCATGTTCCTAGTCACTCTTTCACACCCACATACACATTACAAGGGGTCACCTGGGTCCGTGGCCAGCTGAAATGCCAGTGTCAGCGGCCCCTCACACACCAGCTTCCTCCCGCCTCAGTCTCTCAGAGGTCCTTGATCTCTCCTCTGGCAGAGGCAGGCCAAGCCTTCCCCAGACAGCCCCTTTCTCCCCCAACCCTAGCACCCTCTCATCTACCATTCCTGCCCCTCTCCTCCACCCTCAGGTGGCCCCAAACCCACTCCCCCCCTCAGGGCCAGGGCCACCAAGCTCCACAGCAGCTGCCTCCAGAGCCCTCACACAGGTGGCATATGGGGGCACTGCACACTGTGATTGGCCCGTCTCTCCCCGAGGTGCTCCCTGATTGGCTGCTGGGAGGGATGTCAATCCAGTCCCACCCCCAGCGGTTCCAGATCATTCCAGATTGTTCCAGAACATTCTGGATCACTCCTCCACCCTCAGTCACCTCCCTCTTCCTGCAGAAACTAACCCCCGAGCGAGCCACAGAGAGGGCTCACCACATTTCCCTTTCAAAAGGTATAATTGTAAATGGGCCCATCAGCCTGATGGAGAACACACTTAAATTTCTCTGAGAAAGGTTCGGACTGCAGATTAATTAGCAACCGCCCCTCACAACTGCCTTCCCTTCTGCTTTCTGAAGTCTCCCCAAAATGGATTCGCCTGAAAAAGCAAGCAGAAAAGTTGTCTGCCTTAATGCACAGCCTACTAACAAGAAACCACAGCAAAGCCCACCTCCACCTACAGGTAAGCGAACAATCTTTACCACAGACAATTTTCACCACCATTGATTTAAAAGTGGTAGTGACACCCTGCAAATCTTAACCACCTCACCTGGGAGCAGCTCTCCCTCCTCTGGCTCTGCCCCAGTGCAAAGGGGACTTTGCTGTGAGGAAACAGTTACGTGCAGCAAGGCAGCGAATGTACGTTGTTGGCTCCTGACGCCATTTTGTCCTAATACACTGCTAGAAGGGGTAGCTTGCTGCTCCTGAATAGTCTTATAAGCAAAGGGGAATATGAAACATCAAATGCAGAAAATAAGGACAAAAAGCAGATTTCGTAACTGTGTGTGCATGAACACAAAGGAATCTCACAGAAAAAGTTATCTTATAATTTTGTATGCGGCCTTGTTATCCCTGACACCTGGCTAGACACAGCTTCATTCTCACAGCTCCTGTGAAGGGCAGGAAAGTAACACATTTTCAGAGTCCACATGAGGAAACTGAACTGCAAGTTTATGATAAACTTTCAAAGAATTATAAAACACTCCCATGACAATCACTCTAATTTGTGCATCTCATAGCTATTTCTAGCAAGCACAGTTTGTTGGTTGGTTTGGGGGGTTTTTTTGGTTTTGTTTGTTTGGGTTTTTCTAAGTGAAAATAACAACACAGTATCTGAGGAAAACAAAATTAAAGCTGTGCATCACTGCTTTGTAGTTGTTTCTGACAATTAATAAAAGAATTTCATATTAAGAAGTGCAGAGGGAGGGTAATACAGACATTGCTATTTCTCTTCACGCTTGATAATATTTTTTTGTACAGTACGTTCTCTGATATCAGCCAAATGCTCTGAAAATGGTTATCTGTGTAGGTAACACTTATTTTGAAAACAGTAACTCTAAAAAACTGTGATTTTTATTTTTCTGGGAGTTTAAATAACATTTTGAATGTACTTTAATTTTTAACAATAGTAAAATATTTTACGTTAGTATAATGGCATTGCTTACTATGCCTGAAGCTATTTTTGGATTTTTCATAACTGGCATAACAGTTCACCTAATCATCTCTAATGTTAATGTCATCACATTTTTATTTCTGATACAAATAAAAGTTTAAAAGAAATGTTAAACAGATCAGAAGCCTAGAATCAGTACAACTCTTGCTGTATCACACTATTACTTTCTTATTTTGCCACTGATAATAGCAGTAAAACCAACCTTTCCAAAATTTACACTGAGATGTTCATCCGTATTAGTAAAATCACCATTACGCTCATTTCATGCAACAAAAATAGGTTAATCAAATATTAATAAGTCAGCTGAAACAGAATTTGTTTCATCTTGGATTTCTTCTTATACTTTGTCTTGCAATCAAAAAGGAACAAAGAATCATACAGCCATCGTACCCCAATGGCAGAAAAAAAACGCAGAGTTGTATATTCATTGTACCCCAATGGTAGCGGCTTAATACGGATCATTCAGTCTTAACAGAATAAATACTTGAAAGTACAAGCTTTGACTGTTCACTTTACGGGAGAAATTGTTCTTTAGCAGAGTGCTGGTTTTGCACATTTTCCTCATATTGTTGGAACTCTGAATTGCTACCTTTGTTTCTTCAAAACAGCATCATTTATTTACATTTTAAAATAATATGGTTTTCAACATATGGTATCATCTCTAATCACACTGCACATTACACTAGGGGGAAAAAAAATAAACCCATCAACAACCTATCTCTGGCTAACTTTGTTACTGGTATTCTACTGAGCACAACACTATGAACTGCTGGTAAGGGTGCAATACAAAAACCAAAGCGAACACCGATGCACTAATGGCAACAAGCTGCACTTGGTGCATAGTATTAATGATATAAATGTAAGAGCAGAGCAAGCTGTGATTGTGATAACCGAGACTTCAAGACTCCTGGAGAGCTTCAAGGTTTCTCATGTAGGTGCCTAGGCACATGCTCAGAGATGTGAGAAGCAACATCGTCCCCTCCACAGCTCGTCCTGTCTTGCCGATACAGACAAACAACGCCCAGGTTGAAACAGAGCGACTTAAGCTAGCTTGCTTCCTTGTTCCTTGTTGGGGGGTATTAAAGGGCTGGAAGGAATTGCCCTTAAGAAATGCGAAGGAAATAAAACTGCAGGAAAATAACAAGTTTAACTGATACAGGGACATGTGCCTGGAGTCTGCCGTCATCCCAAGACATAGGCAGAAGGGTAATCTGCAAACTGGGGCAAAATGTGGAGTCAATTGTGCAGAAATGTATTTGGAAAAATAGACCATGGAAGAAACTATATGAAAACACTCTGTCATTCAAAATGATTCTTTTTGAATTGCCATTCCAATTCCAAAACCTATAAAGGCTCACCAGATCTAGCTTTCAGTAATAACACACTGAACCACATTATCTTGATTAGCCAAGATTTCTCTAAAATCTTTCATTTATTATTAACACAACTTAGATTTTCCAACTTGTTCACTGTTCACAAATGTTCTTAACAGAGAAAAGAGGAGGAGTATTATCTACGGAAGAAAAGGAGCAGGGCAGTTTCAGTTGAGGCATGGGCCTTCGAAGGTCAAACAAAGAAAGTCAAATACCAAAGAAAAGGGAAAAAGGTGCAGTTACCCTAAGGTAAGCATATTTTCTCTGTGCCAATTCTCAATGTGACAGTAGGATACTACTACACATTAAGTCCTAGGAAGGACCTTTCATTACAATTTAGTCGAGGCACAAGCCTCCTATTCCTGTCAGTCACATCCCACACATGCCTGCTGCCACCCTGGTCTCTAACCCTGGACCAGAGACCTTAACCACTAAGGAGTAGACTTATTGTTCCATATAAAGAATGAGTCTGACTTCTGAAGAGAAATCAGTCTCCTAAGTCCACTGCTGTTTTCTGCAGGCATCACCATCTAAAACTAATTTACCGTAGCTTGTTGCACACCAGATCCCTGTTTTCTGGCTTCCTCGGTCTTTCCTGGTTACTCTTCAGTTCGTGCTTTCAGCTCCACAAGACACAGGAACAGGAGATTCCAGCTCTTTGGTGGCTCTCAAATCGCATACCTTGCATTTCAGCCCTGCTCACCTACAGAACAGTTGCTTCAGACTCAATAACACTCACTCTTTGCCAGTGGGTTTTACTGATTGACAGTTCCCTGGGTGAAAGGAGACCCTGTCTTTGGACATCTGAGAAACCCAGATCTCTTGTGTGTTCTTTCTCGATGTGTTTCAGAAAAATGCAAATACCCTAGCTTACACATGCCTACTTTTAACCCTTACTGCAAAACAGAAACATGAGCTACTACCTTCCAGCCGCCTGATGATCTATTGACCTTATTTCTGCGCATAAATAGTCACAATTTAATTACAAACCCAAAGTAACAGAAAACAAACTTATTCTTCAGTATCTGATTGCACGCACTAATAAAGACAACACAATGTCATTCCCCCACATTCCAGCTGAGTAATTTTTCTTTGATTTCTTTTTTTTAAACATCAGAGAGTCAATGACGAAAACGTGTTTATGGCAGCTGGAGAAAGGTTTTGGCCCACACCAGCTGCTAGTTGTCTTCCAATGATCAGTGAAAGCCTCAAGTCTGTACAACGGAGTGCAGCCCCCTCCCCTCTAACATCCAAAAGTTAACGCAGTTTTGGGTTGCCCAGAGGTGATCATCATAAGAGAATCAGATATAAGTAACATTTAAATCTCCATATCATCACTCTCTTTGAAATGCTACATTCTCAGTCTACCTGACATGTTTTATTTTCAATGTAGTCTGATTTAAAACAAAACAAACTGAAGTGAATCTAAGGCAAATGCTAGCTTTTTTTTTTTTTTTTTTGGCAATAGTTACAGGCTTTCTTCATAGAATCACAGAGTCATAGAATATCCTGGGTTGCATGGGAAACATGAGGATCATCGAGTCCCACTCCTGACCCCACACAGAGCAACCTAAAAGTTAAACCAGTATCTTGACTTAGCTCCTCTCACTACATTTTGCCTATTATGAATCTAAATGCTGCTAAGATTCGGCTCTTAAAAATATGTCCTAACAACTCCAGAAGAATTGACACTCTGACATTCAACTCCCATTTGTTTGCAGCAGACAGCTGTGTTTTGATAAATTCAAAAAAATATGCACTGCTGTTTTCCAAAACAAATGTAAGGTAAAAGTCATCCCTTCTACTGAATATATATAATGAGATTCAACAAATATAAACTCCATTAAAATGGCTTCTCCTTCAAACGTTTTAAGAAAGGGGTTTCTTCCATGGTGACAAAAAAAACTCAGAACTACACTAACAAATGCTTAATTGGTTCTGATCGACTGCAAAATAGATGCCTGCATTTCATTATGTGGGTTGCTGAAAAGTAGAAATTGAAAAACAGTTTCAAACTAAAAGCAAAAGTTTTCTTATTAAACTACGGCAAACAAAATCCAAACAAGTTGTGCAGTTGTAGTTAATGTTAGCTGCAAAATAAAATTAACATTTTCTACTAAAACGTTCTGAGAACTTACACTGCAGGTAGTGCAGGGACCTCACAATCGTCTTTCTTTAACTATTACCATGGTTTTACCAATGTAAAGTCACCTAAGTCAGTATTTAAAAATAAACTAATCACCAAAATAATTCAAGACCATAAATATTGAAACTTTTTTCCTGATGAGATTAAAATAGTCTATTTTAGGTCAACTATGTTCTAGAGAAAAATGTATTTGTTCATAGCTACAAATAAGAATATTAAGGCCTTGTAGGAAATAAAACAGTATGGGGATTAAAACCAGCACTCTCCCTAGACCAATGTCACTTTAGAGAGATTAGTACAGAGCTTCTTTTATCTTTTTTGAAGTGTCTACTTAAACTAACGTGACTCTAAAATGCTTTACAAATCACTGAACGATGACTACCGCTAAAACCCAACAGACTCTTTTCCCCCATTGTTCTTGGATTTGTGAAGAACACGTTACTCAGGATGGCCTAAGAGAAGTGAAATTGTAAGAGGGGATCAGGAAGTGTGACATCTTGCAATTAAAAAAAAAAAAAAAAATCAATTGCACATTAGATTAGAAAAATTAAAAAAATAAAAAAAAAATCTTTTACATCCTTTAAGAATAGCTTATATGGCGTTCCCTTCATCAAGAAAGATAACCTACTGCTTGGATAGAAGAAATAAACCTTGGTAGAGCAGGAGCAGTGACTAAACAAGCCTTTCTCAAATCTCCATGAATATACCTATCCACACATGACATAACCAGCTCTTGAGGCAGTAAATAAAATTCGTCCCTTCACTGTGTATGAAATACAGAACACTAAGTAATTCAATTCCCAAACAGTAATTACATGATGTTGAAAGCGGGACCTGTCAACCCTGAGGATGCGGAGATGACCCCAGGATGCCGATGCTTCCACCTGCCATGCTGCAAACTGGAGAACTAGCACCTACTTTAAATAAAGATTCTGTGATGCATCTCCCTGATGCACAGTGGCTTTATGAATAATTTCCAGTATCCTAAGCCTGAAATGGTTGGGAGCTAAGACAATTTCCAAGAGCATACTGAAATCACCTGAGGAAATTGTTCCAGTTCCCGCTTGCCCTGCTCAGGCAAGGATTAATTCTGTTGCTCCTAGCACGTCAAAATCACGTGGAAGAGGGATTCCCAAACTGCATTAGACAGTACAGTGTTAGACAAACAAGTAGCAAATCTACATTATACACAGCCCACCACAAGGTCACACGCTGGCACAATAAATATTGGCAGCTCCCACCACTGTCACCGCAGACACTGGTACGTAGGCAAGAACACTTAGCAATGCACTGCTCTGTAGCTAATAAACATGAGACTGAGTTTGCAAAGAGAGCGCAGCACAGCTGTTTACTACAACTTTATCCCACATCAAGCAAGATTCCCTTGCCTGAAATCCTATGCTGCTTCTGATCTTTTCATTGCACTTGCACCTCACTACAGTAGTAACAGATCCAGGATACAGTAAGTGGCCAGGGACTGATTTCCTGCACTCTCTTTCCTAGTATTATCTGTCCATATAATCAAGGGAGTTCCTGATCAGGCCAAGGTTTGGTCACAGAGAATGATGCCCACCTGGAAAGCCTGAGAATCGCCTCAGTATGGGGTGAGCAGTGGGGCCCTTCAGCAGATCTCTACCCAAAACATTCTGGGAGGCAGACCCATCCACAGGTCAGACGGCTAAAAAGCCCCTTGAATCTTGTGTACTCCGCCCTTGGCAGAAAAGCAGGTGTGTTGGTGGCGTATTCCGGGAAACGAATGTCTCAAAGCTCCTCTATTTTCCATTAACTCCCTTTAAGTACTGGATCCAGCAGTATCTTAAAACTGGTCACTACCGTCTTTCTTCTTTGCTCTTCTTACCAGCCTCTATTTATATCTCTCTATTCAGACACAATACAATCAAAAAGTAAACTATGATATACATAATGGTCATAAAAAATAAGTATAGCTCTCACTCTTCTTTACTGTACAAAAAAAAAAGTGACACAGATAAAAATAGGTCCTGCAGCATGTCTGTGTTATCAGACTACCTTAAAAATGTTTAAGATCAAGTCTGTCGTAAGGTTGACTCCAGGTATTTGTAAAACTCACTGTTATACATGCTGATTTTAGAAAACATATTGTACTGCAAGCTCCTGTGTCTGATCAAGGCTTTCCAAAGGCATCTTCTTTCCTTCAGGGCTTTTCATGTCTAGCCCATATAAAGGATATATATTCCTTTAAGTGGCAATGATTTCTGAATGATACATTTCTAACTGATTTATGTTTTAAGCAGTGTATATAAAACTTGACAGGAAGTTTTAAATTGATGAGTATTTCTAGCTTGCTCTTGCACTGCTTTTAAAAGAAAAAACAACCCTAAAAAGGGCGCTATTTGTTTCAATTCTTAAAACAAAGAGTCCCAATCTCCAGAGATTGCAAGGACTGAAGAATGCCATTGATGTTGTGATGAAGTTTTTGTTCGAACAAAATTACTGGGAAACGTACACTGAAATAAAAAAAGTTAACAGACAGGCTGCTCTCAATGGCCCACACTGTCTCTGAAATCAGCACGTTCCATTGTTAACAATCAAATAATATGAATAACTACAACAATTATTTTGAGAACAGCTAAACAGAAGTCAGTTTAACCATCACTGCTAAAAGAGGCAATTGTGATGTTACATATTAATATACATAGTAACATCATGGGGAAAACAACCCCAAACTTGAATTAAGGAAGTAATTTTTTCTTTTTCTTTTTTTTTTTAAGAAAAATACTTCCCTGAAAATTTTCAACAGATTTTTTTTTCAGCATTAGTGGCACCTACAGCAAGAGACAAGTAGTCAAAGTAAGTAGCTTGCAATGACTCAGACACAGCAACTTATCTTCTCCAAGCTAATTAAAGGGTTTTTCCTCTGTGCCTGAAGCTATCTAATCATGCAAGAAGTATTCCCCCATCATTAGAGATGACTCTCTGGAATTAATTTTGCAGCATGACGCAGACTGAATTTAGTACCTGACTTTTTAATTATAATGGTTAGATGCAGATCGTCCTAAGTTTTCAACACAAACATTAAAAAAACCCCCCACGTGATGAAAGGAAGAGGCTAACATGATTATAGATATGGTCCTAAAAGCAAATACTTAGGCACAAACACTCAAGGATCTCTGAAGGTCCAGATAATGTTTGAGGCATATCTATAAATCATTGAAAGTGACAGATATATATTTAGACATAAATTTATAGATCTAAACAGCAGTTCTATTATTGCCTCACAACAGTTCTGTTCCTCCAGCAGAGTACGTGAATAATGAAATTTAATTATGGCTACAGAAGTGAATGCTTACCCTACTGCTCTCAAGAAACTTAGCTGTTACCCATCATAGAAAGTTCCTGGCTCATGTGAACACTTGCAGAAGTAATTTCAGACTGTTCCCATTCCCACTACCTAAGTTAAAACTAAACTACCTGCAACAAAGGAGGCCATACGTAGACAAGCCAAAAAGAGAGGAAGCAGGGAGGATCATTGGAAAAGCTTATACCAGCCACAGGACTGAGAAATCCAGTTCTGATCCAAACTCCAATTTTCTGTGTACACAGCAACGTAAAACAGAACTTACCAAAAAATGAAAAATGAAGAAATCGCAGAAAAATGGTGGAGACAACAGAGTTGTTTTCAAGGCTATCAGCGACTTACGATGTGATTTTTAGTTATTCCTTTTACCTTAATTGTGCTGAGCTACTGAAATAATATATTTCCTCTCAGATCTGGCTTCAGGTTTAGCCTAGCAAGATTTTGAAAGCCTTTTGTGATTCCCAAGCCAACTTCAAACCAAAGTTGCTTCTGGATGGGACAGGGGTTTTCTTTCTGTTTTTTAAATGAGGAGAGCCCCAGAGTGAATGTGGACAGGGCAAAATCGGGACACATCACCTGGAGAAACATCTTCTTTTCATTTTAATCTGACATAAAGGTTACTCTTTTCTAACCCAGTAAATAAGGCAGAAGTACACACAAAAAGCTAACGCCATGCAGGAGTTGTGGGACATGCGCACTCCGAAGAATGCGGCTTGCTATATTTCTGTGCTAAGCTATTAAAGAATCATGCTTTGTGCTGGAAAACAAAGACCTAAATCACAAAGGGAAAACATTTCCTTTGTGTTGCACGCCATTTGCACTCACTGTATTATACATTAGCCAGCAGTCAAACAAGTTAGCTGATAAGGCTCTTGTAAGTCATCATCCCACAACCGCAGCTGCCAAGGACTCCTTCCAAGATGCTCAGTAACAAGTCCTCTGTTTAATGTCATTATGCTCTTCTCCTTAAGCTCCGCTTTCCTTTGCAAAGTAATCAAACCATTCACATTGCCATACGGTCTCTGAAATAGAGATTTATGAATGCAAGGAATACTATGTTGCACTACGCTTCACTGTGGTGTTGTCTGTGTGATTATTCTGAAGCTAATAGCAGAATCTTATTCTAATCAGCGCAGCAGGCTTCTTAAAAAATGACTGAGATTTCACACTCTTTTGTTATTTATAACTGGACTTAAACTGAACAATTTTGTTTTCACAAAAGACAGACATAATCCAAACCATTAAACAGCCAGAAGACCATACGTATCTAACATTGCTAACCAAACAGACTATGTAACAGTCACACCTGAGATAAGATCTGTGTATCATTTCAGCAGCTTTATCGTTTGGGTTTTTTTAACTCTTGGCAGAAATAGGAGCAATTGTAAAGGGCCAAAAATCTTTCAAGAGATCTTTTAATTTCCTTTTTATTCTTCATAATAAACAGAATAAATATGTCATCTTTTAATATGCTGAATTAGACAAAATGTTTTAAAACACAATGTTGACTGGTATCAGTACGAAGATAGGAGCATATCCTTTATCAGTTTCAAAGTTCTTTACACATTTTTCTGGAGATTGATTTCTGGAATTATTGGCTGTTCCAGGAAAAAAAACCCAACACACCTGGTTGCAGTCAATACTTAGGTTGCAGAGCACATTCCACTCTAAAAGTTTCTATTTTCTTCTTTGTTGTTTTGAAGAAGGTCTAAGAGAGGCTGTTATCTTCTCTATGCCTTTAAGAACAGAAAGGGACAAGGCTGTAGGAGACAGAAATTCCACAATTCAACTGTGAAGAACCATCTTTTCCTGGCGTGTTTTGAGCTGATGGAGTACTTTCATTGCTGTCATTCTAAATAAATCCAAACAGGATCATTCTTATCTCATCTTATACTGCTGCCCTCACCAACACTGCATGATGTGGAGCATGTAGGACCTTCCAGTTGTCGGCTGGGGTTAAACCACGACACCAGTAAAAGCAGAGAAAGCCAGGATCTCCTGTTACCCCAGTCCGTGTTCTGGTGAACGGCCTCAGAGAACCTTCCCCATCAGAAACACAAGTGTGTTTTCTCTCTTGGTGATGCCAGGACAAGAGGAAAGAGACCAAGCAAAACGCCAGGGCTGAATTCATTTCCCATCTCTTATTTTTAGAAATGAGATGGTGACCACCAGGCTGTTCCCAAGCTTTTCTCTAACTCAGGCATCACAGCTGCTCCTGCAGTAGCAATGTTCCTGTACCAGCAACTAAAGAACCTCCCTGTGAAACACAAATGCAGTACAAAAGAGTTCAAGGCTGAAGCTCTGATGATGACTAATGCTCCTTTTTACTTGGCACTACAACTGAACAAATGCAAAATACTCTGTACGCAAGATGTATTTTAGTGCAGCTGCATTGTCTCAGCAAACAATAGAGTGCTGCTTGGAGGAGTGCACTGCACTTTCTATTGCCAAAGTCGTTCACTAGGTGAGGTCAGGAGGAGAGGACTCGTCACAAAATGTCTTATCTATTGCACACACCAGGGCACTTGTGGACCTCTGTCAGCAGCTGGTGCCAGCAGGGCACCAAAAGCAGGGCATTTACGGAAATAATGAGTTACTAAATGGTAGTAAAAGAACAACTGAAAGAAAACCAATTTGAGAACTTTGACAGACATTGTAGAGGTCAGAGCAGCCTGTGCTTTGTCATCAGCAGCAGAGTTAAATATTTAACAGGGTTTATTCCAGCAAAGGGAACACCAACAATAAAAGTAGGTGCTCAAAAAAAGTGTCATCACTTTCAATTTTTTTTAACTAAACTCTTTATCAGATGGGCAAAACCAGGGAGGCCAATACAGACTCTAGTATTAGAAAATTCTTGAAATAAATTAGTTTAAGCTATTCACATACACGTGACTGGAAACTGACTTTTGAAACTATGTCCAAAAAGCTTGGAAAATACAGCAGCTATCTTGTTACCTTATGTTTCTATTTATACTCCACCTAAGTTCAGAGCAGCTGTAGGTCTAAAATCCTTCCCAATTTTTCACAAGTCTGTTCTCTCAACAGATCACTAGACCACAAAATCTTCAGGACTGTGCTAAAATGAGAAGTCAAGTGGAAAAGTCAAGCCAGGAAGACACAAGAAGGGACCAGGCAGCAATGCTCTATTTCAAGATGGAGAGACAGCCTCACGGTCTGCTTTAACGCTGATACAAAGAAAGGAGACAAAAAGGTACAGTTAGAATGGTGGGGAGGGAGCGGGGGGTTATGGGGACGACAAGGAAACAAGGATGAGACAGGCAGTCTAATGCAGGGACAAAACCACAGGGTGCAGAAGTCACCCTATAACAAACATCAGGATTTAAATAAGCTCTGGGGTTATACTTCATCAAAAGGTGTTCCCTACAGGTCAGAGGTGAGAAACAGAGACCATGTTAGGGGAAATGTCACCCATCCATGCCATGGACAATCCTGGTTACACAGCCCAACGTAGCTTTGGGGATAACTGCAACAGGAAAACTGTGAAGCTTCCACACCACCAGTCCTATGGGCCTCACCTTCCCACACTGCTTGCCCACTCTCATACATTGAGACCTGGATTACGATCTTCTTTCTACTTCTTTTACCAACAGAATGTCACTTTAGCTACACCCAACACCAGCAGATTCCACCATATACTTTCTCTTACTCAGAAACCCTTTTTGTTTTGCTTGAAGTTTGAAGGCACCTAAACATTCACATTGTTAGCAAAATTGTCTTGCCTCAAGTAGGTTATGTTTAATTCTGTCTCTTAGGCTGAACATCTTACTATATAAAAGTTAGAATAAACATCCTTCCTCAAAGAGGAGTTTGGTACTTCTTTACAGAAGGGGAAGGGTCAGTGTTAAGAATAACTGCAGTTATTCAGATCAAAGCAACTCACAAGTTGCTGAACAGTAAGAAAATGTTAAAAAAAAAAAAAAAAGAAGAAAAGAAAAAGAAAAACCAGATGAGGACACACTAAGACACTATTCTAGAAGGAAACATGCATCTGTTCAAAAAAAATCTTAGCTTGGAACATGAATTAATGCATCATAAAAATTATTTAGTGAAACTGTATTTTAGCAAAAGTCATTAAAGTAGTAATTTCAGTGATAATCAGCAATATGTGTGAAAAGCTTCTATATAACAAGTTAAAAATAATAAGCCATAGAAGATACTTGAACTTTTGTCTCAGATACTGTTGTGGACAAGGTTTTGATTTAACCCAGATTAAAATCCAAGAGATACATTTAAAAATAAATGTATTTAATCGGATTAATCATCTGTACCAGTTGTGAATAAGGAATAATTGGCCAGGCAGGAGTTCTGTAAAACAGGATCCAGATTCTACGGAAGATCCATGTTCAGACAGACAGATTGTTTTAGATTGCTTTAAGAGTAATCCATCCCAGCCTTGTGACTGCACTTTTAGTACCAACCCATTGCTCCTAATGCACAAAAGAAAAAAACACACCTATAAAGCCTGGTTAAATAAAAACTGCTTGAGCAATCACGTTTCAGCATTGATTTTAAAGTCAGACATCAAAGATTTGAAATTTTAGCATAAAAATTCTTGAACAAGACTGCTGATTTTTCATTTCATCATTGCAGCCTACTACAGAATTTACACAAACAAAAAAACCCTCTTATTGGGTATTATTTTCATCATAGGTGTTAAATCTAGTATACTCCTATCATGTAATTCCAAAACGGTAAATAAAAGAAAATTGTACTTAAGCAGTGAAACTGAACTGAAATTACTAATCGACTTATTTCGCACTTTTACTAAGCACAAAAAGACATTGACAAGTTTTCTAGATGCATTTAGCAATGACTATTAAAACAGTGAAGTTGATTCTGAATGCATATATGACTTACAAAAGCACAAATAAGGCTAAAATGTCAACCCCTGAGAAGTACTGTCAGAAAAAGGCTGCTTGTACAACCTTATTTTGGCCCCTTTGGGTATGTTTTCTGTGATATAATGCGTGACTGCAGTTAGAAGTGTCCCAGTTTTCAAAGTAACTAACTCGGTAGCATGCTGAATTTACTCACGTTTTTGAGTTTCTACAACTCAAGAACAATGGAATACAGACGCAGAAATAACCGAGTGGTCTGGGTTAGGCCAGCTGCCCACCTTCAGCAAACGGGGCTGCAGCACAGGAGGAGGGAGAAAATCCACTTTTCTAGCGCAGTGTTCAGGAGCTGTGACAGACGTGCTTTCCTAGTCCTGCTTCACGCACAACGCATTTTGTAATTTCTAGATAAAATGGGCAGGGCAACAGTCGTATGGAACTGCATGATCTGCATTTGGTCTCTGCATCAGAACACCATGTGCTACCGAGTGACACACATAACCCATAGGAAAACAGGATGTTATCTTTACAATAACACACTACACGTTAAGCAACCTGTTACAACTGTTGAAGGCTCCACTCTTCTACCTCCAAAAATTATTTCAGAACATGTTCTGGGTTAGCACACGTGATTTATACCACAGGCACTGGAGAACGGCCAGGTACACGATCAAACCTCTCATTTTCAGAGGCTGCACCAAATCCTTATAAAAATACTCAGCGTAAGAGCACTGCACATCTGTGAGATCAGCTGTCCTACAAGTGTTATTTCCTATCTTCCGAGTTGTTCATTTCATGAAGATTCACGGCATTTCATAAAAATATTTACCCTCATATATATACACACACCAATTATATGTATCACAATATACACCAGACATGCTTTGAACTGGTGGACACTTGTTTTGAAGAGAGCCTAGCAGTAAGCTAAATTCCAACCCAGGACACGCACAAGGAGCACCGAGGTTCATCACAACGCTGGAGCCAGATCTGCGAGCAGCAGTAGCATCCCTTCTGGCAAGGCCAAGAAAAAGCTGCTGTACTGAGCTTGTGAGCACTTGCTCTCTGAACTGCTTGCAGTGACAGGCAGGTCCCCACAGACTGAAGAATACGGTCTGCAGAAGCATCCAAAGCGTCAGATATAAATATTTTCCAAGTATATTTGAACGCTTACTGTGTGAGAGGAAAGTTGAAAACTTTATGACATCAGGAGTTTATGAAAGTGTGTCTTGTCTTGATACATTTCAAACATCAGATGAAAAATAGATAGATTATTACAGGGTACTGAAAACCCTAACTTTGGCTGTTACCTCCTGATTCTGAGTTTCACAAACAGATGACTAGCTTGCCTAGAAATGTCTCGTTAGCACTACAGAGCACTCTGTTCTCAGCTAATAATGGCCAGTGTAAAACCACACAAATGTTGTAAGAATAAAAAAGTTAACTTTCTGAGTCAAGTCAACAGAGGCTCACTCTAACATATTCTGCAGTAACTTCAAACATAATATCAGAAAGTGCTTTTTGTACTGCAGACCCATTTCTGTCACTCCGGATTCCTTAAATCCATTATTTATCAGTGGAGAGGCAAAGGGTCAGTCCAGGGGAGAACAGGAAAATACTTCTGAATGACCACATGGGCCTAATACCCAAGATTAACAGTGACTTTCGGGTAAACAAAATAGTTCACCGAAAAATTAATCTAAAGTTACCACTGAATGAAAAAAAGAAAAAAAAAAATCAGTCTATATGATTCAACTATATGATTGATAAAGTAAAACCTGAGCAGAATAGCTTCAGCTGTTTCTGCATCTTGCACAACAGTTAAATATGGTGTTCTGCATTTTTTATCATAAAAAATATTAAATCATAACTTAAATGCCATAAACTTGTTACTTTACACATATATATAGTAAGACATACCAACTGCGTAAGTGATTTTACAATTTAATGTCTCATTTTCACAAACTGCTTACACGTGAGCCATTTTTAAATGCTTTTTTAATCGTGAGCTTTTCTACCTCTTTTTGCAAAGTCGGTTTTGCCTGGTTTCAGGTAGAGCTAGAGGACTGCTGAGATCCTGAGGAGTAACACATGAAGTCTTATCTTCAATATGACCTCTCGTCCTGCCAATATACTTGAAATTTATCTTTTTTGAGTGCACAGGAGGTGAAGAGAAGCGTACAGAATCAGGGAGGGAGAAATACCTAGAGACTGTTTAACAAAACAAGGCAGGATGGGCTTAACTTAAATCTGGCAAAATGAAGGCCAAGAGAGTATATTGTTACTCTCTACGTACTACATACACCAACTGTGTGAAGGGCAGACATAAACTAAGCTAAGCAAAAGGAAACTTGTTGGCAGAAGTGTAAATGCGTATAAAAGAGCCATAGGTGGTTTGAAGCAGTATGTTCAGAACAGCCTCACTGTAGGAAACGCAGGAACAAAATGACCTACTCAATTTAAGATCACCTTGATTGATGTGCAGGAGTATCTGGCACAACTAGCTGGAAGGGCAGCCGCCTGATGGCCTCTCCAGTCCAAGGGCCTTGTGTTGGAAACAGAATCTATAGACAACACTGTGAAAAACAATTCAATGCGTGACACAGCACACCTGGGCAACGCGCAGCAGTACCAACACACGCAAAATGCAACGTAGCAAATGTTCCCTGCCAGTGCCGGCAGCACTAGCATAGCCCTCCTGCCTCAAGGACCTGCACGCTTGCTTCCACAAGAACTGCTGTCCTTCCACGCAACGTAACACACCCACACTGGCTTTTGGAAGCTGTCTCACCCCCCCATCACACTTGCCTCGTCCATTTACGTATAAACAGACACAAGGCAAGCACTGCCACAAGGGTGCAGAACCACTGCAGTGAAAGGCATAATCCTCAAGAAACACAGACGTTCCACCTCTTTATGCCACTGACATAACCCATATTTAAAGCATATCAAGACTGAGGGAGGGAAAAGGGCTGAAGCTTTAGACCGCTTGTATTTTGTAGCTGCTATGTTACTGGTTTTCTATTATTTAAACATAGACTGCATTTTTTTTTTAACATCAAAATCTAGATACATTAAAAATGAGGAATTCCACCTACATATTAAAGACTTCTAATCAGTCACAAGAGAAGCACCAGCTGCCAGTGACTAGCAAAACAACAGCCCGAGTTCTCTACTTAGTACTTTAAAAAAAAAAAATATTGGATTCATGCTCCATTCTTCTATTTGATAAGGACCTGCACTCTTAGAGAGACCATCTGTTTGTATTTTTATTCTTTTGGCAATAATGCTTTGTCATTCCTAGCATTTAAGTTATATATTTATGGTCAAACTACGAAACTTGGATATTCTTAGAACAAAGAGTTATTCCAATGTCAGAGAAAAGAGGATACATCCCTCTCTGTTCCCTGCACAACACCTTCACTCAAGGATAAGCTTGAAGAAATTTCTGAACTGTACTTACACAGGCTAGTAAATGCAAAGCATTTAGTTCTATAGAAAATACAGGGTGTTAGCCTCGAGAGCTTTCTCTGCTACACAGCACAGGTCAGGTAAGACACACACACACACGGAAGGGTTATTGCTCTAAATCCAAAGAAAGCACTCACACTTACACTGGAACTATAACAGCCCCATGAACTGCATTTGGCTCGTCAGCCCTGAGGTTTGCTTCCTGACAGCAGCGTGCTCAAGGAAGAATTTAGAAGAAAAAAAAAAGAACATTTTTGCTAGATGGAATATGCAGGTATCTATTGGCTCCAAGAAAGCATGAAAGGATGTCAAAATGAAGAGACCACAAAGAGCTAGAGGCTCGCTTTGTACAAAGTGTAAGTCTAAAATCACTTCAGTGATAAAATGACTTGACCAGTCATCAGTGCAACTGTATTAATTTGCGCGATGACCATGGAATGATTCAAAAGTCAAACCTCGTTATCCAGCAAAGTAAAACTAAATGCAGAATCTAGCCCAGTTAACTTAAAATTATAAAGACTAAATAAGGAATCTTAGAGAAACTAATTAGGATCAAAGAGTAAAGCAGAAAAACAAACCAAACCCTGCACAGTATGAACACAAGGATGAAAACAAAAACATGTCTAATTTATTAATATCTAAAAAAAAAAAAAAAAGAAAAGAAAAAAGAAAGTAAGTTTTGGGACAAGACTTTTTAAAAGAATTTGTCAAGGTATCACTTCAATTTCAGAAAGTAATTTCAGGACTTTCCTTTTGCAGCAATCTCTATTCCCCTCTCACCCACTCATTTTCAGAGTCCTTTTCTCTTTCTACACTGCTGATTATTTTTCTTCTGTTAGATTTAGTAATCTATAAATTCCTTTCCTGCTCACTTGCTGCTTGGACTCTTCTAAAGCTCATGTACCCCATCAGAAACTGTTAAGGGTACTTCATACTTACGACTGTACAACATCTTGCTTGCTGCAAAATCCAGCCATGTCTAGATCGCATTTTGGCGGCAATGAAGCTTAGTCAGGAGTAGACAGAAAACAGTGCCTTATACGCATACTGATTTACATCAAGGTAGCAGTGCTAGCATGGTTTTGTTTTTGGTTTTTTTTATTGTGAAGATGCAGAACAATCCTACCTTTTCCTCTTTTTTAGGGGACAGGAGGAGGATTATGGATATTTCCTTGCTTTATTGGATGATTTATTGTAAGTAAGGAGCTTCATAAGGGTACAGCTAAAGGAAAAAAAAGGAAATAAGTATTGACTCAGCTCCTGACTTACAGTTATTGCAGCCAATTTTAAGAGGCAGCACAGGGGGAGGTAGCATTTGTTCCCAGTCCTCTCAGGAAGTCATGTAAGCACAGAATCGACTAATTAACCTAACATCTATTTCTGTGCCAAAGCAGCAATAGCTTCCATTCATATATGCACTGACAGAAATTTAGTAGCAGAAAATACTATTAGTATACAGTAAAAAATGCTGTATATAGACCTTTAAAACCTCCTCTGAATATTCAGTAGAGCAAAAGGAGGCACCAAAGCTTACTCAAGGTAGCTGCAACTCTAAAATCCATGTGTCATTTTCAAAGAAAAGGAGTATTACGACTCCAGACAATGTTGGAGCAGCAGCAAAACGTAACACAGTCAACATAAAGCATACTACTTTTGGGTGTCTTGTTTTGGGTTTTTATTTGGTTTTTGTTTTGGTTTTTATTCTTAATTTTATTTTTGCTTCTAAAGAAGGAAATTAAGGAAAAACACTTAGAAAAAAGACGGAAAAAGACAACCCAGTACTCTATGATCAGAATACAGTAACAAAACTGAAGGTTAAGAAACACCACTATTGCATGCTGTTACAGAGTCTACAAAACAGCTGTTAATTGGTGCTTCTCTTTCCGACTTTTCAGAGTCTGTAATATTATACTGAAAATGTTTACTAAAAAGAAATGAAGTAACTGGCAACAGCTCCTGGCTGCTAGCCAAAATGCCAGGACGCTGTTCTGGGGAAACTGCTGGCATGCCTTACAGGGCCTACTGCCTAGCAGGCCTTCTTTTCTGGGCAGTTCCTTGGCAGAAATGGTTGAGCGACATTTTATTCGCTTGTTGTTAATCAACAGTTACTGCTTTCAGAACAATTATACCACTCTAAGTGGCACAATATTGTAACAATCATTTTCAATAGTTCTTCAAAATGCTTGGGGATTGGTTAACTGGCTTGTAGAAAATGACTACAGAAAGCAAATATATAGCAGCCCTCATACGTGATCCAAAAATACAGAATTACACTCTACTAGAAAATACTTCCATGCCAACAAAGCCAGTGATCTATCAAGATCTAATTTCTGCATTTTATTGTATTAAATTAATAAAGTACCACAAAAGATATATATGATATATTGTTGCTGCCAGCTGTTTTGATACCACCACTTTTATTATTAACAAATACAGTCCTTAAAATTCAGAACTTTTATTCTTAACTCTGAACTGAAAAATTTCCTAGTACAACATAGTATGTGAGAAAAAAAAAAGTTGGGACAAATAACTATGGAAAAAGTGTTTTCTTAGAACAGTCTGTTTGCACTAACAAAAGAAACAGCACCAAGAATCACTATGTGAATAAGGGTTGCAGATTTTGTCACATGAGAGGGTGGAGATAGCCATGATGGGAGATAAATACTTCTATCACGTATTCTACTTTGAGCTCTCCATTTAAGTTTAATTCTGAAAATCAAAGTGACAAGCGGAACCAGACATCTCTGGGGTGCCTAAACCTAAACACACCTAGGATTAAAATGTGTTTGTGGCATTGCATGTAAGCGCAGCTGTAGTGGACCACAGAGAAGTTTCTCCTTGCTAAGGGGCATGCCACTAGCCATAATTAGAAATGGGCGATTAAGGAAAAAAAAAAAGGATAGGGAACAAGTGATTTTGTCATTATCCATCTTCTAAGCATCTGAGAAATTTAACATAAAGCCTTAAAATTTCTGCTTCAGGAAAAGGACCCCTTGCATGCAGTACTTGCTTGCTGCTTTTTAACCTGTCTATAGTCATATTTAATGCTGCCTCGAAGGTACTGAGGGATCTTAAACCTAAAAGTACTTAACTTCAGCTTCAACTTAACTCCAGCTTCAGTGTTGGATTCCTCTTTCCTTGGTCTCTGCATCTTCCCAAAAGTATTCCTCTATGCCCAGGACTGGAAAAACAAGCTGTCCCCCCAAACAACACTAGGATTTAAAATTAAATTGTACTGGTGAACCTATATAATTAGCTTGATATTGATTCTTTATGCAATGGTGTAATTTCTCTTTCTCAAAAAAAAAAAAGTTAAAAGTTTTCAACTCTTAAAGCCTATTTCCAGCCTTCACATGGCGTAGTTTGGCAAGGGCCGTAGGCAGATGCAGAAACCGGGAATGCATTTTTCTACCAGATGTTTCTGGGTCTTTCCTGGTCTCATCAGTGACCTTGTGGGGCAGCTTTACCGCTCCCTGTTTTGGCAATGTGGTGGTCAATGTGGGAGCCTAATGGAGAATCGGTTTTATTCCCTGGAAGTCTTGCTTCACATAATGAAGTACTTTTCTGTACAACAAGAATACTCTGTAATATTTTTCTAAATTTTCTCCAGCAGCAGCATGAGACAAATAATAAATTTATAAACATAGTTTAAAACTACAATAGTGTCTATTTTATATATACACATACAACTTCTAAGGCAAAGACATGTTACATGACTAACCAATCAATATAAAATAACTTTGGATATGAAATACCCAAAGTTTTAGGTTTGGGGTTTTTTTGAGGACAGGCATTAAAACCCATACTCTCAGCATCACCATGTCTCATTCATTAGCAACTCCATCTGATATTTACAGCCTCCTGCAAACTTCTGCAGCATGAAAAGGTAAAAATTAAACCACATTTCTAAAGTGTGAATTGTATATTCTAGAATTAGAATATAGTTGTTGACCCCATGAGATTTCTCACCTTGTGACTGAGAATATACTAAAAGTAGATCGTTGCTTGCACGTTTACTTTCACAGATGTTACTCAAGAGAGGTGTAAAACATACAGTATTTCCCATTATTTAAAAAGCTAATTAAATAACCTCTGCAAGTTCTGATCATTTTTATTTCAGAACAAAGTTTTCTCCAGGGCAGGCATAATGCTGCTCAACAGCAGAGACAAAATTGAATTTTACTGCCCCAAGGATATTATCAAAATAACTATTTCTTTTTTTTCTTATGCCCCAAGCAACAGCCTGTAGTTCTGAGATGACAGTGAACCTCCAGGCTCCGTAGTCTTCAAGGAGCTCGGGGTTAAAACCTCCCACACAGGCTTAGCCCAGACTTTTTCATGGCAAACACTTGCGCCCTCCATATTCAACTTTGCAGCCTCTCCTGCCTCCTCAGTCCCACAGTGCTGCACTGTTTGAGAGGTTCAGCTGCTCAAAGCAACAGCTGGCCTGTCATTTTTCAGTACGTCTCCATTTCTTAAACACAACAGGCTATTTCCCTAGTGCTTTCTTCAGAAGAGGCACCCTTAAGAAGTCATGGAAAACTCCACCTAGGTTAAGAAAGCTAATTTGCCGCAATGCCTCCAGAGCAAAGTATATTTCTGCAGCTTGGAAATTAAGAGAATTACATAAATTGCATGCAAAAGCACAACTGAGCCCTAGTAACCTGAAACAAAACGATGAAGAAATGCTCCCTTCAGCAGCTACTGAAAATGATATACTGAAGTACTTGGATAAGGCAGTGGAGCAGAAAGTCATTCAATTCCACCGGTACTTTTTGAGCTGCAGTGAGGACAACCACTGCCATTAGACCCAGGAACAGTACAATACATGTCATTCTGGGACTCCAGGAAACATAGAATATTTGTACTTTTATGGAAAGCAATGCCAAAGAACGTCTCTCTTCTCTTGGCGCTGAAGTGCCTATTTCCTCTAGAATTTTCTGGTCTTTATGTCCTGAGACTGCTCAGGATGCCAGCAACATCTGGGTCATCTGACATTTACCGAGTGAAATGAAAGATGGTTTATGTATAATTAACACATTCAAACTTCCTAGTTTCTGGCATTTTCATGAGATTAATTATGTATAATACTTAGAGTGGTCAAATTTAAATTCTGAGCAGCTTTTGATTCTCATAGTTGAGAGCACTAATGAATCCTACTTTCATCCCATTTGGCTTCTAAGCAGATACAAGTACAAAAATTATGTAAGAATTAAAATGACCCACAATACTAAATCACAAACAGCAAAAGGCGGGAAAGAGATTTAGGTTATCACGACATACTTCACTCTAGAAAATAACAGCAGCTCCAGCAACAAAGTTTGTTTTAAAGTTCAGCTCTATGAAACTTGTTCCTCATTCATTACACTAGGATGTTTTACCGAAGTGCTAGCAAGCAACATAGAAAACCAGTATTTTCACAGTGTATATTTATAATGCTAAAAGCCAGTATTTTACACCTATTGCACATTTACACAGTCAAAGGTAACACTCTATATTTTAACTTTCCAGTTAACATAACCTTGCAAACACTTCCAAGCAATCTACTTCTACAGTACTTCTGTAAGTTAGCAAAAAGACAAAGTAAGCCGAGTCCACAGACTGCCATGAACTCCCCATTGTGGAATGCATTAGACTCTCCCTACATGGCACCTGCGGCTGCCAGGCACTGCCCCAGGCACCAGGCTGAGGAAGCAGGAACACAGTAATATTATACTGCCATACCGCTGAGCGGTCCTGCTGCAAAATGTTTACCATCTACAGAGAAGTTGGTAAGACATACAGATTTTTTCCATTTCCAAGTCAATTCTCATCTCTTCTTTCTCCTACTTAGATTTTAAAGGTATTTTTTGAAAGAGGGAAATAGATTGGGTCTCTGCACAATCTCTCTACTATACCCTGTGCGCTCTCTACTATACCGCAATATTTGAGAAGACAAATGCCAGCAAAATAAACACTTAATAATCTAAAACATACCCAAAGGAGATGTCACATGTGAAAAATCTTAAAAGCAAACAAGTTCACAAAAATAGATTTTTTAATTTTTATTCAAGTAAGCATCTTCAAAATTTCTGTCTCCCTGTACATTTCAAGCATTTTCCTTCAATATACTTCTGTTACTTAACAGACTACTTAATCCAAAAGGTAGGTACATTCCAGTCCTGTTGTGTTACAGGTGATGACTTCTTGAATCCTAACCTTGGAAACTAAACCTACAACTAAAAGATTTGACTTCTCACCCACCAATTCACAGCACCGAGACATTTCTCCCTTAGAAAATCCAAGTTCATCTTAACACTGCCCCTCAT
This sequence comes from Phoenicopterus ruber ruber, assembly GCA_009819775.1. NCBI lineage: Eukaryota > Metazoa > Chordata > Aves > Phoenicopteriformes > Phoenicopteridae > Phoenicopterus > Phoenicopterus ruber. The sequence continues at coordinate 2,108,053 of CM020221.1, forward strand.
TGTAGCCAATTAGCATTACAAAGAACCTAGAGTATAACGTTTCATGCATTTGAACTGATCAAAAGCTGTATGCTTCATTTCTTTACAGTATTTTAACTACGTTGCCTAGATCCTTTTAATATTATTACAAAAATCAAGTGGACAGTATGTATTTATACTTCTATTTATTAATCCAAATGTGTGTCATCAATTAATAACAAAAGGTGAACCCTAGCAAAAAAAGGAGAGGAGAGAGTTAGTCAGAAATTAGTTTTAGAAGAAAAGAGATGCAATGCTGGCTTTATTTCTACACCCTCTCCAGACAAGCCCCTTTACTATCACCACAGCTATTTACAGAATACTTCCTTCAATTGCTGTATCCTTTCCACAAACTACTTTCCTGTAGAAGTAAAATTAAAGTAAAATAAAATTAGACTAAGTATAATACTTCCAAGTCTCTGAAGCACTAACTTCTGCAGGGTACTTAGACACAGACAGTTCTCTTGTTATGCACACTTCTTATTTTCATACTAAAATAAATCAGTAAAAAGTGGGGTCCTTAAGGTAAAGAAATAGAAGTCCTAACCTGCTACTTACCCCAGGAATTCTCTTTTTCAATTAGTAAGGACATCTGAAGGTAACTGTATGTGTGTGACAGCTAAAAGAAATACAGGCAAGAAAAAGGTTCAGAAACAAAAAAGATGAACTTGGTATATGGACATTTTTCTTTCAGAATCACTTAACAAGTGCCCTGTTGCAGCCTGGGCACGTTCCTTCCTCCCTGTAAGGTTTAAGGCAAGTACAGAGAAGAAGAGAGTAGGAAGAAAAGCAATATGCAGTAGAACTAATGCAAGCTAATGAATAATTGTTCCCATCTTATTTGTATTGGTCCCTGCAGTCATCTTTCAATTTAAATGACCAAAAAGTGCAATATGTAAGGAGTATTGGGAACGCAAGGGAGGAAAAAAAAAAGTTATTCACAGAACTCTAATTTACAAATTTCACGGACAGTTAATCTAAGTTAGAAACTACTTTCAAAATGAAAGATTTTCTGTTTACAGTTGAGTGAAATGCCAGCATAAACATAAAAGAAAATAGAAAAATAAATTGAAAGATCTCCACTTAAACTTTGTCAACATTTGCACAGGCCTGCCTATCTGCCCTCACTATTTTATTTGAATAAATCTGTGACAAGTGACAAAATTTATCATAACTATAGAATTCATGCTATAAATGCATTTGCATTACTTTTTAGCAAAATTTAACCCCCCAAATCTGCTATCAAGCTGCTGATCCAACGATATTCACACACCAGGATAAAGGAATTAATTTAATCTTGAAGTAGTTCTTCCATTCCAATTATCTTTCCATTACAAAAAACTTTGAAGCATATCACCCTACAGAAAGGGATTCCAAATCTGAGTGGCAAATTTAATGCATAGAAAAAATATTCTTGTTTCACTGCTGCTGATACTTAGCTCAAGCGCAATCCCCTCTTAGTTCTAAACCTTCAAGGTTACTTGTGGATTTTTTTAAAATAAACTTAAAAAGTGTTCCTATATGTCACCCTCTCAGCCATAGCTGCTTTAAGATTAACTACAGAACTACACAGTATAGCCCACCGATGCCCATCTTGCACGTGAGTAACCCTCGGGTCTTCAAAGAACAAACACTGAGCATCCCCAACGAACTGGAGTTTTCTGCGTTTCCTATTCCCCAGTTACACATGAACGCTACACCAATATTCTCACTGATGAGTTATTTGGGGCAGATCAACCTGTGTGTAAACAACAGCAACAGCACCATTTTAATTGCTATGCCACACACAATATTTAAAGTTCAATGACAGGCTGTACAGAACTGTAGGAACTGATTTTATTCACTTTACAGGAACTGGTAGTGGAGAGGCTGTTTCAGATATCCAGAAAAGGGAAACACATCAAAATGATTTTATTCCTCAGTCATTTCACAGCCTCAAGAAGCTTTTGTGCTGTACTGTGGTTAAAAGCATTCTTTCAATATTATATATATAAACCTTATCTCAACTCCCACTAAAGGGTAAGAGAAAGTCATATTTTAATCTATCATAAATGTTTTCCATCCAAAAAAGGGATGTGTAAAAAGCCCACGTGGTTATCTAATGCTCTGTAATGCGCTCTCACGAAAGGAACTTGGGAATTCAAGAGTCCGTGTTGACCATTTGCTCTTTCTCCACCGCTGGCCGAGGACGACACAATGACATTAATTTTCTGCTCCAGTGCCTGCTGCTCTTGTCAGACCATGTTAGGCAATACAGGGCCAGATCCTCGACTGTGATAAACAGATGTTATGTCAGTTTAGCCCAAATGAGAAGTTAGATGCGGGTTCTCATGCTATCCTCAAAACTGCATTTTAAAATATTGAGGAAGGGTACATAATTTTTCACAGTTACCTGCCCTTAGAATCCTGAATCGCTATAAACATTTTTTATTAGTGGTATTTCAGGTCCTGGTCACCGACCGTACTGTGTTAGGTAGAGCACCATCTCCAGGGGCTTGATATCAGCGTACAGACACACCAATTACGTACTCTGCAATCTCACTGCCCGTTCCATGCTGTGCACTACATTTAGAGAATCATTTCGAATCTAGTCTGAATATTTAGAAGGAAACTATTAGTTAGCAGACACATAACGTCCCCACGCTATCTATGCATAATGCCAATGCTATAACTAATGCACCGGCCAGAAGAAATCTTGTGTTGAATTGTGTTGAATTAATCCTTTTCTTTGCTTATCATTCCCAATAATGATCACCTAAGCCCAACCTCCTGCCCAATACAGTTCAACTTGAAGAGGCTGCTCAGGGCCTTGCCCAGTTAGGCTTGAAAATCTCCAAGAATGGAGTTTCCTCAGCTTGTCTGGGCCCTTTTTCCAGTGTTTAACCACTCTTCTGATGGAAAAAAAAAAAATCCTTACATCTAACTGGAATTTCTCATCTAACCTGTGTCTGTTCTCAGATGGGAAGAACCCTGACCATCTCCTCTATAGCCCACCACCAGGTGGCTGAAGACCTTTTGATCCATGAGGCATGTAAAAGGTGCTCACTTTCCCAGTTTGCTTGAAGAAGTGAATTAAACTTCACTGATTGCCACAAAAACCCTCACAAAACCAAATGCCAACAGAATACAACAATGCCATTGTCTATGTGCCCTTCATATTCCCACACCAGCTCCTGTTTTCCCTAGTCTTTTATTTTTCCTTTGAAGAGCAGTGTTCCTGTTTGACGCTGAAGAAGGCCTAAGAATCATTTATTTAAAGTGACTACCACATTGACAAAAGAGGATAAAAATCAAATAAAATGCAAGAGGGATTACAAAAATCAATCAGTAGTTAAATAATTCATTTACTGAAATGTCACGAAGTTTGTATCTTACAACTTTATTCACCTGGGTACCACAGAATCTAAATACAGTATTACACTTCTTTAAAGGCTCTTGAGACACACAGCCCCTGCATCTTAGAATGCAGCTTCATTTCCTTCCATATATTCCTCATTTTATACACTTAAAAATATTTGTAGATAAGTAATATTAGTCTTCAAACCAAAAGCCATAGCATCCACTAATATTCAATCCTCTCAATAATCTATTTATACACCATATAGATGACTGTCATAACCACAATATAAGTCACACCTGCTCTGTACCAAAACAGGAACAGCAAGGGACATTTTATAGGTTATCTGGAAGGTTAATAAGTCTAAAGTGATTAACGGTGAAAGGAGCTGGGATGCTCATGGACATTACTTTGAGGCTTTGCTGCTCGACTCCCAATCCTTCTGTCTGCTTGTAGCAAATCAGGTCACATACCACAGTAAGAGGGACAGACTTAGATTAAATGCCAATATGTATTAGTGAAGGTATAAAACAGATTACAAATAAAAGTATAAAACTCACTATCCTCATATATTCTGTCTAAAGCAATATGGGACTCCTGGAAAGAATGCTTTTCAGATCCAATACACAAAAGCAATTTTCAGGACCAGTAGAGAAAGACAATTTGAAGGTTGAGACTGCTCATGGAGAATGAACTACGCTTTTATTTCTCCTTTTATTTTTAACAAGTATGTAAATGCTTAAAGTACGTTTTCTTGTCAAGCCACCGCTGTATGGCACAGACTACTGCTCGGATAGACCCTGACCTCTTCAGGCTTTGGAGATCAACTTCCAAAAATCACAGAGCAATGATCTCACATGCCTGCCATACAATTTCTCATATTAACATAGGAGATACTCCATTTTTCAACATCTTTAGTTCCCAGCTAAATTGAGGATGACCCATAAAAGGCCAAAGTAACCTGAAGTCAAGGTAACAAAATCATAAATGGAACTTACCGAATTGCTGAATATCAATAATAATTGACATTCCATCCATCTCTTCTGAATTCAACAACAGGGATCCAGCCTTTTGTAGCAAGTCTTTATTTTCTTTTGTTCTGTGCTTAAATTGTTCTACTGATTTGACTGAGGTGTAGAAATTAAACATTTTCTTTCCCCATAATCATCAAAACCCAGAATATTTCCAAATACGTTATTTGTGGATGTAAACAACACTAAATAAAACTTTTCTAGAAGATGAGAGGAACAACAGCAGCCCAAAAATATGTAACATTTCAGAAAAAAGGCAGAGTAGCAGCTTCTAAGAAAAGCTGGTATTTTTCTTCAGAAGTGCAAAAAGGGAGATTATTTATAACAATATAGCCTGACAGCCCAAGAAAATTCCTAAGCCATTCCCGATAGTTGCATACCAGCGTATTAGCATAGGTGTTTCCATCAACAGTGAGATACTTTCTTTAAACCTCATGAAATTTGGATACAGAAAATGGATATAGCGGATATGGAAAACCTTGTCAGTGTTTTTAATATAATCCCATATATAGCTTTGCAGTTTCCTTGTAACTTTTAGAGGAACAGTAAAGGGAAGACACCATACCTTTATACTGACCCATAGCTGCTGCGCAACTGCTATTAAGCTCTGCCATCTTCTGTTACAATTCCTTGTAACCAATATTGTCCAAGGGACCATGACTATACTCAGAAAATTAAAATGTCATCAAGTTAAGAAAATAAATTACCTTGGTTGCAGAAAAAGTAAATTTTACTATTGAAGTTGATCCTCTCTTTTACTGTATGCCCTAAAATCAGACACTGTCATTTAAGAATGTTAAAATACAATTCCTCAATGTCATAGTCTTTAAAATAGACAATGTACAAGTTGGGTGACTGCATTTCACTACTACATGCCAAGTTCAAGCAACCAGTTTGCATCAAAACACAAACATTTTCAAAATATCTTAAAATCAACATAGCTAAAATAAATGTTATTCATATACAATGTGAAAAGGCAATCCAAAAATAAAGTGACAACCCACCCACACCAGTCTCCAACTGTTGCCATGCACAGTCCCTCAAGGAATTACATTCTCCTGAGTGCAGACCACTACAGCAACCAATTTTGGTTTTGTCTGATTGTTGTAACTATTCAAGCGACAATTTGATGGTGCATTGCTCCTAACAATCTTTTACTGACAACAACTTCTAGATAACAACATTCTGATGACAAGAAGAATAGGGAGAATAAAAAAGATGATGTTTGGCTGATAGGTTTCAAGATTTTTAACATAAAATCCATGATGTTAATTCCATTTCAACATAATCCACACTAGTGATCAAAGTAGTTTTAACCTATGTTTCCACTGAGCATGCTGGCTCGCAAAGTCAGGCTTCTTCCCCTAATTTACTCAGGACCTTCAGAAAATTCAATTGTGTAGTTGTATTCTTCTGGCTCTGTTTATTTAGATCAGTATTTAGAAGGGCCAGTAAGGAACTGAGAACCAAATGAAACTACAGACATGTTGTAAACAAAGAAGTAAAACCAAGAAAAAGGGGGGGGGGGGGGGGGGGGGGGGGGTGTGCCTCAGCTCTACAAGGCAGCGACAAAGAACCACCCCAGAGATGACACTCTTGGGGCAGCAGGGAGACGGAGCTGCTGAGCAGACTCCTGCCTGAGGTTTCCCTCACTGAACAGGACATGAGAAACTGAGTCACGACATGAAAAACTGCCTGCCAGGGCAGATTAACAGTGTGAGAAGTGACAGAAGTGACTGTGACATGGGGCAGGGTGGGACTTCATGGTGCTAGGGGGGACTGATGCAAGAAACAGCAAAAGTCTGCAGAAATACTAAGTTGGGGTACAGATGCTTCAACCTAGCACCGCTGTGTCAGTGCCCTTTTTAGGTCAGATGAACACCTTCCTAACGGATTTCTGTTTATACTGGTTTATTTAAACCACTTTGGTGCTGCAGAAGACAGAAATAATCCTGTACCTGTGCTGAGACAAGAGGGAACGAGGAAGGGAGGACACTGGCTCATCCCACCCAGCTAAGTACCATCAAAATGAAGGTGGATGCTATTAACATCAAAAGCAGACCCAAAAGGCAACACATGCAACTTCCGATTTTCTTTTCCTTCTTGTGGTGTGGCAGATGTCTGAAATTCTTCCACCTACAAATAAATAATATAATAAAACCTATATCCAAATGTTTGTAGCTGGGCAAGAGCTTTCCAATGAGTCAGTAACCTACTTTGATCCTGATGAAGCACGTATCCAGACAGAAGCACTCTTCTAAAATGAAGGCATTAGAGAACCAATTCATTGGGAGATTGATCTATTAAAAAACTCTTTCTGATTTTATGATCTGAGGAACCGACTCACAAAAACAACAAAACAAAGCAACAAACAAAAAAAACCATCTGAAGAGTCCCTGAAAAACAGAGAATTAAAGGATAACATTTACAGGTGCTCCAAAAATGACTTCTGCTGCAAGCTTATTTCCAGTTCTGCTCAGTATGACCTGTTACAACAACAGTATGAAGAAACGCACCGCTCCTTCCGTGCAAATTAGCAGTGCTTGACTCCTCATTCATCCCTCTCCTTGTTCCACGTAACCGGGGGTTGAGGCCAAGAGATGAGGAATCAGAGAGATGCAATTGATTAACTTACACGGATCACGACAGTTATTACTTCAAGTATGTCCTATGGTCTCCCTTGTTGTTTGTGATGTGTTTATCTGAACTGGTTGCAGGCAGTGGGGTTTTTTTTAACTCATATGTACATTTACAAAACAGTGCCTGATCTTAACTGCAACACTGAACTAAAAAATAACCAGAAGGGTGGCCGAGTTTTCTCATGCCCATGAAAACACTCAGTTTCCCATATGCTCCCAGTTGCCGTCAAATTGAGCCTCTGCCAAAATATGTGAACAAGGATCAAGAACTGAAAGCAGCACACGGAAATTAAAAAGCATTTTAGAGTCCTATAGACTTGAGACACTTTATTTTACACGAGCCTAGTTTAGCCATTCTTATTCAGAAACAAGTACGGTCAGCCTGCTCCTCTTAAGCATTACATGAAGCATAACAATACTGTGCAGTACGGAAAGAAAAACTCATCTTGTTTGGCAGATAAGTGATGGTAGATTCAATTTCACTTCTTCCATTAGCACAGCACAAAGCCAGAGAAATTTTGTCTGAAATCCACTGAGACAGGAAACAGACAGACAAATTGGGATTGTGAGGTTCTGAATGGCATATATGCTGCTCTAAGTCCTGATATTTATTTCCTAAGTGAAGCAATTAGTGAACAAAAAGATAAACACGGTCATTTCAGTCCAAGTGACTATTCTGCAGTCATTTCAAATTGGATACTGTTGTGTAAGTTTCTGATTCCACAGGGATATGATATCACTAGGAGATCTATCAAACCTGTGAACACACATCTCCGCATGCATAGGGTACAGAAACCTTTTTTTTATATGTTATTTAAAATTGCCCAGATAAAATACTCCTCCTTCTCCAAAAGCCTTGACAGGATATTTATACCAGTAATTGTATTTCCAATGCATCTCCCATCAGTTGCTGTTTTATCATTACTATTTTTAGGATAGAAAGTTGGATGCCTGCTAAATATTATAATGATTTTAAATGAACTTCTCCCAAAGATTACATTCTCCCACTCAAGCCCATATTCTCCTTTGTCAGAATGGGGCAATATGTTAAATTTCCCAAAGCAAGGAGTATCAATCTTTGGCTGCTGACAAGCAGCAGCGGGCTTACTGCAGTAGCAGTGAGCTTCATAAAATACCACGTGCCTTGTCTTTACCAGTTCCATCTGTAAAGAAAGATGGATGCAGGCACACGTTTGGTTGGGCATCGTACTGCGCTTCACCTAACACCACGTCACGCAAAAAGCTGCTGAACAAAAAAGCTTGATTTGCCCTATCATTTCCCATTTCTACACCGACAGCGTAACTCATGCTCTGAGAGAACACCTACATAATCACCCATGTTTTGCCTTCCATTTACACATTTCTTTATATGCCTGAAGTTAAAACGTCATGAAAAACCCTTTTGAAATTAATTTTTCCTTCTGATTAGAAGGGGCTCTTTCTAAGCCTCACGTCTCTCAATGTGCCACACACTGTTTTCAGTCAATTTTGCAAGGCTCTCCAACAGACATTTCTAGGGAAAAGAAAAAACAAAACAAAACCCAACCAAAAATCCTTCTTGTATTAAATTAGTTATCTGCAGGGGAAAACAACACTGCACAAATGCTCTCTGCACATGTGGCATAATAAATATAAGCTACAGAGTACTAGTTAATATACATACATTATACAACAGTACGGTCCTTTATTATCCTGCTTTCACCTTGCAAATTCTTGCAATGTGAAGATTTAGACTAATACAAACTGTGCTCATATATACAAAAGCTCACATTTAAATGATTTTTTTTTTTTCCCCCAAAAAAGTACAATCTTAGGGACAAATCCAGCGATTAGACCGGTCCATTCACACTCCAGAACTGTGACCTGGTGCAAGAACAGCAAGGTCCTGATGCGAGCAAGGTGTAAACACAGCTAGGTGTTTCCGAGACAGTCAGGTCTTATGGTTTTATGTTATTACGCAGTGTTAATTTGAAGAAAGACACCGATATCAACTCACGTATTTTTAGCAAGGCATCTTTTGATGAAGTAAAGGACTATGAAAGCACACAATGTTATTCAGGTAACTTCAACCAGCCACTTCCACGCTATACAATATAACCCACCGGCTGCTGCTTTTTAACAACTCGACTTTACCATTCATCCTTAAAGCCTGACAGAAGATCAGATGAAGCTGTATTACTGACGTAGGGCTTCACAGTACAGCAGAGAACCAGTAACAACTATAACACAAACTGCACATTAGGGAACATTTGGATTAGTTGCTTACAAATGTCAAGATGATGATGTTCCACAAAACGCAGGTTCATCAACCACAATGATGACAATGACTCTTTGAAATTTCACATAAATAACACTAGTAAATTTCTGACAGGAATTTTCTTATCAAATGGACTGGACAAAGGCACCTCTCTACAGCTCTGCCATGTAATGCTTTAGAGAAGCAGCAGTATTTCCAGCACGTCACAGTAATGCGTACCAGGAAACCCTTCAGAAGCACTTGCTGAACACGCAGGTCACAGTCATGCGCTCAACGATCTTTACGCATACCATCAAAAACTTTTGCGTTGTAACAGCTTTAAACAGAAACCTGTGACATTTCATAGAACGGGTCCCAGACCAAGCCAGTACATGCACACAGAGGCTACAGATTCCATGACCCAGTTAGCTTATCATGTTGTTTACCAAGAAGAAACTGCTCCTCTTCACGCTTGCAGCTGATATTGAAAACAAGAGGCACTATTCAGGCTAGAATGATACACAGTTACAATTATGAAAGACATTAAGTGAGCAGAATTGAATTCAACAGCCCATTTGATGGTGACAGGATGATCTACAGTAATGGGGAGAGTAGAATCAGACTATTCAGATCAATTAATCTAGACTTCTTGAAGAGGGTGCTAAATAAAGAGCTATTTGACCAAGTGCTGGATAAGGCCTATCAGACACATTAGCTACAATACAAAATACTTCCCTTTCATCCCTCATTTTGGATTCTCTTACCAAATGAGAGACTTTTTCCTAGCTTTAAAAACTTTAGGCTTCAATGTTCATTCTTCTAAAGAAGAGCAGGGTGACCTTCGACGTGCACCTCCACTGATACTTAATTAACCGCAAGTAGCAGATTGGAGCGCCACTACGTCCTTCTTGCCTGTTCAGCCCAGTGCTGAACACACTGCACTATGGACCACAGTCTGAGTTTGTATGAGATATGAGGTAATAAGGTTAAAAAAAAAAAAAGAAAGAAAAATATATTCATAGACTTCACTGTTATGAGAACTATGAGGGCAGTAGGCTAAAACATTCTCCTCCCATTTTATGGGAATTCTAGTAACAATTCATTGCTGTACATGGTAATGGAAGCCGTTTGCAGAAGCAGATAAAAATCACAGTCAGTCATTTCAAAAGAAAATCCACGATACATTTGGGGGCTGACAGGGAGTAGAAGCAGAAACTGAGTTGAAATAATTAAAGAAAAGTAGCTCATGCAGCATTCTTCAAGTCCTTCAAAACACTTCATTGGACCAAACGACTGTTAATAATAAATATACAATCAACACCTTTTTATGGATTACTTCCAAATGCTGGTTTCTCTATTAATTTGAAACCTCTTCTCTTAAATCTCTTTCATTTCTTGTCTTGCAGTTCCTTCAGGAGTTCTGCAGTTACTCAGGACCATTCAGAAAACCAGGTGGAAAGCAAATCACCTGAGCTGAAGTTCACTAATTGAAGTGCTACTGTAAGTCACTCAGAGGTCACCACCCAATTAAGAGTGGACTCCTATTCGGAAGGGAAAAAAAGAGGTACAGGTTTTTCCGTTTTAATTACGTTACTACTTTACTAAGAATGCTTTATAGCACTGAGTTGTTTCCAAGTTACTCAGATCCTTCTGCATATCAAATGGCAAACAAGTCTTCGTTTTAATACCGCTTTTCAAAATCTCACACACTCACTGAGACTTTATATAGACATTCATCCTGCAGCTACCCCAAGCAAACATAGACAGAGATGATATGCATATCATTACAGACACTTGCGGCAGGTTTTCACCTCCTTCCTATTCTCTACTGAGTAACCCCTGTCCTGAAATACTGTTCCAACCTTACAGACACTGAACAGTTCAAAAGGTTTGCACTGAAATAGATATGACACATCATGCAGCTCCAGAAATATTTGTACACCCTCAATGCAAATAACGATTTTCTGAACAAAAATATCCCAGGATACAAAAGATTCAGTGCTAGCTTTTGAAAAGTACTTTTTAAAAGCAAATGTCACCACTTCACCATCTGAGCCGTAGGAATAACCAATTGCTAGACACAGACTTTGTTTTTAATGTCACTGAAAAGGGATAGTTTCCTACAGGCTGGAGAAATGTGCTGGCAGCAACCCTGTGAAACTTTTCCCCTCGAGGAGAGGCAAGTGTGGCAGCAGGTTGTCAGTGAGCTGTGCAGTCTCTGTCCTCAGAGTTTGTCAGGACCCGACTGGATAAAGCCCTGAACAGCCTGGTCTGACCCCCGAGCTGTCCCTGCTTGCTCTGAGCTGGAGGATGGACTAGAGCCTTCCTCAGGTCCCTTTCTACCCAAATTATTCTTACTCCCATCCTTAGTTTCTCACTGCTATAGTACCCATCCTAGAAGCTAGCAAGACGATGAATTCTGCGCTGTGAAGGTCTTCCTTAAAATTGCTTTCTGGAGAGTCCCTCCAACTTTCAGTTAAAATAATGGTAGCTAAGGAATATGGTTGTACAGGAAGAGAAGCTGGGAAGTGCCCAAGCGACAATTAATTAAATTCCTACAGTATTTGCAAAAAAGGATAAGAGAATATGTAATAGTGGATTGTGCAATGTGGGTGGGCAATTTTCATTTGCAGTAAAGACACATGACTTTGTCAGTGGCAATGAAATTATATTTTTTTATCAGTATGAGCAGATCATAGCACATTATTATCATACAAAACTAGGATAAATCTAAACAAGCAGTAACTTAGCACATCTAGCTGGGTTTTTGAAGGAAAGTAACAACTGTATACTTATTATCACACCATTACAACGCAATTAAAAGTACAGAATTAATAATTAAGAACTTCATCAATTTGATATAGCTCACATAACAGATACTCTCACCAAGCACTTGCAACAAGCACAAAATAACACACATTTTATCACAGCACGTTAATCCTAAATGAACTGTTACCTTTGTACTTACATGATCTCCAGCCATTAGCACAATGTTATCTTGTGAGTTTGGCATGACTATTACTTAATATTTTAAATCCCTTTTCACATCAAGTTTGCTACTCTTAGATTTAGGAAAAATAAAACAGCACAGTGCAGAGTTGCATTTGTAAGAACTAAGCTCGGAATTTTTAAAACCCATTTTAAACTGTAAAAATGAATAAATTAAAGACACAACAGGGTTACATGGCCATAGACATCATCCACTTTGAGCTCCTTTTGAAAAAAAGATGCAAGGAGAGCTACTAGGTGAATTTTTTGGCCATATTTCTTAGTCTCTGCAGCAAGAGATAAGTGACACAGATGAGAATGCTGTTGGGTGTTATCTATCAAACCTCTACTATTTACATATCAACATTTGTGGGTTAGAAAAATCTCTGGTTTTTTTATACCTTGTGAATAAATTCATTTTATTTTCAGCAACTGCACTGTAATACACCACTTCTGTTGGCAGTTTTAACACATTGTGGTTTACTCCTATTTATTGTATCAAAAAATGCATTTATGTCATTCAAAAACATCACTTATCACGGTGTCAGCTAGAACTGTGGGTTAATGAGATCTGTATGTGTTTCTTTTTATCTGAGTTGGAGTTAAATTCATAATATTAAAGGTATATTGAATGATGCATTTTTAAAAGTACAATACAGTAAAATAATAAATCCTTAAAGCATGACTATCAGTTAGGATAACTGTAGTTAAACCCTGAAACATACAACTAACTTTCCTAAGGTATATAGCTTAGTCAGCAACGCATATTAAATAAAACTACTAAAGTATGCAGACTGATCAATAAAGTTTGTGCTTACACCTGTGAAGTCCAGGAACTACGGCACACCAGGCAGATCAGGAATTTCAGTACATAAAAAAGCTCAACAGTATAGTACAAGGCTGAAGCGAAGTATGAAAAGATGCAGTCAGTCAACTGTGAAAAGGTGCGACATCAGTGATTTGTTAAGTGTGTTAAAAGGGAATTTTAACCATGTTTAAAAACGTGTAAAAGCTTCTCGCACATGTTTGCTTAACTAACACGCGAGGTCAGTTACAAAAGTGCAAACAGAAAGGATCGGCTATTGTTTAATCTCTAAGAAACACCAACGTGTAATGAGCGAGCAGTCTTTAGATGAAGCTAACACAGCTAGGGGACCTGCTGTTCAGCACAACCTTTCAAGCTAAAGAAAAATTAATGAAGAAACCTACTCAGTTCAGAAGAGTCCTAAATTTAATAGCAGTTATACGCACTACACTAGTAATGCTCAAACTTCTCAAATTTTCCTTAAGCTGTGGTACCATCAGAATCTCTTGTATATCCATTTAACCTTTTTTAAACAATACTGAATTAACAACATTAATAAAAATTTAAATCAAATCCAGAAGTGTGTTTGGACACAATAGGAAAAAGGGAGAACTGAAAGCCACAATATCCTTCATTGTGAACACGTATCGCATGTACACTCTGCCCTAGAAGGGAAGAAGGTCTAAGTACTGAGGTAGGCAGACACTAGCAAAAGATTCAAAAAATGCAACAGTTTACCTCAAGAAAATAATGAAGAATCCCATTGAGAAGACCAGAACCTATCACATTTTTTTGTGTCCTCTTGCCTTTAAACTTCATCCTTTTTCAGCTACTATTTATTTGTTACTAAAGCTACACAGAAGCAACATACTCAACTTGGCAGTCAAATTCTGTTCTTAAGGTTAGAAATACTGTTTGGTAGAGCAACCACAGGGAAAGGAGGCAAGAGAAATACTTCTCTGAAGACTAATGTATTCATCAAAACGATCATTGGAAAGTCATAGAACTCTACGTCTTGGTATTTTCCTCTTTCTTCCTCCACCGAGAATTCAAAAACATTTCAAACATTTAAAATGTTATCAAAACTTGCATGCTTTGCGGGTTTGAATATAAATAGAGTGGCTAACACTCATCTTGTGGCTGTAGTGATAAAGGGAATACGCTGCAAGGCAGACAAGCTTGCTCTGAATTACTCTGCAAGCCCATCAAAAATTGCACCAACGATCAGCACAGTTCCATGATTTTGGTGATACAATTCACCACTCTGCAGAGCTTATTAGCTCAGGTTCACAGCCACGCTAACTGCTTTTAGTTTTCTGGTGTGCAGAGAGAAACCGTGTCTTTCCCAAGTATATATATACACCGACGCCACATCCAGACTACCTTTACAATCTATAAAAACAACCTATGTGTATCACACGCAAACATGATTAAGATTTAGATTGTTCTACACCATTACACTTTGTCCTTCTTAAATGCGATGTTTTGAAAAGATTTCCCTAGTTACCCACAGAATTTTTGTATGGTGAATAAAAATTGCAGTGATGCTCTCAGCACACCAGGATCTCCGCTTACAAAATTTCCATTTGAAAGTACTAAGAAAGATAACTTGACCCAGATAATCAAGGTAAATACAAGACAGGTCCAAAGCCACCACTGTGCCATAGCTATCTGGCTTATTCTAAGACAAAGATCCTGTAATAATTATACTTACCACTTCAAAGATACAGAGTGTACAGATTTGGGGGTTCACATCACATAGGGACTGGTAACAAGCCATGAATCCCTCGCATATATTTACAGGATAGTGTAAGGGAACCTAAGGCAGCACCTGTGACTGCTTCTTGACATCAGAATAAGACAAACTTCAGAGAGGTCTCCGATTTCCCCATCTTCTGCTGTTCATCTCCCTTGGTAGTTTTGCCACTTTTCTGCGCTTGCTTGCCCTTGTGCTAGCAACAAAGCAGGGCAGCTCTGAATTTCAGCTTTTAACTCAGATAACTGCGTTGTCTTACAGTCAAAAAAAGAGGTGCAATGATCAAAAACACTTCCATTTTTACCACTTCCTCTCATGATCTTTTTCCTCACATCAATTCAGACAGAATTTGTTACATGTCTGAGTGTCATACACTGTTCTGTGCAGAATAAATAAAACCCCTGACCTCTGCCCTCCAGCTCATACTCATATCCCATGCAAAGGCATCATCTAACCTTGCCTTTCAGTCACCTGTGGCCTTCTCTGTGATATCTTGGAAACACAGGAAAATTTACTTTCCTCACAGCTTTTCTGGAATTGCATCTTCCCATCACTTCAAAACTAGAACAGTTTTTTGGACAAAAAGAACCTTTTTAATTACCAAAATCTTTTATGCTGCAAAGATTCCTACAGAATTTCAAAATCAAATCATACATCACTCAAAGCTGAGTATTTTTTAAACTCCACATTCATTTTCCTCATTTGTTAAGAGTTCTTCTGCCTTATCTTTTGGTGCCCCACACCACACAAAGTGTATGAATAGGATCAGCTAAGGAAACATCTAGTGAAGACGAAGGATGGAAACTTGAATCGCAAGAGCATTCTGCTTCCTCTCTCTGTTAAAAATCAATCTCGTTCGGCGCGTGTTGGTGGACTCATGACACTGAAGCAAATCTGTGACTACACCCCCACCCCTCCTGCCCCCCCATCACAGTCACAAGTTGTTCCTGTGTTAATATACTGACATGTCATGATTGATGTTTTTCCGTGTAAGCTAGATCTCTTTCACAGTGAATTGATGGCAGAATTTTACACCTGAAGTGGCTCAGGTTTGCTGTCAGGTCTCCCCTACTTAGACTTGCACACAAATTTAGCTTTCTCTCTGAGAGCAAAACAAACACCAAACCCAACACAAACAAAATGTTCCAGCCCTGACTCTTCTTCGCTCCCTCTAGCAACTCACACCACAAAACCTTCTCCCAAGTGTATCGCAGGGACTTGCCCTGTCTGGCAAAACCGCACCTCACCATTTAGAGTCGGTTTTATCCATCAGGGAGTGCAGGTAATCCCTGCACACAGACGCAGCTCCAGGACCAGGCTCCCCACCGAATACTAACAGCAAAATATTAAACCAATCCATACAGTTCTAAACCTCTCTGAGAACGGCTGGCATTTCACCTCAGGCACTGACGCTCTGAGTCGGGCGAGGATATCGCCTAGCATCTTACAGCAGAGGGCTTTCTAAAACTGTGCGCAGTGCACCCGGCATTGAGTGACAATGAGCAAACCCCGGTCCTTCTAGTCTGGGGTTCCAGTCCTTAATTCACATTTTAATTCACGTGTGTATTTAATGTAATTTATCATCAGGATCAGTGTAATCACATACTCAGGATTTAAGATTAAGCTATTCTGGTGTACCAAAAGAGTAAGAGAGATGGAGTAAAACAAACTATACTGTGTTCTGCAACAAAGCAAGGCACCATTTTAGTTGTGGAGTGCTATACCAAACTCTAATGGCCTATTCCACCATATTTCTTAAGGAACATATAAAATTTTGTATAAATAAACTAAGTATTTAAAATTTTATGGCACCTTTTGACCAATACACATTTCTTTGTTGCTAAATGGCTTTCCAGTACAAGCTGTATCTGTATTAACTGATACCGGAAGAAAAGTCCCAAAATACCATGAACTTCCCAATTATTAAACAAAGCTCACAAAACAACCCAGGAAGATGCATAGGATTTTCATTAAATAATACATGTATATATCCTAAATATAAACAGATAATCTATTTTTATGCATCACTCTAAACCTATTGTAATAACTGAGCTCCAGTTCAGGTAATTTAATTTCATATTCTATCAAGAACATACCATTGGAGTTTTAAATAAAAGATAATTATTCTTTTGAAGAACTTATAAGACAGGATAATAGAGTTTAGAGGAATTCTTTTCCCAGGTGGGATTTCTTAGGAAGTTTTTAGAAAGCAAATCAATAAGCATTTGCAGATTGAAAATCTGATCACACTCACGGCTGTCCCAAGAGAGAGCTGTGAAATTGTCATTTCAGTGAAAGGATCTCAGCAGAATTACTTATCTGCCCCTGAAAATTGCAAAAGGATAGGGGACAGCAGTGGGTGTAGCAAAGGCAGTCAGAATCAATATAACAATACTGTGTGTTATTTATACTAGCAGGCCTTTAGCTTATTTGTGATCGCTATTATAAGAAAGGTTAACAATTCCTTTATGCTTCAATAAAATATTTGAACAAGACCAGGTGATTATTTAGGGAGGGTCTGAGGAGGAGCTATTGATAGGTATGGTACTGTGATATGAAGAGTTTTATTTCTAGTTCATTAAATCAAATCTGATTTTGGAGAACGAACACTCTCTCTGAAAGCTCTTGGATTTACTTTTCCCCCCCTTTCCCCACTCCCCTCCACCTCCTGCCTTACTTCTAAAAACAGTTCCTGCTATCAAAAAGTAACTGCTCATTAAGACCGCTACTTGATATTTCCACCAGTAAATGATGTATTGGGATAAAGCTGACCTTATATAGAAACAAAGCTGAAGACCATCTCCATTAAAGTCCTTTTCTGGAAAGCTTTAGAGACCCCAACAGAGAAATTATGATTACTATCCTACATCTTCTCCATGGGCACAGGAATATCCAGATGCCGTAATTTCTGAGCGATTTCACCCATGATACCATGCTCAGCTTGCTGAGGACTCAAAGCCTCATTTTAAAGGACACCGGTGTCAAAGAGAGTGTGCAAGCAGCTGCTTTTCCAGCAGCTTCACCTTGGAATAATGACAGGCAGGAATAGTCACAAATGCAGAAATCTAGAATTTCCACCCATGACCTGGCATCGGCCAGGCTCGAGGCATCCTGTTGCTCACAGCCACCTTTGGCGTCTGGCTCTGGCTCTCTCTTTCCCGACTAAGTATTTTAATCACTACTGTATGACTTCGGGTTTTTTCCTTCTCTCAAGCACATGTGGTTCATGCTGCAGCCACCATTCATACCCGATCAATTCAGCTCAGGTATCAGTAGCCATCTACAGCTATCCCATAGTTGTTCTTACAAGCCACATTTCTGTGCATACCAAGTCTACCAACATCTTACGACCTCTTTAATTTTTCATGAAGAAAATGATGGCATCTGAGAACATGTTACAATGGAGGCATATCCCATGCATGCAAGGAAATCAGGAATGTAAAAAAAGATTTGGTTACGCTGTATTTACCAAAGTAAACACATACATCTTTCTGTGTGCCTTCCTCGCCTCAATGGAGGAAACAGAAGACGGGGAACAGACTTTCTCCAGTTGCATTTCTGCAGGACTACATGGAGTACTGCACAGAATTTTGCATTTCAATCACCCATGGAGAAGCTGATAGACATTTTACCTTTACACCAACCTGTTAGAAAATCAGAACAGAATCAATTCAAACTAATTAAAAAGAAAAAAAAAGGAATTTTCATATCTGGCTTCAGTAGGTGGAAATCCTCTCAACGAAGGGGTGGGAGCTTTTTAAAAATCTTTTTTCTCCTTTGTTTCTTTCATTATTTCTCTTGAACACTTCCTCATCTCTCCACCTTTTAATCCTACTATGTGAGCATGTTTCATGTATAGTATGAGCAAAATACTAGCTAGAACTGAAGGCATAATTCATAGACTTACTTGCTTTAAGCCATCTCTCCAGTGGATCCAGAAGACAGCAGAAATTACTCATTAAAACTGGACAGATGACTAACGTTTTTGTCATGAGGACCAACAGTACAAGACATTAAGGTTTTGTAATTGATGGGCACTTTATTCTTTTATTCACGCTGCTTTTTCTCATTGCGGTAATAATTTGTCCCTTCTTGTGGCATCAATACTGGATCCTCAGCAAGTGAGAGTAGATGCCCGAGTTACACAGGTCAGATTAACAGTGAATGTAGAAGGCAGTAACATGTATATAGTTCACATACCTGCCACTACACTGAGTATGGGGTTACCCAAAAAGGAATAAAACTATTCCACAGCTCTCCATTCAGGAATGTCTGATCAATTCTTGAAGAGCAATCCCACCTCCTACTTCTTTAATGTACATAACTCCCTTCCACAGAGAAATTTGTGCAATCAAAAATCTCTCACTAGAATGCCCTCTAAGACTAAAACCTTGCTCACACCTGAAAGGAAAGCTCTCAGGGGAAGAGAGGTGACAGCTACTACTTAGTAACAATTTCATGACAACTGGAACGACAATTGTGGGATAATACTGAAAGTAAACATGAAGATATTTTCTTTTAAGACCAATCTTGTACTGAGAGAAATGAAAAATACTTTTTGTGGTCTCAGCAACAGGTCATCATTTTGATTCATACAAGTAAACAATTTCTGCACTGAACGGCACCCTATGAGTGGCCTGGCCTGAGAAGAACAAATGAAGAGGTAAAAGCACAGGGAGAGGAAGGAGCTGTAAGCAGACATTAATGACCAAAGATGCTTCTCAAAATAAAATATACCATCTAGTTAACCAACAGGGACATATGGTCCCTTCCTACATACAGGACCAGTACGGCAGCAGCAAAATACACGTGCTTCAAAATACCACGTGGAAGGGCCACTTCCCTCGCTGGGATTGCTCCCTTGCGCTGCTTGGCCCATACCGCACCTTACCCCAAGGGAAAAGACACTGTCTCAGCTGGACACCGAGCTGCTTGGTCCATAATACAGCTCACAAATATCTTAAAAACCAAACCCACCACATACACAAATCCTCAAAAGCCTTTCCAGACACTTTCATTACAATTGATGCCATTACATTGATCTCAGATCCTAGGGACTCCTGTTGGGTTTCAGGTCTACCATGCTTCTGATACTCCCAGGAGACAATCTGTCATTCTGTAGACTGTTGGAGAAAGATCTAACGTTTAATCAGAATTTCCTTCAGAGGCCTTTATATCTTAATGGGGAAAATAATAACAGAAATAAGACAATTATGTAAGTAGCTGCTTGGCCAAACTTCAGTGAGAACTGCAGTCAAGCTCTAATCAAGATAATAGGGAGCAGAATGACTGGAAGAACATCAGGGAGGAGTAGAAATAAATGAAACCTGGCTTTTACTTGCAGAAATCAGTAAGCCAATGATTGCAGACAGATGTATCTGTTACCTCATGTAGAATAAATTTGTCTTAACATCAGATACACATTTTACCTTCACAGATACACGTATTAAGATGGCTTTGTACTAGTGATTACAAGAGCTCTGCTATAAGGCAGTGTTCCTCTAGCACTGAACCAGACTTCGTGACAAAGTGCCAATTTACAAATGCTTTTTAATCTTCTCTGAAATTTATTCTCTGAACTTAGATGAGTTAGGCAACAACTGCCTGATATATTTGCAGCCTGTTAGTGTTCTCTGAAGAGCCCTAGAAATCAAATAATTTAACTAGCACAAAACTTGGCTCATCCCAGGTTACCTGCTTATTTACTTACTGAGAACTCACTCGGGTATCTGTCAAGGACAGTCCCTGTAGACACGAAACTGAAGAAGGTGAAGTCATTGAACAGCATCCTTCTTTCCTTGGAACTATTTGCTGGTGGCCCTACAGGGAAAAAAGGGAGCGCTGCCAGCATGCAGGGACGCTGGTCCCTTGCAGTTACAGAGCTGCTCACAAAGAGCTGAATCTGTGAAATACTGTGAAAATATGGCTACTGTGAAACACAGTTCACTTCACAGCCGCAAGCTAGCACCTGAACTAGGAGTAAACAAAATGCTCACTGAGATTACATCCTTTGTGCAATGCCTCTTCGGGAAAGAGACCACTCTCCATATTACAAAAAGGCCCCCTTTTCTCACCCAGATCACCATAAAGATTTTACCACAAGACTGAGGAACAGACTTTTTTTTTCCTCTAGAACTTAGGAAAACTTGTCATATGCTCATAATAAGTTAAATACTAAAAAACACCTATTAGCTTTGGAGGTAGAAGAGTGATAAGAAGGCCCCCAGGATGACTTTTAAAGATATCTTCCTGAGGAAAATATGGAAATCCTCCTCATCTAAGGAGAAACATGGCAATTACCAAAACTCCTCTTCATATTTCTGAGCACCCAAAAATCTCCTATTGCCCTATAAAACCTGCTACAAACCCATCTCAGTCCTGCTCAGTGTTACACTTTATTTAATCTCTCAGACCACCTTCACAACTGCCTTTAAGCTTTTGCTCCGCAAGTACAATTGTAGACCACAGTGAGATTTGCAGGAGTTGAATGGAAGACATACGCCTCCAATCTGGAGCTTTGTGTGACCCTACTCGGCCATAAATCCCTTCTGAAGTCACAGAGCCTGACCAATAAAATGAAGTTAATTATAGCGCTGTTTTAACGTGAGTATGTAGGTTACACAACTCAGAAGAATAACTCAGTAACTATTTTAATGGGGATCATCATTATTCAGAGAGACATTTGAGAGAATGCTCTATGTGGTTTAATCATTTCAAAAGAAAGATTTCAGCAATCGCAAAAATGATTTTTATGTTTTCTATAGAACAACGTGTCTTTGCTACCATGAAACAGAGAAGACAACAGAAAACATCAGAAAGAAAAAGGAAAGGTCTTCTCATCACCTTTAAGTTCCTGCTGTGCATTGGGCATTTAAGCTGAAATGGCCTCTTTTCCCAAAGAGAATTTTAAATGCTCTTCTTGACTGAGCATGCATTAGACTTAATCAATAGGCGGCTAGGGATCAAATCTTCAAAACCAGGCAGCACCCAGCAGTTCTCATTATGACCTGAACGTCCAGTTTATCAGATGTTCAAGCAACTAGAACAATTTTGGGACTTAAGATTGACCCCTTTCATAGACCAAAGACAAAATGTTTTGTATAAGCATAATTTTTGTCCCCCCCTACCTTCCTACTCTGGAGAAAAAGCACTCTTGGATCCTGAACACTAAAAAGAGGTTCATAAAACTTCAAATAGACCAAATTCCTTTTGTGGTGTTGCTTCAAATCCCCAGCAGTTGTAAGGTATCGTATCTTACATTCAGAATTGCAAGAAACAATGTTTCATTGTGAGGTTCTTCTATTCCCACTCTCAAAGCACAGGCTTTGAACAAAAATGCACTTTCTGTTGAGGATATGTTTCCCACCTCATGAAAACCTGATTGTGGTAAGTCATACATCTCCATAAAAAAACCCAGCACCCCTGAAGTGTACAGGTGCTGAGAAGAGTCATCATAAAACTTAGCTAAAATCTCCAAAGATTAGGACCATGCTGGTAAGCTGATACATTTTAATACACATTTTGCCAGGTCTTCCCCTGAAGTTGCACAGCAGACAACAACTAGAAATGAAAATAAAGACAGCATCTGTCTTCTGGCCTCAGTGAAAACCCCTTCACTGGCAGCCACACCAGATAGGAGAAGAAGGTGTACGAAATGAATGCAGTGCACCAAAAGCTGTGTGTTAGAAGGAAGGAGTTTGAGGAAACCGAGGCATTAAGTTTGGTACTGGATGGGAAGGGAAGGAGCGTTACAGCCCGCTGAGACAGAAAACATACACACATGGCACTAGAGGGGCAGGGTGACAGAACGAGGAGACAAAGGGCAAAAAGGGCCTGAGAAGAGAGTCCTCTTAACTATCAATCTTAAGAGCCTCAGATTGGGCTATAAACTGAGAATATTATTTTCTTTAATTGCAAGGATATTAACAACAAAACCAAAAATCGGTCAGCCTCTGTGAAACATGAGATAACACAAAGATAATCAGTACAGGGAAGTCCATAAGTAAATAATTTAATCTCACAAGCAGTATTTGAGTAGCATACGGTAAACAAGGCATGATCCACAACCTGATCAAAACAGGCCACGCAACAGTGAGATAAAACCTGTCCACCCTATGCTAGGACAGGTGCTCCCTGAAGGAAAAGCAAGGACCATGTGACTGATTATGGAAGACTAACACACGTGCAAGAAAAGCAAAGCCATACTTTTTGCATCTTCTAACTTGAAGCAAACCTTATTTCATTCCTTTAGATACAAGTATGCACTCATTTTGTGCATATAGTGAAGCCAAACTGAAGTGTGGTTAAGTCATTGCAAGCAATACTGAAACTTGCCACCTCAAACCACTGTCTCAATGCACTCGAAAAAATTTATCGATATTGTTTGTGGGTCATTCCAAAGCAGCGCCAGACAGGAATAGTCTCCATTAATTGCATTAGTCAAAGATAAAAGTACCCCGACAGCTCCTGGGCCCTCTGGAGCTCCAAGATCAGCACATTTCAAACTTCTGAAACTAAATGCGCACACCAACTCGTAGCTCTGCTCTCTTACCCAGCTCAGCCTTTGCACATCCACTCACAGTTGGTATTTGCAGAAAGGGCAGGTCACTCCCTGCGGTCAAATAAAACGCTGTTTTCCTCGCAGAGACCAGCCCTGCTTTGTACTGACCTACTACTACTTACCCCAGTACACCTCCTGCTACAAAGAAACAACTCCGTTCCCTAGCGCTCTCTCCTCCCTTTATATCACTTCCAACTATCAATCAGCTAAAACAAACCCCACCTGCCTCCCCCCCTGTTGTAACCATCCGCAGGAATACCTCCTCCCCAAGAGCATCTACGGATTTTGAGAAAGACAAGGCCAAGCTGGGACAGGCTCAAAGAAAGGGTCTGGTATTAGTCCAGAAAACCCACTCATAAGAAAACAAAACAAACAAAGAGAAACCAAAATTATGCTGCTTCATTCTTCTAAAATGAAGGCAGGAGACAGGACTGTCTCTATGACAAGCAGACCAGTCCGTTTTCTTTTTAATAGGAATTAAATCAATTAACAAATTGGATTTTATGGTAGTTTATGGAGACCACCAGAATCAGTGGCCCTCTATATAATTTATAAACTGACTTAGCTGCTGAGAAAACACTAGCTACTGCTTTTTCCAAACCAGTCACATATGTAAATACATACTGATAATACAATGGAGTAGTCATGGTTTTGTCATGTGTTTAAGAATATTAGTGAAATCTATCATTTTGGGAGTAGCGAAGAAGGGAGAAGAATTCTGTAGGAATTTTTTCCTTGTTATGGGGAAAAAGAATGTTTCTTTTTCCAGTATGTTGGGCACAAAAATCTCTAAGAAAGTTTGAGAAAACCTGTTCCTAAGTTTGAGGTTTAAGCTTCTAAAATGTATCTGAACCCAGCTAGATTCCAACAGTGTTTTACAACAAATCCCTCTGCTTTCTGTAGCGCACTTCTTCATTGAAAACTTAGTCATGAAAAATGTCGCTGGGGAGGTCCAAATTTGCGGTATTCAGTAGTTACCAGGTCAAAAGTGCTCAGTCTGTATGTTAAAACAAAACTAGCAATTAATTCAAAAATCCCTCAGGTGTAAAACCTGACATACTCAGGGGAAAGGCAGCAAAGTCCTACTGGGTTTTTAATTATCCTACATTAGTGTAATTGGTTCAACCAACCTGATCGTGGCCTTGGGGACACGCATCGGCAGCTCCGCTGAGCGAGGGCCACTGGCTGGACTTTGGTAAGCAGTTCCCCGACGGGGAAGGAAGGGGGTTAGAAAGCGCGTCACAGAGCAGGGGGCCAGAACCAAGGTTCTGGCAGGAACAACTACCCAACTTCTTCGCAGACGGACCTCCATATCAAACTGACGTTAGACGCTTCTTTGAGGTCCACTGACGATTTATGCTTAGAAAGGAGGAAAAACGTAACAATTTTACGAGTGCTCTAGAAGGTTTTCAGCTTCATCTGTTTTGGACAAAGAAGTATGTGGTACTAACGTTCTTCTGACTAATAAAAATTCTCTCTGATACACTACTTCACTTATTTAATGGCTATTTTGATTCAAGTACTAAAAGCTACGTAAAGTTGAAAAAAATAATCAAAAATTAAACCCTGTGAAAGTACTTTTGCAGCTCTAGCCTTGAGGGAAGAACAGAAACTTTGCGCATTAAATCATTTAATCTCTATAAGCAGCAGCAACTTACACACACAGCAGAGCTTTTGACAGGCACTTCCTGTAATTGCAAATGCTTCAATAAGCACAACTAGGGCTGTTTAAGTTACCAAGGCACTTTTAAAAGAGGGAATTACCGCTATCCATTCCAGGTCATTACTCAGGGAAGCCAAGGAGATTTCCTATTCCTACAATAGGTGGTTACTAAAGAACTATCCTTTTACCCTGGGGGGTGTACACACTCTATTATTCCCTCTGCATTATCAAATAAAATTCTATGTAACTGAAAAATAAACCTGAATATCAACATATCTTTCTGGACTGCACAATGCACATTTGTCATATTATTTTATCTCATTTGAAGGTTCAGGAAATCCAATTTCCATGGACTTGAAATCCGTTCCCCTTTCATTCTGCCTAACGGAAGCGCAGAACTGTTTGTTCATTGGGGTGTTTATTATTAGAATGTCTAGCACAGAAAGGGAAAAACATCCAAAAAAGCTCTCAGCTACAATTTTACTCTGAAGTCACATTGATAGCAGGCAGTATTTAACACATTTGAATGTCATCAAGGTACTTCGCCATAGAATATAGAAGACGCATGAGTAGGAGCGATGTATTCCGAGACATGGATCTGCAGGCTTCACTCCTGCCCAAACAAAGGACAACTTGTTTATACCAATGCGAATCCTGTACTGTACCCAAAAATATTTCTCATCTGTGAAATTTTTCATCATGTTTCCTCTGTGTTTTCATAGATGTTAAAATAACAAATGGAATGAGATCCTTATCTAGAGAAAAAAGGAATTATCTTTAATGGCCATATATGAAGCACCGACATACCCGAATCCTGTCGCTTCTACTCAGTAAGCTCATTTCTGTTAGTCACAGCACACCTTTGACCTCACGACTGGCCTCACGGCCTTTTCAAAATTTTGTCAGAACCTTTTTTCATATTTTTTTCCTTTTTCTAAAATCCTCAAAAGGCACTGTTCAAGAGAAAGAAAGTTTGTATGACATTTTCTGGCTTCCCTCTTCTGTGCAGCGTAACTTATGCCGCAGAGCCGTTTAAGGCCTACATAAAAGATAAGCTTCGACTGTCAATTCCCTACAAAGAAAAGGCTGGGTGACCTCAAGAAACTGCAGGTTTTCCTCTTCCTGGTCAAAAGAGGAATAATAAATTAATTTCTGTATCTTCCTTTGATTAAAACCAAAAACATTATGAACCAAAACATCAGAAATTTGTAAGAGAGAAATACCATTTGCCCTGTACATCCACTAATAGCAGCCTCATTTCACCAGATTACAAAACTCCATCAGTCACTTACTTTGAGTGAACAATACCTACTTGGAGGCAGGGCGATGACTAAAAGTGAGCAAGGGCAACAAGCAAACTAAATGAAAGCAATTATATGCAAAGAATCACCAGCTGAAAGGAACGAGCATCAGCCACTGCAAGCAAAACTGATGGCGGTCAACACAACTTACAAAGATCAGGCGTTACTTTCCACGTTGGTGGAAATCAAGAACAGCACAGCTTAGCTAGCCGGTCGGGGGGGGTGACTGTCCCGCTCTACACCGCACTGGTGCGGCCCCACCTCAAGTACTGTGTGCAGCTTTGGGCACCTTGGTAAGGAGGACATCAGAGTATTAGGGAGTGTAGGAGGGGCGGCTGAGGTCACTTGGTTTGGTCAGCTCGGAGCAGAGCTCCCCAGGGAAGTGGTCATGGCACCAAGCCTGTCAGAGTTCAAGGAGCACCTGGATGACAGAGTCATCTGATTCAGTTCTAGGTAGTCCTGCGAGGAGCAAGGAGTTGGGCTCGATGATCTTCATGGGTCCCTTACAACTTGAGATATTCTGTGATTCCAAGAATCTCTGCAGGAAAATAGCGTAGGTGGCTCAGAGAAGGGTCATGAGCAATGCAATTATGGTACAAAGATGCTCCATCTATTGTGGAAGAGGTCAGAGTTTGGAGAAAACAAAAAACCCAGCATGACATCAGATATTATACAGCTCCTCAATTTATGCTGTGTCCTTAAAATAATAGCTACATTACAGAAGACAAGCTGTTAGGAATAAATAATAGCAGGCCTTGAGAGAGGGTCTGCAAGAAATTAACTGAATATTATTAAGTATTATTGAAGAAAAAACACATACGTATGATCTTAACTGTGTCCCTTACAATGTAATATAATCCTTCAAGTATGATAACATGTCATGTTTCCAATACCTTATAATACCCTGGTGCTTATGCTACATCTGTTGTTTACAGAATCCATGGTTTCATTCCCTCCTTGAAAATCCCTATCTGCTCCTAACTTTTTCTCAGTCACACCAGTTTACTACCCAGAGCAATGCCCCCAACTAAAGGATATGAAAATGCATACATACACAACACTTTTTTTTTAAAGTGATGTTCTTACTGTATTATGAAGACTTCGTGTCTTTGTTTAGGTTAGTTATGAATCAGTTAAAAATCAAAACTAGTTGTCTAAGCACATATGTCCATGCACCCATCCTCAACAATGCTCCTACATGAAGTTTCAAACTTTAAAACTTAAGCCATCCAGCCTTTAAAGCACTGAAATGTTGCTCATGCATGTAACATTTCTTACATAGGAAGAAAAAATCCCTTATTCCTTTTTACTTCTGTATTGAAACTTTCTAAACAAACAAGTAAGGTAAATAATAACAAAAAAATAGACAAGAATTCAAAGGCTACAAACATAAAAAGCAATTATGACCTTAAATAAAGGCAAGGTTGTCCACTGCTGATAGTTTATATATACATGAATGGACAGAAAGACAAAAGACAGTCAGAAAGACAATAAGAAGCAACCACAGTATCACTCAAAAAAAATCTGACTTTGGCAGTACGTTTCTCTTGGGAGAAAGGACAAAGCCAATTCTCAGTGCAACATAATGGTTGCCATACGTATTAGATAACATACAGGCACGTTTGGAAATGCCACCGTATCACAAGTCAGGATTGTGAATGCGGTGCCATCATTTCAGTGTCAACATATTGACAACTGTATTTCTTTAGAAGCATTTCTTCTAGTAACAGCCACAGAACTTATTTGCACTGACAATTAAATCTCTCTTTCCAGACACACTTACAACCCACCGTTCCGTGGCTGCCTGACATCACTGACAGGGCTTGAAACATTTTGCCCTACTAGTCGCACTGGGTAGGAACATACACTCGTGAGATTACAGTCCAGTATACTTTAAGTCATTTTTTGTGATTCAATGCTAGTTTGAGAAATTGAATCAAATCTGTCTGCCTTCTCAGTAATGTATGAACTCTGGTTTACTGTTTCATAAATCGGGCACTTCAATGACTTTAATTAACCAAGTGCTTCATTGGTACCAGAAAGTCACAGTCAACCTAAAGGAAAGCAAAAGCAAATGGCTGGATACCAGAAGAAATCTGGCACAGTTGCATACT
The DNA here is from genome assembly GCA_009819775.1 of Phoenicopterus ruber ruber. Lineage (NCBI taxonomy): Eukaryota > Metazoa > Chordata > Aves > Phoenicopteriformes > Phoenicopteridae > Phoenicopterus > Phoenicopterus ruber. The sequence continues at coordinate 2,136,501 of CM020221.1, forward strand.
GTCACTTCATCTCTTCCAACCGTTCACTGAAAAATTAATGTGCCCGTTACTACCTTTGATGATTATAAAGATGTCATTTACTTGGTCTAAAGTGGATGTCAGAATACACGTTGTCTCGATGACAGCAATAAAGATATCAAAAAAAATCACTCCAGGAAAAAAAAGTTATTAAAATTGCTATGAAATTCACATTACCTCTGGACTTCTGATAAAAATCATGACCTTGGCAATCAGCACATCTGAACCAGATTCAAGTGAAGTATTAACTGGGCCACTACTAAAAGGAAATCGACTCTAAAGCCAACAAGAAATCATCAAGAAAAGAACTGAAGACTGGATTACGCTTAGAGATTAACATCATGGAAGTAGCACATGATTTGGCCTAGATGTCCTAAAACCATACATTAAATAAATTTGGCAGGGACCATCTAACATTTGTCTTTCTAATAGTGACACGTTTGCTTCCACCGTTGTATGGTGTGTTACACTACAGTTTTAAGAAAGGAAACCTTTCTGACCAGGATATTAGAGCCACAGCATCACCTTTAATAACGGTATGACACTGGTCAAACTTTCTCCCCTGCCTTACTTGAGCTGTGATGCTGGTTTTCTCTCGCCTGCGGACAGTGCTGTAAGCCTTAGTGCTACAGGGCACGGCTGGTGCATGCGTTTGCGTTCTCTCTGACCTCTACTGGGTATTTTTTCTCCATGAAAAATAATCTTTTTTTTTCTTTTCATTCCAATGTAAAAATGCAAATTCAAAGTCTCTGAAGTTGCCTCTAGAAGATACAAAAGCATACTAACTATATGCAGGCTCTCCTATGCAGAGCAGCTATTGAGTAGTCTCAACACCACAAATAAGTAGTATTTTTCACAGATCTTTCTCTTCCTGTTCCCATTTTCCCTATTCTTTCCACAATATCCTCCTCTAAAAACAGATGTAATCCTTCAGGTTCCTGTTTTCATTATTTGCTTTTGTGGTAATTCGGTTGCGTACAGGAAAGGTCACTTATTTGAATAAAACACAAACTTTGCGCCTATCTCCTCGCAGAGCGGAGCCTAGCGGGAGCAAAGCACTGAACATTCTCGTTACAAGAACGCTCTCCACAAAAGTTTACAAATATGTGACAGTCCATATACTTCTCTTGAGCACAGGTTCTAAACAGAAGGGAAAAAAAGAAAAAGAAACAGAGCCAGTAAATTACTGCAAAATCTCTTTTGAACTGCAAACTACATAGGAAAGTGCCTTCTTTACCTAAGTCTTTCCACCTTTACACTGTAAAGCTATATATGACCTCACAGATGCCACCATAAAGCGACAATTCCAGTGTAAATACAAAGGCAACAATCCACAAAAGATTTCTGAGAGGCTGTTCTTACCTGTTTATATATTACTCATAACTGTATTCTACTTCAGCTTTCTGTATGACACTAAGAATTGTTGGCATTGTCACAATTATGTATTTTCTTGCATTGACAACAGAGGTAACAGCAAGGGCTTTTTGTGCTCCTCGCTTGCCAACAGCGTTAGAACTGAACTACGGTGCCTGCTGGATCATCATATGCCAGCTTTTCTCGTAGAAAACAACTGTAGAAAGCAAAATGTGAGACAGACAAGGCATAAGTCACATCTGATATGAAGTATTAGATATGAAGTACACACACACGTACGTGGCTACTAATGGCTCTTCACAAATTGGACTGTAAGCTCAAGATGCACGAAATGAGGAATGCATCATCTTTTATCTCTTGCACTACCAGAATGTAACATACTGATTAAGTAACACTTTTCTTCAACTCTATCATTACAAGAACAGAATACACCACAAATTTTTATAACTTCTACATTTATAGCAACCCCATGAAACAAAGATCGGTTCTTCCCACTTTACAGAAGGAGACTGGGGCACAGGGCAGACTGAGAAAACCGTTTATTAGAAAATTAAGTTTATGGTTGAGCTGGGAACCGAATGCATTAGTCTAATCTTAGTTCAGGCATGTGCTACGTTTAGGAGACAGGGACTGAGAAATAACAAGATCGGCGTTGCAGTTCTGATCAATTACGCATGAATAATCTAAGAACATGTTGTGATAACCTGCTAAGAAGTTGAATTGACAACTTTGACCCACTTGTCAGACTGTCACACCCTCATCCAGTTTGTCTCCAACAACGGAGCAGGAGTTATCAATGGGCACAAATAGACATTACACTGGCCTGCGGAAATCAGCCAATCATTTGATCTTACATGCTTAAAATACATGCAGTTTGGGACTGCTTTATTCTCCTACCTCATCCCTTTGTACACTGCCTCTCTTTTCCAAACCTCACCCTACAGGCAGGCACACATACATGACTCCCAGACTGCTCCCAACTCCAAGGCTCTCAAGAAGGTGGCAACCGTCTCCTACTCTGCAGGTAATCCAGCGCATTTGTCATCTTGGTTAGGGGCTCGGGCTTCGATGCTCTGGGCCTGGGAGAGTCCTAAAAGTTTACAGGTAACAGAAAATTCAAGATAGAAATCAAAAAACTCCCAAATCGATTCAAGATTCTTGAAGTCAGAGTGATTCTATTGTCTGACTTGTAAAGGTGCGCTGTTCTGAAGTGCCTGACTGGGGGGAAGGGATGGTGGTGAACAAGTCGGCAGACAGCCTGTAACTTAGGCTATGGCTGGGTACAAGCTGCTTATCAGAAAATGAAGGCTACATGCCGTACACTCTGCTCTTTTGCCCTCTCCTTTCTCCCCAAAGTGAAGTGACAAAGAGATTTAGGTTGATATTCTCAAAGTCAGAGGTTTGTGTAAGATCTGGGAACACAAACTTTCTGTATATAAATGAATAGCCGTTAGACATACAATCCTTACCCAGTCAGACAAGGAATCTTAGAAAAGCCTTAAAGGCTTTTCAAAACAACAGTCACTTCAACATTGCTTGTGAAAGACTTGCTACACTGAAACAGAACCATGTACAGAAATGTTCTTATTCAGGATTTTTTTTAATAGGTAGTTTGTTCACGGAAAGTAGTAACATGATGTCTGCTGATACAAGTACTTCTGAATAAAACCTCATTTTTCATATTCCAGCTCCATACTGACTGACCTAAATGCAGCATTCAGAATCCATATTGATGCACGTTTCTTAAGCATTTGATACCATCTCTTGCTAAGTATTCTCCTGCAGGAACTGTATCTATTCCTCTCGGCAACGTGCCAAGACAGCTGTAAGGACAGCAACAGGATTTACACCATTATTGCACATAATGCCTATTTCTTACGTTGACACTCTGCTTGTATTTAAATAGATGGAGAAAATCTTCCTACTTAAGGGACTTCCTTTAAGCTGCCATTTAACCATCCTTCTGATACACCAAGACAGGTCTGAGGTATACAAATAAAACACTGTCTAATTTATAAAATTAAGTATATTGAATACAAATTTTCTTTCTTTTTTTTTTTATTTCCTCACAGAAACAGAATTGGTGATATGGGTGTGAAAATGCTAAACTAGTCCAAGAGTATGTCCTGGGACAGACATTTCATCCAGAATTGCCCTGAAACATTTACCAGGAGGCTTTCTACCAATCAGACCTGCAAGGGAAGACTTGCACTTAAACTAAACAAAGTCTGAAATCTCTCAGTTTCCTTCTAAATACCATGACTAGATCAAAAGTCACAATTTTCTGAAGCAGGTATTAGACCCACAAGCATCAGAGAAGTTGACATTGAAGAAAAAGCAAAAACCTTTCTAACGTACCTCTACTAAGTCTCCCCCTGTGGTGCCACTGGCACCCGACCCTCCCAGGGACGAGCCACGCTGTTTCGTGGCCGTTCCTACAGCCAGCCCATGCGACTCACCAGCCTCTCCTGCCCTGCGGCTGGAGTTCGGCTGCCAACACGCACCATGGGCTCAAAAGCTTGAAGGGAAATGCAGTCCTTGATATAAGCCCCCAGAAAACAATCAGATTCACAGCTCTGGCAACAACGGAGGATTCCGCATTTGTGGAATGAGTTGAAAAATAACCTGGTTTAGGGCAAATCAAATCAATCTGCAGCAAAGTACCTTCTTCTCCATTTTCCATTGGAAAATTTTGTATTCTATATTAAGGAAGTTTCTATAAGAACCGGGCTAGAAAAAACAAGATTCATCAACCTATCTACAAATTAAGAAAAACATGTAAGGCAACAGTATGTAAAACACCTGCCATAAGGAATACAATTTTTCCAGAAACTTTGCCATGCAACCGGGCTCTTTCTGAGTTCATGGGGAGCGGCTGGAGCTGGAGAGTCCCCTGTCGAGACGTCCAGCCCTCAAAGAGCAGCGTGCTCAGCCCACAGACACGGAGCCAGGCAGAGAACGCAGATGCTTCCAACCTTACCCAAACACGATTTTGGAACACCCGATACTAACACCAATGAAGGAGTTACTGTTTCACTGATCCACAAGGTTCTTATGTCGTATCTGAAAGATTGTATAAAGCTATCAAAAAGATTAATTCATCCAGCAATAAAGAGGGTTAATCTTTAAGGAATAAGCAATCATGGGGGTTTTTTGCAATGTCAAACAACCGAGCATAATCCTGATTCTGCAAGTCTAAATGAGATGAATGACATTTTCTAAATGAGAGTGGCTTCCCTGTTGTGCAGGAGAATCAATCTACCTATGTAAGCTTCAGATTACCTTCAGGTGTATGTCAAACTGCAAACACTGGCATGACGTTTGGGATAAACACCAGAAAAATAGCCAGCACTGCTGCTCAGGCATCAAGCACTCCTCCTCAGACATATGCCTACAGTGAACACTCACGGAGACAGACTCCACATCAGTCAAAACCCTTCCTATAAACTGCAGCCAAATAGGCAGAAGAGATAATTATCTTAAATCTTCATTCACAGAGCTTGAACCCTCTGGCTAGTTCATCCTATTTAAGCTTTCACTCACACAGAAAAATTCTACATGCACGTCCGTCCTAACAGCGCTCTCATTCCTTTCGGGGAACTTAAGTAATAAAAATGCATTTGCTGCTGAGATTGGTAACGGGCATTAGGGAATTTTAGCCCTACAGCCACTCAGACAGATCCTATGGCAACATTGCACAATGCCAAAAGTTAAAAAAGGCCACGCCAGACCAGTCTGGAGGGCTAGGCCACTTCTTTGCCTCTGATCACGTCAAAAGCACAAGCCAAGGCAGTGGAATAAGAAAAGAGAACACACACTCATCCTTGACTCTTTCTCCGTATTCTACAATATCCAGACCAGGCAAGTTGTCAAGCCATATTCGGTTCAGTTGCTCAGCAACTCGCAATGGATTTCTCCTCTAAAAACACATCTGCTCTTCCCTTTAGCCTGTGTGAACTTCCAGCACCCACAATATCCCCTGGAAGCGTGTCCCACAGCTCAAACACCAGTGGGGTGAAAAAACCCCTCTGCTATTTGCATTGAGCCCTAGCTCCTGCGAGCTTCGTCTGAGGTCACCCGGTTCTTATACTCAGAGCAGCAATGAACAACTGATTCCTACCTACCCTCTTTACGACACCTTTTTAATTTATTGATAGATAAATATTGACTGGACATTTTCATTGAACTTGCAGGAGAGAGTTCCAACTCTTGCTCCCAAATGGTAGCAATCAGCTCAGAGGTGAAGTTAGAATTATTATTCCCTCACATGCATCTTTTGCCACTTACTTACACTGAATTTCATTAGTCATTTTAATGGCAACCACCCTCATAGGGTCTTCTGCAGATCTTCCTTCTCAGCCCTCATCTTTAGTACCCCCTAAACAACTTACTAGCATCACTAACTTTTCTCATCTCCCCATTAAACCTATTCTCCAGGCCATTTATGAATATCATGAACATCGGAGATCCTGACGGTACTCCGGTGGTGAACCCCTTCCTTCGTGAGGCCTGATCCTAGACTCTTCATCTCTGTTTCCTACTTTCTAATCAATTACTTGTCCACACAAGGATTTCTCTGCCGAAGTCCCAGCTGCCTAACTACTTTAAAACACACCAGTGAAGAATTTGGCCAAAAGCTCTCGATACAGAATCCTTCTCAAAAACCCCCATTGTTTGTTGCCCAATAAACCATTTTAAACAAGAGGCTCCACACGAAGTTAGCGGCTCTCATTGGGACAAATACACAAGATACGTGTGTCATTACGAGATGTGGAAAAGCTGTATCACTATGCTCTACAACAGCAAAAAAATTAGTACCTTTTAGTCTCTGAAAGTCTCCCGAGGCAAGATTTTTGTACAAGAATCCTCTTTTTACCTTAAATCAGAGAGAAAGAGGTGGTTATTGTCTTCTCAAGACATTTGCTAGTGGGTACCTTCAGAGAATGCTTTGACTACATCTAAGAGAAACCAAGTACAGTTGAAGGCTTACAGGTACAGTTAGTTTCACAGATTAAAAAAATCTGACACTCCATAGGCTAAGGGCAGGTGGTTGTTGAGTGTGGTTTGTGGGGTTTTCTTTTAATTATTTTATAATAGTGCAAAGCTGCTAACTGAATTAGAAAAAAAAATGCCACCAAGGACAACCTGTGGTGTCACGGAAAGACATTAACCTTTGTCTACCAGCCTTTCGAGGTCTGTAAGGTACCAAGGAGAAACGTTACCTCTAAGCTGGTTTGGGCAACTTCAGAGAGACTTGTACATGGTCATAATATACAAACGTCCAGTATACATTTTTCAGGCAAAATAACCAACTAAATCAGAGGCCATCAGGTTGCCCTCTCCTTCCACAAAGGAACATCAGACAATCAAATAATACTAAGCATCAGGATTGTTTTATTAATATTTTTATATGTTATCTTTCTGATTATAGTATAGCACAGTATCTACAGGGAAGAAATGCACGCAGCATCCTTTTGGAGATCTTGGGCTGTAATACCTTCCTTGCAGTGATCTGAAAACAACTGTGGCCTGAATGCCGGACTTGAAGGAAGGCATAAAATGTCAATGATTTTCAACCCGCGAGATGTATATTTCTAGATTTAGTTGAACCACACATAAACAAACAGTATCTCTAGATACTCATACTCTATGCAAATATGCAGCACAAGTGAAAACAAATACACACACAATTGTATAGATATATCTATGTAAACAGAAAGAGTATGTGCATGTGATTACACCAACAGAACATGACAGCTCATTAACACCAAAGATCAGATTATCTTCAGGTGGAAAAATACACTTGGACTAAGCAGTTTATTGCGCAGTGGTAATAACTGCCTATATAGTGTTGGCTTACGTCACTGCATATTCCATCACAAACTCAATTCTTAATTCCCTAATCTCTTGAGGTGGCTTCAGCTCTGAAGTTTGTGTCCTGCATAATGAACAGTGTCATTCAAAGGAAAACCAGGAAATTTCTTCATGATAGGCCAGGTCACAGTGAGCACAATTACCTTCAGTTAATACACAGCCAGTATCTTTCCACAAGAGTTTCTCATGCTAAATACAACGAGTCTTCTGTTGGCAAAACCAGATAAATAAACTTCCCTCCTAAAGCAAGAGTATTATTACAAGGGAACAGATACCATACAGGAGAGTGTAAAGCTGCAGAGCTATCGACATCTAACCTCTCTTCATGCAGGACGACATGCTAAATCCATTATTTAAACACACAGCAGCTTAAATAAATACTCCCTCCTGCTCTTGATTTTTTTACATATGCAAAGCAGCATATTGTCAAACCAACCCATCCACACGTACGTACTTTTTTCAATTCGGAAAAACCTACTTTTCTCTCCTGTACACCTCAAGAACCACCTGTGGACTTAAACTAAAAATGGAAAGACTGAGCGTTACTGTGATTGAGCCAAAGTCTGACCACTTCAGGCTGGGTAACAGCTGTTAATTTTCATCTGTGTGAAACAGAAAACAATCCGTGAAATATCTGAGAGATGAAATCTCTATCAGTATTTGTAATGCCACTTTTTCTGGTTATACCTGACTTTTTCTGCATGATATGGCAAGTTTTCTTAGAGAAAAAGATAAAAGAGCTTAATCTGCATAGACGAAATCAGAAGCGAGTTCATTTTGCTGATCCCATGACTTTGCGTTGGGTGGCACTGGTCACCTGCTCCTTCACCACCCCACCTTTTTGCTGAAGCATGTTTTTATTACATTCTTATATTGTGCAAGGGAGCCATAAACAAAATCCACTAAATAAATTTGCTTGAGAAATTTATACGAGATTTCAAAGTTTAATGCGACTGCCAAAAGATTTTGGAGTGCTGGGAGAATTAATCTTACTACTCATTACATTTATTGATTCAAATCAAGCTTCCGGACGTCAGCATAGGTGCCATTGCTAAGAAATAAGAAGTTTCCGGGAAATCTGTACGTAAATCTGAAGTGAGTGCCAGCTGGGGGGGAGGCGACCTATATGCCAGTAAATGCAGTACTAATAGGTAGTCATCCACTATTTGGGATGCTTTCTCAAACACAGGTTTTTATAACCAACTACATTCCTCAAGCCTGTAAAAGGGCCAGTATTCATAACAGATTTTTCTCTTTAAATACTTTTTGAGTGAAATTAGGGATGAAAGAAGTAATAAGGAGCTACCGTATTCAAAGGTTGGATTTTTTTTTAATGATAAGTTGAACTTGGTTGAAGGTAGAAGTTGAACAGCCATCTCCAGCCATGAGATCATTCTATGCTAGGTAAGTAGCAAGAGTCTAATTTTGCTGCTACTTCTGCCCTCAAGTATAAGCGATGGCTTTTCTTTTGAGTATGGAAGAAAACAGTGGCTCTGAGTTTTGGAATTTATTTACTACCTTTGGTACAGTAGACCTAAGATTAAAAAAAAAAAAGCATCTGGGAAAGGATGAAAAAACAATGCAGTAATTTTATGCAACATAACCATAAAACTGCACTTTACAACGAGGACCACTCCAGAGGTGAGCCAGACACTGGTTCAGCTGCAGAGAGAGGTACTTCCTGCGACACGAATTTTACGGCAGTGTTACGTGAGAACGAAACCAGAACGCAGAGCACACAAGGTGGGGTCTGTTCCACACTGAACAAGTTGCTACACATAAATGCAGTCACAGGAAACTTTTACCCCCATAGCTTACAACTACAGGCAGGAAGAGAGTGAGAGAAGACAAGGGCGAGGTGAGAGAGAGAGCTCTCGCAGTACCTACCAACACAACAGCGGTATAAAGTCAATCAAACAGAAACCACGGGTCATCAAATACACTGCATTAAATAAGAGTTTCTGCCATCGCTACAATTACAACCTCTATTAGCTAAGCCACACTAGAAATGACAGGACAGGAATGCTCTAGAGTGGGCACTAAGATTTTCCACCAACTACACGGGAGCTTAATGCACCCACAAAAGAAAGATCATCATTTGAAACCGCTGTTGAACTGCAATATAAACGTGAACATAAGGAACAGGGATTCCATGTGACAGAGCTTCACCTAAGGAAGTTATCAGAAGGATGAAAATAAAATCATTTTGTTTCGTGTAACTCCTACTGCAAACCTCCCCTACGACTGAAGTGCTAACCACAGGTAACGCTAACGCACCACAACAATCCATCCAGCGCTTGCGAAGAGCATGGTTAAGCACAGCACAAGAAAACCATTTTATTTACCTGACTGAAAAACGGCATCAGCAGCAAATTTATAAGCAGTATACTTACTGTAATAACGCTTCATTTTAGGGATTAATGTAATTGCTTTTCACCTTTTTTTGTGGTGTATCCTTATACAGTTTATACCAAACAAAACACATGGGAAAAGAATTATTCTAGGAGTTTGCTACAACTCTCAATTTCTGAAGTATCATTTTTACTTGCACCAGTGAGCTAATAAGTAAGAGCAGTACCAACAATAAGTCTACCTGAAAGACCTTTTTGGAACACCTGTGAAGTAACCTAGGAGTTCTGGCACTAAAAACATCATCACAAAAAAGCACAAAAACTAAACAAAGTTCACAGATTCACCGTACATTCTGCGAGGAATGCCCAGAAGAAAAAACTTTCAGAGAGACTTCATACAGATATGGACTTGCCATGACATCTTAAACCATCTGATTGAGGAAGCATCTTGTATTAAGGAGAAATTAAATGTAGGTATTAATCATAACCAAAAAAGAAAGAGAAGGAAAATGTCTAGAAAGACCTTCACTGAAAATCCATCTTTGATTTGGTTTCTTGGGTTTGTTGTTAAACCTTCTTCCAGTTACATTCCTCCAGTCTTCAGAAACATATACCACACCCACAAACCCCTTTGCTTTTCCCTAATGACCATAACCCAACGACAGATAACCTGCACATTTTCACCCCACAAGAAACAGCACTAACGCTTGTGAATTGGTTCTTGAAAACAGACCTGAGCGAGTCCTGCGCACCCTCAGCTTTCTGCGGCCCACACAGGTGGGCTTCACTGCATCGTGCTTGCAACGCTGCAACCCGATCAGAAAATAACGACCCAAGAGACTGTACCCAGCAGAGCACGACCCCCAGCAGCATGCCTGCAGGCCCAACCACTCCAGCGCTGCAGAGAGCCCTTCCGCCACTTCACATTTCCATGGAAATAAAAAGCAGCAAGTGGCCTAGGCTCCAGGCGTTCCTCTCTCAAAAAGTTCCAAAATGAAATATAAAAGCAGATTCACCACATACACAGGGTTTGGGTTCTTTTACTCTGTTCTTAAGCAATGGATGAAAACAGGGTAACCTTTAAGTACAGAAATATTCAGCCCAAAGCAGACTGAAAAAACAACTAGCTGAAATGAATTAAAATTCACAGAAACTCTCTTGCATAACCTGTTAGGAAGTTGGGGTGACAAAACCAGGGGTTTTTTATTACTTGTTGTTTTTTGGGTAAAGAGATACAGAACAAAAAGGGGGTTGCCACCCTTAGGACATCCACATAGTAATGACAGAAAGGAGCTGACAAAGGCCTGTAACTTCTGCGGAAAGATACAGCCGGTAAGCAGTTATTTCTGGAATCTCACCTCTCTGCTCTCAGACAGCAGCTTATGCACCAAGATGATCTCTCTCAAGAAAATGGTCAAAGTCTCGTTGCTTACAAAAGCAAGCTCTGGGAAGTTGAGTCCCAGCTACTAACGCACATTTGTGAAGACTCGAGCATTTCCTTTGAAACCCTGGGCATTGATTGCCTGAATAGATGTGCTATTTATTATCAACAAATAAAGACAGGAGTACTATCCATTCAGTAACGAACTGAGCAACTGGTGACAAAATCCTTCTCAAAAAAAATTTTTTTTTTTTTTTTTAATTATTTTAACCCTAAGAGTAGTGTCCCATCCAATCCAGGGGAACAACTGGGAAATTTGATTCTACTTCAAGAAGCAAATACGTAGAACGAAAGCTCAGAACAGCCTTCTGTTTGTAAAAGAATACAGAACAATTTCTTGAATTGGTTGGGATGGTTCATATTTTAGGGTGGGTCGATACTAACTGCTTAACAGAATAAATATTCTTAAACATTCCTATTTCTCAATGTTCTGCTTTAAATTTAAACTTATAAGAGAAAAAACTATAATTCTAAATATAGAAAAACCTCAGTAAGTTGTCAGAATTCTTTAAGGTTTGTAATTTTGCCCAACAAATATAGCCTTATTATAGTTTAATCCTAGTTAGTCTTTACAAAATTAAGTTAAATGTAAAATATTAATAAAGATCAGCCTGTTCAGTTTGAATTTTCTGTTTCCTGTGTCATCACTTGACTTTGCAAATGAATTTTATTTTGAGACATGCTGCTAAAGCAGTGACATAAAAAGTAGCCTAAAACTTTCTAACTAGGTCAATTCTAACCGTTTCCTCCACAAAAAACACAGACATTTACTGCCTAAGCAATACCTAGCACATTAACCTATCAGGCAACAGGATCAGCTTGTTAAATTTTACAAGTTAAATTTGGATACAAGCTTCCATTAGTTCACGGTGCTGAGAAGGTGTTGCTGCTCCAACTCCTGCCACAAATCAGTCGGAGTTTCCAACTAATACATTCTTTGACTACCCTTTGTAACTGAAAGCGCAAGGACAATCAATAAAACATCCCCGGTATTTTTCTTGTCTGTCAGCTAGACCTAACAGGTTCACGGGACAAGCCTTAGTAGAAGGAATATCAACTAACAGTGAGTGTGCTAAAAGACTACATATAGCTTAAAAAAAAAGATAAAAATCTTTGTGTTGTCATTTGTGTATATTTAGATAACCGATAGAGAATCAATAGCGTGAAAGTTAATTAAATTAGGCTGACTGACAAGGGAAACAGATGTGCATATAGTGATCTTATGCACTGGAATTAATTACAACAAGTTTTAGATGACACCACAAAGCAAGCTCAGGTTGTACTACTGAGATTATCAAGAATACAAACTGTAAATCTTTTGTAACATTTAATAACGCACATTCCCCACAGAGCAACGTTAGCAGCCTTCAGGCAACCACCCGGTGAGCAAATACTTAAATGTCACACTTAGAAAATTACTTAACGTGAAAAACCTACCTTTTGTCAGTGGTTCCAGAAAAAGGTTTTTTTACCAGTGAAATCCAAAATTAGGTCAACATTTCAGAATGGTGCCGTTCCTAACACTTTGTTTCTACCTGGTATGCTTCTCTGCCCTCTTCCCTCCCCCTCCAACACGCTGTGCCTTCCACCATTAGATACTCCTCATTGAAAACATAAGAGGAACGCTGTTTCTGGTGCACGCAAGCCAATTCACAGTCTTCCTCATAGTTTCTCTAAGTACATCCTTACCAGGTCCTTCCTCCTCACCTCTAATTGCCAGCTATAATTTTATACACCACAATTTAAACCATATAGCCAACGCTTTCCAGCAGCTTCAAACAGATAAGAAAGGGCTAGAAGGGAATGCTGCCTTCATCTGTTTGGACGTCCCTTGCAAACCACAGTTATCAATGTCTTTGCTAGCCCCATGGTGGTATTTGTTGAATTCTATATAATTTTGATTTAAAAGCACCAAGCAGTAGGATAAATGATCTCATCCTCAAGCTATTTTTCCAATACTTAATACTTACTCTCTAATTCTATTCTGAATTTGTCTGATTTCAGCCTCCTACCAAGGATCTTGCTATGCTCCTTTCTGTCATTCCAGTCTGCCTCCAGTTTTGAAGCATTTTATTCAGTCTCTGTACCTCTCTAGTTCTCTTCACTAAGCTGTCAGGTAAGAGTCACCTCCTTGGAAATTTTTGTTCGATCATCAGAACTGCCCTAAAACCAAATTCTAAGTGACCAAACTAAAGCAAATTAACGTGCCTGCTTCTTCAGATAACTTTCATAAAGATGCATATTAAAGACAAATTGTCTTTTTTTTTTTTAAAATGTCTTCCCTGAATCTAACAGATAAACCAAAAACTAAACAAAAAAATTACAGGAAATCTCACCTTTCAATCCTGGATGGATACAGCATCCAAGAAAAACTCCAGCTGAATGTACTATATCCCTTCTGCTTCTCTGAGCAACCTTTTTCTTCCGTGACTCCCTCGCTTCTGGCTTGCTAGCTGGACCTTATTCTACGTACGTGCCGAAGAACCCAATGCATTATCCACAGAGCAGCTCAGCTTCTTTTACTCCCTCTCCACAGTATTCAGCATGTTACTTGTAGTGCTGAACCTGGTAAGACGCCCACGCATCGGCTCTGTGAAAGAGAAAATCAGAATAAGCCAGGGCACACGGACAAAGCGCAGGGCGGTCAGCTTCGTAGATCCCCATCACGCTGCCCGAGCGAGAATAAAAGGTTGAAAGCTGGAATGATCAGGTAGAGCAGTCTGAAGAACTAAGACAACCCATGAATTCAGGCCACTACTGAAAAACTGTACCAAAAGCATGAAAACCCTCAGAAAAGAGAAGAAAACGCAGAAGAGAAAGCAAGATCTGGTACCAGATAAGCGATTGTACAGGGCAAGTTGGACACAGAGCAGATGCTCAGCACAGAACTTGTCAGCCTGAATGATTCCCAGGGAAGCGCCTTGTAAAACGACCGTTACTCTAAAGATCCAACGAAGGACTTTGCCCCCATTCTCCTCCAACCAGATCTCTTCTCTTTCTAGACATTTTAGACTGGTAGTAAGCTGTTATGAGAATCCTCATAATTTTTCTAGAAAAACAGTTCTGTTCAGTGCACTGTTGTTCAGATGTAAAAAAAAAAAAACAAAAAACAAAAACTCTTACTACTTTTCATTAGTTACAGCTTAAAACCCCGTGTTTCTTCAGCAAACCCCAACTGACACTAAACAGATGTCCAACAGCATACATCAGAATACAGAAAACACAACGGGAACATTTCTTGTATATTCTCATCAGTACAAAAGTGCACTTTAACTAAAGATCATTTTGTGGAGATATTTCAAAAATACTAAAGAAAATAGAAAGCGCAAGACTTGTTCTGTTTAAATATTATTCTTTTAAATGAAACTAGGAATAAACTTATGAAAATTATGAGTTAAAATGTCTTTAAATTATCTGAAAAAAATGCATGTTGAAATAGTAATAGTTTCATCCAGGAAACACTCAGTGAAACATGCTTTAATACATTTTTAACATCCAATTAACGCACAGCTGATGATTTCTACTGAGCCAGTGCTTCACCCCCATGCCCCAGGCAAATGGCACAGTGGTGCACATCTGCAGTCTTAGACTGAAACAGGTAAGTTTTAGCCGCGCTTCAAAACCGCCGAAGTGATTACAGCAAAGTCAAGGATGAATTACCATACACCCAGCCTACCAAGCGAGGCTAATCCCACCTGCACATTATATGGTCTGCCAGCAACGAACACGTACAGAGTGTGCTGAGCCAACAGCTACCACAACTCACCATGTCTTTTATAAAACACTGTCACCCCAGTGCTATTTCTTTCCCCACCAGGACACCAGGACATGAGGCACAGCTCAGGCGGGGAGCAGCAGCCCTTCCCAGGACACTACGGTGATGGGCTGTGCCAGCCTGGGGAGCCGCAGTGTGCAGCCGGCACAGAGGCCTCGAGCTGAGCAGCAGAGAGCTGCTGTACAAACAACTGCAGCAGCAGAGGATGAAAGAAAACAACTCATTGGCCCCGTTCAATCATTTTTTCTGAATGAAAAAAAAAAAAAAAATTGATTTGCAACACTTTTCATAGATAAGTAAGAAAAAGTCTTGGTCTAAACGGAGAGAGAGGACGAGAACTGTGCAATACTACAGCTGCAAACCTTAGGAACACAACCTATAATGAGTTTTGCTGGCAGGGAAGAAGGGTAGAACAAGAGAGCTCCTTTAACCATGCAGGAAATCATGTCTGAAGCAAGTATTCAGCTTCCAAATTACTTTACATCCACAAATATGCTAAAACTGCTATAAACCTTCAGCAGATACTCAGGAATTAGGTCTTTAATTCTTTGTCATAAGGGTGAGTTGAGATGCTTATTTAAGGAGCTGGTGTTGAAGAATAATAATCCCCACTTGTCTGATGCAAAGAAAATTGGAGCCACTTGAGTAACACATAATATCCCTCAACCACTGTTTAAATTCTAACAATCGCGAAGTTCAACAACAGTTCATGAGAAAACGGATCCTGTTCTTAAATACATTCAGCAGTATGTTGTATGTTATACAACTTTTCTAAAGCTTCTTAAACAAAATTACACACAAAAAGACAGAGTAAAAGAACATGTAAGAAGTGAAGTCTCACAGTCAAGGTGTTGGAAACATCACATTTATAGTTACTGGTGCAATCTTAGTTCACCTCTGATGTACATATTTATCATGAAACCATCTGGAATCATGTTCCTTTGCTGCAGAAGGCCCCTGCCTTAGGCTTAATACCAAAGGAGGGAGAATAAAAGCAATTGTACATCCGGAACTTGTGAGTGTTTGAATTCCTAACTTAAAAAAAAATTCTTTGATGATAGCCTTCGTACAAAATGCGCACGTACACATACAGGCAGGTATCACCTCTGTGTCAAATGTTTTACAGTTCAAAGAGAAAGATTCCTCCCAAAAAAGGCTGACTCTCTAAGACTCACTTTCCATCAAAAATACTCACCAATATCCTCCTCTGGTTATCAGTGCTAGGAGAAAGAAAAACCACCACAAACCGCACAGAACCTTTTCTCCAGACAAGTGACATTTAGCCCAGTGTTCCTTCACATCTCTGGCAATCTTCCACCGCCCAAGTGTGCTAACATTAATAAAAAATTTTAAGGTGAGTAAGAACTCTTAGAACTATGTCAAGGACTTGGGGAGAAAAGCAGTATTAGAGAGAAAAATCCATTAAAAAAATAAAAAACAAGACCAAGTCAATTATGATTCTCAAACTGCCAGACTACCAAACTGCCTCATTCAATTGGCCTGTAAGAAGAAAAACAAACAAAAGGAAAAGAATTAGGAGAAACAGACCTTCCCAGTACTTTTCCTGACACAAAGTATCTAAGTATCCAAAAGTCTCCTTTAATTCAACAAACATATGAAAAATTTGAGAAATTGAATTACTTTTTTCCAGGAACACTGGATTCTGGGCATTTTCTCTATTTAAATCCACATGCAGACATATTTTTTCTTCTGTTTTCCAGAGAAGTACATGTGTATGCACATGTGTGAGGGGGGAAAGAGAGGCTGCACCACTAAGGCATTTGTCCAAAAAATTTCTTTTCTTCCCTATTTTCACCCACCAGACTTCCCCTTCTGATCCATCTTTTCTTCTTGACCTGTAGGCTCAAAGGTTTTGGCTCGGCAAGGAAGTGGTCAAGAAAGTCCTTGAATACTCGCCCTAGAGCAAGAAATTGGGGGAATTTGAGCAGGAGAAAACAGAGTAAGAGCAGCCTACCAAGTCCAGAGGTTCAAAAGTTTTCAGAGGAGCAATCGCTAAGGGATCACATCAGTGAAGCGGAGAACGATGCCGGGAGTTCAGTCTCTCACGTGAAAGGGGTGACATAACTGTAGCACAATCACAGAAGGGCTGGGAATCTGCTTCTCAGTTGACAGCTGCAGCAGCTATTTGACTGCGCGTCGGACAACTATTTACTACCTCATTTTAATAATGTGTACTAGCAGTTACTCATTAGCTCATTTCTTTAACACGGTACCTGGTTCTCTAATACAGCAATAGCCTATAAAAGACAGAAAGCCGAAACACATCTGGGTACCTGGAAACGCCAGCAAAACAGAGCCAGGACTGAACCCACAACCACCCGCAGCACTAGGGACTCCACCCATGCCCCAGGCAGAAGCGATGTGAGGGCGCTCAACTCCTGTCTCTTCGGGGAAAACAGAATTTCTCGGTCTTACAGAAACTTTTAGATCCACTGCTCCGCTTCCCAGAGACCTAAGCAGAAAGAGTCTCACGTAATCAACTAAATCAACAAGGGGTGATCTTAAGAAAAACACCAAAATATTTCTATACAACGGAGATGCAAATTACAGTCTGTCAGATCCTTTCACATTTCCATCAAATACATGTCCAGGATATAAAGGGCTTCAGTTAGTTAATAAGGATTGCTGAAATCATGTGAAGTATCAGAAAAATCAAAGGTGGGGTTATATTCTTTCTAAAAGGGAGATCAAACAATTAACAAAATCACCTTGCAGCACAACAGGGGGGGTGGGGGTGAAATCATGCCTGTGCTTTACTTAAGCACTATAAACTTCGCAGACTGGGGTTCCCAAAACATAAATTAAGTGATGCTAATGAATGGGAAATACGTGGGTTCAAGTATAGTTGGACCCCAGTAAGTATAGTATAGAATGTTTCATTACATGCATTCATTAACATTCCACACATTAATTAGAATCATTTTTAACTAGTGCTTACATTACAAAACTACCACATACATTAAAAATTGTCTGAAACCAAAATAAACTCTAAAATTTAAGGATGGGAATTGCCACATATTGCCAAAGAGCATGTTTCCTAACAGCTGGGTAAAGGAATACGAAAAAATGTAGTCCAAACA
The DNA here is from genome assembly GCA_009819775.1 of Phoenicopterus ruber ruber. Taxonomy (NCBI): domain Eukaryota; kingdom Metazoa; phylum Chordata; class Aves; order Phoenicopteriformes; family Phoenicopteridae; genus Phoenicopterus; species Phoenicopterus ruber. The sequence continues at coordinate 2,154,435 of CM020221.1, forward strand.
GCAGAAGTTCGCCTCCTAATACAAAGTTAATATTTTAATGAGGATGTTTCCTATGGGAAGACATACTATAATTTGAGCAATTTTTAAGTAAAAGGTTCATGAATATAAATTACAAGGAACAACCCTATACTGGTAGAGACAAATCGTCTCATTAAAGCCTGGTGACACTCCTGGATTCAGTTATAACAAAACTGCACACTTCAGTGCTTCAGTAACCTTTAACTGATTTATTTTCTCAGGCATTATCAACTGTAAAAGGACTGAAAGTTTCATAATGTGAGGGTGCGAAGCTCATTTGGTGAGAAATCCAGGGCTGTTTTCACATCAGGAAAACAGATCTTTATGGAATGATTTACTGAGAACAGAACAAACAATTGTTGTCCTCCTCAGAAATAAAATGTTAATATGAAAAATAAATGAAGCCTGTAACTTTAAGATGGACCCATCCAGACTATTCCCTTATGGTCAGCCTCCCAAAGGTGCCTGAAAGGCACTTGAACACGTGGCAAAAAAGCCAAACTTGGTGAGAACGAGGCTGATTAACTTTTCAAAAAGAAAAAGATCAAAGTAAACAGGGAAGGAGGAAGAAATGTAAATAAAGTGTGTGCACAACTCCGCCCAGTCACTGCATCTTCCCGGGTAGGTCCTTGTTTCCGTGCAATTTCATGACCTGTGGGCAGCGCACTCTGTGACCACTCGTCTCCAGCCTCGGGAAGCTCTCCCACCTTCTCTCTCTGTTGGCAGGCAGCTGGCTTCATCAAGTGGGGAGGAGGAGAACTGGGGCCCCTCCTCATGCCGAGAAGCGTGCCCTATTTCCGTCTGAGAGTCAACCCAGTCCTAGGAAGTATCGCTTAGGGTAGCATGATTTGGGAAAGGTATGAAAGGTGGAGACTGAACTTACACCAGGACTTCTGAAGAGGTCTTCAGTGTGCGCTCGAACACGAAGGTCCGAAGCCCAAGCTCCTGAACAAACCTCATCTAAGGCTTAAAATTGCCACCCGGCTCCCTCCGACGTGATACTAGCATTGGCAACGGAGGTTTGAAGATGGAACAAAGTAATATACACGGGCACAGGATCAAAAGGAGAACCTGCCTGACGGTATCCAACTCCAAACAGAGCAGCAGCTACGCGAAGAGAAACATTTTCAAGGAGTGGAGTTTTCTGACTCAATTCTTCCATCTCCTATTTGTCCTCCTCTTCATGTGTATGCTCTGGCAAGAAATCTTCCTCCCCGAATGCCGCCTGCATCTCATCCCTAATACATCTGCTTCATGCCAAGTCCTTTTTCATCTTAATGTAAAATTCTTCATTAACAGAAAAATGCCAAACGATCTATTTTTCTGTAGAGGTGAGCCAAATCTGCATACTTGATTTCTTAATTAACATTATCCATTTATATCAACTATAAATTTTAGACAGTTTCTCCCCACCATGATACAGGCTGCTTCATCAATACTGCCCCACAGACGTTTAACTCCCCAAAGGACACAAAAAGGAACACAGCTATTTGATTACTTACAGTAGCATTCAGTGCAACTATAGCGACGGATTTTTTTAACAACTCGCCAACAATAGCTGTATTTTCAGTCAATAGAGCTAAAATAGTTATCTAGGACCAGTATATTTTTAAATAATCTAGTTAATAATTGCCAAAAGGGAGATGATGTTGAACTGGGAGTTGCAGAAAGGGAGCAGCTAATGCAGTAAACAGCAGCCAGCACAGCTGAGAGTAAGCAGATCCATTACGTTATTGCTCCCATTTTAACTCCAAGACTAGAGCCGAGTTTTGTAACTACAGCTACGATCTACTCCTCGAAGTAGAATACTGTTCAAAGGCCTGTTACACACAGGAAGAGTCTTTCTAACTTCCACACTTCTAAAAATAAATCTAATTGCCATAAATTTCATCAGGAAATTTCTGAAATTCCTCAAAACGCATCATATATTATGAAACTACGTATGTGAGGTAATGGTTCAAATTCTGGCCCTAGCAGAGATTTGAAAACCTGGCCTATACTGTAAGCTTTTGAAGGTATCGGTTGAAAATTATTGTTTTCTTAATTGTGCCGCCAAATGACATCCTCAGACAAAACATCAGCACTAAAAAAGCAAACTAGAAAGGAAGAGAAACCACCACAGCGGGTACCAGCGAGACACTGACAGAGCTCTCCAACATCAGCCTGCCCGTTTGGCTTGAGATACGGGATGCACGTAATAGGCAGGCTGTCACCTCATTCTGCCTCTTACCATCCATCTCCTCCTGTGCCACCAAGACATATATAAAAATATGCTGTACTGAAATATATAATCCGTAGCAGTATTAAAAACATATTGTGTTATTATGTTGCCTTGAGGCAGGTATTAAATCAGACCACGAGCTGATGTATTTAAAAGTCTTAAAGCGATGAAGAAAGCTTTCTACAGCCCCCTTTTTTCAGGATCTGCAGTCCTGCTGCTGTTTCTGTGTATGATGAGAGACATCACAAACAAAGTTAAATGCCTCGCGTCTGCTTGAAGTGATCTGTCGCAGACATGTCCTTCAGATAGAGCAGATAATGCCACTATCATTTATTCTGTAAACTTATTAAGGTCTTCACGGTCTTTAAATGTTCAATGACAGTGGTTTTGCTCGAGCCTAGAAGGGTACAGTTTAAAAATAACCAACTCCGGTCAGCCTATTCAGTTATTTAGGGCAGGGGCTAAAGATTTTCAGGTGTAACTGGTTTTCAACACATTCTACATGTGAATATCTACTCGTATTTTAATCTAAGTCCATTGTACATCATCTGTTTTATGTTAAAAATTTCAGGCGTTTCTTTGAAGAACACTGAAATGCCTTACAGGAGAAGCTTTGAGATACCGATGAGATAAGCTGAGTCGTATACCCATTTCACAGACAAACTCAAACCAAGAGCTGTACCACGTACGCTGAAGTGGCATAACCAGCTACCTTCTCTTCCCGCCACTCAACGGAATTGCCTTCCGAGAACCGAACATTACACGTCCCACAGATTTTTCTGCTTCACAAACAGCAATAAATTACAGTGTTTCCAAAGAGCACACACAGAGACACGGGATGGCTTATATACATAAATATATATACGCTTGTTTCGTTATGCTACCTGGCCATCTGAAAAACATCGAGACAAGTAAAAATTAAGTTTTCAATAACAGCATGAAATGCATCACAAGTATATTCAGTATTTTCTCTACTTTTCTTGTTAAATGTATTGCCTGACAGATTTTGTGTTATATAACACAAAACACTCAAGTCACATCAGTTAAAGTTTCTGTAGAAATCTAAAAGTTTGACTCCATAGTTTTTATTGCATTCTACTTGATTTTCAACTTTAGCATTGTTAGTATGTTTTCTGCTTCTAATTTAGTTCACAAAGTTTAGCCTGGAGCCAGGATTAAAAAAAAAACAAAAGAACCCAACCAAACAAAAATCCAACACATTTCAAAACAAAACCAAACTCAAAATATTTCACCTCGTGCAAGCTCGCATGGAGTTGTCTGTAACACCTTTTGATATTGAAACTCTTCATCCAAGTTGCAATCAATCAAGATTTCCTGTAGGTAACCCCCCCCACCCCGCATTTTGCGCTGACTTTGAAGGTTCTAGTTTAGCTGTCAGTGCTAACAAGTAAACAACATAGTAAAGATTAAGAAGTATCTTCCTATGGTTATTCCAAGGAACAATGGGCTCTACGTGATCTCCCATTCCTCGGCTGAGTCAGTGACGGCTGGTACGCAGAGCAGAGGCACCCCAGATGCCAAGCAGGGAAACCTGAGGATCTCATGCCTCTTCCCAAGGTTGTTCTCTTTATTCTGACAGTTCTTTGACTTCCATAGTTTTTATTCAGAGACACCGCAGGTGGGGCCCATTTAAAGACCCAAACCTTTCTATTAGTCCAAGTACCTGGTTCATCATACACGTTTTTGACAATACTTGTGTTTAGTCAGACCATGAACACTTGATAAAGTCAGCTGGGTGCAAAGAAACAGAGTTTACCTCTGACATGATATTTAACTTGAATTTTACCAATAAAGCACTTCTGAAAGCAACAATCAAAACAAAGATTACTGAAATCATCCTTAATCACGAGTGGAAACCCAGAGTTTCTCAATAGTTCTGATTGTACGAGCAATTAATACATTCTATATTGAGTCTATTCACCCGGTCGAGAGAATCTAAAAATACACCAGTGCTAAGAACGATGATTTCTCTGTCTGCTGCGCAGACAGCTTTTCTGCTGTCTTCAGGGAATCCTTCGCCTGCTGCCTTCACATTTCAGATTCAAAAAGAGATTTCAAATAATTTTCTGGCATTTCTCCAGCATTAACTATGACTAAGTCAATTCAGCAGAGAAATGCCAGATTTCATACAGCTTCTGAGTGGGTGGGATTGACAGTACTTTGCTACTGCCCCTCCCTCTCCCTGCTTTCATTACAAATAATTTTTATACATACTTTCCTAACAAAATTTGATTTTGTCAACATATCCAGTGGGCTTACAATACAGCTATTGTTGCTGGAAATGTCAGTACTTCAACTGTGATTCTTGATGTAGCTCTCATAGGATATTGAGAAATAGCCAAGTAAATTTATTCTTTGTATATAAATGTCAGTTTAGGTATAAAAAAAAAAAAATAAGTATTGTGAATAGAAGGAGTATGTGCACCGTATATCTAATGTGACGACTTGGATAAGAAACAAAATTAAATTTCTTTCATATGAGACTACTGTACCTAACAGTGGGGGATGTCAGCGGCCCCTCTGTAAATGGAAATGGATATTACGGCTAAAAATAGTTTTACAAGACCCTTTATTGTAATCATAAAACCTAAAACCATGAAATCAAGACATATTAGAGTTTAAAATACAATAAACCAGAAGCTATTCTATCCCTAGCATATCAGATATTTTAAAGGAAGACATAATCGCTAAATAAAAATTTCTCTTGCATCAATAATATGAGAACTGTATTCTGATGAGCCAGACAGTTTTCAGCAACTCTCCATCTGAGTCCCTCCACAAAAGTCAAAAATGCCTCCGTTTATGGAAACTGGAAAAGTACTGGAGAAAAGACAGGGTCTTTGCATGGATCCATAATCGGTTATAAAGACAGGAAACAGAAGGTAGGATTAAACGGTCAAAGTTTTCACAGGGCAGTCAGCTCACGGGGGGAGCCGTGCAGAGAGCCGAGCCAGGAGCTGTGCTGCTCGACACACGCCCAATTAATCTGGGACGAGAGCGACCGGGAAGGTGACATTCTGTGGGCAACACTAAGGTAGTTAAGACAGGAGAGATGAGGACCACCTGCGAAGATCTGCAGATGGACCTTCCATGTTTCAGTGCCTGAGCAATCAAAACGATAGATGGAATGCCACAGGAATAAACGCGGTGATGTACCCAGGGAAAAAAAATCCTGGCTTTACATACAAAATGATGGACACTGTGCTGAATATGCAGGAATGATAATGTGCGGCTGCAACTGTTAGGTTTTACAACAAAATTGGCTCAGACTCCTTGACAATCAAATAAAAATTGAAATCATTAGAGAAAGAATAGAAAACAACAGGAAAAAAAAAGTGTTTCTGTATAAAACCCACAGCGCATACTACTTGTACGTAATTCTGATTCTCCCACCTCAAAAAGGATACGCCAGACTTACAAAGGGTTCAAGGAAGGGCAAGACAGCTGAGGCCTTTCAGTCAGGAAAGGGAGATGACTCGGAAGAGGGATGACAGAGGTCTCCCAAATCCAGAGTGAGACGGAAAGGGTGAAAGCCCAGCCTGGTGCTCACTGTCCCTCGCAGGATCAGAGCTAGAGGGGCGTCAGACAACAGTCCAAAACAAACAAACAGCAGCGGGGTTTCCTATATGGCCTGTAATTAGGCTGGGGAACTTTGCTCCAAGATACCAAGAGTTTACACGGGTCTAAAAGGAGACTCAAAAAGTTACATGGGACCATACTGAGTTTGTGTGGCAAGGTTTTGGTAGAGGGGTGGCTTCTGTGAGAAGCTGCTGGAAGCTTCCCCCGTGTCCGACAGAGCCAATGCCAGCCGGCTCCAAGACGGACCCGCCGCTGGCCAAGGCCGAGCCCATCAGCGACGGTGGTAGTACCTCTGGAGTAACAGAGTTAAGAAGGGGGAAAACTGCTGTGGAACAGCAGCTGGAGACAGGAGTGAGATGTGAGAGCAACAGCTCTGGAGACCCCAAGGCCAGAGGAGAAGGAGCAGGAGGTGCTCCAGGCGCCGGAGCAGAGATTCCCCGGCAGCCCGTGGTGCAGCCCATGGCGAGGCCGGCTGTGCCCCTGCCCCAGGGAGGCCCACGGGGGAGCAGACACCCACCTGCACCCGTGAGGAGCCCACGCCGGGGCAGGGGGTGCCCGAAGGAGGCTGTGACCCCGTGGGAAGCCCGTGCTGGAGCAGGCTCCTGGCAGGACCTGTGGGCCCATGGAGAGAGGAGCCCAGGCTGGAGCAGGTTTGCTGGCAGGAGCTGTGACCCCGCGGGGACCCACGCTGGAGCCGTCTGTTCCCGAGGGACTGTGCCCCGTGGGGGGACCCACGCTGGAGCCGTCTGTTCCTGAGGGACTGTGCCCCGTGGGAGGGACCCACGCTGGAGCCGTCTGTTCCTGAGGGACTGCGCCCCGTGGGAGGGACCCACGCTGGAGCCATCTGTTCCCGAGGGACTGCGCCCCGTGGGAGGGACCCACGCTGGAGCCGTCTGTTCCTGAGGGACTGCGCCCCGTGGGAAGGACCCACGCTGGAGCAGTTTGTGAAGAACTGCAGCCCGTGGGAAGGACTCACACTGGAGAAGTCCATGTAGGACTGTCTCCTGTGGGAGGGACCCACGCTGGGGCAGGGGCAGAGTGTGAGGAGTCTCCCCCTGCGGAGGAAGGAGCGGCAGAGACGACGTGTGATGAACTGACCGCAGACCCATTCCCCGTCCCCCTGCGCCACTTGGGGGGAGGAGGGAGAGAAATCAGGAGTGAAGTTGAGCCCAGGAAGAAGGGAGAGGTGGAGGGAACATGTTTTTAAGATTTGATTTTATTTCTCATTACCCCACTCTGATTTGATTGGTAATAAATTAAACTGATTTCCCCAAGCTGAGTCTGTTTTGCCCGTGACAGTAACTGCTGAGTGATCTCCCCATCCTTATCTTGACCCATGAGCCTTTCATTATATTTTCTCTCCCCTGCCCAGCTGAGGAGGGGAGTGACAGAGTAGCTTTGGTGGGCACCTGGCGTCCAGCCAGGGTCAACCTGCCACAGGGAGAAAGACCCTATGACTGTTCTTCTGGTTCTCCTCCTGCCTGAGCATGTGGAGGCTGTGAGAATTTTCCAAGAAAGTTTGATTGCATACTTGATCTAAACTCATACTGCCATACAGGTATCTGCTTTTCAAGTGAAGAACCCTAAAAATGATGGAAGGGCACAAAAATCAAGCAGTATCCAAGAGTAGCAGAGAAGAACTTGAGCTTAAAATGGTTGTGAAGCAACTGCAGCATTCAATATGAAATGTGAGTACATATACCATCTCTGGAGGTATTCAAAAGGCGTTTAGATGAGGCCCTAAGGGATATGATTTAGTGGGGGACTTGGTAGTGATAGGTTAATGGTTGGACCCGATGATCTCAGAGGTCTCTTCCAACCAGAACAATTCTATGATTCTATGAATGTAAGAAGAAAAAAAAAAAGTAAAGATCACCCTCTGCCTTGCAGTTTTCCTTGGTCAGCCTCAACCACTGGGGAGAGCGTGGACTGGAGAACTGCTCTGTGACTCCACTGGCGAGTTCCACCACCACCCAGGGTGGCAGGATCCACTCACGCTCTTGGGACGCAGCAGGGCTCTGGACTGACACTGTCCAACTCCGGCAAGCCCGAGCCCTGCTCTTTAATCTCTGCCAACCGCTGTACCCAGTTTCTGCTCCCAACCCGCCCCCCCCCCCCCACCTTGCTCTAATCTTCACCCAAATGCAGTGTCAGCTCCTTCTGGACTGGCACATCCCCTCACCCTTCTTGTCAATCAAAATAATTCCCTGTTCACATCAGTGATCCCTGGGCCAGAACACCTTCACCCAAGTCAGCGACAACAGGTTGGTATATACGTGTAAATACACAAGCACATGAAAAAGAAGAAACAGTGAGTACATGTGAAACAGAGACGGATTATCCGGGGATGCAGGTTCTTCCCGTTCAGGATACCTGGCTCCCAAAGCCCAGCATCTAAATTCTACGCTCGACTGAGACTAGAGGTCCAATTAATTTGCTGAAAGTCATACAGATAGCTTTGGCAGAGATCAGAATCAGACTCCGGTCTCATGTAGTATTTTAGTCGCAAAGTATCATCTCCACAACCAGATTTATTCTTCTTGCTTCTACTTTACTATAAATAATAAACCTTCCTCTATAATGCCTGAAAGCTCCTTATGTGCTCCAGTAAAACCATTCGTAATTATTAAGTCATCTGATTCTGTTTGCCCTTTTGTGTATTTGAGCACCTCAGCGTCAGAGGAGATTTCAAAGCATTTACAAAATAGGTAAATAATTTATTTTCGCATCTGAACAGAGTTCACTCCGTTTCATATTGGATGTTATTATATGCAATCAGTCGCCTAAATTACATGATGTTGCCACTTTCCATACGAATGTCTGAATGGCCAATACTATCAGCCATAAGTAGGATTTCTATTTAATAGCAAACATTCTTGTTTGGACATGAATACCCTGTGCCTGCGAGAACACAGATACCCACAGCATCAAAACTTGTTCTCGGAATACTTGCTGAAACAAAAACACATCATAGATGCTTGCGAGGAGCCTGAGCGTGACTGATAAGAAAGCAATATAAATCTCCGGCGTACATTTGCCAACTCAATTCTAAAACATTCGGCTGATTCTAACTGTAGATTACCGATTTTCTCCAACCATTCACATTTTCATCTTCTGCTAAAAATATCCATTTACACAGAGCAGCAAAGAAGCGGGCCAGGATGCCCAAACTTTAATAAATCACAGACATCGATTTAATCTCACTTAAATGAAGCTTCCCATTGTCCTTTTAAAATAAACAAGGAGGACACAGAGGCCTGCACATAATCACTAAATTACAAAGAACAGATGTGAAACATTAACAAGGAAATGCTCATGCTGGCAAGGAGAAAACACTATAAAACAGCACGCACTGTACCGAGCCAGATTGGCTTTTAAATGACTCATACTTATGAGATTACAAACAACAAGGAACAAAAATAAAATAGTTCATTTGACTGGGCCTAATACGCTTTAGTTACTTTAAATTAACTGCTAATTGTGCCATTTCTTTCCCTTGTACTTTTCTTTTTAACATCTTGCTTGAAATGCCTAGATGGTGGGGAAATTACTACAAAACCCACACAATTTACATCTAGGCATTTACCTATTGGAAATTCATTATCAGTGCAAGCATTCTCTTCAAAATACGCATTCATTTCTCCGAAAGGAAAGCATCTCTCCCAATTGCCTGTCCAATACGCTACTACACCAAGTACACATATGATGATTTTTTTTCCTCAGTTTTTCAAATCAGTTCTCTGAAGTTTTTATTCCATTCATCCCAGGCGTTACAAGGCCTAGTTCTCACCCCACACTGAGAGAGAGGGGAAAAAAGGAGTCTCTTCTTGCAGCGTTACCAAAGGGGGCTGTTAACGTACCCCTCAACGCCAAAGCCACATCAAGTTAGTCGGGATAACAGAGACGAAAAACCACCACGAAGTGCAGGACGATGAAAGCCAAAACGCAAACAGCAATTGCAATTCAGTGTACCCTACGATCTTTCGGCGATTATAGTATTTTTTGGAAACAGGCTTTTTGTGCTGACACTGCCTGCTTCTCACACACACACGTTTTCTATTCATCTGCCTACCGTACAAACATTCCCTCATGTTTCAAGCAACTTCATGGTTTATTGTCCAGGGACAATTTAATCGTCTCACCTACTGTTACACGCTGAAAAGTGCCATCTTTGCTTGTAACACTAATTTGTGCAAATTCCCCAAGCCCAGATGTACTCTAGCCATTATGTCCCATATTCACACACAAGATTATGTCGAAGAAACTCAGATTCCTTTCCTTTTCTCCTTAAACAATGACCTCAGTCAATCTTGTACTTCCAAACGCCACTAAAACGCCACTGCCACCAGCCACTGCTGCTCTATCATTTGACACCGAGTCGGACAACGGGAGCGCCAGGACCACACTGCTCACGCACGTTCCGCCCGGCTTTCTTAACAAAAACCTGGTAATAGCCTTGCCTACCAAAACCATCTCGTATTAGTACCGACAACCAGAGAACTTCCTAAATCCAAAAGGTTACTGTGGAAAGCACCTCAAATCAAACAAGGGCTGCTGGTGGCTCCCTCCCTTAACTGCCCTCCTCCCACTCTGACTCTCAAACGATAGCGCTTTCAGCAACGCAAACTGCAAAATAAGTTCCTTCCATATCTTACGGTATTTACACCCAAGAATCGCAGCTCAGAGTAAAGCAGCTCCATGCATGGAGCAGCGCGAGAGGGAGAGCGGAGGTCAGAAAGAGTTACCCGCACTAAAATACTGACCTATAACTGGTCCCAGCCTTGTGCTACAGAAGTAGAAGCTCTGACTTCTGTCAGTATCTTGGCACCAAAGTTACACATACCTTAAGGTTCTGAAACTGAATCCTTAAATACTGCTCAAGTAACAAAAACTTGAAAACAGTGCGTAATCGTAGGAAAAGGTGAGGGGAAAAAAAGGCAAAAACTGTGGGTCAAGATGACACAACACTCAGTGGAAGGAAGCAAAGAAAGTGAAGAAGGGACTCACATATCGCTGTTTGGCCATAGGCCTGGAATCGTACGTGGAAGTAAGCAATAAAGCTCCAACTTACGACTGCTGCTAGGGCTGACTAACTCTCTCCAAGAATTATTCCCAAAAAGTGAGTATTTTGGTGCAGAGGACACACTGCGCCTTACACTCTGGAGCTAAGTAACACTGAGGGATGAGAAAGGGCCTCAATGATCCCATGACTTGGGTCGCAAGAAATGAAAAAGAATTTTACCTTTGCATGAACAACATATCGGCAAGATTCATTGCTGCACACGTACTGGCTTGATTGTAATCTGGTCACTTCACGTTACTAAAGGAACATACACGGTACGTTCAGATTACTGCCTGTCCTTCTTCATGATGCCAGCGAGGAAGCACATTTCAGCTCATACAAACAGACCCTTTCTACTTGGTATTTCTCTATCGCAAGTACTTTAACATGCTAATACTATTTTCTGTTGTTGTTCAAACTCCATAAAAACTACCACCTTTCCCACTTGGTAGAAAGGGCCCAAGCAAGCTCTACGCAATCAGTTTGAAGAGGATCACAACAACGAAGATGGGGTATGTTGGGAAATGTCTACTGCTCCAACTACTGATGAATGGATCGAATGGGTTTTTTTCGTATTTCTCACAGAGATCCCTGTATGCATGGTTAAAGCAGAAGTTCTCGTTATGCCCATCCTGGATTAACTTCTTGACAGCACAAGGCACTGATTTTCTTCCTACTATCCACTGGGAGGATGAAAGAGGGAGACAGGAGACATCTTAATTTCTGAAGATTTCCATTGATGGAGAAAGCAGCACATCCTTCGGTAAACTCTGTCAGTGATTAAACATAAATGTTAAAAATTCAGGCTTTATTTACAATCTGAGTTTCTTTAGCTACAGATCCCATTTACCAGGCCTTCTTACGCCTTCATCTACTAGATTAGAGAGTCCTTTACTGTCACATAATCTATAAGTACTTATGGAGACAGGTGTTGCATTAAAACACTTCATGTCTTTTTTTCTTTGAACTAAATGGATAATTCATTTTTCTCTTGCTGCAAACCAAGCACCCTCAAATCATTTTCTTAGCTCTTTCCTACACCAAGTCTATTATCTTTTTACAATGTTGATACTCAGAGCAGATTCTCCAGCCTAGGAATGACCTTACCACTACTTCACATGGAAATTCTGAGCCCATGCTGATACTGCCCTGTATTTATTATACATATCCATGTACGTCTGTTCTTAAGACCACTAGAGAAAATACAGAAAAATTTAACTGGTTGCAGCTTTTAGCCTTATTATGCAAAATGTATCAGTCTATTACCAGATTATTGTGTTTCTTACTCTTTGTAAGGAAGAGTGTTGAAGCAGCTAATCTTGCAGAAAGCAGCTGAGAGCTGAGAAATACTCCCTTTACGAACCTGAGGAAGCAGCAAATGGAAGAGACAGGCTTCAGAAGGCGATCAAAAGAAAAGAGTAGCTGGAAACAAAAGCTGAAGTTAAGTAAAGAAACTGTTTTGTTTAATGGTTGAATCACATTTATACTGAAGAATAAGAACCATCATCTCAGAGAGAGCCCAATTATGGCACTTGTGAGAAACTCCACTCACCTATATGGCAAAAATGCATACTTATTCTTCCCAATCCAAATATTTATATCCATCATCCAATTTTAACAGAGTTGCTAAAATTCATTCTTCACGTTCCAATTTCTAAGAATTTTTGAAGTAAAATGGCAAGAAAGAATACAAGAAAGCAGCCTCACAGCTGTGGTGAACTTGAAAGCTCAATTTCAATGCCAAGATTTTTATTTTGTTCAAGGGTAAGGGTAACTTCATATTTCAGTGCTTCTGCGTCTACTTTCACATCTCCCCTCAGGAAAATTCAGAGGATCATGGTACCACCTGTATTATTCGAGGCACATTTTCAGTATTAGCAGAAATGCACTATGTTATTACAATTAAGACTTCATACCAAGATGGCAAATTTCCAAACTCACTCTTTTAATCTTTCCCATCCACCTGACCAAAAAAAGAAAGAAAAAAAAAAAATCTACCTGTACAAGGAGAAGAATGGATGTACAATGAGCAGAGAGCAATGGAAAACATTAAAAAATAAATAAAAGAGAAGTTTTAAAGCACTCTACACACAGAGTTTTCTACAAAAAGGCCTACAGGGCAATAATTTTAAGAGATCAGAGCATTTATTTTCCCACAGAGGCAGAACAAATATTTACAGTCATTGGGATTCTTCAGCACATTGAAATCATGATGCATCCAGCAAAGCACAAGAAGACAGGAACAAGTAGGTATTGTGTTCATCAAGGCCACGCACATGAGTTCCACGCAATTCTTCCATAAGGCATAAGAAATGCAGTGGCTGAGACCCCAAACTGTAATAAACATCCCTTTTTATTATTAGATATCAGGAAGAGTTACAAAGTCACTCAAGAAATTACCCAGGTCGAGCCCTAAAGGGCTCATATGCGTATTGCTGAAGCAGAACACAGATGCAAGCTTGGTTTTGCTGGAATACACTGTGGCGTTTGCAAGAAAAGGCTCACAAACCACCTGGTAGAGCAAACGTGTGCACGACCTACCAGGAGAGTATCCGCAATAAGGGACATTTACCTTCAGGCAGCCTAGAAAGCAGCACAAAGCACTGTACAATCAGCCATACGGGCTTAGCTCTGTTAAGTTCGCAGACAAAAATGCCCCGTGTGTCTGCTGTCTCCATCTTTTCCTGCTCTAGAGTCTCGAATGGTTTCAGGAAAAGGTAAGTCATTTAGCCAATCATGTGAACTTTGAGAGAAATAACTGCTAATCCCGTACACAGCTAGAGGAGCACACGGTACAGATCCTTCACGCTAGTGACACACAACATCAGGGGATTAAAACAGACCGGTCTCTGGAAGCGTTACTCTGCCAACCAACAATATCCACCACACCAAACAGGGAGCTCAAGCCCAAAACCTGACTTTGTTTCTAGGATATTATTTCCAGAGAGACTAAGGAGTGTCTGCTGCACCTCTGGCACAGACAAACAGCACCGATGACGGACAACGCTGTTTCAGACATGAAGAAAAACACTGACTTATCCCTTCCAGACGTTTGCAAAGCAGCGACGGGCAAGGCCCTTGAGACAGTCAGGAAGGACGGACACACATCTATCAGCCCAGGGTCAAGCCTCCCTGGCACAGAAAATCATGTATCCTTCTCAGCGACCAGCTATGAGGCCTAAGATAAAAATGTTTCAGCAACTGCTCCTCCTTTGTCACAGCAGCCTACTTTTTAGAAGCTAACAGCGAGTTCCGTGCTAGTGCTGAAACACGTGAAATAATCATGGGTTATCCTTTGCCGAGGGCAATTTTCATAGTCTGAAACACAGCCTTCTTGTGAATTAGGTGGTAATTAGATTCTTCTTTGCTTATTTATGTTCTTCTCTATTTATGTTAGAACATTACCAGCATGAGCAATTCATCGGGGTTTGAACAGCGGGGTCAGACAGAAGAAGGACTAACAGACAGACACATTGCAGCTCCGGGACAAGGCTATTCTTAGATCAAGCCCATGCATCCCCAAATGCATGTGACAAGCATCATACTGGGGGGCAAGGATGAGAGCATGAAGCTTTCTGTTTCCACTTGACCGGTCACAATATCAATTCTTGTATAACAAGGGGCAGAAGCAGCCTTTTATTCACCCAGAGCCCACGCCGGGCAGGCAACAGACAGGAGGCCTTAGAGCCCCAGATCCAAGCTCTGCCCCTTCTCACTGCATCTTTCTGCTGTCAAACAATAATTGAAGAAACCAAAGCTCCCCTGCCCCAAGCAGGCTGTGGCTAGGAATGAGTCAAAATTTCCCTAAAGTCTATTGCTTGTAGTGACACAAAGTGTTATTTCTCTTCCTTCAGCCGGGAAAAAAGGAAAAGGATGTAGGCTACCTGTGCTACTACCTTCTGCTTAGCCCTGCCTCCGCTCAACCAGGCATCTAGACACAGACACGAGTCCCCCAGGTCCTTTCACCTGCTGTATTACTCCCTTCCAGTTTTGTGGCTAGTTTCAGCACTGCGAAGTTTCTGAAGTTAGATGTTTCTAAGTCATCTTCCCTAAGAAAAGTCTTAGAAGATGGACAGAATATGTGTAGAACAGAACCTGACAGTGGGCAAGTATTTCTAATATCCCAGTAATCAGTGCTGCAGCAAATTCTGCTCAGCTGAACAGCACGTGTCTATTTGCCAGATGAAACGTGGATCCCAGCCTCAGCACTGATCTTGTTTCCACACCACCCAGCCATATGTAAAGGAGGAAAGTGTCTGATATTCTCTATGTCCTGGTTATTTCTTTAATGATATGAAGGATGCTCATGTTAGATAGCAATCAAAATAGGTTCAAGATTACTGACAAAACCGAAAAGGTGATAAAAATATTTAACCAAACTAAGAAACAGACTTAACACGGAGGAAGAGCAGATCAAAGCACGCTTCCTTTTATTTCTACAAATGGGACCACAGAAAAGTACGTAACTTGTGGTATCTGCTACAGAAAAGGTTTATTCTCAGCTACAATCCTGCGCAACTACAGCTCACTGCTATATACCCAAAACAGAGAAACTCTTTCCTATTTAATACTACTTTTCAGAACTGAGGAACAGGTCTCCAGCTAACAGCTGAGGATCTGCTCTGCGCTTTATCCCAGGTTTGGACAGAATGAAGGCCACGTCGCCAAATTCTTCCTTTCCGGCTACCTTATCCAGCCTATGCCACCTAGGATCTGTCAAAAGCAATGTATAAATTAAGAGATCAGAAATACCTCAAACATGTCTTAAAAAAACCCCACAAAATAAAACTACCTCACTTTTTGCAAATCAGACCCTCTACAGCTGTGCCTGTGTACAAACCAGCAATCGCTTCATTTTCTTTGAAAAAATCAGGTCACTGGAGCCAAGGGCAGTCACTGGGCTGACCAAGCGCTTGGGGCCAGGGAGGGCTCCGCAGCACACGTGCCTCCGGTGCGTGCGGGGGGTCTGCACGGGGGCCTCGGGGGCTCTTGTGGCCCTGTCAGCAACTGGGGAGACTAGGATCCAGACCCTCAGATAGACCAAGGCTCTCAGGCCAGCTGCTGGAGGGATTTCCCACTGAGGGACCCTCGCCCTGACCAGTCAGAGCAGCTGGGATTTCCCGCAGCCGCCTTCTCACCCATAAACCCTTTCGCTTCTGCCCGCTGCTCTGCCTGTGCTCCCGCTGCTTACCGGGAGCCCCACGCCGAGACAGCTCGTCTCTCCTGGGTCTTTCCTCTCAATTTCATCACAGACAGGATCTTTCAAACACTGTAACTTGACCGCACCACACTTCTCAGCATGCGAGAACCATACAGACACGCAGCAAAGCCCAGTGCATTTTGACCCCAGTAAGTGGCAGTGGCAAATACAGCAGCAAAAAAAGTCCCCAAGGCAGAAGGATGGGTGCATGTGACACGCCAATTGATCAAACACAGCAAAATAAACCTAAAGAACCACAAAGTTTGAAATTGTCTACCTCGTATTTCTTTTCTTCCTTTGCTGTTATGCATCATCTTTCTTTCAGTGGAGAAGGTAACACCCTTGCCGTGGAATGTTTTTATTGAAAGCCTTCTAACTAGTACCGCTGAAGGTTATTTTAAAGTATGTTAATACCACAATGTCTCCCTTACTCCAATTACAAAGTTTATTTGGTAAGCTGTTCACCTATCCCCGCTACATCTGGACTGATTCCCTGATTTCAGAACAAAGCCTTCAAACTGCCTTTTAAGGCTTGGCAAGGCTAAATACTACTAGTAATAATAACAATAGAAACCAACCCTTCATTCATGAATACTATGAATCAATGAGAAGTAGCTTCAAATATTTAATATCTGCTGGAAAAACCTTCCCCAAAGTTCATTAACAAAATGGTAATCACCAACATAATGCTTTCCAATATCAGCTATTAATAAAAATAGATGTTTACACCAGGAATTAGCTTTAGTACAGTGTCCTAAAAATACACATGTAACTCCCAATTACTTTCAGCACAGGACTTTGTAATTTTGTTGTGGGGCCGGGGTTTGGGGGGGTTTGGTGATGGTGGTTGGGGTTTTGGGGTGGGTTGGCTGGTTGTGGTTTTTTAAGCTGAAAATGGGGACATAGATATCCACGCTTTTGGAGAGCAAAGAGTCCATCTGATGGATTCTGTAACTCTAGGGCTACTAGAAACTCTTTGAAACAAACAGGTTTCACAGATGGGTCTGAATGTAGTTAGGACAGCAGTTACAGAAATTGTATGCACTTCAGAATGAAATTCAAAGTCCCACCAAGACCTGTCTTTGAGAAAAAGCTACGACCTAAACCAGGTCTGTGTCTCAATGTCACATATACACAGTTTTCATTCTTTAAAATTATTCTTCTTTGCTAAAGTGGACATGTATTTGAAAACTACGCACACACACAAACACTGCCGTCATAAAAACCCTGTTTAGGGTTCATTCCCACCTCACAAAATGTTTCAGGAATTCCTATTTGTGAGAGGCTTCTGGAGAAAGGTCTTTACCCTATCTTGCTAATCAGCAAATTAAAATATTTTGTATGATGTATTCTCATTACTAGGACGTGAGATTTCTTTAGCTGGGCATCTCCTCAAACTTACTGAATTGGTCTCCGTAGTGAAAGCTGAACAGAGTATTCATGGTTGTACATGTTGATATCAACAGAAAATTTCAGACAATTAATAGATTTAAATTTACCCCTGATTTTGGAAGTCACTTCAAGCAACAGCGATGGCACATCTGAGAACAGAGTTGAAAGACAACGCTCCTCATGGTGTCATCACTATTCACAAGAAGCAGGGCATTACACTGCCGTGGGGCTGGGGTAAGGTTTACCTGGGGCTGCCTCCAGCTCCCATCCACCTTCCTCATGCACATTGCAGAAGCTACTGCTAAATACACACCTGCAGCCCTCCCTGGACACACTCTTGGTTTCAAACAATGTTTGTGGAGTGGTTATTCCCCACCACACCGATGAAATGGAGCTTTTCCTGACGTCTGAAAGGCACATAGCTTTAAGACAGGCTACTTTGCCTCACCGCTGAAGGCGCAGACAGCGTTTGGTTGAAGAACCATCTTAAACTGTGTCAGGT
This sequence comes from Phoenicopterus ruber ruber, assembly GCA_009819775.1. NCBI lineage: Eukaryota > Metazoa > Chordata > Aves > Phoenicopteriformes > Phoenicopteridae > Phoenicopterus > Phoenicopterus ruber. The sequence continues at coordinate 2,172,430 of CM020221.1, forward strand.
CTAAATGATCTGGCTTCTGCACACAACAGCGCGACTAAATTACGGCAGCTCCAAGATTAATTTTTGCATGCAATTATTAATAGCAAGCAATGCTGACAGTTACTCATTGCAGCCTGTGGGGAAAATTTGTCTTGGGCAGGAACTCCAGACATTGCTGAAAAATCTGAAACACTACACACAGCATGAAAATATTGAACTTGCCTCTCTCTCTGCAAACAGACTAAAAGGAATTATCAAGGCTCCACTGGCGAGAAACACCAGGTTGTGATATACAATGCCACAGGATACCAGATAGTAACAACAGAAGAAAAAGAAATCTGCTGTTTGCTTTCATTACTTGAAGACTAGTAAGTCACTGAAGAGAAAAAGTGCTGAGAATTTTAACACTGTGTTTATCCCCAGTGGAACTTTTCATTATAACAAATGAGAACCCAGAATAGAGAAGACAATGAGGAAGCCAACAGAGCCATCACCTAAACGTGGTTCTCCAACACCATGCTCCAGGAAAGCTAACCAGACAGAAGGCAGGCTATGGACATTGCGGGGTCAGGGGGAAGCCACACACAAAAACCCAGGACTCTGTAGGCTTTGGACTTGATCAAGACTGGCAACAAGCAATAGAAGAGCACAGAGAAACACCATCCAAATCTGCTGTAAAGGTGCCCCACTGTTAAATTCAGAAAACAAAATGTATTATTTACTACAGAAAAATGTGACCTTAAGTGCCCTCTCAAAAAAAGTTAAAGGCTGCTCCAGAAGCCCATCTGTCATTCACTACATGCTGCTCTCTGAAATTCTTTCCTGCTGGAAATTCCTATAAAAATAATCTGACATGATATTTTTGCCACTTATCATTACAAGAAGATAACTTCATTTTTCAGATATGCTGGAACAATTTTTCCTATTTTTGTTGCAACATCCACAGACTCAGTAAATGGAAATTTTCAGCAGCATGCATTCAGCATAAAAAGCAAAATCATCCAATAAAAACAGACACCTAATGATGAAAATTGTGTAGTATTAATTCCTCTGTGCAAAGGTGTGAAAAAGACTTTTACCAATAAAAATGGCTAAAACCGAACAACCGGCAATCCAAATTTTGTGGACTAACAGATGTCTTAACAGATCATAAAAATCAGAGACGTACTTTATTACCATTGAAACCGCCAGTGCTTGAAAAGACACCATGCTTTCACAAGAAAGGCTCCTTCCCAAACGTGCTCAGGGAAGGCCCGTTTAGGTAATGGTGGAGATTAAAAGCCCATCTCCCTCATTGCAATCAAAAAATCCCTCCGCCTGCGACACGGGCAGGCAGTTAGGAAGCAGCATAACATGACCTCCCGGAGGCAGCAACTGCGGGTACAGCTACAGAGGCAGTAAAGACTTCCATGGTTGCACATTTATGACCTGTGAAGTCGGAATTAACTTGATGTCCTATGGAAACATTTATATGAACCTCCCTGGTTTAACACAGCAGTTAAAATACAGAACTTACACTGGCCAAAAGAATAAATTACACTTGTTAACTTCGCCTTTGGGATCCATAAGATCAGGCACACATTTTGAGCCTGTTTCTTCCCCAGTGAAGAACAGTTCGCGCAGCAGCAAATCAAGGGAGGGAGAGAGATCTGTAATCCAGTGCTAAGTTAATTAAGCTTGAGATCCACAGAGAGAGGAAAAAAGACAGCATAAATATTTTATTTCAATGTTTGTACTTATGAGCAAAGCTAAGCAGCAACTTACCAAGCAGAGGCTAATGAGATGTAAGCCACTAGTTTACACCAGTGGTTCTGATGCAGCGGTACTGCAGGACCTTTTTTCCCCTCTTAGCTGTTTACTGAAGAAAGAGTGTCAACCACAAGGTCATCAAACCGATTCCCAGCCAGGTACTTCGGGCTACAGAAATCACTCTGTTAACCTGACTCTGCGGGTCTGCGGGCTTCCTTCTGTACACGGGTCACGCACATAAAGGAGATTTTGAACCATTTAAGATGGGAGATTTCCCCTCTCTCTGCGAACAGCTCTATCAGGCACCACAGCATGTGCAGTAAGGACTCTTTTTCCTTTTTTTTTTTTTTCCCCCCTCCCCTCCCCTGTTCAGGGAGAGTATGTAACTGTACCCAGGACAGAGAAAGCAACTTCAACCTACGCACAAATGACACTTTTATATACATGCAAGTAGTCTTAAAATGAAAGGACGAGACAGAGACTTATCTTTTCCCTCCTTCTCTGAAGCCCTGAGGACATCGTCAAGTGGAAATCATTCAGGAGAAGACAAAAAGAGGAAGGGATGATTTCTGAAAATGGAGACAGCTACAGAACATGAAAACACCTTTCAAAGAGCTAACCAGGAACGGTCGTCTGTCCGTGGCCAAGCACTTCTGTGTTTACCCCAGTGCACCTCTGGCCTGATACTCTGCCTTCTGCAAAGGGGGACTGATTTCACTTTTCTGAACAGATAATACTGAAAAAAAGCACATTACACGTGTGTCTGCAACCCAACAGGACCTGGAAGGTGTAGCCTAATAAATTATGATTTTGCCTTTGCCAGTAGAAACTTAGCATCATCCTAGCAGTGCAAGGTTTCAGGACTTGCCAAAATAAGGCAGTGATATTCACACTAAGAAAAATATATTTCCTAGAGCATTTAGCATGAAATTTGACAATGAATTACGTAACACTAAACCAGCTACATGTATAAAAGTGAAAACAGTCAAGGATTGAAAGTTAAAATCAGCTGGGACTCTGATAACATCATCCTTTACCCAGATGGCCTTTTCTCATAAAACTTGGTAAATAAACTTCTGAAATTTCTAACTTTCTGTCCATTCTGGTTGGAATTGTTCAATGTATTCAAAACCTGTTAGTGCGAGGGAGAGAAATGAAAACAGGTAAGCGCGCACAAGAGGCTGTTTGATCACATAAGCCTTATTTCCACAGATAAACTAAACTAGGAATGCGTGAGGGAAGAAAAACAGAAAGACCACAGGGGAAAGAAAATGGACAGAAACAGTCTTATTACATCAGTTTTGTTACAAATCAAGCAAGCGCAAGTCCTGTTGGAGCCTGAGACACATGCGATATACTTATTTGAAACTGAGCCTATACATCTTAAAGAGGGTATTGGAGTGTTTCCTTTTGCCACAGCGTGCTCTAAAAAAACAATTACCTCTCTCTGGGTTCTGATCCCAATGAACCTACATTTTGATATTAACTGTCAAGTTACATCAATTATATATAAAATATAGCAAGAAGTTTGACAACAGCAGATCAGGTTTCTGTGCCTCAACAATTGCCTGAATGTTCAACTGAAGATTTTTCCGAAGTTTTATTGTCCAAATTTTCATGTCAAATAGCCTATAACATAGAACTGAGGATTTAAGAGAAAACTGCAAGGTAAAATAATTGCATGACTTAGTATAAGGCTAAGCACATCAGTATAGCAACGATGAGGAGCAGTCAGACTTTCCCTCTCCAGCCAAAACAAACTGTCTCCTTTCTCAGCTCTCAAATGGAAGACAAGCTCCTCTTTCAGAAGCAAAAGGGATTTCTTGTGGCTACGCAAACTGATGGGTCGCCTTCAGGCTGCTGTGGCTTCCCAACGTGCTGAAGCCACAAAGGAAGGAGCGCCCGGTGAACCCAGAAATGAGACTTCACAGGAAAAGTACTGATTCCCTGAACTATGAGCTACATGCACAATATATTTAACAAAGATGCATATTTATTTACACAAATGCAAAGCTTGTTACCTAAAGATGCCAAATCGCCGCTGGGACACACTGGGAAGTAGCCACAGACTGCTGGGCGTCAGAGGAGCTTTTACCTTAAAGAAATTCATCAACTTACCTTATCAGGAGCAGAGGGTGGAAAGAAATATTCAGTATTGGAAATTAAAGAAAAAAAAAAAAGTATTATTAAATCCTGAAACTAATAACAGCTAACTAACTTTCCCTTCCTCACACCCCAACAAAAGAAAAAATCCTGAAAACATTCAGATTGAAGTGAAACAGAAGAAGAAAACAAAAGGAAAATCCCCCGAATGTCTTAATCATGGATCTTTTCCACAGACCTCAGGAGAAATGGCCCGAAATGTAACAATGCTTTTTTGCTGTTACTTTGCTTTCCCCCTTCATGCTTCACTAAGTACGTACACACTCGGTGTTTTATTAAAACAACCAACCAGGAAACCGGCTGAGTTTCCAGGAGCATTTTATACTACAGTCTTATTCGTTTCTGCAATGCTTCATATAAAAAGGACCATAGTTTATGAAAAGGGTCCCTAGGGGTTACCTCTGACTCATACTGTCTACTCCTTAATAATAATAGTAGCTTTAAAACATCCCTGTCTACAAATAATGAGGAAAGCCTACCAGTCCTCCTCAAGAGCAGGTAATAAGCAAACCAGGCGGAAAAATGAGACTTGCACAGAACCCAACCACACTTCCAACAGTTTCCTTTTGATAGGCAAGACACCAGTTTAGCTAACAGGTTCTGAAATACATTTTAAAAAATATTCCACTGAAATAATAAATAATTGATAGTATCTGTCTACATATAAACGTCCTATTCACACATTTAACAAAGAGCAAACAAAAAGCAGGACACCTATTTTTTCATTGAGGAAAAAGGGAGCAATCGTTATGATGATAAAAATCACAGAAGGTGGCATGTAAGTGACTGAACAACGGAGACCGTCAATCCAAAATGCCACGGTGGCCAAAATTTAGCTGAAGTCTTCTAGAGGGCTGGTAAGACAGTATCAAAATGCCAGCAACGGCCCAGGCAAACGCAGCAAAGCGATCTGTAAGAATCACACCAGGAGAGAAAGGGTTTGTGTTGGGCTTCTACAGCAGAGCTGGTGATGAGCATTTAATCAGGTTTTACAGCCTCTTCCAAAGTACAATTGTAAACATTCCGGACCCTTCTGGTCTCTCCCTTCGACATGCTACATTACTAAAATCTGGATGGTAATACCTATTCTTCTCAAACACACACAGATTTGGAATATCACAAACTGAGATTTATGGGGGGGTGGGGGTGGTGTCCAAGTGCTTCAGCAGCTTAAGTTACAATACTCCAAAATGTATGCATTCATCCACATCAGAGAGCTGCCAAAGAGCCTTTACGCCTAATTAAAGGAACGCTAGCGCGCCAAGAAGTCCCCTGTCTCTCCTGAGACTAAAATACCAGCTAGTCCTCTACACAACCTCACCGCTATTTTATTACGCTGTACTCTGCAAGGGAACGAAAACACCTTGCTCTCCTTTACCAGCGCCAAGTCCCTTCCTCTGCCCTACGGGCTGCCAGTGCCGCTGCCGCGACTCGGGGACCCTGGGGAAAGGCAGCTCCGCGGGGCCCCGCCGCTGCCCTCCGCTTCTCCTCCCACCGCGGGGCAAACACAGCCCCGGCAGGCAGAGGACTCGCCTCGCCTGTTCCCTTACCAACCCGCAATCATCAGAGTTCACGACGGCTGTGGAAACAAACTACGGAGCAATGCTTTGTAGGCAAGTTTTATCAGGCAACTGCTTTTTTTCCTTAATTTTAAGAGTATGAATCCACTAGGGCAGAAGAATGTACTTAATTATATATTACTGAGGGATACGTACCAATTCTGGGTAGTGTGGGTCTCACAGGCTGCGATCGCCTAGCTCTCCCTCAGAAAAATCTCGGTAAGTCAGGTTAAACACCAAACTTAGCACAGCAGACAGAAAAAATAATAATTAGCAATCCTTCCCACAATCTAGAAAACTCTCTCTAACGCTGGTATGAGAACTGTAGATCCAACACCAAGAACTGAAAACTGGTACATCAGATTTTTCTCTGAAGGAACTGGACAGCAGCTTTAGTAATCTGATGAGAAACTAAGTTTTAGAAGTAGTTTAAGCCCTTCCGACAGCAAAGGATATCTGGACAAATTGGGGACTTTTTGGCTCAGTCACTTTTTATCTGTATTTTCACATACTTATTCCAAGACAGTTCTTTGGGACAACTGTGCTGTCAGATCTTTGTTAGCGCTCATCCTCCTACTTAAAGAATGTGGCTTTTCTTTGGCTCTATGAACTTCTTAATTTTCTAAAGTGCAGTATTTTTTCTCCTCTATATTGCCATTCAGACTCTTTAAAATAGAAACAAGAAAGATATATATATATGTATGGTAAGTATAGGAAAGATTTCGTGGGAGACACTTTTCCTAGATACCATTTTTTATCTTAATGTATTAAGCTGTCTACAGAACAACCTGGGGCTCTCAAATCAGAAGGCTCCCTTCATGGCTCCCCTCCAACAAAGACATCAGAGCTTCAGCTCCTCTCCGAGTCTTGTCCAAGGCTTGAATAAATACCAGGGGAAGAGCCTGGGCTGCCAGGCCCGCGTGAGGCTGTTCCGGAGTGAAGCTGGGAGGAGGAATACAAACGACCCTAGAGGCAGTCCTGGGCCTGGAAAGGCCTGCGGGGAAGGGTCTGGAAACCAAAAGGCAGAGAAGAATCATTTGCACTGAAAGAATACGGAGGAAACTTTCTGAAATCAGCAGTGAACTGGAGGAGAAAGAGAAATGAATTGGTTTTGGGAGAGTCCTGTCTTGGTCACAACAGAGGCACAAGGAAAAGATCGACCAGCGCTTTCTCTCCATGGACTCTGCCAGGAACCCCCTTCTTTCCTCTCGTGAAGAGGGTGAGGACCCCCACCATTAAAACACACACACAAATTCACTCAAACATTCCTATCACTCACTTTGAACTGTTGCTCGGGGTGCAATATTCACAGGAGAGGCCACAAACACCCCGGGAACTCAGTGTCAGGATTTAGTGAAGCACATTGTACCTCCAGAAGTCAAGAGCTGTCACTATTCCAACACTTCTTTCAAACACGTCCAAGTCCCCATTCCTACTACAAAAATGTTTGCAGACTCCATCGTCTCTCCCACCCACCCCCCAATAACTTCAAAGAATCATCTTAAGCAACAAAGTGGCCCAATTTTAATCCTTGCCTACTAACTTCATTTTCAGTCTTCTTTCTGCAGAAGCTGACTAAAATTCAGCCCTGAAGATCCCCTGCCCTTCCCTAATAGCCGTGTCTCCAACCTCTGAGAGGTTTTTGGACCAGTACAGAGCTCAAGAGATTCATTTGCTCTCACTGGGCTTCAGTAAAAGCTTTTAGGTACAAGCCCATAAAATTTCTTTCCTGACGTGCATTGCATCCTGGTCCGAACATGCATTATATCCTGGATTCCTCCCACCTCCATTCAACTTGAAATAAATTACAAAGCACACAGACTGAGAACGTCCTTTACTATCACAGTGGAGAACAACACTGCTATTTTCTTTTAATTTAAGGGGTTGTTTCCTTTCTGCTGGCATGTTTTAGGACTCCAGGGATGCATAGAACTTACTCCCAGTTTCAGCTGTGGTACCAACGTCTGGACAGATAGAGTTTTCCTTCAATGCATGGTTACAACCTGCTCCTCCTGGGTTTTTTCCTTATTTTAAGTTAATAAGGAAGCGTTCTGTGGTCACTCGACAAACATATTTGTTATAAAGTTTGGATTTATTTTTTGGTAGTTTCCCTTTTTAACTTCAAGGGCTTAGTTATCACAACACCTTCTTACTCCTTTTTGATTCATATTTTCTTCAAAGATCATTGGCAATCTATTTATAGGCAAAAACACCGTGTCAATGTTACCAACAGTTACAGAATGAGGGTGGGGAGAAAGAATGTACAGTTTTTAGCTGTTTTACATTACGGAGCTGCAGTTGGAATTTGGCAACCAAAAGGGACTGTGTTGTGCCCGCGGCTGCAATTCTAAGCAAAACTGAGTAAAGGAAGTGATTGTACTTTCGGGTAAAGATTCACACACTCTGGGTTTTTTTTTCCCCTTCCTTAGCAAGGACACTCTCTTGTAAAGCACTGTACTTTTTATTTTCTTTTCTGCTTGTTTTAAAAAAAAGATGAGAAAGACTAGGAAATCCAATGGACTTCACTCTTCAGCTCAAGAAGTGTTGGTAAGCTGTGGTTTTCATGACAACACAATTTCATCAACATTAAAAAAAACAAAACAATTTCCTCCCAGCAACTTCCTCAGCAATGACCAACTAACCAAACCGTTATTTTCATCAAACTCAAACTTTGCTGGTTCCCCAATTTTGCACTGTGAAAAAAATTTTCAACCTACTAAATAAAGCATGTAAGTAAGAAAAGAAGATTGATTGTGAAAGACACCTCTGCATTTAAGCATTGCTGTGATAGTGTAAAACGCAAAAGGATCAGATTGCAGATAACATCTCTGTGCTTAAATAATTTATTTTCTTGCCATGTGCTCTTTTAAGTCAATGTCAAACACATAAAAAGGCAAAAGAAACTGGTGTAGCAGCTTACTGTACTACTCAAGCATAAACGGCACTGCTACACAGACCTTGGATCATCAGCTCGACTATTAAGGTTACCAATTACAACTCTTTATAACTGAGACCAAAAATGTTCATCTGGACCAGTATCTACTAGTAAATCTAATCAGTGCTGAAGATCTCTTTCTACAAATATTCAACACATGCTGCTCCCCCTGAATTCAATTTCTCTACTTGCTGACAGCTTTGCTACTGTTTTTCTTGTCGCGTTGGAAAAGGGAGGCAGATGTCTCATCATCACATCTCAATTTCTAAATTTTTACACCTTCAAAACATGCAATGTCTGGAGCCATTACTCTTCTTTTAAAAATAAGATAATTCAAAGTATTTCAAAAGAGTTATACCCTCAAAATCAGTCAGTCAAATAACACTGGAAGGATCCATTATATTATTCTTAATTATTATCTTAAGTGTCTTTGATAGCTTTCCCCAAAAAATAGGTAAGCCTACCTGGGGTTTGAAAAGGCTGCCAATATCAGAATCCCTCTAGGGCTAGAGAGAGGGAGCAGATGTGAGAACTGGTCTCCAAAAAACATTCACTACAGAAAAACTTACGGAGCAAATAGACAACATGAGTAACAAGTGAGCAGGACCAGATGCCATTCACCTGGGAATGGTAAAAGAACTTGGAGATAGAAAAGATGGATTACAAACCAGGAGTTAAACCACTCGCTTGAAACCAGCCTCAGGATGCACGGACAGGAGGCAATTAACAAGAGGCCAATGTATTAAAAAAGCGTTCCATGGAAAGCGTGGGGAAGGACGGACAAGCAGGTCTGACCTCAAGTTAGGCAAACTAGCAGGAACCGTCACAAAGAGCAGAAACAGCAGGGAGAGGAGTAACTACAACATATGGGGAAGGGTCAACACAGCTTTCATAAGGTGAAGATGCATCTCCCAAATCTCCTGGAGTTCCCTGAAAACAAGGGAGAGGTGGTTGACAGAGTCTTCTTCATTCTTCTAAATGTTTCAGCAAGGTCTTCTAGCAAGACTCCTACAAAAACTGTGCTGCTATAACATATGGGGAAAGCCCCCGGCTCGCCAAGCGACTTGGCTGGCAGATAAGAAAAATAAAAGGTAGGAATAAGTGGCCACTGGAGTATCTCAGGATCTGTGCTCAGGTTTGTGCCACGCAACACGTTCCTAAAACGACCTGGAAAGGGAGCTGGACAGTGCGATGATAAAGTCTGCACCAAAACAAACTTTGATTTTATACATGCTGGAGCTGAACCACAGAAAATACCCTCTAGTTTCTACTCAAACCTTCAAAGGTATCAGCAATGGGAAAATTATTGGATGGCTGTGGCAGGTTGACAGTGGCACTGGCACATGATGGAAGGGGAGAGGAGCATCCATTTGGTGGAAAAAGATTCAAAGTTTCAACTGTTTTTCTCAGCAAATCTTTCAGCTTTACTCGCTGTCAGATATTCATGCTGTTATATTCACGCAACTCTAAAATCCATCCCTAACTAGCTGGAGAAACAGCTGAGTGATAAGAACAGGACTGTCATATACTAACTAAAATCTCAGAACAATAGTTTGGTCATGCTGTTATATTCATGGAACTCTAAAATCCACCCTTAACTAGCTGGGAGCAACAGCTGAATGATAAGAACAAGACTGTCATATACTAAGCAAAATCTCAGAAAAAATAGTTTGGATTTTATAATGGAGAATAGCATTAATAACTTCTACTCCAGCAAGATCTAAAAAATGAATCCTTTTCAAATAAAATGTCAGTATCTACCTCCAAACAGATATTTTTTAGCTTTAATAGCCTATTTGAAGGAGAATTCAAAAAGCACTTTTACTTAACGCATCTCTCTGTTAACAGTGACAATGTTTCACTTCATAACTCGATACAGGAAAAAACCTACGAAGTTAATACAACACCTTGGGTGCTCTACTATTCCTAGAAGGCAAGCATCCTGCCCTTGTTTTTAAGTTGCAAGGGAGTCAGTTTGCCATTTTGAAAGCCAGCCTAAAGGAGTCAGGCCATAAGATCCAACAGCATTTGTTGTGCAACTTTCAGATTTAGGTTCTAAGCTAACAGCAAGCTGACAAGGCTCAAAATACATTTTACAGAGTGAAAGAAATTATTTGCTTTATTCTCCTCTTATAACGAATTCAAAGCAAAATTTTTACTTCAAGATAAGGCTACACACCGCATCTCTGGAACACTGGATTTTTGCTGCCAAACTTCAAGACCTAGCATCAGAATATAAACCATACATACACTTCTGGCTTTATTTCGCAGCTTTACATTCTACAGCCTTTATTAAAATACTAACAATCGAAAATGAAAGACTGTTTGCTAGTACGCAACGCTGTTCGAGATTTGTACCTTCAAACAGCAGATGCCTATGTGCCCTGCCATGCCAGACCAGGAACATCCCTGTCCTATATCCATTTAGGTTGCACGTATGTTTCTCAGCAGAAGCGTATATACCCTCTTCCTTTGGCTTAACCATCAGCTTGCACTTGGTAGACTCCACTATCTACGTCCTCTGATGACATCCCTTTTTCCTGCCCTCTTTTCCTTGGAGACTCCGACTACTTGTAGGAAAACAAACCAAGTATTTCTCACATGCCAGAAAAAGCACTCCATCAGCTATAAAAACATGGCATTACATTAGTATTTATATTTTGCAGTAACTCTTTTTTTAATCCTGAAAGCATCTTACATGCCATCGCCACAGTCAGTTCTGTAGAAGTACTGCTCCAGTCCGTATCACCAAAAGAAACCCGTGCCTCAGCACTCCTCCTGCCAAGCCCTGCCAGGCTAAAAGGCAATATGAATCCAATACGCTACGCAATGATGATCATAGCGTAGGATGCTAAAGCTAAACAGAATAATCTTAGCAAATTTTACAAGTATATAAATACAAATTACCACTGGTATAAAGTAAAAAAGCTGAGCCTTATTTGCACTTTTACCAAATGCCTAAACCCCATCAGAGAGAGGCTGGTATGATTTTTTTCATTTATGATAAGTTAACACAGAGGTAAAATATTAACAGAGCAGCAATAAGATCCTGATAACAACACTCTCGGATTCTATAGTGTCAACTGATGTTCACAACTCCGTCCTGCTGCCACGCAGCGGCACAAACACCCTAACCTCCCAGGACACCTCAGAATAAAATGGTGACCCTAAAGCTGAGTCACATCGCACCCTAGAACAAAAGCACTCTAAGCAAAGGACTGCCAACACAACCTGCAGAGACTCACTTCTGACCTGCAGCCTTTCCTCTCTATTTTAATTCTAAAACTTTGCTTTTAGGTTATAAATCCATTCCTAATCCTATCCCCAGCAACAGAAAAATGGGACGCACAAGCAGTGGAGTGCCTGGTTCCATGTTCACATGTTTATGGCGATCAGAGTAAAACATACATGTAAGCTAAGCTGGTTTGAAAAAAAGAGAAAGAAAATAGTAAGCCGCAATACACTCCCCCTCCAACTTGTATCAAAAAGTAAGTAATGGGAATCCCAATACTGACCAACGAAGAACGTGCTATAAGCGAGCGTACTAGATACCCTCACTAGAAAACGTCTTGAGAAGTACAAGAAAAACATTCTACCCCAACTGTACAAAACCTGACATCACAAAATCTGATGCCCCAACTGCTTAACTTGATATTCCCGTCCATAGGCCTAACATTAAGCTTTCACTCCCAACCTGTATTTTGTTCTGAGACAAGATTATGTAGTGTCTGCAATGTTTCACCAAAAGAAACAGGACGAGGAAAAAGTTGCACACTTGCAAAGCTGGGAAACACTGAATAGTGGTATTTTCACATAAGTCTTTACTTCAGGCCGAACTTTATATATACCTACTGCAGTTTATCTGATGCAATTCAGATTCAACCTCAGACGCATGATTTAGGCATTTTAAAGCAAACCCACCTAATCAGCAGATCAAGAAAAGCTTTTCATATAAACACAAATCATGATGCTGCTGTTTCTGATACAGCTGCATTGTCAGTTAATCCATTACACGTTGCTTAGAGGCAACGAACCCAAACATGCCTTTCAGTTCCCGGCTCTAGAAGTCATTAAGATGAAGAAGCTTGTTCCATCATTGTTGTTTTACTTTCGGAGTGAACCAATTCCAGCACGTCTACGATAGGAAGCACGATCTCCATCAAAGTCATCCTGCCATACCACTCACCGCCATGTTATAAATGATGCAATTGCAATAAAATAGATTCAGTTGGCATGTTTTGGGTTACATTTTCCGGTAATACAGGCACTCAACCCATCAGGTTCTTCAGATAGGTTTATATTAAAGTATATATTATTGTCTTCTCTTGAAGTATCTATTTTCTAGTAAGTTTTCTAATAAATCAATACCTCTTTGCACACATTAAAATGTACTGCTCCTACTATCTAGGCTGGGCTGATTGAGAAAAATAAATATTCCCATGCAGGTGAAATGTGTTACAGTACAAATGAAAGTCTTAAGAACTACAGTTTAAGTTCGTTATACAGCATTTGACTTGCAAAACTCTGTCCTTTCTTTCTTCAATTAATTCTGGATTACACACTATTCAAGGGTGTAAAATCCTTTTGTTCACAAAATCAGGATGCACTAAGAAAACATTCCAGTGTACTTAGTTCCTGCTTCAGCAATTATCGTATAATAAATAAATCCAAGAAGCAGTTATGTTTCTCATTACAAAGCATTCAGACAGCAGCTTGCCACACTCCCATTTCTGTGCATTCTTTTCCCTTTTTTCCTTGTAATTTTGCTCCTAAAATACAGTGGGTCCAGAAATTTAATATTTAATTTTGTTTTACTGCTGTATAAAGATACATAAGATTAGTCTGACTAGATTTATTTTACTTTTTAAGATTCTGTATCTTCAGTGAAAGCCTATTGGTGAATGAAAGAAAAAGCAGCCTAAAAGAATAGAATCCAAGAATATGAGAAAAAGGAAGAAAAAATGAGAAACTGCACTGAAGTGCGTAAGAGATGAAGGAAAATAACAGACTAACAAACAGACATCTCACGCATCATCTGACGTTTTAATACGCAAATGACAATACTGCCAAGAAACAAGAACAGGAGGACCAAGGAGTACAACTACACTGTAGGCAGGGACAGCTTATTCGGAGAGCACAGGCAGCATCACCCGCTGCCGGGGGTCACAAGGAAGGCACGTTTCTTTGTAGCAGGAAAACACAACAGAATTATCGTCTAGGCAGGACCTGGCAGCAATTAGAGTTTTAAACAGGTTTCAAAAAGCAATATAAAAGGCTCACACCAACGCACCGAGTCTGAGAGCACGACGGCGACAGGGCTGCCCCCCAAGAGGCTGCAGAAGTCACCCAGAGACCCACTAGTTCACACCTAATTTTAACTAAGAAGGAACTAATAGAACTCTGAAAGCAAAAGTTACTTGAATCAACAGAGAATTGTCAAAATATAAAAGGGAAAATTAACAGCAACAGAACAAAACCAGGAAAACTGCAGAGCTGGAACGTACCTTCAGGTATTTATTTCTTGCTTTTTAGAAGTAGGATAAGTTGTATCCAAAAAACCCACTCCTGACAAATGTGTCCTCAGCATATTGGAAAACACCTATAGTGGAGATCCCACAGTCGTGACCATTTATTTCCATGCTTACCTCTGCCTACTCGTAGAACCTTTTCTTCTCGCTTCTGTGTTGGAATTGAACACCTACTCCTCCCCCTGCTATTTCTTTCTTTGCCAAAATAACACAGAGATCTACCTTCCAGGATTGTTTTGCACATTTAACTTCTCATCTTTTTTCTGCTCATTAGAATACACACCCAACTCTTACAGATTTTCTAGATTTCTAATATTTTTTCTGACATTTGGGTTTGGCAACAGCTTGACCATTGACTTGCACTAGTTTTCATTCACTGTATCTCCAAATGTTTTTATCCGAAACTGATACCTAGCATCCGTTCGCCAAGCATACTGATGTGCATTATGTTTGCCAAAGTTCAGTACACTGCACATATGCCTTTTTAATTGCATTCCATTTATTTCGGACTACTCTTAAACTAGTGAAAATCCTCCTGAAGTGTAAGCCGCACTTTCAAAACACTTCCATCTCATCCTTCCTCAATGCTCGATATTCAAAAACATAGCAAGCGTATTCCCCTAGGAAAGACACTAATTAAAAAGCTGAGTAGGACCGGACCAAAAAAAAGACACCATTCACCACATCTTCGCTGTACATCAGCTGTGAACTCCCGATAACTGCTCTGAATATCTTCTCCAGAAAGTTGCAGGCTGTGAAGAAAGCCGACAATCATTTCACATGGCCCAGTATTTTTTCACTCCGTGCTTCCTTGCCACCAAACAAGATCCACTCTGTCCTCCTCTTTATCTTATTACGTTGTAAGCGTATGGGAGGGGAAACAATTTACACCTCAATGATAAAAGCTTCAGTGGTTGAAAACTCCTGACTCTATAGACTTTGGAAAATTCTGGGGATACGGGAACCAAGCTGAGGAATAAAGGAAAGCAGAAAAGTCGGCCATTCCTGGAAGGGACTGTGCTAAGCCGCCGAGCAATTCCAATCCAAGAAAGGAATCCCAGTATGAATACTAGGGCAGCTTCATAAGGACCTAAAAATAATTTCCTTTTAAAGGAAACAAACCAAAACACATCAGCAAATGACTCAATGCATTCTCATGGCACATTCAATCTGACCGGGGGTTGCCACCAAACAGGGCCATGTGTTCTTCCCTCCGCTACGCACCGTCAATTCCTGCTCCCTTCCTGTGCTGGGTCGAGTGATCGCGCAGCTGCAGGATAAATTCATCAGCTTATCAATGGAAAAATAATCTGCCAAAAAAAACACCAAAAGATGAAACCAAATTGGTGAGTCTTGTTATATGAGCAACTGAGAGTCAACCTAGAGAAGGGGCACAGAAATCTGGCGGGGCAGGAGAGTGCAGGACAGGTCCTTCTGGGGCATTCTGCCCCCAATTGCGTTAGATATAACCTGAACTGCCTCCTGCAAAACAGCAAGAGAGAACAGAACAAGCACAAAGGCATAAACCCAAAACTCTAAGGTATACAATACATTACAAGTAGCATGGGATGCAAAATGCAAAGTGAAAGTACTGTAGAAGCAGAGACAAAGGAAAGTACTAATGACTGCTTAATGGGGAAGATAAATAATCCCATATGCAAATCTAAAATGCTCAGACCTTTTCAGTGGCATTCTTCAAAAATACTAGACATTACCAGGTATTTCAGGCCAGTTAACCAGGGTTTAGAAGCTCAAGTCCCAAAAGTGGAGAAAAAAACAACTAAAGAATATTCAGGTTATTAAGAATCGTTCCAATCAGCAGGGCCAGGTAAAAATTACTTTTAGTTATCTTAGGAACTAGCAGAAGCACACCCCAAATTGACAGAGGACTTGAGATGTCCCTATGGACCAGAGAAGGACAAGTCTAGGACTATCTTAAAAAGGGGACGAAGAAGGGCTCGAGGAATTAGAGATCAGTAGTCTTAACTTTGCTACTCAGAAAGATACCAGAACGTATTATTCATCAATTTACAGGCACCTAGGGGATAATAAACGGACAGCAAACAGCCAGCATGAATTCGTCAAGTACAAATCATGTCAAACCAACCTAATTTCCATCTCTGACAGCGTAACTAGATTAGTCTATAAATATGAAATGTCTTCACTAAGGCTCCTACCAGTGACGTACATTTTCTTTAGAAAAAGTGAACTAAGTTTCACAGTTAGGTAAAAAGGCACAAGAGTAGTTTTTAGAATGTTCTCTTTCAACCTGAAGGATGTTTCAAGTACAGTTCTGAACAGAAACGTCCTGTGTTCTTCAATATCCTCACACTAATGATTTAGAAGATGAATTATAGAGTAGACTCACAAAAATATGCAGAAGATGATGATGAAAAAGGTAAAAATAACTCTGGAGAATAAGATCAAAATTTGAAGCTATGTTGAGAAACTGGAAAAAAAGTCCAAAAAATCTTATTCAAACAAGGCAATAATGCACACAGGAGAAGTTACATCAGAAGCCAACACACATATTGGAGACCCCATGGCGGGGGGACAACGCTGCACAAAGGGAACCAGGACTTTGTATAAGCAGCAAGTTCAGTGCCTGTGTGAGAAGGTAACGCTGCTGCAGAAAGCAGCATCCCGCTCTGGGCACGTGCCAGCAGGAACGCTGCACACGGGAAGCAGAAGTGCAGTCTCCGTTTTGTACTCACAACCCCTTATCTACTATACGCATCCAGATCATGTCACTGCGTTATAAAAGATGGCATGGATTAATTGGAAAAGTTCAGAGGAAAACAACAAGAATAGTAATTAAAGAGCATACTAAAACGAGCGGAAAGAACGGAGTTTCTTCTTAAAAAAACCCAAATAAAAGTGCCACAATTGCTGTGAGGTTAAGTCTTCAACCATATAAAGGTTATTATGAGGAGGAGAAAAATGAGCCCCTTTCCTGACTCTTTTGGGAAAGAACAGGCAGGAACAGGCTCCATTTTCAGGAGAGATTACGTGGGTTGGAGTTCAGGCAAAACATTCTGTGCACAAGGGCAACGCAGCCCCAGTACAAGGCACTCGGGGAGAGCGAATCTCTTCCACGAGAACAAACATAGGCAAACATCTGTCAGTGTACTTGTTCCTGCCTCCAGATGGGGAGACAAACGATGATGAGCTCCTAAAGAGCCTTACAGCCTTAAACTAAGGTAACTCCATGTGATGAAAGAGCACATGGTTTCAAGAAAGAAAATACGCAAGATTAATATTTTCAGGCGACTCACTTGGTTTTACAGGATAAACCAGTTAAGCCCCAGTTTGCCAAGCACAGCTATCCATGAGCTGACACACAACTCCACAAGAATACAGGATCAGCTTCTCCATCAGTGGAAATGCCTGTCTTGACTAAAACTTCTACTCTTATTTCAGCTTGCAAGTTATAATAATATAAACGTATGTTCCAATATAAATGTACAGAAGATACACAATAAGGTAACAGAAGTAGCTATGATGTTTTTTCCTTTTAATTCTGTAACTGTGCTGAAAACACAAGTTCTAGAGAGGATCTGAAGTTATTGTTTGCAGATACGTTCAAGGTTTCCGGTCATTTTAACCGGCTGTATGAACTCACTTAGCTTGCTGCTGTTCCAACACATCGTTTTCCACCACTTTTTCTCTGAAAAAGACGGAAGGTAACAATCACAGAAGTTCTCATGGTGTACTGTATTTTGAGATATCGTTAGTAAAAAAACAAAGACTGAAAATTAACACCACCTTGAGGAGTTCACCTATCAAGAAAAAGAACTTTATTAACCAGCTCTTTCCTCAGCCTCGACAAGTTTGGCAAGGCATGATTTCTAGGGCACTTATTAGCACCCTCGTGCAGTCGGGCTGACTGCTATTATTATCTTCAGAGGAGAACGCAGATGTCGTGTACTTGGATTTGGATCAGAACACGAGCTTTCAACTCTACAGCTTTTATTCATGGATGTTTATTAACTTCTTTCCTCTCTGAATACATGACGTACTATTGATTTGGTTCTATGCAAATGTCGTCTGACAGAGTAACTCTTTCTGTAGGCTATTTTCATAGTTTGCACATTAATCTTTACTTTTTAAATACTGAAGAATTGTACCTGCAGCATGAATTCCTTTTAGAGTCATCTAAAATGTCAAGGTAAATATTAAATAGAAAAGAAGAATTAAAAAAAAAAATCAAGGGTCTGGGTTTTTTTCATTTTGAGTTATTTTTGGCTTTGCTTTTTGTTTGTTACCGTTTTATGTTTAATCTTTCAATACAAAAGTTGCTTCTTAAGGGCATCTTAGAGAAACTGAATTTTCATTTTTTTAAAATACTTGGTGACTCAAAGCAGTTACAGCTATTGGGTGGAGTGCTAAGTTTACGCAGACAGATTGCTACTACTACTAATGGCACTAATGGAAATTACCATTTTCTTGCCATCCCTAATTCAGCTCTAATGCATTGCTTAAATAGACGGACTTGTATTAACTGGTTTGTTCTTCCTTTCTGAAAAAGGTAAGGAGCTCTTCAACTGTGTATCATAAATCCAGCAATAAATTGTCTTTTTAACCTAAGCACTGACTTAATTTATTAATCAAGCACGATGGTTAACACAATACACCTACACAAAATCTCCCTGGCTCAAAATAGGAGAGAACTCCCAGGAAGGCCTCGCCCACCCTCAGAGGTACCAAGAATCAAGAGGTTTCCTTAAAACACAATGACAAACCCAGAGTGCTGTTATTTTTAACCTTGATTACTCACTGGTGATAACAGCCCTTGCTTTCAGGCCCGCTTGCTGCGTGAAGCGAAAGGAAACCAAGCTAGACCCATCTGCACTGCACGCCAGAAACCGGTCAGCGAGCTTCACTGATGGACTTGTGCAACGTTGCGCTGGCTTAGGTCAAGCAGGGGTCACCTTCAGTGAAATGCTAAATGTTAAATACACGCTTCCTTCCCATCCAGCATTTCCGAGATTGCTCTGTCAGGGACCCACACCGGGAGGTAACCCGAAAGGTGTGTGCTTCACAGCCTCACCCACCAGCAACAGGAGCAAACAGAAGGTGACTTAACCCTCAGCAAACAGCACATGGAAACTTGTTACCCCGTGGTAATTCATTTCTGCAAGTCGGTCTCCTCAGCGAGGCAACTGCGCCAAGCAAACAGGCAGGAGACGTAGCAGCCATGGGAAACACGAAGAAAATTGCCAGCTGGAAGGAAAAGCTTTGGATGAGAGAGATGGATGAAGTTTCAGACCGGTTCACACATTCCAAAAATACTTTGCCCATCCTGTTACGTTAAAAAAAAGAAAAGAAAATAACAGTGCTTTTCAACATCAGCCTCACTAGGCAAGAGAGAAACAAATGAAACAAGTCTATGAAAATTAAGACAATATACGTCAGTCACCCAACATGATACTGGGCCGGATAACTTACCACTCAAACGAAAAAAAGAAAATCTGTTTCTAAACTGTTGTCAGGAATAATACAGTTCTTTCAACATATACAAAGGGGTCTTTTTCTCATAAACAAAAAATATTTGAACTTTTCACTGAAAAACAAAATTCAAAAGCTGCTCCAAACAGTTTCTTTCAGCACTGATCACAAATTTTCCACTGTAGGGATTTCTCAAGGAAAACCTGTATTTTGCACAGCAGAAAAAAGAAAGGCATCAAATTCCCCCATGACGCCATGCCCGCTACCACATTCTTCTGTCATGGTCCTGCTTTCTGGGACAAGCTTAGGAAATCAAAACTCCTGGGACTGAGCCAGTCCGTGATCCTCCATCACCAACACTACGAGCAGCCTGTGATGCTTCACCTCCTGCTACCCTCGGCCTGCCGCGTCCTTCCAGGCTGGTGCTGGGCAAACACCAGCCAGCTTGCCACAGCACTAGGCAGGAACAGGATTCCAAAAAGCTCATCTAGCCATCAATAGAACAGGTCACGTACTGCTTCATTAATAACTTCAGGCTACGCCAAAAATATCCTAGTCATCCAAAGAGATTTCCTTACATAAACTTAGTGGAATGTAATGTGATTTAAAGAGAAAAAAACCAAAAATACCAGTTTAAAGATAAAAAATAACAAGTTAATGTATTCCATTTAATTTAGCATGCTAATTATCAAATTACAAGCTGATGCAAATTTAGGGACTACATTTAAAGAAGATAAACTACTTGTTCCGATGTGTTCATAATACAATGACTTTCATCTACCCATTCATTAGTTGTCATGGTTTTAATTTGTTTGCTTTATGTTTAATTTGTTAGCTCTGCTAGTTGTTGCTTCGTTTCTTCCTCTGCTTCAAACAGCTGAAATCTTAACCTTCAGGATGACGACCGCAACGCAGAACAAAGCCTTGGGTTTAACTGCCACTTGAGAATATTTGGAACTACATTTTTGGTTTAAATTACTGAAAAATTTCTGGCTGGAGTTCTGAAGAGTAAGAAGGTACAGGCTCCAGAGCATGTCAGGATCCCTTTTAAATAAACCAAATATCATAATTGGCAGAAAACCACGCCACTACCTAGAATATTGTTTACACTAAGGAGTTTAAGATCTTAACTTTTCTGGCTATTTTTACAACTGTTCATCCTCTCTTGCAAAGACAAAGCAGTCTTTTGAAATAGGGAACTATAAAGAGTTTTCAGTTAAAAAAATGCAATATACAACCATATAAACACAGAGGCCCAGAACACGTATTAGTAAAATTATTTCCCAATACATACCTGCAGCTACGCTTTGGACTGACCTGTCTTAGCATTAACCAAGCAGGTGGGAGGACAATTCACCTTACCCACCTGTCTGGATGGTGCTGTGCCACAAACCGATGGACCTGAGCGCTCACAGCCTGGGTATCTCCGAGGCAGAAACCTGGGGGCTAAAATCTGACCCACACACAGAGATCCTGTTGTCTTTATTGAATTTGGATTCCCACCATTCACCATACATCAGTTCAGCGATATGTTTTTCAGGCTTTGACTTTGACAGTTACCATTGCGTTTCCCAAATGCATCATTTATCAACACGTATTGACACACTTCGGGGGGGGGGGGGGGGAGAAACACAAACTCCGAACAATTCAAGATAAAACCGTTATTACAGAAATGCACTCCAGACAGAACGATGTAAATAAGTTAGCCTTGCTGGAGTGAATCCTTTCTTGTTTTCTATTTACGAACAGAGAACATCATTCATTTCTCTCTTCCCTTGACTCCTGTCTAGCTCTGGGAGCTACACCACATAAATAAAGCATCAGTGAGCCAACATCATCAGAAGCTACAGTTAAAGAAACGTTAGCTCCAAAAACCAAGACTGTGATTGCAGCTTCACTTCAAAGAAGATCTAAACTCTCTAATTCACGTATTAATGATTTCATCCAGTCCCCGAGTGTAACTTCAGGTGACAACCACGTGGACAGAGGAAAATATTCACTCATTTGTACAGAGAAAGAGCAATAAAGAGAGCAAACCAGAAGATGCCCTGAGGGGAGGAAAATAAGTCATCTCACAGTTTTGCACCAAACATTAAAAAAAATACTGAGCCTCAGTACTGTAATTAACTCTAACATCCATCTCCCAGTGTGGACCATGAAAACAAGGGGATAACGTCTGCAACCTTGCACTCATCACCCAGGCTTGGCAAGATCACTGTCAACGCACCAAAGCTTTTCACCAGAGCAGCTTTTGGAAACCAAATGAGACACACGGGTGCGTGCATGACACTCTTAAAACATATGCAAGATTTTCTAAAAGCAGCTAAGATCACAGGATCAGTAAGTGAAAGCTCAAGGCATAACACCAAGTCTGAAAACATCTGCAGAAAGTTAGGTTTTATCAGTCAAACATTTGCTTGTATTTTTTATAATCCTTCTCTTCAGATGTTGGGCAAGTGACAAGAAAAAAAAAAATTGCTTTATGGCTTGCAGCCTATTCCAGATAAAAATTTGAGTCCCATACATAAAAAACCAAACCCATCCACTTTGGGCAAGTGACAGAAGCAAAATAGGTGATGATTTACAGTAGTGAAGCACCAGCAAGAGAAGTGAGAACACCGATTAGGAATAAGCTGAATATCAATACACACAGCTTAGAGCCCATCAGCACTCCCCAACACCAAAATCGGAATAGGTGTTGAAAAATACCCACCAAGTTTTATCAGCAGTAAAATCAAACGTATTTGTGTAAAGATGGCAACACAAACAGTGATTCTGTAAAGCAGAAGTATTAAGGCAAAAGAGCTACTAAAGAGCAGATTTTCTTCATTAGGCTTTACCACCATATCAGATGGTGGCAGGGAGAAGTGTATAACCCATCCCCAGGGGATACAGCAGAACAAATTATACTTCTGTCCTGTGGAAAATTATGTAGATTAAAAAAAAAAAAAAAATACAGACTTGGCATCCTGATGGTATTCCACCATACAGAAGACTGTCAAACGTTTTGGCAGAAATCTGGCTGAGTACTGAGAATAAAGAAGAAACGGGAAAGACAAATACATTCTTCTCAGTCCTGATTCCTGGGAGATGACTGAAGAGAGAATAAGGAATAAGTGGAAAACAGAGAATAAAGAAGTAAGCATCAATATGGGAACGACTTTTTTGAATGTGATCCTCAAATTGATTAAGGATAAACTACTAGCATTACGCAAACATATGCTTTACCCAAGTATCATAAGGAAAACAAAAAGCTGCAGAAGTCTGGTTTTTAATCCTACAGCAAGCTAAGCAAACAAAGGCAGAAGGGCGTAATCATGCCACTCCACCACACGCCAAAACACAACGTAGACCTGTGACCACAGAACCGTGCTTCTGACAACGCTCAGATTTTTGTCCTCACTGCAAAGGCAACCTAACACATGCTATATGTGTTGCATTTGGGCTCAGTGCGTGTTACAAACGCCCCATTCCCTTGACCAAGAACGCTGACCCTGATGTCCTCCAGGTTCAACTTCATCTTACTTCTCCCTATTTGCTGCAGAGACCACTGCCATGTCCTACCCAATCTTCAAGCTCCTTCTCATTCACCTCCTTACTTATAACACCATCTTTTAATCACAGAAGAAAGTCACCTGTGATGGCCTAGTTCTGTTTTAAACCCGTTTCTGAAGTACATAACAAGGCAATCTTATTACTACCAGCTTCCCTATCACAACCTAAGATTCCTAGCTCAGATTTAAAGGGGTTTTTTGTGGATAGAACTGCACTAGTATGCGCTTAGTTCAACTTCTAGTGTATTACAGGCTGCTGTATTTGTAACATACATAGCTTTCGTAAACAGCAAATCCAAAGGGGAAAGGTATAGCTAATGTCCAGGACACTTGTAATGCATACCCAGAACACTGAACATAGGCATTAGTTATCAATCCAAAGATATTCAGCAGGCTTCCCTGGCATCTGATTTTCCAGCAGGATGGCATTAGTGGCAATGGACAGATGCATGGCTGCTACACAACCTTCCTCCAAGAGTTATCTGCCTCACCGTCACTTGATAAATGAATGTTGTTATGAATATGCATGGAGTCATGCTGTTCCACTGCCAAAGAACCTAGTGATATTAAAGGAACAGCATAAATCAATGACCGCAGAAGAACAGCGAGATCAGCACTCCCGTCGGTGAATCACCTAAGTGTAACTGAAACAGAGACCCGAGAGGTGAGCGGCACCTTGGGTTTCTCGTTCAGTCTCTGCCACCAAAGGGGTTTTCCAAACACAACGCCCTCCTCCCCACTCCAGAGTTACCAGAGACGACTCTCGTTACAGGACTGCTCTGAGGCTTCTCCCTTTAAGGCGTCATTCTTCCCACCAGATATCCCATGGCAGATGCTCTCTTTGGGGCTAGAACAAATGCCACCCCACCCACCCCATTCCACATTTTCAAGCTCTATGAGCAGAAGTGTTTTTAAGTAGCTTTGAGTGCATACAACACACAGCTTTTGCTTTTATAGAGCAAATAATTATTTGTCATGCTTGCCCAGTAAAAGCAGAAAGTCAGTAAATGGTTGTGGTCCCTTCCCTTCCCTTCCCTGCAGCCCAACACACCCCCTACATCCAACACGCTGCTCTTGCCAAAGTGTAACCTCACCTAATATCACCACTTGGAACAAAGACCTCAGCACTCCCTACCCAATAAGCCAACTCCTTACTACCTCAGGGGCTTCTTGCAATAATACTATTTGAAATGCAAACCTAACGTTTCTTTTACTGAAACATCAAAAAAAAATCTTTAAGACTACAAGAGCTCTACCTTTCCTTCAAGCTAAAATGTTTAACTGGGCTACAGATTAATTTATGAATCAGCCGGTGATGGCTTCGCACACGTACACCTTTTTTCTCAACTCCAATAAAGCACCGACCAGTTTTAATCAGCTCTCAAACGGCTGGCACAAGAAAGAAGTGTGTTGGATGCTATACCACTTTACCTACAGAAAGCTGATGGAAATAACACCTTTTTTAACTCAAATGCAAGAAGATTCAGCAGGAAGTCAGGGTTTTTTTTCCTTTCTCCTTGTTTTCAGCAAAAACAGTCTGATCACATCTTCCTTATAGCTGCAGTTTTTACTACCGCATAATGCTACAATTGTATACATGAGCTTGATAGTATGTTATCTGTGTCTCATCTGCCACTATTCTCTCAGAGTTGCCTACACAAGTTTGCAAAAAAAAAAAAAAAAAAATCCATATTAATGATGGGTCTGCTATCAAAGGAGACTTTCTCATTTCTTCATTTAAAACAGACAGTTGCTGATTTGACAGCTGAAGTCACTAGCAAAAAAGGTGTATGTTTTTCATCTTTCATCTTTTCTGCTTTGCCTTCCCCCGGCTGTCTTTCTAGGGCACAGAGTTAGCGGCTCCACTGCCATCACCTTCGTGACGTACTCACAAATGAACGGTGCTTGTGAGAGTCCCCAGCGGTACACTCCACTCCGGACAATGGATTCACAGCTCTAATGAAACGTCACAGCATTGCCTGAAAGAATAGGACCCGCACTGCCAAATTAATAATTTCTTTGTCAAGGCATTCTGCTACATGAACAACTGTGAATGGGCAAAAAAAAGAGATGTTCAGGGTTTTCTTTGTTTTAATTAAGGCCTTATCTTCATACAGAACTATTACGGCCTTGCTCGGAACACTATTTCAAATCCTTTGACTAAAATACCATAGAATAGACTGTTAGAAAAATGCAGAGCTTTCCTGATTAACTCACCATTATTTCTTTGCCAGATTCTGTCATCACTTCTCACTACAAATCATTTTATTCCACAGCTGTCCTATTGACTTATAAAGTACTAAAGGATGTAAGAACCTGGCACAGTATGCCTTTTCAGACAAAAATACAACCGCTGGAATTCAATCATTTAATTCTCAACTCTTTTAGTAGGCTCTGTTATCTATGAAAAAGACACTAGCGGAAATACCATCAGAGACAGAAAGCGACAATGACATCAATCACACCCAGGTTAGCAGACGTTCGAAACCGTGGTAGGCAGCACAGGTTTAACATTGCCTTCGCTGGGCTAGTCGGAAACGAGATGATGGGAAAATATCAGAGGGGACATTCTGAAGACAGAAATTAGTCAGCGCCTTACACTGGCAGAAGGTTAGAGAAGCACCTTAATTACAGCCCAGGCATTAGATGCAACTTTTACCTCATTAGGATGATTTGAATTCTATCCTGTTACTTTATAAAGATAAAGATAGTTTTACGTTAGCAGTAAAGAAGGGCTAACAAAAGAAGGATTGTGCAACAAAATGGTGATCTTGCAACATGGGGGCAGATATTCTTATCTGACAATGCTCCAAAGCCTTCACTGAAACTCAGTGTCTAAGTTTAAATACACAAGATATTCTGTCCCAGAAAGTAAATTCCCCATTATTAAGGTAATGTTTCACTCTAAGTACACACTCCTCCTTTCAAAGTTCTTTTTTTAGTCTCATCTAGCATCAACATAACCTGCAATCACATACATTTGATATTACTACACAAATTTCCCATATGATATGTGTGCGGCACTGTCCTTTGTTGTTGAATTACTATGCAATTTAAAATGCACAGAGTTTTAATTTTCTACTAGAAGAGTTACCCTTTGGTGCACGCTTCCCTGAATGGTTTTAAATCCCATCCTTTAAACCCCATCTGGAGGTCAAACCTGATCAGAATGTAGTACTCCAACTAAAGCAAAATGACCAAACACAGCAGGAAGTTTTGAGTGACTTTGCAGCAGTGGGTTTAAATACCATCATCCCAAACCTGACAACTAAACAGGATGGATCAGAGCGATGCAGCACTTCTACTAAGCTGCAGAAGTTATCTTGTGGTCTTCTGATTCTTGAGAGGGAAATCCAAACAGCAGTACAAGTGGCTTTACAGTTTAAGCCATAATCAGTTGATTTGCTGAATGCTGAACCAAAAAAAACCCCAAGCAGGCCACCTCCTCCCAAAGTACTCTTGAACAACATGAAGAGGCAATCCTCTCCGATGGAGGCCAGCACTGGATGAGCTCCCAGGTAACCGCAGACAGCCCTTCCCCAGCAGCGCGCTGCGGGTACAGTCCCACGATGCGACAGGTTCGGCACCGTCAGCAGCCACGGCCCCGCCAGAACAACGGTCAGGGTGCACTCAGCTGAAAATGCAGCAGAGCCCGAGGAAACATCTGCTGCTTCATAATTTTTAATTGCTTTCCAAAGTTGGGAGAGGAGCTCGGCCACTGCCACCTCTGCCACCTTTAACTACACTGCCAGGTCCCCAAGGCAGCCACCAGCTCACGTGTTTTTGCTTGTTCCAGCAGTTATCACCCTACGCCCAAAAAACAACCGAGCGCCCTTTTGGCCAAACATGCTTGTGGGCACCACGCATCAGCCATCAGAACAAGGCAGCGATGGAAGAGACGGATGCCACTTCGCCTTCCCTCAGGCAAACTCTCCACTGCACTAAAACCCCATTTTCATCTCGGTAACAGCAGAACTTGGCCCTACGGTTATTTGCGCTGTAGTTATAGCTCTATCAATAGGAATGGCTGGAGGTCAGATCCAGAAAGAGCAAGTAGCAACAGAAAACTGCACTCCTAGACAGGACCACAGAGCTAATGCTAAATAACCTGGACATCTCCCCACCTCCTCCTAGCACTCGTGAGGCTCTGCCCTGAGCCATTGTCTGCCACCTTCTAAGGAAGGATCCCAGGAATCCTAGTATAAGGAAGCACAAATTCAATGCTTAGATTGAGATAAATGAAGCTAATGGGTGACCTACATTTTAGCTTTCATCAGAGGATCTCAGCAGATATGCACCAGATGACTCCTATAAACTGTAACACAAGAAACATGACCAGACAGGGAGGGAGCTAACAGCAACTAGAAATTTAGATACAGAAGTACAGGGTGGCCAGTCTTCAATTCAACTTCTATATTCCTTAGAAGAGCTTCTAGGACAAATTTCAAGCAAGGTGATACAAGCAGGCTGTGTACAAAACTCAGCACCTTCGGGAACAGTGTTTCACAGAAACAGAACAAAGCTGAGGCCAGTAACGTCTAGAGAGGCCAGGTATAATCAGAGGCTTATTTAACACTCTGTGAACAGCAGCAAATCAGACATCTTTGGAGAACAAGGAAGAAAGAAACCAATTCCATCATTCAACCTTAATCCTGAAGTCCTTGCACCTACATTAATCAGCATTAACCTTCATCAGAAGGCAGAGAGAACTTAAGACTTCATGTTATGGTTCTAAAACACTATTCACTTCCACTTGAAAATTCCTCCAATTCCCGCTTCCTTTTCCCCAAATTGACATTTTGCTGGCAGTGACCTGTGTAAGAAGGGAAGCTACCCCTCTCTGAAAAAATACTTTCCAAAGGGGTAGGCTACATAAAAAATGGTAGGATTTTGTAAAAACTCACATAAAATGTGCTTCAGAATAAATTTAAAGTAAATAGATCTCTCTCAGTAGATTACCGCCGTGTGCTACTGGACACAGCTGCCTTTACGGGTTTCTTGGCAGACTTCTCATGAAACAAATATAAAAATTTACTTGGCAGTCCCAAGCTTAAAGAACAGTAAGTTTTCTTTTGGTTATGTGCTTCAAAGTGACATTCACACACTGTCCCCATCATGGGCATCTGGCATGCCAGCAAAAGCAGCCTGATGCGCGCTGGCAGCCAAAATACATTGCTTATGCCCACACTAGCATTGCTTCTCGTGTGTGTGGTTTTGGTGGGGGTTTTTTGTTGGTGTTTTTTTTTTTTTTTTTAATATAATAAGCATGAGGATTTGCTCCCTGTATAGGAACTGGTTAGCAGGAAGTCACATGCACTATTCCATATATTTTGCTGTAATCCTAGTTCCCCCCGTCACCCAACACACGTCTTTTCATATGGGCATAACAGAGGACAAAGTCATTTTCACCATCATTCACGTTCTGATGGCATGAAAGCCCTATGTGGAAATACTGCTCCTGTAGAATTCAGTAGCAGGTCCCCTGAACGTGGGCTGAAAGCACAAACATAGACAGGTTATTCACTTAGTTTATCCAGCACCCTTCCAGGAAGCCTTTGGGCTCTGCCTCCTGAAAGGCACAGTATATTTTTCAAAACAAATACAGAAATAAAGCTCAAAATCTGTTAGTTAAAATATAGTCACTTTAGAGCATATTAGAAAAAGCATACAAAGAAAGTACTTATTTTAAACTCTTTGCAACAGCTCAGCAAAGATTTTGGAAATTGAACATCTATATGCACCAAGCAGCCCCAAACTGCTGCAGAACACGTATACTCTTCCTTAGTAAATATGTAACCAGGGGCAGCTTTTAGATTGGCTTGTACATGATACACACGGTGTATAGGTTTTAACATACACTGGTGCAATTTTTCTTTGAAGTGGATACAGTTTTAGGGTTAAAATTCACCATTTAAGAGTCTAGCTCCATGAAAGTTCACAGTATCGTGCATAGATCAAGTTTCGCAAGAGCCATACAAGAAAATTAAATCCAAGGAAGCTCACTGTTTTGTAATTTGGGAACAAAACCTTCTATACTAACGTTTCCTCTGTAGTTAAGATCCATAGGGTTTTTCTTCAACATGCTGGTAGCTTGCTGTAAGGAAAAATACAAACCACCCGGTGATGCTGCGGACAATACTACTGCTAAGCAGCAAGATCTGTTTCAAAGTATTTACAAACATTTAAGTTCAGAATATTGCATAAAATTAAGCACAGTTGACCTCTACTATTAATTTGTGACCGAAATGAACCTGTGCCCTTGGTCTTCCCTAGTGCGGTATTCGTACTATTGACCTGAATCTCCAAACTTGTTGGCCCAAACCCAGCTAAGTGTCTTGGCATGTGCCGTACCACAGAGCTAATAGGATCAGAATGGAACTTAAGACACTTACAATTCAGCTGTCCCTGCTTAAATGCTCGAGTGGGTACGAGCCAAAATATTCAGGAGTATAAAGCCAGCAGAGTTTTTGTTTAACCCTTTTACAGAAACAATTTTGAGTAGCTTTCAGAAGTTACCTATACTTCGTGTACACATGTAGTTCTTTTTCATTATACCCTCCTTCTGGAAATACACTTACAGACTAAAACTCTCCACAAAAATACTGAAATTCCAGTATTAGACTTCATCTTGGAAAATCTGGATTACAGAAGTAATTAATGACTTTTTCTAGGAGCACAAAGTTTTCTTTGGTCTCTAAAATGCAATAAACCCAGGAAATGTCATGCATTTGCCCTCAAAACTTCTTCTTTTAAATAGACCTGCTATTAAGTAACTATTGCACACGATATCGAGAGTTAACCCACTGTCTCCAAACGTATCCCTCAGCTCAAGCAACAAGATGGTACACTTGGAGAATACTTAAAGGACAGGTTACAAGGAAAACAGCACGCACAACCTTCACACACAATAAATAGCACAGCCCTTTAAATGGGTCACATTAGGATAACACTGAAAGTGTTTGGATACCGGATTTCACAAATTAGCAGGGTTCATTTGCAGCACCCTCTCTGAAAACAGGAGGCAGAAGGCTGGGAGTGTCTACTGGCAATGGAGAGACCAGCCCGCACACCTATGACCACTCCAGCATTAGTCACCGTCTTGTTTAGGACTTGGGTCTGTGTATATATCAATTATCCGCAGAATTAGAGCGAGTGACAGGCTTATTACATTCCCACTCCAGAGCTGCTGTCTGCCTCAGTAACTGCTCAGGGCCTGCAGCAAACTCCTATTTAGGGAAGTTTTTTCTAATAAGAGCAGCCTCCTGCTTCCTTCATGTTTCCAGGCCAAAAGGGGCCCCATCAGCTCCCAGGAGAGAAGAGCAATGGTGCTGCCAGACAGGGACCTATGAGGACATGACAAAAGCCTGGCTTTTTGTGAAACTACCACCAGTCGGAGAAACCAGCCACTTCCTAACATACCCGTGGCACCAAAAAGCCTGGTTTGTGTCAAAATACAGCTGCATGTAAAGTTACTGGGCTTGTACGTGGAGCCAGCCGCCCTGACTTCCACGGGGTGACATTCCTAGATGTTTAATAAACTAAATTTCCCACCCGGGCCCATATATATGCACACACGCCACATTAACAGTGTATATACATGGCTTCACTCGGGAAGTGAGAAGAAGCAGAGCTGTTTCGACATAACCATCTCCCTGTTATATTGTCAATGCAATGCAACAGTTTGTTAACAGCTCCTCCTTCCGAGGGAAAGGACATTTTAATCTCATCATCTCCTCATTAACCGATGGTAACAGAAGCACTGTGTCAGAGTGACAGAGACAGCGCTAGATCCCGCAATTGTCCAGCTCAAATTCATGAATTGCTAAGAAAAATTAAGGTTTCAAGACTAAAAAAACCACAACTATACAGCAATGCTGTCAGATAAATATTATAAATACATAAACATAGCAGTAAATATGATGTGACCCTGTTCTTTAGTTTTATTGTCATTCCTGCAAATAGATACAGGAACTGACATAAATAATCTGTTATAGCTTCATCATATTAAAAAAATCCATTAACCACTGTGCCACACTGTTCTTATGAAAGCTATGACAGGATTTTTAAATGAATATTTTGTTTATTTTTCTCCCCTAACTGACAGTTTGTGTCACTATTATAACCCTTCACTCCTCCAATTCCCACCACTACCATTCAATTCCCACGTGAACATAATGCGGAGATGCCACATAATACCCATTAGCACACTCTTCTCAATATAACTTAACGCTTGTTTTCCTTCCTGCAATTTTTATTGCGTGGCCTTTTCACTAATCCAGGACTTAATAACAAGAGCTGGCAGCTGCTATTTCTGCAGCATTCTGGACAAGAGCATAAATTTCATCTTGTATTGACTTTATCTGCTACTTAATATTATGTCAGTGCTATTTGGCAAATATGCAAAAAGTGAATTGTCACTCTGCCTTCATTCTTACAATGGAATCAATCCAGAGTCAAACAAGTATCAATAGATTTTTTCCACCAACTTTTTTTTTTTTAAGACTACATACTCACTAATCACTGTTTTTCCATTACAACAGAATCATGTCAATTAAGCAGTATCCTAAAAATAACTGCCAAAAGAAACTCTTACACCTGCTTTTCGCTACAGATCAAAGAAAAGACAGGATCTGCTCATTTTTAATGGGCCCCTTCATTTTTAATCTTTAATCTTTTCTCATTTTTCTTTGGACACCAAAAATAAGTAGGAATTACAAATTGCTCATTACTCAATCAAGAACCAGATCCTAAAACTCCACGACAGCCTTCCCAGAGTAAACACTGAATAATCGGTTACCCATTAAGCAACCAGTTCCTTGCAACGTTGAGCTACGATCACTGATGGTAACCAAAGATCTCTGCGTTTTGCAGTCTTCCTGCGACCAACATCAGACAGAGCCAAGGAACCTAACAGGACTATTTGCTGTTGCTACTGAGATGGACAGGGGAAGGGAGGACACCTGTATGGTGGTTCAGCAGTGCTTCCTGAGGACACGATCTGCCTCGGTGACTGTGACAGCCACCCACTTCTGCAGGGCTAGGGAGTAACACAGGGCACGAAGGAGAAGTTGTGCTGTGCTGCACTATTGTGATTAATAACATAAAACTGTAAATATAATCTAAAAACCAGAAGTAGGCATATTTTTCTCCTCCTTTTCTTTCTTGCAGTCCCAAATTCCTGAACATTATTAAATACTCTTTCTTATGAAAGTTTCGTTAAATCCTAAGATTTTTTTTTTCCTCTCAGAGCCAACAGATGATCTCAAATCCAAAAATCCTCCAATTTGGCACCAGTGTGGCATAATGTGAAAAAGTAACAACTCGGGCTAGTAAAGGGGAGAATGACACATTGCATCAGGTTATCTCTTCGCATCAGACTTCGCTCGGGGACAGATGTAGGCACCCCGGCAGCTTGTGGGACTGCCTTCTGCTTAGTGGGATTAGCTTGCACAAGCACTTGCTCCCTTCTCATGTGAAATACATCAAGTGCACGTCCTTCACCTGGCTACCTCCCACATCTTCCAAGCTAGCTACCTGTGATGAGCGATTCGGCACCATGCACACTCAGTCCACACGGCAGGCAGTACCAGTATCGGTGCAGTTTTGACACAGCTATTATTATTATTAATAGTCTCTATAAGGAACTGAAATTAATTGCACTTCACCCTGGAGGCACCTACACCTAGGTTCAAATGCCACAGTAACTGAGAAATCGTAGCAGCGCGCACTGTACCACACCCAAGTAAGGATGACCTTTCTTCTGACCCAAGAAATACATCAAAGGTCCTTTTTCTGGGCAGACACCACGCTACACATCATTCAAAGCATGTATTCCCTTGCCTTTCTAGAGATACTCCCGCGCTCCTTTCTCGCCGCAGTGCAACTACTAGCAGAGCCAATGCCCTCCAACAGAGCAAGCGAGAGTGGCGTACCGGCCAAAGGTGCAGAGCCAAGGGCAGGCTGCTCCCACCTTTCCTCACGGGGAGGCCACCAAACACCAGCAGTGAAAGGCTCCAGATAACCCACGGCCGACCTGCGTTAGGGAAGAAAAGAATGGAAAACTCCATGTGGCTCCAGAAGAGGCAGATGGGGGACACTCCCACTACCAGCAGTCGTAAACTGTATCTAGCCTGACAAATAAAAGTGATTAGTGAAGCACAAAAGTGATCAGAGAACTATTCCTAATGGATATGGGAAGAAAGAGAAGTATAAAAGTATAAGGAGCAACAAAAAAAAAAGGACAAAATTCTCTCTCTTTTGCAGGCTTTACAACTAAAAGAGTATCAGATTCATCCGCATGCTCTGACTGCACTACAACTCCAGCAACAGAAACCCACCATAAGCCCAATTTAACTGTGTGGTTAAATGTATTTATATACTGTGTTATTCTAGCAATTAATTTGTCCATTGTGCTTTGAGATTCTGCATTTTATCTACAAAAATAGTCAACCTAGCTTTAAAGAAATCAATTATATATATTATTTGGCACATCAGTAAAATGGAAAGAAACAGCGTTCCCTTAATATTCATAAAGGGATCTTCTTCCTTCTACACATAACACACGAGAACACATAATGTATTTTCAGCGTGTAGGAGTAACTCCACTACATTGCGCTAGGCATGTTGGAATAAATGCAATTCTGAGCAGTTTTACATAACGGAAATACTACTGTGTGACACTTTATAGGCTTCATATGCCCTGCAGGAGAATATGCAAACATTCATTTTCTTGTGAAATTCTTTACACTGCCGATTTTATTGTGCTCAAAAACACCCCAAACACACCACATAACACTTGCGGGACTCGTTGATTAACGACAAGAGGAGTCAAACACAATCTCAGATGTCATAGTAACAAAAATTAAGATGTCCTTTTTCCTTGTTGAAGAGAATCTTCAAAACCAGTCTCTGAAACGGACCAACGTACCTAATCTTGAAAGGAGTATTAGGAGACTTCGCTGCTTCTTTCACTCAGGATCTTAAAACATCCCCTATTCACTTACATAGGCCACATAAAGTGAGCAGATATTGAAGAGTATGCCAGAGATTCTTACTGAGAAATACTTCCTTCATCATGCAAGACCTGTGCCACACCTTGGGACAACAGATGAAACGCATCTTGCTGCTGGCGTGACAAGGTTAGCAGAAGACGAGCATCTGTACACACTTCAGGATCTGAGAGGTTTTGAGTTCTGCGATTGAGAAGGTACTCGTGGGACTGTACCTCTGTCCCCGAAATGCCTGCTGCTGGTGGCGTAGTAAAACTGTCACTCTCTTCCATGCTTTAAAACACCACACAACTATTTCAAGCACACAAGGCTGCCGAGTCATTTCTACAAACAAATAATATTTCTTGACAACTAAAGCTGCACGTGCTGCAAACACTCCCTTGACTTCTGTCCTGCCCTGGCAATTCCTATTGTCCTCAGATGCTCCCAACCGGTGCAGGCATATTTAAAAACGCAAACCTCCATGCAAAATTTCACTGAGAGATTTGGCAGGAGCGGAAGCGCTAAATGAGCAGCAATCAAGTAGTTCACCCAATCAGTTTTCTAATTCACCACAACTGCTATAAATACTACCCATTATTATTGAATATAGCTTTTAGGGGAAAAATACATGCAAACTTCCTGCAGTATCTAATCTGTGTGAAAATTATACAGAACATCACATTAAAATCTAAGTAAACACTTTGGCATACTCCTAATGTATGTGCATAGATTACTCGGGTGTACTTCCAGGATAAGTACCATTTGATGTTCAGATTATTGGTGGATATTTGAAGTTGATTACCCTAGAGGTAAGATATAATTGGTAAACAAGGAACATATACAGAACAACAACATAATAACCACAAGTTGTATTTATTTCACAATCCTACACTTGGGACAATAGTTCAGTAAAGATACTAATTATTTTTTTTTTTTAAACGAACAAAATGAAATCAGAAAGCACCAAAAGCATAATTTTTCATGATATTGCATTATGAGCGGAATGGAAGACCTCACTGGACTTCACTTTCACAGCACCACAATTGATACAGCGCTACTTTGAAACCTGAGCTGCATTGCAGACACGGAGGCAGAACAGGAGCTCTCAACAGGTACAGCTTTCTGTGGGGCTGTGCGTACTCACAGCGAGCCCCACAACGTGCATCCTCCCAGGAGAGAGACTTACACAGCCCAACAGCAAATCTCAGGACTCCACTTAAGACAACTTTTTAGCTTACAGCACTTCAAGCAAGGAAAACTCCATTGCTCATGGCAAAGGCTGGTGCTTATTTCAGCAGCAAAGTGCTAGAGATGGAAGAAGAAACATGCAGCAGATAATAAGAGAAGAAACAAAATGGATGTAGATAATAAAAGAACAAACAGAGAGGAGACACTGATGTACTCACTAGATTACCGAAGAGATCAATCAAATCACAGGTGTGATGGGGAACATATTCACTTGGCTAACGCATATTTAATTACCTATATTTTTTTCCCTTTTCAGTGTAGGCACCTTGTCTAGACTGTTTGATTACACCCAGCTGTAAGCTGCTTCTGGCTTTTCTCTCTTTTGTCTTATTTTTAAGATGGGTTTCACTACGCAATATGGTGCAATTGCAGCCTCCTTCCAGATTTCTGCCTCCTTATCACCGTGAGGCACTGACAAATTGTTGCTGCTTGGTTTTTCCCACTGATGACCTGAATTAGCCACTAGCAGACACAGCAGTGCTGGGCCATCAGCCTCCCTGGATGTTGAAGCTACACTGCCTCTCAAGATGGAGAATAGCTCCATTTTCTGTAGGTGTGGGCTGTTGAACTGGAGACAGGTACCCTCATTCCCTTCAGCTCCTGATATTACAGCTGGCAGCCAAAGGGATTATCTGAAAGCAAAACCTAGGGAAAAGACCCTTCACATTGAAAGCATGATTGAATGGTGTGGATAATAATAAATAAAAAATAGATAAATAAAAATAATTATCAAAAAAAGGGAAGGCTATTTAGACAGCGTCCTACGCAGTTGCTTGTGCTTGTGGTATCTGTTAACAAATGCACAGCCTGACTGCATCTCAGGAGCTTCCCTGGAGACTGCGCTTCCTCCAGAAGCGTGTGCACCCCCATCAGCACGTATCAAACCGGTTTCAAGCACGAAGCAATGATCTTCTAGAGGAACGTAAGTGTTCTGAATCGCTGCTGAAAGACAAGGAGGGAATCTCAGAGACACCTCCCTGACAACAGATGCACTAAAAGACCTTGGAGCAGCAGTCTGAACCTTCCTCACGTAAAGATGAGACTCCAGCACTCAGATAGATGAGGCAATAAAACACTCGGGAAGAGGGAATGGGTACTGGTTAAATCCTACCCAGAGCAGCCATAGAGAAAAGTCTAGCTAAAGACGACTCAGCACTGATGTAAGCTGTGGGAACATCCAGACGCAGCTGTAAAGCACAGAACTTTATTCAGTTAAGTCACCACATTAACATGTGAGCAGGGAAAAAGCCATAAGCTGGAAGAGTGTGAAAAAACAGCATTGAGACCTAGAATTGCATGGCTCAAGGACAGAGCAGCAAGAACAAAGTGTTTCACAACGCTTTATTTTAAAAATGGCAGCATATTCAGAGCTTGCAATCCTTTTAAAGATCTGGTACCAGTTTCCAGAACGCTTGTTGCCTGCAGGCACGTTTGCAAGAACAACCCTGTTAGCAGCGCCCTAAGCAGGTACCAACTCCGGTGCTAACTTTCTGCCTCCAGATCTCTCCACAGAATTCATGTGGGCTGTAAAATGACTGCTCTCTCCTTGGAGTGGCTTTCATTGCAGAAAAATATTGTCCATAGAGTTTGTAAAGTGCTTTTAGAACAAAGTCACTACAAAAAGTCATACCTGAGGTAGTAAGCAGGGTGAGGTTTCCCATCCCGCGTTAAGAACATAGACCTTGTCGATGAAAGACACCTCTGCAAGCTGCACTGCCCATATCCCCAATGCAGAGAGTCAGTTTACAAAAACAAAGAATACAAACATCACACTTCCATATGTCAAAAAAGGAATACAAATGCAACTCTTGAGTAAAAAAAATCCACCCCCCCAGGATTTACAGATGGAGAAAGAAAATGGAAAAAAATTACTTGAGTCGCCTTACATAAGACAAGACATAAACCAGGAACAATTACATTTTACTGGGGGCCTAAATACTGATTTTAACAACTTCAAGAATCTCACACATGCTTTTGCCTCCATTATTTTGCTTTCATAGGGTATTTAATAGAAACCTTGTCTGCTTCACTATCAGAAGAGGAAAAATGTTTTTATTAGGCATTAACTCTGTTCTTTCATTTTAGTGGTAGCGAGCATCTCTGCCATCTGTCTTAAAAGAATCGAATTTCATAGTGCTGTTCTAAAACAGCATTAGAAACACAGGCACACTGTTTTCATCATTACTTGCTTTTCAAGGCAGTCAAAGGAGCTGTGCTCCAGGTAACAAGTGTTCCTAAAAAGCCTGTAAACATTTCAGTAAGAGATATTTGGAATTCAGACATGAAAATCCTAAAAACACTTAATGCCACTGCAGCTAAACTTGGCCAGGTGCAATTTCTACATTGTTCCATAGAAGAGGCGTAAAAAATTCCTAGCATAACACAGCTTTGCCAATAGCTCATTCTTTCAAATGACTTGAAATTGTATTGCATATGGAGAGCTTGCGAGAAATATGGGGAGATTCTCTGGTAAGTACATGATGTAATGGAAACCAATGTAATCCAGAAAAGCCAGTTCCGCTACCAGAAAGTAAGGACAGTTATCTCCCTAAAACAATAAAACGATAAAAACAGACAGCTCAAGAAAGAAATGGGGGGGGGGGGGAGGAGGGGGAGTCTATCATAAAAGAACAGTTTTCTGATGTATTTCAAGTACTGAAAAATCTAGGATTTACTTAACAGCTTCGATGGCAGATCCGAGAGTCACTGAACTCGAAAAGATTATATAAAGTAGCATGCATCAAGTCAGTTTTTGCATAAAAACGTCCCTGCCTGAGCATGGGAAAGGCACACTGGTGCAACTCATCAACCACTGTGTTAAACACAAATCAAGGCAGGTACAATCCCTTATCGTTTCTCGTATTATTAAACTAGGGAAACACCATTCGCACTACGGTTCAATTCTTCAGTGGCTGTGAGATGACGGGGAATGTCAACCACTGCAAGAAAGTCCCAACCACCACCCCAAGTTTCTGTTACACTAGGGAGGCTTACCTAGCAAGCAAATATAGCTCAGGCAGAGCCACAAGAGAACCGGAGATTACACGCTCAAATAACTCTTCAGGTTTTTGAGATGAGCAGTCCAATAAGTAACTAGGTAACACCTCACAGCATCATACTGTGTCTCAGCTCACCCACATTTGAGTTCTTCAATTTTAACAGCAGTTTGTCATCGAATCATCACAATGAAAAACCAAAACCAAACCGCATTCTTTTTATAATACGTAGTTCTCTTCAGCAATCTAAACCATTCAAGTATTCTTCTGCTCAAAGAGAGAATTCTTAAATTACCTTTGTAGATTCCCTCAGATTTTTTTCTGAGCAGGGTAAGAATCCAGCGAGCACAGTAAGAAACAAAAGCCATGATCAGAGAGCCCAGAGAGGCTCTACATGCCTTGCTTGATACCAAGGACGAAGTGCAGTCTGCTCATTCCCCATCCCTCTTTTTTTTTACCGTAGCATGGATTCATAGTGTGTCTCACTATTCTACCCCTTTTGGCTTACGGAGGGACCCTCCATCTCACCATCTTTGCATGTTACTGCCTCTCAGTTCTCCATGCCAACAAAAATTTTCTGTCTCTCTTTTTCTTGCTATTTGGTAAACATATTACTTAAGTCAGTATTTTAACTCTTATGGGGTAGATATAAAAGATGATGCACCAAGAGGGAGGATATTAGCTTCCATCAGCCTATTAAGACTTCTAAGACTTCTAGGGGTGACCAAGCATGCAGCAGGTACCCAGGGCACTGTGAGGCTCCCAAAAATTCCTCCAAGCTTTCCAGCGTGCACACCATGATATAGTTCTGCCAAAGGGCACCTCAAATTTAGAAAGGTATTAGCTGTGGAGTCTAAAAGTGGCAGCAGCACAGATATTATACAGAACACACGTTTTGGTTTGGCTAAGGCAATCATTCAAAGCAGCAGCTCACCAAAAAGACCCTCAAGAAGCCACCTAAGCTCTGTAGCTGTTGTCAACAAGATCCTGCAGGGAAAAACAGAAGGGATGAAGAAAAAAATTTCTCTAACTTTTAGCAGCAGATCAATGAAATACATCAGTACATCTCATCTCTTAGCAGACAACTTTTGGCCTCATAGAACGTGCTATTAGACAAAATTGGTACGAAAATATCTCCAAAGCAGAGTACCATCACAGCGCCAGCTTCATAGATAATTGTGAATTCTGACCTACAGCACAGATTTCTAATACAAAAAGATCTAAAACTTGCTCACAGAACAACTGCTCTGAAGTACAGGTTTGCATTTCTCCTACAAACGCACACTTCAGGCCTAACTTCTCATTCACGTCCGATTAGCATGTGAGAACACCGCATAAATACACTAATCATAAACTAGTTTTTGTTTACAGGACCATTTGTCTTTTGTCTAATTAACATTAAAGGAGAAATTGATTTTGGATGGCTTGGAAAGATAAGGGAAGTTAAACATGTTTGATCCAGTAGCCTATCATAACCTCATCACAGACTTGAGTGATTTCAGAGAAATGAGAGCAGTGTATTTACACGTGGCTATAAAACCATGTCACTTAACAGTCAAATACATATCCTGCTGAAAAAGCGATCGCTTCACTGCTTTCCTGGGCAAGGCAGCACGCAAGACAACACCTTGCCTTTGCCCGCGCTCTCTGGAGGCAGTGTTGCCCCAGTGCCTGTGCAGCAGGACTAGTGATTGATGAAGTAGAGAGGACTCGCAGACTACTTCAGGCAGCAGAACCACCAGGCTTTTCCTCCACTGTGGCAGCAGAGCTGCACCAACAGGCATTTGCCTAATTATTAAGTTGGAAAATGTGAACAAAGTAATCTTCAAAAACCCTGCCTACGTTTCAGATGACTTTATCGTGATTAAAAACCTCACCTCCCTTAGGTTAAGCATATTTGAAAATTTTCACGGTGGAGCATCCTTGGTGGGAGACATGCTTTGTGGCAGGGTGAAAGTCTGCCTCACCTTACAGGCAGAGACACACTGGACTTTCCTCTGTACCCTACAGGGAAATGTAGAAAGCAACCCAGCCTTAAGCAGCATGCGTACGTTTATAAACACACTGCAGCGTTTTAAAATTACCATCCAACGAATTACTCAACAGAAAAGTTGCAGCCCTGCTCCTTAACCATTCATATGAATTCTGGGCTACAAAGCAAAGGAAAGCAGTGCTCTAGCTTTAGCAACACTGGCTACGTAAAACAGAAAAATGGCCTTAAGGAAGAAACCAAAATCTTTCTTAAATGACGTTACGATTACTGCTTTCTGCTTCCTCGCTTAGGAATAGGTCTGACCATCTCTCTCGCTTATATACTGAAAGAGATTTCTGTTGTTACAATGTGGGATCAATGAACATTGCTCATTCCTAGTCTCTCACTCGCAGTTAAGCAGTAGTTACATAAAGTTGTACATAAAGTTGTGTTTCTCTCCCCAAGCACAAGCTTTAGGGGATATAAGCCATTATTGTCTATTCTCATGGGTTTTTATACACAAAGCATCTTTCCTTTTAAAGAAAAAACCTCTTCTGGGGAGTAGTAAAAAATACATTGGTTACATCATCATAATGCAATCATAACAGTATTTTGTGTGACAGTTTAGAACATAAAATTTTACTGGTAGAAGGGAGAAAGGTTTTCATGCAATAATAAATGCTACAATCCTAAAATAATCACTCCACTTGAATACACCTTCAAAATGTATACTAGTTTATTATTACTGGTATAGAGGGAATTCTTTCCCCGTGCTAGATAAAAACGTCAGGTGTTCAGAATCACAATTCTTTTTCTCCTTTTACTCCCACTTTCAACCCAGTAGTAACATATCCCATTGTCTGTTTCACACTAATTATCAACAACAACAAAAAAATCAGCTATTTTAACACAGATCCTCTTTTTATGTGAAACAATATGAATTGTCATGGGCAACATAACTTAGTGAAAGGATGAAAATGAAAAAAGAAATCCACAAGCTGAGAAAAATTACTTTAAATTCTAACTGTCTGAGTGGAGGCAAATTTCACTGCAACTGAAAAAAGCATATTGGTTATTATGGCCTCGCACAATCAAATAACTCGCCTGGTGTGACGGGTGCGCTTGACTCCTTGACCAGACCAGCGGTGGTTTGGTGCGGGCTCCGGAAGAGGTGAAGGCCTGAGCCGTAGTCAAGCCAAGAACTGAACTCTGAAAACCCACAAGGGAGCAGAGTGGTACAGTGAGCATCCATGCACGATCTTGCAACACGGATTATGCGATTGACACATGAACAG
Source organism: Phoenicopterus ruber ruber (assembly GCA_009819775.1). Classification (NCBI taxonomy): domain Eukaryota; kingdom Metazoa; phylum Chordata; class Aves; order Phoenicopteriformes; family Phoenicopteridae; genus Phoenicopterus; species Phoenicopterus ruber. Next base: position 2,213,847 of record CM020221.1, read on the forward strand.
CGGGTGGCTTTTCCAACATTCATTTATCAAGGAACAAAGCAAGCTGTGGGTACAAGGAGTCTCACGCATGCCTTTTCCATCGCGTGCAATTTTGACCACGAGCCAACCGCTTTAGCCCATAAATATGAGAGCCTAAGTGAGCCTTCTAGGAGCTCTCCCTGCACAGCAGCGTGGCTGCGTGGCGGGGATCTCCCCTTGAGCTGGGACACCTCTCAAGGTTGCTCCTCGACGCCAAGAGACCTTTTACCAATGGCAGATCATTGGTAAGGCAACCAATATCACACATAACCTTGCAGTATTGTAGCTTTGATTGCATGCTGAATTGATACTAGTGAAACATTACTAATCCATGCAGCTATTATAAACTTTGCATATATAATCCTTTAGACATTAACCGTTGACCAAGTCTGGGACTAAGTTTGGACCTATCCACACCTAGCCTCCTCTCCGAGGAGGAGTTTAGAAAGCAAGGGGGTCCACTCAATATCATGACTCAACAGGAGGGTCTTTCTTACCCTTTTGCATCTCCAGTCTCTCCCCGAACTCGATTCTAACTAAATTTTCCATTGTATGTTTCTTCCATGCAATAATTAGAGTGAACCTTGCCATTGAACTTTAAGTTGCACTTTTACAACATCATATGAAAACCATTTGTTCTAATACCTTTGATAGTGGTTAAGTGATCTAAATCACCCATTGGCGACAAACTGGTGTAGTCGGCAGGATCCTAAATGAGGATTTGTGACAAATTGGTGCAGTCAGCAGGATCTCAAATCAGGATCTGCGACCAACTGGCATAGTCAGCAGGATCCTAAATCAGAATCCATAATAAATTGGCATAGTCGGCAGGATCCTAAATCAGGATCTGCAACACCTAGCTACATGGAAAAAGTGCTACCTATACAGACAAAGTCCAAGACAAAACCCTAATTATTTATTAGCACATTTCCTTGAATCTTGTATTTCACTGAAACATTAAAAGGAGAAAAAGCATTCTATCAGACCTGCCAAACAGTACAAGTATCACAGTTAGTATTAAAACAATTCTTAGCAAACTTTCTTTTCAGAATCCAGACGGTGTTGTCGTTTAACCCCAGCCAGCACCTAAGTACCACACAGCCGCCCACTGCCCCCCACTCCCCAGTGGGGTGGGGAGGAGAATCAGAAAGAAAGGGAAACTCATGGGTTGAGATAAAGACAGTTTACCAGGACAGCACAGGAAAAGATGATAATAACAACAACAATATATTATTAATAATAATAAAATATAATGATAATAGCATATACAAAACAAATGACGCACAATTTCTCACTGCCTGACGATCGATATAGCCTGTCCTGAGCAGCGATCATGGAGTGAAACTGAGAGCGATCTCAGAAGGACCCCAAGCAGTGATCTTGGAACCACAAGTTCCCGGGGCGGGGGGGGAGCGAGGGAACGAACACTGCCCACCAGCTGACCCCCGCTTACATACTGGGCATGATGTCTATGGTGTGGAATACTCTCTTTGGCCAGTTTGGGGCGACTGTACTGGCTATATCCCTCCCAGCTTTTTGAACCTGCACATTGGCAAAACCCGAGAAGCTGAAAAAAGTACCTGATCTCGTAGCAACAACTAGTAACATCAGTGTATTATCAACATTCTTCACATACCAAATCCCGTATTAAATCCAAAACACAGTAGCTACTGGGAAGAAAATTAGCTCCATCCCAGCCGAAACCAGGACACATGGGCACTTTTTAAAAGGTAAACAACAAAATACTGGGTCAGAGCAGTGTAGCAGACTCAGCAGCTTTCTCTCTGGAACAAATTTTTCCCCGAGTTTGGCACTGTGGCACACCCTCCATCACTTTAGACTCACAGGCAGCTGTCAGAAGCTGCCTGGGCTGGGTCACAGCCTGTGTGAAGACGTGATCAGATCCAAAGCTTCGCAGTTGCGGTGTTGGTGGCCATTATGCCCTCCAAAACAATAACACTTACTATAAAATTTAACGCACTTTCTTTTTTCACAGAATTCTACAACTGTAAGTGCTGCAGTGTTGTGAATACCCACTTTTACAGGGGCTTTCTAGCAAACTGGTTCATCGTTAGTAGAACAAATGCTAACTAATATTTTCAATTCATTTCTGCATTCCCACCACTTTGGGAGTGCTGGCTCTTCCCAGGGCTGGGCTGCTCTGCAGCAGCAAACAGAAGGCTGGTCTGGCAGGGAGGGGAGCAGGGGGGAACCCGAACAAAAAAAAAAGCATCCATCTTCTGTCCAGATCCAGCAAACCGCTTCAGAAGTGGTGCTCTGCTAGAAAGGATGAGGAACTACTGGAGAGAGCCCAGCGGAGGCTACAAAGATGCTGAGGGGCCTGGAGCATCTCTCCTGTGGGGAAAGGCTGAGGGAGCTGGGGCTGTTCAGCCTGAGGAAGAGGAGACTGAGAGGGGACCTCACCAACGCTTATCAATATCTCCAGGGCGGGTGTCAAGAGGACGGGGCCAGACTCTTCTCAGTGGTGCCCAGCAACAGGACAAGGGGGAAACGGGCACAAACTGGAACACGGGAAGTTCCGTCTAAATATGAGGAAAAATTTCTTTACAGTGAGGGTGCCAGAGCCCTGGCACAGGCTGCCCAGGGAGGGTGTGGAGTCTCCTTCTCAGGAGAGATTCAAACCTGCCTGGACGCGGCCCTGTGCAGCCTGCGCTGGGTGACCCTGCTCTGGCAGGGGCTGGGCTGGGTGGGCTCCAGAGGTCCCTTCCAACCCCCACCACTCTGTGATTCTGTGAAAGACAGAGTATCAGCACTAGGCAAGACACACGTATGCAGTAAGCGACTATTCTAATTACAAGAAAAAACGTCCCACTAACAGGAGTATCATCTAGGATAACATACAGAAACGCAGGCAGCTGGGGTGTCCCACCACACCAGGCAACACCCCTCAGTAAGGGCTGCAAACCTGAGGCTGGCAGCCCAAAACCATGGGGTAATTATTAATTCCCAAGTTCACCAAGGGGAAGTGTGAAATCCTGTACCCGGGGAGAAGGAATTCAAAGCAAAGACCTAGAGATTTGCTACGTTTACAGATCACGTGCCTACTGACAGATAACCTCCCAACCTTTAAACCGCCAAAAAGCTAAAGAAAAATACAATAAAATATTTCAAGTAACAGAAAAAATACTAGCAATTCAAACCCATTCAATAGCTCTTTAAAAGCATCTCTGTTCACATCAGCATCCAAAAGCAGTGCGTCAGAGCAGGGCAAGGCAGTTTAGCACACACATAAGAAAGAATATCAAAAGTGCTCACTTACATGCTGTTATTAATCTATATCCACTGGCATTCATGAGCCAAATAGGCTGCTTAAGGGACCGTTCATCAAAAATAATTCAGAAAATGAGGAAAAGGGAAAAGTGCCATTTTAAAGATAAATAGTATTTATTGCTTCAGTTTAAAGGTGGTGTTATTTTGGTAATGCTGCTTGTGAAGGTAGCTTTACGTGCTACAGCACAAAGTTAAGTGCTATGAAAATAGGCAGTTCAATCAAGAATCAATTTCCCTTCACACTCATTAACTAAAAAAGGAAGTTAATGTTTTCCAAGTAATGAAAAATTAGGATACCAGACTTCAGAGACCTGCCCCAACCCCCCTTCCCTGCAATATCACCAACTACCCTTACGATCCCCATGAATTTATCTAATGCAACCATTTGAACTTCCCCTACACATCTCCTAAACTCCCTCGGTGGAACCAGTATTGTCAGCTCCGTCTGACATCCAGAAATTACCACTGGTTAAGAGGTGGCATAAAGCACGGCTGCGTCAGAGCTACACACCCCGAATGGTCAGAAAAGCTAAATACAGCTAGTAACTGTTGAACCCACACCGCAGGTTCTCTCTCATTGGAGATACTAATTTGAGTATGTTTTCTACAGCCAGCTGCAATTTTCCTTCAAAGTAAGTAAATGAGGTTTGAGATCTCTACTCCTGTGTCAAAACTAATCAGAAATGGATGACAGGGTCAAAAATTACTGGAGAGATGCTGACAAATGAGAAGGAAAAAAGGCATTTAAGACTGCAGTGAAAACCCAGACTAAAAATGTTGTCAGTGCCAGGACCAACAACTTTGTTCATGATACAGCAGAGTAGGAAAGTATCAGCTGAGGTTTCAAAGACTGACAATCTCTCAGATGTATGTTCTTCTATGCTCTTTCCTTTTACACTATCCACTGACATAAGCAAGCTGAGTACCCTCCGAGTGTAAGAAGGGAGGTATTCCACAGTACTACACAACATCAGCATATTTTGTGCTGGCTGCCAAGGAGCAAAAATTAGACACTGAAAGACGCCAGTGATGTCTTTATTTGCTACCATAAAAAAGATCCAAGAACATCAAGTAGAGTATTCATAACTTTGGAACTATCAGCAGACCATATAGACGCATATAATGAGGCAGCTTTGTTTCTCAGGAACCGAGGAGGTCGTTCCAACAAACATAACAAGCTTTTAGATGTGCTTCAAGCACACACGCTTTCCCTTGTTCCACCACACCGCAGCATAACAGAAGCAGCCAGGTGGCTTTCTAAGACATTTGAACGGGAAGAGCAGAGGGCGGCTGTGCTAGAGGAAATCAGCGTTCTGTACATGAGCTTTTCTGGCACATCGTGCACCTAAGCTGGGTCAGCAAAACTGCTTACAAAACTATAGTTAATGCTGTGAAGGCAGCAAGTACTTACTCATCTTTGGGGTTTTACAGGCAGCTGACACTTTCCAAAGCCAATCTAGTTACGTGAACTGAAACCTCCATACAAGACGCAGTGCATTTATCACCAGATTATCAAGGTGCAATGTTAGTAACCACATTACTCTACACATCCTTTATAGTGTTGAAACAGTAAATGAACATGAAACATCTACTGCCTGAAGTGCTGAAAGAAATTAATTTGCTTAGGACACTATGCAACACCTCAAGTTCAGCGAGCATCGACTTTTGTGGCCAACACATTTAACATGAGAACCGCAGCTCAACTGTTTTCATAGAAGATGCTGTATCAACACTGATTGTTCATTCACTCTATGAATGAATTCTATATCAAATGAGCTTCACAGTTGGCACTTACCAACAGCTGCTTTTCTTTCCTGAGCAGCTGGCAGACAAAGCGTACCCTGTCATAATTCACATCCACGTTACAAGCCACCAGTGCTGCTGAAGCTTGAAAGCTGAATTTGTGTTCATCAGTAGCTGTTTTTACAGCTCTTGTGCCACAAGAACTGTCCTCTCTACCATCATTTTAAGTATAGGTCTAAAAAAAAAAAAAAAAGGCAACAGCAGCTAGCATTTTTAACTGTCTGCCTCTGCAGCGATGCTCCTAGGTGGACCTCCATTTGGTTTGTGCCTTCAAGGCACTGCAGTGCAGTGGAATAAACTTCTGAAGTCTGAGGTTGCTCTGTGCCGCTAAGCACATCAGTCAACCTTTCTATTTTTTCCTTGAATTACAAAAGGAAGATAATAGTACCAGCTATACCAACTGCACAGCAGTGTTGAAAGGATTAATTAGCTAATATCTCCACAGTCTTAAGCATGCAGAACACCACAGATGCACAGTGTAATTACTATTATTAGGGGGGGTAATTTCTTCGACTCATTGGGACAACACACATTTTATCTGTCATTTTTTCATGGCACAGAAGTCTACCGCCAAATATCCTCAGCTAAAAAGAAACTTGAACAACAGGGCATAAACTATCCACTGCAGCGCTTCACCTTTTTTGAGCATCTATTATTTCTCATTAGTATTTAGGGACAGAAATTTGTGGGCTGCTGATAGCCACAAAGCCTTAAAGCTTGCCACAAATGAGTGCTGACAGAAAAGATGCTGACCTACTTGCCAAGTGCAGTATCCTCCTAAAAGCCATGTTCAAAACTAAACTCTGCTGGGTCTGCTTTCCCTGGCTGCTAGCAACATCCGTAAAGGCTTTAACTGCTGGCCAAAGCTGCAGCATCCAAACCAGCTCTAGACCCATTAATCTGACAGAGAGTTGTCCTCCTCAGGGTATGCTGATGTGGCTGAAATCAGTAAGGGTACTGGAGCATCAACCAGATACAGTGCATTGGTCACACGTCTTGAAGAATGCCATAAAACTTCAGGATTTCTCTTCTTCAGGCCTTGGTACGTAACATTTATGGTCCAAGAGCTTTGAGAGCTCCTGTAATGCTCAACTGCTTTCCTAAAAGAAACCAGAGAACAGAACAAAGTCACCATGCACAAATGGATATCATAATCACTGCAGACTCAAAGGATAAGCTAAACTAGAAGAAAGGAGATGAGAGTTTGGTTTTTGTGAGAAATCTGGGGAAAAAGCTTGGCAGCAAAGGAGCCGACAGGAGTGCGACAGAACTGAAAACTGTACTTGCGTGCATGTGTCAAGTATGACGTTAACTCAGTGTTAGTAACTCCATACTGAGAAGAACAGATGATTCCAGGACATTGATATTCTTTCTCTAGAGTAAAACTCAATGCTTTTCATAGAAATTTAGGTCAGCACACAATCACAGACACAAGCCTCCTGAACACCCGTTAAGGAACAGTTAAAAGCAATGCTAAACCAAACAGCCTATGAAATACAGCAGCTAGAGCTGTACAGTGCCACGAATCCTTGGCGTTCCGTAAGAAAAGCATAGTAACAGAGCTACTCAAAGTACCACAACCGCTCCAGGCACTTACCTACCTAAATGGGGCTTGGGTTCTCACGTGAGTTATAGTCCAACTACAACAAAAACCTATGAGGTTGGTGGACTAACAGTGCTTCTATGGGAATCTCACGTGGCAGACTTTCATCTCCCCAGGACACGTGGACTAGACTAAGTAACACTGAATTCTCACCATGGCAGGCTCACAGACGGATGTCTCTGGCAGCAGCCAGCTGGGATCGTTTAAATCAACTTCAATGGTAAGGCTGCAGTGCAAAGTAGGAAAGCACAGCATTGTTCTCACAGCTTCGTGCTTTTACCAATCTGTCACCCACAGAAAGCTGCTCACAGAGCCTATCAGTCACAGCTGAAATTCTAACCCTTCATGATTAACTAGCACTAGCTAAACCAAATCAATGGCTTGATTGCAGATTTGCCAAACAGAGTTGCAATATGCATGCTTAGAATGATTAGACAATTTGCAACTTCATTATCTCCTCTAGAGATACATGAGGTATTACCCTAAAAGTGGCATGCATATTTTAAATAGTATTGAAACATATAGCTGTCCTTTTTTTCTTTCCCCCACAGAAAACTACGTGATGATTAACAGCTGACGCACTGAGGCAAAGCCTGTCATGCTAGCCCCCTACGACAGCCTTGACCATACCATCATTAACCTACTTTAAAGTAAAAATTCAGAGGAATTTTGAAACTACTTTAAATAGCACTGTCAAACCTAGTTTTATTACCGCTTCATCGTTTGCACCTCCTAGGAACAGTAGATGGGTAATTAGTGCTTGACACATTATCATTCTCCCTGAGCAAAATGGCAGCACAAATGCTAATTGTATGACTGGAGTGACAAATTGGGTGTGCCAACAGAGTCTACTTGATCACCAGTGAACAAAAATACACACAGGAGGAGACGAGCATGACAAGAAACAGCCTATTAGGAATCTTATCTTTGGTTAATAGCTGAATGACTACATGGAAGCAAACTACACAGCTAGAGAAAGACCACTATTTTCAGCTAAAGCACTTTCGTTTTCTGAAACTAAAAGCAGTTTTTGCAGACAGAAAATTATTATTCTTACTCACCACTTGTGAGGTGAAAATTAGCAGTTACATACAACTCTAACCACTGCACGGTTGCTTAGAAGAAACCTCTGGCTTTTACTTTATGTAAAATCCGCGTCAGAATTGAGACAAACTTGACTCAGACTGCAGTCTGAACAGTAACCTGCATTTTACTAAACCACTACACTCACATTTTTCATGACAGCTCTTCTGTGCGTCCTCCTTAAACTGATGTTCCACAAAAGCAAGGGAGCTTCCATACGTGTCATATAATAGGCATTCACTAATATAGCAGACCCCTTGCCTGCGACGTGTCACCCTGAAACTCCAACGTAGTTGTATGCTGTCCAAGTAACTAAAATTACAGCTTTAACACTTAAACGCGAAGTAAAGACATTCATCTAGTTTAAATAATTTAATGGGGAGAAAACCAAGTACCTTCCCACATCTAAAACAACTTGCAAGTACCATAGCTATGTCAGGCAAACAGTGAACTACAACCTCTCTATATAGCCTCATCTAGTCAATACCCACACGTATGCCAGACTTTAAGAATACAAAGCATACCAGTACAGGGAATGCCCTGCACTTAAACACATGCGTATGTGTTGCTGAAGAGTGATTTTATTTTAAAAAAAAACAAAACAAAAAACCAAAACAAACCCACAAAAACAAACAAACAAACCCCAAACCCAGAAAATCTTCTCAAAACCCAGAAGAATATGTATTATCCAAGTTGTAATCCTACAATTCATTTGTGCCTAGCTGTAAATAAAAGATGGTAATCTAGCTTGTTGCAGTTAGGTATCATTATACTGCTATATTTTATGGTTTTATTCATTACTGTTAATGAACTGAAGTGATTTCAGATATCAATGACTACAGTGTCTGCAAAATTTTAACAGAAAGCTTCCACAATAACACAATAATTCAAGCTGATAAATCCTGACCAAAATCCCTCTCTCAAACAGAAATTACCAATTAAGTACAATTAGGAAGATTTAAATCAGAAGCCTTATGACATCCATTTTAATATTTACAAGAACACTGGATAGAGTGCATAGATAGATGCATACAGCTTACGTACTCCAGAGAGGCTCTGGGAATTTGCCCTAGTAGCCGACACCATACAATATTGCCATAGGCAGCCAAGCTAGCTAAAAAGCACTTGCTGACTACCATGTAAAACAAACCTGGGTAACCACATACAATTAGGTTAACGCAATTGGACTGAAGAAACTGCAAGATGAATATTGGCAATGAGCGTGCCTGTGCCATTACTGATTTGCAATGGATTTCCTAGCAAAAGTCAAGTTTGTCAGCCCTTCTGCAGCATCACAGTTGTGTTACAACAGTTGTTTTCAAAACAGCACTAAAAAAAAAGCAGTAACTTGAACCCTAAGACATTGGTTTGTTTGAAAAATGAAGAAAGTAGCTAATACTATTGATCCTTTTAAGCTGTTTGACCGCTTAAAACTTCAAGAACAGTAAATACATATGAAAGTTCTGTGATTTGCGACTACACTTAATTCCAGCACTGAACTGTCAGGTTAGACACATGCACAACCTCTATATTAACCAGCATTTACTTAATCAGGATATTGATAATTCAAGGTCAGTTCACACTACATGAAACACTGACATCTACTCCTCTTGTATTTCCTGACTTTGCTCTACCGCTTTAATGCCACAAAAAAAGCTGTTTCGCTTGCGTCTTCTAAAAATTCAGACCCACGAGCTCTGGCTATAATACCTGCAAATTGCTAAGACCAAGCAGACGTTAAAAACAGTCACTGAGAACACAAAAACGTTATGATTATTTGTTACTACAGCGTTAAATAGGCTTCTTGAAAAGTATCCACATTAATTAAAACTACTGGAAGAAACAGACAGCTGCTGCTGTGTATGTGGAAGCAAGCAAGAAACAAAGCAGCCCAATAAAAGTAAATAAATACTTGCAGTATGACCTTAAAAGACAGACAGCTGTCTCGGGCACCAGCTGGAAGATCTGCAGGAGGAAAACCACCATCATCTGAGGCACAGCTGCATCTTGCATATTGTATGACTGCTTTGGCAAATACGCGTTAGAGAAACACCTATGTAGAAATGCATTGCCTCTTAAGGAAGGTAAGTTCAGACACACGGGTAAACAAGATGTCTAGCTGCACTTGATTAAAACTGCAAGCTTTGCATATTGCAATAGTGCAATACTAATACCATAAAACAAGTGAAATTTGGAACTGGCTACAGGCAAGTATTACAGACAGGCTGACCTGAAGTCTAAGCACAAACGCTCGGGGAGAGCAGGGGATTCTCTTTCAAGGCCGGGGATTAAAAAAAAAAAAAAAAAAAAAAAAAATTTGAAGAGCTACTTAAATCAAATACTAATTCAATAAATAAAGTTCTAACTGTGTGGAATGTAATGGTCTGAAAAAAACAGTAAGCACAGAAGATCTAATAGTCCTCTTGTGCCACGTTATGTATGAAGAAAGCTTTTAGAAAACTTTTGGAGGGTTGGGCTTTTTTTCCTTCTTGTGGAATAAGAGATGTCTATGAACAGTTTTAAGTTTTCGGTTTTATAGAATGGTAGCAGTACTGGTTGGAAGGAACATCTCTAAACCAACCTCCACCACAGCCCACACCAAACTAGGTCATTTGTTGCCTTTTCCTAGAGACGTCCCTTTGGCAGAACTAGTCAGTTTGGGACTGGGACAATCTCTTGGGTTATGTCTCCTGGCAGAGAGAGAGAGAGAGAGAGAGAGAGAGAAAGAGAGAGCAAAGCAACGAACACAAATTTGATATTCTTACCTTAATGTATGAAAGTTCTGAAGAAATTGCAACTGTCACATCTCTGAACTGATAAAGTGCCTGCTCCTAAAAACATCCTTTGCGTATCAGGCTTGCCTTTGTTCTAAACACTTTAGTAACGGCCTTGCAATTCCATTTCAGACGTTTTTGAGTAAAACAAAGTACATGTTCACATGCTTTCAATATTTATAAGGCAACAGATTATTTTTTTCTTAAATAAAAACAACTGATGACCATGTATAATAAATTTACTGGAGCTGAACATTTCAATTTGTCACAGGTCAAAGAACCTATGTTTAGACAGGAAAAAATCTGATAAGTTCCTATATGTACATCTGAAAAATTTAAGTGAGGTGTTATAAGTGCTGATCCCTCAATTAAAAAAAAAAAAAAAAACAAAAACAAACAACAACAACAAAAACAAAAAACAAAACCACAAAAACCCAAACAAAAACATTACTTTTTCCAGAATTCTAGAGCTCTTACTAGTTCCATACATGGAAAGCAGTAGAATAGTATAGGCTGCTGGATAAAAAAAGCATCATTTTTTAATGGCCCTTCCCACAAGTAACTGTAGTCATCAAAGAGCAGTTAGATAACATGTACTTCATATCGCCCAGAGAAGTATTAAAAGATCTCTCTCCTTAACAAGTGGTAGTCAATGGCTTATTAAAGAAACAGATCCATCTAGTGGTAACACTAGTTTTATGCTAATGCCTGTGTCAAGCAGGAGCAGGGAGGATCGGGGGCTAAATGAAGAGGCTACGTTATGCCACCAGAAAGAGCAGGGGTAATCAAAGTTTCACTTTCAGTCAAGTAGGGAGAACTTTTCCTCTAGCGAGGATGCCGAACAAGCCTTTTCAAATAATTTGGTTTACAAAATATCAGCACTTACACTCTTTAGAAAAGACAGAGCCTCGCTACTCAAACTTGTCAGTCAGTATCAATGTCAGATTATTGCACAAAAAACTCAAACGCACGAGGCAAGGGAACTGCTGGAATGCTCTGCAGAAACTATAATTTGAGTTCAAAATATCCTAAACTACTCCAAAAAAATTTTTGATATTATAATGACTTCGAGTACCTCTGTACCTAAACAATCTTCGGTTTTGCGCAACAGTTCATTCGGTCTAGTGTTGTTGCATATGACAATTCTGAGTGGGAACGGTCTCAGAGGATGGGGGGGGGGGGGGGGGGAATTATATATATATAATGTGCCAAAACCTGAAAGCCATGCAATTTTAGGCTTGTCAGAGCATTCCTAGTAAAAAGTGCTAGAAAATCTAATAAGGGCTCATCTAATAATGAATTGAAAGTGACAGTAAAATTAGCATCACTGGTCACGATTTCACGGTAAATAGATCTTGTCAAAATAAATCATCATGCAGTTTTTCAGTGGGAATCTCAGACTTGGTTACTTGGCACCTCAGGCCATCTTGATTAGAAAACACAAGCACTGCAACAACATAATAAATGGATTAAAAACGGTGATGGGCTTCAGCATGCAGCTGTAAAGCAAGACAAAGATGCACACGTTGTTCCAGGGAACCAGTTTCCCACCTTGCCCTAACTCCTCCTGTCCCCAAGTCTGCCAAGGTAGTGAAGAAAACACGAAATTATCAATGACATTTACAGGTAACACACACATAAGTACAGAAAACCACCGAGCAGCGCAGCGAACAATTTGGCTTACTACTACTGCAGGGCTCAAGTGAATGTGGCACATTTTGTTGAACAACCAGCTAAGCAGAGATCTACCCCAATTCTTAGGTGCCTTAAAAAAAAGAAACCCACAAAACCACAACGGACAGTTCAAAAGGAAAGGAGGGCCCTGGCCTCACCTGGAGTGGCAGCCAGTTCCCAAATGTAACTCAATCCTGAAACCCCTACAGACCCAGGAACCAGAGCGCATAAAAGAACTGGGAAGAAATAGGGATGGAGGGGTGCAAATGGGGCAGCAAAGAGAGCAGCCAGCAGTGGCTTCGACACAGGGGAATAGCTAGAGGCAAGGCCTTGCTCGCAAATTTAGACTGAACTGAGGGACAAAAAAAACAAAAGGAGAGGGAAGCGGCAGCCAAACATAACCCTCTCTCCCCCACATCTCCATCATGCTTCGCAGGTCTACTCCACAGGCACCACAGAACTGACTTTTTCTGCCTCGCAAAGAAAACAAGCATTTATGGGTCAGCGACAGCCAAAATCCTCCAAGGACAATTTTGGAGGAATCCTACCAGTATGGTAGGAAAAGGACTTCTCCACATTTATAATCTCTGAACCACAGTTTTTCCCTCGTCCTCAGAATCTGTCAGTCTTGGGCCTGTACAGTCTTGCAGTGAAAAAGAATAATCCCTTCGCTACCCTAAGGTCTCTTTAAGAAGTTCATTTTCACTCAAAACGCCCCTCTTCTTCTGTCGTGCTTTATGGAAATTGTTAATTACCACTTTGCTGTTATTTACTGATCTGACAGTATTTGGCAATGTCTCGGATCTCGAAAACGGCCAAACCCCTTACCTGGTGATGTCAACGGCCCCAGCAGCAGAAGCTGCATTCCAGATGAACAGCGTTCACCCTCCTGTCTGCTGCAGCTTTAGCTCCTTGAACTTGAGCCCAGACAATACCTCACACAGCCCACAACGCTGTGCAGTTGGTTACTTGACAGAGCAGAAAACCTTTTGAAGTTGGGGCTGCACGGTAACCAAGTTGTTATGGACTAAATATAGATGCAGTTATTTAAATGCAGCAAGCACACAGGTGTCCGTGTTGGTTGCAGCAATAGTTTTCAGCTCTTCCCTCTCTGATTCTCCCAGCAGGAGAGTAGAATTTTGTCTTTGCTCTAAGGTACCACTTACTATTCATGCATTCGGTAAATTCTTTTGATTTGGTGCGATGAATATGTCCAGTAAGTGTAAGATCTATGAACTCAAGTCACAAATAACAAATTGGTACCCAGTTAGAGGACTCTATATTCTGTATCTTTTTTGGATACTGTGACGTTAAAATTTAATTACTGGAAGAACAGGGAGGGAATCACACTCCCAGTCAACTGGGATTTTTCTTTAAAAGATTAGACTTCTTCTAGAGAGCTTCTCCCTAAGCAAAGGCAGCAGTAAGGAAGTCAGTCTCAACCACAGAGCACTCTTTTGGTCCCTGGGACTTTCTAAAAAGCCTATAAAAAGCCTACAGGGAAGTCACTTGAGAGTAGTAAGAGAAAGGCTCCCATCAAAAGCTATCTAACAAATAATTTGTCTGCTATACAAATATTCCAGTGGAGTCCTGGAGATAAATTAAGTACTCAAATGATGCCCAAAGGAAAATAAAAATGAAATTGAACAATTGAAGATAGGAATAAGGATTGCAATCGCTCTTTTTAGCAAAGACTGATACGCTTAGCTTTTACTGGTGAAATCTATTGCCAAAACTACTATTTCTATTCTTTTTTTCTCTCAATTAAACTGGTGCAAGGCACCAACAGTGGGGTCAGCAGAGCCATGTTATTTATTCATACACAGCTAATGCTCACTATGCAAAATAAGAACTAGAATCCCAATGCCATATCAATTCTTTAAATGACTAATTTGAGACTGGCAAACTGACACAACAGCATCTATGTTGTCAAACCTGGATTTGATGATTTCATTTTTAAGTGTTACTCCCACTTGAATTTTTAAGCATCTTTTATAACAATACCCACGGGTAAGCGGCCGGTATTGTTATATTTATATGTCTCCTATTCTGTGCTAAGGGATACAACAACTACCGAGAGGTGGATTGGACTGTTACGCAGACAAGTATTCAGTAATCAAACTACAAACTATCAAGGACTAAACTTAAGTCAGTTTAGATTATAATGAGACTACTAAAATTTCTGTGAAGAGACAACTTTTTAGTGCAGACCTTTACTATTTCAGAGAAAAACTGGATTTCTTTCTTTCCCATACTTCATGTGATGCAATCCCTGGTAGAACCAGCTGGAGGCTGTAACAGAAAAAAAATTAAGAAAAAGAAATGTAGTGGGATAACAGAAGTGACATTAATACACGATGATAACACAAACTTTAGCATACCTATGGTATGCATGATAGAATTAAATGAAAAATGGATTTAACGTGCCTGTACATGGCGCTCTGCTGGGACTCTTGAGCAGTTTTGGAAGTAAGCTGATGGGTCTGAATAAATCAAATCAAAAGCTGAAGAACTTAAATGACAATAAAGGAAAAAACAGCCTTATAATTCAGTGCAAGAACAACAGAGCCGCAGAAGAAAACTGCTGAGTTACAAATTGATTGACATAAGCTGGTGAAAACCACTTCTGGGTCACTCGCCTCCTGCTTTAGGAGTTCTGAAGCACGCTTGCTGTCTGACTAACTAGTCACATACATGGCATCTAAATGGCTTTGATGCTAATTATGCAATGTTGGCTTAAGTGCCTAGATGCACAGGTTTTGAAAATTCAATGCAGGAAAGCAGAACAAGAGCATGATGAAGGCCACCTTTTGGCATAGCTGCTATTAACATGAAAAATTGGAAGAACAGTAACACACTGTGGCAGGCACAAATTCACACAGCACTTTAACCCTGGAACGGGATTTTAGGCACCATCTGACCTTCACACCTTTGAAGCTGAGAAACTAAGTTGCTCCTGTATAAATTTTATATATGTGTACATATATGTACAGATATACACACAGATATTTATTTCTACACACACAGTAGGTCAAGTGCATCGCAGGCACTGGGAAGCGCTGCTTTCAGTTGTTCCTTCTGTTTTCCATTTGCCTATACAGCAACTGGTGCTGTACTTATGTATTCAATAATTATATTTTGATTCATTTTGATGTGTATGGAAGGTTGCTTCATAAAAATCTGAGAACTCTAGTCACAAGGGTGACAGTATAGCACATGACAAGGTTTGGGGTTTGGTTTGGGGAGGGGGGTATTCTGTGGTTTTTTCTTTTTAAACATACTGACTATTATAAAGCAGTGTCTGGTTTGTATTAACTTAAAAAATACTATATTTGATATTTTGATAGGCTCTGCAAGCAGACTCAACAAGCAGAAATGGGGCAACGTGTGTTTTCTTCAAATGAGCAAAGGGATCACTTATTATCCTTTGTGTTTAGGTACAGCAAGATGATGAAGACATGGCACTGATGCACAGAGAACTGTCTCTTTCCTCGGTACCAAGTTGACATCCATATTTAATATGCTATTTGGAGACCTAAACCAGGTCTCCAGGTCTCCGGAGACCTAAACCAGGGTGCAGCAAGGTGCAGATGCACCTGCAAGGAATTTTGCTGTGAAAGCAAATGGTGTGCTTTAAGAAACAGCCCAGGAATAAGTGCAGCATCTTCTTGATTCTGCCCTTGAGCCCACGGTCAGCTCCAACACCTGCCCCTCTGTGGGCCACCCCTATAAACCCAGCCATTTGGAAGCATCAGCTGTAGGGAGCGCAGGACCTAGAAGCCTTTATTGAAGCACACGTGCCACCACTTACACTGGTGCAGCTCAAGCTCTGCCAAGTCCGTTATATCAGTACGTGCGTATTGCCATTTGATCTCTGAAAGAAGGATTAAATGGGGTGGTATTTAATCACCACCCTAAGGATTTAATGACACTGAGCAGAAGAGCTAAACCGAAAGGGTGCTGGGAAACACTGAGAAAAAATGTTTTATGTAGTTCTGATATTTCTTTTAGTCTTACTTAACTTCACCTAAGCACAAAACAGGATTCCACTTTTTCTGAAACAACTGTAGGCACACAGAGCCTCAAAATGTATTACTTCAGGATTCTTAATTTTTAAGAGACTTCCATACAGCTGCTTCAGAGAGCGCACGCTTGTGCACCCACAGAACAGTAACGAGTCTGAAAGACCAGGGATAACTTGTAAGCAAAAATTCTGTGTATTCCTCCCAGAGAAAGACTGCTGCTTCCCTGCATCCCCCTTCCCTCCCCCCAGCCCTTTTCTTTTTCTTTCTGCTCCTGTTAGTCTGCAGGTGAAAAAATACTGTGTAAGCTCACACTCGGTTTTGCCTCTGGTCCCTTTGACAGACAGAACCACAGTTAAGAGCAGTTCCGCTAACTCCCAAGCTTGGGCAGCCTCTTCGGGTGAGAATTACTTTCCTTCCAGTTCTCCTCCAGGCTTAGACATTTGCATTGCAAAGGGATCAAGCTTCACCCTAACAAAGGAAGGTGTCATTCTAAGTAAAGCTGGAACAGAAATCCCCTGCATCAAGAAGAAGAGTACAACTGGCACGCCGGCATCTTCCATTGATGAACCAGTGCATCCACAAAGCTGTTTTTAACTGTTACCATTACCGTTCTCCTAATACACTGCACTGCTTTGCCCAGCTACTTAAGGTAAGGGAACCGCAACAAAAAGGCAACATCCATAGCAGACCAGCTTCCGATAATGGAAGGGGGGGGGGGGGGTGTGTCTCAAAAATAGTCATTTTACATCTCTCATGAGGATCACGTCCTTGTTTTAGGAGTTTCTATGCCCCTTGTTGAGCTGGCTTGCTCAGCTCTATACACATACAGATATACAGCGTGCCTATTGAATCCACACTGTCTTCCCACAGTTCCTTTCCCTTCTCTTCTTCCTGGCTAAACAAGGGATAATGCTGCAATATAAGAAGTGGGCCACAAGGAGAACAACAACAACTTTCTTTTTTTTTAAAGAAAGATCACTCAAACAACTTTAAAACTCTTCAGGGACAAAAAAAAAAAAAAACCAAAAAAAACTGCTCATTCAGTATGAAAAGCCATGTTTCATCACTTCATCTCCAAGCTGAAGGACTGAAGAAGTCCTTCTTCATAACTACTTAGACAATAAACTTGCTCTCTCCACCACATGGAGCTGATAATTTCACTAAAATCCAACTTTGGCAATCTAGCAGTATAAGAATTTATACTTACACTAGAAATGAGAATTCATATATCTAGAGTATCATCCATTTTCTGTTTATCAATGCATGTTATTTACTCTGCTTTGCAACTCAGAGTTAGTTTTCCTATTAATAGCACATTCAACACTGTTTTCATACCTCTTATTTAGATGTAAATGGGGTGTATTTTGTGTGCATGTGGTTTGGTTTCTGGGGGGGGGGTTGTTGGGGTTTTGTGGGTTTTTTGTTTGTTGGGGGGTTTTGTGGTTTTTGTTGTTTGGTTGGTTTGGGGGTTTTTTAGTAATCCCAACAAAAACTTTGTTTTTCCACCTTTGTGAAACTACCCTGCGTAGGAAGGAACTGAAGTTACGCAAAATCATTATGCAGTGTTAGATTTATCATGAAGGAAAGCTGCAAGTCACACACCAGGTAACTTGACTGGCTGTAACAAGCCCTACCTTCAGCATACCTTCTCAATACCCACTCTAGTAATACGTTTGTTCTACAAGAATCAGATCATAAATAAATAAAAATCAAGCCTTTAACTCTAAAGTTGCCATTAACAGATGTGAACATTTGGCATCCTAGAAGGTTAAGCAATAGAGTAGTATGTCTCTGATTGTCTAAATACAAGCAGCAGGGCTAAACTGTATTGTCCTCACACCCTCAAGTAAATTACAAAGAACAAAGTCTTAGTATTTGAACTTACATCTGTAATATACTCTGATCTAGTATTTTCCTCTAAGCAAAACTACTACTGATCATCTTTCGGATAACTAGTACATGATGTAGATCTTTACATTAAAAAAAATTAAGAACAAAATTTCAACTATTATCTGCTCAAGCATCCTTAAAACACCAGCACCGGTCTCAAGGATCAATCTAAGCACTTTTAAGAAATATCACAACGTCAAAGACGACTTTACAGTAACCATTCCACCTTTTGCCTTTCAAGAAATACCATCTCATCTTTGCCGCAGAAGATTAAATGCACAGAAAGCCCAGATCCCACACAGAAAAGGCGAAGCACTCGGGAAGACCCTGGAAAGTAAACTCACAACAGCCACAAATACTCATTTATCAAGATTTCTGGAAGGGAACAAGTAATTTTGATGTCCGAAAGTCTTCAGAAAGTCCCTCCTTTTTCTGAACACCTTGAGGGTCACCCACAATTACAAGTCACTGCTGAAACTTCCGCACTCTTTATTTTCCCCAATGCTAAAACGCGTTGACCAAATAGAAAACCTGATACATTAGCAACGTTTTACTATCATCTGTCCAAATGAGCTGCTCTTTATGAAACTTGAAATTTCTGTTACAAACACCGCTATAAGTACGCGTCATTTTGCAGTTCTTCCAAGAAATAATGCAGTTCACCCTGCAATCTTCCACAACAATTATAGTCAATATCACATGTATGGGTAAGGAAGTGGAGAACCCACGGGCATAAATAAAATTGAGACTCATCTTCACTCTTCTTTTCAGTTCCTCTCCCCAGAAGGTTGGGACTCTTCCAAAAGAGCAACCATGAAAGCAGCAGAACATCCTCCCCCCATCCCCAACACACAAAAATCACTCCAAAGGCAAACACATACCTTACACAAGAGCGCCGACTCCTTTCACCTCTCTGAGTGCTCACAAGAATGACTGCAATCCTGGAGGAGGAGAGGCAAGGAGGGACTTGGGGCTTCTAAAGGCTCAGAGAATACAACAAAAGCACCTCCCTAAAAGAGGCCAAAACCAAACCAACTCTTTAAATTTCCTCCACAAGAACTCCAGCGGAACAACACTTAAGGAAAGGAGGTCTGCAAGTTTCTACTCAAGACAGCTAAAGAAAGGAGCCACCAATGTCCAACAAGCATCAACATCCTATCAGGGATCACTTGTTTATCAACTTGGACCAATTGAGAGCATCTGTCAATCTCTGAGCAGCCTTCATCCGTCATTATGGGAAGATCACATCTCTACAGCAGAAAGTTAACTGTGTGTTCTTGCTCTGTCAATCGCTTCGAGTTCCTGCTGCCTAACCTTCAAAAACTTAAATGCCGAAGAGAGAAGCTGACAGTCATAATGCAGCATCAGTCTTTAAAGCGGGATGTTAGATCAGGACTACGAACTGCGCACAGAATTTAGGGTGGAAGTTACCTCTATCCAAAAGGTCCTTGCAATCTGCTGGAAAGACTGCAGTATTATTACCTACCAGCTTAGAAAACAAAATTTACCTGTTATTTTCTATTATTTTTGCAGAATAAACCCACAGAAAACAGATTAACAGATGGATATGGTTATTTCATCTTCATTTAAGCATCAGAAGATTAAAAAAAAACAAAACAAACCACAACACTAACATTATGTCTGCTGATCAAAGAAGGAGGTTCAAAACCTCACCTTTAAAAAAAAAAAAAAAATACCCCACCCTGCAAGCAGAGAGCATACCCAAGGAAAAAAATGCCAAAAATCAAAAGAACCCACCACCACGCAAAAACCAACAAACCATCCAGGTTCTGACTTTTTTCCCAAAAAAGGACATAGCTTGTACTCCCATCCTGCCTGCTCTAAGATGATATGAAATTCTTAATTCTGAAAAAGACAAGGAAAAAAATACCTCTACGTACGAAAGCTAATCAGTTCTCTTGGTGCAGTAATAAGTCTGGCGCTCTGGTAGTTGACCTGAGGTCCAAAGAGGCTCATGATTTATATGTATTTTTATTCCCTGTGGCCAAGAACAGAGACCACAAAAAAAGACAAATTAAAAGGCCTGAACACTACGTGCAAGAGAAGACACAATCAAGACAAAAGATCCAATTCTGTCAGTCAGTGAAAGAATCGCGCTGGAAACGCCACGACTCTCCCTGGGATAACAAGGCTCTACCAGATGCAGAGGCGTGAAGGACCCTAACCCAGAGGCAAACAAACCAACTTGGGAGCGTATAGGTATTCTCTGGTTTTGTACTTAATTATTTGTTGACATACACTTGAGACGGGTGCCGTACAAAGACTAACCGCAATCAACAGCGCGTACAGAGCTACTGTCAAGTGATTGTGCTGCCTCTTCCTGACAGAAGCTAGCACCGGAGAAAAAAAAAAATCCCAACCGCCAAACACATAGCCTAAAATAAAACCCAAAGAAGTTAAAGAACTCGAAAGTTCAAGAGTAGAGGCCACCATTACATATGGAAAGGATGAGTCCAGAATCAAAGGTATAATGGGGGGGGACAGAACGGACACAGACAGAAATACCACAAAACCTGGAGGAGGACCCTATGATCCAGGTTGGTACATACATACGTTGATTGAGGTTCAGCTCAACTAGAAAAAAGCTCATTAGTTAATCCTGTGCCTTCGTTTCTAGAGTGTTAGTTGTTGTTTAGGCACAAAAAAGTTGCCTGAGAGAAACAGGGTTAATCACATGCTTATCAAAACCAATCAAATGTTTGGGGATTTTCTTTTTGTTGGTTTTCTTTTTTAATTTGGGAATATGGCTGGGAAAAATTGTGTAGGATCTGCTTTTGCCAGTGTCCTCAGCCAAGAGTCCCTGTGAACAAAGATACCATTACCCAAAATGGTATTATTAACAGAAGAAAACCCAGGCCACTGCCACAAAAAAAAAATAAAATAAATCGGGGGGGGGGGGGGGGGGGGGGGGGTGTGGGGGTTGTGGTGGAGAGATACCAGCTATTATAAAAATAGGAGCACTGTCAGCTCTAGTTACTACATACTACTTGTTGTTGTCCTGATTATAGGCAGTTTCAATCTCTCTTGAACTACTGCAATTTGTTAATTTATCCCATGAGTAAATGGAAGAAGTATATGATATCAAATACTAAGCTTTTTAAGCCGCCAAATGTTTTTCTTTAAAAACCAAAAAAAAAGGAGAAGGAATGGCATTTTTAAGGAGAATATAAACACAATATGGTCATTTTCATATGGCTGTCCATAGCAATTACATGGAAGAAATGGTACTTAGATGAACTAGCAGAATGTAAAGCACTTCATTTTTTTTTCCTCATTTCCTTCCTGTAATAGTACTTTAAAACAAAAGTGTTGAGCTTCATTATCAATCTTTGTCTTCAGATGGAGAGTCTTTATTTTGACAACACAGCACATATAATCCAAGAAGCACACGACAGAAGCCACACTAACACACATGAAAAAAGCATTTTCTCATTTTCCTGTCTTCTTTCATATTGCAATTTCGTTGATTTGCTTACTGAATTTTTTAAGATTCAGACACAGGCAGTTAGGGGAGTCCAACATT
This sequence comes from Phoenicopterus ruber ruber, assembly GCA_009819775.1. Classification (NCBI taxonomy): domain Eukaryota; kingdom Metazoa; phylum Chordata; class Aves; order Phoenicopteriformes; family Phoenicopteridae; genus Phoenicopterus; species Phoenicopterus ruber. The sequence continues at coordinate 2,235,552 of CM020221.1, forward strand.
GTCTACAGCAATGAATTTCTGGAACAGTAATAATTTGTATTAAAGAAGAAAAAAAAAGACATAAACCTTCTGCAAGAAAAAACAACTGTCATTTAGAAAGAACAGAAAGGGACAGGCTCCTTTACGTTCTACTGACATTTGTCAGCCTTTCAAGATGGAAAGATTTTGTTAACTAATAACTTTTTAAAATAAAACATTTAGCAGAGGAGCTTAAAACATCTCTTGAGCTAGTTCATGGAACTATGACTACAGGCAAAAAAACCTCTGCCATCAAACTGAGGAATGCAGTAATTTCATTATTCACTTGAACACCCCCTAATTGTATTATTCCCAAGTTTTCTCAGACAAATTTTTCAAAACAATAAGATGTTACAGCTTTTAACTTTAACAGTCAGTGCCAAGCTTAGAACATGAAGTCCAAAATCCCCACTAGAAAAACGGATTTACTTTTGGTATTTCTGCCAGTACTTAATCACAAGTCTTGGCCGTATTCAGTTTCAATTCTCACATATCTCCAACTCCTTTCTTGTGAGCTTCCATCAGGTAATACCTGACAAATAAGATTGTCTACATAGAGATCAATGGAAAAAACTGTTTTTCAGAAGAGCATAGTATGCAGATCACTGAAATGGCACTGAGTTCAAGAGAAAAATATTTATTGTCAGTTTCAGAGAAGTTTAGACCTAGTTTTTTTCCAACTTAGTTTCAAACAACTACAAGTAAGAAGAACAGGTCCCCTCAACAGTTGTATTTTCAAGATAGAAAATGCTTAAAACATTTAGATTCTATGTGGGTCAAATATAAAGTACTTTTCAAATCCTAGTTTAAGGTTCTTTTCCCCCATTAAAGTTACACACATGCAATGAAACAGACCTTGTAATTACGTGAAATTTATACAGTAACAGTTTTGAAGTGTCAAAGAAAAAAGTCATATTTGGAGAAGTGAGAGGAATGGGCAGAATGAAGAGTATTAAGTGAAAATTTGGATGAAACGTTATTAGTTTGGAAAGAACTAATAGCATAAAAATGCAAGTACAAGCCATCAGCTTTGATAAGCCAAGTCAGAAGAAAAACAAATGAGTTCCCACCTGTACTATTTATATTCCCTGTCTTCCTGCAGATGATAGGCCAAAGGAGAATGCTTAAGGAGAAATTTAAACCAAGAGACCTTTCATGGATATTATGGGGAGATTTTTTTCCAAAGAGCTGGGGGCAGAACGGCTTTCACCAGGGGACGAAGACCAGTACCATAAGCCACCAAGAGGCAGTCTCCCTTCACGCACAAGGCATCATTTGTAAGATGTGTACTGGCTGTGAAGGATCTCCAAAGAACCCCCGGTTTATTTCTTCAAGCCCTAACAGCTCTAACATAATTGATGTATTATCAGCTAAAATATATTACGTGCAAGTTATTTACACTGGAGGCCTTAAAAAGCCAGTCCGTAGAGCTTAAGTCTCTAACTGTCCCATAAAGGACCAGGTTCTTGTTGATCAGGTACACGTTTAAAAGATGACAGAAAAACCACCCATCAATTTGTTACAGCAAAGGAGGATGACAAAGCACAGCAGGAGCGTTCCTCAGTTCTTCATTACACCGCAAATCCGTGCAGGTACATATGCTCTTTCTCCAGTTCAACAAAAAGATTGATATATTTCTCATATATTTTTGGACTTCCAGCCTAAACAGCCTTCTGAAAGATACAGCAGTAGGAACACTCAACACATTCATTAGAATTTATGGTGTTTTGAATTCTGTGATAAAACGAGCGACAGACTGCTCATTCCCTCAGAGGAAGCCTATTTCTTCCCTCTAACCATCAACATCTTTCATATTCTCAGCTTTGACAAGATCAATGGTTACAGCTAAATTAATAGAAAGTTCATTTTTAGTCTGAAGTCCTTTAATACTCTCAACTCTTTATAAATAAGCATCCTCTACGGTCTTAGGAAACTCAAAGCTATCAATGTGAAATAACCTGCATCTCAATATCTGCAAGGCAGAATTATCCCTGGTATGTTATTATTTAACCATTCAATTAAAATTAAGTTCAAAGGTTCAATATTCACTATGACAATTCACTATGTATGTCAACAATGCCTGTATTCAGAAGTATTTCTAAATTACAGTACAGATTTGGGTCTTTGAAATGCTAGCAAAAACAAGAAATACTTTAATCAATAAGTGAAACATGGCAACAGAACTAGTAAGAAAGACACATTCATGTTTAGGTAAGTTTATAGACCCAGAGAACTTCACACTAGCATTATAAAGGCGTTCAGTTCTCTGCTATTAATTTTCCCCTCAGATTTCAGTGACAATGTAGGGCACCGAGTTAATCTTGATTACATCGTAACAGTAATTCCTTATAAGACTCCTGGACAGGTTTCCCTCATTCGGGAGATCTCACGCCATCCCCAAGTATGCTGACAGCACACCCAGCATATGTGATCTCTTCAGCTGCTGAACAGCAATGACAGGTGATTAGTGAATTTTAATTTGCTTAAAACCACTCTCTACCCCTCAGGGCCCCTAAATAAATCTATCAGAAGCTTAAAACAGACACTAACCTGAGAGGACTTTGAGAATCACAAGTCCTAAACTCTGACCCCAGCTTCCTAGCAGACTTCAGTAACCACCAGTAACTCATTCCACCTCAGGGACACAGTTTAAAAATTAGTTTGTGCTGAGTAATTAAGCATGTCAAGTGGTATGGCCCTAAACATACTCTCCTCAGTACCAAAATATGATGTTTATATTCTTCCTAATATAATAGCATAGCTGTCCATTTCATGAGATCAATCAATATCGATAAGAAGTTTTCCCCCTTCAATTTCCTGCGCAAAGTGTTATTGCAAACTTCCACTCGGCCTGACAACAGATCTCGGTTCCAATCACCTACTCTTGAACATAACTTACCTGTGTACCCCAAGAGGTATTTTGGGAACAGTAACGATTCCATCAAACTCTCAATGCAGCCTCTTACATCAATAGACCTTAAAGCACTTCAGAAGAGAAACCTGTATCGTTTGCCCAACTTCAGCAGAGCACAGAGCGGCGAAGGGCTCGATATCCACCGAAGCGGCAGAACTGGGTTTCTCAGCTCCCATTCAAACTACTAAAGAAAGGGAAAATTTTTCACTCCGTGGTGAAAAAGGAATCTGAACTTCAGCTATTTCGGGCACTCCTCAAAGTAATAAACTTTTATCAACAGTGGACCTTCTTCTGAGTTAGAAGGGCCACTTGCGTTATCCACATAAGTAGTAGTATCTTGGTAGGATGTGCTAAAGTCCCCGCAGTCAAGCTCTCAGTGTAGGAATAATCAGCTAATCTCCGACTTGCCATCTGCTTCCAAAAGTCAGAACGAGAATATCCTCTGGAAACATGGTTAATAAGCAAAATAGTTATGTGATAAGGTCTTGGGTCATGCAACCAAGGAAGATCAGTGGCACTGGCCTGAATCCAGACACCAGGCTGGGAGGAAACAACAACTCTAAGCTATATTACTTTGGCTAAATTTGAGGCTACCAGCACAGCAAGGCCATCATCAATCCATTTTTCTGAACCAAAGCCTCAGCCTGATGCTGCCAGCACCTCGCAATTTTAATAGTTAACCTTCTTTTTCCCTTTTGTATTTTATCAAAGTGTACTTGTTGCTCACGAACATGTGTCAAATTGCAGCACGCATGCATCCAAACACCTAACCAAAAAGGTCTCAAACCACCACACACAGAAAGACTAAAAAATTAGTAATTACAGTAAAAACAACAACAAAACCCCAAGCTGTTCTATATTAGAACTGAGCCTTTAGGGAGAGTAAGTGTTAACTGTGAAACATATTCTAACTACAAAAACAAAGGCCACAGCTGCTGCTGCAAAGCAGGTTTTGCTCACTGTACTTCCAGAACTAAGCATTTGTGAGGATGATCTCTGTTACTTCATTTCACACCACTAATTTTTTTACTTACTTATTTTAACTGTAGCATTACTGTAATGATTGCATTGCCCAATTCTAGTTTGGATACAATTACAAATTCCAGCTGTTACTTTGATGGACTCATTTGCATTAATTGGTAGCATACCTTAAAAAAACAACAACAAAAACAACAACCAACAAAAAAAAAAAGAAGACACCGCCACAACTTATTTTTCTTGAACTAATTTTCCCAAATCTACAGCAGATCAGAAGTAATCTCAATTTATAAAGCTTTAAGCTGTTTGGGCCTGCCACCAAGTACTAATTACTCATAGTACCTTCAGACATCAAGCTTGTAAAATTCTAGATACAATACAGAGCAAAAATGGAGACAAGCCTACACATGGAAAAAGAACAGCAAAGAGCTGTGAGGCAAACCCTCTCTGAGCTCACTAGAATGCCACAAAGGTACGATGGAAGAAAATACTTCTCAGAGTCTGTGAAACTATGTGCTTTTATCCAGCTACAGGATTGTTTAAAAAAATAAACAAACTTCATTGTCCATGCCACTGAAAATTCAGACGCTTCAAAGAGGTGCTGAACAGCATTCTCCTCCTAGAGAGGAGGAGGGCAGCCAGTGAGCATCTGCACCTGAAGACAACTTGGGAGGATGCGTCAGTCTCAGATCTCGCTAGAAAAGCAACATTTCTGAAGGTCAGCTCAGAAAACCTCCGAGTCCAAGGAATGATGTGGTCACGTAGGAGATACCTTGATTAATCTAGCTCAATTCTGCCAGAGATCTTGGCATCAGACAAGACATCTTGGTGTCTTTTCCTGTGGTGCTCTACAACCCCTTTTCCTGTGGTGCTCTACAACCCCTTTTCCTGTGAGCACATTAGCAAGGGAACGACTATGATCAGATCACCTTAAATTTACGTCTTTTACTGACTATCAGTGGCTAAGAAACAGCTTGAGAATGGGTGATCTGCCAGCGTATTCCACAGTCCTGAGAAATGTTCTGTTGTTGAATAAATGTTAACATATCACTCCACAGGCACATGGTGTTCTGCCCAAGGGTTAAATTTTGTTAGAGCCTCTGACTGTATCCACCTGCAAAGTTATTGCACTTGACTTTGGCAAGAGTAATCCTTAAGAGAAATGCAAATGGAGGCAGCGTAAACCCTTAACAGACTTCTCTTGAATCTCCAATATTTATGCAAAAATAGAATAAATCTGACACCAGCAGCAGTGAAAGAGGGAAGACTCTTTGGAAATATTTCAGAAGGTCCTTCAAGTACCAGTAACTGTAACAGGACTGTTAGGAGAAGATGTGCTGATACCCTTGTGTGGTTTTACACAAAACTCCACAACTTACTAAATAGCTATAATTACAAATACAAGTTACTGATCACTTTTTTGTTTGTTGACTTTTCATCTTCAGAAGGAGGGGAAAAAATAAGCAAAGGAGTCATGGATTAATTTTTTGTAATCTTCAGACATAGGCTTGTCCCAAGCAAGGCTGTCATCTCAGTGGCAATGTATGTAAGATAATAAGGACTTCAGGTTCATCCACACTATCATCAAACATTTTACAAATATCTTTAGCATTATGAAGAGGCCAAATCAGGGTGGCACTAATTGCAGTTAGAACTTCTCACTGGGTATTTCAAATACCTTCTATATGAAATAAGAGTCCAGAAGATAGAGACCATTTAACAGCAGCATGGATCTATAGTTTGACTTACCAAGGCAAAAATCAACCTCAACTTTTTCTTGTAAATTAATATGTCCAATTACGTCAGTTCCAACAAAACCCTTCCAATTATTTTTGCAAAGTATATTTCTGCAGTATTCCACTGATTTCCACAATGCTGAAGCATCCTTAATGTTCTAACACAGCACACAGAGCAGACCCTAAAAGAGGATGAGAAACAGGTAATACATGCCACCCTTGTATTTTTCAGGCCCAGGCCACAGACTAAGTCCTCCAGACTTTAATCAGTCTTCCTGGAGGACTGATAAGGAGACATAGTAGATACAGATGAATTCCTTCTCTGAAACTATTGGCTATTTTAGCTGATTCAGACTTCCCTATATTAAATACATGCTGATCATCTCAACTGTGCTCGAACTTTGAAAACAATTCTGCTTTAAAGCTGAGTGCAGGACTCCTAAGGTCCTCACTGTGTCCAGCTGGAAAAAGTTGCATCAGAAACCTGAAGCAGGGGGATGTTCTCAGTTGTAACTGCTATCACACTAGAGTATCTGCTATCAAATGCCAAGCAGATCTCCTTGTGTTCACGAGCCCTCACATGTCTAGAAGCCGTATCTTCAGCACGAGGGCTTATTTGGAAGCCTAAATTTAGATGTTGTAAAGTTACTAAATTTACTTTCGGTAATGAAGGCTAATTTGGTCCTTATTTTGGGGAAAGCTCTCTTTAATTTAGAGATTTAGAAGCTCAATGCAAATAATTGTTCTTTGTTAAGAAGTTCCAGTAACTGCCAATCTCTTTTGCACGCTGACACAGAAAAAGTCTTCCAATCAGTCTTCTTTCTCAATTTCCCTGTCTTCTGATGTGTCCTTTTGCTGACTGTCTTGGACGGTCATTCATTACACTGACAATTGATGAACATAGGGCTAAATACATATAAAACTGCTTGAAGCCCTCAACGCATTTGGTAGCAATCATCTGCTGGTTTTGATGTGGATGCCAAAAAAAAACAATCATTCAGAGAGCAAATTAGCTGGCTTTGAAATTCCTTCATTGCTTCGTAGCACAACATGTCCAGGAACTTGTGCGCATCATCAGAATCTCTAGTGTTTAATGGCTGTTCCAAGTCCTGTCTGCCCCAGATGAGACAGAAACAAGAGCCTTATCAGAGGAGGACTGGACAGTCCCCGGCACAGGGTGATGCTTTGTATTCAGCTGGCAAAGAAACGCCCAAACTAGCTTTAAAGCTTTCACAATAGGAACAGAGGGGAAAAAAAGAAAAAAAAACCAACACACACACACAAGTACAGTTCTGAATTAGTATACAGATGCTGGCCTGCTGTGTGTGACACAGTTATCCCCATGCTGCCAAATTAAATCAAGGTTACATGCACACAGAAAGGGCAGATAGCCAATTCAATCCTAAACTTTCTTAGAGAAGACAATTAAAGGAGTATTGCTTTTAGCTTCCCTATTTAGTGCTATAAAACTCTGCCCTCACTTTCTCTCCCAACAAATTCTGGCTGAGTAAGGTACAAAAAAGTGTCTTGGGCAGAGCCACAAAGAAAACAAAGTCTCCTTTCCAAGAGGCAGTCACGGCACCTACTGGGCCTCATGTGTGTCAGCTAATGCTATGGTGTGTGAAAACCAGAAGTGTCCCGAGTACCAGAATAATGCCTGTCGCTAGGAGAAGGAAAGACCCGAGAAGATCGTAAAACGGATGGGCTGCAGAAAGCTGAACAGATGCAGAGGTACTCTGCAGTCCTACAGGGCTCCGACATAAGCTAGCACGGCTGATCAGCTAAGCCATCCGACTCGCCCAAAAGGGATTCGACTCAACACATACATTGCACAACACACGTAATCACATTCTCTGTACCTGGATTTTCAAGCAGGAATATGCAAGCCTGATCTGGATTCCCCTCCCTTTTTCCAAAACACTGGTTAAAAATTTCAAGATTACCTTGTACAATGTAGTCAGACAAGCACTCGAACAACTCTGTTGCAGTCTGTAATGGAACAATGCAAGTTTCCCGTATATACTAGAAAATAATGTTGGGGTTTTTTTTCCCCAACCCCAAATGTGAAGGTATGTTTTTAGGATTACATTTTACAATTTAAAATTCTTCTAGTCTCTTCCCTGCAGGTTCGAGACCAGCAGTCAGCTTAATGAAGTTCCATCAAAACTGCCCTATTTCATGGTGGCGACTGACTACCGTCACTCCCAGCAGGGCTGAACGAGACGCACTTTGGGGTTGTCATCGTCTCTACTGCGTGTTAAGCACTTGCTCCGGGTAAAGCAGCAAAAAGGAGCCACTTCTGAAGACAACTCAGCTTCTATGTGAGTGGCACAATTTCAAAAGCTTCCAACTCTCGGTTATTTTTCCTAAGTGAAATACTTTTCTCATTCTTCAGTGAAAAGTAAGCTTTGGTTTAAGAGTAATCGCTCTCCATTAGCGGAAGCATCACTCACGCAGTGCTGACTCTCTCCTGTGGCAACACGTGGACCCCCACAGGTAACGTTACGGCCTACCACCGGGGCCGCCCAAGCAAGCCAGGATGCAGACGGACAGGCACCAGCCATTCAGCATCACCCGTTACCTTATTCCCCTTCCCACCCCCCCTTTTTCTTTTTTAAAGCTTGAGAAACAAACTCGGTCACACTTACGGCTGGGTCCCCTGAAGCCAGATCACACATAAGAACAGTTACCCTGGGGCAGATGATGCACACAAAGTTCAAATTTCCCCTAATTCAGTGGTAAGTTTCTTACTCCTAGTCGTTGTTTTGCTATTTCATAATCACACTTTAACCTACAAAAACATTATCACCTTAAATTCACCAGGCAGTCAAATTTCCATGAAGTCTAACTTTTTACCATGCAAGGAATACAGATCAGCCTGCATTGATTCTAACATAATTCAGACACACAAATATACGTTTCAACAGGTAGTTTCCTTTCAATCAGCAACGTTACTCCTTCATTCCATATTTTGGCTCAAGAAAGTCTTACACTAATCTGTTTTACAACCTCGTTCAATTCTTTTACAGGTATTTTCCTTTCAGTGCCTCAAAGCAAGGATGAGCTATTAAATACTCCTGCATCCCATCCTCTGACAAGTTTTCGATCGTTGCATTAAACTTTTATACACATCATTCATGTCCATGCTCCAGCAATGGCAGCGTCAGGCTTCAATTCAAACACATTTCAAGTAGCTGCTGACAGTATAGCACACAGCCCTGAGCAGTCTGCATAGCAAACAGCTTCAATCAAACTGTGGTTAGTGTCATGTTTTACTTCTCAGTCACACTGATCCTGTTTTACACATGCTAATTACTTTTTTTTTAAATATGCACAAAAAAAAAAAAATATCAAGCATGATTTCTTTCTGCTAAGGCAGACAATTCCGATTTGAAAACAAAAGAGAACATTCTGGTTTCACTGTTAACTTTTCATAACTTCATCCCTATTCCAACTAAGTACGATTATAAATGCATTTTGGACAAGAAGATAATTAAGAGATGTAAGTCAATAATAATGTTTTTCTTTTCATACACAGTTTGGTTTTCTGGTTCTTTGCCTGTGAAAATTACAGATTTGCTTGGACTCAAACTGAAGATACAATGCACTTATTTCCATGGAGATTACTCTTTTTTCCGCAAGTAATTCAGCATTTGAAATCTAAGCCCTCAGTGCTGAAAAAATCCACACCAAAAATTAACTACAGTATTTCTAAAGGCATTTTAAAAACACTAATCCTCCATTTTCTACTATTCTTCATCCCATTAAACATCCATATAATGTCCCAATCTATTTCTCCCATTGCAGCTGTGAAACGCAGCTCCAAAGTCTAACGAAACAGTAATTAAACCAGAAAGTAAATTCCTTTCTGCAAATGAGAGTGAAGAACAGTAACACTCTTTTTTTTTTTTTTTGCTGAGTTCATTCAACATTTAATTATAAAATGGCTCCTATCATTGGGTTATTCAGTTTTTGGTTCCTGTATATGAATCACATCATACAGGCAGAATATACATACTGTAATTTACAAAGGAAACAGATACTTTCTTTTAAGTGCTTCTGTAGCAAAAGCAACACACTCAAAACTGTGACTTCCACTGAATTCTTTAACCAGTATCAATACTACACAGGACTACAAGGAGCATTCAAGTTCTTCATAACTGAGACCTTAGAGCAGCCACCAAAAATCAAGATTTATCCCACCATGGTAAAGACTACAGATACCTCCCTGTAGGCAAGTAGGAAACACTGGCAGTTTATGCAATTAAAATTTCCATATAGGCACTTCAAAAAGAATCAACAAGATGAGCCATATTCATCACGGGTATTAGAGGGAATACTTCTCCTAGATTACATGGTTTATAACACGTAACAATGCTAAAACACCTAGAGTGGAGTTTGCAGGACATGCTCACTGCTACCATGGCTCTACTGCAACTGGTGCCATTTGAAATTTCTCCTTTGAGCTGAGCAGTCACTCAAAACTTCCCCTGCAAAACTCTGCCATTTTACGGTTCCTACACATACAACAGGATGGGGGTAAGAAACATGCACTTACTAAGAGTTTTAGAAACTCTGTTCAAGGGATTACATAAGGGATTACATAGAGATGCATTAATGGGATACTGCTCTTTACTTAAGAGAAACATAATGAGCGAGTTATGGTGTGAATTTCCAAGATCTGGAGAGTTCTTCTCATGGGGTCACAGCTAATACGTCCACTGGACTGGAAGAATTAGACTACCAACAGAAAGCAAGAGGGAAGCAGATGACTGTGGCTTTGCCACCCTTTCAGCCTACGTACATGAGCACGAGGAGAATTCCATACTGCACAGCTTTGGCAAGCTATGCTAGCTAAATGTGTTAAGTCTGGGAGAACAGGGCACATGTTTACTAACACGACATCAGTAGAAAGAAACATCGTGACTTCAAACGTCTTTACAGCACAATGAGATCAATGGCAAGAACTGGTACCAAAAAGGGCCTGTGTACATAGCCAGAGTTTCCATCACTCCAACAGACAATTTTTACTTCTTCATAATGATATTGTGCAGGCAGAAAGATATGACTTTGAAATTTTTTTTAAGACTTTATATCTTCTAGAGGCATGAAGTAGAAACAGGGTCTACCGTGGTATTGTGGACTTCAAAAGGCCTTTGGATCACAATAAATGTTTAGTGTGCCCTCCCCACACCCCCAGCTGTTCAGACAGACCCAGATTTAAGACAAGAAAAAGACCACACAAAGAACCCACACACACATAGTATATACATTTGTTCTCTGCATGCCTCCCCTATTCATACCAATCTCCCCAGGTTGCTCCATTCTGCACAAGGTAGACAACATCTGGTCTCAATGCAAAAAGTCTCAAGGTAGTTAGCATTTTTTTTTCTTCTACAAACTCTATTATTTATAGGTGCCCCCAGCAAAGAGCCAGCTGGTTCAGTCCAGATTAGCACAACATATCTCTTGGACAGAGCAGACCATTTCCATGCAAACTAGAATTTTGCCTCCAGAACAAAGATACGTTTCAGTATACCTTTCCTCATGCAAAGGATATACCAAATCCATTACACTGAGACAGCAAGTGTGTAAGTTGCTTCTCCTACACCTCACCCGGATCTGCCTTCACCGTGGACGTGACATACTAAGCTAAAACAGACAATGACACTAACTTCCCAAGTGATCTCACTAATTTTGCCTGGGGCAACTTCATCCATCCAGAACTTGGAAACCATTGTTACTTAGGGAGAGCACCACCCTCTAGCAGATTAGATTGTGTGTGATTTTACAGTTTTCGGCTTCTATAGCGGTGTGATGCCTCCAGCACTGTCCCTACATCAACACTAGCAGGGGAAAAAAACACATGCCCTGGCTGAGCAAAGGCGGCAGAGACAGGAGCTTTTAGAAGTCTCCTCTGCAAGAAATAAAGGATTATACAGAAGGGACGGCGGGGGGAGGGAAGGGAACCCCCAAACCCAAATAACCCACCCTGCAACACCTTAAAAGTGCATGTATGCATGTGTTTGAACACAGAAGGGAAAAGGTTAATTCTCTCTGTCTGTTCACAGCCAGGCAGGAGGAAAAGCTCAAGGTTCCTTATCCATCCTGTTGTTCTCCATTATTCATCTGCCTCATCCCGTTTGGTTCCCATGAACGGTGGTTTTCTAAGAGAAGAGAAAGATGATAAAAAATACAAGACCTTGTGGAAGTTTTAAACCATGGAAAATTATTTTGGCCTTTTAAATTTATAGCAAGTTCAATTAAAAAATTACTACTTTTGAAAACTGACACAGAACCCCAGATAACGCCTTTACTTTCATCTATAGGAAGTAACTTTGTATGGAAGATCTCCATAAATGTCTGAATTAATTCATGCAAAGGGTATTTTTTGTTTCTTTATAAGAATTTCAAATATCTGCATAAGGGGTTCAGTGAAGAAAAGCATCTTCTGGAGCATGGACTTAAGAAATTTGTTTCAACCGAACTTGAAGGAACTAAAATACGTGTAAGTGCTTCTCTGAATGTCAGCCAAGACCTGCAAAACAGTTGAGGGGAGGAAAATAAAACAAGGCTTCACTCCATACATACATTTATAAATGTATATAGCTTTCTTATGTAACGTATCTGTTCAGACTTCGGTACGTGGTGACATGGTCAGAAATTTGCCTATCCTACTGTAAAGAAACAGATGGGAAATATCATGTGCAGCAATTATTAAAAATAAATAAATTAAAAGTGGTAATTGTCATTAAAATACATCTAGATCAATAAAACTGTACTCAGACATAGTCACGCCATTGTGTAAAATGTTTTCCTCTAAAAGGCGCAGAGGAACTTCAGCAACTGAAAATGATTTCTCAGGTGGAATATGCTTGCTCAGTTTCGTACAGCCAGTCAGGAGGGGATCAATGACCAGGTTTTCCTCCCCTGAGACGTGAGGATGGAAAGTAGAAAGCGGAAAGCACTTCAGAGCAAAAAGCCTTCTTGGGCTATGACGCACAGGAGGAAGTCAAATGACACGATCTCCACGAGGTCTCAAAAATGAACATCACATCCCAGCTTGTAAAGACTCTGCGAGGATGCTCCAGAAAGCATCTTCATAGAAGAAACAAAACCTTAACCAACTCATTCATTAGCCTACAAAAACTACACCAGACTTCAAACGCATGTCTGAAAGTACTCTGGTGAGAATGTGTATTTTTAGACATTTCTCGGCACATTTTTTGTCTAAGTTTTGTCTCCATACTGAACACATTTACACCTTTTACTACATTTGCTGTGCCCCCTTGATCAGAAACACGGGCTGCACAGCCAAAGTTACATTCCCACAAAAGGTTTAATGGGCAGCAGTACGTATCTAAAAGAGAAAGGAACCATATTGCGGTGGCGCTGCTATCTTGAATGAATAGTTATTAAGGCCTGAAGTAAAAAAAATAGGAGGAAAAAGAAGCTCTGTTTTGATCTTGACTACACAAACCTACCTAGTTAAAACTAAAAAACCAAAATTTCAAGTGAAAATTTAAAAGCACCCTCCAAGTCAAATTTAGTCTGTCAAGACTAGCATCAACAATTGTGTACTGTCTGCCAAAATGTGCATCTATGGCAACAGCAATAATTTCCTCTTCCTTTATACCAGGTAGATGAATTTGATGGTATGCTGATCTTCCACATACGCTGCAAGGCTGAGTCTAAATCTGGATCAACCAACTGAGTAAGAAAGCTGCCCAGAGTCCAAAAAGGAGGTTACCACATTGCTCTAAATTACTTACAATTTCTACCCATAACTAACTGTTCCTTTCACTGATCTCTGGTCCGCATGCACAAAGAAATGAAACTCCTAACCTGAAAATAGAACACAAAATTTAATTGTTCCATTCTGGGTTTGTTTTGTTGTTTTGTTTTTTCCCCCCAGATGTAGCCTGCAGATGGGTTTCCCATTCCACCTATCTGTCAGTTAACGTTAATTCCTGCGGTCATAAAAATATCTCTCTGCTCAAGTGCTTGTGTGCTATTCTACCCAAGTGAACAGTTTAGAACAACGTCCCAATTTGGGATAAAAAGGCAGTTAACGCTAAATGGGAGCGAGTTCCAGTCAGCCAGAACAAAACAGGAATCCAGAGAGAACTGGAACCCTAAACCCAACTCTGTTCAATCTTGCCCAAATTTTTAAGGATCAAGCTAACTCCAAACACGCACATATATGTATCTGTATCTCAATTTGAAGGGGACAGTGGGAAGTCCCTAATTATGCAGTGTGACAGTAAAAGTGGTCTTCCTGATCGGCTGCATCTATCTTGTTTTCTAACAAGCTAATTATTTTTACTTGCTTCTAGAAAAGAAGTTTGCAGACTGATTCTATGAAGATAAGTACACACATATTCTAGGCCCATCACATGCTAGTAAATCGGTTGCAGATTTTTATTACAGCTTGTTGATTCAGCCTGTAACTGCTATATTAGACAGTCCTCAAGTCAGAGTTGTAACAGGAGAGGTTTGGTTTGGTGTTTTGTTTTTTTTTTTTTAAACCAGTTAATTTTTTTCCTGCCAGGCTGTAGGCAGCTGAAACTCTTCTCCAAAACCAGGTCATATATGACAAACAGTTTCAACTGAAAAATGCAAGAGATTTTGCCTGACATTTCAAAAATGAAATACTTCCAGTTTTAAGGGACATTACTCATCAGGTTGCAGTGCACCTCTCCACTTTGTCTTCCAAAATGGGGACAGTAACATGGAATAAGGGCAGGGAAAAAAAATTAAAAAAAATTCCTTTCCACCTATTCTGAAGATAAAAAAAGGCAACTAAACCTCTTACTGGAATCTTGCTACCAGCACTAAATATATTGGAGAATCTTATTCATAAAGTAATCTGCCCTCTCTCCCATCTCGTCTTTGATTTCCCTCCCTTTAAAAACAAGTGCTTCCAAGTCCTTTGAGGCCCTTTCGCCCAGGTGAGCGCACTGGCTGCAAAGCTCCTTCAGAACTGGTCCGTCTTTCTCTGTACAGAACCTCACATTCCTCACGCGATTCCTGACCACATCTTGACCCTCAAAAGCCATATACAAGTTTTTATTTCCCTCATGTATTTTGTCAATGAAAGATTCATAACAGAAGCCTCCGCTTGCTGAGAACATCCAAGCTCTTCCTGCACAGCTGGTCCTCTGGTGGGCAGCACCACTCTGGTTTGGCTGGAATAAAAAAGGATGAAGCTAGCCCTTGCCCTCCTCTGTCGACAAATGTTACCACACAGTTGATGTTTCACTAGCAGCAGACACAGATTTTTTTTTTTACATTTTTTTTTTTAATTCCACAGCAGCGTGACTTGCTACAGGGGAAGTGAGCAGCACCGCAGAGTAAAAGGATCATTTGGGAAAAGAAAGCATGGCGTAATTGTACTCTTCCTTCCCAACAGTAATAAAATATTAATTTAAGCATTTCACCTTTTTTTTTTTTTTTTTTTTAGCATTCCAAATATAGAAGGTCATTTACAAGAACAAAATTTTTAAAGAATTTTCATGAGATCCCCTGCTGTTTTAATTAGAAGAGTTTGAGAAAAAATTACAAAAACTTGATGCTGTTACTATGGAGTTAACTATCCCTAGAGGACTTCCCACAGACATTTTGCTAAATTAGCCAAGCTAGTAGTACTATAATATTTCGAGGGTTTGGGGGAAGCGAATCTACCGTTTGCTACCTGTTTCAGCCATCTTTCCTTGCATTAGCTTATAGAGATTAACTATGCCAAACAAGAACCACAGGAAATCCACCCAAAGGGAAGGTATTCCTCAGGAAAATATTCTGAAATATTACTGCTAATTATTTGAGTTACATACTCAGAGTGCCTCCCATGTCTTTGAACATTATTCTCATTTGCATTCAAGCACCGTTTACTTAACGACTAACTAGGCAAAACCGTACGTTGTGCTGCATCACAGAAGAAGTCTCTGTATGCAGGAGCAGTCTCTTTCCGCCACAGTTTACAGCACTACAGCTCAACATGTAAAAAGCAAGTGCAAATTCAAAACTCACATGCATCTTCTCATGGAGAAATGCAAGGTAAGAGAAAGATGCCTCGTTTTTTATATTTATTTAAGTAAATCTTCAACATTTTAGAACTGCCAAGTCATCGTTTCCTAACAGGGTACTTCTGAGCCAAAGAAAAGCCATAGGTAAAGGGACATATTAAGCCCACAAAAATCCTTAAACAATACTAGAATCTAAAGCCAGAATCTCAAGCAGAAACCTCATATATTACCAAGCTTTTATTTCAATCAATGAAAAGCCACTCTTCAACACCATACAATAAAGCTGAAAAATGCACACAAAACTCAATTTCACCGTCTTCATGTAACAGCTACAATGTACAAGAAAAAAATTTTAGGATAATGTCTTTTATTGTCAACCTTTCCCACCATTAATTCACATTTCCACCTTGGTTTTTGTTTTGCGGGGTTTTGTTTTGTTGGGGTTTTTTTGTTGTTTTGGTTTCCTAACCAAGTGGGGCCATTTTTTAAATTCTAGCGCAAAGAGGAGACCTCACTGCAGCATTCTGCCGAGGACCCATGCACCAGCCTCACAAGGGAAGCTCTCTGCTTTTGCTGCTGGAGTGCACACCACTGAAAAGCCATTTCACCCTGCTTGGCCTGAAGAAATCTGAGCAACTTCCCATCCCCTTCTACTTTTCCCCCTCCCCTCAATTACGTCAGTTGGAAAAATATCAAAAGGAAAAATTTTTAACCAAATCCAATGAAGAGTACTAAGGCAAACACTTTCACGCTCACATTTAATTCTGGTACAGCAGATTTAAAAAGAAAAAAAAAAGTATTTGTGACTCACTAAGATGAGTATACAACTAAGCTGCTTCACAACACAGACTGCGGTTGCCTTGCTGCCAGTATCAGATGGTGGCTACATATGTCTTTGCCTACTATGCATCTCTAATTATCCTGGGAAAATGGTAACGATGCCAATCAACACTGGCTGGCCAGCAGAGAACCAGTAAACCTACGCTTCCAGCAGCCATTCCCTCGAGACCACTTGTGTGCTATCTCTCCACACAGGAAGCATTTATGAACCGTTCCACTCAACAGAAGGATTTCTGAAAATCATAGCTGATACAAACCCACTAAAAGTGAAATTACTGCAGTGACTGAACCAGCTACTGCATAATTTCTCACTTCAGAAAAGAAAAAACTTCATTTAACTTCTGCTATTTAGGTCACTGTTTCTAAGAGGAGGAAAAACCCGAGATCTTGGATGCCATATAAATCGATCTAAATGAAGATGCTGCAAGCAGACCTGAGCAAAGTTTTACTATCAGCTAGCTCCATTGTTGTAACTCTGGAGACTGAAATTCATTATTTTTAGTTCTCATTCACCTCTGCTGTATCATGCCTTGCTAAAATCTGTAAGACATCTTCCAAGCGAAAATACATAATTCATCTCCATGTTTATTTTATTAACTTAACATGGTTTTATCACCATATTCCCCATGCTCAAAAAGTATTTTTTTCTTTTTAATTTCACAAGCCATGAATAATTTCCAGTATGCTCTATTTGGACACCAAGAGTTCTTCTCTGTGTCCAGCACAACTGGAGTGCTCAAATTTTAGCCTGAGTTAGGACTCATGGGTTAGGTCTTTCCTTCTAACTATGGCTGCTGTAAGCCCTCTATAGATTTTTCTTGCCAATAGTTAAATCTTATTTTAAGATCAGGAATATGTTTACGACCAAGTATCAAAAGGCGAAAGCAAGTCAGGGAAGCCATGAAAAGCAAGTGGGGAAAGTAGAGGAAGTTTTTCCCTTTAAGAGGTTTTTTTATTTGTTTTAAAATGACCCCATACACCGGGGGGGGGGGGGGGGGGGGGGGGGGCAGCAGGGGCAGATTACAATATTCTGAGTTGTATTTTCTCCAAATAACAACTCCACATCTGCGATTCCTTGTTCTCAGCAATGATGGATGCCCTTCACCACTATTTCCAAATTTTCTAAGCTCCAACCTTAACAATAAGCAATGTTAGACACGTTTGCACCAGAGTTAAGAGTTACTCTCACATGTCGCTTTCCAAAGTTATACATAACACAAACTCAAGTAATTTGTCGAGTGGAACATTTGACTAAAGTTGATTTACATCTGGAAATTTGCAACGATATCAAACCACAGATCTTTCTAGTCTTTTTTCCAGACCACAACAGTGACCAAGAACAGATGGCAAAGGAAGTTAGTAAGACTAAGACAAGCAGGTATTAAAGTTCCCCCAGTGCTCCCTAGGCTTCAAAAACCTGCAGCCCAAGTGCTTTGAACAAGGGGGAATATCTGTGTTTACCTACCTCAGTGAATTTTCAATTTGTCCATTTGCTTTCACACATACGTGAAAGTATGACCTCTTTGCACCCCCACACCTCACGGCAGAGCCCCACAGCACGCCTGCGTGGGGTGTGAAGAATTAGCTTCTTTTGCTATTTTGAACCTTTTAGTTTCACCAGACACCCTCCAGGTCCTCTCTGAAAAGAAACCGATTCTCTACTCCCCTTCTCCATGTCACTCATAGCATCACAGACCTCTAACACATTCCTTTCCTCCTCTCCCCCATATTTCTTTTTCAGACTGACAAGTATAGCCTATTTAATGTGCTGCACAGACACCATTCTGTATACAGATGATGCCTTTCATCCATCTCTGAATTGCTTCCATTGCAACTGCTACTCTTCTTGCGATTGGAAAGATGATAGCTGTGTACAGGCAACACATGGATTTATGCGGTCATATAGCGTTCCCTTCTGTTTTCTATTTCTTTGCTAATAATTCCCAACTCTTGAGCCAGCTTTTTGATAGCTGCCAAGTGCCGATCTGATGTGTTCATAGAATTCCCTATTTTAACACAAAGATCTCACTCCTGAATTATAACAGTCAGTTCAGAGCCCAGATTTCATATGAAAATTAGGATTCGTATGTACATCACTCCACATTTATCTATACTGAATCTCATCTGCCTTTTTATTACCCAGCCACTCAATACTCCAAGGCCCTTTTGTAGGTCTTCACAGTTAGCTCTCATCTTTCTTTCTTGATTAGTGATCATCAACGTACCGGTACTTCTTTCTTCCAAGGCAACAAGGAATAGTAGAACAACACAGGTCTGCTAGTAACCTCCCTGCAGTGTGAAAGTTGACTCCCTATTTTAACTTTAATTTCTTACATTTTATCATCACCTTTTGTCAGTGCAAGAACCTTTGCTCTTATTCCCCTTGGTTCTTTAACAGCCCTAGTTGATCCCTTCAAAGGCTTCCATAATTGCATTAGGATCAACTTCCCACTCCAAAAGACACATTGATTCTTCCTTATTTTGCTCCGTTTCCATGCATCGACTAGTTCTAGTCCTTACTAGTTTCAACCAACTTGCCTAGTATTGACATAAGACCTGTTGATCTGTCATTTCATCCAATACCCCTGAATTAGTTTAAGAGCAGCCATCTTTCTTTTGTCCAATGTCTCTTTCTTATGTTCCTGTGCCCCTTTTTGACCCCAAGCCCAGCTGCTATGGATTCTCGGCTCTAACTTCTACAGCTAAATATATTATAATCAATGCAAGAAGGGCTCTGGCAGCAACATTAGGAAGTGCACCCTCTGCATTTCTCAGGGGCAGGTAAAGAGCTGTTTTCTCTTGTGGGGTTCCTCAAGTAGCTACTCCTTGCAGCAGCTGCAGCATTTTAAGTTCCCTTCCCTATTTCTTGAAGACACATCTGTCAAAGTGTCCCTTTCATCATACACTGTTTAAACAGTGTTCTGTTCAAACCTCACTGTTTCCTATTTAAGTTTTACAACATCTGCCAGATTTTCTTCTACTGAAGAAAGTTTTAAATGCGCCCACTCTTGGACAGTGCTTCATCCCAAACTACACATAGTTCCATATGCATTAGCTTTCACCACTTTTCTTTTTAAATTACCCTTCACTCTCTATGTCTTCTTTAAGCACCAAGTTAGTTCCACTGCTATTTTGGCAAAACTAAACCTACTATACAGGTAGGCAATCTAAATCTAATCTATTTGGCAATCTAAACCTACTATACAGGTCTCCCCCGTTTCAGCCATTTCCCCCATTCCCCGTCTCCTTATACCATTTTTCAACCACTGCTTTTCACTTCTCTGGTCCTGTGCACAACACGTGCAGCATTTCAGAGGATGTTACTACCGAGATCCCAGTCACACACCGTTGAGGCCCCCCCTCAACAGTCCAAGTCCTAAATCACTGATACACACATGGACCACGACCACTGGCTCATCTCCAGCCCAAGAGTCTGCCCAGACATCCAATGAGGTCTAAAATTCTTTGCACTTGCCAGGCAAGTTACCCTGTGATCCCCAAAAATGCCAGTAGCCATACAGCTGAGGATCAAGCCCCTGCATTACCATCCTCTCTTCCTCTTGGCTGGGATCCCTATCACTGCAGGGGCATTCATGATGCAAATGAAGACGCAGCCATCACTTGATGGGGAGCACCTATTTACAGCACCATTTCTGCCTTCATTGCGTTGATGATGCAGTGCTTTTCCCCTTCTCAGCAGGTTTATGGCTGCTAGCCTAGAGATGAGATCGTCTAATACAAGAGCTGTAGAGCAAAGCTAACAGTGCATGGCAGCAGAAGATTGAAGTTCTGAATCAATTTCCTGCATGTCAAGTTGGTCAGTTATTTTAACTAAAGTTTGCAATTACCAAATAAACACCAGAAAGCAATGAAAGGAACAGACTTAAGACCTTTATACTGTTAATTTCTGTGTCTATCAAACTATAATTTAAAATTAGCAGCTGTGTCACAAAGATACCGCTGCAGCCATCATCTATCATTGAGAGAACAAAGATGGAGAGAGAGATCACCCCTTAGACACGCTCAAACCAGCAAACCATAAGCCGTTCTCAGCACACACAGATCTTGGTTTGCTTGCTACAAAGGGCTCTATGCACAGGTTTTACCTGTATCCGCACACTGCTAAAGCAGATGCAACAACTTCCCCGCACTGGCTAATTTTATAAAAGTTAAAATTTCTCGCCATAGCAAAGAAGGGATTCTTTTGCAGCACAGCATATGGATCTTGAATCCCAGAGGATGCAACTGAGAGCCTCCCTAACAATATTCTGGAATGAAAGTTAGCTTTACCCATAAAGACACTGAAGGAAAAGAAGTGGTTACAAGAACAAGAAGAAACACAAAGAAAAGGGGTTTTAAAGTGTAGTTCTCACTATCATTTACGGATAAGATACAAAAAACCTGCATGCACACATATAAGAAATGTTTTCCTCTTGAATATTAACATGCATGTAAAATATGATTTTGATAGGAACATCTCTTAAAATTAATAAGGATATCCTAAACACCAAAGTCATGTGAAGTCTTAAGTTATCAGCTCTGGAATTATGTTGTTCCACAACTGTTAATTGCCTGAAGCAAACTAGCCTCAGACCAAATGCAGTTGCTACTAGTGGTGGAAAAAGCCATAGTTGTGAAGTTCCTATTTACGACTTCGCCAGATTATGGTGCCACAACAGAAAGCTGCCTTGCTTCAGCATGATTACTGGCTACTTGAAATAACCTCCACAAGAAAGAAAAGTCAAAACCAAAAAATTTCCCAGTTGCAAGGTAGTGTATTATCCAGTTGTAGTGTACTACTATACGTGTATATACATATATAGATATAATATACGTATAAAATCATTGTAGGAGTTGATAGCAGCTTTTGAGAAGAGTTTTCTGAAGACCAAAAGTTGAGCAGAAAAACAAAGAGAAGAGATGCTTATCCTTGGAGGAAAGAGGGTATGAGGCGGTGGTGGAGAACAATCAAAACGCTGTACAGAATTATGATATGTCATGTCCCCAGACCCTTTAGCTTGGCAGAGTTTATTTTGTTGTCTCTGTCAATTCATTCCCTCACGCACACGATACATCATGTCTTTCAACTCAGCAAACAACTGAACAGTGCAGGCAGATGATTCTCCTTCCAATATACCGTACTGAAGATTGGGGGGGGTTTTTTGGTGGTGGTGGGTTTTTTGGTTTTGTTTTTTAATATCGTGTTTCCTCTAGAAAGGATCTTAAATAATACTGTCTTGGAACATACTTCACAAACTAAAGTGTTGTAGATATAAACCAATGACGGGGATTTTTTGCTGCAACCAACTGGCCTCCCACAAAGCATTCAAGATACGGGGACACACAACGACAGATGCAACATCACTTACGATCTTTTCCAAGTTAGCATATATAGGCAACTAAACACCCAACGAGGTTCTAGGAAGACTTTGCAATTCCTTTCATACCTCTAGGGTCAAATTAGTCTGCCTGTCATAACATCATAGCCCAAATAAAGAAAAAGATGCCTAGCCTTTTCAGAAAGAAGCACAACAATCTAGAGCCCTTCGCTTGCACAGTAGGAATTTGTGTAATAATTAAGACTACATCAAAACTGGATAAACAATCAGGAAAGAATACAGACAAACTCTTTCTATTCAGTTTGAATCCGCTGGTGAGAGCCCAGCCAGCACCTCTGGTTCCCATACCACGCACCTGAATAAGGGAGGCACTGGTCATAGCTCTCTACTGAAGTTTGAGCTACATTTTGGACTTCCAACAGTGATTCCACACTTCTGGATAAAGCTATCCTGCTTTAGGACAGCACTTGTTCATCACTTGCAGAGTATTTATGAACAGACCATTAAGCAGTTGAGTTACTTACACCTTAAAGTTTTTTTCTTAAGTCATCCCATCTGTGTTTCAGTGGTGTTGCAAGGGGAAAGGATGTGAATACAGAAAGAGTGCTGCACCTTGACTACAAAGCTTCACGTATAAAATCATATTGTTACTCCAATAAGGCACCAAAGCACAGATAAGAGTGTTCAGATGTGGTGCACATATTACCTTTAAAGGTCTTTTCTGGTAAATTTAACTATTACTATCTTGCCTTTAGCCTGATTTTACTTGTTGCTTAAACAATGCAGTTGGGGATATCTATTAGCAGGCTCAATTATTTTAACAGAGCTTCTCCCTTCCGTGCCAAGTAGTAAGAAGGTATGAAGAAAGTCAGTGCTACACCATGGCTTCACCTACAGCCAGGTTTTACCACTCCTCCCGCAATTTACACAAAGCATTCAAAGTAAGGCACAAAGTGAAACAACAACGTGGTCTTTCAAGACATGACTGGAACTACTTTTCATGCAGACTTTTTTCTTACAAAAATGAAAGTTACCAGCGGTGGAAGCACTGCCCAAGTTCTGCTGGGCTGTACAGAGGGTGCAACCACCATGCTTGGCAATACAGACACAGCAATGCCTTGAGCAACTATTGCCTCCAAACACCAAAGAACAACCGCTGTATGTCAGGTAACTATACTGATTTTTTCACTCCCCCTCGCTAACAGCCACCGCCACTCAGTGCTTCTGGATAAAACTGCCTACATACAACATGCCCCCTAAAGTACAAAGAGGTTTTGATATTAAGCCTCACAAGTCTCAGGCCAACAGCACTACTGGAAATTCCACGTACTGGGAGAAAGGAATAGGCTCTGGTCTCTTGACCAACAGAGCTGTGATTTATCCTCACCTCCAAATCAAGGATTTCACCTTGGGGAACAGAGAGAACTGCGCAAACGCGTCTTTGCTCTTTCTGCTTAGAGCCTGTACCGCTGCAGAGCGCAGTTCACATCACTGCAGAAAGTCACCACGACAGCAAGGTGCAATACTCTGCCTTGACAAGGGTAACAAAAAGTACAAATTAAAATCTTCATAGGTGAAAAAGAGAGCACACGATACCCTGGTTGTTCACAAATGCATATTCTCAGGAGGCCTCATAGAGGCAAGAGACAAATAAGTACCAGATTGTCACCATCAAGAGAGTGGTGGATGAACACAGATTAAATGGCTGTTCCTCCTCTCGGCCTGTGGCGGACTGTCAAGCCTGCTGATCAAAACACTCTCGTCTGGATTCAAGTCTTGATGTTCCATGCAGAGCATCTGGGCAGAAGAGAAAGCCGTACAACACACAGCAGGTCAGGCCAAGACGATTTGCAAACTGTGAAATTCAATACCCCTGTTAGCTCCTCAGACTGTTTCCCTCTTCCACTCAGAATCAGCCATTTCAATTCTCTGGACAGGACCCTCAGACTAGCAGCATATGGCCTTCATGCTAATCAATGCTACTAGTCTTCCTCAAATTTCCATGGAACATCTGATCTCTCTCACATTCATATCCTAGCAGCAACACCCCTCAGGGATGCAAACTGCACGGACAGCAATGAGTAACAGCAATTTAAAACAGAAAAGAAAAAAAAAGAGGATGTTAACTGCCCACACACTAACCATTATACCTAGTGGATCAATCATTTAGCAAGAATTATATCCAGGATTTATTTGCAAAACTGAATCAACTGAGAATTTATTCTGCCTCACTCCCCCATAACATTGCACAGATTCAAATCAATCTAGTTTAAAGAACGTTTCCCTGTGAAGATAAATACTATTCCCACGGTAAACAGCTAAACCATTTACTAGCATTAATGATTTACATAATTCTTAACAGCAACTCTGCACAATGCCACTTCTCACATTGCATCACCAAACATATTCCTTACCCCAAAAGCAAAGGGCCAACTCCCTTTAAACACATAGTGCTTAACACTAGCACACATTTCTGGGTATATTGTAAGAAATTATCTTTTCTTTTTGGTAAAGCTTTTTTGTTTATTTGTTTCCCTACAGTTCAATCTGAGATGTTTCGCAGCTCAAAACAAGGTCAAAAAGTGTTTTATTTAAAAAGGCCCAAGTATCTGTCTCAAAGACCACTAGTCCATTACATCAGAACATTCTAACAATTTCATCTACTTGAGCTCTAGTAAGAAATTATTCCGCATATTCTTTAAACAGAGAAGTTTATGTCAAAGAAAATAGCTTTCAGATATTTTACAACATGTTTATCCACAAAGGAATGCTGGAGGTTTATGAAAATACACACCTGCTCATTTGAGAACATCTTTCCCCTCCAATGGGAGGGGACAACAAAAAAGCAAAATTAATGCAACAATTATGTTCTCCACACTGAAAATGTCAGCCAGATACAGGGACTGACCACCACAGCTCAAAAAAGCAAAGCGAAAGCACATCTCAAACACCCATGATCCTGAAGTAAAGCTGCTCCCCCTCTTACCGCACAAACTAGGCTCACTAAAACCAGCAGCATCCCAGACTCTGCCACTACCCACCAACATCTTACCTTGTTTGGCAAGGTAAAACCATAAGCTTAAGACCTAAATCCTTTAAACTCACCTTCCAGTAAAACATACAGGAAATGCTAACTTGCTTCCTTGAATAAGCGTGTGTCAATAATGCATGTTCCAGTATCATTTGCATCTATAATGTACAATCCTGTTACCTTCTACTCAACCATGGCACTTAGTGCAACATAAGCAGGTTCTTTTCACAGCAAATAAATACTCCCAGTCATCAGCAGATTTGTGTCATTAACTGATATAAGTGCAAGAGAACATACATTTTTCTGTGGGTCTTGCAACAGAGTAAGCTTTCTTACAGTCTGTTCACTACAGAGTAATGATTTATAGACCCACCACCGTATGCAATTTGGCATATAGTCTAACTCCCGTTTCAGTTGACTTCAGCAATTGATTCCATTCACACAGTCTTATTTTGCACTACAAGTCAAGTTTCATTGCTGCAGACCATGCAGATATTCCTCTTACACGGGATACAGAAGCAGCAAGGTCCAAAGACACTTAAAATTACCTCCTTGCCCTCCTCCAGCCTGAAGCACCTCTTTGCGAGAAATGGCCTTCACACAGAGAGAAGCTGCAACTTCATTAGTATCAAGCAGCAAAACCATGCAGCTGTGGCTAACCATGATGGTGGGACAATGCAGTAGTTTTCCAGGATTTTCTTCTGTTTTCTACTTACAGCAGCACTGGCCAAACCCCCCAGACAGCACAGTTTTGTTACAAGAAGCTACAATGGAGAGGGAAGAGAAGAGCGCTGTATAACATCTCAGAATTAGCTTTTTCATTGGTTCAAACCGAACGTTTCTCACCCAGTGTAAAGTCAAAACAGAAAAGTCACAGCTGAGCTTTAACCCAAACGGTGAAAGTAGTACGTTTACTCTTCTGTAACAGAAGAGCACTGCTAACGGGGGTGGGGGGAGAGCAAGGGAAACACTGTTGATCCTATTAGCTGATAAGCACATTTTAAAGCTTGCTATATGGTCAGGAAAAGCCTGCAGTTATCTGATCTAGTACTTGTGACACAAATACCTACAAAGTACAGGGTGGGCACAGATTGCTTCCAGAGCAGCTGCTGTAATCTGTGTTTAGGTAGAGGAGCACAGCACATCATGTGTGCTTGTCCAGAAAATGTCCTGGTGTGCAACCACCTCAGGAGCTGCCCACCCATCCCAAGGTACCAACAGGCTGCCCCGAAATCCAGTCACAGCAACAGCTAGAAGAGTCTAGCAAGACAGACATCCTTGACTTCCCAGTGTGCATACCTAGAACAGCCGCTCCAAAATTCATCCGCATCTCTACTGTAGTCATTTACTCTAGTTTTCCAGAGATAGAAGTATTTCTCAAAATAGAATACTCAATACCACCATTCTCAAAAGTGCTTATTGATTTCTGCCTAGACTTAACAAGATATTTGACTTTCTGAAGCTGTAGTTAATTTCTTTGTCACTATATTGCCTTTCCCTCATCTGCAGTCCCTTCTAACATTTCTTATTAGAAGCATCATTTTTCTCTTTCTCTTAAACAGGTAAGCAGGCAGAAGTGTTCTGCATCCAGCAAGCCACTTCTGGAGAAACATGACTGTTTCCAATTCTTTTGGAAAAGAACATCCTGAAATATAGACAAACGTAGAGAGATAGCTCAATCATAAATCAACGCTTTAAAAAAATCAGCATTCTGTTTTAAGCAACTTTGGATAGTTCACAATTATTTCATATTCAAGCAGCAGGAAAAAAAAAAATTAAAAAACGTTCTGAGATTAGAAGTGCAGCCTACCTACTTCCTCAGAAGTTTACAAAACACTGCAATCTGCCAGCACCCACGCATTTTTACGTAAACTAAGCAACACAACTTGGAAAGAAACACAAACATAAGAATTAGTTTATTAAAAAAAAAAAACCACACCACCAACATTGAGCCTGTATTTAAGCAATGCCTTTAAATAAGAAACAATGTAGAAATCACGACTGACAAGTCAAAACAAAGTGTGCCTTGCTAGTTTCATACTCTATTTTCTACCAGTAGTTTCTTCAGATTTAGTCGTCTGGTAAACTAATACATCTGTACTAAGAACCAAGACAACAACCTGTTTTGGAAACAGGCTAATGTGGAAAGAGATGCTTTAATATAGTTTGGATTTCACAGACAACGAGCAGCATAAGAAACCACTCAGTGATGAAACTGGGAGGCAGAGATAGAGGGAGCAGCTGATCATGCTTTGGCACAAACATCATAAAAGCATTATACTCCAACTCATACCTCATAGAACTCACAATGCAGCAGCAAAAGGCTTAAGCAGTAGGGAATGAGCTTAAGGTAATTTTTTTTTATATATATATATATATATATATTTTTTCCTCTAAAACAATATTTTAGTCACAAGAGACTTTACAGGGTGAAGTTATATCCTGCAAGGATAAATGAATCTGAAATTGCTTTCAAGGAATAAATATTTGTCTGAGCTCAGAAAATGCAATATATCAAAAAAGAAGGTAAGCAGCACATTTCAGGGCATTTTACCAACGCATTTACTGATGGTCTATACTCTTCCATTTTTTTCTTCGATTTAGACAGTATTATTCACTGTCATCGTTAATTTCTATCCTTTTGTTTTCCTAATGCCACACAGATAAAGTGAAGGTCAGAACAAATGCATGACTGTATTAAAACCAAGAAATCCAGATGAAGTACCCACATGAAACTGCTTTATCAAAAAATAAAGGGAATTGGTCCACATACACATGTGGGACAAATTCTGCCTGCCTTCTCATCTCAGAAGTGTAATGGACTAGAAAGACGTACCTTAAGGGAAAGCACCACCTTCAGAGTGCAGCAAGAAGAAAAAAAGGAAATAGATGTTAACTGGGGAACTTAGTTCTTCACTTCCACCACGGATGGAAGAAGAGATTAAAAAGATGTTCCCAAGAAGGGGATTTCTGACATTTAAATAACATTTGTGTTCTTTAACACAAGGATTAGACCTTGTGTCTAACACAAGGGAAAGACCTCTATGTACCTGAGCAGTAGTAGTTAAAAAAAAACAGAAAAAAGTTACTACACATGAGGGAGTGTGTCAAGATTAACAGGAACATCCTCACAACCAACGTTTCACTCATTTTCAGTAGTTCGTCTTATCCTCGCTCGGGTGTGCCGCGAGTAAGCAACCACCACAGCTAAGGGAAGAACACAAAGAATTCAAGGGAAGAAATACAACTGGAACTGAGCAAATCACCATGTCTAGCACAGAAGTTGTGTTCCTCATTAGTCCAGAGCTGAGGTGTTAATGGTCCCTCTGATTGTTCCTTCTTGAGGGTTTTAAAAATATGTAGAAAATTAAAAGACTGTAAAAATGTTTGGCTCTTTGAAGCAATAAATGAGGAAGAGCTGAGAAGTGCTGAGGTAACCCTGCTGTTAACTGGTAATATAACTTAAACAGGAAGGTTCTGCAGGTCTTGTATTCCTCAATCTGTCCTATTTGCCAGGCTGTAATTGCCATCCTGGAGCAGTAATAAGCCAGAGGAAAGCATACATCTGGCTACAGCTGTCAAGGAAGAGCTTTTTAAATTCAGATTATCACTAAAATTGTTGGGCAAATAGCAGTGTTCTCCATATATGGTTCCCAGTACAACGGGTGAAGCGAAAGCTATTTTGATTGTACACTGCTTTTAAATTTCAATTGTCTCTTCTTTTATTTGATGCAATCTTCTAAAACAAAATGAAAATTAGTTGTGATAGCCATATAATAGTCTAGGTGGACGAATGTGTACCAAGATACTCCCACACTTTTGTGGTGTTATCACTTTTAGACATTTGCTTCCACTTTTCCCCCTCCCTCCCTATATGAAGTGAAACACGTCACCATGTCATGTGGCAAAACCCTGAAGTTAGAAGAAAATGAGCATTAAACCCGAGGCAGAAAGAACAGCAGATAGACCTGAGGTGTCTTTTGCTTATTGCAAAACTACAAGCAAAACTACTACATAGGAATACACATTTTAGATGCAAAAGTCCTGTTCCGTTTCTGTGTACCAAACCAACTCAGAACTTGAGTGAAGGCTCTTTAATGAAAACCGGCTCTGGAGTCACGTGTTAATGACTTACGGCTCAGCACAACCCCACATCGCTTACTACCAAAATTTGTTCTCTCTTTCCTGGGACAACGACCAAGGTCAGAAGCGCAGTAAATGAGCAGCTCTCACCAAAAGCATTGGATCAAGAACCAGCCATTGGCTTCAACACCTCCCAGTAACTTTAAAAGAGCAGCATACAATTAATTGCAAGAGCTCTTTCTCAGAGATTAAGAAAGCATAGAAATAAAGTCAAAACTGTCAACGGTCAGTTTGGCTACACATTAGGCAGAGCACTACAATATACAGCAGAAATGTCTTCTGCCATATATTACAACCAGAGAAGAAAAGGGAGCCACGTGATGGAAAGAAGAGAGAAAAACCAGGTAATAGAAACAAAATGTTCACCAAAAACTGGGGGAAACATTTCTTATGAAGGATGCACAGTTAAGACAGAAATCGAGGGTACACAGATGGTAATTAGTACAACTACTCAGAGGAAGACAAATTGAAGAAGTTCAGGGCATTTGAAACAGTAGAGCCAGACAGGCTGTCTACAAATTCAGAAAGCTCCACCATATCAATTGCATGCATATCCTGCTGCTGCAGTAGTTTCAAACATTTCAAGACAAGAATACCATCATTGATTACAGAATAGGAAATACAGGTTTTTAATTAAGAAAAAAAGGTAAGAAAAGATCTGAGCAACTAAGCTTGTAAGTCTGTATCCAATGCATACAGAGCTTTGGAAGGGAAGGCTACGCTAAAAGATACACCAGTCAATGAAGAATTGGCAAACACAAGATGAATTCACTTCCCAAGACCCACAGGCATCAAGCAAGCACAACAGCTTTTCAAAACATTTCTACTAAGGCAGCAATAAACAAAGCAGATGTGATAGAATCATAGAATGATTTAGGTTGGAAGAGACCTTTAAAAATCATTGAGTCCAACCGTTAACCCAGCACTGCCAAGGCCACCACTAACCCCCGTCCCTTAGCACCACATCTTCTAAATCCCTCCAGGGACGGTGACTCCACCACTGCCCTGGGCAGCCTGTGCCAGTTCCTGACAGCCCTTTCGGGGAAGACATTTTTCCCAATATCCAATCTAAACCTCCCCTGGCGCAACTTGAGGCCATTTCCTCTTGCCCTGTCGCCTGTTGGGAGAAGAGATTGACACCCACCTCGCTACAACCTCCTTTCAGGGAGCTGTAGAGAGAAATAAGGTCCCCCCGGAGCCTCCTTTTCTCCAGGCTTTCCTTACTGGGAATTCCTCGTTCACAGGGAAGAATTGCAATCCCCGATCCCCATGCTCCCCCCTATCGGAACTATAGTGATATATTTGGTACAACATCATAGGGGAAACTATTCCAGAGAAAAACAGAACTAGAAGAACTGGTTTGAGGAAAAACAGGAATAGAATTGGAAAGGAACAAGCCTGGAGGAGGGACAGAGCAGAGCTCCCCTAGCCAACACTGGAAAGCTCACATAAAAGTCTTAGGGACTGTAAAGCAGTCAATTGGGTGGTTGCCCACCCAAGAACAGAAGTCATACCAAAGTTTATTCCTCTGGAGCTTTTAAGATGTGCCTGCCTTGATGTGTTTCAGGTTTTAGGAGGGCTCATTACTTGGGTGCACACACAACTGAAGCTGGCTCTATGTACTCAAGCAAAGCTAACAGGATCCTGAAGGGCTTCCAGAGTACCAGGAAGAAAGGCCCAACACACAAGTACTTGCTCTGTAAGGCTAATTCAGGTATGGTCAGGCTGATTAGCTCCAGCACTGACCATGATGCACCCAGACTGGTTTTCTGAAGCCTCACCAGCGCATTTCTAAATCCACATTGCCCCAGATAATGGGAGGGCTTCCTGCCCACGCTACAGACACCAGCCACTGGCTGGCCCATGCACTCATGCGGCACTGTAGTGAGATGGATCTGTGCCCGTATCAGCAAATCCCGCAGCTTTCTACTGATTCGGTACGATGATGAGATACACGCGCTGGTCTTGCACGCAACTGGACTAGATGCACAAGGCATACCACTAGCTCAGGCTCTGTTCCACCAAAAACATTTACACTGCCCCGAACCAGGCGAAGTTGCAGCATAACTAGTTCTGCCTCTCTTTTGTCCAAGGAGGAAAAGAAAGATTGAGTTGGCTGGGGACAGAAGAGTTGGTCAGTTTTTCCACAAAGTCCCTGTACTTTGTAAGCAGATGGAGAAGAGAGGGAAGAAAGGATATCAACTCTCCCTAGCACTTCCCTGAACGGCACTATCTTCTGACAACGCTCCCTCAACCCTTGGAAGCCATGCCTTCCCCGCTACAACTCTTAAGACAAAATGCCTGTTTGGTTTAATCCTTGGGAATGGCAAAATTACATACTGCCTACACTGCTCAAAAACACCAAGCGAGTTTTTCATGGATTTAACAAGTTCTTAAATGCAGCAAATCCTCAAACTCCTTAATGGAACCTAAGCTCACACCTTTTAAGATGATGCTAGGAACGAAGCAGATCTCACAAGAGAAGAGTGGTTTGCTTACTCTGGGAAACCACAGGCAAAAAGCAACCAGACCACTGTCTCTGCAAAATGCATTGTGGAAGCAGGGGACACCAAGGAGGGCAGGAAACTACTTAAGCAAAAGGGCAACGCTGGCACAATAACAAATATGAATATATGGGCCTTAAATAAGCACAGATTATAAGTAAGAGGCACAATAATTTGAGCAATCAACCTTACACTGAGAAGAGAAGAAGGAATATTAACCATGACATGCTTTGTTTTGCGAAAGGGAATTTTCAGGGTGGCAGCTGCAGTAGCAGGCAGACAGATTCAATGACCCAAAAGGTCCCTTAAAGCATTATAATCCTATGAGAATTTTAACAGCAAATCCACTTGTTTATTTGAGCACTTGGATGAAACCATTTTCTAAATCGCCACTCAAGAGGGACAGAAAACAAACTGAGCTTAATAAGGAGTACAGTACAGGTGAACAGAGCAGATCCATCAGCAATGCATTTATGGGAGCCTAGGACAGGAGGCTGTCTAATAAAAAGTGATCTCTTGCAAAGACCCTGCCAAGGATTTGGTTTGTATTTTAAAGGCTATGTCCAGTGTTTCCCATTTACTTTTTCATAGTTTTGTCACAAAAATAGGAGGTTTTGTTTAAAAAAGGCCAAGAACAAATTCAGTTTCAGGTACTTCTAAAGAAAACAAAATGAGAAACTAAAACTTGCGTTATTTTAAAGAGCAGTGTAACCCTTACATAGCAGAACTTTTTTTAAAAATGATACAACGTGATGTTGAAAAACAGAAACAGCACAGAACATGGAGACCAAGACTTTGGCCCACGACCTAAGAACATATTTGAAGAGAGAAGATCTATTGTTCCTAACAGTTTTTTCCTCATCCTCTCTAATTCTATCCATTTGGAAAGGAGCCAGGGTGCACAACTATCTCAGAGCAGATCTTAACCTAATGAACAATCTTTTGCCGTTAGACACGCCTACCTAACTTAAAGAGTCAACATTCAGCCCTGCAAGTGAGAAGTGCTATTTTTGTTTCTAACATCTTTCAGAGAAATCTTCCACATTTTGAGCTCCTTATTATTAATGAATTTTGGACTCTGAAATAATTTGTTGTGCTTCACCAGCTCCCAACTGATACCATTATACAATATAACCAATTCCTTTGAGCTCTGACACTTCTCTCAAGTACAGAAAGTAAAAAAAGTTTGTGGGGTTTTTTTTCCCCTTCCTGTATAATATGACAGCAGTGGAACAATGCACCAGCTACTGGTTGCAATGGGATTGAAAAAGGGGGGAGAAAAGCTGAAAATAGAAGAGCAGATCTTCATATTGACAAAGCTTACTTTCAGCTGCTATCAAAAATTCAAGTACGTGGTCTGCCTGAAATTATATAAGGGACAGATAGACTGGGATACTTTATTCAATCCAAAATACCCACATTGCAGTTCATGTTTTGTCACAGTTCATTAGCAGCACCATGATTTCTAACACTGTACATCATTTCAACAACATTAAAACACTCGGACCACACAGCTGTTTAAACTTCTTTCCAACAGGTTACTACCAGTATGCATCTGCTGCAGCAGCAAATCATAGTTTTGCAGGGTTCCCCTCCACACCCCCAATTCCACAGTACTATAACATATCTAACCCCACTGTAGGCAGTCCCGTACACAGGGACTACCTTCCTGGAGTTAAAGCACAGTACCCTCTCCTGCTACATGTACATCAGTTAGCGCTCACCAGATTGTGAAACGGGGCTACACAATCTTTTCTGTCCACAGCTCCGCCCTTTCAAATCATTTCCTCTGTGTAACAGTCAAGGAGAACAGCAAGCACAGATAGATGTTAAGATGATGAAATACAAATGCATTATAAAAACCGGCTGCACAGAATTTAGCATTTGTTCTAAAAGCAATATGATAACACAGACCAGTTAAAATGTCTAACTAAATGGTTCCATCCTAACCCCAGGGGAACAACTCACTGCCAGCAACTCTCTGGACCCTGTGATTTGCGAAAGGTATAGATTTTATTTTTTAAGTAGCTGCATTTGGATGCGTATTTCTGAAGCAGACACAGTTTGTTTTACTCCACCTCTAAATCTACTTGACAGACATGATATTAGAATCATAGAACGGTTTGGGTTGGAAGGGACCTCCAAAGATCATCTAGGCCAACCCCCCTGCCACAGGCAGGAACATCTTCAACTAGATCAGGTTGCCCAGAGCCCCGTCCAGCCTGACCTGGAATGTTTCCAGGGATGGGGCATCTACCACCTCTCTGGGCAACCTGTGCCAGCCTGTTACAATGAAATCAAGAACTAGATTTTAAACATACATGCAGTTATTGAAAAACACGCAGCAGGACAAGACTGGCACACAGCTCCACAGAAAAGGCTGTGGCAGTCAGACTGGGGAACTAGTAACATCTGAAAACAAATCTTTACGTGTATATATAGTAATGTAGATTAATCCTTCTTGCCCTGGTATTGGCAATGCTCAGGGCAGCTGCACTCCTTCAGTGGCTACGTCAAGTTTCACGTATCAAAACTTCCATATTAAGCTGCTCCTTTACATGCAACAAACTCATTATCAGCCCAGGAATGCCACCATTTTTGAGGGAAAAAATGAACTCTTGTAGGTACATTGAGCACGTACATGTCTATCAGCTCCGATTCAAGTACAGTGCGCAGAATAAAACCTAAAAATTTCTCCATAGGTTTTAAGAGGATCTAGAGATCATTTAAGTATGCATGAGTGGACATATACGTAAAAACATGTGAAACGAGATGTACTGTTGAAGCCCCTAGAGCACCTTGGCCTCCAAGGCGCTATGAACAAGACACTGCACATGTCTCATCCCTGCCCTGTTTCCAAGGTCCCCAAACACCCCAGTCAGCTCAGCAAGTGAGGCTGCAACATCATCCACCCCCATCCCTCCCCCTGGGGAAAAGGCCCCCCTCAGCACCCCACCAAGCACACGTCCCTCAGTCAGACCCAGGTGGGTGCTCCCCTTAGGCACTGGTGCGGAGTATACGGTATAATCCCAGGCTGCAAGTTCCTTCCAGAGTTCTTGAGTTCCACAGCCTCATCCAAAAATGCTATAACCAATGCAAGAAACTGTTTCAGCAGGTAACCTAAATACAGAACATCTCATGTGGTTT
This sequence comes from Phoenicopterus ruber ruber, assembly GCA_009819775.1. Taxonomy (NCBI): domain Eukaryota; kingdom Metazoa; phylum Chordata; class Aves; order Phoenicopteriformes; family Phoenicopteridae; genus Phoenicopterus; species Phoenicopterus ruber. The sequence continues at coordinate 2,270,227 of CM020221.1, forward strand.
GCTTCAGTGGCCTCACTGCACTTGCATACATGATGTTACATTTTCTTCTCAGTGCAGAACGGAGAAAAAAAGAAAGCGCCACTCAGATGGAAATGGTAACTTCCTAAGTCTACTGCTGGGAAACTACAGGACACCATGTCGTGGTCTAACCCGAGCCGGCAACTAAGCACCACACAGCCGCTCGCTCACTCCCCCCAGTGAGATGGGGGAGAGAATCGGAAGAGTAAAAGTGAGAAAACCCATGGGTTGAGATAAAGACAGTTTAATAGGGAAAGCACAAAAGCCATGCACACGAGCAAAGCAGAACAAGGAATTCATTCCCTACTTCCCATGGGCAGGCAGGTGTTCAGCCAGGAAAGCAGGGCTCCATCACATGTAACAGTTACTTGGGAAGACAAACGCCGTCACTCTGAATGTCCCCCCCTTTCTTCTTCCCCCAGCTTTACATGCTGAGCATGACGTCATATGGTGTGGGATATCCCTTGGCTCAGTCGGGGTCAGCTGTCCTGGCCGTGTCCCCTCCCAACTCCTTGTGCCCCCCCAGCTCCTCGCTGCTGGGGTGGGGTGAGGAGCAGGAAAGGCCTTGGCTCTGTGCAAGCGCTGCTCAGCAGTAACAAAAACATCCCTGTGTTATCAGCACTGTTTCCAGCACCAATCCAAAACACAGCCCCATCCTAGCTTCTACAAAGAAAATTAGCTCTATCACAGCCAAAACCAGCCTGCACTGTTATCAGTGCATCAACACAATCTATACCAGCAACAAGCAGCTCACTATTCTTAACCCTGCAAAATTACTTAAGCTAAAAACAATGAAGGGACCAAATCCTGTTAGTTTCTGTGGCACAGAAGCCTGTGGTACCAATTTGTGGATTAAAGCCTTTTCCCCACCACTCTGAAAGTCTAAAACCGTTGTAGCCAGCCTCGAGAACACGACCAATGTGTTACAGTCATCATTTCTTACCAACTCCCTCCTACAATCTCTCTCACCTCAGAGTCTACTGCTTTGAGCATAACGTTAATTCAAAGAAAACTGAGCAATGGGGAAAAGGAAACAATGTTTCTACAGATGTGAATGTCATGTAAATGTCAAACCTCATGTTAAAGTTTGATTAGGAGACTGAATGCAAGGGAAACAGTATTACTGTAAGTAAACCAGCACACTAACAATAATCTCAGCCTGCCTGCTTGCAACACAACCTTAGCGATGGATTTCATTATTCTTCATTTTCCATATAACATTAAGCTGTAATTGATTTTACTAAAATATCATATATAGTGGTACAAGAACTGCAAACAAATGTTTGTTGACAAGATGGATCTACAGAGTCTTAATACTAAATTCCTTGTGTGCTGTGCCTACAACTACACTCAAGTCAATTCAAGAACATTTTCATTTCTTTTGCGTTACAAATAAATGCCTATCTACATAGAAAGACCAGGAGCATATGCACCTGTTCATCTGTATGTACCCATGTCAGGGGAAACAGAAGGTGGTTTCACATTAAAGCCCAAAAAGCAGAATTCCAGCAGACACTAAATGGATACAGATAAACTTTGGAGACCATTTGATAACAATTTTGCCTCAAAAAGGTAATATTTTCCCTAGACTGCACAACCCCACTTGCCACATTTCTTGATGCACCTTAGGTACCAGCTGCTCTTGTCGCAGGAACTTTCTTCCTACTGACTGATCTCAGTTCTGCTCCTTTCAGGAGGCTGGACATCTCCTAGGCCAGCTCAAGTATTTCAACAGCCCAGTAACACGAAGATGTTATCGACACAGGGGCAGAGACGTATTTGCGTAGAGAGGCAGGAGAAAGCTGTTAGAGGAACTAGAGCTATTGGCTTTAACCACAAGCTAAATACTTGCTTCACTCTAAAATAATGAGATAGAAAAATTCTACAGTAGTATTCATATTAGCAAACACAAAGTTAGAAGAAAAAAAAAAATTTCCAGCCAGATGACACTTCTTCTGTCAACTTTACACACCCCCACCGAACCGCCACCACGACAGCACACAGGGGCTGCCTCTGGCACAACCAATGCCAGCCTCAATTCAGTTCAGAATGAATCTCAAAACAGTCCATCAATTGCCCCAATTACTTTCTACCCAAAATGCAAATTCTTAGCCCCAACCTGTCTTAGGTGTGTGTGCCCCACACTGGATCGACTTAATTTTGCACTAGCCTTGACGTTTTAGTTACCTGTTGCATCATCAAAATAATTTGCTAATCTCTTCCACCGAAGTTGTACAAGGACATCTTCAGAAAGAACTCAGAATTTCATGCCCCCAAGGACATCCTCTGTGGTTGACAGTCCAAGTCATAAACTTGTCACTATCTTGATAATTGGTGGGAGGGCAAGAGGACATAACATCCATATCTCTGATGGATGGCTCCCTTCAGTTTGAGACTCCCTTAATAGTTAGAAGATTTTTTTTTTTTGGTAATCTGCCTTCAAAGATATTAGAATAGGAACATTATCAAAGACTCAAAGGGAGATCATTGTCCCCCCAAAAAAGAGAGTTATTAAGGGATTTCAATAATCCTCTGTCCTTTACCTTCAATGAGGCAAACCTAGGCACTATCTTCCACTGCTTCATTGCTCTTTGAAGTTATAATCAGGATATAAAATAAAGCAAAAAGGGAAGCAGGTTGCAGTGCCAGTGGACGAAGCTTCAGTCCATTATGAATTTCATGAACAGGACAATTCATCTACTCAGTAGATTCAGTCCCACCAGTGCACTTCAGACTACCTTCCTAGATGAAAAGACGACCACCACCACAATAGGTCAGCTTTTCTGACCCTCCTGTAGCTGCCATACTGTTAAACCTCCCTCATCCAGATAAGCCCTGAGATAAATCTAGATGAACTGCTACAAAAAGGAGAAACATCCCTCACCACCAGCCTTTCACCTCCCTCTGCTTTGCTTCCCCAGTTGGCTGCCAAACAGAAAGACACCACATTGTGACAGAGGCTGCTGCCGGATTCCTGGAGGCTGTACACTCCGCTTCTGCTCCCAAGCGTAGCGGCGACCATGTTTTCAACAGGAGTTAACAGTATCTTATTCTCTGGAGTTTTTCAAAATACAAAGAGATTTTTACAAGCTCAAGTTCTGCCCCATGGTTCATCAGTCATAAATCCCACTTTATTAAAGAGCCTACAGTTTTAAAAAACAAAACCCTGAAACAGCCACCATCTGAAATTCACCAGGTGCATTTATCCAGATCTTACTCAGTCATAAGTACTTCTGTAAATAACCTTGTTTCACATTAAATGTTAAAAGAATTTTTATTTCAGACTAGAAGTTTTATTCTCATGAAATGCATTGCTCTCAAATCCTCATAGCAAAACACAAGAAATTAAAAAAAAAATTAAAAGGCAAGTAAAGGAAGGCTGCTGAATAAGATTATCTACTGCCCTATGATTGATTTGGGGACCTACAGGGGAAAAATCCCCTCCAAATTAAGTGAAATGAGTGAGTACTGGAAAGTTCCTTGAACTATCAGAACTGCAGCAATTTTTTTATTATGAACAAGTTTATGCTAGTGGACATAACAGAGTTCAGACTGTTCTTGAAAGATTTAAAGATCCTATTTGTGAATGTTAAATAACGTTAAGCTGTCATAAGCCTAACAGATTCAGAAACAGTTTGGTGCGTCTTCGAAGGCAGCAAGCACTTTGCAGAGTCCTTCATTAGCAGACAACAGAAAGCTGAATACGGCATGCATTGGCAACCCGTACAAGCGAAGTAGTCCAGGATATACTCAGTATCAACAAACGCACTAAAGCCTTAAAACCAGGTTAGTTTATTTCAAAACAACTCCAATATTTTGAATTTCACTTTCAGATATTTTAGGAAGAGGCCATGTGATTATCTGCTGGATCCCACTTCTGGGCTTGTATCACAGATTGCATTTACTATGTCATCGAAGACAAGACTTCCACTCAGGTCACACAAGCAGGCTTCAGTTAAACCTACGCCAAATCGGGGAATTTGTTTGCGGTTCACCATGACCCTCTCACAGCACCTCCTGTGCAGTACAGGGGTTCTCTTAGCAGAGCTGCCTGCCTCCACCCCCAGGAAAACACCGGCCCAAAGGACTGTTCTGATGCGAGAAAGGAAGAAACAATTATTGCCTTAATAGATTGCTGTCATTACAACAACACATGAATATTTAAGTGCTACATAAACCAAGCCTTTACAGCACAGAGAGACTAAAACCAGGCTTTCATGTTTCTACAACACGGCAATCAAGAAGATGTCTTTATTGATACTTTAAGACTATACAGGTTTTCATTTAGTGCATTTAACTTCTGCTCACCTATCTACCACTTTCCTTTGACACAGACTAAAAAATAAAAACAAAATTCAAAAGCAACATTGTATTTCTGCTACAAGTTGTTCATTTTTCCTCATCATACACATGGCACTTAAGCTGTCAATGTGTAATTCCATTAGTGTGGGTTTCATTTCTAGCTTGTGTTTACACTCATTTCAGATGTTACAATAAAAATAAAATATACCATATTTAATTACTTTCATTGTGCTGTCTCACAAATATTTTCTTTCCTCAAACTTGCAATCTCTGTTTGCAGACAACAGCAGAGAATAAAGACAGAACTTATTTCATGTGGCCAGATACTCCACCAGACACCAAAGATTTCCAAGTAAGTTATTTCAAGCTTTGATATTACCCAAGTGTAAAAACTGAAACAAAAAAAATATTAAGAAAAATCATCATAAGCTATAAATTCAGTTTGCTAGATGAAGCACAAGTCTGTTCAGGAGAGACTCTTGGGAATAAGTATCTGCCATAGTACTCAGGAATTCAAACGCCATCCTAGTTAACCAGTACATATCTATAGATATGCTTAGCGATGCAACTTGGGTATTGCCAAGTGAAGCGTGGTCTAGCACAGAACTGAAACGCAGTGATTTTACTGCCATTCAGAAAGAAACTGCCGGCCCAGCACTTGCAAGGCCTTTCCCAGCTTCAGCTGAACAGTTCCCCCACTCCTCCCCTTACCCTCACCACTCACCTCTCCCAAAGATCTGTTTCCCAGCCAGCCTTACTGCTGCCGCATTTCAGTAACACAGAATCAGATTAGCTTAAACAGCTAGTCTGGAAGATCTGAGCTAGGGGTAACCCAGAGGAACAGTCTCTGTAGCTGTCCCTGACAGCATCTACGAGGCTTAGCGTATTTGCCACCATTATGTACCAGAAAGACCACTCTCTAAAGTTACATAGTCACATATATGTTGTTTATACAAAATGCAGTTAAAAAAAAAGCGCTATCAAAACCACCAAAACCATAACATCAGAATACTCAAGTGTTGGGGTTTTTAAAGCATCTCTCTCCTACTTCTGACAGGGCATAATTAATTTCTCTGTTTAGAAGAGATTTATTTTCTCCACAAGAGTCATGAAGAACGTCCTTCACAAAAATATTCTGCCCATTACTCTAAAATACATCACTGTGAAATTTTAACAGCTCTTGTAGCAAGCAACATACAGTGACCTGCTCTCATTACATTTGCTTGACTCGGGAAATACACCTACAAACAAAGAAAGTTAATGCCGAGATCTGCAAGAAGAGCTCAATGCTGACTGTTATCATCCCTATATTGCTGCTCATCAGTCAACAAAATTCGGAGCTGCTGGTCCAAGTAATATATTTATATTTAAATAGAACTGTTAGCTCTGAAACAGAGCGGCTCCCCCATTCCCATGGCAGAGGATAGGTATCACAGAAATCTGGAATCATACAATCACCTGGTGGCACACAAGCGCTGCAAGATCACAGAGCTAACAGTATCTACGTGCGCTGTCCCTGAGCTGCTGCAGGCGAGGCCAGGAACTGGCCCACAGCTCAGCAGTACTCACAGAGCGTTCCCACGGGATAGCTCACAAGACACCCAGACCTTATACAGGAGTATCTCCCGCTTACCAACTGCAACCAAGTGCCAGATGGAAGACAGCAACCACTGAGACAGAAGCACTGTTTCTCAAGATACAGTGAGGGGGAAACTGTAGGCAAACAGAAAATGCTGTAATCAACCATTCAAATTACACTGGCATGCTGGGATTTATACTCCTATTTTTGTAAAATGCACCACACGAAATTTAACAACAGAGCGATAAAAGACTGCAGTTCTACGTCTCATCCAAAAGAATAAACCACTAAAACTCTCCAATAGTTGTGAACTGAACCATAATTTGAATGAAAACCAAGAAGGAATATCTTTGTTCTGTTTAAAATATGTGACAATGAACCACGGGAATGAGACAACCAATAACCTGGCTTTGCAGGAAGGCCCCCGAATTACCCCAACAAGAAGGCTGTAAAATGGACGCATTAATAACCCTTCTCACACAGCCCTCACAGATCCTCAAGCAGTGCTGGTTACACATTCAGTCTTACAACCTGGGTCTTAAGCCACTTTCTACAGAAAATGTCGGTTGTCTTGGTTTTGTGGGTTTGGTTGTTGGTGTGGTTTTGGTTTTTGGTTTCGTGGGTTTTTTTAAGTAGAAACATGTGCTAATGTGTATTTCTGGAAAAACAAAGCTATTTTATCCACAAATTCTTATTCAAATCTGACTGCCTAACAACCAAAATAATAAATAAAAGCACTGATAAAAGTAGTGGGCTGTACGTTTCTCTCCCACTAACTAAATCACTTCAGCAAGAGCAGCATTTTAGCACTTAAACATGATCTTCACATCAGAAAGGACTCACTACGCTTTACTAAGATGGCTCTTGAAGCTGGTTTTGGGGGGAATATTTTTCTCCTTACATCCTTCCCAAACGCCTTCCAAAATCTTTCTACCAGCTTTTCTGAGTCAAGCTTTGTCTTTTTACTCTGTTTCTTCTCCCAATATCTCAAGTAGTTTGTTCAGGTTAGAAAATGAAACTTACAAACTAAATAAAAAATAAGCTAGTACTTCACCAGTGACAGAAAATAACTGCAGTCTTTGTGGCACTTTACTTTGAACTTTCCTCTGTTTCTCTTTTCCTTTGTTTCTCTTTGCCCTTCAGACTGCACTATTTCAGGGAATTCATTTGAATATGTTGCAGGGCATTCTCTTGATGATAGGCAAAATAGGCTGGAGACAGACAGAAGTCCATGGCCCTTCCTCAGGCGAACATCCACTACAGCAAGGTTTGCTTGTCTGAAGTTCCAAGTAAAATCAGGAAAAAGCCCAGGATTCCTTTCTTCACCTTTAGGCTAAGATTCCAATCTCGACTCTACTAATGTAAACTCCCAGTAACAGCATTACTTCAGAGTAGTTATTCCCAGTATGAGCCAGCACAGCTGAGATGAGAGTTTTATACACAAGGTAAGAGAGCCTGACTAGCACCTGGCTCCTCACTGCTCTACACTGTCACTGCAGCGTCCTAATTGAGATACACCACTAGGCTGCCTGGTCCTTAACTGCCCTCAAAACCCCCTCCAAAGAGTTACCCAGGAGAGAGAAAGTTCCTCCAAAAAACCCAAAACAAAACAAAGAAACCCAATTACAACCTTCACCTGCCTTTCCAATACAGGCCAGGGAGCAGAGAGGGCTGGCTCCCTTGCTCATCCCCCCCTTCACAGTCCTGGGGTTTGCTGCATTCTGGCACCTCCAAAGAAGCTCATGAACATCAGCCGAGGATTCAGGGCAATCACTCCGACCAGGTCAAGTCTCTGACAACAGGGGAATCTACAGGGGTCCGAGGCAAATGCAGCCACTCTACAGCTATAGGTTACCCTTCTCAAACACTCTAATGGCTTTTCCCTCCTCAGGTGAGCTCAGGAAGAATACCCTTCTCTCTCCCACACCCAAAGCTGTATGTTTTATGCATATATAGGTGTCATAGAAAGGTCAGAGACTTTACATATACAAAATGACACCATTTTACACGACCTTAGGGCTTACTCAGAGATTTGTCACCAGTGATTAAAAGTACTTGTTCTAACTTCTTTTGTGTTACAGCTTGAAAGAATTCAGTCAGGTATGCAGTCACCAAAGAACAGCATGTAATCCTAACAGCTAGAAAATACATAAAACCGCCGCCAATAGGATTATACCAACTGCCTGAACTGCCAAAAGACAAATCAAATCCAATTACTGCTGAGTTAGTATTTATTGTAAAGTCTCTTATAATAAACCACCTAAGCATCCAAAGTCGCAGGAGCATCATCTCTCCCAGAAGCCTGCTCTGTGGTACTCTTACAAGCTTTGTAGGCACTCCATGTTTCCTTCCCCAAAAGATTTCATATCAACAAACACAAAAACCAGAATGTTCTAGTAGCAGTAAAATAAACAATACATACCTGCAAGGTACTTTTTTTCCCCTTCATCAATCAGTTGATTAGCTATTTTTAATTAAAAGAGGAAGCTCTGATTGCAGGATTTTGAGCAGTAATCCCTTCCACTTTAACTACTGTTTTCTGTGGTTCATACTGAATTCATAAATTATTAATAGGACAGAACTAGCAAACCTGGTTTTAAGTCTCAAGCAGCCTTTTGGCTAGATCCAGATCTCAAGCTTGAGCTAGTCAGAGTTACCCATCCGCACACTTTAAATACTGAGAAGTAATTATTAATTGGCTATTAGTTCAGTTTTCAGCTACGCACTCTAAGTTTAGGAGAAAACCATCTGGTTCACACAAAAGCAATGCCTCGTTTTGCCAGAGTTCTGTTAAGTTTACTTGAAGTTTTGATGAAGATCCAAAAGCCACCTTCATGGGGTAAAAAGGTTTGGTTTGCCACACCAATGGGTTTTATATCACTCACTGTTACAGCTGAACTAAGACCAGAATTTCCTATTTTCAGATTTTGATGCTTAGCTGGATAGAGGCTCTGATGCAAGCACAAACATAAAAACAAAACAAAAAGGAAAGCTAACATTTACACTATTTTCCTGTTTAAGAGCATTTTAACCAAGGCCAAATTGTTTCCAAAAGTTTACTAGATCCGTTAAAGGAAAAGTGTAAAGCTACTAGTCGTCTTTCCTTCACCCGTGTGCTAACTACAAGTAGAGTTTTAGCAACAAATTATGCCGTGTTTGAAGTTGTTCACCAATGACTTAAATTACAGAGGTCAGTGGTAAATCTCCACATGTATCAGGCTGCTAAGGCATGTGAAGAAGGAAAGGAGCAATAGGCGAGGGAGACCTGAAGGATCCTACTTTTTAAGAACACGTCCCACTAAGTACAAACGTAGCTCCTGAAGTGTACAGGTCCCAGTAGCAATACATAAGGAACTTATGCAAGATTTATTTTGAAAATTGAGGGAAAAGAACTTGAGCCAACTTCCAACTCCTGTCTGACATCCATGCTCTTAAATCAACCCTAGTAGAGTTCTACACTCCCCAATTCAGTCCTCTATCTGCTTCTGAAGTGCAACACTTAACTCCACAGCATGGTTCCCACGCACCCATCCAGCACTGCAGCGCAGCTGCCCCTGCAGATAGACACCGGCATGCTGACAACCCCAAGCTATCCTACAAGGAACAAACGCATACGCGTTATGGATTCACAATACAGCAACTCAACAGACTTTGTGCTTCAGACTTCCACTAGGGTATAGAAAAATCGGTGCCTAAAGAGCGGATTTAAGAAACCCCCGCACACATTTACACAACTGGTACGATGCTTAGTTGGTGGGTGGTGGACCAATCGACAAATAGCTATGCTCTCAAAAAGCTGATTGAAACTCTTTATCTGCAAAATGCACGTTGGATTAGTACTCAGCTTTAAAGATGTTTAAGAGGTTGCTCTAGTAATTATTCCCATTTTAATAAAGGAATTAGACACTCTCACACTTTTCCAAATACATGTACATACTGTCATTTGAAAGTTACAGAAAAAGCCCTTATTGTAGCAGGATGTGCACAGTTGCACTATTAAACTTTGAATAATAATTTAAGCAAGCCTGATCCGACTCGCAAGTATCCCTTTTCCAGTCTATGGTCTTTCTCTTGAAAATTAAGTATGTGTCAACTACAGTCACTGTACCTTCCAGAGGGTGGCATAAGGGGGCTTCCCAGATCAACAGCAGCTGAAGCAAGAGAGTAGAGACAGTAGTCCCCGATTCAGAAGTAACCTGCCTCAAATGTTGTGAAGCTTTGCGACACACCAAAAAGTTTAAGGCAGGGTGGATTTCCACACCGTTACTGTATGTGCTGGGTCATGCATGTGACCAGACTGTCACTCCTGCTGCAGTACCGACACGTTCCCATTGCCTCTTTAGGAGGCTGAGAAACAGCTCCTCATTTACATTACATGATTGACTAGCCATGCAGATTGGGCTCTGCTGGGAAGCAGGAGGAGATAGCATCTTTCAGAGAGAACTGAATTTGGAAGAGAGGTACAGAGCAGGAACAGTTTGCATTCATTCCCAGCTTGCTACGTGGGATCTTGAGAACATTTCCTTTACCACTTCAACTATACAGCCTGATTTTATTTTTAAATCTCCCTTTTTCCTCAGTTTCCAACCATCAGAAAGCAAAACAGTTCTCAAAGTGAAAAATATATTCACTTAACCTGCAGACTCCCCAAAGAGGAGTCCGAGAATTTTGCATGTCACGAACCTCCTCCCATCAGGGGGGTGGGGGACAACAAACAAGGAAATGTTTCACCTTAAGTTTTAATGATGGGAGGTGGGAGCAACCCACCTTGAAAACACAAGGGGTTCCCCCCCCACCTCCATGGAGTCTAAATGAGTCAATGTGAACTGACTGACATCCAACCGCCCCTCCAGCCACCACACACCTCACTCTAAATTGACATCCACACGGTTGTCGTTAATGGCCACTGCCGAAACACGTAAAGGGTTTGGAAAGCAGGCATCTGCCTCTCCCGGCATGTGCCCCCAGATGACACCACCCACACGCCTATCTTGTTCTTCCAAAGGTAACGTCGTATTCCTCAGACTCCAGCCCACAAGGCTGACTTCACTGTGCATCTCCCAAGTTAGCGCAACATTTCAAACACAGAGCTCCGATCAGCCACAGGGAAAGATAAAGTCACCGGGGTGTGCAAAAGGCAGGCATCGGAGTCACATCACCTACCAGGAGTCGGGGGACCAGGGTCACCCTGCCGATTCCACTCTCGGTCCACTGCTGCAATCCCACTCCTAAAGCATTCATAGGGCTTCCCGAGCCCGAGAAGGTGGCTCCCTGCAGCTCTACAGTTAGGAAGCAAGGAGCTTCCCCTCTCCCCTCCACAGGACTCCCCGATGCCTGAAGGGCTGAGGCACTCGGGAAACGGCAGCAGATAAGGCACCCAGCATCACTCCGCTTCCCCCAAATGAGCTCGGCAATGAGATGTAACAGCAGCCTCTCTCCTGCGCCAAGTATTACAGGAGCAGAATATTAACTGGTTCATTTATTTTACTGATTACCATATGCAGATATTAAAGTCTAAACATTGCATTTCTTCCAGCAGCCCTTTCAAATTAACGCTACGTTTTAAAACAATACGACAATACTTGAGGTCACCGCTTCTCCTCTGCCTGGCGGCAGGGACCGATGGGGAAGGAGGGGAGGAGATGGGTGTTTGTCCTCGCCAGAAGCTCTCTCGGCTCCGGCCGCGGAGCCCTGCCCCAGCCCCAGGAGGGTGGGGAGTCTCCGGGCTGGGACAGCCCGACGAGCCGCGGGCACACAGGTCGAACCCTCCCCCGCGGCCATTTCACCTGCGCCTCCCTCCCTCCCCCGCCGACTTACCCCCTTCCGCCAGGCGCTGGGAAACTTTCCGCCGCGGCGAGGAGCGGGACGGGGCCGGGAGCGCTTAGGGCCGAGGCCAGGCAAGGGGGCCACCGCCACCCTCTCGCAGCGAGGCCCGCGGGGGCGGCTTGTGCCGCCGCCGGGTCCGTGCGGGGAGCGGGGGCAGCGCCGCCGCCGCTCCGCCTGCCGCTGGCCAACGCCGGCTGCGGCTGCCTGCGCGGCGGCGGCGCTGCGGTGGGGCCGCGCCGGGGCGGGAGGAAAACTTCGAGGCTCGCAGGGGGAGCGGGGAAGCGGCGCCGCCGCTGCCCCCCCGGCGCAGGGGGCCGGGGAGCGCCGCGGGCTCACCCAGGCGCCCGGCGCTGCCGCGGCTCCCGGCTGGGGGAGCGCGGCGAAAGCGCTACGCCGCGGCTGAGGGGCTGCTCATGCCCGCCTCCCCGCTCCGCGCTTTATGAATCGGCAAAAAAAAAAAAAAAAAAAAAAAAAAAAAAAAAAAAGGAGGAAGGAGGGAGGGTTGGGGGAGAAAAGGGGGAAGGAAAAAGAAAAAAGACAAGTATTTGCGAGGGCTCCAGGCATCCCTGCAACCTGCTCCTCCGGGATGGAGCAACCAACTCCCTCGCAGCCCTGCCGTGCCTTCCCCCAGCAGCGCTCCCCGGCCGCGGCGAGCACAGCCAGGGAGGGACGCGCGCGGGAGACGGGGCCACCGCGCTGCCTCGCCCGCGCCGGGAGGGCTCGGCCCGGCGCCGGGCTCTGGGGTCGCTCCCTCCCGCTGCGCCCCCTCTCCGCGCACCCCGCCTCGGCCGTGCGGGGAGATGCTCCGCGGCACCAGGAACAAAACCTCAGACAAACCCACTCTCGGCACTTACTGATCCCAACTCCGGACCGACGCGCGTGGGCTGCCAAGTCCGTACGTTTGCTGGCGGTGCCTTATCCCCAAATGCCACCTGTAGGCCTTTTTCCTGGGAGGATGAACGTCTCAGCTACCACCCAACTGAATTCAGCGTAAGAAGTTTCCGGTGGTGAATCAACACCGTGGGGACCTGTTGGCTGTCCGGTGTGCTCCTGCCGTCGCAGGGCTGGGTTCGCCCCGCGGCAGGCTCCCACTCCTCCCCCGAGAAGATCCCACCTAAACCTGTGGCGAACTGCACCTGCTGCAGGAACACACGAGGCTCTGCAACGGCAAACGTCTGGGTGTTACCTTAAAGAAGCAATACCTTCATTTCTTAGCAAACAAACTCCAAACTGATTCAGCCATTTAGCACCAATGCAAGGGAAGGACCGCTCACAAGTGATGAGCAGCTAGAATACTGCTGGTTTCAAATACAAAGGAAACTTTTTTCACACTACTCCCTCTGCTCATCTCAGATAGGACAGGACGGGCGCTCCTGCGCCCCAACACACCTGGAGGAGTGCTTTCCTAAGCAGCGCTACCCAAGTGACCGCAGTACCCGAGTCTGCCTCTAATCACACCAAACTCCCCTCCCCTCTTGCCTTCAAATCCCGTTATTGGGTTCACCTGTGCACCTCCCTCATTAAACTGCTGCAGGCAACTCCATCAGCTAAACCACCAACAGCTTTCTGCAAAACCTTTTAAAAAGGAAAATAATAACTCCTGACCTTTCAAGTGAAGATGACCATGTAAATCTTTACTGTCTCAATACCGTCTCAGATCCAAACGTTAAAGTTTACGTTTAAATTTATGAACCACAGTTCATGAACCAGTTTAAATTTATGAACCACAAATTTTCTGCACAGAAGCTGAATAAAATCTGAGTTTCCCAAGGATTTTCAGATGAGCCTGCTAATTCATTTGGAATCCTGTTAATTAAACCCAGCCTTCAGAAGGACTCAGACTACATTTCTAGAGTACTCAGTAGCTTAAACACGCTGGATATCAGAACAGGAACAAAGAGTTTAACGTGGGGTCGCCTCCCGCAAACGGGATGCCGCCAACTATTACCACTCCGTGTAAGCGCTTCTCCCCTGGACGGCGCCCCTGAAGCAGCATTCACCCCCTCGGAGCCTCTCACCCCAGGCGCCCTCGCTGCCCCCAAACTGGTGCCAGGAGCTACTCGGGCAAATGACTTCACTCCTTCCCGGCACTTCCTCGCCGCGCGGGGCTCCGGCACCCCAAGTCCACTGACCGGCCGCGGCGCTCCTGCATCCCACCCCCCGTCCCGCCGCGCCCCTCACCTCCGCCTCGGTGCCCTCCGACCACAGCCCGGGGCGGGGCAGCGCTTCCCCGCAGCCGCCACCTGCTCCAGCCCGGCGGGCAGACGCGCCGCTGCCGCCGCGGCGTTCCTGAGCTGCAGGCGCTCCGGCGGGGCGGCGCCGCCACCCGGCGGCCCCCGGCCGGCCTTCCCCCTCCTCCACCGCCGCCTCCTTCCCCGCCGCTCAGCGCCGGGCCTCGGAAACCCGGGCGGGGGGGGGGAGCCGAGCGGCGGCGAGGCGGCAGGGCTGTCAAACGCGGGCGGATTGTGCCCCCCTCTCGGCTCGGAGGGCCGGTGAATTGCAGCCGCAGACAGCGGGCTGCGGCCGCCTGCCTTCCCTCCTGCCCGCCCGGCGCGGCGAACCCCGCCGGCACGGCGCGCTCTGCCCCGGCACCCCGGTCCCGGCTTTAAATACCCGCCGTGGCGAACTTGCAAGCAAGCAGGACGCTTCGTGGGCATGGCGTATGCTTCCTACCCTCAGAAGCTGAGGAGCGCACAAAGACTGCGCACTTACTTTAGTTTGCCTTGTCAAGGAAAAAAATGCAAGCTTAACTGAAATAGAAATAGTGGTGAGCTGCCACAGGTGTGAACTCTACGAGTGGGATTCGTTTGGGGATGCTGGCATAGGCTGGGAAGTTGATGAGGAGAATCATCTTCATGAAGTAAAAATGAATATTAATTATAGCAGCTGAAGGAGGAAGATAGTATCAGCTCATTAGCAGAAATGTTGTTTAGGTTTCCACCAATTGTATTTGCACGTTTGGTTTTACAAGCGAGATATTTGTAAAGATCCTCATGCACTTCAATAGAGGCCCCATGAGCTTTCTGGTAGTAGTTTATTTTCTTTAAATATGAGCATTTCCTTAATATGTGAGGCTTGCAGGCCTAACTGAGATTTTTGGTGAACTATCTTAAGAAAAATCTCAAACAAGCTGGATCAGTAGCCTGTGGAATCGGGGGCTCAGCCATTATTAATTTTTTTACTTCAAGATTCACGACATAAACCACACACACTGAAATTTCTCCCCTGTCTTTGGGGGAACATTAGCTTGAGCCCACAATCAACAGAGTAGGCCAGGCCAGACTCCCCTGCTCAGTGCGGGATGCGAAGACCAATTGTTTAACAATAAAATCCCAAGACGACTGGAGTTGGCCTGAGACTCCAGCAACCCCAATGCTGCTGCTGTTGCCACCACACTTGCTCAAGTGAAAACACGAGTGGGGCACCGCTCCGAAAACAAGTTCTGACCAGTCAGCTTTTTCTCAGGGCTGGCTTAAAAAGTCGGTCTCCCACGCCACCATGGGGAACTGACTCAGGTTAAAAATAGTCCTTTTTTTCTGGATTGAGTTTAACATGGATCAATTCCCTGATCTCATTTCTTGCAGCGGCCCCATGGACAGACCATTGCACTGGTGCAACTGCAGAGAGCAAGAGCAAGTGACACAGGTGGGAATATGGGATGGCAGCTATTTAAAGTGGCTCTGCTACCAAAAGAAGTGTTTCCCAAGCTACATGTTTCTGCTCTTTTCCTTGCAGCAACTTTGCTTGACCCTGTGGCATGCCAGTTCAACTCATTAAATCAGCAGAAAACTAACCTGGCAGAGAAAAAGCAGAGTTTCCTTCATCTTTAACAAGCCAAGTGGGATCACTGAGGAGTCAGATAGGCAGCAAAGCCATCGCTGAGCAGGTCAGGAACGAGCAGACCATGCAGGTGGTGCAGGACCATCCCCTTCAGCTGCCAGGAGTGGTTAAATTTGCTCAGCCACCTCGTGACCCCTTCTTCTCAATTTCACCTGTCTAAATCCAGATTAAATCCCCCAACTGCAGTTGAGTCCCAAATTTCATCCCACATGTTCTCTGAAGTCAAAAGCAAAACTAGTATTGATTTAGACGGGGCCATCTTATGTTCCTCTCCCCTACAAAAGTGATAAGAGCATGAATTTTAACCCCTGTTATGTCCTGGTGCTTTACAGGAATCCTATAAATATTTACATGGCAATGTGCACTATGGAAATAAGCCCACAGTTCATGCCTCAGCATTGTTTGTAAGCACACAGGTGAATGAAAACCTGTGTAATGACTTTTATTCTCTCTCCTCCCATGCCATACTTCCCTTCCCTCAGGCTTCTTAAACATCCAAATTCTTCAAATTAACTGCTGGAGGAAGAAAAGGAAGCATAGGGAGGTTGAGTATGAGGAAAATACATAGCAACATTTGAGCTGGCTGTTGCACTAGCCAGGTATTTCTCACCACCATTATTAGATGAGTCAGAGAGACTTTAGCAGACGATCTTGTTTGCTTATGCAGAAGACCTACAAATTTGAGAGCTCAGGAGCTTTTGTACTAATGCAGAATTCAGAAGTACTTGTCACCGTACACAATCTTGTTTGAAAAGTAATGCTTTTAATTAGAGAAAGATTTAATTTCTACTTCAAAATTTGGTGGATGATTTTAATAAGAGAGTAGGAATTACAAGCTAAAGTGTCAAGACCCCATTTATTAAATATTTGCATGCGCTTACATATAATTTAAACGAGACTGCCATTTATTTAATCTTAAAATTCAGAGTGAAAGAGCAGATTCGCCACTGTTTGTTTAGGCATGGCTACATTCACTAAGCTCATGCCTTAAGCCTCTGCTTAATCTGTTTTACTACTCAAAATAATTGCAAACAGGGCAATACCTACTATTACATCCCTACATTCTCTTCTCTTTTAAAGAACAGTTAATCATAGGAAGAATGTGCAGAGGTATTTGCAACATTTCTGATTTTTTTCAATGGCCAGCTGTACTGAGAATTTGTTCAAGGATCAATGTGCATTTTATATAAATACAATTAAAGTTGTGAATATAATTCCCCAGAGCCCCAAATTAAGTTCTCCTAATCCATCATCTCCTAGTGCTATTGAAATGAATGGAAATTTCGGTATTGATTTCAGTGAAACCAGGTGCAGCTCCTTTATGTGCTAGTCCATTTTCTTGTCTGACATCTACAGGTGTAAATCCAGAGTAACTCTACTGACACAATTCAACTGTCCAGCAGAAAGATACATTCTCTTCCATGACTCCAACCCTCACCCTTAATTATGCATTCCTATTTCTTTTTCTTTAATACCATCTGAGTGCCATCCTGCCTTCCTGAAGTTAATTAAAACCATTTGGAAATACTCCCAGATGTAATGTGAGGAGTGGCTGAAGCAGCCTCCACTAGTTAGTCTGACAGCTTCACACGGAGCTGGACAAAGGGCAACGACTCTACCTGTTTGCTAATAAACATTCTCCACCTTAACCCTTGAATTAAGAATGACACCTATTCAGAAAAAAGAGACATTATCCAGCTCCTCTTTGGGAATCAAGTTTAAGAATACATTTTCAAATACATTTATAAATATGTAAAAATAAAAGCACTAAGCAGTGTATTCAGTTGATGACTGGGAGCCATCGAATGTGCTGAGTTAGAAGTCATCTTGTAAAAAAAGTTAGTAACACCTCATAATTGGAAGTTTGTAAAGGCAATCCAAGTAGTTGCTGTTCTGAACTTGTCTATCCTCAACAGAAAGCCACCTTTACATCTACATTTTTTAAAATGTACACATATACGTTCACCTAGGGATGCCTGTGCAGGTGTGTGTATGTACATGTATGTGTGTGTCGTGTATACTGTGTACAGTATACAGCTGCATGAATACTGTATCCTCAACAGCATCCAAAATCTGCTATGCATAGAAAAGGTATTGATTTCACCTGTGCTATTTGGGGAAGGTTTTGCCAGGAGTGTCTCGCAGATATTAATTAATTTACATTTACTGCAAAATGTGCTGTCTCCATGACAGAGACACTCAGAGAAAAAACCCAAACAACCCATGCCAGAGGCCATGCTGCAAGTCGTTTGCAGAGGAGAGGCTGGCACCTAGAACTTACTGTCCTCCCCATGTCCAGATAGCCAATCCACCCTGCCTTAATTCCAGAAACACTGAGTGACCACGCTTCCCATTGATTTCATTTGCAGCTGTGAGTGCTCAGCACTTCGGCACATTAGGCCTGAAGGGTCTAGGAGATGAGACAAACACAGAGAGTAGCCACAAGAGGTATTTTGGTTGAAGTGGCTTGCTCAGCAACACGCACAGACTGCAGCAGAAACAGGGATAAAAGAGAATTCTTCTCATTCACCTGCCTTAATCACAGGATGATCCTTTCTCTTTCAACAACCCCCTTCATTGTTCTCTTCTCCATGCACCTTCACATTTCTACAGGTGAACTGAGAACCTTTCTGACACGCACATAGATATACTTACATCTAAGTACTAATATGTGAGAGAGCTGGCAAGAGAGTTAAGTGCTGTAATTAAAGATTTCATCCTAATATCCACATAGAGGTTGAATTAAAAGGTTACACCGATGATTGTCATTCTGGCTTTTCGTAACTTTTCAGTGCCTGACTCCGCAACTGAGGTGGCTTTTAACACAAGAAAACTGACATAAAGAAGAGAGGGCTGTTGTTTTCCCTGTCTTTTCTTCAAGCGGGAATAAGTGGAAAGAGAGATCACAATGGTTCCCAATCACCACCTGTGTACAAACCCCACACAACAAGAGTAACTACATCACCTGCCAAAGAGAATAGATTTTTGTCCTACCTGGGAAGTGGCGTATTGAGGTTATTTGTTGGTTTAGTCATTGCAATAGGTAAGACAATATTTCATTAGCAGTCCAGTCCGCCCAAGACTCTTTCTCTCTGTTCCCTGTAGAGACTGTGTCCCTGCCAGTGCGAGAAGCCATTATTCCTGGCAGCACAGTGTGCCAGGTTACACTGTTTATGTTTTGACAAACTGCCAGCGTTTTGCTAAGAAATCAAGTGCTAAATAGGGAAATTACCAAGTTTAGATCTCAGCCAGAACTGAACAGAATTTCATAAAGTAATAAATGCTTTTCTCTAATTCTGAAGATTTTCTTCCCTGCCAAGTTCCAAAGGATCATGGAAAACAACATAGGTGCTTCAGCCTCTAAAAAACAACATTGTCAGAGTCTCTTACAAGGGTAAATTCTAATCATCTGAAATAAATACGCTGTGCTCAGGAAGCATCATAGTTTGAACCAGAAAATAAGACTGGATAACAGCAAATATAAAGCCTTTTGTACACGGAAGAACGTATTTATGATTCTTAACAAGTCCAGACATAGTCCCACTTTTCCAACATGTGATACTGCACCCAGGGAGGTTTGGGAAAGCTCATCTCACATGGGATGCCCTTCACTCAGAGCTTCGGATCCCTCTCCCAGGAAAAGGGCTGATTTGCATCAGTGACCGTTACTTCCCTACTTGTCTGTAGCACCTAGGGACAGCTGTCAAAATCAGGTGTACTTTTTTGAAAGTTAACACTAATAAGGTTTCTGTTCTGATGCACAGAAAATACTGGAGTCAAGAGTTGAATATCTCTGACTGGTACTAAATACTGGTAACTAATAACAGCTAAGAATAATTAGCAGCTTCCAGAACAGACTCAGCAGTTTTTTTAGGGCTTAGTTGTTAACATATCCATCAAGAGTGATTACACCTTATCACTAACTAAATCACAAAGTTAAAACACAAATGCAGCACGCATACAGTAACAACAACTAAAATACCGATATACTCTTCAAAGTCACTAGAAGTTTAGTGCTTACATCATTTTACTCTCAGTTGGGAACTCTTCTGTATCTGTGGTTCATAAACACCTTTGTATAGCTTTTTTAATTACCTACTTGCAAATAAAATATAAGAACTTTGAAAAATAGTTCTTGTTTATTTAATATTTTGAATTCTGTGTTCAGTATCTTAGAACAATGCCTAGAAACACTGACAATCACCTCCTGAAGTAATAATTTCCACCATTATCTAATTGTCTATTCAGTTCTGCCAACCCTTCTGGAAAGCCCAGAGACACAGAGCTAACTTTCATCCTCCAGATCTAATGACAGAGGGGTGAACACGTTCCTGTCCATCACGCTCTGAATGTGGGGCCTTCCACTTGCTGGCCACCAGAGCGGGTCTGTCTGGTCATTTAGAGACCTGTGTTTCAGTACGTGTTTCAGTATGTTGACCCTCACCAGCCTTCCAGGTTGTTCTTACATTTCAGAGTGGTTTTAAAATATTTCAGGATTATTTACAGGAAATGTAAATTTTTCTCTTCTCTTTCAGAAGCCCTTTTATACATCTGTTTGGTGTTTGACCTTTGCAGCTCCCTGCATACGGTATATCTAGACTTGCTGTCTCATTAAATGTTCCACACATTACTTTTTACAAAATAGGCTGAACATTATTTTTTCTGGTCTTCCATACCAGCCTTGACAGGCTGCTAGGGCACGCCTGGGACAGTCTATGCTTTCAGTGGCTGGGAAAGACACGTTTAGCTTCCACTGTCTGAGGCATATGGACTAACCCCATGAGTTAAGCAGATGGGAAATGAACAGTCCTAGAGGAAACACAAGCAAGCACAGCCACAGCTGAAATTCCAACACAAGCATTTTTGTATTTCTGTTTTCTCTGTTAGCAAACTCCAAGGTAGGGAGATTCAGGTCAGGGCAGAAACCTGCATGCATGTCTCCCCTACCTTTAAATGCAGCAAAACTTCTCTGAGTTGTGACACGTGAACAATAGTTGATGCAATTTTAAAAGTGTATTTTCACTTACCCAAGGACTTCCCTCCAGTGTAACCCAAATATCATTCCTTCTTGTAATCCGAAGAGTACATCCTGACCTATACAAATAGGAAAAAAAATGAGTTTAGCTCATTATAATCTACTGCAAAATACTCAGAAATCTTGATATGAGGTCCAGCACAGTATTTGGGGGTGATCAGCTATCACCAGAATGCCGCCATCTTCACTTAAGGAAAGCAGGAGAAGTAAAAACTTTACTGTAACACAGAAGAGTGGAAAGGCTACTGTGCTGGGTTTAGGCGGCAAAGTTTTGATAGTGGGAGGGATGCAGCGGTGGCTTCTGTGAGGCAGCGACAGAAGCAGCCCCCATATCAGGGGCATGTTTATAATCATGGGAACCATTTAACAGCAGCAATATGGCATGATTGCTTTTCATGCAGAATTTCTTGTAACATGACTGGTCTTTCCCCACACAGCCCTAAGTAAGAGCCCTTGAGACACCTGGAAGAGAGGGATTCCCTGTAGCACATGTCCGGTATACACCTCTTCTCATTTCCACATTATGCGTAGGAGGAATTCTTTCTGAACAGAAAGAATGTCCTTTCTGGGAGCACTCACTGGGATCCCAGGAGGGGATCTTTCAGCCTGCCAATACCTGTAGCAAAGCATTAGCAGCGTCACTGGTGTTAAGTGAGGCAGCACACTGAAGCCATCGCCCTAGGGGCCCACAGAAATGTACATTATTCTCTGCCGAAGACTGTAATCTGTCTCAAAGGCCACTGGACACAGTTATTCGGGTTGGGGAGTGAGAGGTGCTAGGACACGAGCACTCTTCTGTGCTGTCAACTGTGAGAACCAGCATCTCTTAACCATAGTAACCAAAAGGTGCAGCAAGGTATGGTTGCCCTTTTGAACCTTTTCTAATGCATTTGTCAACATTGCATATTGTTTATTCACCTTTTTGTAATTCCTTACTCTGGCTCAAGTAAGGGCAAGATTTTCTGCTTCAATACAGATCTGTATTTTGAGATTAATAAATACATCAAACAAGAGAACACCTGCTCTCATTTTTTTCCCTACTGAAACCTAACCAAAAATGTACCTTCTTTCTTTTCATCTCCTACTCAGTTTGTGGCCCAAAAAAGAACTTTGTGCCTTGCACTGTGATTAGATAGTCTCTCTAATAATACCCTTCTGGAGGCCACATGAACAGCCCTTTGAATACTTAGTTTAATTAAGTCAGGTGTTGCTTCTACATCCCCTACTTCACTTACGTGGCTGGAGAGAGGGGTGGCACAGTTATGCCTTTGTTGAATCCGTCCTGGCTAGAGCTTTCATAGGACTATTGGCTATTCCGAGTTAACATTTTGTCCTGCTTGCCAGGTGCAGGTATAAATCTCACAGGTTTTTAATTTCCCAAATCACTTTTACAACTTTAAAAAAAAAAAAAAAGGTGTACAGTTGCTGTTTTTAAAGGACACCTCCCACCATCAACTGTTATTTTTTTTAATTAGCCCATCTACTTCATAATTCAGCTCCTGGAACTGGAGCAATTTACTGCATTTTCAAATCAGCATCTTTTTCTAGTATCTCCTTATCTTGCACCTCAGTTTCTGGAAAACAGCCAGCCTTGAGTAGGACCTGCCTACCCTTCCCAGTAGCAGAGAGTGATGATCCAAACCACTTAGCTGCTCAACAATGTCATCAAGTGTTTGTTTCCTTTACATTTCACACTCTCTTTCATTGTGGTCTTGTAAGTATTTGCACCTCAAATTCCATTTTTAGTCTTCCTAATTTCTTTCTTTTTGTTTGCTCTAAATCAGACACCATACTACCAATGCTGAGTAATTTGCGAGGATTGCTTTACACATCTTGCAAACTGTACTTCTTTTTATATATCCCAGTGTCATTTCTTTTTGTGGAAGAGCACAATATTATTGATTCCTGTTCAACTTACAATTGATTGTTTCCCTCAATTCCTTTTCTACAGACCTGCTACTTTGCCAGTTATCCTCCAGCATCTTTGTGCAGTTATTCCCACTTAAGTGTTACATTATGCTGTGTTTAATTTCATCGCATTTTTCATTAAACCACTCAATTTATACAGTAATTTCTTATTCTCACTTTGTCTTACAACATACTTGCAGTTCCTCTTAGCAAATAAACACAAGCAGCGTGCTGTTTATGCCATCATCCAGGTCTGTAATGAAAACCTGAACAGAACTGGCTCCTGCACAAAGCTCTGCAGATCTCATGCACCGCACCCTTCTCTTTTGATAGTGAACTGGGGATAACTCCTCTCAGGTATAGCTATCTAACTGGGTTTGTATCTATTCTTCGGTAGTTTCATTCAGAGGATACTTCCCCATGAGAGAGAAAAGAACACCTACTGTGTTTGCCCTATCCACAAGAATCATTTCCCTATTTCACGAGAAAATTAGATCAGCTAGATGTGATTTTTTTTTCCTTCAGACAAATCCCTTCTGGATGTTGTAATTCTAGGAGCTTACAAGGACAGACGACTTGCTCCATCATTTTTCCAGGAACTGAAATAAAGTTTGATAATCTTGAAAAAAATTGAAGCAGGCACTTTGTAAGAGAAAAGACAGAACCATGAACAGACAGACCAGACATGTTTTGTGGCCCTACTCCCTCATTCCTAACAAGAGACACACAGACAACTGTGCTACAGGGGCTTTACAGTTACGCACTTGCAGCTTTGGTAATAACCTTCCCCTGGCTTAAGCAAATGCAATCTCATTGCTGCACTGCTTTACAGAAAACCACAGGCAGTCTCAATACAGAGACTCATTAGACAAGGCCATTCTGGCACGCGTGGGAAGTTGTTAGGGTAGACAGTCTACCGTTTCCTCCCAGAATCAAAATACGCGAATGGTTCAAAAGCATACCCTCTGGGTGGGCAAGGCTGCTCTTCTGTGCCGGTGATGGAAGCTAGAAATAGGTGCACTAAGAATAAACCGTGACTACAGTACCACAGCACCAAATCACATCCAGGGCTTCCCAAAAGATACAGTAGAATCTCAGTTTCTTGATATTTTGATGTATCAATTCTAAGCTATGAAGGAAATCCCATGGGTTTACGATCTTTGTATTTCTATGGTGCAGGGCTGGAGTCATGCACAAAAGGGGTGACTCCCTATTGCCCAGTTCCAGATGAAGTTATCTATATTCAGCACCAAGTAAGTTATGAAATAGCTAAGAAAATCATACTACAGTATCAGGATGGTAGTAATCTGCATTCCCTTATTACTTAGGGACACTTCTGCACAAGGCACAATGCCTTGCGCTGGAGAAACCTGGAAGAATATCAGATCCTCCCTCTGCCCTAAAAGTACTGTAGCTTTGAAATCTCCCCTTCCTTCAAGCTGCCCAGCAAGCTGTGAGAAGAAAGCTCAATGTCTTAGAGCTCCCTGTTGTGGAGTGCACAGCTGGCACAGTCTAGCACAGAGAGCTCGGCACCGAACAAGGGAGAAAGCACAGTTTCCACTCTATTGGAGTGTTTTGGTCTAACAGAGGGGTGAAAGTCAGGTAAGTGACTTTCACAGACAAGAAACACATGTTGCACAGCTGTAAAAGGTCTAACAGATACAGGACAAATTCTTTCAGATGGATGACTGGACATCCCATTGATGTCAAAATGGTTTCCAAAAATATTCCACTGAAGACCTCATCAAAGCCAATTATTCACTATAGTTTCTACCTAGCAGCTTAGGCCAGGAAGCGGAGACTCCCTTAGCCACTAGCAGAAGCCCCTGAGGAGCTAGAATACAATTAAGCAAAATGGAATTCTGCCAGGACCATGAAGCTAACAACCTTTACTCTGAGGAAAGCGCAACATTTAATGGCCAAAAGGTGAGTGTCGTTCCTCTGGTGACTTCTTCACATTAGCCTGAGGGAGAAGAGCAATCTTTGGCACTTATCATATCACTCCCAACCATGCTAGCTCTGCTCTACTCCAGCCATTCTTTAACAGCACTCACTTACTGTCTTCTTCCATAATTATTTCTCTACTATTAAATGCTGAACACCCTTGATATAAACATTTGAAACACAGCCCATGGCTGTCCCTTTTATAGACTGATGGCCAGATTAATACTAATCTTTGTTTACATCAGTATAAATCCGTAATAGTCTCACTGAAGTTACCCTTGATTTATATGGGCACAACAGAGATAGGAGCCCAAACCAAAAATCTAAACAGGCAATTTATTGTTCTTAATCAGGAGAAACAGAGATAGGATTTTAGGGGGATAAAACAATTTAAACAACGAATTCATTTTTGAAACTACTTTTTGCACCCTTTAAGAATCTTTCATCACTACCACTGACAAGCAACCACATCCCTGAAGAACCCTTATTCAAGAATCTTCTTAAACTAACTGTGGCATTGTCCCTAATGCCTACCAGGCTGGCATGTGTATTTGTGTCACTTGTGCATTTGCAACATGAGAAGATAGATTTTCAATGTTATCGGATTGACCTTTGAAGACTTACATGAGGTATTGATGAGTTACAAAGCTGGATGTCAAGAACTGGCTAAATCTTGACTAACTGAAGTATCCAGTGTCTCACCAATGCAGTAAGGTATTTGGACAAGCTCAATTCAAATAATCAGCTCAGCCTGTCTCAGGTAAGTTTAGACTGGCAGAACTTGTTAGGGAATGGCTGTTTGCATGCGGTATTACTGGCTGACTATAAAATAGTTGTTTTGGTCTAGGAACAAACAAGAGACAAGATAACAGCACGTGCAAGTGTAGGAAAAACTGAGGATAAGACAAAAAGGTTACTGTTAACTGCATTTCTTTTACAAATTAGATGGAAAATCACCCGCTGTTTAGCACAGACAAAAAAATATTTACACACACCATGGGGCAAGCTTGCTTTGCCTTATAGTGCCTGAGAGCCTTCTAAAAACGCAATGCAAGTTGTCCTCTCTCTGGGAGACAATGCTAACTCTTGGTGTGAGGTACCACACATCAGCATTATCAGATCACCTGAGAAAAGGCAAAAGCAGCCATGTAGTCTCTGAACACTTCATCAGTATCACCAGTAGAGCACCCACTCCTATCTCTGCCTCTTCACTCACCTTTTCTGGAAAACAAAATAAATCTTGCAGTCGTAGTTAACTCCACTTAAAAATTAAAACAAGATGCTGCTTCTGAGAAAGTGAAAGGAGAGTTTTCACAATTAATCAGATTAAGGGTCGAGTTCAAGGTGTTTGGTATTACAGACTTGACGTTCTGCTATAGCATGAACTGCCTATGCCTCAATGGGACTAAGAAGTTCAGTGTTGTATGAGAATCCAGATGGTCTATTCAGACTAGGGTGTCCCCGTATTTAAACCTCCTGGAAGTTGTATTCTGAACCTATTCAACAGGTCCCATACATGCATCACCTGAAGCCACTTTCATCTAAATACTGACATGTAAGTGTTGGCAGTGATGGTAAGCTTTTTTTTTTCTGAAAGAGGCCTATGGGAGAACATAGCACTCTGCCTGACTTACTCTGAAAGGGTCCAAAATGACATCTTCCACTTCCCCTCAACAGAGGCTACACAACTGTCCTAGGGCAGACATGAAAACCCCTTCCAGCTCTTCATGTTGAAGTCATGCCAGTTTCCATGATGTTAGGGAAAAAAAAACCAGAATTAGAAAAAAAGAAAAGGGGAGTTTAAGATTGATCCACAGAGAAGAACAACCACATGTCAGGAAGTACAACTGCTTACTAAACTGGCCAAGAGACCTGCATTGTAGTCCCTGACCCAGGAGCAGTTATTACAATTCCTGTTCAATGTGAAGTGCTAAAAACAGGTCCATAGAACAGCAATCTAGAAAGCCTAACTCACAGTTCTCTCTTCCTATAGCTGTTCCCTTATTGTTCACAAGTGTGTCCTCCGAGGGCTTTGGTTCACCTGTGTGTTTGTAATGAAATAAGGTTGAGCACCTCCAAGAATTCCAGCCTTGATAAGACACTACATCACTGATTAAACTCATCAAGATGGTTTAATTATTGTCATAATTTCTGGTCATTCCCTATTAAAAAAGAAATAGTGGGAAATGATACAGCAGTAAAACTTATCACAGACATAATGAAGGAAGAATGACAGATTAGAAGTATTTAGCTAAAAGAAGAGACAAATACGGGGAAAACAAAGCTAATGAATGATATGAAAACAAAATTGGTCATAGCAAGATACTGTTCTCATGACAGGAGAGCACGGGATCACTGGAAGCAATTAATTTGAAAATGATATAAGACAACATAATTTTATGTAACAAAAAGTTAGTCTGAAGATTTCACAGCTGAAAGGCATTCTTGAAAACAAGTTAGCCAATTCTTTTGTTTAAATTACATTTATATGAGAATGAGTTACATCAGATCATAATAAAATTGCAAACATGAGGACACAAATCTTCATGCTCCAGGAAGTAAACCAAGTACCACCAAGTAGTAGCTGGAAGAATGGACAAATTACATAGGGAGCGGCTTTCTGCATCTCTCTTAAATGCATCTGATTCAGCAAACTGCCTGCAACAGGATTCTGGACTAGATGAACCATTAGTCTGATGTAATATCACAATTCCTAGATTCTTACTTTCAATAAATTGAGCTCAAAATGAGAAGTACCTTAACTGTGAAATACAAGCAAGCATATTCACTCGGAAACATTTTCCTCCATGTTATTATACTTGATGGGTAAAGCATGCAATTCTATTTATTTTTTAATTAAGCAAGACATTTACACTGTGCCAATGAAATAGTTCTTACAGCAATGCTAACTTGCTGAATGATGAGTGCAGCAGTGGCCCAAAACTAAGCAGGGTATGTGATGAGGCCTAGAAGTTGGGTAATTGGGAAGAACCATTCAAAATCAGGAAATTGAACTGAAAAGTCAATTCAAAAAAAACCCAAACATATTAGGAATTCCAAATTTAGATCAATACGTGTTCATAAAAACTGCTCTAATACAGTGGTAAGCTGTCTCTGGATAGCCACGAGCAGGTTGAAAGCTTATGGGTAAGAATCGGAGACCGAGGCAACAAAGGGAATCTTGTCGTTGGGGTCTACTACAGGCGATGTGGCGGTGACGTCAAGATTAGAGGCAGCCTGGGCTGCAGTGATCACGTGCTGGTGGAGTTCACAGCCCTGAGGGATACGGGTCAGGTGAAGAGTAAAGTCAAGACCCTGAATTTTAGGAAAGCAAACTTCCAGCTCTTCAAGGAGTTAGTCAATAGGACCCCCTGGGAAACTGCCCTCAGGGACAAGGGAGGAGAACAGAGCTGGCAGATCTTTAAGGAGGCTTTCCACAGAGAGCAAGAGCTCTTGATCCCCAGGTGTAAGAGATCGGGCAGGGAATTGCCTGATGTAGTAGCCAAGCCACTCTCCATGAAATCTGAAAAGTCATGGCAGTTAGGTGAAGTCCCTGGTGCCCCTCTACTCTGCTCTGGTGAGACCCCACCTGCAGTACTGCGTGCAGCTCTGGGGCCCTCAGCACAGGAAAGACATACATCTGTTGGAACGAGTCCAGAGGAGGCCACAAAAATGATCCGAGGGCTGGAGCACCTCTCCTGTGAAGACAGGCTGAGAGAGTTGGGTTAGTTCAGCCTGGAGAAGAGAAGGCTCCAGGGAGACCTTATTGCGGCCTTTCAGTACCTAAAGGGGGCTTATAGGAAAGATGGGGACAGACTTTTATGCAGGGCCAGTTGTGATAGGGCAAGGGGTAATAGTTTTAAACTAAAGGAGAAGAGATTCAGACTAGATATAAGGAAGAAGTTTTTCACACTGAGGGTGGTGAGGCCCTGGCACCAGTTGCCCAGAGAGGTGGGAGATGCCCCATCCCTGGAAACATTCCAGGTCAGGCTGGACGGGGCTCTGGGCAACCTGATCTAGTTGAGGATGTCCCTGCTCATGGCAGGGGGTTGGACTAGATGGGCTTTAAAGGTCCCTTCCAACCCAAACTATTCTATGATTCTATACTTTGCTAATTGACTGTTTTGTTAAGGTTCATTAAAGACTTGTGTTGTAGACAATAAATCTGGTCGGACAGCTAGAAAGAGTTAGGTTTGCCTCTGAAGAGGGGGATGTTCCAGCCCAGAATGTATAGCTTCTTTTCAGCCTGTGATGCTTAAAATGGTATTTGTTGCTTAAAGTCATCAGATATGTTTGTTTTTATTATTTTAGCTGTATTAATCACTAAAAACCACGGTTGTACTATACACATTTGAAATAACCATACTACTTTCATGTACTATGCTGGGTCTACACAGATTACAGCTACAGTTTATCTATTTTGAGCATTTAACTTACATTAACATTGCATTTTTTCATGTTTTCATTCAAGCTACGTCTGTAGAACATCAAACACTTTTTAGGACTCAGTATGTTTCAGTCTATGTAGAAATGTGAAGTTCTTATCTATTTTGAAACGTGATGTTTTATTATCTAGGAGGAATAAACTCTGTTAATTTGTAAGAAAATACTCTCATAGGCTTCAGTGAAATTAGGCACATAAATATTCTAAGGAAGTATATGGTAAGCAATTTTTCCATGACCGTGTGAGCATTAAATAAGTACTAATAATGCCACACAGAAAATAAAGGTAGCATTATTCTATATGAAGAATATAAAACTCAACAAAAAGAGCCACTAGCAGGATATTTTCAATAAGATTTATATAACAGAAAAATCCTTCCTCCCCCATATATTCCAACAAAGTTGCCTTTGCTTATTTGATTACTGATAACTTTACTAGTTTGAAGATGCTTCCACCAGGAATCTGGCTTTCTTTTTAGCACACATAAGCATGGGTTTACTCATTTATAGAGAGGGAAGAGTGCAGTGCTTCCCTCAGTCCATCTGTACTATCTCACAGCAGGGAACTGTTTACACAGCTCTCTTTCCTCTCAACAATATCCATACTGCATTCTACCTCCTCATCGTGTTTATTTAATGGTAATTTCTAATTCTGAGGCAACTGGCCCAGCTTCAGAGGAAGCTTTCAGCAATCTCTGCAGACCTCTTGCAAGGCAGTCCTGTTCATTTGTCTTGCTCTTCTTGGGAAGAGCTTAACATTTTGTTCCCTGACAGCATCTGTAAGTTCAATCAAGTACGTCGATCAAAATCTAGTTTCTGGAGTTCAGTATATCAATAGAAGCATTTATTATCCACTACAAACATATGTAGAACAATCTGAGTAAAAATTAATATATAAAATCGGATAAAATAATCAGCAGTGCTTCAAAGCCCACAGAGACATCAAAAAACCAAACTTGGGCAGGAAATACATTCCAAATTGCCAAGTCCCATTTTAATGCTATCCATCATAGGTTTGGTCCATCTAACTCTTAAATGTATCGCTCATCCTCAGAGAAGTTGATAGTGATGGGCAAGTATCAAGAGATCCAACTATTTGATTATAGCATACCTAAGCTGTTGCCTGCCAGTGTCAGCCTGCTAAGGTACAATTAACAGTTGTTCTGAGAATTAGACCTTTTGAAGTATGTCATGGTTTAACCCCAGCTGGTAACCGAATACCCCGCAGCTGCTCGTTCACTCCCTCCCTCCCCAGTGGGGTGGGGAGAAGAATCGGAGAGAAAGGAAAACTCGTGGGTTGAGATAAAAACAGTTCACCAGGACAGCAAAGAAAAAATAATAATATTATATATTGATAATAATAAAATATAAGGATAATAGAATATATAAAACGAACGATGCACAATTTCTCACTACCCAGCGACCAATACAGCCTGTCCCGAGCAGCTGTCAGGGAACACGGATATTCCCCAGCAGCGATCTCAGAACAGCAAGTTCCAGAGAAAGTGAGCGAGGGAACGAGCAGCTGAACAAACGAATGAAAAGGCCCGAATGAACAAAAAAAAGGGAAAAAGAAGGGAACTGACCCACCAGCCAACCCCCACTTACACTGTGCATGACGTCTATGGTATGGAATACTCTCTTTGGCCAGCCAAATATACTGGCTATACCTCTCCCAAGTTTTTGCACCTGCACATTAGCAAAACCTGGGAAACTGGAAAATGTCCTTGATCACTTAGCAGCAACTAATAACATCAGTGTATTATCACCATTCTTCACGTACTAAATCCAAAACACAGCAGCTGCTGGAAAGAAAATTAGCTCTATCCCAGCCGAAACTGGGACAAAATATCTCAGTTAAAGACAAAAAATCTTTTTTTGTGTAGCAACAGACACAGCCACTTGGACAGAATACAGTACTGCCCAGTACTCCAGGCCACCCTCCATTGCTTTGATTAACTCTCTCCTCATTTGACCAAATAAGGCTTTTAATAGCTGTTTACATTCTTCTCAGTCTGAAAGCTTACAGACCTCAATGATAAATTTTTATCGAGGCCTGTGTTGGGCGAAATACATTTTTGCTTACTATATAACCCAGAATGCCACCTGAATGATCAGATTCAAATACATCAGGTGAGACTCACTGGACTGAATGAATATCTTGGGCCAAACACCATTATCAATTACCTTTATTGAATCTCAGTGGGTAAAGGGGGTTGAATGTTAGCAAAAGAACTGACGCGCTGAACCTAATCTGTAAGTAATTAAACCACTTTGGAATAATTTCTGGTTTTCTGTAACCCAAACAAAAATCTTTTCTACCAGACCTATTTGTTCTCTTCATTGCAGCTGCTCACTAAATCCTGTTCATGTCCTCCAACCGGTAGGAGAACAAGCGATATTCTTGTTCTGCAGGGCTTCCTGAATGACAGCCTGCCGGCTGGGTGTAGAGGTTAATTTTAGCCCTCATAATCCGAAATGCTTCTCTGCCTTCACGGGGCTGTCATCTGGTCTGTGAGAAGTTAGAATTAACCTGCACGCATCCCGAGTGCTGCAGGAGCCCATCCGAAAAGGACATTCAAGTGCAGTTAAGTGGGAGAGCCTCTGCCAGCATCAGCTCGGCTCCGCTGCTGTGGATCAGGACAGCTCAGGGCACGGCCAGGGCTGATTCAAACACATGAGGAACCCCCGAGGAAGCCATTTCCCTGGTCGTGCTGAGCACTTTGGTGACCAAATTCTTCCACGTACCTCTCATGCCCTGGGCCCTTTATGACACACCAGCTGCAGTGTGTACTTACTGCAGAAAGGATGAAGGAGTTTAGAGCTACACAGACAGAAACAGAAATACCTATTAAAAAATAAAAAGGAACCCTGAGCTCTGACAGTTCCATAGCTGTCCTAAGAGGCAAAATATCCCCGTTTCAGAAGATGCTGTCACCATCACAATGTCAGCACAGAAGAGCTCCTGCTTCACTCCACGCTGCTCTGGCTTATTACAGATAAGATTAGAATAGCCCTTCCATTTTCATTAATTCAATGGCATCCCATGATCTCCTTTTGCTTCCGGCTTCCAAGTCTTCCAGCAATTTGTGGGTTTGGCAGGAGGGAGATTAGGGGTGGTCCTCATTCAGTGTGGAAACTTCCCTGAAGGGAAAATTAGGGGAAATTTTCCTTTTCCCCTAAATGAATGAAGCTATAACATGTTCTGAATGAAGTCTGTATTTTCAAATTAGCCAGCACCATAATCAACCCAATATTTAGCAACATGTTAAAGAGCAATTTAGCACACCCTTTTGGACATTCAGACAGGCTGCCGTCTGTACTTACTTAGGTATTGAAAGGTAGTGTCGGAAACACTATGGCCTAGAAATACTAAGCTCAAATAGTTTTAATTTAGAACAGAATTGGGATCCATGCTGAGTTGTACAGTCACATCTCTGCTCTGCAGCTTGGTACCTACAGAGACAACTATAGACAATAAAATAGTTTTCTTAAATAATACGAGTACCATCACCAATCCTTAAGAGTAACTTCCATCTGTTACTAATAAAGCACTGAAATAGCAAATGCTTACTTAAAAAATCAAGCTAATTCCTGTACGTTGTTCACGCAAGTAACCTTATGGATAATTTCAGTGGGACTAATTCAAGGTGACCTGAAGCTGTTTGCAACGCAGAGACCAGGTGGGCTGAGCAGTATTTATGTCAACGTACTGACTCTCACATAAGTACAAAGCAAGGTAAGTCCTGGATCTGTTAAGAAGGCCACCGAGGATTTCGAGCTCTGCAAAGTTGAGTGGTAGTAGACAGGTCTGAAGAAAGAGATGAAATGCCAGTCCTGTAAGGCTCAGCGTCCTTTTCCCCGGGTATCCACACTGGAGGTTACTTATGCTGGGCTTACTATAAGCCAGCAGCGGCCTGCAGTAGCTTCTCTATGAACACATTAATTAAGAAGAACAAAATGAACTGTGCATCAAGGTATGCAAGTTTTAGATCAACTGTTGCAGAACTAAATACACGCTGGCTAATGAACAGTTACTAAAGGGGCAATTTAATTTATAAATGAAAAGCATGCCATTGTTTGTTTATTTTTAACATTTCACATTCATAGGAAAGACCTATAGGCAACAGAAAATAGAATGAAGAAGTGAAGTTCGTAAGAGGAAAAGAGAGAAAAATGCAAAAAAGGACTAACAGCCTGTGAACATGAAAACCAAGAATTAGTAAGACCTATCTTTTGTTCATACAGGATATCGTTTTTTAAGACTGAAGGTCCAAAGGCAATTACTTAGCACATTTTAACATTTGTCTATGTAAACAGGTATTTCAGTAAATTACTGCCATTTCAAAATATAATGTATGCACCTACCTATATGATTACTCATAAAATTTTGTATTCAAACCTAAAACAAATTTAGCAAATTTTATTAGACCATAAATGTAGGTATTTTCTAATTTATAAATTACTTAGTTCAAATTGTATTTCTAAAAAAAATGATTCAAGACATGCACTATAGTGTGGTAGCATTTAAAAACAGCAAGGCTGTAGGAGTGTGTGTTTCTGGCAAAATACAATATATGTGTATAGACAGGGAAATAAAACAATTGTATTTACTATTAATGCCCTCCCATCTACATTGACTATCAATCATCAAGGTATTAGCATCATTCAAGAAATGGCATGCTGCGAGAAAATCATGGTAATCCATTCAGTAATCCATATTTCTACGAATACATGAAAAAAACCCAGACACCAATTTAGGCGGGTTCTCCTCCCTCAATAGAAATTTTATGGGTTATTTCCAAGGAGGGAAATCTATACTGCATAGAAAATGTGTAACTAAATTCACACTGAATGAATAATCTTCCATTTCTACGGTACCCCCCGACACATTCATGAGCTTTCCAAATGCACTTTACAAATGGATTTGCTAAGTACATGCCTTACAGGAATCATTTGCAGCCTCTCCTGGGAGAAACATAGCTAAAGTTTACTATACACAACAGCGATATGCAAAAGTTAGTAAGAAGTGAGATAAAGATGAATCATTTGGAATTGCCAAGAGAGTTTTAAGTGTACAGTATAACTATCAAACTAGAATTGGATCAAAATAATGAAGTTAATATTCTTCAATTACTTAGCCTGGGTAACACCAATACAGCAAAACCAAATATATCCTTTCCCCATCTTTTATATGCAATATGCACAAGTGAAAAAACAGGGAGCTTGTGAAGCAGAGGAACAACTTACGGAAAACAAGACAGAAATGGCCATATTGGCCTCCAAATTACTATCCCAAGTCTCCTTGTAATTCTAAATTGTCACTCACTCAGATGATGTTGGCAGGAAAGTGCTTAATGGAGCTCCTTTTCTTCCTTTTGTGAAGATTTCTACAGCAAGAAGGCTTCACAGGTGGGCACAGGATGACTTCTCTTCCACTGAGGAGAGTTTGGTGAGATAATCTGGTCAAAGTCAAGCTTTGGGTTTGACAAAAGAGCTCTCTTACTGTTTCCATCCTGTTTTCCAGAAAATTTGCAAAAACCAGGCATTTAGTGTTCCATACAATACAAAAAATGTAAGATATGAATCATCTGAGTCAACACATTACAAAATATGAACTACTAACAGCTCCTTTGATGCTAGAGAACTAAGAAATGCCTACACCTTGCCTCAGATCAGCTGTTAGGCAGGGGCTTTCAGAGAAGGGGAAATAGGCTCATGAGCTCTCCAGTGATTAAGAAATTAATCTATATTCTTAATGGACATTTCTACTGAAGTATTTAACCAAGTAAGAGATCTCAGCTTCTAAATTCTCTTGAGTTTAAGTAATACTTAGAGGAGACTATTTCTTTCAGACTCGCATCCCTTGTGACATTTTACCTCTAGTGAAGGACACCCCACAGGCCTTTGAAACCATCAACTCACCAGACGAAAAAATGCCCCTCAAAGGCACGGCTGCTAGTACTGAGATCTTCTGTGGCTGGTAGTTTTGGGGATCATTTGTTTCTGAGAGTTTTCAAGTATACTCACGGCAATACATTGCTTTTAATTGCACAATCAGTGAGAAGGAAAAACATCCCTTTCCCAATAGTTTATAGACAAGCAAGTCATACCATCCAGTGGGACACATTTAAGGGACACCTGCGACTCGGAAGTCTGCTTGTGTCTAGTGTAGGGTTAATGCCCTCCAAAGACGTAGGCATTTAGCTAAGTTTTGACACAGCTACAGCCTGGTGATTTCCATTTCTCTTTGGAGGCTGCACCACGCAGGTGTAATTTAAATCAACAGAGTGACTGACTAGTACTGGCTGAGCTGACAACTATCCTCACGTAAGCGAACAGAAGTGTAAGTCCCTTCAAGGCCCTCAGCATGCTGGTGAGAGCTCCCTTCCCAGCACACTACTGCAGTCCCCTTGGTGGACCCCTTAAGAAAAATATCATAACTTTTAAATTTGACGTATCTAAATGCTTTAATTACTTCTCCATATTAAGTTTCCTCCACAGCTGTTTTGCTTTCTTTCTATCAACTGATAGACTGATGCTTCTGTGTCTGCGAGCCTGAAGAGGCGGACGTGCTCGATGTATGGGTACCAGGGGAGTGGTTTCCCTGGCAACAACCATCACGTGAAAGCCCGCTGGATATCCGGCTACTCCTCCGACTTTTTCTACTTCAGCTATGCGGTTAGCCGAACTGGGTACTAAGTACCCAAATCAAATCAATTGCAGTAGAAAGAGCAGGGCTGAACAGAAAAATATCAAAGATGTTAAGGTTCTTCTATTTGCTGTTCAGTTTAACTGAAGACAGGTTTTGCAGAGATGTAATATTTTAAAGTAACTTTTTTCTTTTAAAATTGGTCTCACTGAAATAATTTTTTTTCTTCAAATGTAGAATGAGCTGTATTTCTTCTGTATACACAGCTTCTTGGGAATCTTTTTCTTGAATGCGGGTCTAAAATGTACAAAATTTTAAGTAGCATTTTACATTTTTTCCACCTCCCAGAGGTCGTTCATATGTTCTTCCGTGTTTTTCATAAGGCTCATTTTAACAACAGTTTTAAAATGAACAAATCAAAATTTTATTATTTTTTCCCTAGTGGGTTTTGCTAATACAAAACAGGTGATATTGTTTTAATATGTAGAGCTTATTTTGCTATCTGATATGAAATGTGAAAAAATACACAAAATTCAAATATTACAATAATCTAATGCAAGCTTTGCTGATATTTGCTAGATATTTCACTGATGTTTGCTTGAAAAATGATCTCTGCTCTCCTTAGTGCAATAGTGATCTTATTGAAATATCTACCAGGAAGTCTTTTCACATCCTTTGGGTTGTTTATAATAAAAGAGCAGTGCATTGCAAATAATACAGTAAAAAGAGTCTGTCACGTATGTACTGCATTTTAAAACAGTTCTGCATCTCCTACATTTTCCTTCTACGCAACTCTTGTTAACTTTGGTCAAATGAAAAAAAATTGAGATGCACAGCTGATCTGCATCAGGTAAAGCCCTGGCCCATCAAGTTTTTGATCTGGTCACTCATACAGCTGTGAACTTGGATACGTCCATTTAACTCGGAGAAGATCACGTGCCTAGATGAAAACTGTAAGCAAGAAAACATGCCCATTGGGCACAGGGGAGAACAAATCACGCTTTATAGCACAGCAACAGGGAGAAGGAAAACAGCAAAGAAGTTGTTCTGTATTTAACTGCCCAGACCTACAAAAGGAGTGAACGTCTGTTCATTCTGTAATCTAACTTCCTAAATTGGACTCGATCATCCTTACGGGTCCCTTCCAACTTGAGATTTTCTATGAATCTAAGTTTTGGCCACCGAAGTTCCCTGTAGGCCTATGAAACTGTTGCTCGTATCCAGAACTGCCATAACCCCAGCTTAGTGGGTGTGTATGTCTCGGTGAAGAACACTTGCAATGCACAGCCTAGGCATTCCTACAGCTAAATCCTGTAAGGATCGACACTAGTAGGCTTGGTAACCTATAAAATACAGAAAATCTTCCTAAAACTAAGATGCACATTTCATGGCAATTTTCAGGTACTGGCCCCACTCTTTTTAAACTACATAAGAGTGTAGAAATTAATCACTCACCATAACATACAAAGGTTGAAGCTTCTCTGCCTAGGGAAATTTTGACTCCCTCTCTGCTTTCAGCTGAGGACCTCTTATAGTATCACTTCAGAGGATAAGCATAGTCAAAACGGACAGTCTCTGCAGGTCTGCTGAAGCTGCATCACTGTACAAAAGAAAAAGTCAAATAGCTGTCTGAATAAAATGTGTATCTGCTGCCCATCTGGGGGGAGTTCTTCCATTGCACTTCAAGGAAAGGCGAAGAAATTGAACCCGGTTTGATGGTGTACCAAAATATGCAATACGCAATATTTTGTCTACTAAAAAAGTTAGCCTTTGGGAAAATGCTGACTTTGCTCTTGAAAGAAAATTAATTTAAAATTGATCTGTTTGCCAAAAATCTAGTCTGTCTTCAGTAGAGTCCTAATGCTATCATCACCATCTTCATCACAGCGTTCCTGTGCACTCACGAGTCATTTTTGAGCACAACAGAGGAAAGACCTTCTTCTCCCTCAATCAGGTTAGCACTGCTTTTGTAGCTGCCATCCAGGACCCCAGTGCAGGACACCTCCCAGAGCCACAGCCAGTGCAATACTGCTAGTATCACATGGATTGCTTTTCACTTCCCACTTAAAGCAAGTACAGCGCTGCAGTAGAAATTTAAATCTTGCCTGAAGATGTAACTATAGAATAAAAGCAGGAAAGAGGCAACATTTCTATTGCAGGACAGGGACTCTGTGAATCAGCATCACCACAGCCTGTCTCAGTCTGTCACAGAGAGAAAATTCTTCCGACTGAGGAAGTTCAGACTCCCTTCCTCACCTGTGGAACTGAACCTGGACTATTCTATGTTATAGGAACAATCTCTGTCACTCACCACCTGCATTACCTCACAAAATATCAAGGAATTAACGTTCTGAAACTGGAGAAAAGAACAGCCTTCCTTTATTTCAGACTGAATTCTTAGACTATATTAGTATATGAAGTGAAATGCATTTACTGAAATCAGTATTAATCATAAGTTCCCTATACCTTTATTTTTATAGAACGCTACTCTTCTGCGATAAAGATTTTTACAGGAAAAGAAAAAAAATGTTAATCTAGTTCATATAACACTTTAATAAGTTTTTATATTCACACTTTTTCCTTCCTAAAGCAAATTTGTTCGATTTGCTTTAATAGAAGCACTGTAGTACTGGGCTTATGACTGCAATGCTAAAGAACTATACACATGTACCACTACTATGAACAAGCAAATATCGATTCCAAGAGAATATAAGCCCAAAACAGGTCAATAAAGTCTTTTTCAGCATTAGTAATACGTTATCTCCAATAAAATTTAATGATTTTAAGAACATTTACTAAATACTCACTTGCTTATTTGAGGTCAGTTTGGCAATTTGTTTCACAAGCGGTGGAAACAGACAAAGTTAATTTTTATTAGCATAACGTCAAACAGTATTAGAAAACTTAGATCAAATGGGGTTTTGGCAGTCAAAACCCTCCTTTGAGAAATTATAAAGAACAAACATATATTTTGGCAGACGGGATTATAACATCTCCCACGGATGGGATTTTGGTACTTTTTTGTGATGTTAAACATTCAGTGTTTCAATGAAGAGTACTTCAACAGATGAGCTTAGCAACGCTGGCACAGAAAGGGAAGTTTTTTCATTATTTTCATGCATGTTCCTTTTGCCTGCCACCCACCCACCCCCATGCTTCACTATAAACAGCAGAAGCATGCAGAGGTGGTGGTGTAGAGATAGCCACACTCGATTTCTACTCGCATTTCCAGTAAAAGTCACCTGGAAAGATCTGGCTGGACAGAGAAATAATAGAGGATGCTCCTGCACCAGTGGCTTCCTGGGATGGAGAGGGGTCAGGGGGGAACTAGAAAGAGGAGATCTTGTGGCAAATGGGGAGGAATGGCTCGGAGAGACAAGTTGTAGAGCACGGAAAGCCAGGATCCAGGCCATACTGCAACTGCAAAGGGGATACGGGTCACAGCCTTTCAGCGGCTGAAGTGCAATCAACGCTCCAGAGTCCAGTACGTTATCCAGAAACAAATCCCAGAAAAGCATTAAAATGCTATTACACCCATTCAACCCCTGGCAGCCATAGATGCCATTTTCTGCAGACAAGACATTAACATTACGCTCCTTATGCTGCTTTTTCTTAGTTTGTACATGTATAAATTAATGCCCTAGCATTTGACTGTGGGGACTCATAGGTACCCACCCAATAAAATTTTGAATTTATTTGGTTGCACTTTAGTGTGTGCATGCATGCATACAATACGCAAGTTCCTCCCCTAATTACACTATGCCACAACATGCAGACTGCAGCGGAGGTACTGAAAACTGCTCCTTGCCATGACCATTACCTCAGATTCAGAGGCAGCACTTGTAATACAGGCACTGCCTTTAAGAATGCAGATTTAACAAGTGGAGAAACAAAGTCAAATACTGGACATTTCATCCAACAAACCCGGCTAAGGTGATAAAAATAAATACCTTCCTATGAAAGCCTACAATCATCATAATCATAACATC
The DNA here is from genome assembly GCA_009819775.1 of Phoenicopterus ruber ruber. NCBI lineage: Eukaryota > Metazoa > Chordata > Aves > Phoenicopteriformes > Phoenicopteridae > Phoenicopterus > Phoenicopterus ruber. Next base: position 2,309,763 of record CM020221.1, read on the forward strand.
CTAATGCCTAAAAGAATTTTCAAAGTTTATTTTAGAGAGTTTTATAGTTCTGACTGAAAATCCACGAAATCATACATGAGCAGAAACTTAAACGTATTTCTCCTGGAGGTAATCAACACATGCTCATGTAACATTATTGGAATGGGAGGTTCATTTATGTCAATGAGAAGCATGTTCCTGAATTCAGAACAGTTTCTGTCTTTTAGCTTGAACCGTCTGTCCATAACTGTGCTATCTACTTCTGACAAGGTAATTCAAGTTACAGGTCTTCTAGTAATGTGCGAATGTGAACTTTCAAATTACAAACCTCCCCCAAAAACCCCCAAAACAAACCCTCCCACACTCAAGGTAAAATATTTTACTAGGAACAGCAGAAAACCTCTAATTCAACTGCCCTTGTTGGTAAATCATTCTAAAGAGCAAACTATGACCAGGAAATACAAGAACATTCAAGAAGTCTGTCTTTTACAGATGGCTCCAGTGATTGCTGTTGTCTCGGTGTGTTATGATTTATCGTTTAATCATTTAGGACTGGCAGCTTCTGGAAGGTAATAACATTAAAGGGCACAGGTTAGCTTGTATACCGCTGCCAAACACTTTTTACACTGCTAAAACTTTTGTTAAATGTGTAAATCATTTTGAGCTTGTAAATGTCAAGACTTCAGCGCTCCTGTACTACAACCTGAGCAGCAGTTGGTAAAATTATCAGGTGCACCCCCGGATGGCAAGATTAACACCCTCTAATTCACTAGGCTCTAGAGAAAATACATCAAGTATGAAATTTATGATATGCAACAGCTCAAACTGATGTTGTATTTCCCTTAAAATCTGAACGCAGGCAATTTTGAGAAGAGAAAGTCTGTACTACAGAGCTTTCAAGAATCAGTCTGGAACTTTTGCGAAGTTTATTGGTGCTTCACTGAGCTGGATGCAGTGAGAAACACATAGGCAACCTTGAAAATTGTTCATGAATCTCTTCATGGAGATTAAGGTCACACATAACATTTAAAGAGAACTGCATTAGTGAGCAAGTAAAAAGATACAGTAAATTTAAAAAACTTTTCATTATTAGTGCAAAAGCAGTCAGAGTGTAGAGTTATGGCTAAAAGCATGGGAACTGCCCTATCAGACATATTGATCTCTCGCCCACAATCACGGTACAGGAAATTAGTTCTGATGGAAGTAGTAACTTCTCCTCACTGCACCAAGTTAATAGGGGAAGGTGGAAGAAACACCTTGCCATTGCTAAGGCACTTCGAGGGAGAAGTGTGTTAAACCTACGTTTAGCAAAAGATGAGTGGATGGCACAGAGTTTTGTGGGGTTTTTTCTGTATAAACAAGCTAGTTGAAAGTCCCTAGTCACCTCCGAAACTGAAAATATCCTTCTGCTTCACAGTTTAAATATGGCTTCTCAACTGTTCCTATGACATAACACTTACACTTGATCATCTTGTGTTTCTGTTGATCTAGTTTTGATCAACAAAATACTGTGAGTCATGAGGAAACCGGGCAAAAGCTTTCAGTATGGACTAGCTCAGAAAAGACCAGAAGTAGAGCTCCAGCCATAGCACAAACCCTATGAAAACGGATGAGCAATCAGCATGTGTTCAAAGGCACGACTAACCAGTCCATGACCTCTAGCAGACACTGAGACATCTTAACCTTTCCAAAGCAAAACAGCGGAATGAAAGCCTCTCATATTCACAGACCCAGGACCTCAATGAATTTAATGTGGACAAGCTTTCCTAAAGAGTTCTACACTACCTCCCCTCTGTGTTAAGCACAAGGAATACGTTTTTAGAAAAAGAGGTTGTTGATACTTTTTTGATTACATAAGAAAAACCCAGTTACCCAAGTTCAAATACCATTACCCAAAATAAAGTAGCCCATAATCAAGTCTTTGCTTAGCTAATGAAGGCTCTGTGAATACTGATTTCACACGGTGATGAAGTTTTATAACTGCAGCAGTTTTATAACTACTATAATGATTCCATTCTTACAGGAAAATCTTCCAAACTTACTGGCTGTCTCACAACACATATGACACACTACTCTGTCAGCATGGGATAGCATCTGATGGAAAGACCAGTTAATCAACAGGCAGCAGCCAAAAGATATGACTACGTAGAAGTAAGTCTGTATAAATCTTACTTTACAAAATGTATTGCATGACAAATCCATAAATAGCGTAAGTGAAACCAAAATCACTGTGCTTAATTAATTTTAAAAAGGGAATGCATAGGAGTCATTTGGGATTGAGGAAAGGGTGAAAAAAATGCAGAAGAAAAAAAAAAAGAAAATTGCAACATATACCACCACACAGCAAAGCAGAGAGCAATTTGGCTTCTGCAAAGGACCATTTAAGTAGAGGTCCTAGTTTGGGCATTAAACGTGCTTTCCCTTCTGAACCTACCCTGAGTTGGAGACCCTGAAAATACTAACAGATCCTAGGACTTGCCTTGGTCTGGTATGCATCATTGCTGCTTCCTACCAGCATAATCCATAACCTCGCATTTCACGCCACACCGTTACATTTTTTGTCTCTATTGATCTGGCCCTCAAGTTCAGCCAGTGCTACCTGCACTGCATTCAGGATGCAATGCCTTCTCTCTCTCCTCCTCCTTACAGTTAAACACACAGTTATCATGTGTAAGTTGTAGGGGTCCCCATGTCTGTATACAAACACTCCCTGCAAATACAGCCATTTATTCGTGCGTAATTTTGTATTTAAAACAAGAAAATAGACACATTTACTTTGTGTTCCTTTATTTCCTAGCCCATCATTAACAATGACTTGTGTAAATGTTAATTTTTTTAACTATTCAAGCAATATGGGTTCAAGCAATGGAAACTCGTCTTTTGTTTTGTTTTGTTCTCCAGATGAAAAAAGAGAACTGAAACCTGAGAATTTGAGTTGTTATTCGAATAACCAAAAAGGTCATATAGCTTCATGCTTTTGCCAGAGGTTAACTCTGCATTTGCAAGCACATATTCTGTATGCAAAGAAATTTTAAAAAGATGTAAACAATGGTAATTCTACATTTTTTAAAACTTTTTCCATAGCGTAGTGTACATCTACATGAGTGTTATCTATAACACACTTAACATGTAAGAAGAGTTGAGAATTTTGATGGTACATGTAATGCATTAGTGTTTGAGAATATGAGAGGTAGTGATTAAATGCCGAAGAAGCAAACTTCTTGAATAGCAAAGCGGGACATCTGTTCCTTTGCTTTCCAGTCTGCTTTCTTTCTGTCAATTTGTAGCATTTTCTCTGCTCCATCTACAGCATCCCAGTTTTAATTCTTTCCCTGTAACCATTTCAGCCTGGCAACTTCCTCCCTTCCTGTCTCAGACCACATTTTCATGTTGCTTCCCTCACAAATGACACTTTGGCATTGTTTCTTCTTGTTCTAAAAAAATGCATGTTTCTTTTCTTTTTCTTTTTTTAACAGGGATTCTCCATGTGCTCAGGGACCACTGTGCGCTCCTTTAAATTTATTCAGCAAAGGCCGTGTTAGCACATCAGTCTGTGATTTATGATAAAGACAGGGTGGAGTAGAGGCAGGCAGAGGTCTGGCTGGCTAGCTGGTCAGCCTGATCCAGGGAACACCTTGCGTTTCTTTGATACCAAACTTCTGGTTAGCACCACAAAGATTACTTGTATTGCTGAAGGGTAATTACACACACTGCTAGAAGGTACAACACGTGAGGGCATCAAGCTAGCAGATGTAAGGGTAACTGACCCTTGAATAATTTGAAATGATACAGTCCCTCAAGCATCCTGGCAAGGACTAGTTGGTTGGGGGGAACATTCAAGCCTGAGCCCCATAAAAGCCCCAGCATCTTTGTTTTCCTTACAAGCTCTTTCTTGCATCAGAAGTTAATCTACCTATTTTACAATTCAAGACTCAGCATCCCAACAGTTATAAAATCTGATTCAGAGTTCCCATTAATAGCCACAAAAGAATGCAACAGAAGGTGCTATAAAAACAAATAAAAAGAAAGAGACTGGGAGCTTTTGGAATCAAAATCCATAGTTATGACAAGTATGTAAACAAATTAGGGGAGGAGAGAGAGGTATGTAGCAAGGAAACAGTAAGTATTAATATTTTTAGTGCTCACTATGCTCAAACTGGCCCCAGCTTGCTACCAGCCCACTATCAAGGCTGGATAACAATAAATTGCAGAGATCAGACAGAGACAGGTTTTAAAGGGGGACTATGAAATAGACAGGGAATGACATGGAACAAGGATGGTGTAGGACAGAAATTCACACTCCCAAAGCAGCTACATTTAAAAAAAAAAAAAACAAACAACCACCAACCAACAACAACATAGAAGTGATGGTGTGAAAAATGTGGGGAGGGATCAGATGATTAAGACAAACAGTATGGGCACAGCAATAGTCACAGCAGTGATCTCAGGATGGGACGTTACAGAATTCCTCATCCATGCTAACAGCTTGTAAAGATGAAGACAAAAAGACCATATTTTTACATGGGAAGGGAGTCAGGGGAGAGATTTAAACCAGGTGAGGGAGTGAAGACAATGACAGGTGATGCTGGTAAGTCTTACTGGAATATGACTGATAATCTAGTATCTACAATTTACATTTCTGAGGTAATTTCATTCTAAGAGAACAAAATGTTCCAAAGCAGAATAAATATAGTGTGCCATTCATTAATGACACAGACTCAAACAGATGTCTTATTTCTAATTAACACATATCCTCTAACATTATTCACATGTATCCCTTCCTGGGATTGTTTTCAAAGAAGAACAGGTGAATGATGTCTCAGATTAAACAGTTTCACATAACATCCTCTTAGTTTCTGTACTCTCAGGCATACTCACCAGCTCCTCTTAGTTAATGCTCCTCTTTATACTGGCAAATCAATCAAAATCAATTTAATTGCTTATAAAAGCTTAACCGTGCCACAAAAATATTGAAGAATCTTCACTAAAAAGTCAATTTACATAATTTTCTAAATAGAAATAATAGCATAGAACAGAACTTTCCAAAACAAAAAGAAAATCTTGCAATTACAGCTACTTAAAAATTTTCACTGTTAAAATATTTAAATCAATGCCATGCATTGTTATAAAGGTAATGCCTAAGTTGGAAAAGTTTCTGTGAGTACCTAAAAGGGAATTTAACAGCAGTATTTTAGGACAGGTCTCATTATTATACTATGAAACGGAACTCAGGATTCTCTACCTCGATCATAAATCAAGAGAGCCAATTAAAAGATGGTTACTGAATGTCTGATAGAATTTAAACTTTGGTGAGCTTAAAATACTACACACTCTGTTAATTGAAAAGATGCTGCATGGATAAGAGGCTTCATTATGAGCCTCAGATCAATACATTTATTTTAGCTCTCTTTACAGACATTCCTAATGCAGCTATCACTTTGTCATCCGACAGTATTTTGTTATGTGGGCAGAAGCAAAAATCCATTCAAATTGTCCATCTTCCCAATTAAAGTTATTTTTCTTTTGCTCACCAACTGGCTGTGCGAAAACAGTCTCTATTACATTTATACAAGGTGAAAGTAAGCCTCCTCTCCCTCAGGCTGGGGTTTTCCCAGAAGCTGGTAGGAGTCAGAGCTGTAAGCAGGGCCAGTTTAGCGATCTGCAGGCTTAGTGCACTAGATGGGGTAGGCACAAGGTTAGAGAAGTGCCAGATCTGGCATCGGGGGTGTCCAAAATGTGTGTTCAGGAGCAGGATTGGGACTGCTTAGCCTGGTGTGGGATGACAAAATCACGTTCCAGCGCTCTCGCATCATCCCGTGACAGCAGAGTTACGGCACTCAAGCATTCCTTCTCAAGGCACAAGCAGTGAACGCCAGGACTCCCTGCTCTCTGCAAAGTCCTGCTGCACAGAACCTGGTGGAAGCATGTTTACAAAGCCTTTGGCTGGCATATTTGCACAGCGTAGCATGCCTAAATCCAGGGGTTTAAGGCCTAACCTGGTTGCATTTTAACAGTTCAGGTATAGGAGGAGGTATAGGATCTCCTGCCTTTGAATTTCAAACCCTGCTGCTTCCACCAAAAAGCAGCACCTCCTGACAAGTTGTTTCCTGCTTTATTTTATTCTGTTGGAATGGGTTAGTCTAATGCTAGTTTATTAAAAGTACCCTTATTGGGTTTCTTCATGCTGCTCTAGCTGTCAATTTTCTTCCTTCCTATTTATAAATAATGTTTCCTATTTATCCTAAACAGCAACTCATTCTGCTCTCCAACTTCACAAGCTGTCAATTGCAAACAGTAATATAAAGCCCAGTCTCTTAGAGCTTTAAAATAAATATACGAGATAGCTGTAAATTAGCCATAATGCACCTAACAACAGCTCTGCAAAACACTCAAGTGAAAATTAACACTTCAGTTGCTAAGAAAGCTCGATAGAAAACCTTGCCAGTTGTGCCCCTGCTGCCGCCTCACCACAGACCCCATGAATTCAGTCACAGCATTAATGCAGAGTGAGGAATAGTGAGAGTATGAAGTATGTGCATTAACTCTCACGCAGAGCCAGCCCCCAGCCTGCTACGACGGCAACTACTTGAAGACCACTGCTCAGCCAGTGCATACTGGAGCTCACCGTGCATCAGGTTCCTGTGCAAGATTGCCAACATCCACCATTTTTTCGATACCTGCCTGTAATTTCTATGAATGCAATCTGTGCTGCCAGCGTAGCTCTCAACATAGCGCTCATGTCACCTCACTCGGTGGGTCAGAGCACACTGCATGCAAGATGCTGCCTTTTGCTGTTTGCTGGGAGCATACTGGAAGTGGTTAAGTTAGCTGCCTCAAACAACGCTGACTCTGGCCCCCAACAAACCCAGCTGGGACTGCAGAATAAACACTTGGCTGAAGAAATAACATTCAGCAGGCAATACTGTAACATAAAACCCTTGAGAATTTAATCCCACTTTGTATTTATTTGAGCAGCTCCAATGAATGGAAAAGGGTTACTTGGTTGAACAAGAATCCACTTGGCGAAAGGTTTTAATTAAACTTGCATTGACAAAGTCAGAAAACGTAAAAGAGGTGGGTTTTTTTAATAAAGTACTGGATCAATCACAATAGCGACTGTTACCGATTTACAGGAAACAATGACTAAGATAAGCTGGAGCATGAGAAACTGTTTTAGTGTGACTGAACATGTCGCTGAGGTTTTTCTCCCGTTCTGCTCTAGGCAGTTCATACTCCATGTTCCCATGGCTACCCGGACACAATATACAGCTGCTGCACATGCACAACATCAGCACAGCAACGTACCTGACTAAGCTTTGTTAATATCGTGCCTTATCGGCCAGGCTCCAGGCAGGCTATAGCCCAGAACAAGCCTCTCAAGCACCATAAAAGCAGTTTCAGGCAGATCAAAAGTATTTGTGATTACTTCACATTTGGAAAACAATTCTTGAAAAAAATTCTGAAATAAGCAAAACATTTTAGTTTTTCAGTTTCAAGCATCTTGTCTCAAAAAATGGTTTCAGTTAGAAATTTTGAAATTGACGTTTATTTAATTTCAAAGGCTAAACCAATCAAAAGAAACAAAAACAATTCTTCAGGTTTTTCTTTGGGTGAAGGGGGAAGAGAAGAAAAACAATGCCTGGGGTGGTAGTCAGGAATATAAATTTTTTGTTTTATTTTTCTGGTTCAGTCAGAAAATTGAAAAAAAAAAAACAAAACATAAGCTCAATTTTGATTTTTGATTTAAGTTTGATTTTTGATCATAGGCTCTGAAAGTAGTATTTAGACATTAAGTAGCAAAATAAAACTTAGAAACTAATAGTGAGTAAGACCTTGTCATTTAAGACAAGCACAAAATGATTCAAATCTGGAAACAGTTACAGGAACAGGTTAAGTGTTTATTTCCCTTCTCCATCCCACTTGCAATACTTGTCATGAGAAGGGATTGGTTTTGTCCCGTGTTTCAATTTTTGCTGTAGTGGAAGGTATGTGAATGTTAATACCCGCAGTATGCACTAGACCACAGCGCTGTATAGAATTGTTTTGACCTTTTCAATATTCAAATTTTGAAGGACTCACCCTTTCAGCAGTGCACCAGCTTCCCCACTTACAACCGCACCAGCCGTGGGGGAAGCAAGGGAATGTCTGGTGAGAACTGAAAGAGCCTGTGAAAATACACTCCAAGAAAAAGAAAATCTACTGAACAAGGAATATCCAATCCATTCCTGTGACAAAGATGAAAGAAGAATGAAAAATGTCATAAAATGAATTCATTCTCTTGAGAAAGCCAATAAGGAAAAAAACACGTCTTGTCAGACTCCTCTGCTTGTAATTCCCCTAGACCTGGCTTGGGTGCTCCGATACAAACACCAGAATTTACAGCCTTTTGAAAAATGTACTTGTAAATCAGCCAGGCTTATGATAACTTTCAAGGATTTTAAGTTACTGCTCAAGAAAAATGAAGCATGACAGAGAACCCTCAAATATTCTTGACGTGCACTGTTTTTACCAGGACGTGCTGAAGGTGGGCATGGAAGAGGCATAGCTCCTCTGAGGCAGGAACTGGGGCTGTCACGCTGCCCTTCCCAACGCACAAACTGCTCATTGGTATGGAAACTAACTGCAAGCCTGCCAGGCAGCACAGATGCCATTGTCACCTGTTAGGTTTGAAGGCAAAGGTCCAATTAATATTTTACAATTAACAGAAAGCAGAAACCACTTTCTTCTCCACCATCGCCCCCATTCTCACAGACATAGAGCAAAATATTCCTTAGTACAAAGGGAGAGAAAGAGCTTGAGGTCGTAACTCAGAACACGATGAAGACAACAAGCACAGTTCACAACTAGCTAACATTACCTCGTCTTCAGAAGCAACTGAAGCAGGTCAGATTCAACTCTCAACGCTGCTAAAACCAGTACCAACTATAAAGGAATGTACAGGGTATAAGAAGGGTGCTTACATGTAAAGGCTGGCAACCCATTTCTATTTTACAGGCAGCAGCCTGTGCCTCAAGCAGGGGAAGTGGAGGGAATAGTGACCTAACCAACACAGCTCTCTCCTTTCCCTGGCAGGTGCCTAACCACGGCGTCACAGAACCATTTTCTCCTGGTTTACGTATATCTGAATTTTAAACCCTCTTCTTTGCAGTGACACAGCTTCAAAGCCAAGAAGTCCCCATTCCAACCATTTCTTCTCATTGTTAGCAGAGCCAACACGTAGTGCCCCCATGCTGAAAAGTGAATTAATCTCTCCAGAATGAGTAACAATTTTGCATCTCTAAAACACTTATTTATGCTGCTTTCTCTGTTTCCTGGGATTAAAGGGAGGTGGTGCTATAGGGGTGATTAAATCCTATAAGGAAGAAATATGGACTCCTGGCTTGAGATTCCATTTTTGTTTCTAGAAACTGGCAAAATCCCATTTAAAATCACGATAGAAATATTTTTTGTGAATGAAAAGTGAGCCCAAGCAGTAGCGTGCAAACAGGTACAGATTTCATGAAAATAGTTCACAAGCTAATGAAGAAAATATGCATTTTCAGTCATCCAAACATTACAACTTTTTATTTGCTATACCTATTAGAATTACTCACAAGTAAAAGGTCATGGAATGCCAGTGCCATTACAGTATATAAGTTTATTAAGTCTAAGCCTAAAAACCAAGGAGATGAAAGCTTACTTCATTCTTTTTGCATGCTCTTCAGTGCTCAATGGATTAGTATTTTTCTTCCAAGGGGTAATTTCTGCGCAGATACAAAGCAGCCATAAAGGTTTTTTGAGATCCCAGGCTGAGATCTTTTCAAGACTGCGCAAATTAAACAAAGTTATGTGGTTATATTACCGCATTAGAGCAACATGACTAAGAGCTGTCACTGACTGAGGATGTTCCTCTCCCGGGTGACACACAACCTGTCTCTCCAGAGCAGGGCTTTGGGCCAGCACGTGACAGCGCTCAGGGAAGCAAAAAATCCTGCGTGTGTGCGGGAGGACAGGTAAAGTCTGTATTACTGGGGCTGAACGAGCCAACTAACTATGCACTAGAATCAGGTGGACAGCTAATGAATCTTTATGCTTTGCATCTTGCTGAGGCCACAGTTTTATTAATACAACTCATCCGTTAGTACCCATGGTAACCCATATGTGAGAGGTCACAGTTTCACAGAATCACAGAATGGCGGGGGTTGGAAGTGACCTCTGGAGATCATCCAGTCCAACCCCCCTGCCAGAGCAGGGTCACCCAGTGCAGGCTGCACAGGGCCGCGTCCAGGCGGGTTTTAATCTCTCCAGAGAAGGAGACTCCACACCCTCCCTGGGCAGCCTGTGCCAGGGCTCTGGCACCCTCACCGTAAATAAGTTTTTCCTCATATTTAGACGGAACTCCTTGTAACCTTTTGGCAAAAGGCAGCAAGTACTCCCTTGTTCACCCCGTCTCTGCAAAATGCATGCACGCTCGCTGCCCACATCCCATTGCCTGCTCTCCCCACCTGCTTGTTGCTTCAGGGTCAAGGAACAGAGCTACATTAAGGACCTGGAGGGAGTTTCCTCCACTCTATTAATCAAGAGTGTCCTCCACCCTTCTTCCCTCTTTGGGATAAGCAAAGAATCTGACATCAAGAAATACTGCTGCTTGGCTCCTTCCTCTCCAGCCTGCCTGTTTATTAGAAAATTAGCTAACCCCTCACTAACACCTTCTGGAACATGCTCACTATGTTTTTCCGTAGGCATGCTTCCATATCTAGGCCTGACATAGGGTAGTGATTCAGATCATTATTCATGTACCTTCTGGGAGCTTCCCGTGATTGCTGCTGCACCCTGTATTAGTGAAACTCAGCACCACAGCCAAACTATTCAGCTCATCCCAATGAATCACACCCACAACATGCTCTTAACATTGTTCTGAGAAGAGCTGTATTTCGTTATACAGCTTCATGTTCTACTATTTTTAATATTTAAAATCCAAGCTTCGGTGTATAGCTAGGTACCATGTCTAACTAGAGCATTTTCATCACAAATTGACAAACCGTCCAAAAAGTTCACCCCCTTCTACTTGAGATCTCCTGTTCTCAGCACTTAATTTCCACATTTCTAAAGTCACTTTTATAAAATAGTCCCATTCTCACCCTCCCCTTCAAAATCTCTTTCAGGGACATTTTTCCTTTTTGTTAACAATGATCGTGCCTATTTACATCTTGACTGCAGTCAATTTTCTGTTACAAAAGGTTTAAATAACCTCCACCGCAGTCTTTATTTTTTTCCCAGCCTTCCTGCAGTTCAATGCAACTGTCTGTCTCGCCTTTATTTTATGCTCTCTTACCCTCCATAGCTTGACAAACAAGACTCTCAAACTTTAGTTTCAGAAATCTAGAATACTTTGGTCTTTCTACCCAGAGATTTGCAAGAGCAAGAGCTGTATGTCCTAATGAAAGGCCCCAACTACAGCAAATGAGAAGGGAAAGGGAAAAAAACCCAACCACACAACCCTCACCACAGGATTCTCATCCCTCTTCTTGCTTTCTGAAAAAGAGTTCCAATTGCTCTGCTCTCTCTTCCCATACTATTGCTTGCCTCTTTGCAGTCCTTTCTCTTTAAAATGGTCAGCTGAGCCCCTGTTTATGGATTAAGTTCTTTTCCGCTGGGCCTGTGACTTTTTCCTGCTGAGGTAATAATTTTAATTATCTGCTTTTTCTCACTTATTTGCAGAGTCTGTGACCATCACCAAGTCATCATTAATGCATATATGCACAGGTAGGTGCCCAAAAACATACTCTACTTCAGAGCATAGATTTTCCCTGTGAATATTTTTGTTCTTAAAGAATATCTTGCTCTATTATCATCGCATCGCCTGTATGAGGATGATGCAACTCAGATTGTCCTGTTTTTCAGTCAGTCAATACTAAAATCAATACAAATGTGAGACTATGGCAGAAAGAGCCAAACAGCATACGAAAATGGACTGAATATCAGATTTGTCTCGTTCCTGAACTTAGTGATTTATAAAACTCATAACAAATACAACATCACAGACTTGTAAAGGGCAAAGCATTTTGATATCTCCTTACGTTTCATGCCATTCCACATAAATGTTGTGGCTCTAGTCCACTAAATAAAAGAAAAATAAATGCAATTTAGAAACTGTTAATACAGAACTGATCTGATTAGAAACATCACTCTGCTGGAAGAAACGCACTTTCCATATGCCAAAATCCATGTAATAAAAACAAAGCCCCCTTCCAGCCTCAGGTAAGAGAGGAGTAACAAGGCGCAAGAGCTGCCTTTCCACATACCAGACGACCGTGGCCCACACGTGCTGCCCCATTTCCACAGCCGTTTCTGCAAGCAGACATGTACCTGCTTCTCCACAGCAAGGAGGTCCCTGCTGAGGGAGGCTGAAGAGGGAAGGACATATTTCAAAGTAAATCTCGTCCTGTGCTGGGCATAAATGGAGAGACTTCGAAGACAGCGTGAGCTGTGAGGGAGGGAAGTGGGATCTGCCTTGAGGCGGTCACAGCCGGTTCCAGCCGGCCGGGTGGCAGCCGGCACCAGCCTGCAGCACTCCAGCCAATCAGAGAAGGGCACCTCCATGCTCTGGCCAATCAGAGGAGGTTGTGGTGCTGTTGCTGAGGTACAAGATGGCGGAGGAGCGGAGCCCGTGAGGAGCTGTGTGGAAGGGGACACGGCTGGTGGCGGCCCCTGGCGGGAGGCACCTCTGCGGGGGCTGCCGGGGATCCCCCAAGCTCGGACTGGTTTGCCTGCAAGGCATCCCATGAGAAAAGACCTGGAAGGGGCCTCTTTGGGGCTCACCTCTGTGGTAGAAAAAGAACAGCTCAAGCTAAAGTGGTGAAACAAATATTTGGTTAAAGAAATAAACAAAATCTACCAGTTCCTGGACGCCCATCTCCCACTCCCTTTACATACACAACCAACACATTTTCTATACATTCCCACCTCTTCACAAACATCATTCCCTCAACTTTCACCTAAGACAAACATTTCAACTGATAGTAACTATATTTTTTTCCACATTGACAACTTTTTCTTTTCCATAACGTTTGGAAAGGAAGTCCCACGGCAGATACAGTGATCCTGACTGAAGAAGAGATCTGGTTAGTGTAAACATGTGAGTTTCAAAGGGGACTGATTTTAAAAAGAAGAGAAACAGACAGTCTAAGTAATTCCTTTTTTTCCCTTTCTCAAATATGAATCAATTTATTAATGCAAACTTAAGGTGCATTTAATTATCTGAAAATTTGTCTTTTTCTGCTGGGGAAAAAAAAAAACTTCTTCTAATTCAAAAAATGACTAACAAATGGAGACCACTGCGGCCTCCTGCAGTTCCCTTCTGTATGCAGATGGAAACCACACAAGACTTCATGCTTTCATGGCTAATGTTCATCATATTTATCCTTCGCCCCACTGGAGTAAAAGCAGAAAATGCTAATGAAGAACTTTGCAAGAAGTCAGGTTCAGGAAGCTTTTTGTACCCTAGCACATGCAATCGTCGTCATGCTATGTAAAGAAAATGGTCAAGGTATAGAGATAAACAAAAAGAGACCCTAAAGACACATTACATTTTTTCAGTAAGTGTCATTTTCACTAATTCAAGAAGCATAATTGACTTTTCCAGACCAGTTTATTCTTTGCTATCAATTTTATACCATGCCAGGTATGACAGTTTGTTCAAAAAGATAAATTGAGATGTCAACATATTTTCCAATTTTGAGTGTAAATCGTAAATATTTAATGAGCAGATTTAGAAACTTGACTGCTGCATCTGTGTTTGATTTATTTGCTAATGTTGTCAGGACATTTTCCTTATACTTTATATTAATGTACTGAGCATCCTCCCTTACTCTTTTTTCTTTCCAAATTTCTTCAGCCTGCCAATGCTAGGACTAAGACACCTCATCTGTAACGTCTCGGGCAACGGTCAAGAAAATGAATGTCTCCTCTCCCTTCCCTCCCTCATGCTAAGCCATGACATTTTTGTGTATCTCAAGGCAACCAGAATATACTTCAGTAAACCAGCTTTGCAGAGTATCCATATTAAACTTGAAAGGAAATCTTCCTTAGACCTTTGTTTTTCAGGGGGTTGTGTAGCGTTCTTTTTCACTTTTTAGACTAGTCTGGACATTGCTTTATAATGCATTACACTAAGTGAACACTCTTCCTGATGTTTCAATTTTATGAAAAAATCCAGTGGCTAGATTTCAAACACGAAGACATTAACTTTTCAACCCGCTAAATAATCCTAAATTAAATTTGCAATAACTCGCTAAGAGCCAGAAAGTCTTTTTGCCATTTAAGGTAACCACAAAAAGCAGGGCAAACACAGCAAAGTGACTACAATGCGATCCGCTGCTTCAGACGGTCCATCCGTCTGTGACAATTGCGTGATGGCCTCATGTAAGCCGTGGCTTCTGGTCACGCCATTCAGGGCCTGCTTTGCCTGACTAGCCAGCAGGGCCACAACAGGATGCCACTCGAAGTTAAGACTTCATTTTAATGACCAACATATGACTCAGGATGTGTTGGAGAACCACAACTGCGATGTGCACAGGTGCAATAAAACAGAAATTACCAAATGTAACAACGGAAAAAGAGAAGGGAATCTTCTCATTTTTCTTTTAGCATTAGCACAAATAAATCACACTTTCCTCAAGGACAGATTACCAGCTCAGCACCAAATCTTCCAGGCTTACCGTAGTTATTTAAAGAAGCTTCATGTATAATACAATAAAACTAATATCTTTAAAATTTAGGTTATGCATATTTTTAAAAGTTGGAACTCCCAGAAATAGGATGCATGTTTGATATTCTAATCAGTTTGTTAATGGAAGCTATCTGTTCAAAGTTTATTTGCTTAACTACACAAAATATTTAAACAAACTATTTAGTTGCTTGCAACATCTGTTAAAGAAATGACACAATATCCTTTTGAACTCCCAAACACAAAAAGAGAGCTATTGAAGCAAGTTCGCCATCAATTACTGTCTCAAAATGACTTAAGAAAGAATTTCTTCTAATCTCCAGCAGCATCTTTTATATAATCTTCTTTGTAAAAGTTTAAATATATTTTAAGTAGCACATCAGCAACTCCTACTTCCAACAACTCAACTCACAAGACAGACAGGTACCTTTGGTGGCATACTGAGAGCTGAAAAACTTAAGCATTTGCTAACTTGGATGTGAATACACGTGAAGAACACTTCTGTGGCATATATAGTTTTTTAATAAATGATAGAATACTTAACAATACAGATCCTCCAGCACAAAGCACTGAAAACTAGGGACAATGCACTGAAAAATACTGCTGGCACAAAGCATTGTTTGCCCTAGGTATTAGCACTGAGGAGAGATTCTAGGCACACAAGATTTTGATAGAAATAATCCTAAAAGCCATTGCCCAAGTCTCTACATCCATATTCAGTTTCAGTTTAATTCTCAGAGTGAAATCCTGGCACCGAAAGGTCAGTGGAACAACTTCCCTCGGCTTCAGCCGTAACAAAGCTTCACTAATCTAGAGTATCATTCATTATCATTAGAATTCAGAACAACCTGTCAGGAAATGGGAACAAATCCTGTAAACAGTTTTCATAAACTACGTGTTATTTCCATGTTCTTCATTGCAGCAACAAATTAAGGATGCATGTTACAAGAACACAGTATGTACAAAATGGAGGAGAAAAAAGACGAAGAGACAAGGAAAGGCGAAAAGAAGCTTCACATTTGATATTTTTCACTATTAGGCAACTGCTGAGAGAGTAAATGGTTAGGAATATTCAGCAAGCAGTTATCTGTGAAGCTTATTTAATTGCATGGAGACAAGACATGACAAAAAAAGAGGCCCTCTCCAATCCTTAGATGTACATGGTTTATTTTTTTCTGAAGTGAATAATGAAGACTATAGATAAAGAATGTTTGTACAGCATTTTAAAGATCTCTAGTGCAACACAACGCAGAGTCCAACCCCAAACGGGCAACAACATGCAGTGAGAACGCTTCTTTCAGAGTGAGTGACTGGGACTCATTAGAAAATAAATTATCATCGCCCACACCGAACAGATGGTTTTGATGACCATCAGGCCATTGTCATCAACAGGAATCGCCACGAGACTTCACATAGCTTGGATGTTGTCTTTGTGACATTATCAGTGACTTGGGGGGTGAAAAACAAAATAATTAGTGACAAAGTTTGAGGTGACACAAACAGTGGTGGAACAGCAAATATCAGTGGATGAATCACTGGTAGAGAGTGTCCTCGATGGCTTGGTAAACTGAGGAGAAGGAAACAGCAGGCTTTATACTATAGGCAAATATTAAGTCAAACAAAGATCAAAAAAAGGATGCCTGACTTCCAAAATGGAGGATTCTATCTGGAGAAGCAATATCTTTGAAAACAGCTTGAGAAAAGTGTTGCAAGAGCACAGGATTTCTGTATTTATTTTTAGATGATAGCCAATCCAAAGATTAAAAGAAATTTTGCTCAGCTGGACTCGTAATATTAGCTTAAACTCAAATAGTCTACCTTTAGATTCTTCAGTTTTTCATGTTTGTTTTATTCCTTTTCTAATGTTAAGTCAATCTCAAAATGCAAACGATCTTTTAAAAAAATCCCCAGTCTTACGCCTCATCCTATCACTTCTTTTTTCATCGGAACTATTCACTAAATTTATCCTGGATTTGCAAATAGTTTTAGTGCCCTAAACTTTCTCCAGTCCATTAATAAAGTCTTCAGGTAGAAAGTACTGCTGCGTACTATTCAGTCACTTAGTTTATCGAAGGGAAGGTGAGCATATGGGGACCAAAACATAGGTCTAACATGTGGAAAAGAGGCTTGAGAATTGGCTCTTAAGTCTAGAGGAGCAGCTGATGCACTCACATAAAAATGTCAGGGAAGAGCAGACAACAACATTAATGTAATAGAATTGCTGAGAATGGCTTGCTTTCCTCCACAGCACACATCTGTTTAAGAAGACACAGCAATCACTTCACTTGTACTTGAATTCACCAACACAAAAGCTGTGGGTAACTTAAGATCTCTCTCTGCTTGTTCCTTTGTTTTGTTCTTTTTCCCATTTCCTATACGAACAGAAGCATTCTATTCTTCTCATTCCCTATTGCTTTCATACGCTACTGAGCCCATTACTTGATTATTATACTTTCTGTTCCCCATGTAACAGTTTCTTGTATTCCTAGTATGCAGTTCTTTCCTAAGGATCCTCCACACTGCTCCTCCTTTCTTGCAAAGTTAATTTCCTCCTCGCTTCCCTCCCGAAACGACTTCATTCAACTTTTGTAGTTCTTCCCTGCTCATCACCCCTTCCTTTCTAAGGGCTCCTGCTCTTCGTAGGAAGGATTGACCTGAGTGCCCAGACCGAACCAGGATCTTCCCTTTTGTCTCTTCTGGCTGGCCTGCCCTTTAGTTGCTACCAGCCATACTCCATCTTCACCTTTACTATGTGGTCCACAGAGAGGGAAAGAGCAAAACTGACAAGGTATCCTTTGAATTCTGAATGCCTTTGTAGTCAAGGGAGTGTTTTGATGTAGCTGAGATTTGAGTTTCAGGGATGCTGAGAGCCCTTTCATTCCTCTAAGCAAGCACTCAATTTCTCGATCATATAAGACCAGAAAAGAGGAGGAAAATGATGATGTATTTTTATGAGTGAAACACAATTACTGGTGTATGAAATATAGCTGTAGTAATACGTTTTTTTTCATACGTTTATGAACTGGCACTTGTTCACGGCAAGAGAAATATATTATCTAGGCAAAAAGATGAGGCATTCTAAGCATCAGTTCCAACGTCTTACGTAGGGGTTGCCAGCAAAACAGGAACAAAGGACACAATCCGTGTGCAGACAAGGAAGCCAATTCCTTCTTGACAGCCACTTCACCTGAGTCAGCAGACACAACGTGTTTTCACAAGAGCCTCCTTCAGCTCCCTTCCTATTTTTCCTTGAGGATTATTGTCACTGGGCTAGATGTTGCCAAGGTCAAAGTAAAAGCAATGTGGTATTTTGAACAGCAAAGCTGTCATGGAGGACTTGCTAGAGAAGATGTGAGTCAGACTGAGGCAAATCTTATTAGAAGCCAAAACAATTTAAGAAAGCTACATTCCAGCCATAGAACATAATTACAGAAGAATGAGAGAAAAAAGCTAAATTTTGAAATCTAGAGTATGACTAGCAATTTAAAAGCAGCAAGTGGGAGAGGAAAATCCTTTCTATTTCTTTGTGATTCCAAGTCTGCTGCACAAAAAAGGTTCGGAGGCATCATGTTTCCACACCTATGGCAAATAAAACATTGCTGCCACAAGCCAAAAGCATCACGATCTGTATCAAAATAAACAGTTTCAACTTATTTCTGCTTGGTGATTCTGTTACTTGCTGTGTTTTAGAGTCCAGAGGCTTTAATTGAGATGGACTCTAGCTGCATTAGGTACGTACAAACACACAGGGAGTGTCTAACCCATAGCACTTAAAGAGCTGAAATAGTCAAATAGCTGGAAACCAAGACAGTACGAACTCTATGGTGGTTTTGTTGGTTGCAGAGTAGAAACCACAGGACAGACAGACAGAACCTCTTAATTAAGACTCCACATTTCACCACAGCATATTTGCACATAGTTGAAAACAACTGAATCTGGTTTGTGAGATGTTGGTAGAACCATAGAAAGAGACTTCAAAGCTATCTGCTCACACCGGGTTATTTTCAACACTAACTACTTGGTCATGTTTGGAACCCAAAGTTCAGCTGTGGTATTAACCCCCCTCCCACACAGAGAGACAAACAAAAAAAACCCTAGCTCAAAAGCAGCAAATCTCCTGGAAAGGACACAAAACTCTTAAATTGGAAAAATCACTGAAAGGCCACCTCAACTTCTCATGGGAAATGGTAGTTCAGCTTAATAGGCTTTATTAATGATTTCTTTAGGAATTTAGAATTATGCTTTAAATTTTTAATTACAAGAAACACAGAAGTCAGATCTGCAGGTAATAAGAATTCACAGCTAGAAAGTATCCGTTTTTCAATTCATTTAGTAGCTTGTCTCAAATCTCTTCAAACTGTTATGACTTGCCCACTGCTGACATACAGCTCTGGGACAAAAATGTGCTATTGCCATTTGGAAATCCTGCCGATAGCACAAGATGTCCAATGAAAAACAGTCAATACAAAATATGCAAGAAAAGTTTGGGGCATTTTCTGCACATCATAAAGGTGTTTGAAATGCTCCCTTGAAGGTTTGACTTATTGATCATTACACTGAAAGCGCTCTGATCTGAAACATTATAGGATATCCAATTAGGTGCATTTGCCATTAAAAAAAGCCTTCAGCAACACTTTAGTGTTGGAGAATCTGTGGCATCACAGAGTTGTGGGGTTAGGAGTGACCTTGCTACACCATCTAACTCATTTTTCCACCCAGCATCAGCTATCCTGCATCTTTTCTGACTGATGTTCTGAAAGATCAGCAGCATCCCTGGAGAATTTACCCCTAGATAAATTAATTTAAAATCAAATGCAGCATTTAATTTTCCTCATTACTAAAATACTGCACTTGTTTTGAGACTTCAATTTCTAGACAGAAAGGCTTGCTGGTTTGGGTTTTTCTCCCAGCTGAAACAGAGCGCCAGCTACCATTAAGCTTCCTTCGCATTACCAGTGACTTGACACAGCTTGTGACTTGTTATTTTAAGGTTAACTACAAAGGCATAGTTCCTTCCTTTTTACTGTACAGCATAGTTCAGTCTTGCAATTTTTATCCTGCTCAGCCATCACCCCTAGGTACAAGAAATCTAACTTCTAAGCTATACAGATATAATATCACCTAGATCTAACTATATGAACTAGATCTGGCTGCATAAACTTACCTGAAAGTTGACCAACCTTTGTCATCTGCATATTTATCAGCAACGCCATCGTGCTTTATTCAAAAAGATCAATACAGATAGTATACAGCATTAAGAACAGATCTCTTAAAGTGATGTCGTGCATCATTCAGGCACGCACTTTGTAACAGTCTAAATATACTGTGTCAGCACCGTTGCTTTTATCCTCTAAACTTACCCCAAATTTGTGAGACAGTATTTTTTTCTATAAAACTTTTGATTGGCATTAATTATGCTCTCCTGCTGTTTCAAAGGAGAATTTCAACATTAAAATATTGGTACTTTCTATTTTGGATATCTGTTTCAGCCAGTTTCACAGCAGTGATCTGAAGCCCTACTACGCCAATGAAGCTCTGGATGCAAAACCAAAGTTCGTTGTGTATAAACAGCAATATCCACCGAGACTTAACAGTAGGGGCTGAGTGATCATAATGACACATTACCTAAACACATTCTGTAGATTCATTCTTGCACGTTTCCTTAACCAATGCACAAAAATCTTTTAAAATATACCTATTTGACAAAAGATGCTGTTAAATTCCCTGCCACACCAACTCTTCTGCAGGCAAATTGTAAGGAATTTGCCGTTATTGTTCCTCTATCAAGTGTATTGTAATGGCTAGAGAAGACGTCTCTGACAGATATCACTGCTGTAACATCTCTGTAGCTCAACATTTTGCCATTAACTATCATAAGTCCATTTACTTTACAACACAGCTGCTGCAGACACTTGGGAATGCTACAAGGCACTGATTCAGCTTTCATCTGTCTGACACTGGCCTGGGGCAGGCTTCTGATAACAATGGCTTTTCCTCAAAAAGAAGACATCAGGTAATACTTACTAAGTTACTTAAACTACTAAAGACAATCTGAAGGAGCTTTTAAAAATGGTTCAAGTTCTCCAACTTTGATATAGTTTATTTTTTAACTGGAAGACTAGAAGAGCAGTAATTTTAAATTACTCCACCTTGACACAAGTCTGGGGGGGGATATGCTGAGGTCAGGGCAGTGGAGGAAGGGCGAAGGAACAGTGGAGGAAGAACAGGGCGCAGGAGCAGTAGCTCTTCCATGATTTCTAGCCAGCCGCAGAGCCCGGGAACAGCCACGCCACTCGGTGCCCACCCCACCAGGAGCACAGCACACGTTCCCAGCACACTGGCCAGCAAACTGCCCCCTACATACGGAAGAACAAAGCTGCCCAGAGGAGAATGAGGATCAGGCCTCAAATGTACCCAAAGAAACTCTAAGGAAAAAAAAAGAGTAATAAAAAGTAAACAGTCTGTTGGAATGCACAATTAATCCCTTGTGGCATCTATTAAAACAAGAAAAGCACAAGAGAAAAAAAGACAGACTGTGAGCTAGTATGCAGAGTATGGCATATAGGCTTACATTCAGAAACGGAAACATCCTGAAAGGGGAAAAAAGTCTGCCTTTCCAAAGGAAAATGTTTAGTACGTTTTATTTCTGATACTCTTGTCTCCTTTTGCTTTTAGGAAAAGCATTTTAGTATGTTCATGAATTTGAGAGTTTTGCAATACTTGCAGTATGTGGAAAAGCATCTTGCATTCCTGATCACTAAATGCATCATTATTCTCTTGACTGAACAACTTTTATGATTGCTACTGAGCTTCTAAAAACTTCCGTTCTCTTACCCATGGTTTCTTGAAGAAAAAGTCAGATGCTTTACAGTGGCATGTGTCCAACTGCCTCTTCCTTCAGTCATACTCCTCTCACATTCATCACATCCCTGCTATTCTTTCCACAGTCACCACCATCATCTTCTTGTCCTCAGCAAAACATTGCTACATACTATCCCTTCTCTTCCTGAACATGCAGGAAAACTCTTTTTTTTTTTTTTTTTTTATACCCTTGTCAAAGACACACCATCACAGTGGTCAGTGGCTGCTTGACTTTAGTTAATCCCATCATCTAATTAGACTGAACTGTAATACAAAAGAGTAAAGTTTATTCATTAATCTTACCATTCCCTAGACAAGTAAAAAATCTGAAATCAATACTAATGGTGGAAAAGCTTTGTGTAGAATACTAAAAATATCAATGTATGCCAATATTTTTCAATCCACCTGTACAAATTAGAGGAAAAAAAGTTGGATGTAACCAATATTCCTGTGTGGCCAGGCAGTTGATATTTAATAAAGTAAAGGATTTCTACAGCTACTTTATTAAAATACAGATGTTAAACACTTTTCTGTAGCAGAGACTAGAATCTTTGTTAGAGTCCTTGATACAGTCTCTGTTTCCAACATACATATGATCCAAACGGCCAGGTGCATACAAGTCATACCAGTAACTTGTCTGGAGTGTAGGTGCATTTGGGTTGCATTAGATTCAGCAGATCAAAATTAAGAAAAACATCTCCAATGACATCCTTCCCGACAAGTCTGACAAACATTAGCTGGATGAATCCATTACAGGGCGAGGGCAACACCAGTGGAACAGCCAAGCCTACAGTCTGTTATCAGTGATTCATGCTGTAATGAAAACTACATAGTTTTAATAACCAGAAAGACCAGCAGATTTCACTGCAATAAGGAATGGGATTAGAATTCAAAATCTTGAAAAATAGTCTGAAAAGTAGGTTAAAAAAGAACTACAAAATTCTACATGTGAAAAAGAACAATAGTCTGAAGAAATACACACCGAGGAGCAGCTGGCAAGGAAGCACTTTTGCAGAAAAGAACCTGTCACTAGTCTTAACATTGCATTGAACAGGAGTCAACAGTTTCATTCCTTCACCGAAAAGGAAGATGCATTCAATAGAATGTAACTTACACTACCTGTTAACTAATTCTTCCACTGGAGTTAGGGCTGATAAATACACAGCTAGTATGTCGTGTCTTACTTTACTCTCTGCATGTCCAAAAGATGTGAAGCGACTGAGCAGAGTCCAAACAAACCAACGAACGTGCACGAAAATCTAGACTTCGTGACCTATGTAGAAAGACTAAAAGAACTGGAGTCGCTTACTCTAAAGAAGAAAAAAATCATGGGGGAACGCTAACCACATACATACCAAACTGCAAAGAGGTAATAGCAAAGATGAATAATCTTTCCTCCACATCCAGGAGCACAGAACAAGAACAGGCTAACATCAAAGACAGAAAGCAAGCCTCTGGTTAGATCCTGGAATAACATTTTTAACCACAAAGACAGCAAAGTACTAGAATAGATATGCTGGGGAGACTCTGAGATTTCTATCATTCTCTCAGGAATGACATAGGCGCAGTAGATCTGGCATGGAGGTGACTTAGAAAACCTCTTATTTTTGGGTACTGCTTTTCTACAACTGCATGAATCTCTACATCAAAAGAGGTGCAAAGAAAAGGTGCTTGCAGGACGAGAAATCTGCCAAACATCTAAGCTCCTAGAATCCATAGCAATGTAAGAGGTTTTCATTTTTTTAGTTTCTTTTTCACTTCCCATAGTTTTCTGCCTTTACAGGGCAAGGTTTCACAGCTCAGTCTAGAAATTACACAAGACCAAAGGCATTTCACATTAAGTGTCTATACTTTTTTAACACAGTCTCTGTAGTTCTGGTTTCCAAAGATGTAGTAAATTTTCAGAGGAATAATTTAAAAAAAGACAGTATTTGCTAATATCATTTAATGGCAAAGATGCATTCTCATGTTTATACATTAAATCATGAAAAAGACAGCTACATATGGCATCCAAGAGAACTGAACAAATTAAGTTTCTTGTTTTGACATATTTTTGGTGTGAAAAGAAGGAACCAGTAT
This sequence comes from Phoenicopterus ruber ruber, assembly GCA_009819775.1. Classification (NCBI taxonomy): domain Eukaryota; kingdom Metazoa; phylum Chordata; class Aves; order Phoenicopteriformes; family Phoenicopteridae; genus Phoenicopterus; species Phoenicopterus ruber. The sequence continues at coordinate 2,333,389 of CM020221.1, forward strand.
CTTTACAGGAAATAATTTGAAGTCAGGAGTTACCCACCACTAAGAACTCAATCCTGCTATCCTTGCATTCCCAGTGCCTCCTTTGAAGCTTCTATTCACCTTTGAAATTCCTATATCAAAGCAAAGTTTGTATCTTAAAAGACCTTCTTCAATTATTCTGAAACTTAGTTAATAGAATCACCCTCTCCTTCCATCAACTCAGCACAGACACTGGCAATACAGTGGCACAGCAGGAGTTTAAGGGTTGCTGAAGCAAAATTACTATTCTAATGATGATTACTTTGCTGTTATGTCTGTTAACAAAATGAACGTTTGGAGAGGCCGATGATCCTTGAAATTTGTTGTTTTGCTGTTATCAGAGTTACCAGAATGATTTCTGAGTGTGGGGTCATTTTTCACTATTACTCATATACAAAACATAAGCCTGAAGTTAAATGTACAAGAAAAAAAAAGTCAGTTAGGAATTTCAATACGCTATGATGTCTTGGTTGAGAGAAGAGAGGAGACAGAGAGACATGGATATTCAGAGTCAAGTGCTTCTCAAAACTCACCTTCGAAACAAAAACAATCTTAAAGTACTGCTCCCAGACTTCAAGTATTGGAATGAAGTTAAAAGGAAAAATGTTACGTGCCGTACCACTTAGCAAAGTGGTAACACACAGCTTGTTTCCTAGGAGGCCACCATCAACCTCTGGGACAGGGCTTCAACCTGCTCTGGCTGCCCAGTACGCTCTGCCCCACCTCTCCATGGGCCTCTCTCCCCGAGGTCACGCTCTGCTCCCCATTATTTTCCTGCTCTAGCACTGATGGTCCAAGCCACACATCTGCACATTCAAAGCCTTGCTACGCTCTTCTGTTGGTGACGGCAGTGCCTGAAGGCAGCATTCACAACTCCTGTTTGTTGTGGCCACCTCCCTGCTGGAAAAGATTCTGCTCATGCTCAGACTTTTTGTTTTTAATGATCGAGGTGTTTTTTTCTTTTCCTAAGCCCCAGGAGAAGTCCCATGTGGGGTCTTTACAGTGCAACAGCACATGTGAACATGGGTATGATAACCTCAGCAACTGGCAGCCTGGTTGGCACTTGGCACAGCAGTGAACTGCCTGTTCATACATTTTGGCAAAGCATCGACAATTTGAGTGGACTGAATATTCCCTCTGAGACTGCTGTGCAGTTCACTGCCCTATTTATTGATATGACAGGTTAAGAGGAAAAGAGGGAAGACCCCTGCCATGTGAGAAACATTTGGGCCTGGGACAAATAAGGGAAAGGAGGGACCAGAAAAGGACAAGAAGAATTACAGATAAAGGGCCGGAGATTCCTGTGTAGATGACCACATGGAGGAAACCTTGGGCTGATTAAGCAGCTGACTTTTTTGCCTGGGTGTCTATGCAGTTGGGAAAGGAAGTACGAGGGGAGAAATTTCTGCTTAATCCAGAAAAGGTGTCTTCGCCCGTCATCAAAATGCCATTCGTTGACGTACTGTGAAGGCAACTCCTCTAAGCAGGGGTAGGGATTAAACAAGTTAGTAGGTGACCACACCTAACCAGAACAGTAGATTTTTCATGGATGAAAGGGCTGGGCCACACCTGCGTTTGACACTGATGGCAAGCTCTGACTGCCGGAGAAGTGCTAGTGCTGGGCTACCAGGGTGGTCAGGATCTAGACTCCAGGGGACTGCGATGAGCAGGCTTACCTAGGAGCTGGGCAAGACCTGCTCTTGCACCTAAGCATTCAGAATGAGATTTTAGGCTGTTTTTTCCAAGTTGTCTAGGCTCCTGCTTTCAGACATATCTGAGAAAGGCCACAGGACTGTACACATCAGATGTGAAACTGAGACGGCTGCTATTCCAGAACCTGTGGAGCTGTTCCTTCTGCCCTGAATTACTCTTTCATTCCTGCCAAGGCATCCGAATGGCGCTTATGACATTGCAGGAGTGTGGCATTCGCCTTTCAGCACCTGTAGCGGGCTGCTTATCTCCCCCAGGGCAGTGTCTCAGGCAAGCAGGGTGTGGAGAAAGATGAAGGCACTGGTTTTACCTCTTGTCAGAAAGTGGACTGTGCTTCTGTCTTCAGCGTGGAAAGGTATGGGATGTTCCTTACCATATATGCTGTAAGGGGGCTGTTGCATGTGCCTTTTCACAGGCAAGGCCTGCAGAAGAGGCAAAGGTCTTAGCAGGAGAGAGGAACCGTAGACACCACTGAAAAGAATGGTTGTGTGTAAGCAGGGAAGAAGGTGTGAGGGGCTCAGAGCCTCTGACAGTCATGAGCTTGCCTAACACCTGAGCTGGACTGAAACACAAAAGAGGCTAAAGAGAAAGGACTCGCCTGACAAAGTCCTGCTTATGGATTTTTGAGGGGTTTTAGTATTATCTGGAGGAGGAGGAAGGACACCCCTCACAAGTGAACTGCTGATTAATTAGACAAGACAAATGCCAGCCTTAGTGCTGTAACGAAGAGAGACACCTTCTAACACTTTGCCCATACGCTTGACACTTCCTATGGTACTTCATGCTGACAGGCCACAGGCTTACTCTGTTTTTGCAGAGCAAACATCGATACAGGTTACCACCTACCAAGAGCTGTCATGCACCAACACTAGACACAACGTCCTCATTTCTGGCCTCAATGAGAAACAAGCTTCTAAAAAATCATATCTTGTTGAATTTTTAAGAACAGATATAAATTAAAGCTATATACACAGATGATAATTACTAACACAAAAAGGGAAAGTGTGAAAAACCTTAATGCTGACATAAGTAAAGGCAAAAATGAGGATTGTGATGATGGGAAGGAAATATTTAAATACAGACCAGAGGTGGCAAGTGTGATTCTTGAATCCTGAAGCATATCAGCATGGCAAGGATATTCCAAACGATCTTAATACTGTACACATGATGGCGGATAAAGGAAATTTTCCAGAATGTAATAGAAGCTCTTGCCTGTAAAACAATGTGTCCACAGTGAGACACTTTTAGATTTTTTTTTTTCTGAAACTTAAAAGACTAAAAGATAATTAATACACTATTGTGAAAGATAAGGTACACTTCAAAAACAGCCTCTTCTTCTCATTGCCTACATCAGCTGACTTCCTGGAGTGCTCCATTTGTCTTTAAGTGTACTCTTAGAGAATCCCGTTGAAGACTTAAGAGCCCTCAGTACCATCTTTTCATCTTCTTACCCTGCTGCCTGGTTTTAGGCATCTGCAGCAGCGTCACATGCTTGAACTAAAATGCCATCTCTCTGCTCCTCCTGCTTTGCAGGCTTTACCCTTCTCAGCATTCAGATGTCTACTCATTTCTAATGCAGTACATCACTTAAACTTTTGTGATTTGGGGTCTAAAGTGCACTCTTTTTTTAATTCTACAGTTATGTAATTCAACAAACAAATAAACCAAAATGGGAATTAAGATCAGAAATGATGTGTGAAACCTCACTAGCTGCAGCTACCTAGCCTGAAACTCCTGGTGGGTGACCCCAAAGCTTAAACCGTAACATCTTGGAAACAGTGGTGTGGCCAAGCACATGGATCGGCGGCCTGCTCTCTGATTTACATCCCACGTGCATCTTCTCCCACTGCTGTGCCCTTTTCTCTGTCTCTTCCATCTGTGCTGTTGATGGTTTCTTCTCACTCCCTTCAGCCACTTCTGGAACTTACTTCTCTCTCCTCTCCTTTTCCTTCCTCACTGTTGCTGTGCGTAAGACCTCACAAAGAATGGGGAAGGAAAAATAGTGAGATGGGAAGAAGAGGCAGAGACAGGTACCAAAATGATGAGTGGAAGAAAAGCACCTGGTTCATTCTGCCTTGATGAAGTAACAGGACCAGAAGCAAGTTTAGAAAAAGGCTTCCTGGACTCACTTCTATCACACTGCTTCAAGGCTGTCAGCCTTGCAGAAGAGAGCACAGCAGGAGCTACTCAGCTACAGGAGGCCCTATATTTTCACTGTATATTTTGAACATTATTTATTGCTCTGGCCTAAAAGGAACCATTACACTATCTAATCTCTGACCGCAGAAATATCTACAGGTGCTCAGGGCAAGGCTGGGCTGTATGAAGGTCGACTCAGTAGAAGGGCATGTAATTTTTTCAGGCTTTGACTGTTACACTTACAGTGCTCATTGGCTATTAATCTTAAAAGCAATTCATCTTTCTCATGCTTATTGATTAAAAAAAAACGTAGAGTACCAGTCAGTGACATTGTTATTGACCTTGGGAATTCTGTTGTGGTTGCCAAAAAGGCAAAAGAAGTCATACTCGCCTACTACTGTTTTGTCAGAAAGCCTAACTTGACTCCCGTGTTTCCTTTCCAGATTTTGATTTTCCATGATAACATGGAAGAAGAATTAGTGTGGCTGGCACAGCACAACCACAGCAGCTACAATCCCCTTGCTGTATTTCCAGGTGAGTATTCTTGTGAACTTACACTGCCTTGAAATAAATGGAATTGCCTGCTGTGTCAGAGATCCTCATCTCTAAGCAATGTTGCTTTTATTGGAAGAGCTGAGCGAAAAGAGCTCTCTCATGAATCTGAGAGTGGAGATTAGACTTGTTGCCTTTAGATTAAACCCCTCCTAATTAACCTTCCAATTAACCTCACATCACTCCTTTGAACAAGACCGTAAATACAAATGATACTACATTCCTTTTTATCAAAGAACAGCTTTTGCTAGATAGAATTATGATATATGACCATAATCTACAGAGAATTATATTAGCAAGAGTTTTAAACTCTGCCATTAGTCACCAGGATGAACAGAGAAGGCACAGCTGCTACGACAAGCACAAAAAGCAAAGCAGGAAATTTTATCATCAAAGTTTTCTTTTGTACTGAAGCGAACTCTGAGATGCAGGATCACTTGAAAATACTGCATGCATTTGACAGGTTTAAAGAAAACTTGAGTTTAAAACTGTGCCATTGAGAAATTAAGGAAACAAAACCAAACCTAACCAACCAAGTAGCCGTAAGACAGGAATCAATGGATCTGCAACAACCAGGCAATGCTCCAAATGAAATCTGCCTCTCACTCGTGTGAGGAGGAGCAGTTCGACTCCAGAGGATTTTTTTGCGTGATTCCTATTATGCTGAAATACCATCTTCTCCTATCTCCCTCCTCACCCAGAACGGCGCCTATCTTTTTGCCTTCTCAGATACTGTTTTCTCATGTGTGAAAAGTTTTTTCAGTTAGAGACAATGTTCTGCTGAATGCGTAGGTGGTGAGAATGGAAATTGTTTAAAAACTGGAAAAAGCTCTGTGTGAAATTTCTGTTTATGAACTACAACTTAATCAGAACTAATTTTCATTCTCTCACTTTTTTGGCTGTGTATCGGTGCCTTTGTGACCTTGTTGAGCAACTTAGAAATCTTTCCTGTGTAACTGGTTTCCACTGGGCAACAGTGGTTACCAGAGATGCAAAAGAAAGTGGGGTAGGTTAACTAGGCACTACCAGGACCATCCTCAGCTCAGCGTACATAGAAGGTAGGTCGAGCTCCACATTCTCCCTGATGGACAAACAGGACAGGGACAAGGCAGTCTGCCACACCTCCCCAAAGCAACCACAAATAGCCAGTCACGCCTTCGTTGATACTGAACTACTTCATCCTTTGAGAATTCATATTCCTCCGCTAGAAGGCTTGACAGAAACACAGAAAGACCTTTCATGCCAGATTCTTGTTAAGGCAACGCACCCTTCCTAATTTTATTGGCCAAACCAAGAGCACATACCCCAGTTCCGTCTCTCTCATCTAAGACTCTTTCTCTGTTTCTGTTGACTGTATTTGTTTTTCAGGCTGCAGCAAGATGCAAGCCAGGCTTCCTCAGCTCCCTTCTTGGAGATATCCCTGCTCTCTCAGGTATAAATCTCTCCTTGAGGAGCCACCTTTCTCCTCCCACCACCTTACCAACTTCATTTATAGCCCTCCTCTAGCTTCCCATGAGCTGGAAAGTGTCCACTTCATTTAAATGCTAGTAGCAAATGTGTCTCCCATGTGTCACAGCAGCCTTTTCTCAAAAGATTTAGGTTTGCATTTGCTTTTTTTTAACATGTATTTGTATATATATGTTTCACTCCTCTTCCAGGACTATAACTAGAAATGCCAAACTCTTACCAAGAGAAGAGATATGTCTCACTGAAATCCATCTCACTGAAATGTTCAGCTTACTTTCTAAAGCAAAAGGAACTAGCAGTGCACATAAGTCTACAGAAGAATTTAAATATTACTCAAGCTCCAGGAAAAGGTAACAATTTTTTATTCTCTCACTGATTTTTTGGGCAGCACTCTAGCAACAAGTAGCTTCAATGCATTTTCCCACACAATAATTCAAAATGTATGAGAGTTTTTTCTTTCTTTTCCCTAGCCTACAATTCAGGCCAGGAACGCTGTATTCTACAAAGCAGTGACGTTAGCATACATTACCATGCTACCACAGTGTGATACCAAGAACATATACATCTATGTACACAGAAATAACCACCCTTATACAGGCTCTGTGATTTCTGAATACTAGGATAAAGTTGAGAATGACAAACAAGAAAGAAAGAGGAATAAGAAAATACCTGTTTTACTATGAAATATGATCTTCCTTTTTTCTTTTCTCTTCAGTAGAAGAAAAGGTCTATATCCACAGCAGCGTCAAGTTCTCTGATAAATTTGTGTCTCTGGACTGAATTCTGAACAATAGGGCTGCATTTAACAACAACACAGCGCTATTAAAACTGTCATAACAGCTTGAAATTCAGAGTTTTCAAAGAACATGTGTAGTTCACCTGACAAAAACAGCTACCATGGGGAGCTAAAATATTTGAGAAATGAAAGAGTATCTGCAGTTAAGCAAGCTTCCTTACTCCTGTGCTCAGCGCTAGAGCTGAATGCAAACAGACACAGAAAAGCTGTTCTCCCATGGTATGTACCACGCAACTAGTCAGTGGGGACTCTCCTCATCCTCTGCGTCATCATCTGTCAGCCATCACAGGAAACAAGGCCCCATAGAAAGACCGTGAGTGTGAACGCAGGTATTTCTGTATTTGTAATTTTTAGAATAACGTGTTTATTTAGCCTCTAGTTTTCGATGTGCAAATTATATCTATACTGCTGAACTTTCCAAACCAAATTGTCTCACAGCATACAAAAAGCATGACCTTTTGTCCGTACGTGCCTGCAGGCCTGTGTGTGTTGCTAACGGGCACAGCAATGCACCCCTAAAAGAGGGCCTGTGTAAGGTGCTAGGCAGGACTCAGCCAGCCAAAACCTGCTAAACAGCGATTAAGATGGAATTCAAGGCCATAATTTCAAAGTGTGTCCGTAAATATTTACATTTGCTCTTTCAAGTTCTGACAATTAAATAAAATGGCCAGAAGTAAAAGAAAGTTTGTACTTGTGTATTTTTAGAACATCTTAGTTCCCAGAATCAGAGCTTTGCATGGAGCTCCAAAGATACCTACTCATGATGCAAACAAGCATCCTATCAGCCTAACGCTTGCAGTGTATCAAGCCAGAGGATTGAATGTTCTCTGAGAACAGAAGCAAATGCATTTCTTTCAGCCAAAGGGAAAAAAAAGCTCCATTATTTATTGTCAGAAGAAAAACTGAGCAATCATTTAAGCGTATACATCGAATTAGTTAGCAAACTTTCCATGGGGGAAGATTTGTCATTCATTAGAATTCAGTTAACTTGGGGTATTTTAAAAAGTCACAAAAACAAATACAGAGGAAAAAAAACAAGTTTTCAATGGGAGAGAGGTCGTTCAGGATGCCACTGTAACCAAATTCAGAATTCTGTGTATCCTAAAGGACAGAGACTCTTGCATCTCAGAATCACACATTATCAAAAAAGCCATTATTTAGCTCTGGAGTCTGCCCTTCTGAAACTCATGACGTACTTCTGTATGTAGACAAAAACATGCATCCAAGCTGTGTAAGACTGTGCACAACGTCACCTCCTCCCAGTATTTCAGCTGAGTGTTTATCTCAGTCTTGGAAGTCCTCTTACAAGGCTATTGTCTGCGTTAAATTCTTTCACTCTTCCTTACTGAGACTATTTTTGCATTTCTTTGTAGGTTCTCTCCAATCTCAGTTATGAGAGCTGAAGGCTTCATCTCATTGCTTCTCAGATGAATGTACTATTTGTGCTTAACAGACGAAGGATGACCACAGATAGCTACTTACCCAGACTATGTAAGCAAAGATCTTGCTGTAAATGCAAAGCACTGCATGCAAATTTGGATTGGATTAAGGACTTCACAATTGAAAGAGTTTTCATATATTTTATGCATCATTTTTATGGCTACTCATTATCTGGACTTAGTTTTGCTTCATGTCGGTAGAGAATAAGATCACTAAACAGAACTCCTGTGCTCAAGATCAAACAGAAATGAAATAGTTCTTCTTTTTCTTTTTTTTAAATGACAACTGCAATATGTATTGTAAACTTATATAGCACAGCCAGTGTGATACACAGGAGAAAAAGCAAATTCATTTGCCTCCGTTTCAGCAGGAAAAGGGGAATTCTAACTTTGTTTTCTACACAAACAAATGGGAAAAGAGAGAAGGTGGTCAGCATGTTCTGGGCTTTTATTTCCACACTGTAATACTGGCCAGTCCTCAGACCATGTAATTCTTGACACTTCCCTTTAAACCATTTAATGGCTTCCTGCTAAAACAGCTGCTTCTGAAGTAAGATTTTCTGTAAGACTAAATTACCACCAAAAAAATTTAAGACTGATGACTGCACCCCCACCAATAAAAGAAGTAATGCTAAAGCTAAAATACAGTAGAAATTTAATATATAAGGAAGTGTGTTCTTATGAATCTTTTGCAAGACCTCCTAACTTGTTGAGTTTAGGATACAAGGAAATACTTCTTTATTGAATGAAATTTGAACTGACTTACAGTTTACCACCTTTGAACTCCTTTTAAGTTTTTATCATTGACCCCCGTGTTCTTCCATCCTGAGACTCAAATCCATATTCATCTTGGGAAGCAACTACTGGGCTATTCCCAAGTGAATCAGGGTATCAGCTGTGCTCATTCATAGCAATGCCTGCATCTCTGATCATGATAACAAAAGAACATTGTTCCAGGCTGGAATTAACTCTACCGTACTGCCCGAGGTAGAACTGGGAAAATGGCATTTGAGTGTCTTCATTTTTAACTACACTAACATCTACCAGTTGCAACCTCACTTGACACAAAATGGCATTTTCATAGCGTGGGGAGAAAGAACTGAATCCAACATGCCTGCATCCCACCTCAGTGCTTTAACCCAAAGACTACCTACTCCCTCTGGCTTTGGTGAGCAGAACGTAACTCATCACTGAGCAGGTGGTTGCACACTAAGAAAGGGAGAAGGAAAAGACTCGGTTGTTTGGCCTGTGAGCTGGATCAGAAGTAAGTCTCTTAACCTCTATTACCTCCCACAGCCTTTGGAGTCGAGTCAGGAATCCCAGCAGTGAATAGGCACACAGGTACCTGCAAGCTTTCACATCCGGACAGCTCTGGACATTTCTCGGTTCTGTTTCACATCAGCACTTTCTGGGAGGAACTGTTTGGAGAGAGAAGAAGAAGAAAAGAAATTATTAAAAAAAACCCAGAGGCTGGTTGTGTAGAAAGAGAGCAAAGATGGTGGCCGGAGGACATGGAGGAGTGGATGTAAACTTAGCTTCATTACCACACGCATATACTGCTCTAATACAACATAAAGAAAATCTGAAATGTGTGAAACAGGCCAGGCTGAACTAATACAGCCATGAATACACAAGACAGGAAGAGAAGGACATAAATAATGAAGGAAGGAAGATCCACAGTCCCTGCAGGCAGCGTGATTGTCTGATACCAATGAAACATCTTGGAGGAGAAAAAGGGGGAGTTACTCTGTGTTTTTAACTGCCATCATAGAAAATCACATCTTCCCAGTTTAGAATATAATTCATTCTACATTGGTTGTAGATAAAAACAGGTTGAGGAGGAAAACTAGCAAAAAATGCGTGTTATAGACACAGATATATATATATATAGCATGGACCAAAATATTTGGATCTACAGGACCTTACTACTTTACCTTTCTCCCCTCATCCGCTTCTCCTCATCTGCCAAGCTTCATTACTATCAAATAACTACAGCAGGCTCACAAGTTTTTCTGTTTCATCTGTAAGCCTTCCGGCACAGGGGGTTTGTTTTCCACTATTTTTGATCTTCCTACCATAATTTGGGCTAGTGGAAAACAAAAATCAAACCGAAACTCAACAACAGGTTCTCAGCATGAGGGACCACCCAGGTCAGTACACTCAATAGCACTGTTAGGTGTTTCTTCGCCACCAGAATGACAGTAAAATAAGCAAAATCAAGTAATGAGAACATTTGAGGGAGAATCTGAAAAGAACATCCAGGGAATAAGGTTAGCTTATTATTTCATGTAAATACACAACATAATACCGCAAACTCTCCCATCCTCTTGCATTAATACTTGGCTATTATCGTTCTTGCCTATTTATTTAATACTTTGACAATACTGTATTAAATACTCACTATGTATGGCTCTACTAGAGGCTGACACAGTCTGCTTGGGAAGAACCAACTCTGTCAGCATACAGGCCTGAAGTTAGAAGAGCAGGAATCAGTCCAAGCTGTAGTCTTCCCTCACTCCTGTCACATAAGGGACTGGAACTTACTGCAGGTAAGCACTGAATATAGTACTCAAAGGAAGATCTGTAACTTCTGCATCTCACTACGGGCTGTGGCTTTTGTGGGGATGTCCAAGACGATAGCACCACAGCCAGAAGGAAGGGGACAGGATGGAAAGGGGCCGTGCACAGCTGTGTGCACCACGCGGGCGTAGGCACCTCGAGTGGAGAAAGGAAACCGCGCTCCTGTGAGCAGATGAGGACGGGGCTTATGTTTCAGAGGTGATGAGCATCTACACACAAACTGAATCCAAGAGGTTCCCTGGATACTCAGCCCATCTGAACACCAGGACATACACAGTGTACCCAGCACTCTACAGATTTATTAATATTTCATCCTGATATGTATTTTTAATCAAGAGATCTTAAAGTCCAGTAGAATTTCCAGTTTATATATTCCAGTCCTTAGATGCTTTCATTACTAAATAGTTCATAGGATACAGACCTTACACAAAAAATTCAAGATTTTAATGACTTACATGGATTTCTAGGATGATGAAAATTCACAAAGATAAGCCATGTATCTTATAACTCAGTACCAAAATGCAATTCACCATTTTAGAGAGACAGTTACAAGTGAAAAAGTTTCCATAAACAGGAGACATAGTGACATTTGAATAATTTGTATCAATTAGACAATTCCAGTGTTCCCCTTATACTCAAATCCAAACTGGAATGAAGAAGAAAAATGGAAAAGAAAGCAAAACATTTCGGGTCTCTGTGATACACAGATACTTTCAGAGAGGTATTTCCCAGGCTGTCACCAGACAGAAGCCTTGACTTTCCGGCCACCGACCTGCCTCAGGGAATCTGTACAGCTGATCACTTTGGAGAGAAAAGTCACAGCATCAGCTTGACATGCCAACAGCGATAACACACTTAGCTCTTCCTAATATATTTCAGTATTATTCACCTGTTGATTCAAACTCAGTACTTGACAACTCGTAACTCCAGTCTCCAGGACAATTACATCCAACAAATTAAAAGAGAATTCCACATGACTGCTGTATTAGTCTTAAAAAAAAATAAATTAAAAAAAAAGGTAAAAAAGGGCTACTCTGTGTAGAGACAAATCAATTTAAATTCTAGTATGGAAGGAGGAAAGGATTCCAAAGTGAAAAATTAAATTCTGAAGGCAGAATCATTGATAAAGATTAAGAAAGATTTTTGGTTTGGTGTTTTTTTTGTTTTGGTTTGTTTTTTTCTGGTTTTTACTAGTTGTATCTGCAATAGGCTCAGGAGATCAATTTTTAAGGTAGTGTCCCTTGCCATATTGGGAATCAAGCTGCAAATTCCCTGACTTGGTCATTTTCTCTGTGTGACTATGAGACATTTAACAACAAACAGCTCCAGCAGATTAAAGTAGCTGGAAATTACTCTGGGAGGAAAAACAATATTTTAAATTTCCTAACGGTCCTTTAGATGTTTTCAAACTTTTCCTCTCTTAGACTACCAAATAAATAATTTAAATTAACTGAAAATTAACTGACAATTCTGGAACCTTGTGGTTAAGGCCTTTGGAAAAATGAAAAATATATGATCTGACTTTAAAGACCACAATGCCTCCCTTGTCTTGTATAATAGGTGAGAGTCTCAGCAAAGCTTCTGAAAGCTCTGCTCCCTGTTTGACTCCCTTGGAGTTGAACATTTGGTCTTTTTCACTGAAGGCAAAGGCTTTCATACGCTATTCGAAAATATGTATATTCTGAAATCCCCAAAGACAGATATTTAACACTATGTGAGTTACTATATTCAAACTACCTGGATTAAATCTTTCAATGAATAATATTCACCCTGAAGATTAAACTGGCCCACAGCAGTCTATGCATGCATGACTAACCAACATACCAGTTGTTAATTTTTATCTTGGACTGAGTATGACAACTATTTCCATTCTGGGTATCAATTTCTGCTACATTTATGGAAGGTAATAATTAATTCAGTTAAATCAAAAAATGTTATGTGAACTTGGCTTCTGAAGTATTCTGCAACTTGATATATCAGGTTAATTACTGGGGTTTTATTATGCTTGACAGTATTGGGCAGTGCATTGTAAAACATAATTCTTACTTAAGAGCGACGTATTACATACTGTGATGAAAGTAGTAAGGCATTTTTTGTTAAAAATACCCCTATGAGCTCTACCAAGTTGCATTAAGGTACTTAGAGGCCGATAAGAGCAGCTGTGCAACAGCTCTACAGTTAGTGGCTTGCAAGACCAATCCAAAACTGAGCCCAGAATAATCAATTCTAAATGCAACTGATATGTCAAAGCTGGCAGCAAAGTGAAAACAGACACTTGTGGGGCTGGTCACTAGACTATGAACAGGAACAAGACAAAAAGTTCCAAATTTCGGCTTTTGCAAATACATACATGCTCAGCAGACAAAAATATAAGCTACTCAAAAAAACCCCACCAAAAAACAACTCTGAAACACACTATCAAATAATAAACAAGTCTTTACTTTCTAGTAAGTATTTGTCTTCTAATAGCTTCTTTGAAGCCTGCCTGGGCTCTCAGAAGCCAAGACACACCACTGGAGAGGCATCTATTAACACACTACTGCTGTGCGACCAAGCTCCTTCCTGGGAGCGCTGTGGCTGGGAAAGTCCCTCTAGTATTATTATCTACCATGTTAGTATTGAAGAAAAAACCCAAATTAATTGCTTTTATTACCAAAAAAAACCCCAAAATGTTTTTCTTCCCTTAGTGATTTTTTTCTTGTGGGACGAATGCTACCTGTAATCCTGAGTCTTCACAGCATGTGTTCTCTCAAAGAACAGATTAAATTAGTAACTACTGTTGAGTACCTAAAAGGTATGTTTGTCTGGCAAATGAAAGACAAATATTTGGAGTTCCTGCTGTATCCCCTTCAATATTTCACATCCCAAGGATGTGCCCTACCAAGTGGGCCAGGGGCTATTTCTCTCATACGTGGATTCTTCATTCTTAGAAATTGTTTCAAAGGGTTTTTTTTTTTTTCGCAAAGAAACAAATTATTTGGAAATCTGATTAACACTGATTAAGAAAAGAAGACAACTCATCAGACTTATTTACTGGGCCCCAGACACCCAAAACTATTCCAATAAGACTCAGATTTTCAGCCACGAATCTGAGTATCAGTATCCATTTTACTGACAATTTGCATGGCAGGCATTGCTCCTCCTGTTCTCTGCGGGCATTTACTGCCTCATCTCAGAGGCAGACAGGCCTTGGTTTGCTACCTGTAGGTTTCCAAAGTCTTCATCTCAGCACATTTGCTTGTCCAGCTTTTCTGCCTCACCTCCCTGGGAAGCACATAGGTGAAAACGAACAGCTCAGCAGAACCAGAGGGAACGCGTATTGTCTAAAACCAGAAACTCCCGCATACCAGCTGGAGAACGTTTTCACAAGTCACTACCTTTCTGTCTGCCCTCTCAGATCCCACCTTTAAAGGAGGCCAATGAAACACTTTCAGAAGCCTAGGAATTACAGCTGAATTAAAAAAATAAATCAATCACAGAATCAACAGCAACATGAGTTTTATAATAGTACAAACTTCATTCTTTAGCCCCTAATAACACCTTTCTATTCCACATATACTAAATAGAGAGACAACTCAGGACATCTTCCACTGTTAACAGTTTCTTTCTATTGCGAGAGCTAGCTATCTTTTTGCTATCAAATTTGTCTCAGTCAGCACTTGGCTTGAAGTTTGCCGCTGTGTTGTCTGATGAGGAGACAGTGCAACCCAAAGCTCATCCGCTTTTTCCAGATATAATCAGCTGGACTAATAAAAGATACTCAGTATCTCTTCCTATAAATCTTGCATCTTTCAGACCTCTGGGCAAACACAATTACAAGCTCACTTTCAGTAGTTCCTTACTGCAGCATACTACTCTTTCTCTATCAAATGGAATCACTTTATTGGGTGTCTTTTGAGGTTTGCTGCAATAATCTGGATGAAAAGTCCACAAAGTTCATTAGCAAATGGTCATATTTAGTACCCAAGTTGTATTTCTACGTTTACCCTCACTTGTTGAGCAATGTCTCCCATGTTTAGATAATAGATACAATATATGTAAGAGCCACCACAGCAGAGGTGTGCTGGAAAGCTGCTCTGATGGAGGTGGCTTATGATTATCTGATTTGATGGACACTTTATACACCCTTACTGAATTCAGATTTTTTTTCTAAGGCTGCTTGCAAAATCCAGAAAGTATGAAATAAAGTTTACTCCATGCAGGAGCCCTGTGGCCTGGGAAGAAATCTCCAAGATCGGTGTCCTATTTCACACACAATTTCTTTTTGCCGTGTATGTGGTGTAGTGACTGCTTTTTATGCAAAGATTTGTGATAAAAAAATCTAAACCCAGTCATGCTGGGAATGAACAACTAGCAAATATGGTAAGCCAATGTGTTACTTCAAAGATAGCAGTAGGCTTTTTGAAATCATTTGAATGAGCTATCAGTCTTCTTGTTCAGATGCAAACAGTATACAGGTGTTACTCCTCTAGAGTCCAGTGCGTATTTCCAGGCTCTCCAAATCTTATTTTTGACATTTTTTTCTGACACATGTCAGGGTGTGGGGGACTGATCAGCTGAACACAGCACAGTACTGCTATGAACAGAGGAAATGCTCATCTGTCTGCACTTCTTCCAGTAAATAAACTCCATCAAAGTCAGGAATTCAGAATCATCTTTATCACTCCTTGGGAGCATTGCAGCATCATCTGAAATTTATCCATGCACTGATACTCCCTTATATTCTTAAGATGAACCAGGGCACAGAAGGCTACATACAGCATCTGACCTGCCAGTGACTAACACGGAAATGCTTACTGTAATTGCACAGAAAGAACTCCCCATTTCTGCACTGAAGTTTCCCTCTGACCCCTGGAGTGACAGATGCCCAACGCTTACCTCTCAGAGAAGCAACAGACCATTAATGGGAACCTCTCACACCCACTACAAGTTGTTTCCTATGGAGATGATTTAGCCTTGCTAACAGTTTGCTGCTGCTGCTTTGGCATCCCTTCTTGTTCACTACCTCTTCATTCTGTAGCTTTTAGCATAGTCTTAGATAGCACCAGATACCTAAAATAGGTACGGAAGTGCTGAAGTACTGAAGTACTACTAAATGTAGTACTGAAGACTCTCAAACAATGCAAGGCTGACAATTATCTGGTCATTCTTTCTCCAAGACCTTGGGAAGTTTTCTTCTTGGATAACAAACGGCAGGAAGTCCGAAACCCGAAAGAGTTTTTACAGAGGCCCAAACTCCACTACCTGATGATGAAGGGCTGTTGGGAGGACAGAAGCAGCAAGACAGAAGATACAGCCCTAATGGGAGACTTCCAAAGCCCCTGGTAAACTCTTACACTAGGAAAGATGAAATTTTCTTACTCTGTCACTGGCTCTTTCATGGAGCCACTGGTTAGAGGACCCTAGAAGAGATCCCCTAAGTGAAAATTACTTAACAGTTAGGAAGGTACTCCAGGTATCCTGGGTCTGTTGAATGGCTATTGTTGGACACAGGTTACTGTGCTAAGTACCTTGTTGGTATGAATTGTATGGTGGTCTTTATGTTCCTGAGTATATTTAACATAACGGCTCTAAGAATTGGATACACAGTATTGCAACAGTGAAGTGTGCAAGTTCTGCAGCTCAGAAGGTTCTTTGTCAATGTGGTGGTGCTCTTGCAGGATAAAAGGAGCCAAGGGTGGATGGTATCTCCTGCCAAGATCCTGGCGCAGCATGATGCAAAAAACAGAGAATGAACTTGCTAGAGAAGAGCCACTTGAGCAAACTGTCTGCACATTCTTTGAGGAAGGCTTAAATTTAGGCCTGGAAAAACTATTTAGACAATTACTGTGGGGGACTGGGGTAGTTCTGCAGCGTGAATGTTAGGCTCACATCCTCTCTTTGCATCTGTTGAGCAACCAGGGCAGTAATTTGGTTCTGCATACCTCTCCAGAGGACTTGCTCTGTCATAAGTCTACTAAAGTCCCCCAAATGCTAAGCTTAGTTACCAACCGGTTATCATTACCACCAGATAAAGTGGCATGTGATCAACTTAGTGTGTCATGCACAGGGGGTGCTACCTACCAATATTCAGTGGAATAATTCATGTCAACACTGGAACAAGTACTGGATGAGCTACATCCAGTCTCTTCTTCCTGTTGTTCTCCTTTATGTTGAAGAAGAAAGTATGTACTCTCCTCTCTGCCAACAATGCCATGTTTTTACCTCCCCATCAGTATCAAACATGGATTTATATTACATTGGTGATTAAATTGGCATTTACACACAAGGAGAAAAAGCAGCCAAAAAGAGTCTCATGGCATTACATCCTTTCAAGAAATTTTGCAGATAAGAAAATATCAAAAAATTGTTCTGTTTAGAGGCATAAAAGAAACAAAAGGTGTTATAGTCTGAAAATCAAGCCAAAATATCTCAGCAGTCAGCAATAAATAACTAAAAAAGAAAGGAGGAAGAAAAAAAAAAAAGAAGGAAAAAACCAACCCCCAAAAAGAGGGGGTATGACTTAGTATGACAGATCTGGACTAGCAAGATCTTCAAAACATACGAATGCAGGCATGAAAGAGACCAGATGTTGTTAGCATCATAACATGTATTTTATGAGCTAGAACATTATCTGTACAGTTCTCCAAAGAATACCTGTAATCTACACACATTTTCCCCAAACAAATTCTGTTATTTAAGATTCCCTTCTCTTTTAATACGTGACATGGATGTAAGCCATCTAAACACGAATGCAGTCAAAGATCCTTTCAGCATACTTTGCAGCAGTTCAGACTGGAATGGGAAGCCTGGGTTATGCATCTAATTTTTAGCTGTACTGGATACATGATTGCCTTCTTGAGTGGCAATCACAAATTATTATCAAAGGGCAACATAAATGGCATTCAGCTTTCAATGACTGAGCTCATTACGACATTTAGAGCACTTACCGCTTATTGTGAGTTTTGCTGATTGCTGCTTATCCACAGATTACAAATATTGCAGAGTACCTTAGTCGACCAGAGCCATTTTCTTCCAATTCTACTTATCTCAGCTGACACCTCGTTTTGTAGGTAATTTGACTGTAGTCAGCAGACCTACAGGGAAAAGCCAGGAGAAAACTGAAAGTCAGCTTGAGTTAGGTGTGACATCAACTGCCCCACCGCACACAGAAGTTGAGGTCAATTTACATGAAAGGAGATGCTGAAATGCCTCAGACTTCTTGAAGGATCGAAAGTCCAAATTGTCTCATTTTGTCACAACTGGAATCCAGCAAGCCATTTTAAACCTTCTCACTGCAAGAGAAGCATCAAGGAGAATTCAACTGAAGTACATTTTCTTCTAGGAACAGAAGTAGAAGAGGGAAGGGCTGGAGCTAAGGCCTTGCTGCAGGGCTGTAGTTCTATTCCAGGGCAATTCTGAAAATGTTGATACTTTCCATTTCAGAGTAACAATTAAATCTTCTAAATATCATCTTAAAGAGGGAGAATTATGAAGAAATTAGTTTTTTCAGGCTAAAACCTAACCTGTTAATATCTTTCCATTTAGAGATTTAAAAAGTGACTGTACAGGTGAGTGATTTGGGTGTGGGCTGGCATGGTGGGAAGCCACAATCAAATCCCTCCTTGCTGATTAAGCATCACTCCAAGTCAAGTCAAATGCTGATACGGATATTCACCAATTACAAAATCAACCAAGTGGTGTCCAGGAATGAATCTGTTCTGCAGGGCTGGTTTTGTTTAAGTCCCTGGCAATGCTGGTTTGTAAGCAGTGCTCTGTGCGTGTTTGAGAAAGGGATGAACACCTTGGTTGAGGCAAGACCTGCTGAGTCAGCCACAGGCTTGGTCAGGCCTTGGAGCTTCTGTGAGTAGGAGGACTTCCCAGGTGCGCAGAAGTCAGCCATAACTTGCACACTAGGACTTTTCATGACAGTGTCATAAACTACTTCATGTAGCATTTGCCAGAATTTTTTCTGTAACAGGCAAAGTATCTGTAAAATATCCATTTCACTCCCCTGACCCGTTAGCAGCTTCTCCTACCAGCTTCATCAATGGTAAGAGTGCTCAGAATATTCTGTATTGTTTGCATGTGTCCTGCTCACTCCAGCTTTAATTTGATTTCCCTGCACTGCCAGCGAGAAAACACTTCTTAGCGTTGGCTAACACCTCTCAGTGATAAAACTGCTCGGATAATGAAAATAACTGTGTTTAATGCTTCAATGCAAATGATCATAGAATCATAGAATTATAGAATGGTTTTGGTTGGAAGAGACCTCCAAGATCATTGAGTCCAACAGTTAACTGATCACTACCAAGTCCACCACTAAATCATATCCCTTAGTGCCACATCTACACGTCTTTTAAATACCTCCAGGGATGGGGGACTCCACCACTGCCCTGGGCAGCCTGTTCCAATGCCCGACAACCACCCTTTCGGTGAAGAAATTTTTACAAATGTCCAATCTAAACCTTCCCTGGCGCAACTTGAGGCCGTTTCCTCTCGTCCTATCATCCTGTACGGGAGAAGAGACTGACACCCATCGCTCTACAACCTCCTTTCATGTAGTTGTAGAGAGAAGAAGGTCTCCCCTCAGCTCCTTTTCTCCAGGCCAAACACCCCCATCCCTCAGCCAGCTCCTCACAGCACTTGTGCTCCAGACCCTTTCCCAGCTCCGTTGCCCGTCTCTGGACACGCCTCCCAGCCCCTCAGTGTCTGTCTTGGAGTGAGGGGCCCAGAACTGAACCCAGCACTCGAGGTGCGGCCCTCACCAGGGCCAAGTACAGGGGACGATCCCTGCCCTGGTCCTGCTGGCCATGCTATTGCTGATACAAGCCAGGATGCCGTTGGCCTTCTTGGCCCCTGGGCACACTGCTGGCTCACATTCAGCCGGCTGTCGACCAACCCCCCCAGGCCCTTTCCCGCTGGGCACTTTCCAGCCGCTCCCCCCCAAGCCTGTAGCGCTGCCTGGGGTTGGTGTGACCCAAGGGCAGGACCCGGCCCTTGGCCTTGTTGAACCTCATACACTTGGCCTCGGCCCATCGATCCAGCCTGTCCAGGTCCCGCTGTAGCGCCTGCCTGCCTCCAGCAGATCAACACTCCCACCCAACACTCCCACCCAATCTGCAAACTGACTGAGGGTGCCCTCGATCCCCTTGTCCAGATCATTGATGAAGATATTAAACAGAACTGGCCCCAATACTGAGCGCTGGGGAACACCACTTGTGACCGGCCGCCAAAGCACCTAAAATACTGTTTACATCTTATGGACTACAATATTTTGAAAATATACAGTAATATAGGAATCAAACATTTGAAATTATAGCTTTGCCCTTAATGTAAATATTTCTTCTTTCTTCCTTACCTTACCTATCTTCCTTAGCTTACCTTCTTACCTTACTTTGTACTTCATTAACAGCTGAACTAAAATCAACCTTAAGAATTCATCAATCCATACCCCGGCTCTAAAACAGAATCCTCTATATTCATCTCTCAGACAGTTATAAAGACCTTCAAAGACGAAGATTTCAAAATGTCCACAGGAGAGCTATTACAGTACTTCTCTATCCTTCTATACCTACCCAAGTCTTCCCTGCTTAAAAGTCACAACCACAAAATGGAGGAAAACTTGATTCACTTCTTTCTTCTGTCTTCTGTGTAACTTCATTAAGTGCATATTAACAGTCAAATAATGTCCTTTCTTCAGTGACATTTTAATCTATTAGTGTGAAAACAGTTTGCAAAGCAGATGATAGCCCTTTTCACATTTCACAGACATGTAAAATGAAACATGGAGAAGCTGAGGCCAGAGCCAGGATCCCAGCCCAAGGCCTTCTGTGCTATGGTCGCATTTGAGTCCCCATCATGTCTCCACCATGCCAGAAGTAATCAAAATCTACCAACCAGAATTCAAGTTTAGATCATGCACCAAAATTATTTAACTTTCTTAGTAGAATTTTTCCCTAGCTTAGTAGCTAAGGGAATGTATTAGCATTGTCTAAGAAAAGCAAACAAATAACCTTTGCCTCAAGCATTACAAAGTAGCTTGGATTGAAGATAAAGCCAACCACACACTGGAAAAAAGTGGGAGCGGTGATTTTCCTTACAAACATCACAGTGTCTGTCTGCTAAGTTGTGACCCATGTCCAAGACCATGGAGGAGGTAAGAACTTTATAGCTTCTTTTTTTAGCCCTACTTGGTGTGTACGTGTGCTTCAGATCCTGTGACATGGAGTAGCCACGCAGATAGGTGATCTCCCAAAGTTTGGTTTGGTTTTTTTTACCTTCACCAGCTGCTGCACACCTAATGTCCTAGAAGTAATGCTGTTTCTCATCAACTGCTTGGATTTTCTCCAGCTCCACCTTCTAACTTTTGCCTTTGTCCCCTAGAGTCACAGTTCTCTTCACAGCCTGTAATACCCACGCAGATCACAAGGCTTATTGCCAAGTTACGCCATAAACTGCTTTTTTGATAGACAGTCAGTGCTCCCTCTCTCACTCTCTGGCATTTTCTCCAGTCCTGTAGTCCTTGCAAAGAACTGCTCTCCAGTTCACTGTACTGTGTTACGATCTGTGTTGTTTATTCATAGATGCACTTCACGGCACCCAACTGTATCAAACTGCAGTCCTTACAGTATGGGGCGGGGGGGAGAAAATATCCCTGTTCATTCAGGTCCTGGGCTTCACACATTTTCTGCATGTGAAGCTTTTGCCTTTTCACGAGTGCCCCTCAGCAGCTCTGAGGAACTGCTGCAATAGCAATTCTTCATATTGGGCCAACGTTTTCTCACAGAGAGAGCAAAACTCTACTGCCAAAAGAACAATGCACAAAATCTTTGATAAGATCTCTCGCAGAGATTGCCCTGTCCCAAGACACGAGCTATAGGGAAGAAATGCATCACTGTGTTTGGCCTGTGAATGGGAAACCTGTCTGTATATTTTAACCATCCAGGTGCTACTTGAAGATACGGGGATATATTCAAAGACAAGTTCAGCAGTTAACTACCCGGGATGGTTTGCACTATCCTTTCTTTCTTCTGAAATCTCATTGCATTTGTTTGTCAGAGGAAACAGGGTGGTCTATATTTTAAGTTCTTCCTGAATGTATTGGTAGTCACAGAGAAAACCTGATTAAAAACTGCTCCTACCATGTTGCCTGCTCCTCTATCACATGATGCAATGATTTACATTAATAACAGTAGAGTGCAGAGAAGACCTGCTGAGCCTTTAATAAACTTCCTTTTTCCAATCACTTAAATGTTCTTTAAAGTTGCAACTGAAGTAATACAAAGCCTGCATAACAGTACACTTGACATTTATGATCTTGGCAATAAATCTGATTTTTGTTTTTACAATGTCTGCTTTTGATTAATTGTAAAAAGTTTACTATAAATACTTCTAGAGAAACAGTGGAATGGTTAATAAACTACATTCTGCATGGTAATACCTTAAAGCATAATGGAGTAAATGCCTTAAACCATGTACATTAAATTCAAAGCACTACAAAAAGCCAAATGCTCACAAGTTCAACTTTCGTTCCTATTCTCATTAGGGAATAATTGTGAGGCGCCCTGAATTCTTCTAGCCTTGGCATCTATTAACGTAGTGCATAATTCTGTACAGGTTTTAAGTTAAAAGCTCCACTGTTCAAATGTAAGCAATGTTTGTAATGCATCTTAAAACCCCTTATTTTTCATAGTACAGCATGATTAAGTTACAATAGCAAGAGATTGTAATATAGACTTGAAGTCAATGAAAAATCCCCACTATTATTATTATTTTTTAGCATGACACAAGCCTAACCCAAGAAATGTAATTATGTCAGAATTCTGCAGCAGAAAAGACCTGGCAGCGAGCTGTGTGGGGTGCATTTTTTATCACTTCAGGAAACCGTCTAACCTGCTACTCATGGGTCCTTTTCTGGGAGGGTGCCAAAGCTGAAGGGTAATAGAACTATAATGAACAGCTCCAAATTAAATTATGCTGTTGTAATGTCGCATTATTTGGCGTAAATGATTTCATTGCAATTAAGAAAACAGATACATAGCCCACAGCAGGTGGCTGGTGATGTACTAGCACCAGATAAGTTGGCCTGCCGACAGAAAAAACGGCAAGAGAAAAGATTCTGCATACAGAAGCAGGTCTGCTATCCAGTACAATAAACATAAAGCTGCATTATTAAAGGAGTAACCGATATCGCAGAGAATTAAAATAGCTACTGTATAAACGTTTCTGAAGTGTTTGTCTGACTCGGTGCAGAGGCCAGAGCCAGACCTGTGTAGTGTTCAAATCTCATTAGTACCGCACCAAATAGGTGTGAAATGATGGATGTGCCATGATTTGTTATCTGCCCAAGAGTTCACTGTTCTCCTAATTACTGCGTGCAACTAAAATCAGCGTTTTTAGAAGCTCAGTTTGCTTATGATTCTGCCACTTGTAGACAGTCCTACCACACTCGACAGTTGAAATAAATCTGACTTTATAATAGTTCTGAAGAAGAGCAACCAAAAGTCATGTTCCCAGCACTTTCCATTCTCTCTGGCGGTTTTTGGTTTGAATCGTAACTAATTTTTAACACACAAAAACATCACTTGTGTTGATATGTCTTTGCCCTAATTGCTTGTGAACTTGTAACATTTTAAAATCAGCCATTATCATCAGCATGAGACAGATAAAGTGCCGAACAAGAGAAGAATCAGGTAATTGCTCATTACAGTTGAATATAAAATAAATAAGCGGGTGTCTTCCAAAAGTTCCCTAGGCCTATTTCATCTGTGCTTGAACACACAATGCCAATGCACTTCACAGCTTTTCAAGATGTAACTGAAAGCTCCATACAAACAGGGACCTCCATTTATACAAACACAAGCTCTGTTCCCTCCCCCGAGGGCCGTGCAGACAGGTAACGGCACAGCACAAGGCAGTACAGAAGAGCTCGTGGACAGCAAGTCCTCCAGACGATATAAAAATCTATACAGCCATAAGGGACAACTTGTTGCATGCACCAAAAGCCATGCCAACAGATAAAGGTGAACACGTATGCCAAAGGAGTCCATTCAATGCAAATTCTCAAAGAATATGAAAAAGAGTATTTTTAAATTCATATAGATGGACTTGAAGTATTTATGGTGACTCAAGACAACGCTGAAAACGTGCCAAGTCTTGAGAAGTTTTCACGCTCTATATTTTCCTTAGAGATGCTGAATTATATGAGTAGCTTATTTTTAATATTGTTGCTCTTCACTGAGATATGTTGCTCTGTTCCCACACATAACACAAAATTATACTTCTCATCTTTTCCCTCTCTTCATCACATTTCTATAGGCACAAACACTTACCATCAACTATCCATAAGCTCTCTTCATTTTAGTCTGTCTAATAATTCACCCTCTATTTCAGACCAGAAGTAAGCAGGCCTCCAGGTAGTTGTTTTTTCCAGAACCGTGCCCGAGTTCCCCAGTATCCCTCTGCAGAGCCTGCTATCAGCTGCAGGTTAGGGGAACTCTGGCCTCGTCCAGTTGCAGTTCCTATGTCTTGGGAAGAACCCATTGGAGAGCAATAACATAAACATCTGATAAACATCAGGGATTCACATCAGTTGAAGTTCTGAAGACAAAGCGGCTTATGTGTAGTTGCTCAAAACTGACACAGTACAGGTCTTCTCTGTCCTTGAAGAATGTTTTATTCACAAAGTATTTTAAAAAAAAACCCTAACAATTGAGATCTTGATCCTGTTTTATTCCCCACTGCTACCACCAGCCTCACCTTCACCTTTAACACCAGAAAACACAAAAAAAAAACCACAATACCTAATAGTACAAAGAGAGTACAAGATAAGTTACAATAGCATAAGACTGGGTCTTAATTAGAAAAACTCATTAGAAAAAAGCCAAAGAAGCTACTAAACTAAGAATGAGAATCAACAAAAAAGTTGCAAGCTTCATTCTCTATGGTTTCCAACTCTTAGGTAAAATAAACCATAAATGTATTTTTATCTATCAAGTGTTGGTGTGCTGAAGCTGCTTCTCACTCTCCTGCTATCTTGGTCCTGCCTTCTCTCAGACCCTGTTTTTGAAACCCTCAAGAGCAAGCCTGCGATACTTTTCTCTAACCTCTTCGCATTTCTTGTACCATGACAGCTCCAGCGTCTGGCAACACTTATGTGCATCAGAAATGCAGCTACAGACCCCAGAGGGCAGGAGGCAGAAAACGTCTCTAAGAAAAGCTCCAGGCTGTGGGAACGTAACCTGGACAAAACAAAAAATGCAGTTTTAACCATGCCAGCTTCAGATGAGACTGTGAAACCTACTTGTCAAGGACACAGGAAGGTTATTTCAGCCTCAGCCTTCTCCTGGGGAGCGTACCTTCCTGAATGCCATGCTTTGGCTTTCCATGTCAGACAAACAAAGCCTTTCCAGTACTCCTACTTTACAACTCACTCCTGACTTCAGCACCACAGGTCACATTGCTGCAGTTCAGAGTGTCTCACAAGAGCACCAAGCCACAGGAAAACAGTGGAAATTTGTAGTGGCACAGAACAGCCTTTTTAAAAAGGCAGGAGTACTGGCATCTAGAGACACAGGCTCATAGGATAATTTAGGTTGGAAGGGACCTGAGGAGGCCTCTAGTCCAGTTCTTTCTGCTCAAGGCAGGGCCAGCTCGGGGGCCAGACCAGGCTGCTCAGGGCTTTATGCACTTGAATCCTGAGAACCCTCAAGGATGTAAAACCCCTTCCACCCCCCCCAATTTGTTGTCATTCACAATTACGATGAGACTGCACTCCCTCACCTCCTCCAGGTCGCTGATAAAAATGTTAACAGAGTGAGTCGCAGCATAGGCCTCCCACGTACTCTACTTGTCACTGGCACCCATTAAGTTAAAACGTTAGGTTAGAACAGGAGAGAAAGCCCAAAGCAGACAGAAATACTGGCAGCGTAATTCACTGACAGTGCCCTAGGATTGTGGCTTTCCCTGTTCTGCCCTGACACATCAAGCCAGGTCACCTACATCCTTTCTTGCTTCAAGATCCAATCAAGCGATATTCACCTTGGCCAGTGTTCAGCAAAAGTCTGTAATAATTAGCTGTCAAGTCTTTCACTGCTCCTCCACTGCAATCTTATTCACATACAGCAGTTCATGACAGATCATGCCTAACCCTCTATTTCCTCCAACAAAGAGGAGAATAATCTTTTCAAAGTTAATGAAAAGGCATCATGCATATGTTCGTACATATATATTATTATACATATTATTTCTATATGTAAGTTTCATTAAAACATGTAATTTTTTCATGTTCTCTGCAATACAGAATCATGTAACAGATAGTTCAGTAATGAGAATCCCACCAATACGACTAGAGAGAATTTAAAAAGCGAGTATCGTGCTCACTAAAAGGTCCATATTCCACCCTGATGGACTCAGATATTCTTCCAGCAGCAGTGCTGGCCATCACTGGTCCGTGTTAAAACTAACCTTAAAAAAGAGGGATTATTCCTGGTTCTCCCCAGTCCTGTGTCGTGTTCCTCGGCTGCCCTGCAAACACCTGTTCTGGTGCACTTTCAGGAGTGGCTCTAGGGACAGGAGCACACAACCAGAAGAGCTTCCCAGTTGTCACTGGTGTCTGTGGGAACTGAAACATGTGGGATCACAGCTTAGTTCATGACAAAAACCATTACATGGCTAAATTCTGTAACAGAAAGCAATAACAACTTTGCATAAGCAGCAATAATCTCCTTTAATAATGTTGATGTAAATATGTCTTTTATTCAGTCTGTATTCCAACTCCAAACCGAGTTTTAGGCAACAATCACATTTAAAAAGACAAAAAAAAAGACCATGACTGGTCCTGAAAGAGAAAGCAATGACTAGGTAAGTCTGTGCATCCTTCACATATCCTCTGTGGCTGCTGGCTGGTTAACCAGCACAAGGAATTTCATTTCCTCATGGAGTCAGAACCCTGCTGGGTGAGGAATTAAGATACAGAGGAAAGGGGGAGACAATTCTGCTGCATTTTAAAACCACCTTTTCCAGACACAGAGAAACGAACAGCCTGGATATGGGAGAAAAGCTTTATTAGTGTTAGTTTTAAGGGCTTCCATCACTTCTGTTAGGGCATTACTGAAAAGTTAGTATTTCTCAGCTCTGATTTACTTTCCCTTGATTTTTGACTCTGTCTTTTCACTTATTTATGTTCCTAAGAAAGATGAGCCAGGGGATTGCACGGCGCAGAATGAGACAACCAGCTAGTACCCCTGTGTATATTACGGAGGTTGCTGATACTCTTTTACTAGTGCCATTAGCCACTTGCAATTAGTCCAACGAGTAGGATCTCATGTATTTCCAGCTTGGTTTGATCTGAGCGCCTTCTGCTCTCTGCTCCTATTGCTAAGCTCTAGGATTAGGGGACCTATGTGCTTCCTTCTGATAGGGGGACTCTCCATGTAACGTTGCAGATCCGTAACCAGTGGTCTCACCCGTCAAGCTTCCCTTAGTTCTGTATCCTGTCCCATCTCCAGCCAAACAAGTCACCCTCAGCATCCCAAAAACTGCCTGGGGTTTGGGGTTAGGCTCTTTGGGGGTCTACAGAGCAAGCAAAGTAATGCTACAAGCTCTGCAAAGGAGTTTCCAACCAGAATTGTCTGTAAACCCTGCACGGTGTTGGTGCTTTTGGTAAAGTAACAATAACCTCATCATTCTACCCTCTGTGATACCCTCACCATACTTGCATATACTTACAAAAATGATTAGTCAACTTCCCAGTAAGTCAGGACGGTACTAGAGAAACACCTTAAGAGCAAGTGGTTTTTCAGAGACTTCTCAGGCTCTTTTATATGGTAATTCATCAACATCATTTTACCCCTAATTGCGTATCAATTTGAGGCACAGAGGTCTGTGTGTTTACATCCTTGATGTTTGCTGGTACAGTGACACCCCTAAATTCACCAGCAAATATTAGTGGTATAAAAATGGTAAAACATGAACATCAGCGATTTCTTGATGATGTAGGTGCCTCTCATCCAGCTACTGTGCTTGTATATCCTCAGGCTTGTAATTCCTGACAGTTATCCAGCTTCAGACTCCATGTTTTTAAGATTCTGCAATGATTATGAATACTAAAGCAAGAGAATAAGCAAACACTCCTTCCCTTTACTATAAGCAAACCGACTTTTGCTGCTGCCTTTGCAATGTTTCCTGGCATATGCTTCATAATAGCCACTGTCAACAGAAAGAGCAGCTTGCTGGATAGAAAGCTGGCTTGGTCCCAAAAGCACTGTCACATCCCCATTTCCTTTCCTCAGAAAGTGTTATTTATTAAGAAGCTTACACTTGAGGAGGAAGAAGCATTTTACGCGCTGCTGCTTTCTCAAGCTCAAGAAAATCAGTTTGTCCAAGTTTCCAGAATGTTTGCATCTCTCCATCTGCTGCAGCTAGTGATGGCGTCACCAAATACGGACAGCAGGGATCTGCCAATTGCTGTGAATTGCTATTTTTTGTTTTTTGTAAAAAACAAACGGTTGAGAACACCTTGTTTTTAAAATGATGTCACAACATTAAAAAAAGTTTGCTTGCAGAGTGGTCTTTCTCATTCCCTTTGCAAAAATATCTCTCTTCTTGCACAAAATGACAGAGAGAATAAAATATACCATTTGTTGGTTGCTCGAAGCACCTGGGTATATTGACTAGGCCTTGCAGAACTGTGAATCCTGAAACCCCTCACTCGAACCAGCTGTGACTCCTTCTGCACCCGCCTGCACACCCTGTGGGGATGGGATGTGGATCTGCCACCTCTCTCTCTTGGTGCAGAGCCACCCAGGACTCCTGTCACAACCAGCTCAAGGGCAGATAATGTTATGCCTGACAAGTAAAGCCCTCACAGTTAGGGCAATCAAACATGTCTTACATTATCTGCTTGAAAGGTGCAATTCATGCCACTCCCAGCTAACCTCGGATCTGGTTCTGTAGCCTTGCACTGTACTACCTCTTCAGATGAACTGCTTTACTAACGCCCGTGGAGTTACCGATGTAAAATCATTGCTCAGGCAGGTTACAGAAGCTGGGGCGCTGGGGCTGTTCGCCTGAACGTCAGTACGAAAACAAATGCCTGCTCCCAGCTAACGCTGCATCCTCTCTTCTGATCCTAGTCAACCTATGCCCTACGGACTGCAGTCTACTTTATTATCTCAATATTTTTCTCATTCCTATTTACTGCCTCTTCCCTCCCCTGTTACTGACCTTTTTGCTTTCTCTCTGATTCTTATCGGAGACCGCAACATTAACAAACCCCTTCCTACATGAGGAGGGGAAACTGCTTTCCAGAACCTGTCTGTAGTGATTGTGTACTGGGTAGAACGTGACACCAGTTGCTTCCTTCTGTAGGCTCTAAGCTCACTGCCACCAGTCTCCTCTTCTGGACCACCTGCTGCGTTAACGCAGATCCTCATTTTATTGTACACTGCTACTGCATGTGATAGCAGCAATGACTGCCTGTGCATCATTTCAAAAATAATTATAGTCCCCATTAAAATGATATGATCCACTCTTAAACCATTTACATGAAAAAACTACATGAAAAACTCTGAATGGGAGAAGCAGGTATTTCAGCTATTTCCAAGCACTAAAATAAAGTTAAACCGGTGTTTTCAAAAATATACTCTATCCTAACAGCAAAATTGCTCTACATTTTGTCTTCATTGAAAACAATCTGACAGCAATCTAATTGAGGTTGGATAGATGACTGTCACACACTGGATATGCATACACAAGGCTGTCTCGTATAATCATTTACTTTTCATTTTGTGGATAAAAACACCAGTCCTGTGTTATAAAAGTGGAAAAAGAGGCGTTTTCTAGCATCACTATGCAGTCGCGAGGTTGTAAACAGCTAGTTTAAAAAAATTTCTAAGAAGTCTGGTCCCAGGTTCGAGTTTTGGAACCTTTCGCTCTTTAACAGCAGTGAGATACAACAGCTATTGAGACACACTGACTAAGGGAGCATTAGCCCTCTTCTGCGATATCTGATAAGATGACAGAAAAGGAGGAAGCGCAGGAAATCCCACATAAGCACGCATTTCATGCTGACAAGCCTGCCATTTAAATCTCCGAGAACCCGACTTAAAGCACATGTCTTGCACAAGAGTACTGGAGAAAAAAAGCAGCTAATTGTGACACTGAAATCTGGTATCTGGTTTGTCACAAAAAACCCCAAAAGTGGAAAAGGGGTGAAGTTCAGCGGTTTCCACTTTTCATCCATGAGCCTCCCTCCTTTGTGTTCTCCCTGATACAGCTGTCCGGGCAGAGCAGAGATGCTGACTGTACAGCAGCCTTCCTTGCAAACCACTTGTCTTTCCTAGGTACTGACACCGCCTTGCTCGCAGACCGCAGTCTGACCAGAGTCCAGAGTCGATGCTGGAATACTCATGCAAAACGAACAAGAGTTTGCCATTAACTGCTTCAAGGCAAATACATCAGACACACAAAGAACGACATTAAAAAATTCTGGCCCATTTAATGATACAAAAAGCCTGGCTGCGGTAGGATCGTCTTTTGTTAGTGCTGTAACCAACCAACACTTTACTTACCCGCCCAGTCTACTGAGTCCCTGAAATATTAACTGCTGTTGAAGTCTGTTTTTGGAAGTAATCAATGGAGAAGAAAATAATGTTAATGCGCGCATAATTTAACCAAGCATCACAAGTAAGAAGAACAATTTTTAACTTGACAAAAACAGAGGAAAAGAGACACTTTTCCAGAGTTTAGAATTTTGTATTACCACAGACATCATCTTGGTAAAAGCAATTTTCCTTCTCTCTCCCACTGAGCCATATTTGTCCCTGTTGCTACTATACTGATTTCAACAGAGTATCATCAGGGAGAATCTAATAACAGCTAGTTTGTCATTACGCTTCCCTCCAGTAACCAACTGAAGCATGCTGTGTTGCGAGGGAATGGTGGTGAAACATTAGAAGACCGCAATTAGGAAAATGGTAAATATCACATCTCTTCCCATTCTAGAACTGGCAATTTCTAAATCCAGATTTTATGCTGGCTGATCACTGAGTAACTCAGTGCCTCTCACCAATTATTTACTCTAATGATCCAAAGAAGTCTTTTTTAAATGCTGGCTCCTCAAACTTGAATGAAGAAGTCAGTATCTCAGACGCTGCTTTGAACGTAGAGGAAGATAAACTGACAGCTGAAGGCTTGGTCTTCAATGTTTTAAGGCATGTTAAGGAAGAAAAATGGTAATCAATTTTTGAAACTGTTCCAAAGTTTGTAACCTCCCAAAGAATAAATTTTAATTTCTAAACAATCAGGTATTTAGAAAGTGCTGAGGAAAAGAACATAAAGAAGAGTTATCTAGTTGGTTTGAATTAAATGTTAATACTAACAAAAGCAAAAAAGAAGACAGAAGAATTAATGAAGGCCAAATGGTTTGAAAATCCACAGGAATATTACAGCACTATCCTTTGTTACTCTCCGTGAAATAGTTTAAACAACATCTGTTTACTATAATATTTATGAGCACCGCAGAGCTAGGGTAATCCCAGCTCAGGTAGCTGCAACCAAGCACTTAATCTTCCTATAGTTCTTGACTCTGATAGATCAGCCAGAGACTTGCAAATGTGGGAAATCAGTCATGTGCGGCACTCGGTACATCTCTTGGCTGCCTGGCTCCTGAAGGAGGTTTGCTGAGCTTTTGCAGAACCCCCGGTCACAGAAAATAAGCAAAGAAGCAAAGGAAAGGGGTGAAGACGCCGGTCTAAAGGAGAGTTTATGGAAACTAATGACTGGGCCATAACACGGGAAAGGAACAGGACAGAGAACAGTAAGCGAGCCAGAAGGGAAATTAAAGCCTTTCTAGGCTAATGTGAGTTATGAGGGGGCTCCTCGTGGCGTAAGTAGACAATTTATCTTCCTGTAAGACAAATAAAACAAACCTGGGAGAGTAATCTAGCTAATTATGCAATGACTTTATAGATACCACCTGAACAGAAAATACTTTTCTATGGGTTGTTTCCCCTGCATTTTCTGCCTGTTTGCCCACGTAAGAGCATTCCGAAATCTTCCCTTAGACTGCACTGTGTCAAAGTGAGAGAGAATAATTTGGTACCAACATTATAATCTCTGTGAAAAAAAGGAGATTTCCTGCTGCGGTCCTAAAATCTCTTACTTCTCTACCATTCCTCAATTAACGGCTACGGCAGCAAGGGACTGTATTAGAGAACTCTGCTTAGCACTCCTAGTAATGCCACTACTACCCAGTTTGATCTTTCAATCATCAGCACCTAAGCAAAGTGTCTTGCTGTTGTCATGAAAGTAACACTGTGTTGCACCTCTTCAGAGCGGTGAAGAAAATAACATTCCTCCCTAAGAGCTGAATGCTCTCACAAACAGCTCCGCTGGACTGGTTTAGGGCTCACAAGAGCAAGGCAACTTTTTCCAGAGACAGTTTTAGACTCCCATAGCCTGAGTTATATTTATCACCAAATATAACATCTTTTGCTCTATTATTTGGATACCAGTCTACCAGGACCTGGGCCAACAGCTGATTTCAATAGTCCACTAAATGAGGGCTAGAGTAGGTTGCCACTTTCTTGACATTGGTTTGGTCTCTATTTAGATTAGTCATCTTGACTGTAATCTGGATGACTAATCTGGTAAAAATCTCTACAGACAATTGCCAGTGGCTAAATTCAGAAATATAAACTTGAATAGAAATAAAATTATGTACTTTGCAGGTATAAAACATCAGAGAAGGGCCACGACAAAGGACACTCCTTACGTTGGAAAACTGGACGAGTGAGACAGAAAAGCCTGCTGGCTTTTTTCCCGAGCAAATATGAGTACGAGAATGTCTGGAGGTTAATTATGTTTAGGAGTGGAATTTGCTGACTGTGTAAGATGGTGCTACATTAAAAAAAAAAAAAGCTACCTGGTGTGTAAAGGAAGAAAAGCCCCATTTCAATCCTTCTAGAAAGCGGATGCAGAAAGTTCTGATGGGGGATAACCTGAAGTCAATAGGGTCCAAAGGGTGTTAATCAGACAGCATTCGAATCAATGAACATGGGACTGCAGATAAGAAAGGCAGTCCTAGTCTTCAAGGGGGAAAATAGCTGTATTAGAGCCTCAAACAACAGCCGGGGAGGTGAAAATTTAAGATGATCTTGTGCTACTACCACTCTGTATTAAGCACTTTCTCTCCTTCCTCTTTTTTATCTGTGATCTGCACTACACCTATCCGATAATGAGTCAGAAATGTCATATAATTACACTTCAAAGAGGCTACTGTAATTGATGATCATTGAAAGCTGGCTTTGCTATAATTTGCTAAAAGGAATGAAACTTCTTGTGTGCTTTTGGGGGCACCACTAGAGCAGAGACGTCTAATTACTAGGAAGTTCAGTTCAACAGATGTCAACATACCAGCTCTAATAGCTATTTCATAAAGACAAAGCTGTAATATGGACTGAAGGAGTTGTTCTAAACTTGTAAAATTTCACTCTGTCACATTCCCCAACATTCAATAAGAGCTACTAAAGAAACCTGTGAAAGACCTAACTCCAGCTGTAGCTTCTGCAGCATTCGACATGGGCTAAATGATGCTTTAGCCAAAGCATTGCCGGTGTCAAGCTGGAAGGGCAGGAGAGCCTGTTGCATGGCTAAATGTTTGTTTCATGTGAAATGTCTTGGAAAAAGGTGTAAAATGAGGAGGAGAAGAAAATCTGGGCTATTATTGTTATCATCGCAGTTCCTACAAGGAAAAGCAACTCCATTGACAATAAAGGTTCAGGAGTTTGTCACACTGAAGAAGCCCATCTACAATGCAGTTAAGACAACTGAGGAAAAAGAATGAGAGGTATCTTGGTGATGACCAGCCCCCTGCCCTCCTACAGGCAATATGTCTTTGGTGAAAAACTAGCTTTTGCACCTTTTTCCCTTCTGCCAGCTCGAAGAAAACTGATGATGACTATTTCACCAAACCCTGACCTTACAACAACAGAGGTACATGGGGTGCAGGGTAGAAGCCTGTACAATTTCACACTTCTCGTGCTTTAACTCACTAGAGTCACCAACAATTAGGGAACAGATCCGAGAGCACACACACCAAACCTGAGGCTCTTCGTTCAGCCCCCCCAGAAAGACCCCCCAAATGATGTGCTGGGCTACCTCTACTGCCCAGAGCAAGTGAGAGCATGACTGTCCACAGAATTTCTACACAGAAACATACCAGCGCCATTTCTCTAGCTACTGCCCCATGTTTTCCCCACTCTCTTGAAGAAGATATTATGAGACAGAAGGAAATCATGTGTATATACAGGAAACTGTGTTAGATGGTAGTTACAGCGGAAACGAGATCTGTGCCTGTGCTATTTAGACTTATTGTGAGGACAACATACTCAAAGCAGAAAAAACCAAAGCTTGAGCTGTGAAGCAAAGCGTGCATCTCGTTAGTATTTGCCTCTGTGCCCTGGCACACAAGCTGAGCTTTTTTTAGCCACCACCACATTAAAGCTCAATTAAAGTAAGTGCGGGGCTTAGTGAGCTTCCTGAAGAGGTGAGCAGTCACCAGGGTTTTGAGATACTCTCCCTTTCCTCTGGGCCTACTCTGAGGAGAAAGAAATCATTAAATGATACTTACCCATTTATAGCTATCAACTCTGAGCACTCTGCCATATGCAAAAGGCCTATACCAATCTTGTATTAAGATAAACAAAGATATGTTTCTATTAATTCTCTCTTGTTACAAGATTCCTAATTTAGGAGAGTAATATCTTTCTAGCACAGAACATGCCCTTCATTAACATTTATCTGCCTTATTTTCCAGCTAGGACAAGACAACGAGGAGAATTGAGGGGAATTTAAAATCGCATATGGCACTGTATTTGGCAGCGTTGTCCAATGGTGGTCACTGGAAGGAGACAGAAGGTTGTGTAAGGTAGTAGCTGCTCCTTTTTCTTTTTTTTTTTTTTTTTAATTTATTTTTGTGGATTTATATTAGTTTTATCCTTTTTCTAATAGTGAGATAATATGGTATATTTTAAAAGTATCCAGTGGCTACTCATACATTATTGAAAAGCTGGGTGTTAAAGATTAAAGGCAACAAGAGTTACACAGAGAAGCTGGTTTTAATTTCTCATTTCTCTCACCCTCTCCATTCTCCTCTTCACTTACCCCCTGCCACACAGACACACACACTTCTCGGCTGGCCACTCTGTGTTTCTACACAGAGCACTTAAAATAATCTTATTGTTTCTGTTTATTTCCTTGCCAATTCTCTGTTCACTAAAAGTTTATGCTTTTAAACCTGTTTATTATACCCTTCCAGCTTTATTTCCTAATCCTCTTTTGTTCTTTTTATTTTTGATGTTTTTAAACTGGGAAAGCTGCCTCCTTTTTTCCTGCGAGCTTTAAATGAGTCTTTCAACCATACGAGCAGCAACCCGTACTCCCACATGGTGCACTCACCTTCTGAGGAGCCTTCCCTGGCAAAGTGCTTCCTCCTGATCTCTCTTTTCAAGTCTTGCTTACAGAATACTAAAAACTTAACAAGTAGCCAATAGAAAGAACTGACAGTATTAAACCCCAACTTTTATATAGCATTCACAGGCACCAGAGAGGTGTACACATGCACTCATGCAGTCTTAGACTGAACAATTTCACAATAAAGGTAAAAAATCTACTCCAAGTTATTAGCCCAAGTGATGCTGCCGTGAGCAAGGTGTACGTACTACTCCAGCGCCTCCTACTCTGTCTAGCCACTCACTCGCTCTTTAAGCAATCCTTGCACAACACGACCGCGGCCGCTCTCCTGTCCCACAGTCTTACTCACCCGCTTAGCGTCAGCCTCATGCATTTATCCTATTAAACTGCAAAAGTATGTCAATAATGTTCATCAAGTAAAAACAAAAGTTCACATAAAAGGCTTGATAGGATAATGTTTTATCCTCACTTGGCAGTGGTGAAAAATGGCTATGCAAGCCCATGGAAATTTAGCCTTATGTACCTAAGGAAATATAGTATCTTAATGACTTTTTATAATATAGATTTTCTTTATTTTACTGGTTCATGAATCTGGTACTGAAGTCTCACAGATACTACTCACATTACATGAACCTTGTAATACTGCAAGTTTAAATGACTGCAGACAGCAATGAATATTGTTAAAGCAATTTCAGAGACAAACCAAATGACAATATTACTTCTTCTCAAGATCAGGCTGCGTTACTGTAACATTTCTGTATGTTGAGCATGCCAGATTTACAGGAGATGTGACCATACTGTTCTTGCTTTCCTTCTCAAGTTAATAAACACAACTGTGAAGAAATGGGGGTGGTTTCTTTCTGTGGTAAAATCCTGCCACACCAATGGCCAAAAATAATCAAGTGATATTATTCAGTCTCCTTTTCATCCCCAAAGAGATTAGCAACATTAGAGAGGGAAACACAGCTTTAATTAGTCTGGTCACACAAAAGGAAAAATATATGATGGCTCTTGCAGATAAATCAAGTGAAAGACATGAATCACATCTCAGAAGGCAAATAGTAATTTTCTCCTGGATCTCAGGCTAGGTAAAATCCATTATACTACTTAAATCCCATGGCAAAATAGCTACATGCTTGTGACTTAACACTGTGGGAGTATTTCTAAAATACATGTACTGATTTCTCGGTTTGGTGAACATCAATATGTGTAAGCCACATAGTTACTGAGGCAAACTTGAGGCTGCTATTTACTGTGAAGGACAATCAATCTTAAAATTTACCTTAATGCAGTAAACATCACATGGTTCCTAAATTATTAAAACATGCCCCAAGCACTAGATATTTCTCTAACTCCAAGTTAGCTCGAGTGCTCAGTACTCTTACAGACCCTGTACTGCACCTGACATTGCACTCGCTTGCCTCTCTTTCACCCGTGCACTTGTTCAGTGAAGCTAAACTTTACAAGTAGGTATTTCAGAATCCACTTCTCTGGAAGAGACATCTCAGCCTCTTCTTTGGCGCTTAGTGTTTGAAACGGATACACCAGTGCTGCTTTCTAATGCAAATCTAAATTCCCCTACGTGGAATGTGATTAGCCTGGGCCAGTCTCACGGGGCAGAAACTCTTCAGCCTGAAGTGTTACGGAGCAGATACAGATGGCTTTTGACAGAGAAGATCAGGATGAATTTGTTAAAATGGCAAGTAAAGCACAATTAATGATGGGATTCAAAATGTAAGACACATAGCCAGGGCAAGGATACAGAAAGGCCCTGAAAAAGACAAAACCGTTCCTGAACTTATGGTGAACCACGCTGTCGCAGTACTGCTGCAACAGGGGGAGAAAGAGCGCAAAGTGCCTTCGCTTTCCACACAAGCAACTTCGCAGAATAGCTCCATCTCCAGAGTGCACTTGGCACAGTGCAAAGCTACATCTGCAGGATACATATCAACCTTCTCCTGGGGGTTAGGAGCACTGGAAGTGCAGCGTGTTTTGCTCATCAGCCTGTTAGCATGCCTGCTTCGAGCAAGAGCAAAAGTTACCAGGGGCAGTTAGCCAGCAGAAGAGCTCCTTGCTCTGCAGCTGCCCTGCGCTGGCAGGAGGCTTCCCGCGCCAGCGATACAGCGATACGCACCGGTATTTTGCTCCAAGGGTTGCATTTGTCCTTTAATTATGTTGTGGCGTTTAAGTCTATGGAGACCTGAGCAATTAGATGTAAAACTATGACAGTTATAGAGCCCTGAAACATGATCAGACGATGTGACTGC
Source organism: Phoenicopterus ruber ruber (assembly GCA_009819775.1). Taxonomy (NCBI): domain Eukaryota; kingdom Metazoa; phylum Chordata; class Aves; order Phoenicopteriformes; family Phoenicopteridae; genus Phoenicopterus; species Phoenicopterus ruber. Next base: position 2,370,813 of record CM020221.1, read on the forward strand.
AGGACTGACAGAACAGCCCCAATTATAACTTTGTATGCGAACGGTGCTTTGTATCATGAAACTGCTCCTCAGCTGTACCACGGCATCTGCCTAGAATGGTCTGAGGAGACGGAAAACATTTTTAATCCAAACCAAAGTAACTTTATTCATTACGTAAATACATTTATAATAAGCGTGGCTCCACCAGGGCTCACAGGAGAGAGGACGTCTCTCATATGGTTCCATCAAAACTACATTATGGAAATAGAAGAGCACAAAGGGAACCAAATGCACACGGCCTACAAATGAACAGTAATAAAATAGCATTATTAAGGCAGTGAATCCAAGCCCCGAAAAAGTTGCAAAATGCCAGAATTCCGCTTGTTTGTGTGATGACAATTTGCCCTGCCTCCTGCGTATATGCAGCCCAGGAGAGTCTGCATGACACGAATATTCACTTTGTCCTACAGGATCCCTCTGTCTCTCCAAACAGACAATGCTCCCTGAATAAGCAGCAATTCCATATTTTCGCCTTCTTCTAGAGATCCAGTATGCTGCTCTGTACCTTATTCACTGCGTGCTGCTCTGAAGACAGAATTATTCATTTTTTCAAAGGGTTTTCTCTGGCACTCAGAATGTAGTATCTGAGAGCTTCTCAAATATTAATGACATCTGTTTGCACAACATGCCTGTGAGATGATACGAAGTGTAAGAAGGTAGCTTGTTTTGGACTGGGCAGCAGTCAGCCTTTTAACAGCCTTACCAGCTCCAGCCAGGAAACCGTGAGGTGCTCTCTATAAAGGGCTCGGAGTGTGACAGACAGACGAGACGAGAGCCTTCAGCTGGGAGAATGCGGGAAGAAGTGTCTGTATTCAGGGTGGGGGGCTGTGATAGGGAGGCCGTTTTGCTTGAGTTTTGTGAAAAATTAACACTCAGTCAAAAGAAAGCAGAGGGTGAATCCTACCCCGAGCTGAAAAGCAATCCAGCTTGCTTTATAAGCACGTAGACAGTTGTTACAGACCCCTGTCACCTCATTTTTCCCATGCGGAAACTGAAACACACTGCAATAAGGACAGATAGCAGCCACTGGTGTACTGTACCCAATTCGGCACCTGGGTCTTGATTTTGGGGAACACCTGCTGCTTCATAAACCATTACAATATTCAAATGGTAACATCTAAACAGCTCATTTTCAACTGTGAGAGCACGGTGACTTTGCCAATCAGGCCCCAGGGGTTCAAGGCAGGCACCAGGTGATGGGGGACAAGTGGTTAGCGACCCTCTCTCAGATTTCTCACCTTCAGGTCCCGCACCAGAAAAGCACAACAATGCTGGAAACTTTAGCCACAAATGAGGCAGGGACCTGCCGCACAGCAGCAGCTATGCCTACGGCATCGGGGACTAGGAACTGGGATATGACACTGGGCACTGGCACCGAGAAAGTTTGTCCTACACTGTGTGGTACAATGGATTAACCGCCACCTTAGATTACTGTTAGGAAAACTAACCTTGAATCAGCTTTTCTTCAAATTAAGTCAATATCTCAAATAGAGACTTCTCCCTCCCGTGTCCCGTCAATGATAACCTTCCCTAACAAAGGTTTTTAATCTGAGCTCACTGTCACCATTTTCCACAGCACAGTGATAAATACCTTTGTTTGCTTCCATGCTTGTTAAAAATATAAATTTAGCATTGTTTCAGTAATTACGCAGATATAATTATATCAACTAATTTGTACAGGTCAGTAGCACCACAGCCACCTTTGACATCTCCCGTGGGTGGGAGATCCCATACCCTTGCTGAGACACAAACTACAAAAGCACCTCACAATTCTCCACGCACCTGGTAAAATAACCCCCCTGTTACAAAGACCCCCTCTGTTTTAAAGAAACAAAGGAATATTTCAGCCACTGCTGCAGAACCGAAAGCCTCCCATCCTGGAACAGAAGTTTGATAGTCAATAGTCCATTGTATTTGGGATCTGACAGGTTTTAACAGAATGGATTTAGGCTCTGCTTCCTTACACAAGTCAACAGACTGAGCACACGCAGAAGGAAAGGTATTAGAGAGAGAGCAGTTCACAGCAGTCACAGCACTCCATGCTTTTCTCCGTCTCTCTCTCGGGGACAAATCCAGTTTCATTCTTCCCAACAGCAACACACTCCTGCCTGGATTCATGCTCTTTTCCCAGCAGGACAGGGGCGGACTCCTCTCTGCCCTACGGCAGTACAGCCAGTCTCATCACGTATTCACATCAGTTCTTCGCTGAAATTTGGGAAATAGTTACTCAGTATAAGGACAGCATAATTAATTAGAAGGTCATGTACTGTATAGTAAGGAGTAGAATTTTTGAAAGGAAAAGTGCACTTATATCACTGCTTAGATACCTGCCTTTCTGTAGTTGGAGGATGCTTTTTTTAGGAAAAAAAAAAAAAAAGGAATGAGTTGAGGCTGGTTACAAAAGCTGATGTATCCAATTTTTCTCACACAGAGAAAACCAACTGCGATTAATGGGTGAGTGACCACTACTTAATTGAGAAAATTATTTTTTTATGTACAGGGTAATTTGTCAACATGAATTTCATTGCAGGGAATGGACACTGGATGAAGGAAATAATTTAGTATTACAGGATTTTCTTCCTTTTTTAAATTAAATTTTCCTTTGGGGTCAGTTCAATTTGCTTGTGTTCCTTTGAATTCAGGGACCAGAGTACTTACATTATGCACTCTAGTCCTCAGAGTCTGGCAGATTGCTGACTAGCAGATGTGTATATATGGCACACACATATACACGCACACTGTATGTATAGTGTGTATACAGAGTTATATATATGTATAGTGACAGATCTTGCATAGGACAAGAGATGAAGAATAGGCACTCAGGAAAAAATATGAAACACAGGGAAGAAAATAAAATACAACAAAGAATAAACTTTGTTATTGTAAAGAGTTTGTAAAAGCAGCTGAAGAAGTTATTTGCGTAACAATCTTGAAGTGACTGCCTGTAGGATCTACTCTGCGTTAAGTAAGGACCAACAAAAGAGCAGGGAGGCAGGTTTAAGCAAGACATCACTGTTAAACTGTCTTGTTAAACAAACTACCTGTCCTGAAAGCTTTCAGCTTCGTTGACAAAAATACAGAGAAAAATCAAAGTCCACCCAGCTGGAATAATCAGCCGAGAGGACCCAGAGGAGACCGAAGCCAGACAGCCTGGATGAACAGATGCCTTGAAAAATTACATGTAGGAAATACGTAAGTGAGGGCGAAAAGCAGTGGTGCAGTGTGAGTTATAGGAACTCATCTGAACACCTTCATAAAAGCATTGCAGGCACGGTTGGTTCCATTAATGAAGCTTTTTAATGACAATCTCTACATTGTTTTTCTTCTCTCTGTGTGAAGGTCATTTTATTAAAGAGTATAACTCGCAACAGATCTTGCGCACAGAATTTGCTTTTGCTTCTTTTCCATCTTCTCATGTTGTGTATAGAAGCGTAACAGTTGGGTGACTCACTAAGTGGAAACAGATGAGAAGAGTGATCTTTTCTCCTCCAAAATGCAAAGCGCAGGAGTCACTTAAGTGCGTTGAAAGAGTAGTGCTGTTGTAGACTAACCATCAGATATCAGCTGCGAGTTCCTTAAAAAATGCTTAACTTTGCTTAACTAGTAAACAAGTAGATCAGAATAGAAGCAAAGCAGCAACTGCACCCACCCTCCACACCCCCACATCCTCCAAAGGTTGGATGTACTGCTGAAAAAGGTAATATTCTCATTGAAACCCTTTCTGTTGCTTTTTGGGGGAATTTGAAAGGGAGCGTTATAAGTAAAAGCTAGCACATTTTTTTGTATTTTAAACGAGAGATTTTTATCTATGCAGGTAACATACTTAAAGAACTTTTTGTTCAAAAGAAAGCTATTAATCAAGAATTTTTTTACTCCTCTGGGAAGACAAGAGAAATAAAAGGTTTATTATTTCATAGCCCCCAGACATCTGGAGAGGAATGCATACAGTGTTAAAAGTACCTGAGGCAGCTGGCTGTGTGCAGTGTTTTTTTATACAGTATTAGGCCCAGCAGGATGAGAAACAGCTAATTGTTCTGGCCATATGACTTGCGTTTTGATATATTTTCAAAAGGAGCGACAGCAGGAAACACATACCTTTTTATACTTGAAACGGTGTCATGAACTTGAATCTGAAGCACCTGGGGTTCCTGGGCTTTTTGGGTACGTAATGCAGTAATGAGATGGTTATTATATGACAGGAATTACTGCTTAGGAGTTAAGTAAAAAGCAAGATTTCGTGCAGAATTTTTTAAAAATAAGAATGGATGAAGAACAGTTTCCAATTTTCTCTGGTGCATCAAACTATTTTGTTTTCTCTTGTAGAAGAGAGTGTCTTTAGGTGTGGAATTATGAACAATCCCCCAGGAAGAAGCATTCAATTGAAGAGCTAAAATAGCCTTTCCGCGCACGTTAATTCCCTCTTCCAGAGGGAACGCGGGACAGGGAGTATTTTAGAAGAAACTTTTATTTACAAGTTCTAATAGCTTTGTACACGATGATTTCTTTCATGAGACATCTCAACCACTTATAATGTATTCTTACATTTTCAAATATCAAGCAAACATAGTGACAGATGCTGCGAAGCAGCCGAGGAGATAGCTCTCTCCCTGCGATGGAGTTGTTATGTATTCCATTAGATAGTGCTGCTCAGCTGAGCTTTTGAAGGTGGAAGGTAAGATTAACAGAGGAGCAAAGGCTTCTTATTAATTAAAGTGATGCACTGCCAACTGTAAGTGCGATCAAATATTGGTTCAGTCTTACCACTGCTGCTTACTTTTAATAGGTGTGAGTACATGTGATAAAGATGATGGAACTGCCCAGCAGAGCAGAGGCTGTATGCAAAGTCACAGCCTCACTGCTCCCCTCACTTGAGATCAGATTTGTGCAGACTGACAAGGCAAAGACTTATGAGAAAACCAGTTCAACAAGTGCAAAGAGACCATGGTACTGAACCTGAGAAACGAAACTCTTCATTACTTGAGCAGTGTAACAAGGCAGTTTATAAGCACTATGCTTATTTATTGTAAATGCTGCAGCTAAGCTAATGATTTTTCTTTTAGTTGGAGTTCAGATTCTCACTTTCATCAGCATTATCTTGCCAAATATGTTCCCAAGCTTATTTTAATTTAGGATTTGACACTAGCGATTGCCTTTTTTTTCCCCTCAAAGGATGAATTAGTTCACAATAAAAGATGCATATTAGGCAATTTATTATGCTAATGACTTGCAGAAAAAAGCCAAATTACCTTGATGGTGGATTATATTGAACAATAAAAAACCGAACTCGTTGCAATTCTCAGTGAACGCATAGTTTAGCTGTAGTTAGCTACAGGAAGTTCCTGGGTAATAGCATCCACATTAGAGACAAACAGACATGCATTAGCAGTAACCACATTCATAGTGAAACAATGCAGACAGACCTCGCTCAGATTTGTAATTACGTCTCATTACCCCTCAGTAGTCATTTTTAGCTCAGCTTGGAAGCAAAGCTTGTATGATCATGGCATATGGTGCATGCGCTGGCATTTCCTACCTGATTATTTTAAAATCTATCATCTGATTTCAACCAAACTGAAAGAGAAGTTGAGACTCAAAAGACATTAAGGTTTGTACAAATTTTATGCAAATAGGGAGTCAGGTAGAAGAAAAAGCTGACATTAATGCTCCTCATTGATACAGAAGCTTGGCCTGAAAATACAAATCCCCGGGAAACAAATTGTCCTGCATTGCTCCCAGAACCGTTGCTCACTTTGAACTGTGAAACATTTCCCATCATATGCTCTGTGCCCGGCCACTTTCGCTGACCTCCCTGCAAACTGGGACATACGCATTTCAGGGCACAGGGCTATTAGTCAACTGGAAAAGTAGGAGAGAGAGTTGCTGCAATGTAGTATCTACACATCGTTAAGCTTACATAAGGATAAGGATATAGGTGGAGAGAAACATGCAACCTTGAAATGACAGATGGATTAACGTTCCTAACTTCAGTAAAAGCAAGATTATACAAAAATATAGACGAGACTATCAAAATTATTCTTTCAAGTTGGATCAATAACAAGATTCAATCAGACACAGAAAAAGCTGTTCTGCGATAGTGGCAGGACATAAAATAATCACTCTTAAGTGAGCAAGAAAATAAAGAAATCAATATAGTTGGAGGAAAAATAGAAAATGGCCTGAACACTAATCCTGCACCAACTCTATCAAACATCTGAACAACCTAAATCAGAGGGAAGCAGCTCAAACACAGAGACTCTTCTAGATTCTCCAGCACTAAGAAAAGCCAGCAGCAGTGTCACAAGGCTACGGTGTAATGAGCTTTGACCACACCTACTTACAAAATGAAAACACATCCTTTTTAGCAGATGGTTAGAGGGATTATTACCAATAAGAATAAAAGCAAATGCCACTTCAGAATCTGATCAGTTGAGATTTCTCAATGCACATAATCATGGATTTTTTTCTCCAATCACTGCAACTGTTACCTAGTACCTCTGAGTTAATGGCCCTGGTGTGCACACTGTGCTTATTTCCAAGTGACTAATTACAACTCACTTCTGGTTTGCACTTATGTAAACTGCACTGCTGTGCCATCGCACAAAAACCAGGGACAATGATCTGGAGTTGCGTTAGTGACAAACATTTGTGTTAACAGTGAAAGTTCAGCATCACTGTAATAACCTCAAAAGATGGAGCTGCAACTTACTGTTTCTGAACTAGCATATTATGAAAATGAGCATTTTCAGTGTGTTCTGTAGCAGGAAATACTTTATCTGCTATAAAAACAACAGCTTTTGTAAATGATTAAACTCTCAAGCTTCTTTTCAGCATTTAACAAGCTGTGAAAGTTGTTTACAGTGTTGGATGTACAGCACCATCACTTTTATCCTCCAATGTAGCGACAAAGATACAACATAAATGAAACACCATCTTCTTTTCCTCTGTATCGCTGTTCTGCACTTTGTGACAGTATGCCGTATGAAAAATGCCCGCTATATAAATAATTGCCTAGGACCAATTTAAAGTTCAACATCAGTTTGTAGGAAGAACTACTTATTTCTTTGATGATTATCATTAGTAGAAAAGTTGAAAACAGAAGAGTGGCTGCAGCATTAGAGCGAGTAGGATTTGGGGAAAGCTGTTCCAAAATACAGTCTCTGAATAAAGCTAAGGCCTGGTCTGCGTGGGGTAGGTACATTTTCCAGCACTGAATGCGAGTTAAGAGGGATGGCTTTTTCGCTGCCTGAGCGCAAGTACGAAACTTTTGACACCAACACAGCAGCGTTCACATGGAAGGAGGCTGCCCAGCTAGCACAAGTCTTATATATTAGTGAAGTATTCTTCCACATATTTATACCTGGAGATTTTGCCATTATGGGCAAAACGCATCCAGTTTGGGTACACCCAAAGAAATACTTTCTAGTCTAGACAGGACCTCAGTTTTGGCAAAGCTTCATTTTCCGCTTTATGATAAAAAACAGTAACTAAATTTCCTGATTTCTCAAAATCCTACTCCATCCCCCCATTTCAATACACGATCTAGTTGTGAAACGATAACGAGTAATTATATTATTCACGGATGTGTGCATATCATTCACATGAAAAACCACAACACAGCCTGAAGCATATACTGCAAGGAAAAAACCCACAAAAGTTTAAAAAAATCAATCAAAACCCACAAAAATACTAAGAAGTAGCTGTGACTAAGACGACAGGCATAGATTCAAGCCCTCAGCTTCCTGCTCTCAATACTGCATGACACCAAGCATGTCATTTGAGCATGCTGTGCCTGGTTTCCCATCTCTAAAACAAACACAACAGGCACTAAGATGCCGCAAATGTATGTGCAGAGATTATTTTGAAACCTGCTTTCTTTTCCACTGGTTTCCATGGCAAATTAGCATCTCCCTCTGCTAATGGTGCTCATTTTGGTAAGACAGGCAAGCTCCGTGAAAAACACAAGAAAGTTTAGGCAACTGTCATTTTTCTGTGTAGAAAAAGCAGAGCGTGTGGGGTACGGAGGAAAAAGGCAACAGTAAGTTTGACAGGCCAGGCTGGGGGGACAGGCATTTGGCTGCGGCGGTTCCCTGCCCTGGCACATGCCTGCGAGGGGTGGAGAGTCTCTCTCACCCTTCCCTGCTCATCTGCATTTCTACACTGTCTGGCACCCAGCTCTTCCTCACCTGGGATGGGCTGCTTGCAGCCCACAGCTCCTACCACTTCCCTCCACCCCTTGTATCCAGCAGCGGAGGGGAACGTTCTCTTTCCATGCCGCAGTGATGCCAGCGTGACTTTCCTTTTTTTAACAGTTCCCCAGTCACTATCATGGGTCAACACTTACCCAGAAAGAGGCGTACCAGGGTTCAATTGCATATCTGTATAAATTTAACTCCTTTCCATAAGCAGATCCATTCTTCCTTACTTTAGCCATGTATAGATCAAACATTCAGGCAAAACTACTCACTCAGACTTGCTCACTGCTGAATGGAAAGGGCAACTCAACTCACCCGACTTCGAACAATTTTAATGCGGGATGAATTGTCCTTTGGAAAAGTTACCCTTCCACTGCCTGCAGAGGCTGCCTAGAGATTAATTTAAGACTGTATGTTTAATGCAGGTGATGTGGAATGCGAAATGATTTTCTGGCCCTGTATTTATTGCCCTTTTGTGTCAGAGGTACAGCACATTTACTCTTAGGCAACTAGGGAAAAGATTATTCAGTTAAATGCACAAAACTGGGTCATTTAGAAAGTTAAATTATGATGGCACATCATGGCAGCCACACGGTGCTATTGGAAACAATGGTCTTGAGTTTTGGTAAAAGAGTACTGAAGCTATGCTTAAATGTACATGTAAGGAAGAAGGGGCAGAAATACACTTACTATTCTGAATACTGCATCTGCCAAGAAAGTAAGAACACAAGAGCAGCTGTATTTAGTGAGGCCATGGGCCATCTAACGCAGCGGCACATTCATAGAGACCTTGGGAGGTCTCTATATTTTAAGGAAACATATGCCTGTCTTGTCTGTCCGTCTGTATTTCCTCTCAGATCTTGCTTCATTCTGCTTTCAAAGGACTGGTCATTCAATTTAGGAACACCCATTAATGGTTTGACAGAGGTAGATCCATGTGAAGAAGTTCTAATTATAGGTAAAAATACTCATGTGCCACACTGTTCATTTAGTGTGGCAAGTATATGCCATGATGACCACTGATGAATTTGTATTTTTTATATAAAACAAGCCCTTTATTTTACACATTCAGCCAGACCTTCTCAAGGCAACATGCAGAGCAAGCAAGCATTTTGGAGGCAAAAGGCCTCAAAGCCAAAATCCAAGCATTTAGCCTATGATTTAGATCATGACAACAACTACTGACGGTTTGAATTCTCTGAGCTCTTCCTCTGTCACTGTGAGGACCAGGGAAACAGGGAGTTACCAACAGCAGACAAGGAGACTCTGCAAAGCATCCCCTTCGCTAGCATTGATCAGTGTGGCATGTATTGCCACATGGCAGGACGCTGCCACATCCCCGTGGCTGCACAGCACGCTTCCCCTCCCTGGCGTTGAATTCAGAGCAGTATCCACCTGAATCAGAGAGGTCCGTCTGCTTAAAATGAAAGATGACATTTTCATGAAACCAAATAAACCCAGGAATGGCAGATGGTGTGTACGAGCAGGGATGGAGGTGGTGGAAGGAGAGTGTGGTTTAAAAAAAGTACCTGCCCCAAATACAGTGCAAACTACGATCAAATTGCAAGTATTGGCAAAACGAAGGGAAGAGAAGGGGAGGAAATAATCCTCTGACAACGGTACAGGAAGAACACTGGCGTGTAATCAGTGTGATTAGGGTGTAACTCTGTGGATTGAGTAAACAAAAAAGAATCAGATAGCCAGGTAAAATGGAGTACCCAGGGATTATGCAGTTCGTGGTTCATATCCATCAGAGAAAACGTGCATGAGCTGCGCTCTCCAGAAAACCTCCATGCAGATTTACAGCAAAGCCTTCGGCAGGACAAGTGACAATTGATAAGCCCAGAGGCAGCAGTCACCAGATGACATGTTTGCCTGGTGAAAGCCTACCTCAGACAGACTGCCTTCCTCTCTCTCTCTCTCTGTTTAAATACCCACTCACATTTAAGCAGATGAAACCCATTGACTGTCATAATGTCCAGGCTACACTCAAAAATATTGACAGTGTTCAAAGATCCTAGTAGTTAAGTTGATTTTTTTTAAACATGTTATATAACGGCAGCAAATCCATCAGTGTCTTGGAGATCACCATAGAAACAGGCTGACGACTCTCAGTGCAGGAGGAAGAAGCCCTGATCTCAGCTTGGAAAAGATGCTGATGCGACTGGTCAAACACACGGACCTCCCTCCCTCATTTCCAGCATCATGGACTCTGGTGCTCGCTCGCTCTTAGCCTTTTGGCTGCAGGACTGGATGGAGGGTTTCCTACTCCACGGGGCAATACATAAGACACTGAATCATTTTCTACCAAAGAGAATAAGACATTGAGGCTCTATTCCAAATTAAAGATCACAAAACAAAAATAGCTAACTTGGTATTTCTGTAAGAAAAAAGACTGCTTTAACGATCTGAATTGCAAAACAGCGGGGTTCCTGTGCGCTTGAAGGTGCGGTGGTTGCTGCCATTACCTCTTTTTTGGTGCTGCCTGGTACGTCTTCCCAATGACCCGGGCCACAAGAATAGAGAGAAATCACACAACCTACGAGGCCTGAGGCTAGAATTGCTCTGCTGGAGGGGGAAAAGGGGGGTAAAAGAAAGGCGTGATGTTATTCAAGGGGATGTGTACTTACTAGGGACTTCTTACAGCCCCTCCATTTCTTTATTTTTACTGTTGAACTAGAAAAGTTTCCATGGGTTTTGTTCTTTGCTGAAGTATCTTCCTGGACAAGTACCCACTTTTCAGTGGCCTCCACATCATGTGAAGTAGGAAATGTGTGTTTCCACATAATTCTTCAAATTAATACACAACAAATACATTGATTGAATTAATATTAATATTAATAATTCATAAATACTAATTGCACTTGAATGGAGAAGTATCCAACCATTCCCCTGTTCATTGACCTGAAAATATATTCCTCAGCTTAAAGTATTTCTCTAAATTTTGATTTGATGACAGCAAATCTTTTAATCACACTCTCATAATTTTACAACTTCAACTTAAAACCATTCCAATCCTTCAAAAAGAGTTGACATTTAGTCAAACAAAATGATGAATTTCTGTGCACTGCAGTAAGAGTTCATGTGCTCAATTTATCTCAAGCTTAAAGATTTCTTAGCCAAAGCTTATCCCAAAGTGAATTCAGTTTAAATACGTATTTACACAGTAATTATGGCTCAGTACAATTTAAACTGTAGTGAAATACACAAAAATATTAATGGGTGGTACTAAATGCTAAAACACAGTAAATTTCATTTTGTTTCATGTTATTTTCCATGTTTCAATGTGTGGTCACAAGCTCAGTATAATTATATTTCACACCGCTATCCTGGAAATGTTTGTTTTCCGTACGTTTCATTCTGTAGTCCCAAATTTGAGCATGTTTTAGAATAGTTATTAATCCATGATGTTAACTATAGCAGAGGTCCACAGAATTCTTCAGCTTTTTTCCCCGCATCATTCTATTATATCCTATGATTATGCTTATTGCGCTTCATGATATATTAATGTTATAATGCAAACACAGTGGTATACTTTACTTAAATATGTTGCTACATTTGATTTCTTTTAGTGACTTAAAGTCATTCAGAGAGGCATGCAGAGGCCTAGGGTTGAAAAACCTAGTTTCTGTGGAAATGTTTACTTAAGCTAGGGCTTTAGCTGGAGAAACCTTTGGGGAAATCACAACATAAGCAGATAACTTTCAGTATTTATACAGTAATTCCTTACTACAAAACAAGAACTCTTATTCTTTCCCAATTAAGTTGTACTGTGTCCACTTTTCACAGGCACAACCGCTTCTATTTCCCTTTGAAAGGAAGGTCACCGGTCAGTGACCAATGGAGTCACTAGACTTACCCGTTCAGCACGTCACTAGTTGTTCACCGTCCCTTTATTCAGGTGAACATTTCATTCGGTTAGCACCTGGAATTTTGAGAAGAGGGACTGGGTGATTAGGTAGGGGAATCTGGTAAGAGTTTGAATGCGGATATGGAACGTGGAGCAGTGTTGATTACAGTCACAGAGATTGAGGGTTCGCACACACTGTTTTGATGGGTGCAAGTTAACCCCTCCAAGCCTCAAGTAGCCTGGTATCAGAGAGTCTTTCTGAGTTTATTGATTGACTGAAAGAGTAACCAAGTTTACCGTCCACCTAGGTCAGACATTCTGGTTTCACCTCAGTGTTAGGGTTTACTATTGATATGTAACACAGAGTCCGTGTGAATTTTGCTAATGAATTCACTGCTCATTATTCCTAACTGCTCTGGAAATATGAAGAAAGCTGCAGCAGAGAAAAATAATCTCATTTTCCCTATACGAACCATTCCTACATACAGCCATGTTGAATGACAGCTAATACTATTGGTTCTTCATTTCACACAGCAAGGATTATTTAGAAGTTAACAGCATACTAAAACCAGGTATAGGCCCCTGGATCTCTGAGCAAGGCCATATAGGGCTCCATACTGCATGTGGAAGGGCAAACAAGTACAAGGTCCAGAGCTGCAGGTCTACAGACACAGTGGGGTAGGAAGGAGTTATTTCTGAAAACCACCTGATATTCACCCATTTCAAACCTCAGCAAGCCCAAAGTTCAGCAGTTTAGAACCATCAGGTTTAATAATTGAACGTACATGTTTCACTGCTGAAAAAACTATTCCTTAAGAAGGTGCGAAGGTTAACCTATACTCGTCACTTATAATATTGTTATGAGAACGGTAAAATCCCAACCTGCATAAACACATTCAGGAAGATGATTTTGGTTTTTGTCTTTAGATATTTTTAACGTGAAACAAAATAAAACAACATGAATCTATCCTTGTCGTTGTTCCCTCACAGCTCAGAAAAATGTGTCAGTATGGTAGTATATAGTACTGGTCTGAGCGTTCATTATAGAAGTTACGATGAAACCATGTGGGCTATCTTGGCTGGATCCGACACAGCAGACCAGGTCATCTGGCCTGCAACTCGTTCCTTGCTGTCCTTTTTATAATGCGTGGCTCTGGCATAAATGAAGAACAGATAATAGGCTTGACAGATCCTTTTGGATCCCTTCTCAAGTGCCCTGTACCCGTTCCCTTCTGCGCAACCAAGAAAGCGCATCTGGTAATAAAATGCAAATACCCCCTGTCATATAATGAAGCGCATCCATGTGCATCTGGTTTGTCACTGGGGTACCTTCTGCATCCCATGACACGACAGATGCAACAGGAGATTTAGGCAGTTCCGCCTAATGAACGGCAATCCTTCTGTCACATGAACAAAACTGTCCTTAATTGTATGACTGAATGCACACTTCACAACTGGCAAGGAACAACTGCATTTTTGATAGGGCAAAACACTCATAATCACATGACGCAGGAAAACCTTGCAGCTTCTTTGAGAAACAATCTCCTTTTTGGAGGCTACAGAGATGTGGAAAAAATGGCGAGAACAGGAAAAAAGGGCAAAATAGTTCAGTGGCAATGACAACAAGTGTTATGTTTCCTATACAGAGAGATGGGGAAATAAGTATTTGGCAAGCAACTTACAGTCTACTACATTCAATTTGATTCTCTGTATGTCTTCATAGACATGACTATGAATATTATTACTGGCCATAAAAATTACACTAGTCTTATCCTAAGAACAGCAATAATACTCAGCTATAATGTTCAGCTCTCACCCTATCTGGCTGCGAGTTTCACAAGTTGACTATATGTACTCTAATGAAATACTTCTTCAATTTATCTTACTTTACCTGCCATCAATTACACTGAATTATGACTGATTCTTCTAATGCAGGTTTTTTTCTTTCATTCTTTTTAAGACAAGACTTGCAAGGAGCGCTCACAAACAATTCAAAACATAACATTAGCCTTGCTGCCCTCTGGATCTTTTCAGAATTATTTCTGCATTTTTTTAACATGGAATTCATGTTCCAAACAAAGGCTCGTGACTGTCACTGGCAATAAAATCTTAACTTTCTCTGCATTGCTTTCCATTTCCCTAATGAATCAAAGATCTAATTTTTGCTTTTTCCTACTGTTGCTGTATTCTGGAGAGATTTTTACTTTGCTAGTTTACCAGTGACAATGAGAATTTCTTTTTCTCAGAGGAACGGGAAAGTTTAAAGCTCGGCAGCATGAGAGGTTTGGATTGTTTTTGCCAGAGCACATTACCTTTAAATTTATGCAAGCTGAATCCTATATGCCAAGTTTTTAAAATTAATCTAGAGTCTCTCACAATTCCCTATGGTTTTCACAAACTGAAAAGTTTATGGGTGAAACTGTTGAAGAATGCCTCTGGATTTGTTTTCTGCTTTGGCACATGCAAAAAGCATCTGCAGATACCAACCATTTTGTTTCAAAATCAGCGTGCCCACCTTCCTTTGTGTGTGATAACCATGAGAAGCCATGGAGCTTTAACCGAGCCAAGGAGCTTAAACACTGGTAAGCTATAATCCACCCTCAAACATGTCATCACTCTCCAAAGCAGAAATATCCCATGTAGTTCAGGAAGGGCTAACAACATGAAAGCAGCTCTTTCACTGGCATTATCAGGTCGCCCCACTTCTGTTTGAAGGAACCCTTTTTGGAAAGCTTTTGTTTTCTCAATCTTAATGGGTAAGTCCACATCACTCAATGAGAGGGCTAAGGAGTGAGCGCAGCACCACAGCCCTTGACTATGCAACTGACTCATTAGTCCCTGCCCCTACTCTGGACTGTTCCAACCACCCCTCCACAATGCTTGGGCAAATTCAGGTGTTAGTTTACTTATGGATCACTCCCAGAAGGTGGTATGGGCAGGAATGCATGAGGTTTAACTCCCTCTGCCCTGCACAGTCCTCTAATACGATCTGCACACCCTAAAACTCCTGCAAGTCTTCAGGCCACACCACAGTGCAGGCAGTGAGTGCTCCTGGCATCGTGCCGTAAGAACACCCTGGCAGACTGCAACATATATCTTGCAGTGTTACAGATACTGAACTGAAACACATAAAATAATAATTATTATTACCTTGGAACCACATGGGGAGAGCCAGGGCAAAATGCTGGGCAGCGTGGATGTGGATAGTCTGCTCTAGAGACTTCTTCCCCTACACAGCATAGACGCAAGCCAGTTCATGCCCGACAGCCCCTGGTCTAGGAATCGATCCCTCATCTGTTCAAATCTGCTACAGGTAGTATCTGCACAGGAACTTTTTTTTTAAGTTAAAAATTAAAAAATTGCTATTTGATAAAACCTTCTTTGAAAAAAATATCTTTTTCCTATGATAAAGAAATAATCCAAATAATTCCTTCAGAAATTCTTTTAAGACTGAAACTAGAATTTGACAGTGACTCAATGTATTTTGACATTTATGGAAATGTTGAGCATTTATCTCTTGATGCAGCTTAGGGACATAAGCATTCTCCTAAACAAAGGTAAAAGTCTATTATTTATATATATTTATGTCTTTTATATATGGGAAAGTTGCAGTTGTCTTCTAAGTTGGAGCATTACAATTTCTAGATTAGAAGAATAAAAAAATGTTTAAGTGATTCAAAAGGTCATGAAATTCAAGAAGCATTGCTAGTTTTAGATGAAGAATCAGGGTGAATATTATTTTCTCCAATACATTCACCAAAGCACATAATTTACACTGCTCACTCCATCATTAAGTCCAGCAATTGCATTAGCTTCCTTGCCAGCTTCTTGAGAAAATGCTCCTAGTATGGTTCAGCTTCTCAAACAATTGAGGACTACAGATATGAGCAATGAACGGCAGCAGTGAAAGGGTTATCTTTTGCTAAGTTATTCATGCAAAGAAGGTAATTTTCTGTACAAAGAAGCCTTGCAATCACTGTTTATAATCAGACATGAAACCTGAATAAGAGAGAGACATGGTTATGGTTTTCTCTCATATGTTATGGATTTCTACTTCTTTTTCTTCCACTAGTTTCTTGTAATGCTGTTTACAGTTCACATCAGAAAACTGTGGTGGTGTTCAGTGTTGACTTGACTGGCGTTTTACTCTAACTGTGCCCGTTTTTCTGTCCAATTTGGATTCTGAAATTGAGTTCAGAAAGAACGGTATTGGCTGAGCCAGGCTTTCTGTGTTGCTTGGCATTCATTGCTCATGCATTGCAACTCCGCGAGACCTCCCCTTGTTACAAGTCTCAGCCCCTCATGACACCTCTCTTCAAGACTTGACTTCACCTGTGCATTTGCTGTCATCTCTGTTGCTTTTGATGATGCAGATAATTTCTTAAATAAATCTAACAGTGAATTTGTAATTTGAATAACGTAAGAATAACACTCTGCAGGGTAGGATTTGCATAGAGTTTTTATGCAAATATCTGTACTGTTTAAACCTTCAAAACACTAACACATTTTAGGTTACTGTTTTTTCACTTAATGAATATTCTCTGCTGGAGTATTTAGAGTTCACCTACGAGCATCTTTGTTTACAGAACAAGTTAATTAATACACTTAATACAGCAGGGCATAGGGGTGAAACTTTTTTTATCTGCTCCAAACACATACACCAGTCTGCTGGTGTCAAATGGTGCGACATGGCTGAAAACCAAGGCAAGTTTGTTGACAAAGTAGCTAAGGTTCATGGACCTTTCAGATAAACCTCCAGCAGATTATCAGTGAACTTGGGCTGATATAATATTTCCCTTTAAGCAATGTGAAAACAGCCGCTTTGAATCCCTTCAAACTACAATTATGTAAATAAATGATTTTTAAAGTTCACCTCTGGTTAAGAATATTCCAGATTAACACAAAAAAACCCACCACATTAGAAAGAGCAGGTTAGCCAATCCTCCCCCCTCCCACCCCAAGCCCTCTTTTATTTCACTTCCATGCATTTTATTAACAGCGATAAAAATTTGGAAAGAAAAGGCCTGATGAACATGAAAACTTTAATGCTCTCCATAGGACTAACAACGTCTAGGTTATGAACAAACTCCTGGTTCAAATGCTGCGGAGCACGGATTTAAACAGTGGTTTAAAGACAAGTGCCCTAACCCCCTGGCTACAGTTCATACCGGAGAAGGACTCCCATTTGTCTTGTCAAAGTTGCTCCAAGATTAAGCGAGGATCTATTTATCTATTATTAGTGTAGTAATGACTGCACTGTATGACAGTCAACAGACCCAATTAGGAGAGTGGTATCTTGATTGCAGCCCCTGTTCCACTGACTAATCCTTTGTAAACAAAGACAGACATAAAATAATGATACTAGGGGAATTCACTCTGAGTATTTATAGCCCAGTCTGACACACCTAACGAAATCAGAGAAAATAGTATTGATCACTGATTCATTCAGGGCTTTATTCCATATACAAAACACAAAACCAATGCCAGACACCGTGAACTCATTAATGGTGATTTTCTTAAGGCTCTTTCCCACTTGCTGTGTGAGGGTAACACATACCTGATACACACTTAGTTAATTAGTAGGAGTTGGAAATGCAGTTTTGCAATTCTTCCTCTCCTGCCTCTCTGAACATTGGTACCTGCTAAGACTGGAGACCAACCTTCGGAGAACATGGTGATGAAGTGCAGAAAAATGCTCTGCTCCAAGGAAAATGACTGCATGTGCACCCTTCAATTCCAGCAATGCTACTTGACAGGCCAGTAACACCTCTTACAATTTCAATCCAAACAATCTCATTAGCTTCTCTGACAGCAACCATCAGAGGTAACATTTCTCTTGGCTTCACAATACAAGTAAAGCCAGAGGAGACCTCCAGAACAGTCCAAGAAACATTCTCTTTAAAGACGCACAGGCAAAGACCCCATGGGAGTAATGCTGACCCAAAAAGCTCCCTTAATATGCAAAAACAGAGAAATATTTCCATAATGCTGCAGGCCATACCAGTGTCTACGGTTAAAGGAAATTCACATTGAAGAATATGGATTGCAGGCAGTCATTCAAAGCCACATATAGAAACATCTGATATAAGACTGGGTTGCAAGTCCCAATATTCTTTTAAACTAAGAAAGCTCAACATTGTTTTAGCTGAGTATAGAATAAAACCAAGAAAAATTAGGTGCTGATACTGAAAATTCTATAAAACACCTTATTTATTTATTTATTAAACAAAATGGCATCTAAAAGACGCCATTCATTTGCTGAGGATGTGGAAAGCATTTTTTTTATTGTTTTGTCCAAAGCAAATAAAGCTTTACCTGCGTCTGTCCTTATCTGTCATAAAGGGCTTTCATCTGCAGTGAGGGCAACACAAGGAACGGCTCCCTTGCAGTTTGTGGTATTTGCTATCATTGAAACCTCTCATGAGAGTCCTTTATAAAACTGGAAAGTGAGCCAAGGGAGCTCATAATAAATATAGAATAGCAAAGCCCTTTCATAAATGAATGAATGAATGAATAAGTGAATGACTTGTTACGGTAAATACAAAATATTTGAATACTGAATGCTTACCCTGAAAGCAATTCCAACAGAAACATTTTATTTTACTGCTACAGTTCATACTTATCTCAAAAAAATCAAAAGGAGGTTTGCATTGTTGGAAACTGGAACACTTTTTACAGATCCTGACAGATGTCTAAATATATTGCCTTACAGTAATTGCAAAAACAAGATGTTTTTCCCCTTTTTTTGACTGCTTTTCAAGTTGTGAGTGGGCACATCTTAATTAATCCCATAATGATTTTTGAGATAGTGACACACAAGCTAGAATCCTGCTCATCTAATGTCTCTGATTTCAGTGCACTAAAATGCCAAATGTTTGGCCTAATGACTTTTAATCATACAGGGAATCACTAGGCATTCCTCCACAGTATCGGAATTATTGAATTCTGTTTATCTAGAAAGAAACAGTATGGGTGAAAGAAAAGTTAAACTAAGCAAAATAATTGTCTTTGAACAAAAAGCCATATAAACCAAATACCGTCCATGTCCCCATCCTGCAGCCCTTTTGTCGTGGTTTAACCGCAGCTGGTGTCCGAATACCCCGCAGCCACTCACTCACTCCCCCCCTCCCCGCTGGGGTGGGGAGGAGAATCGGGGAGAAAGGAAAACTCGCGGGTTGAGATAAAAACAGCTCACCAGGACAGCAAAGGAAAAATATAAAAATATATTAATAATGATAATAATAATAATAATATATATAAGGATAATAGAATATATAAAACAAATGATACACAATTTCTCACCACCCAACGACCTATACAGCCCGTCCCAAGCAGCAGGCAGGGAGCAGGGGTATCCCTCCCCAGCTATCCCAGAACAGCAAGTTCCAGAGAGAGGAGGCGAGGGAACAAACAGCCGAACGAACGAATAAAAAGGCCCGAATGAAAAAAAAAACAAAAAAAAAAAACAAAAAAAAAAAAAAAACAAAAAAAAAAAAAAAGAGAGAGAAGAAGAGGGAAACAAAAAGCAACCCGAAGGGAAGCTTAAGGATTAAGGCTCTAAGGGCCCACGGGCCGACCCTCACTTATCCCGGGCATGACGCCTATGGTATGGGATACTCTCTTTGGCCAGTTTGGACCAACTATTCTGGCTCTGCCCCTCCCAGGTTTTTGTCCCTGCACATCAGCAAAACCTGGGAAACTGCAAAACATCCTTGATCGTTCAGCAGCAACCAGCAACATCAGTGTGCTGTCACCGTTCTTCACACACTAAATCCAAAACACAGGAGCTGCTTGAGACAAAACTAGCTCCGTCCTGGCCGAAACCAGGACACCTTTACTCAGCAGCCTCTTCACCTGGGTGATGAGAGGCACACACAGCCCCCAGAGCACACGATGGGAGAGCACACTCAGATATACCACTCCCGCCCCCCCCAAATACTTGCATATCCCACGGGAGTATCTTAAGCCCTGACTTTTCTAAAAAGGAGAACATTTTGATCCTTTGCCTAATCACCACTGTTAGAATGTTTTAGGTGAAATAAAGATGTTTGAATTGCTCTAAAACCCATGCAGTGCCGCTGCAGGCAGGACACCTTACCAGCTATTGAGGGCCCCTGGGGCCCTGGGAGGGCAAGAAGCCCTAAAGGCCAGCAGCACTGAAGGCTAATTTTCTTGTCATTAGACCCTGAAAGCCGTTAGCTTTCTCAGGGAAATAATACGACTTTTCTTGCATTTAATATTTAAAATGTCATTTAAATGTTAATAATTAATGTCAGACTACTTTTAATTTCTATCGGTGAAAGCATATGCTGCAGTCTATTCCATTTCCAGTGGGAAGAAAACTGTGGGCACGGTAGTCTTTTGTTATTAAAGCATTACAGTAGCAGTGTGAGTCTGTGCAAATGTTAATTTGTCATCATTTTCTCGTAGGATAATATTTACAGTATTTCAGAGCGTATGTATGTGATCAGCATTTTGTACCCACTTGGCAATTGTATCTGAACATCTGCTTTCGTGGTTTGTGTTCACAAAGGCCTGGTTCTTTCAGCGCTGCTATGGCACGAAGACTAATACAGCTGCAGCACACTGCTCATGTTACGGATCTGTCGCATTTACTGTTCACAGCCACATTAGTAACTTCCGCAATGTTTGTTCTTTATGACAGATATACCATTGCGATTCAGAGTGTAAGAAAGCCTTTGGGCAAGCCAAGAGTGCCAAGATGTTTAGTTAACGATGGTCACCAAGTGTTTTTTAAAAAACATTTTGAGACATATCAAACAGGGGGAAGGAAGGTGAACGAAGAGAAACTGTTAAAGTCACAAAGAGATGGGGCAGATGGCTATACGACATCATGCACTGGCTTTCCTCTGCTCCCTCCCTGTTCTGAAATCCAGTGGAGCTGAAAACAGTAGGCACATCCACTAGAAGAACAGAAAAGTTGACAGAGGAAAAAAAAAAATTAAAAAAAAACCTGCACAGATAAAGCCACCAGAGAAAAATGATTAAAAAAACCCTCAGCTTTTAGAAACACTTAGCAATTTTAATATAGCATAAAAGAAACTGGCAAAATACATTTCAAAGAGCATAAAAGAGAAAAAAGAACAACTCATCTAGCACTATCATAAAAAGTGAAACAAAAATGTTCACTCTAACAGCCAAATGTATACTTTTACAAAAGAGAGATGAAAAGACGCAATCACATGAATTTTAGACTAAGCTATTTCAGTGTATATATAATGTATTTGAAAATGAGTGTCTCTCTGCAACTAAAAGGGATGGAACATAGGAGATGCCCGAAAAGCCACTTGGCCTATTCCCCTGCTTTGCGACTGGACCATCCACAATCAAAATGACTCCTGGGGAACATTTGTCTATCCTGTTCCTAAAAGTCTTGAGGACTTTTTTCTCAGTGAAGAAGTAATGAAGATCTCGCCAACTCCTTTGCAAGCTTACTTCAGTGTTACATTACTCTTTGTCGCTCAAAGATTTTTCCTAATGTCAAACTTGTATCACATTTGCTGCATTTTAAGCCCTTGATTGCTAATCTGACATACTGTGGACACTACGAACAGATTATTTCATTCAGAGTAAGCTTTTACATACTTGATGGCTTATAATGGCTTTTGTCAGCCCTCTCCTGATTAAACAAACCACTCTTCCAAACTTGTTGCCGTTCTCCTCATTCTACTCCGTTTTTTCCAAATGCCCCACCTCCCCTGGTGTGCAGTGCCCAAAACCGAGTGCCGCACTCCAGCTGAGGTCTTACGAACACTGTGAGCAGCACTAAAACATCACGTCACTTGTCTTGCAGATTATGCTGTCCTGTCGGAGCATTCCATCGTGATGTTTGCCTCTCCTGTAAAAGGCTGACATTGCCAAGTTTATGATTCATTATACCCTCCAAATGATTTCCTGCGTATTTGTAGCTCATTTCCCCCCCCCTTGCCTGAATTTGAGCAGATGATTACTCCTGCCCAAGTGTAATAGCTTACACTTCTCACTGAATCCTATTCTCATTTAAGGCCAGTTTCTCAAACTTGTCAAGTTTCTTCTGAATTTTAATCTTGTAGCCCCTTTAAACTAGTACTATCTGCACCTGCATAAACATGCTATCTATATTCCAGCATACCCGTCATACATGAAAATGATCCAGGACTAGACTTTGGAGGAATCATGCTTATAAGAGGCCTTGCATTTTAGAGGAGAACCACAGACAGCTGCTCCAAGTATGGACACTGCATCCATCTTATATTAATTTATTTATGTTCTTTTATTTTCCTTATGGGAATACCATATGCAACACTGCTAAAAGCTTCACCTCTGCTGGAATCCGAACATAGGACTTCATTTGCCTTTCCTCTAGGAAGGCCTTCTGTGTTATCATTGAAAGAAATCAAGATTGCTGTGATTGAATTGGCTTTTGACAAAACTATGCTGCCTCTTATTGATCACCTATCAGAGGTTAATTGTCTCAGAGGTGCTCACAAATAGTTTATTTACGCCAGTATTTTTTCGGGAATTGAAGTTAAGCAGACAGGCCTGAATTTTCTCCTGCTCATCCATTCCCTCCTTTTATGATGGTCACTAGACTACCAATGTATTTGTTTACTGGATCCCACTCATTAAGATTTCAAATAAACTTCCTAATGGATCTGAGATTGCTTTAGACACTTTAAGAAATCCTATCTGATTAAAGCCATCAGGCCCAATTCACTTGAGATCATC
The DNA here is from genome assembly GCA_009819775.1 of Phoenicopterus ruber ruber. NCBI lineage: Eukaryota > Metazoa > Chordata > Aves > Phoenicopteriformes > Phoenicopteridae > Phoenicopterus > Phoenicopterus ruber. Next base: position 2,393,622 of record CM020221.1, read on the forward strand.
CAACTCAGCTACATGTTTTTCTCCGCAGTAGCTCAGTCGGCAATTGGGCCCTTTTGCAATGGAGTCCATAGGTGTTTTTCTCTTTGAAGCAAAGATCTACATGCACAGGAGAAAAGACAATACCACCTTTCTCTTTTCCCCACTCTTAACAGGCTGCAGAGTAGCCTCCAGACTTTATAGGCCCCAAATAAACCAACCTAGCAGAAGGCAAGAAAATCAACATAATCTTTAAAAAAACCCTTTCATTTAATCAGATGGCTACACATGCTCAAGCCAAGAGATTACTGAAGAATTTTTCAATTTGGAACCAAATTAATTTTTGAATTTGCCTTGAAAACAGTTGAGTTTACACAATCACGTTCAGCTGAGATATGGGAAATGTGTATGTAAGAAAACCTGTCCATCAGATGCTTTCAGAAAAGCAAATAATCAAATCATTCACTATTTACAGAAAACTCTTACGCTGTCTGTGACTCTTAATAAAAAAATTAACATGTACCAATGGCCAGAAAACACCAGACTATTTGGGGGGGGGGGGGGGGGGGGAAGGAAGGAAGCAGCAGCAGATATTCTGCTCAGGGGTGCAGGCAACTGCACAAACATGCATTCCTGACACTGCATTCATCCAACAGGCGAAGTGATGCTTGACAACACAAGTCAGAGCACAAATCTGACCAACTTCCCAAAACTTTGACAAGATTATAGCCTTGCTGTGAAACCAGCTAGTGTGTACCGTGGGAGCCTGTGTGCTACTGAAAGGGATTTCATCGGCTGATAGGTGGGAAATGAAGGGCCCACCTCCAGATCCTGTGAACCTTTCTTACTCTACATAGCAGACACACTACCAACACAGCGTCAGACACGAACCTGGTTCTGGCTGGCTGTCTTTTTGCTGGAAGTGACACGCGGGCTGATAGGTGGTTTATCTCCCGTCATTTGTATTTCATAACAGCCTTTAAACAAATCACCTTCCGCACAGGTTCAGCAAGGCCAAAATGTTTTGGAGTGCCAAAATAAGGTGTGGGAAAGCAGTTTCACAGCATTATTACACAGAGCGTGTAACCTTTCGAGACTGCTTTGTATGCCGCTACATCATACACCATAAAATAAATGAGTAATTCCCATCTCTAAGAAGAAATGTATCTCTAATCCAACATTTACCTCAATAAAGGATAATACTGCAACTACACAACTGTGAAGTCAAGGTGCCATAAATCACTGCTACAGCTTTCCCTTTTCAAAGAGAAAGAATAATTTTTCTATGAATTAACTTAAAGGAAATATAGACTTAATGGGTGAATCATACTTATCTGTTGACTTAAAACAATTTCAAGTATGTCAGGGATCCTTGAATATCTACAGTAAGGTAAAATTTGGCATCATATGCTGTAGAGAGTAATCTAATATTGACAGAAGGTTTAAAATACTTATGTTTGAGTAAAAGGTGAGCAGATTGGTTGAATTAGCTGAAGTCAAATGTAACGCTCAACCTTGTTACAGGTTTTTGAAGTTCTCTGCATGCTGAAGAACACACTTTCCTCTGCAGCCTCTTGTTCAGTTGAAATACCTGGAAGAAACTTAAACTAATTACCACAGGTAGGCTTGGATCTCTGCTCCAGGAATTACGTTGTGCCACTTCTACCACTGCTTGTACGTTACGCTTCACTTCTGACACCAATGAGAGGTGTGCTGGACTCACTGCCTTTAGATGATAGACTGACAAAGCCACAGGGAAACTTGCACTTTTGTAACACCATGGGTTGGAGTAAAAAGCTCTCCCAAATAGCAGCAGTAGCCTTCTATTCAATGCAATTTAACAGTAAAATCCACAAAGCGTTTCCATGCAGTCTCCAGCATGTGAAAATTCAGTATATAAATGACTATGAAATACTACCTGCTTCCTATGTGGCAGACTAATACAGACACGTCGTTTGGAAAGAAAAATTCATAGTCAAGTTTGTCCCTGGTGCTCTGAAACCTGCCATGGCACTTGAGGACACAGCCTGGCTCCCATTTTTTAGTTCAGCACATCACCTATACCACCAAACCTGAGATGCACACAAGAGGATACAGGACGGAAATACCAGGACAAACTATCCAACCTCCGTTCTGGAAAGAAAGGCACTATCATGACAAACACAGGTACTAAGGGTAATCTTCCTTCTACACTAACTTACAGGGCATGACACGGAGAGGAATAACAAAGAAACATTTTGGCATTATACAGCTCCATTTCAATGCAATTTGGAGCACGATGATAGACTTTATTCTTGTGAAAATTATAAAGCATTAAACCTGTACATCAGAGTCAGGCCAGTTTCAGCACTGAAACATTGCCTTGGGCAGCTTTCTTAAGCGAGGAGAGGAAAAAGCTGAGCTACCACTGGCTTTTATAGCTAGTGAAATGAAACAATAAATAGAGGCAGGAGAAAAAGAACAAATTTTCACATTGTTCAGGTATACTGTAGGTCAAAAGGGCTGTGCAGAATTTGTCTGTGCCCCCAAATAAGTGCTCTCTAAAGTCACAGGTAAGAAATAGCCACACAATGAGGGGGGAAATACAGTAAGAAATGTGGTCTTTAATGCATGAATAAACGTGCCACCCTAGATATTTCAGATTTATACCGTAGTTTCATTATGATAAAGAGTAAAAACAAATGCATCAAAAGACCTTAGAAAAGTCAAGTCTGCAGAGGACCCAAAGACTGAATGCAATCTTGCCCCAGAGAGTCCTCACAATAGGAAGTAAATGCTAAATACCTCCAAAATACCTAGTGTTTAGGGGATGAATTCTTCGGTCAGATTCCAGGCTGGTGACTCAGCCTACTCACTGTGGAGGAAAAGGTGTGTTTAGAGGACATAAGACAGACACAAACCAGAATCATTCTCTTGACTCAGCAGGTTCGGCACCTTGGTACAGGCGCCTTGCACTGTCGCAGAGCATCCCAGCTCCCAAGGCCGAAGGCATGGGAAGAGTTCTTGCTCAGAGATTTTTCTGTGTATGAATGCTCGGTGTTTGCATAGCAAATGTCTCCTTCCTCCCTCTGGCACAACCTTGTAACAATGATCTATGCCTTAACTTTTTGTCATTTTAGTGTCTTCTTTCACATCTCCTCCTTTGACACACAGTCATTTCTAGTGTAGTCATAGTAATATCAACAGAACAAGACAGCCTTAGCAGCATCCACAAAATCAACATACGGACATTTAAAAGAATTTAACATGGACAATGATGCACAGATCTATTTGGTGATTTATGATAACCACATATCGTAAGTGATGATGTTTTACCCAATTCTGTTGTCATGTTCTTTCAGAAGACAATAAACATACTTGTCCCTGTATTTTCTTGCCAGGGTATCCATCACAAACAACAATTTCACCAGGCATTTTTCAAGTTACCTGACCTGAAAGACAATATTTCTATATGCTGCCATGATCGTGACACCTGAGAACCTCACGAAAAATTAATGAACAGTCTCTGAAGTATAGTCTTTATCTTACAGACACAGATCTCGGTTACAGAGGGCTTATGGGTGGATTTAATTCCACTGAACACTACCACGTAAGAGCCAGGCATCTACCCCAAGCAAATCATTAAAGCTCCCTCAAAAGCTAATGAAGGGAATGCACTTCCAAAGGTCACTTAATTACATTCCAAAATGCCTAATAGAGGTAGGATGAACTACCGGCTGGAAGTCAATCGGTCTCTCCCTCTTATGATTACTCAGGAGGCCTCAATGCAAGTTTAGGCTTCATGCCTTATTTCTGCATACTTAGATTACAATCTCCCACCTATTTCAGGACGTCTGAGCAGACTTTTCCACATCTGAAGCACATGATCATTCTTCCTCGCTCTAGGAAAGCCTTCAGTCATACACAGGGTACCTCAAAGGGAGGGAGCCTCTACTGATCACAATCCAGCCTATGAAATTTTCCCTTAAAGCACTTACGATGAAAAATTGTAGACAAGAAAGAAAATTATAAGGTGCAGCATGACTTGCAACTTTAAAGAATTCCACTTTTTCCACTGGATAAATGGATGACTTGGCTAGTTAGCAAACGTGCAGATGTCAGCCTGACTACTCCCCAGATATTTTGCGGTATGTCAGCAGCAGGCAGGATGCCAGAGTGCTTAATGTTGACATTATCTACGTGTGACAGCTTCAACAATGAGATGTTAGCTGGGGAGGGAGACACCATGTACATCTGTTCATCAATCCTGCTGAACAACAGGCAGCTTCAGAAATCGTGACAGAATTCATGAATAACCTGAGAGCACAACTGTTCCGGATTTCCAAACTTTAATCATGCCCACCAGATTTGGCACCAGGTCCAGTACAAAAGAATGCAAAGCACAGAAAAAGCTCATGCATAGGTATTTAATCACAAATTGGAGCTTTTTCTGACACCTTCCACTTCAGAAATAACGCATCATCCGCAGCTGGAGTTTGTCTATGAGTAAAATGTACTATTAAAAAGTTTACTAGTTCTTTTCTTCCTAGTAAATCAGATTCCTCCCCATCCCTCTTTTCTCCCTCAATTATTTTTGTTCGTGATACTTTTTTTCAGTGTTATAACACTCCAAATTTGCATAATAAATTTTATCTCACTCCCACTCTTTTTCCAGAAACTCTCCTGCCCTTATTAATACCACATAACAATGAAACAAGGACATGCCTCAACATTTGGAAAGTGAATTCAAAGCACTCTGTACAACTCATAAAATTGAGCTCACTTGTGCACCTAAAAGCTTGAACTTAGAGGCCCCTCTGTGTGAGAGGCAGACACATTTGTTACGTATGTTTTTCCAGTAACCACAGGCTGAGTTATTATCATACCATGTAACTAGAAAAAGGGTAGGCTGGAAGGCATTTGCGGAGCAAGGTATTTGTCTATTTATTTGTCCATCTTATACATGCATGTAAAAGTAATGTGGGGGATTTGAATCATCTGCTAGCAGCAAGTATTCTAAATAAGAAAATGTTTTTCCCCTATCATACCTCACTATCATCTGCCACACCTTTCTGTTGCCTCTTCCTCTTATCTAGGCTGCAGCCCAAAGTATAAGGATAAATTTGGCACTACTTTCTAGACAAATTTTCAGAGGCTTTAATCCATTTTGGCAACACGTGAAAACTTTGTCTTAGTTCCCAAAGCAGGCCCATCTCCTGCTCTTCAGAGGACCTTTCCTAAAAGTTTTGGCTTCATCACTCCAACGTAACTCAGGTGCTGAAGGGGAGGGAGGAAGAGGGACCAGAGATACGCTCATACTTCACTAGCACTGCGGAGCTTAGTGATAACCTGAAATGCGAAGGGATTAACTGCATGTACTAACTAACTGGAGAGAAGTGAAGGTGCCATGGACCGAGTGCTGCCTGAAATTCATGCTGCTGTTCCTGATTGCTTTCTCTCTTATAGAAATGAAGAGCAAAGAAAGTTCTCTTAAAAATAGATGAGGAGGGTTATGCAATCTCCAATGAGAAATCAAAAGGAAGATTGTGTTCATACTTTCTGTGGTATGGAGTCATGTAAAGCGTGACTCAAGTCATTTCATCTTGCTTTTGTAACAGTCAACAATACTTGGACTGGTAATTAGATGAGGTTGTATTAAATATATGCACTGGAAAATTAAGTCTTTAATTTAAAGTCTTCCATAAAAGGACATTTTTAATGTTCCCTCCTCCCTTACAGATTGAATTTTTATCAGCTAAAGCAAATAACATGTAGCTGAGTGAAATTAGTGTGCTGTTTATGAGGAAAATCTAACCTGAAACAGCTTTTTTAGAGAGCTTAAGCAGTGTCTTGACATCGATTGATTTAAATACACAATTCACTGACTCTTAGATTGACTTTTTTATATCTCCATCTACACTGCACAAGTTACAATCATCTCCAGACACTTTGGCATTTTCGTAAACCCAAATGACAAAACGCATGCTCCACAAAGAAACAACTGCAACGCCAGTGTTCCTCTTTCATTCCACATACTCTGAACACCAAGTTAATGGGGAAAAAATCAGGATTCAGAACACTCTTAAAAAGCTCAGGTTTGCGCTTTTGCCTGAGCTGTGGTGAAAGCTGAATCCTAGAGACACGTATCCTCCACAGAAATTACTCAGTCCCTATGTCTGGTATTAAAAGGAAATTCTGAGCACATCAGTTCATTCCAGTTGTTTTAATAGGATGCTAGGAAAGAGCCAATATTTGAAGTATCCACACCAAAGCCATGTGGAGCTTTAAAAACCAAGGACATATTAAATGATATCCTAAAGTGATTAGGAAACTAATATGTTCTGTGGCCTTCACTCTGGACCAGGATTAAACTATTAATCTAGTTCTGGGGTGGCTGGCTGGGATATGAGGCACTTTTACATTTTGTACTTAGAATAGATTTCCCAATGAGGTCTGCAACATACCTATATTAAACCACATTCAGTAGGTAAACAATTTATTCTTCATAGCTGGCTGTCACGCTACTGCAATCATAACTAGACAGAGATCCATTTAGTAAATGGAGGATGTGATGGAAAGAATACAAACTTTGATAATGTAAATTTTAAGGGTGACATTGGCATACTGATAGTTTCACACCCCTAGAGGTGTATGAACAGTATTTACCAAAACCAGAACCTTACGCATGCTGGGTTTGGTCTCTGTTTTCTTGTATAAATCTGTAGGGAACAGCTACGTCAAACTCTTTACAATAGTTAATGCACCTCAGTATGGAAAGAAGATAAAGCAATAAATAAGGAGTAAGACCTTCTGTAGAAAGTTTGTGCACCTAACTGAAGGAGGATGGTATACTGACAGCTATTACATCTAGTACTCTAAATGCAATCGCTAGCTCCAGAGACCTCTGCAGTTCTGATGACCAGAAACTGGAAAGAAGCATCAGGAAAGGATCACTTCATACTTGCCCTACCTCTTATACTCTTTATTTAGGGCTCTTCAGAGGAGACAGAGCCTCAGTTAAAGCAAATACACCCAGCTCTGCGTAGTTTGGAAGAAATGAAAACATCATTCCCTACTGGTCTGCTCCTGTCTATGTATATTACATTGACTTTAAAATCGCAAGGGGAAAAAAAAAAGTAAGAGTGGATGATGTGAATTAAATCCCATCATACTACAAGAACAAGCCTAATTCTTTTTCAGATCAATGCTATCCTGTACACGCACAGAAAAGGCACTCCTGGCACATACGGGGACATATTCAAATTTTCCAGGAGTATTTTGGCTGATAGATACATTATAATTAAGTTAATCAAAATACATTGCAAGGCCTCTAAGTAATAAGAAACCTTAATCCTATAGAGCAGCCACTACTTTTCAAGCATTTTCAAGCTTTTTCCACAAACTGTGTTTCCCACACTTTCTGGATGATGGCATAGTGCACAGGGGAAGCAGATACTCTTTTGTGTCCAATCTGAAGTGCAAGTTTCCCCCACAGATAACATCTATGAAAACTACAAAGGCTTTGGAGGATTTTTTTTTTCCCCCTTAAACAGACAAGATAAACTGTATTCTTTCACAGCTGGTAGCTGAGTCCCAGCAGATCTCTATCTGCATGGAGTGTGACTATTTTTAAGCCAACAATGAATCACCAGCAGGAGGACAAGACAAAACGCTGAGGCACACATTCTAGGTAGTTGAACCACAGAACAATCTCTATTCAGTAATTTGGTTATTTCTGGAAGAAATGAACCACATGAGCAGCAGGTGCGTATGCTAATAGAATGACTTTGTGTTTTAATTAAGCAATATTTCCCTACAGAGTAATTACATATGTTGTTTACTCAACTTTTTTAAAGACCATTAACAAACCCCTGTAATCTCTTTCTTTCCCAGGCTAGAAATAAAAGATCTCAAGAACCTTAAAGAAAAAAAAAAAGTAGTGAACACACTTAGCAGATCCTATACATACACGATAAACACTTGCTAGAAACAATTACATAAAGGAGCTTCCATAACAGATGGTGTTATCTGAACTCCCATCAAAAACTGCTTTGTCTCAGATAATGCCACTGATTCTACTGAATGTAATGTGTGATGAGAAATCTTACATTGACTGCCATGGCTGTAAGAAAACTAATTTAACCCAGTAGGTATTGTAAAGTGCCATTTGAAATAGAGACTAGAGAGCCTGAAGAAGAAAAGAAGATAGATTTAATGAGACATTGACTTCCTAAGCTTAAGCAATAAATACAGAATTTTCCTTAAGGGATTTACAGTCTCTAGACCCTCTGACTACCATGCATCACTCCAAAGGTGGTCTAATAACAGACGAGATCTGCTGCTGCCCAACTGGCCTCGCTTCTGGCCTGAGTCCCCCCGCAGCTAAAACTGCTATTGCTATTATTCAGCGATTCGCCAATTATTCTGTACTATTCAGTACTACGTTCTGCTGTGAAAAAGCATTACTACGTTGGCAATATTAAGTTAATATTACAGAACTGAAAATAATAATGCAGCCAAAATACACTTGCTATTTCTTTAAGTATATTCACACATTTATCATTGGGCTCTGCCTATTCACTCCAGTTGAAGGCAGAGAATTGCAGAGGAAACAAGTCAATTCCCAGGCAGTAGAAACCCTTAGACCTGAAGGCAATTTAGCCAAATGTAACACTGACATCTAGAAATACAGACGTGGAAACAAATAGCCAAATTCAGAAACCCTGTGTGTGGATGCAGCTCTGTGAAGACCTCTTCTCCAAACTGTGCTCAGACAGTGCTTCCGAGCTTCCTCCAAAGAACACAATATGCTCTCTGCATCAGAGACTGCTATAAATTCCACCTTTGAAAAAGAAACTTGTTTCATGCTTAAAGAGAATAATGTACACCACGCGAAGTTTAACAGAAGGAATTTTAGGCAGCTTTTTTCAATCCTTCTTTGTGCAAAATTATACAAATCCAGTTGCATCTATCTTAAATGTAACTCTACTAGAGAGACATGTTTCCCAGAAAATAAAGATGGGAGATCATCCTATATTACAGGAGAGATGCGTCAAGTACATGTCACATAGCTATTAAATTGAAAAATGGAACTCGCAGGAGAATCTGAGGATGTTTTCAAGAGCTAAAAGCCTCATTTTCACTTGCTTCTCTTGTGCAGGCATAACTTTCTTGTAATATTTCAATAAGGATTTTATTTTTTTCAATATTCTCTCTGTCCATTATCCACGTGAGATTTGTGGTTTTCTGTCAGTGTAGCACTTCTACTGAATCCTGGAAAAGCTATTTCAGCAACTTTCTCAGAAACAAGGAGTATGTATAAATCAAGGTTTATAAAGAACAGCTAGCAAGTACAGCTTACAGTCTAGATGCTGGTCTGTCTGTAATCTTAAAAATAAAAAAAATAAAAAATATACTCAAAGCACTTGGTTTGTCTTGAAACAGACAGAGATGAGGAAAACAGATCAAGAAGTGGTTTGGTGTTTTTCTCCCTTAAAGCAAAGATTTGGTTTTAGAAGCACACTTATAGAAGACATGTAGTTTGAATCTAACTTACCCAATGACTTTCCCAGTTCCTCAAACTAGCAAAATAGCCGATAAGAAAACCTGTCTCGAAAGGGAACAGTTATCATATTGGCAGGAGTTGGCACAATGGGTACTTTTACTAGAATTAAATCAGAGCTATGATGGAGTCTTTCCGTATCTACTCAAATGTCAATGCATTTGAAGTCTGTATTTTCTTTATAGCTTTGTAACACGTGTTACTATTGCTCGTGGTTTACTTGCTCTGTGTATTTGACTCTTAACCCTGAATGCCCAAAATGCAGGAGATTTTAATACCAACCCTACTGAAATCACAGTGAACTTCACAGGAGGCTTTCAGTCCAAGGAGTCCAGAAACAAATAGCAGGGAGGGAAAAACAGCCACTTTTGAAAATCATACATTTTAGAAAGGCCCTAACAATCACAATATACTATTCAAAACAGTAGCTGAACAGAAGATACACTACTCGGAGAGAACAACCACAACCAAGTATCTGTGCTCCAACTGTGTAAGAGATGGAATACGAGTTTTGGAGAAGAGTATTACTTTTAGGTTTATCATACGCTTTATCAGTAAACTTCAAGTAAAACTGCTTGAACATTATCTCATATTTCTCTTTCCTCCTCTTCTTTTTCTACTTGACATTCATATATTTTTACAGCTAATTCTCCTATCAATGCTCCTCAAAATTTCAGATTTGAACTCAATAATTGTTCATTTATAATTTTATAGATTAAGCGACCCTCATATTCCGTGATTGACACTGACTGCCAACAGACGCAGAATATTAATCAAGAGGAAGTCAGGCACAGTTTACCACCTCTGACCACACAGAATTTCTCAGAAAACATACTCAACAAGTAATGAATTTTGCCTGTCATCAATTATTGTTCTGCATGAGCTCTACAGTCTAGTTCTATAGAAGATTTAACAGGATTATAACAAGAGGACATATCTCCAACTGAGGACCGTTACATGCCTAAATTACTCATCCTTGGCACGGCCTGATTTTGCTTTGAGAATTGATAAGTGAAAAAACAAAACAACAGACCTTCAATTCTAGCTGAAATTAGTTTATTCTCAATAGAAATGTTATGTCTGTTGAAATGTGGAATAGGCAAACAAGTATTATGCACTTTTGCTTGTTTCTTTCCTATTTAGCCTCCCAGAGCAATAGCATCAATTCTCAAAGAGATTTAGCTAGATGACATTTGAGGAAATTATATGACAATGACTTTTTTTCTCCTTAAACTGAGACAAAATTATATAAGAAAATTAAGACTTTAAAAGTAGGGGGTTTGACAATTTTTGTTTGAAAACTTACAGAAATATTCTTTTTTTCCTTGAAAAAAATACTATCCATTTCAAACAACCAAGGCATTGAAGAATATGCCTGCAGAAGGCAATTTTAGCCTTTGTTATGGAAGAACTCTCAACTTAACTACAGTCTTAATATATACAAATATACATGATGAGACACATGAAATAAATACATATTTACTTGGAATATATTTCTGACAAGTTTAGTAGCTAATCCTCCTTCTCTTATTTCTTATCAAGTCACTTAAACATTACAAACAGATATATTATTACACATACTGGTGAAAATATTCAGAATGTGAATGCTGCACTGCTCATTAGAAAAGTCACTGTACACGGACTGGGGTTTTATGATCTCCCAAGTCCAAATTTACAAAGCCCAATGATGCCACTAAGAAATATATGAGCTTGCTGATGGTAGATTTTTACTTCATGAAACACAATTCCTTCCTCTTGCCATTTGGATGACATACACTATACTGTATATTTGTTTTTGCTGGAAAAAATAATTTCTTGAAGTACACAGGGTTTGTCATACCAGTCTTATGGATTTTCTTGCAATCATATTTTGAGAGTATTATCTTATCTGCACTAAAATAACAGTCAGAATTTATTTGGGGAAGAAGGTCTGAAAAATCTTTCTAGCAGAAATATATTTATTCTAGCTGAAGACCTTTAGTATTACTCAGATTTTTGGAATCAGAGAGATGCAATTTCATTTATTGAGTGTTTTCTCTGTGTTTTGCAGCAGGATAACATCGAGAACAAAATGAAACTGATTTATAATATAATGCATGTGGAAACAAAATGCATTTAGAAATCTGATTTTATTATTTCAGTCCAGGTAAATTCAGAAACATCAAGACACACCAGTAAGAACTGATTGCTGTCATACATGGCAATAGCTGATGATAAAAATCTACCACAGGGACTGTGTAACTTCTTTTGGCTGACTTTTACGTGCAGGTCCACTTTTAAAAATCTGCAAGAAAATCCAGAGTGAGGAAAAACTCATTTGAGCATATTTTGTCCCTCATATGAGTTGAAAACAAATTATGCGAACAAACCTTTGAAATATGGTCTAGCAGAAAAAAACCTGATGTTTACCTTTGGCAATGCTGCTTTGGGTTACTGTATTTACAGTAGGTCATTGAAAACAATTGACGGTGTTCTACTGGACAACCTACTGTGGGCAGAAAAAATACCCTTCCAACATAACTCTCATGCACAGTAAAACATGAAAGCTAGGCTCTTACAAATCTTTGGGGAACTGCATCAAAGAGAAGGAGAACAGAAAATGTGAGTAAGATACAGGGAACAAAAGTCCTTTTCGTACCTCTTTCTTGCTAGCCCCCAGTACACTTCAGGGTCTAAGTTACTGAACACCAGTGGCTGCTCCAACAGGCAGCAGCTTCCCCGTAGATACTTGTGGTGTCTCTGTGATTAGGACAGAAAAGGTACAAAACATTTTCCTCAACCCTCTGTTCTGCACTTAGCATGTCCTTATGAGAGGGATGACAAAGGGTTCTGTACGGTCTGTTCCATCCTGAAGGATGAGCATATAGGGCACAACACTCTCAACTCCATAGCCATGTAAGAGTGTTCAGCCAAACCACAGGTTTGCTCTATAGGTGATAGGCTGATACGCCCAGCAAGTCAGACCATGACTTAGCCAAGTTGAATGTCCTCTGGTGATCGATCTCTCTTCTGCTGATTATCAGGGAATGCAGACTGCCGGTTTAAAACAAGCATCTAATTTTTAAATAGCTACAGTTAAATGGGGTAAATTCACCTACAGTATTAAGGAAGAGGGTCAGTTTGATCCAAAAGCTGCACTAGTAGCTTGAAAACACAAGCCACGAGAAGGTAAGAGAGAGTGAGTCCAGGAAGAGGAATAGAGAAGCAAATGAGATCACCAGAAGCAGCAGAGGAGTGGCTGAGTGAAGATGTGAAGTTACACCATAACTTGTTGCCATGCAGAAGAAACGTCTATTCTAGCATTTGGGACTAATAAAGGGGAAGCAGATGTGACTGTGGAGCTTTGTGGTGTTGCTTATTTTCTCTCGCTACCTCAGTATCTCAGGATTGGATCTGGAACACTGCATCCTGCTTTTTCATCACCCCTGAAGGTCTGGGGAGCAGCTGCAATGACACAGGGCACTGCTCTCAGGGCTCAAGTGGATGCCAACTCACAGCGAGCTGGAAGGACTGAGCGGAAACTGGCAGTACGCAGGGCTGGGAGTGGAGGACTGCATCTGAAAGAAGCCTATAAAAGAGGCCACTGTAACCTATTGTTGAGCTACAGGAAAGGTGATCTTCCACAATGCTGAGAAATTAGACGCTGTAGGAAGCAGACCCCTTGTAGCATTACCTGAGAGCAGGATTCATCTCTTTAATCACCCAGTTTAAGTCAGTCATCCAGACTCTTGCTATAATTGATGGAAGAAGATAAATACCACCAGAGGTGATTCAGCCCACCAATTTTAGATAATTACCTGAGGATGAGATAAGCCATCCTCTGGAGGTGCCTATTCTTTTCTATTGATTATTGAGCGAGCCCAGAGCACTTGCCAAGGCCAGCTGTTAGATGATAATTAGGTTAGGTGAGACTGAACAAGCAATTACAGAAAACAAACTAGAGACTTGTCTAGTTTAGGAATTGGTCCCATAGCCGTTTCAGAGATGTAGGAGGTATCGACAAACATACCCCGCACAGAGATTTCTTCTTGCTGAAATAACTTCCATATTCTCTTTTTCCTTGCAGAAAAGCAGAAGCAAGGTCATAGGAAAGGCATGCCTACGTACTTCTTCAAAAGATACAGAAACCGAGACTGATGGGAGAGGAAACATGGAATATGCGTATGCACCCACACATGACTCCAGGATATCTTTGAAAAACTTTTGCAGGGCCTCCCACATTGCTGTGCCTTTTTTCAGAATCTGCACTTACAACCTGCAATTTATTTATTTATTCAGAGAGGATATAAGGAGAAAGAAAGAATACTGGGTTCAAAATTGGTAAACAAGTAGTTCATGACACGTTTCAGTCATGGATACATGCAACTAGTCACAAAACATTCATGCATTAGCATTTCTAAAGCTTCACGTGGTATTTAAGTTATGGTAGAAGCTTTTCATTCTTGAGAGGGGAGTCTTCTGGGGCAGAAGGGTAGACTCCTCTAGTTAAAGTAACAACACACACAAGAAAACAGTAGAAACAAAATTGCTGTGTCCATGAACTTAACATAATGAAACAAATAAACGCAATTTCATTTCTAAAACTCAACCTTGTTCCACCTGTGTTTACACTCACACGCACGTGCACATACTTGCATGTTCTCTGCATAGGTCCCACAGCAGTTACAACCTAAAGAATTCAGTCACAGAATTGCCACTAAAGGTCCGAAAGGTGACCTTAAGATGTCACCTTGTCTAGGTCCCTGCCTGAAGGCGTACTGCATCCTCTCAGCCTCCTCTAGCCAGCCCACTCCTGCGGGTCACCATCCCCATTATCATTAGAGTTGCCCTAAGGCCAAGCTCTCCTGTCTCACTTTCAACCCAACACTTCTATCTTGTCTGCAGCGAACATGCCAAATATTTTGTTACCTCTCCTCTGCAGCACTGCTTCACTTATTGTCTCCCCTCTACCAGCATTCCTTTCGGGGGGAGAGGGGAGGTGTCTAGCCAGCAAATTTCCATCTCTCCAGTAGTAAAAGAGCAATATCCTTAAATATAGATCTTGGGCAGATAATGTCCTAATTCGTACTTAAGAACTGGTATCCAGTACAGATAAAACTATTCTGGTATTGATTAAACCTGTTTTGTCCATGTAATTGATAAATGTTAACTACGCACAGTCTGTAAATGAAGGCCTGTGTAACTTTTTTAGGTTGTTTCATTTTCTAATCCAAATTTTAACTAATTTTATTCTTAATCTCTCTAGCTCTGCCTCATTGCAGCAATTATTCGCAATGAATTGATGCCACTTGAGAGATGGTCAGTTTTTGACTCAGAGTGAAGTAATCACTAGTTACAAACAATTGCCCAAACAAGTGAATTATGTGTCAGACTTACCAAGCTCAGTCAACAGCACTGGTGTTTTCCTATATTCTCCGTTCAAGGTTTGTACTAGGATTATGGATATGTCTGTACGTATGTGTGTTGGGCTTGATTAATTAACCCGTGATGTTCAGCTATGAAGGCTAGCTCGTGCAGTGAATTTTCCTAAAGCGTAATCTAGAAATATCACATGGAGCCATTAAAAGCAATCCATTTTGCTCTCTCACCTCGTGCTCACTTTGTACCAAATGTAATCGCTTCCCGCTTTTTGTCAGACAGCTGTGCCCTGAAATTCTGACCCTTACCTGTTGCTGTAAATTCACTTCCACATGCCTGTATCTAATATATGAGCAACGTAAAATGTTTTTAGTTTTGTTAGACTCTGTTACAAACGCAGGGGCCAGGGCATTATGCTCAGGAAACCAAAAAAACTAAAATGGGAACAAGACTTGCTGTACAAGAAACAAAAGAAAGAAAAACAAGGGAAAAGGCAAAACAAAGGAACCGATCATGTATTAAAGATCTATGCAACCAAATATGGCAACACTCCAGCAATACACAGTAGTTTGAGCAGAACTTTAAATATGTGAGTTTTTAAGTGATTTAAGTAAGCTTAAGTGATTTGCTGGACAGGGAACTAAATAAACCAGATGTATTATTTCATTTAAAAGCAGATTTGTTCCATAAGGCCTTCCTGTGAAATATTCTAGATCATATGAGTCCTTAGACGTCAGCATTGATTTTCCTATCAATGAAAACCAAGTGAGAAAATATGCAGTGAAATGAGAGGGATCATCCAAATGATTCATGAGTTATGCAGTGATTTCAGTTATTTATAAACTACTTCACTGTTTCTTCTGGAATGACTTTGTTCCAAGTCCTTACTGCAGGCCACCCAACTGGTATGAACATCATGAAAAATAATTTCAGTCTAAATCACTGCTAAACTGGCAGAAGTCATGCCTGAGAACAGAAAGCATCATCATTTCATCAACAAACTTCCTCCCATACTTTAATGATATCCTTCCTTAATTTTCTACCCTGCTTCCATGAAGCACATACTTCTCATTTCTCTATGCTGAGCATAGCAGACGATGGGCTGACGGTGTTCACCCTCTGAAAACTCCATTAAAAAAGCATTAAGATTGTGACACAGAACAATAAAAGCAATGGAGAGCTCAGTTCCTGGAGAAATGTACCATATGTCCTCTCACACTTACCCAACACAACACATTATGCAGTTGGGGTGCTTAATTATGCTGAGCTGTTGAAAAATGTAGATGTGCAAGGATAGACTGGGAAGCTCAGAGGTTAAAATAGGGATTATTAATATATTTGTTACTGTTACGTGTCAGATGCATGAATAAAGCAGGATAACCTGTGATCTATTGAAAATGAAAAATAGAAAACTTGTCTTTTGTAATATTTAAATTACATGTATAGTGAGACATTGCTTAATCCTGTTATTTCACTGAGGAATAGGCTTTTGTGTTATTATTTTCCCTTTCCTTCCCACTTCCCTGCCTACCCTTTATTCATTTCCCTAGGAAGAGTATATATACAAAAAGTATGCAACTGCCAGCACAGGCTTTGGTGAAGTTGAGAGGAACTTTAGTGGACACCGACTCTTCAGACACTGACTGACCTGTTTGAAAAACAGCATCACTCTGGAAAATGCATACACTACAGCTGTTAGCAACCTACATCTTTCATCAAAATTCAGCCTTTCCGTGGCTTGCTTGCTGAGACAAGCAGCTTGTGACTGTGTTTACAGCAAGCTTTTGAGAACAACTGATCAGAAATTTGGGCTCCGTTGGTCACAGTCTGAATTTCTCCTCTTTTTAGCATAATAGTTAGCAACGTTGGAAAAATAAGTATTGTAAACCAATCCTGCAATGAAGATGGTCCTCCCTTTGGTCTTTAAGAAAGTTTTAATCTACTTTTTAATCTTAAAACAAGGCTAAAAACATCTGAAAAGGATTGCCAAGGCTACTCATTTGCTTCTGTTCCTGCTCTGTGCAAGAATTGTTCAATTCAAATGAAACAAGCGGGTCAAAGCTGATTTACTGAAGTAGCAATAGATGGGGCTCAAAATCATCACTGAAACTCATTGCCACCGACCTCAGTGGGCTTGCAGCAGGCCATTAGAAAACCTCAGCTCTGTAAACAGTGAAAGAAAGGTCCTCAAGCTCAACATAGAGCTCAGGAGGAAAAGCCACAAACCCCAACAGTGCTAGTAAACCAAGCAGCCTCAAGGTCCTACTTAAATAATCTTGACCTATCACTGCTTTTCATGTGGACAAAACAAAGACTGGGGCTGGCATTTTCTAACTGCCAACATTTTGTCCTAATAAATGCTTTTAAAATATGCCCTAGCTATATAAAATAATAAACCAGGAACATTTTAAAAATATACAGTATGTGGATTGATTTGTACTTGTCACGTTAAGTGATGTAAATTACAGACCCATGGTTTTGTAGGAGAAAAATTACACCACCTCTCAAAGTACATTTCATCTATAGATTTCAAAGTGCTCTAAGGAAGTCGGTAAGTGGGCATGTCGGCTCTGCAAAGGGAAACGCGGTGCAGAGGCGCAGGAGGCAGCGGAGCCTGTGCTGGTGTCGTGGCTCGGCACAGGCCTGCTGCGTGCGGCACGGCCTGCCTTGCCGTACCAGCAAACAGGCACTGCCTTTAGGCCTGAGCCAGCACCCACCCGGCAGTGCCCGTCCCTGCCCCGGCTCAGGGCGTCTGCGGGGGCTCCCACCGGCCTGTGGCACTTCCTCACCCCACACAGCACCAAGCTGAGGACTGCCGTGGTTTCCCTAAGGCTTCACAGCAGGCCAGTAAGCCAGGTCATCTAGAGAGCGCCAAGAGGCGAGCAACAAGAACAATCAGTGAGCTAGAAAGCATGAGCTAGAAGAAAAGACTGAAGATTCTGGGATTTTTTAATTTCAAATGATGTGAACCCTCCGTGATAACAGTTTTCAATTGTGCAAAAGGTTGCTGTCAAGGGAAAGGGACAAAACTATTCTTCACAGGATAGGACAAGAAGGGTTAAACTGCGGCAAGGGAAATTTAGTTTAGACATTAGGGAAATCTTTCTAGCTGTCAAGACAGTTCAGCACAAAAATCAATTGCCAAGGGAGAGTGGAATCTCAATCACAGGAGGGGTTTAAGAACAGGCTAGCTAATTAACTGTCAGGCATGGTTTAGGTATAATTGCTCCTGCTGGGGCAGGGGGCTGAACTACCTGACCTCCTGAGGCTCCATCAATGCTACCTGCATTGATCATAGGATCTCCAGAGTATCAGAATAATCCATGATGTCCCTTATAAATTATATATAGGCAGAATATAAAAAAACCAAACAAGCCTAAAAGTTAATTACAGATGCTTAAGACAGCTAATGCTATGTTGCTGCTATCTTAATAATTATAGACTTAAATCCATAATATTACCTCAGTAATATACTATCAACATTTTAATCTTATACGACCATGGATATTTGAGTCTTACATTGTAATGTATGGCACAGACTTATTTTTATATTCCATACAATTACAGTATTCAAACCTTTCATTCGCAATATAGCGTGATCATATTTTTGTAGAAACTCCAGCAGGACCTGTGTGTTGTACAGTCACATTATCCATGTATGTATATATGACTGCATGAAAGTGCAGAGGGAAAAAAACACAGTGGAAGACAGTTCTTCGTAACGCTCCATTCTGCTAATCACACATAAAAACCACGTAATGATAGTGTGGTCACTCCGAGAGAGAAGTCCTGACCCAAGCACTCCTGAAGAGCTTCAGCTTTGTTTCCAAGTGGCAGATTGAAAGAAATATTCTTGCAGGATACTTCTTCCACTATTGTACTATTCTACATAAATGAAAAATTAAAATTCATGCAATTGAGACTAATTTGACACGATCCCTTTCGACTCCATCTGTAATTACTATCGCTGTCATGCTGCTACATTCCACTGTTCTTTTTTTCTTACAAAAAAATGTTCAAATTTGTATTTCTTTCATTCCTCTTAGCTAAATGGTTAAGAGGCAAAAGAAATTAGCTCCTTTACTTTAGGAAACCCCATTCTCTTTGCTTATTGTAACTGCAAAGGAAAAACAATTTAATAAAACTAGTTTTAAAAAACTATTAAATTGGAAAACGCAAAAAATGTCAATCTTTCTATGAGAACCTGGGAAATATTTCTAAGAATTCTGCACAGAATTCTGTAGTTAATTCAATGACTGGAGGGGGCTATATAAGTTTGACACAAATCAGTGAAAGTGGATATTGTTGAAATAATTGCCTAAACTCACTTTATAATTATAAAACATTCAATACAAGCAATAAAGTTGCATGAAAATCAGTTATACAGCTGGAAATGATGGAGTGAACTGTAACATTATGCCATGACTCAGGCTATAATGCAGAACTTGCAGTATTTTCACCGAAAATGGAAAAGTCCTTTAGTCCTGTCTAGAAAACTACTTCCACTGATGAAGGAAAACTCACTCCACTGAGAGATTATGGAGCCAACCCCCCAGGAGGACTCAGACACTCTGCTAAAGCCCCAGATTACCATGTGTTACAGATCCAGTCAAACATCTACAATATTTTCTACAAAACAACCGCTCTTTGCAATCACTTCTTACACATTATTAGCACGTGGTATGCCCTCCATTTATCTCCATTACCACGTACCATGGCCATCAGGGAAAGACAGGCAAATGGTAGTACAGAGCTCATTAAACGTGATTTATGGGAAGGTCAATAATTTTGCATACAACATAAAGTTTCTTTGAGCGTACCCATATAATTACATTATTCCATGTATCTGTGTTGAGGGAGTTCATCACCAGCAGCACTTGGTCAATGGTAGGCGATGCTGCTGTACTCAAATATGAAGACATTTAGGAGTGACGTTACACACAAGTGTAGACAAGCAGTAGCTAGACCTTAGGAAGCCTGAGTGTGATTGTGGCAAAGAGAGACACGTGGCAGCATTTACACAAACAGTACTTTGTGGGCTGCTAGACCCCACGCTTGCAGGTACAAATATGCAGATTTTC
The DNA here is from genome assembly GCA_009819775.1 of Phoenicopterus ruber ruber. Classification (NCBI taxonomy): domain Eukaryota; kingdom Metazoa; phylum Chordata; class Aves; order Phoenicopteriformes; family Phoenicopteridae; genus Phoenicopterus; species Phoenicopterus ruber. The sequence continues at coordinate 2,413,578 of CM020221.1, forward strand.
CCCCTTATGACAGCCAGTTTTGTTGACTGTCCCCACAGGAGAAGCTGTGCTTGCGAGGTTGAAGCTTCACCTGGTGGCGAGTCCCACGCCAAGTCAGGGTGGCAATGTCAGTACCGCCACTGGCACATAGAATCATAGAATCGTTTTGGTTGGAAGAGACCTCCAAGATCATCGAGTCCAACCGTTAACCTATCACTACCAAGTCCACCACTAATCCATGTCCCTAAGTGCCACATCTACACGTCTTTTAAATACCTTCAGGGATGGTGATTCCACCACTGCCCTGGGCAGCCTGTGCCAGGGCACGATAACCCTTTCGGGGACGAAATTTTTACAAATATCCAATCTAAACCTCCCCTGGCGCAACTTGAGGCCGTTTCCTCTTGTCCTGTCGCCTGTTCCTTGGGAGAAGAGACCGACCCCCCCTGGCTCCAACCTCCTTTCAGGGAGTTGCAGAGAGCGAGAAGGTCTCCCCTCAGCCTCCTTTTCTCCAGGCCAAACACCCCCAGGTCCCTCAGCTGCTCCTCACAGCACTTGTGCTCCAGCCCCTTCCCCAGCTCCGTTGCCCGTCTCTGGACACGCTCCAGCCCCTCAATGTCTGTCTTGGAGTGAGGGGCCCAAAACTGAACACAGCACTCAAGGTGCGGCCTCACCAGGGCCAAGTACGGGGGGACGGTCCCTGCCCTGGTCCTGCTGGCCACACTATTTCTGATACAGGCCAGGATGCTGTTGGCCTTCTTGGCCACCTGGGCACACTGCTGGAAAGCAGAGTGGAGAAAGTCAGGTCCCCCCTTACAAGCCTCCATTTAGTCTCCCTGTAGAGTGGGGAGAGCCAAACCTCTCCAGGAGGTTATGCTGAGATCCAGGGCAAGTCTTTGCTATGCTCCTAATTGCTTTTCTGAAATCATTCTCTGGAAGCACCTCTTCCCATACATTATACAAGCTCCACAGACAACGCATAACTTAGGGTAAACAAAGTGAGGTAGCAGGAGTGCCTTTCCACCCAGAGAATCCCTAAGTGCATAAAGAAGTTATCCAGATTTCACAACTCAAATTATATGCATCTTGTAACACCATTACTTTGCAGTTACATTTTCATTTCTCACATTATATGCCATATTGAGTATAGTTTCCATTTAGTCCTTTAATATTATAGTCATAGTGCTGGTTCCAAAATATGGGGGTTTTTTTCACTATTTTTTAATTGGAAAACACTGGTTACAGGATAAATTAGTTATTTGAGTCAAGTAAAGCTTTTTTTGTTTTGCTTTTTAAAATAAAATGAAGCAGAGAGTAATACATCCACACATACACACTGTAAAATATTTGAACTAGGTATTGAAACGTGTAGAAAAAATACTAATAATATTAATTTATAGTCAAGCCTGGGAATTCAATGAAGTAACAAGGGAAAAATGGAACCAAATTTAGCTAAATCCCAAATCACTGTAATCTTTACTACGTGTATCTTTACTAACCAGTGACTGGCTCTTTCTTGTGTTCTCTTTTCCATTTGGGACTCTGGGTACCAAAACAGAATATTTGACAAGCTCTGGGTGCTGTTTTCCTTTTTATTGTACCACTGTTCTATATTTTTAATTTGTTAAAACTACATAAATTTTTTCTTGCATTACAACAGCAATTCTTCTGAAGGCTACTGATCCCTCAGTGAATACCAGACATGAAACAGGCTGCAGTGCAACATTTGTCAGTGAAATCCCCATAGCCTTTTATTTATCTGAGAAAGCTTTTTGGTAAATATTTCAAAGAACAATAGATGAAGACATCCTGAACGTAGACTCCTTATGCTGTAAACAAGACATATTTTTAGTTCAAAGCAAATATTTGTTTTATGAATTAAATAAAGTACCTTCAAAAGTTTTCTTTCCTAGGCTATTTTCAAAAAAAATTATTATTAGTTATTAATCTCTAGAATTTCACTTAAAAGTTGTTGGCAAAACAGCTGTCAATTAAATATGTAGCTAGCAGCTCCCGTGTCCCCATTTAGAAGTACAGTAACTGGCCATTAATACCTAACCATTTCAGACCTTCCGCAGTATTACAAACAAGGAAGATACAAAACCATTTGTTTAGAGTCGCGGGTTTCCAAGAACACGACGTTTCATATTGTACACCACCACTATGTAACAGACATGACAAAAGGAATGTGAGTGTTTACTACTTCCTTAATGAAGGAAAGAACAACTGGCCAGTTGTTAAACCTAAGACAGCATTTATTAGCTTGTTAGAGTGTGGTTCTACAGGAAACACAGCGGTACTACTGCTGTACAGTACTAACATGGGATATTTTATCTAAGGCTATGCTATATTACCTCTGCGGGTCCTGTCCATGATAAATGTTTGTCAGCTTAAGGGTGAGAGACCATAAAAACTCATTCTGTTACTCTGTTTTTTAAGCTTCAGGTATATTTATCTAAGTGCTACAATGGCAAGTCACTAGAAAAAGAGAATTCCAGACAGGAGAAATATCATTTATTCTGGTTCTTTAGTGACCATGAGGATGGATACAATGATCTGGATTAAATAAGAATCACCACCTTAATTGAGACGTTGTACATAACTGTACAGACTGTCTGGACTTTTATCTTCTTAGCTCTCTTAAATGTGGCTAGGTTAAACATAACAGAGAAACAAAACACCCTGCAAAAGGCCATTACAACAGCTTCCCTTAGCCAGGAACTACTGGAAGTACTTACAGGAAATTCTGTCCTTACAACACAGCACATGCAGTCTTATACTACATCGCACGCAGTCAAAATCACTGGTAAATGCGGTCTTTTAGTTTCAGTAGTTCCACACAATATATTTGGGCAATGTTGATGAAAGCTTTCTAGACTAATAGAATGGTATGTCTCTAAGTGCTACAGTTTATGACCTTTTAAACAACTGTAACAATTTAGATAATCTGTCAATCCATTCGCTTTTCTGTGAAGAAACACTATTAAATTTACTAAAATTAAATTTCTTTTACATAAGGTATATGTGAGAAAAACAAACAGAAATTATTTCCAACTCACTTTTAACGAGTGCTTTCCAGAATCCAACATCTGACACAAATAAATTCAACTCTGAGGGTTAAATTAAAAAAAAGTACTGTAGAATCACCAAAGTTTGAGGACCCTGAACTCACCCCAGCCTCTTTATAAATCTAGAATTGAAAGTATTTCTGGCAATAATTTTAAGAATTAGCAAGAGAGATGCATCACTATAATAAATCGCCAAATTGCCGAACTGAAACCTATGAGAGAAAACAGAGCATGAAGAGTCTCTTGTCCCATCATCCTTGTTTGACTGAAGACTTTTTTTTTTTCATTCCAAAGGTCTCTTGCTCAAAAGAGTTTTTTTGTTTATCTGTTTTCGTCTTTAATTGATCTTTATTGAATGTAGTCAGGCTATGCTTCCCATCATCAATCTAAGGCACTATATCCCCTGCAGGAATCCAACTGTCCCCCTGAGCATTCCTCTCTCTGTAAACTAAGCCTTGAGCAAGCCCGCAACAGTGTTTCTTATCAAGTTCACAACCACTCTATCCAATGTATGCTCCTTTAGCTCATACCCTCAGAAATGTATTTTTGGTCATTCTCTGCATTCCAGGTTACTGAGCAGATCTTTAGCTCCTCCTGGATTTGTAACCTTTGAAGCCTTGTCACGTAGTTAGGGGCTCTAAGTGCTGGCATGATTACATGTGTTCTCTGATCTCCATTTAGCTCTACAAATATTTATTTCCCCGTTCTCGCTGTGCCACCAAGGCTATGCACAGCCCATTAGTGCTTCCTTTAAGAGAAAACATGAAGCTCAGTGTCTCGTTTGTTAATCCAGATTAAGTACTAAACAAACACACACTGAAGAGCAATACTTCACCAGTGGCTACAATAACTCTCCCTGAGGGAAGATGACTGCAGCGTGGGGCTGCAGTACATTCACTGCCTCTGCCCTAGCCCATCTGCCTAAAGTCAAAGGCTGAGGACTTACATCAAAATGAAATGAGCATTTTATGAAGCACATCAATGCACTGGACTTAGATATGATGAAACAGTCTTTGACCTAACTGCTTCTTAATAGTTGATAGACCAGCAGTTGCTGTAGTTGTAGGATGTTTATTTAAAGTACAGAACACAGATTAGATTAATTATATGAAATCAGGGGAGTTAGAAAAGAATTTGCTGAAGTATGTTATAATGTTAGCAATTAAGATAACTTTCTGTTAGCTTCTGTTATAGAATCAAAACCAAAAAAGAGTTTTGATTCCATAAATCTGGTTGACGAAGTCCCTGCCTTCCCCACTCATTCCAGCTCTTAATCTGCTGTTCAGTGCACTCCAACTGTGCTGAGATGATTTATTACAGGCGTGTGCTATAAATCAGATAAAGAATAACTAAATTCATGGGAGCAGATGCCATATTCTGCACAAGACTGGTAGATGGATAAGTCTAAACTAAATATATCAAGGTAGCTATCTGAGAGTCGGTCAACACAAACCGTGGTATCTCCCATTGTATAACACTGTGAATCAGTCACACAATATAAAGAGAAACTATAGGTATCAGACAAGCCAGGAGCATCTCCGGGCCCCAAACTGTGAACCATACTGGTGAGATGTGTAAAGAAAACAATAAATGGATGAGTATTAGGGTCTTACATTGCTCTGAGCTGAGCATACAGCTGAAACAAAAAACAATCTGCAAATTGTAAAGCCAAATTATCAATTTTAGAACATATTAACTGCATAATGGCTTTTCCATACAAGGAGCAACCCTGAAAATTATATAAATCAATATTTACTGGATTTATATAGATCACATCAGGGTGATATAATAGTACAGCTCAAGATAAACAGAATGGTTATGACTGCAAATTGTTGTAAGATCCACTTAAAACCATTTAACAGACGTTCAGCCCAGAAAGGTTTGCAGAATGTGCCTCTAACCTACCTAGAATGGGTAAAAAAATGCTCTCCAAATCCCCGTTGGGAGATCAGGAAAGATCACAGGCATTGTCAGGTCCCAAGGCCCTGACATAACAAGAGTTTTTCAGATGAAATTTCCAGCTGCTCCTAGGAAACAGACCATTCCCCAGACTACAGAGCAAGGGAAAACCCCAAGTGGTCCTTGCCAAAGATGGTGTGAGAGAAACATAGCAGCGAGTGAAAAAAACACTTACTTTGTGGAGACAGACCTATGGGGAATTTTGTACCAGCAAGGCTACTACACATTAGAATATTGTTTCAGATGCAGCTAAGATCAGAAAAGCCTCAAAGTTACTGCTGACTACTGTCTTCAGCTGTGGAGAGTTACTAATTGCACTCCATTTCCTATGAAATAGCAATCTACATCCTGCCAGTTAAGGAGAAGCTATCAAACCACAGTTTCAAATTCACATCAAAAATTTTTAAATGACATCGAGTTTTTTAACATCGCTTTTTACATTTGATCAAGCACAGGAAAATCATCCTCATTTCTAAACAGTTTGTGGGACGTCTTCCCTACCTTTGGCAAATGAGTTCTTTTCTTCCTTCGTCCTCTAGTGTTGCATCTGCCTCCCACTTCTGCTTTGCCTGCATCATCCACTCTCACTGTAATTGAGGAAATAATTTTATTGCTGTCACTAATTGATGGCCATACGTAGTTGCATTCAGATTTAATTCCTTAGCCATATTAAGACACGTTTGAGTCTCCAATTTTAGACTGAGAATATCTGAAATCTTGGCTCATTTAGTCTAGCCCATAATCTGTCAAATCTTTTGATTCCCGACCTGCAGGGTACTGTAGCAAAGGAACACAGTGCTGTTGATGGTTATTTCACAATTCTTCAGGCTGTTCTCTCTCTGACTTAATGCTCTTCATGTGACATAATTCTCATCGACCACCTTAGATTTCAGTGTGCACAACGAAGATGAAAATCCACATTCAAGCACTTTCATTCAACATGGATGTACTCTTATGGCTCAAATCTATGGTTATTTCACAGCATTAGGTACTAAACCATTTACACTCACTTCATAAACATCAGCAGTCACTGGTGTTTGAAAGCACTGATAAAATGCATTAATGTCATCCCTCCTGCTTCTGGAAAGCTGTGGGTCGTTTTTGTTTCTCTTTTCTAAACAGCACACATTCTTTAAGCTGGATGTGCTCTGCAAGCACTACACAACTGTGGGAGTTGACCTTGCCTGGCTGGACAGCTGTCAACAGGAGAGGGGCAAAAATTAGCTCATGGGTCAAGAAAAAGACATGGAGATCACTTACCAATTGCTTACAAATCACTATCATGGGCAAAACTGACTTGACTTGGTGAAAATTAATTTATTTCCAATTGACATAGAGTTCAACGGTGAGAAACAAAACCACTTTCCTCCCTCTCGCCTTTCTCAGGCTCAGCTTCACTCCGTCATTCCTGACTCCCCACCCGAGCAGCTCAGGGGGTGGGGAATGGGGGTTACAGCCAGCCCACAACAGCCCCGCTCTCCTGCTCCTTCCTCCCCACAGCTTTCCCCGGCCCCACCGCCGGCTCCCCACAGACACAGGGGAGTCTCTGCTCAGATGCCTGGAGCACCCCACCCCCCCTCCTCCTCCCCTGTCACCCCCCTCAGTGCTCACAGAGCAGTTCCTCACGCTTTTTCTCCTCATTCCTCTCCTTTCCCGCATTTTCCTCCTTTCTTAAATCCGTTTCCCTGAGGCGCCACCAGAGGGGCTGAGGGGCTGGGCTGTGACTGGCTGCGGGGCAGCTGGAACCGGGTGGAACCAGCCAGAACCGGCTGGAACCAGCTGTGCCCGCCCCAGGCAGCCCCAGCCTCTCCTCACAGTGACCCCTCAGCCTCAGCCGCCAGCCCCTGTGCACGGACACCCCACACAACAACATTATTTTAAAAGGTATTTTTACAAGTTCCATATATATTACACAGCTCTAGGGAGCATTTAAAATATGAGATATAGAAGAAATTTAAATAGGAGGGGTTTGATGTAATGAAGCACTTGGCAACTCCTGTAAGTCCTGTACAGGACGGAGATGCTGCCACTGAACGTTGCTCAGTTCCTCCTCAGACTGAAGTGACAAATGAAAACACACCGCTATTCACCTCAGCTGATGTACTAATATACTAAAGGACAGTTCAGAATTCATTTGGGAAAGGCTGTAGGTAAGCTGCTGGGGAAAGCTACAGGCCTGTTGAATGCCTTTGTCTCGGTAAATGCCATTACCAGGAGCCCTTAGAGAAAGGCCAGACTGTATTTGAAAAAATTGTAGTAACCACACCCCGTAGATAGATTTTAAGAGCTTTTTACTTTTAACTAGAACTCTCTTGTCAACTAAACAAAAACAACTTACTGCTCTTTGTGTAGCTTTATGTATTTCCTCATTATTTATTTCACAGATGCCTCTAAGCATAAGAGCTGATGTCTATATTTGCCTTAAAAACCATGATTCGAGACTTTTCAACTCCTAGTGATTTTAATGTTTCTTGTTGGATTAGCATTATAATCCGTTCCAGGTGATTGCTATGCAGCCGCAGGATAAATTGTAAAGCCACCGAGTGACTACCCAAAGGTAGCGCTGGCGGTGGAGGCCCTTTCAAAGACCTGCACACAGGACCTTTGCGCTCTGCGCTTTGTGAGATGGTGCCAGGGAAGCCACTCTGCCTTGGTAACGCACAGAAATCCCAAGGGCAAACAAAGAGCCCAATGTAGTAGGGAAAACCAGTGCTCTAGGCTTAGCTGGTGACAGCCACTTCTATTCTAGGTTAACTTTAGTTCTCTTCTGCCCATTTGCAGTTGGGGCAGCTTCTCTTCATGCAAGAAAGAACACCAGGCAAACAGTCTTGACAGGGCTAGGGAAAAACACTGTCATAAATTTTGAAGGTATCTTCCCCTCCTGCTCACCCAAATACTTACATACTTTAAAACCACCATAGATTTTAACCTGTAATTAACTGTCAGTGATTATGACAGTTATTGATTTCTCTGTTACATCAGAAGATGAAATTTAATCCCCAGATTTACCACTGCTGATAACAGCAAATGTATGCAGGTCTCAATGTAACCAGTTAAAGCACTTGACTCCAAACACGTTAGATCTGAAGTGAAACACACGTGTACAGTCCTTCGTAAGATCAACTGTTGTCCGTGTTCTGAAGCAGTTTTTTAAGTAGTGTCACTGGGTACTTGTTCCATTCCAGTGTGACCATACAGAAGACCCTCTGAATTATATGTAACTGAACACAAGACCAAGTTTAGCATTCCTCTTTTATCCAGCAAAACCTAAAAGCCTTCCATCTCCAGGAGCAGAGCCACAGGAAGACACTTTGGTGGTAATCCAGGCACACACTCTTAGATGTATACTGGTTAGGATGTGACCCTGAACTGGCAAAACCTTTGACATGAACCAAACATCATCCTTCAAGCAAGATCCCCCAAATACCACCAGAACTTTGTTAACTCTACTGCCATGTTTCATTAGGCTACAAACTAAAATAATTACGTTTCTTCAAAAGCAAAGAAAACTCAGAGTAACACTGAACAGAAATGAAAGAAGTTTGCTAGCGACTCTCCCCTCTATCCACCGTACCCTTACAGCACGGGGTCATTTTTCCAGGGCTGCTCCCATTTCAGCAACATCTAAGGTCTTTCTGTGCTGTAACAGACACCCCAGCCCCTTTGGGCCCATCAAAATAAATTTTATGTCTTCTCTGAGGTCTGGTTGCATGCCTGCCTCTTGCTTTTCTCCAAAGTCACCCTTTCTCTAACAGGGCCATCAGCTTCTCCCTCGCTGAGTCAGCAGGTTGCCCTTTACATGCACAATCCTGCCTGGTCTGGTAAACCTCCCTCAAGGAAGGATGCTCAAGCGCTGCCAAGGAAGGAGCGCTCCTATCCCATCCCATCTTCTCCACCTGCAGTAGCCAGGACAGTACACTGCCAACAAGCAGCCGAGATCTTTTTCTGTTATCAAAACCTTTTAAAGGAACACAACGTTCATTCGCAGATCCTAAGTCTGCACACAGCAGCTAACATCCGCTGCACTCTTCTTACCACTGAAGATCTGCAGCTCTTAAGAGAAATTACATGACAACAGGAGAGCCAACAGCTGGTGCTACAGGGCTGAGCAGTGCTGGGTGATGCTGATGTTGTTCAGCTGAGCTTGCAGACAGCTTTATCTTAACCTTATTTCAAATGCTATTTGTAAGCTAGGATAGCTCTAAACATGTCAAAGATGCATGGGAAAAAAATGTACAGTCAGGATGTTGAGTGCTGTGTGGGTGTGTCAGGTACATAAAAGTGACTTGGTAGCTCATTAGCAACATCCCATGCAAGGTGTTGAAGTGCACCGCCCACGTAAGAAAGCCCTCACTGAGGAGCATCAGAGTCTCACTGGTGATCGCTCAGGCGCTGCTCATCTCTTTTGGCCCGTGGTATACTTGGCATTGAGCTGTTCTGCTGCTTATATTTCTGCTTATATTAAAGGCACTGAGAGAAACAGATATTGGGGGGGAAAACAATGCCATCTTCTTGAATGTCAACAGCTTTCAGGGCCAAGGCACATCCACTGTCCCAGGGCTGATGTCCTCTGCTCACTGTATGGAGGAGGACAGAGCAGGCAGGCAGCAAAGGACCACTGACACAGCGAGCAGAAACTCTAACTGCTACCGTTGCAGCCACTCCACTCTGGGAAAAGGGTGAAGCAAGCTGGTTTACTCTAGAAAAGGTGAAGCTGTGGTGTAGAAGACTGGGCAATTGTCTTGGACTGGGAGAGGTCAGAAGGGTGGCAAGAAGGAAGGAGGCAAGGGAGATGGCAGAGAGTGCCCCGCTGGTCACTAAGGTGTCTAACCCTGGCTCTGGTTCAAATAGGTGACAGCAGCACATTGTTCCGCTTGCTTTCTGGCGCAATGACATCAGCTTCACTTGAAGGAAAATAAATCAGATAACAGCATTAATATAAGAACAATGAAGTCCTAGAAGAGGTTATAAGGGAGGTTCTGGAGTTCCCTTCCACAGAGGGAACAGATTAGACAAAGTTAAGCAAACATCTCTACTTGATCTTGACTTGCTGCAGACAGGAGCTGATCTTTTCTTGAGGTGCTTCTTTGTATGATTCTATGATTCTAGTCTAGAACCAAATACCAGGTTCTAAAATGGAAATTTTATCTTCATTTGAATGGATTTTTATCTATCCTAAATTCAATGAAAACAGTAGACAATGCTATTTAAGAATGGAGTTTAAGAGTTTAAGGAAAAAAGCTTCTGCTTGCGTAACTGATTCTCCCCCCGCCCCCCCCCCAACTGTGTTACCAAGGATATAGCGTATGCAAGAATTAAATAATTAACTGTTCTAAGACAATTTTCTGGTTAAATGACCATGCATTATATATAACAGTGTTCTGTGTTTTGCTTAGAGGTGAAAAAATAAATCTAGAGGAAAAAACACCTTAAAAAGAACAAGATGACATAATTAGTACCATCTGTATGGATCTTGTAGCCTCATAAAGAGTTTTACTGAAATGGAATAGTAATGAAATGTTATTCTAGAATTTTATTTTTTAAAGACTGATTTAACTGGGCAACATCCCCAGCTTTTATAGACCAGTGTTGCTCCACAGACATCAATGGAAACATATCTGCTCTATTCCTAAAACGAAAGAAATGGTAACTCCAAGAACCTACAACAGTTTTTCTTTGAAGTGAATGCCAACTTTTCTATTAACGTCACAGAATGTCTTCAGAAGTTAATTCAAATTTAAAGGGATTAGAATACACATTTCAGGGTTCATTAAGAAAATTTCACAAACGGTATTAGTGATATAGACAGCTTATATTCAGTTTAATATTTTGTTAACTTAGTTTAAATAAAATTGGGGTTTGTGGTCAATTCTGGAAAGTTCTCATATGTTTTCTAAACTGATTCTTCCAGATGAATGTCACAAATACAAAAAGCCACTTGGATTTAAAACCCACTGGAAAAATAATCAGTTTGGTTTTAATCGCCTTTAAATTGAATTCACTTCCTCCAAAAGGCCTCCGATAGAAAGAGTCATGGAAAATTTTATTTCATAGCCTATGACGTGGTACATGTTGAATTAGCTGCAGCCTAGATAGCCCTTCCTTTTCTTTTATCCATTTCACTCTAAACAATCATTCCAAAGTTACTACATTCCTAGCTTATGTAAACAGAAAGAGAAATCAAGAAGCAGAGTTCCTTATTCCTAACCAAAAAAAAGAAAAACCACCAAAAAAAAGCAATGTGCCATGATATCCCAAAATGTCACCCTAAGTAAAGTTCCAAATGACAACTTCTTTCAATGTGCTTTTCACTAGTTATTCTACCTGCTTTGCATCGTCAGTTTACAACCGTTTCTTAACCTCACTGGCTACTATGATACTGCTTTCCATTCTGTATCACCATGGTTATATTATAATTACAAATTAACCTGCCGCATCATTAACACCAAATGTTCCAGTTCAGCAAAATTACCTTGTCTTTAGTTACACCTTTTAATCAGCAAACAAGGTCAGCTCGACCTTCTGGGGTAACCAAAACCCTTCCGAGTATCTACCAACCCATAATGCAATTCACTTGTACCAAGCAATATTAAGTCTAAATTTTCTCTTCTGCAAGTCTAAAACTCCTCCACAAGGTCACTGAGTTGATTACTGTACTCAGTGCAATGTATGTAACACGCGGCAGCTTTATAGTTCGTTCTGTTCTCAGTACCATTATTCCTATACTAAATGAAAGGCCCGTGTTGTTTGCTAGAGTAGATGATACAATTCTGTTTGTGACATTAAAATCTTCTGCGGGATTATAGGCCTAATTTTCTCTTTCTGGGTGTGGGGGTGAAGGGTGGGATAATTTTGTTGCTTCAAGCACTGTGAAGCACTTTGCATCATCAAGCAACAGGTCTTGGCTAGGAATAGAAATGGATGTTTTTGAACATGCTCAGCATCATTGTTTTACTGCCAAATATAAGGATTACATACTTCTCCAAATTTTTTTTGTTGTGGAATGTTAATATTTTTCAGCTCCAGAAGCAAATGGGGGTGATGCCATTGAAAAGGCACATCTGCTATTAGTGAGTGCAGCAAGACAAACAAACTGTCTTTACGTCTATTTCTTTTTTTTTAGGAAGATGTTTGTAAAACCAAAGTGACTCAGGACAAATTTTTTGAAGACAGGAACTCTGATTGTTGAAGTCCTTTAAAAAAATCCCTTCCTACAAATAATAATATTTTTTAAAACTTTGGCACAATAATATTTCTTAAACATGGAAGGCATAGAAATTGCTATACACAATTACAGAGTTGTCTGGGTTACATGCCTTGGTTTTACTGGCATAAACGTTTGTGTGCTGCAAGCCAACCTTCTGAAGAGCTGAGGAAGGAGAGGAGCCCTAGGCCCTGGAGGGACTGGACAACAAAGGGAGAAAGAGCCACAGTGTCCCTGCAGAACCACCAGACAGAAGGTGTTTAGGGCACTCAAAGGACATCAGGGATTCTCCAATACAAAACCCAGCTCCCCAAAAATTAGGGATCTGGAACTGAACAAGAGTCCTCCCTGGCTCATTAGGCTATCTTATTGCATCATATAATTGCTTCTACAGACTGAGCTACTTCACCCAGCAGCATAATTACTCGTTTTGCTCTCTCTTTTCTGGTTAGATGGCTCTTCTGGGATCCCACTGCTCTAAGGTACAGAAATGGTCACAAAGCTTACTCTGACATCCAGCCTTAATGTAGTCAACACCAGTTTGAAGCCTTTTGTCCTTTCACCAGCACTAGCTTTCAGTTTAAAAGGCTCTTTTCTCACCCTGCAATCATATCACTTCTTAAGCTAATGAGGTCTAACCGCACATTATCACATCTTTGGTCATGTTTGACAGGGCTCCTAGGATTCATTTACATTTTTTAGCTTTGTGTCTCATTAGTGACTCACAGTCATCATGCAATACGACTTATTCATTTGAATTCTGCTCCTCCTCCTCCATCACTTCAAAATTCCACCTGAAATTATTTTTATTCCCTAAATTAACAACCTTGAATTGCGTACTACTGAACTACTTCCTATTTCAATTATTTCAGTCTTTCCATTTTACTGATTTTCTTCTTAGAAAAGGTTAGCAGCACCATCTTACTCCCCGTCACAGTCATTCATGAAACTATGACACAAGGTTGGTTAACCAGATGTAAACCCTGTGTTGGATTCTATCTCAGTTTCTGTTTATCTCTGAGTTTTTAAGTCTCCCCACCAACAGGGGCTTACATTGTGATCTAAGTCACAATCAAATAGAATTGAAAATTCCTGACAGGTCAGAAATGTTTTTTATTCACACTTAGAAACAGCAGAACAACATGAGAAATTTTGAACATGAAGGGAGCTTTTGGAAGAATGGTATCAGCAATCAAAAATACACATTCAAAGTTAAAGTGCCACCTCTGCCTTAATGATAACATTATTACTTTGATGCTACACTTGGTTGGGTAGTGTCACAAAGCTGCATTTCAAGTCTTGGGAGCAGCAGTGCTAGACTCAAACTGTTATACAGGGCGATTTTACACCTGAAGTGTACAGAGGTTTTATGGCTTTTGCTTAGCATTCTGTACCTGAACAAAAATTAAAAGGTCATCTTTTCAACTTCTCTGGGAAAAGACTGATCACATTAGGACTTGGGGCATCCTGGAACAAAATAGGAGCAACTTAATGTTGACAAGTTCATTTATCTTTTGATAAATTCTATCAATGAAAATGTTAACAATAAAGGTGATTGCTCATTGAAAGAAAGTCTTCATATTTTGTTTTTCAGCCAGGATGAATTTGGTTCATACCCAGTGACAGTAAAGAATTTAAATGCCAACTGAGATGTCCAATTTTAGCTGTGAAAAATACAGTTAGATCACTTAGGAATTTGAAAACAGCATTTCTTCCTTGGCCGTTGTGTTTGGAAAGAAAACGATGTACCCTTGCCAAGTTCATTGCAAAACTCAAGTTGTACCAGTTTTATGATTGACATCACTGATAGATGCAGTTGTAATGCCAAACAATTTTGTGATTTGAAGTTACTTGGTTAACTCCTGTTCACTCTTCTACTGGATTTGCTCTGTAGTATGAAGTATTATTATTCCAGGGTCATGTAAGAAGAATGACATTTCTTAAAACTTAAGATAAAAGTGCTTTCTAATCAATTAGGCGGATGTGTTCCCAACAAGATTCATGACCATAATCTCTAGTTGTTTATCACTGTTTAAGAAAAAAACCGCCAACCAAACAATAAATTAAAATAATATGAATTCACACTCTACATTCCCAGGTTACGGTAATGGCTTTTTGTCTATAGACTACCTGTAAAATATCTGTAAGTCTTTAAAAAAATTCTGTAGTAATCCTTAAAAATCTTTAAAATGCCCCTATAAATAATTTGGCATTTTTCTTCTTAATTGTACTTCTTTCTCATTTCTGACACATATATGGGTTTGTTCGCAAAATGAATGCCTGTCACGAACAACACAAATGCTAAGCAGGCTTGGAGCTTCTCAAAGAGAGCCTGTGTTGCCGAAGAAAAAGAAATATCCATTCCATTAGCAAGTTAGACTTGCTGAAGAAACTGGAATATCGAGCTGTCTGACGAGCAGAAAGGAAGATGGATGACTCTTCTTGAATTAGATGCTTGAAACTTACTTCTGCTCGAAAGAGAATATAATCAATTTGGGAAGGAGTTGAGTCTAACACTGCGAATGCTTTATCGTAAATAGTAGATTGCATTTAAACTTTACTTGAGTGTTTTAAAGGTATTATTACAGCTTAACCTTCAAAATGAATAACAGTTTATTTGTGCAGTTACTCACTGAAATGGGTTGAGATACCCAGTTTAAGAAATATTCTACTCTGTCCTTTACGTCCTACTTTTTGTATTTATTATTAGCTCAGTTTATTACTTGTCTTATTTGTTCCTCTTTAGGTTCAGAGAGAGCAGATTTATTACCTTGCACTGGCATCTGAAGGGCACGTAAGCAAACATGAGCTCAGACCATCCTCTTCAGGTAAGAAGCTACAAATGGACTCTCTCAAGCAAGCACTTGGTTTAGCTTCTGACCTTACTCTGTTCATATATAACCTTCTAGAAGGAAGCGTGGTACTCCAGCGAGCGTCTTTAAAGGTCACACCCTGGGAGAAGGGGCTCTGTACTATAATGGTATAATTAATTCTAACTCTCCAGGTGATGACTCCTGAAGGCTCAGAACCACTTCCACTCTTCGTAAATTAAATTAATTAAGATCTGGCACTAAGCCTTTTCAGCAAGGAAATCTGTATCCAGGATACCAGATACGAAAGGAGAAATTTCAACAATAGTTACAAGTAGCCCATCACACACTGGAGCTATGTGTAACTTTTTGTTGTTTTTCAACTTACACTCTTCTGCAAGCATCCAATCTGAAAACCTCTATGCAATTTATATCCAGTATTTGTACACAAATACGTCTTCGATATTGTTGGGTTTTTTAATAGAAGAAAAGTTATCTAATCATTTAATTGACAAAAAAATTCCATCTAAATTGTGGTGCCATTTTAATGACTCTACGAATAATTCAGTGACCATACAGACCCTGGATTTAATTCATATATAGCCTACTTCTGATTTGCTAACAACATTAATTACTGGAAATAAATCTGGACAGTTGTTCTTACATAAACACAGATGCCCACTTCCTTTCTGAACCTGACGTGTATGCATCTACCTGCTTCAAAAACTTGTGCCTTAATTCTTGGTTTCAGAAACAGATATCTAGATCAGAAGCATCAGCTTTCTTACAGAGCAACAAATATTAAGTTACTAAAATATATTAAATGTTTTTTATATTTTTCTATTACATTTAAATATCTTTATGCTCAGTATAAGGTGTAACTAAAGTAAATTATTTAAAATATATTTATGTTTAATACTTATTAAAGTAGCATTAGTGTTGTGAAACCATATAAATGACAGGAATATAAGTCATGCAGGAGAAAAATGAAGAGAGCAGTTAAGCCAGACAAGCTTTCAAGGACTGTGTTTGTTCACTACATGTACTAAAATACTTCATTAAATAATGCAGCAGTGAATTATGAATTTCTGTAATAGTAAAATATAGCAGAATTTCTAGGGCTGCTAAAAGTTCAAATATTATTTTTTATTTAAAATATAATCAATTTGCACTGAAATGCCGTGCAAAAATAATGCTTTAGTTTAGCTCTAGACATGATTCAATAGAATTCAAGTGAAGGAGACAAAGTTGAACAAAAATCCAATTTGGGGATGTGCTTCTCATGCAATGTACTAAGAGATGAAGAAGCTGCACACCCCTCCAGGCCGAGACCTCCGCCCTGTCAGCCACGAGACTCTCCTGTCCGTAAGGGATGCGCTCCCTTTGTCTTTACCCGCGGCTCCTCTAAGGAAGGTCTCCAGTGCTCTGTTGCCCTTTAGTTTCACTTAAGCTAATTCTACTGTAAAATACTATTGTGAAATTGATGGTATTGTCAGAAGAAAGTGAAATTGCCTAGATGAAGAACAAAAAAGTAATAATAAAGAACTATTGAAATTAACAATCATAATACCAAATAATAATGTCATACCCTTTTATATGTTGTCAGCATTGCTAAACTTGGACTTTTAATTTGAGACTGCTTGCTGTACTAAACAGCCTTGTCTTAATTTCTGCTTTGAATAATTCCATTAGTTTTACACATTATTTAGCCTAGCCATAAGTTAAGTAAAGTACCGCGCAGGTCATTCTTTTTCACGGTGATTTTCATATAACTTGCCAAAACCACGGTGAGTAAGTATGGACTAAAACAATGATTAAAGGATTGAGTATGCTGTTTATTTTTTAATATTATGTGATTCTAACTTATACTACTCACCATTTTAATGATGAATTCATAGACGATCAGGAGATTAGGGCCTAGAGAACAAGACTTATGAGTAGCAGCTGAGGGTCCTGGGGGGGTTTGGCCTGGAGAAAAGGAGGCTGAGGGGAGACCTACTCGCTCTCTGCAACTCCCTGAAAGGAGGTTGGAGCCAGGGGGGGTTGGTCTCTTCTCCCAAGTAACAGGCAACAGGACAAGGGGAAACAGCCTCAAATTCCACCAGGGGAGGTTTAGATTGGATATTAGGAAAAATGTCTTCACCAAAAGGGTTGTCAGGCACTGGAGCAGGCTGCCCAGGGAAGTGGTGGAGGCACCATCCCTGGAGGGCTTCAAAAGACATTTAGATGTGGCGCTTAGGACCATGGTTTAGTGGTGGACTTGGCAGTGTTAGGTTAACGGTTGGATCGATGATGTTAAGGGATTTTTCCAACCTAAATGATTCTATGATTCTATTCTATTTTATGATTTAAGCCACCCTCTAGAATAAACTTACAGGTGCAATGAAAGTAAACGTCTGGATGACTAGAAACTGTCAATCTAAGTTTACTATACATATTCTTTACAGTCTGGGTGAAAAAAAGACAGCATAAGAGCGTATTAATAAAACATTCCATATATTTATGTTTTAGCACAGCAAAAAACCTGATTTGTTGGCACTTTGGGACTTGCCAATTTATCCATCCCAGTACATTTGTAAAATGCATGTTTTTCTTACCACAGCCTTTCACTTTAATGCAGAGTTCCCCCTGGCTGCAGAAGTAAGAGCATTTGCATATTATGCTGATTTTTCACATCCACAAATTCCCCTTGAAGACTAAATTTTGGCCCCAGAAGTACCGACATTGGAACTCTCTTAATACATTTGACTAAGAATACCTCTACTTCAAATTATTTCTTGTTGCTGGCTAGTTTACCTGCAAGAAAGAAACTATGGTGCTGCTATATTGCTCAGGGTAACAGCACAGAAACCACCCAACTATGGATAGCTGCATACAGAAGTGGCACACTCTTGTTCTTTTTATTCTAGTTTGGCTTACAACACACCAGCAGCGCCAGCCAATGTTGCAAGTTTGGTGCCGTTCCTTGTGTTTCATACCTGGAAATAGCTGAGGATAAGCTCTCTTGGGCTGGTTACCCAAGACTATATGCAAAGTACAGAACTTAAAACGCTTAAAACAGTACTTAAAATGTACTGCAGCCTATTGATATATCCAGAACTGAAGCAGGTTTCAGGGAAGAATGCCTCAAAGATGACTAAATGCACTTGGTATTATTCCATCTTCAAGCACTTCATTCGTTTTTAAAAAAACAAAGCCGTACATTAGGAGAAATAACAGAGTACAGGGAGGGGTGACATTCACAGAACAATTAACGGGGGGATTGTTGGTTTTTGGTTTTTTTTGTGTTTGTTTGTTGTGGGGGTTGGTTTGTTTGTTTGTTTCCATTTCACTGTAGACCTTTAAAAGGTTCTTGGAAATGTTTCATGTGTGTCTTCCTTTGAGCACACACACACACATTCCCCCAAATTTTATGTAAACGTACAGCCACCAAATAAAAGTTGTTCAGGCAGAGATGCAGAAGCACGCATCGGGGACTGCTTTCCCAGTATTTCCCTGCACGAAGAGGTAGGCAGGAGGAGAGTGGAGAATAGCAGCCATGGCCTGAACAACGCTCTGCGACCTGTCTCCCAGTGAGCCTGAATTGCTGGTGGGCAAAAAACCTGTCTGCCTCTGCAGGACAGCAGGAGCTCTAGGCTACTGCACAGAATTGCCACAGGCTTAGGCAGGACCACCTATCTTTCTATAGTTTTAAGGTCACAGCATTTTGAAGGCCAAAGTGTTTAAAGCCTTTTTTTTATTTTTTTTTTTTGGTTAAAATTGTCAAGCATTAGAGATAGCTGAACACAATAAAGACCAAGGACAAAAGGATAAGCTCACAGCCTCTGTGACGAAAAAATGGGTAACAGCATACCTAGTTTCAAGTTTTCAAAACAGCAGGGCCTGATAAGCTTTTTCCTACATACTTGCAAGGCTGGCTAGACTAACTCAGTCTTTCTAGAGAACTCCCGGCAGATGAATAAAGTGCCAGGAGACTGAAAACAGGCACACACAGAACCAAAATCTCTTTAAAAATGGAAAGTGGCATGAAAACCTGCACATGGGAGTTCATTATCAATGGTTCCCTATAGAAGTGGAGAGATGACTCTAGCAGAGTTCTGCAGGATCCATCCTACGGCCAGCACTGTTCAATACTGGCAACTTGGGTGTTTGTGACTGGGATGACAGCTTTTAGCAAACAGGCTGCAAGAAAGTATCAAATAGCTCTGTGGATAGGCAGCTAATCCTGACTTCACCATCACGGGCTGAGGAATACCTGGGTGCAGGCTCTGGGGAATTACCGAGGGTCACAAAATGAGCAAGATTCAGCAGCACCATACTGAAAAAGAAAAACCCCACGCAGACTTACATGTATAACAAGAGCATGGACTGCTATACACATGTAATTCCTTTTCTCTTCCACTCAGCAAGGAGATCTCAGCTGGGGCACTGCATCCAGTCCGGGGCACCATCCTTTGCGAAAGATGTAGATTAACCAAAGCATATGATAGACAAAAAAAGGTGGGAAGAAATG
This sequence comes from Phoenicopterus ruber ruber, assembly GCA_009819775.1. NCBI lineage: Eukaryota > Metazoa > Chordata > Aves > Phoenicopteriformes > Phoenicopteridae > Phoenicopterus > Phoenicopterus ruber. Next base: position 2,433,111 of record CM020221.1, read on the forward strand.
GGACTGCCTAGCGTACAGACTAGAAAGGGGAACACTATTTTCAAATGTATGAAAGGCCACTATCAAGAAGACAGAAATAATTTGTTCTCCTATGTTGATGCAACAAGAGGTCATGGATTGAAATTACAGTAAATAAGGTTCAAGCTGGACTTTAGCATATGGCCCACAGGGAGACCTTTGATATCAGGCTAGAGAAACAACTGTCAAGACTATTTTAAGAAGTTGTCTTCCCTATCCTTTCCCATCCTCCAGCTCTGAGCTAACGAGCAAGGTTAAGCTACGATAAATGATATAACTACCTCAGTGCTGTTAATGTGATTTTTTTTTGTTTTGGTTTGGTTTTTTGTTTTTGTAGAAAAGGCCCTCCGGACACCATTCCCATTACATCTCTGACTTGCTATGAACGCTAGGGAGACAGAGCTACCCACCACTGGCACATGTGCACACACTATGTGCTTAGATCTGGCCTCTAAAGGGTCAGGGTGAGAACAATTCGCTGAAGAGCATTCTCTGAAAGTTTCAGAGGCAAAAAAGACCTTCTCAGACCTTTTTAAAAACAGCAAGGATACTCCAAGAGATAATTATGGAATACATGTAATCCATTCTTTCACAATGACAGTCTGCAGCTGGGTAACTGCAGAGCCCATTCACACCAGTATACAGACAGTCTGGCCCGTTACGTATTTAATATGAATATTTCAAGTGAGCCACATAGTGAGTGTGGGCTGATTGGAGTGGAGATGGAGGTGTTAACATTCATCATTACCAAAGTGTTACAGTGTGGTAGTGGGGAAAGAAAAGGAGGAGGATGAAACAAGACATCCCTGAAAATCCTGCTGGGGCTGTATAACTGTGTGACGTTACTGTATTAGAAAAATGCCTAAAATGAGTTATGGAACTAATTAAGGAAATATAAAAGCCATGGATAAAAAGTTCCTTGTTAAGTATAATTGATAGTACAAATCTAATTTGAAAGGTTAACAAGCTCTTGAAAATTGTTGAATCAAGTACAGACTGATGTTTTTAATATAATTATATACAGCTAGCAGATGGTATAGTCCTTCTTATTATATTGCCAGCTATTAGAATTTCATTTTTAAAGGAAATACTGGATTATACTAAAGATAGGTATGGTTATTTTAAAAGATTCGTCAATTTTCTAGTATCTGTACATACTGATCAAATGCATAATATTTACCATCCATAAAAATCCAAAACACAAGATTTAAATAAGAAATTCAGAGTATTTCACTGTCCTTTTCCAAAACAACTTCATTTTAAATCTTCTTAATTAAAAGCTTGATTCTCTTAATGAATGACAGCATGATAAATAAGTGAATATCTTTTCAGACCAACTGAGGATTAGAAATAGTTTAAAAAAACAAAGCAGCAGGAAAAAATGACTCTCAATTTAAAAATTCTACTTCCAAAAAGCCACTGAAAACTAAAATTTATAAGCCAGATGATACATCAGATCAACCAATTCAGAAAGATGAGGAGAGGCAAACTAAAAACCACCAAATGAACAAAACCCCCCACATTCCTGTCTGTGCACACAGCTAAAGTTCTCATTATACGGTCTCCCAGTGATTGCAGCAGCCTTTTCTCAGACCTTGGTAAATGTAATTCTACTCTCTTGATGTCTAGAAGGTCCTTATAAAGACCTGCTCTCCACTTGCTACTGGGACCATGTCAAACCTCAGCACGGTCCTTTCCCTTCCCTGGCCCCTTTCTGCACTACATCCAGCACAAGCCTGCTGTCTTCACTGCCAAAACCCCTGCTGGCCGGCTCCCCGCCGCGCAGCCATCCCCTTCCAGCTCCCCATCGCTCACCTCTTATTCTGTATCAGAAGGTCAGTGGTTGCACTGGATGGCCCACAATTCCCCCGTTGCTCACTTGTCATGACTTCAAGCAAAGGCTTTGACTTCCCCATATGCTCTGTGGTACAGAAGAAGAGCTCCCAAATAAGCTCCTGCAGAGCCAAGTTTTCCTCCTCCTCCTCCATGACTGTCTTTAAAATTGCCTTTTATTCAGCACTCCCCAAACAAAAATCTCACAGGGCAACTGTTAGGCAGTTTGACTGCTGCCTGTTACGCTGACTGGGTTATCATCTCATTCGTACACTCTCCAGCCTGCCAGTCTGATGTTACTTCATACATGTTCTGAAACTCTCTAGGGTAAGCAATAACATTTAATTCAGTGTTTTTAAAAACGAATCTTCATCTAAGACTAAGACTTCTGGCTCCTACTATGCTACTTCGACTTCTGAACAACACAGTCTACAGTTTTCTGACATATCAAACCAAAATTTTGCGGAGTTCAGGATTCATAGATGGAGTATTACAATGACAGGATATTTTCTCATTACGGACAATGAGATGTACTAAGAAGGCCAGTGCTCTAATTAATTCTCAAAGGTATCAGACAAAATGAATTTAGCCCAAACTGAATTTGGAATTTGCGGCAAGCAATATTCAGTCGAAGTCCTTACAAAGTTAAGAAGTAGGACATGAATTACATCCTTTGCATTAGTGTTCATCCCACCTAAATGTAGCCATCTGAAAGATAAGCATCTACTGTTTAAGATTCTTGTATAACCACAGAGGCTGACTGCATGCCCATTCTGCCATGCCCATTCGGAGGTGCCTGTTTGCCTTCATCAGCCACAGAAGAAATCCAAACAGCTACCGAAGAGAATACATTTCAGACAGTTAAGTTAGAGAAAGGTGGATCCTACACAAACTTAAGAGCAGCCTCACTAAAAGCAAATGTCCACCTAGTCTCTAGTCTGTTCCCAAACTCATCAATAGCAGTTGCCTTGGGAAGGGAACCAGGGATAGCAGGAAGCAACACTTCCCCACACACCCTCCCAGCTGGGCTTTCATTTTAAATTCTGCAGTCTAATGCTCATCCATGACAATAACCAAAACCTCTGCTGGCATAGCATGTGCGGAATCCAGAGAAGCCTGTCAACGGGGCCGTAAAAATAGATAGCCCGGGCTTGATGGCTTTTGAAATAATCATGCTGTATCACAGCTCCAGTTGGTACAGGAAATGAAGTATCGGAAATGCTCCTTCTGTGAGGTAAGAGTACATAACTGACCTGGACAAGTTCAGACATCCTGCAGTTTCACAACTTAATAAATTCACGGGACTCTTGACTAGAGTAAAATAAATAAAACATTACACTTTCTCCCTTGCAACTTGCCTCGAAATAGACACAAAACAACTATCAGGTCACCTGAAGGAAACTAGAAGTCATCTAAAACTTCATGGCTGCTAACCAACTGATTACCATCTACAAGCTGTAACAACAATGGATTAAATTGTACTATTTCCCATTCTTGTAGTCATTGTCAAAAGACTGGGTTTATGAGGGCCTTTCTGTCCTTGTTGCAATCTTTGTCACAGGAATGAGGCATTGCAATTTTATAGCCTCGTATGTTCTCTGAAAGATAACAGTAAACAGTACTCCTTTGACCTTCTCAATGTTCTATAATTTTACTGAATAGTCCTCCTTATTCTTCCTTTTATATTCTCAGCACTGATGAAAAAGTGATGAAATGGCCAACAAAATAAAATACAGAATTGTTAAGAGGTTAAAGTAGTGAGCCTGACTACTGTCTCTCATACAGCAGACAGGGCATAAAGATTTTTGTTTCATTTTCCTCATTCTTGTCATAACTTTCCTGCGAAGTAACGTAACACTACACAACGAGCTCCCACAGAAACTACAGAACATACCAAACATCACCACCTTCCAACCGAAGTAGCAGGCATGTTTGAGTGGATTCCATGTTTTTTAACAAATGCTTAGCAAGGCACGTGTGCTTCTGTCTCTCTCTGTGCAGATATGCGTAGGTATGGATCAAGATAAATCCAAATAAACTACTCCTCTGCAAACACTACTCCTCCTGCAGAGAAGACAAAAGAGCCAACGTGTGACAGATGTTTGTCAAGCTGCTTAATACAGTACTGGAAGGGACATGAGTCTGCAGTAACGGGGGTAGTGTAAGAAACTGTGCTGCAGAGCATTCGCGGTGTTTTAATAAGAACTTAAGATGGAATAACACAGTAAGTTCTCGGTGGGGAAAACAAGATGCAGCGCAGTTATCCTTACATGCAAAATTTGTGAACAAACTCTCCAACTGATCTACCGTGTGGTTCCTCTGTTATCTCAGACTGGAGGCAACATGATCACAGGGAAAGAATCAGTGTGAAATAGGTACAGTGCAGACAGAATACAGAATAAGGAAGAACAGACAGTACTGCACCACTAACTGTAGGATAATTTCCTGGACCCTGAATGCTTCACCTGCAATTTCATTTCTGTCTTACGCAGCATACCTGCATTCACAGTATTTGTTATTGAGGAAAGTACATTAACTATTGTAATCAGAGGAAAGGAAAAGAGATCATCAAAGCGTTTCTGGTATTCAAATTAGTTCTTTAAATCAATCTTCATTTTAAGGTTTTCCCATAAATTTGAACATTTTGGGTCAGACTTTCAAGTGTCTTATGTCAGCTACAGCTCCACGGATTCGATTGTAAGTCTAGACTTTCAACATTTGAAGATGTGAACCTGGTGAAGGACTGGAGAAGATGTGAACCAGGAGAAGGTCACCTCGCAACACTGCAGAGTCCCGCTCTGGCTGGTTCCTCATTTGTCTGGGAGCTGTCCTGACCTCTGATCACCCTCATCTCCCTCCTCACACCCTTCTGGGTGCACTGCATTCTTGCTGGAACCTGGGGGATCAGGACTGTGTCCTCTACTTATTCACCTTACAGGAACAATCTCATACATGCAGCTGCAGAGAGACATTTCTGTTCTGTTTCATGTTCTTATCTTGAAAATTCTGGATGTGCCAAGATTTAAGGTTTCTGGCATTTGATGCAGAGCTGGAAGTGACACATAAAAGGGAACCCAACAAGAGGTTTTGCATAGTGGCTTCTATCTTCCAGTCTCATTTCTGTCACTAGTTGGGAAGCCACAATGTGCTCAATAATGATAATCTCCTCCATCGTAGTAAGTTTTGGGGCCTTAGCTAACTAAAGAGCAGAAACTTCTCCCTCGAGGACTCAATCCAACAAAGTATTTAAGCACATGCATAACATCTAAGGGTAGAATATTAAATCTTTTGCTGAATTGTCATCTAAAATGGCATAACCTAATAACAAGCAAACTAAGTCAGAGGGGACAGAAACACTTCTCCTGTAAAACCCTACTTTAATACTTTCCTGAAATATGATCTTCCCAGCTATAAAAAAAGCACTTACAAATAGCTGAAAAATATCTACAAGTTGTTACCGGGGGGGGTTATTTCTTTTTTAACTGAGTGTTCTCTGCCTTCTCATTCCTTTGACTCTCTCACAAACGCTGGATTTTATAGGGCAATACAAATAAATGTAGATATAACTCTTCCAAATAAATACACAGACTAATATTAAGTAGCTTTTTAAATACTGTCCCTTCAAATTGCCTTTTTCTAAGAGTTCAGGAGAGGTGGATCAATATTACTGTGTGAAATGTGGCCTGACGCTGCTCACAGAAGAAAGGATCAGAGGGGTTTGGATGCAGCTGGAGGCAAAAGATGTATTCAAAATATGCCAAATATAAAATAACATGGAAGATGGCAGGTAATTCAAGAATTAGAAACACCTTTTGACCAAGAAAATGTGGAGGGCAAATATGATCTCATGGAAAAAAAAAGGACTCAGATGATTTTCAGTGAAATTATTCTGGTGCCTAGAGAGGGACACACTTGGCCTTGAGCTATCACAGATCAACAGATAGCTCACAGTTGCTTCTGCAAGGAACCTTTCAAGATGTCCAGGCAGGAAAGAGGACTCTGGCTGGCAGACTCTGCATGACAGCCAGTCTCTCACCCCTCCAAAATCAAAGCTGGCAGAGTGGAAAAGAAGAGCATTAATCTATAAATTATGTGGGTATTTTTTTTTTTATTATTTTTAAAGGAAGAAGAAACTCAGGTAATGCAAGAATATACAGACTATGAATAGCAAAGAACAAGAGAAAAGAGGGAGAAAGCATTAATAGAGATCAAAGTAAAAGGGGGGTAAGACAATGAGATTACTCCAAGGTCTCTAGACTCAATTTAGTTGATGCACTGGGCAAGGCTGGGGAAAACCATCATTTTTGTAAACCAACGCAGTGCACTTCAGGAACAGAACAGAGGAACTAGAAATAATGCGTAGGATGGGAAAACAGGTAACAGAAAGATAATGGCTATCATGATGGGGATGCAAGGACAGAAAGGAGGGAAAAGTAGAAATAAAGGTGTGGTGGGGTGTAGTTTTTTAAGTTTTTAAGTTTACTGCGTAAACTGTGAAAAATAAATAAGAAAACAGGCAGAACAACACTGGGTGATAAAAGACAGTCTCCTAGAAGACCATTATAAATCTCAGGGGATACAGGCAGAGGTCACTAATGTTACTCAAGCGACACATTCCAAAACAGTCTAAAGCAACGAGAGACCAGCGCCCTGCTGCTGCGTTGCTCCTGAGTGCCTGTTGTTTTAGCAAGTGGACAATACAGCATATTGCAGACATATTGCTCAGGGGAAGGAGAAGCTATTGCTCTTGTAAGGTCTTACCGCAAACCAGCAGTGGACTCTTGCATTGCTATGGAAGGCAGGAGCTTCCCTGGTTTGCGCTGGAGAAATAGGTCTGTAGTAACAATAGGGTCTGGTTATTTCCTGGGTTAGTGGTAGGGTCTCATTATTTCCTTAGATAATTCACACGCTTTGACACAACAAAATATATATTACACAATATATACACACAACAAAATACTACACACAACATATACACACAGTGAAATATATATTAAGTTAGTAGTAATCAATACTATCTTAGTTAAATTTTCAGTTACTAATGTTATCACCCACCGTGGAAAATAGCTGATGAGATCATGAATTGGTTCCACGTATGGGCAGCTAAAGGATAAATAAAACCAGACTGTAACCAAAGGTTTTCAATTAAAAAAAAAAACCACAACAAAACCCCCTGAAATATTGAGAGCACTAGTACCCAAAATGAACTGAAGAGCCTCAGGACTTAAACTAACTCAGAAATTCAAAATAATCTAAAACTTTTTTCTAAAGAAAAGGAAAGAACTTCTTCAGAAGGCCTCCAGCCCTAACTGGATGATAATCATCCCTAAAGAGATATTAGATACACACTAGAAGGAAAATAGGCAGCACGAGAAAGCTACATCTTAGAGATAAAAGTGTAGGAATAATTCAAGAACAGCCCTAAATCAAATGTTTTCTACACAGTAACAAGTGTCTTCAGTCCTATAATAGAGAACATAAAAAAGAATAAAATACATTAAGACGCTATGAGAATGGATTTTAGATTATTTTTTCGAAATTTTTTTTAGAATTCTTTTCTTTGGCTTTCAATAAGGAAAAAAAAAAAAAAAAAGAAGAGTCTAAGGCAAAACCCACACAGTCTAATGGGAATAAAATACTGAAATGGAGGTTGCCACTGTCAAAAAAGAAACACGGATCAAAGGATTTAATGTGCTTACACTGCAAGGACCAGATAGTGTCCATTCCAGAATATATGAAAGCATACAGAGATGAAGTGCAAGTGAAATAGGACAGGCCTCTATCAAATGGAGGTGAGGCACTGCCTGACCAAAAAGGAGCTGAAATTGTACTTATACTTCAGAGAGAGGGCAAAAGGTGAGCCAAGCATCCGCAGATCCATTAGTTTTCTCTCAATGATACTCAAGACTCTTGAACACATTCTGTAGAAAAGCATAATCGAAAACATGGAGGTAAACAGAACAGTGAGGTTCAGCGTGACAGACTGCACCAAACTGAACAGGCAGCTTGCTGCGGTACGGCAACTCTGTACTGTTTTGGCTTGCTATTAAGGCAAAGGGAACGTGACAGGCCTAATCGATGTGGACTTCTATGAAGCATTCAAAATAATACCATTGCAAAAAAATAGCTAAACCAAATAACATGGAGATTAGGTAAATCTGTAAAACACGTAAGGAACTGGCCAAGAGGAAAGAGGGAGAAAGAGAGAGAATAATATAAAATGCAAAGTCAGTCATTTATTGACTAATCACAGGAACTCTTGTGAAATGCTGGGAGCTTAGCACCTGGAAATTACAAGAAAACAGAGCACAGTGGTGAGACCTTCTCTAGAACACAGCTGCAAAGCTGCTTCCCAGACCTGAGTCAGGACCAGACCCAGAGCAGGCTGTAGGGTGATTAGAGGCGCTCCCCCAAGAAGAGATGAAACAGGACTAAAAGAATTCCTTGTTTAGCCCAGCAAAATGCCAGCTGCAAAGAAATACAGCTGTGTTCAATATACACCATGGGAAGGTGAAGGAAGTTCAAGCATAGTGCCGGCAAAGGACAGATGGGTTTAAACTGGCAGGAGACGAGGCTTGCAGGAGCAGGTGAGCCTCTCCAGCCCTGTGCTTTCCCTTCTTAAGCCCTTCACAACAATAATTTCATCATAAATGCCTCTCTTAATGTTGAGCATACCAAAATTTGTCTTGCACTGAAGACACTGTGTGTGAATTTGGTAACCAGCACATATATTACACTGGAGCAATGGGCTTCTACATACCTGGGGGGGGTTGGGGGGGGGGGGTGGTGCATGCGTGTGTGTGTGTGTGTGTGTGTCTTTTATCTCTGTATCATCAGAGGGAGAAAAACACGCGTCTCAGCTGATAAGCTCAATAAGACCCATAGGAGCATAGGACAATTCAGCTCAGAAAAGACTTCAGAAGGTTTCCAGTCCACCCTCCTGCTCGAGGCAGGGTCAGCTACATAAGGTTAAATGTTGGTACTCACGGCTTGATCCACTCTGGTTTTGAAAATCTCCGAGGACGGAGGCTGCACTGCCTCCCTTAGCAACCTGTTCCACTGATTAAAAGATTTGATTGGGATAAAGTTTTTTCTTACATCCAGCTGGAAAAAAAACCCCAAACCCACCTCCACCCCCTCCAAACCACAACCAAACTATGAAAGTAAATTTAGCAGAGAAGAATTATAAGTAATAACATAACAATTGCCTTAGGTCAGACTTCTCTGTTTTATGAAGTATTGATTTAAATATGGAATTGTTCTAAACCCCTTGGGTAGAAGAGTTCAGGTAAAGCATAATGTTTAACTCTAATTCTAATCACCACTTTCAAATGTAAGTGCAGCCTAGGAACTGGATAGTAGCGTTACCAGCCGGTTCTACATATATGCTTGAGATACACAAGCCAGCAACCAAAGCTAGGTGTACCCTGCCTTCAAAAAAGGAGAGAAGACCAGCAATACCAGCCCGCACACATGCCATGACACAGAACAGGCAACGAGCGCTCCTCCGGCCTCACCCGGGAAGGCAAGTTAGTAGAGACTACAGGGCAGCACTCCTGTCTTTCTGGGGTGCAGACTTTGCTTCTAACGGGATCACAATTCCCTGCTCTGTTCTTACAAACAGGACAAAAAAACCAGTTGTAAACTGCTTTGGATTTAAGTTAGTTATTAGGACATCTTTCTGGTGGTTTGGACAGGTACAGACCAAAACAAACTGATCAAATATTCTGCTGAAGCTCCATTAGATAGACAGACAGACAGATATAGGTTAGACAGCTATCTGCCAGAAAGAGCAGTGATCTACATTGTCTCTTCAGATCCTTTCTAACCCTGAGATTCAACTGCTGAGCACACAAAGCACAAACCAAGCAGCTCTGGAGTGCTTGCCACAGTTTACATTCTTGTTTGTGATAATCCATGCTATGGCAGAAGCGAAGGAACAGACACCATGCGCCTCAAGAGAGCGAGAAAATTATTTTTTACACTGAGTAGAGCTCCTCATTTTATTAAATCCTTGACACCTGTTTAGGCATTGGCCAAACACAAACTCTTTCATTTAATTCTTGTGCACACACTCTGTCCCACATGCCTTCCAGAAACCTCAAGGACGGTCCCCATTTCAAGATGCTCAAAAATCTGAAGGCAACAGAGAATGAGATACTGGTTAAGGGAAGGAGAGCAGAAGCAGGATGTAAGATAATTCAATTCACTGTAGGCAGCCTGAGAGAAATGAGTCTTTAAGATGGACATCAATGTGCACAGTCCTCAGAGAAAAGTTCGAGGAGGTTATACTATGCTTGAGAGCCAGCAGAGAGGTTCAGCGAATGAACTGACATTACCTTTCCCTTGCGGGTTTTCTGAAGAACAAATTTAATCTGACCCAGTACAAGAATACTTTAAAAAAATTACAGATTTAAGCAAACAGAGGACAGCAGAGATTTTTTATTTTTGTTGGCCTGGAAATGTATACTGAAAAAGAATCCATCTAGTACCTGCTCTATATAGACTATGAAGCTCAGCGTAGCAGGCAATTTGTGTGGGTGCATGTGAGTGTTTACAGGCTCATTTAACTGTTCATAAGCCAGTTAACAGGACTATATCTCCAAGAAGAAATATACTGTATTAATATCAACTAAATATTTGTTGATAGTTAAATAGCTTTTTTGATTTTCATGCACTAGTTCTAATCACTGTTAACAAGTTGTAAAACATCCTTGTAATCTTTACAAATATTCATCTTTTTAAAAATACTAAAGACTTGTTGAATTTCCCAGATACCTATAGTTTTGGTAGATCGATGTCATGAAGAAAAATAAATTTCACAGAAGATTCTTTTTTCCTTTACAGGAACAAACATCCTAAACTATTTCACAGTGTTTCAAGTGCCTCCTTAAAAACTACAGAATCATTTCTTTTCCATTAAAACACTGGATGTAGAACTGACCCCATTTGAAGGTAATAATTTCTGTTTGTGGCATGTATCTTAAGTAAACATACCATCACAGCAAGACATACTTCAAGACGATAAAATTAAGTTCAACTCATGAGCATCACAGATTAAAATTACTGTTCATTCCTTTTGCATTAGTATAGTAATTCCACAGAAACAGGTCAATATATTTTAGCTTTAATGGAGCCCCCTTAGATATTCTTTGATCCTAAAATGAATAAAACATTTCTCTGATGAGTACTCTAGTTAATTGTATTCTCTTATTTTCCTGTTCATCCTACTGGTGCTTTAAAGGAGCCACTGCTTTTGTTTATTCTTATTTTAGCTTTTTGCTTGTTTAATTACCTCATCTGGAATTCTTTTTTGTAAATCAATTTCTTCTTTCAAGTGCTGATTAAGAGCAAACACTCAAACAAGTATAAACACAAACAGCAGAAGTTTCCCACCCTGATGCCCAGAAGCTGCGCTTCCTTTTGCTATGAGCAATTTTTGATCCTTTCAGGTACTGAACACATGACTTGTTTTAACAGATGTGGATTCTGTCTTGGGTTAGCATGTTTTATCAGTCTGTTGTACAACGCAGAGCACGTGGAGACGTGGTGATCCTCTGGAGGAACGTTATCTCCAAAGCCTAGACTATACTTTCCAGGGATGGTGACTAACTACTAAGGGCCTTGGTGCTTCTGAGAAGCACAACCAGCCCTTGTGCTGTGCAACGCTGGAACCGCAACTCTGGAAATAATACTTTTCCTTTGCCAGAATAACTTTATGAAACAGTAGGGCTGACCGAGAGTGTTCACCATAATGCTAAAATGCATGTGCGTTGTTGGAGGGCGCTACCGATTTCTTCCCTTTTATTATTCAGTAGCAATTTCTTCCGTTCTCCGAATTACTAAAGCGGAGCTAACAGAATTGCCCATATTGGACAGTATTTGTTTCAAGCCAATAGGGCTTGAAGTTCTTGTTAAAATTCCCCAACTCCAACCCTTAAGAATCTAGAATTATTTACTCTTCCCATCCAATCCCTCCAGAGGGGTGACATTTTTTGAAACTTGCAAATCAAGGTAAACAAAGGTCGAAGAATTGGCTCTTTGTGAGCAGAATCACATTTGGGGAATTTACAACCAACCATTTCCAAATATTAAGAAGAGAGGCTTTTAAACATGAAAGGCAAAAAGCCAGGAGAATTAGTCTTTAGAATTAGTCTGTACTATTTATGTTTCTTATGTCTTATTATTTTGGATAGGTGCTAGTGCATAATAGTAAACACACTTCGGATTATATATCCGAGACACTTCAAAAAGTAGCTCAAATGTCTGTCTTCTCCAATGATCTTGATCATCTAATACCGAAATTCTGTAGTTGCCAGACAGCTCTTCTGCACCTACCAGATCAGAGTTTTTGTAATTTTTTTTGTGCAACGTTAGACTCTCTATCGTGTCTGCTGGGGGGTGTGTAGAAGAAATGGAGTTGTCTGTGTCTTTTACCTTAATGTCTGTATGTAGCTTGGGGTACAGAAACAACTTCAAGTAAGAGTTATATGAGAATCACACAACTAAACCTACGTAATTCCCTGTTTATAGACCCAAATCTCTCAATTTTAAATAAGCCTTACCCAGGAGAGAATTTGCAGAACTAGGTTAGGCCTACAGATAGTGCTTCTTAAATCTGTGGACATTTCTAGGTAGAAGGTGTATAGGGGTACAGAAAAGAAAGATCAACAAAAGCAGCTCTTGAAATAACATTGTGACGGTTTGTTGTTTGGTTTTGTGGTGGTGGTTTTTTTTTAATAAATTCTGGCTCAGAGCAAGATCTGTGATTCTTTACAGCTGTCATATGCTATTGTGGCACAGGATGATTCATTTTAAACTAGTGTAAAGAAGACAGCAAGAAAGACAGGCCTTAACTCTATTTCCAGGGTAATGAATCCATGGAATACTCTCTGTAGATTCTAGTCATTAAATTAAAAGAAAATGAAGAAGCTGGGCATATTTGATGTACGCTTGATATACCGTACAATGATGCATACAATAATGCATTAAAAAAAAGTAATGAGAGCTTAATTCCAGAAGAAACAATGAACAGGACATGCAGAAGTCCTCTCTGGAATTTCTGGAACTCTACACAGAAGTCCTCCATGAGTGGGTAGAGTCATATGAAACTAAGTATGAACTAAAACTGTTTCAATACCTGGCGACTGAAAAGGTGATCAAGTTTTGCAGTGGCTTCTTTGGTTTGCTTTGGTTTTTTACTGTACCTTCCAGTACTAGAAGCAGGTGGCATCCAGCAAAGCTGCAAGTAACAGTTTCAGAAGAACCAAATGGGGTTGCTTCTTCACACAACATGTGGGTGAGCCACAGAACCCTTTGCCACAGGGTGCTGTGGACAGTAAAAGGGAGATTGGACAGATTAAATGGACAAATGAAAGGGCAATCTCTCAAGAGAAACCCAGAAACTCCCTGAGGCACAAACAGTTACAGGGAGACTATTCCAGGGAAGTGCCTCTAAATGTTTCCTCTACTCTTACGCCCCTTCCTGTTGAACACTGCCAAAGACAGGATGCTAATCTAGATTGGTTCCACATAGATTGCCTGTAATGATGTCCTTACACTTTAAAACACAGCTGACACACTTGACACATGCCAACTAATTCCCAAATACTAGACATAAGATTTTTTAGAATTATGTCACTGGGTTCTGTATGCCCTGTTCCAGCCTGTTTCGTCAGGGCTGGAGGTTGAAAAAGGCTGTTACTAGCTAAAAGATACTCCCTTAGTGTAAAATCACCTACACAATCACTACAAACTGCAGAACTTAAAAGAGCTAAGGAAATTTTTCACACTTTTACCTTCAGGGTAGGCTGTTCCATATATTTTGCTCTGCTATCACATGACTGAAAAATTTGTCTCCAGTTGCTAGCTTAGCTCTTGCACTGACCCAAATCCTTACTTAACTGTCATCTTAGGGATTCAGCAGAAGTACCACCATTCACTTTGAAAGAGTAAGATTTGATGCATTTGATGTTTTAACGTTGCAGTTCTACTGTTTGTTTGACAGTAGCTCTAGCTACCAAGAATCAAAGCATCTCTAATTCCACCACAGACAGCCTTGATACTCCAGCTGTCTGCATCTTTCAATAGGAGGGGGAGGGAGAGAGGGTGGAGAATCACACAAATCTCCAAATCCAATGGAAAATATTTGCAAAGAGGATACGATAACTTTTTTCTTTTTAAAGACCCTCAATTGGACAACACCTGCCTTCTCCATTATCATTGTTTAAGGATGCATTTTGACCTGTATTTTGCAGACTCTTTCTCAAGTCAGACCTTCAGCTACCAAGAATAAACAAAAACCCCACTCCACTTACCAGGTAAATAAAACACACAGCCTATCTAGGACTCTGGTGTACCCTTCTGCATTTGCTGTACAATTACCAGTTTCTAAAGGGCTTAATTATAAACCGATCTGTAACAGATTAGCGCTTATGTAACAACTGTTCCTTTGAGATCAGTCTAGATCCCAAGCCTCCTCAATGCTGTGAACCACAACAGCAAAATCCTTGGGAGTAGTTCATAGGTGAGAGAGGCCAAAGGATCCCTCAAAGTCCCGACAAGGGTGTATGAGGCTGGGCATCCTGCAGCGTTTCCCAGAGACCTGCTGATGGCAGCCCCAGGAGCCCCTCTGGGCTTTCTTCCTCCACGTTCAGGACTCTGAATGACACGTTGGGGAGATACTTAGCAGTTTAATAGCAGGTATTTCAAGTGCTTCCTGCTCATCAGACCTTATCTTTCACATGCTGCTGCTGGAACAGATGTATTTAAATCGTTTGGGTTTCCAGTTATGTACGTGTGTCTATGTATTGGGAAAGAAAAAGATAATGGTATGTTTATATACAAAGTACACAGAGTCTGAAACAAAAGGCTTCCTCATGGTAAGGAAATGGCACATGTTTTCTCAGTAGCGCACTTGGGTTCATGGGGTGGTGTTGCTGACGAGGTGCTGAGGCAGAAGGCAGTAGTGATCCTGTGCAGGAGCTCAGTTTTGAAGTTGCTGGCAGTAGTGACAACTTGAAAAAGTACTTGAACATTGAGCTTTTAATTTTTTTGTTTATGCTTTCCTAAAATGAAAGCTAAGCTATTTTAAACGAAAAATGAGCTCAAAAGGTATTTCAATTCACATTGTTAAAAGGTAGCATCATAGTTTCCAGGCTTCTTATTCTTCTGGTGTGAACAATTCAGCAAATACAACAAAATAACAAATATTATTAAATACTGACAAACCATAAATCTGCATTTTTTTCCCCTCAAAAACAATTTTTCACCAAAGAATGACACTTGTGTGTATTTTCCAAAGACAAAACATATCGGTAATCAGCTGGGTATATGTAACCTTCACCTCTCCGGGCCTCCTGTTCCCCATGTCCTCACTAAATTGAATGCTGTACTTCCTTATATGTCCATAGTGCCAAGCACAATTCGATTATAATGAAATCTTTTTCCAGCATGTCTGGCGTCAGTGTTGCTGCCACTGAGCCTGCTTTTTTCCTCCAGTTTACTTCGAACGCATTCATGTAACTGCTGGACGAGGGACTGTCTGTGACTGAAGGTCTGGTTAGGTGCATTACAAGCTTGGCTCAGTTCTGCCAAGAAAATTGTTGTTAAGGCATAAGAAGGTATATGAGCTAAAGTAATGTAAGATAACAAGGGTAATCATGCTGACAGCAGAGCAATAATTGCAACGGTAATAGCTGGCAGATGAAGAATTCAAGGAGGAAACATACCGAGACAAAGTTGTGTACAAAGAAAAGAAAAAGGGGAGTAGGCAGCATCTCAACAACATCAAGGATTGGCCCCTCCCAAGAAGCGACAGAGACCAACACTTCACCAGCTGTCTGACAGCTGCCTGGTCAGGGGAAACTCATTAAGTGTTGTGAGCGTATTAACGCTTAGCACATTACTCCCAGCTATCCATTGCAGCTGGTAGCCAATGAAGGATGCCTTTCTATTCTTCGCATACTCTATTTAGTGAGTCTCTTACCGAGCCAGAAAGACGCCTGAAAAAGCGACCCACTGTGCGATGGTCACATTCACAATGCCCTGGGAGCTGAAGGAATCTGGCTTCCTCACAGGCCTCTAAGCAAAGAATCCAAGGATTGATGGAGTTTTTTAATGTACCTACTGCCCACAGGTTTCTTTTGCTGTGCTTGGTTTTCCTTTGCTACAGAGAAATTCAACTTCTGCCCATCAAAAACATAAGTAAAAAAACCAAAACAAAACCCTTTGCAGGTTCGTAAGGGGTAGGATTTGGCAATTTCAAGGAGTTCCAGAAATTGAGATGGAAAATCTTACCACATAGCAGAATATTTCCTATTTTTCTCTTTGAAACAAACAAGTACTGGCAATATTACATCAAACAGAAACTTTTCTTCTCCTGTTTGATTTTTTTTCCTGCTTGTTGAGTGAAAACATGCACAAGTGAAAAGTGAATGCAAAAGAACAAAAAATAGGACAGTGAGAAACATGAGTGGAGAAAATTCCTGAGACAGAGCTGTCTATGAAGTACTTTCACAGAGCATTACTTTTATTCAATACAGAGGAATTTGATTTCACTACATCACAGGCCACTCATTCAATGAAGTCATTCTGATCTGTCTTTATTTTTCCTGACTGTATTTCTTATTTCACTGTTGCCTTCTTCCCCTACCAACCAGTCTGGAACAAAATGCTTACATTAAATGAGAAAATTAATGGCTAATGTTACTTCTCCCACCAGCTGCAAGATCACTAAAATGCTTTGAAACCAAGCAAAAACAAATTACACTTTTCTAACATCCTTATTTGATTCCACAATATGCCCAACATTACAGGGGTCTATAGAGAGCCCTCACCCCATTGCTGGCCAGAGAAGGCAAAGAGGTTACATGAGATCACAAGGCAGAGCAAAGAAGTCCAGCAGAAGATACTGTCTTGATTCGGATTAATAGATGGGATGGATCACCCCCTGGAGCTGGCTCACTCTCTCCATGAAGAGTCCCGCGAGAGCGGACGACTAGCTAAGCCCAACTTGTAGACAATCGGAAAGGCAGAAGGTGTTGAATTTTGCTAATCTTCTTGAAAGAGGCAAACATTTATATTGATAAGTTCTGAGCCATTTCAAGCCAACTGTATAACTTGTTTGTATATTATTCAGAAAAATAGCAAATCTCAGATAAAAAAAGGCCACAACCAAGATGTTGAGAAGCCGCAAGAAAGAATGAATTGCAGTCAGGGGATGTATCTTCAGATTCAACAGTTTGTTCTCTTAATCATTTTTATTCAACTGGCAATATCAAGATGAATACCTGCTTTCCCTTAATGCTCTCCTCCTGAGAATACGGGCACTCTGCAGACTGCCAGCCAAAATAATACATTTGTAAGTTGAGAAGGCTTAAAGAGACTAGGAAGACAACAGCAACAAATTCTGAGGAACAACACCGCTGGATGGAAAAAAAAGCAAAGCAGACAGCCTCAATGGCAGCCATAAAAAACAAATAAACCTTGATTCACCCAGATATAAATGTCTGAGAAAGGCACATACCCGGCCTGTCATTTGGATTTTTGTTCCTTTCGTTATACTTTCTGAAAAGCTTCTCTTTACCCACAATTCCACAGATTTCTTTCCTTAAAACAATATTCTGGAGGGGAGTAGGTGTTGACATCAGTATTCAAAACCAGAGTATGGCTTAGGAGCACTATATATACATACCCACTGTATGCACACACAGACCAATACTATGTCGATCAGTTGGTACAGCACTATAGATAAGTAGTAAAGAAGGTAACAAGTTCTTACCCATCTGCCTATCAATAGGAGACCTCATGCTCATGAAATGAAAAGCCTTTCTGATCAGGATCAAAGTAAAATTAGGAAATTCGTTCCCCTGTCAATCATGTCATTTCTCTGCGGTAAGAACCTTTCAGATCTTCACCTGGTTCTGTGCTTGACCGACTCTTAAATAGAGCTTAAAGGCAGAGCACAGCATAAACCCACAGTTAATATGCTCAAAAAATCACCTTAGTTGAGTCCCCTACCCCCGCCACGCACAAGCTCCTACCAATCAGCATCACAAAATGGCCCAAGGGTGCCTTGGAGCTGTACGGAAGCCTAGCCCGCATGCCAACACGCCACCTCTAGTCTCATTTAAGTTACATGAACCACCCTCATCTTTTTTCTGCGGGTCAGCTCCAACCTACTGGCTGTGATCACTCCCTTTAATTTTTCTTCTCTTAATATTTCTTTTTGGCCTATTTAAGTGAAAAACCATGCTGACAAAGCAGAATATTTCCAAGGCACCTTAAAGCCTTCCAAAAGATCTATGTAGGTCTATTAACATCATTACATTCCCTCTGGCTTTCTTCATATACCCGTTATATTTGGTCTCCTCTAGACTTTTGCTGCTCTGTGTTCATAGCACACAGCACAAACAGCCTGCAGTCTATGTCTGGGGCTCTGAAGACATTTTACCTTCTTTTGGGTAAAGATACGCCCTTCCCTGTGCAGTCAGTGGACTTGTTGCCCAATTCAGCGCCAGAGTCGGACATCACTGAGCACTGAAACACCTAATTACTTTTGAGACTCTGGCTCTTGCTTACTGCAGCCCGCACGTAAAAGGGTACTGGAAACTATGCAAAAACGTTCTCCTTAAGAGGCAAATTTTCCTAAGTATTAAGTTGTAAGCTGCCTTCTAAAAGTCTTAAAAAAATAGAAGCACTTAAAGGTAACTTTATTCTTTCTTAACTTCTGATAATATTAGAAAGAATACATTAACCAGTCTTTCACAGAAATCTCCATTACCCTAGGACTGCTCTGCAATCCACAACTTCCCTCTATTCCGTCTCAGAACACAGCACCCATCCCTGCAAGGAGCAATGCTTGTGTATCACAAAGAAGATCACCAAACGTGAAAATCATTCTGCAGCCACCAGAGGAAAAAAGGCTGAAGAAAACACCAGAAATTTTACTCAAAATTTCTCTGATTCCATATTGCTGCTCTTCCTGTAAGCATGGGTGGCAACCAGGGTGCTTCCAAAATCCCCGACTCCTCCTGGCTCTCATAAAGCTAAAGATTGCGCAGACTTTGGGAGCCTCCCTTCGGAACTGTTGCAAGGCCCGCACCCAGCAGAAAAGAAACCCTACTACAAGCACAAACACTGTATTGGTCTGTCTTCCAAATTCTGGGGTGGAGAACCTGTCAGGAAAGGTCCACACATGGAGAGGGCAACAGTACACCCAGCTACAGAGTTACATCTGCTTCCTTGAAAGCCACACTGTAAATGCTAACATTTAGGTATGGCTACGGTCCAATATATTATTCCACAGAAACACACCACTATTCCTTTCACAGCCGTCTTTCATTGAAAACATCCGTATCTGACTTATTCAATGAGCAAATCAAAACAAGATTGTTCAACTAAGAAAACTGCAAGCTCAACCAGTCCCTGAAATGCCAGCAAGAATATCGTTCACCACCTCATTATCTTACTAAAAATACTGGATTCAAAACTTATTTGTCAGTAATTATAATAATGTATGAAGGGGAGTAAAGAGGTTTGTTCTTCATAAGCTCCTCATACCCAAACCATAGTCCAGAGTTGGAAAACTCAAACTAGAATGATGCAGAAGTGTACATAAACAGGTGAAACTACAAAATGATACTTTTCTGACTCGCTCTGTGTTCTTAAACTGATTGTCATGCAAGACAAATAGATTTGATTCTTGAACTTAACATCAGAATTCCCTGTGCTTTCCACCCGCTTCATGGGAAAATTTGGGAGCTGCACACACACTGATTCTTCTTCTCCCCTCGAAAGCCACGAAGATCTGAGAAGTGCTGTACAGTCATTTTAGGGAGGAGGGCACAACTCAGTGATGCGAGACATTTATGTTAGTCCTCTGGAGCTAGACCACAGACTATCAAGTGCATCTTGTTTGAAAAGACCTTTCTGTACTTCTGTACTGCCTAGACCATTATGGGCGTAGGGCTCCACACCTCAGTGCAGTAACTGGTGACTATACACAAGCTGGTTTTGCATGCGCAAGTGGGAATTCATTGAGCTGCTTTGTATCCCATGTAAAAACACAGCTCAAGAGTCAGACTGTTCCTTCAGTTCCTCTATCCCATGCTTAAAACCTAAATTAACAGTAACTTAATAGCAGGGCTAGAATCAAATATTCCAAATGCTTGCTCTTACCACTTCATCATTAGTAAAATGCTTTTACCCGTAATTGTTATCATTAGCAGAGAAAAGCAAGAATGTAAACAATACTGAGCTTGGTATGCAAGGGATGGCATATCCATGGCTGTGATGAGTATGCATCTGCACACTTGTTCTCAAAATTCGAGTCAAAAATTATTCCACACATGGGAAAGAATAACGTTGAAAATGAATATAAGGATGTGACAATCTGCCAAGTGGTGTGTAAATGTGATGGCAGCCTGAATAGCCTTGATGTATGTAAAGGATTCTCAAAGACATTCTTTTACAAACATTATGGGTTCAAAGCACATTTTTTTCCTTTAAAAGATGGAGAATTGTACGTTCTTGATCAAAATGACTCATTAGGAAGAATTTACATTATGCATATTTTTCCCTGCAAATTGTGAAAATATGCCTTTAATTATTAAGTATCCTTGCTAAGCAGTAGCTTTCATGTCTACATTTGGTGTTAGGATTTGTCTCTCTCTGGTTCATTGAAATGACTGTAAAGTCTCTGATATCTGGAGTTCATTCTTATCACGAATTGCAGTGTGTCAACTTAGAAAATCAGCTCCTGTTCCTCACTGAATGGCCAACTGTTCTGAACAAGGGGGGTTCCTGGAAAAAATGACCTGCTGCCCGCTGATAGCATCATTTGAAGGAGGACATTTTAGATCTTTTTAGTCATCATTTGAATTTTAAAATTGTGTTTCAGAAATTGTTTTCCATCTTTGTACTTCATTCCCTCCTTTTGTCCTGAATAAGTGAGAAAGATCAAAGTCAGATTTGCTGGCTCACTAGCACATGTTATGTTCAATTTTCTCCTGTCACATTCACATAAGTAACAGCAGATGTTGCTAGAACATTCATGACTTGAGTTCTGAAGTGTGCAGCCAGACATTTGTCAGGCTAATTTCATTTCCTGAGGACTGCAAGGAGAGTTCTGCTGGATAGTTCCCCATCTGCGACACTGAGCCACTCTTGCCAAATTCACTTGAAGCCTCCAATGAAGATGTTCTCCTTCGGATTCTTGCTTAAGGCTACTTTTTATTAGTTTTCTTCAAGAAGTTTTTCTTTTCTTTTCTTTTCTTTTTTTTTTTTTCTTTCTGCTAACACTGCTATAAAGATGGAGAGGAGCAGGTTTAGGAGAATAATGAAAAGACGCGTACTCCCAACAAAATGATCGTAACCTTTGCCATCTTAGCGTTTACCAAATGCTTACTAAAGCCAGCAGGAAAGACACATACAGATTTCAGTGAAAGAATTATGTATTCTCCCACAGCTGAAGAAACATTAGAATTTAGATAATTACATACAAGTCATATGCAAACTTTCTTTTAGGACTAACTGCCTGCAGCCCATTTTCCAAGAGACTTCTGAAAACAGCAAGTCACCCTCTGTGCATTTGTACATAAAAGATTAGCACGCATTTTGCAGTGCCTTAGGAAACCTTCAGTTTTCAAATGGACTTTATTATGTTTACTCATTCTATATTTGGATTTGTAAACAAAAAAAATCAAATAAAACATTATTGCTGAACATTACCTTTGAATAAAATGTCCAAGTTTTGCAGAGGATTGGAAATGTTTCCAGATTTAGACAAAGCATTACGTTAAATGGGTTAATGTATTATCTCAAAACTAAAGAAAGGTTTCCTAACGCTTTCTACACGACTGAAATGAAATTTGTGCCCGCAGGAGGAATTAGGAAGTGATTTTCTGCAGCCAAACAAAGGAGAGAGAAACATGGTAGCAATGTGCAAAAGCCATTTTCCCCACTACTTTTCTATAGGGATTGTATCTGAATGTTAAACTTTTGAGAAGTGATGCATTTAGCTTCTGTCTGTGAATCAGACAGATGCCCAAGCTGGGGACTTTTATGAACAACACGCAGATCAGAACACTGCGGAATAAAGCCCATGTTTTGCAAGCCTTTAAGGGTTTCCTCTCCTCACACCTAGGTCAGTGTTGCATGTCTGAAGGTGTCTTTAACGGAATCTTCACCGAGAGATCCGAAAAGCGGGCGGTAGGATTCGGCTTTGTGAACGGGCTCGTACAGCAGCGAAGAGTCCCCTCTCCGGGGAGGGGCATCCACACGGCAGGCACTCGCCGCCAGTCCCTACCCTGCTCCCGGCCACGGAGCGCGGGTCCCCGCGCCCGGCGGCGGGCAGGAGGCGAAAGGCGGTGCGGGAGCTCCCCCTGCTGCCCTCTGCAGCGGGCAGGCGCGCCGGCCCCGCGCCGCTGCCCGCCCGCGGACGGGCGTCTGCACGGCGAGGGGCAAACTAAAAGGCTGCGGTGGCTTCCTTAGCCCTACCGAACGTCCAGCTGAAATACCGAAAAGTAACAAGAAACTCGGACAAGATCAGTATTTGTTTCCATTCACTTCCAGCTTCTCTGTTCACACAGAACTTCAGAAGGGGGTGAACTTAATACGTGAATTGATGAGTTTTGCTCTGCGTAGAACAAAACCATCGTCTCTCCACATAGAGAAGTTTATTTTAATATTACCTTTAGAAGGGTAAGGGTTTGACCATATCACCATCCGCAGCATGGCTCAGCAGGCCCCTAATTAACTTCCCTGTCCTCCAGCTGTAGCGGGCACAGGACAGAAGAGCCGCTCTTCCCTTTCTTCATGTACAGAATTACAGAGGTCACATAAATGTAATACAGCTGAAATGTTCATGTTTATAGAAATCCAACTTTCTCCGAGTCTGTATCTTGGTTTTATAGGTCAAGTTCTTAGGAACAAATTGTTATCTTACGATTCATTCTAAATTGTAAAACTCAGGTCTCAAAACTCTAAATTTACTGCAAAAATAGCTAAACCATTTCAGAATGTGAAAAATCTTAGGCCTGAGCTTCTCTTTTTTCTGTTACACGGATGAGGAAGCATGACTGTTATATACAAGAGAAAGGTAAGTCATCTTCATAAATATCTCCAAAGGCCATTTAGCTCAATCAGCAAACTAGGGAAACGAGCTATTTAGTATAGTTTAGTGGCTGCGTTTTCATTTCAAGGTTGAATAATGTCTTGAAAAAGAAAAAACAAAAGAGGCTTTGAAATGTTTCCTAACCTTCAGCTCCACTAAACATGAAAACTAACTGCTGAATTCTGAGGAAGTGATCTATTTCTCAACACTTCAGAAAGCTTAAAACTGTGCAAATGACATTGACAAAAACGTGACCCATGTTTTCTAAGCTTCCTTCACACAATATGGGGAAAGTTAAGTAGAATATAAACTCTATCACAGGGAAAAGAATACAGTCCCTAGATGAAATGTACTTTTTCTAAACTTTTTCTTGATTTAATTTCTTCTTTTATAACATCTCCACAAACTGGATTATGAAGAAAGAACTGATCCCCACATAGTCAAAATATGTCCATTTGATGGAGGGTTCAGTTACAATTACAAAAATAAATTAGGAAGTTTTTCTGATCTTCCTCTCCAGCCCAAATTTTTCACCCGCCACTGCCACCACCAGTAGAAAAAGTATTTGGGCTACAAACAGAAGGACAAAACACTCAACATTTTACGAGCTCTTTCGTAAGCACAGCTCACCTGACTCAACTAAAAAATGTTACACAGTACTCACGGAAGCATTCAGGTTATATAGTGCTTTTCTAAAACACTGTCAAATACTTTGATTTTCAGAAGCTACTAAGAAACTAACCCAAACAATTTTCTAAACTACTCTTTTGTCTTCTTGGCAATGCTTTGTCAAATCAGCCATGAGAAATGATGGAAATGGATAGGATTAAAGGACTGTCAATTAAAAATTAGCTAGGTTTCCTCACAGTAAATAACAAGTCTTTCTCCAATTCAGGCTTAGTACAGACATGATCTCTAGCAGCTCCAGTTCTGTAAAGATGGCCAAAGATATTTTTTTAATTTTAAGGTAAATAACAAATACAATCTTCTTGCCCTAATTTCCATTGCATTCTTTGTTCCCATCGACAGTAACGATATTGCCCTTCCCAGGTCTGGTTCATGCAAAGAGAAATACTGAAGCTGGCATCTTATTCAAAATAAAGTTGAAAATGACTGAAAGTCAGAAGCAAGCAACACAAGTCTGATGTCATTGCTTAGAGCTGGGCAGGATTTCTACAGGTACAGCGTGTTACGAGCAGGGACAGGCTGACAGTTTTGTGTGATTCCTTGTTTCTTGAAACAGAAAGAAGGTCTCTCTGCAGAGGCCAGGGGAGTTCAGGTTTTAGTAATATCGAGCAGGTAAATGTAGCAACAGACTTACAGCAAGAGACAAGCCAAACTCCTTTCCAAAGGAGCTTTTTTCCTTTTCCTCCTTTCCAAAACACCCACTGGTGTTTTGCTGAAGTGTAATTTCTCTGGTACCCATAAAGGCTAGGGCAGAAATTGTCAAACTGATCTTCCAAAAGCCATACCTGCAGTCTCTCACAGGAATGGGAGAAAGATTCAGTTTGGAATAGCCAAAAGAACAGTCAGTATTAAAACCTGAGAACTACAGATTCTCTCCAAGAAGACTAAACAGGGAAAAAAAAGAATCTTTTTTCCTGTTAGCAAAACAACTATATATGCCCAGAACAGGTGATGATCCACATTCTTTATATGCTGAGGAGACTTGCTATCAGGCAGACAGAGGCACTCACCTGTAAACAAATGATTTAATTTCACTGAAAACTTTATATTCTACCCCGGAAAGCCAACTTTTAACAGAAAAACAAATCTATATTTTATAGTTTTTATTACAATTCTATGTCCTATTAAGATTTTCTCATTTTACTGACAAAGATTTTGTTAAGGTTTCTGTAAATTGCAAAAGGATACTGTGAAACAGACAGTGGGCGCAAACCAAAACCTTATGACTCCAAGCCCTCTCCCAGGACATACCTCCCTGACAGCCCTAAAAGCTCAGCCGCTTCAGCTGGGACTGTGCCTGGTGGGGATTCTCAGGGCCGCAGGAACGGTACTGCTCAGAAAATTAGCCTTCCCTCACTGCTCAAAGCACAGTCCTGATAGAGCACTGTGGGTTGTACTTCGTTGACTTCTTCATGAATCTTTAAGGATGGCCCGGACCTTTACAGAAATTAATGATATCTGGACTTTATTTAACTACAGGATATTCAACAGTTCCTATGTTCTGCTCAAATGCCAGAGGGAGTTAACCCATTCATTGAAACTTCCCAGCAAATAGAGAGGTATTTCTTGTCTAGTATGTCCACGTGAAGCAGTGTCATCAGGACATCGTCACTGTTTCTGGAGCTATCAGAAGAAGAGTCTGCTAAGAAATGAGGCCCCGATTAGAAACAGTGCTCACTGCTGCTCACAGCTATTCCTTGCCTTCCACTGGAAAGATGTCTGGTAACAGAAACCCTTTAGGTCTTCCAAACTTGTTTTGATTTCATTCAACTGCTCGTTGCTAATGTGACTTCTAGAAGCGCAATCAGACTGCTGTTCATAGCCTCAGGCAGTATAAGGTTCCTGTAATGACGGTGTTACAAAGATACATGGAGAGAGAGGAAAAAGCTACAAGCTCTTTGTCATCTGCAACTGAAAGAGCGATGCACATTTGTAAAAGGCAGAGGTTTCACTTGGAATGGAACATCACTCCATAGGAATTGATTAAACAACATTGCCATTAAAGTGCACGTACACTGCAATGGAAAAGCACCTTCCTCGGTCAACTGCACTGGTGCCCTTCAACTCTAGGCTGGCTTCCTATGGAAACAAGGCTTCTCTGACCTGTGTATAAGGGAAGGAAAGAGAGGAGCAAGGAAGAGCCTCTTAGCCTGTTTTTCCCACAGTAGTTTCTTAACATACTGATGATCTTCCATCAGATTTGCCAGAGAGACTGACATGTTTAACGCAGTTATGTCCCTGCAATATTCCTGCAAATCACAAGCAGGTAAAAGAGACAGACCCTTAGGCATCCAGACTAAGACTATCTAGCTTCAGTGACACTCAGAAAACCAGAGAGGTCATGGAACCTGTAGAAGGACTACAGAAGAGTAAGCACCAAGTCAATTATGAACAATAGGAAGAAGTAAGGAAAACATTTCATTTCTGTGCAGAACTTAATTACTTACTTTTTCTTATAACTATAAAAATGCAATGTCTAAACATTTACAGAAAGCGCATCTTAGTTGTACATTCAACATGCTGGTCACACCAATTAAATTAGGAAGGGTAATGCACACCTTCTGAGAAGCTCAGCAGGCATTCAGAAAAGCTGAGGAGAATAAGAGCTGGCATTACTGATATGTCTAGGATAGAACATAAGAAATAAGTTTAAAGTAACTTTTTTTGAAAGCAAACACTTTTATAACCCCTTTTTAAAACACAGAGCATCAAGAAACCGAGTAACTTTTTGTTTGTTTTGCAAAATTCCTTTCAGGTCACTTTTCATATATATTCACTACAGCCAGTTCTGCTTTTGTTTCTATAAAAACTTGGTTGCAGATTGAAATTATAAAAAGATTAACAGTAAGTGTTGGTTACAGGTAATACAGAGTGCAACAATGCTTCAGAAGAGACATAAAGTCTTTGGAGTGGCTGAGGAAGTCGAATACATGTAAAACCAAAATGCAGCAACCCCCCCAGCCCTTGCCGTGTACACAGAAAAAGCACAAGAACACATCAACAGAGTTATCCTTTGAAATAAAGTGGATATATTAACTTTTTAAAGCCAGACATTAGACTAAAATATTTTTGAAAAAAAACATTGTGATCTAAGTTACAGAGACCCTTCAAAAGCCATGAGCAGTGCGTGAAAATAAGTGAATATTAAGAATTCAAAACCCCTCCTTCTTATGAACGTGTGGAGAAAACACATTTAATAAAAGGATTTGGGGTTTTTTAGGCTGCACCTCACAAACACTGTCAAGGGTTTTGAATTGTTAGACTGTTTAAGAAAGGAATGGTTTTTGACCATCTTCTTGGAGGATGGACAAAATATGTGTCCATCAAACTGTAAATGAAACCACTCACACATTAAAGATACAATACACATGTGATGCTATAAAATAGGAGTTGGCCACATTCTCATTAACGATAATGAAGATTGCCATAATGATGCTTCTATATCTGTTTTCAAGCACAATTCAGTTCATCGCTTACTATTTGTTATTGAGAAATGCTGAAATTTACATAAACTGGCATTTTTTTAATGTGATTAGATAGTTTTGTCCAGAATGCTGCATTGAAATCTGTAATAGCACAAACAAATTCTCTTCAAGAATTTCTTACTTGCAAAAGACTGTTCATCCTGTCACCACGTTTACACACCGCAAAGCAGCTTAGAAATCCTCCCATTCCAGTTTTAGCCGAGTCCTTTCCTGACTCTGCGAGTAACTGTGAGAAGCGATGTTGGCAGCCAGCCTGCAAATTCACTCTCATCCACGGGAACAGACAACCAGCTACCCCTTGCACACGCAGACTGGTACTGTTTTACTGCCAGGCTTCTCACTTTAATCATATTTCTAATAAAGAAGACCACTGCTTGAAATACGATCGACCAAAGTGTGCCTTAAGAAACTTGCTCTTGCTGTGCTGGGCGTCACTTGGCACTACCGGGGACCATGGGGAGGAATTCCAGATGAATGGCTCTTGCACTGGTTCCTAAAGCACTTCCACAGCAGCAAGAGCTGTGAAGCTTTGCAGGGGCGTATTTCTGCCCTCTCCACCTCCGGTGCCTTTCCTATGCCCACTCCTGCGTGCCCTTCTAGGGAAGAAAACAAGCAGGAGCTTTGGCCCTGTTCTTTAAGCATTTTCTCCAGCAGGGGAAGGCTGCTTTCTGGACCAGAAAGCGTTTAAACTGGTAGAGGCTTGGTAATTAGCTCACAGGCGCAGTGGGAAATGGGAGCTTTTCCTTGTTTTCTTATTGATACACTTTCATGGGTTTTATGAAGTTAAATAGGATGGTTTGCACTAAACCTGGGTAGAACAGAAATCGGAATGATCCATTCCATTCTTATTGAATTATCTTCATAGTCATATCAATCTCTCTGCTGTAGTGACTTGAAAGATGTAGCTGTATTTTTTCATTTCTGGGTGTAAATTTCTAAAGGCAGAGCAGGGAAGGGATCCAGCATAGAAAATCAGCCATTTAGGCAAAGAACATGGTTTAAAAATTGGAATTTTATTCATACTGACATTCTGGACGAGCAGCCTGCTCTAGTATATAAATTGTATCGTTCTCTAGTTTTACCATCAGTAGTTACCAGGATCACAAAAGCTTGGAGGACACTGCAGAATCCTCTGTCACCAAACTGCAGGCTTGATAAGCTACTTTCCAAAGTGGACAGATTCTGTTAATTTAAAATTTGAGACAGTGAATCACTCATTTTGGCACTTGTTCGGCATGCGCTAGAAAAACAAATTACATTTTCCTTCCTGTCAATGGCTGGCTTTCATAGCCACCTCAAAAGCCTTATTTCCCCAGCTGAGTGTTCGCTGGATTATTCTCAATATCCATCACTCTTCATCCTCCATAAGCCTGACTGTGTTTCAAGCAAAATGAGGTCAACCTGACCTCAGAAGAACAACTTAAGTGAAGCCAAATGTTTTGGGAACCTCCTCCAGAGCGCACTGAAGTCGGTAAACATCCCTCTGTTGACTTGAATGGGCATTAGATCAGGCCTTGAATACCTTAATTCCTGCAGATAAAACTTGAGCCATGATACTTGGCTTTACGAACAATACCTTTTTCAAATATGCCCCACTCCACAGAAAACTATTTTACAATTCCTTTCTTTTTTTCCTTCTTTTACCTTGATTACAGATGTCATATCATTTTCTGTTCTTCAAGTTCACAAAACCATCATGCACACCATGGACCACCTCCCCCACTCCCATGGCAGATCATTTATTACTAGCTTCATAACTTACCATCTTTGGTCAGATAACCAGTATCTTATTTTACCTGCCATCCATTGTTTAGGCCTCTTTTAAAGCTTTCTTTGATTTCTGATGTTCCCCTGCCATCTCCAATTATATTTTACACATCACAATCCATCAGTAACATGACAGGTTTTCTTCTCTCTCTACAGTAGCTTTTTTTGCGGTGATTTCACTATCTTTAGATTGAATTAAAGAAGCAGCACTGAATCTTCCTTTGCATTTGTTTTTTTTGACATGTGTGGGGAATATATATTCCCTCTATTTTTATAGGATATATGAATTTGAAATTTCACCTTTATTTTCTTGCTCAAGCATAGCATTTGCCAAATAAACTCTTTCTCTTATGTATTTTATAAAACCATGGAAAAAGGAAATTCCATTTACTCATGTAAATTATGCAGAGAAAAATTGCAACCGTTTCGTAAAATATTATGAGGTACAGAACCATATTTTTACTGAAATATTTTTTAAAAGACAAGTGAAAAAGAAGTGGTATCTAATTTATGGAAATAGATTCAATAGTAGCTGACACTGAATTTATCTCCCCTCAAATTTGCAGTTGCACATTAGTTACTTTAGCAATTTTGCTCAATAACTTTTTAGGGATTCCACAGACTCTGGTATGATTCTATTATGCCATGATTCACAGTTAATGAATGTTCTTCCAAATCTCACTTCTGTAGAAATAAAACGTATGAAGTGATTAGTTCCTAAAATATGGTTTCCTTTCTAGTATTGTAGAATCGTTTTGATACTGACCACGATCAAACTGTCTAAAACTAATTAACGTGATTACTTTAAATTTATTAACCAGATCTTGCAGAAGTTACAGTCCTTAGTCACAAAAGTATTATCCAGAAAGGAAGGCTATAGAGTTTCTGTATAACAAGAACAATTCTAAATGTGTTCCCAAAGCCTTTACAACAAGAGCCGTTTGCCCTCGAACCAAAGAGACGACAGGTTCTGGATTAATGCAAATTAGCCAAGGATAGAGTTCTTTCTTAGAATCCAGAAACTACAAAATTGTACCTGTTTTCAGGCACACAAGTATCAAGCAAAGTACTATTTTAGATACTTGGACTCCTTTCTATAAATTATTATTTCTTTTGGTATTAAAGTATAAATGAATGTTCTACATGACCCAGTATCACTATCACCTCACAATAAATATTGCATGCAGGAAACCTAATTTAGAACTTCCTTAATCTGGCCCATGCAAACAACTTCTTTGGCCGTAAGCAACCAAAAAGGATTCTAAGGAGTCCGAGGTCTGCATCCTGAGAGTGTAAGCTGGCTCATACGGAGCCACGCTAGGACTTGCATTAATAGATTAGTGAAGAGAAAGGGAGGGGAGAAGATGCTTATATGTGTTTTCTCTGCAATTAGTTCATCACTTTACTGGGGGAGGAGGAAGAACCACAGCCACATATAACTTCTAGCCAACAAGAGAGGAAGTTCTTCAAATATTCTTTGGAAAGCCATGGAATTATGTGAAATTACATTCTGAAACCGGGATAGTGCTACTCGTTCAATTTGGGAATACACTATTAAATCAAGACAGACAAACTTCCTTACGAGCATGTTATGCCAGATTCAATCTTTGTTCAAATGCTCCAATTTATATGTGATAAATCCACAAGAAATAAGTTTTCTGCTGTTTTGATAGAAAATCAAGGAAAAATTAATGGTTTGCTATATTTTAATGTTTAGTTTGTGGGAATCTCAGTCAATGCATGAGATTAAATCTAAACTCTATGAGTGAGAGGTGAGAACAGGAGCTTTGTTTTGCTTTTCACCCCTTTAATTTATTAGCCGTTACTAGGAGCTTTGTTAACAAGTGGACCCATCAGAGGATTTTATGCTTCTTCAGGCTGTTCCTACACTTTCAAAATATTACTGTAGCTCTCTTCAGTAGCTCTCTGCCAACTACTGAAGATTTTCTGTATCACTTCAGTTTCTCAGTCCACCAAATTCTGTTTTTTCACCAGCTCAAGGAAATTACTCATGCTTCAGTGAAATCAAAATATGCAAAACCTGTCAGTTAAAAAAAACCCCAAACAAACATCCCCCTATACCCAACACACTTTGCTAATTAGGCACCAAGAGCGGAAAAAAACCCATCCCAGATCCTGTAAGAGTACAGTGAGACCCGTTAGGCACACGGCTGGAATATCATAATTGCCTCAAGGCAGGCAGGAGTTTCCCGCCGGCCAGAGAAGCAATCCTGCCCTCTCCAAGGCTCCAAGAGCATTACAATGGCAACTTGCATCAACTAAGAAGCTCCGAGCTCAGCAGGCACCACCGTGGACACCTGCAAAGTCAGACTGCAGAAAGCCTCCAAAATCTAGGGCACAAGACGTGTTTCACAACGATAACTAACCTTGTTTTAAAGGCCCAAATGGTACCAAGATCACCACCTCCGGAAATCCAGTCTTTCATCACCCTCACTGTAGCATATTGCCACTTCCTTCATTATTAAATTCTTCTTTATTTCCTATTTCAGCAACCGAATTTTTCTATATGTTTGTCAGCCATGTGGAAAACTCCAGCACTATCGCTTCTTTTCTGTGAATAATTAGCTGCACAAAAACGTTGCACCTCTTAAGTTGCTCTTTGGCAAGCTCTGTTATTATTTTGAATATATTCCTCTAACAAGTAACAACAGTCGTGTAGAATCTCTATTCAGCGTACATTTTTCCATTGGAGTACTTGGAAAAACCTTTAAAAAAAAAAGCTAAAAATTACCACTATATTTCTTTTTGATTACGAGAAGAAGCAAATTCACTATTAACTTTTTATCATATCTCCCACAAAATAAACCTATTTTTCTTACTGTGACAAGACTTAATTCAGCTACAAACACTCCATTTTGACCTACATTGCCCTGAAAAGGTGAACCAAAGAACTTTTTAGTACGCCAGTGACAGCTTAAATGGACTTAACCTCTTTCACCAATTTGCAATCCAAATGCAAGAATATCATCTCCTCACTATTATTTCTCTATTTAGCATTAGATACCCCAAGGATAGTCTTAAAGTCATCTATAGAACACTTAAGTAAAAGTATTAATAACCTTTAAGCAAAGTTCTGTGTTCCCCAAAACACTCTGAAGTGTCATTTTACCATCTGCTTTCCTCTACGTGAGCAATGGGGACAACTATAATTCAATTATTGATGAAGGTGGAATAGGTGCAAGAGAGATTCCTCCTTGTCTTTTCTAGAAGAAATCAGATCTGTCTAGTGCTTGTACAAAAGATGAAAAATTGCGTCTGCATGTTATTTTCTTTTGCTTTCTTCAACAACAAACTGAGCAGCATCTGAGCTGCGTTGTGCGCTATGCTATGGCAGCCAGAACTTCTATTTTCAAGTCTTCAAGTATGCTTCCATTACTAATATTTCCTAATAAATCCCCAAATAATGACAGTCTGGTACGATGGCAGACGAGTTCAGGCTATCTGCTTTCCAGCACTGTTGTCGACATACATGCGGGATCTTTAATTTGTTAAAAAAGACTCCACAAACATTGGTAGGGCACTGAGTATAAAACAAGCAGTCTTGAAAGCTCAGTGCCAGCCTGCTGAGCCCACAACGCAGTGAACCACCTGTGTAGGGTACTTTGTTCCAAGTGTTCTTACACATTTCCAACAGTTGTGCGTACAGATGCACGACTCTGCTGTAATGCTTCTATTACTATGAGCCACTGAGTTCTTTTTGCTTGATTGGTTGTTTTTAACATTTATGGACATTTTCACAAATACCCACAACCCCAGCTCTCTGTTTGACAGAAGAAATAAATTTATTTTAACTCTTGGGGTTAATTTGGAGCAGGAGATAACTGCTTCAGAGGATTTAGCTTCTTTCACCTTTATTCATGAAGCAATGTTACACTTCTAGGTTGTCTGTAATATCTACAGTTTCTTTATCAAATATTTATCTCTTCAACCAAAATGATTCTCTCTGTAAGCTCACTGGCATCATCAGGAATACATGAGACACGTCTGGTCCTTTTTAGGTCACATGGAGCCTAAATGCAGAAGACACCCTGGGCTGCGGGATGTATTGTGTAAGGCTGGCTGAACCGGGCGCAGAGCACGCAAAGGTAACCAACACTCGTCTATCACAAAGAGAAAAGCATTACCCAAAGGTACCTGCAGAATTCCGATACCTGGAAAAACAAACCAGTTACTTGGAAAATGTTGGTTACCTTGGAAAACGTTACGTTTGTTGTTCACTGTGATAATAGCCAGGAAAACCAGAGGCCCAAAAATACTTCTTCTAAAGCATGAGCTCCAGCACAGCTAGTTCAATAAATAATCAGATTTGAGGATGCAACTTCTATTTCCCAAGAACAGCAGGGGATTTGAAGCATTTATCTAGTGACCATACACACACTAATCTACTGATAGAGAATGCGATGAGAACGAAATAAGGAATCTGTTGCCATAGAAGGATGGTAAGGTCGTCATAGAAAAAAGCAACAGAAACCTCTCGAACATAAAAGGAAAGCTGCTCTCCTTAGAACAGAAGCGCACATCTGTTTTCTGGGGGCAGCTCTCACAGGACTGAGATGATTCTTCCTGTATTTTTTTGACAGCTATCTCACGGGGAGTTGATTATGTTTAGTAATAGTTTCTCTGGAATTTCTAAAATTCTGAAATGCGGAAGACTGTTGAACACCAGGTTCTAGCAGAAGAGAAACTGTCCCAATCTTTCCAGCAGAACTTGAGCTGTACAGCTCCTTTGTCAACACTTGCAATAAACATGTTAACCTTTCTTTACAAACAATGCTTTTATGTGAATGAAGCCCATGACAATCTCCCACTCCAAAGCAGAAGTGGCAATGCCAGATTCCCACCAGAAAAGCTCCTCACATCAACTCTGCTTAGGCAGAGAAGAGAGTTTCACTCTCCAAGGAAAATATGTACCATTTCCAGCCTAGTTGGGATCAGCATGAGACCTCTGGGATCTTCTCTGCAGCAAACTCTTTTGACATGTACACACTGCCAGTAAAAAGAAACATCCATCTAATGCCAGCTTTACCAACAGCACATTTTTGCAGACAGAAATAAGACCAAATAGAGGTGAAGCACTGGAGACTTCCAGTGAGAAAAATGATACGATGTTCTTTCTGTAATAGAAACAACGTCCTTAGTATCCTTTTCAACTGGACTAAAAAAAGGGAAGAAAAAACGCGCTGTTTCTAATGACCCTCAAAACTGAATAACTTGGTTCCACAGAGCCGCGAGATGCGTTCGATTGGAAGGCGATCTGTATAAGCACATGTATTTTAAATAGTCAGCCTTTAAACAGAAAAGAGTTCACAACCTTAAAACAGCAGAACTAGTGCTCTGCCTGTAATAACAATAATCCTTTCTTTGCTCGCTCTTAAACACCAAAGAAGGTGAATTACAAGGATGACTGATTCCTTGGTTTCTATGTTTAAACATCTAACTGAAAAATCAGGCTACTAACCAAGTAAGTGAGCATTAGCTTGAGGTCAATATACACACTACCACGTATGGCAGAGTATTATATAAAGCAAGACTCTTACGATCTTGGTTTTATTTCTTGTGAGTTTGTGTCAAGTTCAGCTGTTTATATTTCAACTATACTGGTGGCATTAAGGTGACAAAAACACCCTGATCAGTTCAGAGAAACCCATTAATGCGTAGGCATTAAGATAAAATTATCAATTAATAAAAATAATTTTTCTAGAAAATACATTCAATTTAACTTCAAATGTTATCATCATACATTTTCAAATCAAAGTTATCAGTGGCTTTCTTCATTACTGAAATCGTGTGTATGTATATACATATATATATATAATCTAGTCTCTCATAGCAATTTGAGTTGATCTTGCATACCCTCTAGCTTGAAAAGAACAGGCACAATAAGCTGGTCAACTCCCTCTTGTTTCTTGTTCCATACTTTATTGCTTACACAGCGGGAGAAAAAAATCTTCAAATCCCTTTTCAAAGCAGGAATGCGGAGAGAATAATCTTGCTTTGCGGTTTGATAGGGGCTAAGAGTAGAAAAGCCCAGGCCCACCTCAGCTTCTCCTTGGGGCTTAGGCTGAAGCAGCTGAGCTGAGCCTGGTCACCTCCCCTCCTACTGCCAAGGGCAAGATAAGCACACTGAGACAGGAATCAAGACCCCTTCATATCCAACTTGCCATTTGGTGCTACCTGACCCGCTACAGAGCAAAACAGAGCTGTTAATTACATGCCTCTCATACCTAATGTACGGACAAATGCTGGACAAAGAGAGATACGTGTGTCATACATAACTACAAAGCTGTCCCTTAATACCAGGAAGGAGTAGAGGTGAGCAGCAATATCTACTCTTACTTGTCAGCCAAGTGCAAATAGTATATGAGTATCTGCCAAATAGAAAGAGTAAGTACCTGGCAACAATACTTGAATACCTCTGATTTTAATAAAGTCTTGCTCTTTATTGGCTTTAACAGCATCGTTATTGCACTTTTACAGACGGAGGTGCGCCTAATTCAACCTCAGGCTTTTTGTTTTTTTAATGAGAAGTGAAAAGATGATTTATTCCAGACAACATAAAAAAGGGGGGGGGGGGGGGGAGAAATGCAAAATCGGTAGCATAAGTATTGGAAGTCCTGAATTAGCAGTTTCCTCCAGAAAACTCTTCAGAGCTGCTGTGATTTGCCCACTCCTGCCTGCCCTTCTCTCCACTCGGATTGCACTTCCTGCAATCACGAAGCTATCCGTCTCTTTCTCGTCTAATTGCCAGTAGAGCCGTGCTGACTTCCTTATGAGAAAGAAAAGAAACTGGACAACTTAAGGCTCCTAACACAACCGACCAGAAGAAAGGCAAAAAGAAAGACATACAAGAAAACAAGTTTCCCGCTTTCCATTCAGATCTCATTCTCTCAGTTAAACTATTTTCTGGATCACTCTGACTTCTCCTTATAATTTGTCAATGAGCCTCACCCATCCAACTGTGTTTTCCTCCCTTGTGGCAAAACACAGCCTGGGATAAGGCAGCCCTTCTTCTTCCTCTTGATGCAGTCTGTGAGTACAACTACATACTGAACAATTTTTATTAATTTTCATCGAAAACAGAGTTGATGGCCTTTAGAATAAACTTATCTTGCCATAGCGCTAATTCCATAGGTGTCAACAGAAACCCATGGCTATCTGTACTAAACCGGGGATGCGCAGATTGCATGCCATGCTGGTAAGTGAGTTACTCTGGTGCAGAAAGGGTTTCTGATTATGGAGAGAATGCATTCAGTGACGATGACTGTGATTATTTAAAGACCTTCCTGAACTGGTATCAAGTACAACTGCAAGTCTCCACTGAATTTACAGCAATGACAACCAAGGCAAAGGCTTTTTTATTCTACAGGGGACAGCCCTGTGACATCTGGAAGTCTCAGGGAGTAACTAGATTTTGTGCTCCAATACCTTCTCCTGTACTGTATGAAACTTTGCACAGAGGACGCTGTTGTTGGCATAGAAAAGGCTCAATCTCTCTTGTGAGAATGGACATGGGAAAACTTTTGTCTCATCTCATATCTATTGAAACAGCACATCTGAGAACAATACAATTGTTTTGTGCATTGTGCATACAAAAAACTATGAAAAATTGTTTCATTTAATTACCACACTACTGCAGCAAAAAAATCCCTTATGACTAAATTACAGTAGAAGTATTATAAACTAATTTCAAACTATGAATGCATAAATTATAGTTTGCTAGATCTATAGAGCCTAGTAGTCCATGAAAATTAGTGATCCCAAGTTGAAACTAGAAAGTATGTACTAAAATTGCACCCTAAACTAATGATGTGCAAATTACATGACACTACAAATGACTTTCCACTGATGAAACAAGACGCTCAAGTTTCTGAATCAGAAGTACAAAATCACAGAAGAAGGGTAGGCTTTCAGTTTGGCACCGTGGAAGTAATTGAAGAGTGTTCTAAAATACAGTATGACATAATAGACACCAATGATAATTAAAAAAAAAAAGATTAGTAATGTTTTTCTGCAGTAAATTCCTATTTTTAATGATCATGAAGTTATAAAATGCACAGTGTTCTGCTGCTTATACTGCCCCATCAAATCTTTACTTGGGTTCCAGGTCATGTTAATGAGGAGAATGTATTCTCTCACTACCGAGCCCTATTTGAAAGAAACCCCAGCCTTACTTTAAGCCAAATCAATTTCTATTTCTTTCGCTGCTCCTTCCTTCTATTAAATTAAAGAAAAAGAAAAATATCCCACTCACAAAGTACAGTCAAAGAAAACAAAATGACATTGATTCTTCCAGCTTTGTATCCCAGCAGACTGATTAAAAGAAAAAAAAATACATCTATGTTTATAAACATATCCACAAGACTCAGGTTACAGTTTAAAAGTAAAAGCACTTCCTCTTCATGAGACCCCAGCCACAGCAATTTCTGAACTATTAGGTTGTATTTCACAGCTCCAGGCAGCAGGAGCTTAAGCACCCAGAGGTTCCGTTTGTTCTTCTCCAGAGGAGAAACAAAAGCACAGACCAGTCAGCCTCACCTTGATGGAAGTAAGTGAAAATTAATTGACAAACATCTACCAAAGAGTAGGCCATTAAAAAAAAATAAACCAGGGTCTACTGAAAACAAGTCATGCCAGAAAGGTCAACTCCCTTGACGGGATAACCACGGGGGTGCAAAAGGCTGACACCGGCTGGAATCTGCCAGCGGGAGGCAAAGTGCCTTCACTGCATCGACTTGGTTCTGTTGGGGAAGGTACTGCTGGCCTACAGCAGTCCTAAGGAGCTTTGACAATTGTTATAGTTGAAGTGTAATGGGGAAGACAAAGAAAAAATTGTTCTAGTGACCTTGTTCACTTCTCGTACCAAAGTTCAGGCTTCCTTAGAGGTTAATAACTATAGATGTGACACTTTATACAGAAATATTTTTAGCTAAAACAGTATTGCTTGAAGCTCATTGTTAAAAAGAAAAGAAAGTCCATCCACATTTTTTGTAGCTAAACCAGCAACAATGAAATTAAACAACCTAATGACCCCAATCAGTTATTTCAGAATATGGAACCTAGGGAAAGAATTGTCCATTTCAATGCTAATGTATTGACAGCACAGGCACATTTACATTTTTGGCAGGTGGCAAATAAACAGACTGTTTGTTTTATGTGTTACATTTGTGTATACTTCATACATACATGTATAACCCAGGGGGTGATCAAGCTGACTCGCATTTCCTGCTGGTAATGTCAGAGTTTTTCCTATGACTGGATTGAGACAAACTGTACTGTGCAGAAATTAAGGTTTCAAAAAGAGAAGATAGCTGCAGTGTGACACCAGCGCTTTTCCTCAAGGATAGAACAATCAGTTAACCTCAGATCACCTAAAGATACATACATTTCATCTAGTGGAATGACAAGCTACATGCGTAAAAAGTGACTTAATTTCTTTTCGGTAACAGAATTTCTTTCACCAAAACCCAAGGTAACGCTAGTACTGCAGTCATTTGTACGGGTGTACATACATACACATGCACACACACACATACAGACTCTCGAGTGAACTGAATTAACCAAAACAGAATGTGGAAAAGTAACCAGTTTGGGATTACATCTTTAAGAATGAAGTGAATAAATCAGGGATTTTCACCAAAAGTAGCCAAGTCTACACAATCCTAAAAAACTAGTATAATATAATGTAATACGCACCTAGTCCCTCAACAAGATTAGGTTTACGTGCTGTTTACTGCTCACTGTGACATTAAAGGCTGTAGTTTAAAAACTCAAAGTGCCAAAGCCCCAACGTGGGCACAAAGAGCAGAGTTCACAGTGAAACTGCTAACAGTTACCCGACAGGCTACCTGCCTCCTGGTGATGATGATGATGATGTGGACAGGTACATCCCTCAGGCAGTATGAAACTGTCATCTTGGAAGATGAAATTCATGCAGGAAAGATACAGAGCTTTCTCATACATTGGCCTAAGACTGTGAAACGCTGCTGCAGAGGAGTTTATGGTAAGTGCAAATTTCCCTGCTAAAAGTGAATAGATTTCTGCAATCTACACAAGTCAGAGACAGGAATGGAAAAGAGATTTACTTTTGAACAACAAGAGTTTCACTGAGCCACCTCTCTGTCTGTCTAACTGAGCCATCCACTCATCACTCAGCCAGGAATACCTCAGGAAGAAAGAAAACACATTTATTTCGCCCCCAGTTCCCAGGCAATGTTAATACACTATACGCTAACACAGGGGAAGCTACAGCTTCTCTACACATCCCACGTAAATAGCTGTAAAGCCCTGGAAAACTGTTAAGCACCATGAAGAACACCACAGACATACCAAAGCAAGGGGCAGATGGCAACGCTGTGACTGACATAACTGAAATTTCTTTTTTTTTTCCCCCCAAGTTAACAACCACCTCCTCCACCGGACACGTAATGCTCCTTCAACACCTCAGCTGAACTGTTAGTGTTCAGCTTGGCTTGTGTGTAGTCCACCCTGCCTAAAATCCTCTTGACTTGTGGAGTGTATTTCCAGAGCATTTTCTCCTCAGAAGCGGATTTCTTTTCCGAAATACAGCATCTCAGTCTCCTCCTTCCAGAGCTTCACAGCTTCACGTTAAGGGGCCAACCTTAACATTTCAAGACAGTAAGTGCAAACTTGGGTATTTAGGTGTTTGCTATTTAGACAATTCCATGTGCTCCTCAAAGGGGCAGTGGGTAGGTACTGTGGGCGGACTACTGCATTCAAGAAGAATCTCTGCTCCCAATTCAAAATCTTTCAGGGCAACCTTTCCCCAGGAGTAGACACAGTTCCTTGGGAGCCACAGGAGAGGAAAAGTTCTGTGGGATTTCCGAGGGTTCAGCAGCCCTTTTCCAGACATGCAGCAGCTTGTTTACCTGGCAGCAGCAGAGGGGACAGCTGTGTTGTGCTCCACTTCTCCAGTTGCCGTTCACAAGCTGTTGTAGGTACCCCATTCTGGTAACACAGACAATTACGGGTTGTTTTTGTTGTTACTTTTTTAACCCGGAGAAAAAGGACGCCTGACATGCAGAAAACGTTCTTCTCAGTACCTCGATTATAATATATTTTTACAGTTCAATCCGTGACACGAGTGTTACAGAAAAGAAAGCCACTTCTATTTGTATATATTCCCCAAAGAAAAGAAGGAGAGAGAGTTAAATTTGAGGGATAAATAACAAGAGAGAAATTCAAAAGTAATTAGGGAGGCAAGCAATGGTGCTACCTTTGAGACATCTGGAGGCCAAGGAGAACCTCCTAGGGTGTTTCACCATGGGTGGAATAGCCTTAGGCAACTGCTCTGGTTACTCCCAGAGAGGAGGACAGATGCAGCTCTCTGATGAGAGTAAGCGGACATACATCTTGCCTGGGAAGCTGGGGAAGTGTGTGCAGCGTTATCTGTTCCCTCCTGATTTTATAACCTCGCTCAGTGAAGAATCTTCCACAACTTTGTTAAAACTTTTACCTCCCACAGAATGCAGATCAAGGAATGCCGTACGCTTAGCCATAGGGACAATTCTAATAACATAAAAACAATGTGAAATGTTTAAAACATTATTAATAGATAGTCTTTATTGCAAAACTCATGAAAATACATGAAGCTGGCAGTTCTTGGAGATGAATTACTACAGACAAAACCTCTGCCTGTTTTGCAAAGGTATTCAGAGAAAGCTAATAAAATAGTAAAGTCTCCAATTCTTTTCTTATCTTTGCTCTGTGGCTGAAGGAAAAAGGAAAATAAATCTGAATAATACCAGTTAAAAATGAGGATTAAAGAAAGAGCAGCATTGCCATGCAATTGTTAGAAAAAGAAAAGGATTTTGGTGAAGCATATTTCATGCATCGAGTTCTTTTGTGAAATATATTTTTCTATATACCAGGAAAACAGCACACTTGACTTGATAGTACTTGATCCCACTTGTCCCAAATATCATGAAGTGGTGCCCAATACCAGAACAGTAAGTAAGGGACTTTTCTCTCATTCACATGCAGACTTTGTTACTAATAGAAATTCTATTTCATTGCTGAAATATCAAAAAGATATGAAATGCAGTGCAGAGATTTTTTGGTGCCTAGTTAGGGAAAACCTGCTGCTTTTTGTGAGTTCTCTGAAGTGGCTGTAGAATCATGCATATGATAAACGCAAGCACGAGGCAATGTAATAATAAACAAGAAAACAAATAAAAGAAAATAGTACATCAGAAGACCCCCAAATCTTCACATTGGTGACTATGGTACTGCTTAATCGAAACTTGCTGGAGGTGGTCTTACAAGTGGAACGCTGAAGTCAATGGCTAATTCAGAACTACCATAGTGACTTAAAGCAGAATTAATATTAGTCTCACAGACAGAGGGTGACGGGCAGTAACACTTGCTGAAAAAGCAATGTAAAAAACATATGCAGATAGGAGAGGTCAGCAGGGCAGGTCATCGGTACAGCGAAGCAGCTGGTTCAAAGAGATGTTTAGATTGAGACCCTGAGAGGCGAAGTGATGGCAAACAAAAGCTTTGGAATAAAAATGAATTTCCAGGCAGCCTCCTGACCATGTACCAGTGACATCAATCTGCCGGGGCCGGACAGCAAGGGCTTGCAAAGCTCTCTTCAAGGTCAGGGAGTGCCTGGAGCTGCGTATTAATGGGGATCAGTGAAAGCTTGTGATCTTTGCCAGGAAACAGAAAGAAGTGAAACCTGCAGATGCTGAAGGAAGGTGGACAACACAGGAATGTCTGCCTGGAAAGCCTCCTCTTGCAGGGCAGCAACTGCTGTAAGGAGATTACACGGGGACACAGCAGGCACGGGAAGCCTTATATAAACTGAAGCGCTCTCTAGAACCAATACACCTGCATATCTGACATACACGCTCTAAGAGACATCTGCTCTAGATCTCAATCCTTTAAAGCAGAGCCCTAGAGTTTCAAAGGGCCCACCCCCCCCAACCTGCTGATCAGTGAAATGAAATGTTACCGACCCTTTCTTGTGATTTGCAAGGGCAGTTCGAAAAGAGGATCCTCACAAAAACGCTGGTACCAGAAAAAGGCTGGTGCCAGAAAGGTAACAGTGACCTGACAGACAACAGGTAAGAGTGAGGTTTTGCTGAAAACAAAGAGACAGCAGAACAGACCCATGAGGCAGCCGGAACAAAGCGAGCCCAAAGCCAAAAGGCCATGGGTATAACATGACTGGCCCCATTGCTTTTACTGCTTTCAAGATAGGCCAAGCACCAAACCAAAACGTACGCCATAGGAGAAGTCTTTCAACCTGGTTGATAAAAACAGAGGGTCGAATAGCTGGAAGTCAAAATTGGGCAAGTTGAACCACAAATTAATATGCAATTAGGTAGCAAAGAGAATAAGGAAACACTGGAACAGTTTGCTAAGAAAAATGTCAGACTTAGCACTGTTCGGAGCCTGTAGAGAAGAGGGTGGGAAAAAAAAAAAAAGGATGGGATGTGGCTGCCTAAATACAGGCATCAAGCACTGGTTTTAATGCCCTGCAGTACTCCTCACCCGACATCCATCTGCCACTCAAGTAGAAATCAGTTTCCCATAGGTCCTGACTCACACCTGCAAGTCGCATGCGGATGCCTCATACCCTAGAGCATCTCATGCCCTACAAGCCTGCCTAAAAGAAAGTCTGTCTTCTGGGAGAAAATGTCTGTTTATGGTTCACGATGACTGATCTTTCAAACTGACAGCCTATAAAGCTATAACCCCTTTTAGCCTCTCCTTTCTCGAGCCTCGGAGAAGGCAGAAACTCCTGTGTTATTCTCAACACATTCTGAGCACTTTAGGGATTGAGCATATCACTTAAGTGAGCCAGGAAGCCTCCTCTTTTCTACACTACGTAAAACCTATTTTTTCTGCCCTTCTCTGTAGCATTTAAGTTCAGCAGTGGAAGAACTGCATGATATGGATCATAGCCCTGTGACATTACAAAAATCCTCCCTCATAGCTGCCAGACCAGCTCAGTTGACTCATGCTCAGAGTCACTTTGATCTGGGGGATAGGAACAAATTCTACACGTGGTGAAAAACACACTGATGTATTTTGCTTTCTCTTTGTACGACGAGAAGTAATTTACCTGCTCAAAGGATCTGGTACATCCTACCGTATCAACTCCTTGCCAATGTAAGGACGCTCAGGCACTGGTAGCGAGCACTCCTGTTCTTTGCTCATGACAGTTTCTAACCTCAGGAATGATTTTTTTAAACTTTAACTGGTCTTTGTGCCTGTTACAAAGCACGCGGGCACAACACATGACCTGTGATATCCAAGAAGTCAGACTACATGCCCCAGCTACAGTTCTGTGAAGCACCAAGCAGTTTTTAACTTTTATTACCGAGCCATTGTGGGGACAGATCCATAGCATTCGTTTTCTTATTTGAAGAACAGTAATATTTTAAAAGGGACCCCCCTGTAATAATGGGGATATTAAAAATTTAGATTCTAGAACACCATTT
Source organism: Phoenicopterus ruber ruber (assembly GCA_009819775.1). Lineage (NCBI taxonomy): Eukaryota > Metazoa > Chordata > Aves > Phoenicopteriformes > Phoenicopteridae > Phoenicopterus > Phoenicopterus ruber. Next base: position 2,476,505 of record CM020221.1, read on the forward strand.
TTCAGGATGCCAGAAGTTCCCACTCCTTATCTCTTCTGTAAATTAATGCCTATCTTCAGAGAGAGAGGCAAAAAAAAAGTTTTAGGCTGTACTTTTGCCATTATGCTAATATAATGTCCACGTATCCAATAATTAAATTACACGCAAACCTCAGCATTAACAGAAGCTTGCCATTATGGTCAGAAATTACCTGGGAAAAGTGAATCTGGAATATTTCAAAACATCTAAAGAAACAAACAGACATTTGAAACTGCTGCATATGATGCATCAAATTTACTTGAAAAAGACAAAACACCCCATACCCGAAAGCAACTTCTCCGTGATAGGCTCATCACGGATTGAACACAACTCTGAGAAGCCCATGTCCATGCTTAGCTTCTTAAACTTTGATTTCTTTACTACCCTAATTTTGATAAATGTTACTGTGCTCTGCATTTATGATAATGAGAGATCTTTATAGATTTTCATTAGTAGCTACGTTTTAGAGAAGTGTTACATTAATAGAAATTAACACTGAGCATGGAAAAGAATGATCAATAACTATCCCAACTTCTCTTGTATGTCTACAGCTGAAAGCTCTCTGGCATGTGTTGGTATGATCTGATCCCAACCCAACTACTTAATTTGTGGATTTTTCTGAAGAAAAAAAAGTTAAATTAAGTGTGCATATTTACTTAGGAATCAGGATTAATGTACAGTATTGATTTACTGCACTTTCCAGCTTAAGGTATTTTTAATGTCCTAAAAAGTTGAAACCAAAATTCTGTGTACTGAATGACTTACGCTAATATTGCATTAGAATTTAGTTTCTAAGCTACTGAAATGTAAAAGACTAAAATATTATTATGCTACTCCTGTCGACACCTTCATTCTTCAAAAGAAGTAATACAAAAGCATTTCCAGTCAAGCAACCTGGAGTCCCAGGATCACCGTCCCTCACAGAAGATAAGGAGCTCAGCACATCGATAGAAAATATGCTTTCACTAACCACAGTCACAGAATTATGGACATTTTCCACTACCCCAGCAGCACATTAACCACAGGTTCCAGCCCTAAATTTCTTGGCAGTCTATGAGATGAAAGACAAGCACAGTTAATGCTGTTGGACATGTTGTGGGCTTAGTTACCTACGTGACTTTCCATCAGAAATGGTGGCAATGGGGAAAGCAAAGAGGAAAGGAATAGTTGGAGAAGCAAAGCAAGGAAGGACAATGCATCTCATCTCCACGGTCAAGACATAACAGTGACTCGCAGGCAGTGAGCCAAGAGAAGTCATACGGGACAGCTGGAGGAAGGACACAGAAACGGGTGGACAGCTCTATTAGAATGATTTTTCCTTTATACACAAGGATCAAAATGGAAAAAAGCGAAAAGGTATTTATGGGTGAGCTGGCTGAGGAACAGTAAATCCTATGAACAAGGGGGAAACTCAAGTGAAAAGTGGGCTTTACAAAGAGAACATTTGAGTAAAGGGAAATTGCTCTTAGAGCTTCAAGTGTATGTCTTCGGAATGAGAGAAGACAAAAGCTAATGTAGGAGTTGGAGTCAAGATGATGATGTTCATATGGTAGGAAATACAATGTATTAGAGAGTCCTACAGAACCTCAAGCACGAAAAGCTAAGAATCTGGCTAAGTTTTGATGAAAGAAAAAAGTTCCATTCCAGCACAATAGTACTACCACATTCTCCTATGTACATAATTAAGAGAGAAGAAAGGTGAAAAATAACGACCGCACTGGAGGCAAGAGTGACTGCAAAGGTAGGCAAGTATCATCTACAGCGACAGGTATGCAAGAGATCAAAGTAGCAGCATTTCAGGAAGATTTTGCCCAAGTTAATGATGTATTTTTTAGCTACTGATGATTATTTAGATTAGGATCATTTTCCTAGCTCCAGCGGGTTAACCCCAGAGCAACTGAGATTTCCCCTCCTCAGTTTCTTTGCTTCTAACTTACTGTCCTCTCTTGTGCATTTATGTTGCCCTTTAGTTGACCACTTGTGCCTCACCTCCGTTCATCGACTTCTCCGCAATCCAATCAGAACACCACCATCACAATCTCCAGGCAAGAAGGCGGCACATCAGCTTCCAAAGCCATTAAAATTATATGAATTCTCATAAACTGCAACTTGTCAAGTTTGCCTTCATTACAGAGACCTTTCCCTAGCATCCTCCTGAGTACTGCAAAAGTCCCGCAAAGAGTTCCCCAAACGAGCCACACTGAAACACTCTGTTCTGCAGTACGAGTGGGAATGAAGAGTTTTACAACAGTCATAAAGACAACTGTAAAAGGCCATTTTACATGTGAACTGTGACAGTTCGGAGAGATTTGTTATGCCTATGGTGTTACTTCTAGGAAAAAAATTAATCTAGTTTGTGGATGAAACAGTAGGTGGCAAGTACAAAAGCGGAAAGAATCACAAAAGGAAGAGAGTATTGGGTAAATGCAGGGTTGGGTGTGGCAGTTCATGGTTTAAATGCTGAGGCATCCTGGACAAACTGAACAACCTACATCTGGAAACAGATGTGTTTGATTAACAAAATATCAACGCTGTAAAACGCCTTGAAAATGTGTTGATTGTTTGCAGAAAACATCAACCAATATTACCAAAAACCTCTGTTCTCCTTAAGATTTCACAGTGACATATAAACTTCCTGTGCGCAAGCAAAAATAGAGACAACACTTTCTTTTGCAAACCACATGAGTTTATCTCTGCACTCACACTTAGTCTGAAGGAATGCCAACGCGGTAAAAATAGAGCAAAACATCAAGAGAGTTGTTTTTTTTTTTAAAGAGTACATTTATTCTGTGGACAATAAATATTGAGATTGAACAGGATATGAAATTTCTTTCATAGATGTAGAAAATTGTTTTACGTAGCTTTATGGCTGCCAGGTCTGAAGGCATGTTGTACAGTAAGACAGATGAAGAATCCCACAGTGCTGACTCATTGGTCTACCCATCATTTTAGCAGGATAAAGGACAACTGAAAGGCTAGGAAACCAACGCTAAGCTAAATTAAGTGTGGCTTCAAAATGCAATTGTAATAAATGATGCAGACATGTAACACTTACTACATAATTATCTTTATTCCTTTCGAAAGCAAAAGATGACTAATATTTATTTCTTTTTATACGTTTCGTTATGAAGCAAAGGAAAAGGATGGCAAAGATGGTTGCTCTTTGACTTGAGCTAGTTAGCTGCAAAACAATTGATCTGTTCTGGATTTGCTCTCCCTTCCACATGAACACCAAACGGAACATACAGTTGCCTTTAGCAATGAGATACACCTTTACCTCCTGCAAACCACGTAACATCTGATAATTAACATTCTTCCTCATCTTCCACTTTGTTCCTACTCCTACGATCAAAGAAATGAGTTGCAAAGTTTACAGAAATACAAGCCATTAATTTCCAATGCCTGTAGGATAAGAGCTCTTTGACTCTTCTGATAGCTAAGGCGTAGTAGCATCATTTTCCCATTCTAGCAGGTACTACTAAAGAAAAATAACCTTTCAAAGGCACATAAGGGTTATCGCAGGGCTCCTACGGATCAGCTCTGTGGCCAGTGGCCAGAGGAGACTCTGCCGTCCAGTAAAGTTCAAAACTAGCTAACATCCCTTTTTCCTGTTATATAGCAAGGAGTGATATTGTGATACAATATGTGCAAAATGATTTTACGGCACAAGCTTATTTAAACACATCAAGTATTACAACATGATAAGAATGAATTAGAAATTGATGGAATTCCCAGGACTCACCCCACAAGGGCTATCTACTAGGAGATGGCAATCCGTGTAGTTGGGACACCTTCACGATGTTAGGTATCAGGCAGTGAAACTCTGAATGAAGTAACAATTACTATCACTGAAGAATATTATTTTGCATATTAGCCAATTACATAAATACTTAAATCTCATCACCTTCCAGAAACTCTTACAAACCTAGTTAATATTTCTCTTGAGAATATTTAGGGGAATATTTCAGATGACAATGGATGTTAGAAGTAGAGCACAAACAAGTTCAGTGGGACCGATCAGGGAGGGATTTGATTTCACAGATGTAAGGTTTTTTCTTCTTCTTTGTTCTCTGTAACCAAGCTATGGGGAGCAGCGCTCATGACCCTACAGAAGACATTTAACTGGGATGTGTTACACACTTTAACTCACTCTCACACAGAGGGCACAATCAGTGCCCTCTTGTTTACACTGCTTCTGCTGTCCCTTACAATACGCTACTAAGCAGCCCCAACTCTTTAACAGTAGGTGTGGCAGCAGCACTCCCAACAGGTCTTAGGTTAAGGCACTTGCCCATATAGCTGAAAAAATGCCCGCCTATACTCCTTCACCTAGAATAATTTGACCCTATGTCTTCTACTTTCCTGGAGAGTTGCCAGCTACCAGGCTAGAGTGAATTCCTGGGGTAGAAGACATTTGTCTCCTTGTCGTCGCGCTAAACTAATCCCTTAAGTATTTTAGAAATATTCAAAAAATAAAGCAATTGGTTGGCATTGTTTTGGAAAGCAATCGGAAAAGGCATGAAGTTCTTAATTTTTCCTTGCGGTTTGGTTAAACTACAAAGTTGAGAAGAGAATAATTACTAATAAAGCTCCAAAGCTTATCTCTTTTGGTCACAGTCCATTTCAGTAAACACATGTTTTTCTTACATCATCCATCTATTTCAGAGGCAGCTACAGTTCTTTCTGTGCACTCCCCAGCACCAAACCTTTAGATTGTATAGTTTATATAGCCATTACAATTTTAAAAAATATCTACTCTTAAAATAGCATAACAAACTGTGGGAACTGTTTGTTACTGTCTGTAAAAAGAAATGCAAGCTAGTTATGTTTTTCTCTTCTTCTTTTAATCAATACATTAAAAGGTCAGTGTTCTTAATAGCACTCTTGCTGAACCTCTACAAAGAAAAAAATTGGTTTAAACTATTTTTTGCAATTTCTTATCAGGACATTGGTTGCCACGTCTTTGCATTTCCAATAGTTTCCAAATTCAGTTTCCTACTAAAAGAAAAAAAACAGAAGTGCACAAGAGAAAGCGAGAGAGCAGGTAAAGACTTTAGAGCCCAGCTGCGCTGCAAAATTGAGGAGTTCTCCATATTCTCCAAAGGGGAACTGCAATCTCTGTGTGTCAGTCACTGAAATGCATAGCTGGCAAAGAACGTGGAGGAAATTCACTTATTCTGATAGCGGAAGAGCCAGTTTGTACAGACAGACAAAGCTTGGAGACTATTTTTAGGGTCAGGTTCTGTATAGGTCTATCAGAACATCAGGTTTTGATTCAACAAAGCAGGTATGCTCAGGCTTCATTTCAAAACGACGACCAGACTAACTTCCATCAGTAAGATACAGCCCAGCTCAAAAGATTTCAGGCACCTAAGCTGCTATGTGCACCTATGTGCACCTTACAGGTACAAAAACTATGGTGTGCTAAGACAGACATAACGATGGCAGTGAATTACAGCACAGGCTTACCTCCTGGGGAAACTGGGATTCAAATAGTAGTGGCAGCCACTTGTGTGACTGGTTCGGCTGTATTTTGCAAGTCCAAAGATGCCTCAAAGTAAATAGAACAGAGATTCAAGACCTGGACTTGCTTAGCGAGTCAAGAAACAGTGCATGGGCAGAGTACCTGTGGGACAAACAGCTAATGGCTGTGTCTGACAGACCAAGGTTATTAGTCATTCCACTTCATTCCATCGAGTTTATTCACATACTAAAAATAAATCCCATAGAGGTCTTTTACAGGTTGAAACATAAAAAAACCTAATAGATAAAGAATTTCTCTTTCAAGTGACAGTTCAGATAATTATTCTTTTCAAAATCTGAAATGTCATTTACGTTCTGGCTTGAAGTAAGTTTTAATGCATTGCATTTAGAACAATCCCTTCGCTATAGTATCTTGCAGCCCACAATATAATCTGCATTTTCTTTATTCAGTACACAGGCCAACTTTGATGGGTTTTCCACAACCCTCTCTCTCACCCACAACCAGCCATGAGATACGGAGCCAATGTGTAAAAGCCTCCTGGTTTGCATAGAAAAAAATTAGTAATAAATATTTATACTTATGCTGTGGTTTCAATACAGATCATATTAAATATCAACAGATTCCCTATCTGTAAATATAATAGGAAAGTTACATTAAACCTGCAAACTGGAAATACAGTACCTCAGCTGCAGCCAGCCTTTCAGAAAACGGAAAGGACTTTCAGGAGATGGATGTAGCAAAGATTTAGATCTCTCTCTGTGCCTCTCTGCTGGAAAGAAGGGATGCAACATCTAAAAAAAATTGAAACATTGGAAATATTTGTTAAAAAAAAAAATCCTTCATGGGGAAATTGTTTTTCTGTCAGTGAAAAACACAAATTGTTCAGAGCACCAGTGATCATATAAGCCTGTCACTGGATAAACTCTCATCTCAGTCAGGATGATGAATTCCTGTCTTTCTCATCTTCCGGCTGCTTCTCGGTAAACAATCTGAAATTCCAACCACTGAACGCCCAGGCAGGAGGAACCGGGGGCGGCTCTTCAGATCCCCACTGAGCCCTCGCCCCTGCGGACGGTTCCCACCGGCAAGTCTCTACCAAAGACAAGGCACTGCCTGCTGCTGATTTTGTAGCAGCCTTGCCTATCGATGGTCTCTCAGTCATCATCTTGTCACCAATCTTGCTGTGTTTCTCAAGAAAACAAATCTGCAGTGGCAGTGAAAGAGCAAAGAAACCTTTCACACAAGATTCCTTCATTTTTCAGTAATAGAAGCTAAGCCATTGCTACTGTTATACTTAATTAAACATCACTTTGCAAGAGCCTACTTTGTTGAAAGTTTAAGAGGATGATACCACCATTATTTAATAAAGCTAAAAGAATGACAGTGCAGAGTAGAGCCTGGCAAAAGAGGGAGTCTATTGACAAAGTAGTGAGGAGTAGGAGCAAAAGGGGCATAAAATACATTGAGGTTATAAGAAATGGAAAGGGAATGTAATATTACTGCATGACAAACAGAGTCTACATTTATTCAAATATTACTTAAGTCTGTCACTCCCCTTATGAGGAACAGCCTATACAGAGATATCTTTCAGAAAGTTCTCATGGCAGGTAATGACGACAAGCACCTAAACCCCACGTCCCGCTCTCTGTCCCATCAGCAATACGGCAGCCGACCTGTACAGACTACTGGAGCACCCGCCAAGCAACGAAAGCCATTTTGGTTTAACAAAAGGTACCTTGCAATAAGACAACATCTGCAGGGAATACAAAGCAGGCATAACTCTAATAGCCTAAAACACAGCATCACTACATCGAGAATTAATATCCTGGAGAAAACACTGTAAAAGACCCTGCAGAGGAGGTGTTCTGCCATGGCCTGTACGTTCCCCGTCTACGCCTTGGCTAGGAAAGCAGTAATCGACTGCAGAGCCGTAACTTCAGTCAAATATTCTGTCTCATATGCTGGAATCCAGCTGCCAGTGTGATTAGCTTCCTCCAGCCCTAGAGACGGAGCAAGTGAAACTAGCTAGAGTGATTCACCAAGGAGCCAAGAAAATCAAGTACTTTGAATATTTTGCCTCATCAAATCAAATCCCACTTGAAAAATAAGTGACCAGTCACTCTGGGAGAAGACTTGGTTGAGGTTCATCACACACTGTGGGCGAAACGAAAAGCTCGAGGAGAGGTTGTCTTGGCAACAACGCCTGATTCATATTTAAAGATAAAATCACTCTCCAAAGCTAACTTAAAGTGGATGACAGAGATAGGAAATAAAATGTAGGCATTCATAACATCTTCGTAGCAGAAAGCACTGCCTTCTGTCAGTTGCCTGAATTACTTTGGGACTCTTTGGTAAGGTTTCCTCTGTTCATTGTAAAACATTCTTTTTATAGCAACTATTAAGACAAACAAATAAGTCTTCAGTCTAGAAAAACATAGCATAAACTCCTCCAAGTTACTCATCATGGGAAACAGTATAATGCCTCAACAGCTAAAGTACCACCTTTTTTTTTCTATTGACACACCAGCAGACAATCATACCATTGCAGTATAGCCATGTTCTCGCCATCAACGTGTGCAGGTATGCACTTTATAAAACGTACAGGCTGGTAAAGATTTTTCACGGTTTTGGTTTGTTTTTTGGGGGTTTTGTTTGGTTTTGTTTGTTTTTTTAAACTGCTCTTTGTATAGTCGGTGATGATGGGACCTGGGTCTGATGAGATGGGCAGAAAAACCCAGGAAATCCCAACAGGCGTCTGTCCGGCTACGAGCACGCAGGGAATAGGACAGAATGGCAACGCCAGCGTGCTACATGCTGCATCCCACCAGGCATCTGGGTCAATACTTCCTTCCAGCAGTAATCTCTTAGGTCAGAAATTCCAATTATTAATCACGTTCAGTAAATTGCTTTGTCGCTAAAATGCGCTGCCTCTAATTTAATCAGAATTCTCCTTATTCTACCTTAGAGGAATATAGACAACGCCTGGTCTTGTATATTGCTACTTTGTGTACGTCTGTCAGGATAATGAGAACGTAGCTAAACTGGAATGTCCCAGGTTACTTGTCTCTTTTCCAAGTCGTTTAACACCTAAAGGGAGGAGAAAGAAGAAGAAAAAAAAAAAAGGTAATAAACCCTACATTTCTTTTCCCTCTATTTTTTTTTTTAATGCATGACTTGCACTCAGCCTAAAATTCCACATGAAATCAATTCCAGAAGAAAAACAAAAAAAAGGTTTACAAAGTTTTGCCATGCCATTTCAGTCTCCCTTATCAAATACTTCAGGACTTCCCCCCTCCCGCCCCCCCGTTTAACATCTGAGATCCTACAGTCAAACACAGGCAGTTACAGAGGTGGCTTGAACAACATCCAAGTATTTTTCCCGAGCAGACACGCCTCTCTGCGACCTCAGTAAAGTCAGGGGTTCATGCCCTCCAGCACTGCCCCCGTGTGCCCCATACTGTCTTCGAGCCAACAGGTCGCTCGTTCGCCTGGCACTGTAAGGTCACCGAGCAGAGCCCCCGTCATCTCTGACCTCGACTGACCTACACCATTTTGTCATGAGCTAATAACAATTTACTGAGTATCACTTTTCTCTAGATCATTAGCTCGATGCCAAGTTCCTTAAGACACTCCCAACTTCTTGTAACTTGACATTTCTCTCCACTGGTACTTTCTGTATCCACACAGTGGTTAATCTCTCTTCTCTAACTATTAGTCTCCTGAATAGCCTCTTGAGGCAACTACTGCTGAAATTTGAAGAATTGTAGTAAATTGGTGGGGAAGATTGATTTAAACACAGGCAATGTCTTCATCAGATCTTTCAGTTTGTGAATAATAGACATTCCTTAATTCCCCTCCTAATAATCATTTTTCATGCCGCCATGGAGAGGTTCACTGCTCCCTCATTCCCAGGCTCAGCTGAGCACTAAAGACATGCGCTTTTTCCATCAGTCAGCCAGCCCACTTTCAAAAGCAGCCTTTATACCAATTTCACCATTTTGACTTGAATTTCTTTTTTATTAGCTATCTTACTTTTTTTCAGTGCTGACTTTTAGCGCTACTATGCTAACAGATGGCACAATCCTTCCCTCAACAACGAGAAGTCTAACACTTTTATAAAGGTAGTATTTTCTTAACGGGAATGAACAGGTGGGCAGACCAGAAGGATGCAACAATTATATTTAACTGATTGGCAATAAAGGATGATCCCAAATACCTGCTGCTAATGCAGGATAAGTCTCAGATACAGCAAGCAAGAAAAGTGGTGCAAAAAAAGGCGGGGCGGTGAGGAGGAGGGCAAACCCAAACTCCCTACGTGCTTGGAAATCCTGGAGAGCAAGAGCCACTGCTGCTGCAGCCACCTCGGAGATCGGCAGGCACAGGCAACGTTCCACCCGCACGTACGTATCGGGTCGCAGAAGAGCTGCAAGGTAACTGCTTCTGACTGACTGCCACAGAGGTGGCTCAGAGACCCTCTGGAGAGCGCTTGTTTCTTGCAGGATCCTACCTTGCCCCCATGCAACCCCTCCAAGAAAGCTCTGCCTATGTTCTGCAGGACCGTGTTCCCAGAGGGGAGTCTGGATTAGCAGCTGATTTACGGAATTATTTTATAAAGACATTTTCCCATCGCTTCTGCCTCGGTAGGACTGTGTATGATCTATTCCCTGCAAGCTTTATCTGTGCTCAAGGTAAGTGATCAAGTGGAACAGATAATTACCTATCTTAACACCAGCAGCAATTAGAGGATTTGGGGCCAAGACAACTTATACTTGAAGAAGTGAAAAGATTGGGGAAAAAAAAAATGTTGGGAAGGTTGCAAAGAAAGAATCATCCCCAAAGAAAAGTTCTTTGTGAATATATTACAGAGTCAACAGTACTATTTTTAGGTGTAGGAACATGAAGCATACCTAAGTAGGTAGGAAAAAAACCATGCCTCAAATTTCCCCTCTGGACGAGGCATCGCTTTCTGGGATGCACTGTGAAGTTCAGCTCGAGGGAAAAATCGCACTGCATTAGGAGAGAGGGGTTTCACAGAGAGCTTGGCTTAGGGGAGAGAGCAGGGGCATGAACTGAAGCATTGTAACAAAGTACAAGTAGAGAAATGCTGCTAACCTGATATGAAAGGAGATGTTTGTGGTTTTTGCAGACTCAGAAGTGAAATATTGGAATTGTGTTTTAAAGACCCAGGCCAAAGTAATCTTACATTTATCTGCTAAAAGCGACCATCATGGAAAAATCTATTTTCCTGACAGAAGCTGCAGTTTTGCAGGGAGTTCCTCTTCCATGAGAAACTTATTGAACCAAAAATTCCCAGCCAGCCTCAGAAAATCTTTGAAAACTGGTCCCTGTTATTCAAGGGTACATTACTCTGCCATCACAGCCTTCCAAGCCCTTCAAGGGCAGGAGAAACCCAAATATACCCCTGTAATTAAGGGCGTAAATAACTCAATCCAGTGGACAAGGCCTGATATACTTTATCCAAAGCAGAACTGTAGAAAAGCTTAGGTTTTCTTCTCCCCCGTTTCCCTTCTACAAACAGAAGAAAACTACGATTAAGACTGAATAGGTTAAGTGGAATCCACTCCAAATCCTGCTTTTGAAGCCTACATTGATCATCAAGTTTTCTCATTGATTTTGGTGGAAGGGTTTACACAGTTACGAAACAACCACCAATCACGCTGGAGACTCTGCTTGGGCTCTCTGATACTCTGCTAAGGTTAGAAATGCGATTCAGAGGCAGCTCTCAAGTCACCTTGTCACTCTCAATCGCATAAGCGTTTCTGCACATACTGCTCATTTGAAATACCCCAGCAATGGTGTATTACAAGAATTAGGAAAAACTTCTGGACTGCATTTACAGCATTTAAAAGAACTGCCAACTTTCTTCCCTGAAACAAAAATATTTAGCTTGCTCAAAATGTGAATGAAAGGTCTTTAAATAAGTAAAACAGCCAAATGATTTACCAAATTACAAACTTTGACGACCAAATTTTTGTTATAGTGGAACCTTCTAAATTTCCTAAAAATGCCAACATTCTGTATAGAAGTGCAAGTTTGAATTATACAGAGCATACAACTTTCTAAGTTAGCGTATGAAAGGAGAAGCGTCAATCAAACAGTACATGACCACCTAAGACAGGTAGTCAACATTCTTCTGTGAATATCTGAATGGTTTTTATAAACTGGCTTTTAAGGCAGTTGGACTAGATGGCCATTGTAGGTCCCTTCCAACTGAACTATTCTATTCTGACTGACTTCTCTGTCATTCATGGTCACTCCCTTCTTCTCCTGAATGGCCACTGTTCTGGAATTTTTAAAAGAAATGACACATTTGAAACAGATTTTGAATGCAGAAATTGCACTCAGTTATCCTAGGAGAAAATTAGTGAAGCAACGACAAACATCCGACACATCTGCACATTTCCCCCATTTGTATTCAATCCGCAAACAGGTAAAAAACCCAGTAAGTAAAAACAAAGCCACAGCAACGTTCTTACTAATAATACTCTTCAAACAGGAAAGGGAGACTAACTTTCACTTAATTAATTTATTATGTCTTGTGCATCTTAAAACACCAGTGATATTTTAGTTTCATAGCATGCTTGCCTGAACAAAGAATTCATCCTCGACATAAGGTACGGAACGCTTAGTTTACATGTTGTCTAGGCTCCAATGGCAGCAGATTACTAAAAGTAAAAATAACTACTACTGGACAGACTAAAACACTGGCCTCAGAACGAGCGGAATATCCTTCTAAATATCAGCTGCCTTTGGAATGGAAAGATGGCAATGTCTATAAAACTTTACTACAAACTAATCCAAGAGATGAACTGGTAGTTTGTCAACAGTTCTACAAAAATATATAAAACACTGCGCAAAGATATTTTTACAGGGAAATGAACAAGATATGTTTTTATATACTTCAGCTTTATGATTTATTGGATGTCTGCTCAGTATAAGTAGACAATAAAGGAAAAGGATGTTTCCACTTTAGCAGACTCATGAAGCCAAAATGCATGAAAATAAACAGATCCCTGAAATTCTAGTAAGTTTTTGCCTAATAAATATCATTTGCAAAAGGTATTTGTCCAAATATTTTTTATTTTGTAGATATTTTTATGCAACCTATTAAACTAAAATGTATTATGGATTGCTTAGAATCAATTTAACAATTATATCCTGTATATTATTAAAACATTGCAAACACTGGACATTCTTTTTAAGGTATATGGTTCTATGTTACCTGTTGAGTGTATGACAGCAAAGGAAACACAGGCTCCACAAAAATCTGAGCAAATGCTGGACAAATCAGAAAACCTGGATCCAGTTCACAGATGTTCTTTGCTATCTTGGCCAAGTCACTGAATTAACTCTCTGCTGTAGACCCTTTCTTTGGGTACCAGCAGTTGCTCGGGTGCTCAGGTGTGGCAGTGAGAAGGCCGTAAATACATCAGGCCTTACGTAGGGAGATGGAGAGCTTGTGAATTGCCACCATTAGTGGTGGCAATTTTAAGTTCTTCAACATACGTTATTTATATTACTTTGAGAAGCTTAAGCTTCAGGTTCAAATGCTCAGTGAAGAAATCAACAACAACATACAGAGTTGCCAAGGTTAAGGTTAATTAAGTCTCTGGTAAAATAAAAACCAGTATTGCAAACAACACAAACAACAAAAAAGGTTTCTGTGAGCATTCATTTGGATTTCTACCCAAGTTCCTTTTGGCAAAGGAAGGATACATTTAGTGACCATTCAGTCAACAGAGTCTGTTACTTACATCCTTGTCAAAAGCACGTTTCAGTTATACACATCCAAGCACCTTTACAAAACGGGCATCCCTTCACACACAGGATCTCCGTTCTAAGAGGTTGGGTTGGTGGGACTTCTCATTAGGGAAGCGAAAAAGTGCCTGGGTCTTCACAAATTCAAACCAATGAAACAATAGGTCTGGTTTTACCATATTGGAGGAACGACATGTGAGATTACAAAAACTATCATTTCAGTCTTCTCCCATTACTTCCACAAACTCTCCACTGAAGGTCTTTCCTGTAGCCGTGTATGTTTGATCATTTGCATAGCAATGTTCATCTGAAAAGCCTTCCTACGCAATTAAGAATCACAGCAAGAGAACCAAGGAACAAAACAACACTACCCAGCTCCACAAAGCGATACTGTACAGCTCTGTCCACAGACCACATGTTTTCCTAATTTGTTAGTCAGCTCAGGCCTAGGTGTGGAACAGACTGCTCAGACTTTTCTTGGTTGGCAGTGTTTTCTTAAAAATGGAAAGCAAAACAGCTGGCTGGGTTCTTGGTGCAAGCTAAGTTTTCAGGCTGTGAGAATGTCAGCAGCTTTCAGTGCTGGGATGACTCCCACTCCTCTCCCAGACAGGCTGTCGAGCACAGCCCTGGCAACTGCCCCCGCTGTGCCTGCTCTGCCGCTGAGTATCTCATCCTTTGCAGCAGAAAATGCAGAGTATAATTGGTTTTTTTCCTGACTGGTGGACGACTTTTTATAATTACTGTTACCGATCTTCTCTGTTGAAATACATTTTTAAATGTAATATACCTAAAGGTTACAGTAAGTATTAAAATGAATCAAGTAACTAAATAATGGTAGTATATACCACACAAAGTAACCATAAGACAATAAACAAATTACAAATTTCTAAGACTCACCGCTGTTATCCTGGATTTCATTCCAGCCCCTCTGTTATAATTTTTGCATTTTATAGTGTGGAAAATTATAAAGTGATTCAGTTATCTGAGTACATAATCTGAATGGCCTTTCCAACCTGACAAAGGCAATAAAACCCTCAAAAAAATCAGTATACGTACTTACCCATGCTGCTGCTGTCATTCTTCCAATTTGCCAGTCGAATGACTGTGTGAAGACTTCAGAGCAGCCAGAGAATTAACTGAAAGAGAAAAAAAACATGCCCAGTTTACTTGTAAAAAAGCAAATAGGAGCAAGAAGACAAATGAAAGTGACACTAATACCATTAATTCAGGCATACTTGATAGAATAATCTAAGATAGTAAGTATTTCCGGATTAATATTCCCCTCTTCTCATTCATTACACTGAAGACACTTTGGTACCAGTTTCCTGTTCACAGTGGTCAATAGTATTTCCCAGGACATACCACTCAAATCTTTTCTTTCCTGCTTAGACCTTCATTCACCGTGCCAGCTGAGAATCAGGACCAAAACGTCCATTTGCTGGAAATGGATCCAAACCATTTTATGAACACGTTCAAATACACCCACTTCCCAAAACATAGAAACTTCTGTTCTCTCTTTCTAATCTTCTCTTCCTTCACCAATCTCTCCAAATGAAACTTTGCCATTCAAGTATGGAGGTCTAAAGCTCACACTTATTTTAGTTGCTCAAACACTATCACTGGGAGAAAAAAGACGACCAAACCAAAAACACTTGCAAAAAGATTCCAGACATGTATAATGCAGAAATGGGAGAAGCTTTGCTCTCATTTCTATCCGAGGAAAGGAGTGGAATGACAAGTCTTTTTTTGTAGTGCTGGAGTTTAGTGGGTAGGCTGCTACTGGTTATAGATAATCATATATTTAGCAACATTAGCACATAAGGTCAGCAATTAGACTGCTAAGGGAATTGGCATGCATAATCTAGCTACATGTTAGGAGCTATTAGTCAAATAATTTAAGATATGAACTATGGAATCACCTAAAATGCAGCAAAAAGGAAGGTGAAAGACAGGAACCCTGACATCAGCCATCACCCAATGCAGAGAGGACACAAAAGCCACGCAACTGCCTTTGAAGAGCAATTGTTTGGGTAATTATGTATTAGCTGCAGAAATGTCACGCGCATTCTGTTAAATAAGCCCCCGTTTTCAAAGATGAGCCATAGCCTGGTCTCCCACGAAGCTGAGCGAGTCACACTCAAGTTCCTAATTGGGGGTAACAAGACAGCAAATTTGCCTTCTTTCCTCCCAGATCCCCAGGCTCATTCATTGTAATGCAGTTCTCTCCCTGAGGAGCTTCACGCTTTGTTATGATTCAGCGTGCAAAATTCACAGGCAAATGATTCAGAATGGTGCCGTCTACACTCTGGAGAGTAAGAATAAAGGGGCTAGTAGGGACGGGACGAGCACGAGCAAGGCTCTGTGTCCACGTGAGCATTCCTCCTCCAAAGAGACAAGCATAGCAATGCAAGAAGCAATTCTTTTTCTCCTCTCTCCATTCCTCATTGTACCCGTGCAATAACCATCCTGGCTCTAGTGCTCTCCTCTATAATACATGTATGCTGCCTTTTGAGAAAAAACTTCTCTCGTGAGATTCATATCACATGTATTTTTTTTTTTAATGCTGCTAAAAACTCTTGGTAACAATTGAGTATGTCCCTTATGTCTTCCTTCACCAAAGGGCTATAGTCTAACTACAATCAGAAATTGAGCGAGGACACTTGGTTTACCTGCTTCCTACCTAAACAAAGTCTAAATGAAGATACTGATTGATATCTGCAACATACCTGCTTAAGTTTTAAGTTGCTTCTTTTAATAATTGAAATGTTTAGGGTGTCTTAAAGAAAATTCTTTTTCTGTCACCAAAGGAGAAACCATAACACTAATGGATATTGCCTTACACTCGTCTGTACACGGAAATGCAGCTTTTGCAACTTTCATTTTGATTTAACTTTTACAGTTTATTTTATGAGAAAATCCAAAAGATATGTGTGTGTTAGTTACAGAGATTTGTGTTCTGTGTTTGAAAACTCCAATTACACTTTCTAATTAAAAACCTTAAGTGACAAATTTTAACCCAGTGCTCTGTAGATATAAAAAAGAACCCAATAAATGTAACAACATCATTTTATTGAAGAACCAGAACCCAGTTACCTGATGCAACTTTTGCTACGGACTGAATTTCAGCACAGAGAATGGAAAATATGTTAAGTTTTAAAAAACATGACAGTAACAAACCAAAGAAAAACAATATCAATTTCCTGTTTCAAACAGAAAAAATAATGTAGGGTCAGACACTTATAAAATTCTACTCTTTGGCTTTGTCAGTTGCTTTTCAGGAAAAAGG
This sequence comes from Phoenicopterus ruber ruber, assembly GCA_009819775.1. Lineage (NCBI taxonomy): Eukaryota > Metazoa > Chordata > Aves > Phoenicopteriformes > Phoenicopteridae > Phoenicopterus > Phoenicopterus ruber. The sequence continues at coordinate 2,493,073 of CM020221.1, forward strand.
AAAGCCTGCTCAAAACATTCAAATTTTTTCAATCATATCTTCTATACTGCCACTGAAACCTACACTCTGAAAATTTTATGAAGCTCACTGATAGGTGGAAATGTTTTCTAGAAATACCCCTCTCATACTTTCATACCGTTGCTTCAAGCAAAACCAGTAAGGGACAGATGCTGAGGAACGTTCCTTAAGCTCTAGGCCAGGGCCAGCACCACCGCCACCACCTGTGAACACAGGTACCGCTGCCTGTTGAAACAAGTTAGCTGCTCACGGCCCTGCCTGGTTTCTCCTCCTAATTCTCCTTATTGAAATAAATTACCCAGGTATGGGCACGCTGCCTCACAGGGACCAGCCCCGGGATCACGCGGCAGGGCTGGCTGCTGCATCGCTGCAAAGGGTTCACTTGAAAACCTCATTAATTTGGGAGGAGGGTTTTGGGGAGGGTGAGGGACAGTGCATAACTTCTTGTGCTTTCCTTCTTTTCAAGCTTCTCCATCAGTCTCCCCAGCCCCTACTCCCTCTACCACCTCACCCCCCGGTACTTTTAGGAATGCAGCGCAATCTTAGATGGGAAAACCAAACTAATTGCAGAGCTGAAGCACCTACAGGCAGTGGATTCAATTACTGCATACTAAGCCTTCTACATTATAGGGTTGTAGTCAGGAAGACGACCACTAAACTAAATGAGTGCAAGTATCCTATTGGAGCAAGGATCGTAACAGTACAACCAAATAACCAGGGCCCAGCTGGACAATTATGTAATCACAAAGTACTTGTAGTCCTCCTTGCACAACACGATGTCAGGTAAAAGACCTGTTGACACGTCTGCTGTGAGTCTTTTCAGACCTGTCAAGCCTTTTCTACCAGTAGTTTCTAGTGAGCTCTTTTTTTTGGCTGTTGGTTTTTTGGTTGGTTTTGGTTTTGTTTTCTTTTTTTAAAGTGAATTGTCATTTTTTGGAGCCGCCTTCCTGAGCATACCAGATACACTTCTCATTTACAGTTCACTTAGATACTTGGTTGTTTTGTTTGGGGTTTTGGGGCAAGTTTCTGGATTACCCATGCTGTCTGTAAATAACCAAAGCACGCTAAGAACTTCTGTATCACATCATCTCTACTGCTAAGATGGAAAGACAGCAGACAACGAAAACATCAGACAAGTTCTCTGGGAGAAATACGCTAAACCTCAAACACCATGTAAATTAAACATTAAAACGATTGGTGTCTCAACTAAATACCTACTTACATGCATGCCAGGAGACCCAATTTATCCCTAGTTTCAAGTAACTTTCATTTCTCAGCTCACAAAGAAAAGCTTTTCACATTCATAATACAACACAAAGAGATAAATTATTCAAGCTAAAAAATCTGACATTTAAGAAAAACAGGCCAAAGGATGTCAGAACACGTTAGTTGCTCTACCAAACTTCATCAGCCCATCGGAAACAGGATGCTGTGGCTGAATGGCCAGGACCAGGAGCTTCAGAAGAATCTCAGAGTTTCCACAAGGCAGCCAAATAATAAGCCACACAATAAAATCTCCCTTCTTAAACCCTTATATTAAAAAGTTTTCAGGCATGCAGTCCAAAGATTACATGAAACTTCCTTTACTTTTTTATATATTAGATACAGTTGATGCTCACATAAACTGCTTATATATTTATGAAGGTAATAAAAGTGGAACATTATCCAGAGATGATATTTTCATAGAGCCTTCTACCTCTCTGATCCCTCTGACTCTTCTCAACATTTCATATTATGTGGAGCAAATGTCTGAAAATACAGGATTTTTGCTTACGCATCAAGGCACTGAAACACTAAGATTCTTCCAAATATTTTGAGCTTTTTAGGCTTTGGTTTTTATTTGTAATGTTGTCACCCTGGATATATAATGGGATATTCTGTCTATCTTTATGAATAAGCTGACTTTAAAAAAAAAAAAAAAAAATCTCACTAATCTCTTAGTTTCAGTGAAATCTTGAACCAGCTAAAAGCATATGCTGGGGAAAAATAAGTAATTCCCTTCGAAATAGATGTTAGGTCTCATTTAAATGAATATCTCTACCTCCTGTTGTCATGGGAGAAGGAGCAAACGCAAGGGCCCCCTCTTGGCTTCACAATAACAAATGACAGAGACCTCCTCATATCTGTTCTTGTTTACTGCTTCTCCATAGTGAACAGCATCAATCTTTTCACTCTTTCATAAAGAAGTTTTTCCACATCCCTAATCTTGCTTGTTATCTCTCCCTGGTCATTATGCTTTAATCTGGCAGAAAAACTCATTATGAGATCCAAAACTAGATGAAATGACTTGGGAGCACACATTTTTATACTATGAGAGCAGACACTAGCACAGCTTACAGAGGGATGTATTATGCTTTCTAGTTTCTACATCACGAATGGGTATTTTTAGAGATAATTTAGTTCAGCATTACCAGATGAGGCACTTCAGCCAGGGCTATAAAGGACATCAGAAAAGATGACTCTAATGATGCCTGAATGTCAAAAATCTGTGGCATCATCCTCAATCTAAAGCAGTCAGGAGGGAAACCTGGATATGGCATGCTTCATCTTCATCCCAAAATTTGCCTAGCTATTCAGGGCAAAAAGGGGATAAAAGTAAAAAAGTTTCCACCTAGCTACAAGAATTTGCAGTCTCACTCAACATGGTGTCTGTCTGTGCAAATCTTAGGAAGCAATACGAGGCAATTCTTCATGCCTTAAAAACTGTTTGATCTTCCTTGCTTCACTTGCGCACACCCATAAGAACTGTCCTAACCAAGCTGATGCGTAAGTGTGAAAATTTACAGAGGTAATGACTGGCAGGAATGCATCAACCTGCAAATGCCTCAATCTGGGGAAAATACAGAGGATTTTCAGTGCTAGTTCGAGGGAATCAACAGCAGAGGTGAAATCGTTAGAATCAGTATTTCCCAAATGCACAGGTAAGAAAGGAATAGTTCTAAGGTCATCGACCATTGCAGCAGGGGAGGGAGAAGAAAATTAACATTTTGTAGAATGAAGAGTTTTTGAGGACTATTTTGCCATAAGGCAGCGTAGCCCATTTGTGAGATAAGGACAGCCGCTTGCCTTTGAAAAAACTCACGCTGATAAAACCAAGAGCTGAAATCAAGGGGCTTAAGAGCACACTGAAGTGCTTCACTGAGTAGGGAGAGACTTGTGCGTGTGCCTAAATGCTTCACAAAACATTTGTTACCATTGACGGGGACTGAAGATGGCGTACATAATAAAGTCCTCTAAACACCCACTTAGAAACATCCAAGTAGTACACCGTGTTTATCGGTGAATGTATTCCAGATTGGCTCTACAGACACAGTTCCTCCTGTTTCAAGAGCCAAACCCAACTCACAGCACTGGAAGAAGGTGCAGTCATCCTTAGGTCATATCCTCCGTTTTTCAAGATACCTGTTTGGTTTTTTCCCCTCACCCCTCTGCTACCATTGAGCAGAACCAACGGGTGAAAGGAGGCAGACATTAGGTCATTTGGGACCTCGGCAGGAAATTCATCATCACCCAAGCACATTACTTCTTAACCATCTTAACAAGATGGTTTCTATAGCTAAACATAAGTGCAGCGGCCAAGACCCAACATGGTATGGCATTTCTGAACTTGAGGCTCAACTGTTAGTATGCTATCATCCCTCCTGCCAGTTGTTTTGACAACACAAACATTTTGGACACTGGCATCATTAATGATATTTCACACTTAATTACATTGTTTCTGCTTTAAACTTCTCATAACGTTAAGTGCTACTATGAGTCCTTTGTTTTCTTTAAAGAAAAAAGAGAGGTCCGTATGAACAGTAGCTTCATTTAGACAGAGATTACACACTCTGAATTTGTAAAAAGATTAGAAGATAAATATTAATAAGATTAGTCTATATGGGGAAATTAAAAGGACCTATGAATAACATTGCTCTGTATAATTTAATACACAGATCTATCACACTATTAAGTGAATCCGATTATGTCTGATTTGCAAAACTGGAGAAAGTGAAATAATCAGACTGATTAATAAATGAAGTTGGGTAAAATTATCTGTTCCTAGCTGCTTGTTCTGTTATGCCAAAGTCTGGCATCCCCAGTACTGAAGTGCACAGCTGCCTCCTCCTCCTGCTACAAACATTTCAAACATGTTTATCCACATTAAATAAAGATGAACATAATGTAAATACTACCAGAAAAAAGTAACCTACGTAATGGGCCAGGCTGAAATACAGCTAGAATACTCCATTCAATTCAACAGAGTTATGTTAAGTCACGGGATTTTTTTGATGTATCCCAAGGTGCTTGAGAAGGGTTACATATGACTCTTCAACGTAGCCATTACAGGACAGGTCAGTGGTAATGGTACCTGTAAGGGATCTCTTCAGAGCAGACACTCCCTGAACCACACAAGCTCAGGCATTAACTGATTAAGTCCAGGCTAGCAGTAAAACAGACTGCCCCATATCCCTAGAAAACTGAGGAGTGTCTTAAGAGAAGGGGACGTTTATTTTCTTTACAAGGTATTGACTGTTCCAGGCCACAATTAAAGTGTGCATGACTACAGCAGCAAGGAAAATTAGAATTTTCCATTATCTTTATAATGAATTTAATTTCCTGAACTTGGTTTGTATTTTATTTAATTTACTGACAGGCACAATCTTCAGTGATGCAATCTTCATGCGTCTAAAACTGAAGGAGTTATGCCAGTTAACGCCATACTCTTTACTACAGGTTATTTAGTAAGAGTTTCCCTTTCATGGAATTTATTTTCTGCATGAAAGCAAAGGAAAATGTAAACCTTGAGGGAAGGAAACAAAATAGGTAAGAAAAGTGTTGCAGTCTCAGCTGCCATTAGTAATATCCTAGAATGGTAGCACTAGCGTGATCCCTCAAACACTCCGAGCAGGTCCATTTACTAAGACCCATAGCAATGGGAGGGGCTTTAAGCTCGGGCAGAGCATTCACATTGCAGCCTTCTCTCTGAAAGGATGGATTCACCCTTGCATGCTTTTGGCATTTCTTCTGGTTGGGAACTGCTGTAAACAGGTCAGCCCTTCAGCACGTTCACAAACCAAAGAATTGGAGACTATACAAAAAGGCAAACATCTACCCACAACTGTCATTGTTATTAGTAGGGACTCAGGCTCTTCCAAGTGACAGGTACTCTTTACTCAGTACACACGTTGCATGCCTTGACATACTGGTATCTGTAAGTACATACATTTTATCTCATTCTTTGATGTAACATGTATGGACGCTGGCCTCTATACTTTTTCTACTACCTATATAAATTCCAATTAAGAAGGTATTATAGGAGCTCATTTTTACGTAAGATTTAATGGCACAATCTGAAAGAGACAGCTACATCCATATATATATACACACACTTTTTCCCCCCCTAAATCAGATCTTTGGCTTTCTAAGGCCCTGTCTACAAAGGCACAGAAGAGATCCTACTTTGAGAGAAGTCTACTTCAAATGACACTGTTGTCTGTCTGCACAAAACCTGCCTGGCTTGTTACAGCTGGCTATAGAAGGAATAAGATGAGGCCAAGAAGGAAAATGGTGTCTTGCTGTGAAGGCGGTTGTTGAATGATGAAAACAGCAGGAGGGGAGGAAGGATTCAAAGATCCTTTTACAAATGAAACTTTTCACTGAGGGCCACAGAGTTCTTAGTGATATGGGTGCTGAAATTGTAAGTCGGCTGCTGCACAAGTGAGTCTTTGCTCCTGCAGAGCTTACATAAAATATTTAACAGTAACTTTCCCATGTTAAATTATCCTGGAGACTCTACTGTATTAATATTAGTATTTTTCCCCTGTGCTTTGCATATCAGAAAATTAAATTCATGAAGCACTCCCATTTCATAATTGCTTAGTATCCTAATTTAGCAATCTGCAAACATCTATGAAGAGTACTATAATCTCAGAATATAGCAAATAGTGTTTGAATATTTTAGTAAGAGCCCACTTTCAGCTAATAACAGTCAGTTTAGAGCTATGCTGGTCACTTTTCCTATGCGCTCGACAAGATGCTAGAGCTGTTACAGAAAGAAAAGAAATGGCAGTGAAAAACATCCGTGGCATGTGGAACTGAGGAGTTCTGCAGTGTAGTGATCCTCTAAATTACATGCAGGAGTTGTCTATATTATTAGTTAACAGTATCCGGGTTTATAGGTGGTGCTCTGAGGTTGCAGATATCTTTCTCATTATTTGCTCAGAAATGCTAAAGCTGAATGCGAGAGGAGGAGCGAGGCAGGAGGCCAGTCACACTAGCCATGACCTAAACCATAGCCAGGTAGACTGTCTTTTTTTCTTCTTTTCAGTCAAACTAGACAACTTCTTTCTCACATGCTGATAGAATGCCTTATATTAAGTCCTTAAAAAAAATCTAATCATCACATAAGAATTAAAAATCTTTGCGATACATATCACATTTTCTCATTTACTTAGGCTTTGTAGAGTGCTGGCTTAGATCTTTACCAGCATCTTTGAACATCACAACAGTACAAGCAGAAAATGCATAGTCACTGCATAAACATTAAGCATGCAAGTAGAAGAATGACCCTGCCAAAAGGAAGCCCTATTAGCTATCAGCAGAGACAGGGAAAACCTACTACTCAAATTGAAAGGGTTCAACAGTTCCAAGTATCCCAACAGTTGCTGGCTCCACATAACAAAATGAAAAACTCTTAAGCAGAACGGAACAGGAAACAGATGCAGCAAGACAAATAAATTCTCCAGAAATAGGAACGGGAGAGAAAGAATTACACCACTAATCTGGATGTAATGCCAGCAGTGAAACTCAAGGAAGGTGAATCTCCCTTATTGAAAGTATTGTTTACAAGCTCTATCATTTTGCCCACTTTGCTTCTGAGGAAAGATGTTCTTTTGTTCTTAATGTTCACAAAACCCCATACCCCTTCTCGATGCAGGAGATCAATCTAGCCACAGATTGGACTACGCTGAGCCAGACTGCCACGCTATGAAGAACATACAGTGAAGGACAAAGAAAGCGCGCAGGAGCTGGCTGCTGCTGCCGTCATACCCAGCCTACAAAAAGAGGGTACGGCCAAGGATGTTCGCCAGTCTGCCCAGGGTCTTAAAAGGATCTCCTGATGGGGATTGCTCAGGTTTCCACATCTGACATAATCTATATGCCTCTCTCCCTCCCCATTCTGGTAAAGTTTTGCTTATTTAAATACATTTATATATTGTGTGCAGAAAGCCTAGTGCATAAAGCAAAATCCATTCAGCACCTTTCAACTCGAAGAGTTTCGGAGGACAGGGGAGCCAAGAAATAGAGGAGTGCTCCGCTAGCATCTAGTGAAAAGGAGGAATGATAAACAAAAAGGACAAACTGGCAGGCATTAACATGCTTGTTTCCATCAGTTATTTTACTAAGCTTTTGTTTTCTTGAGTTATTTTACTAAGCTATTTCACTAATTTTTCACTTTCTCACAGACAGTGATACAATTATCATAGAGCAGAAAAGAAGCCATTTATGATAACATATGAAATTATCACAAATCACCCACACATGCCTGGGTGAAGGCTCACGCTAATCAAAGCCAACAGCTTCCAGCATCAGGGTACAAAAGCAAAGAACCTAGAAAACTGCGGAGGGAGCTTTACATAAGTGCCTGCTCTGGTACGAGCTGGGAGAAGCTGTTACAGGGTCCCTGGTATGCTAGGAGACTGTGCTAGCTCTCAGTGCTACACGCCCTATTGCTGAGAGCTGAAATAGGAAAAGCTGTTAGTAAGGCTGGTATAGTTAGCTAGAGCAGCGGGTGGCAGGGAGCAACAAGGTATCACTAAAAAAAAAAAAAGCAGGTCACCACACAAAAAACAACAGCTTAAATCAGGCCGTGCTACCCAACAAGCTTGAACAATCCCAAGCTGGAGTCAAGTGTTAGCAGAGAGGAGGAAGAAACCAGCTGGTCTAACACTTGTTTCAGCAGATGAAAGAGCGCTGGAAAAGCATTACACCCGAGGAACGCAGCAGCGCATGCTACTCTATTTACCATGTTATAATCGTACTGTTGCCCTTCAGGATAAATCTTGTTTGCCAAGCTAATTTAAGCATGCAAGCATGGAAGATTTTCTCACTGCCTTCAGAAAGTGTGGTTAATTTTCCTCAGCTCAGCTAATGTGGTCACAAGGGCGACCCTACATCTGAAACAGGGTTTGTCTGCTGCCCACCAAGCGCTAGCAGAAAGGCCACCCTTGTGAGTCCTTTCAGAGCACCCAACCAGCATCGTTATTTTGCTGGTTTCCAGCTGGAGAGCTGAACTGAGTAATTTTAATGGGGACCCCCGGACACCAAGCCTGATTCTGCTGCTGACAGCCAATGCTGAGCAGCAGAACATAAAAGACAAAACTGAGGGAGGGGGCAGAAGATACGTACTTGTAAAATATTTTTTTTCCTTGAGTCTTAAGCCTAGCTTTAGAAATCTAGACATTTCTCAGAAGATGACGACGTGGTGTCACAAACCTCACTGCACATTTTTAAAAGAAGCCTTAGTGCCTGCTGCAGAAGGATGCCACCGCTTTCATCACTGCTATAACTTCTCATCCTTTCCACTCATTTCAGCTTCACCGCTGAGGGAGCTGGTGAATAAATTAGTTCCATTTTCAAAACTAGGCTGTGTCATTTTTCTTGAGTGTTAGTTCCTAAAGGTATTTTCCTTTTTGTGATACCACTATCAATTTCAGGCCCAATTCTGAAATCAGAGAAATGCAGAGAAGCCCTCTTTACTGAAGTCAGTGAAGCAATAGAGATGTATAATCAGAATCAAGCCCATTAAATATAGAAGATCAAACTTTGCCTTTCCTCTATACCTCCTACCAGATGAAGGATTTGGATTGTCTAAAGAAGTGCTCTGGTTCAAATGCAGCCCTGACAGAAGCAAAAATCCACTGAGTTTATGGAGTACAGGAGGTCAGTTTTGCTACTCAGACCCACAGATGTGGTGTCCAACCTTCTGTTTGCAAATCCCCGGGGTTCACCTGCTTGTTTTCAAGGGATTCATAAAACCTGCAAAAGATAGCTGAGCAAAGCAAGCGATGTTTGGGGAGAAGGTGTGGAAGGGTATGTACAAATCAAAACAGGTCCACAATTTCTGATTGATTCCATCACCTCATTTTTTCGCAATTTATGTAAAAGTAGCAGCTATGAGCAACAACTATACATATATAATATTATATTTATGTATTTTAGTAATTATTTTTATATATTCTGTATATATTTTATACATTTGGAGTTCCATATATTTATTCTGCTATTGTTGTTTTCCTTTGAGAAGGAGGCATATCCCTAACCCATTGGAAAGCGGTGTGGCAGTCATTCAGAGCGAGATCAGTTCAGGATTATTACAGTACATAGCTACAAGCAATTCAGCAGTTTGATATTATAAAGCCATGCAGAGTTAAATTAATCCCTAGCCTGGAAAAAATGTTCAGTGCAATCAGGCGCTGTAGCTTGGAGTCGCTGCCAAATCCCATTCCCCAAAACACTATTCCCTTCATTGATTCCACGTGACTTTCCTCCAGATTCACTCCGCCATACCAGGGATCAACAGTGAGTTTGCAGATCTGATCCACGTTATAGTTCAGTTATAACATCGTCAACAAATTAACTGCCAGAGGCCAATAAAGAAGCAGAGATCTTCCCCACTTTGGTTTCTGTCAAAGAAATACAGCAAGAGGGTATTTCCTACTGAAGTGTTGTCAGATCGGAGGTCATCAGTAGCAGCTTTTGTATGACTTTGGCATCATGCTGGAAGCTGCATGTAGAGAAATAGCCATAAAATAAGACATAATTTCAAAACTTAACATAGGGCATAAAAACAGTTCCCCAAAACAGCATTGCTTTGGCTTAGTTCTGTGTGGGAGTTGTTGGGTTTTGGTTTTTTTCTTTAATAAATATTTCTCAAGAGCTACATGTAAACTTCCCACCACAAATGGAAATTAGTTTTTTTTGAAACCAAATCCATTAATTTACTCTCCATAATGAAGCTGGTACCAAATAGGTCTGACTGGACCAAAGCCTGTCATTTGAAGAAAAGTCGCAATATAACAACATCCACCAACAGCATTAGATTTTCTTGGAAGCTACATGGGCCACAAAACTAAAACCAGTTTTAGTTCAAACCTCCATCACACTGTTTTTCACATTATTTCATTTCTATTTATTTGCAGATATGCAAGTCCACTAAAAAGTAAATGGAGTGAGAAGTCTGACTCTGCTTACCTGAGTGAGTACTTTATGCCAATGTTAATCTAGACCAAAACCTAAAAAACCCTCCAACCCCCTTCAAATACTGATCATGTCTCCTCTGACACTGACCTTGAGGATGACTCAAATAATTTTTGATGCAATCAATGCTTTTTATCTTGTCAAATGTAATGACAGCATAGCTACAGTGATGATACTTGCTGAGGGGTGATGCAGGATTTGATTTGTCAAGACAGACACATTCCTAATGCACACCAGTCTGCAATCAGAGGAGGTAATAGAAGCAAATTCCAGTAAGCTTTCCAAATCACACGTGCAGCAAGCACTAGCAGATAGAGGACAAATTCTTAGTGAAACTTCGTCCACAAAACCAACGTAAGCCCACAGTCAAAGCTGCGTTACATACCGCAGCTGAAGACTACAAGAGCAGTTTGCCATCCAGTCCTGAAACAGACCTAAAAGGCAGAAGCCTTCTACGCTGGTAAGATCACCTGCGGCAGTACGCAGATGAATCTCCAGTTCAGTTATTTCTCACGCTCACTGGGTCTTCTGTAGGGGAGCCGAGGTTCACCTCTGTGCACTTCACATGCTTGTCTCCAAAAGGTAACGTTGAAATCTGACAAGTTCAAAAGTGAGAACAATCTGAAATGCACACTTTCCTCAGGCTTGATTGTGACTGTCATTCCATTGCCAAGAAACTTCAGTTTTAAAGCAGCACAGGCAACGCCAGTTAGAATAATCGCAAAAGTATTAGCAAGGCCACAGACAACTTCTGATGAGTAAAAAGATACTGATAGTGACAAAACAGTTATGTTTGTCAGTCAAATTTAGACTTTGCATCTTGTATAATCCAGCACATATTTAACCAATCAGCATGTAAATGGCATGTGACAACCTGTAAGGGAGCATGTGGTGGATTACTGTGACATGACAGGGTACAGGCTGGGAAGATGGAGGATTTTTGGAAGTGTTACGTATGCCTTGAGTCTGAACTGCCAAACTTCTTAGTCCTTGGCAATTTCATTTTCTTTTGAACCTCAAAGATGGGTGTTCTGTTACATACGTCATTTGTTAATTAGAATACTTTCCTACAGTTCCCCTCCTGAAATGTATTATAAAAAAATCTGCATAGCAGATGAAAATGCAACTGGTTATCATTCAACAGCATCTTTTTTCAGGTAACACTGTGTGGCTGTGGTTATGGACTGCTACAGTCAATACTAAGAAGAAAGGCTTTTCTGGAACTATTACTAAATACTTGTCTAAGTGTCAGTGCAATACTAAACGTGTGCCTTAAGGGAACTCCCATGTAATGGTTTGTCTTTAGGTATACTGTTTAAATAGCGGTCTACATCTATTTTCATTCCTTCTATAAGACACTGACCTTTAATTATCAAGCAAACGCTGCTTATAATAGTATCTGAAACAAACAAAGAATAAAGTGTTGGAGAATTTCAGGGAAACAGCACCGAGTTCTAATTAAGACAACCTAATCAAAATGACTGTTTGCCCTATTACAAGTTATGTCTTCCCATTTAAAAAAAACCTGCCTCACGGGAGAGCGTAGAGAGGACAGACTCAGATTCATCTCACAGGTGTGCAGCTAAAGGACAGGGATCAACAGGCACAAGGTATAACAAGGGAATTCTGTTTTTTCACCAGAGAGTGGTCAAACACTGGAGCAGGGGACCAGAGCAGCTGAGGCGTCTCCATCCTTGGAGATATTCAAAGCTCATCTGGACAAGGTCCAGAGCAGCCTGATCTACTTAGGCTGTTTTGAGCAAGGGGTTGGACTAAGGGCCCCCAGAAATCTCTTTCAACCTCAGTTGTTCTTCAATTCTATGATTCTAAACAGAGTTGGGAATAGGAATACAGAGAAAGAATATATCGATTCCTTTATTCCCTCTTCCCAGTAAGCACCTGAAACTAGTCCATAGAAAGGGACTGCTTCCTTCCAGAGCAGGTTTGAGGCAATTTGCAAAACTATTTTCCACCCCAAATACATTTATAAAATATACATATGTGAGGATGGGAGGAAAGAAAGGGACAGGACAAAGTCTGTACATTGTTAGCGTTGAAGTAACTGTTTCCACAAGACTGCAGCTCCCACTGAAGTGAAATCAGAGGACAAAAATGGAAAGAAAATGTCTTGGGGAAAAAAATCTGGTGGAAATCTGATGAGAGTCGATTGGTAGTATAAAGCAAACAGTTACGTGATAGCTGTTAATAAAAGAGGAAGCCTTTCTGAACTAGTTTTCATACATGAAAAAAATTATTCCTCCTCTTTGCATTTGACTATAGACAGGTATGAGGGATTGACAAATGTGTCTGGGAAACTCTAACATTTTAAACTGGATTCTCAGTGCGAATTGGAACATCAGGCCCTGCACAGGTTGAATATGTTGTCCTAATCAAGCCTGCCTAAGGACCAGTCTTAAAATATCATCAATTGCCTATGAGTAGCGAGAAGTGCTTCTCAAGACTTTAAAAGCCCCATTCTGTGAAATATGGCTCCTCAAACACCTTCAAAGTAAGCTCCAAAATCATGTAGATCTTTTAGAAGGTTTTTTGGGTGCTCTTGAAATACATGCAGAAGTAATACTTCTAGCACTACCATTCAATGCTTACTTGGGCATTTCTTTAAGAAGATAGGCTATTTGTAGAAAGAGTTAGAGCTTCTCAAATAACAACAATAATAAAAAAATATGTATCTCCACATCTAACATTGAAAGCCAAAACACCCTATTAATCCAAAAACCACCACCCAGAGATAGGTCTAGACCTCTGCAGAGCCTTGTTTTTCTCAGCTGTTATGTTTCAACTGATTAAACATTTCTATAGTTGCTACTAAAATTACATTTTGTAGTACATTGTCAGCTGGGAGGAATGCATTATTTAAGGGGATGTGAATCTAAGGATGTCTGTGGTTCATGAACCTTAGCATAAATTACAAGTCAAAGCTAACATTTTTATTCTGCTATCTAGTATTTTCTTGCTAGTCTCAAACAACACAAATTAAAATACACTCAAAAATACGCTGCTATAGACACAAAACCAAATACATACTGTAAAGAACACAGTACGAAGGAAAAAGTCTAAACCCCATCTTTTTCATAAAACATTCCTTGAGGATAACACTGTCTTTCCAAAGATGGAGTAAGTACAGTACCTATTGACCTGGGGAATGACTGGGAAAAAGTAAATGAGAGGAGAAGGTAGCTTCAGCTTCATTTAAAAACCAGTGCTCTACCTTTGCTGTTTCTGGCATGGAGGAATAAGGACTTTTAATTATGGCTTCTCGGAACAACAGAATGGAGACTTAAGCTCAAGCCAACAACACATCAGAGATCTTTGTAAAACAAAGACTAAAGTATGGGAGATTTTTAGCTTAGCTTTCTTGGGACCTTCCTCCATTTTCTCTTCCAGCAAATGCTTCTTTTTCCTCTCCTCCTCTCATTTTTCAGCATACTAGAACCAATATAAGCATTAAATATTACTTGCAAGTATGATGAAATTATAACTTTAAATAATACAGTTACTTTCTACAAACATGATGCCTTTCCTCTGCCTTCATTTCAAAAAAAATATAATAGTTTCTGACAGCAAATGAATGGGCTGACAGAATGTACGGTCCTGGTCTTACACAAGAGATGGTGGCAGAATAAGACAAACATCTTCCTCATTAAAGCAACTCTGGCACCATGACTGGATTACCCTTTTTGTAAAGATAATGTTTACTTGCTGTGTAAGGAAATACTGTTCACTCCAAAATGCTCCAAGTAAAGAACCAGACAAGCCACAGCCTGTATGCCACATCTACCCAGCAATATACCTCCGCTCACTCGTATTACAGGCACATCAAATAACTCTCAATATAAAAAGAAAGCAACTTTCAGCCCCGGTTGAAATAATATAGCTTAATCCATATACTCTCCCCTGTATAATCTATCTGAGAACAAACAAACAAAAAATAGCCATGGAATTGATTTTCTCCTGCTGTTGCTGCTTCAGTGCTATTGTCCTATTAGTGAGTTTTGTAACACCTCTGGAGGCCTGAGCAGCACATTCCTTTTCCAGCAAGACCTCTTCAGAAATCAATAGCACCTATTCAAGGGATTTATGGCGTGATTCTGCAAAATCCTCTCACAGTGGCTTGCATAACTTGTTAGGGAAACTGTGTGCAGCATTACCTTTACAAGTGCTCTTCTAAGATTTAAAAAAAAAGTCAATGAAGTGATAGTAGCACAAGTAGCACACAAATATCTAATGAACTGATGTAAGATTTTAACATAATTTTAAGAATGACATAGCAGGGGGGAAATTTTTGTCTCTCTGGCTTTGGGAAAGGTATCGCCACATAAAGGCAGAATACCACTTTATGTGACTAGGAGTACTGGATTCTTTATTATTTTAAGTTCAGTGCTGCTGTATCAGAGGAGGATGAGAGAACACTAAGATTTCTGATCGATAGCTGTCATCAGCAAATTCTCAGTGTGATGCAACTGGAAGTGATGAATCTGGTAATAAAACATTTAATGATTTGCTCTACTGAAGAACGAAACATGACCCACGCACAGCAAAGCCACGGTTAAGCCCCAATTAGAGCAAGTACGTAAATCATCTTTAGTTCACAGGTCCCTCTGCAGCACTTGGAAATTTCTTCCCCAGCCCAGAGTTGCTACTGCTCTGCCTCCCCGATTGCTGATAGTACATACAGCAGCTGTTATTTAATGTCGACCCCGCAACTGAATGATTCCAATACTTTGAGCACAGCAGATGTGCTTTTAGGTTATCTTTCAGATACATCCAGGTGACGCCACAAAAGTAGGTGCAATTTCCTCGGTGCTGTGAAGACAAGTGATCGAGTGCTGATTTGGGGCACACAAACCACAGGGTAGCCAGTATGAACTGAGAGTACTGGACAGGCGGCTCTGAACAAAATTCTTCCCTTTTTCCTCAAAACTCTTCCCCCCAGTAATCAAACACAATCAGAGAATTCAGAGAGATCTGTTTGTGAAAGTAAAGTACTGAATAACCTGAGAGGAAAACCTTTGACAAAACCGAACTTAGGATTACCTTACACTGATAGCATTGTGTTCTCTACTAGTAAGATTCAGACAGAAGAAATTCTGTTTCCCCAAAGGCAAAGAGTTTGCATGCTAACAAGAGAATGCAGCTGAGTGTGAGAGCATCCCAAGTTTGCCACAGCTTTGAGATGGAGCTTCTGAAAGAGGACTGGAAGATCATTAAACACAGGAAAACCCAAACTTCACAGTAACAACAGTTCCGGTATTTCATCCTTAAACAGAGAAGCTTGAAGTGACCATGAAAGACAGAAAAGTAAAAGAAAAGATCTGTACGCAACTCTCTGTCTGCTTATTGTGTCCCCAAGACAGGTCCCAGTGTCAAGCCAAACGGGTGCTAGGAGAAGGTCTGCCTGGTCCCCTTTGGTCCCCAGGAATTTCTTCCTCCTATTGATGGGACCAAACCCTCTTGGTCCCACCTGAGCTGCAGGCTCCCAGCATGGAGATGTGGCTCCCTTGCCCGCCACCTCTTCCCTTGGAGCAGGATCAGTAGTTCTGTAAGGAAAGTTAAGACCTTGCTCTCTCCCTTGAAGAATTTCGATGTAATTGGGAACCAAGTTGGGGAAAAAACCAACATCAACCCCCCTCCCCCCAAAAACCCCAACTGCAACCACTGTCCATCATCTCAAGTACATTTAGCAAGCATTTGGTTTAGAAAACCAAACTACCATTACAGAATATTAATGGAAAAAAAAAAAGATCTTTCTTTAGAGAAAGAGTATTTTAAGTGATAGAGTAAGAAGGCAGTACGTATGTATTTCTGACAGTAGTTTCTTGCACCCAGTGGCAATACTGACTTAACTTTTCCATCTTTATTGTTCCTCCCTCATCTCATTTGTTAAATTTTACTGATAGAACTAATCATTAATTCACTTCAGATCATTATCTGGGAACTACTTTAATGCAGCAAAAAAACCTCCAGGGGATTAAAAAGCACATTCTTCCAGAGTTTCTCTAATTGTGAGAAAAGTAACAAGGATAATTCAACAGCCCACTAGCCTGAGATGTTAAAATAACAAATTAATAGGCTGCATTCAGAAATATACAATATATTGATCTTTGTTCAAATATTAGCATCCAGGGAACTAAAGCATATGAAAGTAAATCATTATCATTTCTCTTGCAGAATTTTTAAAGAAGGAAAAACGATTAATATTCTTTGTTGCAGAAGTATTTTTAATTATATTTAACATTTTGGGACTATCCCCACATGCATTCATTCCAAAGCACTAAAACTTCATAGTCAAATATAGAGGAAAGTGAAAATGAAAAATAGAGAATTAGATATGTAAAGGTACTGAATAACTACTGCATTCTTCTTTCATAATCAATGTATGCTAACAAAACTGTTACTGGCTATAACTGTTACTGCACACAGACATGCATTCCTTAATCTCCCCATATTCCTATAGTGGATGCAACAGAAAGCTTTATGTAAACAGCATGGCAGGAAATAATATTATGGAGATGACTTTAAGGAGAGAGAAAAGTGAAGTAATTGCAATTTGTTGTCCCTTAATACTTGCACTTGCAACAAAGGAAAACGTTAGAATTCAGTATGTGTTGTATTTGACAGTGTTGAAAAGTAATAAACTGTAATAATATGTCAATAATATATTTGACATGGTCAGGGGTTCAATCAAAACTAAACTACTGGGTACATCACTTAGTAAACATTCCGTATATATCCAAGAGAATTCACTCATTTGGTTCATTGCCTAGTCAAAAAAACCTCTCAGAGAATGAAAAGAGTATAAATAAGCAAACAAATCATGCAAATGTAACATGAGGGAAATGCACACACCTAATCAGTAAATGGAGACTATTTTTTTTAAATCATGTACAACCAACCATGGTTACCGTCTTTGTTAAGTCTTTGTTTGCTCAGTTTTGTTTTGGGTACTTTTGCACAATGAAGTTGAACCAAGTTATTTAATAAAGACTTTCATAATCTTGATTTTTTTCTTGTTATGTTTGCTATAGAGACCAGGGAGATATAAGCAATATATTGGAGTTCTGTTCTTTACAGTCAACATTATTCTGGCTGCCAGTTAAATGCGCACATAGACTTGGCTGGCAAGAAAAGCAGAGCATAGTGACCCAGTCTTTTCTGAGCCAATATGATACAAAATAGGTCTTGAAAGGAGCTCAAGAGATCATGGAGTTTATCTCCCAGCATCAGAAGGAGGGCTGGAACCTCTCTGCTGAAACCATTAGTGATGTACATTTGTCTAGCCTCTTAAAGGCCTCAGGGGATGGAAATACCACAGATGTCACAGGAAACCTGTTCCCAACCTATTCCTATGCTTCAATAATCTTATTACTAGAAATACCTAGTCTCTAAATCCACCTTGCTGCTCTGCTTCCAACCATTTATGCACGGCTACTACACAGTTTCCACCTCCGTCCCACACTGTTACCACAGATGCCACGTTTCCTTAGTTTGCTTATGAGAACGCCCCAGCAAACAGTGTCAGAGCTTTCACTGAAGTGAAGCTACGCTATCTTACGTTTACTGTTTCTTCCGCAGCCACAAGGTCTATTAACCTGTCATTGTCAGTTTGATATGATTTCTCTTTGACAAATCCACGTTGACTGCTACTTACCACTGCATTATTTTTTAGTGTTTGCAAGGCCTGAACATTTGTTCCAGTACTTTTCTCAAAACGCAAGTCAGGCTGGCTACTCTGGCCTGCCTACATCCATTTTTTTTTTCCTTCTTTTTCTCCTCTTTGTCTCCTCCTTTTTCTATGATAATGTTCATACTGACATTCTTCAGCCTTCTAAAACTTCACGTTTCTTTTTCTTAAGGGTCTAACGCTAAAATGTGACAATAAAAATCAACTAAAGCAAAATAATAAAACCTAAAAATACCAGTTCCAAACCCCGGCTAACTGCATTTCCTTTCAACAATTCTTCTCTAAAGTATATGTCAGCAAGCATCCCTTTTAAAGGGCCTACTATGCAAGCCATCTGGATTAATATTTAAACGACATTAAGCTGCAAGATGCACATCTCTAACACACCATCTTCTTATTAGGGAAGACGCATTTATGTATTCCTTTATGTCAACATCCATCATAGACAACATGCCATTAGCTCCAATTATACACAACAGAAACACAGAAATACAGTATTTTATAGTCTATTACTCCCTTTGCATACATATTACAGCTAAAAGAGTTTCTGACAATGCCACTTCCAACTTAAGCATCAGCCACGCTAAATCCTACTTCTAACCCAGCTGGCATTTTAGATCATACAGTCCTAGAGTCGGTTTGATCAGAAAGAGTCCTACAGTGTCGCTAACAAAAGAGATTTATCATTAACAACAGTGATTTGGTTTCAAGACCCCAGAAGTCACTTGAAATACACTTACATCCACAAATAATCAAAGACTTTTCTACCTCTATTGTTTCCATTACAGTGACAGTACCAGACAGCTACAGGAACACGAGAGTGTGAAAGCAGAGCAAAATGGTCTCTTGTTATAAATGACTGACTGAGAATGTTTCACACTTTTAAAGCAATTTAAATTATTTCCACTGATGAGTGCATCACTACAATTGAGCATGTTTAAATCACAGTGTTTAAAAATAACTTGTAAAGAAAGCAGAAAAAAAAAGTGGTGTTGTGGTGGTTTCTTTTTTTAATGGTTGTTTCCCAGCAAAGACAAAGAGATACTAGCCTACGCAGCTCTCAGAAAGCTATTTAACTCCTGGAGTTTAGGTCAAGAAGTACGCAAACGGCTACACTGTAAGTAGGGAGTCAGCCACAAGGATGAAGCGAACACTGTGTTTCCCTGTTTTCAAGCATCCTGTACTCTCTTGCAGTTGACTAGACTCTTGCTCAGGGCAAAGTTTAAAATTTTCTGAAAGCTTTGGAAGAAAATACTTCAAAGTAACCTCCTGCCCTAATGATCTTTTTTTATTTTTTAATGAAAGAAGCCATTCCAAAACATGAAACAATGTAAAATATCATATTAAATGAGTTTGAAGATTAACATGTCTCAGGAAAACAGAAATCTAACCACTCACTAAAAACGCTAATATAAGCAGAGAGACACACAGCAAGTCATTTTCTGCCACAATCTCTGTAAACCAAAACAAGCTTTACAGCTGTGTAAAGATCTTGATTAAGCCATGGGGAACAAGGTGAAGTGTTGTAGTGAAAGATTAGCTCCTTTGTGCAGTTATACTAATAACAATTTAAACTGTGCCTCACTGTGCAGAGACAGACGATGCTGCTTTGACAGAACCAAGCACGGAGTTTATTAGGGGCTTAGTAAAATGCCAGTCAAAACCAAAGTGACAACATTTAAGTGACAGTCAGGAGATTCAGCTCACTGCTGTACGGCCAAAGAAATTTTGATCTAGGATGGTTCCATGAAGTTCAGTAAATGATCAGTGATCTGATCCAGGCATTAGCTTCTTCCACTTCTAGCTATGGATGGAAAAGGAAAACCTACTCATATTCATAGTCAAATCCTGAAGGTCTCCAACAATAATGAAACCGTTCTACATCGCTTTTCAGAATGGGTTGTTTGTGTGCTGAATTTTATCTCCCTCCCCTGCACCCTGAACTCACATTCTTTCATCTGTTAAGCTACTAGGAAATAGTTGCACAGACTTTCTTTTTGACAAATAAACCCCACCTCCATCCAGTATGCTCAAATTCCCTCATAAAAATGGGCCGCTTGTAAAGAACTCAACCCAGAAAGTTTTGCAGATTACAAGAAACTGAAAAGGGTGATTAAAATGGACATTGCCACATGGCCTCTACCCTGCACATCAATAAGCTCGTTTGTACAAAGCATAACAAAGGATGCATAATGGCATTATCTTCTTCATCATCTTCTCTCTTTTGCCTGCTCACTTTCCTTGCCTCTATTTGATTTTTATGACACTTTTTAAAATCTAAAGTAGTAACTTACCTATTCCCCTTCTGCCAGTGTTCAGTGCTGATTCGGTGCTAGCCAGCAGTAACAGTTTTTGCCCGCCAACAATACTTTTTATACTGCAGCCCTAACTATGCTAGCACAAAGCTGCCAGGGACCGAAAGCAGGAAGCTTTAAGATATGCTATGGAGACAAAATACAGACAGCAAATCCAGGTCCCATGAACTGTGGATTTCTGAAGCCCTGAATTTATGTGATGGGTTCAGCACTTGAGAAATGCAAGGGCCGAGGCGTGACTGAGTGCCCTGACCCTGTGACTCTTCACTGGTCATTGTGGGGGAAGCGGTTCCTCACACGCCTTTGTAGGAGTCGCTGACGGCCTAACCTGCCCTGTTAAATGCAGCTCCGAGAAGCCTCTCACGTATTAACCTTATACTCAACACAGCAGTTCAGTGTCTTTATCTTCTCTGCCTGTGAAGATGCTCAAGACGGAAGAGAGTAAACTGGCTAAATATTTCCATGAGATAAGGGATAAGGTCCAGGGACAGTATTTTCTCTTAAGCTGGGTGCTGATAATAAATACAGTTTTTGAAAACTCTACAGAAAATATCTTCCCAAAACTTGAATTGAAGCAATGACAACCAGTGCAGGGACCCAGTGCCAATGGGGATATTCACTGGAGAGTTTTGACAGCCTTACTGGAGAACATCAGCTTCCATGGAAGGGTTCATTATGATAAATTTAAACCAAAAGAGCCAGCACAGCTCTTTTTCAGGCCTGTGATGTAGGTTTTAGCCACTCACAACCTTGACATCAAAGCTAACTAGTCAAGAACAGAAGACAGCCATTATTGCTCTCCTTTAAAAAGCACACCACCATTTTTCAGATATTGACAGCTCCACTCCTATCCTGGATTTATTTTTTTAAATCTTAACTTTTTCAGATTGCATCTAACAAAAAGCATTAACAGCACCCCGTGGGTCTACAAAATACAACATTATTTTTCTAAAGAATACAAGATTACAAATACATTATAAAATAACCAGAAGTCATCAATAAACACTATGGTTATTCCAAGATTGTTTTCAAGCAGAAGAAAACACGACTTGCCAAGATTTTAAAAAAATATTTAGTTAATATTTAATTGTCTACATAAAAGAAACAACAATTGTCAGACAACTGGAGATCCTCAGAGACACTTAGATGCTGGAATCATCATGTAATTATAGATGCTTGAAGATTTGATGGCTTATTATGTAATTTCCCAAGTCAAATGCTAAGACTAGAGGATCTTTTTCCCTCCTCAGCTGCATAACCTATTGTACAACCATAGCAGATTGCTATTATCCTGCATAGCCAAAACAAACAAACAAAGCCTAAACCCTTGAAAACAATCCACCGCTTCTCTTTTACACAATGCACCCTGACTGAGCCCTATACTTCCAACGGGCTTCCCACAATCTGAAAAGGAGCAGGGGTAATACGGTCCCAAGTTGAAACTATTTCTCAGGTTTGGGGGCTGATGTTCACAGCAGTAAAGCTCAAAATAAACTGGACTGGTGGGAATTCTTACAGTTTCTGCCCCATTTGTTGCCTCCTCTTATAAAGGAGGGCTTCTCCTAAGAGCAAAATGATTCAGTTGGCAAAAACTTCCACATGCCCTTTTCCAAACTAGAATTTCCCCATATACCACCACTGCTGTGGTCTAACAAGCACGTTGGCTGTTGGTCAGACACACAAACATATGCACGAAGAAAAACAGTGTGACTCAGTTTTCCAGAATGTATACTTGAATCATTTTTATAAGAAACTACTGTTGAAATACTATGATGAGCTAAGAATCCCCAACAGATGTTGACTTGGCTCTAAAAATAAAGTTAATTCTGTGTCAAAGCTTATGTTGGCACAGTGCAGCAACTGTGGCAATAGGAACAGTTGCTAAATTTTAACCCCCAGCTTAATTATCTAAACACAACTTAATGCATACATGATGAAGACAGTATCATGCACTAATCATTATTCTTTCCTCCTCCTTTTTCAGAGTTCACACTACGGATATTCAACAGTCATGGTATTAACCAACTTGAAAGAACAGTACTGAGGAGAGTAAGTTAATAATTAAAAAAAAAAAACACCACCAAAAAACCCCAAAAACACACCCCAAACCCAAATAAAACAAAAAAAAACCCCAAACAAACAACAGACAAAAGAAATATACGACATGAAAATGGATTTGAGACATTTAGCATATTTTTCTGCAGAATTTAGACCCTAAATTTGTCAAAGACACTTCAGACACTTCAATATCAGGAGTGATATAAACATACACAGCTCCTCTGGGTTTATGTGAAGATAAAAGGAATGTTCTATTTCCAAAAATAAAGTAAACCTCTTTCGTTTTTCAGCTAAAGTATACCAATGACACATTGAACAGTTACCAAGAAAGAAGGTACCAAACATGAACTTGACAGGAATAGCTATGGTCTGCCTTGAAAGACAAAGCATTTACTCAATAGCTAAAAATTAAGACAAGTTCCGCAATTAAAGCAATGATATATCTTTGAACTGTGCTTTCAGCATTTTTGATGAGTTTGTTTTAGAAGCTACAACCATTACACTTGGCTTAATGTATTTTAGAAAGAGAAAGACACCTCATCGCTTTTTCATGGGTGTTTTCTAATTTAGTTATCAATTGTCATTGAAGTATCTGCATTGGCAGTTACTCCAACGAGGAACTCCTGTTCGCAACGACCATGTAGTCTCCCTCTCCTCTTCAAACAGGAAACTTTTCTAGAAAGCTTGGGGTCAGGACAGAACCCAAACCTGCCTTCAGCACTTCCTGTACATTCACTTGCACCTGCACGCAACGCACGTTGTAGAGGACATGCAGTGGTATGCCTTCAGTGTAATTCAGGGGAAAAGGAGAAAGGAATCCAAGGACTCTTATTTTGGAAATAGAAGTTTTCACTGAAATTCCCATTTTAAATGAAGGTTGGGTTTGATTCTTTTGTTTGTTTGGTGAAAAAATACTTTTTCACTTTGCAAGAGAATTAAGCTTTAGCAAACTACATATAGACCATAGCTGCCTCTAATGGAATCCATAAATTAAAAAGAAGGAAGCTGCCATTCCAAGATTAGCCACAGTAATGAGGGCTGTGCAGACCAGCCGCACGGACCAAGCCTGAGAAACACCCGTTACTGTAATTGGGAACAACAGGTTTTACAAGCTTACTGTCTTTTTTCCACCAGAGCACCAGTTCATTTGTTCAAATTTAATAGTTTATTATACCTTTAATTATAACAGTTTTCCCCTACCACTTCAACTTTGTAAAATTATCTCATATGGTGGGTGACTGAAATATTTACTCACAGAGAAAACATTGGCTGAATGAGATTTGGGAATTTATCGCTCTGTAAATGAGGTCATGAAAGTCTCAAGAGCTGCCTGCAGGATGACTTTATAGTAGAACTGCAATTTTGGAATATACACGCGGGTGATAATTCTAAAGCCACAGAACATTAACCAGTAACAGACCCGAACCACTGACATGGGATTTTGATGGAAGAAGCTGGTGAATTTACTAGAAAATAAACAGAAATAAACTGCATGCAGATTGGCTGTAATTACTCAAGATACCAAGAGAGTGTATTTTTGAACAACATTATGACAGAAACGTTTGTCTAAACATGTGGATACTTATAAACAAACATTTAAACAGCCTTCTTCAGACACCAACTTTTCATATAGCAAACCTTCAGGTTTGCTTTTCTGTCTCAGAAAGCTAGCTGGAGTACAGGCAATGACTCCACGTAAAGCATGAGCTCACAATTATAAAAATGTTCTGCTATTGCTAAAGAGTGCCAGGAATTCATTTCTCAACTTACAGAAATCTCAGCATAAGGAATTCATGCAGCAAGCTATGTAATGGATCTGGATTTGTGGGATATCCCAAAATCATAGATGGGCCCTTCTAATGATGCTTTAGATGGAGAATATCCTTATAACGTCTCGGTTCCTTCATTGCAGGCAGTGCTTCCTCTGAGGCTCAACAAGACTGGAGGAACATCTCCTGAAGCCATGAAGGGCTTTCCAGGCAAAGTAGCTGGGCCTCTTCTCCATATCTGAACGCGTGGCGTTTTCCCCTCCATCACGATGATATGCCTCAATCACATGATTATTTACACTTGGAAGAAAGGGAACACAAACCTTCATTCTGCAGCTTCCTTGACCTTAAGGAATCCCTGTCATCTCTTCGCTGGCGAAGGACTTGTCCCCAACTGGCACAAATCCTCTGCAGGGAAAGTTCATCTTACTATCTGACAGTAGGCCTCAAATGCCAGCTAAATTTACCTTCCAATCCCGCCCAGACATGTCTGTGAAAACTTCTGCATCGTCCCAATCAAATCACACTCCACGCAGACTAAGGTGACTGACTCTCTCAAAACGTGAGCAGTGTTCCGCTTTAGTTAGTAAGCTCCCACTCTTTTTTTTTTTTTTTCTTTTTTTTTTTTCATATGGTAAGTTTCCTTCTGGGATAACGTTACAAAGAAAAGTAGGGAGGTATAGAGAAATAAAGGATAAAAGCAATATGGAGAAGGAAGAATTGACAGGAAAAAAAATGACAGCAGACAAGAAGGCACAAATATATGCCTTCAAATTCCAAGCTAGACACTATCACTGGACAGGCGCTCATTACTGCTTTCTTGATGCTCAGCTCAGGCGCGCTCTCATAAACTTGTTTTCTTTTTGTGTTTATTTTTGCAAGCACACCAAAGTAGCAGACCACATTGCCCTGCTGAAAGCAATCAAACAGAGATAACTAAGTGCCTTCCCAGAGCAACACAACAACAAATGCTGGGTGACAGAAATGAATTAATATAGTCTTGAAATACTTGGAATAAGTTAAGGACTGCGAGGAGAAAACTAAGGGGGATCTAATTGCTGTCTTCAGCTACCCAGTGGAGAAGACAGAGTTGGTCTCTTCTCAGAGGTGGGTAACAGACAAATTGTAGAAAGGGAAATTGTGGCTTGAGCCTAAGGGGGCAAACAAAGTCCCCAGTGAGGGCACTGGAACTACTTTGCCTAAGGGCATAGTAGAGTATCCAACTCTGGAAATATTCAAAACTCAGCTGGACAAAGCCCGGAACAACCCAGTCGACACTGAAATTAGACCTGCTCTGAGCAAGAGACTGAACCTCATGACCTTCAGAGATTACTTAAACCTTAAACTTTGTGACCTGAATGTGATGCTTTATACCCCTGATGGAGGGCTAGCCCCAGTTTTCCATGTGTTGCATGCAAGTTGCAGTAGAGGGAACGAACTCCTATCTTCAGAACAAACTAAGTGGTCCTTCCTGAACCAGCATGAGGTTTATACATCTCCTCTCTCTTCCTGTCTTTCTCTCCTCCTCCCCCTTTCTTGCTGTCTCTCTCATGCCCATAATAAGGAAATGAGTTTGCCTTTCAATGTCTAGATGTCTTTTCTGTTCTGAGGAGGGGAATGTCATTCCAACGGATTACTCTAATTCTTTGTCTCTCTAGCAGAAAGAAATGTTATTGCAGTAAATACCAGTACATGTGTTCATTAGTCCAAATGCACAAGGTCATTGAATGAAGTAAACCAATGACTGAAGGACAGAAACTATATATTCTGCTGCTGCCGTTTCACTGCTTGCAAATGAGTCAGCAAAACCAACCAATTATTTTTATGTGAAATCAATGCCAATCTCTTAACAGGCAGTAAAAAATTTAAAAAAGAATGAGACACTAACAAATACAGAACAGGAGAGATCCTGAAAATACAACAGATCCAAGTCTTAGTTACACTAAGGACTTCTCGACTACCAAATGAACTGAAAACTAGAGTCCGAGCCATTAATTGTCTACTGTCATCTAAGAGATGCCCAGCTCTCACCCATGTGTTGCTCCAGATTGGCTCCCATCACCTTCACTTCCACCCTCGCCATTTGCAGCTGCTGCTGCTGCAAGTGCTGTAGCAATTTCAGCGGAACTCCAGCCCTTTGAATGCCCACACATGTAGTAAGAACCTTGGCAAGCCCACAAAATTTTCCAGAAGTACAAAGTTGATACTGAAATAAAACACTATGTAACTATTTATTAATCAGGAAAATCCTGAATTATATTTTTAGGGACAAAACAAGGTAATCTTACTAATTCAGTAGCATCTTTCCTTCTCCCTCACTTTCTCACTTGATGTTAAGGGGTTTCCTGAAAAATCAACAGATCCTATGAGGCTGTAACAAAAAAACATAAAGGATTTTCCAGTGTATAAACCAAATGTGGTTATTGTCAGTTTGTCCTGAAGAAAGACAGACGGTAAAACAAGGAAACTCTCCTTCTCGGCATATTACACAAGAAGAGAGACACGATATTAAAGACAAAAGCTGAAAATTGAAACATCATAGAGGAAAAGCATGCTTTTTTACACTACGTGTAATTAACCCGAGATGCTCACTGACCTAAAGGATCAGTAAGGTCAACAGCTTAGTAAGACTCAAAAGGAGGATTAGCCATTTATATAGGCACTGAGAATTTCCATGGATACTTCTGACAATGTTAAGCATTTATAAAGTATATTAATCCTTATGTCTCAGGTATGACACAGCCGCTTGCTGCCAAGGGTTAAGGAGGAATGTGATTGATCACCCTGAGCACCAGGGATACTGGACTAGACAGCTCAACTTTTTATGCTAATTGCAGTGCTGGAAAAGACTACATTTCTGCTCTCATTGAAGTCTGTTTCTTCTCAGGGTGTTGGACCTTGGTGGGGTGTAAGACGGCTCGTGAGCACCACTGAGATTGCAAGTTATAGTAATGGCAATCAAATGGGAAAATGCACATGCAAAGTACCAAAATGATTGTGTGGACTAGGCTAGAGGAAGGTGAAAATAAATTATGATTGACAAATTCTTTCTAAATTCGTTTATAAAAAGGACAAGTTACAAAAGTAACATGGAAACCTTCTCAGCAAGGACACCAAAGTAACAGACTATGATGTCTCGATGAGAGCGTTCCAACTGAGAGACAGTGTAAGTGGCTTTCCAGAATAATAAACCAACAAAAGACACACTGCGGGTGAAATGAATTAACATAATCTTTGAAATCCTTGGAATACATTAAGGACATCTAGAAGCTGACAAAAAGGAAACTGAAAATGAAAATAAAGTTGTAACACAAGGAGACAGGCATTTATCACTTAAATGGAACAATAATACAATGCCTTTCAACTCAGGAGGAAAAGTAGTAAACACGTTTTCCACAATTAGCAGCAAATTCCACCAAACTGGCATTCATACAGCACAAAAATGTAACTGCCATACTAAGTTGCACAAGGAAGAGAATAAAGCTCATTCTTCCAACATCCAAGACCGCTAACAAAATTCCCTAGACCTGCATCTGCTTGACAGTAGGAAAATTTCAGCACAAAGGCTGGGCACATTTACTAAGAGAATAACAACAAGTGGAAAAAAAAAGCCATGGCAAAACAAGGTTTGTTTCTTAAGTCAGAACAGTGACATTAGATCTTCTCACTCAGAAAACATACTGCTTCACAAATATATCTATAAAATCACCTGGAATTCCCTAGATGGAATTAGACTGAAATGTATGTGCATGAAGAGAAAGGTTCATCAACCATTCAGCATGACAGAGCATGCACAGACACCAGCCCTGGATCTGACCACAGTTTTGGCGTAAACGGCAACTCTTTGGAGTTCCAGCTGCTGCGGCCGCAGTCCGAGCCTCTATGCAGTCGCCACCCGCAAGAAGGGCTGGGAAGCCCTCTGGTCCATTCTAAGGCAGGCTGTGGCTCGCCTGGGGAGGAAACTAAATGAGAAACCCTTACGTCACTTTGAGGTGCCTTCCAAGTTACAGCTTAACCAAAATACAAGAAAAAGTGTCATCCGGCATAGCAAAAGACAATCAGCATGAACAAACAAATCAAGAACGAACACCAGCAATATCATCTCCAGATTCACTTTGGAGAGCAAAAGAATAAAAGTATGGAGTAAGTTCTTGCAAAAAATAATGGCATGCATTACTGAGGGAGTAGAGAAATTTGGTAGTTTATACAAGAATTTATCCTGAAAAATTTCCTTACAGCATGATTATGTTGTGTATGTGGCCTGGACTGAAGTCCTGCTGAGTTTGTCAGTCCATCTCTTTGGACAGAAGCAGCCTACTCTGCGTTCAGACCCCTGCACTGAATCAGAGATGTACAGCAAATCCATTGTGGCTATTTGACAAAGTATCTGATAAATACTGTTAGCGTTCTGCTACAAATTCACTTTATGTTTGTTAGAGCTGCTGCCTGAGGCTCTTCAACACACACTGCT
This sequence comes from Phoenicopterus ruber ruber, assembly GCA_009819775.1. Lineage (NCBI taxonomy): Eukaryota > Metazoa > Chordata > Aves > Phoenicopteriformes > Phoenicopteridae > Phoenicopterus > Phoenicopterus ruber. Next base: position 2,521,648 of record CM020221.1, read on the forward strand.
GGCTGAATTCAAATGGCCAGGGACTCAGTGCAGAGGGAAAGGACAGAACCAGGCAACAAGCCAAGGCGGTTTAGGTCAGCAATGGGAGACAACGGGTGACTCAGGGATTACGTTCCATTACTCCCCCCCATTATTAGTGACAACTCCCTAAAGGTTGAAGGTGTCTTTCAGCAATCACTACAACTAATTCTTCTTGTCCTTTTACAGTAATGGTTAGGTTAAATTTCAACTATTGGATCCCACAAAACCATTTAAAGGTCAAGCGAGCCCAGGGACTCATGGCATTAACTTCAGAGGGGCTGGTGCTTTCAAGGCCTGAGAGAGGGTATGTTCCAGCTTGGGCTTTAACAGTTTGGACAGGAAAACTGTGCAGATTTGAACCTAAATTTTTAGCTAGGCCGCAACTGCAATATAAATATACCCTTTTAAAAGGTCAAATTGTAAAACTCTATGTGCATATTATTTATACCTGAACATGTGCAAAAGATGGAAATCTACTGGAAGCAATCAAAAATGTCTAAAGACTTGTTAAGAGGAAATTTCTGGAAATAGGTGTAAAACTGAATTTTATCATTGATTCCAAGACCTACAACACTTTTACCTGTAAGCTTGCTTACAAATACAAATGTAAATATTGGCATGTATGTTAAACCCGCATCAAAACTGTTTCTTAAATAAAATAAAATAAAATCTGTCTATCATAGGCCTGATTCTTTCTTTCTGCAAATAACTGCATGGACTAGATCTTGAATTGAAATAATATTCCAAAGTTACAAAAATGTTTAAAAACAAGTTACATAGAAATTTTCAATGCAGTTCACATATCTTCTCTCCAAATGCAGCTAGTATCAAACGATACAGGAAATCATGCAGTTTGAAATGACTTGCTTCCTAAAGATGTTTCTTCTTAAGCTCCAATAATTAGAGGTTGGCTAATCTTCAGAAAGATGAAATACTTCTCATCTTATATCCCACTACTTAGCCAGGTTAAAAATTCATAATGTTATCTATTTCTATTCCTTTAGTTCTTTTTCTCAGAACAAAGAGATTTCATCTGATAGTAAGTTGTATCAAAAAACATATGGGAAGATCTACAGTATAATACAAGGTACACAAGAGGCTGAACTGGCTATAAGCGATAAAAGGCAGATTCTACCCAGGGAACTGGCAAAATAAACAACCTGTGGTGGGCGTCATCTCATCTAATTTTAGATTAATTCAGTATGGGGGTCTACATCTGCATCAGTCTTCTAGATTAACTTTAGAGTCAGTGGATACAGACACTTTTTTTTCAAAAACAAAACAAAACAAAACATGTCAACCTTGTAAGATGACTCATACTCTACAGCCTGGGATTTCTCCATGAATCAACAAGAACTGCAGAATGTGGGAGTAGATCACTATCATTTAAAGTCAATTATAACCTGTACCTTTAAATAGTATTAACATGAAAGTAAAAAGGACTGGTGTAAATAATGCAGTCATTGCACCAGTCCACTTTGTGCTTAATTCAGAATTTATCCTCATTCACTGTCTTGTAAGATTGGCTGCACTAAAACAAAACCTGCCAAACAGTGACTTGGGAAAGCTACACTAATTTCCTTCACTACAGTCACTGACTAAGAAATACTATCTCTACAATGCACCAGGCCTTTTATCAACTATATGATCAGTTATAGGTTAATTACGAAGTAACTTAAAATGAAATAATTTGAATTTCTTTGCATAAAAGACACTTTCCCTTTTTGCTCAGCAAAGATTTATGAACTATTGCAAGAAAAATCATTATTATAGTAATTAGGAATCCTCTACGGATTAAAACCTCTGCAAGTCTCTGTAATCCTTCTGAGAGCTAAACATGTTTTCATTGTGTTGCATTAGTATTCTGACTCTTAGGCATGAAAAGAAACCCTTAATCTCCTCGTGCCCTAGGGATCCATCATTGTATACTGATACTCAGAATGGTCTCAACCTGCCTAAGCATTTTAAGACATATTAGCGAATAAAATAATCTGATCCTGAACCCTGAATTTTCTTCATTAGTATTTGCAATCAGCACTAGCAGGATAAATCCACATACATCCTCTGTCAAAAAATATACAGGAATATTGCTCTTACATGTCCCTGGAAACAATTATATTGAACTTCTGTTTAGGGTCCCCAGGATCACTACATGGGTCCCCTCAGAATATACATTTCCCATTCTCTGCTCCACCTGGGGGGAAGCCTGTGAAACTATTCATCCAGGTCAATTTTTCCACTGTACGACTAGAGGTAGTCTGCTAACAGAAACCTGGGTTTGGTCCAATAACTGAAAGCATATTTTAAAATTTATTATATGTCACATGCTGTATCACAATACTTCACATACAGAGATGGTGACAGCTTCGCTTACATTAACCAGTACCTGAGCTTATTCCCTCAAGGACCACTCCCGGGCACAACTGGGGGTTTCTTTTCCCAAAGGTGTTATCTACAGAGAAGACTCAGAATTTAATCTTAACTTAAATGGTTAGAAAACCCACTCAGCTATGGGCCATGACAAGTAACCGTGTAGATGAAGCCACTACTTAATACCTGATGTAGAAGCAAACCAGCACAATCCAACAGTTGCTCAGGCAGGCAAAATGCCATCAATCTCAGTGAAAGCCTGCCTATGGACAGCGCAGTCAGTAATTCAGTGATTCCCTGGTTTTCTGCACGTTGTGCACTGTGGGAAGGAGGTTTTCATACGCATCCGCCCTCTTCAGGCTATTGAGCGTTTTGGCTGGAGGCATGGTCACATCAAAAAAACCCTGGGAAAGGGGGTAAAGTGAAAAGATTAGCCTGTGTGTAACAACGTACGTTACATTAGATGAAGAATGAAAGCAGGGGAAATTTGGCTTCTAGTTGGAAATAATGATTACAGTGTCACACCTAATAATCATCCTTGGTATTGGAAAAATATCAAAATAAGCAGCTTTCCTAGCATTTCTGAGTCAGGTCATTTCCAAGTGTCACTGCATATGACATTACAGGGGAAAAAAAAAAAAATCACTCTTCTCACAATTTAAATCTTTTCCACAGTCTTTTAAGCATCTAAAGAAGATTCAAACAAAATGACAATTAACTACTTCCTATGAAGGAGAAATTTTTGTTCTCAACTGCTAATAGGTTGGCACCAGTAACACTGTGATCCACAAAGTCAGCGCAGCACCCTAGTTCGTCTATTCAGTGGCATCACGTTCCATCCTGGTTGAACACTACAAAAAATGTATCAGTGAAATAACTTAAAAAAGACACATCTTAGGACCCATTCTCAATATCTGATACACACAGGTGAGTTTTACTGACTCTCAGCTGAAGCTATGCGTATGTATCTGAGGACAGAATTCAACAGCAACGGCAGATCAAAAGAACTAGTTTGAGAAGCTTCCTGTGAAGTGATACAAAAAGGGAGAGTAAAATAAACAAAATGTCATCAGCTGGATATCTTGATGTAGGAGGGTGTAAATACAGAGGCAGTCCCTGAAACCAACAGCTACCCTGGTGGAGAAGGAGGCTCAAGGACTGTAAAGAAAGCCCACTGAATAATAAGCACCTAACAGAAATGATAGGCAATGACAAAGTAAATTAAACAGTCTTCAGGGGAAATCAAGAAACTTAATAAAAACAACTTCACATGCATATAAAGCAACTGAACTAGGGAGATGAAAAAACGAATGGAATATTTTGGAATATTTGGTCTCTACAAACAAGCCACAGGCCATCCCACAGAAGCACTTACTTTTTACCTGAAAGAATCAGTCCTGCAAACACCTTCAATGAAACGTCTGCCACTAAGAGAACGAAACTGCAACACCTCATCCCACCACCCACCACAATTTCTGCGCTCACCTTCCCTGCAGGCCAGGTTGATTCACTGGCTACCCCAGCATAACTGTCTCTTAAAAGATGTAATAGAATAAATTGTTTTGAAAGAAAAATACCTACCAAGAGGAACAGACAGTAGTAAAAGAAAAATTTAGAAACACAAAAGTAGAAAAAGACATCAAAAAAGCAAGGGATAACTGACAGGAGGAGAATAAAACACAGGAGATTCTGGAAGGAGCAGGAGTTACAGGCTTCATTTATGTCTGAGCCAGAGGCTGTTCTGTTCAGCCCTGGGCAAAGGCAGAGCTCTGCTGCAGGGATGACTCCGTGCACGGGCACCTCAGACAGGTACAGAAGTTGCCCCAACCTTCCCTCGCGCCTCTGCAGCACAGCCCGGCTGCAAGCGCCGACGCAAACACGCGCAGCTGGCTGTGGGCACGCTCCCACGGCTGTCCTCCCACCTCTCCTTCTCCTCTTCCTAACTTGAACAAGTCTACAATCCCTTCCTAATCAAGTGCTGGATTGTCTGTTCTTCTGGGAGCATTTGGGGAACAACGAAGGCCTTTTGGCAACCAGGTGGTTTTATCCTGCCATGGTTTTTGCAAATGGAGTAATTTAAAGATCTAAATAAATAAGCTTCAGATGTGTCAGGTAGTTTAAGTATGCAGCCAAGGTTAAAGGCTGCATTTGAGTAAAAGTCCAGGCTAATTCCACAGGGAAGTGATAGGACAGTCGGAACTTCCTGCTCTCCTTTTTAAGTAAGTGGTAATCTCTTACCCTCCTTCTTAGATTTCCCAGGGACAAAACTCATTTATTGATGAGTGACATGTAGATGTAGGAGAATGGTTTTATAAAATACAGAAGATGCACCAAAACAAATTGCTGAGGTGCCTATTACATAGAACAAGAAAGCACTGGTTAATAATTAATGTAATAATTAATATAAATAATTAATAGTGGGCTCAAGTCATGGCTGTAAGTTTTGTTCTTATTCCAGTCGGTCAGACACTGTACTACACATTTTAAAAAAATACTAACGGCCATTTACATTTTGCCTTGTCACTAATCAATCCTATTTAACTTAAAATAGGATTTAGAGAATGCCATCATTTTACTGTGACAGAGCGGTCAGCCATCTGAACAGAATCGATTAACAATATGATGAAATACAAAAGGCTACAAATGTTCTCCAATCATCACTATTAACTGTGCAGCAAGATGTAAAACAGTCCCATCAACAGCAACGCATTGGCAGTAATGAGAGCTTAATGAACATGCAAACTCTACAGCACGTATTGCAATGAGTAATTTGGAATTACAAAGTATGACAAATACAGCATGTAAAAAACGTGTTCAACGTCCGCTTCAACACTCTACGGTGATGATGTGTAACTTTTGTTGTAAAGTAGAACTAGTAACTTATACAATAGTTGTATCACACTGGGAGTCTATGAAAATTTTTATGGTAAATGGTAAGGGCCCCAAACCATAATAATTAAGTAATAACTCAAGTTACTTGATCAACTTATTTTCCATTTACAACTGCATTTCACCTCAGAAGCTTGTGGTCTTGGAAGTTTTATTCCTGAAGAAAACTGTAGTTAGGCTGTTTCCTCCCTCTGCGGTTTTGACGCTGAATTTCTCTACAAGAGTTTTCCAGCTCCCTAGTAATTGTGCTAAAACAACCTGCTCCACAGACACATTGCTCCCTCTTCTCCATCTTTTGCCTCTGCTCCTAGTCTACTCTCACTTTTCTCTCTGACACTTCATGCTTTTGTCTCTCAAACAGCTTTTCACGTAGCGGACTGAGCACCAAGCCAGTAGCAAAGCAGCCACAACACTATAGAATTCGGGGTAAGGCAGAGGATACCTAAGGGTTAGCCAGTAAATGCCACAGTTCAGCAAAGTGTCATGGCCTGGAAGGGAACTTCACTGCAGTGAAATGATACACCAATGTTTTGGCTTATTCAATGCTTGGATTGGAGTTCAAAACCATATGCATCTTCTCACCTTCAATTTTAATGCGGTTACAGCCATTGTCACTCACGATGTAAGAGATGATTGACTTGCACTTAAATCTCAGTCATGTGCAGTAGAATAAACAATTCTCATGTTTCCAGACCAAGAGCTAAATGTATTTTGCATGTAAATCTCACGTTTATTAAAAACATAGGCCCATAAATTATATATTTACAGTTATCCCCCTTTTCCCTATGTTTCCTTGATGTACAGAAGTTCTCATAAAGCTATGCTAGAGCATCAAGTTTTATTGCGCCTGGCCATTATCACTCTTGTGTGCGGCAAGAACAACAAACTTCCCTGTCTTTCTGCAAGGGGTCAGCTTTCTAATGCCATCAGATATATAACACCTTCTGTCAGACTTGATTGGACTCTGTTTCCCTCCTAAAACATGCTTTCTGGGTGCAAGGATGGCCACCCCACAGCTACAGGTACTTCCTTAAAAATCAGGTTCTTTACACCGAGTTCTTTGTAATGGCCGAGAAGGTTCCCTGTACCATTAACCTCGAATTGGGACTGACATGTACAGTGGCTGCGCGCTGGCTGGTCCACTCCATCAACATGAGAACGAGTATGGCAGCCTGTTGACCTGCATGTCGGAAGTTCATCTAAGAGTTCCCAAATCTCTCAAGACACACACAGACCGATTTAAAAAATACCTGAGAACTTTCCTTTCAGAATTAAATCAGCGTGTTAGACTGAATCTAAACAAAGGAAGAAACAATTGCTTTCTGCTTATGGACACGGAAAGAGCAATGCCAGCACATAACACAAGGGTATGAGCCTTGTTCACTTGAAAAGCACAAAATGATCATCAGTTATGTCTTCCAAAAAGGACACTCTAGTCATTTTATTTTCACCTCTCTTGAATACGGACAGTAAGTTCACATAAACATGCAGATACAAATACCAGAATTTCTCTTTGCACAAAAAGGCACGCAGGAAGCTCGCCTCAGAATTCCTATTGCCCTATCAAAGGGAGGTAGGAACTTGATACACTTGCCATAGATCAGTAGTTTCCAAATTTTTTGAGAGAATACTGTGAACTGTTTTTCATGACCACTTTTCATGAGCCACTTGCTATCATCATCAAGTTTTTAATGAAAATAACAAAAAATTGGTTTCCCCTGTGGACCAGCTTTGAATTTCTTTGTACAGTCTCAAGGACTGCCCTTTGGGAATGATTGTCTTTAATGGTTAGAATAATACAGCAGAGTTGTTCAATATGGGTGTCAAAATTTAGGCAATCAAGTAATCAGCCTGATTTTTCAAAAGGCTATGTACGACAGCTCATTTTGAAGCTAATTTTGAAAAATGTGGCAATTTTAGGTCAGATCAATGAAAAAACCCGCCAGTTTACTCCCATGGAAACAGAAGAGGTCTTTATTTAGGCACCTGCATTTAGGCATCTGTGACTGAATGTTGTCATCTTATGTCTAAAAAAAAAAAAAAAAAAAAAAGGAGAAAACTGTAGGAAAACACCTACTTGAAGCTCTATTAAATTTATTTTCCAGAAAACTTATTTTTTCAACAGGCATTTTGAAGAGCAAGCAGTCACTTCCAGGTGTGTCACCTACCCAATTAGTAGTACTCAACCATGGACATTTTATTTTAAATGACTTAAAAGGGCAGTTTGCCTCACCTTTACAGATGAAGTACTTTTCAGTTTGCTTGTATCGATCAGAGTGACCTCCATATCGAGTCATTGTCTTGACATACCTCTCCCCAAAACAGTGATCACACTCCAGCACAGACATTCCAGCTCCTTCGTGTATTTAATTCCACAAGCCCTACTGCAGCAGCCTAATATCAAGCAAGGACCACAGTTGCCTCTTAACCTTTTAAAAGCTACAAGTGCATATAACCTGTAATCACCACGGTATGCATATGATATCCTCTCAGCTGCACATGACCTTAGCAATAAATTATAAACAGAACATTTCAAACAGGCTTGGTAAATTGCTTGCACAAACCCCCTTCCATTTGATTTCATCTTCTGCCTTTCTAAATGGATTATCGACTGTTCGATACTGTCCAAATCTATTGAGGGATTTTGTTAAAAGGATGAGGGTTGCAATATGGTATAGTCCAAGAAAACAACTAACATTCAATTAAACAAAAGTGTCCAAGAAAGAGAGGGTAAAATACGTATGATACTTTCTGGAAGTCTCTCTGCAGAATGCCTTCACAACTTTCCCTGTCAGCAGACCAGTTTTTCTCTGACATTGCAGTATTTCCAAGATCAATATTGTGTCTACATATCCCATTCATAATACATAAACTAGCCCTTTAGTTTCAGAATCTTGCATGGACAGGTTATGACATAGAACTGTTCAAAACAACACAATCTAGCAATAAAATCCATTAAATTCCTTCTAGAGACAGAATACTATGTACTAAGGTATGACCAGAGGAATGAAAAAAACTTAGAGCTGTTTAAGAAAAAGTAGTTAAAAGTCTTCAGGTATCTCAACAAAACCTCTTGGTCTCATTAATCCGGACACCACATACATTCGGAAGGAAGGTTCCTCTGATGATTGCTGCAATTGTCTGTGCTACAGCTGATGTGAATCAGACAGAGCTTCACAAGCCACAGTGTTTTTGTGAGAGACAGCAGCCTGGCTGCAGAGACAGTCGTCTTTTCTCAGTAGCCTAAACCTCTAGTCTAAAAGCATAACAGTTCCCAAAGATGCAGCCCTCCATCAACATCTGCTCGGTGGGCCAGGTAACTCTGCTTCAACTGCAAGTTAACTGCAAGTCCTACACTAGACCTAGCAGGGTTTACCCAGTTGGCCCAATCCTTCAGCTGCTCCCTGATCCCAGTGAGATACGGCTCTCAACGGCTGTGTGTTTTCCTCGGCTCTTCCCAAGGACAAAGCAGGAAGGTGGATTGGGGCAGTGTGGAGAGACGGAAACATTCGTTGTGCTTCAGCTTCTTACCTAGCATAGATCTTTTGTGAGGAAGGAGGACAGGTAGGCCACTGGGAATTATCTTCCTCAGTTAATTCCTCTTCTGAAAGATTCTGCCTGAGCTTCTAAAGAGTTACTCTGTTTCACAGAAGTAAGAGGATGAGAGAGAAAGGAAAAAGGCACTGACGCAAAGAATACAGGCATTGACTTGAAACACAGAAGTACAACATTCGAGACACAAAGTTAACGGCGTGATTTGAAGCTGGAAGGTGGGTTAGATGGAGAGTAAGGCTCCTTTAAAGAGAGCAGAGCTCTGCTTGAGGAATATCTAACACAAGTCTGTGCCCATCCCTGCTAGGACGTGCCACAAAACACTGACACGAAAACATGAGGGAATTTTCAAGCAGCCCAGCAGAAACAGACTTACTACTCTGGTCTGCTGAATAACCACTAGCAGGCTAGCCAGGCCATTATCCTCTTCAGCAGCAGAGCCACTCAAATTAATATTGGAAACAACGTATTCCTCAGATGAAGCACTTAGCTCATGATATTTTGCTATTTAAAATATATATATGCTTCATTAAGTTTTTAATGAACATATTTGGGCCAACTCTTGAGAAATGCTGAATATTTTTACCCAGCAACTGCAATTAAAATTCAGTCCATGTGGCTGGTGAGATGATGTGCTATCCATTTCTGCTCCTTGTTGATTGACAGAAATAGTTCCAGAAGAAACTTATCAGTCAGACCAACAGGTTTAGAAAATGCTGGTACCCTCTCTGGTTCCCTGCCCTTCCAGCCCAGCCACTAGATGTTCCAAGATGTATCGCTTGGAGATTTTCCTTCAGCTCAGATGCTAACACAAAATATGCAAGTATTTGTTGGCTGTTACCATAGCGATAGTAGGCAAGGAATTTTATGACAGCACAGTGCTTGACATAATGTTGCCTCTTTAGCTTGCTAACAAATGTCTGATTAAACATTCATGTTCCCACAGACATTCAATCCATATGGATAACTGACTTCATAAACACTTGACCCAAATCCTGGTTCATTACGTGGGTGAGGTAAGAGTGAGGTGGTGGGGAAAGAACCTGTCAAAGCACAGCTTTGCTGCAACAAGGCACGATTCTTATTTGGAAACCAAATGAACAGCAGGAATGAGATTGAACGCCTATATCTGCACATACTACTTGAGTGAAGTATATATTACTTTCTTTATGATATATGCACACACAGGCACGCAAAAGGGTGCTGAAATCGCCATGTATCACAAGGCCAAATGCCTTTTGGAAAGGGCCATAACAACGTCTTTGAATTTCGATGGGCTTTAGGTCCCCTCACTGATCTCCTGCTCCACAAAAGAGACAAAGACTGCAACACGAAGTGGCAGAATGGGTGCCACTTTTCCGCTTTGAACATCGCAGATAAAGGGATCCTCCTCTTTACCCTCACACAAACCCTTCCACTGCCCTGCTGCCCCTCCAGGAATTACACAGCTGGCTCCTGTCCGATCGCTATGCACTGCTAAAGCCTTTTGCTGGGGAGAGGAACGAAAGCTTTGGCCAGGGAAGCGGAATGACGAATAGGGGGAGCTGCCTGCTCTCTGCCTCCCAGGCTGGAGCGAGGATGCCGTGTAGGTACTTCTGAGGAACACACGATTGCAAATGAAAGCTGGGACACAGGCAATGTACAGCACTGTGGAAAAGGACCAGGGGCAGCAGCACACAGAGGGCACAAAACAAGTTCTGTAGATACTAATGTTGGTGCCTCACAACTTCAGGGTTTTTTTGTTGTTGTTGTTGATGGGGTTTTTTGGTGTTTTACTTTTAGAATCTCATGTTATCGATGTATTCCCCTCTGCTAGGAGGCACTGCACAGGCTCCCTAGAGAGGCAGCCTAAAGGCTGAATTGAGACCTCGGTTAAGTCACTGAACATGCTCTACTGCCATGCAAAAAATGCTCTCTTCCCTCTTCCACAGTAACAGTAAAATATACTTGTTACCACCTTATTTCCCACCCTAAAACAAAAGAAGTCTGAGCCACATGCAAGAACAGTAGGATCTGTTTAAGGACAATTTATCAATGAATAACTCACAGAAGTGGGAGATCTATAGAAGATTTCATCTCATTTTCATCCTTTTTTAATCTCATCTTCGTCTTGCTTTAAAGATTCCCTCTGTCCTTCCCTGCTAGGGGTCACGCTAGCAACCATCAGCTGGTGACACTGTGATGATATATAGGGCTACTAAATCACAAACGTGGCACCTCTACTCAGTAGTACTCTGCTGGTGTTAGAGTCTGTGTATTATATTAGCAGAGTGTCATCACTCTGGTGATGAATTAGTGTGAAACACCAGCTGAAAGGACTTTCCTGCTTGGTGTACAGCGCTCAGCCTCTGCAGCAGGAGGAACAACTTCTAGAAACACGGCTCAAGTAAATATTCATACAGGTAGCATCAAAAACTAGAGGTTGCTTTTTGTTTGCTGTTTTATAAGCAACATTTATTGAAGTCAACTTCTGTGACAGTGGTCATTCATAGTCCCTGTGAAGCTTTAGAGCAGCATTCATATCAGACTGTCAATATATGATACAGTTGCTCCTTTTGACACGGGCCTATGTCAGACTAGACCCAGCATTCAGGCCAATTGAGTCATCATACTGCCTCTAGTCTAACTACAGTTCACAGGAATTTATGCATACAAGGCACATGAGCCATAAAAAACCTCACAGCTGCAAAACATATTGAAAAATCTTTGTGACAGCCCTCCACCTAGATGACTGTAGGGTAGAACTTTAAAATATATGTTTTCTTCCTTCAAATTGAATTCTTTTGTTCTGGATGGAGGTTGGCTTTGAAATGTTTTATCATGCAAATGTCTGGTGTTATCTGTTACAAACCTGGACTTCTCCTCTCCCCTCCAGATTGTCTTTATAAATAAACTAACAGAAAGACTTTGTCTGCGTATATATGAAATCACATAACTCTGCCATTTATTTTGGAAGAGGTTATAATTGAATTCATTTGGTACCAATCTTTTCAAGAACACCGAATACTTTACAATCCCTCATCAATTAAAACTCCCATATTTTAAAATAAAAACATGAAGCCAGAAATTGAGCACCTCAGAGACACGGCTCAACCCACGGTCAGGTTTGGCCACCAGGAACTACATGAAGTCACAAAATTAATAAGAACAACACCTTTAGCAGCTTTAGCCATCTGAGGACAGCATAACACCTAGAGATATTTCAAAAGCTGAACTTCAGCCACTTCAGTAACTCTAAAAGAACACTAATTAACTCAGATAAACTTATGCTTACATTCCAGTTCTACACAGACTAAAAAAAAAAAAAGCTATTTTTCTGTGTGTTTCTGTCTCAATATTACCTTAAAGGTATGAAAGCACTGCAGAAAGTGGTTGACTGAGCCCACTCCTATGTGCATGTTCTGCCTACAATTATCGCTGCCAGTTACATGTCCCGGTTTTCACAAGTGTCATTTCGGACTGGTCCTTCAGAAGGTTTTCATACCTGTGAGATTACTGTGCTGGCAGCTGACCCTATCTTCCCCTGGAACGTTTTTGTCCCTGAAGGTCAGAGACTTCATTTGAAGAATTTGTAATGAAAAGGCATTTGAAGATTCAACATTTCTTGGTGCTCCAGACACGCTACTCTCCAGACCTCTTGCTGACAGCTAGTATTAAAATCCTGAGCTGCCTCTCATGTCAGGCAATTGAGAGGCAAGGCAGGCTCAACAACCAGTGCAAGGAGAGAGAAGCAGCTCTGAAAGCATTAAAAATCCCAGAAAACTCTCAAGAGATTCTGACTATCAATCAAAAAAAAAAAAAAAAAAAGAGAAGAAAAAGTTTTCAGACAGGTCTCAAGCCCACTAACACAAACATGTGAAAAATGCTAACAATCTGCTAACCCATCATCTGTCAACAAACAAGGGTGACAAGAGCCAGGAGGTGGAAATAAGGGTGAATTTCATGAGACATAGTAATTTGGCAAGTGAAATATGACTTAAATTGTGATGAATACCTATGTCTGTTTCTGCCCTCTTCCTTTCTCGCATTTAGTCACCAATCACAGTATGAATGCTTATGCTTGTTTTTCTCTTGAACTGTCTTGCAAATAAATGGTCAGAATCACAGCGATGAAATACTTGTCTAGTTTCTTCTGTGCAGGACGCACCACCTCCGTAATCCTTGCCCAGAGAACTAACTAGGCATTTCTACCTAAACATATACTAAAACTTCCCTTCTTACAAACAAGCTAGGGTTTTTTCAAGCACTTACATTACAAGAGCGGGGGGCAAGACACAAAACAAAGCCACAACACTGGCCAGACCAACAGGCACACAAATATCCCAAGACAACAAAGACTGCCAACACCAACGCTGACAGGTGACAGTATTTATATCCTGCTACAGTGCAGTAAACGGAGAATCTCACCACAGTCCTTCCAGCAGGATTGCAGTGGCATGGCATGCTGCCCTCAAAGAAATCAATGGGGGAAGAAAAAAGACATCAAGCAGCATGGGAAGATGACAAGGTGTACAATTTAACAGCACTTTTATGCCAATCTAATGACTAACTGCTGATAAAGGGGTGACCCTCCTACTGCCTCCCTCCCAGCAGCTCCAAAGGTACCCTTCCTGCAGATTCCTCTGAGCAGTCCCTTCCATGTTTTCCCAGAGATGAGCTTCTGTGAGCCTATCCAACAGAAAAGTAACTATGCCAAAAATTCCCTTGGTCAGCTTTCCAGGAAGTCAGACAAGTGCCAGTGCAAGGAAACATACTGGGAAACACGTCTAGGATGAAATCTGGGCTGCCTGTTCAGTGGCAGCTGTAGTGGTTCCTCAAGCTATACCCGAAGGAAGCAACACATCTGAGACTGTCTTGCACTGTGAGATAGATTCTTTCCCAACTGGAGTTATCTTTTCCAGTGCTTTTATCTTCCCTGTTGTTTCACAGGAAACAGCTTATTCCTACCAGTTCAGACCACTTCCAACAGGCAGACCTCAATAATCCTACATATGACCAGCAACTTCATACTATCTTCGCACATAGCAAGGAGAAAATAAGTCTAAAAGTCAAAACCTGATTGCTCAGTTCCACTGGATGTATGGCAATCCTCACACAAAATTTTGAAAAAACATCAGGATCTACTTTGTCTCAAAATCACAGGAAAGGGTTATAGTGGGGTGGGGTCAGTCACTTCTCCCAAGTAACAGGCGACAGGACAAGAGGAAACGGCCTCAAGTTGCGCCAGGGGAGGTTTAGGTTGGATATTAGGAAGCATTTCTTCACCAAAAGGGTTGTCAGGCACTGGAACAGGCTGCCCAGGGAAGTGGTTGAGGCACCATCCCCGGAGGTATTGAAAAGACATGTAGATGCGGAGCTTAGGGACATGGTTTAGCAGTGGACTTGGCAGTGTTAGGTTAATGGTTGGACTTAATGATCTTAAAGGTGTCTTCCAAGCTAAGCAATCCTATGATTCTATGTTAGTTCCTCTCTAGCACACCTAGCTCACAGTGAAACCATACAGTGATATACTTGTGATCTGAAGAGACAACAAAAACCCGTCAGCCTTGGACATACCCCCTCCTCCTGGGTTTCACATACAGCTTTGATTGCAAATATCTCAGGGACCATCTACTAGGTTGTCTTTTTGAAAGTCATTCCTCTAGATCTCAAAAATATAGGTCATCCAATCAATCCACTTTCACTGGGCTGCCAAGCCAGGAAGCAACTCAAGGGGCTGGCCTTCGGTGTCTGCTGCCAATACACTTGCCTTGGCCAGTCTTCTGCCTCCTCCTATTGTTCTCTACATCTGCTGATCTGGATGAGAGGCGTCATCATCTTCTCCAGATGCTGCTGAAAACTCAGAGGGCCAAATGCCAATTTTTCGTTCCTGAAGTATTTCACAATTTCCATCCACATGTGGAATGACTTTCTCTGACAGCAGTGAAGAGGCAAGATGGGAATTTCCCACAGCACAGCTTTTGTGAAAGGAATTAATCAGCAGAGATTGAGAACTTCAGCAAGCAGAGAGGCAGCTTCCAGATAAGAGGAGGACAGAAGGCTTTAGGAACAGAATGCAAACTAATTCAGAAACGGATGTGCGTGTGCACAGGTGTGCGTGTGTGTGTGCACGTGCTGAGCAAGATGGGGAGAGATGTTAACAGCTTCTCCCAAAGCCACCAAAAAGAACACCTGAGGCTGTATCAACTCATATACCCTAAAATATACTTCTGACATAAAATACAAAGTTTCAGACCTTCAAACAAGTACTGGGCTGACAGCATCTGAAATGCTGTAGCTGTTCTGTTTACTTGGATAAATTTTTAATTTACATCTCCTCTATCAGTCATTGTAGGAGGCATTTGTGACTGAATTAACCAATAAAACAAACTCATACTAGTGATTTATTTCTGTATTTACAAGCAAGATAAAGCGTTTAAGGTGCCATCTGAATTAATAGTATAGGATTACACAGAGAGATTAAACAAGAAAACAGAAAAAACGAGAGTGGAGGAAATAGTTTTGAGAATTTATGAGCCAAGTAATTCTTTTCATCTTAAGCAGACTACCTTCAACTATTATTACTTTTCTAGTAAATAGAAACTTCTGTTGATGCTGTACCATAGTGACTGACAGTAAAAATACCTTATGACACAGCACAAAGCTTGTACCGCTGTCTCCGACAGTGCCATTGATAAATATTACCAATGATGGAGGCTGCAGAAGCAGCAGCAGTTTCTGCTCTCATCCTTCCCTTCCCAAACAGGGGACCCCAGCATCACAACTCAGTCTCTCTTCCCACTGTGCCCCCCAAACTTGGGCTCCAGCTTCCTAGCCTGTGTCTTCTATTCTCCTAAGACATGGCTTTGCCTGGGATCCTGACCCCACATCTTCAGAGCTTTCTCTCTCCTGACTCCCTGCTCCTTCCCTCTACCTCAAGACCTGAAGGAATAACTGGTAATACAATGGAAGGCACTGGTTGATAGCAGTTTAGAGACATCACCGTCACAAAGAGGTGTCTAAAATGGGAATGGAGCTATTTTGGAAAAATCGGGGCTTAATTATGTTTACACAGTAATTGGCACCAAAATCTATGAAAATGCGGCATAAGCATTCATACAGCTCCAAGCACAATTCACCTCCACTGCCAAAGAGGACTTTTGGACACATCTAAAACATAAATTCATCACTATTATTACTAATGCATTTAAATTGCCTTTTATACTCTCAAAGTGGCTCAGTAAAAATAAATTACACATTAGCATATTTCTTACAATTAGATTCTCATCACATTGCTAATCATATTCATTCTAGTGAATAGGGTTATTTGAATACTCTTAGCTGCATCCTTGCATTGAAAGGGAGACAGGACAAAAGAAATTTTCCGTTAGAACTGGGGAAGCCATACAAAGTGTATAATTAAGTATTTCACAACTGTTCACTATAAACAGAAGTAAAAACAAAATGATGGGTGTTTACTTGGAAGTGTTGTCAAAATATGACAGTATTTTAATTAAAGACAAAACCCCATCTATATAAAGAGAGAGTTGACGGAAATAATAGTATAACATATTAGGACTGAAAGGACTAGAAGGAAATACATATATTTGCAGTGAATCTTTGACTGTAACATTATGTAAAGTTCTAAAATAATTCAGCAATCTCATTAATGTATAGCTGCAAGAACTACTCTAATATTCTCAAGTGATCTTCTCTTCCACAAAGACTTTCTATTGGGTCATTTCATTATATATCACTTCATGAGAATTCAATTTTCTGACTTTGTAAAAATAAGTTCTCATTACGTGCCTCAGACTCGCTGAGCATGCCACATAGGAATGGTCTGCCCATAAGACGTAATAAACACATCAGTCCCCATGCACAGGTGCAAACAAACAGCACCTGCACACTAAATCCACAGACACACCACTCTCCTACTGCTTTCTTCACTGCAAGCATTGTGTGCAAACAGCAGTGCTGAATTTGTGCCATCAAATTATTTCAGTGCCTGCGGATTGCCATGTCATGCTTGACTGAGCAAAAGCAAAATTAGATGGCAGAGATAGAGCCAAACAGCAAAAAACATTGGAAGCATAACTTAGTTTGTGTATAAATCAATAGTTCAAAGTTTGATCTGGTGGGGAAAAATCCATTGTGTGAATCACTATAAAGGCAAAAATTTTGACAGTGAACTTTGGCTGACGTACATTAATGTAGCGCCATTGTCTTTGACATTTGTAACAGCTTAGGTATAGTCTGATACGTTTTAAAAAGAAAATGCATGTTCCTATCTACGTGTTTCACCAACAGCACACAGTATATACTAGAAAAAAAATGTACTGCAACTTTGAAGTGCTGGTTCCAGCTAAGAGCATGGACTACTTGATGTTTAGCACTGCGCACAGCTTTGCCAGCAAAGCTGGCTGGTCACTCACACGTTTTTGTTGAAATTCACTCTCACCAGTATAGCGTGTGCTGACAACTTACACCGGCCTTAACAAAATCTCAAATGCCAGGAGAAGAGACTTATTCCCCAACTCCGTTAACAAAAAAGGGTCAAATAGGTGTTACATCATGAGTCAAGCTGATTCACTTGTCCAACTTCATTTAGGGAAAAATTCAACAATTTTCAATCAATCTTCCACCAAAAGTTACATCTGCTTCCCACGGGGCAGTCTGTTCCAAGACAAACAATGCCACTTGAGCTACCTTCATAGAGTAAAGGACTTTCAATAGGGTCCTGCAGAGCTATATATCGGCCCTACTCCTGTTCTAAGTTTTGCCAACAGCTTAGATGCTGGAACATAGAATATATTCATAAGACCTATGGACGGCTCCAAGCTGGGACAGACTGTAAACACTTTGGAGTACAAGAACAGAATTCAAAATCATAGATCAGGGAGGGGGTCTCAAATCAAAGAGATTAAATCCAATTAAAAACAAACAAACAAACAAACAAACCCACCAAGAAAACAAACCTCTCAAGAGAATAATCTGTTTGGGAGGGAGAAGCCAATGCCCACATATACCAAGGACTAGACTGTGGATCTCCAAAGATGACACAGTTACTATACCACTAACAAAATGACTGCAGGGGAACAATACGATGTTGATGAAGACAATGGTCAGGCTGTGATGCACTAACAGAAAGGCTGAGAACCTATTCACATGCTCTACTAGGGCCTCAAGAAGCCATTTTAGAGCATCACACCGCCATAAAATGAGAAGCCAACTGGATGAAGTCCAAAGGGACCATCTAGAATAACAAGATGACTAGAAAGCATGATTAGTGGCAAAAACATTACGATTTTAAAAGAAGACTAAAGGTGACTACAGCCCTCTTAAAATACTTACAAGGTTGCAAGAATGCTGGTAACCCGTAGTCCTCTGTGATGACTACATTAAGGGCAGAGAAAAAGACTCAATATGAGGGGAAAACCTTGTTAAACCCAAGTGGTGAATCTCTCAATCCAGAAAGGTGGTGGGACTTCCTTTGCTGTAAGATTTTTAAAAGAGATTATATAAACACCCATCACAGAAAAAATCTAGGACAGAGCTTCTCAACCACCGGTTTACAGACTCCTGGGGTCTACACACATTTTTAAGGGTTCTATGGGTGGTAGCCAAGACAGTCAAGCCTGTGAGCAATAAATTCACTACAATGGAACACACTTCTGTAACAAGAAAATGGCTGGTATTGGCAACAGAAGAACACCTGGAAACCCATGGGGTAGCTCTTTTCCTGAGGCTGTACTTCTCCTTTTTATTAACAAAAAAAGAGCACATCTAAATTCAGAGAAAGAAACTTGGAGACTTTTGGGCCAGTGAACGCTCCTGATTCTGATGACACCCAGGAGAATTTTCCTTTTTACAGCTATTATACAACTGTGCGTCAGGAACAAAGATTCATGGGCTGTTAGGCAAGCAGGGACCTTTGTATGGGTTTTTTTTTAGTGTAAGAGGGGATTAAAGTCCATGTTTCTTCTCTGAATAACACAAGGCTTAAATGTTTAGAACATGTTTCTTCTCAAGCCATTTCTACTCTCCACTTTTATCCCACCCCTTCAGTATTTTTAGAAAATATCAAGTCTCGGGAAGGAAAATCTTATTTGTCTTCTGTGCCAGTGTAGACACAGGAACTTTAATATGCTACCTTCTACAGGGAAATGCCTGAGAAAGAGACAGATGGCCCATTCCGATAGAATTGCAAACAAAAGCTCAGCTCTTCTACCTGAGGAATTTTCAGCATCCAGAAGTTAAAATATTTAAGCTACAACACTTCTGAAAAATGAATGCAAACCAAGAATTTTTTTATAACATTCAACTTCAGTTAATATGAACGTGGCATTTATGAACATATGATCCAAGCACAAAATGGAAGAGTGAGGGTCACGCTGAGGAAAGATCTTGTCTGACTGAAAAACGGGTAAACAGATACAGATATATCAAATGGGAGGGATGACAGCAAGGTGATTAGACCTCTCAGCATGCCATACTGTTTTTTAATCTATTCCCACAAAACATTTCTTTTCAACACTGTAACACTTCTTATGTCTTACAGCAAGACAACGGTTCTTCTGTGTTAACTGAGCTTCTTACCCCACTGCCTCTCCTCTGTATCGTACCTTCTCATTCTCTCTCCTCAATGTCCAAGCAAAGTGCAAAAATTTCTTGTTTCAACTGTTTCCTCTAAACCTGTGGTTTTTTGGAAACCCTGGAGATTCAGAGGGGACAGAATGAGAAAAATGCGTCAATTACACCATACAAGCAGGAAATCACTGCCATTCTTATGATAAATGGGACAGAACCGGTCAACACTGTCAGCATCAAAGAACACCTAACTGGCCATGCATAGTTTACATGCTCCCTCTTTCTCGCTCCTCACTGCTTAGAAGCATAACCAGCTTTTCTTGCTTCTGATTGATCTGGTGTCACTAATTCAAATGGGTATTTGCACTTCTGCAAAGGGAGTATAAATGCAATATGAAATCGGAAGAGTAAATGTTTAACTTGATACTTACTTTGTGCCTGTGTAAGTGGCCAATTTGGAAGGAATAAAGTAATGGAAAATCCAGTCCTTTCTCTTACAGCATCCAAACTTGTCATATTATCCAAAAGCCAAAGAGGACAATCTACCAGTGGTTTAAAAAAACATAAGGTTTGACAGCCTGTAATTCGCAGCGACTTTCACCTCTCCCAACAACAGGCTCTTTCCTGTGACAGGATGCTTCACAATTCCTTTTGTTTCCTAGCAGGGAAGGCAGACTTAGTGGCATTTGCCCTATAACGTCTGCTTCCTGGGCATTCCCAATGCCAATGGATTCCTTCAGAGAGGAGCCTCGTGGGGCCACTTGCTTATGTTTACTGAGGAACCTGCAGCAGGTCAGAGCTGCCACCAGCTCCAGCTGCCTCCAGACTCTTCTCCCAGAAGCTGCTGCCCTCCTACCCAGTGTCAGCAGAAGGGAGTCCATACCCACAGGACAGTGTTCTAGCTCATAACTGAGTGACCTTGTGCTCTACCTGCAACTGCAGCTTACTCAATAAACTGCGCCATGAGGCCATGCTTCAGTCCGTGCGATGAGAGTGCCATTGCCCCTATGCAGGTCGGGGGAACAGCCAGAAGATTCACCAGAAGGCAGCTATTTGCCATGTATGCTACTACAGATCCCCTACACAGTGACGGACGTGAGAGCATTCGCTAAGGGCGGGCTAGGGAGCAGGCCTTGAAGTGCCACAGCCTATGTATAGATTCTTCTGCGTATACATCCCTGATGGTCATAAACGAGGTGTGTACTGGATGTTCTTTAGGCCCCCTGGATCTGAAAACACAGTCTTGACACAGCACTGGGAAACCAGTGCTCAGCACTGGCACCTCTCACATGGTTTCTTGGCTTTGCCTTTGCCATTATTCTGCCTGGAAGATGACAACTACTTCTATGATTTTTATTTATTACTTTTTAGGTACTTTAACTGCAGATAGCAACTCTAATAGTTCTTTTGGTTTTTTTGGTTGGTTTTGAGTGATACAGCTCCATCTACAGTGAAATGCAGCCTGAACTCAACTAATAAAATCACAGGTTAGGATGGTACATTTAAACAGAAGGCTGGTCTCACAAAACAGAACACATTTATCAATTGTCAGAGTACTGCCACATAAAATCAGAGTAAGCATCTGTATCTGTTTAACTTTTGACTATTTATTAAATATATTAAAGTACACAGATAAAGCTTCTTGTTTTATGAGAGGGATTTGCATTTCGCTAACAAAACCAGCATTTCAGACCTGTAGTAAAATAAACAAATGAACAAACCCACAACCCCAGCTATAATATATTATATGCCGAACTTTGCTCAGCCTACCAATCCCGGAAAGAGATGTCTTTTGTTGGTAGCTTAACCGAGCTAAAAATTTACTTTCAAAAGAGTAAATCATACAGGTAATAGATTGGCAATGAAAGAAAAAGAAAATCACAGAAGGAAAATGATGGATGGTGCATTCTAGCAGAATTACAAACAAAAGATTATCCCTCTTCAAAATACCATTGTTTTCTTTCGCATTTTAATGAGATGATAATAAGCATATGAAACATATGGACTTAGATAAATGGAGAATGGGGACCAACAATTAAAATATAAAATCAGAGATTTTGCTGAAAGATCCTATTATCTTAAATGACTTTCTTATTAGTTATTAATGTTGAGTATCTGGAGAATAGCTTTCAACAAGAATACTGGGTAATACTGAAGACAATGATAGTGAGTGACACTACTGTAATAAAGATCAGTTGTAAAAACATACAATCTGATTCCCTGCTGCCTAAAATGACTATAAAAGCTTAAATCCAGTACAAAATGGTTATATAATAATTCTGTAGCAAAATAATCACTGTAAATAACTACTTGGCAGGCATAGCAATAAAAAGATAGACCTATAACATGATTTGATACTTTAACAAACCAAATCACATTGATTAAGAGAACTAAAGCTAATTTGGTTTGTCATTTGTGGCTCTGGCATAGAGGGAAGAACTGAAAGACAAGAATTTTCTTTCCACTCACTTCCACCATTGTCAAAGGGCTCGAGAATTCGATGATTCCTCTGGAAAGCAGCTCTCAGAGACTGACTGCTGCACAGCACAATCTTCCTGGGTACATCTTATGCTGGACAATAATCTCCCATGTTCATTTCCCCTACCTAGTACAGTTCAGCACTTCTCTCTCTCCCCCCCTCTGAACACACCTGTAGCCACTTTCAAGAACAAAGGAGGATCCCTCATCTGGCCTCCCTGCACCCTGATTTCTGATTCAAAGGATGTTAGCAGGTAACAGACCCTACTGTCAGTTTGCTTGGCTCACTTCTTGCAGATGGAGGGGGACAGAGAGAACAGAAGTCCTCAAGACTCTGTAGTCAGAAAAGAACCAAAGAACCACCGCAGCCAAAGAACCGCTTTCTTGCAAGCTTATGATGCCCTTTCAGAAAAGTTCCTGTGCCCTTCGTATATGGCTTTGTTTTTTACCACATGCTTAAAGCCACTCCATGAAGCAACATAAACTTCCTGCATGTCTCCTTTAGGTTTTATAATTATTCTGGAAACTGCAATTTGATATCTGTAATTACACATACCAAACATTGCAAGAACAACGGTAGACGCCATTTCTTTTACATTCATAGAGCTGGTGATATAATCATGTCATTAACCAAGTCTGGCTTCAGCATTACCGTTCTCAGATAGACAGGGAATTATACTGTTTCTCTCTAAGGCATGACCTGTAAAAATGCTACACAATGCTATGCTTGTTTAAACTTTACCGAATGTACTTATACTATAGCCAATTTACAGTAGAGACCTGCATGATCTCTGAGTATCCTTTGATTAAAAAAAAAAAAAAAAAATTGAGAAATTTAGGAAAAAAAATCCTTTCTGATTTTTAATACTTTACATTAAACAACAGATGATTCTCTGATGTTGAGAATTGCTGGAGACTCAGAAGATAAAACCACGAAGGCTCCATTGGTTAAGACCTTTGCCTAGGCCTGCTAGACATGTTAGAAGTCCTACTCCACCACAGACTTCTGTGTGACCTTGGTACTACTGGTATCTCTGTCTCTCTGTTCCAGCTCTAATATGAAACGAGCACTCCCTTACTTCAGAGGAAAATGGTGAGGATAAATTTACTGGAGATTCTAAAATTCACATATACTACACTAATTAATTATATTAGTCTACATAGGATGATTATGGGTGGTTTGCGTAGGGAAGATGATTTTAGGTCACAGGATCTAATGGTAACAGGCACTCCCAAGGGTGCAGGACTACAATAACTTTTCCTAGCAGAGTAAATCAGGATGAAGTGGCATAGGAAATGACAAATCAACCAGCTTCCAGACACCTGCTGTCAAAAACCAGAGAATACAACCTTGTCTCAACTTGCATGTCAACACAGATGAATTAAATGCATGCCCTCAAATCGAGTCCCATTACCTACCACAGATATATCGTATCTC
Organism: Phoenicopterus ruber ruber; assembly: GCA_009819775.1. NCBI lineage: Eukaryota > Metazoa > Chordata > Aves > Phoenicopteriformes > Phoenicopteridae > Phoenicopterus > Phoenicopterus ruber. The sequence goes on from CM020221.1 coordinate 2,544,965, forward strand.
TGAAGAATATTTGTAGGTTAGAAATAATATTGCTGTATTTTGTTCACACCAATGCAAACATTTGTGAGCAAACTGATCTGATGCACTATACATTTGCAACACTCTCCAAGTATAGTTTCGCGTTTCTTGGCTTGTGAAAATGCATGCATTTTTATTTTAGGAAAAAAAGGAAAAAATAAACATAGTTCTCTAGACTACAGAAATAAAAAGACCTGTAGGAAAAGGAAGTGGAGGCAAAAAAGCTTCTGAAGTTCTTGGAGCTTCAGTCTGGACCAGATAACTTCCTTTGCCTTGCAAATTCAAATTACTTTGAAAAAGGTTAATTGTGATTCTTTCCATAGTCTCTGGGGTTTCGCTGTTGACGTCAATTGCAAGCTACCAAGTACTCCTCCACAAGCAATTACAAATTGCAATAATGTCTGCTCAGGCTTAGATCAGACATTATCTATATTTTCATCTTTTTAATTGTACTCTCCAATAATATCAGTTTCGTTTTTAGTTAGAATGCCGTGTTCCTTAGATCTAGACTACATTACAGTTTCATAGTTGGCCTCTCCTTCCTCAGTTAGCTGAAAACTATTAAAAAGATAATAAAAACTAAGAAAGAAAAGGAAACTAATTCCATTTTTTCTTTTTTTTTTTTTTTTTTTTTTTTTTTTTTTTAAGATACTACCTTTTAATCCAGAATAAAGCGCTGTTTACACACTTTTCAAGCATTCTCCCATATTCACACAAGAATTCTCAGAAGGTTTTTGTTTCTGCCATTCTTTCACTTGGAGATTTCCTTAGGTTGCTCTAGTCCTAATACCATGAGCTATTGAGGAATTACCTCGAGTCCTTTCACAGGGAGGCTGTTGCACAAGAATAAACTATGAACCTCTGGACAGCCTAGCATAAAAATACCCCCAATTTCATCTGGCTTATGCCAGTCTGTCACTTAAAGGGCACCCCAGACCTAGAGCTGTAGCTAAAGATCACCTTTAACCTCCAACAATATGAAGATACGTACACAGCCATTATGAGATTAATGCATTTTTTTTCTCTGTACTTATTTACATGAATTTAAAATTATTTAACACAGAATGTACTTTGCAATCCATTTTCGTCTTTCCCTGTGCTTTTTTAAATCCTCTGACTGTACTTATTGAAAACATCTCTTTTTAAGCCTTCCCTTTAAGATACATTAATGCTCCCACACGTGTCTTACTCAGGACTTTCGTTGACCTTGTGACTGAGAAAATCACTTTCCTTCTGTATCAAACAAAAGCAGACTTTTAAAATAAGACATTATATTTTGACAACATCAGAATACCTTGAGTTCCTGAAAGGAATGAATAAGAAAGCCTATATAATTTGTTTTAATAGTAAGCTTGACAGAGGCTGAAATATTAATTTGTATTAAACAGAAAATATAAAACTAGCTATACACTAGAAGGAACATCTTGGGAAGAAAAGCAGCAGTCTGCCTCTCAACTTACTCTCATTCTCCTGTCTGCCATTCTAAGCTCCTGGCAGGTGTTGTCTTTATTAAATCTTCAGGCCTTTACACACCACTTAGTCCTGCATTAGCAGCCCTGTGACAAAATCTTCCCCGCGCAGCCATTCCGAGTTATCCTCTAAGTCCACTGGAAGCGCTCCTTTGAACAGCTCAAGGTTGAAGTCAGAAAAAACTGGCCAAAGGAAGTTAAGTTATATAGCTTTCTGATCCAGCCTTTGAACTCAGGCTATGGCTCAATAACACCATCAACCCAGCTTTAGGGCTCCTTGTACTTCATCGGAAGTGCCATGGCTGTGTAGAAGTACTGATCCGGAATAAGCTCACTCTGCCAGTTCAGATCTCTTCAAAAACTGATGAATGGTTAAGTTAGCCCCAACAGGCTTTACGAATGATTAAGCATCACCTGCCCACCTGCAGCCAGCGTAAAGGAACAAAGCCAGCACAAACTCCATCTCGAGTACTCTGGCTCATTCGAGAGAATGGCTACCATATGCACAACCCTGCTTCTGATCAGATTTGTTTTGCTGAGGGCCCTGCCACTGCACAGATCCAAATGAATGATCAGGGAAATCAGAGAGAGAAACTTCTCAAGGGAAATTCACCCACGCCTCTCGAGTGGATGGACTGCAAGATGGGGACTGGGGGAGCAAAGTCCCTCCCACCGTAAGAGAAGATCAGGTTTGTGACCACCTGAGGAACCTGAACGTACACAAGTCTATGGGACCTGATGAGATGCATCCCAGAGTCCTGAAGGAATTGGCTGAGGTAGGTGCCAAGCCACTCTCCACGATATTTGAAAAGTCATGGCAGCCAGGTGAAGTCCCTGGGGACTGGAAAAAGGGAAACATCGTACCCATTTTTAAAAAGGGTAGGAAGAAGGACCCTGGAAGCTACCAACCTGTCAGCCCCACCTCTGTGCCTGGGAAGATCATGGAACAGATCCTCCTCGAAGCTATGCTGAGGCACATGGAGGACAGGGAGGTGATTGGAGACAGCCAGCATGGCTTCACCAAGGGCAAGTCCTGCCTGACCAACCTAGTGGCCTTCTATGATGGAGTGACTACATCAGTGGACAAGGGAAGAGCTATGGATGTCGTCTATCTGGACTTCTGGAAGGCCTTTGACATGGTCCCCCACAACATCCTTCTCTCTAAATTGGAGAGATATGGATTTGATGGGTGGACTGTTCAGTGGATGAGAAACTGGTTGGATGGTTGCATCCAGAGGGTTGCGGTCAATGGCTCAACGTCCAGATGGAGATCCATGACAAGTGGTGTCCTTCAGGGGTCCATACTGGGACCAGTACTGTTTAATATTTTCATCAATGACATAGACAGTGGGATCGAGTGCACCCTCAGCAAGTTTGCAGATGACACCAAGCTGAGTGGTGCAGTGGACATGCCTGAGGGATGGGATGCCCTCCAGAGGGACCTGGACAAGCTTGAGAGGTCGGCCCAGGCAAACCTCGTGAGGTTCAACAAGGCCAAGTGCAAGGTCCTGCACCTGGGTCAGGGCAATCCCCGGTATCAATACAGGCTGAGGGATGTAGGGATCAAGAGCAGCCCTGCCGAGAAGGACTTGGGGGTGCTGGTGGATGAAAAGCTGGGCATGAGCCAGCAATGTGAGCTCACAGCCCAGAAAGCCAACCGTGTCCTGGGCTGCATCCAAAGCAGCGTGGCCAGCAGGTCGAGGGAGGGGATTCTGCCCCACTACTCTGCTCTGGTGAGACCCCACCTGAAGTACTGCATCCAGCTCTGGAGCCCCCAACACAAGAAGGACATGGACCTGCTGCAGCAGGTCCAGAGGAGGCCACAAAAATGATCCGAGGGCTGGAGCCCCTCTGCTATGAAGACAGGCTGAGAGAGTTGGGCTTGTTCAGCCTGGAGAAGAGAAGGCTCTGGGGAGACCTTATGGCAGCCTTCCAGTACTTAAAGGGGGCTTATAGGAAAGATGGGGAAAAACTTTTTAGCAGGGCCTGCTGTGACAGGACAATGGGTGATGGTTTTAAACTAAAAGAGGGGAGATTTAGACTAGACATAAGGAAGAAGTTTTTCACACTGAGGGTGGTGAGGCCCTGGCACAGGTTGCCCAGAGAGGTGGGAGATGCCCCATCCCTGGAAACATTCCAGGTCAGGCTGGACGGGGCTCTGGGCAACCTGATCTAGTTGAGGATGTCCTTGCTTATGGCAGGGGGTTGGACTAGATGGCCTTTGAAGGTCCCTTCCAACCCAAACTATTCTATGATTCTATGATAAGAAAAATGGTTCTTCTGGACCTCAGCCCCCAGGATGTACGTGGGAACAATCTCAATTTGCACTTCAGTTCTTTGGCATCTCACATACAAAGGATGATGATAGTGACAGAAAACTGAAGGAAGATGTATTACATGGCAGCCTGCAAGGCAGAAGCATCATGAGCCCAGGAACTTCTGACATAATTTCTCCCAACAGAATAGTTCACTTGGGACGCAATGACCTCTTCGAAGAAAGATTTTTGTCACTGCAGCTGCTGCCCACACAGACTTACTGCCTCTGGGGGCCTCTAGAGGATTCAACTCAACAGAAGCTAGAGTAAGATCAAGGCTCAGTTCAGGGTAAGTTAAATCTCAACAGACAGAAGAACTTAATGTGATTTGTTGAAGTTCCTAGCATTCAGTTTTCAGGTCATATATCATATCTTCCTACCCTCCACTGTTTAAGTAAAATATATTACTGAACTGCAAAAAAAAAAAAAAATCTATGGCCTAGCTTCTAGACATACTTTTGGAGTATTCAGACCACTGTAGTATTTTGTTTTCAGTTTTAAATTCTTTGTTTCCTAGAAATAAAACAGTTGTCAACAGGCCCTAAACAGGACGCAGGCAGTAGTCACATTCTGGAGCGAACAGGCACAGGGTCTATCCTTGGGAATGAAGCAGCATTAAATGCAAGTACTCAGTCTCCACACTAAGTCCACAAAGCACAGGTACAGCCACAACATGCATGCATTTTAAGAGATTAACTATGCATTCTTTATGTTCGCTATTTTCTGCCTGTTATTTTACTGGTTTCTGTACAATGATTTACAAATTGTATGACTTGCACACCTAAAGCAAACCAGATTTAGGTAAGTACAGGAATTTACATACTTAATAATGCATTCCTCATACAAATGAGTCGATTCATTTTTACACGTGCCTGCATGACTACCGCAGAGGAATAAAACAACATCTGCTCACAGTAGAACTGAGGCAAAAGGTGGTTTCCTGAATTTCCTCAGCATTCTGTGGCATGCATGTCCACCGGTTTATACCTGTGGTGTGTTATTACAGCCTAAGAAATTCAACACATATATAACCGGTATTGATTATTTCCTATACGCTTCATACCACCAACTTCAACAAATAATATCGTCTAATTCCATTTGATTTAAAATGAGATTTTTAAATCCTTTCCTTGCTCTTAAATACATTCTGAAGTACTATAGCAAAATTTTCCCTTCAGATGTATTCTGTGGATCTTCAAACTGCAGGGCAATCCTTTTCCCATATCGCTACCTTCTTCTTCATGGAGAGAGTTTCCATAAACATACTCATAATGTACAATGATGGTAATGCTATGTATCTGATCGGGGTCTAAGCATTCTTGTGCAGTTTTGTGACCAAGAAGTGCAAAAGAAGGCAGTCTCACAGCCCTGCTCTCACCAAGGGCTTCCTCTGCTTCCCTTGATCCAACACCGGCAAAAACCTGGACCATGCTGAGCTAGTTCAGGGACCTAACCTAACAAAAAACTAATCCTCCTAAAACCCAACGAATAGTTTCAGTGTAGCGATCCGCAGCAAGCGAGTGCAGCGCCAGGCTTGCGCTGCTGTACCCGCAAGTGAAAGGGAGGGGCAGAGACACAGGGCTGGGTTTAAGCCTCACTAAATTATGCAATCAAACCACACCTAAAGGGGCCATGCTGGCTCCCAATGCTTCCTGTTTGAAACAGCTTTATAAATTAGAGTCCTCCCCATCAAAAAAGGATGACATACAGCAAACCACTGCAGACATTTACAAAGAACTCCTAGATAACTGAGAAAGAGCTGTTGGTCTTCTGTTACAACTGTATTTTTCAGATTCAGTGCTCTAGAAACTATTACCAACAGTCTGCCAACCTCAAAAGCAAAGCAATGCTTGTGAAGAGAGATCACATCTCTTTTTGGACCCACTGACGCAGAAGACATGCCAGCGTTCGGTCACCCAAGCACCTTGTCAGATCTGGAATAGAAAGAGCCATCTTCAAGTTAAATGCCCTGTTGAGAAAATGACTCTAAATTAATTATCTCTCTCAAGCAGAGAATTCTGAGAGAAGCACATTGATAGCAGCAGTGAAGCAGGACTATGTTGGGTTCAGAGATATGCAACTGAGGAGAAGAGACTGGTAGCCAGGGAAATGTCATTGAAGTCAGGAAGGAAAAAAGGAGTATTAAGTCTAGATAGCCCCATGTTATTCTGTACATAACTAACAGCAATTCCTCATTAGTGTTTCAAGCCTTCTTTAGCAATCAGTAAAGTTTTAATTTTCATTCTCTTCCACACAATCACAAGGAGGCTAATTTTCAGTGACAGGTTAACAATAAATAATTTAAAACTTTGTCAAGAGCGTACGGGGTTTTTGACTGCCTGTGTAGTCAGTTTGACAATTTGAGAAGCAGGAACAAAGCACTGGCAAGGCTGAGAAATCCTGTGGTTGCAGCAAGGAACCAGAGAAAGTGCAAAAGCAGCCTATAATGATCTAAAAACAAAGGTACATGAAACAGCCTCAGATCAGCCCATCCAATACATTTATACTGCACAGAAATCTGAGACAAGGCTTGGCCTGCCAGGCTGTCGTTGCAAGGCCATGAGGTTTTAGGATGCAGGCTGGAATCTAGGAATCTGACGTGAGGGTAACACGCACTGTAAATGTGACTTTTATATTTTACAGGAAAAAATAAAGGCTCAGGGCTGAATAGTGTTGAATACCTGCTCCCCCCAACAATTTTAGTAGAGGCTCTCTCTCAAGATGTGTCATCAAGTATATAAACCACCGCTACATCACCACTGGAAACCCTGGCATATTTTGTACCTGCTTTGAAAAGTATTTTTCCTATGCTGCATGAAGATGGGCTCAGTATTGTAACCATTTCAAATATCAATCTTCCCTTATATCGAATTCAAAACTACAGCCACACTTTATTGAAATGCTAAGGATTCAGTCTCTACTACCTCTCAAGGTTTTTCATGCAATTGTACTGAGAGCTGGTGCCTTCTGCCAAGTGATTGATGTTTTGTATCGGAACTGGTTTCACCCCTTCATAATAATTTATGTTTTATATATAGAGGATATCCACTGACTGACTTAGAAGTCACATCTATTTCCAGTGTCCTAGGAAGCATATTTTTCAAGATAGTTTCAAATACTCAAAATCACCATCTTATTGGAGAAGTAGAGAAAGACTAACCATGTCATGTACTCGTGTATACCGTTTAATTAAACAATCTTGGGATTTTATTGGAAGACTTCAGTGCCTTCTTAATTGAGAAGGACAACAGGAATGGTTGCATTCTTTTGTATGATTAGAAATACGACGCTAAGTTTTTCATATCTCTTCATCCTAAACTATGCTTCTCTGAGATGGTGCATGTACAAGGATTTCAAGGGTTTTTACACACAAGCACACACCCCATTTTTTCTATCTAAATACCAAATCATTCTCAATGTGGTACTTCCTAAAGCAGAAGTCTTCTGTCTTTTCACATAGTCTCTGGACATCATTTCCCCTCCTCCTCCTCCTCCATCTTCTAATACTGTTTCAATCAATTTTAAACTTTCTTGCAAGATGCTTTTGTGGCTTATGAAATCACATGTGCAGAACCTGAATTTTTAAGGGTCTGCAAAATAACAACATCTAAGACAGTGAAACTGGTCATTCAGTATGAAGTTAAGCACAGGCTTGTATTCATTCCAGCTAATCTTAATCAAAGGCAATAACTTTTCACTATTAACATAAAATTAAATATGGGCAATTGACACTGATAAACCACTGCTTAGTTTAAAACTTGATTTAGAAGAATTTTAATAAGGGAAAAGAGAACAGTGTGATTTCCAAGCCAGTCAACCTCAAAGTACCAAAACACCGCATTGGTATGGTGCTTTTTATTATTAGTTATCTTGGCCATAGCAACTTTACTCTGTTCCTCACTGCTCTATACAAAATCCCAGTAAGCAGGTAAACACTGGCAATACAAAAAAGGCCTTTCTGGATGATGCAACAACAACTAATTATTTCTTGTCTAGCATAGTTCCAAGACTTTGAAATTGTATTTATTGTACAATCTCTATAACTTCATCCAAGAAGACAAATTCTGAAGCAAATATCTATGTATCTCTGCATTTGTGTACATTATAATATGCATTTGCATATTAGATCCAGTTCAATGGTAGCAGCGGCTCAGCAAATCACTGTAATGCCTGACATGATTTAAACCATGGATCATTTAAAGAAGTGATCCTGAAAAAAAGAAAGGACTCAAGTAAGGATAAGGGAAGAGAACTACTCTTGGGACAGGAATAACTTACTGTGCAAATACAGGGACAAGAACAACTGGGTAGATAGTAATTCTGTAGAAAATAATCTAATCCATCATAAACTGAATATAAATCAGCCTGCTGCAACACTGAGAGGGTCTTCGTAAGTGTCTCATACTTTTCCCTCCAATTTTGCAGGAAGATGCTCAAACAATGTGTCACTGTATCTCAGCTGGGAGATGTAATTACCAGCAAAGGGCCTGTACCTTCTTAAATCGCCTTTGGCAGCTCCTGAATATTTAAGAACTGCTGCTCTGTTTCAGTGTGAAGACAAGGAAAAAAAAAAAAGAAGCAGTGTTAAGCTCACCTATTTGCTTTTGGCCCATTCCAGTTCAAGTCATTCACAAGGTAAAAGGTAATAAGGTAATTTTCTAAAAGCTTCTTGACTCTGACTGCTCGAGTACTTTTCAAGCCAGCTCCACTGCAGAGTCAAACATGCAACCTGGAATCAGCGTTTTGAATTCATCCGTTTGACTTTGCATTTAAGTGGTGTAAGAGTAGTCATACAGGCTGTAACTGCTCAGAAATGCATTAAAGTTTGGTCACCTCTGCTTGTGAAGATATCAAACACAGTCTGTCCTCCTTTCAAACCTCTATGACATGGGGCATGGGAATTCAATGCACTCCAACTGCTCGGCTAGTTCACACACACTCAAGCGTCTCTAGGTACATACTACAACTGGTTTGAAGTTGTACTAAATGTTGGTCTAGACCTATTGCCTTTTGTATTCCCTTTTTCAAACTATCTTCCTTTTTTGATACATTTCTACATGCTATCACTAGTCCTAAAAAGGATAAAAAAATAGCAATAGTACTTGGAGATATATTGTAAACTTTGGGAGGAGGTTTCTGAACTGAACATTACATTCCTGTCCCTAAAGCAATTTCATCCCAACCTAATTATGCTACCATACCCTACACTAAGACGACCTAAAAAAAAATTTTTAGCATGGTGGTTCTCTGCATTAACTGTAAAAGGCTTCTCTAGAGATTCATCATGAAGATTAGCAGTTACTAGATTGACCATACACAAGTTCATAGGAACTAAATTATGACATCAATACATTTATAGTTAAGACTACGACAGATGCCTTATTCACACTTTAATTCTCTGTGATGCGTATAAGGAGTCAGCACTGTTTCAGCACCTGTGATTCACACAACATACAGCAAATGGGAACTCCGTAAGCCTTGTACTCACTCTGCTCAGCTGAGCATCCAGACTTTGGCTCTGCAAATTGCTTAGGCTCCAATTTGGGATGCTGACTGGCCTCAAATGACTCCTTATTCACCTAGGTAAGGTTAATTAGCACTAACAACTTCACTGAAGTGATTAAACAGAGACATTAAAAATGAATATTTACATTTACTGTTAGAACTTCCAGGTTTGTTCTTTTAAAAATTACATTTGCATTACATAACCTAAATAAAGAGAGAACTGGATATATCTCACTGGGGATGTATCACATACAGCTGTACATATTCTCACCCATCTTTTCTGGGAATTCAGAGTACTCCTTTTTCTGAAGGCATCAAGAGTGAAATAAAACTGTCTGCACAGGCAGAAGACATAAATTATACATAATATACAGAAATAAAGCAACACCAAAATAGATTTGCCAGAATACTTCTGCTTGAACAAAAGCTCTATGCCCCATCTGCCTTGAACAGATACAAACTGCCATTTGCAGCATCACGTACTGGACATGCATTAAAACCTTCTGAGTAAGGCTAAAATTAAAAGGGTTCTTAAGGGAAAGAGAGGTTGTGATATGCCAGAATGGCACATAATTTCTGTAATCACAAAATAGTCACTTTGAAGCATAAGGTAAAATCTTTTACTTGGATCTGTCCCAGCATTATTCAAGGAGACTTAGAGTTACAGACAGATTCTGAATTTGTATTCTTTCATAATGTGTATTTTTTTCTAGCATTTGTATTTTCTTGGTTGGCTTTAATTAACTTCTTTCTATGCTCATAAACTTGGAGAGGATTTTCTCTAAGCTCTTACATCTCTAGCCTATATTAAGATATTTTAAGCTCTAAACCTCTAGTACATTTAATGGATTTAAACCATTTAAGAAGGAAAAAGTGCTAGCAAAATGCACCCAAGCTGAACATTTTTGCATGAACTTTCTATTTGACACAACTTAGAATTTATTTTAAGATAGTCTAAGAACTCCTGAATGGGCCCAATCACGACAAAAACATACTTTATTTCTCATGGAATAAAATGTGGCAAGCTGGGAAAGAAAAAGATGGGGAGCATAGGGGATGGAACAGGAAGAGCTAATGCGAACCGAAGAATAAAAAGACTGTAATAAACAGTAACCAAAAGGTCTGCTTCAGGGAAGGAACTTTTTGAGTCCATTAAATTAAGAGGTTGAGGTACCAAAACATGCTGGGGAAAAATGAATATTACAAAGAAATCAGATCTATAATGAAAGGTAGTAGTTATGGGTGAATGTTTGAAAAGAAGCACAGTCATTGAAGAAAAGAGATGCTTCTGTGTGGTACATGGTGGACCTCACTTTAAGAATTCCTCTCTGTATTATTCATATTTCAAAATATTTGTTTTCTCTACAGTGACAGAACAGTTCTCTTCTACTTGCTGTCTAATACATAGAACATAACCAGTTTAACCTTAAGCGTTACCTCCTCGCCTGGAAATATCAGTCTTTCCAGAACACGACAGAAGTAATTCCTGCAGATAACCTTCCCTTTTCATCTGGTAGTTCAGGAGGACTGAAAATACAGTCCCTACTGTTTTTCATTTCTGCTCATCTCTTTATTTTTACCCACACAGAGATCTTCAACTAGATGGAGAAACCTGAATGGTGTTGGTAGCAGCTGAATATATGGCATGACAGACACAAGTCTTTCCTGCCCCAAGTAGGACAGGAAGAAGATACATATCTTGAGGACCAACTCTATACAGATTTTGGAGTCCCACTCACCCTTCAAACAATAGTTCAAGTTCTTTTCCTCCTTTTGAGGAAGGATTGCTCTCCCTTGTAAGTACCCTAAGGCTTGACTCACTCTCTCTCTCTCTCTTACTTTAACATAGCTGAAGGAGCACGAGCAATACTGAAAAGGAATTTGATCTTCTACCATTCCTGCTCCCTGCAGTAACCACAGACACAGTTCTTGACTTTCATCCATGCATCTATCAGTTAGAAAGGACCTATCAGTTGGTTTTGTGCTCAGCCATCTGAAGCACCATGAAAAGCACCGTGAGTCGGTTGGGCTCGATGATCTTAAAGGTCTTTTCCAACCTAAATGATTCTATGATTCTATGCAAACAAATGTGCACAAGACATCCTCCTGACCTTACTTTTTAGTATTTATCACCAATAAGATGATTGTAACCAAAATGCTGTTACATAAATCGTAATGTCTGATTTAAACTGTCATCTTTTTAAAAAGTGAATTATACAGGTGTTATCTTATTCTTCTAACAATTCTATGAATTGTGTAATTTACATATTTGTGAACTGTGTAACTTACACAAGTGTTATTCTTGCAGATGCAAAATACACAACCTGCAATTGAGTGGCGTGGTCAGCACCGACATACAGAAATAAAGCCATGGACGCACTAAGCGGCTGTGTCAGAGACATGGAATATGGTGATGCTTCTTGTTCAAGCTTTGTGTTTCTGTTATTTGGTAAGTGTTGCCTGTTACAGTAATTCATCTGAACAAATACTTCAGTGGTTAAAATATCACTTCCTGAGATGAGACTTCTTACATTAACATGGTAGCGAGCAGGATGGAATCTCTCTGTATATAATGCAATGAGGAATTGAAATGGATTGGTAGAGGATACACACAATTAGTCATCTCTGTTTTTAAATTCCATGAGTCTGCATCTGTTGTTAAAAATGTCAGGATCCCAATTTTAAGAAAAGTCAAAAATCACATGTGTTAGTCTTCCTGGTACTCTCAGATATCAGCTGGAATCTAAATAGACAAAAAGCGATGACCTGCTGTTTTCTGCTGATGCTGTTAAAGCTCCTGTCTTCCAGTGGTACCACATGAAGTCTGTAAGAAGCAAAAAGCCACTGCTCAGAAACCACTACAGGCTTCCTGACATTCATTTGCAATTACTCAGATAGGAGGCAGGTGCTTCAGACTCTGCTCTTGAAATGAGCAGGTGCATCTCGGAGCAAGGTGAGCTCTCACAACTGAGAAGCCTATAGGTTGCCCAGGGACTGCTGCTTGAAAGGACAAGCTTTAACTCAAGTCTGCGGCTGGCTCTTTATTGTGGAGAGTAGAAGGAAGCATAATGAACCCCCACTTATATGGCCTGCCAGCCGTAATTTTGGTTCTCACAGTGCCTTTATACTACTTCAGCATTCCCATCCTTCCTTTTGAAAAGAGGTAGAGACGATGTCATTCTGGCCCTGTTTCAAGTAGATTTTTGAAAGGGTCCTGAAAGCTTGCTAGTGTGAAAGCAATATAATTCGCCCTCTGGATATACAGACTTAGGGCTTTCAATCAGAAAGATTTGAAAGCTGTGATGTTGTTGCTGTATTCTCATTTTAAGATCTCATTTAGCAGACCTATATAATTTTGCTCTGAGGGACCTCTGGGCTGACTCAGCAACCAAAGAAAAACTTTGTCACTGGCATTCTATGCTGCCACCTAAAGTTCTTAAATCTGGAAATATGAGCAAGCTGTAAGCACACAGAATTTCCACAGTTATTGTGTCGAGCATACACACCAGGGGTACAGGTAAAAGGACACAGCAAGGAGAACCAAAGAGAAATTGGAGGTAGATGTGGCATCTTCTACATTGACCATCGTCCTGACCCATCCACAGCCCCATCAAAACATTCCTTTTCCCCTATGACCTGATGATGATCAAAGTTCAGACCAGATGATCTTTCAGGGTCCCTTCCACCCTGGGCTGTTCTATGATTCTATGACCTGGAGACTCTCAATACGTGGCTGGCTACTCTGGTGTACTGGAAAAACAAAAAGTCATTCTTGTGTGGAGACTGTTGCTCACCTGCGGGTCCTCACCTGCACAGCAAACAAAGTTTGCTCAAAGGTCTTCCAAGACTTTTCAGGGGGCCTGTCACCACCCTCAGGAGCAGTGTTACTTTTTTGCTTTGAAAGGTATCTGCAGGGGCATCTAAAATCAGATATCCAGCCAAAAGAAACAAAAGACGTGTAGAAGTAGCGCATTTGCATTGCAGTCCCGACGTTTTAATTGGCCTTTTTAATCCATAAGAGGTATTGTTGCAAATTCCACATAGCTCAAAAACCTTGGGCAATGGGTGGAGCGTTTATTGACCATGTCTTGTTTTGTCTGCTTCTCTATCAAATCAACAGCCTTTCCTGTAGCTAATATCTTAAATTCACATTGAAAAGAACTCTGCATCACCCAGTGATATTTATGTTACCTTATTCAAATGGTAACTGTGGGACCAGATGCCTCCAGGAACTGTTCTCAGTGACTGGGCACACAGTGCCTTTTACATTTGGTGAATGAAGCCTCACATTACATAAGCTGCATAATTACAGAAAAGCAACTGCTTAAGAGAGGCCATTTATGTGCGCGGTACTTGTACTGCAGTTTTGCAGCACACAGGCAAGTCTGCGTGAGTCCACGTAGCTCCTGCCGCTCTCTTTCCATGTCAACACCCTGTTTCCAGGACTACAGTTACCAGAGGCCCTCAGAAAAGCTGGGTAACTTTCACACATTACCTTTGTTGGAGAAGTCCCTACGTTCTTAAGATGGGAATATTTTCACTTATATCATTAGCTATCCATTGTTATATGGAAAGCAGAGTAATAGCAGCAGCTACCAACAGTTTTACATTTTGTCTTCACAGAAAAAGAAGAGTTAGGAGACTGTAACCAAGTTAAGAGCAACACTACTGTAGTCTTCAACACAATGTACCAAGTACAGACCCTTCCTGGATGTTTAGCTGCTAGCTTGTGCCAATGCGTCTTCGCTCTTGTGGTTATCTGTAATGATAACCTATGTCTGTATATATAAAAGATATTTATAAACTACAGCTGTCATTTTTCAGAGTGCCTTTTTCAGTGCTGCTGAGTAGACACATGCAAATTTCAAGTGTTGAACGTGCCCCGCTGATACCTACCTCACACTCCCTTTCGGCAGCGCTGGCACTTGCACTGCAGTGCTCTGTCGCACGGCGTCGGCGATGTGTCCATTTCCCAAGACGCTACAGAGGGCACATTTCCCAGCAAAGCTAACATTTTCCAGGTATCTCCTGACACAGCAGGCCCTCCTGTTGCTCAGTGAGATGCACACGCTGTCACACTACTGGACATGCAGATCTCACCTGTGGGGACTCCATTAACTGGAGAGATTTGTTGATCTCAAAAGGCCTCTGCTGCCACCACCACAGCATCCAGTGTCAGAGGCACACTAGCCTGCCCTCTGAACATCCCGTCCTTCCACCTTCAAATGTCCCTGGTACTCAAGGCATTCACTCATTCCTACAGAGACTGCTCCTAATAGCAACCAGCTTGAAATTGGAAAAGTAACCAGGAAGCTTACCAGGTTTTTCACATTCTCTGGAGGCAAACAGAAGGAAAAATAATCTTAAGCTACTGTCTCTAAAGGACAATTCAAATGGAAAAAATATAGCTAAAAAAGAAATGCAGTTTTCTGCAGGTATCACTGGAAATATTATGCTATTAGAGAAGCTGACAACCTATCTAGACCAGTGCTTTCTGACACCACCGGAGAAGAAAGGTATGTAACAGAAATCACAGAGGTCCACACAAGGGTAACAAAAATGCCAAAGATATTTAGAGCTCTTCCACACAAGTGCGCCTGTCTCATTTTGAAATTTTTAATCTAAACAGTGAGTTAGCAAAATTGATTAGCCCTTCTTAGCCTTCAAACAAAAGCACTAGGGCGACTGATGAAATTAACATGTAACACCACATGCAGCTGATAAAAAAAAAGATCTTCTTTATAGAGTGCACAATTCAGTTGTGAAATTCTATGCCACAAGTTAAAATGAGATAGAAAACAGAACAGTGTTAAAGCACTAAGATATTTCCTTATTAAGCTATTCTAAATAATAATAATTAAAAAAAAAAAAATCACAAAGTACATTCAGAAAAAAAAATCAACAAGGCATCTAGGCTAAGAAAAATGTCATCCAAAGTCACATCATTGCATAATTCATTTTTTTTCATTTTTTTATTTTAATATATTTGAAACACCTGACAACTTCCTACTGTCACAGAGAAGATGCTGGACTACAGTGACTGATACTAGTTACTGTGCATTCAAAATATTTTTTTTTACTATTTTATGAGATTCACAACAATGCCTTATGCTCTTCCCTCTAAGTACAGGGATGATATGCCCTGGCCAAAAGAGTTTAATAGGATAGAGAAGTGGCAAAATATCAAAAAGGAGGAGGAAATACTATGCCCCCGAGAAAGTTTAATGAGTTATGCAGTGTAGGCAGACATGCCTTATAGCTAGTCAAAATCCGTGCTATGGGTAGATTTTTCTTGACATATAAATAACCTATACCATTTTTGTAAGCCACATTCATGAAGTGAACAGATACAATGAACACAAAGCACAATTGTACAAAACCAACCAAGCAACTAGTACACTACTTCACCCAATGACAGACAAACAGAGCAACTGACCTACCTTTGGACCAAAATACTTCTTTTACTGGCAAATGCTGGTTGCTTTGATTTTCACAAGCTTAATTAACCACCATGCTGGCACGCTGCATTTTGGAGGAACCTGAAGTACGTGTTCTTACAAAAATAGATTACCAGAAGTTATATTCAGAAAGTGGAATCTCACTAAAAAACAAATGTGTAAATTATAAAGTGAAATTAACACAAGTTTTAGTGTGGCAAAAGCTTGCTTTTATTTCAGCATACTTTTGGTATGTACGCAGCACAGTAAAAAGCCTCAAGCCCTGCTGCACATCTATCCACACACTTACAGCACACATTGGGCTAGAAAGTCCACTCTGTAGGAAACCTAAGGTTAAAATTCACAGCTGTCAAAGCATTTGGTTTGCAACTGTCCAGACAATCTTCATTTGCCAACTCTCTCCTCCTCAGAGATCAAATAATCCCAAGATCTTACAAGAGTAAGTAGCAAATAATGAATGTACTTGTTTTCCATACACCTCAACTTCATTGACTTCCACCCCTTACAGAACGGGAGAACAGCTACTGTCATATTCCCTGTGCACACTGCCATCTGTCAAGTGTTAGCTATTGGCTAATATGGGCTTTCCAAAACTTTATTATCCAGTGCTGCTAATTATCCCTAATGGAACTAAGCAATATAAAGTTTTTTTTATTGTTTGTATTTGGACATTACTTCTCTTGAACAGATTTTAAGCTGTGGGCAATGCTGTTCTCTGTTGTTCTATTCTTTTACTGAGTTCCCACCGGTCCAGTTCTATTGTTACCAAAGCAAAGCAAAACCACAAGGATCACTGGCTAGACCATTTTATACAGTAAAACACAATTTCCATTTCCTAACAGGAAGTGTATCCAATTACCTCTAGGTTGTCTGTATCGCTGCCTGCTACCAAATAGTTTTATTTCGTTCAGCTCGCCTTTTGGAAATCATTTATAGAAAGCTGTTCACTGAGATTTTGTTGCCAGACATGAGCATTTATTTCCTCCAGCACTTCCTAACAGTTTATTTAACTCCACCTGGTTTCAGTTTTGTTCATTCTTCTTCTTTCAACACTCTGGCTTTGACGGGATCCTGTAGAGTTTCCATTACAAATCTAGGAGTAGAGAATGGGATCACTACACTCTTTACAGGTAGCTATATACAGGCCAAGAGAGCAAAGCAGCAACCTGTTACTGCTGTGTAACTACCCTCCTTGGACAAGCTAGCACTGCAGGAACTTTCACGTACATCTGAACGTGGTGAACACAAATGTTGCTACTGTGCTTTTTTGCTAGATGCTACCTCTTTTCCTCTCTGTTCCTTCTCTTCCCTCCCCACTCAAGTTCTGAAGAAGATAACACCTCACCCTGGAGGATAACTTGAGTCAACAATGTCACGTATTCTGAAAGGGAATTATAATAACTCATGAGAAAGAATGACCAAGTTACCAGAGAGCTGATGGGAGTCCAAGACCAAATCAAACAGAAGTGAGCAGCAGGTCTTTTATCTATATATGACCGCTTTCTCTTTTTTGGGGATAAACCCCAGATCTTACAGGAGTCAAAGAGGAGAGTTCAAGAGAAAGAGTTAAGCTTTTACTCTTGCCCACAGTT
This sequence comes from Phoenicopterus ruber ruber, assembly GCA_009819775.1. Lineage (NCBI taxonomy): Eukaryota > Metazoa > Chordata > Aves > Phoenicopteriformes > Phoenicopteridae > Phoenicopterus > Phoenicopterus ruber. Next base: position 2,562,322 of record CM020221.1, read on the forward strand.
ATGATCTGTATCATAAATACACTATTACTTGAACCTGCTTCTACATTAATATTTAGCACTTCTAATCTTCTCTTACATCTGCCAGCACTTTCTACATATTATCTAAAATATTAATTGTGATGAGATCTTACTTGTTAGCTTCGTATAGGATGGCATATACACGTTGTTGACTAGGGCACCATTCATCAGATTACTAGGACGTAAGGCAACATTTAAAAGTTCAAAAGAACATAAGTAAAAAAGGCAATAAATGGAAATACGCACAATTAAATGGAAATTAAAATTTAGATTACATTAGAAATAAAGTTATATGCAAACTAAAATGTTTTACATAATTGCTTTAATTTGAAAAAAACAGGAGAAAGGAATATTGAGTACTAGTACTTGTAAATACAGGAATTATAAACCCCATGCTTACGCTGAATGCGAATAGAGAAGAACGGTGTCCATTCAGAAAAGAAATATGGTCAGAAATGTTCAATGAAATAGCGGAAACTAAATAGAAAAAAGATCACATTTCTAGCATGACAAAAATATGGACAGATAGTAATGGATCTGAAAAATAAGCCTGTAGGTTTTGGGGGCTTTTTTTAGCAAACTCTAATGTCTTACTTTAGAACGACAGCACATCAAATTTCGCACATTCCTCTAATGGGCTGGTGTCCTTATTCCCATTTGTGATATGTTGTTCAAAAGATCAAAAATTTTGCTTTGAGACGTTCCTGTAAATGCCCTCTCCTGAAGTACTCCTAAAGATACCGATAAAGATACCACAGGTAACATCTACCTGCAGGAAATGATACATTGGCATCTCATGTTCCATCTTATTTAAGAGCCAAAAAGTAAAACTTAAAAGCAAAACAGTTCTTCAAGAAAACTTAGAAATCTATTTTGAAAACATGTTCTTTAAAGCAAAGAGAATGAGATCTTAAGATTACAACTGAGATCTGTAGGAAACTGTCAGTTCAATATTCCAGGAGTCAAAAATGCAAAATGAATTAATTTTTAGAATTCTTGGAAAAGGAAGGTTGGACCAAATAGAAATCACTGCGTATGGTTCTGGCCCCCTTACCTCGAGGGAGTAAGCAGAGCTGGAAAAACATGGAAAAGGGCGACTAGAATGATCACAGATAAGAAACTGTTTCGGACCACAGAATGATTAGATTAGCATCCCTCTGCCAGGAAAACAAGAAACTGCGGTGGGAGATGATAGAGGGCTATAAAATCATGTATGGAATAGCAAATAATTGTCACTGATCACCATCTCTGCTTTCACGTGATTTGGAGGATATTAGAGTAAACCAGTAGATGTCATTCCTGATTATGTTGTCTGAAAAATTCCAAGCAGGATGAGTTAGTGAACTGAAGATCATCATCACCTCTCCAATTTTAAATTAATGGGATCTATATAGTTAAGCCCCTGTATACCTTAATGAAAATTGCCCCAGAGTATGCAATAATCCTTGAGAACTTTCATTCCTTAACCCTAGTAACAACTGTCAATAACTGGACAAGGGCACCTGCTTCTAACAGGCATTTAACCCAAGAAGAAAGAAGAGAAGCAGAAGACGCAAATAAATTTCTGGGAATTTACCTTTATTTTTCAGACTGTAATCTGGATCTTACCATTCTTAAATCTGAACAGCCTGATGGTAGATTAGCTGTCTCCAGCATGGTAAAGAAAAGTGTCCTAAAGTTCAACTCCCAAACATAATTTTCAGATAGAAGTGTCCAACTGTCTAGAAAATTGTATCTAGCATTTTACAGAAGGAGTAGAAAGAGCAAATCGTATCAGAATACTGTTAACTGCATTTAACATCCTATCCAAACCTCTCAGTCTGAGTCAGTGGTTTTCTTGGTGACAGTTATTCTATAGGAGTACAATAACATCATCTCCGTGGCCAGCGAAGCTCTCCACCCCTACAGATGCATTGTCTGCTAGAACACAAAGATGCCAGCTTCAGTAATACTGGATACCCAGGTATCCAAAGCCAGACCTTTAACAGTCTGGTACAGCCAGCCTTTGACATCAGATTCCCTAACAGAAGCCAAGCTATTCCCAGCAGTTTAACCTCTAAAGTACTTTCTCATTGGCCATATTAGTCTCACCAGCTGAGATGTAAGTACACTGAAGGTTCAGAAGAAAATTTTAATTAAATATTGTTTCATCAAAGTACTAATCTGCTGAAACTAAAGCTACCTACAGGATTTGGGCTATTTGGTATATACAGCTTGCTGCAAAAGAGGAGAAAGCTGTAAGAAATTTTCTGAAAATGCCACAATATCTGCCACAGCAGCACCCCATTCCCAAATCGGAGCATTCAACCAGAATGTCTTTGGGTATGTGCCTGACAGATCAACTCACTACTTTTCAGGATCGGACCCTGGATACATGGAGGAAGGGAAACTGCAAGCAAGATAGATTACATCACTTCAAGCAGCAAGCTGAGGCCCTTGAACATGGAAAAAGTCCTCTGCTGTGCACAAGGTGAAGGAAAATTAATGGTCTCAACTGGAGTTCTGTGATCTCTTCCCATCTACTTTAAGACCTATTTAGAAACAGAGTTTCACTGCAGCTTAAGCTTTAAAGGTCGACTTCTCACATAACCTTAGCTTAAGGCTTGGGGTGTTTTAGTTCAGCTTTCAGCTGGCTGAAGGAACATCATTTCAATTTCTTACCGCCTAAAGTGCCCTATTATCAGATTAAATGCAAAATACAAACAGCAGCACTCTACTGTATGCTGACTTGCCTTACGCTTTGTGAAAATTCAGAAAGGCAGAAATCAAATGAATATGCAGGGGCATATTAGGAAAGAAAGAACATAAAAGAAATTACTCACCATCCCCATTTTCTGTTCTTAGCATCTTAAAACAGTAACTAGATTTTTAACCTCAAAATTGTGATGTGAGGAAGGGTAATTGCTTCCAAAGAAATAAAAGTTACAGCAAAGGTTATATAAACAAACTGAAACTTTTAAGGAGAATAAATTAAGTAATGGAGAATAATTAAATGTAGCTGGACAACTTACTCCACTACAACTACACCAGTCTACTGCTAATAAGCAACTTCACTGTTTGCTAGAGCACACAATTAAAGTGAACTTAAGTGAAAATACTAATACACTGTTCGGGGGCGGGGGGGGGGGACGGGACACGGGGACAGGGGGACGACACGTGGACGGAACGACACATGACCCCAAAGCCCCCCATAAATCAAACATGCTATTTCTCACATGATGAAGGTTTCCAGGATTAAATGCCAGCTTAATTCAAAAGCACACATTTCCCAAACATAACTTAACACTAGGCAAAGGACACGGCCCAAGCCTTTAACATGAGCATCCAGTAAAGCTTTACAAATGTATTTTGTATCCACCACAAGACAAGACTTGGGAAACCCACTTTTGAGTGTTCTGGCCATCTTAACTTCCAGGCAAAGTAAAAAATAAGGTCAAGCCCACCCTCTGAAATGTCTTGAAACAGCTGTGCAATAGGCAGATAACTACCGGATTGGGTTTTAGGATATGCCCCAAAATTTATTATACCATAGGCAATTTCAAATTATTTTCTGTTGGCATAGTAACAAACAAATAGTAACTGCTGATGTTAGCCAGGAGTTCCAGGAGGATGATGGTGACCAGGGGCGGAAAGATATGAAGGATGCTATGCCAGGGCCCGTGGGACTCATAGGTCTTCCATTCTCTCCCTTCATTAATCCATCCTCACCAGCCAATCTGATTTCAATGGCTGGACCAGGCTGTCTGTCCCTAACAGGAACATGCGCTCCGACTCCTGGTGGATTAGGCAATTGAGGAGTAAACAACTACTTCTCACTTGGCAAGCTGAGCACAGAGTCAGCTTCAACTAATCTCCTCCTCCCAATGTCCCCCATCCAGCTCCATCTATCAGGACTCTCTCTCCAATCTTGTTAAGATTTACTCAGGCTCTTACGACAGGGGGAAAGACATCTTAGATCTTAAGGACAAACTTCTTACTCCCCTACCATGCCTCAAATGATGGGGTCAGGGCAAGTCCTATTTCTTTCCTGGGTTTTCTGAGCTTCCTGCCTTTGCTGATATATATGTAAACAACAAAGACTGTTGTATAAACAGACCCACATTTTCTCCTTGCTCTTGGTACTGAGTAATTCCAGACTTTGCAAGGCACCAGGCAGGTGCACAAAGCACAGGCATTAAAAAGCTGCAGTGGTAAGGGGGGAATAACAGTAACACAGGAAGCACATCAATGCAGCTGCACTTTGTATTTAGTAGACAAAATGATATCCCGTCAACACGAGCACAGAGCAGGGGCCACAGGACGGCCATTGTGCAAGGCAAAACACAACAGGCTAGCTGCTGGAAGGCAGCCAAGTCACAGCGACATTGAGAAGCACTCACGTACACTTTGTTCCACACTAACTCACGGCAAAAGGAAACTTAATTCACTTTACAAGGGGATTGTAGAACACTCTTAACCTGACCAACTAATTCTCTGCAGGAGTTGTGTTGTGTGAATGCAAGGCATTTTAATCCAGACAAAGAAGTAAGCCTGAAGTAAACCCCCTGCACTGACATTCTCTAATATCCACAAAAAGATTCTGAATCCAAAGTTGGATTTGGAGACGTGGTTGACCAGCTGATTAGTTCTGGTTTTGCACCCCACAGTCTCTACGGTATCACACTGATTGCAGAAAGACGTTACTGAGCCCAAAGATGCACCCTCCTATTTCTCCAATATGTTTGTAGGCACATTCAAGGAAAGGAGCTAACTTACTTTCTGCTTATGTTCAGAAAACAAACAAGGTTACACTTTCCATGCAGAAGAAAGATGTGTAAGATTCTTTTGTGAACAAATCATGTATGTAAATATTCACCTATTTGTATGATTGGTAGCAAAATGTAAGTTTATTTGATAATGTGTAGACTGTCTCCAAAATATTATTTATTTATAATTAAAAGGCTCTTGAAAATTATAACCACATAGTAAAGACTGAGTGAATAAAAAGAAGGTTATATGTTTTTGAAAAGTATCACCATAGCTGCAGTTAAACTACTTTAGTTTGATGGAATCTTCCACGTTAATCTCTATTTTAAGATATTAACATTGATGAAGGAGAGGGAAACAGTAACGATCTTAATTCTCCTCTCTGTAAGTATGATTCTAGAAAGGATTACAATTAAGAGTTAAATATTATTTTCTAGTTCCAAGTCTCACGTATAAATACCTGTCACAGCAATGAGTACAAGTTGGAAGGATATAAAAAGATAACCAGAGTCCCTATCAAATATTGTGCTTACTTATTGTACCATTTTGATTAAGATAACTTTCTCATTGCTGTAGCACTACTGGACTGTTTTCTGCTTCTAGGTTGCAACAGGCACATACCTGCCTGCTGACTTTTAACAACAGGCTATTGAATCTTGAATTGAACAAAACGAAAACAAAAAATGCTATCTAAAGCTGGCATGAAATTAAACCACTCAATGTAAAGCTGCTATGACTTTATAATTCATGTTGTAGAGATCTGTTCACCAGAAATTTCAGCTGCAGTGAACAAGACCCTCTAGGCTTACGCATACAAAGCGGTTGTTGTGTCACCTGTTAAGCTTGTTGTATTAGACTCACGAGGAAGAACTGAAACTCGTATTTTGCCAGCTTTAAGCTAGAAGCCAAGGATAACGTTCATTTTTTCCCCACACAGCTAAAAGCACATTCAGAACAAGATAATGAAACAACCTAGTGATCCAAGAGCTATTCACATGACTGCCTGCTGTGCAAAAGCACTTTAAAGAAGAGAGAAGGTAGGATGTGACATGGTAAATAGGACTGGAAGTACAGTGCCTCAAAACAAAATATGTGAAAAAAGAACAATTAAAAGTGTCTACTGTAATGTTTTTGGTTTTGTTTCAGGGAAGCAGATTGGGGCTCAAAGGGTTCAAGATAACGACAGGCTTGATTGGAATGTGCTAGATCGAATTGAGAGCTGTTATTGCTGTTTAGCTATCAACTGACAGGCTCCTGCTCTTGCCATGGGGCTTGCTTGCCTTACTGTATATTAGAGTCTAGTGCTCGTTAGTGGCTGCTTTTTGCTTTCGCTGCTTGCTGTGCTGCTGTACTGCTTCTCATCTGACTCTGCTGTGCCTGGGAACATTTTGATAACAGCCATGGTGATGCACCTGGGCTGGCAGATGGCCAGGGCATCGCTGCCATTTCTGGGCTGCTGTGCTGGACAGGCTGGAGCTCCAGTATGAACTCAAGTTGACGGGACTGTGACCTGTGGATGAGGCCACGCAGGAGCAGGACACCCCAAAGCGCCTGTGGCTGTGAATAAGCCCATGCCAGAGCAGGTGCATCTTAAAGCGTCTGTGGCCATGGTTATGTCTGTGCCACAGCAGGTATACCTCTGAAGGGACTGTGGCCCAAGGAGAAGTCCACGCTGGAGAAGGTACACCTCCAAGCATCCGTGGCTGTGGATAAGTTCATGCTGCAGCAGGTACACCTTGAAGCATCAGTGGCTGTGCGTGAGGTCATCCTGGAGCACCTCAAAGCGTGTGGCCATAGATAAGCCCATGACAAAGCAGGTACACCCCTGGAGGGACTGCAGCCATGGGTAAGGCCATGTTGGAACAGGTTTACTTCTGAAGGGACTGTGGCTGTGGGAAAGGCCACGCTGGAACAGGGTTATCTCTGAAAGCATCTTGGCCCATGGAGAAGGCCACGCTGAAACAGGTGCACCTCAAAGCGACTGTGGCTGTGGATAAGTCTATGCTGCAGCAGGTATACGCCTGGAGAGACTGTGGCACATAGACAAGGCTCCACTTGGAGCAGGTACACCCCTAAGAGACTGCAGTCTGTGGATAAATCCAAGCTGGAGCAGGGGCCAGGGGAGGAGTTCATTGGAATGTCAAACCCTGTGGTCTGGTCCAAAGGGGCAGGGGTGGAGATGGTAATGGAAATACCTTTAAATTGTTGTAACCTGGGATCCAAGCTACATGTTACAGGAATTACTATAGCAGGAACCACCCGAACCACTGGAGGACAAGTCTTACAAGAAGCAGTGCAAGTGCAGCAGCAACCCGACCTGAGCTGGCTTTGGTACCCACTAACTCCATGCAATACACCACCTCGCCTGTCCTGAGTGACCAGCATAACAGATGGAGCCCAAAGTCAGGGACTCCCTCTTGAAAGGGAAAGACCAAGATGGTCTGCACTGACCTTCACATTAAAAACACTGGGACACAGTACACCCCAAAAGCATCCTGAAGAAGGCTCTGCTACCTGTTTCTAAATAATGTTGCTGGAAAAATGTTGCTACAGATTTGAGTGAGCAAAAAAGCCAAAAAACCCCTCTGGCTGGACTACAAGATATTTATGGGAGTGAAAGAGGCAGGTAAGAACTGTTGTACTTTTAAGAACAAAGTGAAAAATGGTAAGTGTAAAGACTACATTCAAAATCAATCTGCCCTAGTATAAGGAAGGAGAGCAAAAAACCAGTATCCTCAGCTAACCTGTCCCAATTGCATATACACAATCTCAGTTAAATCTACAGTTTTCAAACATATTAACCGTAACCATGTGCCAGAGAATATATATCCCAGAAATAAATAATTGATCTAGAAATTAAAGCAAGATATCCTATTAAAAAAATTCTTTTAAACATGGAGCCCCCAAATCCAATATTTTGGTTTCTGATGTTTTCTGAAAGATCAAGACATCAAAATCATTAATTCACACAACAGACGCTTCATTGCCAACATGAAAAATGCCTTGAACCACATTCAAAAATAAGTACTGTCTTTACATCATATATAACTCTTGAGAATTCGTTCTACTACAAAGAACCCTCTTAGTTCAAGTACTCTTGCTTCAAACAATACTCGCTGATCAATACAAATCACACACTGTGTCGGCTGTCTCATTGTGACCTTTCAACAGTCACAAAAGAATTATTTAAACTACACTTAGGATTATCTATTAAATAACTGAAGATGATGAACCATTTGGAGTGGGAGGAATCAACAACATAATGAAAATGTGTATCAAAAACTGCAATGTCTCCCATTCGGTATTTCACAACTGTCCAAATGTACTTTACATCATTACAGGGACTGTGGAATCTCTTTTGCGTTTTTACATGAGCTAACTTGCTCTTTATTGAGCATTCCTATAAAGAAACCCTGGCATGCCTTACACAAAATGAGCCCAGATACATATCTTTAAAAATTACCTTGCTGATCCTACCTGTAATACTCAGACCAGTGTGCCTGTGGTCTTGCCACAGAAGGGAGATAAAGCAATAATTTGTCTTTAACACTATATAAAACTGGGCCAGATCTGCATTGATATAATAGGTGACTGAATTTTTTTTCCCTGCTATATTAAAACTGAATCAGTGAAAAGACATTCCTGTATTTAGAAAGGCAAAATAATGCAAAAGCCTAATATGTAAACTTGGTATCTCATGCCAACCTATGACATCAAAGCTGCAATATTTTTTTTAACATGCACTTCTCTTTGGGGCATTTCCTTTGAGTTTTCAAGAACTGCCTACTCTTAAGCACCAAGTTAAATAATAACTGAAAATCTGAATATATTAAGTAATCTATACTGAAACTGTGACAGGGTGCCTGGACCGTAATAATTTCTCTTTCCTAAGAAGGCGGGGGGGGAAGAATTATGCTATCTCTAGAGTTAGTTGAAAAGAGAAAATGATGTCACCAATACGAACACTTTGAGCAGAACTTCAGTTAAAAAAGTGTACCTTTGTTCAATCAAAACCAGTGAAATGTTATTAATTTTGACCAAAAAAAATTTGACTGTTTTGGAATATTTAGTTTTGTTTACAGTATTCACATCTTTCATTTAAATCTTTTTCCGTGCTGTATGAGAAGCTGAGGGACTTCACCTTTTTCTTTTTTTATTTGAACAAAAAGTGAAAAAGAAAAAGCAAGAAATATTTAATACTCCTGACATAAAATAGAAGATTTCAAATGTTCTCACACAAAGCTTGTGCCTCACCTCACCAAACTAGGTAACCGTCAGCTGGACACTCTTTATCAATGAACCTAAGTATTCTTGATATCTAGCTTAGGAAGAGATGATCTGCACTATTGAACTGCACTGTTCTTTCCAGTGATAATAAAACTAAGAGAGCAGATACATATCTCTACATTGCCGATATCTGAAGCTTAATGAGATTAAACGCATCATAAATGCAGTAGCAAACATTACATCTGAGGAAACATTAACATCTCCCATCTGATGATATCGCAAATTTGAACATACGAAGGTGCAATTCTGCCATCACTGCTGTCATCTGGCACTAAGACAGACGTTCACATTCCCCCTCCCTACCCCAAACTTCCTTCCCTGGTCAAATGACCAGGCAGCAGCAGAATGTCAGACAGCTCCTTGATCAAAGGGGAGAAAACAGAGGACTTCTTGATGGGCTGTCTACCTTTCTGTCAGATCAACAGCATCAATCTACCCCCTGTATCTGTACAGTTGCTGCATCTGAAACAGAGTGGGAATGTGCAGCTGGGATTAGGGAGGAGAAGCTTTCAGCTAGATCAGACTGAATTTACAACAGTTTGCTAAGGCTAACTATGCATATTAATATTAGGTACTTAGCAAGGAGAGGTTGTCCAGAAAACAGTCAGAGAATTTTGGTTCTCATGATACTGGGCTTTGCAAGGTATCAGCTCAGGCTAGTAGTGTAAATAATTTCTATTTTGCCCTATTAACACTCTCCCTGTTTTGATTTGGTAACATTTTGGAGAGGTCTTAGACTGAATAGGTCATTTCAAAGAGTTGGCAACAGAAGAGATGAGATTCCTGCCTTCTCCAAAAGGACAGAAAAAAGAATGTATGAGGTGCTTTCTCCTGGAAATGTGAAGGGCAGGTCCTAGCAAGCAAACAAAACCAGACAGAAAATCAAGAGTTGATATGAGGGTAAGACAAAGCTTGCCATTAAGCCATTTCCATTACAATATTAGCACTCATTTTTAAATCTAAAATGAGATTTTAATCTCCTGAGAAATTTAACGTGCCATGCATAATCTTGAATATTTTGGGGGGTGACACAATTAACAAATAGCCAATAGCTTGTACAACAGAACAGTATTTCATTCTTTACATGCTCCAATACTTGCTAGGATCATAAGATTACTGAAAGTTAAATGGAAGGAGAGTTTGCCATATAAAAACATATAATCTCAAGCAGACCTTCTTATAGTTAGGTCATACATACAACAAACCAATGCTCAGCTTTTTTGCACACAAGGAAGTTCATTCACTGGCCTATGTAGCTCAGTTCTTTTCTGGTTTGGTCATATCTGTGAAATAATCCATTGGCTTTGGTAGGCATAAAACTGTAGCAGAAGTATTATGCATCATCCTACCGACTCCTAATTATGTCTTTCTTAATTTACATTTTTTCATACAAAAGATTAAGAAGTAATCAAATTGAGGAAACAATTGCAACGGGATGAGAGGTGTCTATAGTGCTCCAAATGATTATGTTTATACCGTCTTCAAAATGACAATGAAAACTGTTTCATCACCAGCTGTGGGCAATTCACATTCCCAAATCATTGAAATCAAGACATTAAACTATCTTTCTAAAAAAAAAAAAAAAAAAAAAAGGACTTTTTTTCTTTTTAGAAAGAAAGAAGAATTATTTTAATGCATTTAATTTGAATAAAGTAGCACAGCAGAGCTATCAACAACTCCACTGGTAAGTACTGCGATCTAGTGGTGAACACCTAGTTACGTGCATATCATTAAAACTAAAACACGCAAAGAGGCTATATCCTAAAGTCAAGTAGAATAATCAGCTTGTAAAGCAGGACTTGATTTTATTAAAGAGCATCAGTTGTAATATCAAAATGGCTGTTCAGACTCATCTAAACTTAAAACTCATCACTGAAAGGAAAACTGGCATTATTGAGTCATTTCTCACAAGAAAACTGTCCCAAATTATTCTCGTTTCATCTGCAGAAATAAAACCTCCTGAGTTTGTGAGAAATTCCTTCTTTTTGTTAAGCCAGATTCCTATCTCCCAAGAGAAGATAAATCTTATACACATACATATTTCTCCAAATGTACATGTAGCTCATTTCCTGTAGAGCCATGACCACAGTACCTTACCTCTATAACTACCTGTTTTACTCGTCCATCTTTTGATTTGTCTGTTCAGATGGAAAGCTCTTTGAGCAGCAGTACATTTCCACTTTGGTATAATAAGAACTGTCACAGTGTGCAAAGCCACAGGTCACCATAGCCCAATGTCACCTCCGACATTGTCCAGCAGCAAACACCCAAGGAAAAACACAAGCCAAGTGCATATACAGAATTACTGTTCCCTGCTGCCAGTAATCTGTAGCTTGGGGATTTCTGAAGCTGAACATGTAGGAAGTACAGACCATTGTGCTTAATATTCAACTGCACATGCTCTCTACAAACATCTCTTTCACCTGCACTTACCCTCCATGAGCATGTTTGACCTTTTTATGTTTATAGTTTAGGCCTCCAAAACATCCCATGGACCAGAACCACATAACATAACTACGACATGTCAAAATACAGGGGGTTTTTGTTTGTTTTAAATCACCTGTCTGATCATTTTACCAGGTTGCCCTGATGCTTTAATTCCAACCATGAGAAACCATCTTCTAATTATCTTCTCCCTCACCTCTCATCATGATTTTCTGGACCACTTTCATCTCTCCACTTACACACCTTTTTCCCAGGGCAACAATCCAGTCTATTAGCTTCTCCACCACTGCATAGAAGCTGCTACATATTCTTCTCAGCCTTCTCTGTGTCTGTCCTGTTTCTGCCCTGTGACCTGGGTGAGCAGAACACAAGTACGCCACGGAACTGTATAGTGACACATGGAATACACAACCACGTTTGCAGGACCCAATACTGTAACTCATTATAATGAGAGCTTTCAAGAAAAACCAACCAGCTTCGCATCCACTTGCTAGGTGCTAGGGTTTTTAACATATACTGGATGTAATCCACCTTTTCGCTGCTTCGCTTGGAAACAAAACAATAAATTCCATATACAAAATAAGTGTCCTTACTAGACATGGCCTGCAATTGGACAAGACATTTCATGCAAAGCTGTTCAGCAAAATGCAACACAAAAGTAATGTGAAGGAGATACTGGAAGGATGAAGAACTAATACACTTACTTTCAGCACCTCTGTGCTGGTAAACATCAACACCGGAAGAAACCAGAAACAGAAGACAGGCATATGCAAATGCCACAACCTCTTATTTTGCAAAGTGAGTAGAAAGACTAAGGAATGATTTTTAACTACATGAACTACAGCGACTAAAACTTTCCACAGAAACCCTGCAGAATCTAGAGGCGATAGCAAAAAGATGACTCCTTTTAGTCCTTATGAATTCCATTTATCTCACGTTTGGTCCTCCCAAAGGCACTTCCCTTTGACAAAGTCCTACCTTTCAAGTAAATAAGAAAAAACATGGATAACAAAGATAAAAGAGAACTGCTTATTCACTACAGACATATGAATAGAGGAAAACTGTGTCCTGGTGATATACCTTCTGGCCTCAGGCTGCCACAACTTCCTAACTGAATTATGACTAGTCAAGCAACACCATACCCATCTTCTCCTTCCTTTCAGTAATTTCGCTCCTGCTTGTTCTTATAAAATATATAGAACCTCAAAATCCACTTGGATAGTAGCTCTGCATTACAAACTGCCCAATATTCCTGTTTCACGGCTTTGATGTGGAAAACACTGTTGCCAGTCACCTTTCCCTTATTCTCCCTATCTGTAACTGCTCCATTTTTTCTTGCAATTGTGAGATTCCAATTTCTGCAAGAAGTTCTGTTGGAGGAAAAATAAAAAAAAAATTAAAAGGCTACAAAAAAGATTAGCAGGCAATCTGGTTTTGTTCTCCTCATGCAAAAAAGCTCAGACGTAGGAAGTCTGCACCCTCCAGCTTAGTGTCACACCACCTCCAAGAATTGCTTAACCTTGATCCCTGTTACGAAACTGCCACAGCTAAAAGATTAGGTTCAAATCATTGATAGATATAGATATATATAGAATCAGCAGCTATTGAGTAGAGCTGTGCCATGAGAGGTGTGGGAACATCCAAATTTTTCAGTATTTGGTAGAAAGTAGAGGTTTGTTTTTCAGGTACACGAAGCCTATGGAGGACAGTACAGAGGAGGCACAAGCCTTCCCTATGTTCTGTCCTTGAAAGACAGGGATGCAATACAGAAACCTCCATGCATGATCACAGTTAAAAACAACGTACTCGAACCTCAACTTTTCTTGCTAAAATAATGCAGTCCAACAATAGCTGTTTTCTACGTCTCAAAACCTAGAAAGTTAGAATCACTATACCCCACGGCTTTTCTCCTTTGTAAGGGCGCAGAGAAGCATTACAAAAGGGACTGAACTTTGTTTCCAGCGTTCAAGAAATGGGATGAAAAACAGAACATCTCATCTACCAGGCTCTGAACTCCAGCACCACTCAACAGAAAGTATTTCATGGACACTCCTCCTTAATCCTATGTTTTTCTGCACTAAAAATGTCAACTCCAATTAGGAGATGAGTTACTTCTGTTCTGGCTGAACTAGTTCACCCATACTTATTCTTACCTTTATTTAACTATTTATGTCCTTGTGCTTGAAACAGTTCCAGTGCCCAGGCTGATCCGCACCAAAACAAAAACCAGGTGATGTTTGACTTGTGATCACATCATGGAGCTCGAGTATTTAACAGACACATTTCATACTTCTAACTTCACACATGCATTTACAAATGAGCCATACAAAGGCTGTGGTTGAAAAGGAGCAGATGATATATTCTTCATAGCATGTCTAAGCTGGCAGCAAGTAAATGAATGTTATGATTTAATGAGGCTGCAGTTTCATTCAAAACAAGTACAGCTGACTTTGGTTAGCATCTGGCTTAAAAGAGAATTTCTACTTTTTTTTTGTTTTATTACGCAGGCACAAGTTTAATGAAAACAAAGTCAAAATGGTGACTTGCACATTAGCGAAGCTATGAGTGATTAAGAGAAGCAGTAAGTGAAAGGAAACATGGAGCCATACAACAGCTAAGCCATGAAATAACTCCTAGTAGTAATATAACTCAGACATGATTTTAAAACAGACAGAAACTCCTGAGGCAGCAGCAAATAAATCAAAGAGGCTACAAGTTCAAAAGCTAACTCTGTATATATGATTCAAAGACTGCATGCTGTCAAGTATCAACAGTACGCAGTATTTTTGCAATAATCTGGCCAAAGGGTTAACGTAATAAATGGTGACAAGCTCACACAGCCAATATGATGAGAAATATAGACTCAACTTCGGCCTTAGATGCGTGCCTGCAACTCTTATTAACGTCAGGGCAGAACTAGATGCATGTGTCTGCTGTCAGAATTTTGCTCACAGACGTTTACTATCAGAAAGTCTTCTGAATCCATTTCCTTCATTACTATGCAGCCTTCCATCTCAGCAGGCATAACCAGATACAGCAACTTCCTTAAGCACTCCTGTCTTCATTTATTTACACAATTTTACTTAGCTGCTTCTTTTAGTATGCAAAGGAGGTTGGTATCCTGAAACACAACATAAATGGTGCTCTACTCCACTGGCCTCTTAAGGGTACTTGAGAGCTATACGTACATACTCAACATACATTTGGACATTAATCCACTACATGATCAACACCTAGTGTCTGTGTCAAGTGACCAACGCACATGTACACGTCACATCGTGTGACAGGTGGGCAACTACCATATCATAGGTATCCACCTGCTTATATGAAGGACAAAGGCCCCAAGGCCTGTGTCGCATAGCTGCCTGCAGCCCCCCTGTTAACTGCACTACTTAACAACCGAGGTAAGGAGCTTTCCATCACTAGCTGATACAAAACTGAGCCAGGAAGCTGCTTCAGTTTTAAAACTGGATAAGGAGAATGACTTCTTTGTTCCAGCTGCTGCTGCTGATACAGAAATACAGCTGCTGAGAGATTTTATCTTCTCCATAGTTTTCCCAGTGATACTTCAGGAGGTTCCATAACTACACACAGAGAATTCCTTTTCAGCAGGACTGCAGCAGGATGGTCGAAGGGAAATGATCTTTCCACCTTCTGACAAGAAGTACCTCAGCCCTGATAGGGACAGCATGTGACCATTTTACCTCAGCTAGGGCCACTGTACCGTTAGAATGATTTTTCTGAAGCTGCAGATGTTGACAGCAGAATTCAGAGGGGTAATAATGTCCAACATAGTACTTTCTTGACAATGGAATAAACTTGCTAAAGTCCAAGTCAACAAGGCACTATGCTGCTTACTGAAGCCAAGGCAGAAGTGAGATTACTAATAAAGAAAAATAATAATAATGAGACATTTGGCAACTAGTTGTTTGTGCCAGCAGGTAAGGTACCACCCTGCTGTTTCTTGTATTGAAGGAGCTCATTGGCTCAGTTAGATATTACACCATACTAAGTGTAGTAAGTGACAAAGAGCTGACTTAAAAATAAAAAAAAACCCACACAGAAAAAAAAAAAAAATTGCTACAAATAACTAAACTCTCCTCCAAATACATCTACATTGCTTATTATTCTCTTAATTAAGTTGCCTTCGCTTCATACAGTGGCATGGTGCTTGTTAGCGAGGAGCACGTTTTATTACATCCAAAAGTCTACATGGCCGCTCGACCAAATGATGTGTTAGTGTGCTACCATAAAGAGGGATTCCTCATGATTTGAGTCTACTCCTTTCTACTGTTAAAATCATTTGGCAGAAGAGCTTCTAATCATCCAGAAGCTGAAATACTGATGTAAGAAAAAAATTCTAATCTAGTCCTCAGAAATACACCCAAGCTTTTGAATAGGCGTTGTCTCAATGCACAGAGAAGAGAGAGAACGTTTCATAATAAACTCTACTTTCCAAGAACTGCTAAGAGAAATATTTGCAGCATGAAACTTTGGGATGAAGCTAAGTAACAAATATAAAATGAAGCTAGAACTGCAGGAGAGGAAATAAAACACCTGCAAATACAGTAGAGGGAAATCATGTGCCTGAAGAAGTGAACATTCAGTATAGATTCTTTAAAGATTTTATTCTTCCAAAGTTGTTGGAAAAACAACTCTGCAAAAGGTCCTACAAGCCAAGGAATGTTCTCCCTGTCCAAACAAGTTTGAATTTTACAAATCAAACTTTTATATGATATCCAAAAAAAGACCATTATAATCATTTAGTCTCATCTCCTGTCTAAACCCAGTCAATTTCACCACTCCTTTGTGCATCAAAACTACAACTTGCTGTTGGAAAAAGCCTCTCTCTAGAGAGAAATCCATGCTTGATTGAAAGACTCCAAGTGATGGAGGACCAACCACATTCCCTAGGTAAGCTGCAACTGTTATTACTCTCATTGATAAAAAAAAGTGCATCTTACTGCTAGTCCATTTGTCTGGATTTGGCTTCCAGAATTCCAGATCACCATATGGCATTATCTAACAAGCCTCTGTTACCAGAAATCTTCCCCATATATAAGGAGGGCATATGTAGGCAGAGACTGAATTACTTTCAGTATTCACTTTGGGTAAACTTCATAGCTTGAGTTTTCCAAGTGTCTACTCATTCTGGCAGGTCTTTTCAAAGTATATATTTTAAAATAGAACACCATATTTCACCAATGGCATCATAAACATTTGCACAAAAATACCACCACCTGGCTGTTTCTACATGCTATTTCTAGCGTTCAAGGATCTCATCCGCTCAGTTAGGTATTGCAACATGCTAAGTTTATGTTCAGTTAAAACCCATGACCTCTTTCACTAATTTCCAAACAGTTCCCTATTTTGAAAAAAACTTTTTTTCTTAGATGTATAGCCTAAGAAATAATCTTAGGCTTTGAACAATGTTCAACCATATTCAGTGATTTAACACACATGGTATCAAATGAGTAAAAAGCAAAGAAAATTAGATGCCCCATTTGCAGAACAGACTAACGGCCATACTGCAAAAAGAATCTGAAATCTCAAAAGGAGGATCTGAAATCCCTGACCACTAGACGGAAGCAACCTACACCATGCTAGGCACTGCCATATGGCAGCACCCCAGGAGCCTGGCGCAAGTGCCTCCAAGCACTTTGATGTGGAGCCCAGAAGCCTCTCTGAAAAGCTGCTGTTATTTCCAAACACTACACAGTGATCAGTGTTTTCAAGTTAAACTCCAGCTACCAGAGAAGTCAGTAGAAAGGTACTACGACAGAGCATTGGATTCCAGCAACTATTTCCAGGCTGACTTCTGAGTTTTCTAGGTAGATGTACCATGAGAGCATAGTCTAGAAGCCAAGACTGCTTCCCCTGCTCTCTCACCCGTGCTTTCCAGAGGAAAGCCCTACCTAGCATCTCCTCATTGCCTCCTCTTTTACCAACCGCGTGCCCTCTGGGACATGACTTTGCACATCTTTCCTACACTGATGCATCACTCCAGAAGTGCCATGTTGAGTGCTCTTTCCCCACAAGAAGCTGGTACTACCTCTAACTTCCAAGCAAGTTGGATGTGTGGCTTTCAATTCCCTTAGACTGAGGAAGGTCTTCCTTCCTTCTATCCTTCTTCCTTCTTTAACAAGACAACAATTAAAATTGCATTTTGTGAAATGTCAAGCTTCTTAGTTGTTTTGCACGCTGAGCACACTCACCACTGCAACACTTCTAGTTGACTCCCCTTTCTCTTTTTCAATAATCCCAACAGGTTAAGGCAAGAACGGCCAGAGAAACAACAACTTCAGCTACCTGGGGAACAAGTCAGAAAAGCACCCAATGTGTGGTGAACATGTGGATGAGAATTCTACACATCAGTACTTGAAACGTGTCTGTGTCTTACATTAGGCTTTATGAAACTACGTTAGGAAGGGGCAAAATGTAAGGTGAGCAACAGTATAACCCTTTGATCTAAGCCAACTTTAGGGAAGACTTAAATGTGTGGTTTTAAGGAAAGATTTATAGTTCTAGAGATAAATCCTTTCAATACTTAAAGGGGGCTTATAGGAAAGATGGGGAAAAACTTTTTAGCAGGGCCTGCTGTGATAGGACAAGGGGCGATGGTTTTAAACTAAAGGAGGGGAGATTTAGACTAGACATAAGGAAGAAGTTTTTCACAATGAGGGTGGTGAAGCGCTGGCACAGGCTGCCCAGAGAGGGGGTGGATGCCCCATCCCTGGAAACATTCCAGGTCAGGCTGGACGGGGCTCTGGGCAACCTGATCTAGTTGAGGATGTCCCCGCCCATGGCAGGGGGGTTGGACTAGATGGCCTTTGAAGGTCCCTTCCAACCCAAACCATTCTGTGATTCCATGAAATATAAAATTACTCTTGGTAAAATCTATTCATGTTGGATTAATCTAACAATTTTCTTCACTAAAAACACCCAGATTTGTTTACCCAGAGACTTGCAAGATTTTTGTTAAAACTGGAAATACGAGATGTAACACAAGAATGTAAAAACATAATAAAATGATAGACGGGGGGGGGGGGGGGGGGGGGGGGGGAGTTCTGCTTTATTAGGAACAGTCATGTAGGTAGAAGCTTACCAGAAGAGTTTCCTAATGAGTTCTTGAATTTCTCCTATTAAGTATTTTCATTAATTACCATGGCCTAAGAGGAAGGCTACTTAAATCTGCTATGATACAAACTTAGAAGTCATCCTTAGTATTCTAAGGAATACTTTGGAGGATCTGGAAATCTTTGCTGTTATAAGGAAATGGGATGAAATGTAGTAATAGTAAAAAAAAAAAAGAAAAAAAAGAAAAAAAATCAGGTCCTTAGGAGTAAAGAATAGTAAATTCTTTTGAAAAAATGAGAGTTCATCAGCTGCAAACACAAAAGGGTAATGAGATTTCAATAAACTGATGGTAAATATTTCTTTATTTCCAACTGTTTCACGATCATGAAAATTCACTTTTAAATATTCTCATGGATAGCTACACACCAAAAAAGAGTAAATACTGAAACTGGGAACTGAATCATCTCAGAGCTCTGCATAACACTCATTTTAAGTACAATGCATATTTTAAAAAGTAACATAATTGCAAAGGTATGTTCTTTAAGAAATATTACAAAATTATATCTTTAGCCATTATTCATCCAGCCCTTGAATAATTTAATTTCCTCCCAAAGATAACAGTTATTTCGGTCTGTTTGACAGCATTATCTATGTACAAAGAGCATACCCTGATGAGCACAATTTCAGTAGTGCTTCAGCTGCATTACTAATAATCTTCTTTTTGATATTCTTTTGTTTTTAACTATCTGGTCACACAGGTACTGCAATATTCTTCATGCAGAAAATAAAGTTGTATAGATACACTGGGAAAGTAATGCAAACCTTTACAAGTAGGCTAAATGCTAAACATGGCTTGTTTTTTAATAAACACAGCACTGACAGAAACAATCTCTTGAAGAGTTCTTGAGATTTTAATCACTCGTGTTACTGAATGACAAGAATAAGACTTAAACCTTTCAAACACAGGCCATGACACTGCATCTGCTTTTGGTTAACAAAGAGATCCTTTCACACGGAACTGCAGAACTACCATCTTGCTGCACTGCTATAGCTATCAATGAAAATACCCAAATACTATTCATTAAGGCCTATGTAATAGGATCCAAACTTGAAAACACTAGTCAGATTCTTAGGAACCAATTTTAGGCAGCCATTACAAACTCGATGGAATGCCTAGGAAAATGAAGACTGTATTTCTTGGTTTTATATTAAAAGTATGTTTAGCTTAACTAAAAAAACCCAAACCCAAAAAACAAAACCCCAAACACAAAACACCCCTAAACAACAAACAAACAAAACCACACCACCACAAAACACCAAAACCACCAACCCCAAACAAATGGAAAACCCCACCTCTTCCTGGGAAAACCATAACCTGTGTACATTTCTGTATAATCTTTGTAGTACTGAGAAAAAAACATCACTGTAAATAAACAGTTTTAAATGGAACGTATAGATATTAGGCATGGCTAATGACCACACATTCAGTTTCGCAGAGAAACACA
Source organism: Phoenicopterus ruber ruber (assembly GCA_009819775.1). NCBI lineage: Eukaryota > Metazoa > Chordata > Aves > Phoenicopteriformes > Phoenicopteridae > Phoenicopterus > Phoenicopterus ruber. The sequence continues at coordinate 2,582,400 of CM020221.1, forward strand.
AACTTCATCAAATGAGTAAGTTTTGTGGAAATTATGCCTGTCTCTTCCTATCCTTCCTCTATAAATCTTAACAAATATTGGTATTCATACTAAAATAACAATTGGGGGAAACCACTGTAAAAAACAAAAACAGGTTAAAAGTGCTTATAAACAGAGCTGGTATTTGTCTGTTGCTCTTCTCATTTCAGTGGTTCAACACTGTAATTGTTACAAGCCTTTTGTTTAAAAATCATAAACAAAAAACCACACAAAAGTATTTTGTGACTGATCCAATGTAACTGCAAATAGACTCAGATGATAAACAACACACTATTTCTGAAGAATCTACTTCTTTTTTGTATTGTTCAGTATAGCTTTTGTCACAGGAATGTATCAGAAGTACTGTTGCTTTCTTAATGGATTATGGATACTGATGGAGTTATAGTAATTGGGAAAAAATACTTTTTTCTTTAATCTGTTAAAGGTCATTTGAAAGGTCTCTATTTTTTTCCTTGTTAAAAATGACAACACTGAACTGAAATTATGCAAAGGTTCAATAGAATGTAATTTAAGAGTAAGAGGACAGTAGAGTTAAACCGCTATTGCAGTTGTCTTGTTTACCTCCTCAGTTTCTTCTCTTTTGTTTTGTTAATTAATTTTAATAACTGGCCTTTTTAACCTGATTTCATATGGATCACGTCCTGGCTATGAATGCAAACTTCAAACAGTATTTGTTTTAAATAATATTACTTTTTTTTTTTTTTTTCCCCACTTGCACAGTAGAAACTTCAAAGTTCACAGATTTTAGGAAATTAGTTCATTTTAGGAACTACAAGTCTCCTTCCTCCAGTCTTGCTGCTAAGATTGCAATATCACAGTACAACTTGCACTTTGCTAACCTTAGATCAAGCAAAGAATGAACATCACGAGCCCTTTGGCATACTGGCATGCTATCTAGCAGCACATACAAAAAGTTATTGAAATCACTGAACTGTTCATAAAATAATTAGAAGCTAAATATTGTTTGCAGAAACCACTGGGGAAGTAGTTTATGTAATGAACAATTCCATTTTATTGACGTTATCCATGGAAAATTTCTGACCAGAAAAGAAAGAAAAAAAAAGGTCAAAGAAATTACTAGCAAAGAACTATTTACCAGTTCAAATCATCACAACAGGAAGAGAACAGCAATTGCATCAGTTGCTGCTTCAGGAGATCAAGTCCACATATGACTTGGAATGTTTTAGTTAATAGATGGCATTTATCACAATGTGATAGAATAAAAGAAAGATAATTGTTAATCCCCATTTCCGCAAACATTTAAATGTTCAACCCTAATAAAAGGACCTAATTAGATTGCACTGATAAATGCAAATCTCTTCAAAATAGCTGTAAGCAAGTACATGTGAATAGATGGTTTCCAATGAGACTTGACAAGTGGAAAGCAGATGGCAACATGAAAGACTTCAGTTCTCCTGTAAGCCACGCGCTATAAAAGCTGTGAGAGGTTTATGTTTCAGGTTTGGTAACCTTAGAAAGTATTTTTAACTGGCAGTCACTTGAACAAAGATTACCACAAAGAATTAAGCAGTATCTTGCATGCTACCAGGGTACTACGGAACTGGTTTAAACATGGTTTTTCGACAGAAGTTTTGTCAGATAGTTAAAAACATTTGAACTCTTGGGAAAAAAACCAACCTAGGAAAAATACAGCTGACTGGATATTCTTCACTATGCTATCGTGACAAGCTTTTTCTGCCCTTGCAAAAAACATACTTATGACAACATATGCTCTGCCTTGCCTCAAAACAGATTGCCTCCCTGTAGCAAAGGCTTATTACCAGAAGCTGATCCTTGCCATATTTATTTAAAAGGCATCCCTGGATCTTTGCAACCATGTTTCCCTTTTGGTGAGCAAGGAAATAGACAAGCATCCGCTAAACTACCCATGTGAATTTTTAATGTAGACTTAGACCCACATAGTGTGGGGAAAAAAGAAAGACAAAGCAAAAGAAATTGATGATGAATAATACCCAGAAAGTAAATAAAATATGAGACAACAAGTTTTAACATGACTCAGGCTGAATGAGCACTTCCTTGCCTGGAAATCACAGCTAACGGGACATTTAGCCTTGTATCTTTAACAAAACAACAAATAAAGCCAGGAAAGAAAGCTGCAAACATTGTGAATCATCAGAGGGTCTCCTGGAGTGCCTCTACTTATCCAGGGTACTGTGAGAGGACTTCAGTTGTGCCCATGAAGGGTTCACAGTTTTCTGACTTCAGGCATCTAACTCAGGAGCCAGAATTTAGAGCACAGCCTGTCTAACCGACAGAGATTACAGACAAGACTTATAGGCTAATTAGTCGGAGAAGTCTGGTTTTAACCCCCTGAGGTTACTGCAAATGCATACTAGGGCCACCACTAGGAACAAAGCACTCCATTTAGAAATCCCCCTCCTCTCATTTTCTTTTCTGATTTTTTTACAGTGGATTTGGGAAAGCATTATTTGGGATTTCAAGTCCAGAGCTCACTTCGGTTTCACATGCCTGATGGCTTTGAAAATACTTGATTTTTTTGCCAAAACTTTATCCAGGCTGGCATTTCCATATTTACACTGCAGAGGAAAATCATCTCCTAAGGTCCCAGCCAGCAAGCTGTGTTCTTGCCTGAATCCCGACAGATCTGAGCCACAGCAGGATGTTTGTTCTCTCTCACTGGACAAAGACCAAGAGGAAAAACAAAGTGAGGAGGGAGACAGTCCCACTGTCTCCTTGCAAGGAATTCACAGCAATGGCCTCACCGTCAAAACAGCTTCAAAGGCCAACGCCTGTGTTTACACCTCACGTTTTGCCATGGGGTCTGTGAGGGTCCAGCTGTGTTTAGAAAAGCAGGGCTTTCTTGTGCCTTGTCAAACTCCTGCAGCACCTCGCTTCATCTTGAGCTGGCAAACGTGCCCTCTTAATGCAGAACAAAACCTGCGCTCCTGGGATCCTGTAGGCTCTTTTATTCGGTAGCTGCCTGACTGCCCACAGATGCGTATGCATATCACTTTCAATTAGGTAACTTTCACCCTAGTTTAGAACTGAGCATGATCATTTCCCGCCCTTCAGTTTTTGCTGCTCGCATTTTGCCTTTCTAAACACCTCTCAAGGCCTCAACCCTGAGTGAACTTCAGAAACTAATTAGAAAGAAAAGGTGAGCTCTCTCAATCCTTTCACAAGCTGACTTCAGTTATCCTGTGTCTATTTTTTTTCTTCCTCCCTTCGGTTAGAAAACAGTACGTCTGTTCAAGTTTTGATCCATTAGTTGGAAAATTAAGCAATTAAAGCAGACAACATCTGTGGACAATGATTTATCAAACAGTTTCAGGAACCAAAGTGTAAATTGAAGCCAACTTCAAGAGCTGGAGGCTTAATATATCTTCAGCAAAAAAGAAGAAAATAAAGAGAGAGAGAGAATGAGTCTACACAGAACCTCAATCTCCTGGCAATTAGAAATGGGAAGATATTTATAGGTGTGATGAAGAACAAAAAGAAGAAACCATTATAGCAGTCTAGAAAGGGGATCATTTCAGAAGACTAATTTTATTTTAATTGCTGCAGAACAATGTACTCATTTAAGAAATACACCATTACAGCAACAGCCTAGTGATTTGACTTTGTATATGTCACTGACTTTAAGCTATGTGATACAAATTCTGTAGTATTCGACATTTAAAAGTTTTTTTAAGGAAAAAAATACAACATTACTGGTGAACTCTTATATTTTGATATAAATTATTTGATAAAAACTCTTATTTTTGGTATTTGATTATACCTCTTATAATCAAAGGTAATTGTGAAGGTGATTTTGTGTCATTTTGATTAAACAACTAGTTCTCAGACTGTTGACAAGTTTCATTAAGAGCAAGTTTTATTTTCTCTCCTGCAAAATTAAGAGAGTATTAGAGGGAATTATTACCCCTCACTGATCTTATCAAGGATTATATATGAATATTTGATTTTTTTGTATCAGTAAGCCCTCATCCAAAATAACGCAAATCTTGTACACTGATCTGCTTTTAAGAAACAATGAAGCAGCTAAAAAGATCAACGCTAAATACTTACAGTACTAAATACTGTGATTTTGATGGTAAATGTAAAAAGGCTTATCAAGTGACAGCTGAAAGATAATTATAATAATGCTCTATCAGATACAGTTTTCTAAGCACATCCCCTATTGACAGGATATGAATAGGCTCACTGAAGGCATCCGAGAGGGATTTTCTCCTTAGTACTCAGCAGAACAATAAACAAGACATATCCTGAATGCATTGCAAGCCCTGCAACGCACCTGATTTCAGCCCCTATTCAAAGGGATTACATATTGTGGCAGCTCTTCTAGGAACGTTCATGGCATTTGCCGCACATTACAGCTATGGTGATTGCCCACTATCAACACCGAAATTGCTGCTGAAGAATACCAACATTACTCTCCAGCTTGGGTAAATCCTATTGCAATACAGGTCACCGCAGTGTGCCTGGCAGCTGAGCTCTGGTCAAGAAGCAAGTCAGCAAGAGAATGGGAACACAAAACCTCGATGCCTTCTCTTGGGCGACCTGAATCACTTCTCAGTTTGGCGCTCACGTTGCAGGCAAAGCAGCGTATTGTGCTGCGCTATGCTATTACAGACCCGTTTTGTGGATTATACCTAGTGCCAGGTGCTGTGACAAGAGGTATCCAGCAGGAAAAGACAGTAAACATGACGGCAGAGGGGGAATGAGTGCAACTTCCCGCACTTTCACCCGCATCGCCCCATTTCAATGCTCCTGTAATGTTCCCCTTACCACAGAAAGTTGGGAACTCCTGCATAATTGTGTTACTATAGCGGACACTATCAACAGGAAAATAACTAGAGGATTACAGCTTTGTCTTCATTAAAAGGAAAAAAAAAAAAAAGAATTAATTATTTGGATGTTTAATTCAATCTACAAAAGTTCCTGGCTTTTGGGGGAGTTGAAGATTTTGGTTATTATTTCCAGTTTAAAGTGTTCTGCATGGTAGACACACACGTTTACGTTACTTTTGTAAAATTACTTATGAGTTTGAGAGCTTCAAACCAATCCCAGAGACACGACAAGGACTCGACCGCCAGCATCCCTTCCTCTCTCTGTCAAACACAAACAGTCCCAGGCAGACCGCTTGGGTAGACGTGTTCGAATGCTTGTGAGCATTAGGAAATTATATCGATGTGAGAATGAATGAGAATGGGGAAAATAAATCTGTTTAGCAATTCTGTAAATAAAATCCCTTTCCCTTAAGTTCATACATTTAGTTTTGTCATGATAACTTTCTAAAAGAACCCCTAGGTTTTATTTTACATGTTAAAGAGAAAGCAACTAAAATTTTCTCACTACCTTTGAGGCTTGCAAGAAACTGGTAAACATTTACTTTTATTGTAAAAAATTAAGTTTTCTGAGTCTACTGTGTATTATATATTTGCCTTAATTGGGCTGATTTTAGCCTCCTTAAATTTTGTCTAATTTTTTAACTTGGACTTTTATTTGTTGCAGAGTTTCTCATAAAAATCTGCAAACGAATTACAAACTGTGGTTAATGAGCTATGCATAAACCTTCTCTTTTCCTTTATCATTCTTACCATCTGCTTTGGCTGTTTTATTATCAGCCTGTAAGCTAATAATCTATCTGCTTTATTTCCCATCTCACTTGGAAAAAAAATGATGAAGAAATCCAGAAGAGTTTTCAAACTCTTTGTTTTCTCCGAATTTTCCCCAAGTGGTGCCTTGTGGTCCAATCTGTGTTGTGCTCCCATTTTCTCCACTGCAAAATCCCGCTTTCCAATTCCATTAAACAAGCCCATCAGATTTCCAACACGCCGCCCTGCCCCCCCCAAGAAAATGGCAGTACAGCAATTGTAAGATTCAAATCAATCTATTTTACCCTAGTTCTCCATTGCTATTAAGCAAAAATACTTCCTTTTCCCCCCACTATTCCTACTGCAATCTTTAATGACTACAGATTTGATGTAAAATACGACTACAGATTTGCAGAAAAAAACCTGCAGTGTTTATGTCTTATTTATCCATATACAAGAAAAGTATTTAACCACAGCCTTCTTTCTATTCACAAGTCTAACACGTGGTTTGATAGAATTGTTCCTTCTCTTCCAGTTAGGGCCAATAAGTTTCTGGGCATCTATATTGCATTTTGGTATGTCCCATCACACAAGTACCATTTACATGGGATGTTAATCTAATTAAATTAAAAATTCTCTCATTTTGTCTAAAATTATCATTAAAAACTTCAAATATTCTCTTCTGAACTAGGCCAGTACTGCATTTTCATTTGATGTTGAGATTGTACCGGGTGACCTTGTTTCACTTCACTATTACCTCTTTGCACACACACGGACATCCGACTCAAGTGAATACGCTATACTGTGCGGAACACACCGCTATTACAGAGCTAACCTATATAGAAAGAAAATGTTGCCAAACAGATTTTCAGTGCCTATCCATTACATAGCTAATTGTTGCCTTAAAGAGGACTTTAGGAAGCTGAGCTAATATTTTTAATAATAATCTCAGGAAAAAATAATAAAATAAAAAATATGAAATATAAAATACCAGGACACTGTTTAAAATTATAAAAAGTGCCCCTGAGCACCATTATTTCCTAAGGGGTGCAAGCTACGTAATTTTGGCTGTCTTCAGCTTAAAACAGTAAAGACCAATAGCACAAGAATGAGAAACAGGACCAAGCTCTTTAAAAATGGATTAAAAAAACCTTAAATTCAGTGCTATATGGAATACAATCATTACTAAGCAGGTTAAGGAACAGCGTAATCATGGTCCCTCCTTTCTAATTAAGCCACTATTTTCAGAACTGAGAGTTAGATGGCACTTTTTCTTCTTTATAACGGAATAACCAACTGGAAGAGAAGTTGGAAAAGCCAGTACTAAGAACTAGGCTTTATTTAAAGAGTGTGAATTTGTGAAGAACTATCACAAAGCGAGCAACAAACAGTTAACCACTAAACTGAAAAAATTCCTTTGGATCATCTGCAGATTTCCTAGTAGAGCCGCTATTCCAGTGCACAAGCTCTACAGAGACTTTAATCCATTTTGTACCTGAAAAGGGGCATGTGAGTGAAATTATTACCTTTTCAAATGCAAGCTCATGGGAACATAGCCTGGTGCTGAAAACTGAGACTGAACTGAGCAAAAAAAGAAAAACAAAGCTTGGTTAGATATTATGAGGTCCTCATGTCTGCCTCAGGCACGCTATGTACAAAAGGCGCCTGGTAGGTTCTGTGTTATGAGCGCATGTCTTTATTAGCCTTAACCAGCTTTGTTTTCTTACTTTCTTGTGCTCTGACATACATTATAGTACTTCAACAAGCAAACAGCACATGAACAAGGCTGGCTGTTTCCCACATTTTCTGATTTACTATTTGTTTTATAAGCCAAAAGCAAGCCTATCTGAACAATTTGTATTTATTTTTACATTTACTCTCAGTACATTCCTGTGATAAAAAGAAGTTTATCTTCCCAGGTATAGAAACTCAGAAGAACAGAGAGAGTGCATGTACCTGATTCAAGCCACTTTGAAGTCCACAGAAAGACCGTGGGCAACATTCATCTCTCCTAACTGCAATGATTTAAAAGTTGTCTGGTCTAAGGTTGTTGCAGAGGCCTCCACAATCAAATACAATTCTGTCTTCGAGTATGATTCATTACTCTCTGCATGCACCAATCTCTCCCTGTTGATATAAAGAGGACCCAGATGGGTAGTTTAGGTCAGGTATCCAACTTTTAAGGCTGCTGCAGTTAAGTGAGATCCACTGCTATCGACTTAAATGGAATGGATTCTGACAGAAAGTAAAGCCACGCAGGAGTGTATGGCAAAGTGGTGCCATGATTTCTCAATCTCCAGTCCTTATCCAGTAAAGACTATCGCTCTTTGCCATAGACAAGTTTTCACTTAATGCAGTCCTAAAGCAGCATGCCAGTCAAGGGAAGAACAAATACAAAATACGTCAATTAATTAAAAAAAAGGACAATTAATATACAGATTGACTGTATTTCTTCTTCTAGAGTCATTATCATCTACTACTTTTTTCTCCTAATTAATCTACATTTATGTCATGCCAAGTGAACTGTACACAGTTTGTAAACAAGGCACCAGAGCATCAGGCTTTCTCCTGGCAACCGTTACGACACCTGATAGGTCACACCCCCAAATTTACACAGCCAACATTCTTACTGCAATTGTTTTCTTTCTTAGTGCTAAAATACTAACATATATCCTTATCATGCAAAGAAGTTGCACCTTAGTAGTAAGTAGTACCACTCCTATGACTAAGTAGCCCTGACCCATCTCAATAATTGGCCGTGGGCCAGAAGACCACAAGGCCCTTTTCCAGCCTGTTTTTCCATCCCAACAAGAATGCAGGCTGGTGTAATTCGTATGTTACAGTACTTTGGTTCACAGAAAGGCAGGAAAATAGGAAGAAGTAATGCCTTTCAGTTTACGTACTCCATCCCCACAAAAACACCAAAGGAATAACAGCAAAGGGCTGTAAGAAATCAGCAGTCATTAGACAAGCTCTGCAACTCTTCACGATGGTGTCTAGAAAGTTTTCACCCAGGACAATCACCCAAGCAAATCATAAAAGAGAAGGTCACAAATATCAGAGATTGAAAATGCTGCTGAGTATTCAGTGGCTGGCCAATATGGGTTACAGAGAAGCTCCTATACTTCAGCTCTTTGGATGGAAGGGGGGACAGTTCTTGTTTTACTCACAAAGGAAAGGGCTCAGTTGAGATTATGCTTGTTTTTTAAATAGACCTGAACCCTTTCATAACAACAACAAACCACCCAAACAGAAAAATCTTCGGAAAACCAGTGATTTCCCATGCAATCTACACCACCCTTTTCTTTGGTAAGTTTCAGCTCAAGAGGAGAGTTTCAGCTCTGATTGAGTATACAGCACACCCTCGTAGCTACTGACTGTGACAGAATCTGCAATTGATATATTTGTCTGTCCTTATCTCTCTTTTGTCCAGTTTTTAAAGCCTGTTGGACACTAAAACATCTCAGGAATAGATCTGTCACTTCTGTGATCATACTTGACACAGGTTTTCCCTTGCTCCTTGTTCCAGGCTGCAGTTCTGCGCTGCTTTTCCCACTAGGCCATTTAACTTGCTTCCATCCAGCTCAGCTTAAAGCACAGCTGCTTAACTACAGAAAACTTTAAAAGAAACCTTGGAAGCAGTTCAGAAGCAATCTTTCTACCATAAAATTTTTGCTAGTAATTGAGAGTTTCACAACTCCTCCCTTGTCTGGATATATATAGTGCATCTGTATCACCATTTTAGTTCAGATAGGATTGTGGTTTGAGGAGAATCCCCTAAGTGCCCCACTCACCACATTCAGCTCGCATGAACTGAACTTATTTTGGAAGTACTTAAACCAGATGTGCTTCATCTGCTGATGACGCCGATTCAGTTCAAGGGCCCACAGCAGTGGTAGCCCAAAGTATACTCCCCAAAATGCTGTGCATGTTGGGTCCTCAGCACCAACTGCTCTACTCTACAAACAGATGTGCTCCTGCAGCACCCTACTACATGCCAGTATGGACACAGTCAGACAGTCTTGTCTTTGTTTCCCGGCTTGGAAGTCATTCTCCTCCCAGAATCTTCCCACTTTTAAAAGGAAGGAGGCCATTCAAATGCTGCCCTCGTGTCCCTGGTTTGTCCTGACAGAGAGAGGTGAGATCTCATCTACTCCCCAGTACTAAATTACAGGCTATGAAATATTAGCCTTTACTATTTTCCTCATGAGAAAAGTACTCCTGCAGAGTGTTTGGAAAAGAGAAATGAGGCTGCCTTCCTCTTACTAAGGTAATTAACAACAATGGAGCTCCAGTCTTGTCAGCCAGCCTAGCTGCAACCAGAAGAAAAGCCAAGTACCGACACCCCAATTTCATAGTACCAACAGTGGATATTAGTGTCCAAACAACGAGGTTCAAAGGAGTGACTGATTCTCAAAGAAAAATGCACCAAGCTAAGTAAGACCGTGTCAAGGTCTAAGATGACAGAACTAAGAAAATTCGTAATGTTAAAAGATACTGCTTTTAATATTCACCCCCTTAACATGAAAAAAATCCCCCCAGTCAACAGAAATTTTAAATGGAACAGAAGCCACAGCAACCATGTGAAGCTAATCTTTAACCTCTCTGGTCTTGATTCACATAATTATAATTGTGTTAAATGCAATGCCCTTTGATTCAAAAATACCACCATTACTGTAACGGAAAAAGTAATTAGTTTTTTTAATTAATGAGAGACTTGAAAATGCACGAAGGGAAGCATTAATGTCTGTTTTTCTTGAGCTATTAAAATAATTGTATAAAAATATCACATAAAGAAGTCACATCACACTACAGATCTAGTCATTAGGGCTCTGCTAAAAAAGTATGCTTTAAGGTACCAAACACAGATACTTGCATATCAAGAAAGATTTAATCATCCAATTGGACAAACTAAATGCTTATCTCTTATTCACTAAGGATAAACAAAAACTGTGGTTAAAAAAAAAAAGCAGTTCAGTACAGTTAAGAAGAAGAATAGTATTTTGTGTCACCATTAGTGTAGCACATGCCTCATTGCACCCGGTGACACTGGTTCAGCCAACACAAGCCTCAACACAGTCTTGAAGGGCCAAGGACTACACCACAGGCCCCTATTCAGGCCTAGAGATTAACCTCACCTACAATGTAGATATTGACATCTGAATTAATAATCTATAGACAATGACACCTCTAAAGTCCAACATATTTTACCTATTTAGATAGAGACCATGGGATGACACATTAGGCCCCAGAAGTACCTATTTCTGTTCACTAACTATAAGGGAACTGCAGATTACCAATTCATGCATAAATATTTAAACACAGATAATAAGACTTAATAAAATAGTTCTTTAGAGTGATTCAACTTTTTTTTTTAACTAAATTGTTAACGTTCTCCCCCTCCCCAAACTGTATTTCAGTCTGACACGAGTGTAAGTCTCTAATGATGGGAGAAAAAATCCTGCACGTTTTACATAAATTTTTGCAAGGAAGTAAGTACCACAGTGAGATAAGTAACACAGCAACTTACTGTATCTTCTGCTTCTCCACAATCCAAAGGAGGATTGTTTCTCAAACAGAAGTTACCTTTGTGCTAAAATGCCCCTTCTGAGTGGAGGCTTTTCTATCATAGAAGCTCAATACAATCTATACTATTTCTTGAAAATCATCTCTCCTAAAGGCAGATCCTGAAAGTACTCTGGGCGATTACAAAAATAAAGTAGCTTCAAAATCATCTGGAAGGCTTTACAATATTTTCAGGGAGTATTTCTGGTTAAAACAAAGATTAAAAAATGCGATGGTCTGCTTGAAGAAAATAATTTTGTACAGTAAGCAAGGTTGGAAATAATTTAGTGGAAAGTATGGCAGCGTAGTTTTACAGAGTCTCCCATGTGGGACCAAGTACTCCCCGGTGTGATGTCACTAAGTTCTATGTCATAATCTTACTTTAAAATATGCATTATTTTTGTTCAAAATGAGTTGAGCAATTCAACTGGAGTACATACTGGCACAAAAGCTAGTAGACTTATTCACTGAGCCAAGCCACAGGCAAACACTTCTGCCACCGCAGAATGACCTATCCCTCTAAAAGAACTGTCAGTGTTTTAATCATTTTAAGAGAAGGGACACCAGGAAGCTTTGTGTAAAGGATAATCTACTCTAACACTTATGCACCACACAACTCTTAAATTCAAGAAGATACTTCAAACGCTCAAAAATCAGAAAGCAAAAATACAATAAAAATCCCATAGCTATGGTATGATTGTTCACTACTGAAGCTTAACAATACTGCTCTAATTCTAGAAGCTAAATACTTATCAATAAAATACTTGCAGATGCTCTCCAACTGAATTCATTTGCCTGGAGAAGTGGAGGGGGAAAAAAAAAAAACAAAACCGAACACAGGACTATAGGTTAATGAGGTATTTAAAACAAGAAATAGGAATTCATGCTTCTACTTGCATTCTCTAAATCATTTTATACATTACAATACATTGTGTATCACAGCTCTGGGTCTCCAGTTCTGAGCTTACCCCTATGACTTAACACTTTAAAATCGATCTTGGCAAGTCTGTCAACAAGGGAGAAAAAACCCCAACAAATTGAATATCATTGATTAAACCTGAAAACAAGAGGGTCTGGGTCCCTTCAACACAAAAAACACACAAATGGAACTCAGCTGCCACAGCAAAAAGAAATAAGACTTGAAAATAAGGCCTTGCTTCACTAGGTGTATGAATCAGGCATATTAAGCAGATACGCTATGAAACAGATCTTGGACTCAATGCGTTTGTGTATGCATCAATGACAGCAATATCATATGCTCTTCTGTTTCAAACAAAGCCAGCTCCACTGTCCTTAATCTCCAAGTATACTGCTGTCCTCGCCCTCATCCTATAAAGGAAAATAAGAAGGAAAAAATGGACTAGGATAATTAGAGATTTCAAGAACTTTTTCAATGAATCTTGAAAGTTAAAACTTCGAAAACAGGACGTCTAGTGCTTGCGGTGCTCCAGAGCATATCAGCAGCCTTCCCACACTCAGAAACAGGAGGACAAGGAACAGCAACTAAATCTGCAGAAACAGCACTCAAATGCCCTAATATCCTAAAGTGACACTCGCTTAAGGGAATGTCCCCCTTGCTAAAGGCCATCATGATTTCAGGGCTGGAAAGTCAATATCAAACTAACTGAATTGTAGATGTACCATCTACTCTCTATCTATAACAGTGGTCTAGTCACAAAACAAGACAAATATAAAAAGCCTGCAATAATGTACAAACATCACTGTTTACTGATGACAACCTATAATGTATTCAATTGTATACTTCACACTATTCCAATGACTCTATAAATAACGGAATAAATGCATAATGCACTTGACAAAATTTTATCTCACATTCAACCAGCTCTAGTTCAGTGAAACATTAATTTTGTTTATCTGTCTGAAATACTGAAAATGAACTGTGTATTTCAACTTAATTGCAGCTGCAGTCTTCATGAGCTTTTTTTTAATATATCTGAAGTATATGCTCCCACATTAAGTTTTCATAAAATACTGAAATGTGTGAAGAAATGGACTTGTGCTCTCACTTTTTTCCTTAAGAGTTAATTTAGACATTACCTTACAGAGCGCTTTAGTCCCTAAGCCACCTCCCCACTGCTACATTTAATGAGAATACTTAGTTTCAATATTACTTTACAGCATGTTCAATCTGACATGTCTTCAATTTACAAACTACAAAATGTGATTATTCCATACTATGACATTGCCTACTAGAAATGAAAGAAATACAATTCAAATTAAATTGTATTACTAATTTACGTCTACATATAGCTTATTAACTGCTGCTGGCTTCTCAGTCGGGTAGGCAAGATAGGAAATGCTTTGATTTATGTAACAATTAGAGTAAGACCAGGGGTTCTTTCCATAGTTAAAGCGCATTTCTTCTCTGAAGTGCGACTTTTCAGACAAAAGTCTTGCAGATTCCATATTTCTCTCATAAACATTGAGAAATGGTTTCTCTCCTTAACACTGAGAAATAGTTTGGGTTACAAGTGAAAGTTCTTTTTCTAATTTTGAATCCTGTAACTTCCATCAAAATCCAACTGAGTTTGTTACTTCTCATATTACTAAAACTCCAATGCAGACAGAAATTACATTATTTTGGAAAAAAAGTGTCTCTGGTTACAGATACTGGGCTCATTTGAAGCTTGGATCTTCAATGACTTAAAAAGGAATTACCACACACAATCAGGAAAATAGAGTGCATGCATCCTTCACCAAAATGTTTCTTTTTCACAGATGGTTTAGGTTTGCTCCATCATGGAGAAGCACTACTTGGCTTTGTAATTGAGGGGGTTTTTTACGCAGGATCTCACGGGAAATAATTTACAACGAGATTCAAAAATTCATGGTATTGAAGCAGGTAATTTGAGAAAGTGTGAACACAAGAATAGAATTAAAGGTTACTTTTCCTGGATCAGTAGGGATTTATTCAATAATTGACCTTTCATCTCTGTATTTATGAATGTAAGAAAACCATCCACATTATTAAAGATAAAACTCCTGTTCAGGCTTTTAGTGATGCCTTGCAAAAGCCAGCCCTTCTCTTCCTCTTCATTAACACCTTACACGAAGACACCTGGGATTCACACAGCATGTCGTGCTAGACCACATGCACTGCTGTGTTCCCAACAGCTCAGAAAAGACTGTATCTGGAAGCAAATACTTAGAGTATTCTTGAGTATTAGTTACAAAGGAATGAGTAAGAGTTTATAATGGAGAAGCGGTTTTCATTATTTCAGGAGATACCTAACATGCAAATGAATCGGGAAGAGGAAGTTCCTCATCTCATTCCGTCAGGATGCCACTGCAACTTCCTAACACCTACTGGTTCATGCCAAAGTGTTGTTCTCTCAGATGAGTCTTATGTCTCCTTCGTATACTTCACAGACGCCTATTCCAGATTATGAAACCAATAACATCATACAGAAACTCAACTGCTCGCAGCCTGTGAGAGTGAGTGCCCTAAGCAGGCCACGGTTGTAGTCTTCTGCCTGTCAGCCTTTTCTCTGATGCTGTCCAGCCCTTTGGCCCCCCTGCAGCCTATTCAGCTCCACAGCTCTGACACAGAATCCATCTTCCATTATTTGTGGAAGAATTTGAACGTATTTCCTGTTCTATCTAACGTAATGCCTTTGACCAGAAATCACCTCACAAGAATATAACACAACTTCGTGATAGAATACTGAGAATTCCACAAATTTTAACTCCTGCTTTAGCCATTTCTATAGAGATACTGCAAATACTGTGATAACTTTGTCACAGGACCTCTTCTGCGTTCACGGTTCTCTTTTCTTTGGAAGAATTTGCCATTTGATTGACTTTAGCAAGAGGCTTATCAAGTCGGACGGTCCTGTACAGAAACCTTTTCAAAGCTGCTCTGTAACCAAGCAGTATCAAACAGGAGTATGAATTTGACCTGTTTAAGCTTGCCAGAGAATCCTTTTGATAATTCTGTAATCATCTCCCAAGAGGCCGAAAGACTTAAGTCTCTCTAAAACATGTTTAAAACATGTAATGACGTACACCATCTGATATCACATTTAGTATGCCACAGATATATGGATCTCAGTTATAAGATCACATCTGGCAGTCACATCTTCTGTGCTATCTCTCCATACAATCCCATGATACGTAATCTCCCCACCCAGATAGAAAAAATTTATACATGTCACTTTCGGAGGATGAATCCAAAAGTCCTATCAAACAAATTTACACAAATAATATCACAGTCCACTTTTTGTCCCTCCTTTTATTTACCACATTTTCTTCAACAGCAGTATTTCTTTTATTTTAAAAATATTCATAGTATTTGTACTTGATGGACATGTCACTTTCCTTTGTTATTCCTATGCTTCAATTTATTTCTATCTTCTTTTGTTTCTCTTTCACATCTTTTTCCTGTAGTTTCATACATCTACAATCAGCAGTTACTTCAAGGCGGCACGATTTCCAACACATTTTCATAGTAAGAAGAAAGAGGATCTCTATTATCTGAAAATTACAGCCTTATTTTTTCATAAAATCATTTCCCTTTGCACTTAGCTCGCACACACAGCCGGTATGAATCATTTCCTCAGTAGAGAATCTAAGCTGACAGTAAACGTGTTCATCCCAATATGATTCCTGACACATGAGGAATGAAGATAGGTTGTTGGCCACTATTGCTACCTCCACATACAAGATTTAAATATTGTTCTTCACATCCTTAAGTTGTGAGTAAAACACTAGCTTTACTCTAAGATGCACAATTCTCTGTCCTCCCACCACCACTGCTCTGAACAGGCAGGATGGGTCAGAAAAATGCTAGGAGATTAACACTAAGCCATATAATTCCACAGTGGGTGCAGGCCAAACATCTTGATAACTGAGAAGGTGAATCAGCCTGCAATGGGAGGTGGCTTTCCTGGGGACAACAGCAATCAAAACGTATGATCTCAAGAAGCCAACAGTGGCACAGACAACCAGAAGCAAGGTCCTATACTCTACACCCTGTTGGTGGCAGAAAGGCAAATGTGGGGTAAGTTTTGGTGCCAACTTCATTTGCCTTTTTTATGTCCTCCACTCTCAGCGCTTAAACGATGGAGAGGCCGGGCATCATACAGTGTAATGGGACACGCACAGCTGGGAAAACGTGCTGCTTAAGGCCACAAGACCACAGGGGAAATGTGGAAGAACTGAAAGAGGAAAGATCTGTTCTGCTCAGACATCACAGAGTCACTTGCATTATTACTACTTCTGCTGAAGTGCAGGGTCCAGAGACACTGCAGCAGGGAACTGCTGCATCACTGTGCATTTGGCCATACTGACCCTGCTACAGAGTTTTGTGACAGGATCATTTTTGTGAGAAGAATTTTCTGGCTGTGCTGCTGTCAGGCTGGGTCTGAAAGTCATGCAGGCTCAGAATCAAGAGATGACTTATTGAAGACACATTGAAATATGAAGTGCATGGGATATACCAGTCAGAACGTTAACAATGTTTGCAGAGGACTTCTTTAGCTTGACTGTTTCCAAATACAAGCCAGCCGTTACTTTAATATGACTTATCCAAGCACAGAAAGCTTTGACCTAATTACCAGTATCAATGGGAAACATTTATCCCAGTCTTCAAAGAACCAGAAAACAACACAATATGCAAAGAGAACAGCGTACCCTTTTTTGTTCCATTGGTTATTTTCTGCACTTATTTCTTAAAATGCTAAAAATTTGGCACAAATTGCTTTCCCTACTGTGGACTTATATAGCATTAGTCTGAAGTTTCTGTTAGCAAAACACAAGGAAACTTTTCCAAACCTCCCGAAATCAAGAAAATAGCTTGTTATGTCTGCTCAAACAAACAAACAAACAAATCTATCAGCATTACTGTGTTCAACAGTAAATGTGTGCCTTGGGTTAGTTCCAGGCAAGACAGCCATCCTCAAAAGAATATTTTTTAATAGAAAATAATTGCTATAAAAACAAACCACAGTTCAACAGGCAGATAATGTAAAATCAAAGCAACACTATAAAGGACCAATTGTATCTCATATCTATCCTAGATTCAGAACATAAAATAACATTTGTAGCTTTGAAGAACTGTGCAGGTAAAAGCATTTATCGCTATTACTTTTACTCTGAAACTCTCCTCTTCACAATTTAGTAGTAAGTAGCTTTTAAATATTTATTTTCTCCAGAGCTCAGGACAGCTTACGTAGCAAAACTTCAATGAAATGTCAAAAAACATTGTTAAACACCCAACACTGAGATCAATCAGGTTTTGTACCACTTTAATAAACAGAAAGGCTATTTCACAGTGTTTGGTTGAATAAAAAAAAACCCAAACCCATAACTGCAGATGCTGCTATAAAAAAGGAATTGCAAGCTGAATCATTGCAGGAAATCCTAATTTACATCACTGAAATGGAGATCAGTAACTAAGGCTCTGATCAGATTAGACAGAATTTGGAATTCTGTGTTTGGAAAATGTCAGAAGTTGCAGAAGAAACATAGCAACACTAAACCAAGATTAGCTAAATTGACATTCAGGCAAACGCTCTGGGACTCAGCCATGTGCAGAACACAAATCACATGTAAGTTGATTATAGTACATTATTACATGCTGAAGCCAGCTGATACTATGAATTCCAACGCTAAGTGCAAGGAGCAATTGATGTCACCCTTTAATCCTGCTGTTCTATCACTACTCATCTTGCATCAATATATTTTCAGACTTGGGATCACAGTTTAACAGCAGTTAATGGCCGCATCTCTTCACCACCGACGTATTGGAACAGACTACTAAACAGCAGCTTGCTCCGCATAACACTTAACTTTGTTGACTTGTGTGTCGAGCAGCTGTGCCGCTAACTGAGCGATGACCATTCCAAAGAAATCACATCTTGCTCCTCCTCACAGTGATTAAATTTTCTTACCTCAGTTTCATGTCTGACAAACCCTAAGCTTCTGACTGACCTGTCTGTAATCTTAGGTAACAAAATAACCAAACAAAACCAACCAACCAACCAATAAAACTCCGTTAAAATTGTTTCTGCCATTTCAGATTCATTTGCTACAACAAATCTTTTGCATATGCCACTGTTCCCTTTTTTGGTTTTGTCCCAGTTTCAGCCGGAATAGAGCTAATGTTTCCAGCAGCTCCTGTGTTTTGGATTTAGTGTGTGAAGAATGGTGATAGTACACTGATGTTATTAGTTGCTGCTAAGTGATCAAGGACATTTTCCAGTTTCCCAGGTTTTGCTAATGTGCAGGTGCAAAAAATTGGGAGGGGTATAGCCAGTACAGTTGACCCAAACTGGCCAAAGAGAGTATTCCATACCATAGACGGCATGCCCAGTGTAAGTGGGGGTCAGCTGGCCAGTGGACCATTTCCCTTCTTTTCACTTTTTTCGTTCGTTCGGGCCTTTTAGTTCATTCGTTTGGCTGCTCATTCCCTCGCTCACTCTCTCTGGAACTTGCTGCTCTGAGATTGCTGCTGGGGAATATTCCTGTTCCCTGACAGCTGCTCGGGACAGGCTGTATTGGTCATCGGGTAGTGAGAAATTGTGCATCATTCATTTTATATATTCTATTATCCTTCTATTTTATTATTATAATTACTAATATATAATATAATTATTATTTTCTTTTCTTTGCTGTCCTGGTGAACTGCTTTTATCTCAAGCCATGAGTTTTCCTTTCTCTCCGATCCTCTTCCCCACCCCACTGGGGAGGGGGGAAATGAGCGAGCGGCTGCATGGTATTCGGCTACCAGCTGGGGTGAAACCACGACAGTTTCCCTTAGCAGTAACTACGAAAACATAGATAACTTAGCAGAAAACTAATGGGACTTTGAAGATGGAAAAAAACAGGTAGTGCTCCAGTACAAGTTACGGTTGAAAATGCCACGGTTTTAATCATGAATGCTGTGTACACACTCCTCACCTCCAGTATGGCGTATAGCCAGAACTATATATGACTTCTCGCTGGGGAATCCACTTAGCTCAATAATGCTTCAAGGATGTCTCATATTATTACCACAGATGTGACGAGTAACTCTATACTTGGTGTTGTGTGCTCTACTATACTATGCAAAAACAATCAACCACCAAACTGAAAACCAGACACCACAAAGACTTTCAAATATTCCATATTCCACCTTGTAAACATCATACTATTTCCAACCGTGCAGATACAGGGCTGCTTTTCACAGGGAGCAACTCTTGTTGTACTAGCACCACATTTAAAGTGAAGATATGCAATGAACTTGACAAAACCAGCAGTCTTGGAATAGTCATCATTGTCTTCGTTTTTACTGTCTTGACACACACTTGGTGCCTGGTATGGTTTGAGATTCCTCAAGCTTTCAAACTGTTTCAAGTAAAGTTGACATACTCAAGAAGCTCACTCATGTGACAACTAATATTGCCTCTCCAGAGTCCCAGGGCAACAGAAACTCAAAGGAACTTTGAAACATGTCTGCAAGTAATTCTAGCATGCCGCTTAACAGTACACCCAAACTTCAACTAACCACAGCACTACAAACAAAATCCTGAATTAGCTGCCCAACTAAACTGAACATGTTCAGTTTCACTTACACCCATGAGTTTATTAAAAGTCATCTCTAAAAAAGACGCAGAGGACTCCATTCCTCCGAAGGCAAATGAATGCCTCTGGAAGGCAAAGAAAGTAAGGAAAAGTTCCTTGTAAGAAAGAGCTCTGCAAGGAAGTGAAAGATTGTGTAAACGCAACCACAGATCCTTCCCAGTCAGCAGCTTTACAACTGGGAACAAATGGTAGAAAGTTAGACTCAACTTACAGACAATGCAGAGGGGGTGGAAATTATACTATTTCCCTCTCAGGAAGATCTCAGTGTGGAGACAGGAGTCTCCTCCTGAATCCTGAGAAGAGAGAATCAGAGAGAATCATGGTGCAGAACACAGCACCATGAACCATTCTGCTGCCTTCTTCCCTCCGCACGCACACGCACAGAGTCCACACCTCCCACAACAAGACAGGGTGAAAGCTGCTGGAACTGGGTATCACCATCTGCTGCTGTTAAAAACCGAATATAGGCTCAGAGATCTGTAAAACCTGTTTCAATACATCATGTCCCATGTAATAATGGGCTGTACCAGCGAAGTTGAAAACAACACTTTGTTGCCTCTTACTATTTTACTATAATTCACTATTCATCCAACCTAATGAAGAGTAGGATTTTAGTGTAATAGGCAAACACTTTGAAATCACATTGAAGTTGTGTTTCTTATTCTGGAGGATGATACTAAGCAGAAGAAATGTTTCACAGTATCAATTTTGAAAACCGTGAGTATTCTGTAGAACGTTTTTTTTCTTACATGTTTTTACATCTTCTAACAGAATGAGGCCCCCAACCTGACCTGATTTTGCAAGCACTAATACCATATAAATACGCTTTTAAAAAAAAAAAACAAGAGAAATGTGAATGTAACAAGGAAAAAAAAAAATACCCTTTTTATAAGCTTATTCAGAGTCTGTAACATTTTGCTTAAACCAATACCAAAAGAAGCCTGTCAGCTATGTAAGTCTTTTTCCCAGGGGTGAACTCAGACTTTCAGAAACCGTGACTAAACAGTAACCACCACAAAAGGTGGGAGCTTGCAAAAACTGCAACAAATGTTGAGAAGCCAAAGTTTGGTATTAGTGCCTTTTCACAGGATATTCTAGAGACTTAAATATAGGCTTATGCAGGTTAAAAGCGGAAAGTTATTCCTGAAATATAAATTTATAGATTTTACTATGTGTTTGTTTTCTTAGTACTGCTTTCTTTGCTATTATAGCTATTTAATTCTCTTTCTCACACAGCAAAATGTAGTTTCTCTGTGGCTGAACTACACGTGTTTTCTGCGTAGAACTTTGGCAGCAAATTCTAAAGCCTATTAACTTCAAATCGCTACCACTTTATAGTACTTACATCAACTATACATCTCACAGATTCTGTAATAAGAAAAACAAATATTGATTTTCACTTTTATCGACTTACTTGCTTTCTTTAAAAAAAAAAAGTAGTACTTTTTCCTGCCACTGTTTACCTCCTAGAGCTTACACTTTTAAAGCTACACATAGCCAAAGAAAAATACAAGAGAAGAGATACTAATTAAATACAAATCAGAGAGATTTAGAAGTAAATCTGAAAATCGGTAAAACTCCCAACTTACAGCATTGCTCCTAATATGTCTCTCTTGCATATAATTTTCTATACTGGGGTAAAGAAATCCTAGAGTGGAGTGTTTGGAAGCCCAGAGTACCTCAGTGACAGAAAACACTATTATCAAAACAACAGGAAATAGGCTAGTTTAATAATGAACTGTATACTTTAACTTGATTACCTCAACTTCTTACCTTATCTCAGGATTTGAAGTTAATCAATCTCATCATGAGAAATAGTTCGTGGCAAAGGAGAATACTCAAATATGACTTAAAAAAAAGGCATTTTAGCTACTTTATTGGACATTCAGCTGTTCTGAGCAAACTGGAAGCACACATATAGTCAGTGGAAAAAGGTAATATTGTTAACTGAGCAATGCCGCTTTGCCTTTTAGATTAAAATCATTTTTTTGAGAAACTTTAACAGAGATAAACTTATTCCTGGTAATTTTTCAGCCAAGTAAATTAACCTACCATTAGGTTTTTGTAAAAAATCGTCCTTCCAAGATTAGACAGAACACATGTAAATTACTGCAGGATCAGAACATAAATCAATTTACAATGTCACACGACTTCTTCACTCACCATATTGTATTTGCTGACTTTGTTATTCAATGCTCCTTGCTAAGCAAGTGGAACTGCATTCCAAAACCAGGAAATTTTATTGAAGGTCTTAAGATGCTGAAAGAATTGCACTTTGAGTATCAGATGATGGAGGGAAGATAAGCCTGGAGCTTTTTTCCTAGTAAAACAAAGGAGAAATGGGAAAATTAAGGAAGAAAGTGCTATACAGCTAAACAACAGCAGAAGAAAAAAAAAAAAAAGAGAAAGGAGTTAAAAGCAAATAAATTCATCTTAATTCACAATTTATTACAAAAATAGTTGGTGAGGTGACCAGAGCAGATTTAACATGAAGCAAGAGGCTGTGCGCTGCTTAGACGTTTCATGCAAATTGGGTCTGATTTTAATGTGGATTGAACACTGGCTAAAGAATTATTACAAAGGTAAGTTATCAACATGGAATCTCATAGGTTCAAACATTAATTGAGTTTTATTTAGGAATCTACAGTAAGACTTTGGAACAAGTACACACTAGAGCAATGGTACTGTAGATTAAGTTGTATCTTTAAAGAGAAATTTTGAAGATTAACTGAACAGACAGACCTAAGCAGAAGATATCCAAATGTAAAAACTGAAAATGTAGCTATTTTTCTTAGCAGACAAATAAGGGCATAAACACATGCTAGCACCTACAGCCATCCCCAGACTACTTTGCCCTTCCCCAAATCAAACAGGTAACTACTAGAGGTGCACACACCAAAGAAAGGGAGGCATTTAATATTTTTACAGCTAATTCTTCATGACCGTACATTCACAGAAGGCCAACCAATTCATTGCCTCCACATGCAGAGAGTAAAGAACAGCGTGATGCTGATGGATACTGCTTGAATCTCGAAGCAGCCAAACTTGGGGCTGCTCTTGACTTTCAATTCTGTGCTGCTCTTGAATGACATTAAGTTTGACTGCACTGACAGCTATTCTCAGCATCCCTCTGGAGCCGAGTGCAGGCCTGGTTATCCGCTTTCTGTCAGGAGTCACCTTCATTCTTATCTAAGTTTTCACCACGGCTCCCAGCCATCCCTATTTTCTGATCATTATTGCAACAGCCAGTTTTTAAATCCCAGAATTTAAAGTAATTTTATTACACAAAAATCGTAACTCTCTTTTATACAATCATTTTTCCATTGCTTGGGTAGCTGAAGGGAAAAATTATCTAAAAATGAATTATTAAAAACCATTAATGATTTTCTGAAGTCTGCTCTGAGTTTTAAAAGTTTAGTACTGGAATGGCAGTTTCTGAAACTTCTGCAACATATATAGCTCACTTTATTTGATCAAGAAACAAAATAACAGTCCTTATATTTGGCATAATGTAATCCATAAATTATGATATCAATTACAAGATGCTACAGAAGCACCATGATGTAGGAACCGAGTTAACTCACAAAGAAGGTGCCAAACTCAGTATTAAACCATCTCAATAAACACACACTTGTTTATTCCGCAGAGCACATGCAGATTACTGTTTTGATGTGCGATGACAGAATCTGCGTACACAACCGGTGGGGATGGGTTATTTGAATGACAGTTAAAGGGCTGGGGTTTTTCTAATAGACTCAAAGAAACTCACAGTTTTTGTGTTAACAGCTTTGCAGTGCACCATTCCCAACTACTGTTTGTGGAAGTTGGGGATACACCAAAGACCAAGGTGCTTTTTATGAATGAGGAACACATAAACCAAGACATATTTCACTTTTTTAAAGTGAGAAAGCTGTGGCTGGACAATTGTAAGGAGCATCCAACTGATTATGTCAAATTATTCCACTCAAATATATGATCACGTATGGTGTGTAGTTCCTACAGTGATCACCTCCATAGTCACCTACATCCAGGCCTTTTTTCATTGTCTGCCACCGACCGTATAAGATTGCCACGCTGGGGGCTCTGCTAAATGCTGAGACATGGAAAGAATGCGAGCAAGATCATCCCCCCAGGGTCTGACATCTCTACACATCAAAACAACTTCAACGCATCCTAAAGTTAATGCATCTTTCTGCTTTCCTTGCCACTCTAAGTCCTTACACAGGCCTTTCCCATTCCAAGTTCACAGGTATTTCCCAGCAGATTGTCCGCTTTGTCTTGCAAAAAATTCCTTCCCAAAGCGGACCTTAATCTCTATGACCTGCTCAGACAACTCTTATCTTACTTGAAATGCACCCTCCTGGCTGCCATCGTGTAACCGTCCAACAAAGGTGCAGAGAAACGCATGTGAGTGTAAACAGCAGCTCACATCATGATGCTTTTTACTATTTCCTCGGAGTGTTAGTACCAGTAATACTTCAATGTAATTCATACTTGAGAAAACAGAAATACTGAAATAAATTTAGAAAAATGGTCCTCTTTTTTTCTTTTTCTTTAAGAGGAAAATATTGTTCAGCTCCCTTGGCACACACTTTGGATTGTAAAGGTTTTACTATTTTGAAATGCCATGAAGTCCCTTTTTTGCCTAGTATTTTGCTGGGGAAGACACAGAAAATTTATATGAGAAAGTGAATGCAAAGTTAAAAACACATCAGAAACCTGCAAAAAGAAGTGAGGAAAGACCCATAAGTAACATATATTAAGGAAATGAGACACAAAGCTGTATCAGATAAATTGATACCCATTAAAAGAGATCCCACTTTTATCTCGCCTATTTCTTCTTTACTGAATAAGCAATGAAAAAGCAAACAAAACAAAGATTTTGGAAACACTACTGTGAACTAGTCAGCTTGCAGTCATCACTTTGCCTCTTCCCTGACCCCTTTTTTCTCTTTTGGATTTGAATACCTGATGAAGAGCTGGTAATTGGAACAGTGTAGTTCCAATTAGAACTACTAGAAACTACTTAGAAACTTAGAAAGCACAAACATCCCCCTTGAGTGTAATAACTAGGCAACTAGGGAAATGCCAATTTTGAAGTGAGAATATGCTATACGGACAAAGGACTGTTTACTTAATAGAAAATAATTCGTATGTGTCAGCAACCTGAGAGGCCAAAATTGTTATCTAAAAGATATTTTCCCATTTTATCTTAAGTTTAGATAAAGAGTGTAATCATCATAAAGACTAGTATTAAGCAAGTCAGAAATTCATATAGTAACATTAATGTAAGTAAAGAGGAATGCACATCTGTGACTCATGAATTGCATGACAGTATTTTACATTGCTCATTAAGTTTTCTTACAGAGTTGTACAAAAATACTGAATGCTTCTTTCTGAAACATCACAAAACAGGACCATGTTTCATACTTGAGACACATAGTTGGTTTTCTTTGAAGCACATGTAATACTTAGATTTCACATAATACAAGAGTTATAGAACAGGTCTTTAATAAACTTTTGGAAAGTAGCTAAATTCAACAGTATTCAAACTAAAAATTCCAACTCTACAGTTATCTCTAATTACATTTAAGAAATGACAAGTAGCATGGAGAATATGAGTGAATGACTGATCACTGCCTCTTCCAATACAAGCAGCAAGGGGTGGGTACCCAATGAAACTACAGTTTCAGAAGAAACAAAAGGAAATACTTTTCCATGTCACACTGAGTGGATCTCTTACCTCAGGACAGTAGGAGACTTACGCACATTTAAAAAGCCATTGGTCAAAGTTACGCAATAAAAATCCACAGAGGACTGGTAAGTACCAAATTGCTGCCTCTGGCTCAGAAAGTCCCTGGGCCACAAATTATTAGCCACTGGGACTTAAGAAAATATGAATGTCTAGAATTTCAAACATTTCTACCAAGATCAAATCCTATATCAAGATGTAAGCCCTGATATGGTCAGCAATGATATGAAACACCCACGAAAATTATTTTGAGAATCATGAATCATCAGAATGGAGAGAGAAGAGAGGCAAAATGTTCATTTATTGAAAAGGAAGACAAGTTCACCAAGCCCATCAGGCTTTAATTAAGTATTATTAGAATATATTACAGACGCAGCAAATTTAAAGAGGAAGATTACAGGGGAAGAATGACCATCAGGACAGAAATGCTAGCTGAAGTCACAGGATATAAGTTTAGAGAACACTAAAGAAAGGGAATATGGTTCTTGATTCTTTCGTCTTTCCAAAATCACCAGCCAGAAGACAGTAGGATGAGCAAATGTTGAGGGATCAGCAGTCAGTGAAGTGAAAAAGTGTGTTAAATAAGCAAGAAAACATGTAAGTCTGTTATGGCGTTGAGCTGTTTATAAATATCAGGCATTTACACATTGATAATTCTGCACTTCGGTGTTAGAGCAAAATGTGTTATTAGAATGAAAGATTAGAGCAGCTGTTATTAAATTTATAGCAATGAGATTATTGAAATTTTGAAGTGTTTTTAATCTAACTAGGGAGACTTTAAAAGGTCCCGTTGAGTCCATACCGTGGTCTGAGAAATCTTTTCCATCTGAACTAACTGCATACCCTGTGCAGAATTTAAGGCTGAGCTGTTTAACACAAAACAACTTACGTAGGTACCACAAGTTCAAAAGTCTGACCAACGCAACCTACAGGTCACACGTAAGTTCTTAAACAATTTGTACGGCCATGCTCTTGCCCATGAATTGCGCAAGTGGCTGTGCCTCCCCGACAACTGTCTTGCCCTGCTTCCAGGACACTAAGCAGCATTGAGCAATCCAATCAAATTAATCTTTCTCCCCCCGCCCCCCCTTTTTAAATTTACATCACTTCTTTCTGTAGGTTACACAGGAAGTGAGTAAAAAAATCTTTTTTTCTTTTTTTTTTTTTTAAATGATTTTACAGAGTTTAGAGAAAGATCACTGGGCCTTGGGGATGGAAGAAAATGAGAAAATAGCTTGCCTTGTTTTCTGATCCAGCTGCACTAAATAGCGTGATGTTACCTCTGTGCACATTCTGAAATCTGGTTGAGGACTACTGCAGGAAGCTTCGTTTTATGCTTTTGTTTTAAACTAAGCTACATGTGGATCCTGTACTGTTAACTACATCCATGAAGCTAGCTAGTTTTATAAGTTTCCACAAAGAGACTATATACACTGTATTTTTAATAGCAGATAATTCCTATATATTGGCAATATAAGAAAGATCTCATCTAGAGAGAATTCTGAAATTGTGGTGTGTAAAAGAATAAACCTGCACTAGCTGATGGCCACGACAGAACGCCAACATTGCTTACAGCAGGTTCTTACAAAAAACTAGGTAAGTCCTACCCACGCTCTACCAAAAGGCTGCGCAAAAGCAGAGCTGGAAACTGCTGCACTATAACCCAGGCCTGGTGTACCTGAACCCTACATCCAGAAAAAAGGCTGGTGAGAAAATAAGGACAGGATATCTCCATCAGAATAAAGATCCAAGAGCGGCTCATCTGTCTGGGATCCCAGGAGGAGGGAGTGTAAGACAGGCAGATACACAGGAAAATGATGGAAAGATGAACGCACAGGACGCTGGTTAAGGAAGTATGTGAGACATAAGGGAGCAAAAGTGCTGGGTCCTAGTTATGAGAAGCTAAAAGGAATGCCACAGTATCCGAGAAAGCAGGAGCAGTTGCCGTTGGTGATTACAGAGCAAATTAAAGATTTGGGAAACTCAAATTTAGAAGCTCTTCAGGAAGGTTTGGTAAAAGAACACAGCTTTGCAACTAACTGCTGCATTTCTGGAGATCATTTTCAAAACAAACAAGGAATCCTCCTGGAATTACAGCAGAGTAAAAGTTGACTGGCACATCATGTTGAGTCATTTCTGCATATTTTAATGCCGTCCCTTTAAATAGTCCCTGGGTTCCACTGGTACATTACATGGCTAATGCTGTCTGGAAATTATGGAAATTGAGCCTATGATCCATGTCTCACATGTACTGCTGCTAATTAAGTTCTTTGTGACTTATCATTTGATTTAAAATATAGAAGGGGGAGAAATTGCCTTTTTTTTTCCCATTCCTTTTTAGGGGAAGGGTGATTTTGAAATAAGCTTTTATGTGATTATTTTCTAGAAAATCCAATTTCAGAACTGTAAACTGTTTTTACTAGACCTGCTCAATGTTGAAGACTTCACATTTTAAAGACCATACTCTAAGAGCATATTGCATATAATCACAGATATCAAATGTAATTGTCTCATGCCACTTTCCTACAAGCATTTACCTGCACCGCACTTTGTGCCTCAACATGGGATAATCAGAAGTCAAACAGGATTACCTCCTAAAAATGTCGAGCCTTAAATCATTTAAGGTTAATATATGGATTGGGTTAAAAAAAGTTGACCGAGAATGGAATGGAACCTTAATGGATTAGATTAACCTCAGTGGAATTTTCCTAAGAGAAAGTACAGTTGACCATTAGGATATTGTTCCTGCAGCATCATGTTAAAGGCACTGCTGTGGAAAATACAAGCATTACTCCGATAAACTCAAAACTGCCATAAATAGCAATGTTACCAATGGATGAGTGGCATTCTGCAGGTGTCCTGACATTGCCTGTGTCGTTCACACACTGAATGGCATCCCACCTCCAGCTGTTATCGCCATCTTAGCTTTGACAGCCACAGAAGATCTTAGATTGAATTCATATTGGTTCAAGGAAGTGGAACAACTAAATACACTGACTGTCTTTATATGCTGCTTTTCACATTCACAGGGTCATACTAACTGAAAACTGCCTTCCCAACCAGATAGTAGCCTCATTCAGAATGAAGGTGAAAAGAAAAAGAAAAAAAAATAATCAATTTTCTTAAATAAAATAAAATCAAATCAGTTCAGGTCAGAAAATCTTCTCCAAATACCACCAAGAACTGGAAGTCAACTCGCTCTGCTTTTTGCTCCCAAATACCACAGAAGGCATGCTACTAGTTCAGACTTTTCCTTCAAAGCAGAAAATTAGGCCCCATTTATATTTAATGAACAGTTTTGCAATTCTGGCCCTGAACATCAGCAAGTGAGAGGCCCTCCCCCAAACTAATTCACATGAACCTGTTTTTTCTCAATACTAGGTATCTCTTTATGAGTCTAGTGGTTCCCTCCTTTCCACCCCAATCTGGCTCTCAAACCAAGGAAAAACAAACACTCAAAAGAAAATTGGACTTAGTTTAGCCTAGCAAAGACCTTTTTTTTGCCAGCTGAAGCCATTCAGTAATATTGATCCAAATTCACAAGTTGTTTTGGTACAATGGAAAGCTCCTTTTCCAGCCAGCTTGCAGTTTGCCTGAACAAAACCGACCCAGTTGCCGTGAGGAAACCTTGGAAAAACCCGTCCCTCTTGGCACTGCAGCAAGAGATATGAAGTCAGTATTGCTGCTTTCTAGTCGTCTTAACATAAAAGGCTGCAGAAAGCATGAGAAAAGGTAGAGAAGACCAATATGGAACAATTGCTAGTCTAAGAGCAACTACATAAATTGTGGCCCAGCAGCGTAAAGGAAGACAATGAGGAATATTATAAAGGTCAATAAAATTATAGTAGTGGACAAAAGGTGAACAGGAAATCATTATTCATTATTTCTCAAGATACAAGAGCTGCGAGAGACTCAATGTAATTACTGAGAGGAAAAATAAAATTAACTACTTTTTCATACCACACAATTAAAATCATAAAAGTCTTTGTCACAGGATGTCAGGGAGACCAGAAGCACAAATGGGTTCACAATGAATGAGACACTGGAGAGATCAGTGCACAGCTATTAATCATGACAGCTGAAGTACTGAGGCCACTAAGTGCCCAAACCTGGGCACAGCCTGCCACTCTTCACCTCACCCCTCTCAGCCTCCCTCCCTAAACACCTGCTATGGGCCACTCAAAGAGACACGCTGGATGAAGTGACCTTTGGGGTGTCCTCTCACAAGGCATGCTTGTATAAATTTAAAAAAGGGGTGAATAAAAGGTTCAGTAGAACAGTAGTGCTGCTTCAAGCAGTATTTTGTACTTCCTAAAGGTCATGATATGTTAAATTTATATATTTCTTATTTTCTGAAGTGCGTGCAGAAGTTCCCAATTATTATGTTACTCATACTATTTTTATCATGCATTTTCTTAATAAAGGATTTAGACAAGAGCTTTATTCAAGCTAATATATTATTTCCATATCGAGTTGAACTTAATGGATACCAGAACAAAGACAGTATTAGATTTAGTGAAATTACCTGCCCGTTTCACAGACTTCCTTATAGCATGCATCCTCCTAGAATGCTTGTGAAATGAATATAACAGTTGCTGCCTCCTGTTAAATACAGCCTTCAGAACCGACCAGAACTCAGTGACAGAGAAGCAACCAAAAACCGGTGATGGAAACAAGGGCAAATAACGCACAACTAACGTTGTGCATACACTTCCATTCAGCGGGACAGACAAGATACAATCTCGAATCTTTTGATACAGTCTTGCTCTTGTCAAAATCAACAGAACTTCCACCGAGATGACCATCTGCAGCCCTTCAGAAAGTTCAGTAATTTAAATAATCTAACTGAAGCCAACAGAAAAGATGAGAGAGTTGCGCCTTTCAGTTAAGAAAGCATTCCTTGTTCAAGCCCATGCTTAAGTGCATAACACTGAAGCCAGCAGCATCATGAACATCAGCAAAGGCAACTGTATGCAGGTCATTCCTATTCAGGATAGGACTTAAAATGCTAAAATACCTTCTTATATTGGAATTCACATACCTGAAGTTAAGCACTTGGGTAAATACCTTGCTAAATAGGGGAGCAAATAATGATTTTAGATCTAAATTCAGCAAGCATTTATTCTATTCTATTGTTAAGTGCAAAATATATTTCTTGGGAAATAATCGTGCACAGTCACTGTTAGGAGCACTATTCCAAATCTGCTTCTACTGCCTATGGGTGATGAAGGCAGTGGAATTATAAATAAGGAATGTTTCTTAACATAATGTTTCAATTCTTCCAGGAATGATGTGCTTGGTTTTGGTTGGGTGGGTTTTTTGCTTTTGGTTTTTTTTTTTTTTTTAGAATGCAGTCTATTAAAAATACATTAATATTAAATAATCAGAGACATAAATTTTAAAAGGAATACTTTAATACAGATCATTATTTCAATTTCACAGTAATTCATTTGAGAAATGTTATTAATTAATTTAACATTCATTTTTAATTGCCGAAAGATTAAATGGACTCATCTCTCTTTTGCTGCGTAAGTTTAAATGAATAGCTTTAAATGCCCTTTATATTTATGGCAAGCGATTTTGTCAGTTTATTTTAGCAGAAGAAAGTCATCCTTTTGTTTCTGCAGGAAAATGAGTGAATGAAACCTGTGGAAGAGACGCAAACTGAACTGCACAATAAGTATTTTTTATTAAGGGCAAATATTCTTCTCTTGACCAGTGATTACCAGGAAAGTTTCTCAGGAAACTGAAACTGGAAAGGGGGGGCAAAGAGAGCTACTTACTATATTTTTGCCAAATACTCCTTAATTCCATTCTCAGAAAAGTGGTTCCTGTTAAAACAGTAGGCAAAAGGATATAAAAACAGCACTTAGGAGGACTGGAATAAGCAGCACGGTATTCTGCTTAAAATTGTTGCTGACATTGGTGTACATAGTGTGGACATTCCTTGATCCCACAGCAGTCCCTCTGGCCTTTCCAATTTCAGCCATCACACTAGCAAGTCCCGGTCCATCTTTTTCTCTGTTGAGCCCAAAGGATCCTCAATCCTTTTCAACACAGCAAAACCTAGCCTTCGTACACAAGCCGGGTTCACAATGTCTGTTGGAAGTAGCTTCTGCCTGGCTTAAGTGTTTTGAAATCAACAGATACAAATTTATCACAGACTAAGCATACAAAGAACAGTGACTCTGCTTCTCTTTACAGAGTGCCTGCCCTCCCTCCATACGCCTGCTAGCATAGCTGTTAAATCTACTTGCATCTTCAGCACCTGAACACAGAAGATTACTTCAACATTACTGCAGACCTTGACCCAGGACCTGAAAGGCACAGAGTTCAGAACAGTTTGCTTGCCAAAGAATTGCCATTTGGTTAAACAAACAACTGCCAGCTCAGCTGTGTTCTTTTGGGGTTTTTTATTTTAACCCTATGTGGGGATCACCGAAACCTGTCACACACTACATAACAAGTTTCACCTTTTAACTCACATTTCCGAGTTTTGCTTTCACTATGAAACCAGGCATCGCAATTCTGACACTTTCCCTAGAACTCCATGACAGAGGCTTGGAAATACAAAGTGAAAATTTGAGTTTTCTGAATACTTTCAGCCCTCCTAAATGTCTTAGACCACTTTCCCAAAAATCAACATTCATCAAATCACAGTGAGTTGTTTTACTAAGTTAATTTATAGAAAGCTGCCTCAGCAAATTGAAGTCATTGCTTAGAAAATAAATGAATAATTGGTGTTTTAAAGCATTTTAAAATTACAGAAAACCTCATATTTTACTTCCAGGATCCATTTCCGGGCTTGCCTCAACTCAGTGAGCAAGCACAGGGCCTAAGTCATAAATTGCTATTTGTAAAAATTAGAAAAACATATAATTTTAGCAGGCATTAAATTAACTACATAGAACAAATGAGAAAACATTAGGTTGTCTCTGATTTTTTTTTCTAATAGACAGTACTGCATTTAAATGAGCACTATAATTCCTAGACTTTAATTCAAACAAACCTAATTGTGCATGGTTCACTTTGAACATGATAAAAATGTATAGCATACATCAATGGATTTAATATTTACTGCACTACTTAACCGCACTTTAAACGGAAGCAAAAAAAAAAAATATTTGATGGGTTGCTTTGCTTCATAAATAACAATACCCTAGTCAAAGATCATGGGAGATTTTGCCAACAGTAAATTTCACTGGTTTATGTATTTTTTTAATATCATTTTAGTTCCTTGTTAATAAAAGAAACCATGGGGCTACAGATAATTTAAATTGGTCATAGCAAATAAATGTCAGTTCCATATCTACTTGCAGTTAGATTAAGTGTTAATGAGTTACAGGGAAACAATACAAAATGTGTCCACTACTATTTAACGCATCAGCATGAAACACTAACATACCAAAACTGAACAATTAAATAAATTTGAAAGGCAGCAATTTAACAGGTTGCTAATTCCATCATTTATATTACCCTCTATTTGTGAAAGGGCAGCAGCAGTTTATTGCACCAGCAGTATTTGCACCTCAGCAAGGGCCAACACAAAGAGTTAGACACTATTTATATCCACGTGAGATTTCAAAGTATTTTTTAGCATGGAACTGGAAATATCCAGATTTTGTGCTAGCTCCATTTAATAAAAGTGTGAAATTCACACTGTTCTATGACAGTATATTTTAATCTTCCTTTATTCTCTATCTTCTGAGTCTGATTAAAATGCAGCTCAAAACAAGCACAAGAACTAAAGGGGGGAAGGGAGGTCATAGTTCTTACATGATGTTATTTTCTTTTTCTTAACATTTTCTTTAACAAAAGATCCTGACTATAACTTCCTGAAATAACACTGTCTATTGTAAATTGCTCTTACTTGTTTTTCCAAGATAGAAAAGGGCTAACAATTACACTTCCAGTTTTGTGGGGCACAGCTTTATTTGATTAAACAATAAACCTGCCTTGTGAAGCTTTTCAGCCCCTGCATGTCAAAATCTAATGGAGCAATTCAGAACCTCTCTTCACTGAGGCTAATTATTAGAACTGCCTACTACCTCCTACCCCAAACACCAGACAGAGCAGACCGGCCCCAGGCTCTCCAGGGCACAGACCAGCCTCTTTGAATACTATTTTTATACCATTAGAATTAGACAGCATTCTGGTACCATTCAAAAGGACAGTTACATAGATCGATTTCCAGGTACTATTCTTCACATCCTCTTTTAGATGAACCACAGCTATCACCCATAGTTCATAACACAGCATGCAAAATATTTAGACCCGATACATCAAGTGAACTAGCTAGCAAAACTGGATTAAACCTCTGTTCCTCTAGCACATTCTGCACTGAGACACAAGTATTACCGTTAGTGGCAATCACATTATTTCAGGCTATACCGATACTCTGCTGGGATGAATGTAGAGCCAAGTTAGATCAAAGGTTCCTGCTAACCCTGCCTCTAGCAGAGGGTTACATCTATATGTAAGCAAAAAGTTCCTTTCTTTCCCCTCCCACTAACATGAAGTAATGAATCCATTTTTGCTGGTTCTCTTACTTCATTCATGAAACAGCCAAACTTAACACACCCAACTGTTAGTCTTAGTCTTCACTTAAGATGACTTTCTTGAAGGAACTCAGATTTTCCACTATCATCTTCTGTTCTGCTCAAAATTTCTCTACCTTCCCTGAAGTTAAACTCACTAGCCCCAAGTTCCATATACTTATCTTCTACCCGCACTACCCCCTTCCTCATGCTAGTACTACAGAAGCCTTATAGATGGCAGCAGTGTCCAACTTAAAATAATAATAACAACAACAATAATAACGACAATAATAACAAAAAATATCCCAAAGCATCCAACTGATAGTCTCTTCCTTCCAGCCTTTTACTGACGCTAGCCTAATTCTCTTTGCCTATACTTTTGGAAGTTCTGATTTAAAAAAAAAAAAAAAAAAAAAGTTGTAAGGTATTTTACACAGTTCTTTGCCCTCTGCATACTTTTTTCAAGTTGCTGGGACATATACTCCATTTGTTTGCTGAAGAGCTTTGTGTCATCTTCTGTGAACTTGTATCTTCACTGGCACAAACAAGCCTGAGGAAGATAGATAGTATTCTGGATTCTTTGTAAATATCTACCTTTCATTAGCTTCTGTCTGAGCTGGTCATTTTCTGCTTGACAAATTCAAAATACTTTGGTGAGGAATAATTCTTTTTCTTCCAATAGCCAAAATTCTTGTCCCAGGTCTCAATGATTTACAGGCTCCTTCTGGGACTTTAGTAAACCCACGCAGATTAGTGTCTGCAGCAAGTCTTACTCTGATAGAAAGCATCCCTGACTTTGGATTTGCAAACCTAATCCTGTCTAATAAGCTTTTATTACTTGCTATTACAGAGAATCTAGTGAGGATTCAGAAGCCCCATTGGAAGAGGTATTACAGAAAACACACGGTCGGTGCCCCACTGCACTCACAAGATTACAACACCAGCACAGACCCCGATTTCAGGTTCTCAAATCTCACTGAAGACAGAGATTAAGCACCACTTTGCCTCTGAGGGTCTGCGTTCCAGCTTCTGAATGTGATTAGATTTCTCTCCCCTACCAAAATGCACAGTCAGCACTTAACCTACCTGATTACAAATTTAACAGGGAGACACTGAACAATATTCAGGCAAATCTAGTCAACAATTCGAGCAGTCAGTAATGCATTTGACTAGTAAGCCAGCAAGTTCACCTGCCCAAAGCTGCAAGTGTGATCAAGCCATGTTATACTGTTACTTCTTCAGTACCTGCAGTGTTGGGAGCAGGGGTTACTGTTACTGAAGGATACGCAAAACCTGGATAATACTAATGTGTACAGACCTGAGACTTCCACATCGCACTCTAGAACTAGAGCTCTAGTTCAAGTGCAGCAATATAGAAACACATAGGCCAACTTCACTCTACATAACTTTACAACTACACCTGTATTTATGCAAAAACCAAGTAAGCCATGCCAGTAATAATAAATCAGTGGCTTTGCAATCAATTGTCTTTTTCACTGTAGCATCAAGATGCCTGAGCAGCAGGTAAACTCCCCATCACACCAGGTCACAGCTGCTCAGTTGGTTTCCTTCAGGGTCCAAGTGGTAATTTCTAACAAGGTCTACTCAACAGGAAACAACCTGCCAGCCCAACCTCTGCTGCCCTCAGGGCTGGAAACAAGGGTAGCACACTACAGCTGATCTCCAAGAGACCAAGGACATCATAAAAAACCATGAGTCTTTCTTCAACCAAGTTCACTGTGAAGGCTCACTAGAGCCAAGGCAGAGAAGCAAGTAGTTTTAGAGTTTGGTTCCTGTGAAGTATTTTAGTTTACAGTTATTAAAATCAACAAGTACCTCTTTCTCTCCACTAACAATAACAGGAAATGAAAGCCACTAATTGAGACTCCGGTGAAGATGCTTAAAGTGAAATAGGATGAATCCCACACAAGGCGAGTTGTGGAAATTATTTTTGTGGCTTGGATCTAGACCAGACCCTATTCTTTAAGCATTTCTCCACTAATCAATGCAGATATAAGTTTAAACACCTACGCACATTTTAATAAGGTTTATCCCAGGTCTAATTTTCTCTCACTCTGCATTTAACTCTCACTGACATTAATGATAGCTGCATGTGTGTGTATGCGCAGAACTGACTCCCGTCATTTTTACAGCTTGATTTTTTTTTAATGCAATTAGAAAAGCACATTGAAATGCTTAATCTGTGTGTTTTGGGAGAAATGTTTAATGGTGGCTAATTAATGCATAAAATTTACATTTAGAAAACTAGTATCCAGGCACTGCAATAATCAAAATATTTGCAGAAATCACAATAGAAAGAAAAATAAGATTATAAATGGTTTCCTGGCAAGCGTTCATGAATATCTTGGTTTGTTTGGGGTTTTTTTTGCTTGCTTGTTTTTTGAACCAGAGCTTTGGATACACTTCAGTTTATTAACCAAATAAAAAACTATCTGCAGCTGAGTGAACCACAACTGTCTGTGTCTTTTCAAAAGGAGTAGGCAAACCTGGAGGCTGTAACTTTAAGTTACTCACTTTTTTCTTTGTACGAAACAGTATGTACACAGTGCACAATATTATCCCAGTCAAATAAATTATTTCCTTTATCACATCTCTATTTGTGAGTGTATTTACTTAGAGCCTAGTTCTGCTAACTGTAACAAGTCTACAAAACTTTAAATTCTCAAAACACAGTAAAGGCCACTGACGTAAGACAGGTGGTGTTCTATGCTATTTAAAATTGGTTGCCTTAATGTTACAGAAATGATCTGGCACTTAAGATGAAATCAAAGCTTTCTTTGTAAAAGCCTCTTAAACTGAAATGAAGAATTAAACTTTGGGACTAGATGAATCAGAGAAGGGAAACAAAGTGGAAAGAAAAAGTCTCTGTAGAGCTGAAAAGGAGAAAGAATAAACCTTCTGGTTTGCTAGACTTGATACGTTTTTAAAACACCCCTTTCCAGCTGCAGGTCTGTTTTGACCGAATACTAATTTTATTCTTTTTGAGAGACTTCATTTTGTTCAGTTCCTTTTGGGACTTTACAGCCAAATCTTTTCCTGGACTTAGCCCAGAAGTTCATCTCTTTAAACAGAATGTTTTGCAATCTTTAGAGGTTTCTAACCAATTCAAACACTGGAAGAGAGGACAGAGATCTAGGTAGGAAAGAAAAATCGTACTACACCCACATTTCTAAATTCCTATATTTGTTATAAATTGAGTCTAAATATAGCATTTGCAGGGTCTGATGTTCAAAATTTTCCTAATTTCCTTATCATCTTGCTTTACAAGTTAACATCATTTTTACCCCGAAACTTTCAGCTCTTCAAACACACTGGTTTTATTTCATTGGAGCTGTAGTCTTGTTTTTTTCCACACTAGCAATACACATCCTGAAGTCCATAATTTCACAGACACATACACAATCTCACCTTAAGTGACTCATCACCACCAGAGATGATCTTTGCAAAATGCAGTGGTCTTTTTCTTATTCCCAGAAAAAGTATACAGCGTTTGGATGAAATTTGGCTTGCTACTTGACGTCAGAGTAAGTTTTATGGTTCACAGTTATACTTTTCCACAAGAAGCAAAAGGAACAAGCCCTCTTTCCTTACAGACTGTGTACTGTATCACCAGTTCCCTCATTTCTCCTCTCAGTTCACACCTGCTCCATAACATTTGCTGTTGATCCTTCTTAGCGCTTTTCTCTGACTCCCTGAACCCCTTGCTATATCACATCATTGCCAGCTGGAGTAGGCAGCATGTTCCACGACCACTTTGGGTCACACACTACAAGTGGCTTGCTGGACAGTGTGTTTCCAAGTCAGCACACCAAACAGACCTGTGACATGTCAGCCTTTCCCCCAAGCACGGCTTTAATTTGGGGCTCTCAATAATAAATGAATTTATTATCAGACACTGGAAAACCAGAGCCATTTCTGATGACATCCAAACCAGCCAGATTTGGTTTTCAAAGACGTTGAGCACTTGCCATTCCTCACCTCTGCAAATCAAAGGATGTGTTTCCAAGAATAACTCTAAAACATCCAAACGGTGCTTTGTTACCGTGGCAGTATATATATATATGTACTGCCAGTATATATAGGTACACTGCACTGCGTATCTTTTTACAGAGCTCTGGCTCTAAGAAAATGCAAAAGAAAAATACAAGAAAACAAAATACTAAAACCCCACAGATTCACAGCTGTCCAAACAAGCAGCCTACTCCAAAATGTTTTCAGCATTTATCTTTACGCTAGGTAAGTGTCCAGTAACTAAGAAAAAACAACCCCTTTTTTTTTTTTTTGACACTTAGTAGCTGTTACGCATGGACTACTTTAGCTATTCAAGATGTTTTGGACTCATGCGACCCCAGTTTTCAAAGAATTCAGCTCCGTTGCTGTCCAGAGCTTGCACTAGCGTGGAGGTGAGCTGTTGCTCTCCCATCCTGCGGCTACACTGCCCTGCTGGGCCGTACCACACTGCCCTGCTCAGCTGAAGCGCGCTATCTGCCATGCAGACCTTTAATCTCAACTATTCTTACCACGGATGCCATGTGTCAGGGAGTCCTCAGACATGAGAGACACTCAGAAGACACTGCAGCACCCCCAATAAGGCCTTAAAAGCAGTTCCCCACCACTACCCAGCCTACATCACACAAAACCCACAGCTCACAAGAGACCAGTGTCCTGATGCCAGGCACTCCCATCACTTCAGGTCTCTGCCCTGCCAGCTGCATCATGCAGTTCACCCAGAGCAGATGTTCTCCAGCACACAGAACCTAACACACGCTGCCAGTTTGCCGGAGGCTGCCCCAAGATCATAGAGGCAGCCACACTGCAACAGTCTGGACACGCACCACTAGCATCGCTTTCTGCAACTGGAACAACCTGCAGCAGTTTGCTAACCAGATGCAAAAGGCACCACTGTGACAACACCCCAAGAACTGGCACAGACCCGAAAGGAGGCAGAGCCCCATTTCTGGGCCTGTAATCTCATCCATAAGCAGATGAGCATCAATCTTACAAAGCTGACCCCACAAGTTTGTGGCACAGCAATTACCCACTGGCAAGCCAAATCTCAATGCCTGCTTGACCAGCATCCAAGCTGTCCTCCCTTTCGCTATCCATCATTTGAGATGCCCAAGAAAACAGCACAGCAGTAAGCAGGGCACAACCACAAGTGCCAATTTCCATACAATCCCACCTGAAACAGCCATCACTCCTACTGTCATAGAGTACCATTTCATCACATCAGTTTCAAAAACTACACATACACCACCATAGTTTTCCTCCATAAAGGATGGGCTAAAAGATTGGCTAGCACTTCTTCAGGGGGAAAACTATCCTGCAAGAGAGGATGGTACAGTAAACTCATTTGTACTCTTTGACTGAAATGTCAAAACAACCCTAAAGGAGATTAGTACAGCTCTTCAAAGCCGATGCAGCCTGCCTACTGAAAAGCACATTAAGATGAACAGAGATGCCAAACAAATCTGTGTTGAAAAAAGACCCGGAGCAAACCAAGTCTGAAGAAGCCACAAAGTTGACGAGTTACATTCAATATGTAGGGCATGCATGAGTTCTTCACCACTCTGCCTCAATTTTCTCCATGTGAAAAACCAAGAGCAACACTAAACACACAGACATTTCCTATATATTTGCTTTGGTGGATAAGATCGTTCTACAAAGATTTTTTGAACAGGAAATGCTGTGCAGAAACAGGCCAAGCAAACCTTGAAATACTGTTGAAATTTCAATAGGTTGGAGAAAGCTTTTTTTCTGTTTGTTTAAAAAAAATGCCAAGCCATCTGCTCACAACTGGAGCTTTCAACATAAACAATAATTCCAAAAGCTGCAGATTTGAGAAAATTCTGAATAGCTTAAAAGTTGAAGGGGGGCAGGGGGAGGTGGACTCCAACAGAGGATTAACTCTAACCCCTATTCAAATGTAGAAGTTATCCCTGCTCTAAAAGTCCAGTCGAACAAGTATGCTGTGAAGAAGCCTCACATTGTAAGAACATGAAACACGGCTGAACTTAGTATTGTGCGCGGAAGCAACCGGTGGAATTGGCAAAGAACCTTGTTGGTAACTATAAATACATTTTTAAAAGTAGGTTTTTGCCCTGTACAGCACAAGAGACATCTTGTTTTACATAAAGAAATCTTGTGCTAATATAATACAGTAAATTCTATGAATAGATGCCTACCAGTTTCCACAGAGATTTGAAAGACCCAACCGAAAAGATATGTTAACCTGAAGTCCACAACTTCAGCTCTCAAAGGCTGCATTAAATCTCATAGCCTGACACCTTCCCCTTGGCTGTATCCTGTAAAGAATATTGATGTGTTCCTATTCCATGGGAAGATTTGATGTAAAACCAAAGTGACCAAAATACTGAGATATAAATCCCCAGAGTAAGGGAATTCAGAGAAAAGCCCTGGTAGTAATCTTAACCAATCTTACAAAAGAGAAGACACAATACCATTTTTCATCACAACTGTCTGACAAGAAGCAGCACAGCCATATACAATATAACCAGGGTAATACTGAAAGATGTCCATGATTTGTTATGAAGTCAGGTTATATTAGTACAAAACCAGGAATTCATTTAATACATCTATTGTTTGATACTTAATCCTGCTTATGTGTTTGCATATTTGTGTTTGTGCACAGAACACCCTACAAATTCTCTCCCCACAGAGACCACATACAGGTTACTCTGTATCAATCAGATTCTCTTCCAATATAGCAACTACAATTAACTCAGCACCTGTATGACCTTCCTTACAATAGGCTCAGGTTCAGAAATTGAAGAGATAAGTTGGTAGGCAGGGCAAGAGAGAACAGCTTCAGACAGCTTCAGGAACTAAATCTTCCATTGACCCGTGTTCTGCCACCATGTTTTGCAAAAAAAAAGAAATCAAAACCAAAGGGAGAAACCAAGCAGGCAAGAATCCTTTGCTCTAGGCAAAGGAAGTTGGATCTAACAACCCATCTGGCCTAACAGCACTGTTTCAAAAAGCTGACTCTCTGCTATACCTTAGAGGCAGGTAGAAGGGATGGAGTATAGACAAGAGCAAACCATCTTCCCATCACGGGATAAATCCAGATTTTGTTTAGAGTTGTTACTGAGGCGTATGTTCATTCATGTAATTTAAATAAAAACCTCACTGCTTGCAATAGGAATGGGAAACAATCATAGTGATACTGAGGGGAAAGGAAAGCTACTACTGTTTCAGTTGGAAGGGACTTACAATGATCATCTCCGTCCAACCTGACCTAGCTGGACCAATTCAGGGCTGACCAAGTCAGAGCATGTTACTAAGGGCATTGTCCCAATGCCTCTCAAACACTGATAGGAAATAGGTTTCTTGTCCAAGTTCTCACATTGATCACTGCCCTCTTCCTCAGCTCCTTCTAGTGAGTCATCCTGAAATGCAAGCAAAAGGATTCCGAGTCCCTCTCCCAAAGAAGGCGTTTGTGTTTACATTGATTGGGAGTAAGAAAGAACATGTTAGAGTAACTGAAAATAAGGTAAGAAGCTGTCTAAAGTGCATGCTATAATAATCACTGTTTCCCCCAAAGTTAGTGGAGGGAGATATTTCCAAGCTGACACCAGACACTTAATTATTTTTTTTTTTAAGTCAATACATTTCCAACAACTGAAATGAACTGTCCTCAAAGACCACGCAGCCTTTAAATGCAGCAGCATGCTGGTGAAACAAGCAGCGAGCCCCAGACATAACCCACTGCTATCCAGGTGTTTGTGGCATTTACACGCTACAGAAGTTTGCAACCAGATCCACGACATACTAATTCCGAAAGCTCCTCAATATCTTATTGATCCTCTGTTGAGTTCCCCCTGAAATGGTACTGGAGTGATGGAAACAAATCTTCCATCTGGCCAAGCCGCCTCCTCTAGAATCATATGCTTTTTCTTGTAACTTACCTGACACACTGCAGGCAAGTTCCTGAGGCAACCACGTTTGCTGCTGCAAAAAACCCAAAAGATCTCCAACCTGGGAAGCCTAGATTCTGAGATACTTAAAGGCCACTCAATTCACAGACTGTTGTTAAAGAAAAGCAGTCTAGCATCCAAAGGCAATTATTTTTGGAATATGGTTTTGAAAGGAATTGCTGCATGCTGGAAATCTGTCTTTGTAATGCAGTAGTAAGAAAGCATAAGTGCTTCTCCTGTAAATGTGTATCTATGATCCGATAGTGTATCCTGAAAGCACCCATATTTCCTTAGAAAGAATGCCACCATAAAATTTTATATATTTTAATTTAATAAGGACTCAAGCCTGCATAGTCCAAAATTCGCAATCACTCCATGAAAGTAAGGGTAACACATGACACAGCTTTGCACCATGCCACTTTCTAAGGCCCCACCTGCAAGTCCTTTATTGCTACGATTGATTTCTTTTTGAGTCAGTAGACTGAAATAAATATTGCACCACTGCACCTGATCCTGCCAGGAGCTGCCACTGCCCTTTGTAGTACTTCACCTGGAGTTAGTCCAGAGACAATCCGCAGCCTGCCCACTGCACAGAAGTACTCCTGGAGCGCTATTGTAACACCCAAGGTTTAAGGTTGATGACATACCTTGTTGTGGGTTTTAATAAATGAGGTATGATTTTTAAAAAATAAAAATAAATTAAAAAAAAAACCACCACGAAGAGATAAGCTTGAACGTGAGATAGATTTATACCCAACATAATAGTCTCAAATCTAAACCAGCCCTTCACAACTGAGACACTGTTAAGGATTTTTTAAAATTTTAAAATCACTGCATAAAAGCAATTTTTTCCCATTATAATCGCATTAAAAGCTCTGGAATAAATTTACACATTATAAGAATGCTACTCTCCCTCTCAGGAATTACACAAGGCATCTTTCTCCAACCTGCCTTGTCATTTTCCTTCCCCTCAAAACCACAAATAACTTGTCCAAACACAGTTTTCTCCCTGAAGTGAAAGTACCAAACATACTATGACATCTATTTCACTACTATGTTGCTTTTCAGGTAGAAAGCATTTGGATATTGTTAGAGGTTTATACTGCTGCTGATCAGAAGCTGGTCCCTTATATCCTAGAGTCTTTCCTAAAAAGAGAGAAGAGTATTTTAGAGGGGAAAGTGAGATTAGGAGCAATCTTATACTGGGCTGACAGTGGATTCTAACTTCCCCAACATCTGAGGTTTTTTGTCTCTTGAAGCCCAGCAACCATGCTGTGTTATTCAGAGAAGCCCTTTGCATACCGAGCTATCCAGCAGCTCCATTCTACCTGTCTCCCCTCTATTTCCTCTACAGTCAGTAATTTGAGGGCCTGATCTAGCGTAACAGCGACATCAGTTAGCAATGTGAAATCAAGAAGCAGCAGCGAGTAGTAACAACATGTTCCCTGATGTCATCACTAAAGAATTAATAATGCACTGTAACTTTTGTTTGTTTGTTGGGGCTTTTTGTTTGTCTGTTTAACATGCTGATGCACTGAACCACAATGCAGGCCAGTTTGTGTCCGCAGCTGAAGCCAAGATCAGATGGGAAGAAAGTCCCTGCTTCGTGAAGCATGCTTTTGTCCACTCGTCTTACGGAAACGCTAGACTTGTAGAAGGCAAG
The DNA here is from genome assembly GCA_009819775.1 of Phoenicopterus ruber ruber. Lineage (NCBI taxonomy): Eukaryota > Metazoa > Chordata > Aves > Phoenicopteriformes > Phoenicopteridae > Phoenicopterus > Phoenicopterus ruber. The sequence continues at coordinate 2,626,076 of CM020221.1, forward strand.
CAAGATGAGCACTCAAATACAAAGGAGCCCTCAGACATCATGCTCTCAACAAAGCTTAATCAGCTTTTCAAATAAAAAGAGCGCAACTGCACCATTTTGTACTTTTACAGCAAGATGCACGAGAAAGGCTTGCTCCTCTAAGTGCTGAGTGTGCTAACCTCAACCGACTCTGATGAACATCAGCCCCTACAGTGCTAACTAGACCAGAGAAACTCAGGTGGAACTCACAGAAAAATCCAAAGTTTCACTAAGAAATAGAACAAGAGCAACAGTAACTGCAATAAAACAGTGAATGCAAACAATTGCTAAAAGCAGTGCACGTTTTATAGACTTTTATTACATATATCTCTGTACAAAGTGTGTTGATACTGAATTACCTCAGTGACAGCAGATGTGCTGCACTGAGTATCAAGACCCTGAGAAAATGCCATCCCTTCTTATTTCATTTGCCATTCCAGCTGTCCTTCCTCTTCCTCTACTGCACAGAAACTAATGCTCTCTATTAGGCATCGTTATTCAAATGTGCTTATAACATATGGCAGATGCACTTCGCTAACCAAGAGTTGTCCTCAGAATACTCTGGGACTCCAAGGGAAAGAGAATGCAAAGCAAAATGGCGCAGACATCTCAGCCCTGCCGCCCACAGGAACTCATGGCAGGATGATAGCCAGAGCGCCAAGCTCCACATATACACAGCTCTGTATGAGAAAGAGCATAGAAGCATCTGCATCTCAGAGAGCAGAATCATTATGTTGTCATAATCAAACTCAGGCTGGGAAAAACACTTTGAAAATACAGTCCATGAAATTATCTCAGTCTTAGAAGATACACTTAACAGCTTCTTCTGGTACATGGCTACTTTTCACTTTAATCCTGCAAATAATCTAACTTTTCTTCAATGGATTTTGCCCTCTCCTCCATTTGAAGTAAAATTACAAGGCAGTTACAAGGGGGAAAGAACAAAACTAATTAAAAAAAAAAAATTACCCTGTACACCTGCAACCTATGTTATTTCTTGCACAGTGGTTTAATGTCCTGACTGCCTCCAAACATTTCTATTGCTGTTAGCATCTGCATCTTCACTCTTAAATAAAATCCTATAGTAATTAAAATAGTTGTTTTCCATCACTATTGTCTAGTTTCATCACCATCTTTCTTACTGCTGCTTTGGGGTAGAAAAGATAGAGATTCTGTTCTCAAGTGCACTAGTCTCATCCTTAATAAAATTCAATTCAGTCTTCATTAAAATTACAGGGCTGTATAGGAAGTCAAGACATAGTGAGCTCCAATTGTTTCCTGAATGAAAACTAATTTTGCAGTTATTGTCCAAAATAAATTATACACGAGTATAATCAAAGTTAATTGAAGAACGCTGCATGGTTTGAGCTCATTAAAATCCTCACAAATGCCAACATTAAACATACTGTTTGGTACTTTAAGGAAAAAAGTGTCTTCTTTTACCTTGCAAACAGCTATTAATGTAAGTGGGAGTTCCTCAAAGCTAAATTAATAATACTGAGAGCAACTTTATGGTTACATGGAGGTAGCACGTGAACGAATCCCTCTTCTTAGAACACTCCGTTTTCAAACCTGTTGGCTTAATCAATATTCTGCATTTCAAATGAAATATTGGGCATACACAAGTCACCGAGAGTTGTATCATTAAGAGTGCCAGGATATCACGCGTGGGTCACAGAAAAACAAGAACCCATTTGAGCACAAGTCACAACACTCCCCCGTGAACACATACAAGCTTGTAACTTCGGGTTCAACTAAAGCACTCCATTAGCAAGTCAAGCAAAATATTAAGCTGGAGATTTTTCAACTGCAAACCTACCAAATCTCTCAGAAATTTGTTCCTTAGTTACCTTCTCTTCAAACACTTTGCATCCTAACAATGGATTAAATTTAGCCTGAATCTGTAGCAGTTTGAGCTCCTTAGATCTCGTCTGAGACTAAACACACCTTTGCTCTCCCTGAAATCACTTACCTACCTGTTACTTCCAGGTTACGACCTCAGGGAAAACAAGGAAGCCCTTTAAAATCAGCTTCCAGAAAACAAGCAGGTTTGGCATTATCTTTGTTTTGCCATTAACTTTCTCACTGTTTATAGGCTGACCCAAACACTACCAAAAAGCGAGTACAGAGGACTGTATCACTGAGTATCAATAGCGAGCATGCCCAGAGCAAAACAAGCTGTGTTAAATCACACTTTCTTTTGTAATGTAAACAAAAAACCGACAAACCATAATTTGACCACATCAATGGAACTTTGTTTTTGAAGACTAGGACAGAACTTTCAAGTCTTTCCGTACTGGAGCTGTTTCCAGAGGCGCAGCAAGGAACGCCGCCTGAGGAGGCACGCGCCCAACCGCCACCGCGCGCGCCCCCCTGGGCCGCCGCCTGAGGGGGCACGCGCCCAACCGCCACCGCGCGCGCCCCCCTGGGCCGCCGCCTGAGGGGGCACGCGCCCAACGGCCGCCCCGCCGCCAGAGTCAGTCCCGACCGAGCCGCGTTCGGCTCCTGGGCGAGCCTGACGGCCGTGCGCGTCCCTGAGCCTCGTGGGCACGGCAAAACCGGCCGCTTCCTGGTAGCAGGGATGAGCTTTAAAGACGACTGGTGGTACCACCCGTGAGCAACAGCTGGATGTTTCCTGACAGGGAGCTACAAACACTGAGCCACAGGCGGACTCGGGACACGAGTGGGAGGCAGGCTCCGTCCCCTGCGTGGAGCAGGAGAGCTGCACGCCTGCACAGGACAACCAGTGTTATGCACCATGTATTATAATCCCACTAAAAATGTTCAGGAGCACTCACAACCAAAAGAAAGGATCTGTCCTCGTCACATCCTGTGTGACCTTACGCCAAGTCCCTATAGCTTTATCAGATTCTGTCATTCTGGAGGTTTTCCCACACAGTAACTATTTGAAACAAAAAGAGAGGTTTTACAATACAGTGGAGCAGAGTTCACCTATGGTTACATGTCATGATCGAAGAGTTGATTCAACCCGATTTCTGAATCATAAAAATACCACTTTCTAATACAGCATACCAGAACATAAAGGGAAAAGAGGAAAGGCAAAAAAAAAAAAAAAAAAAAAAAAAGGCAGTTTCCTTTACAAATACCCAAGCAAAGAAACCTGCTCTTGGAGTAGTCCCTCTCTGAAGAGCTTGTTCTAGAAGAATCTTTTTCATAATAAATATGTCATATATAAAACATTGCTTTTGCTGAGAAGCCAATACTTCAAGCCTCTTATCACCTGCAGTTACCTCCAGCCGTATAATTAATACTTAATCACGGCTGTGGTTTTCATAGACAACGATGCCTAGCGTGCTTTTGCCGAGGTAAAAATAAATTATCTATTCTCACTTTATACATGAAGATCTGCTCTTCCCAATTATTAGAAATTTGAGTAACTAGACTGAACCCAAATGTGGATATTTGCAAAACTCAGCCTTCATTTGTATTGATTCTTTTTCATCCACAAGGAATTAAAACAAGGAAGCAAGCCTGTAAAGTCTATTTTCCGCCACACAGAAAATAAATACGTAATGAAAAGAAAATCAAATATTCCATACATCACCGGTTGTCATTTTCAGCGCTATTACTCAGTACAGAAAATGTATTGATTAACTGCCTTTTACAAACCTCCAAATTAATAACAAAATTAGCTGATTGCTCTAACTTGCTAAAAAAGGCGGTCTTTGCTTATGTTGCAGTTTCAGAACTACTGCATAACACCCAAATATGAAAGGCACTTCTCCTGTCATTCTAGGAAGCAAGGCATTTCCTAAACCAAGTAACTGAAAAAAAAAGAAAAAAAAAAAAAGAAAAAAAGAAAGAAAGAAAAAGAAAGAAAGAAAAAGTTTCTTTAGGCTCTGCAGCATCACAGGGCACAATGTGGTGTCCCAGAAACCGAAGAGCAGCTGGTGAGCAGAGGGAAAGCTCTGGTCAAGCCGAGGACTCCCCCTCCTCTGCAGGCTCGCTCCCAGGGCTACCGAACAGGGCATTTATCCGCCCCAGTCCTGAAGGAAGACTTTCTCTTTGGGGGATACCAATGTTATTCCATTGGCCACGCGTATCTGGAGAAGTCACTTTGCTTACAGGTATAAATGTGCTAGTCTGTCAATTAGCTGTGGCTCGAGTATTTCTGTTTATTAGCGTTATGTCGAAACAGTACACCAGGTTTCTTTATGAGAGGGCAGAGACTACAACATTCACAACTGATGAAGGGCAAGGAGATACCAAAGAAAATTAACTGACTGTTACAGCGAAGAAAATTGACCCTCACTTAATGACAGAGTTCAACTCGGACCAGGCAGTGGATAGGAAAAAGAGTGGAAAGGGAAATGAGACATTTAATAGCTCATCAGGAGCGTTTGTTGTATCAGAAGAGAGAGAGAGATATCTGGTATACTATTGAAATACAAGTATTCAGATAAAACTATGTTAAAAAAACCTCTTGGAAATACTTTTTAGTGTAATTCAATCTCATTGCAGTAAATTTCAAAGTGGGTGTTTGTTTATATATAAAGTGCTGTAATTTCTAAACCCAGGTAAACAGACTTTACTCTTCTCTACAGTACTGCTTTAATCCTTTTCCATTTCCATAACTCTTTGACATACTTAGCAATATTTCTTTCAACTTCTGATGAATCTCAGATAACGCTCCTTATGTCTTACCAGAGAGCCCACTGCATAAGGCCATACTGAATATTCTGCCATATGCATTTCATGAGTATTTTGACACTAGGCAGAAGTACTTTTCTACAGCCAGTTAAAGCACGGCTTGTAATTTAGAAGCTGGCCATTGAAACATTACATGGATACATGAGGAAAGCCTTCAATCGTGTGGCAATGAATTGTATACCGGCATCAAAGCCTGCAAACCAAGTCACGTTGACTTCTCACAGCAAAATAATGCCAGAAAAGAGCAAATGCAGAGAATTTAAGGAGCCATGTTTGTGATACTTAGGGCTGTTGTTTTTTAATTTTTTTTTTTTTTTTAAAACAAAACAAGCCACACAAAAAAATGAATCCTTGTACATTGTGAGATCAGAATCATTCATCCATACCACAAGAAAATAGACAGGTTCACCTGGACGTACGTGGGACTTCTCTAGCCTGCTCCCCATAAGTGCAATTCAATGTTAGTGAACACTAACATTGCCAGTTGGGCCTTTTTTTTAACGCCTTCCCCCCCCTTATGTGAAACACAGGAAAATCAAAGAGATGAACAACATCGCTCCACACCAGTCATTCCATTTAATTTCATCTTGGTGTCACATAGTATTTCAAAGATTTTTAAAAAGTCAGCAAGTTCATGTCCTTGTAGCTAGTTTTATTGCTGTAGGTTTATAGTCGTTTAGATTTTAAAAAGCAGAATTTCTCATACAGCTAATCAATTTTGATTCAGTACAATACAAGTTCATACACTTATTCTTTCAAAAGCATTTTGGTAATTCTGTTAATAAGAACATGTACATTAATTCCAGTATTTATTCTTTATAACCAATGCTCTAATTTATGCTGGTTTTGCCTTTGAAACATTCAAGACATTTTTCTTGACCATAAGAAGTTTTTTATTAGGAAGAGTAATTACATTTATGAGAGCAACTATCAGGCTTCATTTTCTTCCTGTGTTTGTTTTGTTTTTTAAATTCTTGTTGAAAACTAACATAATACTTGCCTTTCACCAGTCCGTCAGGTCTTCAAGTTTTACAATATTTTTCAGAGATAATGATCAACAGTACAAAAGCTAAACCATCTACTTCATTTATTAGTGTTCATATATTCGTATTTCTATTGTCATCAATAAATCTGTGTATTTGCAAGTCTTCCAAGTACCTTCACATTTTATTTCCCCCAGTATTTTATAGTTCCCTCTGTTTTTCCAACATCCTTTACTTTCTGGTAAACAGAGGTGTAAAAGATGTGTATCTCAAACTATTACATAGTATCTCAGCCTTTTGGAGAGAATATTAATTGTGTCTCTCTCCCAAGCTGTTACATTGATATCCTGCATCCATACTCCTGTTTCCCCTGAGCACTGTGACAGTATCAAATGACAGGATAAAGACCTTATCGTCTGTAAAGTTTCTGACTAGCATTAATCAACACAAAAGTTGATATGGGATGTAAAATATATAGCATTGATCCCCAAAAAACCCACTGAAATATTAAAAAGCTCATCTTTTGCTGTAGAGAGATACTGAGAATAAAGAGCAGGAAAAATGTTTGCAATTGGTACTGAAGTAGGTATTACTTCCTCTTTTCTGCTATCTTCCATTTCCTCATCTATCAGAGACACCGTGCCAGTGAAGACAAAGGAAAACATCATATTTAACACTGAAATATCACTATGCCATTCAAGTTTTAGGCGCTACATTTGCTGCAAAGTTCTGTGTGTGTTTGCCTGAAGAAAGCTGCATGCTTAGCAGGTAATGAGTTCTCATGTAAAGCTCTTAGTACCTTCCAAATTTTCCGCACCGCGTGGACACAGCCTGTCCCGTCACAGGAAGGCTTCCATCATTTCTTCTCCCTGCATTAGCCTTCATATACACTGCTTTCCGAGTAGCACACAAACTCCAGGAGCACCCGCTTTTTTTGTGGATTGATCAACAGCTTAATGCGTGCTTTCTTTTCATTTCGTCTTGGTTGCTGCCTCACCGACAGCCCTGCCTCAAAGCGAAGGTACTGCGCACCCCCTTGTCCGTTCGGAGCTGGATGTGTTTGTGTCACCACCCGTCAGGGTAAATCTGCGCGAGCCCATTGTTTTGCTCTGAGGACAGACAGCCATTTCAGCTTTACCAGCATAATAGCGAGACATGAAATAGTAACGCGATTCTCCCCTCGGCCCCTTTTCACTTCCACAAAGGTCTCTGCACCCCCACCTCCCCTTGCAAGAGCCAGATGTACTCCTCACCCTCGTAGCCCCCTCAAAGGCACACGTGGAGAACGCGTCTGTGCTCCGAACATGTCCTGCTGCCGCTTCCCACCTCTGCTCCTGCTCCTTTTTCGTGCCTCTCTCCTCAACGGTGCGTGCAAGCAGACCTTTTGCTCTGTAATCCCCATCATCCCTCCCCGCTGAATTTCAGCCTGGTCCTTCCTCTCCTCCGTAACCCCTCGCTGCCGTAAGCACTGACTTCTGCGCCAGCACGTTTTAGGCTCTAGCATAAAACCAACAACGCAAGTCAATGATGTAGAGGCTTATTCCGAGAAGGCTTTCGTCTTCCCTCCCACCCGTGATCGTGTGCACCATACACAAGGTTTAGAGAAACCCAGGGAGAGGCAGGCAAGCTCTTAAATTGTTACAGAAAAGAACTCTTCTGTCTTAATTAAAACACTAAGGCCAGTGCATATTCCCTGGACAGACTGAAATAACCCGGATGAGGTTCCTTCAAGCTCTGTCCATACAAATACCCTAAATAAATGAGACGCTTTTTGTAAAGTTCACCATGTCAATCCATGGATTCAAGTGTGAAGCAATGGCATTGCTGAAGCACAATTTTCCCCAACCATTCCTACTGCTACACACTACACAACGCTGGATTCCACTCAAGGAGAGCGTAGAATACTCCAGAACAGTCATTTCTAGAGAAATTATATAGGAGCTTCCTGAACAGATGGAAGTTTGGAAGGTTAAGCAGGTATAGATTTGTAGAGTTAACTCCTGACCCCATTCATGCTAATGAAAAATTGACGCTTCTTAAAATGGGAAACCACTTCAGTCACACATTCTCTGTGACTCTGGATCTCCTTTATGTCTGCAGCGTACCTTGGTACGTACTACTCTGCTTATTTTGCCTGTGCTGCGGTGATAATTGATGCAACTGGCACACTGGGAAGCAACAGTATGGGGGGGGGGGGGGCTCAGAGGAAAATAAACTCACTCATTCAGGCTCCTCAGAGGTATTAGGAAACTGTTGAATGAAGGGGCAGATTTGCCCAAGACTGACTTTCTTTCCTCCCCAGTATTTGGATTATGATCATTTATTCTCACAGGATGTATCTGTATATACAGAACCTGCTACAAAGTGTTTGTATTTCAAGTTAGGAGTCAAATATTCCACCTCTATGCGTTTCATCCAGATGACATGCTGATTTTCTGAGTGACAGTGGCTTACAGATTAATTGGTCCATACAACAGAGACACACATCTGGAGCCAGCAGCTCTCAGATGTCTCTCCTGGATTTCCTCTGACCTTCTCAGCGTAGTCAGTTCTTGTGGGTCTGAGAGGAAGTAAGTTCTTGCATGTCCTTTTGAATTTTACTGAAAATTAATAAGCAAGTGCATAAAAAGAAACTAAATCAAGTTATTGTTACGTTAGGCTGACTAAAATGGAACACTTCATCAAATCAAGGTTTTAACTGAAGCCATAACCAACTAATGAGTTAACAATGACATAGACTGGAGCCCACGTTTGATCAAATCAACAGGGCAGTGAGCAAAATAGAAATCATACAGGGTCTGGCATTTGAAAACACCCACTGCAGAAAATAATGGAGATCATAAGCGTTGCCAGCTCATTCCTTTGAGGGCCAGCTCCTTCAGGACTGCGACAGCTTTGAGGTCGCTACTTGAACTGTCACCCTTCTGCTGTTTGTTTTGAGCTAGCAAGGCTTATAACTTTTCTGATACAAATATAGTTGGATAATTTAGGATGACACAAGATGATTTACAACAAAATATTTTGTGCCAATCTATGCAAGTAGCTTCACTTAGCTTGCAACTTCAGAAAAATCTTTAGATAAACAGTAAGAATGATCTCCCTGAGGAACCACGAAAAGGACAAGAGAAGGTAATATGGAAAGACAGACTCGCTCTTGGTCTTGTGTAATTTTCATGGTGTCAAAGTCAGAAGTGCAGCTCAGGTAACCAGATGCTATCACTGTGGATAAGCACCTTCATCCTAACGAACCTCTGCTCCTCTCGACATGAGAGAGAGTGTGGTTGCTCCAGGGAATGATTAGTTTTGCTCCTTCTTTAAATTGCCCTCTCTCCACTGGAAATCAAAGGAGTTTACGAAGACCTGCTTCCCTAGGTTAGAACCAGACATGGTTTCCATGGAAAAGCAGGAAAGAGGGGACTTCGGAGATACAGCGTCAATATCCCTCCTGTAACAAGCTAACACAGTGCTGGTAACTAAACTCCTCACCTCCTCCCAACGTGCTTTGGACACGTTCAGTGATCTTACGAGTCCTTCTTATTTGCCTATGCTTCTCACCTGTAGACATATCATTCATAGAATATTTCCTGAATACTCTTGTACTCGTTTTACCAGCAAAAAATTCTCCAACTTGATGAAAGAATCTAAGCACTTGGGAATTCAGCTATATATAGCGCTGTTAATCTAAACCTTCAATTAAAGAAAATACTAAGAGCATCTCAAAGAAAACTATCATTTTAAGCAAAAATTTTCAGTCAAAACAAGTCTGGAATATACTTAAAAGTAAGCATTAAGTGACGCCTTTCAAGTCATATTTTGAAAAGCAATACATTATTTACCTTTTAGTGTCTCAGTCTTTACATGTGTGCTATTTAAATATTTTTTCCTATGATTTTATTTCATTATTCAATCAATAAGGTTCTGAAATACTTTTAATGAAAATCTATTTTTCTGATAATCACAGGATTCCAGAAAGTGGAGCATTAAGAGAAAGCTCCACATAGCATAAGACCTGTACTAAAATACTCAAAGCGGGCAATAAAGAAGCTTCCAGTTTATTTGGCTGTCTTCCATCTCTCTCACTTCCCCAGCACTGACTTTTCCAGATTTTCAATGCTGGTTCTATTAGAATCTTTTTGAAACTTTGATCTTTTATATTTTATAGGAAAGTTATAGAATTATCTAATGTTAGTACTATTATTCAAATCAACTTCTCTTGCCAGCAAGCATCCAGAATTTCAGTATAACTTCTAATGAGAATTCATGAAGTCTTTGCAAAATAAAGTAAGTTAAGCAGAGGGCAGGGTACTTGCTTACGAAAATATTTACGATGAGAGTGATTCAGAGCAAAGAAATCATAGGGTAGGACAACTACTTAAAAATCTGGTAAACATCATGAGTAGACAAGAAAACTTCCCCGATAAACAAGTTTTAGAGAGTTCCATCTGTAAGTGACTGTAAAAACTGTTACATAACTCTGTCTGAAAAACAAAGATGGTGTAGAAATTCTTAGTGGTAAATTCTTAGCATGGTAGACGCATTCTTATACTAAATATTCATTGTAAAGGGATACACTTTCTCTGACAATTTCCTTTCTCCTTTGAACGTGGTACATGAAAAAGTGTCTTTACCAAGAATCAGCCTCTACGAGATATCCTTCTACTCATTCCACACCACTTGAAGTTTATCTGAAAATAAACTTGCAGTATCAGCTCCCTGCTCAGAATGTCTTTAGAGAAGCCAGTGAGTTGATACTCACATAGTACATGGAGCAATGTAAGCAGATACATATAGAGAGAGAGATATATTTATCTCCAACACAGCCGGTGATCCTGAAATGAAGTGTTCTTTTTCTGTGTAACAGTAATCACCTGGTACTTCACAGTCACTGCCCGAATCTGATGCTGCTTCCATCACTGCTGTGCATTTTTGGGGAAAGGAGAAATACAACAGTCCTTTGCTTCAAGTAACTCCACCCTGAAGCCCAGTGCATAGTGTTTGCTTCAGAGACACAGAGGCTGGGGCAGGTAATTCTCCTGCCACTCCAGCTGCTGGTCCTCAGCTCCTGAAGCACAGGTCCCACATGTGCATGTTCCCACACAATGGTTCTTACATTTTCCGTGAAACCGCATGCGCTCAATTTATGTGATTTTTTAGGAAGTTTCCACCTTACAGTTCTCTCCCCGTTACATCCCCCCCCGTCTATTCCAGCAAGGGCTGTTGAAACAATCCATTTCTGTCGGGGCAGCTTAACACTTCATGTGAGAAACTGTAACGTGGCTTTTCCATCACCGCCTTCATTTCTTCTAAAATTGAGAGCTATGAACAGTAACAACTTCCACATTTCAGTGGGCCGTAAACCGTGTAGCTCGAGAACCTCTGCCAAGTCCTCCACCACAGATCACGAGAATACGGTGTTACCTGCTACCGTCACCCCTTCAGAATACCCTGCTGCAAAGGAAGCCCTGGTCATCGATTCCCTCCTCCATCTCGTTCTTTAACGGAGCTCTTCCAAGGGCAAACAGACCACGAATTCCAGCTCTGGTAACAGCAGCCACTGGTGCTAAGAGAAGGTTATGTTTTATTGCATGGGCTGAAGTTCCCTATGCAGTCCTCACTTACTAACCTGCAGGCTCAATTCCAGTGATGAACATTTCAATATAATTCCTAGGCTAGAATCGACCTCGGCTGCATACTAAAATGTAAACGAGGGACTTACAACGGAACTGTTATCACAACCTGTCCATTGCTGTCCAATTTGTCAGTATGCAGTCCACTTCTGGGAGTCTGCCCCAGAAACTGCCACGAGGAAGTTGTTTACTACACTGAATAATGATGTTACCTGAAGGTCTCTAGTATGTCAGTTAAAAGCAACATTACCAATTCCAAGATTCCATGAAAACAGGGGGAAAAAAAAAAAAATCAAATTAAAGACAGATACATAATATGCACCTCAAACACCCCCCTAGTTTGACAGTTCACGTCCTGCTTATCCTAAGTTTTGAATTTTGTAGTCTAGGGACCTTTATCAAAAGGGCAAGTATTTTATGACCGTAATGGTAAGACAGACGCTAGAAAAGCGGACCACAGTTATCTGCAACTATTGCAAAATGCCTGTGGAAGGGCAGGCCCCTTCCACAGTGCTGGGCCCCGTGTTTTACCTGCACGCTTCTGGTTTGTCCACCGAGACTACGAGCAGCAATAACTGACAGGGTGCAGCCTGCCAGGCCCCTTCCTAGAAGGCAAAAGCACTGCCTGGAAGCAGGGGATTGGGTGAAGGAAAGGGAATGCTGCAGGTGCAATTAATGCAACGCTTAAAGGTGAACTACATGGTAATGGGGTAAGGAACGAAACTAAAAGACTTTCCCTTAATAAAAATAACTACACACAGTGACAAAACCCCACAACTGCAATGGTTTTTACCCCAAAACTCACAGAGTGAGAGTTGCAGAGAACTGAAGGGTCTCACCTAAAGAACTGGCAGGAAGGTAAGAACCGGGAGGTGGGAAATACATGGTGGAAGGTCACCACGCACCGTGCAAGACAGCCGTAAGTGTTTGAACATCTTTGAGAGAGAGGATGAATAGTAAAGCGAGTGACACAGCCTGCTGATAACACTAGTGTATCAGCTAGTAGGATAAGACTGATTAACAGAAGCCTCGTAAGCCTTCAATATTGAGTGACTGTGGGAAGAAGTAGTAGATGAAATTCATCGTAGATAAATGTAGTATCACGCACGTGAAGAAATGTAATCCCAAATTTATATACACAATGGTAGGTTCTGAGCTGACTGAGATACTGGGGTTAGAATACGTCGCTCCATGAGAACTTGAGCACGGTGCTCTGCAAAGGTCATAACGGAAATCGAGCGCTCTGAGTTATTAGGAAAGGAACAGAGAAGACGACAGAAAACGTTATGATTCCTCGTATCAATATGTGGTGCGCGCCCGCATCTTGAATGCCATTTGCAATTCTGAACCAGCTCTCTGAAAAAGCGTACCATGGATTTGGAAAGGTTGAGGGGCAAGCAACAAGTCTGATGAAAGGCACGGAATAGATTTTGTGTGAGGAATAACTGAACAGACAAACTTTTCAGCCTGGGAAAAAAGCTGACCAACAGGTTATATGCTAGCAATTTTAAAAATATCAACAGAAGCGTTCACTGTCTTTTCAAAGAATGAGACACTACACAATAAAACCACATTTTTAAATCACAGGTTTAAAACACAGGAAATACTTCTTTATACTCTGCGTAGTGAAGCTGCAGAACTCCACGCCACAGGATGTCACAAAATTGACAGGGCTTCAAAAAGACACCCTACAAATTAGAGGAAGGAAAACCCATTGAGGTCCACGGAGTAGAGACACACAATCTTTGGTTCAGAAGTGCCCGAAGCACAAATTGTCAGGAGATAAGCCAGGATTTTAAGGAATCATCACTACATGGCTTCCCTATTCCTACACTCCTCTCTTTGCCAGTGTTGAAAAGAGGTTAACAGACTACACAGACCTTTGGCTTAAGGCAGTAGAAGGATGTGAATATTCTTATAATGACTTAAATATCTTTCAAAAGCCAGTAAAAAACTCCCATGCAGGTCCAGTGGGTTTGGTTCTCTAAATCAATCTTTTCTTATTCCATATATGTAGATCAAAGATCTCTGTTTCTAGTTTCAGGTGCTGGCCCCTGGCAGCATGTGGAAGAATCAAATTATGTTGCGGGTCATCTTTCTTATCAGTGGAGTCACTGGAGTTCAGAATCTATGTGGTAATTTAGATTATTTTTAACTTTATTTTCCCTTGTTCTCCTTTTCTTTTACCATCATAGTTTTAACAGAGGTGTTATGTTGCAGATAAGAAATGAGAATGACTTAATAGGAAGGGAGAACTCTATAACCTTTTTTGCTTTTACTCCATAAGTCAGACTATCCCCTTCCCTTTCAAGTATCATATACATTTTGTCTTTTCAATAAAGGCTTAACTCACTAGGCTCCAAAGGACTCCAAACTGCTGCTCCATTGCCTGGTAAGATGATAGCATCAACCACTTTCTGATCACAGCCATCCCTAACACAAGGAGCAATGTGTATTATAACATTTGGATGTCAGTTCACAGCATTCTCCCTCCTGCTGTTTTTATTTTCCCCGAGTAATTTGTATGGGCTTCCACTGCAGCTTCAGAGTGTAAGAGACAGAAGTTGTGACTCTTGGTGTCATCAGCAGTGATCTTCCACATAATAAACAGAAGGAGAAAGGATTTATAGGCTCTGTCTACACTCCCGGGCACTTGCACTCAGGGGGGTACCATACACACAAGCCCCCGGTTATCCAGCAGCCTCAGGGCTCTCTCCCTTGCCACGCACTGGCCTCTAAAGGGAACCAGGGCATGCGGGGGAAATGCCTCGCACCCAGGTCTTGTCCTTATCAGGATGGAAGGGCAGAGGGCAGCATACATGCGTCCAGGGGGCAGACACTGCCCTCGTGCCATAAGGGTAGCTGCAATGTCAACGAACAGTCTGCCACTAACGGAGGATTGGTATAAAGAGACACTCGTTCAGTTACAGTATCTATGGAAGAGAAAGAGCATTATCAATGGTCTTGGTACTCTTGTCTGCATTTTCCAAGGGCATTCTTGATAAAGCACCTGCCTCCACATCAGATTTCCATGAACAATATTTCACTCTGGAGTAGGAACATGCCAACCTCTTGAATCACTAAGCCAGACAGAGGACAGAACACAAAGCTGGCAGATATTGCTACACATGGTAAAGGACTTCATGTCCTGCACCCTAAGCCCGATGTTGTATGTTTACAAGTAATTAAAGAGTTGGTCTAACATAGAAAGGAAGGAAAGAGAGAAGCTGCACTTCACTGAAAACGACTTATTCCTTTTGGTGATAAAATTTCCTTTTGGCTCCATTTCCTATTACAAAACATGGTGGAATAAATCTATTTAATTTTTTAAACTTTCTTGTGGTGAAAGCTTATTGAAAGCTGCAACTGCAACCCTGGCAATACGAGACCAGGGTGCCACCTCACTTTTGCGATGTATCATTAGAAGAGAAAGGTCAGGGAAATTTCTCACTAGGAGCCCAATTGTTTAAGCCATTAAATGTGGAGAAAGAGGGAAGAGAATTAAGATCTCTCACAGTCACCATGAGAGATCTGGGGGTAGAATTCAGGTTTCCTCATGCTGAGACTGCAACATTTCTCTAAGGATTTTCACAAAAGAAGAATGAATTTGAGTAGCCTCTTTTTAAACTGAAAAGGAAGTCTTAATGAAGGGAAAAGTGTCTTTTGTGCATTCAGTCTGCTAGCTGAGCCAGGGAGTGGGCGGGTTAGGAAGAGATAATAATGTGATAAATGTGAAATGAAAAAATAAGCGTGGAAGCCCTCTGCGCAGATGTGAGCGGTCCAGCCAGACCACTCCATTACACGTGCTGCCATGCTGCCCGGGAAGAGACAAACGTGGAGGTGAAGCATTGCTGCCCCTACTGATACCAAAGCCTACAGAACATGCACTTTGTCACCAACCTATCTGTTTGAATAGGAAGATTATTCTTTCTAAACAGATTTTAGGTGGAACTCGATGATGTGTAAGTTGTATACAAGGCTATACATGTTAGGTTTCTGGGATACCATGATACCTGCAGAGTGGGCGCCTTGCTGACATCAAAAGACTGTTTACGCACATGGTGACAAGCTACCAACACCTAAATTCTCAAATACAGGATGAGTGTACTGGCATGGTATTAGCAGCAGGGATCCCCAGGTTTTAGGTAGCTGACAGAGCTCTCCAGAGGTTGTGAAAGAACTATGACACCATTTTTCTTCTTCAGTACTGAAGCCCCTACTTGACACACAGCACATGAGACAAACACTAGAGTGACTGAGGAATCGCCCAAAAGAAGATCAGAGGAGTCTGGGGTTTGTGTGTGCATAAGCATGTAACAAAGACGTAAAAGCTTTGGTGAAACCATGAGGGTAAACAGACGTCACTGCACGTACCCTCTCACCGCTGAAGGTGATGAATCACTAGTGAAAAGCTGTGTTTGCGGCTTTCTACAGAAGAACCCTGAGGCTCCATGTAAGGTTTTTTTGGAAAGCCCTGAAACGACAAGAATCTTCAGGAAAGAAGAGAAAGACAGGTAGAATGTACACATATTACCACACCTCCCCACAGCCTAGGAGTCTGCAGATACAAAAACCTGGTTTTCTGCACACATCAGAATAAACCCCCCCAGCCAACAAATGTAGGCACGTGGGATCTATTCGGGTCAGGACGAGAAGCAGAGTCTGACAGTCTGAAAGCCCGCTGACAGCCTGTGTAACTCTCCCTCTCACATACCGCCAATACTGAGGAGCTAACTATGGTGACAGTGACTATTTGGAAATACACATCATTCCAAAAATGCTTTTTTACTTGCTTGAAAAATCTTTATCATAGCATGAGATTCCAATACTTAGATCCTTTCTCCAAATTATTGTAAATTGCTGCAATGAAAAAAACTGCATACAAGAGATATGGCATTTTTTTTTCCCCTTAAAATCTAAAATCTGACCAAGTTTAATGGAATTTAATAATCCATTATTAAATGGATTATTAAATTGCCTTTTTATTTCTTTCTGAGAGAACTCCAGCTTTCCCCATATAATAGTTATAAAAAAATCTGACAAAATATGCCCCCAAGGGTTGACTTCATAGAAAGTCTGATGCTTCCAACACTGTGATAGCTGCTGTCTTGTGATGCTAGTGATAGCTGTTGTACACTAAAGTCGTCTCTTCTCCAAGCTTTCTAAGAAATGAGGGGTTGCACAGGCTTGCACCTAATCTTATTTGTATCGAAAACCAAGTCTTTGACAAGTGTAACACAATACAGTGAAATACAGCCACTGCTGAAATTGTGTAGAAGAAAAGGAGTGTGTCTGGGGGACAGAAATGTATGCATATCTTAGTTGTTCCGTAAGTGAACTATTGCTTAGACAAATTCTGAAATGTAATTGCTTACAACCTGGAGAATAAAAATCTACATACTTGTTCTCGTTATAAAATAAATTAACACACAGAAAACTAAATTAAGCGCAAGCTATTCTAATACAGTATTGCAGTTATTACTTTCAATGCACAAAACCTAAAGAAAGAGAGTTGGGACTGTCATAGTTAAGCCATCAGGGTGTTAGCAATGCCCCTGGAAAACTTGGACATCACCGACCCACTGTACGTGATGCAGTTTCCCTTCCTTCTGAGACACTTTTAAGATGAAAGAAAGGGTTGATGTTTATGTCCATTTGCATATCTGTTTGGGTAGTACATCAACGGCCAGCAGATGCTGGAGGTGGTCTCTGCACCCGAGAAAGACGATGGAGCACACAGCAGAAGTAACAATGTCATCTTGCAGACATCACTTTATGAAGGATCCCCTGCAGAGCAAGCTGTACGGGCCCTTTCTCAGAAAGGCACATGAGAAATAAGACAAATATTCTACTAACTTGCTGGAAAAGACAGAGCCTAACAGAGGCTCTGTATTTAAAAACAAGATGTATTTAGTTGGCGAGCTCTCTGATTGAGGACGACTCTGCTAAAATCATATCCTGGCTGAAGAACTCTACCTTCTGCAATCCAGATGATTTATAAATGCCAAATTGTTTTATAGACGGTATCTTCCAAGCTGTAATTCACTGCTGATTGCCTGACTTTTCCTTTAAGAGGTTAACTCCTCATTTTAGAGTTGATCTGGTGTCCGTGATGGGGCCACTGAGCCAAAGAGAGGCACTGTGTCTAGTTTCACATCAAAAGAGTTCTTACCCAGAAGGTATTGTAGGTCTGGCTTTCAGGGCCACCGAACGAAGCTGTGTATAGGTAAACTGAGGATGTCCCTGCTCACTGCAGGGGGGTTGGACTAGATGACCTTTAAAGGTCCCTTTCAACCCAAACCAGTCCGATTCTAAGTATCTCCAGCCTTTGGTAGCAGCGCACGACACTTCACGAATAAAACCAAATTCCCTTTTGCAATTAAAGTAGAGATTAAACACATGTTCTCTCTGAAGTCTCATTCTCAAGTCTATAGTGTAATAATCTGTGCGTCCAACTAGATCTTTCCAGGCATTTTCAGAAATCACTTAATGGGTAGGTTATGGCACCTTCATTTCTGTCCTTTGGGCTCCTCCAAGAAGCCAACCCACCTCCCAGCAGCTAAGATCTGCTATCAATAGCAAAAGCCTCTGAGCTGATAGGCGAGCAGGGCTGGCTCTCCTGACATCAGATTATTTTATGAATGTTGTCATTTCAATTAACTCTTTAACCTTTAAGTGAGCTGATGAAAAGAAGCCACAGAATACGTGAAAACAGAATTACTGAGAGTTGCAACTTACATCTTCTACAGGCTTTCCCTCACAACTGAGCTCAGCTGAAGTATCAATAAACTTCACCACCAACAGCTAGGTTGTAAATACTGACTTAGATCATCTGATGGTGTACATCAGTGCAGCTCCAATGATTTTAGTGGTGCAAGATTTACTTGCCCTAAATGATGATCGAGTCTGTCATGTTTGTTCAGCCAGGTTTAGGCCTCTTAAAAGGTCAACTGATGAAGAGCTGCTCAAAGTCCTCCAGCAAAAGGAGTGAAATCAAGACTTTCAGCATCTCCAAATATAAATTACACAACATACTTCACAAAAAGAAGTAGTAAGAACTTTTCTTAAGGTCGTTCCATTAAGCCAGAACTATACCAGACTATTTCGGATTCAGCAGAACTGAATTACGTGGGAGCTAACTGTTCTGCAGCCATCAGCAAACACTACAGTCTCTAAGGAACCTTATCTACGGACTGCAAGCTAACAGTGTGTCCAAAGAAAAAACATGCGTGCAAAAATGAGGTTACTTCCTCTATTACCTATAGAAAAATGAATGCACGTGGTACCATCCTAATTGCAGCAGAGCAGTTACTGCATCCTTTCTGTGACAGGTATTCCAGTAATTACTGAGATCTAAGCCATCATCTCCTCTAGTGTTTCCAAGTTGCATTTCCAGTGCATTTCTTTCCAAGGGCAAAACCTACTGCCCGTCTGTACTTCAGTAGGCCTTCTTAAGGAACAAAGATGATTGGAATCGGAAAGGTGAAACACAGTTTGGAACCTGTAAAGGTATGTTAGGGCTCAGGTTTAAGAGGGATGCAAGGACCTCAGCGCTTGCTACTCTATGTATGCTTCCTGCCCCAACAGCAAACACATATACGTACACACACTTCAGGGCCAGTTTTTTGCTGGCATTTACCTTCACTACATGTTCCTCTTGTAAAAACAGGTTTGCCATCTGTATTTTTTTCTACACACTCATAGGAATCAGGAATAGAAACTTTCCTGTGAGGCAATCTTGCTAATCATTCCTACCTTAAAGAGACTTCACTCAGTATTTGGCCAGTTTCAGCTGCCACAGCACTTGTGGGAGGTGGCTCAACTGTTTTGACTTCAGTGTATTTCTTTTGAGAAAGACACACAGATTTCAAGCCATTAAAATACGGTCATGTTCACTTCCATAATACAGCAAAAGACTGCTTAATAAACACACCCTCTCCAAGCGTACGTTGTTAAATACAGGGGAGCAAAAGAGCATAAGGACGACTACACTAGGACAGATCAAGGTCTATCCAGCCCAACAGCCTGTCGCTACAATGTCCGACAGCAGCTGCCTAAGGAAGAATGTAGGAATAGAACAGTCATGGGGTCATCAATCGGTGCTTCCCTAAGCGCTCGTTCAGCCTCCAGTGGGACTAGAGGGATTGGCAGGGACTGCCTGAACCAGACATACTCTGTTTCTATTTAATGATATTTAAAGGAACTTCTTCCATTGACTTACCTAGCTAAGTTTTTTACATTTGGAAACTTCCAGCATCCACAATGCCTTGTGGTATTCCAGAGTTTTACTACCAGCTTTGTGAAGTACCACCTCCTCTCTGCTTTGGCCCAGAGCCCTTGAGGTTCATTTGATTCCTGCTAGATTCTGACTGGGAAGATATATTCACCTCCCAGTTTCTTAGATCTCTTGAGGCATTTTTTTTTTTTTCAGGTGAGAGTCCCATTTGTTCCTTTTATGGAGCCTGTTCAGTACATTTGATCATTCATGCTGCTCTTTTATGAGCCTTTTCCAATTCTATTATACCTTTATGAAGATGAGGCCAGAGCTACGTGCAATATTCAAGATGCAGAAGCACCATCATGCAGTGTCATAATGATGTTTTCTGTTTTATTTTCATTCCTTTTTCTAAAACCTAGCAGGGCAAGTTGTTTTCTTGAAGACTATGGAGAATTCAGCTGATCTTTCTTACCCCCAAACCTTGTTCTTGAGTTATAATGCTCGTCTCAGAACAGGAGGCCGGGATTATTTCCCCCCACGCCCCATGCACCTCGTTGCATTTATCTATCTTCCACCCATCATTTTTATCACCCGGGGCACCCACAGCACTGGATTTTTTTTTTTTATGCAGCTCTTCACAGTCAGGCCTCACCTTTACCTGCCACCTCCCTGCTACTTTCCGGATGACTTGGGGACACATTTAACACCATGCGTCCCACCAGAGGCCACTGGCGTACTCTACCTACTGGTGACCTCTCTATGAGAAGACTGACGTTTATTCCTACACTGTTTTCCTTAAGGACTCCTACATAAAGAAAGGTTCTGGAAAAGAAACTGTCCTCAAACTCCTCCACAGTGAACAAAAGAGGGGGCGGTCTGGCCTTTTATTGTCTTAGTTCTCTTTTTATACTGCAGTCATCTACTCACCCTCTGATTTCCCTGGCAGATTTCCTCCTCCCCTTGTTTTTGAGGAAACAGTGCGGTGTTTGGTTTTTCTCCCCTCGCAAGTTCTTCCCTCTTCCCCTTGTTTTTATGTCTTTATGCCTTAGACGTCTATAGTGAATGAATAATCCCCTCCTTAAATACAACCTGCATTTAGGACTATATGAAAATATCACACATTCTAGCAGTATGAATGCTGAAAACTTAGGGTTTATACTACGATTATAGTGGAAAAATGTGTTAAAGCATCACTGGAAGGAAGATTAGACCTTTAATATACGCAGCTATTAAAAACAAAAACAAAACAAAAACAACAAGAAAAATTTGAGAGGCTACCTCAAAGCAGTTAACAATATCAAGGGATAAGAGTTTTATTTATGGGCAAACATAATATATTTTACATCAGAAAAGGAACAAAAAGGAATCAGCCTGCTGAGAAAATGATCTACAAGTATATTAATAGACACTATTTTGACTCAAATTTGAAAGAACCAGGACAAAAATGACAAAAGAAATTATCAGCAAAGCTTTGCTATGCAGTCACTGAAGGCAGAGACAGAGAATCTTGCAAGGATACATAAATCATGCAGAAGACATAGTATTTATCAAACCAGAAGGAATATTTACTGCCTAAAATGACTATGTAAGGACAGATAAACACTCCACTGTAGTACACAATTAAATGTATTGTAGCATAAAGTAACCTTCAATATGACAACTTGGATTTGACAAGCAACAGCGTCTTTGCTTTCACTTGGCAGACCAGCCAATGCAATAAAATCTGTACTTGAAAACTCACCACAAGAAAGGGCATTTTAGCAAACTATCATAGTTATCCTTGAAAGAAATGCAATTTTATACACCTCAAAAAATTGAAACAATATATATCAATAGCAGTGACCTGACTTGATACTTGCAAAGCAGAAACTCACGTTTGATGTGATACTCAAAAGCGTACACAAATCCAACGCACCACCCTTTCTGCACCCCAGCCGCAGGCTCTGCCGGCTACGCACCAGGCGCAGGCCCAAGGCTGTACTGCAGCACCCGTCCCTGCACCTTGGATGAACAGCAAATGCCTAAGGCAAGCAGGAGCTACACCACGCGCCCTCCTCACTGCCTCTCCAAAGCAAGCGCCGAGCCCCAGCCCTTCTCCGTTGCCATTTCCAGGGCATTTCAGTGCCTCTCCAGCTCCTGCTCAGGACTGGAGCACGAATCCTGGCACCACCCGCCGAGAATCCGGATTTGGCGGGTGGGGAGGTACAGCCACAGATACAATAGCCACCTCCAGTAGTTATTTCCTCTTTGTTTACTGTCGCCCAGGACAGGGCATCCACCACAAGGAAATCAATCTGGCTTCCGAGAAAATCATAATATGGTCTATGTTATTGTGAAACATAAACCAACACCTCTGTACGCGTTTGTAAATGAGGCTGAACACCTGGTCTTACCCGGGGATGCCTGACAAAAATCACGAATTCAAATTTCTGACAGACCTGCAAAGATTTACAAATACATCTTTTTAGCATTTCAATCTATAAGAATACCTTTTTTTAAAAACAAACTTTAAAAACTGTCCCCAAACAAGTTCTCTTCTCCCCCCACATTGATGAAGAGTTACCATAGAGCCATGTGTGCACAGAGCAGAACACAGACAAAGATTCAGTGACCACAGAAAGGAGAAAAATGAGCAGAGAAGCCCATTAAAGTAACTCTTCCTACTGCTCGATCTTCTTTGGAGCATCGTGCGTTTGGCATTAATATTTCTGGAGCTTTGCTTTCATTTGCTAGGAAATAGTTTTAGGAATGAAAACCATGTACTTAATATTATATACTTGTATTTATCATGCTTAAACAGCAACTTGCTTTTCCCTTTCTCTTTCGTCCTACTATAACTCTCCCAAAGATCCACATCAGGTGATAACACAGAGCATTCTTAAATACTGCTAAGCAATTACACCGGGAAAGTGGCTGTTCTTATAGTTATTAAACAGGCGGGAGCACATTTAATTACAGAGATAGTTATCTTGCATTTCTCTGTAAAAGAGGTAATTCTGACCAGGATGCTATAGTGTAATGACACATTAATTCTGCTTTATCATCTAATTCAGAGCGCAGGCATTAGTCATTTCAATGAACATTGTGTTGGAATCTAAGGTGGGATTTATGATGTACTGTGACAGGATAGTTGATTACATTTTAGTACATATCAGTATAAAAGACACTAAAAAAAAAACCCAAACCAAAAAACCAAGTCAAACCTGCCGGGGCGGGGGGGAGGAAGGCAACTCTGCACCCAGAAAGGACAGCTATAAAAAGGTCTGCACGTAAAGCACGAAGGAGACCCCGCTTGGGTGACTAACGAGTGAAATCCCAATGGCATCAGAGAGGTTACACCTATTAACAACCGAGGACATACTGCAGAGATTTCACTCCACAAACTAAAGCAAACAACAGCCCGACATATATTTTCATTTTTCTTTTAGCCCCATAATGACTTCTGTGCTTTACTGAATATTTCTGGTTTCACTCTGCTAGTGATCATCTCTCTGTGGATGAGAACAGCTACTGTAATTACGTAAAAATAGCAAAGCTGATAACTATTTATAAATAGAGAACATTCAGCTTTCGCCCCTGCTCACACCTGTGGTTTATCTGATATCGTATAAAACCATATGTGAAAATCTATTGTTGCACAAGATCAACAACAGCATATTTGAACAATCAAATGTATCATCTCTGGGGATTCAGGAATTCCAGGCATTATTATATCATTGATTTTCAAATAGAACATAATCAGCAAAGAGTTCTTGGGTTTTTTTAAAAAAAACCCTAAACAATAGCATAATAAAGCTCTGATTTTTTGCAAGTCTAAACAGTAACTGGGTTGAATCGTCTGTAACTTTATCAACCTGGTGGCCCTAGTCAGAGGATGCTGCGTGCACAGGTTCACCTCCAATCGCTTCTCAGGGGAACTCCGAGCCCAGCAATACGAAAGTATTTATAGATGAGGTAGAGAAGCAGCGTCAGACCACACCCCCAAAATAAGGCGGTATACACTGCACAAAAATACACTGAATTGAAAATAAAAAGGTCTTATAACCGAGATTTATAGTCATGCACAGATGCAGCAGAACCTGTGTCAAGAAATTGTGCTAAAATATAACAGCCAGCTCGCTGGCAGTGTCCAACCCCCCCAAAATTAGTAGCAGCAGGGAATCAGCTGCTTGGGAGCCGAGGGAAGAGGCCAGAGAAATGTGGTGCAACTGGATTATGAGCAGTCACAAAACTGAGGGTGATTTTTTTGTTATTTTTTTAAATAATCTGGGAGGATTGAGCAGGGTAAAAAGGATATCCTGCAAATGAGAGCACAACGTTTTATAGAAACTGCAGGCTTCACCACAGCCAGGCAGCGTTTCTCAGATGCCCCCACTTCCAGATTTCAACAATAAAGCCAGATCTGCAGCCCCAGCACCAGCCAAAGAGGAGATGGGGATACATGGCAAAGCAGCGGGACAGCACCGAGGAAGCAGCCAGAGGGCCCTGCCCCAGCCCCAGCCCCCCGTCACCCTGTCCCAGGGAGGGAAAGTCGCTGTTTCCGACCAGGATCACTCCTTGTGAGATTCTACACAGCCCCAAGATTCCCGTCTGAATTTATTATACACAAAACTCCATGTGGTACTCTCTCAGGAGAAGCATTTCACAAACAGCAGGGACTCAAGAGGAATGATCATAAACCAAAACCCTGTACAGAGCTATATTTTTTCCGGGGAGGGCTGAAAAGAAGTGGGAAGTTATATATGTTTGCAAGAAGACGATACACATTTGATGCATCTGTGTATGTCACCATCTGCTTGCTTACACGATCTAGTATCAATTTTAGTTGGCAATTGCATTCTGATTTTCAGAAAGACTTTGAGTTGTGCCACGCACTGTATCAGGTTTGGAGAAACGGATGTAAATAATGCAGGGTATACATCCCAAAATGTAACATTTTACTTAGTGTTCTCCTGAAAGTGATTACTTTGCCCTCTGGCTCAGCCCTCCTTAGATTGTGCTACTGTAGCCGGTGAGAATTTGAACAGAGGCTGCCCATCTCATGCCTTCCCTGCCAACAGCAACAACAAAAAAAGCAAGGAGGGGAATGAGGGTGGAAGCCCATTTCTCCATTTTCTGGTACCGAATGATGTAATAACTCTCTCAAGGTCACAGACCAACTTGGTGGAGTCAGCCAGAGCTTGTGACATGCAGCAACTCACAATTCACAGGGCCACATCCCATTTTCTGCAACTCATTTCTAAGATCCACTGTGACATTATTTCTTAGGGGGTTTTTCATTTATTTTCACATGCTGTAGTATTATACATTTTCAACCGCTTAAAGACCATCAGAAGACCAGGGGTGGACATGACGGGGAGAGAGTTGCCCAACCTAAGCCTTTTGGGTTTTGTCAGGGCAGTCTGCAGAATTTGCACACTTTATTATAGAATTTCTTAACTCAGTAGATTTCTCGCGTCCTGTAAAATTTAGGAATGCTGCAAAGTACTGAATGGCCCTACTTGTTTTGCTATTCTTGTTTTTATCTTACAGATTTCTGACTTCCATTCTGGTGGGGCCTCTATTTTCTTAAAGTTATTTTGAAGTCACAAAAAAAAAAGCCCACCCCACAGGAAAACTTCGGCTGGAAAGGACATCTGGAGGTCACCTAGTCCAGCCTCTTGCTTTAAAGCTGTGTCCGTTGTTTCAGGACTCTCCAAGGACTCCTCACTATCCCTGGGGCCCTGTTCCAGTGCTCGACCACCCTCATTGTAAAGCTGTTTTGACAGAAATTATTCCTAGCCAGTAAATATCTCACACTAGGCAGAAAAGTTCCTGTCTTGAAATTTGAAAGAGGACTAAAGGTACAAAGATGACTGTCTCGGCGCTTCTGCAAATTTCACCCAGTCACAGAAAACGAATGACAGCATAAATAAGAACCTTCAATCACATTTTATTATTTTCATACACCACCAAGAAGGTTATGGACTTGGCTCATTACGCAAGGTAATGAGTAACTGGGTATACACCTTCTAGAGGCCAGATTTTACTTATAAATGATTGCTGGAATGAGTCAAAATTCATGTCCTAATACTGCACAGTTTAATCACAGGCCAGAACAGTATATTCAAGCACAAAAGCCGGTACATACTTTTAATTATTACTAACATGATTCCAATCTCATGGTTGAACGATCTGTATGTGCAGCACAAGATAATCATCATTCACAGCGCATAATTTAGACCATCGCAGAAGATGCTTCCCTAAAGAACAGTTTGCACTGTATAAAATCTTCCTGTTGATACAAAACAGAGTCTCTTTTTTCCATTTTGAGTATTAACCCCAGAGGTTAATCTTTGATTTTGCTCTTCAAACTAAGCATTTTAGTGTTAGCTCTCAGAGATCTATTTGCTTAAGAAACAGGCAAGTTTCTGCATACGGTGTTTTGGGCGTCTTGGGCAGACTGGGAGAAGAAGCCGTTATCTTTGGCCAGCAGAGTTTTGTCAGTTTGGATTACAACTCAACTGATAGAGCGAGGTAGCAGGTCCTAGCAAACGTGTAGCTGCCCTTTTGAGCCATGTCACATGAATCAGAGGTCTGAGGGGTCTTACGACAGCAGTATAATGGCCGATAAAGCTATAAACACGCTACGCGTATCACGCCGGCACTCCTAAACCAGCAAAGCCCCTCTGGCCTAGAGCCTGCCACGGTTTAACTTAGCCATCTCCTTGCTATTTCAGCATCCTCTTTGAAACCCTGCAGTGCTCCACTTTCTGCCACCTCCCTGTCCCCACATCGCTTCATAAACTCGGAGACCCTCAGAGCTCTCGCCCTCCTTACTCATGCAGCTGAGGACTTGACTGTATGCATCCCCGTTACCTACTGGCGCAGCTCCTTCTCTTCTCTTCTGTATGTTGCCCGCTGACAGACTGGAAACCTTTGGAGGCAGCGACAGCACTGGCACCCTTGAATGGATTCGTATTAGGGTCTCAACCCTAATAATAACAACAACTATTGTCCTTACTATATTAACACTATGATATTAATAATAATTCAACTACTATTATTCTTAATATGTTAACACTGTGATATTAATAATAATTCATGATATTACCAATTGCCACCTGCAGGGGTCCTAACAAGAGTGAAGTATCTCCCTGGTAGAAAATACGCTCTATGGTACACCAACATTACCTTTTGCAGGCAGACTTGAGCTCCCCTGCCCATATTCTAATGCAGCCAGAAGCTTCAAGGCATTACTGCAGCCTCAAACTACTACATTCTGTCTGTCAGAGAGAGGCAGAAACCTGTAACTTGCCAGGAAATCACATATTGCAATGACTGCTCCTGAAAGGTCCAACGTCTTAGGGGCAATAAAGAAAAAAAATGCCAGTTTTGAATTTCTGTTTCAAAGGGATTCCCGTCACCCCAGAGGCAGGAGGCTCCCTGGCTCAGACCCGTGATATACGGATTTCCACTATCAGCAACTGCATCTAAAATGACATCAGAGTTTCCCGTTTCCTCACATTACTGACCTTCTCATAGCATTCCCTCTAATTACCTAAAAGAGGATGACTTTTCTGACTGCCGATCCTGACAGCTCAAGCTGAGAGCTAGAGAGATAAACAATTAAACTTTTGATGACGGGGGCCCTGAAAAGGCAGGCAGGGCATTGATCTTGCTCCTGACAAATACTGTGCCCAAGATCACAGCCAAGACCCAACTGGCTAATGGCGTGATATTTGTTAAAAGCAAAAGTTGTCTCAAAGGGCAGCAGCAGGAGCATTTTGGAAGATGAGAAGAGCACGTATGAATGGAGAGACGCACCTCTCGGAGTTAGAGGAGATGCTTACCTGTTTTACACCAGCCCATTCTCATACTGTGGTTTCTCTATTTGCAGACCCCACATAACCCACCTCAGAAACGGGTGATCTGTCACCCTCTGCATCTAATACTGCCTCTCCCCACGTCTGCGGGTGAAATACAACAGGCAGTCCCAGGTTTGTTCCGCAGAACCGAGCACACTGCTTACGCGCCCTGGTAGAAAGGGGCAAAGCTGCAGGAATGCCAACCAGGCACGGCTGTCTCTGGGACGCACACTGCTGCTCTCGCTGAACGGATGCTGGGGCAACAACCAGTTGTCTTAAGACATCAAATGACTTCAGCTGAGCTAAACGTGCCCTTGATTTTATGGTGGTCTATGTCAATGCTAATATCAGAGAGAGCAAAAAGAGGACAGTTCAGTTCTCAGCTAACGAGTCACGTGTGTTGGCATAACGGTCTGGAAAAGACAAGTATCTTTTATTTGTAATCTGGACAGAGTTGCTATGCATATCCCTGCAAGAAAAACACACCAAACCCCTGATTCAGTTCAGTGCTAACCCGGCTTCCAGCAGAATCTGAAATGCCCCAAGGCATTCAATATCTAACTAGAGTAAGACAGAAAAGCCCTTTTATAGACAGCTAACGTGTGCCTAAAAGTACATGCATATTTCAGTTACAATTCAAAATGTCACTTTTGTTGTCAGAATTATTCATAAAAATGAAAATCTGATACTATCAGCATATGTGAACTCTGGACTCATTTTACCAGCCACTGCTGTTGTAAAGTCTTTCATCTCAAAACCCACATGCAAACTTGAGAATGCTTTCAGTATGTAAGATATCATTTCGCATGCAACTTGTCACCAACTTCATAATAGTGTTTTACATTTCTATAACCTCTGAAGGGTCCCAGATCACTTCAGGTTTTGAAGCCAACTGCAGTAGCACAGCCGAGACCAGGACATGGACACAGTCACACCTCATGAACCACTGGAAAAGTGACATCTCTCTAAAGCTCCCAAAAGGAGTGTAGAAACTATATATTTTTCTTCTCATTATTTTTCATTTCTGTGTAATTCTTCAGCTTGTTTTTCTCTGCAGGAGCAGAGAGTCAGAATACTACTAAAAAAAACACAAAATAAAAGGTTTCATGGTGTATTAACTTCTAAGCTGGAAATGAAAAACTGTAAGTGTTGTTGGAAACCTTTTTTTTTTTTCCTCCTTGTTTTATTTTCAGCTTGGTTTTGCAAAACCCAAGACCCAAATCTGACTCAACACTAGCACATCACAAGAAAACCCACTGACGTCAGAGAAATTACAACTGCATGAAACTGGTACAGTAAGTGAGATGAAAACCGTTCCCCTGAGCACGGGGGGCTTGGAGGAAAGACGTGAACCGCAGCTTGCTTACCTGCAGGCGTGCAGAGCTTTCCACAGCGTCACACCACAACAAATGGATCACACAAACAAAAACCCATGTAGGTAGCTGGGATCTCTTCCGATACAGATCTTGTAAAAGTAAACATAAAGTTTCAGAATACTTAATAGAGGACAGAACTCCAGAGTGTCCTTCTTTAAAGGTACTAAGCTTATTCCCTCTGCCAACCTCCTGCTGCAGCAGAAAGGGAAGGCAGGAGAAAACAGGCAGCACCTGACCTAAATGGGGCCAGGTGAAACCCGTTCCCAGACATGAGCCTGCCTGTCGCCCCAGCTGCCTCGGAAAGCAGAGCTTCCTTGGCTACCCTCTCCCTGAGACTGCAAACAACATTTTACCAGGAACGGGAACACCTCAAATTTGCACTTGCAATGCAATATGTACGCAAGTATAAAGTAAAATGTCTCCCTCGGCTTAGTAACTTTGCTACCTGCTCATCATAGATCCCTACCCAACCCCACAGATAGTGTAGAGAAGAGACTAACGATTCTTAACTTCCAATGCAGATGTGCCCTCAGACCAGGAAGGCTCTCCCCTGGCTTCATTTAAAGGCCCCATCACCCATCCCAGTTCAGCTTTCAGGTCCAGTTAGATAATCAACCAGCAGGACCACAATATTCACTCTTGACATTTTCCTCTCTCTCTTCTCTCACTGGGAATGAAGTGGACGAGGAATCTTGAACCCAGGACAGCTAACCAGCATCAGCTGCTGAGGAGGAAAAGCCACACCTGGACAAGTTCATAGCAAATAAATCCACCAAGTGATATTAAATCACAAGGAACTACCTCAGTCACAACAAGTCCAAGGGATGCTAGTTGCTGGAGGATAAAAGAGCATTTTTGACTGACAGCCTCACACTACTCTTACATTCTTCCCTAGGGATCAAGGCTGGCACTTTCCATGCTGTGCACCCTGAAATCACTACAAACCCTCCTGAAAAAGTCATGCAACCAAAACCAGGAGGGAGAGGAGCAAATATGAAGGCAACAAATTGAACAGACTTGGCTGTGAGGGTCAAAGAATAAAAAAATAATTGTATGTTTAAAGCCAGAAGAAAAAACTGAAGCAGAATACCTGCAGCACACCCAGCAAAGCCTCATGGCTCAGCCTGCCGCCCACCCTCTCCTGGCTGAGGGACCAGAAACCATCCTCAGGGACAAGATGGAAAAGGTGCCAGAGCTAAGACAGACCCGGAACGCTTCGCTGCGGGGGCTGCCCGGGTCTGCCCGGGAGGGCCTCGCTGCCCCGCAGGCGAGGCCGAAGGCCACAGCCTGCCCTGGGCACGGGGCTTTGCCGGAGGGAGCGCTGCCTTCTGCCAGGGCGCCGAGGCAGCGCCAGCTGCCGGGTGTTTCCTGGAGCGCCGCTGCACAGGCCTGAATCACTCATATAACGGGAAAAAAAAAGAGAGGAGGATATGACTTCACTTGCATGATTTTAAGGCCATGGTTTCGTGATGAGTAGCACTAGCAATACTTGAAGGGCAATAAAAGGCTTATTCTGTGGTTTCTTTTTAAATGTGAAATATCCTAATAAATTATGTATCTAGGAGAATAATCCAGATTCCTGGCAGTGAGGTTTATTCAGAGACCTAAAATACACCCAATTCTGAGTTGGAACAGGGCTTTTAAAGATAATTTTAAGAAAATCTCTAAATACAGCAGCAATGTATTCTTTTCAGAATACTCATTCAGAAAAGTTATTTGATTCACTGGGATTCTCTTTTCATGCTTTACCACCTTCTTTCTTAAACACTGCTATGTATTCACATGTTTTATTTAACATTTCAGACTTTCCTGTTTTTCATCATTTCTCTAAATGGTGGATACAGAGCCTGACTGCAGCTGTACTATTCATACCACAGTTTTACTTGTTTACTGAGAATTGTATCTGTCTTATATTTATGCTCCCATACATTAAACCACAAAATCTTAAGAAAATGTGGTGCACCCTATTATTTTTCATAACATTCATATTTTCAAAGAAAAAAAAAACGTAAACCAAGTGTTATTTACCATAAGCATTACAGAAACCGACACAAGATGAAATGAAGCTGAAAATCAGGGGTTTATCAAAGTTTCCCCAAACCCCAGGGTGTTGGTTATACAGGAGCCTTGCAGCAGACTTTGCCATGTTGCCTTCCACCTAATACCTCAGGTACTTCCACACATAGGAAAGATGTTACCATTACCATTTGTGAGCAGGGCCAGGCATGCTGTATAGGCTATGTAAAAAGAGAGTGCAAGTGTCTGCCTCCTTTTTTGGCATTTACCTCCTATAAAATTAGCAGGAATTAGGTAGTTTATAAGGATCTGGGAGCAGCAGTGTCGCTGTTTTCCCTGATGCAAAGGAGTGCTGCCATCCCTCTAGAGACTTTCCGGCACAGCTGTACAAAACAGACACTTCACTCTCCCCAAGCAAGCTCAGCTCCCTCCTTTCCACAAAGAAGTGAAAATGGTGAATTCACTTGACTCTGCCAGGCTGTTTCATAGCCCAAATGAGACCGGAGTGGAGCCCAGACAGGAGCATCGCTCCCCACTGCCCCTTGCAGCTCCTGCCAGCAGGATTTTGGAGGGAAAGGAGCAACATGCTGGGGCTGGGTAAAGTGGAGAGAGGAGGTGGGGACAGGTTCCCCCATCTCCATCTCATGCTCTGCATCCTCATGACTCAAGGAGAGGAAGGTAAAAAACCAGTCATTAGACACGATATATTTCCTCTAGAGTAGATTAAAATATAGCAATGTATCACCTGCACTCTACCATGGTTTGCCCAGTAAAATATCCCTCCTAAACATTGCGGAGGGGAAGGAAAGATGTTTATGTACTCTACTCTGTCCTTGGGAAATAATTTACTAAATTGCTGATGTGGAGCTGTTATGTGTCAGGGAAGAAAGGTGAGCAAATAATCACCCAAACATATTTGAAAGTCCAATTTCAAAAATTGTTTTCTTTACTCGATTTGTTGCTTCCTCCTATCTGAATGTCACTGCGCATCACTGAAGGCCTCCTCGTCACCTTAGCAACCTCCACATCACAGCCTGGGCTGGCAGCCACGGCAATCCCAAAATAAGTTCCTTTAAAGTCAAGTGTAATGACTGCTAAGATATTTCCCAACGCTGGCATATTTAAAGTCATTGTGCTAAAGGAATCAGGCTTCTATCTAGCTAGAGACAGCCAGATATTTCTAAGCTTACCAAGCCTGAAAAGGCTATTTTCCCCTCTTTCCTCAAAGCTGGAAGTGGTTCAGCTTTTGAGCCCGCGCTGGCCTTTGCGATAGCAAAGCAGAGGCAGGGTGTGTTCACGGGGGCAAGAAACCATGCACTAATCCCACAGCTGACACTAATTCGAGCAACCGTGCGCTTGAAGATTTTTTTTTGTCTAATTAATTAACAGAAGTGACAAACCAATTCAGTTACAAGAAATAAAGAACAAAAGATCGCAGATAATTAAACATTAACTCAATGAAAATCTGTTATTCCTTCCACAGTGTAAATTGGTTTATAAATTTCAGTGCCCAGCATTATTGCTTTTCATCAGTCCTTGAGTGCAAGAACTTGCAGGGCAAACCCATTAGAAGATACATCAAGACAAAAAAGCCTCACGTGATAAATTCATTAGCCACACTTTTTCCACAGAGGCATTGTTATACTAGAGCTCTGTGAATAATTAGTAAGCAAACTTTGCCTTGAGAGGGTTTTTTTGTTAACAAATTGTTTGTAAAGTGACTGTGAAGTTCTCCGATCCTAGAACATTTGAAATTAATTAATTTCTTCAGCCTAACATAGCTAGTTTGCAAACACCTGGTCTCAGGTATGTAAAATTCATACTATATTGGTCAGTTACTTAAGTGAAGTATTTCCCTATTTCTGGATGAAATGACTGATCCCACCCATGTGGGACAACCAAAAGGCACAACTTAATACAGTACTTTGAAAAATCCGTTAGCTCTATGTGTGATCATCTAGCAAGACAGCAGCAAGCTGCAGTTTACGCCATTATCAGAACACATATTTTCTGTATCACTGCTATTGCCTGTGGATCTCGGCTCTTTTGTTTCCATTGAAAGGAGAAAATGAAAACAAACAACTTGATAGAGCATAATTGGTGCTTAGAAAGGACTGGTTTACAACCTGATAGCACAGCAAGGGTGTCACACTGCTCCGCCTGACCACTCAGAGAGCGTCACCCTTGTTTCACTAGAGCAGCAAAGGAATATCGGTGCTACTCGTGCACCAGCCCCCCAGCACGACGGAGCGACAGCAAACCAACTTCAGTAGCAGTTCACGTGCCCTTGCACAGACCCAGGCAGCGACCACGCTGCACAGCACAGACAGCAGACAAAGGCCTGGGCTAAAGGGGAACACAAAGAAGAAGAAACAGGAAATCTAGACACCAAACTAAGGCAGAAAAGACAGGAACACTCCTTTTTGCTGCTGCTTGAAAGATGGTTACCCTTCCTGCCAGCTCTCACTAGCTTCTGCTCAGTCTTTTAGTGACAGCTTACTTGGTTCAAGCAAATCCGCTTCCTGTATAATTGTGCCCCTTTCAGAAAGCGGAATCTGTTTCAGACACGGATTATTTACATGACAGCTAGTAGCAAAACTGGCACAAACTTGCAACTAGAAGTGGAGTAGAAGAGGGGCAGAAACAGCAGGAAACCATTCTGATCAAAGCCAAGTGTATTTTCCCCTCAGCAGGAAAAAGGTCCTTAGCCAAATATAGGCTAGAAACATTCCCTTTATTTCCCCTCCACGGCTGCCCCCCACTTCCCACCATCGCCCCCGCTGCGTAAGCTGATTGCCATGGTTGGTTTGGGCTGTTTGATTGTTTCTTTCCGGGAGACTGGCCGAGGGAAGTGTGCTTCTGCTCCACAACGCAGGCAAAGTCCGCAGGTGTTTGGGTAGTTTATCTTGCCCAGGCTCCCAAGAATAAATCTGTTCTCTGGGGTGTGGAATTAAAAACTGGCAGACTCAATGAAAGGATTTTATTTGCCTCTGTTGCATGGTCCACTGGGAATCACCCAGGAATTTTGCTCCCTGCTTGTGCAGCTGCCCACGACTTCAGTGATTTCCTTGATCTCTTTTGCTTCCCATGCAGGGCACAAACATCCAAATGTGGCTTTTGCTCTTGCACAACAGATTTTACGCAGCACTTTGAGGGGTGCTTTGCAACAGAAGGTGTTCAAGATGAAGCCTCTGTCTGCCCTGCTGGACTTCTATTTCTCCTACATGGTTGCCTGCAATTAGATGATGGAAGAAAGGACCTAAGGAGCCGCCTTCAGTTCTGCCTAGAGATTTACCATCTCCTTGATTTACCAAAATCTATGCTTTTATTTCATGCTTCCTTTAAGGTGGCGTACTCTCTACTCCCATACATGAACACCCGGGTTATTTCTGGCACTTGGAGCATCGCCTGAAATTCTCCCCAAAATGCCGGAAAAGATCCGGTAACACTCATAGCAAAGGATGCACCCGGGTGAATTACCCGATAGCTTTTTGCCTCTGTGTTTTCCAGACCTTCCCTGACCTGCAGCACTCCTAGAATACGGGAGCATTTCTAAAAAATTAACAGGATGGACGTACAACCTGCCTTCTGTCTTGGATCCCCTGGCTCCAGCAAAGACTGACACGCTACCATAAAGATTTAATCAAAGGCACAACAGTCACATCTGCCTTCTCCTTCAGAAATAAAACCAGTGAGTATAAGAGGGAAAGTGGCTATTTAAAGGTTGGGAGAAATCTGAAGTGCGCTCAATGGAAAAACCTTTGTAAATGATTCTCATATTTTATTTTATGCCACTTAGTTCTTAAGGTAAGCAAAACTCAACACACTTCTATTTAAAGGCTCATTTATTTTGTTGTGTCAACAAACCGTTTCATCTATCAGCAGAGCTGATCTTGCAGCCAAACCAACCCTCCTCAGGGCTTAGAACTACCAAGAGCACCAAGTTACTATTTAAATAGAACAATTGATAAATGCAACCCAAGACTCTGAAACCTTCTGTAAAAGGAACAGGAGCCCTACTTGCCAAACACAAGCGTTATTGAAATTGCAATGACTAAACCAATCCTGAGCTGACAACGTCACATGAGAGGATATTGATGAGAGATTAAGTCTTGGATCTAATTTGCTCTATTTAAACAGTAATTCAACATTGCTACGAGCACAGTAAATGATTTTCTAACTCATTTATTTAAAAGGTCTTGGCCAGGATTGTGAGCTGCTTGTAACAAGCTTCAGGAGTGAATTAAAAATACAAGACTTCAAAAGGATCGAACAGCTACTAGAAACATTTAGGGGGAGGAAAGGGAGTAGTTAGCTAAACCAATCCACCTTGGAATTGAAAGGGTTGAATCAGGACTGACGTTTATGTAACTGGAATGATTCTTACCTTTTGCAACATACGACAGAGCGAAAGAGTCTGTACATTTTAAAATGTGTAATATCCCAGCTATTGGGCAGGGAACGCTGGCAACGGTCCTTAGCCAGGGAAGCCTGAAGCAGCAGCTTCGCAGCTGGAGATGCCCTGGCCAGGAAAGGGCTGGAGCTGTGGGCAAACCAGGCAGGACACGATGACTTAAGAGTGAGTAGATTAATTCAATACTTGTGTTCCAGAAAATAAGTTCTTGTATTCAGGACCACCCAGAACCGTTGTTCTGTATAGCTATCACAGAATACATCGAAGACCGTTTTCTATTATGGCTAGCAATGGCCAAAATTGTGTAGGCAGGTGAAAATAAAGGGGGACAAGACCCTCCACACTGCCCTGCCAAATATGTAATTGGGATTGCTGAGCTGGAAGTTATCACTGGACATACTAAGGCCCCTCCCACCGCTATTCCTCCATGATTCAGTTCATAGACATGCTCACTGACATATTATCATCCATTGATCACAACATGGAAGTGTTTTCATTATCATTTCTACCTCCAGATGAACCAAGATAGGGAGAAACCCTCTAACAGACCTAGAACAGCACCTCTATGGCATTCCCCTGCTTCCAGTATTTACTGGCATTCATGAAGAATTCGCAGCAGCTCTACATTTGTTTTAAACTGGAGCTATCTCCAATCTCACGCTATCTTGAGAGACAGCGTAAATTCTTTAACCGGCATCACCCTGCATGCCGACCGGGTAGCTGTGAAACAGAGCACATTAGTAGTGTTGCTTAATGATGTTCTCTCACATGGGCGTCAAGGTCACAGAACAGCTTTCTCCTCCTTTGTCCATCTCACCATCAGTTTGCAGAAGAGCTGCAAAACACTCCCGTATCGCTCCCCCCGCCACACCGCACGGCGGTCGCTGCTGCAGCGCACACCAAGAGCCATCGGTCATTTTTCACATGGGTGGCCCCAAGATGTGATTCATTTCTGGAGTTAAAAGGGCATCCTCTCACTGAGCACACTCCGAGACGAGTGAGCAGCACACAGCCCCTCGTGTTCCTCCTCACTGACCTTGGGACCTGTTGGCATCCAGTCCCAAACTCCTGGGCGGGTTGCTTTAAACCATTCCACCCCACGGTGGCATCAGCAGATCGGTGTAACATACTGCACACCCACAATACAGGAAAACTAATGATAGCGTAGTGCCACCCCTGGTACAGCCAACAGTTACCTAATGTCCTAAATTAAATCACAAATGCATCTGGAAACGGTTACTGGAAGTTGCGGTGTCTCACGAAAACCAAGCCCGCCTCACGCACAAATTATCCGAGTTGAGTGTCTGCCGACTCTCCAGGCAGGTGTTATTGACATCGTAAGCACGTCTCTTTGCCCAAAGACCAGATGTTCTGCAATTTCTGTTGATTCTTTACCATACCAGTGAACAAAACACTTTATACAAATGCATCTGTACTTGTGAAGCCTTTCTTTAGAGACTGGATGTGACCATGAACTTCTTGTGAAACCGAGATCCTTGCAGTGATCTTGCTCATCTACATCTTAGTCAGACGGCAGGAAGGACAGTGGCAAATGTGCACAGCAAACCCTTATAAGACTCTTTCTGACTTGCTCATATTAAAAATAGCAATGTTAGGGTTGATTTTCTGTAGCATGTGGAGTATGACAGACACACGGCGCGTTTTCTGGTACGCTCAGTTCCCACGTCACGGAGAGGCTGCCCGTGCTCTCAGGATATTTCTGTAGCAATCAAAAGTTGCAACCCAAAATGCCGTGACTCCACACGGGGGATTTATATCCCGGCATTCCCAGGACAGCAAGGCCCAGCCCGGGGTTTGCAGATGGGTGATGTGGCTCCGCACGTGTAACTCCAGCTTCGCTATGGAGGAGGAATCGCATCTGGGCTGCAGGCGGTCACTGTAATGGCAGACCAGCGCACCAAGAGCTGTGCTTCTCCCCTTACTCTTCTGGAAACCTTTACACCCAATCTAAAAGCTATAACCTTGTAAAGACAAGTGATTACCATCAACTGGAGATGAATAAACATTTTCAACCTTTTTTGTTTTGTTGCAAAGACATTAAATATATAAATTATAATACGGTCTTTAATAGATACTGTATTTTTTTCTGTATGTTTCTGGGGTTTAGTAATCAAGACAGATTGCACATTTCAGCTTGAAAATGGCCTATAAAATTAAGGTTTTACCAAAAACCGCTTAAGTAACTGAGCTACAACTCTGGAAAACAGGACTTATCTATCTAAAGATGCCGAAGTAAAGGATTAACTGCTTTAGTGTTTGCAGGGACCACAGGGTAGATGATCGCTGCCACAGAATCAAGAAATACTCAAAAATACAGTGAAATGATCCAGTGTTTAAACACTCCTCTGCTCACAGTAAAAATCACTGTGAATCCAAACAGGAGACGGCAATCCTGATGGCTGAGACAGCCCTGATGGTATCTAGCTTGACAGACTTTTTCCCTAATGTGAGTTGAATAGTTGCCTTGTAGCATTTCTCCTTCCAGCCATATCAGGGAGAAAAAACCCAAGAAACCCCCCAAAAACTCACAACCCACGTAGCATTCAAGTTAAAAGACAGATCCAATCAGGAACAAATTACAACAAATTCATGTCCAAGGAACCTGCTATCCACTCCTTTTAGACTCAACCCCTCTCCTTCTCTGCCTGCACACGGAACTGCAGTGGCCCAACTCCCTGTTCTAGCAAGAGCTGCCTAAGGACGAGCTTGGCTTCACTTCAATGTAAGGCTGAAATAATAGCGGTGGGGTTCTTATCTTTTCTTAACAGATCGGAAACTTAGTATGAATTCAGTGATTTTTAATCATCCTTCTATGGCGAAAAACTTAATCTAAATTTTTAAAATGGACAAGTATTTGAACTTCTTACGTTTGATTAACAAAGCAGAAAATCTCCCTTGGGATATGAAATGCAAAAGCTGGTCCCGCTGAAGCCACTGGGAAAGGCCTCGGGAGGAAAGAGATAAGCAGCAGCATCTGCTTGGCATTACTACCTGGCATTACTGCCTCCCGTGACCAGGACGTGCTGTACTATCCGAACAATCGATGAGAAAATACAAGACACAGACTACTACTGTGTTCAACACACCCAGCAATTCCTTAACTAGCAAAAATTGAACAGGATTGGCTTTTAAGGAAAGAGAGAAGCAGCAAGCCAGTTCACTTTAAAAATACTGATAATTTAAGACATGAATTATAATGGCGATTTTTCAATAATAGATAGGCAGGCACCTAAAATGGTTTTTCAGAGGAGCTTAAATCTGAAAAGCTCCAGACTTAGTTTAAATAGATAAGACTTTCTCGTTAGGAGATCTAACAACACTGCTTTTTTACTTCTCTAAAAGAATTTGTAAGAAACTAGTTTTCACCTTTAAGAAGGTGGCTCTGGCAATATAAACTATTGCTACCCTATTGTTGTAGAAACCACTGCTGAGAAAACCAAACCCACCCACCAAAGGGAAGACCATTGACCCAACATGGCAATTTCCACAGCTTTCCATGATCCTCACCCACGCAGAGGTACAGGTTTGGAAAGCTTCCCTAAATGGTAGAGACGGGGAGGACAGTACAATGCAGAACAACAAAATTTACTGTATCTTAAATATACATAGGTTCCTGAAAGCAACAAGCTCTGGAAATGGCCCAAAATGAATACTATGCTCTATTTTATTTAGGCAATTATTTACCACATTTTGCAACAATATTCTCTGAGCTGGAGCTATGTGAAAGCGGTCTCAGTGCAATCATTCCATCAGCTCCCTCATATATTCAGTGTTATATCCAAATAGTTTAGTTTTAAAAAAAAAAAATCTTTCCACATTTTACTTTTCCTCCTGCAGATCAAGCACAAATGTGGGAGAAGATTTCAGTGAAAAATTACAATTACAGCCCAAAAAAGGGTCAGCACAGTTCCTGCAACACGAGCGAAAGCACAGGAGTTACACTCAGGCCAGAATTTTGTAGAAAGCTTAGCAGGATCGCTTGCTGGGGACTATCCAACTCCCAGGTGGCATTTAGAAGGTAGTAGTTAGAAAAAAATTTAATTTCATTAAATTCTGGGACCTCTGTACATGGCGAGGGACACAAAACCCTACGAAGAACAAGCAGGTCACCATCCTAACGGGCATACATTCCTATCTCATGCTGCAGCTCTGAGCACCATCCAGCATTAAGCAGTTTTCTGAAGTATTTTGAGGTATCGTTTTTTAATATATACATGACTTCATAACTTGATCTGCATTTTAACAAAAGCAAGATTGAGAAACGCAGCTTTACATCAAGGTCATCTAACAGTTATAAGCAAACTAACCACGTCTCCCATATTTCATGGCACATGGCCACAGATTGCCAACAGAAACCACGCTTTGAAGTCAGCAAATTTCAGCGTAGGACCTATTTCCTTAGTCCCATTCCAACGCACGGAATGAGAAGATCCGTTTTGGCTCTCAGCTCAGGGGCTGGGAAAAAACACATGAAATGATGCTACATCTATACTTGACGGTGTTAGTCATCGTTGCAGGTTTGACACTAGAGTCTAATATTTTACTGGGTTGATCCATTAACTTCACCCTCTGGAATACATGAAACTTCAAGTGAGAGCAGTTGCAGAACATTTTTCTTTACGTGCCAAAAGGCCTGTCCCTGGGGCTCCAACATCACTGAACTCCGGTTTTAGTAGGTATTATGATCTCTTCTCAAATCTTAAACTTAAATCTTATTTTCTATTTCTCATCTTAATTGTTTTTATTTCCAGTTCACTATTTTAAGGAGTTTCCCAAGAACTCAAAAGGCTAGTGTCCAAAGTACAGCTTTATTTTGAGCCCTCTACTCTGTGCCTTATAAAAGGGAGAACAAAGATGAACGGGTGAGGGGCTGCATAAGGAGAACAGAGAACAAGACCTAGACAAATTTAAATTGGTAAAAATCCCCCTTCCTCAGATGGTATGTATTAGCAGTCAATAGTAACCAGTGGTCTCATTTGCAAAAAAGGAGGAATTTTGGTCACACCAAAGGTGGAGCAAGGCAGAACATCCTCTAGCAAACTCAGTTTCTTCAGAAAGATCGTTCACCTGAAGCAAAAACATTTTGTGGCAACTTACTGGCTTTGCTGATTTTTTCCCCCACCTCATTCCCAAAACAGAGTTGTGAGGATGGCTCCTGACTTACTATATTTCCATGAGAAATCTATCAGGTTTTCTCCCAGGTTGCTTGATAACATAGGAAGAGAATGCCAAGAATCAGGAAGCTGCAAAAGCGCTGGAAATTGGTTTTACTCCCTGTTTCCTGTTCACTGTTCCACAGCAGAAAATAAGAAAACCATAGTCTTGATCCAGGGATAAAGCCCAAGATTGATCCATGTTTTCCTAGGTTTCCAGATACTCTTTCAATGGAAATGGAGCCTAAAGCCCATTCCAAGTAAACCACTGAGGCTCGGGCTCCCTGCTCTGGGCCAGCCACCACAGCAGCCCTGGGGTCTTCCAGTCTTGCAGATTATGCACCAAGGAAGATCACCAGCATTTCCCAATCTCAGCTCAGGAACTTCACTGGTCTACCAAACCTCTCAAATATGATGGAGAGTGGCTTGGCAACTTCATCCGCCAGTTCCCTCAGGATCCGCGGATGTATCTCATCAGGTCCCATGGACTTGTGCACCTTCAGGTTCCTTAGATGGTCTCGAACCTGATCTTCTCCTACAGTGGGTGGTTCTTCATTCTCCCAGTCCCTGCCCTTGCCTTCTGCCACTTGGGCGGTGTGGCTGGAGCTCTTGCTGGTGAAGACTGAGGCAAAGAAGTCATTGAGTACTTCAGCCTTCTCCATACCCCAGGTAGCCAGGTCTCCCGTTTCCTTCTGGAGAGGGCCCAAATTTTCCCTAGTCTTCCTTTTATTACCGATGTACCTATAGAAGCTTTTCTTGTTGCCCTTGACGTCCCTGGCCAGTTTTAATTCTATCAGGCTTGAGCTTTCCTACCCTGCTCCCTGGCTGCTGGGACAATTTCTCTGTATTCCTCCCGGGCTACCTGTCCTTGCTTCCACCCTCTGTAGGCTTCCTTATTGTGCTTGAGTTTGGCCAGGAGCTTCACGTTCCCTGCCAGCCCCTCCTTGTTGGTGAGAACAAGGTCCGGCACAGCACCTCTCCTCATTGGCTCCTCTCTCACTTGGAGAACGAAGTTATCATCGATGTATTCCAGGAACCTCCCGGACTGTCTATGCCCAGCTGTGTTGTCCCTCCAGCAGATATCGGGGTGGTTCAAGTCCCCTGTGAGAACCAGGGCTTGTGAACGTGAGGCTGCTCCTCTCTGTCTATAAAGGGTCTCATCCACTCAGTCTTCCTGGTTGGGTGGCCTGTGGCAGGCCACTGCTATAGCGTCCCCTGTCCCTGCCCTCCCTTTAGTCCTGACCCATAAGCTCTCGGTCGGCTCCTCATCCATCCCCAGGCGGAGCTCCGTGCCCTCCAGCTGGTCATCGACATAGAGGGTGACCCCACCTCCTGGTCTCCCCTGCCTGTCCTTCCCAAGGAGCCTGTATCCTTCCATGCCAACACTCCAGTCGTAGGAGCCACCCCACCACGTCTCCGTGATGCCAATAAGATGGCAGCCCTGCAGGCGTGCGCATGTCTCTCACCCCTCTTGTTTGTTCCCCGCGCTACGTGCGTTTGCACAGAGGCGTTTGAGTTGGGCCCCCGAGGAAGCTGACGTGTTGGCGGGAGTGGCTGGGATTCCCTTGTGCTGCTCCTCAGGTGCTCTCCTGCGGCCCTGTGATCCTTCTCCAGGCTCTGGGCATCCATCGCTGGCCCTGGCATCAGACTGGTAGGAGTGGGATGGATTGGGGTTCCCCTGCCCCGGCCACTTCAGTTTAAAGCCCTCTTCCCCAGCTTGGCCAGCCCATGACCGCAGATGCTCTTCCCCTTCGCTGGCAGAGGGACCCCACCAGCCCCCAGCAGACCAGGATTCTCAAAGCATCACGGATGGAGTGATGCACTTCACTCGTAAGAGACAAGCAACAATATACTTTATTGACATAAAACTGAGTTAACAAAGTTCAATAGTAAATGCGACAGTGGTTTAACAAGATTCGATGGCGAGGCACACTGGATTATTTACTGCATAGAGGACGGAGTCCGACAAAACTGTCAGGGAGGCCCTCCCGTTGAGTCATGAGGTTCGGAAAGGACCCCCTTGCTTTCTAAGCTCCTTCTCAGAGAGGAGTCTAGGTGCGGCTGGATCCAATCCTAGTCCCAGACTTGGTCAACGGTTTATGTCTAAAGGGTTATATACGCACAACCAATCCTTTATATCACTTGGCTAAGATTTCAAAGTTCAGCGTGCTATTAGTGGCTTACCGAGGATCTGTTGCGGCAAGGAATCTCCCAGCCTCGAGGAGTAACCTCGAGCGGAGGTGCCTTCCCTGCGCGCCCTGCCGCCCCGCGCCCGGCTGCCGCCCCGCGCCCTGTTTGCCCGCTCTGGCGCTGGCGCTCCCCGGGCTGCTTTGTACCGGTGGGGGGATGGCCGTGGTCGCTCTGGCAGCACCCAGGCCTCGCCAGCATCTCCCCGAGAGCTGCCGGCTCCCGGCGGGTCTCCCCGCTGCCCTGGCGTTTCCCTGCCTCGGGAAACCCCTGCGCGCCCAGATCTGCCGCTCGGCTGCGGGCCGGGCCGGCTCCGGAGCAGCTCCCCTCGGCACGGACCACGTTGGGTGGTCTGTGCCACCTCCGCAGCAGCATGTCTCTAGGTGCCAGGACACCTGCATTCTGCCCCCCTATCCCCCACCCCAAACCTACATGAAATGATTTTTTTTTTTTTTAATATCACTTAACATTTCCTTTTGAAGGATAGGCATGAAATTTCTAGATAGCGCTCCAAGAGCAAACACCATTGGAAGCTGTTCTTGGTGTTCCTGTCTCACGAAACACCTCTCAGCTAGGTTTCCAAATACGCACGCATTTTTGGATTTTTTGATTTTTTAAACAAATATTAAATTTGTCTCCATATGACAGAACCATTTTGGGGGAAAAATATGACGCATCTTATAAAATATAAGCCAAGAGGATATGTAAGAAACCCTGTTCATTATAAACAGAAAAGGGGTCAGGGAAAAGGTACTCGCTAGGTATTTAGCTTTCCACGCTCTGGCAAATGAGTGTTTTGTTTTGCAGCTTTTGAAATTAATATCATTTTGTTGGCTTTCCTAACAACACAGAAATATCGTTGCAAGGTTAGACTCTCAGTACAGTTCTATTCTAACAATTCTGTATTAAAATAATAAAGTATGAATTCTAAATGTTTTCACGCCGGAATCACTTATTTTCATGAGAAGACAGCATTGTCTTCCTGATTTTGTTGTCATTAGAAGCGGTGATTATTATGCCTGTGTCATTAAGTACTTTTCAGCTAAGTCTCTGGTTAATTGTTCACTCCACAACAATCTTTTTCTCATTCATGCATTGTTTATGAGGCTTTTAACTGGCTTCTTGTTTATTGAGATCTGATTTACTTGATTATACTCTCAGCCATTGTTTAAATGAAAAAATATTCCTCACTGTTGTTACCAGGCTTTGGCCATTAATTATTGCTGTGATATTACCTCTTTTAGATATATCTCCTTTCCTGTTATTACTTCACAAAGATTTGTTTTCTGCAAGTGGTCCATGGCAGATTTATAATATTTTCTCTGAAATATATAGAAAATAGAATGCTTGCAGAGGGCTACAAACACATGAAAACAATGGAAAATAAATAACAGAATTAAATGCATTGCTGTTTATGATGCATGTGTTGGCCTCAACTTGCCTCACAGCTTAAAGAAATCATGCAGATGGACAGATATAAAAAATCAGTGCTGGGCAAAATTGACATATGAGGGCAATCACATGAACAACAAAAATCAGTTTAAGTTCAACGAAAGCAGAACATTTAGGTTTTCATAACAGTCATACATTTTAAGTCAACCTAAAT
This sequence comes from Phoenicopterus ruber ruber, assembly GCA_009819775.1. Taxonomy (NCBI): domain Eukaryota; kingdom Metazoa; phylum Chordata; class Aves; order Phoenicopteriformes; family Phoenicopteridae; genus Phoenicopterus; species Phoenicopterus ruber. The sequence continues at coordinate 2,670,213 of CM020221.1, forward strand.
ATTTGATTACCTAAAACGAAGAACTCACTCTGTTTTTAAAAAATACAGATAAATTTTGAAATGAAATGTTTCCAATTTTTTCTATTCCCACAGCTTTCTCTGTATGTAGAGGGCTATTCCCATTACCATATTGCCCTTTGTTTCTTAATGCCTTCCGAAGGAAGAATTGCGGAAAAAATGCTCTTGGTGCAACTATATGCTGCGTGTTACCTGTGTTGAGAGATAAAAGTACATCGAGCCGAGGTAAGACGAACATTTGTTTAGTTGTAAGCACCTGACCTTGCCACTGCCATGGTCTCAGAGAAGAGTTTAACTGCAAATGCTGCCTTTGCTGGTCGGGACGTATCCTGAACGCTGTCACGGCACAATGGATTTGTGCTGAATGATGAATGGGTAAGTACCTGTCTCTGTATTTCACCCCAGAGGGGACCAGACAGTGTTGCAGTAGTAAATGAAGCAACTTGTATACACACGCAAATTATGAAGCAGTGTAGATGAGTATTTTTAGAGTAAGCACGGTATTCTGCAGACCCAAAGTCACTCTCTAAGACTCTTTACAGCAAACGTCAAGCTGTACTTCTTTACATATAATCAAACAGGCAAAAGCACCTCCTGCCCACCACATAGGTACAGATTTCACGTATATTGAATTTGACTATATTGAGATAACTTCTCATGCCTAGTAAAAAAGTATAAAGCACCTCCACATTGATATAGGTGCATCCACACTCAGGCTTATGCCTCTGGCTACAGAATGACACCTGTATAACAGCACTTTTAGCATAGTCTATAGTCTGTAGAAGAAGGGAAGGACAGAATTCAGGTAAGCAAATTGGAAGTTTCTTGCGTCAGTAGGAGTCTAACCCTGACAACCACAGGCTAGGCTCAATGCAGTTTTACACTTTCGCACGCTGCGTTAACTGAGACAACACCTCCTCAAGGACGGAGCACCCACTACTTGCTAAATCGCACTGGGATCATTTTTATTCCCAGACAAGATTAAGGAAAAGAGTTAGCCACATTTATTTCCGTAACATATAAAGTTATAGATTCCATTAAAACCGAAAACAAACTTTAGAAAGAACACAGACGAAGAAAAAGGCCCACCCTTTGCAATTCAGCTCTGACAGTAGCAGCTGTACTGATTTCTTGCTTAGGCTCTCCCAGTTCTCTGCCTGGACAAACGCCTTCTCCACACACTCAGCTCCTCGGCCAGGCACCACAGCTAGCTTCCTGCCAAAGGTGCCCAAAAGCCTCAGCTGCCTTTGGGAGCGGCGAGCCCCTGCAACCGAATGCCGGCGTACGACATGCACGGGCCAGAAGCAGGACTCTCTCCTGCCCTTTCCTGGGGGACAACCAATTTCTTCCTCACTCCTCCGTCTTCTTTACCTCGCATTTCCATTGCACTCCTCAGACAGTACGTTCCTCCTAGCTCCAGGGTGGCATTTCCTCTCTCTAACATTTTTCAAGACTGTCATAAAACCTTACAAATGATATGTAATTAGCAGTGTTGATTGCACTGGTGTCCCATTCCATTCTTAATTCCCATATCACAAAGAACTTCAGGTAACAGCCACAGGTGACACATTAGTAACCCCACCACCAGGTTAAGCATTTAGGGTACCAGTTCTAGATTTTTTTCCCTATTCAGCTTTCTTCACTTCTCTTTGCCTCTACAGTTCTTGACAGAACTGAGGTTCCTCCATCACCAACCTAGGTGGACCTGAAAGCAAAAACCCACTAATGGAATATCTAATACTGTTCCCATATTTCATGGGAATAACTATATTATGTAGCTTTCTGAAGTACAATCAGGTTAAAGTCAAGTACAGTTTATCTTGAATGCTGTAATTCAATTACACAGTTAAAAAACACAAAACAAACCAAGTAAACCCCTTCCTTAATCATTTGGCTTTCAGTAGCTTTATTGCTTATATAAAGACAATGGTCTTAACCCCCACGTTAGAGACTGGTGAGTTTTAAGTTAAAACAAGACAATCTCTATTGTACTCTTATGTGTGAGAATTAATATTATTATCTATGTAAAAAGAGCCAGCTGATACCATAACATTGTCTTTCATTCTAGAAAAAAAATCTCTGATTTTTGTCGCCTTTATTACGCTGGCATTCAAGTTTATAATTTCCTACCTGCTAGCTATTTGTAATTAAAACTGTCTCCAACTACTTTGCATTTTAAGGGAGATCTTGAAAACAAACCTACAGTTAGACTCGTGGAGAGAATCAAAGCATCACATTTATGAAGACATTCTTTTCTGCTGAGGTAAAATTAATATATTTTGCAAAACAAAGAATTTGCAAACATTGTTTATGACTCATTCTAGATTGGCAAAATGTTTGCATGCGGTTCATGTTTTCTGCTGCTGTGTATCTCGTTAAAGAGCTAGTTTCTGAACTAATTCAGGCTAGTAGGATGCCGTATAGAAATTTAACTAGGTTTTCATGTTCTGCCCTAAGGGTAGAAGCTGATAAAAGACTGACCATGTTTTGAATTCAAAACTGTTTACTCCGTGCAGGACATTGAACTTCCATACGAGTTAACTTTCCACTTACATGGTGCTGCTGAGGATACCTCTGTCCAAGAAAAGCTCACAGGCCTGGATCATTTCAAGCACTACCCTCTAAAAGAAACAGTGACTGCAAGTGATTATTTCAGTGGATGTGCACTGTAAGCACACACATAGGTATTACTACAACAGATGTCTGCACTGTCCTAGTACCTGTAAAACATGTTTGCAGCAAGAGGAGTGCCCATCATGGTCCCAGTACTAGGAGGAATGGTAGCAATGACAGACTTAGAAAAATAGGGTGAGGGAGCTGAAGGGGGTAACGTTTTATTTCTCCAATTCACTTCGTACGTAGCTGGCACCTCGTAACAGTTTCTTCTGTTTTGTAAGGTTTTACTGGAGTGATGCTCCCCATTTTGAACATATGAAAGATCAGTAGTGAAAGATCAGACCTTTCCTTACCAAAAACATTGTAAAGGTCCCTGTTGAATACAAAGTACAAAACCTGGGAAGATTTGTGGTTGCAAAGCTTGAGAAATACAACATTCCTCACCACTCAGAGAGAAGGAAATTACCAAAATGGGAAGAGCTTCTCTTTCTTAAACACCAACAGCCATGGGAATGGTTCCCGATGGAGATGCCCAGAGGCAAGGGAGTACTGGGAACTAAGGAGTTGGCAGCCCCTTGCCCCAGTAAATACAGTATTGCCGTTGGTAGTACCCAGCCACGGGGTAGCTCTGCAAAGCCTGAAGAGTGAGCCTTGCTTACTCTGGATTTTTCCTGGCCTGCCTGGAGCATTATTTTAGTTTGCTTAGCTGTAACAGCAATTTTTTAATGACTAGGTGGCTTTTTATTTTTCGCTTAGCTTTGTACAATCATGTGGTGCAACCATAATTTTGATATGGATAGTAATAGCAAGTAGTTATTCCGTGCAGAATGAGCCATTAATGGTGCCAGCCTAACGATGCAGCGCAGAGAAATGGGGCCGTGGGATATTGCTGAGGCCGTGAAAACAGGGGCCAAGGATGCCGAGTAGACATAAAACGAATGAGATGATAGGTGTGGCTTTAAAAGTGGGATACAGGATGAGACGGGAGACCCCAGGGCTAGGAACAGCTCACTGATGGCCAGTTACTGAGAGCTAAAGGAGTTCAAAGAAGCAAAAATGGGTTTAGGGGCAACAACGAACGCTGCGCAGGCAGTTCACGGAGGCACTAAATACCTGAGCTCTAGGCAAGAAAGAGCTGCCTTCTCTGGGCTGAGATACCCGCGCAGCACCCTGCACAGGCACGTGCCACTGGGCCCCTGGGTTGAAGACTGAGATGCACAAGGTTACGTCTTCCCCTCACCCCTCTCCCGCAATCTACTGCTTTCCTGCTTTTCCTGTTTTATGAATGCGGAAGCTCTCAATCTGTGATTAAATGATTGCCAACAAAAACTCGATGCTATGTCGCACCATCACAGATTCCTTCTGAATATGCATGCGCTAGCACACAGAGAATATGGCTTCTATTTTCTTTTTAATGTCCGAACTCTGCACCTCTTTGCCTGGGGCACTGATACACTCAAAGCTCGCTCTGCCTGTGATTGGTAACGTCTATTCCAATGAATGCCGACAAAGGCTTTTCATGGCGTGGACGCCTGCCCTCTAGGTACGGCGCTGACCCTTCTGATCTATTTCACGTGGGACACCCAACAGCCATCAAATGGCAACACCTTTTTGTTAACAAATGGCGCTACAGAAAGCAGACCAAAAGGTTTTCAGACATTCTTTCCCAGTTGTCTCTGTTGATAAAACCCAGCAATAGCTACTGGCATCCTTTAAGAAATGTACGTAAAGAATCTAAACATCCCATTTTCTTCCATTTTCAACATTTTTCAGAAGTGTACTGAAGCTGAAAAATATAATCAAGCTATCTTCTTCGTCTGATAGCTTTTCTGGACCAGTGAGTCCATCCAATCCTGCTGACTTCTTTGTGTAATAATACGTTGCAGTGCAGAGAAGCTGATGATTCCAGGGACTCTTTTGCTAACAAGCAATTCCAAAAAATAGTGAAAAAGTTTCTACAAGCCTTTTATATTACTTAATATCTTTGCTCTGAGAAGCCAATGATGAAGCAAAGAATTATTTAGTATTCCAAGAAAACGCATCAAATTTCATTTTTAACTGAAATTCCTTAGCTCACCTTTACTTTCAAATACTAATTTAACTGGGGAAGGAAATGCTCTCACTGCAAACATAAACCTCTTACAAAACATAAACCCACTTTATTTTTCTAACAGAAAAACATAAACATCTTTGCGTCCGTATCTGTCTGTAACCTGTGAGTAAACAGGTCCCTTTCCAGTGGAAAAGAATGTTGCACACGAGCTCACCTAACAAGTTTTCCAGTGCTAGCATGAAATTATTCAAACAATGTGAGAAGAACCTTTACTGTCATAATCCTCTTCATACTCTTCACCCAGCCGAAACCCCCTTCACTCCTTCACTCTCGTCGATCTACTTCTCTGATGAGCAGCTCCCAGCATTGTCCCCTGCCTGAGAGACCCTGTGGTGCTCAGCTCCGTGTTCTACAGCAAAAAGAGCTCCACAAAACCAAAGCACGCACTTAGATCCTGCGACCTGAGCCCCATCCTCTTGTCCATCTCACACAATCCCTGTTGTTACCCATCTCCTTTTGCAGAAGTACGGGCAGAGTCTTGTCTAGAAAGGTATACAGGTGCAGCCGTACCATAAAAGCTCTTCAGAAGATGAGGTGCAAGAGTGACACACTGCATCTCGTCTCCCTGCCGAGGCTCACTGGGCTAACACAACTGTATTTGGTATTTCCCACACAGAACCAAAACCAAACTGCAGTGTGCGTCATGAGGAGTTTACAATTTAAATACGGTTAAAGCTGGAGATCCTGGACATTGCAAAAGGAGACCATGGTCCTTTTTGGTTTAGGTATTAAAATTTGGGGATTATTTACAGGGAAACTGTGATCTCCAATACAGAGATGAAAGGTAGGAAAAGTGTGGGCACAGGAAAAGGCAAGAGTGCCAAAAGCAATGCTGCAAGATCCCTACAGCACTGGCTATTTTCAGTCTCCACAAACACCTTCTCGGTGTGGCCTTACAACATTGGGCAGATACTTTCATGCCAATCCATATACCCACCCCTCTGACCAATGTCCTCTGGCTTTCCTTTCTGGTCAGCCTAAGTAACAGTTTTTCCACAGACTTCGTTCTTAGCCCTGCTTGCTTATATTAAAGCAGGATTTGGCCCTCTAAGATATCATAATTTTTCAACTTCACTGCTTGGGAGGACCATACCTGAGAACTAGTAACTTTAAACTCCTCTTCAGCAAATTATCTCTAGGGTTAGAGCTCCTCCTTCACAGACATCTGTAGAATAGTTTCTATCTGTTTCTAATTTATAAATGCTGGTTTGAGATACACATGCAGAACTCAACATTTAAACCCGTTCCCCTGCTTCTTTCTTTCTTTAATACTGCAATTTACCTTCTGGGTTCTCTACTGTCCCTGAGAAGATGTAATAACCATTTCTTGGCAGCTCACTAGGAAGAGAGAAAAAAAGAAAAACTGGATGGAGTTCAGAAAACAGCAACAAAAAAAGATGAAGGGCTAAAGAGACACACTAATGGGAAATTACTTTAAGAAAGCAAGTATGTATAGCTTAGCTAAACAATGACAAAAGAGGCTGTGGTAATTAGAAATAGCTGAAGGTTGTAAACACCGAAGGTGAACGATACATTGCCCCAAGTTGCTCAAGGGGGATATGACTGCAAAGACAAGGTGGAAATTCTTCCCAGTCAGCCAGAAGTCAGAGAAAAGAAGTTTGCAGACAATTTCTGTCTGGGGAAAAAGCCCTCCGCCCAGCAAAGCATTGGGCATGAAGGATGGGACTGACAACCAGCGGGGAAGAGCGAGACTGGAAGAAGAGATCTGGAGCAGGCAAAGGGGGAAGGACTCAGTAGGCTCTAGAAGCCCCTCATGGCCACCCTGCAATTTTGTAGTACAAGTTGCCTGGGTCCCTTCCTAACATCCTGCACAAATACAGCGTAGCTCCACAACTTCAGCACTCTCTCAGTTGATCAAGAAGCTGCAAATTCATTAGCCTCAGTTTCTCACCCTCTTTGGGACACAGACCGGAGCCCAGTCTACCCTCTCCCTTGGGCTAGAACACTGTTTCACAAGAATAAACACAGCTCCCTCGACTCAAGTATTCTTCTGCTCCATCTTTGTGCAACTGCCTTAGGTTTAAAAACTGCAGAAAACCCTGTTATTTGACAGTTATTTTCAAATCACTTTGAAATACAGAACTTCTTCTCTTATGTCTTTTTTGCCACCAGACCCACGCCCGTGGGCGTTCACTCCCTTTTAACCCAAGCACTACAGTCTTCGCCTCCATTGTTACTGCCATTTCATCTGTTTTCAAACCAACAGAAAAGTGCCTCATGCCCAAATGCATTTCCCAGCCCCTGTGATACAGACAGTGCTTTCTCTGTTCTCAGGGAGAGCTTACAGAGATTTTTTTTTGTCTCTATTCTTTCTTTTTTGGTACTTATTCTGGCCATGCTCCCTTCTTGCCTAAATTTCCTAATCGTATACCTCAGCCCCATCCGACCTGGAAACAACATGCCCCTATTGGTCTCATGCACACTAAAACACAGAGCTGCAAAGACATTTAGATTCCTGCCTCACATTCCTAATTTTGTTGTTGTCATTAATCTGGCCCATAACTCTCTGAAAAAGCAAGTTTTACAAAGCAGAAATCAATCATGAGAAAAAGTGAGAGGACAAATGTCAACACTTAAATGAGTATTAGGAATTGATTAACTTCATTAAGTGCTAATAAAAGAAAGATCATAAGCCACGCAAGACAGCGGTGGTAAAACAGAATCCATACCCTGACGAGTACTTAGGAGTCTTGCCAGGTGTGAATCGGTAATTACCTTGCAGAATAATGCTAGAGCTAAGATTATTTAAAATATAACCAGAGGAACATCAGGTTGGTATAAGGAGGTGAATTACTTCTGCAAAAGGTATTAACGAAGTACTGTGTCCATTTTTCAGTGTGTACTTCAGAAATAAAAAAGATATGTGAAGGAAACAAGCTTTGGAAATCATCACAGTGAAACTGCTGGGAAGCTCAGTCTGTTTCGGCTTATTCAAGAAAGGTCAAAGAGATGACATGATTATGATTTACAACAGCTTACAACACATTACAACAGATTCCATGGGAAAATAACTTCCGATTTTAGGTAGCTTTCCAGTCAAAAATAGCAGAAAAAGTTCCAACTGTTGGAGGCTGAAACTAATTGCAACCAGGAGGAACATTTTTTTTTAATGAGGATTAGAAGTAAACACTAGAAAAAACACCTCACATAGATGTTTTGATTCTTTATTACTTAGAAGCTTCAAAACAGGATCAAATGTCTGTATTACGAGATGCTGTTTTAACACAGAATTTACAGGTTTAGTTCAGCAGTAGCTCAGTGAAAGTACCTGACCTAATTAAAATCCTAATAGTCCTTATGCCTACCTCAGTCCCACCAACATACACATCATTTCGGAGTTGCCATCAGGGAGAAACAAACTGAACTTGCTGGCTCTCATTGTATGCTGCTTCCACCAATAATTTTCGTCATCTATCCTAATTAATTAGATGGGTAAAAATGGCAAATACTATAAAACACCACTTTCATGTCTTCAAGCTCTGTGGTTTACGGCAGTCTAACCCCGCTACTGGAAGGAAATAAAACTGTAACGCGTGGCAGTAAGCTCCATAAGCGACAGAGCCAAACCAGAACCATACTCCATGCGTGTGTAGGGTTCACGGGTCCCTTAACTCTTCCAGAACAAACCTGAAAGTCTAGGCCCTTGCCGAGCAGTTCCAGCCACTGAGCTCACGAGACAGCTGTTCTTCGCTGGAGCAACAGTGAGAGGAGCCGCTTTTGGGGGGCCGGGCAATGCATTTCCAGGAAGGAGCACCAGCAGGAACTTAAGTAAAACAAAGCTAAGCTTTACAGCCAGGTAGAAACATAGAGATTTGCCACACAGCCTTTCCTTTTCATCTAGAGGCTCCTGAAGTCTGGGCGAAATTCTAAAGCTTTGCCTGTGTTAAAGTATCCAAACAGGACATTATTAGTACTTCCCTTTACACAAGTCCTTAGTTCTGCCGCTTCTCCTGGGGAGGCTAAGGAAACCCAAATCAGGTGGACAATATCCATTCATCCTTTCCTATTCTGAATCAGTGCCACATTTTCTAGTGTTTTATATAACCTGTTTTTTAAAATGCTCGGAATGCTCAATGTCTTTCTAGTGCCTATTAACCTGTATCACTTCAGAGTCTAATTTTAAGAGCTAATGTTTGAGCGAATGGTTTGATTTTCAGGTTGCTGCTGTATGGGGATGATAGAACATCTGAAAGTATCTCCCTGTAGACCTTCATGGGTTTGAGGAGATGTTATGACATGCTGTAGATTTATTAATTCTTAGAATAATAAAGAGGATATTACATCTAGTCTGCTTAAGCTACACGTATTCCCGTGTCAAATGGAGTACTGTATTTTCTATAGCCTGTCCCAGTCGAGTGTACTGGTACCGCGGCTCAGTGGCTGCCCCTTTCGTTCCCCACCGCATTTCAGTTTCAGTGGTGTGGGAAGCAGCATTCAGCAGCAGTATCTCTGTGAAATGTTCTCCAGGCACATTCTCAGCTGGGACGAATGATTGATCATCTTGGAGATATGCGATGTCCACCGGCTACTTGCAAACTTTCTCATTAGGCTTGTGAGTGAGAATTTTACAGGAACACAACTCAGCATACGTTCTGCCTGCAATTTTGTTTGACCAGAACTAATATTTCAAATACATGCTGTTTGTAATGTGCCATCTGCAGAGTCTTCAGGGTCACACAGCATTTTATCTATTCCCTCAGCAGACAGATGTAATTTACATAAGGAATTTATGAAATGTCTATATAAGCAGACTCAAATTCAAATTCATGCTCTTTGGAACACTTTTGCCACTAACATTTCATGTAACAGAAATTCAGTTTTCCCCCAGTAAACTGAATCCAAGGGTTTAAACACTGTTTAAGCTAATTATTGGCGCTGAATGCTCATACGGGGTAAATCCACCCATTTCAATAGAAGTGTGCCAATCTACTTCAGCTGAACATCTGCCTGTTGTGTTTTAGTTGAATAAATGCTAGAGATATCTTTCCAATGTTTATAAAACCTAGTTAGCGAGAGAGGTAAACCAAGAGTTAAATGCAGCTGCTGCAAATTACGGGCTGCAAAACCTGACAACGTCTTGCCATCTACGATCCCACATTGAAACTGCCTGAGAGGAAACCTCCCCAGCTTTGAGTTTCAAGAGCCCTTGAAACAGAAGTGGAAAATCAGCTTACAAAGTCAGACAGATAAGGATAATTTTCGTTCTGAGGGTATAATAGAAGATGTAATATCATTATTAGTGTTGTAGAAAGATAAAGGAAGAAGTGTATATTAAGCATATGCAAGGATTATAGGAGTAATAGAAATGCTCAACTGTGAAAGGCACTAAGGAAGGTCTTTGGTTCAAGAGCTTACCTGGACACGGAGCAGATGCAAAATACTTTTCTCTGGCAACAGGAGCAAAGACCTGGATGTTCTTCAGAGTTAAAGCATGCTTGTACGTGTGAAGGTGGGTGGATGTGTATAAAGGAACTGACGTGCCTTATTTCAGTTTCAAATATGATTCATCAACTTAATATTCTTCCACTTTGCACAAATCTCCTGATGATTCACACCTTTAGGAGGCCATGTTAGATTTTGGCTGCACATTCAGTACCACAAAATCCGTAACGTTCTTTAGGGTTTCCTACCATTGCATTACCACTGAAAATGCCATGCTGATTCCGAACACAAAAGTTCCCATTCAGTTTGGATTTACCAGAGTTGGCACAAAACTCCTTGTTTCAATTAATAAAATGCATTGAATAAGATGACTGAACACATAGCAAACTTCTTTTAAAAAAATCTCCCTGCAAATCCTTTTGTAAGTGTATTTTTTTTCCCTTTTACTTCCACTGTGAAGCAATAGGAGATTTGCCACTGACACCTCTGAAACAAGCAATAGCCTGTCCAAAAAAGTGAAAACACCTTGTGAGCAACAAAAACCCAAGCACACATAATTCTTAACAGTAGGGCTGAACATATTTCCATAGGGTGAATGTTACTTACAAGATCTGTGGAGTTCAAATGCATAACCAGAAGTGCCTGCAGAAGGAAAAAAATTACGTTAGTATTCTAGAGAAAACTATAGAGAAATATGAAAAAACATTGCTTGAAGCTGTAAAAGCATCGCTAGGGACGCACTACGGTTTGAGCTTTGCTTCGACTGGGGAAAAAAGGCAGAGGGAGGCTGCTTTGCCTAGGTTTTTAATCCAGTTATAGTATAGAGGGGAAAAGTGGGCTTCAGGGACTGCACCTTCCTAAAAGCATTTAAATTAGAAGCAGGTAAAGACGACGTCAGCACTCGTAGCCATAACAGGAAGACAGAGTTCCTGAAAATGAGAGAAATAATGAGGGTCCGATGTAAAGGCAGTAAAAAAGCCTAGACTCGTTACTTCGTGCACATCAGTGGGGCGCCCCAACTTGTCACAGCTGAGGAGCGGGATACCAGTCGCCATTCTTATTTTCTAATTATATCAACTGCTGGAGTATCTGGAGCAGAATATTTAAACAAACCCCCCGCGTCAGGTAGGAGGGGCTGGGTTCACCTTCGTGACTGAGGATGCCTTTACCACTGCATGGCTGTGCTGAGCAGAGTAAGACAGGCTCTCCAGATGGGCAAATCCTTTCAAGTCCTGGGAGGCACCTTAGCTAGGGCAGGTGAAGGTTGGTGCTTTGCAGTGGTCTGTCGAGGGCAACCCTGCCAAAAGAGTTTCTATAAAATCTGACACTACAGGGAGCGCTCTGCTCCAGGGCACCAGGGAAGGCTTCGATGATGCTTGGAAATGAGAGGTGGTACCTAAAGGGGCCTACAAGAAAGCCGGAGAGGGGCTTTCTACAAGGGCATGCAGTGATAGGACAAGGGGTGATGGGTTCAAACAGAAAGAGGGCAGATTGAGATTAGATCTAAGGAAGAAACTCTTCACTCTGAGGGTGGTGAGGCCCTGGCACAGGTTGCCCAGAGAAGCTGTGGCTGCCCCATCCCTGGAAGTGTTCAAGGCCAGGCTGGACGGGGCTTGGAGCAACCTGGACTAGTGGCAGGTGTCCCTGCCCCTGGCAGGGGGTGGAACTAGATGATCTTTAAGGTCCCTTCCGACCCAAACCATTCAATGATTCTATGACTCCAGGATTCAATGCCCCGTGTTGCACCCAGCAAGCAAGAGCAGCACACCCTGCTAGAGTCCAGATTTGCCTAGAAACCGTGAGCCACAAAAACGCCAGCAAAGGTTTTTTCCATCTCTCTGCAAAACATCACAGTGCCTGATGGCTGAACTAACCTCTCTGCCTGTTTACTTACCCTGAAGATATGCTGCTAAATCACTTATTTTGTGGAAATAACAAATATCTCAGTAGGAAGAAAACCCTTAAAATCAAGGTCATTCTTAGTGATTTAAAACTGCCGTAAAGGACCCTTAGAAGTTACAAGCAAATTTGCTGTCTCAATTAAAATCTCATACATGTGCATGTGGAAACATTTGCTGGATTTAGCACGTTTTGAAACCATCAGTATTACAAGGCTGCATAGAATTACTCCGTATGCTTACTCTTCCTAGTTTCATGACCTCTCTTCTAATCTCATGGCAAACAGATCAAAGCAATTTACTTTTCCTAATGCTCTACTTGTTCTCCCTCCAATCCTAATCCCAAAATTTAGCAGCCAAACAAGTTTAAACACACACAACTTAATCTACAATAGCTGAACTCGCTCCACCTCTTTCTAAGATAATTTGGTGCTGTGACAAGACCAGAAGGGATGAAATTTTGGTTATAGTTAAGATCACATTGACATAATTTCATTGTTCTTGTTTGGAGTTATGAGATACTATTTTCATGTATTACACAATGTTGCTACCCCACAAGCTCAAGTGTTTTATATATTATCAGATATATCCTATTTTTTCTGGCATGAAATTATCAGAAATTTTCAGATCTTTAAATAATATAAGCATTCAGCATTAAGTGTAAGATTGACTGAGAACTGAGAGAGTTCAGTACAGCATAACGTGTAATAATTGGTTTTATGGAGGTGGAAAAACAAGCTTATTGTTAAGGGATTTTAAAGTTGGCACATACTTAGCATACAAATACAAATTCGTGTACATTGTTAATTCGTCTGCCTCACCAATTGCTCCATGTTATTAAATCTTTCCCGTTAAACAGACCCTGGCAGGTTTCTGAAAGCACTTCCTTCCAAGAAAGTTGTTATTAGATGGATATTCTTGAAAAGGTTCCAGCAGCATCTCAGCTGCATTGGCATTTCCAGAATATTTATGAACACGTAACAACTCCGTGTTGGATGCAGCTCAAGATGCAATTAACATCCTCAGAACAAAAATTAAAATTGTTCAAGGTACAACTGTATTGCTTGAGTGAAACAATGGTACGTACTTCTACTTCTGAGAAATCCTTTTCCTTCAGAGACTCCTCTCCATGGAAGAACTTCAGTGACCAGGAATCAGGGTGACTTTATATAAAAGCATCATCATATTTCAGAGCAATGGTGCTACATATCACAGAGGCAATGTCAAATTCAGGTTCCAGAATGCCGTACCAGTACTGATGTTATTAGGGACACTGCTCTAACTCCACTATACATTAATGGCTTTTCTTCCAGTAGAAAGAAGAACACAGACGGGTGCGTGCACAGGCTGTAAGAAGAACAGAAGGCCTGTGGGGACGTTTGTATTTGGGGAAACAGCACAACGTCAAATTGTCCCTTATATAAGTGTGTCAAAAACAAATGCAGAAGACGTCAATCTATATCATCGTTTGCTATAAAAATCACTGCAAATAACTCTATAGCCTATATATATGCCATATATATATAGCTATAGGATTACTCCTGGGTGGAATGAAATGTCCGTATGCAGTACACGCACAAGAGTGATGAGAAAGCTGAAAGAATGGGGTCTGCTTAGCCTGAAGAGAAGAGCGAGGGGAGGACAGTGCAGCAGCTTTCCATTAGGTAACAGGCTGTTGGCGTGAGGGAAAGAATAACCAGTTCTCCACGCCCACGACGGATGGGACACAAGCAGGAAAGGGCCAAAACTGCAGTTGCAAAAGATTGAAGTTAGATGGAAAGAAAAAGAAATAAAAAACCCCACAAACTTTCTAACAGTAAGAACAGCAAAACAATGTCCGTTGCCCAAATGCAAGCTGTGGGAAGGAGTAACTGATTTGGTCGTGATTTTTATCTCCTTTTTTTTGGCCACCACACTTTGCACATAATTTGGGCTTAGCTTGATGGTGGCTTTTCCTCCTCTCCTCCTTAGATTTGAAAGGCCATGCCCCTCAGCCACCATATCCCAGCTTCTTGCCTGTTATGTTTTGGTTTGGTTTTGCCACTACTTTTTAAAATTACTTTTAATTACTTGGCCACAAGCCCCACGTTCATTGACTACACACTTGGTGGTCCTTTCCATACACAGTTTTCTATGACTCCAGAAATTTATTACCGATTTTAAGATTCTAAAAGTCAAACAAGAAATTAGCAGACAGTTCTCGGTAAAATAAAATCTAATCTAATCAGAAGGTTTGGGGTGATTAATGCCTTTGCTCACTATTGCAGCTGATTTACAACTATTTATTCAGACGGTGAGACGTTTTATGAAATTAGCTTTATCTTTGTGTAAAAACAGCGTTATCATGCAAAACCTCTCATTTTTACACAAAGCATCTCTAAAGCATTTTTCATTAGTTTCTCACAGCCCATTGTTTCCTGCATGATTAATGACAGCAAGGAAATAGGGTGTTTTTTCCCAAAAGAGACATGTTTTAGTTTTCTGTCTTACTATCAAGAAACTATTGACTTTAAAACATATCTTTAATGTAATCAAACAAAGGTGATATTCAGTATATTTTCATATAATGCTTAAATGTTATGAATCTGAGTAAGAGCTATATAGGAACTAATAAGCAATCTTTCACAGGAAATGACAAATAAAATACCAATCAAGCAAAAAAGGCAAAAGCTGCGATGGACAACCAGTAATGTGAGCAGTTGCTTACTAGGCTATTTTCTGTCCATTTGTTGTCTTACACATGTCAAAAGTCTTAGGGAAGGAGAAGTAGGTTTGCCCAACTGCCAATAATAAAAGAACTTTTCCAAAATTAATGTCCTTTTTAAAGGGGAAAAAAAAAAAAAAAGAAATATTCAGACTGCATTTGTTGCTAGCTCCAGGTTTGAATCAAAGGAAGACGTTTCAAGACCACCCCACCTTTCAGCCAAACCCTCCGTCAGTAAGGTTCAGAGCAGTCCCTGGAAGGACAAGGAGGAAAGAAAGTGTCATCTACGTAAACTGGCAACTAGTGGGGTACAAAAACGCTGTCTTAAGTGAAGCTGCTACTCCGTTCTTCAGCACCCCGCTGACTCCTGAAGCGATGCTCACCTCTCGGAGTATGTGTGTACCGCTGCCTACTGGAAAGGTGTGCAAGTCTCGAGGTAAGCGAGACCTTTATTCCTAGCCTTTAATTTCTTCTGCCTTTGAATACTAATTGAAAAGGACAAAGTTATCACCAGACTAAAATATGAATAATGGCAAGCTGACGAACACTTTTACAATGTATTTGATAATGCATAGGTTAACTTCCATTTTCTGCCGAATTTCGTCTTTGGTCAGGATCTGTCTCCTGGGTCAAGAGCCATGTCGACTGCTATCCGTACTTGAGCATTGCACTCATTTTATAGAAAGTCTCGGGGGTTAAGCTATACGTGCGCTACAGGAAGTGTCTCTCGCCTTCCGGACTTACTCCCTTTACAATCAGACACATCGCTGCTGACAACATGTGGAAAGGGAATTTCCCCTCCCCAAAAATGAAGGCAACTCTTTTTCCAAGGAAAGGACTGGTCTAAAAAAAATTCATAGATATCTTTTTACTTTTTTCTGAACAGAAAACCCAGAAATAGTGAACAGTTTTCTCCCAAGGTTTTTCTTACTGACTCAGGTAGCTCGGGCAAGGGACTGAGTATAAATCCACCACAGTTGCACCTACACTACAAGCTTAGATGTATAGCTCTGTACTAGTACAGCTTACAAGTGAAAAGACTAACAATAACACTCCATGCTATGTATAGAAATAGAAAATAATGGGGGGGGGAACACAGAGAGGGTAACTGTGGAAAAAAATGGACATTTCAGAATTAAAAACATGTAAAGGGGATGTTTTAGAACTAATGTCACCCACTCAAATCCCTAAAACTCGGTTGATACTTTCAGTGAAATTCCTCTTCCTAACAAAAAATTTTCTAATATGATTTTCTTGTTCATCTATCAGAAATTCCATGTTGGCTTTCTCAGGGTAACAGAGAAGAAGGTAAAACTGGAAGGAAGACCTTCACTCAAAGATATGGCTCACTTTTCAAAAAAAATCAAAACTGCTGCCTTTACCCTGATATTTCACCAATATAACTTCAAATGTGACAGCTGATGCCTAATTCTCCGTGCATACATTACCCTTATTATCCAAATTAATATTTGCAGATTACCCGTGACACAGATGCAAATGCTTGAGTTGGCTTCTTGCAGCTCAGCTAAGATCCCTCGAAGCTTATTTGCTTAAGCACACTGGCACCTGAACTAATAACATAAACCAGAGGCACTTATCCACTAATACCAGGAGAAATAGTATTGGATACCAGACAGTTAAAGAATCATAACAACAAAACAAAGAACCTCTTCTGACAAAGATGACTTAAATTCCTTAGGCAAAGCAGCAGCAGCTTCCTTTGGAGAGGTAACAGGGACAAAAAAAAGTAATACACGGCAATTAAAATGTCATTCCTCTGGAAGAAGATCAATGGGCCATACAAATGCAGAAAAACCGCAGTGCTGCAACTGTGAGCAGTTTGCCCCAAGCGTTAGAAAAGATTCAGTTTCCCTCTTTGATTTTTTATCCTTCTGCTAGATAATTCCTTGAGTTTCAGCTCTGCCATCCTCATTAAGGGGGATAATTTCCATAGGGTCGTCCATGCGAACAGGGACTGCTTATGTGTGTGTGACGGCGTTGAATCATCCTCCAGTACGCTAATGACTTAGTAAGTAAGTGAAGGAGAAGTGTTACCCACAAGTATTTAGGAAATAATCGGTTAGTTTCTCATGGAGACTCTCATACAACCAGTCATATGCTCCAGTTTGAGAACTGTTCCCAATACCACGCTGGCAAACGCATTTTTCTGTCCACATATCCCAACATTATTAAAGATTATTTTGTTTTTAAACAAGAGTAAAGATGATCTAAGGCCGAAGTTGATGATATATTTGCATAACATCTTTCATGCAAGGAACACATACAACATATGCAAAACCAATCCAATCCAAAGCTTCATTTCCCTATAAATAACTAGATTCAGTATATTAAGAAAAACCCTGAGACCCTACAATAAATGCAATACAATCCATGCTTTTCTTTCAGTGCTTGCTTTTCCTTTCTCAGTTGTATTTTCTTTAAGGATTCTGTATCTCAGGACAAGAGCTTGTCATAAGAGAGAATTTCCATTCTATGAAACAATCTGTCATTTCCAGATTTGTTTTGGCTCACCCTGGAATACACATTTTTACAGAGCACTAAATTTAAAACAGCCGATCAACCAGCAGGAAATGCTTTGCTTGTTTGCAATAAGGATGCTTTATTTCATTACTTTTGAAGCAAGTTACACTGTTGGTGGGTAAAAGTTATAATTAATATCTCACAGTTATATATAGAAGCACAAAGAAAACAAGAGCAGCGGGTCAGGGTTTGCAATTTTGATGAAGTGAAGGCTGCTTTCTTTTCACAAGGATTTTCAGCTGGTTTCCTTTTACGTGGCTTGGTTTTAGCCTTCCTAGGGCAGCTTTTTAAAGGACACAAGCTAATTAGAAACGTAAGAGACTTCTTAAAATTGCCTTTCGCCTTCAGTAAATGAGGAGCTATTATTTACAGGCTTTTCTTTTCCTTTTGAGCCACCAAGAACTTTGCTTTGACTTCACTAGTTCTCAATCTAATAACAAAGCTGGTGGAACAGAGTTTCAAGATGGGAAATAAAGAAAATAAAAGTTAGAAATATGGTGCTTATTGACAAGCGTGGAAAAAGAAATAAAGAGTAGCAGCATGGCTTATAACTCTGTATTTTCACCTATAAAATGCTTTCTTGCTGTTTTTTTCTGAAGGACACGGAAAAAGAAATTTTAAATAGATAGTATAATATAAATACTATTAACAACTGAACAGAGCCCAAAGGATCACAGCAGATTTACAGGTGAACGGTAGGATTTATAAATGTAAAATTAGCCCTTCCCCTGACAGTACATCTGACCACTAGAGAAAACACTTATCTTTTTATTTCGGAAATCTAGTCAGTTCTGTACTAAGTCCTTGATCTGTATCAAGGGAGGAAAAATCCTCAGACTTGAACAAGCCATTAATACCAACGGAGAAAGGTGGGATGTAACCGGGGAGCAGTGCTGACAGCTCCCCGTCCGTAGGAGGAGCTGGCACAAGGATGTGCTGTGACGGAGAGCAGCTGTGGGAAGCAGCACAGTTTTACACTCAGACTTCGTGAAGAGTTACGGTGTGATCATAAGGCAGCCCTACAAACAAAGACAAAAAGCCTGAAGAAAACATATCCTGAACTTGAGCTGAATAATCCAACCCTGTGCTAACGGCAGCCTTTTGCTTTGCCGATTTTACAGAAAAGCAACATTAACAGTGACATTCATCTGCTTATGTTATCATGTTCTCTCACGAATTCACTGTCTGATATATTGGTAGGAGTTATTAGAATTCGTGACTTTTTTAAGCATCACATTTACAGAGATGTTTTGCAATCTCAAGACCTGTGTTAGTGTTGTAAAAGAGTGGGAATCATAAAATCACAGAATCGTTGAGGTTGGAAGTGACCTTTAAGATCATCGAGTCCAACCGTTAACCTATCACTGCCAAGGCCACCACTAAACCATGTCCCTAAGCACCACATCTACACGTCTTTTAAATCCCTCCAGGGATGGGGACTCCACCATTCCCCCCGGCAGCCTGTGCCAGGGCCTGACAACCCTTTCAGTGAAGAAATGTTTCCTAATATCCAACCTAAACCTCCCCTGGAGCAACTTGAGGCCATTTCCTCTTGTCCTAAAATGCACAGGGTGACATCCTGACATTAATGTTAAGGCAAGTTGTCCTGTTGCCTTTACCGGAGCCGATCAGAACATGTGTTAAAATCTGTATAATGCATTAGCCTTTTAATTTACCAGCTGGAAGACACGATCAAATCTTAGCATGTGAAATTATCCACCTGGCCCTCCTGCCCCCTTTTTTAATCCAACTGGCTGGCCAACACCAGAGCTTGCAAGCACTCTTACTGCTGAAATTTGCTGTATTTTTTTCTTTTTAGCTCAAGCAGCAGTCTGTAATATCCCATTCCCTTTGCCTTTCACGTGCAGACACAGAGCCTTAGACAGCGATCGGCCCTTCGGGAGATATCTCCTCTGAAGGGAAAAGCTCAAGGCAGAGGACTGAATTTCTCTTTAAAAAACACAAAACAAGAGAAACAGATTCACTTCCTCTGGGTAATGTCAGGCTGCAGAGTTTCTCTTTGTCTGTATTTACAAACACATGCATGTAAATAACAACGTTCAACCCTGTTTTCACTTTTCAAGAGGTGAACTAAATAAGACCTCAGAAGGCTTAATTTGGGTGCTAAAATAAGTATTTCAGGACGTCTCTTTTACGAGATTTTCACTGCTCAGGCCCAGGGTGTCACCTGGCTCCCCTCCGGTCCTCTCCCAGGCTTTGAGATCTGCCTGCGGAAGCAGCACATCACACGCGCTTACCCCTGGGTGCAGGCCAGACCCACCTTAACCTTCATGCTGGCAAGGAAGATGTTTGGAAGTATATGTTTATGAGAACTGACAATTGGGAAGAAAACTCCTCATTCCTAGGAGACCAAGCTTAGGTATACAGTGGCATAATGTAACCCTAGATTTGGAATTGACTAGAGAGACACCAAGTTGGAAAGGACACTAATTTTTCAGTTTTATGGGAGAAAAACAAACACACAACAAACCCAAAATGTAGGCGAAGGAGGAAACAGTGCATGAACCACTTCAAACAAACAAAAGCACATACATACAATGTCCGACGCTTGACTACCACAGGGACTTCATTTAGGCAAATCTGACAAAACAACAAACATTTACCATGTCAAGTTCTACCCATGCGATTTCTTCAGATATGGGAATTAATTAACAGTTGTCAAATTATCCTCCATTTCCAGCAGTAAATCTTTTCTCCATACTTAATGGTTCAAAGTAAAAGAGCGCACATGCTCAACCAGAGACACTTCAGAGAGACTGACTTCCTACTGGATTACTGCTCCAGAAATCATCTTCACCTATGCTTCCATTCCACCGGTATTCTTCTCCCAGTGCACAATGCTATTAAAAATAATGGTTTAGAGCATCAATAATATATTAAAGACAGCCTCCGCAACATGGCTGTGTCGGCAGCGTAATAAAATCCATCATTCTTTGAACATTTACAACCATACATCTTACAGTTAATGATGTGGCACAACTCCATCATCAAGAAATGAGGGAAACAGTCAGAAGTTGAAAGCAAGAAGCCATAAAAGCTTGAAACTGAGCCCAGAAAAACTGCAAAGAATTTTAAAGTGTAAGGCTGCTTAACTCGAAACCCAAGCAGGCGGCAGGCTTCTTAACTAGATATCCAAGTTTGTCAAGAGACACGTCGTCACACTGATGTAAGAAGTTTGGACTCAATCCACACTTTAAAATCTGCTTGGTAGTTTAAAAGTATATAACGATGTGCATCATGGAGACGACAGGACTCACCTCCCCTAACTTCCACCATCCAAAAATGAACCAGTTAGACAGAACCACATGTTTTGGCTTTCTCAATTGTCAATGGAGAAGTACAGGAGCCTCCAGAAAGTCACCTATCTTTGACTCCTGTGTAGGTGGAACTACCCACTGGAAATATCTCTCTCAGATTCAAAGAGATTTGCCAATATCACCAGAGAATCATTAATGTGTTATTTTATGAATAATAAACAACTGCTTCCCATCTATGCACAGTAATTGAAAACTTTAACTAATGTTTTAAAGTGCATGGTTCCCTAACTCACACACAAAATGGAAATCTTTTCAGATATGTTCATTAAGTTATGGTTATGCACAATAAACAGTTATTCCCATTAAACCTACACAATACCTTTTAACTTTCTCCTCTGGTAATATTTTCTGGCATTTTTATTAAGTCAGTTGACAGAATATCACTGTCTCTTCACCATGCTTTCCTTAAGATCTGCTGTATTCCAGCCTCACCTCCCAAATGCAGCTCCGATGAGGATGCCTGAAAACACTGCATAAAATGTCTTCTCTGGGTAGCCAGTGTGTTCATTACCAATACAACAGAATCAATCAACTTATACCAACTTAGAGTATGAAAACAAGCAGTGGGAATCACTTATTTCAAGACAAGGGAAAACCCATTTCTTCCTAACAGAGCCAAGAACAAAAAGAATTGAAGAACTAGTCCAAAAGGAGGCCTAATTCAACACCGATTCTCACGAGGTTCAGTGAGGCACGGAGATTGTGGTTTAGTTTCCTATTCCGATTCCGAAGTTTCCGTTCAAGTACCAATAAACAAAAGTTATAAGATCTACTTATTTTCAACAGATAACAAGACCTGTTCTTCATGAACTCCTATAGTCTGACTATAGGCAAATGCCTCTGACTTCGGCATCACAACAGCACAGAATTGTATCTTAGAGAGCCACCGAGTTCCCTCTAATTAGAAAACCCAAATTAAGAAAACCCTACCTGTAGGTCGCCTAAAGTTCTAAAAAGTTCTTTTTCTCTTTTCTTCAGAAAAGGAGCTGCACACAAATATACACTAGCTGGAGCTACTAGCAACCAATAATAATAAGGCTGGATTAAAATATGCAAAAGGCCCCAAAATGAGTAAACACTTAATGATTCATGTTGGCATATCTGAAACATTTTGTCTCTGATATTGGTGGAGATTTGACTGACCCGTGATTCACACAACTTCAAGAATGAGAAAATCTCAAATATTCCTACCGTGAAAACATAAGTGGAATAAACAACTATGTCTGAACAGTACTTCACTGATATTAAAAGGAAATCTAAGCCTGGTCAATTCATAATCCTTAGGTAAAACAGAGATTTCACTTTCCAAAGAGATCAACTCTGCTTTCTTCCAGGCTGTAACAATGTTGCAAATTCATTGCACCTTATACAAGACTCTATTTTTAATCGTTATGTTTTTTATATATGTCGGTATTCCAAAAGCGATATAAAGACTGCCATGCATATATTTAGTTTTGCACCATAGCGAGGATATGATGGCACCGTTTAATGCGTGACTTCACATTAACTCTGACTCATCTAGCTTGGACTTCCAATGCTGTCTTTAAGCACAAGAAATCACCTTGGACAGACTGCATGATGATGATTAGCACTGCAGCATCTCAGAGAGCGTTTCCTTCGGAAGAAGACATAAGCAAGAGAGAAACAGTGGTTTAAAACACAAAAAAAGAATACGTATGGTGCAAGAGTTTTCACTTACTAGCTTTTTTAGGTTCAAAGAATGAGATACAGGATTGTTCTTTATTTCTTCAATTTGTACGAACAGATCTGTGAGCCATGTGATCTTACCCAAGCGCTTAATGTTCAGCTGTACGTGACTTACAGTGATAAAAAGAGCCATTAGCTTCAAATAGAGATTGTTCTTTCTAAGAGTTTCAGCTGAAAACTACTACAATATAAGAAATAACTGCGTGTTGGTGACTTGGTAGCTCCAAAATATCATTTCTATGGTAGAATATCAAACAATACATTAAACTTCAAGTGTGTATTCCCGCCCATCCTAAGTTCAAGACAGACCTCATGAAATTTTGGCAGCATAAGGGCACAGAGAAGATGACGTAGCTCAGCCACTTTTTCCAGTTGCTAGCAGTAGCCTGGGTTAGACAAAAAACATGACAATTTCCTTTTTCTTTCGTTGTCCGTAACCACGGGAGTTGTGATACAAAGCAGAAAAATACAACTCTGTCTCGGTACTCTCGAAAGAGAGGGAACTGCTGAGCCAACCGTGCAGAGCCATCGCAACTGAGCTCTCCAGGGACACTAAATACAAACGCAGTCAGTAAATCCAGGTGCACGGGCTGCTTTCAGCTCCAGCTTTGTCAGCAGGGGTACAGGGGGACGGGAGAAGAGGTGAGCTGAGGGGTCGCTGCAGAGGAAGAGGAAGACAGAAGGGGAATGGTAAGGTCAAAGCGGGGTGGGGGGCACAAGAGGAAGAAAACATGGTGCGTGGGCATATCCTCACCCTCCAAGTTCACTGACTAGTTTTAATGGATAAGCACACAAGGAAACTTGTCAAGGGAGAAATACTGGAAGAACAGTCAATAAAACCAATAGCAAAACTAGTTTGCAAACATGACTGGTCCAATTGACTAAAAGGAAAAAAAAATCATTACAGGACCTACTCCTTCTTATATCAAGCAATTAACTTGGGATGCAGGCAGATCACAGTTTACAAATTCGGACACTGATTTTGGCTGTGGGTGTTGTTTATGCAAATGTTTGTACAACACGTTAGAACTTACAGCAGGCTGTGCAGCTACCACGTCCTTTCCCTCCAATAATATCCTAGCTTGCCGAGTTTGCTGGGATCGCTTAAGGAGCCAGAATCATCACAGACACAGTTCCTGAAATAAGTATTATTACATCTGTACTGCTAGAGAAGTTTCACAGAGATTATCAGAACAGAGCTGTTAATCAGAAGGTTGGTTGGTTGGCTTGGCTAGATGCTCACCGAATCCTTTTTTGAAATACCTCACTCTATTTTTAGGTCTGCAAAATGTATTCAAATTCTCATCGGAACAGGATTTTTTTGAAAGATTCCTATTGCTCTGGAGGGACCAGAAATTAGGGAAGAACTTCACTCTTTTGGAGTTTGTTTTTCCGGTCTCAGGATGGTATGAGATTATGAATAATAACAGGAGGAAGCGAGAAATAGATCTGATATTTCAAAATTTCAAAGTCAGGTTTTATTTGAATATTCTGTATGCATGTACACCAGCAATTTTCATGAGTCAAATCTCGTTTGGCTTACTAACACAAAGTATTCCCTCATGATACCAAGTTACAAATGAGTCCTTCCATTACTTCCATGTTTCTACTTATGACTGTGTACTCAAAGCATCTGTGGTGTCCTACATCAAATCAGAGCCAAAATTGTATCTGACACGCAACCTAGCAGTTTATGAAAAAAAGGCAGAATCTAATAACTAAGATCCCAAGGCAACGGTACCAGTGCTACCTTTGTAGCATTAATGCCTAATTTAAAAGTATTTCATCTTCTACAATTTTGCTAGGCTGCAAAGAAACCAATTCAATTTGCCTTCTGCTTTAAAATAATGACTTAATTGCTAATTAATGACTTACAAATGCCTATTGATTTGCTGAGAAACTCATAATATTCTCCATAATAGTCTACTCATAATAGTCTTCTATTATGCCTCTCCTTGAGATCCACATCTATACACATCTTACTGTTTTTTCCCTGGGCTGAAATTTTGTTTAGGCACATCCTCCTCCTTAACATTTTTGCTTTCTCTCCACATTAAAACTCCTTTTTCTGTTGACGAGGGTGCTGAAAGGAAGAAGCAGGAAGGTGTGGGAAAAGCCACGTCCCTGTTAAAACAAGGAAGCTTTAGACAGCTGAAGAACAAGACCAATAAAATAAACAGCTATGAAATAAATTTGCTGGGAGCATTTACATTTTCTGAACATTACACATACAAATCCCCAGCCATCACGAATGAATGTTAATCCTATGATTTTTGAGATCACCTGAGCCTCCAATCTGTTCCCGCAGTCCTCCTCTCCCTGCACAGCTCTCCAGTTGACTGCAAGGCCACCTTGGGTGAAGCCCTGTGCTCACCTCCACAGAAGGTGGAAAGCAATGAGAACAACAAAAAACCCAGCGAGGACAAAGTTAGGAGAAGGAAAGAGGGGTAACGGTTGTGTACCACATCTCTGCAGCTTCTCTGCCAGGCACGCCTATACGCAGACTCCAGTTTTCCTCTTCTCAAGGCAACTGTGCGCACATACACGCACACACACACGAATTTCAGTAAGGAGAGAAATCCTACCTGCGTTAAGGGTCTCAAGTTATCGCCACACATTTTTCAGTAAGCAGTAAGAAAAATTCTGCCACGAGTCACTGGCAGTGACTTTCAACCTGCCCTGGTTTGATCGTACTCCCTTAGGAGATAAGCTGCAGAAGCAACAGCACTGTCTGTTGGCGCTGCCACGTGTATTGATAGTGCAACCACGTTTTTCAGCAGGTGAAATTTTAAGTGGATGTGAGAGGAGAGAGAGAAAAGCCCCAAGTTCTTTATAGAAGTTGAGAAGACGTCTGTCTCCAAGAATTTGGATCGTTTTGAGAGGAACAAAACTTTTACTTTCAGGACTTTTTTTGTGACATCTAAGGGAGAGAGGCACTAGTAGTATCTGGTGGTAAGAAAAATGTTGGTTCTGTTCTGCTAGACACAAAGAAGTCATCCCATCGTACCTTGGGCAAAGGAATTTTAAGCAGAAGGTGACGGGATTCCAGCTCATCACTTTGTGACCACACTCAGGGGTGTCCATTTGTTTCAGGAATTTAGTAGTTTTAGGACATCATGATTCTTCTAAAACTGTAGCTGTTTTTACCACATTTATTGCAAGCCCCACACATTCCTCAGCCCCTGATTTGTTAGGTCACTTCTGTTAATGCAGTCTTCTCGTTTACAAAGCTAATGCTGTGATTTCTGGGGACATTAAATACGCCAATCAAACAGAAAAGCTGCACGGAAAATGTCAGTGAGTTTTAAAATGGGATTCCTTCCCTTTGCTTGAATAGTATTTTCTGAAAAACCTTTTCCACAAGAATACATATGGCAGCACATCATCACTCCTAAACAGTAATTACACCACAAAACCTGCAAGTTGTGAACACAGGAACCAAACTGGATGCTCTCCGGGAAAACAGAGCAGAGCAGATTCCATACACACCCCCCCCAATAAAACATTTCTGACAAAATGACATTAAAAGAAAAGCTGTTCTGGGTCTTTCATGGCAGGGATGACTACAGCACAGAAAGGCAGCAATTAGTAATTGGGGGGTTTCTCATGAGAAAACCATGAAGGAAATCCGATGTGAGATTTGAAAGCTGAATGTTTACTTCTGTCAAAATTTCTCTTCCTGAACTATCACCAGTCCAGAGATCAGAGCAGAAGATGCCATCTCTTAAAGACCAAGCGGATGCAATGTCCGAGTGATTAGTCCTAACGTGTCATATTGCATGCACCGTAAGAGAAATTTTAGCTCTGGTATCATCTACCAAAACCAGAACTGAAGGGACAAATAAAGTGCCTGACACAGTAAAATGAGGTCCCGAAAAGGGGTAAGTCCAGAACTAACTCGGGATGGGGTGTAGAGCATCGCCCCACTCCTGCAGAGCTGCATTCAAGCCCAGAGGAGGCCTGCACTGTAACCTGTCACTGCCTCTACTCGCCAGAAAGGAGACCTCAGAGCCAAGGCACAGCAGCTGGTCCTGCTTGTTTAACGGTCTCCACTTATTTTTTGTTTTAGAAAGAGAAGTTTTAAAACCAAACTCTATACAGATGGCTACGTATGGCTACAGCCAGCCATTAAACCCACACCTATTCCCTGCTGCCTAGATGGACTGAACTTCTCCTGGCACTCCACTGGGTCATTCCATCTCATACTCCTTCCAAAACCACTATTTTATTTCTCTCGGTAGCAGGCTCTTTTACTCCACATTGGAGTTGTTCTGTTGTTCTGGGCTTTCTACTCAAAACTTGTCCTTCAAGCTCAAAGAGACAATGCACTCCAAATCACTCTTCCAGTGGTAAAGTTTCAGCTGACTGGGAGCTTGCTATGAACCACTCTTTTCCATCTGGGCCATTTTCTACACTTTCTCATGATGAAATAAGCCAATAAGCAATTTAATAACTACGCCAATGTGAAATCTGTAAATTATCACAATTATCACAAAGGTCTAAACACTGCTTATGTTTCTCATTACCTGCCTAACCTGAAAAACTCAGACACTCGAGGATCAGAGTTAACACTGGGATAACAGAAGTAACTTCCACCTGATCCACAGAGTGAGTCAGTGTGTCCTATCGCCTCCAGAATCCAAGGCTGTTTAAAATGCATTGTGAAGGTATTTTCAGTAGGAAACAAAATGATGTGGTGTTTCACAAGGCAAGAATTTGCCTGGAGAGAATCTGTAGCCACTCATCTCTTCGTCTTTCTTTCTATGTTACCATATGATCCTCACTAATTCGCCTTCCCACACAGTCTTCCATGCGCAGCATGCAGAACCTTAAGCACTTTAAAATCCTGAAAACTATCTCAGACTATTGTATGTTTCAAAATATTTCAACTGAGATTACACGCAAGATCCCTAGTAAAAGTCCTCTTCCTTCACATGGAGCCTGCACTTGCCCAAATGAACATGCTGCAATCACATAACCGCTTTTTGAAGTGTGAAATGTTTGCATTTTCATCACATTAACACAAGGTATATCCACCTACATGGTTTGTGCGCTTCAAAAGTGATGTTTCATTATTTTATCTGTGCCACGTTACCTACTTTGCGCCTTGCCTCCAAATACTCACTTCTTCACTATTTGCAAAGTTTCTGTGTCCTTGTAAGCCGGTATTTACATGAAGGTAGTAAAGGATCTTTTCAACAAAAAGCATCACAGTGACTGTTTTAGACAGCATTAGGTAATAATTACGAGGTAATAATTTCTTCCCTAAAGAAGCAAAAATCATCACTTTTTTAAAATGTTATTTCACATTTTTTGTGAAAGATATTTCTGCCTACGAGGAGCCAAGAACTTGATTGTGCTGCAGAGCCTGTTGCTGTTATTTTATCAGAGGTTGTCTGGATTTCCAAGCATCTTTTTAGTTTGTTAATAGCTGTTGGGTATAGGCTTTTATTGATTTATAAAGTCACAGCCATTTTTCCTGTCTCTGATGTTTACAACAGCTAGCTGGAAAACAATGCTGGCTTTGCAAAACCAGCAGGAGCTTAGAGCAGCTGAGGTTAAGATATTATTTTCTGGGAAGGGACAAGGGAAAAGAAGGAAAACTGTTCCAGAGGAAAAACAACGGCGCAGGGTTAGGGAACACATGAGGATGTTTCAGTCAATATTTATCTCTCGGATCAATAAAACTTGACGTTCACCTCAGTGAAGTCAGTATCTGCTTAATTTAAGTATCGCTGCTCCTTGGCTCAGTCTACTTCTCCCTGTTTCCAGGATCTAATTTCAGTGCTTAAGATTTCAAACTTGATCATCACCCAACCTGATCACTGCATTTCCAGAATTTTTACCGTGGGCTCAAATGCAAAAAAAAAAAAAAAAAAAAAAAAAAAGTTATTCCCTTCACTGAGCCCTATTTCCCTTAGTGCTGGAGACAGACAGCTACTGTCTGTGTAAGTATGTTTGCCCGCCTGCTATCTGACAGGCCTCTAGCAACACGCTCAACTCGCCGTGGCACACAGAAATAAGCCAGGAATAAAGGCTTCACTACTGATATTTCTCTCTCAAGCATCATGAGAGTTTTGCAAGCTATCTAGTCATTATTCACAGAGGAAATGAAAGCAAGCAAGTCTCACTGTTGCAGCACCGAACACTTACATGGTAGCAGGACACCATCTGAAGCTGGATTTTCCATATATCTAAATCTTTATCTAAGCCAAGGTAGAAGTAAGGGGGGCTGAGGAAGTCGTGGCACAGCCAACGGTAGGGGCAGAAGGATTAACAGAGATCCAGAAACACTGAAAAAAGTGTTTCATCTGTTAATGTTCTTGTTAATATCTGGCTTCTCATGCGGGGACCGTCCTTATCAGATTGTTTTTATAAGCTGGCAGAGCATTATCAGTGGTATCCGAATCCTAAAGATCCTGAGCTTTATCACACCCATAAACGCTAAAGCATCGAACACTGGAAACTCTGGCTGCTTTTTCATGTCACGATTGCTACACTGCCCTGCGAGGAAATTTCAGCTGAATCCTTAAAAGGGCTCTGTACCAGCATAGCACTCAGCAAGCACATGTAGATTACCCTTTCTGCTGGAATTCGAGCAGCAATTGCTAACACTTGCCAACGCATTCCTCTTTTTTCCTCCCCTCCACAGCTGGACCTGGGTGTTTTGCTAGCCCCTCTCACGCCAGGAAGCTCATTTTATCCTTTAACCTTCATCTCTCCTTCTTTTGCACAAAATTGCAGGAAACTATTTTCAGGTTTGCTAAACCAAAGGATGTTTTGGCTGCCAAACTGCATCAAGGGGAAAGAAAGAATGCGCTTTCATTTGGTCTTATCACAGAACTGATAATAACATTATTATACATGCAAAGAACTCCATGCTTGTTTATCTGCAACAACAGAATGACACATGCAAATATACATATGAAAGGCCTGAATATCTCAAGCTGCCGATAGTTCAATCAAGAATATTATACCCTCAAAATACAAACCCAATTATTTACTTACGTCAAGTGTACTAATATCTTCCTGGTAGTTTTCTGTTTTCCTTTAACAAGCCCTGCCAGGTTCACTCTTTTGTTTTCAGAAAAATAATCTGAGAAGGAGAGACTCACTTTCTAAATACTTTGCAGCCTTGATAATAAGAAGCCTGGTACAGACTAGGATTATTTACCATTTGTTGTGCTGTAAGTGTTCTACACAATTACATTTTAAATATCACTCAAACTCTAAAACATTTTATCATCATATCCACTGCCAAAATAAAAAGTTTGAACAAACTTAACTGGTACTTAAATGGATATATCTTCAAATCATGGCCCAGTAGAATCATTTCCTGTAGGGTATCTCAGAAAATGCACTATCCTGTAACCAAAGGTTTGGTTTGTTTTGCTTTCAAGTTCCTGATTTTATCTTTTTTTTTTTTTTCTTTACATTTGGCAATACCTCCCACTCACAGAAACTTATCTATGTGTTACCAACACTAAGCTTTTAGCGTATTCTGGTAACGTATTCTATTTTAGAACTCAATCCTATAGCAGATCAAGTCGTTGCTCACATGGCAGAATAAATATACAACCTCAAATACTGTTGAGAACTCAATTCGTCTGGATTTCTCATGTAGATATTTCACCTCTCCATTTACATTCTCATTATCTCTTCTACTGAGAACACTCGCATCAGCCGTCCTGGGGATGGATTTGGATAAAATATACTCAGATAATTAGGAGATCCCTGGAGCAGTGGGGCTGTAGTGAAATAATCATCACAGAAAAGTACATTTGCAATTTCAAATGGCATGGAAGAAAAACACTCATCTTTTGCTGACCAAACACAATCTGTTCAGATGTGCCCCCAACTCCAGGCCACTTGTGTTTGCCCAGGACACCACTGGCCCCTAACGGAGGGCAACTTTCTGTGCCGGGGCTGCGGACCCACACACTCCCTGCGCTACCCAGCAGGACACACCAGGCCCCAGAGCATCCTCCCTTTTGGGGATACATCAGGGAAGGGCGGGAGGGTGTCCCAAAACAGAAAAGCCCTGCCCCACAGAATGGAGAAGCACCATCACTACCTCTGCTAGCCAAAAAAATACAGCAAGGGCAGGCAATTCATCAGACTGCAACTGTCTAAAAAACATTCATCAGAGGAGTGACGCGGGTGCCTACTCAGCCGAAGTGCAGGTGTCAAGGGCTGGGGTTTATGCCCTAGGGTTGCTGAGACACCCACGTAAGGCTGGAATTCGTGAAAGAGGCGCCCCAGGACACCCACGCTCCCTGGAGCATCTGGAATAACACCAGACACGGCGCTTACCCATCTCACTCCCCCGAGGTATGACTCATCTGACTACACTCAGGCCCCTGCGGGAGGACTGCTTGCGTTTGCCAAGAGAGATGCTTGAGTTCCTGAACAACTCGG
Source organism: Phoenicopterus ruber ruber (assembly GCA_009819775.1). NCBI lineage: Eukaryota > Metazoa > Chordata > Aves > Phoenicopteriformes > Phoenicopteridae > Phoenicopterus > Phoenicopterus ruber. Next base: position 2,700,969 of record CM020221.1, read on the forward strand.
CACCCCGGGGCAGATGCTCTGGTCCTTCCCTGCGGAGAGAGGAAGGCACTGCAGCCTTCACCAGGGCTTACAGATGAAGATGCGCAGCGTGCCTGGCACGGTATCTCTCTCCAAGCATAAGCCCCACTTCAGGGATGACGTTAGACATGGTGGTGGCGTGTCCAGGCCCCAGGGCCTGAGCCCAGTTCGTGACGAACCAAAGCTGCACACAGACTGCACTAAATCAGAGGAGCCTTCCCCCTGGACGAGGGTAACGGCCCAGGTGTCTCCCGCACTCGGCTGGGATGCTCTGGTACCTCCAGACAGTGACAAACCACATCTCCAACCAGGCTGCATAAATCACTTCCCGGGTGTGCCTGCCCCTTCTTTCCATCTCTGCAGGGAGCCAAGAGAACCACCTTGGCAGCAGAGGCTTGACTTTTAGTTACCTACTGTGAGGTGAGCCGAATCTGGGACAGACTGTCAAAATGGCAAGCAATTCATTATTCATGCACTGAGAAGGTGATGCCAGGGTTGCAAAGCATAAAGTCTACACAGCATAGACCTGGACTGCCTCCAGGATGTTATTTTATCTTATTTTTTCTCTGGCTCCCAGTATTATTCTTCTGTCTTTCATCCATGCCCTTCCTAGTATAACCATTTAATTGGGTGATTGGCAGGGTATGGCTCCACAGGACATGATGAGATGATGTATCGGCTCTGCTGCCAAAAAGGCTGCCCCTCCTTCCCAGTCTCCCTCCTCCTGCCTGATCGCTGCTGCTCCTACCTTCTGCTGGCTCTAGCTCCTAGCAAAGCCCTGCCTGAGTGCGCTAACATGATGGAAAACGGCAATCAGGCAAAAGAAAAAAAAAAAAGGAGGTAATTTTCTGGCATTTCCTTGAACTGGCTCAAGGCAGGGTGCAGTGGGAGGCCCGGGCCAGTGCAAGGCAGGGGAAATAGTCAGGGGGGAGGAGGGGAGGGGTGCTAGCCAAAGGGCAAGACGCACCTCTCCTCTCTCAATGGGAACAAGCCTTCAGATGAGTTCTGCTGCCGTTGCTGTCACCAGCCCAACTTACCCAACCAATCGGCTCCTGATTAGTAGCTTCACTGATCACTGTTTAGTTAACAGGTCTGGCAGGGGGAGGAAATCAAGAGCAGCGATGTACAGGCCCTACCAGCCCAGAGAGTCCCGGCACCGGGGCAGGCCAAGGCTCACGGCCCCACTCCGCATCGTGCTGTATTCACTGGGCAAGAGAGGTGTCACAGGTCAGAGGGCTAAAGCAGCGCTGGAGAAACTCATACCCTTGAGTGAGACCGAAACGTCGGAGTCACCGGCTCCTCCCGGCTCGGAGAAGGACCATGGCTGTTCTGGCTGAGCGCCCTCCTTTTGCCCGCAGTGTCTATCCTGAACCCCAAACAAGCCTTACCGTAGGTTTAATTCAAACGGGTACCTTCCCATTAAAAGTTTGCGTTCTCATGACAGAGCAGTTTCTTAACAAAAACATACACTTGAAAAATTCCCGACCAGCCCTCACCATTGATCGGCTCACAGCTCTTTCTGCAAGGTGATTTGTCATTAAACGCTGAGACAAAAGGGATTTGAGGCTTTGCCCAAGGTGACCCGGGAAATTTTAAGAGGTCAGAAACTGAGTTCAGCTCCTTTGGGTACTAGACCAGCAGCTTAATGAAAAACACATCTTTTCTCTTCAGAGGGGTGTTGGGATCAGCTCTCTGTTCAGGTCTCTCTCAGTATGAGATTGGGCTTTCTTCGGCAAACATGAATACACCTGGGCCCGATCTGAAGCAATCCAGAACTAACTCTTTCCGTAGATTTCTCATGTAATTGGTTTCCTTTCCTTTCCTTAACTTTCCATTCTTTCCTTCCCCTGCAGATTTTGTGAATACTTTTGTTTTCCTCACTCAATTAACGATCCCTTTTACTTTCTGTGCTGTACTTTTTATTTCTCCCTGCTGTACATGAGGAGGTTTGTATCTGTACACAAAAACATTATTTGTTAACGACAAGCTATCCCTCACCAATTACTTTGCTGGGATTTTACTACCCTGTCATTATTTTATCTCCAACAATCTGCTGCAACTTGTGGTTGGAAAGAGAAGAAACAAAACTCGCTGTATGGCTTTTCCCTGGGACCCTAAATACAGAAATGCAGAACTATTCCCAACCAACACGCTGCCATTTCTTCCCACAGCTTGTTACTGCCAGTCACCATTACATCTGGAAAAGACTTGAGAAGATCACTGGGAGAGCATTAAAGGTTGAGTTTTCAGCCCCGAAATTGAGATAAGCCATTTTAGGTTGCATTAGTTTGAGTAACACTTGCCAAGGACACTGAAGAGCAAATCAACTTAATTATGAAAGACGGGTCTTGTAAGAAATAAATCACTGTGGCAAGCACAGCATTCAGAGTAGTAGTATTTATCACTGCACAAAAAGATACCATTATTTAGTATGACGACAACATGACTTTTGGAAGGCCATTGAGAACATCCCTTCCTGGTGTTCCCATCCCTCAATGTCTAAATCCTTCCCTCCTGCTGTTACACATCTCTCTCCTACAAGGGTATCCAGTTTTGTGCCATGTCACCTCTGGAATGCCAGCATCCGTTTTGCAGAACAGAGTCCTTCAGCAGCACTTGCTATGGATGCACTTACCTACATGCTTACCCTCATCTCTTCTGAAGACTTCGAACACATGAAGGGACCTTACCAGCACCCACAGCCTAGTTTTGGGATGATATTTCTGAAGTCCTCTCTGTTGTCCTGTGTCTTATTGTGAGGACGCCAGCCCATCTGCTGAGTGGCCTGAGGCTCAGCCCGCTTCAAAGCCTACTCCCTGCTCCAAGAAACCATCTAACCCCTCAGCTGTATTCTCCTTTCTCTCCTTACACTCAGTTTCCCCTGTAGCATCTCCATCCAACTTCAGATACCTTCATCAAACCCCCACTTAAAGAGGTCTACTGACAATAACAAGAAGCATAAAGACATGAACTTCAATAGCAGATCTCCTAGAAATATGTTAAATATTGTGAATCTCCCTCAGTGAAAGGAAAAAAAATGAACACACCTAAAAATTCTCTGTTTTACTGTCAGTAACAAACTCCACTCTAACTGCTCAGTTCCTGCACAGGGCAGCCAGCTTGCAGTACGCTTCAGGACTGACATTGCCTAAGGAACCCCCTTCCCTGCTCACTGAACTGCTGGGGGCTGCTGGCTCCAGCTAGTAAAAATGGCTTAATTCAACTTGGAGAGAAGGACCCTGCCCCATCCACAGCTGAACTGCTCCTTCAAATTTTTCCAGCAATTAGGCTGCAAGCACTTCAGTCAACTGAGGAATTCCCTTTGAGTTCATAAAATAAATGGCAATTTCCTTGTTCAAAAGAGCAAAACGTTGGGAGTAGAACGAATTAATTTATTCACGCGTAGAGGGAAGGGACAGAGGAAGAAGCCCCAGTTGTCACCTGCAAGGAAGCCAAGTCCTAGATTGCTGGGCTGTCTTTCATGTATTAAATACAACATCTGTTCCCATGTTTTGTCCATATGGAGCCAGGCTGCAATAGGTGCGGCTCCATCCACCATAAAGCTTAAACAGAAGCACTGATTAGAACAACTACTGAGCAGATGAGAGTGGGCAGGGAGGAGAGAAGAGCACTGTCATCTCCTCATCTCGATGCAGGTGACGCAGCAACAGCTTTCAGAAAAAGCCCAGAATAACTGAGTAAAATGGCTTTTTTTTTGCTCCTAGTGTATATTCTACCTGTTGATTCTTTCAAATCCCTTAACATTTGTAAATTAAATCAGTTAAGGTAAACCTAATATATTTAGATCTTTTACCTAGTGTTGTAAAATTAATCAAGGTTTAGACTAATTTCAGAACAATACATAAACATCAAAGGAATTGCCAAGCGGTCTGAATGCCATGTCTAGTTGATTTACACCCATTATTTCTGGGGGAAAAGGTCAATTGCTTACAGTGCAACACTGAAACCATGTTGTATTTTATTGGGGGGGTTCTGGGAGAGTGAAGGAGGAAAGAACCGATTTCAGGAAAGCTGGTTTTGGTGCGTACGAAGCAAAGGCATTGTTTCTTATTCCGCTCTAGCTCGGTAAGGTTTTTGTGTAACAGAACAAATTTGGAATTTATATACTGTAGCTTCTTTCAGATTTAGGGTAATCAAAAGCACTTGACAAGCCTTTTCCTCACCATGCAACAACTGGGCAGGCAAACGCAGCAGCTGTTCCGCATGCAGTAATGGTTAACACAGCCTGGCACGTGTCAATCCATTGTATCCCAACAGGCAACGTTGGCTTAGAGAGGACGCGGGCATTACCCGAAATGCCTAATGAAATATCAAGGGCTCCAGTGAGTAAGGGAGGCTAAAAGCATTGCTTTCCGACTGTGTGCCTCTCTCGGGAGAACACCCTACACCGCGCTAAAAGCACTAGGTGAAGGCAAGACTCCCCCACTCGCCCCCCACCGCGCGTGGTTTCTGAGCACCTTGCTTTGCGGGTGACCCAGCTCTGCTCCCCACACCTACGTGTACGGCGTTCCGTTTACCATGGGTTTACCTTGCAAGGTGTAGGATTTGTGGAAAACGAAATGACTGCTTTCACATACCTACCCTGTATCTCAGATACCCTGTGCATCCTTCCAAAGGCCTGATCCTGACAGTAACACCCCAAAACGACCAGCACAACATCAGAGGTGCGGCAGAGTTGCTGAGGACAGAGAAATCTATTCAGGACAGAAGATGCTGGGATAAACTTCCACCATTGTACTCCCCTCAGTGTTGAACATCAGAAATTTTTAATTTAATGAACTTTATGCCCCCACCGAAACAAGGAACGCTACGTGCACGAAAAGTTGTAGCTTTGTTTGCTGCCAGAGACGATTCACATCTGTAAAGCGAACCCAGAGCAGGCCCAGGGGCGGCAGGTAGGCACGGCTGCTGGTGCGAGACCTGTGACGGACGGAGCAGGCAGCAGTCTGGCTGAGCCTCCCATGCTCCCTTGACAGTATTTTCAGGTATTCCGTGCTGCTGCTTGTGATCCCCTACCACAGGCTTAGCACAGTTCTCTAATGGTATCCTACACTGCTGCTATTTCTCCGGTAATGAGCTAGACAAGAGTTTTCGTGCTTCAAGTCCTGCCCGGCACCACGGACTCCAGACTTCAGAGGAAGTTATGTGGGTGCTTCTGCCAGGACGTGCTTAGAGGTAAAAACAGTACAGATGGATCGAGAGCTTGTCACGGTGCTCGTCCTTCTGGTTTTGTTTTGCCTCTCCCTCCAGCTTCTCTTTAATTATCTCCTTCAAGCCTTACTTTGCCTTTTTATTTTTTTTCTCCAAGCTTTCTTCCAAAACAGTTATCAAAACTGTTCAAAAGAGCAATGACTACCTACGCTAGCACACTATGGGCAAGGTATTCCAGTGGTGTAAATCACCGCGCACCGCTTTATACCAGCTGAATACCTGGCCTGTCTTTTTAATGGATAAAAACAAAATGAAAGCACGGCAAGCTTTCATTAGGGTAATTAAATTAGAAATACAGCGCGCATGAAAAAGCAAATCTGTTCAAGATACTAAACTCTGTATCTCTCTGCATCAAAATGCAACAATTGATGAAGTTTAAGGATTCTCCTCACATTTTTACCTGCTTCTGCAAAAATGCAACATTCAGTTATGAAACACTTGATATACATGGAATCTGCCCAAATTTAAAAGCAATTTATCCTAAGGGGCGTAGCTTGTGCTTTTAAAACAGCTTGCTATTTTTGGTGTACCCCTGAGACACTGGTGAGCAGAAGCCGGGTGCAACACAGGGCGAGTAAAACATGAACACACAGCAATAAATCTCTGCCCAACAGAGCCTCCCGGGCTGTGTCTCAGCATAGCAGGTCTGTGATGGATCCCGCAGAAGGTGGCTGTGAGACTGACTGGCATCAGGCGGAGGATAAGGGGGGAAAAAAAAAAAGAGGCCACTTTTTGCCTACATTTCAGGCGGGGCGTATGAAAGCTGCAGCCTGATACCATGGCATTTACTCTGCCTCCCTTCTACACAGGTACCACTTAAATTTCTCAAATGAAGCTGCTGCTGCTTCTGAATCAGAGAATAAACAAACCTCTTCAATGAAGATCTGCTTACTGTTTTCAAATGCCCGCATTAAGAAAAATAAATCCTTTCTACAGTATTTGAGATACTACAGGTAACTTAAGTTACTCAGATGACCTGTCCTAGCTTGGGCAGGAATAATTCAAGAAACCAGTTCTGCTGAAACCAATGGGGCTACTTGAAAATTATAGCTGTCCTAGAGTCGCTAAGCCACTGACGCAGAAGCGCAGATTTGCAGGCCTCCTCAGAGAGAAGTGTGCTTTTGTGGAAGAGTTTAATATTGAAATAAATAATTACATGCTTATTTGGAATCAAATTACTGAAGGCTCAACCTCCTTTTGAAGGGTGGAGGCTTCCCATTGAAAGAGATAACCATGTGTTTTCCTAGGCTTTTGATGTTGAAAGCCATTCCAGAAAAATTCCAGGCAAAACTGAAATTACAGCAGTGTGAAATTGCCCTCAAAGAAGCGTTTGTACAGCTGCATATTTATTCTGACCATTTTGCTCCCTGAAATTCACACTTGTTCTCTGACATATGAGATTTTCAAAACGTTCACTGCAGATTTCGCCAGTCTGGAAATCTCGCTTGCCTGCCGGTAGTTTAGAAGATCAAGAGGCAGCACTGAATGAATTCCCCGTAGTGGTATCTTGCTTAATTGAATTCTGCAGTTGCCCCTAAATTAAATAAAGCAAGGAGGCAAAAGCAGATGTGAACAAAGAGGTCTACAAGATCTGCAGGATCTGGAAAGCGCCTTTTTAAGTTAAGTTTTTCAATTAAGTGCCAAACTGGAGTTACAGCTCTCTGAATCTTTGTGTCACTTACCAAGCAGGTTTCAAAACACTTATGCTGCAAGGTAGCACCAGGCTACCAGGATGGTCTCGTAACCCTCCTGAGCAATGAGCTCCTAAGCGTGCTGCACGTGAAATGCAATGGAAGGTGTAGGACTTCATACTGAGCTTTAGGCTGTTGGTGAAGGAGGAAAGTTACTCCATCCCAGCGTGCGTTCCCAGTTGCCGCAAGCCCCCTGCACAGGCCAAATGCCTCGGCCATGCTGGCTGCTCAAACTACAATACCTGGTTTATGCACTCAGAGCAAAGCAGAGAGGGAGCAAGAGAGGTGCTACAATAGAAAAAAGGCTACATCACTCCCTGAAAGAACTGGTTTAAGTTTATTTTCTCTCCAAACTGAAGCAGAGACTTGAAATAATGTTACCAGTTCCCTAACTTCAGATAGTCGGGGCTGGGTGTCTCCTAACAATGTCTCTTACAGAACTGAAAAAATGCGGAAGAACTCAGAAAGACACCTAATCTACAGCGCAGTGTCTCAAGTCTTACCCCTAATGAAAAAGTACAACATTTCTACAAAGTGGAAAAATTCAAACCAGGAACATTTAAATAAACGCATTCCCAAATGCCAAAAGCTTAAACTTCTCATTTGGATAGATCTCTCTTTTCCATACCCGAGCGGAATGTCTGATCACACAACCCAGCCGTGGCTTTTGTGGTTAAGTCTGGGTGATTGCATTTTGCTGCCTACGTGGATGTTCCCCTACAAAAGTGGAAAAAACTGACTTCAAGCCTTTTTCATTTAGTCTACAGCTACAGCTCTACGCTACATGTTAGTTGCACGAAAGCCTTAAAGCATATATAGCTCTGCTGAACAGCACAAACTTCCCTGCCCACTGCTTACCCACTTTTAAGTGACAACTAAGATTTTTTTTTTTAAGACATAAGTGGTGCCCTATAAAATGAACTTAAGGACACTTACAAAAAAATGATATAATTCAATAGCAAGAACTGATAAGATATTGCAATGAACCATTTTCTTTGATAGATTTTTTTTTTTCTTTTCTGCAATTATTCTATATATGCAAACCCAATCTTCAGCATGTGGATCCCTCACGCTCTGGCTCAGGACCTGCATGCAAACAGTGTCATATGCATGAATGCTTTTTAAAACTACCCACCATAAAAACAACTTCTCTGCGCTTGTCTGCTTTCCTTTGTTCCCTGTATAGGTTGATAGCTCTTACGGAGTGTTAACATCCATAATGTTGATAATGAGCTTGCCTAAAGATATGGTAATAGCTTTAGAAGCACTAGCAGTGCCATCAGTAGCAATTCATTGTTTGCAAGAAAATTTAAGGCAACCGTGGCATGTCCCTGCTTGGAAAAAACATGACAATCGCAGTTTTCATGTATATCATTGTAGAAAATATACGTAGAAATGTGGTGTCATGTTGCTTTTCTTTGCTGGCCCAAACAAACCTGTATTTAATTCGTGTCAAAATTTAGCTGTGGGAAGAACATAAATTCCTTTCAAATGTAGGGTTTTTGCTTTGCTTTCTTAAATAGTAATTTTAATTCATTTCCACTTTGGCCACCATGAATCTTGAATATCATTTCTTATATTGGCACAAGCCCCAATCAAAAATGAGACATTATCGTGCTCAATGAGAACTAAAAGGAACAGTCCCCGACCCTCAGGAGTTTGCAAAGCAACTGCATTTACGCACTTTTATTCAGAAATATCAGAACTACTATCTGGTCGCTGCCTATTGGGTCCCGGAGCCAACTACAGGTGGGTCAGTACTGGTTTTACCTCAACCAGCAGATTCACAGCAGGGAGAAGTGGGTTTCACACGCAGGGGAAACAAATTCACATGAAACTCAACCTCCAACCATGGAGCAGAGGCTGGCATCTTGCTCCCGATCCAGACTTTGGGAAGGGTTAATACCTGGTTTTCTAGCTTGAAAAGTCCCTTCATTTAAAGCCTAATGAGCAGAGCTGGTGAAAAATAAAATTTACGTCCTGCAGGAAATTAAGATTATGGAAGTTTGTTTTGTCTTGGAAAAAAGAAAAACTCTGATTTTCATTAAATGAAATAGTAAAATAATTTGAAGGTAGTGATTTTGACAATAATCACAGCTGAAGAAGAAGGCAAAATTAATTCTTTCAGTCTCAAAATGCCATGATAACAGACCACAGAAAACACCAGTGTGAGGAGTGTTTCTACGCAATGTTTCCATTCAACTGAATTGCTATTCTAGACAGAAGGGAGACTTTTGGTCAACTTATTTCTCACATCACAAAAGCCTGCAACTGTAGTTGCATCAAATGCTGATCTGCAAAATGTTGGAGCCCAGTTTACATCCTAGAACAATTAAGGATTTCCATAAAAACTATGTGCACGGTAGCATTCTAGTTCAATGACACAACTTACCCACATTGGGATTAAGAGAGAAATAAGAGAAACTGCAGATAAAAGGATGCTTGGAGGGTTTTTGTCTACAATTCCCTCCGTTCCATTAATCAGGGCAACTTTTGAATACTTTTAATTACAAAACAGTCCTTTTAAACTGAATTCCTGAATCAAAGCACAACACGAATTTTGGGAGCATAAGGCTGTGCAAGCCAGCTGGGAAAATAAGAGGGAGGGGATCTCTTGCAAGATGTAGTCCACAGCATCCCTTCACAAGTGTGAACAAGGGTAAAATGGCTTATATTATGGGGGCTTATATTATGGGCTTATATTATATATATACTCTTAACCACAAGCTGTTAGACTTTTAACACAATCAATTACATGCTCTCTTCAGTCTTTTTATGGTACACTCATTTCAGGCTGGAATTTTGTCTCTGCAACCAGAATCTGAATACAAGTGCTACCAAGCTTCCCTCCCGCAAGGAGTGGGGGCACACGCTCTGCTCTCCTCTCTCCCGTTGGAGATGTTGGCAGTGGGAGACGGAGGAACGTAACTCACGGGGAGGGAGGAAGAAGGACACTTCTCCTGGGGGGGACATGCAAGTCTGGGAGCCCAGCGGGAAAGAAGAAAGTCTGAGAGAGGTGGTGAACTGGCACAGAGAGACACTATCCTCAAACCTATTGTCCTGTTTCAGCCTTTCTTATGCCACAATTTCTTCCATTTCAGATTCCCCCAAGTCCCTGCTATCTACTTTTCCAGCCACAAACAGGCTGTGCTGCCGTTCCAAGTGCAAACATATCTTAGACAGGAGGGACTCTGCGAGCTGGCACCCGGGGCCTGGCTCGGCTGGACAAGTCCATGTCCTTTGCAAAACTGCTGTGACCAGTAAAGCGGCCAGAAGAGACGCCTCAAAGCCCCAGGCTGGCAGCAGGCGCCAGGTTTCAGCCTGGCCACGCAGGTAACATGCCATGCCCGGCCCCCTCTGACAGCAAGATTGCAAGGCAGAGCTGGAGCCAGAAGCTGCTCCATTTCTTATTTTGCCATTCTCTCTCCCCCCCCTCCTTTTGTCAGTGTTTCTCATTATTTTCATTCCACAAAAACACTGGAGAGCAACAGAAAAAGCTACAGTTCACCTCAGCTAGCTTCTCCATTTCCCCTAGCTATTACGACCGCTCCTACTGTCAAAAGAGTAGCAGGCAGGATTCTCCTCCTATGCCACAGCGCCTTTTATAAAGCAATAAAGGCGAAAGCTAACCTGAAAGCTTTAACACTTACTCAGTGCTCCAGCTATTTCCTGAATCTGATAAAATGTTTAGGAAGATTCTGAAAAGCGATTACTTTTCAGAGTTGAGCCTTCGCACTGCTGGTGCTGACTGCCTAGAGCTGCTCAATGACTCACCCTTCAGTCCTTCAGCCTTTCACGCAGGGGAGCTAAAGCAGTGCCGCTTGGAGACAGCACCCACGCTTCCACCCCGCAACGTGACTGATTTGACGAAGCAAGCAATGCAATCTGACCTGCCAGACATGTTCAAGGCACCCTTGTAGTCACAGAGCGCGCCCGGCCGATGGTGTGTGTTAACCGCGCGACAGCTACGTCGGCTCTGACACACGCGTGGACCACACAGCCGCCTCCGGACGCAGCACGGCCGCTGTTGTGTGGGGCTAATGCAAGTGCAAACACCTTCTTATTCTCGTGCTCTGTGTTCCCCAGCACCTCCAGGCTATCTTTAGGGAAGACTGATGTGGCATTCCTGGCACACATACATGCAGACACAACATCTCTGCACTCGCCCCAATACAAGCAGTGTGTTAGTCATTCCAAAAAAGGCTGGAACGCGGACAAAAAGCTGGCTGTCTTGGAGGAACTTCCACGCCCCATGTTCGCCTTCTGGTTCATCTCAGGAACAGTAAATCTGTTACCTTTACTTACTCGACAGTGGGTAAGATGGGTATTATTAAACTTATTAAACTTATTCCAGTGCTTGCAACACTGCGAAAGGAAATGTTTTATTCATTCACCTGAATCTCTAGCAGTCATTACCAATATCTGTGCCAGTTAAGAACCATACCAAAATACACAACAACAAAATCACGGGTTGATAACCATAACACATATTTTACCTACAATGAGGCCCAAAACTACTTATGTCTTCCAAATCACATTGAGTTCCCAGCAGAGACAGGAGAGTTTATTCCACATTATATTCAACATATTGAACAGGAGTTTTCTGTACGCTTCCCTAATTCAGTCTCTCTGAATGTCTGCCATCATTTTGTTCTACATCAGGAGAAAACCCAACACAATAAGCAAAGAAAATTGGATACAGAATGGGACTTCTAAAATATAAATGGGCTTTGAGTGACCTGGCAACAATGTAGATGTCTGATGCCATTCTGAGAGGCATTTCTCAAAGAAAGAAACCTCAGAGTAGCACTATGTAGGTTTTGGATTCTTACCTTTTTTGAGGATTTATGGAAGCTCTCATCTACAGAGAGGCCATTCCTTGCTCCAAAATGGCCTCATTCCAAATTACTTTACATTAAAACCATAATTTAATCTACATGCTTTCACACAAGACCCAGATCTGCTACAAATACATGCTTACAATAATTTTGTCTATGCTGAAATTCTGATTATCTGCTGAAATCTTTATCTTACAAGAAATTCCATGTGGCTCACTCAGCATCAGATAGATTCTGCTAGTCACTCTTCCCAAAGAGCTTGCTGGAGAAGTTCAAACTATATTTTCTTACAACCTGGGTTTTCTGGATTATTTTCAGTAGTGATTTTGTTTCTCCTGGTTATTTTTTCTTAGTGTAAATCCTCTTTTCTTTACTTGGGTGTTTTTATGCTATGACAGCTGTGGCAAGGAATAAGTCCTGGAAAATTACACGTGGAAAAGAAGAATCTTCTACTATCCAGTGCCACCATACAGCTAAGAAAATGCTGACTTTCTAAGTCACGCAGGGAACCTGAGCGGTGTGTACACATCTGTACCTTACGTTCACGGGAACAAGGCAGGCCACCTCCAGTGATATTAAGGAAACCTTGAAAACAAGAAGAACCAAAGATCTCAGCTGGTTAGAGCTCTTCACCCAGCAAGAATCACAGCTCCCGTTCCCTTTGCATCTTGGACCACCACCTATGCATACCTGCACAATATTTCTGGAATTCCATACCGCTACTTCCAAGCAGTATAAAACAGCCATCTCACCAGAAAAGGCAAAAAGAAAAAAAAGGATTGGAAACCATTTTCAGCTACGTATTGAGAACACCTTGGCAGCAAACGTCCCCTCCTCCCCAGTCCTAGAAGATGCAGAAGTATTAAAGTAAGCCATCGTATCCAATGACAAACTTACTCATTCCCACTGTTGAGCCAAATTCCAATTACTTCTGTAAGTACAGAAATAGCAGTAGAGCTGGTTAAGAAATTATCTCATAAAAGCTTTTCTTTTCTGCTTTTCTTCAGTTTTTTAAGAAGCACCAATGACAAATTTTAAACTGACCATATTTGGACTTCTCCGCACGTTCAGTGCCATACTACCCATGCACTTCTGGTTTAGTGCTAAGCTCATCACTTTTTTTTTGGTAGCTGACTAAAGATTTATTTTTCACTGAGCATCTAAGGAAGGAATAATTAGTCTTGTAAAGAGCAGTTAGATTTTAAAGAAAAGCCAATTTCTGCTCCAACTGTACAGAGGTAAGGATCACCCGATATCAAGAAAAATGAAAAATATCGCATTTCTCTCTGATAAAGAAAATGCAGGGAGGAGAGCTATGTGCTGACTGTATTTTGGGAAGGAAGGCTCCTTGGTATTCCTGAGGAGTGCAAAGCATCCAGAATTTCTGGCCAATATTTCTGCCTTGAAAACAGACTAAACATCAAGAAGCTCTCTGAGCTTTTTCTCAGCTTCTGCTTCCCCTATTTAAACTATTACTGCCACGACCTTGGTACTGTTCGGCAGACCTGCTTCATCGGTACCTAAGACACTTGGAACAGCAGTATGCAACAGTGCAAAACTGGGATTTTTATTGCAGAGAGGTGGTTACGAAACACCTTTTAATGTTTATGATTTTCTCAAAAGATGGTTACAAGGTACAGCTAAGTGCAGAGACTTCCAAAACACATTACCGTTTAGAGAAACAGAGAGACATTTATGTAAAGTACACAGGGGTATTGCCAGCCAGTTTGTTGAAAGCTCTGCATGGCCAAACAACAGCTTGGCTCTTTAATGCAAAGGAAAGTAAAATAAAATTCTGATTAAAATAAAATCTGATGAAGATGGTGAAATCAGATTTGTACAGACACACAGGTGATATTTTATATACACGTTCACCTGCATAGGCACATGTCTCTCTTTGTGCACGCACGTACTCCGCAAACACACTTCATTCCCCTGCAGTAACTGTGTCTTCAGATTAACTTTTCTTCCATTTCTTGTAGCTTAGATCTTCTCTTTCTTTCTGACAATACCAGAGAGCGAGACACAATGATGTGTCACAAATTTGTTTCCCAGTCTTGGGAATGAAGCCATGAAATATCCCACTTTCAAGATGTACCCGAAACCTTAATTTTTTTCAAGATCTGAACTGCAACACCGGAGTTTGCAAACGCAAAAACACAGAGACATCCAGCTCTTGGGACATCCCCAACAGGAGGGATAGCAAACAGCTTCTGCATAGCTTTGTGCTTTCCCACACAACCTTTTAAGATTAGCTTTCTGCCTCCTTCATTCCTTGCTTCATTGGGGTTTTTTTTCCCAGCTACTGTCCTGCCAGTTCCTGCAGCTTTCCCACAGACTCCAGCTCCCTCCTGCCCCAGGAGTCCCATGATGGCTAATCTCTCTTCATTAACTCTACCCAACTGTAAGCGTAATTCCCACTGGGAACTGAACATAATCTATGCAGTTATGACTTAATTCTGTTTTCACTTACGCTTCTGAATATTACCGAAGTCCCTCAGGTTCATTTGTGAGAGCAGAACAAAGCCTACCACCATTTGCCCAAAGATACTCCTTTTGTAGGATTTTACAGGATTGCTAAATCCCAGCTCTGCTTGGCGGTCTCACGAACAAAAAGCTATTCCCAATTATTTTGTATCAAAAGACGGAGCTGGTGAATCACAAGAGCATCACAGGAACCAGGCAGACAGCCCCTCTTTTGGGTTTCCAGAGCAGCCACTAGCATGGGTCAACAGAAAAGCTACAAAACCCCAGCCCAGCCCCAGGAGGCTCATTAGGCACAATTCTCCCATATTGCGCCTAACACTCCGAGGGCACTTCTAAACCATCCTTTTTCTCCCCCCTGCGTAACCACCTTGCACCCTCGCTGTCTTTCAGAGGCACCTGGGTATGCCCAGATGGGGCACGTGGCTACAAAAAAAGTTTTAAACGTTGACAGACTTTCATTTAGCCTTACACTGGGATTAAAGTTTTGAAGGGCTTCCCACTCATTTCAGTGCTGCTAAAGAACTGTGGCGGATTTGAGGGCTGGAGGTTGGTTTGGTACAGAATTGTCTGTTAACCTGTGAAATCTCAGAGCTTTCTGGGAAAGGAAACGCAACTCAAGTGCATCGACACAGCCAGAGATTCCTTTGGATCCCACTCCCTGCATTACAGAACGTATAAATGACTACAATTAGCAATGTGTCAAGCAGCGGAATCCAGTTACAATACTGGATTTACTAATTCCAAACACACCATTTCTAGTCTCGTTCAATCTTACTGCACCACGGCTAACTCTACAGAATTGCAGTAAATTAGTGTAAGAACAACAATACACTAATATTCCCATAAAATAAACAAATTTCACTGTGTTAAAACCACGTAATCAACTTTATAAACAATTTCATTTCTGATTAATAGAAGTCTTCTCTAATGTGACCTGCTTTGATTAAGCATTAACCCTCTCTCTGGGGATAACCCAACGCCAGTTTGCAGGTAGCGGTATTTTTAATAATACGACAAATTGTCTATGCAGCAACACTGATTAGATGTCAAAGGATTAATTTATTTTGCATTCACTTTGCAAGTACTGGAATGAATGACAATTAATTAATGTAATAATAGCTGGTTGTTTCTATTAGTATTTTGACTTTCTCACTGCATTGCTGATACGCAGACTCTCATTTTCCAGTTTCCTGTGACGTTGATTAGTAAATGAAAAAGTAAAGCCATTCCCACTTTCCTCATCTTTGAAACATTCCTCTATTTGACTGAATTGCAATACTGAAGGGCATCAAGGAAGCTAGAGACAATCCTATTCAAATCCCACGAGTTATGGAAAAATAATGGCAGAGAAAAGTCAAATTAAAAAAACATAAGTCAAGATTTAAAAAAAAAAAAAAAAAGGCCAAAAGTTATTGTTCACATCAGTATTCCAAAACTGACCTAATGTCTCAGCTCTTGAAAAAAAATATAGTCGCATATTTTAGCGCCTATGTGTGGATTTGAAACTTTAAGTGCTCTACAAATTTTTGTTCTGCAGTCCAGGAGTGCAGAGCAATGCAGGACTGTGCGGATCCCCGTGGTAGCTCAGCGGAAGGCAGCAGTACGGCTGTGCCACCACAGTACTCTGCCTGTGATTTTACGCCCTGGCTTTTAGGACGTACCTTCCGGGCACGTCCAGGCAGCAGGATAACGCACGTAGAAGAGATTCAATTACACATGGGACCCATGCCTGAGACACAGACATTTTCAAACATGAAAAACATGTCCCAAGCCCTGAAACAGCAAGAAAAGAAGTTGAGACTTGGAGGCTGACGCAGTCAGACAGAAGATACCAGAACCAGAAGTCTCACCAAACCAGAGGTCTCTAGATTGTCAAGGGCCTTGTCCTGATTTGCTTTGATCAAGGCCTTGGAAGGAAGGGAACCAAGGCAAAGATGTGCTGAAGTCTCTGACCACAAACAGAAATGCATTTAAAACAAGTCCTGAACAGTGATCCTTTCTTGAGCAAAACCGGTCAAATTTCCTGCTGTTTTGGTGCAAAACTGACAGTGGGTTGGTCTCACTTGTGAATGACCTCAGTCACCTTTCTGTATCTGATCCCATATTTCTGATCTAGACTCACAGCCCTTGCTGGCCTCTAGATCAGGGAGCTGGACAAGTCACCAGTTCCAAGAAACATGTGTCGCTCACTTGTTTACAGAACTCACGATGGGCACTGTTGAGCAGTAATTACACAGCTGAAGCCTGAAGATGGCATGTGTTTCAGACAAACTGGCGGCAGCTGGCGCTCTCAGTGGGTTCTCCAGCCATTAAAACAGACAGAGGGGGATGAGAGGGGACATCCTGGCACTCGAAAGTGGAGTCAAGCCACTGACAAGTCATTCATGGAGCGTGGAGTGGCGATCTGATGGGTGGTGGGTGTAACGCTGGCCTACAGACGGGATTGAACCAGCCTCCAAAGTCACAGAGATGTAGCGTGAGGCATCACACACGCACGTCATGCGGCCAAGGAGGAAATGACAGTCCCACAGCATGGCTACTGGCCGTGACAACATACGCTTCACTGAACCGGCAGGTCTGCTTACCTGTCCAGGGGGAAGAGAATCTTTGGTGCAGAAGAATTTCTGATCCCCTCTCTCCTTCCAGTAAAAACAATAGATTGAATGAGGATCAGGTAAACATACTCATCACAAGGCTTAGATCAAAGGCAGACGGTGTCAAATGGGAGACAAGAAGTTGCTGTCCTGTGGCAATCCCTTTGGTAGGCAGTCACGATAAGAAAACAGGGATAGATCTCTGCAGAGAACACAGGTCTCGGACAGCTTTCAGCTCACCGATCCCGGGTGGCCAAGTGGAATTACTCAGAATTGATCAGGTTGCCAGCAAACACTGAATCAGAGAAAATCATGACAGTTGTGATCACAGTGTAACAGTGTGGTGCAGGTTCAGAAACGAGTCATACTCATTCCCAAACTAGAATACTATGTCAGCATGGTGGCAATCTGATGCTAAATCTTTAAATGTATTAGTGCCGTCTCCATAAATCCAGGATGAAGCACCGTAAAACCCTCAGAAATGGCATAAGTGTCTTCCCTTCAGCTTAGCTAACGGGATCAAAACTGAAGAAGATGTTGCCAGGAGCAAACCCCATTCACTGAGCAAGGTTCTGCTGTACCTGAACAAATCCAAGTAGTTTTGTACTTGGCTTAATAGTCTGAGGACAGAAAAGGGAAAAAAC
This sequence comes from Phoenicopterus ruber ruber, assembly GCA_009819775.1. Taxonomy (NCBI): domain Eukaryota; kingdom Metazoa; phylum Chordata; class Aves; order Phoenicopteriformes; family Phoenicopteridae; genus Phoenicopterus; species Phoenicopterus ruber. The sequence continues at coordinate 2,718,473 of CM020221.1, forward strand.
CCAAAACCCAAACAAAAAAAAGCCCTGTTGGCTACACCAGCAGGTTGGCTGGACCAGCAGTCCCCCAGCCAGTTAGAAACTGGCTCGGAGCTGTCAGGGCTGCTTTGGCTGGTGCCACGGGGTTGGACTGGGCCAGTCTACAATGCAGACGGCTGGCAGCTGCAGAGGCGCCCGCTGCAATCTCAAGCAAGCCTGCAGCAAGAGGGCATCAATCACTGGCAAAGACAACATGTCTTGTGTGCATGGTCCTCTCCAAAGTAATATAAGCATCAGGAATAGCAGTCCAAAGATTAAATATGACCATTGCAAGCAGCATATGTTTGAAAGGTTGATTTAGTTGAAGGAACTATAGCATGGGAATACTGCAGCACTCCAGCACAAGAAAAATTAGGGACTGTTGCCTGCACAGTAGTCAGTGTGCTGCGCCACTTGCTGCAGCCTGAGCAGGAGGAGGAGGAGGAGGAGGAGAAGGAAGAGGAAGAGAGGAGACACCACCTTCAACAGATATTGCAGGAAGACGCTCTCCTGTCCCATGCAGGCGTGAGTGTTCCCACTGCCAAAACGCATCTGTGGAGTCACGCTGAGAAGTTCAGTGTAGTTGGACGTTAATGCTAAGGAAAGGGATTTTATTTCCTGGCAGCTTTAATATACGAGAGGCTCACGAGTACTGTTTCTGTCTGGATTATTTGTAGCCCAGAGTAGAGACTTGGCTGTCCTCCATCTAATACAAAGTTTCTGAATAATTTGTTATAAGACAAAGTAATTTCATAGCCTGCAGTGCTGCGTTAAAGACTTAGCAAACCTGAATCAGCATTTGAGGAAAACCTGTTATCAGAAGAGAGGCAGTACAGACCTACTTATCAGCAAATGCTTAATATAAGAACATTTTCTCCTACATGACAGATTTCAAAATAAGAAATGTCTTTTTTTTAATTTATATGAGCAGCAGTTAATATTTTTCATTACCAACACAATTTTCAATGCTAATAAAGTCAGATTAATTCAAAGGTGGTTTCATAAATAATCACCATCAACAGTTTGAATAATTTCACTGAATAAAAACCTCATTCTTCATAAATTTCTAGTATTTAATTACGATGCGACTGGTGGCAAAAGCCTAACGTCCACTGGAAGTGATAACTATATAAACAATGTAAGTGAATAGCTCGGTCTTTCGAAGAAAAATTAAGACAAGACTATTTTTCAAAGCCACACAAAAACCCTGGGCTGTGGAGAACAGACATTTAAGGAATGCAAGTTGTGCAGAAAGCGTGAATGCTTCTGGAGCAGGGCAAAGCCATGGCCGCGCCAGAGCCATTCCTAACAAACTGCAATGCGTGCACTAGTGCAAATTATTGTAGAAGAATTAATGTAGCTTAGAAGATTAATGTAATTACTGTAACTTATAGAAGAATTTAATGTAACATTAAACGTAACTTCTACCTGGTAGGAGGCAGGAGAGTAGGCTCCCAGTGCCACTGGGAGATTTCTCGCCCAGAGAAAGGAATTTGGTCACGCCAACAGAGAGTAACCTGGAAGGAAAAGAGCAGCAGCTTTCCTAGTCAGTTTGCTGATGTATGTTTTTGCTGAGTAAATTAAAATAAAGGATTTCTCCTGGAGAGAATATTCATCACCTTTAACGTGTCACTTGTGGCAATCCAAGAAATACAGGAGACCAAACTTTCATATGCAGTATAATTAGAAGAAAGAGCAGTAAAAGCAAAAGCAAGAACACATTTATTAATGTAACTGTCTAAAAGTGGCAGGAACCTGGATTTCCAGGTATAAAATATAAAGTTGCGTATTTTTAAATGTTCGTTTTCTGAAGTCATTTTCATTCTTAACATAACCTAGTGATATAAGAAAAAGCCAGGAATGTATATATTGATTTGTTTTCTGGGGACTTTTTAAATCATAAATCTCCCAGGAAAGGGATCCTGTTCACTTCTGCTACAGAACGCCACCACCAAACTTTTATATAAGCACAGACTGGGCAATTGTCATTAAAAAAGCTACTTGAGAATGTCTTTGCAAGTAGAAGAAAACAAACTGCTGTGCTTTAAACTCACCTTCATTTCTTAATTGGATAAGCAGTACCTATCTGTCTATAAATAATGAAAGGTAACAACAGTGTAAATGCTACTGTGAATAAAATTCTGGGAGTATTTACACGGGGAGTATTGAAAACTCTTTTAAATGTTTGCACAAAAAATGAAACAAAACATGAAGTTACTGGTAAGCCTCAGTTCTGCACAGGCTTACAACAAACAGCTATTTCCTTAGTCAGTATTTAGCATGTAAAACAACTGAAGAAAATATGTTAAAATAAGATCACCAAATTTGATATATTTTACCCTTTTGTGCCTACCAACAAATGAAAACTGTCTGAGAAAATACAACAATACTTAAATATAAACTTACTCATCTTACAAGCTCTTTGGGCATCGAGCCACATTACGCAATCAAAGTAAGGTGGGTTTTTTTTCAGTTAAATGCCTGGCAACCTCCTTGCAGTGATTTTCCGTCACTGATGGTTAGCTACCATCTACTGATATCCCACTGAAGTTCCTTACAACACACTACTAAGGAATCAACACCAGGGCACTGAATAGCACCCTCTTGTTTCGAGAGACTATTTCAGCACGCAAGCGTACATTAAAATATATTTCAAATAAAGGGGAGATTGTCTGTATCATAGGTAATGAAGGCCTACAATCTTTGCATGCTTATACAGAAAATAAATTATCTAGTGTGTTATTAAATACAAAGGATATTCTGAGTGTAGATAATGACTGGGTTTATAATTCATGAGGGTCCTGTACTTTTAAGAGCCTTCCAACCACAGAAGTTAATCTAGTTATTAACTTCATTGACATAAGTCACGCTAATAGTAAACAGCATTTCTTAAAAAGCCAAAGAGATGAGAAATGACAGAAGATAAAGACTTTCTCTTGCTATGGCCAACAAAAATTAGCAGCACTACAAAATGACATTTATAAATTAAGGCAACTTCACCTTAGTGACAAACTAGTAAGACGAAGGATCTGCTGAACAGCGATGCACTTGTGCAGAACTCTTGTTCACGCTTAAATCCCTGTCTGCAGATGCAGACATTTTTGGCGGAGGTAAGATCGAACACAGATAAATGCTGTCCATGACAGGCCACGTATTATTGATTTTTAGGAAATAGAGATAGACCTCCTAAAGATTTAATCTTCTTTTTGTTAATGTTTACAACCATTAGAATCATAAGTAGGGTATCGTTTATCAGGTTGTCTTCCTTATGCATTTCTTAGGGCAATGTTGCTAATTTACTTGCTATATTACCTAGATAATGTTACAACTGAAGATCTTTCAAACACGTTACATGGAAGCACCGATTTTTTTTCCTGGACAGGGTTTCTTGACTTTCCCTTGCCCCTGACAGTCAGGGTCCTGAATGAGGTGCAAAGGCTCTGCAGGCTCTCACCCTGCTCTGGGGCTGAGATGCCCATGTTTAGAGTCAGCCCTGGTGGGCGCAGCCGCGTACCCCAGGATCCCACTGCTGGGAGAGCGGGGCAAGAAATGCCAGCAAGACGGGGCCTCCTCGTCCTCCCCTCTTGGCTCGGGAGCTGCAGCTACACTCAGGTGCTGTGCCAATTTCTTCAGAATAAATGCATTAGATTGCTTCACTTTGGATACCAGTGGGACTACTGAATGTGTGAGGTTTATGCATCATTTGCACCCGTGATATATAAAGCTGAGCTCATGTAATCTGAAAAGGCACATTTCCCTGAAATGCAAACTCATACTTGATATGTCAAACAGAACATTTTAATTGTCTGTACCCTCACGCTGCTGCATTTGTTACTTTAACATCTCCATTCTACTCTTCTGATAAATAGGCCTCATTTAAAGGCAGAACAGGCCTCGCCCACAAGGTTGAGCAGCCAGCGGGTAAGTAGGATATTTTAGAAATGTGTGATGACACCTAGAGAAATAGGGATGTTTTATCAGACAGTGCCTATCTAATTCACGGACAGAGATCAATATCAAGCTACCGTCTCCTCATCCATCTTCTGACTAAGCTGCTCTACCACCATGTTCCCCCTTTCTCTCTCCCAGAAAGGTTTAAACTTTTTTAGTCCTTACGCAATGAAGAAGGCAAATTTATCAGTTTATTAATAATGACATTATTGCTTTTTCAAACCTTTTTGTTTACTGACTACATTGTAGGAAGCAAACACCCTTCCCTGTACGGCGGTTCTGGCAGCAAAGTATCTCTGACCCTTCGAAGGTGAAAGGGACGCTTTCTGCAAATGACACACAAGTGAGGTGCCTCAAGCGAAACAGCTGTGCTGTGCTTTAATAACTGAACATTCAGAAGAATTTACTCCAGGCAAGCAACTACAGTCAATCCCATTCTGCAGCTGCATGTTCAGGGTGGTATCCTTAAACCCCCAAACTGGCAAAGGACTTCCATGGGCTGCAAATGAGAAATTGCATGTTTCACTCTCATCCTAGGCTCCTCTCTCTGCATTCTGCATTACTGCAGAGTCTTTTGTTGAGATTTCTTTCTTGCCTCAACAAGCAGATTTGGTAGTTCCTCCATTCTAATCTAACCTCTACAAGATTTCAGTAAAATCCTTTTTCTGTCCATTATCCTCACTGAAGGGGCTGGGTTGAAACAGCTGCTCTCCATTCAGTATATATATATAAGGAGAAAGTAACCTCCTTTCTGGAGGTAGCTGGACCAATACAAACCCACCCTGAGAGCACAAGGTACAAGGGTAAAGGAATTAATTCCCTTGGATTTGGTTTGATGCATTTTGGTTGGGGCTTATGGACAATGATAAGCAGAAGCACGGAGAAAAAGGAAAAAAAAATGGAGTGAAAGTGAAGGGAAGCAAGAGAGCTCACTGCTGGTGCAAAAAGGCTGAACATTCTGAACAAAGACTCTTCAGGAAACCTTCATGGGATTTCATTTTCCATTTGCCCAGCTTGCCGTGCTTCCAGAGGGACTCCGCATTCCCATTCCGTAGAAGAGCAAGCCCCTCTTTACTCTGCAATTCCCTATAAACTGCCACATCGACGACTACACATACTCCCTGAGTCTTTCCATCTGGCTCCTTTAGTCTGCTTCTGAGGCTCCTCAGAAACGGTATCTTCTCTTGCCTGTTTCCTAGAGTCAGACTTCTACTATTTTGCTGTAATTTTTCTGCATACAAGGAAGGGAAAACATACACTTCCAACCTTTAGCATCATGGTCAAGCTATTCCTGGTTTAGCCTGAGTTATATATAGCTTGTACAGATCCAAGTATATCTTACTTAATCATTGTATCAATTTTGTCTTAGTTGATTATATCTTAATTAATCTCAATTGGTTCTCTCCCAGTATAGAACTTCAAGGTATTGGTCTCTTCTATTCTCTGCCTACAATAAAATGCAGTGTATTCTGAACACTGCAATACAATAATGAAATGTTTGTTTAATGCAAAAATACCTAAATTCCATGCAGTAGCCATCAGCATAGCTCATTCAACCACACAATCCAGCTTTCAGGTAATTTATGATCTATGTACTGGTAATGCCTTCCAAATCCCTGTTCCTCTTTATTTGAATACAAACTGGGCAGGGAAGGGGAGAAATTTGAAGAACATTTAATCCTAAGCCCCAGCATCACCTCTTCCTTCTCTCAACACACTGGGAAGCCTCCTTTTCCCAGCACTTTTTTAGTCTTCACACAAGTTGTAAGGAACAGGGAAGAGTCGGCACAGAAGAATGTGCTTCCCCAAACCCCCCGCCTGCCTCCCAGTTCACCCCATGAAATCAGCACACAGGGGACAGCGCAGGAGAGGAGAGCCTTGGCTCAGCCCTCCCGCTCCCAACAGAACTGCAGCTGCAGCTGAAATGATCCTGAATACGTAGTTTAAAACTCTTTAAAAAGTACCATAAAGCTCGTAAAAGTTGTTACACATATTATTAATGATAATTCATCCTATGGTTTCCACCATTATACTTCAAACCACTTTCACAGTGCTATTTCTTCTTGAGAAAGGCGGGTGAGTTGTTATATTAACAGAAAATTCTATCTCACACTTAGCCTGGAAGTCGAAGTTATTTATTGGACATTTACCTCAAGTAATTGAGTGCAAAAAGTGCTTTACAGTACCTTATTGCCACATGTAAAAGATAACAGTGAAATTCCCATTGCTTTCAAGTAGAATTAACCACTATTTGAATAATTTACCTCAAAAGATACCATTTGTAAAATACAATAAAATATAATATAATATCTACACAAAGTTAATCAGCAGTCTACAGATCAAAAAGGCTGAACAACGTCTCGGGATCGCCTGTTGAGTAACAACTGCAGGAGCTCTCCCAAGCAAAGGCTGTGCCAGCTCTCAGATGCTTCAAAAATAGCACAGTACCTAGTGAAAGGCTGCCTGGATCTCAGGGTCCCTGTGTGGCTGGGAAACGCGGTGCCGCCGTGCTCCTTGTGTCCCCTGAACTCCTGAGGATGTGCCCGTGGTGGGATTTCTGCACGCAATACTGCCTAAAAATGCTTCACACCTCTGACCCGTTTGCATAGATACCACCTGGATACAGCAAAACCTCTACATCCCTCAGTGGGTGAAACAAACCCCTGAAGGTTATCGGAAAAGCCTAAATCTGGGAGAAAAAAATAAAACCCTGCCAAGCATCATAAGCGTGCAGTGTAGACTCACCTCAATGTACAGAGGATTAGGAAAAGCATTCTTCTGGATAAAATATATCTCTTGACACCATGTGGATGAGAATTGTAAATGATGGTTTTGGAGAAGAACAACGTCTTTGAAGAAAATAGAAATATTGGAGTGAATAAGTCTTAGGGATCTGAATGTCCCCTAGTGTTTAAGGTCAGCTAATAGCAATAAGGAGCGTCACCTTCATGGAAAAGAGAAGTGAGAAAGTGTCTAGGGGTTAAAGGGAGGTTGTTTCAGCTCCCAAAGTATAAGACCTAAGGATCTGGTTCATAAATGAACTGCCTTAGGGGCATACGGTGAAGAATGGGGAAAGGAGGGGAGAAAACAGAAGAACCAGATGACAGCAGGCACAGATGGCAGCTATATCAGACTTTCTCAGAGCAAGGAAAAAGCCCCAAATTCTTGAAGTATGGAAATATCCCCAAATATCCAGGACTGGGGCACTGGAGGATGGAAGTGAGCAGCAAGCGTAACTGCGTAAAAGCTGAGATCAGTTCAGAGAGAACATCCATCTGGAGATCACCTTCCTGCCACCGAAGAATCACAAGGACAGCTGGAGGGACTGGTGTTCTTATCGCAGAGCCATTCACCACCCATGCTGCCAGTGAACGGTCTTAACAGGAGGCAGTAGCACTCATCGGAGGTTTGGGATGAAAGATAAAAGAGGCGAAATGCAGTCCCCAAGATCCAAAGGGACCAAAAAAAGTCATTTTTGGAAGCAGGGCTGCATGTGCCTTAATGGAAGTAATCATAGGATGAGCGTAGGGCAGGCTGGTGACAGCCTCAGCCTCCTCCCGATCCTGAAGGAAAAGCATGAAGAGCAGCTCTGTGGGACTGGGAGTCCTCAGTTCCCAGCTGAGTCTGGAGAAGGCAAGGAGAAAAGGTAGCACCTTGTCAGGGAGCTGGTTGCCTGCTTGTCCCAGGAGAAATCCTCATCTGCAGGTTGTGGAGGCTGGAGCCCAGCTACACAAGTTGGTTGAGGCTTGTAACTGAAGGAGCCTTCCGAGCTCACTGAAGGAGGACCGTAGGGAAGATGATATAAGGAAGAAAAAAAAAATTAAAAAAAAAAAGAGGAGGGAAAAGGAAGTGGTCCAGAAAGGTCAACACTGTTTTGAAAATTCTAAAATAGAAATCTGAAGGTCCAAAACACTTTTCATTCTTTGCGTTGTTTTAGTAACACACTGATAGAGGGCACATTATCTGGTTTGTCTGACTCATACGTACTTTTTTCTTGCCTTATGAAAATTTTGAGATTTCTACTCTTTACTCCATAGGATAGAAAACATGCCCTCATTAGGGCACCTGACATTTTATCTACTGGTCTGATCATTCTAATGGGGTCCAAGTCTGATGTCCCAGTCACTCATTTTTTTTCTTATTAGTCTCTCCATGGTCTAATTTTCCCAGTGCAACTTATTATTCTCACTGACTCTCGTTAATGGAGAAGCTAGATGGTACTAATGATAAAGCGCGTCTAATTCCCTTTTCATCTTGTTGGGAAAATGATATTTTCTTTCCTTGAGGCTCGCACTTTTCCTTCTCTCACACCCACACATGCAGACACAGATTTATCGGTCTGTGATAAAAATGTCCAGTCTCTGTTCTGCAAATGAACTATAAATCCAGAGCTCAAACCCACATAGAGTGACTTGCTAAATCCCACAGTTCCTAATTGGGCCACACTCCCAGCTACTGAAGCCAAGAGGAGTTTTCCCAAATGAAGTCAGATCTTTGCCCAAGTACTTATTGTTAATTCAGGGAAGCTATTGCCTTCTTGAAATGCACTGCTCTCTGTTGTGACAGTGAGTTCGGAAGCTGCAGGGCAGGGGACGAGGGTTCACGTAAAACAGTTACGCTATCTGGCTGTCGTGCTGATTGCCTCGCTGGTAATCCATCGCTATCATCTGTTTCCTGGAATCATTTGCAGACACCAGCTGTCAATGGGAGTTTTACATTTAGCCATAAGAAACAAATGCATCTGGACACCAGATTTCTTGCAGCTTTCCCTGGCATCCATCGTAACACTTTTTGGGAAAAAAAATATATCCAATTAGCCTCTCGCTATGCTATTCCTTCAAACATTTTGGCTTGCAGGAACTTCCATCTTCCACAACTTCTCCACCCCCATTTTCTTCTATGCAATCAGAGAGATTCTCTACACTTATAACCCCATTTACTGGCATTTCACCTTAGGCTGACAGTTTTCAAATAAAATTCTCAAGGCAAAGACTGACACCAGAACCAAACAACACACAGTTATCACAGCGCTGTTCATAGCTTTCCAAAATATCCAATTACCTTTGCTGTGTAACAGTCCATAGAGGTTTATTTTGATGTTCACTGTAGCTGCCAGGAAACAATTGGTCAGGAGCCATTGATGTTGGTGGGTCTGCACCAGCTCACGCACGTGGATGGGGCTTCTGAGTTCTTGTTTGGGAATGGGGATGTACACTAACGAACTGCATAGCCGTTGAGTCTACGGGCATCTAAGTGTCCTGTTTTCAAGGGTTAAAGAGACTGCAAGAGAACGTCCCGTTTCATTGACATGCCCCCAGGTACTCTCAAAGTCAAGCTACTCCTACCTTCAAGGTGCCAGCCTGGCTTTAAGACCTTGATCTTGAATACATTGTTTGAGCAAACGTACCCTCTTGGACTGTCATAACCCATCGTTACCTGCTTATCATAATACAGACTCCACCAGAGCTCGGCAACGCTAAAACAGCCCGGAGCTGAGCCAGTGCTCATCAACCTGTTGTTGGAACCTATTCCAACCCAAGATGGAAGATTTCACATGGATCAGACACCAGAGAATTTATATAAAACCCAAACAGTGCCTGCTACTGCCATTCTTCTGCATCCACATTTTCTGTAGGGTGAGAAGTAGATTTTATAGTGCTCAAACGGAGCCATCAGGGATAGGGCTTCATCCTTCCAACTGGATTTTGCAGTAATCTGACGCATCCCAGATGCAATTACAGCACTGATGACCTAACAGTATCCGGGTGTATCCAAAGAGTGCCCTGGCTTTTAAGACAGCCTGCAAACCAGTCAAAGCTATTGCTCCTCTTGCTCTGTGTTACAAGATGTCTGGCGATCCTAGGCCAATGCCCCACATCCTAAGGTGCCTCTCAGACACACATCTACAAACACACTGCCCGCTGTTAGAAATGTCCCTGGTAGAGCTCAGACACTGCACTGCTTAGTGCTGATGTCCTAGACTCGACCTGTCCGTGCCTGTCACTCAGACTTGTTCTCTGAAAGAAAAATGAAGCAATGACCTTGCCAATACAAGTTTTCTAAGCACGATTAATTCTTTTTTTTTAAAGTTACACTTTAAGCAGTCTAGCACTTCCCCCTCCCCAACCCCCGTTTAGCATTTAGAGCGCATACAAACAAAGGCAAATTTTTTTTGCATCTGACTCACATTCTCTTCATCTCCTGGCAAAGAGGCTCTGGCTCTACAGCTCTACACTGTATATTTCTCTGTGTCGGTTATGATGGCCATAAACCATTTAAATTCCAGTAGCACTCCAAAGACGCAGAGAACTGACACAGAGGAAGGCACAGTCTCTTCCCTCAGTGCCAGCTGTCTATTAAGACCTACCCTGCAATGTTACGCATCCATATAATGCCCATGCAGAGTCCCTCAAGACTCTGTATGTGCCAATGACAAAATCATTACGATCCATACTATGCACGTAAGGTGAGGCATACGCCAACTGACATGCGTTTTGATAACCCTGCTTTTTTCTTAAGGGTCTAGATGCTTTTTGTTGTTTTAAGCAGGCTACAATGCTGAAGCAAATCATGAAGATGTTTTTGAATTAAGAAGGAGGTATACAGAGGACAGCAAAATCCGACACCTGGAAAAATACGATCTGAAAATAGAAGCTGAAGAAACTGAGGCTGTCTAGACTAGAGAAAAGAACACTGAGGCAAGCTATCATATAGAAAATGTAGCTACTGAGCAGGAAAGAACTGTACTGTGGGTAGGACGAGAAGTAATAGTTCTGAAGTAGGACAAGGGAAATTTCAGTCGGGTGTTAGGAAAATAAAACAAACTCACAATATGGACAGTGAAGCATGGAAAAGATTGGTTAGAGAGGCTGCAATATCTCCAAGAGGAGACAAGACAAGCACCCGTTGCGGATGAGCGATGGATGGGCGACGCAGCCCGTCTGCCTGCCCAGCTTCCTCACCCCCCTCAGCTCAGCTTTTATGATATCCACAGTTCTGTTATGAAAGAAGAGACAGATGAGAGAAGGCAAATAAAAGGGTCATTAGAGCACATACTATGCAATCTGACACCAAAACCACGGGGGGGTTTAATGTACAGATGCAAACGTGCTGCAGAACTGTTATAATACTGTTAACTTTTCTGTGTTATAATTTGGCTGGAAATGACAGTTTGGTATTATATGCATGAGTACAGTTCCTCTACTCCTCCTCCGGGAGCCTTTTATCAGTTGTATTATTATCTTTGCCTTCTGGTTAAGCTGTGTAGTGAGTTAATGTTGGTAACTGAAAAATGAAACTACCAATAAAAGAAAAATCCAAATATAAACATGATCTTAGTGTCTAACCCACTCTTTTCATTATCTCATCTCTCCGTCTTCTTGACAGTTAGTATTCTGCCCCCCTGGTGTACTTTAGACAGACAAGGATCTGCTTTGTTCTGGGCTTATTGTTCACTGATAAACTAATGAGTTCCTAACAGGCTCACTATAAAGATAAAACAAACCGGGTGAAAAAGCAGAATGCTCACAAGCTCGCTACTTCGAGTACAAGATACATTTCCAAGGTATTTAGATGTCTACAAATGCAAACAGCTGCCCTTGTCCACTAGGTACTTGAGCAGACTATATATCCAAGTCACATCCTTCTCTGTATCTTTGAGGCTTAAATATCCTTTTGAAATTATATCCTACATGTTTCATTTTATTCCTATCCAAATATATCTATCTAAGCATATGTTATGATTTAATTCCATTGACTCAAGTTCCCCTGACCTCTGCAGTGATGATTTACTGAATCTCACGACTCCTCTACTCTGGTGATCATTCACGGTTAACACCTGGGAGTACATTCACCCTCAGATCCAAGTGTTGCAGTAATGTATTCTAGAACTGTGTGCTAATTTAACTCCAGTGACTTTCACAAATGCAATCCCAAACTAACTGAAACATGGATTATTCCCTGTGCTTGCCCTGAACACTGAGGAAGGGAAAATGCATTGAATTTTATGTATAGAGCATATTTTCCTCATCCCTACGTTTAACTTGCAGTCACACTAATTTTAATTATTTCCTCCTGAGGCAAGAAGAAAACATCGATCACTATTGCTCAGTTGCACAAAAGGACGATGGGTACAGAAACACCCCAAACCTGCATCCTTTGAGCCAATGTTTAGTGATGCTGCTGGCAAGAACTTCTCCAAAGAGCTGGGGCTGCATCCATCCGTCAGAAGGGCCCAAGTGCTAAGCCCTTACACCCCGTGCATTTCTAGAGCCACAGGAATTGCACCGGAGGCTGTCTGACTTGCAAGTACTTGTACAGATCGAGTCTCTGGAGACCATGAAATAAGTTTTAGTGCAAGAACTAAGAACAATGTAGCACTTACTATGTAAGGATTTTTTTATAAAATACAACAGAAGTCATTAGCAACATACCTCTTTCATTATATGTTTCTTAATTTTAAGAAGCTATTTTTCTAAGAGTGTTCTTCATTTTTCATGAGAGAAGCCCGTAGACAGAATACTTTGATCATGAAGCACTGTACATAAGCAAGACAAGTAGCAAAATGAGACTGATTACCTGCATTTTTGTCTCAGCATCTCATAATCGAAGTTACATTTCCAATTTGAAAAAAATCTGGGGCTCACTACATGCATATGACCGCGGTTAAGTATGGACATATTTATAACTACTTGGAACTCTGAGCCCAAAGCCTGTCACTCCAATGTGTCCTTAGCAGAAAAACAGGGATTCAGCCAAGTAGTAGAGGACAAACCTTGTGAGGGAGGGAGGGACGGACGGAAGGAGGAAACCCTTATTTCTTGTCAGCTACCGGCACTGGCACTCAAACAACAGTGAGTGATTTCAAACAGAACATTTCTGTGGAAAGCTGACATTTTACTTCAAGCTTTTTTAAAGGCCAGATGCCCTCACCACTTTCTAATGAAGAAAATCCAGAGAGAACTTTAACTCTTGGCACAGTCTGAACTTGAGGCAAAGCAAATCCAGATTTCTTGCTGCTTTTTAATGGAAAATACTTTCCCTCGTGCATTCCCTGAAGTCATTTACAGAGTCTCATATGGTTTTGTCCCTTCTGTTAAAATCAGTGCAGTCCTGAAAGATTCTGAATTCTTACCAATGCAGAGTTCTGGGTCAATGAAGTCCGGGACCCATCTGGAAACAAGTAACCGAAGGCCAGAATTATGCCCCCCTCCTACAAAACTTCAGAATAACAAGTTTTCCTATTATCTTAGGGTTAATTTCAGACAGCTGTGGCAAAAGTACAGAAAGGAAAGAGAACAACTAGCACGTCTAATCAAAAAGAAAAAAGAAAAAAGTCGGGGGAGACAGGGGAGCTCAAGATTGGAAGAAAACTGATAGGAAAAAGGCGAGAGACACCACCCCAGCGCTGCCCGGTGTTGGGATGCTTGAGGAGCCTCCCAGCCCTGTTTCTCAGCTGAAATTCAGTCCTTTTTGCTGACCTTAGAAATGAACCGAATGAAATATGAGCCACTCTATTCCAACAGGACTAGCTAAAGGCACTGATGCAGGTTTAGGTTTGGCTTTATGGAGATTTAAAGGACTCAAATAGAAGATTAAAAATAAAAGAGATTGATTTTAAAATATATTTAGTATTGTGAAAGAGCTTTGGTACCTCAATGATCTTTTACTGCCTTCTATCAGAGAACACACGCGGGGCATTTTCAATTACTTTAATTACGTGTCAGAGTTATTGATGCACTGAACCCTGCCAGACATTCCACAACATTATCTTTAATCGCTAGCATTTTCTTATCTCTGCTCCAAGTAAAACTATTTTCAGTTATTTTATTGGATAAAAAGAGAAAGAAATACTGCTTTTAGATGGAATTTAAGAAGATAAAAAGCTCAATTTTCTCACTCGTCATAATAAAATAATTATCACACTGGCATTATTTACCTTTGTAAAACTTTAAAAACCTTTCTGGCATAACACCAGGACTAAAGTTCCTGCGGTTTCTTTAATACCTTACAAGAGACCTTGAATCCCAGAAATTTAAGTGCCAAAGAAAACAACAGGAAGACTACCTCTCCTACCAATCCAGACTATCCTCAGCTGCAATGGAGATAAAAAAATCGAACTGGCTGTATGAATTTCCTTAGCCTCTTTCTCTCGGCAAACCACCAGAAGAAAAAAGAAAAAAAAAGGTCCTGAAATGAGGCCATCAGTGTAAATCAGCATAGGTCCACTGAAGTCACATTTTGGTCATTGAAATTCATATATATGATTACCAGAGGGTGAAATGCAGCTCTCAGAAACATTTCCGGGCGCTGCTGTAATGGCATCCAAAGTATATGTGCCTAACAGCACTTGTGTACTGTGAACTTAGATGGCAACAAAACGACTTCATCTGCAAGTAACTGCAGAGACTAAACAGGAGTCCTGGATTGAAATGGTCCTGCCCATCTCCCTTCAAACTCATACAGAGGAAGAATTTGATAGAGCAGAACAAGCACACTGAGGGAATTGCACATTTCGATATAGGGATCAATACACTCCTGCTAACTAGCAACAGGAATCAAAACTGCATCTACTGAAATAGCAGAGGGAGGGCAGGCGGTGTTTGCGCTGCGTTTCTGTCTGGAAAACTCAGTCAGGAGATGGCAATGCCTGTTCTACAGCAGATGGCCCCTAGGACTTTGTCCTCTCCTCCATCAAGGTCTATTGGTTAGGCTAGACAAAGTAAGAAAGACAGAAAGTAGGATGGATTTTGGCAGCAGTTGATAATACAATATCTTGCTGTCTCATTTTTAGTAAGTGGGAGAATTACAGGAATTGCATATTTTACCACAGAATCAGATTTAAGCCTATTATTATGGAGGACAGTCAGTGTATGACCACCCTATATTCGTTATATCCAACAAGCCCTTGGCCAGTAAGATGTTTTACAGTTCTTATGGTATGATGCCACAGGAAAAGCCTATTTAGGACTTCACGTAGAGGTCTATATAGGATCTCTGTCAAGAACTCAAATTACTTCTACATCCTCTGAGTCCAGGCTCCTTCCAGGATCTGACCAGGAGGCAACAACCCCTTGAGGGAAGCAGAACCTACTCTAAGTGTAGACAACTTCTCCAATTTCTGCTCTTCTCATCAGTTGGGAAGTCTGCTCTCTCTAAAACTTAAAGAATATATTTACATTTTACTGAGGAAACACCAAGCAGCCAAATAACACAGCACTGACACACTGCTGCACAAAAATCCCCAAACAGTGAAATCCACTCCTCCAATAGCTAGGGTCCAAAATTCTACCTCATTACGTATTCCTACAGCACTCTGCAATATTTGTGCTGTAATGGCCACAAAGCAGATTTCCGCTCCAAAACAGATTTTATCTTCCGTTATGCTCAATACTACCATTAGAGCTATTGCAGTTTACAAGGGACGAAATAAACAACATGTCTGTGGCTTCCTGCATGGACCAGCTGAACTGCAGGTCCCTCGTTGTCATCAGCCTGTCAGCATCAGCAACCCACAGCCCACCACAAAACTCCTGCAGTTGCCAGGTACAATTTTTACGACCGCTTATGTTCAGTGGTATGCTGCATTTCTAGGCATACATATGTGGTTTTTTCCCTTTTTCCAGGCTTTCTATCTTGTTCCCAGCCTGATGAACACCCTTGCCCAGCCAGAGGGGAAAACATCACAGTCCTGATGATCGGAGAGCTACCCTACACCCAGAGAGAAATGCTGCGTCTGCAAGCGAGGATTCCTGCCTGAGATGAAACTCGGTCTCCCTTCAGTTATATTTTCCCACCTGCAGCTATGCCAAAACCAAACAGAAACAAAACAAAATCACGAGAAAAACCCAAACTCAAACAAACCACATCTCAGAGTTCTGCAGCACAGCTTTGCACAGTTTATGAGTTCAGCTGAAGTTCTGGGAATGGCATTTTAAGATGCTGCATCATTTCTCAGTTGCTGAGTAAGACAACAGAAGAAGAAAGCAAATAAACAGGACACGAACAAAACATTGCTGTTGACCCTGAGTGCTCTGGATTTGAATGACCTCTAACATTCACATCCCAGCACCTCTGCTTCACACACACAAATAAATAAAGAAATCAGAGAACAAGAATGAATTGCCAAGCCTAAAGAGTGCTGCAGACAGTATCAGTGGGAATTTTTCTCATCAACATTTCTTTTTGTTAACAAGTTTTTATTTCTTCTAATGACGTTTTAAGAACGATCAGTGAGGACATTACCACCACCTTGACATGATTTCAGTTACCTAACTTGCGAGTGATTTTACAAGATTTTATATATATCTCATGTATCCTTAAGCCGAATAAGCTTTTGAAACAAAATCTTCAACGAAGCTCTGCTGTCTGCTGGCAATATTAACTTGCACAATTCTGAACAGCAGCAGTAACACAGGCATTTGACACCCACAATTAAAGAAAAAGGTTATTAAAAACACAGTTTGGTCATCAGTTTGATCCAGATAGGCCAGTGTGCAAGATGGCCAGCAGAAACCGATATGCCACTGCTGAATTCAGAGACAGGTACACAGGCTTTTCCCTCCCTCCTCCATTTCACCTATTGGGAAAGCCACGTCCTGCACTTTCCCAGATGTACCTGCGTTGCCTGAAAACAGAAGAACGAGGTAAGAGTATACTTTTATACAAGAAAGGAACATAGTTCAGAACAAGAAACCAGGGAGCTGCTGAAATTTGCAGAGCTGTATAGGACTGCAATTCCAGCTTTCCAGGTGTTTTTCCTGGAATGGCTGCAAAATCATAATTATGCAAACTCCTTTATATACCGGAGAACTGTAAGCGAGGAAATGAAGAAAAAAAGCTGTCAAGAAGCAGCATCCTGTAGGGGAGGACACAGGATTCAACCTGTTAATTCTACCAAACGCATTATTCAACCAGCTCATTGCCACTCTCCAGGTCATTCTTTGCTCTCTGCGGAGCAGAGCACAGTGCAGGGAAAGAAGAGACCTCCCTGTCTTCCACAATTCTCATCAATGTTTTCCCCTCAACAGCAAATTATTATAATTTCCAGTTCTCCCAGCAGCAGCATCCTCACTTCATTTAGAGAACAGTAATTCCCACCCACACATAATTAATTGCCAAAATGTAAAAGGACTGTGTGATGCAGCTGCAAACGAGGTGGAATAGGAGCAGAAATAAGGAACCAGTGCCATAAACATAAACTCAAGTCCAGTGTGATTTAGCGTATGTCCGCAAGAAAAAGCCAGTGCTAGATATCGAGTTAATACTCTGCAGACTGCATTTTGATTTTGGAATGTCATACACAGATTGCATTTGCCAAGACATCTTGTAGATAGGTTAAATCCTGTGAATTTTAGAAAAAAGATCAGAGAAAGTGTGCTGTACAGAAGGGAATTCAAGTCTAACTTGGCAGGAACAGAGTTCCATATCACCTAGTGTGCATGAAAACTAAACAAAGTGAAAAAAATAAATACAGTTGTGTGTATTTGTCTACATGTTTTTCTTTCCTCACAAAACCGTCTAAGCCAGTATGTTTATAGTAACATATTGGTGTAATAACAACATAATGACTTTTAAAAGACTTGTGTTTTCAGCAGCTTTTGGTCATTGTTTCCACAGTTATCAAACATCACTATGGTAATCTGAATTCTCCTGGGAGCTATCAACACTTAACTGCAGCTGGAGTTTGCGTTTCAGACTGTTTGAGCTGGCAAGGTAAGGACCTCTTGATCACATCCATTTTCTAATTGATGAAAAATGATAAGCAGCTGTAGGAAAACAAAAAACAAACACCAAACCCAAAAAACTTGAACTAGAGAACATGTACATTCGCTTGGGAGCTGAGAATTAGGAAAGCAAGCAACAACAAAAACCGGGCAAGGGAGAATTAGCAAGGGAAATAATTATGTCAGTAAATAAGTAGTGAACAACTGATTGACATCAAAGATTCATCAGAGAGATGCACCGTAAGAATTCTGCCTCCAAAGCAAACAAACATCAGCACTGTGTGACACAAAGTGTGCATAAAATCATTCACAAGAGAGTATTAATCATGTAAAAAAATGCAAGCTAGTTTGCAAAATGAAGTTTTGCACATATTTAGCTTATTTCTAATCAAGTGTAATACTTAACTACAGACTTCAAAATAGTAATACACTTCAGGCTTTCGATTCCACAGGTGAAAACAATTACTGAGCACAAATCTCCCTCCCCTCTGCATTTGTGGTTACCATATGTGCAAGCCATACAGGAATAACACTCAGAATTACTATCATCTTCAACTTGAAATTAGGAATCAGTCTGCAAGACCAGTAATGAGCCAGGGCAAAGGCTCACCTGCCTCATTTCTGACACAGACCGAGAGCGGATGCCCAGGGAAGACAGTAAGACTCTCCCAGCTATATGAAATCTTCCAGAGTTTGGATGATTAACCGAAACCAGGTTTTTCCACAACAGGAAACAAAACCCATAAAGACACAGGAAGGGGACAATTCATTTTATCTGTCCATATTCTTTCATGTTTGCAGACAGCTGATACTAAACTCAGAAAAAATGGGGAAAAAAGACCTTGTTTTGTATTGTTTCCAGGGCATATCAAGGAGACATGCTTATTCCTGCAGCAAACAAAAAATGGGTTTCTGGGCTATAACTCCTCCTCCTGATTTTCTGGAAGACATCATTTCTCTCCCTTCTCTTTCTACCAGGTGGTAGAGGGTGGAAGCCAAGGCAGGTCTGGCCCAAGACACCAACAAGGTAGGCACTCGCCTAGGAAAAGAGTCTGCTTGAAGCAGCAAAGACGTTTCCATCCCACTACCACTTCTGCCTACAAGAGAAGCCCTGAAAATGAGAACTGCAAGAACTGTTTGGGTCAGGCCCAGACACTTCCAGCAGCTGCAAACACACGCCAGCCCTCCTCTTCGCCACCCCAGCACGGCTGCCTTTCCCTCTCCCCTCCTTAGCCCTCTCCTTCTTGCAGGAGGATGCAACAAAAATCCAGCACTGCCAATACCGCAGCTGTACGCTCGCAGCAGGGCTGCTGCGCATTTCATTGTTTGCTGCAATAAGCTGCCATCTTCAGCTCTCCTTCGTCTTCCCAGTGGTTGTACAAAGCACCTCACACACTGCCCTCTTGCAATACAGCCGGTTTCCTCTCCTCTTTCCTACCGAAGCCGCGATTCCCCCCTCCCCGCCCCGTATCTCAATCGCACGCAGCACTTCTGGTCAGCTCTCTGTGGAATCGTATTTGCTGCCTTCTGTGCGTGGATGCATTTTCTCTGCTGATGCCTGACTCACAACCGGGATAATCATCAGCGGCTGCTGACGACAGAGGACTTACTGACGGGCTCTGGCCTCAGTATTTTTAGATATTGTGTAAAGACTTTGAATCTGAACTGGAATATCAGAGGATCAGGCCAGACTCTGAGTCACACAAGACCTGTCGAGCTAATAAAGATCTCAGACTCATTTTTAGAGGCCAGTTTGATCAATACGAGTAGAAAGCAACAAACAACTTTTTCTCTTTATGAAATAAACTTAATGATACCACAGTTGGCTCTTGGAAAACCTTGCTGAGATTCTGAAATAATCCTACAAAATTTGGGGTTTTTAAGTTGTCTTTGTGAAAAAGCTGAGAACCGTACAACAATTCAGCAGCTAAGCCACAGAATAAAAGCAAAAGAAACCAAAGCATATCAACAATGCCTGACATAGTTCGGTTGTGAATTCATATCAAATGGGTTTGTGTAATTACGAAGCATTAGATCACGTGAAGAAAACTTGCCATGACCTGAAACTATCTTAGAGAACTTTAAAGTTGATTTGTGAAAGAAAAGCTCTTGAGCCCGGGTTGTATTTGGTTTGGTGAGGTTGTTTAAGGAAAGAACAGAAGTATGATATCCTGGTCAGTATTCCAGTGAAAGCCAGTTCGCTGGGATTGCACGTGATTGCTTACAGCTTTAGGTTTCAATAAACAAGAGCACAAATGTGTCTTTGTTGCATCAGCTTAATCTTTACCCTCATCATGGTTATTTTCATCCACTTGTGCAAATATAAATACTTAGTAAAGATGTAAAGTGTGTGTGTAAGTGCAGTGTAACTTGACTCACCCTTGCCAGAGAGGCCTTGGTGCCCTGGCTAGTAGACTGTTAGAGGCGGGCAGTGGTAGGAGCCCTGGGTGCTGGCCGGTGAGTGCTGGTTCTGGTTTTTGCGTCACCGTCTGTGCTCCCCGTACCAGAGTACTGTTTTCCCCCTTTGCGTTAACACCTGGTGGGATGACTCTGTCATTGGTGTGGTTTGTAGTGGTAGTAATCCAGGAATCTTCAACGGAAAAAATGAAAGTCCCATAATTTACCTTCTTCTAACAACAGTAGCAGCAACATATCCGGGTTAAGAACTCATTGAAAAAGCCTGTACCTCCAATTTCGGTGCATGTATTTTTTAATAAAGGATTCAAAGGATTTTTTCTCTTTTCACATCATCCTCAGATAGTAGTCTTCGTCCCACTATTTGAACAAGCACTAGTAATAATTACAAGTAGCTCTGGAATTACAAATAGACACTTTATAGACAGATGTTTCACAGAACCTTAGGAAAATATTTCTGGGTACCTTTTTCTTCTTCAAATATTTTATTATACTTACAAGACACTTTTAAAAACATTCATCTCCAGATATCAATATTTGAATTCCAACTACTGTGTCCCTAATTCTAGGTGGTAAGTCAGAAAACTAAGTTTTTAAACCTAGTCTTCCTTATGATCATGCATATTTTCTGGTTTACTGGTTGGCACAAGGCTCTTCCACCAGATGACGTCTGTAGATATTCAGCCTGCTTGATTATTTCATTTTGCCTGGTCATCAGCTTCACTTTTGCATCATTTGGTAAGCTAGGTGCATTTGATGCAGCTGCATTTAAGTCCTTTATCATGTACTGGATATTCTCCAGTGGTTTTATGTCATTTTTATTTCTTCTGTTTTTATTAGGTGTCTATTGCAACTGAATATTTTACCCTGAGGAGTTTCAATTATTTATGAACATAGAATATTTGCTGGGTTTCACAGTATATAGTTTCCATTCACCATCTAAATGACTTTGTATATGAACAGAATGATCTGTGCTTAATTTTCCAAGTGCTTTTGTAGATCTGTTTAGAGTTCCCAGTTCACCTGATTTCCTTCCTCAATCATCGACTTCAATTGAGTTTTATGTCTTTTATTAAAGAAATTGAACTAAGTAAGGTGGCTTGGATTATAACCTCCTCCTAAGTCCTTGCTTTACTAAATTGAGCTCTTTTATTTAAAAAAAAAAAAAAAATCTTAGATAAAAAAAAAAAGAGGCTACTCTCTAGTGACTTCTAACATATCTGTATTCTCTTCTCTGATAAGCCAACAGCTTGTTGGTTCCTCAGCTACGTTGTGGATATGATGCCCTCATCAAAACTGTGGAGCTATTTCAAAGCTAGATTTCAAACTTACTTTCACTGACACACAGCTGTTCACATCAATACTGAAAATTACTTTAGCGGGACCATTCACAAGAGTGGCTGCTCATAAATTTAGGAAAAGAGTTCATAATAACTTGTGATCCACTGATCTTTCTCTTGAAATGCTGCCAAAATTTCACTAATGGGAATGCTGATATGCAATTACAGCCTCTTTCGAAACAGGTAAGTAAAAGGGTTCCAAGAACTAATACCTATTTTAGACTATTTTACACTGGCTGAATGAATTAAAACAAGGAACACAACTTTTTCTTCTTCCTGAGCAACAGAATTTGCACACGGTTATGAAGCAGAAAATAAAGAAAGGTGATATTGCCCAAATTCAAAGTACATAAATTCCATTTCTATGCATTTATTCTTAGCGTCACTACTGATGTCAGTACACATTCAATCGTTTAAACCATACCCTCTCCAGTGACAGGCAGCCCTTGCTTTCCAGCCTCCTGGGTTGCACCCCAGCAAATCTTTCTCCTCCTTGTTTTCAGTAACTCCAGAACAATTAACACCTGTGCAACAGGATCATCATCTTTAGGGCACAAGGA
The DNA here is from genome assembly GCA_009819775.1 of Phoenicopterus ruber ruber. NCBI lineage: Eukaryota > Metazoa > Chordata > Aves > Phoenicopteriformes > Phoenicopteridae > Phoenicopterus > Phoenicopterus ruber. The sequence goes on from CM020221.1 coordinate 2,740,478, forward strand.
GCTGAGGAGGAAGTTGGTGAGCACGCACAGCTAACCAGCTGATCTACAGCCAGCCAGCAATATATATCAGACAGGGTTTAAAAGCCCCCCCACTGTTGCATACACATATGAGCAACTGCTATTCACGCACCAAACCTGGCAGGTGACAAACCCAAGCCCACTAAGTCACACTGACGTTGTCTGTGCTTAGTCTAACACACTCAGCAATCCACAAATGTCTGAAGAAACAAAGAGTTTTCTATTATTCAGAACATCCAGAGAAACGTTTGTCAGTCCATTAGGCTACTGAACTGGACTGAGCCCCCAAGTCTTTGTCCAACTTCCCTTGGGATTTTTTGGGATGACATCACTGGGAGCATTGCTGGGATCCTACTACATATCACCTGGAAATCATTTTGGGCAGTTTGTTCTCTTTCAGTACATGACCTGAGTTTAAAGCAGAAGTGAGATCAAAAAGGACTGAAAGGGAATTTACATCCTACTTCCTTTCCCTTCAACAGCATTGTCATAAACGTTCAACTCATTTTCAAAGCTAAGTACCTAACACCAAACGTAATTGACAGCTTTCACTTGAGTAAAACTAAAACCTAATTAAAAACCCACAGACCTAAACCATAGTCTCTGTTTACCAACGCCCAAAACAGCCATGTCTGCCGATTCCATGTTTTCTTCTATTAATCACCACAGCCACCATAAACTGTATGGATAGTCTCATATCTGAATCCTCTCTTACTCTGCAGAAGCTTGACATTTGAATTTCATTTCCTGTACTTTTCTGTAGGAAATAGGAAAAATAATTACAGGTATCACTGCTATGCACATGAACAGTCATGATCAGATACACTGAAATGTGTAGTTCATCCGGGCAAGCACAGGGCCTCTCGAAGGCAGACGTAAATTAGAATGACAGAAAGACCTGGTGCACGTGAAACGGAAACAGGGATGCACAAAAAACGTTACCTCAGCTTACGTCAGATTTGAGACAAACTTATTAGATATTTTAAATATTTTCCCTATTTAATAGGTAATGCTTCTTCTCATTCTCGTGGTTCTACAAAAGAGTACTGGCTTCTGAAAAAAATTAAAGATGTAAAGCCCTGATCAAGCACAGGAGACTGGCACCCAGTCTGCCCTCAAATAGGAGCATTACCGAAGACATGAGCGCGGTGTTGGAGAAAATGTCAGAAGTGCCTCCTGAACACAGCAAGGGTCGAGATGGGGGAGCAGCGAGAGATGAATCTGAAGGGAAGCAACACACTCTGAAGCAGAGAAGAGTCCTTCCTGTGAAGTAGCCCTGAATAGATCAGACCTGCACAGGGACTGAAGCCCTGATCGTGAAGGCTCGGTAAGCATCTACAGAGCATTACTGGGCATTTCTGCCTTTCCTGGTGTAACTCATTTAGAGTACCTGTTTTTCCTTTCACACCCTTATCTTTGTCTTCATAAACATTTGTACATTTTGGATTTTGTAAGCAAACTTTATTTCCTTTTAACATAACTGGGCTTAAATATAGGTGGTTTTTTTCAGATCCCTGACCCATGGCAAGGCACTGGAAATCACAGATGCGACGGCTGTTTTACCCAGCGCTGGGGAGCAGGTGGGACGCAGAGCCCTTCCTCAGGCACAGGCCACACCGGGAACCTGGAAGCCCAAGAGGAACTGGTGTCTTTTGGTGTCCAGCACAAGCTGGGGCAGATCTCCGGTACGCGCCAAGACAGCAGCTGAAACACTTGCAATACCCAACAGTTTTCCTAACAAAGGCCTTCACTAATCTAATGCATTCCATAAATAGGAACTGACAACAAAAGAAAACACTTCAGGGGGAAGATGGAGCTCAGACTGGGTTCGTATTAACAGAGAGGAGCCTTGCAATATGCAGCAAGTGGTTCAAGCTGTTGTGACCTTGGATAGTCTCATCCCTTCATCGTCTGTCTGCGTGGTTCCCTACAGACTGGGAGACCTCATCACTTGGGCAGAACTGAAGATACCAGAGCAAGTGAACATCTTCTGTTCTAGTAAGCCCCAAAGGTAAAAATATTCACTACTAAAAAGTAGTGAATTCCATAGATGGAATCCAATTAATGAAGTCTGTCTCCTATTTTTTATCACGAAGTATCTACAAAGACTTAGATACACTCACAGCAAAAAATATATTTAATGTTGTTATCTTTTTTGTGTATTGATGACATAAAAACAAATTCAACCCTTATTTAATTACTTGCAACGATTGGCACATTCTTTATAACAAGTAACTATGTTTTGGAAAAAATCCTAAATTTATCACTTTGATCCTCATGCTGCTAACACTTAGGACGTACTCAACTACTAAGTGCTTGCAAAACTGACAGACGTGTTGTTTATATAAATCTCATTAAATTGCTTCTGTTCTCCAGATGGATGGCTTAAGTCACTACAGTACAAATCTCAAAGAGTATAACTGTGTGCAGAATCTGCTATCCTACAGATTAACTACGAATCCCTTAAAGGCAAACTAATACTGTTGAAATACATTTGTAAGGCATGAGCAGAATACTTGCAGGAGATGTTACTGTTTTGTCCACACTGGTTTACCGCAATTGTTGGGAACTCTTCTGTCCTGATGTGCAGGATTAGTGGTCTGCATGTTACCAAGAAAATATTCAAAGCAACGGACTAATAATTTATGCATATAATTAATCTTTACTAAAAATTCATTACAATAATTAAGCTTTAATTTATCTAAATAGTTAATATTAAATTAACTCTTCATGCTGGAATAAAATTCCCAGCTCACATGTAGTACAAAGTTGTTTAACCATCCAAGTTCTATGACAAAAAGCAAAAAAAAAAGGCCTTTCTGAAACCAAAACATTTGAAGATTACAGAAATGATATTATGCATAAAAACCGTGCTGCACTTAAAGAAGAGCAGTAGACGTTCCTGTCCTGAGATATCACCAGTTCAGTCACCAGAAAGATCAAAAGCAGCTGTTTGCTCAAAGTAATTGGCTGCTTCTATAAAATTTTCACACACCAGTGATTTTGCCATTCCTACACCTCCACTCTTGAAAACTCAGCATTTGACCTGATGATCATCAGGCCAGCTGAAGAATGGATTATTGTTTGTATATAAAATATCCAATCATGGCCTAAAATATTCAGTGCACACAGAAGTGACTTAAAAATATTTTATTGGGTCAGCAGCACACATCTTCTTGGAATAAAAATGGTGCCTACGGCTTTTTGTAATCTTCTAAGTACAGTATTGCTTTTGCTCAGAAATGAAGTGTTGTAGTGGTAGACTAAAGGATTTGTCATTCTCCAGTGTTTCATTTTGCTGAACCTCAGAAAGGTGCCCAGCAGTTGAGCTTCTTATCAAGCAGCTGCAGAAATCTACAGCTTCATTTTAAAACTCATGGTTGTCCTGTGCCTCAAAGTTTCTTGCAACAATCCAAGAACAATCTTGTTCCTTATACTAAGAGCCAGCATGCAACTGGCCAAGAATAGCACCCTAAGTACATGGGGGTTTTAAACAATTACCTACAAAGCAAAGGACAAGGTTCTTCGTATAGCTGGAGATAAAAGGTGTTGGTGAAGAAGAGTGGGGGGAGAACATTAAGCTGCTTGCTTATGCGATGCGTACAGCCTTTTAGATAAAAAGACACGTGACTAAAGAAGGCACATTAAGTATTGCAACAGGCAAAAGCAGAATGGGGAAGGGGTGAAAAATTAAACAAGGTGTTTAATTAAACTTGCCACAAAGCTACGGACCACTGAGAGTACACAGACTTTTAATATAATTCTCTTTTCACGCCTTTTAAGAGTGGAAAAGAAAAGGGGGGGGAAAGTAAGCACAATGGGGAAAAAAAAACTTGTGCAGAGTTTACTTGCAAAGGGAATAGATGCTGTTACCCAGCGCCAGATGTCCAGTCCTCGTACCTACAGCAGGACCGCCGCAACACCAGGTTCATGTTAAATGAGACTTTCAGAATTTTATGCAATTTTATAAGTCATCATCCCCAAAGGAAAACATATTTAATAAGGCAAACGTTAATTTCCCCACAATGTTAAAAAGGACATCTCAAGCTGCAAGGGTCACGTTTGAAAGCTGCTACTACTTCATCCTGAGCAGAATTATCGAGGCACTCCACTGCCAGCCTTCGATATATGAAACAATTCTGATTCAGTAGATTCTTCCCAGTTTAGCACAGATTATTTTCAAAAAAAAGCAGCACACACAGTCTACCATCAAAATTGCAGGTCAGGGTCATTCTTCTCTAGATTTACTAGTCTCAGGTGCCTGGGTTTTGAATTACAGACTGTCCAACTCCTTATTATGCTGGTAGCCTCGCAACAACACATAGAGCTCAGCTTCCATGAAATTCAGGTATGGGCCATTTGCCGCATATTATACAGAAAGAGATCGCTCCCCCGAAGTAAGTGCCTGTGTAAAAAGTTGTTACTTCTTCTAATTTTGCAATTATCCTTCAGTATCTCCACTCTTCCCCTCCCTCACAACATCACAAGATTAAATACAAGTTTAAAGCCACATCTGACAACTTTTCTAAGGTTTTTGTCATCTCTCTTGCATTGTTCAATAATTTTTCTCCCAGCTCAATAATTATTTTTCCACTTGCCAGTAGGATGCTTGACATTATTTATTCCTAAACACTCCAGTCTTCCTTACTGCATGGAATTAGTCATTGCGGTATTGAATGCCTTTCTTTTTTCAGCAAAACCAAAACACTCCTCTGCTTAATTAATTCCATTAGGTCTTTGATTTATATAATTAACAGTAGAAGCTGATGCTGGGGAAAAAAAAAACATTCTCCATTCCAAGTCAAGCGGCACGCAAAAACTTTGACATGGAAGTGCTCTTATGCCCAACTTCTGCCCAAGAAAAGTAATTTTCATACAGTTATCTCTGATGCAGACTATACTATTAAGGGCTAATGCCACAACAGTGCAGGTGGAGGGACAAGGTGGAATAAAACTCGGCAGCAGCCGTACGGCTGCAGGCATACAAACCACACTCGATATTATCACTGTGGAGGAAAGGCAACAAACCTTTTAGCTCTTTTTTGTCTGCCACTAGATGCTCACAGATCTCACAGAATATCACATATTTTCCTGTAGTTTTTAGACCTTGTGGTTCTCACTCAGGCAGTTTTAGATTTCTAAGTTCAACAATTTTCTGTGAGAGTGTTCAAAATGAACAGAAGACAAGCTCCGCTATCAGTTGTTCACTGTTGACTTTTTTCAGGACCCTCACGAGAATTAACTCTTCCCTGATCCCCTATAATGAGCTCAGCCTGGTTTGAGTGCCAGCAATGCAAGAGAAACATCAGAGGAGCTACAAATTCAGGACGTGGCAGCTCAGCACTGAAAATTAGTCCCCTTCCTCCAATGAGGGCAACGGTAACCACTTCAGAAAATCCTTCACTCACTCCAGGTTTTCACGTGTGCTTCTGTCTCTATACACTACTAATCGGGTGAAGTACAGGCACAGTGACATGCGTAACCACCTCTTATAGAATTTTTCAGATTGGGAAACCAGTCGGGAAACCAGCAGCTTCAGTTTCACTGGTCTGGACAGTTTGCCCAATACAGACTTCAAATGTCTGGATTGCTACCGGGCAGTTCATGTTAACATTCAGTAATCATGATATATGGTCACTTCTACCATTTTTTTCCCCTTCAGTTTCTCCTTTTAAAAACTGCATGTTTCTTCTTGTTGTAAATTTAAGATAGTGAAAAAACATTTTTTAGAAGATGTAAAAATGCAGAAACGCATCGTATAAGAGATAGTCAAAGCTTTAATACGCGACAGTGAGTTGCCTAGGTAATGACAGTACGCGTAAGAGACTCACAGGGACTTATCATATCCTCACTCCTCTTGAAACAGACTTATTGGTGTCAAAATTACGTATTAGTCAAGGTCAGGGAACCCCTCTTCTAATTTCAGCTCTAACTGTGGTAAGTGCAAGCACGTAACAGAAGAATTAAGCTGCTCTCAGGAGACTTGCAACCTGCAGAAAATCTTGAGCATTATGCACACTAGAGACCAAACAGTTGGGGACAAAAACAGAAATAAAAGAAAGAAATTTAATTACGACGGAGTAAGAATGTGCACACCAAGGAAGATGAAAAAGTCGAAGTACACCTGTAGCTTTATACAGAAAACTTCCCTGAAAAGGAGCTGAGGAAACAGTTGAATTCTTGAACTGGGAAAATGTAACACCACGGCTGCGGGCTCCTTTCCTACAGAAATGAAAAGTTCCTTAAAAACTTGGAACCAGACAGTAGCTCTGATTAGTTTGCAACTTGCATCACCGTAAAACTGAGCTTATTAGCACTACATGTCTTCCGGCAAAGGGCAAATGCAAAACTTTTCATTTCTCTCTAGCCTGTGTGATATCGGTGCTTTTTCCTCTTAAAACTGGGACTCGATCAAAAGAAATTGCGCCTGCAGGAAGCTGAGGAGTTGCACAGAGTAGATTTCAGGCAGGCATCCATTCTCATCACGGTGGGCTCAGCAGGGGCTGGTCTCCAGAACTGCAGCGTCAACACAAAAGGGCAATTACATCATAAATTTAATTAAGAATCTCTGTGTGCTTCTTACGTGTCCTATCTGATAGCACCTTACATGTTCCAAAGAGCAAAATGTGGTGGTTTGCCTCTCATAACAAGCAAGAGTAACCTGTGAGGGAACTAGTAAGTTAACTCATAGGTAAGTGTTTGGCAAACACAGATCATCTCTTTAGCTGGCTTCCTGCCAAGCTGCCCACTTCTTTTTCTCTTCTAATGGGAGACACCTCAATGCTCTATGAATTCAATACATGAAAGAAAAATACAGTATAATAAACATATTTTCTGCAAAAATCTGATGATGAAAGACTACTTACACGCACGTGTCTTAATAAGACAAACCCCTAATTGATACCGTGGTGTTATTACAAGTACCTAACAGTGCAGCCTACAAAGAAAAGCATTTCAATGGGAACTTTAATAAGCAATTATACTTCATGTACAATGGTAACAACCACTCCTGATGAGAACTGGCCAGCAGCCCCTGGGCAAAACAGGTACTGCCACAACTGAAGAGAAAGGAAAATTCCGAATAGTAATTTTTTCTATTTCTGTATTGCAGATTCAGAGAAAGTTGCACAATTATTTGTGTGCTCACGATAAAGACAGTTGATCCGCCCCCCCCCCCCCCCCGCCCCAAGCTGGCAGAGAAAACAAAAATTAACCGATGTATTTCTAGGAAATACTGAGAGTTGCTACAGTCTAAAATCTATTTCAGTAGTAAGAAATGGTAATTCAAGAAAATTCCACTAATAATGATACTGATGCCAAACATGCAAGACCCAAATGTGGGCACAAGGTCCTACAGCTTTTCACTTCAAAGAAACACAGAAATCCTGATCATGCAAGTCTAACTTCCTTTTTAGTTTTGCTACAGAGATCGCTTAGTTTCATTTTATTTCTTTTAAATTAGAAAATAAGGAAAACAATCTCTGGAGCTTATTGTCACGGATGAGAGAATACGTCTTACTGACCTGCCAAGCAGTAAACTAAAAGGCAAAAATATCCCAATTAACAAGATTTGACTTTAATAAATAGCTTCCTCTGAGCACCGTTTTCCCCGAGAAACACCGTATTTTTGTCCTGTCTCAGTACAAAAATAACTCTCCAAGAGACTCCTCAGTAGTTTATAGTTCCATCTTTTCAGGATTTTTTTTACCTTTCCACACAAAACACTGCATATTTCTTCTCAGTTAAAAGTAAATCTCTTCCTGTTTGAGCTGAACAACTGTGGATCATTGTCAAGAGCAAAAAAGAGATGGGACACTAACATTGCAATTCACTTGGAACAGCTGTAGCTTCATATTAGCAGAAAGCCGACAGTTGTAATTAAGCAGGGAAACAGACAGCAGCACCACTACAGATCTGGCCTAGCTGTGATTATTCGTAAAGACATAAACATTTTAATGTGGCTCTGAACGTGTGCTATACTTAGGAGGGAGAGCAGCAGATCACTGGGCCGCTATGAATTTTGCACGTGTTAGCAACTTAAAGAGCATTTGTCAACAGTGCTGAATTTTGGTCTTTGATTAATGAACTGGGAATGAAGTAGATCTCCAGAGGAAATCAATTTTCTTCAATATAAGAGCAAAACAACCCTGCAAATATTTAGGAAAGAAGTTTATTGAAAGCTGCTGAGTTTGCTTCTACAGCTTCTGCCTCGAGCCCTCCTTCCACGCTATGTGTTTCATTGTTCATAGCACTCAGGTGAATAAAAGCAATATTAGAACAGGCATAAGTGGCAGGATGCAACTTCAGACCTCTTGAGGTGATACGAATCACCCGCAGAATTTGCCTCATTCTTATGATGTCTGGCAAGATTTTGCCATCTCCTCACAAGAAAAAACATGGTGAATTCTTCATTAGGCTGGAAGAACAGAAGTCAATAGTTCCACAGCACTTGATATAAGAAACACAGAAAAAATATTTTTAATACTCAGGAATTAGAATGAAGATGGAAGGTCAAACTCCCCTGTAGAGCGGGCACAATGTCTGCGTAAGATCTGTGCCTTCTCAGCATTACTTAATCCCCAGAAATACCCAGCGTGTATGTGAGGAAAAGGAAACAAGCACACAATTCCCTCTTTTCTTTCCTTGTCTTCCAGAAAGACTCTCCTTTTCCTTCAGTACAAATTACATGCACACAAAAAAGGAATATAACACATACTGCCCATTACTTGTTTTTGAACTTGAGAATAACATGCCATTAAAAATGCAGAAATTATTTCACTCTCATTAAGACACTTACTTGTAAAAGAGACTTACAAATATTATTTTAAAAAGGAGTAAATTCTATCACACTTCTGTGTATCACAAGTGGAATACATTTTAGAAGTTAAAATTTTCCCACTTTGTCCTGCAACGGCATCAAATTTTCCTAGGCCATTAGCTGTCAAACATGAAAACTGTACAAAAATAGAAACAGATTCCTTTCTTCAACAAATGTGAGTGAGGCCCTCATAATCCTTTCAGATCTAGAAAGACTTTTTGAATTTCTGGTTCTAAACATGTAGGAAGCCATAAGCAGTGTCATTCTGCTGGCGGGGCTGGATGTCTCTGTGTTTCTTCTGGCAAAAGAGCACGCTCTCCGCAGCTAGGAGACAGGAGGAGTGCAGCTCAGGCTGTATCACTGTTCGTGTTAGTCAAAGATCTTGGCAAGGTCTTCAGTAAAGCAAAACACAAAAAACTAGCATTTCAATATTAGTAAAAAATCAGAGGAGAAGGGAAGAGTACATAAAATGATTTCAACATGTCTTAATACATCATTTCAATCTGCAAAATGCCACGCACCTCTTCATACTTCACCCTTAAATCATCTCACTTAAAGCCCATGTTCAATTTCTTTCCAAATTTATTTTCTCCCAGCTTTCATTTGTCTTGAATGTAAATGATTATGCATCTACCAGTTCCACTCACACACCAGAAATAAAAAGAAAAGCTTCTTTACATGGTAATGTAAGCTTGCGAGGCTTCCAGTCTTGCTTGACTTGAAAAATCTTGCAAAAGATGTCTCTTTTGTTCAGAAATGTTAACACAAACTTGGCATGTGCTTGTGTGTGTTTTCACACATCGCTGAAAGATTTACTTATCCACAGAGGGTGTATCCATAACCTCATTAACTTGATTCAGCTAAGGAAGAGCCGAGCATTCCCTCCCTCTTCATCTCTAGCAATAGTGAGAAAGCTCTGAGCACAAAACCTGAACAAAATTTTTACATTGAGAACTCTGACATTGTTGTGGTGTATTTCAGCAACATTTAACATTTTTCTTTCTAAAATGCAAATTACTTGTCCGTGCTGACTAACTACACGCTTGAAAGTTTTCTCACATGGATAGAAAACAAGTGTTCTCTTTATTTCCTTCAACATAGGAACACCCAGCACTGTGGTAAATAGAAAAGGTTGCAAGACTGACCTGTATATTTTTCTCTCTCCAAGTCCCTTGCTCTTCTCGCATTTCATTTACTCTTTCAGGTATGAGCACAACAGTTCCCAACTTTGAGCCCAAAAAGCCACTGCCAGCTCCAAAACTTTCTTCCAGAACATGGAGGTGACCACCTGGGACCAGCGCGCTCCTACATGCTGCCCTGCACGACAGCTCTGCAGACCATCTGCCATGGCCTTGGGAGCAGACAAATGCCTGGCTTGGAAAACGGCCCAATCTCATTTTCTGCAGAGCCACCCCTGAAAATCCTTTGAGTACAGCATGTGTAGCAACTGTGTTTGTGATTTTATACCAGCCAGGCAGTCTGAGCAGCAAGGTGTCAGATAAAGACAACACAAAACATTTCTCTCCCTAGCTTCAGTCCCACAAGTCCTCCCAAGGGCCGCGGGATACCAGCTGCTCCATGCCAGAAAGGGATTATCCTGAACAGGCTCTCGGGGCAGAGGAAATATTCCCAGCACTGTCACCGACCCAGCCAATTTCATTAGGACGCTCAGAGGACTGCCAGATACCCCTCAAGGCACGTTAACCTCCTAGTCACATGTGGAAAATCATCTTAAAATCATACTGCCACCAATCAAGTGCCTAATTGCCAAAATTCAATTCATTTGGGTACTAAGCAGAAGGTATTAAAAATAAAAAAAAAGGCGCCAGCTAACTATGTCAAACTCAGTAATATTGATTCTAGCTTGCTTTCACTTCCTTGCATTTCATAATCTACCCTGTCAGCTCTCGTTTTCATTCATTTCAAAGGTCTAGTATGCCATTTTAACTGCTGTGAAGCTGCCTGCTGCCTCTTGCAAGACAGGAAGCCTGCTCTGTAGGCTGCCGTACCTTCACCTCGCAGGCATTAGTGAGCGGGTGGGCATCAAGAGCCACAGACCAGAGCTTGCTTGAAGGTTTTTAACAGTGAGAGTTACCATCAAAGCTGGATGAAAGTTTGGTGCAGCTGAAGAATGCTGGGAGGAAACAAGATTATGTGTGTAGCTATCCGGGAGAGCCCCACAAGGTAATGACTTTGTACAGTCTATGGAAAAGAAAGATCTTAGTTTTTCTTATGAATATGACACAGGACTTTAACAGCCAGGCATTTGTCACTTTGATGTGTGCATGGTCTCCAGAGCTGTCTAGCTGACAAAACCACATTCATTAAAATACATTCTAAATAAAAAGAGACACAACAGTACATTATTCTCAAGGCTGCTATGTGTCAGACAGGCTTACAATAGAAATGTAATCCAGTCCCAGGCATACCTGTGACTCACCATTAGCAAATCAGAACAACAGAGATGATGTTACGATACAATAAGAATTCAGCAATACATAGCATCATTTTTCATTCTCCTGTATGTATTGTATTATCAGAATTTCTTCTGAAGAATGTAATTTGGTTTCCCATTATAGATAATTGGAATGTGTTTTATCTCAATGCAATGTCCAGTCAAATGAAACACAGAAGGACATGAAAAAAAAAAGAAATCAAAGCACCTAACAGGTTTTTCTTTCACTGCTCATGGACATGTTCTGCATTCACTTTTTTCTACTTCACTGTCTTTATATATGCAATTTGAAAATAGCTCAGGCAATGCTTACGCATAGTTTTTATTGGGTACAGTGTGCCCTAGAGTGACAGAAGTAACAATGAAGACAATTCATTAATAAAAATTACAAAAAATAAAATGAATGACAATGTCACCACACCATACTATGCTTCTCTACAGAAACATGTCTCCCAGAAAAGAAGTAAGCATGCTCAAATGTTAAAATTATTCAAGCCATTACAGTGAGAGTTCATCCGGCTTTATTTATCACAAAGCACACCTCTTCCTTCCCTGCAAGCCTCTTCCTTGCAAGATCTCATTTTATTCTTCTGTCTAAAAAAATGCTTCAAGGATAAAGACATGCAACAATTCCTCACCTCCACAGACACAGGCCAAGGAACTAATCCCCTCAGTTTAAATTTGATTCCATATGTGGTTCAGCATAAGGTATCTTTAGCTAATTTGTTAAATCAAACCAGTTCTGGAACGTTTGCAGTATCAGAGCCTATCTTGTGGTCCTGTCTTTTATTGAAAAGTCACCGAGGAATATTAGACACACGTTCAGGGGTGCAGTATATGCCAAACTGAGGGCCCAATCTTTCTTTAGCATGAGAAGAGGTAACGCTCCCAACTTTAAAAAGTAAAGGAAAACCTGAGAAACCATGCACATGCTACCAACCACTCCTTGCGGTTTTATTTTTAAATACAAGACATTTCTCATGAACAATATAGTTTTGGGGTTAACTATGGTCAACACGGAGCTCAACACCAAGTACAGCATATCATTCACTGAAACAAGAGGTTTCTCTAGGAGAGCTAGATAAAGCAGATCACACAGGATCTGGGCACACCTGGACTTTCAGATAATGTAAGTGAAAGGCAGTAAGGTCAGATGCTCTCCCTCCCAATACTAGCTACTACACATGTGGCTCAGTACTGTATTTTTTTGGTGCCATCTTGCTCTTGTTTGCAACTATCGCTCTGGTGCTTACCTCCAGCATGTAAGGAAGATGAGGCCTAGAGAAAGGGCACTGTGCCTGAGTATCACCTTCTCCTTGAACATTACATGAGCTCTACAGGCCCTCCGTCTTCCTATATTTCTTATTTTCAGAGCATTCTCTCATTACCTTAAGAGCAATTTTGCTCTCTACACACTCATTAAGTACTATTAAACACAACAGTAGCACAAACACTAGGAAATGATAGCCAGGCTCTTGTCACAAGTTCTGTACAAATCTTGACGGTATTGATCCAATGATCCTTTCAACCAATCAGTATTTGTTCAACAGAAACCAGCACAGACGTGCATTCTGAGTAGTGCAATAGATGCATCACTGTCAAGAGAGTCAAAAGCATTAGGACAGTATCATTTTTTGGTTTTTTCCATATGACCCATAAAGCCCTTGAGTTAGCTTTCTTAATGCCTTGGATTGCTACAACCTTTCTGCTTCAGGGCACAAATGATACTATCCAAACCCCACCTGCTTCAACACACCTACGACTCCTTATCCTATAAAGAAGTAAGTTAAACCAAAGCATTATTTTTTACTGGACATGAGGTTGTTATCAACATCTGAAAATGGACTGACTTACAACACACTACCGCTTCTCATCCTTATCGTGTTTTGCAATTGATGATGACTTCCTTCAGAAGAAAGAAGGCACTTTCATTGTGATTGAGGAGGAAATTTGATAATGCCGAAACCTTCTTCCTGTGACTGACTTGAGATGAGGTATGTAAAAGGAGAACCAGAGGCATTCAAATTCTAGAAAAATTTCAAGTGGCAATTAGCAAGTCAGTATTAAGAGGCGACGTCCGTCATCATTCTAATTAGGCTACAAATAATGTAAAACGCTTTTCCTCTTCTATAAAAAGCTATAGCTGCACAGGATCTCAAGTGAGCTTCTTCACAACTGTTCTTTCCAAAAACATCGGTAAAGCAAGATTTTCTTGTCAATAGCACTCATCTTTCCTACAACATAATAAAACATGGGCAATCACCAAAATGACTACTAACACATCCGCAGGGTAGCAAGGAAAAACATCATGCTGTCAATGGGAAGTCAAGAGATAAAAACATGGTGCTAAAGAATCACTCTTACAGCATGTACAACTGAGGAAATATTGACATTTATAATTCACAGTTATTTAGTGTTTTCCATAACAAAGCACTCAATAAACCACTGTGTAGTATAAACACTGCATCCAGAACTAGAACCGACTCAAAGTCAGGTCTCAGATGTTTTGGCCAGACCTATGGGTAGAGAGGAGAGAGAGTGACAACATCCCCTCCAAACAGGAAGAACCGTTTATTAAAAGAAGGAATTTGTACAAGCTGTTGTGATTAAAATCCCTGGTGTAGCTAGAGGGTGTTTATAAAGCTACTGGAGACCAGATAAAGGTGAAAAGCCAAGTTAAAGCCAGTAAACTGGGTTCTTCCAGACTCTCACTAAAACACCGTTAGTTGCTACAGAATCTCTCTGGTTTGAAATCCTCTGGATCAACTAATGATGAAACCTGTAACAGAAGCTTATCTTTTCTAAACCAGACTACAAATGCCTCTTTTTCCTCACTCCCCCATTCAATGCTTTGATATTTTGCTATAGTCACGATGGCTTATCGACACAGGCAAGATAAGGTTTGTAGGTAAACAGTATTGTCTATATTAGACCAAGTGATATAACTTGAAGGACAACATAGGCTTTTGGGCACAGAAGACGTTTGTAAACCAGGGATGGGAACACTTCTCTTGTATGTTCTTCACGCATTCTTTAACTTTGTAAAATATCTGCACTTCTAGAGAGTTCATAAAAGTCCAGTCTGTCCCAAGTCTTGCCTCCTGAGTGTTAAGAAAAAGATCTGTACTCCCTTTCAGTTATCAGTACGGCCCAGCTGCCATTTCCAAATGTTCTTCCATACATTTCTTGTCTTTAAACCTATCAAGCCTAATAACAGTTTCCTCTGGGCCCAGGATCACTGCCATAAGGCCCAAGTGGTACAGGACATCTGACGCTAAATTCTATAGATTTGTCTTCAGGAGTACTGGAAGAAAACTGACAATCCACCTCTTACTCGCAGTGGCACTCTGCATCCTGCTCAGAAGAAATGCATGTCTTTCCACTTTCCTATTAGGAAAACCAGAAATTTGGGACCCACGCAGAAAAATTTAGCTGAAAAATACGTAACTGTGAGTTACTATTCAAAAAGAGAAGCTCTGTAAATCAGTAGCGCTGTAAGTCAGAAAGGTCCGGGGAATCACGTGGGGAGATTAACCAGAGAGACCCCTCTTTCACAATACCTTTCCTACCTCTGTCTGTTGTCTTGTGCCTTTTAAATGAGAATGCAATTTTTTCTGTTTTGAGATTATGGCAAATGCACAGAACAATTTACACTAGATACTCAAAGGTTAGAATAAAAGGAGCCAGAAAAATAGTCAGTACAAAAAGACGGAGTTTAAAAAGACAGCTTTCATTGACACTTTCTGCACATCTTTAAACTCTACCCAACTGAGAACAACTCAGTGGGACGTGGGGAGATTTTTTATTGTGTATGTCAAATATCTTGAACAAGATCTCGAGTCCTGGCCTCTACACCGTATGCCTCTACAACTAATAATTACTATAAGAATCTGTTACTAATAAGCATTAGGTAGACTTGCATTTTAAAATCTCCAAGATGCAATATAGGTAAGGGGCACAGTTGGCCCACAAAGAAAAGAAATACTGAATAAATTTGATAAGAAAACTCTTACATGGTTTTTAGTTCATTTATTGCACTGGAAGACTGGGGAAAAAATATGTACTGCTTATCCTAATACCAGCATGCTCAGTGGATTTCTTAGGCAAGCTGCTGAAAATAGTTTGGTAAAAAGAAGTAGGTGACCTAAGCGTGCATTTTGTTGTTTTAACAATAGCAGATATTTATATTTCATACCATTTACCACTGTCATTGTGAAATCAGACTTTGAAACAAAGTGAAATTGAAACAGCATTTCTGAGGAATGAGAAATTGCAGATGAAACCTACTGTGTTAAATGGAGAGGGGAGCATTCAATATATTCTTGATGACAGCTGGAAATGTCAGAGAATGAAAGAAAAAAAATGTTCAAAGCATATATACATACACCTTTGCATATGGCATCATTTTACTCTTATGATGAATCATACTGAATTTTTTTATACTGAATCAAGCTTCCGTGTGCAGTGTAGTTGGACAGTGTGCTCTCCAGTAATGTAGGTTACACAAACAGAAGTCAAAGATAAATCAGATAAAAATTAATGTCCTCAAATAATACTGCATGACTTTAAAGCAGGAGGGCGGGGGGTGTAAACATACATGGATTCATTTTCTTTTTTACTTTTTTAGGAAAAAAATGGGCAAATATTGGGTGAGCAAATATAAATAATGTACTCTGACTTGTAAATGACTATCAATGCCCCAGATTCTAAAAATATTTAATAGTGTCTACAGCACATCTGTACATATATTTATTCATATAAATGGATAAAATTCTCACGATCGTTTCTATGTCAAATTCTGATAGAAAATTCATGTTTCGTTTCAAGATGTGGTGTTTTTAGAAGTTCATGGTTTTTCTTTTGGTTATATGCAAATACACTCCAAAGCGTCAAGCCATGAGGCAGCATTAACCCAGTACAGAACAAACACATTCCGTGTTGTGGATGCTTTGACAGTCTTGGTGAGCTACATGTAGTGTTCACTTTTATTCCATAAACCCTTTTATAACTTCTGGAGAGAAATGGCATTGAATTACAGCTCTGTCAAGAAGATATCACTGGTGGCAATGACAGGTGAATAGTTTTTGTTGCCCACTATAAGCATACTAAACATAATCAATTAAATCAATCACTTCCTCCAAGCTCAAGAGCGGTGCATCCCCAGGAGTAAGAAATCGGGTAGGGGAGGCAGGAGACCTGCGTGGATGAGCAAGGAACTATTGGCAAAACTCAAATGGAAGAAGGAAGTCCATGGAATGTGGAAAAGGGGCAGGCCACGTGGGAGGAGTACAGGGGTGCTGTCAGGGTATGCAGGGATGCTACAAGGAAGGCTAAGGTCCACCTCGAATTTAAGCTGGCAAGGGACATCAAGGGCAATAAGAAGGGCTTTTTAAGTACATCGTTAGCAGACGGAAGACTAGGAAAAAACGTGAGCCCTCTGCTGAATGAGGTGGGTGTCCTGGTCATGAAGGATGCAGAGAAGGCAGAGTTACTAAATGCCGCCTTTGCTTCGGTCTTTACTGCCAAGGCTGGCCCCCAGGAACCCCAGACCCTGGAGGTAAGAGAGGAAGCCTGGAGAAAGGATGGCCCTCCTTTGGTCGAGGAGGATTGGGTTAGAGATCAGTTGGGTTGGGCAAACTGGACACCCACAAATCCACGGGCCCTGAGGCGATGCACCCACGTGTGCTGAGGGAGCTGGCAGAGGTCATTGCCAAGCCACTCTCCATCATCTTTGAAAAATCATGGAGAACGGGAGAGGTGCCTGTGGACTGGAGGAAAGCCAATATCACTCCAGTCTTCAAGAAGGGCAAGAAGGAGGACCCAGGAAATTACAGGCCAGTCAGCCTTACCTCCATCCCTGGAAAGGTGATGGAGCAACTCATTCTGGAGGCCATCTCCAAGCATGTAGAAGAAAAGAACGTGATCAGGAGTAGTCAGCATGGATTCACCAAGCGGAAAACATGCTTGACCAATGTGATAGCCTTCTACGATGGGATGACTGGCTGGGTGGATGAGGGGAGAGCAGTGGATGTTGTCTACCTGGACTTCAGCAAGGCTTTTGACACTCTCCCACAACATCCTCATAGATAAGCTCAGGAAGTGTGGGCTAGACGAGTGGACGGTGAGATGGATTGAGAACTGGCTGATGGCAGAGCTCAGAGGGTGGTGATCAGCAGCACAGAGTCTAGTTGGAGGCCTGTGGCAAGTGGTGTCCCCCAGGGGTTGGTACTGGGCCCAGTCTTGCTCAATTTATTCATCAATGACCTGGATGAAGGGACAGAGCGCACCCTCAGCAAGTTTGCTGACGACACGAAACCGGGAGGACTGGCTGATACACCGGAAGGCTGTGCTGCCATTCAGCGAGACCTGGACAGGCTGGAGCGTTGGGCGGAGAGGAACCTCATGAGGTTCAACAAGGGCAAGTGCAGGGTCCTGCACCTGGCAAGGAACAACCCCATGCACCGGTACAGGTTAGGGGTTGACCTCCTGGAAAGCAGCTCTGAGGAGAAGGACCTGGGAGTCCTGGTAGATAACAAATTCACTATGAGCCAGCAACGTGCCCTTGCAGCCAGGAAGGCCAACGGCACCCTGGGGTGCATTAAGAGTGTGGCCAGCAGGTCGAGGGAGGTTCTCCTCCCACTCTGCTCTGTCCTAGTGAGGCCCCCTCTGGAGTCCTGCGTCCAGTTCTGGGCTCCCCAGTTCAAGAGAGACAAGAAGCTACTGGAGAGAGTCCAGCGGAGAGTCCAAAGATGCTGAGGGGGCTGGAGCATCTCTCCTGTGGGGAAAGGCTGAGGGAGCTGGGGCTGTTCAGCCTGAGGAAGAGGAGACTGAGAGGGGACCTCATCAGCGCTTATCGATATCTCCAGGGCGGGTGTCAAGAGGACGGGGCCAGACTCTTCTCAGTGGTGCCCAGCAACAGGACAAGGGGCAACGGGCACAAACTGGAACACGGGAAGTTCCGCCTGAACATGAGGAAAAACTTCTTCGCTGTGAGGTGCCAGAACCCTGGCACAGGCTGCCCAGGGAGGGTGTGGAGTCTCCTTCTCTTCTTCTCAAACCCGCCTGGATGCGGCCCTGTTCAGCCTGCGGTGCGTGACCCTGCTCTGGCAGGGGTTGGGCTGGATGGTCTCCAGAGGTCCCTTCCAGCCCCCGCCATTCTGCGATTCTGTGAAATATTCCAGGGCTGCTATTTATTTACAAATAGGGAGATCATTTCAAAATAACAGACAGTAAGCTATTGTTTTCTATTCTAAGAATCATTATGAAAAGTGAAGGAGAAAAAGTGAAGGTCATGTTTTGATTTCTGTATGTTTCTAGCAAATCTTTTGGCTGTTACAAACAAACAAGGTTCCTGATGACTTTGAAAGAGGGGTTAATATCAGGCAGGGCAAACAAAATTATTTTCTTCTCTCACAAAAAGAAGGAAATTTTCAAGGTACGGAGGCCATTGTTCTACCACTGAATACTTAATAACTATATACCTATCTATTAGAAAAACGTCATCATAAACCTGGTTTGGTTTTCAGTTCACATACGGTACTCTATTCATTATGCAAAACGCATAGGAATAATGTGAGGACCATCTCTAACTACACAAAATCATTTGATTCACATATAGGAAGGAGAATGTCGGGTTTTGCACAAGGCCATACCGAGGTCGTACTGCAAGAATGCATTTGTTTTGTCTTGGAGTATGCAAGAGAAGGTATTTTTAGCGTAAGCAACTTGGCTTGAACTTTTTTCCCCCTCAGTCAGTTCAATTCCATGCAGAGCTATTCGTGCTCAAAAATAAGTGTTTCCTATTCTGGGAAGCTATTTTCAGGATGTATTGTTTCGCTATCTGACCATACTGATGATTTGTAGGAAGTTTAGCGGAGAAAATGGGAAACTGAGGCTGGAGGGAAGGTGGAAGAGGAATGTTAGTATTTCAAACTGAACCTGCCATGATCCTTCACACCCATACTCCTGGCTACACAGTAAAGTTGAGTCCACCCTTTCTCTTCGCCACACGAAATACTGTTGCCTCTGCTATCGCTTACCGTATCCTCAAGACTTTCTACTACAACTGTTCAACGTAAATGCTCCTGAGCCTGGATTTTGTCAAAGTGATACAGGATAAAGAAATCCGCCCATGAGAACTGTTTATGCATACCCAGGCCAGGCTTGGGACGCAACAGCCGCATGGGGAGCAGAGGGAGGGCTCCCCTCTTTGACAAGCGGAGGCGGATGAGCAGCTGCGGCCAGCAGTGTCGGCCTCGCTCTGCTGCAATCACACTGTCCCCCCGGCCTCGGCCTTTTGCTGGCACCGTTTTCAAACCAGCTCTTGGCAGAAGGATACAACAAGGATCAATCATGTCATCTCTCATACAAGCAGGACAATGCCAATGTCACATTCACATGGACACAGAGTTTCTCTCTGTTTTCAAAAGCCAAGATGCCGTGCCAAGATATTTAGAAACTTAAGCCTGTTAATTGGGATAAGTGAGGATATTTTTGCTCACTGGCCCAGTACTGACATTAACGGAGTTATGATCCCCTCTGTCATTGTAGGGGACTCAGCTTATCCTTACTCACTCTTCCTTCTGAAGCCTTTTGCCGGGCACTTTGAGAAGGGATTAGCTTAGTTTTCCCCATGAGCAGTTTCAAAATATTATTGGAATGTGTTTCTGGAAGACTAAAGGATGAGTTATTGGTGATTTCTCATCAGTCTCTGCCTTCTGGAAGTCCAGATCAAGGTGCTGGTTTGATTTGCAATATACATGTCAAAGACAGGGCATTATTTTTGCCTCTCATGATCCCTAGAAACAAGAATTAAGCACCCTAAACCAGTGCAATATTTACAGTAATCTAAAACTTCTGAGAAACAATCAAGGTCTCTTCAGCTTGAGGTAAAGCCACAAAACCTATCCGGGTTCCCAAGTTATTGGTGATTTTTCATCAGTAAACTAAAGGTAAAACAGATTCTGCTGTTAGCACTGTCAATGCAGATACTGTATTTTTGATATTTAATGATTACAAACAGCCCAGCCCTTTTATTACCTCCCCTCCTTAATGTAAAAACAAAGCAAACCCAAACCTCATTGCTTAGCATAGTTAATGTAATTCGTTCACTACCATTCCTCTCTCCCTAAGTCACCTATATCTAAAATGCAAGACTGAATCTACTTCAAAAAGCATCCTTATCTTTCTTCTGTTGAAGCTCAGATATTGACTGAATCTAAGCTAATTGTGACATCTCACAAGGTAGTAACGCAGAACACGGGGAATACTTAGACTACAAACATCATTAAAAAGATGGCAATATTTATAGTCATTAGCTTGGTATTTGTCTGAGCAAACAAAAAACTTGCTTACAGTACACAAAGACATCCTTGTCTTCCATAATTTATTCCCAGGCTGGGATACAGCAGAGGAGCCTGCTAAGACCTAGAAATGCTAGGATTAAAAAGACAGCCAACACATCTTAAGATCGCTTACATGAAAAAACCCACTAACGTACCGAAAGGTCTGAGTACAGGCCTTTGCCACGAGGAAGCCACCTACTCACCATATCTGTAGAGGAATCAAAGCATGAAAACCTGCCCGTTAGCTTGTCACCACTTTGATGCATTGGTCTCTCTTTTCTCTTAGCAAGGCCATGAGCGTCAAGTGGTTCCCCGATTCCCTAAGGGCTTCCCACAGCTATGGCCAAAGCCACCCCAAATTCTGCTGTTACAGAATACCCTGCAGTACAGGGATACTGCCGTGGATTTTAGCATGCTGTGGAAGGGACAGTCGCCTAGAGTTTTAACTTATTCCTCTTGGCCGTTTGTTCCTGGAGCATCCTCATTCTAGAAGAGGCAGAACCTCTCTGTTTTCTTCTGACAAAACCACTGAAGTTTTGCTGCTGTGTCTCTTGCCACCAGCCATTCCAAAGTAACATTTTTTTGTGAATGTTTTAGAACATTGTGCTTAAATATTCACTGACATTTGCTTTGAAACTGTAGGTATTCTTTCACCTGTCTAATTAATGCAGTGTACAATACACAGGGGAAATTAAACTTCTGGGGCTTTTTTATTGCCAGCTGTAAACATATAAATTCAAATTGTACCACTCTTTTGTAGATTTTTACTGTGTCATACCAGACTGTTAAATGAGTTGGATTACAAACTGATTTCCAAGAGAATAATTCTACTGTTTTAAAAAATCACAGATCCCATCATGCAGCAGGTAAAGAAAAAGCTCTTACATTCTTGTTTCACTGTTTCCAGCTATTACCTCATGCCTTGTGTCTCAATTTGAACAGCCAAAGAATTACCCAGTCCTTCTCCTCTGCAACGCCTGGTATAGCACAATGCTGTTGTGGCCACTGGTTAAGGGGGTCGTGTTAGGTATTTAACCCACCTTTCTCAGTGAGTGCACTTTTTGCCCCAAGTATCCAACGCTGCTAGCAGAATCATTCTATGGAATGAAACAGTATTGCGTACATTTTACAAAATGCTACATATGCAAAGTAGTATTTGTTTTAAAAAAGTGAATGAAACTACTTCAGCATGTCACGGTAGTTCTCCTCGTGCTCCTTCTTAGCAATTCTGCTTTGAATTGCCCTCATTTCCCTTCATACTTGGGGTTTGCATTTGTTCAGCTGTTTACCCCAAATTACTTTTGCTAAAAAGTTGTTTGTGCTTACGTGGGTACCTCCCCAGATTCTCACAGGCTCCTCAGCTTCCCTATGTTTTACTTTGCTGCCTCAAGGCTCTCTCTTTTTCCTAGATCCAGGTCTGGCAGAGAAGTACTAACTAGCAAACTGGCCCATGCTGCACTAGTTCAGGTGGATATTTGCCGTGTCGATGTCTCCTCCGAGCAGGAGCCTCCATGCTGTTTCCAACATGCTTCCCGGGCCGAGCTGGGGCTGCTGGTCTGGTGTACTGGACTCGGTTGCTGAGTTCACGGAGACACCAACCTTTCTTCCTGATTAGGGATCAAACACGTATTTCCTTCCTGGCTCTACTGTGCATCTTTAGCTTCCAGGGGTAACGCCAAACATCATGCCTTCAGAAAACTGCCTCGCACATATCTCATTTGCTAGATTTATGCTAATACAACCTCATGCACTCATTGGTCTATGAAACGAGGTTGATGAGGTTGATGTCAAGGCTTAGGTAGGCTGTGCAGACTTTTGTGGTGTCAGGAGCAATCATGGGTGTACTCTTGGCACACTTTTGTAAGATTATCAGCTCTGCAAACTTCCCTTACTCAACAAATGGCAAAGTACTGTGCTACACAAAATCAACTTTAATCAACGCAATGGCTTCTAGGTAGACAGTAAATATAATACATGACAATATGTAACTCGTATCCTTTTGACAACATTTTTTCCTGTTAATGAAACGGAAAAAAAAAAAGCTAGAAAAAAATCTGAATAAACAATCTGCCTTAGAAAAAAAATCAAGCTGCACACTGGAAACAAGGATCAACTCCTTGATTTACATACACTGAAAGAATATTTTTCAAAGGCATTCAGGACACTGCACCATGAAAATCAAAAGACAGAGGATATTGATGGTAAAGAAGGTGATATGCTCATGAGCTAACCCTGAACACTGGCATGCAATTCATACTCAAATATCACGAAAGTCTAGGTATTTCTTGTTATATGAGTCTCTGAATAATTATTGTGGAATTTTCTAGTACAAAAGAACAGACTCCTCACATTTCTCACAGCAACAAGAAGAATAATCCACCTATCTGTGGAGTGGTTGAACGAGACACAGGACATCGGTCCTATTAAAATGTTAATTTATCAATTAAGTATACAACAGAAGAAAGGACAAATAGACATTTAAAATTTGATTACCGTTTTATCCACTCCGAGCAGAGCTGGCTGCAAAATCCCCTGCTATGCTTCAATTTAAAAGAAAATGTTTTAGAACTTAAAATAGATTTGCCATGGTAGGCTACTGGATCTTAAATTTGAATGTAAATATATCTATTTAAAAATACGTGAACCAGCATGAAAGGTGGCTAATGCCCAAGTTTCATTAGTACTTCACTTCCAAAAGGTAAAGCTGTTACATCAGTTCGGAAGCCTTCTGAGGCAGGGAGTGACAAGCATTGTTATTTTTGTAATGCCGCATTCATTGGCTGTTTACAAATGGGACATACTTTCAGAAACACACATTGCGGGAATGACTAATTTATCAACTTGCATTCAAAGCTTCTGGCCCAAGGCTATGGCTTAGCATTTAATTAAACAAGTACACAAAATCACTAATTAGCTGATCACATCTCACTGGACAGGCTTCCTGGGACAGTTCTCCTGACGTTTTCTGTCCCAGGGCCACGAACTACTACTGCAATCAAAACCACAAGCAAGTTTACTAGCTCCAAGTTGTTCATTTATCTGAGTTACCTTCAGAGCGCGGGTCTCTGCTGACCCCGCGCTGTTAGGCAAGTTTCTCGGCGCAAGTATCTGTGCCACAGCCACCTCCACACCCCAGGAGGCTGCTGTGGTAGCACAGAAATCTCTCCCGTTACCAAATCATTGCCATTGGCTTGCCTGACCTTAAGAAGGGATCCAGCCACTCCTGGATCATGCAGCTGTCTAATTTGGTAGTCTGAAACCAAGTTGATGGCTCCACACAGACAATTAGGGTAAAAGTGTTACCCAAAAATGGCCCAGCCAGAGGTTAACACTGAAATCCCTCACAACCGCATCAGCAATACGCAGGAGTTACTGTTCACCAGCACCTGATGGTCCTAAGTCGTGGTGACACACACAGAGTGGGTGGTCTAACCCTGGGCATCAAAGGACATCTGGTCCCTTTTTTTCTTAGGCTTCTCAACCTAGCTGCAAGGATTGACCCATTTTCTGATCCTCTACTAGTCCCAAAGTAGAGCAGTATCACTCTGCTTTCTTGCCAACATTGAGAGGAGCTGAAAACTCCTAAATTCAAAATGTTTAGGTAAGTTTAGCTACGTTTTTTTATAGCCTCTTTGTTATCCTCTGTATTTCACATCCTTTTAACACACCATAAATTCACTCAGCATTAACACAAATGAAATCTGTTCTTGGTTTCACTATCTTTGACAGACAGTCTTGGCATCATTTGCTAAAATATACTCTCTGGATCCCCACATAAAGGACCCCTGCTAACGAACATCTCTCCCTGCATGTCAATGGGGACCAGCACTACTATTCTGTCAACAGACTATTGGTTTTTCTGCCATTATTTGCCACACCAGTCCTACAACCCAAAATCTCAGTCCTGTAACTTGACAGGTTAAGCCCTCTCGGTCGATGTAGGTAACGCCTCTTGTATTTGCTGTGTTGTTTCAACAGAGGATGATGTACTCTTCAGGGGGATACATACATCTTCCTCAAACAAGATAAAACATTCTTGCGCTTACGTACACCACCTATTGCTTTTCATATAACTAGTAATCTGACCAGAACATTTTGATTTATTTATTACACTCAGGCTTTTGGCTCTTTGGTGGACAGCAACAGTTTTGCAGGACAAAGGAAAACCTAAGACCTCCGCCACTTTCCTAGTCACATAAGACAGACTGTTGAGTATCATTTATAAATAATTAAATGCCAAGAATAAATCAACTTTGGAACAATCATTTCATTCATTGTACAAAAAAAAAGGCAAATATATTAAAACATATATGGACAAATAAAGCAAATAAGTAGTGACTAGCAACATGAGCATCAGACCGTCATTTCTTAAACTGGACATAAAAGAAGATTATTTGAAAGTCAAGAAAAACATATTTAAAAGTCATAACTGGAAGCCTAAGTAACTTGAAATTTGATTTGTGCATGATGCTGAATATTCAGTGTGACACTTCAAGCACTGAAAGGAACACTATTCTTTTTAGGCTGGGTGGCTATTGTAAATTCAAATAACTATTTGATCTAGAATTTATAACAATGACTAGCCAAGTAAATTCTTCTGCCTTAGCCTCATGTCTTTTAGCACATTTAATGGGTTCTTGTCCTTTGAGTCTTGATGATGTAGCTTCCCTGCATGATGGAATGGAGTAGGAGTCCAAAGAACAGAATTTGGTTTTATGTCTTTAATACCCAAGGTATTCCAAAGCACTTCGGAAAATAATGAATGAGATGCCAGTGCTGCAGTGACCGTAGGTAACTGTAAAAGTGATTACATGCCCAGCAGGAGTTCTCAGACACTACAATGGTATAAACAAATAGAACAAAACATTATTTTGTATTTCTGGCATTTGGGCTAGATGACATCTAGTCAGCATGTTGTATTTTTGACAAATCTCTCTCAATTGCATTGTATACAATGTTATTTCAGCTATTTTTCTCGCCCTATTTGCATTGTCCAGTCATGTATATGCATTTACCCTCATGTGAGTGTTAGTCATCTTGGATGTCCCTCGTTACTGCTCCCCCAGACACAAATCGTCTTTAATATTTCTCTAGTTTTCATCAGATTCCATCCATTACTTCTGACTGGATCTGCCCCTGGTGTTTTCCTCAGTGCTTCACAGTAGATGGTTTTCCATTTGCTCTCTAAATGACCTTGCCATTTGAAAGCACTTTACAAATCTAGTATCGATGCTACCTGTTCCCTCAGATTTCACCAATACAGTCCGGTGGGGCCCAGAGTGTGAACCTTTTCATTTCAAGCCTATTAATCAACATTCAGGATAGTCTACTCTTCCTATGCAATGATTCTTAATACTTTCCAAAACACTGCTCTTCAGATTATCTCCTTTCCCTATGATTTTTTTGAGTCTCTACTTTCTTCTATAGCTTTTCTTTTTTTAACATTTCTGCATTTCAGAATTAAATAGCATGTTTAAATTTTCCCTCTGTGCAAGCCTACATCACTCCTACCTGATAAAAGCCTGTTGTTTTTTTCACTTTTAGTTACGCTACCCTTTAGCTGATGTGCATGACTAAAACTGATCCCAAAATCACTCCCAGTACGGAGATACTGTGTCACCATATTTTGCAAGAAGATCCCTCAGGGCTGAAGTTAATGAAGCCCAAAGTCTGGCTGAGCAAAGGGCAGCATGGAGACACACAAATCCTGGCTAGGAATCTAGGCCAGAACCTACATATATCCCTCTAGGTTGCCGATAGAATTATCTAGCGTTTCTATAGAAAATAAGCATTTTTGAGACATCAGCCTGATAGCCAGACAGGAAAACACATGCTCACAGAGTACTGTCACTGAAAAGCCACTTCCTTAGGAAACCAGGCTAAAACCTCTCTTTTGTTTCAGCTTTTTGAATACAAAGGGTCATTGTATTCTTCTGTGATCCTGTTTCATAAATTTGGCAAGGGAAAGTTGTTGTTTGCAGGATTTAAGCTAACCAGGATCGCATTCACATCAGCACAAGGCTGAAATTTGGGTTTAATTGATGTAGCCTGGAAGAGGACTGACCTCATAACTCATTTTTTCCCAGTTTCAACCCTTGTGCATAATCTCCCTTCCTCAGATTATCTTGAAGACGACAGTTTCATGGCAATCCACCCTTATAAACCCTGGGCTATGAAGATGCCTCAGTGAAGCTAACAAAGCTCCATTGCACTGAAGAAGTGGGTTTTTTCACTTAGGTTTTGTGTTTGGTTGGTTGGTTGGTTGGTTGTTTTAATCAGCTCCCTAAATTTTCTCTTTGTTTTTATGGTTAAGGGTTACAGGTCTCTTTCAATTCCAAAGCAAATAGCTTTAACTGATGGTTTTCTTGAGCACTTACAGAGTGTAACATTCTTTACCTTTTATTCAATCTTGCATTGGTTCCTGTAGCATTTGAACCACTCTTATAAGGATGAATTATCTCTTCTTCCAGTTGCCATGAATTATTTATTCTAATGTCAGATACACTTTGTTCTATTTTCTGTTTTATCTTGGCCACAGTAATTTTATTTACCCAATGGAAGATCGTGTCTTTGCATATGCCTCTTTTTTCATTTTGTACAAGAAGATCACCAGTTCACTAACTCTGCACTAGCAGTTCTTCACCAGTCCTTCTGAACTGAATCTGCTGTGTTACATTCACACATCACCTCGACAGCTCTGACTTTGATATTCTCCCAGGCAGCACCATAATCCAGGGTCTGGCACAGCACTCCCCAGCCAGCCGTGGGACGGGCAAGAGCGGCATTTCACTAGTACCTAACATAATGACTCCTGGGCCAGAACCAGGCAGCTGCTGGGTAGTATCAGGATTTAAGGGAATAATAATTACTATAATAACAACAGGTACCATCACTGGCCTCCTTTAATACACTGTCTCAGGCTACGGACTAAACAGGTGTCAGACCGAGGTATTCCAAAAGGAAGAGACCTTCATTTCCAGTTAGAGTTTTGTGGGAGATTATGGTGTATCCACATAACACAACAAATTCATAAAACTAATCATCTTTTTGCAGAGCATCTACACACATAATAGAAAAGCTACTAAGAGCCCAGGTGAAGCACATTTTCATTACACTAAGAGACCATTCTTGTAAAATCCCCACTTCCATAAAGAAGAGTTAAACTTTATTGTTCAAGGGTAAAGTAACTGATGGTCTAACATTTGCAGCATTAGGATGCATTAGCTAGGTCTTTTACATGTTTCCTGATTTTATTAAGTTTTATTACCAGACTGTGCTAAAGTTTGCAAACCGGTAATTTTGGTGATCTACAATAAGTAATGCAATGAGAAGAAAATCATGTTAAAACAACATTAAAAGGGAGAGTCATTCTTAACTGCAGAGCGTGGGAAGCTGCAAGCAAAACTCCCATTAACAGTAAATACAGCAGATTAATAAAAAATCCCTACATATCTGCTAAAACAGACTCAGTGAGATTTCCTCGTGTTAAGGAGGACCATAAGAGTTCAAGTTATTTTCTCCTCCTTAGTTTCCTGGGCTTACCTGCTGTTGCTCACTTTCACAATTTTAATGCCACTAACAAAAACCCTACTTTAAATTTCGTATGTGCCATGTATATAAACTCGCATACACCATGAATTGCAGTGGAGAGTGTATTAGCTGATAGCTGATAGAATAGTATTTAGGAAGGTGTCCTGTGCCAAATCATTAAGAAGTTTGCTTTACAAAGCCGACTGAGTAATTTTGGAACCTGAACAGAAGTTCCTCAACTAAAGCAATCATGAGGTGCACAGAACATTCACTGGTTTTAACTATATTACGTTCAGACAAAAGAAAAATAAAGGTGACCCCTTGAAAGAATATTACTTAGGTGCTTCAGGCCTCTTAAGAAGTTAGAGGCTTTTTCTTTCAAATCTTTAACTCCTGGTGGCTCCAATTACTGCAATGTTTGCAGCGTACTAAACTTCACCGAAATGGCCAATCCTGCTCTCTAACAATCGCTACTTACCTTTGGCATTTTCTTTTTCCTGTCATGCATATCCTTTTCATTTCCAACCCATAGCTACAAGCTAAAATGTAGTGATGATATTTTTACAAGTCTGAATGACACCAGAGTCCCTCCAGTAGGCAATACTGAAATCTCATTAACCAGGAAAAGAGCCTAACAGTCACAAAGTAAGAGGAGAGAAAATCACCAGGCCTGTGGGGGGAAGAAAAGAGGGCGGGGGGGGAAACTAAAGGTATACTTTCAGGTGTAATGGATTGATATGGGGGCTCTTCTACTGTCTCACAGTAATTCATAGGTTCCTTAAGTAGACACAAACGCAATTCAGCACTTGTCATAGCAATTCAGATGGCAAGTCCCGAGCATGGTAATTTTGCGGTGGACAGCATCTGGCTGTTTCATTCCCAGAGAAGGGAACAGTGTGAGAGTGACCGTGTCCCTCACAGGCTCCGAGGCTGGCAGTCAGGGTGACCCTCGCAGAGGCAGGCTTCATTATTGAGGGTCCGGTCACAGCGAGGCTGAGAATAAGCAGCTTGACCTCACTTACTCAAGTGAATATTTATTCACTTGAAGACAGTGTATCCCTTTTTACCTCCCTGCTTTGAAATTATCTTAGTTTTGACTTCACGTGAAAGAAGAAAAATTGTGAATATCTGAATGCCTCATTCCAATGAGTTCCCCAATTCCTTCATACTCTTTCATCACTCAGGTACTTTTGAAAACATCTTTTAGCAGCAGACTGAAACAATGATTTTCCAGTATGCCTCTGCTTTTCTTTGTTTTAACATACAGCCATGCTTAGCGCATATATTCAGCTTCACTTTTCATAAAGAGTGAACATCACCTCTGCTAGAAGCCAGAAAACTACACAAATTAAATTCCAATTGTAAGAGAGACTCTGCTGAGCCGTTGGCTCCATGCTCGCCTTCTGAAGAGCAGCGACTTTCATCCTAAATGAATTTCCTGATAAACCCCTGATCAGCAGACAATCATTTCAGATCTGACTCCTGACAAGGATTTTTACTGACAACAGAAGATGACAAAAAAAAAGGTCCCTAAGCGTCATAACAAGCCATCTGTCACTGTACGCTGTTTCAGACAATTAGTTATCATGTAACGTTCACTCTAATTTTCAGCATTTCATTCCTACAGAAATATTCTGACAGTTCTTCCTCCATTTTATTCATGGGCGAACAAGGTTAATACTTTCTGAAGACAAAAACTAACTTCACTGTTTAATTTTCTATATATTCATTGACACATGTCTTTTAGTGTAATACCTAGGGTTTGTGTAATACTTAGAGCCAAAAGTCCCTGATTAGCTGGAACAGCTTCAGAATGAATAATGTGAGAAGGAGTTTTGTTTTGTTTTAAAAATTCAAAGGATGGATTTAATTAAAATGCAGAGTCTTTTCCAAAATTCCTCATAGTCCTTATTACCAACCTACCCCCTGCATATCATTTCTTGAAAAATTAACTCCCCTCCTCTAGTAACATTTAAGGGAAAAATACTTTGTGAATTAATTAGTAAGGGTGGCACACATAATAGGTAAATTTCTGGAAATTAATTTTAATTTTTGTTATATACTGTACAAACCTAAATTCTCAGATTCTCCACTGAGTTTGCTAGCTTTGTCTGTAGCCAGACACAAAAATAAAGCCATAGTTCTGGAAGCTACCAAGGCCTGCACGAACACAGCCCAAGTTTACCGATGTTATATTGCTTACGGACAGGAAGACTGGGTACTATCTTTTGCTTGCATCTTTCTGAGTTTTTAGATCAGTAGAAATCATTTTTGATGAAGAATATTGAGCAGTTCTTGAGTAAATTCCTACCTAGAAATCCAAGGATCAGGTACTCTCTGTGCTACATAAAACACTTGAATAAATGTAAACATTCCTCACATGATCCACTCCACACTTATACCACTACAGATACACGGCTGAAATTGAAAGAACAAAGCTTGTGCCGTAAGCAAACTGTAGGTTAGATGATACAAAAATTATCTTTGCTTTCAGATAAATCACATGCCTTTAGTCACCCCCAAGTTCTCAGAGATCTCTTTGCAGCTGTAGTAATTTTCCTCAAGAAAACTGATGCATAAAACCACCATCTTACCTAAGCAGAACAAGACTGCCCCAAGTAATGGAAACAAGATACTTTCCCGATATAAAGAAGAGAGTCCATGTGCCACCATGCCAGTCCTCCACCGGCACACATACAGTATCACTCCAACGGGAAAACTTGCACAAGAAGTAATCTAGGTATTACCCTTCCCCAGTTCTCCTCCAAAGGCCTCTCGGACTCAAGGATCCTCCGCACAGCGCACTAGCATGGTGGGGAAACCTGGCCCTTCCCCACAGAGCGCAATTCCACAGGCTCCACACTGCCTCTTCAAAAACACAACTGCCTTCCAGCGTCTGCTCCTCCAAACAGCGGGCATCTGGAACAGGAGTAAACCTGTCTGTGATGCTTCTCCCCCGTGTTTAAAACCAAAAGAAAGCTGAACAAGCTCTTTTATGTTATGTCATGAAGACGCTTCTGCTTTGATTTTCAAAGGCTTCTCTTCTTTCACTTCATTTCTAATCTTGTAATGTGGAACTTTCATGTTTTGTGGTCACAAATTTCTTTTAAGGGTATTGGTTACAGTTCCCTTTCATCCCCAATGCAGAATAGTTGTTCACACACCCTGAAAAATTTATGCTACCTGCAATGTCTGTGAATCAGAGTTTTTTAACATGAACACAGACACATGAGCAATCTTACCTGTATTTATTATAGATTTTTAAGAAAATTCTCTGTCTCTTCTCAAAAGTTTTTGGTGCATCTAAATGAAGAGGTTCTCTGGAGGAAACTGATTGAAGTCAAAATATGAGTAGCATTTTCTTGTTCCAGGAAAAATTACATGTACTTTCCCTATTTCAGCAAGTAAAGGTGAGGTGAGAGAATACAAATATAGGAAACCTTATCCCTGAAAAGCACCATCATTTATCTGAGCTCAGAAAAACATTCTCAGCCCTGTTCTAACTCCTTAAGATGAGAGCTGAGATTGTAAAGGAGTGATAGATGAAACATGGGGAGACTACAGAGGTGCAGAACCCAGGGGATTACAGTAATAATTCAAGATTACAGAGAGCTTTGCATAGAGGTCCCTCCAACCTGAACAGCCTTTTCTGAGAGGTGATCTGGAACATCCGCCAGAGGAAGCTCTGTATTTCTTGAGAGATGCCAGTGAAGAAAAAGACAACTTCAGGGAATTATGTACAAGAATTTAGACAGATTTCAGCTCATGTGCAAGTTTGGCTGACTAAACCTGTGGTCTTTCGAGCAGCAAACAAGTGACTTTCTCTTTCCTATCCCAAGCAAACTAAGACATCAAACAATTGCTCTTACTGCAGCAGAATGAAGTACAGGGCTTCAGGAAAGATTTATTTTTTTTTTTTTTTTTTTAAGAAAAGACAGACCTCTCACTCCCATCCTTACCATGTTGTAGTGCTGACTGCGTTCATTTTGTCTTCTCTAGACTATTCTCAGACAGTTCCAATGACGCAATACAGGAAACAATAGAGATAATAAGTAAGATCACAGTTTCAGATGTGTGCAATTCTAAATGACAACAGGGGGCAGCAGTGGCCCTGCACCCCACGCTGTGCTACCCAAGGCAGCACAGCCCACCGCTGCTCAGCACCTCTCTCCCGCACCACGTCCCCAGCCTGGGATGTGACCACCTGTTCCAGCACTGGGGAGACAAGACATGGCCCAGAGGCAGATCATACCCATGCTCTCCACTCTCTGTCACTGCCAACAGAACTCCCAGCCCCAGCGAGGGGACCTGCAGTGAGGTTAGTGGTCCCATAAGCTGGGATGACCAGACAGAGGAGGTGTCTGCCACGAGCTGGTATTCCCCAGGAACCAGTTACTGCTGCCTCACCTAGCCCCGCTGTTTCGCAACAAATCACAGAAACCTTAATGGAGAAGTGAAAGCTGCTGCGTTTGCTCCAGTAGTCAACCAACATTTTAACTTTCTTATTTCGAAGGGATGAAAAGGTAACAAGGAACCTGTACTATGGCACAAGCACAGCCAAAACAATGAAATATTTAGAGCCACAGGAGAAGATCGTCTCATGCTATGTGAAGAGCACTATGACTTGTGGTGACTGCTTCTTCACAGTACAGAAACGAGTTCTCCCCATTTGTTAGGATTATCCGACAAACCAAACTCAACTCATGCTAGCTCTCAAACAGGAAAAGGCACAAAGCAGAAACTTATATATTTTATGACCTTATAATCACCTCTACCAACCCCGCCACATCCCAAGGACCGCATTATTTTTTTTTTTCATAATTTTTGCAAGAAGCCCAATTCAACTTTAATTAAAGTCTTAGGTCTTTTAAAAAGACATCTAGAGTCTTGATTTAGGTGCTTCCAGTACTAGAAAATCTGTAGCACCCCAATGTAACTGCTACACAAGTTTAATGAGTTTCAATTTGCACCTTTTTTCTGTTTTTAATTAGGCCACTTCAATTTCAAGTTATCTTATTTTTTTATTCTTTTCTCCAGCTCAGTGAGAAACCCTTAGGCTGTTGACTATCTTCTGCTTTTTTGTTATAATCATTTGGAAGAGGAGACTCAGAAAGTGAAAAAGCTAAAGGACAATTCTGACTTTAAGGCACATTTCTACAGGCTGTATTTCCTAAGTAAAGCTGTTCTGTAGCCCTGTTGACTTTTCCTACACCTTTTTTAAAATGTGACAGCCAGAACAAGGCACAAAATAAGGCTTTTCTTCATAGAAAATTCAGCAGAGTAAAGATGAATTAAACAAAGAGGTGAACATGAAGGATACTGCATCTCATTGTAATCTCTTAAATGAAGAAGTAAAGGGGTTGTCACTCACTTGAAGTTAATCTTAGAGCATCTTTACCACACATCTTAATTCATATCAGCTTTGCTGACTGTTTCCCATGGAAACAAAGTCCATTACAAGTCACACAATGCCACCAATGTCAACCATATCCACAAAATATTTATGCCTTAAAAAAAGCACAATTTGTGTCTCGTTGGAATGCAGCAGCATTATCATCACCATCACAGAAGTCTGTAGCAAAAAGAGGCACTGAGCTTGAGAGAGGGATAGACGAGTCACATTTGCTAGGCAGCACAAAGGCTGAGCTTCATCAGTACCCCCAGCATGCAACCATACTCAATCACCGAAGAACGGAGAGAGGAAGAACAGCAGCAGCACTTCAATCTACTGCCTCTCAGTGCCAACGTGATAAATCAAGGATGTTATAACAAGATGGGGAAATGTGGAAAAAGAGTCTGTACTATCTGAGGTAAAGTTTCAAAACAAGTTTTAGATTAACTGGATATAATGTATACACAGCAATAAAGCAGGAAAAAAAGGGTATCTCCTGATACTCTATACTCATTCAAGCCACTCTGTTTTGCCTGTCCTCTGCTGGGTTACCAGCAGAAAGGTTAACTACAGGCACCACCACACAGGTTAAAACTACTGTTTATTAACACCCAATGTACATCACTCGGCCTTCGCAGGCTGTTTCAGCAATAGTTTTGGAATTGTTAAAGTTTCAGTTGGAGAGAAAAAGTCTTCCATTTCCAAAACAGAAGGTAAAAACAGCAAGGAAGGTAAGCCAACATGAAGCCAACAGCATGAGGAAGCCAACAGAGACCATTCAGGAAGCACTTGTAAATCCTCAATATAACCACATATTCTCCTCTTGATCAAACTCATCTCTCCCATTTTCTCCTTCTAAACTACACAGTTTTTTGTGTAGTCATGGTACAATTTTATAAGAGGAGTTCTCATCATTTCGTGCTGCAAGAGAATTCCACACTTACAGAGATTAGGGAGGGGACTAAGGAGGAAAGAGGAAAAAAATACTGAGAAGGAAAGGCCGTCTTGAGGAACCAGAAAGGCTGGAACTAGCACAAACAAAACCACTTTGAGACCAGCAGGCTTGGGCTGCAGTCGCTGCTGCTCCAAAGCGTGAACTATAGAGAACAGACAATGTTTCAAGAGCTACTTTCAAATGGGGTGGCCCTTGGTGGGCCGTACAGCAACTGGCAGGGGCCCGTCTCGTTGGGCCATGGCAAAGGGGACGAGACTTCAGGAAATAACAGCTCCGTGCAAGCTACTGAACAAACGTATTTAAAAGGAGTTCGGTTGAGCACACATTTTTTGCAACGTGACCAAAATAGCTTGCAACCGAAAGAATGAATAGTGGAAAGAAGGATAGCAAGTTACAAAATAAAAAGCCGTGAGTTGCCATTTTTTGTTAAAATTGACAAAAAGCTAATTTTGCTGCATTTATGTATAAATTTTCAGCACAACTGTATTTATTGGACTTCCATATGCTGTAGATCAGTTTTAAAAATCACTGACCTTCTTTAAAAGCCTTAAGGACTTCATTACATCCTCTTTGCGTTGCAATCAAATTTAGCAGCTTATTTGTAACACTGAATATCTAGCTTAGTTAGAAAATCACAGCTCTTGGAGCAATGAACA
Organism: Phoenicopterus ruber ruber; assembly: GCA_009819775.1. Lineage (NCBI taxonomy): Eukaryota > Metazoa > Chordata > Aves > Phoenicopteriformes > Phoenicopteridae > Phoenicopterus > Phoenicopterus ruber. The sequence continues at coordinate 2,775,646 of CM020221.1, forward strand.
TCATGTATCACTGAGGTAATGGAAGACTGAAAAAAGCCCATCCATTTCTTAATATTATTCCACTTGGAAAACTCTTAAAGCTGAACGCTACTTGTGTCATTTTAATTTTCTTACCCATGTATTAAAGAAAAACAAAACAAAACACCAAACACAGAACACCCTCCCCTCACGCATGCTGAAGGTACTTATGGCTTTTGTTCTTACTGTTATTTCAGGATGGTGTGTTCTCCGTGACTATACAAGAATTTACAAAGGGTAAATTTGCAGCTAATATAACAGTGAATCAATTGGCAGATTATCTGACAAGGCAAAGTAAGATCTTTCTTTGTATCCAACTGCACTAACAGACATGTGGTATAAGGGAACTTTGATCTTGTTTTCCACTCCCTGTACCTTGGGTAGTTTGTAATTCGTATCAGCTTCTGAAGCGTCTTTAATGAAAGAAGGAACTCAGCGCACAACAAAGGAAAACCCACACAACACAGCTGAGACTTGAGTGAAAAAAGAAGAAACCCTGTCACAGAACACCAGCTGCTTTTTCACTTCAAATATTTTCAGTAAAAAAGCTCGAGTTTTATGGTCAAGAATTTAGATAGTTTCTTATCGCTGTGCTTTCTAAATAAATGCTCCTTGAGAGGTGGCTTGTGAATATGAGTGCGCACAACAACATGCTGCTGCGGGGGGTCGATTACCACAGAAGAACTGGGTTTATGCTGTGCCTTCACTTTATCAGCTTTGAAATACTTTAATGGAGCACCAGTTCCCAAGCCACCAAGCTGCCTGACTCGCATCGTATCTAAGATGCAGGCAATTTCTCTGCACCATAGGTTTAGTTTAGTTTAGAAGAACACTGCACAGATTCAATAACTAAGCTTAAGCAAATTGAAAAATAAACATGAAAGTTCAGAGTCTTCAGTGAATAGATATCATCAATCACTCCATTGTATTAGTGTCTTGCAGACAGGATAATTTTGCAGGATTTTTTTTAAGACTCTAACATGCAACAGCCTCTTTGTTCTCCCAGAAGAAGGGCTACAGAGTCAAGTTAAGGAAACTTTGATGACCAAATCACAAATAAATCATACAAACCCATGTTCATAAAACACTAACCAATACAAGTTACTCATGTTTCATCCAGATTCCGGACATTAAACCAATATGAGTTGAAGTTCAGAACTTAATAAAAACTACATGTTTTGCACAGTTGCTTCACCTCTGCAGCACGGATCGTATAAGCACGGATAAAGAAACTAAACTCAACGGCCCTCACTGAAGCCTACGGCAAATACCCTTTAGCTTCTGGGAGCCCATAGTGACACCCTTACAATGTTTTTTCCAGAGGTTTGGGGAACTCAGGACTGGGAACTTCAACCGCAGCTCTGCTGCACAAGAGCTGAGCTCATCTAGACCTTCAGAAAGTTTAATGAGTCTGCAAAAAAATTTGCTTGTCAGAGTTTTAAAGACATCAGGAGTAATTTCTATACATGTATTTCTTTAATTTTAGGTGACTGGGATTATAGCGTCATTTAGCATTTGCCATAATGAATCATTCAGCTGAGCTGTATATTTGCAGTGAAGGTTTCTACCCTAATGAAATATTGCAGCAAGCTTTATGTATGTAAGAAAAGACATAACTTGTTAAAAGTGCAAAACACTCCCACGGAAAAAAAAAAAAAAGACTGTGAATGGTCTTGCACCTATCTTTCACATGAAAATTAGTGGCTGCACAGTTTTCTGCCATGTGATTTAAGAATATGTTTCAGTATTTCAGTTAGAAGTATGTTCCAACATGAAATTAACTTTCACTTCATTTCAGAAAGAGCATTTCTGTGTTTTAATTCAATCCAAGCACCTGAGTTTTAGAGGTCATTTATTAGACCCCTGTGGCTATTCAGAAAACAGGGGAGGAAGGAGGGCTGAGAGAATTCATCTTCACTGGTTGCAATTACAAAACAAAGGAAGAAAAAAAACACCAAACCACCTGGTCTTCAGCTCTAAGGGAAGAGTTTTTGGTATGTAATAGCTTAATTTAAACAGACAAAGGTATTCAGTGCAAGGCACATTTTGCTTCCTTTGTTTTTTAGCATCAGCTGCTTGAAGGAAAAGATACTTCAGCTCCCCGCTGCATTAATGCTTATGTAGTATAAATAAGACAACCCCCTTGCATTATCAATCACAGCATTAAATATCTGATATTCAAACCCACAGGGCTGACAATTCAGCATTTTAAATTACAGTTCTGCCTCAAAGACCTACAACAAGCTCTTGTACTCTGCTTTTGATGTCTTTCGCAGTTGATGAAGGCTGTGGGTGAGATTGCCAAAAAAAAAAAAAAACAAACCAAAACCAGAAAAAAAATTCCCTCCTCCTCCATACCTCTAACAACTTCTCAGAGAAAATCTGCTTTTATATTCTTGCCTTGCTACAGTTATGTTTATGCATCTCTAGTTACATGAGTACCACTCATTCCTCTTTGAAATAATTTTTATTGTTTTCCAGGAAAACTAGTTCAACTTTGAACGGGATGAGCAAAGCAGGAAGGGATGAGCTTAACTTTGCTACCAGAAGTTTACCAGGTGTGACAATTTGACCGCATTAAAAAATTACATCTCATTTGCCATAATTAATAGTTTTAGTCCAAAAGCTTTTATTTCCCTTCTTTTTACTGTATCTTGCTGAGATATATATTAGAGCAATAAAAGCATCGTAAAAATAAAGGATTAGGTGAACCCAGAAATATTCCAGAAAGCAATATACTCTGCATGTAAACTATTTTGCGACCTAGGCTGAATGGAAGCTGAAATGGAACACAGAATTAGCCAAGGAACAACTTAGGCTAAAGACACAATCCTGCAGAACTAATTCCTGCAATAAAGTTCACAAATATGGGTAGTGTTTCCAAGCCTGCAACTAACACCATGTTCTTGGACCATCAGAGGGAACCAGTTTTCCCCCTTCAAAGACTTTTAACCTCCACATTAATGCAGTCTTCTTGACTTCACTTTGAAGGTCCTCTGTAACATAAGCTTTATCAACCCGTATGATTAAAGAGTTCCATTTTACTTAACACCATAGTTTTTAGGTTTCAATTTCCTTCCCCCCCATCTACTCTCCTTATTAATCACCTTCCCTTTTGGGAAAGAAGAAAAAAAAGAAATAAAAGGAAGAAACAATCCAGCTTCATGCTTTGCAGTTATGCCAAAATGCAAAGGTTTCATTAAAATCTTGTATCTTTTGGACAGACACTAGAGAAAACAAAGATGGAGAAACAGTCTTAGTAGGGTTAGCTTTCTGTCTGTATTTTAGTTCACTTAATGTTGTAAACAGCCTGGTCAGATTTCTAAACGATGTGACTAAAAAGCTCAGGCAACATTTCAGTTGTGATTATCACAGCTCAAATCTGAACTATCAAGTCAGACCAAACCGGAAAGCTGGCCATCTGCAGCTTCTTTGCTTTATCAATCCTAACTCCTCTTAGAGCTAAAACTCATTTCCTGCTTTTCCTCTTAATTTCTCTCTCTGCTTTTATGTATTATTTATCCCTGTAAATACATTATTTAGCTCTGTATTTCTATTATTCATTCTGCAACGCACCTAGTTATACTTTTTACATGAAAGATGCTATACAAAGTGCTACCGTATTGCATGCATCCTGCAGTGAATTTCTAACACACACAGGTGAATTACAGCAACTGTACTGCATGCCAATGCATGCCATGACTGTAGAACATGGGTGTACGAGGCTATCGAAATTATTTTCTTTGCTACCATGGCAAACACCAAAATATTAAAGATGGCTAGATAGAAAAGAGCTAGGAAACAAAGAATGAGAGAAAGAACAGGAAACAGAGATTACAGACAAGTTACAATATATGATACAGCAGGAACACTCCCCTTTAGCAACAGAAAGCTAAGGAAGAACAAAAATAAGAGATTTCCTGAAGACTTAAGTAGTGGAGATGGAAACGGAAACTGTCTTGATCTTCAGTCCTTTCAAATAAAGGGAGGCTGGAACTACATCCAGAACAGTTACCTTTGATGCTTATTTTTTTTCCTTGTATGAACTCCTGGCCTCAAAGAACTGATTTAATTACAATATAATGACAACATGGACAGCTGGACAGGAGTGTTTTCTGACTGGGTATCTATCAAAGAACAGAAATATGTGGAAGGCTACAAAATAGATGATTGATGGATGTTCATAATATATCCCTTTTCCTCCTCTTTGTAGAGTTGCATTAAACTGAAAGAGCTGACAAACATTTATTTCACCACTAAACATCAGAAGCACTTGCTCCACTATTTTATAGTTTTGCACGTTGTCAGCATTTTGACTGGCAGCTTCTTTGCATTTTAATGCTGTCATTGTATAAACAACACATATAGATTGATTTTATATACAGCATCCATCTTCCCTCATTAGAGGCTACAGCTGTTCGTGTACTATGGCATCATTCCCTAACTCGCAAAAATAAAATATTTAATACATTTATTCCTTTGCTTGTATCATAACAATTACAGACAAAATGCCTCAATAAATCCCATTTTTGCCAATATGCAGTGACAACAAGCAAACACTGGATTTGTATCCTAAAGTCCTTATTGAGAAGACAGCAGCCGGCAAATGTAGAATTCCATAAAAGTTTTGCTAAAGACTTAGTAGAAATAGAGACAAGAATCATCCTCTCTCCTCCCCTCCGCTCGGCAAGGTCTACCCCTTCCAGAGCTGCTTCTAGACACCCCTTCACCTCAGCACCCGTGACACGCATCTTAAAAAGGATGGGGTAGAGGAGGTAAGTCCCCTACAAGGATATGTAAACACAGGACCTCAAGAACAGCATCCCGCAGGGCCACAGTGTCCCAGCACGGTGTTAGGTACGCGCTACTTTCCAAGCCTGAGCTTGAAAAAGGTCTTACAGGAAAATCCCACGTTTTAGGGTAACTCTGCGACAATGAAGTACCCTGTATTTTTTCAAAATCCTACAACAACACGTGTTATGGAGCTATCCTGGTCAGCACGCACATGTGGTGACTACAGAGCTGCTGCTGAGTCAAGGGTTTCTTTGCAGGACCCAGAAAGCAGCAGAGAACCCAGGCAAGAGAGAACAGTGCACTTGCAGAACACAGCTGTCATTTGAGCTCATAGTATCGCACCATGCCTGCAATTCCAAAACGCTTAACTTTTAAGTATGTTGTTCTCTTGTTGCTGCAATTACTATAAATAGAGATGCAATACTAGAAATTAAACACAATATAACTGTCTAGTTTCGGTAACAGTATACTAATGTGCTTTCAGAAAAGGAGGGGATACAGAAATAAGTCTTATGCACAACAGCTCATTGTGTCAGGATCACAGTAAAAGCAATGTACTTTAAGTCGAGATATGCAATAACCCACTGTCAACTTTTGGAATGCAAAGCAAAAAAGGAGAGGAAGAAAGAGCACTATGCTCAACTTGGAAAGACAAGATAATGGAACAATAAAAAAGAAATTATTGTGTCATAACTTTGACCTCAACAGAGCTGCCCAGCCACTTACAAGCATTAAAGAGAGACACAAAAGTAATCAGAATGTGGTAAGAGGGGAGCAACACTGCCCACAAAGAATTCACATTTGTATAAAATGCAGTGGGTTTACAACCATAAAAAGTTATTATTACTATACAAAAGCAACGCATAGCCTTATTCAGAAGATCAGATTAGAAAATATATATACATTTGCTGTTGGCTGCTAAGGAAGAACTCCTGAGCTGGCACAGTAGAGACACACTGTCTCTTTTCCCCTCCCCACCTGTGGCCTAGGTGAGAACAAAAGAAACTATTTGAAAAAATTCTTCTGGGGCTATAAAAGAGACTACACAGCTTGGGTGGTTACTGCTGTAAACTTGGGATGATCCTAAAGAGGTCACAGGTGACAGGTACCATGAAAGAACTGTAGTGTATAGGGCTCCAAAGGACGAGAGGAAGACCAGAGGCCACTTCGTATGGCGAAGAGTGATGTTTTATCAAATCCAAACAAAGTTTTGCAGTATTTTTACATCCTGCCATTTGCAAAACTCCGAAAGCTATAAAACGTAGCCTAAGGCCTTTACGAGGAGCTGGCTGATCATCACAACCCACGCAAATCCCCACCGAAGGCACGAGCTGGACTGCCTGTAAGGGGACCTCTTTCCCTCTGGCTAGGGGAAGCACCTTCAACAACCTGGCTCCTAATCTGGTTGCCTCAGGAAATCGCTGCGTTTAGACAGCATGAATATGGTCTTAAAGGAATTCAGCTAAAATTCCAGCTGCAGAGAAAAACATGCTGGTTTATGTTTTAAAGGCCTGAACTTTACGAAAAAGTAGGCACAGAAGGATTTGGACACAGATAGCTTTGGTGGGGAGAAGAGTACAGCATGCACGCTATTTTTTATAAATCAGGAATTAAATATATTTTGAATACAATCTTTCTTATTGTTACTATAGGAAATAGTCCAATTAAAAAGAAACTCAATAGAAATGCCTTATATGAGAAAGAGTTCATACATTTAGGAAAACAGAAAATCAAACACTTGATATTTTTTTTCTTTGAAAAATTCTTTTTTTTTTTCCCCTATAAACTTTTGAGAAGAGTAATCCAAATTCAATTTATTAGCAAATTCTTTGATCCATTCAGCACTACAGGCAATCTTACCCAGTATATTCAGTAATATTTATGCTGAAGAAAAGCTGTATAAATAATGTGACAGTTATGTTTTCTATGCTTACTTGTTAATTTTTATTAGTTTGGTCATAGAAGTACTGCTAGTAGTCTGTTTTCACTTTTTGGCTTGTCCCTATTGCTTCATTATGTGATTTTATGGTTTCCATTAATGAATCAAAATAAAATTTAAGCAATATTATAAATGTAGCGAGCAACTATTTGCCTTAATTACCAAAAAAATTTCCTGCATCTGTGTGTGCCTTTTTTGAATACCAATATTCTCACTTCTCTGTGAAAGCTAACTACTATGAAAAAACAGATCAGGAAAGGCAATTCTGTTCAACAATAAAAGGTACGGATCTAGTCCAATTGTCCCTTTTTTCATGCTAAAAGTTCCAATAAAACGAGAAACTGTACTATATATATGGATTAGTGCTTCAATGAAACCAGAAAAGCAAGTTTTACATACTGCCATCTTCAAATTAATTTCACAGTATCTCCTCAAATTACAGGTTGCAGATTGGTGACTATATTTGCAACCCAGACAAGCTAAGTATAAATCCTTTTGCTCGCTGAAGACATCTACATTCAGCTATTTTGCAAACACGGAATTTTCTTTCTAGAAGATGTCTATCATTATCGTGATCATTCATAACTATTTAGCTGCTATAAATTGCTATAAATTGAGTTTCCCAACCAGTAACCAGGCCAACAAAAACAAGAAGTGAGATAGAAGGATATTTTAAATATTTAACTATTTATTAAGGAAACCAATCAACGCAGAAATTTTCAGCAGAATTTAAAAAAGTAATCAGATTTTAAAAAGCAATTTTCACAAAGGAGAGAAGGCTCTACAAGAGCATTCAAAGTAAACAGGGAGAAAATCACAGCTACAACATTGTTCGTATTTCACACGTTCAGAAATTATTTTCAGGCATTTCGGGACAGAGATCATACATATTCAAACATCACTGAATGCAGCAGACAAGCCTATTTAAACAATACATTTTAGGTCAGCACTCGGTCAATACCTTTAAGACACCACCACAATTTGTATTAACATTCCAAGCAAATGAATAAGCTTTGAACAGTGAAAGGCATGAAAATAAAGTACCGCACAGGAGAAGATTGCACAATACAACATGTTAGAGAAGAAGAAAAGATGGCAATGCAAAAAATTAAAAAGAATATGTAAAATGTCTAGATTACCTATACCGCCTCAATTATGAACATGAGAGCCATCACTACTACATCCTTATCTACGTGCCAAAACAGGCGTCAGAAGTCAGCCTAAGCAAAATGTGTACTTTCATCATGCAAAATATCCACAATAGTTCTAACATAGGAAAACATACACCCACATGTTCACCATATCCTTTAAATATGATTCTTCCCATCATTATTGACTCATTAACACAGTCTACATAGAATGACCAAAAAAAAAAGTTTAAAAAGCCCTGAATTGGAAACGTACTGGAAGGGCAAGAGAGGGGGAAAAAAAAAACCAAACAGAGAAATGTCAAAGGAAAGAAGTAATTGGTGGGCAGGAGATAGAGTAAAATGTTTATGCCATATTTATCTCAGCTAGTTTAGGACTAAATTACAGAAGACTTTCAAACAAAGACAAGAAAGGTTAGATTGCAATTTGAAAGGAAGCCAACAAAGTGACAGAATTTCTACTCTTCTGTTCAAATAGTATTTTGGTATCATCTTTCCAGATGAATGGAAGAGAGCAAGTTTGGAACAGTTTACATTAGAAACAGTGACAGAGTCAAAACAAGATACGAGGATGCGAGAGGATTTTTTGTCTGAATGGATAAATGGACTTGTATTTCAGGGAAGTCCGTAAGATTTAGAAATAGCTGGAACATGCTAAATAATTACCCAAAGTTATTCATGGAATAAAGAATGGGAAGAGGAGGAGGCTCAGCCTCAATTGTAACCACGTGAAGTTCAGTGTAATAACTGAACATCCATAATGAGATGTTAAGAAGAAGGTCCAAGGTACCTTCTCAAATACAAGACAGCTGATGACACAAAGTAGTAGTTTACGCAGATAAAACTACCTAGGAACAGGATGAAGTAGCAGATGGCCAGAATACCAACTTGAAAAACACTGACAAAAAAGGGAAGAGTAGAATTACAACCTTTGCAAGATTAATTCTTTAAAACTATATATAATGGGATCCTGCAGGATGTGCAACTTTCAATTAAACAGCAAAGGGTAATTCAAAAGTCAACAATAATTGCACGGCTTCCATAAAGAAAGAGCATCGTGATCAGGCCCCAAATTGTACACCTTCCTAAAATCCGGGTGTGTCAGACTCCAGAAATCTACAGCTTACTGAGACTTTACTTGTCTGGACTGTTTAGCCAGTCAATAATTAAAGGTAGCAAAATATACCTGTTACTATGAGCTTTTTAGAATGCAAAAATTCTGCCCATATTTTTCCATTCCACCTCCCTTTGGTAAGGCCTTTTAACCTTTTACTTAAATATTAATTTTATTAAAGTGGGTTCCCCCCCCGCATAGCACCACTAATCTTGAAGGGCAAGAAAGCCTATTTAAATGCATTGAAGTGCATTAGCATGAAAAAATAATGAGTCCTTACAGCATTCTAATTTAGGAAGGTGCACCTAAATTAGTTATAACATCTGCTGTCAAAAAATCTATCCAGACAGGAATCTCTTCAATAAAAATCTGATTTTCACATATCTGACAAAATTGCCCTAACGGGCTCTCCTGGCATCAGTGTTATCGGACCTAAGGAGGAGTCAGGAGCCAAAAGCCTCAGTGTTTTGCTCCTGTGCTTCCCTCTCCCTTCTCCTGCCTAACTAGCAAAGAATCACTCCGTTCTCTCAGGCCTTCGCAGGGGAATTGGCTCACTGTGAGGTCGGAAAGCTGATCCAAAAGAACACGTACCGAGAAAGCAGACGTTACCAACACATGGGGAGGACTCTCAGAGGTGCATCTGCTGAACATCTCTCCAGCCAGATAAGTTTGAGGGGCATTAGTCCACCATTTTGTATGAACCTTTGAAAGTAACTTGCCCTTTTTTAAGTCATCTGGAATATCAACTCATTCAATAGAGAGAGCAAACTGAGGCCCTGTTTTCAGAGGGAAGGGGTAGGGGAAAAACCTACTGTAACTAAAGCAGGAGAGGTGAAAGAAGGATCAAGTTGTACGGACACATTTTTTCCCCAAACAGTCCCCCAGGATTCTCAGCGGTACCCTGAAGATCCAAGGCCATGCCACGGGGCCATCACGCTGCTGGTTTGTTTTTTTTTTTTCCTTCTTGTAAAGAGTGTGAAACATCTGCAAGGACCTACTCCACCAAGAGGTGGACCATAAGAAAAACTTCCATCCTAGCTTTGCACAGTTCAGCCACCTTTTCAGAGCCAGAAGTTTTCAGACTTTGCAGAGCCAACCCTACTGAGCACCACAAGGCTGATTACTAATGTAAATTGAATGGCCTCTAAGTATTGTCAGTCAGGCGGCCAGATGGTTCAGACTTGGGCAGACTCTGAAAGCAAGTCACGAGAACACCAGTAGAGAATACGGAGGGAAGATGGGAGTTATTTTTGCAGGCATCTTCCAGAAGCAATTTCTTTCAGTAGATCACCGCTGTGAGGTAAAACTAAGACCTGCCAGCGGACGATGGCAGTGCAGACCTGGATGACCAGCAGTAGTGGCAAATGACAAAGACCGCTTTCTGCAAGGAGCGGGGAAGAAAAAAAATTCTTTGCAGAAACCAAGAAACATGAAAACAGGAAAACAAACTAACTCGGTCTGAGGTCTGCCACAGCACAGCAACAGCAGAAAAGTTTCCTTCCGGGTGCACAGGCATCATTTCACTAGTACAGAACTCACCAATCCAACCCAAACACCAACTTATTTGCTCCTGCTCTGTAGCTAAAGACTAGTGGTACTGGCAGATGACCTGCCAGCATTATATTGCTGGATTATATCCCGCTGCTGAAAGTTCAATGATGCACAAAGGTTACTGCTGGATTTGCAAGGTTAATTTTCTGAATTGTACTTAGACCACTGATAGATCTCATTTCCTTACTAAAAAAAGAGAGATTTTTCCAATAATAATATGAGTCATAATTCGGGAAGTTGATCAATATTAATTGGGCATGACCTGGCACACTTACTGCAGTGGAAAAAGGGAAAACAAATAAATGAAAAGGAACAACTGCTCCCAGAACTATTAAAGACTACTAAGAACAAAGCCTGAAAGGTAGATGTTGAGATGAGAGGGAGTTAATGAATTCTTATCTTCTGGCTGCAAGAAGAGAAAAAAAAAAAGACAGCTACAGAAATAGAACAAGCACATAGGACTCTCAGCTTCCAGAATTATAGGCTAATAGCACGACCAGAGCTAGCCAGAGGGTAACATTAAAACTAGTAAGCTAACACTAAAAAGATTAGTTTTTAATTTACTTTCTATTCTTTTTAATATCCTCTAGAAGCTTAAAAAAAACCCCACATTTTTCTGAATTGTGTTTGCTTTACCGAATTCTGGTACCGCTAGATGCAATACAGCCCATTCCCCACTCGGCCACGGTGTACAGGGGGATTTCGCCGCATGCTAAATCCTATCTGCCTCGTGTTTATCTTGGGAATCCTCATGCATACAAGCAGCATTGGATTAATCAGGATTCCCTTCTGAAGGAGCAAAGGTGGAAGCACAATAGTGACTATTTGTACAGAGCTGTAGCTCGTACCTGGGTCGCCAGATAAGAGGAAAATCTGTCTAAAGAATACAAAGCTCCATGTTTTGCTGCAATAAATTCTCCACAGAATTGCCTATACAGTTGTTGTGATATTTGACCTGTATTTCAAAAGTATCGGTGGAAACTTAACTATTAAGTTTTGGCTTCAAGTGGCAAAGGACCTTAAAACCATCTCCTACGTAAACAGTATTTCTCTTTGGAAAAATACATATGCAACAGAGTCATTACTGTTGACTTCAAACCTACAGGTGAAGGTCAACAGATTTCATATGGTGAACAGTTACTCCGCTCATGTTGAGACTGAACATACTCATAATCAGCTGAAATGTAATGAATGCTTAAGATCTAAGTCATCTCTGCCCTTCCCTTAGGAGAAGGGAAGTCACTCCATCGTGACCCACCTTGATTGCTTTTTCTGTGAAAAGATTCAGCTCTTCTACCACTTAATATGTCTTCCTGTTTATTTAAATTCCAATCAGTCACAGAAATAAGATGGAAAAAGCTTATTAAACCACAGATGGGGGACACAATAATAGGCTGGAACTGTGTCCTCTATTCACAAAAAGGATTGTTTCGCTTGTGAAAAAAAATCTATCCAGTGCTTCTCAAGAATATATTTTAGTTTAGCTTTTTATCATTTGCTGCTTTGCCACTTGCCACTTTTCTCTCTTCTAGGCTTTTCCCCTTTTTATCTCACACTGAATGGATGTATACTGCACGCTGTTTTCTCAACATGGCCAGTGCATGCACAGAGATCACTCCACCAGCTTCAAGAACCACTCCTAATGCATCCTGCTCAGGAAAGGTCACATCAGAGCATCTTCTACTAAAAGGTGTACTTTGACTTACAAGGATCTAGCGTTTCATTTGGCTCCAAGAATTCTCGGATGCCTGGTGTAACTTTTTCAGAAGCCCTACATTACAAATTCTCTGGGGAACACTGGGCATTTGTTCCTGGTTACCACAGTGTCCACAACGACACCTTCATCTCCGCCTGGAAGCCTCTGGTGCTGCTGCTACGTAAATAATATTCCTCACCTCCTGGCATGCCAGAGAGTTCCCCAGCAAGATTAAAAGCCTGAGCAATGACCCTTCTAGAAGACAGTACTGGCTTTGAACCAGTAGACAATCTAAAGTCAATTCAGTATTTCTTGTTATAACATCATAGGGCAAAGGCAGTTTTCCTGCATTAGATTTTGTTTTCAAAAAACATAGGAAGTTTTGTATCAGATACTGTTTTTTTTCCCTCTTTTAAAAAAATATTTAGAATCTGTAGTTTTAGCATACAATAAAATATAAGTAAGGTTGTGTTTGTTTCTAAGCCTACAGCAGCAGCACCTTCAGACACAGCAGTGCCTGCCACCTCCCTCAGCGCCTCAAACAAGATGAGCTCCCTTTAAGCACAGCCTGTTCCTGTAGGGACACAGCAAATGAGGCAGACTGGATCACTGAATTACACGAAAAGACAAACAGTCCTAGGAAGGATATAAACTAAGGAAACTTGGGGACATGCGCTGCTAAATCTCTCGGGAGCCATTATACCAGATGGCCATTTACTCAGACTCTTCTTTACAAACAAATCCTTCTAAGACATTCAAAGCAGCTTCTACAAATTCTTACAACAGCAAGTGAGAGGTAACCTGTGCAGCGAACACACAGTACCTTACCCACGCAATGCCCCTTCCTAAATTAAACTTTGTTCTGCGCGCTCTGCTTACTCCATATATCTGTTGTGTAGCAAGCTACAGCATGACATATGCAAGTACATTAATTACCAGATCAGGGAATAAGCTTGGCCATATATTGTAAGTCCTGCATACCATTTATACTTCATAACTAATTTCACTCTCTCTCCTTTGCCTTCTGGTACACAACTTCTACCTGTAGTCTCCTTAGACCTCATTAATTAAGTACCTTAACCTTGCATAAAGACTTTGATGGGAGTCCAATATATTAAAATTAGTTGTTACAAAACCAGAACAATCATTCAGTAGGTGCCAATAAACCATTTCTCTGCAACCCAGGAGGCACAGACACTTGCACTGTAATGTCAGACAGTCTGTTCACATTTTATGATGGGAAAAAAAGTGAAATCTAGACCCAAATCATCTGCAGTTCCCAGAGATCTCACAGCTCTTGTCCACTGAGCTAAGACACCTGGTCCAACTCTCTGCATGCTTTCCATCCTAATAAATATCCCTAAAAAAGCAAAGCCACGGCTGATGGAAAAACAACAAATCTGTTCCTTGAAGGATACCGACATGCTGAAGCATGAAATCAGATCACCGCCTTTCAGGAACATTCATGAAGAAAGAAAAAGCACGCTTACTCCATACTAGCCCGTACCCAGTATCACAGACCCAAATTCACATGCATGAATTTCGGTCTCCCACATCCTAGGCACACATGATTATAAATTTTTTAACAAAAACTTTTCCGACCAGTTCTACCCAGCAGACTATTAAGGACAGGATATAAATCCCTGTGCATGCAAACTCTCTTGCTTTCCACTTGGAAGACAATATTCCCAGGATACATATGTTGAGAAGGAATGACTGTTGCACGGGCACACCTTCTACAGAAAGAGAGAAAAAATAAAGTAGAAGTAGAGCTTTTAGGTATCACTGGAGAGGATGGATTAGCAGGGCAAAGAATAAGGTTTCAAATATGTAGTCTCCCTAGAGCTTTAACTTCAAATTGAAGCCAGACACAAACCAATCTTCCATCTGAAAAGTGGAGAAACTGCATCTCCTGCCGTTTGCCAATGTGGAATTTCCACGAAGACCATAAACAGTGAAGCCTGTTCCATTCCCTGTGGACATTAAAGGACTTTAGTTTCTATGAGATGCACGTGCTCATCTCATTTACTGCCTCTGCTGAAAAGTCTTACTGGCACAGAAAAGACAAGGGTTTTGTGCACGAATGGTATTTTCCCCATCCCGTAAGATCACTGTAAGTCAGACTGTCAGGGCTGCGTAGGGAAGCCTGCCTCGGTACTATCCATGGCGCTCGACAAGAAAAGCATTTGTCACTCGTAATACTCACCTGCTACCCTCTAGAACTACCATGGAATTCACTTAAAATAGAGCCAAGAACATTAAATTCTGCTGTGCTCCAGCTTCATTATTTTGTATGCTACTGAGCATTCTGCACCAGTCAAAGTTTCTAGATTGATTTAAGATATAGCCACCACTAGTAATCAAGTTATGAGGGTGTGAAGCATGGGTAATGACAGCAATGCCTGCACTAAGAGGAAAAATATTTATAACCTCAAGGCCAAACTAAGGTGGAAAGTGCTGGTTTAAGTTCAGCCACATGAACACCCAACCAGCTTTGAAGCATGGAGTTGCTTAACTCTCAATAATTACCTCAAAAGCCTGTACTCCTCACCAAGGTGAAAGAATTCTTATTTTCCCATCAGTTACCTTTTATTCCACACGAATACTATATTAATCTTTTTAAAAGTTATCTGGAATTCACTTCTATCACTAAGTAGTCCTAAAAGCTCTTAAATCAAGGAGAAATAAGTACTGTTGTCAGAGAACAACCAAACTCAAAATTCTATAGTAGAGAAATACAGTTTCTTTATTCATGTTTCTTCTAAAAGAAAAATAAAATACGGTTCTGCTCTCCAGTGGTGCGTGTTTAAAGGAAAATACCTGTGCACAGACAAAACCAAATGTTTTAACTCCCTCATTTTTTATCTGCAGTCTTTCCTGAATCCCAAAAGTATAAAACTCTTACGATTAGCCTTTGCTAGTAATGATAGACAAGAGCAAGGGATTTTATCTGATGAGCAGAAAATAAAAGCGACGTTTGATTTTCCCTAAAAGCCAACCGGATGCTTTGGAATAATCCTAGAATGACCATGATTTCACCGTACTACAAAGAAGCTGAATTTCAGGCTTAGAGTGGTAAAATTAAGATATCAACTCTGGATTATCAGATAAGAAAGTCTGATTTGAAACACTTTTCATTAAAGAATTGTTCATCTGCATTTCATGATATCTTGTCAAAGTATAAATATATTGTGAGAATAGTTGTACACCCCAAATCTAAGTATTTAGCTGCATGAAACGAATGCTAAAATTCAGACAGCAGCATTTCCTTACTCATTTCCCTGACAATAAATCAACAGAGGTGGCTGAGGTACAATTGAAAACTTATTATATATGCTACAAACCTTATTATCTAGGAGGAAACCTAAATCCTGGTGTGTTGAAGACGATATCTCTCTTGGAAGGAGAGACAACCTGGTCTAGCGGAAGGTGTCCCTGCCCATGGAAAGGGGGTTGGAACTAGATGATCTTTAAGCTCCCTTCCAACCCAAACCATTCCATATCTTTTCAGCTTATGCTTTTCTAACCTTTTGCATTACTGAGTTACAGCCACTGTTGCTATATACATTCCCAAATCATACCCAATGGCAAAAGACAACTTAAGCTTTACAGAAATCCTCAGTAACGATCAGGCTGATAACTGACAGCACACAGACTGTCATCTTCTCTCCTGTGATACTTAATTCTCTTTAGTTCCCTTCACAGGGAACAAGGATGGAATGGAATTCCCTACTTTTTCCATTCACAAGACTCAAGGAGCATTTCAAGGGAACTTCCGGGAGGTGAAAGAGAAGGCATAAGCATATTCAATAATTATGCAAAAAGTAGTGAGATAAAGGAGGAAAGGGAGGATGGCGGCAGGAAATTTCCATCTCCGAGATCAGCCTTTGGGGAGGAGAACAACACAAGGAGCCCAACTTTTATCCTTCCTCCTAAGCTGGTAGGAAGCAGGAATGAATGA
Organism: Phoenicopterus ruber ruber; assembly: GCA_009819775.1. Taxonomy (NCBI): domain Eukaryota; kingdom Metazoa; phylum Chordata; class Aves; order Phoenicopteriformes; family Phoenicopteridae; genus Phoenicopterus; species Phoenicopterus ruber. Next base: position 2,791,867 of record CM020221.1, read on the forward strand.
ACTCACCGTACCGTCTTGAAGATGCAGTGTGTCGTTTAGGGTACAGAGGAGGAATGCAGGCTGGAGCTTCCTCAAAGTTTCATTAGCCCTCAAATCCTCGCAGAAAGGTCGGCGTAGACGGGTATCTCAAAAAGAGCTGCTGCTTCTTCAGGGAATCTGTCAGACAAACACAGGCAGCTTATTTAAACAGCAGCTTAAGAAGGTGGAAGGGAGAAGTCCTAACATGGAAGCAGTAGCATCAACCTAGAAACATCCCTCCTGGTATCATGACATTGGTCTGTTAGGCATCCATGGGCAAGTGAAAACAGCAGCAAACTAAAAATATTGAAAAACAAAGTACTATTCTCAGTCGGGCTGAAAACTGTACAAGTTGGCAGCGTATACTAGTGGCAGCATGCCCAAACAGTGAGGGACAAGGTTATGGCCTCAGTCCCTGAGTGCTTGCCAACATCTGGCAGCAGATGCTCAGGGAACACATGCTTCCCATTACACCAGCAGTTAGAGGATACATTAGATGGCATCCTGCTCCCAGAACTATCAAGCATTAGCACAACGCACTTATGATCAAGACTGTCATGGCAGAGGGGGCAAAGCATCTTTTCAGAACACCTCTCTCTAGCTGCTGCATTTAAATGCATTCCAATTGATTACAGACTACAGTAGCATTTAAAACATCATTTCCTTCTTTTTTTATATACATCTTACTACGTCGATTTTTTTTTCCTATACGCATAAGAATCTGAATCGGATAAAATGCAGAACATGAACTTCAGAATACCAAATACAGCACATGGCTGTTCCTCTGACAGTCTTTTGTGGCTGAATTTACAGAGAAATTATGATGATTTTGTAGAATCAATTCTAGGACTTCAGCATAAAGAAACAACCTCATAACAGCAGAGCGAAGGAATCCTTTTCTTAGCTACCTCTACCGCTAACTTCAGGAGCCAGTATTCCCACGAATACTGGCGGAAGGTGCACTACTGTTTGGCACACGTATTGCCCTCTGTATCTGATCAAAAAGAATAAAGACAATCAGACTTACAGAGGCACAAAGATACAGACGCCTAACCCCCATAGATACACGGGCTACGAGTAAGTACCCAAGAAGACAGGGAATATTACAACTACACACAGGAGACAAGCTGAAGTTAACCACCACTTGAATTCCCCTAAGACATGCAGTGATCAAAGCCTTGACTTAGTTCTACACCCTACAGTTAAGGTGTATCTGCACAGTTGAATGAAAAGAATAAAGTAATTGTAAAGATGCACTTTATATCATTTTAATTTACAAGAACACTCGATACTTGAAAAGAGTACATTTCATTAACAGTTTTCAGGCATCTGATAAAAAGATACTAGTATATTGAGCACTCATGTCCTTTTCCTTCTCATTATCAAAAGAAAAAAGGCAGAATAAGTACTATTATTGAACAATCCCTGTACATGGAAAGCACATTAACAGACACATGAACAGTATGAGACTGGTACTGCACAAAAGAGTCTTTGCTAAAATTAGAGCTGCAGAGCAGCAACGTAGAACTGTTGACGAGTGGTCGAAAGAGGGAAGAGAAAATGACAGATAATCTACTCCAGCCCCTATTCCAGGACGTACTTGCACCAAGAAGACTTGGTTTGGCTAGTATTTTAAAAACTGACTGGGGATAAAGGCTGTACGCTCTGCCTGGCAATCCCTGCTAGTACTTCACTATCTCTAGGTTGCGTAGTTGTTCTGAACACTTACCTGTACCTCCTGTGCTAAAATTTACACCTGCAACTTCATATCCACTGAGTGAATACGAATAGCAGGCTATTTCTTTCCTATCCACAGCAGTCCCGTATGCCTGAAGACTCCTACAGCCCTTTAGCCAGCCACCACCACTGGCTCAAGAAAATGACGTGCCGTGGCTCCAGACTCATTGCCAGCTTCCACGGTATTCTGAAAAAGTACCTAGTTACTCCTGCCCAGTTTCTATACTAGGCTCCTGCTGTGGGCCACCATTAAGGAGGGTTCACTGGACAAGCTGTGACCCTTTACAGTTGTTATTACACCACACGTTCTCTTCTCTAGACTGGATAACTCAGTTCCTTCTGTGAGGAAATGCTGCTCATGTTTCCTGCACTTTCCACAGTTCTGCTGCTCTCTTCTGGAAAAATTTCATCCGATTCATGTTTTACTTAAGGTATGTCTATGACTAGATACAGTAGTTATTAGTCTTTCCAGTGCTAAGGAGGCCAAAAGGATAATCTCTGTACTTCTTACAGGAAATATTCCTGTTACATTGTATCCTAGTACAACAGTTATCACTTTTCTTAACAAAGTGATGTTATTGACCCATGTTTACCTTGCTGCTTTTCTGCAGAACTCTCTCAGGGTGTTCCCCATCTTGTTTTTCTGCAGGATATTCTTCCTGCTTTAGCCTGGAACATTGTACGTGTCTCTTCTGACTTCTCCTAAATGCTTTCTCAACTTTGGCAATACCGTTTTGGATTCCTGTGGGGGAAGGGTGAAAAAGCCTGTAACATTATAAAAATCTGATGATGTTCTTAGGAGTAGAGCAGGGAGGCCAAACACCTCCATTCTCCCTGGTTGGGCTACATCTTTCCTGAGATAAGAATAACACAACTTCTCTTAATTAACCATCACCTTCTTGGGACTACACTGCATTTCAGGATGTGTAATCCTTCTAGGCTTTCAGCTCACAGGAGACAGAGTGAGAGGAAGGGTGCATTTCCTATGTGGTAAAGACTTACAGAACTACATTTTAATGTTTCAGGTTTTTTTAACCCTATTCACATACTTCAACACATCCAAACACTTCATGTCAATTCAATAAAGCGAAATATTCTACATCAGTTTTTCAGATTGGGCAAAAATATTTTCGGTCAAATGAAACGTGTGGCAACATTTCCCCATGAGAAAGTTTCTGCTTTGTAGCTACTTCATCTTCTGTTGAAAGCCATTCCTAGCAGGCACTAAGCAGGACTCCATAGTAGGGAAACACGATGGGAGGAGAATGTAAACATGGGGGAGGCAGAAAAGCAGTGAAGAACAGAAGTGAAACTTGAGCAGACATTTGAAATAAAGGAAGCCTTAATTAGTCACCCGTGCACAAACTTCCAGTGGATAATGATTTTTCCACTTATAACTACTGTTTGGCAACTGCCAGTCACCTACACAGTCACTGGTTTACTAGGCGCTATTTTGGTTTTCAGTAGTGTTACTTTAAAAGCCAGAATATAATATAACAGGAAAACAACTGGTTCTTCAATATAGCCTATTTTCCTCAAGACATCCATTTTGCATTAGTTACACCAAATTTCGTTACTCCTTTACTGCAGGTACACTATAACCATCATTTTCAACATTCTATAGTTCTTGTCAGTTAACAGCTCAAACTTTCCTTATATTAAATTACCTGGACAGGAAAGAGAATCAAGAGTGTTCTATGCAGCAATGAATGCGAAGAACAAGCCTCAGGAAACTACTGGAACCGCCTGCAGCCCTCAGAGCTTGCTGAAGCTTGAGTCACATCTGAAGATTCAAGCTGAAAATAAAGCACACTTAAATCTCTTTAGCTGCCTCCCCAACTAGTCACTGACTATCTGGCCTCAGACCTCATCTGTTTACCTAGCTTAAAAAAAGTACACTGAAGTAAAGCTCCTCCAAGTACATATTGATCCCTGGCTTTCACGTGCCTCTGTTCCGAAAGCTGTACCTTCCTGGCTGTGAGCTACCAGCTATTTTCAGAACTGTTACCAACTAGATCACCAAGATAAGAAAGTTTCTAAAAGAGCATTGTTATTGTGCTACTGAGCACAACAGTTAATAACTATTTGCTGTCAGGCTTTTTGAAGTCACTTATTTTGCCAGAGCTGCTTTGCATTCCACACCTTCCTGCATGCTAATTTGGAACATAAATTCTTTTCAGCTGTATCTCATTACCGCACAAAATAAGCAGATCACTCCTCTATCACAATTACTCAAGTTCATCCTCCCCTTCTATTATCTTCAGTGACAAACTGACAAGAGAACTTAAATTTTGCTGGCTTTTATTGTGCCAACACTACAATAAGTAAACCAAGAATGCGTTTTCCAAAGGGTCCTGAGGGGCTGCAAGAGCCACAACCCCCTCAAGTTTTATAGAGCTGTTGCCTATTTCTTGTAGATTCCTTGAAAAAAATCTCATCAATGCCCTTGTTTTAACAAACACTCAATCACTTTACTTAGAGTAGTAATTCTCCAATAAGTTTTGATTAACAACAGTTTGAACTATGCTTATGCCATATGTACTTTAAATAAGAGGAAAGTTACCTAAAATTGTAATTATAAAATTTTGTGTGCATTATACATACAAAAAAATAGTACAGCGATATCTTAAGACATCTTTTTCCCTAATGTTGTAGTTCAGCAAATGTACCACAGATGTTCCTACTTTTTACAGGTTTTTTTAGTTAAGGAATCATTTTAGCAAACCACAGGTTTGCTTTTCTAGATTCTTGTGAGAAACAGGTTACTAATGAAGGCATTTTTCAGAAGAAATCAGGAAAGACATAAAGACCACATCAGGACAGATGCTCTCTCCCCACCAGACACAGATTTGGGGATGAAACTAGAGCCAGATCCCAGATTGCTGGGTAGCAGCACCACTATAGCACACTATTGCAGCTATGTAGGACACTATGGCAGCTATAGGGGTGCACCGCAGCTCCCCAAGGTGCCAGCAGCTGGGCATTTGGATACGGCTGATGGTGTCCTCCTGGCAACGTGCTCCGGTTCTCTGAGGAAGGAGGCCAACGCTCGATGCCATATCGATGCCAGAAGGGGAGTTGCCTTCTTCACCCACAGCGAGGTGGGGCTGCGTGTGCCCCCAGACCCGGATGGCTGAGGCGAGGGGCAGGCTGCAGCCACCACCACTGTCCAGAGCCCACGCGGTGAGGCTACAGCAAAAACACGGTGCTGCCTTCCCCAGTGTGGAAGAGAGCCAACACATCCTAAAACAGTGGTGTTGCCTATTTTAATGGCCAAGCTCCCCTATCTCTGCTGGCCGGCCTTTGGCTGAGGAGGCTGGTCACCCTATTTAGCTTGTAGGAATATTTAAGTGCTGAGGTGATTATATCTCCTGTCTGCACCTAAGGGGGAAAAGGGAACATAAATACACCAGTGCCAACCTGCTGGATGAACAATGAAACAGTAAATCAGGGTTATTCCCTGTGCTCTGAGGAACCTCACAAACAAAGCTGCCAGGGGGAGAGAGCCAAGATCTCTGGAGCCTCCTCCCTCAGCCGCTGCCATCTTTTCAAACGACGCCATTTTCCCGCCCACCGCCATCTTCCCGCCCATCGCCATCTTCCCGCCCACCGCCTCCTGCAGAAGAACCGAGGGGCCGTGCCGAGCCATCGCCTCTCGGGACGTGGGGGCGGGTGCCGCCGGGGCGCACCGGGCGCTCCTCCGTTTCCCTGGCGTGACGAGCCCCGGGCGGCGGCGGCGCTCGCCCCTCTCCTCAGGGGCGCCGGCCGGCGGGGGCGGGGAGGGAGCGCGCGGGGGCGACGGGGCCGCCTGAGGCGGGCCCCGGGCCGGGTGAGGGCGGGCTGGCGGCCGGCGGCGCTGGCCCTGGGCGGCCGGTTCACCTGGGCCTCAGACTTGATGGGAGGGAAAGGCGCTTTTCTGCCGGTCTTGCCCCGGAGCTGCGCGCTTTGCCGTACGAAGGCGGCCCCGCGGGGCAACCTCTGCCCAGTGCATGCCCGGGGGTCGGTGCTTCACCTTCCTCCTTCTCATCCGCCCATCCCGCCCCTCGCTGTACTCCGTGCGCCCGTTCACCTGGAGAAGGCAGCGTTTTCAGGCTTCCAATATCACGAGGCATTTAAGTCTGTGAGGATTACTCACCTCCATAAAATTACATGTTAATAATTTAGAAGAGGAAAGATGATAAAAATTTGACAACTCCCTCTCTAAATTACAAGGTTTAGCATGCACCTTCATGTGCAGTTACAGTCATCTCTGGAATGTCTGTCTTTTATTAAAAATAATAGGATCTTGAAATATTTATCAAAATATCAAAGGACATCAGGCAAGTCCAATTGATTTCTTTAGCTTGTAAAATGCCTGATATAATGACACACCGCATCTTCAAGACATTGGGCTTTTTAGGGTCTCATGTCGTACCATTCTGTCTTTGAATTATTTCTTGATGCAGTTCTGCTTTTGCATTTGTTACGGTTGTGTGGCTATTTTTAAAGCCACCTAATACTGCTCTTCACGATTCAGGATGTCCCAGACTGAGGAGAGAACCTCATCATCTAAAAGCAGGAATATTATCTAGACCTATACTACACGCAAACAATTGATAACAAGCTTTTTGTAATGAAATCCCATAATCTTCCATTACCGTTTGACAGGTACAACCAGCAAGTGTATGATGAAGATGCTTTTTAGAGGTATATCTGATTCCTCCGTAACACATACAATGGGCAGTTTTATCCATATTCTGGAAAGGCTGGACCTTCTCTAACCCCCCTTCAGACTGGAATTTTCTCTATCAGGAAATTTTAACGACCCATCATGATAATATACCTAACCCTCATTCTCTCATTTTGGGTCAAAATAGACATCCTTCCTCGCCTTTAATGCTAATATTTAACAATTTTTTCTTGTTGCTGCTCCCTTCCATCAAAGTAAGTCACGCTTCAGCAGGGAGAAGAAATCGCAGCTTTGCTCGTTAGTTGGAGATAATCATTTGGCACACTTCCAAAGCATGGAAAGAGAAGAGGAGGAAAGATTTCTTACGTGCCAAAGGAACACAGCCTTACCATTTAAGCAGACAGTCAGTGTTTTTCATTACACTAACAATGTATTGATCTCCTCCCTCCTGCCAACTGCCCAGGTCACCCAAACACTAAACGCATGTGGTTGCCATAAATCCAGAGTCTCCTTATGAGTCTTTCACCAGGAGGATCAGTAGAAGAAAACCAAAAAAGCTTGTTATCAATTGTTTTTTCTTTTCTGTATTGGACATGACTGAACCTTGTTCTCATTTGAAGACAGGGTACTTTCTACTTTTACTTGTTTAATTTTAAATCTGGAAACAGACGGGCTTATTTGCAATCTACCTCCTCTCAACTGGAAAAATCCCCATCAGCTTAAGGGAAACAAGGTCAAGTGCAAAGAAAACCAAACAAGTATGATCATTTACAAATATATATGACACCATCATAGCATGGAAAGCGCCCTTAATAGTACAACTCCCACATCAGCTTCATGAAGACTATTATCCACAATACATACCCTCATCTGGATGATTAAGAGCCAAAGCTCCATGAATCTTACTGACGCGTTACAGTACATGTTAAAAATCTGTTCATTTTATGCACGCAGCCAGTTAAAAACCCCAAAAGACAGCTTTCTTACTCTGGGATTCAGTCACCTTAGTTTGCTTTCACATACGTGTGTGTACTCCCCAACTGAAAGAACCACTGCTGTGCAAATACTTGAGACAGAAACCGCAGCTAGAGAAACAATTGCAAACCTCGGTGTTGCTGTTTCTCCCTGCTTACAAAATATGTGATCAGTTCTTCATAAAGAAACTTCAGTTTCGGGATTCTTTTAAAGTTCTCAAATGTGTACAGTGGTTTTCTTCCCAATTATCATCGCTTTTGTATACAAGGTTTATAAACTGATAGCAAGCCATAAAGTAAAAGCGTTCCCTTTCCTCCTGCCTGAAGAGGATCAGCAAGGTTGTAAGTTAAACAGCATCCTATAATTAGGGCTCACTTCTCTTTGTTTAAATACTTTTAGTTACAGCAAAAGACAGGCATCCCTTGCACTCCACACAGTCTCAGCTTTTACGTGTCTTCACTGGCTTCTTCATAGACAAGAGGAGAAGAAAATAATTCTTTTCACTTAGTTTGCATTCCCTGCACTTCAGTACTTCCCTTGTTCTGCAGTAACAGTTTCAAGCATTCATTGGTGAGAAACCACATCGTCCGAAGACTCAGATAAGAGAGCAGTTAGCCTCTGAATTCCTGCTATCCCATTTTTGAATCTATAAAGTTTACATTTTCATGGGTTTTCTTCTCAGCACACATAAGGGCTTAAAACTAAAAAGCAAAACTTTCAAAATGACACATTATCAGCACAGAAAAAAAGAGCTCTTTAGGTTATCAGAAGTTCCCAAGAACAGGTGCATACAATATATCGGGAGTTGCCAACACTTCGCTGCACGGCTGAACACTTGCAAATAGGTGGGAAAAGGAAGAAGGTATTCCCAGATGAGAGAAGAGAAGGTGATGAGAGGAAAGAACCAGCACCTTCAGACAAGGGCAATAAAAAGAATACTTTTCACTGTCATCTAATTAGGTCTTGGGGGAAATCAGTAATAAATTTCACATAACAGTGCAAGCGTGAGGCATGCAAAAAGTGATTTGGTAGGACGATGGCAAATTAGAGTATTTGTGCTTCCCGACTGGCAACATACTCGCTTACTAAAAAGCCATGTATTCAAGTAGAGCATTTTTTTTATATATATATATATAGCGTGATTATTTCACACTGGCAAACAGCTGTGCATCATTCTATGACTCTGTAATTCACTATGACCACCCTAAGGGTCAGCACACTAAAACGACCCATCATAGGGGTTTAGGAGATTTCAAGAGGTTGTGATGACCTTGCTCCTCTCGTTTTGCTGGGGAAGGAACCAGGTGATCCCAGGGAAGCCCTAGCATGCAAAATACTGACTTTTCTATGCTAAACTGCACTTTCTGAAACTAAAAGAAACATTCCTCTGCACCATATGAGAGCTAGTCCCCAAACGATTTGATAGTACAGTTCTTCAGTGCATTATATTACATTTACATAAATACAAGGTAACATGCTGTGCAATCTCGCTCACCCAGGCTTTCCTTGAATATGAAAGAAACGTTATAAATTTATTTCTTTTCAGTGTAGACAGACTTGGGTGAAATGTTCACACTGGTGAAAAGGGCAAGATTCAAGAAGCCAGAAGCAGTCAAGAGGAAACAAGGATGGAAAAAGGGAAATCAGGGCATGAAAGTGAGAGAGGAACAAAAGACCAAACAGCCCAGGGTATATTAGGTGCGACCTCACGCAGGCAGTGGTAGCAGGAGGAAGGCGGCCAAGAGGGACATGCAGAAGGCTGAAAGCGAGGTGAGAGGCAGATGCACTTTGACAGCAGAGACCACATGTAAAGATCCAGGGAGGAAAGGAGCTGTAAGCTGTCTTCAGTGCGTCTGTGGAAAAACTAAGGGAGCTCAGGGAAAATGGAAGGATAGGGCCAGGAGACATCACTTACGTCCCGGTTTATCCAGGTGCAAAAGATAAGGCTAGTTTACGGGATTTCATTGTTTGAACTTCTTAAAAAGGTCCTGCAATGTCAACGTGTTCCCTCCTTACCATGAACTTGACACAATCCCTTGTGATGTCTGTGAAGCTTTTGCTACCTAGTCAGTGTTTTATAGTGAGATAAATGCTCATTTTTGCAGCTTTACATGCCAAAAGGAAACTTCAGCCTCAATCCCCAGCAGGGCGGTCGTACTAGAAAAGGTCACCCATTTATGCTGTGTGATTTGAAGGAGAAACACCATCCAATAGCCAGACTTAAGCAAAGGCTTGGCACCAAGTCTCACATGACAGAAATTCCACTTTATAACATGAAGATGTTGTACAGTGCTATGACTGCAGCATGGGGTTTTCCGCTGAGAAATTAAGAATCTGTAATAAAGTATTTCTGTAGGAAGCCTGCCTGGGAAATCATGTGTATATTTAATTCAGTGGAGAAAGTGCTTAGAAGTAGTTCAGCCTTGCAAAAAATATTGCCCCTCGGTGTAAGTAAGGTCAGCAAGAGCCTGAGTTATCCACCACATAACAACCCATCAGCCTTTATAATCCTGACAGCAGCTGGGTTTTGTTCTTCTCCTGAGAGTGCAGGAGATGTGTTAGGATTTAACATGCAGTCTGTTTTATTAGTTCCTGGAAGGAAGGACGCTAGTGCTGTAACTCCCTTTTGTAGAAATGTTTTAAATGCTCAGTGATTCTGAATGGCTTTGTTAGTCACACTATCCCTGCAGGGTGAGAAAGGGCATATTCTTCCCATTTACTTACAGACAGTAGAATAGCATTTGTTTTCGAGCTACTCAAGGTTACAACCTGTGTGTAACCCAATGAAGAACATTTTTGTCAATCGCCTTTGGAATGTATATCTTACACACTTTTAACCTTTAACTATTAAATATTCATATTATAAAAGGTTCTTCATGCCAGTCCTTTAGCAATTTTTCTCCAAGAAGAACGAGCTTATAAGATGTAAAATCCCAAAGCAGAAAAGAAACAGGTTATCATTTCAGCTTCTTGTACCACTTGTGCAACAAAAATGCTACAGAGGATGCAACATGTGCAAGTGCACATTATGAGGAAATCTGCTTATCATATTAGCGATGTGTGCACATGTGCATGCATATTTTATGTAGATATTTGTCCTCCTTTCTCACAGTGGGATTATTCCGTATTTAAAAACACACAGAAAATACATTAGAAAATGGATTCCCATTCCTGATGTAAATAAAAAGTTGCAAAAAGACACATTTTATCTACACTCAAAGTGCCCTTTTTTCCTTTTTTTTTGGTGAGGGTGGGGACGGTAACAGCAAAGAAATGATTGAGATTCTCCCATAATTTTCATTTATGGTATATTTTCAGATTTTTACATGGAAGATGTAAAAAAGAAACAGCCCCACACCCCCTGTTAAAGTTAACGGCTATTCCACAGCAAATCCATTGCCACCAACTTGAGTATTTACTCCCAACTGTAGAATAAGAAGAATAGGAGGAGGCATAAAAAACTTCATCATCTTCTTCAAGTGAGCAAAATTGAATTATCCTGAAACAAACAAACAACTTACTGGTAAATATATATTTACTCCCAATGCTGCAAATGTCTTTAAGATTCCGTACTTGTCCGACAGCCTTTTTCACGCCACTTTACCAACATGACTTCTGCAGCGTGATTAGTGGCAGGCAGCCTTGACCTGCCGTGTGCAGTCACAGTGGCACGTCCTTAGCGGCCCTAGAACAATGCTTGCAAATTCATTTTGGTGCATACATAAGCATGAAACACTTTATGCAGGGTAACATATTTTAGCAATCTTTAGCCCTAAGCGCCACAAGGTAACCACGCTAAACAGCTTCGGCTTCTTTAAAGTCATTTAGGAGCCACTATAAGGTTGCCAGAAATAGAGGGTAACAGAAACGCATTCCATAATGGGATTAAATAACTTGTGGGCCAACAAACACTTGTAGGATGTAGAAATTTGGTTATTGCAGGGCCAGCAGACAGTTTGGGGTTGAAGGGAAATGAAAGTAAATGCTAAATTGCAAATCCTGCCTTGGCACCAGGCCCACGTGGCCAGGATAAGCAGCACGGCTGCCAGAGTGCTACCGATGCAGGAGTCGGTACTCGGCAGCGGGACATCAGGACAGCCGCAAAGCACATCTTCCTCTCTGTTTCTCTGTGCAGGAGCAAAGCCCGTGCAGCAAGCAGCTGCTGGCAGCACTCGCTAGCCAGCTCGTGGAGGGCGAAAATACCTCTTCCTAGGGAGCGCCCCAAACACCCTTGCTTACATCCCGCTGCCTTTTGCTCTGTAAATTACTCCTAAGAACATCTCTCCATTCACTAGTGCGCACAGTCAAGTGTTTAATTGCCTGTTAAATCCAAATTCACTGTTTCCTTACTCTGTTGGTAGACGCAACCCGTATTCAGATGTTTTATAATGACACCTGCCAGAGCAGGATTTGGCCCTGGTGCTCGAGCTGGAAGCCTCTCGCCGTTCAGCAAGGCTCGCGCGCAGGCTGCCTAGTGCGATGGGAGGGCAGGAGGAGAAGCAGTAGCTGGGCATTTCTCCTCGGGCTTGTCTCTTGTCAGGGGTCTGGGCCAGCACATCTCCCATCTCATATCACCACCGCATGCTACGCTGGCATCTGCTCCTCTTCTCCCAGTCTCCTCTGACCTTTTCCAGCCATGATTTGACTAGAAAGTTTCTAAGCTTCCCTGCAGCACACATGTCCCCTATAGGAGGGATACGGATGAGAATATACAAACAACTAACTTTGAGTGTAAAGGGGCAGGTAATATACAGCCACTTATTAGCCATTTGGGTGCATATTTTTATCACAGAGCTATAAAGAGTAATTTTGGGGTAATTTCAGCCCTTCAGTGGAAGTGGGGTAAGCTATCTCAGATTTGTCTCAGGGGTAGGAGCATTCCTACCTGATAATTGCCATAAAGCAGCTGTCAGGTGGGAACTTGCCTCTTGCTTTTGGCAGCAGCACCCCTGGGTTTGTGGAGTGCCACAGCCTGTCCCCGCTACGATGTGCGGTAAGGCGTGCACCATAAGGACTGCTGCTGATATAGGGGAGTCCTCTTAGCCCCCCTCCTCATCCCCACAGCGGTAAATTTGCAACTGTCCAATCTACAAATGATGGTTTTAATCTGCTATAGCTGTTTTGCATTGTGTGCCGGGCGCAGAGACTGCTGCAAGCACTCTTGCGAGGTTTTGGTTCTTCAGTGCTGCCTTTTCAGCTGTTTTCTCTGAGCTGCACAGCTCTGCCACACACATGCAGCGTTCGTGTCCTGCACAAGCACAGCCAAGACAGACGAACTGCTAGAGGGAGGTTGACGTAGTAGCAGCTAAACATTTAAACTCATCACTGTGAACGGCACAGAGTAGACTATAAGTAGCTGTGTAGAGGGTAGGGAACACTCCGTACTGAGGTCTGCATGGGCGACAGACGCACAGCTAATAAAAAAGTAAAAATGGCAGTCCTGTGCATTGAGCAAAAAACTCTCTGATGGAGTCAAGCAGCACATAATATCTGTTGTTCACCAAAAAAACCCCCAAAACCAAGAGAACAGTTGTTACACGTGAGCTGCTAAGGATGCCACCGCTATAAATTTCTCCACAGCTACAATCATGAGTGTGGCCAGCACTCTCTGGAGCTGCGTTGGAGCAAACGCTGCTATCCAGCTATGCCAAAAAATTAGCTGACTGTCACCAGCATTTTATTGGTTTACCAAAGCTCATGCATATTTATCAGGGCAAATAAGCAGTCCTTTTTGACATACTGTCCAATGCTACTGCACATAGTAAAAGCCCCCACTCAGTCCACATCAAAAATACTGCAAAAAAATAAACAGAATCACTGTTAGGCTGAGGGGGGTCTTAGCAAATGGACGAAAATTACACCTAAGTGTTGTGTGTAAAGAAAAGATACCTTTGGCAGGAGTCAAGAAAAAGGAAACATGGCACAAAGTAACGTAGGACTGAGAACGTATGTCTAGAAGAAGCAACCAGCTGACTTACAGAAGCAGACAGCGATACTTTGCTCAGTGCATTTGGAGGGCACGAAACAGAATGAGTCAAGGAGGAATGGAGAAAGGGAACGTTGGTGTCTGGACTGCTTCTGGAATCTGAAAGCAACTGGTCTTAAAGTAGCTGCAAACATGCTTCAACAACCACTGACAGGAGCAGCAAAGACCCATCTGCCAAATCCAGGTGAGTTCCAGACAGCTGACTGGAACGGGAATGAGGAGGAGAGAAGCACCCGCCAATCCCACCTCAAGAAATGCTGCATTTCAAACTCCAGGCAAGAGACTGAAAATAACTTTTGGTGGGAAGGAGAGGCTGAGGAGCAACACTATGCCAAAAGCAAGGAGGAGATGTTGAAACTAGTGATGGGCAGTGGCTCAAGTGGAGGTAGAAGCATCCCTGGCCATGAATTTTTCCTCTGATTCGCAGAATCAGATTCCCACATGCTTTACTTTTAGTGTACTTTTACTTTGCATTACGGGTTCGGTATTTCTGAAGAGCACAATTACAGGTCGCGAGGTTGGGATTACGTGCCCTTCTCAGGATTCTCTCCAGTGCATTTCCATCTTAAAATGTGCATCCACGTTAGAGGACTCCCTTTTAAAGTGCAAGCCCCTATCAGGCCATCTTACAGTTGTTTCGTATTTTTGCCAGCGTGCCTTTGTACTTCGGGACAGCAGCAGTGCACTTTAGCCCCATTTTTCCTCTTACTGTGACTGTCATTTGGTATTTGCTCCTGTTCGTGAAAACCATTAGGACAGCAGACTGCCCCATTCTATTTTAAGTTGTCTTTTTACCTGGCTCGTTGCTCCCTCTATTTCTTGTCGGCCAGAGGAGCAGTGGCTTTGTACCCCTGTGTCCACATTAGGCAAGAAAGTCATACCGAGAAGTACCACATACTTGTCCCTTTGGGATGGTACCATCCTGAACTTGACGTCCCCAACTTCGTATCTGTGTCACTCAATCTACCCTTTGTTCCTACAGATTAATTTTTAGTCTCCATATTAACTCTCTCTTCCTGTCATGGCATCCTTTTCACAGCTGATACACATCCATAAATCAATAGCAGGCTGTTACAAAACTTTTCCTACCCGTCCTCTAAATAAAGGACAAGAGAATGCAGCTGAAATAATAAATGCACGTAATTTCTCCCAGCCCTCTGCCTTACCTCACAACACTTATTTTCCCAGACTTTGATACTTTGTGCCTGGAGTATAACTCCCTATCAGCTTTTCAGATTCAGAAAACTATTGTAATTCGCATAAACTTTTCACGCTTAATACAAGCAAGAACTGTATTCCCTCTCCACTCCAACAGAGTCAGGACGGTAGAAATTCCTAACAGACTGTAAAAATTACACCTCGGATTTACTAAATGATTTCTAAATCATTACTTCTGCCCTTAACGCCTGACTCGAGTCAATGAGACCTGAGGACACAGCAGTTTGCAGAAATCGGTTTTGTAAGATGCAAAATACATCTGTTCCCACTGTAAAACATCAGCAGAAGTTTATTGTAGATTCGCTGACTTAGCAGCCTTAAAAGCAGAGGGGATCAACGAGAAAACTGTGTGCCCAGCTGGGCCACGTGGCTTTCTGGAGGTCTGGATCAGAGGAAAACCATGCTGATCCAGCCTGCCCACCACCCGGGGCCAGCCAGGTAAGCAGAGCAGACTTTTGGCAGAAGCAAGAGACAAAGCCTTCATTCCCCCGTCCACACAGGCGGAGATTGCAGGCGAGTCCTGACCCTCATCTAAAACCACAGGGACGAACAAGATCAGGGTCTTTTCCTCTTCATAAGCTCAGCAATGCAAGCTGTTTTATCCCAGTCTCTTGCTAAAAACCTGTAATGACTTTCCTGACAATTTAACTCATACGTGTTCGTGTTTTAATTGCAACATTTACGGGGAGCATGAGTAGAGATGGAGAGGACCAGGCAGTCAGCTGCAAAATCATATGGAAAATTAGAGGAAGTGAGGCATAAAATGATTCTACAAATCCCTGGCAATAGGTGACCTCCAAGTTAGCAATCTTGAAATCGGTTATTTAAACTATCTTTCTAGAAAAGTTGTTTTGGTAGTACGCGTGGTAATAAAGATATATAAATATATATATAATTTTATTTATTATATTTATATATGCCTCTGTGTGTGTATATATATTAAAAAAAAACCTCCTATGGTTGCTCTAAAAGCAGTGAACTGCTCTTACTGTATTCGCGGAGCTTTCCGGACACCTGCAGGAGATGGACAAGCTGTCTTGAAGACCAGGGACAATGCAGAACAGACATCCATTTGCTGCTCATTGCATGCGTATAACCTCCACTCTCAGTTTTGCATTCACCGGCGCACACGTGCCACTCGGTACCAGCCCAGCTAGAAGCACGAGTGTTTCACTGGCCCTTCTCAAACGGAAAGAACCATCCAACCCCCGCTGCATCTCTCTCTGCGCTCACAGCTTCCACGCTACTTTAACCTGAAAAACTTCCTTCGCTGCAGACCACAAGGATAACTGCAGTTCGGACACCTGCTACCACGAGAGGGCTTTTGATAGATGTAAGTTGAAGTGGCTGAGCAGCAGTCCTTACACAATTTCCAGAGACTGCCAGCTGGCTCCAAAATTTCACTTGCATCAATGTGTAAAACCCAGCATTTTTACTTTTTTTTTTTTAAACAAACATAAACCAAGCGCAGCATGGAACGGCCTAAGAAGAATTGGGACAAATACTGCAACACTGAAAACAGAGACTGGTTGGTAAAATAAATCTCCCGAATCATGAGAAGTTCACAGCAGCGCCATGGTGACGCACGCCGTAGCAAACAGGACTCCAAATAATATAATTTCCTATTTGGAAACCAAAAAAAAAAAAAGTGAAGAGTTTCAGTAAAACCATTCCGCGCTGCATAGTAGAGAAGTGAGTCAACTGCAGAACTTTTTACCTTCTTGAGAGCCCTGAACACTGAGAAGTTTAAAGATAATCTATATCAAATACATAACCAAGTTCTGAAAACATTTAACGTACTCCTTCAACATAATATGATTTTAATAGCCCTTTGAAGTTTCATTAAAATGCCGTACCGGCCTTCTATGAATTATTAAACTATTTTTTTTCAGTGATAATAAATGACAGAAAAGAAGCAGGTAAACAAATAGAAAAACATAGGCATCTCCGCAATTAATTTTGGGGGAAAAAATGTAACTGTCTCAGCCAGTAACAAGTAAAATAAAAGAGCAATTACACTTAACACTAATGCAACCTTTACTGTAGAAAACATAACAACCGAAATGGCCATGCAAATAAGAAATCAAACACTTCTCTAGTAATGTATTTGTATCCACATACTCTTATCTTAGAGAGTATGATGAAAGCCATTAGCACACAATTTTCTGTAATAATGTTTTTTTAAAAAAAGATCTCTCCTGTAAGATAAGATCATGTGAAAATGAGTCAGACTTTATCTGCAATGGACTTGTTCCAATTACAGGTAGATTAAAACCCCACGTGTATTATTTAAATATGCCTCCATATTGAAATTTGCTGTCTCATAAAGGGAATCACTTTATTCCAGGACCGTGGACATTGCAAGAAATACTAATCAACAACTGGGTTTTTGTAGTAAAAAAAAAAAAAGGGTGAAGGAAAAAACCAGAAGAATGGAAACCCTTCCCACCTACTGTGTTTTAAAAAATGTTTAGTAAAAAAGAACCTGAAAGAAAGTTATCCTTTTATTTCCTTTTAAAATATCTGGCAAGAGATTTCAGTTTTTATTGGGAATTTGCACAGTAGGGGAACGAACAGGGGGGAGAAAACATTTTTCAGCTACTTGTATTATAAAATGAGCCTTTTTCCTGAGTTACTGTTAACATCACTGGCATTGCAGTTATCAGTCGCAGTGTGCAAGTAACATTATCCCTCCCAAAGTTAACATTTTTAGAATAGAAATATCTCTGCAATATAATTTCACATTATGACAAAGCCCGGCACAAACAAAAAGTAGAAAAGTTCTTCTCAACGATTTTATCTGCCATATTAAAAAACCAGATGCTCATGAGACGCAACGCAAAGCTATTTAAATCCATCCAAATACATAGCACTTCAGCTAGATAAAGTGAGACCAGAATACATGTCTTGCTATTCAAACTATGGTGACAATTTCAGCTGGACAGATATAAATGCATTACAATTTATCTAGCAAATGTTTAGGATGTTCTTTATTAAGTCTGAGCGTCTGTGAGAGTTCTCATTTTATTCTCCTTAGTGAGGAGAGGTTCCAGCAATAGGGAACACGTTTTTGTGTGTCACTGAACGGCAGACGAAAGGAAGATCTCTCTTTTTACAGACTAGCATTACTTCAAGATAATGAAGTATTTATTTGGACAAATAAAGAAGTGACATGAAGTGACAGTCAAAGGAAGAAGAAAAAAGGCACCATTTACAGGATGGTCTCCCTGACAGAAGTAAAAGGGGAGAGAATGATCTTAGCAGTAAAGTGTTTTTAAAGTGTTAGTTGCTACACATAGTGAATGCAATTCCCCACTGCCTCGCATACTTTGGAGACATTCACACCTAGGAAAAGAGAGGACCAAAGGCGAATTGCCCCCACTTTGCAAAGATGTAACCACATATTACACAGTCAATCGGGTCAGTTAAACATCTCCTTCCTTCCCTTGTCGTAGCTGGGGGGGGGGGGGGGGGGGGGGGTAGGTCTGATGCTTCGTTGTTAATGGGATCCTCACCAAGTCAGAAGGTGAGGGATGAAAGCCCTGCCAAAAACACCTTGCTGCTATCCCTTCCCTTTCTCTTAAGATAAAAGGGCCATCGTATTTTCTGCTAAGGAAAATGGCTTCTTCTCAGTTTACAGCAAATAGGTCTTTAGTCATTAAGAAAAAAAAAAAATGAAACAGGAGCACTGATGACGCAGACTGAGCTGAGATGAAAGATAATCTAAGCCTGGCTCCAATACTGCACAGATCCCTCGTCTCAAGTATCAGTAACAGTAAGAAGGCATGAATTGTGGGTCAAAAGTGGAATAATTAATGGGAATGAAGCGTGGAAAAGAAAATCACCAAATGGGAGAGAAGGAAAAGGCAAAGCATCTCAGAGCGATTAAAACCTCCTGCAAAGACGTATTCAGAGCTCCTGAGCTCAGTTCTGGTCAGCTTTCTTCAAGAAAGAGGCATCAAATTGGAAGAGACCTAGAGGAGGCGACAGGGGTGATCAGGGAAAGGAAAGCTTACGCTGAGGGGCGACAGCATTGCTCCCCACAAACGCGTCACAGGGGTAAAAAACCCGACCAGGAGAAAAAAGATGAGCGCATGATACAAGCTCTAATTCAGCGTTAGCACCACCACGTTCAGGTGCACAAAGAGGAGAAGGATACATAACTACCTCCAAGAAGGCGGCATTCCCCTCTGGATTAAATACTTGCTCTTAAAACTGAGGTATTACCTATACAGAAAAGTAGGGAAATAACAGAGGTACGACAGTCTAGATTAAATCTATAAATAGGAACCAAACAGCTCTGCAGAGCTGCACAACAATTCGGCTCATAGGTGAGCCTGAACGCGGCGCGGGTCTCCTGGTATCGCAGTGGTAAATGTGGGGCTTTGACTGCCAGAGGCTACGTGCAGTCTCAGAAGTTATTCAAGTATTACTGCTCCTGAAATGACTCATCCGTGCAGTGCCAGGCTTGTGAAAATGTAAAACTTAAAGCCTTAAGACCGATGAATTTACTTTCTTTTGTTTAAGGAGATGATTGACTAATGCAGGTTTGCCTCTTAACATAAATAACTGCTCTGCTGGTGCTTTGTGGGGGTCAAAAGTGGAGGGATGCCGCAGGCTTGCAGCTTCATTCATACGGTCAGATGCATGTTCAAATAAATAAGACTGCATTTTCCTAATGGAACTGTTTAAATTTTGCTGCTAAAATGACAGGAAAAAATTAACGTGAAGTTCTGGATGCGTATTCAGTTGTAAAGTATCTAATGAAATAAAAATGTTTTCCTAATGAGGTATTATCTGTCTTCTCTACTGGTAAGTTTTATATTTTTTTGCATATACATACATACATATATAATACATCACCAGAGTTAATAGACTCACCTACAAAATATTCTCCTTAGTTTTCATTTTTGACTAATCAACACTGGGCTTACAAAGCCTGAAAGGGTTAGAGGAACCCGGTTTCTCTTGTGTATCAGGAAGATTAAATCTCACCATCGTCTGTTTCTGCCCATTTAATTCCTCATGCTTGGAAAACCGATACTGCTTGCAGAGCTCCCTGTACGAATACTCCCTGAATTTAGGGGCGTAAGGCTAAGCTTTGCTTAGGAAACCTCTGTTACGAATCATACTGAGCAAAGAATTTCTCTCACATTCATTTAACTCTGCAATTTAATACCTTTCTATATTTTAATGTATTTCATGAACCGGGCATTTATCCCTCCAAAAATTCTGAAGTCTGCCTCTTGAAGTAAGGTGCCAGCGTCGTGTTTCTGGTCACCGGCAGATAATTCACCGCAAAAGCGTGAAACCTACACTGCGATCACGGGGTGCAGAAGACACGGAGTACAACCGATTCCCTGATGTAGGTGCTCACACCATGGCCTGCACAGACCTGCCCTGCAATGGCACCACCACGTAATAAAACCTGCTCGGAAGTTGTCTGTGGACTGATCTTTAAGGATGTGAATGACAACAGCAGGTAATGTTTTCCCATTTATAGCCTCCATTTTCCTTGTTCAGTATTAACAAGATAGAATTTAGGCAAAAGGGTTTCAAAATGATACCTACCATATTTGAAAAGCATCAAAACAGCAGAAAGGTTTCAATTACCGTCTTTGCTGGTGAATCAGGATAACAAAATACACAGCAGGGGTGTTTCATCATGAGAGTATCATCATCATCTCTATTTTAAACATGACCTGTTAAATAGGTTTACATCTTCTTTTGCTTCTGCAGGATCAAGCAGTACCTTCAGCTCTGACCAGGCACTTTCTTCTCTCCTTAGAAATATCAGAAGAATCAAATGGAAAAAAAATCCCCTTTCCCTGGTTTAGTACCCACAGGGAAAGGAGATATTTCTACGTGCATTTTTAACACAGAACAACAACAAAACCAGTTTTAAATAATCCACTGTCACTTGCCTTTAAACCTAATAAATCTCCATTTGTTTGTGTGGTTGTAACAGGGGAGGTACCAAAACCAATCCTCCAGAAGGCTTCCGCAGTAGCTGCATTCGGCAAAACACGCGGATAGATTTTTGAAGAGCTAGCAGTGATGATACAGAGCAGGATTTCACAATATCAATATCATACACAACGTTGCCCTTTTGCCTCAAACACTTTGACAACAGCACATTTGTAAAGGTGGAGGATGATGCTGCCTAAGCAATAAGTTTTCTTCATTTTCCTAGTTACAAGTACATTTCAGTGAAGTTTCTAATTCAAGAGCAAAATATTGAAATATGGGTAAGACGAAACCCAATGTGTTTCATAGACCAAGAAGTAACTGCTACTCAAGCCTGCCTTCAGAGGGAGTCTTCAACGGCAGGAAAGTGAACGAATACGCTTTCCGCTCAAAAATCCTCTTTTTTAAAAAACTGTCAGCTAGACCTGACAAGACATTTGAATGATACAAGGATGCTACCAAAAAATCTTACTATAGTATGTGTCAGATTATGACATGGTACCAAAAATTTCATCGAATAGAAAAAAGAAGGGTCCTCATTTCCCTGCTACTTCCACCCCACATTTAACCACAGAGCAGCTGGAAAGGCTCTGGGGTTTCCCGAGAGCTTCTAATTAGACAATGAAGAGCCTGAAACCCAGTTTTAGTGAACATGCACCCACCTGGGCAGCAGGTTACTTCAAAATGAGATTTTCCCTTAGCTCAGAGAGAGGGAGGCACTGAAGAGGGAGAATAACACGTTCAGAAGTACTCTCAGGGAGACTTTACAACCAAGAACCACAGGACTCTTGCACAGTCTGACAGGCTCTCTATTATTTATGTAAACCCTTTGTACATTTTACACCACAAAGGCACTACAATTGTCTTAACCCTACCCAAGAGGAAAACGTTAATGTTTTATCTAGTTGGCAAAGTACTTATGACACATTCCTAATGTAGGATCTGGAATCCAGGTATATGCTAAATAAAGTCCGTGGCAGGCCCCTATGGATTGGTGCTAAGGTTGTCTTCATACTGGACGCAGATGATTTTCTTTAGCAAAAAAGTTAAAATAGACAACTTCCTTTTAAAAAGGGACCAAAGATCGCAAAAGCAGGAAACCAGTTTAGGGAAGATGGCTGCCCGCTTCTGCAACCCCGTGAAATACAAGGCAAGCTCAAAGCACAGACGGTTTGATTCAGTCCCCCAGCTGAGAATTGCTATGTTCAGGGACAGGATCCAGGCTTTCTGGCGCAAGAGGTAAAATCTTGAATGAGCCGGCAGATACCGATCACGAGTGACATTTCAAAAATAAATTCTCAGCCGAAAAGCAGGCAAGGAGATACGGCGGCCTTCCCTATTCCTGTCATCCCTTCCTATGCCATTCTTTTGCTCGTGTATCTCCTGCTTCGAAACTCACACGGCACTGATGATACTTAAGAAAAGCCTTATTATTGACATCTCTCTGCATGCTCGAGGTGAGAACGGTTGCTCAGCGCTCACACGGTACTGAGAGAGGAAACAGAAGAGCGATGCCTGACTCCGTATGGCTGATGCAAAAGAGACAAAGGGCCACTCCTGCACCTGCGGTTCTCAGCACCCAACAGGAACACATACAAGTTGCGAGGATTTCGATTTATCCAAAAAAGAATGGGAATTTGAGCGCCTGCAGCTCTACAGAAAATTTCTCTGATGTTTAGACGCATAAGCCAGCCTTGTGTTTGAAAAACGCGGTTCAATAGTACCTTTAAATAGGTTTTCATATGGTGAAATTTCAGGGACCTATTAAAAGGCTGAAACTCTGAGTAATCCAGACAAATGACCCAGAAACTTCACATATTTCCCCAGGCATTTGGGGTTCACCCAGATCATTGCGAGCTAAATACCAGGGCTGTGTTTTTAATGCAAAAGGGATTATAGAGAGATTCTCTCTATAATCTCTTTTATAAAGAGATCATCTCTATAGAGAGGGTTATTATTATCTATTTCTATAGAGTCTAAGACAACCGGGAGACCATCTGTTTATTAACATTCACTGCCACGTGGGCATCTCATTCTTTCAAGTTTCTTCAAGAACTCCCACCAAAACTGGTATTTCGGAATGCAAGTTCCTAGTTCCTCGTGCCATGTGTTCAAAAGATGGTCCATGGAAAGGAATTCCCTATTCAGAGAAAAAAAACAGTGTTTTTGGAAAAAACCAGATGCATCTCTTGTCAGTACTGCCTGGAATCCAATTTACAAGCTCTTCAGTGTTATCTGAAGCCTCTACCACGTAGCACAACAGGCTGTGGGGATTTTGCTCCCAGCCAGAGCGGGAAACAAAAGTTATTTTCCAATTATACCATGCCTGAAGTGTTCAGCTTACTATAGGAATTCCATAGTCACCAGCTATCAGTGACGATTAGCATACTATAATGGCATTTAATTTTTCCCATGGGACATTAGGTGGCCCAAATGTGTACTATAATAATTACCTTTAATTTAAACGGTTTCTTTTTTACCTCTTACAATCTAAGTTATTAATTTTCCATCTCTGTGGAAAATGAGTTTATATATAAAGTGTACTCCAGTTACCTTCCGCGTGGTGTTGCATTGGTAACCACAGCTCTGGATGAGTCCGTACTGCCAGGTGAGAGTTGTTTATCAGGAATGTTAACGACAGCCGAAGGAATAGGAGTTTGATTTTAAAATAGGAGAAGAATGAACACTTAGTGAAATAAATGAAAAGCATCAAAAGGCACGTGATTGATGGGAAGTGGCGACAAGGTTCAGGAAAATGAAAGGTGTCGTGTTCATCACACGGGCTGTTCATCAAGATCACCTTGATGAACCAATATACCAATACCAATAAAGGTCAAACATCTTCCATCACAAACTTGTTAAGAGTTTCTGATTACGCCAAATTTTAGATCATCCCCATAGATCAGCTGGAGAAATAGAGAAGTTCCACAGTCTTGCTGTGTCTCAATGCCTAGACCATACTTTCAGATCATATGAGATTTGATTTTACTTATAAATAAGTTAGTTTCCTACAGCAGTTATTTCCTGGAGAGAAAAGTTCTTCCAGTTTTAATGGGCACCTCTGTAAAGAGCTGCAGGATGCAGAAAAAATCCAATGCTAACAAGTGGTGTTTTATTGGAAGATTATCTCATCTTCTCCAGAAACTATTTTTCAGTTTTCTCATGTTATCCTATTGATTTATTTTCAGTTTCCTCGTATTTATATGCTTACTTTTCACACTGCAACGATATGAGGATTAAAGAGCATGAACAAGTTTTCCCCTGTTCAGACTATTTAACTTCAACAAAATGAGAACTGGAAGTGATTATTTTTGACAAGTTTTCACTCTGCAGGCT
The DNA here is from genome assembly GCA_009819775.1 of Phoenicopterus ruber ruber. Taxonomy (NCBI): domain Eukaryota; kingdom Metazoa; phylum Chordata; class Aves; order Phoenicopteriformes; family Phoenicopteridae; genus Phoenicopterus; species Phoenicopterus ruber. Next base: position 2,815,773 of record CM020221.1, read on the forward strand.
ACCAATAGCTAGATAACTACCCTTGTGAAATGAATGTCGACATACAATTTATATGCATGACATTTCTTCTGTCCAAATGAAGATGTCAGCAAGATCTAAACACTTCAAGCTAGTACATAACAATTAATCTTGGAGTTAGTAAATTTAGCAGCCTAAAATATGCATGACACATCCACGGTGTAGACCATCCTTATTTATAATGGAAAAATTAATCACGTTCCTATATAAAACAAAAGACGCCAGCACTGTAGCGCAGAAGTCCTACTCAAAGTTGAGAGGATTGCGCAGCGTTTAAGACACTGAAAAGTTGTGAGAGGTAAAGATTTTGTTTTTACAAAATCATCTCTGACTCAAAACACAAGAGCCAGGCACGTTTCTGTGGTGCCCGTGGCTCTGCCTGGCTGTCGCTAGCTTTTTTCATGGCAGCACAAAGATCGGCATCGGCCGCAACGCACACGCAAAGGGCAACCAAGTGCTCCAGCGACTAACGCACACCACCGTCCCCGGTGCCAGCGCACAGGGGCTTGGCCCTGAACCATTAGTGGCATAAATATGATGGACAGTGACTTCTGTGCCAGAATCCAGCCTGTACTTATCCAGTCTGTCAACTCGTCAACTTGCATGATTTTCCACAAAGTTTGCTGTCCTTATGAGGTAGATTTTCTCTCTCTCTGTCTCTCCTTCCTAGACATGCATCATCTCTCAAATTTGCCTTTTCTCTTGGTGCCATTCTGTACGCTGTGCTCTCTAACAGTGGGGTTTAGGCAGCCTTGTACCATTACCTGCTTCCACAGCTTTAATTTTAATTAAAAGCAGCACCACCATATATCAGCTCTGCGGCCTTTTGGAGAATTAGCCTGCTCTTTCCCAAGTCATTTCTTCCTAGTCAATGCATGCACGTGTAAGCGTATAGATACAAATGCATATATGTACGTACATCTATGCACACATAAAATGAAGTCCAGAATCAGCAGCTTTAAGGGTTTGCTTGGACCTCTGTTATACAAATGCCCAAACTTTTTGACCCTCCCACACCTATTACTCTCACCATTTCCACGACCAATGTCCGGCCAAAGCTTTTCTTCATCCAGAAGCCCAGCTCCAGACACTGGAGCGAGTTCCCGCACATCTACAGGCTGATGGTATTTCCTGGGCAAGATCTCGGCCCACATGATGTCTCGGGAGGAGAGGACGTGTTTCACACATGCCAGGGAGGAAGAGTCCACACACGGGGTGTTAGTGCACAGCAGCTGATGTTGGGTCTCTTCCTCCTTGTAGAAGCAGTGGCTTTAGGCTCTGGTGGGCTCTCATATTTCTGCTTATATTGCTCACCAGCATGATGCTTGTCTCGTTCCAGTGAACGACGTAAAAATCCAGGGAGTCCAGAGGAAATCTGGATAGTGGATAACTGACTAATTTTAATTGCTTACAAACTATGCGTGAGTAATGAGCCACGGGTCATCTCTCTCCACATTCAGGTCTGAATTTAAGACATTTGGGTACCTTAAGTAAATTCTGCAGTTTGTGGCCACGCAATTTATCCGATGACATATCCCCTTCATTCATGTGATGTATTTGCCCACAAATAGAAAAGGAAAAAACAGTGTTTATGTATGTGTTTGCGTGGGGTGCGTGTGGGCATGCATGCAGACACACAGACTTGCTGACTAACTACGTACATCCAGGCTTAGAAGAAATTACCTTGGAAAGGGCAGCATCTCCAGGCTAATTCTCCAAAAGACCACAAAACTGATAGACCACAGGGCAGTTTAATTTATATAGAGCCGCAGGCGCTTCCAGGGTGCAGTAAGTGACACAAGCGTATCTCAACTTGCTGCTAAACACCAACTCATTGACAGAGTTTCATGGCTATGCTGGGTTTTCTGGCAAAACACAAAGCACAGTGCGTCTCCTCTACAATTCTGGTTAGAATTTTTTTTTTTCCCCTCCAATCCACGCTATTCAAGTTTTTCATCATTAAGCAAAGTTCTTGCAGAGAGCGCTCTGGACGCCAACAAGCTGGAACGCCGCCAGACCTACTTGCAAAACCTTCAGTCCTTTGCCAAAGAGGCCTGAAACGGCCAGCGCTCAGCCGAGAGTCGGCAGCAGAACAGCCCTCTGTGATCCCAGCCAATAAATCACGGCAGGTACATAGCGGGAGGCTGGAGGGAAAGTGCTTAAAGCAAATCTCTGGTCACATAGAGAACTATAACTCAAAATCACTACATAGTCTCGGGCACAGAAATAAACCAGAGGCCAGCACAGACCTCAGGAAAGCAGGTAGAATTCCTGTGGCTGAGACTTCAGTGCAGCAGTGGAGTACATCCAGTGTCGTTACTGCTCGTCCTTTCTCTTACCCCAATGCAATTAAGAAATCAGAGTTGGATAGAAGTCCAGCCCACCAACTCTGTGCATCCTCCATGAGATGCAACTTCAAGGAAGGCATATATTCTCCATATGGAAAGTACAGGACCGTTGATCATTTCCTAGGGAAAAATGAGGTGCTTTCCATCCAGGATGTTTTCAAGCTGAACCACTGAGCATCTGGAAACTGTTCTCTCCCTTGTTCTGCCACCATACTTGTTATATTTACATACAACGTATTGAATTAACTTACATACTTCGGACATCTGGTAAACAAGTATTTAAAGATCCTGTTTTTCTTTCTGTTACTTAGAACAGTGGTAAGTTCTATTTCAGCACACAAGGGCTACGTTCACTCAGTCTTACAACAGCCTAGAAGATTTCAGTGGCAGGTTTTAGTTTTCAAAGGAGATCTCAAGTGATCGCTCAATGAACCCGATGTCTTCCTGTTCGAGCCAGCTGAAGGAATCGCAACTTGCTGTCTTGCTGCTGACCGCTCCCGCAGAAAACCCGCAGGGCTTGCTTGGGAGAGAACACAAATCCACGGCCATTTGCCCATTAGACAGCACATGCAAGGGAAAACCAAGAACATGCCAATGTTTAAATGCTACTGCAAGTTACCTATGTATCAGAGAGCCTCACCGGTGAGAAGTCCAAGCAGCAGATCTAATGCTTTAATCACCCCCACTCCTCACAAAGATTTTGACTGCTAACTTAATCGGTTTTCCCAGCACGCACAAAAAATTGAAATGTTTCTGACTGCACTTCACAAAGCGAAGCCTTTTGGTCCCTCCCAGCCCATTTCCAAAAAGCCATGACATGTTCCTGGGAAGGACGAAGAGGCGTCGTGTACCCTCTTCTCTCCAAGCCCTCGCACCAGCCCCTGGGATGCTCCGGTGCCCACAGGCACCTCGCTCAGTACCGACCGCTGCCGAGAGGCAAAACTCACTGCTCGGTGAAGCGATCCTCAGCCAGGCTCTGCTCCTCACAGTACTTTCTTAGCGGCTTGGGAACCAGGTCTCTACTGGGAATATCTAACATATAGCAAGCAAAAGGCACCTCACCTGGTAACAGGGCAACACCATGGGCCACAGCTGCCCTTCTGCTCCCCGCCCCCCCCCCCTTCTTGCTCACTGTGGGGCTAAATACAAACTGGGAAGTGACTGGAAATTCAACAATACTTTTAATGCATTATTTATACACGAGCACGCGCTAGTTCAGAATGCAAAATGAAATCTTGAATAATTCAGCATTTCTGTCTTTACTGAAAAGTGTTAAATACTATTTTTAATTAATCATCAAATATTAAAATACATTAAAAAATCCTCTACAACAGCTGATAATTCTACGGCCAAGCAAACAGCGGAGCAGATCAAAATACCATCTCCATCATTTGCAATACACTACTCAATTGCGAAAAAGCTGTCACAGCAGCAACGTGTGTCCCCAGCCATGCTTTGAAGGCACAGCAGTAGATGGAGGCACCGTGGAAGATGAGCACGGAGGGTTACCCCGTGGGTGCGAGCACCTTTGCCAGGGACGCAGCACACTCCCCCGACGCTGCAGGCTGGGGAACGAAGCCACGGCCCTGCCCTCTGCCCCTTCTGCCCAGGGGACACCAGGACCAGCCTCGCGCACGGAGACAGCTTCCTTATGAAGACAGACAACAGAGTTTAGGTTGCACGCATACGGTCCTGGTTTCCATCAGTTTTTAAATGCTACATTAAAGAGATAACTCACTAGTACTATTCTTACAGTGAAAAGGGAAAACGTTAAAGCAAGTAAGTATAGTTGCATAGGTATAAACAAGATTTCTACATTTTTATTTGCTTATTGCTTTCAGTTCTCACAAAGTCTTGGTATATAGTGGCAGAACTAATGGAAATGTGTCTAAGGGCTGCTGTTTAACTTTTGTCATTTGTGACTCTCTGTCAAAGCTCAAATTCACCCCCCCAGGAAGCAGCAGCAAGGCTACAGATGGATGCACGCTGTTTGCAATTTGTGAGGCGTCCCCGAGGTGGTGGAAAATAGCTCACAAACTCAGCATCGCTCGGACCGTTTGTCTTTCCCGGCCGCAAAACAAATCCTTCTGAATAACCATATCACAAGAAATGAGGAGCAAGTCCTGGACAACAAACTATGTGGCTTTTGGCCACAGCCAAGGGCTGTCGAGGAGAAACAGCTGCGTTAACAGAAGTACCTTGAATGGAAAAGAAACGCCAAAGCGTAGGAAGAAAATACAGGTCACTACTATGAGAATAAAACGCTCAGGTGGAGCCAAACTTTGCGAGATCAAGTTTCCCCACCAAAAGCCATAGCAGTAAATGACTTCAGTGCCAGAACCTGAATCCATAGGACGTTAATCCTTGTACAAACACTATGGCTCGTGTAGGGCAATTGCTCAGCGATAGTCATTGCTTTTCTGTTATGGTGAAGAAACTTTTTGGCTATAAAAATGCTTGCTGAGCATCTTATTGGAGAAGTTTATATATTGTACCTCTCAACTGTGCCAGGACTGAAAACCCATCAAAATGAGAAGCAGAAAATCATGGGTTTAGTACTAATAAACAAATTGCAACTTTTTCAACCACTCCTTGCTTTTATTTTTTTTTTTTTTTAATTCCTATATATGCTTTTCGTGCCCATCCTAGCTCCCGAGTACATGGATGAACACATTTAACACTGCTGACAGTCACAGAAAAAAACCTGAGAAAAATCCTAGGTGAAACTCTTAGACCAGAATCCTCTGAAGATTTAGAGGCTGTATTTATGCAATCTTCCCTGTGCCAATAAATCTCAATTAGAGGCCAGACTCCAGAGGGAAGCCCTAGTGAATTTTCCATGCCCGTTCATCTCCGCAGCACAACTGCCCGATCAGCACCAGCGTTGCTCTGTCCTCAGCCTGGGAGCAGTTCGCAAGCAGCAATGTCATCTCCCAAGTATCCCAACTGCTCTCCTACCCCGTTCAACCACTTGGGTCTCATCTTTTTTCTGCTCTCCCAGTAGATACAAAGATATCACCATGAAAAATGCCACTGCTGCCAGTGCTATGGATGCCCAGATCTCTGGAGAGCTCTGCAAAACAGCTATTGCTGTTACTAAACATCCTACAAAATATACACTTCAGGTTAAAAATGCCTTCGCTATTCCAATCTATCTCAAAAGGAAAGTAATTTCTCTTTCTCGCTCATTCACTGTTGTTCTCTCTGCCATATAAACAAGTGCTACAGGGGAAAAAACATAATAAAGATCCCTCTTTAGAGAAGCAGAACAAATTCCTTCCTTACTGCAAAGATTTAAAAAAGAAAAAAACCTGCACACGGAACAACAAACAAATTAAAACGGTAAACAAAACCTACTAATGTTTTTTCTAAGTTTTCCATTTATCCTCAAAATGTTTCAGTTGCACACGGAATTTTAAGTATTGTATCATCTTTAAAACATAAGGATCATAATAATTTAAAGATATATTTGATTTTCTGGGTAAGGAAGCAGCACTCAACATTTGAACATGAGTGACTTTCATTTAACAGATAATGGAGTTTGTAAGTCAAGTTTTAAAGTAGCTGGGTCTTGAGGCTGAGGATCTGAATTTAGGAATTAGAATTACTTTTTTTATACGTAAGCACCGTTCTCTCTCTAACAGCACGTTCAAGGCAGCTCCATAGCCGCTTGCCAACTCTGAACTCAACCCTTTTAGGGCATGACTATCTTTCCTAAATTAACTGGTGCAACTCTTCATTCAGGGGCAAAGGACAAAACCAGCAATAAAATATCAAATCATGGCTTTAGGGTCTATTCTCGGCTTTGGTACTTTGTCACTGCAGCAGCTTTAGTTTCTTGCACCACACTGCACTGTTTCTTTTGCTTGGCTCCCCATCCTTCAGGAGTCTTGGGGACACTGCGTGACATGTAGGCGTTCACCCGCAGCCTCGATTTGCTCACCTCAGGGGAGAAACCCGACCGCAGCCTGGGGCCGGGCATGAGATCCCACGGGACCAGGCTAATGCCACCGTGGCACGGAGGAGTCCTCAGCAGCCGTCCGTGGTATCTCCGCGGCTGTTCCTGAGAAACTACCAGAACGCCAAAGCAACAAGTGAATTCCTCCCACAGCAACATAAAGTCAAACCTTGCCAAAAGTTTACAAATTCTGCAGCCATATTACGCAAAATTACTTATAGTCTTAAAGTCGTAGGTGTTCCACCATATAATGAGATACCTTATCTTCTAATTAAATATAAGCTACTGCCTCACAGAACCTGTACTAAGGAGTATTGTGTTCCAGGAAGAATTCTCCCCAAAGCTTAAAAAAGAACATAAATTAAACTGCACGTTTTTGTGTAGGAAGAGGAGACTGGCATGGGGGAAGGGGGGTGTTATACCGTTTCCAAATTAATCTAGTTTGATACAGTTTATTATTAGAGACAGATAAAATTTCAGCTATTTTGGTAGACTAATTGCTGTCTGATTTGAAGGGATGATCATATATCACAAAATTTAAGTCAGGTTCATGTACTTGAATGAATGAACAACATTCAGAAAACCTACCAATTGAATCATGAGCTGAATATGTGAGCATTTGCTCCGAGTACAGACAGTTATCACCAACTTAGTTGCTTTTCTTCTTTAGCAGCTAGAGAATAGCTACTATCCCGTACATCCATATAAAGTCCATTCTTCTGAAGTGTCTAAGACCTTGCTGCTGTAATATCTGAGCATTTCAAAGCCTTCAGTGCCTTTGTCTTCCCAGCAAACCTAAAAGCTTTGGCAAATCTCATCATCTAGGACAGGCAAGAAAACGGAACTCCCTATCCATGGGAAAATAATAGAATTTTAAAGCACATACAGTTCTAAATCAATGCCGAGACAAAAGATGATTTTTTATTTCTTGGTTTTGGAAGAAAACAATCCCAAAAATATCAATTTCATGAGAATCACTACAGACTTTCTAGCTCACTAGGCTTCTGAGAGCATCCCCAGAAGAATTTCTGGGTGGGCAGTAACATACATACACACTTAATTGAAAAGATGACTTCTGGATTCACTGAGTATTTTAAGTTTTCTGCAAAGAAAAACAAAAGCATCCTCTGTTCCACAAGGGGAAAAAAAAACCCCAACTTTTTTTCTTTCAAAAAGTCATTCCCACTCCAAACTAACCACCACCCTGCTGTGGTTCTGCGGCAGAGATAGGAGAAGGCCCACATTTACAGAGGGACTGCTTAGGTTTGGATCACCTAGTTTTGAGCCTCCAGAAATAAGCCTCAGAATCTCAGTGCTGACTTTAACACTGACACTTCTTAGAATCAAATTATTAGAGCCAGCACACCAGACACGATTCAGAACTACACCAAGCAATAGAAAGCGTAAAGGAAAGACGTTGTCTGAAGTCCCAGCCCTTTCTCCTTGGGTTTGGCCCTGATACAGATGCTGTTATAAATCTCCATTTCAACACCTGAACGTCACTCCTGGGCTTCTGCACTGCAGTCATGTATTTGACAACCAGTAAGTAAATCACAGCTTTTCTCTGGCAAGGATGGGAGTAAGGGCTGGACTTCCGAATGCACTTTACATGGTGATTTTTATGTAAAACACGCAGCTGTTCCCTGGGAATTAGGACTTTGATTTTCACTGGAGCATCCATGTGAGCCTCCAGCAGCCAGCCATGAAAGCAGACTTATTCCTGTTCACCCTTTTTCTGGCCCTGGAGCTCCCACTGCAGTTGCCTTACACGCAGAGCAGGACAGCACACTTCCCTCCGATGGCCAGAAGAACAGTAAAAACAGAAAAATGGTGCAGAAACTCACAGCGCTAAATTAGATCTGACGTAAAATACTGTTGGCCAGTCCCCCCTGCTGTGTATTGCAGCTGGAGGTTCCCCAAGACCCTTTCTTTCTTTTTTTTCACTGTCACTTTGGTCTCCCTCAGGACAACTTGGTATCTCTTCGATTTTATTCCCAGACTTGGAGGGTTTCTTGTTAATTCACTTTCAAACACAGCACTGAATTTACATCAGAACATATTACAGCTTCACTTAATGTGCTTTCCTGTTTTGTAGCTGCATGTTTTCAATTTTTTTTTTTGCCTGCAAAAGGACCCCACGGTGGCAAATCCAATCAAGTTTCAGTACTGCAATCAAGCTTTATTGCTGTTGCGATTCCAGCTTGTTCCCAGGTGCAAAGCCATTACTGCATCCTCTTTCTAACACTGCATTGCAAGATTTTCTTTTAATCATTAAGAGCAGAGTGATTTGGTTTGTTCCTTTGGTAATACCATATGAATGGGAGAACACTGGGAGCTCCTGCTCCTCCATTAAACAACTTAAACATCACAGGAATCCGCGTAATTTGCTTGCTTGTTGTTTGGAAAAGCACAAAATTTCACCTTCATTTTAACATTTTCTGTTGGAGCCTTGTGACTTATTAAAACCGCCGGTAGCAGGCGGACAGCTATGAATGTCAAACCAGCTTCCCCCTCTGCCTATTTGCTGCCCGCTAAGAAACCCGTAAGCTAATTTGATACATATAGTCATGGTTTGAGATTAGTTCTTAATGCAAGGCTATCACTTCACGCTCTCAGCTGCAAAGGCAGAAAGGTACAAGAGTTCACGGCTTTTCCGTCTGTTGTACTTCTTCCCCTTTGTCAGACTTAGACGTAATTAAATCCCCTTGATTTTCAGAGAGTGCTCGGATCCAGCACAGACCCAGAAGTCTGCCCACACCCGCCCCCTCTGCCAGCTGAAGGCTGCAGGAAAATGCATCATCTCGAGGGCTGAATTTTGTGCAGCTAAAGCGAGAAGGCCCAGTTACAACCCTGGCTCCTTGCGCTTGTCCTGTAAACGCGCGGGTAGGCAAGAATGACAGGCGCTGGCTCTCGGCACCCTTCCACGCTTGTCCGTGATGATAAAAGACTCACGTGTTTCTAACGAGCCCAGCAGCCACCTCCAGGTCGGAGCCATCAATCATCACCAGCACAAGCTCCACACAGGATTGCCAAAGAAAACTGAAGAGCCCTAAACCACCAGGGCCAGCTTTACTAATTATTTTCTCTTTTGCTTTTACATCTATGATAAAATGAGCTTGTGTGAAGCTACCTAAGCCATAGCTCAGGCCTGGGCATTTTCAATACATGCCTTCCAATTGGATTGGCTCAAAATAAGCACCCAAAAGACCAGAAAGGCTCTTAATTATTCTCTGAAGTAAGGATATTCAGACTTTCCAAGTGGCTATTTTCTATTTTCTCTGCTACATAAATGCTAACTCATCCATATATATTATTTCCCCCCTTCAAATTAACAGTTGTGTATAAATAGAAGGAAGAGTTTAAAAATTGCAATGCTGCTGTTAAGAGTGTGAGAAGACTATACTAATAGCAATTTTTTTACACGTCTGTGGAGAGCCTAGAGATCCCAATGAGGAACAAGCCCTTACTATGCTAAGTTTTACAGAAACATAGCAAAAACCTTCTTGCTGCCTCACAGACTTGTAGTCTAGTATTTTGTTCTTTTTATTCCTCATTTATACTCACTGCCGTACCGCTGCTGTCTGTGATGGCAGTTTTAGCCTCTCCTACGGTAGAGAGTAGAAGTTAGCAAGAAAAAAAAATTCCTTTTCAAGTTACTAGCAACTATCAGTAACAACTAGTTGCTGATAAAAACCACAGACTTTCTGCTTTTTTTGAAGCTAGAAGTAGTTACAGGAATGCCTAGTAATGGTATAAGAAAAGAAAGATCAAACAGAGCTATTCTCTTATTTCTAGACAAAAGTTTGAAGCTATTGCATCAGAAGTTGTTTATAACCAAGGTATCTACTGCTCACAGTCCCATTTCCCAAAAGCTTGTAAAATGACTAAGAACGTACTTCACCATTAAACTTATAGCACAGAGCTGTATCCTGCAGCAAAATTAAACCTGGCTTAAATCAGTTTATTTCTCCATACCTTACATTTTTGCAGTCTGAAATGCTCATTTTGTGCCTCACTTTCTAATCAGTGCCGTCAGCTGAAGCTTTCGTATGTCACACAGTATTTAGTCCATGGTGGGGATTATTTCTTTCAAGTATTTTAAGCAGAAATAAAAACAGCCGTGATTCAAACTGCATGAACGAAAAGTACAGAGTGCAATATGCATTGCCTGGAACAGGCTGACATAATCGGGAACAGGCATATGTCGGATAAGCTCTGAGTGCTGTCAGAAAGTAAGTCTCAAACCATGAGATCAAGATCTGCTCATCCTCTATGGGGCTGCCCGAGTTGATCAGCCTTGCTGGGTGCTTAGTTCAGCTTCTCAGGGCACAAGAAGCAGGCAGAGAGAGATGAAGTAATACTATTTTTGGTAGCAACCATAAAAGACGGCACGACTAAGATATGACTCTTATGTAAATGCTTTTATCCTGTTCTAAGAAGTGTCTTCTCCTACTAACCCACCCATCCCATCTCATGTAGCAGCAGCCCCCTCCCCGGCCAGGTGCGGGCCAGTCCCCTGGATGTAGCACACCTATGTGCAGCAGGGACAAGCTGGACATGCCCATGGGACAGGATGAGGCGGCGATGTCCTCCCTAGAAAGGCACTGACTTCATTGGCTGCAGGAAAAAAAAAACCCTTCCATTTCTCTGAAGTGCCTTCTTCCTCCCTTTAAATGGTTTGCAAAGATTGCGTGCCACGGAGTCACCGTTTTTATCTCTCCCTTTAAAAATCATATTAAAAATTACAGCTGCACACCAACCTATTTTTTGAGATGCTTGGCAAGTGCTTGCTTGGCAAGAGCCATTAACCTACTGGCTCAGGTTTTAGCACCAAAAATGAGTATCAGGAACGTTGTTCCAGGCAAACATTGCATGAATGCTGCTGCTCTCTGCGAAATTCAAGAACGCACATTCGATTTCACTGCTGGGCTTGTTTCTACTTGCAAAACACCTTTTTTCACTTAAATTTCTAGGATACATGGTGCATGATTTTGGTGCACGGATAATGGAGGCAGGGAAAATTCAATCTTAATATGACGAAAACTGCAACCCAAGAAGTAACAATTCTAGCCCTACTAGATGCAACAGACCATGGGAGCATTAAATAGAAGATTTTTCCTTTAAAAAAAGAGCGCATTCTGCTTCTGCAGCACTGCAAAAGACAGAATGGCTCTAGGAACCAATATCTGCTCCCATTTCTATTTTGGATCAGATTTCTCTCTGTAGGAGTTCAAAACAACCATCTGGAGTTGATCCAAAGTCTGTTTGAAAATCAATGGGAGCTTTTACACCAGTTCTGGTGCATGTTGGATCAGCTCGTTGGCTCCCAAAGTACAGTTGTAAAGATGAGGAACATCCAAACACTAACTCATAGTTTTATTGATTCATAAACAGGTTTTACTGTGCACTCCAAAAATGTTTATAGTGGCTTTTACTTCTTTATCTGGATTTTCCCGTATCTTGACATACTTAATTTTCTGCCTGAAATGCGAAGCAGCAATGACTGAATCAACAGCTGCACTTCACTGATAAGGGATCAATTAACAAATTGTGAGGGCTGGTGCTGTTTAGTTTTTGCTAAATAAACTTCTGCAGCCATGAAGGAGTTCTGGCCCTCTTAACTCCAACTAGCCATGGTAATACTTCATACCATACATTTACGGAGTTTATTATTACCTCTTTAATTCTGACACAACATTTGCAAAGAGAGAAAGAAGAGTTTATGTTTGCTGATGCTCTTCATTTTTTCAGTATGGCCCGATAAATATCAGCTGTTCTAGCTTATATTCAACCTCTATATTCAACTCGTAAATGATCACTGAAATACGTCATAAAACATATTTGCCGTACGTGCAAGTGCAGGCAGGGGAGTTGTCTTTTCCTTCCATGATGACACAAGTGCTATGAGTATACACCAGACACTAATCTATAGCCTTAGATGTTGAGATACTGAGAACAGCAGTATGCAAACACTGATGCGGCTGCAGTTTGGAAGAACAATACGAAGCCGGTAGTCTCGACTCACGACTAATCTTGGCACTATCATAGGTCACCAAAAAAAACTGAAGTTGTAGAGAAACACTGTTTTCCGAGCTAACTTGCACATCCTCTCCCTGAAGCTTATTGAAGCCTGTTCAATATCCCGGTGAAGGCTGAAACAGCCCCAGGATCTTTTTTTCTTGTAGCATCTGCCAGAGGCCCTCAGGGAGGTGTTACATACCTGAAGACAATCAGAACAGCCCAGATCCGAACAGCGGAAAAAAGGACAAAGCCACGAACCTGTGACATGGCTGAACAATTTTGCCTGCCTGCTGCCCTGGGAAAGAAGCAACACAGCGACATACTGTTGAAACCACGTAGTCGACTCTTCATATACACAGCTCTATGCCTTCCCCCTTCATCTTACTCTGTTCTCAGGAGGAAGAGCAATAAAGATGGAGTGTGTCCTGCAGGGGAAGAACTTAAACACATACATACTGGACTACAAATCGAGATCTACGGAGTTCTCACACTAAGCCACGACCAGAACGACACCAAACGTTCATCTCTATGACTTATGTTAAACACTTCTCAGCTTATCATTTACCCGTACACTCATACAAAGTGACTGCTCATCATCTTGTAGGACTTCCCAGTACAGCCAGACACACAAAACACATTTTCTCCTTTTTTTCTGAAGGCTTTGATAAAGTCATCGAAGCTGGAGAAGTCCCAGCACTTGCTTCAAGGTGAATTCACTGACCTGTTTAATCACAGTGGAGACAGAGTTGTTCTGATGCAGCAGGTCAGTAAAATGCTGCGTGTCTGAGCATCTATTTACACACAATTTCCCAGGTTATGGATATTTACTTAGAGGTTTCATTATTAAGGCCTTTTAGGGAGGCTTTTAATTCTGATCCATCACCAGCAGAGAATCTTAACATCTTTATTCCTGTCAGCTAGACACATTAAGGTCATTGCATCCTGGGACACAGACAGAATTCTGACTTTGCTTTATATTGCTGACGACCCGGCTACAGCTTTTGCTCCTCATTCTTTCATCTCCATACAGAGCTGGAGCCTACAGAAGTTTCAAACCAGCCTACACTGGGTATACACCTCTCTTCATAACGAAGGGAAGCCTTGCAAATAGGGTAACAACACGTTACCACCAAAAGTCACTTACCACTTTGAAGACTTTTAGAAGCAGAATAAAATTTAAATGAGAACGAATGGACAAACTTGCTATGTTGGATTTCTCGAGCACCACAACTAGTTGCACTCATTTCTATGTCTCTTAAGAAAGGACTCTTACTACAGCATGGATTATGGCCATGCCATATGATGCTTAGCCATAATATATCCCACTGCTCCTTCCTCAAACAGATATTGCTCTACTTTAGTGGTAGAGATCCAGATGAATAAAACCAGCTTGAATGTATACACACCAGATTTATTTCCAGACCACCCAGATTTTCAAACAGAAATCTATATAGGCAAAACACAGTAACTCCTTTTCACAGCTTCTCTGGCACAGCTGAAGAATAGAAAAGCAGAGGAGAAGTAGCAAAGGATTTTACGATTTTTTTGTTTGAAAATGTCCACTCCTCAAAAGGTACTTGCCAGTTTTGACAGCAATAGGGTTTATCTTGCTTACACGACAACTGCCAGTAAGAGGGGTGCTGTAACTGGCAGCCACGAAGCTACTGCATTCTCTTGGCCTCTCAGTTTCTTCTCTTTAGAGATCTGGAATCTTCTTCAATTTTTAGGAGGCAAAGCATGCAGTGGGCCAGAGGCAAAGGGACTCTGTCTCATGCCTGAGCTGGAGTCAGAGCCTATGTTCCTGCACCAGCAAACCCTTTAAGTGTCTCTTACCAAAAAAAAGCGGTGGGGTACTGCAGAAGAGGCAGCACTCTGTCTCGTGGAAATACAGAAAGTCTCCAGTGGCCACATGGCTAAGGCAATCTGTGCAGCCTTCAAAAAGGTATCATCAGAAACACAACTAACTGTCTACCTCGGCAAACGGCCATGGATTGCAAAAGCAAGGGCTCTCTCAAGAGCATCCTTTTTGCAACTGGTCAGAAACAGGAATCGGAGCAGCTGTGGCAGCTCCTCGCTGCGCACGCGGGTATCACAGAGGTAAGGGAACGGCCGCGCTCCCGTTAGCACAACGCCCAGCGGCGCGTGCCTCCAGGCACCACAGACACGTCCACTCCGGCCAGCAGAGGAGAGAGGCAAATGTGACGCCAACCAACTAAAGCCTGACAGCCCCGTTTCTGTCAGGGACCCAGAGCAAGGGTGCAAGTTGAGTCCAGTAATCTAATGCTCAGAAAAGTTCACCCGATTTTTCAGCCCATTCTCAAGACCTAATTCTCTCTTCGGCACAGCCCCTGGCACGAAGCTCCCTTTTCCCAAGCAGTTATGTTGTTTCAACTAGTAAAAACGCTCTCTAATGTTTGACAAATTGCTTCTGGCACATGTGTCAGCAAACTCGAGGCCAAGAACTAATTGGATGGGGAAGTCAAAAGCACACTTCACAAAAAACTTCTGCGATTGGTGCATTATAGTCATTTTGAATCACAGTTGCTTATACTGTCTCACAAAGGACAGCAAAAAGCTTTTAGAAGTGAAAGATTTCTGACATAGCTAACAGATACAAAGAGAAGTAATAAAAACTAATGGCAATTCAGGAGAAAATGGTAATAGTATAACATTGAGTAAGATATTTACTTTAAAAGAAAGAGCAGCCCTGCACAGCACTTTTTCACTCTCATCTGCCTTAAGATCCAGAAATACAGAGCCTAATTAAAGGTGTCACCAAGGCATCCAGGCCACGAAGTTCTCTTGTATGCTTCTTCCAAGTACTCAAGGAAAATGCTAAGTTGGAAGATGCCTTGGCTGACTTTATCGGTGCTGCTTTTAATTTTGTATTTCTGCACAGACTTCCTGTGCTTTGCACATGTGCGGAGTCCTTCTGGCTGTACAGTGAAGTGCAAACTAGTGACTATGTCTCCTAGCAACATTAGCACCATTTTATACTTCCCAGGGAAAGGAATGTTGATCGTTCTTTTTCCTCCTTATGATCATTTGCGTTACTGGGATGAAGATAAGGAACAGAGCAGGAGTGCACCCTAGAATTAAAAACAGTATGAAAGTTAAGCAATCCGTGCAGTCAGTTTAAAAGATGATTTCTAACTAAATCTTTCCTCTTGGTGCTGACACTTCATTTCTCTCCTGCAGTAACATCCCTCCCTTACAGGAGTACAACAGCTTTATAAAAGGACACTGCACATGCCGACACCCTCGATAAAGACTGCTGGCATCGAGCTCCAGACTCAAACGGGCTCCGTGCTGGTACAGACACACATCCTTCAGCAGAAGCACAGCAAATGTTTCTGGGCTGGATGGAAGCAAGGGCAGGAGATGGGCCTGGGGGTCAGGGACAAGAGAAAAGCTCCTGGCTTCTAGGTTGGCTCTATGCACCCTCCTTCACAGTGATTCCCCTCTGGGGGGGGGACCAAGGGAAGCATAAAGCCCTTCAAGCTGGTGATACATTACGAATGTGATGCCAGGATGTAAGAACTGAAATGCCTTGAATTAAGGGACACCATCAACGGCAACAAAAATCATGTCTCTGAAAGGTAGACACTGTTACGTGGCACCTGACACCCAGAACCTGAAATGTGACTGAGAAGGGGATGGATAGGGGACATCACGCTTCTCCTTGTGCATTTGTCAAGGCTTTCTGTCAGAGTGGTTTCCCTCGTTTCCTGACTTTCTGTATCCTTTCCCTTGCAACAAGAGAATTGCTAATAACCTGGCAGGCAGGGCTGAAACTAATACCAAGTCAGTCACACACTGCCTTCAAGTGTGCGCAAGGAGGGAAAGTGGGACCAGAGAAAAAGAAAATCCACATCTGTACAACTGGAGGCTTTTGGGGATAGGTGCTGTCTATGCACTCCTAACCCCAGAAGTTATCCAGCAGCTCTAGAAGTCAACAGTCACTTCTGTGTTGCAAAATGAGGAAACACCACTTAACTGCAGGCAGGTTGAATAAAGATATTGTTGCCCTTCTCTTGAGCAACAGCAGAAAACAAGACCTTTTCAGTTCCACTTTGAAGGAGAAGAGAAATCATTTTTTAAAAAGAAAAAATCCTCCCTATGAATGTAGTTTGTTTCAAAGTCTTTTATACCAAAATCTTATCACACACACACACACTCCCAGGCACCAGGGTAAGGAGATGTCAACATCGAGTAAGATCCCCTCTGGCTTGTATCTCCTCTTTTAAGACAAAAGAGAGCCTCCTTGGCTCCAAGAAACACCACTGGTGAGAGACGCTGCTGTGATCCCTCCTGACTTAAGCTATAGTCTGTGATGGGGATCATCTTGAAGTCTCTCCTTATCTGCATTTCATTAGAATTACGCTGCCTCCTTTTTCTAGATAGATTTCTCAACCTTTGTGCCTTCAGAGAAAAAAGTGCAAACAGAGGAACGTTGGAGTAGCCAGATCAGGTCACACCAAAACTCAGGCTAGTACGAGGCTCGTGCCTCGCAGCAGACAAAAATACACATCTACAACAGAGCATAAAAAGGCAGTGAGCAGTCAGCGATACCTCCTTGTGACACTCTCCCTGCCTCCAGTTCTGTCTGGTTCAAGAATTTCCTAAGGCAGAATCAGCATCTTTAGGCTTAATAAGACATGACCTATAGAAAGGCAGAAACCAGAAGGCATAAATAGCTCCTTCTGTTAAATAAATACAAGCGGGATCTGCCCACGCTGGGTGCAGATTCTGGACTGCTATGAAGCGCACTGCAGCAGTCCCTCGGCCGTCTGCATGACGGCCAGGCGGGGAGGGAGAAAAAAATGCAGCCGAGGCCACGCTGCAGTGAATGAGGTCCCCGCTAGCATAAGAAACAGCACGATGTGAAGCACAGCGAAGAGCAGATGTGATACAAACATAAGTGGAAAGCTCTGGTAATGACCCTGCCACAACCTTTTATTCCTCATAACATGGACAAACACTCTTCTACCTGTGATTACCTTTGCCTGGGGTGCTGCAAAAGGTAATGTTGTTCTTTTAATGACAGCTCTTCCACAGACTTAAAAATGTCTCAAATTAAAACTCTGTATTTTGCATTATACAAACAGATACTGATATCAAAGGGGAGAGGAATATTACAACTTTCTAGTGAGATCTCCTATTCATTTCTAGCAGACAAAGCTATGAACAGAAAAAACCAAACCCTACTTCAAAACTCTTAAGAGAAGTGAACACTTCTTTAATGTTTGCATTAAATGCTAATCTTTATATAAGATGAAATTTAACTACCAGGATCCAATAGCTTTCAGGTACCTAACTTTTAAACTCCATGCTCTGCAAAAGAACTGTGAATTATTGTTGGGAACCTGACAGAAGACCCACAGGGCTCAGCAGATCTCTCCTGGTAAACCGGTGATTAAAGCCATCAGCAAAGGACACTCTTTCCACGACTTGTCCCTGCGTCAGACCAGCCCCTGGGTGCTTTTGGGTGACCCTGAGCCTCACGTTGGGGTGCCAGCAGTAAGACAGCGCGTGGTATGGGGAGCTGCTGCTCCTTTAGGTGTGTGATGCCTCAGTGCCTCCCAGCGACCCCAAACCACCTCAGCGCTGGACATGCTACGCAAAAATAAAACTTCTTTGTAACATCCAAGTAAAGGCAAGATAATGATCGTGGATTTAAAGACAAACAAAATTAAATAAAACTCAGGTTTGGATCTATCTGGACTCCAGCAAGCTTTTCCTCTGTGAGCAAACACAACTGCCCCAGTCGTGCAGCCAGCTATCCAGATTTTACATAACCTCATCCAGAGCTTTGCCTTTCTAGAAGATAACACCAGAGACACCCATGAGACCTTCTTGTAATCAAATTTTTTCACTCCTTTCTCTCCTCCCTGCATTACTTGATCCATAATTTAATTACATTCATTTTAATACTTTCCCACTCCTCCTCATTCTGGAAGCAGTAATGTCTTGTAGACATGGTGGGGCAATGCCATCTCCTGACTGATGGGGTTCAGAACTTGTGGTGCCCCACTAGGGAATCCGCAAGTCTCAGAATAGCAGGTTTTTTCCCTGAACTGAAAAAATATTTGATACCAATACACAGACTGCAAAAAGGAGGGCTCAATACTCCTGTCCATCACGGACCAGTTGTCGGTCTCAGCTGAAATGAGATATGACAGCAAACAGTCACCTTCACAAGATAAACTCTGCGGGAGGGAGGGGGATGAACAAAAGACTCCTAATTGGGAAGGGCGGGGAGCAGTACCATGGAGACAGTGTTCGTCAATACACGCTTAGATACACACAAGAAAATACGAGGACAGGAGCTGCTGGCTTGCTTTTGTGACCAAACTGAAAGATGGCATTATCAGCCAAGCCTCGAGAGCACCACAAGATCCTGATTGAAATCCCCAGCATTTACAGGAAAATTTGGTTGTTTCTGCAAGTTCAGGCATGGTGCTCCCATTCCAATTTGAAAATTTGTTTTGATGTCAGAAATGGAGCGATTTCAGCATCAACAGCGGAAGAAAGGTGGCAAAATGAAAAATCCCAATGGCAGTGTGGTTTTCAGCTCTTCTGCTGGGCTCCAGACCACCTCCGTGGCATGTTTTAGCTCCCCTTGTTGCACCCAGGCACGGCTGAATCAAAGGCAAGCAAAGAAACTCTGATATACTCTTTCAGTGTGGAAAGTAATAATAATATTGTTCTATTTTTTTCATCCTATAAATCTTCAACACACAAAAAAAACCCCATCTGCATAGAAAAATGATCTCTGCCACTCAAGTGCCTTTTTGGATGAAATGCAGCTACAGTTTCATATACAAATGGATAAGTCAGAACAAGAAATGAAGAATGCTGTAGCCCCAAGTAGAGTATTTTGCTCTAGATAGGAGCTTTGACAATGTAGGAAGGACTACTCCAGTGAGATTTCCTCTCACAGGATTTCCACTGTTGTCATCATCTGTCCAAGCTACTGCCAAGCCCCTCTTCAAACTGAGTAGTTCATAAATGTTTGCCAGTATTCAACAGAACAAGATGAATTCAGCAGCTGTATTTGCACATTTGTTGCACCGTTAATCTGAAAAAATTCTGAAGACGAGGCGAGGTTTATGGAGTCTGCTCATCGCCAGGGCTGAGACAACCCAGAACGCCCCATAATTCAGTTTATCATTTTTGAAGGTGCAAATAACTAGGTGTTTTGCTGGGATGCTCTTCTGGGCACAAGTAGCTTATTCACATTTTTCTGACAAAGGGGTTTTTTGGGGTTGGTCTTTTCTCCCCAATACTATTTGCTTTAAGTGGCCGCTCTCACAGAGAATGTATCTGGCAGGGAGTTTTCTTTTTTTTTTTAAAAAAAAAAAAAAAATCACCCAGGGGAAAACATTCTGGCAGTTTTCAATAAAACCCCATTGATTTAATTAGGGCTTTGATGATGCCCCAGTGACTTGTGCCTGAAGATAATTGTTGGGTTTGGTAGCCGCCTTCCCCCCTCCCGCATTTGCTCATATCACCATCTGACCTTCACTCTGACGGACAATTTCTCCTCTCCTTTCTCAACAGCCAGTTCTATCCCCTTCAAGCGTCTCAGAACATCACTACCTCCACCACGATGCTGTCAGTCAAGTCTATGTCATTTTATGACACGATTCTATTTGTGAGCAGGAAATGGCAGCAACTCCTCGTGCCCCTCTCACCACCGCGTTTCCTCTCCGACAGCATTATTGATGAGCACAGCAGACAGGCCTGCACCTCTTGGGTGCTGCTGGGGTGTGCTACGTTTTCTTTTGCAGCTTCCAGGTACCTGCAAGTCCCTTCTACCAGGTCTACTGACGGTGCATTTTTGCATTTAGAATGTGATTCAATTCTGCATGCAAGAAAATATAATAAAGTGTGCAACTTAACACTCACTGTGAATTTAAAGTGGTTGCTTGTGTCAACCACAAACTGAAGTATTTAAATTAAATGCAGTATTTCCCTACATAATGCTATCCATATGCTAATGGAAAGAGATTATGTCTTGTATAAGATTTATCAAAGTAAACTCAATTCATTTCAGGAAACATCTCAGTACTGCCTATCCAAAGTGATACATCCTGCCAAATATGCATTGTATCAAATAAAAGCTCCTAGATACTGCACGTACTTGCAGCATTTATCAAAAATAATACATCTTTTGAATCTTACCGATTCAAACCAACTCATCATTCCAGCTGGGTGTTCAAATAAAAAATTTGGAAACAATAAAGTTCCCTGATGCCATTTTAATTATCCCATTTCTAATTCTGTGCTCAAATAAGACACACTGTAACAATAAAATGTCTTCAAAATTGATATAAAACATAGTTAGGGTCAATCTACAACAGCAATAAAAGCAGATAAAAAACAAATTTATATTTTAAATCTTGTAATGATAGCAAAATATTCTGAGCACACTGATGTATATGTCAACACTGATCAAAAATGTAGTAAAAGGCATACTGTGCTGAGTTGTTCTATGGCTACTTTCGATAAGTGTATGCCACATCATATGTGCATTCAGGGGCTAAAATGTACTCCGAGTATCATAAACACGCATATTTTTATCTGGTGCAGATTTACTGGGGAAGAATATAGGTGAGGAAGTGAACTGCAGCCCCTCTCCTGACACTACATTGTTCCCCTCCCTCGTCTTTGTCACAACACAGCTAAACTCTGCAAATTAACTCAAAATAAGGCAGAACGTTACCCTTACACTTCCACGTCAAAACGTTACGTTCCAGGTTTAGACACATGTATTGAGCTCTGAATGGTTAAAGGAAGGAGCACAAGACAACACTTATCTTCAGATCTTTAACATCAACCAGACGGGGTATAACTCCCCTTTATGCTGAACACCCACTGAAGTTCTACCCTGCCCTGTCAGCTTCTAACATCACCACGAGATTTTTGGTGGCATTCCCTCCACCAGACAGGCAAATAAGTAACAGCCTTACTTTTAAGCAGAAATTCACCTTACCCTATTAATTAAAGAACACAAATGTCAATAAAATCAATTTATATTTGTATTATAGGCTTTTTTTAAAGTAAGTTGTTTTGGCTTAAATCACATGAAGGAGTTAGAACAAAACAACGCCACTTCAGAAAATCAGAGCAACGCAATGCCAGGCTTATACCACATGCAGGACCACGCAGTCCTGAAGGCCATTCGCACCCCAACATCTACATCGCTGCAGTTACGATTTCTGTAACACTCATCCAGTAAATGCACTCAATATCACCTCTCTCTGTTCCTACATAGAAAAATAATTTAACTCTAACAAGTTACAGAGCCTTACGAAGTCAGGCTGGGCATAAGGCTTCATTTCAGGGAACGGCACTTGAACTCAGGTGTCCACATGCACGCTGTGTCTTTACGGTCCCACTGTAATCCCCCAGTCAATGCAGTCACTGGTGCCCAGAGACCAGTTCGGATGACAAGCCCGTTGGGGTGGCACCCAGTTGCCCCTATGTGGGTACCCAGCACCATTTTAGATGCCCTGGGCCGCCAGCTGGAGGTCCAAAAAGACACAAATCTTCCCCAAATCCCTGCCAGCTGCATGCAGATACTGCAGATTCTGTAGGGCATCCCAAAGAGCACCAGACAGCTGTGTTTATGCAACCAAATCCCCCACTTCAGTGCCTATTTTCCGATGAGCCCATCTGCTCTACAGGTCTGTTCTCTCTAACAGGAGCTGAGCCACCTGCCTCTCAAGTAGACACTTACTGTGACATCTATGGTGTTCCCTGGGGCGAGTCCCTTGGGGTCATCGTGGAGAGAGGTCCTGACGCATCCCTGAGAAGCGGAACAGCGTGAGCGAAACCCAGAACTTGTCTGTGCAGACAAATTCCCAGATGAACTGCCTAAAAAACAGAATAGTGTTTTTTCTTGAAGTTCAAAATGTGTTTTTCTCAGTCTCATTCTCTGAACAGGTTGAAACAGATGACAATATCCCCCTTGGCTACTGCCCTCAAAAATGAGATCACCCTTAGAGACATGGTATTGCCATTTTCAGAACAAGTTCTGATTAAAGGGTGAGAGTGTGATCCGCAGAAGAAAACAGGTTTTCTAGCACACAGCCGTAGGCAACTACAACTATTTGAGGCTCCATTTACAGCAGAATGGAGAGTGCAACTTTTGTAAGCTGTTAGTATATCCACTAGTGATCATTAAAGCTGATTAATGCTCACCATTCAGCAGCAAAAGAAAATGCAGTTTTGCAAGGCTGTCACGTCCAAAAGGCATATACATTTCACAAAACATCTGGTGCCCAGCATTGCAAAACTATTCGCAACACCTCATGCAAAGGGCAGAGTATCTCCTACGAAAGTGTTCTGTATACTGCAAGCTGGATAATGAGGCAACTACGTACTTGTAGATTAATTTTTTAATAGGTAGCTCATTACCAAAATGCTGCACAGCTAAATTCTGCTTTCCAAACACAGATCAACTCCGGCAGTTCCCTTTACCTTCAATTTCTCCCTCCACCTTACATAGAAAATAAAGCAAAATGGGTCCCTTTTTTTCTTGCTTATTCATCCTACAATGCAGTGCAGTAGACCTATTTCCAGTCTTGCATTTTATTTTCTAGTGTTAGGAAATCCAGTATTTCGTATCTATTACTGATAGAATTATACTTGAGCATGTTGAAACAATGCGATTTCCTTCTCATATTAGTCCATCTGGGAAGGAAATCCTGCACCTGAGCACATGCGTGTGTGAACCCAAGGTCTTCTGATGCCTTGGAAATCCACAGTGCCAGTTCCAAGTACTGGCTTTTGCATTTGCTTTTCTGATGTAGTTAAAGAGGCAGAACTCACAGAGTCCCATCGCATACATGCCTTGAGAAAACCAGGTGAACTGTTTCTGCCCGAAATTCTTCCCGATAGCACAGCAGGTTAGAAAATCATAGCTAGACGCTTCTTTCTGCACCTGAACTAACCCTTTACTGAAGTACAGCTTAGAGTTTTCTTCTCAAGAGACTCAGAGTAGTGTTCTACAGAATTAAAGCTCCATTTCCTACGCAATATACTAAAGAATAACAGTTCCCAGTCAGTTTTCCAAACAGAAAAGAGGTCATACCATTTCTTCCTTGGATTTATAGCACTTACAGTATTTTCTGTGTGCAGTAACACAGTGTGATTTCCTCAGTTCTTAGAGGATGCTCGGTATGGCCACCCAGGCTGTCTACCCACAAGAAAAAACCTCCCTGTAGGTTGACGGGAAGTAAAGGTTTGAGTATGTCTAGTTATTGCAATATCGTGTTTGTTTCTTGATGCTCAGAGGCTCTTCTGGATACGTATGTTTGAATGTGCCAAAAGGAAGCTACCCATATGCTTACATTCATGTCCATGCAGTAAGGCTTTGCTGCATTAGCTACAGGAAGAACACAGTTAAAAAGGTGAAGAAAAAAAGGTGAAGAAAAAACACGTAGCAAACTACTCTAATGGGAGACGGCAAGCCCTTTGCCGAGACGCACGATATACAGTTCCTCCCCTCGCACCTGCTCACGCTGTGCCCAGGGCAGCCTGAAAGGCGCACGGTTGCAGCGTGCTGTTTTCTGTCCTTCGCAGAAGGATTTCTGCCGCGTTTCCCTCGCGTTCCTGAGCAGAGAGGCACCATCCGTTCCCACACCTTCCCCGCTACACCATGTGTTTTAGTCAATTATAGGCCTGCCAAGGTAATAAACCTGGTGCACTTCATGCACTCTCTCTGCTGCACTTCGCCACTGAAATCCCAATATTTGTGTTTTCCCTTCAATTTAGCAATACATCTCGACTGCTTTAATAGAAACTATCAAGCATCACAGCTCAAGCATGGCAACTCAGGAATGCTTAATTTGAAGTCAGCGGTTCCCAAGCCTTCTATCTCAGCAGCTATTTGGGGGGCTTCATTTTTTAAAAATGTGTGTTTTGGCAAAACTTGTCAAAGCACAGTACACAAGCAAGAGCTTTATGGGTAATCTTATTCAAACAACAGAATATATAGATTATAACCATATATCCACTACCATCCCACTGAGACTGCACTGACCTAAGTCACTGCTGGAGAAGAGAGTGTGTGCAGAGTCCTAACTGCTTCAGTGAGAGCAGGATCAGCGTTTAAATCAATGGGTGGAACAGCCAGATTTTCATCCTTCTGAATGAATTTTTCATCCATCTGAATAAACCTCAAGCTTTATTCAGAATTATTGTGTGTATTATAAATACACACATACAGATGCTGAAGAGCTGGCAGCCAGAGAACATAAGCAATCTATTGGAAGGCCACGATGCTTATTTGACAGCTTCACTAATTTTAAATATATTTCAGGAATTAGCAGTTAGTCCCACATGGCCTCGAGTCAGAGAAACACTGCAGTGCTGAAGACTGCATTTGGGGCAGTTGGGTCAGACTGATTCTTTCAAACACAGCTAAAGAAAATAGCAGGCCATGAAGCGCTCCAAGAACCGAGACGGGTTGTGAAATTCCCTATTAGCATCAATCAGACCACACAGCCATTTGCTGTGAACAGCAGTCAAAGTGCCGACTTGAATACATCCACAGGCTGCAAATAAACCCACCATCCACAAGTTTCATTAAGAGCAAAAAGCAATAGCGCTTGGGTTGCACTATTTTTGTGTCAGATGTGGTTTTGTGCTTCTGATTTCTACGCCGTTTTTCTTCAGATGGCCACGTGCTGCAAGAGGAACGCTGTATCCCCACCTTCTGCCAAGACCACAGTCCTGTGCTTTGACAGGAGAGATCTTAAATGTTTTTTTTTTAGGTTGTCTTCTCCTCAACAAGAAAATGGAAAGCTAGCACTCCGGCCTTACAAAGCAGCAGAGGACTTCTGAGCAATGCTCAGAGGACTTGCAGGGCATGCTTCGCACGCAGATCCTGAAAGGGAGAGCTGAGGCATGTTTGTTGGAGGTAGCAGACTAGGCAGAGAAGGGAGAAAAGACTTTCAGAGCTGTCTAGTGGCAGAGACAGGATAATTACTCTTCCAGAGGCCTTATTGCCTCAGTTCTTGTTCGAACATTGAAGGATTAGCTCTCCTCTGCTGACTGCGCGTTACAAGCCATCAAGCCACAAATAGCTGTTTGCTTTTTGCGGCTGAATGCAGCTCCTCAACCTAACCAGCGGTAAAACAAAACATGTGAGCAACCAAAAAGATGGTAAACGCTGTTTGAACTGCGGTCTCCAGGATCCAGGCAAGATCCATCCTGTTTTCCAGCTGGTGCCAGACAAACACGCTCCCAACACAGAAACACTGTGACTGTGTAAAGAAATTCCTTTGTTTGAATTGCTCCAGAGAAAAACATTTAAGAGGAAAATGCAGAAACAGTTAACTTAGCACATTTTGATTTTCAGACTGATTGTCCCTGGGAGTGCACACATCTGAAAAATAAGAAATACCAATGTGCAAGTGCATTTTTTTTTTTAAAGTTAACAGGAACACAAAGCCCAAAGTAATATTGCTGCCTCTACTGGTTTTCAAAGGCTGGAGCAAACAGAGCAATATTCCGGCACTTCTTTGAAGTTTTGGCATCCAGAAACACTCTCTAATAAAAGATGCTAAAAGAAACAATGAGTACAGCCCCTGTTGTTTGCAATGTATACACACCCTGATGTCAATTTGAGCGGAGGCAGAAAGAGAGCGCTTCTTGGCAAGCTATTGGCACTCGGTGTAAATACAGGAATTGCACGTTTGGGGACATGGGAGAGCATTTAGTGCTCTCTGTACCTCCTGGTTGCAAATCCCACCTCCCAAAGCGACTTTGGTACTTGCAAGTCATATTGCTACCACACATCAGAGGGCCCAGAGCCACCGAGCTCTGCAGGCAAGTGACGCCGGGACAGTATCGCAGCTCAGCATCCATTTGTCATGTCCTCGTTTGTGTTTCTTCTCCTTAACACTGCTGCGTTAAGGACATTTGTGTTGCTCAGTCTAAGCGCATTAGAGTCAGTTTAGGGTTCGATCCCCACCAAAATCAGTCCTTCAAGCTCCAAAGCGCCCTCAGAGGCAGAAGCTCTTGCCATAATGTGCTGCACCCCTCCACCTCCTCTGCTCCCACCATGCGCTTCCAGCTCTGTGCTGTAATCTGAGGGACTAGATCAGGTAATCAGACAATCTGAGGCGGGGGGGGAAGGGGATATGTAGCTCTCGTCCTCCT
This sequence comes from Phoenicopterus ruber ruber, assembly GCA_009819775.1. NCBI lineage: Eukaryota > Metazoa > Chordata > Aves > Phoenicopteriformes > Phoenicopteridae > Phoenicopterus > Phoenicopterus ruber. The sequence continues at coordinate 2,842,293 of CM020221.1, forward strand.
AACCAGACTCTGTAGGTAGTAATGTCCTTCTAAGGTAGTTTATTGTACCAGCAGATGCAAAGAACTCTTGGTATATAGCTTTGAAGAGCATTGCTTTTATTTCTGAATGAAAAACTGCCTATCCAGCCTAGGCTGTCATTTCCTTGAAGCCAATACCAGTTTGCTGGATACACTGCGTGACCTCTTCTCCCAAGTCTTGTCTCACTTAGCAACTTCTCATTGCTTTAGGACATCACAGCTACCACTCATAGTTTTTTGACTAGATGTAGTCCACCTACAGTGAGGAGGGTCTACAACTCAAAAGAAAGTTTTGATCCAGCTCAGGTACAAAAAGTTTCTGGAGAGCTACATATTCCATACTTCACCACTTAAAAATCACCACTGCCTCCTAGTGAGCTCTGTAGTTTTAAGATGGTTATATTGGCATGACAGTAGAGCAAAGCTATTCAAGTTGCAAGAAGGCAGCTTCTCAATTTGTTTGCTACTGATAAACTATATACCCTACCACAACTGATCTTGTTAAGCTAAGCAAACTCATTCTGCTGAACGGCAGAGTGACGCGAGTTATTTCATTCACTTCTCAGCTAGGAAGGCAGTTGGCACCCAAGGTGCTTAACGATCGTCTCAATCTGCCATCTTGCCCTCCCCACGTTATAAACACACAAACTGGAGACTGCAAGTCTCCCGATGGGGAGCAACCCCAATGCGCGGCGAGGTTTGGCAATCCGGAAAGCTCTGCAGCTCTGCTTCAGTCTTGTTATTTCAGACTCGAGTTCATCTGATCCTCTGGACTGAATGTCCCCTCCTGACACCCGTTCTGCAGGCCACCTCCCTGGTTCAAACCCCCACGCCCCCCCGGGCTTGCAGCGTTCTGGGCAGACCCCAGAAGTGGAGCTCCTGGTGTAGTTTTCTCCAAAAGCAACCCAGTCCATGCCCAACAAAACCCCTCCCTGAACCAAGCCAGCACTCAGGACACGGGGACGAAGAAAGGGATTTTCCTCAAAACCGCACCACCACTCTGAACCAAAACATTTGTTTAGGCACAGCCATGGACAACCAGCTTTAGACAGGACTCAAAACATTTTGGCAAGTTTCCTTTGTGCAAGGCCTTGGTTCCTCAAACCACGTGTAAGGGGATGCTGTTCATTTCCTGTTTCATGAAGTATAACGCACAGAATTGAGAAGAATATTTCCTTTACACACAGCTTCCAAGCATTTACTACTTCAATCATGACATACTGTGATTTCCTCCTATGGATTATATATGCTTGTAACATGCTACTGCTGGAAAGCTACTGTATCTGTGCTTTTGTTTGTCAGTATCTGCTCAGAAAAGCAAAAATTCCTGTTCTGCTGTATTCCTAACATAATTGTGCTTTCCTCCAACATCTCATAATTTAAAAAGGAAGATTAAAAATATCATAATATAGGACTCTCAACATAAAACATTCAAAGTTGGAAAATCAAAGCTGGAAAAATGAGAAGTTGGACAGAACAACTTTCTAACCATGTTAGGGGAAAAAAAAAAAAGCTGCAAAGAAGAAATCTCTTGTCACACAAGAGTCACATTTGCTTCCCAGCCTGCCACCGTAACAGCTCGCCTTAGTCACGCCACACATCACAGGCTTGCTACTAGCCGGGTAGGAAGCCTGAATGAAAAAATCCATATTACCTTGGGAAAGGGGTATTGTTAATTTTTTATTAGCCGTATCTTTTCAGCAACCTTCAGCCCCTCACATCAGAGCAATGTGAGGGGCCACAAAACTCTTTGCCTCTTGCGCTCTCAAGGATTATATATGTGCACAATCAATCCTCTATATCACTTAGGCAAGATTATCTCTCTCCATAGCCCCAAAAACTTTCTATTTTTTATATTTAATTTTATATTCCCCTCCAACTACATAACTCCCTACCTTCAGTCAATAAGAAATACTCCATCTGTGGGAGTTTTGCCCGACTCTTCCACATACCCCTCCTTATTCCCTCAAAAGAGAAATTAGTAGCTAACCCTGAAATTTGGGCCGGTGGCTTGTGCATGGCCAGCTGTTCCTCTGTCTGTGCAGATAGGTGCGTTAATTACCCATCAGGCCTGAACTCGCCCATAGGTCTTGTATATAAATTCCTGCTGTAAAGAGGCCATGCCACTTCAGTAATTAATTACTCCTTTACTTAAGGCTAAGTAGGAACCAGCATATCAGTATCCAGGTGAGTGCGACCACCCCGGCACTTCGAAGGCTCTGTGCATGGGGACTGGGGTCTCCATCTGCGCCTACATCACCTTCAGGGGGTTGTTTGAGAGGGCAATCAGGGGCAAACAATCATGCCATGGTATTCAGGCATTTCTGCTGTTCGGGGTTCTGGCACGCTGTGTATTTGACACGAGCGCTGCAATCATTGCCATTTAAGTGTCAGGCAAGCTCTCGTTCCTGCTGCGGCTGGTGTCAGGGGTCTCCCGAGATGTCGGAGCTCAGCCATTAAGAGGCTCCTGAAAAAGTGCTCAGTCCTCTGCTGGCAGGTGGACAAGTTCCATTTTAAATGACAATAATTCTCATTTCACAGGAAATTCACAGGAAGCCTATTTCAAACTCATCCCTTTGATTAGTTGCGGCAGAAGGTGCATTTAAATGGGTGCCATGTGTTATTCTTAAGACTTGCTCTTTTTTTGTTTTAGATATTTAGATATTAGCAATTTTAATTTTAGATATAATCAAACAAGTTTAGAGTTGTGTTTTCTAACACCTTCCCAAATACAGACTAAAGCCACCTATCCCTCTAAGCAAGTGTCTGTATTTATATTCACACACAGTATAACTATCATTAGGATAGATTGAGATGTCTCCAGTTAAAGAGAAAAGATGCTATAATATAATACAGTAAATTAAATAAAGTCTCCTCAGAGAGACAGAAGGCACTGATCAGCTCTGAAGATTGCATTTAGTCCCTGTCAAAGATAATGAGATAGCAGACACACACAAAGGTCATCAGATGTCTGAAACGCTGGCTCTGGTCTCCCGCCTCCTAATAAAAGATGCATGTTGACTTGATTTTTCTCGGGAAGATATGCTTGCTGGTGAAGTTAATTGGTAGCGCTTGGAGTTTGTTTTCTCTATTGACACAGTAACAGATCCTAATGGACTCGGTGCTCAGGCGTGCTGAGGATTAAAATCAGCCCTTAGTAGCTTTTATCTGCAGCGACTTTCAAACTTTGCTGGACACTATGCCATGTAATTTTCTAAGAATTTAAGCAAATGTCAAAAGTGAAATATGTCCTTCCTTGCAATTCTTCATCTCTATATACATTTGGTATGATTAAGTGTGATTGCTTTTACAACATATAGACAGGCAACAGGAGTTAGATTTACAGAAATTACAGTCAGAGCTGACAAATCAGAAATGAAAATTATCCTCCCTCGTCTCCCCCAGATCCAGCTGGGCGCTCAAACAGTTTCAGCTCTGCTTGGTGCAGGGACCGAATTTATAGCTTTGTGCTCCTCAGGGAACCTCCCGTGTCCTAAGGACTTCCCAATAACGTACGTTAGACCGACTTTGAGGCTATCCTATTTGCAGGAACAATTATTTAAGCTCAGGAGTATCCTAGGATCACCTCTTTCAGCTCAGCCCTACCAACAAAACTTCCTATCTGAGGAAATCATGACAGCAATCGAGAACATCGGTCTCACCGGTCTAAGGCTAATGGGTGGCCCCATGGATACCTGCCCCCCAGGAGGAGCTTCCCCAGCTCTGCCCTTACATACAAGCCAGCAGCCATTATTTTATTTGTCTTGCTACCAGCCACGCATGCTTCAACCACTTCTTTGGCAGTGGCACTGATTTCGGCACCTCTCCTCAACTGGCCGAATGCTTCAAGGATTATTGGGAAAAGGAGTGATGGGAAGAGGGCCTAGCTCATGGCACTATCTCATTTTAACCTTTTTCCTGCGTGAAAAAATTTATTAGGGTAAGAAACTTAACTACTTCCTTCAAGAAAGGAAGAAAAAGAGAGCGCAAGAGGTAAAAAACTGGGCAAAAAGTGACAAGGATGAACTTGTCTCCCTTCTTCATGATGCTAGGCCACACAACAGGATGAGTTTGGGTAGTCTAGCTTTCTTACTCACATGTTAAACCTATCCATTTTCCTCAATGATAAGTTAAACATTAAAATTACTTTTGGCCTGAAAATTGCTACTGCAAGGCAGGCAGAAGGGAAGGGTTTGCGTTGCATTTACACATGCACGTAGTAAAAAGAGGAGATGAAAAAATACATTTTGATAATACACTGCATAGCTCTTCTAAAAGCAAACTCCCTGACATGGCTGAGCTGCTCAGCTACACTGGCAGTCCTGTGGTCTCCCCTTACTCTCCAGCCCTAAAATGAGTCCCCAAACCCTGCCATGAGCCAGCCCCAACCCCTAACCTGACCCAGGCAGAGGTGGGAATGAGTGACTGGAATGTGGGATTCCTATGTTCGCAATTTTCCTTTAGGAATTGTCAGCTGAGATGAGTTCGTTATTCCAGAGTGAAAAGTTTTTGGTTTGGTTTTCCCAAAATTCTTTAACGTCGGATATGCAACCCCTTTAATCTAACTACCCAAACAGAACATGTTATTTTGTTTCCCGATTACAATTATCTTATGCTCCCAATGCACGTAATACCACTTAAGAGCGTCCCTGAAAATGTTCTCCATGTGAATGGCGTACCACAGATAATCCTGGCTAACTGGAATCTGTGCAATGGAAATTCACTCACTAGACTGATCGGGTTGTATTTTCTTTTATATTAATGGGACTTCACAGTATGAGGTAGCACAAAGTTTGGGGGGATGGTCACAAAGCATCTTAGAATTAGCAGAAGGACAGCCAACGAGGACCAAATCAGTGCCGTGGGAAGGTGGACTTTCGGCACGCCTCCCCTCGCTGATCTACCCGCCGTTAAAAGCGGGCGAGCAGCAACAACACCAACCGTGGGTTTTGGTTATAGCCGATAACCTGCTTTCAAACTGAGAAGATGCATCCAAATACTGCCCTAGCGCAGAACTTCAGATGCTGCGTTACTGCTTTTCATGCTGGAAGGAAGCAAGGGTCAGATATTAGAGCAAGGTTTAAGCAGGAGAAAATGACAAAAGGAAATAAAATACTGTTTAAGGAGTGCTTACCTGACTTCATGGCTTCAGGAAGAGCAGCGTCCAGGTGTCTTGTCTCTATTTCTGCACTCGTGTGCACATCGGCCTAACTATGAATGTAGGCGGTCATGTAGAAACCAATGCTTCACAAATTATCCGTAGTAATGCTGTTTTTCAGGTAATACAGAAAGGGGGAAAAAAAATCCAATTTGCGCAGATGGTAAATCCAGAGCTTAAATTAAAAGATGGTCCTTTATTATCCAAGGTTTAAATTGAGGCATTAAATGTGCAGATTTAATAAGCTCCCCCACAATTTTACTGCCACACCACTTCCACTGGGGAAGAGCAGGGTTGGCAAGGGGGGAAGGAGGACGGAGTTTGAAAGCTAATACAAAACATAATTTTTTTTTTCCTGAGTGCAGAAGATAAAATTCCTGCTGTAGGCCATTTAGCAGCCAAACTACTGACCGTGTCATTCCTATCTGAAAGGACACAATTCCTACAAATGCAAATGTCTCTACAGACTGACTAGACAACACGAAGCTACACAACATCAGGATATCACAGATATATACAGCATGCAAAATCCATTTTTTTTGTTGCTGGTGAAATATTGTTTCCTAGCTACTCCCGTGAGAAAATTGCCGTAAAACACATGCACACAAAATTCAGCTACCACAAAGCAAAGGTCTTTTATGCTTGAAAAGAAGGATGCTTCTGTTACATCCTGTTGCAGCAGAAGCTAAAAATCACTCATTACATTTTGAGGGATACCTCTCATTTGGCCCAGCTCTCTAGTAATATTTTTCCAACACTGCATTTAAGGAGTCAGTTGCTTCCATTCTCTTGATTACAGATGACTGGTAGTCTAAAACACATCGCCACGTTTATAGGCTGGGATGGAGGGGGAGAGCATGACATTTTGGCCATACTGGCATTTATTGATGGTTGGCCTGTAATTCTGCATCACTGACATTTAATAGGAGCAGTGCCACTCAGTTCAGAGACTTTGAATCAGGACCTTACCCGGGCCTGATTAATCAAAGACACAGCAAGAGGCTGTATAACACCTCCAGACAAGGGAAGAGACGCGGTAGGGCAGAATATTGCAGTGGCTGATGAACACAGGGGAGCAGGAGCATTGCAGGAGCATTGCTGCGCAGCCCATACCACCACGCAGGAGTGAAGCAGCAATAAGAAAACAAGAATGAATAAGCTGGGTGACTGAACATGGGAAGCTGAGAGTTTGGCGCCTGCAGGAGATGGATAAGATGAGATGGGGTAGACTCAGCAGAGAATAGTAGCAGAGGTAAAGCACTTTAGAGAAGAAGCAATAAGATACCTTGCTTACTTCTTTGGGGGGGGTGTTACAAAACAAAAACTGATGCTACAAGAGGTTTGCGAAGCAGATGTAGTTGGTGATACATCTTCAACATCAAACAATCCAAAGAAAATCTGCGGTTAACCTTATGGATAAGATTAAGGGTGGACATATTTTCTGTTAAAATAGATGTAGTCAGTCATGAGGGCTTTGGCAAGTTAGATGGATCATGCCTGGCTCCTGCCTTTACAGACTTACCTGAAGAGCTGGAATTGTTACCGTCTTATGTTCTCTCTGACATTTTAGAGGGACAGAACAATTTCAGAGCTGAAGTGGCTGAATTGCTCCTAGGAATGTGCGCACACACTCCTCCCTTGACTATTGCAGTGATTAGATGTCTCGGTTAAATGCATGAAATTCATCGGGATTAATATGAGTCCAAGTTTCAGAGACATCATCTATGCCATCAGACATTAAACCAAGTCATAAGAGGCAGAACTTGGGTGAGGAGCCGGAGCTGCTCCCCACCCTGGCAGACTTCCCCATCTCCTTCAGCTCTGCAGAGTCTCTAATATTTCCTCTGTGTGTTTTAAATGATTCAGCTGGTTTACGCAGACTAAAAAGAGACCAGAGTCCTCCTTCTGAGCCCTGATAATCTGCTGCAGCAGAGGAGAATGCGCTCATACTGAAACTTTGGAAGAGATTCAGCCATCACAAACAACAACAGCAGGAAAGTAGTCACCCAAACAGCAAAGAAAAATGCCAAATTTTTCATGCTACCACCAAGTGATTCAATTAAGACAGCTGTCTACAATGATAGATGAAGACTTAAATGTCTCTGTGGTCCCATATTCAAGCTAAGGATATTCCAGAGAAATTTGAGGGAGGCTTATGAAATGGATTTAAAGCAGCAAGGTGACTTGCGATGTTACTGCTTGAAAGCTGTTTAATTCATTCCGGGGGTGTCAGATAGTACTTCTGCAGCAGCAGACAGAAAAGTGAGAAACCTTCCAGACCTTACACAAGTTCATCTAGTGGGTAGCAGTTCATTATAACCAAAGCCCTTTACGTTTTTCAAGATTTTATAGTAAATGTGTGGCTTTGAAATTAAAATACTCCGGGAATGATAACCATGTATAATGCTCTAGCATATAGCCTACGATTCAATAAAGGCTCCTCTTTATAAAAATTTGTCCCAAAAGTTTTCTTAAGAAATTCATAATGACACCTTTAAAAAAAACTCTTCACACAAAAATACCTTGTTCAGGAAGCCTGATACGAATAATGAAATGAGAATCACACAATAGCTGTCTGTAAAGGGGGGGAAAAAAAGATCTCTTATTGTTTAAAATATAGGCGCTTAATGCTGTCTCTTCACTCACCACATTATCCATCTGCTTTCTGTTTGAGAGCATGCAGGAGAATACCCAAAGCAGAAATCCATCTAGCTCGTTTCTGAGGACTACTGGCATGAGGTTTCTTTTACCATTTCAGCTGAGATATTCAAGGCTCCGCGTATATGTTATTCGGCGGCAAAATGCTTCTTTATTCCCAAGGCTTCAGAAGTAGCATAACTGATTGGGACAGCACTGCATATTTATGTATAGAAGAATAATTGCGTTCACTCTAGAGCCATCAAGGCTGTAACTCACATGAGGGTTTCCAGCTTACTCCATAAATCGCGATAATATTGATTGCATTGTCTATTATTGCTAGGAAAGCTTCAGGAACGCGTGTAGCTTAGCACAGCAGGCGCTGCACACTCACCTGTCCCAGCAGCTGCTTGTGCAAAGCCCCAGCAATCGCTGGCAGTACATACTTCACCTGCCAGGCACTCACATGTGGCCAAAAATAGCTAAAAAAAACCACTTTAAGGCTTAAGTGAGCATACAAGGCATTATCCTGTGTCTAGTCACTGCCTGCTGCTTGAAAAAAGCTATCATTACACATGTAAAAATATTTAAGTTGGTAAATACCACTAAAGTCACAGGCTGCAAATGGAGATGGTGGCTACCCATATCGAAGGTGCTCAAAGAGCACACGCTGGCTCCAACAGTCTAAAACAAGTCCTGGATTCCCCTTTATAGACATTTAATCACTTCGTTGTATGCCATAACCAGTAGAAAATGAAGGGTGTCTCTATCAAAAATCTCCCATTAACATTTTTAATTGGTTAATCGCTTTTTCCATACCCTAGGTATATACTCAAGATCCTTAGCCGTACAACGTAAGCTCTTCACATTACTTTGTGAAATTTCCCCATCTGTACCTCCTCTTGTAAAATACCGTGGGCGTCTTGTGTAGACCTTTGTTTGATGGACTGCGGGCATTCTGTACTCTAGTTCATCAGTAATGCTCTCAAACTCACCAGTATTTCACATAAACAGCTACCTAATTAGATTTTATAGTTTTCGGGCCTGCATAGCCTTGCTTTACTGCGTACACGATGCTATATTTGGTTGTGCTTTAGATATCTGCACGACAGCCTGGTACTGTCCTTCCCCTCTGCTCGCACACCTCTTGGTGAGAAGCACACCACGTGTCCGGTCGCACAGCTCCGCGTTCCGCATTCGTCTTCACTTGCCCTTTTAGCTCGCTGCCTTTTTCTCCTTGGTGAGATAAATTGTATCAGTTAAAGGACACAGAGAAACAAGCCTGTTATCAAAAGGGAGAAGAGGCAGGAGAAGACAGCAGGGAAAGCATCTGCCTGTACATCCAGACAGAGAAAGCTCAGACATTTAGCATGGGAGCTTTTACAAACATCTTTTCTTACGTGTAGGTAACCCCGCAAGCTTACCTCTCCCCATGGTACAACATAATAATATAAAACTATCCTGACCAAGGGAGGATGGAGCTTAAAAAGACAGACATTTTTCCTTAAGCCACGTAACTTGGAAAGTAGCTCAAACAGATGTAACGTGACTTAACCGTAGCAGGCTCCTAGAGGCTAAGCACGCAGGCAGGGCTTTCCCAGTTCCCCCAGTGCCTTCTAAATTTTGAGACTGGAAACGTTTACGATGGAACATAATATCTTCTGCAGCACAGGGCTGTGTATTCAGCTGTTGAGCACCACTTCTCTGCTACTATCAATCATCAGCCTATATTGAGCCAGGCTACCACCAACGGCAGGAGTCAGAGAGAAAATGAGAAGCAGAGACCGATTTCACATTCCGCCAAAATGAAAGAATTTCAGCCAGATCACGAAGCTAATGATCACTGATGAAGCCTGGCAAAAAGCGAACAACTTGATAACTTGACAGTTTGGCAGAATCTGCCAGTATTTTCTGAAGTCTGAGCCGTGTTCACGTGGCGTAAATCATTCCCGCTCGAGTTGTCTCTCACTTAATTAGCCATTTTGCAGGAACAAGGAGTCACTGCAGAATGTGTGCCGCAGCCAGAATATGCAACTCCGTCTGTCTAAAAATAGATACAGACAAGATGAGAGATGCAGAAAGAGCAAAACAAACTCTTCTCTCTCCCACAGACTGACTCACCTGGGAAGACAGACCGACATCTCCCCAAAGAGAAACATTCAATCTAAAACGTCCACTTAAATCAACACACTGTCTTCTGTAGCACATAGGCAATAGCGTTCACCTCTTTAAGCGGTAAAAAATTATATAACACAATATCTCAATGTCTAAATATGTGCTTATCCATGAATACGACATCAGTGGTTACAGGCAAAAAGGAGATGGGTTTTTACAGTCACATCTCTGCAGATGCGGTTGTACACACGCCATTCTGGAAAACGTGAAACAAAAGTGTTTTGCCCAGATTCAGCTACTTAGTGAAGACAGGCTGGGTGTATGGGGAGGGGGAACAGCACCAAACGTCAATTTCTGTCCAGTTCAAGTATAGGACTGCATAAATTTAAGTCCTTCCCCATCATACTAAACGAGTATCCAACTTGAATCAGTACAACATACTCTGTGCAACAAATTCTTTAAGGTTAGGAGTAGCCAGTCGAAGTATACTGAAGGGTTTGGCACACATAGAGACAGGAAAGTTATTACCAGTACAAGCCAATGTAACTAAAAAGCAAATTGAAAAGAGACAGCTGTGCACAAAAAAGTTAATGTAAAAAGTGTCAGGTTACAAATAAGAAATGGTACTGTTATTAAATATAAAATAGTAATAGAGATGCTTGAGCAAGGGAAGGTTTTAGCACTGACTTTTTAGCCAAACCAGATATAAGGAGAGAGGGGAGAACATTTATTTTAGGCAAAACTAGCCAAGAGGCCTTTATCTTGCTTTCTTTGGAGCAAATCCTCCCAATAAAAATAACAGACATGATATTTTCGCAGAGACCAGGCTCATTTATCCTTCCTTGAAATGCAAGCATCAAAAAAATCACCATTAAAACCTTGATTAGAATCCATGGCAACAGGCTGAGCCCTGAAGAGCACAACGCCACTCTGCTCAAAGCTGGAAAATTGAGAGCAGCTCACATACACAGCCCTCTTAGCAAGCACTAGGAAAGCTAGGAATAATATTGTCCGAAACTAAGCCTGTTTTTTCTCTACAAACCTCACCCTTCAAGAAATTGAATTTACTTCAAGTCATTTCTTCATCCAAGAAAGAGGCTGCATCCAAATCTCCTTCCTGTGCCCCATCATTTTATTTTCTTTTTTTACTACCTGCTTTTGGCCCCAGCTCAGTGCTCTGACAGCACGAGCCACACAGGCAACACTTGCAGTGAATCCCCATTTAGTAAAGTTTCAATGAAGACGAACATTACGCAGGCACGAATTTCAGACTGGACACTCCAAACCAATGTGGCCTATTTAGGAAAAGCAGATAAAAAGAAGAATAAGATTTTCAGTCTTCAAGTCATTATTAGTCTAAGTTCTAAATACTAAGGTTGCAAGTCTTGATCGAGGTATACCAATACAGAAAATTTAATGTGCTGTGCCTTTGGGAGTGTCACAAGTATCTATCCAAGAAGAACACAAACCCCAGCACTCTAAAGCACTGGCATACTTTAGAAACTAACGGCTCTCATTCTTATTTCCACAGCCTTGGCTCCTGCGGAGAAGACAGCTAGTTTCGAGTCAGAGCCTGTGGCTACATTAAAGAAGATATTAAAAATGACTGTGTCACAAGGTCACATGCAAAAACAATTTCCAAAACAAAGGAGCCTAGAAAGTTTCTGTAGCCTGCGTTATGAGAAAGCTGATGAGAAAAGTCCCTTCAAGCCTCATCTCTGGATTTCAGTGTACAGATAAATGGGCAGAGCATGGAAAGCCGCAGCAATTATCAGTCCTCTCATGCCTACTACAGGTATAATCTGGATCACTACAGGCATAATCTGGATCACTGTGTGCCAAAGTCAAGCTTTTCCAGGTTGATTTGCTCTCCGTTATACAAATACAGAGAAGTTAATTTGTTTATATGGAACCACTGTTACTCGTGACACTTACATGCACCAACATTTGTTTGCATGATATAACTCAGCTGATCGCAGGACAGAGATAACACGAGGCACCATCTTCTCAACAGATCCCTCCACTTGTAGAGCTGCCAGTATACCCGGGCCTCGGAGAAGCGGCTACACAACTGTTTGCAAAGCTTGTTGTTCAGCTGTCGGTAGATCTGCTTTGTCCCTATGGTCTGAAGCATTCTCGTCGTCTCCACAACTTCCCATCCCTGTTGCCAACCTTGCTGTATCATTTTATTATCCCACATGCCCAGGACTGCAAGCGATCGCTACTCATTTAGATGAAAAAGGATTTCTGCCAAACAATTTTTAAAAAGTATTGTTCTCTCCTAGCTATATTCTTCTAAAAAAAAATGTGCACAACATGCAAAAATAAGTCTGCTCCTGCCAAGAAGGAACCGTAAGAAAATACATATTTTTCTTCTGCATTGAATTTTTTAAGTTGAATATACACAATAAAATAGTACTCTTCTGCCCATTACTCCTCTGATGGGATCACAGATGGCTTGAACTCTTTAGTCAAGTCTAAAGAAATCATCCAGTTATGACAACTGCTGCATTTGTTCAGTGTCTCTGTTGGAAAAAAAAAAATAAAGAGAAGGAGAAAGGGAAGAAGAGAGGGAAGAAGCATCCTTTACAGTTCCAGTTAGAGGTGCTGTGGACCTCAGCGCACTACCTTACTCATTTCCATGCGCCACAAGGGAAAAGCAGCCATGTCTACATTATTCTTGACAGATCTTCTGGCAGGGATGCTCTCTTCAAGTAAACACCTCAGCTTGCTCACCTTCATTATTCCTCTAAAATTTTTCCTAATATTTTTCTCAAATTGCCTTTCTCATCCCAGCCACCCTGGACACAGAAACAGGTTCGCCCCTGACATGTTACAACAGCCTTGTGGGGTATGGTTCTCTCCATTTATGAGGTGTTAGGTTTGGCAGGGGGGGTGTTCATTATTGCCACATCACCCTCCTGCCCTTTTTCATAGCTGCTTATTTTTAATCCAGAAACTTCAGGGTTTTGCATCCATTTTTTCAGATGTGGAGAGAAAAAGACTCAAAGGCAGCCTGTCCACTGACCTGGAAGTTCCTTTGCAGGTACCACAGAAGAATTCTACTTTTCTCCTTGTACCTGTAAGCATCCAGGGTAGCTAGAGGCAATCCTAGCTTACACCTAGCTGGCTGCCCTGCTCTAAAGATCGGAGATGTAATACAATACATGGCACGAAATGGATGACCAGAGGCGATCTGAGGTTTCTCTTCCTTTCTGTTTTGCAAGCATGCAAAAAGCAGTATTGTTGAATTGGGGAGAAGAACCGTTATTCTCTTGAAGTTTTAATTTTTTATCAAACTGGGAGTTCAAGGCGTTTAACCCTCATTAAAATGGGCCAGTTCAGCTGGATTAAGTCGCATGGCATAAAGCTGTCAATACTGGCACAGTTCTAGAGCTGAGAAGCACTCACCACTGGTCATTCTCTCCTTAAGGGCAGGTAGAATCCTGCACCAGGGAGGGAAGAAGCAGGCTTTCTTCAGAAAGGACAAAAGGCAACAGGCACAAGCTCAAGTGAGGAAAATTCTGATTAGATATTAGGAAATATGTTTCTTCATGGATTGCTCAGTGTGAAAGGTGCCCAGAGAGGCTGTGGGATTCTCCATACTTGGAGATGCTCAAAACTCAACTGAACATGGTCCTGACCTACCTAATCTAATGTTGAAGTTAGCCCTGCTTCAAGCATGAGGTGGGACGAGGTAATTACCCAAGGACCCTTCCAACCTAAATTATTCTATGATTCTTGCAATGCTATCAAAAGAAATCTACTTCCTTAAAGTCACTCATGTGACTTCATCTCCAGAGCTGCAGCTAAACACATCACTACAAAAATACAATGAACTGACAACAAACTAATTGCGTAAAGATAACATGATGTAGTAATGATTTCAACTAAATTGAATTTAAATTATTCATTTATCTTCTGACAGCCCTCAAAATGGTCTACATCGTCTTTTCTTTTTCTCTTTTAACTTCAGCAAGGCAGAAGAGGTCATCCGAGAAACCTGTATTGTTCCTGTTCTAAAAATCCAAGCTCTGACTTACCTAAACTTGCCTAATTGGACTCTGATAATAAAGAACGTGTCATACGAACAACTTGAAGAAATTAAAAAAAAATGTTGTAATGGTTAGAGATTTCAGTACATGGAGAATTTCTGATAGTAGTCAACACTTCTATTAAAATTTACTGCTTTGAGGAACTTCACATTAGTAAATTCCTGTCTTGTTATAATGAGACAACTTCTGGAGGCTGGCAAATCTATGTTCAAGATTGGTCAGTATTGCCCTTGTTAAAACCTACCAGAAGTGATACAGATACAAATAATTTATTTGATGGACTTTTCCCTTCCTTCTTCCTTACTGGCGCACAGAGGGAAGTGGGCTTCACTGCTTTTGGGACAAAAAACAGAAAAAGAGCCTTGAGGTACCAGAAGATATTTACCTTCCGCAGCCAAACCAATACTACAAGTCCCTAAAAATAGTTCCTTTCATTTACAGGGAAAGGAGTTGTTCTGCTAGGACAGTCCTGTGTCTCCCATGGGAGTCACCATCAGGCAGCTCCCAGCACGGATTTCTTCTCCAGCGGTGCTACCAAGACTCCACACACGTAGGCAGGAGATGTAAATCCAAGGGGCACCCTCCTTAGAGTAACCTACTTCTTCAATGAGGCACCACAGTGAAACCTTTCCTCCAGGACTTACAATTTGTACCGTCTCTTCAGGATGTTGAAAATATTCCTTTCCCAATTGCTTTTACACACTCCTTCACCATTCAGGGTTGAAGGCTACAAACTAACTATACTGGAAACTAGTGATGGGAAGGAAGGGCCGCTCAGCTGCGCAGCTTTAGGTACAGTAAGGAGAGAGCGTTCCCTCCCCACAATCACATACACTTACTCAGCAGGTGACACAACTGGACAAACACAAACACAAAGTAAGAAGAAAATGATTTCCAAATAGTTTTTTTTTTTAAAAAACAAAACACCCCAACACTTGGAAAGCTCTTTAAAGCTGGCACTGACATAAATAAGGACCTGTGGCTTTTCAAAAAACGTTTCAGTTGTGCATATAGGGAAGATTTAGAGCACAAAAGAAACAGAATACGATATACAGGAAGCTGTACTAAGGCATAGCTTCCCGTTGATGTCAAAACAACAGCACAAAAGACCGTAACAAAGACTTATGGGGAGGAGGAGGAAAACAACAGTTGTCTTCATCAAAACTCTACTTGGAAAACTCCAGAAGTTTGCTATGCCTACTAAAAGCAGACATAGGAACCAAAAGCCTTTAATTTACTTTCAAAAATACTTCCAGTACAGAAGCAGCAGATTTATGAATGCCAAACTATGCTACCAGCTGAAGACCAGCTGTACCTTCCAGACCCAAAGTCACCTTCTGGTCCCTGACAAACTCTGTAGAGTTCCTTACATTTAAGGCACACTTTTAATTAAACGAGTACGTTTTTCTTCTAAGGTACACCACTTCCTACTTACTTTTTTTTTTAGGTACATCTTTCTCCCATCTCAATTTACCATTAATCACAAGTCCAAGAAATGATTGTAATTATCCAAAACAATTGATTTTTTCCATAGTCTCTTCCTGAGGACGCAGCACAAAGCTACTAGACATTTGAGAAGAAAAAAGACATGCAGTTTCCTGAATTCTGAGAAACAAAGTACGTGTTCATACATAAAAGCAAATGACCACATCCCCTTGGAGAGTGAATCTCAGTTGTGGGCACAAAGAGTGTTTGCTGGGCTGGCAAAGGGTGACACTGTGCCTGAGAAAATGAGCCCACCAGAAACCCAGTGTACTGGGAAGTACAGTGCAGACACTCCTTCTCTCTCTTCATGCTGTTACTGAGCTTCATACTATCCAGGTTTTATTTGTTATCAGTGATTTTGCATTTTCCCATGTGATAGAGGAGGGCAGCCAGTGCCCAAAGAGCAACCAAGCAGCTTTTTCAGGTACTTCATGCAGACTGAAAATAAGAACAGAGGATCAGCAACAGAGCTCGAAATGAAGCTGTTCTCCAGCTTGATGACTGTAAAATGACATAAGCAATTTCTTTTTATACTGCAATATAGTTACTAACAACTAACTAATTTACTAACTTGCAAGGCTCTAAGAAAACAGCATCAGAGATGGCATTTTCATTACCAAGCTTAACTTGGGTTTTCCGACCTCGAGTACCACAGCCTTCTGTTGCACTATTCGGCGTGGACTTAACGTCCTATAGATTAGATCCAAGTGAATCTTTTTCAGTGAAAAGTAGCCTGTCACAAACGTGTTTTCTATCATCACAAAACTACTTGAAAATCTGTGTTAAACTTGGTTCAAGACTTTGGCTGGGGGAAACAAAACCAGAGCGAAAGCAGCAGGTGACTTTACCCTCCCATTCAGCGGCTAGCACACTTATGCAGGTTGTGGAAGACTTGAATTTCACGTCTTTTTCTGCCCCAAACGGCAGGAGAACAGCTGAGCTATGTGCCTAGAGGGTTTCCCAGCCAGGAAGATCAACACTTCTGTTGACGCGTAATTAAGCACTGCATAATTAAACAGTTGCTACCACGGGGAGGGAAGCCCACGCACCCCAGTGAGTAGGCTGCAGCATCCTTCTTGCTGTCTGTATATGCAAGTAAGCCGTGCCGCACAGACCGCTCCAACAGCGTGGACTGAGGGACGTGTGTGGTGACAAGGAAGTTCACCTGAAAAGTAGGACTTCGATTCATGTCTCTGCCTGAAGTCTGGCCATTACAAGACTTTCACCTCCAGAGGAACAGTTGGTCAATCATGAAGGAGACCAGACCTCTGGCTGAAACTACTTTGCTTTCTACCAAGCAGACAAATATCCCTTAGAAAAAAGTTGGGCCCAGAGTCTAAAAATAGATTTCATAAACATTAGGTGTGTATTTTTTGATAAACCCTATCTCTGTTCAAATAACATTAAAATAATAATACAAGAACTTCTTGTTCAACGAATTACAACATCAAAAGAGTAAGGAAAAACAGCCCCTGCTGATGAATGGAGGAAGGTAAATACGCTGCGACTGCCTCCGAATTTTATGGTGTCCCCATAAACATGATGCACAACAGTAATAAAGTGAGACTAATATGATATGAAAAGGACAGTCACAACAATACGAAGTGGTCAATCATGTACCCGGCCTGACAACTTTGTTACTGCAATGGGTCGTTATTACAAGGGGACGTTTAAGCTCACATAAGATATTTCAAGGGAAAAAGATGACTACAGGACAAGGTACGTTACTAACGCAATAATTACATCCCACAGTTGTATTTCCACAAAAGGAAAAGACAATAACATGTCATAAACCAGAGTGTCATCTAAACCTTTCTTCTGAATCACAATAAGCCTTTTGACATAATATTACAGGGAGCCTTTTGTTTCTCCTAATTCCCTGTCACAAAATGTGACTCTACCTAATGAATGTACCTATGTGGAAAACGATACCTTTATTTGCCTCGGAAGAAAAGAGTTTTTCTGTGATTTTTTTTTACAGATAATAATCTTTTGCATGTCTACACAGCTTAAACAACTCATTGCCCATTTTTTAATCTATTTATTATTCTCCCAATCTGCTATGCTGTTACTCTTCATGACAGCACTTTCAAGGTGGAAAAACATGGAAAGTTCAGAAGTAGATGAAGAAACCCAGAACCCACATGAAGATCCTCTGTACAACTAGATCTCCAAAATCTGGCCTCTCAGAAGAGTCCCCTCCTCCTTCCTTCCCTTTCCCGTTACGTGATTTTGAGTTTTCTGAAGTCTTCTGTGAGTCAACACACATTATGGCAAAAAAATACATATTCTGACTTCTCCTATTAATCTAATCATCTGTATCTTCCTGATTCCTTCAATGATCACCGGACCAAAAAGACTGAAAAGTCTTTTTCTCCCAATTCTGCAGGCATTCTCATGATATAATTTTATCCTAAGCCAGGGCACCATATATTTATAGGTAGGTGCATACCACAAAAGGGAAGAAAAGTTTTGCAGTCTACTGACAAGCCTCCCCAAGCCAACAGCACCTACTCGCCATACAGCCGTGCTGAATTAGCACTGTGTACCGCTATACACAAGGGAGAAGGAAAGGGTAGAACGGAGTGAGCGAGGAAGACTGAAATTCATCCTTGAATCATTTAGTTGAAGTCAATAGAACGATTTCAGAATGAATTCGATCCTCTGTAAGTGCTTATCACTCCTCCAGGCAAACAATAACTTTTTTTTTTCTTGAGGAAAAGTACAAACACCTGTATTTCAGTGTGACAAACCAGAAATACGCGACTATTCTCAAACACTCTGTGGCCATCTCTGAAGTGGTCAGAGCTTCAACTCAGGCAACCAAAGGCAGCAAGTATTCACTGCGTAGCTCCTTCCGGAGGGATAATATCTCAAGGTACAGGAGCATGCATCCTCACCCAGTATTTCCCATACAAGGTTTTAATTGAATGATATCCTGCATATGTTCCAAGAAGTTACTGTTTCATTTTTAAAAAATGGGAAAAAAAACACATTTTATTAATATTTGTATAGCTTTGTCTTTAATAGAGAAAGATAAAGCAGTGTAAAGATAACGCGCCTGTGAAAAATTTACAGTGGTTGGTTATAAAAAAAAAAGGATGGCTGTTTATAATGGTATGAATGTGAAATAGCAGGGCTGTATCAGACGAGGTTTATGATGGATCTCTGAAAATAGTCTTTTTTGGCCATGTTCCTGCAAGCCTTTTTGAGTGCACTTAGCTTTCACATGCCTAACATAGTTTAACCTATTTCATAAGCACCACAGACACCACTCTCCTCCTCAAAAAAACAAAAACAAAACCAGCAACCAAACCCACCTATTACGGGCTGCAAGGCCATAGGGTAGATGTTCTTCTGGCTGAACTCTCCTTATTGGAGACCCCTGCACTGAGGAATCCTTCAGTGGCTTGGAGTCACCTCACTGCACCTTGCTACAGCAGCCGGACGAGCTGCAGCTCGTTCATCCTGGTCTCTGCGAGTACATCAATAACCTCAAGCCAACCAGAACCATGAGGGTTGGGGTTAGCTGGTACACACTGCCCACTTTCTAGAGACTTTGGGGCCTTTTCACTGTGCCCTGATACCCCATACACCATAGGGATGCATGACAGGGACAACCCTATCGGTCTCTGCCTAACACTCCCCAGGGCAGCGTCTCGAGATCAGAAACAGAGCACGGGTGTTGCTCGACATGGAGGCGAACGGGGCGATTGGCAGAGCCAGAAATGAGCGTGCAGCTGGGAGCGGGCAAACGCAAGGCACAGGCCCATCCGTTGGGTGCATGGGCATCCCATCCTAGGCTGCACGGTTCAGGGTGGGAAGTTACAAGCCTTGAATCCAGTGCCTTTGCTCCCAGATGCTCCCCCTGGTATCGAACCTGACATAAGCCCACGCAAATGAAAACTTAAACAAGTCGAAAGAATGACCAGCCACAGATGAAGCGGGTGAAACACTGTCTTTCAGGTAAAGCTCTAGGGAAGGATAGATTTAGTGATTTGCTACATTTGTACCAAATGTGTTCAACTGTGTTCTCAAAGAACGACAACTGCTCAACTTTTTTAGTCCAACAGGAATCAATAACAAAATTCCTGATGATTTCAAGGGCTGAAATTTTCACCATACAAAATGAAGCTCTTTAGAGTCTGCACTCTGGAAGACACTTCCTACAACTCCTCCTTGGCCAACTCAATCGCTTGGATGGGTAACAAACATCAGATTTTAGTACGTTAGATCTGCCCTACACAGTGACAAGAATCTTCTGCCCTGTTACTGTAAGGAGGACACGAAGGTAATGGCCACTTCCCTGGACACACGCAGGATTCCATAGCAGCAGAGTAGAGATTAAGCAAAAGGGAAGAATATTGCTGTGCTAAGATACTTCTGGACACAAACCAGAAATCCTCCCTTGAACTAACCATACGTTGTTTCAATACCCAACTGCATCATTATTTACAGCATTAGGAGCTATTATACAATACAGCAATGCTTCCGATGTTTAAAGTCTGTAGAGGCTGTTTCCGACTTTATAAACTGTAAAAGGAATATACAGAGATTACAAGAGTGAATAAATTACATCCTTGTAGACTCAATGCCCACAAATTCCCGATAGTGAGTCCTGCTTCCCCTAAGTAAAGCCAACAGCTGGATGCAAACGATAATCTTGCTGATCTCTGTACCAAATATTTCAGAATAAGGCTCCACATCCTACACACAGCTGAAACCAGAGTCTCTAATGAAGTGCCACAACCCTGCAAACTCCACAATGGAGAGAGGCCTTGAAACAATGTAAAATAAATTATATCTATTAAATGTATCATTATGCCAGGCCTAGTACCTCTAAGTATATTCCCCCTCATAGATACAAGAATGTGCAGCAATAAAACTGATTAAAAAATGATAACAAAATCATCTGTTTTCATCCTTTTAAAAAATCCAGATATACTGCAAGCAAATTTACCACCTTCAGCGGTTTTCTATATATTCTCCTTTGGTGGAAATCTTCTAATCGCAACACGTAGATCAACTTACTTTTAAGTTCATTTACAAAAATGGCAGACAGTCTCTATAAAAGCATCAGTCGAAGCAACAACACGTATCTCTTAATTAACTGGTAGATCATAAAGCAAAAGGCTGTTATCACTTTGCAAGCATCAAAACATATTCCTGCAGGGCAAAATTTAGCCTCGGAGTATACGAGATAACTGCTTTCAAATGGTTTTATGTTTCTAAGACAGTTAGATGAGCATTCAGTTAAAATTCCTTCAGGAAAGCCTTCGTGATATCCCAGAGAACAGGCACAGCGTTGACTTCTTAATCGTGTGTCTAGCATGTGCTGGCAGTGAAACATGAACACATACCGTAGTTAATTTCATTTTGTGCCTAAAGATGGCAGATTTTTCTCACCGTGAAAGCAACCACTTCAGCACTCCGCGTGGTTTTGTAACGCTGGGCAGCAAAATGTCGGTGGGGTTTTTTTAGGTGAACCCTAGGTATATGCTGCTGAAAGCAAGAGAATTCAGAGTGACTCAGATCTTACTGTAAAGCTGATGGAGCATCTCCCATTTATTTGGAGCTGCAGCAGTTCAATATAAAAAGAATTATACGCATTAGTTTCTCCAAGGAGCAGTATGTATTTGTTAACTAAGCAGCATCTGATATGAAACATCACCGCAAGGAAAAGGAGACAGACATAGTTGACATCATCTTATCTTTTTTCCTACGTTAAACAGATTAAATTAGTTATACCTAATTTGCAGCGCTTTATCTTGAGCCATCAACTCCACAAATAGATGAGGCCAGCAGGCCCTTTATTTGGGATTCTTTGTTCCATGCTGGCAAAGCACGACAGTCATAAACCCAACTTAAGCATCAACGGCTGCTTTACGCTGACCAAGTGACAAAAATCACTTAGACCTTATCAGTCAATATGCACCTCAATTTATTAAAGGGTAATTTATTCTAGTTGCTAGCATAAGTGACTGGAAATCAGAAATCTTTAATGTTTCCTCCTGCACATCAGCTTTCCCACTTGAAATGATTTTGTTTGCATGTTGTTGCAAGTTTTATTTATAATTTTACACCTGTCTGAGAAACTTTGAGAAATCTTTGTGGGGAAACTGCAGTAAACTGGATATATTTGTTCAAGATTGTGAATAATCTTTTATTGGGCAAAGATTTTTACTCTGTATTAACTTTGAACATGACCTTTGATTTATGCTCTAGTCACTACGCTGAAATAAGACTGCCAGGCCGTGAACCCACCTGGAAAACAAGCTAGTGCTGAGTGATGGTTCTGCACAAGCCAGTTGACGACGCGCACCGGGGTACATCAGAGTGGGGTAGCTGCGGGTGAGCCAGCAAGGACCGGCAGTGCCAAATGACTCCTGAAACCACCAGTTCGCTCTGTGTAAATTGAAAGGCACCTTACCAGAAGGGATCTTACACCAGCAAAGACTCTTGAGATACTTCAGGCTTAGGACAGAGCATGATCTCTAAGGAGATGTAGCTTTAGAGACCAAAAACCTGAAAAAAATGTGGTATCCCACACGTGGGAGCTTATTATGGAAGTGCGCAAGAATGCCACTAATGGGAGAAATCAGTCCATCGGTTATTACTCCAAAAGGGCTCAAAAAACACACAGAGTTCAACTTTAAATATATTGAAACAAACAGACAACTCTTCCGGTAAGAAGATGAAGCCATATTGCAGTAGAAGATGGTTATATATTGATGAAGCGAAGCACTGCTCTCGTCTCTTTTGCTATTTCCCAGACAAACCACCACACAAAATTTCTAACTGAAGACAGTTGAGGAACAAACTCTACACCCCATTTAAAAATGTTGGGCTGGAAAGCTTATGCAAAATCTAACAAGGATGGCTAACATATACTACAAAAAATACCTACTTTTCCACTGTTAGTTTATGAATTAACATCATGATTTCATATAAATCCATGTTGTTTTGGAATTCTCAATATCCGTATTTTTAAAAAACATTAGCAAAGACACATTTCTGCGTAGAGTCACTGCCAAAACTACATTCATTTATGAGCTGTTACTCAAAAATTCAGGAACCTTAAAATATTGTCCAAAAAAAATTTGGTTTTCAGTTTGTAATGGAAAGAGCAAACATGGAATTCCATCAGGGTTTATATTTACTTAGGAATATTCCACCTCAATTACTTGTGCAAATTAGGATATCTTTCTTATATTAGAGAGAGTTGCCTTGACACACATATCATCATAAATGTATCAGAATGTATAAATCCAGTAGCTATAAAATATTTGAATATCATTCTAAAAATGAGTTTGCATTTGAAAGCTCAGAAAAGTGCATCTTTTATTCCAATTAGAAATTAATCAGGAGCTATATTCACCAAAACCAGTTGAACAACATGCAAACAGTTATGCTGCTTGCTTCAACATTGCTGTGAAAATATTAACATTTAGCCTGTTATACAGCCACTCTAAATAGGGAAAATAAAATATATAGTTTCGAATAACTATGACCTTTCATATCTTTTTCAGATCACAAACATCTGGACATTTTTAAAAACAAGATCAATAAAGCTGGATTCTAGAACATCTTCTCTTTCCTAGCTAAAATTGTAAGTCTCAAATATGAAGTGAGCTCAAAATACACCGAGACAAATCAATACGGGTGGCACTAGAGCACAGAGAACTTCTCCGAGAGGCAGCGCAACTTCTACCAGGGAGAGCCCCAGCAGAGGAAGGCAGCAGGGCCCGTAGCAAAGGCAGAGCAATCCTGGGAGAAGGCTTTGGCCTCAGCCCGTTGGAAAAGATACGGATTCACTCTCTCCATTTCACACTTTTCCCCAGCAGAGCTCGGGTGCAAATTAAATCTGCGGTTTGGGCGGCAGTGGGAGAAGATCGAAGTAATTTAGTAGAAGAAATCCCCAAAAACCTCCTTTCAGGTATGAATCCCAGACAGACCAATTTCACTTGTTCCTTGCAAGTGCAAAATGCAAAACTCCTGTCTCATCGCTGCCAACATTAAAAATGCTGCAAAATCAACTATTTCATGGAATAAAAAGCTTCGAGCACAAATACATACCCTTGGATTCACGAAAACAGCCTGGCCACCGGGAAAAGCTCCAGGCACACCGGCATCAGACAGACACAGCATTACAAAGAGTCTGATAAAATCTCTCCTCACAGCATATCAGGTCTCTGCATCAGTGGCTAAACAATAGCTTCTCACACCTCGGCTTTTGTTGTGCTCTTCTCAGACGTGCGTTTCTCCTACATAAGCTTTCAGACAGTTTCCATCTAGAACAACTGAATGGCTAAATCATAAAAAGGTTTTAAAACAGGGATAACTGCAGAACTTTCTTCTGGCTCAGGGTGTCTGACAAGATCTCAGGTACACATGAACACTTTTACCTACACGAGCGATCTGGCGCTGTTCAAACTGCGGGACCCGATGCAGAGATGCCGTGGTCCTCCAGGCCCGCTTTGGAAGTTACCTTCTCGGCAGGTCGGTATCTTGAGTTGCAGCTTCCGTTATGGGGTGACATTATGATTCTCTGAGCAAAGACAGCGAAAGCCTCTTAAGTTTCCTGCACATGTCCAGTCATACTGTAACAGGACTTGGACAAGCGGGAGCAGCCAGGTCTTCCTCAATTTTTAGGCCACACATCTCAAATGGTGGCAGAGAGAGATTTGGAATAGGTATTTTCCACCAAAAGTCGGTCAGTCAACATGGTGGGTCGCTCCAATAACATCTCCTCAACGCTGATCTATATCCTGTTACTACCCAAGCTGCACCTCCTGCCTTTATTGGCGGCTTTTGGGAGGTCAGCCGGAGGGGTGAGCACCCGAAGGCGGTCGCTAGCAATCTGCCGTTTATCAAACAAGCTCAGAGCATCTCCATAGGCACGCTAGCACAGCCGCGCCTTCACAGGGCGCAGGGTTTTTGGAAGGCAAAACCAGGGCAGGGAGACACTGTCAAGCATGTTATTCCCTCTGCAGTGTCATTCTGCTTTCTAGGGGACTGTAAAGAAAAATCAGGAGAGCAGAGTTTTTCACTGGTGGTGTATAAATAAATAATTTGGCAATTAATGACAAGGCATAACAAGCGTGGGTAAAAGAAGAACCACATGTTTTCTGAATAAGAGGCTCTCCAACAGCCAGTTCTTATCACCAAGTCCGATGTAAATGGTCTTCGCTGCTGTTTTCATTTCCAGGTAATCCTCTGTTACATGATCATTTGAGAGGGGGCTGCAATTATGGGGAAAAAGTAACCTTTGCTTCCCTGTAATGGGGTTCAGGGAAGCCTTAGGACTGTTTAATTTCCATATGCCTCCTGGAGCTGCCCATTAATGCATTACCAACAGGACTGTAGTTGTGTATAACATGCAGTCATCTTCTCCCAAATTAGTCTCTGAGTGATTTGGACGTGGCAACAAATATCGTTCATAAAGAAACAAGGATCCAAGGAAAGGAGGATGGATGAATGTTAGTGCTATGCAGGAAAGACTTTGTGGCCCATCTCCTGGTTCTGGCCAACTTTTTACTTTCTTTTGTCCCCTCCTCCTTCCCACTTACTGCTCTTGTGAGCAGAGAGGCATTTTCAGGAGGGATTTGAATGAAGCAGGGTGGTTCACCACAAGCTTGCAGAAAGGTGTCCGTGTTCAGAAGGTAGTTCCTGGTAAAACAGGAAAGAGGGATATGGGGAAAAGACTAAAGGAGGAGTGGAGAACACCAGCACTGGCACAAGGCATAGGAAATGATATGGGCAAATGGAAAAAGCTGTGATCAAGATGAAGGGCAAGTATGAAATTTTTGATGCCAGTGTTTTGGCTAGAGCATAGCTTAGCTAGGTTAATAACACGGAAAAATAGAGATAGAATAGCTGGGACAGGAAATGTGTGGATCCCAGTGAAGAAATTTGGCTGGAGAATGTAGATTTAGAAATTTTACTCAGCATGTTGTGACAATTTGGGGTGCACATTACATCCTGCACTGGTAAATAAAAAAGCCCACTTTTGCCACCTGTCACTGCACGGCTTCTGTCCAAACAGCTGAACACTTAATATCCCAAACAGCACGGCCACATCCAGTCCGTTGGCTGGGACCACTCTCCGGGCTTGCTAACTCCAGAGACCAAAACTAAGGGAGGGCCCCCGCTAACATTTGAATAGCACAGGAGATGAAGACTATTTCATCATTTGCCTTCATTGTGAAGACAGTGGTGGCAACATAAAACATCATGGATGAGGATATAATAGAAAGAGCCTGGACAGAGAGATCATGAACTCTGATTTGGGAATGGCAAACTATAAAAAATAGTAAATACACACGGACGCAAACAGCCCAGAGTAAAGGCTTGCCTAATCGTCCTTCAGCCTCCTTCCTTCACAAAATTTTGAACATCAGGGGCTAAGAACTAGTTGAGGTCATCTAGCCTGATATCATCAAAAACAGGTGATGTCTTGAAAACTCATGTAACTGTCAGAAATTATTTTCTTCAAAGCAAGAAAACACTGCACAGGCTGTTATGAACAGCAGACTAGTGATCTTGCTAGCTTTACATCAAGCATTCTTCATATTTCACTGTTTCAATGACATCAGAAAGTAACAGACACAAAAATGTGCAGATTCTGCAAATTTTGCATTTTTCTGCATTTTTTGCTGTTTCCCTCAAGATCCAGGCTTTGATATAAAAAAAAAATCCTTGTGTTTATATGTATTTACATTACAAAGACCCTTCACAGTAAAAAGCATTGCCCTTTTTTAAACTTAGTCATAGATAGCTGCCTGGAGTCAAAAAAAAAAAAAAAAGGGATGGTATTCCTACCCTCTACTCACATCAATGATGTCTTAATTTCAAAGATTAGTAGAGACTTTGTAAAGAATATCATGCTAAGACTTAGATTAATCTGTTACAGGGTCACCTTCATTATAGAAAAAGATTTAATTTTTACCAGGGTAGAGAAAAATAAGGATCAATCAATATAGTTGCCTCTGAAAAAGTCAAGTCAACCTACTTAATTTGCAGTTCAGGCATATATGCACATTAACAACGGTAATTAATAATACATTCCTGCATCTAGCATAAAATACCTTCAGTTCTTTATTTCCTAGGGACCAACTGAAAAAAAACCCTGAATTGGGCATAAGAAAAGCCTTTACAAACACTACATACAGGTTATAAACTTAATTGTGCACAGATGGATTCGTTTGGTCTCTACATCATTTTGGACAGTATTAATCACTGTTGATCATGTATTAAAAAGAAAGAGCTGATTATCACGATAAAAATCAAGGGAGGAAGGACGCATTTTTCCCTTGAAAAGCTTGGTTGCAAATAAGTGATTTTAAAAAACAAGAAGCAGGAATGTGCAGTTTGCTGACTATCCCTACGCTGACTGTGCTTACGCATGGGTTAAGCCTCTGCCACGTTTTCAGCCTGCACTTTAAGAAGCATCCCTAATCCTGGGCATTGATGGAATTAAGACGTTTGCCTCCATGTCTTCAACTCCCAAACATCTTCAACTTTGCCTGCACAGTAATATGCAAATACACACGTTTGGAAAGGAACAGTCAGGTTTTGAAAGAAAGCACGAGTGAAACAGCAGCAAAAAAAAAAGGTGGGTTAAGCCTGCTCCCTAATGGGAATCCAGGATCCTGTCATGCTAACAGCTCAGGAAGAGCTCTGACTAGCTTTTTTCCATCTTGGAATTAAAAGGCAGATTTGCAAGATTCAGGCGAGCAGCAGGCAACTCTGAAGTCCCAGGGTCACGAGCTCAATTGAAGAAAAGACTACCAGGCATCAGGTATTGTTTCTGCCAAGGAATGGGTTTTTAAGAGCTGTTTGTACCAAACGCCCCTGAAGCTCACTCAGCATGCTGTTTCAATCAACTTCGGAAGCTCTTATTTCAAGAAGCACACCTATGCAATATGATTTTGCTCAGCTTGTGTTTCCACAAAGCAACTAGTTCTGCTTCTGAATATAGTTTGGATACATCTTGTGCTTCTTACACATTGTTATAAAAGCATGAATTCCACCCTTTTCAAGTGATAATACAGATTCCTCACCGTGGGTTACCTATGCGAACATCCCCTTGAGAACAAAAACATCCTCACCAAAACCGAACGTAAAACTCACCAAAATCAGTTGCACGCGAAACTACTATGTTGCTTATTTCTGAATATGTTGCAATGACATTAGTTTTTATTAAGCTCTAATTGTTGATAACTTACCTGTAGTCTCTTTCCTCACTCCACAAGTGAGGCATTGAGACACTGCTCCGTGTGCCCCGGCTGAATTTTCAAGCCTTTTTCCCCAAACTGACCCACCACACTTCAAAAGGTCAGATCTGAGAGCTATTTAGGGTCTTAGCAGATATTTGACTCTCAGATATCCACAAACAAGAAGGAAAGAGGACAGCGTAAAGTCACTTTGCTCTATAACCATGCGTGACACAGTCTCTCACCATTTTATTACATTTTGATACAGAAGCAACTTCAATAACAGGAAAAGCAGCATGAAAAGGAGAGAACAGGAGTGAGTCTTTCCCGCTTTTAGCACTTAGAAATCTGGGAAAGGGGAGAGGGGAAGGAGACACAACCAATGCACATCCACACTGCCCAAGCACAAGATTTTTGGCAGCAAGCCAGCACAACTTTTAAAGCTTCACTCAGCTTATGTTCGCCCCTTTTGGGGAAACAGCTCAGATCAGTAAAGCTCCTTCCCCCTCTCCTCCACCACACTTTCTCCCTGGAGACTTTACCTTAGTACCTCGTATCCCAGAAACGGTCACGGACACAATGCTGTTGGGCACTTAGAAGGTGAAAAATAACACAGAAATAATGCTCCAGCGAAACGTACCTATTTCCTTAGTACCGGCATTCTCTATCGACAACGCTAAGGACCTAAAATTTTCAGTGCATGGGTAACCTTTGCCTTTTTCAGATTTCCCTGCAAAATACTCACCTCCTGATAAAAACCAAACAAAACAGCTACTATGCTGCACCTCTCTCCATACACACTGGCTTCAGGTAGCTTTAAATAACTTGTGATTGATTACTGGATTGGATAACCAAAAAAAGCTAAGGGCTGTGCGCACAGCCTTAGTAACACTCAAGGCTGCATGTTACAGCTTACCTCTGCTTAGAAGGAAATGCAGATGAAGATTAACGAAGGAGTCGGGTAACAGCACAAGCAGTTCTGTAGGAAATTCTGTAACACAAGCCTGTTTATTTTCTGGATTGTAAGGGCATCTTCTGGAGGACATCTGATTGCTGTCCAAAGCCCCGTACTACTTATTTTTTACAAAATGATGTAATTGGAATCATATACTTATGTCACAGACACCATTTCACTTTTACAATACAACAAAGCAAAACTGATGTGTATTGATCTGGCCATAGAACTCCAATAAAGTAGAACTCCTTATACAGTGTGATTTCTCTTCTGATTGTGTTATCTACCTTATTACTTGTATGTCACAGATATAATATTTTACTCATTCAGTAACATTAACGGTAACTTTACTGATACGGAGCAGTGTGCTTATGTTGTTAATATGGGACTGTGATGCAGCAGTTTTATATTGAAGACATTTTCACTTGTTTCACTGAAACGGCTAAATGCCAGCTGAATTATATGTCTCTTATCTAAACAGGCTTCAGATTATTAGCTCAAAAAACAGATGTTTCCAAGAACTTCAATTCATTTACCCTTCAAAATACTTTTTTACTCTTTTGAAAACTGAAAAAAAAAATCTGCAAATGTATGTGTGCAACCACCTTGTCAGTGACACGTTAAACAGCTCCCACAACCACTAGCTGTAACATGGATGCAAAACACCGGGCGCCAAAATGATACAAAATGGCCTATGGTCAATACTATAGCTAGAGCCAAAAGCATCCACAATGTAAAGACCAGCAAAGAAACATGTAGCGGGATAGAAAAACCTTCCAGAGAGAGACGATGGGAATGGCAGTTCGTCCTCAGCTGTCAGCAAGCTTTTTGCAGGGACGTGCCGTGGAAACTGCTTTAGGGGTTTGCGGGGGGGCAGGTGTGGGGATGGGAAGAGAGCGGGAAGGCTTCGAGGGCTCCAGGATGAGGCAGAGCGCCTCTGACTGTGCCAAGGGGTGAGCCGCCAGCCCTGCCAGGTGCCCTGGGGTGGCCGAGGAGAGAGAGAACAGGGAGAAGAGGTTGGGAGACTCAAGCCCGTCTCCAGCCCCTGCAGCCAAGACCTGGATTCAGCCGTCATCTTTGCAGCAGGGACGGTCTGCTCCCACGTTGGCACAGGGGAGACCAGGAGCTGTGAGGCGATGGCTCATACAAGGAAAAGTAATTGGAAGCAGCAGCACGAGCGGGAACATACCTGTGGCCATTCCACATTTCATCAGTCAGGATTTGTTTTTTCCTGTAGATGCAGACCTCGAGCTTCAAAGCCTTCGAAGATACTACTTCTCCCTTCAAACAGTCACAAACTTCCTCCTGTTGAAAAAGAAACAACCTGGATGAACCACATGCAATGCAGAGTGTTTCCTCTTCTTCTATGTAGTGGATTGACCGTGGCTGGCTGCCAGACGCCCAGCCACTCTCTCACTCCCCCTCCTCAACAAGACGGAGAGAAAATAACAAGGAAAAGCTTGTAGGTGGAGATGAAGACAGGGAGATCACTTACCAGTCAATGTCATGAACAAAACTGACTCAACTTGGTGAAAGTTAATTTAATTTAGTGTCAATTAAAATGGAGTTAGATGGTGAGAAACACAGATAAAAATTAACACCCACTCCCCTTCTTCCCAGGCTCAACTTCACTCCGTCATTCCCAGCTCCTCTCCCTCTGAGCAGCGCAGGGGGTGGGGAATGGGGGTTACAGCCAGCCCACAACAGCCCCTCTCTGCCATTCCTTCCTCCCCACAGCTTTCCCCGGCCCCACCGCGGGCTCCCACAGGCGCAGGGGAGTCTGCTCCAGCCCCTGGAGCACCCCCTTCTCTCCCCGACCTCAGTGCTGACAGGGCTGTTCCTCACACTTTTTTCCCCTCTCTCCTCACCTTTCCAGTGCTGTTCTCTTTTCTTACATGCGTTTCCTGAGGCGGCACCAGCAGGGCCGAGGGGCCAGGCTGTGCCCACCCGTGGGGTCGCCAGAACCAGCCGTGCCCGCCCTAGAGCAGCCCTGGCCTCTCCTCACAGAGACCCCTCAGCCCCGCTGCCGTGTTCAGTCTCTGTAAGGTTTCCCCACGCAGGGAAAAAACACCCCCAAACCCCACAAAAGCCTCCTCCGCCGTTGCGCAGCCCCGAACAGCACACACCTCGCTGCCCCTGGGACGGCAGGGAGCCGGTGAGGGCCTGACACACTTCCCGCTACGGAATTCCTTGGGCATCGGTAACCCTACCAGCAACATCCTCACTTATCCCCCCACCCAGAGTCATCAAATATTAGTGAAAGACAGATGACTGCTGGAAATAAGGCAGAGCGAGATAACAAATTATACATGCAGTTGTTCGTAGACTCATTAACAGCCACACCTACAGCTGCACCTACAGTTTTAATTACTAAAAGCAGAAGATGAGGACATATCCCAAACTTTCACAGGGGCCTATGGTCACTCTGCGCATTTTGGCTCCACCGCGGTGACTGGATTGTGGGAGGGCACAGGTCTAACCTGTTTTCTGTGTCTATTTCTTCTTCTGTCAGGTACGTCACCAGATGATACAATGAATAACCTTTAAAATTGAGATTTCCCTTTTTAATTGAACTCTAAAATTGCATTAGTCTGCGTTTATGCTATCATTAACAATAAATCTGGGGTTTTTTCCTTCCCTGCTAAAAGCCAAAGCTGCTTATCCAAAAATAGTTATTGCCCTTTAGCCCAATAGGTTTTATGTGTATATTTTTCATATTATCATCTCATGCTTTTAGCCTCAGTAATGATATTCCAGTAATTAGATACAAACTGGCATGCAAATTGCTGGTAGCAGGTTCCCCTCAATTATCTCATTTATAGCATGACAGAATTTTTACTTCCAGGAAAGTCAAAGGCAATGATGGAGAAACAGCTCGCAGCGCGCCAAGCGGTGGCCGACACGCAGCACGATGCTCCGGCCGTGCGGCCCAAGATCACCGCGGTAAATTCAGGCTGTTCCATGCCCAGACGTCCATCAGCGTTGTCAAAGCGCATTGGGGGCTGCTTGTTCTGACAAAACTCTTCCCAGTGGGTGTCTCTGCCCCTTCTCCCTACCCTGCACCCCCTCTCCAAAGTACCGATGCAAAGACCAAACCTCTTTCTCGCTTTACCGATGTGTTTTTTTCTGGTTAACGAACCCTAGCATCTCTATAATCCTGCACCACAGCAAGTTTTTGTATCTGCAGAGCTCTGCCCTCTTGCAGCTTCCTCCTCGCCGGAGCTTGGGTTCACTTTGAGGACATACCAGATATTCATGTGCTGAACTGCACGCACGGGGTTGCCACAGCAGTTAAGAAGAGAAGAAAGAGCATTTCATCACCCAAAGCACAAGCTTTTACAACTCCATTAATTCTCCGAGCTGCACAACATACTATGCAATCACCATGGAAAAACCACAATTGCCTACGTTAGATCAGTGAATTAAAAATACATTCTTAGCGATAACAGATATCTACATTTTATTGTACTCTTTCAGTTTGATGTTGCTAAATACACATTTTAACTAGCGACAGCCCTTTTGATTGTCCAGAAGGCTGCAATATTCTCCGAGTGGCTACACGTCTGCTGGAAATTGGGCCACAGTTCATTCCTGGGTCAATGTCCATTGCTAATAGGAATAATTTTATAGCAGTACATCTTTGATTTTAGTGAGAAAGCAAGCTCCACATAGCCAGGGCTTAAGGCAGTTGTACTGTGTATCTGTCCTCACTTGGAAATAGGGTGTTATCTCCAGGAAGCTGGGCTGGCAATGAATTACCTGTCCCTTCTCCCGAGTGTTGACAAGGCTTGCGTAAGCGGGAATAAGGAATTCAGGAGACATAAGCGGTAATCAGCCAGAAGGCCCATCAAAGTTTCAGCACACAGGATGACATTGTGCTTCCCCGAGTCTCCTTTGCTTTTCATTAAGGGACTGGTTTTCCTTACAGGTCACATTTACAACAGGTTTGTGTAGCTGTTGTAGCAATTATCACAAACGACAGCCGGGCCCCAGGAAAAGGGCAGAGACACTGCAGTTAAGCAAAAGGAGCCTTGGAGAAAATATGGACTGTGGTGGAGACGTCTCAGTGGCTTCTGCAAAGCCAGCTCTCTGTTTGTAACGGGCACCTATTTTCCTCCTCTCGCATAAACACACACACACTACAGGCCACTTGCGAGGTTCTATTCGTTAATTTTCTACAGGCGCTTGAGATCCTAATGTCTGATCAGCACAGTTTCGATTGTTGATATTGAGCTATGAAATTCTTTGAAATAAAAAAGTCTCCCAGCGCACGGTAAGAAAATGAAGTATTGCCGCTCCGAGTGAAAGAGCGGCGTGACTAATGACGGTGTCAGGAATCTGATGCTCTCTGACACTGGCGCTGTATATTAAAACAGCCCTTCTGCACTGATAACTTTCAGAAAGGACTATAATAGCATCCTTTCAACTAGAGCGTTCCATCTCTCCAGATATTTCATTGCACTCCTAACTTCAATATCACCTTCCTTTTAATAGCAAGGCTCTGCATTACAATATCCCCTGTGCTTCGGCAGGGCCTAAAAACACCAGCGCAGATGGTAGCAGAGACAAAGTTTAAGGTTGGTCAGAAATTTCTTCAGAAAACCCTAAGTATGTATATTCTTTTGATGAAGAAATTTCTTTGGGTCTGAAAACCATCATACCAATAGCCAGCAGAGGGGACTTTCTTTGCCCTTGTCAAATTAAAAGCGCAAATAACAGTGATAGCTGAGAAGGAGAGGGGTGTTTTATTGTTTGAGTTTTTTTAAATCAAAGTGTATCTGAGCTCATTAACTCCACGAGCTTTCACAGGCTGATTAAAATGGGCCCAACTCTTAACATGTGTACCAGGCAGCTGGCATTTTTTTCTAGGAAGAAAAAAGGAACAACAGAGCAGAGTACTGACGTGTACACCATATATTTTAAAGAACTTGTGACTGCAGACCAGCGGCTTAAAGTGCGTGAGGCTTCTCAAAAAGCTAGGAAAGGGCTTTGCCCAACTACGCAGTGTATTGCAAGAGGCAATACACGGGTAGCAAGCGTAGTACTGCTAGTCAGTGACTATACCAGCCCAAACCATAGCTCTGACGCCACTTTACATACACTTAACCAACTGCTTATAGAGTGTCTCATGCTGTCTCCTATCAGTTAACACATTGCATATATTCCATATCCCATTATGCCGCTTTTACCATTAGCTACTATCCGTAGACTGAGCACCTGCAAAAGTACCAGCCGAACTAGCGCTACCACCACAGTTCATGCTCTGTATCATTAAATAGGCTTTATAGGATGTCCAGCTCTCTCCACCCGATAGCACGGGTATCCTGCTGTGGTGGGTTGACCCTGGCTGGATGCCAGGTGCCCACCAAAGCCGCTCTACCACTCCCCTCCTGTCATGGTTTAACCCCAGCTGGTAACAAAATACCATGCAGCCGCTCACTCGCTCCTCCCTCCCCAGTGGGGTGGGGAGGAGAATTGGAGAGAAAGGAAAACTCCTCCCCCTCCTTCTCCACTGACCTTGGGGTCTGCAGAATTATTGCGCTCGCATCTTCTCACTCCTCTCTCTGGCTGCAGATGCGCAGATTTTTTTCCCCTTCTTAACTCTGTTACCCCAGAGGTGCTACCGTCATCACTGATGGGCTTGGCCTTGGCCAGCGGCGGGTCCATCTTGGAGCCGGCTGGCATTGGCTCTATCGGACATGGGGGAAGCTTCTAGCAGCTTCTCACAGAAGCCACCCTTGTAGCCCCCCCGCTGCCAAAACCTTGCCACACAAACCCAGTACACCTGCACAGACTGTCATGAGCCCTCAGACAAATTATGGCCACCCTGCTCCTCCCTCTGGCAACTCACTTGAATGCCCCGTTACCTCGGCTGCACGCTGACAGTGATTGACTGCCATATTTTTCAGGCCTCTGTTGGCATTACTACAGAAGGCGTCCCTGCAATTGCCAGCGAGCACATTAACAAGTGCTTTTCCATACAACACAACTGAATTTTGGAACCAGGAGTTCCCACAGGAGGCTGAGGAGACCAGAAGTACAAACAAGAACCAGTTGATTCCCATTTGGTTCCTGTGCAAAGGGCTTTTTTACCTTCCGGCCCAGCTTAGCAGAAGTACCTCTGGTTTTTTATCTTCCCCACTGCAGCACTTTGCAGTGATTTGAACTTCTACCTGCATGAAGCAGTGGAGCAAACGTCTACCAGAGGAGGCCGAGCTATTCAGCCAGGGCAGCCGTTCGATGGATGCTGTGCCAAAACAGATTAAGTTGCAAGTACTATCTAGAAGCTGGTGGCTCCAAACTGTGCCGGGCTCTGTTACAGATCAGTTTGGTACTGGGAATAGTGGCCTTGGAGCTGTTTTAACTAACAGCGACAATCAATAGGAAAAGTGGCCCAACACTTAGCAACCTTGGTAAACATCACTCCCTTGCCACAAAGAACAGAAATGGATATGTACCCAGGCTGAGGAATGGTAAACCCTGGTCAGCAGAACAGTTTAAGCAAGGATAGAAGAGAAAAGAACACATCCAGAAACTCGGTGTTGCAGTTTCCACACCTGGTGGAAGTGCTGCCCATAGGACTCATCACCCACAGTACATGGCATATTGCCTGGCATTCAAGGGTTAAACACAAACCCAACAGATGCTGATGGGCTCCACCTGGGATGTGAGCAGTCCCATTTCTGTACAGAGAAGCAGCATATTTAGGGCTCAAATCTAGCACCTGCACCCGTGGCTGGTTTATACAACTGCTCAATGATCCCCACGGGCTCCCAGCACTGCATCCCACCAGCCTTCTGCCCAGGCGCGTCCTGCTCCCCAGCGAAATAGTGTTCTGCAAAACACTCATCGCTTATCGGCCAAAATCCCATGTGCTATCCCTGCAAGCCAGCTACCCACCTGTCGTGGTTTAACCCCAAATTGTAACCCAATACAATGCAGCCACTCGCTCACTCCCCCCCTCCCTGGTGGGGTGGGGAGGAGAATCGGAGAGAAAGGAAAACTCGTGGGTTGAGATAAAAACAGCTCACCAGGACAGCAAAGGAAAAATATGAATATATATTGATAATAATAATATATACAAGGATAATAGAATATATAAAACAAACAATACACAATTTCTCACCACCCGACGACCTATACAGCCCGTCCCGAGCAGCAGGCAGGGAGCAGGGGTATCCCCCCCCAGCTACCCCAGAACAGCAAGTTCCAGAGAGAGCAGGCGAGGGAACAAACAGCCAAACGAACGAAAAACAAAAAGGAAAAATAGGGAAACAAAGCAACCCGAAGGGAAGCTTAATGATTAGGGCAAGTTAAAGGTCTCAAAAAACCTCAAAAGCCTCAAAAGCCTAGTGGCCCACTGACTGACCCTCACTTATATCAGGCACGACGTCTATGGCATGGGATACTCTCTTTGGTCAGTTTGGATCAACTATCCTGCCTCTACCCCTCCCAAGATTTGCATCTGCACGTTAGCAGAACCTGGAAAACAGCAAAATGTCCTTGGTGGTTCAGCAGCAACCAGCAACATCAGTGTGCTGTTACCGTTCTTCTCACACTAAACCCCAAACACAGGAGCTGCTGAAAACAAAACTAGCTCCGTCCTGGCCTAAACCAGGACACCACCACGCGGGCCAGTTTGTTGTATTGCACAGCTGGATCAATCCACACGGACAGGCTGCACAAGCAGCCCAAAGTCTGCCCTTCGGGCACATCGAAGGCAAGTGGGAAATAAGTTGGTAGACCTGGGAGACAGAGGGAATTGGGGGGAGGGCAGCAGAAAGTGATCTGTGCTTAAAACCACATACCAAATCTCTGCTGCTTCTCTGTTCTTGTATGTAAAATCTTCCTTATTCATGCAGCTGAGCAAACTTGGGCAGATTTGCCTCCTCTCCCGGACAGAGTGTCCAGCATGGGCTTAAAATAGAGGATAGCAACTGACATATAGATTTCTTCATAATGGCCTCCACCAAAGGCACTTCATTATTTTTCTTTGTCACGCAAGTCGGCCGCTCAGCACACACACAGCAGCTTCGCTCCTGAGAACCAGCATGCTTCTATGTCAAAGTAAAACCACGACAGCGAACAAAGTCACGTTTTACCACGCGCTAATTGCATTCGCAGAGATCAGTGAGCTCCGAGCAGCATCTCTCCCTGGCTGCCATGGGCAGAGCTGGAGCTATGCCAGGAGGGTGCCTCCCTGCCCCAGGGGCAATTAAGACAGGCACAGGAGAGCCGAGAGGAGTGTGCGTTTTTTCTCTCCCACACAAGCAGCTCAGAGTTCACTGACCGATCCTATCGGGAAAACCAAACCGGCCTCTCACCTGGGAAACACTGAGCATCTTCAATTCCCAGGGCAGCCAGCAGGATCAATGGGTGCTCGGCCTCCTCAAGGGCTGCATGAGCAAAGCAAGGCTGGGCCCTTGCTGCTGCAAACATGCTGTTTGGAAACTTCTCCCCACGCACCCCCCGAAACCTCTTTTCTCCAAATTCTTTCTGGTATTTGCTAGCTTGCATACAGCACAGGCTGATGTTTGCCTCCAAGACACAAATGTCCTGTGGTTAGCTCGCTGCATCACGTCTTCATTATAGCATGAGGGGAAACAGCTCCAGCAGAGGGAATGTCTGTCATCGTGAAAGAAAACATTCTCATTAAAAAATAAAATAAAATAAATCTATTTTCCCCAACTTTTTCTCATGCTTTATTCCCTTTCGACTGTGCTGGTGAGCCTGAATATTTCCAATAACCAAGCCATTTGAGTAACTGTAACAAACTCAACAATAACTCGGCAGTAAATATGAGTAACTGTTTCAAAGGGCCAGCCCAAATTTCAGCAGGTTCAGTGAATCTTACAGGATCCATAAACACTTTCTAAAGACAAGCTAGAAGCAAATCGACACCTTGTTCTTTTCTTTTTTTCCCCTGCTCCATTTATTCCCTTATCTTTTTTTTTATTTGATTGATTTTTTTTTTTTTTTTTTAGCTTCTCTCAGCTATCCTTACTTCATCTTTTCCAACGTCCATCTCAAGCAAAGAATGAGGGGATAGTGTTTAATATATAGCAGAAAGAGCAAAAACAAGCCAAAGGACAAATCCATATATTAAAATTTCCTCCTCGCCTTTTGCTCTCATACCTTCACCACCGGACTATAATAAAATAACACTAGATACTAACAATTCCTACAGTGTTAGACTGCAGCCAGCATTAACCCGAGAGTCCTCTATTAATGCGAATGGAAATAAGTAAGGTTTTGTCACATCCTGATCCACGTTACAGCAGAAATAATCAGCTGTTGCCACAGAAGCTTTCAGGAAAAAAGAGACTCAAATGAACAGAAATTGGTAAGATAAAAAAGCCACTATATAAATCATATTCTTCTTATTATTAATGTTATGCATTTTTATTTTCCAGGAATCAAAACAGCATACTTTGTGTGTATTCAGAAATCGCAGTCGTATTCCGAAATGTTTAATTTACATGCAAATTAGATTCAGGGACCTACTAGTTGCAGCTATTCCCTTTCAGTCATAAACTGGCCCTCAAGCCTAAGTAAAAGGATAATATTATGGCAACAAGATTATTACTGGTCCCATAAAAGTTTAGCTTCGAGAAGCCATACAGATTTGATTCAGTGAACAGGAATCATAATACAGAAGAAAAAAGAAACATTGTAACAATGAAAAATCTGGATCACCAGAGCAGCAAATGTGAAATTGCTTAATTTTAGAATAAACATAATAAAACGAAGATTTTTTTGGAATTACACTGCTTTCTAACATGCGAATCGTCTAGCTGACGTGGCCTGTATATCACCTTTATTTTTCCAGAGAAAATGCTGGCAGTTTACACTACATGGTCCACAATCTCTTATTTTAGCCCAGTCTATTTCAATGATACACTACTAAAAATGGTTTCACAGTGGTGACAGACACAGAAGCAGCAGTTTAGCAACAGAAGGCGTTATTATCCAAAGCCTGATGAGGTGAAAGGAAGAACTCCATAATGCATTTAACCACAACAGCTCTGCCTTGAAAAACAACTCTCCAGAGAATTATTTGAACGCAAGTTTCGCCAAAGCACTGGACTATTCAGAAGCTGCACCTTGTGCGAGCAGGGGTATTGTGTTTAGCCTTGATCATCACTGTAGGAAATAAAAATGTTATACGACGGAAAATTGCGTGTCCTGAAACCAAATCAAAATAGAAATATGCTGCTTCTAATGCTTCACATTAGGTTAGGCAAGTAGGAGATACTGAAAAATAAAAGAAATATTTTTCTCTTTGCCTGCCTCTGGCTCAAGAGGTCTAAATGGAACAGCTCTAAAGGCATCTTAAATGCAGAATATTAAAAAGGCGCGTGTTTTCACATTCGAGCCCTTTCCATGGAAACGGAGGGCATCAGACATCTTGCAAGACCAAGCCTTTTCATCTGTGAAAGACTAAAATCTTGTGACTAGCCCCTATTTCACAGAGAAGAAAATCGCTTCATATAACTTCCTTCTTGCAATTTTACTATACATAGAAATAAAACACTATAGCCTCATTACGTTGTCCACGGGTGTGAGGGCAACAGCGATGCAAACCTGCAGAGAGCCCATGATGCTTTCACAGTAACGCAAGAACAAGAAATTGTTTGGGAAGTGCATGAACATACCACGACAACGTCATTAAGAGCCTTTTGCACTGTGATGGGAAAACAATTTGAATGCTACTTGCGCAGAGGTTCTTATTACAAGGTTTTCACATTGGAAAATTAGTTTAGCAAAATTATTTCCATGCGTGGCTGCAGAATTTTCACACCCATGCGGTTCCTAAGCACAGGTCTAATTTCTGCCCTCCTGTGTGGTGTACAGCTTCCACTGAAGTGTGAGGAGCTGCAAAGGTGAGCTCGGTCGAGAGTGTGCAATTAGACCCTTGTTTCAGGGTCAACCCGAAACTGAATTGGCAACAGTCGTTTTATCACACAGCTGGAGAAGGAAATCTTGCCCTTGTGGTGACGGATAAAGATACTGTAAATTAAACTGGCAGCCCAGGCGAGTTACATCTCCAGAGACAGGCCTGTCACGCCACTCATTTAAGTAGGGCTTTGCGGCAGGAAATTTAAAAAGTAGGTAAGACTCATCTGTTTGGGCTTCAGGCTGGGCAGCGACAAGTTAAACGCTCCATTGCCAAACTCAAAATAGGATAACGTGCTTTGCTCTCAAAGACAGTGCTTCTCGGGGAGACGAGGCTCCTGAACACAGCCAGGTCTCGGCTCCCATCAACCAGGTAACATATTTTGGATGGGGAGCAGCTAAAAGCCCTGTTTGCCGGGAGCAGCGTGGAAGCGTGCCTGGTCTCCACCCGCAAGCGCCCTCCAGCACCCGTGCTTGCTGCTCTGCTGTAACCTTCTCACGGCCTTGTCGTTCCTTTGGTCTTAAAATATTTATGTGCAGTGAAAGATAAATTCACCTGCGTAGAAAAGTCCTCAGACATAGGACAAAAAAAAGAGGAGGAAGGAATCTAACCAGTTAAACATGGACAAGTCACGATCCCAGAACGTCTGTGACAGCAATAAAGGGCGCTTAGTGCCTGCCAGACAGATGGTACCTGTCTGCTCCTGTCCTGGGTTCTCTAACTCATTTTCTCCCAACATCCTCAAGTATACCGTAAGATTTAATATTATAAATGTCCTTAGCTAGTTTAAATACTTCAACAATTTCACTTCTTAATTATGTTCCAGGCAAAAAAAATCCATTTTTCAGTCTTTCCCTGGACAGAAATTCCATCTGCTATCTTGGCTACTCTAATCTTTTCTTTTTTTTTTTTTTTACCAGCTTACTTTCCCCCCCCCCCCCCCTTTTTTTTTTTTTTTTAAATTGGATGACCAAAACTTGACCCTATGCTCCAAGCACAATTTACGAAGTACTTCATATAGTGTTAACACAATACTTCGGAGAGAGCAGTTTTCCCCGCTTGACCCAAACTAGTATCTTATTAAACAACTTTTGCTGCTGCTGCTGGTTACGCAGTAGAGTGGGGATTTAATTGTGACATATCTAGTTCAATTTCCTTGACAAAGACAAGATTTGACTTTTAGGCTTTCTAGGTATCCCCATGCCTGCAAATATTACACACATCAATTTAGAACATTAATTTAAAAAGCAGGGGATTTATGTGTATGGCTGTGAATATTTTATGTTGGTGCTGGAGAAACATTTGCAGTACGTAGGCTTCCCTGTAAAAAGCTAGTTTATTAAGTTGTTTACATCAGGAACTGCAATGCCAAGGTTGAACTTTCCTTCTGTTCCTTTCCGTACCCACAGTAAGTTATGATCACATACTTTTTTCCCCCTCTTTCCTCAAATAATACACTGTAATGGAACAACAAGCTTTCTCTCTCTAACCATCCCAAGCCGGGGAGCAGGGAAGAGCAAGAAGGTAGGAAGTGCCCGAGTGAGCTCGGGTGCGATGCTCTGGAAGGGCTGTCCATAGG
This sequence comes from Phoenicopterus ruber ruber, assembly GCA_009819775.1. Classification (NCBI taxonomy): domain Eukaryota; kingdom Metazoa; phylum Chordata; class Aves; order Phoenicopteriformes; family Phoenicopteridae; genus Phoenicopterus; species Phoenicopterus ruber. The sequence goes on from CM020221.1 coordinate 2,883,407, forward strand.
ACAGACGGTGAATTTACTACTTCTAAAATAATTCAGGGCCCTGCTGTAAAACCCATCTTGAGGCCAGCGTGGTCACAGCATTTCATCTTATCCAAAAGATGAAGCTTTCTGATTGAAATTAACTATTCCCATTAAAAATGTTCATAATGCAGAAAGGGGAAATTACAGCGCACATTTCAGCTGCCTCAAAAGGTGGTAACACACAGCCTCAGTTATAGAGGGAGGCTGGTGCCTCCCGGGAATATATAATCATTTCTTCTCTCAATTTCTCTTCATCCCTCAAGGAAATGGGGATTTTCTTCACTAAAATGTTCCCATACAGGTATCTTTGCATCACTATCAGTTCTTCTTGTCATCATTTCATTTCCGGAATAATTTCATAGCTCACTGCTCTGACCCTCTCCTAGTCTTTCCATTTTTTTCAATTTGAAGAGAACTACTGCATTACCAGTGATTTATTAGGATTTTATCTACGGCTAATTATGACTGATTTCAACAACCTGTTTTTCAAGCTCTCGCAAACTATTGATTAGCACGCACATTCTTTAAAACCCTTGCCTTAGATTCACACGCTACATTAACTCATTAATGATTCCTACAAAAGACGGATAATAATATGATAAATCACTCCAACTGCCGCAAAATTTGCACGTGCAGCTCTTAACCTTGTTCTGCCTGATACCGTACAGGGGACCACGTAAATACAGTTCACTGTGCTAATTGATCTATTGTGTTCTCTACAGAACGAGGTAATAAACAGCCTAATCAGGCAAAAAGGTCTTCAAAGGCTCACGTGCTCGCTGTGATATGGTGAACATTTCGTAATGCTGCCATTTACACCAACTACGCCTGCAAAGCAGGAAAGGAAAAGGAATAATATCATCTGCGCACGGGTTCTACATATACGCACGTATGAAGAGCATCTTAATGTCTAATTGGAGTTTGCCGAGAGGATTCCTTTATGGTCAATGGAGGAAGAGACACTTAAGAAAACAATTCTTCCTACCCATTGCATTTTCTTGAATGAGATGTGATGATGGGAGAGACTGGATACCTGGATTAAACCAGCTTCCTGACCCTTAGAGGGCTGAATTTGCTTGACACGAACCTCATTCCCTATGAGTAACTTTGATTATGTATGCTAGGCCTGTTCCTACATTACTAAAGCTTTGCAAAGTGACTGGGACAGCAATAAACACTTTTTTTCAAATCAGCTCCTAGTATAAAAAAATATTGGTTATTAAAATAAACATAAGGGTGTTATTGTTATTTTAAAACAATACTTGAATGGAGAAACTTCTATACCCCTTTTCTAGATTTAATCCAAATACCCCTGGATCTTGCAAATGCTTCAGCATCTTCATAAGCTCTAAGCCAGCCTGAAGTTACAAATACGTGTTTGACATATGGATGAGCCCAGGCCTACACATTTTACTTAGCTGGCCTTTTGCATTAGGTCCCGTTTCACAGTTAGTGAAGCAAAGCAACATGGTCACCAGAAAAATAGCTTTTGGTCTAACATGAAAGGAAATAGCTTTTTGCAGCTTATTACAGAGTACTCCAACCCAACTAAGGGGAGGGAAAGTAAAGCACAGAATGAGACAGAGCAGCCTTCTTACCGAGTTTTACTCCGCGCAACCTAAAATTGCTTTTCCTCCAAGAATCCCTGAGCGTATTGGGAAATTACAAACAAATTTGATAAGACATGGAGGTCTTGGAATTTTTTAAGTCCCTACAAGTTTTTGAACACTGCTAGTGGGATAAAAGCACGCCTCTCAGTCTGACGCCTTTCGGTAAGTGGAGAAGTCAGTCTCCAGTTACGGAAAGGCTGCAGACCAAGTTCAGTAATTACCTGCCGCTGCTAAGTGGTATGCACATACTGCCAGCCATCCAGCACACCCATCCCTCAAACCCAGCCACAATACTTCCCTCCTCTTCTGCAGGAGCCAACTGGAGACATGGGAGGGAACTCGGGATACAATGGGGACACTGGAGATACTCAAGTGAGAGAATTATAGTAGTAGGCAAGAGGTGCAAACCCGTATGAATTTAGGTCTCCTTCCTTCTGCTGTAAACATAAGGACTTGCTTATCTCTTTTAACTGCAAAAATGCTAATACAAAGTTGGGACTCCTAAAAAGAGAAACATCTTTTTATTTTTATGTTGCTCTAAATAAATGTCAATAGTAACATTCACATGGTAAACATAATTACTAAGACTGGACCCTATAAAACAAATAAACAAAGTTTGAACTTGGAAAACCACTTGCTTGTGGTTAACAGCAGTGCAGCTCTACCCCTAAAGAGCTCTGACTACCTCCCAAGTGAGCTTTCTCTGCCTGAGGCTCTCTTTCAGGAATTACATTTCAGGGACAGAGCTGTTACCTACCATTTATACAGATACAAAGCAGATAAAACATTATACAATAGCAGAAACCACTTAGGTGATAACAACTTTCATTGCCAGCTTAAACCAAACAGCTGTTTAGTAGCCCGCATTAAATGAACTTGTAGCTCCAGCTCCAGGGGGACAGGAGGAAAAGCTCCCAAAAGCTTCAAAACTCCAAACCACAGCGGCAGCTTTGCCAATTCAGGTTTTTTGCGTGGCTGTGCTTGAAATTCACTTTAAAGTTTCCTTTCTAAGGATGGTTAAACCCGGATGAGCTCGGCCATCTGGTTTTGAGGGCAGCTAGAGCTGAACCAACGCAGCCGCCAGGGAAACGCAAGAGGCACCGGCAGCGCTGCCACATCCCAGAGGCACTGGGCGCCTTCACATGATGCTTCAGCCGCGCAGCCAAGACACTGCCTCGGTGTCTGTGCTTACACCTGCGGCTCTGCCCCATCCGATGGCTTCTTACGGATCTTCCAACCAACAGCTTCGCCAACTGCTCAAGTACTACATGTAAATTAACCTTGGATCGCAGCTCTGAATGCTCCCAGGCATGGGTAAAGCAAAAGTGCAAGTGCAAAGAGAGTGCCAAGTCTTTCCCCTTAGGAAGCACCAGGTATAGGCATTCCCTGTCTCTGGGAAAGACCTGCTCCACTTCCCAACCACGGGTAACACCCTACACTGGAGACCCTCGGGCTTCACCTGCCTCTTCCTCCTCGCTATTTTTACTTTGTAAGGGTCAAGTTCACCTTTTCCAAGCGGATGTGCTTTTTGCTCCCAGCTGGTACGGGTTTTTACCGAGCAGGATATTCAACTTGTGTATCCCTGTTGTAAATGCTTACAAGATCGCATCTTGGCTGTCATCTCATCTGCCTGAATTACCAGCCTCAAGATTTAATAGAGGAAGATGAAGGACAGCATAGTTGCAACAGGGACCCTTCAGAACACGAGGTTGATGTTTTCCTCCAGTTCATCCAAAATTCTGCTGCATTGGGGACTTCTTTATTTGAATCTAAAAAGCCTATTTCTAAGAAACCGAATGAACTTCGAATAAGCACAAGGAGATAAAATACCATATGGCATATTCAGATTCATGGGGTTGCTATCCCGCTTAATAAATCTTCCTTTACTTACATTTTTGATAAAAGTATTGTATCCTACAGGGATTTTAATTTTATGTCTCAAAAGGAGGTTAATATATTAGATTTTACTGTATACAGATTAAATGAGGACTTTTGAAAATTCTCAAACTTATCTGCTCAGCTAAATAAATTTTCTGACTTTGCGCTTGGGGTAATTGTAATAGAGTTTTTGATCCCTGGGTAGATGGATGTAATAGTCCTATAAATCCCTGATTTTCAACATCTTCAAAGACTATAAAATGTTTATGAGAGAATATGGTTTTAGAGACATCTGGTGGTTATATAATCCTAAGGAGAGAAATCAAGAGTGAAAGTATTAAATATAAATTCTACTTTTCCAACAAAAGCATCCTGTAAAGAGAAAAAGAGATTAGCTTATTCACCGTCTCCCTGCATACCGAGGCAGATAATTTGCCACAAGAGGCGGCCTTGTTTATGGCACCTTGGCAGCTTTGCTCACATTAGAAGAAAAGAAGAAAAAGATTTTTCAAGATAAATTAATGTATGTTTCTTTCAATAGTATTTAAACTTATCACCATTTAGTCAGAGTATGACAGGGGCAAGAGACTGGACATACTGAATATTTTAAATCCTACCGCTAGACAAAAAATCATTATCTCTGCCCGCATCTTGTTAGCATGTCTTTTGTTCTATCGTCTGGTGTGCTTTTTTTTGTTGTTTAAAAGTTCACCAGCTCTCCAATACATTTTTTACTGAAAAGCTTGCCTACAGCTAGAACAGCTCAGAAGCAGAATAGCATCCTTAACTTGCTAGGCTCAAAATACAAGTACAGCCTCTCTAAGTAAAAGAGCCATACTTTTTTATGTTCGGTAATAACATATATTAATGATGATCAGAGTGATTTATAAGGATTTGTAATTTAAGTTCTTATTAAAACTTCAAGTATTCGGTGCCACATTTAAACCTCCTGCATATTCCCACAGATCTTCCACTGGGATATGAAGCACAGAATTACTCGTTTGGAGACATCAAATCAAATCCTGCTCTCAGTTACACTAATGGAAATCCAAAAGAAAAAAATCGCCACTTTGGTAAAAAAAGAAATGACTTCGGATTTAAGTAAGAATAAAAAAACTAAATTGGCCTCACCTTCTGTACCTAAGATGACAGAGTTGTGACTGTAAGAGAACAAAAAATTCCTCACAAGCCCACGCTATAATACAGATTCAAAGCACTTTAAAGCAAAAGAAAGATTGAAAATTCACAGCTTCTGGAGGGAGGATTGCTCCTTTCGGTGTTTAGGTGGGTAGGGAGGCCCCATGCTCCCGTCGCTTTGGTGTTTCCAGCCCATTGGCAATTTTCCTGACTACTTTAGGAGCATCTGTTTTATCAGCCCAAGTGTTGCACTCCTTCACTCTGAACTGCTTCCCTGCTCGTAGCAGTGTTGTCACCCTTTTTCGCACTCCCTTCCTTCCCTTGGTTAGCGTACGTTACAGCGAAGTTCTGTAAGAGCTAGAATTGGCCTCACAAAAATGTACTTGTTCTCGAAGGCAAAAGTTTCTCGGGCAGTTTTTTGTTAAACAGCAGGGTGACACACTCGCAGGACACAACGGCCTCAGACGTAACCAACTCCAAAGCAAGACCTCAGAGAGCCAAAGCAAAAAGCCATCATCATTTTGCTGGCAGCATTCCCTTCCCAAATAATAAGTCGTGTCAACTTTTCCTGGGAGCAACACAACAATTCTGCATCAGAAGGTGCACTCATAAACTTACATCCGATGCTGATATTCAACACTGCTCACAAACTATATTTGCATGCTTATTTTCAGCCAAGAAATGAATTGGCTTGGGAAGTTCAAAATAAATCTACTTTATTTTTAACTATCTGAGCATGAACCAGCAGAAATTCTGATACTAAGGAGGGGGTTCTCATGCATATTTTTCCGTCCTGATCATTCAAAAGCAGTTTTCTCTTAAAAGTTTTAACTTTGAATGTAATTTACGTGCAATGAGCTGCATTAGTATTTCATTATGTTTGAGATTATACATGTACATAATTCAGGATATTTAAACTCATGGTTGCTGTAGAAACCATAATTATATTTCTTGTTAAATCATTAAAGTTAACATCATTTATGAAATTACAGAATATTATGCAGGAGTAGGAACACGACAGCGTAAAGCCACTTTACAGCTGAGCTCTATCCATGCACACATACATCAGCAAATGCAAAATTAAGGCATCTCCAAGGACTCTGAATAATGTAAGGAGCTCCAGTCCCATCTCAGACATAATTTGACCAATTCCGTCTATTGCTTTATACTCGCAATTTCCTTTCCTTTCATTGAAACGTCTTTTGGGGCCAGTTCATACACGGGCCCCGCTTCGAGTTCCATCGGGACTGGTTTTATTGGGTTTGCTCTAATTAGGGCACTACCTGCAGCCTCCAAAACGGGACCCAAATCGGACAGAGGAAAAACGAATACTGACATTTCTTCATCTCTCACTTTGATCCCATACAGGGCTTCCCCTTCCCCTCCCAAACACGCCACCATCCTCTGGGAAGCCAATGGGCATTTCCTGGAGCTCCCGTCTCCTGCCCAAGAGCAGCCCCCGGCAAGGACAGGGATGTTTTGGCACAGCTTGTTTGGAAGCAGAGCTCGTCGCTCAGGCACATGCGGCCTTGCGGGATGCTGGAAAGCCCCGCATGGGCGACGGTGCTCTGAAGACAGTTGCGAGCACAGAAATGGCTCTCTCGGCCAGATTCTCTCATCGCAGCTAATCATTTCACGTCCCTGCACACCGGGGAGCAGGGACATGTGCTGCTCTTGACACACTGCTGGAAGACAAAATCCCTGTTTGTGGATCCGCCTTTGCTCACAGAAGCCCAGGACAATGCAACAGAGAACAAATGCCTTTAAAATTGATACTCCATCACCTCTTGAAAAATACGAGCTACTTTCCAAACAGGGAACAGCTGTGGGTTGATATCTGGATCCTTTTAGTCACATGAAAACTGCCTAAATCATGTCTCATGTTCCAAGTCATAATAGAATTAACATTCAAGTGCACAGCACCTAAATCATTACTTATACTATCATCATTTGTCAGACAAATCCTTCCCTCCCTTTCTAGTGATATTCCATACTTAATTGAAATGTTGTGTAATACAAAACCTGCTGGGAAAATCTTAAAAATTTTAGAAGTCACATATTGAAATATGCTACTACATCACCAGTAGCAAGACACGCGAGTCTCCTCTGCTGAGGGCCAAAAGTTATTTCCGCATCAGCATCGGGTTTATATACTTCATTATACTTGTACTTTTCCTTGTAATTTCTGGACACTTGCAATTGTATTTAAAAGCCATTTCTACAGGGAATAATTATCTGCATTGACTAAAAAACAAATGGAAGAAGCTACAGAGGACAGAAAAAATAGCCAGTGCATCACAGCAGTTAGGATTCCCTCCTTGAGACCCTGTGCAGACAAGCAAACTTCTTAAATACAGCGCTTTTAGAGGACAGCAACTTGGGCAGCAATGTTCTGTTCTCCTCGGGAGAGAGGAGTGGGAAAGGAGGATGAAAAGCAGAATACTATTTCTTCTTCCTTCCTGCAGCTGAAGGATAAGGAGTGAGAGCACTGGCATTTTATCAGACTCACCAGAACTAATACCAGCTCAGGAGAACATACAGACCTCTCGCAGCTGAGAGATGAATCATCTCTCTTTTCTTTCCACTCTTGTAGCTCATCCTGCAAGACAGCCAGGCCCTTCTACTATTTGCTTCTCTTCTTCCTCTGCTTGAAGCCTTTGCACACGTAAACATGGTTGGTTTTGGGACCTGGGTTAACCAAACAGCTCTAGCACCGCTGTAACCGTAAGGTGGTTTCCTTCAGCACTGAACACCAACCCTCTCCCTCCTGTTCTGCCACCCATCCCCACGTGAAGCCCAGTAACCAGTACTGAGAGTTTTTCATCCTTTTCTCCACTGAGTTGTTTGCTCGATGCTCCAGACTCCAAGCCCTCAGAGGCAAGGAACAGCTTTTTGCTCTGTGTTTGATGGCAGCATGCATGTGGTCTCTACCCAGAGCTCTTAGGTACAAGCTACCAACTAGAGATCCTAAACGCCAGATACGACGACAGTAAAAAACATGGCCCAGTCCCCTCACCTCTCTCTGGAGCAGAATTTCAAGCCTGTTTCTCACAGAGAACCATTATGCCACCTGAACATGTATAAGTTCCCTATCACTCTCCCGTACCATTGCCATCTTATCTTTTAGGGACCTGTGACTAGTGAAAAAATGATCAATAAGCCACAAATACATCAGTGCTTGCACCTAGTTACAACTAGGTTTTTGACCTGTTTTATGAGCTCCAAGAGAGAGAAAGGTTAGAGTCAATATGTGCATTGGCTCTTTGCTCTGTCTTTTAAGAGCTTTCAACTCTAAGCTCAGTAGCTGCTCAGCCCTTTGTGCACAGATTTTCAGAAGACCTGCAGCACCATGGCAGCCATCTCCATCAGCTTTCTGGGGAAGGGCTGAGTATGCGGTAGAGGCACCTACCGCTTCCCTGGGATTGCGGTGGGAGTCTAGACAGCAAGCTAGTGGGACTTCAGAAGGCAAATACTGAATGGGATGAATTTGTAAATTGAGGAGCAGAAAGACACAGAATAAAAGCCAAGGCAGGTTTTCCACGAATAGCAAAGCCAGATCCTGTAAGTCAGGTGTATACCATTCGTGTGTGAGGATTACAGCACTCAGCTTTGGCCTCCTTCCTGACAAACTCCCTCTAAAATAAGCACACGTCAACAGGAGGCTGCATTTCTCTTAGCTCAAAAGCCTGCTTCCTGCCCATGCTTCCTCCTCCCCCCGCTTAAGAACAGAAAAATCACCACGAGTTGACATAAACATCTTCCCAGAAGGCAGGTCATCTCTTGCTGCTTGCCGATAAGATAGGGACTTCAGCCCGTTCCTGCTGTTCATTATAAAATCTTTAAAGATTTACTAGAACATAAAGTTATTAAGGTTATCATGGTACTTGATGGTCTTAGATGTTTGCACTAGATAAGATTCCACTGACTCTTTCAGGCAGTGTACCCAAAAAATGTGATGTACCATCTACTTTCTACTGTCACTACTAATTATTTCTGATTGATTAACTTCCTTTACTGGAAGACTATTACACTGATTAAATCAGAAGGATTAGCAGAAAGTCAAACTATACCTTTGAACACAAATCTATAACAATTATAAAACAAACTCAAAGGTAACACACTATTATAGAGAATTTAGGAGCAATTCATCGTCAGCTGTCATTCGGATTTCTGCAGTCTGAGCTTGTTATTTCAAATTGGAAATGTATCTGGCAAAGATGTAACTGCTGATTTAATGAATGATTATAGTGGCTTTAAAATATTCACTTCAAAACTTTAAGCCACGTAAAATACACTAAACTTTGAAATGTCATTGCAAATTCAAAACTAAAATCAGATCTATCAAGCATTCTACTAAAGTTCTCAAAAGTCCGTAAAATTGAGCCTAACAAGGAAAGAAAGTACTGAAATTTGTGCATCGTACTAATGATACTACTAATAGTCTCACCAGGTTTTATTCAGAACTTACACAGGTAAACTATCATGGTATGTACAAGCCTTCCTAAATAAATACAAAAAGAGTAATAATTAAGAAGCTAATCCAAAGGCCACCGGAGTCGTTAGAGAAAGGCTAACTTCAGTTATTTTCAATCCAAGTTTACATATGAACTCCAAAACTTGGTCTTATATAAGTAAGGAACCGATTTTTAAATTGGAGAATAACAAACATGGGACAACGAAGCATGTCCCTGCAGATCCGCATGCGGTAATTTGTATCGTAGAGATCCATACCTTCATTAAAGGTTAGGGGGGTTCATATGCTGTTCCGTGGCTTCCAGCAATACTGCCAGCCAAATCTTCAAAGTTCAAAGCAAAGCACCAAAGATTTTCATGCTTATCCATGACCTGGTAAAAATGTACCTAGCTCCCTCTAATATAAAACACTGCAATAGATTTCTAGCACTCCCGCTTCCTGACAGGGCTGGAATGAGAAGCTCTTTTGCTATTTAATTATGGCATCTTTTTTCCCCCCCCCGTAACATGTGTGAAAAATAAAAAGGAGGAGATGGGAAATTGTACACATTTTTTTTGATTCTCCTTAAATTACAGCCCTGACATCTGAGGGAGGACTCCTGGTAGAATAGGTAGTAATTTCATCTTGTCACTACACGCCAGTTCTGTATTCGAATGTAAGTTTTGTGCTTTTAGAAACCTCTCGTCTTGCCCCTTAGCAGGCAAGGCCCTCAGATGCGCGTTCCCTGAACGAGCCAGCACCAGGCAGATGGGAAGCGCATTTCAAAGCCTATTAGTTAAACATTACCCCTCTTTAATCACAGCTCCACTGTGTCTTACTGTAGACTCGCTTGTTAACGTTGCTTCTGTGACAGCAAAATTGCCCTAAAAGATTCAGCTAATGATAAAATTAATCTCTTAGATATTTTTCTCATTGTTATATATTTATCAGTTTTATTTCTATTTGTACGTAGGTGTCCTGATTTTACTTTCATTGATGTTGCTCCTTTGGCTTCTTACATTCTTGTGGGTCGTAAAAAGGATATACGGGGGAAAAGACAACAAATTAATTTTACAAATGTAATGCATAGAGGGGAGGCCTACAAAGCTGTCCTTCCTCGTGTATCATTGCTGCTTACGGCATATGAATTCAGATGTTCATTACTGGACGACATAACTCAAAAAAGTAAAGTATGTCACTTCTTTTTACCTTTTGCAGATTTAGTGAGCTTTCCTAATCTATCATGCAATATTTTATAACCCAAAGAGAGAGAAGAAAGAATAATTATATACCCATGTTCTTCATAACAGTTTTTCACGGCTTGCCAATGGGGGAAGAGGCCCCAAACCAGATCATCCTCAGGTCGTCTCAATAAAAGTAACTACTTCTCGTTCAATAGCTCCGCCAGGGTGTGCGGATTCCTGCGTTCATCATCTCTTAGGCCTGTGCTTTAAATATCAGAGATCCTTGCCTGGTTTGGATGGGTCTGCAGGGAACTGCCCCCTCAGCAACAGCACTCCTAAAATTGACTTAAGAGCATCAGGGAGAAGGCAGATCATCTGCAAATCCCAACAAACCCTAACTGCAGAGAAAAGCAACATAAATCTCAGAGATTAAATCTGTTCCTCAATTGGTGCATCAGACCAAGAGCCTTTTCCCCCGGCTAGTGGTTTTTCAGCACCTTACTGGAAACCCGGTCTGTGCTCACAGCCGGCCAAAGCCACATCAGCCTCTCCACAAAAATGCTGTTGGGTCATATGGCAGAGACAAAACAGGAACATGTCTCAAGTGACGATCACAGTTACTGTTTCTCTCCCCCCTCAGGCATTTTCCATGTCTGTTTTCTCTCCCCACATTGGTCAAGTGACCATCTTGTTTTCGCTTACTGGTGCCGAACAATTTTGGGTACGGCACAGAAAACAGCCTTAGTTTGCCCATGCGGACTTCACTCCGTCCAACTACAGCCATCACATACTTAGGGGCCTAGTCTAAGCCACTCATCCAGTTCTTTCTACAGTCTAAGAGAGAGAGAAACTTAAATTAACGTGGACGATTCACTCTTCTTACAATGGGATAGACTCGCCCTGGAGACACTTCTTCCTCCCCGAACAGTAACATTTCTCGGCTTCCAACATGGTCATTGGGGCCATAAAAACACTTCAAAGAGAACAAGGCATGTGCAACAGCCTTTGTTGCAATAAGCAAACCAGAAAAGGAATGAAAATCAAGTTCTTTTAACTTACATGTAACTACTCAAGGCATTTTTTTAAAAAATCACTACAAATGGCCCATTCTGATTGTGCTCTTCCAGGTGCCCTCAGCATTTAGTTGCAGAAATTTATCTGAACTATCATTTACCAGCAAATAATCTCCCTTCCTCCTGCTTCACTTCCTCACTCCTGCGCATCACCTCCAAACGCAGCTTTCTGAACGTAAAGAAGTCCAGGCTAGCGAGGTAGGAGTGGGTTTGGGATAAACCCTTTTCCTTCTGGACTCTTGGCAGCACATTAATTGCACTAGACTTGGTAAAGCAAGTCTAGGTTGGGTTTTGTGGTCTTGGTAAGGAGTCAAATTCATGGAGTGTGTAGCAGGTGAAGCAAAGCTTTCCCCAGCAATATCCCATCGCTTGCACTACTCGCTAAGGCACTCCTGCTCTCAGACACACGTTGCATAGCCGGCGGGCAGCTCTGTGCTCTTCCTCCCGTTTGCTCCCCAGCTGCGCACGCTGGGTGCGCATCACAGGAACACGCACCCCACACACTCAAGGGGCTGGAATAAATGCAAGATACACCTACCCAGGCTCACTTCCAGTTTTATCCTCCAAAACGTGGAGTCAAGGAAATCACGCTGCACTTAGGCAGCTGTTTTATTTTCAGTTTGCAAACATTAAACTGTATTCAGTCATTTGGCAGAACATGACAACTTTTTGCTAGGTTAATAATTTCAGTCCTGGTACTGACACAGAGCAAGCCTGAAAGGTGTGATGCGCTATTATTACCTCTCGTTCTGCCAGCAGATCTCAGATTACGACGTAGTTACTTTTAATTTCAGTTTTCAAAATTTCCCATCAGGACTTTAACAAGAAACGTTAATGTGACAGAAGACCATATACTCTGCATTAGGTTTCTTACCAATTCTAAAATGTGAAACTTAAAACGGAAAGGCTTTATGGCATGATAAATTCAATCAAAAAGGGCTCTCACTGAAAATGTGTGTGTATATTTGGCCATAGAAAAGAATTCTCCTGCTCTTGCCTACATTGAGTTTTTAGAGCCCCATTGTTCCCTTTTTAGCTAGTGATTTGTTTCAGAGGAAAACTGACCTTTAACCTGCCAGAAGACTGGGAAGTTTGGTTCTCCCGTCAGTTCTTTGAGGAAGATGTTCTCATATTGACTTCATTTCATAAAGGTTATCTTCATCCCCCCGTGCTTCATTTCAAGATAAATTTTGAAGGTGAAGGTGTAGATAAGGAAAAGTTGTGGTCACTGTGATCTCTAGATATTAAGATATCAAAATTCATCTCATTAGCAATGAGAAGTTAGCATCTTTTGTTTGTCAGACCCCTCCCCTCAAAAAGCTAGTATCAGAGATATTTAAAAAAAAAATAAAACCACCACAATAGACTCATACATGAAGACCTAATAACTATCAAGTTAGGAAAAGTACACTTTTAAAAAAAAAGATTTAATTTCCAGTGTTAAGCTGAAGTATTTTTTCTTCTAAAAATGCATATGCAGTACCATTTACAACTAAGGGGAGAAGTGAAAGCAACTTTCTGATATTGCAATACACCTACGTTTTTCCTCTAATTCACCCTCTGTAAGGTCTGAACATGATCAGGGACCAATATAGTTGCATTACCTATCCTAGTGTACTACACAAAAACACGGGGCTGGACTAACACACCAGTGTGCCAGAAACAGTTAACCTGCAAATGTCTCTCTGCCTCCATTTTCTCTTTTTCTGGGAGCACCTCTATGTTTTGCCGTGTGCTGCAGGCTGTGCCACCCCTGCATTCACTCCCTGCTTCCCCAATGAATAGGATTTCAGATAAAACCAAGGGCTTTGGCACTTCTCTAACCAAATCTTGGGTTGGTTCCCCGTTCCCCCATAGAGTTACAATTAAATATTGCACCTTTTCCAAATGTTATGCTCTGAAGTCTTTTGTAGAAATACCCGTGAAGTGGAGATAAGCTCATTGCTGAAAGCCTTGAATCTCATCTGTTTACTTTCTACTGCTTCTAGCTTTTCTCATAGTGATTACATCCCTCTTTCTGGCAATACTTTGATTTGTGCTCTAGCATCCAAGCAAAAGCATTCACTTTCAGACAGAAAATAGTCTGTTCATCTTCTGCTGCACAATTATCTCCTGCTCCTATGAAGAATTCCTCCAAGCTAATGGGGCTCCCATCATTTCCTTTGTCCAAACTGTTGTCTTTGGTTTTTCACTAACACTCATTATTATGTTGGCAGGATTGGGCGCTTTTTTTCATCCATTCACCTCTGAAATGATCTTCTAGGTTTTAAAAAATTTTCAGCTTCACCTAGCATTCTACCTTATGGCCCTTCCTGGGTTTTTTTTGGATTTGCTGCCACCTTCACAAATTCAAATCACTGCCCACTATCGGCTTCATTGCTGAGTAACAACTTCTTGGTAAACTCCCACTGGTCTGGTAAAGGTTAATTTTTGATCTCCCATAGTGTCTCTCTGAACATCTCACAGCCTTTTATCAAATACTTGGTTCTCCTTACAATGCAAGACTGAGTTTTCAGTCTTATACGAGTTGCAAAGGCTCCCAAGTTCCATCTTTCTTCTCATACTTACCACATAAAAGCATTTCCCTTATACTTTTCATTTTTCTTTAGACCCTAGCTCCCCTCCAATGTCTGTACTGTACTTTCATAATTATTATCCCCTGAGCTAACAGAAAACAGTAAGGAAAAAAAGAAATCAAAATCAGCAACTGTGAAATACAAGGCTACTTCCAACCATCTCCCTTGTTGCTGGCACACAGCACTTACAGACAGAAGATGAAGCACGGTTTCCAGAGGGATTCAGATCTGGTGGGGCTTTTAACTGCTCTGTTTTTCCAGTTTCCAGAATGTTTTATTATTTCGCTCTGAAATGAAGATAGACAGACTATCAGACAGAGTTTTCTTTCATTCAGCAACTATTTGATCAGCACTGCATAAGGACTGCCTTACACCCAACTTCGACCACATCCTGCAAGAGCCCTTTACACGTCCAGCTCCTCCAGTGACAAGTCATCCGTTGGCATGACCGGTTTTGCTGACAACGCACATTTCCCCTAGAAGTACGCTTCGATATCTCGGCTACCATCAAAATGTTTATATAAATGCTCTAGTACAGTTTGTGCATTTTACAGTGCTTTTGGAATACTAGAGATAAAAGGAATAAGAGATTGCCATGGTTATTTATGTTTAGCTGAAGCTCACAGCAAGGGATGTTTGCCCTATTTTAGCCATATCAGTAATCGTAGGACTCAATTCAAAACTGAAACATGTCACAGGTTTAAAATTTGTCTCTCCTGATCCATCTTGGATGACAACTGTTGGGTTAGAGAGGAGGAAGGGGCCGGGAGAACTGCATGGCTTGCACCTCTAGCTGCCCCTGCTTCTGTCCGAGAGCAGGTTTGGTCCTGTGAGCTGAAAAAAAAAGAGTTCTCTAATGCCTCTCTAAAAAGCAAGACCTGCACAAAGGCCGCGATGGGAATGAAACACATCACAGACACCGCAGTCGTATCGTGCTGGGGTTGACCCTTCCCTTGGGAGCCTTGATGAAGAGGTCAGGGTCTAGGTGCACAGGCTGCAATGCCCTCGCCTGGCAGCAAGCGACTCCTTCCTAATAACACCGGCATTTTGTGTCTGCCAGCAACCGTGCAGTTTTGTAATGCAGCTGCGTGGGCTGCAGCTGCTCTGAAGATAAAAACGACCCTTCGGCCCCTCGCACCTTTCTTACAAGCTCTTACAATTCAAGTAAAAATACACTAAAAGAGAATGTAAATCAAAATGTGTTACTGGTGAAGTTATATTGGGATGCTGACCTACGTGTATTTAACATGTTGTGATCATAACAGTCCTGAATAAGACCTGATGAACAGGACTAGACACCTTATTACAAACAAATAGTATACATTACCGAAAATGTATGGCTGATGATTCCTGTGCACAAAGCGCAGGAAATTCTGAACTATGATTTCTAGAAGAAACCTATTTCATCCCTCTTGTATACTGAATTGCTGAATTACACGGTATTCACTTTTATGCTTTAATATTTCTGCAACGTTACCAAGTTACAGTAATGTGGAACAACGTTTTATCTGCCTTCAGACAGATCTTGGTCTCAGATAGACAAGCATAAATCTGGAGTAACTCAATTGTTCTTGTGTTTTCTCAGGAGTTACACTAATTTAGCTAACAATTGTCTCCAGACCATTGAATCAAATTGCTTTACAAGGCAATACTTTAACGTTAATATTCTTTAAATTAATATAATGTGTCTTTCAGTTATATTTTACATAAGATCCATTTCAAATGCATTAATTCAATTACCTCATTTTATAGATACTGAACAGTCAAGTAGGCTTTTATCAGTGCCAGAAAGCCAGTGGCAAGTTCCTACTGACAAAACTCATAGCGAGACCAAACTCTAAATGCGCACACATTTACATTTGTAAGCTGAGACTTAAACAATGAAAACATAATTACTAAAATTCCACAGACTTGGACAAAATTATGTTCTATATACAAGATATTTTGTTTTAACGCACATTTGTTTCAGCACGCAACCTGCATACACCATGCCAAATCTTGCTAGTTCCAAAATCAGCATAGCTGAGTTCCTGTTGGCTCCAATGGGAACAAAATTAGGCCTGTGTTCCTTTTTTGTAGGAGAGAGTTGACAGAAATGCAGCATTATGTACTTGCTTGACAAAACTTTGTTACCTGAAAAACCTCTTTCTTCAAAACACAAAGTGCATCGGTTCTTACTGAAAACTTAATCTGTGTTTGAAGTTCACTGACCAAGAGAGACACTTCAAATCTCCAGTCACACAACCAGGACCAGGAAAAAAAAAAAAAATTAGAAATGCTGCTTCTTACTTTTTACTTCTTACATTTTATGCAACTTAATCCCACCCTCCTACACACCGATAAGTAGGAAGAATAAACATTCCTTTAGTTTAAATCCACCATACAGTGGAGAACAAGTTCTCTGGATCACTAACGTGCTTAAAGTACATCTGCACTTAAAGCGTGCGCGCGCGAGGGGCAGGACCGTCGGCAGCATGCGAAATCAACCCCCTCCAGCATCACAAAACCCACATGCTTGGAGCAGGTTATGCTTTGATCCCTCAGCGTAATCTTCTACAGAGGGACCCCAACAGCGCGTATGGAGGCGGAAGAGCTCGGGGGCAAAGTGAGATTTCTCTATCTGCTCGTGTAAGGTTTTCCTCCCCCCATTAGCCATGGGTACAGTTCAGAGACTATCGCAGTTCACAGGAGACGCCCCACTAATTTCACAGGATTTAGACCCTGGTCTTATTGCAACCCCCTGCATCAATGATTTAATCCCTCAGTTATTCCCTTCTATACATATTCAGGAATTGCCATAACAAGTTAAGTAACTCTAGAGGTGCCAGAGACAAACCGAGAGACTGAAATATCTGAAGGTGGTGGAACGTATCCATCGTCTCGTCGGTGAGCACCAAGCCGTGAGTAGAAGCTACCACACCTCCCGGGAGAGCAGAGAGGATCCAGCCTTCGGCTCCGGCCAATAAATATTCAACTGGAGCATTTGTCCTGTGATAACAAATCAAATTTGTTTCCATCTGGCTGTCAAAGCTGAAGCAACACTCAGCCAAAATTTCACTGACCATTTTTCAATGGCTACATTGTCCTTTAAACATCATGTATGTGCCTGGCGCTTTACATATATATACATATATTAACAGTGTAGTCACTAAGGCAGAGAAACATGGAGTGTGATATAATGAAAAAAGGACTTGCATTATATCTTTGAATAAAGCGGTACAAAGATTTGTGTATAATTAGCATGTTATAAAAAGTCTGTGGAAACGGGCTGCTTGTTTCACAGCATTTATCCAATGTCCTTGGACAGCAAAGATATTTACATATGAATTACCAGAAAAATCAGTCATCATTGTTTTCAAAGATGAAACTCTTTCCTTATGCCCGTATTAAATATCCAATTTTCCCCTCTAAACAAACATCCTGTTTCTAAGAAGGAGGGAGAAAGAAGCAGCGATCCACAAATGCAAGATCAAATTGTTCATCCGTCCAGCCCGTGACCAAAGCTGTGGCACGGTCCCGTGAGTTTATCCCCTGAATGGGAAGCGCACGCCTGGGCCTGCTCCCGGAGAACCTGGCCAGTCTTGCACAGCTACAAATACCTCTGGACTACAGCACCAAAGAAAGCGATTCTCTGCCCACTCAGATTATCCCCCATCTTCCCCCCTGAGCTGTGTATACACGAAAAAATTTATCTGATGTAAACCAAATCGAGTGACGTTTTCTACCAGCCAAGGATCTCCTTCTGGGTTTTGTGGAATAACAGAGATGAAGTTCATTATTCACATAATGGCTGCAAAAATATTATTCCAACGCCTAATATTGCCTTTTTGTTCAAGCAAACCTCACACTGAAGTGAAGATTTTATTTTATTAATGTTTGCATAAGAACAAAGGAAGAGTTCGTTTTTTATTTACTCTCTAAAGCAAAGAAATGAACAGTGAACATTGAAATACTACACGGGTTTAGATATTTCAAACCCCAAACAGCTACGGTTTAATGGATGTGTATTTTTCGCCTGTATAATGAATGTTTCTAAATATACTCAGAGAAAAGGAAGACTATTTACTTTTTTAATATTTAATATTTGCAGCCATATATATGGAAACAATTTACCATGAGTATATTTCTGGTGAAAGAAAACAGCTCCATTACAAGGCTGAAATGTAGCTTTGATTGCAAAACCTCTGAAACACCCATGTTTTGCATCCTGAATGTCAAATAAAAAAGTCAACCCCAGAATCTTGAGATGAACTGTACATAAGAGCAAGTCATCGAATGCAAAATATGATTTAAAATCTTGCATAGTGGTTCATGCCCAGATCTATTTATATGCTGAAATACTTCAAAATTCTATCAGCCGGAACTTCTGCCTCCATCCCAATGCCTCGCATTCATCATTTAAAAAAATGATGTTATTTGAAGGCTGTTCATTTCAAAATGCCAACGACTGTGATTTTGACATCATCCCTTAAAATCCCATCACCCATTTCTTTGACGTAGCCAACACGTACGACACTTAATGCCATTTCCTCCACTCTAGGCTAACGGAGACATGGGCACAACCTGGCAGACGGGACGAAAGAATTGCCAGTGGAACCTACAGGAACCTCCCGGGAGATCTGTGCCCTCCGCAGGCAGCGGCAGGAGGCCGGGCAGGGCTTCCCCCAGCGACCAAGACGCCTATTCAGACAATGGAATCACGTCTTCACGGCACAAATTTCTACAGGAAGGAAATACATTTTTATATTATGTTATACTCATTATATTTTACATCATTATATTCTCAGATAATTTTGGGTAGAGAAATTCAACCATGTTCTATCTAATATTAAAAGTGATTATGTGATAGTTTCACATGTTTACGCTGCTTTCTCCACAGCAAAAATTACTGCCGACTACATAGCGAAGGCCAACATCACTGTACAGATAACAAATATACTGTAAAGGGTTGATTCCCTACTACTTTATTCTTTGTATCACCTGCAAAAGAATCTTCTCCCAAACTCCATAAAGAATAATCTTTATCTAACCCTTTGTTTTTCTTTTTGCTTAATTTTTGTCAATTGCTTTCTTACAAACATAGTAAATAACACACAGTTTCCCACAAGGAATTAAATCCTAGAACTCCATGGCTCAAGTTAAGACCTTGTAGTTTATCATTTGAGCAATAGATATAAGCCTTCAAATCCTATACACAAAGTAGTAATTATGCACAGTTTTTTATGTGTGTCTTTTATATGTAAATGAGAAAGTACAAACCTATTACAAATTAAGTCTGTGAAAGCTCTGAGGATGGAGACTCCACTGCTGGTCCATCCTCCTGGGTGGAAAAGTTTTTTCCAGTCTCCAACCCCAACTTCACAGGACACAACCTGTGGCCCCTGCCACGCTGTCTGGCACTGAAGAAGAGTCTGACTCCATCGCCTTTGTACCTGCTCTTCAAGTAGCTGCAGGCTGCTGATAAATCACCCTTAGCCTCTTCTTCAGTACACTAAACCAGCCCAATTTCTTCAGCATCAAATCCTAGGCCTAGTGCCCTAAGCCCAGACTCTCCAGATCCTATACTTAGACTTACTTCCTTGTGCATGATCGCAGCGGTAGTTTGACACACTGGTAAGACAGCAATAGTCGTGGTACCAGCTACCAGTTTATTGGTAGTGAAAGGCTGATCTTCATTACCTCTAGCAGTGATAAAAGCTCCTTTCTCTGTATCATTTTCCTCATTTAAAAATCGCAACAGGTAAGCAGGCACTGCCAAAAAGCAGAAGTCAGCCAGGCAGTATCACTCAGGTCTTTGCCTGGCAAGGCTTCACATTGGAGGTGAATTTTAGGGGCAGGATCATCCTTCATCAGACTAAAGCATGTTAGGAAGACTGGTGAGCTGCCCACCCCACAGGGTAGCACTGGGAAGGACAAACGCTTCCCCGGGAAGAGAACAACAAGGATCAGGACCACCCGCCAACTTTGGTGGCCAAGAGAGCACAGGAGGCAGTTGTGTCCCCTGCTCAACCGTGGTGGGACCCAGCTCCTGATGCATTTCCCCTCCACATCCCGCAGGCACGGCCAAACTCTCTAGCCAGCCATGAGATGAGCGTACCTACTCACCTACTGCCACGCAACTCTCCCCATCTACACGCTACCTGAATATTCCTCCTGAAGAAGGGACCTCCTTCCAAGTCTCCTGCTTCCCTGGGCTCTGGGGCTATTTTCTCTATTTTGCAGTGTTTTCTTTTTTCTAAGATTTTGCACATTTTAACATGCACCACCAATTACACTCAATTTATCTATTCCTGCATTACAAATTTCTAAATGGGCCCTGTTCATCCTTTCAGTTTTGTTAATAAATCATTTTGGTTGCGTGCAGATGCCTGCCAAAATAAGGAAGATTCATGAGACTGAGTTACAAGCATTTATTAATTAGAGGGATCAAGGTGTCACAAGCACAAAACATCTATCCCAAACTGAGAGCTGGCAAAGTGTCATGTAATGCACCACTATAGGAATGCGATAGACAGAAAAAAGCAGCATATATAACATTTCTGCTTTACAAGCCCCTATTATAGCATTAACTTTCCAATCTTTGCCCTCGAGGCTCTGGGCAAAGCTGCCAGGTGGGCAAACACAAGCCACACGTTATTTCTTTCTTCCCTTGAGCCAGTCCAGCTACACCCACCCTGCTTTCAGATTATTTGTACTGGACCTTGAGCACAGCACTACCTTGAAAATATTGGACTATGACGGAAAATATTCCCAGGTAGCAATATTCCCCATGAGCCTTGCGGGAAGCAGCACAGACACGCATCCCCGCTGGCAGTGCGGTACTTGTACCATCTTGTACAAGTACCATCTTGTCTTCAGCCTGGATGCCAGCCCCATTTTGCAGGTAGTAAGTACGTAATTAAACCACCCGCTTTCCAGGCCCCCTGATGCAAGCGCACTATCTCATGATTTGTGGCGGGTGAAAGCAAAAGCGATTTCCACTGTGACACTGGGCATTAATAACCCATAAATAAACTGTCATGTTGAGAGCAGGAACAGCTTGTCGGGTGGATACATTTCTTCTCCCTTACTAGGGACCGACAGAGTGGAAGGACACACCAACTCTTCACTACCTGCGCCAGGCAGGCTGAATCTGTGTCCGAGCAGACAGGGAACACTTCCCAAGATCTACCAAATTCACAGAGCACAACCCCTCTGTGAGCTGCTAATACTCCTGGATTCACTGCTAGCCACAGACACAGCTAAAACACTCACTGGCTAACACAGGCCTGCACGCACGAAATCCAAGAAAAACATCCCCCCCACAATGCAGACCTGCTCCTAAACATGAAATATTTCTCAAGTTCTCTCCCACCCCAGAGCCATCAGTCTGCTTGGAAGTTTCTTTTAAGAAGTGGTGACAAGAAATATGTTCTGATCTAAACTTTTTATTCTCGTATATTCAATATAACTTCAACTCCTATTTGCTTTTATATTATTTTATGTTTATATCTACTTAATTCACTTTGCTTCTCTGGTGCACAGAAGCCAGCTGGACATGGAAATGCATTTAATGAAGCAATTCTCTGGTATCTGCCTCTTGTTTTCTGTCAGCCTTGCTGCCTCCAGAAAATGCCAAGTAGTAGATGTCACAGCCGGGGACTTCAAACAGTCAATACAGCTGAATTTCCACTATCGCACTTCCCCCTGCGACCTCTGGCACTTCTTTTAAACCTTTCTGCCCTGGGTGACAAACTACTGACATAGGCACAAGGTGAGACACAATCACCTAAGCGGAGATGTGACAGAAGTCAGCAGCAGCTCAAAGAAGGCATTTTGTTTGCTCCGTTTCAGCCTGCCACCGCGTCTTGTTTGGGCTCGCTCATTAAAAAGCCATAAAGGTTGCTCAGTCGTGCTCAGACTACAGATTTCCATAGTCATATTGTTTCTAAATATTTAAATAACCATCTTGAAGTGACAGCTGCATGGTTTCCGAGGTGCTTACCTCCACAATAACAGTTTACTACCCAGCAGCCAATTTCTGAATCTGAATTTTAGTTGCTGAACTGCCTACAGGACAGGGAATGTCTGAGCGGGTGTTTACATCTCACACATTAACGGAACAGAGGTTAGCACAGTCAAGACCTGCCAAGATAATAGAGAAGGATTTCGCATATTTACAAGTCAAAAAAAGTTAAATTTTTATGAGCAATTGTGAATCTGGCCCGTTGCTGCCACCCTCCCTTTGCTTATCCATCAACAAACCCTCGCTCCACGTACCTGTTCACAACCATTTTTCCTTATATCCAGTCTCCTATATGAAGTGCAAATCTCTGCCTGCCCCTGCATCATATAACAAAGATATGAAAGGAAATGACTGGGCCTGCATCAGTGTGAGATTTATGAGCGGTTACTGCTAATCATCATGGAAACAGCAGCAATCACCAAAGCACAAACTCAACCTTGTCACGCACATGTCCTAACCCACCACAATCAGCATGAGCGGAGCTGGTTTCAGCGATTTCTATAACAAGCCTTGGCCAACTTGGCTTATTTTACCCAAAAAGGGCATTGCACCCATTTTTTTGGTGCAAATACCATCAGGCAGCTGGAGAACACCAACCTGTGCAGGTCTCACCGCTGCAGCCAGACAGGGACGTATAATACAGCCTCTCCGCACTGCCCCTCTTGTGTCCCCACTCAACTGGAACCATTTTCTTCTGCCACCATCAAGGGTAACTCTCCTATAGCAAGTAACCTGCGCAGGTAAACACTGCTGGTATTTAATGATTTGGGACACAACAACGCAGCATGGGCTGCCTCACCATCGCTTTTTTCCAAGGATTGCCCCATAAAAAGCAAGAATTGCTGCTTTTTATGTCCTACCGCTTCTAAAGCTCCTAATTTCTCACCAACCATTCGGGTACCGTCTATACTGCAGAATCCCCTTATGCAGAATCCCTGCTCTTTGGGCTTATAATTTTAACTTATGATTGAGATGCCCAATCCTTCTTCTAATAAGTAGTGATAAATAATCCCAGTTAGATACATAATATCAGGGTATTTGCCCTTCACCTATAATTGCCCTTTTCCACTCATAAAGAGAGAGGTTTTAGTCTCATCAATATATTTACTAATAATTTTCTCTCTTGTGTTAACATTTCCAGTGCTATTTGACATTTCATTCTCAGGATTTTCTCTCCCAATTATTTTTTATTGGCTGTGATTTTGTCTTTTATTAGAGGTGCAGAGGGCCATCTGCCAGAAATTCAACCCCTGCTGCAGAAGCCTTGTGTCAACATCTCCATCTAGACAACAGGCTTGCAATTAAAAAAATGAAATAAAATTTAAAAAACTACCAAAAACCTAACCTGTTCTTCTCCCTGCTTGCCCTGCTTTCCTGCCCGATTTTTTTGTTTGTTTGTTTTTTAGACTGAGTGGTAACTCTGAGTTCAGGCAGGACCAAGCCTGAGTTATAAAGAGAATGAAAAAATGAGGTTCCACTAACATTAAAAAGCCTTGTTGCCACAGAAGCGTGACACCATCAAACACTACTCTAATGCAGACACGGGAACTCCAAAAGGACTGGGGATGTTTCCATCAAGTTTTGAATACCTCTGGTTTTATTTTCATTCTCTCTTCCCTATAAGGAAATCCTGTCTTCAATTTTAATTAACCCAACCTTAAATCGGAGAATACTTTTCAAGTATTTTGCTCATCCGCCGTTTAGTGGGTAAATATTCCCAAGGAGACTTTGCAGAATTATTTTTTTACTCTTTTTCCTTTTTTCTTTTAGCAGCATAATTGCAGCAGAATTGTTTTCCTTTATCACTACTGCTTTAAAAACTAAACTATGTTATTGCTCATTTCTTTCAGGATCATTCCAATTACTGACAGCAAAGCTACCGCACTCTACCGAAGCGCCGCTGTATTCCTCACCAGCAGAGCACCAGCTGCAGTCATCTGATTTAGCTATTGCAGAGTAATTAGCCGCACCATCAAAGGCCTGACCCGGTTGTTGAAGACTCTCTGCCCTGCAGAAGCAAGCGGCTTCGGGAGGGACCCCGAGACACGACAGAGCAGCAGCGATGCCGAGATCGCACCCGTGGGCATAACCTGGGGCAACTCGACTTTTCTCTCGTTCTCATCAAACTTCTAAAGTTTCCTCTTAAAATATTGCAGCCATTAGCCCTCCGACATCAAAATAAATGTTCGCATTACAGCCTGCGTGTGCACTTATCTTTAAGGCCATCGTTTTTTTGTATTCCCCGTTAGAGGTCACTTTTATCTAACACTTACAGCCTTTAATGGAGCCATGCATTTACCTTCTGTTGAGCGCTTTGTGTTGGTTAAGGTCATTACTTTTATTCAAACTGAGAACCACCAGAATTTCCCCATTATTTGCTCTCAAATACCCTTTATCCATTTCCACATTTTGTTCATTTGCTCGCAGTCCTCTGACTTGCGATTTTAATGGTTACGCAGTTGTTTCCTCTAATTGAGCAGTGACCTGTTAACTTCCAAGACTATTTTTATTCTTCACTACCTTAGGTTAATTTGCAGCCTCTTTCACAGCCGGTGAAACTGCATTTGTTATATTATGCAGAGCGGCAGGCTCTTTTTCTCTTTCTGGGACTGTATACCAGCTCCTTTATCTTCATCACCCACTTCCTTTCCCCTTTCTAGCACTATCCGTTTGGTGTTAGCACGGTGCTAAATCTTAGTTCTTTCGCCATTCATGTGATTGCAGCCGGGCGCTGTCATTTCCCTACTGGGTAAATGCTTACTGTTCCTCATAAACTTTTAACACCTTGCTACTCAGTCAAAGCAATAGTTTTGCAGCTGCTGTTTTTGCTTCAACATATATTTCTTTCATCTTGCCAGTTCTTGGCATACTTGATGTAAAGAGAAGAGCTTTTGTCTTAGTTTTCTTTCCGTAGTAGTTTGCGTTGGGAAAAGTTTAGGTCTCTGCAAAAAAGAAATTTCTAACACACCTTACCAAAGCAGCTCTTTGGATACTACTCTGCGTAGCCATATAGATGTCTGAATTTTCTGAAGTCACTCTTTCTATCAAGTATTTTGGGGTTATTTTTGGCAGGATTATGATGGATGGACACGGTTAAGGTCACTGGAGGCTAAAAAGGAAAGGGGACCAAGCGTGTTTGGTCCTTCTCTGCTGATGGCTGTCCCTGAACCACTCGCGCTGTGTTGTCCTGCTCTGCGCAGCCTGTGCAGCTCCTGCATGACAAGACTGTTGCTGTTGGCCTGAACCCCCGTACGGTAACAAAGTCCAGACCCTCAGCCAGCAAGCCGCTAATCCCTGACATTTTTGCTTTCCCATTTTGTGTCCCCAACCCTAACGCAGTCACTCCACCCCTGCTTCCTGAGGCTCCCCAAACAGCAGGTGCTTCTTGCTTCCCTTTTCAAAGGGGCAGGCAGAGAGGTTGGCTGCCATAGACCTTTACAACTGCCTTCAACTACCCTGTGCCAACGTGAAACCAGGCCAACGCTGGAGAATAGCTAAAGAGTTGGGTTATTTGCAGGGCCGCCACAACCCTGAATCTGAACAGTACGGGGTAAAAAAGGGGTTCCACTCATCTGCCATTTCCACAGCAGAGCTGTTGTATTTCAAAGAGCAATTGGATACTTGGCTTCACTCTGATTTGGAACAAAAGCCACATATTTCCTAGTTCCCTCCAAAATGAAATCGCTATCACATCAGCAGCTTGCGCCAGAAAGCCCAGGAGGTAGAGCTCCAGCTTAGCACAAGCTGCAAACATGGGGAGCGGGGATCTGTTGGGACTCAGAGGTTGCCCAAGATCCAGGTGAGCCGGTGGGAAACCCAATTCCTCCAGCAGCACGGCCGGCTCCTGGAGGAACACCAGCGCACCAAACATTTCATTTTCCATCAGCATTCATTGACGCTCCTTCTCCCTCCATCCGGGAAGACAGTTCCAAGATCAGGAGAGATTTGAGCTTCAGAACGGTTGCCTGCAAGCTCCCGACATTTTCATTGTATTATCTCTAAACCCAAACGTCGTTTTCTTACTCAATTCTCCTCCAATTCTACCCTTAAATAGACTGCAATTTTTCTCAGTCATGTTCCTCTAGACTATCTTCCTAAATTAACATGTCATCTGTACAATTTTCAAATTAGTGCAATTTAACATTTCTTGATTCCATTCACATTATTCCTCAGGAATTTGCTGCTGCAAAATGTGACAGCAGTATCTGAGCTGTATATTAAAAGTGGATTAATGCTTTAAAGACAGTTCCTCTTAGGTTCCTATGCAGTGCTGCTACAGAATTTGATCAACTGTATTAAAAAAGGATTGGAAATTTTTTCGTTCATGATTTTGTACTAAATAAGTGAGAAAGACCTCCAGGAAACATCAAACATCAACGTTGTCTTTTTTCAGTTTTTGATAGTCTTAAGCATTAGTAATGGTATGCCTTGATAAAGAGGTGATAAAGTCCAGCGGATATCCAGATATATTTCCAAAACTGTCAAAAATCTGTAGTCCAACCAAGGCAATAATATTGCATTTTCTTCAGCCATTCACTGTTGATTACAGGGTACTGTTCTTAACATGCTGCACTTGTTACAATATAAAGTCACATTAGAGAGTTATATTACTAATGTTTCTTCAACCTTCAGATTTGTTTAAAACTTTTTCTCTTTCCTCTAGAGAAGATAAACTGGCTGGTAGTAATTTTAACATAAATTTCAATTTCCTCTTTACCTATGGATGTTTTATTGAAATTCAAATATTGTCCTTTTATTTATACCTTTTACAAGGCATTTTTCTCCTAAGTGATGCTTAACATCATAAGATCCCTAAAGGTTTCAGGATTTGTGTTTGGAAGGCATTTAATTCTAGAACTTTTAGTTTTGTAAGTAATTTCAAGCCACATTATCTCTAATTTTTATTCTTTTAAATACAATAAAAGGTTTTTATCTTTTTTTTCACTCCTGTTCACACTTCACACCTTAAGAGTGTGAAGTGCAAACTAATAGCACAGATAAACACTAAAAGCATAGATACAAGTACGTAAATTTTTCAGGTTTTTTACCTTAACTATTCCCCTTTTAATAACCATTTCTTGACCTATTTATTATGAATCACAAGTTTTGAAGAGTTTTTTGTTCCAAATATATTGTGCCTGCAACTGAGTCCATTGCAGTAACCTCACTAGTTGCTTGAAAATTGACTTGCTTTAGTAGTTTGTTTTGTTTCTTTTTTTCTTTTAATAATATATTGGTTGCTTTGTCACTTACATGAAGTTCTTTCTGAGACTGTCTATGCTTTGAGTCTGGTTGTTTGCTTTACATCACCTACCTTGACTTTCTCTGTATCTGAAGCAACCATTGCTGAACAGCCATATGTCTTTGTTGTTAGAAGCATCAAGCCAAAAATTTAGATCAAACATTACATACATCAGTACAAGAGTTTCCAAGAATCCAAAAGTTATAAAACAAACGACAGTGAGATCCAAGCTAACTTACACTTTCGCATATTGGGCTAAAGCTTTTTATTAAAATATTTCTAAATCCTCAGACCTACTCTTTTAAATTCACACACAATGAATCACTCTGAATATCCAAAACACCTGTTGATTCTGCACATCTGAAATACAGAAATCTAGAGCTTCATCCTCCTGACTGCATAGTTAAAGTCTTCCAGTTCCAGTATGTATTGTTGAAACATATTTAATACAGAGTCTTGAACTTAATTCAATTTTTTCATAAGCTGCTGTCCCTTCAATCCTTGACATCTACTAGAAATCCTTCAATTGCACCTCCTTTTCATTCATACTACAAATACCTGGAGTAACCACTACAACAGACCGCAATTGATTTCAGAGGCTCCTGAAATAATTCACATTATTTCTGTATGCTGAGATTATTAATGGTGGTTCAAGTATTCATTTGCAAAATTTGCATTTCAGCTCCGAAAGGGAAAACAGTTGCTCCATTCCTCTTTAAAACTCATTGCACTGCAAACAAACTTCCTAAGTACTCATACTCCCTTCCCCTAGAGCACTATGCTACTAATAGTAGTTATACTGCATGCAGAAGTCCAGGGAGCTTTCAAAATATATAGTACAAAACCTCTTCCTCATTGAGAATAAGCTGGAGGTCAGAAAGATATGAGGGGGGAGGAGGTTTGAGCACTCAACATTTAAAAACTAAGCAGGAGGAAGAATCACTACTGTAAGCCGTTAAAAGAAATGGGACATAAAAGCAGACGAGCAATGGAATTATTTCAGAGAGCCCAGGCTGGTCTCCGATAGTGGCTATGAGCAGAGGCTTAGGGAAAGAAGATAACAGGGCAGATGTAGGGTGATACAAGCCCTGTTATAAACTCCCAGTTGCAGCAGGGGAAGTCCTTATTTTCATCCCTAAAAGCAGCTGTGAGCCCATACAACGAACTGTCATTAGTGTGTAGTTAATCAGCATTACTATTATACTTGTATTATCTTAC
The DNA here is from genome assembly GCA_009819775.1 of Phoenicopterus ruber ruber. NCBI lineage: Eukaryota > Metazoa > Chordata > Aves > Phoenicopteriformes > Phoenicopteridae > Phoenicopterus > Phoenicopterus ruber. The sequence goes on from CM020221.1 coordinate 2,911,804, forward strand.
CACTGAGGTATCTGGTTATGAACCCCATTGTGCTATCCCCAGGCAAAAACTGAGCAAACTGAAAACTTTCTTCCCCAAAAGCTTACAAGCCAAGTAAAAAGAAAGCAGTTCAGTCAAGCAGGGCCAGATGGGAAGCAATGGGCCAGTTTCAGTCAGAATTCTGTCAAGTCCTCTGTAGGCATGTCAGAAACAAAAAGGACCATTCATTTCTTCCTTAAGGAAAATAAGGTGGCTTGTTCCTGTAATGGTGAAGGTGGCACATTCAGCTAAAAAGACTTGGCAAAATAAAACATGGGAGAACAAACTTACCTTGGCCACAAGATTTCCATCCAGGCTTTTCCAGGATGCGAGGACATGCACACCAGCACTGGGCACTGGAGAAAGACAGCAAAGTGGGAAAGAAAGATCATGATTAGAAAAAACGAGGTTTTACTGAGATTAGATCAGGGAGGAGGTAGGAACTTGTTGGCAATGTTGGGCTCAGCATCAAAGACAAGACAAGGGAAGTCAGGGCCGAGTGGGAGCGGGTGATGGGCTAAGGGAAGGCACTTGGCAGTGGAAAAAAAAAAATCAGTAGCAGGGTGTGGTGAAGGGCAAATCAAACCAACAGCCCCAGCCTCAAGCAAGGCAGGTGAAGCCTCACTGCAGGTCAACTGAAGGGGCGACCGCAAAGACAGATGGAGTGAAGAGAGAAGACGGGTCATCAGCATGGCGAGCTGAAATCACTAATAGTGTGGGAGTCTATGATGAGAAGGGACACGATATACTCTTGACAGGAGGAACACACACACATAGTAACATGAAACAAACTGCATTGAACCTTCAGCCAAAATTCAGTGTTATCGGACTGATCTGAACTGCGTACATTTGGTAGTAGCCAGTGACTGCCTTCCTGCCATGGACTTCAGTGAATTCCAAATTCATTTTAGGACTACCCAGGATGAAAGGCAGCCGCATTATAGTATATTTTTGTCACAGTTTTCCCATTGCTCTCTCTTTCAAGCTGAATTAACCATAGTTTAAGCTGACACTTTCCTCCTAGAGGAGGTTTTAGACTTTCAAAATTGTATAAAAATCAGTGAAAGCAGGAGGTCGCAATGGCACAGGTTAGAGATCTCCGGAGAGCTCTGGGGCAGGTAAAAGGTGTGGATACTGGTTACAGCTTCGGCAAAGTAAATACCTTGAAGCCGTAATGAGGTTATATCAGATGAAAAAAGTCATTCAAAAGAATCTTTTCTACCACCTTAACTGCTGTAGTGAAAATTAAAATAATAAATCATTCTTTGACAGGAAGCAATTTTAAAAAGCAGTTTTAGATTTGGACTCTGACGACCATCATGAGCTTTTTGCACACCTTTCACAACGCAATTTAGCAGAATGACACTTCATATAAACAACAGGAAAAATTAAGGGGTTTGAGGTGTGCTAGTTTCCATCCAGAAGAAGAGATCAGTGTGGTTACTAAGAGTTTAAAATAGATTAGCTTGACTATTTCTGCTGAATTAACTACAAAATCAGAAGCACTTTCTATCATAAACATACCCCTGTGGACTAGCTGGAAAATGAAACCTATGGCTAGTTTGAAATGTACCCAATTAAATACAGATAGCCTGATCAGTAACCAGGAAACCAAAGCCCTATCCAATCTGCAGCTATTATAACTAAGCACATTACAGATGCTCTTATTTACATATCAGTACAATACTAATAAACTTGGCTCGCAGCTTCCATACCGCATTATGGGACACCAAACAAAAGAAAATACCAAGCCTTGGCACGGTCATATGTTCCCCGGCAAATGATTCATACTTTTTTTTCCCCCTAACCTCTTTCCAGACAGCAAGCCAAGTTACAAAAGAATTCAGAAAACAGCATCTATAGGCCCTTGTAAAAAAAATGGCTTGAGTTTCAGGGAAAACCTGCACTGATAGAAACCTTTCTCTCAAACTGTAGAGAGCAGTTTCACGAGTGTAAGCAAGTTGTCCCATTTCTGTGTACCATTGGTTTACAGAAGTTGTTCTGCAATATTAGGTATGTCCCTAGTCTGCAACAAATGCAAAATACTCAGCTTCGCTTACCGCAAGAATAGGTTTAGTTTAAATTAAGCAATCATAGTATATGACAGCGGTAAATTGCTACCATTATTCTTATCAGTGCTAAGCTGATGATGCACCTGACCATCTTTGTAGAATCCAGATACTACGGTACAGAAGAAAAGACTTTGAGAATCAAACATCGCAAACCAGCCGTGCTGGGCAAGAACACGTCTGGTCTCATTCAAGAGACAATGGTATGTATGTCCAATTAGATCGTTTCGATGTTGGCTTCATCTAACATTTCAACAAACACATTAATAGTGAACATGAAGTGCAGCGCAGAGCCCAGACCCTGCTGAAGGATGCTGTGCAGCCAGCAGAGCAGGAGGAGAGACCTTTACATCTCACTGAAGCAGAAAGTTGTTTTGCAACCAGTCTTCCTATAGTAAAGATATGTTTAAATCCGTATGGAGGGGCAACAACTTCTATTCTGATAAGACACAGCCTTTCTCTACTTAAAGGGACAATAGAGGTAAGAGATTAAACCTGTCAAGACCTTTGAGGACTCAAAAAGCGGAGACTGGTTATGAAATGGAGATATTCCACCAAGAGTAAGAGGCGCACGCACAAAGGCCAGCACCCTTATAGCCACCTGATCCAGTGAATAACACCTGGCAGAATCACGGGGGAAAAAAGTGTCTTTTCTGATACAGCCTTCTAATGGGAAAAGGAAGCATGTTTTGGTTTGTTGTTTTTTTTTTTTTAATCTCTTCACTTCCTCATTGTTATGAATAACTGCGTGTATTTTCACTGCATCAAAGCCTTGAACTCCGCTTAGCACAAACCTGTTAATTAGATAACAGCAAGGTCTTCTCCACCCAAGCACTCAGCAAACCTGTAAGCCGGACCCTCACAAATCCCTTGTCTGCCAGGCAGCCGTGGCAGGGCTACTCACGGCCAGCGACGGGGCCAGTGCTCAGCTCAGCTGCGGGGTCGGAGGAAGAAGATGCCCCCCAAGAGCAACACCAGTGTCTTCCAGCGAGCGCTGGGGCTGGCTGGCATGCTGTAAGATTGGGGTACTGCTTGGGCCCCAAAGGCGAGTGCCATGTCACACAGGATCAACATCTCAAGCCATCTGAAAAGAGCTTTTTGATCTGATCTTTATCGGGGGTGGGGGGAGCCTTTTTGATTAAGCAACCTTTTTTTTTTTTCCCCAAAAAAAATCCCAGGAAGGAGGGAGGCTGAGCAGAGAAATTGTAAGGAGCAGCAGGGAGGCAAGAGAGGTAGGATTGAGCGGCTGCAGGAAAAGCTGGCAAGGGAGCAGAGTTTGCTGTGATCCCAAAAGCCACCGAGGTGATGAGACCAAAGTCTGGAAGAAGGGACTGACCTGCAAGGATATCATAGGTAGGGGGAGAGTTGGGTATTAAACCTTTGTATTATTCTGTCTTATCTGATCTTCTATTTAAAAAACACTATTTATTCTAATGAGTAATCTAATAAACATCTTTTTAAGTTAAACAGCCTTTTAAGTAGTCTCTGAGTGGTTAAGAGCAAGGTTTAAATACATCTGCCTCAAAGGTTTGGCCAACTAAGAGGTCTGTCACAAATCCTAAAGTACAATCTAACACAAAATTTGGGAGAGAAAACCCACCATACTTATTCATTGGGCTCCCACGATGTTACATTCCTTATCCTCAGCTACAACAGTTTCAGGACATTTCCTTTAATAAGCAGTCTTAATATGCTCCATTTAAAGTCTGTAACTCATTGGTTTTATTCTGCCACGAGTAAGGAAACATTTACGTAAACATTATAAAACTGTCAGCAACATCAGCTCTTCTTTTACCTCGAACATTTAAAAAGTTTATGGGTTGTAGTTTTCTGCATATTATAAGTAGAGTTAAAGATTTACTACTGTTATAGTCTGTGATATTGCCTAATAGCCCTTAGCCAGTTTGATACGGTAACTAATAGCCATAAAATTTGAGTTACATCACAGGAAAAAACTCTACGCTCAACGCATGGAGAGTCACAATTTTTGAAATAATGCAGAAGTGAATAAAGATGAAGCAGGAGAGAAAACCTGCAAATCACTTACGAATAACGGGGACAAAACAAGCGACGAGGTTATTTCACACACTCTTTACGTACAGTGCCTTATAGCACTATCAGAAAACACCTGCAGTTTTCCAATGTTTTAAAAAACGGTTGCAGTTGCTTCACTAATATGGTGAAATAAACCCAAAGTGGAAAACACCCATGAAATAGTCACTCTGGCACAAACACGTAACCACGTATTCAGCACATGCTGCTGCATACTTACTCACGCATTTGGGCATGCAACTGCACTCACACACACCTGCAGCCTCGGATACGTGTGAATTGTGCAGAGCATTTGGGGACATCGCATTATTCCATGCCCTTCACTTCTTTGATGTTTATAGGCCACATTCATGCATAAGGTCTGGTTGCTCTGCTCCACTCTAGTGACGCAAAGCAATTGTAAACCTTGCTCAGCTGCTCAGCTAAATTGGATTTACTGCACCTTTGAATCTCGGGAGCATGGGAAAGCATCTGGAGCCTACCAGTAAGCATGGCCTTGCGCTTTCCATAAAAGCGGTATGCGCACCAAAGATGATCTGCTTACACTGTATGTTGAGCTCCTGCCATCGTTGTTCTCTCTCAGGCTGCCTTTATTAAAATGCCTTTACATTCTCTGGGCAATATTTTACTCATCATACAAGCAAAATCTTTTGTCTCATTTTTGCTTCATCTAGAAATCTTTTGGTTTATGACAAATAATATTTGTGAACTGATAAACAAATCCACGGTTATGAGTACTCAGTGAAATAGCCTGGTGTACCACCTGGCAGCTCTTTAAATTATTACAATTATATTACGACTCTGAGCAGAACTACCTTGGGGGAACTTGCTTTTTCAGTGAGAATCAAATAGCAACTGCTAAAGCTGAGTTGTACCTGTGAACTTCAGTTAATATATTTTACTTGAATTCACTGTTTGCAATAGTTCAGTCCAGCTGAAACCAGAAGGAAAAAAAAAGCTTCAGTATTTTTCCCTTGTTCTCTTCTGCATGCCAATTCCTTGTCCACCTGCCCTTAAGGTGCAGAGGATTCACATTCTTGCTAACCATTGCATAAATGTAGCAGGGGAGCAGCATGCCCACATCCTGAAGCGTCAGCACAAGTCCTCAAAGGCACAATGCCAAGAGGGACGCACGCAGGGGAACCCCCCTTATGTCCCTGCAGCACAGATCAATACAAAAGTTCACAAGGCTGAAGCATGGGCCGGGATACGATATGATCAACTTTGGAGCATACCCCACCAGTACTCAAAATTTTTGTGCAGCAGCATTAATACATTTTGCTGACGTATTTTTTCAAATCCATTTTTGATAGATTTGTCTCTTGAAGGCCTTTTAATAGTTTTCATTCAACAAACCTTTCTCCTACTCCCTGTGAAGATCAACTATGTTCAGTGAGAGCACTACATAAAATACAACATGCCAGGAAGAGAGAGTAGCCGAAGCTTTGAATGAGGGCCGCCACGTACTATCTGCCTTCTCTAGACACTAACATTTCACGTTTAAGGTGTGAAGCATTTTCAGTAACATCACTTCAGTGCTTTTTTACAAAATTAAACTACTACTATTCATTTCAGTACTGAGCTCTAGCTGCCCAGCCCTGTTCAGTATTTAACTCTTATAAAATATTTACACAGTCAAGAGTCCCCCCCACTAAGAAATTACACCACTTAAAATGTCATCAGCCTCTACTGCTTTACACTCAACGTTAAAAAATAAAGGTAAGAAATGGCACTGGGATACGATGTTTATCCACAGCAGCTTACAGGTGAGGATTGGAACAATAACTCAGGAGAGACAAAGTCCTTATACTTTAATTGAGAGCTTCGTTGCCAGACCAGAAGAGGATGTTCAATGACAGCGTCAACAACCTCGTTGCTTATACATTCGGATGAAGAAATACAGAGGCAGCTAGGGAAAAGAACAAGGTGAGCCGAATGGCAGAGTGATCTCACAGTCCAAAGTGACAGTCCTTGAAAAGACCCACTTCTCAGAGCTTAAATAGCAAAGCACTCAACTTTTTTTTTTTTAAGCCATCCACACATCTTCAAGTATAGTGCACATTATGAGAAGAAAGAAGGATGTCAAGACTCAAGAATTATAGATGCTAGGCCCACATAATAAACAGAGAATACTTGGAAAAAAACTTGATCTGCATTAAAAGTCATTACAGAAATATTTGGGAGTATTACATCTTGCCTCCCAAACCAATCAGACACCTGTCTGGAAATGATAAGGCAAGCAGTCGCTTGCCACGTAAAGAAATGAGCTGTGCGTGCAGCCTTGCGATGATATTGGCGCTACGACTACGAATGCTCCCGCCAGGTAAGAGGCTCACTCTTTCTCTGCCTATCTCCTCCTCATCTAGAGAAGGAGGTTGCTATTAATAATAGCACTGAAGAAGCATTCAAATCATTTTGTTTACAACTTCATGATGCATTGTTCGAGCAGAGTGGCAATACGCAGTACTTCCTTTAATACTGTTAGATCTTGAGCATTTGCGTTGGCTTTTAACTCTCTGACATACTGTGCTTCAAAATACTTGTAGTTTTCGTTTAGCATCTCTCCCTTTTGAGCCACCAAAAAAACCCTGAATAGATCATCTTACCAGCTCCGCTGCCCCTGCGAGCCAGGGAACACAGCTCCCTCCAGGTCAGGCCATGTGGCTCCAATTCAGCATTATGAAATAATGAGCTCTCCAATTAAAAAGGTGCCTTTGAGTGATGAATAGATGGAATAAAAGAAGTCAGCACCTGTACAGAAGAAAAAATGAGATTTGCTGCAATGAAAACCCTTCCTTTTTGCTACTTCTTTAGAAAAACTAAAACCAGTAAAGGCAAAGTAGAAAAGAGAGTTACGACTCTTCTGGATCTGCTTCAAATGCATAAAAGTATAGCATCATATCACATTTGGTTCAGGCTTGCTCTGGATCATTTATATAGCATCCTCAGTAACTCCCATTCCAGGCGGAATAAATACTTACACGTAACATACACTGGCATATATAGCTTCTAGATATATATCAGCCATAATATTAACTTAAAAGCAAATTTTTATTTTATTACTTTATGCATCAAAATACAATATTTTCTGGAGGAAATAAAAGGCTCTGTCTTTGCTTTGGCACTCTGCAGTTGCATTCAGTAGGAACACTATAATTGACAGAGAATGCGTTTAAATATCCAGGGACAGGCATTATTTTTGGAGACATCAAGTAGTTGGATTCATTGCAGATCAAACTGAGCCAGCTACAGAGCATAAGACAAGACTCTCATCTATCCTCAGTCTGAGAAATATCTTCAGGAGTAGAAAGGACTTGTAATAGCATTCAGGCACAAGGAACGCGTTCAGAATCAAATGCTATCGTACACCTCTAATAGGCTTTGTACCTTCCTATTATCACATACACTGAAGCATAAAGTCATCAAGCTAATTATTTTTCTTGCTTTACATTGCCCTATACTTTATACTGCTTTTTACAAGAATTGTTCAGAGATTATAACCGGTACTCATCACACCTTCCCAAATGTTCCCGCAGTCTGTTCAATCAACTTGAGCTTTACTTCTGTTCTGCCCAACCACCTCCACCAAATTATCAGCACTGATTTCCTAACATCCTTGATGTAGTTCAAACATATCGGTCCTATCACCTCCGCGCCTTTTCTCAGAAATAAGTAACTCCAGTCTTGTAAATGTATTAATGTCCATGCACCTTCATACCATACACCACGTAAGCTTCCCTAAGCCAAAAATCAATGTCTTGTATTTATAATCAAAAAGTAAAAAAATAAAGTCAACATTTTGAGACTTTTCCCTCTAAGTCATTGGTACAATATAAACGGTAGATACACTGCTACAATTACATTTCCAATTTAAAGCTCTACATGTATCACCCTTTGCCTAGTCCCTATATCTGATCAGTGGCTGTACTTACACACTTAAAATTCACAGCTCGTATTTCAAAAAGCTTCAGCATATCCAGAAAGAATTCAGCTCAAACTCTCCCTTTTCTATTAGTGGCATAATGAGAACCTAACATCTGTCCTTTTTATCACCATAAATCTTACAAACATGAATTTTTACAAACACTAACCTTTGGAGCTGCAAAGTCTCAAAGAAGATATCATCATCTTGAAACATATACAAAATACCAGTATGCACATTTGGAAATCTCATCACATATAATAAATCTCAGTAAGATATTACCGTTAGGACATCACATCAGATTAACAAAATCCTGTTGGTACCACAACATACTTTCACATAACTCGATTGAAATACAAAAGGTGCTGTATTTCCACAGGCAGCTGTAATTTAGATTAGTGTCTCAATTAAAATACAAAGTCTTTCACTTGCAAAGATTTGGTAGAATCTGTTATAGGCCACAGCAGCAGGTAGGACGGGGCGTTCTTCTGTCAGCGCTCTGTGATAATTGGTGTAGATCCTAATAATTGCCAATTTGTTGTCTTATAAATGGAGGAAATCTATTAAACCAATACTGCAGAATGCTCCATAAAAAAGAAAGATGATGACACTAATTGGGATATCCGATCCTCAAATAACACAGCAGGGGGAATGGACAGTGGGGATCAGGGCAGAAATTTGACAGAAAACTCTGAAAGGAGAAAACAAACTGTTTTGGAAGTCCAGGGAAGATTTAAGAGGCTAAAATTCAGTAACTTTTATTCAAAACCCAGTACTCTGTTCCTAATGACCTGCCCATATTGTCATGCTGTGAGGGCACTGCATGAAAAAAAAATAGACTTCAAAACTTTCCATAGAGGATGAGACAAAGTTCTCGAAGGTTTCCACTGATGCTGGGCAAGTCTGTGCTTGGCCTCTGGCCAGTCTTGAGGCCGCGTGAGCAGTTCTTGTTGGACCGCACAGCTAACGGCCACTGGTGCCTTTTCTCCCTGACCTACAAGCATCCTTTCTTTGCAGAACCCATCCGAATCACCTTCTGCTTCAAACCTACCATCAAAAGGGCTGTTGATATTGAAAATGATCCAAGATTAGGTCACTCATTCCTCACCTTGTTCGTTCCAAATTCAGGCAGCAGCACTGCTCTTCAGGGATTTATTTGTTTGTGACCACATACGTATCAGATACCTGAATATCTAAAATGAGAACAGTTCAAAACAAATCCTACATGCTGACCTCAAACTGACAGCAAAACCCTGCCCAGCAGATTTCCGTATGCATTGGAAAATTGCTTTTCACAATAAGCACCACAAATTTTAGAAGATGGCCATCTCTGACACTTGACTTGCTCTCTTCATTTTGTTTTCTATGACAAAAGGAACAGATTTTTGAAATTCTCACTTTATTCAAGCAGTTCCCCTGAAGTCACCGAGGTGCTTCCAATACATATCACAGCTGCAGAATTGTATTATGTAGCTTCAAAAAAAAAAGTGGAAAGTGGTAGGAAATTTGAGAATTGAGCAGAAACAAAGATATATGTTTTTCAGCAGGCAAATGAAGGGACATGCAAAAAGCAGCAGTATTATGGTCGATCTAATACCATATGACAACTTCTTCACAGTGATTTGTAACATTTTGAGTTCAGCAGAAAAGCTGAACACTTGTTTTTGTTATGTATTTTAGCTGATGATAGTTTCCTTACTGAAATGGAGCACATACTTCTTTATATTCCTCTAAATCCTTTCTTAACACTCGCCATTTCCACAGCACATATACAATCCTTTTTTGATTACAAGGCATCAGCCCTGCTGATATCCACCAGCAGCTTCAGCCTCCTTTCCCCCCAGCCTGCGTTAAGGCCAAAGCAGTTTCCAGCATCGCTCCGCTCCTTCCACAAAGAGCAACATCTTACCAAAACCAGTCAAGATTTTTTGGACCTTCCACTATCCAACCAGTGGTGTAGAAACCACCTCGTCCCAGGAAAGCAGTGGGGCTTCAGGACACAGCACACAAGGCTCCTGTACCGGCCAACACATGCAACTGGATAGTGAAGTGTAGAAAATGAGCAGTTTTGTCTTCATAAGAGAATGCCAACAGCTTATAATGACATTAAGGAACTTGTCTGTGAGTAGGTACACAACTCCGTAGTCGGACAATATCCATATTGGAGAACACCATTTACAAAGTGTTGCTGGGTTTATGTGCCTTTCATTAAAATAATAATTCTATTTGAGTTGTGCTAACCTGTGTAATCTCACTGCTTCGAGTGTGGTGTTTTGTTTACACAAAAGTCACATGCACCAGTTCCCAAGAATCTATAGCATTTGCTATATTACTTGCACAAGGAGGTAAATTCAGCCCCATTACACCCATCTGACTTTTCAGAAAGGTTGAGTGGTGATAAAGATGAAAAACTTGGGAGCTAATATACACAGAATAACTTAAATTCTCCCCTTTTAAACTCGCTGCTGCATGGGCAGAAGCCTAGGAACACAGATTTAGTTACAGCTTAAAGAAAAAATAATTTACAGGTTCACAAGTCTTGTGAAAACATGCATTTTTTTTTTTCCCCAAACAACGAATGAATAGAATTAGGGGATGTCATCTCATGCCGTGTTACAAGCCTGTCTTGAGCTCTGCACCGCCAGAGATGCTGCAGCAGCAGCAGCCTCACCTCAGATAACTTGTTTTGTTAGTTTAGGTGGCATCCACAGACGCCGCAGGCTTTACCGTGCACAAGTTGTCTTTCCAAAATGCTGCGCTAGCCTAATTGTTCATTGAAATCTGATGCAAATTCTCCGATTCCCAGCTGGCAGACAAAAAAAAATAAAAATCTCACAAGGTGAACTTGTACGATCTCTGTCAAAGCACACTGAAAAGATTTATGCCAGCTGTATGCACGCTCAGCCTCCACCGACAGACGGATGAAGTTGGCCTGCCACCTCCACTTTAACCAGCTAAAGCTGTTGCGGCAGATAACCAAAATGAAGGTAAATCGATTTTCCTCCTAGTTTCGCAGTCATATGGTGGCCCAGGTCATCCCCTCCCACAAGCTTCACTGGTTTACAAGCTTCATAATTTGTATGTGTGTATTCACAGTAAAGTACTTAGATGGGAAAGGAACACTTTTCAGGCACAATCAGATCACCATTTCCATCCAAACATAGCAATAAAAAAAACATTCAGTTCGGTTTCATCCCCTGTGTCATGATGGGGACAAATCACTCAAGAAGGAAGCTTCAATAGGCTGTGTCCAGGACAAATACTTTAATTCAATTAACAGGAATGTCACTGATTTCAGTGATGAAGCATCTGATGTCCTTCCCATTTCTTCCTTATTAAAAGGTCACATAAGCTTCTTGTTAGCATACATTACCTCTTTTACCTCAAACCTAAACCCCAGATTTTGAGGAACACAAACACCTCTCCTGTTATTTCAACTTCAATTTTACCCCTATATACAGGAGGTGATTTAGAGCAGCAAATCACTATAATTGCATCTGCAACTGTGGCATTTTTCTGCTTCTTCAAAGCTGATTTCAGCATTTTTTGATGGCACAGGGTATAACATTTTATTGACCAACAAAGAAACATCCTGAAATACATTTCCATCTCCCTCATATTGATTTAAGTCAAGCCTGGCAATCATTTAAAAATCAAACATTTTACAGTCTGCCAGAACAACCTGAAATACACAACAAGAAAAAATTGTTTTGTGCACAAGTGGATGCAAGAAGGGCTTGAAAAGCCTCAAAACAACTAGCAGGACCCTTTTACTCCAAACTCAATAAACAGAGTCTCGTCTCCAAAGCATCAAATCTCCGCAACCTGTCAAAGCACACAGACAAGTAAAAGGCTGGAAAATATGTCTTAGAGTAAAAGATTTGAGGAGATCGATCCATTTAGTTTATCAAATTAAAGGTTAAGTGGTGGCTTGATCACAGTCTCTCGCTATCTACAAAAAACTGACAATGGGTTAATCCAGCATTCAAAAGTGCACAAGATTCAGGGCAGCTCAATAAACCAAATCTAGAAATAAAGGCCAGCTTTTAATTAGCGGGGCAATTGCCAACTGGAACGAGACGCCATAGGGTGAGGTGGATTCTCCGCAACCAGGATGGGTCTCTGAAAAAGAAGTGCTCTGCATCAGTGACTTTTGAACTTTTTCAGTTTGTGGAGTCCCAAGAAATTTCCAGAGAAGATGCAAACATCCTTATATTTAAGGTTCTTGACGATTGACAGTATATTTGCTCTTTTTTTGTTCCCTTTCTTTGGTAACTAGATGCAATATTTGGACCTACAAATGGTGCGCAGACCGCTGGAAAAAATACATTGGTCTTATTCAATAGCATTTAATTCAGAAAAGCTCAGGTGACATAAGAACTCACACCACCAGATCACAAGTGATCTCTTACCATCTTACAGTTCTGCATCAATAGGAGCTGCTAGAAAGAGCAAGAGGACACAAACCCACGTCTCCAGAGAGAAATCAGCCTCCAGGGATAACGATGACTTCACAGGTCCTTTGGAGAGACCAGCAACTGGAGAGTTAAAGATGAATACGCAGCAGGAGAAGCCAGAGAGCAGAGAATACTGACTCCCAACAGAAGGTCCCCAAATTTGCAAAGAAGTGGTAACACCCACTTAGATTAGGCACTTGCCTATTTTCTCACGTCTGTAAATGCTTTTCCCTGCTTGATATGCGCCTTGTATGATTACCTCTCCAACTTTTGCTTTCACTGAATGGTAAAGAATACGCTAGGGAAAGATCATGCACTGAAACTCCTGTCATTCTTGTAAGTGAAGTCACAAAGAAAAACGTCTTGCACGTTAATCATTTTTGCAACCTCGTAATTGTTTTCCAATGAAAGCTGATGATGATGTGATAGCTCTCAGAAGACATATATTCAGCAAAATGACTCCTTCCTATTGTCTTATACATAGAGTGTAAGCCTGATGAACAGCCCCATACCCTAGGAACTATTTTCCACACTACAAGTGAAAGTTTATATCTTATGAAAAGTGAAGTTTATATCATACAAAGCTCTAAGTATCACATAAGCACGCACAAAACTACAAGCTAAAGGGCAAACCCTGCTTCCTCCTTCAACATCTCCTGCCCAAAAGTGGTCAGTCCATACTAACGGGGACAGGGTTTGGCTCATCTTTGCATGCATCACGTACAACCAACCTGCAAAGGGCTAGTACCGACTACATGAAGGTATTTGATATTTATATAAAGGTATTTTACAGTAACAACTGCATTCATGTAGAAACAATTTCTACCCTTAAGAGTTTCATTAAAAAATGTGTTAATTTCTCCAAGAGACATAAGAGTCTCTGGTTCTTATACACAAAATTGAAGCAAGTATCTAAAAGTTTACTTTAGTACAGGAAAGGTTGCACAGAGTGGTAACAAGGAATACCATAATACACTGATGTTACTTTAACTGCTGAATGATACAGCTTTAATTGCTTAGGACATCAACTGCCATAAGATCACATTTGTGAAGTCAAGATATGCCACCAAATAACTTGAAAAGTTCATTTTTAAGCTGTGCTGTTGATAGAATTAATACATGTATAACTACTTTAATGTTAACCAGCAGAATAAGGCACATTAAGTATAAGGCACACTACCAAGGTAGAGGGTACGAAATGTATACATGGACTGGATAGTTTTTACCTCTAAAGTTTCAAGTGTGAAGGGTTTGTTCACTTTAGAGGAGGTCTTTTGTGAGATTTCTGCTGTTACTGCCTTGCTTCCATTAAGCTGTAAGGATTCTCACTGTGATAATAAACTATCAGGGATCACTTGTTAGATGCATGTCTAACCTCAGTAGTAAAGACTGTCAAACATACACTCTGCTGATTCTACCACAAAAGCATAAAATATTTCCTACGATAGCTTCACGGGGCTATTTCAAAGCACAGGCCCGATTCAAGAACAAGTCTTGTTTTTATGTTGCAGCCTGTGCCTGATTTCACAAGCTTCCACATGCATTTGAACCAAGGTCTGCAGAAGAGGCTGTAGCAGTGAATGGAGGGTCCCTTTGCGAGGGGAAAGGCACCAGGGACCCAAAACGGGTCAGCAGGTAGCAGAGCACGTGCACAAGAGGAGACTGAAGGCTGCCATGTTACATGGGTACAGCTCCCAAAGGGGATTTTTCTCCTGGCTAGCAGCTGGATCCGAGCATAGCACAAGCAGACTGCTCAGGGCCCACCTACCCAGACACCAGGTTGTAGCAATGGCTACTCAATAAAGCTCCAGCAGAGACATCGTCTGCAGGAGCAGCTGATGGGGACGGCCTCCTCCTCTTCGCCTTGACTGCTAGGGCACTGCTTCTCAAATCACCCACGGCTAAGTGATTGCCAATACATGTGCATCAGCAAATGGTTATTAATGACTGTAGCGTGCAGGGGTGTTGATTCCGTGGTGCCAGATGGTGCTTTGAAAATGGTGCTGACTCACAGAAGAAAGAGGAATAATGAGATACTAAGCTACTAATAATTTAGCTTGACTCTAAATCCCAGAGTGCCATTGTCTTCCAGTAAATATCCCATAATACTCATCGAGTAAAGAACCAGCCGGCATATAGCTGAGTAGCAGAAAAACGCATCACGACTATCTAATGTTTTGGGCTTTTATATCAAAGGGATGTTTCGCATAACGGATGCGGGGAGAGAGGAAGGAACATTCAGCCTGCTTTCGGGACAGCCCACCAAGGCAGGCAGATCTGGGCTGGGTAGCACGTGGCGTTCCGTGGTGCTTTGCAGTATTTGTGGTAATGCAGGTCTCTTACTCTCTCCACCACAGCCACAAAGATACCCACACAGATGCTCAAATTGTGTTTGATTTTAGCAGCCTGTGAACAAAGCACCAGGTGCTGGTGTATCTGCAATTTTGGGGTTTTTTTAAAACCAGATTTCAATCTCATGGGCATTTTCATGGGTTTAACTTTAAAGTGCAACTTGGGATTTGCTACTGTTTTGCAAACAGACTTTTGCAGATCTAAAATACATTTCCCGAGCCAGTCCTCCTCTGCAGTGTCCATTTCATTCAAACACATCACAAGTTTTACTCAAAAGTTTGTGTCTGGATGACCTAGGGCATAACCTAATCGTATTTTTACTTTGTTGGGCTTTCTTACAGATATCTACTTTAAATTTTAAACATTTAAATAATACATCCTGCACAAGCACAGGTGCATTGTCAGGGTTAGGATTTTTCCAGTCTCTACATGTCATCTGACTGGCTGCAGTGCCAACAACGATCTTGTTTTTCTGAAGTTAGAGGGAACCCTGTAACACATTCCTACGACTAGCTGTGAAATTAAGTTCAGTTTCAGCAGCATGAGTAGCTTTTCCCTTCCAGCAGCTTTCAAAACCCCAGCAATGACACTATTTTCTATCTAAAGCTGTGTCCAATTTAAATGAGTGATTTATTACAATTAATGCAAATAGCTTAAAGCAGACTTAAGGCTATTAAGTGTCTACGCTAAGTCAAATGTACTCATCATTTGAAGACATTCTAATTATTTTGACATGCAAATAAAAGTTTGTGAACTTACAGACTCAGGAAATTGAAAATCATCTTCCAGATACAACCAAATACTTAGCGATATTGCAGAACAGCCTTCTCAGTTTGAGAAAAATTAAACTATTTAAAACTAAACAGATTTCTATTTAAATCTCAATTTCACTTTTTGATGGACTATATTATCAAAGAAATTGCTCACATTAACAATAAAGGAAGCATTTAGAGCGGAGAAGTACTCGTAGGACAATTAGTAAATGTAACAATAGACTCAGTCTTGTAGAAAGCAAAGAGGGAATTTTGCCTGAGGATGCCCGGGTTAGACACGAGATATTTGACACAGCTGCCTCCTCTGCTGGTGTAAATCCAGGGAAGCCCCAAAGTCAGCTCACTTGTCTACTTCTGTATTGCAATTGCTCTACAGGAAAGCAGAGGGCAGCGAGAAGAGTCAAATTTGGCAAAAGCGGAGTTTTCCGACACCTCCACCACAATTCAAGGCAGGGAAAAGAGCAGGAGAAGAGGCCTCAAAAAGTGGGCTACTACAGAAATAACATTCAACAAGGAGGCAGTTTTCTCAATCCAGAGAGATTATCAAAGAAATCGTGAGTGGCTGAGATCACTCCAGACCCCTGTGAGGACGGCTTTCAGTTAGTCACATTAAGAATGCAGCTAAGTGCCTTGAAAAGTAATGAGCTCCCATCTGTAAAGTCCTCCAAAAACGTCCTAAGTCTAGAAAACCATTACTCTGTTACGCAAGAGCAGTCTCTTCTGCGAGGGAAAGCATGCATCACTTGCGAGGAAATTTGAGAATTGTCCTCACCGGTGTTGTCCTACTTCTTCAGTCAATTGGCACCATCAATAAAATCCTGACAGCAAGGAACGCTCAGGAAGGTGGGCAAATTGCCTTTACCCAGAAGTCTCCCTGGCAAGGAAAAAAAACTCTGTCTAGTTTTAAGAGTGAGCATATACTGACATCAAGTGGTGGAATAAATCTCCCCTCCCTATTCCCTGTAGGGTTTCTCTCAGTTTGCAACAGCAGTTTGCAATTCGTGCCATCTCTCTTCATCTCTCTGAAGGTAATGGCCATTTACTGAGCATTTACCCAGCGCTCCTCTGCTGAAGGCTTCACAGTTTGCTCCAATCAAGGGAAAAATAAAAATTAAAGGGTGCATTTATGTATGTGCCAGGAGAATTGTGCTCATTCACATGACAGCTGTCTGTCATAACTCATAATGACAACCGAAGTAATGGATAATGTGCATTTTGCTCACTTAGATAACAATGATTAGCTCTGATCATTAGCAACACAATGCATTAGTTAGACATGAGAGTGGCTAATCAATCTGACTCAAACTAGGGATATCAGAGATTTAGAAGCAGCTCAAAGTGAAAGCTTCCAGAAAATAATAGCTTTTCCAACACATTTCAATTTACACCATGGGTCCTGAATGGGGGCCATTCATGAGGCTCTTAATTACTTGACAAAGCTATAAAACAAATCTCCCAAGCACCTGCTAAATATGCAGTGGAAGAGTGCCCTTTAATATGTAAACCGGAGCCAATAGCCAAGACTAAAACAGAATCACAGAACGGTGGGGGTTGGAAGGGACCTCTGGAGATCATCCAGCCCAACCCCTGCCAGAGCAGGGTCACCCAGCGCAGGCTGCACAGGGCCGCGTCCAGGCGGGGTTTGAATCTCTCCAGAGAAGGAGACTCCACACCCTCCCTGGGCAGGAAAGGTCATGGAGTCTCCTTAATTGTGAAAGGATTTCAAAATCCAAATTCGTATTCAAAAATATGAACTGTGCATCTCTTCTGCACGCACCAACACACCACCTTCTAGCTGGTAGATATCAATGTATGCAAATAGAAAGCTCTCTGTATATAGATGCATACAGCATGTTTGGGCTACAAGTTAGGATGCAAATTTTTGGAAAAACAGCCTTGAATCCCAGCATCGTTATCACCTTAGACCTTCAAGATCTGCATCTTGTATCAGAAAGGGATTGTTCCCCTCTATTTTCCACTAGTGAGGCCAAATCTGGATTACTGCGTCCAGGATTGCGCTCCCAAGCATGGGAAAGACATTGATGCACTGGAGCAAGTCCAGTGGAGGGTTACCAAGATGGTCAAGCCAAGGGCTGCCACGGCACGTATGAGGAGAGGCCAAGACCTGGGTTTGTTTAACCATCAGAAGAGGCGGCTCAGGGGGGATCTTAATGCTGTGAACCACCACATCAAAAAAAATTTCACAGTGAGGGTTGTCAAACACTGGAACCCCGAGAAGTTGTGAAATACCTTGGAGATGCTCAAAACTCAACCGGTCAGGCCGTGAGCAACCTGATCTAATCTGGAAGTTGGAGCAAACTTTGAAGCCAGCCATGCTTTGAGTGGGGTGTTGGGCCAGAAGACCTCTAGAGGTCCCTCTCCCCAAAAATTACTCTGTGATTCTGTTATCTGGGACACAAGTTAGTTGTGGTGATAATTTAATACTTCCTATTACATTGCTACTGCAGGTGTTTCCCTACAGAAAAATAGTCTAATGCATAAATAAATTAACTGAAATTATGCTATTTTAGGTAATGTATGAAAATTATGATTACGGATCCCCAAATTCTCCAAGATGAGGAAGAAATAGTCAACTAAACTGGAAGGAAGTGTATTATACTGAAAATACGGTCCTCTCTCAAATGTGAGTTGCATTGTCTGGCATTTAGTCTGGCTTTTGGGGGTCTTAACTCCTTTTTTTCCTCTATGCTTACACTAGGGCTAGAGATAAAATATGCTAACATGCCTCAGAGCTACATCAAAAATAAGTTTACACAGAACCCACAGTGAAACAAATTAACCTCTGGCACTCTCTCCTGTGCATAATGACAAAAGGGATGAATATAACCCAAGCACATATAATTGCTGCAACGGCAGATGCAGCTCCCTTTTTTGAGTCCCCCATTCCCTGATTTTCTTGCCACCTTCCAGCTGTGGGACTCCTGGTCAGGCTCCAACTGTTCAATTACTGCATTTTCGCCAGAGCTCCAATTCTCTCTTATTTCATGGGTTTTCGCGGCGATGCCCTGTGGACTGTAGGAGTTGCCTGGCCTTAATGTCACCTTTCGCACCAAGTTCAGCTAGCAAATTCTTGTTCTCCGCTACCTGTATCACCTCAGCTGCGCCGAGTTTCTTATTGCAAAGGGATTGACATCAAAGACTGTATCAGAGGAAAGGAGCGCAAGAGCCACAATTAACGGCTGGAGCCATGGACAGGCATCGCCTGCTCTTACAATGCATAATTTACCAATAGCTATGTGATTACAGTGGACGGTTTCCTGCTCCAGAAACAAAATGCTTTAACACTGCGGCTACTACTACGGTCTTTGGTATGCATGCTGACTCTTTAATGATGAGTACTTTTCAATATGCAATTGGTAATGCAAATAATGGCTTAGTTATACGCAGAAAATCTTTTCAGCGTAATAAAAATGTTCTCTCGTGTTCCCAGTGTAACAGATGTCCCATTTAATTGCACTTGAAATGTGAAAATATTTAAAGTTTTGCATAATAATCAAAATAGAAAGTTGTATAATAAGCAAAGTAAATGCCATCTTCCAGAAACAGGGGTGGGGAGAGGGGGGACAAAAAAAACCAGTAGAATATTTTATATCAGGGTATGAAATAACATAATTTTTCTTGTGATTATGAAGAATAAAATATATTATTCGCTAATACAGGAACTTACATGTCAGCATTTGTAAAAGAATACAGCAATATATTATGCTAAAATTGCACTTACATAGTTTGTTTCTCAACTCATCCTCACCATGAAATAATAATTAAAACTACTAATACCTCTTCTCAGAATTCTTAGACTTATTGGATAAACTTTCAAAACAATCAGATCCCTTACTACCTATGTAGGTCTGCATTATATACAGGCACGTAGCACTGCAGACAAAAAATATCGTAAAAGGGAAATCAAAGGACACCGATTTTAATCTCAAAATCATTCATTGTTCAATTCATTTCATAAATTATAAGTAATAGTTATACCGTAACACTTATTTACCCTAACACATAATTCCCTACTGTAACACTTACTTACTCCAAATAGAGCTTCAAACAGAAAACATTCCACTAAAACCTAGTAAAGAAATGCAGCCAGAGTGGATTAAAAAAAAGGCAGCTTCTGTAAGATGAGTGACCTTCCTTCTTCATAGCAAATAATTTTTTACTATGCAAATTCTCAACCACATACTCTAGAGCTTAAAGTGACCTTATTTCCCTTTCTATTACAATTATTTGAAAACTTGAAGCCTGTAAACCTTACTAAAACTGCTTATTACAACCCCCTTACCTTCCTTTTTCACTTACCTAAGACACAGCAGAACACTTGTTTTTGTTAACAAAATGACCTTTCACATCTCATCTGAAATTCTTCACATCCAACGCCTCAAATACCACAACACCGGGTTCTACTACTGTGACACTCAACTACCATCTCTGTGTTCACATGAGTTGAATAAAATATGCAGATCCCCACCAAAAATTCCTTGTTAACAACACATGGCTTTTAATATTTTTTTCTTACACGATTCAACACAGCGTTTAACACTGTTTTCTAGACTTCCTTCACTTCTCCTATCACTGCCAAGACAGATGTGCCAGAAGTATATACAGTGCCCTGACATTCATCGCTAGCTGAATAAGCTTTCTTCCCTTAGCCTAGATCCTCTTTTTGTCAGATATATTTGTGCATTAAAACTCTAGGCTATCAATAATTTCTCAGTACTCCCTTATTAATGGTATCAACAGAGCCTGAAACATTTTCCTTTAGCATTAAGGAAGAGGCACATAACCACACAGGCTTCATTTCCACCAAAGATAACTAACGTTTGCACATCTGGTTCAGACACTTCAAAAGACAGGCCATGGTTTACTTCCATTATGTTTGGATCACTTAGACTGAAGACCAAAAAAACAAGCCACAGTTTCCATGAGACAATGCAAAACTATCAGCTCCAGGTAAGCCCGGCATCCACTTAGCATCACTGGCTCTACAGCAGGCCACCCAAGAGGATGAGGAAGACCAGGGAGTAGCGGACGGCGGAGCAAGGACGCCATGGGCCCTCCCTTCCAGGCAAGTGAGCTGCTCTTTCTGCAGGGACCACAAGCAGGTTCCAGCTGGCAGATGAAAAGAGGACATCGGTAACATGGTGTGGATGGAGATAGTCCTAGAAAGCTACAAGGCTACACTTAAGCTTTCGTCAGGGGCAGCAATCTGCCGTTTTGCAGCTCTGCGTAAAGACCAAATAGAAATAAAGAAAAGCCTTAACCCGCCAGAGCTGGTGCGTGTTGGAGCTTTCTAACGACCCGTTTCTTTCTTGCGTACCTTTGCAAACAGACCTGGAGGCTGCCTCAAGGGAGGTTATGCTACGGCTGCTACACCAGCGTTTGTCATCTCGCATACAACACTGCCAGTGCCTGGACATGATGAGAGTCATCCATTTACAAGGCAGCTACGCTGTCACTACCACTTCTGCTCACTGTCAACCTTTAACCACCTTCATTCCCAAGAGACAACTGGAATATTCTGCATTTAGTAGCACAAAAGGGAGAGTATCCAGTCTTAAGTCACTACATAGTGATTTAGGGATGAAACTCCCAGGCGTACCATGAGTTAAGTACATCAATCTCTGCACAAAAATAAAAAGAGAAAAGTTTCTTGAGTCTGCTAGAGGAATCCCGATTCACTTAGCTGAAAAATGTAGATTGGACTGGAGGTAAAGTGAGGGGGAACGGTTATCATTTTTTTAAAGAAGATATTCTGAAAATTGCCTTTAGGATTGATTAGCTCTTCCTATGTACAGAAGAAAAATGCTGGAAGGAGTTGGCGGAATTATGAAGATTAATAAATTAGCCTTGATCAAAGGTTTTCAGAGCACAGCACCAAAATTTTGAAGAAGGCCCTTACTAGATCTTTCTCGTCAAGACTCTTTAAAAATGGATGGTTCAAAGCAAGCTTGGGAATCTTCAAATAGTTGGGAACAAACTGGTATTTGAGAAACTACTTACACCGGTCAAGGTATTAACACTATTCTCAGTACCTGAATATACAAGAACCTGGTTACTACCTTTCTTTCGAGCTTGTAAGCCTTTTTTTGAGGTTTAAAAAAAGTGTTTATGGACACATAACATTCCCAAGTGAAAGTTTTTATAAAGAAAAGGGGTTTTTGTGCATCAGGTTGGCTGTCTCTGTGAAAACATCCGCAAATGGAGAGTCCACTGCTTTGCTGGGTGACCTGTCCCAGGGCTGCACCATACTCCTCATGAAAAAGATTTTCTGATGTCCAACCCAAATCTTCCAAGCCAGTTGGCCCTTGCTCCTCACCATGTTGTCTAGCACCACTGAAAAGAGTCTGGCTCCATTATCTTTGAACCTACCCCTAAAATATCTAGTCACAGGCTGCGATCAGATCACCTCCTGGGAACCTCAGAGGTACCTCAGCTGCCTTCCTTGAAGACAGATATAACTTCTACCTTTTTCCAGTCACCAGGGATCACCCCAGTCACTTCAGTTTATAGCTGACAGCAACCTTGCAGTCACATCAACCTGCTCTTCTAGCATCCTTAGGTATATGCCATATTCCCCCACATTTGAAAACATCCAGCTTCTTTATGTAGTCCCCAACCTGCTGCTCCACCACTGCTGGCAGCCTCTCTCCTTCTCGAAGCTTACCGATGGACACAACAGCCTGGGAATAGCCTTTCCCTGGGAAAACTGAGGTACAAAAAGGCTCGGAATACCACAGCCCTTTCTGCATCATCCTCAACTAGTTTGCCTCCCTCGTTCATGTTTGGACAAATAGTTTCCTTGAACTTCCTCTCCCTACTAGCATATTTGTAAAATCCCTCTTGCTGCTTTTTTTGGCCTTAGTTTAGAGCTCCAGCGGGTCTCTGGCCTTAGCAATTTCTCCCTTAGTGCCTGAGCAATGCTTTCCAACTCCTGTGTTGCCTGTTATTGCTTCCATTTCTTGTATGCTATCATTTTGCATTTCAGTTCATAGTGGAGCCCCTTGCTCAGCCAAACCTGCTGGAATTCCCAGTCTTCCTGCAAAACAACAGCTCTTAACCAGTTTTCTTTAAAATTCAGCCAGTTCTCCTGCGCATCATTCTGCTTCGTTTTACCTAGCAATTTCCTAAAGAAAGCTCGTCTGCTTTCTTGAAAGCCAGGGTCCTACCTCTGCTGCTCACCTTCCCACCCTTCCTCCAAATCCTCAATCCAGTCATCGCCTTACGGTCACTGCAGCTCAAGCTCCTGTCTAGAGCCATATTCTTCCACCGAGTACTCTCTTCTGCTTGTGACCAGCAGGTCAAGCAGAGCATTGCCCCAGTTGCCTCTTTTACATTTGCTTTAGAAAATTGTCACAGACGCTTGTGAAGAGCAACTCCACAGACACTACGGGAAAGCTTCTTCACACCCTGCTTTGTAAGTGGGAATATGCAGCTGTCGCGCTCACCTCCTCCATCTGCAGCTCTCTGAGGGAGCCTGGATCCAAGAAACACTATTTTAAAAGCAAAAGTTATTTTGAGCATGTAAAAAGTCTAAAAGGCTCCAGTTTCCCCTATTTTTGAAGCATCAGGTTGGACCTTTGAAGAGCAACCCTACAGCCTTTCCCACGTATGACTCTGTGTGTGAAGTGAAGACAGATCAGCACTAAATTAAGCTGCAGATTTCCTTTGCTCCAAGAGGGTTACAGACTGGTCCAGTAGCTCCCATCGCATTTATCAGACAAAATATCTCCACTTCAGAACTTTCAGTTCCCTTTACTAAGGCACAACAAAAATAAATCGGTCCTGTACGTTCTGTATTAAATACAAAAAAAGTAGAATTCAAACAGTAGCCAGACTCTGGTTAGGGAAGATTTAAAAGTTTAGGGTTTGTTCCACTTTTGCCCTTCTCCAAATCCAAATGGACTCCTTCAGAGACTAAATGTATCCGGAATCAAGGGGACCTGGGCTATTGAATCATATTTCTGATGGATATTACACATTAAAAAGCAGTTAAACTATTGCACACCAAAACCCAGATTGTTTTCTCATTATTTTAAGAAAGATGCTGGAAATCTATTGTACCAAATTTCTTTTGTATGTCGGAATAGTCTCCAAAATTGGTATAAAATTCTGTAGCTCATACCCCAGGTTATTTGGATGCTATGTAGCCACTTGAACAAATTTTCACTACTGTTGATCCTTCAGACAGGTAGGTTTAAACCAAAATGGTGACAATATTTTTAACTGCAGTAGAGGTTTAATCATGAAGGATTTAAAGTATCATTGGAATAAGGAGTTCATAAAGAAAAATGTTTTTAAAACATTAATGGAAAAACTTGACTTTTCTTTACTATAACCAAAAATAACATGTTAGAGATCATGAAGTACCAGAGACCTTTTTTAATTGGTAGTGATCCTGTATAAAATCTTCATCCTGGTCTACAATAATTGGGCCCAAAGTCCCTTTAAGCTAATACCAGAAATGGTGTTTTTATGGTTTCTTACAAAATATGACACTTTTTTTACCTGAAGCTTCAGCAGTACTCTGCAGGGGAGTGAAATAGAGAAGATTCTAATTTAAAACCAATTAAAGATCAGCCACTCCTTGTGATCAGTAATTCTACTCTATTGAGATGGCATTTGTTTTCCAACCTCATACAATGTCATGAATATGGAAAAGCTCCAAATTATACTTTGGTGTAATGATAGTTTTTCTACTACTGGTAGGCAAATGAAGCGATGTGATATACAAATCATGATTGTCAAATTGCATTTTAATGCCTCTGAGCAGCCCCAAGTTAAGTAGGTTTCCAAAAGCTAGAGGACCTTGACAATTAGCACAAGGATCACAATTTGCTTTGCCTTCTCCCTCTATGTTACAAGATGTCAAGCCTGGATCAGTTGAAAAAAGATAATTACCTTTCCCCTCACCCAAAGTTACAGGATTTTCAAAGGAAATTAAAAAAAAAAAAAATCACTGCTGGTTCCAAGCTAATTAAACATTTAGAACTGCCTTGCTTGGCCTTGATGTTGTAGGAAAAGTACTTAACTCACAGGCTAATTATATTCCTCCTCACGGACACCACCTTCTCTTTCCTCCCTCCCAACACTCCGGAACAACAGGAGTCTCATGAAGCCTATGGGACTAAGCTAAAATGCAGGCAATGCATCGGCTACGCGCCACCTCGAGCAGTCAAACTCCAAGACTACCAGGTCTCAGAGCAGCCCAATGGTCAGGGCAAAGCCCTGGTTTGGGATTCAAGTCTTTGGTCTTCAACAGATTACTTGTCCTACCCTGGAAACGCTATCTCATACTTCTGTTTCCCATCGGACGGATGGGCACGGCACAACTTTTCTTCCTGGCGGATGTTAGGAGGATAAATACATTCCCAACCTCAATGTCCATCCATGCTTGGAACTCGGGTATGAATGTGAAGCCTGGTCTATGATGCTGGATGCAACTTCAAAAATAAGGGACACTGGCAGAATTAGCGAAGGTAAAGAAATAAGTATTTTAGGTCATACATTAATAATTCAAAATTGAAGTAAAACAAGATTCCTCATACTAAAAGCCCACGTATCAGTTGCCTCTGGAAAGACAAGAATCAATCCATCTAAAAAATTATTCCAGCTAAAGTTAACTACAAAACAGAACTTAGATGCATATCGCAAAAACATATAGGGTAACAAGCACCACAGAAATCATCCCAACATTTTGAATTACTGGAGACACTCTTCCTGCAAAATCCAATAAAGGCAAAGCCTCAATTTTTGAGGGTACAGGTAACAAGATAATCTGTATCACTAGATTTAAACCTTTGAAACAAGAGTCTGAATCACTGCAGAAGTAGCAAAAGCAAAACAAGTTTCAGCTGAAGAAGTAATGATGGATGACACTGAGGCAGCTCTGTTAGCAGTTGCGTTCCGATACCAAATAAAGTGAAGTGGATTTGAAACGTTTCTGTTGGATCCAGTATGTATTTTAGTATTTCAAATAAAAAGTATTTCAATAAAGCTAACAGAATTAGAAAAAAGTGTAGGGATGTTATTACCATGATTGGACATTCGTAAAAACTTCTTTACCGAAAGGGTTGTCAGGCATTGGAACAGGCTGCCCAGGGAGGTGGTGGAGTCCCCATCTCTGGGGGTATTCAAAAGGCGTTTAGATGAGGCCCTAAGGGATATGATTTAGTGGGGGACTTGGTAGTGATAGGTTAATGGTTGGACCCGATGATCTTGGAGGTCTCTTCCAACCAGAACAATTCTATGATTCTATGACTGTTCCTATGCGTATGAGGACTATGCATGACTAATGAGGCTTACAAGCGCAATAACCATTGCTACTGTACATCACTAATTTCCAAGACTCCAAAAGACACTAGAAATTATATCAGAGTAGATGATCACAGAGGTCCCTATGGCCTTAAAAATAAATAGTGCTTGTGTGCGATTTTTTTTTTTACCCATAAGTCTTCTGTCATATGCACAAAACATTACAGACGGATCGCAAGCAAGCAAAGAAACCGAGAACTTGCAACAAAACAGGGTTAATTTCTGTAGCTTGAATGATAATTTCTACATTAACACACTTTCTCCAACACATTTAACCCTATCAAAAAAAAAAGCATGGAAGATGCGCATTGAATGCATCATTAGGCAGCGACACTGCAGAATCAGGAAACGACGGTGCAAAATAAAACAGAGAAGCCAAATGCTTCTTCACACCTCTCTCGCGCCTCGATCTCCTCAGAAAGCCACAAGAATACCCTACGCTTCTTTGCTGAACTGAGCTAGAGATGTCTCCGTTTCTCTGGATAGGAGATTTCACACCAACTTTGAGATAAGAACTCCTCCGGGAGTAGGTTAAGTAAAAGTCAAATAGGGATGAATTTCCTGAGGTGCCACCACCTGGGTTTTTCTATCAGCAGCACTAAAACTCTTGCTTCCTGCAGCCTGATATGCAGCTCAGACTTTCCATTTGAAGTTTACAGACCAAACTCTCAAGACAGCTTTGCGTTTAGTAATTTATTTTTTTAGGACATCTGGGAAAAAATACGACTTTCCTTTTATTACTTTCTTTAGTAGTTCACTTCCTCTCCTGAGGATGCTTTTACTTTTTATTCTCGTTCTATTCTAACACAATGCTGATTTTCTTCCCTTTCTTTTCTTCCTTTGGGTTAAAGCAATTAAAAGTCACATGAAAGGCAGAACTGCAGAGGCAAACGCTATGGCCTAAAGACTGTGCTTGGAAAATGTGTTCTTCAACTGCCCAGCACCTGGTGGCCTGGGGAGAAGACAGCAGCTGAATAAGCAGATCTCCTCATCTTGCTGCTTTCCAGGCGTTGGGAATCAGCAGGGCTGTCCCCACAGGAGACACCCACCGCGGTGATAACCTTGTGGGCCTCTCATGGTCTTTTGGAGGCACGTTCTCACAGAATTTCCTAAGGCCGTAGTTTCCCAGGTCTGCCTTAAAATACAAAACCTGCAAAAGTCAAAAGGCACTGTGTGCAGCACTGCTGCAGCTCTCTGCAGTCGTTAGTTACCTGCTACCTACAGCAGCTTCCACCGAGGGGGGCCAGGTGAGAGCAGCTCATCTGAGCACCCCCATCAGAGGGACGAGCAGCTCCAAAGGCCCTCACAAACCCACAAAAGAGACTTTGTGCCCACGCCGTGGACCCCAGCTGCACCCCTTGATCACCAGGATCCAGGGCACACAACGCATGCACCCCCTTCAAGCACAGAAATGGTTCTTTGGATTATTTTTCTCCTGGTTATTCACAACGTAGGAGCAGCTACTCATTGCTCTCCGTACAAGTCTGAGACTCTGCTTCTGGCTTCGCATTATTACTGGCAGCGTGGGTAATAATTCACACAACTTTGCATTTCACAAATATTAACTAATTAGCAGTATTAATAAAGCAGACCTTCTGCCTTCCCTTTCTGCTAATGAATAGGTACATGAGTTTTGCATTAGGTAAGAAGTTATGCATAACGTACATCTCCTGCTGTATGCCCCGCTTTAAATTATAGCTGTAGGGTTAACTGAATACCCCAGTCTAATCTCCCTGCATAGGCGTTGCATCGGGCTACAAGTAGTACTGCATCAGCATTTTGACCGAGTGTGTTTAAAAAAAACCAACTGCTATAAAACACTGACTGCAAAGAGAAAAACAGCATTACGGGGAAATATTTAAAAACAATGGCCCTGTTGAGATCACCAAAAAGGGTTCTATTTTAACAGGCTCAAGAATAGTATTTTTCATATTTCAGCACATTTTTACCAAGCTACTCCTTTGTATTTCCTGAATTTATAGGCTAGCCTTGTCAAGAACAGAACAACAAAATCACTAAGGCCATGATGATATGGAAAAGTTATCTGAATTAGATAGACAGTTCAGCCCATTTGATGATTTGTTTTTAGAAGACATGGATTTTATCACATTAATGTAGAAATACCTGTTCGTACTTCCTATTCATTCCTAAAATCCTACTGGTTTGCAGAGCTAATATGATTTTTTTTTTTCCCCACTGAATACATAAGCTCCTATTATATTACCAATATTCTCATAAACTCCCAGGTATTACCAGCTTTATATTTATTGGTATTTCCACTGATATCTGACTGCTTGACTACGTCATTAACAAGGCTGAGCCCAGAAAAAGTAATGTAATTTTACAAGAGTGACATGATTGCAATTAAAAAGTGCCTTGATTGAAATTCAGCCAAGACCAATCCATACCAGCTAAGTCAACCTTTAAGGCCCATCCGTTTTGACATATAAACAAGCTATATGTCGCACCTTTAATCCATATGGTGTTCTCTCTGCAGCTGTTTGTTGCATGGACTGCTATTTCAGTAATTGCTGGGAATAGCCATAGACCTCCCTCACGCACGTAAGAAAGCGGCTACATCTCGCACTTAATCAAACCTGACAAGACAACAAGGCGCCTGTTGGCTATGTCAGTGTTGTGGGTCTTCCTCATCAAGGTTGAAAACCAGGGCAATCCCTTCGCATCATAATGCTGAAAGAAAATGGCACTAAACCAGCAACGCACACCAAAAATACTGACCTTTAGCTGCCAACACAAACTATTGACACATACTGCAAACAGCCACGACTGCACGTAAGGGTATGAATGGCTGTTGGAGAATCACACAATCTTAGGGAGTCTCTGAGCAAGCATATTCTCATTTTTTTAAGCTTTTTGGTTTCAAAACCAGCTAAATCCTTAGCAAACCACTGAATTCTTTTCAATGCAAACTGTATCAGAATTGTAAGTCAAAGGAGGAGAGGAACGTATTCACGGGGAATGGTTTGAGAAATTCTACAAATTCTCAACAAAGCTGACATTTCGAAGTAGGGGAGCGATGAGGACAAAGCACTCAAATCCTTCTCAGTCCACTCACCGAAAGAGCCACGACAGTGACAACATCCAACCTACTTTCCAGTGTCTCAGGAACAAAAAGTGTTTAGTATGGCCAGCCAAAACAACTCCTCTCCTTCAGGCAGGGACACGCAGCGAGGATCCCAATGGGAGGATGATGGGGCTTAAGGAAAGTGGAGAAACCTGAAACCAGGAGACCTCTGCTGTTTGCCTCTGAGGTACAGCAATGGTTTCTGCTGCTATGAGTAGCAGTAACACACTGCACTGCACTGTTAGAGGGTTATAAATTTGCCATTAAGAAGTGGGACTGGAATAGCAAAACTTATCTGCCTTCTTTCCTAATGTCTACAGACAATAGTGAGGGGCAATATTAAAGACTCACTGATCATCGCTCATTTTTAATTTGCTCTCTGTTCCTGATACGTTCCCTTTAGTGAGCATAACCACACGTCCAGATGAACTCATCCAACAACTACTGCAAGCAAGCATAGACTGTAGAAGCCACCTGGCCCTAAAGCTGTATTGCAAAGTTGAGAGTTTCTAAGTATTCACTGATACAATTAATGCACTGGACAGACTGTTCCTGACCCAAGAGTGTAAACTCTAATATGGATTAGACAAGTGGAAATAGCTTCTCATGCCAAGAAGGTATTCTGCATGCTACCTAGTAATTAATCTATTTAAAATACAACAGGAGAATAATTAAAAACGTCCTCTTAAAATTCAAAGAGATGAAGCCAACAGCAAGGTCAAATTTAGAAAGAAGAAATAAAAAGAAACAGACAGTCAACCAGTATGGCTCCAGAATAATTTTATAAACATCCTCTATTGATTGAGATCTTCTAAAAATGAACAAAGAAGGGTCTCCAACACAGCCATTTCTGTCCCCTGAGTGCTTGATGGGATCCCAGATCAGCAGGTAGGACACAAAGTTGTTGACAGAAAGTGGCTGAAGAGTGGCTTGCATGTATTAAAATACATTAAATTTTGAATATTGAAAGTTCAAAAGTTCTTCATATAATAAAACACACAAAAAGCAAAAGTTAAATGTTGGAGTACTAAATTCACAGCAATTGCCTTACATCAATCAGAGTGCCCAAAGAAACACAAGCAAACAGCAAGAATAACAACAGAAGGTTCAGTGAATTTCCTAAACTGCTTTTTAAAAAAGTCCCTTACCTTTGTTTGAATCATACCATCCCAAACTCAAAGTAGGACCGTACTGTGAGTCCCTCTAGTGCCCTCCCTCCCCAGGCAAAGAGCTGTTTAAAGAAAAAAAAACCCACACCATCAGCGACACCATTTCTTTAACATCACATTAACACGTACAGAAGATAGCATTAAGCTTAGCTTACAGCTTAGTTTAAGTGCCCAGCAACCTTCAGCTGCAGCTCATGAGTTACATAACTTTAAATACAAGCATTGATTTAAAGACAAAATACCCAAACTACAAATCTAATTACAGCTGTAGGACAAATACCAGTAGACAAGACATTGGAGAAATTTGTATAATGTCACCCAGCCATTTAGCATTTGAATCCGAGCGGTGACTTGCATGCTTATACTGCAGCAAGAACTGGGCAGACGTCGTTTCCAAGCCCCTTAAAAACGCCAGCAAAGCAGTACAAGAACATGACCAGAAACATCAGTTTGCAGCATGTTTTTCATTGCTGCTCTTGCAGCATGTTGACAACCCAAGTTCTCACATGGGATGGTTTTTTTGGTACAGTTGGAGATTGATAAAGAATCCCAATCCTGCGTCTGACACACACTCTTTCTGGTTATATTGAATTTTGAAGGTTTTCAGGAGTTGAAAAATTACTACACCTGCCAACAGCGTGTTATATTTATCAACTGTGTGTCTTCAGGAAAATGAACTTGCCATTCTGTCAGAAATTGTCTGCTTTGGGAGGTGTGATTAGACTTTAACCATTGGTGTAGAAATACCATTCTTTCTTCCAGTTCGTTGCTTTCCAGCCCAAAGGTTTAGTCACGGACTATAGATTATATAATACCTTAAAATGAATTGTAGGTGTAGCAACTGCTTATAAAAAAGTCACATCTGATCGCATGTTTTGAATAAAAATTCACTTTTGCATGAAAGTCTGTTATGATGAAGCTTCATCTCACTCAAGCCTTAAAAAGAGCACATGGCTGGTGAATAGCAAATGAATTGAGCCTCTTTGTTTGCATTTTTATGAGGTGTAAGAAGCTTGCAATGTATAGGGAAGTCCATAGAGGTGCCAGAGCAGCAGAAACAATACAAACATTAGCAAGAGACACCCAATGGAGAAACCAGGGTCTAAGTAGGTCTAGGAGAGAAAGGCAGGCTTCAAAGTTCAGTGATCGCTATTTATACCTGCTCACTCTGCATAAAAGTTAAGAGCTGAGGCCAACTTAAAGGTCAAGGTGAACCTTTCCTCAAGAACAGCCAAGAGCAGCAAATAAAAGTACATTTGAAACCACTTAACATTTAAGACTGACCCATAATGTCTGTTGCTTATTCTATCTGGCAAAGGGAGCTCCCCATCCCTCCTAGGCATCATATGAATTGGAGGAGTCATCCGAGGAGACTCAGTATTTCTCTCCTCCGCAGAAAATAATTAGAGACCAGACCTGGGAAGAGTGATATGGACCACAAAAGGCTGAACACCTCTACCAATACTTGGGGAGCTCCTTTGGTACCACCTCTGGCAGTGCTCCACGCCCCAGCCAGCCCATCACCATCTGCTCAGGCCTTTAAAAGAATGTTAAGTATTAGAGCTATAAAAGGAGCCCTCCCTATCACCAGGCTGTATCAAAAGAGGTTAGTGCTGTCCCCTATAAAGCCAGAACCTAGCTGAAAGATCCATATCTCCCTTGTTGGATAGCATTAAATGATTCTCTTATTTTAATGAAAGCAGGTGCTATGAACAAAACATAGAATAGGTCATTGTAAGAGATGCACCAGAAATACTCCAGAAGCAGAGGGTGGGCAAGTGGGAGCACAGTGCAGGTGGCATCCTTGTGTCCCACCCTTACCCTGGTGCAGGTTTTATACTGGTAGGAGAAGCTGGACAGGCCACCTACTACTCAGACTTTACCAGAGATAGGTAATCACAGTGAGGAAGCAGCTGCCAGCTTGTGATAGTCATTACTCTTCAGTGCGGCCCAGATTTGGGGCTATGGATTAAGGATATGCTTACGCACCACATTTTCAGAGGCAATCTTTGCCCTCCTATAGTGCAGGAGAAGGAGCAAGTGAAGGAGACCAGAGGGAAGGAGGCTGGGACATGGAAAGGACGTTGGGGTAAACCTTGCCTTGCACACAGTGCAAGCAGCACCGCTACCCAGCAACTTTTTTGACAAGCAATCCCCATTTTATGTGTGAAAGTACCTCCCGTGCCAACACAAGAGAGATGCGCTCCCTGAGTGACCACGGTGCCCTGAGATGCAGCTGTGCGTGCTGACCCTATTAGAAGTACCTCAATTCAGTTATCACAGAAAAAGCCTGGGTCTCGAAGCAACAGAAACTACAGAAAAGGTAAAATTGGTTGGAAGAGCACATTTCTGCAGGAAATGCACCCTCGGGACAACAGCGCTATGCCTCAGTTGCATAGCAGGCCAAGCTGCAGATGCCCTGCGAGGGTTCAGGAAGGAGAAAGGGTGCAATGGGCCACCCCAGGCCCTCTTGGTGTCTGTTTAGGAGACCACCATGAAGAGCTTGTGCTCCCACGGTCGCACACTCCTCATCGGAATATATTCTTGCTGTTTCGTACATTTTTACTGACATCCAAGCAGGGACTTGCAATTCTTCCCTATTTGGCTTGTCATAAGCTCAGACAAGCTCTGAGAGGAGTTGTCACCATATTTTTTTGCCAGAGGTAGCAAGTTTTGCTTTTGAACTCACACCTTCAAGGGCTCCTAGAGACATCACATCACTCTCCAGTACAGCAGAGAGACTACCAGTGACCAGGCACACTGCACTCCATGGCCTCCTGTACAAAAACAACAGTATATCTTCCTTATTCTATGGAAAGTCATAAGAAATAAAACATTCTCTGCAGATCTGGGGAGTACCGATCCCAGTTAAGATGGTACCCATCTCAAATAACCACGGAGTAAAATAGAAAAAAGGCTGGAGTTATTAATCTGTCATACACGGTAAGACAGCTCTTGAAGACATTGTAGCATAACTCATTTCCCATCACAACAGCTAATCTTTCATAGGGCTAATACCTAAACACTAACATTTTTGTTAGGTAAAAAAAAAGACGACCGAGCCCTGTATGTATTACATAATCTCTACCTTGGGATGAAAGCAATGTGATTGTTTTCATTAACCTTTCATTCTTATAAAAGGGCAAAAATCAATAACAAATTTATTCAGGCAAGTGAAAGGCAATTTCAAGCAATTTCACAAGGGATTTCATTTCCATCGCTTTTTTCCTCCCACAAATTCTAATAAAAAATAATATGATCTGTCCAAATGCAAGACAAATACAAAAAGCAAGATACTGTCAGCTCCTCAAAGACACAGAATGAAACCACCTTTTTACAGCTGGATAATTGTCTTACTAAAAATATTGCTTTCTTTTGAATCCTAAGAAGTCTGCAAGGCAACGTCTTATTGACAGCCTGTGAAACACTTTGTTGCACTGTACCAAGTTGGTCTCTTTTAAATAAAGCACCTACGATACATATTTTTTTCCTATGACAAATTAAGCAATTTCTTTTTGGTGCACTTTGCCCTTTCATGCTATGAACAGAGGTTTAAATTACATAGATTTTGATGCACTTTCCAACTTTGCTATTCCCGTCATATATTCCACTGTATTTTGCCTTTTAAAGAGTTGGCTTTGAATGCACGGCCTGAAACATATGACAAAAGCAATGATAAAAACCACAAAGTAATTCATCGGCAGCTCCGTTTTCCACAGAGGACAAGAAAGATGCTGAAAAAGCACAATACATTATTAATAACAGTTTAATTTAATCTCTAACTTCCCCTCTTCCCATGAGTCCTCCACGTATCCTTTCAGCGTTTTCTGCCACAGTGCTGCGAGGGGCAGAGACGGAGCAGAGGGCAGCCCCAGCCCGGTGCATCGGGCCCCACTGGTTCCCTCACAGCCCACACAACTCCCAACACAGTATCTTTTTTTGGTTATAGTAGCCTTTAAAAATATCTTCAGAAGTAAAATTATGAATTATTTCTATAAGCATCTTTATTCTATAGGTGCATCTTTACTATAGCTGTTCATTTTTTATTGATTTTGGTTCCTTTGCCCACTGTGATGCCATCGGAGAGTCTGAGCACAGCCACAACTCATTTTAAAAAGTTAAACTTCTGGGGAACCTTGTGAATTATTTGCACTATTCAAAAAAGATCTAAGATATTAGATAAAGTTTAGCCGAAGTTGAATGCCAAACCACCACGCTTCAGCACAGGTATTTCAGATGAGATCAGCTCCTTCTGGTGCTGCTTATCCTTACCCAGTTACTTTTGAGGGAAACACCTTCCCACTTCCAGTGGCTGAAATTAGGGGCGCTGAGTCCACCGGGGCGGCTTCCTAAAACCCTCTGCTGTCCTCTGAGCACTGCCTTCCCCATGGCACTCACATCACACAGGAACACACAACTCCTCTTCCAGCTTCTCTGTGCTGGCACAAAACAGCTTGATAAATTTGCCCAGTGTGTCTGCTTTGAGGATGATGGAGATATCCAGTTTGCTGCTACTTCTTCCATCATGTTTTCCAGGGGGGAATGGACCTTATGATGTTGGGAAATGTGCAGTTTTCCCATGAATTATTAATGGATGGAAAGGCAAGCCAAAACCTGCAGCATTGTGTTGAAGCCCTAAATCAGCGATGCATTTGGGCACATGTTTCAGTAAGGCTATGCCCAAAAACAAACAAAAAATATAGATATATACTTGCTTCTACAAGAGGAGGAAATCCAGAGAAAGCCCACTCAAACTCAAGGGAGAAAGTACAGAAGATTCATAAAATCTTCCAGAAACGTCTCTAGACCTCTGTGGTTAGTGTTACAAGGCTACAGGGCAGCTACTCTATGCAAACTGTCAGCAGGAAACCTTCAAGAATACCTTATATAAGATAACGGTGACCTTCGCATGGCAGTAATATTGGAGAACCACTAGAAGTGCTAATAATTCAGTTTGCACAGGAGCGCAAAAAAAGCCCATAATCAGTATTTGGGTTTATCCACTGTACATTACATTATAACGCACAAGAAGATGGAAGAAATATTATAGGGGACAGAAAGCTGCCAGTTAAAGGGATCTAATTCCAGTAAAGGTGGTCTTTTATCAAAAAAATTACTGTATTATTATACTACCATGTTATTAGGATGCTATGTAATTCACCCTCATCTAGAAGCAGGAAAAAAGTAGATGGCAAGGGACCATTCTGGGGAAAACCAAAGAGGTTCTGTAGTTTTTAACAGAACTAAAAAAAGAAAGAAAACAGAAGT
Source organism: Phoenicopterus ruber ruber (assembly GCA_009819775.1). Taxonomy (NCBI): domain Eukaryota; kingdom Metazoa; phylum Chordata; class Aves; order Phoenicopteriformes; family Phoenicopteridae; genus Phoenicopterus; species Phoenicopterus ruber. The sequence goes on from CM020221.1 coordinate 2,947,301, forward strand.
AAGTATTTGAAGGTACGGAATGCATGTAAAATGTCTCATTTCGCTCAACAAAATGTGAGTTCCCAGGTGTGAAGGACCTGCCTTTGACAGGCCATCAATCTACAAGGATGAATCTACTGCTAATTACAGTTAGCTAGGTTAATCATAGAAATACATTTTTTATATGCTGATTTCAATTATTTACTGAGGAACTTCACAGAAACCCATAGATATTCTCAAAGACTAATACTTTTATATATATAGTTATAAATTTATGCTCCTAGGGTTACATAAGTCAAAGTTGTGGTCACATTATGGTTTTCCCATAAGATACAACCATCCTAGATGAAGAAATCGAAGATCTCCTCAGTCTATACATCAGTAAAATATGCAATCTGGTATTTCGACACCATACAAAGCAAGAAACAGATTAGCAGGAGATCTGCAAGAGGGGCGAGGGACTGGCACACAGGTCCACCTCCCGAGTGCACTTTGGCCGGGGATTTCTAGAAGGGATTATACAAGCCAGGTTTCTGCCACAGAGAGGAATCGAGGGCGCTCACCCTCCCATCCCGTACTCAGATGCGTTTGACAGCAACTGCTACCCAAGCTCGTCCCAGACAGACAGCTCTGAGCTTCAGCAGACTTGTACTGCCCGGGAGCAGCCGCAGCCCAGAGGACGGGTGGAAGCGTTCAGCAGCAGCTGAGCCAGCATCCAAACCACTCATTAGTTCAGCCCTCATTCCAGCTCCCAGGTTTGTCACTTACACACCAGACAGCAATTTTTGAACCCAACTTTGCCAAAGTATCAGAAATACACCTTTTACCAATCAGTTGAGACCAGTTAGATCTGTCCGTTTTAAGCTTGTTTTCAGACTAGAAGGACTAAGAACTTATGTCTACGCCAGCATCATACAAACATAGGACTGGAAAGGATCCCAAATGATCACAAATCTGCCATGACGCCCCAGCAATGCAGGATTGAGAGTAGTTTATCCTCAAAGAACTCCATAGAGTGATGGAAATGCTACATTTTTCCATGTCAGTCTATTCTACTTGCCTAATTTCCCATACAGCCAACAAAATTTTGCAAATAGCTAGGCAGAACTTCGCTCACTGCAGTTTAAGCCCTCTTTCTCCTTGTGCTACCCACCTTGACCCAGGAGAGCACATTGATATTTATGACCTTTTCAAACTATTCAATAGTGTCCCTAGCCCAAACAGACACCTTCTCCCTCGTCAATCATATTAAACCCCAAACTCCATGTACGGATCAACTACTTACTTTCTCACTAGCGGAAGTTTTTGTTCTTCTGATGCAAGGAGAGTTTTAAACTCCACTGGGAAATTCCACCGCTTTTGGAGTGGCACTGCTCTTCCTGGCCTAATATTAATCAAACTCTCAAGTCCATCTGGGTATCTGTGCAGATTACTGCTTATTTATCCGGGAATTTTGTCATTATAGTTACCAAAAAATATCATCTCCCCTGGTACTTTAGGCAGGCTTTTGTCTTACTGGTTTTGTTCTTAGCAGTTCCCCAACAAGCCAAAAATGTCACTAGCTCCAGCCATGTCAAGATCAACTGAGCTCAGCTCCTTTTCTGGGCTTATATCCTGCTGCATTATCCAAATCCTTATACTTCCAGTCTTCCACATATCCTCCAACTGGCTCAGTTGTGCATTCAAGTGGCTGGCTTCCATTCTGCTTCATGGTACGTTGAATGCTTTATAGAAATTAGATTTGAGGTCCTCCAGATATCGCTGTGGCTAATTTCAGATTATCCAAGCTTTTCAAAAGCTCCTCTCTCATGTGCAAAACCTTCCAGTAAATAGTACTGAAGTTGCTGCCGTTCCCACCATCGGAGTCTCAGAGCTTCACAGACTGGCTTAAGGATATCAGAAATATTCCAGCGACTCAGCGTCCCATTGCTCACGGCAGCTGAAGTGCAGGGGAGAGCAAGAGGCAGACCACATATACCATGCTCTTTCCAGGCAAACTCCCAGCATTTCTGAGAACCTAACTTACGGTTTACTGACACAAAGGACGGTATTTAAAACCGATTTTCAACAAGGCTTAACAAAATTTTGTTTAGACTAAATATGATGTGTTTATATTCTTTTCAATGCAAAGCAGGACACTGGGACAAGCTGATTTATGGCCCCTCTCCTTGAACCTGGAGTAAAAAGTTACTTTGCTTGCACTATAGTTCTTTGAAGGTGTTAGTGGGTCCTTGTTTAAATAGAGAGAGCAATTAAATCATTTTATGAACAGAGCATAAGATGGGCTTCTTTCCTCATGACAAAATGAGTAATAGCTAGCATCCAGAATTAATCAATTATTCCTCCTCTTGCAGTTATTATTCCAATTAGTTTTCTTTTTTCATTCACCATTTTGGGGAGAAACTAAACATCCCTCATACCATGTCCAGAGGCAAAGGCAGTTTAACACTGGCATTCCCTCAGAGGCAGATACCAAAGAAGGGAAAAGAAGAGGAGAGCAGGGGACCACATAAACCTCCTTTAGCTCCACGTCTGTCTCCATTCCTGAGCCAGGAATAAATTGAACCACTGTAGGAAATTCAGCTGTATGGAAGACCTCTGGATGCCCCCTCTTGCCATGCCTAGACCACTTTTACATGGATTATAAATACCTGCCCTTTGCAATTCACAATAAAACCTTTGAATAACATATAGTAGTCAAGCACATTAATTACGGTTAAGAGCTGTATTTTATCCACAGAATTCCCTTTGGAGCTAATAGAGGTATTTAGTAGCTATTCAGGGAGAAAAAGGCTATGGTTTTGGCTGACAGGTACTCCCAGAAGAAAGGTCAACTAAACATCAGAGAAGCACATTTCACTAAACAGACACAGAAAACAGAGACTGAACACCCTCCAGACTCCCCTGCATCAAAACGCCATCAATTAGAGGCCCAGGGCATAAGCAAAAAGATGCCAGTCGCTGCTTGTCAGATGCTCTTGAACATTGGCTTTCTTACCCAACCAAGGAATTTGGAGCTCCGGGGGGTGGGGAAGAGCTTCCCAAAATGGTGATGTATTAAGGCACTACTGGAATTCAGTACTATTGGCACTGCGATCTCTCTTCTGTAAGTTCATTCTTGCTGCAGAAGACAAACGTCTAAACTTTTACTTCGGATCTAAACTTCTGCCCATCTCCATTTCCCATTCCTTGGATTAAAACTTCCTCTGATCCAAACATGGTATAAAGAGACAGACTTTGGGGTGCCTCTCATTTAACACTGCTTTACAAATGTATTTATAGTATATAAAATATAAGTATATATTATACAATAAGTATATTTATAATGCTGATTTATCCACATCCTCTGTACACTTTTATATGTAAAAATCCTTGCAGAAATAAGAACAGAATATAATGACTGAAACGTAGGGAATTTGCGCATTAAATCCCCAAGTATAGATAAAAATATTTTGCCACAAGTAATAAAAAACCTTCCCTCAGATGGGGGGGGGAAAGCAAGTATTCAGGAGAATTAATGTATTTTGGAGTTAAACTAAGCAAAGCCTACTCAAAAGGATTTGGAGGATACTTAAGGATACTTATGCACAACATGCTCCAACAGAAAGAGTCAGTAAGTACATCCACAAAGCGCTCCCTGTCATGGGTGAGGATGATTTTCTCCTTTTGCTGAAGTAGCAACGAAGACCAGGACACCCATAGCACTGGCCAGGTCAGCCACGTCCCACCTCCAAACCCTACCCACCTTGGCAGACACTGTCCCATTTACACACACTTTCGGAAACTGAACACAGTTCGCCTGCCTTTCACACCACCAACACCCTTGAGAGCCACCAGGTCCCAACATCTTGCAGACAGAAGCCACCATGCCTTCAGCTTCAACACTGTACGAGGGCAGGAAGAAACTGTGAGCAAGCAAATCTCTGGCTGTCCTGTTCAGCAAAACTCTCGGCTGCCTCCTTGGCTGTAATCCTGCCATCGAAAGGGACACAAGACGTGACAGATCTGCCCGTCAGCTGGACACAGCGCACATCTGCAGGGCTGGCAGCTTGAGTCATTAGTAGCGCTGCAGGCAGCAGCTGCCTGCAAGACATGCCCTGCCCCAGTTCAAATGAAATGGGAGAGAGCTGGATGCCCACTGCCACCCACAGAGGCCAAATCTTCTTCACAGCTCCAGTAGGGTCCAAAATACACCAACAGCAGGGAGCCAAGCTAACCAAAGGTATTGTATGATGCCTAATGCTGATTTTAACTTCAGCTGTTTTGCCATGGCTTCCAGACCATAAGCAGAGGTTAATTTTAAACCATATACAAGGATTTAAACTATGCAAAAAAAAGACTAAGTGGCCTTCTCCTCTCCTACCCCCAACACAAAGGAAAAGATACCAAGATTCAACCCATTCTATAGTCTGATGGCAAAAACCAGGCCTTTGGGATTCCCAGATATCCAATAGCTGAAAAAACATGTTTGTTCATTTGCCAGTATTTCCCACATGTTTTTCAGTTTCTTGCACTGCGGCATCTGCTCTCCTGGGAAATTCATTAGGAAATTCATCTTCTAAGAAGATATGCCTCAGGTGGCCCTTAATTTACTTCCAAATTATTTATTTCATTACCTACAGCACTACATCTTGTTTGCTTTTGAATAATCCCAGGTACAATCCAAACATGCTGAACCCCACATGTAACACAACACACATGCTAACCTGAGATAGAAAACATTATTTTAAAATGGAGAAACACTGCAACGTATACCACAGTGAAAGGGCCTTATTCAGATTTGCTTTTCTTACGTGGATTAATTGCACTGTCACGCAGCATTTTAAAATTTATTACTCAACTGCCCATCTTCCAGTGGAGGAGCTTAGCTGTCCACACATCTTACACAGTGAATTTGCTACAGTCTGATAACATACCTGAATTCTCTCCATATTCAGCCATAGGCATATTCAACCTATTTTATATTTGTAAGTTTATACTAAGACACACTTTGAAATTGTCAGTGGTATAAACCTAGAAAATTCTTAGCCAAAAAACACCAACATATGTATCCCCCCTTTCTAGACAGTCAAATTGCTAAAAAGTGCTTCCTAATCCAGGATATTTTTAATAAAACATTCTTATAAAATGGCAGGAAGCAGAGAAATTTATAATAGTCCTTTTTTAAAAAACATGAAAAATAGCTTTTCTCCTCCCCCTTGAGGAAGTCAGACTTTTTAATATCATGTAAATTTACGCACAGAATATTCGGTATCGGTTACACATCTGTCTCCAGTGCCAGAAACAGGTCATTAACTTGCTTTTTTTCTTTTAATTATCAAGTTAGACAAATTTATTTTCTGCTTGCTTTGAATAGGAAAGAGACAAGCTACCAATTAACTCAGCATTCAGACTACATCACTGTCACCCAGCTTGAAAACTTTTCCGGGCAGAATGGTTGAAGCGCGACCGACCATTTTTCCTACTTAGAGACCTCATGGCACTTGCCCAGCTGACAGCACCAAGGCACCCTGGAACAGGCATCCACACGTGGAGGCACTTCAACTTTTTCCTTATCTACACCCAGCATTATTACAGAGGAGATATCATTTCAACTGATCTGTACTGAGCTACTCAGCATAAAGTTGCTCTATTTCCAAAGCAGAGCATTTGCTGCAATTGTCAGTAGGAGCAAGTTTCTTCTGCTGTATTTTTTTCATCTGACACTCCACTAATCACATTTCAGCTTGTTCTGCTCTTCACTCATCGGTTACATTGAATCTGAACTTCCCGTTATTGTCACTGGGGGAAAAAAAGCATTATACTGCAGCACTAATTCCCTTCCTTTTCATGTTATTTTTGATCTCTGCATCATAAAATGCTCTGTGAATTTGCTAAATGTGTTTCATTAAAAAGTGTTAATCTGTCTATTTCGGTATCAGATTTAAATACTTATATGCCTGCCTTTTATTTTCACCAACTGGAATATTATTAGTAATTTCTTCTCCAAAGATGGGTGAGCAGCGCCTCTCTAGAGACTTATTTATTCTGGATTCCCCTCCCTAAAATCATCAGGTTATTTAGATGAAAGGAAAGGCTCATCAGCACAATAGTATTTGAATTTTGACTCCTACTGATTAGTGGTGCATAAGCTCAGAAAAAACCCTCCCAGCACAGTCTGAGCATTTTCCTGCAGGACTCATTACAAAAAGCAGCTTAAGTCCACTCATCTGCCAGACTGGCTCTTCCTCGCTCAGAAATAACTTAATATTCCCAAGAAATTTTCTGTAATTCCTTACGATATGAAACCTTAACACCGAAGATCTCACGTCAAGGTTGGGCGATACGCCGCTCCTTAGGGGCAAGAAAACACAGTCATCTTAAAGTTATCATAGACCACTGGGTTTGAACGTTAAAGTTGTCTCGCAGGTTACCCATGGAGACACGCGAGGACAAGGCTTCTGCCATTGCCAGTACCAGTAGCAGATCTCCAGGGAAGTCTTCAAAGGCAAGCTTCAGGTCCTTCAAACACATCAGCAAAACCAAAAGGGGAATCTGTCATACCATAGCACTTAAGGGAGGTAAATGTTTACATCAGAGGAAGAAAAAGTATAAGATCCCTGGTAATACTAAGGAAAAAAACCAAACACAAAAAACCCATTGCATGCACTTAATGATCCAACTTCCTGCCATCATGCTTAGGCTCTGGGGACATTCAGACTTTCAGACTGTAAACAAGCCTTTAACCTCAACCGAGACCTTGAATACCAGCCCCTCTCCCAGTCCGCTCTTGCTCCTTTTCAGCAAAAGGCACCTGTGGTACAGTGGCAACAACATGTATAACCTTAGACCTCTTCCTCCTAGAGTCCTCCTCCTCCTCCCCACAGCACCGTCCTGATGGTAACAACGGACACAGAGCAGTCCAGTAACCCGTCAACATTTTTCTTTCATGACTTATGTGTTATTGCCAAGATGCTGCTGTACCCTTCAGTCCGTGGAAGCAGCTATCGCTGCTGCAGCAAGAAGTCACTAACAAGTCAAAGCTAATATACAAAAAGGCTAAATAAAAGGAATCTAAAAGCGTTCGGAAGACCCAACCTATATAAACCCAGATCTGTCTCTGTTCTCCTCTACATCTAACAAATACACTTTGGGGGTTCCAAATGACAAATCCTGAGGCTGTGATACCAGATTCTCTCATCTTTCTCTTTTTCTGCCTACCTGACGCAGCTGACTACAGAGATTTGCAAGGATGCTCACGTGCGAGATCTCCCATTCATGCATCTGCCTGCTGCAGAATCCAGGCAATGCCCAACAGCTGGACTAGAACATTAAAAGCAGCTTTTCTGTGCACTGAAAACCATGGAGATGTTTTGCTAATGGTTCCCATTTCCAAATTGAGTGTGTGAACAGAAGTATAAGCAGCAAAGCCTGCAGCGAGCTCAAGGAAATCAGGCAGCCTTTCTCCCCTGCCTCTGAAACTCCAGGTGCTGACAAGCGAGCTCACACAGTAGCCCCTCTCCTGTAAATTCCTACAAGTACTGTGAAGGAACCATAGGACTTTAAGTCCTATCCCTCTGGTCAGCTTCAGCCACTAAACCCAGCTGCCAGAGAAAAAAAAAATCTGAAGTAATCCTGGGAAGATGCAATAACAATGAACTGTGACAGCAAATTTGAGAAAAGACAAGACAGTCAACGCCGTTAACAGACCCCGTTACGCAACGCCCCTTCATGGATGCAAGTAACACCAAGCAGAACTGACAGATGCATTATAACAGCCAAGACGACCAGCATTTTCCTGCATGAATTAGAGGATTTGTTCCTCAGGTCTGTCTTGCCTTGTCTTAAGTGACGGCTTACCAAGTATTACCTGAGTTTTATATCTTCCATCTCTGCCAGAAGAGAATACCCTTTGCTGAAGGCACACTGGAAATCCTGGTTTGGTTGTAGCACTATCCCAGCTCTCTTTGGTCAGTTGGGGGTACAGCAATGTTCTGGTTGCAAAACAAGGGATTTCTGATTTTTTTTTAATACTGGATAATTTAGACACTGGATACACAACTCTGCAACAAAGGACTTTTTACATTCAGCTGACAGGTGCGTAAGAACTTGCCTTCAAGGCATTCAAAGCCAGAAAGTAAGGCAAGAAATATGGCCAGAAACTTGAAACCTACATCTTCTATTTCCCACTTCCTCCTTTTTCATTAAAAGAAACGTCACCCTATTATTGGGACTGTGCTTGTTATTTAATCAATTACTCCATAAAAGAGTGAATTAAGCTAGAGTGTCAGACTCTTAAATAACTAACAATCAATTAGTGCTTTAAAAAAGTAGCCCAGATGCGCTCATTACTCAGCATCAAGAAATCCACCTTAACTGATAGAATGAAAGCACTGCCGTCCTCTGTCAGCAATGCCTACAGCTCTATTTAGTCCTTGAAAACACAACGAATACCCAGCTATTCCTCTGAAGGTTTGAGTGAGACAACACTAATCCCTGTAGACTTAAATACATAAAGGTATCTATTTGTGATACAGTTGCCAGAAAGAGACTGTTTAAAGCCAAAAACATGCATGTGAAAGGTGGGAAACCATCCAAGCATCCCTACAAATTTCCCTGAGCTACGGTGTCACGTTAAAACATTCTATGATGCTCACAAGAAAAGTTACAAATTTAGTACAAAAAACATGGTTTGTATTTCTCATAACATGATGTATCCTGCTTTAAAGCATGTCTTCAGAAACCTTGACATGGGAATGTATCAAGATATGCAATACGCATTGCAAACACAAGACCCGAAGGAGAAAAGGGGACAAGAAGAGGTCATATAGCAACACATCAAAACACATCTTGGGGCTGAATGTCAAGAAAGGAGGAGGCGAGGTCTTGCAAGGCATTATTGGGCAGGGCATTTGGCTATGACACCCCGGTTTACCATCTCTCAGGAAAAGGGACATAGCTCATTTTGTATCCTCCCTTTTCTCTTGAGGGGGCAGAAGGGATGATGTAAGGCTAGAAGGCAGCAACTTCCGTAAGCAAAGCAAGAGACTAGTTTCAAGTTAAAAGAGGAAGATTCCAGTTAAACTGGGGTGAAGGAGAGGTAAAAGCTGGCTAAGGTGCTGAAAGACCCAAAGATCATCTCAGCTGCTGGGTTTTCTTTTAACAGTGCGCCTCCTTCCACTGCTGCAGACTACACCTTAAGCAAACACAACTTTATCTTTAAGTCTTAATGATAACTCTAAAACTCTAAATGGATACAACACACCGCTGGTCGATTCAGGGAAGCGGCCTTTAAACCTGTGCTCCCAGGGCACACCAGCAAGCCCCCAGCTCCCCATCGTATTGCTCCGAGGGACAAAGGACTGTGCCTCTGTAGACACCGGCTTGAGAGCAGATATCCCTGCGGGTAACAGCAGGAGATCTTGTCTTCTGGTGACCAGGGATAACCAGGGCAGCCATGAAGATACCCAACCTGCAGGCATCTCCAAGGGGCATGTGATATGACTGAGCCCAGGTAATTATCTCTTTCAAGTTTAGCCTTTCGCAGGGCTTTCACTGACCTGTATTTTCTTGCCTGTATCCTAATTAGTGGAGAGGGCAATTTTTTTTTTTTTAAACTGTACCTTGTACAAGCCCCCAGCAAATGAATTTGGTGGGTATTATCGTCTGATCATCTTGCTGTGAAAATTGCCATCTAATAACCTAGTCCTTTCACACCAGCTCATAAATACGACATCTCCGTGAGAATGACTGCCAAAAGCATGTCCGTCTTTGCATATTTACAATGCCCAAGTTCAAAACCTTAATTAATGATGACAGAGTTCAAAAGGCTAAGCGTAAGCAATGGACAATTTAATACCATTCTCACTGAAGAAATAATTTTTCAGCCTAACCTTATCACTGGTTTTGGTTGCTGTTGTGCAAGTGGAATACTACACACTGATCAGAAGCATCTCTACATACCATAGTACATTACAGCAAGTACATTACATGTCAGCATTCAGTACATTCTCAGATTGTTAACTGGGAAAGCAACAGGACATAAGCCCACATGTACCTGACAAAATCTCACTTTTCCACATTCAATTAAAAAGAAAATCTATAACTTAACTGTCAATGCTTTTAGAGATGTATCTATCTTCTCCCTCATTCTAAGCCATAAATTCTCCATAAATTTCATCATTTGACCTCCTTGTGGAGGATTTGTGGCATTTGAACAATAAATCAATAGCGTGTTATGAAACATTGGCTCTGCAGAGATTCTCCAAAATGACACATTCAAGAAAAATTGGATTTGCTACAAGGACTCTATTTTCCCTTTTGGAATAGATAGCTTCTGACATTCAGCATCACTTTCAGTTTAACCAGAGCAAAGCAGCCACCTAAACTCTCAATGACAGCCACAGAAAAGCTGAGTCTGAAAGGGAGGCTAAGACAAAAATAATGAAAAATTTAAGGAAATGCACTTGGACTCTAGAAATACGGAGTTTGGTCCCTGTTGTTGCTGCCTAAGATATCTTGCTGGACACTGCACAAGCCATTTACCCTTCCTGTGTCTCTGCTTCCCTCCACACAGAGGGACATACTCATTCTTCATTTTTCTAAGATTGTAAACCGGTGGATGAAAGCGTAAAGTCTCTTTTGAAAGGAAAGTTTCTCTTAAAGGAGCACGCAGCGTTCTGCACGGGCCCTCAGGAACGTAATGCCGTACAACCAGTACCACTCACAAAGTCGCTTCGCCTCTCCTGTCTTTGCAATTTAAAGCTCTGACTGGTGGAACCGCAACAGTACCCAGCTCACTCTTGGAAAAAGGATGTGAGAAGACAATAATTTAGTAAATTGGACCAAAAGAGAATTAGAGAATGTTTACTATTTAGTCATATTTTATCCTCAGTATAGAAGCCATATTTTTCAAGGGGAAAACACCTATTAATGAGAAAGGGGATTTTAACATCTTTACACTTAGAAGCATTTTTTGTATTAGTAGCAAAAAAGTGTCACAAATACAGGATGGTTCATGAGAAAGCACCTGATAAGACTATTTCTAACTATCTACAGCAAAAGCTAAACATAACACTTTATTATTACACTTCTTTCTTGTAAATACCATGTTGGACATGCAAACAAAAATGCCGATGAAAAGTTTCAGTCAACTTTCCACTTAAAGCTGAAAAATCTGTCACTAACTAGTACTGGTAGGGGTGAGACAGCAGTAGCACAGCCAAGAGCTCAGACAATTCTCATTAACAGATACTCTTGTTAAAAGACTTCTCAGAGAAGTTAGGTAGCAAATAGGTATTGAATTTTAATCGTCCAAGACAGCAGCTGGCCAGTTAGGAATATGCTGGGGGTGACCTGAGGGTGTAGTGATGTCAAAGTTGACTCCACTTCAGTAAACACGCTGCCAGCAACTCAGCACCTTTCATGAGCAGCCAAGGAAAAAAAAAAAACACACACACAACAAGCAGCAGGTTAACAATGCCACTGGAGAGCTCATTAGAGTGTCTTTGCTTTGTCTTTTTTCATGGGGGGAAAAAAAAATAAGAAACTAAAATGAAAATTCCAGTTTATGAATTGATAATTGTTGCTTTGTGAAGCAAGATCCTGCTTCAAAAAATCAAAATCCCCTCCCCAGTCTGTTTCCTTCCCTGTTATTAGTAGCACCCCTGGTTCTTTTCTACCACATTTAATATTTATTCAATTATTTGTCCTGTAAAATTTGCATTAGGAGTTCTCCAGACTTGATCTCACCATGTACATCTACACACTTAACGTACTGCAGACTGGATCTTGCCAGTGCTGTCAAACCACTAAACGAGAAGAAACATTTTCCAACGCTTTGTTAGGAGAGCGCACACTCATCTATATAGCTTATATGCAATTTGCTGCTCCAAGGCTCCTCTCACCAAACTTTTAAAATATCAAGCTGTTGTTTCCTCAACCTCTTACATCATTTATGCTCCCTAACAAATGATTCAACCCATTACTCATCTTCCTTTCGCTCCCATCCCTGTCTTTTTTTACCTAGACCCTCGTCTGTCTGTAATCTTCTCTCTTCTCCCATATGCCTAATTCATAATACTTCCCTCGCATTGTCAATCCTGTTGCAGAGACAGCTGCCACATCATCTCCCCAACTGCTCTCAGCTGGAACTGTCAGTCAGGACTGAAAAGTCACTTTTTAACTCAATAACATAAAAAGTATATACAATTATTTTAGCTGTGGTGACTTAGTTTTGTTTTCCTGCAGGAAAAAGTCTTCAACAAGCATCCTCAGAGAGCTACAAACAGTACATCGTGCCATAGCGGTAGGATGTCCCGTGCCGATCCCTATGGAATACAAAACCACATCTTGCAGGAATGCGTAACCTGAATGGAAAAGAATGAACTTTAGTAAGATAAACTTAAACCAGCAGAGAATTTAAACACTTTTTTATGGTGGCCCATTAATTTTGTTTTAAAGAACTCATTGCTTCCATTAGGCCTCTTTTGCCTACAAGAGATACTCGCATCAAAAACTCTCCGGTAAATTGCTCATCATTTTCCACACTTCTGCTCAGTGCTAAAGCAATGAAATAACAGTCCATTTCAGCAAATAAGCATTTACTCGCCATAACAACAATGTGCTACAATTTGCCGGAGGCTGTACTACCAGATGGCAAACCTATAACTCCACATGCCAAGCCTCCATTATTTATTTAGAGATTCCTCAGAAAAATCAATTTGTTTCTTTTCACATTTGGAGGCTTTTACTAAGAGAAAATTCCTATTCCTAGGCGGTCCACAAAAATTCTGCTTTCTTCTTAGAAGGGAGCTGCCAGCGTTGGCCTGAGCTTAAATACGCGTTGCTGGCATAGCAGGGGAAGGAGCGCGAGCCAAGAAAAGCCTGAGCCGCCGAGCACATCCTGGCACCCATTTCTGGCAGTCGTGGGAAGCTCATGCATCACTGCTGGATTTCCATTTCCATGCGCCTACCGTCAGTACCACAGGCTCTGGTTTTTCTTCCTCCCCACCTCGGCACTGAGCACCAAGTCAGGCTTAAGCGCCTGGGCACTTCGCACCAGCTCCTGCAAACAAGTTGTAAGAGAACATGCAGCCCTAACGAGCCTATTGCAGGACCGATGCTGTTAAAAGCACGATAATATCCTGGGATTTTCTCCTGCTAATGCATAGAGATGTGTCACACTTCTGCACACTGATAGAAACTCACCCATTTCTGAATGACATTAACCTCATCTCTCTCATGTAAATAAAAACAAAGCCAATGACACACCAAGGTGCTTTTGCCCTCTACCAATGGGCTCCGCTAAGTTGGGTTTTTTGCTGCTTAGGAGTTTAGTGGGGTTTGGGTTTTTTTCCCAAAACAATAAAACCAGAAGACTCGTTAAAATTAGTAGGAAAATAATTACAGTTTTTAAAAGGATGTGTGAACTGATTTGGATTTAGCAGTGTTGTAAACAGCAAATAAGTTAGGTAGGCATTCAAATACATTTCCTCACAGGCATTTCCAACTGAATAGAGGTGCAGTTAGAAAAGTATGATGTAGGGTGCAAAAGATTTTTAATATATGTCTATATGTGGATATACATATATGTGTATATAACATCCAAGATACAGGAATGGTCTGTGATTAAATGTTTTCATACATTTACAGTAGTCCAGACTTACCCAACACCTTACTTGGTGACCCATCAGTTATTTGCATGGATTTATAAAAAAACAAGGATCTGTAACAACCACACACACCTTTAAACTTAACTGAATCTGCTTGGAAATTCCTTTCAGCCAGGAGAGCCCTTCATACTCTCAGCATTTTCCAAATTCATTTAAAGAGTCATCCCGGACACAGCATAGCCTGAAAGCACCTCACAAGTATAAAACGGGGCCAAGGTTTGGAAGACGTGGACACAGCCTGTTTGATGCAGACCGTAAAACGCTGCCGCCCAGCAAGCTGCTGCCAGCAACCTCACTGCGCCGCGGAGCTGAGTCGCCCACGGCAGGTGCTTATCCTCGCTTACAAGCGATGGGGTTGCTGTATGCCTGTTTCTCACTCGGTGCAATTTCAGTTTGCGCCCCCAGGACCTTGTATACTGCTTTTAGTAGAGCTCATTGCACATTTACCTTTACCTCAGATAGGCTTTTTCCACCCTTGGGCTGAGAAGGCAATAATTCACTATGCCTAGCACAAATGAGCCCAGTATTCATACACTATAAAGACTTCAACATTGTCCTGAGATTCTCTGCCTACATAGAAATGTGCTTCCACGAACGTGCTTCCCGTTGGCTTCTATGGCTTGTAAGAGTTGTATGTAAAAATCCTCTTTCTGTACACAGGAAAGCCTTGATATGATAGCTGTCAGGGCTGCTTGTTTTTTAACTAAAGCTCTTTTAAGGGAACCTTTACAGAAATCAGAGGCTTAGAACCATTCAGGAACCCCAAAAGCTCCAAATACAGCTTTTTAGTGTCCAAAAAAATGCACATCATTTCCCAAATGTTTGATGGTCTAGAAGCAATCAGACTCACCATGCTAATCAACACACTGCCCGCCCCCCCCCCCCCCCCATCTACTAGATCCAAAAAGCTGTCCTGTTGTGTAGGTGGTTTGATAGCAAGGACTGAGGGCAAGAGGGGTGGAGGATGCTAAAATAAGCATTCACCATGTGGATCTCAATTGCATAAACTGTCCATTATTACAGTAATAATCGTTGGCACGCTTGGGATCAAAGGAAAAACATCAGTGGAAGTTTTCTGGTCTTTATTTTGGATATAAGCTGTCAGGAAGTTTATCCTTTCTCTCTCCTCTTTTGCTCCAATTCACAAGAAGGTTATCACCTTCATTACTGAAGAGTCAACATCACAACAAATACCTAAACCAGAATGTAAATATTTTCAAAACTATGTCCTGACCAAATATCTCTCAAGCAAATTCATTGATTCCTCCTCTAGTTTCTAAAGTATACATAGCTTGTGTTGCATTTTAGCCCACAGCATTTCACAGGGAAACCATGACAAAATCTTTACACTACGACCACACGCACGACATGGGTTGTAAATGCAAGATGCCAGTACCGTGACAATTTGCTGGAAGCTACAATCCTGCAAGTTAAAGAGTCCCGTGATAAGGAGACAAGGCTGACACCTCGTAGCAGCATTAGGCCTCTGGAAAACAGCTGCCAAAGCCCGTGCACAAAAGCAAGCTGCCTCTCCCTCGGTGTTTCAAATACACAGCTTACAACAGCAAGATTCAACAGCTGTAAAGCTCTGGAATTGATAGCAGCTCTTTTGTCAAGCTCTCCCCATGAAGAGGGCAGCGCTGATGCCAGCCACAGGGAGCTGGCACAGCCACAGCATCAGCATTTCCTAGAGAACATCCACTTTCGGAACCATCTCCTCACACAAACACACTCCAGGGACTATCCAAAGGAGTTTAAAACAGACAGGCAATTCCCAAACATACACTGCAGCCATTCCAAGGCAAGGAATATAGTGTATGTACTATGCAGGCATAGTAAATCAAGGCTTAACACCTATTCTGGGGAATTTTGCTCTAATTTAGGCAAGGCACATAAGCGATGTACACATTTGCATACACCTTTTGCTTAACACGAAGGTGTGCGTGCTTGGCAAACGCAGCATGAGCTGTGTCTGGGAACGGCTATCACTGCACAGAGATCTCAGGGCCAGCACAAGCCACGCAACAGCAAAACCTACCCCAGAGAGGAGGCGGGAGAGAAGAGGAAAGAACCAGGCAGGCCCACAAATTTGGTGGGAGAGCTATGAGGTTGCATTTAGCACTCGGGGAATTTTGTAGAAGTGAGACCAAAATCTTCCACCTCAAACACTCTTTACTCACCACTAATGCCCAATTTGCGTTTTCAGTCTGGGCATGTGTCTATATAACATAAACATTACGCAAACATACCGCACCTACCTGCATTTCAATGAAAAGTATTGAATGCAACAAACTCAGGCAAAGGAAATAAACAGCATCAACCCTGGTGCACGCGCCTGGCAAGGGCATCATGCTTTGGAAGAAAACCCAGGCTGCTGGGCACACGAACCAAACACTTGCTAGTTGTGGGTCACCTGAAAATAGTTTTTGGACTGGATGGCAGTTTGAAATTAACTGTATATCCCACGTTAATTTGTGTTGATTTTGGCAAATAAGAACTTGCACAAACTCAAGGGGCAGAGAATATATGTTTTTCTGCTATTTATTCATTCTGGTTCACTTATCTGCAGGATACAAATATTAAAACCAGCTACAACAATAAACAGCTAAAGGCCATTTCTTGGCAGAACAAGGTTTGCATTCTCATTTGCTGCCAGGGAAGAAATTCAGGTGCAAGCCTGAAGACCAGCAGCATCCCTCATTCCCATCGCTTGTAAGATGCGAGGAAAGTTTTCTCAGATGTGAAGTCTTTTGCAGAAAGTAACTCAGACCATGGGCTTTCACTCTGAAATGTGACCCCACTGATAGCACAGGCAGTTCTGAGATACAATCTCAACCCCAAGAAGAGGATGCATATCACAGAACCACAGGTGGGACTGGAAGAGATCAAAAGAGCTCGTCTAGTCCATCATCCTGAACTGATCTAAATAGCAAATCGCTTACAGTTAGTCCAGGGGGATATCAGTCTTCTGTGCTAACACCAACAGCATGGGAAGGCAATTTAATGTTATTTGCTAACTTTGCATGTTAACAGACATTACGTTAACAGGTATTTCGCTGCCTCTCAATGAATAAAATGCTCATCACTACAGCTTTAAAACAGAACCTGTGCAGTGATTTTTTTCTGATCAATTATTCAAGATATGGAAAGCATTATTTTGCATAACATGAATGACCAAGAGAGTATATTTTTTAAATGCTCTCCACAACTTTTAGCCGTCAGAGCACACATATCTAAGTAAGCATCTGCTTCCAGCCACGCTGCAACGTTACACCAGCCCGGCACTTTCACATCCTTTTTCATAGAATCATAGAATTGTCCTGGTTGGAAGAGACCTCCGAGATCATCGGGTCCAACCATTAACCTATCACTACCAAGTCCCCCACTAAATCATATCCCTTAGGGCCTCATCTAAACATCTTTTGAATACCCCCAGAGATGGGGACTCCACCACCTCCCGGGGCAGCCTGTTCCAATGCCTGACAACCCTTTCGGTGAAGAAATTTTTACGAATATCCAATCTAAACCTCCCCTGGCGCAACTTGAGGCCATTTCCTCTTGTCCTGTTGTCTGTTACTAGGGAGAAGAGTCCGACCCCCATCTCTCTACAACCTCCTTTCAGGCAGTTGTAGAGAGCAATAAGGTCTCCCCTCAGCCTCCTTTTCTCCAGACTAAACATCCCCAGTTCCCTCAGTTCCCTGACATCATTCTAAGATAACACTTGGGTGCAATTACTGGAGTTTGTAATACCATGCTACCAGTTGCATACAGATCATCATTCTCTCCCTGAGCCAATAAAAGAATTGCCCAGGAGGCTGAGATTGTTTTGAAAATAGTGCATCCCAAGAGCTATCACTGCAAATACAAGAGGGGAAAAAAAAATAGCATGGCAGGATCCTGACTTGTTTCAGGCTTTGAGATGGATTTCCTTAAACTACCTCCTTACAGTGAGCTCCCTACCATGTTTTATTTTGCATGAAAACACAGATTAATTTTCTTAAACAGGGAAAACTCAAAGCAACCAGCAAAGACAAAAGAGAAACAAGGTCTAAATGCAACTCTCCCCTTGACCACTGCATCCTTGTAGGTGGGTCTGTGCTTCCATCCTTGGGTTTAATTAGCTAAGTGACCTGCAGAGCAGCACAAACTCTGCTCAGTCCTTGCACGCTCCTCCTGCCAGCTCGCAGGCCGGGCTGGCTGCTCCCAGCTCAAGGCTGCGATCTCCTGTTCACCACATCCTGCTGCCTCTCAAACGTCCTCAAACACACAGGAATGGGATTTATGAATGTAAAGGAACAAAATGGGAGGAAGAACAAATGCTGTCAGTCACCAGGAGCATCAAGGCTCCACAATAACAACTGAAAAGCTCATTACTAACATGCACCAGAGCTTGGAAATAAAGCATAAAAGCTCATGCGCTCATCTGCTTGGTTCCCCCGGGTGCTATCTGCAGTTTTACATGAGGGCCTGTCTGTACACTGAAAGCATGACATTTGTGGAGA
Organism: Phoenicopterus ruber ruber; assembly: GCA_009819775.1. Taxonomy (NCBI): domain Eukaryota; kingdom Metazoa; phylum Chordata; class Aves; order Phoenicopteriformes; family Phoenicopteridae; genus Phoenicopterus; species Phoenicopterus ruber. The sequence continues at coordinate 2,965,434 of CM020221.1, forward strand.
GTCATGACTCCTCACACAAGCAGAAAGTGCTCACAGAAATAACTGTAAGCAAGACAGTGTTTCACGGCTCAGAAGAAAAGCAGATGCCATTTCTGCAGAAGAGCCTGCAGCAATTTCACTTATCGTTCACAAATAAGCATGTTCATTATGGCCATGCATGGGTGAGAAAGGACACCAAGGTGCTAAGCATCAGGCAGCTGCTGCCCATAAGCACCAGGAGGAGAGCAGGACCCAACAGGCATGCAGGGGAAACACTGGTACAGAACAAAACTCCCAGCTGTATAGAAGTTGCTCTATTAAAATCCGTAACACAAGAGGGCCAGGACAGGGGTGTCACACACATGGCTCTGCAGAGCCTTGAACCCTGAAGATAGCCAGCAGGCATGCAGCGTGCCTCTTGGAGACGCCATCTCCTAGGTTTTCTTATGTTTCTGTTGGCACCATGAACCTCTAGTTTTCAACACTGGCACGCAGCGTTGGAAAGCTTCTTTACAGGAGCAGAGATGAGCCTTATCTTTCCCTGCACACACTCTGGCCCTTCTTCACAGCTAATACAGGGAGTGGCACCACAGCGAGAACAGAGAGGTTCATTTCTCCTTCATGCGATGCTCTTTTTTGGCAGTGTTTACAGGAAGCTTCACTCTGCTTCAGAGGAATTAGCACCATACCCAAAACCAAAAGAATACAACCACACGCTTTCAGTCTCCTTGCGCTCACTGCTCTCCTGAAGCCATCCCCAGAAGCTAACCCACCCTTCTTCCATCTTCTACTACTGCATTAGTTTTACCCATAGCCTGCGCAGTTATTTCTGCAAGTCTCAGTACCCCTTTCTGTGGAGATAAACAGAAGACAACCATTACCCATTCAGCCTTGTAACGGGCATTCAGGGCGTGAGAGGTCTAGTAATGATCACAGCTAGCTGATCTTACCTGATAGAGATTGGGTTCATACAATATTTACTAACCTTTAATTAGCAATAACTGTGTATCTCATTCAAAACCTGAACTGCATGTTCTGGATTTTAGTGGAACAACTCAAATTACACACACAAGTTGTGTGAAATCTCCTCCATATTCTGGAAATATCTAGTGTGTGTGTGTGTGTGTGTATATATATATATATAAAAGCTGTATTTCAAGATACTCTGGAGTGAAGTCCCTTGGTGACTCCCTAGCTAAAGCAGTAACTGTTTGCATTTATAAATTACATCACTTTATCTCTCTAGAAAAAGGGCAGATCAAGACGACTGACCTGACAGGACAAGCGCAGGGAGCAGGCTATGGTGAAGCAGCTCGAGTTAATTCAGTCTGGACTTACCTTCTTTTCAAATCTATGAAGATATACAGATTTGTAACTGTGTTCAATGTCTTAAAATATCAGCAAGGGTAAAAACAAAGCCAAAAATGTGGCTGCAAGTTTGGCAGACTGTAAAACTTGCCTGAGTTTTAGAGTTTTCTTCTCATAAAATAGTCTTGTCAAGTGGAAGTATTTTGAGAAAACAGCTTGGTAGACGGCTTTTTATTCTTTATATTCAAGGAAAAGTGAGGCATCTAGGTATGTCACGATGGAGCCAGACACTTGGCCCTAACCCCAGCTCTACTTCTTTCAAAGTCACTGGTGAAGTCCCACTGCGCTCTGTCAACACAGAGCATCTCCGTATATCCTGGCTCTAACATGTAATTTTATTGAGAAGGAATCTAGGCCAAAACAGAAACTGTTTGCTGAGTTTGTTTTAGCATTTTACCCACTTCATTTATTTAAAATAAAATAAATAAAAACCTGACAGGCTATCTACTACCTTTTCCTCTCAATGACACTAGGACCAAACAGCTTCAGGAGACAAAAACCCCACTGATCCAAGCCCTGTTCCAGCTCCTCCAGCAGCACCAGTGCTCCCCATCGCTGCTCAGCTCTGGGCCGGTTTCTTTCCTCATTTATAGCAGAGAAACCCCACTAAAGACAATAAATTTGCCAAGCTGCAAGGAAGGGAAGGCTCCTGCTTGCATAATCCTTATTACTATGATGAGTCATTTTAAAAGTTTCTTTCAAGAGAGTAAATGAAACAGAACAAAATGCAGCAGAGAAATTACTGTAGCACAAAACAAACTCTCCCTGGTGTCTTCTATTTGAGAGGAACAACATTTCTGAACAAAACTGCTTCTCTCCCTGATTACAAAACATATTTCCAAGCATGACTCATACTTGAGAGGAAAACTTGTTCTCAAAATCTAGTGCATTATGATCTGCAGCCCAATGTTCCCTCAAGGATTAAGTTTGGAATTAATGCCAAAAGACACCTCTGAGAACAGTCTCCGTTAATGTCGCGGCAGAGCCTGAGGAAGAGCTCCTGTTGGCTGGCCCCAAAGTGCTGCTTTTTCCATTTCTTTAGGGCAGCTTGGAATTCCTCCTTCCAAAAGGAGTCAGGGCAGAAGAGACAGCTTAAACCCCCTATCCCTGGTGCAGAAACCTTTTGGAAACCCAGGAATTGTGAAGAGCAGCAAGACAGAGCACTTGCAGCTCTTGCTGCTCAGATCCATCTTACTCCAAGAGATGGCCACACTTTCCCCGTGACACCAGCTCTTTCGGGATACGCCACCATAGACACACACTTGACACACCAAATATAGGGTACAAATAACCCTTGAATTAGACTATTTCTTTACCAGTGAAAACTATTGGAAACAGCAGACTTTAGAGCAAATCTATTATCATTACATTCTTATTACACAAAGTAATACCACGGCACTTCAGATATCACCTAAATTACTCCAGAAAAAATAATTGCTTATTCAACTTGAGAAACAGCAACAAACAGGATCTTCACTAGCATCCCTCTTCCTCCAGTTTAAGGCAAAAAAGGACCACCTGGGGAACTACAGGCCAGTCTCACCTCTGCCCAGCAAGATCACAGAGCAGATCCTCCTGGAAACTATGCAAAGGCACAGAGAAAATAAGGAGGTGACTGGTGACAGCAAACATGGCCTCACTAAGGGTAAATCATGCCTGACCAACTTGGTAGCCTTCCACAACGGGGTTACAGCATTGGTGGCTAAGGGAAGAGCAACTGACATCATCTACCTGGATTTGTGCAAAGCATTTGACACTGTCCCACATGACATCCTTGTCTCTAAACTGGAGACACATGGATTTGATGGATGGACCACGTGGTGGATAAGGAATCGGCCGGATGGTCACACTCAAAGAGTTGCGGTCAATGCCTTTATGTCTAAGAGGAGACGGATGACGAGTGGCGTTCCTCAGGGGTCAGTGTTGGGACCGGCGCAGTTTAACATCTCTATCAGTGACATGGACAGCAGGATGGAGTGCACCCTCTGCAAGTTGGCCAACGACACCAAGCTGTGTGGTGCAGTCAACACGCTGGAGGGAAGGGATGCCATCCAGAGGGACCTTGACAGACTTGAGAGGCGGGCCCATGCGAACCTCATGAAGTTCAACAAGACCAAGGGCAAGATCCTGCAGGTGGGTCAGGGCAATGCCAAGCACGAGTACAGGCTAGGCAGAGAATGGATTAAGAGCAGCCAGCCCTGACGAGGACTTGGGGGTGTTGGTTGATAAGAAGCTCAACATAACCCAGCAATGTGCACTCACAGCCCAGAAAGCCAACCGTATCCTGGGCTGCATCCAAAGCAGTGTGGCCAGCAGGTCAAGGGAGGGGATTCTCACCTTCTACTCTGCTCTCCTGAGACCTCACCTGTAGTGCTGCATCCAGCTCTGGGGCCCCCAACACAAGGACATGGAGCAGGTCCAGAGGAGGGCCGTGAATATGATCAAAGGGCTGGAGCACCTTGCATCTGAAGACAGGCTGAAAGAGTTGGGCTTGTTCAGCCTGGAGAAGAGAAGGCTCCAGGGAGACCTTCAAGCAGCCTTCCAGTACCTAAAGGGGCCTCCAAGAAAGCTCGAGAGGGACTTTTGACAAGGGCATGGAGTGACAGGACAAGAGGGAATGGCTTTAAATTGAAAGAGGGTAGATTCACATCAGAGATAAAGACAAAATTCTTCACTCTGAGGGTGGTGAGGCCCTGGCACAGGCTGCCCAGAGAAGCTGTGGCTGCCCCATCCCTGGAAGTGTTCAAGGCCAGGCTGGACGGGGCTTGGAGCAACCTGGTCTAGTGGAAGGTGTCCCTGCCCATGGCAGGGGGGGTGGAACTAGATGATCTTTAAGGTCCCTTCCAACCCAAACCATTCAATGATTCTACAAAGGCAATGACATAAATTTTGTCAGCTCCAGCAAAACGAGGGCAAGGCAAATGCTGAGCGCGCTTGGCAGCCAGCACACACACTGTATGCTCACACTATCACGGCACTTTCACAGCCATACCATTAGCATTCCTCCCTGCATGTACACAGAGCCCTGTACTACCACATAATTTCATCTATGCTTTCTCGGTTTAAATACTTGCTACCATTTAAGTCCACTAAAATGTAAGATAGCCAGTATTTTTAATCAAACTCTTCTGCCCCAAAGTTTGAGGCGCCTAAATTTATACTTTCATGCAAATGTGTTGGGATCTAGAGATTACTACCTGCTTACTGTGCTGTTTCAAAGAAACGGAAATTGCAAATGTCTGCACAGAGCCTAAACCCCAGCTTTAGCCTTAAATCAGCAAAACACTGCATTCGATACAATCATTTATACAACTATAAAAATAATGTGTATTATAAGTGATGGAAATGTGTACGCTACGTTTTGAGTTTTGAAAACGCTCCGTAGTTTTGTAGGGCAGCACAGGGAGAACAGTAATGGGAAAGATATAGCTTTATAACCCTTTTAAGTTTTGTTTGGCTGCAATCAGGAAAACATAAAACAACACATTAAGGTTTGGCCCAGAAAGAATATCAATTCAGACACAATAGCTGTTTGCACTGCTGAAAAGTTGCAATTCTTTTAAATGAAGTGTAACAGCAGTAATTGTGTTTCTCTGAGTGAGCTAAGAGGCAAATGGTGCATGAATCAATAATGATGTGGCTTGTACGCCATTTATCTCTTTGCATGATCCACAGGAAATCCAATTGCGTAATTACATTATTCACAGCCTGTCGAGAGTGCAGAATAACTGGATCGTGTTAGCATGAGCATTTACCCCGATCTGCAAAGGGCAGCCACCCACAAAGGGGGATCTGGCAGACCATTGGCTAAAGCTTCCACTAATAATGGGATCTTACTCACCAAAATTACCAGCACTGCAAAAGGGGACTTAATTTCTGCTATCAGTGAACCAATTTCTACAAGTACCTTCAACATGTAGAAATTTTTTGAAAGCTTCAAAGTCTTTAGCTACTATAAAGCTGTTACAGCAAGTGCTACCAATACGTCTGCTGATTTCAGAAATCAGATTGCTAGGAATGAATTAGGACACTCAGACACAGGTACTTTAACACAATTATAAATCCCCTATTTAGACATCTGAGGAAGCTGGAGATACAGAAGAAAGTTTGCAAACCTAAGTGCTAAAATAGCATTAAACACTGCTCTCAAGAATAGCCTCTAACAGATGAAATTTAATGTTGGTGCTCAATAAGCAGATGGTTTCAATAGTTTATCTTCCATCATCACTGAAGCACACAGTGTTTACCAATTCCTACTGCATCATTCCTGACTTCCCATTTAGGCCAGCCTGGGAATGGGACAGCAGTGCCACACCTGGTGACAAACCCAGGATGCCAGTGCACATTTTTAAAAGTGTTTTTTCATTCCTCAGCCACCTCCCAAACAGATGGGAGCCCAGGAAAGGCTGCCGGTCCTGACGAAGCACACAGCCCCTTCCTCTGGTAGCTGGCCAGACAACCTCCCCCCTCCAATCTCTGCTGTAAAATATTCATCTCCTCCCACAGCAATTTATCTTACTCCACAAAATTCTGATATAATGAAACCGTAAGGATCAATCCTGCTGACCCACTTAATTTCATAAACTGCAAGTTTTCACACATCTCTTATTGATTTGGAGAACACTAAACCCTAACAGACTTGTGGCTGAGGCACGAGGAGTTTGCAGCTGCAATATAAAAGTTGAGCTTTTTAAGCTCAAAAGAAAGTCTGTATTTCAGCTGGCTGCTTTTCAAAAGAAAAAAAACATTGTGAGAAAGAGATAACACACCTAAATATAAATGATTTAGGAATAAAAAAATTACTCCACGCTGCAGTTTTACTGTTTGTTTTCTGTACAAATTGCCCACTTCTTTACAATCCAACCCAAACGGAGCAGTTACTGCCAGATGTATCTAAAACTCCAAGAGTTTCTTAGCCAGGAGGGATGCTGAGCGCTCCGCCAGGCTAGCCTCCCTCTCCCCCAAAGAGGTTTTCCAATCCTGCAGTCAGATTTTCAGAGGGCATCTGCAGTTCAAGGCTTTTTGCTGCGCTGTGCTGCCTGCTGTTCCCTTGGTATGTCAGAATCAAATAAAAAAAAGTAAGCCTGAAAAATTCATCGCAAATTATTTCCTTTATTCGTCATAGAATAAGAGTATCCCCAAAGAAGCTGCTGTACCACAGACAAGTAAATGCCTCCTTGAGGCGCAAACAGATGGGTTACAGGTCTCCATGTTTATGAAATTGGGAGAAATTTATTGCCTCATACATCCTCTTCTGCCATGGGATTATCACTTCAATAGTTGACCTGCTTAAAAGTAATACTGCAGTTCGCTGTGGCTAAAGGTAGTTACTTTTATCAACAGGATGGATTAGAGTTACATGATATGAAACCAGGATAAGAACCAAACCTTATACTGTGACATTAACTTGGTTTTATTACTAGCCCTGAAGGAAAAATAGAAAATGGAAAAATTCAAACAAACAGTAAAAAAAAAACCCAAACGCAGCAAATGTTAACGGACAGATGAAGACTTGAAAAAATTTAAAAGCTGAAGACAGCAAATACTTTTTAAAGGCATTAAATTAATTTATATGTGTTTTTAATACATTCCTACTTTTACCACAATCATCACCTGCAAGATAAGAGCTGAACTGCTTTACTATTCAGCATACTGTAAATCAAAACAGACCCAAGATTTTGGCATCACAAGCCTGCATACGAGATGATGGAAGGAATCAGGAATTTTGTTTTGAGGCCATATCAAGAATCATATCCAAAAGACCGTTCCCCACACAAGGACCCACTTCAGGATGAATTATTCTTTAAAATAACGGAAGTTCAGTGAGCACTTATCTATTGATAATGATGTTGAGACACTGCTACTGTAGGCTCTCTCAAGATACAAGCCAAGATAACCTCTGTTAAAATGATGCACAGGGAACTAGGAGGCACATATAAGACAAATGTTTCTTTTTTGATAGCTAACGGTAGTGACATTAAGAATAGGGGAGGAACACATAACAGGCAACATCTTACAACAGGCAACATTTTTCATTACAGTCCATTGAGGTTAGAAAATAAAGTAGGGGGCAAAAATATCAAATACAGATATTTTACACTAGTCATACTAAAGCGTCTTTTTTTAAATGACCCAGTAGCCTTTTTGCCACAGATCCTCCTACCAAGTCTTTCATGCAGCTGCTTTCTTAAAACAATAGATTCTACCTCCATTACTAGTATAATATAGTGTTCACAGTGACCCATATCAAGAAGTCCAAAAGTTGATATAGGAGGTCAAAATCTGACAAAATTCTTTTTATAAAGAGTAGTTTACAGAATTATTCAACTTTTATACATAGAAGTACACACATCCTGTATCCCAGCACACAGGAACATAGACCTCAGCATAAGGAAGTCTGCAAGAGGAATTTTATGAGCTGCAAAATAAGTGATACGTATTATACTTGTCCATGGACAGGTTCATCCTTCCCAGCATAATTTGAAATGCTGTCTTCCCCAAAGCATCAAACTGAAACAAAACCACACGATTCCTCTCATCTGGCCCCAGAGTCAGCCTGCTGTTTGGATCAACTTTACAAAATTTCAGTGCCCAAAGAGTCCTCCCACATTCACTGAAGGTGAGAAGGTACTCGGGGCTCCTGCATTCCCCAAACAACAGGCAAAACCCATTGTCCCAGAGTCAGGTCTTCTATAATAAGAGCAACAAAAAATCCCAAAGAAATGGATACCAAGAAATAATTGTCACTTCAAGGGAAGGAGACCAGAAAGACCAAACTGCAGCCTCCTGAGGAAGGTGAGTGAAAGCACATTGCTGCGTTGGTAAATTCTGGCTGAGATATGTTTGTAATACACTATGTTTTACCAGAACAAGTGCAATGATGATCATTCTTGTTACACTTGCAGTGCCACTCTGGGTTGCATCAGTATTTAAAATAATATTTTCACAGATGGCCATTACAAAAGCAGTAATTCAATCACAGACTTCAAAAACACTCCAAGAGGAAAAGTTTGCTAGATTTAGGAGTGGAGTGTGATGGCACAAATAAATTTCAGACACAGGTTCAACTTTGGCCCGAGCACACTTATTTATAATGCCTACAATGCTTAGAGAAGTTAAAAATTTAAACAAGATTAATCTATATGTATAGAGAGCCTACCATGCATCAGATGCACTGATGTATATAACATTCAATGGTATATTCAATGGCTTGGCACAAAGCCAACTGAAATCTCTCCAAACTGGGGTGTGTGAAGTGAATATAAATAGGCTGCTACGCTGCTCAGTCTTTAGGATGAAACAGTCAATGGGTGCAGAGTGCTATCGGTGTGAAGGCACTCGGGGACCACTCCTCAAAGAAGTAAACCAGCAGTAACCCCCATCTCCCACATAACAGATGGATGAGAGGGTCCTTCCTACCATCAAAGTATTGTTTGTGACAAGGGTCATTCTGCTGAGAAAGGAGTGGAGTTGGAGGTGGGGTTCTTTGGGAAGAGGGGACACATTATTTTTATCCCATGGGGTACAGGAGATTGCATCATAGTTTTTACTCTTACTTGTATCCAGTATAACTTAATTTGAAATCCAAGACATCCGACTGTGATACCGAGCAAGTTGTATATGCAAAGATGAGATTCATGGGATTAAAGGAAGTACTCTCTGAGAAAGCCGAAATGGATTTTTGTATGCAAGAGCAACCCTCTGCTCTCCTAATTTTGTGTACTTCAACTCCTTTTAGAGCCAAAAATAAATACATGGAATAACTCAGTCACCTCAAAAGTGAAAGATTCTTCTTGCACCAAAGGAAGAAGCATCTGGCCAGCAGAAACTCAACAGTTCCCATAATCCTGAAAGTCCACAAGCTCCCAGTTGCTCCTGCCCACCATCAGAGGCAGGACACAAGGTTAGACAGACTGCTGGTCTGAGCCAGCACAGTCATCCTTAAGTTATTTTTGTATTCCAAGCAGAGGACAGTGACATATGTAGGACTTGACTGCAAGTACACAAAAGACAGCAGCTGCTCAAGGCAAAAAGCTAACGCTGATATAACTCACTCATGTGCGTATGCGCGTTGCAAATTCTGCGCTGTGCCAATCCCCTTGTGCTGTGAATTGTTACAGCCCATGGCTACGGAGCGTAGGCTCTGCAGTGCAAGCTCTAGGAGCAGCATGTGATTTTTCAGGTTATCGAAAACCCAGCTCAGCTAACAGGTCATTTATATGTGGGTCTAAGCACGATGAGGCTCACTTGCTCAGGGCTAGAGACCTGCGAGAAAGATAACATTTTAAATTATTTAAATCAATGCAGAGGAAGGCTTAGAAGCGCCTGACTGAAAGAGTTACAAACAGCACATGTCCAACTTGATTTCAGACATGCTAAGTAAGACTAATATGAAACAGAATAAACAGAAAGCAGAAGCAAAAGCTGCAAACATGAGTAGTTCCAGACCGAGACACACAAACAAGGACTTTTACTAGCAGAGGTTAGCAAAAACAAGACTCACTTGCCCAATATAGATGCAAGATAAAAGTGTTCTGATGCAGGGCTCCCCTTCACACACTGACTTGATTTTCACACTGAAGTTCCCACCAACAGATCACCCAAGACCTCCTTTGAAGTTAGGGTCCAGATCTCAGCAAGAGAAGTAACATCTCTTCCTCACAGACTACTCTTTGCTTACCTATACCGCATTGCTCTTCATCTGCTCATTGTGCCATGCCTAAATTTTTAAATAAAGTTCTTTCTAAGCCCCCAGTGTGAGAGCCCGGTATCTCAGGGACAGATTCCCTGAAGTTCCTGGGTTCCTAGCTCATGTTTTCTTTAGCAGAAGCAGCATGCAGCCTATGGATTAGTGTGTTTAAAAGGGCCATTCCTTATTATCAAACTGTAGAACAACTACAGAGATTCTGCTGAAACTGTAAAGTCCTTTTATTCTAAAACCTTCTATAATTCCCAGTTCAATTTTCTTGGGTATTAGCCAAGCAGCAATCGGTGCATGAAAAGGAGGAGGGGGGACTTTTCCTTAATGAAAAATATCAGAAGTTCCCTCAAAAACATCCTCACATCAAATTTTTTTACTTCATCAGGGAATTCCACAGCACAATTCCTCTCATTGCTGGTAACCTCAGCTCACTACACTAGGATAAACGATACTGCAAGACACCTGGGATAGCAGCAGCTACTCTTTTAAAACAGCTTATTTAAACCCACATGGACAGCTGGCAATCCACCGAGACCAGACTCTTGCCCATGCCTGTGCTGACAGAACAAAGTATTGCTGGGGTGGGTTTGGTTTTTACAAAATTTCTCTAGCTGGAGATAAAAACTGAGAAAAATCCATTCCATTTGTAGTTACATTCAATGCGCTTTAGAGAGAAAAATTGCACTTTGCACATACAACGCTCAGTTACTGAAGTACAGAGTTAGTTAACCAGACAAGTAAAGGAAAAAAATATCCTGGTAAAAGACAAAATAGAGGAGGAGAAAATAAATACGGCATCTTGCTTCTTTCAAACCCATGCACACATTTTCATCTTTTGTGAGTTTAGCCACAAGTTTTCCATATGAAATCAGTGCTCATCACCTGAACCGGATTTACCCCCACCATGTGGTTAAAGGAAAGGGCTGATTGCATCACACACAGCCACTTGGGATGAAAACCTAGCCAAGGAAGAGCTCCTGGTTAATCACACCAGTGGAAGTGATGGAAAACAAAGTGACAGACCCTGAAGTCAATTACTTAACAGAATGTAGCAAAGCACAAAAACACTCTTCAGTGGAAAAAATCCCAACGTTACACCGCATAATAGCATTTTGTGCTGAAGACGGTATTGCATTCTGTTTTCATTATGGGAATATCTGATAGGTATTTAAGGGATTTGAAAAGCTCGAAAGAGCTCCTTGAAAAATAGGATGGTATTGTGGTCCTCAGTGTTGTAATCAAATGCTGAAATTCAAGCAACAAAAAAGCGCATTCTCTCAGAGGTATCAGATCGAACTATTAATCTGCCTATCCGTATTGTAACAAAGCAGGAAATAAGCTATCTTTCATCTGCTTAAGCTGTACCAAAGTGAAGAAGGAGGTGTGTTTATTTCTGGTTTATAAATATCTGGACAGTTAATGTTAAAAAGAATTCCTTTTAAGACCAGAGGACAACTTGCCCAGAATACAATGAAAAGCCCAAAGCAGAGTAGAAATTTATCTATTTGGAAGAGATAATCAGCGCTTTGTGCATTTTAATTCTTCTCTTCTTCACTACATCTTCCTTTTGCTTTTGTTCCCCACGCAGCAAATTTGTATGCTGAGCACAGTTGTTCAAGCACCACAGACACAGGTATTGTGGTGCCAGGAAAAAAATATACAAATCTACATTTACAACAATAATACAGACACCTACTTAAAAAAGTTTAGAGGTATGCTAGTTGGCAGGAATCCCACGCTACCAAGGCCCTCTCAAACTTGCCTTCGGCATACCCACATTTGGGTTCCGTGTCTGTCTGTCACCCTGACATAGATAAGGGTTGAATGCCTGTCTCCACAGAGTCCAAAGGCCCTGACTCACCACCAGCAGCTATTGCGATGGGCGCTCGCTACAAATCCCCCACCATGGATCCACATTGCCATTTCTGCAACAAGGACAGCTATACGGCTCACAAAGCAGCCCATGAACTGCTGCAGTTTGCAGCCGAGCACGTCAAGCTAAAAGATATGATTTCAGTTCACCACAACACACCAAGCTGAAGATCACCACAGGTCCAGAGCTGGTACTGGGGTGGCAATTTCCATGATGGAGGCAGGTGGGCCATGGGCTTGGGTGGGGAAAGGGCACCTTCAAGTCATCCAAGAGCTCTCATCCCAAACACTGGCAGCATTCGTGTCTCATACAGCTGATTTAGGACTAACTTTGTGTTACAGTATTTGGGTATCGCACTAAATTTGTGTTACAGTAGCTTTTCCACATACCCATGAAAACCTTCTAGCATTTTGAATTATTTCTCAGTAATTTTATTGGTTATATGTACCGATGTCAACACATGTTCATCTGTATTGATTTTTAATTGTATAGCTCAAGTTGTATCCAATCTCAGTTACTACTTACAGTAACTATGATAAAAAAAAACCCAAGCAGACTGCAGGAGGAGCTTTGCATCATTAGTTTTATTCTCACTTTAGCTTCTTAAGGCCAAATTGTATTCGAGATTAGAGGACTGAATTAATTTTCATTATCACCATATAAGAGAAGTTGTGGCATAACGCTATTCTACTTTTAGCAAATTATCTTCCAGAAATCCACTTAACTGTCATGCTTCTTTAGCTTCTGTTACTTAAAAGCAGCATTTGCTCCAGGATGTTGTGGAGGCTGTTTACAGGGATTTGAGATGAAGCAGCCAAGGTTTGTAGAAGAGAATTCCATGAGGGTTACAAAACAGAGACACTTCTTCACACTTGGAAAAACTTTACTCAAGAGTCAGAAAGCCAAAAATGCTTGGACATGTGGGGAAGGTGAGGGGACAGGGGAGAGAAAGAGAGGAGGGAAAGCATTTTCAGGCTTTTTCTTACTCTCTTCCTGGAGGTGTCCACTTTTAATCACTGTTAGAGAAAGGATCTTAGATTGGACTTGGTCTGGTCCCGCTCAGTTGCCCCACATTGTGTTATCTATCATGGAGGCACCACATTTGGGAGAGTGAGGTAGAATCCATTTTCCGTAACATTACGGCAACTGTTAATTAAGACCCAGCTGCAGCTGTTACTTGGGATTGTACACAGGAGAGAAAAAAGAGCCACAAACTAGGAAACAAAAGTTCAACCACATTTTCAGAGAACTAAATGGATTTACCTCACTTAATCGAGGAAGTGACTTGGTTACACTCTCACTACAGAGAGCAATGTTGCAAAGGTAGCTCCCCCTCATTCAAATACGTGAACAGAAATTCATTCTCTTGAAATTCCTCCGCCAAGAAGAGTATCTCGCGCAGGCTGTGTTGATGTACATGCCGTAGACAGATGCATACTGGAACAATAAGCACCAGCAGCACTATCACTCAGATGCTAAGTACAAGGCTGTATTATCGCACACTTGTTCATCACAACCTTTCAAAGATGTCACTGCTACCAAATCAGAGCCTAGGCACCGACTGTTATTACATTAAAAAGCACTTTGTAAACTTGGGCACCGTTAGACTCATTAGTAGGCGATATCAGCAACCCCCTGGAAGATCTGCGCAGCTTAGGCAAGTCCCGCTACTGAAAAGTGGCCAGCAGCTTCACAAAAAGGACCTATTCAATCTACACAGCACTCAGACGAGCAAAGGCAAACACACTGCCACTCCAGACCACCCTTATTTGACTGACTCGTGTATTTAACATACATTTTTTATCTTTCCCTCCTGACTGCTTGTGAAATAAATTAGCGAAGAGAGGCATGAGATTTCTCCTTTGGTTCTGAACACCCATGAAAAGCAAATGTCTCCAAAATCCCCGTGCATCAGCCTTGCCACAGCCCCACGAACGAAACTGAAGGCTAAAACAAACTGGATGCATTTGGGAGGTATTGGTACTGCCTACTGCAGGCATTCGCTGCCTGCGATTCACAAGACAGCAGCAGGGGGCCCAGATGCCCCTCACACTTTGGAAGAGGCAAAAGGAGGAAGACTCAAGCACGCTTGTCAGAAAGTAGCCGAAAGCTACTGAAACCTGTGCTGCTGCTCTCTCCCACCTCAAGAAGCTGACAGTTTAAGATGTTTATAAATAATATTGATTAAAAAAACAACAACAAATAATGCAGTATTTACAAGCGTTAGTAACACAGGAAGGTCAACACCCACACTACTTCTGATGTGGGCCATAAGACATACTCTCAGAGAAAACAGCTAGAAATCTGGTAGTCAAAACCAGTGGTCAGCACCATACCCAGACACATCAGGGTGGGCGTTAACACCTGCCAAAACCACATCCATCATCCTGCAAATTACAGAGCACACGTGGGTACTAGAGGAAGGCAACAGGAAAGATGCACGCATATTTCGGTGTGTAAACCTCAATCCTAGGGAGACTCTTGCAGAAGTGAGGGTTACCCCATCTTGGGCTCCGGTAGATACTTGTCTGCCTGAAATAATGCCCATTACTCCTCAAAAACCACCTCCCATCTGAATCTTGCAACTGCAAATTCAGAGGTTGGTTTTTGTTTCTTTTTATTAATGGGGTAAGAGCACTTGCCCAGGAGCTGCTTATGTTTTGCTCATTCTTTTCCTTTCCTTCAAGTGCATCAATACGAAAGATAAATACAATCTCCAGGCAGTATTTGGGAAAAAGCACATCAGGAGGGTAAAATACCAGCACTGTGGATGTTCTACAGTGCCAAATATTTGTCACACTGCCTAAATCAACAATGGGAAACAGAAAATTGCTGATAATGTTGCATCTAGCTTCAGACCTCTGAAGAGTAATCACCACAAACAAACAAGCTAGAAAAGTCGGCCTCTGAAATTATTAAAAAAATAATAAGCCACAGGCTATTCATCAGGGGAGAAGAGGAGGGAGAAGCATGAGACACAGGATAAACACAAAATGCACATTTACAAGCAGGAAGAATGGAGGGCAAGTAATCTTTCCCAAACTCCTACCTAGCACTTCGAAAAGCTTTATGCATGTAAGTTGAGAATAAAAAAATAAAATTGATTCTAGTATTTATTATTTGTTTCTAACTCATTGCATGGGTCCCTTAAGAAAACTCTCAATTCCCAGCAAAACCTCATTAAAGTTGTTCCATCTTGCCCATTTATTTCCTGGATAAATCAAGGGACATCAGTGATGGATCAAGTGGAAGAGGTTGGTACTGCGTGTTAGCACCAAGCATATGCAGCTTTGTTCAGGTGTAAAAATGCTAACTTAGATACAAAAAAGAACTTTATGTTTGTGTGCTTGACAGGCGCTGAACTGGTAGTAGGTACATATTGGGTACATACAGATATAGTAGGTATTCTTCAGTGACAGCGGTTTGCTCCTCCCTGCTCTAGCCCAGCTATGCAGAACAGCTGGGAAATGGTGGAAAGCCACTGACACTTCCAGGGGCTGTTTTTTTGTGATCCATCCAGTCACATTAGAATAACGACTAAGCTCAAAAGCTCATTTTTACACAGGCCTCCAAGCAGCCATCAGATAGTAACGACACACATTCAAACACTAATGACCTCAGTTCATAAAATTTCAATTGCAACCCCAACAAGCAAGTTACTGCAGTCAGAAATACAAGTTTTCGCAAATGTCTACAAGCTGCTCATTCCCTGGTTTTGTAAACTTGGCAAGGAACATGTCAAGTCATTCCATCGAGAAAGGCTATTCAGAGTCAGGCAAAAAGAAAAAAAAAAAGAGACCAAGACCAGCAAGAATTTTAACTGAGAAATAAATTTAGCTGAAACTTCTAAATTTTAAAGCATCCTAGAAGGGAATGTAGGTTTTTTTAGAAGTTAAGATCTGAAATTTCAAATGCTTCTAAACACAGAAGTTGGCTAAATATTTAGTTTTAGAAACATCTTATGAAATATATATTTGATATATTCCCAAAGACAGCATATGTTAGGCAAAATGCATGTCAGTTCTCACACATAGACACTTCAGGCTATCAAATTTACTTTTAACTAAGATTTTGTTTTCTCCTACCTGTAGTAAATGGAAGTAAATTCATTTCCATTTCCTATGATCAAGTATTTACACGCTGTGCATGAAAAAGACAACCGCAATTACCGTTAACTAATACTGTATGTATAATCAAGTTCACCTCCTACCTGCTGCTGTATGTAGGGTTATTACAGATTCTGTGACCTTTCAGCTCTTGTCCCAATGGCTCTAGAACAAATGAGATTTGATGAATGCAATAAAATCTTTCACCTTCCACATACGGCTAAAGCTATTTTAGTGAATGCTGTAGCAGGAGGGCAGCTGAGCCCCAGGCCTGACACACTAGTACATAAAGGACTTGAAACTAAACTCAATGGCAAAAATTCCCAACATATCTAATGGTTGTTGGAAGAGAAGATGCTAAAAGATAAAAACATTTTTAACAAACTGGAAAATACTATGAAGATCTAGAAGCTGGATCAAAGAATATTGTTTAGCAGCAATAGGCTCTGTGGGGCTGCACATTGAATATAATTGCCCTGCCTCTAATAACAGGAAAATAGTGGCCTGCATCATTCATTTGCAGTATGCAGAGAATAATTACTTTTTTTCAAATGCTGCAAGGACACACCACTTCCCTCAGATCTGTATCTTGACATTTGCTGAGATTTATATAACAATTCAGCTCAAATAACCAAAGATTCACCATTGAATAAACTGCAAACAAGAAACTTCAGAAGAATCTGAAAAATTACACCATTCCCAAAATGCAAGCTGGTGAGTCCAGAAAGGTTTGAGACTAAAGATCAGTAAGAATATTTGTTAGTTGGCAGAAAAATAAAACCACAGATTCTTAGAATAAAATCAGGTAGTTATATTGCATGTCAGACTTCAAGGCATTTTTCTGAAAGAATTATATGCATGTTCCCATAATGACAAGGACTACATATTCTGAATTGAAACTAGGAAGCCCCTGGACCTCTGTTATTTGCCATATCACTGTTTCTTCAGACACAAACTTCCTGTTAAGTAGTAACGTTGTCATGTATTAGGGGCCAGAGTTTTCAAAGCAAGCTAATTTTTCCTGAATCCTCTGTCTCTATGAGCTGTTATCAAGCTGAGGCAATGATCACAAACTCAAAATATGAACTGATATTCATCTTAAGACTACATGCTTTTTCTTCTTTCATCAGATTTCAAGGTGAATAAAGAATAACGGGATTTAACTACACAAGGTGTTTCATTAATGGCTTCTGCAAGGATAACAGCGGTTTCCTTCAGTGCAGAAAGTCAGCAATAAACTTCCAACACCGTGATGACTTCAACTGCTGTATTATGCAGTTTATGCTAGGTCCTTATCACGCAAAACCAGAAGCAATTGGGCCAAACAAAATAAAATTACACAACTTAAAAGGCTCTAATATTCTTTGTCAGAGAGCTTCTAAGAAGCCGTGGGCTTTGGAGAAGCTTGTTTGGCGTTATTGACATATTAATTGCAAAAAGGCAGGGATGGTTCTGAGAAACTTGTCTGTAGGAGTCATTTCAAAAGCCACTTGTTCCAGATTAGACTCAAAAGGGATTTTTAATAAGCAACTTGACTGCTTAATAACCACAACAACAAAGAATGATATTCAAACCTACCATTGTCTGTTTACTTTGTGTTCCCTCGATTTCTCAGTGGCATTTGGTCACTGGGAAAAGAAGAAAAGAAAGAATTAAGCAAGCTTTAAATCTTAGGCCATTGCCTGCTTCTGCACTGGTCAAAATTCACAGCAGCCCTAGTGAGATCAGCGATATGCATATAAACAAGATTAATACCAGATGCTTTCAGATAGATTTAATACTGCTCTGGGTGGGTAGAGGGTTTCATTTGCATAATATTTTCTTTTTCAGCCTTGGAGCAACAAATGCATCCACAAACAAGGTGGTGATTGGGATGAAAATGCATTTGAACCTTTTGCCATGTAATCAAAGATAATAAAGGTCTAATTACAATTGAACAGGTTTTGCGACAATCAAAATACGTCACATTTTAACTAAAGTATTTGCAGAGAAAACAGTCATTATAATGCACTAGAAGTCGCACCCCTCTTCCTTCCATTTAGGAATCTGAAGACAACAAATTAGGGATGCCATAATGAGGAAAAATTTTATGGTGTTTTTATTAAATCTAAGAGGCATTTGAAATTGTATTTGGTCTCAGTATATGCATGCAATTCTATTATTTATTCACAATTACTTGGTGGTTTCTGAAAGACCTAATCAAATTCAGATTTCTGGCGTTTAGATTTTTTTTTATTCATTTATGTATTTTTAAAACTTGTGCCTTATTTAACAAGTTTAACACATCTGCACTCCCCAGTTGAACTGAGGATTTATTGCTGATCTACCCGTCTCTGCCCTCAACGGGTTCAGAGACTTGCCCCTTCGCTGAAGGCAGCCCACTTCAGAGCAGTCACATGCTGTAGCTAATGTTACACTTAAATGCAATTTTTTCCCCACTGAAATTAATGAAAGCAGCTCACGCTCTTTTTGTTGATTCCATTCAAGTTTCAAGTTGATTCTAATAGCTTTTATGATAGTAAAGAATAATATATAGAAAAAGCCAAAAGAGAAACCAGTCAGAGCACCCAGATACCATACAATGTCCAATCCCCAAAGTACACTGTATTGGCTATGTGAGTCCCAACACTGATTGACAAGTCCTGCGCTGTCAATCACCATAGTTACTTTTTAATACTTGTAGAGCCTTCACACAAGCTTCCAAAGGGCTCTTATTAGTAAATCATAGGACTTTCATCTCTATAAATTCAAGTCTGCAGTTGATACCCTCAACCACGTACAACTACTTTGCCCTACAGACCTGCCATCCAACACAGCATTCTCAATTCAAAATCCAGAGAGTCTGGGGGGAGATACTCATTCAATACACAAGGTATTAAACAAGCCATGCAGACTACACAGGATTAAGGTGGCATGTTTTGCTTCAGCAAAGCTTCTTGTTTAGTTCAGATGGATATAGAACAAACCATTCAGCCTTGAGCTTCTTTACATAGCCCAGAACATATTTATTCCTATGCAGTGCATAAGGTTATTAATTTGCACACTGTGTAAACTCCTACTTACGCTAGGAGGAAATAACAGCATCCAAGCACTACAAGTTATTTTAACTAGTAGTTTAATTATTTTGCACATTGCAATAATAATTTAGGAAATTTAGTAAAAATCTGTAGCTGCCACACCCACAGAATGTGTTAAGTTTACTTGGCATAATAGAATAGTAGAATAATGAAGAAAAGACATCAAATGATAAAACTGAAGCACATCAAACTCATACCTTACAAGTTAATCTCCTTAACCTTTTTGCTTCTGTTAAAATGGCCCTACCTTCTCCACCTCCTTTCCAAGAAGCTAAAGGGGAAGTCATAAAAACAAGAAGCTACAGATCCTCTTTCTCCTGTTTGAAGGTCCCAGCCTTGCCTGGCCACCTCTTCCAATGCCATTAACTCTCTTCTCCCCATTAACCACAGACAGAACCTCTGTCCCCCTTGCCACCTCCAACTAACCACTCTTGCACTGTAACCGTCAGGCTCGAGGCACCTCTATCTCCCACTAACTTTCCATAAGTGTTGTACAAAGCATTACTGGGGAATTAAATGTGCAGTTGTCCCAGAAACATCACAGGGACCGCCACAGGCAGTGAAACTGGGGAAGGGGCAACCTTTCCCCAGCTCAGAGAGGCTGCTGGTTTTACAAGGCTGGTTTTTTGGGGGGAACCCTCATCAAGCACCCCATTTAGCTGGCTCAAAGGTTTACCAGCACAGTCACCAACCTATCCAGCCCTTCCTTCCCTACATCCCCCCAAAGCCAGACTGGCAGCAAGGTGCACCCCCCTGGCATTCCACACATGCAACAGCAGCAGCTGGCATGATGGGGCTGGGGTGCTTCTGCGCTAACAGCTCATCATCTCCATCTCATCCATCGCAGCATAATTTCCATCATCTCATCCATACGCTGCGTAATTTGATACCTATTTTGTTGGTAAGACAGACCAATTCAAAAGCCCCATCATTAGGTGCTTGCCTAGAACAGATCAACCACCCAGTCCAGCTTTCCTCCCAGCAGCTCTTGTACTTTCTTTTAAAGAGCAGCTACAGAAAGAGAGACTTAGAGGTTTATACCCCCAAAAAGCAATAGGTTACTGACAGGGACAACATGGTCATGGTTTGTATCCCTTCTTTGAATACTAAGCTGGCACAGACCAAGTTAAAAATGCTACAATTTCTCCAAATGTGCTCCCTATGGACTCCTACTCACAGGAGAGCAGAAAGGACCCATAGCACATATTGACCCCATGTTTACAGGGGTGTTTGGGGTGCGGGTTTTCTTTTTGTTTCAATTGTCTGTCTTCCTGCTTAAAGAGTAGTTTATTTAGATAAATGTTTAGTAGGGTCCTTTCAGGTAATTTAATTGTGTGCCTCAAGTCAGGCTACTGCTACAGTAGGAGAGCTGCATAATCTCCATGTCACCAGGATCTCCCTGTCTCCACAGTAGCGATCTAGCCCGTCTCCTGTAAACACAGGGGATGGGTAGTTTCATACTAATGAAAGCCAATACAATTAAAACAAAACAGGCATGGGACATCAGTGTTGCAGTTAACATGTTGATGATATACACAGTGTAACATCAGTCAGAGATTAAAGTCTTCCACAGATGAAACAAATACCACTTACTCATATCTCAACAATTTAATATTGAGCATCCCTCTCTCCTAACATGCCAAATAAAACTGTTTCAACATTACACAGCTGAAAGCTCAGAAAAAACATATGATGTATTTTCATCTTCCAAAAATTAATAAACTCTTTATCAAGATACCCATTTACTGATGTTGAAACAAGTTCAAATCACTAATATGCAGGAATGTGAACCTCAGATTAATCCTTTCAATTACATTCATTAACTCAGACTCTTGATTCTGTCTTCTTGCTAGCTTAGTGTCCTGGTTTCGGCCAGGACAGAGCTAGTTTTGTCTCATGCAGCTCTTGTGTTTTGGATTTAGTGTGTGAAGAATGGCAATAGCACACTGATGTTGCTGGTTGCTGCTAAACGACCAAGGACATTCTACAGTTTCCCAGGTTTTGCTAACATGCAGGTGCAAACACTTGGGAGGGGCAGAGCCAGAATAGTTGATCCAAACTGGCCAAAGAGAGTATTCCATACCATAGACATCATGCCCAGTATAAGTGAGGGTCAGCTGGTGGGCCACTAGGCTTTTAGACCCTTAACTTGCCTTAATCTTTAAGTTTCCCTTTTGGGTTGCTTTCTGTTTCCCTGGGGTTTTTTTCCTTTTTGTTTTTCATTTGTTCATTCATCTGTTTGTTCCCTCGCCTGCTCTCTGGAACTTGCTGTTCTGGGATGGCTGGGGGGGAATACCCCTGCTCCCTGCCTGCTGCTCGGGATGGGCTGTATCAGTTGTCAGGTGGTGAGAAATTGTGTATTGTTTGTTTTATATATTCTATTATCCTTATATTATCGTTATTAATATTTTTTTATATTTTTCATTTGCTGTCCTGGTGAACTGCTTTTATCTCAACCCACGAGTTTTCCTTTCTTTCCGATTCTCCTCCCCACCCCACCAGGGAGGCGGGGAGTGAGCAAGAGGCTGCAGGGTATTGGGTTACAATTTGGGGTTAAACCACAACACTTAGCAAGAATGTCAACTTCTAGACCAGAAGTCCTATTAAATCTAATTTTGACAAGGCATACAATTGCCAGATTTATAGCATTTCTGAAATTCTGCCTGTTGCAGCAGGACTCATACAAGCAGGGCTTTGAGGTTTGGCCTAACACCTCCCAGCACCTTTATCCCACAAATCTTTTTGGGTTTCCTCTTGTCTCCGACATCTGCCCCGCTAGCGTCTGCCCTTGTGGGTTCTTAAACTGCATGCTATTTTCAACAACAACTTGAAGTTTCAAGTCTCATGGAGAGGTGAGGTTAAACTGGTTTGGTCCCCCCGCCCCCGCTACAGAAGCGGCCAATAGCCAAGAAAATAGTCAAGGCTGCAACCTAGGCTTACAAATGCTTCTTCATATCATTAGAACAATCCAATGGCTGGAAAACCCTGGTTATGCAGAAGAATTTGAAGTTTTGAAATGTCACGGCCAGCAACAAAAAAATGCTGTAAACAGTTCTTGCAGTTTTATCTGTCTTAATGCTGAGCTTAAGGAATCAGTGTTTTCTGCTTAGCGTGTGATCCAGGATGCCATTCACGTTTTCCCTCTTCCAGAAGCTGGCAACAATGATCCCACTCTGATTAGACATAAGGTAAGAAACATCTGAAAGGGAACAGGATTTTCTGACATGCTAGAAGAGTTTAAAGCTGTAAGGAAGAGGTTTCCAAATGTACCACCCAAATCAGCTCAGCACCATCTCCAGTATGGCCTGGAGCCTCTCTCCAAGGAACAAGGCAAGTGCCAGGGGACCTGCCCAAACTGGGCAAGGGGCTGGGAAGAGGGTGGAAATAAGCCTCCTCCTGCGATCACTCACGGTTCCAGTGTGAGAATAGCAAAATTGCAAGCTCAAAACTGACACTGCCGTACTTGTATCACTGCAAAGATCCAGAAATCTCAGTCACTTTACCATTACCAGGAGGCCACTGAAGTGGAAGAGGAGCTCATAGCTTAAATGGAGAGGAAAACATTTACAAGATACAGCAAAGGTCAAGCCTACTGAAGAGATGAAGTGTATTTACTTCTTCAGCAGGCCGAGTAAAACTTACTGGAGTTGACCAAGTGGTTTCTGAAAAAAGTATGTTTGAACAAACCACGTTTAGTGTTTAATTTGAAGGTGCAAGTTTAGTAGGAAAGAACAGCCTTAGAACTGCAGCTTAAGGTGCCAATGCTGCTACAGCCAAGCTTTACTTGAGGCTCTAGAAGATATTTAATTGGAATAGACTTAGGAGCGAAATCTGGTTCAACAGGCAAGCGCTAGAGAAGACTGCTCAGATGGAGGTGGGAGGGTGAGAGCTAAGCAAGCAGAGACAGGACCACCATGGCAGGCCATATCCCGCAATAGAGGAGCTTGCACAAGCTAAAGCGGCTTGGAAAGATTCAGACATGTAGCTTGTAAAAGGGGAGAGAAGCACCAAGAAGAAAGTGCAACAGGCTAGAAAAAGGACCAAGTCAGCTACTTGCGCAGGTACAATCCACCCCTGGAGTCCCCCCAAAGCTTTGCGGGGACCCAGAAGTAACCTGCAACCTGGGGCAGATGGGCTGCCAGGAGAGGTGGGGTATAAACGCATGGATTACGTACATGAAAATGTGAGAATCATGCCTTGAAAATCACTAAGGACTGAATTCTGCTTATATTCTGGATTCTCCATGTGCAAACACCAACACGAAGAAACTGGAAAAGTTAGTAACAACGGCACATTCTGCAAAATTATTTTACTAAAAAAATATCAATGGAACTAAGTACCTGAAAAATGTAAGCATATTTAAATAGGGGAAAAAAACCAAAGCAAAACCACCTCTAAACATCTGCAAGGTAATAGAATCAGCACAAAGCAGCATAGACTCAAAGAATTAATCCTGCCAGATAACATTTTATTTAAAAAAGAGAGTTGTAAAACTAAAGGATGAGGGGAAAAGTATCTCATTTAGCTACAGTGGGTCGTCTCAAAAAGTCATACTTGAAAATTAATTCAAGTTGATGGGAGTGAAACACAGGCATTATAGTCTAAATGCTACATGGAAGACTACAAATAAAGTGTTACAATACATGAAAAGTGCAGGAAAAGGGAAATGTTAAAGCTAGGGCTTTTCATAATCCTAATTAATCACACAAAAGAGAAGTAATGGAACTTGACGCAAAATTAGTAGGCACTGCAAGGCTAGTCAAAGAAGGGAGAAAGAGACCCAGTGATAAAAACATTGCCTGAAATAAAATAAAGCTATCGTTGGAAAGATGCAGAAATGCTGCTGTTTCTCCAAAATCAACATGAATTTTGCAAGAGTCAAGATTATGTCAGTACAGAGTAGACAACAATTTGTTGTGACTTTGCAGCATTGCTTGCTTTAGAGATGAAAATAAGCTAATCAAATTCAGGCTGCATCTGCACAGGCATTGAAGAACACTGGAAAGAGATAATAGACTGTCACACTGCCCCAGTACAGCCAAACCAAGACTGTCTTGTCATTCTCAGCACTATTTCCAGGATGACGACAGCAGCATACAAAGAGCTGAGACATAAGCAACACAGCAGAGCTTGTTGTAGGAAACATTTCTGAGAGCTCACTTCAGTTTGACACTGCTCTGCAAGGCAACGATCACGCAGCAGAGACTGTAGCATCCGCTAACACTCGAAAGATTTTGTTACTTCTTGGTGTACCAATATCATTTTAGGGGCCATCAGATGAAGACAACACAGGAAACGTTTGGGACTCCAGGGAAAGCTTTGTGATTATATCATCTATCAGGCACCAGGAAAGTCTCAGAAGAAGGTGTTCAAGTCTCAACTCTTACATTTTCTGTCCCAATTGTTTCAAATGCTGCAAGAAAGGACAATACATTCTCATTTTTCTTAGAGGCTTGTTGGCCTAAGTATACTCTGGTGTCCTTCTACATCTTTAATTTGCACAATTCTTCAAAAAGAGGCGGAGTGAGACACAGGGAGAAGACAGCTGGCAGACAGCACCAGAAGGAAGGGCACGGGGGAGCAAGAATAGGAAAGAACCAACTAAATTCAAGGGGAAAAAAAAGAAAATCGAAAGAGTTGTTTAGAGTCAGATCTCCATCTATCCTACACCACTGCACTGCCATTCACAGCACAATTGAATTATGTGTTGCTTGGTGCTTAAAATTTACAGATCTATTCTGCACAAACCACCATGTTTGTGAAGCATTTTTGAGAGTTGCCTTGAGAATTTATGATGCACTCAGCACTTTGTCTGAATCCGCGCAATGAAAGCTAGGGGACAGAAAGGGGACTTAACTAAACTCAATGTCACAAGGCAGATCTGGTTTTCCAGGGGATAAATAGAGTTTCTAATTTACAGTGCCATGTTCAGACTTGCAGATAAGACCTTACAGAAATAGAGAAAGTCTGGACTGCCACGTTTTTCACGACTGCAGTGATGCTGAGAGTGATTCCTTTTCTCCTTATCTTGCACACCTCAGAATAAAGGAGCTTGCATAGAAACGTGCAGATTTCACAGGAATTTATAAAACCTAACTAATTTTAACAGAAAAAGATATGCTGCCTAACAGTAGAAAGATAATTACATGTTCTTTACCATTAATTGCTTCATTGCTAGAGTCCCCTTAAAGTCTGTACAAGTGGAAACCCACTCAGCTCATACAGAGAAGTCTGCAGGACAGTATCTATCTCCACATTTTTGCGCTGGAGAAGGCATTGATGAGCCAAATGAATTTATGCACCCTACCATCCATATATGTCTCCCCCAAGGCAAAGTTCTGAGCTCCTATCAAACTTAAAATACACTTCTTGGCTGAGAAACCTATCCAGATGAGCTTCCCAGTCTAATCAATATCTTCGAGTTACGAAGCTGAAAGGAAGCAGCATGATCTTTCCATCTGACACGCTGCACATTGGATTTCCCAGAGTTAAAATACTGTTCGCATTAGAATCCTATCTTGTAGAAAACCAGGGCAATTAGTTTCTAAAATAACCAGCGTCAGAAAATCCTCTACAGTGAAGAGCGAGTTGTCCCAAGTCTTAATTATTCACCCAGTAGGAAAAAAGCCAAGTCTTATCTGCTGAACTGTCAAATGATCTGTTCCCTTAGAGACAGTTATACACTATCAAGTCACCCTTCAAATTCTTCTTTATTAAACCAAGATTGAGCTGCTTGAGCCTTTAAGGCAATCCTCGCCAGTTCTCCAGGTAACGCTCCTGACTCTGCTCAGAGCTCTCTCCGGTTTCCAGCTTCCCCCTGAATCACCAGGGCACGGGGCAGGCTCGCAAGCACTGGGCCGGGCCACACGCAGGGCAGCAAAGCCTTCCCCTGCCCATCCCGCGTGCTGTACACACAGCGACGGATCACATCAGCTCATCTCTTCCTCATTTCACGCTTAGTCCTATTACAATTTACCAAACAACCCAGATTACACTGAACCAATGATCTCATCTTCTCAATATTTATCACTCCAACTTCCCCCCCACATTAGAAGTTTACAGATAGTGGTTATTTGTGCCATCTGAAAGTTTCTAGTACTAGTGATCCTACCAGCATTTTTTTTTCCTCCTCAAATCACTGATTTAACAACAAAATAGCACAGAGACAAGGAACAAATTGCATGAAACCCTGCCAGGAAAACCGCTCCAAACCTACAGGTGGGATAATAATTGTATTTAATCACAACCTCTGCAGTCCCACCGGTTAGCTGGCTTTTAGTGCCTTTGCTATCGGATGGTTAGTTCCTTAATCAAAATATGACGACAGCCAAGCTTGCGTCCCACAGAAAAGTATACGTATCAACATTGTTAGTTTTATCACCTGTGATATCATCAGTTTTGCAAGATGTATTTTCTACACTTTTGTTTTGTATGAGATCAATTACTTTCTGATCTTGTATTCATCATTCAAAACCTACATCGGTATTTCACAGTCATAACCAAGATCAGATAAATCACACCAACGGCAACTTAAATCATCTTCTCTCTGTTCAGCTATATTTACATTAACATTCAGCCTTTTGTATTTCCCCCACATTTCAACATACACTAAACAAACAAGGTTATAGTCAATTCAAGCCAAAAGTGTCTTCACCCACTCTCACATAATGCAAGTCACCAGCTTACAAACGACTTGACTGGAGGCTTCAGAGTATACGGTGAGATGCTCCTGGCACTTCCAAAATGTCATTTATTTTTTCCATTTAGACATCATCTTCCTACCTGCTTGGCTAATAATCTTTGCAGCTTTTAGAATGGGCCTTTTAAAGCACTAAAAATGTAATTTGTTGGATTTTATTCTATGCACATTACACATACAATCAAGTTATGATCATTGTATCTAACCTAGCCTCAATTTTCAATTCCATGTTTCATTTTTAACCTGCCAGAGCAAGGTCTAATGTAGGTTTCGTCCTTGTAGGGCATAGGAGAAAATTTTGCAGCTCAAAACACACTAAGTGTTTCATTTTAAGAAGGCTCCTGCCTTGCACAAAGAAAAACATCACCAAGGGCTTTGGGAGAACTGAGCACCCCAGCTCCTGCCCTCCCACTCAGGGATCAGTCCCTCGAAGCAGCTCAGCCTCCTCCCCAAAGAACAGTCTGCCGGCTTCTTCTGGGGTCCTGCCACAAGGGGAAAGAAAAAGACAGTCTCAAACCTGCTACTGAAAGGGTGCTGGCCCCTCTGGAGTTATTCAAGACAATTTATTTCTGATCAGAGCCTCAGAAGTGGCAATGCCTTTCCCGACAGTGGCACTTACATTCCTCTCTTGCATTCAAACTTTGCAAAACAGGTCAGACCCAGGGGGTTTAATATTCTAACCCTGCAAATTTTGCCATCAGGTTTCAGCAATGCAGTGCAGTCACAGCTGTGCTCAGAAGCCAGCTATTCCGGGCCCTCTTGCCTGTTTTTCCAGGTTCCTAGCATTAACAGAGACAATTACAAGTTTTCTTCTCTCCGTACCCTCTTGTATCTCCACTAATTTTGTTCATAACATCTTAACTGTGCACTAAATGAACACTTTGTTCCCTGTGTTTACCCTTTCTGTGCAGATTTAACACTCTCCCCATCTATTCCCTTCCTCAGCTGCAAAAATTTGCTTTCTGACATGAGCCAGAGGCCGAATTGACCATCCTATTCCCCAAGGTAACTTGTGACCACAGCATAAAATTCCCTCTGAAGACTCAGATGCTCCTTGTCTTAAGGAATTTCTTACCTAAATTGCTGATACATCTCAGACATTTAGAGATCTTCCACAACATCCATCAGAGCAGCTCCTCAGCAGCTGTCCTCAAGAACAAAAGGAAAGTCACCAGCTTCATGAATTTATGTAGCTTTTGAGCTGCATAAAGGACTTTTCACATATTTATACCCAAAGATCCCAGACACAACTTTGCCAGGATTAGACTCAACATTTCATTTTTATTCAAGGTTAACCAAGGAGAAATGGAGCATTCACCCAGAGCCATCTTCCCTTAGACAGCAGTTCCCAGATTCCATGAAAGTAACCCCTACACAGAGCACCCCACTTCATCATCTATTTGAGACCAGATGATTTTCTTTTGAAGTTATGACAGATCTTTCATAAAAGTAGTATTTGTGAGAAATGTCAGATTATTCTGAAACTTGGGATTGACCTTTCCCAAATACAGAAAATTTTTAGAGCTAGAAAACTGAACACTGTTCTGTATGTAACTCACCACAAAGGAATCCAAAATAGTTGGGGAATCCTGTATGAAGCTGCATCCTCATTAGCATTTAGTTTTAGATCTTCACCATTAAGCCACACTACAGCTAGGGAAAGGTCACCGAAGTGTTTCTGCAAAGCACACTTTCGAAGTGTTTTTATGTAGATGAGTCTTATTCTTGACCTACATTGCTTAGAAAAGCAAAAATTTAACTCTGATAATGAATGTTGAATTAGAAAACAAAACCAATAAGAATGGCCAGCATTCTGCCATGGGATCTGCCCTAGGCCAAGACATGGGGCAGCCTGGGGGACTGCACTGAGCATATCTGGGGGCTCCAATTTCACACGTGTCTCACCAGATGGTGAGTAAATTGGACAAGAAAAACACAGCATTTGATCTAAACAAGTGACAGACAAATGTCTCAAGGTGCCCTGGGGTAACCTGGTGGCTTTCACCAACCCCAGAGGGAGAATAGAGACCCCCAGTCACCTCTCGTGCTTCCTATCAGACAAGGACTATAAATCCCCCGTGCTGTGAGCAGGTTTCCAGCTCTGTTCAGAGAGATTTATTGTCCAACAGGGCCTTGTGCAAACTGAAAAACTAGAAAGTGCTGATTTCTTCCTTGAAGTTTGATTTGACTCACTTCCAGGAGGAGACCTGTCCAAGGCATTCACATCTTAACACAGAAATAAAGGGTAGCCCCAGCATCACAGTGACAGTAAAAACAATTAAAATACAGCTAACAACCTGGCTAAGTATATACTGTAAACTCTGACAATGAACCTTCGATGTCTAAACCTGCCCGTATTCACATTCTGCATTACATATAAACTAAAAATTTACTAGTGTATTCTGGTGACCTTGTTTCTCTTCAACATATAGATTTGGGAGAATAAAAAGCTAATGAAGCCTAGAAAAAGAGATAAGCCATAAGCAGTAACAACATGGAAATGCAACAGCAATCTTGTCTCAGAACTGAACATACACAGACTGAAAATAAGTTAAAGGACTCTGGTAAAAGTGACAGTCTATAGCTGAGAAAGGAAGACAGGAAGAAAGAAAAAAGGATTTACAACATATAAAGAACTACACTGTTATTTCTTTACTACAATATACCAGGGGATCGAAGGAGGAAGATGAACTACATATGAAGAGACACCGGCACATTTCTGATGTCACTGAGACTACAATAAAAAGATGAATAATTTCGGCAAGCTTTAGAGATAGCAAACAAAAAAATGTCAAAATCAGTAACATGCACAGGGTTTTTTTAAGAAAAAAGCTGTCTTTAGGCACTGATAGAAGATGCCACTGCATAAAACGTATAGGGACATGAAGATGAAAAAATTAACCCAACCACTGAAGTTTAGTTCCTTTCCTTCCATGCTCCAATATGCTCTGAGCCACCAGAGACCGGGAGACTCCCCCATCTTTGGGAATTAAAGGCAGATTTGATGAAAAGTCTGAGCATTGTTAGTAGCTGCCGCTGAGACTGACAGATTACTTCTTGGGTTGCTGAACTTAAAACAGGAGCAGCTGGAGATGCTGGGCTTGCCGCGCTGCCTCTCACAAGCTGCTGCGTTAGATGCAGAGCAGGAGGACAAAGCCAGTCTTGCTCACTGAGGTATCCCACTACACTAATTAGAAAGCACAATAAAAATTAAATTGCTTGTACATTACATCACTATGTGAGTCTGAAGCAGGAGAGGTCTTTCATTTAAGAAAAGAAGGAGGGAAGAGGGGAAAAGTAAGTTATTTTTTCTTTAGGTTATTTGTGTTAAAATGTTCTACCAGTATGAATTAATAATACATATGTAAATCAAGCTTCATGATTTCTTATTGCATTAAGCTGCCAGTGTGTTACTAGTAATAGATTCAGAGTATTCATTTATTTTGCACTGAACTTCATTATTGGCATTGTAAGGGAATATCCATTTTTATCAGGAAGAAAGCTAGCATATTGTACAGCAGAAGAGTAGAATTTATTTTAGTCTCTGTGCGTAAGACGTATTGGAATGGATTGAATTTGTTTCCTCGGAGTATAGCAAAATACCATACAGATTTCAGATCCTATTTACAGCGGTAGAGACGCAGGGCCCAATCCTTGCAAAACTTTCTTCCACATGGACCGGCCCACTTCTGAATTTCAATTGCAAGATGAAGACGCTGTAACACCCAAACACTTTCAACAGCACAAAATACTTCCGACAGAAAAAATAGAGCAGCTTTAAAAAAAATTATAAAAAATCAGCAGTAATATTTCAGGACTGTTAGTCCTTACCATTTTTATTATCTAGAACAATATTTTGCAAACTTAAGCCTATGAGCCATATAATTTTTTTTGAGGGGGAGGCGAACGATCCCTTTTGTGGTGTTACCACAATGATTCTTCATTTGCAGGAAGTTAAAGCTTTAGGTGAAACTTGTGTTCTACTACCTTTTTTCCTGTACTGTTTGTTTTCTTGCTTACATATGTGAGAACAAGTAGAGGAGGACAAGGGTATTAGAATACTTTTCTACAGTTTCATGGTTTGCCCTCTGCTGTTGATGGTGCACGACTCCTCAGGCTGAAGAACAATTCAGATCACTGCATTAAGCTGGGCATCCCTTCATAACTTCAATTAATTAGGATTTACTGAGCTGACGCCCTCACTTTTGCTGAGCACAGCTTTCAAAAGTTTACATTACCCTGAGATGATAGATAGAAATTTCAAACCTTTCTCCAGCCTAAACTTGAAGGAAAGTTTTGGTTTGTTAAAAAAAAAGTCTGAGAGACAGAAAAACCATAGAGAAGACAGAAAACTTAAAACACTCAGTCTCGGGAAAAGCTGAGCAGACAAAGGCCAAAGACCAGAAACATCCCAAAACCCCGTGAAAGGGCTATTCAGGACAATTCCCTGCTCACAGGGGCTGAATGAAGTGCAGCTCACATTACCATTTATACGATTTCTGGACGGATTAACAGTTCAAACAAGGCCCCAAAGTGCCACAAACCTACAGATGTGCTCAACTTTATTGCCATGGGTAAAACGTGAAATTAATGGAACCATTTTTAGAAATAAAGTTAAGTACTCGCTTCAAGTCAGCCCAGAATTAGGATGTGGGTACTACCTACCCCCAGGTGATGACTGCTGATTTCCTTAGGCTTTCTTCATGTATAAGTGGATGCACTACTCAAATTTCTGAAGCCTGCTTTAGACACTCAGTAATTTGCTACCACAACACGCAGCACTACCTTCCTTGCATTTCTTTAAGTGTGCCATTTCATACACTGGTCTTTTTTTTTCTTAGAATAAAGGAAAAAAGGGTGTTATACTAACTGAATTATTTTTGAAGTCTTTTTTGCATTCTTAAACTGGCTATCAGCTAGTCATTCATGCTGGATACCAGCTTCTTTCACAGCTGGCAGGAGGCAACGCTCCTGCTCCTCTCCCTCCCACAGCATTTGTCCAGCACACCTCTGTGTTCTCTTAGGAACAGGAGATACCCATCTCAATCTGCCTTGCTTGTAAAACAAGCAGATCAGATTTAGAGAATAACTCAAGTTGTGGAAAACTTTATCAATTTCACAGCAATTAAAACTGATAATTGCATTAAACTCCTCCTTTCCCACTTTAACACACTGTTGCCTGAAGCGACCTGTGTACCCCAATTAATACCTGAGGAAGTCCATCACAGCAAACCTCTTCAAAGCATTTACGCTGTTACATCTTTATTGCACGAGACTATTTTTTTTTTGTAAACCACTGTTCTTGACTCCTTGCTTGGAAATAAATTAAAGATTTGGCTAAAGAAGCAGAGCAGCCAGTAGGGCAGCAGCAGATGGGAATGTGAGGGGCAGGTTCTTGATGATAAAGGAATAAGATACTCCTTCTGACTTACTTTTTTGGTTGATTGCTGACTTGATTGCAGTGTTTAAGTTAGCAGGGGGGTCTTTTCAGGGTCCATGCATTAGGAAGAGGCTTTTTAGCTGACTGTGTGACAGAAGCTTTGCTTTTAATCACTGCCAGATGACAGGCTACTGCCAAGCCTCATCACAAGCCCAACCTCAGCTAAAAGCTTTAAAAGCCCGAGGAGCTGACCAACAGACACAGCAAGATGGGGAGACTATGCTGGAGCCTTTAAATGGCTGCTTTGGGGATCTACCCTTTGCCCTGGGACAAAACAGCAGATGGGCTTTAAAGACACAATGGAGGTGGCTTGAAGGGTAGAGGTAAAAAACAGCAATTCATGTTTTCAAACAGAAGTCATAGGTTTGTATTACTTTCTAATGAATATTTTGTATTAATACCCGAAGAGCAGGTATTGAGAACAAGAGAAGCAGCAGAGAGAGTGCCCTGGGGTGCCTGGAAAGTCAGGAGAGTGATGCAATTTCTAAGCTTATTTAATACACAAGACAATGAAAATCAGATAAAGAAGATGGGAATGGACAAAGTGCAGGAGGGTAAGACTGTAAGGAGAGGAAATGTTAGTGCTAATAAGGTGCTCACGGGTTGGCAGTGCCATCAGTGGGCAGACTCCGCTTAACCCTGTAGAGCCCCGGGTTGGCGCACAGGGAGAGCAAGGGCTGCTGTCCTCATTACAGCTTCCCCACAACCTCCAAGGTGTAACACAAGTTTGTCACCAGCGTCCACCACTGCATGCAAACAGGCACGTACCCAACCCCTACAGAGAAAGAAGGGCTCAAAGAATAAGGATGTAAACATATAGCATGTAGACTACTTAACGCATTAATAACAGGATGTGTTGCAAAGCTTCAAAAGGCAAAACAGCAACGGCATAAAGAAAACGGAACTGGCCCCATTCAAAAGCACTTTGAGAAGAGCTGGTGAAAGACACGGGGTTGGCATGGACCGCCAGTGCTGAGCCAAATGAGGACAGAGACTGTGGTGCGCATGCATCCCAGAGACAGCCAAGGGAACAAATGCCATTGCCCAGGCTGGTTATTTCCAGAGAAAAACTGGAGTGTTGGAGTAGAGTGAGGAAATTTGCTCACAGAAGGTCCCTAATCCATGTCTAAACCTACCACTTCAAAACAAACCTGACAATTCAGCACTTCACAGGAATGGTCAAAATTATTACCTTAAAGATTCACCCACAAAGGCATCCACTTAACAAGCCCCATACAAAGCAAAAGATAGACACAATATCTATGACACAGGTACAGCTGAACAGCAGAATGCAAAGCTATATATACACTGATATACCAGTTTGAAACTTGTACTGCCAAGGTACCTTTTAACGATGAAGTGACATACGTTAAAGTTGGCATTAAAATGCACAAGAAACATTTTTCTGAATAAAACAGAAGGGCCTTGTACCTATTACGTATCTTTTGTAAGTATTAAGCCAGTCTTCTGACCACGCAATATAAAAATCAGGTTTTTCAGGACTGCATGTGGGGAAGAAAAATCAAAGTCTGACACTCTTTACAGGTATTTCCAGGCACCTGCCATGCCTCCACCAGCAATTTGGATACGTGCAATTTTGCCTATCGCTTTTCTCATCAAGGCATCAATCACAGGGCTCACATTTAGACTAGCAAAGAGCTCTATTCCACAGCTTCGCTTTCAGCAAAGCACGCACATTGTTTGCTACAACAAATCGTTTTGCATAGCAAGATCAATGACTGACAATATACAAGCAACACTGTTCCGACATCACTTCAAATGCCAGCCAGAACCTGTGTTTTACTGTTTGACACCATACACGACACTTGGAGAAAATTAATACTTCCAAGCAACAGTTAGCTACCATAAGGCAAAGTAGAAATGCCAAATAAATACAAGCATCATTAAAAAATGGCAAGCATAGTTTTTTCAGAAGACTGCTTGCTATTTGGTAGTTGGTATTTTCTTCCCTTTTTAAAAAGTAGTATATGTAGAGTTTCATGTACCGTGGGTCAAATTACTGTCTGCAATTTCATTGCCACTTGGACACCACCATTAAAACACACAATAAAAAGGTAAAATACTTTCACTTAAGAATTTAATTTCAGATTAAAATTTCCAGCCACTGCAGATACGAGGAGTCTGGGTCTCTGCCATGCAACGCTTGGGCACGTGCCCAGGCCACTTTACCTTGGACACACAGGGCTGGGAGCTGATCTCAGTTACCGGCTGGGAAAGCTTCACGAACCAGAGGACAATGCCAGATTTCCCCGAGGATAATAAGGATCACAAGGATAACCATGCTGCTACAGACAGCAAATATTTATATACTCCAAGATTTATTCAGACTATGCATGCCCTCACAGGCCCATTTGTGGGAACATCCCTCTGAGACAGGAATACTGCTACTGGTTTTTTTTTTAGCAAACAGCAATGATCACATCCTACCATCAGGTGATGCTGAATTTTTTTTGAGTACCAGTGTTACATGTTTTTTCTCGTTGCACACCACAATAGGGTTGAGGAGTGACGGTCTTTCCTCTCACCAGTGGTTTAGCCCTTCTCCACCAGTTCACTGTGCTCTTGGTCAAAGCTCTAAATCATGCGGCTGTAAAATTAGAGCAAGAAAAGCAACAAGCTCATTACAGTGCATCTCCCCCCCCCATTTGATTTGTGGAAAAAAATATGATTTTATTACAGTAAGACTATTTGATGTCATTATTTCTTAAACAGAACCATGGTGAGGCATTATTAAAAAGATATTTGATTTATTTTCCACAAGATCCTTGAGAGTTTGCAGAAAGGCTGAATTAATTCAGAAAAAGAAGTCACAGCAGCGCTCAAATAGGAACAGAACTGGTAGGCTATTAGGAAATAAGATTTTAAAGCATTGAGATTTTTTTCCCTTTATAATCTCTTCTACTTTTCAGGAGTTGTGCACAAGTGTTGTGGGGTGGGGGGGAATGGTTTGCATGTTTGGTTTGGGTTTTTGTTGGGTTTGTTTGTGGGGTTTTGGTTTTGTGTGGTTGTTTGGTTTTTTTTTAACAGTCATTTGTTATCCAGTTCTCTTTTTATTTTTGTTATAAACTAGCACTTGAAGGCTGTGGTCAGATAACATACAGAAATACTTCCCATCTCAAATACAGCCATGAGTGTAAGAAATTTGAGCTCTGGGAAACACAGAAGATTTAAAAGCATCTGCTGTAGCTCCTTAAAGCCATGGACCCTGGCTAAGGGTATATCACTAGCGTGCAGGTGACATGTAGAAAGCCAGGGGTAACACATCTTCCCTAGAAAGCAGGAATAGGATAGAAAGGGCCAGAGAAATCCTGTTATCGATCCTTTCACAATGTACAGAAACAGAGTAAGGCTTCTTTAAGTGTAGCTGAAGAAAACAACACTATTTTGGACCAATTTTTGTACTATATTGAAAAACTTCCTATTTTTTGTCTGCTGATAAACTTGTCAAGGAAGAAACTCTGAGACGTAGCTCAAATATTTGACCTAAGCCAGTAAATCTGCCTTCTGGATTTCAGCAGGTTTAGAGGAAACTCCACTGCCTACTTCTATTTCTTTTATATCTACACACTGCCACAAAGGTTGTACTCAGTAACTTTTCTTAAAACTGGTTCTCCATAACACAGCGTAGACTTCTTTTATCGAAGATGCTAAAACCCACTTTAATGCAGGAAATTTCATAAACAAGTAGCCAAAGACATGTGCATATACCTTAATATTTGCAGTGGTAGCCAGACTTCTTGCCAACACTTTCCAGATAGCTGCTGCCTTACACAAGATTTTCCTTCATCTACCCTTGCTATGATACTTAAAGACACCAAAAGAATAGACTACTATTCTGAAATTCCTTTCTAATCCACTATAGATATCACAGAAACATTATCACAAATACAGAAGGAGAATTGCTGTCAGGACAGAACTCACATTTGAACAAATAGCTGAAAAAACTAGCACAGAAATTCGATACAGGTTAATAAATCACATATTAACACCTGTTACTAGCTGGCTGGCTAGTCAGCCTGTACTCCTGATAGCTACTAGGCACAACTCAATACAGAGTTGGCTGATTGCAACCAAGTGCTATATATTTATTAAAAACCACACACACACCTTGATGAGCACTACAGACTACACTGAACATCCAAGCTGAACTTCTGCGAGCATCCTACAGAGCCAGTTGCACAGGGGCAGTTTGGATCCCTGCTCACATTAACTTACTTTTGCTTAAAATCCTGTATTGAATGGACAGTCCTTAAGTGACAGCTCCTTCAATTCTGCAGACAGTTTCACAGTCATATAGGGAATACATACACGTGCCTCGGCAATGCTGTGCTAATGTCTGTACCTTCCCGCGGACAAATTAAGACAGAACGGGAAATTTTGCACAGCCCAGAAGAATTTCCTTCGTCTTTCTGGTTAAGAACCTCAAATGGACCAGGCTTGTTCTTTCTTTTCCCCTAGAAATCCCACCAAAATCCTTTAAAAAGGCTGAGCTGGTTTGGGGATCAAAGGAGAACAAAAATATCAATTTCTGTTACTCCTATGATGCATGGGAGTATAATGGCACAACACTTCCTCTAACTGGAATAATACAATGTGAATTTGGACCAGACTACAGTACATGTTAATAATTTGACCCTAATGAGTAGATATTACTTCTGTCAATCAAAAATTACAACAGAAACCTCTAGAAACTCTCATGTTTTCTCATTAGTTCCTCATCTAACAAGCTGATCAGTTGGAAAAAAAGACACATCGCTTCCAAACCACCACTTTCCCAAACTGCAAGGGCCTCTTCTGAATACTATTAAAAAATAGTAAGTCTAGTTTGACTTATCTTAGTATCTTTAACCTTGAATTACAAAGGCCCTCAAAACATTCTAAAGAATGTTTTATTGCAACAGGAGACATTATTACTACACAATAGCCCAGTCACCGTTATAAATGAAGAAAGTCTTATTGTTTTTGAACATTAACCTTTCTAAATGCATTTATAAGCAGCACTGGAGTAGACTGAAAATGAAGACAATTGATAATAAAGGTTTTTGAAAAATGAGTAGAAAAAAACAACTTCTGGGCTTCTACTTATTGCAAGTCATTTGGATAAAGCCATACCATGAAACCGCAAGAGACAATTCCACTTAGAGAGAGTGAAATATTTCATTATCAAAAAATATCAAAACGAGCATGTACCTAATCATGGATTACTTACGGAAGCGGCACTGGGAAAGAGCCACACGTGCAGCCAGTCACAGACAGCAGGAGGGGTGGGAGCCCCTCGTGACACAGGGATGGAGGACTAAAGGCAGTGAGGACTATGAGCTATAAGATCATCTCCTTAAACACTTTCCCTGCATGTATTTGGGTTGTTTCTCTAAGACCAACTCAAGCTTCCCCCCTCCCCCCCCCCAAACCGCTCTAAACTTCCTGACAAGTTCCTACTCCTGCAGCACAAGGCAAAAATACTTTTAGGAAGATCATTACCCCATAACACTTAGGAGTTTTTGGGGTTGTTTTAATAAGCTAGCTTTTAAAAAGCAATTTGAAATGCAGGATAAAGCAAGCACTGCAGAAGTGGCTGATGATTGTCCCAGTTCTTTGGGCTACCTGGTGGATAAGTGGATCTAATAACACCACCTGAGTTATAAGTTTCCATAATGGATTTTCAAAGTATATCCTGCCCATGAAGCTTCAAATCACATTCCAATTTGATGCTAAATAAAAACACACACAAAAATACTGTAGATAAATCTTCACTGCAGGTATAATTGACAAAATGCCACTATGCAGAGATAAGTTTATACAGGACTTTAAAATAAGCTATATATGAAATATTCAAAATATTTCAACTGAAATGTACTTTTTCCCTTTGGAGGTGTTTAAAAGATTGCACAGGAGGAGAGATTGAATAATTTGGCATTGCTTAGCCCCAAGAAAAGGAGATGAAAGAGGAACAAAAAGGACAGACTACAAAAAAGGCTGTTGCACAAAGGCAAGGAATAATCTGTTCTGTGTCCTTGTGGATAGGGACAGAGATAACCCACTTCAACTGGGGCAAAGAAAAATCTAAGTCAGGTAAGAAGTGAAACTTTTAAAAAGTAAGGACAGGCCAGGCCTGGCTTAGGCTTCCTGAGCAAGCCTTGAAATCTCTGACACTGGAGACCCTGAAGCAGCAGCAGGGCAAACATTTATCACAGGGGGACAGGGGTGCAGCTGATCCTGGAAAGGAGACAAAAGCTGCCATCTACTTTTGCCGCTATGGATTTCTACAGTTGTCTTCATAACCAGTCATACCAGCACCGTGAGGCAGCAGTTCCTCAGTATCTCCTGTCACCCCTCTAAGAAAATCCCAGCACACAATACAAATGAAACCATGGTTGGGAGGAAATCACGCATTTAACCCTCTCTTGAAAAGTAGCAGCTATTAAAGGGGCACATGACAAGGGTTGTTACAGCTTATCCAGTCTCCAAAAGCAGGGCGGGAGGTGTTTGACACTGCAATTCAGAAGTGTGATTAACAGCATCAGCAGATCTACCCAGTTTTGCTTGAGACCAAGAAGTAGAGAAACAAGAGTTTCAGCACATGCACAGGCTGAAAACCCAAGTATTCCCTGACTTGGCAGCAGAAGCTCCCACTAACAGCATTCCCCAGGCTGGATGAGTGAGCACCAGCTCAGAAACACCCCTTTCGACAGCTGTAACAGCCCCAGCACTCGCATGTGCGAGGAGCCAGAAGTCACACAGGGCAAAAGCCAGCCAGAAGCTTCCCTGCTGGTACTCACTGGGAGCGTGGAGGCAGGTGGGCACAGCAGGGCTGCTCCTTACCCAAAAGGGTAACAGAAACAGTTATTTAAGTGCTATTTCAGTGGGATTTCAAGTCACAAAACCCCCCTCTATGTGCTTTTCAAAATCTCAAAGTACACTTTCAGGATAAAAAGGGGGGCAGAGAGCAAAGAAAAGAGAAGGGGAGCAGACAAAAGGCACAGCCCTTTCATCACCCTGGTTTATAGATTAACCCCCGCCAGTGGTGTGAAGCCTTCCTGACCATTCAGTACCCACGACAACAAAATCTTCCAACTTCCCTGTCAAAATTTTTTCCAGCATAACAGAACTTGTATCTTCTTTCTGTTTGTTCTGGAAAATAATTAAGCTATTGCCTCTTTGACTTTGTTCTAAAAGTAAAAGTATGAAGCTGTATCCTAAAGATATTTTTAGCTGTAGATGCTTTCTGGTGCACTAGTTAAAAATGAATAGTTCCCTGCTATCTCCAAGTGCTTCTTGCTGCTGAAGATGAACATGGTGACTCGACACCTTCACAGCACAAGATGCCTCAGTTAGGACTGCCATCTCTCTCTACCCTATTTACAATTAACATAAAATGCTAGTGTTCAGTTTAGAAAATTAAAATCACTGTCCCCCACTGCTGCCTCTCAGTATAGTAGCAAAAGTAGCTCTTTTAGCAAGGGTGGAAAAGTCTAGGCAGGCTCACATGAATGATGGTGCTGTAATTATCTTTTTGTTGTTCAATAAAGCTTTTACAGATAAAAACCAGATCTCCAGGAGTTAAGTGTAATAGAGATGGCTAGACCCCTTGTATTTTTTTTGGCTCCCACAGTGCACAAAAAAATCAGTAACAGCAGTACTGTATTTCGAATTCTTACATTACATGAAAAACAGCCATTAGAAATATAAAGTCAAACCCAAATTGCACATCTCATTGTCTTCTCTGAGAAGGGAAAGAAAAAAAGGAAAGAAAATAATTGAAGCAGAAGACAGTACAAAAGAGCATCTAAATTGCCACTGACAAGGGATTTAGAGCTTGGCTAACAGTGGAAGCCCCTCCAACTAGAGGCTGCTAATGGAAGATGTGCAGCACCACAGTAACAGAGACATGGCTGAAAAATGAAGATTTTTAAAGAAACACCTGAAGCAGGAAGGCTTGCACAGCTCAAAACCAGTTAAGAACAACACCTGGAGCTTGACACAGTATGTCAGTCCATCCCCATCAGTGCACTACCTGGAATAGAGACAAAAAAATTGCAACAGACCACACGATGCAAAGGGGTGTTCAGGCATAGCAAAGCATCCTCCTTCCTCAGTGTGCACAACCATGGCACAGCGAGGCCAGAGCACCACAGGGCATGATAAATGGATTATCCGTCAGAGCAAATTGGACATTAATTACCTTGAAGTCAGATGCAAAAGCCAGTGGGCTGCTGGGCACTGTGCCTGGCATTAAAAGAAAAAGCACTAAGCAGTGGGACGTAAGTAGGCAACATCCTGGACTCCACAGTTCAGCTCCAGAAAGAAATACATGGTTTGGCTATATGGGTAAACACTCCCTCAATTTCATACACTTTAGAGAAGCAAGAGACTAAAGTAGCTGAGAAAGCACTTAAACATCTTCCAGGAGACAGGGAAGAGAAAACAGAGAGATCCCAGCCTCTCCAAGACTCATGCCTGTGGGAAAGCTCTCTTCCTCCTCCAGCAGCAGCCAGAAGAAAGGCTGAAAAAGGCCAATTTCATGAGGAATCAAGTAGTGACAAGCAAAAACCAAGGCGGCAAGCAGACTCACTGGTCAAAGCAGGACAAACGTCCTCAGCACAGCCGATTGTTAAATGAGGAAAAAAGGGAGCTTTCCCAAGGTCCTACAGAGGACCTGAAACCCTAAATCTCTAAAACCTAAATTTAATGGTCCGAGAAACAAAATTTCTATTTCCTCCTCTCTTCTGCTTCTACTGACTTCAGTAAGTCCAGAACACTGAATCATATCTTATATGGATAGGCTTTTTCTTCTCACTGTAAGCAAAATGCTTCAACTGGATCATGACCTATACTCTTGCCCCATAAATACTCTTGATTTACAAAATTTGACCCAAGTATGTGCAGAAAATTCAAGTCATTAGAATACATCCAGCAACTTGCTTGCAATTTTTGTTCTGGAATGCAGGGCTTGTGCTCCTTCCAAATGTCTCAAAAATACGCGAATGTTAAAATCACTGTAATAGAAGTGTAAAATAGGCTAAAACATACTGTCCCTGTAACTTCATGCTACAACTTACATTTGTTATCCTTGTTAATGTAAAATAATGGTAAAAAAAATAACCTCTTGTCTTTCTAGAGCAGACTAGAGAGTGATTCTGACTATAACCTTGTTGCATTTTGCTGTCAGAAAACTCACTCATGTATATTTGATTTATAGGACAAAGCTGAACTCCAAAGAAATAAAGGACATTTTTCAAAGTAGGAAGCAAGACAGAAGAGAATGTTATCTTCCATCAACGAATGTTATTAAACACATTATCTGACACTGAACTTGAAGACAGTCACAATGCTTCGAAAGGATAAAAATCAGACATTTATGTTGCTTCTCTAATTTTGAGATTCATATTTAGTAGTACCGAAGCAGACCATGTAATTTAACTTGAAAAACTTTATGTTATATAACAAAAGAATCTGAGCCGCGTAAGCAAAAGGTTGTGTCCCTGCCGTTGCCTCCAAACTCAGAGGCTCAGTACCTCCATCTAAAACCAGCAGCTCATACCAGAGAGTTGAGGAACAACCTGAAGGTGACATTTGGTGAAAATCAGCAGGGCTAAAATTAACCATAAAGCAGCTGCAGGCCTCAACTTGGCAACAGTCAGCAGCAATTTCAACATACCTACACAAAGCACCATTAGCTTCAAGTCTCCAGGGGAGGCTGCAACCGAAGGACCTCCCCACGTTTGCATTTACCTTCCTGTTCTGCTTTCCAAAAGGCAAGTCCTACCCTCTCTGTATTTAGGGGCAAGAAACACATCTACAATGAGATGAGAGCCCAAAGTCCAGCGCCCCAGCTAAGAAAACTCCAGGCAAGATTTTACCACCATTGCTTAGCAATGCATCAGAGTTGCAAAGTGTATCATCATTATTTTAGTAAAAAAAAAAGATATGTCATATGTAGCTAATAAAATGCAATTTTGTATCAAATAATAATATAAATGGGTTATTTTAATATATCCAACCCCAACAGTACGCAAAACCCCTTCCCTGACTGGGTTCCTAATGAGGAATTTTCTAAGACCCTTTCAGAGTAAAGGCAAACGAACAAGACACAAAAGCCCATCTGCTAACAGAAATATCTTTGTCTACGTCAGAGGAAACTTATTTTACACGATTTGCATGCAAGCCTATTCCCTCCTTTGTGTGCATACCTATTTAATCTGTGCAACAAATGCTTGGTTTTGCGCACATGCTCATTTTTGCCAGATCCATTCATGGTACAGGCAGCTGAAATCTGGACTCAAATACATGCACGTTGCATCTTTGCTATGGTAGCATTTTTCTTCCACGATTCACTATCGTCTATTTTTCTGCACAGCCCCCTCCCCATACGTCTCTGCAATTTTATTTGCCAAGCTTATTTTTAACAGCATTGCCTTTATACTTAAAGCATGAAGTACTTTCATCTAAACTGTAACTATAGGCCCAACTAACGTTATAAAATGATGCCGGAGTCATACAGCGCGTACCAAGCAACAGCACTGTCCTCTGGTACTGTGCCATCATTTTCTCTTTCACTGAACTACGGGCCTCATAGAAAATTTAATGCATGCAGATTGCTAGTGTTGCTATTTCTGCACTAATGCCTCTTATTATATTTATCACCACCAGCTAATGATTCTCTGGCACCATTTACATGTTTATTTCTTTTTCAACAGGCTTTCGCTGAAGCTGCAAAGGTTTCTTTTTTGTCTGGTAATAGTAATAAGCATCTCTTCTTTCCCATTACTCACAAAATTAATGGAATTTATTGCTAGTAACTATCACTTGCACACAAACATAATTCCATTGGTTTTTTTCTTTCCTGATACACATTTTTTTGCCAGATACCAATTATATATTAAACTGGAGTATTTATGCGGGATTAAAATCAGCAAAAAAGATTCCCTTACCTTTTTTCTTATTCACAGAATGATGGGTACACCTAGTCCATTAAGTTTTCCTTTTATCCGGGGCCTCTGCTACCCCTAGGGCATCTTCACTAATCAACCTCTTTCCTCCCCATTTGAAATAACTCCCTTCGAGTAACTTTTTTGCATCATCCCTTGAAGAAGGTCACTACCTCAGTGGGCTACAGATAGATTAACCTGGACCCCAACTTACTCCTTTCCTATCGATCTAGAAGTGCCTTCTTCCTGGCAAGGGGTGCTTCTGTGAAGTGTTTTGGCACTGATCAAAGAGCCTTCAGAGATCAATCTTGGTCACAGCACAAGCACACCAAACTCCAGAGCACCCTGAGACAGCAAAATCCCAACCAGAGCAGGTGCTTCCACCAGCACCTTGCACTTAAAAGTGGAGTGCAGAGACAGCAAATTGGTTTAGTGACACTAAAAGAAACCTAAACATGCACATACTTATTTTCTCCTTTTTATTTTCAAAAGGCATATGGGAAAGAGAGACAGAAGAGCAAGACACAGAGAGCCTGCTTGCTGTCAGCTTGCACAGGACCATCTGCTCTTCAGGAGATATGCTATATGCACAATAAATTGAGATTTAGGTTTCTGACACAGTTAAAAGCAAAACAATGTCAACACACACCTCTTTAAAGCACCTCTGGCACCAGCCTTCTAAATACTGGATTTTTGGGACCCAAAGTAGTTTTAAATCTGCTATAAAATTTTATCAAAAAGGTTCCAAAACCAGATTCCCCAAAGCCCTTTATTTACTCTGCCACAATAAGAAGATAACAGTAGCATCATTCCCTATAATACAATCCATCTTTCCCCCTTTTGCTGACGAATAGCTTTGGGCACCAGAGACACCAAGGGCCACGGCAGGTCATTAAGCTACACTCACTGTTAAGAGTCAACTGGTGCACGTGCTGGCCACAGTTGGGGAGTGATGGATGGCACTGGAACTACACCCGTCAGTAGGACCTGCGAGCAGAGGCACAGCTGCCAGCTCCCTTTTCCCCCAATCGCCTTTAGAGGGAATTAATCAACAACACTCAATACCAGCAATAAACAGTGAAAGTTGAGAGATAAGGACCACCAGCAACCACTTTACCAAAGTCAGAGCTTGCAAAAAACCATATGTTATGTGCAATTAACATCAGAAATGGCTGGCTGGTCTTACTTCCTGACACTCATCTCATGGCTGTATAATTATAGGTCATTAGCAGACAGCAATGCAGAAGACGCTGCACAGACATATGTAGATTTTGTTTACCCTTATTAAATGATTCAGAACCATGTTAACTATGCAAGAAGAGCTTTTAGAGGTCTTAAATCCCGAATAAAGGCAGAATGCTCCATTCCTGGCCTATCTCCTTCCCTTCTGGTACAGGGAGGGACTTCCCTGCATGACCTGACCCTGCTACCTTGGATATCGGCTGAGAGGAACACAGACACCCTGTTTCCAGATTTATCACCACATGGGGTGAAGAACACCTTCTTGATACTGATTAAGTTCAAGTGATTTTGAAGCATAATCATCTCATTGAGTTACACATGAACAGAAAGCCTTTACTCACAAACATGCAAACCAGACTGTGTCATTGTAACTGTTTGCAGAAGATAACATCTGTTAAATAAGAAAAATAAGCCTAATTTAGGGTTGAATCAGACACTTCA
Organism: Phoenicopterus ruber ruber; assembly: GCA_009819775.1. NCBI lineage: Eukaryota > Metazoa > Chordata > Aves > Phoenicopteriformes > Phoenicopteridae > Phoenicopterus > Phoenicopterus ruber. The sequence goes on from CM020221.1 coordinate 3,010,309, forward strand.
CTCTCCCACATTATTTTCCCAGAGTGGTTTTCTGCAAGCTTTTCCTTGGGGCAGATTCATGTCTCAGGTCTCCTTTCATACCTTGGGCTGCAGGTTAAAGCTCTTAAAGCTTTTTATTTTGGCCCCACATGCTAGATTTTGGAGCCAAACTCCCCCAGACCTGTGGGGTCTGGACAGATTATATCCCTTCTACTGACATGTATTTTGTTTCCTCTTACCCAGAAGCACACCCAGCTTTCCTTGGAGGCATAAAGCCTCATCATTAAACCAGGTGCCAGCCCCAGTGCTGGGCTACCCAATGGACAGCAAGGGCAACACTCTGCCCCCATCTCAAGCCAAGGTCTCTTTGCTAAAACTTTACGCTCCGTGTTAGCTCTTGCATTAGCAAACAGACTGCACGTGGGCAGCTGAACAGGACTGATGTGTTTGGCACATTACCGGCTTTAACAGAAGGTTGGATGCAGTAGTAGTTAACCACTTTGTGGTGGCAACACTTTTAGGGGTGGCCAAACCCCTTTCCCCTTCTCTCTTCTAAATATAGGGTAATAAAATCCTAGCCATAAGCCACCAAAGTGCTTGAAATGATCTCATAGTTTACTGTGTGTATATATCTTCTCAACAACCTCCTACCATTTAAACAATGAAAACAAGAGCCAGGCTCCAGCTTTAGTCCTTTTTTGTTCCTCTTATTTTCACATTAGTATTCAAAAAGCAGGTCAAGTGCAATGAAGATTATATTAGACCACATGTCACAGCACTGCCTAAAAACACTATTACTATCCTTATATTTTAAGAGCAGACTTTATTTTTGTTCTATTTCAATACATCACACAAGTCAAAGCAGCAGCGCCTGAAACATACCACAAGTTAGACACCTTTATCTTACACAGATTGATACTGTTCTGCGATATGATTTAGCGCTTTCATACACTCATACAACATATCAAGATGCCTGGACCGAGAGGCAGAACCGATCCCGAATGCGCTCCTCCTCCCCATAACCACAATACCACTAGCTGGCAAGACACTGCATCAAAGTCATTTTATCCGCTACTCTCCACATGAATTTGAGGTGCAAAGGTTAAGTAGCTTATTGAACCAAAATTCTAGGGATGATTTAGTTTACTTGCCCATTAATTAGAATTTAAGCCCTTAGTACATACTTTCCCCCCCCCCAATTAAATAAAATGCTTTGGGGACAGAAAGGATTAAATAAATATCCAGCCTGTTTCCTCACAAAGAGCTGCTGCAGTAGTGTGTGTGCCATACCATGTATCACTCACCTGCAAGTTTGCTGTTACAGGTCTACACCATTAGGTTGCACATTATAGATTAACAATAGCAGCAGTAAGCAGCTTTACAGTAAGTAGTTCGTGTGCTTGTTCAGCAGTTTCTTTATAAATTGTGTATCTGTACTGTTTAATCTGAAAACTACAGCAAGCACCTAAAAAAGCTGGGCATATCTACTATGCCATTCATCTGATTTAAACAGCTTTTTGCTTCTCGGGTTCTCAGCAAGCAAACGGCACTTCTATGATGTGTAGAGTTGAGAAGCAGCGTACAAAACCCAAAGCGAACCACTTGCTGTGCAAAGTTTTACTGGTCCTAAGAGAAGCCCAACAAGAATCTTACATTTCTGTGAGCTAACCTGCAAGTGCACAGTGACCATTTCACTGGAGGTTATATTCATAATTCGGCTAACCTGAAGTGATAATGTGTTTTTTGCAAGGGAGTTTTAATCTATTCCTAATATTTATTGATGATAATTCAATTGAAATGTTAGTTCAAAGATAAAAGCTAAATACCACAACTTTGCATAATGCATTTAGTCTTAAGGGCTGTATTCAATCTCCTGTAGGGTTTGGACCACACTTGGTAAAATAACTGTTTTCTAATAAGTTTGTTCCAGACATTAAAACATCATTATAACAGCAGTTTATGCCATTAATTCTTCTCTTAAATGTAGAATTAATTTTACTACATGCCCATTGAAACAAGTATCCCTGACACTGCTATTTGAGATGTTAATGATTCATTATGGTGCTCATTTCAGAGATTATTTTCCAGTCATTTCTTCTGTTTTTCCTATCTATGTGGAAATAATCATCACTGACACACTAATTAATTCACTCAAAATAGTCAGGAGCTCTCCTTTCGTGGGGGTGGGAGAAGCTGGGTTGCACACAGTATCAAGATGACAAACATTTAAAGAATTTCATAGAATCACAGAATAGAATCATAGCATTGTTTGGGTTGGAAGAGACCTCTAAGATCATCGAGTCCAACCATTAACCCAGCACTGCCAAGGCCACCACTAACCCATGTCCCCAAGCGCCACATCCACACATCTTTTAAATCCCCCCAGGGATGGGGACTCCACCACTGCCCTGGGCAGCCTGTGCCAGGGCCTGACAGCCCTTTCGGGGAAGAAATGTTTCCTAATAGCCAATCAAAACCTCCCCGGCACAACTTGAGGCCGTTTCCTCTTGTCCTGCCGCCTGTTCCTTGGGAGAAGAGACCGACCCCCCCTGGCTCCAACCTCCTTTCAGGGAGTTGCAGAGAGCGAGAAGGTCTCCCCTCAGCCTCCTTTTCTCCAGGCCAAACCCCCCCAGGTCCCTCAGCCGCTCCTCACAGCACTTGTGCTCCAGACCCTTCCCCAGCTCCGTTGCCCGTCTCTGGACACGCTCCAGCCCCTCAGTGTCTGTCTGGGAGTGAGGGGCCCAGAACTGACCCCAGCACTCGAGGTGCGGCCTCGCCAGGGCCGAGGACAGGGGGACGATCTCTCCCCTACTACTGCTGGCCACACTATTGCTGATACAGGCCAGGATGCTGTTGGCCTTCTTGGCCACCTGGGCACGCTGCTGGCTCATCTTCAGCCCCTGTCGACCGACCCCCCCAGGCCCTTTCCCACCAGGCACTTTCCAGCCGCTCCCCCCCAAGCCTGTGGCGCTGCCTGGGGTTGGTGTGATCCAAGGGCAGGACCCGGCTCTTGGCCTTGTTGAACCTCATACAATTGGCCTCAGCCCATCGATCCAGCCTGTCCAGATCCCCCTGTAGCGCCTGCCTGCCCTCCAGCAGATCAACACTCCCACCCGGCTTGGTCTCATCTGCAAACTTACTGAGGTTGCCCTTAATCCCCTCGCCCAGATCATTGATAAAGATATTAAACAGAGCTGGCCCCAACACTGAGCCCTGGGGAACACCACTTGTGACCAGCTGCCAGCTGGACTTAACTCCATTCCCTGCAACTCTTTGGGCCCACCCATACAGCCAGTTTTTTACCCAGCCCAGAGTACACCCATCCAAGCCATGAGCAGCCATTTTCTCCAGGAGGATGCTGTGGGAGACAGTGTCAAAGGCTTTACTAAAAAGTCCAGGTAGACAACATCCACAGCCTTTCCCTCATCCACTGAGTGGGTCACCTTGTCATAGAAGGAGATCAGGTTGGTCAAGCAGGACCTGCCTTTCATAAACCCATGCTGACTGGGCCCGATCACCCGGTTGTCTGTACATACCATGTGATGGCACTCAAGATGACCTGCTCCATCACAACCTCAACAATAACTGTGCAGCAAAACACCATCCTGAGTCCATGTTTAGGCACAGGAAGATACTTGACTTGATCCGATTCAGTGAGTCAGATGAGCAAAACATTTTGATCAAATCCTTACTGAAGGAATCAGGTGAACTGAAACTATTCAGAGAACAAGTGTATTCTTTTACATTTAATTGAATTGTTTGAAAAAAGAAGAGATCACATTGTGGGTTTTAAAAGTTGGGAATTAAAAATAAAATGTTTAGGCAACATAGATATTGAATATCTTCAGAAATGAAAGAACAAAACACTTTTTTCATTTCAAATCGCATCATACCTCAGAATTTGAAATGCTAGCACTTTTAAAGTAGAAATATTTATTCCTTTTTGCTTAATTCTTACCTCAGTCTATGATTTGTTTCCTCCCGTTTTGCCAAACTCAACACAGCAGTTTATTCACAGCAACCTACTTGCACATCGCCCTTGCAACCCTGCCTCTGGGGATTTCCCGCCTTGCCCTACAGCCCCTTCCACCTTTCCCCGCATCCCTGACAGAGGTACTAACCTCCATCAACCCGCTTCACAGAGGGCCTGATTGTATCCCAGCTCGTTTCAACAACAAAATTTCCAATTCAGCTTTCTGTAAGACATTTGATATTCTGTCTACTCTCTCACCTTCCTGATTTTATTCATTACCCCTGTCAGCAGTCCCCGACCTTCTCCTTGGCATTTCTTAATTTTCCTCAATTACCGATGGACTTTTTTTTTGTACTTGCCACAAGAGAGGCATCACAGGCAGCTAGTGAATGAAATGGTACTGAAGGAAAGTCTGAAGTTTCAAACAGGAAACTAGATTATTCATTACACAATAAATTAGAAATTTCACATCTGCTCTGAAGATATCACATCAAAGTCTCCAACAAGAATGGTTTCTTATTAGCCTCTAAGCAAAATTTTTGTCCTGTATTATCACAGCAAGTGGCTGAAACCAAAGGAATTTAATAAGCACCTCTGAACTGCAAGTCAGGTTCCTCACCGAGTCCTTAATTGGAATATAGTAGATCCTGCAGATGAACAGGCTCAAGGACATGCATTTTGCCACTTCTGCCTGATCAGGGGTGAAACATGTCAAACTATTTTCACAAAGTTTCAAATTTATTTGTTCCTGAATATCCGGAAAGCTTTTTCAGAAAATCACCACCTCATCTCCACCCCAATTTAAACCATGTCTCCACCTTCATTATGCAAGTCTAGTGCATCTTACACAAGTGAAAGCAGATACATAGCAATGCAGTAAACACTTATTTTGGAATTTCTACTGTGAATTCTCACCTACAGCCATCCACAAATTGCAGCATAATTTGCTTTGTGAAGTACAAAATTTAAACCAGCCCATGTTTGAAACCAGCTGGTTGAGGAGGGATCAGCGATACAGTGGGCAATGTCCAACTTTGTTCCATTAGTCTCTTCCCCTTCAGCAGAGGGAGGGACTTCTCCAGCTGATGCAACCCAGGAAAAGGCTTCAGGGAGATCCTTTCCTGACACAGCGTGGGGAGGAGACAACTTCCGACATTGCAGGGGCTTTATGTGCCTGAGTGATCCCTTGGAGCATAAAACTATTTTTTAATAAATTCAGATACAGTAAAGAATAGCATTTCTGTTATCCCACATTAAAAAACCCCACTGTTTATTAAAACATGAAAGTCTTAAGGGGGAAATATACAACTCGGTCACAATAACCCAACTCTGGTGGTCAACCACCCAAACCAAAAAAAATTCTGTAAAAGCAAAAAAAAAATCCAAGGAAACAGGCAAATATTGCAGTTTTCTCTTTTCCAAAGAGAAAAAGTTCACAGGGAAAACAAGCAATCCTAATTTCAGAACTAGATTCTCCTTCAGGGGAATTTTACAGGAACACGAGGAGGCAGGGCAGAGACAGAGGAGCTCAGAGGATGCATTGGACATAGGACTGCTCGTGCTTGGGGCTTGTGACACCACAGTTTAGGGGAAAACATGTTACCCCTGCAGGGACAGGAGGAGCAAAACCATGCCAGCTCTGACCCAGGGCAGCCTGCATCAGCAGTAGTCATGCCCACAGGTCCCTCTTTGGCCTCTCGCATCCCACGTTACCCGAACACCTCGCAAGCAAGCACCAGGTGGATTCCCCACACACACACACTGGGCAGAAGGTAACTTGTACACCAACAGCATACGCAGCACATTTTGAGGACTAAACTTAAGGCATCCTTTATCTGAAATAGACCCCTAAGGACACCATATGGCATCCTCTTCCCTAGTGTTCCCTCAAGTACTTCTCTGGAAAAATTGCCTGTAGCTCAGGATTGAAAAGAAAATATTGACAAAGTATCTTTTCTGCAGAGCATTAATAGCCAGGAAGAAAAAAAAAATAATTTCACCTTCTGCAGTCTTTAAGACTAGGTTTGGATAATAGCAAATCTTCTCCTTTTATCAAGCCTGCACATTATGAAGGAATAGACACGCCGCTGTCCTCATTTCACCCCTGCGCAACAAACTCAGAATTGCGTGATGCTGGATCGCTGCAGGCAGCTTCGGGTATGCTGCAGTGCAGGAGCCTGAAGCCCCCCTCTCGCCCCACAGCCGCTCCCTCTCCTCCATTACCACAACTCTGCTTCAAGCGGAAGCAGACATTTGGGGATGCCCTTTTTCTACTCTGGCACCTCACAACAGTAACCTGTATATAACAGCCACCTTTCTGTTATCTTTTAAAACCACTTCATCTCTAACTTGCTCTTTCAAGACCATTAGTAGCAAATTTGCTAACAAAGTGCATTCTCTCTGGGTTGCCTTGCCAAGGGGTCGCTGGATTCAGTCCTTACTTCTGTTGGCCCCATTCCTGCATATCTGGGCTTCACACATCTGACAATTTTTCACCTCATTTAGAGCACATGCAGACGTTCATTATTCTGGGATCTGGCTTGCTGAATTGCTTCCAATGCACATAGCCTGAGTTTATTTACCTACTTAAGTCTGACAGCATGCAATGTTTGTTATTTGCTCTTTGCTCATATGGCTGACTTGCCTTTCACGTGGTTTCATACACTAAGTTTTTAATCCTCATTTTTAAGGCCACAACAGGTAAGTACTACGTATCATAGAAGTTAGCACGAGGCCCATGCAAGCGCAGGGATATGAACTGGCCCGACTGTACGCAGCTTCTGAGCCAAACTCTTATTTCAGTACTTAGCAACTCTTTTCTATTTATATCAGGCAGCAGCTCCAAGGCTTTACTTTTCGGACCTGGATTAGCTATTCATTAACATGGCAAAGTCCAAGTCATTCAGCACAAAGAAGTTCTTTTTATTTCGTGTGTCAAACTGAGAAGAAATCACTTCCCGCATTGCGGAGGTTCTTTTAAAACAGCAGCATTGAATAACTGTTAAATCACAGCTAATAGAGGCTTTACAGGAAACATTTTTGTACATGAATGCAACACTGAAGGGTAATGGACTTCCACTGAGCTAGCAAATTGTGCACAGGTAAGAGAGGTGTTTTACCAAGACAGACAAGAGCTGCCAGAACATCATTTTGAAAGGGAAAACAACAGAACTGACCTTGATAATACAGCACAGAGACTATAGCGTTGCAGGGATCCTTGATGTGACAGAGAATGAAAAGGCAGGTCGGCTTTGCAGCGCTGCACCATTGCAACGCGGCGTCACGTCCCTGCAACGCAACACGGGGGACATTCAGTCCCTGATGTGGTCTTGCTGAAGAGCCACATCACCAAACGCCAGCCTGACCCCACTGACTGCCACCTCCTCACAAGAGACAGTAGAAGCCGCTTGGGTGAGCGCTCTGTATAACCACCGGACAGATAACCAACATTTTTATATCAGTGAAGGAAACTGGTATTTTTCCCCCCATACTTTTAGCCAAGCTGAGCTCTGCTAGCCCTAACGCTACAAGAGGAGACAACTCTTCCTAGTCAATAGACAGGCAGAAAAGGAAACTCCCACAAACAAGCTGTTGTTAATATCCGATGTTAATTATAGAGGCAGTTTTAATAATAGTGTTTAATGGCATGAAACAAGAGTCAATGCAAAATGGCTTTAAGTAGTAAAGACTCCAGGAAATACTATTTCTATGTCTACATTCTGATACAATTCAGTAAGACTATTTTAAATTGCTGTTTCTGATTTTTACTAATCTGAATTTAATTATGCTAGATAAAAATCACAATCTAACCATTTTCTATTTAAATTATTTAGAGAGAAAAACACAAAATTAAGGGGACACATAAACTCAGTTTTCATTTCATGATCCAGTATTCTAGAGTGACCGATACTAAGATTTTTCTTTAAAAAAAAGCCATTAGTGGCAACCTTGTTTTATTCCACTGTGCTCCCTCAGAAAAAATGAGTTTTGGCTTCTGAGGGTCATAATTCAGCATTTCCACCAGAAAACAAAAGTTAAGAGCTTAACTCTTCCCTCCTATGCCTGTCTTAACTTACTAACTTCCGCTATCTTTTAGTGAGGAGATGGCTTAACTTACCAATTTCCTCTGAGTACACTTATTATCACTTGATGTTTTATTCACTTCCTACAGATCATACTCTTCTTAAAATCATTTTTTATTTGCAGTGTTTTAGTACATTTGCAGCTTTGCTACATTTTCACTTTTTATGATGCATTCGTCTTCTCCTCAAAACCTGTCTCAACTCCAAAAAAAATCTAAAGCCGGAGGAAAAGAAGTATTTTGCAAAGGGACCAGAGTGACTGGGGCTGCCTTGGAGGAAATTAAATCAGTGTCTCTGCAGCGATCAAAAACACCACGCTAGTTATAGTTGCTCAGTGCAAAGCAATTGGATTTTCCCTGCTGAGCAGCTGCTATTGCATTTGCTTTGCTGCAGCCTTTTGTGGCTACTACCTCCATGTGAGGAGTTGCACAAGAGTACGATACTGGCAGCATAAGGAGAGAGCACATGCTAAGGGAGAGCTACAGACCACCGGTTTTTGTTTGGTTTCAGCAGTACTGCACCGAGCATTAGCTACATCAAGCCTATGTAACAGGATTAGATGAGTCCAGAAACTTTAACTTGGCAGAAAGCTGCTGAAATTCCCCACAAAACACCAAGGTGTTCGCTAGAAGAGTGCCAATCTCAGCAGCAAAGACTGGCCCCTTGGCGTCAAAAACATGAGCTAACATTTGCTCCATTATAAGGTGGTTCTGGCAGTTTACTTTCCCAAATCTCCCATGAAGATTAGGTCACACTGTGCTAATTGCTGTACAGAAACCTCAGCACAGAAACACAGTCCCTCTTCCAAATAAGTCATAATCTTGACTGACTCAATTGAAATTGAGTTTCTGCTTGAGGCAGACTGCTTTCTTACAGGCAGCCGCCTTTCCAAAGGATAGCAGTTACAGTGCCTGGGCTTAAAGTCACTCTGAAACCTGGACAACTTGTACCAAACTAGAGCATTTGGGGCACTGTTTTTAGCTGCTTTTTGGTCACGAGCTCATAACAGTGTTAAAAGAAGCTGCTTGAATGTTTTTGCAAGAAGTCAAAAAAGACAAACCAAAGGGAAAGAGAAATAAAGTGGAGAAGGATAAGGAGTCAGAGGTCAAGAGGCAGCAGGTCTCAAGCGAGTTCCCTGCTGCTGATTAATCTTACACAAACACCACTTTTTCAGCTGCATGGGAAGACAGAAAAAGGGTTAGAGAAGAAGGAATAGGTTTATGAAGCAGCTTATGTATCCACAGGGAGGAACACAAGTGACCCATCGCTTCCCAGCCTGATGACAGGTAAGAGAGCAGTGATGCCACCTGTGCCAGAGAGCAGGAGGGAGGTTCGGGTGGTCAGCCCTATCCGTATTAAATTTAATCAACAGAGAAGTATCCAAGGAGAAATGGCAGAGTTGGATGAACTAGTGGAAGAGGACAGGCAAGAAAGAGCAATGTGCAAATAAAGCTTCCCTTGAGATCAGCTGAGGCCGCACCACATCCATTCCACCATCCTTGTCCTCAAGAACAGTTTCCTAACACCTACCCTAGCAGCTCTGTCTGTAGCTCAAACCCATCACTTTTTCCCCCCTCTTTCAAAGCCAGTTCCCATGCCTCATCCCCATGCTCCTGCCTTCTCACATACTGAGGGCAGGCTGGCCAGCTCTGCCAGCAAGCAGAGGCACCCAAGCTATATTTTAATGACTGCAAGGCACGCCACCAAGTAGAAACCCTGCACCCCAACTGCAGCTTTGCACTAATGTACATACAAATAAAAGTTGTGTTTCAAAACTGTGTGAGGAGTCTACAGCTGCTACAAGCAACAAGGCTGATGCAGTCCTAGCAACTTCGCAGCCCCTCACAGCCTTCAACTCCTCTGTCACTGTACAAATTTGTGTCCTAAACCCAACATCATATTACAATAATTTCTCAGCAAGATTTTTTTTATTTTAAATGGCATAGCCTGTCTAGTGATACAAAATCACAGTTAATCTACAGATTTGCACTGAAACTATTATCCTACTATAGTGATTTTGCATTGTAATAGCTTCATTAGCACAGCCTCCAAAGAATCACTCAAATACTTCAGTGTAATTTCAAATTGTAACAGAATTGTAATGATATTGGAATAGGCTGTCCATACATTTGCATTGAAATTGGACTGATATAATAATCACCATCCATCAAGCCATTTACACTAAGTCTCCACGGACTTACACAGAAAATTTTGCCATTGAACTCCAGCACCACACAGCTTTATAACACTATTTTTCCTTCTGGATTCCTTTTTAAACCTATGTTTATTCCCTCACCATAATCCAGATGGAAATCTGGATAAGTCTGTTCAAGACAGAGTTACGTTTCCAATTCCCATGGTGAGGAAATATATATTGTAAAGTAATCATAAAGCCACTAAGTTTCTCACCTGCTCATCATAATTTCAGCTCTTATATGTCATTCAACACCATTGAGTTCTTTCTCCATCCTATTATCCTATTCAAGAAACCTTCAATATTATTTAGGTCAACTTCTATCAAGAAGCTAGGGAAAAAGACTAGATCTATGGAAGTGTTACAATATGGTTAGTTTAGGAACCTGTACTGTTCACTTCTCTAAAAATACTACATAGGCAAAGAAATTCTAAGCCATAGCAGCTGCAAACGTGTGACCACTGCATTGCAAATATCCAACCTGCAGCTTTTCATAATAATAATGTACTAAGAGCAAGTGCATTAGCCTCCAAAATGTCACTAGCAGATGGGAAGCATGTTAAGGGCAGCAATTTAAGCAAACACGACCAAACAAATCTTTGCTCTAAACTGCCAAAAATTAACTACTGAAAAAGTTAAGCTCATTTGCTTGAGGAATTTCCAGTTATGGGGCTTGGTGGGCCCCAAAGTCACAGGGCTGTAAGGCAGCGGGCCCAGACGTAACCATGTTTCAGAGAGGCTGAGCAAAAAATAACCACACTGAGACACTGCTGCAGAACGGCAGCGAGGTTTGCTCCATCTCCTAATGACTTCATTCAATTGCACCGATGAGACTGTTTAAACGCACCATTAGCCCCAAACCACAGAATATTATTTGGTTAGCATCACACATTCACAATTCAAAAGCATACAGTTAAAGTTCAAAATATGTAGTTTATGCCAAATACAGGCTGCTAATTCAGTTTTCAGTTTGTGGAATGATATACAAGTTATTCCTCATGCCCAGTGCAATCACTGACAGAGAACAAGAGCAAAGAAAAGTCCAGTTTCCACTGCACAGAGGTAGAAGACAGCCAGCCTTCTTCCCACAGTTTGACTTGCAACAGCATTTGCTAACCAGCCCCCGCATTTTATCCCACAAACAGCAAGCCACAAGTACCTGGGAAGATCAATGCCGTCAAAGCAGTTTGGGAATCACGTGGGGAAGGTTATTTGCCATTTCTCCAAGGGGATTAATTTGCTACCTACCACCAGCTGCTTTTGCAGAGATAAGGCATCCTTATTCTTCTGACAGATCAGATCTGGAAATACCTTTGCAACACAAAAACAAGCTCTGGCATCTTCAGAGACAACAGAAGGTGGCACAGCCTTCAAACACTGAGGGAGCACCACAAAATCCTCCACTGCCTCTTCACAGCTTGCTTCTGCATTAACATGGCATGGGGAGCAACCCCCAACACTTAACTTAGCACTGTTACTGGCCGAGCCAGGCATCGCCCACCTGCCTGGGAAGAGTGCTGTGACTGCAGGTCCTCAGCGGCAGGAATCAGGGCAATCCCCAAAAGGCAAGAGGAGACTGGGGAAAGTAAGTCTAGCAAATAACTTGAGCTTTGTTCCATCTCGATCAGACAAGGAAAGAAAAAGCAACAGGAAGAGATACTTGCTGGTTGAGGGAAAGGGAATTCAGGGTTTTCCTGTCTGCGGGTGCTGCCAGCTCCAACCAGACTCAATAGGACTCTGTGGATCACAACGGTTAAATTGGGGACTACCCAGCTATCCCCAGCTACTGCCTTTTATACTAAGAAAATTGTCACATTCACATATTCACACCTAGGCCAACACCTTTATCATTTAGAATAAAAAATTATTTTCCTTAAATTTCACTTTTAGCCTCCTGGTTCCAATTTTATTTACAAAAACTGGGGTCAAATGAATCACTATCTAACAGACAGAAGAGGGAACTGCAAGCCAGCACTCCTGGATGTTACTCCCAGCCTTGTCACTGCCTCACCACATGACTTCCAGCAGTCAATAAATTTAACTGTGCTTTAATTTAATAATCTATAAAGTGCATGTATTGCTCACTTAGCTTCACTGTCACCCAGTGAAACCAGTTAATATTCAAAAAAGTACTTGAAGATTCACAGACAATAGGATATACTTTGAGTGGTCTTATTTGAGTATTTAAACTGGAGTTCTACCAATTATATTTTCCAGAGTAACAAACTCCGTCCTACCTGATCATGACTAAATCTGATATAGATTAAAAAGCCTTAAACACTGCCAAAGGAATTAGCAAGAGTGGCACAAGCACTCTGACACCCATGTAGATACGGAGCACCATCTAGTGTCACACAGAACCCCTCTATCTCCCATCCCTGTGCCCCTCCATAGCAATATTACTGGTGTCCTGTATTTGTATCGTGGTAACAGCCAAGGAGCCAGATAAGAACCTGATCATTTTGGTTACTTGGCCAACACATAACAAATCTCTTCCTTGAATGTATCTCAGTGAATGAAAATATTTTCAAGGATAAAGTTGCTAGGTTACTCATTTAGTTTGTTTTGCAGAGAACTGCACTGAAATCTGGTTTTGATCGACTCCAATCAGAAAATAGTTACAGATTTCAAAGGAGTTTTCTAGCTCCATCCTGGCCTAAACCAGGACATTCCCTACGCATACAATGCACAAATACACCCACCACAAACGCCGAAGAAAGGAAACATGATAAAAATGGGGGGGAAAGTCACATGAGATCCCTCCTAATGAAAGCTTCTCCTACAACAGCGTACCAGGGTAGCACATTAGAAGCGAGGCGCTAATACACCTGGCACAGCAGCTGCTGAAGGCCGTGCAGAAGAGCCAACACACCACATCCCGAAGTGGCAGCTCTGCCCCAAAGAGACAGCAGCAATTACAGCTTCTTCCCACAGCAGGAAAAGTCAGCACCCAGCCTGTCCTCACCAGGCACAAGGTAACACATTGCTTCTGTGGCGATGTATTTACACCCACCCTTCCTAGAGCAAGGCCAGATGCCCGTCTCAACCTGATCCCTGCAAGCTAACAGGAACAAGGGAAGGCCCCCTCCATCTTCCTCCAAGTCCCCAAAAGGACACTAGAGCAAGACAAAAAAAATAGAGTAGGCAGAGAGGGGAAAAAAGCTCAAGAAAGTGATTCAACAGCTGTTGCAAATGTCTCAAAGCTGAGGTAACTAAAGGCTGAAAAGCTTCAGCTGTCAGAAAAGGTTGTAAGTTAGCAAGAAACAAGTAACCTGATGACAACACATGTACTTTTATAAGACAACACTGGTTACTAAATGAAACTTTAATCTAACAGATAAAGGTTAAGAACCAGCATGTGGAAGTTGAAGCCAAATTCAAAGTAAGGCAAAATACTTTAGAACAACTTTAGCAATTAGCCAGCAGGAGGTGAAAAAACCCACACCCCACTGTCCATGGAACTTGTATATTCTCCACCTCCTTGTGTGTTCAAATCAAATCTAATTCTTTATAATATGCTTTCATCAAACGCCCATCCCTGAGGCTCAGTGCAGAAAGTACATGGGTTAAATACAGTGACTTGTGTTCACACAACAGAATGAATGGGGTGAACTAGGAGCTCCCCCAGCGGAAACACTAATCAGTCCCTGAAAATATTGCAATGAAGTGTCATTTTGCTTGTCTCCTGGTAACGTGTTTCATAACTCTGTGGCCCAGCAACACTCCTGAAGCACACCCTGGCAGCTCAGCCAGCTCATCCCTCTTGGGTCTCCATCTGTGGCACTTCAGCTCCGCTGGCACTTCTGCTGAGCTAACCTCTAAACAGAGGAAAACAAGCTGAAACAGGCAAGCTTCATGTCTTGAGATAACAATCATCTATTGCTCAGTTGAAGCACAGTGCTAAGCTCAGCATGTTGAATTTTACAAGGATTTTCAATTGACATTTTGCATTGTTTTAATATCGAGCCCCTTATTTCACGCGATCACAAAAACGTTAGAGTTCAGCAGGAATCTGTACTTTCAGGGAGATCATGCTTTCTCTCAATTGTTTTAACAAGCTCTCATAAAAGCTAGCAAAATGAGAATAGGCATTACCAAAGGTCTGCCCACATGACACCTCTGTGCAGCCTTCTTGCGCTAAGACAGATGCACAGAGCCCATTTGGTGCAAGTCACATCTTTTAGACAACAGCCTCTCAATTTATCACATTCACAATGTCAAAATGGCTGTCCCTATCACTACTAGCCCTTTACAGACTATTTAATTTTTCTGCCAGTCATCGTCTTAGGATACACGGCTGCATGCTCCTTGGTATGCAGAGCTCCCCAGTGTACTGAGCAGAGGCTACAAGAGACATCACAGTGAGCTAGAGCTCCAGCAACATGTCTAACTTGACCATTGACAATAAAAATGAAACGCCACACAGAGAAATGAAGCACTGTTTTTCAGAGATTTGGGTCCACAAGCACCTCTTGCTCAGCAGAGCCTTGCACGCATGCAGGAGCATGTGTGCACACATCCACAGGCAATGGGACACATCCTCCACATGCAAAATGCAGCAGCATAACAAGGACAGACTTTTGGGGCTTGTCCACCAGAAGGGCTGTCAGGGAAGCGAGAATTCTGCAAATGGGGGTTTTCACTAAGGAACAGAGAGGCCTTCAGCTGCTGTAACCAAGGCAACTTAATCCTGTCACAACAGCCATTTCCCACCCAAAACTGTTTGGTCAATTCAGCCACAATACGCAAATACCAGGGAAAGCAGCAGTGTGGATGAGAGTATTAAGTTGTCTACACATATAAGTGGCATTTCGGATTGCCTGTGTGCCTATGAAAGGCTGCGCAAGTGGAAACGTGGGGACTCAGGGAAGAGAGGCTGGGAATCCTCGTGCACACCCAAATGGAGCTGGGAAAGCCCAGATGGGAGAGAACCCGCAACACTCTGCATCTGAGACCCCTTCTCCCACAGTTACCACAGGAAGGAGGTAGGAGTGGGACTCCCTGCTGTCCCCACCTGCAAAGCCACAATCACACAAATATCCTTTTAAATAACCTTCATGAAAATACAGTCACTGAAAATAAAAATCCAGCGAGCTGTGCTGCATAGGAGTGCTCCAGCCCCAAATTTTACCTTTCAGCACTCCAGCAAGAGAAATAGAACAGACCTGGTGTTAGAAACTAAGAGCAGGATCCTAAATTTAGGATAGGATCAGGTGTCAGCAGGTCCTACAACAGATTATCCTACAAATGAAAGCTCTCAGCATCACATAAATATTTAGTCCTCAATATTAGCTTATACATCAAGAAGTGAGATAAAATAGTCAGTGATTCCTGTTCCAGCCTCCAAAACACATTTGGCTCTTCAATCCCATTTCTGGTTTTTTTTTTTTAACCCATCAAATGAATTATTGAATATACGAGAGTCAGGCTAAGCAAAAGCTAGTGATCAGTGAAATTAAGTGCAACTGGGTATAGGCATTGCACTGTAGAGAAGTCTAGCAAAAGGCAGCATTGCTCAAAGATTATAGAAAACTGCTGTGATAACATTGCCAAATGGCATGCACTTGGATACATCAAGTGCAAGGGTACAGCCTATTTTAGGAAAAAAAGAGTGATATTTCTATGATACAGAGCAAAGTGGCACACAAAAAAAAAACCCCACTGGTTTGTTGGGCAGTTTAGGGCCTTTTTTAAAGGCTCATCTGTAGAGTCATCTCCACTTTAAAGATCTGATCTCAGAGACACTTTATGCCATTTTATTTTGTTACAGTAAATGTTGCCAAGTATTGCCTGCTGTTTTAACATTCTTACAGTTTTGCATTGTTTACATACTTATAGCACTGTAGGAATATGAAATGTGAATCTGGCTGGCTCGATACTGATTGGCATTTATATATTCACTTTTAGTTTGAGGGGTATTTTCGTTAGCCTGCTCTGTGTGGTAGGAGGGATGGTTTTGTTTGCTTGTTTTAAGGCAGATAAGCAGGAGCTAGTGTTTCAAGAGATTCATCACTAGGCTCTGTATGCTTCAGGTAAGGTATAATAAGGACATAAGTGTGCATGGCACATACATCTGTGGCTTCTGAGCAGCATGAAGCCAACGCAAACCTGCAGCTTGGTAATGGCCCTTCCAGGGCGTATTTCAAATATACAGAGTGCTCCATTAGCTGCCTGCACCAAACCACTGCACCAGAGAAGGGCACACGTCCTCCCCTGGCAAAGGCCGCAGGACACATCAGGGAGGAGGGCATCCTTCAAAATGCACTTAGAAGTGCCAAAGCCACAAATATGAGACCGCAGGAGTGCCAAAGTCCCACTGCAGTGAGCAGAAGTGCCCAGCTCTCTTCTTGCAAGAGCTACGCATGCAGTACAATCCTTGTGCCACCTTGAAACAGGAAATTGCCTGACACATGCAGGGGTTTCACTCCAAGGGCCACAACTTTCTGACAGCGACGCTGGCTTAGCTTACAGAATAGCCTACTTGGTACTCACCCAGGCAGCTCTCCCACTTGCATGAGCTCTAACAAATCCTTCCAACCTAATTTCAGCTTTGGCCAATTCTAAAGCAGGTCTGAATCTTCAGGGGGCATGCAGCTGCCTAGGACTCACTTCCTATTTTCAGAAGGGGAAGCAAGCCAACACAGCTACTCAAAAAGTGAACAGCAAAACATGAACTTCAGAAAGCAAGAAAAAGCCCACAGTTACTAGCCTGGCAACCTTAGGAAATCAAATGCTTTTTATTGCAGCCCGGGATGGATGAGAAGCATTGAAGGATTTTCAACACTCTGGAAATACAAAGTTTGGGTGTTAGTACAATTGTAATATAACAAGGAAATTCCAGCCCCCAGACAAAGTGCCTGTAACAACACGGTAAAGTTTCCAACATATGCACAGAAGCTACGCTATATCAGTTTTCCACTTATGCTCAGTATGTGGAGCACTTTGACCTCCTCACATTAAAATAGAGTACTTGAGCATAGCAGTACACCTGATGTAGCCTACCCGCACAATAAGAGGGTAAAATCTTGCATTTCAGGAAAATCCTCTTAAAATTCAGTCTTTGGCACAAACACCAAGTGCCAGCCACAATCCCACCAGAATATCTGAGAATGTAATTGTGCCAAAAATAGCGGAAGCCCATACTTCCAACAGGTTCACGCTGGGTCCCCCTTGCAGTGTCAACAGGCACGTCACACTAACTGCTTCAAAACATGCTTTATCATCACAATTTGTTGCACTGTGACAACACACAGCATTTAGATTCTAGAGTTGCCTGGGATTTTTTTGAGGGTAAACACGTAACAAAGCAGAAATAACCACTGCTCTATCCTGAAAGCATGTGTAAGCAAAAAGCGAGCAAAATGACACAGAAACATGCATGAGGACACTCCAGAACTCAAGTTATTTGAGGAACAGTAATACTGAGCCTCCTGCTAGGAAGTACTTTTCTGTCATTCCTGGCTCAGAGATCTTTCCTGAAACACAATGTGAAAAGTGTTTTCTTTGAGGTCTCTTCCATGGGCAGATGCCTCACATAAGATCCTAGCCAACTCAGGGCTCTACGCTGCTGCTTCGGTGCCACTGCGGTGGCTTGCCCAGCTGCAAAGCACAGCTGTGAATACGTGCCTCCTCTTCACAGGGAGACCGCTGTAGCTCCCTTTTGGAGAGATGAAAGCCTCTTCCCAGGAGGTGATGCGGCAGGAGCATGTTGGCTACCCACTCATTCAGCCTTAGTCCTCAGCTGAAAAAAACAGAGCTGGCACACAGCTCTCGCGAGCATGTACTGCGCTATAGCATGGTCCAAGGAGAGGTTAATGAAGATCATTCCATTTCCCTTGGAATTTCCACAGGGAGGCAAGCCTTAGTTGAGAGATGAGCAATTAAGATGGGTATCTCTTGAAGTGATATCAGCATGAATACCAGCATCTCCAAGTAACTAACCTGGACTTGCACCTTTCAAAGTGGTTTGGGTTGTTTTGGGGTTTTTTTTGCTTTACCAACATAAAGTAAAAGCATAAAACACTCTCTCCATTTCATCTTTATGGCAGGATAATCAATACCTGCTCATTATTACAGGACAGGGGAGAAAAAGGGAAATAAACACATTGTTTTGTCTGCAAGGTCCTACCATTAACACTTAATTGATTTCAAAAACCACAAACACACACTCAGTGGCCAGTCTGGAGGCATAGCCATTTACAGCAGTGTATTTCAAGCACTGCACTACCCCAACATGGCCTAGCTTCCTAGCAACAAAATGAGTTACAATACTCATAGTAGAAAAAGTCTTCAACAGTTTTTTGAGCATCTTGATTTTTTTTGTGGTTGTGAGGCAAAGAACAATTCAAGCCAGATTCTGCTGACACAAGTTATTCTAAGGTTGCCTACATCTGCACAGAACCACAAACCTTTCTATTAGTATATGCTTTCTTGTACAAAGTACTGCATTCAGTGATAGCTTCTTCACCTACTCCCAGCCCCAACACGTTGGAGGGAGACTCCCCAGTTTCCACTCAAACTCAGTGAGACTTTAGGACATATGTAAATAATGAAACACTAATGCAAATAAAGCCATAGTATAGGGAATAAAATATACTCAAGCCCTAAATAAGAGGAAACACAGACTTGTTGCTTATGGAACTGCATATACAAATCCTACTATCAAAAGCTGAACTTTCAGAACAATGTTATTCCTAATTCCATTGACATTCTCATGGTCTTTTTTCTTAGTAGTTCTTTGAACTCCCTACCAGGTTGTAGAGGAGCTGTACCCAAGATTATCTTACTCAAGATATTACAGCAGTATTTTTCCTTACAGAGTTAACTAGCTTCTTGTATCTATCCAAATATTGGACTGATTCCTACTTTAAATACTTCATTATAGTTACTGTTCTTTCAGCAAGAAGTTGCATGAGGACAACAAATACAGTTTCTCTGACATCATTCTTTCCATTAGCTAATACATGAGATACACTAAGATACAGACAGCAGTAGCACACATACCCAGAAGAAATACACCACAGAAGCAACTATAATACGTATCCAAGTTTTAAGGAACAACATAAGATTGTCTGCAAGGTACTGACTTTAATTTTTTTTCTTCCAACAAGCAATTTTCCTTTAAACACCTAAAGCCACAGCAGCCATAATAGCAGCCACTTCACATCCATTACTGCCTGCTTTAAGAACCAAACACCAAAGCCAAGACCCCACACTGCAACACTCCCAGGATACTAAACCTTCAAAGCCAACAGGTCCCCAGCAGCAGGCAAAGGCTGAGCACACCGGGTTGTAGACGCTGCTTTTTCCTCAGCATAAGGAGAAACCTGGAGTTGTTATCCACAGGATCACAGGTAGCTCAAGCACCCAGAGTTGTCCAATGCCCCCAAGAGTAATCTGATTCCTGGGTATGCTCATGCAAAGTACAGAAGTGGCTGAGAAGAAACTCCTCTGGCCTGTGGTATTCAGAGAAAGAAAACCTCCCTTTACAGGTAAGGGCATCATGTGACTCTGCCACCTAGTCATCCTTTCTACCTGGTAAGGGTAGCAGATGATGCAGCCCCGAGATACTGTTCCTCTGAAGCATATATTCACCATCCCTATTCCATTCCAACAGTGTTTTCCACCATGACTTTTGCTGAATCAGTTTGTGGAACAGATATTCCGATAGTTATATATCCAGCAGCTGCAATCCTAAAAATCACTAGGATTTACCTGTGGGGTTTAGGGATTTTCAGTAGCTAAACAGTTCCTATAGCAATACAAATCCTGGTGAAACACAGAAGCATCTTTATAGGAAATAGTCTCAGTGAGCCACATTCACATATTTGACAAACTTTAACTCACCACAAAAAAAAAAACCCTCTGACTTACCGCTATCATCTTCACTACCGGGCACAGACCTGTGTTAAAGGGAAGGCTATTGCGCTTGTAGGTTTGGAAGCGGATAGAGATTCATTCAGGCAATCGCACAAACTGAATAACTATCCCAAGTGTTGGGACTTGGATGCAATATAACATCTTCCATCAAGACATACGTCTAACACAATGCTGCTCAGGAAGCACTTTCAGTACTTCGCTACTGCTGTTGAGAGACTCAGCTTTATAATAAACACCAGTTAGAGGGAACACCAATTTTGCTTCTCTCCAAAGGGCCACTCCATAATTTTGGAGTGAATCATCTCTCTGCACTTTATGTGCAAACAGGACCCCACGTTACTACCAAGAGCTGCAGTGAATATGTGTAATGGCTCACTCAGAAAGAGTTAGAATACCAATGTAACTGGTTTTGTTAACTAAGAGAACTAGATATCTACTCTACCAGTATGACAGGTTGGAAAAAGCTTTACTGAAATAAGGTAGGAACTTCTGATAATCATATTCCAGACTGTCACAGTCTGATTAATACCTTTCAGTTTGCATTTAGCTCTGGATAACTCTGTGAAGCTAACCTGATGAACGGTTGGTGTAAACATGCCTTGAGGTCACTATTCGTGAGCAATGGAGCGATCTCAAGTTGTACCACTGAAATTTCATCACCCTTTCACAACATCTTGTGTTCAATATGTGCCAGTTTGGGATTTCATTTTTTTTGCACCAAAAATCTTCTAGGCAGTCCTTCAAGACTTAGGAATTCTTTTTCATCATTTCATTGATAAAAAGTAAGCATTCAGTCTTTAAAAAATAATGTTTCCTTTTAGCAGTGTTGCAATAAATGGATATGGGGTAAAGCCATAGTGGGCATCGCAAGGGTACACTCTCCTGTGCCAGCTCGAGACATCTCCAGGGCCACTTGGCTTTGGCTGCAGCTCCTTAACCACGCACAGCCTGCCAGCGACCACCTCTGCTTGACAGCAGGTACATACAGAAACAGCCTGCACTAAAAAAACATAGCCCAGCTCATCCCAGAATAGGCTCAAGAGCAGCATTTTTGCAGCAGGTAAAAGAAAGTACCTACCCTATCCTCCTGCCGCTGCAAAACAGTTTCACTGAATTTGGAGCCTCAGAAGACCGCAACGGCTCACCCACCAACTCAACAGGATCATGACGTATTTAAGTGAACAACATGCACATCCTTTAGAAGTAGTTAATTTGTTACAAATAAAGACACAAACACTTCTGAATGTATGCAAAGAACCCTTTCGGAGAACTTTCTACAATTCTCCATGGGTCTGTAGAGCAATACCAGTGACTTCCATGCTTGCACTAATAGCTTAAAAGCCAAGTGCCCACCACTAAAATAAAAACCAGCTTGATTCAGGCAGTGAAGACATAACCTTGCTGAGAAGTTCAAGATACAAGTCTTAAAATAGTTTCATTGCTTCAGGTTATGGTTTTCTTATGGATTGCTGCTCACATTCCATGCAGATTAAAAGAGGCAAAAGGACAACAGGAAAAAAGCAAGCCCACAAAAAGGACACTGTGCGCGGCCTTTCCTTAACACGCTCTGCCACACAGACTGACTCAAAATCAGTAGGTGAAGCCCACAAGGGCAAACACAGAGCTGCACTTTTCTGCTAATCAGCCCCAGGTGCCCTGACAGCTCCAGCACAGCCCTTTCACATCTGTCAGGCCACTCATGGAAAGTTAGAAATGAAAAAATTTGCACAAGAAGCAATTGCAAAAGTTGTAGGGGGAATAAAAAAAAAAGCTGGTCTTCTCTCCTGCTCACAGAGCTCCAAAAGCCTTTTATTCCTTCCTCCCAGGCAGAGTTACATTTCCACCCACTGACACCCCCTGCACACCCTCTGTCAGGGACTTCAGATGGGATTTCCTTACAGCCATCCTCAGCAGCTTCACTGCTGATGCTCATTTCTCAGCTGCTCCTCACTTCCCAGCCTGACCACCTCAGCTTGACAACAGCAGGCAGCTCCACCACCTCAGCACTACCTCTGCTCTGTTTTACCTTTTTTTCAGTCTTCTCAGGTTTTTCCCTACCGACCTTTCTTACCCTTCTCTTATTCAATAGCACACATTTCAAGGCACAAAATCTGCCTAATGAACATGAGCAGAGTCAAGAGCCAAAATTAGTAGCTTTATTCTGGAAATAACACTGTTACAAAAAACTCCCAGAGCAGTCAGACCCTCAGGCTACAGTTCCTAGCGATATTTCCTACAGTAGCTGTCAGAAAGGCTGCTCTGTGCTTTATGGAGAGCCTGTTCTGCTGTACAGAAAGACCCCAGCAGTAAAATGGCTTTTAAATCTCAGGCTCCCACAGCAGGAAAGGGCTGGTAACAAACAGCAGATGACAGCTAGCTGCTGGGTGAGCATCTTCTGTCTTAGTACAAGAAGCTGCATTAGTTTTCCTGGGACCATTTTCTCTCCTCCAAGCTGGAGGCAAGACAATACCACTCACATCTTGGTATAACCTGAATTCACAGAGGCTGCGGAATCACCGACATGCCCAAGTCACACAGCTGTTGATAAAGTCACATCCTCTGCATGTGCCAGTGAGGAAGCTCCATCTGGCCCACCTCACCATCAGGACACAGATGTACGCCTGCCTGCAGGAGATGCCAACTCCGTGCCAGTCCCATTCTCCCCTGTCCTATTCCAAATAAAGCATTCTTTTAAAGTTAAAAGTGTCTGCTTCAAGGAACTCGGATTTCAATTTTCTTTTTGCAACAGCACATAAGCTTGCTTGGTTCCTTACCTACAGGTATTTTCTGCTGTTTAAGTTACAACAAACCAGCCTTTAAAACTTTTCTTTTCAAAAACCACTTCCGATGAGGTAGCTAGTTTTCTCTTGTCTATAACACAAAAGTCTCCAGGTTTAGTTATGTCAGTACATCACTATGGAGAGGTAGGCTCGAATCTAACAAAGACTCCCATCTTCTTCACTCATATCTAGCAATTAGTAGATCTAAAACTGTTAAAAACAGCATCTTTTTGTGAGTGAGCCTTTCCACACCTGCATTCATCCCCAAGATGCTGCAGCACAGCTGAATTTAATAACTATTAAACTTCTCTACTAGCACAGCCCCATAGCTGTCCTGGCTGCAGGAACACTCAGGCTGGTTCACAAATGCTCTTTTGCTAGACACCACACCACCAAGCCTCTTCCAAATCTGCTGCTGCCCTTGATTCCCCCACTGCATAGCAGGCTGCTTTTCAAAAAGCAATTCTTTATATGCAGAACACTGCTGCCAGCTTATCAAAAATGGCACCAAAGAGTGTCACCTCCATCTTATCCTCTACAGCTTCCCTGTGCTTTTTAAAGATTATTTATTTCTATGACAAAAGTGTCTGCGGTCCCCAGCCAAGGTCTTGAATGAACTCACACTCTTCGGCAGGCTGGCCCCAATACAAAGAAACACAGTCTAAATACACAAGGCAGAGGATGAAAGGAGAAAGAAACACAAAGGTGCGAGGTCAACAGCAAAACCAGGGACAAAGCCATCTCTCCAAGTCATGCACGAGTGCCCTTATCAGCACAGCACTCCTTGCCTCGTGAATCAAAGGCCTCTCTGGACTGCACGCGTCCTACTCGGGGAATTTACTTATTTGCTTCTATATTCCATTCTGCCACAATTTGTATATCACTAACCTCTTCCTACCCTTCACTTCAAAACAAGCACAATTCCCATGATACAGAAGTCTCCTCCTTCCCCACCCACACAATTTCTTCCTACGAGTACGGTGACCTCTTGTCTCTGTCACTATTGCCTCAGGAGTATTTACATCTATATTATTTCTATTCCAGCAATTTTACTTTATCATTGCAGTTTACTTAATTCCATATCGAATATTGGAATACTTTATGACAGAGTCAATAAAACAAATATTCGCAATAAAATTTGTAAATACTGTTTGAAGGCTAATGGAAGGTTTCAGATACCTTAATGGATTTCTGTAGATTTAAGAACCATCATTTACAAACAGTCTTACCTGAGACTAGTCAGAGGAGAAGGTCCCTAAAACTCTCAGCCCCTTACCAACAAAACTCCTCCAGGTTTGAGAAGGAGCACAGCATCGCATGTGTTGACAGCATGCTTAATTTTTCATCAGCATTAAGTTTGACCAGACAACGATTTACTGCTTGGTGTGAACCTACCCCCTGCCTCTTGGGGTACAGTAGAGCCTTTTGGAAAAGGCTGTGTACGCTGATGGATTATTTCTGGGACACCATTGGAAACTCATCTCTGAGACTACATGCAGGAGGTCACTGGCAAATTCACCACCTGTGGAGAAAGACTCACTCCTCCAGGGACGGAGATCCTGCAGCCTCTTGTGCAAGCAGAAGCGATGCTGGAGCTTTTTTGCAGCCCTTCTTGAGAATAGTCCCAAGCCAAGCTAGGGGAAGGCCCTATTACTTGAGGACCTGCTCTTACCTCTGGTGTGGCTATGGGAAAGCCCACCAGAGACTCTACAAGGAGAGGATAAGCTGATGTATAACAAAGCAGGAGGAATGGGGTACAGACAAGGGAGCTATGCCCAGAAATGCCAGGGGGCCCTAGGAATGACCTTGGCATTTTCCATCTGAAAACAAAGAAAAAAACTTCTTCACTGTGAGGGTGACAGAGCCCAGGCACAGGCTGCCTAGAGAGGTTGTGGAGCCTCCTTCTCTGGAGATATTCAAAACCCGCCTGGACACGGCCCTGTGCGGCCTGCGCTGGGTGACCCTGCTCTGGCAGGGGTTGGGCTGGATGATCTCCAGAGGTCCCTTCCAACCCCCACCATTCCATGATTCTGTGAAGTCACTGCCTGCAGTGCCAAAGCAAGCTCAAACGCAGACAGGTAACATTTAACTTCACCAGCCCTATCTTCTTATGAATCGTACATAAAGCTAGAGTCAGACCAGCACAAGGGTTTCTCAACAAGCTTTCTCCTATTTCATTCTTGACCACCATTCATCACCACAACACATCTCGATCCCCCAACATGGCAAAAAAAGCACCAGTTAGCAGTGGTAAGTCATCCAGCACAGCAAGAGGCGAGATGGGATCTCAAAGGTGTGCCAACATCAGGGAGACCTCGGTGGTGCTTACAGCACCTGCCTAGACCAGGATGGGTCCACAGTGGCCAGACCTGCCCATTACAGGGTTAAGTTTTACCATCACAGATCTGAAAAGGTTTTTTTGCAGTTACTTATTTTTCTGAAAGAGAGAAGTTGAGAAAAAATAAACTAGAACTAATCACAATTCATTAAGAGATTTGAAATGAGAGAATTTAATCCTTTAAGATTCATAATCCTATTTTGGAGGACAGGATGAAGCTCAGCTTTCAGGGAATAATTTAAGAAATTGCACAGGATCTCTACTTTCATTTCCCGTTTTAAAAATTCAGCTGTCTGGCTGCTTCAATTCAGGTTTGCTGTTTAATATATGGAGAGACATTGAGGAAAAAAAGAGAGAAGAATAAGTGAATAATTTCACTGAAATCACTTTCAAGTGCATTAAATCCTTACTTACATAGCTACATTTATAGAATCCACTTTGTTAGCATCAAGCAACCAGCTGCTGATGCCAGCAACCCATACAGCTAACAGTATCTTATTGTAAAATATAATTCTGAACGACTCAATTACAAAGTTGTTTGTACAGATTAATTCAAGTATATATTTCCTTCATATCTGCAATGCTTGTCTGTCTTCATAAGCTTTTAACACCAATATCGTCCACATTATCATTTCACAACACTTTCTACTGTTATTAACTAGAAGTGTTACTATTTATTTTGGGGAACGATAGAGCCAGTCACCTTTGCCTGTCTTCGCTTCTAAGGAAGGAAAGCAAAGCTGGGAAGCCTTCGCTTAACAGTAAGACCTGACCCAATTCCCAGTACTGGAAATAATCACACACAAAAAGCAAGTTGTACTTGGTTCAGAGAAAGTAGTTTTTTAAAAATTATTTTCCTGTCCTTTAGCTGCAAAACTCAGTTCAACTGATGCCACCAAGCAGAGCCACAGAATACACTCAGGTTTTCACGAGAGCACCTTAAACAGAGCAACACCAGATTATACTAAAAGCAGTGGGATCCCAAAGTGGACACTCCCTTGCATAGGTTCACATTTAGACAAGTTTTTCGAGCTGTTTTCTTTAGTTTTGGTTAGTCTTTGACAGTAGTTTGCAGGGGCTGGACAGTGATGGTCACTGCCTAGTGGACAATAAGATGGCACAAGTGTTCCCTTCAACCAAATACAGGTGGCTTTCAAAGTGACACCGCATTTCTCCTCATGCAAGGATTAAGAGTACCCACCTTCGCTGCTGGGCAGTAACAGAGTACATCACTTCAGCTGTTGCTCCCCCCATGTAAACCCAAACCTTTTGCAGACTGATGGTCACAGTTGTTCTCAGACTGGGACAGAAGAGTGACTCTGGGTAACAGCTGCCTCTCCTACATACACCTATTTGAATTGCAATAGATTATGCATACAACATACAGAAACATACATATGCATTCTGCATGTCACATACACCTGTCTAATGGACAACAGGCCTCGTATTTCATTTAAGGTCATTTTATGACTAGTTCATTCCAGCTACCTCATGTGATTTATACTTTGTACTTAGCAGTTTGTTTCTCAGCTCTTCACTACAAAACAAAATACTTCTCATGTTGTCTGCACGATCAGTATGTCTATCTATAGACCCCTATAAACACAAGAAGTGTCCAGGGTCATAAGAACTGCACCCAGCAACATCACAAGTTGCCTTGTTTGCCCCCCAGGAGACAGATTGACTTTGTATCAGGGTTCAGCATGGCAAATGAATCCAAAAGCTTCTGTTCTAGATCACAGGGTTTGTTGGTCTTAAAAGCAACAGCAGCTACAAACAGCCCACTCAGCCGTCTTTGCTGAGAGACACAAACCTTGGCCCACAATTTAGACTGGGCAGAGTCACCCTTTTGTTATTGGCTGGTGTAAAGCCCGGCTGAGCTGCTGTACAACTGCAGTGCAAGCAGGCAGCAGCAAGATTTGGAAGTTTTAAAACATTATTTTGCGTAAGCCCTTGTAAGTCCCCCAACAGTGCCATAGCTCTGATGGGAATCTGCAGATTTAAGCCCCCATGGCACACCCATGACCTCTTTGGGGCGGGAGGAGAAGAAAAAAAGGGAAAAGAAAAGGAGAGGAAAAAAGAAAAGTTACAGCTCCCAAAATTGCTCGCCCACCTGGTAGGCACACATGGGGACAGTCTGGGGAGCCACCAACCACCATCCCACCCTCAGGGATCCCAGTCAAAAAGGATGGGGACACTATACCCCCAAGCACACGCATAGCACTGTCTTTCACTCCTCTGCTGAATAGAGGGGGCAGGAATATTTTTAAAAGCCTTTTCTCTCTTCCCTGTTAACTTCCTTTGGATTCTTCCTACCACACAACACAGCCTTTGCCAAGCTCCTCTAGCCTGCTCAGGAATTGCCCGGGAAAGAAGATTTCTCATAATTCCTCCGCCTGTCACCTTTACTTTCTAAACACACATCTGCATTCTTAATCCTCACTTTACTTCTCTCAGCATAGCCTACAAAGCAGAGGGAGGCCCCATGCTTGCAAACTTCAATGTGACACCATCTCCTGCAAAACAATACCAGCTGAGCATATTTTTGTAATATCACTTACATAGTCACACTCAGGAACCAACAGAGTGGTCTAAAAGTAAATAAAAAAGTTACTTCTGTTAGGTTTTACTTATTTTGACATGGAGCAACTAGAACAGCTGAATTTTGTCCCCAGAAACTGTCTCATACCCTAGTGATCAAGGACCGAAAAAACATTTTGTGTACTAAAGTTGCTAAAACAGTAAGTTAACCTGTTGTTAAGGGGCTTCTGCAGACATTTTGCATCATGTTCACATGAATTACTTCTGTTCTTAAAGAAATATTTCCCAAGGATACCTTAAGCTGCTTGGTGAAGGAGAAACACCCATCCCTGAATCAATTACTCTTTAACCTGAGGCTGCAGTGGAGAACACTGCTGTCCCACAATACCACAAACATCCTAGCGGTTCTCCACAATGCGTACTCCATACAGACCATAACAGATGCCAACCCAGAATAAACACAGAGAAATTAGCCCACACAGTTGGAAAACCAAAGCAAGCCTGGCACACAGAAACACTCTTAAAAAAAAATCTCAGAAACAGAGATAAATGGATTAAAAGGTCATATTTTTATCACACATTTCAGCAGAAGGAAACTTACTCTCCAGGCTAGCTGACTTGGAGTGACAGCTATAGCTGACCATGATAACACGGCTCCCAAAGAGAAGGCAAGGAGATGCCACAAAAGTAAATATTACACCTCTTGGCTCCAGTGAATTCTTCTTTGTTAGAACTGATAGCATAAGGAGAGTAGATAAGATGTGCATACCTACACTGCACAGGTAAGGAATACATGATGATAACACTGCTTTAAAATGCAGCATTCCCTTACACAGAACCATTATTTTCTTCTTGGTTTATTTTAGCATTAAGGATTTACTAATACTATTAAAAGTAAGCAGTTCCTCATGCAGGCCAGCTTCCCCTGGAGTTGTGTCCAGGGCTGCCGGTTTTCTGATCTCCATTAAGGATGGGGATAACTTGCTTTGCCCAGCAGAATTCTCTTCCCAAATGCTTATTCTCACAAATTTCATATTTCTACATTACACAAAGACAGAAAGCAGGACTAGTGGAAGAGACAGAGGGACCTGCTGCCTCACCCCCAGGCTTGACACCCCCACATGTATCAGCCAAACACCTGCTTATCCCCATATCCAGTCTCTGCCACGGCCTTTGCACCCTGTCCCATGGATCAGCAATGCCTGGACTCCTTGTCCTGGATCTGGCTCCATTTAACACTTCTCAGCTGAGTTACCATCAATTTTTATTCCCCTTTTCAGCATACTTAAACTTTCGCTGTTGGCCATCCCCTGTGGGAATGTATTCTCCAATTTCACCAAACTTGGTGAAAAAGACATATTTTGTTTGCCCTGAACCTGCCAGCTAACTATTTCATGTTACATTCCCAGCTCTCATATTAGGAGACATGAAGAATGTCCTTCCATCTCATTAAATCCAGCGCATGCATGAGGAGCGTGGATTATTAGAGAGATTGCTGCTCTTGGTATCTGGGGAAAATTAGTAATTTCTAAAGTTTCATTCTGTGATTGAGATTCCTCTGACATATTTTATGACCTTAGCAAACTCCCTCTATACACATCTTCATTTTCTAAGCTTGCATCTCTCCTCCCCATACTGGGTAAGTGCTGTGTGCAAGGGGCACAGCTGAGATCTGAACCCCATACGTTGCCCAACATCTCACCACACAAGGACAGCACCTGCCCTAAGCGGCTACAGTGACTTCAAAGGAAGAAAACAGGAGTCAACATAAGACATACTTACATTTTTAACTCCATCCTGAAGCCAAACAGCATAACTATTTGATACAAGTTGAATTTTCACAATAGCATACCAGTGAGAAATAACTACAGTCTCCAGAAACTCTTCCAATAACAGAGATCTGGTTTCAAAAGTTTTATGGTAACATATTAAATATTTCTTCAGAAGGAGAAGCAAGAAGTGGCTGTACTATCTGGCATATTATTTTTATTACGTATTATGAACCAAGAAACAGCCTAGGATCACCGTGAAAATGTGTCTTCTGCTTTAGAGCATTTTAAGAAGAGAAATCCAAGTCCTTTAGCTAATTATGCTACTGCCGTTCTACGTTTGCTTTTCTGAAGTGTGATAAAGGAAACTTCATTAAAGCATCTGGCTGATAGTGGTCTAGTTTAAGTTTAGTAAAGGCATGCAGCTAAAGCAGAGCTTTTAGACCTAGGGTATCTTTTTACAAATACAAAGTTCTTCGGTAGCATTTGAACCATTTTAGACTTTCACACCTGAATTTTAACGAGCAACTGCAACAAGAGCGGTATCTGTCAAGTTACAAGCCCAGATGCAATTTTTACAGATGGACCACTACGAACAAAAAGGCCTATGCATGATCTACTGAAATGTCAGAAAATGTGTCGTTTTTGGAAGTCAGTGACCCAGGATGGTTATTGACCAAGGACAGCAAAGTAAGAGAAAATGTATTTTTGAAGGACAGCATATTTGTACGTGTTTATTCTGGAAAAATATGGAATAAGGAGAGGGCATCCATATGCCAAAAGCCAGCAGCAAATAGAGCCTGTATGGTCTGACACGGAAACTGGTGAAGCACTACTGACATCTAGTGCTACACCACTGTTTGTTATCATTAAACTGATATGCTGCAGAAGCACCTATTTCACTTCCAATCCAAAAGTGAATTCAAAACCAGATTTGAGATGAGCCTAAAATAATTTTCATATTTAAGATTTTAATAAATGAAAGGCCAGGGCTTTTCTTTTCCCGTCTTGTACAGACCTGAAACCCCATTTCATAGTAATGCACTACAAAGTAGTTACAGTATTCACTGATATTTGGAAATCTTTGCTTTTGCAAGATACTGTCTCACCTGACATTGTTTCAGCATGAAAGATCAGAAGGACAGCAGGCAGCAGCTTGCTCACAGTCCTGAACCCTAATTTTACCTGTGCTTGACTTTCCTCGGTCTCCAGCAACAGAGAATAGCCAGGAAGAAGGTGACAAAGTGCAGGCAAAGCCTACCAGGAGATCAACACCAGGAGCCCACAGCTCCCCTCAGCCAGGGGGAAAACAACCTCCCCACGAGCCGGCCTCGAAGGCTGTGGTGACAACATGGGCCTGAGCATCGGCGAGCTTCAAATTTACCTCACTGGCCACAGAGATGCGCCCTGAGGAAGCCTCACAGCTGCCTGGCTCAGGTTTACCTCAGGCACCTCCACCGACGGTGCCCCCCTCCAAGCATTTCCTCACATACACACAATTCACGGGCAGCAAATGCTTTTAAAGTAGCAAGGCTCGGCTTACCGGCAGCGTGAGCTTCGCCCGCACCGGGAACGCTGCGTGCCGACCGACCCCCGGGTGCCACCTGCGCCCTCCGAACCGGGAAGCCCCTCAGCGGGCCGGCCCGGAGGCAGCGGGGCAGCCCCAGCCCGGGGCACCTGTGAGGACGGGGCGGGCCGCCAGGCGGCGCCCACGGCCGGGCCGGGCGGCGGGAGCCGCCATTCCGCGGGCGTCGCCGGGGCGGGCTGCGGGCCTGAGCTCTGCGCCTTCGTTTAAAAAAGCAAAACAAACCCAAATCTGCATTTGTTTTAGTGGTAAATACAGCACTAAAGAACTGCGAGGGGGTCGTTCAGCCTGGGGGGCCCCAGGGGCACAGCAATAGGTCGGTAACGCCCGCCATTAGCCACACTGCTCTCCCAGGCTTCGCTGCTTCTCTGGGTGGAAAAACCTTCCTCAAACACGTATTTACCTTCCAAAAAAACGGTCGAAATTTTTACTGACAAGGTCTTTGGTGAAAACGAACACTACTTCACCAGAAGAAATAGCACGTTTCTTACCATGAGGCATTTCTGATCAGAATTGGGCCTCCTAAGCCCAGCTCCTCACAGACAGACTCACGCGTGACAGAAACTAAATTATGCCCTTGCTCACCAGGAAAGAAGAGTCTTCCTGAGCAGGCAGGACACCTTGGAAGAAACAGAGCTGTCCCAAAAACAACAAAAATAGAAGCTGCTGCTGAGGCTTTCCTCACAGCAGCCTCCCGGGCGGGGGATAACTCCCACAGGCGAGGAAAACCACACAGACTCCAGGTCAGCCTCTGACAAGGCCTTTTTTAATGTTTCTCTCCCCACATTTGAGGTGGTATAACTTCTCGGCAGTCATTTGCCAACAATTTGTGTCTATGTTTACCCATCCCCTTCCACAACCACCATCCCAAAACCAGCAATAACAGAAAAGCCATGAAAATCCTTTACCCAAAAAAATCCACACCTGCTGTCTGTATTTTGTAGTTTTACCTACCCTTTTGTTTGTCTATTCCAGAAAAAGTTGATACCCAGCACAGAAAACAGAGCTGGCCTCGTACACTGATGAAAACCGCTTAAATTTGACCAGCAAAGGCACGTGTGAGTACTTCTTGCAAAGACATGAGTAACTGCATTTGCAGCTTATAGGAGCAGGGGTAAGACAATTTCCTTTCATATCACTCACAAACACATCCACTTTCAAATGCCCAACACCACCACCTTTTTAAAGTTCAGTTTTGGCTGGGGGGGATGAGACAGGACGGGGACATGACAAAAACCCAAACACGAAGCTGTGCTGAAACACAAGGCTTACAGCTCCCTCCAGAGTTTCTGTTGCTGGAGCCAACTTTGAAATCCTGCTGTAAGCGCTAGCAGAACTGTAAGTAGCTCCCTCAATGCTTCACCGGGAAGCAGAAGCTTTTCCCTGCAAATCCCAGTTTTACTTATCCCTTACTCACTTTATTCGCATATTTATTCCTCAAGGCTGACACTCATTGCTTCAGCCTCCCTGGTACAAGCAGCAGAGCAGAGAGGTGTATTGTGCAAGGGAGGACCCACATCAGCTTTTCACCTGTGCACCATCCAATCCCCACAGACTTCCTCTGGAGGGATTTTAAAGAGAAATCTCCATGCTAAATGCTTAAATAAAATAAAAACACCTGTTCCCATCTCCACCAGGAAAGCCAATAGGAAATTGTATTTGTCACAAGATGAAAAATAAATAACAATGTGAAATAGAAAATGAAATGTTTTGCTTTAGATATTTTCTTCTGTGTTCTGCTTTTCTGTTTGCTATTTCCCAACAAAAACGAACACAAGACAGACTTTGATGAGGTGCTGGAGTGTGAAGGGGAGATGGGAGGGATGTGGGAAGATCTCGCCTCTGTCAGACCACATCTGTGCCAGGGCACTTTCTAATTTCAGCGTTGCGTTTTGTGCATCATGGAGCCGCTTTCTGGATAAATTTGGATGCTTCACTACAACGTCCCGTTGTCCTTGTTTCAGGCAGGATGGAGCTAATTTTCTTCCCAGTAACTACTGCGTTTTGGATTTAATACGGGATTTGGTATGTGAAGAATGTTGATAATACACTAATGTTATTAGTTGTTGCTACGAGATCAAGGACATTTTGCAGTTTCCCAGGTTTTGCTCATGTGCAGGTGCAAAAACCTGGGTGGGGTATAGCCAGTACAGTCGACCCAAACTGGCCAAAGAGAGTATTCCACACAATAGACGGCATGCACAGTGTAAGTGGGGGTCGGCCTTTTTGTTTGTTCAGGACTTTTCATTCATTCGTGCTTTCATTTGTTCATTTGGCTGTTCCTTCCCTCGCTCGCTTTCTCTGGAACTTGAAGTTCCGAGATTGCTGCTGGGGAATATTCCTGTTCATTCCGAGATCGCTCTTGGTTTCGCTTCGTGATCGCTGCTCAGGACAGGCTGCATCAGTCCTCGGGTGGTGAGACATTGTGCATCATTCATTTTATATATTCTATTATCATTATATTTTATTATTAAATTATTATTATTATATTTTTCTTTGCTACCCTGGTGAACTGTTTTTTATCTCAACCCACAAATTTTCCTTTCTTTCCGATTCCCCTCCCCACCCCACTAGGGAGGGAGGGAGCGAGCAGCTGTGTGGTATTCGGCCACGACACCCCTACACCAAGCACAGGACTTGGTCAGAGAGGATGGCTGACCGGCAGCAGGGCAAGCTCAGGCCCCCTGTAAACCGATTAAGGGACCAAAGCAAAGAGAGGAACTTATTTCATATTTTCCACAGACTTCCACCAGCTTCTTCCCAGTAGGCTAATAAACACCAAATAGCCAAACTGGAGTACCTGCCTGGTTGAGGGCTCAGGGGTTTTTAAAGGAGGGGAGTGCTGCTGGCTGCTGGATGGGCCATTTGTAGCTGGACCTGAAGCAGCTGTAACCAATATTTCTGCCGAAATCAACTGAATCACCCTAATACAATTCACTCAACCCAAAAGGAGCTGCCTCCCCATCCTAGCTGGGGGAGCAGCTGGCACTGCATGCTCAATGAAGGCAGTTACTGCCTAACTGGTTATCCAGCTGCTTCCAGAATAATCCCAGACATCAGTGCGTTTGTGCGCAGAGAGCGGGAACAGGCTCTCCTGTCATTGGGAGCTGTGTATGCCCCGGCACCAATGCAGAAGGGTGCTCTGGAGAGCTTTTGCCCTCCTCTATTTAATAAAAAATAGGTGCTGTGGCTATTTCAAGAGCAACCAGGAAGGGAGGGAAAATAAGAGAAGATCAGAGAAGGAAAGAAAATCAGAATAACTTTCAACAGTCTCATTTTTTCTACAAATAGTTCTTTTATTTTGCACCTTTCTTGATGATCCTAAGTGCTGTGAAACAGCCGCAAGGCCTGCAATCACATTACTATTTTTCTTCCTTTTACAACCTTTTGGATTTCCTTAAAATACAATCCGCTTTCTTTCCACGCTCTGGTGTCTCGGCAGCCTCGTGCCTGAGTGAGCAGACGTGAGCTGGGGGCGACCAGCCATGGAAACCTTCCAGGCATCCGCTTGATGGTGGGAGCGGGAAGTGTTGTATCCAGAGTCAGGACCCACCTGAAAAGATTTTAAAAAATTGAGCAGCTTCATTTTAAGCTCTATGTGCCTGTAGGTGAACTGGCTCAAAGCTTGGACTCTGCCCAGCCCAGAGGAGATGAGGATGGGCTCTTCTGGCCACCTGCCTGTACAGCACCTTGTTGCTGTGGTTAATCACTTGTATGTGCTTTGGGGAGGAAAATGCCTTCTTCCCCGAGTGGTGGTAGGGGTGGGAAGCTGCCTGCAAGCCCATCCATTGCGGGTAATGGAGGCAGGGTCTCCAGTAAAGGGGAAAAAGGCAGAAAGCCCCCCCCAACCCTCACTCTGTCTTTCCAACCTCTGTCCTTTCTCAGGAGCTCTCTTGTAGCCAAAACTTGGTCTTTCCACACAAGCAAGAAGGCTTTGGTGGTGCAAACCTACAGCATATCGCATCCCCCATACATGATGGCCAGGCAAGAGCTGCAACCCAGAGCCCCTAACATCCGTGCCGCTACACAGACGCGCACCGGCTTTAGGGCAGCATCTTCAACTGAGAAGATGCAAAGAGCTACAAAAGCAATTATTTTGTGAAACATGCTGTTCCCGACACTCTATGCAAACCATCTGCCAGAGGGTAAAACCCAGAGCAACTCCCTGAATGAGCTCTCCTAGAATAAGAAGGAAAATTATTCCAAAGCTGCTTCCAAACATGGTCGTAACCCAGCCCAGGCTGCTGTAAAGAAAGAAAATAATCAATCCTGTTATTATTTCAACTTCCACTGACTATTATACTACTAAATAAATAGGGGGATTTTGAAAAAACAGCATTTTCCTTCTTTTTCCGTAAGTCAGCAGGTTAACATGACGCTCTCAGGAACTCCGCTGAAGTTTCTGGTTGAAGTTGCTGTGCGCTGCCAGGCTGCTGTGCCCGCTGCTCGCAAAGATCATTGCCACCATCCTCGGGGGCGAGAGGAACCCTCGCAGGGCGCAGCTGGTGCCCTCTTGCTCAAAACCCTCTCTCTCTTGACCCTGGCAGGGCTGCTGGTTACAAGCTCATCTCTCACCTACTTCTGAGGGCCCATTTGTTGAGGAAACTGTGATTGAGGAGCTTTAACTGGAGGGATGAGAGGATGAAGGCTCAGCTGGATGAAGGCAAAATCTGGCATCTCTCCCACATCCTGGCTGCCAACTGTGTCCCCCTCCCTCGCCACCATCCCCTCATTGTCTGGCACCTTGTGAGGCTGCACGGAGGAGTTTGGGGGTTTATTCCCATCCTTTTCTCGTTCAAAGCCAGCAGCCTTTCCTTCTGGAGGAACTGGTATTTCCCGAATACATACCTTTATCTTCCAGAGGGTCTCTTTTTTTTTTTAACTGTGTTATTTTGCAAGGTAGCATAACCCTCACAGATTTTCATTTAAAAATACATATCTATTACAGCCACACAGCTGAGGGAATCATAGACTGATGTCCTTAAAACCACATTTTTGAAGAAAACGCATCAGTATTAGTCAGTAACACATGGCACTGAGCATGTGCAACAGCTTCCCTTGGGAAAGTGCTCCTGCTTATAATCGGTAATTCGTAATTAGTCCTAAGACTATTTACCACAACTCCACTGATATAAGAGCTCTATTACTCCTCTATGTCTTGTGAAATAATCCCATTAATGTATAGAATGGCTTCTCTAATATACATTTATAAAGCCAAGAGATATACAGTAGTAAACCTGTCTTGGTCAGGTTTAATGCACTGTCTATAGCGTTTTATTGGAGTAGAGCAGCTCTCTTTATTGTCGGCAGTATCTCAGCTGCTGCTGCCAAAGAAAATAGTTGTAGATCTCTGAGCAGGGGAGAGAAATTCGGGGAAGTTTTCAGCAGTCACCCCCCTCCAACCGCCTCAACGTGACCTGCCTCTGGCACAAGTCACAGAGCGGCTCCAGCTCTGGTCCTCCACAAAATACTCTCACAATTCACAGTCCCAAATTTTATCCTTATTTAACCAAGTCTCCAGTTGCCGTGCACAGGACTGACAAGTGTTGTCACTCCCTCCCCAGGTAACTAGAACATTGATTTTGGGATGTCTCACTTGGCAGCTAAAGATATCACACAGCTGAAACACAAACACACGGCATTTTCCAAAGGCTCCTAAAGCGTGCAGAGCTCATGCTGTCTGCATCTGAGTAAAAAAAATAACAAAAAGCAATCATCACTGACAGATGATCTCAACGTGGGACAAAAATCAAGTCTGATCAGCCTCTGATGATGAACAATGCCTTAAAATTATTTTTAATTAAAATAATTGTAAGTCAAAAGCTAAAAGCCCCATGGAGAGTAGCCATCTCTGCCGTGAGTTTCACAGGTCTTCATCCAGAACCGTCCCAGGGTGTATTTGCCCATACTGGTGACATATTCACACCCTGCGTAAGAACGGGGCCACAGCAGTGCCCGAAAGTGCAAGGGGACCTGGGAGGCTCCAGGGCCCCCTGCTGCAACAATACCAGTTGCTTTGGTATTGGCAAGTACCAGGTGAGATGGAAGCTTTGAAAATGAAAAAAGGTCAATAAAAAGCATAAATCAAGGGCGTACTCAGGACTTCCACGTCTTCACTGTTTTCCTAGAAGCACAACGGCTTTTACAGATCAAGTGATTCATCATTTTGCTTCTCTGGACAGAGTTTTAATAGTGCTAAAACACTACTGCTTCTAGTCTTGCCGCAAGTGGATGTCAAAGATGAGCCGTGACAGAGCCTGGCTGGTTATCGGCCCCTCTGAGGCACCACCGTGGCAGGAGAGAGAGCTCGAGCCTCCTTGCTCTGGATATTGGGGTGCCAGTGTTGAAAATGGACCCAAAAAGCTGCCAGGCAGGGGAAGAAGAAGAAATCAATTCAAGCTGATTAAATGCCAGCGTGTGGTTACAGTCAGCAGGCTGAAGTCTGTAAAAGCTCTGACTAAGGAGGGATGCAGGGGACGCACGGCACTGGAGACTCGCCGCCTTCTTCCATTCTTTTCCTTTTTTACAATCATCTTTCCCTCTGTACAATTAATTTGAAAAAGGCCACTGAACAAAAAGTTGCCAGCCCTGAAAAGGAGTGTATTTTACGTTCCCCGAGGGTACCTCTTCTTCAGTGGCTGCACGAAGGTCTAACACAAATAAAGGCTTCGCAGTTATATTACTCTTGGCTATGAGTAAGCAAATGCTAACCTTAGGTCAAACTTAGGAACTGCCATTAGCACTAAAATGACTTACGTCAGATCCAGGATTTCAGAGAGCGCTCGATCTAGGCTGCTGAAAACCTTCGGATCGTTTCAGAAGCACCTCCCACAAACCTGTGCGAGCTGCTGGGCTTTAATTAGACCGAAAAATCCAGTTACATGCATTTTGATTAGCTTTAAGGATAACTGTAATTTAACGAAAAGGATGTGTACGGGCCCTGATTTTGGTTTCATTTGTTTAACACCACAAAGGAAAGAGAAGCCCTCGTGCAAACTGCCCAGCTCTCAAGTCTCTTTATAATGCAGCACATTTTTCTAATTTGCAATGCTAATTACAAACTCATAAAAATACATCTGTCGACCCAGATAGATCATAACTGTTGCTTTGATGCCTGGATCGCTCTTTTTCCATTTTATTGCTTCCATTTTCCTCATACGGACCACAAAAACAGTTTAACTGATAAAAGCAATTATGGTATGTCTCTTAGTTCCTTTTAAAACTCTGAGCTTAATACTCA
The DNA here is from genome assembly GCA_009819775.1 of Phoenicopterus ruber ruber. NCBI lineage: Eukaryota > Metazoa > Chordata > Aves > Phoenicopteriformes > Phoenicopteridae > Phoenicopterus > Phoenicopterus ruber. The sequence continues at coordinate 3,048,669 of CM020221.1, forward strand.
AGTTTAGTAAAAATCAGATTTGAAAGAGAAGCAAGCAGGCAGGCAGAGGCCATGCTGTCTGTTCACAAGAACATTATTTTTCTTTACGAAGAAGGTTGCACAACACCGTATTAATAATTTATGGGTTAAAAATACTGTGTGCTTTTTTTTCCCCCAGGATGGATTTTAGCAGGAAAAAAGAAACAGTAAAGAACTTGGAATAAAACCTGGAAAGAGGACAGGGAGTCCCTGAGCTCGGTCTCTCGCGGCACAGGCAGAGGAGAAAGGAGGAAGATGCTCTGGCTGCCGGCGCTGGAAAAGATAGATGCCCTGGGGGACCTGAGCAGGGTCCCAGGAGATGCATCGTCCCCGCTGCGGCGTGAGACCACAGTGGTTTTGAACAGGGTAAGAGCTGACAACAGGCCGTGTGATTCTGCATGAGGGTCCGGCCAGCTCCGCCTTCCATCAATATTTTGAAAACCGCAGAGTATTCAAGCTATAGGAGGACCATTGCTTTTATGGATTTACATAGTAGCTTAATACAGTTTTCTGCTTTGATCGAATAGAGATCCAATACGAATTCCCAAGGGTTTTTGATTGAACATGATGTTTTTCCAGAATTACCTCTCCTACCCACAAACCTACATGGAACAGGTATTGGAGAAGCCCAAGGCCGTAAGCATGGCTTTTCCTGTGCGGAAAAGATGCCAATACACCCCAGAGGAGATGCTACTCCAGTTGCAGACTCACAGTATTTGAGAACAAATGGTTGGTGTTGACCAAAGTCCAAGAAGTCAGTATTTTCTTTGTAGCTGTTCCTGGTTGTTTTCTTTTAAAAAGTAATTTTGCAAAATTGGTACTTTGGCACAGTATCTATTTGATAGCTTCCCATCTGCTTGCCCAATTTATATCCACTGAATTTGCTAACGAAATCAAGTTTTTATGGCCAGCCATGTTGCAAAGCTTACATAGCTGTGGGAAAAGGGGCTGCACTCAATTTCTCCTTACGCTTCATCAACCACAGTGTGTGCTGACGCCGATTCTTTACTGCCAGCGGTGGGGACATACAGTGCAGCAGGCTACAGGTTGCCCTTCAGATGTGCTGCACAATACACAGGCAGATTTATTTGCTCTGCTGAGGGTCAAAGTAAGTGTAAAGATGACCAGAGGAAAATGTGTACTGACCGCAGGTATTTTACAGTTTGTATGTTAGATTATGTTTATCCTCAAATCTTGTGCTGACCTAATCCACAAACTAATATAAGTTACATTTAGTGGAAGTTTACGTTTGGGGATGGCAAGAAGGATGAAAAGTACAAGCAAAGATAGCAGAGACAACAGGAGACAAAGAGAAATGTCTGATATTAAAGGTAAGCCTCCTTAATGGCGCTCTAGCAATCCTATTCCCCTGCCACAGCCACAATCTTCCACTGCGCCCAGAAGAGGCGCTTGTCTCCCTCAAAATGCAAAAAAATTAGCAATTTTTGTGTCAGATTGGTTTCCAGAAGGCCTCGGCTGAGCTGGGGAGGGCGCAGGAACAGATCGCCCAGGGCAAGGCGAGAGTGGGACACTAACATTTAGCATCGGTCAGCCATTAGCCACGCTTTGTGCAACAGAGAGGGGAAAAAAATAATAATAAACCCAACAGCTGTGCTAGCAAAGACCCGCGAGCAGGTCTTTATGATAAGAGAGTAGCAGGTTCCCTCTTCACACAGGGCTGTATCCAAACAGCCTGAACTCCACGTCCATCCTGGATGGGATTTCCTTGCGGGAGGGCGCCATGCAGCTCCCCAGCTCCCCTCTGCTCCTCCCCACATGTAATTTTCTTTGTCCAAGTCAGTTTTCAGCCACATCGGCTCCCTGACACGTTTCATGGTGCAGCTCACGTCAGCACAAGGAAGGAGACAGCAGAGACAGGGTGATCCCCAGCTGGGCGACACCCCACCAGTAAGTGCAGGCCACGAAGGAGCGTGGTTCCTCCTTCACTCTAAACCAACAAGGAAATGGGGTTTTCTTTGGAGGATTCTTCAACGTAGAGCCAACATTCAGATTTTTAAAATATAAAACCCAATAAAAACTAGATCTCACAAAACTATGCTTCTTGCCACAGTTGTAGCCTCACCCCATTTTTAAACATTCTTTTCAATGCTGGAGCACAGGAAGGACAGCTGTGCAGACCCACAGGACGATACTAAGACTACTGAACACATTTCGAAAGCTTTTGGTATACAAGCAAGACAACACATTTAAACAAACAAAAAAAACCCAACACACCAAAACCCAACAGATTTACAATGAAACTGGAAGGCTGTTCCTGCAGGTTTTCAGAATTAGGGACCTGATGGTGGACGCAAAAGGGCTTGTGATTACATACGCAGCCTCTCATGGACCTGGTAAGCGTGTTCCAGGGTGAGTTTAAAGGATTACGGACATTTTAGATACAGCTGTCCTGCATAAACAATTTAGTTCATTTACTCAAAGGTATGGTGTAAAATAAGACTCTTATTCTCTGTATTCCAAAATAACCGCAGGCATTGTCCGCAAGGATCCCTTAGCTGGGAACTACTATTAATCGGCACCAATGGTTCCAGTATAATCACAACCACGATGCCCATCAGTTGATTAATTTAATTTAGTTTTCGCATCTGCAAAGCAGTAACTCTGTTGCCTACCTTAACGCAGGCAGTAAATTCTTTCATGCACAGCTCAGATTACGTCCTCTTTGAGGACAACTCCCAGGATCCTGCCGTACAACCCAGAGCACTATGGAAAAGTGTAGCTTTTCCACATTTTCATCTCTGCCTGCCTTTTACTGCCCAACTACTCACCCTCTTCAGGAAGGACAAAGAGAAAAATCAAGTCACCTTTAACACCCTCAAGCTGTGATTTTCACAGCTTTCAATCAAACATTAAAGGTAACCTTGAGGTTTGATTCTTCTGGAGTAAAAGAGCCATTTCCTAGTAGCTCATCAAGGCCTGAACTGTCCCAAATTTATGAAACCCCCTTCCCCCCCGTGTCTCAATTAGGGGGATGGCTTTGTCTTTTCTAATCCTCTTTCCATTCAGAGAAGCACTTCATAGCAGGGAAGAAAGTTTTAGGAAGAAGACTGGTGGCCTGCTATGGAAATTGAATACAACGCTGACCAACAATTCACATGCAACAGAGCGAAGCATGGACTTCCGTCCAAAAAACAAGTTCTATTTTAGGTTTTTTGTGTGTGTGGATTTGGCTTTTTTTTTTTTTTTTTCCCATTTTATAGAGGTGACCCTTGTGTACGTAGGCAGGTGTTCCCAACAAACAATGGCAAGGGATGCCGTGACAAAAATACGGTGGTAAAGCAAAACTGGTAAATCTGAGGTAAACACCCACGATACAGCGCATAGAAAAGAGGAGAGAGAAAGCGGGATTAATCAGTGCAGGTATATCCAAGAGAACTTTTTCTCAACAATATTCCTGTATTAAAAAGAAACCAATTATACTTGCAAATCACTTGCAGAAAATTTTAATAATTTGCCAAATATACAGCTATTAGAATTACCCTAAATATCACTTATAATTAAGTTACAAAAGTTGGTAGATAGCATAGTACAGTGTTCTATAAAATAAACACATATAATATTAACAATACCCCCTGGAGTCCAATAATGGCAAAAAATAGCAAATGAAATTACAAACACATACAAATTAGAGGAGATTGAGTGACAGCTTTAGACACGAATCAAAGAAACTGAGACCAGACTAGACTAGATACATTCATCCATCAAGCGTAATTAATGTAGAATTTTAGATTTTTAAAAACAATTAACAACACGACATCAGGTGCAATTCACATGCTTTCATTTATCTTCCAGTACAGTTCCCAGAGTATTAAAGTGCCTTTGTGCACTCTAGTTTCATTTATAGTCAGGTGCAACACACATCATATTTGGAAGTTACTTCATAGGTCACTTTTTTTTTTTTTTTTAAATAAAATAACTATTTGAACCAATGCGCACGATTCAAACCAGGGTGGTTTTACAGTACCTTTGTTCTGACTATTCGCTGTTGAATGTCACAGAACAAATTAATCTCCAAATACATGGGGCCCATCTCCACTAAACCAGACTACAGTAGAAGATATTTCTCGAAGCGTGTTTCCTGCTGCACAATCCTTAGCTTTTCTCATTTTTCCCCCTTTCAAACACAGCTCTCATTTATAGACTGCCGTGAGCGTGGACACCGGGCGGTATTTGGCCTGCGGCTGCGGAGCGGAGCGCACTTCCCAGGTAACATCCTACACCGCTGCCCTAACTCCATCGCTACCCGCACGGTATATCCTCTCCGCGAGGTACCCGAAGCCTGGCAGCCTTTGGACCTCCCCTGCCGCCGTTACCGGCGCTGCAGAATCGACCCCGTGTCCTACTCGGGGCTCCTCGGGAACTTTCACCGCTTCCCGCTATGCTACCTTCTTAAACCCCAACCTCAATATTAACCCCAGTAAGAGAAGGAAAACTTCACGCAGTTTGGCTGTCAACCACCTTGCCCCCAAAACATCCTCTTCAAAACACAGATAAAAAAATTCCATAAACCCTACGATCCAGTCTCCCATCGAAGCGCGCTCTCCACTAACATTCTGCTCCTACTCTTTCACGGGAAAGGGTGCAAAAGGGAAATTGCACTTCCCGCCGTATTTGAGGCTTTCTGATGGTGTTTTTCAATACCTGCACTTTAAGAGCAATTATGGGGTGTAAGTTTTTTAGGAAATAAAAACTTCACTTTAAATCATTCCACAATGATGCTACAGGAGGTTACCAGTGGCAAGGGCCAAAGAAGGCACTCAGGAGGAAAGCTTGCTTGGAGGGGGAAAAAAAAAAAAACGGAAGTATTTCAAGAACATATGCACTCTGTTAATCAAACTAAAGGGAATTAGTGATTTCCTAACCTACCGAGTAAAAGTTCTCCATGAAACTGTAGGGTTATGGACAAGGACGGTCTGGCTATACATTACAGCAGACAGAAAAATGGAAACCAGCACAAGTTTCATGTGAATCACAACTATACGTAAAGTGTCCGGTTTAGTTCATAAAATGATTTGATTAAAATATTTTAAACATCTCATAATGGTATAATAATTTCCAATGTAATTTATGCAACAAATTCCACCCATATCCAAAAATACCATATATGTAAATGCTTTTTTATAAAACTTTATACAATTCAAGCTCTCATTAGGTAAGCCTATACACAATTCTCACAATCACCTAGGTAGAAAGTCTTCAGAAAAGTATATTCTCAGCGAGTACGTGAATGACAACGCTTCCGTGAATCTGGCCTTTTAATCGATTCTGCTAAATCAAACTCTTATTGCTTAAAACCAAACCAGACAGGTTTCATCCACGCCAGCAGCACTCGGATATACCGCCCCAGTCTGGCATCTGGTTTATGGGACAGAAATACCTGTAAGCCTTGTTACCGTTTCCGTAAAGATCTCCCCGTAACTCTCGCCTGTCCTGTACGCCTCGTACAGAGAACGGAGGCATCGCTGGGAGGGAGGGAGGGAGATCGATGGCAATGCATACGTTGAGCGACCAGTGTCTCCCTCTTCATTTCCTTATTAACTCTGTAATCTGTTTAATGATTTCTGCGAGTACATCTCCAGCTGTAACTGAAAACAATCCGACCAGATACAAGACGCTACAAACACCAAATCTAAAATGTGCAAGAACAATGTGAATGTAACGCCCGGGCAGGCTGGAATTCACAGCTGGTACTATGCCAAAACACCTCGACAGCAAGCGTTATTTACGCAACTTCCCATTAAAAATACTGTTATCTCTCAAGCTACATTTTAAATTAACAGAAATACATCCATAACAACTACCGGTAAAAAAACATGATAAAATTATTTTATTTTTTTTTTATTCAAAATATTCTGACAGTTTAACAATATTCCAGGTGCATTACAAACACTGCCATAGTCAACACGACAATCAATACTTAAAGAGCATCCAAACACTGAAGACTTATATCTTAAAGCAGAGACAGGAGAATGCGCTTATACTAAGAGCATACAGATCATTTTCCAATAACTGACTTCTTTGAGGCAGATGTCCGATTTCTCCGGCACAAAATGGATTAAAATCCAGAAGAGATGAATTACAGAGGACAAAAATTCAGATGTGTAAGTGTTTCCCCCCCGTATTTTCTATAAAAACATTGTGAGTTTATCATACAAGGCCACTACCAGCCTAGGCTACTCTAGTGTTGACTATTTACGGGATAAAACAACAAAATCGTAGACAGAGAAACCAGCATCAAAGCAAACAAAACCACAAACTCTTCCTAGAATATGGCTTAAATTAGTTCACAGAGAGTTGGGAATATATTAACTATATGATGCAATGGAAATACCAGGTAGGAAAAAAAAAAATACTTTATCTTCCTCATACTTTCCCCTCAGCCTTCACCATAATTTGCATAAAATTTTCAACAAAACGATGCCGCCCCTCCTGCAAGCGTCTTTCCCCACGCTTCAAAAACATTCTGTTACTAACAGCTTGGGTTCGTTCTTGAATGTATTGGCCAATATTAGCTCTAAAGTTTAAACAACGTAGTTCTACACGTAATACCCTGTTTCTTCCAATTAGCCCAGGTTCTCAAAGAGCAAAAATTTCGGCTTTATTTAAAACAGCGTATTTGTTTGAAAAAAGTATTTCTCTCTTTCTGTTCTAGAAAACACATGTCAAATCGAGAACTTGCAAAGATGTGTACACAAATGAGTGCATAGTGCAGAACATCATACAGAGAGCAGCAAGGCCACGGTGTCACATTAAGTCCGCGTGTAAAAGATGGATGTTGCCAACGACCAAATCCATTCTAAAAAGTTTTACTTCTGGGGCTTAGCTTAAAGCATTAAAATCTTGCTCTATGGATGGCAAGACTCCTCCGTCCCGACTTCTCGTACAGCTGACTACACGTGCACGGCAGGACAGCCACGTGCACGGCATACAGAAGAGACACACCAAAAACGCTTTGGATACATCATCCTGATCTCAAATATTCCATGTGAAAGCTTGAATTTTTTCCTGTGAAAAAGAAGGAAGTGGGACAACTTTCAAATTACACAGCTTGCCTGTGTGTCTTTTTTTTTAAAAAAAAAAAAAAAAAGAAAAAGAGCTGGTTTTAGCCGAGGGTAAGAGAGCCACAGCCCCGCTGCAACAAGCAGGGGGTCTGAGGGTCCTTCACCTGTATTGCTCGGCGTTTCCAGTCGGTGCTCCCCAGCAGCGGAGGTGTGAAACGCTCGTGGCAAACGGCTAGAGGAAATCTCTGTACGCTTACTCAAACTGCTTGCTTTCCCCATTCAGTTAGTTTGCTTTCCAAAGCAATGTTTTTGGAGAAGGGCCATCAGAACAAAGGAGCGAGGCATTTCCCTTAGTCGCAACATCAGACTCTCCATTAACAGATTGACTTCATCCCCTAAACCAAATTAGTTCCTGGAACATCTCGCGTTCGCATTCTTCTACTCTTCCTTAGGAACAGTTTCTCTAGGAGTTGTGCAGTTTAAGCCTGTTACGATACTTTACTCCAGCATTTTCTTAGCACCTCAACGCAAACGACGTTGTAGCTTGTCTGCGGTGAACACCGGCTACGGACAACCACCAAGAGGGGAAGCGCCCACGGCAGGGTCGAAAGAACGAACGGCAACATCGTCCCGTGACATTGACAAGCACTTTTTTTTTGATACTCTGGCTTCCAGGTTAGGCTACTGCCTCGAAACGGGGTTTCTCTCAGAGTAGGGTTAACTCCAGTTATTCAAACACAGTAAACACAAGAGGGCAGTACTGAGGACATCAATCCTGCACGTTAAGAGTTTTCAGTCCATTTTCTAAAAAACCTGTTAATGGAGATATGGCTCAGTGTCAAGGCTAAGTGGGCAAATGTCATCTACGCTAAAGTCGTTATGGGAACTAACGTAACCCTTGCTCATTGTACAACTGTACGACTTGGATTTAAGCCAACCATAAACACTTCATCCTGCTAATTTACCTATCTTGCTTAATCTCCAGTATCTTCATCCTTTCACACTCCCTAATGAACTATCAATTATTTTCCTGAGTGAGATTATAAAAAGTTAAACCCTTCTACCAAAAGTACAAAGACAAATAAAATATAGAACAATACAAACCCAGTTATACAGCATTACAAGTGCAGAAATTCTTCATGTTGTTGCTGCTCTTTATCATTGGCCCCCAGTAAAAACCATAGCAAAGAATTTAGTTATCCAAAATATTTTGAAGTACTGTGATTAAATTCTTCAGACCATAAATGTAGCCCTCATCCTTTGTGTTGCTAGGAAACACATGAGCGAAATCTATCATTCGGACTTCCACGTTTGCGCTTTCCTTGATCTCTGCTGGCATGTGACAGAAAACTTTTTCCAGTTGGGGTATTACGTTCCCGTTCAGATGCTCCTGTGTAATGCACGTGCTGCTTTTCCACACGTTGTCTTGCTCCAAGTTTTCAACTTTTAGTGAGAGTTGACTGTGGTGCCTCTTAGAATACGCCTTTTTGTGAAGTGCGTAAAATTTGGACAAGCCTTTACTTACAGAGGCCTCAATTTTTCCATTCTCTGTAGAATTTATTACATGAATATTATTATTATACTCCAGTATGTCTCCACCTGATAACAGTCCTTTGGGCACTCCTCTCTTCTCTGACAAGGTGACATCGCTCAACCGCACGGTCGTTGCCTGACATGAACCTTCATAAACAAAGAGTAACGAGCTCGCATAGAAGTTGAGTTGCTTCTGGCCCTCAAACCACTCCAAAATTTTTTCAATCTTCTGAATGCTGGCAGCTATCGCGTCTTTTCTCAAGCAGTACCCGTTGTGGAAAAACTTTGAGATGCCTGCAAGAAACAGACACGTTTGGGGATTATTTTCACCTTGAAAAGAAAGCAAACATTTTCAGTTTCTTTTGGGATGAGACTAGCTCTTGATTTGAGGAAACAGACAGTATTCACATAGTTTCCTTTCAAGTAATTATTAACTAAGTCAGAAGCGAACAGAGAAACTCCGGTATCTCCCATCACCTCGCCTGTATACGGCCTGCTGTGTAACACTACAGATTGGGCTTGGAATATAACACAACTAATTAATCAACATATCACTCAAACAGTAGATGAACATGATTGCTGCTCCCCAGGTCATTTTAGCAAGGATCCGGACAGTTTGGGGCAGGGACCCATTAAATTCTCCAGGGATAAACAAGCTCAAGCAGCTCTTTATCATGAGTGACAGAGCTGACAAGTTAGTGCCAGCTCTGGGGAGGGGTGTGTTCACGTGTGCGTGTGTCCTGCTAGCCCTCAGTGTGGGACAGACGAACAGACGTCAATTAATAACTAATTTGAAATAGTTACCACCACCAAACAGCCGTACAATGGTAGCACTTTTATTTATTGTTAATATAGAGCAACATATGGATTGACTTCAACCGAGAAGGTCCCTTAAATTGAGAGATGCCCTTATAGTAGCTTTCCAATATAAAAGACAGGATGTATTCACAGAAGATAACTAGAGATGAAAATATACGTATTTAATACTTCTAGAAGATTTCTATTTCATTATAGTTTCAAAGCTGCAAAGAAACTGAATTCTACCACTATCACCCCCTTAGTAGTAAAAGGCACACGATGAGGAAATTCCCAGAGTCTACACCGCTGTTATAGCCAACTGCAAAGTTAATTTAGGATCGACAGGTAGTTCAGATGACACAGGAAACTTCTACAGACCCATCTGGCAAGAGGAGAGAAAGGCACTTTTAACATGGGAACACACAGATGCCTTTTTTCAGACAGTTCTAAAAATAAACAAATACATAAAAGCTATCCAGCAGCACCAAGTTCTGACACACAGACTCCCTTACCATCCTTCACCGTTTCCTTTGTCAAGCTCCTTCCGTAGTGCTGGTTTTGCGTCTCGTAGCTGTCAGAAGAGACGTGGTAAACCTGCAAGAAACAAGGAGGTAACTCTACGCATTTCGAACCACCAGTGTTTCCGCAGAGCTGCGAGACACCTTGCAGACAGGCTACAAAACCTTGGCTACCATTTAGCCCTCGCAGAGCTTTCAGTCACTTGCAGCGGTCAGCACTGCCCTCTTGTGCTCGGCTCTGCAAAATCCTCCCCCTTCCCACCTGGGGGTCTACGCTGCAGCTTTCCTGCATTGGAAAGGCATCGTTATGTTGGCAAAAAGCAAAGTATCTATTAAGGGAAAACATTTTATACGGCACCTGCCTTGCAAGTCAAGGCTAAGACTTGAAACTGGCATACTCCTACCCAGGTTACTATGACTATTAAATCAATAAGACATAACAAACTCAGAACTTCAATTATTTTGCAGTTCTTAAAACGATAAAAATATTAAGCGCAGCAGCAAAACAATAAGAAATACTATGACGCGACCAGGCAGGCCCAGCTCCACAAGACCCATCTGAAACTGTAACTGCTGGCACAAATGAGGTTGTACTAAATAAATGACAGCAGCCGAGTGAAAGCTGGGTTCCAGCACCGATAGTGGTGCATCAGCTCTCGCCTGGAAGGGAGGCGACTCGTACGGGTACAGTTTTGTCCATATCAGGAATTGTACAAGCTTAACAACTAAATTCAAAAGTGTTTTACACAGAGACACATTTTCTCTCTAACTGACATAATTTCCATAGCAGAAACGTGCCAGCCAGCCAGGCCCAAGTATAATTTGTTTATGAGAGCGCAGACAATTCTTATTTGCAGAAATGACGGTGTTACCAAGCAGGCCGCTGTCTCTGGCAGAGACTCTGCGCTTGGCACTCGTTCAGACCACCCAACCCTGCGGCACCCACCCTGGCTGCGGCGCTCTGCCCTCCCTTCGCCCGCGTTAAAAAGAGAGGATCCCACAGAAAGCAAGTCGGGGCGCACCGGAGAGGCGCCTGCCCCCCATCCCTCCTTCGGGGTCGTCTTCTTGCTGCAGCCCACAGAGACAGCCCGGGACAGTGAAACGGCAGCACATAAAAAGGAGTGCCACGTGAGCAATAATTAAAAAAATAAGAATGCCCTGTTTTCATTGCAGCCCCCCACCCGAAGCCTCTCTCCCCCATCCAAACCACGATGAGCACAATACGAAAACACAGGTTCGTAACTCCTGCTTCGCAAAGCCGCTGGGAAGAGTCTCACATAGCTTTTATTTTGCCAAAAAGATAGAAGGAATTAAATCCAGGGTCCCCAAGGAGCTTAAATCCTAGTGTGCGGCAATTGATTTAAGTCATCAACCATGAATTGAAGGGGCAGTAAATAATTCTGGTTATCCTAAAGCAGCAACAGCTGTAAGCCTCAATGTTTAAACTGACATGGTCGCAGAGCCGCTTCCCGCTGGTAGGATTCCTCTTTCCACTGTTACGATAGTTGCAGAAACGGAGGCCCTCACATCCACAAACTGCAGAGGAGCACAGCAGAGGCGAGGGGTTCTCAAACAGCACCTGGCACGTGTGATTTGGGGTTCAGGAAAACAATCATTTTTCACCTTTTTTTTTTTCTCCAAAGCACATAAGAGAGATACAGTATACAAAGTATGAACCCAAAGATGACTTATGTAAATACTTCGGGTACCAAAGTTCCTTTCAAACGCGTACTGAAAGTTTCAAAAACTTTTTAAATTTAAAGAGCCACAAGCCCAAGGTAATTAAATAAAGCAAGAATAAAAAAAATATATTGCTTAGGAAGAGGATCAAGAGTCTGATGACTACATCTATGTTTTCACTAGCTGTGTCTTCATTTTAATAATATTAAACGTTCTTGTTTAGTCGGTCTGGGGCAGCTTCCTCCATCCACCAGCGCTGCAGCACACTCCTGACTGAATCATCTTGTTTACCAGAGCCTCATCTCTTCCCCCGCAGGAGCTAACAGTTTTTGTGACATGGGCACTTGCTCAAAAATGCTGATTAAGATCTGCAAGCTCATTTTGTTTTCCAGAGAAACGCTGGAGCAGCGTGCAAGTCGCCTGTGCTTCTGAGCTGGCTTTCCCGTGAAGCCGCCCCACCTCTCCTCATGATTTGCACAAACCCATTCCCCCCAAAGGGCTTTCTCTGTCCTTTAAAAATACGCAGGCAGATGTGCACGTTTTGCATTAGCAGTGCATTTTTAACTATACAAAATGGTCGATGACAAACCACCAAGTCCCACGCGCGTCCCAACAATGCAACGTATATATTTAACTGTCTTGCGGACAAGCGAAGACTCAGAACACCCTCGGTTACCAATGGACTTGGCTGCAGACAATAGTGTTAAACGGCAACGTATATAGGTAATCACAAAAGCATGCTCCGTGTTAGCCAAAGAGCTGTCTCTCAACGCCGCTTCAAGCCTTTTCTCAACGGCGAGGAAGCGACTATGGAAAACGTTCCTGGAAAACCTCAACCAAATCCAAATCCCTCAAGCCCCATGCTGAAAGCAGAGGAACAAAAACCCAAGTTCAAGCAGAAATAATCTTTCACCAGGTCTCGCTCCACCCTCACCGACCCCCCAAACCCAGGGACGGCTGCGCTGCAGTGGCAGAAGACTAAAATCAACTTCCTAGTCTACGGAGCTCTTGCTTCACCGTCCTTTTGTTCGTGCCATCACCGCTACTAATCTACTACTAACCCTTCCCAGAAGGATATTTGCCTTTGAAGCAACCTTTTTCTGTTTCCTTGTTGTTGCAGCTGTCTGTACTAGCCCATTTCTGTCAAAACGATGACAAGTCAAAGAAGTCAAATCTGTAACCTTAACAACGGCCAAGGAATTATTAGACAGGAAAATCTCATTTCTTGTCCACCCGCCGCAGCTCGTTACGTGTTTGCTCTGTAGTCACAAGGAGTTTCACTGTATAGCGCAAGACAAAGAAAACTCCTTATAGGAGCTGCTAAACATTGCCTTCAAGAAAACTCCTGCTCCATAGGTGATTTTTATACCTTCTTACGACACGAGATCAGAGCTGTTTTAGCCGACAATGCGGAGGTTCCTCCTCATGCCTGCAAGCAGCTCCCACTTGGTGAGGTGTCTGCATGAACAGAACTGGAACCCAGCATGTTCGGGGTTTTAATTTGCAGTAGTAGGGACCCTGCATGGGCAGCACGTCAAAAAACCCAGATGATTAACTGTCGAGGGAAATTATCTTTGGACTTTGTCAACCTGCACTTGGCTTTTGTTTCCCCACGAGGTGTTAAGTTATTGCTGCTTGCGTATTTTTGTACCCTTTTTTCGATTACAGTTAGTTCAGCTGACGTTCTTGAACCGAGGGGAACCGTGAGCTAAAATAAAAGGTTGGTTTAACGTGGTCTCTAAAAAAGCACAACCCTTGCAAGATCTCAGCAGTGAGGTACAGAGTTTGGAAACCCTGCGACTGCAGCTTTAGGACATGAAGCTGAAGACTGGACTGAGGAAAACAAATATGAAATGTTATGTAATGTTATTTACGGTAATTCAGTAGCGACTTCCATGGAGAGGCAGAAAAACACACACACGCTGTTCAAATACTTATCTGCGGCAACTCCCTAACTTCCAGAAAGTATAATTTAACTACATATTAATTAAGACTAGCCTGTTCGGTGGAGATACCGCTAGCACAAATAAAAATATTAAAGTAACTTGCAGAGCTCTTTCACATCTGCAAAAAATATTAACTAATCCACATGACTGAAACTGGGGAAATAAAAAGGTATTTTGAGCAGGCTGGTACAGCACCACAGAGGGGCACCTGCAGAGCGAGGGCTAACTCGATCGCACGCGTGACACGGCCTCGTGCGCCGCCGCCGTTCCCACGCGCCAGCCGGTGCCTGGGAAGCTGTTTCCCGCGGAGCTCCCGGTGCTGGTCCCTGCTCCCCGCATGCCCCGCGAGGGCAGCCTGGGACCCGCTCCTCCAAGCAAGGACACGGAGATTAGAGATACGCGCTCCGATGCCGAGACATCCAGACTTCAAAGGGCTGAGCTGTCCACCCCTCCTATTTTTTCCGTAAATACGCTTAACAGCACCCCTATTTCACACTCATGCAGGTAAGAGCGAGCGAGTGTTTAAATATTACCCAGAGTTTTCCGTTTCCAGCAAGGCACCTCTGCGCTCGTAACCGGCATCTGAAGGTCAGCACCCAGCCTGGTGCCAAGCGGAAAGCGGGGGGTAAGCAGGCAGCACCCCAGCTAACCCGGGGACGCCCCACAGCAGCATCAGCCCAGCACCGTTGCGGGGGCAACTCCGGCGCCGGGCCGAGACCCACGCCCACAACCTGGACCTCACAATGGTCCCTACAAAAATATACACGTTTCCTTCATGTCGGAAGAACCCGGGTTTCTCTGCAGTCCTGTGATGTCTCAGGGGCTGATCCTGCCACAGTGGAAGCCTTAAATGCCGAGTTTTAACAAGCCTTATTTTTTCTTTTTCCAGAAGAGAGTAAAACAAGGATTTGAAGAGAAAATTAACAAAGGGAGACGTTTTTAAAAATACATTCTCTTAGTTGATACTACGGCTTTATAGCGATGCTGTAACACTATTACTGCTGCTGAGAGCATGCCCGTTTATCTAAATCCAATTATTTAAACTTCTCTTTCCCCTCTTTTTTTTCCTTTTTTTTTTTAAAAAAAAAGCCCAACCTTCTGTCATTGTCTAGACCACAAGTGCTGAAAGTACACACATCCCCGCTTGCTGCTGGCTTGAAGACTCAGCACAGGAAGGATGCATCCCTGCTCCCCTGCTTCTAAGATTATACTTGTATCTGTTCTGCTGCTTTGTTCTTCTGGTATCGGACAGAGTGCTTTATGTGATTAAGTATCCTACCAAATGCTCTGACAACGAATATAAAGTTTTAGTAAGGTCCTTACATAAGTTGTAGCATGAAATTATGTTCAAACTAATTCAGTGAAAAAGCAGACTAATAATCTCCTAAATAAAAGAACCGATGACAATGCAGTTAAATCATGAACCATTTTAAAAATAGCTTAATACATAATTTTGGACTCCCAGAACTTCCACGGTGCACCTCATTAGAATAAGTTTCTTTTATGCCTCTTTTTTATATAATAGGGAGGAAAAAAGAGGCCATCTCTCATCTCATCCATCATCAGCTTTTTCCTAACGTACAGGAAATCTTACTAGCCGTAAGGACATGAGCGGACCAGCTGTCACATACATGACGAGACTTTCGTGTAAGGAAAAACGGCTGGAAAAAAAATGCCAGCGTACCCATCTGCGAGAACTCGCCCAAGAGGACGACGGATGAATCTCCTGAACTCTACAAATGAAACCCTTTGGAAACACACCCTTCAATCCACCAGCAGAGACCGGACTCGGAGGAATCGCCGCACTCGGCTCCGCAGCAGGGATTCCGCACCGTCAGACTGAGAAACAGACGGGCCGAACTCAAACGCAAGAACCGGGGGGTGACAGTGGCAAGAGGGAAACGCGGAAGGGGCGGTGGTGCGCAGCGAAAACAAAGCCAGCACGGAGAAACCAACCGGCGCCTTGGTGTCCGTCTCACCCCAGCCACTGCAGACGTCCATTTCCAGACTTCTGGGGGGGCTTGCTTGTTTGGAGGGGTTTGTTTCCAGAGCTTTTGGTTGGTTTCTTTCGTTTGCTGCAGGTTTGGGGTTTTTTTTTAGTTTTTGTTTTGTTTTGTCTTCCTGTTTTCTTAAACATCAAAGCTTGAATTAGACTTACGAAATGTAAAACACCCAGTTCTGGTCATTTTTTACTGTGGAAAAATAGGAACACTAGCGCAGGATTTAATAGCTTTATTATTCCTCCCTTCCTAAATCTTGTCATTAACACATCGGAGCTTATGAAAACTACGATACTAGAAAGGGTTCATAAAGAACTCGTAAAACGGACCCAGCTACAGTCAGTTTTAAAATATCTCGCAGGAACATGTGCTGTCGATTAGGAAATTCACTTGTAAAAACAGCTTTGATGAGGTACCTGCATTACTGCACGCAATAGTTCACAGGCACAAACAATAAAAGTAAATGATGGGTTATACTGGTAACGTTACGTAACCGCCAGTTGGTGCCTTAAAAACATGTTTCAGAGATGTTACGGGCTGCGCGATATTGCAATCGAGATGTTCCGGAAGAAAAAGAAAACCTGCAGAAATCGGGAACTGTGGATTCTGAACGGATTGCGAATCTGAAATGACATCACAACCCACCCACTCTGCTTGGATTCAACAGCACACAAAATACGCTATTTTTAATACTGCACGCGCTGCAAAGATACTTCTTACGTATTTATATGTCTACTACTGAAACCATATTGCAACGTGTATTTTTTGCTACTGGAACCGTACCTTAGTTTTCCAACTTACATTTAAACTCTCACTACTTTGATAGCAAATCTATGTCCTCATCCGGTAAAGAAAGGAACCTCTCCACTCGACATGAAATTGGGTTTTTAACCACTGTTCTTGAAACGGCTGTATTTTCTAAATGCGTTTCCATGCGTTTATTCTGTCTGTTCAGTGCATTAACATGAATATAGTTTAGCACATGCCAAGTGCCAGAACTACGTCCATAAATCAAAGCTCTGACAGATAGGAGACTCGCTTCTTTTAAGGACAAACCATATGTATTTTTATATAGAAACAGATGACTGCTTATTTACCAGTGCATAAAAAAAGCTGTATCAATGGCTTTTGGGGTAAAAACCCACGATAAATAAATTCTGGGGTAAAAAAAAATGCCTGCAACACATTTTTGCTCGTATCTCTTCATGACAGCTTATATGATGTGTGCTTTAAAAAACATCGATAACTACATTTTTTGTTTTTCCTGGCCCTCTCTCTTTCTTGCTCTTCTAAAATAGAAACTTAATAAGCAAGCCCACCTCCATGTTAAAAATAACATTGAACAGAGAGATTAAAGCCAAACCCCTCTACTTTCTGAACCGCATTACACCGTGTTTTGTCCAGCAAACGCTAGCAACCTTTATCCAGCACGTCAGCCGCGACAGGCAGTAAACGCCCGTACAGGAGAGTGTTTTACGTTATAGGCAGAATCCTGCAAAAATAAAGCAAGCAGACAGGCAGAGCGCACCCCGTAATCAAGAGGCGGCAAGCTGAGCAGAGAAAACGCCTTGCGAATTTAGACTTTGCCAAGCGTTGCGTGAGGGGAGGAGGAACCTTTTGAATTCTTTCTGGAAAATAACTTCCAACTCGCAATTTGGTACCAAAGGTACAAACCCAATCTCATCTAGTTAAACACCGGATGGGAAACCGCAACGCTCGGGGGAACCGTCGTTACTCGTACGGTTTGAATTAGGGAATCGAAAGAATTTCTGCAACAGGGTAAGGTTACCAACAAATGACAGTGTTAGAAACAAGAGTCACAAGCAAAAACGCCGTGGAAGCAAGCGTTCATTCCTTCCGCACCGCCACGAAACAAAGGATGCGAAGTGCATTGTTTCACACGCGAGATAAGGAAGGTTATGTAACGCCACGAGCCAAATCCAGAGCTGTAATCTCCAGCCTTCCTCCTCGATCCAAACCGTTTGACCGGGTTTTGACTTGACTCCCACGTTTTTTCTCATAGGCTTACATAATTACTACTCATGACCACTATAATTTATAGCTGTAAAAGCTTATCTCAAGACAGAGTTAAGGCTGAGAGCCTAGGCAATTAAGCACAAAACATTACAGAGATATTAGAATTATTTCAAACAATGGTGCAATCTGCGTGCTGGTGCTATCTAACAGCAAAGGGGAAGCTTATCAAAGCCTTCAGCCATTTATGCTTGTTGATGCAGAGCTTGAGAAGCCCCGGCTTTGCGTAGGAGAGAAGGAAACCAAACATCTCGCATCAAAAAGAAAATTATTCCTGCGCCAATCATAGCAGAAAAAAGTGCTTTAGATGCACTGCATCAGGAATTCATTACCGACATCAACGCATTTATGTTACTGACCCATAAACGTTCTGTACCGCTTTTCTTTACGTTGAAGTTTTAGAGTAGCCACTAGACAAATATTGAATCTTCATCCTTCTCCTCAGCTAAGGAAATGCAATAGAGTTAGCACGGACGTCCGTGGGGCCTTATCCATCTCAAACTAACCTTCAGCTGACAGCTGCTCCTCCAGCGTGTAAGCATCAAAGAGGTTTTCTCCTGGCAGAAAGCTTTTTTAAATGCAGAACGTAAGCAGCTGTTTATAGCTACATGCATCACCTCTGAGAGCTAACTTACTCTTCCCTAAATAGAAAAGTTACATTAAAACTATTTTTATGTAAGAAAAAAAATCAAGATGAAAAATTTGGAGAGGATACAGCTCATTATTCAATTATTACCAAGACTGGTTCAGTACGTAAAACCCCAATATAAGCCTGAAAGTCCAAAAAAAATACTTTGATAGTTTGAAGTATCTGCTATGCGAGAAGAATTCATTGCAACTGCGTTCAGTTTTAAACAACGACGGTCTGTCCCAAGCCCCTTCTTGTACACATATACAGAGCCCAGGGCGCAAATAGATTCCCAGAGGGACACGGCCAAGTTAAACACTCGCTGTGAACGAGAGCAGTGTTTTGGAACGTATTTCGCACCACGGCTGATACCCGTACTACCGACGTACTCAGATAACGCTTTATTTATGTAAAACTCGAGAGGACCGTCATTCGCTACAAAAACTGGCCGCGGTACCTGGTGCGGGACAACAGGCCGGAGCATAAGCTGAATTTGAAAACAAAATGAGTTCTTACCCTCATGCCAAGCACCAAGAAGCCAATCTCTTCCATCAGCGGGTACTTGCTGACCTGCTGCTGTATCTTCTCAGCTGAAGCATACGGATCGTAACTTTTCTGACCTATTTTTACATCCATTATGCAAGGCTTATTAAACTTACGGGTCACATCTTCCAGTTTTAGATACGTATCTGTTAAAAAGACAAAACTTTCATAAACAGTGGGCCAAAGCAAAATAACGATATAGTTTCTGCTGAGCTTCTGCGGAGGAAGAAGAATAGTTTAAGGCTTAACACCACGCGAGTTCTTTAAGAGTCAAATTTGTCTCTGAGCACAGACTAAATCACGGTCATTGACACCCACTAATTCTGTTGGCATTAAATTCTAAACGCCTTATTGTTTAGAAAATTGTATACAATTAAAGTGTGCTAACCTCGCACTCAAATTCCAATTCCTGCCCAGATGAAATTCACGAGCGGCTTTTATTAAGCCATTAACATCCTTCAAATAGCATTAATAAGCACATACAAATGCAGGTTACTACACGGCCGGTTTTGCAATGGAGATGGTGTTTTCTTTCTCTGCGTGAAAGGCCTAAAATTAAACCGGCAATTTGTCTTTGTGTCATTTTAAAAATGAAATTAACGTTTCCAAGTCCTACCCTACAGGGGCCGGAACGCATCTCATTTTTCTACTTTTTATCCCACTCCCATTTCTCACGGCACACCTTTTGGGGAAAACCCTCCTCAAATCCTCGGCTGCCTTTCGTCCATTCCCACAAGTCCCTTCGGGAGGGTGGCTGGGCCAAAAAACCCCCAAGCCTTGGAGTTCCTGAAGATTTAAAGGAGCATCTAAAACCTGGTCAAACTGGTTTATGCTTTTCTCCAATGCAGGTAAGAGACTATTTCCAACAGGATCGACAGCAGCGCTTGTCAGAACACAAGAAGAAAACAAACTTCAGTAACCGCTCGACTCGCCGACAGCTCTGCTGGGGGGAAGCTCGCACGGATCCCCGGCCCTTGCCAGGGCACGATACGCGCCAAAACACCACGCAGCATCGGCACACGTCTCATTCTTCACATCAGCTTCTGCAAACCCACCTGTTACCAGTCACAAACTTCACATTGAAGTTTGATTTTCTGCCAAGTACGGGCTATTCCATGAGTGTAGTTCTTCGGCTTGAATGAATAATGCAATCTGAATACATGAAAACATCGTATTGTTCCCCATCCCTGCAGCATCATCTAAAACGGGATTGCCAAAGAAAGCAAAACCAATTCAAGTTTAAGATGAGAAGAGGGACAAAGTGCCTTGTTTTGACAGCTGTGCAGACAGGTAACAAACCCAGTTAGAGTCACGATAAAGGGAACAAGCCGTGTTCTATTTCCCCTTAATAAGTAGAAACACTTTCTTACGGATAAGAAATGAAAGGGACTTTTCATTTACTTTACATATTACTTCCCTAAGTCCTACTCAGAGCTTCAATTTTTACACCGTCATGATCGAATGTCCCAATTCCCCAAAGTACGTACGTATCAATCTGAAATAGGCTGGATTTAATCCTTAGATGCCTGCTTTACGTATGAATGGGACTACACATATTGTTAATGTAAAGTCTTTCTCAGGAAAGCACGTCAAACCAATACACCATTTAAAAAAATTCCAGTCTTCTACTAACTCGCTGTATCAGCGTACAGTACTTTTCAATGTCCTTCGGGCTACAGAATCCATCTAGCTACAGCAAAAAGAGTTTCGTTATAGACTAGCTCACCCATAAATCAGGTTTGTTAACTACAACTGCAGGGATACGCAAGCTAAAATAACTCATACTTAACTCTGAGAAGCCACAGGCAGCAAACATGCTCCGTATTTGCTCACTAGCTATCCCCTAAGGAGGAGCAGGGCAAATACTCTCCCTACCAGGAAGGGTATTCTGCACCACCTGAACTGCAGGTGCCACTTTTTCTCCTCAGAGTCTTTATACACAGGTCTAATTCAGTCAGACATTAGCAGAGCTTCTGGGGGGCTTTGGGGAACCACTACTGAATCCAGGGGAGCCCATACAACCTGTGAGCTATCTGTTATTAAAGCAAAAGTTGTAAAAATCTGAGCGTCACCCTTCACACCTATCCTTTTTGCATATTACGGAAGTCACTGTAATCAATAGGTTCACGTCATCACTCTAAAACAATCCAGAAAACAACAACTAAATGAAATGCAAGGTTTTCAGAACTTAGCTCTCAAAAGCACTGAGTCGGAGGCATGCTACAGGAGGGGGGAAAGAGATAAATACAAAAACATCTCAGAAAACGGCTGCAGTCCTTCGCCAACTCCAAAATGCTTTGGGTTATGTTGTGAGCACCTCCAGACTCAAGCTGTGACAAATACAAAGTTAGACAAATGGCAAGCTACCACAAAGTCTGCAAATTGTTTAGATACAAAGGTTTTATCAACCCTAAAATATAACTGTCTATAAAGTAGCGTAAAACATCTATTTCCATAATGCAACAAAAAGTGAACCCATCAAAATAACTAGCTGGAAGAGCAGAACTTACACCTGCCAAACAAACCTCCCTTCAGACACCATGCAGGCAAATAGTCACGCTCTTTCCATCAGAGGCATCTGTAGAGCGCCCGTGGTTACCCGCTGTCCTCTGCTCCGCTGGCCCAAATCCCTCTTCGTAAGCATACAGCACCAAAATTCGGCATCTCCAAAGTATTTAAAGGTTCTAAATATCAGTCACTTTAGTTCCCTATCCATTTTAGATCTGCTAAGCTAGAATATCTCCCTTGCTGACCTCCTAAAAATGTAACAATTACTATTTTTAAAAAAATTAAGCATTTAAAATAACTTAGGAGCTAACACTAACCCTGGGAAATACTAATTACTTGGCAAAGCCTGTAAATTATCCAGAAGTGACTCATCTCTCACACGCTTTTTGGAATTAAGTCTTAATTCTGAGCTAGCAGTTCGCTAACGATGAAGACTATGTTACATCTGTTCGGTGCACACCCCAACTCTCAAAAAGCTGTTTGTCCTTGCGGGGAGAGCAATGCCACCACGGATAAAGCATTATACCAAGTTATTTTCTCTCGCTACAGCTTCAGAAAAATGCGTCAAGTGTTTACATGTCGTTTTTCCTGGCGCTGTTCGGTTCTGATTTGCGTTGCCTTCAAGATCTATGGTCTACCAAAACCGACCCCGACCCCACAGTATCAGAACGTACCATGACTTTCAACAGTTGGAAACATCTGGAAGCAACGTCTGCAACGTCTGGAAGCATTAAGGCTAATCAAAGCTGCAGATTCAGACATCGGGAGGTATCCCTGCTCTACCTTTTCAAGTCAGGAGCTCTCATAGCCTTTGAGTTTCTGACCCCAAGCATCCTTCTCAAGGTCATGAACAAGTCTGCAGCTGAGCGTAGGTAACGAGAGCACTCTCCTTCCTCCCCTTGTTTGGCGAAACAAAGAATTGCAGCTTTTTCAAGCAGTTCAGATTTTCTAAATTATTACGTAGTACACTGCTAACCTAACATGCTTCTGGAAATTGTGCACTCGCCACCTAAACCCAGGTTAAATTAAAATCCCCTGCAGAGAAAAGAATTCGTAAGGATTTTTGTATCTTAGCTTTGGTAGATAATCCTGACTATATATTTCACAGATTTAAACAAACCATTCCTCAGAGGCTTGCCCTCCCCCTTTCTATTTTTCAGTGGCAGGGAAGGAGGCAGGAAGCTGTGGCTTGACATATTATTTACATATTTTATTACAGTCCCAAAGGAGACAAACCGAAAGACCACCAAAATTCAGCAAGTATGCATGGCATGAACCACTGCAGACTGCAGCACGTAAACGCTGATGCATTCGCTCCTCACTGGAATCAGAAGTGACAAAATAACTTGAGGCATCTAACTTCTTCTCATAACTTACAAGCCATCTCTCAAAACATATGAATAAGCAGGGAAAAGCCTCAGTTGCTCCCAGCAACAAGAGAAGAAAAAAAAGGTTTGAAGCTGGCTTATATTTATCTACCCTGTTCTCAGTTTAGGCAATAAAAAATTAGAGCACAGCGTGCAATGAGCAACAGTAAAGTTACTTAAAAAAAAATATGCAGGGGCAACAAGTAGGCAGCAAAAACCAGAACGCTCAGCAGGAGATATAAAAAGCTTAACACAGCTCCTACATCTTTATAGCAACTTTTCCCCTTCTTTCTTAACAAACTCCAAATGCCCACAACGTCAGGGAACCCAGAGTTCATATCAAATTGTCCCACTCCAATTTTAGATTAGCTTAGGGAGATGCAGTGTCACCCACCTCTGACTCCGGCTCCTGTGCAGCAGCACTAGGTATGCGATTTCAGCACAACAGGACAGTTATTTTACAGATTTTATTGATACTGTGAGTATCAGTCCATCTTTTCCGTCGCGCTTCCTATATTCTCATTTACACTTAATACATTTCACCCCTTTTAGCTGATGATTTCATCCACATTTTCAGCACAGAAGCCTGACGCTTCTCCCTAAATATTCCTCTAAGAAAATAAACTCCTTGTGTTCTCCGCCTTACCCACCGCAGTTCCCGCTCACCTGTCGCACGGAAGCTCAGGGACTGTCACAGATCAAGTTCTGAGTCGTCCTAAATTAAGTTACTCTGTTTTTTTCCTACCGCAAGCCTACGATTCTCTTTGTGTCTGTACAAACCTACTCAAACCTCTACCCAAGATAACAACTCTGATGCTTACACGTACAAGACACTGTTCACCAAAGAGCCCTCCTCCTTCTTTACCTCATAAATAAAAGAACTTTATATGAAACAAGGACACCAATGACCATCCTCTCTCTGCCCCGGCAAACCAGGCAGGCCGTTGTTCCTCCACACAACCACTCTTAAAAAATATATACAGTTCAGAACATGCAGCAAGCACAGTTTGGTAACCAATTGTTTGATCTCCTGATAGCGCAGAGTCTTTCCAAGAAGTAAAAAAACCCAAAACTGAAAGTCACTCTTCCCTTAAACTGTTATTCCTACTGGCTACACCTGGACTACCGATGGAGAACGGCCAAAATTGAGCCCCATGGTGCACAGTGCTAGTGAATTCCCAAGGTAAACGAGGGATGTGTTGAATTACTGTATCCTGGCTTGACCACATATTTTTACATCTTAAGATCCTACTGTGAATAGAAAAAAATTGATTTGCAATTTGGAGGGGACATTAAGCGGGCTCCTTGACACACATAAAATTATGAGGGAAGAAAAAAGATAGCTCCAGTATAGCTATTTGAGTTAGTGCCAAAAATGAAAGTGTGAAGGCAAATCTGAGCCAAGAAAACGCTGGGTACTACCACAATCCTCCTCGCATTTCTTTCCACGGAGTTTAGACAGTGTCTTTGGACACCGTCTTACTACTCTCTTTGGAAAATGAGTCTATCAAGCGACAGCATAAGCAAAAGAAGACAGAGTTACATTAAAGAAGCAGAGTGTCTAGTTTTGGTGCCCATGCATTTAAATAGACTTGACGGCATCCTTTGGTTTCTGTATGTTCCAGAAGCTCCATTTCCCCAGTGCGAATAAGAAAGAGAAAAAAAACTAGTTTGTTTTAAACATCAATAATATCTACTTTCTCTTGAAGAGACAATCTTCCAATTGTCCTCCAAAAATACCTTTTTCTTCCTGACTCCTAATACGTTATACAAACACAAAGTTAAGATACCAGAGCTTTGTTCCCTTCAAACCAGCAACAGAGGATGACAAGCAGAGCTCCCCAGCAAGGTACCTGCCGAAACAACTGCTTTTATGATGTGCATGGCGATGGGATCCAGCCTCTGGAGACCCAGCAGCAGGTTCCAGTTTGAACACCTCCCCTTAGGCCCCAGCCTCTCCATTTTTTCTTCCTTACACACCCACCTAACGCCTGTCTCTTGCTCTGATGGCCTGACCAGACACAAACGTGCAACCGGCCCGCTCCTCCGACGTGACCCAGACCAGAGCAGCGGCCCCGGGGCAACACGCAGCAGGTCCAGGGACTCAGGAAACGTTTGCCGTACAGACGGCCATGCCCCATCTCCCCTGGGGGGAAGACCCCAAAGGCCTAATCCAGCCAGAGGCCTGCAAACTGGAACCGGTTGTTAGAGGGAACATTAGTGGGTTACAAAACAAAACCAAAAATCCCCTAGGGAGCTCACAAGTGCCAAAACTCAGTCTCCAGAAGTTTTTTTCCAGGAGGTTTGGATTAACAGATAAAATTAGAACAGTACCATTTGGTGCAGTAGGTGGTGACCAGACACCGAAGTATTTTGGCAGATATTCCCGCAGCTCCAGAAGAATGCTGTCGCAACAGTCGGAGTCATAAACCTGAAATAAATTAGGGAGTGGTGGAGAGATCATCAGTTTAAAACATTCATTTTATACTTCCAATTGTCCCATAATTATAATTTCTTACAGGCTTTGTTTTCATATGTTTAAGATTTCTACTTTAGATCTAAAAAACATAGAAGATGAAGATGACAATTATTACAGTCCAACGTAAATGAATGGTGTCCTTTCTTTCAAATTTTGAAGTGGAAAAGATGCATCAACTGTAACTAAGAATAATTTATGGCTTAACTTGACTAGAAATCTAAACTATAATTGTTAGCATTGAAGTCTATTTAGTGAAAAGACTGTTGTCTCATCCTGGATCCAAGACTGTACAGGGTTACTAGATTGCATTGTGTATCTGGGGCTTTTTGAGTTATAGCAGGTAAAGTATACAAGCTCAGACTGGATAGTGTTTCCTCACTTCCTCCAAAACAACTCATCCTGTAACTACATCACACAGACAACGCACAAGTCAAATGTATTTCTTTTCATTTGCTTTAATGCTGTCAACATTTTTTTCAACTTCTGTAAGAAAAACAAGAACAGTTTGGGAACAGCAGCTGGCTTATATTCCTGAAGGAGTAATTCTTTGCAGAGTTAAGACGAAGCCTTGGATACTATCTGCTACGGAATCTCATGACTGTCACCAGTTTGCAGTGGTGTTGTTAAGAGGGTTTGAAAACCATTCCCTTGACCAGATTCCCCCCACCTTGCCTGAAGATCTAGTTACAGCCATAGGGGACAGCCTACAGCACGGTTCGACATGCTTTGCAGCCTAAAAGATCTAAATCCACACAAGTACGGGTCACAATGATTATTATTGCGTTTAGGAACCATATCTTCCTAATCCCCTTGCAGCTACCCTGGTTCTGATGCCACCACTCGTGTCCTGTCCCGCAACCCTGCAGCGGCTGTGCAGCAATACCCACAGACGCTGCACCCGAGTGACCGGGACAAGCTAACGATGCTGCTTTCGCCTCGGTACGCGATGCACGGGAGCGCAGGCAGAGCACGCTGCCAAGTCGGAAGCAATGCAAAAAATTATTTAAGGTGTTAACAGAGCTCTGCAGAGTTGGCTCAGCTCAGCGCTTCGAGATCCACATTTAACCGCGGTGGGAGAATATCTCGCAATGGAAACCACAAAGGGTAGGAATCACAAAATACATGCCTGCAGCATTGTAATAGTAATACATCTAGGGAGGAAAACACCCCAGACCTGAAGTCCAGCTACTGTTTCTGAGCATCAAGGCAAGCCTCTGCTACGATCATCAATGCCGTGTAACTCTAGACAGAGCCTCATGCAGCAGCAGAATGTTAAAATTAGTCAATGCGGGTTTGTGCTAAATTTAGGTTTCATCGCAGAAACCTCAAACCAGGCAAACTCAAGTCACCAGCGTGCTTCAAACGCGCGGCATTGTTCCGTAGCCCCTTAGGCACAGCCAATGTGGGGCTCTCCTCGGCTTGTTCCAGCCGCAATTCTGACACCTCTATGCCAGCACCATCACCGGGCAGTGACCGAGAAGGAGATACAACCAAATCCACACTGACTTCACACTAGACCGTTTAATCTGACCCATTCCTTTAACTAGCTCACGGTATAAGCCCCTTTTTAAAGATCCTAAGGAGGGGGCTGAATCCTCAAAGCTCAAACCACACAAATAGGCACACAGCGTGATGCAGAACACTGACGGAGACCTACCGCCGCACCCTCTACCACTACTGTTGCTATCTTCAGCGTACACAAGCTGCTGGGTGTGTATCTGACAAGACACAGTGTCACATCACAGGGCGCCGATCTCTTTTCACACGTCCTGCTTCGACAAGCTGGCATCACCTCTTAGGACTACGGGCAATTGTACATCTAGGCCTATTTTTCCTCCATGTTAACACAAACTGGCATGCTGATATTCTTGTGCTCCAAGACAAAAAACCCTTGCTTGTCCCTGGGATCAGTGGCTGCTGTTTGTTTTTATTTATGCAACATTTCTTTGCCGAGCCTCAGATGTTGCCAGCAAAAGACAGTGCTTTCCCCAGAAGGCTGCAACGTAGCTTGATCTTACTAGCTTAAGGAAGAAAAAAAAAATTAAGGGTGGGAGAGGAGAGAGAGAGAAAAAGATGAGCACCACGCAGATGCTGAGGCACAGATCCATCCGCTGCTATCTTTTATCGGAGAGTTCACTGTTCCCCACCGTACGGACGGCTGTTTCTGGGCCAGGACTCCAAGCACTGACTGGTGGAATTACTTCATGCTGTGGGTATTTTCAGAGAAGCAGTACAAACCCAATTTTTGTTTACTGGGGTAGTTTATTACCATAGCACCTCATAGCCAAGACAGGGAATTGCTTTGCACCCAGCACAAATACTCTTGTCCCAGGTGAATTTAAGCAGGTCTGAGAGATGGCAACCCTCATGCAGTAGTACAGCCTTTAATGGGAGCAAGTGTGTGTGTATATATATATATTTAGGACAGGACAAAGAGGAGAGCGCTGGAAGCAAACAGTGCAGCAGACAAAGAGGAGAAACACTGAATGCAACTGAAAAAAAAAAGGCAAACATAGCAAGAACTTGTTTGCTTAATTTATTGGCAAAAAAAGGCCTCTGAGGAAGTGACACGTCAGGAGACGACCTCCATTTCTTAGAAAGAGACAGTACTCTTGCTTTGACTTACTTCTTAATCATCAACAGTAGGGTCCAGTAGTAAACACTTAGCAAGTAACTACGAGTGTGGTCCTGTGTATTTCAAATAGTAGGATACAATAAAGATATTCAGCTAATTTATAGTGGGGTGTAATAGCCCAAAGTCAAGGCCAAACGGGGAAAAGAGCTCCAGAAGCGTTATCTTCCAACCAGTCTATCCTTTAATACACTGATATAAGACATTTTAAATGGAGACAAAACTCACAGTAATGCATTGTTCAGTATCATTACTTCAGCATAACAGAACTAAGTGCATTATTTCTGTCTCTCAAGAAGTTATCTTCCTCCCAGAAACAGTAATAAACTCCCTTTTTAGGTTTGACGTAACATACACAAAGCACTTATTTGACCTTAATATACACCTCAATCTCAGCCTGTAACGTATTTGCATGTCAAACAAGAATAAGCACTCACTTAATAAATATCAGAGGAAGTCATTTGGTGCGGGCAATAGCAACAAAACCAGACGTTGCAGGAATTATGCTCATTCCTATGCAGGAGAGAACCACTTCTGCTCATTAGAGAGGGGCCTCATAAACGGCACCCATGCCACGGGCACTTCTTCTCATTTCATACAACCCAGTAGCAAGCTACACATTTAGATGTCAGTCAGAACGCCAAATATAAATGCATACATCACAAATCATCCCTCAAATTACATAGGAAATAAACTGCGCAGCTCATGCCCCAAAAGGTATCACTGCCGATATTGCTGGGAAACTCATGGAAGAGATGGGTTATCACTTACCCCAGAACAACCTTTAGAAGTAAACCATTATATTTTTATTTATATTAGCAATATTCCAATTTCATTTCAAGCAGCTGTGCTTTTTTTTTTTTTTTTTTTTAAAATGTTAACAACGGGCCCATTTCTCCAGCATACACTGACAAATGTAAGTTATTTCTGCTTTACCGGTAACCGTACGTAACGTCTTCATCCAACACATGAAGAACTGCCAAACAATTCAGCGTCAGCTCAGCCAGGGGAGGTATCCATTCTACGTATCATGGGCTACAGTCTTCCAATAGCACAAACGGGAGACATAAAATGTAATAACTGTTGGGCTTAAAAGCAAGTAAACAGGATGCTGACATTTGGAGGGCTCACAAGAAGACCATTACAAACTACAGCAGCTAACTCATAGGAAGAATATGCCCCAGATATGTCCTGTGGCAGCTCACATAGTCTAATAGACACCATGAAGTCATAATTTCCAGTTACTCAGGACTTTTTAATTCCGAGGCAAATTTACCATCCCCTAGTTTTTAATCCAAAGTACACTCTGTTTGTTTTGGTAAGTCTGATCCAAACAGATTCATCTGTTTTTTAATGCAAACAGGGGCTGCTTGGGAGAATGAGAATGTTCTTTTCCTTATTTAAAGCAGCATGACATTCGTGTTTTTTTGTTTTCTAAAAAGATTAGCTGATCGCATAAACAACAGAGGGAGGGTAAAACAAATGTTTAAACTTCAAGAGGAAACTAGTTCTGGCAGTAGAGACCCATCTTCAATTGTCCTGATGAAAAAATACCACTTTGACAGAAACGTAGTCGAAAGAGAATCTTCTAAAGTACCTAAAAGAGTTGATTTAAAAGAATCTGTATTTTAAACTTGCATTTATTTTAAAGCTATTTGAGTAGGAAACTTTACATGCCAGAGTAGACACGTCAGTCTGAAGCATCACTTTTTCTTGTTGCCAGCTATTATAAATTGTCCCCGCAGGCAGTAGCGCCATAGCTCGCAGAGTCTCGGGATACACGACCAGCTGCCAGCATCAGGCAGAGAGTTCGGTTTCCAGGGTGGTTTTGGGGGGGGTTCTTGAGGGGTGGGGAGCAGTTACTAAGCCATGAGCTCAAATTAGCAAATGCAAGATTTACAGATGATAGTGCAACCTTAATTCTGTCTCCCAACGTGTATGCATTATATTACAGACTTTAATTACCTGAGCGCACACTGCATTTCCCTCCGGACTCCTACATCACCCAGTTACACCAGGCAAGTACAAGGGCCAAAAAAATTGAGGTTGAAACAGCAGCTGTGAATTTAGCAATTCGTAACTGCTTGGCTTTACAACTCAGCTAGCCCTCGCTTTTTTTCATAGTACCATCGTGTTTTGACTTGCGAGTGTCCGCTGTATTTGTTTCCACAAATGTGACTGGAATTGAGCCAGCTCTGCCTACATTCAAAAATATCTGATACCAGAGTAATTCCAAAAAGTTAAATATTTGTGAATGCTGTTATACTAAATCCTATTATACCAAATTGCTTATTTTACTATCCAAAAATATAGCTGTACGATACATGAGATTGTAATCATTATTCTCACCAAAGACACCTACAGAAAGCCTAAAAAAAAAGCTTAAAACAAATTGTGATAAAGGGAGACATCTGTTTGGTGATGTTTATCAAACCAGTCATTCTCTAACAATGCCAAAAAACCCAGAGGTCTCATTTTATCCACTTCCACAGGTTTTACATAGTTAAATTTAGGCTGAACCTAGCAAGATTTGCAGCCTCAGGCATGGAATCATCTTTACAAGAGGCAACGCAAACCCTGACCCATTTCTGAGGATGTGGCAGAGCTTCAAAACTTCAGCGGACAGAAGAAGAAACCAAAAGGCAGCATTCAGGCACGGCCACCAGCAGCAACGCTGAACAAATACCACGGGGGAGCCGCGAGTAACGAGCCGCAGACACCATACGCAGCAAGTTGCTCTGAAACCGTCAGAGGTAAGTTGGGTAGAGACAGATCACCCAGTCCCTCTTTCTTTCCCAAACCCACCCACGATAGGGGCAAGGCAGTGAAGTATTTTGAAAGACATAAGCCCGCGCCCCACCCTACCCCATCACAAGGAGAAAAGGGTTGTTTCCCTCTTCGCAAGCCAGCAGACTCCCATCTCATCTTTCATCCCACAACATTCCTGGGCAACTAAAGATTAACAAAGCAAGTTTTAATTATTTACTTTACGCGCACACCCCCTCTACAACTGCTCCAAGCCACCCAGCTGAGCACGGAGCGGGGCAGTGGGCATCAGGGCCTTCTTGGGCAAAATTGCAAAATAACGTTTCATCACAGATCTCTTGCCACAGAACTGAGCTTCCTCTTGCCCTTCAGTCTCTCTTAGGTTCACAACTTGCTAGCACTATCAGATGTTACGTTCAGCTTTAACTGCGTAAGAGCCGGAGTCTTCAATGAACTTGAGAGCTCTTTGAAGTCAAAGATAATTCTTCTTTCGGGATGTGCAACAAAGCCTGATCCCTCAGGCAACACAATCCCGTTCATGTTTTTATATTTTTTTTTTTTCTTTTTAGAAAAAAGCAAGCTTTTAAAGAAGATACCCAGGAAAGTGTAGGTGATGATATTTACATTAACAGCACAGACACCTGTTAAGCAGCCTCCTAAGCAGGTTACGAGACTCTTAGGTGAATATAGTCCAAAAATACATGGCAAATTGCACATCAAGGTCTCTGCTCCAGAATCTCCAGTCCTTTGGTTCAGTTATATCAATTTGCACGTACAACAGACTGAAGCAGAGTTCGTATTAGGTATGCTCTCCCAGAGGCTAAAATAAGAGAAAATAGCCTAAAAAAATGGTTAGGACATACTACCGCTGGTCATCTGATAAGGAAGTTTCAATTTCAACACACTAAAAACTCCTTCTCCCATTCTTACTTGCTCTCATTCTTCCTTCTTTGTTTGACAACACTTACCATTCACCCAACAGAGCTGTAGTGACGCTGCCCTGAAGTTACCCGCCGCAAAAACTCCAGCTCCCAGCAGCCAGCCAGATCCAGCGCATTTCAAGGCAAAAAGTCAAGTCACTTTGCCAGTTCATACCTCCCTTGAAGAAGTACGGTACAACCAGTTTTCTCATCTATCTTTACAACTACTGTGCCAAAAGACAGCTCTGTTACTGCAATGCACAGAGTGGTACAACATGAATACTGCTTAGCATTTCAAGGGAAGACGCGGACCTGGGCAGAAACTACCACCCCGACACATCCAAATCCTCATAGATGCAAAAGCAAGTTGAACAAAGACAGCACCCAGAGCGTTTGCATACAAACTTTCTGCTCCAAGATGATTTTGTTTTTTAGGCAACTGCAGCTATTCAAGAGCTCAGCTTAAATTATCACTGAAATTACTGAAAGAAGAGTGAAATGGTAGAACAATAGGACAAAAGGGAAAATAAGCCAGTATGGCTGTCCCACTTTCGGAGGGCGTTAATAAGCACTACCCTTTGTTTCTGGAAAGCTAACTGATCACAGCCGAAGATTCAAGCTAGGGAGTGAGAAAGAACAAGGGGCGGGAGGAACCCTGAAGCAGTTATACTTAAATAGGCAAAATTTAATTTTGCATTTCAAAGTGGAGACAAGTCCCGACAGATGTAAACTGGGTTGTTTTTTCCCCAATACTGCAAGAGGCAGCCCTCACAAAGAATTTATTGCCACATTACCCTAAAGGTGCAGTTTCACGGTAGATGAAGTCAATCCGAGCCAGGGCTACCATAGTCCCACACACATTTTCCTCCCGTCCCCCGCAGCCATGTCAGCATCAAGCTGGTCCTACAGCCTGCTGAGCACCTTGAGCTGGCTCACCCCGTAGGCGCCAGGCCAAGGCGCTCTGTTCAAACTGCTGTTTGTCTTCCATCAATACCTCTGAAATGCTTAAAATTACGTCTTTACCTTCCTTTAAAAACACCTGTTTGTGTTCCCCTTAATTCTGACAATTTTATTCATCTAAATTATTTATACTTTGCCAGCAACTATGTATTTCACCATCTCCTAGTACACCTTACCCCTTATTCCAGAATCTTCAACTCCCACCTGCAGCCAGGTGTCCAAATGAATCATTTCAAGGGCTACCTCGCAAGCGTTATGTCAGATTTACAGTCTCAGTTTCTACATCAAAAGCTCCTCTGCCAGCAACAGGCTCTACTTTGTGATGAGAACACTTGCCAAAACAGAGGCAGCTAGTAACAGTCTATTTTATTATTTCTATTATTTTTTTTTTAATGGACGGAGAAGAATGGTACCTACTAACAGGAATTTCAGTTGATGGCTTATGATTCTGGGGAAGTATGCAACAGTTCCTTCCACAAGGACTGAAAATAACAGCGCCAAAGCGATTGCAATGTTTTCTACCCAAGGAGAGGGGGTTTCAGTTGTTAGAGAAGATACAAACCAGCTATTTTGATGTTAGTGTAATAACTAGAGGTATTTTTTGGTTTGCTTTGAAGAACTAACTCTTTGGGCGTCCCACCTACACGTTTGCCTATGCAAAACTGGAAGTTACAGAATCAGCTATGAGCCCACATCCTCCTTTCACTCGCCAGTCTGCTGGACAAGCACATCGGCTGCTGGTTCCCAAACCTGCGAGCAACCCCCTTGCTCACCATTGGCAAGGAAGGAGAAAAACCAGCACTAACTTGTGCTACAACACAGTGGCGAGGGGGAATGGAAAAGAAGAACAGTACTAACAACACTAAGAAACCTTAGGAAGCCTATTGCCTGTTCCAGCAAGGCAATAAAAAAAAAAAAAATCACCTGGGTAAGTGGATTCTGTTACACTCAGGCATGGTGAGCCAAGCCATTTGTTTTGCTTTGTCTTCAAGAAGATTTTTATATATATAAATATATGTATGTGTATATACACGAAATAGACACACACACTCAGAAAAATAAATACTCAAAGACTGAAAAATAATCACTACCAAATTGCTCCCTAAGTATTGGATATTACAGGAATTTTAACAAGCATGTTATATACACAGTGGGACATTCAACATAATACTTAATGGAGTTTTTAATTTTCTTATAGTTAATCCGGTACCTGGATGACCAAGAACACACCAAAACATTACATTATTTACCACCATATGCACTGGTGATTCACATCTCTTTCCACACATACACAGTCCTGGCTTTATGCAATATTCTCATACTACAAGCTTTTTTTTTTAATCTGGAATTCTTATTTTCAGAGACTGAATTTATTTTTCTTTTCTTTCAAGGAGGCAACCTACATTTTCCTCAATCCCACACTGGCAGCCCACCAACTGTATCTTATTTTAAAATAAACTTATAATACACAAAGTGCTGTATTTTCTGTATAACAACAACATACCTTTAGTAAATTTATCCGTATTCTGAAACATTCATAACTGAATTTAAGTTTAAACAGTATTTGATCCAG
This sequence comes from Phoenicopterus ruber ruber, assembly GCA_009819775.1. Lineage (NCBI taxonomy): Eukaryota > Metazoa > Chordata > Aves > Phoenicopteriformes > Phoenicopteridae > Phoenicopterus > Phoenicopterus ruber. Next base: position 3,082,594 of record CM020221.1, read on the forward strand.
TCTGAAAAAGTTAGCACTCGCATGACGCTTTGGCACAGTTACCTGTATGGTAACTTAATCTAATTTAACATACTGTGGATATGCACATTAAAACTGTGCAATTTTGCTTTATTTTCAGCCAGATCTACTCTCAGGAAGGAATTTTCCTCAAAATCAGGTTGGTAAGAGAACTGGAACTTACATAGCATGGACTGTAAACGACTCACTCTGTTACCAACTCCACCCAGTAGTTCCCCGATAGCATCAAATTGCAATAATGGCCTTTTACTGTCTCCTTTTATGAGTTTTTCTTAGATTTATTAAAGCAGGCTGTAGTTTATTCTGTGGCACACAATATACAGGGAGCACGGGGAAGACATGCTCACCAGACCCTTCTAGGTTAACCTTCTACTGCGCGGTGCGTCCCTCCCAAACTTGTTTTTGCTACCGAGTGCAAGAACCACAAAAATTTGGCACACTTTGTAAGTCTTGCTGTCCTGGTACAGGAGGCTTTCAGTCATTTAATAGTGACCTGAAGTACAAAAAATTTGAGTGTTTATAGGACAGTAATAGGAACTCAGCAGATTCTCAGACCTACACTTCATCCTTCATCTCTCTTCCTAATGTGAAAAAGATCTGAATACAAGCCGCCAGTATTTCACAATTTGGTCAAAAAGCCATTTTCTTCCCATTAGCCGAGGAGTACTGCATGTCCTTCCTTTTATTACAATACTTCTGTCCAGGCTTGTGGTTTAAAGTAGAGAGTGTGAGGCAATTTCACACACTGGTTTGGGAACTTGACTTTGCTTATTTCCCCAGCAAAAACAGAATCCCTCCCGGGCCGTTTCTCAGCAGGAGGAACGATGCCAAGGGCAGAAACGGACTGTATCAGAATATGCTCGCTATATTTGCAAACAGGTAATTCGTATACTTCAGTATTGCTACCTCTTCTGGAAATGCAACAGATCTGGATGTACCAGAATGAGACAGGGCCAAAGATAACCTTTCAGGATATTGAGCTACGGCTCCGAATGTGGTACTAACGAAAGGTTTGGGCAAAGCATTGCATCCCCAAAATAAGATGTTAAGAGAACCGTGCATCCTATTTCTCCAAGCTTTGTCCATACAAGACTGCAAAGCAGAACCTTAGCTGGAGACTCGATCACAGGATAAGGATATTTTAGTACACAATAGCAGCACGATGGCCATCATCCACTCCTTTTTCAGTCAAGGATAGTCATCTAAATCAAGACTATAAAAGCAGTTAACCGAGTTTACAAAATAGGGTAATTCATCCAGAAGCAAGACATACTTTGCCTCCCCAATCCCTTCCCTTTTCCGTCACTAGCAGAGAACAGTTTACAGAAACACAGGCTGCCTTATCGTGATTTGTGCTATATAGGCTGAAAGAGGGCTGAGCCTTATGAGTCAGTTCTTGCAACTCCATGCAAAGGCTTCCAGGCCAAAACACATCTTTCAGGCTGCTGGCTTGATTTTATGATATGGAGGGGGAGGGAAGTCACCAGAAGCCTCCTGCACTGCCTGAAGCTGCTTGAATACTAATTAAACTTAGACAATGCAAAAAAGAAGCAAGCGTCAAGCAGCAATGAAAAGCCAGGGCACAGGAGTAGCAGCAGGTTATTGAGAATGAAATAAATAAAACAGTAAGGAGAAGATTATTTATAATGGTCCAAATGCGCACACTTCCTGCGTGTTTCTTCTCTGTAACCACATAAGCACAAGGAACTACAGCTTCAGGAATATTAACGTAATTGGGTCTTCGCTAACACGTTATCCTCTGGTCACAAACTCAAAGACTAACCGTTACAGAGACAGCAAAAGTTGCACAAACGTTATTAATTCTGCCTTACGTCAGGTTGTAAAATGAGTTAGTAAGTTCTTTAGGGGAAACAAAGCTGAAAGACGGGTTATTGCCCTATTGAAAGCTGCATTACAGAACCATAGAATCATTTAGGTTGGAAAAGACCCTTAAGATCATCAACTCCAACCGCTAACCCAGCACTGCCAAGGCCACCACTAACCCATGTCCCCAAGCGCCACATCTACGCGTCTTTTCAATCCCTCCAGGGATGGGGACTCCACCACTGCCCTGGGCAGCCTGTGCCAGGGCATGATAACCCTTTCGGGGAAGAAATTTTTACAAATATCCAATCTAAACCTCCCCTGGCGCAACTTGAGGCCGGTTCCTCTTGTCCTGTCGCCTGTTCCTTGGGAGAAGAGACCGACCCCCCCTGGCTCCAACCTCCTTGCAGGGAGTTGCAGAGAGCGAGAAGGTCTCCCCTCAGCCTCCTTTTCTCCAGGCCAAACCCCCCAGGTCCCTCAGCCGCTCCTCACAGCACTTGTGCTCCAGACCCTTCCCCAGCTCCGTTGCCCGTCTCTGGACACGCTCCAGCCCCTCAATGTCTGACTCAGAGTGAGGGGCCCAGAACTGAACCCAGCACTCGAGGTGCGGCCTCACCAGGGCCAAGTACAGGGGGATGATCTCTCCCCTACTACTGCTGGCCACGCTATTGCTGACACAGGCCAGGATGCCGTTGGCCTTCTTGGCCACCTGGGCACGCTGCTGGCTCATCTTCAGCCGCTGCCGACCAACCCCCCCAGGCCCTTTCCCGCTGGGCACTTTCCAGCCGCTCCCCCCCAAGCCTGTAGCGCTGCCTGGGGTTGGTGTGACCCAAGGGCAGGACCCGGCACTTGGCCTTGTTGAACCTCATGCAATTGGCCTCAGCCCATCGATCCAGCCTGTCCAGATCCCCCTGTAGCGCCTGCCTGCCCTCTATTGTAATGCATCCAACAAAAGCTCAGAACAACAATCGTGTGGGCAACCATGAAACCATAACTTCCTAGCTTTCAAGTGCCTGACTCTCACCTAACTAATGTAAATCTCTTTTACATGCTGGAGCTATTTGTGTCTCTTACATCCTGGCTTTGTTTTCAGGACATGTAACAAGAGCGAAAAACAATTTCTATTATCTACAGTGGTAACAGCTTCCTTGCATTCATATTATATGTCAGCAGGGCTTGAACTCTGACCTTTCAGACTACTGCTACAGCAGTTAACAGAGCCGTCATTAATTGGCAATGGGTGGAAGATCTGTTATCCAGAAGGGCCAGATGACTAGCCCGATTATCTTTTCCCAACGCTACGTGTGGTGAATCAGCTCCCTTGATTCCCAAGCATTGGGACAGAGGTAGAAGGTTGCCAGAGCTGAGCTGGGACTGGGAGAACCCCATCCACCTTTTCACTCCAACCCCCCAAAATTACCCTTGCACTCTGGGACAAGGGTATCAGAGAATTCGGGTAAGATTTGCGTTACAACAGCCTTGGAAACCTTACAGTATTTGCAGGTATGTTATCTGGAGCCATGACTTGGCCACATCACGAGAACCAGCTATGACAACTCTGACATGCAGCCACTAGCAAACAGGAAAAGAAAAAAAATGTTAAGTGCTGAAGTTGTCCATGCTACAAGAGCTTTCTCAAGAGTTTTCGGCAGGCAGGATGAGGGGGGAAGGTGTACTACTCCAAGCATCACGCAGTCACTGCAGGAGAGCAGAAGGGCAATTCAAATAAAAGTTTACAGGAACATTTATTGATCTGTTAAGCATAAAATCCCAGTTTATTAGCTACTGCATTAGCAACCTTTAAAACTTCAGTATGCCACGGTCGGAACAGGTACACACAGTAACAGAGGTTTACGGCCCCACCAAGCGAATGCCAGAAATCAGAAGTGAAAGAGCTGCCATTTCAAAACAGTTCAGCAACCTTCTCTTGTTCCGTTGAACTTAAGAAACACTCCATCTCTTAGCGCTAAACACACAGCTTGTAGGAAACTGTAGTCACGAAGGTAACCTCAACAACTGTAAATTCTCTCTCCCTCAGTTTTAAATACTTGCAGCCCAAGCTCTATCCTTTTGTGCCTGCAAAAGCAGCTGCCCTATTTAAAGCCCGACATTCCAGCTTCCTCCCCCTCTTCAGGGCACCAACAGGACAGTAGTTTCTGCAATGCTACATTCTTGACGCGACAAATTAAGAAAAAACCCTGAGCTGAAGAGGATAGCTCTTAAATAGGAAGACAGAGTTACGCTAGCACACGGTGCTCTTGGGTACAGCCTGGCATGTTTGAGACAAGAGCTCTGTGCCCAGCTAAGCAGGGAGGTTTTACCTCATACAGTGACTGCACTAACCTTTTCAAAGGATGCTTTTCTCACAGCTCCCAACTCATCTGCCAGAAGAGATCACCGTAGGAGGGCCGATAGGCTTCTCCCCTTCCCTCTCCCAGCACTGGGAATTAAATCACACTGTTTCAACACGTATAAGCGCGCCCTGGCATAAAGCAGGCTGAAGCCAAATACTAAAACACATGGAGTAGCCGCCTGCTTTTGTGGATTTCTTAGCATGCGTATGTAGGCAGCCTACCATAAACACATACTGGCTTTTACCAATTTATTTTCTTTAATGGAAATGGGCCACTACTACATAATATATTATATTGCATTTTCAAACAACACTATTTTCCTGTCTCCACATCTCTGTATACTGCTCCCTCCTGAAACTCCTTTAAAAGCAGTCCTTTAGAGTGCCTCCGCCTACGCGTTCTCACCGAGTATTTCCATTAGATGGAAACAACTGATCATCAGTGTAGATAGTCCTTAAAAAAACACAACCCTTCTACTTCAATTTTTTTTTCATTCTCTTGCTGCTCATACCTACTGAAAACAAAGTATTTTGCAGCTATTCAAGGTTAAAAAACTCCCAGTTTTTTACCGTGATAAGGGTACCAGAAGACCTCGTAAAACACTCCATGGTTATGCAGCCTATATTTTAAGAAGTTCATGCCCGCAGGTACAGGAAGGGAGTTTGCAGAAACAAAATTAAAATGACATTATTTTGGATGTGATAATTACTCATACTTACAGAACTCAATAAAAGTGGACATTACCACTGGAAAGTCACACTCCAATGATAAGTTAAGCAATACATAGTAAGTTATTAACAATGACTACAAACAGCTCATTGTTCTACTACATTTTATCACAGAAGGTATTCATGATAATCTTGTCATACTCTTATTTTCCCCTCCCTCATAACACAGAATCATGGCAAGCCATTTCCCCATCAGTAGAGAATGACACATATTGCTGTAGTAGAGATAAGAGTTTGGTTTACTTGGTGAAATAATCTCTTACAAAAGAAGACCTGTATTCAGAGGGTGGGTCTTTGTGGGTTTTTTTTTTTTAAACCACTAAACCGAAAATATACTATCAGGAAAACAGAAAGGTAACCTAATGGTGGTCTAAGTAGGAATTACTTGAGAGATTTTCCACTTTTCCACTTCAACAGAGACCTGTGAAATTCTTCAAAACTTCCAGTTGCCACTCACTTCTGAGCAGGTTCCAGATCACTGTTACTATTTTGCACTACAGTGTCTGGCTCAAGTTTCCATTCCAAAATGGAAGCCCATTTTGTTTGGGCTCTACCAGTCAGCACTCAGCTTCATGCTCGATAGAAAATAACCCATCAATAACCAGAGGAAAAAAATTCTAGTGATTTGCTGACGCAGACTATGGCCCTCTGTCACGTTCACACATCCAGCTGCAGGCAAATTCAGCAGTTTCAAAAGAGAAAACTGTCTTATCCAGATAGAAGATAACACCAACCTGATATCAGGTTAGATATATCAGTTATAGTCAAGCTTGTCTCTTAATGCCTCATTATCTTCTATTATGACACGTTCCCTGCAACCTTCAGCTCACGAGCACTCAGACTGCACGCTGAAATACCGCTTCCTGGTCACTGCTGGTTATTACAAGACATTTCTGCCTCAGATCTGCGATAGCTGCCCTCCAGCCGACTTGTGCAGCGGAAACTGAGACACGCTCATCTGCTTGCTACCGTAAGCTACAGAGGTTCTCGGTTACTTCAGCCGAGGAGGTTTGCTTTACCCCTAAGTAAAAAGCTGCACTTGTTTCTGGCCCAGGTACTGGGGTTCTAATCTTAATTCAGGCCAGGGTAAGGCAGCATGCAAAGGAAGCAAGAACTGATCTATTACTACAGACAAAACAGTTACAAGCACATATGAAAAAGTAGGTGCAGAAATGGAAAAAAAAAGTCACAATTAATCCACGTATACTAATGGGTAACCTTCTGGTTTGATCTTAACAACGGGCTTGCTGTCTAGTCCTGACAAAGTGACAGCCTGGAATTCATCAGTCTTGTTTCACTTGTTTCATTTCTGCACCTGACTGCCTTGTAAACAACCCCTCGTCTCGCGAACTGGTACAACTCTCCTTCCCCCATTCTCTGGGGGCTCATTAGCCTACTCCAAGGCGATAAAGTCTCTTTAATTATAGACCACAAGATGTGTTGAGCTCAGTCACCAAAACAGGGCAGTCTCGCTGTTGTTCCCAGTGCTTATCAGTTTAATCACTAGAACTGACAGAAGACTACCGACACAAGGAAGTTTTGCCATGTTTTAAATAAGTCAAATCAGTTCATCGATGTCCAAAAAGCACCGGCACGGCACAAGGTAAATGGTAAGACTGAGAAGAAATGCCTTTCCCTCTTGGCAGCAATGAGCTAAGGTATCAGCTCAAGCTGTACGTGAAACTGTACGTTACACTGAACCTCACAATCCGCAGTAATCCTCATCTTGTAACAACCATATGTAGCGCTTAGGTGTCTATATCCCACATCACGTGGTTCTCGCCTGAGAGTAAACATGATAGCAGTTAATCATTGAGAAGCGACCAATCCTCAAGACCTTTCTCCCGTACTTTCACCTACACGATGTACATGCATTTGCTCTCCTCCCCTTCTCCCACAAAAAGGCACTGTAGTCCACACAACTAGTTGTGTACACACCTTTCCCTTTCTCCGTTATTTTTCAAGAATTGCCCAACTCCTTTCCCAAATGGCTTATAACCAAAAAAATTCAGTGTTGGAAGCAACCCGGCAAGGCCCTGGAAGACATAATTGAAGCTAACTTTGCAAGTTACTAGCACCGAGACCTGACTACTTCCGCTACGACATAGTGGCATAGTAACAAGGGCACTAATACAGACCTTTCTCAAAGATTTTGCCCAGGGTCTTGCTCACGGCTTGTCATGTGAGTCTAAGCAACAGGCAAAATGATAAAGCCTGTGCTGTCAACAGTTAACGTCTAGGCAATGCTCGAGCTTACCCCTCTTACCTGCTGGCTTTAGACAGGGACAGCACATTACCATCCGTACCTCAGGATTTCACAGAAGAGTAAGTAGCCTGGCACTCAAAGGAGCCTGTTCAAACTTTCTCCTTCTACTGAGGAGTTACTGCTCAGGCTGGATTACATCTTTCTTAATCTCATCTAAATGACAGTCACTGAGAAACCTCAGAAAAATATTTACATTTAGATTTAACTGGCTCCTGCTGAGCTCCTACTAACTCAAGAGCTGCTGTTTTGTCTAGCAGTCCCATCATGAGAATTATCGAGCGATGCTAGTATGCAAACACATTGTCTCCTTAGAGCACGTCTCTTAGTCTGTTTTGATGCGAGACGTTTCCACAAAATACGTAAGGTCTTTTGGTAACTTAAATTAATACCCTTCTAGGGGAAAAAAAGAAAAACAAACCAAACAACACAACAAGAAGAGAATCTCAAGACTCCCTTCTCATCCTGCATGAAGATTTCTACAGTTCTTCGTACCTAATAAGCCATGGAAAGGGACGACGTATCAAGCTGATATAGAAAAAATACGTGACAGACTATCACGGACAGGTAGGTTGGTGAGGGAAAGAAGCTCTAAAAACAATTTACCCTCATAAGACAAGAAGCAACAGCTTTCCTGGTTTGTGTTATTAAAGTTACTGATAAAGCAAACTGAAGATGAGCAATGCAAAAAATATAACAAACTAAAGCTAAAACAACTGGAGAGTTTCGTTTTTTATTGACTTTTTAAAGGAGCTGAGTTTTAATACAGTGAACAGTTTTAATACAGTGAACAGAGGAATAATTCTAGCAATAAACCAGACTAGACAGAAGTGTAAGACATGCTAAATTTAGATGCAACCAACTCTGAGACACTCAGCAACATGAGAAAGATGGGATCAAACAATCTACCCTTTAATCATAGATGGAGATAATACAAGGCTTTTCAATAAAGTCTTAGATGCTGCGAAAACCCCACTGTCCCATGAGCAAATAAGCAAGCTTAAATCCTGTGAGCAAAGTAGGTCTGGCATGGGGACAGACATTCAAAGAGGAGAAAGTTCTAGATGGCACACAGACACCACGACGGGGCTGTCGGTGACCTACCGTTCAGATATTCAGGTTGCACTTTACCAACCGTAACAATAAGGACATACTTTTCCGGGAAGCACACCCATCATTTCACCCGCAGAGAGCCAGCTCCCTCTACGCTGCAGGACCCTCACCTTGTTGTAGAACTCCTGCTCCCTGGGACCGCGAGGTGGTGGCTGCAACTGCTTCAGGACAGTCCCATCTGGATGCTGCAGTATACCTAGAAAAGAAACATTTCCTTCAGGGCTTAGTTTTAACAGATACAGCTTTTATTTATTTTTTTCCCCCCTCAGAAATAGCAAATACACCACCAGGGACAGCCTATTTGCAAAGCTGTACAGCTTTCAGCACGTGCACAGTAGAATTGAAACTGGCTTAGCAGAGGTTTGCTTGCATTCCTGTATTTCTAGCCACCAGATGATTTCCTGGGTCTAATTCTGCTCAAGGCCACCACAGTACTCGGATTTGACATTAAAAGTTCCACCCAAAAAAAACATTCATTCAACTATGGAAGATTACATAGACACTCCCTTTTTAAATAACTGATAAGTTGCTTTTCCAACAATGCCAAGAAGTCAAAGGAGTTAGTACCAAGTTTTATGCATTTCTCACTAGCTAAAATAGAAACGTATGTCCCGTGAATGTATTTCTGTACTAGCGGCATAGAAAGAGCACTTCTATATTACTAGAAGTAGCACCCCTATAGCACTCCATGCTAATTGGATGCTACTATTTGTATCACTCATAATTACAATACAGAATTTCACCTCAGCCAAGCAATCACTTTCATCATGCCTGCACCAAAAAACCCCCACCCAAAATATCCTCCCAAAACAGCCTTAGTGACTCTCCAGTCAGCAATACGGCTGAGTAGCTGCCTAAGAAATGCAACTGAGTATCTGAAGATACTCAAGAGATGGATATGGGCAAGAATGGAGAAAAGCAACTGCATCCCTGTGAAACGGGCTCGAAATTTCAAGATCATCAGTTGAAAGGGAAAAAGAAAAAAAACACTTCTGGAAAAAGAAATTTTCTCCTAAGATTTATTCATAGCTTTTCAGATAGTAATTTATTTTGCTTAGAAGGGAAGCAAAAGTGTCACCCGAATCCAAAATAGGTTCCATCCTCAGCTTGCCACCTGAGGAAACATGGTAAAACGAGCCAGGCGCTTTGTGTCCCAAAAAGAGTTTGCAGTTCTAACACAATTGTGTTTTCACCTTTTAGAAAGCATTATCTCTGAACGGGCTCTGTTGTGCAGTCTTGGAAACTAAACAAAATCTTTAGAGTCTAGGATATTTACTTTAAAACAACCACCAGACTTAGAAAAGTTGTTTCATTAGTTGGCTGTGCCAATGAACAAAGAGTGGTTTTAAAAAACTGCGTAAAACAGCTCTCAAGTCACATTGCCTGCTGAAAGTTGGATTTTGTATATTTTTCAGAACTAGAAAAATATTCCACACAACAGTGAGCAGACTACCACAACATCTTCAAGACACAATAGCTTCTCTCCCCCCCCAGCCCCTTTTACATGTGCTGGAAACCACTTAGCAAAGTGCACAAAGTATCTGAACGGCATGTGTTTTGAATATGAATCGCTAATAATCACAACGTTAAGAAAGGTTTTATAACACATAGTCCTCAAAATCTGCATGTTGGCTTTGATGATAAGACAAGCAGACAACCTACAAGGTAGAAAGACCAGGCAAATAGCCCTGGAAGTAGAACCCAATCACTATTGGATTGATACATATTACTCGAAGAGTTTAATATAACCTGAGGTTGTCTAAAGTTCCCTCATCCTCTGCATTTCTTGACAGACTAGAGCACCTACTCTGTAACTGTGACTGAGGCAGGCCTGGAAACCAAAGACTCACGTGTCAACATTCACCACAAAGATGAAAACTCCACAACCTTCCCTCTGATCTTCAACAACAACCAGAGATACCATCACCTGCAGATCATACTAACATACGGACATTGGTCATGATTTTGTTCTAGGGCTCCCGGGGTTTTTCAGCGCAAATAGGGAGTAGTATTATTTTAATATATGAATAAGCAATTTAACATTTCTGAAGCAGCAGCAGAACTCCACTAAAATTAAAATTCTGAAACATCTCACCAACATTTCTGTGTGGCTCTGCATGCAAAGCTCGCTAGCATTCTGAAACTCAAATCTACTGCAAAAATAACAAATACAGATGTACGCACTCTTCTAAACAAAACAACTACAACAAAAACCATCACATCCAATCCACATGCTTCACTGAACTACAGACAAAACCTGTTCTGCACAAAAACACCGAATATTTACTTTAGGAAAGATCCTCTGTCCTCTGAAGGTATCTGATAAGGACTGACCAGTATGTATGTGCCACCTTAACCTCTGCATCGGGAAAACAGCAGCCAGAGTCAGAAGTTTTGTGATTTGCACGATCGAGCAAGTCACACTGAAAGAGAACGGCTCCTTTAGCAAGAACGGCTTGGGGGCCTCCAGCACTTTGCGGGTACAGGCACCAAACCACAGCCAGCTGCGGGAGGCACTATAAGGCAGCGTATCCCATCAGCTCCTGTCTCTCTCCACCTGCCCATGGAATTAAGCCACAACCCAAGGTGGTTACCTTACTCACTACACATGATTTACTCTGTTCCAGGGGAAGCACTACAGAACGCAGCATTCAACAAAAGGTCAACCGTAATGCCCAGAAGCCAAGGGTCTACGCGTCCGTGCAGGGAGACTGCTAGAGCCCTTTCTTTGCAAAGCGGTAACCGTCACAGGGAGCAAAGGGAAAACGGAAAGGTTATTCAGGAGGGAGGGAACCCTATGGCAAAGAAATTTTAAGGCATACTTTAACCAAAAAAACCCCCAAAATAGTTAAAAAATACTTTGAATACTTTCAAGTCCTCTGCATGTTTGTATGTGGGGACAGAAGGGAAGTGGAGTGCAGGGGACAGCGGTGACATGCAGGAGGAAGCTGGGCAGAACAAGGAAGGCTCTGAGCTTGAATCAGTAAACAGCTCAGATACTAACACCAGCCGGGTACAACCTTCAAGGTACGTTTGCCATGTTGTATGTATAGCAATAGAGGTATCCCGACAAAAAGGCGTACTGGTTTTATAGCTTTGGGCTTTTAAAATGCTAAAGGTTCAGCAGGGTGGAAAAGGGCAGGACGGAAAATAGCAGGAAGGGCGACTACTGTAGGAAAAGGCAGAAAAGGCAATGGAGAAGGTAGAAGACAGACCAGCCTCCTCACACATGCTTAGAGCTCCCACAGATTCTGGCATACAGATTGTCTGTGATATTCCTTACCAGTGCTATTAGCAACTACATACATCTGGCCACTAGCTTCACAACAAAGACACCGCGGGGAGCAGCACTGCAGAATTATTACATGACCCTGTATCTTTAGCATCTCAACTGCCTGCACTCCTACATACAACATCTGTAAAGAAATAAAACGAGAAGATTCAGTTACAAAAATGAGAGCGCTGTGAGTGCCAGAGCAGCTTTGGTCTTCCCTTAAATGTAAAGCTCAGTTTCTAAGATCATCGACCGTGGTGGTACCTCTGCATGAAAATCTTGGTCTTGCTCATTAGACATAGTGGAGCTAGCTTTACCGAGCCCATTTGAGCTGTACCCACAATATAGATGGTGTATCACCCATGTCGTCTTGATCCAACTGCAATAAAATTGACGTGCCAAAGGTGAGGCTCTCCCTGAAGTGAGCCTTTTTTGCCTGATCCCACCTCGTGTTATGATACGTGAACAACAAGGAAGACATACGGCTCCAAGGATCCAACACACCTCCCTCGACATTTTTTGCACCGCTTGCAGCAGGGGCAAGGGACAAGAACTACTTTGCTGTGGAGATTATCAGCAGAAAGACACGCCACAGACGCAGGCTGTAGATAAGACAAACTCACGGTGCCATTAGTGCTGTAATTCCACTCAGTGATGGTTGAAGGGGTTCTGAAGTTCATTCAGCCCTTGGCCTAAGGGCAGAGGCAGTCCCTACCGACAGGGTTCAAAGGCAGTATGACAGCAGGTACTCCTTATAGCTGCTCTCAAAGGGCACACGGAGAGGTGAATGGGTGCATACCTTACATTTGGCTCAGAGGCAGGAGTTATACCAAATGTGCTGCCCCGGAAGGCTGAGAAATGCCATTTGGCAACGTTAATTTGGCCGCTTGCTCTGGCACTGACCACTGCCTGTGTTAAAAGGCACCTTCATCAGAAGGGCCAACACCTCACTCCTCAACCTGGAATTAAAATAGAAATTTAAAGCTAGCGGAGGCACACTTCAAAAATGCTGTATCCTCATGATATTTGTGTTATTAGACTGCTTACTAGCCATCGGTTTGGACTTACTCTTAGCATCAAATAAACAAGCAACTAAGAAGTTACCCCAGGTTGGTAAATCGCTTACTAATATTTTGCTGAAGTTTCTGGTGGCCATACATTCGGGGGTTCCCTTTAGATAAAGCATAGTTTCAATATACATTCCGAGGGGACCAGCACACCGTTACCTAAATTCCCACTTTTTTAAAAGGTGCCTGTTAAAACGAAGCTGAACTGCAGAGGCCCTATGGCTCAGAGGCACCCGTTAACTACCCCGTCCTGAGGGGCCGTTACCGTTTGTGAAGATCACCAGAAGCCAGACACTCCACAGCGGCGATACCGCTCCGTCCTCAACCTGCGCGCATCGGGTGAGCCCCGCCAGCCCCTCCAGCTCTCGAAGGGAGGGACAGACCCCGCCCAGGGCCAGCGGCCCCTCAGCGCTGAGGTGACCGCCAGACCCCGGCACCGACACCCCCGCCTTGAGGCCGGCGCCCGGGGGCGAACAGGTGCCCGCAGCTCAGCCCGGGAGGCGGGCAGAGCCCGGCGGCGGGAGCTCAAGCCGCCGAGGCGGCAAGCCCTGCCCGCCGCTCCTGAGGCGCCGTGTGTGCCCCCCTCCCGCCGCCGCTGAGCGGCTCACGCCTGTCACCGGCACCCCCCTCCCCCCCCGCCCGCCAACAGCAGCGCTGCCGGCCGCCGCCAGCGGGACGTGAGGAGAATTGAAGCGAGACCCGCCCCGCCGCAACCAGGTTTGGAAGAATTAAGAGAAACGGGAGGGCGAGGGTGGGGGGAAGCCCCTCACGGGTGGCCCGGCCCGGCCCGCCGCCCCCTCCCCGCGCCCCGCCGCCGCTCACCGCCTTTATCCTTGCCGTACATGTGCCCGGCCACCTGGTGCGACAGCGGCACGCAGCCGTTCAGCCCCCGCCGCCGGCCCCCCGCCGCCGCCGCGGGGCCCGGGGAGGCGCCGAGCGCCGGCTGGGCCGCGGCCTCCTCCGCCTCGCCGCGCCCGCCGCCCGCGCAGCGCCCGCGCCCGCCCTCGGGGCGCCCCGCCGCGGGCGGCGCCGGCCGCGGGGGCTCCGTGGCCATTTCCCGGGGGTGGCGGGGTGGCGGCGGGAGGCGAGGGGCAGCCGCGCTGCGGCGGCGGCGGCGGGCGGGCCTCAGCGGGCGCTGCGTGCCGGGGCGCGGGCGGCGAGGGCCCGCGGCTCCATCACCCCGCGCCGCGCCGCTCCGCACCGCGCCGCGCCGCCCACCCCACCGCTGAGGCAGCGACTGGCCGCGGCGCCGCCCCGCCCCGGACGCGGCTCCGCCTCCGCCGCCCGGCCCGGCCCGGCCCGGCCCGCGGCGGGGCGGGGCGGGGCGGGGGTCGCCGCCGCTGTGGTGGCGGTGGTGGCGCCGCCGAGCGACGCGCGGCGCTGGGGGTAGGCCGCGCCCGGGCCCCGGCGCCTCGGTGAGGCCGGGGCGGGCAGCGGCCGGGTTCAGCGGCCGCCTGCGGAGGCAGCAGGGCCTAGCGCAGCCGCCGAGCGCACGCGAAACCGGCCCCGGCCCGCAGAGGGGCCGGTGACACCCACCCCCGTGGGCATCCCCACGCCGCCGCGGCCCGCCGCCAGCCCCCGGGCCAGCGTTCGCTCCCTCGGCTCTCCGGGAGAGCGTGTCGCAGAGCGCGGTGAGAGCCGTGGGTTGGCGGGCGGAGGCTGTGCCCCCTGCGCCCGCTCTCGGCAACCAGAAATGCACCCAAAACCCCCTTCAGTTTTACAGCAGTTCACCGTCGTCCCGAGGTTGGTTTATTTTCTCTCCAGTAGATCCGAGGGACTGTAAGCAAGAGCAAGCGGAACCACGTAAATATTATCAGACCTTTAAAGCGGGTACGGACCTTTAGAGCAGTCTAAACCAGAGCCTTACCAAGCTCTGTAGGTGCTGGTCTTGGCATTTGAGGTGGGCGCACCTGGCCTGACACCAGATCGAAACTGGAAAAGGGATTAATCTCTAATCTGAATTTTAACTCCCCATGGGTAGAGGAAGGTCTGCACAAGCCCTGCATTCACTCACGGGACCCCAAAGCTCACTGCCTGGCTTGGAGACTTTATTAACATTTGTTTTCACGAGGGCATGTATCAGCTCTGTTTGCCAGCCTGTGATTACTGCCTTTTCGCTGTTTCTTTCCTTTAAAAAATTAGCTGAACTTTGTGAATATTAGATCTGCACTTTTGCCACGGTATCCGCCAGTATCAAGTCGTGTTTAGCATTAGTAGGACGCAGGAATAGCAAAACAAGGCCGGAGACAGGAAAATGAATTTTAGCAGATATATGACTTTCCCCCAGGTTTTATAAAAATGGGCTGATGTGTATCAGGAATCAGTGTTGACATTAGAGGAATGATGATGCGGTGAGCTCAGCTATTACTTGCCACCTCTTCCCCATCCCGTAGTTGGGAGACGTGGCAGTGGTTGGGAGAACTGGATGGCAATTTGGGGGATTTACTGGGGAAATGAAAGCATCAAAGGAACAGGAAGGTCACAGGGAAAAAGAGTATTGAAGAGTGAGAGGAAGGAGCATAGCATATAAATCTATCAAAACTGAATTCCATTCGTTCGTTGTTCATGGAACAATTTGTTTCACGCTCTTAATTGGGTAAGGTGGGGAAGACAGTGGTAATAACTCAGCAAGATCCTTTCTGAAGTAACAAGGCTGGTCAGAAAAGTTACGTTGCTCCTTCCCGAATGTCCCCTTCTCGTCAGTCGTTACTGTCCAGCCCTAAAGATTAGGAGTCAGATGGTTGCAAGCGTAAGCTCCTATTTTCAGTTCCCCAACGCTGAATTTTCCCAGGGGGTGCTGACACAGGAGAGAAATACCACAGATTGGTCAACCCTTGCACACAAAAAAATACTGGGGAGTACAGTGAAAAAAAAGCACAAGTGGTACGTGTCTGGCAGAGAGAAGGCTCCCCGTCTCGGCAGCAGCAGCTGCTGCAAGGTTCGGATACCAACCTGAGCCTTGCGGAAAGATACTTCCCCCTGCGGAGATGCAAGACGCTTCGGCTGATCTGGGTCTAAACGCAGAGAGAAGAACATAGATGGCATTTCAGACTTGCATGAGTGCCCATTTAACACTGCGATCTACCTGAGCTCGAAATCGTAATGGAAAAAAAAATGGAATTAAAAGGCAAAAAAATTGGAATTTAAAGGCTATTCAAGTGCCTAGTCCTGAACAAACAGCTTCTAGGTATCCTTAGAGCTAACAGAAGTGGGCCTGGAGGGGATTAAAAGAAATACGAAAGCATGAGTAATTGGAATAAGTAAATACTGACTATTTCCTTTTCCCTGATATTTGCTTTAGTCAGATTTATGCATAAAGAAATCAAGTGACGCAAGACTTTATCCTCCGCTCGCTCATTCCACCCTCACACTTCAGCACATGGAGTTCACTAATCTTATCTGGGAACTTCTCCTAAAATAAAACAAGCGAAACCGAGAGAATACCAGAAATGACAAATAATTAATGTCTCCGCAGAGTGCGATACTGTAAGAGTTTGCACTGAAAGCTGAACCTACGAGCAAGATTCCCAAGGAAACTTCTCGTCTCTGGGCTCTGCAATTGCACTGAAAGAGAGAGGCTGCAAACAGCTCCTAAAGAAAGGGCAGGTGGTTGGGAATCCCCCCCAACAAAATGCATTTGGCAAAATTCTGCTTAATTCTGGATTGCTCATGGTTGCTGGGAAACAATCTTACCTCACTCGGTCTGACGACAATGTAAACACTAAAAATATCATAATAATAATAAATACTACACACTCATTTATTGCGCACAACCTGCTTTGCGCTGCAAGAGGATGTCTCACCGGCGGATTGCGAAGCTCCCCCGAACTGGGAGAGGATTACAAAAGAATCACTTTCTGCTGAAATAAAGCCCTTTTTCAAACACAACAGCTAGTTAATAACTAACCGCAAGACGCACGGTAGTTTAGTACAGGAAATAAGCTCATACTTCAGTGGAAGTGCAGGGGGACATTAGCTAAACAGATTAGTGGGGCTGGGTCTTGGCCAAAAGCTTGGTACGGTAGAGGTATGCTGACAACAAGCACCGCTGGATTTTTCACCGTCCCTTCGCACGGTTCACAGCCACTTCTTCCCCATCTCGCCAAAAATACCGCTCCTCTGCCGGAGCCGTGTTTTCTGCGTGAGGTCTGTGCGAGAGACGTGGATCCTACTGCCCGCAGAGCCACTTCCTGCAGCAAGCGGCCGCGCCTGCGTGGCTTCTGCCGGCCAAACGGATTGCAACAGAGCCGACCTGGACCGTACGTACGGTCCTGATAAGAAATGTCGATAGGCAAAACCAGTAATTTGCTGGACGGGCGAGAGCATCTGCAGCGGTGCTTCCGTGGGCAGGAGGGCCCGTCCTGCTCACGCGGCGTACGGCAGACGTCGTCACAGCGTGTGGAAGTCGTAGCTGCGTTGCAGTTCTTTTTTCTCGCCGTTTCACAGCAGAAGCGTTGCTGTATCGTGGCCTCTTAAAATAGCTCAGGGCTTTTAATCCTTGGTTAAATTCACAGAAGTTCTGTGCTGCCTTTTTTGTTCTTGTTAAGTAAAGGAAAATCTAAACTACCCTTGTCTGTTGTAGCTGTAAAAGTCAACGGTGCTATCCCGCTTTCTTTCCTAGCTACTGCCTTGTCACTTAATCATCAGGTCCTACAATGATTAATATTTTACTTGGCTCTGGTGCAAACTCTTTGACACCACTCTCCTCCCTGGCAACCAGATACATTTGGGGTTTTCCAGGATGAAAACAAAGGGACAGTGTCAAAAGCCAACCTACACTCTCTGGAGGTAATACAGTACATTTCGAAAATGACTGTGAGGTTAATTCGTGGCAGTTGTGTGTTTTCTGGATCACCTTTTCTACAAACAGAACCACAGCTGCAAATTTTGGGAAGTCTTTTGTATTAGAAAGTTACGAGGACTAGAAAGGTGAGAAGCGCATTTCAATAGTTTCTTCCTCACAGTCCTTGGACTTTTTTTTTTCATTATTAAAGAAACTAAGCAAAGAATTTGGAGGAAAGGTTCATTTTTGGACGGAGAGGAGGTTAAGGGGTGGGAAGCAAATGGAAAGGCTCTCAGGGTGGAGAGGAGGCAGCAGTGGGTGGGTGCCGAGACTGGTTTTATTCAACATCTTCATTCGCGACCCGCAGAAGGGAGTGTGCACAAAGTCTCCAGGTCTGCGGATGCTCATGACCTCCTTAGGGCAGTAAAATGCCACGCCAATGGCAAAGAAGTCCCGCAGAATCTCACAAAACTGAATGAAAGGCACAACGTTGGCATAGGCGCTTCAGTGTGGATAAACGTAAGGTAATGCATGTAGAGGAACATAATCCAAAGCAAAGCTCCTCAATGCTGATCCTGGAACTGGCTGTCACAACCCAGGAAAGAGATCTTGAAGTCACTGTTGACAGTTGTCTGAGATCTTCAGCCCAGTGTGCGTCTGCAGCCAAAAAGAGCCAACAGAATGTTGGGCAACATCAGGAAGAGCATTGAGAAGACGACAGAAGGCATCATTTTGCTGCTATGTGTAACCTCAGCGTGCCACATATTGAGTCCGGCTTCCACGCCTGGTCTCTCACGGAGAATAGGAACATACCATTAATTAATCGGTGCAGAAGATGGAATTAAACCATGATTTGTGGAGAGTCTGAATAGATGAAACATATTTTAGCTGCTTCCAGCCCTAGAAAATGGCAATGAGAGATGTGTGTGCTTTGACATCCTTGGGCAAGAAGTTATGCTTCTTTCTGCAACAGAGGCATTAGAGCAAAGTCTTTAGTACCATCTCCTGATCTCATGGCTGACAGGTAGATAAAGATTACTCCCTTTGTCCTTCTAAACAAAGATTTTCCTAGTATGGTGGTGTATCTCTATCAGGGGGTTGCTCAGGGTTTACAAATGCGTGATGGCATTGTACCAGTAACATGCTAATGCTTTAGGATAACCCGGTACTTGATTTAAGATGAGTAATATGCCAAGAGGTTTATTTAAAGTGCTTCTTTGTCCTTCCCTAGAGGCCACTTCCATTGCCTCCACCTGCAGTAGAATCAAACACCTATTTATTGACTAAACCCTCTGCCAACTGGCATTAAGAAAAGTCTCTTCTATTAAACAGTGTTCTGCTCCTGGACTTTGCCTGCAAAGCAACAGAATTTCAACCCCTAAAAAGTAATTTAACCCATGCAGACGTTGGAGCCAAGAATAAGATGGGAAGAGCAAGATCACACTGTTTGAAAAGAGCAACAAATTTAATAATTACTGAAGTGAAAGTCTGTTCTGGTGGTTGTTTTGGTACCCAAGTCTCGTGCAAGAGTCCCGGCGGTGAACAGACAGTGCGTCTTGACCACGTCTTATCCATGTATGGTTATATTTGCCAGCTGCAGAGAAGTATTTGGGAAAAGTTACACAGTCAGTGACCTTATAATTCATTTTGCTGTGTTTCTGTTGCCAGCTGACTTGACTGAACAGCACAAACATTCCAGCTACCGAGCAGATCCTTGCAGCGTGCTGAATTTTGAATGCTTCACACACTAAAGCTATAATTTCTGGCACGCTCAGGAAGCTCCTCTTTTCTGCACAGGCTTCTCTCGGAGAGCAGAAGGCACTTTTTTTGTATAAATGCGCCGTGCATTCAAAAACACCAAAGGAAAACTGCAGTCTGCATGACAAAAACGATGCAGAGCAGAGTGGATTAAGGGCAGTGCAATGTCAAATCGGAGAGGAGGGATGGTTCAGTCTTCAGCTAGGAAAAAAGTAACAAGAGGAATGATCTCTCTGTGCTTACGTGAGACGTATGCAACTTCTACGTATTGAAGAAAACAGAAGTTGCTTGAGAACCCCCAAAAATCCTTTCTTACCAGTCCAAACTGCACATGAGAAAGGTGAGCTGAATTCTGCTTTGCTACAGTCACATAAACCTACTGTGATTTTACTGACTTCAGGGAGCGTACCGGTAAATACTCCTTCTATTTGGTATAATTGCACATCTAATTAAACAGTTTACAAAGGTGGGCGTGGAGGAACATTAGACTGCGAGCAGAGGACCCACGGCATGAATGTACATTGCTTTCTGTCCAGTACTGCGGGATTTCATGAACAGTTCAGGAGGAAAAACCACCGTAACAGATGTCTGCTTGAGGCACATAACCCCTCTGGCCCTAAGGGGTACGTTTTTGGCTAACAGAACCACTTAGTCCCAGAAGCTAATGAACAGCCGCTTTGTACATCTTATGCTTCGCTCTATTAAAAGTTATAATGAATTGCAACCCATCATTTTCTGTACTTCGATTTATCCCTTTTGCTACCACCTAGCAATGTTACACAGTGTTAAATTTTCTCTTCTAGCTTTTGCTCTCCTCCCACCTGCCATTTTAGTTCTTCTTTTTCCCCTTCTTGTTTCTCTCCGCACATTGGATTTATTTATTTTTACGTCATTTAGTTTTTATTCAGCTCCTCTCTGCATCAGCCTCAGCATTAGGCAGCCTGGAAATCATCCTGCCGGAGAAACGCACCATGCACCGCAGGCAGCGCAGCTACACCACCACTACGACAGAAAACAAGCCGCAGAGAGCTTCAAGCAGCGGCCCCCGCTACCCATCCTGAATTAACGACGGCTCTAGGAAAATGGTCATTCTCCTGCCAGCGCAGAGAAGCCACTCAGCAATGCAGGAAAACCAGGGCAGAACAAGCTCGGGTGCACAAAGCAATTGAGGGAACGGGTATGGGACATTGCTGGGCTTAACGTGTACCGGTGACAATGCAAAAGGCATTTGGTCTTCTCAGCAGGTCCACGTGAAACGTTCTGACTGGGCTGAAATAGAGATGCTGAGCACTGATAAACTCAGCCTGCTGGCAGCCGTGGCGGGGCATCCCCTCTCTGCCCACGCGCTACGGGGAAGTCGCGCTCTTCCACCTAATCCAGCCGGGGCTCCGCAGGGGTTCTGCCAGCCTTGAAGCTTCAGGAGTTGAAACAAAAGCCAAATTTAGAAAGAGGCTTCCATGCTCAGGCTGGCTAAAGAGGAGCCAGCTGACAAGAAGGTTTCTTTGCAATACCAATGTTTAGTTTCACGCCTACGTTCTTATCCTTCCTGCTATTATAAAATGTTCTTCCGTTATTGGAGTGAACGACTGTGGCACAGCAGTGACTCACGTTTCCATGTCTTTATCTAGCTGTATTAAAGGAAAATACCACTCCAACTGCTGTGCAACTGTGCAAAATAAATTTTACAGACCCCAACAGCACCAAAACAAGGTCCAAGCTGCAGCAATATGGTGAAAATTTTAGTAGGGCTTGCGGTCAGCTCTGCAGCTGGCTGTCGGGGAACTGGCGATACAACTCCTAGATTCAAAGCGCGTGAGCCTCCGTGCATGAAAAGCTGCTCAGTCCCAAACATGTTTATGCAGCACTTCTAGATGCCTGGGCTCAGACAGACAGCAATGCTGCTGAAAAAGAGAGATACATAAATACATGCATGTATAAAAACCCCTTAAAACCAGCGTTGCCCACATGAAGGAGTATCCATCACACAGCGTTTGTTTCCTCCTAGTGGGCCAGAGTATTATTGCAATGCTGGCCTCCACCATTTGAAATGAGCCATTAGGTTAACGGTGCTTGAATTAAATGCACAGAAAATACCTGTAACTTACAGCCGTCTCCTCTTCAAGAACGCCGATTCTAGAAGCACTCAAATATTTGACATTCAGACTATTTTGATGAGTCACACTCAATTACTGCAGAATCAGTACTTTAATCTGTTCACCTTCCTAATGAACACTTACATGTTGAAAAATAACGTAGAACGGAAACACAGTTTTACTCTGGGACAGGAATCCTTCGCTGCTTTGATACAAAGGATTTGTACCACATTTTCATGTAGGAGTTTCAATGTGATGTGAAAATTGCACATTTGCAAAAGAATTTCTTTATGGTTAAAAACCAGGCAAAGATCTAACCAATTCACTTCATATTCCAGAGATTACTTGAGGAAAGCACTAAAGAACAGAGATTTCAGAGAACAGGCAAGCACTCAAGACTATCAGAACATGATAACCTATTATGGCACTAAGGAAAAAAACATGAAGCGTTCTCTGTGATGCTCATCAAGACTGCTGGCGAGTTTGTTCACTCAAATTCAAGTATCTCTTTTCATTATCACGTTCAAACAGCTCACGTACATGAGTACCAGGAACTTCTAGGTCCAGTACCAAAACTTGTACGTGCATCAAAATAAAATTTAACAACTTTGTGTCAACATTTATAAACGTGACGCTTCTCCAAAACAAACTCGCCGGGATGTAAATCAGCAAAGACTCAGCTGCATCTTTGCTTCCCAGGAACAACAACTTCTCACAGAGCCCACTTCCCTGACACCCAAAACTCCAGGAAATAGTTTTATGACTTGGGAGACTCATCTGAAACCTTCAGGACTTCATCTCTCAGAACATTAATGCAGCTTTCGGTGAACTTTTTTCCTTCAAGAGCAGCCAGGCTTTGCTGCTAACGGGAAAAGAAGTCTCGGAAGGAAAACCCAACCCAGACACAGGTTTATGATTACAGCAGCACTGGCGTAAAGCACAGCGGAACTCTCCCTTGAAAGAAACAGCACACCCGTGACATAACACAGACGTTACAACCTCGAGATTAAGATGAGCTCAAATGTGTATTTGACAAAAATACAGAAATATCCAGTGTCATATTCTAGCAATACAGAAATAACTTTGTTTTGGATAAAAGCAATGTATTTGGTAATTTAAGGTTAAAACAACTTTCCATATGCCTCAGTACTCAGCCAAGTAAAAAATATCAAGTACCTTTACAGTCAAGACAGGAAGAAAAGATAGAAACTAAATGTATTTGCAACTTCTTACAAGTAGAGGTCTCTCAGACAGTAGTTGCAACTACTACAGCACTCCACCTGCAAACCCTTTCTCTACCTCTGTGCCACCTTCTCTACTTTTTGTGCCTTCTGCCGAAATTCAGACCAGTCAGCTAAGACCTCAGCCTCTGAAAGTCTCACACTGAGAATATGCAAAACGTCATCTTCCATCTTAACCAGTCGTACCAACCACACCCTTAAAAAAGAATTAAATAAAACCTCTACTGTCCCGCTCATCTGGAAGAATCCTTAAGGGATCAGGTTAAAATGTCAGCTTCTTGAAAAGGCCTTTCTTCTAGCTCTGAGGTAGTCTCTCTGTCCCAGGACATTGAGAACTCGGTCTTACACAGGCTGCAATTACGCTAACGGACCGGGTTTAATACAAAACTGCCCTCTGCCACCCCACTCTTTGGGTTTTGCTTTGTAGTCATTTGCATGTTAATAAATCAAAGCTATTTAAGGAAACCAACACAATAGCCATTAATGCAACCGTGTCAGACGACAGAGACAAGTGCCATACGAAAGAGGGTAAGAGCTCTCCTTGTCCCATCCTTCCTTTCCCCCTTGTTTCTAGCTGTCGCCAAAGCCTTGCCTTGTCCACGTCAGTCCTTTTGGTAAAATTAGCTGAACTACATTAGCAGTTAGCCCAGGGAGGCAGGAGTTATTTAAGACACATAGAGCCTAAGGCCACTTCGTAAGAAAGGTGTGCCTCCTCCCTCCGCAGCGGGAAGAGTCCTCCGGAACCAGCCAGAGCAATGATGAAGCAGACAGTAATGATGGGTGGGGTTTTAGTTTTTCTTGTAGCTTCTGGAATAAATCGGCATAGCTTCCCCCCCAGAAGTGTCCTGTGGTCTGGGGAAGTTAGCTTCACTGCTAGAGACTGCAAGTGAAACTAAGGCTTTCTAGCAGCAAAGACAACCCTGCCACCCCCTGCCCATCACTCTCTGAGCACTGCATATCATTCCACTTGTCTATTAAGAAAGCTCTCACAGAGACCATCTTCCTAATCCTACTCTAAATACAGGTCTGCGGTTCCAGTAGTATGTTCTTGATACCATACGGTAGTAGGGTCAAGTTTCAACACTGCTGTAATATCAAAGGTAAAGTTGCCCTTTAGCCCCATCTTGCTATAAGCCTTGTATGTCGTCTGTTTGTAGTTAGCAATTTTGAATTTGTTCTTTTACGGAAGCCACACAGAACAGTAGTGTAATAGGCCAGACGTGACACCTGCAGAAAATGCAGCATAATCAGAGGTTAAGCTGCATTTTGGCACTGATTTCTTTCCTGCCGCTGCCTTTTACATAGAAATCTATCCAGACCTGTGACTTTAGAACCTCTCCAGGATTTTAGGATCTATCTTTTGAACACACGTTCTACTGAATAGCCTCAGAGTAGTACACATGTATTTGAAAATAATTTAATACCTATTCTCTGATGAAGTACATTCTGTGCGTCATTTTAGTTTCATACTCAATGAGAGGGTACACACGCTTTACAGGACAGAAAATTTAAACCATGACTATTTAGTAAATTACGCATTGTAGTGATTAAAACAAGACAAGCACCAGAGAAAATACACCTGCTGAAGCCTGATGTATATACTACACTGGAAAGTCTTCAGTGACATGACAAAGAATTTGTGGTTTTTCCCCCAATTACAAGTGAGCAGAGGATTTGTCAGACATTCATTTTGCAGCTTCTACTGTCCACTCTACGCCTCCTTCCGCTTGATGATCAGAGGCCCAACGTTGTCGCCAGTTTCCTCGTTGTGCTTTGTGTGAGAGCCATCACACAGCGGGAACTGAAAAAAGAAAGAATAAAACACGTCTAAAGTACATCCAGAGACAGAATTAAGAACCTAGGTTGAAAGTTCATTAGAATGTCTTCTCATTAACTCCACTGTGACCGCAGACCACAACTTTTGTGCTGGCGTCTCAGGGCTCCCTGAGTTTTGGCTGAACACTAGTTTTGTGCACGTGAGCGCAGACTGGACGAGAGGCTTGTTATGAAAAAGCAGCAACTCAACTCCACTCTATTTGGTGTTCCTGCCTCAGGCCAGCATGAGGAAAACGCAGCCCGAGCTGACCTTGAACTGTAACCTACCTGGAGTATCTTACTCTCAACCTTGCCCCACACTCCGTTTTCCCAGGCAACAGCCAGAGTTGAGTGCAGTTACAGAAGGTAAGTGGGGCGAGGAAGAGAAACAGGAGGAGATCCTTAGCTGATTTTTTTTCCTGGTTTTCCATAGCACGTGATGAGGAAAAGGACAGTTTCCCTAGCTCACCTCTTATTTAAGGGACACACCTACATATTAGTCCTGCCTCCAGAGGCTAGAATGGCAAGCCACCTTTGCTTCATCCTGACACAGCTAGCGTATCTCATCGACACAAAAGTCCCTTTGCGCAAGCTGGCTTCCACATTAGGATTTTGACCTGCTAATGGAAATAAATTGCACTTCCAACTGACATGGCTATTTATCAAAGGCTCTTAAGGGTGGCACTGAGGAAGTAATTTGAAGAAATGTTTGTTCCATTAAAAAAAAAAAAAACAACCTAGAACAGCCTGGTCAGAGCAAGACCCACAGGGTCTCCTTTAGCCAGCTGTAACTGCCTAGTCCCAGACCAGTGACAACCACTCTGCTCCCGGGCAGCTCTTTTCACGTGTAAGAGCCAAAGGACATTCTGTGAAGCAACAAGAGTGAGGTTAGATCCCGTCACTTCTCAAGGATGTGTTTTCAGGGCTATGCCTCCTCTGCAGAGGAAACTCTGGAGACGATGACAGAAATCACACACCACTATTTTGCATTCAGTTACTATTTTGTTTGTTTAAAAGTAATGGGAATTGGGCATTACTCAGCTTTTGCCTTTGCAACAGCAATATTCCCTCGCAGTACAGTCACAATCAAAGTCTTTGACACTCCACTGATCCCAATGTTCATGCCTCAGTCATAGCCCTTGAAACAAATTAACATCCTATCACCCATGCTTAGTTAGAATAAAAAAATTTCAAAGTACTGCACGAAAACAATAGAATGAAGACAATATACTTGCAAAAAAAATTCCCAGAGCTCTAAAAATAAAGCCGAATGCCCTGCAGGGTAGTGTTGGGAGGAGAGGTGAAGTGGGTCTTTTTTTGTTTTTCACATTTACAAAATGTCAGAACCCACGCTATAAATGCCAGGTGACATTTCCGAATAAAGAAACCCTGAACTCAGAGAATACTCGTGTAAGCTGATTCATGCAGGAACTTTATCATCACATCAGTCATTTGTGACTCAATGAGTAGGTACTGACAGATACTTGGAAAAAAATCTGAGCAAACAAGAACATATGCTCATGAGACACTGACCAGCTTCCGACCCAGATGTTCCTGGGCCAGTTGTTTTTCCATGCAACACCACAGTCCACTGGTGTTCACAGAAGCATCGACCCAGCTTCCAGCAGACATTAACATCTCACATGCCCCAAGGAGGCAAGCCCAAGGTCCAGCTACAGCAACATCATCACTTCAACTTTGCAAGTGAAAAAAGAATGGTGGGATTCACCGGCTTCAGATAGCATCGAGACATAGAATCATAGAAATGTTTTGGTTGGAAGAGACCTCCAAGATCATCGGGTCCAACCATTAACCGATCACTACCAAGTCCCCCACTAAATCATATCCCTTAGGGCCTCATCTAAACGCCTTTTGAATACCCCCAGGGATGGGGACTCCACCACCTCCCTGGGCAGCCTGTTCCAATGCCCGACAACCCTTTCGGTGAAGAAATTTTTACGAATGTCCAATCTAAACCTCCCCTGGTGCAATTTGAGGCCATTTCCTCTTGTCCTGTCGTCTGTTACTAGGGAGAAGAGTCCGACCCCCATCTCTCTACAACCTCCTTTCAGGTAGTTGTAGAGAGCGATAAGGTCTCCCCTCAGCCTCCTTTTCTCCAGACTAAACATCCCCAGTTCCCTCAGCCGCTCCTCATAGGACTTGTGTTCCAGACCCTTCCCCAGCCTCGTTGCCCTTCTCTGGACACGCTCCAGCACCTCAGTGTCTTTCTTGTAGTGAGGGGCCCAAAACTGAATACAGTACTCGAGGTGCGGCCTCACCAACTCTGACTGCTCTGAATTTATCCTCTGGGTCAAGTGGTCTCAGAAACACCAGCTCCCAGAGACTGGGACGCTAGACTTGGGCTTCTCAGAAAAAAAACCCAACACCACTTTTCCAGAGCACCCACTTGGTCACCTCGAAGACCAGATACTGAATGGATGGATCCTGGGCCTGACACAACACATTCATCCTTGATTAAGATAAAGCAGGCTAGCAATAGCGGCCAAAGCTCAGACCCTGAGGGAATGGTGCAGTGATGTGGACAGCTCAGCTTATTTCCTTTGACACTGAACGCCTTTAGATTCTCTACCACTATTTCTTCTGATGTTCTGCAGCAGTATTCCTCGACCCGCAGCCTGGGGACTAATACTTCTCTGGAAGACACAGAGGCTGCAGGTCATTGCAAAAGAAAGCGAATTAATACCCCCTCCCCAACTCACAGACTTTAAAAACACAGAAGAGCAAGAAAACAAATGTTCTAACTTTAGACTAATTACAGTTTGGTTTTAAGACAAAACTCTTGCCTCTACACTGGTAAACTTGAACACTGGATTTTTCCACAAAACTTGACAAGCAGTGCTATGAAGTGCCTGCAGAGCACAGCACCGAATAGGAAAGGGCCATTTAAAGAACTACCCACCACCTACTTTAACAGATAATTACATCCCAAGACAGACTTATTTGAAGATACTACGTGTGGTTTTTTTAAACACATGCACTCCACGAAGACTTTGGCCAGCATAAACAAAAGAAGCCTTTGAAGTATACTATTTCAGAAAAAAAGAAACCCAACTGAAAATAATCCTGCTCCGTTTTTAAGAGTTACTCCAAAACACCTTGGTATAGTCCAACTGTTTTGTTATTCCCCGTACAGGAGGAACGCCATGCAAAGTCAGCTGTAGTGCACGCACGCCGTCAGTGCACGCAAATATCCTAATGGTTCATAACGGTACTGGTTCTATTAACAGCCTCATGCCTCAGATGAGGCTAAATCTGATGAGAAGTGCTCACACGGTGATACGAGAGGATGTTTCTTCTAACCCGTATATGGTATAGAGATCCCCATGTGCCACTTATTTAACAAAAAACACAGCAGGTACTTACTGCTTTTGAAGTAATTGTAATTCCCTGCGTTGGAACCACACACATTCTACCATTTTGCCATCATATAAACATCATCTTATAAATTTTAACAGAATCTTAGTTTGAGAACTGTAAGAAACAGATAATGCTAGCTAACTACTTCCAAAGATGACAAGCATGTGAGAATGATGAAAGTCTCTGTATTTTATTACTGCTTGGCAATAACTGAACACGGGAAGAAGCACGCACACCATCTTAAAGATTACGCTACCCATGATACAAAGTCAACCGATCAGGGCAAGAGGAAGGCAGCAAAACTGGAAACTGCAGTCTGAAGCAGAACATGCTGATTAAAATACTCATTATTAAGCATCAGTAATAGAAAACAAATGCCTTCAAAATTTTCCACTGACCTCCTTAATGCCTTTACAAGACCTTTCAGATCAGAGCTCTAAGAACAGACTCATTATAAGGTAGCCCCATCTACTTCCTTTCAGTGTGTGATTACAGAGCCCTAACTCAGTAGGACAGTATGTTCCTAAACTGACAACACCCCTTCCATATACGCCAAAGCGTACATCTTAAGATTTTTATTTCACACAAAAAAAAGATAGTATCAAACAATAGCTAGAATATTGGCAGGAGCTACAATGGAACCACTAAAACCAGGCACTATCTTCCATTTCTGTTCAGAAAATGGAGTAGGAAGCAGAAAGTACAAACACTAAGGTTCAAGTTAGGATTTTTTTTTTGCAGAAGCACTGAAGGAGGTGCCTACACTATTTCAACCTGAGGTAAACCCAAATTCAAACAAAGTGCAGATACTTAGGGCAGCCTTTCTCCTCCCCCTTTTTCTTTTCTGAATCTGTAGCCCTCGCAGCAGCTTCCAATGCTGGATTCTGGCTGTCAGTTGAGACCTACCACAAAGATTTAGCCGCAATGTTGGCGTACACATGCATGATACTTGCACACTGTACAGCTGTCAGCATTGCATGTAAATGTATACACTCCCCTGTTGTGTAATCATAGATATGTAACTCAGTCCACAGAGCACACTGTGGCTGGGGGGAGGGTTTTGTTTTTCAGTTCAGACTCTGGACAGAGCAGAGAAGACAAGCTTGTCTCCACAAGGCTATTTCAGAATCAAGTCACGATGCTGTTTAATCCTCAGTAGTGTTTTACTGTTAAACCAAATACAGCTACAAATGTATAACTTCCCGAGTTATTTTCGCCAGCAAGGTAATGAAGTCAGATCTGGCAACAGCAAGAACCGAAAGTTACAGCACCTGGAAAATTGCAGTGTGGCCCGATGAGACCAGCGTCTAAGGCTTGAGAAGTCTAGTATTCAGTTCACTGATGGAAAGCGCGCTAGATTTCAAGCCTGTTGGCCTCAGTTGTCTGGCTTTGAAGGTCTGTATTATTTCAGTCTCCACACATTAGCACCTTGACTTCTAAAAATGCTTTTAAATGTACACCAGCGATAAACAGACAGGACTGCTCGTGCAATCCGCTTTCTCTCATTACAGATCCCAGAACTACCGCTACAGATAAATTATACAGATCTCAACTACATCAAATGTGGTGCATCTCTACCTCAGATTTAAATCCGATCTTAGTGTTACTGAAAGGCTAGGTATCATGCTTGCCACTAATTTAGGCAACTGAGGCAACCCAACTTCATATGCAAGTTACGTTGGACCAGTGTCTAGGCCAGACTTTTAATTGCTCAAAAACAGAGGCTTAAAGTATGCCATCATGATTTCACTGGCTTTACTTTAGGATTACCCATTAACTATTTGGGGTCGCTAAGGCACAAATGCATTAAGTCCATCTGTCTAGATTCTCCAAAAGCTTTTAACCACAGTGACTTCTTTTTATATTACCTCCATCGCCACTGGAAATAATTCACCGCTTCATTCACGTGGCAAAAGGTAGCTATCTACAGTACAGAGCAGTGCTACAACAATGAATTCAGGACAGAACAGCAGTACCACTGTAACACCATCTGCGGAAGACAGGCTCTTCCCAAAACAACTCTGCACTCACACCGTCTACAAGATTTAATGATGGGCTCAGACATTGCAAGTGACAATTTGACACCAGCTCTGGTATACCAAGAGTCGTCTTAATCAATTTGCGTCATTAATGTCACGAACTAGTTGCAAGGTACTTTCTGACAGAGTAAGCTTCCAACTTCCTCCAGTAAAAGGTGTTTAAGGTCCTCTCAGACTGTGGCTCCTGAGCTCCTACTGCCAACAGGCCAGTAGTTTTGGATAAGCCTCAGTATTAGCATAGCCAGCACACAAAATGGTATCTGTCATTCATGAC
Organism: Phoenicopterus ruber ruber; assembly: GCA_009819775.1. Lineage (NCBI taxonomy): Eukaryota > Metazoa > Chordata > Aves > Phoenicopteriformes > Phoenicopteridae > Phoenicopterus > Phoenicopterus ruber. The sequence continues at coordinate 3,112,616 of CM020221.1, forward strand.
TCTGCTCCACACAGTGGCTCTCCTTTCAAGGGATCTGCTTCTTCAGAGCTACAGAAACATTTTGTTCACCATTAGCACTGATCTGCAGGCTTTACTCTGAGTGACAGCATAAATCTACATAGTTTTATGGGTTAAAATACTGGTACATCTCACTGCAGAATAGTTTAGATGAAAAGAAGTTAGTTTCCTCTAAATAAAGCAGTTTGAAAATAGTTTTGTTGAAAGATGCATGCACATGAACGAAATTTGACCATTTACTCTTCTCTTACCTTCTTAGATCTCCAACAACGACAGTACACAGCCTTGTCTCCCAGATCTTCCATATCAAATGCATGGACTACCTTGGGGTTATCCTTCTGGATATGGAGATTCACCATTGCTTTGCAGCATTTGTCTTTAGAGAGAAATTTTTTGTAAGCTAGATACCCAACAGCAGCTGCTCCAGCAGCTAAGGAGACTGCAGCAATCCATTCAACTAGAATAAAAAAGAAGAGAAAAAAGAGAGACTGTCAGTTTTTGACCACAGCATTCTATTAATCATTCTATGCCTTCATGCTTGTGGCAACACCTTTACTTTCCAACAGACCTTTTTGTTCTGTAGTAGTAACGCAGTACTTCAGAAGAATATATTCTTTTGACACTCACCTCGTTAATCTACTCCTTTCTACTGATCAGAGTTCTCCTTCACCCCAATCCCTTCTACACAAGGGTGAGGATTAACGTGGCAGGGTTTTGGGGTTTTTTTAACCTTTTATTTGGCAACCTCTGACATCAACATCAAGTAGTGCAGTGTTTCCAAGTTCAGCACATTAAACTAGCTGTAAGTACACCCTGTAGCAGCAAAAAAAACCCGTTTGTTTCAGTTGCAGGAAAGTCACTAAAGAAGAATGCTCACCATCAACAACCCAAGCAGGATCCCCCCAAGGTATAGATACTGAGTAGCTTTTAATATAATACATCTTGTAACTAAAAAAGGTTAAACAGGTATTTGGCAATGGGGAAATTATTTAATATACTACCACCAGTAACAAAAGGCAGCTTAGATTAAATCCCTACTGTGGTGTACAGGAAAGAACAAGGATCCAAAAAGATTATATTTAAGAATAATAGCATGAGTTTATTTCAACTGGATTAGGTCCTGACTCTCTGAAAGACAACTTCCATGAAAAAATCCTCTTTCCAGCACCTCTCATCCTCACTTTTCCTCCCTTTAGTTATCTCTAAAGTCTTTGCAGTCTCGCTGACTTAGTATAATTTCCTTTTCTGCAAGGAGTTTTCCTACTTTTTTTGTGGCTCTATTGTTTTCTCTCTGCCTCATGAAAATACGCTGGACTTTGGCCTGAAGGTTCTGGTTGTGGCAACAGCCCCGGCCATTTCTCTCAGAGCAGCAGGTGGCTGCTCTTTCTTTGCTTTTTATCCACCACTTCTACTCACACACGTACTTGTAACACGTACACACAGAGCTCGGCTGACTCTACAGACAAATAAATCAAACAGAAATTTAAGTTTTAGCACATTTACACAACTTAAGAAAACTAGAACAGTCTCCAGTTGGGAATTTCTATCTTGCCCTTCCGTGTTTGCATTGGATTTGAAAGGTGCCAAGCCAGATGGCATCTTTGGAGCAAGAGACATTGCTACGCTGAAGGCTAAGAAGAAACAAAAAGCCTTTGTTAGTTCTTGCTGCTTTCCACGGCCAACTGACTTGCTGTATTGCCACTGCGAGCTTGTACTAAAAGGATCAAGGTTTTCTGCCCCTGTCCCACAGCCTGTTCTAAAAATCCATCCCAAGCCCTTTCTCCTCAGCTAAAGCACTGTGTTAGCTTATACGCACCATGCTGATCCACAAGGGTCCGGATGTAGCAATACATGGAATTAGACAAATATTTGTATGGTGCCTGCGGCCCTGTAAGATCAGGGAAGGCAGGCACTCCTTTAGAGTCTTACTAAAGGAGTAAAAGATGCAGAAATCCTTCAGAGTTCATTTTCTTAGTAAATGAAGCAGAAGAGACCAACATACACTGAGACCTCCTCAGTAAACGAGTGACAAACCCTCCCTGTAACAACAGGGCGATATTAAGATACAGAAAACTATCTTTAACATCAAATAATTTAGGGCATGTTTCCCTGCTCCCAAACTGCTTAAAACAATAAAAGCCTCAGAGAGCGTATTGTGAATTCAGTGGTTTATACCCATCCAGTGAGTTCTCACCTCTTTATTTCCCCATTACAAACTAGCCGGAGTAATGCATTAATTTTGATAGGGTAGGGTAAAGAAGGGAGGAGCCGAAATTACAGACAGGATTCTATGAAAATCTGCTTTAATTTAGCAAAACAGCGCAAACTAATCCAAAGAACAGCCACAGCTTAAAGCAGAGGCAGCAGGTTCTCCCAAGGAAAGCCACCACAGAGTCAGCAGCACCCTTTCTCCTTCTTGCTTGAGCACATTTCCCCAGGGCTGCGGCAGGGAGGAGATACCCAGCCAGTTCAGGGACAAGCTGGGTCTGACAAGTTTAAAGTGATTTCTGGCAGCCCCAACAGCACCGGGCAAAACAGAGTGACTGCCGGTACTGGGGATTTCAGAAAAGCAGCACTTGCAAGGATTGCCCAAGCCGTTAGCTGATGCGTTGCCAATAGATCAGATCTTAACCAACGTTTTTAAATAACCGATGAGGGGACAGTGATAGACTGTACCCATTCCGTTAAGGAAACTAAGGGGAAAGAGTGACTTCAGTGAAGCCCAAGGATGGCTCCTATAACTGAACCACCCTTTAAGGTGCTGCACCTTAAGGAAGATGACCTTCTCTTGCACCTATCCAAAAGTCCAGCTCAGCTTAACCAACCAGCAAAGATTCTGATAGTAAAAATACGTCTACGACTCATATCACGAGCAGGGAAGTCTGTACTAAAATTCCGTAGCTTTGCAGCACATTCAGAAGAGCTGTTCTGCACATCTGCAGCTAACCCAGATCCCTCTGGCCATCCCTCAGGCCACCTACCGCATAACCACGCACAGCACATCCAGCCCAACAAGCAGAGACCGTTAATTTAAAGTAATTATGTTGTATTTCACTGTCTCTCTACTTCTCCCGAGGGCCAGATTCATCTATTACACACGGGCAGATTGTATACATACAAGCAGCTTAATATATTTTTTCCTTATAGTAGATCATAGTATCTTTTTTACTGTATTTGCCTTTTTCCATCACTTCTCTGGAGTTGTATCAGGCTGGAAAATTATATCAACCAATAATACATGAAATCCAAACAATTAAAGCAGTCTGTTCTTTAAATTTCAGCACTGCCTTAATAAACATAATGTAAATTTATGAAAGCTCTTTGAATTTAACAAATGGACTCTCTCTTATGATGGTACCATCCTGCAAGGTTTCAGAGGTAAAACATTTTGTTGTCAACTGTTGTTTTTGTTTCACAAACAGATTTGGAAGAGCTGGGATGCCCATTTCATCTTTCAAACTAAGTTAACGATAAAACTGCACCTGGAAGGAAAACACTTTTCAGAAGTTTTTAAATACTTTAAACCTCTGTGTCAAGAGGCCTCTGGTGCCAATTCAACAGTTCGCTGCCAAACTCTTAAGGTCATGCATGTATTAACTTCAAGAGGCATCTGTTAACAGAGTGACATTGATGTGGAATGTCAAGGGGTTTTATTTCTTTTTAAAATAAAAACAGGAAGAGCAACTTTTGAGTGATTATTAAACAAATCCCAGTTCTGGTATAATACCAAAACACAATGTTACTAGTCACTACAAGATAAGACACTACAGGCCTGTGTAACAGGGCAGAAAAAACATTTCCATGTTGTAAACACTATACAATGGAAAAGGTTTGGCTAAAACTCCAGAAAAATGAACACACAAAGGAGAGAAGAGAAGGGGAGAGAGATGGAAAGAAGGAAACAGAAGTCCAAAGAACGCAATCCCAGGAGAGCAGGCAGTGCACAGAAGTAAACAAAAAAATCAGAAGATGAGAACAGCAACAAGCTGATGGTGGGAATTTATTTTCTTCTATATTCTTTCGACATATCCTAATGAACAAGAGATTCGGATCACAAAGTTTCTCCTCCCTTCTGTCCCTTAACAGCTAGAAAATTGCTCTGGATGTTTCCAGATCTAGACTACAGAGGTAGGTTTAGGATCTACCAGAGAGCTCAGATTTTATCTGCGGGAAGAATACGCATTTACCATCTGCACTGACAAGCGCATGAAGAAACCGAGATGGTCTTGGCTCCACCAGGAGTACACAATCCTCGTTACGAAACATATCAATTTACTTTCCAGGAACTGGGAACAACATGGGGGATAGCTGCACCCCTACAAAGTTAGTCCAAGACAGTCCTAAGAGGCAATTTTCAAGTTACCTCTGCTGCTTATGAAAATGTCCATGTTATTTGAAAGTCAGCTACAGAGTAATAACTCCAGATACGAAAATCTGTACTTCTGGCTTCAGAAGCACTTACAACTTTCAAGCATCGTTCCCCACTTTTTGTTGCCAATGAAGAAGCTACTATTGTCCAAGAATTTGCTCATGACAGTCAAGACAGTAGTGTAACTGGCCACAAAGAAAGGCCACCTTTCTGCAGGCCATGCTTGGAGAAACACGGGGCACTTGCTTTCTGAGGAGTCATCCGGGATAACTGGCTGCACAGAAAGCCTAATAGTAAAAGCCAACCAGTCAAGCAGATAAAGTCACTTCTGCTACTTGACAGCATCCACAAGAAATGGAATTATGACTGACAGGCTTAATTTAACTGAAACCATAAGATAAAAAGGCCACCTGAGGGAGAAAGATTGTTGGATCTGGCCAAGAAGCAGCAAAACACAAGTCACCATGATCAGATCTGTGGTCAGTGTAGGTCACACCTGCAAACCACCACGTTACTCACAACAAAAAGCACTAGCTGCGCTACTCGCTGCCTTCCAAAGGGTAACCTTTCGGCACACACGCACACCAACATACACAGAAGCAATTAACTCTCCAATTACTGCCAGGAATTAAATCCCACAAAAATACAGGAAGTTTCTGGTGTCTAGTTTTCCCTAGGGAAACAGGCATTAGTACAACTTCCAAAATGCATCAGCCTGAGACACACACAAGCTGAAGAAAGAGCTGTGACCTGCCAGTCGCCAGGTGCTGATCAAGTTTAATCTTGACAGAAATCACATTAACCATATGCCACCTCCTCCTAAACAAAGCACCCTCCAGGCTGCTCTGATCGGCTGTTCTCCGGCTTTCCTAGGATAAGGAAGAGATGTTCCGTTTGATTTGGATCATGATGTTCTTCCCCTACAAACTAAGTTTTCTTCTCAATTCCTAGCGTATAGGAACTGTTCTAATTCTTGCAAGTTTATAAGTGACAGTAAGCTGCCGTTGGGAATACAACCTGGCTGCAAGCTATTATCAAGTTATCCTCAGGGCTTTGGTTTGATTATTTTAATAAGCACAGTCTTCCATCACTATAACCCATTTTAGACTATAGAGATGCCTTTGCAAACATCCTCACTACCAGCAGCATACCCCCCAAAAAAATCTACCTGGATGGAGTCCCCTGACTTAAGGGCATAAACCGTGAGCAGCTTTGCAAGTAGAAAGCACAGTCACGCAGGGGAAGCTCATTTTTAGAAGAAATCAGATAATTCAGCTCCATCCATCCCAGCCCTTTGATCCTGCCCGGCTGCCCGACAGCATTTAACACGTTACTTCAGGCATGGTTTAGGTCAATCATTACACAGCACAAGTATCACCGTTATCCCTACTGTACAGCATCGGACTTGGAAGATACATTAAAAACGCGGAATTTTACAGGTTTTCATGACATTGACACCCGGTGGCTTCACACACAGGAGGGACCCGAACAAAGGCAAAGCCCGACAGCGAAGCGGCAGGGGGAAGGCAGAAATAAACCAGCGGTGCCCGAAACGGGCCGTCCCCCGTCACAAATAAAACCCGGCGGGTTGCCAGAGCCGGCTCCGAGGAGCGAAGCACACGAGGCCCTGCCGCGGAGCTCGACGCCCTCCGGGCCCTCACACGGGGCGGGGCCGGGCCGGGCCGGTCCCTCGGGGCCGGCGGGCCGTGCCGCCGACCCTCGCCCTCCCCAGCCGGCTACGGGGGGGGGGGGGTGGTGTATTCCTGTACGTACCCAACCAGCCGCCTCCGGGCCCGCCCCGGGAGGCACCTGCGACCCCGCAGGGGGCGGCCACGCCGCCATTTTGTCCCCGGGGGTCCAGCGGGTCGCGAGACGCGGCGGGGCCGCGCCCCCTCCGCCGCCGCCGCCCCCCCCCCCCCGCCGCCGGGACGCGGGGTACACGCGGCCACCCCTCCTGCCCGCGCGCGCCGCCGCCCCCCCCCGCCCCGGCGCGCCCCTACCCCGCACGGCGGAATTCTGCCCCAGCCCCATCGCTCCCGCTCCGACGCCGTAGAGGGCACGCGCAGCTCCGCGCCCCAACGCGCATGCACCGCCCACTGCGCCGCCAACCGCCCTCCCGCAAAATGGCGGCCGGGCCCCGCCTTTTAAAGGCCTCCCCGCGAAGAAAAGGGGCTCTGAGGGCGGGGGCCCCCGCCGGCGAGGGTGGCTACGGTTAGTGCTGAATCGCACGGTGGAGAAGAAGGGAGGCAGGCGGCCTCGCGGAGCCCCGTCGCTGGCCTGACGCCCGGCACAAGACCCTCTGTGAGGGTAAAGTGGGCTCTGAGGCCTGCAGAGGCCTCTGCAAGTGTAACATGGGTGGTGGGCGTCACTGCGAGTCCTGAGGAGATGCCGGCTTGGCGGGGCCTTGCGGTTACCCTCTGCTAGTAACGCTGTTGAGCGCCTTGAGTTACTAGGGCTCCGCAAACTCCTTAGAACATGTTGTACGAGCCCTCTCCTGTGTAGTTGTGGAGCGATGAACTCAGAGTGGTATCTTCTGAGTAACAGCTGCCTTAAGCTTCACAAACTCGGGTATTGACATAAGATTTACTAGTCTTTTCTTAAAAAAAAAAGTATTATCAGAATCCTATATCTGATTAAGGACTTGCTAGTCTGGGACCTACTCGAGGGCCTTTTCAGCCAGCACCCCTCTCCCGTTCCTTTCGTACAGCATTGTGAATGTGACATCTGGCTTTTACTGATACGCAGTTGCAGGTGCTGTGACTCCGAAGCTCCACGCCAGTCAGTGTCCTTGTCACTGCTCAGCGTGCCTGCAAAGGACGTGACCTTCAAACACCTTTTGTTCCTTGAACACAAACAGCCTAATAGTACTTTAGTTTCCCAGTCATCCACAGAATTCCCAGGGGGAGAGGACAAGATCAAAACCAAGCCCGCTCACAAAATGTGGTAAATAAGAACGAAAACAGTAAAGTGTCGCAGACGTGCCCCGGCCCGGCCCTGGGGCGGGGTGCGCACCGCCGGCCGCCAGGGGGCAGCAGCTCCGCCGCCCTCCCTATGGACTACACTTCCCGGCGCGCCCCGCGAGCGGCCAGGGGCTGCGCAGGCGCAGGCGGACACAAAGGGCCCGGCGAGCGCGCGCCTTGCCCTGCCCCGCCCCGCGCCCTCTTCCCTCCCTCCCCCGCGGCGCGCGCGGATGCCGTTGCCCGCCCCCTCCGCCCCCCGGCTGCGCTCCCCGCCGCCGCCGCCGCCCGCCCCGCGCTCCCATGGCGCTGAAGCGGATACAGAAAGTGAGTGGGGCCGAGCCGCGGGAGGGGGGCGGGAAGGGCCCCCTGCCCCGGGGGAGCCGGCCGCCGCCGCCGCCCCGCTGCTGCCCGGGGGTGGGGGTGGTGGCGGCGGGCCGGGCCGCGGCTCAGCGGAAGGCGCCGCGAGAGCCGTTGCCCCGCGTTGTCTCCGCCTGGGGCCCGTCCTCTCATCCTCCGTCGCCCGGGTCGTGCCGCCGCTGCCTTCCCCCGGCTGCCGGAGCCGGTCCCGCGACCCCGCGGGGCCGCCTGAGGGGGCGAGCCCGGTGCGGGGCGCGGCTGTCCCGGTCGGAGCGGGCGTGAGGCGGAGAAAGGGTGGCTCTTGTCCGTCTCCTTACGGCTTCGGGACTCTCCGCCTTCTTGAAGGCCCCCCCCGCCCCGAGTCGGTGTTTCAACCTGTCGTGAATAAAACACTCGAGGTATTTCCCCGGGGTACGGCCGTGAAGTAGTAGCTGAGAGGTGCCGTTGTGTTAACGGGTTATCTTTAGTAGCGGGGTAAGTAGGAGATGTGGTGCCGAAATGCGGCGCTGGCGTTGGGCGCAGCTCGCTTAGCGCCGTGCTTAAGTTTTTTTTCCACATTAGGAAGTGCTGTCAGCCCGGTACTTCGTTTGACCTTTGAATGTAGCCCAGTTGTAGAGGTTTTGGATAATATTTGCAACTGGCCGGGTTTTAAGTGAGGAGTAAACTTCTAGATTCCTGCAGTTTGGCAAGACCTAACTGGTCATTGCACAGTACAGACAAAAAGAAAAGTGTTATGGATGGTAAACATAGAAGTTTAGTCAAACGGCAGCGCACTGGCCGTGTTATAGAATACGTGGTATTTTGTTGCTGTTGACGCGCCATGTTTAGTCAGTGTTTGTGCTATCCCAGTTTAGTGACCGTGATGTAATTTCTCCTTCTGGATTCCCTTTGCTGTTGGAAAATGTTGGTATTGCAGAAATAGAATTCTATAATGACCAGTTGACCCTGCGGTGAGCAGGTTTGGGATACCCTACAGCAGATACAAAGTTATTTGGAGGGATTTCTACCAAAAGTCGCTAGTTGGGTCTCATGCTACAAATCTTATTGTGCCTTTACAGGTCATTAGGGCAGACTTTTGTTACTTCATATCACATATGTTATAAATGTTGCATTTGAACATTATATAAAATATTAATTACTGCAGTGATTTTTCTCTAACAATAACTCTGTTATGCTTCTATATATTATGGGAATGCTTTGTCTTTCCTTGGCTTTTCCCACCTCTTCTTGAGTATCTCCTTACTCTTGTGTTTATAAGAAAAGGATTGTTCTGAATACCTTCTCTTTCCTCTTTTTGTTCAGTTTCATTCTGCTAATATGAACAAAGAAAAAGTGGAAAGTCTGGTAATCTTCTGGTATTTTTGAGATGGAGTGGTAGTTGTGGTCTTCCAAATGAGGTCCTGCTATAATAGGATTGTTCTCCGTTTTTTTTCTCTTATCACATTCCCTGCATAATGTTTCTTTCTGCTTTAGAGACTTCCATGTATGTATTGGAAAGCCACAACTTGCTTTAGTGTGGCATTTAAAAACTTCATGTTCAATAGATGTGAAACTTATGGGTAGACTATTTATGAAAGAGTATCTTTCATCCTGTTAGCCTTATTAGATTCTGTTTCTGCTCTTTGAAAAGGAAGAAATGCTTACCGGGATGCTGACTTCAAGGTAGTACAAGATTTCCTGATTATGCAATAACTTCTGTCTGAAACATGAAGAGATGTCGGGGAAGGAGCTACCAGAAGAGTTGTGTTAGGTTCAGAACTGACTGCCTCTTGCTTCTAGTTTGCCGCAGAAATGACTATTGCTGGTTTTCTCTTTTTCATTAACTACCCTCATCACTATCTGCTGCCTTTCCAGGGTAAGAAAAAAAGTACTACTAGAGGGATTTGGCCGAGAGCCTGCCTCCACAGCAGTCGAAGAGAAAAGTGGCAAGGAAATAGGATTGTTGCAAATGGAAAGTTAAAACGAAGGGGAGAAGTTTGAAAAGACAGACTATCTTGATGTCACTGCAATCTGTAGAGCTTTCCTGAAAGTTATGAAATGTATTTGTGTGATGGTGTGTTTATCCCATCTAACTTCCTGATGTTTCAGACTGGCTATAAAGGTTGATAGCTGTGTTGTGTCTCAAGGGATAAGATCTGGAATAGAGGAAATACTGTAAGGACTTCATAGTTGCAGAAAGTGCCTAGAGGAACTCTTTGGAGAACAAAGTGCTGTCAGAAAACACAATGGTATTACTTGGGAGCTTGTCAGTCTAGACGTACTGTCTGAAGTTAAGCTTGGGTGGTTCAGAATTGTGCTCTAACACAGCTAAAGGATTTGGGGGGGCAAGCTTGAGTGTTTGTTCACAATAATTTTGATACTTTGTGTGTTCAGGATGACAGCACCTACAGAGGAAGCAAAGCTGTAATGGGTAGAAATGTAAGTAAGTGTATTTTGTCTCATACTGGTTGGGGCTCCAATTTCTGAATAGTATTGCTATTGTGATCTGTGTCGTTGCATCCCGTCTTTTGTTGATCAGCCTTGAGGGACCCCTCAGAGGAGGGCGGCGTGCGGACTTCAAGACTATACTCTAGTAACGGAAAGATGTATTGCGCTTGGGAGCTTTCTTAAAAGATGAGCAACTGAATAACCAATGAACAAGCTGATCACTGCACAGGGAAGTATGTTCAGCGTGGTGCTGCAGCTGGGACAGCAGCGAGGACATGAAGCCCTGCTGTGCCAGCACAGCTGTCGGTGCCGCCTCCATGACAAATTCATCTCGGAGTTCCTCAGAGATTCTCAGAAGGATGGGGGATTCTTACGCGTCTTAAGCTGAGGAGCCTGTCTTAGTTTACCTTGTCAGTGCTTTGCTTTGCCGTTGCATGAAAGAGAGGCAGTATTTTTCTACGCTGTCAAAAACTTTAGGCTGCACTCTGTGTGCGATGTGGAATAGATGCTCCTTGGGGCAGGAGTTGCTTCTCTGTAGTCCATGACGCACCACTGAAAGAATAACCCATGGTTTTGTGGGCATTGTAAATTCCAGATGTTGCAAGTTATGAAAGCAAAACAAGTAGTGTAGGTTTTAGTTGGGAAGGGATATTGTGCAAAGAAGCCTTTGTTGTTACTGCCTCTGGAAACTGAGACACTGTGGCTTTTGTGCAAGGTAGAAAATAATTCAGGCTGTCAGGTTATGCAAGTTAGCGCGTAGGTCAGTTCTACCCATCCCTCCTATGCAGAACCGTTCTTCTGAGATGGCTGTTCCGAATTCTTTGTTTGCGTGTCTAATTGTGAGTTTGCTGCCCTGTCGGTTCAGTGTTACGTTTGAGGAGACTGTTTTCATCAGAAATCCCATGCTTCTGGGTGCTCCTCTAGTGCTAATGGGGGGGTGATGTTATGCTTGTTAATGGCTCGGGCCGTTTTGAAATACACACAAAACCAGTATTTACTTCTGTTATAGGCATAACAAAAATTGGACTTAGGGATTTTAGAAGAGATTTTGAAACCAGTTAGAGGAGACACATTTGAAGACTGGTTTAAAAATAGCTGTTGTTTTTTATCTTGTTGGTGCATAGTGCTTGATTGTTTTTCTCCTACAACTCAGAAAGAATAGAAGCATTCAAACATTTAGATATGTCAATGAACTATATGTCTGTTTGTTTCGGTGTCTGTTTCATATATGGTAGACTAACAGGACATAGGGACTTGGATATATATGTTGAAAATAATTTTTGTTACTGTACACTGACTCAAGTAAAAACTTTATCAATATTTGTGGTTTAGGTTTTGACTTTAAACTGTTGAGTCACCTGCTGTCTTTGGATGTTAATAAATATACTGAGGAAACTTCTTTGGATCTGTAATATAAAATATTTTCATTTGCTTTCATGTGATATCACAGCAATATTTTCTTAGCATTAAAACAATGTATAAAAATAGAATATCTACTTTATTACTAAGACTTACCTTTATATTGAGAAATGTTATGATAAATATTTGCTTTACATTTACCCAATTTATGAAGAACAGAGAATCCTTTAACTAGTCTAAGTATAGTCACGGGGGGGTTTGACAGATGGTTCCAAACAGCATTAATATAATAGCAGCAGTGTACGCATGGAGTTGGTAGGAAGTGAGCCTGTGGTCTACGGTGCATTTTGTGCAAGAAATGAAGAACATAGCTGGCAAATATAAAAACGTTATTTAAAATATACGGTGTGCAAAAGGGCCCTGGTTGTGGTTTTGTGTCACTTAGAGAATTAAAATAGCTTTTAGTGATGCTGCCTGCAGTTTATTTTGGTCTTCTCATAGTCTGCAGTCTTTTTTTCTGACTTTTTTTTTTTATGGAAAAAAATGAGACTCTTTAGGGCACTTTTTTGTTGCTACTCATGCTTATAGCCATTGAGTGTCCATGAGTACCCTGCTGAGAATATTTATCTCCTTGTTACCAAAGTATCCTTTACAATCCTGTTCCCATAGCTTTTTAGGAGAGAGGCCTGACTGCTAACGAAGCATGCAAGTGTTAAGCTGCCCTCCAGTCTTCACCAACGTTATACTTATATGAAATGTCTCCTGTATTATACTTCGACAATGAGTACTAGTCTGCACATTCAGAAATACTTCCAGCATTTATCGCTTACCATAGCGCGTGTTTTACATCTCTTAAACCTGATTTTTAAATTTTTGCCTCATGCTGCCCACAGAGCTGTTCTACAGGGTGTGTGGTGCAATGAGAGGTGATAATTTGGAGGCTTTGCTGTGTCCATCTCCAGTAATTGTTGTTTAGCGTTTGTAGCATTATGCTAACATTACTTTATTAGCTATGCCTGGCCATGGATCGGGCTTGCTTTTGTGCTCTGCTGCTCTTCTGTAGTTACAAACAGGAGAAATGGTTTGCTGTAGCACCCTTTCATTGCAACCAGTTAGGGGTATAGAATTAACAGTATTCTATTCTACTCTGTAATATTTTCTATGTTTGAGGGGTTAGAAGATTTATTCCTACCACTGTCCTTAGCTTAGCTGTTTTCTCTGTACAAGTTTATCCTGGCCATACGGGGATAGTGTGGCATGTGTTGGAGTTCTGGATAGACATTTTTATGCTGGGACATTGACCAGTGTTTGAAAGGACTGATACTTGTTTGCATCTCTTGCAGACAAAACTTTGGGTTTGCGTATCCTCTCAGAAGATGTTGCACTGGCGTACACTGTAATTTGTAGTGTTGACTCTCTTTTGAAACAGAATCTGCATTGCTTTGAGTTACAGATCCTGTTAGTTAGCCTGCGTACTTTCAGGTCTTGTGCTTTCTGTACCACTGACTAAAAATATTGGTATAGACAAGGCCTTGCAGTAACCAGACCTGCATCATGCAGCTACGTGGTGATAATCCCTAAAACATGGACAAAGCTGCTGGAACCAATTAACTTAAAATTACAGGGAAATCGTTAGTGTTGAGCGTGTAATGCCTTGCATGTAGCTCTCTTGCGCTTCTGGATGAGGTTTCAGCCCATTGTGCTTTGTAACCCTCCAGCCTCGTCCCTTGACAAAGGTGTTGGGCTTCTTGTGAAGAGCATCTTTGCTGCTTTGTATAGAGAATTCTTGTGTTCAACTTCTCGTTCTTTTGTGAATATATAAAGTCATGAAGCAGTTTTCTACATCTATTTACTCTAGAGAATTACCACAACTGTTCTGCAGCGTTCGGCTCTGGACGCTGACAAGTCAGTCTCAGGGACATTCTGACTATCTCCTTGCACCATTTCAAAAGATGTAGGAAAGCCTGAAGCCTAAAACTTGGAACTCTTCAGATAATTTTGCTTTGAATATGAAGCTCAAACAGCATTATGAACAATATAAAGCTGAATAGTTCTTTGTTTTTTATCACAGCTTGATCTGAGCTTTTGTGTGTAAAGGCTCAAACTGTTAACACTGTCAGTTCCAATTTACAAAGTTTGAGCATGTTACCATTTGTATTTTGAAACCATATTAGCTTCAGTACATTATGTCTTATGATTGCAAAATATGGCTTGAATTTCTCTATTATGATTTTGAAGTTTGGTCTGGCTTTTTATGCTTCCTAGCTGCAGAAGCTCTCTCAATGTATCCGTGAACATTGCTCTCATTTAGTGAAGTCCATTGAAGAAAGCCTTTGCTTCATCATTATTAGGGAAATATTAATAACAGGGGTTGATAGTGCTGGGTCTCATCAAGGTATGATTAAGAACGTGGGTCTTTTTAACCACGGACAAATTTCGGTGTCTTTAGCCTGAACAAATTGAAAGTGTGTACCTAAGGAGCCTTCCCTAGTTCCTGCCAATTCTGAAGTACGTGTGTAGATATGAATGAAAACTAATTTGTGTGGTTTTGGGGTACATAAAGATGTTGAGGAAAGTATCTAGCAAATGAGAGTGCTGTTATAGACTTGCAACTCCAAAATTAAGTGCTTGCGTAGCAGTTCGCATATACATAAGGAAATGTCTGCATATATTTTAGAGACTTTCTGAAGAGCTTAAGCTACGTATTTTTCCCGTCATCGCCTTTTAATTTAGTAGTCAGCAATGACTGCTATAAAATGTGTGATTTTTAGGCTTTGAGTTCTCTGTTTTGGCTAACAGTCTCGTGTAGGTGACTTTTTTAGTGTGTGTACAAGACTTAATCTTCTCTTGTTGGGTTAGATCTTGAGTAGCAAATTAGAGCAGACGGTGGCTGTAAGTGCTCTGCTGCTGGTAGTGCTTGTCACCAGTCTCCTGGAAATTTGAGACTTGTTGACTCCCTTCGTGTGCTGGCAGGCACTTGGCTTTGCATAGATTACGGGTTCTCTGTATCACTCCCTTAGTGAAATTTGAATCCTCTGATTAAAAAGGGAACTGCACTTTTAAAGGGTTTTGCTATTGCCTTTATTAGTCAAAGTCTAGCCCAGAGTGTTGTTTCTGGCCCAGCGTATGATTTCGCCAACAGAATAACGTTGAGGGCAGACAAGTAGCACTAGTTGGCAACCTGAGATATTTCAGTATATATCAAAGAAGTGTCTCTCCTATTTTAAATCGCAAAGATTGTGAGGAGTGACTTCAGAGCAAGTAGTGCTATTACTAATCTATTACCTGGCTCAAGATATGTTGCAGTGCTGTTCTTTGAATTCAGGGCCAAGAGTGGACCTGTAAGAAGTGTGCCTGAATTTAGGTGCCAGGTCCATGGCAAATTGGGTCCCTCAAAGAGAACTATGTGAGTTGAAATGTTTACTGGATGTCGTAAATGGATAAATATATCACAGCAGTTGAGAAGGGCAGAGTTTTAACCCTTCGAATTGTACGTAAGGTCTGATCACACTACGTACACAAATTCTATGCTTGAGTTAAACTTAGTTCCAATTTAAACCTTGATTTTTGGAAGTGGTTGTTTTGACTAACGATTTTTGGGTAGAAATGTTTCCGCTCTTACTCCTTGCGCTAAAATCAAGGAGATATTTGCAGACCTGCTTATGTCTATTGTTGACTTAAATGTATGTTTTGAGTAATTAGTTGAGTGACTTAAGAACAGTGGCTTAGCACCCATCTATTAGCTTATTTCGATGGAAGTATTTACACATAATTGTTACTTATCTCAGCACAGTTCCTACCAGCTTAGAATTGGAAAAAGTTGTTTGTTATTAGTACAGTAAAACTTCAGACATCAAAAGTGGTATATTAAATTAAACAAGGAAAATGAATCAACATTAATGCCTGGCTTGTTTTGCATTTGATACAGTGATGATAAATCAGGTGAAAAGCTGAGCTGGTTTTGTGTAATTAAATAATAATTTTTAATTATTTGGGACTGTGTGGACTTCTGTAAGAGAAATAAATCAGTTGCAAAAGCTTCTCTGAATGCTTCTCTTAAATTTTGACTTGGGTTTTTTTTAGGACTCATTTTGGAAAACAAACATGCAGGGAATTAAATCAAGATATGTTAAGGTGTAGAGCTATTTTTTTCCTTTGTTTTCTAGTTTACTTAGGAACCTTTATGTTATCTTTATATATCATCTCTAGGCAGACCGCAAGCATTTTATGAGCTAGTTTAACTCAGCTAGTGTACATAGATTAGGCCAATATAAGAAGCTTTTGTAAAATCAAAAGCTAAAGGAACAGTCAGATTAGCACATATATTTCTAAATTAAGCAGTGAGTTTACAGAGAAATCAAGAAACCCTTCACTTTCTTCTTTTTTTTTCTGTCTCTACTTCAGTGTATCCAGCTTATTACGGACTTGGCTATAACTCTTAAATAGTTTCAGATATTAATTTATAGCATAATGTTGTCTTTAGCCACAAACCTATGTGGCAAAAAAACCCTTTCAATGTCAATGGGCATTTCAAGTGTTGATTTCTTTAAAAACACCACAGGTCTATTTAATAAAATCTGTTTGCATTCTCACTTTTGAAGCGATGCTGCTGAGTGGTGTGTATTTTCATGTAGAAGTCTTTCAAATATTTGTGTGTTTCTTACAGGAACTAAGTGATCTGCAGCGAGACCCACCGGCCCACTGTTCTGCTGGACCTGTTGGAGATGACTGTAAGCTCTTTGTAGTACGTTGTCATAGTGGACCCTTTTTTTTGGTTACAAAAAAGCTCAGCAAAATCTCTAATTGTTGTATCTCTTTGACTTTCAGTGTTTCATTGGCAAGCAACAATTATGGGACCTGTAAGTATATAATTCGTGCCCTTTAGAAAGTTGACCTTGTTTCCCTTTTTGTTACAGAAGGATTCATTTGGGTTTCTGTAAACATGGCAGTCAAATTCAGCTGTGCTGTGTACAGATGAAAGATTTAGGTGGTATTGTTGTTCTTAGTAGTCTGGTACTAGTTTCTTTCTGTAACTGTTCAAAAATCTGTCCTCTTCACCAAGTTAGGGGTGCTTAATCAGTTAGTTGCAATGTTTGAATGGGTGATGTGGGCTGCAAAGTGAAAAGCTTGCTTTTCAAAGATGATCATTTCAACTCTGGAAGATTCATCCATCTGAAAGGAGGAAGAGTGGGTGTAATCCAATGTTAAAGTTGGTAACTGCAAACAAAAGTGAAGTTGCACAGGGTGATTTTTAGAGCTGCTTTGATGGCTGTGATGTGGCTCTGGCAAAACCAGATGGCTTTTGCAAACCGTAGACCAGCAATTGTGGGTACTTTGGGTTTCTGTGTGAGAAAGGCCTGCTTTCCTTGGGTTGAGGGAGATCTCGAAAGACCCCATTTATGACTCTTGTCAAGGAAATGACGTAAGAAAGGACAATAAAGCTTAAGAACAAACAAAAAGTTTTAAAGGAAAACTGAAAAGGGTTCAGCATAAAGAATAAAGAACAACATGACCTGAGGGAAGGGGTGTTTATTAATATCACAGTAAGGAATTTACATTCCTAGTGGTTTTGTTTTGGACTTACTAATTTGGAAAGAAGAACGTCTGGTTCAGATGATGAGCTGAACCACTGTGCGAGTTAAAATTTTGAGACAATACTTAATGCGTTAAGATGCAGCATCACATGGTGGAGAAAAGTGGAATCGTGTCTGCTTTGAGACTATTTCAGCATTTTCAGCCCAACTGCTGTGAAGCAGCGAAAGATCAGTTCCTAATTTGCCAGTGGGATGCTGGAGTCTGTCGTCCAACTTGTCAATGGCCCAGCAGCAACTGAAATGATTGTGGCAAGTTTTTCTGTAGGATACTAATGCTTTTGCCACTTTTCTTTAACTGCGTTCTTTCACATATGAAGTCATTCTGACCCTTGCCCTTCTGCGCTGCTTAAAGGTGAATGGCAAAACGGCAAAGAAGTTAAGAGTTAACAAAAGTTTACATGCTGATTGCCACCAATAGTGTCTCTGTCCTGAATGACTGATGACCTGAGTAAGGGAAATACTAGCACATAAATCCCAGCTTTAATTCCATTTTTTCTTCCAGCTTGCAATTCACCTTTCGTATTCTGTAGTGGAAAATACTCTTTTCTTTGCTTCAGGTTCCTCAAATTTCTCTAGTTAAGGATAAGAATGTGCATCTCTTGCCAACCTTTCTCAGCCATATCTGCTGAGATACAAGAACAGAACACTGTCAGCATATTAATCCTTTATCTTGATAACATAAGGAAATAGGGCTGTGCATCCTGTATGTTTCCTGATGACTGAGGGAAGCGTAGGACTAAAGCTTACCTTCAGAATTCACTTCCCACGTGTGGAAGTAGGGTAAGCTCTTCTGTCTGTGGGCATCATCACCTTCCTCATAAAACATAGTGTGTGACTTCACTTTGCCTTCTCTCTGACAGTGAACTTGTCTCATCTTCAGCTTATTTTAACTTTGACAAATCCATTTAGTATGCATGCAAGCAGTCCTTTCAAACCTAATTGGAAGTACAGCGGCGATCTCTTCTGATGTTACCTAATGCTGACTTCTTAGCAGTACTATATATAACCTGCCTTACATTGCAACGCTGTCTGCATTTTGAGTGTGTAAGATGACATGTCTTAGTGGACCGTTTGTGACTTTACCTCTTACATTCATCTCTAAAACCGTAATTTTTGCTCATTTCCAAGGTAGACATTTTATTTAAAAAAGTCTACCTCTGCCTCCATAAGAAAACCCCAAAACTTTATATTCTGCAGCTTTGTTGAGATTGGATTTCTATGTTGCTGTTTTAAACTTACCAAATAATGAGAGAGGTTTTCTTCTTCCCTTAATCAGAAATTGCAGCGCTGCTCTCTATCATTTAGACTTTTCCTCTCACTTTTCTAGTTAATAAAAAAGAAAGATTTCCTCAACAGATGACTGCAACAAAGTTATTTATATCTATTAACTATGTGCAACCTGGACGTAAACCTGTGCACATGTTCTCTAACAAAATGCATGTTCACAGATTTGTACAGGTCACAAAGATGTTGTGTGTTTTAAAACTCCCTGATGTCATCATGATCAACTGAATTATGTTGGAAAATCCTACTCTTTGCATCTGCAAAGAGAAACCACTTCTTAAGGTAAGTATATTTGTAGCTTAAGGATGGAGGAGGATCAGAGCAGCTGTGGTGTTGCACGGAGACAGGATTTGGAAGACCTGCTCTGGGTTTTGTGTTCCCCTTGGTGCGGCGGAGCTGATGGATCAGCAGTTTTGTAGCTCCACCAGTCAAACACTGCTCCCTCCCTTTCTCTCCAAGAAGGGCGGCGCTCAGTAGCCGTGTTGGGCTACTGCAGTAGTAGCCATGGTTGGCTCTACTGTAGCTCCGCAGGCCAGTGGGGAGGGTTCAGTTCCCTCTGTGCCTTCCCAGTACACAGCCCATAGTGGGCTGTGGCCCATAGCATGGGCTGTGTACTGGGGGAAAAGTGACTTTCGAAGATACTCATAGTTTTGGGAGGTTATCTGCGTTCAGAACGGAAGCTCCAAAATAACTGAAATGTTAATGTTTTGTTTGTTTTGTTTTTTTCCCCAGCCTGATAGTGCATATCAAGGGGGAGTATTTTTTCTCACAGTACACTTCCCAACAGACTATCCTTTCAAACCACCAAAGGTAAGTCCTTTCTCTCAAAACTTACTCAGTTTTTTGGTCAAAGCTTTGCTTCTGTATCTTAGCTCTTTGAGGTTTAATTTTGGAAGTTAAAACCAGACAGACCAGCAATAGGATCCAGGTTCATAGTGGATGAACAGATAAGACTGTACAATATATTGTGTTGGCAGATCTAGTATGACTGGAACTCAAAGGACAATGTTAAGGATTCCAAATGTAATAAACAGAATTTGATGTTACTTGTTTTCTATTTTTTTTTATTCCAGATTGCTTTTACAACAAAAATATACCACCCAAACATAAACAGTAATGGGAGTATTTGTCTTGATATCCTGAGATCGCAGTGGTCACCAGCTCTGACTGTATCTAAAGGTAAACTCACAGATTTGCTGATGGATTTATGAAATTGCATACACTGCCACGGCGCTTTTTTATTACTGCACTGTCTAAGGGTGGCAGTGGGAGCTCATTTATCCTGCATGTTACAGAAGTGGCAAATTCCATTGGAATTCTTGTTAGGATCCAAGATCTTGCACAGTTTATTTGGAGTGTCACATTACATAAAATATTATGTACATGGCAAAGAAATGTTCTAAAACAAGTTGGGCAAGATAATAAATGTCCAATTAGCCTGAAATGCAACTTCTGTATTATAGCTGACTGTGCATGCAAAACTGAGGGAAACTGGTGAGCAGAGCTTCAAAATCAAATGAATTTGGATGTAAATGGAAAACCCTGATATTGACGTGTGTGGGCTTACAGGATTTGCTTATTGATGGCTCTTTGGGTTGCCTGGGCATCTTTGTGTGGGCCAAGGTCTTAATTACACTTTATTTTAAAATGAGATAAATTGTTCCGGTTTGCATTCCTCTAAGATGAGTATTTTAGAATGTAGCTGCTTTCAAAGTCCTCAGTAAAAGATGTATTAAAATATTCTAGTCCTGTAGTTAAACTTTTTCAAGTTGAACACTTGATATTTGGAACATTGAGGTTACAGTTAAGCAGTTCTTTTGTTGTAGGCATTTTGTGTCACTTCAAAAGCTGCTTAAAATGTGAGTGCTATCATCATTTTTTCTCACCCATCTTCAAAATGCGTAGCCACACTCTTAGTCCTGTTCCAGAAGGTTCTCATGTGACTGAAAAAGTTAAACTATCACATCTTGCTTATTGCTTGAGAGCTCTCTAAGCTATGCATCTTTTTTTAGAACCATGTCATCGCATTTGGTGTACAAGCAAGGAAAAAATTGTTAGTCTTTGTCCACTGGAAATTGCTCTATGCAAGTGCAATTGCTATACCTCCTTGGAAAAGCGACTTCTGCTCATGCACAACGACCCTGTGCAGTAATCCTACAAGCTAAATAGAAATCTAAGTTTAATACTGTTTCCTGATGTAGTTGCTGAAGACATGAATTACTCTGGTGTGTAGTTAGTATCAACTTTCCACAGAAATTGGTTGGTTGGTTTATTGCTGAGCAAAAATTGTCTTGTTTCTAGTTATTTAGAAGGTAATTAGCAAACGAGTTGGCACTTACCTAATCTTTAACAGTTGGCATTTACAACTGAAAACTCTTAAGTTTTTAGACCTTCAGCACTTTTCTGTGTCTTTACTTGTTGAGCGTTCCTTCAGTTAAAAAGCGGAGCAGCCTGCTGGTCTTATGTGGTCTGATTTGACGTGCTTTTAAGGTGCTTGCACATTATATATTTCACAAACTGGAAATCAGCTCAGTGGCTCCTGGAAGTTTCTCCTTTATAGTTCTCGTTGTACTGAATCAAAGGATTACAACATACTGATAGCACCTCTGATTGGTGTGACCAAGTATTCTAACCTGATTTTCTGATATTACTGGTGCATTTGGCACTTAATAAAATGAAATATGTCAGTATGAAATGGTTGAACTTGCTACAGCTGAAAATAGGTGTTAGTCCGGGCTCTTTAGTAACAAGACAAAGCAAGGAAAAAAAATCCTATTCTACAGCAGATTCTTACGGTAGCATCAAATTCCCTTTCACAACACGTTTAGAATTGTTTAACTGTGTAGTCTTGTATGCATATTAGTTCTGAGTATAAAAATAGAAATATCCTGAAAAGTGTGGACCGAAAATGTTAGAAACACCAAACATCCTTGGTTCAATGCCAGGAAATGAATATGGAATTATAAGTGAATACCTGCATATAATGCTGATGAAGTATTTTCCCAAAATGGAAATCACACTTCTATCAAATTAAGCGAAATGTTCATACGAAGGAGAGAAAAGCTGTCAGCGCAGAAGTGGAGAAGGATATGCACAAATAGACTATCGCATGGCAGTGTAATATTAACAATATTAGTTATCTTAAATAATTGTAGATGAAAGGGCTTAGTTTGATCAAATATTTACAAGTAACTATGTAGTCTATAGTTTGTTTAATGTTCATGGGTTAAAACATGGGAGAGAGATCACTACAAAAGGTAGAGGTCCATGGGCTGTGTGTTCTCTAGGCTAGTATTAGGTATTGTTTACTTAGGACCTAGAAAAATGATGCTGTATAAACATTGCTGAGCAGAGCTGCTATGTAAAAGCTTAATACTAATATGCGTTCTCTTTCCAATCTCTACTACCCTTGTTCAGTGTGCTGGAATATATTAAAGGATTATAGAAATAAATCAAACTAGCTTGTTTAATCTAGTGTCTCTTTTATTTAGTTTTATTGTCCATATGCTCCTTACTTTGTGATCCTAATCCAGATGATCCCTTAGTACCGGATATTGCACAGATCTACAAGTCAGACAAGGAAAAGTGAGTATAACCTCTACCTGTTTGTGTGTGTGGTACTTGCAGATGGTTATCTGCTATGCAACCTTCTGTCTTTAAAAAATAAGATACTCTTTTCATAGATTTCTACAGGATTAGATTTTTAACTCTTGAAAATACCGATCAGTGGAATGGCAAGCAGGAAACTGTAGGCATACACGGCTGTTGGGTACTTACTCATTTTTTTGTACTTGAGGTTGCATAAAACCTTCACGCTTTTGTGTTGTGTATTTATATTCAGTGCATGAAAAGTCTTTCCCAAATACGAATTCTTTGTTGCTACTGTGATCCTCTGGTTGTAAAACCTGTGCCTTTAGTGAGATGTTAGGTGTGAAATGTTAGGTATGAACAACAAACAGGTTTTTGACACGATTTTGTAAATGTAGGACAGACTAATATTCAGCTCTTTTTAGTGCTAAGAACCATTGTCACATTTATTGCAATTTGCAGCGTCTTACAGAGAAAAAGAACCTCAGCTACCTGCTTTTCCTGGGCTTATACACTGCAAAAACTTTATGCGCGGAAAAGGTTACAGAATCAGTGATCCAGGAGGGAAATATTTTGCTTACCACTGGGAGATTTTGTTGAACTCTGCTGCTGTAGGTATTTTGAGCACAATCCAGGATGTAGACTACAGTCTATCAGCATGGCCTGAGCTGTCTTCTGTAACAGGGTTTTAGCACCTGTGGATTTTCTAGGGGTGTGTGGGATTAAGAAAGACTGAAACACAAGACCAATTTAGGGTAGTAACAAAGAGTAGGAGTGTATAAGGCTTTCCAAATACATCCAGTCCTAATTTGCCAAGAATGGAATAACCTTCCCCAGAACGAAATCTGTCACAAGTTTTCTGGTGGCCTTGACAATAAATTAAATAGTCACAGCCATGCAGCACGTTTATAGACGGCCTAACCACCGCTGTCTGGCTACTTCTTCAAGCTGTGGAAAAGGTTACGGATTTAGTTTGGGGCAGGCTTTTTATCCTTGGTACTTAAGGTGCTTTTGGTAACCTTGCTGTTAACTATTTTAATTGTTAGACTCTTTGCTTCAGATTCTGTGGAATGTTTGTGATATCCAGAAGAATTTTTGACTTTCTGGTTAACTGAGAAATTGTTTGGTACCTATTTTTTAGTACTGAGCCATTGAAGACTTCTTGCAATGCATGCTAATGGCCTGTGGTTCATCACAGGTCCATGAAGATTTGAGTATTGCTTTTACCTTGAGGACTGGATAGAGGAGGAGTGATGTAGGAGTTACATGGAAGCCTATGGCCTAGTATTTCTGCCCCTAGAGTAAGAATTACTAAAATGGCCTTTTTCTGACAGTTCGATGTCCGATACAATAAAATCGCATAACCTGCTCCTGAAGTGCTTGAACTCTGTGGCTTGTACTGCAAAGCAGATAGTGTTCCCGTTGAGGACGCTGTGCCTCGGCTTTTGTCCATCCACTTACTTAATAGTGGTTTCGGCTATTGTGCCTCCTGTTTGTGAAGGAAGTGAACAAGGGATATTTCTCTATCTCTAAAACTTGAAATTTAATCATTGCTGGAGAAGCGAGAGAATGTGCAGTTTGAGTATAGCTTTATCTTCGTATGCTGATCACCCATTAAGTTTTTTTAATCTCAGCTTGGATTTAGGAAATGAAAGATATGGCTGGTTACCCCTGAGCTAAAAGATCTATGAGTAAAAATCCAAACACTTCTATGGCAGCATATTCAGAACAAAACCAGTTAGTACACGAGTTGCTATGCTGATCTTAAGAAATGGATTTAAAAACTCGTCACTGTGTTTCTCTGGAGGACCCGGAAGAAAGTGAATCTTGTCTGAAGAGTGGAATGTAACAAATGTGAGGACCAGAGGGACAGTTATTGACTCTCTAAGGACATTTACCTTTAGGAGTGCTAGTCAGCTTCATACCAGAAGGAAAAGACCCAAGACAAAATCTAGTCAAAAATGCTTTTCAGGAAATTTTCCTTTTGGGTTCTGAAATGCAGAATGAAGAATAGAAAAATCACTGTGCCTTCTATCCCCACCCTTTCCAAAACCAGTCAATTATACTGGATTTTGTGCAACTAAAACGTGTGAACTTTGTCAGACTGTTAATAGCACACAAGTTTAGGAATAACTGACAGGAAATTCCTGTTAAGGTACAAATAAGGGAACCAGTTGTGAAATGCAAATTAAGTATGCACAACAATGTGCATTTTAATGCAAACCTGAGAGACTGGGTTTGAGTTTGAGCCTCAGTAGGTTTGATGGGTAACCTTAGGAACTGAATGTACAGTGGGTATATGTTTCTTGGCTTTTAGGCTCTTTTAACGTGATTTGAATCGATGCTAAGAGGTGAAAAACTCAGTGACATCTGTATTAAGTAAATATGTGGCCATTGTCAATGTATCACTAACAGCTCTTCACTGTAATGCCTTCTTTCTGCACGTACAGATACAACAGACATGCAAGAGAATGGACTCAGAAATATGCAATGTAAACTTGTGAAGACTTTTTCATATACCACAGAGTACTGTAAATTCTAGGTTTTTTTCAAAATTAGAAGGAAATGGAGCACGGTTTACTGTTTCGATGTATCATGATGCCCCTTGAATTTTTTTCACCCATGTAAGTGTGTTTCTGGAGCAAGGGAGAACAAACTTCCAAAAATAACCTTATGACTGTGATAAGAATATTTATCCTCTTTGTATGCTTTGCAGAAGACATTTATTATGGTTTTTAAGAGTTGGACATCTGCATCTTCAGACTACGAGATCCATAATGCAGTTGTAAAGCAACCAAATTATTTTTGCTGGAAAAAGTAGCTGGTTTTAAGTGATGAATACTGTATGTGTGTCCTTAAAGTATGTTGTCTGTTTCCTAAGTGTGTTCAAATTTCATTTTGTTAGTTCACTTATTTGTATTTTTTTTACTGTATAGACTAAATATTTTATTTACCATGTAAGTCATTTCATTTTAGACTGACTTGCTTGTGCACAAGTATTGACAAGATACAACTGCTAGTAATGAAAATAATTGGAGTATCCAACGCGTTAGGATATTCTAAAGACTGACTGCAGATTTCTTAAAACCTAAAATGATCTTTGCACTGTAATTCTTTGTACGCTGATTATGGAGAAACACTTGTTTTTGATTCTGTTGCATACTTGACTTAATTTTATTGCAATGTGAACTAATTGCACTGCTATGTAGAAAGATATGTAACCGTTTTGTTGCTATTCACAAATGATTTTTGACATGTGGGCAACATAACACTATCACAGACCTTTACAAATCTAAATGTAGCCTTTTCCATATAAATAAAATGCATTTTCTACTACTTGTCTTGGCTTTTTTTTTAAATCATGCATATCCTTAAAGTGCTTGTTCTAACACTAGCGAATCGAAGTACTAAGTGTGCATGTGTCTTGCAGACAAAAGGGAAAATAAAGCCATGCATCCCGTGCTACTTAGGACTGTGTTGCAATTAGTTTTTATGCTAGCTTTAGCCTAATTTATTTAGCATGCTCTGCCCATTGTTTTATATAGGATTTCAACTAGTTTAATGATGTCTTACATCTATATTCATTTATGGAGGAAATACCACAAGCGTTTGAACATCAAACGCTTCAGTTAAGATGGTGTATTTGCAATATCGGAACGTTACGGTAAACTTCTCGCGCTTCAAGCTAACTTTTCCATTAACTGGCACTTCAGTTGCTTCAGACTATGCATGTGGAAAACCAGTAGTGCTGGAGAGGGGCAATCTTTTCTTATGAAGTAGATTAAAAGCAGAAAAACTTTGATTTTCGTGCTGTACATTCTTCTTGGGTATCTGAAAATAAAAATGCGTGACTGATGTTTTCCTCTGTACCTTGCATGTGAACGAAAGGTGACTTGTGGTTGGGAAATTTGTCATCATAAAATACATTTTTAAGACAACAACTATACTTGGGCTTTTTTTTACTGTAACAAATGCCAAACTGGAATGTGCACAGTAGGAGCTTTTATTCCTACCAGGGGAACGTTGTTGGCTTCATGCATGCTTGGGAAAATGTCACTTCTGTGCTACAGTTTGATCTATGATATAATGGCGACTTTTGAAACAAAAGCTTGCTGGAGAGTGGCTCTGTTGATCTTAAAATATCCTTGTTCACTTTAGATTGTATGCTGAATAAACGTGGGGGTTCTTGTTATTAAAATGAGTGCTTCATCGTACGTGAACTAAGACAATGTAGCTAGGAAGGCAAAGCCATTGCTTATACTTCTTGCTAAAATGGTGGTACAAAACTTTGACCATCAGAATGTGTTCCCAGAGCTTTTATTTTTCCTAGACCGGTAGTAGTATGTTTGTACTAAAAGTTATTTAAATGTTTGCAATATCTGTATTGAACCGTGTGAAACTGGAAGTTTGACTTACACCTCGGAATCCTCCCTCTCTTTCGGCTTACGGATTTGTATTAGGGGTAGTTTGAAAACATCTGTACTTCTGCTGTGCGCTGTACGTGCAAGAATGACTTTCCATCACAGTGCGAGACCAGCAGGATCCTCAAAAGACAAAGCCCAACCTCTAAAGTGTATTTACATACTTCAAAAAAAATGTCTTATGAACATCTTAAGTCTTTGATTCTTATGATCCTTTGAGGAGTTCAGCCTTTCTGCTTTTGAAAGGGTATTTAAAAGTGTGGTGTATTTAAAGCTTCACTCTTTCGGAGAGCGGATCAGATCTCATCTACGGAGACAAACATCTCCCCTCGTGCTCCTTCAGCGTTCCTCTGGTACTGCTTTTTACAGAGACGCTATTGGGGGGAGGGGGGGAATCTACCAGTGAAAGGCTCCTCCATCCTGTGTCCTTTACTGTGATGGAAAACAACCGCAGCCCCCTCTGCTGCCCTTCGGTCCTGCCCCGCCTTTGCCCCAGGCTGGCTGGGGCGACGCAGCCGGTGCCGCCGCAGCGTCGGTTCTGGCCGCTTAACGCGTTGCCCGTTTCTGTACTGTTTGCTGCCTGCGGCCTACCCTAATAAACGTGGAAGAAAGCTCTGGAGAAACGCGTGTGCCTCTCTTGCAGGCCGCTCCCGCCCGCGGCGGTGGGGGCGGCGGGGCGGGGGCCGTGACCCCCCGGGGCCGGGCCGGGGCGGCGGGCGCGGGGTCACCTTGGCCGGGCCTCGCTCGTCGGAGGGGGCGGGGCATCCGCGCGTCGCCCCGCCCTCGTGGCGGCGAGCAGCCAATCGCCTCGCCTCGCCGCTGGGGGGGCCCTGCGCGCGGCGGCCGCTCTCCCAGGGGGGCGGTGCGGCGGCCGCGCGACCCCTGCGCGCGCAGGCGTGGCGGGCGGAGGCATGGCGGCGGCGCTGGCGCTGCTGGGCCGGGCCGGGGCCCTCGTCACCGGCGCGCAGCGGCTCCTCAGGTGCGGGCGGGGCGGGACGGGGGCTCCGGGGCGGGGGGTGCCCCTCCTCGGCGGGCTGGGGCGTCCGGCCTCCCTCCCTCCCTCCCTTGCGCGCCGGGCGCCCCGTGAGGCGTTGCGGCGCGGCGGGCGCTGTGGCGGTAACCGGCGGTGCCGTTGTGCGCAGGGGCTGCGGCGTCGGCGGCGGCCCGGCGGAGAAGTGCCTCTCCAGGGGGATCAGCTCGGTCGAGCGCCCGAAGCGGCCTCTGACGGCCTATTTCCGTTTCCTGAAAGAACATCGCACGGATTTTAGGCAAAAAAATCCAGGTACGCGGGCTGAGGGGCGCGGCGCGCGCGGGCCCCGCTGCCTCCCTCTTGCTTTCAGAAACGCGAAGCCTCGACGCGTCCAGCGCGCCAGAGGCCGCGTTGTAAAGCTGCCGTCTCGTTACGGACGGGCGGCTTTTTCCCTCCGGAACGTGTGGTTTAAAAAGAAAGCCGGGACAGAGCCTTGCGTCGCCGAACTAAACCTCGTGAAGTAACTAAAGGACGTTACCCCCGTTTCAGGAGGCCAAACCCATCTTTATATCCGTCGCGTACCCCAAGTAGATTCAGTACTGCCGTACTTGCTGCCTGTGCGTGTGTTAGCTTAGTCTTCTGTACTTAATAACTCAAAAAAGCGAACGTTTCTGTGGAACTTTAAAAATGTCTGAGGAAAGAGCTCACCCAGGCAATACATGTTAACAATTTTAAATTTTACACTTAAATTGATTAAATTTAAACCGATTTAAATCAGTTATTTTAAAACCTGTATGTATTTGAAGCACGCTATTGATATAACGAGCCATATATGATTTTATTTTGGCACTCAGTAACTTAAAAACTACACGTACTGGATTGCCTCAATGTATGTGGGAGGAAAAGTAAATGTATTTAAGGGAAAATTGTTTTCTGTGAATATGTTTTCAATTTATTATCAAAAACTTCATTTATAGGCAGTGCAGTCACTCTTCTTGTCAGAGGGCAGCAAAACAACGCTGCGCTGACTTTGAAAATGCTGTTGAAGTGAATGTTAAAATGTTTAAAGAACTATGGTCATAATGGGCAAGTCATGAGGTAAATTTAAGTAGGGAAAACCATTTGATAACCCTGTTTTGCTCGGTAGTTCAAGAGTTTGACAGTCTGAAAGGCTGAGAACTGAACTTGCAGAGCTTATTGTAGTTATGTGCCACACCAGTGTGTTCCGCATGTTTCCAAAATTCAAATAATCTGCAAATAAATGTACAGTATCTTATACGCAAATTGAGAATTTGGGGCTTTCTTGTTCCAATAGAGGCAATGTTCAAAAATAACCTGATAATTTATTTGTTTTCTTTTAGCATTGACAAAGCATCGTATTTTGAAAGGTTTTAAGATTGGTATACTTGGACTAAAAACTCCCCATCTGTCTTGGTTTTCCAGAATTCTGCAAGTCAGGTTACTGATAAGAGCTTAGTTTTGCTTTTCCACTCTTGAGATGGCTGAACTTTACATTTGAGGTGGGAGAGAGAGGAAGATCTATTTTTTCGTTTAGTGTGAAGTAGAGGGAAAGCCTGTAAAGGATTTTCCAAGAAAAGAAAAGCTTATATCCTCTTTCCACCACTCTTGGGGTTTTTATTTATTTGTTTGTTTGTTCCCTTCACAAATTCCGGTCTGGCTGGAAACCTCATCAGATGACCATAGTGCAAGGGCCAGAGTCAAAGGCAGTCCGCTGAAAACCAAAGCAGATTCAAGTTTGTGCGAAAAAGGAAATGCCTTTGTCTTTAACCTTAGTTCTGTTGAATAATGTTGTAAATAAAGGACTTCATTTTAATAAAGATCAAGCATATCAGGTGGATACGGTCACATTATACTTGCTTTGAAGAAGCCAGCAGACTTCGTTTTGCCAAAAACCTGAGAACTAGAAATTGTACTTTTGGTTTCTTCTCCAGCCCCCCCCTCCGAGTTCAGACCATCTTGCATTGTATAGAAAAGGATCCAACTCAAAAAAAAAAAAATGAAACTGCTGTGGAGTGGGAATAGCTGTCTGTCTTGAAATGGAGCTTCAGTTTATAACTGCGGGTTTCGTGCCAGTTTGAACCAAGAGCAGGGACATCCCCCCCCAAATATTACAGTTCCCTTTAACTGCCCCAGTAAGTTAGTTTTATGAAAGGAAGAAAATATATTTGTACAGGAAAAAGACACCGGTGACAGCTTTCCTTGGGAAAAATTGAAGCAGCTTACTAAAGATACAATATTGATCTTTATTTTCTTGCTTTCTAATTTTAACGTACAGAAATGAGCAACATGGAGCTGGTTAAAAAAATAGCAGGTGCTTGGAAGGAGTTACCAGCATCACAGAAGCAGGTAAGTTTGTATCTTTGCCCTGTGTACTTTGAACTCTGTAGGGTCTTGGTGGTGGTTTTACTTGGTTTGGTGTCCTCTGTGGTTTTTTGTTTAGTGTTATGGGGTTTTTGTTGTTGTTGTTTTTAAACAACAATAAAAAAGCACTTGTGTACAAAGGTTCGGACCGTAAAAACAATTCTGAAGATTATTGGGAGCTTTGAAGTACTCGAGGGAACATACTTCGATACTTCTACACGTGATTTTGGTTTTAGTATTTTTAATCAGTTGCCAGAGACACAAATGGGACAGATCTCACTCTATGCGGCTGTAGGGTTGGGAACCAAGTTCTCGTTTCTTTTTGAAAGGTAATTGTGGGTATGTGTGCGTTACACGTATAAGAACATAAGTATTGTAAAGCTGTTCTACCTTCGTATGCGTAAGTTAGGTGAAACCTCAGCTGATTTTGATGAAAGGACCAACTTTTTTTCCTGCTGATGAGATAGTAACCAGAGACCTAACTCACAGGTAGCTTCCTTTAAGCTTCATCTAACTTGCTTTTAGTCATAGGTAGTGAGGTTCCTTTAAGAGTGGCAGTTTCAAGGGATAATGTAAAACAACTTTATGAATCGCTAATCATTGCTGAATATAAGTGCCATTTATAGCAAAGTAACGATTGTTCTGCCTTGATTGCAGTTAGCAATTCGATTCGGTTAGGAACTAATCGCAGGTTTCTAGCTGAAGTAATGTCTTTGTTCGATAGAATTGAGGTGCTCTTAGATCCCTTCTGGACTTCTGGCTCTACGTGCCTTAGTGTAAAAGATGCCTTTTCAGTTGTACGTCTGAAATGGAGAAGGGGGTGGTGGTTTTTCAGGTCTACCTGGATGCTTGGTAGCCTGGCTCAGCTCTTCTTGGCGCCCTGGTAGCAAGGCCTTGATTTTACGAGGCTTCTGTAGCTGGTATTGGCCGGTGTAGGAATGTGTTGGGTGGCTGGAGCGCTTCTGGGCTGCAGTGGGTATACACGCTTTGAGGGTAATCATTTCAACCAAGCTTCAGCTTTTCCTTCTTGTGCGGAAGATTGTTATTGCGTTGAGCTGCCTCTGAAGATCCGTCCGATGCTATCAGATGAACTGAGATAATTCTTGGGAAGACCCCAGGTTTTGAGTCTGAGTTCTTCTGAATCCATTCTGCTCACGAAACAGATCCGAAATCGTTACTTTGCTTTAAAAATGTTACGTTCCAGGGTAGTCTGTAATTTATTTTATTACTAGGTTAGAAGCCTTCGCTTGTTTAACGGTCAAGTGCTTCTGACTGAAAGCATCTGTCTAAGGTTGGTGATTGCTTGCGTTGTAGGTTTATGAGGAAGCTAGAAAGACAGACTGGCAAAGGTATGAAGAGCAGTTGGCTGCCTACAAAGCACAGCTCACTCCAGCCCAGGCTGAGGCTTTGAAAGAAGAAAGGAGAAAACGACTGGCAAAAAGAAGATCATTCAGGGCAAAAAGAGTAAGTATTTTGAAGTTCAAGTTTCTTTTCGCTCAAGGAGCTGAAGTCTGTTTGTCTAGTATACAGAGAAGAGTTGAGGCATCTTTAGAAATATTAAAGCAACTCTCAGAATAAAACACAAACAAAAACACCCCACACAAACCCAAAACCAAAGCCCCATGGATCGAAATAACTGCTGGTGTTAGCAGTTATTTTAATGGCTTTCCTGTGCTTGAAGACCAGAACTAGCACATCTCTTTGTGCTCACAGGTAGCTTCCCTCTGCTTTTTTCTTCCTATTCCTAAAGCTGCCCAGGAACGATAGGGAATAAAAGACATTTGAACCAGCGACACTTTCTTTGGTCGGGAAGACATCCAGAAATAGCTTTTCACAAAGGCCCTGTATCCGTTACTTCAGTGACCCCTACAAGGTAGTAGCTGCTTGAAATAGCCTTTTTTCCTTCCTTTCGTGGATGCTGCCACTTTGCAACCCGCGTAGCTGCTGACGTGTTGCATTAGGCCTGCATAGAGGCGCGTCTGTCAGCGTCCTTTAGTGACTTACTCATACAGATCATCCTCCCTGTTCCCTTTTAGCTGGTTTATATACAAATCCCCAGAGACAGAACTGTCTATAAAGGTACAATGTTGTGGTTTGTCCAGTGGCAAAATCAGTCGAAGGGGTTATTTACTGCGTGTTCGTTTCTGTGAATTAAACTGCTGGCGTGACGTTGCCCTAATTGGCAAAAGTGAAATTAATTTGGTTTAAAAGACCCCTGCTTAGAGGAAGTTTTTAATCCAAATGATCCTGCTGATCCTTTTTAGAGCATGGCACCACAAGGAGTTTAACTGGCATACCTCATACCTAAGCAGATGTTAATTTGCAGCACCCAGGCTGCAGTGGGAATGTCTGAGGGCTGGAGGAAACAAGTGTAATTGCATCCACAACTTGCTGTACTTTCCCTCTCACCATCATCCCTGTAGCAAAGCGTCCTAGTTGTGTTTCCCTGGAAATCTGCTGGTTCTGTTCCCCTTTCTCACCTCCCGCTAAGCTGGGTTTCTGCCCTCCTCTCTGCAAGCACGTGCCGTATTTCACACCAGAAACCGAAGCCTCGCGAGAATAATAGAAAACCTGTCGTCATGACTTTCTTACTGAGTAGAGTTTAGTAACAGCCTTTGGTTTCTGGAAGACTTAGCTGAAGTAAGAATCAGTTTAAAATGCCTTTTTTTTTTTTCATGTCTGTGAAAATTCAAGTTGTTAGCTTTTCTTAATTTAGTTTAGCACTAGTCCTGACGAGTGGTGAGAGCGTCTTGACATACAGTCCAGTTAACAGAATAAACCACCAAAAAATGAATTTGAGTCTGATTTTTGTATGAAATATAAAGACAAATGGTAAGTTTAGTTTTGGGAAAATGCCTGCTTGGTAGATTGAATAACTTTTCTTGTTGTTTTTAAAGGAATTGACTGTGCTTGGAAAACCTAAAAGACCTCGTAGTGGCTTTAACATTTTTGTGTCAGAAAACTTTCAAGAAAGTGAAGGAATTTCACCTGCGGTAAGCCAGGAAAGATTGTTCTTTAAAATAAATCTGTTGTATTCAGAAAATGTGGTTTAGACTCTGTCCTTTTCAAAGAATCTGTGCAGTAGTTTGGTATCTGGATTTTGCTTTGCTTGGGGTATTTTTATTTTAGGCTGCGGTGATCTGGCTATACTGCTGGAGGCATGTCCTATATAAACTGCTGTGTGGGTATACAGACTTAAAATATTTGCGCTCTTTTTTGCGCTTCAGTGTTACAGACTGCATCTGTTCCTTCGGTAAGGAGAGAGTTCTACTCCTCTCTGTTTTGGTGCAGAAATCATTTAGTCAGTAAATCAGGACGGTGGAAATAGTTTGTTCCTCAGTTTTCAAAGTACAAGGCAGGTATCTCCAGTCAGCTGAGGCCCGGTTTGACACCCCCCCCCCCCCCCCCCCCCCCCCCAAAATACTCCTGAAGTGGTACAAAGCTTCCCTTGAACACAGATAGTACTTATTTGGGCTTGGCTTAAGTCAAGTCTTGGTTTAAATGAAACCGATACGCGCAGCGAGATGTCGTGTTGCCGTAAATCAGCTCTGCTGTT
This sequence comes from Phoenicopterus ruber ruber, assembly GCA_009819775.1. NCBI lineage: Eukaryota > Metazoa > Chordata > Aves > Phoenicopteriformes > Phoenicopteridae > Phoenicopterus > Phoenicopterus ruber. The sequence goes on from CM020221.1 coordinate 3,145,901, forward strand.
CTGTCTTCGCGGCGGGCTAAGTAACTTAAACTGCTTCACGCTTATATTATCTGTAAATGTGGCTCAGATGACACCCGGCAACTTGAACTGTGTCATTTATTATTTACCTACGTGAAGAGGGTGGGGTATTAAGCCCGTGTGACTGTGCTTTTTTACACGGGTTTATACTTGGCTTTCACTAGCGTAGCGTTCATCTGCAACCCTCTGTGGTCTGTCTGCTGTTAAAGTAATCCTGATGTATTGCGTGTTCTGTGTCCTGCAGGCAAAGCTGAAGCAATTATTTGATGCGTGGCGAAAACTGTCCAGTTCTCAAAAGCAGGTATGTCAGTGGATTTTTGTCGAGGCTCTGATCTAATCGGAAAATGACAAACTCGAGTCAAAATTAATAACTTCATACAAAATCTTGAATTCGGTTGCTCAAAATATAATACTGAGGGAAATACTGACATCTTATTTATGCGTCTTGAAAAAAGATTGTCTTTACCTTTATTCTGGTAGCGACCGTTTCTTTCACAGCGTTGATGAAATGTGAGTGAGTGGGATAGGGTGGAAGTTCTGTTTGCCTGGAAATGGATGCTCCGTGGCATCTAGGGAGGAAGGTGGAAGAATTTGCGACAATTTGATTTTTTTTCTAATAATAGATAATATTTTTAAATGCCAGCATAGTAATTTGCTGCTCGTGGAAAGACTTTTGACAGGTAAAAGCAACAGAAATCTACAAGTGATGCGCACACAGTAATTTATTAACTTCGGTTGTCTTGGGGATAGTTTTCTGCCAGCTTTCTCAGTGTGTTGAAATATGAACCTGCAGATGGGTATAGGAAAATTGGAGGGGTGCTATGCTGAAATCCAGCCTAAACCTCCAGATTTTCACGTGTTCTGTACCTTCTGTCCTTCCTCCTGAATGCCCTTCTTCCAGATCATTTTGAATGTGTACTTAGAACGTGCACTAGGTCCATGGTTTTTCTGTAGGAAAAGACTTTGACATAGTTCTGCAGAAATAGCTATTCCTGTTCCTCACAGAAGCCAGCGCGCTCAAACTCGTACTCAAATAAAAAGCCTCAGCTGTTAGCAGTAATACTGAATAAACTTCCTCTTCGGGAATGGCCGTCTGTTGACGTGCCCATAATTCAATGCCAAGGTTTTGTATTTTTGTGCGAGTTCGATGTTTTTTTAATTTTCTGGAGGCGAAAGTGACCGCCTGGGCTGTGCGCTGCGCAGGTCTTGTAGTAAGTCACCGTTGTATCAAAGGGGAGGACGTGACGTGGCAGTTACCCCGACAAAGCCCCTTCCGTAACTGTTGATACACGATTTCCCTCCAGCCGTACCTGCAGCTTGCTGAAGATGATAAGGTTCGGTATGAAAACGAAATGAAGTCGTGGGAAGCAAAAATGGTCGAACTCGGACGCGGAGACCTGATACGTTCCAGAACGCAAAGGCCAAAAAATAAAACTGCTGAAACTGCAAAGCAAGCTGAAACAGCCGGCGCTTCCTCACAGGAAAACAAGGCAAAATTGAAGTTGAAAAAATCAGAAGAATAAAATGGTGAAGTATTTTATATTTAATGCCCTTTGGTTGTCATGTCTTTATCCTGCTGTGTTAACGCTGCAGTCAGCATTAGCACTGAAATTTGGAAGCCCCGTGAAGGGCCTGTTGGAGAAGTAGAAAAGGTGATCAGGTAAGAGAGGGTTCGGTGTCTCTCGGAACTGACTGAAATAATCACTGCGGGCGTAGCCTGAACTGTACTACAATAACCGGTTAATCAAACTGTGAATAGCCGTACTCACTGACATCAGCAGAGCTCGCCGATAACGGTAGATAACAGCTAGCTTTTATAAGATATTTTTTATGAAAGCAAGAATATTCTACAACGTTACCATCTAATCTCTGTAAATAAGAGCTGAAATCTGAGTTAACGCTGCTGTGTTTTATTCCCTCCGTGGTATTGGTAGTGAAGAGAAATGTTCTACATTTCAACAAAAGGCACAAGAAATGTAAAATACTTTTATTTTATGCATCTTTTTTTTTTTTTGTATGTATCACTCTGTGTATACCACATATGTTGCATTTAATTAAAGATCATATGAGTTTTGTATAAACTTATCTTTATCGGACTTTTATTCCGTGGTTTTGTCTGGATACATGCAAACACTTTTCCCTTCCTGTTGTCACATTTGGGACAGCCTGGAAGGAAAACAAAACGTGTGGACTGTTAGAACTTTGGGTTTTGATGTAATAAAGAGAGGTATTTTGAAGAGCTGCTTGTGTTTTTTTCCTGGGGTCTGTGTGTCTTAATGAAAGCATTATTTTGAAAGGTATTTTGGAGCATCTCTGTTTTTAGGAGGAAGGCAAGCTGCTTCAGTACTCGGTGGGTTTCAGCCAGCCTGCAAGAACTGCGTGCCCCACGGAGCTTATTGCTTACCCCTCGGAAGTGGAAAGCCAAAGAGCGTCCCTTGCCTTTTTTTTTCTCTCTCTCTCTTTTTTTTTTTTAATTTACTGCTGATGAGTGTATCTGAGTGCCCCGGCTTTCCTTTGCAGGACACCTGAGGGGCAGGAGGGGCGGCCCTCGCTCGGAAGCAGGTTCCCGGCGCGTCGCCGAGGGGCAGCGATGCCACTCCCAACCACCCGCGCGTCTCACCCACGCGTGTGCGAGGGACGGGGGAAGCCGGGTGCCCCGCTCCCGCCTCGTCCCCGGTCTGCTCCTCAAATGAGCTCCGCAGGAGGGGCCCCTTCTGCCGGGGGAGCGGCTCAAGCACGGCGGGAGCGGGAGGAGCCCCGAGCGGGCCGCTGACAGAGCCCGCCCGCCCCGCTCCCCTCAGCGCGCTGCCCGCCCCGCGCATGCGCGGCCCCCCCCCCCCCCAACTCTCGCGAGAGGCGGGCGGGGCGCGGCGGCGGTTGGCGCTCTTGTGGCGGCGGGCGGGGGCGGCGCCGCGGCGTTGGCGGGATGGGGCTGCTGGAGCAGTGCGAGGCTGCCTTCGGCTCCCCCGACCTCTACCGCGTCCTGGGCGTCCGCCGGGAGGCCTCGCCCGAGGAGATCCGCCGCGGCTACCACCGCGCCTCGCTCCGCGTCCACCCCGACCGCGCCGAGCCCGATGCTAAGGAGGAGGCGACGCGGCGGTTCCAGGTGAGGAAGGGAGGGAGGGCCCCTGACTGACTGACTGACTGGCCGGCTGCTTCCCCCCTCCCTGACTGACTGACCGACCAGCCGGTCGGCTCCCTCCCTGACTGACCGACTGGCCGGCCGGCCCCCGTGTCCCCGCAGATCCTGGGCAAGGCGTACGCCGTCCTGAGCGACGCGGAGCAGCGCGCCGTGTACGATGAGCAGGGCACGGTGGACGAGGAGGGCGAGGCGCTGAGGGGCGAGCGGGACTGGCAGGAGTACTGGCGGCTGCTCTTCAAGAAGGTGAGGGCCGGGGCCGGGGTCTGGGCCGGGCCCGGGGTCTGGGCTCACCTCAGCGGGACGGGAGAGCCTCCGGGAAGGGGGAGCCCGCTGCTTCGGAGCTGTAACCGTGTCTCCCTTACGAGCTTTGTGTAAAACACCGAGGGGGTGGGGGGGTTACGCTGTCTCTTAAATCCTTCTGGTGAGTAAATCCTGTAACTCAAGAAGTGTCTCCTCTCTGCTTCAGATCACTGTAAAAGATATTGAAGACTTCGAAAAGAGCTATAAAGATTCAGAAGAAGAGCTAGCTGATATCAAAGCAGCATACATGGATTTTGAGGGTGACATGGACAGAATAATGGAGTCTGTGTTGTGTGTGGACTACACAGATGAACCAAGAATACGGAAAATCATAGAAAAAGCCATTGACTCTGGAGAAGTCCCGTCCTACAAAGGTTTTGTAAAAGAGTCTAAGCAGAAAATGATCGCAAGAAAAAGGCGGGTAGGTTGTATCAATCAGGGACCAAAGGGAAACATTATTTAGGATAAGCTTTTAATCTCTCTTGGTAGAAATAAATGAAACTGTTCTTAAGACAAACATTTGCCACAGGACTGCTGGGTTGGAGATCTTGCTCGGTATCTTTGACTTTAATATTTGGTCACCTGTGTTCTCCACCCCCACCCCCCCACATTGTTGTGAAAGGCTTTCGAGTTCTAATGGGCTGTTGCATGTTACTACTTTCTTTTATTTTGTTATTATACACAATGGCTTATTACAGTTTAGCACGTCCCTGCATTTATTTACAAAGCCATGAGTTGTTGGAGTTAAGTGTACATGGGGTGGAAATATATCATGCTTACGTTTTGGCAAGTGTGAAATAACGTTCTGGACTAAATGGAACCTGAATTCTCCAACCTGTGGGGTTTTTTTTTAGTGTAGAATATGTTATATGCACATCGCAGTAACCTTTCTCTAAGTTAAAGAAAATGTAATAGCTGCTAGGACAAAAAGAATGGTGGGTGGGGGGAACAGGGATGGGGATGGACATCACGTTCAGCACTGTGAAACACCAAAAAACTGTCCTGCTCTACTAAACTGCAGAACCAGAACGGGCTTTCTTTGACTGATTCCTCATCCGTGGCCAAACTTGGAAACCATTTGTGGTTCCTTGCAGCTATTTGTATACAGATGCAAAAATAAGTGTTTGGTAACTACTACAAGACTTTGTTAAATAACATGCAAAATACTTTTTAAAAAAACATGGTTTGCTATTTTAGGCAGAGAAAGAAGCTAGAGAGGCAGAAAAGACTAAAGACGAACTGGGCCTTGGTGGAGAAGATGACTTGAAAGCACTGATTCAAGTAAGGCTTTTTGTATCTGTTGAAGATAATTACGTTACTGGCTTATAATTGTGTTTTCCCTGAGCATCTTTGTATTTTGGATCCTTGCAACTCTTCTGAGTTCCTGAGGTTAAAGCCTGACCTTAATGTTAACTATCTGTGTACTTTAATTAATAGTCAGAGTATGGTATGGAGTTTATTACCTGCATCTTTTTAAAAATTAACAAAGTTATTCTAATGTCCTTACTGCATACACAACCAAAATATTTGACTTCTAGAGTTAGACAGGGAGTGTTAATGATTCTTTTTTTCTGAGGGATTCCACGAGGATGTAAAATTTGATAGGTCTTGCTATTTTGCTTTTGTATCTTGGGGATTGAGGGAAGAAACATACTGTTTACGTTCTGGTTTTTGGAATGTTTTCTGTTTCTTTTTCTCATAATGTTCAGTGGGCTTCCTAGAATCTTCATGCTTAGTCATTCCTCAAACTGTAATACAGTTTTGGGTCTAAACTAGAAATTGCTTTGCTTTTCCTCGCCTTACATTGTGTTGGCTTTTTTTTTTTTTTTTTGATAGCCATTCTTTACCTCTGTCTCGATACTTCTGGAAGTTCAGTATAGAGCCTAGACTATACAAGTAGGCTTTTGTTTGACAGTACTACACCTCCTGTAGCTTGTATTCCCTGCTTAATATATTCTGAGATTTTCTGTAGCTATCTAACTTCAATAGAATAATCTGTATTGGGAAGTAGTAAAAAGTTTTGAGTTTGTGTTTTGTTGTTTTTTTATTTTTCCCTCCCCCAGAGCAGAAATAAAGATCGAAAAAAGGAAATGGATGACTTTTTGGCCCAACTGGAAGCAAAATATGGGAACAATGCTAAAAAAGGAGGGAAGAAGACTACAGCCAAGAAAGGAAAGAAATAAAGAACTGTGTAGGCTGAAATATCGGGTATCATTTTTGTATGGGAACATGCGGATTTGGGAGAATTAATTTCAGAGTTTTTCTGGACTACTGTTGCGGAGTGGGTGCGCGTCACCGTGCTGTGACTGGGAGGTATGATACAGAACGCATCACGAACAAGAAAGACAAAGCGTTCTGATGCTACTGTTTAAAATCCTTTGGGTGCTCTTCAGTTAAGATCAAACAGATTCTCGACTAAAAGTTTTGTTACAGTAAGGAAGTGGTGTGATGTTTTGGGATGCCTGGGTGTTGATTAAACTTGTGCTGAAGCACCTTCCTTCCAAACACCTAATGGAGATCGGTACAGCTGACGGGTAAAACAGTGTAATCCCACACCTTTGAGAGTCTTCAGCGCTGGTTCCTGTGGCTTCCGAGTTGGAAACCTTATCTTTTTGCTAGTCACACGTTTCTTTTGTAACAAACCACCTGCTGTTTTTAAAGGTCTTTGCACTTCAGTTCAACAGGGGTTTTTCAGATATTCCAGCGGTTTTATAAAGATACTTTGGAAAATTGCAGATTTAATAAATGAAAAGTTTTTGCAGAATCCCGTGCTGTGTTGCTTCCCCGGCCCTCTATGTTGTCTAAGTAACTGTTGGAAACAAGCTCATCGTGTTGACTCTTCTGACTGATTTAAATCAAGTAATGCTACGTACTTCCAGCTGAAATTATAGCTATGTTGTTAATTGTGGCGTCAGTGCTGGTGACGCTGCGTTCGATGAAAGGGCCAGCTGGTGTTTGGTCTTTGCCTGTGGCAGATGCCTTAGAAAGAGTACGAGACTGCAGCACGCGTGTGACTATGCAGAAATTCTCTAACACGCTGAGGTGAGGCAATAAACTTAAAAACCCACAGAAGAGAGTCGGTTCTGTGTGTTTCTAGGGTTCGTGATGTTCCACGACAAGGCGATCCAAAGCTTAGAAGTGTATTGCATGTTGTTTCAATAGCATCACGGTCAAGCCTGCTGTAGGACGGTAGCGGTTAGCTGCTTCGTTGCATTTGTCAACAGTTCAGTTTTGTCAGGAGTGAATTCTGTAAGACGGGCAAATACTTTGAAGGTTTGGCTTCAGCTGTTTTTAAACCACTTGACGTAGCGAGCAGGGGTATGATTTTGAAGGGTAACTAGTTTCCAACTTGCTCTATAGCTCAAAGGAACGAGGCTGGCTTTATTTTGTGAATCTTATCAAAGGCCCATGAGCCACAAGGTGAACACTTGCTTTTGAGCTGAAGGTCCTCGTTGCTTCAGTGATACCATTCAGGAACTGACTATTGAATAGAGCTTCCTGGGGGGAAGCTAGAGAGGTAGATGGTAGCTCTGTTCCCTCTTACTTGGCTGCTTTCAAAAATTATCCTGGTTCTGAGAGAGTACGGCGTATCGTTATGTTGCATAACACATGGCTTGAGCGTTACTTTTACTATATATAAATATAGATATTTAACAGCCCAGGAGAAGTCTCTGGTGCAGCCATTTGTGCAGAAACCAAAAACTACCTTATGATGAGACTGCTGTCACTTTTTTTAACAGATTGACTCCCCTAGGCTATAAAATACTATATTAGGTTACTAGAAATCTATTCAAGTTTATTTCTGTATTTTTCGTAACTCCTATGCACGAGGGCTACAGGAAACTAACTTGGTCCCTGAGGAATGGCACAGATATAAACGGGATGCTTATCTCCAGTTAGCTTGAGATAACAGACACACTGTGCAACGTTCCAGTAGCCTTAACTGTTACGGGAAACTGTATTTTGAAAGGGTTTATTGAATAGAGGCCTCTCTTTAGCATCAATTTATCTCTATGCAAACTTGAAAGATTTAGATTGAGCCCAGAGCTGCTTTTCCCCCTCTAGAAACGCAAAGGCAAGTTAACCCAGTTACATTTGCGCAGTTCTGCTTTGCTTTCTTTTCCCTTCTTTTTGATTAGAGCATGCTTGGATCAACTGGACTCAAGAACTTCAGTACTGATTAAAAATTATTAGCTCTTCTGTAGGCACCACTAACATTTGACAGATTGCATAACTTTGAGTGGGGAAATAGGGGAGCCACTTCAGAAAGAACACTGACAAGTGTTTTCCATTATGAATTGTAATTTGGAAAATATTAACGAGGAAATTTAGAAAAAAGTGCTCTTTAGTTGGATTATAAAGGAACAACTGTTTTCGTGCAGTGTCCTGACTTCGTTAAAATATAGTAAGTGGTTATCCTTGTCTTGTCCTTACACTTGTAATCTGGCGCTTACTGCTTGGGAGTAAGACCTTCAACTAATCATTTATTTTGAGAAGCTTGTATTTCCTGGTTTTGTCTTATTTGGAGCCACAAGGGCAACTACAGCGAATATCTCTGTCACACAGTGCAAAACACGTCTACTAAAAGCTACGCTGCATCTGTGGGTTGTGGGACTTCATGGCAGAGTGCAGAAATCTTGTATAATTGCAGGTATTTTTAGAAAGGGAGAGCGACCTATTCTGTGAAATCACCATAAAATATCTTACCAGGAAGACAATGTACTTTCTTTGAATACTCTCTGGAACTACTTGTAGTAAGAGACTCCTTTTTGCCTCTTAAACCTTCTTCAGTCACTGAGGAAGAGGTATAAGTATATAACACAGGAAGAGTCAGTGGCGTGCCACCCTTAAAGCTGTTGAGTCTGTTCATCTGGTTTGCTACCTTATTTTTACACAACTGTGTTAATATCTGCTGCAATTACTACAGGATTTATAACTTGTCTCAGTTGAGCTGTAAAAGTAGTATCATGTGGAGTGCTTGCTTTTTGATAGTATAATATTGCTTTAAACATATAAATATAGCTTTAAAAATTTAAATTACTACTGCTATGGAAGGCCCGATTAATCTTTTGTAGAGCTAACGGAAAAATCGGCAGGTTCTGCCGTACCTGCCTGTAACAACACGAACCAGTCACGAGCCAGTAATGGGAAAACAGCAATGACTGAGAGCGTTTGCTAGATTTTCTACGAGCTAGGCTTTACTGTCCACTGGAGTATATTCACCCTTCCACTGGAGTGTAACTTCTACTGGTAGAAAATGGAATGTTTAAGTACACCCCTTCTAATCTTTGGCAGCGGCTTCTTAGATTTCTATAAAAATAATTATTCATAGGGAAGGGTGTTTGCAAACTCTGTAAACAACACTGACATTGCTGAGAATGAGGAGTGGTTCCTGGCTCTCTGGAGATGGATGGATACTTCTTCATGGCACGTCAGAACCCCTGTTTGCTTTTTGTGACTGATCCACTTCGACTGTGGGCTTTCGCAGAACCGTGCAGCTGAAGACCTAATAAACAGAGACCACGCGCAACTTTAAGACTTCGGGAAGGTATTAAAACTAAGGACCAAATACATCTCCTTTAGCTTAAAACTAAAATGCTTTTTTCCTAATCTTTATTTTTATTCTAGCATGTGGCTATCGACTGCATTATAGATGACTCACGCAAGTTTGAGACAAGCGACTGGCCTTGCAAAAGGGGTGAAGTTTGTGCTTTCATAGCTGCTGCGTTGCAGGGAACTACTGTAGCCCTTGGTAGCTCATGAAGTATTCAAGTCTACTAAGTTCTTCTGCTCATTTCATTTTTTTTTTTATTAATACCGCAATTGTAAAACTCGTCTTGCATTTAAAGATACTGGGGGGGGGGGGCAGATATCTATTTTAATTTCAGTGGGAACCATTCCTTTCTTGTTTAAAAACAAGTTACTTCAGTTTAGTGCCTTTGTTAAACACAAATTGCCTCTTGTACCACTCAATGTAAGTGGTAGTAGGCCATTCAGCTATTAAACAAGCTAAAAGACCCCTCCTCTCCTCTAATAATCGCCCACGTACTTGCTACCTTAACCTTTGCAGCTTCAGTCCTATCTTGTTAGTATATTTTTATGTGGGAAATTCTGACAACTCCATAAGGAATCCCAAAACACTGTGAGGAAAGGAATCCGCTGTAACTTGTCTCGTAGTTTTCAGAAGGCGCGTCTAATCCCCTGCTCTGTGCCACCCCCTCCAGGCGGAGGTGATGCTTAGCATCAATACAAAGGTAACAGGGAGGGCTCAAGGTTGGACTCGGGTGAGAGTTTTAAAGACAGCATTCAGAAAAGCTCTTCCAGGGCACAAAAGTTAACTTTTGCTCTACCATAATCTCCGAACAAACTCCTTTTCAACTGCCTACACTAGCCCTTAGGCGTGCCATGAGTGAAAAACCTGAATCTCTGAAGGTAAAGTTGAAGTAAGTGAGGTTCATTGGCCTACTGTAACACTTGTGTACACACGTGCAACTTAGTCTTGTAGCCTTCTACTATTAAGAAAGAACCCCAACCCTGACTGTGACCGTGTAGCTATTCCGAAGCATACGTGAATACTATTTTCGAAGCGTATTAACCATAAACAATTGAAGGAGATGACTTTGCAGTGAGGGAAGAGTATGCATTGCATTCACAACAAAAATGCCTTCCTGCTGCCTTGATACTTTGATCAATTAAAAATAAGTAATTTTAGATGAGATTCGTTTTAGGTTTTGCTAAGTCACTCCATAAAGTTCATCCGATTGTTACAAATAGACAGCACAAGCATACTCTGATTTCAGAGCGTGCATGTGAATTGTGCTGGTACAGTTACTGGCTTTAAAATATACTTTGAGTTGATCTAGTGCAATTCTAGTACAATCTCATCCAGATGCAGTGCAAATAAGTTTCTTTTGGACATAGTGTAATTTCTTTCAGTTGTATAGTTGAGCAGAAGAAAAATCCTTGGACAGAAAGTCGTTGTTGCTAGTTCTGTTTAAACTGGCAACTCCTGCTCTTAACTTTGGCATGAGAGGCATTGGGGCTGATTACATTAAGCTTCCTGAAATGATTTAAAATATGAGGTAGTAATTAAAAACAAAAAAACCACACAAACCACACACCCAAACATACTCTATATGCAAGTATAAAACTTGTATAATGGGAAAAATTAAAACATGAAATAGACCTTACTTTGAAAAACCTCCTCAATGTAATTACCAAGGCATGCCTGTCCCAAAAGCCTACCCCCTATTGAATTCTGTGACTGATGAGCATACCTGAACCCGTTGATCCTCTGCGTGTCCAAGATTGATTACTATAATCAATAACAGTGCAAGAACGGCGGTGCTGTGGATCTGGCTGAAAAGACAGTTCAAGTTATTTATGTTTGCATGAAAAATTTCAAACATCGAGATTATAATAGAACAACAAACCACTTAAACATATGTATTTCCTAATTTGTCAGATGTTGTAAAGGTCTAAGTAGAGCTTTTACAAGCTCAAGGAGGGTTACATGAACTTTAGGAGGAGAAAATATACTTTTGTAACACTCTTGCTTAGAATGATCACTGGGCCAGTTAAGGGCATTCTCAGCACTTCTGGAAATTGTTCTGTTTCAAAATAGATTTTAGAAGGTTTGTACACTGGTAACTGCTAAGTCAAGGATGTTGAAATTACACGCAGAAACCAAACCAGCAGCTGTTTAAAAGCTATCCGTGAACAAGTGACTTGCCCGGTTTGTTTCGGAAGTGCCACGCAATGATGTTGCTGTTAACCTGCGAGTATCTAACCAAGTGGCACACTTGGTGAACTCCCTGGCGCTGATCACCTGTGATGTTTGGTTCTCGAGTAATGTTTACCTATGTTAATCGTGAAAGCACCCTATTCGGTAACTAGGGATGACTGGGTATAATTTGCCATGCTTTACCAAGAATGTGTTGGTTGTGTTAGGCCCGGAGAAATGATCAGGTAAGAAAAGCCGCTCCTGTAGCTGCTGGTGGGTATCTTCTTGCGTTGTTACACTGTGAGCTCGACTTGAGTTCCCTCGAGACTTCTGCATTGAAGAATAATAATACAGTTATGACTTTTTCTTATTGCAGCAGTACCTTTAAATTAATTAGCCTAGGAATTAAAGCTAATTTTCCAAGTCAATCATTCTGCACCTAGTTATGAAAAAAATTCTGGCATTAATTGGAATTAAAGCATTCAAGTCTGAGTGATGCTGTTAGTCAAAATCGATACGACTTTTTTTGTGCATCTATTTCAGTTGCTGTCACTGACGAGATAACAAATAAATTGGACCTCTTGGGTTTGGTAACTTGATCAGCAGCGATTACAATTTTAGACTATTCAATACTAAAATGAAATGATTGTGCGTATTACCGTTTGCCTCTGGGACCCTGCAGTGCTCGCGTGCTCGGCCGCACTGGTGGTACTAATAGGTGGCAGGAGATTATTTCGGCTTAGCGGCAGCAGGGAGGGTGAGGTCAGCTGCTCCTGTGCAGTCAGACTGCAATGCACCAGTGAGAACAGAAAAAACAGACAGGTTATATGCTTGGCATTGTGTAAACGTGCCATGTCATCACTTTGTTTGGCATTATGTAGACAAAGCGAAGAGTAACGGTTGCAGAATTTTGCTACAAGATGCTGCTGTTAGGGCTGACTGTTGGAGACTATATTTAAAAGAGGAGTTCTGCAGCGGGTGAAGTGCGGCAGAAATCTGTGTCATCTATTAACACGAACTTCTAGTTTTCAGAATGTTTAATATTAAGCATATAGGCAAAGTGAGCCTGAGAATGAATACCCCAGCAGAAATCCTGGTAACGGGTGTACATAAAAGCTAGGCGGTGGTTAAAATGCACCTCATCCAGTGCGCTTTGAAGGAGCGTGCTGTGCAGCTGGTATTGCAGAATAAAGGTGTGTCTGTATAAAGGTGTAGAACCTTGTCTGCCCGTTCCCAGGCACGGCCTTATTTTCTGCTCTTTGTTCGTCCCCCTTAGGATGAAGTACTGCTTACCACTAACTTCAGCCTAACAATCAAAAGTAAACAGTGAGCCCAGAAAACAGCAGCGGGCCACATTTTAAGCAGAGCAGGTAAAAACGCTACATAATGCAAATGCATATTGTAGCTTTTTCACTCATTACAAGTGTCAAATAAAACATCTGAGGGTAAAACAAGGCTCCTACCCTCTCCATGTTTTTTTTGAGGATTTGAAGGAACAGGTGCAAGAGGCTTTTAGAAGCCTTCTAAAGGGAACTAAACAAATCTAACTGCACAAAATACAAAACGAATTAAGCCTTAGTCACAGGAGACATGTAAAAGAATAAGTATGCTATTTTCTAGATACAGCCTTTTCACGTGAAAGGTGTCTGTATATTATTGTATGTTTGAGAAGTGCTAGAAATGATCAAGAGGCCTTAGCTCTATACACGTTCTGGATTTGACTGAAGGAAGGATGTTCTGTAAGGATACATTCGAAAAGCTTCAAACCATAATCACCATTTTAAAGAAGACTTTCCTAGTGCTGTCTACGTACGTTTAAACATACGTGCTAATATAATAAAGGGGAGATTTTAACAATTGTTACATTGATTGAAGCCTGAGGAAAGGGAACAGAAGCATAAAGTATTGGAAGAATGTAGAAACATCAGTTGCAAAGAGGCAAGGAACAAATCTCTAAACAAAAATCTCTGACAAAAGTAACAGGCTGCGTGAGTTTATAGGTAAACTGCAAAACTAAAAGGAAACTACGTCAAATTTACAAAATGTGGAATACAGAAGTATTTTAAACCCTGCATTGTTTCTTAATACCCTGTAGTCCCTGTGAATGGCTAAATTCAATCACATCATTATGCCAAACAACAAAAAAAAGATATTCTAGACATGATTGGAGGTTCACTGAGGGCAGTAAGAGTCCTTTGGTTGGCTAAGTCAGATTGGCAACAGGTTATCTACGATGGGCACCTTCTTTATAGCCCAGTCTGGGCTAGGATAGCAACAGGCAGCTGATCACCAAAAACTGTGGACTTCTAAGTTCATCTTGAAAATAGGCTATAGAAAAAGAAAGCTGATGTCAAGAAAGAGATGGTGGTATTTGCTTTGCTTGTACTGCACAGGCTGAGAGCTATAGTTCATGTTCAAAATTGCTTAAATATGTGCCTTGTAGCACAGTAAACATCAACTTCAGCAACTCAGCTTCCTCAGGGGAGATTGTGCTTTAATGGGCAATGAAATTCTTTAATCAAATAATTCATATTCTTTCTATTCAACTGAATGCTCTTCGTATAAGCTGGGTTCTCTAAATAGGGTAACTTGCAGTGAGAAGCTGGTTTTGAAACGTACAATCGAGTTCCCCTGAAGACATCGTCCACAGACCCTGGCGTCCCAGTACAAGAGTGGCTTGTGCTGATGGGATGCAGGGTACGTGGTGGTGGGTTTCGCCGTCTTGTGGAACGTGACAGGGATGATGTACTGAGCTCTAGAGCACGATTTGGCCACGCTCTGGTAGAGAGGACGGAACTGGAGCCTGGCCATTTGTCCTCCAGGTCCCTACCAAAAGAAATACAAAACCAAGGAAGATACGATCAATACGAGTACTTCAGTAACAGGGTAGTTATCAGTCATATATCAAACAGAAAACCTGTACCAGTTTCATAGAGGACGAATAAACAAACAAACAAGTAGGAAAATAATTGAGAATTGCCTTCTCCAGTGTAGAAAGTTCTCTCACAATGTTTTGGGTTGAATCCCTCTCACCGTGAGAGTGCTCTACTTTACACAGATGAGCTATAGTTCTTACAGTGCTTTCTCCATTGCAGACGGGTTCCTTTGCTGTAACTGGATCCCATGTATCACCATCAAGCCATTCAGATTACGTTGAGAGATAGTACTCGACCCTTGAGAGAGATTTACCTGAAAGTTTAAAAAGTAAGTAAGTAAATTACTGTTGAGCAGAGACATACGCACATATTTACAGATTTAGTCCTTGTAAATAATTTTGGAGGAAAGAAATTAATTTCTTCCGTGACATCCAGATATATACTCAGTTATGTTATTTCCCCACCTAAGAGAGGCATCTTAGCATTCCATTTTTCTTGCAAATGGCAGTGCTTAGAAAATGGATCCTACCGTGCTATGTCATACTTAATATTTTCCAACTGAGCTTCTCATTTGCATGACAGGATCTTCCAGCAATGGCTATAATCAGAAGCTTTACGAAACTGATTTTCAGCATACGCTGACGTTTTATGTTAAGAACAGAACTGCAAACTCCTTTCCTGGAATACAGGCTGATCTGGAAAAACATCAAATTCCACCCACCGTAACGACAGCAAATAGAAAATACCAGAGCTTTAATCTCTCCAGTATACATACTTGAGGTGTTTTTCTCCTCTTTTTGCTTTTGCGTCCACATCTGGTTTTTGGGCACTACACATACAGTAAGGAGAACGTGAGGGAGAGGCAGGGGTAGAAATAAAGGAGAAAGAAATAAGAAGGAAAGAGTTGAATTAAAATGGAATAAACAGATAACACGTTGGTGCTCACCACTCTAGGAGCAGATCATCTAAAGCAGATTATACAGTCAAATTCAGTGTCTGAGAAAAAGCCTGTTTTACAACTGCACTGAGATTTGTCCTCTCTTGCCCGATGAGTTAGCTGTAGATAAGCTAGTGAGAATAGGATCTCGCACATGCAATCCTCGATCTCACAATTTAGTTCAAACGTTATTGAAACGCAGAAAGAACTACATCATTAATGAACAGTCACCACACGGTTGTCCAATATATATATAAAAAATGCTAAGTTTTAAAGAGAAAAGTAGGAATTAAAACTTGCAACTGAGGAATAACAGAACTTAAGTGTTAGAAAGGACAGTCAGCATTCATAGAAAATCCAAACTAGTTATGTATCTGAACAGTCCCCTGACGTACGCAAATCTGTTTGCTTAGGTAGTGCTGTATTGATTTGTCCCTACCGCACACCAGCTGGCTAAAAATACTCACCAGATTTGATGTCACCGAGGGCATTTTAGTTTGTGGCACACGAGGTAACACCGCTGGCAGGGGATCAAACTGCAAAGGGCTTCCAGCATCTGCTCTGATTGTTTCTACTGTTATGATATTTTTCTCATCATCTATGCAAAGCAACAGAGAATTCCTGTAAATACAGACTATTTGCATTGCTAGTTGTGGACAGTGCTATGAATCCAATTTTTTTAAAGAGAGTCCTCTGAGATGCTAAGCTCTATTAAATCTTTCAAAGACATGTCTCACACTTAGCAAAAGAACCTTTTTTTTCCCCCTGAAGAGATTATTCCCAAATACATCTCTCTCTCATTGCATCCTTGCAAAATTAAGTAACTGAAACCCCCTTTTGCATCTTCAGTTTCACTGTGATCCTTACCAGAGGCTGACCCTTCCCAGTGTCTGCAGATTAATTCTTCCATGCAGCCTAGGACTTCACTCCACACATCATCAAACACAAACGTGAGCACCGAATCCTTCATGCAGGAATATGGAGAGACAGGAGGAAACCCCAGTTTCCGTCTACCAGAGGACAGTCCTATTTTCCTCTCGTGCAACTCCTCCTCCCTGTAAAAACGTAAGCATTACCTGTACCATAAACACATTTTCTTTGTCTCCTGTATTTTGTTGCATTTATTGAATAGGATTAAACCATCAGCTAAGGCTGCATTTCTGTTCTATTTTCTCTTAAACTGAAATCAGTCAAGGTAGCTGGCCAAATAGCTTGAAGGCATTACTTCAGGAGAAGTTTTTTATTTATCACACAATACTATTTTCTGAGAGGTGACAGTTTAATAAACAGCAATATCAAATAACAGTCTAATACTGAAGGAAGCAAGCTTCTGTACACTGCGCACTTGAACATTTATTTCTTCCAGAATCTACCACTGACCTAAATGAGAAATGACGGAGACAATCACCTTATTACTGCACACCTTGGCTTCCCCGTACAGAATGACTATAAATGATACTTCATGAATAATAAGTATTTTACCAAGGAGATCAAAGTTCCACTGAAAAATAAATGTTAATAGTTACAGTGATATTTGTTCATCACATTGTTAGGCTCCATATCTAAGGTCGCTACAGAATTCTGAAGACAAGAGAGAGCAATATTACTGCTCATGACTGTTTAATGCCTCTCTCAGCCTGCTGCTCTGACAACCAGGAGGTGTTCAGGGCACAGGCTTAATTCCGTTTTAGACAATTAGATGTCATCAACGAGAGGGAGAAAAACCATAATTCACAGCAGCAAGCGGCCTTTGCTGCAGACTCTTCCACAATGCAAGAGGTGTTCTGAAGCGTGAAACCTGGAAGACAACTGCTCAAAAAAGTTCGCGTTCATCTGCTAAAAGAAACTTTATAGAAGGGAGAAAATAATACTGATGCAAGCACGTTTATTACAGCTTTCATATCTGCTCCCTGAATTAGTACCTAACATCAAAAAGCTACAAACCTTGGAAAAAAAAGGAGATACCACTAGAAAAAGGTATAATACATTTTACCTTTTTTTTTATAGAGACAGCAGTATTGTTTGCAGCAGCAATGTCTCTCTGGCCTGGTCAAAGCAAGCCACCTAGCAATTTAAATCTCATGGTCCATGCAGCTAAGTGGCTTTATTTATTAAAACCAATTAAGTAGTTAATAACTGACATTACCATCCAGAGTCCTTACCCAGGCCGTATGTTCATATTGTTCGGTTGAATAAAGCAAAGGGGCAAAAAGAATCCTCTTTATGCCACCCTTAAGCCTTTCTTCTTAAGATAAACATAGTGGCAATAATTTCTTGGCAAGCATCAAATCCCCACTAATTCTGAAAATGACTGAAAATCTGGAAAGGTACAATTCCACCCAAAACGCTCGTACAAAACCAAAGCAACACACTGCGAGTTCATGACGAACAACAATGAATTTGATTTCGTATAAAAAATAAATGGCATTTAAACAAGTTTTATTAAATATGCCAATATGTAGCAGGCTTTTAGTTATGGTGGAATGAACTATTTAATCCAGGCACAAAAATGGCTAGTATAAAAAAAAGTGAGAAAAATAAATTGTTCTAGGACATGGATTAGGAGAATTCCCAGTGCCCTATCAACCTCAGGCTTTTAAAGGTCCCTAGAGGAAAGATACATATGAAAAAATAACCATCAAGTACTTTATCAACCAACATCAAACCCAAATATATCTTATCTATCTCTATATATCTATATCTGTATCTATATATCTTAACAGCAGAAATTCCAGGACACTGGTACTCGTTGCTGTCTTAATATTCAATACCTACACATCTCGGCAGTCAAATGCTAAATATTCCTCCATTACGCCTTCAGAGACAATTACTCCATCTTCACCTTCTTCGCTCTCTGGAGAACACAAGGTCGGAGACTTGGAACGGTCAGCCTTTTTGTGAACGGGAGTAACAGAAAGAGGTACCTTCTTGCCAAAAACACTAAATCTGAACAGGTGACAGTTTTCAGAAAGCAGAAATGAAAATAAGTTGTTATTCCACTTCAAATAGCAGCATTTGGTGAACTCAGAGGCTGAGAGACAACACTGTAGTTAAGGCCAAGCAGTAGGGAGGGCAACAAATTAGGCATTACAGTAAAAACTGTTTGGGTTTGGGTATTTTTAATTCTTGCTAAGGAACTTGAAACTTAGAAAAAAAATTCAAAGCTAATTAAAAGCATGCTAAAACATTAAATAATAAAAGTAGTACTAATGTAGTGCTTTGTATTTCTGAAGTTCTATACAAATTTAATAGATGATTAACAATAAAACCAGCTACGATACATCCATATCCTTAAGAAATCATCAGCAGCAAAGGTATTTCTATTTACTGACTAGTTCACTATAGTTAGCAACAAGCACAGCTATATATAGTCTTGCTATTCTGAATGCACTACTTTCAGTTAAAAAGAAAAAAAAGAAGTGCACTGCGTTCAAAACTCAGCCTAACAGAAAGGAATTAGGCTTCACATTTTAAGAAGCCTACCGCTGCCGTCCACTGAGACCAAAATTACCTTCCCACCTTGGTACGGCCTGGGTTGACCGCTGATACTTACTCAGTAGAATCTTTTTCTCGTGGTGAACTTACATCTGAGGAACCTAAACTGCCAGAAGGCGAACTTGAATACCATCCATACCCTTCATCTGTGGGGATCACTATCTGCTTCCCCACAACCCTGCCACGGCAAAAGCAAAGGACAAATAACATCAGAAAACATTGGAAGTAAGATAATGGAAGTGTGTAAGAACACACAGCAGCAAATCCTAAAAATTCCGCTGGGAAGCTATGCTGTTTTCTTGGCGATAGTTAAATGTGGTTTCAGTTGTTTTCCCTAGTACAGATTGCTTCGAGTCAGGTAAATACATTAAGAAAATTTTGCTTGTTGTTTTATGCTCTGCTAATTGTAAGACATTTGAATATGGACAAAACTGTTCAAGTACACGTAATGAAGATTTAAAATTTAAGTTTCCAGATAGCCATAAGGACTGCTGAACTAGGGTAGGAGGATTTTTTAATTATTTTAAGCACCTGGCTTTTAGCTATACCATACATTTTTTTCTAAGAGAATTTTGCTATGTTAAGGCCAAGTCAGTTGCAAATAGCAATAATCCTCTGGCAAGGAACCAAATGCGGGATAGCAGAATGTTTATTAATGACAATGGCAGGCAGACTAGGGATCTTTTTATCTCTTATCTACTATATAATTGCATAAAACCTGCTACCCTCTCTCTCTCTCTACTATATAATTGCATAAAGCCCTGCTACTAACGTTTTAAAAGCAACCGTTTCCATCCTTACCCTTTTATACCTCTGTGATGGTACTAGCATTAGTCTATTAATAAAATACCTGAGATGAGGAAAGTTGGCTGTCCACTGGTGGCATTCATCCCGCAGTCCCTCAACATGCACGTTTTCCTTCTGCTCATAGAGAAGCTCATCAATTTGTCTGAACATCTCCTGAACTTGTTGTGTGGCAGCTTTATCAAATTCCTAGACAGGAAAGTTATCCAATAAATACCTAGTGAATAGCATTCAGAGAGGTTTTTTAATTGATTTTTTTAATAATTGAAAAAGACAACCATTTGTTTAAAGCTTAGCAGGACTGATTTAAACGGTTCTACTCCTTTTGCATAGAAAGACATTCACTTTAGATAATTTCCCCCCAGAGATGATGTTAGGACTGATGATAGCTACATAAAAAGCTTACCTTGACACAACAGAAAAACTATTAAAACATTTTGAAATATCTGCATTATTATATGAAGTTATAAAAAAGACATAGTCATTTACGTAAAAGAAATCAGAACAGGAAGGATAACATTGAGCGACATTTTAATGAAATGGAAAATGCGTTGCTTGCAATGTCCACAGGCAACAGCAAAACAAAAAGCAATGCAGACTGGTGTGAAACACCCCAAAAGTGAAGGATGTTTGGGACCTTTGTTACACGTTCTCGTGTAGCTAGAAAATGGGGTCTGTTCTTGGGTAATTTAAATCTAAACAGTTCCATCTCACCTCACAGAAAGCAATAGCACGCTTTGTTTTGGTAGGTGGGGAATGAAACAAATATTTCTAAATGAAAATAATGTTTTAGGGGCTTACTGTATTTTGAGAAACGTACAAGTATGCAGAACTCACACCAAGTGTCTGAAAGTCATCCACTCATGTTTGGGATTCCACAGTAACAGCATTTATTATGTTGTATAGATACACTTATGCATTAAATGATTTGCATTTCCAAAGTTTTAGATGGAAATGCAGAATATTAATTGAATAATATGAGCCTAATATGTTTTGATCCGAGAGAAAGGAAAGATGGGGAAGAGGTAAAAAAGATGTTCTTTTTATAACGTGTACCATGATTTATTGACAGATCCAATCCTCGTTTTTATCCTGAGATGTATTTGCAATGATATTTCAAATGTCTTTCTCCTCACTGTGCTACATTTGGGTCGGATGATTAGGTTCTACTCACATCGTAGCCCCAAGAGAAGACCGAGCTGTCTTTGGTGGAGGTGTCATCGTAGCTCTGACTAGCAGACCATGAATTCCCATGATCAGCAGGAGTAACAGAAGGGTAATCTGATTCCTTCCAGATTTCAGACTCCCTGGAATGCACATGTTGAGGGGAAAAAAGGAAGAAAAAAAACCAACCCAACAATACGCAGCGACAAATAAAGTGGGTAAGTAAACTTTTCCTTCTGTACAAAAAAGCATAGATATATCAGAAGAGGTCTTACCAATGATGGAGTTTTCATAGGGTAAATATTTACTTCAGAGGCATTTAAGCAGAAGGCACAGTACATAAGTAGTAACAACTGTAACTCCTAATAACCTCAATGACATAGGAAGTCTAGAGGTCAAGTAAAACATTGATTTTCCAAAAATTATCTCAGTTAAGCTGCAGACTATTTCTAGTCCTGGTTCTACACCACTCAGGAATTATTTTTATCTTTTCTCCTCTTGCTTCTGCCATAAAATTAGATGACCCGGGCTATTTGCGAGCTGGGAACAGAACACAGCTACACACTTTTTATTATTTCCAAAATAGGAAGGGCATGTTCTGAAATGATACAGATCTGAGGCAAAGCCTAAGCCTACCAACTGTATTACTTCTGCAAAGGTACCTCAACACAAAGGTGCCTGGTTTTGCCCTTGTCTCCAGACAAAAGATTCATTTTACGTTATAGCAAGTACCTGGAGCTCTCACTGCAGTTTTCAGCTGCAGGCGCGGCTGGGCACACCTCAGCCCGTGGTTCTGGCAGTGGATGATGCCGCAAGGCATGTTTTGGAAGTCCTTGTCTAAAACAAGAAGTGGAACTTGACATTACTTATAAGAATAAACATCTGCAGAGTTCCCAAGCTTCACAGGGGGTATTTTTCTGCTTTTCAAGGAATGCACTAATTTGCATACCAGAGCTCATTTATTATTATTAGAAGGCTAATTCTTGTTACCAAAGCTTTAGAATTAAGGCATCAAAACTAACTCTAGGCTAAATATGGAGTTAAAGGTCTTTGCTTAGAAATCAGTATCTTCCTTTAAACTTAAGATGTTCTGAATTGGTCTACGGCTCTCTAAAAGCAGATATAATGTCATTATCCCTGTAGGAGACTTATAATCAAATAGAACAAGAGCAGCCACCAAACTATGCACAGGCCAGTTAGGAGAAATAGTCTTTGCTAGTTTTTGTTTTGTCAAGTTTAGATGTCTAGGAAAACAAGACTGCATCAAAGTAGCTAACTACCAAAACCGATGTATTTGTCTAAACCTCTCCCACCCACCCCCCAAAAAAAGCGCCTACACATCAGTCACCTCTTGGGTCAAAAAAAAAAAAGGACAAGAACAGGGATTTAATCCCGTTCTCTCACATTTGCGTTTCTCAAGGGGTGAGAACACTCGCTGGCCACGATCGCTGTGAACACGTTACCGTGGCTGCCCTTAGCGGGCCGCCCCCTGAGACGGCACCGCTGCCCGCAGCCTCGGCGCAGGCCACCGCACCGCGGTTACGGCCCCGGACCGCACAGCTCCGCGTTAAACCCGCACCCCCCCAGCGTTACGGGCAAGCTGCGCCCGGCGCAGCCTGCGGCTCCGGCCCGGGGCCCCGCGGCCCGCCCTGTCTCAGCACCGGGCCCGGGTTTCGGGCTGAGGCGGGGGGAGTGCGGGCGGGCAGGCCCGAGTGCGGGGAGCAGGCGGCAGCGGGGCCTGGCCGGGCCGGCGGGCACCGGGACAGCGGGGCCGGGGGGAGCCGGCGGCCACTCACATCTCCAGAGCGCCGGAGGGCACCGGCTTCCGCGCGTATCGCGAGATCATCCTCAGCTCCGCCGCGCCGCCGCCGCCTGCCGCCGGCCCGCCGCCGCCATGACGACGCCCCACCGCTGGGGAGGCGGAGCGTCGCCGCCTGGCTCGGCCCCGCTCGGCCTCGCTCGGCCCGGCTCGGCGCCATGGAGGGGATCGGGCGGGCCGCGCTGGCGGAGGACGCCGTGCGCTACCGCCTCTTCGCTGCTGCGGTGGGGGCGGGCGGCGAGGCGCTGCTGCGGCGCTGCGCTGAGGGGATCGTGGTGCGCTTCGCGCCACTCCTGGCCTCCTACATCTGGCAGCGGCAGCCCTTCCGCCTGCGCTACGTGCCGCCGCGGGGTGAGCCCCGGGGAACGCGGGTGCGAGGGGGAGCCGGGCGGGCGAGAAGCGGGGACGTGTGAGGGGGAGCCCGGCGGGCGAGAGGCGGGGACGTGTGAGGGGGAGCCGGGCGGGCGGGCGGGAAGCGGGGGCGTGTGAGGGGGAGCCCGGCGGGCGGGAAGCGGGGGCGTGTGAGGGGGAGCCCGGCGGGACGCTGAGCCGCCCTCTTCTCTCTCTGCCCCCGGCCAGGCGAGACCCCGGCGCACATCGGCGGCACCACGCTGTTCGGGGATAACGTGGAGGACGAGTGGTTCATCGTCTACCTCGTCCGGGAGATCACCAGGGAGTTCCCGGGGCTGGCGGCCAGGTAACGGCCCCAGCCAGCGCCGCGGGCCCCGCTGAGGTGCCCGGCGGCGGGGGCGGGGGAGCGAAGGGGCAGCGCCTTTCCTGGCAGGGGCTGGCGGAAGGTCCTCTCTTAATATTAAAAAAAAAATGCAGGCACGGAAGCTGCCCGCAGTAACTGGATTTAGAAACACGCGTTACTGTGCTGTGCGAGGCTTTCCCTGGTAAGAAACTGCTTTCTCCTTGGCCAGGATCGATGACAACGATGGGGAGTTTCTCTTGATAGAAGCAGCTGATTTTCTCCCTAAGTGGCTGAATCCAGAGAACAGTGACAACAGGGTGAGTAAAACTTCTGTACCCATTGGCAAGTGGCTCACAAAGGCCTTTTACCGAGCAGTTTGAGTTTTCTCTTCCAGCTCTATCTATAGCCAAGTGGTGTGACTGCCACTGAAAATCCAGAGTGCTATCTATCCCTTACTAGTGAAGAAACTTCTTGTTTTAATTAACAGCATGTTTTTTTTCAGCACAGTCTGTTTTTCATTCTGGTTTTAATGAGCTGCTTTGTGCTTGCTGTGGATGTTGAATGAGAGACTTAACCACTGGAAACCTCTGATACTCGATTCTGCTCTGCGTGCTCCTGCAGAATGCTATGTAGAGTGAGTGCGTCCTGAGAAACTGCTGTAGCGATATCTGGAAATTGTTACAGATATCAAGCGGTTCTTCTAGAATTGCTTTGTTGATGGAAGGAAGAAAGAGAAAGTTCTTGTACTACAGACCTGCCTGCTAGGCTGCAAGTCTGCGGTGTTCAGCTAGATCTGACTCTTGCACGTAAATCATTCTTTAAGAGTTGTTCCGTAATGCAGAGCCAACTAAACTTTTTAAAACTTGCTACTCATGGTGGCAAATGTGAGTGCAGTGAAGCTGTCGTGCTATTGATTGATCTGTAAAATCAGTAAGTTTGGCCAGCTTTCCATTTTCTAGGTTATTGGAGTACAAGGAAAGCTTGGATAACATGGGAACTACGGAATGTATTTGGCAGTGTAATACAAACATACCATATCGCTCTCCTCAGGAGCACTCTTGGATCCACCTGAGCTTTCTAGCTCTGCTCCAGCCACTTGGATTTTTTTCTACTACATTCTCGAGTGCTCAGGCATGAGGGTTTGCTGCCCCCAGACTGAGGAATCCTCGAGACTGGAGCGTTGCTGACTCTACAAGGAGACAGATGGGTCTGGCATAGGTGAATTAACGAGCAGGCTCCTTCACCTGGAGCCTGCAGCCAGATCACCTCCCTGTGGGTGATTGCTACTAATTATGTCACTGGGTTTCTTGGCAATGGATTTAAATGTAAAGAACTTACTTTTTCATTAGCAAAGATTTGTTTGGGTTTTTTTTTTTTTCCTACCACAAGACTCTTAAAAAGAAAAGGGGCGGAACACAACACAAAAATTAATTGCAAACCTGTATCTGGACTATCGGTGCCGTATTTTCCTTCTGTTTGAGGGAACAGATGGAGTGAGGGAGTTGATAATGTTACATTCGGTTCTTTTCTTAGGATCAGGAACCAAGAGAGGTCACGTGTACCACCTGAAATAATGCTTTTTAGTCCCTGTCCTGTTCTTCAGCAGTTAGGTTTTGCTGTCTGATTCTCCTGAAGCAAATCTCTAGTTGAAGAGAAACTTTTGGTATTACTGTTATTAAGGAAACAAGATACATTTGACCGAACTTGTTGCGGTTAAAAATGGGGTTTTTATTTACTGGTTGGATCATGATCTCTGGCATCTGTATTTACCTTATCTCCCATTTAAAAAAAAAACAACACACACACCCCCAGCTGTTTCCTGTATTATTCCTCTATTTGTACTTCAGTATTTTCTGTGTTTAAACAAATACATTCATACATGAAATGAGATTTTGCATTGCTTAGTGTGTGACTGTTCTTATCCCATCTGATGAGACTGTTACCTTCTGCCAGGTGTTCTTTTACAAAGGAGAACTGCACATCATTCCGCTGTCGGAGACTCACGAGCAGGAATGCGACCTATCTGCCGCCAGTCCAACCATCGCGCAGGCGTTAACGCTGTTATCCACCCGTTCGGAGGAGTTCCTGGCCGCAGAACCCATTAGAACAGCAGTGTATAAACGCATCAGTGGGTATGTGGGTCTTTTATTTTGGTCTTTTGCAACAGTAAGTTTTGATTCTGGGCTGTCCGGGGTACTTTCTTGTATTTAATCATTTTCCTGTTAGATGTGATACAGTTGCTTCCTTTTCAGGAAGGTTTTTCTATGGCATTCTTCTAAAGAGGGCGACCAGTGTCCTGTAGGCTGTAGTGTTATCCGGGGGTTCACTGCTGCGATGCCGCACCTGACAACGCCAAGTTATTCTTCTTTCGCATCCTTCTTGCACTAAAAAATCTGGAAGTTCTGTGAGCCTTTAGGAGCCCTTTGCGGGGGGGAGAAAGAGGATTGGGAACGAATATGTGGAACGCTTTTCAGAGCGTTGGCTGGTCACAGGTGTGTTCAGCACTGTACATTTTTTTTTTTGCGAGGATTTGACAGTGCAAGCCAGATGACTTCTACACTCGGTGTGGTGAAGGATACTGTATGGCTGAACATGTCAGTCGAGTTCACAGTGATTCAATTTACCAATGCAGGGATTAAATTTTTATTAGCCATGTGTATTTATATATATGTATATATATAAACAGCCATTCCAGTTGTTAGATTAGCTGAGTTTTAACTTTAGTTTAGAATAATCTTCCAGCGCTTGGCCATAATATAGATTAATATTAAAAGTGAAAATGGGAATAATAATTAAAACGGAGTGGTTTGGGCTTGCAGTACACTTAATACACTATGTTGCTGTTGTATGATACAGGTATCCTGAGAAAATCCAGGCCTCGTTGCACCGAGCCCACTGCTACCTTCCGGCAGGAATTGTGGCAGTGCTGAGGCAGCGCCCTTCGTTGGTGGCTGCAGCAGTCCAGGCCTTTTACCTACGAGATCCAGTTGATTTACGAGCATGTCGCTCTTTTCAGACTTTCCCTCCAGACGAGCGCGTGATGACTGTAGTAAGTGATCCTCCTGATGCAACTTGTCACTTAATTAGGTTCTGTAACTGACGGGGGTTCTGTGGTCAAGTGATATAAATATGTGGATTTCATTTCTAAAATAGCAGGTTTTCTGATTTGTTTTTGTCTTTTGGCACTAGACATGAATTTCCAGTTCATTACGTTAATAGCTTTTCTGCCTTCGGATTGACATGGCTAGACTTTCAAATGGCTAATCAGTGTTTCTGAAACCAGAGGTTACTGCTAATAGTTCCTCTGCTGAAATGCTTGCTAAGTGGATTGATCTAGTTCTGTGATCAGAGCAGTTTGACAGCACTGCGGCCAGCATAAGGAGTTGCTCCTAACTACCCCTAGCTGTTCATTCCAAGGCTTTTCACCTTCTCAGCTGTGCTTACGCAGCTCTGTGAAAGCTATTTTATGAAGTGTTTCATGAGCATTGTCCAAGCAGTGTTGTATCCGATAGGTTTGCATTACAGACTTATACCCCTAGACTCCTGAAAATAAGCTTGGGAGTCAAATTGGAGACTTCTAGACTGGCTTTTGAAATCTCAGCTTTGGTTTCATTAATTGAAAAAAGCCCTTACATTCTTCAAAATATACCTTGTTGGCATGAATACTGAGCATTTTTTTAATGTGTTTTATGAATTTAATGTATTCTAATGAATGAAGTTCATGTTTATTTACAGATGTCAACTTGGAATAGACTTTGTAAGATCTGAGAAGCAACATATCTTAGGCAAATGTATCTAAGATGTATTTTGAATACTGTCTCAGGTGTTGTCTGTAATATGGGCGCTTTAAAACAAAATTGAGTGGAGTCTGGTGGAAGGTTGATGCCCGTACACAACACAGTCACACTGCAGTGAGTGTTTTTCTTTTGCTCTGGCTTTTTCAGGTCACTTTCACAAAGTGTTTATATGCACAACTGGTGCAGCAGAAGTTTGTTCCGGACAGACGCAGCGGATACACACTGCCCCCCCCATCTCACCCTCAATACAAAGCCTATGAACTGGGCATGAAACTGGTAATTATTTTTTATGCATTTTGTACTTAGTCTGTTTCGTTTGCTTGTTTATAGATGTCTGAGAAATTACTCTTTGCTTGTAAGTTGTCTGCTTGTACAGAAAATGTGAGCAAATTTGCAGTTACTGTTTTTCTGGAAATACAGTATCATGGCAGTTTTCTTTTACAGAATAGAGCACTCTTGTACTTCCACCCCTCTAAACTATCCCAACCAGGATTTACATGTTTGTATTACCATAGCTGAACTGGTCTCAAACCCAGTTAATTTTCCCTTAAGCAATATGTAAAATAGTTTCCATCTCAGGATAGATGAGATCTATTTTAGCCTCTGAAGCAGCGCATCCCATCGTGTTCTAAGTTGCTGTTTATGGCCTTTGTGCGTGGAGAAGTTTCTGTGGACTGAATTTGCCCGTGACCCTGTCCTGTACATCCAGTTTGGCACAAGGCGTGTAGAGCTTATTATGGTGCATCTTTGCTGCACAAAGCAATCCAGAAATGAAGCTGCCTACAGTTGCAGTACAGTTTCCTCTCCCTTGATCGTAGGCAACATCTGAGATGGGGGCGGGGGGGATTTGGCTGTTTGAAGGGCAGAAGGGATGCTGGGCACAGTGTGCCCTGGGGCCTTGCCGCAAGCAGAAACGTAGAATCTGAGTTTTCTCTTCTGAAATTTCCTCTCCTGAAACTTGCGCCTCAGTGCAGCTGGTTTGCACCCACAAAATGTGTAGGCCAGGCAAGTTTGTAGTTCAGCATAGATTAGAAATGCAGGTAAAGTCTTCATGCTTATGTGAGGAGTAGCTTGTGCACTATAGATCTGTCTTCTGTGTTGCTTGGCAGTGACTTGCCCATGTAGACAAACTTCACAAAGTCAAAATGATCCATTATTGCTGTGGAAAGACAGATTCTAACTTCCAAAGCAAGATACTGCTACCTGACATGTAATTAGGTTTGGCACCTGCTTCTCAAAGGGCAGCATCAGGAGCTCGATGATAGTGAATTCCTTACGCAGTTGTTTACAGGTGCACTTAAATTTGTCACATCTTGAGAACCTCGTGTTGTTGCCTCTCTTATACAGGCTCATGGCTTTGAAATTTTGTGCTCCAAGTGCAGTAAAAAATCTCCTGATTCCAAGAAAAATGTGTTAAGTAGTCCCCTGTGGGAGAGATTCCTCGGCAGCTTGAAGGAAAAAAATTATTTCAAGGTGAAGTGTTTTGTGCGTGTCTGTGTCTGTCTGTCTGTCTTTTAAGCATTCCAGGAAAAATATGGTTTAGCTTTAGAACTTCTGTAAGTAGTTACAGCAGAGCAAGAAATCTAATGCTTCTGTCTATGGAAAATGAGTGAATGTCTTTAAAGGTATGTGCAGTTTGTTCTCCTTTGAAATGAATTAATTTCTTTTGGAAATTAAAGAGGAAAAAGTAGGATTTGGGGATGAATTCATTCATCTAAAGAAAGGGGAGATACACTTGAATAAAGGAAACCACAATATGGTTGTGTGTCAGTGTAACTTTTCACTGTTTTACATTTCATTTACATGCCTCTAGAATTAGATAGTCTTAAAGATCTATACTTAACACCCATGGACTCATTTGGGCCCATGTAAGTGTATTTTTTGTTTGTGTGGGTTTTGTGGGTTTTGTTTTTTGGTTTTGTGGTTTTTTTAAAGATGCCTTGCACTACTTATGTGAAGGTTATAAAATTGGACAACTGTCGAAATGCTTAGGTTAATATAGGAAAAGGGAAATATTCTTACAGTACTGCAATGCCACTTCTGTGGATAATTCCCAAACACTAAGAGACTTATTCACAATTCCTGTTGTACAGGTACAGTTGTAACCTGGGCATGGTAAATCCACCCTGTTGTGGGAATCATAGTATTGTCTTTGATTGTTTTTGGTGTACAACATATGATATTGCAGCGTAAGTCTTTAATTCATACGTGACTGTGAAAGCACTGTGTGCCCATTCCCTATATTCTGTTCCAAGTATATACTGTTAGTCAGTATTACTTGTTTTGATCTTCTCAGCACTGAATTTCTGTGTGACAAACGGTCATCGTTACGCAGCCTGGCTGTGAAAAGGAAGGGGAGGGAGAATTGTTTAGATTCATATTTGTGACTTGCATTAAACAGGGAGAAATGGAAGGATCTGCCAAGTACTTGGAACTGTTGCATATGGCAGAAGATTACTTCGAGCAATCTGTTACCACGCCAGAAAGGTAAGAGCTACGTGAAATTCATGAGTAATCGTACACAGTACCTACAAGTAATTTAACTAAGCTTTTTTTCACACTTGTTACAAAAAAACTTGAATCCTTTTCTCCACTGTACACTTAACAGAGGTGCTGTGGCTCGGATATATGGGTATTAATTCCTCTGGCATACTCTCTACTAGTAGAAGTTATTGCTTGAGTAACTATTTATCTTGGGTTTGTAAAATGCTAAGCTATTCCAAGTGGGTTAAGAGGTGACTGAACAGCACCGTTCGGTTGGTTGGCTATAGAAAGTGTTTAAAAGTTTCATTGAAAAGCAATCCCAGTGAATAGTAAATATGGAGTAATCTGTCTCCTTTACTCAAGACAGGCAGCTGGCTGTAGATTTCTCCTGAAGATCAAATCCAAAAAATAAATCATTACAAAAATATCTGAGGGTTTGCCAGCTCATAATGTCTTGACTATTAGTTGCTTGAAGTTCCAGTCTGTGCTGTTTGGGATCTGGCAATCCTAATGTTTACCAAGACAAAATAAATTTAAAGAACAAAGAAACATGAGAAATGGGCTTTGGAGCCATCAACAAGGAATTACAGTAATTGACTGTGTCTGGTTTTGGCTAATGCTATCTGTGTAGTATTCTGTTACTTCTCCAAAATTCACTTATCTCTTTGACGTATTTGCACAGAAGGAATAATGAGGAATTTGAGCGAAACCCTGCATGTAGAGTGTGCGATGCCGTTGGCGTTGTAACGCTAGTAAAAATCCATTTCAGTAAATTGAGTTTTTTTCTTCTAGCTCTGTTGAAGTGAGCCCAGGTGATGAAATCTTGACATTGCTGCAGACAACTGTTGATTTGAAGGAATTTGAGAGAGAAGCAGCTTGTCTTCCTCCAGAGGATGGTGAGCAGGATGGGGGCCGGGGGTGGACTCTTCCTATCACAGATGATTATTTGTGGGGGGAGAGGGTGAATGTTCACAGCACTGTACCAGTCTCTGTATCTACTTAGTTTGGCTCCTATCCTGTGACTGCCAGAGGTGTTATTCATGGGCCGTCCTTTAAGATTGAGGCAACCAGTTCATTTGTATAAGCCACGAAGCTTGGGGCTGTGAATTGGCAAGATCTGCAATCCAGTTTCTCGTTTGATTCCGCTAGATCAAGAACACCGTGCACGCTTAGACTGGATCAAGTACTTTCTGTCAACTGTCTACCAGAGAGAAAGTATTTAAACATTTTATAATAATAAACCAGTTCCAGTACTGACAATACAAAGTTAATTACTGTCTGGTCTACCCTGATGGCCAATATAAGACCAGCATAACCTTTATATAAATAGGGTTTTTTTTCACTCATTTGACAGAAATGTAGTTGTTGCCAGTGTGCAGTACAGGTCACATCTGTATTTCTGATTGATGCAGTAGCTCACAAATCCAACATTCAGTGTTCATGATCATAGTCGAAGGTTGGATTGGCTCTCCCTTTATAGCGTAAGCCTTTTCTTCCTTCATTTAGCGGCAGAAGGATTATCTGTGACTAGAACAATATCTGCTAGTTTGAAGCTGCACATAAAGCAGAGTTTTCAAGTAGGGAAACGAAATCTGAACTCTCTTCTTCTCAGCCTCTCGCTGCCGTATACCCTGTGTTATCCAGTATCAGCATGAAAACTTATTAGTAGAAAAGTAAGCTACAAAATGCTAGCAGTACTCTCAGCCCTCTGGATTGGGACTTGTGGGCTAACAGACTTGTGCAGAATAACAAGTATGTCCTATATGCTTTCAGATGACAGTTGGCTGGAGATTACACCAGATGATCTAGATCAGATGCTGAAGGAGGCAAGAAATGAGTCCCTCCCTTCGTCAAACGAGGAAGAGCAGAAATATGACTTGGAAGCAGTTGCTGAAAGTATGAAGGCTTTTGTATCCAAAGTCTCAACGCATGAAGGAGCAGAAATGCCATGGTAGTAGTATTTTTAAGTTCAGTGCCTGGTGTAGAACGTGTTTTCATTCTGCTGCAGCCCTTTGGTTGATTCTGTAATGCAGAGAATCAAAGTTTGAAAGTGTTCTGCTTAGCAGAGGCCTGAAACAAACCCATGTTAGTAGTGAACATGTACTTGCTTTTAAACCAACTTAGTGACCGCTCTGACACTGGTGCGGGTAAAAATGCTGGAAGTTGCGCTGTTTTCCAGCACTCTTACTTAGTTTGGTTTTGTGGGTTTTGAAATTTTTTTTAACCCTTTTAAGTTGAAGGCTTAGTTGTTCGTTACCATGGTTCTTAGCACTGTTATTAAAATGTACGTCTCGCGTTCATTTGTGCTGAAATTTTTCTACCGTGAAGGACTAACTATTCAGACTGGTAAGATGCTTCTGATGAGGCTGTGCAGAAATAAAAGTGAAACTTCAGTTGAGGGAATCTGTCTCTGTGAATTAAGACTGTTGATTTTTGTGGTACAGCTGTATTTAGATTTCCTGTAGATTAGTATTTTGAATATACTAGGAGTGTTTTTGCACTACTGAAGCACATACTGTACACCTAGGAGCAGGAGAAAAGAATCGCTGTGGATCCCTCTCATTGTTCCCAACAGTGGAAGAAAAGTGCTAACTGAAGATACTTAACTCTTTCGACAACAGCAGAATGCCACTAGATTAATTGTTGGAGTTAAGAAACTGTGTGTGTGAATGTTGTGTGGGCAGGCCTTTAATTTAACAAAACAAAGAGTTAGGTGGTAGCATATTGTCCAGGTTCTTTTTCATAGCTTTAATATTGAGAAGATAATGCTGTGTAAGCTGTATCAAGCGTATAAGAGTCTACTCAATTTATGCTCTTAACCGTTTGATCCTTTTTAATTAGTGTTAGTGTCAATGTCTGAGTTATAATGTAGGTTTTTTCAGTTAATTAAAAAACAAAAAAAAACCAACAAAAAAAAGGCAAACCACTGAGCCTTATGAGAGACCAGAATGAAAACTTTAGTGTTCTTTCTAGGCAGGAGACCTCAGAGATTCTCAGCTTTTTAAATCTTTGTCTAAGGTATAACCCCACCACTTTGTTCCAGAAAGATTCAGGCATACTTATTTTGGTTGCCTTCAGTACAATTTTTGTTTGACCATGACAAACAATTCAAGTTGTTGGGTTTCTTTTCTCCTTCATGCCAGGCGTTCTTCCACTTGCTGTCTCGTTTCTAATTCATACAGGCCTCAGACTTTTAAGTGCTTCCAAGACCAGCAGTTCAAATGTCCCAGCTTTAATCTAGGCTTGAGAGAAATCAGTATGCCATATGGTTTATGCCCGTGTCAGGCTTATGCAAGCATAAAAGCTTTATTTATTTAAAAATATTTTTGTATTTCAGGTCATCTGATGAATCCCATGTTACCTTTGACGTAGATTCTTTTACAAAAGCGTTAGACAGAATTTTAGGTGAGATTGCTTCTTTGTTTCTTTTGTCAGAATATTTTGTGATTATTTGGCTTCCCTGGGTTTTCTGATCACCCATGGGCACTGCACTGATTTGTTTGCTGTCTGTACTGACACAAAATACTACATAGGGGCAGACTCAGAAGAGCTGGATTCTGATGATCTGGATGAAGAGGAGGAGTTTGACTTCTCGGATGAGGATGATGAAGACTTAGATGCTGAAAATCAAAGGCAAGACCAGAAGGTATCCCCTAATGAACTTATAGGCAGTCTCAAGTCATATATGAATGAGATGGACCGTGAACTGGCATGTACCAATGTTGGTAAAAGCTTCACCGCCCAAAAGAAAGGAGTAAGTATGCCTTGAATTCTAGTTTGTAGCATAGTGGTTTTGAGAGCTTTAGTAGGAAAGAGGAAATGCGCTAAAATTGGTTGTTCTGAGTAACGTCATCAAAAACTTCTGTCTTCTGATCAATTATTAAAAAGAAAATGATCTTCTGTGCAAGCAAAATGTGCTGCAGTTGCACCATGGTATGTTTTTTTTTAAAAAACCAACTTAGCTAAGCTTTAACTTGCACATCCAAGACTTAGTTTCCTTTCTGATTTACCCTGTTGTAGTAGTAAGGCAAGTAGCTGGAGCTTGACTTCGTGCGTTCCTGTAGTAGATTACTCCCGTAGGAAGCTGAGCCAGGACTCGGTAACCCTCTCTGTCCTTCTCTTGGAACGTAATCTGTATAATGGAAAGTGATGATTTTTAACTGGCATGAGCAGCTGGTGACTAAATTCCTGTCTGTCAAGACAGTGTGGAACGTACTGAACTTTATTGGCTGCAGAACTATTTCCTTATTTCTTTTCTCTTGTGGTTTGTCTTTTTTTTTTTTTGAAAACTTACACAATTTGATAAAACTTTCTCTTTATACTTACTATAGGCTGTTAAAGCAACTACATCTCAAAATGCTGGCCCTGATTCTGGAGTGGAAGATCCTGAGTTGACACCAGTTGATGTGGATATGAACCTAGTAGCTAACCTGCTTGAATCCTATAGTGCTCAGTCTGGACTGGCGGGACCCACCTCTAACATTTTACAGAGCATGGGAGTGTATTTACCTGAAAATGCAGATCATATTGGCTCTAATAAGGGAGCAACAGAATAAAAGACTGTCTTGGTTCAGAAGACATGGCTAATTGAGAAATGAAGCACCGAAAGACTAGCAGTGTTTGGAAGAAGAGACAAAAGGTTTGAATTTAAAGCATTTTATGCATTAGTTATGTGTGACTTTAAAGATGCAAAGTGAATTTACCTGCAAAAGCCGTCTGTTTGGATACTGTCTTGGATAGAAATTGGATTTTTCCAGTGCTGATATGTTTTCAGAAAACTGAAAAGTGATGTTGTGACTTGAATGAAACTTTTATTACAAAACCTGTCTTCAATTTTTCAAATCAGCGATCCGATTTGCCGTATTTCTAAAATGTGCTTTTACCCCTTACTAGGTGGTTTCACTATCTGGAAAGTAGTTCATGTTCTGAAAATGCTCCTGCCTTCGGGGGGAGATGGAGACATACCATATTACAGGAACAGTGTTCTCTTGTGGGTTTGGGAACGCTGATTAAATATTCAGCAGACACCTAATGGCTTTTCCAAAAGTACAAATGCTTCATTGTAAGAACTTCTGATAATTACTGTAAGAATCTGTTCTTTATTAAGCAGGAGTATTTGAAGAGTAATTGGATTGAATATGTAAATATTGGCTATAAGTATTTTTTGAATTTATTTAAATAAAAGCAGAAATACAACTTGATTACTGGAGATGGTTTTTTTTTTCTTTGAAGGTATGCATAACTTCCTCAGTGCAGTATCGGAAGTTCTTGGAGTTAAAGCATTTTCATAATTGGGCATTTTTTGAATTCCGTTATTGCTGAATGTTGGTATCGTGCCAGCAGTAGCTGTATATGAGCCCAGCCTGAAAAGTTTGGTTTTGGTTTTCAATGAAAACGTAGCTAGAAGGTGTTCGGTGTGTTGCTTTCACATGGAATGGAAAAGCTGTTCTAGATATGAAGACTTAGTTTTAACAAGATAAATTTGGAATAAAATATGTAGAAATTCTTGATTTACAGACAGCAAGAACACAATCCTGCCAGATCTGAATCGGTTTCTACAAGTCTTTTCTTTATTTGTTATGTGGAAGAAAAAATAATCAAGTGTCTTAACTGGTAGAAGAAAAGCTCAGTGGTTGAAGTTTTGGGGTTGGGGTTGGGTGTTTTTGGTTTTTGGGTTTTTTTTAAACATATTCAGAAAAATAGTATTCAATGATACGAAAGCCTGATTGATCCTGAAGGCATACCTAATTGCTTTTAAAGGACTGAATTATTATTATTATTATTATTGATGTTGTTCTTTTTAGTCTTAAGGTTTGGAGTCCATTTAGTTGAAGTCCTTGTTTTAATTTTTTCACGTTTAAGTGTTGGCATTATTTTAACTGACAAAGCAGAATGTAGCAAAAGTTGTTTCCCTGTTGAACTTGGACACTTGTTGGATGATGAGTTTCAGTATTTGCCGTGCCAACTGAGTTTCACCTACGCACAGAAAATTCTTTGAAAGTCACACATTGGCATAGTTTCACCAGAGTTCATGAGACCTTGACAATGTGCAGTGAATTCTTGTTGCTGACTTCCCTACTGATCTGTGCTCATGTCGTTTGTTTTTTCTCTTTTTTTTCCCCAAATTTTTGTTTTGTTTTTGCAAATGACAAATACCTTGTGAAATGCTCCGGTACAACATCATAAATACAGAGATTCTCTAGGGGAATGCAGGGAAGGAATGTGGATGAAGGGTATGATGGCTGTGCTACCTCCACATTTGTCCCCTGTCGATGTTGTATGAGATTCTTTGTCAACAGTTTAAGGAGAGTACTGGCAAATTGGACAGGGATTAGAGATGGGCAACAAGAATTAGGAAGTATAAAGGTGCCGCTAAAGTTCAAGGAGTTTGGATTGCACAGGGGTGAGGTGGAATGGGATCGGGTTAGGCAAATCTACACTGGAAAAAATGGGGTAACAGGAGGTCTTGAATCTAGCAGAGGATAACCAGCAGTTAGTAGTGGAAAACAGATGTACTTGAACCTTAAAAAGGGTTTATGTTTTAACAGGGAAGGTAATTAACGCTGAAGCTACATAAAATTCTCCACTGATGAGTAGTTAGGTCAAGTTTAGGTACTCTAAAAATAATTCAGTTTCAAGAACATGATGAAGTTTAAACTCTTGTGGCCTGTACTATACAAAAGGTCAAAATAGATCAAGGGACTCTTCCAATGTAGTATGTGAAGAGAACTTCTAAGCTAATGTTCAGAACAAAGCTGCTCTTTTGGAGGCACTTCAGCTGGTCTTGCTTCTTGGATGATGTTGCTTTTCCATCAATTGCACTGTTATTTCTGTGGGGCCGTACTTATTCCAACTGTTTACATTTGTTCAGCAGCTTCACAGTGGAGACCTTCAAGACTCTGGAATTGCTCACAAGAGAATTTGCCGTTGAAGAATAAGCATTTCCATGCTGCCTCTTCCACTGCTTTGAAGTAACATACGAGGCATTTCTGCATTTAATTTTGAAAGAGAGTATTTTTAGTAAAGGAAGCCTGATGGAATTAATTAGGGAAGACAAGTGCTGTGTAGTTCCCTTTCAACGGATTGCTATCAAAGTTTCTGTTATATTCTAAATTAGTTTAACTAGAACTGCATTCCAGCACAGTTTATTCACTTTGCTTACTTGAGCATCTGCCTTTCGTACAGCCTTGTTCATCCTAGAACTGACCCTTCCCAGAAATGTACTTTTCTTGTTTGTGGCTTGACCCCCGAAGCCCCAGTTCTGAATGGCGTAGTTGTTGACTGGTATGTTTCAAGCAAGAAAACAAATAATGGAGCTGTCATCTTCCATGTATGAGCTTGAAACTAATCCCAGGGGACGGCAGAGACCTTTAACTTGTTAAAACTCTTCTAAACACCTGGGCAGTTTGGCTGCTGCCACTTTTCCCACCGATAAGCTTTATGGAATAGTGAGGAGTGTAAGAAAGAGGGCCTTTATTTTCTCTCTGTTAATGGCGGGTGTGCAGCTCATCTCGGAAGGCAGCAGCCCACAGGCTAGCCATGTTTCCAGCGTGAGGCTGGCTCCTTCCTGCTCAGTGGGGAGGAGGTGTTGCTCAGGAGGAATGGTATTTAACTACAGCTAGCTGGGTTCAAGCACAGTTCAGTGTGAGTGATACTACCTGCTATTTGAAGTCCCTGTGCTTACGTGGATCTCCTGTGAATAAACTGTTTTCAGCTTCCTTGCCGTGTGTCCCCTCCCGTGTTGCCATGACAGATCACCTCCCTGCACGACACTTGCCTCCTGCCTTTCCCTTCTAACACTGCCGTATAGGAGTAAGAGTTGTCTCCAGGGCATGTGTTAGTTGCAGTGGTGGAAAAGCATTTTTTATGAATGTTTGCGCAGCTCCTGCTGCAGCTACTTATCTAACTCCTGTGAGAAACTGGATTTTGTTTTTAATAGCAGCGGGAGTCAGGGCAGGCCCTTTGTACCACCTCGGGGTCCCTTGGGATGCTGCAGGAACAGCTGCCCTCCCTCTTGCCATTTACATCTTTGGAATGGAACACAACGGCATCTGCTTTGGCAGGTCTAAGATGGAAATTTATTTCTTTTTCCAACTTTGTTTATTCCCCTAAGAAAGTATCACCGTGGAGGGCAGTTGGGGTTCGCGGCTTAAACAACGGAATACAGAGCTATTGGAAAAGGTGAATTGCTCAAGAATATGAAGTCAGGGACGTGAAGCCTAAAACATCACCTTAGTTGATGTGCATCAAGTGTGTTCCTCAGCCACCAGCTGAGGAACCCAATTACCACCTCCTGAGGATAGAGAAAGTCTCCTATTACAGATTCCAGGTGCCAATAGTGGATAATTAATTCAACAGCAAAACTGGGCTTTCAGGGCAAATAGCTTGAGATTGCTGTTGTTGAGATTCAGTTTGTCTTGTGTTTGAATTCGTACAGTAACATACAGTAACAACCTGTCCTGTTGAAATAGGATAGAAAGAACAGGCAGATGTAGGAATACGTGCTGGCTATGCTTCCAGGCTAGGAAACTGTCTTGTGGAATGCAGCGTCACGGAAAAGGGTGTCATGAACAACTTACACATTTCTGGCATGAAACTGTAGCTAAGAAGTGAAGTAATTAACGGAGGCAGAAGAATCTCGCATTGTGTGTTCCTCCTGTGTGAAGTGTGAATTGCTGTTTGGAATAGAGCCTATACTTAAGTGGGTCAACGCTCCCAGATGGATATTCACAATTTTGCAAGCATACAGGGACGGGAAGTGAAGAGCAAAGCTAATG
This sequence comes from Phoenicopterus ruber ruber, assembly GCA_009819775.1. Taxonomy (NCBI): domain Eukaryota; kingdom Metazoa; phylum Chordata; class Aves; order Phoenicopteriformes; family Phoenicopteridae; genus Phoenicopterus; species Phoenicopterus ruber. The sequence continues at coordinate 3,183,931 of CM020221.1, forward strand.
GGAAGGTAAAGCTCAGTTTATTCAGGAAAAAAATATGTGGGTGACTTGACCACTGTTGCAGGTAGGAGGCAGAAAATGAGATATTTCCAGTAAAGGCTTTATAATTTGATGGGAAGAAGGAGTCATGATATCCAGTGACTGCAGTGCTGTTAATCTAAATTAGTTAATTAGCTCAGACCAAACCTTTTTTTTTTTTTTTAAATTGCTGAGGGTTACTAACCTTACCTGCAGTTATAAGGCCATACAGTTACAGTGTTGGAATAGAATCTAGTTTAATCTAGGCACTCTCCATGCTGCATGCTGACAGCAGCCTTATTTAACTATCCTGTTTCCTCAGATCATTACTGTGTACCCCTTATGACTGTAGACATATTTTCTTTCACTAACAAAAACTTCCCAGGTTTTTGTTGTTCAGACAGATCACAGTTACTGAATTTTGTGCAGTATCTATTTGCTTTTGCTGTGTTCCTGTTATACAAACCAGTCAGCAATGTTTCATAGGTAAAGCTGTGTAGCTGCTCATCCTAGTCCAACACACATTGATTTAGCACCCAGACTGTAGCGTCCACCTTACCATTTATGAATTTTCAGCTTCCCATTCCTTAAAAGATCTTGTTGAGATTCTTAGACTTTTATTCATAAAAGTGATGTGTGAATTTGCTTCTGTCCCTATTCCAAACGTCATCTTTCTTCTTTTTCTGCTTCTATTAATATACTAGTAAATCTTCTGGGTCCCTTCGCAATATTTCCACTCATAGAAATACGGCCTTTTTTGCATTTCCTGCCATTAGAACGACCTTACTGTGTATCACTCTTTTTCCCCCAATCACTTCAAATCTTACTGAAAAATCTCTTCCTTGCCTTGCCTCCTAACTTCTGCTATTCTCTCTGTAGCTGTATTTTGTTTAGATGTGCAGTTTTGTGGAGAATGCTGTATAAAAAGATGCTACTTGCAGTTGAGCACAAGGACCAGTGGAGAAGGACGTTGTATCAGCATTTTCTGTTCCTGTGCCAGCACTGCTCTCCCTGTGAGGAAGCTGGGGAGCCTTTCTGTTTCTGCTCCCGTGATCTTGCTCAGGTTTGTGACAGCTGATGCCAGCTTCAGTTTCTCCATGTAATAATGATTCTGGACATCACTGAGTGAGTGCACTTGATTGTCTACTAGATACCACTGATGGGTCTTAAAGAAAATGCAAGTCACACCATTTCCAGATTGGCAACCTGGCCTCTTCTTTTTAACAGAGGTAGTTTTGGTGGTGCTCAGTCATTCCCAGGTGTATGTATTGTTGCATGAATGACATCTGGCAATATCTTTTCCCTTACACAGCTGCTTCTTGCCATCTGTTGCTAAGTTGAAACGTGAACAAGTTTTAAATGGGAGCTGAAGGCTGGGGCTGCTGAATTCATTTCAGCAGCGCTTCAGACTGAGGCACAGAAATCGTATTTGTGTAATTACGAGTTGTTCTGACAACCTGTCCCTTGCAGCTGCCAGAGTTGAACTGCTCATGGTTACCTGAGAAATGACTTTAACACGGTCATGTTGTCAGGGTGTTCTATTAAGTGCTCATGTCCTCTCAGGCTAAACATCAGATTCAGCATGTGTCCACCGTGTCTCAGAGCATGTTTTAAGGTGAAGTAGTTTCTCGATGTAACAGCTCCCTCCTTGACCTGTAATGCTGAAGTCAGACTTTCTGCCGTTCACAATGGATGAGTACCCCTCTGGGTAGGAAAATGGGACCTTTCCATGCAGCAGCAGAGCAGCCCAAGGCGATGGGAGAGCATGTGGTAAGCGAAGCAAATATTCTCGGTCCACACCATTTCCAGGTAAGATTTTTCGAAGCTCCCTCACTCAAGAGAGAGAAAAGTTGTGTTACGTGGTTTGGTTACTTTAATCCTCTGGGGATAAAAGTAACTTGTATGCCCTGCTGCTTTTCCTAGGTAGGTGGAATGCTGCTCTGAACCTGCCTGCATTGCTCTTCGAAAAGCTATTTCATATTAATCAGATGAATGTTGTTATTTTATAGCTGCCCATGTAACCTGCTGACTGGTATGACTTGTAAACAACTGGGCTGTAGTGCCACAGGCTGAGTGCTTTTCAGTGGTAGGTCTTGCTGCGAGTCCCAAGCCCTTGCAGTCTCTGCAAGCAGCGGAATCTCAGTGATTTATACAAGCCCAAGTGTCCCCAAAGAGGATTCATTTAACGGATGTGGTTTTGAGAGAAATATGTTGCTACATCTCTTTTGCCTGCTTGATATCTTTTATATGGAAAAGCCCAGCTGTGTTTTGCTGAAGAAGCATCTGTCAGAAATTGCCTGTTTGTTTTTCCAGGTCACCTACCTTTATGGAGCATGTTCTGTCTTGAGTGCAGTGAGTAGTATTCAGGCTTCAGCCAGATTTCTGAGCCAAATGCAAGTGAGAACAATCGCTCTCATCTTGTTTTTCTGTCCTGTTCATAGCTGTGTATTGCCTATAATCATTCCTGCTTTCGTAACATCAGGAACAGAGGCCACCATTATTGCTTCAGACCTAAGTCAAAAGGGTATGGATTCAGGATTTTAGAAAACAGTTTAAAATTTGAGGCTCTTTAAAAGACGCGATGAGAATATTTCCTTGGAGTTGTTCTTGCTCTACCAAAAAAAGTATTGGAGTAGACTGAAAAGACTTTTTTTCTTACTGATAATTAAAAGGAACACGCAGACTTTTAAAACTGTGTTTTAAAAGGTGAGTCACAGAAGCAAACAAATGAGAAATTCGCTTTGCTTTTCCTCTTAACTTTCTTCTTGTAGAAAACAGGCGGTAACTGATGAAATCTGAAAAAGCCCAGTATAGTCAGAGCATGAGATGGGCTGCTGCTCTTAAGAGTTCTCCTGAAGTCTGTGGATATCTAGCAGCCTCAGCCTGGGCAGGGTCTGGCCTACCGATATCAAGCAAGGGGGCAGCAGTGATGATGACATCTCCTGCCACCAGCCTGCCTTATGCTGTGTCTCCAAATCTTGGTGGTGCCCACATCGCCCCAAAGGGACACCCTACTAAAACAGGTCTGTATCAGCAATGTAGAAGGGACAGTTCTGAAGGAGCTGGTGTCAGTCAGTACTTGCTCTCTTTCAGTTAAACCTCACTCACAGCCTGCATGTTGATGTGAAAAACCATCATTTGATAAGCAGAGTAACCCAGTGTTTCCCAAACACAGGTGAATTTTCTCCGATGTTGAATCTGATCACACGGCAGCTGGTTTGACAGACATACGCTGCAAATATGTACTGTAAAAGTACGAAACCAAACCACACAAAGCTCAGATTACTGCAGGAGTCACACAGCCGTTCCTCTCACTCATACGTGATACTTTTTGCTGCTTTTACTTCTTAGTCCTTTTTCTGCCACTGGGAGAACAGATCATGTGTGGATATTAAAAAGTACTAAGTACATCGAGCTGGATGTTGTACACTGGAAGCAAGCTCGGGGCACGGTAATGAACTACATAAGGGTGAGTTGGGAAGGCATTAAGGAGAAGTAGGAAGGAGGATGAGAAGTGGGAATATCTTGCTGGCGGGTACCTAACTCTTCAATATCTTCTACTGCAGAGAAGGGGAAGAAGGGAGTGAGGCTGAAAATGAAAATGGCAGATTCCAGAGATGAGAGAGGACGAGGAGAGAAATGCTGGGGAATGAAAATGGTGGTGATGGGAGAGAAAGCAGGAGGAACTTCTATGAAGAGAGGCAGTGAGACGTGTTTCAAAGGAAAAGGGGTGTTGCAGTTAAGTTCAGTGGTGTGTGGGCTCCTGTGGTGTGACTGGGCTGGAAGGGAGGAAGCAATGCCCTTGGCTGTACCAGAGTACATTCTTACCAGGATGACTGACAGATCGAGTTCACAAACATGAAAGACATGCTCTGACACATGGCTTTTATTGCTTGAGAGTTAGTAAGGGTGGGAAAAGTGTTTGCACATGCCACCGTGGCCTGAAAGAATCCCCTCCCAACCTCCTGAAGTAAAATTAACCTGAGGAAACCAAAGCATGTCTCAACGGTGCGGGAAAGCTGCCTTTTTTACTTATTGCTCAGGTGTTGTGACTCCAGATTTTTACCATTGCTTAAAAGGTCTTTCACCTACAGTGAATCGTACCGGTGGCAGTCAGTGATACGTTCCTGTTCCCCCTTCAAGTATCTGTACTGATGGCTTTGCAATCTTGGCATTTGAACTCTGACCAAGCAGGCAGAAAGGACTGTCAGCCTGAATCAGCAGCAGATCAAACATCCTTCCATCCGTCTCTTCTACTAAGCTTTCCTTGCCCAGACTGTCTCTGTCGCTCTCCCTCCAGAGGAGTGATGCCATTTAATCAGTAAAACGAGACCAGCTCTCCAGGCAGGCCACTGACTTTTGGCACAGGGTAAGAGGCATTGTGCCTTTCAGGATTTTTCTCTGTTGGAAGTGCAGTCCTTTCTTGCAGCAGTTCCTCTCACCTTTGCATTATCTGGGTTCTTCTAATATGCTTGTATGTAGGTTTTGCTCTTCCACTCTCTGCCACCAGATAGCTCTGTTCTCTCTTCCTTGGGATGGAAGTAACACTGGCTTACTGGTGGGGAAAATGGTGCGTCTAGAGATATTTTTAGTTGCTCAGGTATCTCCACAAAGTAGGAGCCCACCTAGCATTTGCAAAAAAAATAGGATGTTTTATATGAAACTGGAAGATTGAATCGGAAGGGAAACAGAAGAAGGGGAGAGCATGCAGGCAGTGGCTTTTTTTCTGGTTTTTTGATAGTTCTTCCAGATCCATATAAATGCAAACACTGAAAGGCGCCACTGTCCCTTTATTTTTTTCTGAAAAAATTGTGCATTTGATAACCATCCAAGATGGATAAAATGGAGGAAAATGGGACATAGGTGCCACGGGCTCGCTGTTCTGTTGCTTGCTGTGCAACAGCAGCAGCTAGTCACAGTAAGTTTGATGCTTTGGGACTAAGAATTTTATTGTACATTTACTGCAAGTCATGGGATCTCAAAGGTGATCCACTGTACATGGAATTGTCTGAGGATGATCAGTTTAGAAATGCCTTTGTAGGTCTGTGTATCCGAGTGTAAGACTGCCATCAGCCTGGTGCTGTCCTCGCTGTGTAACACAGACTTTGCTTTCAGTAACTTCAGAAGCTTTTGTATCGAGCTTTTGTAGTTCTGGTAGAATCGCAGACTTGATGAAGTCACGCCTAAGCCGGCTGGGAAGTTTGCCGCTTAACCCACTCACGAATCAGCTGGTGAGCAATGGCCTGTTTGGGAGGGAACCAGGGTAAAAAACTACCATCGTCTTGCTTTGAAGATCTGGGCTCTCTCTTGAGACCCTCCACGATTTCCTCCAGGCCAAACCAACGGGCTTCCTCTAGTTCCAGGCTGTTCATTCTGATCTGGAAAGAATTGAGAGAGTACCAGTTCCTTAAATCAGATTTAAATGTGGGCAGCGGTACCTGGCTTGTTCTTGCATCCACAAAGATCCTACGCTAGAATGCCCAGAGTGCTTTATCCATGCCTGAGTTAAGTGCTGATGCCAGTACAGGAAAGGACATGACTATCCACCCGTGCTTTGTTGGCTTGGTTTCCTTAGGGAAGCCACAAATCAGGTAGCCCTCGTCCCTCACAGCACTGGCCTGCAAAGTACTAGTGGCTGAGCACAGTCATTAACATGGCAGAATCTGCATGTTCTATGGCAAATCTGATATTAATAGGAGAGAGTACCTCCTCTGCAAAGTTTAGAAGAAAAAATATAGGGGTGTTGGGCTCTGGGCTTGTATATATACAGTGACCTCTGCAAAATCTGGCATGCTGCAACAGAAGATATGATTATTTTGAAGTTTGTTCTTCACTTGTAGAGAAAGCCGATGGAAAACTGCATTTAGAGAGGATCTGATGCTCTCCGAACTACAGTCTGTGGACTGAAAGAGATTTTGCTATGTAAGGTGGGCAATGAAATCGTAGAATCATAGAATAGTTTGGGTTGGAAGGCACCTTTTAGAGGTCATCTAGTCCAACCCCCTGCCATGAGCAGGGACATCCTCAACTAGATCAGGTTGCCCAGAGCCCCATCCAGCCTGACCTTGAATGTTTCCAGGGATGGGGCATCTACCCCCTCTCTGGGCAGCCTGTGCCAGTGCTTCACCACCCTCAGTGTGAAAAACTTCTTCCTTATATCCAGCCTAAATCTCCCCTCTTTTAGTTTAAAACCATTCCCCCTTGTTCTATGCCTCAGGGGAACCCGAGTCTGCTCACCTCGGCCTGCTGTGCTCTCACCAAGGCATGACAAGCTATCATTAAGCAGCTGCTGGGAAAGGGCCAATGCTGAGAAGCTGAGTACCAGAGTGACTCCACCTCCAGGCCCACCTCTTCTGCCACCTCTCGCCGGACTGTCTCCTCCACGTTTTCACCTAGAAGCAACCAAAGTTAGGTAAGGACGGCCTGGCCTCAGGGCAGCAAACCGTGGCAAAGAAAATGTAGGCACACTAATTTCTGAGGTGTTCCAGCCCTGACTGCTCGCGTACAAGCCGCAGCTCTGACTGTGCCGACCTGGGAACACTCAATTAAATTAATCAACAATGCTTACCTCCCTTAAAGAGAGGCATCAGAGACGTTTTTGGGTTTGTCTATATACAGCTGGTGGACAGAACAATGCTGCCTCTCTTTATCATTTCCCTTTTTAAGCCATTTTCCCTCCTGTAACAAGAGGTCTGTAGTTTTTCTTCTGAGCCAGACTGCACTAGACACAAAATGGACTACAAAAGTACCCGGGCTTCTAACTTGGGGAGTCTTATACTTGTATTTACCATCAGGGACTAGAGCAACTGGTACACACCCGTAATTCCCATTCTCTTCAGATACATACAGCTATTTTGAATTCTGTCTGAATGGGAACACCGATCTATTCAGATCCAATATGTTTTTCCCTGATATCACCTATGTGTCCATCCTTCTCTGTGAACAGGCGTTTGGTTGATGTCCCCCCATTCTGCCCCCACACCCTGCACGTCCGAGGCCACTGCGCTGGACCAGAGACCACCTTACCCATGTCACAGAAGCCTGACAGCGCGGTGTACATCCCCTGGGGAAACGAGGGCTGTCGCGCAAGGAGGCACCGGCTCCCGTCGGACACCAGGGTGATAACCACAGGAGACATCTAGCAAATGCATCAAAAAGCAAAGCAAGGAGTTCAGACCAAACAAGTAAGTGGAAATTGTTGCTTTTCCTACCCAGCTGGGGGTCACTGGATGGACACTAAAGAAAAAGTACCCAGCTACACGCAAAGCACTCCTGCTGCCTTTTACAGGTTCCCCTCCGTGCGACTCAGCAGCGCTGGCTTGTCGCCACAGAGCCCCTGTGTTGCTTCCCTTTGCTGTTCAGGTGCTCACCTGTGGGTAGTAAGTTATTCCGCTGGCATGGCAGACACGCTTGCTGCCAGCTACGTTTTTCTGAGTGGGCTGCCCAGTTTTGCTACAGTACTGGTGGGAATCGTGCCACCGGAGAAGGGACTGGGCCTGCAAACACCAAGAGAGAAACACAAAATCTTATTTATACCTGGGGCAAAGAGATGATCCAGAGCGGTCTCCCTGAATGATACTTTGCTGTCTTCCCCCCAGCACGCAGTCATGCAGATAAACTCTGATTATGTCTGGAAGCCTCAGAAAGGTAAATGCAGTGCAGGCACTGCTTTGAAAAATGGCAGATTCTGCAATTGGTGTTTCATGCTTCTTGCTCTAGCATCCAAATTTGAACATGTTCGGGGGAGGTGGGGAAGACTCGTTCTTTATTGGGACATAATGAGAGTAGTAATGGGAAATGAACTATTCTAAGGAGTCTCCAGCCCTGAATACCTTCTTGAAAAATAGCCCAAGCACCACAAAAATTATAGAGCAGGAAAAGAAACATGAGCTATTTCTACTTATGGGTCAGGACAGCTGATTTTCACACACGGGTCTTTTCTTAGGGCTTCCAAACATAGGGCATCTGCAGAGTAACAGCTTGTAAGTGAGTAGTTGTAAAAGAGCAGCTCTGAGAGAAGATCTGTACGTTCGTTCATGAAATTTAGTTTGCCTAGAAGATTACAGAAGACTAGTGCCTGATAGTTGTTAAGCGGAGGACAAACTGGGATTGCTGCGACTACTGATAAGATCAGTATGTTTCACACGGGACATGTGGCAGGTTGATGCTAAATGGCTAATTACTGCGGTCATTTTTAAGCCACTTGTCTGTTTCTCTTTCCGTTCCAGCTTGCTTTTGGGATCGCAAATCTGGGAAAACTGCTGTAATTTATAGTGTGTTTGTACCTAGGTCACTGAAAGTGTACAATAGGTACTTCCACAATACGTATTAAATCATAAAACAATATGGGAGACAAGGAGAAGGGTTGATGTTAGAAATCACAGCTTCTTAAAGTAAAAAACCCTGTACCATACCGAAGCCAGCAAAGGAGAATCCTTCCCATCCACTACGAAGAGAGCCTTTCGTAAGTCAGTAAACGATCCCTTGAGTTCAGACTCAATGACTGATTTCTCCAAGGCTCCTGTTTAAAAAAACAACAACAAAAAGTCTTTGATCTCGTAAATTGCAGTTATTATCCCAACTTTACGCCCTTCATTGTTGCGGTGTACAATTTCTGGAAGTTCCCGTGGAAGTGACATCACATCAGTGGTAACATTCCCAAATGTTAAGTGACCTGCCAACAGCCCACCTTTACTAACCCCCACACAGGAACAGCAGTGCAGTTCTGTGGCTCTGACCCACCACGCTCACAACGGCTGCTACAGAGACTCAACCGAGTCCTCTTTGGCGGTAAATGTTCACCCAGCAAGGACTAGAGATGCTGCCGAGGCAGCATCTTCATCTCAGTAGATCAAACGTGATGGAAGAGGAGTCATCCCAACCTAAATCCAGGGCAAACTGTGGTACGTGCTCGTCTGAACAACCGATCAGCACCGACTTCTCTATCCACTGTTCGGTCTCTTTGAACTTTTCCAGGATCCTTTTCATCTCTAAACAGCAGGGGAAAGGGGAAGAAAAAGTTGTGATGAAAGCAAATTCACACAACCATGATGCTCTGTCTGGATCTTCAAGGCACATGCAATCTTGGCTCAAGGCAGGGTGCTCATGTGAGAGAGGGGACCAGACAAGTGGTCCCACCCGGATGGAGACCAAAAGTCTGCCTTTCCTCCTAGCTATTGGAAGTTCTGACCATGTCAAGCTAAAGATGCAAATGTTTTCATGCTTGGGGAGCAGCTGTCCGTTCTGTTTCTGTCCTACACTAGACAATACCTTTCTCTCAAAGAAAACTTTTCCTGCATTACGCCAAATAACCTTTGTCAGTTAGACCTTGCTTGTTTTCCTGCCAGCCCTTTCTCTTCAAAAGGCATGGTTCCAAATGTTTAAAACTGATCATCTCAAAACAGATCAGGTATATCTTGATATCATATGTGTGTGAAGAGCATGAGCGTGTGTCCTCATGCCAAGGTGTTAACTCTAAATAGTCTTTGGTTCTTAACAAATAGCACGCTGCATACAGCAGGCTGTTCCTGCACAGCTTGATAGCTTTTCAACCCCCATGTAAGGAGCTGCTTACTGCAAACGACTCTGTATCATTTCAGCTGTGCGATCCAGGAGGTGTTTCTTTCCAGACACATGCTCACCTGCTGCACTGAGTTGTGGTACCAAATATTTCTTCCCAGCTTTCTGCAGGAAGGGGGAGAGATTGTGAAACAGGTAGAAAGTTCCTGAGGTCTGGGCTTGTCTACAAAGGCTATCATCTTCCTTTAGCTCATTTAAGTATCTGCAGTGAGAAAAGAATTGGGAAGATGAATTCAAGATCGTGTTGAGATTACCTGTGTTACGCTTATTGGGATGCATTTATTTTGCACAGAGCAGGAGGGCTGGATGGACATTACAGATTTTATATGTTTCTAGAGTTTTCGACAGCTGAGTCCGCTCTTTGGTGGGCTGTTGCCTCTAGTGAAGGTGCCGTGTGTCAAAAACCATTGCAATTCTTACTACCACACAAGTAGCCTCGAGTCTTGGACATCCAAGAAGATCAGTAACCCAGTCTCTTAATCGAAGAGGTCCGCTTTATAGACATGATCATTTGTGTGCAGGAAACCTCGATCTTCCCCTTTGTCCCCCCAATCTGGGTGGCGCGAAGTCCTGTTTGGCAAGGTTACTGGGTGCTTCAGATGTTGAATATGCTTCCCATCAGGCTACGTTCTACCTGCCGCACTGACGTGAGAGGTAGAGACCAAGCTGAAGTCTTAGGGCCCAGCTGGGCCCGAGTTAGGAAAAGCAATCATTGGAAAAAGGGTCTCAGGATGTGCTTCTTTCAGTCTGTTTGAAGTAGTATTTAAAATGAGGTGAGCAGCATCACTTCAAGTCTGCCTTGTATTTTAAGAGATCTTTAGCTAGGACAGCAAGCATAGGCATTCATTAACAGAGCTTCAGCCTGAGAGAACCAGCTCTTATCAGTGGTGCAGGGAGTGGAGAGATTTTGACTGTGACCATTTACAGAGCTCGCGTAGCACTACTGTGTTATTGCTGAACTGTTAAAAGATTAACCCCCGGGTTAGATTTAGGTAGAGCTTGTGACAGAGGACACAAGAGTGCCAAACTCTGGTCTTCTCGCAGAAGAATCAGATGAGAACTTACCTCATTTTTCTAACATAGGTAGAGTGTAACCTGCAGACAAGAGAGGACGCTCTTCTATACGCTGCTTGATAAATCCCAGCCATAACCAACACTGGTAGCTGCCTCTGCCTAAAAAGAGAAACATAGAATATAATGGAGGAGCCCTGCAAAGTTAAGTTTGATTTAAAAGGTGCAATAACCCACTGCTACCAGAAATCTCCCTCTCGCAGAGTCTGCAGAGTCCTGGCATTTGCTTTCTAAAATGATCACTTTGGTCTTAGTCTCTAGTCACACATCAAACCCAGTTTTGGGCAATTTTTTTAAGACTGTTTCAAGATACCTCCATTTGTTTCCATCTGTGAGTGCGCACAGAAGGTCTTACAGAAATTGCTCTAAGACTAGGGTAAATGTTCCTGTCCTAAACTCCTGTATCCCTGGGGAAAAGAGCAGTGAAGGTGGCTGCTGTCTTGTTTGTTTCCTACACAGTTGTAATGGCCTCGATCCAACTGAACATCCTATTGCAGCACACAGTAGATCTGTGGGAAAGGCACTGATGCCAGAAGAGAATGAAAGACAAAATATCAGCTGCGGAAGAGAATTCCCTGAGTTAGATGAGAGACAGCAGTTGCAGCTGAATTGGATCATCTCCAGCTATGAATGTTTTTTGTGCCAAAGGATCCTACCACACTTTCGGCTCAGGCAATCACAGACTGCAGTTTGAACTCAGCTTCAGGATGTCAGAAAATCGCCAGAAATGCTACCATCTCTAGCATTCATCTGAAGCAAAAATGAACTATGATTCAGAATCCTTAACGATTACTTTGAATATTTCACTTTTCAACCATAGAACTCGAAGCCCTTTAAGGAGGAAGTTACGTTTGCTTCGTTTTACAGCCCGAGACACATAAGCAGTGCCAAAGAAGAGTCTGTGAGTCCTTCCTTTCGGTAAAGGTCAGTGATGGCTCCCGAGCCTGGGTGGTGCCTGAGCAGAGGCTCCTGCCTGTACGTGGAGGCAGTTTCTGCAGCGTGGAGCCTTTGCCTCGCGGCTTCTGACATCTCTGCCCCAGATCCCACTCTCCCACTGTCTCAGCTGAGGGCGGTCTTCACCGGGATGATCCCTGGGGAGACGGGGGAGCCAAGCCTGCTGCGGAAGCCACTGGGGAGAGCGTCGGCGTCCCTGCTCGGCGCTGCCGCAGCAGTGGGAATTTGGCACGCTGCCGACCGGCTCCGGCAGACGCGTGTGAGGATGGCGACTGTCGCAGAGACCGTGTCTGAAACGATTTTGTGGTGCGATGATTACGTGTCCGTCACTTCTCCGCCCCCACGTCTCGTATAGCCTGGCGTGTGACAGTCTCCAGCACAGCAGCCAGCACTGAAGCGCGGAGTTTACAAACAGCTCTGCACTTTGCTCTGGAATGAGCAGCGGGATGTGACCGGCTGGGGACAAGAGGAATAGCTTGTACCTGGAACGTGAAATGCAAAGTGTGCAGGCGTTTTAACACCTTCCTTCCTAGGAACCACAATGCCAGATTGACTGAAAACTCGGAGACGGTAAAAACTTGGTCTCGGGAGGCCAGCCCGAACTCCCCTGTCTTGCCTGCAGATCTCGCCTGCGCTGTACGTTCGGCAGGCGGTGGATCTAGGCCTGCCGTTCCCCGCGCGTTTTCCCCACTTACTGAGCTCTGTGCAGAAGGACTGCTACCTCCAGCAGCAGGGAAGGGCTGTAGGAGTCCCACGCTGACCTCAGTGGGAAGCACTGCTCCTACAGCCAACACGGGAGCAACCCTCTTACTGGGTCCCAGTCGCTCTTCCCCCACTGGGAGTGCTGGGAAATGTAGTTCTGCACAGGCTGGCTGCAAGCCCTTGGCAAAGCTACGTGGCTGACCGGTATCTGCTCCGGATTTTGATTAACTTCTGGAGCTACTGAGGCTGCCTGAGAGTAAATGCTCTTTCTTTCCCCCCCCCCCCCCCCCCCCCCCCCACCTGCTCCATTCTATCAGAAATCCGCGTGCTGTATTTTGCCACGCAGAAGTTATTATGAGAACAACGCTACTGCAGTAATTTGAGCTGTTCTTAACAGAGGAGTTTGTGCCTGGTAGATTCTTTCTCTTTTGTCTTTTTTTTCCTTTTCCCCAAGCTTCTCTGGTTTTTGTATCAGTAACATAAAAGCATTGTTTAAAGTTAAGGACCATATGTCCTCAAACAGGAAAATATGCCAAGAGCTGTATATATCTAAAGGACGGAGCTGCTTAGCGTTCAAGCGCCCAAACCCGCAGCTGAATTTGCAAGTGAATAGCGCCGATTGGAAAGCGAGCTGTGCCAAGACAGATGTCAGAATAATGACAAATTATTTTCGTGCCTTTACAACTGAACAAACAGATTCTTCTCAAGTACTGAAAACATTATTCTGGGCTGGAACCTACCTGCCTATATTTAGCACAAAGAGAATTTTATAAACATACAAAAGTAAATGTTTTCAGGGCAGCCTTTTGCTTTTTGGTCATGAATTGAGACATGCTAATCGAGAATTCATGTGACGTAATTTGAGAGCATAGCTTGTAAAAATAATAAATAGAACGTGCAGGGAAATAGCACTCTTGTTACCAGCATTACTTACAAGTTTAGATTTAATTATGCTTGACTGCTCTTTGTGCGCTTCCTGAAACAGAGCAAGCCAAATCTTATTAATCCACTAGGCTAATTGGATTAATGGACAAAACACATCTTCCCTTAATAAGATAAAGGATTGAAATATAATCCCTAAGGGAAGTATCCACCCTGCTGTTAAAACAAACAGGTTTATTGACCCTCGCTGCCCCCAGAAATGGATCTTGGAAGAAGAGCTGGTTTTAGAGGGAAGCAGTTGGGGCAGATACTTTGGACCTCAAATCTTGGGACAGCCTCTCAGCCTTCTTCGGCCCAAAGCGATCAGTCATTCGGTAAGTGCACCCCTATCCACGTTGAGGGATTAAAAGCCAGAGCATTATGCTGCAGCGTAAAGACTTCTTTGAAGGCAGTGCAGTGCTGTAGCCTCTCGTTGCTATACGCAGCTGAAAAAAATCATGGATTAGCCTAATTGTGTATACCTGGCCTCTGTGCCGTGCAAAGATATGTAGAGAAAATGAGTTTAGAGTCACTTCTGTGACTATCTGACTGGTGGGAAGCCATGCAGCCTATGAGAGATTCCTTGTGCCTTCTCCAAGGGTCCATACACCTGCGTGCGATTGCGCATTGCCCTATTAAGTATTTCTGCAGAATATAAGCAGGGGAGACGATTTTGAAATTAACAGAGGCTTTCTCGTCATTTATTCACGTAATTATTTACTTTAAGGAGCACAAGTATCAGCTGTCATTTTGGCACTGGGTTGCTGCTTTGTAAGTATTTTTGAGCCAGGCTCTGAGTTGCGTGAATTGCATCTACAAACTGTGTATATTCTATTTCTCCCCTGCAGATACTGTACTCCACGCTAGAAGCAATCCTGTGAGTGAAGTGAAGGCCTGGCCATACAAACTCATCTCTGACAGCTTCCTGTAGCTTACTAATTTAAGCTTTGGCAGGCCACCAGAGGAAGTGAATCCCTGAGACTCTCCTGATGCAAGAAGAGCCAACGAAAGGAGCAGGCAAGGAGGACGCAAGCAGTGGGAACAAATACTTGTGATCTCTTACGTGGACAAGATTGCAAACCAGGCACATCTTTGGTCCTGTGTTGCTAAGGTTTTTTTTAAGATCTGGGTTTGTAAAATATTCACATTGGTATTAGCAGCGGGTAAAAGATTTTTCAAGCCAAAGAAGTGGCTGGAAAATGTAATTCTAGGCTAAGAAGAGTTATACTAGTAATCTTGCTTTTTCTTGCTGTTGTTTTGTGTTTCTCCAGCTGCCCCCATTAAGCAGAAACAAGCATTAGAATTGCTAACAGCTGGCCCTTGCAAAACAACTGTTAATCGCTTTAAATACATAAAACTAGCAAACTCACACCAAAAACTTATAGTCAATCCACAAGAGCCCTCTTGGTGAAAAAAACATATTTCTTTTTTAGGAAGAGCCCAAGGAAAGACAAACCGAATCTTTAAAGAGAAAGTTAACGAGTAGTCTTTCCCTCTATCATTAAATTTTAGATGCAAACTAACCAAATTTGGCTTTTCTCTGAAGTTAGACTTGTGGTGTATATTATGCATGTGAGGGACTCCTACAGTTTCTTATACTCAGGGTGAGGACCTTGAAAGAAAGAAACTAATTTGACACTGCTGCTGACATTCTGTGCTCCTAATGCTTGCCCAGGTGTAGAGGAGACGCTTTAATGTCTGAATGACTTTGTAGTAGGATTTGCTCGTTTCAGCTTATTGGGGTAGCATGTGCGTTTTGTCTTTTCCCCTCCTGCTGCTTTTGGTTAGGGAAGATCCTCCAACTCTGGCACTGATTTGCCAGCTATAAATGTCACAAAAAAACTGAGGATGTAGGATCCAGCCTCTTGACTGCAGGCAATGACTTCATTTTGTGAGCAGACTAATCACTGGCACACAAGCACCGTTTGATGAACATGTGTGACACTAGATGAGGCTTCATCTCTTTACGAAGGGCAAATCTGGGTTGTTAATACACTTTAAAAAGCTAAGCAGTGCTGTGAGCTAACTTGGTATGATATAAAGATGACTCACCCGTGTGTTAAAACACTGCATGCAGGTCACGGCCCGTCGTCTCCAGAAGGATACTGAAGAACTGGAAAAGGTTCAAAGAGGACAAGAAGCATGATCAAAGACTTGGAGTACGGCCGCTGCGTGGAACTAGGTAGGCTTTGATGCCTCAGCCTGTGTAAGGGATAGGTACCAACTGTCTGCTGTCTCATCCCATGCAGGAGCCTGGTTAATCAAATCTAACTAGCTGGAGCCACGTTCCCAGGGAACAAACGGAGGGGGTTTTCCATGCCCTGGCTACGGGATGGCACAACTGCTAGGTGAAGGGTGTTGTGGATGCAAACCAGTTCTAGCTCAAGAGAGGAGACATACTTCACAGAGAAGTCTGTCGAGGGTTACTAAATAGACCACATCAGGCTGAGAAAGTCCCCAAGTTAAAAGTGTTTGGAGGCTGGGACAGTACTCTAGGCAGCGTGGGCTAAACGAAGCTTTGGTGTGAGCCGCTACAGTTGTGCTCTTATGAGGCCTCTTGTGCTCCATTCTTGGTTTAGATGGACCTTTCTTTGAGTATCATAGAATCATAGAATTGTTCTGGTTGGAAGAGACCTCCAAGATCATCGGGTCCAACCATTAACCTATCACTACCAAGTCCCCCACTAAATCATATCCCTTAGGGCCTCATCTAAACGCCTTTTGAATACCCCCAGAGATGGGGACTCCACCACCTCCCTGGGCAGCCTGTTCCAATGCCTGACAACCCTTTCGGTAAAGAAGTTTTTACGAATGTCCAATCTAAACCTCCCCTGGCGCAACTTGAGGCCATTTCCTCTTGTTATGTTGTCTGTTACTGTCCTTCAGCTTAGGGCCTACGGAGTGCTCCTACAGGATCGCTCGGAAAAGGAAGCATGTTGTTAGGCTTGTGCTTGCTACAAAGGAGTCAGTGTTTCTGCTAGAAAGCACACAGAGCTCTGGAAATCCTAAAGCAAGTCTGAAAGCCACTTGTTCTGCTGCGGTGCTCTCTCAAGGAGTGTTCCCGTTGCACTTGTTCTTAGAGATAGTAAGTGCTTCTTAAGAAGGTCCCGACATAACAAATTGCTGTGCTAAGGCCTGCTTGAAGCTGCCCAACCCCATCAGCAGGTGATAATGCACAAGTCCAGCATAGAGCCATTTCCAAACGATCTTTTAAGGCAACTGGAACGTCAGGGACTATGCTGGAGTTGAGAAAGGCAGGAGAAAACGAGTAAGTACTCTCTACCTAACCGGCAGAAAGCACCGACAAGGGGCAGAAACAGATTCATGGAGCGAGACGATGCCGTGACTATTGGAAACAACTCTTGATTGGACTGCTTGGTAGACGCCAAAATCCTGGGCTCCTTTTAGCAGAAATCTCTTTGCCTTCAGCCCCGGGCTGACCAATACAAGCGAGCCCACAACTAAACACGCAAATAAACTTGTTGTTGTTGTTCTCCACTGCCTGCCTTACTTCCTAAAAATATCTGAATAGTGCAAAAGATGATGAAAGCAGTGAATCTCGCTAGAAAGAATCTGAATGCCTCTACAGCGTGTGAGGTTTTGCCAAATCTCTAGAAGCTGCTGTTAAACCTCTGGCTAGATATTACGGACTTTTTGGATAATAGGGCTTTAACTAGATGCCTCAGCTAGAAGCTTGGATATCATTCCAGTGTTTCCTGCTAGTTGTAGGAGTTGTATTTCTGTTGGAAGACGACCAACACGAGAGGAAAGGAAGGCTTATTTTTTTGATGGATAGTTCCACTAAAAACTGGCCTTCTTCCTGCTCTGGCGCAGCAGTACTCGCAGTACTGGCGATATAGTTGGCCGTGCGGACACATCTGTGTCCACATCTGGACAAGAAATGACTAAATTCACTTAATATGGTTGTTTGTTTCTCAAATGAGATATGTCATATCTCGTAGTCTTCTCCAAAACGGGGCACGACACCCGATGTCGCGATGTTTGCTCTTCCAAAGGTGTTGCTGAGGGAGTGGAAGCTGAGGTAACAGTTTAGGGAAGAAATCTTCGCTGTGGATCATGCTGCAACCTCCAGTTACCTGTTATGAATGAGGTGGGTTTAAGCCGGTGGAAAGTAGCCCTGCTAAAGGATGTGTGTTAAAAGGGGATTTTGATCCCCGTTATGTCTTTCCCAGCGCTTTGTAATTGTTGTTGTGAGAGCTTTCCAGCTAAGGGTGGCCAAAAATGTCTGTCTTAAAGAAGGAGGGTCACAGGCTGGCTAGGCTAGTAAGGCGATGAAGCCCACATCTAAAAAGAAAGGGAAAATCGCTTATAAAACTCCCTGATTCTAACTTAATTGCTGGAACCGTAATGAACAAATAACTATTTTATTTATGAACTCCTAGAAAACAAAGATCTGTCACGGCAAGTCACATCCAAGCAGCTTAATGTCCTTCTGTGATAGCTGAGGGCTCTTGCGAGCCAGAGAGGGGGGAGAGGGGATACGCGTTGTGATCCAGCTTTCGGCACTGCCTCGCGAGATGCCTTTGTGATCTGCAGGGTCTGCGTGAAAGCCCTGGAAGGAGGGGCGGCTGCTTCAGAAACAGCACCTGATGAAGGGACCGACTGTCAGGCTGGAAACATCTTCACCTGGGCTTTGCAGGAGAAGACGAGCAGAAGTATTGGCCCCCGGCAAGGGCTTGGATGACGGAGCAGAAAGTATGCTGTGAAATACAGCGGGCGACACCAGCTGGAGAGCGGGAGGCGCGAGGTTGGTTCAGAATCAAAATTCTCAATAGAAATTAGTAAGATAAACGAGGCGAGACTCTGGAAGAGCGTTAGCTGTGCGAGCAGAGGAGAGCTGGCCTGCTCCCGAAACGAGAATCGGGGCGCGTTGCGCTCGGTTGTGCATCCAACACTGATCACCGACAACATGCCATTGTGGCCGAAAAGCAGATGCCGATGGGGGTGTCTGTTCCGAAGCGTCAGCCGGGAGCTGTGGAAGCGGTCCCCTCCTCGCTGGGGCAGGACAGACTGACCGCAGCAGGACAGACTGACCGCGGGGGCCTGGGCCGGGCCCTGCCCTCCAGCAAAACCCCGACCCCTCGGGGGAGCAGAGGGTGCTGCCGGGGGCGGGAGTGCTGCGGCGCGGTCCCACAGGGCGCAGCGACCCCGGCAGCGGGGCGGGGGCCCGGGCGGGGCTGCAGGCGGTGACCCCCCGCGGCTCCCGGCGTTTTCAGCCTTTTCTTTGGGCACTTTTACTGCAAAAACGCCGCTTTTGGCTTAGTCCTTCTCACGGGTGTTACTGCCGGGGTGGAGGTTCCCACTGCCCTCTGCTTTATTTCCCCGCTGTGATTAAAACCAGAAAAGCCGCGCGCTTTGGGGGGGCCTTTTCCAGCGCCGCGCGCCCCGGGAGGGCGGCGGGGGGACCCCCAGGGCCGCGCGCCCACGTGGAGCGGCGGCGGCGGCGCCTGCGCAGTGCGGCGGCCGCCGCTGTGACCGAGCTCACGTAGCGCGCCGGCCGCCCGCCCGCCCCGCCTCGCGCGGGCCGGGGGGGGCGTGGCCTGGGCGCTATAAAGCCTCCGCGGGGCCGGCCGCGCGCGGTCGGTTACGCCACTGGGCAGCTCGCGCCTGGCCGTTACCGGCGCCGCTGCCGTCGCCGTCCCCTCCGCGCCCCGTCAGCCGCCGCCCCCTTCGCTCAGGTGAGGCCCGGCCGCCCCCGCTTCTCACCGGTACCGCCGGCGGGGGTGGGTGAGTGGGTGGGTCTGGGGGACGGCGCGGCGTGAGGGGAGCGTCGGGGTCCGTACGCCGCGGCGGCCGCTACGTGGGCGGGGGCGATACGTGGCAGCGCTCCGCCGCCGCCGGCCCTCCCGGCGAGGGGTCGGTGCTCCGGCCCTCCCGGCCGTTACGTAACGGGAGCCGGCAGCCTCCGGAGGGGGGCGGGAGGGCGCCGCCGCGCCGGCGGGCAGGGCCGCGGCGGCCCGCCCGGCTTCCCGGGGCTGGTAGACTAAACAGTGCCGCCGCCGCCGCCTCCTCCCAGGAGCCGCGGCCGCCTCCCCACGGCCAGCGTTTAAAGGTGGCCGCGAGCAGCTCGGAGCCCCCCCGCCCGGCTCAGCTCGGCTCCCCTCCCCTCCGGGGGTGCGCGGCGCAGGTGGGCTCCCGCCCGCCGGTCCCACCCCGGCTTGGTGGCACCTCCCCGGGAGCCGGCGGTCGGCATCTCTCCAACCGGGGGCTGCTGGTGCGTGAAGGGGAGCTACGTGCAGCTGATGGCCCGCTCGTTTGTGCTGCTCCGGGAGTTGTGCTGCCCGGGCACCGAAACGATTTCGCGCTTGGATGGATGAAAAGTTACTTTGCATAAGCACTGAGGGGGCTGCGCTGGCTGTCACACATCGTGTCTGTAACCGCGGGCGCCGTGTGTAGTGATTGCATCGTGGGGAATAAGGCGTATCGTGATTTCCCTCTCTTTCTACTGCTTTGGGTTGGAGTCAGCCGGTTGCATGATGTAAAACCTGTCTTGCATCTAATTTTGCAGTAAGCTGTACCCTTGAGCAGGTATCTTGATAAGATCTAACCTAACTAGAAGGAAAAACTCCCGTGTGGAGTCTTGAGGGTGCTGTTGAATGAAGAGAAAATAAAAACGTCAGACACGCTTAGAGTAAATCTTCCAGTTTACCTGAAAAGCTCTTAGAGGAGAGATACTTCAGGGTTACAGAGAGAAGGTTCAAAAGGATCGCCCGGCACTCAGTTTCATACGTTTTTTCTGCTGAATTCAGTAAGAGGAGTTGCAGAGGCACTTGAGGCTGAAACGTTCACCTACTTTGGATACATAAAAATTCAGTGCTCAAGCTTTTAGTAAACGAAAGAAGCTATCAGTTACAAGAAGTAGATAAATGTTAAATGCAGCTTCTTACGATACCAAAGACTTACTCAGCTAAGTATGCGGACAGGGGCACAGGGTGGAGAGTAAAGGTAGTGACTTCCCCCAGAAGCAGAGGCCTGCTTTAGGGGTAAGAGATGTTCTCTGTCTTACTGTTCTGCGCACATTGCTGCTTTGGGATCGTTGTTGGATACGTTTCAATGTCTTGAACCATACTACAAAGCATTTGATTTGACTTAGAGTTCTCTGTACTGCTTCTTAATTATGTGGTGACAGAACCAGTGCTGATTTTTTTTTTTGTCTCTCTCCTTTTTCTTTTTTTTTTTTTTTTTTTTTTTTGCCTCCTGGGACTCAAAATAACAGGAATGTGCCCAAATCTTGCTATGCTAAGAGTGTCAATTCTGCCATTTAAGCAGTGATTGTGGCGTAGGTAGGCACATCTCTTCTAGCTGTTAATTCATTTAGAAGCTGAAGAAGCAGCCCCATTTCATGAACTGCTGTCCGGCGGCAGTGCTGTTGTAAGCAGTTCCTGCTCTGTGTTCTTCTCACGGGGTGGTACATCTGACAAACCACATCAGAAACGAGTGTATGGGGGGGATCACTACCTGATCTCCCAGCAAAAAATAGCTGGCGTGGATTAGTTCCCGTTGCTAATTCACCCCATAGCCCTACACATGACAGGTCATCTACTGGCCCAGCTGAGGCGGGGATGGGGAGGCAGGAGCTGCTGCAGACTCTGCTGTTGAGCCACAGGGTTAACATATGCGTTAAGAGCCGAAAGGGAGAGCGGCTCTCTGACCTGTGGAGATTTAAACATTGTTGCATAATGAATGGTTTTACAACCTAGTGTTTAAAGCTGTGATTTTGAGGCGTGCACATAGATGAGGAAATACCCGGTGCAGTTTGAAAAACGTAAATGGTAGATAATAAGTAACGCTACGGAAGGAGTGAGGATAAGTAGAGGTTTATGGGAGGAGAACTCTGCCTCCGTATTGAGATTGATATAGATAAGGACACTTCTTAAGGAAGCGGTCCAAAAGAATTTACTTGTTGGAAAAAAAAAAAAAAACGAAACAACCTTACTTGATAAATTGCGTCTGTTTAACCAAGGAAAGACTGAAAATAAAGTCTGTGCTGGAACGATACCTTTGCTGCCGCTTGTGCTGTGTGTTTCTAGGCAGCGTTCTTGCAATAGCTTCAGACTTGCTGCTCTCCTCGAGAGGGGCAGGCTTTCTGCTACTGCAGAACCACCTGCGGGGCTACAACTTCACCCTCAAAGATCTTCTCTGCTACTATTTTTCAGCTGTTGATCGTTGGGATTTTGCTACTTTCTTTATAATCACTCTTAATATCTGAAAACATTCTGTATATCTCTATAGATACTCTGCTAATCCTTGAGCAGAAGGATAAATAGAAGGATAGCCTCCTGCTTGTTGTGTCTAATAGGATAAGTGCTCCGCTCCATTGCCAGTGTTCTTTGTTTTGACTTAGAAAGTTAAAACAAGTGGGCTCTGGGAGGGCTGTGTCCGTTCAGTCTTACTCTGGAAGAAACCGAGGAAAAACTTGCTCTGACTCCTTGGGTACCAATCAGTGTGCAAACGCCCCTGTTCTATAGTCAGACTCGTGAGTGCTGTCCTCAAGTTGGCAATAAATGATATTAAAAACGCGTCACCTACTTGACTCTAAAATTGATTCTCATGTCTTATTAGAGATGACTTATATTACTTTTATATATAAAAGATCACTTATATTACAACTTTGTCATTGAAAAGAAGCCTAAAACACGCCATGTTCTTTTGTTAGCAGCAATTCTAGAAAATCTTTCTTCTCGCACTGCTTAGATCTTATTTTTAAAACAGCCTTTAAACGTAACGTGCTAGAGAACTGGATTCTAATGTTTCTGTCCTGAGACTTAAGCAATGATGGCAGCTAAATGTTCTTGGTACTTAGTCCTTACTCTGGGAAAGTTCTTTCATTTTGAGTAGTATTTCCAGTCACATCGTGTCATGAGGCTATAACTTGAACCCTGTTCATAGAGACAGGAGAGTGCCGTGAGCAGCTATCATTTGTGGTGTTATCCTCTTCCCCCCCTAAACTCAGCTCAGTTTAACTAATTTTTTTTTTACATGCAGTGGGATACAGTAAGGATTGTGAGGGTGGACCAGTATTTAAATTGAAAGTTGAGGTTCTTGGTGATTCGTTTTTGACTCCTGGCCTTGCAGTAGACTTAATTTAGAGGAGGTCACTTATTTCTTACTTAAATAAAAAAAGCTATTTTGGAATTAAGTTAGAGCTATACCAGAATAATTCCATATCAAAGCATGCCTTCAGTTTCCATCTTCTATCTGTATTTTCTATCTTGTTTTCTGGATCCTGGTAGGCACCTGGGAGCTTGGAATTGGCAGCGAGGAGAGTTGTATAGTAACCACCTTCGGTTAAACGCTTCAGTCACCAGTTAGCATGAGCTTGATTGTTGTGAGGTTATATCACTCCCTGAAGTTTGTCTTAACTTCCCTTTTCCGTCTGCTTGCATGGATGCTACAGGCATGTCCGCTCTCGTATGACTCTTGCAGGTCTGTTTCTACTCGTAGAGCAGAGCTGAACTCTTTAAAAAGTCCCCCAAAACCCACCTCTAAGTTTCATCATTTGAAATGGCATTTGTTGTGTATCCCTGCTGTTAGGGGAATCCTGTGCTGTGCTTGGCAGTATCGTTTGTTTAATTGTGGCTTTGTTTGACTTGTATCTTCATGTTTGTTTGTTCTTTGCTATTTTTTCCCATTTGTGTGTTTTTGTTTGTTTGTTTGTTTTTTTCCTTCCTGCTCTGCCATGTTTTGCTGTTTCAAAGCTTAGCAAAGGTACTTCTTGGGGTTGTTCAGCCTGGAGAAGAGAAGGCTCCAGGGAGATCTTACTGCGGCCTTTCAGTACTTAAAGGGGGCTTATAGGAAAGATGGGGACAGACTTTTTAGCAGGGCCAGTTGTGACAGGACAAGGGGTGATGGTTTTAAACTAAGAGAGGGGAGATATAGGCTGGATATAAGGAAGAAGTTTTTCACCATGAGGGTGGTGAAGCCCTGGCACAGGTTGCCCAGAGAGGTGGGAGATGCCCCATCCCTGGAAACATTCCAGGTCAGGCTGGACGGGGCTCTGGGCAACCTGATGTAGTTGAGGATGTCCCTGCTCATGGCAGGGGGTTGGACTAGATAGGCTTTGAAGGTCCCTTCCAACCCAAACTAGTCTGATTCTTGCGGAAAGTCGGGAAGCTCCCATGTTAAAGCTGTCAGCTGGACTCCCACTTCTGTATGTGGGTAGTGGATTCCCTCCTCTCCGAGATGCTCAGCTGCCATCTTTGTGTTTGCCTGAGGGACACGGCTGAGGAGGAGAGTCAGACTGACAGGAATAATGTAGAGAGGATTTTCCTCTTGTTTTACTTCATGTCACTGACAGGAAGAAATTAAGCCTACTTATTTGGCAGCTTGTGCCTCTAAGAGATTTCCAGCATCTCTCTTAGCTGAGCTTTATTTTCTTTGATTTGGGAACCTGTAGCTGATCCCTTTGCAGTAGTTCTGAAAGCCGTGCTACTTAGCAACTGCTGTTAGGGCAGCGAAAGCTTGGCTGGCCGCTGCCTTGCGCTCTGCTTCCAACTCTCTGAATTCCGGCTGGGAGGGAAGTAATCTTGGGTAGCTGAAAGCTATTACGCGAGCCTGAGTCCTTGCAAATGACAGAAAAGCTGGAGACTGCGAAAGGAAAGAAGAATGAAGTTGGAAGTGACCTCTGGATGTTGTGTAGTCTAACCTCCTGTTTGAAGCTGGGTGAGCTTGGAGGTTAGGTTAGGCTGCAGGCGAGCTTGTCCCATTTAGTTTTGAAATTCTTCCAAGAATGGGAGATCCAGTTTCTCTGGGCAACCTCTTCTGGTGCCTAACCACTGTCGCTGTGAGAAACTTTCTCTTTGTACCTACTTAGAATTTCCCCTGTTGCAATTTGTGACCGCTGCCACCCACTCACCCTTTTGCTGCGTACCTGTGAGGGTACGAGGAGGGAATAGGGTTGCTGCTGTGTTCGGAGTCAGCCCAGTGTTGGAGCAGGCTGTAAAGGGAGGTGGAGAAGAGGAGAAACTACAGGCTTTAAGGCATCGTTCTGTCATGTGAGGTGGAAGACTGTCACCAACAGCCGTAGGTGGAGAGGAAACATCGTTTTCATCACCTTTTCGGTGGTGGTTTGTTTTGTTTGTGTGTTAGAAAAGTTTCATGTTGATTAATAGTTAAAAAGTAAACTTTCTGAAGCTTTCCTTGTTTCACCAAGTGCGGTAAACAAATAGCTCAATGAATTCTGAGTACTGATAATGTTAGCAAATATTTATTGTGTAGTAGAACTGTTTGTGCTTTGTAATTGATTCACAGATGTATTAGCTTGAGTGCTGAATGAGCAGGAGGCGCTTGGCTTTCTGCAGAGCAAAATATGAATTGAGCAGTGTGTTTAATAGGAATACAGGTACATGCCGGTGTCCTTGAGCATGTGGATACAGCTTCTTTTAAGTAAAGAGTGAAACTTGCCAGCAAGAAAACTTGATTCCAGATGCGACCCATTAATTTACAGCAATTACTCAATTGAAGAGCTTGTTTAATGAGGTTGCTGTTAGCCACAGAAGAGGGAGGTACAGTTGTATAGATGTTGCCAGGATCCCTGGTTTATGTTGAAAACTAGGTAAGTGTTACAGGCTGGCTGGAGGGTTGTATATTTGTTCATTGTGTTTAGGGCTGGAGTTTGATGAATGGATTAAACCTGTGCTGCTACCAGAAACAAGAATTTTGCCTGCCTTTGCTGTCTTTGACTGCCAGTTCCTGCCTCCAAATTGCCCTCTTGTGCTGGCATGGCTATATAGTGGACTGTATCGGAACTGAACCAGAGTGAAATGAGCTTTTGGCAGATTTTTTAGATCAGTTATGTTTGAAATAGACTGATTTAGCGTGTTGCCTCACTGCCTGCGGAGGGGACGAGCAAGCGAGGAGGAGGTGAGGAATGCTGCTGTGGACAGCAGGGCTGGTTTAGAGCATTGGTGAGACTGAGGCACCTGACTCGACAGGGGGAGAAAAGCAGGACTCCAGGCTTCCCTCTCCAAATTTTTACTTTAGAACTTGCTTTCTGCTGGTGAACGTGTCAGAATATTTCAGCCCTTCAATTTTGGTCATGCAGATTTCAGATGATTTACAAGAGTTGGAGATGGTGCTGCTTTTCTAGGCTCATAATGAGTTTCCTGTTGTTCCTGTTAGTGCCAGCGAAACTGTGCTTGCCCTGTCCAAGAGGCTGTCTGCAGAGTCAGTAAATCTGAACCCGTGTACTGCTCTTTCTGTAGAGGTGGAAAGGAAAGGAGGGAGCTGCTTCCTCACCCTTCAGGTGCAATATGAGACGAGATCCTGCACTCTGGAGTCAAAGGAGTGCTTCCTGTTAATACCTCCTCTTCTGGGTGGAATGATTTTTCTTTGGGTGTGACTTTTGCGCTTTCCTCATTTTGTTTACACCTTCCTTGTGTGAATGGCACACCTGGTTTTATGTTGTTTGCTCTCAGTTATTGTCAACTTGATCAAAAGCATATTGCTGTCTTCCCTAAATAGGCTGAGTCATGTTGTATCTGGACTTGCTTTGTGATGTTTCTTTTTTTTTTCATTTTTTCTTTTTTTTTATTTTCATTAGTTGTCTCATTAGTTGTTTTTGTTTCATTAGTTGGGAGGTGATTGTCCCCCTGTACTCGGCCCTGGTGAGGCCGCACCTCGAGTACTGTGTTCAGTTTTGGGCCCCTCACTACAAGAAAGACATTGAGGTGCTGGAGTGTGTCCAGAGACGGGCAACGGAGCTGGGGAAGGGTCTGGAACACAAGTCCTATGAGGAGCGGCTGAGGGAACTGGGGGGGTTTGGCCTGGAGAAAAGGAGGCTGAGGGGAGACCTTCTCGCTCTCTACAACTACCTGAAAGGAGGTTGTAGAGAGATGGGGGTCGGACTCTTCTCCCTAGTAACAGACGACAGGACGAGAGGAAATGGCCTCAAGTTGCGCCAGGGGAGGTTTAGATTGGACATTCGTAAAAATTTCTTCACTGAAAGGGTTGTCGGGCATTGGAACAGGCTGCCCAGGGAGGTGGTGGAGTCCCCATCCCTGGGGGTATTCAAAAGATGTTTAGATGAGGCCCTAAGGGATATGATTTAGCGGTGGACTTGGTAATTCTAGGTTAATGGTTGGACCCGATGATCTCGGAGGTCTCTTCCAACCAGAACAATTCTATGATTCTATGTCTTGCCGTTGGAAGAATTGTAAAACAGTTTCTGTTAGTACATGTGGTTGTGTTAATTTTTCTGAGCAGATAATATATGTGAGAGGTTAAGCTTTTGCATGTGGGAAAAAAAAAATAAATCTTGTGAATTCCAAGACAGCATAATTACTTTTAAAGTATGCAGTAGTGAGGAAGTCCTAGTCTATTAAAAGGGTTCAGGATCTTGAAAGGCTGAGAACTTGGCAGCTGTTTGTGGGAGAAAGCACTGCCGGCTACAGACTTATCCCTGGACGAACGATGAACCAGCCGCCAGAGAAGCCTTTTGTAGCAGGTATGGATTCTGGCTTCATGGTGGCGGCGGCCGAAGAGCAGGAGCATGCGGGTAACTCACTCTGTGGACTGGTTGTATAGGGTTTTCATGTAGACCTGTTCCACTGGCATCTTTCTGACTGATCAAAGGAAACTTTTTTTTTTTTCCATGGGGTGGATGAACTTGATAATACGTGTTTTAACTTGGTATTATGGGTTTTTTCAGTGTTTGGTCTTGATTTTTTTGGTGCTTTTTGTGAAGCAGCTCTGTCTGCAGTGTGTCTTAGATGTCAAAAAGATGAAGAGCGCTTGTGAAGACCCTGTCTCCAAGCTATTCTTTCTTCTCTCACCGCACAAGACAAAAGTATAAGAAGGCCTGCAGAAGGGCATCAGTCCTCTGTGAGAGCTGCTCAAGCTTATCAAGATTCTGCTACCTCCAGAACTAGTGGCAGCCCCAAGAGAATAAGCTGTCTCTTTTGAAGGTAGATTCAACTCTCTGGCAAATACGGATGTCTTACCTGCTTTCTGTTTCTTTCATAGGTACGTGGTGAGGTGACAGCTATTGAACTATGGCATTCGACAAGATCTGGTGTACCGTAGCCCTTGGACTTCTGCTGCCTTTTTCTTACGCCCACACGGACTTCTTCACTTCCATCGGTGAGACGTGCTTTGGTGTATATGCTGCACAGCAGAAAGAATTTTTGATGTCTCTCAAAACTGGTTCTGCAATGATGTGTTAATGGCGTGCAAGGCTTTAATTGGTACAGAACTAAATCCACTTACTAGTTCTTACGACCTTATTGACTTATTTCTTTTGGGAGAAACATGCTTTGAGTTAAGTCGGTCCAGTTAGTCTAATGACCCAGGCTAGGCTTTGCATTCATTATGTATTCTTGTAGGTACTGACTTTTAAGCACGATTTTGGTGTGGACTGTTGCACATCTGTAGAAGCACGCGAAACAGCTGTTGAGGGTATATAATGATACCAGTGTGTCCGCGTGCTCTCTCTTGGGTTCTGACGGCTGAAGATGTGGACTGTGGTGCTTCACGATGAACCAGTTCAGCTGCCTCCTTGCAGGAAATGAAGCAATTATTAATTAATAACAGAGTCTGTTAGGGGACCCATTGAAGTCATGCAAGTAATCTTAAAAATAAAACCCTGGATTAGTATTGTATATCAAACGTGAAGGCTTTGTGTATTTCTGTAGCTTCATCTTTATTTGCTCTACATTATGTATGCTTGGATGAAAGATTACTCTGTTGCAACCTACTTCCTTTTCCAAATGAATCCTAAATTAGTTCTAATAATAAATATGTGATATTACGTTAATTTCCATGGCAACAAGCTTGGTCCAACGTGAGATTTTCTCCTTCAAAAAAAAGAAAAGGCAAGAAGCCTTACTCAAATACTTCTTCAGGATTATTTAAGCAAATGCAGAAGGACTTTGGGGAAGAAAGAGTTCAAGAGGGGAGGAAAGTAGAAGAGAGGAAGAACGCCTCTGATTCTCAGTTCTCAGTTTTTTTGTCTCCTTGTCTAACCACGCTCATTTGTTTTCTAGGTCATATGACAGACTTAATTAATACAGAAAAAGACCTGGTGGTGTCACTGAAAGATTACATCAAGGCAGAAGAAAGCAAGCTGGAACAGATCAAAAAGTAAGCAGCTTGTTTCATAATGCTAATAGTTAATAATTTGAGTCCACCCTTATGTAAAAAGCGCTTCCCAAGGCTGATTAAATTTGTGGAATTTTTCCTCTGAGGCAGAGCTTAAACTAGCAGTTTTTGTTGGGTTTTTGTCCTAAGTTGTTATCTCCAAGCCATTGGTTTGTTTTATGCAGCTTTCTAATGATGAAATCTAATCAACCCACTTTCTGTACGGTACCTTTGCCTTGGGATTCCTGCTTGCATGTGATTCCCAAGGGGATGTAGTTCTTTGAATGAGATCTGCTTAGTGGATATGACAACGCAAGAAGTCTCCAAACGAGCGTTACAAGGACTGCAATGATATACTAGATGTAAAAGCTCTAAAAAGTGTTGGTGTGGCTGTATCGCTCACGAGTGGCTAACCACTGAATAGTAATAACCCACTGCAAGAGCAGAGTCTCTTTCTACGTGATATATTTAGATTTAAAAGTAAAATAAAGCAAAATAAAACTGCTTTACTGCTTTTAAAAATAACAAGGGACCTGACTGTTGCCATTAGTATGTTGCTCGGCTCTATAGGTGTGAGGACCAGAGCCCAGTATGTCAGATTTTATCACAGCTAGAAATAAAAATTTTGTATTACCGAACAGAATGGTTTCCTGGCTTTCAAAAGTGTCTATAAATCTGTCATGAGGATGTTTAAACAGTTTTAGATAGATGCATGAATTTTATTTTAGCCTTTGTGTATTATATTCTGCCATCCAGGAAGAAAGATACTTCGGTTGGACTGTACTTATTTTTATCACTTAAAATACAGATTTGGAATTGCTCACGGGTTTGGAATGTTATAAGTATATTCTTTACAGCTACAAATTAAGTTGGGAGCATGCAGATTCGACATCCAAAGATGTGTAAATACAGCTTATCGTATAAGCATCACAGCTCTGTTTTTATTGTATTAGAGGTGCCCGCTGTCAGATCAGAAAAGTTAAAATGACTGTCGCAGATAGAAGACCCTGGAAAAAATGCCAGCGTCATTGGAGCTTGTTGGGCTCTGTACTTTGGCTGAGGGATGTCGGTAGCTTGTGTTGACTTGAACTCGGTGAAAGCTGGTAATGCACTGAAACGCGGAGGATGGCTCGCACCTTGTGGGTGGCTTGTGGTGGAGGCTTTTATGAAACAGGAACTACTTGAAAGAAATCCCGGCCTTGCGGTTGTGGCTCACGGCTGCAGCGACTTTCAGCCACTCGTTAGGTTTGGTAGGCATGCAGGGGAAATGCACGATGGATTTGACCGTGCGCAATGTGAACGCACAATTTGTTGCAGTTGGTTTCTTCAGTCTTTGGCTTGCTGGAAGCTGGAGTTGGCCCACGGGAGCACTTTGAGCGCTCCATTTTGGAGGGAACCCCTTCACTCGCGTTGCTGCTGGCAAGAACCCAGGCAGGGGCTGTCAGAGCGTAGGAAAGCAACTAAAGACAGTGTGGGAAGAGTGAATGCAGACAGTGGCACCTTTAACAGGTGTAAACGTCTACCTGTCTCGGGTAAAGCAGGCAAACTTAATTCAGGCGTACCGAATTCTGGAACACGCTGAATGCCAGCTCGCGTACAGCGTTCCCTCCAGGCTACAGATTTCGTGTTTGCTTTATATTGGTGTCGATGTTTGGTATTCCATGTGGGGTGTGGCTTTTTTAATGTTAGTTTATGCTGTTTTCAGGGCGTTGTTACATGTCTTCATGTTCTAGATCTGCATTGTTTTGGATAGAAAGGGGAAGTTTGGTTGTTTTGCA
This sequence comes from Phoenicopterus ruber ruber, assembly GCA_009819775.1. NCBI lineage: Eukaryota > Metazoa > Chordata > Aves > Phoenicopteriformes > Phoenicopteridae > Phoenicopterus > Phoenicopterus ruber. The sequence continues at coordinate 3,214,047 of CM020221.1, forward strand.
GACTTGTAGTAGCATTGCGCTGGTGCTTATAGCACGACTGATGTGCTTCCTGACTTGAGACCCGAGCAGATGCCCTGGATGTTTCCATTAAAACGACAGATGAACAACAGTAGCTGTTGAAGGGTGTGCTTGTCTCGGAGTGCGTTGGAGCAGTGAATGGCTTACGTCACCGACGGTGCTGGGGAGGTTTGTGGAGGCCGAACTGCAGCACCAGGACGTTGGTCTGGGCTCCTCGTTTAGGAGCGTGAGAATTCCGTGTTTCTTGACCCAAGCTGACAGGATGGCAGGCGGGTTTGTGGTGGGAGGCGAGGGGCTCATCGCAGGTTTCAGAGTGTGTGTTTAAATGTGAAATAATTTGAGACAAGCGTTGAACTACCTTTTTGTAAGCTTTTAGAAAAAAGAGCATTTAAAAATAAAAGATCAAAAATGAGGGTAAAGCTTTGTTTTTGATTAGTCCTGCATGAAAACTCATAATGTAACTGCTGGCACGCTGCATTTGGTATTTGTAGGAAGGAGTTCGTTCAGCAGCAGTGTTCCAACAAAGACCACAAGAGCAACACAAGACTTAGGCTGCAGCTGAGGAAGACGATTAAAAAAAAAAAAAAGGAAAAAAAAAGAAAAGAAAAAAGCCTCTTTTGTTCCTTCTAGGAGAGCTTTATATATAGATAATGTAAACGCTTGCGATTTGTGTTGGGTTTTTTATTAGCGAAGCCCGTTGAGTAGCTTGAAATGAGGTGCATTGGCAGACTTTTACAAGAGACTGTAATGAATGTATGTTTTCACTGTAGGTGGGCAGAGAAATTGGATCAGCTGACAGATACTGCTACGAAAGACCCAGAGGGGTTCTTGGGACATCCTGTAAATGCATTTAAGTTGATGAAGCGGCTTAACACAGAGTGGGGTGAGCTGGAGAACCTGGTTCTGAAGGACATGTCAGATGGTAAGTGTGCCTGTAGTAAGAACAAGGATCACATTATAATTGCATTTACTGGACACGTGTCATGGTTTGAATTAGATTTGTAAGTCTGCTTTTGAGGTGCCTTCATAAAAAACAATCCTAGAAGACCTGCCATTTTGCTGTCAGTGTGCTATAATTTCAGCTTTACAAAAACTGAGGAAAACTGTGATGTTTAAACTGAATAATCTCCTTGGATGCTTTAAAATTTGCAAGGGACCAGGGCTTGCTTCATGTACTCTCCCACTTTTTGCAAACTAGTATTTTAGGAAGTTTCATCTCTAAGTGCGATGACTCCATTGAACAGAAAAAAAGGGAACAAAACTCTTCAGAGCGCAAGACATGTGAGAGGGTCTTTGAGTATGGTCAAGTGCTGCTGCTGCTGATATGCCCCGTGTTGTTAAGGTGCGATGGTTCGAACCCTGAATGTTGGCGGAGGCTGAGCATTTGTGGAACTGATCTGAATTAGCGTAGTAAACACTTCACTGCCTCTTCTCCTCAGCAAGAGTAGAAGCTCTTCAGTAGGGAACAGGAGGTAAAATAGTTGACTGTGAAAGAGGCTTAGCAGCAAGGAAGCCGGGATGATTGCATTTGACCTGTGAGAATCCATCTCAATAACTAACTAATACCAGGTGCAGGTTTGTAGTAAGAAATGATAAAAAAGCGGAGCTTTCAGAAAAGACCCAGGGTTAGTCTCTGATAAGGATTCAGCACATTCAGCTTCCCGCTTGTTGCTGTGAGGGTCTGAATGCGCTAACAGGAAAGGTTCTTCACCTGCTAGCCAGAAATCGGGACCAGTGCATCTTAAGCCCTTCTTCTGAATGAAAAAAAAGGGAAGGAAAGAAAAATGTGGACTGTTCTGTTTTAAGAAAATTGTCAGGAAAAAGGAAAATATTGAGAGAAGCGTAGTGTATTAAAAGAAAGGATGCATGGGAGCGAAAGGATGTGGTAGTTTTATTAATAGACTAGACTAAACTATCTCAGTTGGAAGGGACCTACAACGATCATCTAGGCCAACTGCCTGACCGCTTCAGGGCTGCCCAGAAGCTAAAGCATGTTGTTAAGGGCATTGTCCAAATGCCTCTCGAACGCCGACAGGCTCGGGGCATCAGCCACCTCTCTAGGAAGCCTGTTCCAGTGTTTGACCACCCTCTCGGTAAAGAAAAGCTTCCTCGTGTCCATCTAAACCTCCCTGGCGCAGCTCCGAACCATCCCCACGCGTCCTCTCCCTGGATACCCGGGAGAAGAGCTTAGCACCTCCCTCTCCGCTTCCCCCCCTTTTTTAAAGCGGGAACCGCCCTTCCATAAATGGGTAGTGTTATTGGGTCTGAATAGTGAAAAGGGACTACTGAACTGTGGTAAAAACGACAGATTTGGCCAGTTCATTCTTTTTTGTGTGGTTTTGCAGCTGAGTGTTGTGTACTACGCTTTGTTTGGGTTTGGTCATACTGCTTAGTTTTCTACTGGTAGGTATTAGATGAACTTAAACATCATATGGGCGCTGTCCTCAGTTTTGTAGAGCTTGTTGTGCTTCTGGACCTCGGGACAAAAAGAGTCTGTCAAGTAGAAAAGTTACATTTCTGAAAATGCCAGAGCGGCTGTTGGTTTGTTCAAACTGAGGTCCTCGTGGTGGGCTTTGTTGCCGTTCCTTTTGGTGGCTGCGCGTACCAGGGTGCCGGTGCTGCCGTCCCGGCTTTCCGGAGTTCTGCTTCCCCCATCAGTGCAACCAGCCCACCAGCCTCCTGACTGTGCGAAGGGGAAGGGGAAAACCAGCATCGGTTCTCCCACCGAAGAGGGGGCGATGCACTAGCTCTACGGGAGGGCCCTTCGAGTAACAGCAGTAGCAGTGGTTGTGCGTGTTCACCAGAGGAGTAGGAGCCTTTAGGAACAGAGGAGGTGATGGCGTGTGACTCTAAGGACCGGGGAACAGTTCCTAGAGAGAATATGGTTTGACATTATAGAACCTGCTTGTCTTCTATTCCATAAATGTCACCCTGGTGCTTCTTTAAAGAGCCCTCGACCCCCCTAGTTTTTCTTTTTGATTGTTTCTTTGCTTTCTTTTCACAAAAAAATCGAAACGCCAACTTTTCAACACGCATCTTGAGTTCAGTTCAGAGTTGTGTGACGATGGATCTTGAGAAACCTTTTTGTGCGTTTCTCAAGCTTCTATGTAAATATGTTATTGCCCAAGTGCACCGAAAGCAGTCAGGTTCATAGTGGCTGCTCGGTTGCCTGAAGTCTTGTCAAAAGCTGTTTGCAGTTAGACATCAGCATCTTTGTTTTTCACCTTTATATTGACCGGCCTTAATCTTTACACTGTTGTTCTTATCGCTGAATTACTTGTAAATTCCATGTTACTAAATGAAAAGCCTTTTGGAAGGCAGATTGAGTGGGATGGTTGCGAAAACTACCAATATATTATCTGTAATGTTCTCCGTGCAGGGTGGTCTTCTTGTGGTGTGTAATTTTTTTTTTTTTTTTAACCTGTTAGAACAAAAATAGTTTCTGCATGACATGAAGGGGTACTCCTGCCCTTTAGAAACAAACTTAGGGCATTTATTGGTGCTCTGCAGGGCTAATAACTCTTCCTGATTTATTAATGGCCTTTCCTGAAATGTTAGCTTTCCCCAGAGCAGGGAGTCCTTTCACGCATAGAGTTTATAGAATTCCTGGGACAAAGAAGCCAAGTCTTTCCCTGTCTTCCCAGGCTTTATCTCCAACATGACTATCCAGCGGCAGTTTTTCCCAAATGACGAAGACCAGACGGGTGCAGCAAAAGCCCTCTTGCGGCTGCAAGACACGTATAATTTGGACACAGACACCCTCTCAAGAGGGAATCTTCCGGGTAAGCGTCATCAACGTTATTTTCAGAAGACACTGTGAACTTCTGCTGAATGTCCTGATTACGAATCGTTTGACTCTGTTCTACCTTGTTTAACTGCGTAGTGTGAAGGTAACAATAGGGGAACGTTTGAGTTAGCTCAGAATTTATGAAAAGTGGCGTGATGTGGGTTGTTGAACATGGGTTGATGTCGGTGTCAGTTTTAATTCTGCCACACCTCAAGAGAGAGGAACCTGTCGCTTCAGGCTGTGCTGGTGAAGAGGAACCCAGAAGAGCTGACCTGCTCTGCCGTACTGTCGGCTCTTGCTGTGGTGGTTCTGCTGGAAACTACGTCCGCTTGCCTCCCCTGCCTGGTGGGCTTGCTTCCGCCAGCACGCTGCCCCAGTGCACGTGGGTAAAAGGCACCGCACAGCACGCAGGTTTCTCTCTGAACTGAGATCTCCTTTGTCCTGTCGCTCTCCTCGCTCGACTCACCTGCTCGTTTTCTGCTTGTGCTAGAACTTGAAAATTTCTTTTTAGTTGAAGTCTGCATCTTTCTTCTAGTTATGGTAAGATAATTTAGTGGTAGTAGTTTTTAATAAAAAAAGCAATAGCAATAAAATCTTGCCCGGGTGAGGATTTTCCTCGTGTTGACATAGTCGTGCACTGGCAGATACCTAGTTTTATTGCGCAGTGTAACGCGTTTTAACAAAACAGGTCTATCATTTATTATCCCTTTCCCTCTCACGGATAAGTTGGACCTTTCGGATTGCGAGTGACTTAAGTTTCTTTGAGCTTAAACTTCACGGAGCGTATAAACTGAAAAACAAAAGACAGAGTGCATACCCAGACCTGAGCTCATGTGGCGTTACCTGAGGTAATCTTTAATAGGTTTATGTGCAGGAGGAGACACACTTCTTCCTTGTTACGAGACTCTTTCTCCGCGAGTTTTCCTTGTTTCTTCTGTTCGAAAATAGTACTGTGCCAACTGGCAAAAAATCAACTCTGTACAGTCCATCTGTTTTTGCAAGCACTCATTTGTGGTCAGATGCCTAATAAAATTAAGGGTAATTGGCTTTATATGTTATGATGTATAACCTTGCTTTTGGGTTCGGTTCAAGACTGTCTCAAAGACCGACAGATTAATACAATAAGCAGTTCGTTATTCTTTTCTTAAAACAGCACAAAAATAGAAGACGAAGTGCTTTGGGTGGACTGTAGTTTATTGCTTCTTTTGAAGCAATAAGCTGTCCAGCCTGCGCGTAATAAAGTGTAATTGCAGAACCTGAAAGTTCTAGAGTGTAAAAGAGAGTAGGTTGGTCTCTTCAGAGCTCCAGAGAGGAACGTCCCATGTGGTCCCTTGTTCGTGCTCCTTGTCTTCCTTCCCAGGGCATTTCTCGTTGGCCAGGTCGCCAAGTTTTGATCAGAATCTTAACTACTGTCATGCCACGTATTAATTCTCTTTCCTGCCTTACAGGCTGTGCTGTTTCTTTATATTAATTATCAACCCTCTTTGATGATTGCTGTCTTAAGCACCCTTTTAAGAGCTGCCTTTTCACGTGTGGGTGCTATGTTGCTTCTAAACGTAGCAGGCCATGGTCCTGCAACCTGTTACCCGTTCCAGAGGATCTCTCTCTGAGAGCACTGCACCACCACCACACCCGATTCCCTCATCTTTGTGTTATTTTAGAGTCTGCAGCTTTGGGCTCAGAAAAGTGAAATCGCTGGCCATCACAGGATGGACCACGAGGTGTTTAATTAGTGAGCAGCAACAGGGTTGTTCTGTGGGATACTGCATTTCATGGGCTGTGTCTTCAGCTATTTAATCTCTTAAGGCGTGTCTTCAACAGGAGAATTCCCCTGTTGGAACACAGCTGTGGGAGCTGCTGTTAGAAATTCAGATGTATTAAGATGTAATCGGGAATGTAATTTTAGCTGTAAAACTGGCAGGTCCTGTTTCCTTTTTACAAGATTAAATTTGGTTTTTCAGTGGGCCTTAATTTACAGTGGCAAAAATAGGAATCTGTAATTTGCTTACTGGTGCTTTAATCTTTGAGAGGTCTCTTCAATGTTTCTAAAAATGACTGACTTCAAAAAAAATCTTGAACAGCTGGGAATTTACTGACTGATGGTTTCTTTTTCCTCCCCCACTAAGTTGTCGCTAACAAGATGTGCTTCAGTAACATTTTGAAAGCGATAATACAATGTCTTTGAAAACAGATTTCTGAAACTTTTGTATTTGGCTTAGTATTGCTCTTGCTCAAGGCGTTTGGGGTTTTGAAGAAGGAAGGGTTATTTTATTTTATTTTATTTTATTTTATTTTATTTTATTTTCCACTAATGGTAAAGACATTTAGCTAGTTGCTGGTATTCTGGCAACGGAAAGCTGCATCTAACCACTTGCGTGTTCTGCCAAGGATTTATGGGCTTTAGATACTTAAACTGCGTCTTCAACAAAGAGCCACCGCAGAAGGGAGATGTTGAAGGACCGCAACATGAGCAGAAATAAACTGTGCTGCGAAGAATAAGAAATAACGGAGTGTTACTTTGAAGACTGATTTGGAATTCTGTGTAAATTCTGTTTGGTTTGGTTTGTTTTAAATACAGGTGTGAAGCACAAATCCTTTTTAACAGCTGAAGATTGCTTTGAGCTGGGAAAGATTGCCTACACCGAAGCTGACTACTACCACACCGAGCTCTGGATGGAACAAGCTCTGAAACAGCTGGATGAGGGAGAAGTGTCTTCTGCAGATAAAGTCTACATCCTGGACTACCTGAGTTACGCCGTGTATCAGCAGGGGGATCTGGGCAAAGCCATGACGCTCACCAAACGCCTTCTGGAACTGGGTATGTGAAAGAGATCCGCAGCTTGGTGGGATCTCGCTCCGCGTCCGAGCAGCTGCGAGATGGGGATTTGTACCGAGGAGTGCGGGCGTGCCTGTATTCACCCTTGTATGCGGGGTTTTAAAATGGATTGTTGCTGATACTACCATTAACGATGTGTAGTTTTCAGTAAAATGAGACTTGTGTTACCATAAATCGTGTTTTGCTGCCATATTTTTAGATGGCCAATTGTAGTCTCAACTACCATGTCAGAAAGCATCATGGTTAAGGATTGCTCCTTGCCACTGAAGGATTTTCCTCCTCCTGTCGCTGTTGCCTTCTAACCGCTTACCCGGCTTAGTCATTGCTGCCGGAAATTTGGTTCTCTTACTGTATCTTACTTTCCTGTGTTGAGATTACTTCCCCTTAGGTCCAGGCAAGAACAAAATTAATGAAATTGAAACTAAATTGGTGATACCAAAATCTCTGCGGATTATTTAAATGCAAATTAAGCATACTTGACATGAAAAACTTGAAAAAATAAGAAACAGAGAATGCAATACAGCGAGCTAAGATTCTGCCTGTTTTATGAAATATGAAAAGTGTTTATGCTTCTGAAAATATTCCCCCGACTGACTGTGTACAGGGTGCCTTGGGAAGTTCAGAACTAAATCTAGTAAAGGCTAGCGAGAACCATTTATTAATGAACTGAAGCAAATTCTTGCAAGTTCAGTGACTGTTAAAAGCTTTGTCACCGGAAATCTTAATTCCCATCAGGGAAGTTTTGGAGTTTAAAGCCAGCGAAGCTGTCCCAGCGCTCTCCTCTCCCGTTCCCGTCCCCTTGTCTCTCCCTCTCTGGCCAGATTGGCTGGAACGGCCAAACCCTTTCTCTTGGTGCTCGGACAAGCAGTTTCCTGCCCGTGAGTGAGTTGGGCTTAGCTCTGAAAGCTTGCCGTGTGTTTTCCTGCGGGCTCACATCGCTTCCAGCTTAGCTTGGAGTTTTAACTGCCCGGTGAACGCTCTCAAACCAGAGATGATGTCTCTGATTTCTGTTTGAGAAGCAGTAGTGTGCATCTGTGTTCTTTTTCTTTTTGTAAACAGCCCCTTCTGGATACTTCTTCACAAGTTGCAAACTTGCCAGTGATACTTGTCTGTTTCTTTGTCAATAGATCCTGAACATCAAAGAGCAAATGGGAACATGAAATATTTTGAATATATCATGGCTAAAGAAAAAGAAGCAAATAAGTCCAGTACGGATTCGGAAGACCAGACGGAGAAGGAAACTGAGGTTAAGAAAAAGGATTACCTGCCCGAGAGAAGGAAGTACGAAATGCTGTGCCGTGGGGAGGGTCTCAAAATGGTAAAGTGGAGTAGACTGTTTTCAAACGTATGAAACCAACCGTAACAAAACAATGTCAAGAATTTGTACGTGGCGTGAAAGCAAGGAAGTTGTTATAGCAGTTGGCTGAGTTTGTGGAACGGAGGATTAGCGTGTGTTGGATTTCTTCCCCGTTTCATTCTGTCCGGCAGACAACGAGTAATGCTGCCACAGGCAGAGCTGCCTACCCGGAATGCACTGCGTAATTGTAGTTACCCCAGTAAGGGTGCTGCAAGTCCGGATTTACGGACGGTGATGAATGAGGGTGGGGCTTTAGTGATAAAGGTTGTTTAATAGGCTGCGTAAAGTACTGCTTTTTGCAGTATTACAGAGTAACGTTAATTTGCTCAAAGTGATTTCTCAAACTTAAAGCATCTCTTTAACTTGTAACATAACGTTAAGGTAGGGAAGGTGAATTGTTCCTGTCTCTTGTTCTCAGGACATCTTCTGTCTCTCAGAGACGTTAATGTCATATGGAAGTTCTCTGACGATCTCTTGCCCCACCTTGCTTTCAGACTCCTCGGAGACAAAAAAGACTCTTCTGTCGCTACTACGACGGAAACAGGAATCCTAGATACATTCTGGGCCCTGTCAAACAGGAAGATGAGTGGGACAAACCTCGAATCGTTCGCTTCCTTGACATCATCTCCGATGAAGAGATCGAAACTGTGAAGGAACTAGCAAAGCCGAGGGTAAATGCCTTACGCTTCTTTGCCTTTTGGAATCATAAATTTCGTGTGTGGTTTTCTGTGTGAGTGAGTGCGGTTCTGTCTCCTCTCGAACGCAGAGGTGCGTGCGGTGCGCTCGCACGTGCTTTGCTCACCTTGTAGGTCTCGGTGACACGCTCTTTGAAGGAGACAGTGGGGAAGCTGGAAATTCTGTGTAGTTGAGAGCCAGGTAACAGCAGCGCAGGATTGTCAGACGCTGCCGGCAGACAGTTTCAGTGTGCGCTGTTTCAGATGAGGAGGAGCATGTTCTACAAGAGAACACAAACGTACTGCAGCTAGGTTGCCTCGGAGTGTACTTGTCATCTGGTGTCTGTTTGGTTTTCTGGGTTTTGTTTTTTCGTTTTTAAGTCTGCATTTGCCCAAGTTGTGACAGGGAGAAGAGTGCCGCGTAGGGAGCGGCAGCCGTTGCTCCGGTCCTGGAATGCCACGTTATTGCGCAGACAGGAATGAGTGGTGGTGGTCTGCGTTCGGTATAAAACTGACTTCTCTCCTGTCTCCCAGGCTTTGAAGTTGTCTGCAGGTGAAAGAGCTTTTTAACGAGGCAGTACTTAATCAGTGGTACTCGGCTGCTTACTCACAATGCCAGCTCATCAAATCCTATTTCAGAAACTGCATCCCAAGGTTCTTGTTTCTGAGCATGGAATAATCAGGGCAGCTCAATGCTCAGAGTAAACAGGAGCGTCCAAGACAAACAGAAAACTGATCGAGTTGCCTTGTTTCCACTCGGTGCGACTCTGCATCTCAACATATGCGTTGAAGATGTAGTTAGTTAAATTGATTTATTTTTCCATCACTTACCAGTTACTTCTGGAATAAGATTTAAACTTGTGGCAATATCATTTCCTGCCTTTTTTCTTTGTTTTTTAGCCTAAATGGCTTTTTGTCCAGAGAGCGCTGAACAAATGAAGAGTAAGTGAATAAGGGCATTAAGTGTAGGACAAACTGTTCGCTTGGGCTGCTGCAAAGTAAACCAGCTGTGGGTTATACACAGGCGCAGCAAGGATGAGGCTGTCCTTGGCCACTACGCTGAGCACTAGGTAGCCTGAGGCGATCTTAAAGCTTCCTAAAGGCTGATGCGTTGTAGTTCTGAGGTGACGTTCTGAACTGTAAGCGAGAAGTACGAGCAATGCTCTTCCCTTGCCTGTAAAACACCTCTTCCTGCTCTCCTGTCAGGCAGCCTGGCTGCAGGTCTAGAAATCGGAGCCCAGGTTGTTTGTATGTAGATGATTAAGTCTCTTTGCTGCTGCAAAAGCTTTGGCGTTACGTCTGTGGAATATGACTGAATCGCTTCTTTGTGGAGAAGAAATAAGTCTTGGCACTGAAAATAAAAACCTGTATGGATCTCTGAAACATGGTGATTTTAACTTCTGAACTTGCCGAGATAATTGTTTTCCTATCAGATGTTTGGCTCGTGGTAAAGACCTGCAGATTCATACAGTTAATTAACATCGAAGCATCTGCACGCAGTTAGCGTTCCACGTGTTTGCTACGGCCGAGGCCTTGCAGGGCTCAGTAGTGAGTGGAGCAAGAGGATTGTGGTTTTTGAGACTGGAAGGTGGTCTCCTTCTTCCCAACGCTCGGGACGTTGCTGTCGCCGCCTCTGGAAGACAGCGGTGTCTGATCTGTGCCCAGCCGGCTGCTCGGCTGGCGGCATAAGCTGGCGGGATGAGGCCTTACTGTCCAGCTTTGGGACTCCTGCCGGAATCGCGGTTTGTGCCTCGATGCTTAAATGCGTCTGCACGGGATGAGAGGAGAAGCAGCATAGTGAGAGTTCCCGTACCTTTTCTTGGTAGTAGGCACGGAGAGGCCTTGATTTGCTTAGTTTAACAATAGATAAATATTGCTTCTGATTGTGTAGGACCTGGTATGCCATTTCACGCCTCTTCCAAAATCTGGGCTCTGCACCATCTGAATGATGGAGAGCGTCTGATAGTACATGAACAAAGTTAGAGGGCGCACATAAGGTTCTGACTTGGAGTATTAACGTAGATGGGATGGCGTCGAGTAAATGGAGGGAAAGGAAGGCCTTGAACCGCAAGTTCTCGCTCTGCGTACCTTAGGAATACAATGTAAATGTGTCCACGGACTAAGCAATTGGTTTGCGTTAGCAGTCAGCGTTAAAGTTGAGTTCAGTGCTGCTTTTGGTACAGAAAGAACCAAAAAGGTAGGGGTTTATTCATCTTTCGCTTATACGAGATCACAGTGGTGCCTGGAATCAATTTAACTGCACAACTCATCTTACATGCGCGGGACAGAGTGCTAACAAAGGACGGATTGTACACATGCCATAAGACTGTACCGCTTCCAGCAGTCGGTGCGGCATGAAGGAAACGAAAGCTGCTAGTTTACTTTATTCAGACAACTGTTCTTCTTGCTGCAGAAATGGAAACGTTACTTCCTGGAAAACTTGTTCTTCTCTAACGCTCTGTTTAAAAAAACAAACCAAACTCCCCTAAAAAACTCTCTTTTAGTAAAATTGGAGACTCCCCCTCCTTCCCCCATCACTGCTTTATGAATGTCCACCCCCTCCGTAAAAGAAAAACCACCGCAAAAGGTGACCGGGTGGCTTGCGTGGCGGCTGCGTGACACTTCCCCTTAGGCTTCTGAATGGTCGGATTGCTGTGATGCAGTATGTGCTTTGTAATGCAACTATTCTGATGGTTCGCTTCACAGCTGAGGCGAGCCACCATTTCAAACCCCATAACAGGAGCCTTGGAGACGGCACATTACAGAATTAGCAAAAGGTAAGAGAGCTCTATGCCAGACGTTTTGGGCCTGTAATGAGTGTGTAGATGCTGCTCATTATGGGGAAAAAAGAGGTGGTCTAAAAAGACAACTTTGGCTTTGTAGCCCACCGCTTTATTACGTGCAGGTCTGTAACAGGCTGTTACTGCTGAGTTTCTCAGTCTTTTCCTTCAGCTAGAAGTTCTGGGGGCGTGTTTTGATGTTGTCGTCTTCTTTTTTTGGGCACCTTCTCAGTGTGTGGACAAGAAACAGGTCTCTACAATCAGTGTAAAAAATACGCGATGCTACAAAACCTTCGGTAGAATCTAGATTGTTTTTTAAATACATATTCCCTTCCCCTTGCGCTTCCCACCAACCAAAAATTGTCCTCCCTTTCCTTGTAAAATCTGGCAGACCACCTGAAGTGCCCTTACGGGTGTAAGAGATGCTTCAGGCCCTCGCTGTGCATGACGGCCGGCGTGGCATGCAGAACACCCCTTCGGTAGCCACGCAGCCTTTCCTTGTCCGAGGTAATCCCACGCTCCTGTCTGGGCTCCTTTACCTCCTCCTGGCACTCATCTGGCAGAACACAAGCTCATTTTCACCGGGCTCCTGGTTATTTCCAGCTTGTCTGTGAAGTACTACAAGTCTTTTGAATTTAGCCAATGTTTTCCAAAATTGGCTGGCTCTAAAAGAAACCACCTGCCCCCTGCCTGCCCCTGCCATTTTACTAGTGGTGATTAAAGATTTGCTGCGCACTCCATCAGCGTTCAGCCAAAATTCTGAAAGGACTTAAACTTCTGGGTGAAGAGGAATTCTCTGTGAAACTCAGCATCATAAATTACTTGCAGAAAGTCTCTAGTTTAAAAAAAAAAAAAAAAAGGAAAAAGAAAAAAAGGAGGAAAAAAGTGAAAGGACAATCTAACCAAATTTTTCCAACCAATTTGTTTTGATTTGGACATGGCAGCTACAGCTTCTGTTGCCCTTCTAATATTGCTAATTTAAGAGCATTGCATACCATCCAGACCAATCGGAACCCTTTCAAACACCTGTGGCTTGGCGAAAAAGCAGCCTACGAGGTGGGTAAGCCCTTGTCCTTTCTCTTTTTGTAGCTGAGCCGTGCTACTGTTCATGACCCTGAGACTGGGAAACTGACCACAGCACATTACAGAGTCTCTAAGAGGTAAGGGGAACGTCTTCCAAAGGTACACCCAGTCCGAGGAAGTTGTTCTGGAACTGTACTGCTTCGTCTCTAAATGTGGGGCAAATAAATAAGGATTTTTGCATCACTTTTATAGTCCCAGTCTCTCTTTAGACGAAAGAGACTGGCCTGAAGCGAACGGAGCTGTGGCAGGAAATAGCTGTAAGCGCTAGTGGCAGCCAAGCTGGAAGCGCTCTCTTCTGCTTAGCATGGCTTGTCTGGTGCAACTAACCCGCTACCCTGCCAGCACGGCGCGGGGCTCTGCTTACGCTGACAGCGGACAAGGCCGCCGGGGTAGCTCACCGCCACGGCTGCGCGTCGGTGGTGATGCTGCTTCAATCTAGGCACTGAGGGGGCCGCAGTAATTCACGGGAACAGCGCGAGTTACAGCTAGTCGATAATGCTAAAGAATTTCCTTGTTTAAATGATTGAACGTAGTTGCTGCTTTAATAGAAAAGTAGTGTTCTTTCAGCTGCTTTGGACAAAACCCCTGAAATTAGAATGGCTAGTAGCTTAAGGGGCTTTATTTAGCTATGAATTTCTTTAAAAAGATTAAAGTGCTTCAACATACTGGGCCACAAGAAGCTGATTGATTCAGGAATGATTATGACTCTCATGGAAACTAGAAAACCATTGCAGCTGATGTCTGATCCTTAAAGCCACGCGTGATACAAGTAGTGGCAAGTGGAGAACTTTTATTTTTATACATTGAAAACTGCCTTGCAGCTTCAGAAGCACACAGGTCTACTTGCTCATCGGAGCCCATGCAGGTAGTGGGAGTCCTCTGGGAATTGTCTGGTGAGCTCTCACATGTTTGCTCCTTAAAACTACCCCCACAGGCCCCCTCCAGAATGACTTTAGGAACATACGTCTTCCTGTTTGACATGTGTTGCATTTAACTGTTATTTTTCATTTTAAAAAGTCTGTCCATGTCTTGCCTATCTTGGTTATCTGTGACTGCGTATTTTAAAGAAAGCATTTATTCAGTCTCGGGATTTGTCCTCTGTGACACAGATCACTCTGGGGCATTTCCTGAAGGAACCTGTTGATCCCTTTGAACACACCCTCACAGTTTCTGTCAAACTTGAGGTGCTAATAATAGGAATTAGAGAAGGTAACCAGATCTCTAATTGAAATGGAGGTGCATCATCAGGCCCTATTTAAATAGATGATCCTTAGTAAAAGAACTTCTTATTTAGAGTTTTGATTTTTCATTAGTGGTGGGAAGTGTTTTTGCCTTGAGAGTATTGCAGATACCCCAGTCAGAAAAAAAGAATACTAGACAAGGCGGATGGCGCAGCCAGATCCCATTGGCCGTTGCCTTGTGACATGACAGAATAACCATTTCTCCTAGGGCTTTGATCCGGAATTAACCGAGTGCGGTACCTCGCCTAGGGACTCTGTGTCAAGTCTAAGGGCAGCTGTTGCCTGCGACGCGCTGCCGCCTCCTTGGTGCGGTGTGCTGCGGGCCTGGAACAGAGCCTCGCGTCTACTACCTGGTGAATGAGACCCTTAACCGTTTACGGTTTGGTGCTCAAAAAGTGCCACCCTGGGACTTCCTTCCAACGTACCTAAGGAGCTCTCGGCACAAATCAGATTTTACTGAGCTAAGATTTTTAATTCCATATCTCACTGGAATTAGAATTGCAAAGAAACATACAAGCAAATGGGGCACAGCACATTGTGAAGGTAGTGAAGACAATTTTTTGAGGGTAGGAACAGACTTGAGGGCGGAGGAGGACTTCCCTTCTCATGCCTCCCCTTGCATTCCTGCACATGCAGATTGTTTAGGCTGTATGTACTTTAAAAGAGAACTTGACACCTAACTCCTCTATAGTAGGAGGCAAAAGCCACCCCCAAAAGCCCCAGAGCCCAAGCCAGACCGCGTTAGAAGGCTCATGTTCCTAACGCTGGGTCACTGAACTTCTCTTGCAGAACCACTGGTAGAAACATCTTTCTGTTAGAGCTGGTTTGGATTCCAGATGAATCATTGCTCCTGAAAACCAAAAAATGCTTGCTTTATTTTTTTAATAGATGACTGCGTTCCCCCTTCAAACATTCTTTCCTAGCAAATGCCCTTCTAAATTACAGCATTCCTCTCTCTGAGAGGACTACTGTTCGCTGTGCAGTACGTGGCAGGCTGTACAAAAGGGGGCACCTCGCCAGCAGTAAGTACGAGGAGCACCGTCAAGCCGTGCTGTGTGCAGTACCAGAATAAACTCGGCTGCTCTGACACTGCTTTTACAGAAGCTGCCTTTTTTTTTTTTTCCCTCTCTCCTCCCAGCAGCCAGTTGGAGCTTGTAGCACATGATGTTAAGTTTCCACTTCAGAAATACCAGTTGCATCTCTACTAGTACTTTTTACATACTAATTACATTTTAGAAAGTTTTTAAACATAACATAAATACCAGTATTTCGTGTGACCAATGACTGTTACAAAAGCAGCGCTGAAATACTCTGGTGCAGTGCTGGTGTAGCTGAGGCTCGGGACGCAGCCTTTGCAATGTCTGGTACCAGACCGACTAGTGCAGTTGGAGGAGAGGAGCTTTTGGGCGGATAAGCCCTTGTATGTTGTATAGCTCTAGACAGGTGTCTGGGGTTTTTTGCTAATATACAGCTTAGTCTAAAATTATTTCTGCATATAAGTAAGCATTGTGCTATTAAAAATCTCTAAGGAAATACCTGACACAGAATGATAAGAGGGAGGAGTAAATGTAATTACTGCTAGCTGTTTGTAACGAATATAACTTATTAAAAGCCAGATCTTGGTGTGAGGAAGAAGAAAAGCAATCCCCCAGCATGCTAATGAAGTTCTTTCCATTTCTGTAACATATGAGCTTAGTTCATGGGTGTCTTTTTTTACAAAGCCAAGCAGGAGACCAAAATACCTTTGTTGTCAGGGAATTTGGGGTTTTGGTGTGGTGGTTATTAAGGAAATAGCAAATCCTGCTGTAAGTAAAGTCAAGTCACCCACGTCTTAAACTGCCATGCTTGTGCCTTCCCAGAAAGAAGCTTGTCCCTTTTTGTTACCGAGTTGTCTGCCCATAGTGAACTCAGGTGTCAGCTGGTCAAAAATATGACAGAATGCTGTTCAGGCAAGTTAAATTAAGTTGCTCCTCTGCCAAGTTAACAAATGTACATTGAAGAATAGAGCTCTGTGTACTGAATTGTGCTGAACCTGGGCCTATGCATATATTAAAAGAAAAAAGTTTGCTGAGTCCAATTTAAGGCTGTTAATTCTGCATCACACACACCACTGGTGAGGGAGTTTGGGGTTTGTCTGTGGGTTTTTTTTGGTTGTTTTGGTTTTGGGTTTGTTTTTTTTTTTCTAGACAAGAGCAGGAAAGAGATTCCTCTGCATGAAGGAAGACCTTGAACTAGGCACACACCTACTTTGATGTGAGCACAGGACCAAGGCTGAGACTAGCAATAAGAGAGGGCAATGTAGGAGAGATGGTTACGCTCTGTGAAGGCCGCTGGGCAAAGCCTGCAGGAACAGGAGGCCCTTGTGCATCCTAAACGCAGCGGGCGCAGAGACCTCCTGATGCTGGGCAATCGGTACGGGGTTCTGCTGGCCCTCCTGAGCTCTCTGCCCTTGTGGAAGCAGATTTTATGGTACTTACAGGGTTAAACCACACTGTAACTCTTCCCATGAACCTATTCAGCACTACATGCCTCCCCCTGAGTTTTGCTCAGCAACAGCAGACAGGCTAGCACTTGAAATATGGTTTCAGTTCCCCGTTTCCTCCACCTTTCATAGACTTTCTTTGTATCCTTGGGCAATTAATTTTATTTCTAAAATACATATAGTACTCTCCCTTCATGAAAGGATGCAGTATTCTCCCTGTTGAAAGCATTCATTGCAATTCCAAATAACCAATATAGTAAGAATGCTTGCTTTTTTCTTTCTTTGCATGTTTCTTTTTTAGGCACAGACAGGACAGGGTCACTAACGCCTGCGCTTTGAAGCTGAGGGCTGTGTTGGGGCTTTAAGTGTGAGGGTAGGGTTGCTTGGGAGTGTTACCTGTTCAACAAGGCTGCATAGCATGTGGCTGCATAGCTGCTTTTTTGGGGGGAAATGCTTTGTATTAGCAGTCTTTGCATTCTCCTACCACCTTAAAGCAAAGAAGGTTGCATTGTAACGCTTCCTATACTAACAGTGTTCCGAAGCGGGTGAATCTTGGTACGTGTTTGTGCAAGTCTGTCTTGAGAAATCTTATTTCTTTTATCTATAGTTCATTTGTCATTCAAACAAAAAAAAAAAACTCGTAGAGATTCTGTAACCTGTGTCAGTGCCTTGTGTCACGTGTCATGCTACTATTCCTCCCATGCAACGTGTTTTGGCGGGGTTTTTAATACTTTTTTTTAATTAAACCTTAATTTAGTATAGATGTGAAAGTTCATTTGAGTAGAAATACTATGATGTACTTACCTACGCGCAGAGCCTAGCTGGCACCTCTGGCCAACAGTCTTGTAAAAGCAGCAGGAACCACTGCTGGGGCCAAAAGGCTGAGTCAGGTGCTAGAAAAAAGGTAGAACTGTAGCTGTCTCCATTTTCCTGCAAAAAGGGGAAAACATGGGTCTAAATCATCCAGAGTATCATCCATATTAGTGACTGGTAGGGGACTGCCAGGGTCAATAGAGAAGAGGCGCAGGGAGAGGGCAGCGCGCATGCCAAGAGGGAAGAGAGGAGCAGGTAAAACGAAGGTCAGTGGCTAGAATGGGATGAGTAAAGCCGCAAGGAAAACAGGTGAGCAGAGGAGTGGTTTTAAAAAAAAAAAAAAAAAAAAGGAAAGAAAAAAGACAGTAGGTAGATGAAATTGATATTTTTTCAAAGAGAACAAAATGTTTATCTTGTAAAGAGATGAAAAATGCACATGAGTGTGTTTCCATGTAAGCACCTGGCTGTGTTCACGGCTGGTAAGGGTCCAGCAGGGATGCGCAGAGCTGCGGTTACGCTAAGCTCGTGCCCTTTCCTGCCAAACCCCGCTGTTCGGGGTGTGCAGCTGCTTCTGGCTGACAGAGCTGCTGCCCAGTCATGCAGCCCTCAAGGAGCAACCACGGTGGAGCAAAAAATGCTATGCTGGGTCTGGGTGAAGGCAGCGAGTCTCGTGTAGAACTGCTTCTCTACCTGTTCATACCTTTCTCTGCTGACTAGGTTTGCCAGTTATTTTAAATGCAGTATTTCCAGCTGAAAAGTTCTAATTTACAGTAGGAGGCACACATTTTGAAGATGCCTTTGGAACTGTGATGCTGACCTTTCATATTTATATATATAAAAAAAAAAAAGTTGGGTTTTTTTGTTCCCCCTTAAAAATCACTGTGTACCTGAAACATATGCTAAATACCAAATTCGTAATAGGCTGTTTTGGTAGAAACTGTTGAACAGGGAAAATGGTAAAGAGTTTTATGCATTATTTAATTGTTTTCATAATGGTTTTTAGTACCATTGCACAGGTAAGTAATGTGAAAGGACAGATTGCAGAGCAGTTGCCTGTAAGTGCATGACATGTGCAAGAGCTGAGTTACAATCACATAGACTCTGCGTATGCTAAATAAACTCACCTATTCCTTTCCCAAGTGTTGCTTCAAAATGCATCAAATGGGGGGTCTGAATCAGCTGTTTGGAATGTGTAAGAGCAAAAGTGGTTTATTCCTGTTTCAGAAACCAGCTTGAAGCACATTTCACTGTTTGGAACATTTGCTTCGGTCGTTTGGTAGCCCAGTATGGGAATTACGGCCCTTAGTTTTAGAGCTTCCTTAAACCAGTGCGGTAAGCATTCTTTCTAGAAAAGGTGTTTATTACATGCAGACTTTCATAACGCCCGGGAAATATTTCTGATCATCCTACCAAATTCTTGAAAAGTATGAAAAAATAATCTTAAATTTGAAGCAATTCCAAAGTTGCGTTTGTACTACTAGCTTGCTGCCTATTACTACTATATTTTATTAAATTTTTTTTCTCCCTTCACTTAGTGCTTGGTTGTCCGGATATGAAAGCCCGGTGGTATCTCGCATTAACACGAGGATACAGGACCTAACCGGCCTTGACGTCTCCACAGCAGAGGAACTACAGGTAAACTGTCAGGACAAGCACGATGGCGACTGTCAGCGGGCATTTTGTTTTGGATGGTGGCGCGTGCAGCACCCTGCTCCCTCAGGTGGTGTTGCTGAGGTGGCCACAAAAGCTCCTCCAGCCCAGGCGCAGCCAGTTTGATGGCTGGTTTGGTCCCCGGCCCTGGGAAGAACGAGTGGGGTTTTTACAGGGAGGAAGAAACAAAGTTGTCTTTGGAGAGTAGTGCTTGCTTTAGTGCGAAATGGCTTTCTGATGCTGGAGGGAAACAGTGATAAACTGAAACTCCTGATGTTTGTTGACGTGGATGTGTAATTCCTTTTTATTTATACTAATACAGCTGAGTGTCATTGCTGCAGGGTCAAACTTTGCTGCTGTGGGGATAGTGAAAAGTTTAGCTTGACTGGTACTTAAGGAAAGGGGGGAGAACAGGTGTTTAGATTTGCCATCCCACCCTTGGTCCTAGAAGGCCAACATCTGTCACATGGGAAAGACCGACTGCACGGGTAACTTGAGTAAATTTTAGTTTAGAAGCACTTACTTTTATTCATTTACTTGAGGCTTTTAAATGAACAGCTGCTTCCCTGATTCTGAGAAAGCATTAATACCTAGAAAGCAGGACACCTAGAAAGCGGTTCCTAAAAGCTGCTGGGCTACTCCATCGAGGCTCCTGCTGATAAATGCCCAGGCATCTGGTTGAACGTTGAGGTTAGGAATGCATAGAAGAGATGGGGAAAAAATCAATCAGCAAAAAAGGACAGCGGATCCTCTTTATTGACATAGAGATCAAAAAGTGATTTAAACTTGAATGATGTGACCTATTTTGAAGAGAATATAGCCTGTAAAGTTTCTACAGAAGAAAAGTATTTTTCTACCCTGGGGAAGTACCAGATTCCTCACCTGGAGTACACCGCTGCTTGCGGTGCCAGTCTCGGATGTGCTGCTGCTCTTGTAGCCAGACGTCTTGGGGCTCCTTGCAGCCTGCGGCCGTCCAGGTCTTCAGGAGTTTCCAAAGTTTCGTGGTCGGGTTCTGTGACCTGAAAGTCATTAGATCAGACATTAGCAGGCACGCGGAGACGGAGAATGCCTTTACCCATGCAGACAGGGGCGGAGAGAAGAGCTTTCAAGGAAAGCTGACCCTGGGGAAGGGAAGGCTGAGCTGCGGCTTCGCTGGGAGCTGGTGTCCAGTCGAGAGCTGCAAGGGCTGAGACCCTCGGGCTCGGAGTCAGGTCCTGGCTCTGCACCGATGAGGAGCCTGGGTGACGCCAGAGCTACTCGTGCATAAGCCCAGTAGGACTTTGCTGCATACAGTACATTGAGCTGGCAGAGACTCGTCATTTCCTGTGGCTTGATGTTTAAACTTCATCTGTCGAAAGGCTGCAGATGACGGTCAAATTCTTGTCTGGATAAAATACTGCTTTACTAGATTTTGTGCTTCTCCTTTCACTGTAGGTAGCCAACTACGGAGTAGGAGGCCAGTATGAGCCTCATTTTGATTTTGGAAGGGTAAGTCCTGTTTCCTGTCTCCACCTCTTTCTTCTTCACAAGCACTGTGTTTCTCTTTTTCAGGTGGCAAATTATGGAGTGGGAGGACAGTATGAACCCCACTTTGACTTTGCACGGGCAAGTAAAGAGATGGAGGAGGGATAGTCACCTGGTGAAGCTGGGGCACAATTTTTATTCTTTAATCTGTATTAAATTTTGTAGCTCTTCAACTTTTCTAATCCATGTTAGTGGAGAAAGCCCTCTAAACCACCAGCTGAACTGATAAACATTTTGGGCATTACAGAGCAACAAGGTTTTTTCTTCAAAAATATAATTGAAAAAGAACTATTCTAAGGAGATGACTGATAGTTCTTAACAGAGCAAAGGACCTTAGCTTTATTCTAAATCTGAGGAAACATTCAGAAGTATTCTAGCTGGCCAAGGTTACTGGCCACGTAAAGCCATTTTGTTTAAAACCACTGAAGGATATACAGCTAAACTGTATAAAAACCCGGTGTACATCCTGCGCTCCTGACACACGCGGCAGATGATGGCGGCATCAGCTGACATGCCTCCAGGCGCTGAAGCTACCACAGCTGTGTCTGCAGCGCAGAGCGCTGCTGAGTAAGGCAACCGTGGCTGCACGGTGAGAGCTTAGTGCCCTCTTCTACGAGAAAGGCTTTGTAGCAGCGTAGGAAGACTTGCGTTGCAGCTTGCCGCCTAGGCCTGCGATGCGGAGAGAGGAACTGCTTTCCCCAGAGCCGAGACGCCGGCATCTTGCGTGCTGTTGAAGAAATTCTGACAATACGGGCGCTCTGTTATTGTAGTTTACGTGCCGATTGCTAGCAGGCTCCTGAAACCGGAAAAAGCCTACTGAGGTCTTATCTCACCAGCCTTAATTTTTTTAATTTGACTTAAATTCCCAACCTATTTCTATTCCAGCTTAAATTGCGGACTGCTGGAAATAATGCCACTGAATTCAGTTGGTTATTTATTGGGCATACTTATGTGTGATTTAACACCTTCAGATTAACCTTACGCTGTGAATCCCAGCCACCAACTATTAATCAGAATCTCTGCTCTGTAAGCACATGCCCAAAAGCATTGCAAATGATTAACAGATTTTGTTTGGAAACGCATGGGTTAATTTCTGGAGTAACGATTGCTGGAATTTTAGCACAGACAAATAGTGGTCACAGGGGGTGGGTTCTAGAAGCGAGAACAGAGGTGTGACAAAAGTTGGTGTCATAACCCCTCCGAATGGGCTTCTGTTCTTGTAAGTCAAACGACAAAGACCTCTTCGTTACCAAACGGCTCTCTGGGCTAGTGTGTTAGCCTGTTCCAAGCCCCTGCCCTGCTGTGGCGCACTCGGCTCCCTCCCCGCTGTAGTGCGAGTGCGCTGGTACCGCGCACACGCAGCGGGGAGGAGGTCTCCCCTTTGGGCACAGCGCGGGGCCGGTGGTCGCAGCCACACCACGCGCCTTCTCGTGCCTTTAGGCAGGGATGTACCCTACTCCTGTCAGAGCTTCAGGAACAGCGGACGCTCTGCGGCTGGGATAGCGCGCTGCTTAACGAATCAGACCTTGGATTTTTAAGGGCACCCTAAAACTCCTGTGTGCCAGGGAGGGGGACAGGACTCGGAGGGCCGGCTAGGTCGAGCAGCCGCCTGCCTGGCACAGCAGCCGGCAGCTGCAGCCCCTGCGCAAGGCCGGAAAGGCCGGACGGAGCAGGAAAGGGGGTGAGGGCCACCAAGGCAGAACCACCCGCAAGGAAGCAGGGCCAGCCGCTGCCCTCAGGGCGCGCTTGGAGCCACCCCTGTGGCAGAGCTCTGCCGTAGCACCGTTCTCAGTGAACCTGGGAGGAAGAGCTGCCCTTGCTGTTGCCCATCTTGGCCAAGAACAAGAGGGGATAAGGGAGTGTAATTAAATAATTAGGTTTGTGGCTGTGAAGAGGATTTATATACTCATTTTCAGACAGTACAGTTTTTCTTACCCGTTAGCAATTTGGGCTTATGCCCTCCCTGTCCTACAGAATTTTAAAATGCCTGGTTCATTTAAATTAAGAGACACACTCATATTGCATTCTCCCCTCCTTCCAAATAGAGGGATTGAATTAATTTTTCTGCATGAGTTTGTCTGCTGCTGCCTCTGCAGCTGTATGTCATTGGCTCCTCTCAATAATCAAAATGAAATGCTTATTAAATCTGCTTGCTTTTGTTCACAGAAAGATGAGCCAGATGCTTTTAAGGAATTGGGAACAGGCAACAGAATTGCTACTTGGTTGTTTTATGTAAGTGATATATTTCTGCCATGTGCTAGTGCCAAAAATATCTTTCACTGCATATTCTATACCGTTGAATGATTTTTGTTACGTTTCTTTACTGAAGTGACTTGCAAATGAAGGCAGGCACTAGCTTAGCGGTAATACATACGGGGTATCTTCTTACCCACAAGTAATGGTTCTTCCATGTGTTCTTAAGGAGGTTTTTCCCCCCTCAAAGTTGAGCATCAGCTTAAATTATTTGCAGATACAAAAATGAACAGACTGTCATCGGTATTTATAGCACGCTCTTTCCCAAACCATTTGAGCGCACAACACTCGGGGACAAGGCTGGCGGCTGCACTTTGAACAAAGTGGGTGGGTTTCAGCCTTTTTAAAGGCTGTTAATCACGCGGCCGTTGCTCACTGATCGGGAGGTAGAAATTAAGTTGTTCGGTAACCTGTTTCACTAAAACGTGACACTCGAGAACATACCAGCTTGCAACTTACCTGGGCCTTTTCCCCCCTTTTCAGATGAGCGATGTGTCAGCAGGGGGAGCTACTGTCTTTCCTGAAGTAGGAGCTAGTGTTTGGCCTAAAAAGGTAAGCAGGGATTTTTACCCAGTGTAACCGCTCCTCTCTCCACCTACTCAAAAATGTAACAGATGTATAAACGTTTAAAAAGCAGCTTTAAAGTGAGATCATATAAAGAAGATGAGAGCACTGTTCATGGGAGCACAGAGGTACTTACAATTCAGTGAAGCGACTGGGTTGGTACTGGTGATTCCAAGGGCCTCCGATGTCCTGCGTGTTAACGCAGAGTTACGTTTTGGACTTACCTGTTTCTAACGCGTAGACTTTGCAAAACACCACAACACTTCAAAACATAGTTTGAAAATACTCAAATCTGTCAGCAGGTCTAGTCTTGAGGCGTCTGTAGGGAGCTCTCCCTGAAATTGTGTGTTCCTGTTAGGTTTTTTCCCTCAGAAGGGTCATGAATAAGGTCTGTCTTTGCTGGCCTGCTGCTCGTTTTTAGTAAATTATCTTGCTTTCTAAAACTGGTCAGAGTTGAATGAAACTGGCTTAAGGTTTAAAAAAAATTAACAGCCAAGTATATATAGACATAGAATGAGTCCAAGGAGACTCGTTCCTTAGGAAAGCAAACGTTAGAATATGGAAAAGAGCCTTCAGCTTAAAAGGAACGTCTGGGATACAAATACACATACCTTTGCGTTATCGTTAAGTAAGGTGGTGTGAAAGCGCGTATTGCACAGAGCAACGCGCTGAGGGTTTCCACTGCACTTTCCAGGGAACAGCTGTATTCTGGTACAATCTCTTCCCGAGCGGAGAAGGAGACTACAGCACGCGGCACGCGGCCTGCCCAGTACTAGTTGGAAACAAATGGGGTAAGTACCCCCCACGTCGTTCTCGCTGCCTGTGAGCCTGGGGCCGGGGCTTTGGTGGTGGGTTGTCGTGGTTGTCTTTTTCCCCCGGACTTCGTAGTGGAATAAAAGGCAGACAGAAATTAGGTCCTTTATAAAGAAATCTGCTTTATAGCTATATCTACTTCATCTCTCCTTCTCTCTCTATTATGTTATATATATTATATATAGTAACATATTATATATATAAATACATGTAATACTATATCTACTTTAATAGTCTTTTGTAGTTTTGCAGCTACTGGAAGGGTTTTTCCCTCTTGAATTTATTAGACCAACTTCACATTTGTGTGTGTATTAAAATACTTCAGAAAAAGAAGATAGTCCCGTGCTTAACTGAAAGCTGGCCCATCGCATGTGTTTAGCTTAAACAGAAGCACGAGCTAAGCAGGTGCAGTGACCAAATACCTTTATGTCTTTGCAGTATCCAATAAATGGCTCCACGAGCGGGGACAGGAATTCCGAAGGCCGTGTACTTTATCGGAGTTGGAATGATGCAGACTCGTCCTTTGTCTCTTCTCTGTTCAGTTTGTGTAAAATGCACACATCTCCTACAGTTTACAATTGACTAACACTCCACTACAGGTTCAGTCTTCAACTACGCCGGTGTTTCATCTGTGGACAAAACAAATGTGCTTTTAGTTCCCTTAAAGTACCCCCTTAAGGTTTTACGAACAGAATATATTAAGGTCTATGAGTGTTACAGGAAAAAACAAAAGGACAAAATACAGACCAGGGCCACAACTAACAGTGGTGGTGTGCGTGGCGTTCCCTTCACCATCGCCCCTCCAATCAGCACGGAAGGCCAGCGGCTGTTCGCTGAGCGCCCTCCTCGCAACTGCCCGTCTGCTAAGGGCGGGAGGATTGAATGGGAGGGCTCCCTTCCAAGGAAGGCTGAATTAAACCAGTTCCTATTCCTCAATTTCCAGACCTTCGACTCCTTGCTTTTCTAGAGTGCCTGACCACTACTGTTGAGAACTGCGGGCATGGTTTGTGTTTCTCTGGGGAACGCGTTATTATCATGTTTTAGCCTGTTATTCCACTTCCACAAAAGCCCCAATTTTTAAACTGTCTTCCTTCTCAGCCTCTGTGGGGAATTGGGCTCTCAGCCTTGAAAACGTGAGCCAGCAGTTACGTACGCATAGATGAGAGGCTTCAGCAGTGTTGTGTCAAAGCCCTGCCTGCATCAGAGCAGCCTGACAGCAATTACAGCCACTCTTCCCTCCATTTTTTTTTCTTTAATGTTTGTCCACATAAACAAATGCTGCTTTTATTCCGTCTTAGCAGTCAGCTCTTAGATCTGTTCCTTGGGCAGTGGGGATGGGAACGTTACCATCTTCATTAATCAAAGTAATTGTGCCTTAGGACACTGGAATTTCAAATTGGTTATGAGACTTGAGGTGATGAGGTAATACATAGTCCTCACAGAACGCTCTCCACCCTCGGCCTCCCAGTTCTCAAGGTTTTGTGAGAAATAGACGGCCTATTTATAATCCTAAACCTTTTTCAGATGCTTTTTATTTTGCCAATGCTTTTTCTGCTGGGGATACTGAACACAGGCCGCAGCAGTGACGCGGGGGCGACTGCTTGCCCAGGATGCCGGAGAAGGTGCCTGCCCTGAGGGTTTGGTGTCGCTCACCTTGCGGAGGCTGCCTCCGCTGCGGCCTCGCGCCGCCTCCCCTCTCTTTAGCTGTCACTGGCGTGAGGGAGCGCTGGGAAGGGGCCTCCTCCAGAGGCTCTGGTGCTGCTCACTTCACTGCTGCTCCTGATTCCCGCAACCCACCCACAAAAAGCCCCCCAAAGCCAGCGGTGCCCGCACTGGAAGAACTCGCTCACGGTGAGTTTCAGGGACCTTAGTTTGTGACGAGTCATCCTTACGCTGAGATGAAGTTGAAACCTCTGAGGGAGATGAGACTGTGGCTGCTGTAGCTGTTGAACTTCTGTTCTGCTCGAGGAATAACGGCCGTCCCCACTGCCCCCGGCACAGGAGGAGCTGAGCAGGGTGGGGAGAGGCTGCAGGGAGGTTCGCTGTCCTAAGCCGTTTCTCCTCCACAACAGGATTTTTAGCAAAATGTCTAAATATTCCACTAGCGCGAGGACAAGAATCAAAGTGAGCTGCACCAGACTCTACCTAAACAGTCTGATTTTCTGGATGATGATGGTTTTACTGATGTAGGGGTCAAGCCTGAAGTCTTTACCAAGGAAAAAATTCCAATTTTAGTTAATTGGATTTTCTGCCTCCATAAAATCTTGAAAATTGAGCCAAAATGTAGATGAAACTGTTAACGTGTTAGAAATACCTCTGGAATACTGAGAATGCAGTTTAAGGTACTATAGTTCGAGAAACTGCATACTTTCAGAAGACACTTTGAAATCTTTGCTGGAAAACGCATTGTTAAATATCTACTGAGCCTGTTAGCAATGGGACCTACGTACCTGTTTATCCTTAGCCCTGCACCGTCTTGCGTTTTGCCTGTGAAACAAAGTCCATCCAGCACTTAAGAAAACAAATAAAAAGAAAAATCAGACATAGTTCCACCTCACGTCTGTACTGCTCATTTATTCAGAATAGCTGGCGCACTAGAGCAGTATCTGGTATAAACAGATTCGCCAAAGAAATGGGTTATTGGAGCGTATTTTTGATCACTAAATTGTAATCATTTAAAAAACAAAACACAGACGACCCATAACATTTCTACGTACCTGAGTTTTCCTTCCACACAGTGTCATTCATCTCCATTCCTGTCTATGGTTTTCTTTTTCCCATCTTTTTTATTTTCTTAAGCTCCAAAAAAAGGTGACGAGGGCTGCAGGCAAGGCCTGCCACTTTCCTGCAAGGAAGAGAGTACAACCACCAACGGGGTGTTCGGCCTCTTGCCTGTGGGGCACTAATTCTCCCTCAGCAGCCCCGAGGAATCTGTAAATGCTTTTAGGAAAGCCAATCCCGCACAGTTAACAAGCACAAAAAGAAATCAATGTATTGCCACCATGAGCACGTTTATAAACAGCGTCTGGTTTTGCTATTACAGAAAAGCTGGGGTTTTTTCTAAAGTGAGCAGAGGAGTTACTTGACACATTAAAACAATTAAAAGCTAAAAACTGTAGAATTTACGTAAGGTAAAGGAGAAATACTGAATAAAAAGTGTCAGTGACTGCTTTAGGTACTGCTGTAGTGGAAGAAAAGACTGTGGTCTCTTACCTGTTGAATGAAGAAAGGAAGGGCTGAAGCAATGAGAAATCGCAGTTCTGTTAGATCAAGCACGGGGGGCTGGGGTTTTTCCCCATCCCTGTTCAACCATCACCAAAAGCCGAACGAGAAGCTGTGGAACGCCCGGGGAAGTTTGCTGAGCAGGTACCTCCCTCACCTCAGCTACCATCGAGTGCTTCCAGTGGTAAACAGCTTTTTAGGAACAGTCTCTAAGAGGCATTGCCTGGGGAGTAAAAATGGTTTAGTGCATGACTTTTTAAAGCAGTGAACTACTCAATGACTCGCAATTTTTCAGGGAAGAAAAACAGTTTGTCTTTTGACGGTGGAAAACTTCACTTTGCTTTAGAAAAAAAAAATAAATCCCTCAAAACTAAAACTCGAGTCTGCTGCGGCACATCAGACCAAAACGTTCCAGGTTGTTAGAAGAGAAAGGGTAAGCGTATTTTTTTAAACTGCAGACACTCCGCACTCCCTCTCTCTCCGCTGCAGTAGCGTTCGTGCACCTAACGCCAAAAGTGTAAGGGATTACACGGGCGGTGCTGCTGCTTCCTGCCTTACCCCTTAATTCCTCAAAGGGCTTTTGGATCAAGAGCGTGGCTCCTCTGTCAATCTAGCTTTGTATTAAAGGTGATTGAAAACCGTTCGGCTCACAGTGACTGACAATTGAGAAACTGCCTTACTGTTCAATTTTTTTGTAATAAAATTTTTAATGTAAAAAAAAAAAAAAAAAGGGCTTAAAATAAAAGCCACTGCCATCAGCAGTGAAAAATCCTCCACATCAAACTCTCCTCGTATACGGCCGTTGTAAATCTGCTCACGCAGATTTTTGTCACCATATGCGTTTCCTGGAAACAGCTCGTGTGTTTCACTTCCTCGTCTAGGCGGGCAGGTGCAGAAGATGCTCATGCCACAAATTACTATTAAACGCATTCTCAGACCCAAACTTCGCGCCTCGGTTGGAAACACACAGCACTAAGGGACTGCGGAAGGGGAGGGCAGATAGATAACGCTGGGCTGAAGGCGTGTTGTGCGCAAAACCGTACGGAAAGGAGCCGACCTGCCCTTGGGGAGGAGTGTGGCTCAGCCCCTCTGTCTCCCCAACGCATCGATTTACGGCCGTAGCCGGAGTGGGATCGAATAGTGACGTGGGAACCGCACAAGCTCCTGGCTTGGAACTCAAAACGCGCAGAGCAGAGGGGCAGCTGCCGAGAGACCCGTTTCCAGGGGTGGCAAACGCTTCCATCTCCTGAAGCCAAGAGCTCAACCAACCGGTTCCTCTGAATAGCTGTAGGGAGGGGAAGGAAGCTCAGACCATCCCGCGACACAGACACCAACAGCACGGTAGCGGGACAGAGGACTTACGTGTAGGAAGGGCAGGTTGACGTGTTCCATAGTCGAGACTTCTGCAGTTTATGCACCGCAGCTGGTCCTGCACTGCACTCTTCCAAAGCGAGCTGGTACTTAATTTGTGGTCACCAGGAACCTGCAAAAGAGCATGGCAAGGGCTGGTTAGAAGCCTGGATCCTTTTGCCTGTGGAATGGAGCCTCGCAGTGCTGATAGAGCACTCGGCTTGCAGTTAGGGACCTGCCCTCCCCTCCCCACGCAGCCCACAGACACAGCTGATGTGCTCGCAGATTTGGCAGCCACGGGATAGAAAATAAGTCTAAAGCGCACCAGCATTTTTTTATTTTGGAAACGTGAATTGATTCCATCCCCAGCTGCTCTGTGCACGCTGCTGAGCTGCTGCCGTGGCCCTCGGCAAAGTGGGCCAACGCCAGGAGACGGTGAGCAGCCGGATGGCTCTGTCCTTTCAGAGGACAGGGCTTACTCCAACCCGCTGAGCTTTTTGGGGTGTTTGTGGGCTGCCTTCCAGCCACTTGGCCTGGGGACGGCGCTTCCTTGCCCCCAGCTGGTAACAGCTGAAGCAGGGCTGCCCCTTTGCGAGTAGGTGTGAGGCTCGTGCTGTCAGCCTGGCCACCGAGCTGCTGTTACCGAGCCAGCAGCGCAAGGGCTTCAGCACAGGGGCCTCACAGGGCAAGGTGCACCCCACAGCCTTCCTTTCTGAGACAAGAGACGGGCTGCCCTACCTTCTGTGTGTGGCCTGAGGCACCTGCCCAGGATTTGGGGGGCCCTAGGTGGCCTTTGCCCCCTCCCACAGAGGAAGGGAAGGATTACGGTTCAGCCCTGTGCCACCCCTGACTGGCACTTACGCACTGTGGCTTCCCCCCATCCTGCCTGGGTATCCGGGGCGCGTCCAGCACAGCCACACCTAGAGCACGACCCTGGGGGATCCCGGCCGTGGGAGGAACCCCGCCTGGGTAAGAACTGCACCAGACCACGAACCTGAGTGCAGCCCCCCAGAGGGAGAGGGTCTTTACCCACCCACCCGTCCTCCGCCAGCTGCTGGGCTCTGACCTGACCTCTGACCTAAGGGACTCGGGCGTTTCATCATCGAGCTCCATTTCTCGTTCCGATAACCAGTGACTCATCTGGCTCCCAAACCAGCCACAGATTACCCGCTAACCTTAACCACAAGCTGCCTATTCCTCCTGCTTAGGCCGTGCTTAAACATTGACCGGCAACTCATTGAGCCAGCCAAAACTGATAGAAAAAGAGCTCAGTCCCTCAACCCTCTGTCCTCCCCCACGGCCCCAGCAGAACACACAGGGAAGGATCCTGGCAAAGCGCGTGACCACGCGTCTCTGCCTATGACGGCGCGGCTCTGAAAAAGAAACGCACAAAAGGAGCTGGACCAGCCCCTGCGCTTCCCTCCCAGGAGCCGAGCCCAGGATGCAAGGGTCAGCGTTTGCTTTGGCGTGACTGATAACGTGAAGCCAAGAGGGTTTCCAGCTTCATCCGGGACAGGGTTCTCTACCATTAGCGTGGGGGGACAGAGGCACTGCTGCGGGACGGGTGTCTGCCCCGGAGTCAGCTCTGCCTCCCGTTTGACAGGAGCACGCTGCCAACAGTCTGATAGTGTCATTAGGAGCGAGTGACTCACCACAGCCTGAGGGCTGCTCTATATTTAAGCATTACGGAGTCAGAAATGAATGCGCGGAGTCAGGAGCCGCTTATCCTGAGGTCAAGACGAGGTTCAGAAACCAGTTGTCAGAGTTCACCATCGTGGCAAACAACATCTGGATCTCAAATCTTTAGAGAGAGAAAAATTGGCGTAGGGAGGGGGTATTTGCAACGACAGTGGGTCAAAGCAAGGGCAGACGCCCTGCAGGTACCTGCTGTGCACACCCACTTCAGGAAGCCCTCCCTTCTGCAGCTGTTGAGCCCAAGCAATTCCCCGAGATGAATGTGCGTGTGGGGAGGTGCTGCGTAGCCTTGTTAGTTTTACTCAATCCTACATTTTTCCTGGTCTTCAGATCTTGAAGTCTGTGTGCAACCAAGCTATTGGCAGCTGGACTGAAAACGTCTCGGGAGACTGATGTGGGGAGGGGTGGAAGAAAGCAGGAGGAAGGAAGGAAGGAGAGTGGCTCATCCCTGGCGTAGGGCAAAGGGGCTGCCACGTTTTGGGAAAGCAGTTAGACTGCTTTTTTATTCACAAACTTTTGCTTTGGGACAACCTAGCAGGAAAGTTTCCGACTCCTCTTTTCCCAGGCTCCGCACTTTGCCAGCTGCTCCCTCCTGCCCTGTTCAGCTTTCCTCACTAATTCCACTTGATTTTGCAAACAGCCCAGGCTCCACGCTCCAGCCAGAACCACCCCCTCCAGGCTGCACGTCCTGCGTGGCGCGGCATGGACAGCTCATGCTACAGGCACTGCGTTTTGCATCCTCTGCAGTCCTGCCGGCATTTTTCCCCCTCCCTGTTCGCGTTCAGCATCACATGGATCAGCCACCAGGGACTACAGGATGACGAAGAAAGCCATCTTCTAGAATTGCCTCCAGAGCAACCCTAAAAGGCTCCGCATAAAAGCACAGCACCAAGCACAGCCACCCAGGGGCTCTGCACAATGTTCACAAGCTCATTCTGAATAGCTATTTTGCTCTTTTTTACATTAATTTCTGCCAGGCTGTTTCTAAGGGCGAGGAGCACTAGGACCGCAAACCGGCCCGTTACGCAGGGCAGCCATTCAGCCAACAGAGACACGAACAGCTCCACTCAGTGCAAGACACAGCGTGGGACTGTTGAACCCAGTTTTCCCTTCACTGGGGCTCCTTGAACACAAATTCCAGGGACAGCGGCCCATTTTCACCCATGACTGACAGACCAGTCCCCAGCATGGTCTGAACAGCAGGACAGGCCCGAGCTCTCCAGTCCCGCCCTGCAAAGCGCTCCTGCAGGGCAGTCCTCGCTTCACGAGCATCCCCACTGCTTTGTGCCAGCGATGACACTCTGCTCAAGAAAGGCTGGGACTTGCTGGCTCCCAGGAACAGACCATCTAGTAGCACCTTGGCACCTCTAGCTCAACCCAAAACATCATCCTAATTTCTCACCAGGCATTAACAGTGCTCCCCTCCTCCTTGTCTGCAGCTTGGACACCACCAACCTCCCCTCCCGATGCTGTCTGCCTCTCTCCTTGGCTTCATCTCCCAAAAGACAAAGCTCCGGCTACGTCATACTGTTCAGGGAAGCACCGCGCAGCTATCAGCTATGGCTGTACAACTGAATCGCCTCTGGCTGCTGACTCGAGGAACCCTCACACCCTCTTCTGAGGGGCACTGAGCATGAACAGTGTCAGCAGTAGGCACCAGAACAGATGCAACGAGGAGGCAGCAGCTGGCTCCGGCTCCACACCATTTCACCAGAAAGGGATTAACCAGCTTGTTTTCTCCTCTTCCCCACTCCTTCTCTGACTTACCTGTCTGAGAAGCCAAGACTTGGCTGCGGTCCCGCCTCCTTATCCCACATCTGGAGCACATAACGCACGGCCCTATGCAGCAAGACGGAGGCAGACAGGTGCCGCAGGGCTCCGGCGCTTCAGAAGTAACAATGCAGCGGGGTTGAGTCTCCTGCAAAACGTTAAAACGTCAGAATTTGCACTTATGTTTGCCATATATTTGAAAGACCCACTGCCTGGCTCCCCCTTGCCCTCTGGAGAGTCTCCACTCAAACAGAAGTGACTGCTGCCGTTGGCTGTTGGAGTCCACAGAGACCAGCCCACCTGCCGATGGGCTGCAGAGCGGCTGTTTCTGAGAGGCAGGGCTGTGCTGGGACACATCCGAAAAGCTTTCCGAGCGCAGCCAGAGCCTTCCCATGCTGTTTCCTTTCCCTATTCTTTATCAGTAGTTTGCGTTGTCTTTTGCTGTTGGTGTTCATTTGGTTGTTTTCTTTTAATGAGTAACTTCTTTGAAGCCTCCACCAGCTGCGCGGGCCCCCGGGTCCTGGCAGGCCAGTCCCACCCCAGAGCCAGGACCCACAGCTCCCCCACAAGCCCGTTACCTGACCCGGGTTTCGGCGCCAGCCCTTCCTTGCTCTGGGCCACCTCTGCTACATGTTTAATTCAGCGACGCTGGCGTTACGCAAAAGCTGTAACAACCAGCTACCTAACGTCAGCCTTCAGGAGTCCCATCAAAGGCAAATACTCAGCTACGTCATCGACCCTATAACTGGAGGGGACATGCCTGAATGCCGTGTTTCTAAACCCAAACTACTCCTATAGCTGCTGGATCAACCCCTTCGAGGCCCAACAGCACCCTCTAGCCATAGCAGAGCAGGACACGGCGCGCTCTGCCACCCTTTTCTGTGCTGGGCACGCAGAAGGAAAGCCCCTTCACAGGACAAGCGCGTCAGCCCTGCGGTCCCGTGGGTTTTGCGAGGAGCAATCCCCCTCAGCAGCTAGGCTGGGTGGATGTCTCATCCCACCCCATTACGTGCCCAGGAGGCCTAGGAAAAAGGCGAGGTGTGCTCCTCAGTCTGCTGCTGAGCAGCAATTTTGGACAGAGAGATACTCTTCATCTCCCAGCAGGCTGGGGAGAGAGCGGGGCACCCACGCAGGGCCTCGGTGGGGCAGGCAGAGGGTCTCCTGTGTGCCACATGGCCTGGGCAGACAGACCCTGCTCAGCACCCCAGGGATCGGTCCCTTTGGGGGGAGCTGAGGCCCTGGTGCCGCAGGGGCTGAGCCTGTTCCAGCAGGATTGTGCAAACTCAGACCCCGGTGTTTCTCTGTGAGACGAACTTGGTCCTAATCTCCACGCTGCACTTTGCACTCTGACTGTGGTGACCTCACGCCGGCTCCCTCGGCAGTGTTTAAAGTCCAGGGGAGAGGGGTGCTTACCCACCTCCCGCTCGCAACAGCTCGCTCCCAATCCTCCCTGCCTGCACATCTGCCTGGACAAGGGCTCCGGGGCCTGGATCTGGACTGCAGCATGCGGCTGCTTTTCGAGACAGCAGTTCTGTGCCTGACCCTGGGCTTAGGGCAATGCACCGAGGAAACAACACAGGCGAGCACCGTCCACCAAGCTCCCCAAGCAGAGTCATCCTATTCAGACTGGGGCATCGAGGCCATCCGGGACAGCTTTGAAACGGTTAACAGCTACTTCGACTCCTTCTTGGAACTGCTTGGGGGAAAAAACGGTGTTTGTCAGTACAGATGTCGATACGGTAAGTGAACCTCACTCCTGCTGGCTCCTCTCTCCTTGCCCTTTTCCCTCTTTTCCTCTCGTGCGGAAACCCACAGCACTCTCCTTCCCTGAGACCACAACCAGCTCCTATCCGCGACCTGACCCCTGCTACGCTCGGCACAGAAAAGTCACCACAGAGAGTCACCACTTCTCTGCTGGTGCCAGCACAGGGACGCTGAACCCTCATCTTTCCCTCTCGCCAAGAACAGCCTGATCTTGAAGCCACTGTGCTGCGCGCAAGGGGACAAGAGGAGAGGACAGACATTTTACAGGACGGGCATATAGGTAACCAGGCTGCCCAGCTGCCTGGACCCCTGGAGAGAAGGACCAGGGTAGGCAGCGAGGCCCCAGAGGGGAGGACGAGCAGCTGTGCAGACCTGACTCAGAAGGGGGTGTTAGAATTGCCAGCAGCCGTAATCTCAGCAACCTTCGGAGTGTCATTATTCAGCAGTTGCGAGTTGGCTAATAACATAGGCTGGAGGAGGGGAGATAACAGGAAGGTAAACGATGTCACCATGGAGGAACCTTTAGTACTCAAGGTGGAATGAGGCAGCTACTGCTCGCCTTGGACTTTAGAGTGATTTACCAAAAAGGAAGAGTTTGGTTTGTCCTGGGGGCAGGACGAAGGGGGTGACATGTCAAGGAGAGCAGGGCAGGAGGAGCGCAGGCAGGGCAGGGGACGGGGCGTGCAGAGGGGCAGCGGGGCAGGCCCCTATGGTGCAGGTCGGTGGGGCGCTGGGCAGGCGGAGGGCACAGGCAGCACCAGCCATCAGCAGGGCACCTGCTGAAACCACCTGTTTGGGAACAGCAGGGAGGCTTCCTACTGACTGTGTCCTCTCCCCAGCCTCCTACTACTGTCCCCACAGCAGTAACTGTCCTCCGTCACCTCAGCCTGCCCATCCACAACTGCCCGTCAGCCCCTTTCCCCCCAGCTTCATCCCACGTCCCTAGTGACCGCCTGGGCAAGGTGCTTGTGAGCACAGAGGCGATTTCAACCCCTCTCCTCCCCTCAGCATTGGTTTTCACAGACACAGACTCCACGCTTTGGAGAGATCCCACCGACTCAGTTTCAGTCTGTTTGCCTCCCATTTCTTCCAGAACACGGGCCGCACGCTGCGCCTCTCCAGCCTGCACAGGGTTGTCTGTAACGCTCCCCCACAGATGCAGCCGGAGGGGAGCACCTCCCGCCCCTCCCAGGCCAGCAGCGGGGGTGCCGGGAGAAACAGATGCTGCAGGACTGTGACCCAAGCTCCCTGTCAGGGCAAGGCCAGATGGGCCACCCTTAGCCAAAGTGGGGCCACAAGGAGAGTTTAAAATCAGCCTTAAAGTTGTTGGGGTTTTTTTGTTTTGTCCGGAGGAGGAGAACCCCATGCACACCACAGCATCGCCCCAACACCCAGGATGAGGCCTTTTGCTGCCCATCAGGCAGCCTTGTCCCCAGCCCCACAGTGCGGCAGCCCCATGCCGTGTGTGACAACCCCTCCCCTTAGGTCCACACCACACTCCAAATTCAGAGCAGAAAGGGACTTGCCTTTCTTAACATAGTGACTGAAAACCCTGGTAGTGGGCATAACGTGGCTGGGACTGCAGTGCGCCTGAGGGCTGATATTCAGAGCTTGTTTCAGGGAGTCTCGGGACTCACCAAGTCCTGGAGAAGTTGTTGCTCTCGGGCACATCCTGAGGCCAGGGCTCTCCCTGCCCCTGTCGCCGCTGCCCTAGCTCTGTGCTCCGGGCAGGGGGAAAAGCATCTCCACAGAGCGGCGCAAACGCCGGCCTGCTCCCTGGGAGCATCCTGCGTCTTAGCGGAGAAGTGTTTTACCTAGAAAGGAAAACAAACAAGCACATCGTTAGCCCTGTTCTTGTCCTCTGCTGAACAACTCACGAATCACTGCCTGGAGGAGGAAACTATTGAAACACTGCCCGTGCACCTCCAAGGGTCTTGCTGGACCCTTCCAGGACCATTTGTCCATGCAGGTCTCTAGCACAGACATTGCAAACTGCAAGCGGAGGGGATGCAGGGACGATCCCAAACCAGTGAGACCCACAAACTATCTTTACCATCTTCCTGCTGAATCAGGGCCTGATTGCTTTTTCCCCAGGCACGAAGAAAAAATTATGTCTTCTACTTTCTTTCATTTCACCCAAAAGACACTGATAATAGCTTAGTTTGCCACGATAAAGGTCAGGACTCACCTGTGATTGCCACATCCATCTTCAGCTGAGCACGTAGCACTTGGCTGTTCCGGCTGTAAGACTCTCCTCTTGATTTTCCAGCAGCTAGTGAGGTCTGAAAACAAACAACTTGATGGATTACTCCCTTAAATCAGGACATTAGGGTTACACTAGCATTTGCTAGCAAATATCTCCTCCTCCTTTCAAAATCTCTCCGAGCATCTCACAGAGGGAAACAGCCTGAACTGGGAGTAAATCCCTTGATAGCTCCCTTCAGCTCTCCGGCCAGACAAGACTTCAATGTTTTGCCCAGCATTTGGTCCTGAGGGGCTTAAGATGAGGAGGCACACCCAGGCTGTGGGAAAAGAGCCTTCAAAGTCAGGCTCTCCAACACAGCGCTAAAAGGCTGTGGTAAGTACGGGCAACGTCTGCCCAAAGCCTGCTTGCCTGGGGCAGAGAAATAACAATGGACCACTGAAACCAGCAAGAAGCCCCAAGACCATCTATTCACCCAGAAATACATTCAGTTCCCCCTGCCGGTGTACCAGTACTGCAGTGTTGGAGACCTCCTGCATCGCCAGCAGCTGTTCTAGCCAGCTGGCTGTTTGCCAGCCTCTTGGCATAGCTACAACAGCCTGGAGATATTAAAATGCATCAGGGAAACTCGCTTCCCATTAGAAACTCAACTTCAGTTCTCCTCTAAGGCCATGCCAATAAGGCAGTGCCCTAAAATATATCTTCTTCCAAAGAACAGGCTTCCTCGGCGATGCTGTGCTTCTACACATCGGCATCGCTCTTCAGCATGCTGCTGCGCAGGTCCTGCTGCGCTTGCACCTGTCTTCTGGTATCTCTCCCCAGCAATGCCCTGCAGCAAGCAGACAGACCGCAACAGGCCCCTGGTGAAACACAGCTAGCAAAAAAGCCAGTGTGACCCGCCAAGTCCTTCCCCCGTCGCAGACGTGCCTATAAGGATGGGCGAGCAATAAATGATAACAAGAGCACTGAGTCAATGCTCATGTAAGAGTCAGGAACGCCTATTATTTCCGCTTTGCTTTTGGTTTCCTGTTAGCTAGAAAACAAGATGTGGGAGAGAGGTTAGTTGTGGTGTGTGTTGGACTTTATCTAGCTGAGAAAGAGTTCACAAAGGGGCACTTTACAAATGATTAAGTTTTATTTTTCAGAGAGGAGGGGGGCAGGTTTGCTACAAGGGCTCATCCTGAAGGCAGATCAATGTTTTGTTGATCACCACAATTCTCATGTAAGTTTTTTTTTTCCCTCAGGACAACTTTCTAAGCTATTATAATAGCTGTAAGTTCAGCTTAATGGAAGGTTTTCTCTGGAAACACAGTTATCTCCATATCCCCAGTCTCACTCCTACCCTGACTTGCCACCTTATCCCATTAATTGACAATGTGCTGCAGGAACATAACATCGTCAATATTATGAGCAAGTCATTAAAATTTGACCCCATCCTGCAAAATCCGCCTTGGATTTTGAACTTTCCTCTGCCTCCTAGCTCAGTTCAGGAACATTTGAATTCCGAGTCCCAATTCTCATCCCCTTCCAAAAGAACAACTAGGCTGTGAATTGCACCGAGACCTAGGTGCAGCCCTCCTCTCGTTATATTGCTTGGGAGCCCTGGGTTATAGATTCAGCCCACATATAGACCTAATTCCTTCTCTCTATACCATAACCACCAAAATAGTGTAACGTGCAATGCATTGTGAACTCGGAAGTTACCTTGCGTCAGCGTACCTCAACGGACTCGAGTTATGTTTTAGTGCGAAGATAATCCTATAATGATGGTGCGCCGCAACCAACTGATTTATGCTCTTTGTCTACTGTTAACTCAGCTCTACCTGCTCAAAATAACAATGCCTTCTGCACTAGAAAATTACATCTGGAGCACGAAGCAGATCTGACCTATTCAGAAGGGGCCAAAAAGGTAGAAACACAGTAGTAACTGCTGTACTGCGAAATACCTTCCCACACAAATGCCATTACCTGGTGGTAATGTCAACTAGAGAGCTTTATCTTGGCTTGCAGACAGCTAAATCCTTGGTGCACACTGCATTTCTGTAGGGCTGGAGAAAATTGGCTATTGGTGTCTCACAGCTGGACAGGATTTCAGTTTGTTGTTTATTTGTTGCAAATCTGTTGTTTGAACAAAACCGCTCTGGCAATTTTTAATTTAGAAGGCGCTGGGAACATTCCCACGTAAGAGCTTTTGAGGCATTTGGCTGTGAGGTCTTCCGAGAACACAGTAGATTTACGGCTGTATCAACCACTGGTATTTTAGGCACCTTGACAGAAAAAAGGAGAAAGTGTCTTAAACGATTATCAGTGCTGACAAGAAGAAAACAGTGGAAATGGAGTTTAAAAGAACCCAACCCTGCCTGAAGGGCTAAATTAGATCTATTTTATGTCTATATAAATTCTCTAGCAGTGCTCAGGGAAGCAAAAACTTGACCCTAGAGGCGATGGACTTACAGAAGGCTCAGCTCACACATGTTTTTGTCGGAGCATTCACACAGCTTACAAAGTTTTCCTAGGGCAGGGTTCAAACGTCTTGTTTTAACACCTCACTCTGTATTTGAGATCTCCCTTTTATAAACCCAGCTGGAACAGAAACACAACAAGCACTGACAGACATCAAGGGACAGTACAGAGAAACCGGACTCCGTGAGGGGCGGTCTCCAGGACTTCTCCAGGGGAGAATCCTCTCCCGCCTTTAAACAAGCTCCTTGCACAGCCAGGTCAAGGCACACAAGCAGCCTGACGACTCGTCCTCCCCAAACTGGAAGCGTTAGGTTAGATGGAGATGGGAGCTGCGGTAGGGATGAGAGAAAGAGGATGAGACAGGGCAGGGAACAGACAGATCTCCTTTCCACACGGCCAGTTTCCACCCCAACGCTGGGTGCCCACCCCTCACACCCAGAGCGCTCCGTCAGCCACACACAAAGCCCCAGGATGGGCTGGCAGGTAGAGAGGAGAGTTTGCACACCTTCAAAGCAAAGTAAAATAGATTAAATTGCTGCTGAAGCTACTGTTAGCTGTTTGTCAGCTGGACTCTTTCTACATTGGGTAAATAATTATTCACAGAGGAAATTCTTGCTCCTCTGTGCATATTAAGAAGCCTACTATGGGAAGGCAGAGATAAAGGGATAGAAACTGTTTGCAAAACGTGGCAGTGCGTCACCACACACAGAGAAGAGGGACGAAGACGACCTCCTGCTCAAAGCAAGATCAGATATGCAAGGTCTAGCACAATTTTGCGGAGATCCATAGCTCATCAACACTCGGAGAATGAACTGAGGAGGGAAGGAAATCCCCTTGCTAAGCTAGTAGTTTAGCTAGTAGTTTCTTGGAGGAGTTAAAAACACAGCTGGGTGATCCCAGCTGTGCAGAGCTCTCAGGAAGGACATGAAAAAGCTCCCAGGAGATTTGGGAGGTCTGAGGCACTAGCTCCAGTGTGGGGGGCTGCTCAACTGCAAAACCCCATGCTGCAAAGAGGGACTCACCCATTTGTAAGAGCTGGGGAGACTCCCAGACCTAAGGACTGGACTCAGACCAGCTGAAACATTTGAGAGGCATTGGGGACGCAGTTCACACACAACACGCTGCTCCAGTAGCCATGCTAGAGGAGGTGCAAACTAAGCCAGGCTGTAGAGCCTCGACAGGACTGCGTGGAGAGCAGGGCCAGCGTCTCAGCCAGCTCAAGTACCTATCCTTCACTCCCTGGGTCTCCTGGAGGAGAATGAAGTGTTTGGGGATGCAGACCGAAGGGGAGCTGCCTGTCACTCCTTGCTTTTTGGTACTACTCTTGGGAAGATTGGCTTTCCTAACATTTTTCCTTTCTTTCTCAGGAAAGGCTCCAATGCCACGACCTCACTACAAACCCCAAGAACCCAACGGCTGTAGCTCCTATTTTCTGGGGCTTAAGGTACCCGAAAGTGTATGTACTGCCACACCCACAATCCCTAAATGATGTGATTCTCTAGTCACAGTAACCACCTAATCATATCGGGGAGGGAAAAGGCTTAGCTGTGCTACGCGCTGTGTGACGGCTTCTCTTTGCAGCTGAAGCCAGAGCTCTGGAAAAGGGAGGAAATATCAGTTATGTTGTGTTAGGGGACAAGCTGTCTGCCTGGGACTGCCAAAAGACACGGCTGCCTGCCGACGGCAAGCAAGGCGAACATGTCAGTCTGAGCACCGCCTAACTTACTGTCAGTCAGGGAGGCATTAAGATCTCAACCGCTGGTGGCAGCGGAACAGGAATCACGTAGCCAGGAGTTACGTTTGCGAAAGACTGGCCTGTTGCTCTGGTTGTCTCGGCAGGTACCAAAAGAGAAAGCTTCCTGAGCAGGTTAGCACCAGAAGAAGAAAAGGGGGCACCTGGCCAAGCAGAGCACCGGTGTGGAGAAACACATTTTTATCAAGGCCCTGATCAATCCCATGCCCTTGTGATAGGACAGGGAACACGTTCAACACTGGGCAGCTCAGTGACGTAGCACAATGTGCAAACAGCAATACTTGAATGCATTCTCCACACCCGGCCCTTCGTCCCCTCCCATGCTTTTTGCCTCTGCCAAGCAATGAAATAAACCTGTGGGCTTTAATACCGCACCCACTTGTTATTTTAAAGGCAATTAATGAAATCATATTGGAATCACCAGGAAAAGCACTCCCAGGAGGCTCTAAGAGCAGGAATTACTATTTAGCTCATGCATTACTGCTGCCCATGAAGTCTGCAGCAATTAGGCAGATTCCTGCTCTGAAAGCCCTCCCTTTACAGCCCATTTTTCATGTTAGATTAGTTCCTTAAACCACATTTCATTGCAAACCTTGTGGGCATTTCTGTGGTACCTCCCTCCTTATGCAGGCAGCCATGAGCGCTGAGCGCAACGAAGAAAAACCTCATCTCCTAAATATTACATGAGGAAGGCCAAAAAGAGGAAGAATTTATAACAAGCTAATGAGTCCAGTCTCTCCAGGAGACAGGCCTTCTGCCCCACCACCCTCATGGTTATTAGCTAAGCTTGCTGT
Organism: Phoenicopterus ruber ruber; assembly: GCA_009819775.1. Lineage (NCBI taxonomy): Eukaryota > Metazoa > Chordata > Aves > Phoenicopteriformes > Phoenicopteridae > Phoenicopterus > Phoenicopterus ruber. Next base: position 3,254,936 of record CM020221.1, read on the forward strand.
TTACCTCTGAGCAAGAAGAACTCCCCTGACCAAGCTGTATTTGTTCTTGGCCTTGCAAGCGCATCTGTGAGAAATAAGGCATTAATAACACTTATAGCAGATTTACTAGGCCAAGAAGCAGGACTTGTCAGGTTGTGGGGAAAATGAGGAAAGAAAAAAGGGGCCGTTGCCACTGCTAGCAAGGACAGAAAGCTCTCTGGTGAGCTCTGACAAATGAGAACTAGCAAATGGTCACGGAGGGGCTGTTCCCCACCTCTCTACCCAAAGTTAATCCCCCGTGACAGACAGGAGAGAAGGGAATGTGGTCTAACCTGCATCAGACCTACATTACTGTTGCCACTTTCTTTACTTGGTGAGCGAGAAGCATATTTTCCCTCCTGCTGCCCCAGCTGTCAGGGGTGGCTTCTGGAAAAGAAGCCAGCTGGGCTCTGCAAAACCTCACCCAGCTGCAGCTGTTTGAGTCTGAGGCCAGGAGCCAGCCAAGGGACACTTCTTTTCTCTCTTTCCCCAGCTAGATTTGGGCATCCCTGCCATGACCAAGTGCTGTAACCAGCTGGACGTTTGTTACGACACCTGCGGGGCCAACAAATACCGCTGCGATGCCAAGTTCCGCTGGTGCCTCCACTCCATCTGCTCCGACCTCAAGCGCAGCCTCGGGTTTGTCTCCAAGGTGGAAGGTAGGCTTCCCGGCTCACATCCCCTGTGGAGAGAACAAGCGATGGCAGGGAGGGGAGAGTGTGGGCAGGGAGCCCATTCCTTGCCAAAAGAAACAAAAATCTGCAGTAGGGAGCAGCACATCTGTCCTGTGCTTGTCACAGATAGGTCAGAGGTGAGTGAGAACAGAGATCTGTCCCCTCCACACACACTTCTGCCCCAAGACTGGACACCTAGAATTATTTACATTTGAAAAACATTACAACACGCATATGGAAAGAAGAAAAAAAACCCCAACACACCACAAACCAACAAAAAACCCCTACATGCAATTCCTTCAACCCCTGGATGCCCTTCCCCGAGAGTTCAAACACCTTCATGGGAGATCAAAAAGCCTTCCAGAGCCAGTAAGCCACACACTGAAACCTGTATGTGGCTGAGGGCCAACAAACTGGGAGAGCCAAGGACAGGGGCTCTCTGGGATCTGGTTCACAGATAAGAGATGACAATGGCACCAGGGACACACCACAGTGTGGGTGGTAGCTGAGCCAATGCAGGGAAGATCTGGATTGCTCAGAAGCCCTCGTGCTAACAAAGCTCTAGGGATGTGTCAGCAGCTCAAGAGCCACCCTGGTTTTGCCCAACACTAAAAGCCTCAGTCTGCAAGTTTGAGAAGAGCTTTTTGGTAAAGGCTGCATTTGGTAACGTCTGTGAAGGTTACACATATGATAGCCCAAGCCTGCCTCCTGATCCTCTGTGCCAACATCAAGCACCTCTGCACTGTGTGAGGAGGGGGAAACATCCACCCCGCCACTACCAGAGGTCAGCCGTGGCAGGAAAGCCTTCCCCAGGCTGCCCCTCCCGAGGCCACTTCCGAGCGTCCCCATCCTCTGTAGGGCAGGTATCCATCTCTTGCAGAGGGGCTGTGTGGCAGTAACGCAGGACAGGCAGAGATAAGACCAACCAACAGCAGGTGACACTGAAACAGTTAAAGATATTTACAGGAGATCCGGTCTGAAAACCTGGCAGAGCCCTTAAGAACAGCCTGTTCCCAAAGCCAAAAAACCTCGGTGGTGCTGCTGAGTTTCTCCCAGCTAACTGCAGCCAGCCCCTCTGGGTCCATCCCTGCTGCCGATGGCCTGTTGTAAGGCACAGTTAAGTATGCACTTGTTTCCCAAAGGTGCAGCCTGATTAGGACACACGGGCAAGCCTGCGTGACACCGGTACTAGTGCAGATGGCTTTCTACCTTGTCACAGATAAATGTTTGGAAAGAGTATCCAGGCCAGCAAGAGAAAACAAAGACATGGACTAAGATACAAGTGCTACAGGCCAAGTACAGCCAATCTTTCATGGTCACCTTTATTTACAGGTCCTCGTGCAGCCAACCTTTTCCTATCTCTTCAGATTTTCCCCTGCCAATTTTTCAGATCACTCCTCTTCCCTTTCTGCCTGCAGCAGTGAAGCCAACAGGAAGATCCTAGGGAGTTAAGGTGGAGCAGAGCCCACACTCCTTGGCTGAGCCAAGCCACCTCTGCCTGTAGTCAAGCAGGACTAGATTCCTCCAGCATCTCTGACTTGGTTGCCGCAGGAGACACAATTGTTGCTAACACAAATGAACCTCTGAGCCACCCTCTCCTTCCCTTGCCCTGTGCTCTATACCTGCCGCTCCCTGTCCTCAGGGCTGCTCTGAGCAGCTCCTGCCACACAGTCCTCCTCCTCCGCTGCCATCCCAGCTCTTACCTGGGATCCTTTCCACCGAGTTCAGAGAAAGCAGGCAGGGGAAGAGCAGCTGCACTCCCTTCACGTGGGCGCAAACATCCCAGCTGCAGCAGTGCCAGTTAACCAAAGCCTCCATTTTCCCACTGACTCACGACAGCCTCTCCAGCGCCTGCCAGCTGAGCAGACTCCTAAAGCAGCAGGAGCAGAACGAGGTGGTTGGAGAGACTGAGACGGGAGGAGACAGTCCCAAAGGCAGGGCCTTCCCAAATCTATTACACGTACAAGCAACCAATGTTAGTGTTTAGTAAACCCTAAAAGACCTGGTATTAACCCATTTATTTATTGACAAGCAGTTTTGGGCTTGGTTTTTGGTAAGAGGAGGAGCTAGGAATCAGACAGACCGTATCAACAGCTCCGCTGCTGCAACCACAGTAGGATATTTCATGCTGGCTGGCAGCTGGCATTGTAACTCCCAAAAAGCAGAAAAGGTTGGCTAGTATTGGCTATAGGCAACTCTGGGGAGAGGAAGCCAGGAAAAACAGCACTGCAGAGGTCTTCTGGGAAATCTGCTTGGTAAACAGCACTATTTGCAGTGCCCCAAATGATCCATCAACCAGAAAAGCCCAAGAGAGGCAAGAAAGGAGGGGGACGAGGGGGAGAGAAGTTAGTACCAGATTAGTGCCACCCTAGGGAGAAAAGAGCCCCCAGTTCAGCAGAAGGGAACCTCTGGATTTATAAAAATGCAATACCCAGAGAGAAGACGACAGCCCACGCTTCCAACTGCGAATACCACACAACTCAGTGCGGGGCTCAGGCTGGGGTGCTTCCACTTGTTACTGACCTGCCTGATCTTTTCCTTCTCCGCAGCTTGTGAATCCATCGCAGACACAGTGTTCAACGCCGTCTGGACCCTGGGCTGCCGGCCCTTCATGAACAGCCAAAGGAGCGCCTGCATTTGCAACGAGGAAGAACGAGATGAATTGTGAGGAGGAGCAGATGCCCAGCCTCCATGAGCCTGCTGCCGAGCGTCTCCTCCCTGATACAGCGCTTCAGCACAGTGATTTCTATCAGCCCTCTGGCCTAGTGCGGGATGGGGGGACCTGGGCCAAGCAATACACATCAACTACAGCGTTTGGGCAGAGGGCAGCGAAAGGGGAGACAGCCTGTGGATACAGGGCAGCGATGCCTGCTGTCCACCACAGATGCAGTTCAACAGCCCTACCCCTTTCCAAGTCCATCAGCCTGAATGATCCGATGCCAATTTTCTCTACAGACTGATCAGGAGAGGCAAGCAGGATGCAGCGCTGGTTATAAACAAGGGGCTTTACCTGTTTGTTTGCCTTAGACACATGTGTATTAGCTCCCCCCCACCCCTTAACTCTCTAATTTGCAGTGCAAGGCATTAGGTTTCTGCAACCCCTGAAAACCCCAGTCCACGGACACACTATTTACGTTTTTCCACCGCTGGTTACAGACTGAAGAAGAGGGGTAATTTGCTTCAGTATGTTGCTCATATCCATCCCTGACATTTTGCATCCTATCATTATACACCCTGACAACCCTGCTTATTTAAATACTTGGTGGATCCAAAAACGATTTAGAACATCCAGGGATTTGGTAAGCATGAGAAGGACTTCAGTGTTTGTGATACAGGCACAATTCATACCTGGGCAGAAGGGGACCAAAGCCCATCATGTCTGAGACGTGAAATCACAGCGCTCTCCCACAGTCTCAGGAGAGGAAGCTGCTTTTCTGTTGCAGTGTCATCCAGATCCATTTAATTATTTTCCTCCTAAATCATTTAACAAAGCTTTTCCCTTAGGATGCCTTTTTACGCAAAACGGCTGGGTATCCACCTCCATCTTTTGCACGAGGGAAACAGGAGGCTCACAGTTGCCTTGGATGAGCTATTCAAAATCCTGGAGGCTTATCTGTCAGGTGGCGGGGCTTACACGCTACCTCTGTGGGGCAGAGACACCGCCAGCTGAGGAGCCATCAGCAGCCGCAGACGGCATTCTTGCTAAAGCGTGGTTAATACTCCCATCTGCTATCGGGAGCTTTTATTGCGTGCAAAATTAGAATTTAAAGCGGTATATGGAATTTCATCTACATATAACATTTGCAGACAGCTTTCATCTGCGTTTCTTGTTGAAAGGAAGTTGCTACTGGGTGCGCGTGCCATGCCACATAAATACTTTACCATCTTCTGCAAACATATTTATGGTTATGTTCTTCCATCTGCCACAGAAAAGTTAAGGCTACAGAAGGGTGATTTAACAAGAATGGAAAGAGCCTGTCTTAGTTACTTTTCTTCTAGTTTGTGTTTAAATGTATGCATGGAGCTATAAATTATTTAAGCCCTGTATTCCTGTTCTTGCCAGTCATCTTTGCTTTACAGTGAACAGCAATGAGACATTCATCTGGCCCCAGACAGACTGAAACAACAAGAGCCCACCGGTATTAAGACCAGGAAAATGGAACTGACCGCATGAGGGGTACTGGGATGTTTTCCATTAAGGAGGATCTTAATTTACACTGATCAGAATCAATGACATCCTTTGCTAGCTGTGCTAATGCCGCTGGAGAGCGAATACCACATTGCCAAGGTTCGTCGCAGTGTGCGTCTATCAGAGCGTGAGGCCGCACAGACAACCTGAGTATCTAAGAAACACATATTTTTGGCTAGGGATGGGAAGGAAACGTTCCTCGTTCCACACACTTCCCAAACTTTGTATTTCGTTGGTGAAATGGTGCCTGCTGCCAGTTTTAAACGTGGCCATACTGCTATGATTAAATGATACAATTTAAAAAAAAAAAAAAAAAATTCTATCATGTCTACGCTTGATAGCCGACTGGCTGGCAAATGTCTTAAAGCATTTTATAGTTCAAGTGAAATCAGATTAAAGCCAGGCCAAATAACTGATGACAGATGATGATATACAACTGGAGAAATTGAAGGGTTCTGAACAGAATCTCTATCCACACATTGATGTTTTGGAGACACCGCTAATGTAAGTCATAATTTCTTCGTGCTTTCAGACCACCATTCATCCCAAAACACTACAGACGGCTGCACGCAGGGCAGCTGCTGAGTAAGTGCATTTTTCATGACAAAGTTAAGCTGTGGTAATCTGAAAAACCCCACGAGCAGCTCTACAAGGGAACTTTTGAACCTTCAAGTGGTGGCAGTGACTCAAAAATCCCACCAGATAATCCTGCGTAGGAGAAAACCAGCGCATGAACCACAGTAAAACTTCTGCAGCCAAACTAAAAGTCGCTTGCCCTCCGTGCTGCTCCTGCTGCTCAGTGTACGGCCACTGAAGCAGCCGATCACGGGACTCTCCAGGTCAATGCACAAACCTTGGGTCATCCAGTTCCACCCTGCTCTGAACAGGAAGACGACACTGTGCTCACCCGATGGCTTCCTGTTGACTGTGTGTATCGGCAGGATTATTTGCAACTCTTGCTGATGTTCAACCCATTCGGCCAGCGTGCCCTCTCCTAGTAATGGTTCCTCAAACAGCAATCTCTCTTTCTGCTGAGGACATAAAAGCAGGGACTAGGACAGCAGGTAGTAGCTGTTTACTCCTGGACATCCAATGTTCAGCCATTTACTTTACATCCTAAGAGAGAATGAGGTGGCACCAGCCGGAGCACCAACCGCACACGTCGGGCAGCACCGATGCAGCTCGGACTTTGGAACTACGGTTGGCAGCGCTGGTCGGACCCTCGGGAGCACTGGTCGGTTACGGTGCCTTCCCGCACACGCAGTGCCTGCTTCTGCAGTGCGTTTTGCTCCCGGCTCTGTGGCACGGCAGATTAAATTAAACAGACAAAAAATCCCTTGGCTCTCGGATGAGTTTGGCCTTTGATTTCATGTCCAGGCTGTAATGCTGACAAAGAAAACAGATAGAAGGCATGAGGTAAACTGGGGAAAGCTAAAAGACTTTGAAAAATGGTTTTGTTTTGTGCCTAGGAGGCATCTCCTCCACCTCAGAGGAGAAACGGCCACAGGGCAGTGGCAGATAGTAGACCTACTATCCTGCTGCAGGGCAAACCAAGCACCTTCCGAGACTGCTCCATTCACATGGCCACACAGACCAGTGTTCCCTCCTCGTTACTCCTACAGATTATTAAACTAAAAAGCTGCAGAGCAGAAAGGCTGCTTCGTAGGAATTTGTCAGGAAGAACCAAATAATGTGCACAGTAACTGAAACAAGCCAGGAAATGAACCTCTCTCCCCCTCCACCACTCCCCCACGTCCCTTTTACACAAACAAAACCCACCAGTTGCCTCTCCAGAAGGCACCAGCTAATTAATTTCATTTCCCAGCTCTTGTTTTATCAAAACAAGTATAGCAGGGGCTGCCTGAACAAAGAAGTGGCAGCGAGAAATTGCCCCTGCGGTCCTAGTGCAGATGTGAATCAGGAGAACCAGGAGACGCACAGCAATGCAGAAAGGAGGCTTTTTCATTTCTTTTTCCTTCACATATGGTTAGATAACACATGAAAAGTGCCTTTCTACTTATACCTACTTATCATCATAGAAACATCTTCATTTATTCTAACACACACACATGCACACACATATTTCCCAAATAGGGAATAGCCATTTAGAAAAACCATGAAACTCCCAGGCTATCAAATGCCCATTCCTCACCAGAATCTCAGTCACTAGAAGAAATAAATCTGTGAAATGGAATATTGCTGAGGTGATTTGCGACTCCCTTCTAAACGGTCCCTTTCAAATGGACTTCCCATCCATTTGGGAGCAGCAACAAATTTTGGCCTTGGCAGCAATTTGGCTGCTTCCAGCCAAAGTAGAAAGCGGGCAATGCAGGCTAGGGGGACTTCCAGCACACCTCCAAACGCACAGGGCAGAACTGCACACTGTGAAGCCTCCTGCAGAAAACCTCATGAACACACTGCGGTGCCACAGCCAACGGTGGAGACGGATCTTTCTTCTCTCACCCCCCAGCCCTGCCTCTCCTACTTTGTCCTTCACTGCTCGCCGTGCCTCCTTTTCACCCCACATTTCTCATCCTTCACCACGCAGCGCTCCTGCTCCTGAATGAAGCCCAGAGGAGCTCGAGCTGATCATCCGTTATATTTTGTTTGGAAGGAGCTTGACGGCCCAAAGGGATTCCTGACAAACACAATGCCACCACCATCACCAGTAATTGTGTCCCTCACCAGCTCTCACCCGCCAGACGACTGCGAATGCACACAGTCGCTCAAACAACGCTGCCATGTCTCCTGTCACCAGGCTCACTGGGGACAACCCCGTCCCAAGAACTACCCACATGACAAACGATTGCTATAAATACTTAATGTGCGTTCCTCTAATCCCTCTGTCAGAGCCACAGTCTCTCTAGACCAGGGTAATGCATTACAGCTTTCAAACAAAGACTTGGGAGCAGCAGGCTTGGGAGGGGGGTGTTTATAGATGTTTAATGGTCTTTTTCTTACAATCAAGGTGCTATAGCACTTATGAAAGGCACCACATTTTTGGCGGGGGGAGAAGAGGGAGAAAAATTAATGATACACTAAATACAAGAGGAAACACTGTTAAACTGCATGCAATTTTCAAAAGACACTAAAAAAATCAAGTTTTATTAAATCCTTTTGCTATTTAAAAGTAATATTTAAACGTGCCTGTGCTAGATCCGAGCTTTAGCTGCCTGTAATGACAACTGCTTTATAGCTCCAAGGAACTTACACATTACAAGATATATATTTTTATACATGTTTTTATTAAGTCATCCAAAATCTCAGCACATCCGAAAGCTGCAGCATCATTCACAGAACTGCATGGCAAACATGTCCAGCTACGATACTATTTGTATTGTTTGATGAAAGAAGGGCTTGAATAACATTTGTTTAGTCAAGGACGAACAGTCCTGTGGAGCCTGCAGGCGGATGGAGGGAAAGACAAAGTCGGGTAACGCTTCAGGCCTGCAAAGCGATAGGGTCCCAATCAACCAAAGGGTTGTCGGGAAGAAATGCAGGTAAAAACCAAACCGTTCCGCAGTCCGGGTTGCACTCAGAGGGCTGCCTCGTGCGCCCAACATACTTCACAAATAATCATCACGCAGTTAGGGAAACGAGTCCTGAGGTTCAAGTGGGGCTTTACCAAATACCTCTTGTTTCTCAAACAACCATGAAAGAAGGCATTGATAAGGAAGGTTGGTCTCAGGCAGAGATGCTGTTCCAGTGGGTGGCTGTTAGTCATCAAAGTCGATTCTGATGGGGCCACCTGTCAGGATGTGGTTTGCCACGTGACCAGATTCCTCCTCCTCCTCGGCAGCTGACCTGCGCACCCGTCTCCGGCAGCCCTGGGCGCAGCGAGAGCTCTCGTCCAGCGCCCCGCACACGAGGATGCGGCAATGCAAGAACACCTCCTGGAGGGTGGCGAGAGAGCAGGGCAAGTCAATGTGCAGCTCTGGGAATCAGACTGGCAGTGCTGCCAGCTCTCGGAGAGCAGGAGCGACACGATTTCCACAGTACAACCATTTCTGTCCCTGCATCACCACGGTTCTTATCCACCATTGCCATCCACAGCCAACTTGGCTGCTCCATCTGTTTTCTTATGTGCCCAGGAAAGAGCATGTTTTCTGGAGTGGCTAGCTGAGATCTCAGAGCATGGCGTCTGTCTGTTAGCCAAGGGCTAGACAGGGAATATTGAAGGCATGAAATGATCATCCAGAGGAAGGGATGAAAGAGCTCGCATGGACTGATAGGAGCTGCATGGTAGGAAGCAGGCCAAGAACACATGAAGCCTCACAAAGAGATGAACTGATAGAAACATGCAAGAGAATGACATGAGCTAAGAAAATATAAAGTTAGGAGACCGAGGGGCAAAGGAGGAAAACGCAGGTTGGTGAGGGGCTAAGACTGGTCGTTGGGGAGAGAAGGAGAACACAAAGGGCATGGAGACAGGTGCCTTTTCTTTCCACACAGTAAAGGCAGACAGTGACAGGACTGCTGTTCCCTGCCCTTGAAACGACAAGGAGAGCAAGCAGGATCCCTGCAAGCAGCGATTAGGGAAGCAAATATTTGTGAATGTTTGGTCAATGGTGAGGTTTGAAGCAAAATCCATTGCACAGGCCAGGAGGATGCAGGTTGGAGGCAATCAGAAGGCCAAGCGAAATTTCTCATCCGTTTTAACCCTACCGAGGCTCTCCGGGAGCTGGAGAGGCAGCTTTATGCCTTTTGGAGCAAGCAGCATTGGCTGAGCATAACAACAGTGACTGAAAGACACAATTTCTTCTAGCGCAGAAAAGGAAAGCTATTTACATTATGAAAATAGCGTTACCCTTCAACTGTCCTCCCGCTACAAAGCTTTTGCCCCAGAGTGCCATCAGCCTGGCTGGCCTGGCTTCACATTGAATTAAACAGCATGGTGGCCCTGTATCTGAAAACCTGGTATCTGTACTCACAAGAGCTAGAAAAGATATAAGGTTGAAGAGATTCAAAAATATAGACTGTTTTGTTTTAAAGACAGGACACTGCGTAATGTGCCTAACTCCCCAGGTTTCTGTTCGGTGACTGGGAACGCTTTTCTCGCCCAGCATACAAGGGTCCACTAAGACTACTCTGGAAACAGCAATGATTTTAACCTGCTATGGTGTCGATATTCCACAACTGTCCTTCACATTTTATTTCATTTTAGTTGTTTTCATCACTCTCTCCTAAAGTACCTGTGTCAGGCTCCTGAAAGACACAGCTGCTGGAACAGGCATAGCAGCATCTGCCTTGGGCCAGCTATTCCTCCCCTTTGCACTCTAATACAGCCAACTCTGTGCCAAGACTCTTCAGTCAGATCAGGGCTGATGCAATATCTAAAGAGGTGGGGTTTGAGCTTACCTTGTTGTCTTTGCCCACAAACTTGAACACAGGAACCTGGAAATGCTTGGCAAGATGGTCCTTTGAGGTGTACTGTTTCACCGAATCATCAGAAACACAGCTGAGGAAAGCAGAGGGAGAGGCTTTAATGGGTTTCCCAGAAATGGAAAGAGAAAAAACATCCCAGCCTATTTAACCAGAGAAAGGAAAGGAGGGCTTGGCTGTCTCAAGCTAAGCTACCATCCATGTTACTTCCTCTTTGGCCACAGAGGAAAATTCGGGAATGATGGGGAAAAACACTAGCGATGATAATAGCATCTCCAGACAACGAACAGCTCAGCAGCAGCAAGCTGGCAGGACGTGGTCCAGTCCCATCGGCAGAGGGACTGCCAGAGAAGCTGCAGGCAAGTCTGTCCTCATTTCACCTTCCTGTGCAACAGTCTGCAGTGATCAACAGAACTGTTACACAGTATATGGTGTATTATGTACTTTCTGTGTGCACATATATATGCACATAAATCACACTTCAAATGAATAAGCTGTTACCCACGTTACTAAAATATCACAGACAATATTTAAAAAGAAAAAAATCAAGATCTACTTTGCTTTACATCATTTACATTTTCCTTCCCGCTGTACTTGCTACAGCTAAAATTCATAATTTCAGTTTCTCCATCACTAGCAATATACAGTCACGTGAGAGGTCACAGAACTGCCAACTACTTTTATAAAAAAAAAGTTACATTTCAGGTGCAGTCTATTTATAAACTATTACAGCCTATTTAGAGTTTGACAGAGAAACAGCAAGACAAAAAGTTATAGTGGCTTGATATTTACTGCTGCCTATTACAAAGCCTTGGGCATTTTGAGAGGCCCAGATGCTCCTTTTATATTGCATTACAATGCAGCTTGTCCTTTCTAGCAAGTTAATTCCAGAAATGTGGACTTCGCAAGATATTAAAAGAAAAAAATGGTGATGGAAGAGACGAGAGGTAATGGTGGGGCAGCCGAACGTCCTACTCTTGCAGCAACCTTTAGCTTCCATCATTACACCAGAAACATGTAAGGCGTTGTCAGAAATGATGACGTTTGACACGTTCAATTATCAAACAGCAGCAAACCCCACATCTATATGTAGCTTTGCTTCCACTAGAACACGTATTTGGAAATCTCTATGCTGTTCGGCTGACTCGGCTCCGTGGGCGGCAGCCTACTGCAATCCCTCCCAGAATCGCCCTTCTGCGACGTGCAGTAGAGCAGTGTATGTTCACGGGAGCACCAAGCATTGGTCTGATCCCAGCATTATTTTTACCACCACGTATGTTTGTAGCTTTTCTCAGCCAGTGGAGGTCACGGTCTGAAGGGACATCCCTGTCTGCAGTGCTTGTCTAGTTAGCTTGCCCGGGAGGCAAACGTTAAAAGTCAGCCAAGGGGAGCTAATAAATTAACACTGTGAATTTAGAAAAATTGACATAGCTTCCTCCCCCTTGAGGCCAAACACTAGATGTTACTGAGTTGTTTAGGATAAAATTGCTTTTAAAAGTAGCATTCCTGAAGGCATCTGATTGTAAAGAATGACAGTTAAAGCCTTTTCATAAGTGACTGGCCAAGCTTTGGGGCCATAAAGTCAACTCATAGGCACGTCCTCATTTGTGAGCATACAAACTGTGATGATGCTTGGACACTGGCTCAAACTGACTCCTAAATCCCAGGTTCTCCAAAGGTTCTCCACACTGGTGGCAAGAAACCTACTGGTTTGGGGCTAGGGAGAAGGAAAATGGAAGAACAAAACGGAGGAACCAGGGATACATGGAGCCCCTACCATGCCCCTAAGTATGTCTTACAGAGGGTTCCAACAAATGATGTGACATGACAGAGCTCAGAAACCTCCCGAGTCACAGTGTCGAGCCCTTTTGCATTGTGCGTGGGGCCATACCTCGTCCCACCCTCCTAGGAAACCCCCAGAGCCTGCTTCCCACCTTGGAGGGGCGAGAAGGGGCAGGGAGCACAGGTATGGAAGGAAAATGAGTGACCCTGGTCAGGATATGGGGAAAATAACCCTTTCCTATGCATAACGTGCTCAGGGTAGGGGAGCAGAGAGTGGCTGGGCCATGAGAGCTGTGCTCTGACCCTCTTATTGGGGGGCTGCAAGGTAGAAAGGAGGGCTTGGAGAATAAAATAACCACCTCAGCCTACAAACCAGGGGCAGCCCGAGGTGTCATAAGATAAGCCTTGCAATGGACTACCTTAACCACGTTGTGCTCAGATAAATAGCAGCTCCTGACCACATCGGATTGCCCTCGGTGACATGACCTTGCTCCAGCTGCCCCAGAGGGCAGCAATGTTTATCGCCCATGCAACTGGTCAATGCCTTTTATTATTTTTGTTCCGAGAAAGAGGAAGAACACGATCAGAAGTGGGAGAGCTGCTTTGGGGCTGGCTGGCTGGGCTAGCAGCAGTACAGGGTATTACAGAGACCGCAGGGAGCGTTCTGGGAAAATCCTGATTTCCAGCGTGGTCACATCAGCATAGGGAGAGGGTTTAGGTGTCCCACAGAAGAAGGCTCCACCTCTTGCCAACTGGAGATGGCAGGGAATTAGCAGGGAAGAAAGCAGGAGAGGGGAATTTTCCCATCCCTCAGTCTAAGGTATATACCCTCAAATTTAAACAGCATTCCCCTCTGGAAGCTGCAGTTAACTCCTGCAGGTCTGATCCTACTTAATCAAACTGATTTAAAAATCCCATCTTTATTGCCTTGGGCTTTTGGGGCTGGGTTGATGGAAGGAAACTGGGTTATTACAGAACTGTTTGGAGCAGGGACAAATCAGCAGTGTATTCAGCTAATTTTACTTTTTAATTGCTGCGAGCACACGGAGAGACAAAGAACCCCAGTTAGCTCAATAGCACATCATTAGCCTTTGGTCTAAGTGAGCGGTTCAATTTAAACGCAGCACAGCGCACAGGGGCTGGCATGTCTGGGGACACTGGGGCCTGCAGTGACGGCTGGAGAGAGGAGCAGGCGGGATGAGGCTCCAGCCAGCCGGCTCCAGCCCACTTTTCCCTTCGGTGAAGTTTTAATGCCCTCTGCAGGATAACAGTACCAAAGGGGCCGCTGGTGCCGTAAATCCTCCCAACTAGTGCTGTGGTGAATTCAAGAGATGACATTTCTGCCTTCGCCCTTCTCTGTTCGGCTCAGGTTTTGGCCACTGTTTTGAATCCCATCATTTTCAGTCATGGTGGGAAATGAATGAATGTTTGGAGCCTTGACTCTGTGAAGGGTTCACAGGAACAGCCAAGCCAGAGAGTCGATAAATCAATCCTTCCGTTACAAATCTGCTCATAAACCCCAGGAATGTCAGGCACAGAAGAACTGCAGCCTAGGATGGAGGGAGAGCAAGCTAATGACGAAACCTCTGTCAGAAGGAAATGAAAACAGCATTTTTGTGTACTGTACTCTGCAGGACCCTTGTGCTACAAGACAATCACATAGGACTTGTCATCACCAGCTGTAACAGTGAATGATTTAGCCTGGCAGCTGAGAAAATAATTGTTGTCCTCATTAGATGGTTTGGCAGACAAAACACAGGACTTACACGAGCACAGTCCCTTGACTGTTGGGCTATGACACTTGGGTATGTCTTAAATATTACTTCGGCTGGACTTTCCTCCCTAGAGGATAGCAGCCTGGTTCCCAGCTGTGCCATTTTCACAGCGTTGTCTGGTTAAGCTGCCAGGCACTGCTGGATGCAAACACTCCACAGCAACGTTACACCGTGGCACCGTCACATTAGCACCCAAGCAAGTGTCTGAAAACAGGGGTCTTCTCAGGAGCCACAGCAACGCTCCCCAAACCGCTGACACAAAACCTGTTACAGTGAACCCACAGATCCACCCTGAGTTTTTTTACTAGTGTATCCTGGAAAGATCACTAAACCCAAACGCCTCAGAAAATAACAGCCAGACGGAGGAACTCTAAGCTTACTGCATTGACAGGCATCAGAGAGAGCGCAAAGCAAGGGGAGCTCCTGGAGCTCCAACCGGGACCAGCCATGGAGTTGTCTTCTGCTATAATAAAGCCATTACAGGAAAATGAAGAAACTTGCTCCAGTTGCTGCGGCAGCTGCGTGGCAGTGGCACACAGCCATCGGGGGGGGGTGCCGATTGGTTTGGCACTCTGTGGGCTGGCAGAGAGAGGATATCAGGAAGGACAGAGAGAGGATATCAGGAAGGATATCTTTTCTACTGCAGCCAACTCAATTATCCACAAGGCCAGTTACAGGGAAATACGTCCTGTAAAGGCTGCGCTTGGAGTAACCTCTTTCACTGCCTCCCACTGTTTCTCCCAATCACTTTTGATGGGACAGGTGGTTTCAGCCTGATGGCCTGGCTGCTGGTGATTGCTAGGAACACAGCAGATAGGCTGCTGTGGAGAAGCGACAGCGTTTCCTGCGTCCCACAGGCAATGCAACTTAGTCCCACTGCCAATTCCCGTCTAATAGCCAGCAACGGAGGGAACAGTGAACTCACCCATCTTGAATCAGGTAGTACTTCAGGATCTCGTCGATTTTTGAGGTGGGAGTGGCAAAGCAGCTCTCTACCAGTGTCTCTAGTCCGTTGACGTGTACCAAGGGTTCAATCCCAAAGTACAGAGAGTCCCGAAGCTTGAGAGTGGGAAGAGCACCCCTGTAGGGTTCATCAAAGTCTTTGTCTTTGAAGATCTCAAGAGTGAAGGGAAAGATGCCCTGGTTGCGGCTCATGATTTCCAAGGGAGAGTTCTTGAGGTTGGGCACATAACCTTCAGAGATGGTGTACCGGCGTGGGAACTCACAGGTCACCGGGATCAGCAGCTTGCTGGTACGGACAATGATGTCCCCATTGCTTCCTGGAGTCTGCTTTGGCAAGCCGGTCACCAGATTGGTGGCAATGATTTTATCATTTATTACCTGCAGCAAAGAAAGGAGTTTAAGGGAAAGGGGAGATCATTGAGAAAGACCTTTCTGAGTTCAGACTAGCAGCTGAGTTTACCTTGTTCAGGAAACACACACATAAACTAGACACTGAAAGTACAGCTTGTGAATTTATATGCTGCAACCAGAATGATGCTTATCCTTACCTACAACCTAAGGGCCTCTATCAGCTTGCTGTATACTTTGATGCACTGTACTCCTGCATGAAGCAGAGGAATTTGCTTCCAAGTGCTACCCGTCTGCTAAAGACGAGCCCTCTGGTTCCTGACCAGTTGCCAGTATAACCTTTGAAACATTATCACACGACCAGATTCTGTCTCAACAGGCGGGTGAAGAGTGACACCGCTTTCTGCACGAGAATGACGGCGAAGCTGCCTCTGAGGTGCACTGGGTGAGCAGAAAGCAGTACCCATGCTGACAGCCACACATCACTGGAGAGGAGATGGAACAAGCTCTCCTGCTTTGGGATGCCACCCCAGGTCTAGTCCGAAGGCAGCTGCACGGCAACACAGGAAACTGCTCTGATGGTACAGCTAAATCAGCTTTGTTCCCCAAGTAAGCAACAGCCAAGTCCCCAAATCTGAAAGATCCCAAGAGACAGGACAGCAACGGGTATACGTACATCTACAACAGTGCCGCAGGACTTCAAGGAGAAATGGATGTTGACGTGAGTGCCATTGGATACTCCTTTGCAGGAAGTGTTGATGAGGGAAAGGTCCAGGCCTCCAACCAGGTCCTTTGGGATGCTCACCTCAATAGAGCTGGACTTGCACAGCACTGGAACTACAAGAAAAGTCCCCAGAATAACAGTCTGCGCTACAAAACTATCAGGGAGTATCAGGGAGGCGGGGAAGGGCTATACCAATTACTATTGGGGGAAAGAAAGGGCAATCATATCCTACACTTAAGATACTGTCTAACCATAGTAATCTAACTACCTATCTTACATTCCCACCTACACAACACAAACCTCCTCAGCTACCACTGCCCCAAATTCTCCTGGTGCAGCGACACCGCAAAAGACAACAAAGATGACCGCTATACTTGCAGCAGAAACTTAGCTATGTAGTATTTCCAGCTATACTTAATACTCAGCAGCACGGGTTTGATAGATATCTCTTGCACCCCTATGTTCTGGGCAGAGCCTTTCCCAGATATGGATATCAAATTCACAACACCCCAGGCAAAGCCATTTTTTAAGACCCTTTATCAGGTTTTACATCAAACCCAGAACATGTCAAAACAAGGCAGAGTAATTCCATATAGATGTTGAGCTAAAATGGAAGCACTTCAAAGTGCTATAATAATATTTTTATAAGCAATAAACCCAGCTCAGACAAACAAACCCAATTAGCTCGCTCATTCCACCTCCTTCCAACCTTTGAATTTTAATATGGATCTCCATGTGAACTTTTTAAAATTAAAATTCCATAAGAAGTAGAGAAAACAGAGATTGGATAAAATGAAAAAGGACAGAAGAGGGAATAATCTTCAATAAAAAAGTAATTGCTATATATATTGTTGGGCATATACATATCTATTCAATTAGATACAGGACAAGCGTACTGGTGCATACATTCTGGTCTCTTCACAGTCAGAAAAACAAATCCCCTCCAGAATTTCTATCTATCATATTTTAAAATCACATGACAAAACCTTTTGCAAATATACTAGTTCCCCAAGCTTTTTCCTAAAATTAATTACAGTCCCAATCCTTGACATTCATATGATCTGCTTTCCCCTAGTTTCGATCAAGTTAATTATATAACCCAGGATTCTGGATCTTGGATACAAGGCACACTGCTAAAATATGTCTTTTAGCCCCCTTAAAAAAAATTCTCATGTCCCAGCTAAGGTATTTGTAACAGCTACTGTGTACCTGCAGGGAGCATTTTTTTATTAAAAGCTGATCTTTTCAAGGTGATATGCTAAAATGTATGCGGTGTGCTCAAAGCAACGTGCTGTCATAGTGACATTGCTGGGTTAGAATAGAAAATTAAAGAACTAAGAATTACCTTAACTTTTCCTCCGCCTGCAGTAGAAGGCAAGCGGGAATAACCGAGCATGTCAAATGGCAAAGCTCACAAGGAGACAAAGGGACTTTGAGAACACGGTGCAATGCAGAGATGAATATCTTTTGGAGAACCGATTGGCTCAATTTGGATTTAAAGCTTCACTGTTCTAGTGACTCCTTGATGAATAAGAAAAAGTAATGCTTTTATAAAGGTGTAATTCAGGGCAAGAGAGTTTGGATTCCAACTGCAATTCTCCACAGTTCAGCGTGAGCAGATCCACATTTGATTCAAGCCTACTCATCACTATTTGGGAAAACACTCTGGGAAACTCCTTATACTAACCATCTCAGAGTAACTGGTAACGTAATTGAAACCACCCTAGACATTTGTACACGGAAGAGTAATCGATATTGAGAACAGTGTTTCAGTTCTACCAATTTCACAGTGGTGCTGCAAGCAGAGAGACCGTGCGCGACCGCGTGATTCAGCTCTGAGCAGGCCTGATTCCCCCCAGACAGCCTGCCAGCAAGAGCAGGGTAGGGGGAGCAAAAGAAGAGCTGGCAAGGTAGCCATGACTATACGCAGACACGTTATTCCAGGGCAAGTGATGAGGTCCCAACTGCCAGGACTGAGACGCCCAGCAGAAATGAGTTAGCCCGGGTGCCAAGGAATCCTCTTTTATTCACAACTTCTTGCATCCGTTCAGAGCGCTGCACTCTCCTAACTTGCTGTCAGCATCTATCTTCTGCATCCCTGCCCTGGGCTCGCCCCAACCTGCAAGGGTCCCGAGAGCCTCACCCAGTCTTTGCCCATCAGACATTTCAGTCCCTAACCCTCGTACACCGCGGAGCACCTCTAAGTGCTGGGGAAGCCTCCTCATTACCACTTACAAACTCTGCTTCGCACCAATGCCTGCAAGTACCCTGACCCTGCGCTAGGGAGCTTCTGCGGGAAGTCCAACGCTCATTTTGCTGTCTGTTATTGCTGGCACCATGTTCCTTGCCCAGCCTGCGGCTCCTTCCTTGGCCTTTCGAAGCACAGCTGCTCGGAGCAGGGGTTATCTTTTCGCACAGACTGCTCAGGAGAACAGGCTCTCCGGTGCTGGGGAGCCCTGAACCACTGCTACAAACACAAATAAACGACACCATCGTACCCTGCTTAGCTGCACACAAGACTTGGGCACGGGAAAAGGGAGAAAAGCATTTCACCATCACACTTCAGAAAGAGGTGGGGCACTAGGACGGTCTGCAAAATGCCAAGTATTTTGTTGGCTGATATCTTTGTGGGAAAATTGTAGCCAAGGCTGTGATTTCTGTAAAAGATTATTAATGTTTGTTCTGAATGTAGAGACAGTGCAGGGGAGAGTTGATAGGCTGCAGATCCAATTGCTTCAGGCAACTGTGCCTGCCCTGCACTGTTAATTGTACCACTATAAACCTGATTAGATGCCATAAAAAATTGTGTGGTACAGTTCCAGATATATTCTGTCATATCTGCTCAAGATTGCAGACCACTGCGTGGGGACATAAATTCATGAAATGCAAAAGAACAAGCAATCTCACTTTATGAGATGCCGTATCCCGAGCCCCAGCTTGGCACCCGGCAGTGCTGCTGCTCTCATTAGCAGCCTCAGAAGAAGGAGAAACACTGGCTGGGAAAAGCACGGCCTTCTAACCCTGCTGGGGTTGCCTCAGGGAGCCAGGATTAAAGAACATTGCTCTTTTCTGGCCTGTGTCCATCAATCAGACCTTCAATCAGTAAGTATAATCACAGCTCTTGGAAATCCCCATCTCCTCCTCCCCACCTGGGCTCTGCTGCAGCAGTAAGAGCTACTGAATCCCAAGTGTGCAGTGCTCACCCCTGAAAACAGTGCCCTGCATTTCTAAAAAGCTTAAAAAGTAGAAATTTCATCAAGTAGAACCATTCCAACTTCCTCTCTGAGGCATACCTGCCCTGTTGGCCACCATGAAGTCTGGATCTGTTCCTCTAACTGATGTCTGGGCACTTTGTAACACATCAGACTACGGGAGATTCTGAGCACACCAGGTAACACCAGCTCATTGGTATTATCTAAAGCCCAAGTGAATTAGCCCATGACAGCCTCCCTTTTATTGCATTTTAGATCCTGCCCTGGCTATGGCCCGAGTCCAGCCCATTAGCAAATTCCCATGGAAGTGTCTGAAAGCAACCCCACAGGTTCTTCATGGGCCCACCAAGGCAGAACACAAGCAGAGAGCTACGAGGTCTGTCTCTACTGGGGCAGTTGTGCACCTTCTCCAGCTTTGTGCTGCGCCTGACAGGTCTGAGAAGCGGCCAGGCAAGTCGCATGAGCCCACCAGAGTGTGTTACCTCTGCCTGCCTTTCACATGCCCACGTAGCTCTCCTCAACATGCAGTTTGGACTGAACGTCCCTTCCGCAGCGGATCACAGTAAACGTCATCTCTGTAAGACACAGGCTGCGTGATGCTTTCAGCACCTCAGGGGGTCAGCTAGCTGTGGGATTATGAGACCCAGAAGAATCCTGGGTGCACGTCCTGGATTGTAAGAAATCATTGCACGAGGAGCTACAGACCTTAACTTTCAACGCCCTCAGGAACTTCTCCCTGATCCTCTGCTCCCTGCACTCACTGCTACAGAGCTAAATTGATTCCTGGGAGCCTGGATGTATTTGCGAAGGAAATCTCACTCAGCTCTCACAACCCAAAAGAGGGAACATGTTTATTCCGTGTGCATGCTATAGGTGCAAGTGAGTTGGCAAGAACAACTCCCTGCATACAGGAACAGAGTAATGTCCAGATGGGAAGTCTTCCAAGGACAACGTTGCCCCTGCCTCTATGCAGCAGAAGCAACAGTCAATTTTCAGATGCTACCTTGGGCGCTTTTCCAAGGGACAGTAGAAGCACCTAGTATCAGAACTCGTGCCCTGCTTCAAGACATAGGAATGCTTACTGGAATGGCTACTGAGACACTTGGGCAAAAAAAGGCCTCTCTCTTCAACCCCATTCTTGGAAGGGACTGAACCCCTTTAGCTAAAATTTTAAAAGCCCAGTTCAAAGGACAGAAAATTTCAGTTCTAATAGCATAAATTTGTCAAAAGCACACACAGCTGAAGCAGAGCAATATAATGGGAGATGTTAAGCAATCTTAATTGTAAGTGAACACTGCCAAAGCCGCCTGTGATGCAAGATGCACCCAGCTGTGTCTCTGTTCTCCTGCCTGGTAAAAAGAGCAATGTCTCCAGGCTCTCAGTTTTGGATGATCTGTCATTAATGACAAAGCTCCATTAACCAAACTGGAGAGGACAGGCTAAGAGAATACAACAAAACCAAGAAGAAATGTTCCTTCAGACATACTTTTGACTTCCAGGGGAGAGAGGCTGTCAGGGAAATTTTGTTGACCTACCTTGGCAAGTATGGTTGTCTTCTGACAGAACAAGTCCTCTCGGACATTCACACTGGTATGTGTCTTCCACTTCAATACAGGTGTGGCTGCAGCCTCCATTGTTATTGTGACAGCCTTCAATTTCTGCAAAAGAAAGGAAAATTAGCACACGCTGCTCCTCAGGCAGCTGTGTGGCAGCTACGCAGGCCCCAGCATATACTCCTGGCTGACTAACAAACAGTATGATCAACACAGAGCTTGAAGGCAACAGCACGGTAAGAGCTTGCTGCCACGAAAATGCAGTGGAAACCTATTTTTAATTGTACAATTTTCTGTGTTTGTCATTTCACCATGAAGTTAACAAGGAATTCAATCACGTGCTATAACTGACACATGTAAGGAGGCTGAATAGGCAATCTTCAGCTTGGCCCTTTCTAACTTCTGAGACACCCTCTTAAACTATATTTTTATGTTGTTTCTTCAAAAAGAGGGGGAAAAATCCTCTTAAAACTTCTACCATGTGGAACCATACTCACTCCCTTACCCATCACCAGAATTAAAGCCCTGAGACTTGCAGGGGAGGTGTCTTGGGGAGGACAGACTCACAGTTGCCATCTCCTATTCCCATCAGGGAACACCAGAGAGAAGATGATGAGCTCTCTGCCTGTGGGTTTCCCAGCTGTGATGGAGGTGGGCGTACCGGATTCCTGCATCCCCTTTGTAGGCTGAGGACGAAGCTCTGCTCGTAGGAGTTTGTTTAGCAGGAGTTTTGTTAGTTTGTGAGTTTTAGGCTTAGACATTGGCTTCCCTGAGGTGCATTATCACAAGGACAGAATGACACAAGTTCACAGTGCAAGGTTGATTCCCCTCCTAATTTTCTCCTGTTCTAAAGTGCAGAGGAGAGAGATCAGCACAGGTAATTGAGGGATTTGTCATGTCTTGTCTTACATCTTTTCTGTCCAGGTGAGGCAATTCTCTGAGTTTTCATGTAAAACATATTCCTAGCCGCTACAGCTGCAGAAAAGAGCCTGAAAGATCATCCAAATACATTCTGAAGATTTGAAAATCTAAGGCAAGTAAGGGCATTCCCAGTTGTTGTTGGCTTTCTATTATAAAGCAAATAACAGAGCATCATGATTTTTTTAAAAAAAACCCCTTCACTGCTTAATTTTTTTAACCCTTTGGGATGAATACTGCTAGATGTTCTTAGTAAAACAACAGTACAAATCATAAATACAAAATGTTTCTCCCTAAGCCAGCCATCGGAAATGACTGTGTAGTTTTCACTGAAATGTAAAGAAAAGAATGGAAATCCCATACTCAACCCTACACAGTGCATGGAAAACAACAGCCTGAACGCTCCACATGAGTCAAGGGAATGGGTAAAGCATTATAAGGGAAATTTTGAGATACTCTTAACCCTACTCAGCCTCACCAGCTCATCTAATCAAGCTAAATCTCTTGCATTTGTTCTTTTTAGCAACAGCTGTGAGGTGGCTCACAAGTAAATCACATACTCTAATGGCTCACAAAGCTGAGGGCACATCATTAGAAATAAAACTCACTAACAAGATTGTAAAAATCCCCAGCAGCAGTGTTAAACTCACGAAAAGCACCATCCTTCTTACAGAAGGGGAAATCATATCAAAGGCCCTACAATCCAACTTCGGGAAGGGCAGAAACAAATGAGTTTCCAAGCACAGACTATTCCAGCCCTGTCAGAAGAGTGCAGTGCTCAGGAATAAAAACTGCCACGTAGCCCAGCTGGTTTACGTGACAACCCACCAGCTCAGTGCTGGATGTGGAAGGGGCAAAGCCCACAGATCACTTTTGGCCCCAAACAACTTAACAAATACTTAAGGAGCAGTCTGCACTGCAGCTTTCCCCAGGGAAGTGTCATTGTCTGGGTGAGTGATGTTTTATTAACAGAGCTCAGAGAGGAGATTTTCACAGAAGTGAGATGAAATGTGCTTTAGTATCATAGAGGGGGAAAACAGGGACAAAAACCGCAGCTTGGAGCCATCTGTCAGTGAATCATAAAGAAAGGTGGAGTCCAGCCCCAAAATACAATGGCAATCCCTCTCTCCCCTGCACCACGGATGTCTACCACACAGCAGCTAATGTAAGGTTGCACACAGGCTGCAGATGCATTCAGTTCTGGCAATCAGGTAGCTCAAAAGCGAGGCACATCTGTGGCTATTGTTCTTGTCTGAGGCCCCACAGTATCTGTGAACATACAACGCAGCAGCTTTGCCTGTGAGAGGCCACGGTGCTCTTCACAACTGACCGCAGAAAACATCAGGCACAAGTCAATTTTTGCTGGGTTTTCATATTTTTGCTCAAAGATGTTTGTACATTGTTAGTGACAACAGATCAAACCTACCATTTGGTCTTTAAGGCCCTGCTAATCTACCAGTCCAAACTCATCAAGGGTTTTCAACCTGGCTGTGCCACAATTGGGAAGTAACTGTAGCAGCTGCACACAGCAGAGCCCACAACTAACTACTTACAAAAAGCAAACAATCAAAACGCAGCCCTAATCTCAAATGTAGCTTCTGTTTACAGACTGGCACCCCCTCTCCTCAATCTCTATCCCGGGAAGCTAAGCAATCCTCATGCTCTAGTCTAATGTCATGCCATTACCCCATACCTAATGCTAGCTGTCAAAAACCAGCAGTGCTCAATCTGCCCCCGCACAACTATCATAGAAATCTCCAGAGCCAAATGCCAGCATCTCCAGCAAGAACTAGTTCTGTCTGGACAACCAATCTTCCAGATCCACCGCTGCCTCTCCCCCCACGGAGATAAATACAAGCAAATCCTAACAGAAACAAACAAGGCGGGGAGAACAACAACGAGACTCCTCTCTGCTCGATTAGAAGGATATTTCAGTAACAACTCCACTGGCAAACACAGAAGTGATATGAGTGACATTTAATCCCAGCTGCAAGGAGCCAAGAGAGAACTAGTGCTGCAAGGGAAGGGGAATGAGTTCTATCATTTCCAGCAGACTGTGATAGCTGAAACCTCACCTTCACAGGTTTTCCTGTCACTTCCCAGTGTGCGCCCGATCCCACACTCGCAGCGGTAGGAGTTCTTCAGATTAACGCAAAATTCGCTGCAGCCTCCGTTGTTCTGCTCACATTCGTTTTCATCTGCAAAAAACACACTGTCAGAACGTGCTCCTTGGTAAACCCAGGGCTGGCAAAAAGGGGCTGCTACGTGGGAGCGCTGGTCAGACCGTGGACTGGCTTTCCTGGCCTCATGGCCTGGATCAGGGCAACAGAGATGAGTAATCCCACTAAATTATAGAATCATAGAATCATTTTGGTTGGAAGAGACCTCCAAGATCATCGAGTGCAGCCGTTAACCTATCACTACCAAGTCCACCACTAAACCATGTCCCTAAGCGCCGCATTAACACGGCTTTTAAATCCCTCCAGGGATGGTGACTCCACCACTGCCCTGGGCAGCCTGTTCCAATGCCTGACAGCCCTTTCGGGGAAGAAATCTTTCCAAATATCCAATCTAAACCTCCCCTGGCGCAACTTGAGGCCGTCTCCTCTTGTCCTGGAGCAAAGATGAAACCTAAATTGCTTCTAAGCAGAAACTGGCTCGTTAACTAATACTGTGCACAGCTGAATTCTATCACAAATTCTCCATCCTGGGGAACCACTGTTTCTTGACCTTTAAGAACAGTGAGCGGAACTAAGATCTTGAAGAGATAAACCACCCTAGTGAATAGAAAGCCCCCTCAAACCCACCGAATTCAGCATTGCAATCTCCTCCAAACAGCACTGCAAGAAAGGACATAGTACTAATGGTACCATATACCTGCTGTGCATTCAATACCCTCACGCTCCGAGAAGATACTACATAAAGAAACACGATAGTCTGTTCCTCATTTAGAGCCACTGTGCGCAGGAGAGCTAGTGAAGATTGATCCTGTTACGATTTTCAGCTAGTTACCTGTTCAAACTTTGCTCTGTGCGTGTTTGCTAAAGACCACTACCTACTGACAGCAGCAGAGTGTTTTGCTGTGCTGTGTCTAACTCAGGAGCAAAGCAGACGTGGGGGGAAAGACAGCATGAACACAGCAGCCATTTCAGAATGAAGATGGACACAGTCCCACTGGGAAACCTCCAAACTGGTTCCACACACTGAGGGAGTTCATGTTTTCATTTATCTTTTCATCCTAAACTATCGCCCACTCCACTCACAAAGACATTAAAATGAAGTTAACATCACTTCATTGCATGGTAAAACTAGGCGAATACCAGATTCGGTCAAAAATAAACCCTATCTATTTTTGTATCACACCTGCTACTGCTACACATGGCCAACTGTGCTACAGCAATTTTAAATGATTCCACCCTTATTTCAAAATAAAGACACAAGAATGAAAAACAGCTGTAAAGATATAAACAAAGCTGAAATCAAACCAAAACACTTTAATAAACTCCATGAAGCTTCCCCAAGAAAAGTCACGTCATGAGAAATTTCATCATTTCGGCTTCTTACTCCAGCTCTGGCTGCTCCCTGTCCCGGAAGGCTTAGGTGTTCGTGCAGAACAGAAACATCAGCGTGCCACGGTGAGACCTACCCTGGGCGCTGGTGCCACACAGGCCACCACAACCATGAGCTGCTCAGATACTCTGTACCAAAGATAAGATGAAGAGCTCCGTTCTGAGCTACTCCCTCTGAGGACTCAGCTCCTCACTGCCCCACGATGGCCCTCCCTGCTCCGCTCTGCTCCTCTGCAGCCCTCCGCAGAGCTGTGGCTCCGACCTTTCCAGCTCAGAAGAAAGAGGAGCGCCTGAGCTGGCATCCCACGCTTTCTGGAGCACGCTCTGGAAAAATGTTGCAGAATAACCTTGTAATAGGCCTGCACTGAGTTTTTATAACCTAAAGCAATTTACCCATGAATAGTACCTGTGTCACGTTTCTGTGCTGGCTGCATTCAGCTCTAGATTAGAGCCCTCCAGGGTGCTGAGGGTCTTTATTGAGGAGAAAACACAGCATACGCTTTTGAATCTCTTGGTAAAGCTCTGAAAACTCCTCCCAATTCTCTCTGTTTTAAAGGCTAAAGTTCCTCTATGTCTGCCTTTTCTTTTTGTTTTGAAAGGTACTTTGTTCTCTGAGGGTCTCATTATTCAACTTGATTTAGTCTCTGTGTGCAAAAAGTGAACCAAATAGAGATGAAGGGACAGTCATTGCTATTGCTGAGCCACAAAACTAACGATTTCTCTTAGGCAGGCCAGAATGCTGAGGTTATCAATCAAGGTTTGCATGGGGTTTCACCAAAACAGTTACCATTTACTAGATGTCAGAAGCTTAAAACCAAGAAAAAAGAAAAATATCATTTTTCAGACAGGTCATTAAGACAGGTCAGAGATGAGCTCTCTTAGGTATAAGTGGTCCCACACATACACAGCACCCACAGCTGGTGGTGGTGTCTCCTTCCACAGGTGATGTGAATTGAATATTTTTAGCCAAAGAGACGGCTGGTACCCTGCTTTGGGAAGCAGGAAGCATGTCCAGGAGACACACACAAACACTTCCCTTTTCACACATGTGACAGACTCCACGCTGTCCCTTCTAACAATGAAACTAAAGCTGCTTAAAAACAGAAGGTGAGGAGGGAAAGGGCTACTGGCAAAGGCATAGAGATGCTGTTAGAAGGTCCTAGAGCTTGGCTTGGTTAAGGACTGTACCCAGCAATTCACCTTGCTGGTCCTCCAAGTTCTACAACACACAGCAGATCTGTCCCTGCTCTTCTTTCCCCAGGTCAGGAAAGTGCTAAACTAATGTTAACCGTGGCTTAGTCCAACGTGGATCCAGGTATTCAAGAGATCAAAGGCAATGCACTGAGTTAGTGGATCCATAACAGAAAGTCAAAGACGTAATCTAACCCCTCAGTAAGTCTGCAAATTAAAATATAACTTAGGATCAGCCATTCTGCTCTGGGATTCAAAGTGCATAATGTACTGAAGAGAAGCCAGCCGAGCACAGGGAGGTTCACAGACAGAGCTGCTTAGCGTTACTGAGCATCTTCAGCACCTCTTAGGGTGAGCTGGGAAAGGAAGAATATTCTCCGTATAGGAAAGGCATAGGAAAGGCTAACACAGATTTGTTTGGTTTCTCTGGAAGGCCGGCACAGTTGCTCTCAGATATGTGATTGCACAATTACTCAGCACAACAGAAAGTTATTAGAAAGATGAGTGAGCTGTACAACAAGAGAGGCTGCAGGTAGGTAAACCAGTGTGATTGTTACAGCTGAGGTGTTGTGCCATCTGGTTACCATGAAGAGAAGCAGCAGTGCACAATTCCTGCCCGGCCTGGCCATGGGGGGATGAAGGCAGCTCCAGCATGTGCAAACACGCTCAGGACTCCTGCATGCCTCCCTGCTGCAGGAAATCCTTTCCTGCAAGCCTGCCACACATTTACTGAGTGCTAGAATGCTTGTCAAGGGCGCTTCTGTGCCTGGAAGTCTTGCAGAGAAGCAGCCAATAGATGTTTTTAATTAGCTGAGCGCGCTACGTCAGCCACTCAGCCGCAGAGATGTGGAGCAGCTTTAGCAAAACCGTTCGGTAGAATTGGTGTGAGCAAGCGTAAATCTGCAGCAGGGCCAGGCCGCTCCCTCCACAGATTATAACGACTGTGGCCCCTACCCTGATGCCCACAGACTTGAGGAGCATGAAGAAAGAAACCACCCACGCCTGCTTTGTCAGCTGTAGTCCGCATGGAAGAAACTCATCTGCCACACAGCCTGCTGGACCAACTCTGCTCTCGTCTCCTCCACCAAATCAAGCCTCAAAGACAAAGATGAGATCCCACTTCCCCCAAACACTAGCACCCCTTCCTCCCTCCACGCCACCTCTTCCTATCCATCGGTGGGGCTCTGCAGGTCCATAACAGCCACCCCTTCCCAGCCCCTTGCATTCCCCCACCGACCACCTTCTTCCCAAGGCCTCGCAGCCCAGGTGCTCTCCTCCCAGCACCACACACAACCACAGCCATCCTCAGGGGTTCACAGGGATTCCCTCAGCCCACGTTCCCCACTCTGCTCTCACAGCCCTCCAGCTCGCTCCTGGTCACGTTAGTCTCTGCCAGTGCAGTCACCAAGCGCCAGCGCCCTGAACACCACCTTGTCACGCTGCCTAGAACCACTGAGGCTGTGCTGGGACCTGCAGTCGGTTGGCTCTCCTCAAACCCCAGGCTCTGGCCAGTGCCCCACGAGGGTAGGAAGCATGGTGAAGCTTAGCGCGTAGCCCTACGCCAGCCAGCAAAACTTTTCTTGGAGGAAAGAGGCATTCAACAGAGCAGGTGAGAGGAAATCTCTAATGACAGACAGCACAGCCGTTCCTGAATATTAATAAGGCTGTACTGTGATCGTGCAAAGAGGCTCTGCTACTGACAGTGAAGCTGCTGCCTTCAGCAGCTGGACCACGCAGAAAGCAAAGCTAGCCTCTGTACACACGTGGCTCCAGGGGCACCGGAACGTATTCAGTCATAGGATGTCGTATCTCACCCTGTGGGGAGAGATCTGGAACCACTTACAGAGTCAAAGACCTGCTCTAGGCAGCAAGGGGGAAAAACTCCTCTTGGAATACTTTTCCTTTTTTATACTGCTTTATAAGACATTGGATTGAGATACAAGCAATGAAACAAAGGGGAAAGAAAGCATCAGTAACCGACAAGTTATTTCCACCCTTACCAAGACACGTCTGTCCATCAGGTCCTAGTGTTGTCCCCAGGGAACACGTGCAGTCACTGGTGTCCAGGCAGGAGCCCTGGCAATCCACCACATCACAGATGTCATAAAAATCTAGGGCACGACAAGAACGTCGTCAGCACAAACCACGGAGCATGCACCAAAAACACTGTATTTGTACTATCAGCTTCATACCCTGTGTCTAGTCCACAGACCTAGCCCACATTAGGACAGCTGAACCACTGAAGCTGATGAGAAACAATCTAGTTTAATTACCGTAAGTCAGAGATGCAAATTTTGGCTTTGGTAGCACGCCAAGACAAACCCCAGAGCCCACAGAGAGCATTTAAATCACTGCGGCCAGGTCAGCTATGGAAGATCTCCGCTAGCTGAACAAAAGCTAGAATTTGTGGAGGTGAAACAGTTTGATCGGTCTCCTATAGAGAGGCCACCATCTGCACTGCATCACCCGACACGCTTCTGGGCGAGAAAGCCAGCAGCCAGTCACCGCCTCTCTCAGGTATACGGATGCTCACTACCCCTCCTACACCACGGGGACAAAGGGGTTTCGGAAAAGTGATCTCAGCAGTTACTTACGCCCGCAGTATGCATGGAAACAAACGCTAGGCTTGGTTAAGTGATACACGTAGTACCCGCCCGGACACGCCTTGACGTCAATCGTGGTATTCCAAAGGCAGCAGTTCCCGTTGAAGCTGGCACAGGCTTGGCGCGGGACGATGCCATCCGACTCTCGCGGGTGGCTGCCATTCAGCCAAATGGGAGCGTGGGTGCCACAGTGGTTCTCTGGGATGCAGAAGGTAGGCATAGCATCGCCAGCCATGCCGGTGAAGCGATACCACTCCCCGTTGATTTGACTGTCGCATGTCGGCTGGCCGTGGGAACTGTTTATCTGATGATCTGTGTTCCTCCAGGGCTCGTTCAGGCTGATGTAGGCAGAGCAGGGGTCCAGGGCTGAGACATGCAGCAATAGACAAGAGAGAACATCTGGTAGATATCAAATCAAGTCGTTGACTGATAATTGCAAGGAACGCAAAACAATTTCTTTTTCTATTCTTGACTTAACTGAATCATTATGATAGATAGAGATCCCCGGGGAGAAACAGCGATACTAGCTAACTAATTGCTTTATGGAAAATTCTGACAGCTCGGCTTAAATGTCTTGGAAGAAAAAGTAAATTAACAGAGCTCTTACAACATTACGCAACAGTCTGACTTGCTGTTTAGTTGCCGTAGAGTATGACAGGGAAAAAAAAATAATATAAGTAAACCTGAGGTCCAGGGAGTGATTTTGCCATAGGAAATACATCCTGGGAGCACTGGATCAAGCCTAGGACATCCACCCTTTGGTCAAGAGCTAACTGAACACCTGCGAGCACCTCCTGAAGTCACTGGTAACCCTCCCACACGCCTTGGAGAAGAGGACCAGGCTTCAAACAGGTTATGCAGCCTCTCTGAAAATCCATCCGTAGCCCACGTCAGCCCTCACAGTTGAGTTGCTGTAACCACAAGCCAGAGATTACTTTACAAAGCATCAGTTAAAATGTGAACTACAAGATACGCAACAGGAACGCTACATTCAAGGTGTACAGAATGAAAATATTCCATTTCAATTATTAGACCCCTATGTAAGTGATCTCTAAGCATAATTTATCAGCTCCTGCTCGCTTCAGGGTACAATTTTAAACAGCTATACATAAGAACTGCTATCCCAGGTCACAATGAGGTTGATCTATAGCCCAGCAGGCTGTCTCTAACCAAGAGTGTATACTCAGAGAAGCGAGGTAGGAGAAAGAGACCCTGCTCCATTTGCCTGGGGTTTTGTTCTCCGCTGTCTCTCCTATAGTACATTTATGCCAAGGTGAGCTGAAGGAGCTGTAACTCAAATCCAGGCACTCCGTAAAATTCTGCAGCGGGGCAAGAGAGAGGTGGCAGCCCCCTGTATTTAAAGATCCACTTAGATGTGCCCAGTTTCCTTCAAAGACTCTGTCCCTCACTTCTCTCTCTGCTATATGCTAACCACCTCTACGATTCACAGTATCTATTGTGGTTTTGTGTGATGTTGCCGCCTCCGTGCATCTGAAACAGCTTCCCCAAACCTTTATTATCTTAAAATCTAGAGAGCACGAAGGTCTGAACCAGGACCTTCCAGGGAACAAAACGTTCAACTCTTTACACAGTCACGTTCCTTGCAAGCCCACAAACCCTCCTGATCTCCACAGGAGGTCAGATGTTTGTGAGTGAAGTGAGTGTTTGTAAGGGCGAGATACAAATACATGGACCTCCTGGTACGTGCATGTCTGTTCATGCAGTGCTCAAGGAGCGTGGTCCTTTCAGAGGCCTTTCTGAACCTTCTGCAAACAATTAAAACGTAAGAATACCATAGGGAGAAAAAAAAATGAAGAACTGAAGCATTCATTACGTTTTCAGTCTTCTTTTAATTAACCCTGATTTGGCAGCTTCGTCACTAAAAGTCCAGAGGTTTCATTTTCACTTACATTTAATACTCGATTAAGCACCACTTACCCATGACTAGCTATTCCCTGTTAAGCAAAATGAATGCTAATACCGTCTTGAGTAAGGAAAATTGATTACCATTTGCTAGAATTAGGCTAATAAAACCAATCGTTCTGATTAAATGCATCTCAGACTGGAATACCCTCTGCCTTCCACACCATGTTTCTTTTTTTAAGTTCTAAAATTGCCCTCTGTTTTGCTTAAACAATAGGGTGATACAATTTGGGTGGAGGGAGACATTATATTGTTTCTATTAGAATGCTCTGGACGGAGACAAACCTTCTTGGTTTAATATTTTGATTTGCTTCGCTGACTTTAAAGTGGGAACTACAAGTGCTTCAGAGAATGGACTTGAGTCACCCTTACTTAGCTGTAACCTCTATAAACATGTGTCTTACTGACATGCTATCTTGTACCTTCTCACAAATATGACTCTCTTAACAAACATCCTTACACCTTCCTCAGCCACAGACACATTTTGTTTGGACTCGAATCCAGCATAAAAGGCAGGAGCAGCTGCTGTAGTCATAAGAGCGCTGCAGAGCCGCAAGCTGGCACAGGGAGCGCAAGCCTGGGTTACGAAGGGAATCTCTAGTGCCGTAATTCATGAGATACGCAGAGGAGTAGATTCACTCCCGCCCTAAGCAGCCCTTAGTTCTGAGCAGCGGAGGGGGAACCGCAGCAGGAATCTCTGATGAAATTCACCAGGCAACCCCTCGTGAGCTCTCGGTTTCACCTGCCTCTCCGTGCCTCCCCTTACCTACAGACAGCAGCAGCACTATTAAATCCCACCCTCCAAAACCTCGCTTAACTTCTCGTGACAGGAAAAGATGGGTCCTGCCTCTTCTTTGCACGCAGCTGAAAAAAGCTTCCTCTGGGCTTCCCTCAGTGTAACTCACTTGGTTTCCACAAGATGATTTGGTGTTGCCTTAGGGTGAGTCACTGACTAAGATGAAAAGGGGTTTGTGTCATTAAAAAACAATGAGGCGAAGCGAGGAATGCCCTATCAGCTTCCCAGCTGGGCAGCACCAAAACCACACATGCTCTCATTAGCTTTCATATAGCATAATTAACTTTATGAAATATCCCTTGTAGTCAGACTCTGAAAACAATCGTTTAGGGAGATCACATTGCCTCCTAAACATTCAGAAGATAATTTAAATACAAAATTTACTGAGATGAACGCGCAGTGGCTCAGAGGGAACTGGAAGAAGGCATTTTGGGGGAATAGGGTAGCACACCCTCCCATCCTTCATCTCTCCGAGAGCTTCAGGCAGGAGCGAAGGGCAGGCAGGCAAGCAGACAGTGCTCTTTCCAACACTGCAGACCCTCAACGGCCACCCTTGCGCTGCCAGGGCTGCCGCGAGCCAGCCTCCCCGCAGACACCAAGCAGTCTTTGGCAGCACAGTTTACTGAAAACTAATTTGAGCTTTTAAGAAAAAACTCCACAAAAACATAGAAGCAACCAATCAACCTCTCATCTCTTCTCTCCAAACAGTGAAAGCATGGGGGTTTTGCACAAGATATATAACTGTCTCCAGCTCCCTCTGTTTTTCATTTTTCTTGGCTCAATTTTTTCCTCCCCAACACTTCTTGCGTGGCCTGAGCAATTCAGCCTGACAAGCATTAGCTATGAAGTAAAGCTTTTCAATTTGTAATCTTGATGATATCATTAGTTCTCTAGCTGACAATGCTAGCATATATATTGAATGATAAATCAGGCTCTAGCAAGCATCCATAAAGCCCACCGTTCCGCAGAGAGATTAATCCTGTGTGTATTGTGTAACTCGAGGCCTCTGCTCTGGCACGACTAAGCAATGAAATGAGCAGCACTGCATTATGACACTAAATTCAGTTAAGATTTGTCAAAGAAGTGGGTGAAAAAGTAGCATAATGTCTACTCATAGGAGTTTGTCTTCTGAAGGGAGAGGAAAATCCCACAGTGCCATAGCAGTAGAGATTCTCCCAATATGGGAGCCTTGATGTTCTGTGACAGAAAGATCTTTCCAACTGGAAAGAATTTCACACCACCTTCAAAGAAAAAGGGTATTTCTCACATCTTCCAGTCTTTCACCTAAGAATACCAAGGCTCAGCATGAACCTTAAAGACAGCAAATAGAAATAAGCTTGAAGGCAACGCCTCTTTACTCACCCATCGAAGACACTGGCTGCAACTGAACAACAAAGCAGATACAGAAAAACAAGTACTGGAACATCCCACTCAGCCAAAGAACAGTTACCACTCAAGTAACAGAGGCCTGAAAGCCCTTGCACGCCCTGTAGCTCTTGCAGCCTTCCTCTCGGTGGAGCTTCTGACCCAAGCTCTCTGAAGAGCAAGTGTGATAGCTCTCCTGGAAGTTTATCAGAGGAAGAAGCTGAAGGGATGTGGGGTACAGCTCCAGCCTTGACCTCCGCAGAGCAGCTCTGCCCCTTATTGACAACAGAGACGTACTTACTGATCAATCTTGTTTTTTGGACTCAACCCGCTATTGTTTTCTGGCCTGACTGCCCCACAGTGACACCTCCACTATCTTATCCGGAGAAGAATTCTAACCAGGGGACACCCGGACATCCCGAAAGGATGGAAAAGAAGAACAGATGGATGCTTGTTGTTATCTCTGCTCTTTCTACAAGTCGTACGACTTCATGGCTCCCGCAGACTGAAAACACCAGCTAGAGAGCCTTAACTGCAGGAAATAGTGGCCAAAGGAGGAGAACCGATCCTTCCGAGCAGAGATTGCAGATGAGTGCTCGGAGCAGAGCTACAATGGGAACATCAGTCAAAGCGAAGGACTGGTATCCCACAGGGAAATAAGCTGTTCCTATGCTACGTAAAGACCCTTTCCACTCCTGGTCGCACAACCTGACTACTGCAGTGAGATTATCAAACGAGGTAAATAAAGATGTTTTTCTGCATTAGTCTTATGATCTCTGTCTTTAAAAAACAAAACCAAACCAGCAATCAAGAAACACAGCATTACTGAATTAACACCCATGAAAAACTGAGTCATTAAGAACCTCTGCCTTACCGGTTCAAACCAAACTAGGTTGAGTTGCAGGTCATAACCACGTGCTCTGGCTATAGATGATACAGCACACTGAAATCTGTTCTCTACTAAAGCAAACCAAGCACCATGACTGGCAGCGAGAGATACCAAGGACAACGTGAAAAAGCAGAAAAAATCTTCGCTCTCGTCTCGCTAACTATAGCTCTTATTATAGAAAACAGATTTAAAGCTCTGTTTTTAATGTATACGTACATATACACATCTACAGGTCCCTCCCTGCTGATGAACAATGGTCGTACAGTTCTCCTCCAGGAAATCATCTGCAGGCAGAAAGCTCTCCATCAGCAAAGACCACAGCTAAGCCTACAGCGATTGCACAATCTAGCAAGTGTAGGCATCTCCCCATTTCCTTTGCACCCTGCATTTCCGCAGCAGGCTAGAATAAGGAACAACATCAAGGTTGATGTGCTAGCTTCAAATCCCAGTAGGAAAAAAATGACTCTGTTAT
Organism: Phoenicopterus ruber ruber; assembly: GCA_009819775.1. NCBI lineage: Eukaryota > Metazoa > Chordata > Aves > Phoenicopteriformes > Phoenicopteridae > Phoenicopterus > Phoenicopterus ruber. Next base: position 3,289,282 of record CM020221.1, read on the forward strand.
TTTCATATTGAGTTTGCACAAGACAAGGAGCTGGGTATTTGCCTGCTTTGTAGAGATTGTACGGTATAGAAAATTCTCAATGGCCTCTCTCTCTGGGTGTTCCCCTGGCAGTGAAGTGCAATAGGCTGCTCTGCTCCACCCCACCAGAGGAGTCCTTTTCAGTGGTGAATGACTCTAGGGAACAACAAAAGCAGCTTTACAAATGACTGTCATTGCTACCACCACAAAAAAAAAAAAAAAAAAGAAAAAAAAAAAATCTTTGTGGCTATATTGTGCTGACAGCTGTGCAGTACCAGAGAAGTTTTTTCAACAACAGGAAAGGAGAACAAACTCGCTATGCAAAGCTTGCAAGGCAGATAACCCTCAAAAGGTGATTGTGTGAATTCCCAGAAGAGAAACTAAAATTGAACGGAGAATAATACAGCAAGCCACAGGAAGTTATATTTTGCCATTTCCATTGAGAGGTTGATTCATACTTAAGATCCTGAGTAAATAAAACTGACAAGCTTGAATTGAATTTTCTATTTGTGTTAGAGGTATGTGTATTTCTCTGAACCATTTCATTACCAGCTGCTTTTATCTTTGTAGGTGGTATATTAGGCCTGACACTAGTAATGTTTTGACAGTTATATGTAAGTGACTGACAACTAACACAGGCAAATAAACTGCATCATAACAGTTTTGAGCATCACAGGTGTCGCAAACAGGCCCTATAGCAAGTTCTCCAAAATAGATTAAAGCAGGAGATGCCCCAGCATTCCCAGAGATGACACTATCCCAAATCACCATAACATCTAGTTTAAGGAAAGAGCCTAAAGCTACAGAAGATTCAGTGTGCTGCCTCTAAACATTTTTGGGATCCACAGGAAAGACAAAGACCATCTCAGTCTTCCAGAAGAAGCACCAGCGGAGGCAACTCTTCTATCGGCACTTTTTCTTTGCTTTGTAGATTATCTCAGGTGACGTACATAGCGCCAGTTCCCCCCCAAACAATAGTAGCCTGTATTACAGTAGACCACTGCAAATCTACGCCTCATGGAGTTGGAGTAATTATTCCTGAGAGGGGAAAGGGGAAAAAAACCCAAAAAAACAACCCTCCTGCAAACAGACCCTCTGGGAGAGAGGATACAATTCCAATGGAGTAGGCTAGATGCCGTAGCACCTGCACTCTTGAGGCAGATCTGCTAAATCTGTTGTTCCTGACCTCCACTTCCCCACCCCAAAGATGAGTGAGCCCAACTTCCCAAGAAGCAAGAAAAATCAGGATTCAAGTTAGTGTTTCTTAAAAGTAGTCATCAGTATGGGTTAAAAGATACAAAGAGGGGAGGCAATATTAAAATAGAAGGCTGGGATTTTACTTTGGTAGCCAAGAGATGGGATCTTCTAAACCTGCTGCTGTCTAAGCCTGGGTATATCTATTCTTAATGCAAGAAAGGATGCTAATTTTGCAGGTGGCAACCACACTTCTTGCCCCTCACAGAGATTTGGAGGGCTTTACCGTCCTTACATAAGGAACTCAAATTCTTCAAAGCATTAGCTGGGCTGGAAAGCTTCATACTGTTTGTAATGGACTAATAAATAAAAACGCTTTGGTGTTTGCTGAAGCTGGCCTTGCCTTTGTCAGAGCCACCTCTCAAGGCACACCAATGTTTGATGAAAGTGAGGTGTGTGTGAAGAGAACAGCTCTTGGTGCAGGAGTAACTCCTGCAGCCTGCCTAGAAGGAGCCAGCGGAAGAGCTGATCAGCCCTTCCTGCCGCTGAGAGCGAGGAGAACTCGACACACGCAACAGGATCCCTGTCTGCAATCGATTTGAGGATGTATGTTCACAATAAGACTTGACAGGTTGCTGAGATGGATTGCGTGAATGTCAAGGACTTAGAGATAGGCCTCATTGCTGTAAACAACTTGTCCCAGGACACGGTGCCAATGGGAAGGGCTGTCGAGATCAGGGAGTGAACACAAGTTCGGTGAAGTATGAGTAGACTCAACACAAGAACAAGTAAAACACCAAGACCCCATTAAAATCAGACAAGTACATAACTCCTAGTGAAGGGTAGCAGTTATTTCCTTTCCCTTAGTGGAGCCCTGTAATGCAGAACCTGGTGTTTTGAGAGTGTTTTTCCACAGGTCCTACAGAACCCGGTGTATTTTCCATGACCCTCAATTTTTAGATGGAGGAATTAGGACATATCATACCCACAATTGCAAAAGTAGTCAGGGGCAGAAACAGGAGGACGACTCTGCTTTTACAAGTTCACAGAGCCACAAGGACACACCGTAACACCAGCTTTTCCCATACTTCAGGGCTTAGATACACTGCAAGTTTGATTTCCAGGCCTGCATTTTACTTCTCGCGCAGTGTCAGTAAAGAAATATATATATTTTAAGGGGAATAATAGGAAGATCTTGGGACAGGTAGAAAAATACTTGATATAAAAAGGTCCTTCCTATGTGAAAATAAAGTCATACAATGTGGCACAGAGGGAAGCAGCCTACATTTACAACTCCACACAAAAACCACAAAGGAGATCAAAGAAATTGTTCCACTGGCTCAAAAAGACAGGGCAACTTGGTCAGCTTCACTTGACTGACATAGCACCAAGATCTGGCAGCCAACCGCATCTTCAGAACATCGTGCAAACTCCTCTGAGAGCCGACACAGAAGCGTAAGAACTTGCAGCAAGGTGATCACCATCACTGCCTGCCAGGTAGGAAGGGTTACAAAGGAAAAGAAAAAGGGTTTCCTTGCTCTTCGGGGAAAAAGGAGCCACGAACAGCTCCCCCTGGAGAGGCTTGCAGGGTAGAGCCTCACAGGCATGGCAAAAAGGGAACCTAACTCATTTCTCCAGATGATTTTGAACTTGACATGTGTTTATCTGAAAGTTCCCTCAACTGAGAGAGGGAAAGAGGTTAAGTAAATCAGTAACAAAATTGGTAGAAAAAGCATCATCTGAACGCTGCAATGTACACCGCTGTTGATCCTTCATAGCGTCTTAAGAATGCAGTGTTACATTAAGATTCGGGCAGCACTGCCTGCTCTTAAAGCGCTGCCAGCGGGACATTACCTGCCTGGCTCCTAGGCACGAAATAGCTACTGCAAGAGAGTTTGTTGGTGTTGATATACAACAGTGTGTATCAGGAGATCAAACAAACATCCCCCTTCTCTTCAATGTTAGCATTCAAGGGCAACAAAAGCAGAAGCACTGAGGTTTGAGGTTTGCAGCATGTCATCCACCCCCGGCAGAGACCACGTGCACCAGTGGTGCAGAGGAGCGAGGCAGCAATCTTCCAGGGGTACACACTAACACCACCCGCCGGACAGCCCATATTTCAGGGTACTGCTGTAGACTCTTATTTTAGTCCTTTTCCCACATCTCTAGAACAACATTAAAGCATGGGCAGGAACAGTTTTGTCACGGCATTTTCTTGCTTTGAAAATAAGGACTGTGGTGCTAGATGTCAAAGCCTTCAGTTCTTCTGGGTGCCAAAATGGATGACTTCTGACGCAACTGGTCCAAGCAATTTGTCTAGGGAGGGCAGCAGTCTGCTGCTGTGTCCAGATGAGCTAAGGGCTGCTTGGAGGAAGAGGGTTCACCAGCATTGCTGAACTAAATTCCAACAGTGATTAAAGGTAGGTCACAATGACTAACAGCTTCCAGCCCCCTCCCCTCCGACTTCAAAAAAACCACAAGAGTTGGCTGTTTTAAAAACTGGTCAACCATGGAGGTGTTGGTGTGTTGTGGGTTTTATCTGTTTTGTTTTGGGGTTTTTTGGGTTTTGTTTGTTTGGGTTTTTTTACAGTCAATGGACATGATAAAAATCTTCTGTCACCAAACATCCCATAAACTTCGGACAAAGTACTGTCTGCTGATTCTCAAAGCTAATGAACAAATGATATGTCATCATGACAAATCAAGCCACAGCCATTCAAGGGTCCAGAAAGAAAGTAACAGAACCTTAAAACTTCAGTTTTCCTCTGAAAGAGCACTTGAAGGCAATATAGAAATACACTGACATCACTTGGTACATTTTAGATTGCTGGGTGTTACACACCCATATAAATTCTTATCCTGCAACCTGCCACGTCTCCAGATTTTGTCAACATCCACATGGAGCTACTATGCTGGTCAAACAAAGGTAGATCTTTGTTAGACCAAACATCTCTACCTCTGCCTCACCACCTGAACTGCTCCTGAGATCCCTGTGTTACGCAGCTAGGCGTGGCAGCAAGATCTCCATCCGAGCTTCTTCGGGAAAGCTATTATCTGCATCACCACGGCCTCAGTGATGTAAGGTCAAGAAGAAACAACCTAAACAAAAAGAAATGGAGGAAACTCAGGAGACAGCTGCCACACATACAATATTCTCTTCTCAGCTGGGGAAAATGTTATTCAAGAGCACCGATTCAAAAATTGAATAGTTATTTATTGTTCCAGAAGTACATTGCTCTTTTATACATATTTCATAAATGATACAGGATTTTACACGTGTTCAGTTTTGTTTTTTTTTAAAGAAGGACTTTTCTCCATGCTCCCTCCCTCATCCCAAACACACACCAAGGATTCAGCTACAGGATCGTGTTCATTTTTTTTTTCCCCTTTAAAACTCACCACACAAACAGGATAAAACAGATAAAAAAATAATCACACAATGTAATTAAATTGAAAGACAGAGGAAAAGGGGAAGGGGGAAAAAACCTAGAAACATGCACCCATTCGGTCCAACATGCCATTGAGTGAGAAGAGGCAGCAATCCCAGCTGTGTTTCCACATCTGCAAGGCACCTGGCGTCTAGTTAATACTGATTTGTTATTTCTGTCCTATTTTTTTTTTTAAAACATGGTTCTCAAAAAAACCCCAGAAGCCTCTTTCCAAGACACAGTGAGGAGCAGCAGTGAAACATCAAAAAAGCAGCCAGCTTTTCTGTATATAAAGCTTAGTGCCCTTCTCCCACCTTCATCCTGTCTCCACAGTATTTATCAGCAGGATGCTAAAACAGACTGACCTGCTTTGAATGAAGAGATGTTTTATCTGCTTAAAAATCAGCCAGCCTTGGCTAGAAGAGAGGGCAATGGGTTGACTTTCCTTCCTCTATTTCTTTTAGCTAAGAACAAGAGATGTCATTAGCCACTCCTAAGAAATTCTGACCTCTGGGCGCAAAGTTCATTTAAAGCTACTTAAAAGTAGGGGAAAGTGCTGGAGAACTGAAGCAGTTCTGTGTCTTGCACTGTAAGAGCCCCAGGCTTTCAAAAAGCCTCTGGGCAAGGAAAATGCTTTGACCATATACGAAACCTTTTATCCTGTTACACAAGCAGTCAAATATCAAGTTTAATTATTCCATGTTCCAAAACTGTTCATTTAAGCAGGAGTCATGATTCTGCAAAGAGTTTCATAATCCTTTAAACCTTCATAATTTCATAGTCCAGGTGGCTATCAGATTTGGGGTAGGAAGAGGGGAATCCCTCCCTTAAGACTGAATATAAAAAACCTCTCATGCAATGCTGCCATTGATTTCTAGAAGGAGCTCAAGGGCATTGGGACACAAAGTTTATATAGTTATTATGGAATAATCCAAAATATCAATTATCAAATGTCCAGAAGAAAACTCATTCCTTCTCTCACTTGGCTACAACCAATCTGTGCTACAAATAAGCAAAGGAGGAAGTCAGTGGAGCACATGGGGTGGGCTGGGAAGGGGAAGCTCACGGTTTTCCAGTAGAAAGCAGTCTTGTAGTAACTTTATAAAAGAGACCAGGTCTGATCAGAAGTGTGCGTGTTAATGGCGGTGGAGTGCAAGTTCTGATCACCAGCCATAGCTCCAGGTGGCTTGGATTCTTTGTTCTTTTTGGTTTTCCCCCCTTTTGTTTTTTTTGAGAGAGAGAGAAAGAGATCTGAATCAAGTGAAGGAAAATTTAAAAAGCTGAGCAGGCTGCTGGTGTCTTATCAAGAGGCAGACCCTGCAAAGCTGGAAGAAGACACCCCTACACCCCAGCATTACATTCTTTTCATGAACCCCCCCAATCCTGTATTTGTACATAATTGCCATTCAGACGGTTTTTAAATGTGACTATTTGCCAAGCCCTTTTCAGAACTAACATTCCACAATGTCCCATCTTCAGATTTAAGAGATTCCCCCCCTACAGTCCTTTGTCTTGATTAAAGGTAAAGCCCCTCCACCCCCACACCACCTCCCAGCTTCCACCTGCAATGCTTTCGTTAAAAAGGCAAGAGCTATGAACAGGTTTTTTGCCGGGGTTCAGAGCTTCAGAGCTGATCAGTCCTTTTCATCAATTTGCTGGATGGGCAGGTGAACCTGCAGTGGGTCTCGAAGCCTCTTAAGATCCAATTCTGCCTAAAAGTAAGAGACACATTATAAAGAACAAGCTCCCAATACATCTTCCCCAACACCACTCCCCTTTACGCAACAGAAAGCTTTTCTGCGTTTCCTTGTTTGTCCTGTCCAGAAGGGAAGTGTTCAAAAAGTAAAACAAAGTCACAGGCTCCTATTTGGAAAAACCATTCTCAGCACTTAAAGACATTTGCTCTGTACTTCTCTGAACTTCTCTACATGCAGCCACTTAAAAGGAATATGGTAGGGAAGATCTGATCCCCATAAACTCACTGGAACTTTTTTTTTTTAAAAAAAACACCACCACCAAACACGAATAATGGGAATGGTTGATTCTAGAAGAAAAGCTCCATGAAAATACAGCCACCCAAGGGTATCTGTATTCAGTACAGCATGAGAAAACCCAGAGAAGTCTGGGTTTTCTTATGAAACCAAGAGAGCCTAGCCCTGACCTCCCTCTACTGCTCGTGCAGCTCCTTCTCCAATGCAGGGGGAGAACATGTCTTGCCCTGGGTATCCTACACTGCCATTTCCAGAGCCTAGGAATAAACAGAGAATGATACGGGGCAGTGAAAACAAATGTGGCAGCTCTGCTTTTTCTGCTCACGCCATCCTTCTGCAGAAAGGCTCTCAAAAACACGAGGAAAGATTTCTACCCGACGCCATTGTCGGACAGATCCCACGATGCGGACAGTCTGCCAAAAGGATCCATCTCCAGAATACAAGAAATCTGCCCCCATTGCTTCTAACAATACAGCTAAATTTTTTGAACGTTATTTTCCAGGACTGCAAACCCAGTGCACCGCAGTGCTATGTCAGGAGGACATGAACTGAATGGATGCAAGTCTTCATTCCTCACTAAATCCATCTGGTGTGTAGGAGCCGAGAAGAAAGGAAATCTTGAATTAGGCTCTTCTGAGGCATGAAGTGCCTGAAGCAACTCAAGATTTGCCAGCAGTTTCTAAAAGGCCCTTACAGATAGATACAGGCAACTGTTTCATGTTGATTTACACATCCAGCAGTTCTATTCCTGGGCACATCAAAGCCAATTCAGAGATTGCACTGGGGCTGTGACAAGAAAATGGGCTGAAAACTTAAGATACATCCATTCTTGTTTGAGGTGCATCTATTAATAGCAGCTAAGAACTAGTAAGCAGTAATTTCTTTGTCTTATTTCTGGAAAAATTCTTGTTACCTGAGCAATTGCATCCTTGAGTTGATTGTATTTCTCTAGATCAAATCGTGTCTTTTTGGCTCCTTTATGGAAAAATAATAAGTACTGTCTGTCTCTGGCATCTGGATAAACATATTCCTGAAAAGGAAAAAAGGAGAGAAGAGAGGAATAAAGCATCAACAGGATGGAACACAGGATACCATTAGCACAGTATCTGTCAGGTGTGTTTTGGGAGGATGACTAGTTTCTGTCAGTGAAGGCACAAGACCAGACAGCATTGTCTAACCTCACCCAGCATGGTGGGGTGACCCCAGCCAGCAGCTAAGCCCCCACCCAGCCACTCACTCACTCTCCCACAGCTGGATGAGGGAAGGGAATCAAAAGGGCAAGAAACAAGAAAAACTTAAGGAGTCAAGATAAAGACAGCTTAATAAGTGAAGGAAAAAAGGAAGTCAGTGATGCCAAAGCAATCACTTGCCACCTCCCACCAGCAGACCAATGCCCAGCCAGGCTCTGAGCAACAGCTACTTTGGCAAAACTCCCCCCCAGTTTATTGCTGAACATGACGTATGGTATTCCATTATACCGTATGTATATTCCATATGGCACAGAATATCTCTTTGGTCAGTTCAAGTTAGCTGTCCCAGCTCTGTCCCCTTGCAACACCTCACCCACCCCCAGTGTATTCCGAGGCAGGGAGTGGAGCGTGGGGGAAGCAAACAGAGAAGGCCTTGATGCTGTGCAAGCGCTGCTCAGCAATAGCAAGAACATTGGTGCGTTATCAAGACTGTTTGGGTCACAAATCCAAAGCACAGCACCCTATCAGCTGCTATGAAGACCATTAACTCCATCCCAGCCAGACCCAGTACAGTCAGGCATTTGCTTCTCTACTAGAATGTTACACTCCAGCAGCGAGTTACCATCACCTCCCTCCTGTCCTGGATGTGTGAACCCTTCTGTGCAGGGAGAACAAAAACTAACACATTTCAGGGTTCCAATACTGACAAGTTTGTGGGGAGAAAGGGAGGAAAAAAAAGCTATAAATACCAAAAGAAAGTCTTTGTAAGATGACCCTTACTCTCTTTTTCTTACAGTCATAAACATGCAATGGCTAATTAAAGCAATAATAGTTGCTCACGAGTTCATCTCTGAACCAAGCTACGCAGGCGAGAACAAGAATCCAATACCGCAGCTTTTGCCAGGGATACTCTACTGCAAAAAGTCACAGCTTTTTAGAGCATGCAGATAACTTGGAGCAGCAGAGCTGTTCACACCAAATCCCACATAGCCTCGACAAAGCACAGGTCTGCCTGCTGAAGTTAACTCTCCCCTGCACTGGAACATCACACAGCCTCTGTGTCTGGTGGGCATCCAACCATCAGGGCTGTCAGGTGGAGAAAAGCTGCATTCAGAGTCAAGCCATCCCTGAAACACTGACATTTTAAGTTTGGCAGAAGAAGTACTAGTTTATATGGATGTCTTGATTAAAACATCAAATCTGAGTTCAAAGAAACTCCAACTGCACTTGGCAGAAACTATAGCAGGAGCCCTGACAGGGGCACGTGTGTCCTCAGCCCCTGCAACGATACAGCTGACAGCGCTGGGACACCACGCTGGAACACCCGGCAGCATCTGTTCCGGTGGTCTCATGACAGTAGAGACTCTGAGCTCTCCCTCCCTCATTATTTAGGTGGGATTACGAAGTTTGAATGGGAGTGTCGAGACAAACCACGTACTAGAAATCCACACAGAGTCTGTCACAACTACAAGGATCGAGAGAAGCACAGCTCCACTTTGTGCAAAGATTTTCCAACACTGGAGCAGGTCTAGTTTTTAAAAGACTGAGCCCGAGAACCGACAGATCTGGAATTGCACCACAGAGCAAACATTCAAATAGATCTGCTTCATCTGGAGGAGAGTCCAGATCCACAACGCACCTAAACAAAAGCATTTCCAATGTGATCCCTGAACCTTTCCTGTCTCTTTAAGAAGGCCAGCATCTCATGTCAGAGAGGCGTGCTTCCCTGAAACTCAGCAGGCACCCCGCGTACCCACAGTTATTTGGGCTGATAAACCACAGCACTTGGAAGCCTCCGGTGCAAGTCAACGCATGTGAGGCTGCGTGTGAGAGTGTGTGCACCCAGAAATCATTACCTGTCAGACAAACCTGTATAGCTAAAGCAGTCAATCACAGAACATACATAAGCAATTTACGGTTAGACAACCAGGAAATCGGCAACGACCACCACCACAAAACCCCACAACCATACACCGCCATCCTGGACAGCAAAAATTAAATCAAGCGGCTTCTAGGTTCTGACAGGATAAGGAGGGGGCAAAATAACTTCTAATAGGCAGAATTTTGCTATTTTTCTAGGGAGTAGAGCTCAAAGCAATTCTTGCATTGAAGTGTCAATGTCAGCCCAGCAAGTCCTACCTGGCGAGTCATTACGAAATAAGCGTACATTGCCATGGCACTACCATAGGTGATGAAATAGGTGACTGGTTCCATAATGTCCCAAGAATACTCCCACCAGGTGAGGCGGGCCAGAATCCCAAACTGAGTGGCCATGTAGGCCAGGCCTCCCCACAACACCAAGGTTGTCCTCTTCTCTGCTTTCCTGCTGAGCTCCATCCTTACCTGCAGGAGATAGAAGTACATGCCTTGTATTCTCAAAAATAATGATGTTAACATAATTAAGAGAGAATATAAAAATAACACCTCGTACTTATATTAAACGCTAAGACACATGATGAGTCTAGGTTACGCAGGCAAATCCAGACTTCTTTTCCATCTGTATCTTGCCATCATCCATATTTTACTCTGAACATTCTCTGGATTGCTCGCAAAGCTGCTTATTTCTCTACCTTCAGAAACGTTCTGTTGCATTAGCCCCAGTCTTTATTTACCACAAAGCTCATTTCCAATTACATAAAGCAGGGAAACAAAATACTTCCACAGAAACCAGAAACAGGCACGGGCTTGTTATACACTTGGTGCACCTTCTGCTTCAGTGATCTTGAAACATGCCAGTGACTTAATTAAAACCTTGAAATAAATTAAGGCTGCATTTGGAGGATAAGTAAAATACAATGAGAAACTTCTCACTTTTTCTAGTGGTGCTAGTTGCTCCTTCAGTTCCTCTAGTCTCCCTATCAGCTCCTTCTCTTTGTTCAGCTGGTGCTCCTCAATGCACAAGGCGGTATACAACTGCTGAACCAGCGTCTTGACATCATTCAGCGTCGTTGCATTTTCATGGCTTAAGAGCTCTAGGAAAAAGAGAGACAGCTTTATATGCATTTATCCACAGAACTTTGTATATACTCTTCAGAAACTGCTATTAGTCTGCTCAGGAAATGCAGGAAACTCTTCTCAACAAAGAAGCCTTTGGAAGAGCTCCAGCACTCTAAGACAATGAATTTCTTCAAAGAAAACCAGGCTTTATTATTGGATAATTCCTAAAATTTGATAAGAACAAGGAAAAAAGATACATGCTATTAGCTTGCCAGATATCAACAGCTACTTCTGATCCATATTTATATACAAGACTTAACGAAGACAAATGAACAACTAAACTAGCATGATCCATCCCACCAGCTGTCAAGAAACAGTCAGAATCCAGACTACAGACCATCAGCAATCATAGTTATTTATGACAGCAACCAAAAGATCTTGGGTTTGTGGCCCCAGAACATGCACTCTTATGATAATTACTTTGAGTACCAATGCCAGGAATTGTTTCCCAACACTCTGTGGGCAACCTCCTGCTCTGCTGCCTACAGGGCAATGAAATTCTCCCTCACGGTGTTTAAACAGAGACAGTAACAGGGCCAGTAACTGAAACTGCCTTTATCCCCACATTTCAACACAAAAAGGATTCCTAAAGGAAATCAATTTGTAGAAGAGTTGTGACTAGTGGTATTGTATTACACACTCCATATGGAAAAAACCAAATTTCAAATTAAAGCAAAAGAACGTGACATTAGCCAAATAAAGAAATAAATGTAAAAAAATAATTTTTGTAGTATCCTTGGGCTTGTACCTTAGGTTATCTTCTCAAAATATGATTTTTACCAATGCATAAAAAGCTATGGACAGCTTAAGTTTTAACATTAGCAGCTCAAGGGAAAGAAGTGACTCAGTTGTCTGTGCCGAGGCACACAGAAAGCACGCCACATCCCCCTCCCAGCTAAAGGGCTCCTGTTCCCCTAACGAAGGAAAAAAAAGAAGCATTCCTACTGAAGCAACCATCAAAGTACTTAGTATTTAAGATTACAGTGTTCTGGCATTTCCCTTTCAAAATACACAGGGTGATTTTGTGAAAAAATGGAAAAGCAATAGCTGAAAAGTTTAACAGAACTAATCTCGGTGCTTATTTATGGGCACATTCATTTTAATACAAGCTAACTATAGAAATCTCTTTGGCAAAGGAATCGGAGGCAGCAATTTCACGTAACCTAGGTGATCTCAGAGCTCACCTACCAGCGCACAACGGGTATATCATACAAGGGAGCTAACCAGAACCACACCGACTCACTGACGCAGACTTTGCTCTCTCAAACATTAGGCAAGAGGGGCGTATGAATTGCCTTGCCTTGGGACAGCAATTTCTCCAGTGCAGAAACAGACACCACGTTTTCATTCTCATTTAGTTGTATTAAAAATGACAGACTAGATCAGCTAGGCTTGATACCATCGCCCGCTCTCAGGGGCCAACAGTTGGAAAAGATACCTTGTTAAAACCCTCACTCCACTTCTCTGGCTTACAATGTCTTAGAAGCGGGTTAAAACACCACATTCGGGACACAAAGCAGCGGGGTGAGAGAGCAGAGAGTAAATTTGTGTGTGTGCACGCGATATCCAGTGATTTAGATATCCAGTCTCAATGGAGAGTTTTCTGTTAAGGTGCTTAAGGAGATTGGAAAAACACATCTCTAGCGGAGGTCAGTCTAAGCCACAGATAGGGGACAAACGGCATCTCACCAGTGCTGCACTCCCAAATTCCAGAGTCTCCCACACACTAAGGACAAGTGGCTGCACAAAGTTCCCCGAGGCAGAAATTTCTTTTTGACTTGGTATTTTTATATTGTGAAAAATAAAATGCTAGAATACATTTTTATTATTTTCCTTACAAAAAGGTCCTTGGAAGCTAACTACATCTACAGAGGAAGATGGCGCGTATCAGTAGATCTAGAAGTTAGCCACCCAAGGTAATTTCAGACTCAAAAGACACGGTCAGTCTCCTGATTTTTGACAGATCAACTTGCTTTAACATGTCATCTTATTCAGGCTGCTCAAGACAGCAAAAGGGACATTAGCAGTTCTCTCACAGCTTTTGCCTTATGAATGATTTTGTTCATTTTGTACTGCTTGAAGAGAGGCATAAGAGAGGAAGTCTCAAACACTAGGGAAAACACCCAGATAAACAGGGGAAGGCATTTCCACCATCTAACCTCAATTGGACACGTAAGTCAAGTTATAAATCCCTCTTAATTTGTTCGCCTGTTGACAGGGCTAAAAACTCCTTTTGGAAAAATACTGCCTGCAAACTTCACGTTACTGCCGGCACCAATAACAGAACAGTAAGGTAGACAAAAATCCCCCACTATCTGTGAGCCAAGCAACCAGAGCAACATTTCCAAAAGCGGTCCCTTTTGTTTAAGTCCTCAGAGGTAAGCATAGGCACGCGAGAACCTGGTGCTTTATGAAGCCTATAAAAGTTGCCTAGGAGAAAAAGTAGACAGCAGATGAAAATACCAAAGTTCCTGCCTCCGCCAGTAACTCCGGAGCATCTTGAAAGCTTCTTGCACGTTTTCACATCCAAAGCCCATTACTTAAAAAGATTTTCTTACTGATTCAAAATAGGTTGGTTTCCCTTCCTATTTGATTCTTAGTAATGTAACCTTGTAAGAGCACAGTCTCATTTATTTCACTGTTTGTTAGCTAACAAGGTTTCAAGGTTTATTTGCAATATTCAAAGTACCACACTTAAAAGGAAACAATATTAACTGTCAGGTGAGGGAACGATTTATTCTTCCAAATCCGATAACGTAAGTTTCAATCTAATTCCCATTTTGTATTGTACTACTTCAGAATGAGCTAAATTAAATTACTTTTCAGTAATTAGAAGGAAATTCAGAAAGATTTAGAAATTAAAAGAAATTACATTTCATCATTTATTCCTCTCGTGGGGGGTACTGGCTTTGAGCAGAATGAATATTTGCTTTTCATCACTGCCTACTCTGATTACTTGGATATCACTAAATTAGACCACAAGGGCAGGATTAGAAACTGCAAGGTTTCCTTTAGAAATAACACTTCACGTTCTTAAACAATACAGCATGCTGCAATTAAACAGGGAACCGAATACCGAAATTTATTTCTGACGTTTAGCAGAACCAGGCTGGTTTACCTCTCTTTGGTGGTCTAACATGGTATGTGACATCATTAATGATCAGTTTGAAGTCATCCAGCAGAAGCAAATCTATGCCTGTGGAGGAGGCGACACGTGTGCCATCTGTAAGGCAAACACAGACGACTCATTAAACAGCAGAAACAAAGTACCTAAATATATGCTGTGGCTAAGCGAGTTGTAATGCCATCCCAAATCCAGTTGTCGGACTTCCACATTTTCCCCACAGACAACACTCACTGTCTAGAGAGAGAGAGAGATATATATACACATACACACACACATATATATATACTGGAAGACCTTACATGGCAAGTACTAGCTGAGCTACACATGCAGCTGCTTTTCTAAATTTGTGCTATTTGGAGTCGTCTTATAAAAAGCAGTTCCCTTCATCCCGCATGCTTTGGATATTTTACTGTTTTGCAATACAACCCACTTAAGAGACCTTCATCTCTCCCCACTGGCATCAGAAATTATTTCACTCTCTGGCGTTGGACAGCTTTGACACCACTAACCTAGCAAACACCTCCCTGCCAGGCCAGGGCTTTTAAGGAAATACCTGCTTTGATGGCACTTTTGTAAGACATCCTAACAACGTTTCGGAGCTTTGGTGGCTAGCAGACACACAGCAATTGAGCTAAACAGTGAAGTGAGACATTACGTGAAACACGACTGAGTTTTCATAGCTAAGCAAGATACTGTTTTTCCTTTGTACCACACCTTTTACTCCCAATTCCTTACAAATCCATTGGAACCTCTACATGGTCTGCACAGCTTGCATCTTTCCTATTAAACAAGTAGGAAACTCACCAAAACCATCTACATTAAGACTAATATCTATAAGCTAAGCATTAGGAATGTTTTCCTCCTCCTTCACCATACAGTCAGATTTCCTTGGCAGACCTGACTACACAGGGATAGCTAACAACGTTCTTACTCTAGGAACGGCATTTCTACCCTCTGCTTTTTCAGGAACGTTGCAGAACTCGCGCCACAGCAAACTTTTACTTAAAAAGCAAAAGGCTGGATAAAAATAGCTGGCAAGCAAGTAAATCAATTAGTTTGTAAACAACAGTACCTGCTGAGTAGATTGCAACCCGATCAATTCCTCGGTCCTCTGCTTGCAGCTGTTGTAAGAACACACCAACAGAGTCTGAGATAGGTTTAAGCGTGAACTGGCAACGTTCACGCCGGGATGGAAGATTCACAGAAATCACAGGTAACCCGTTTTGGTAAACCACCGTCACTTCTACAAAGAAGACAAAAATACAAGTTTAACATTAAAAATTAACAGATCTTCTCATAATAGTTATGCGTTTGTCCCATGGAGAAAAAGGCACGCATGGTTACAAGCTGAACATAAAATAGACTTTAAATTTTTGGTTCATCTTTTATCAAGAGATGTGTCCATCAAAGAAAAACTGAGTCATGTCAGAGGTTTTCACTCCCATTAACCTGGCAGTATCTGTCAAACTTTCTGTGCTTTGTGGAAAAGTAAAAGATATTTACTCTAAGCACAATCACATTTATACTAAAGGCAACATAGTATCTAAAAGCCACAACATGACAGCATAGTATGTTTTGATTAGTTTTTGAGAACCAAAATATTTTGGACTATGGAAGACAAAACACTGTGCAATTTATCAGGATTTATAGCCCAGAAGACAAAAGCAGACTGTGTATATTAGGAAACATCAAGGAAGGACCTACTTCAAAGCTTTTAATTCTTGTTTAGTTCTGGTTTCCTCCTCTTTGTCCTAAGGCAACAAATATTTAAGACAGCAGTCAGGAGTATGAGGTTGTAGGAACAGCCCTCTGAGTTTAAGCTTCAAGGTCATTTCATCTAAAATTCATGGGATCAATAGACTTCGTACTTCAGAAGATAGACAGTACTTCTTAGGTGTAGATAAAACAACACTTTCCATTTCTTTAGTGCCGTCAGGAGCTTTTTCAAAAGCATTCTTAAGGATTTCAGTGCACCTTTAAAATGTATGGTAGTGACCTGTATGAACTGTAAGCTAGTTAGGATTTTACTGCCAGCCCACTCTGTGTGCTTCAGGATGGCCATACATAGAAAAAGTAGTTAAGAGTTCGCATTCCCTAAGCCCTCTACTGAGTCACAAAGTCGAAATTTTCCCCCAGTGCAATAGTTGCTAAGATATAGCAGCACACCTAAAAATGATTCACTTTAGATTGCTGCGTATTTTTCTTATGTAAAAACGTAAGGTCTCGTTTATTGCACAGAGCATTTGCCATGTCTCAAGGATTGTGCAGTCACACCCACCCACGCTGCATCTGGCTTTGTATTCCCACCTGTTGGAGCTCTGGCCAACTACATGAACCACACCGTCTACTTAAACTCATCTAACTCACGTATTGACATGCCGAGTCAATTTAAGCAGCTAACATCAAAACTAGGTGGTCAAAGTAGTCAATGCAAGTAGAAATAGAAGCAAATAACGTAATTTTAACTACTGAAACTATTTCTTTGCATGCCACTGTTCAGAAAGTTTTGCCACCCGTGGCCTTTATGCCTCCCCTTTCAGTGATTTGCTGCCAGATGACGAACTTGTTTATCGCAGGATCATTTGCATGTTAGGACGAGTCTTGGGGCAACATGCCTTTCTGAAAGGGAGGCTCATGGATGTTCAGAAAGGATGCGCCAAGTACACTTTTACGAAGCCAGAAGAATTCTCTTGGGCTTTTGAGTTTACCGTCACGTGCCTTCATGAATTGAATCAAGCATACAAAGGCTTTTCCCCCTTCCAGGGACTGCTATCTGGTGCTGACAAACAGGTCCTCATGTCATCTTTAAAGACTAGGTGGAAGCAACCAAGTATACACATCTAAAATGACTAAAGCATCCCAAGAGGCCCCAGTATTTAGAAGCCTATAAATGCCTGTTCTCAAGACTCAGACACCTGACAGGATTTTAGTAGCTTTAGTGTTTCGAAGCTTAAAACTCAGAGACAATAGTCAGATATTTACTGAAAAAAATAAAGCAAACTGCCAATTTATTTGGACAGTTAGACAGAATTTCAAGCTCCTTTATCAGCAGCTGTTATGACACCAGCCATCAGATTTTTGCATTCTTTCACTGAAGTATTTGAGCAAGAGACTAGTAAGAAATAGATTTGCATTAGCTACACTTGTGATAGCAAGCTAAGAAGGAATGAACGATCAACACATTTAGAAGCTTAAAATAGCCACTTAAGTATTGAATTCATTGGTTCTGCGAGCAGCATATACAATATTAACTTACATACTACTTACATAGCCACAAGACAAAAAATTCTTTATTTAAAATGCTACCTTGATTATACAGGCAGCGAGCCAGTTTATCGTAGAGCAGAAGAGATAACAGCGTTTGCACCAACACTTCTCTGTGTATCCCCGTTGGTACAACACAACCACCGCAGCTCCACGACTGCCAGCTTTGGAGGAAGCACCTACCAGCACCAGCCCTGCTACATTTTCACCCTCCACCAACCAGGTGGAGCCCACAGGGATTAACGCAATAGGTCAGACCGCACCAAGAGTTATCAGCATCGGTAGCACACACAAAAACCTTTCTCAAGGATTTCCAGGTTAGGTGAAGTGTTAAAGACCAAATTTATTTCCCTTCAGAGGGCCGCCTCAGTAAGTCTGGAATTACAGCTGGTTTATGTTTTCCCCACAAAAAGCTTGCAATAGTAATTTTCTAGCCTAATTCACTGGTGGGGAGAGTCTGTAATTCCAGTTTGATCCTCTCATCACCTCCCACACAAGTAATGTCTGGTCAGATTTTTACTGCATTGGAGAGGGAAGAGCTCAGAGGCAAATAAAAGAAAAAATCCAAAGGACGTGTCAATAACACAAACCTAACAGACAGCAACAGACAGCTCCAGTAAAAGTTATTAAGACACCGCCATGATATGGCTGGCTGCCTTGCTCTCCTCTGCTCTCACAGCCCTGTGGATTGCCTACATAAGGGCAACTACAAGTTACTAAGTGGACAAAGCATTTTGGCATTTCACCGATTATAGAGCTAACATTTTGGCTAATCTTCACTGATTAAATATTAAACCAGTATTTAAATACATGGGACAAGTAAAAGAAAGTAATTGCATACAAGTGTACTTCACTTACATTTACAGA
Organism: Phoenicopterus ruber ruber; assembly: GCA_009819775.1. Lineage (NCBI taxonomy): Eukaryota > Metazoa > Chordata > Aves > Phoenicopteriformes > Phoenicopteridae > Phoenicopterus > Phoenicopterus ruber. Next base: position 3,307,358 of record CM020221.1, read on the forward strand.
CACCTACGACCCGGCCAGGGATGCTGCTAAATAATACCATGGAGGATTTTAAAAGCTTTACACGCTATATTAAGCATGAGGTTGCTTTGAGGTATGAATTGCATCCAAGCACCACAAAGTTTTGACTCAACCACATGTGCATCAGTAACAGGTGATTAGTGTTTTTTAAAGATTTCTGTTCTTGCATAAAAACACCTTAAGTAATGCCTTAGGCCAAAATAAGGTACAGTACAAAAAGGATGTGGCCAAAGAAGTCGGCATTGAACATTTACTACTGGTAAAAGTTAAGTTATTGGAAGAAATAACAAGACAAATATTCAAGCACAATATGAGGAGAGGCAAAATCAAATCAGGCGAGTAGCTACACACTTATATTATCCTCTCAACCTTACATTTGTCCTCTACGCTTCTACCCATTTAAGCCTTCCGGTTTTTATTTTGAGTTCTCCCCAGCAGTCATGTTCTCTTTGTGTTTGCACACAGTCACTACCCTGGCAGGGGAAGCAATTGCGACGGAGCCCTTTATTAGCTTTCAGGCTTTATTAACAAGCCTTAATGGGGAGAGGATCCACTAACCGCTTGTGTCAGTCAGCATAAGTGCTCTAGTCTTTGCACACAGCATGCAGATGTTAAGCAGGCAGTGATCTCCAAGCTGGTTGTTTCCTCTTTGCATTCTGGCATACTGAGATTTTTAAAGTTCCACCAGTGCATTCTTTTGCTTTATGTTATGACAACCTTATCAAAAAAAAGCTTAATGTCTGAGCTGCCCCAGAATTTAAATAAAGGAAAAAAATTGCTTTGGCTTCACAACTTGTTCACTGCAGCAAACAGGGCTTTCAACCTTTGAGCAAGTAGCTGGTACAAACGGCACTTTCACTACACAACTAGAGTTAACGGGGCAGACAGCACCCTGAAAGGCAGGCATCACACAGACCTCACGGCTGCGTCAGGAGAAAGCCTGGCAAAACATTTTGGACAGTTGCACGCAATTACATCTTTCTTTACCAAAACCTGTCTCTGGCTTTGTAAGGACAGTTATTAAAAAAGTCGACCATTTCCTTAATTCTTCTTGACTTTGTTCTCTGCCACTTCCTTAGCTCAAAAGCGGATTACCTCCTACCCAAAAAAGCCTCAACCAGAAAAGGGGGTCAGGGAACACGGTTTAAGTTAGGGAAAAGCGAGCCAAGAGTTTCTCCACGCCAATACTCACCATCGGAGGGCACTACTGTACTGCAATAGACCACTCTCTCACTCTGCCAAGGAGCAAGCCTCTGGTGCACCTAGAAAATACAAGCACAGCAAAACGGACAAACGTTCGGTGCCGCTCGTCTGGCAGAATGGCCCCCCAGTGTCCCCTCCTGCCCCCCCTTCCGCCATCGCCCACCCCAACGCCTGCGTTAGGCGTTTTCCTCCCATCCGCCGCAGGGGTAACCGCAGAGCGGGAGCGCCCGTCAGGAACAGCCTCTCCTCTGACCATCTGTCACCCAGGAGGGTTTCCCCCCTCAGCCAAGTTCACCTCTACACACCTCGCTCAACACACACACTTCAGAGCGAGAGTGTATGACAGAACAGCTGTGATTTTTTTTTCTTCCTTAATGCAAAATGTATTTTTCAAGCTACATCGAGTTCATCAGTTTTAAGAAATCAATTTAGATTACTACACAGACATGGAAAGTAGAAATCACGTAAAAGCATCAGTCTTTAAATGTTAAAAAATGAAGTTTTAGCATAATAGTGACGGATGGTTAGGGAGTTGTGGATTAAGACGTTCATTCTCTTAGGCTGTTTTCTGTGCTGACATACTTTTTTTTCTTGTGCTTACAGAAGGAAGACAAACTCTAGGATACAAGTAGTAAACACGCCTGGTCATAAAAGGACAAATTGTTCAAGATAAACAACAAAAATTGTGATACTGAGCTATATAAAAAAGAGCCTAAGAAGAAGAAAGCACATAAATGGTTCACATGCTCTGCAACATTTACAAGGGACTAATTTTTTCATGAAAATCTAGAATCAGATTGATTTAAAAGTCTGTCTTCTAGGATAAGTTATACTAGTTATATACTAATCCTCCTCCAACAGTGAAATTACAATTCTAGCACAAAAGAGCGTCATTTTAAAAGAGAACAAGGCACAACACCAGCTCCCATCTGTCCATGGTTGTATACATTTCAGTGACTAACACTCAGATTTTTCAACAGTTGTGGTCCAATATGGGTATTCCTATGGTCTAGGACTTTTTTGTTGTTGTTTCTTGATTTCTAAAATACAGCTGCCAAACCCGCATTTCTATAAAGGTATCTCACAGGTAGGGCTCATTTTTAAAGTAAATTTCTAATGTAAGTTTGCAAACAAAACCCAGGCTGTTGATTATTTCTCTGCCAAATTGTCCAGACCTCCATATTTCGTGAGGTTGCTTTCAATAATCTACTTAAAATAGCTTTATCTGCTACTTCACTTTTCTTCTAAAGCCTCCTATGCAAATCGAGGATGGTTTCAACTACGCTAGTCTTTCTCGAAAGCAGGACCTATGGCCCAGGTGGTCAGTGCATTGACAGCTCTGGAAATTCACTCTCATTTGTGCTGTATTTACGCTCCATTTTGCTCAGTCTTGACAATGAAAATCAATCAAGTCATTTTCAATTTTCCTCCTCCTTGCAATTGCATTTTCAGCTTCCTACAGTGGGGTCAAACAGGCAGCTAACAGGAAGAGAGAACTGGGCATTCAACAGTTGTAACTGAACTTAAGTGGGAAGTTGCATGTTTTGGCAAAAGTCATGTTTAAAAAAAAAAAAAAAAAAAATCAAACACCCGATATGTTAGGAACCAAAGGGCAAATTTGCTTTTTTACATTTGAAAATAGCAAGTTGTCTGGACAAACACCCATGTGCTATTGCTGAGCAACCAGGACATATCCTCCTCCCCCCCCCCCCCCCCCCGAGAAAAACAGCTTTAAAACTCAAAAACACCCAAGCAAAACAGATACAGCCTCCCTCACTATAAATCAAGCTCCGCTGTCTTGGCATCACTATTATATTATGAAAAAAGTCAGAAGTTTCAATGATCAGAAGCCACACCACATGTAAGCTAGTTTTCAGAACCAGATTTTACCTATGGAGGGGAAGCCTCTAGAGGAAGTTTAAAAAAAAGACCTTTTCCTATTTGAAACCAGCAACTTCAAATTTTAATCTAAAAATAGTATCAGACCAGATACAATAGTAAGTGGGCAGAATTTACACAGCGAGACACAAAACCTCCTGTCAGAGAACACTACCACAAAACACTGTTTACATACTTATTTTACCCGATCCCACAGCAGAGCTGGCACTTTCAGATACATGCTTTTCACCACTTTACTCTTCCCTTTTACATAGCATTAGTTATCTATTTTTTAAATATTGCACACCAAGAGCCTGCCTTTCTACTAGATTTGCATGGCAGCCCAAAAACTTAGTAGCAGTTTCAGAAAATCCTAAACCCCACTAAACCCAGCATTATTCCGTTGCAAAATAGCCATATAACCGAAAGATATTATCAGCTAGCATCTGCAAAGACTTTACCTTAAGGCTACGAGCATTTGACAGGTATAAGCTCACTCCAGAAGTCTCCTGCCCTCATACAATACAGGCAAGAACTGGGGAAAAGGCAGAACGGGTTGAAAAACAGGGCATGTTAGGTGACTCATCAAAAAGCTGAGGTGTCCCCAGATTTAACCTCTTTCACAATTCTTTCACCCTGGTTCAGGTCTGAACCAACTCGATGTTTCATTAACCCCACAGCAGTATGCTACCATTATGTTTTACAGAAAGAGATGCTGGTTAAACTGTACATATCTGTTACTCCTGCAGTTCCGAACCACGCCTTGTGATACAGGCTGCTGTTAGAAATTTCTTATCTAAGAAAACAGTCTCTACTGGTTAGGAAAAGAAAAAAAAGGAACAAATGACCTTAAAGTCAGCAGAGACCTAAATGCCATCTCCTGTCATCCAAGGTTAGTGAGAGCTTCAGGAATCAATCATTTTTATTCTTGAAGGGTAGCTGCTGTTTTAAATTGAGATGGAGAGAAACGTCTCAACTCTTGATCTAACATCTGCAATTCAACAGCTTTGTGCAGAAATGTGCCAGAAGGCTGAAGCGCGGGACCAAAGCAGTGTGGGATGCAGGAGAGGAACTTGTTTCCAGCTTTGCTGACCAGATTCACGATTGTTTGCCTACAGACAGTCAACAGCTCACTGCTTCAGCAAAGAGGCACGGAATAACTACATCCAGGTTTCAGCTGAGACAGAATTGTCCACCACTTCCAAAATAAGTGATATTTGGAGTGTGAAAAGCACCAAAGCCAGACCACTGAAATCAGAAGCTTTAAGCATCACAATAACTTTCCGGGTCTCAAGAGAACAGATGCAGGAATTCACTTTTCACGTCCATTTGATCCTTCATTTGCTGTCTTATCTGCATTAAGATGCATGCGAAGAGGCTTGGGGTTACACAGCAGCTTTGCCCCCAGAATAATTAAGGGATCAAGAGTAAAATTCCCATCTTTGTCTAAAACTAACACTTCCTCCAGCCTTGTCAAGGTCTATATAGACAATCCAAAGGCAAAATAACACCCTCTCAAGACGCCCTTGATTCTACATGGGTGATAAAGTTAATCAAAGCCCTACTGGAAATGGCAGCCTTTTAGCTACCAGCAAGTGCTCTCTGAGGGGAAAAGAGAGAGCAATCTGGCAGAGGTCATGTTCTGTATTTTATGTAATTACCAAACAGTAACAACTTCGGGGTACCCAGTCTCCAAACTCTAATTAAAATCAGCAAAAAAGTTGTTCAAAAAAACCCCACCCAAGCATGAAAATGGTGAATATCTTAATCTAGAACACAAGTAAAACATGCTGCTAACTCACTACCTGGAGTGCCAGCGACAGTCATGCCGTAGAGCTTCTGTGAAAGACAGAGCATTCTCTGTGTAAAAATTTCTTACCATGAGTGAAATCTTTAAGAGATACATTTGCAAGTGCCAGCTACAACATCTATTTTACAATTTAAGAAGGGCCTCCTTTAAATGAGGTTGCCTTAAGTCAGACATGAAGCAGCTCACCTTTTCCAACAAGCAACAGCTATTTTCCTCTCTATCCCCACTTTCACAGCGTGAAAAACTGAATGTCTTTCCTGGCTCTAACAGTGGTTATCCTAAAACCTCCTGGCTAACATCTCGGTGACAAAAATCCCTGCAAGCTTCCCCAAGCAATCAGAGTAACCCAAGCCACCCACCTCCAAAGTGCTGAAGAGCTCCATTTATTGATCTTTCCCTCACTTCAGGGCTCCAACTACTTCTACTCCTGTACTCAGTCTGTTACATTTTGATCTCTCCGAAACAGCGCCCTCATTCTAAGTCATTAGGTCCCCTTTTGTCCTCCCATTTTGCTTCCCCCTCACACCAGCTGCGTTTGCAAAGCAGAGGAGAGAGACACAGAGCGAAACCGCATTCTGACCAGAAATCTGCTGTCCGAGCTCCATGATAAGTAACTGATCAAAACCACTAATATTTTTATGCCAGTACATAAGCTCCTACTGGATTTAAATCCATACAGCTATGGTGGGTTGACCGTGGCCAGCCGCCCACCCAGCCGCTCTCTCATCCCCTCCTCAACAGGATGTTGAGGGGGGAACAAAATGAAAAAGCTCATGGGTCAGGGTAAAGGCAGGGAGATCACTCACCAGTCACTGTCACAGGCATAACAGACAGGGCCTGGGGAAAGTTGATTTATTGCCAATTAAAGTAGAAAACAGCAAGAAACAGACAGAAATAAACACATCTTCTCTCACTGCCTCACACCTTTTTCCACAATCCACCTTACCCCTTTCATTTCAACTTCTTCACACCCTCAAGAGGCATGAGGGAATTGGGGTTTCCTTCTGGAAACATCCACGCCACAGCCCGTGGAGACCCCCATGCCAGAGCAGTGCGGATACTTGCCCAACCGTGGCCTCCCCACAGGTGGAAGGAAAGTCTCTGCCCCAGCACCTGGAGCACCTCCTCCTCCCACCTCAGCACTTACAGGGCTGTTCCTCACATTCTTCCCTCAGTCCTCTCCTTTTTTTCCAGCATTTTCCCCCTTTCTTTACCTCAGTTTCCCCAGGGTGCCACCAGCGGGGCGCTGAGGGGCTCGGCTCTGCCTCAGCAGGGGCTGCCAGAACCGGCTGGAACCAGCCCAGGGCAGAACCAGCCTCTCCTCACAGAGACCCCTCAGCCCCACTGCCGCCCCTGGGCGCCCAATACAGCAACTATTAAAGCAAAGTCTGCAAATAAAGTCCTTCACACACAGACCGACGCAGGGCTCTGGGCACAGACAAGACCTTTTCAGTCCCCAGACAAGGGAGGCTCCTACAGCAGTCCCTCACGCGGGCCTGAGGGCAGCAAGGGGACAGGGAGAAGACTTGATGGCACCCTTACACCCATGATAGCAGCAAAGGGGAATCTTACTGCTGCCAGCACCCAGGCTCAGCAGCCCTGCTAATTTCAGATGCCTTCTTCAGCATCCTCCCCGGCTTCCTCAGAAACCTCTTAAAGAGATAAAATGGGCCAGTCTGGCATCGGAGATCTCTGCCCGCATCTCTCACCCCCCTCTGCACCACCTCCATTCTTTTGAGACATCCAGACACCTTGGCCTGCTTCCAGGATCTCCCTTGGGAAAAAAAATATCTCAGTCTTCCTCTGAAATTGAGCCCAACTTTACGAGGGATTTGTTCAACAAATCAGTAACCCTGTATAGAAGACCTCCTCCAGCTTTTTTGCTACGGTCTCTCAATATGTTTGCATAGTAAATATTATGTGAAGTATTTCCTTCACGACACACACCGTGCTTCTGTTTGAGAGCCCAGTATGAAATAATAAATAAATAAATGAAACAGCACTTGCCTTTGCAAGGGTAACGCTCGAAGCACACCGCTTCGCTGCCCTGCGGCAAGCTGGCACGCAAAGCCCCCCGACATTTGGCCAGAGAGGGGAGCGTGGCGGGGAAAGCCCTTGAACCTGGGAGCCGTGCTCCTGCAGCACGGCTGCAGCGAAGGAGCCCCGCACCCCTGAGCGCGATTTTCTCCCCAGTTTCCAACAAGTCCAAAATCCTGCCTTTTCAAACCATATGGCTTGTCTCCCAGGACCCGAGCGCTTGCCTGATTAAATCCCACTGTCTTGAACTTATTTCTTGTTCTCTTTGCCAGTACGCCCTTGCTCGCATCCCACTCGAGAGGTCAGATTTTGCCCCGAAAAGAATATTTCACACCTGCTGCCTCCATAGGGCAACATTTCTGCGGATGAAGGTCAAGCAAATGAGAACCCATGTGAACTGCAGTCATGGTTCCTCTTTGGTTTTGTTTTTCTTTTTTGTTTTAAAATCAGGCTGAGGAGATGGACACAAAAAAAGGCAATGCCAGTGAGATGTGGGAAGTGTTAATCTTGGCATTTGGAAGCACTTCGTACGACCTACACATTAGCAAATGGTCTTCGTTTGCCACAATTCTCATTCCTGCCTGAATTTTCTCTTCTTCCAGCATTAGTACAGAGCTTCATCACATCTGCTAGGAAAGGAACATAAACAGGAGGTGAGCTATAAATATTCCCTTCTCATCCTGCTTCCTTTGCCCATCTGCCTAAAAAGAAACAGGTAACCCACAGTGTCCAGGAAGAGGTGGGGGTAGGAGGAAGGAGATTCATTCTTTGCAGAAAAGGAGAAAATAATAAAAAAAAAAAAGGATGAAGCAACTGCCTGTCGTTCTTCATTGCACCCTCCTCCCAGGCGTTACTGCTGCTGTGGAGATGCTGCAACAACGAGCCTCATAACAGGAACATCTCCGGGTTTGATGACTTTGGTAGAGCCTCTTGGGGGCAAGAGAGGGAAAAGGAGGTAGTGAAAGGGAAAAAGCTTAACAGACACGTTAAGCACATTGGTTAAGCAAGTCTCTACGGCTTTTAGCGGGTGCTCCCTTGCCACCATCCACACCACTTTTCCCCCCAACAAAAACAACACCCACCACACCACAAAACCAAAACCCCAAACCAAAACCATTTCTCAGTCTACATTCTTAATTTTATTGCAAATATCGACAACGTAGAGAATTACACTATTCCTACTTCACTTGAAACAGATGATAGCCACGGTACACCAGACCACCATACTCCCTCTTTCATCCAAACCGCGCACAGTCCTTCCTACCTCTAAGCAGGCAACCCAAAGCAGGGCTGGAACATTTCCCTCACAGTTCGTGATGCCAGATCACGGTTTCACTATTAAAATACTTTTTGCTTTACTGGAGTAGGATGGTTTGAATTCCATGCCTTTAATACAACTCTCATGGTTACTGGAAAAAAGCTGAGAATTTTAATTCCCTTGCATTCTGAAGGTTTGGAAAACAGAAATCAAACAAAATACCATGATACACATTTAAGCCTGTGTCAGCTTTGAAACCTGAGCACACAGACAAGGCAGAGCTGAATTCCTTTCCCCAGTTTCCAGATTCATTACTTGAATCTTCCTGTACTGGAAAGGATGGTACCTCTCTTCTCAAATTAAAGGGGCTTCCAACCCTGGTTTAAAAAGCAGTTTGAAGAATTTAGTGAGTTTTGATCCCACCGATTTCAGGGTGCATGATTTTGTCTCCCCATAGCCACTCACAGCTGAAGATGGTATAACCAGAGAGAAGGAATCATACGGATTCCCCTCAGCAATTCCCCCAGGGCAGCTTACTGTTTTGCTGTTTTTCTGCCTCTAGCACTTATCAACCCCATTAGGCAATTCCTTTTGTCTTTGTTACAGCCAGTTTAAAAGGAGAGCTCCCGCTCCTTCTCCCACCTTGCTGCCATACTGCATAAAGGACGGCAAGAACTTCCCGGTGAGGAAACAGCAGCTGACACATCCCTGGCGCTTACAACATCAAGAATGAAACAATAAGAGTTATGAAGTGAGATTTCCACAAATGCAAGGAAATTCCTTCTGCCTCGGTGCGTGCTGGGGAACGGCCAACTCGCACTGGTTTTCCAAGGAAATAAACTCAGAAACAAGGGAACCTCGCTTTCAGCTCTTGAAAAGAAACAGCAGGCTCTTGCAGACTCTGGAGTCAGCGCCACCATACGTACAGCATCAGAGAATCTGCATACCCTGAAATACAGAGAAGTACGTATTCTGCAAGTCACAGCAGTCCAGTACAACCCAGTACTGGGGGAGCCCTACACCATCAATTCCCTGCTTGTTTTCCCACAGGAAAGAACACCACAAAAAAAAAAGTCCCATCTCTCTACCTAACCTTAGCTGGGTTTGGTCCAAAAAGGGACCTGGTGGAGCAGAAACCTAAGTAGGCTTTGCAGAGGAACACCTCGAACAGCAAGAAGTAGTTCCTTTGTACCCAACAAAGACACAGCAATTCAGTCCAAGCATTAAAGACAAAAAATAGTTCCCTCTCCCAGATGATGAGCCTTACAGGGTAAGTGTGGAGACTGAATTAGCTTTAGGATTGAATCCTTTATGAGGCACTTAGATGGGGAGTTTAAAAGTATTTTAACACCCAGAAGTGACAGATAAATTTTACAAATACTCTTACATTCAGTTCAGGTGCTAAGACAAAAAACATAGGTTTGATAAACAGCTACAAATACCTGTGGCTAATTAACATTGGCCAGGTTTCTTCTGTAAGAAATACCAAAGCTTAGGACATTCAGCTTGGCATGCTTCCTCGCTTTCTACGTTCAGTCTGCATCAGTTCACTACCAGGTACGATTAGTACAGTAAAACGCGATCCTTTTGCTAGTCCCACACATGTCTTATCATGCAGCCATAAAAAAAAAATCTTCCATTTGATTAAGGGTGGATGCCTGACATTTTTCCCCTAGATATGCTATCTGCCATAAGGATTGTTACTGTGCAATGCTGACTTCTGAATCACTTATGTTCCCTGGCAAGTTATCCTCATATGAGAGCAACAGAAGAAAATGAAAAAAAAAATTCCAACAAAAAATATATGAATATTTCAAAGCCATTAAAGAGCATTGTTTCATCATGCTGCCAGACCACAGATCAAGGAAACTTACACACAAACTTAATATTCCTATATGTTAATGCTTAATATCCTTTAGTTAAGGATGTACCTTGTACCTGACTATTTCACAGCACGGCCTCCCACGTCCACCCTGCGAGAGGAAATGGCGCAACGCTCACCTACTGCGTGCCATAGGTATGTGCCTAGAGAAGGCGACTTGGCAGCAGTTAAACGCAGCGCTCTGCAGAGGCAGATCTTTACTGATGTACTAATGAAGTGCAGGAAGAACACAAACATACTTATTTTGAACTTGATGTTTAAATAGCACATTGAATTCAGTTTTGAAGGTTTCCCGGTTAGGTTTCCTCAGGTCATCTCACCTGGCCTCTCTGCGAGAAGAGGAGTTGGGAAACTGGGGTCGACCCCTTCCGTAGGGCACAAGGAACGGCCAGATGGTACCCTGTAGCATTCTGCGCATGGTTTCAGACACGCAAACTCGGTGCTATTTCCCAAGCTCCTCAACACTGTTGTGTTACAGTTCCAGCCTGGCTGGGCAGCGCACAGAAGAGCCACTGTGGTCCCGCTCCTCTGGAGGCAGCAAGCGTTTATCATCTGTGGGACTGCTCCCCAAAATCCCCGATTCCCGACCTTGGCAGCAAGTGGGTCTGACTGGAATTCCAGTGCCTTCATTGACCACTTCAGCATCAGTCATCTCTGGGAAGATAAGGGGGAGACCCAGAGATCAAAAGGTTTTTATTTAACCTTAATGACTAACAGCATCTCCCAGTAGCACTCACTAGCTCGAAGCTATTAATTTCAGCGTCTCCTGCACGGAATTACTGTGCTATAAAACTGAACAACCTAATTATACTTCAACGCACGACAGAGGCACTAACAGTTAAACAAAGTTTCAGGAAAGCCAATAACTAAAGTCGACCGTTTCATCTGACAGAGCCAGCGCTGTGCTCGGAGCAAGCTCAGTCACGTCCTTCAAGCCGAGGGCGGTGGGACGAGAGGCTGAACGCCCCAGCGACGGGCTGCTTCTCCCCACGGGGTGCCACTGAGGAGCCCGCAGCCAGGCCCTCGTCAGCGCCAATTAATTCTGGCACTTCCTGAACCTCCCTCCTCTACCGCAGGGAAACTACTTGAAACTGGGTTTATGGACACACGCGCTATGCGCAAACACACCTTTAGTTTATATAATGATTAAGTCAATGCATCTCAGTTAAATCACTAAAGATCCTTAAAGAAAAACAGACCAAACACTTTCCTACACATTTTCAATGGTTATCAAGTTATCCACTACCAGTATACGTGATAAACTAGGATTATAGGGGACCATTACGAAAGGAGTTCCCAAACATCATGTTTGGTTTGGTTTTTAGTTTAAAAATACTGTTTTCTAATAACTCTGTATCACCCAGATCACAAGGATTGTTTTAGGAGGATTTTAATTGCAATTTTTCAGATTGTTTCAGTATTTTTCTTTTGCTTTAAAAATCCAGAACATAACATTTACCATGCTTATACCTCTAACCATCTAAATTTTTTTTCCCCCACAGAAACTGTTACAGCTTCATCCAAAGAATAAGACACAAGGAAGATCCAACACAAACCAAATCAGTTGTCAACAGCCAGTCCTGAAAAGCTGATTTGAACCACTTGCCAAAACCACACATCAGAGATATGCATGCTACAAAGGGTTTGCAGTTCATACTTCTTTCCAGCATGAACACTGAGGTTTAATTCATATTAAGAGATCAAGAAGCCTTGGAAACAACGCACTAGGAAGAATGACCATTTTTCTAGTCATTAAGACCATTTAAGAATCAACAACCCTGGGAAAAGAGATTATCCTGGGAGAGAGGGATTTGGAATGGAAAGTAATGGGAGATCTTTGGCTAGGTCACCTTCCTTAAAGGCTTTTCCAAATCAATTAAACTGGGTTTAATACATTGTGATAGGTGTTCAGCGGCCTAGAAGGCAGCAATTTACAGTTTGGCTCTGAATTATACAAGCTGTCAGAGACACCTTTACAGTTTGTATTTTCATTGACAATCTCGGCTATTAACAATGAAAATTGAATCATTCTTCTCAGAAAAATGAAATGTACACATGAAACAGAGCAAAAACCCCTCTGTGGAAAAAAACCATGGAGGGACAGGCATCGAGGTAAGGACTTCAAAACACATGCTTTCGATCCAAGCAAGGAGCCTGGCTCAGCTCATGCAGAACAGGATACTCTCCATACTTTTCTTTCCAAGAGCCTTTTTAATGCTTTTCCCCTGCTGGGGAACCAGGACTTTTCCTTTGATCCAGTGCTAATTATTCCTTAAAGTTCTTTCAACCTTGAATCCCAAGGTTCCTTCTCCTCTATGGGGACAGCCTTAAGAGGCCACCACACAACTGTACCACCTCGCACACGTGTCCGCAGCCAGTGCTAACACAAGTTGGGTAAAAGCCCCCTCAATCTCCCAAACACACACACCTCCTTCTGACAACTTCACCCCCTGCCTTGGCGTCATACGGCGAGTAAAGAGCCGAAATCTTCCCCCTACAACCAGCCAGGCCTTGCAAGCAAGTTGTTACAGAACAGCCACAGCACTGGAGACAAGCTACGCTTTTACTCAGTCATGCTGTCTGCGTTACAGGGACAACACATAGAATCATAGAGTAGTTTGGGTTGGAAGGGACCTTTTAAAGGTCATCTAGTCCAACCCCCCTGCAATGAGCAGGGACATCCTCAACTAGATCAGGTTGCCCAGAGCCCCATCCAGCCTGACCTGCGCAAGTGAGAACAAGCTAAACACACCAGAAGATTTATCAAGACCTTCGTTAGGCCACTTCCCACTTTAAGATGCCCTCATCTTAAAAAGCAGGTCGGATTTTCCATCCAAGCCCTGCTGTAACCTCATTTTGGCTGTGTTGAGTGAACAAACGATGGAGAGAGCAAGTTTCCACAGCTGACGTACTGGTAGGACTCTGCCTTGTCTTCAAAGCTTGCGAAGGCTGCTGGATTCACAGTTCTGCACTCTTGTACTTGCACCGAGGCACAGCTTGCAATCATCTCCAAAACATGCATCAACAAAACTTAGAAGATCCACACATAAAGGAAGAGCGATCCAGGGTTAGGACTCCATTACAATCAGTTTCTTTCATCCCTGCCTGCTTATACTACTTTGCTGATGGGTGAACAGGATCAAAACAACTTGTAAGTGGACCACAATTAGCTGTCGCAGCTGCTAGAAATGATTATTTCCAACTGTATCTGCTAAAAGCCTGCATGACCAGAAATATTCTCATGAGACATTGAAAGCAGATTCTGCTTTTTGCAGTATTTTTTTTTTTTTTAAAAAGTATAGACAAAGCTTACTACTAAAACAAGACAAAAAGCAGCAAGGCATTACTACTGAAGAGTTCAGGTACCAGGCCCAGACACTTCCAACCAACCAGTTTATAATTGCAGAGACCAAGTCCCCTGATAGCACGCGAACCGATTCAGATAGCCAAAACTTTGCACGCTTTTTCAGCACAGCAGTGAAAACACATTAGCCATTGAGAAAGCATTAAGTGAAGTACTAAAATAGCCGGCTGTAAGGAGTGTAAGTGGCTGTCCAGCTGAACACTAGGCAATTCCATAAGAGCTCTAGATGCAAAAAAAACAGTGGGAAAGCAGCCCACCATTTTAGACACACAAACCAATAATACTTACATCAAGTCCAGATTAAATATATATCAAAGATTACTAGTTTCTGAGGGAAAACAGTCGTGATAGAAACCAAAAACATGCACAAAGCATAACTTGAAAAGCAGTAGTTAGCAAAACAGAGAACACGGGTCATGGCCTTGCTACAACACCGCATGGCGGAGCGGGACACTGCACCAATGGCAAACAGAATTACTTCAGGAATATTAAGACACAGCAAACCCACTCAGCCAGAGTACAACTCGCATGGATGACAAGAAGAGATGGTATGTCCACGGATTTCTGTGGTGGCAGTTGGAACAACTTTGTGCTGCATCAATAAGGAGGTCGGAGAGCAAACAAAAATCCTTTTACCTTGCTCTCTCCCACAGCGGGCAGTGTACCTCAGCAGTGTTTTAAAGCTATCTAATTTAAAAAGGCAAGAGAGCCATCTCTACATTGCACTCCTGTAATTCAAGAACACAATTATCTTGGGGGGAAAACACACATGGGAAAGAATTAAGACCAAAGTTACAACTGCAAGAGTTTGAATACAGCCTGCGAAATCACGCATGGGTGCTGGGTGACTGGCGCACCCTTCTCCTCTTAGGGCAAACTTCTTTTCCACATTAGAAACGAAGGAAGATTCATTCCAATACGTCTACAGACAAGAGCAACAGAACTAATTTCAGTTCACCAGACCTTTTGGTGGCACCGAGACATTCTCAGCAAGCAACAGCTAAGAAAATATTTATGAAGTGAAGCCATGTTGGAAAGACTGGGAAAACGCTGCCCTGTCCCAGCCTTTCTGAATGAGACCATCACCAATTACAAGTTGTCACAAGCCCCTACTTACACCAGGGTGCTGGTACATACTTCAGGGTGCATCACGTACTTCACAAAACACAGTATTTCAACTTTTTAATTAATAACCATAACAAAGAGATACAGTAACAGTTTTACAGGCTAGAACGTAGTTTGTTAGTGGTCATTAATTTGGAAACATTTGAGACACCTGTTCTATTTCTCATGGTAGGTGCAATTTGTTATTAATATATATTTAAGAATACAGAAGGAAGTTTGACAGACCAACACCACACAGTAATAAGTCCGATCAGTAGTAATGGCTGTTGTCCTCATCTTCTTGCCTATTGTAGAAAGGGAAGATGTATTTCAATTTAGAGCATTAATGAGTTTGACACCACAACTCTTTGGATTACTAAAGGCTTACCAAAACCTCCATCCTCCAGACCACTGAAGAATTCGGAAGCACTACCTCCGAGACCGCTGAACAACCACCACCCTTTTGCTTTTGGGGGCTGGTGGGAAAACCCGTTGACAAGTTTGTAGGAAAGCATGTGGCAGTTGAGGGGACGACTTCTGGGAGAGGGAGTTTTCCCACACACATTTGTTATTCTTAACTCAGCTAATTTGAAACTCCTGGTTTGGAATTCAGCATCATCCAGACGGAAAGTCTGGCCTGAGGAATAAAGGAAGATTAAATACCTGGTTTCACCAAAGAAAAAAGATCTCTAGGAAAGCATCCTGTCCAAATCACTCCTCTTACCAAAGCATTGGATCTGTATGTGATTTTCCTGGACAGAGGCAGCTCCTACGATGTTTAACCCCCCCAAGCTTGCCCCAGAAATCACAGCAGGCAGTGAGAGCACTCCTCGTCCCTGCTGGCTGAAAGCCACGAGCATGCAAAGCCAACTGAACTTCACGCCGTGGTGCTGTTACCTCACCGATCCGCATTACAGATGTCATCGGCATCGCGGTCCCTTGCTGCGCAGCAGGAAGCTGGCGTGAGCTGCAGAGAGCAGCCCCTGTGGGCATTTCTTGCACAGCCACCTCCACACTACCAAGTGACAAACGAGCCCCTGCAGTTTTGCAGAGGCCCATCTCGTACCCTTTTGGGTAAAGGGAGATTTACAGCAAGGTGCCCCACTTAAAAGAAGTGAACAGGAGGATCAATACCTCTGACACTTGCTAGTTTAGGCGGTGGCTTATTTCTGGGTAAGAAAAACCAAGTACTCATGGACTTCGTACAAAAGGAAGTTAGAAAGATAAACAGAAATAAAGCCTGCATAGCCTGAAACAGATTTCAATAAGCTTTCCCACACCATTTTCAGCCCAGCAAGTGGCTTTAAATACTCATTCTGATCTGGCTAGAGGTAACTCACACAAGTGTCAGGCTCACCTTAACAGGGTGACATGAACTTCCTTTTATGCCCCAAACCTTCCTAGAACTGCATTTAAATGCAATCTCTTTCCCTGCCTCCCTCCTCCCCCCATGAGCCAGGATTTCTTTGATTTTCAATGTAATTAGGAGATAATTTTAACTCTGTCACTAGATTGATTGCACTGGTGCTTAACTGCGCTATTAAGCAAATCATTAGCTGACATGTGGTATCTTTTCCATCTGACAGAGCAACGCTCAATTTTAGGGGGGGACGGGACGGGGGGGGGACTCCAGAAAAACAACCACCACTGATCCTTAGATTGCATAGGCATAAGACTACAGCTGTTAAAGCACTGCTTGGGGAACCATATACACTTTATCATTAACAACAGAGGCAAGACAAGCAGCCGTAACTTCAGTCCAACCGGCTTGGCATCCCACATCTAAGGTCACCTGTGAAGGACAACACGACAGCTAGACATTGGAACCACCACTGAGTAACTTCAGCAGCACTACTATATGTACGAGTTGTAACAGCCACGCAGGCGACCATCAATGTTTTGTACTTGAGCACCGACTGGGCAAAGACCCTTCCCTACTTCATTTTTACAACCCTGAAGTCTGAGGCTTCCTGCGCTATGTTCTAGCAAAGGGTATTAGAGCCCATCAGCTCCAACTTCGCAATGCTGCTTTACGTGTTTACCACGTTAGGAGAAAATGGAACATGTTCAGTCATTCGCCGCTACCTGGAAAAGGCTCCTGTGCCTCACATCTGTTTGGAAGCAGACGAATTCAAATGAACACGAAGCTAGACAGCACAGTGTCTAGTGAGAAGCTTATTTCCAAAACTGCATGACAGCTGGCTAAGTTCTGTGAAGGGAGTGTTTTCACCACCTATTCCACCTGGCCATTCCTTCAAGGATCTCAAATTAAGGAGTTAAGTAAACAGTAAAAAAATCATTTAACAAGTCATTGTGCCCAAATTGATTGTCAGAGCATCAAGGAATCATAAACTGGCAAATTCGAGACAGCTGTTTTCTCACTCTAGGAAAACCTTCTGTCCAAAATACAAATTTGCACAGAGGAACCATTTTGCAAGTCTGTGACAGCAAGGCTTCTGCAGCAGCAGCCACAGCTACTGACTTTGCCAACTACCTGCTTAGCAGCTGCTTCAGCAACTCATTCCCTCCACACCTCATCTCTGAACCACTAAGTCTTTCTTGTTTGTTGGGGTGAGAACAAAAGGCGGTTACAAAGTCCAGATTTTGTAGCAGTGGATTTATAAGCACAACAACAGGCGTTTTACAGTCCAGCCTGTGACCGAAAAGCACCTGAAAATATAGTGTTATTTCTGAGCTGTATCTTCTTTCAATCAGATCCTGTTTGCTCAGCTGAGCTTCCTCAAAATTCCTGTCTGCTTTGTTCCATATGAAATTTCACCTAGTTATTTGGTTTGATTCTCACTAGATAGGTTGCAACCTAAGCCTAATGCTACACAGAAAGAGCAGACGTGCAAGCCTCCATTTCAAAGCAAGATGGGCCTGTGAAGTTCTTGGCTGACAGTGGCAACCAAAGCTAGGGAAACACATACACCTGAACGCGTACACCCGCACAGCGTCCGTACGGGAGCAGGGCTGACCGTCTTTCTGTCTCTGCCAACTGCCAGAGCGACACGAAGTCTCTTTTCAACAGGGGACCATGCGAAGAGCTGGAAACATCAGCTCACTCAAGCAGACAAGCGTCCCTGATTACCTGCCTTCTGTGTGGTAACTGGCTTTGTCTGGTCCTTCGGAACAGTAAGAAAAAGCAAGGAGCTTGCTTGTAGTGAAGGTTGAGATAATAATGGAGGCTTTAAACGAGTGCCAGTGTTTGCTCTTTACAGAAGGTACATTTCACAACAGCCATTTGGGTGACTGGCACCTTTTCTTTTCCTCTCCTATGTGCTACAGAACCTGGAAACAAGAGGAGTCTGATACAGAGACCAAAGATATTCCATATCCCTTAAAAGGAATCTCACATGACAGAAATCACTAAAATATTAACACAATGAATGCTTCTTATGCTATTTCTCCCACATTACAAGAAAAACAAACCTCCAAGGTCTCTTGCAAGCCAATCCTGGGAATCCTTCCCCCCCTTTTTGCCACAAGAACAGAGTTTACAGTCCCAGGCCATGGAGAAGCAGCTAACCTGGCACAGCTGAGGAACCAAATCAAGTTCCAGAGGGGCTTTTAAAAGGCTCCTTTACTGACCTGACCTTAAAACACACCAGACTGTCAGCGCTTTGCTGGTCATTGCAGCAGCTATTTGCCTTAACATGTCAGCCAAGTACAATTACCAACGCTTCACGGGGCAGAGGGTTAGAGCATCTCTGTAGAAGTCACCGGGGCCATCTTAGCAGCGACCGCTACAGCCATGGAACAAACCGCACGAACAGGAGAAAGCAACGCAAAGTCAACTGGCTTATTTTAAAACTGCTGCTGACAGCACGTATGATTTGCGTAGTTACAACAACATTTTGCGAGAGAGCGGTAGCGTTTCAAGCTTCTGCCACCATCATTTCTGCAGCCATTATCTGGTAGCAGCTTTAATGGCTATCAACAAGAACAAGATGAATAGCAAATTCGTGAGCTATCAACGACAGTACTATTAGGACAGCTCACGGATGTCCATTGCACTAAAACATGAACAATTTTGTAGAACGCTCTACATGCTGAAAGAGCAGAGATTTTTAATTATGAAAGAAAAATTAGGGGCTTTGGGTGACCCCAAAGCATTATAAACATTAACACAGTAAAACAAAAAATCCAAAGATGAGCGAGAGCACTATTTTACTATTTTTTTCTGAACCAATGCATTTGTACTCTTGATTTTTTTCCCCTTAAGGAGAACACCATTCAGTTTACTGCATGCAGGAAGCAACTGATACAAGTCACACACACATCCAGGACAAGGGAGATTTTATCCAACCAGTTCATACACATTTCAGATTGTAGTTTTCCAGTACTTTTTTTTTTTTTTAAACACAGCTTGCAAACAAGCAATAAGGGCTTCAGTACAAATTAAACAAATATTTACAGTCCACGTGGCATCCATGCCTGGCACACAAGGTGTCTGAAGCTGTAGTCATACTGCAGCTCTGAACGACAGGGCCACCAGTGACCAATATAAAGTGGGGGTTAACTAGACTTTCAGAGCAGTAACCCAGTTCTGTGCAAAATAAACCAGTGACGAGCACCTATACGTGTCTATCGGGTACACGCTGCACAGCAGAAGGCTCAGTTCCTACAAGCACCGGCTCTGTTATCACACTGAACATTTCCACGAGATCTCCGTAGCCAGAGCTAGCGGAAAGCAAAGATCTTTACGGAGCATTTCCATTGTATCACAAACCCCCAACTGAGTCCTTAAACCCAAAGGCATAATCATCTTTGAAAGGCAGTAAGCAAGCATGTCTTGAACTTGACTAATAAAGCACAGTCATCCGGATTTATTCATAATATCTTTTCAGAGAAAACCTAAAATACAAGTGATGCATGGTTGGACTATGCCACATATTGGGCAACCTCATACGTTACATTTGCAGCTGTTTCACCAGCTGTCCCCAGTCATCTAGCACTCCTCCTGTACAAGAGGCTGCCCTTGCCCTCTTCGCCAGCTTCTCCCCCACGCTTCCGACCTCAGCATCGTCAAACGCACAGTTCATGACACCACATACTATACATACCCTACTAACACAAGCACTTCGTATACTCCTCTGTACAGACAGGGAGAAATGGAAAAGCTAAAGCTTTCTCTCTGCAACTGCATGATTGGTCAAGAGTTACGGGGTTAGTGCCAAAGTGAAAACCTACGTAGTTTTATCAAAGACTACCAGTTTTGGCTTAAAATTTGAGTGGAACGTGCCTCTGCTAGTCACCAGTTTACTGAATAACGCATTTAAGAGCTCCAATCACATTGCACAGGGAAAACAAACCCTGTGTTCCTGGAAGAGAAAGGCGGCGGAAGAGGAAGGTGTATTATTTACATGCAGAATTACTAAGTTGCTTC
This sequence comes from Phoenicopterus ruber ruber, assembly GCA_009819775.1. NCBI lineage: Eukaryota > Metazoa > Chordata > Aves > Phoenicopteriformes > Phoenicopteridae > Phoenicopterus > Phoenicopterus ruber. The sequence goes on from CM020221.1 coordinate 3,327,301, forward strand.
GAAGCAAAAGGCTCAGGCGCTTCATTTTGGGGATTTGTTTGGGGTTTCTTAAAGCTGTTGAGAGAATAAAGCAGTAGAAAAGAGTTTTCCATACTACTAAATCAGAAACAGTGGCTTAGCTGCAATTCTCCAGGAGCACACTCATGGTGGCGAAGCGTGCAGAAGGAAGCAGATCCACATCAGGCTCAGTAGTACGAAGTAGTATGAGACAGGGATCAAAAGCAAACTCAGAATGGAATCAGTTACTAAGTGGCCGGTACAAACTTGAAGCCCGTTTCTATACTGCACTGAAAATATTCATCTGACCCGTTAGCACACTTCATTTCAGGGCTTCTCTCAGGTCAGAGATGTGCAAACATCACCCCTGTCCTCTTGCACGGAGCACGCTGCTTGAGTGCCCAAAAAAGTGCAGGAACCAAACCTGGAACCCATCCTTCAGGAGCAGACAACAGACCACGAATAAGCAGCTTCAGCATTTCTTTTTCACTAGCACATTTGCACATGCTCAGCAAGCAAAAACCTCCCCTGCCAGCAGGCTGCCTTCCGACAGCCTTGCTGGTTATTTTATCCATGTTAAGCTTTTCCTCTTCCCAGACTTCAGCCATAAAAGTATTTTACCACTTCTGAACTACAAGGCAAATTTACCAGAAGGAAACCAATACCTTCTTCCACTGTCCCAAGCTTCCAGTCCTCTGGACCGTACCATGTTGTTATCAGCCTAGTACATCCCACAGCGAATCGCCCAACCCCAGCATTGCGCTCCATGTGATGCTCTCGACAGGCTTTCACAACGTCCACCCTCTTCGGGTGTCCTTGCCTCTTGTCATTCTACCGCCCATTGCTCTTCATTACAATCCAGGGAAACTTCCACAACCGTTTCCTCATGGCAGCAAGGCCCAGAAAAATATTTTACTGAACTGTACAACCTTCATTAGTTTCTTGGCTCATGGACATAAAAGTTATCGCTGGCTCATACAAAGGTATCCAAGGATATTTAATGCAGTTAAAATATTTCTGGCACAGAAACAAGAAAAAAAAAATTGAAGAGTTTCAATACTTGGCTAAATTTGCTACAATAGCTAAAAAAGTACTTTCTAAGCAAGTTTATCCATGAGATCACTGCTTTGTGATGGACATCAACAGTTCGATTAATCGCAAAAATATTTTCAAGGACTTGCCAAAAATGGAGAAATAACAGAACAGACGCTGCAGAACAGTTCCCCAACACACGCACATGCATGTGAACACATGCACTCTTGCTCTTTATCTTCCTGCATAATGGGCCATTCAAAAGTCATCTCTGGATTGAAAACATTTTTTTTTTCTCCTATTTTAAGTAAGTAATAAGTGTAAACTAGCTGTGTCACTTCTCCAGTATCCACTGCCTTACTCTCTACAACCCTCTGTTTGCACAGCACTTAAACTACTCATTAGGTTCTTTCAAATGTAGGAAAGAACTAGAGGTAATTCAGGTAAAGAGCAAGCGGATTTATCCATGTACCTGCACATAAGAGGCATTCTTCCTCCAGTCAATAAACTTTATTCCTCCTTAGGAAGGATTTGACACAGACATCAGCACAAATAGATTGTCCAACTCAAAGCGGGAAGTACACAGGTTAAAATATGTTACCCAACTCTAAATCTCCATTTTTATTTTTGTCTTGCTCCCTTGCAAAATAAACTTCCATTTTATACTACGCGTGAATTCTCAGCGCTACCAGCTCTTGCTTTATTCCTCCAAACTCCTCATTCACCCTCAGCCATCCTACTACCCACTATACAAGGGTATGCTGCCAGGATGTCACTATTACTTAAATTAAACCCTCCAATATTTACGTATTCTGCTTTATACGATTTAGGTTTAACCTCTATACATGGCACTCCTCAGAGCGCAGCCCCTCAGGCTGTTGCATAGGGCATACGCATTGCACAGGAGGCAAGCAGTTGCTGTGCTAAGCAGGATAAATTGCAGCAACAAACTTCTTAAAACAGTTCTATTGCCAAAAAGCATAGTATATAACTTCTAGTATTAGATAGCCTTATAGTAGCAAAGAGTAGATGAGTCATCAGAGTAAGATTAAAAGGAACTGGTTTTCAAATATTGCCAGAAAAAAAAAATTGGTTTGTGGAACAGACAATTTACAATCCCCAAATGTAAGTTCTTCTTGGTCCACTTTCCCCTCAAACGGATGCCATCATTTTGATGCATCAGTGGATGCTAGATCAATGCAATCCCACGCTTCGTGTCTTTGAGAAGTTATCTTCCAGATCTGTCTGGGAATTGTTTAAACATTACACAGGCTGAAGAAAGAATAAATCAAACCTAACTATTGAAAACAGAGGTCATTTATATCACAAGATGAGAACAGAGACAACAGGCTATGAATAATGCAAAAGAGGTAAAACACAAAATACTCAGTTCGGTCTATTACCTGCAGCCTGAAGCGGGTATAAAATAGTTGATTAAACTGGAGAGCAAAAGCTGTTCAACCCAATTACTGAATAAATATTTTAGAGCGATTTTTCTGTTAAACATTTGGAATTCATCCGCTAGCCTGCATTTCACCCAAGGACACTAGAAGAGGGCAGCAGGCTATAAGCCCGTGCTTGCATTAGAGCAAGGCTAAAGCTACCAGGATGTTTTGAGCAAAGACTCCTAGAAGAACACGTGCCCTTTCACAGGCAGTAGTCCGAGAGGGCGCATTCATAGGATACGCTGGCAGGCTGCTGGTCACGCTTCCAGCAGTTGCTGTGAGGCCACCGATTTAAGCAAAAGCACTCAGCCCCAAAACAAAAAGCAAAAGCGTATTTTTTTTTTTTTTCGCATAGCTACGACTTCAGCAGCTATTTGCCGCCCCTGTGTGCCGCACGCTGCACATTGGCACTGCTGGAAACACAGCTAACACCAGGATGCATTTCAGTGCTACGTGCTCACGGCCCCTCTTCCCATAACCAGAGCTAAAAGGGACACGTCCCGAGAACTGACAGGAATTTCCTACTCGCTCCCGCTCCGAGCTTGCTCTTTGCTGAGGCCATAACCCTCCCCATCGGTTACCACCTTTTTGCCTCGCCTTCAGCCGCAGTGTCATTTCTCCTTGCTGTGTTCACCAACACAGGCTTACAAAAACCTTGTTAAAATGGGTATGCCACTTAGCAGATTAATTTCACACGTGTAGCTTCAAACATCTGTTGAGGAGAAAATCTGAAGTTAATAATTCTGCTTATGAAAGTATTTCAGGTGCTGCTTTAGGAAAGCATCATCCTCCTCTCTCCCACCCTGTTTTAGCTGTTGAATAAAACAGCTCAGAGAACAGATATCACAGATCATTTAACCTGCATTTGCCCACTCATTTAACCTCATCACCACACTATGCAGCGGTTACAGGGAGCATAACAGATACTGCAACAGAACGGCCACCTCCTAATGCCAAGGTAAATCGCTTAAACCAGTTATGATCCATGTTATTTCCGTGCAATTTGTTTCAGAGAAGGACTGGGCACACAGTTAGCCAAGCAACTTGAAATTCTAGAAAAATATTTTTAATTGCCATTTGAAGTCTAAGGGAGGTATTTCTCAGTGCCCACAGGAGAGAAGAGCATAACTTGGGCAAAGACAGGACCTAGCCTGGATCAGCAGGTGATCCCTGCCAGTGCCTCCATGCACTGTCAACGTGTAATTATGGCACTATCAAGACTTTAGGTATTTTTCCTCAAAGACCTGTATCTTTGAGGAACTTCATGGTAACTCTCAGCCTGCATTTGGGAAGGGGAGGGGAAGAAATATGTTCACTGAAGCTAATCTTCACTCCAACAAAAAAGTTTCAAATTATGACTTCTTAAACCCCATCTTTTCCCCTCAACCCCCAATATTTAGTAGCAGCAAAGATCTATCTGGAAAATGAAAAAGCTTCAATCTACATGAACCTAGTTACCCTCAAAGGCACGGCCATGATAAAAAGAAAAACAAGTTTAAGTGTGAAAAGCACAGAAGGAAAAAGGGATAAAGCTTCGGTGTAGGAGTTTGGGAGCAGCAATTGATGCTTGGGTCATCAGAGTTTTAGCTGGAGTTCTTAAAGATTAAACACTCAAGAGCAGAAAGGTTAGTTATATCCGCTTTTAGCTAAGGAAAAAATAAATATTACTGGATTTAATCAAGCCTAGCAAAACTTACTTACTTATTCTTTGTAGTTGGTTTAGCAATACAAAAATTAGTTTTGGGATATGTAACTTCAAAACCAAGCAATTTCAAGAATCTCTAGCTTCAAATAAGTCAAGTCACCAAACAGGAAAACTCATTTTAAATAGTTAACCCTAAATATATTCACCATTTCTACTTTATTTTCCCGAAATGCCATTCGTGTCCAGTGACGTGAGGTTTACCTACGCTCAGGTGCGTTGATCGGACTGTGTAATCATTGCTCCCAGCTTAGTACTACGCTTATTATCTCAGAAAATACACGACATGTAAATAGCCATGTAGTTCATATACTCTCAGGTATATTTAAACCAAAGAGATTTACTAAATAAGACATTTTTATGACTTACTCAAATTGAAGTTGAAATATGTAGTCAAATGTAGCTACCTTAAGGGTACTTGATAGATCAATACTCTAAACACACATTATTCATAGCATTTAGGTTAAGAAATACAAAGCTACTGCTAACTGTAATAAATAGACATAAAAATTGAGCATATGTGGGCTACAAACCCCACAACCAGATACTTTTGAAACTTCCAGAAGAAATACAGGAGGTCTGATGTCTGACTTCCACGGAAATTGAAAGGGAACAAAAATGAACATAAGTAAACCTATTTGCCTTTTAAATGCCTAAATGTCTAAAAATCTGGTCCCATATGCCCCCCTGATTTTTACAGGGAGTTTAACCTGTTTCTTATTAACTTTAATTTTCATACAACAGCAAAAAAAAAAATAGAGGTAAAGAATTAAGAAGTCTTTCTTGCACAAGAGAAATGAAGAGAACATACACCCAGGAGAAACTACAGACTACCTGCGTTTCCTGCTGCAAGTCCAGAATGCGTATTTAAAACGGTACATGCAATTCTGACTTTTACAGACTGAAAGGTCATCTTAATGATGAGATTTATAATCCCTTCTCCCAACCTGTATTTAAAAAGCAGCTCCCCTTTAAAACATTAACATTTCGAGGTTTATGAGAACATAGTAATTAAAATAGCTCAGCATACTTGAGACTATTTATGCTTCTTTTCCATCAAGAAGCAAGCCTGATAAAGTTAACATACACAAAAAGAGATCTTTAGGCATCCTTATCACAAAATATTCAAAGCCTAGGACCTGACTTCCGATTTTGACAAGTCAATACCTTGGCATTTGGCTTTACCTGCCTTGTGAGCAAGAAATAGAGCTGTAATTGCCAAGGATTAAAGAAAAAGCAACATGCTTCACTCGCTCTGGCAGAGAAAGTCTCTTGCAAGCGAGAAAAAATAGTCATTGCCCATTTAATTCCACAGAAATCAGCTCTTTCTGTTTGGTACCCTCCCAAATTTTAATAAATAAGCTGACATCTTTCAGTAGACCCATTATCCCATCTATCCCACGCTTCAGACAGTGACTTGACATTTAATCTGTCTGCAAAATCTGTGCAAAATCTGCCAGTGATTATGCCAAAAGAATGATTTAGAGGGTGTTTTTATTATTATGCTAACTGCATCAGCATTAGGCGTGATCTCAAAGCCAGCCACCCCATTCATGCTTTGCTCAGAGCAAGCTGCGCGTCACTCCGTACGCCCAGTACTTTCTCCTTTTGGTCTCTTGCAGCAGTGCTTAAGACTTATAAATAAATAAAGAGCAGGGAATCCCAGTAACGCTTAGGGCTCTGCGACTGCCTTTTACTGCCAGCGAGGCCGATAACTGGAAGGAACATTTTCGACCCAAGGCTACCTCCTCCCTGCGACCAGCACATGAAGGGCTGCAAGCAGGAGAAGCCCAAAAGGGAGACACTTCATTTCTGCGTTACGATTTTGAGCAAGGTCTTTCTCGGGGGAGTGACTCACCGCTCAGATTTCATTCATACCGAATGCCCGTCACTGGTTTTATTTTGGCAAGGACGAGCAGCGCACGTACAAAACAGAGGCTTCCCCCACCCTAAGCTGTGCCCTGGGGAGATCTTGTCCAAAACGCCGCGGGAGAGCTTCTGCCTGCGCTAGCAGCATCGAGGGAAGCACGAGGAGCCTGCGCTTGTGCGCTGCCAGCCAGCTCAGCAGCCCTGCTCACCCAGGCAACGCTGACCCACCATTAAGGCTACTCAAATAACCCGTTTTCCTCCCAATTTGGCACGGAACTGACAAATCTATTAAAGTAGTTCTGGATCCTGTCAAGAGACGCCACTTCAAAAGCATTACTGTGCTTACAGTGGTCAGTCTGCATAAAGAGAGATCTTAGTGAGTGGACTGAGAAACACAAGCTTTTGAACAAGCAAGGCTGAGGGTTTGGGGTTTTTTTAAATATTAGTCGTCTAATAGTGAATCTAGAGACTAAATCTTATCTTTTTTATTTCAACACAGAAGTCAGAGATATAAAAATTTCTAAATGGGCTAGCTTCATAAACAGAGGCACTGCTCACAAAAAACCATGACCCACCCTCACACCAAAAGAGCCAGGACCCCAGGAACAAGGACAGACATGTTCCTGCCCAGTCCAACGACATCCCATTTACAGTACAGGTGGCTCTGACAGCAGAGACTGAATAAACCCTATAGCACGATAGTTCAGGCATTCACCTGAAGACAAAGTTATTTAGATCCCATCTATGAACAAGCTAAAATTCCTTGGGGGTTAGTTTAGTTTGTTTTTTAAAAACACAGATGTCTTACATCCTGGAAAATCAATCTAACTTCTACACTACAGAAAAATCAGAAGTACAAGACTACCTCAGTCTCTCCAAAAGGCTCAAAGCACTGTACGTGAACCGCTGCAGTGAAACGTTTCTTGCGAGTATTTCCTGAACCAAGCCAACTCTGTCAACAGGTTGGCAATAGGGGGTTTTTTTGTAACAAACATTGTTTGCAAAAGAAAACACAGCCAAGTGGCGCGAGGACCAGAACACGACTCCCACCCTCAAGATGCCTCCATCCCAAGTCTTGCTTTTTGCCCATGCTGCTCCCTGGTTAAGAAATACGGCAACAGCTCCACCGTAAGGAGAAACCACAAAGCTTTCCTGATGCTGCTGGTGGGCAGCAGTTACGCCAGCAGCACTCATCTTGCACAGCAAGGTTTTACGCACCTTCCAAACGTCAGAGCCCAAAACCTCAGACTGTGCACCACCACCAAACTCTGCCTTGGGAAACACTCCTCGCTTGGTACCTTTGTTATTACATCTGATGTGTCAGCATCATTTTGATCTTTACTTTCTTAAATCTCACGCAACCCACAGTTCTTCACCCTTCACGTTAACTTCCAAGACGCTTACCTTGGTGTTCTGCAAGATAAGCAAGTCTGACCCAGAATGGTGCCCAACAGTGCAGCCAATAGGAAATCCAAGGAATCAACACTTCATCTCCCTCTCGGGGCTGCTTTTTAAACAAGACTAAGCTTAGGCATTGACATTTCCCTGCATCCCTCTCGGACTCCGCTGCCTGCTTGCCAACACATTCCCTACAGGCTGTCAGCACACAGTGTCCATCTCGCACCGGTCTAGAAGGTAAAATGCTCCACAGACACTCAAGGAAGCTTTAGGGAGGAAGTTTCCCTAGACCCATTGATGCTAACACAAACACAGATTACATGAATCCTGAGTGTTGCCACTATAAGGTGTGCCTCCATTTACTGTACAGATGAAGCCTCGTGACTGCAGGAGTGCGATCTGTCGCGTTACCTTAATTAAGGAGACCCCAGGCTGTGCTGCCGCTGAAAGGGGCTGCCTTCCCAACTCCTGCCCATGACCATGCTCCCTGATGTCCTCTTGGGCACTGAAGCTCAACCATTCTTTTCTGCAGGGACAGTTGTCAGCTGGATAAGAGAATCAATACAACTTGCTGCCCAGCCACGTGTTTTTCCTGCTTGGGGCATTTGCAGCCGGAAGATGAGAAATACCCCATCACCCCTGCTCACATCTGGGGCTGACATTTTCTTTCTAAATAGAAATTAAGGCTAGCATTAGTGGAAGCTTAACCTTATTAAGCACCGTACCACTTGTTGCCAGATCTTTGTTTGCATTCATCCTTGCTCCCCAGTGAAAACCACATAAGCGTTGCCAAAAGTGACAGCTAAAGCTTTGATAGCTTCAATTGAATAAAGCTAAGAAAAATTAAAGCCTTGAATATCGTGTTAAGGGTTCAGAAGTATTCCATTCTCCATGAAGGGAGAACATGAATTCCTCAGATAAGTTTTCTAACTTTACTTCCATAAAAGCACAGTGGTAACTTTTAGCCCCCACAAGGACATTGCACATGGCTGGGTCAGACCTTTGTTTTCTCATTCCTTAGAGGAGACCACTGTATTAACAGCTATAAACATTCATCTCAATAAAAGCCCCACTATTAATCTGGGAAGTTTAAACTCGCTCTGGAGCGTACACAATACATCAGCCCTCTATAGACACACAGAGAAAAGCTTATTTGTTCTCATCAACCCCAACGTCACTTCGTAACACACCCAAGTTTGCAGCCAAATTCATCTTTCTTCAGAAACCTGCGAGCGTTCTAACAAACTTTCCCTCAGACAGAAGAAGGCTTGACAATGCTGCAATCTTCTAATCAAAATGAAATCTGTATTAAGCAGCACAGAAGCAGAGAAGCAGCCCCTTGAGCTTGCTCCCCCCTCCAAGTTCAGGGTTACAATTACCCAAAATTAACCCCACACCCTTCCCCTCTTCCCCCAGTCCAATTTCCCACTGTTCAGTGGGCAGGAAACGCAAAGCATCTGTCTTTCAGAGGAACTAAAGTACCATTATCTGAAACGGCTACTGAATTTCCACTGAAGAGATCAGTCCCCGTCCCATTTAAGCTGTCTCCCAAGGCTCATCTCGCCCACAGCTAACATTGTAGTTCTCTGCTTTATATTAGCTAGAAAAGGCAGAAGCTCTTCATGTCCAGATGCTGGAACTCAGCGCTTCAGGAAAAGTATAAAGCAGGATTTGAAAGACTACTGGGCTGCCAGCTGATTTAGCAATGTAACTCATCACTTACGCCTCCTTGTTTCTGTCCACAGGTGTGCGCCAAGATACCAGCTTACCATAAACCTCCGAGGAAAACACAGTTAAAAGATACCCAACCACCTAAGCACTGACACACAGAGAGTCAAGTAACTTTACCGTGCCTCTCCTTTTCATGCCAGCTAGAAGACTGAAGTTTTCCAGTAGGACACACACCTCAAGTAATTGTGGACTCACTGCCATGCTTTGAAAGTCAGTGCAGAGGTCTGCTCCTGAATGAGAACACAGCTGAAGCCGTTGGTATAACCACCATATGTCCATCCAAGTACCATCAGTCTGCATACGCATTACCGTGTCCCAATGCAGTCAACACACGTCTATTGTTTACAGCTGTCGCTCACACGGTCAGCTGCAGGATTTACCAAATACAACTTCTCCAGCTTCATAGCAAACGTTCACCTCCAAAGCACGTGTTTTCTTGAAGCCCTCTGTTAGAGGGGGGAGAAAAAGGACCACGGCACACATTTCGCACCTCTCCAGCCTTCTCGCCTTAGAGAAGTAACCCACTTGCACGCCTCCTGGCTTTAAGCTCCGGGCTGAAGTGCAGTGCCAGTCCTTCCACCGGAGCAGGGCTGCTCCTGCCAGCACGCCCGTTGCCTAACGAGCCCTTCATGCTGTTTGACATCCAGAGGGGGCTTTACTCCGGGGAAAAGAGCATGCAAACATGACAGTGCCCCCAAGTAACTAGCTCAGGCTTGTGCTTTTGGAAGCCAGATTTCTAGAGGAATGATGTTTTAAGGTCTCAAAATTCTTGCTGCGCTTAAAATAAAGAATGCTTTCAGTACAGCTCCAAGTGGCTTGCTTGTAGGAAGAGCCAGAGGGACCTTTCTTCTGCCTCATTTCCTTTCAGATCACAAGCTGAGAAACACCATTAAAGCCAAGCAAGTTTAGAAATTTTGATAAACTTCAATCTGAAACACCAACGCAAATACATACAAACCTCTGGCTACCAGCCTTTCCCCCAGTGCAAGACTCGCCTAAACTGTTCAAAGCTTTTTATTAAGTAACCCTTTGAAAACAACCAAGTCCAGCAATTATTATACTGTGTACCGCAGTAAGGCAACAGCCTGGCTTCAGGATCCTCAGGCCAAGAGTGGACTTTCTTTTATTTGCCATGATTTGGTACATTCGACAGATATTCGCCCAGTAAAATCTGAGGAGAAGTGTAGGACACCTGACTTCATTTCCTCCTGGCAAGTGGACCATGTAGAATGCATAATACAAACCTTACTCAGCCATTTAAGTAGGAGAGAAGTAAGAAAGCCCGCCTTTATAAAAATAGAGTATCTATTCCTTTCAGAAGGAACCTGTTGAAGACAAATAATGTTTCTTCTGGTATATACACAGGAAAACGTGTATACGTTTATGTGCACAGCTTGTACGTAGAGGTCATACAATAAATCATCCAACTCACGTGCCTGCTAGCCATTTACCCAGCTTCAGTACCGTACATGTTCTCAGTATCTGCTGGAGGCAAGAGGCAGAGTATGCAGCTTTTAGCAAAATATAAAAGTATCAGTTCAGTCAGCATGGACTGAAGCACAACACCTTTCATATGCAGTGTGAATGAAAGTAAAGTTAAAATACAGTTGCAGTCCTAAGGGCAAAACAGCAGAAAATCATTCTCCCATCCCAGCCGCTCTAAGCGGCATAGATTTTTGGAATGTGTTCTTGGCAGCATTCATTTAGAAAATATTGCCTTTTTTTGGAACACAAGGCTCGTGAAAGTCCTTAACAGGACCTTTGTTAGATTTCTAGCTGCAGAGAACCAAAGTTCAAATTGGTGATGGGTTTCTCACCCCCGCCAATAACTAGTGGAGAACCAACACCACACCACCTCCCTCAGCACGCTTGCTGTGCAACCATACCGCTGTCTTACCACCAAATTCCGCAGGGTTTGCCACACACAGACCAATCTTCTCTTCCACATATGGGGCAAGCATCCTCGCTATGCCGAGCCTACATCCCTCACCACCACTAGCTGGTTCCTGTGCTCGGCACAGCAAGCCCACGCAGCTGGCACATGGGAAGCCCACCTCCAGGATCTCCAGAGGATTCCTTCCCACCCAGGACTGTCCCTCCGCTGCCTGTAGCTTTGCCTGACCGCAGCAGCGGGAGTTCCCCTCTTCCTTGGGCAGGGGAATGAGCTCTTCCCCTGCTCCAGGGCATCATTCCTTTACAGTTTGCACTTCTGGGCCCTGGGAAGATGCTCAGGAGATGATCCATGGCACAGTCACCTTGCTTGATGTCTCACAGTTCAGGGGACTAGTTCCAAATTCATGTACAGAGCAACCTGCATATAGCCTCAAGCTCAAGGAAAAAGCATGAAAGACTTGGAAAAAGATGCAAGTAAAAATATTCTCACTAACAGGGATTTTACTGATTAGTCTGCACCTCATGTTCAAGAACATTTGGCCATAGCGTGTAGAAATACGTAGCGCCTTTCAGAGAAGCCAATACCCTCAAGTGTACAGCAGTAACACGTTCATATTGCAAGTCCCTACACACGTCTAAAATTTCAGCATAAGCTTTTCGTACATGGTCTATCTGAAAACACAACTAGAAGCTTCCCTACACAAGTTGAGCAGTTGTTTGTTTTTAATCAACTTCCCTAGTTTTATTTAAGAGGCTGACAGTATACATAACTTTTAGTGTTCTCATACTGAAGTCACCCTACACTAGATAAAGATAGTTTTGGGGCTGGGTTTTTTTTTTGGTACACCAATGCCTTCACCAGTTGGTGCAAAGCCACACAGGTATTGACGGTTTACACGGGAACCATCAAGAGCAGAGTCTGAACGCAATAGGGCATGGCAGAGTCACCAAGACCTGGGCTGGTATTCAGAACACCTGAAAATTCACACACAGAGAAACTGAACTGAAACGTTGATATATTCTATACAACAAAGATAGTTTGAAAGCAGTCTCACACTAATTCTGACATTTCTAGAGTCATTTTTTCAGCGCGGATGCTGTATTTACTATCTGCGTAAGTGATACTGGCTCATTCCTACAACCTGACACACAGATTTGTGTTTCAGGTAGTCTAAAATCACATACAACCTTATTTTGTCTGCAGAGAACAAAAATGAAGTGTAGCTAAGCACAAGGCTACAGAAAGATTATCTAATCTCTACTGCCCAGCATCGGTAACGCAGAGGACAATTGCTGAGACAGTGATGTCAACGTGCAGACACCAATAATCTAATTAACAGGTAGTTTTTCCATCAGGCCTCCCGGTGAGAGGGAAGGGGTTTGAGAGGGCCAGTGGAAGCTGGTGAATCAAACGGTGACAGGCCTGGGGCCACAGCCGGGGGTTCGGCTGCTCAGACCATGGGACTCGCTTTGAGAACCCTGGTTCTACTGGGGGCTGGTGGGGTCCCTCTGCCAGCAAAGGGGAAGAGCATCTGCGGTCATAGGCTGGCCAAGCTGGGGAAGAGGGCTTTAAACTGAAGTGGCCGGGGCAGGGGAACCTCAATCCATCCCACTCCTACCAGTCTGATGCCAGGGCCAGCGATGGATGCCCAGAGCCTGGAGAAGGATCACAGGGCAGCAGGAGAGCACCTGAGGAGCAGCACAAGGGAATCCCAGACACTCCCGCCAGCACGTCAGCTTCCTCGGGGGCCCAACTCAAACGCCTCTGTGCAAACGCACGTAGCACGGGGAATGAACAAGAGGGGTGAGAGACGTGCGCACGCCTGCAGGGCTGCCATCTTATTGGCATCACAGAGACGTGGTGGGGTGGCTCCTACGACTGGAGCGTTGGCATGGAAGGATATAGGCTCCTTGGGAAGGACAGGCAGGGGAGATGAGGAGGTGGGGTCGCCCTCTCTGTCACTGACCAGCTGGAGGGCACGGAGATCTGCCTGGGGATGGATAAGGAGCCGACCAAGAGCTTACGGGTCGGGACTAAAGGAAGGGCAGGGACAGGGGACGCTATAGCAGTGGCCTGCTACAGGCCACCCAACCAGGAAGACCGAGTGGATGAGGCCCTCTAGAGACAGATAGGAGCAGCCTCATGTTCACAAGCCCTGGTCCTCGTGGGGGACTTCAGCCACCCCAATATCTGCTGGAGGGACAACACAGCCGGGCATAGGCAGTCCAGGAGGTTCCTGGAATGCATCGATGATAACTTGGTTCTCCAAGTGACAGAAGAGCCAATGAGGAGAGGTGCTATGCTGGACCTTGTTCTCACCAACAAAGGGGCTGGCGGGGAACGTGAAGCTCAAGGGCAGCCTTGGCTGCAGTGACCATGAAATAAATGGTGGAGTTCAAGACCCTTAGGGCAGCGAGGAGCATGCACAGCAAGCTCACTGCCCTGGACTTCAGGAGAGCAGACTTTGGCCTCTTCAGGGACCTGCTCAGTAGAGTACCACAGGATAAAGCCCTAGAGGGAGGAGGGGCCCAAGAAAGCTGGTTAATGTTCAAGGATCCCCCTCCTCCAAGCTCAGGAGCGATGCACCCCAACAAAGAGGAAGTCATCAGGCAGAAATGCCAGGAGGCTACATGGATGAACAAGGAGCTCCCGGCCAAACTCAAGCACAACAAGGAAGCCTACAGAGGGTGGAAGCAAGGACAGGTAGCCCGGGAGGAATACAGAGAAATTGTCCCAGCAGCCAGGGAGCAGGGTAGGAAATCTCAAGCCCTGGCAGAATTAAATCTGGCCAGGGATGTCAAGGGCAACAGCAAAAGCTTCTATAGGTACGTCGGTGATAAAAGGAAGACTAGGGAAAACTTGGGCCCTCTCTGGAAGGAAACGGGATACCTGGCTACCCAGGATATGGAGAAGGCTGAGGTACTCAGTAACTTTTTTGCCTCAGCCTTCACCAGCAAGAGCTCCAGCCACACCGCCCAAGGGGCAGAAGGCAAGGGCAGGGACTGGGAGAATGAAGAACCACCCACTGTAGGAGAAGATCAGGTTTGAGACCATCTAAGGAACCTGAAGGTGCACAAGTCCATGGGACCTGATGAGATGCATCTGCAGGTTGTGAGGGAACTGGCAGATGAAATTGCTAAGCCACTATCGATCATATTTGAGAAATCGTGGCAGTCCAGTGAAGTTCCCACTGACAGGAAAAGGGGAAACAGAATCCCCATTTTTAAAAAGGGAAAAAAGGAAGACCTGGGGAACTACAGGCCAGTCAGTCTCACCTCTGTGCCCAGCAAGATCAAGGAGCAGATCCTCCTGGAAACTATGCAAAGGCACAGGGAAAATAAGGAGGTGACTGGTGACAGCCAACATGGCCTCACTAAGGGTAAATCGCGCCTGACAAATTTGGTGGCCTTCTACAATGGGGTTACAGCATTGGTGGATAAGGGAAAAGGAACTAACATCATCTACCCGGACTTGTGCAAAGCATTTGACACTGTCCCACATGACATCCTCATCTCCAAACCGAAGACACATGGATTTGATGGACTGACCGCTTGGTGGATAAGTAATTGACTGGATGGTTGCACTCCAAGAGCTGAAATCAATGGCTCGACGTCCAAGCGGAGACCGGTGACGAGTGGCGTTCCTCAGGGGTCAGCGTTGGGACTAGCGCAGTTTCACATCTTTGTCAGCAACATGGACAGCAGGACGGAGTGCACCCTCTGCAAGTTTGCTGACGACACCAAGCTGCGTGGTGTGGTCAACATGCTGGAGGGAAGGGATGAAATCCAGAGGGACCTTGACAGACTTGAGAGGTGGGCCTGTGTGAACCTCATGAAGTTCAATAAGGCCAAGTGCAAGGTCCTGCACGTGGGTCGGGGCAATCCCAAGTACAAGTACAGGCTGGGCAGAGAATGGATTGAGAGCAGCCCTCAGGAGGATGACTTGAGGGTGCTGGTTGATGAGAAGCTCAACACGAGCCAGCAATGCGTGCTTGCAGCCCAGACAGCCAACCATAACCTGGGCTGCATCCAAAGCAGCGTGGCCAGCAGGTCGAGGGAGGGGATTCTGCCCCGCTCTGGTGAGACCCCCCTGCAGTTGCTGCGTCCAGCTCTGGGGCCTCAGCACAGGAAGGATATGGGCCTGCTAGAGCAGGTCCAGAGGAGGCCACAAAAATGATCTGAGAGCTGGAGCACCTCTCCTATGGAGACAGGCTGAGAGAGTTGGGGTTGTTCAGCCTGGAGAAGAGAAGGCTCCAGGGAGACCTTCAAGCAGCCTTCCAGTACCTAAAGGGGCCTACAAGAAAGCTCGAGAGGGACTTTTGACAAGGGCATGAAGTGATAGGACAAGGGGTACGGGCTTTAAACTGAAAGAGCGCAGATTGAGATTAGATCTAAGGAAGAAACTCTTCACTCTGAGGGTGGCGAGGCCCTGGCACAGGCTGCCCAGAGAAGCTGTGGCTGCCCCATCCCTGGAAGTGTTCAAGGCCAGGCTGGACGGGGCTTGGAGCAACCTGGTCTAGTGGAAGGCGTCCCTGCTCATGGCAGGGGGGCTAGAAACAGATGATCTTTAAGGTCCCTTCCAACCCAAACCATTCTATGATGATGATGGTGATTTTTACTCCTGCATTGCCTACAGGTCAAAATACGTGAGTCACTTTGAAAAGCAAGATGACAACAAAAACGGCTGTTCTAGGAAATCCCTACCCACGATAATTGCTTTAACCAGCCAAGTCACACGGCAAGGTTTGCATCTCAAAATGAAGAATACTTGAATGGTGCAATGAATACAAACAAAGGGATTTCCATTTAACATGCACTGCGCAGGAAGCAAGTCTTCATGATTAAACGCCTCCCTTCTCTCCCCGCTCCACAGACCCCCAAAATAATTAACGCTCTAGGATGAGAGCACTCAAATCGCATTGTTTCTAAATTCGCTGATCAAACCAAACGCACCGAGACCATCCGTTTCAGCCTCCTTATCACCTATGTATTCCCCCTCTTTTAAGGGAGGAAAGCTACGTGTTAACAGCAGGCTTTCTAGTACAAATTTTGCTACTCCAGCAGCAACATTTTCAACAGCATGTTCTTAAAGGAAAGCGTAATCCCCTCTTTCTATATTATTTAAAAGGGGGGTTGCTTTAGAGACAAAGGGCACCCCAGAGAACCCGACATGGGAAATTAAGTTATAGCTTTGAGCCGATACAGCCAACAACCTTGCCGCAGGAGCTTGGAGGTTATTAGGAGAGCAGCAGCAGCAGGGGCTGCCTGTGTCCACTGCCGCTTGCCTTGCTGAGCACGAGACGGAGGTGGGAGACGGGAGATACCCTTGCCGGATGATGCAGCTCTCCCTGCATACTAAGTGGGAAGGTGCGGGAAGAGTGATGCGGTATGAGGAATCCCAGCTCCCCTGGCAACAAGATGCCTTTGCTGAACAGATTTCAATAAAGCATAATAAAAGGCGGCTTTGAAATGAAGTTAAACTGAATCTCCATCTCTTCTCTTTCCTTCCTCTCAGCGCAGCTAGCAACTGCTGCTTTGGGGAATTACCTTTGCTGCAGGGAACTCCCACGTTAAGCATCAGAAGCACAAGGCAGTTCCGCAGTCTCATTTTCAACGTGCTGCTCTCCGGCGTGCATGTTGGGGGTTCCCCTGATGCTTTGAAATTAGAGCCTTATCTCTGCATTGCATTTACGGCCATAAGCAACTGCAGGGAGGTACGGATGTACGAGAACAGATGAGAATGTTTTTGTCATCAACTCCCCCAGTTCGTAGCGTACTACAGCATGCAACACCAGCAGATATATTAATACGTTTTTACACTCCTACCTCATCAGTTTTCTGTTTGGAAATTTGCTCCCAGAAGTAATTACATCGCTCTAACAGCAAAAGCAAGAAAATCCACAGAATACCAGAAAATTAGCATATAGAAGAGAGAGTGTTGAAAAAGCAGTTGAGTGATTTGAGACTGCAACAAATCACCCACCCAAAACAATGCAGAAATTCTTCACACAGAAGTAGTTCACATATTTATATGGCGTAGACAGACTTAGCAAAATTAGCTTAAAAATATTAACCCTTCAAGATCCTTTGCATTCACCCATCTTGCTAAACAAGGAATGACTTTTCCTTGTGAGGACTGTACTTGCCCAAGTGCAAGCGTAATCTAGAGTTGCATTAATACTAAGAGTTATTCCTGCAGAAATCATTCTGCTCTTCTACTACAGCCAAACGCTTCTACTGTAGCTATTGCTGCAGAATAAAGCCTTTGTAATATGCTACACTGTTTGCTAAAACTAAGAACTAATTCTTTTTATAGTCTGGTGCACCTATCAATGTAACATTTTCTATCCACATGTAATGCTAAGCAGTGGAACTAATTACGGAGACTACATGAAAGAACCAACATGGGGTGGTTTTTCTGTCCCAACAGATGCATTTTCCTTCAAAAAATTGAAATAATCAAGCTTGAGAAATGAGAGTATTTTTAACTACATTAAGAAATTAGGATTGGTTAACTAAAAACCAAACTTACACACAGCAATCTTTACACTAAACAGAACATTCCTGGGGACTTTACTTTCTCTTGAGCATTCATGCTCCCCTCAGAAGCCCATTTCTCCAACGGGAGAGCTGAACAAGCATTACTTTTCCTACACAGTTGCTGTTTCACCAGCCGCAAGAGCGCCGAGACCCCCACGAGGATCCCCGGCCAGGGAAAGAGCCGTGCCCCGGACAGCGTGCTCAGCTTCAGGCAGAGCACGGCAACACGAGCCCACGGGATTGCATCAATGCCTGGTTTCCTGGGTAGTAACATGTTGTACTCTGCAATTAAGTCATTCTGTATTATTACTTTTAATTGTATTTGAGATAGGTATCTGTTTCAAACTAAGATGCTAAGTGTACACAATAGGTAAGGGTTTATGTTTACAGAATAACTTAAGATTTTCAAACGCAAACTGAGAAGCCAGGATTTCCCACCCTTGCACACAACCTGCTTTTGTAAGTTTTGTGAAGCAGGTGAACATTCTTAATACCAGGAGTTTAGTTTTACTTCTCAAGCTCGGAGGAACTTCGTGTCCTGCCCAAGCTAGCAGCTACCTCACACCTGGCACCTGAACTCACCCACTGAATTTCATAGGGCTGAAGCATTTGTCACAGCCATACCCAGGGTGTTCACACTCAAACCCCACAGCTCAGCACCTCTCTCTGTAAGCTCTGTGCAGGAAGGCAGCTGTGACGGGGAACCTGAGCAGTTAGAGGGAAGGAAACTGCGAATGCAACTTCTCATCCATATTCCAGCTGCAGCAGAGCACTACAGGAAGGGCAGGGGGGAAATCACATCTTAAATGCAGAAGCAACATCAGCCCTTTGGACTGCACGTTATTTCAACAAACTTGTCTGGAAAATCCACCATCAGTGCTTCACATCTACAGTAAGCCCAGGAGGTACGGAGCCTTGCAGCCCCTGCGCCTCACCAAATCAAGCAGCGCAGCCGAGAAGGTCGCTGCATTTACAGAGTGCTTCTCCTCGGCGTTCCCCTCTAGGCCAGAATCCCTGTCTTCGAGGAGGACAAACCTCTATCTTTATCACTTGCTGCATTTAAGGCAGAAAAGGCTCAAGAACAGACAAACTTCGAGACTCATGCAGGGTTTGTGCGTACAGCAAATGCAGTCCATGAGACCATTAATTCCCCCAAGAGCTAAGTGCATAAACCTGTAGGAACGGTCTAGATCTAGTACTCACTCTCTCCCAAAGTCCTCAACTCATTTAACTAAAGTACAGTTTCTTGAACAACAAGCACCGATGTTAATTAAGCAATCCACCACAGTTAACACCTCTCCCTACACAAAACAAGAAAAACGCAGGCAATAAAACATAGCATGTTATGATGCAGAAAGTTTCTACCTGTCAAGCACTAAGCAACATCCCTACAGCGATGCTCAGCACCTCAGAGACAAGGAGAACAGCAGAACACAAAAGGAAAGACTGTAGGCAAAACACAAACCTAATTTTACAACTTAAACTTGGTTGTTTATTAGATACAGGCATATTTTGCTCAGTGTATTTATCCAATATCCCGTTATACACTTAGTTTTATGAACACCTGGGGAGAATGGCAGCAGGACACTGATAAATGGGCAATCGTCGGCCACATTTTGGATACCATGCATGCAAAAAGAAACATGGGAGGCAGGAAAAAAGAATACCTCTAATCATTCTTTGCAAGAAATAACATGTCTCTTTAGTCAGCTGTGGTACCACTATAAAGAGTAGAAAATTCATATTCACAGTATCAATGAGTTTAAGAAAAATCCTTATGTTCCATGATGAGATCATTTCTGTCTATATTAAGTAATTTTATAAATCGGAGGAAAAGTAAATGCACTCTTGCCCTCACTCTTTCTCCAAGGCTCTGCTATATGAATTCCCTAAAGACAACAGCTTGCAGGCTGTTACGTAGCTGGGGGAGCACGTCTGCAACAAAACACTTCATCTGTGTCAGAACGACATTAATATTATGCAAGTAGAGGGGAAAAACTCACACATTTTAGTCTGAAGGTTGCACGACAGGCAGCAAACATCTGAGCTATGCTATACGTTAAAACTCCCTATCTCTGCTACTGTTTGCACCACTCTTGCGCGTTCACGAGAGCGCTGCCGCCGAGCTTTAAAGCACATCAAGCGCGCAGATAAATCTGCTGCTAGCCTTGCGTTCACAATTTCACTCCCATTTTGATAGCAGCGAGCCATGTTTTTAGTTTATGGAGGTGGCAGGGCTTGTAAGTGCAGACAAAAATAAACTCATATTCACAAGCTCATAGCAACCAGGAAAGCAAAAGTTTTATTGAAGCTGCTCTCTCAAAACATTCAGTCCTACGTGGCCTGTGAATGAAAACACAGCCCCTCTCTTCCTTATTAAAAGATGGCATAGCAAGATACCCAAGACTCCCGAGCCGCAGGACAAAACATTTCAGTTTGCAGACGTGTGAAATATTTTCTGCCTCATTTCTTCGAGACCATTTATGAAGCAGAAATTGATTTAAGGAATAACTTGCCTCTTCAACTACTAATTTGATACGCATTTAGAAAACCTATGCCAGTACTGAACCAACCTCAACCACCACCACCCTTTTGCTTAGCAAACACACAGCCGCAGAACCTGAGGCACAACGCTGTTTATTAACTTAACGGGGCCAACTAAAACACTTCTCTTCCACCCCCAGAGGCGTTTCCACAGTCCACCAGGTAGAAAACGCTGAGTTTTCCAGCCAGTCTCAGGGAGCAGAAAAACCACATTCGTTACTCCAGGCCTACACCACTCTTGCTGTAATTGCCTCTGAAGTTGGCAATTACACACTGCTGTTTTGCACTGCTTTTTATCCTAAGGTAACAGATTTTTAGGAATGGCGTGCAGATAGAAGCAAAAGAGACCCCTTGACGCCTGCCCTACCTGAGCAGGGACTCTCACGCACCAGGTAACGTACCCCAAGGCTATGCTGCTCCTTCTCCCACAGGCAAATCAAGGCGAGATCAGTGTACTTCGCCAGCATTACAAGCAAAGCATTTTCCCTTGCAGAGTAGAGCTGAACTCATAGTGTCAGTGGAGGAAGACTTCAAACACACCAAAAGGCCAGGAAAAACCCAGCCAACACATTTATTAGAGATCTTGCAGGTTTTTGCGAGTTCCTCAGGTTTTTTTTTTTTTTTTTTGCTCGACTCCAAACTCTGACAAGCAGGCAGAAAGACACCTCCTCTTTGTTCCCATCTCCTACGACTATTTTTACATCACACGACTTCCTAGCTTTCCTGTACCAGAAGCCTGCACTGTTTTATTATCCCATCAGGGCATCTGTATTTCAGACAAGAAGCAGCCTCTGAATTTAGCTCGCTCCCTGTTGTGAAGCTTAACTAACCTCAGTTCCTTAACATCAGGCAGGAGATGCGTGAAAGCATCACTTCTGATATTAAAGCTATTTTTTTTTCCTATAATAAAGTGAGGGGGGAGACATGTTTTACACTTAAAGTGATGCTTTTCACTGCAATAGGCACCTTCTTTGACAATGAAGGCTGCGAAGAGGAAGTCCCAAACGATTCTCGCTAATTCTTATCAGTGTTTGAGGCCCTAGACAACATACGTCCCTACTGTTAAATAGGGAAAGCCCTACTACCAGGGCTAATCTCCCAGTGAAACCAGCTGAGGTTTCAGGTGTCAGACTAATAAAGGTTTCTAGAGTCATTTCACTAATCGAAGCTTGTTTTATCTTCTCCAGGAAAGCGTGAGAAGTGGCAGGGGGAATGCAGGTATTTATTTCCAGAATACTCAGAGCCATCTTCAGGGCTTCGTTCACCTGAGTGAGTGTATTTAAATGCCACCTGGTCATCCTGTAGTGTTTACATACCTCTTCTGCTCTCAAGGAGCTTGTGATTTCCCAAGATACTCCCATTGCAAGTCAGCAGCCTTCCAAGGCCAAACCACGGGGCGCAGAGGGAAATGGAGATCAGGACCCCCCCACACACGCAGTAGCAGTTTCATCACCTTCCTGTGCAAGCGCAGCCATCTCAACCACAAGTTTTTTTAGCACCATACCGACAAAATTCACAACTCTGTCACAAAAAAACCCAGCAGTCAAGAATTTTTCTGTCTTTAAAATAATCCCAAAAGAGCCATTTGGTCAAGGGTCAGGTAATCAGGATAATAGGGACGAGATGACTACGGGATGTCTCTGAGGATTATAAATTGCTAGCCTCTTCATAACTCCTTAGATAGTGACTAACCATCGCCTGGAGCTGCCACTATTCCTTCAATCAAATCCAAGTCAGCTAGAGCTCTGATGGGAAATTTTCTTGGGTAGGCAGTTCAGAAAAAACAAGGAACAAGCTGCCTTTTTTTTTTTTTTTAAGCGTTATTTCTAGCATCTTTTTACTATGGCTTTAAATGGAATATCAAAAGATAACAAAATATTTCAATCAATAGCTGTGAAAAAGAGCACAGCATTCTGCGATACAACTGAAAGGGAAAAACAAAAGCATGAATTTCTTTGGAAATAGTTACAAGAGAAATCTGTCCAAATAGATCTCCACATGGGTACATATTCTAGGCAATTAAACTGCCTTGTTAACCAAATTGTAAGCTAAGTTAACTTGGACAACACTGCTACAAAGCTTGTTCAATCAATCAACAGTTTTTATATCCAGCATTACAGAGAGCCTATCTATATCTAAGGGGTTTTTTTCCCAGGAAACTCTTCAATTTGACTTCCCAACACACACACAAGTCAAACCAGAGGCATTTCACACGAATGAATGCCAGCTGCTCTCAGCTGCCTTATACAGACATAAGTGAAACCATTTTCATGCCTTATCACCTTACAGACACTTCTAGCCCTCTATAAGAGGGGATGAGTTTAATACTAGTGACTTGCATTAAGAACGTAGCCATCCCCACGTGAGATTTTGCTTTCACTGAAAGATGGCCTAACAGATATGCAGCTAAAAGATAATACACTCAAGAGAAAAAAAAGAGACTGCTTTATAGCTATAGTCTGTCATCTCAGCCAAATTGGAAGGATCAGTTCCAGAGAAGAAGAAGAAAAAAAAACCAACAGCGTTCAGCAGCTTTCCTCTTGCGTCCATCCACAGTTGTCCGCACCATACTGCCTTCATCCTTCTAGGAAGGGACACCCCACCCTCTTCACACACTCCGAATGACTTGCACACACACCAGAAGTGGTTTCCATTAGATCTGCTCTGAAAGCGCATTAAGCATCGGCTCCGCGCAAGCTGCGTTAGCATCACTGCAGACGGTGCCGACGCAGTCCCCGGCGCTGCACTGGCAGCCTCTTGGAGCGCCCTGGGACCCATTACTCTTCCCATCAACCCCACGTACTTTGAGACAGGCGCACACGACGCACAGCGGCGCCGAAACAATGGCTTGAGATATTTATAAAACAAGCTGCATAGAACAGGAAACACAAGAACATACCCCAAACTCTTTTGGTGTAGGTTTGTCGACAATTTTTAGCAGCGTACTTGACTAACGTTGTTCACGTTAAAATCGTCTCAACGTAATTCCCCTGTCTTGGGATACCCAAGGGATGACTTTCAAAAAACAAAATTCTCTTTTCATGCATTTATGTAGGGCAACTTCACAACATATGATATGATCCCATTATGCTGGCTACAGCGTAGTCAACATCTTCAGCTCTTCTACAAAAATTCAGATTTTAAGGCAATTTTTTCCAGCTTGTACAGGAATGTCAGCTTTCAGGTCAAACGGTAAAGCAACAGTTTTCAGTTCTTGTACTAGCACAAAGAAAATATTCAAGCGAGCCAGCATAAGAATGATTCTTACGCCATCTACTTGTTCCTCATTACCACAATTCCCACAAACTGCGCAGTTACACCCTAGGCCATCAGCAGCCCTGCAGAGTCCCAGTGCCCTGTGGCTACCATCTCTTTCCCCCCTTGTAAGAGAAAGCTGTCACTTTTTATGACCCTGTCTGGCCAAGAGGAAAACTGTTCAGTGCCAAGTGACCCCTGGAAAGCTTGAAAAGATGGTCTTGACTTCGGCGGAGATGCACTTGGAAAACACGGAATCTTCTCAATGCTCATTAAAACACATGGAAAATAAGAACACCCACACATTGCGTGACTGTGCCCTAAAGCCAAGGGATTTTAGATTGCTCATCTTACTTGGATATTTCTTTGGGGGGGGAGTAGTGTTTATTTGTGCAGTTAAATCTGCCAGCAAGAATCTAGCCACTATCTTATTTCCACTAGTTCATGCAAAATCTCTGAAAGGACGGTGGAAATTAATTATCTCAATAAGTTATCATAAACACTCGGGAAGCAAAATCTTAGGCCAGCACTGCTTTGTTAAGCAGAGCTGAAGCCACTCTCCTCCATAGTTTATGTTCCCTGTTTGCATGGCTATCCAGGGTGACCAGCCTCACTCTTTCCCATTTCAAGAGCTGAAGGACTTTCTCCACGTTGGAAAAAACACGGCGGCGACGCCAGTTTTTGAGCCGATGAATTTGAAGAGTGCTCAATTCCATTTTCAACAGCTCCAAGCATTTTGTGCCTTCAGTCTCAATCTAAGATGACACAAGCAGATTAAAAATAACCTTTTGTGAACTTGCTTCCCTGTTTTTATAATACCTGCGATAGCCAGGAGAGCAGCCACAGGTTATTCACGCAGGTCCTGTTATGTTGCATTAGGCCAAGCAAAGGTTATTCCCTTCTCTTGCTGTACTCTTCCCCCCTTCTTCACACCAGCCATGGAACATGAGGATCCATACCTTCACATACACAGCAATGTGTATACTTATACATTACAGACAGTAAACTGCAAAACACATTATATACCATCGTTTGCTCCTAGGCAAGATCTGTTATTACATGAGTAACAGCTCTTGCTCCAGCTTGCTTTCTTAGACTGTTTGATCACTCTAACGGTCTCATATTATGAGGCAGCGTCAGCAAAACTGCAATTTTAAGTTTTCTTTTCATTAAAGCTTAGAAAGCCATCCAAGTCCTTTCCAGGTGATGTTCTTCGGCTTCCTGGTGGCTCAGCTAAATACTGAAAGCCAAGCCGAAAACTATCTAGTACCATTTAAAAAGTTCCCATCAGAAGGCATTCCCACTTTCCACAATGACTCACCCATCGCTCTTCAAGCGCACCACTAGCACGGAAAAGCCAGCCACGGTCCAAGACAAACTCCTATATGGTCAAAGATACTAGAAGCCAAATTTCTATTCTGGGCAGCTGCCTGCCCCGTCAAATAATGATTTTTCTTTTAAAATACTTTAATTACATCTCCTATTACAGTCACTTTCTCCCTCTGCAAGGGTTCATATGAAGCTATTTGTCTCAGCTAGCCACCTCCTCCTGAGTATGAAGGTACTTCTCCAGAGACAGCCTTTTAAAGAATGTATTTTTTAAGTTCTGTATAATAAGTGCCAATAGCAAATAGCACTCCAGAGTAGCAGCATATGGCAAAACAAAAAATGGCAGGAATTAGCCCAGCAGCTTTGTCTTTTATCTAAGCAGCTTATGAAGAAGCAAGTCTTTACGTCTCCTCTCGTAGCAACCAGGTTATCAGATGCATTGTATTCCAGGCTGCACAGGATAAAGCGCCCTGTCCTGAAGAGCCTTCAGTTCAAAGCTATAGTCTATTCCAATAGAGCTTCCAAAATACACAGTTGTTATTTATTCTAAGTAAACTTGATGCGGCTCGCTTCAGGTACACTGTTCCTGTCAACCCTGTAAATTAAGGAATCTACAAATCAGATGACAAGCAGCATTAGCACCGTCCTCACTCAGTATGTCTTTAAGGAAGAGTTGTGTCATGCTTTAATCATTTTCACTGCAGCCACTGAAGGAGGAAACTAATGTTTTAAGCAACAAATATTTCCACGCGTGATTTGTGAACCCTGAGATTTAGAGGAATAAACTGCACGTAACAAAATTTAGAATAAACCGTTTTGGAAACAGTACCAGCATTTCATTTTGCATTTGGAGCTCTGAAAGGTTACCCTTACTGTGGCGGTGTTGTTGCTTTAAGACAGAAATAGAAAAAGAGGCCTGATTATGCATTTTCTTCAATAAATAATGCAGAATGCCTATGCAGTTCTGTGAACGGAGACTCAAACCCAGGTCACTTAGGTAAGCATCCCACCTACTACGGATACACTACAGAAACAGCTCTTCCAACAAATCCCCATACCTGCTTTGCAGAACCGAGTCCCAGTAAATCTTAACTTTACCTTATCATTACCATCACCATTTATAATTAGTGACATGCAAAAAGAACTTACTATGCAAGTCATCATAAAAAAAATGATAGCGTGTGTTTTAGAAAGCAGAGCACACCAATTCCACTGTTAGCAGAACTGATTGCATCTTGGTTTTTACTACGGCCAGTTTTATGTACCCATGCCTAAAAGAAATATTTGCCCACTAATAAAGCTGCAGAGAATTATAAATTTTGGCTGTAGGAAGAGAAAGCGGAAGATTTTTTTTCAGGGGACGGGGGACGATATGCCTCCGAAGGATTCACGAGCCAGTTACACATGAAGTTACAGCTGCTGCTCTTCTATCCTTGCTACTCCACATCCTCAGGGGAGGCAGAGGATTACTGCAGGATGTTTTCATGAGCTAAATATTAGCCAACATAAGTATTTAACAGCTCTAACATATGAAATCAATAGCTTGACCTCCGTTCTAAGCCACACTAGGCTCGCATGCTGGCAGGTGTGCAAGCTGAAACCCCTCGCGTTTCCGCAGAGCCCCTTACACCAACGCAGCGGCGTAGCCAGAGCGCAAGCGCAGCAGCGTTTGCATCGCTTCCCTCCTCTCCGTGAGCACGAAAGGGTACGCACGCACCCTCCTCCGCTAAAATGGCCGGAAAGGCATCTTGCTACTGGTGCGTTGACAGGTGAGACAAGCAAACTGCTAGATCAGTACACCAAGGCATCTATTTTTATTGTCAACCTCTTCTTTATTAACTACTCGTTAAACACCAAGCGTTTTCCTATTCTGCCGTCTAGGAGAAACAGCCAAAACAGAGAGTAGGCAGACTTCCAGCAGCACAATTTCAGCGACCAAAAGCTTCTTGCTAGGTATCCTCAAGCCACACAGAGCCAAGAACATAATGCACGAAGCCCGTCTTCGCAGCATTTATAGCACACAGCTAAAACACTCCCTCCATTACGCTGCGTGCAGTAGCTTTAGAAGAGGGAAACAAGACTGCAGGGGTTTTTTTGTCAGGTTACTGACACCAGAGGAACAACATGGCAAGAAAGCAGTTTTCTGTTTGGTTAACCACCATCTAGTACCCTTAAAATTTAAAAATTCAGTAATGCCTTTTTTTTTTTTAAAAAAGAAACCCCACAAACTCAAGTCCTCTTAAGTAATGCTCAGGTTACTTGTTTCCTCCTAATTGCTAGGTAGGATCCCCAAGTCCTCACTTTCTCTATTAAATGACTCTTTATAGCTTCACCTGTTCTAGATAGCAGTATATAGTCCAAAGCGTTAAAAGAAAAATAGTATCGTGTCAAAAGCAAATTTGCTAAAATCCAAATTTTTTAGGATGACACCATGAAAAACAAGTCATCTCCCTTTTCCCTCTCAGATTCCAGCAGTTCTGGATCTCCATTTCAGGCAGCCCTTGTACCTCAACCGACCTGCATTTTCAAGTGCAACAAATTTATTCCAAAACAATTCATGTATCCAAGATCACAGCTAGATTTTTTTCCTTCCCCTACACAGAAAAAGGCTTTCTTCTTGTCTCTCAGGAGTAACAAATCACATCTAGATTTCTCCCCAGGAGTATTCTTCCAGTGTACGCTTGTTTCAAAGCAGTAGTGATGATGAAATAGCAAGATGGATTACAGAAAACTCAAATGATATCGCAAGAGGACACTATACCAACTATTAGACTCTCCTGCATTTCTCACGTGGCACACAGCAGAGTTCAGGAGCCAAAGCCACCCCAAACCGTAGCTTGAAGGCAACGCAAAACAGCTTCTAACCTGGATTTGAATTCTTGGATGCAGTGCCTGAAGCTGGAACGTATTTATTTCCACTCCTGTTTGCCAACCCATTTCTTAACAACAAACTCTTAAAGCAGGAGACAAAATAACTGATACACTGAAGGCATTTCTACAGTCTGTCCATTTTCTCATAGTGTACAGAGCCCTGCAAAGGGACTAAATACATTAAGGTCTCAATTTGCTACACAGCTAAATGTCATAACAGACCTTTAATAGAATATTAACTCACAGTATACTATTATTTGATCCTCAGCATTCTACATCACAAGTCACAGCTTTCAGAGAACAATTTATTATTAGTTATTCAATGTAATCAAAGCCTCATGGTAAGTTGCAAACCTGTATCACCTTTTTTTTTATACAAATAGGGAGTAAGTTTGTAGACAATCTGTTGACACAAGTGAAACATTTGGTTCCTACAGTACTTTGCCTCATTTTTTGATAGAAACTTGTTTTAAACAGCTGCAGACGTTTTTCACAGGATTAGAATGTTACATGCTTTATTTTAGAAAGCATGACGCTAAATTAGCCACCGCACATTCAGCAATGCCTCAGTGTCTCAATTTTTGTCCACGTTTGCTGATGCAGCAACAGGTGCGAGGCAGTGCCCAGGCAATACTATCTACTACTACTACTTACACAGTCCGTGTTGTTGCTCCCAGAGCCACAACAAGCCTCAAACTCCTGCCAGCACAGCGCATTGTTCATCAGAAGACAGATCTTTTTATAGATACATTATCTGAACAAAATTCCTCGCATGCAACTCTCCTGCCTGGATCTTTCCCTGGATGATTTTAAGCCAAAATTTACAAAATCATGAAGCTGGACTAAAAATGCAGTATAGTAGAAGAACTTAAAAGCCACAAGGAAGTGCAGTTTTCAAAGATCAGTAGAGTGTCAAGAAAGCAGTTTAAGAGATGAAACAGGAATATTCTCTAGACATGCACCGAAGGATGCACAGGTGAAGAAACAGTTCCCTGCTGCTATTCTAGCAAGTTCTGCACGCTCATTTTTACAACGTGTAGAGGCTTACCGATTCAATTCCTCTGCAGAACCTCTGACATTCCACCGATAACCCAGTAATAAACAAGACCTTGGCAATATTGCTTCTCATCCCCAGCCTTTCCCTGCAGGAAGACAACAAGCTTCCAAAGGACAGGAGGTCTCCCGTGTCAGCCAGAAGCAAAGCCTAGAGACTAAAGAATCAGCTATCATCTCTGAAGTACGGTTTATCGTAAGTCATCTGAGCAAAAAAACTTCACAGTAGGAGAATTGGGCAAAGCTCAAGGAATGCAAAAAGCCTTTCTCACCCTTTTGATCTGTGCATGGGAGACCAAAATGGCCTCAGAATCCTGTTAGATTACAAAACTAAAAAAAAAAAAAAAGATATTTCTCTAAGTATGGATTATATACATTCAATTTAGAAAAATGGTATCGGCTGATCAAGATTCCTTTCTCTCTTCAGGAGAGGAGAATGAAGTTGCTCACCTCTGCTCACAAAACAGACAAATAAGAACGTTCTCTACTTTTTGGGAAATCCTGTCTGACTCTTTATCACTTACCTCAGTGTTCCAAGCTTTGAAATTATTTAAGTCTGAACTAGGGAATACTACCATATGGGGGGGGAGGAATAAACAGCAGCAGCAATGATGAGCAGCATTTGAAAAAGCTGCTACCTCTCAGGAACACAAGACACACCAACAATTATATAGAGAGGAAGGAAATAGAAGCGTTATCCCTTGCAAAGATAAACACTTTTTCCAAAAAAGCAACACATCCTTGCTCACTAATCAAGGGAGTAATCATACAGGGAAACAGAAGGATGTAAACAGTCTGAACGTGAATTTACAGCCTAGCACAACAGGTAGAATATCCAAAGGCTAAGTAAAAGTATCTCCGGATTCAGGCACTTGCCAAGCAACAACATAAATCAAAGTCTTACAAGACTATGGAGTTACATCGGAGAAAAAAGGCAGAGAGGGTCGGGGCTACTCCCAAATCACACAGGTTTTTTCAACAGCGACTGCCCAAACCCGCACTCATGCCACGATGCTGAGCCCAAGCACTATTGCGTCAACAAAGCACGCGGGGCATGTCGAAGGCTGCCCTGCAAACCTCCCGGGCAGGACCCCACGTGAGGCCGCCTGCCGCTGCCGACATGCCTCTGACCCCACGCGCCTTAGCATGCCCCTCAGGGTTCAGATCTGCCAAAGAAAAAAATAAAGAGATGTAATCAGACAGCTATTTCTACCCGTTCCTAGAAATATCCTGACCTGACGTATTACACCAAGGCATTCAAGGCAGCCAGGGGAAGACGCAGTTCCAGGGGAGTTCCAAGTCTCAATTCATTAGTTCCCCTTTAAAGATCAGAGATATTTACTGTTTATACCAGAGCAGCATTAAGGTGCCAACTCTCACATCAGATAAGCAACAACTCAAGGATCCTTCATCACCTCAAATTAGAGCAATGCTGCATGATTGACTCCAGCTTTTAAGATGCTGAAATTCATGACAACTCTTACAGAGTTTCTGGAAATATTGACCTTGTTTCTCTCCTTAAAACCTTTCCTCAGCAGAACCATTTATTTAAATTCAGGACTGGGACAAAACTAGAAACTTCTCCAGTCTTCAGTGTTGACAGGAGCTCTGTTTGTCTAAAGAGGCCACCCATACACAAGGGCTTATTACCTGACGTAACAGCACGCTATCAAATGACCTGGCAGCCATCAGGTTGTACGGATGTTTCCATCCTGTTTAGAAAGGTGGAAGCAGAGCACCGTTAAGGTTTTTCAATGAGATTAGGCTAGATTACTGTGCCTACAGACATTAGACGGCATCACCATCGGAGAAGTAGTGATGACCTGGAAGGAGAGAGGGAGAAAGGCATCACTACTGTCACATCCAACACAAAGGCCATAGGAACACAGGTCAGGGAGAATGAGTGGGAAAATCATCACTGAGGGACAAGGACATCAGTGACTGGGACCCAGGAGAATAGCACGTGCCACCCACAGCAGCCTCTTCCCAAGACTGCAACCCTTCTCCAGAAAAGCAACGCTTCAGGCACAGACAGTTCCCTCGGAGGAGCTCATCATAGCAACCGGCTAGCAAGTTCCTTAACTTCATCCTACTTACTCACCTGCTGACAAAGCTACTCCTTGGCAAGTTTTTGCTTATGAAGAGACCATATAAGAGCTAAACAAATCAGTCTCAATCCTTGAAGATGACTAATCCCCATTTTCAATACAGCAAAGACAACTCTCGTCACAGTAGACGGACCAAAGAGATCAAGATTTACTTCAATGCAGTAGTTATTTGGCACAGCTAGAGACATGCAATGAAGAGTGCTATTAAAACTAAGGCACACTAGCACAGCTCAAACAATTGAGAGGTTTCTGTTCCTGCTGTTATGGTGAAGTAAACAGATTAAAAGGTTTGAGAGTTAGTTACCTTCAAAATGCATATTTCAATAACTGCACATTTTACTGCATGTAGTTACTAACATGAGTGTTTTCTACTTGTCAAAGTACTTCCATGCAAATAGCCCGACAGGATTTTTCAAATAACTATTACTATGAGATGAAACTGGCTTTGGCTCCTACCCTCCTACCTGAGCACACGCATATATCACTAACTTCTATAGTAATTGACATAGAATAAACCACTTCAAAGGACTTAAACACCAGCCGAATGAGAATTTCCTTGTGAAGAAATGAAGTGGAAGTCATTATTAACATATCTTTAACCCACAAAACATAGAAAGTGAGAACCAAAAGAAAAGAAAGCAGCAGGGTGATATCGTGGCTGTATATTATTTGTTTATTGCCCTACAGGCACATTGCCCTGGCAAGGCGCTTCTCAACAGCCATCCTGCCGGTTCCACCGCTCTGTTTGGCCGCTCACAAGCGTCCATCCTAGCCAGGAAGGGGCAGGCTCAGCAGCAGTTTGCTGCTTCATTAAGGGCCTAAGCAACAACAGAAATGAGCGGATCAAGTTAGACCTTTTTCCAATAAAGTCTCTTAAAAAATAGGTAGTGCCAAAAGTCCCTGCAGACTAGACATTCAACTTTCACGAGTATAAAAAGCCTCATTAGCTCCCCATCTCCCTCCCTCGCACGCTAACATGCAAAGGGATGAAGAGCTCAAAGACAGGAGGATGTAATTTGCATAAATGCCAGAGCGGGGTGGCTTACAATGGTATGGCTTACCAATTAGGAGATGTTCTGGAGTACTACCTAAAGCACGTATGTCATTTCAGGCTATTCATAATATCTGGCAAGAGCCTCCCCACAGCAAGAAAAGTTATATGCGAATGTCTTCTTGATTCAAAGCTCGGCCATCAATTAAGCTTCTAATAGACAATGCAGTATCTCCACAAAAAACCTCAGTATCCAAGATTGCAGGGTAAGTCAGCATCTAGCTCCACAGCCCCATGGCAAGTATATTCCAGCTGGTAAAACCCCAACAGTCAGATTAGGATGACTGGAAAAAAAAAATTAACCAAGGGTTTTCTACATGGGGACATGAATAGGAAAGCTAAAAAAAAAAAAAAAAAATTAGGGCTATTTTTGTTTAGAGCACCTTAATTGAAGAATTACATCAGGATTAGTATCACTGAAAATTCCAGAGGCTTAAATTCCTGTTCTGACACCACAGTCTAATCCTCGCTCAAAATTAATTCAAAGTTACCTTTCACCAAGCAGCGCATTAGAGACAAGTACTTAGATGACCAGCTACCATAAGACATGAAAAACTCCTGGCTATACGCAACAGGAACTGGATGCTGCAGAACCGAATTAAATTTCATCTTCAAGAGGATTTTCCTGCAGGAAAGAGAAGCTCAAGTTGCAATACTAGTCATGCCTACAAAAGCACAGGGACAGTTACGTACACGCTAC
Organism: Phoenicopterus ruber ruber; assembly: GCA_009819775.1. NCBI lineage: Eukaryota > Metazoa > Chordata > Aves > Phoenicopteriformes > Phoenicopteridae > Phoenicopterus > Phoenicopterus ruber. The sequence continues at coordinate 3,359,819 of CM020221.1, forward strand.
TGAAAGGGAAAGCCCAGGCTACACAGCGACAGTGCTCCAGGCTCTCCTAGAGAGGAAAAAGCCTTCCGCTCAAAGAGGAGAAAACAGGATTTTTAAAACCCTTTTGATATATCTGAACCATTAACGATGTTATTTCCTCTTATCGGATGCCATTTAATCAACAGGGTTTTCCTCACCTCCTCTTTTTTTTGGTAGACATTCATGTTTTACAAGAAGCGCCCCAAATCCCAGACAAATTACCATTCAGAATACCCTCTGTGTGTGTGTATGTGTATATACACATATACATACAAGCTTACTATTTTGAAATGAAGGCTGTAAACTTGCAAGCACCTTTGTCACCATGGTTATCAGCTCAGAAAAATGAAATCCTCTGACTACGAGTTTACATTAAGGTTAACTTGTCCCAGGGGAAAACAAGAGCATGTTTTGGTAGGTGTTCCAATATTTATTTTCTTAATCATCCAAGTGTTTCTGAGGCTTTATGGAAGAGGCACCGCATTCATTTCCAAGTGCTGCAGCCCTCTGGCTACAATGGGAAGAAAGAGTACACAACTACTTGAAAATTACTTCAAGCTCAAGCACCTAAAGACAACACTGAATACATCTACGCTGCTATTTTATCAAGCCTCAGGTCTCCCACTGCCTGTCTTCTCCTCTGCTTCACTCCGTTACCTCAAAGGAAAGGGAAATGAATTACTCCAAAGCAAGGAAGACTGGATATGTCAGAGCTCCTAATGATATTCAGATACCTTCCATGCTAGCATCCTCACAGACAAGTCATCTCACAGACAAAGGGGAGGGGAAGTAATATACCCAATTAAGACAGATGAAGATACTTGTTTTCTTCTTTAAGTAGGTGTAGTTCACTTCCCAATTACCTAATGCATTACACCTAGAGGTAGAGCACTAACGCTTACCATCTCTCTAGGTTTCTTCCTACAGTGCATTTATCTTGGCAGCTCCATCCATTTACACCAGAGATCTTATATTTACAGGTTGGGATGTGTCCTGTGTTTTTCCAAGCACAGGGGGTTACAAGAGACTTACCAAGGCCCTCACATCCCTGTTTTAAGGCTAACTCTGTCGAGGTGGGGTGAGGGCTGACAGTCAGTTACTCTGTAAAGATGTTTCACTACAGGAGGCAGAGTTTACATCAGTTTAAAACTAGCGGGCTACTGCAATCGCTAGCGCCTGCAACACCAGCCTGCCTTCAGCAAGGGCTGCCTCTGCCAGGAATACAAAAGCAGTCTTTAAATGAACAAGCACTTCGATCCCCGTTTCAGATACGGCCATCATGTGCGTGCTGAAGCGGAGATATCACTAGCAACAACTCCAGTGAGTAACATTTCTATCCTACAGCCCAAGCTGGCGCTTTCTGCAAGGCTGAACTTGGCAAAACACTTGCCAGGCACCGGGGGAGGGAAGGATAAGAGTGTGTGTGTATATATATATATTAGTTACTTTTAAACTTAACTTCCTTAAGTTACCTCCCCAAAGGAAAGGCTCCACGCCCTAAGAACTTCAGCATTGTTTTCAGAGATGCACTTGGGACACCAGTACGTATCAGAGCCTGTCATGTAGAGAGGTGTTGCTAGTCTCACACCAAAGGATGGGGCTAAGAGATGAAGGGCCAGCTCAGGTCTCCCAGGGAAGCAGGAGATGCACGGCAGAAATCCAGGGCACAAAAGACCTGCACGAGTCCCTGTTTTTGGCCAAGCCTGGTCTGATGAGCTCCAGGATTGCAGAGCACCACTGCGACTCGGCCAGAAAATTCTCAACTCAACCTGCTCACAAAGCAGAGGAGCTCATCGCTGGCCTTGACTTCAACCTTTCGACAGCTCAAAACACTCCCAAACAGGATATTCAAGTAGGGCTGAGCAAACAATCACAGGAAATTAATTTTATATTCTGCTAGAGGGAATGAAGCAGCTTCTTTCCAGCTGAGAGCATATAATTATTTGGCACCAACCGGCTACATCTCAGAAGCTACAACAGCAGCTGAACAGTCCATTTTAGTAGGGTAAGCCTATTTTTCCTTTGTCTCGTCTCTATTGGTTTTCCAGTCCCGCCAACTGCCTGGAAAAATATAAGCTGCCGGGAGGATTCGGGGCCATGATGACCAAAGTGACATTCTCTTCTGTACAAACGTGTTTTACTCCAGCATTAACATCGAGCATAACAGCTCAACATACATCTACCAAACTCTGAAAGGAAGAGTATTTGTCCTTATCTGAGGATACAGAAAGCAGATGGTGACCACAGCTTTTATCTCCCAAAAGCAGTACGACTAAGTTAAAAACCCAAAGCACCCCATTCTTAACTGTGCGGTGAAGCCCAAATCGAATCTACACTTAACTCCTTTTATAAAAATATTGTTACACTGTGGAAGACTTCCACATTTTTTAATAAATGCATTGAGGAGCTTAGAAGAGATTTCTTAATAAGGAATATCCAAACTACTACCGTTGACTCAACTGCTAGACCCAATGTGGCCAATGACAGCGACTTCTTGTTAGGCCACATATTTATATTATTTTTGGGGCCGTGGGAGCCAACACATTTACAACGCAGGCAGCTGCTGCAGAACAGCCGACATTTCTTTTGCCTTGCACTACATGGAAGGTCGTTCATCACTTCCAAACATTGATATGGTGCATGTCATAGCCTCCCACTGATTTCAGAGCCCAGCAGATGAGGCAGAGTGCTTGTATGGTCACTCCCAACAAAACAGCTGCCTAGTCCTTTACTGGACTGCAGTAACACAGCCCAGATGCCCCAGTTTCAGTTCCAACTACTGAACTTTTTATCCTAATGCTCAAATAGAAAGAAAAATTGGATAATTGGTCATTAGGACATGTACGAAATAATTACTATAATTACATAAACTCTTCCCCCCCCATACGTGCCTATAGGTAGCATTTTAGGTTCTGGCCAACACCATTTAACCAGGGGCAAATTTCAAGCAAAGTCTGACACTACCCATTTTTCTTTTCAAGATGGGGACTCTCACATAACATTTCCTGTCCAATATATTTAGAGATGTCATTGTTTTTCCAAGCTGTCTCTAATGAGTAATTTAAGGGGGAGGCTGTTTTTGTTTTGTTTTTAGAATCAGAACTAGTTACGGCCTCTCTATAAAGGGGAAAGAGAAATTCAGAGCAAGTAGCTCTCGTGCCAATATTTCAAAAATAACCAACTTGCATAATCTCAAAAGCATTCTTATGGAAACTCTCCTTCAGAAAAAGGCCTTTAATGATCACTGTGGTTTTAACAGCAAGATCCTTATATGGATTCAAACCACACAAAACATTTTATACAGAGTGGTAATTGTAACCCCAATCACTAAGTATGTGTTGAATGAATGGAGGACAGAACCGAAAGATTCGGGGAGGCCTTGGGATCGCTTACTTTCAAGCTTCATACCAGAGATACCAAGGGATTTTGGCAGAGCTTTTGTTTTTATTTAGACACGCAGGGGTTTTGTAAGAACAAGCTCCTTGCCAAGCGAGCTCCCAGCCAGGGACGCACCCGGGAGATCAGCAAGGAGCGACCAAGATGGGGGGGGTCTCTGCTGTTGTTAAGAAGTGGGACACCAACCTTCAGATACATGGACTGCAGCACGTTTCCCGAGTATTTATAATGGAAACAAGATAAAGAAGCGTTATTTCTAAGAATTGACATCAGCGCGAACAGAGCGCTACATCAACGGGAATGCTTATCGCAAAGTTAACCAGGCTGCACGGTTCCTTAACAGTTTGACAGGGAGCCTGAACTCTTCACTCATTAAAGCCACTCAGCACATACATCTACACCCAATCCTGCCTTTCCCCTAAAGCCTCATATCCATGACAGGCAACTTGGGTCTTCCCCATACCTTTACATGGCGAAGAACCAGCATACGTACGCTACGCAGAGTGTTAAGGGGAACGATGCTTCTGGCAACAAACCGTAGACAGCGTCCCTAATATTTTGGTTTCTCTGCAGCTTTACAAGGAAAACACGAACTGAAGACTTGGGGTATTTATTGCATACCAGTTCTGCTTCCCAAACCTCTAAGGAGAAAACTGGCTGGAGAACAGAAGAGCACAGGCATTATAAAAACACCCAATGTGCCTGTACAGTTATGGGCCGTAGTCACTTGCGCACCCCAGACAGTCTTCGTGATGGGAAATAAAACAGCATTCCCCTTGCTCCAAAGGGCTCAGAGCTCCCATGCCAGACATCGTGTAACCCAACTACCCGCAAAGAGATCCTGTAAGGAACGCTTTGAAGAAAAATGAAATCTCAACGTATGTTTTGACAGGCTCTTAACACGAGCTAGTAGGGATACACCAGAGCAATATTGCTCATTCTATAGTCAGTGGAGCACTTTTGATCCAGAGGGGAGTGAAAAGCAGTCCACTGCAGTATTACAGACAACCTCCCCCACAGTTTCCCCATGAAGCAGTAGCATCCCAGCAGGCATAGCTGGAGCCCATCAAAAGTGTCTAGTTTTACTAGAGTTTGCTTGAGCAATACAGTTGAGATTATTTAAGGCCAACTTTGATGTATTAGTAGAAATAAGATTATCCACAGGTCTCACCCTGCTCCTTTCCTCAAAAAAAGATTAACTGCTCCTTCCATTTCAATGGACGGCTAAGGGAAGGCAACATTCAAGCAGCAAAGACAAACCAAACCATCACAAAAGAAAGTAGCTTCGCGTGCAGACACACAGTCACCGCAGCTTGCTCATAGAAGACAAACCAGTGTCCAAATGTCACAGCGGTCTCCTACCAAACACAGGGCTAAAAAGAGAGGGGGAGCAGAAGCAGCAAGCTAAATATTTGGACAGACTTCTGAAAAGCCAACGAAGGACCACAAAACAGCTTAGAAAAAAGCTGCAGCCTTCATTTGAAGCCAAGAATATACTTTCCCACTTAATGGGAAAAGGACACAAACTCATTAAATGGTCAAAACTAGATAACAAAAAACTGTATTCAGCCTGACAATCTTTTGCTGGAGTTCCAGATTTTCCATTACATTTTTGTGCAACACTACATTAAGCTCTACTGAATATCAGAGCAAGGCATATAATAATTCATTTTAGTTGTCGACAGTTATATTTGGACATATCCTATCTTGCTAAAATGAGAAATGTAGTAATTTGCATTTCCTTTGTCACCTGTTATTTCAGAGACAAAGCATTAAGCAGGATTAAATTATGTCATTTTTGCCAAAAGTAACGTTATGATTATAGCCACAGGGATTCACGAAGGAAATCCATTCTCCACAGGATTTTCTGTGAAAATTACATTACACATTTAAAAATTATCTCTAATATGTAGGTGTTTCACATAAACTCCTGCGCTTGGGTACCAAATTTGAATTGGAGAGCTCCAACAGTGCTCAGTAATAAAGTCTGAAAAAGCTTGTGCTTTAGGGAAGTATTTTTTGTGTATGGCAACCTAATGCTGCAAAAGACTTCGTTCTATGTCTTAAAAATACATTTAAGACTAACACTTGCCCTTTGCTCTCCCCAAACCTGAACACCACATCAGTTTAGGAGCTGTTGGGAGCAGTGGAGGAGGAAGGAGAGGAGCTGATCCACAAGTTTAGTGTCAACAGGATCCTCAAGGCTGCAAGCATCTGCAATGTTCTCGGATGTGCCCGGCCTTTTATTTACAGCCACTACAGGAAGGCTGGACAGGGACAACAGAAGTACCGAAATTTCTACCCCCAAATAGCAGCTGACCTACAGCAAAAGGCAAAAGTTTGTCAGGAGCCTGTTCTGTCAATAACCAAGGAACAAAACTGAGGGGGTGTAAGCAGCTGTGGTTCAGGTACTATGTAGTACTACCACATCAGTACAACTTTTCCATCTCTTAGATGACTTCATTACTCAGAAGAGAAATCTGGATCCGTCTGTTCCCATTAGAGTGTAAAATGGCTTGGCATGACCCCTCTACAACCCTTTATTGCATTGCACATCTGTTCTTCCTCTAGTCAGCCTTCCCGTCGCCCCAGCACAGTAACACCCCCCCCGCAATGCTAGCAATAAAATACATACATCAAAAGAAGAAAAACACTTTCCAGCTGGCAACTATAGCCTTACCATTTAGTCCACATGAAGTTCTAGGAAAGCACATAAAGCACAAGTGTTTGAAATAGCTTTCCTATTTCAAAGGTGCGGCAAAAAAATCCTTCTCCCACACAACTCTTCTGGCTACTGCAGAATCCTGCTAAACCCGAATTAGACTGCAATTTGCAGACAGCCGTAGAGCACTGACAAGTCCTGCACTGCTCCCAGGTTGCTGCATCAGCTCTCAAAGTGCTCTCCAGCAAGCGGGTCTTTGCTTCTTGAGGACACCTCTCGGACCGTCCAGCAGATTGATAGCTTGCCTCCACACCTCTGCCCAACAGCTTGGTTACTTCCAATATTTATCACCCATCACAGCATCCTCAGACATACCGCCTTGCCACTAACCACTTCCAAAAAACTGGAGACGTGAAGAGGGAGGAAAAACAAAAAGACCTGGGAAAGGACAAGTCTCATTGGTACAGGGGACAAACAAGCAGGCAAATAACCCACCCAGAAGCATCAGCTTATCTGGTCAAAATCTGTTACAGCCAGGGCATCCATAGCACTGCTCACTCTCTGATCCTCTGTGATTTTTTTTTTAAGCTCTAAATAACACTCAGTCCCTGGATAATTCATGAAGCTGCAGAATTCATATTCCATGTACAATCTTGCATCCAACATTATCTGGCTTTGCATTCACAAGAGACAGACTTGTTTGAACAGCGCCAGATTCACATGCTTCGCTTGTCACAGTCTGCAAACTAAGCTTTGTGCTAAGAGTTCAAGATGGCTCTGGCCGAGTCGTGACCCTCACCTGAGTAGGGCATCTCTACAAGTAGGATTTATCAAAAAGATTATATTAATGGTGGTGGGGCAGAAATGAATAATAGCACTGAAAAAATAGAAGTTGCGGTCAAATATTACTAAAATTGCACCAAAACTCTTACTCAGCCCACGAGGAAAGTACATTTTTGATCCTGTCTTTTATTTCAGGAACTCCTCTACTGTGGCTTTTATAGACCTTGCTAGAACCACCAACAAAAGCCTATGGAAAAGCTTCTCTCAACTCGCATCATCAATACCTACAATCCTGCCATCTGCTCAAAGTACAGAAGGGGAAGTGCCATGAGCCAACACCAACCTGGAAAAAAACCAAACACACAGGTCTAAACAGCCTCACACTATTTACATACACACAAATCCTTTACCCATTGATAAAGGTCTCTGTTTGCTTTTGGTAAATTTGCAAAAGAATAGGGCTATAGAGGGATGAGGCAGCTTATCCTATCCCAGCCAGTAGCCCTCAGGAGATGCCCAGGCACACCTGTGATCACCGCTACTATTATATTTGTCTAATCTTGATCCTCATTAAAAAACTACTAAGAAATCCATTTCTATTACACTTATTTTTATACATGCTTTCAGGGGTGGGGGGGGAAGAAAAAAGACAATGCCTTCCAGGAACTAACATCCTGACCAAGATTAGCAAGATCTACTGATAGTACCAGTTCTCTCATCCCAAAGAACAATTTACTCTGGTGTAGTCATAACAAGCACACAACCACAAGCGTTTACCATCGCCTTCCTCCATATGTTTATCCAAAGACGAGTTTGGCATTGAAATAAAAGCATGGAGGGAGTGAGGTTAGTTCAATCAGCTATACAACAGGTATGTAGAATCTGTTTTCCAGAGCACGGCTGCCAAGTTCACGTATGCATTTAGCATTAAAATCTCACAGCAATGCCAAATCGGTCCTTTGCACATGAAGTTACAGAACAGATTCTTGCAAGCTTAGCCTTGAAGGAAACGAGCTCGGGAAAGCCTAGAGGAACTAACTGAACTTATTCAAAAACCACTCCATCTGCTTCCTGTTACAAAAATTTCCCTCTCAAGCCATTGGTATGTCAACTATGTTTATCACCTGAAAAATCACAAGTTTTGCTTCAATTTTGAACATGACTGGTACAGCTGGGGAAAAAAACCCAACCAAACCAACCCCCACACACCAAACCACAACACCCAACACAGACTGTCTATCAAACTAAGCACAGTGCTCAGTTTGACCCCAATAAAGCAAAAAAAAAAAAAAAAAGAGTCACAGGTGAAGAAGCAAAGATTTCTTTCCAGTGCTTATCCCACTGTCCCCTTATCAACTGTATCGGGGATTCCAGCCTGAAACATCTCAGTAGGGAAAGATAACAGGAAAGTTGTAGATGTAACTTGAAAGAAGAAAACCTTGTGTGTTTGTACACTATGCATTATCCATTTAAAAATACAAGTGTGTTACTTGTGCTAAAATCAGACTAAAAGGAAAACGATCGTACATCTGTAACGTCAAAACTCAGTCCAACATTAGGACAGCACCCTTGCAGTTTGGGATCAAGAGCATTTATTTTAGTCAAACTCATGCTTTCACACTCCCATCTGCTGCCAAAACCTACCACAAAAGCAAGGTAGAGAACAGAGGATTCTCTAAAGCATGTTTATTTTGGGTTCTTCTGAAAAATCATTCAAAACAAAGCTCACTGAATAGAAGTTGTCCCAGATACTTGACCTGCTAGAATATCAGCCAAGTCACTCGTTAATCGTGGTAGTCCGCTAACCTTCAAGAAATAAATCTACATTATACGAGATAAAAAAGCACTAAGTCCATCAGATACTTGAGAATATTTCTAGCAATCTAAGACAGGAACAGACACAAGCCATAAGAGACAGACCATCACCTGAAAGGCTTGTTCATGAATTCCATCGCTAACATTTGAACCAGTCAGAGAGAAAAGGTAGGTCGCAGGTTCATACTAACGATTTTGCACATTTTCACAGACTGAAATGGTTGCATGAATGGTTTTGCATGTTTCTGCTCAGCTGCATAGCATAGAACATAGCAAGAGACTCAATTACCTGAAATATACAACTGATACATAAATACAGGCCCAACCTACAATTTCAGGCTATCAACAAAATGTCAGCACACTCCCCGTGCTTTAACCATTTGTGATAAGCACGTAACAGATGTCACAACAGCAAAGGCTGCCATAAGGCAGTACTGGAGGATGTATGTAGGACATACTGAGTTAATCTTCATAGTATTCAAAGGTTCTACAAGCTTACCAGATAAATACACATCAAATAACACCAAGAATGTAAATTCATCCTCCAGCACTGGTCCTCCCGCTCTTGCTGTTTATAGACTCCAGCAGAAGTGCTGAAGCTATAAAAGAACTCCCTCATTACCACCTGCTCAGCCTTCAGTATACTGCATATCTTCAAAAGAGGAAAAAAAAATACCCCAAAAAAGTACGTATTGCCAAACTGGCTCTCATTGACACGTGTGACATTCTTCCAACAAAACACTCTTACCACATAGTATGCAACTGTGCCCAGACTAAAGCCATAGGAAGGAAAGCGAGAGTCAGGCACAGTTATAGCTAAACTAGCAAAGCCAGTTTTATCTGCCATTTCATTATTTTTCACCGAAAAATGTGAACATTCAATTTGTTTTGGATCCTCTATCAGGTCAAACATTAGGAAGGTGAATAACTTGATTGTCAAGACCCACCCTGCTGTAACCCAAGATGTTTTTCTGCCCAGCAAACACTCCTAGCTCAGAAAAACCTTGATGACTGACTTCCATTTGGTTGCCTGTATTGGAAAAAAATGTGAGGTTTTGACAGTCCTCAAGAGGAGCAGACTACCACATCCTTTCAGCATTCAGAAGCTTAACAGCCATCTAAGGCAGTATTACAACACAGAGAAATAGAGTTATGATAATAACAATTCCCTTAAATCTGTCTAAATACCTGCAAAAATATGACAACAGCTAAGAATGAAGACTTTACATAAAAGCTTGCACTTAATCGAATACCCAGTCAGTTCCCCAGCAAGACAGGAAAGCACACGCTCGAGATGCAGCAAGCCATTTCTAAACGAACGCAGTCATTCAGCTGTAAGCTCATTTCTGCAACAACGGTAAGGCAATACAATAACCACTAAGGATTACAGCTCTGACCACTGCACCCACTGGCTCCTGAGTCACAAGCGCTCACCATCTCACCCTCGTCTTTAAGCTGCCAGGAACTTCTACATATGGCTACGTTCATGGGGAAATGGGATTAAAAGATCCAGTCACTGAATTAATAACTGTCTTGACTTAGTAGTTGTATTAATCATCCTGTCGATTGGCGGCTTCAGTGGGTCTCAAAATACTGCACCACTCTGAATAAAGGTTTTCTCATTCTACACCTTTCACTGACTTGCCTGCCCGAGAACAGCACGCTCAGAGCTCTGAAACACAATTCCATGATAAATATGCTTTATTAGACTCAGAAGTTTTCATAGTTAAAACTCTCATCAGAAAAATCAGAGGCATATGATGAAATGAACAGACTGGTCTCCATATCAACCTCATTCAGAAACGCTACGGCAATTTCCCTCATCAGCAGATAATGAAAACCTATGAAATCACATCTTAACCATAATAATTCATAGCCCATTCTACATCACTGCTCAAAAATTCATCAGTCATTGCTAACCTTAAATAAATACAGATGTCACTTTTGAACAAATTCCATCTAGTTCCTCCCAAATTATTTTTCAGTCAGTCTTCCCAACAAACAGGAGGATATATCCAACGTAGTCAAAACCCTATCGGACTTCCAAATATGTGGTGCAATTTTTCAAGCTATTCTCAAAGCACACTAACATTTTGCACCTTCAATGAAACTTTAAGGCTAGCACACAGAGAACAAAGGTATTTTCCTTTTGCCTTTTACACGTTATGTAAAAAGCCTCAGAACTTCATTGCCATTAACAGACACTGAAACTTGAATCAACAATGATATTCAACACTTCTTAACATACCTAAGAACTGAAACCTTTACTACCAAAGACTTTCAGGTTTTTACTTTCATGCTGGTAGACAAAAGCATGAAGATCAAAATGGTAAAATACTGAAGAGATGAACAAAAAGATACCAGTAAAGAACAAGTAACGCGGTGGGGGCGGAAGGGAAGCGGTGAAGAACCTCATTAGTCAGGCAAGAGTTTAATTAAAGTGTGGAAAGAACAGTACTGCCAAATTTCAAAATTAAATTATTTTTGAACTAGAAGTATACAGCCCCAGAACACCAGCAGTTCAAGACAATTGAAGATTCAGTGCAGCGGCATTAAAATCAGAGATGGGAAAGCAAAAGTGGAGCTGTAAATTGGGGTTTGCTCCCTTTGTTTGAAGTCTTAAGTCCATGGGTAAGCCAGGTAATATTGGGACACCACTAGTGCCTTCCTCACCGACCTGGGTGAGGGCAGAGAATTCGCTCTCAGCACGTTTAAAGACCACATCAGATAGGGGGAATGGCTGGCACACTAAAGGGCAAGGCATCTCAGTAGGTCAGACAAACGGGCAAGCAAGCAGCTCAGGAGGTTCAAATCCAAATGTGGTTATAACCACACGTTGTGCTGCATTAATAAAAGCAAAACTGCTTCCCTCTGCCTGCGGGTTATTTGCCTCACGAGGCCACACCTGGCTTAGCGCAGTTCAGTTGTGCACACCCACAGCACAACAGAGACGCCTGAAACCGGGAAGAGTCCAGGAGAAGGTCCACCAGATGGTCAGGGGTCTAGAGCATTGGATATATAAGAGGCTGCAGTAGAGGTACACAAAGAGAGGCAAGATGCTGTTCAGCTCGGAGAAGAGACTGTTACACGATCCAGTGAGTCTCCTGCTACCTAAAGGGGAACCACAGGCAAGGTGGAGCCTTGGGGGTTGTATAGCAAAGTCTCAAGACACAAATTCTTTTAACAGAATTCTCATTAACACAAAAAAAAGGTAGAAAAATTACCACGAGAGCTACACAGCACCAGAAAGAGGCAGCTGAATTTCCATCTTTGTAGATTTTTCAGAGCACAACCGGCCAAGGCCTTAAGCAGCCTGATGTAGCATTGAACCCAGCCATGCTCCGAGGAGGTTAAAGTTGCTGACTTGCAGAGGTCCCCTCCAATCACAACTACCCAATCGTTTTCAACAACCGTTTAGGTTTACTGCTGATTAACATTCATAGGGAAAACTTGCAAAATTTGACCCTTCTTCCAACTTCAACACTGACAAAGCCATGATAAGTATCATTTAAAATATCTTATCCTTCAAGATAATCAAATTCTCCATTCTAAAAGTTCCTAATGTAAAAACCCCCAATAAGTTTGTACTCAGACACCTACACACTGCAAGCAAAATCACCACCCATCTACAAACACTACTTTTTACCTAACAGGTGTGATTAGCTAGCAATTTCTTTGCTTATCAGAAAATTAGCCCCATCTGAAGGTCCTAACTAGATGCAATTTCTGGTAGCAAGTTGCCTATGGTAACTTTTAAAAAACACCCCACTGATATTTGGATTTATCCCAGTGCCTTTTAAACTTTTAATAATGTGCCTGTACATTTTACTTCAGTTTTCATTCCCTCTAACATTCAGGTGGTCACACTGCTACCAAAGTCTCCCAACATCATTCAAATGCTGTGCCCCATGCCCAACAGCCACAGCTTCCACACTCTGCTTGGCAGAAAAAGAAGAAAAAGGAAGCCCAATTTCACACACCCATTTTGAGGAGGGAATATCTACATTCCTAAGTTAAATCACCAGAGAAGTAAGAGCATGTACACCTACAGCAAGCCATCAACACTACCTCTTGCTAACTCAATCCCAGTGGGTCACTCATGCAGTTCTTAAACCCTGGACTTTTGTTGGAATTAGTCAGAAACCGGCAAGAAATTCTGCACATGTATATCTTGTAAAGAACTCACTTTTACCAAGCAGTGCTGAAACAGGCAACATTGCCACTAGTTCCAACAATAGGGAGGACTCCTCAGTTGTTGTTAAGAAAATTAAGTCCATATATCATCTCATTTATTCTTTCTATACAAAATTAATGTTGAGTACAAGGCAAGCTCATGGAGGAACTGGATTTTTAGGTTTCTACTAATACTTGTTCCTGCAGAAGCAGTGTTCCCAGCTACGCCTAGATGGTACGTACTTTAAGGCCCCACACAGACCAGCATGATCTTGTTACCTTTGGAAAAAACAAGATACATACAACTTCAGGTTATTTAAGCTGACTTGAATTTTGTCATGAGAAAAACAGCTTTAAATTTTTATAAAGACTTGCCCCAAAACATTTTCTAGCAACATTTGTTTAGACTTCTGTCTCTAGGAAAATCCAGATAATCATGCCTACACAATTTTGTTGAAGAGGTGACTACAGAATTTTTAATATTGACCTATTTGTTAGCTTGAAAGCCAAAAATAAAACTGCCTTTGTAAACAAGGGGGAGGAAGTTATAATTTTAGAGCAGATACTGAGTGTTTTGGAACAAGAATACAAAACAACGTGTGTTTACCTGTTTATCAATGGAGGACTTTGTACTTCTAGAAGAGCTATAGATGATATTTCCTACCACACGTTCAGGAAGCATCAATCAGATGCAAGGAAGAAAGAAGGGAAAGAGGCAATGTTCTTCCCCCACAACCCTTCCACACACGTAGGCTCACTTGGACAAGATTCTTTAGCTAAAGTTACCAGATACATGCTAGAAAAAGCCATTATAGATGAGCAACAGCAGCAGAGGATTCACCCAGTTGGTAAACAAGAATTAAAACATGACCACCATGTTCATAAGCCACAGACCAGCTGCCTCTGTGGGAAGAGACACAGCTTCAGCCATGGCAAGCCCCAGTAGAAAAAAAACCAAAAAATTTTGTTAGCCACGTGTTAGTACACATATATTCATTTAAACTCCTTATCTTTTCACTAAGAACTCCCAAGACACGTGACAAGAGAATGCATCAGCTTTTACTCAAAACTTCACCCACAACCAATTTCTCCACAGGCAGAAGCATCGGAAAGCAGCCCTACAGCCTACCCCATACAGAGGGCACAGCTAGGGATTTACAGCACGTGCTGAGAGAGCTGTCTGCCTTCTCACACTCAGTGTGGTCTTAACAAACAGCTTGCCTTTATTAAAACTTGGATATGCCTCTCTGGGTTTACCCTAGCAGATAGGACGCACACCCAGGTACGCCACACTCAGCACGCTATCGCACACAGCCCAACTAGCAGATAGAAATTTGTGTAGCATTACCTTTATTTACTTTATCCAACCACCTGCATGCTTGGAAAAGCTATTCTTTGTCCTTTGCCCTACCAATAAAAGGCTTATTCTGATTTAAGTACACACACGACCACTAAGGCACCAACTGTTGGTTGTAAAGCTTCCAAATGCTTTCTCCCAAATTAGAGATTTTTCATGAAGTTATTACTAAAGTATAAACAATGATAATAGGCATTGAAAATACCTATGCCACAGTTTTCAAGTTTGTTACATACTCCCTTTGAGGTCTGGGGAAAGGCTGGAAGAGAAAACAAGGCTTACAAGGCAAAAGACATTATTTCCTCCAGGTGTCCTGGTAACAAATGGTACATTCTTTCTCTACAAAGAATTCCTTCCTTCCCCCAGCCTCCGAGCATTCATAACACCCCAAGCATTAGCCCAACATATAAAGATTAGAGGACTCGCAATGCCAGATAATTACAACACATTAAGTAACTTGGAAGGCTAATTCAAGCAGGAGCCCCAAACCCTCTAGGCAGAAATAACACATATTACTCACCACACACTCCAACCCGAGGAAGGGGAAAGCCAAGGCAGCACCAAGTGAGGTGATGGTGTTCCTGCAGCCTTCGTGCTCAGCCTAGGCCTGCTGCCATCCTCCAGACTTATGAGGGGAGCCAGGGCCCCTTCCACAGCTGCTGCTCCTCAGGCTGCTGCCCACACAGCTGCTCCTCATGCACCTAACGGGCACGAAGCCCCTCCAAGCCCCAGAGGGGGAGAGGAGCTCGTTGGGCCAGGCGGGACTCGGCCCTCCAAGGTCAACTACCACTCTCCACCCAGCTGGTTTTGGTCCGAGCACTGAGCAAAGCTGCTAGGACGAAAAAATCCCCCCTTAGGGGAGAAAGACAAGGCACAACAGAAGGGATTGCACTGTGCTTCCCCTTGTTATTCGTATTTATTTTTAAAAAACAATTCCCTTAATATATCAGCAAAGTTCTTAATTGGTTTAATCTCTATCCTAACAGTTTGTGAATTTTTGCCATGAAAAATTGAAACTTATTAAGAAAAGGTTTACTAGACATTGCATGGAGAAAATATCCAGATAAATAATGTGACGGTAGAAGCAATTTTGGAACTAATCTGAACTCCCTTCCTTGTAGGTGCCGGACCAGAGGGACGGCTTCCCCAGCTGGTAAGCAGTTACACCCTTCAAGCTTCCTGCACTTTTCTGACGCGTACACAAGTCGCACACTTTCTGCAGCAGCAACCACCCCGGCATAACTACATCGCATACAAATCAAGCTCTAACCCTCATGCTGCCGCAGCCACGTGTACAGATTCAACACCACAGAGATACTTCCTAAAGCACAACAACGCTAATACTATATTCGAAGAGGTGATTATTTTTTAATCGCCACACTGCAGAAGCGGACGTGTCATCAGTTCAAGGAAAATCAACTGCCGATACAGTCTCTGAAAAACACAGTCATATATTATGTACTATATATCTATATCTAGAAAACTTAACGCTAATTACATTTGTTTCATTTAGCGGTATTAAGTAACGATCCATTTCTGCGTACCCCTGGCAAGCCATGAGAACTGCATGAAGAAACCCCAGACCAAAGCAGCCTGGTGTCGGTCTGTTTGCACGCTCCCATGGTCAGGGATGCTCCCCGACACCAGTTAGATTTACGACCAGCTTCCTTCTTTCCAGCTCACACGTGCAACATGAACTACTCCACAATCCCAAAATCAGTTTTAAAATCGGAACAAATAGCCAGTTTACCATCATAGGTCAAAGATCCTTCAAGAGATCCGAGAGGCATGCCATTTACTTCAGTGATGACTCAAAGGTCACCATTCAAAGGGCAGAGATTCTTAGAAACTAAATGTTTACTTACAGAAAACCTGAGAGAATCCCCACAGCCGCCTCGGCCTTCTCTGAAAAGCTCTTTTGCATCCAGACAAGGAAGGATTCATGAAGGTAAACCATCTGCCTGCGCAGGAACTGCAGAAATGGCTTCGAGGCCTCTCTGCCGGCGGCGACTACCGAGCCGGCGTGAAATAAGTTACACCGGCCTCTCCCGGGCAGGGTGACCCTGCAGCTCCCACCTGTTAACCCACGCTTACTCGTCCCGAAAGCCTGGAGAACAGCCAGCTGGTCATTCTGCACGCTTTTACTGACAGAGGAATACGCCAACGCCAGGTTTTGCTAATGAAAAGCAGATATGAATGCCTTCACGCCTCTAACTCTACAGAGAGATCAGAGCAGTCCTCCAACCCAAACATTAACTTTTCCTACAGTAAACAGACACAAATCAGCGCGTACTGTAACTGTAACCACAAAATTAATAAGATTGCGTACAGTCCAACAGTTCCAGCTCCATGAGGGATGCCTTGTGAAACAGTTCTTTGCCAAAAAATGCTTTCAAAGAAACCAAGAGAAGGCAAAAAAAATTCACCATGGCCCTAAAACTCAAAAAATACAAGTCATTTTCCACTTGCTTGACTGTAGGAATCAGCAAAATGGAAAGAAACTTGAACCTAACCTTCCCACTGTACAAACAGATGTGGGGCATTTGATCTCATCTGAATTTATAAATCAGACAGAAATATTTGACGCTGAACCTCTGCTCAGTTCACTGCAAGTGATTTATTAGCAATACTGATGGCGTATCCATTTAAATCCGCATCACGGCACTCTGCCAGATTACTGTTTTACTGACAGTAATGCCATGTTATTTTTCTAAACTAGGATAATCTTAACATAAGTACAGTAAGATAAAGATGTTTGAAAGTACGTATCTTCAACTTTGTATTCCAAAAATCAGTTTCAACAAATTCGGAATGAAAACTGCCCCCAGAAGTTTTAGGCTCCCCAAAAACCTCCCGGTAGCGCTCTAAGAATTAGAGTGGAAGTAACAATTCTGTCCTAAAGTTATCATCGGTGAAAGATCTGAGCAAGATGCGTCAATGAACAATGCTCTAAAACATAGTTGGTTTGGGATTTTTTTTGCTATTTCACACGCATTCGTTTACAGCTTTTTGCTAATTTTAATCAAAAACTAATTTGTAGAAATGTAAGACTGGTAGTAACCAGCACACATATGGCTTGCGCGGGATTAAGTGGATGTTTTACACCACTGTATGCTCTGCTTGGGTTTGTCTGTTTTTTAGAAACTATACTTGGTAGAAGACAGAAGAAAAGGGAGAGGACAGGGAGAGGTGCAAGTAAGACATTTATCATTGGAGGCTCTGGAGCGTCAAGTCAGCATATTATATAAAATTAATCTTGCCAGCTACTGGTACTTAGCTTTTTCAGCAAGGAAGGCATTAGTCACAGTCAGTAGCTCTACAGAGAGGCACAGCATCGCAGAAACACCAGAACAAGCACTAGAAAGAAAGAAGGACTGATGTACAAGGTGAGATTGTACCTCGTTAGAGGTGCGCCCGTTTGAAGATATAATAGAGGGCACACCCGAAACAGGAGCAGCAAGGGTACCTCCAGTATCACAGGGGCTGGAAGGAGCTCTTAGCAATCAAAAGAAATGGTGCTCAGTCAACTAAATAGGTCACAAGGAGCACTGAGGGGCCTGTTTCAGAGATCCAAAGGCAATTTTCATTCAAGTAGCACCTTAAAAGGAAAAAACCCTCATATGCAAGAGTTAATTTTGTTCCACGGGATCCAGGGAGATTCCTTGTCTTGTGACAGATGATGCAAGGAGTGCTACTCCAAAGGGAGGAGGTCCTGTACTCCGAAGAAAGCACTGCACACTAGATTACAGCTACAAAAACTAACGCTAACATTCATACAGTCCACGCTGCAACGTAAAGGCGATAAAACCTCTTGCCCTACTAGCAGTATGTATAGCTGAGGAACTCGGGATGTTTCCTACGCAACTAGTAAGAAAAAAGAAACAAGCAGTTTTTAGTAAGAAAGGAAAGCTTCACATTGCTTTGTCACATGTTTTATTCAACCTTATTATTCTAAATTCCACCTGAGTGTTACCTAAAAGCAGTTCTGTAAAGCAAATATTTCTACGAACACCAGCTAAAGCTGACAAAAAAAGCAGCTCATTTGCTCTGTCACTCTAGTCAGAGGAAGGCATCACGAAGGCATACCTTCCCCTCTCCTCTCTTCAGGACACAAGGGTTCATACACTACGCTCAACCTTTGAGCTTCGTAGCTCAGCCCTAATTACTGTGTAGAGGGAAAGATAATTAATGGCTGATCAGAGCTGGGGGTAGAAAAGAAGCAAATCTCTAGTCAGAGACCGAGTTATTTTTCTCCTATCAGATTATTTACCTGCAAAAGCCACATCACAATGAAGCCTGCAAACAGCAATTGTAACTGTTAAAAGTATTATTCTCACAGCAAGGATGGGGAAAAAAAACCCTATTGCTCGATAAAAGCCTTAGCACAGGGGGAAAAAAAGAAGTTTATCAGTATGAGTACAGTATTGAGCAAGGGGTGAAAAAGTAACATTGCGGCAACAGCACTAGAAAGACAAAGCGGTGGGTAAGAACAGCATCTTTGCACCAAAGTTACCAGAATATAAATTGGGAATATAAAAGAAGTCACTGAAGCGCTTTGATGTGTCATCAAATTCCTGTACTTATAATAATAACAACGATAGATGGCAAAGTGGAGTATGAACAGATGACAATAGTTCAACTGCATCCTATTCTTCATCTAGGTTTTTTTCCTCGATCATTTTTGATTTTCTGCCTGGAACTCTCCTCCCAGAGCTTGGAAAACAACTAGCTTCCCGGTGAGTCAGTGAGATTTATTTATACAGATCAGCAAGTTATCAAGCTGACTTTCAATAGTGTTCAACTTGAACTTCATTAACTGATTTCAATAAGATGAAGTTATTATACTTCCAATGTTCTTTCAACATGTATAATATTTTACAGTTTTGCAATGAATTACGTAGATATTTTTCACGGTGAGAGCTGGAAGGATTTTACATTCAGGTAATAGACAATAAATCAAGATTTCTCTACCAAGAAGCCGCTCAGATTTCCAGTGCTTATCTCATGTTTATGTACCAGCTCTCCATGCATCTCAAGCAGCCTACAGTAGAAGTTGAGGAACTCGGCAAAATACCATTGCAGTAGGAGAGAAGATACAGTAAAAACAACAAAAATAGGTCTTTTCTTCTATTTCGACTAGTTATATTTCTTCAGACAAGCTAGAGGTAGACCTGTTCATTCTTACAACCTTCAGGCTGGAAAGCTTGCAGAGGCTGCTAATGAGGATGGGAAAAGCCTCATAACTCGGTGATTACCATGACTGACAATTAATAGTAAGGTGCAAGCTTCATCCCAGCGCAGAGATAAAGCCAGAACTGGAGAGCTGAAGCTGTAAACACAACTCATAAAATGCAAATTCTAATCGCTTTAGCTTTAATAAGTTTCATGCATATTATTTCCAGTGCTGGCAAACCAAGCCAGTCACTAGCAGGTAAGTATAACTGTCTTCAAACGAAGCGTTTCAGAGAGTGCTTTTTCCAAGGCAAATTGTGGCCAAAATAACTCATGTGGAAGTGTTTTAAACTACCTCACGCTTACAAATAGAGAAAAAGGGAAATACTTTTGAGAACTGAATTAGCCTAACCTAAAAACAAGATTCATGGGATACTAGTTAGTACTATGAAAATGGAAAGCATCCTGAACTTGGAAAGTATGACAAAGATTGAAAGCTTTCTTTTTATTTTTTTCGCTTTGTTTTCTTTAGAAAAGATAGCAATTTCTTTAGAAGATAGCAATTCCGCTTTCTCCATGTGCCTGCAAGCCATGTATTTCCAAGTTCCCAAGATTATAAGAAAACTTGTAAGTGTTCACGAGTCAGAATCCTGCTTGAGGCATCATCAGCTCTAACTTGGGGCTAGAAAAATCACATTCTGAAGGAGGCAAACAGAGCTCCGTGCTGCCATCAAACTCGTATACTTACTAGTTTGGGTACACAGTGAACATGAAGATACACCTTATTTGCTTGTCGCACGGCAATGCAGATCCCATCTATTGTAAAAATTCACACAAATTATGTAAATACTGCTTTGAAAAGTACTGTGGTGCTTCAACATCGTAATTCCAAGAACAAACAGCCCTCTATGGTGCACTCTATTATATAAAATGTCAGGCTAATCGTAGCAATTCGGCTTTACGAGTGTTGTCAAATCTCCTAAATGAAAGTAAAAACATGGATAAAAGCGTTTAGGATGAGTCAATTACGCACCTACCTCTCTTGGAAGGAGGAACTAAGCAATTAATTAAACCTGATTGACCACGACGACAAACAATTCCTTAGGAGAAAAGAGTGCTTGTTTTAAATCCTGAAAGCAACACCGTTCTACGCTTAGGTGTTCTTGTCTATTCCTCTCCTCTTCACTGATACTTGAATAATTCAGGGGACACTCAGTTCCTAACCTTGAGGAGTAAGACTGTATCAAACTGGAGTCTGATTATTTTTCAGCCCAAGACAAAAAAAAAAGCCTGAATCTCTCATCTGAGCCACCAAGAGCAGTTTTTACTTCCATGCTTGCCCAAGAAGTAGGTCATGAAAACGGCATCTCCACCAAACTCATTGCCCTAGATCCAAAGCCCTGGGTGCTCCACTCCAACTGGAGCTGTGTGTTACCAGTGTGCTGGGGACAGGAGAGAGAAGGATGTCCTGCAACAGATACAGCGTGCGTATCATTGACTGCAAAAGGAAAAAAACACGATGCTGTAATTACAAGCAGACATTCAACACAAGGAAAGGAGCTGCTATGTAGAGAAAAACTGAATGGCGTGCAGGAACGGTCCCACCTTTGGAGAAAGATAAAAAACAACATCTGTTCAAAATGCTATTTACAAAACAATTCATTTCACAAGAGCCTGTGTGGTATTAACGCTTTTGTCAAAATCCTCACAGCATCCTTGCCAACTCAAAAGACCAGATCTGCATAGTCTCATATCCTGCCCTACTCAATCTAGCTAAATAATGAAGAGGGGTACTTTGTGAAACTGTTTGTTTAAAATTACTCTCTTGAGCATTAAATGCCAAAAGGAAATACGGGAATGGTCACTCCTACACACAAGAGCGACTAGCTGATTCAAAATTGTGATTTATTTGTAATGAGTATGCGTGCAAATCTGAGTCATGTTCTTCATCTTCGGACAAAATTATTCTTAAAATTAATTTTATCTTGGACACCATCACTCTGTTCAACTTTGTGGTCAGAGAAATCTGTGACTTTTTGGCTTCAACGCAAAGCTCTGGTTTGGACCATCAGCTTCTTGCTACTTAGCAATTGGACTTGCATCACCCTGCCAAGCAACTAGGAATGGACATTTCAACACATGAAACTGTTTCTCTCTTTAACACTACCTTTCCAGGTGTCAAAAAAACCAAACCCAAACCACCCACAAATACACAGGTCCGCAGTGAGACTCTGACTGGAAATGCTTCAAAATGTCTCTCCTTTCAGAGCCTCGCCTCATCTGTCCGGCCAGTAAATTCTGTGAATAATACGGCATTGTAACACGCTTTTGAAGAGCACCAGAAGTTCTAGCAACAACCCTTTTAAATGATGAAAAAAAAAAAAGCTCTATTAATGAAAAAGCTTTTCAGGAAAAAATTGCTGCCTCAAAGCAGCAAAGTTACCTGCGATTAACCAACCTGATATTTTGCAGCGGGCAGGCTGCAAGTAAGCCAGTACGTTCAATCGCATGTGATGCTGCAGCCAAAACGGAGCCTGGATATTCACATAACACTTACTCCTACTGCCTTCACCTGCTGGGAAATAGTCTCAAGCAACATGCCCTCTGCTTCCTCAGTCCTCCTGCGTGATGCGTGGCACTGACCATAGCCTGAATGAAAGCCAAGTAGCACTCCGTTGTAAGTTTTCCAGGCAGTTCATAAAGTACAAGAGTGGCTTATCTGGAACTTGCAACAGGAAGGGAAAATTCTTTAATATATTCCTTTAATTCAGAGGGGAGTATTTGGAGCTTGTTTCATTACTAGCAATATACACTGCTCGTAATAACAACTCTTCTTTCTCAAGATAGAGACTAGATTGGGCTCTCTTGAATCCCTTACGCTCAAGACCAAGTGAAGAATCCTACTCTTCTCTTAAATACAATATCCCCAAACTCAGAGGAAACCATACAGCGCTGTACTAGTGTAATTATCAAATCTACTAAATATTTAGACAATGGAATTTCTGTTATCATTGCCTTAGAAACAAGTCCCTTGATAACAGGAATAGCCTTGCAGCAAGCAGCAGTCTCCCTTGGGAGCTCTTTATGCAGCAGATGCTGTTATGCATCACAAACATGCCACGCTCCATCATCCGACGAAACGTTCAACTTCCCCTTTCCCCTCTGCAGGAAGCCAAGAGGATTTCCCAAGTCACATGATAAATTAGAGCATTTTCAGTCCAAAAAAGGAACCGCATTTTTTTCCCCCTGGGAAATCTCTGCACTTTTTCAGTACACTGTTATTTCAGGGAGAAACTACTTTCTCTGCCAGCCTTCCCTCCCATCTCTCCCCCACACAAGAGTGTCTGTGATGTTTCGGACAGGTTCCCGATTAATTTCAATGACTTCTGAAAGGTTGCTGCCGCCTTGCATATTGACTGTGTCTGGTTTTGTCTAGAAGCAGAAAACATGAATGGGTCACGGTATATCAAATTGTTCTCAGTGGTAAGCATTACGTACGTAACGACAGTACAGTAATCATAGAGGAAAAGTTCTATACAAAAACCATCCTCCAGACCCTGGCTATTGCTTTCTAACACACAATGTGAAAAATTCCTGAGTCACTCTTGTGCTATCTCGGACAGCCTATTTTCTCTTAAAATCTTCATTTGTCAGAGTAATATTTAGAAATTGTCACTTCTGGAGTTACTTTGCCAGGCAGAAAACTCGCTATCACTTACGTCCAAACATCTAAGAAAGATGACATGGGTAAGTTATAAAGATGTATTTTTGAAAAATGGTTTAAGTGGAGAGAGTAACTCAATTTCCTTTTACAATAATCTGTCACAACTGATTTCAAGAGTCCACTATTCTGATTAAATTTCACAACCTGCATTCTGGCTGAGCAACATCCATTTGCTATTCATTCTACAGATTTCAGCTGCAAATCAAAAAGAACGCAGCATCGTTAGAAGTCATTTTTGGCAAAAGAAAACGAGGGCTTAAGACAATTATCACCGTGCCTTAACGAGGGGGGTCTACAGTATATAAGTCAAGTGCCAGGTAGGCGTGTAGATGAAGGAAACCACATAGAAAAGAGCAGCTGACAAGGAATAAACAGTCACGGTTCAGCAGATACCGCCAATTCACGTTTCAGCTGACAGTGAGCAAGCCCATATGTCAAGGGCGTACCTCCTGCTCGTGGGAAGCTATACCTTTTACAAATCATTGACAAAGCCATGAATTCACAAGGACCGTACGTCGGGTTATAACCGAGGGGTTCTTAAAGTTGCTCTTCCCAAAACATACAAGTCTCAAATGTAGAAACAAGCCGTCTCCATTACTACATTGAGGGAACATGTTTTTCCATGTACCGTGCCGAGGTACGATAATTGACATGAGCTCATTCTAATAAACTCACTATGCAGCTTAAGGAAACGTGACGTTCTTCACAACAAAAGAGAACAAGAAAGGCTTTGCCTAGCTCAGAGCTTTTCAAGGTACTACGGTGACGCATAACAGAGGAAACATGGAGCAACTTTAGACTCGCTTCCAACAACCGACCTAGAAAATGGGAGGATGAGCTCGAAACCCCCCTCACAATCTGGAAGGAAAGGATGCTGTTTGCCAGCCACCAACCCTGCAGTCACTTCACTCATGAACTGCTCGGTGAGCTTCCCAACCTGAAACTGCACACACATTGATCCAAGAAATCCAGTTATTTTTCATTCCTCCTTCCAGCCCGTGTACATTGACTAACTAAAGTTAAATCCACTAGCAAAGGTGTCCTCACATCTAACTCCACACTCAGATGCGGTGAGCAGCTCTGTGCGGCACCCATCTGACAGAGTGCTCAGGCGTCCCCAGCTCCTGCACACACACAGAGGAATCGATCCTGCTCCAAGGTGCACTGCAAAGCCAAGGCTTACCACTTTTATTTGGCAACCATTATCCCTCACCCCATTTCTACAACCTCACACCACTTTGAGTCTACGTAAGCTTTGGATAATGGAAGGAGCAGCAAGCTACATACATATCTTGGGACCTGCGTGACATAAACAAGTGAAATTGTTACCATAGCATTATTCCAAAATCCTCTCAAAACAGCAATACATCCCATAAAGCTTTTCTTAAACCCTATAAAACTTCTTGGGCTATGACCTCAGAGTGAATTATTTTATTCCCAGCAGGCTGCAGGACAGAACACAAGACTGAATCACCCAGAGGGTATTTTAGGGTGGTCACCCCCCGGTAGATCCTTCTTAAGTTACCTATCCAAGTGAAATTCGAGTTTTAATTATGCCAATAAGCAGTTTCAGAGATTTGACAGTTTTCTTGTCGCACAGCAGTCCCTTCCTCCTGGGGAAGCCAACAAAAGCCAATTGCTGAAACAAGCTTGTTCGCCGCCTTGTTTTGTTTTCCCTCTCCTGCTTATGCGAGTTCTTCTACATTTCCTAATTCCGTAAGAGCTGCCAAGAATGCAGGAAAAGATAGCGGACACGCTTCGTATTTTACGTGAGACACAAGCGATACCCCATAGGCTTGCCCTACTGGAAAATAATTCCACGTCACGTTCAAGTGCTGCACATTTTCATCTTCATTAAAATGACATCTCCTTTTGATGACCAATTGAGACCTTAATAGCAGGAAGAAAACCCTTTGCCAAAACTTTAATAGAAAAGGGACAAGTCATTTTCTTTTCATCATTAAATACTCAAGGACAAAACAGTCCTTAAAGCCAGATCGCTCTAATTCGCCCTCAAAAAAGCAAGTACGGAAATATGATGAAAACCGTATCAGCAATATCACAGGTGGTCTTTCACCCAGAGAGCACTTCAGAGATGAGAAGTATTCCTCCACGGCGAGCAGAGAGCACACAGTTTCATCTAGCCAAATTTGTCAAGGACAGTTCCTCATCCCACACAAGGCTACCAGAGGCCACGGGAGCAGAAAGCAGTAGTTGGGATCTCGGGAAGAATGACCACCAGCTGACACTGTAATAAATAAGGAAATTAAAACAAACACACACACACACCAAAAATAAAGCCACCCAAAATCTAAAACCATTTCTACATTTCCATGGACCTACAAATAGGACAATAATTTAAATTACAGATTTGTCATCTGTATGCTACTTTATAGAACGGCAAACAAGTGACTCATAGCACAAATCTGAAATTAAATCATCAAAGTTAAGTTTCACCCTCAAGACCGGGTGGGACCTAATCGCACAGAAAGTTTCATCTTTAAGATTAGTCTAAAAACAGCTTTAGAAAATGAACAACAATAAATTTTTTTAAATTCTTTTTCAGGCTTGACTCTGGTAAGGAGAGATAGACCCATCCTGTCTGAGAGCAGCTGGGAAACACTCCCCATCGGGAAAGAGATCCGTCCTGAAATTTTTGTATTCATGACTGGATCGATTTTACCGTGACTGTAACTTCCTTTCCCATCACAGACCCTACATACAAAGTCTTGATTATTCCCACAGGCTGAGTTATAAATAAAAAAAGTAGTGTCATCAAATATTGTCAAAAAACCCCCAACATCTACTCCTTTCTGTACAGCACTCTGCTTCCACGTAAGAGCAGCCCTCCAGACGCTACCAAGTGAAGCTTTTTTCCTATTCACTGAAGGAACAGGCACATCAAAAGCTACGAAATGCCCCCCCCCTTTTTTTTTTTTTTTTTAATTCAGCCTCCCGTCAAAACTCTGTAAGAGTGAATATGATCAAGAGAAAGTTTCAGCCACTTTCATACACCAAAAAGTTACTTGCTGGTCATCTCCCTCTAAATTTTGTTCATGCAAAAAAAAATCCCAACACAGTCTAACAAAAAAAGCCAAAAAGCACAAGATTTTCAGTTTAGTACGGATATTCCATTGCTCTATAATTAGGTAAGGGCAGATTCCCTCCTCTCATCTGAAGTAAAAACATTGACAAAGTTTTCTTTTCTTCTGAACCTTTCAAAATAGCATTGAGCCGTAGCCTTCCCTCCGGCAGTAAATCCGGTACGAGGCGGCAGACCTTGCTTCGCCTCGCATTTTAACCAATTTAGGCAGCAGTGGAGAGGGCAAGCGGCAACAACAGCTACAAGAAACCCTTACGTTCTCGCCACCCTCAGCCAGGGCGAGGCGAGCGAGGAGTCAGCGGGACAGCAAGCGTGTGCACGCGGGAAGGAGGCGAGGGAAGAAGCAGGAGAAAAGGGAGGTTCGGTGGGGAGACCCATCTTTACAGTCAAATCAACCCTTCCTAGGGCTTCCTTGACACTGTAAGTGTTCTGCTGGGCGGGTATTTATTTATATTGCAGTTCAAGCCACATCCCATCTTGATTTCCAAGTGACACCGATGCATCTCTTCCCGCTCTGCAGCACGCATGTCGCTGCTCCTATGGATGTCCCAGCACAGGAAACATTTGAGGTCAGGGTAGGCAACAAGTGCAGCCAAAGATCCGGAGAGAATAATTGTTTTATGCCCCTTCAAGCCACTGGACAGCCACCAGTTCTTTGGCTTTTTAATCATTCATTTGAAAATTACAATCAGCAGTATGCAAGGTCAGGAAAACAGAAGTCCAGTTAATTAAAGCAGCCTGCCAGTTTCCATCCTCAGCAAAAATACAGACACCCCACCAAAATGCTCCTTCTTCCAAGTCTCGCCATCTTTGCAGCCAGTCGCTGCCACTACTGGAGTTTTGTGAGCCCCAAGCTTCACCTGTTAAATAAATTTGTTTCAAGAGATGGGCAACAGTAGGGCAATAAACTGTTGCTTGTGACACCAAGGGTTCGAGGTGATTACAGGGGCACACCAGGGAAATTATTACCACACTACTGAGCACCAGCTTCTCTGCAAGTCGATGCTGCAACAGTTTCAGCCATAGCATGGGGGAAAAAAATTTAAAATATCACCGAATACACATTGTATCTACGCTAAGGAAAGGACAGGTTCAGCACCACGTCCACTGCATCTTCCTCCCAAGGCTTCTCACATCCCAGGACACCTTTCCCTGGCACAGAGTCCTCTTGTCTTTGTGGGATACGCTCCCTACCGCATCCTTAACACGGGGCTACTTGCACCAAAATCCCACCCCGCTTGGAGGGCTGATTGACACAAGTAACCCTGGTCCTCATCTGGAGCAGGGAGAAAAACCTGCAGGTTGCCCGATACCTACTTGACATTTGGCTGCAGTTCCATTAGGTTCAGTTTTTCCTTTTTAGGCTTAGAAGTTGTCACTTGGAGTCATTATCCCTGATCTACCCAGAATTGCCAGGATTAACTACCATAGGAACGCCACATACAGCCAATTCTTTGATTTTCTACAGGTATTTTTTTCCTGATCTAAACCCGCTGATTACATACCGATCCAACAAAACTCCACCACTGGCCACACGCGCTATGAAACACAATAACAAGAGACTCTAATCTTTGGAGGAAGAAAGCCACGAAGATTAGGCATTCAACATGCAAAAGCAGAGCATTTTACTTGAGTCCTTTGTCTACCACCGTGTATTTGAAAAACGTTTATAGCTTACTTCTTTGTGAACCCTTTTCACAAAGGGCTGCTTCCCAGCCCCACCGCATCTCAGTGGTGCGGAGCTCTCGCCGTTGGCAGCTTACCCTCAACACCCACAGCACCCGAAACAAGTAGGAGTCAAAGAAAGGGCTTCCCTTTCTTCATAAGGAAGTTTCCTCGGAGGAACATCCACTTTAATTCTCTCTCCACACTCCTCTGAGGGCAAGCTGTCTAACAGGAAAATAGCAGCAGTTTTTGTAGTAAGCACCAGAGCTTACTGCAGGACAAGGGCCTTAATTAGTAGGTAGTATCGTGATTCATGGCTGGATGCTTCCCACCGGTTTCTAACCTAGCAAACACCACGAAACCGAGAAATGCCACCTAATCGCTCACCAAGCTCCATCCCGCTTCCACTCCCGTTGCTTAAGAAGCCCGGACACGGGACTGCACGCTCGCACCCCACGGCACACCTCGTAACAGCCCAACCCTCTGCTGACCAGCCCCAGCCAGGCTTGTCCCCGCCACTCTTGCTGCTTCTCCATCCTTCGCCACTTCTTGCACGTAGCTGGCGTACAGAAAAAGAAACCACACACAATACTTCTATTCCACCTCATCTTGCTTGCTGATACTGACTTCTGCCATTTCTGGTCTTCCCACCAGCGGAATTTACCTTGGCCTGATCAAACGAACTGCCTCTCTCACCTCCCGTCATCACACGTGACCTCCTGGCAACGCGTCAGATCTCCATAGTTCCCTCCTAATGAGGAAGTGCCTACAGCACCGATTTAAAACAAACGCCAATACTATCGATGTTTCACTCTACGAACTATTCGGCCGTGCTCATCTCCAAAGCTGTGGCCATCCACCCGCTCCCCCCGACATCACCACCTCTCCAGCCTACTTCTGCAGTTTCTCCACTGCAAAGGTGCTTGCTGACTCTCTTCTCCTCTACAAGGCTTCTTCCACTCGCACGTAGGTTTAAGCGAGACTGGGAGAGCGGAAAGAGATGCAACCCCAGATACTTCTGCCATAAGTCCATTTATTCAGCTCTGCCATATTCTTCCAACCCTATGGACGCTCCAGCCCCACTTTCTAACGTGGTTATGCCAACTGACCCTCTCCCTGCACTTGACAGTCATCCCATGAGGCACAACATCATCTCTTTCAGAGAGGAAATTCACAAGTATTAGTAAACACTTCCCCTCCTGCCTGCTTCTTCCTATTCCGAGATCAATAAATGAATCTCTCATTCAAATTTTCTGCGTCCTCCTCCCAAGACCTCTCACACCCTGCGATACTGTTCAGCTAGGACAGAACATGAAGACTCGCGGGGTCCTCCATAACCCCACATCGACATGCTGAGCCCCACTGACCCTTCCCAACTCTCTCAGCTTTCAAAACTCCTAAGCAAGCTGTGAAGGCTTCATTCAAGCCCCATATCTCCCAATAGCACTGTATTCCCACCTAAACCTTCACAAACCAAGTATTTATTCAAGAGTTTGGACTTCCTTGCTCTTTCTACTGTTTGAGGTTACCACCATCTCATTCTTTACCCACCTGGAGGGGTTGGTTTGGTTGTTTAAAGTACTGTCCTCTCACAGGCATCTGGTCAATTGCTCCAGGCTCTTCCAGAGTATTTTATATCCCTTTTGAAAGAACTCACCCATAAGACCATTTTGCCTTCCCACTCCATTTCAAGAAAGCCCATTTAATTTACCACCTCTGCTAGAAAACAGCCATCCTGAGAAGTAGCAGAGTAGAATTTATTGTGCTGAAAACAATACTGCACAGACATAGCTAATACAATCACTCTATTAATTACACCTATATTACACAAACTCTTCCTACCTATTTTCTCATATCATCTACCGACTCAGGAAGCTTATATGGTCCAGTCCTATCAAAGAGCAGGATCAATTCTTCATCAGTCGTAACTGATTGATGCGAGTCTAACCTGTCCTAACCACCTCCAATAATGAGGACTGAACAGCTTTCCCAGGAAATAATTCAGCATTTCACTGCTCTTACTGTCAGTAAAAGGATTCCCAGCACCTAACCAAATCCCTCTTCTCGCACTGTAAGCCCATTACTTCTCCTACCCAACACAGATTTTCTGCTGCTTCTTTGCAGCAACCTCCTTTCAATTTTCTCTTTATTATGAAGAGCTCCAGCTCCTGTAATTTCTCCTGGAGATCATTTATTCTAGGATTCAGCAGCTCTCGGGTCTCTACTCTCTCCCACCGGTCCACATAGTTTCTCAAGTGCAGGGTGATGGAAAGGACAGCTCATCTTTTCTGTGAGGAGATAAACAGGCACATCACAGACTGTCAAAAGGAACAGTTAGGATACCAGGTACCGATCTACTCTGAGCAAGCTTTCACTCCATCGCTAGGTTCGCAGGGACGCTTCGCCAGCCAACACCGACTGAACCGACTTGCGTACAATCTCCCTATTGAAAAAGAAGAAAATCCCAAAGCCCAATCACTGCAACACCACAAATGGCTAACAGCCAAGCCGCCAAAAATCAAGCAGCATAACCCAACTGCTACTAAAGGCACAAGAACTTTCTAATCCTCCGTCCACGGGACACAAGCAAAATCCTTCTTCCTCGAGCACCTGAAGGAGACGGCTTAGACAGGACAATTTTAGCGAGCTCCTGAGCGTGCCCACGCTTCAGCCATGTCCGCTCAGCCAGGCCCGCAGCAGCAGCAACGTATCTCAGACAAACAGAAGAGACTCGGGATATTTTTTAATGGTTGTTTTTAATCCTCTTGCACGTTCACTGCTACACTTAGCCTGATTAGCGGAATCAAGCATGAATCTGAGTCTCTGTTTAATTAATCGCAAAGGTCAACTTAAATTTAGATAAACAATTTATTATTTTCTGAGCCAGAGACTGCTAAAAGCGACAACTTAAATGATAATTACAAAAGCCGAAAAGGCTGTTCCACACCTGACCAGAATCCAGGGTACCGGTGGCCTCGCTTGCCGGGTTGGCATTTACAAAGTCTGAAGTCAACGCTGCAGAAGTCACACTTCACACATGTGAACGACCGCACTGCAAATATGGGACTGATGCAAGTGAGACATTCGATACCGACAGAACCTCTGGCATCCCGTCGCTGGGAAAACACACCAACACCGTTAGAGGAACTACCGGCACCCTGAAGAGACAAGGAACAAACGCTCAGCTGCTCTTTAAACAGTACCCTAGGGACCCAGCGTTGTATCGGCTATTCCAAGGGAGCTCAGAGCCCTGCTCCATCACCCCATTAATATATGATTTCAGTGGCTTTACGGAGTTTCGCGATTAATTGCTTCAGCAAAACAACAAGTGAGCGACAGGTGCACACCTCCAACGGCAGCTTTTTTTATAGGCAGCAATAAAACAGATTGTGGCAAAAGCTAGAAGAATATCCCACGGTTACATACTGTTCCCTTAGTTTAAAGAGAGAGAAAAAAAAAAAAACTCCCAGTATTTTTAGCAAATCTTTCGAGCTCCAAGACGCAACCTGCCGCCTTTACAGTTTTTTTCCGCCCCGAGACACATAGTAAGCAACGCATGTGCTGCGAGTCTCCCCTTTTCTGGCAAAGCACGCTGCTTCTGCAGGGGAAACACACAAAAACTGGCTTGGTTTGCCCACTCTCCCCCCCCCCGAGCCGCACCAACCTGGATGACACCGCCTCGGAGGGGGTTCGGGGAGCCCCCCAGGTGCCTCTCCCCTGGCTGACCTTGAGGGGGGGCGGCAAAAAAAGAGGGTAAGAATGAAAAAAAAAAAAGAAAAAGGCGAAGATCCGCCGGGCACTTGCGCTCGCCTTCTCCCGTCCGTGCCCCGGCGCGCCGGCCGATGCTGCCCACCCCCCCCCCCCCCACCGGGGGCTGCCGCCCCCCCCCCCGCCCCGGCTCTCGGCGGCCCCGCGCGCCACCTGGCGGCCGCGCCCCGCCGGGACCCGACCCCCGCCCCGGGAGCCCGTCCCCGGTACCGCGGGCTGCGCCGGGCCGCTCCCGCGCCCTCCGGAAAGAGGAGGGGAAAGAGCTGGCACGGCGCGGCGCGGGGGGCTCGCTCGTTCCCCGGGGCGGAGCGGCGGCGGGAGGGCCGGGGAGCTGCCCGCTGCCGGAGCGGGGCCGGGGGCTCGGCTGCCGCCGCCCGCCCCGCTCAAGTTTCGCCCGGCGACGGCGCTAAGAATAACGCGCAGCTGCCGGGGCCGGGCCGGGGGCCGCCGCCTCCCGAGAAACGGGGTGGGAACCGGGGCCCCCCCCGCCGCCCGCGGCTTGCCGGCACCGCGCCCGCCTCAGCCGGCCGTCGCCGCCTGAAGGGCACGGCTCCCGCCTCACTCACCGTCCGGTGTCGCTGCTGCTGCTGCTGTTGGCGGCGCCGCCCCAGCGCCGGGAAGCAACCGGCCGCCGTCAGCGCGGCGGGGCGGCGGCAGAGGAGGAGCGGCAGCGATCTGCCCGCCGTGGCCGCCATCGCGCCGCTGGAGCCGCCTCACGCTGCGGCGGCGGCGGCGGCGGCGGTTGCTGCTGCCGCCCGGGCGGGGGGGGGGGAGGGGGAGCAGCGGGGCGGCGGGGCGGAGCCGGCCGGCGGCGGCGGCCAATCGGAGCGCCCCCTCGCCGGCCCGGGGCTTGTCAAGCCAGGCCGGGACCGCCAATCGGCGCGGCGCGGATGCCCTGCCCGGAGAGACGATTGGCCGCTGCCTTCCCTCCCCTGCCGGCGGCGGGCGGGGCCGCGCTCGGGCTAGAGGGCAGGGAAACTCCTCAGCAGGGGCGCCGCGGGGCGGGGCAGGCCGAGAGGGGCGGGGCGGGGCCGGCGGGGAGGGGAGGGGCGGGGCCACCTCGGGGCGGGGCCAGGACTGGGGCGGGGCGGGGAGCGTTCGGGGAGAGGGTGCGGGGAGGTGGGGTGCAGCGGGGAGAGGGGACGGGGAGGCGGGGTGCAGCGGGGAGAAGGTGCGGGGAGACGGGGTGCAGCGGGGAGAGGGTGTGGGGAGGTGGGGTGCAGCGGGGAGAAGGTGCGGGGAGACGGGGTGCACCGAAGAGAGGGTGCAGGAAGGCGGGGTGCAGCAGGGAGAGGGTGCACTAGGGGAGGGAGTGTGGGGAGATGCGGTGCACGGGGGAGGAGGTGCACTAGGGGAGGGGTGCAGGGGGACGGGGTGCAGTGGGGAGAGGGTGCAAGGAAACGAGGTGCAGCGGGGAGAGGGTGCATTAGGGTAGGGGGTGCAGGGAGACGGGGTGCAGCGGGGAGAGGGTGCGGGGAGATGGAGTGCAGCAGGGAGAAAGTGCGCCAGGGGAGGGGGTGCAGGGAGACTGGGTGCACTGGGGAGAGGGTGCGGGGAGATGGAGTGCAGCAGGGAGAAAGTGCGCCAGGGGAGGGGGTGCAGGGAGATGGGGTGCACAGGGCAGGAGGTGCACTAGGGGAGGGGGTGCAGGGAGACGGGGTGCAGCAAAGAAGGTCACAGAGGCACCACCATGGCCCTGGGGATGCAGCGTGAGGGAGGCGCAGGGATTTGGGGTGCCAGGCCAAGCTGCCATCCCACCCCCGTGGCAGGTTCAATGAGTGGTATAAAAAGTGGGCGATCAAAATATATATATACACACGTACATATATATATTGCAGAGAGAGAGATGTACATGCATATGTGGTGGGCCGGGCTGCCAGCATAGACCTCACAGCATCTGGGCTAAATATGTGCTCAGTTCCTCCTTGAAAGGTGATTTACTTGGATTATTTTTCTTAGAAAAGACTTTTCCCTTCGGTCTGGGAGTCGTTACAATACTGCCGGTGGCTCCTTTTTAATTCCTGGGAAGGAATAGTCCGGAAGGGAAATGAGCCTATTGCTTTTAATACTGGAAGTGGCCCCAGAATTGCTCGTTAGAAAATGGAGCTTTAAAAAACATGAATGCACAAGCAGTTCCCACGTGCAGCGACACCGTTACGGCTGAGACCGAAACGAAGAGCCTTGGCTTAAAAGCAGCTGGGATCCTGTGTTATTATTATTTTTGAAGTCGAGGAGCCTGGGTCCTCGCTGCGAGGAGCGATCGGGACGCACCTTCTCCTGGGAGGTGAGGAGAGGAGGATGCTCAGGAAAGGAGAATCACTGGAAATTAACGGGGAGAGAACCATGACAAGGCTGGAGGTTGCCGAAAGCATCGGGAACACGCAGGCTGAGAGACTCCAGCTATTATTTGCCACCCCTGTTTGCCACAGAGACCTTCTAAAAACACAGAGGGAAGCACGGCGGGGCGATGGGGTGATGCGGATGCGTTTCAGCCATCGCAACACGCCGGTGCCCTCCTCCTTCCGTCCCCCCCTCCCTCCGGTGCTGCCTGCCCGAAGCGCTGCCTTCACATCCGCTCGGCTGCTCAAGGGTTGTTCCAGCTCTTCCCCAAGCAACGCCGTTTTGGGGCCACACGGCTCGTCCCTGAGCAACCCTCCACCTCAATCCTCATTCCTGGCTGGGTTTTCCTGCAGGGATGGGGTTTCCCTTCCTTCTCTTTGTCGGTTGGGAAAATGTGGTTGAAGCTGTCAAGTCTCGACTGTGTCCTAGAAGGATTTACCCGCGGTCTTCCCGGCGTAGCACGTTTAGCACTTCAATAATTATTTGTTTTTTCTTGCAAGATCAAGGAGACCTATTGCAGCAGCTGCTCTGAGCTCCACTGCTCCGATCGGATCGAACCTTTGCTCAGCCTCTGCCCGTTCTATTTCCCTCTCCTTCCACATTGAAAATTGACAGCAGGAGGAAAAAGGCTTCAAAATAAGACTTTTGTGCAGCGCAGCCCTCTGCGATGACCCCGGGAGCATCCGCACTGGAAGATGTTCCCGCGCACATCTGGGCCAAAGAGCTGCCTCGTGGACCACAGCCAGGGTGTCCGTCTCCGGGGACATCAGCCTCTCCCCAGTATGGTTCGCAGCGGCCCCGCACAACCGGATTAAAAGCCTCAAAATGGCAAAACTGGGGTTAATCCAGCCCGGAGGAGCTGGAAAAGGGAGATTAGAAAGGCAGGAAAGAGGGAGGAAGGAAGTCCCCAGGATGGGGAAGGTCCCGGGGAGGGCAGAGGATGCAGCCCCAGCAGCGCTTTGGGGCAGAGCCACCTCTTCGCGCCATAAACTACCCAACCCAATGCTTTTTTTTTGGCTGAGGGAGCAGAAACGTGTTTAGAATGAGCCCCTGCTGCCCTCCCTGTGGGGTTTCCTACGGGGGCTCGGTGTCGGCAGCTCCGGGGGAGGAACCCTGGGCTGCCAGACCTGCCCCAAACGCTCTCTCCTATTCCCTGCTCCTCCAGCCATTCGTATTATATATTTAGATATTTATTTCTATTTAAGGAGGAGCTGGAAGTGTTCACCTGAAGTCGTATTTTAGGCAGAGTTTAAACATTTCCAGGGAGTATTTGACAGAGGCGGGAGAAGGCAGACTGCGAGCAAAGGCCGAGGGCAGCAGAAAGGCCAATAATTTGTTAGCAAACCCATGCTGAGCTTGTGGGCACTCATTACAACGCATAGAAATGGGAATTAAACGTGAGCCCCTAGATCAATACCCCGTGCAATTAAATGAGCCGGCAGGGAATGGCTTCTCAAGCGTGCACGGGGCGAAAGGGGTGAGGATATCAGCACCAAAATGAAACCCCGTGGTTTTAGGTCAAATAGATGCCGGTACCCTGCTAGAAGCATCTTCCACTCTTGGAAAACCTAAATAAAATAATGTGTTTAATGAGGCTTTCTCCCGGTTCTTATAATTACAGCTGGCTGAATATTGGAAAGCTGCTCCTGAGAAGAATTGATGGGGAAAAGCACGCCAGTGTTCGCAATTAATATTATTGCCATGGGAAAGACTGAAGTGGAAAGCTAAAGCCTTAAACCCTCATCAACCATCCTGACACTGCTGACGGAGGCATGGATGCTGTCCTCCTGCAAATAAAATACTGATTTAAGAGAAAGCGAGTGTGCAGTGAGCCATAGGCAAATCCAACACTTCGGCTCAGACTTGAGCAAGCCCCAAAGTGCTCGGATTAAATAAGCCAGTTAGGAACAAAAAAAAAAACCCAAATGGTCTCTGAGTCCATAGGCTCATCTCTTTCTTCGTGTTATTTAAATTTAGGATTCACCCTATTTTATTCCTATAGATGTCTGGGGCTATGATACTTGCAAAATCCCACACGCGGAGGTCAATGCATGTGCAAAATCCTGCAGGTGCGTCGGGCGTGGGTGGATGAGGAAATTGCAGAGGATACCAGGTCCAAGTGTGTATTATCTGCTTTTATTTAGACGAAAGGTTGGTGCTTTCAGACTAACGCAGATAACACAGTGTGGCCATGAGATCGGGGGGCAGAGTCTACCCTGCCGATAAAGGAACGGCACCGGCCGTTTTCCGTAAGCTGAGCACCGCAACGGCTGCTCGTGGAGCAATAAGATACGATGGGGAAATGCCCCTGGGCTGGGCAGGACAACGGTCCCCATCCCATCGCAGGACCTCGACAATAAACCCCGAATTACCCAAACATGCCAGCATTTGCTCGCCGTGGCGTGTTCTCCTCCTTTCGGGGTCCGGTGTCTCCGTCAGCGATGGCCGGACCCCA
The DNA here is from genome assembly GCA_009819775.1 of Phoenicopterus ruber ruber. Taxonomy (NCBI): domain Eukaryota; kingdom Metazoa; phylum Chordata; class Aves; order Phoenicopteriformes; family Phoenicopteridae; genus Phoenicopterus; species Phoenicopterus ruber. Next base: position 3,396,250 of record CM020221.1, read on the forward strand.
CAGTGACCCCTCCAAGTCTCTCTGGCATCACCTTAAGCCTCGCCAAAAGCATCGTCCTAGAAAAGGCTGCAGCGTTTTCACTGCAGGAGGGCAGTGGCAGGGCTCCCTGGGACCCAGCAGCCTCTCGTGTTCCTGAAGAGCAATCGCCGTCTATTTATGCCTCCGGAAAATGTATTTTTTAATGGGGGTTCATTAAAGCCTGAAGAGAGCCAACCTAAGAGGCATCTGGAAGCAACTAAAATTAAAATACCTAAAATTAGCCTCCCCAGCAGTGAATCCTCCCTCTGATCTAGATGCCGAGGCGCACATGACCCAGGCGTGCCTTTCTCATTTTCCCTTCCCGGCGCCATCCCATTCCTGAGCCGCTGGGCACGGCCCCAGGAGCTGACGTGCCTACCCGCGACCCCGGAAAAAATAGCATCCCTCCACCGAGTTCGCTGGGCTCCCTCCCTCGGTTCAAAAATCAGCCTCCGAGTTTACATTTCGGGACTGTCCCATTGGAGAGATGGCTATAAAATATGACGTTCCCCCGGTGCTGCGGGAGCTGTTTGGGATGGGGACTCCCGGGCATTGCTCTATCCTGCAGGAGCAACACTTATTCCCCCAAATCCCAGCTGCTGCTGACACCCGGCCGCATTTATTTTCAAGGTGTCTTGTTTCCTTCCCAGCTCCTCTGCCATCCAAAAAAGCCCCTTTCAGGTGAGGTGCTCGGGCACGCGCTTTCCTCGTGTTTAAATCTTATTAGCGCATGAGATTAATTGAAATCACGGTGCTGCTGGGCTGGCGGGATGCCCTCGGTGCCGCTTTCCTCTCCGATAAATTGTGCGTGGAAAGGTTTATTGTGTTTCGTGTCTCCGGGCAGCGCCCGTCGCCGTGAGCAGGCGGGTGCTGCGGGAGGGATCCAACCCTGCCGGACCCCCGCGTTGTTGCAGGGTCCCCCTGAGCCTGGACAAGCCCCTGGGGCTTGCGGAGGTGTTTGACCCCCGGAGAGGTCCCTGCCCCACATGTGTGGGGTGAAGCCCCTGGAAGGATGAATAAAACCATGGCTGCCTTGCCTCCTGCTTCTTCCCAGAGGCAGGAGCGTTTGCTGCTGCCCTCGCTCTCATAAAAAGGAGACGCCAAGTTTGCTGGGGTGCTAAAGCACCCCAAATAAGAAATTCAGGCGTTTTCAAAGCCAGGGTTGAAACAGCAACACGAGCCTCCCAGGGCTTTTTGGTGTTGGAATCACCACTGGCCTGCAGCAGCCGTGCTCCACCGCGGCGTCCCCTCGGCCCCCGTGCCGCCGCCAGCGCCGGCTTGGGCACCGGATTCCAGGAATGCAGGACAGGATGCTGCATCCAGGATCCAGGCGTCTTCATGCTCATTGGTAGAAGATGAAACCACTCTGGGGAGTGTTTCCATGTGGAAATGTGCTGCACGTGTGATTTTCCTTCCTCCTCTCCTCTCCTCTCCTCTCCTCTCCTCTCCTCTCCTCTCCTCTCCTCTCCTCTCCTCTCCTCTCCTCTCCTCTCCTCTCCTCTCCTCTCCTCTCCTCTCCTTGCCTTTTTTCTTTCTTGTTCTTTCCCTCCCTCCCACCCTCACTCCCTCCTTTCCTTCTTTCCTTCCTTCCTTTCTTCCTTCCTTCCTTCCTCCCTTCCTTCCTTCCTTGCTCCCTCCCTCCCTTCCTCCCTCCCTCCCTTCCTTCTTTCCTTCGTTCCTTCCTTCCTCTCTTCCTCCCTCTCTCCCTCCCTTCCTTTCTTCCTCCCTCCCTCCCTCTCTTCCTTCCTCTCTCCCTCCCTTCCTTTCTTCCTCCCTCCCTCCCTCTCTTCCTTCCTTCCTTCCTCCCTCCCTCGCTTCTTTCCTCCCTCCCTCCCTTCCCTCCTTCCTCCCTTCTTTCCTCCCTTCCTCTCTTCTTCTTTTTCTTCTTCCCTCCCTTCCTTCCTCCCTTCCTCCTTTCCTTCCTTCCTTCCTTCCTCCTTTCCTTCCTTCCTTCCTTCCTTCTTTTCCTTCCTTCCTTCCTTCCGTCCTTCCTTCCTTCCTTCCTTCCTCTCTTCCTCTTTTTCTTCCTTCCTCCCTCCCTTCCTTCCTTCCTCCCTCTCTCCCTCTCTCCCTCCCTCTCTTCCTTCCTTCCTCCCTTCTTTCCTCCCTTCCTCTCTTCTTCTTGTTCTTCCTCCCTCCCTTCCTCCCTTCATCCCTTCCTTCCTTCATCTCTTCCTCTTTTTCATCCTTCCTCCCTCCCTCCCTTCCTTCCTTCCTCCTTCCCTCTCTCCCTCCCTCCCTCCCTGCCTGCCCGGGCCGGCGGCCGTGGGTTTCGGGGGGCAGGCAGCCCCGGCGGCGCGGGGCAGAGGGCTGCGGGCCGTCGGCAGGACGCGCTGTCACGGCACCAGCGGGGCACAAACACCTTTTCCCGCTTGACCGAGGCGAGGTTTCCGACCCGCGGGCACCGTCCCGAGCCCTCCCCAGCGCCGGAGACAGCGGCGGCGGCGGTGGGAGGCATCCAGCCGGCGCCTCCGTGGACACATTTCCCTTGGCGTTTTGGAAATGTTACGGTGGATGGGAAAAAGAAACCCGCCCGTGAAGAGTTGGGTTGTACATTCGGTAGCCCGGGGAGGACGGCCGGGCAGAAACAGGGGGACGCGGTCAGCGGCGCACGGCGGGGCTCGCGGGGCGCGAGGGACAGCCGCGACGGGCCCTCGGCCTATTTAACCCCCAGTTCAACCGCCGGCCCTCGCTCCTCGCCCCGGCTCTGGAGCCGGCGACCCTCCGGGTCCCGCTCACCGGACGCGTTCCTCACGAGAGAGAATCCCTTTGGTTTATAAAGCGAATTATCGTCAGAAACACACGGAAACGCTCAACCAGATATTCCGGGGGGACAAAAAAAACCCAAGCAAGAGGAAACGGTTCAGGTCACGTGCTGCTGAGGAGCTTTGCAGCTCCAGCCACCCGCACCCGAAAAATCACGTTTTCTGCCTTTCTGCGGCGCTGGAAGAGCTGCCTTTTCCGTCTTGCGCTGGCTTCGGAGAGCTCTCGGAACGTTTTTCCGGGCCGAGGGCACCCCCGTCGCCCGTCTGCTCCAGGCACGGACGCGGGCGAGCGGGAAGCCCCTCGGCGTGCGGAGCGCTTGCCCGGACAGAGGGAATTACCTATGGCAGAAATCAACCCGGGGAGATTCGATAGGGTATGGCGGAAACGGCCAAGGGCCTGCGGCCCCTCAGACCCTATAGATGGCCGCCTTAGCCCCCCAGACATTTTAAACTGGTGCCTCAAACCTACACGTAGGTACCTCATACCCTGCGTATAGGCCCCTCAAACTCTGCGTATAGACCCCTCAAACCCTGTGTATAGACCCTTGCAGGCCCCATTTATATAGGCTGCTCAGACCCTATATATACACACATCCCTGAGACCCCTTTCAGGACCTATATATAAGCCCCTGAGACCCTATATACAAGCCTCTCAGACCCTATATGCAGGCCTTTCAGGACCTATAGATAGGCTCCTCATACCCTATGCACAAGCCTTTCAGGACCTATATATAAGCTCCTGAGATCCTGTATACAGACATTTCAGAACTTATATATAAGCCCCTGAGACCCTATATACAGACCTTTCAGAACTTGTATATAAGCCCCTGAGGCCCCATATATAGGTCTTTCAGGCCATATATACAAGCCCGTCAGACTCTATTATACAGGACCTATAGAAATGCTCTTCATATGGTATATGGAAGTATTTCAGGACTTATACATAGAGGTCCCTGAGACCCTACACACAGGACTTTCAGGACCTGTATATAAGCCCCTGAGGCCCCACACACGGGCCTTCCAGGACACGTAGAGACGCCTCCCAGAGCCCCCACACCGGCCCCTCGGCCCCTACACGGCTCCCGCGGGCCGCAGAGGCCCCGCCCCGCCGATCCCAGGCCCCGCCCCTCCCCCACAGACCCCGCCTCTCCCCCACAGACCCCGCCCCTCCCTCACAGACCCCGCCCCCTCCCGGCGTGCCACCGCCCGCGGAAGCGCGGCCGCGGTGGGCGGGGCCTGTGCGCGCTCCGGCGGGCGGCGGGGCCGGCGGCGGGGCTGAGGTGAGCGCGGCCGGGCCGGGCGGGCCGCGGCAGGGAGGGGGGGCCCTGCCCGCTCTCTCGCTCCCCCGCAGCCGATGGCGGGGCCCGGCTGGGCGCAGTGCCTCCGCTTGGGCCGGCCCTACCCTGCCCTTCCCCGCGCCCCGGCGGGAGCGGGCTGTGGGCACGTAGGCGGGCGCTCACCGTGAAGCGGGCTGAGGGAGCGCTGCTGCCCGGGGTGCCCGGGCTTTCCGGGTCACAGGGGGCTCGGGGTGCCGTGTCGTGGCTTCTCCGTCCCCCGGGCCCCTGCGGTAACACCGTAATTCCTTCCCTGTGAAGTAAACCTCGGCGTCCGTGCCTCCGTTCCAGCGCTCGGCGCGTCCTGCCGGGAAAGCCGCGGGAGAAGGGGGCGGCCTGCGAGGGCTGCTCCGGGGCGGCGAGGAGCCGAGTCCCCGCCGCCCGGGTTTGGCTGGGATGTGCGGCTGCTGCGGGGGGCTGGCGGCGTTGCCAGGGCTGTGTGAACGGCTGCTGGCTGCGAGGGCCACCGCCGCGGCGGTTCTCCTGCAGAGCGGCTCGTTACACAGCTTTAGCGTGGCTCAACGGCCGGGCTGTGTCTGATGTGCAGTTGTCCTGGTTTAGGCCGGGACAGAGCCAGTTTTGTTTTCAGCAGCTCCTGTGTTTGGGATTTAGTGTGAGCAGAACGGTGACAGCACACTGATGTTGCTGGTTGCTGCTGAACCACCAAGGACATTTGCAGTTTCCCAGGTTTTGCTAATGTTCAGGTGAAAAAACTTGGGAGGGGCAGAGACAGGATAGTTGACCCAAACTGGCCCAAGAGAGTATCCCATACCATAGGCGTCATGCCCGGGATAAGTGAGGGTCGGCCGGTGGGCCACGAGGCTTTTAGACCCTTGGTGCCTTAATCCTTAAGCTTCCCTTTGGGTTGCTTTTTGTTTCCCTACTTTTCCTTTTTGTTTTTCGTTTGTTCGTTTGGCTGTTGGTTCCCTCGCCTGCTCTCTCTGGAACTTGCTGTTCTGGGGTAGCTGGGGGGTGGGGGATACCCCTGCTCCCTGCCTGCTGCTCGGGACCGGCTGTATCGGTCGTTGGGTGGTGAGAAATTGTGTATCGTTTGTTTTATATATTCTATTATCCTTATATATATATTTATTATTACCATTATTAATATATTGCTATATTTTTCCTTTGCTGTCCTGGTGACCTGTTTTTATCTCAACCTGCGAGTTTTCCTTTCTCCCTGATTCTCCTCCCCACCCCACTGGGGAGGGGGGGAGTGAGCGAGCGGCTGCGGGGTGTTGGGTTACAATTTGGGGTTAAACCATGACAGCAGTTTGTCTTTCGGATCAACCTTTAGGGTGAATTTGGGTTAATAAACGACTGAGAGCGTGGAAAGGCCTGATCTTTATCGTGGCGTGATTTACGGGTACCGTATTTGCCTTTAGGTTAACGAGCTGCTTGGGAAAGGCTGTAAATCTCAGTCTGTTTAGTGGGGTCTGCTGGCTGGGGCGGGGGGTCAAACAGGGCAGGATTTTGGGAGGCTTTCTCCTCTAGAAACCCAAGTGCCAGCTCAGACCTGAGTTAAAGTAAAGGCCTGGCTGCCTTTTTTTTTTTAATCACCTGCATGACCGTTTTTTCCCTCCTCGCTTTATTTGACGGGCAGTCTGAGATGCGAGTGCTGAGGTCGATACGTGTGAGCACTAATACACAGAGCACGACTGCCAGAAGGGAGACGGTGTGCAGCACGTTACTGGCAGCAAAGAGTTATAATCTTTACTATGTTTCTTTCTTGCTTTTAGAACACAGCCCTGCAATTGCTGAGAAATCGTTCCCAGCGTTCTTCGTGACCGCCTGACCTGCAAGCTGGGAGCAAATACGCTTGTGCTACAGGTAAGGATGGTATTGCTGCCAGCTGGGGTGTGCAGCTCGCAGCATGCTGTGCCCCTGCTCTCAGGTACTTCTAACTCTGCTGAACTAATCATCTGGCTGATATTTATCCTTAAATCTGCCTTGTTTAGAATTATTCTTGTTCTGAAGTGTTCACCCAGGATTTTTCCTAAAGCTCTAGGAAAACAGGTTGCCTTTTTGCGGTGCGGAAAGTTGTGCTGACTTTTCTGTTGGAAGGTTCGGGCAGCGCCGTGTGGATTGGAAGGAGGAGTGAAGCAGGCATGGGAGTGAGCTGTGGAAGAAAGCTGCTGCCCGGAGCTTCCCGTCAACCCAACCTCAGTTGTGCCACTTTCATAAAATATCAAAAAAACCCACCCTCAAAAACCCAATGCAACTCACTATTTCTATGCGCTCAGTAAAAACTGATTAGTTTTTTAGGGAGGTATCTTTAAAAAAATAACCACTAAAACTAACTAAAGATGCTTAAACTGTGTGTGCTTGTCTACATGATGCAGCAAAGCATTTCTTGGCCAGCACAGGGGTACGAGGCAAATATATTCTAGTGTCATCACTGCCCACTTCTCTGGGACTCTGGAGGGGGTCGTGGTGGCCACCAGTTTCAGGCAGGGGCTTCTTTAGCCGATATAGCTGCTACTAGAAGAGGGCGTGGAGGGTCCTGTGGCTGATAACCATCCTCAAATTTTCTGTTGTCAGTGGTATGTTAGAAAGAGTACAACGTGCATATTCAACTGTGTATCCTAAGCTGATGTAACCCCTGCTCTTTGTTTACTCATGGAAACAGCTTGTTCTCCAATTGACCCATTTTCTGCAGAAACTTTGGTGATCTTCATTATACTTCCTGAACTAAAGAAGTTGATATTCCGTGCTCTGGAGGAAAAAGAATGGCGTGCCTTGCTTACCTCATTAAAGTCTGCCTACTGGGGGGTCTCGGGAGCTCCCTGTGCCTTATTAGTCCTTGTGTAACTTCTCTGTGTAGGTTCCTGTTAGCCTCTCCGGCTGAGAAGTCAGGTTCCCGGGTAAGCTCGCGGTAGTGTTTTCAGAGGAGAGATTGTGCCGTTGTCCTCGGGTGGTTTAATGGGACAAACTGCAAGACTTGCAAATCCTTTGAAGTCTCAGAAGGGCTTTGAAGCAGTATCCCATAAGCATTACATTTTTCAGGTGATGTTTCAGGGAGCCATCAGCTATGTTTAGATCTACAATGTGGAAACAACCGGTTTTGCATTTCTTGAGCAAAATAAGTTCTGTAGCACTTGTGTTAGGTTTATTATAAAAACACGTTGCTGCACGCTGTTCCTTTTGCTGCCATAACATTCCTTGAAATGGACTGAGCTGGGATATAGAAATACTTGTTTAATTCTTCCCAGGTTTCCGGTGGCCTTGCTGGTGCACCGTATTTTAACACAGTTCAGTGCAGTAGGGCTGAGGATGCTTGTGTACCACAATAAAAAACTTATTTGTTAATTTTCCCAGATGCTGTGTGTTCCCGCTGGCCCATTGCAGCGGTGTTAGTGAAAAAGTATTTTGGTGTAGATGTGACTTTCGGTTTTGATGATGCTGTTCGAGATCATTCAGTAGGAAAGAGTTACCCGGGGTTGTTGAGTATTGTAGCCAGCGTTGTGTGCCTTTGTGAAGAATATTTTGACTTTTTTTAAAGCAGAACAGTTTTGAGAAAGGTGTATTGCAAATGGTATGGCAATCTTAATAAGGAGGATGGCTATATATCTCTTTAGGGTGATGTGTTTGACGCTTTTAGTAAGAAATGCAAGGACTCATAGTAAAATCTGAGTCAAAATGCACTTTGTCTGCCTAAGCACATACCATCCAAAAGTCTTTGTCAGGCTTGCCCCTTAGTGAAAGATTTAAGATACTATAAACCAGAAAAAATAGACAGCTTGACTGTTCAGATCACGCGTTGTTTTACTGCGGCTTCTGTAGCATTATCTGAAAAGCCCTTGGCTAGTAAATCCCGGGTTATCTTTGCCTGCTACCTTGTCTGTGAGTGCAGTGACTATTTTTTTTCCCCAGAGAAACTTGCCATGGAGTTTCCTTTCACGCATTCTGGATTTCACCTCTGGTGAGAGCAGTTTTTAATTGCAGTCCCACCATCACTTCCAGCTAGCAGTACTGCTGCGTGAAGAGATCCTCTCGTCTGGGGTGGCACTACCGTGGATGTAGGGCAGGAGAAGGTAAAGCGGACAAAAGCGCTGATCCTTGTAACTGGGAACTTTGTGCTGGGGCCGGCGTGAGGTGGGAATGCGCAGCTGGGGGCAGGCCAGCTGCTTGTGCTGGTTTATAGTAGCGGTGAATGTGTGGCCGTAAGTGCTTTGCGTAAACAGCCTTCGATTCATTACATGGTTTCCTTTCTGCTCCTGCAGCCTGTGACAACTTGTCACCCTTCCTCTACCTGCCACAAAACAAATCAGTGGCTTAATGTAGTGGTTTTCTGATTGTGTTTTTTAAATAGAAAATAGTTGGCTTCTCTGGTGTGTGTGGTTTTCTGTTAAGTCTCCAGGGTCTCTAGAGCTCAAATTCTTGGGTTTTTCTGTTACTGTCAGAGTTTATAGCTCTTTGAAATGAAACCCAAGATCCTCATGTAGACAGCAAGAAAGACCACCATGGTTTGAGATGAGCAACGCTGCAGCTGGCCTGTGCTTGAAACATGAGACCTGTGAATCTGTGTAGCTTCATAATTTGTAGTGTGTCGATCTGTGATGCAGACAACGCCGGTCTATGGCAACATCGAAATCAGACCCAGTATCTGTATGGACTGGTTGTGTTATGTACCACCGCTTTAACATCTGTGTTTTCGTTAGTTTGATGTAAACTTTCCGTCTCTGGCATTTTTGCTTCAAGAGCTAGAAGAGTAGTTGTATTTTTTTCACTAAAATCTTCGCTATTATGCAAACACAAGGAAGATCTGCAAGAATTGATGCCTGCCTTATGCCAGTTGGTGTTAAAGAATACAGGAGGATTGTCACCATGTTAGATGCTGCGTACGCAGCTGCATATTGGAGTTGCCTGGGAGTTTGTCCCCCTTCCCTGTTAATTTAAATCCTAACAGCACTCATGTGGAGGTGTTTTTTTTACACCTCTTCTTACAGTCTGTAACTATGGGTTGCTATTTCCATTAATATAATCTCCTTTTTTTTCCTGTTGGCTGGAAGTTTTGGTGGACTGCAAAGTAAAACTCTTCCATCCGCTGATGGATATTTTGCTTTTTGGTTGCGGGGCTGCAGGGAGGGAGGCGGTGGGTGGCAGTGGTCAGGCACCGTGCGCATCTGGTCCTCTCCTTGCTGCGGTGTTTGCTCCAGATCGGCACGTGAGCGCACGTGTTATCTGCCTGGTCACCTTACGTGGAGCCAAGTATTTGTTGCTGGTTTTTCATGCTGAAAGTGAGCTTCTCCGGTGGTGTTCTGAAAGCACAAGGCACTAGCCAGGCGTATCTGAATTCTTTTTTCTCTCTGAAGTTCAAGCTAATCCAATAATGTGTTGCTGGAAGAGCAACTGCAGCGGTTCAGACTTGCTTTTTCTTTTTGGGGGAGAACCAGTGCTCTTCTCTTGAATTCCCCAGAAATCACCATCTGGTAGATGAAACACAGATGCTGTAACTTTTTTGTTTGTTTCAGTAAGATTTTTATTTACAGTTTCTTTGGATATGTGCCATCAAAGTGTGGCTCTTTAGGCAGGAGAGGCATTTTCTGCAGAAGCAAGTGGCTGTGGCAGGTGATGTTTCTGTTTAAAAGACAGAATGGGAAAGGGGGAAATTACTGTACGGTGATATTCAAATTCAAGTTCTCAGTGGGTTCACAAATCTTTCTCCTCCTCGTTGGAGAGGAAAGGAGGTACAGACTTCACCATGTCACATTCTGAGATGATCCTCTGCTGTCTACCTCCAAAAAGAAATTTGCCTTTTTCTGGAGCTGGCTGTGTACCTGCAGATAACTCGAGCCTGTTGAATTGTCGCCTTCACAGCCTAGGGAGGCTTTTGCTTTCTCCTCAGACTACTTACATTTTTCTCTTCCAGCATTATTTTCTGGTGAAACACATGTTTATTCATTAAGAATTAACACCAGTTTTCTTGGAGCCAAGTAAGCCATAGGTACCTCTTAAATCTACTTTAACCGCTCTGGGATTGTTTTGTTTGTTCTTGTAAGGTACATGGAGGTAGGTGGCCGTCAGCTGGAGAAAGGGCAGGAGCTTCAAGGGGGGTCTTTCCGTTTGTGTGAAAGTTAGGAATTCTCAGGAAAGTCACGTCCCATTGACACAGATTGTGCAAGGCAAGTGTTCCTGCTGGCTGTAACTTCCTACAGAAAAAGAAGTGTTATGTTTTCTACCCCTCTGCCAACAGTTCTCTGACAAACCTTTGCTCCTCAAATCGGTGTCATTTTTTTCCTCCTGTGAAAATGCCTCCGCTTTGGTGCGCCTGCTCCTGTGGCTGGTTTGCAAACACGGCCTGATTATTTGGGAATAGCGATGGGAAAAAGAAAATTTCACAGTGGACTGATTAAGGTAGAAGTAGCTCATGAAACAGGGTCGTTATCCGTAGTAAGGGGTGAGATAAGTTTTTTGTTTGGTTTTTGTTTTTACAGCTCCACTAGTTACCGACTGGCTTCTATGGAGATGCTTCTTGGGAGTTTGTCGGTGCTGGGGTTTACTGTAATATTTTCTAGGGAGAAAAGCCCAAGGAGTAGGCTGCATTTTGGGGGGAGGAGGGGAAAGGATAACTTTAACCAGGAAAAAAGCAGCGTTTAGCATTAATTTCTGTGGAAGATTATAGTTGCCCTTACAAACCTACTGTGCGTTGCTGGAGACTGACTGAAGTAGCAAGCGAATATTTTATCCTTGGGAAGGTGCTATTTTCAGTGCTGCTGCAACAGATGTGACTGGTTTATTTTGTTTGGATATGCTCATTTTTCATTTGTTTCTCAAAAGCTGCAGTTCGTGGTGGCTGCAGCCACTCACAAGTCCTCTAGCAACTCAGCTAGCAGGTTAGATGTGGGGTTGCCATCGAGCTTACTGGCGGTGTTTGGGGTTTGTGACTCTTCCCCGGCCAGTGTTGCTCGAGTCTAAGGCTAAGCTCCTGTGGCAGCAGACTTTGTAAAAACCCACGCGGGCAGCTTGTACAGCCCAAGGAGATACAGTTATTTCTTCTCTGTAGTACTTGCTATCACAGGATGGTCTGCAGTTCCTAGCAGACTATTTGTTTTCAAGCAGTGAGAGCCCAAGTGGGTATGTGGAGCTTGAAAATGGGGTGGGGAGGGATTAGACCAACTGATAGTAACAGAGAAACCTACATTTCCCTTAATATAAATATAGGTAATAGTAAGGATGCTTGTATTAAATTGAGGGGAAGAACACCTATGCGTTGAAGTGGTAGTTTAACAAGTTGGGTTCCGACTAGCCGTGGTTTTGCTGTTTTATTTTCACTTTGTGTCTTATGATGCTAAATGGATCAATTTGGTGGAATAAAGCAACTCATGAGATGAGGATGGCATAAATAATGGAGTCTTAATGGACATCATCCCGGTAAATCGTTACACTAAATAAGCCACGTTAATGGCGAGGTGATTGCAGAATACCAAAACGCGTTGGTAGTGCGATATTAGACTGAATTTTTAAACGTTATGAGATGCAATAGGATGGGTTTAATAGCAACTGCGTTCAGAGCAGGATGAAGGTTAATACTAACTCCTGGCTGCTTGAGGGATGGCACTGATCGTCCCCAGGGCGAGGACGAGTGATGGTTGGGTGTAGTTACAGAGCTGCGGAGTTGGGAAGTGTGCGTTTTCAGGGCTGAGGATTTTAGGAAGAGGTGAACCCTTACTGCAATGACAGTTAAAAAGAAAATGCCAGGCTATGGCTTAGGTTTCTGCTAAAGACCTGGCAGCATGTTATGGGTTGATGCTTCGTAGGCTCTCCATCAATTTGAATCGTGCTCTGAAACAACTGTCGTTCCCCTCTCTGGCGAAATTAATGTGATCAAAGATTGCCCCAATCTCACACCTGAGAAGAAATTACTTCTGCTGCTAGATTTCATTTTCATTCTCAGAACTGATTTATGTATCTTAGTAGGCTAATAACTTCAGTAATGTGAGTAATCCTTCATCTGAAATTTGCACTGGGTAAGGTGAAAATTTGGAGTTAGAGGAGGGGAAAAGAGCAGGAGCGGTTCAGTCTCTCTTGGGGATGGGGGAAGGAGTGGATCCAGACACCTCGGTAGCTGGAATCCACCTCCGGGCACCCTTTGTGTGAGTTACCCTTGTACAAATCTCTCTTGCTGGCACTGGTTTGTAAATGGAAAATATGGAAAACTGGGGGGAGGAGACATCAAAATTAGTAACTTAATCTTGGAGAAGGCAGGTTTGATGCTAAGAGGTTTTTTTCCTCTGGTTTATGTATCTCAGATTAAGTATCTCTATTAGTGTTGATGGTGAAACTTCTCTCCTGATTGCTTTGCCCTTTCCCTTGTGTCTTGACTTTTCACTCCCATTGGATTTACTTGTTGTACTTCTTCCTCACTGCAATTTTTCCTTCCCTTCTTCCCAATAATCCTCTTGCGAAGATGGAGACAGGAGAGTTGGGAGCTGAGACCCGCGCTCTTCTGCTGCTGGCTCGCTGCTTCAGGGCACCCCACACCTTCTCGAGCTGATGTCGCTGGCTTCAGTGAGCAGGGGTGAGGTATAACTGACAGGGGCTGAGGTGGAAATAGGAGAGGAATTTTCCTACAGTGGCTCCTGGGTCTTGGTGTGCTCTGGCAATGTCAAACTTTGCTTTTTAATAAACATAAGGCTCCAGAAAGCTCTTTCAGTTCTTAGTGACTGTCTCTGCCAGTCCCTGCAGAAGTGTTTATGCCTGAGCAATGCCTTGTAAATGCAAATCTTTTTTTAAGAAGATGTTACTACATAAAAGTATTTTTCATTTAAATTTACAATTGACATTCTGCACTAATGCGTAAGCTTACAATGCCCTAGTAAAATGGTTAAATAAAAAGTGCCTCTGAACCTTTCTCTGATTAAAAATTAAACACCCATCGGCTTATTCAGTTACTGTTCTCCCTCTCGCATGCTTGTGCCACCGAGGCCAACTTCAAAAAGTTGCTTTAAGTGTGTTTCATCGTAAAAACTGAGGCTGTTCTGGGTTGCCAAAAAGGACTACAAAAAGTTCAGTGCTGTGGGGTACCCAAGTGCGAAGGAGTCCCTTTTGGCTGAGCTACTTCGTGCTTTCAGTCTTGAAACCATCAGCTAATTGGGGGTGCTGGAAAAACAGAGCAGGTTTTTTGTTCTTTTTCTTTCGGTATCTGAAAAAGGTTGCAAAAGAAATGGGATCTGCCAGTTCTTACGTGCACTGAAAGAGCCAGGGCTGGACTGCTGATGCTCTGGATGTGGCAGGGAGGAGAAGCAGAGAGCCTGTCTGAATTTCCTTGCAAAACGGGTTAGTGGACAGAGGATCATTGTCTGGGAAAATCAAATCTCCATGTCAAGCAGGAATGTGTATAGCTGTTGAAATAATTTTGCGTTTTTTCTTTTAAAGTGATCTGGATGTCCTCAGTTTGAATGCTGCCCGTTGTGTCTCGGATCGGAAGTGGTGTTCTCCTAATGGGTTTGTGGGTTTCCTGGATGTCAAAGGCGCTAACGTGTTCGATGTTAGATTACCAATATACGAGGCTTTATGCTGTTCCCGCTTGCTGGCAGCAGGTACCCATAGAGCAGGCCCCTGAGAGCTGCTGGGGCAGAAACACAGCTTAAACCACAGAGCTGGAGCACCAAAATGTGGTGCCAAAGTGGACAGAGAGAGCCAGGTACCAGAATGGGCTGTCAGATCTCTTTTGGCAAGGGGATTGGGGTGAGGTGGGTTTTTTTGTTGGGTTTTGGGGGGTTTTTTTGAACATTTGGGCTCCAAGGAATGGGTTTTGGTGGAGCAGCCAGCAAACAAACTTTGTTTTTAAATCTTCAAGTCTGTCAGTTGAATTTTCTGCTTAAAAAAATAATACCCATGTCTTGTGGCACAAATAAAAGAAGATATGTCAGTCTTTTCTGGAAAAAAACCCCCAACTATTTCTTTTGTCCAACGATATTAATTCAACCTCTGAAAGTAACCGTAGAGCTGTTCTGAGCAAGAACCTAAGATAAAAAACAAAAATATGATCTACAGGTTGCTTCTAGCAGTATTGCTAGAACATCATGGTAACTTTTATGTTTGATCCTTATTTTCAGTATTTTGGAGTTAAGGTTTTTTTTTTCTTCTCTTCGCTACTTTGTTGTATCGTGTAAGAAAAAAATCATTTATTGCGTTAAATCATGCAAGAATTGAAATGGTTTCTTATTGTAAGCTGCAATCACATCAGTTCTTGGGAGTTTTATACTTTATCTCAGTTTTATTCCTTATCCTACTGCAGGTTGTGGTGTTAAGCTTTTCATTGCCGCAGTTAGGGCAAGACACTTTATTTTTAATCTTTTTAAAAGTGAGCCCCAGCTTTGTCAAGTAATCCTGACTTAAATGCCTGGAGCTTTTAACAAAACGTACCAAATATTATGGTGCTTTTGATTTAAAAAAAAAAAAAATTATGAGAGGTTGTAAAAATGCAGATGGAAAGCATGGAAAATTTAGCTTCCAAAGTGCTTTTCTTGTTCTGAGGTAAGGATACTCTTCATTTTGGGGTTATTATGGGAACTGCCTGCTTTCAGCTCTCTTGGGCAATTGCTTCCAAGTGAGCACTGTCTGGGTGAACGTCCCAGCTCCATCAAGGATGGAGATTGCTTGGACAAAGCAGATAATTTAGTGTTTCTTAGGGCTCAGACAGAGAAAACATTTATGCAGTACTAAAGCCAACAATCTGAAATGTTTGTAAAAATCTCTTCAAGCTCAAAAGTAAGCACTGTGGGGCTTGATTTTCATTTTGACTGATTAAATGATACTGGCAACGCTTCCCTTATCCATTACATCTTATGCATATAAAGCTGTAATTAGGACGGGGAACCCAAGTAAGGGCAACATTAGCTTATCTGTGAAAATAACACTTGCAGATTTTTCTCTGCGTATGTAACAGAAATTCATCCCTGGAGATGAAATGGGAACATCAGATTTGGGTAGGATGGAAGTAATTTTAAATTTGAAATAAAAGCTGTTTTTCATAACAAAATCTGTTGTTCAGAGCTGGAGAAGATTGGAGAACAAGCGCTGTTTGCTGTCTCTATTCCATGAAAACTTTAATTTTAAGGCTGTATTTTTAAAGGAATAAACAAAATGGTAATGCCAACTGCAAACGTGGGTTTTAATATGTGCACAGATGAATATAAAATGGATGCTATTCAGATGCGCTAGCTGTGAGCAGCGGAATTTGTGTGTTTTGCCCGTAAATCAGGATGGTGGGGGATCGACACCCTGTGGCTTTGCCCTACCCATCGAGAGCAGCATTGCCACCTCCGCTTGCCCCAGGACCGTGCAAAAGCCTCGGATCCAATACGAAAAATCACCGATAAGGGATTTACTAATGACTTTTCACTATCTATGCTTTCCTTCCCCTCGCCACGTATTTCTTGATTGTGCTGTGAAGTCTTCAGATCCATCTCCACCACCTCTCGCCTTAAAAGATACTGAGCTCTGGCACTCAGAATTATCTGCTGAATATTTTATGTGCGTCTTCCCTCTCTCTTCCCCTCCCTAAATTCACATCACCGGTTAGCATTATGAAATCCTGAGCTGCGTGTTGCTTTAATTGGAGGAAAAGGGCAGTAATATATTAAACTCTTTCTAGCTGAAATGGGATAACACACCACACACGCAAGATGTGTTTGCGCAAAACGGTCCCGAGATTCTCGTTGTTGGAAGTTAATGGTTTAGCAGAACGGCACGGTGGCATCTTGTGTTGCGAAAGCAAACAGAAAGCAGTGGATGTGACTTTATTTTTGTATTCTGTGGTTATTCACTGGCTGGGAATATTTCAATGGAACAGCAAGAATGGCAAACAAAAGGAAAAATGGGGCCACTGCTCCCTGCTCGCCACTTCCAATGGTTCTGCTGGCCTTGGCAATTCTCTCTTTTGCCATTCTGCTCCCGATTGCTTTTTTTTAAGGCTGACCCCAGGATTGGAAAACTGAATTTGCATCCATTAGAAAGAAAACCTTTTTTTCCACTGAAAGATACAGCACCTTTTTGTTTTCAAAGGGAACGTTTACCCTTCACCTTCAATCTTGTGAAGGGTTAGGCAAAGCAGTTCTTGCTAGCTGCAAGTTCTTGCAGCTTTGTCTCCTGTAGCTGGCGTGTGTGATGAGGTGACACTTTTGCGGTTCAGATTCTCCGTTGCAATAATGTTTGATTTGTAGCTCTGGCTTCCCATTTGTCTCTGTACCGTTGTGTGTGTGTGTAACGGGGTATGGATTATATTTTATGAGTTTTGACACTTTGAAACTTGCCTTATACTTAAAGTCGAGTATAAATGTTTTTGCTCCAGGCTAGCTAAAAAAGTGATTTCAGAACAGTAGGGTTTTCTTAAGGAAATTTAAAATGACTGGACTGGGGTTTTGTTTGGTTGGTTTGCTTGTTACTTGGTTTAATTTGCCTTTTAAAATCCAGCTGCATCTTTCCCTCTGGCCAAATGGGTCTTATTTGCTGTTGTTGCTTGTAAGATCTACCTGTGTCTGCCATGCCTTGGCCCTCGAGCGGGAGTGTGCAGGTATTTCCTCTGAATGAAGCGTGCTGGGGAAAGGCTGAAGAGGAATTTGAAAAATGCTGTAAGAGCAGCTGAGTAAGTAGTTGGGATGTGACAGCAAGGTGTGTCAGGCAGGTGTACGCCAATACGTAATACTCGTAATTTGCTATTTATTAGACAGGTTACGTGCCTCTTTAGAACGGCTAATAAACATCTGTGACAGTTATTTTCTGTAACTTTTCCTGTTTTATAAAACATGTGAGCAAGTACCTGGTTGAGGGTCAGCGTGAGAGTCCACAACTGGAAACCGTTTGTTGCTTTACTAATGTGGTGTTCTTACTTGACAGGATGTTTCGCCTTCGGTTTCTTCCCGTTGCGGCGGGGCTGTCTGCTGTTTCGCGGCGTTACCATGGGACGGCACATCACCCCAGGACCAGGCGTAGGCTCATGGTGGCGGCTTTCGTAGGGACGACTGCAGTGACAGCAAGTGCCAGGTTCCTTTGGCAGAGGTAATATATTTTTCTTTTTTTTTTCCTGAGATCTCATGCTGCTTTAGTCCTGTGGTAAGCACCTGCAGATGGGTTTAAGATCTGCAAAGCATTATTGGCATTATTGCTTGTCCTGCTTCTGCCGCATGGAAGGAATGGCTGTTGCTGACTCCCTGTGGAGCTTCTTTGCTGCTGTGAGTAGCCAGAGAGATGCAAAAAAGCTCAGAGCTGAAGAGTTTTCCTCTGTAGCCATCCTCAGCATGGGCTGTTTGCCCTTGGTGGGCTTTGCTGCGGCTTCCCCCGCGTGGTGATGCTCCACGGGTCTGTGGTGTTGTGCAAAGAGAGATCTGTTGGCTCTGCCAACCTGGGTGAAAACGTTGTGCTTTCAGCTTCTGGGGGTGCTGCTAGGGTCAGCGCGCTTGGCCAGGGGATGCTACTCTGGTTTTCTTTGCGTTCTGCTGACTGCTTCACATACAAATCATAGCAGAGGAGCAGAACGGGACAGTCCGTCTTTTGGTGGTAAGGTAGCGGCACACAAGGCTCATGAGGCTTTTAAGGGCCAGAGTCTGAGCACACCTACTCTGAGCGATGAAGCTCAAAGCTTGTTTCCGTAACTGCGAGGAGAAAGGGGCTATTTGTGCTTGCCTGAGGTGACCTTCACTGAACTCTGGGCCCATGCCACGTTTGAAATACATCAAGGACTCCCTTCTCTTCCCTCAAAATGTGGAAGCGGTGTGGCACCAGCAGTGTCACTCAAGCTCATGGCTGCAATTAGAGTCTGAAAATAAAATCTTCGCTGAAAACCTGTCTTATTTCCGTTCCAATATTTAGATGATTTATTGCTGGCTCTCAGCTCACCCGTGTTGTGGCTAGAAGGCTCTAGTTTTAATGTAACAGGAGGAAGATGGTGGTAATTGTTCTGGCTGTTCCTAGAGCTGTCAAACCTCTCTGTCTGCTAAAAGGAGTTGCTCAGGCAGAGGAAGAACACAGTGATCCAGCACAGTGTCGTCTTATGCTGCATTTTGCTAATAACCTGCACTTATGTAGTGCCTCTTTATCTGCAGGACCTGAACGCCTCTGCGGGGATGGCCAGGATAACACCCCTTTTCAGGCAGGGAAGTGAGCAGGGTTTTTTCCACTTAAAATATCCTCAGCGTGATTGTAAAGTAGGTAGGACACCATGTCCTACGTAAAGCTCTCCCAAAGACACGGAGTTAATATCTCCCTCCTGCAGCAGATTCGCTCCTGCTTTTAACAGCAGCAAAATTGTCAGTTGTTAGCTTTGCCTTTTATCAGGAGGAAGGTGCTTCCTGCAGCAAAGAGCTGCTAAGGGTATGCGGAGTGCTAGGTCAGGGACTGATTTTTGGCTCCTGGAGTGCTTGGCTGGTCCTTGGAGGCCCCTGGGCACTGTGGCCAGGCTTGACCTTGCTCAGCTGAGAGCGCTGATAGAAATCGGGTAAAGGAGATGGCAGCCTCTTTTGGTCCAGTGTGGCCTGTGATCGCCCCAGGCCTCATCAGTCTGGAGAGACTGGCTTGCTGTGATTTTTATTCTTTTTCTTTCCTTGCTCTGTCTCCTTTGTCTTTTATAAATTTGTAAAGCACTAAGTAGAATTGTACAGATTTAAGTATTCCTTTCCTGTATGAGCCATGAAATAAATCCACAATGTCTGTAACTGTAAAATAGAAGTACATCCAGGTTTACGGTGTTACTTTAATTGCTTGGCGTACAGCTGTTGAATAAGAGGAGGAACAAAACTGGTATGTTTGGTGTAGAAAATACTTCATACTGACACCTGTAGGAGTTTTAAACAGAATCTCAAATAGGCATTTTAACATTGTGTTTAAATAAATGAGGGATGAGAAACTGCAAATTTCCTTTTGTCTTTTACGATGTATAAATTGAGTGGTTAGTCGAGTTTAAGAATAAGCGTAGGTGATTAAAAAATGTTTTTTAATGACATCCTGATTATTCAGGTAGTTACACCCTGGGTTTTTACAGTAAGTAGCAGTAAGTATAATGAATTAGTTGTAAATATGTAATACATGTAGCCAGGGCACGGGGATCGAATAAGCCAAGTGTCACTGAAAATGTAATTTATATACTATAGAGAGAAATCTCCTTGTACATCTGAGTATTTACACTTAGTAGTAAGTGATTTTGATTTATTAAATGTTGCAGCGGTATTTAAATGGGAAGCAGGTTAGGGAGCTCCTTTGCGTAACCAGTCCTGTTGGTGCAGTGAGTCTGTCGTGGGGATGACCCGTGATGCTTGTTTTCCTTCGGTTAGCGAAGGAACCGTGCTTCTGTCGTGACATGAAACTCCTGTGCGGCACAGTTAGTCTCTGGGGGGTCCAGCAGGTCCTAAGTGTGGCTCTCTTAGCATTGCAAAGAATCGCTGTCCCTTTAATGGCAGATGACCCTAACGAGGAGTCTGTGCCTGCTGATACTCTGCTTAACCATGGATGGTCTGTCAACGAAGCTGAGACACTCCGTTGCCGTTTGAGTAAGGAATGCAGTAAGGGATGCTCTCCTGCAGGCTGTCAGTGAAGTTTTCTTTTAAGATGAGGGATGTCTCCCTCTTTTTGTTTTCTTACAATTATTTTTCTTTCCAGTTAAGGCATTAAAGATACAGGCTGAATCAAGAAGCAATTGAAAATAATCTTAGGCTTCTTGGGCTAGATAAGTAAGAGTTGATGCAGTGTTAGAGGAAGAGCGATAATAAAAGGAAAAGAGTATTTGACTTGTATTTCTTTTTGTCATCTGCATAGAGCCTTGTGTAAATGCCCCAACTCTTCTTGACTGACATGTGGGAAGCAGCTCTGCATCTCTTATCAGTACTCAAAAAAACCCCCAAAACCCCAACCATTTTATTTCAAAACAGATTTCGTGTACTTCTGATGATGAGGAACCTTGCAAAAAGGGATTAATGTGGTGGTGCCTGTATGTGAATTTACTCTTTCTGCTACTTAGCATGAAGACAGGACTTCTCAGGTGGTTTCTGACTGTCATGTGCAGCCTGAAACCAGTGTATTTCAGATTGATTCTGTAGGATATGCTTTGAGCAGTGTCAGAAGCCAGTGCTGGGGTAAGGAAGCCCACACAAAGGTAGAGGAGAAGTTAAGGATTGAAAATACATCTCTAAAAAACGTCAGTGGTTGTATGATGCGAGATAGGAAAGACTTATTTTGTGTCTTCCTGAGATTGGAGATGGGTTGATGGGATCTTCATGTTTGATCTGTATCTGTGTGTAGCTTTCTGCACAGCTGTCCGTTGCAGGTGAGTGTTGGTCTTGTTGCCTTTGCTGTCTTCCAGGAGCTCCTGCTGCCTGCTTTTGGTGGAATATATCTCATCTAAATAATTATACGACAGGAGTAGCTAATGCTGCTCTGTTCTGCCGTGGTGAAGAATACTTCAGCAGTGCAAATAACTGAGCTTAAAAGACTAATGAAGTTTACCCTTGCTAAGCAATAACTTCAACTCTGAGGATTTCCAGCTGGCAACAGAAGCAATTAAGTATCTGGGCATTGGTATAATGAACTGAATTAATTAATTGAAGTAAATCTTGGCACAGTCATTGGCTAATCTAAATGAGGCATTAATATATGAGAAGTACTGAACCTCACAGTTTGCAGCAAGCTTAATGTTTATAAAAAATACGCTGTTACTGATACTCGTGTAAAACTTGTGTTCTCTATTTGTAGTTCCAAATACTGATTTAGTGTGTTATTAAATGGCCACAGATATCTTCTTTATGTCACAAACCTTCCTGGCTCAATCGGTGGGTGGCGGGCATGTGAAGGCGCTTAAATGGGTGTTTCAGTGCTGAAGCTTGTCACTCAATCAGCCTGGTATTGAATGAAATAAGGGAGCGAATGTACCTTTGGGGAGCATAGAAGGATCTCTGTAAGCAGAGTCCTACCAGTGCTGTTCCTGGTTGACTGGAAGTATTTGGTTATGCTTAATTTCTTATCCTTCCGCAAACACAGTAGCAGTAAGCGTAAGAGCAAGGCATCTGTGCTGCTCTGGAAGTTGGTTAACAAGATCTTTGCTACCGGTGTGTTTGTGTCTAGCGTGGTACTCGGTCTTATTTTGCCTCATCCCCTTGGCCTTATTCTGTGCTCTTCTGGTTCTTGCCCCATCCTGCGTGGAAGTTGAAGCAATTAAGCTTGAGATACTCGTCTCCCAGCCCTGGCGGTATATTCTCATTCTGTTACAAGCTGCTCTTTCGCAGGCTCCGCTCCTCAGCAGCAAGCTGAGCTGTTTTGGTCCTGGCTGCTGCTTCTGCAGATTGCGTTCCATCTCTACCATTTCTTCCTCTCTTCCTCCACCCTCTTCTCCTTTGGCTATCCTGTATCAAGTGCACAATTGCTTTACTGGAAGATCCTCTGTAGGAAAGACCCTTTGTCTTCCTTGCTCTGCTGACCTTCACTGCTTTTTGTGTTTGGCTTTTCTCCATCGGCGCTTCTGAAATTAATTTTGAAGCCTAGATCAGCCCTTAGCTAACTCTGTTTAAGAATGCATGGCTTTTTTGCATCAGTGTCTTAGGGGCTTTAGAGTAATTTGCTTAGAATACATTTTTAGTGGCAGAATTGCTGGAAATACCTTATGCCAGCTGAAACGGAAACTTTGAAAAAATCTTTGTTGTAGTAAAACAAAGGAAACCACATAAATCGTACTCAAGAGGGGAGAGACCTGTTTTATAGTTATAGATGTGTCAGGTACTAGTTAACCTGATGTAGGAGAGAAAAGATGAAAAAATGTAGGTATTATCTGTGTTAGGTTATTTTTATTTTGAGAGCTCTGCTCCATTTTTTTTAATTCTTTGTGAGAGGTGACGGAATTAAGAGACTATCCTTGGGATTGCTGTGCTGAGGGTTTTCTCCTAAGGCTTGAAGCCACACTGATCTATGAGTGGTGTCTTGAAAGAGCACTGTGTCCTTTCTGGTGGCTTTTGGCTTCATACTATCTTTACCCATGAGCATCAGGGGAAGGAAAGAATCTGATGCCGGGGAATGAGCCAAAGTCAAAACTTTGGAGTCAATGAGGAAAACATCTGAACTGCCCTGGGGGGGAGTGACCTTAGCTGACCTGTGGAGCTTAAAGCACAGGTATCGCCCTAAGCCTGCAGAGCCCTGGAGTTTGATCAGTGCGTGTTCGTAATATCTTATTTAAATGTTGCATAGCAAATTGGAGCTGGGATTTGTGCGGAGAAGCCAGGTGGAAATGCAAATAACTGCTTCCTGAATCGTCTTGGTTTGCTGCGACTTTATGGGGACTACACTTTGAATTCTGCCTCTTAACAGGATAAGCGTTGTTTGAACCCTGGGTTTTTAATGTCCCTGGAAAGGGCACTTTTTAATCTTTTTTTAAAAATACGGGTGCCCTCTGGTGGCCAAGTTCACGCCTGCTGCCTCCCCTTTGCACTCAGTAACTAAAAATACCTGCTCACCTCGCCCTCATCCCCAAGAGCACGTTGGCTGTCCTCCAGTAGCTCTCTGGAAAGCAACATCTCTCCAAGAAGTCACATCATTTGGGAGTGGAGTAGGGGGAATAGTTTCCTGGCTCAATAGAGGAAGCACAGAAACTGTAAAGATCACTTAGTTTTGATTAGTTCCTGATTTGGAAGTGAAGTGCCAATGCAGTCATTGAGTGTCACCCCTTTAGGGTCTAGTCTTGTCATGGCTGTCGCTTTCTTATGATGTTTAGTGTCCACCACTGCCTGATGGCCCAGCTGCCTTCTGGGCTGTGCTAAAGGTTGGATCTGCGGGGAGGAAGCAAGGGAGGAAACTAGGGATGGGCATAATGTTCATTAAGTAAGGCTTTAAAACAGAAGTTAGCCTAACCTTGGGGTTTTTATTGCTTTTTGCTTTGGCAAATTTCTACAACTTCAGCTGTCTCCTGCAGCTGGCTGTTGTTGAGACGTGCTGGTCGAAGCTATATGCTCTTTTTTTGGTGTCTAGACCACATATGGGATCATGTGTTATTGCTGCTCATGGGGCCAGCTGAAGAGAACAAAAGGCTTGTGAGGTTGAGGAGGCTTCGTTTAATGTTACACAGCCCATCTGTTTTAAGTCTGCCAAAACAGCTGCGGGATAGCATGAGGTGCTGGCTGGGAGGGGCATAATGCTGTTGAATACCCTAGAGTTGATGTTGGAGCAGAACAGGTTTTGATTGATGTTAATATAGACATAGCGGAGAATTGCTCCCTCCTTGACTTGCAGCTGAATTTGTTGGGACTTTAGTCCCAAGAGCATGAGGCCAAATTCTCGGAAGCATGCAGCTGTGTGAACGTGTCCCAGGCTGGAGAGCAAAAAGTGGTGCCAGGAATGACCTCCTCTGGTCTTCCAGTTGTGAATGGCAGTATGGCCTGAAAGCTGTGATGTGTTAGCCCCATCTCTGACTGACCTCCCGTGGTCTTCCCCTGCTGTCTGCTTTTAGCTAAAGACCAAGTTTCATGGGAATTAAGAAATCTGAAGGGATCTCATTTCCCTACAAGGGATCTTGTAGCCCACATACCTTTTCCCATAAGTCAATTAAAGGTTTCACACTCCTTTGGGTACCCAAAGCAGTAAGATGTTCCCTGCATTTAAACAACTCCATCTTGCACATTCCAGCTGTGAGAGTTGTTGGTCGGATGCTTGGAGCACTCTTCCTTTCTTCTTCCCCACTGACCTGCTCAAGTTCCTCTCTATTTCTAGAGAATTATTTTATATAACTTTAGTCCTCTGGCAACACCACTTGCTGTAGCTCTACATTTGCTCTCTTGTGTTCTTGTGTCTTCAATGGAAATGAAGATGGATCGAGTAGCACGGTCAGGTAGACAAACGCTGCTTGTTGGGAGCCTATAAAACGCTCTGGTGTGGAAACACCTGCTTTGCTCTGTGCACGTGGATAGGCTCACCCATTTCTTATTGCCTTGCAGGACTGAGCCTGTAGCTTGCACAACAAAACCAGATGCTGCAGTGATTAATGTTGTAGCACATCTTCACTTAATGGCTTGTTGCATTATTGTAGATGGTCTGGGAAAGGGAACAGATGCTGATGATAATTCATGTTCCTTCTCTGCCAGATAACTGGATGTTGAGGCTGCTCTCTCTTAAAAGTTCTTCATGATGCTTAATTATAGATATAGGCTAGTTAAACTAGATGGATAATAGTGTGTTTTGGATTAATGAACTCGTGTTCACATTTTATATTAGTATAGAGACCTGATTTGTCTGTCCTTACAGAGAAACTAGATATTTTCAAGGAACTTGGAGAAAACAAATATTGAAAGTCACAATTCACATCAGTTTTTCTTTATGTGACATTATACATGTGAAATATCAACTACACACACTTGATGTGTATAACATGCCTGGTAAGTGAATAAGTGCTTCAGTGCAAATGAGCTCCTTGATTGCTGAAGGTGGAAGTAAATGTAATATAGACAACTTCCCAGCATTACTGCTTGCCTTGGCTAAGCTCTACTTGAGCTAGAGCTTATCTCCCCCCGATTCAGTGGGAGGAGCCCATTCAATCTTGATTTTGTAGAAACCATTGGGGGAAGAGAATCTGTACATGAGGGAAATGGTTAATTATCTGCGCTGTGAACAAGGCTCTGTGTTGTTCTCGGCCTTGGTGTACGCTAGTGCCTGCTTTCAGCCATTTCTTGGATTTGTTATCAGGTTACAGAGCTTGCCAGCTTGTTCTTCTACCAGGAACGCAGGCTATTTACTCCTTTATCTCGGCCCGGGAGGAGTAAGCTCTCTGACTCCAAAAAACTTACCCTACTAAATATTTAATTTGTGGCTTTTGATTGGGTAGGATTTAGAGAAAAAAGATGCTAAAAAGCTGAAGAGCCTAAGCACAGTAGCCTAGGAGGGCTCCATCAGTGCCAAACAAGAGCGTTATTTAATGTTGACACTTGATTTGAGATTCCTGTACTTGTACATACAAGGTTTGCATTTGTCCTTAAGACTGCGATGATTCACCAGGAGTTACAATCAATGGACAATCCACTAAAGCACCAAGTGGCTTTCACAGGCATTAATGTCCAGTGTGGATGAAACTAGTCACGTAGACACGTCTGTGTTCGTTGTGCCTAGATGTTCCCCTCGCGCTTCGGCCGTCTTGATGGGTATGGTGTGCTTGCTTGTGCTCAGCCTACCGAGCAGGCGAGACCATAATTTCTACTGCTCTCTGAATCTTTACTGATAGATGGCAGGGGACCCAGGGACTTTATCCTCTAGCTCATTAATAAAAGAGGTGGCATAGGGCCAG
Source organism: Phoenicopterus ruber ruber (assembly GCA_009819775.1). Classification (NCBI taxonomy): domain Eukaryota; kingdom Metazoa; phylum Chordata; class Aves; order Phoenicopteriformes; family Phoenicopteridae; genus Phoenicopterus; species Phoenicopterus ruber. Next base: position 3,421,611 of record CM020221.1, read on the forward strand.
GAACTTACCCTTGTCAGGCCTTGAGAGAAGCTCAGCCACTCGATGATCAAATGCTCATATTTTGAAGCATGTTATGAACCAATTTTTAATCCATTGAATGTTTCGTGTTGATTTTTGTGTTGCTCTGGCTTATTAATCACAATATTGTTTAGTGACAAGTGGAATAATAAAGTGTGAGAACTTGTATTTATTAAGTGAATGCTACTGTGATTATCAACACCACTAGTAATCTCATCAAGAAATGACATCTATTTAGCATAAGACTTATTTTTCATAAGCTCTTGTTGATTGTCATGAAATTCTTCTTTACCCTCCTTTAATTAGAAAGCCTAGATCATCTTGTCTCCTCCATCCAATGTCAGTCCTTGTCTAACAGGTCTGTGATAACACCTATTGCCCTGTTTTACTCCTTTTAAATATAAATAGCAATGAGTTAAGGCTTGCTGAATATCAGCAGCAGCTGGGAAAAGAGTCTCAGCCAACTCTTATTAAAACTAAACTTCAGACTTTTGCAGAAAGCTTTATAAAGATCTGAGTAGAAAATACATATCTATAGTGTTGCTGTGTTATATAGACCTTCACTACCATTCCAGTGGAGAGAGTCTGTCTGTGCTCTCTCTTGAGAAGACCAGAATATATAGAATGTAAAGCTTTATCAACAGAGTAAGTGTTCACTTGGAAATATGTAGTTCTGTCACTTTCAATAACACAGTAAACAATCTCAATTATTACACGCTCCTTGTTGTTTTTGATAACTTGGACAATATAAAGATCATGTTCTCTTGGTCATTGCTTCCTCCTTGGGTGCTTCTGTGTCCCTTATCAATTTTCTACAGTATCTAGCTTTCAATTTACATGGAGTACACTTCACTTTCTCTTCCCATCTTTTCTGTCCCCTTATTTCTGCAGGGCTTGCTTGCTTCTGAACTAAAGTTGTGAGTTTTTTCACTTGTATTTTTTAGCAGTTACGGCATCCTTCTCGCCGTTGGGTATAAGCTTTGAATACCCAAGAAAACAATCTTCAGCAGTTGGTAGTTGTCGTTCTAAGTCAGCCTTATTTGTATCTGTTGATCTGGCTCATAATTTCAAACTGATAAAGCCGGGCTCATACAAACCCTCAAGTATTGTAAAAAACAGTAATAAAAAAGCTGTTCTGTGTTTGTGGGCATGTTAAAAAGCTTGTGGCATCGGAGACTTTGTTTTGCCTGCCTTATTCTTCCAATCTAAGATTCTTTTTTTTTTTCTTGAAAAGAAATGTCGGTGAGTGACAGCAGTGAGCTTGCTGTCTTTTGGGGGGACCAGGGATAGAGAATAGGATGCCAGCTGTGATCTCTCTGGGTTCATGTGGTCATCCTGCCTTGTGCTTCTTGCCCTCTCTGCCAGCCTCACGGTTTTACTCAGTTGCCTTGCCTTGCTGGACCACCTGTGTGCCCAGGAGCAAATACAGGGGGAGTTGGAGCTGTGACTGAAAACAACTGCCATTTTCTTGGGGGGAAAGAAAAGCTATCGAGCCTGTCAGCCTTCGAAGTACGGTTCGGATGAAGAGAAGTGCAAGTGAGCAGTGCATTTGGGAGGTGAGGAGCGCAGGCGTATGGCTCTGTGCGCAATTCTCTCTGTGCATGGCAAATGTAACCGAGTGGCAAATGCAACCGAGTCGCAGCTGTGTGCATCCATGAGGCTGCAGCTTGGGGGTATGGTCTCGTACCCGGCTCAGGGTAAGCTCGGTTTGGAAACGTAAGTAGCATTTCCTGGATTAAGAAATTAACAGATTTGTAGTTTATGAGGATATTGGGGTAATGTCAGTAGGATGCCTCCAGTGTGTGTCATGAGGGTTGACGTCCTTCATGATGCAATTGTTTTCCTCTGCAGGCTGTCAGGGAGTCATCTCTAAGGAGCAGCATGTTATCCCACATGATCCGAGTTAGCTGGTAAGGCTGACCTAAAACCATTCAGGTTCATCTTCTTCAGAGCAGTTCCCTTCAAGGGGCTTGAAGTAGAGGTCCTCACGCTCTGGCCTGCCTGTCTGCGCCCACATGCTGGTGCCGATGCCTAAACTGGGCTGCAGCAGAGGAGAGTGGGAGGGAGCGTGAGAAATCAGCTAGTCTGCTGCCAAGGCAGGGCTGGGTGCCTCCAAGCTAGTCCTGACAGGCAGCTGTCTCGCCTATTTTTAGCAATTTGCTGGTGATGGAGAGAGCAGTGATGGAATAAATCCTCCCCGGCAGCTGATTCCAGTGTTCCCCTGTCCTTAACATTAAATGCTTTCTGCGTATGTATATGTATGTATGCACAGGCTTCTCCTTCTTTACCTAGTGTGTAGCTTTCTTCCCTTATGATGTCCTTAAGCACATGTCCTGTGTCTTGTCCTGTCCTCGCTGGACCAAGAGAACAGTCCTGCTGCTGTCTCCTTATATTCTTGGACCTATTTTAGGCTATGACTGGTACCCAGAGCTGTCTCCTCAATCTGATTGTTCACATTCATCTCTGGAATCTGTCTTAATTTTGATACGTTCATTGCAGTTCTTGCCACAAATCCATTGTCCTGATTTACATCAGTGTCAAGTACTGTGAAAGATGAGGAAGGAAGCAAAGTAGTAAAAAGTCCTGTGAAAGGGGTGATACCCTGAAAAATTGGGCTGTGGATCTTCATCATTTCTGGCTAATTTCTTATTAAAGTTTCAGCTAACTAAATTAGTCACTGAGTATGGTTGAGCCGAGGATGAGACAGAGCTCCTCGCTTAAAGTACTGCCCATCCCTGGAGGTTGCCTGGTTTTATGGATGTTGTGTCCAAGCTTGCTTTTGCATTTCAATATGCAAGCCTGAAGTTTTGAGTGGCTTTTAAACCTCACTTGGATGTCTCCAGATGCGTACTTACAGGGAGAGTAGCAACTCTATTCAACTGAAGAACACATCTGTTGGGCAGGATTCGTCTCTCCTGCTGCTTCTTTGGTGGTGAGATCTTTAACTCCTGGGTGCCCAACTTCTTGTTAGATCTCCCACGTTTCCTTCTGAGACTAAATAGTGTCTGATAGCAAAGTACTTTTCTACTGCCTTCAGGATTAGAATAACTGAGCGCTGTTATCTCTGGCGTGAGGCTTTGTTATTTTAGCACACTGTTCTGCTTCTCTCTCTCAAAGAAGAAAAATACTTTAAAGTGAGGGATTGTGATTTCTCTAATTGGAAGACCTGCAGTGGTGGAGTATTGTGCCAATGCCTGGTGTGAGTCCCAGGATCCTTCGTGGGTGTATATCCTATGGTTGCACGTGTTTGGCTTTCTCACAGAGTGATTTAGCATTGGGTAGTCCTCTGTGGTAGCTAGGTGGTTTTCTTTGGGCGTGATGAACCTAATTTTACGCTTGATTGTTGGCTTTTTCCAAGGATTAAAAGAAGAGATTACTAAGTAGGTGGGAAATATGGTCTTTGCCTCAAATTCAATTCACTGGGGGGGGGGGGGGGGGGGGGATGACCTGAAGAGACTGGGAGGGTTGAAGCATGGCAGCTAGGCTCTGGGGCAGGCGTGCTCCATGGAGAGAGGCTGGCAGCAAGTCTTGGCACACGGTGAAAGGGAGTCTTTATATTTTCGTTCCCCTTTTGTGCAGAAGCTGTAGCAACAGGCATGCCATTGGAAAGTCAGTCTCATCAAAAAAGGAGGTGGAGAGTCTTCACTTGCTGATGGCAGCCCAGCAGGGTGGATATTTCTGGAGCTATGGGTTTTTTCCAGCTGTACTCTGACATCTGCATTGAAAGACTCCTTTATGTGGGTGCAGTATGGAAGTTGCAGGTGTTGGAAGCCAAGAATTTCAACAGAGGATGGTTGTGCAGGATGTAAAATACACACAGTAATAGGTGTACGTAGAGAGCGGGTCCTTCAATGGTTAATTCAGTGAGTGGTTTGGACTGTGGCCTGAAGGTGAGGAATAGCAGGTACTGTTTAAAACCTTGCTTGAGAAGTAGACTACAAGTTCTGCTTTTATTCTCAGAGCTCATTTTGCTTGTACGCAGGGATGGTGGTCTAACTGTAGAGCAGAGTTAATTACCTGGATAAACTAGAGACGGGGGGGGGGGGGGCGGGGAAGCCAACTGTATTCAAACAGCCTACGTCTGTGTCGCTGTAGCCAACTGGCTTGACAGCATGATGGATTGAAGGAATGCGTAGGATTTGCTGAAAATGTTTGATTTTGAATTTCATCTATCCCTTCCCTGGTTTGCTAGCTGTCAGTCAAGCATTACAGGAGCAAATCTTCACCGATATAGCTCCTCTCTGGCACGTTTCATGCAGAACAGCTCAACTGTGTAAATAAGCAATCAATTTTCTGCTGCTTTTCTGTCCCCAGGACCTTTTTTTCCCCAAGAGATTCTCTTGGAGCTAGTTAAGACTGGTGTCCTGCCTACACAAGGGCTTTCCTTGTCAGTGCTGCTGGTGCAGCCTCAGCTGGCAACAGCTTATTCTAGAAAACTGCGTATCAGCCAAAACCACAACTCCGCACGGATGTGCCAGTGCTGATTAAACTTTCAGGAAAGGCTTCGGGAGAGGTGCCAGCGTGGACTTCATGCTCCAAGAGACAGATCAGCTGCCTGGCTCTTCTGGGGAGATAATTTCCCCATCTTAAGATGCTCGTGGAGGACTCTGATTTGGATCCTGTCCCTGAGAGTTTGGAGCAGCGGAGGTCTTAAAGATGGTGCTTTGCTATTAGACTTAGGAAAATGTATTGTCAAATAAAGGCTCAGGACCTTTTCAGAAAGGAAAGGCTGGCATGTTAGACTTCATTTTGCGTGAAAAGGCATGATTAGTACTGCTCTTCACCAAGCATTTGTGGTTTTTATTAAATCCTTGCGATGGAGTTGTATTCTGTCCCAGCAGGGACTAGAAACCTCTGAGCTGCTTTAACCCAGCCGTAGTGCTGTAGGTTATTGCATTTCAAGGCAATGCTGGCAACTTCTCGGTGGTTGCTTAAATGCTTTCAGTAGTTTGCTGAAGTAGTTATCACAATACGAACAAAAGTTAATTTGCTTTCATCATTGATTCACTCTATTCTTAAGTATGCTCTTTGGGAGTTTATTCTAGAATAATGAAGTCTTTGCTTCCCACCAGTACTGTGGAAGGATTTGAGTTCTTCAGCCCTTCCCCGTCTGTCCCGTACTGTGACTGTTAGTGAGTTATTGGATGTTGGTAAGCAGTGAATTGTCTTTTATTTTGGCAGCATTTAAATTAATTGAAGGAGCACCTACCCTCATTTCTTCTGCTTGGAAGATGATGCGCTGAGGTTGCTGCAAAGCTGTGTATTGCTGCGGAGACAAGCACAGACTCTTCTCTGTTAATTTTACATACCACAGCTGTGTTTTCCAGGAAACTGGTAGGATGAAATATGTGTAGCCTTTTGCTTAGAGCTTGGGAGACTTCAAAAGTCTTGGTTTGTTTTTTTCTTCCAAGGCAGCCTTTCGTGAATAAACTCATGCAGCTGTAAATGACCGTGCTCATAGTTACAGGGAGTACCAAAGTACCAGCCTTCATCTGAAGGCTGCTGGCTAATGAGCGGTGTCTAACTGTGTGAGCCCCGTACCCTGTGATTAGTCCAAAATAAATCACCAGGAATGCAAAGTAAAGGCGGCTTTGCTTAAGTTACAGGCAGGTTACGATGTTTGCCTGAGCTGTTTGAGTCCTTTAGAAAGAGAAATAATTTTGTCAAACCGTTCACTTTGTTGCTTGCGACATACTAACGTATCCTTAGAGATTATAATTTCACTGATGTTACTGTGGTCTGAGCTCTGTCTGGTTAGAAACCGCTTTACGAGTAAAGCGTAGGAAAGCCATAGCATTGTTTGGCTTATGGATTTAGCCTGCTTTTTAGTTAACCACCCTGTTGCAAGTTGCAGTTCTGAGAGTGGCTCATGGCTTAGCCTGAGTGATTTTGAGTATTGAGTCTTGGTCTACAAACAGGCTTGCTGAAGATCTTTGTATTTGAACAGCAAGGGAATAAGGGGTCCTTTGCTCTGCCAGAGTTGTATTTCCAGCTTGAGGATAAACAACTCCAGTTTTTGTTGTTGCAAATCCTGTAGCACTGGAGTTTAGAAGAGTCATTGGTGGAAGGGGCAAATAAAACAGCCTGTCACCTGCTGGAGATAGAAAATAAATCAGTTGTGCTGAAACAAAGAGGCTATTCTTTCTGAATCCTGCAGTGCTGATGGTAAAACACATTTCTATCACTTTATATGAATCTTTTGGGGGGGAAATGGGGGTGGAATTTAGCACTAGAGGAGGTATGGTATGCCCTTCTCAATCTTTCTTGCATGTGTAGCTTTTGGGAGAGGGTACGATAATTCACAGAGCGATTTGCTCTGATGTTCTTGGATTGGGGAAATTAGTGATTATTAGTTTGTTTTTTGGAGTGCGGAGGTGGTAATTTGATCAAAGCGGGGAAAAGCATACAATAGTCCAAGGAGACTGATCAGTTCTTTGCTTTTGCTTTGCAGTCCTCCACGCTGAGCTGCAACAAGTGTTTCATTCAGGGACAGCCTTGCGCGGCCATCTTTGTAGCCTTAGCACCCCTCAATAATTTTCTAAACCGGTGTTTTCTCTTTCCTTGTACAGGGCCTACGCAGAAGACTCGTCCTCTGTAAAACACGATCCGAGGACAGAGCCGAGCGAGAAGGTGAAGCATGAGGAGGAGGAGGAGGAGAGCAGTGGCAGTGAGGGTAGAAAGGCTGTTGCATCGGGCGACGAGGAGGCTCAGCCGGAAGGGAAGAAGAAGAAACGTTCCGGGTTCAGGGACCGTAAGGTACCAAACTTGGGCATGTTACACCTGCAGCAGTTGCACTGCGGTGGAAAAAGGGAGAGATCTTGCAGAACATCTTAGATTGTGGTGCAGCGCGTGTATAGAGTCTGACTTTTGCTCTGTCCTTGTCTTTATTTTCTAAGGGACCTTACTGTTTTGGGGACCTACTTTCTTGGCATGCTACCTTGAGTTTCTTTAGGTTGAAACTTGTTTATTTGGAAAGCACAGTACACTGATCTTCTGAAATGGAGACCTCTTTTCCTGTCTCCAGTTGGATGTCCGAGAATTGGCTCGCTGAGAAATCAAGGCTCCTGCCTTGATGGCTGTTAGGATGGTGCACGCAAAGTACAGAATCGGTGCAAAAGCTTTAAAGCCATCTAGCACGTCCAGCCCATGTGGGTCTGAGTCCAGCCGTTTGCATGTGCTCACAGGCAAACGGGCAGTGTATGTAGAAGCAGCAGAGGATGAGTGTGGAAGGGAGGGTTATAGGAAAAGCATATTTTAAATTTTCCTTGAATTATTGCATGTAAATGTAGTTGTTGAAATACAGCTTCACTCCCTATTCATGCTTAGTCGTGTCTCTCTCTTGCTGCTTATGCCTATTGAATCTTCATATCAGCCACGTTTTGAGGAGGAGGAAAGCTTGAGTAATGAACTATATTGTCAACTTGTGACCTGCCTTCACTGTTGGGCAATCCTGAGAGCTTTGGGCTCCTCAGAACTGTCTGACAACTGGTTTGGTACTATCTGTAACCATTGTTATTACAAGATGTATGATTTGGTCTGATGGAGAGTCCTGTAACTGAGAGTTGGCAGACAGCAGTATCTTATTTTTTAGGCCTGTCTGGATGTCAGTTTTATTGGGCCGTGTTTGATGATTTAATATCTTTGCAGTGCCAAAGAACAGAATGGGAGTATCTGCTCTTCACAATTCCTTTCTGTATGATTTGCTTCTGTAATTATTTTTAAGTCTGTATCCTGGAGGCTGCATCTCATTAGCTGTTAAATTGTGGATGGTCATATATAGTGGCTTAACAGCTTTTCATAAAAAATTAAGAGCTGTTTCGTTTGAAGTTGCTGATTCATATTCTGTTCTTGGTTAGAGTAGATTACACAACTTGAAATTTCAACTCCCTTGTGGTATTTGGGGTTCCAGACTCTCCCTGTTGTGACATGCTGGTGGGAGCTCAGTGAAGTTATGTTGTAAGATACCGCACTGAGATATTCAGAATTGTCCAGGAATATAGATTCTCGGCTTCTGCCAATTTTCTTGGCAACTGGGTGTCAGGTACTGTGACGGCTTCAGCAAAACTTTGACTCTTGCCAGTACGACTCAAGCGGGTTATTTTTTCCAGTGTCAGCAGATGGAGGCAAGTTGCAAAGAGCAAAGAAACCATCCACCTTCGTGCATGCTCTTATTTTTAAAAAAGAACATTTGTTGATCTAGCGAATGTAATGATCGATTTTTGTCTTACATGGCTGGGTGCTTCTGGCCAGGGAAGCCAGGGAAGGTTTGTTTGCAAGCGAGGACTTTTATTCCAGTTGTTAGGAGGGAGACTTGCTGATGTTGACCAGCTCTTTCCTTCCCATACTAGGCAGGGAGGAATGTGGCCACACTTTCCAAATACGATGTGAGCCAGGCGTGGAGGGTGCCCAAGAGGTCTGATGGAAACAATGCGCAGCCCGGATCCTTTCTCAGTCCACAGCCTTCCTTTCTCTAGCAGGGCTCGACTCACGAGCAGCAATTTCAACGGGGAGAGTACAGTTTAAAGCAGATCTCATGATTTTTTTTGCCAACATAAACCCTTTTTTCTCCAGCCTTAAGACCAAATGAACCTTCTCTGACCCAAATGCTGGTGTTGCTTTTGCCTCCTTTAATGCAGGATGTAACTGGTAGTCTCCCAGGTGCTGTGCTTTGTGTTTATGTTTGATTGTCTCCGTTGTGGGCTTGGTGTTTGATCAGCAGTTGCCCTAGTGAGTCATCTCAGGAGGTATGTCTGAATGTTTCCAGCTCAGACGACAGAGGAAGGTGTGCCCTGGCTCCTGACTCAAAATCAGGGCTGCTCCCAGGATGTGCTGCTCCCCTAGTCGGTTGTGTAGCACCTAGGGAATCCCCGACTCTTCTATATGTTTTTAAAAAAATGAACTACAAAACCCACAGTAAAAACCCTTTCAAACTCTTCCCATAATTAATTGAAAATAGCGTGGGGTTTTCCTTGAGAAAAAAATTAAGCTTAATTGAAAGTGTTTAACACTTGTTTGTTGTCCCAATGTTGCTTTTAATGAAGTTGATTAGTGGCGAAATAATAAATTAGGCATGACATTGCTATTCTGGGGAGTGATTCAGTGAAGAGGAAGTTGAACTATAAATCACTTGGCATCTGCTGGGGCTGGGATCGTGCGTGGCTGGTTCCAGGGCGCGTGTTGTCTTGCAGCCTATGCAATGTTACAGGTCCTGACTGCATAAGGGAGGAAAGGAAAAGATTGTTTGAGTGCTTTTACAGTTTGAAGGCTAATGAGCGGTAATACGTGATGCGGGTGGGCTGACGTGTTAATTAATTTGCTAAAACAGTTTGCATGCAGCGTTAGGACTGCTTTATCAAGATCCGCTTGCAGTGTTTGCTGGGTCCTGCAGGTACGCTGCCTTCGGAGTGTTAGTCGTGCTAAGACTTCATTTTAGTGTGCATTGCAGTAGGAAACCCAAAGAAAATGAATCCTAATCGATTTACCCTCTAAGGTGTGCGCTGGAGCTGGACTGCCAGAGTTCCCATTCTGCTGCACCGTCAGGGAGGCCCTGGTGATGCTCTGGAAGTGAATCGAGATGTTAATTTAGAGCTTTCTTTTCATGTCTGCACAGGATTTAATGTTTTTCCTTTTAACCTGAGGCTTAGCATCAACATTGACTGTCTCAACAGCAGCCTCGCTCTTGTAGAGCAATGGGGATTACTTGCTCATCTTTCTCCTCCAGTACCTACTCTATTAATAAACGCCAAAAAGGGGCTTTTCCCTTTTGGTCACGCAATATCTTTCTGGAGGCCCCTGATTATGTGAGGCTGCAGTTCTGGGGGCAGAATGAGAGCTTTTGGCTGGTGTCCGCTGCATCGAGGACTGGTGCGTACTGGGGGAAGGCAGCTGCCTGGGTGCACGCTTTGCCAGGAAAGTATTTGGGAGTATTTCATAGGCGAGAGGTCATGGGAAGAGAGGTTTGTCTGGGATGATTTTATGTCCAGATTGTTTAGAAGTAGTGTAAAAAAACCCCCACAAATGGTGGTGTACACACCCAAATACATACATGCTTTTTATCTCAGATCAGGGCACCCGTATTATTGCCTACTTTGTGTTTAGCACAAAGTCTCGAATAAGTGAGCTGTTCCTGCTTGTAGGGTCTCGGCTGTTCCCTTCTTGATCTGGCTTCATATTCAAACCAGTCACGAAGTTTAGAGGGATGGGTTGTAGCATATTTGTTAGTTTTTGCCAGCTGATTAGATCGTGTTAGCAAAAATGAGGTAATTGTGAGTTCAGCTGCGGGCAAAAGGGAAGAAGTGTTGCTGCATTTGCTGACTTCTCGTAGGGAAGTTTGAGGAAGAGGTGTGATTTCGGTTGTGATGAAAACAGCCTCTGAGATATTAAACAAGCATTTTAGATTCTACTTTTTTTTGTCTAGATTGTGAGTTATTCAAGACTCTTGTTCCCCTTAAATTTTCAGGAATGCATTTGTCCTGGAAATTGTGGAATTCATGTATGTCATGGCTAATTGCTGGAACTCAAAAGACTGCAAATTATTAAAACTAACAGTAGCTTCCCACAAAACTTTGAGTAGCTGTACATAATCACGTTCCTTTCCGGATCTGAAACTCAAATCGCTTAACAGGTAACACCCTTTCATTCCTTATACTGCAGTGGGCTTAGACGGGCTGCTTTGAGCTTTCGTGGAGGTGGTAGGTCAGCTTAGCTCTCTTCATCCAGATGTGGCAAACTGTGTCAGAAGACGATGGTCATTAAAAATCCTTAACTTCCCATTTTGCTGTGTGATACTGCTCTGAGACCTAATGCAAATGAGATTATCAGCTCTCCGCTTGCTGCGCCCTTAGGTCCTGTCTTTGCAAGGGCGTTCAGCTGCTTTTGTTGGAGGAGGGGAAGCACCAAGCCACTTTTATATTTCTCATGAAACCACAGACTGCATGGTTTCATGAGACAAACCTCTGGGTTTGCAGATCTGTACAGGGTGGTTGTGCTGCACGCTGAGACACGAGACCTCTTTTTAGCCTGTGTCGTTATTAGGCTTTGGGGAGCCATGCCACGTCGCTTTGGGAGCTGTGCTTGGCTTTTGAGCAGCAGACCGACCCTCCCTGCTCTACAGCCGCATATTCAAAATTGCATCCTCATGAGGGTCTGGCAGTCATCCGAGGAAGCTTTTCATTTTGCAGTGCGTGTGGATAAAAGACGGGATGGCAAATGATCTAGGAAAGGGCCGCGTAGTAAATGGATGCTTTGCTTCTGTTGCAAGTGATGATTGTGGTGGACTCGAGGGTGCGGCTTGGATCTGAATGGGGTGTTGGAAAATTGCTGTGCCCAGAGTCGAAGCAAAATGTAGACTGCTTGACATGAATAAAGCAGGGGCCTTGAGGATCACTCCGAGCTTGGGATGAGAAAAAGTTGGCAGTGAAGTTGCTGGACTGGTAAGGAGGAGTCTTGATAAAGATGTCAGGCGAGGAACAATGGCAATGCCCATACTCCAAAAATGAGAAGAAAAGTACCTGACAGCACCAGGCCTGTCAGTAACATCTTAGTAAGATGTTAAAACAGATACAGAGGAAAGAGCCGTTGCAGGTGTGAAGTCGAATGGGATGCAACATGGTTTTGCTGGCTGAAATGTCAAGACTAATGTCTCTGGTGCAGCAGTGGAATTGTTGAGTGAAAGAAGTGCAGCTTACCTAGCTGAGTTGAAGAAAAGCATTTGATAGTGCCTTGCAAGAAATTATTCTACCGGCTTGGAAAATCAGGAGGAGTGTAAAGTCTCAGGCAGACATGTGTTGTAGCTAGAAAGCAGGCTGTGTTGAAAGGGTGTCATGGATGGAGGGAGCTGTTGGTTGTGGTCTGCGGTGTCTGCTCTTGGCTCCAGTCCTGGGCTTGACACTGTAGCAGGTTTGAGTTGTCTCGCTGGAAGGTAAAAGTACTTAACCATGGGGTTTTTTTGGCTGATGAAGTTGAGGGGGGTGTTATTCATAATGAGATCAGGTCATGCTATCAGGTCAGGAATGAGATATGGGCCTGCAATCACAAGTCAAAAGATCACTTTGGCTTAAGAAGTTACCAGATGGGAGCTGTAGACGGGGACACAGGCAGCTTTGCAGCTGGGAAGAGCTGGGAAAGTGCGCGTTGTCGTTTACTGCAGTTTGGCTGATAGACGGCGACTTGTGACTTTGCCATAAAACAGTTGCTTTTGATCCAATGCCCTTATCTTTGGAGGACCTTGTGGACTGAAGCAATAAAAATGGAACAAAGCTTGATTGTAGGTGCAAAGGCTAGTAACAAAAGGGAGTAGTGACAAACGTTTTCTTCTATGCAAGTGGCTACAGGAAAGAGGGAGCTGGTTGTGTTGGTTGATGCAAGGACACTTGTGTGTTCCTGATGGGCTTGATTATAAAAAAGCTATGCTGATGCAAAGAAGAATGGGGAGAATGCTTTAAATAATGTCAAAGCCGTATCAGTGTGACCTTCTGCTGTGTGTTGCTTGTCCACTGGTTGCATTTGCCAGGGAGCTGAGCTGGAACAAGTGTAGAGGGGAGAGGCTCTGCTTTCCCCAGCTACTTTACCCAAGCCTGGGTTGGGGGATTAAAAGCCTTTGGCTTGTTTCATCCTAGAAATATGAAAAATTAGAGAGAGTGTTTTCTTTCTGATAAACATCAGGGTGGAGAAGTTGTTCGAGTTAAAGGACAAGGCTGAAACAGGACCAAAGCCATAAATGATCTACAGATGCCTTGGCAGTACCCTTGATCTTTCCTGTTCTCTTCCAGCAGATCGTTGGTGGTTTTTTTTTTTTCCTCCTGTGGCTCTTGGCCAGAAGCACTGAAGGTTTCAAGTACATTATGGACTGTTAAACATGGTATATAATGCAGGAATAAAAAACTGAACTAAGAAGGAAAGTTTTCTGCTCTAATACATAATGAAGTGTAGGTCTTTGTCCCTCTTTCGTCCCTTGTGGCCTTATGTTGTGATTTTTGTTTATAAAAGCTTTCTGTTCTCTTTGATTAATTCTAGCTGTGTGTTGGGGAAAACAGTTCTACGTACAAAATAATCGCTACTGGCAGAGTTAGCAAGTGGCAGATTGGTGGGGAGAGGAGGACTGAGTAAAGAATGTTTCAGCAGAATTTTGCCAATGTGATAGAAAAGAGGAAAAAATGAGGTTGGGTGACTGAGCAACCAGCTGCGCCTCCAAGTAGTTTTTTCCGACACTCGGCTTGAAAGTAAAGGTCTCTCCCAGCTCTCCAAGACTTTTTTTTTTTTTACTTCATTTATTAATCATAAATCAGATCCTTCAACACTGTGGTTGAAATGTTGAGCTGCTTTAGATTCACAAAGGTGGTGCTAGTGCTTTTTAATGTTTGTATTTAAAGGCACCTTCAGGGGTTTTGTTAATTTGTTTTTCCTGTGCCATCATGAAGAGTCAAAACTTATCAGTAGTAAACTCTCTTCATGCTTTTTCTTAATCCTGGGACATCAGGAGCTGATACTTCCAATTTTCCTGGTAGTTCAAAGGCTGAGGATAGGGATTTTTACCCTTTCAGCATTATTTCTTTCAAGTGTTGTGCTGCTGCACGCAACTTTCTTGTCATGTGGCAAAACCTTCGCAGGACTAAGGGTAGCTGCTAATGTAGGTGCTGGGGGAGGAACCATGCGCATCTAATGCTGGTTAAATTTCGTTTCCAGGTGATGGAATATGAGAACAGGATCAGAGCCTACTCCACGCCAGACAAAATCTTCAGATACTTCGCCACTTTGAAAGTCATAAATGAGCACGGTGAATCGGAGGTTTTTATGACACCACAGGATTTCGTGAGATCGATAACACCTAATGAAAAACAACCGGAAAGTGAGTGATGTGTGTGTAGTAATTAGAGGAACTGATACAGTGAAGGGGAGTAAACTCTCCAGTCTCTGCTTACCTGATCTTTAAATTTCCCATCAAACAGCTATATTGTTGGGGTTCGTTCTCATTCCGTTGAGAGGTACGGCACGAAAGGGGGGTGCTGCCACAGTCAAAAGTGATGTTCTCAACCCACGCGTTACGGCAACGCGACGATGTGCAGGAGGATAATGGAGATATAACGAATGCAGGAGCAAGGCAGAAAGCTACGAGGGCAGCCGTGCAGGAGCCACGCTCCTCGCTCCAGCAGAGCCTGCAGCGTGTCCGTGCCGGCTTGAACCCGGCTGAGTGGCAGCAGCGCAGTGCTGCCAAATAACGGTGATCATTCAGGTTCAGAAGCGTTGGTCGTGGTGTGCTGCTTGAGAGCTTTGAACCCGAGATCGTTAGGGCTAGAAAGAGCCTCCTGAAGCTATCTATTCCATCTCCGTGCTCCAAACCCAAAATTAGCCTAATCCCTTCCATGTTGCCTGAAGTGCTATTGCAGTGTAGTAGATCTCATTGGTATGAGCCTTTGAAGAGCAGATGAGATGACTTTCTTGCATATTTAATAGTGAAAGTTTACCTTCAATGGAAAAAGCTGAAGAACTGAAGAACATCTGAATCATAAACCTACAAAAGGAGGTTGCTTTCGCAAGGAAAACCTTAGTGATAAAGGGGTCCAGGCAGCCCCATGTGCCCAGCTGAGCTGTGATGCTGCTGGCCAGAGTGGGACTCATCTCTGGTGGCTTCAAATTCCCCATGGATTGCAGGGAAGCACGTCAGCTGTGGTACCTGTGGGGCTTCAGCAGGCAGCAGGTGGGAGAGCAGACACTGTTTTTTCTGGTCTGGAAAGCTGTGTCCTAAGCATTTGGTAAGAGGTGTTTTTTTTGTGGGGTGGCAGGAGGATTTTGGCTGCCTTCTGTTTTGGAGGAGATTTGTGTTTTGGGTGAGACGTGGGAAATCAGGTTTCTTGGTCTCCCACAGTGTATCTCAAAAAATGAAACACGCTTTTGTCAAATTAAAGCTCCTCTTCTCTCTGCAGCCATTAATGAAGAACCTCAGCCCCCAAATGTTAGCTTTTTGAGAGTGAGGTTTATGTACAAACTGTGAAACTGTTTGTGATATCTTATGTGACAGCTGCTAAATAAATACCATGTACACTTGTGTTTGGAAAACAACAAATGAAGTCTGTGCAGGAGGGAAGAAACAATAATCCTGGCATTAGTGTTAAAGCATGTTGGTGAATTGATATTTAGGTTTTCATCAAGTCCTGAAAATGGCTGTAGTTTTCATATGAATAACATGGTTTCATCTTCAGTGAAGAAATAGTTTGAGCAATAAACAGGAGATAATGTTCATAGTGAAATTGTGTGTTACTATCTTATCTATCTAAAGCTTGAATTGGTACTTTGAAAAGCAGTAGCACCTGGTTGAGTGTAAGTCTTCCCATGCAAGTCATTTTTTTTTTTGTCAGCCAGCTAAAAATAGAAAACATCCCATGTTTAAGAAATCTGATTCTTTTTTACTTCTTCCATGTGATATATGTGCTTGGCTCATTTTAAAGTGTGCACAGAAAATAGGTGGAAGAGTGCTCAGAAAACACCTACTTTGGAGACAGGTGAAGGTGACTAATGGGAATTAATTTGTTGGTCTTAGCTGCTAACTTTCTGTGTTAACTATTATTATCCTGGCTAGGTGAGCTGCTTAAATGGCCCTGTGAAGCCTGTAGTGCCTGCAAATGCTGCCAGTCAGTGACACAAAGCAGCCTATAAGGGAAAAAAATTGCCTTAGTGATACTTACAGATGCTCTTGGGAAGTGGAATGAGATGGAAATTGAGCTTTGGCTGCCCATCAGCTGGCAAAGCAGGAGCATGGGCATCTTATATCTTGTTGGTTTGAAAATCTGTCTTGAGCATTGTTACCATCATGGACTTGTTTCTACACGAAGCTGCTGCTGGGATGGTTGTTCCTTACGAGCGCTGTACATGATGACAATCATAGTAAATGTTTTTTTAATACATAATGAACAGTAGAAGAGTAAAACACTTAATGCTACAGTAAAGTCAAACCAGCTGTAACCTTGTTCCCAAATGTTTTAAAAGCTGGTAGTAAAAAAAAAGTCTGATTTTAAAGCTAGAAGTTAAAGACAAAGACTGCTACCTGCTGGCCGGTTTGTTTCTGTACTTTACATCCGTTTGGTACTTCTGACTCATAGGATAATCTAGACTATAGATTGGTAGGGAAATGCTGGGGCTGCTTTCTCCCTTAGTCACGACTCAGGTGTGCCCTGCGCCAGGGCTGGAGCATCCTGCCTTCATGCCAGGGCGCTCCGTTGGGCAGTGACATAGCCCAGAGCGCTCCTCGGAAATCTCCTTCAGGTAGTGACGTAGCCCGCTGTAATCGTACTAGCTTGGTAGGTGAATGCTTGAACTGAAATAGGGATTACTTTCTGCAGTCCCACTGACCCCAGGGTTTTCCGTGAGTGGTATTTGTTGATAGGTTTGTGCGGTGCAGCAATTGCCTTCTGGTCCCGTGAATTGATACGGTCCTGCCTAAGCAGTCCGAGGCATGAGGAGAGCAGGGGATGCTCTGTATGCTCAAGCTGCTGGTCGGAATTTCAGCCAGTAACTTCTTGTTAATGTGTCTGCTATTTCATGGAGAGAAAATACTGTGGAATATAAGTGATAAGGAGTAATGAGGTATCCAAGTCCCTGTTGTACTTATTTTTAAACCATTAATTTACTGCGAGGTATCTTATACCTGATACATTTTTATGGATTACGTAGGGGAAAGTTTGATTTATTGTCAATAAAGTGTCAACTTAATCCTAGACTACATTTTGCTAGCCTGGGGAAAATGAATGCCAATTCATTAGCTCCTGTAGATTGTGTTCTCTTAATAGTTCAGTAAAACTTCCTGCTGTAGCTTTCCCAAGTAGACAAGATGTGCCACACTCTTGCTGAGCTTGGAAGTGTCTGTCAGAGTAAGCCAAAGAACGGCATTAAACTTGGAAGCTGCTTTAAAAAAAAAAAAATCTTTATATGCTATCTGGAAAGTCCAAGCGCCAACAGAAGCGTGGGCAGTGATATCTGCTCCCTGCAGTCCTGTGTTTTCTTCCTCCCACCTCCTCTGGTACCCGAGAAGCTGCTCGGTTCCAAGGCTGGATGAGCAGGGATGGTTGCTTCCTACCTGGTGCTTGCTTGGTACCGCAGCCCAAAACCAGCTGAAAATACTGCAGTCTCAGGTGGGAAGGGTTAGGGTTTGCAAAAACCCCATTTTAGATGCTGCAGCTCTTCAGAGACAGCATGGGCTTTTGCTGAAAAGGTGTGTGAAGCCAGTGACGCTTCACAGGAGCCGTAACCATGCCTGGTACTTGCAGGTTGTTGCTGGCGCGTTCTCTGTAGCCCTGCGTAACTGTAGGCCTGCATGAACATCTCCAAGTGCTTGGACCTGCTTGGTGGTGCCCTGCCCAGCCTCCTCCATTTCCTAGTCTCAGAGTTCCCTCAGTTGCCCCAACTTTCTCTGCATTGATCATTTTCCTGGGGAAAGCGAGTATTTTGGGGTACCCTGGACTAAAATGGAGCTGTGACATAATAAGCCAGTACCGTGGTTTTTTGGTCTTTGCGATAAGGATTAAAAGAAGTTAAAAAGGCTTCATATCTCATCACAGCACGCTATAACGAAGAGAGGTTATACTCAAACCAGTCTGCTCCTCCACCCCTGTGTTAACCTCCCTGGTTAACCCAAACTCCTGCCCCATGAAAGACACCTTTCAAGATCCACCACACTCTGCAGCGGCTCAAATATCTGAAGTCTTGGAAATGCCCTGGAAGGTTTTTCTTTATTTTTTGTCTGCAAGAAACCACAAACATGCTGTTGAAGCTCAGCCAAAAGCAGCAGCTGTGCCCCCGCAGCCTCTGCACATAGGATGGTGTTGGAGGAGAGGAGCTGTGAAGGATGGAGCCGATGTCTGGTGACTTGATCAGGCTGTATAGCTTGATTGTAGGTTTTGAAATGGTTTGTTTTTCATGTCTGGGCTTCATGGGCAGCTGAGCACAAGCTGGCTTCTGAATTGTTGCAGTGCTTGAGTGATTATTTGTTATTTTGAGTTAAGTTTGTAAATTATGGATCTGATCTTCTGTAGAACCAGCAGTCATGAGCTGTGACAAACACTCACCTGGTCTGGTGGGGAGGGGGAGGACTCCCTAGGCTTGTACAGATCCCTGAACTTAAGCAAAGTGTTCAGCTGGGATATTTAAGACCCAGAAGGAAAGTAGAGGTGCTGAACTTGCCTTCTGGTTTGGTGATGGGGACTTCCTTCTGTGTTCTCCCCCAAATACATCTGCTGGAGAGGTCTTCAGGGAAAGGGTGTGAGTAAGAAGGGGAGGTAACCTGGTGGTTATCTCCCTGAACCAGGAGAGTGAATAGATGTGGGTTTTTTTTCCTGTGAAAATGTCATTCCTAGGCAAGGGTCATCTTTGAGCCTGTCATGCCTAATCCGAGACCCCAGGAACCTAGCCCAGGAGGAGCAAGCGGGAGGTGCGTTTACGTGCATGCTTATGTGATAGTCACCAGAAGAAACACATAGTCAGGACTTCCAGTATAGATGACGGGGTGGTATGGCTGATCTGTTGTCTTATGAATGCACATCTCGTAGAGAGACTGACTTGCCTGTTGGAGGAGGGGGACATAGATGAGAGCAAAGTAGTTCCTTGGACAAAATAGCTCTAGACTTTACACAAACCTGAGAGTGTTGCCTCCTGAGAAATCTCGGGCAGCTCACTGTTTGCTTGCAGATTACATTTCAAATTCAGGGGAAAATACTCATTCAAAAATCAGAAGCTGGGTTACAGCTCTGGAGGGGAAAACTTGGTCCAGTGTTTTCTCCTCCCGTAAGGTAGCATGTTGCATGCATGGTTAGCAGGCTCTTCAGTCTTGGGGATTAGCCCTTTTGCTCATCTACTTCAAAGAAAAAGAGTCCATGTTATATATCAAGTAATGGGAAAGGAAACGCAGATGATGAGTAAATGTTACCCAAATAATGTGAAAAATCTGACAAAGATATAAAGACTGGAAGGAGTTGAAAAGGTTTTTCCATCAGTGGAAAACTGCTGGCATCCCAGAGGAAATCATGATGGTTTCTAATTGATCTCAACTGTGTTCTTGGCATAATATAATTGTTCTTCTAGAACCTGTTTGTTAAATATCTTTTTAAAACTGCAGTCTGTCACCTGCTGCCTATGGCTTTTTTCTACAGGATAACATGAAGAGCTTAGTAATTTTTTAGATATTTATCAAGCGTGGTAATTAGCTAGCTTTGAGTGAATCTGTGGCATGTATGTTTTCGTTAATCAATAGAAATATAATAAGCATTTGACTTTGATTAGAGCTGAACAAGAGTAACAGCAGGTTATTCTATGTCTTTCTTTTACATAAATAATTCCTTCTCTGTTAAAACATCCTACCCAGCCCAAAAAGAAAGTAGTAAACGCAGAGAATATGGTTCTCCTATTGCACACCCTCTTTTCCCCACTGTGGCAGTCAGTGAGTGTAAGTCGTTTTGATTTATTTTGAAACATTTTTATTTTTGAGTGCTGTGAAAGTACCATCACATGAATAAGAGTGGGGGCCTTTATTCTTAGTATTGGTGAGTCAGTGATGTCAGTCTAATCTGAAATAACACTTACAGTGATGCCACTTGCTTAGCTACTCCTTGGCAGTGCTGCTGTTTCTTTTGGTCCCCTGATGGTACTTTAGGTGACATCAGAATTTGTAGGAGTAATATGTAGTGGTACTTCAAGATTAAAAGTAAACTAGCTGTGGCAAGCAAATTTGGAAGTCATTGCGGGTCCTCGTTGGTGCCGCTGAAGGTGAGCGGTTGGTGCAGAACCCTTGGCTGGGTGAGCAACAGGGGCTTCGATAATCCAGATGTGTAGTGAAAGGTGAGGTGTTGTACAGGGTTTCAGGGAAATAAAAGGTGTATTCTGGGGCAGGACATGGCGAAAGCTCTGGGTTTGTTTGAGCAGAAGCAAGCGCCGAAGCCCAGCTGCTCCGGGTGGTCACTATGCAATCCGGAGTAGCCGTGGTGCACGTTGCGCTGCCTTTCGGTCCCGGGGAGGCTTCGTGGAGCAGCCAGGTATCCTCCTGAAATGGCTTCTGGATTTCATTGCTGTCTCTCTTGGAGAAAATCCTTTAATCCATTTCTGGGAGAACGGTATGTCAGCCCCTGCTTTTCAGTGAAAGGTAGAAAAGCTCTTTTTTACTGTTAAACATGCCTATTAACTTGTGTTCCTGCAGCTCGTCAGCAATAGCCCAGCCGGGGGATATTTGTTTTATGAGTGTATCACTTACAGACGATCCTGCGGTGGCTTTAACTTAGCACGCTGCCTTTTGAATAACAGAGATGTAATAACTAACATTCTTTCCTTTCCTTGTTCAGACGTGATTGTCCTTGTTCGTGCAGTGTTTCCATTAGCTCTCCAGCCTACGCAAACGCTGAATTCCTATTGTAAAGTCTTGAAGGAAAAGCCTTTTGGGTTTTTTTATGTAATGTAAAGAAGGAAGAACAGAGGCACCAGACAACCTCTTGTTTCTGGGTTTCCTTTTGTCAACTTTTAAGATTAAAGACTGGTGAAAAAACACAAAGTCCATAAAAAAGAAAATAAACTGTATTGGAAAAAGAAAAATGTATACAGTAAAAGTATATGCCTTGAACATATAAATGCCCTTTTTCAGGTTTTGAATTAGCTTATTCTGTTGGGAGCTATTGTAAGGGGGATTTTATAGAGGGACTTAAGCGTGCAGCTTAGTGCAGCAGAGCAGAGGAGATACTGTTGTGTGTGGCTGGGAGAAAGGGTGAGCATAAAACACTGATGTAAACCAATATGCTTGTGCTTGCAACAGGTAAGCTGTCTTCCAGGGCGTGCTGATACGGTGACATGAAAAAAGGCAGCAGCAGCAGAAGTACCAAATACTTGTGCTGCATTTTCATATAAATGTCTCTCCTTGATCTCCGAGACATGCATAAACCAAGATTATGTATTTGCTTCTCGTCAGATCCAATTATGTCGAAGGAGGCTGACATGATATAGGTAATCATAACTACATTTCTGTAACTGCTGTGGTGTTGTAAGCAGTTTCTTCAGCAAATAATGAAATGCTCAGCGCTCTTAAGCTTGAGGACACACCTGGCAGCTTCTGCACCTGGCATGAGGGTTTGGATGCAGTTACAGAAAAGCCGTGTGTAAGTCAAGGTCCATCACTCTGTCCCTCGCAGGAATAGTCTCAGGTTACCCAGATGCTTTGTTTTTCCCTGTCTTTTCGTTACATGCCATAACAATTGAGGAAACACATGGAAACAAACTCCTCCGTGCTTAGGTGAATGAGGCTGGACCAAACCCTAGTCTGGAGGCAAACTACCCTGTATTCAAAACTCCTCATTTCACCAATGTGTCTTTCTTTCGCTGACTCCATTGTTATTGTAATTTATTGCTGTTAATTCTTGTGGTGCTTTTGAGTCCCCTCCAGTCATACCCCCCATCGCCTCTCCTTTTGCCCACCTCATGTTACATCTGTGGAGAGCATAAAGTTTTTAATACTAGCCTCTTCCTTTAGTATAGATACTGATATTCTGCCTTTTTAGGTGCCATTTGGCTGTTTTTAATAACTTTTCTATATGTACGTACAGACTTGTGTATATATATTATTATTTATTAAATACTGTATAAATATTTGTTATCCATATTTAACAATATGTATGATATTTATTTTATAGATATAAAACAGCTTTTCTTGCTGTTCATCTACACGAGCGTCCATTCATTTTGAGTCTCTTTTGCAACCTGTTTGCTTTCCCAATAGTAGAGTCCAGTTGGGGGGGCGGGGGGGTGTGTACTATTAAGACATACTTTCACTTGCTATTTTTAACCCGTGTCCTTTTTTAGCTTTCCGTGAGAACGTGTGTAATGTCGGGCTGTCAGGGATATGTCTTACAGCACTATTTCCTGGCATGGGAGTAGGAGGTGTGCTTGAGAAATGACTTTATTTTGACACATGGACATAAGCTCAGCTTAGCGGTCAGCATCCAGGTGGATGGTCGGGGCAAGCTCCCACCAGATAACATGTCTCTGGTAAAATAAGCACATTTATTGAATGAATCCTGCCTCTAAATGTGACAATACTTACTGCGTTTATACCCACAACTTTGAGGAAGACAAAAATCAGAAGGTGATTAAAGTCTGAAAATGCGTGTGAATATGCAATTTTCACTCTGTCGGGCACACAAAGTATTGAGAAGGTGCTTTCTGGCTTGAATATTCACAAATCCAGAAAGCCCTCTGACAATTGCCTTGACCTTTGAAATTGGTGATGGAGGAGTTCTAGTTGCTTTGGTTCAGAAAGGTGGAGGAGGTCACCTTGGAGCGATTAATACCTCCATTTTCTGCACTGTTAACCATTATGAACCTTTCTAGCAGACGGTTTCCATTATCTTTCTTCGCGAGCAGGTGATGCAGCAGGCGTGGGAGAGGTTTTATTTTGTTTTTTTCCATCTTTTTCCTAATTTAAATTGAAATGAGGATGTGATAATTATCATAAACAGTGACAGAAAATTCATCGGACGTAGCTTTGCTGAGGGGTTTTATTCTTCAGGGAACCAAAAATTGGCCTGTGCTCTCCCGAATGACTGGAAATGCTCGGTTTGAGTTCTGCTTAATCTCCTCTCAGGGTGCATCTTCCCAATTTTGGATTGCAAGGCTCAGATAATTAATCTTCCCGAATATTTTTGTCATTTTGCTTATATGTGCTTTCATCAGTGTATGTATATCCTGCTGGGAATTGTGGATTAGATCGAGAGCCCTGTGCCTTAAACTCTGCAAATGCTGGGATTTTTTTTCCCCCTCTTCAAGATAGAAAAAACATTTTGTGATTTGTATGAGATTGAATTTACTAGTATAAATAACCCCTCTCCCTGCCTTTCTCCAAAATGCCCTTCTAGCTAAAGCACTCGCTGCCTTACAAATGGAGCTACAATTTATCTCCTTTAAAATCTATTTACGAGCAATTTTATGCTGAAGCATGAACGAGGTTTGGATTTATTTGGGGATATCCCAATTGATTATGGGAACAATTCTTTGTTTTCCCATTTGTGAGCCATTCAAAAGGTGTTATTTAAAACAGTAAGAGTTTTATGAACGTGTATCTACGTGGGGCATTGTGGGGGAAATGTTTGCCTGGTAATACTGCAGAAATCTTCTGCTTTGAGTGAGTATTTCAGACTCTTGAGAGATGCTGGGGTCTGTACTCCTATTGTCCCTGCTAGAAGGAGATTTTTTTCTCTGATGCCATGAGTTTGTTGTCTTTCGTGATCAAAATACAAAATGCACGAACCCAAAAAAATTTTCCTTCTCTGTCCTTATACTTTCTACTGATGTTATTCAGACAGTGTGTTTTACTTTCTAATCCCCACTTGAACAGAAAACCCAAGAAATGCTTGCTTTTACACTCTAAGAGCATTTTTGTAAAGTATCTTTTCTTTTTCTCTTTCAGACCTGGGCCTGGATCAGTTTATAGTGAAACGCTATGATGGGAAGGTGAGCTTATTAGACTATCAAGTGTATATTATTCAATGGCTTTTTTTAACCTAGTGTCCTTCAGTTATTACCTGCATGTGAGTGTAAGTTAAAGTATTTGAAGTATGCTCTTCTGAGCTTTTTGGTGTTTAGTAGCATTGCAGTGCTTTTTATGTAATGACAATGAATGAGAGAAAGTGTTTGGTTTTTTTTTTAAAGGGGTCTTGTTTTGTCTGTAAACACTAAAATAATAACTCTTCTTATATACTGGTAGGCCAGGAAATTACAGGTTGTAATCACTTTTCCTTGCTGCTGCTTTATGGCTGTATGAGAGCCCCACAAGTTACGCCGTTTCAAGGGAAACTCACTTGACCTTTCCCTTCCAGACTCATCTCCAGATTCCTAAAGGAAGGAGACGCTCTCGTGACTTTTATCTGCATCCCCAGCATGTATTTCCACCCCCATCAAACACCCTTACTTCGCTCCCCTTTTGAACCCTAGGTCCTTCCTACGGCGGTACACGACCATTCTGGATGTTTGTGCTGTCACGATACGTGTTGGTAAAACGTTGAGCATGCTCTGATCTAGT
Organism: Phoenicopterus ruber ruber; assembly: GCA_009819775.1. NCBI lineage: Eukaryota > Metazoa > Chordata > Aves > Phoenicopteriformes > Phoenicopteridae > Phoenicopterus > Phoenicopterus ruber. The sequence continues at coordinate 3,445,666 of CM020221.1, forward strand.
TTTGTCTGCTTGCGTAAGCGGAGAGCCGCGTAGCATCCTACCTGTTATTATGGAAATCAGAGACCCAATTAACCATGCCGTAAATCCCATTGGTATGGAGGAGTACAGTAAAGGCAGCTCTGGCTCTAGGACTAGCAGCTCCTATCGACTTCTTGGTGCAGATAACTGCAGGTTAGTTAATTTTCCGTCATATCACTGTGGCCACGTAGTGGTACTCCGGCTTTTAGCAATGTTTTCATTTCATCTGCGTCACCTGAAAGTAAAGCTGCTGTTTTTTCCAAAGGGAAGCCAGCATCTGATCCCTTCGTTGCCGAGTGATGTACCTGACATGTAGCATCAGGCATTGAAAAAATGCATTTAAAGCTTCATATAAACACAGTGTAGGCTGAACACGTGCAGTTCGCTGTCTTGTTTTGTGTTTAGTAGGGAAAGGTAACGACAGAAGGTGATCAAATACCTGGGATCCCTGTCATCAGTGGTGTACCAGTGTTCTGGTTACCCAGGCAGCAGAGCGAGATTTTACTTGAAAACAGACAATTGGAAGGTAGTATTTTGAGTTGGTTTTGACGCATGAAACTACGAAACATGTTGTGAACACTTGTTTTCTTCTCCCCCTGCCACAACCCAATGTCTGCTTTTCATGATTTAAAAAAAAAAAAAAAAAAATCACAACAGCAAAAAGAAAGTACATATATTCTTTGCAAAATATCAAATGTTTCTCCCTCTGGTTTATGACAGTCTATTTTGCATCCACTCGCTTTCATCATTTTATCTTGTCAAGCTATTGCGCTTGCCCCTTAGGCTTTACATAAACAAGATGTGTTTGTGGGGAAGAAATGCTGAATCCCACACTATTTTTGCTAATCGTTCCTCTGTTCCTGAGCAGTTGGTTCCTATCACGTTGGATAAAAGATCCAAAGGCAATCCCTTTGCTGAACTCGGCTTTCTGTTCCTCTGCCCCTCGTCACCGAGGGCTTGCATTGCAACGCGTTTGGATGCGATGGACGCAGTCACCGCACAGGGGTGTTGAAAACCCCCAGTCAGTGTTTGAGATACCACGCTCGACTGTGCACCATCGTCCCTGCTCTTAGGATCTTGCCATTCAGCGTGGTGAGCATCTGTGCCGGCTGAAGGGCGGAGAACTGGTAGCCTTTGCCTTTGCCTTACCCGCTAACCATCTTTCACTCTGACCTATAGCAGAGGGAAATTGCTTTTTACGTAAGTTCAGATGTCGGTGCTGCACTTGCATATCTATGTGCTGCGGTTTGGATAGCCTGAAAGTGAGGCAGCAGATTTAGGGTACTGCAATGGACTTATCTTTATTGTTATCTTCTCCCGGGACCTATTTTTTCCACAGTCTAATAACGCCCTAGAAGCAGTTTGCTCCATTGAAAATGAAGAAATAGAGGTTCTTGTTTGCTTGGCTGTCTGCTTAAAGACACCTTGGGACTGACTAAATCTGGCTGTGGCTATTAGGGTAGCGGTAATGTCCGGGTGAGAGGATAATTCGAGGAGAGCATAAAATAAGTTGGCCTTGGCTCTCCCTTGGTAATGAAAGAAGCTGATGGTAGATTGATCTGTCTGATAGCATCTTGTTCTCATTTTGTTGCTCGCTTTGGGTTTCAGTTTAAAAAACACCGTCTTTACTCAGTCAAGCACCAATTGAGGTGCTGCAGAGGTGACCTTACTCATTCGAGTTCGGCTTGCATAGTAGCACCTGAGGGATAAAACCCTTTTGTATCTCTTCCTCCTTGCCTGTTTCCAACTACGTATTCCTCTTGGCTTGTCAAAGTATCCTGTACCGGGAGGCGACTTTCTGGTGTGTTCCTTTTGTGCATTAGCGGAGCTGATGAGCTCAAGCAGAAGGGTAAGAGGTCCATTGTTCCCCTAAGCATCCTTACGAATGTTGCGCAGAGGTAATGGGACTTGTGCCCTCAAAAAGTAATAGGCTTGTTCACTGGAAATTTCCTCTTCGTTTTTAAGGTGAAAGGAGTATGTGAGCAGGCAGACACAAGCAAGCTGTGGTAGTGAAAAGTACTGATGATCTGGAGGCTAGACCCTGGCTGAAGAGTAGAAAAGAGAATTAATTTTAGTTCCAGGCAAAGATGTGTACCCAGGGTTGCATGCAAGTAATAATTTAGAAAGATTTGGTAAAAAGGATAGAACCAGCTGTGCAATACATCACAGGACAAAATTTAAAGTATCAGTGTGAATTTTGAGCATGTATGTTTGCGATTTAAATGCTACAGCATTAGTAAGCAGATGTATGAGCTGCTCTTTTCACAGAACCAATTTGATTTACATAAAACTACCATCAAAACAACTAATTGGCTGTCGTGTGGTGATCGGGACTGGTCTTGCCAAAGGATTTTTTGGAGTGATACGCCTCTGTATTGTAACTGTGTCAGGTTTCTGAACCATCTTGCTGTGCATGCGATTGAATGCTATGGTGAGAATACAATACCTGCTTTTGTTTCCTCTTCCTGCCCCTCCTTCTTCCCAGTGATAATTTATGGAGTTGATGGAGAGGGAGGTAAATGGTACTGCCTTATTAATGGGAACGATGCTACTGTAATTTGAGCCTAAATGCTTTTTCTTCACTCATTGCTAGACCAAAAACCCTGGAGACGTTCATCCAGCAAAAACCCTTGGTGAGATCTGCTTGCCAACATGAACTCATCCTTGTCTTTGGCCTGCTGCTGGGCTGAGTGGGTAGGGAGGCAGCTTTGTCCCTGGCTCCATTTTTGTCCAAGTGTGGTGGTTTCTCCCCCAGGGGAGCAAGCTTCTGGAAATTAGAGGAAAAGAGGCATTGATTACTAGTCATTCAGAGTGGAAGACAAATATTAATCAGTTTGCAAACAGTTCAAAGTGTTCATATTGAGCCTGAACAAAAGGCTGATGGGAGAATAGACACAACCTAATGTGTAGCTCAGGGTGCTGTGGTGTGAAGGTGTCCAGACGGTAACTGTTCGTCTGCTCCGTTTCCACTGTGTCTTTTTCCTCCTGTTTCATTTTGGCTATGGGAAAGCAAATGGCTTGGACGGGCGTACTCTGCGCTGGGTAGGAAACTGGCTGGATGGCCGGGCCCAAAGAGTTGTGGTGAATGGAGTTAAATCCGGTTGGCGGCCGGTCACAAGTGGTGTTCCCCAGGGCTCAGTACTGGGGCCAGTCCTGTTCAATATCTTTATCAATGATCTGGACGAGGGGATCGAGTGCACCCTCAGTAAGTTTGCAGATGAGACCAAATTGGGAGGGAGTGTTGATCTGCTGGAGGGCAGGCAGGCGCTACAGCGGGATCTGGACAGGCTGGATCGATGGGCCGAGGCCAATTGTATGAGTTTCACAAGGCCAAGTGCCGGGTCCTGCACCTGGGTCACAACAACCCCAGGCAGCGCTACAGGCTTGGGGGGGAGTGGCTGGAAAGTGCCTGGCGGGAAAGGGCCTGGGGGTGTTGGTTGACGGCCAGCTGAATATGAGCCAGCAGTGTGCCCAGGTGGCCAAGAAGGCCAACGGCATCCTGGCCTGTATCAGAAATAGTGTGGCCAGCAGGAGTAGGGAGGTGATTGTCCCCCTGTACTTGGCCCTGGTGAGGCCGCACCTCGAGTGCTGGGGTCAGTTTTGGGCCCCTCACTACAAGAAAGACATTGAGGTGCTGGAGCGTGTCCAAAGAAGGGCAACGAGGCTGGTGAAGGGTCTGGAACACAAGTCCTATGAGGAGCGGCTGAGGGAACTGGGGATGTTTAGCCTGGAGAAAAGGAGGCTGAGGGGAGACCTTCTCGCTCTCTGCAACTACCTGAAAGGAGGTTGTAGAGAGATGGGGGTCGGACTCTTCTCCCTAGTAACAGACGACAGAACAAGAGGAAATGGCCTCAAGTTGCGCCAGGGGAGGTTTAGATTAGACATTCGTAAAAATTTCTTTACCGAAAGGGTTGTCGGGCATTGGAACAGGCTGCCCAGGGAGGTGGTGGAGTCCCCATCTCTGGGGGTATTCAAAAGGCGTTTAGATGAGGCCCTAAGGGATATGATTTAGTGGGGGACTTGGTAGTGATAGGTTAATGGTTGGACCCGATGATCTCGGAGGTCTCTTCCAACCAGAACAATTCTATGATTCTATGATTCTATGAAATGGGTTTTTTTAACCCATCTGCAGGAGAAATATCTCATGTTGTCCCTTCTCTTGTCTTACCATCTTGAAAAGCGTGCCTCTGGTTAGGAGGAGCGAAGTCCTGTTTAATTTAAGATGTGCTGTTCCCCTGCTGCATAATGTTCATTAAGGCATAAGAAGGAGCGCTTTTGAAAGCGACGTGGAGACGGTCCTCGCACGTCTGATTTTCAGACTGAGGCCTTGTACCGTTTCATCGCTCTTTGCTTGCATCTTGCTTAGCAAGATGGTAGTGATGAATAAGCTCTCACTAAATAGAAGTATATCTCATAGCACAAGTAATGTGGCATAAGCTTCATTAAAGTTATGTAAGTTATAATATGTATTTTGTTTAAAGCTTTCTTTTTTCATGCCCTCTCTGTTTACTTGATGGGTTTTTTTGGCTTCTGCATTAATGTTTGACAAGCTTAATCTCTCAAAGGAAAAAAAGAAGCAATTAGTGGTGTTCCTCTAAAGTGTGAGCTGCACATCCACCCTGTTCAGAGCAAAATCAGGCCTTGTCACCTGGGTCCCTCAGCATGGTCCCTGTCCTGGTGAGCCAGCACAGGGGAGCTCCCGGGTGTCCCGCAGCTGAGCTTTCAGCAGTGCAGCCTGGTGGAAAGGTGGGAGCAGAGGCAGAAAATGGATGTGGGGGCTGCACAGCACCAGATCCGTCTTTGTGCAGTTGGGTGCTTGCACCGGAGGTAAGATGTAGTGCTTTTAAGAGACCTCTAGCCCATTTAGGGAAAAAAACCCCTCTAGATGGCTTATTAGTTTAATACAGAATACACTTGACTTGCTCTTTTTGTTCTCCTGTGGGGGAAATTTCTTGCTACTGCTTAATATGAACAAAAGCCTTTGAGCTACCAGCAACAGCTTACCCTCCTGCTACCATTGCTGCAGTAAGTAATTATAGAGGCTTTCAATGCCCTCTAATTAAATTTATGAATTAAGTATTTCCTGCCAGCATTTATGTTTACATCTCTAGATGTTTTGGGATGCCGTAGAGTAATGCAGAACAATAGCAAAATGAAGGAAAAGGAAAATACTTCAGGTGGTTTCTGTGCCTTTTCCTTGCAGGGCATTGTGCCTCTCTGGTTAGCAAGAAGTCAGTCCTTACCAGCGGCAGTAGGGTTGCTTGGAGCCAGGAGGGTCTGTGACACTCGGTTTCAGTCCTCATCACTTCACAAAAGGAAGGGTAGTTTGTACTTAAGCATGCCCATGTGTCCTGGCTACTAACTTACGTTACAAGTTTGTTTTCTGTTTTATCCTGGCAATTTGTTCAAAAGTACGTGTGCTTTTGTGTTGGTTTCTTTGATGTCCTCCATTGAGCTTGAAGTGTAGGAAGGGAAGAATCAGGTAAGGGCCAGGAAAACATCTGAAACTCGCTTCCACGGTATAATGCAGACTTGTATCATGGACCAGTACAATGATGAGCTTACACTTATCTGCCAGGGCCCTCTAACTGGAGGTGTGGGTCCATTAAAGAGCAGCTGCTGGGAGTCAGCTCCGGAGGAAGATTTCTTGCCAGATGATTTAAAGAGCATCTCAGGAGCACAGGAGCCTGAAAAAATGTGCTCAGGAAGGATCCCCATGAAAACGACTTAGAGGTAGATGGACCGTCCTTAGTATAGGCTTTTCTGGTCCTTAGTATAGGCTTTTCTGGTCCTTAGTATAGGCTTTTCTGGTCCTTAGTATAGGCTTTTCTGGTCCTTAGTATAGGCTTTTCTGGTCCTTAGTATAGGCTTTTCTGGTCCTTAGTATAGGCTTTTCTGGTCCTTAGTATAGGCTTTTCTGGTCCTTAGTATAGGCTTTTCTGGTCCTTAGTATAGGCTTTTCTGGTCCTTAGTATAGGCTTTTCTGATAGATTGAAGGATCTTGCTTGCCATATTTGAAAGAGGGGGGGAAAGGGGGCTTTATTTGTGAGCCTGAATTTCTGCGGTCCTTTGCTTTGTGTAGGAGCTAAGGCTGGAGCATGAAACTGCCACCAGAGTGGCGTAAGCCGCCGTAGACCCAAGCTTGCAGCAAGCGAGACAACCTCAAAGTCCTGCTGTCATTCAGGAGTCAAACATTGGATCAGAGCTCGCGGCTCCTGTGATCTTTAAGTGCGTCCGAAACCTTCATTCAAAAGGATGCAACTCTAAATGATACCTTAACAAAAGCAAGCTAATTGCAATTCAGTAAATAGCAGTGCGAAGTCATGTGCAGCTGATTCACTGAGCCCATTAGCTGAGAATGATACTTGGTACTTTCTCTAGCTTAGACACAATGAAAACAGCTGAGGACTCCTCTAAATCCAACTGTATGAGGTCCTGCCAATGTCTGTTACAAGAGTGTCTGAAACAAATGAGTCCCCAGTGTCAGCAGTTTGAGCTGTTGAGTGTAGGTTATGGCTTGGAGATACCTTGAAGTATTCGGCTATCCTGGTCCATAATCCGTGTAGAACATTTCTGTCTAGTTTCAGATTTCCCGCTTTAAATTCCTTCAGCTTCTGCTCTTAGTGCAGGTAGTTTTTTACATAATAACCAGGAGGCATCTTCTTACATAGATAATAAACTTACCCTCATCTATACAAAAGTTCCTCTGCTGTCCTCAAAAGTGTCCTAACGAACTGGCAGGAGATAATTCTTGCCTGTGACCCTTTGCGGAAACAAGCAGAGATGCAGTTTATTGCAGATAATAAGCAAATCTGAGCTGAGCTGACACGATTTTTCTCATCTTGACTTTCTTCGCTGACGCCAGTGTCTGTGTTTGTGGGTTTCTTTGCTCCCTAGCTTTCTCCTCCCAACCACATTTGCTCTGGTTCGCAGTTTTGAGTTACTTTTGTGTTCCTCACCGCTTTTCCCTGCGCGTGGTTCACTGGGACCTGTGCGGACGCTGAACTGCAATTTCTTCTCTTGGCTTGTCTTTAATAGAAACAAATTTCCTCAAAGAAAATGCCTAGCCACTACTAATGCAGGTAAATGCATGATGCACAGACATCCCTGTGGACACCCGGGTTGCTTTACGTCCACGTACAGAACACGCTTCACCCTTCCCTACCTCCTCTACCCAGCGTTCGTGGCGTACTTCAGTTTTGACAGAGCTCGACTTGCTGTTACCTTTTTGTACCGCTAATTCTGTTGCTCATTTTTCACAGGGCTCGTTTGGCAGATACTACTAAAATGCTCTGGTTGCTGTATGTCCTCTTTTATTCTGGTTTCTAGGTACCTGGCGGGTGTTTCTTCCAGATACTAATATCTCTGATACTTGTGTCTTTATTCTAATTATGGTTTGGCTTTTTTTGGTGTAACCAAGCGTTCCCTCATTTTCTTCCCTTTTCTAACCCTCTCCCCTTCCACCAGGATTTCTGGCAGGTACAAAGCAGACAGCATGTGCTTTGATTAGTTTGTGCTTCAGACCTCATAATATGCACTTTTCACGTAAAAGGGACAGTGTACGCTCACTCCTTCTCCCCGCTCCTTTAATAAATCACCCTGAATCCTCTCCTTGTTCCTCAGCCTAAAGGATTTATTTCCAAATACTTGAATTTGGCTTGTTAAGAGTACAGTCCTCAGGGTAAGCGTTAATACGTGGCTTTATTAATGGGAACATCTTTGAGCAAACCTCAAGCATGTATCTCCCTGTCCTCCTATTTTCTTGATGTCTTTTGAGGTTTCTGACTTAGTTCTGACTTATTTTGCAGTTTGATGAGACTCTGTTGGAAAATGGCATTTTCCGCTCGAGGCCACGAAGTTAGTTTTATTCTGTGAGAAAGGACGGGCGTTTATCTGGCCAAATGCTGTGGGGAAACTTCAGGTATTTGAATGTCTGTAAGTTTGGGGAAGGTTATTTTTGCAAACGTTCTTGAGTTTTTCAAGTTACAGAACTATGTAGGGTGAACTATATTAATGTTTTAGGAAGAAGATATTTAGACGCTATAGTTCATAAGATGGTTTCTAGGAAAAGGAACTAGAAAGTAGAGGGAAGTTCATTTAGTATTAGTAAGCAAAGAGGGAAATGTACTCTAAATGCTTTGTTTGCCCTGTAGCTTTGTGATGTTAATGAAGTCCATAGGGGAAAAATAAGCAGCCTGGTGACAAAGTGTCCTTAGTGGGTGTATGCAGTCTTTTAATCAGAAAGTGGTTTATGAGATCATTTTTGGCTTTAATTTCTTTGCTAGTTTTGCTGGCGTTAGATTAATGCTTAATACTTAAGGGATACGAAACTGAGCTCTGAAAAGCCTGTCCTTGGGTTTTGTGGAGTTAGCAGGGAGAAGGGGAGAGGGAAGGAGGATGGGTTGAGCGGGGTGGGAGGGCATGTTTTAGGAGATGCTTGACCTCGCCGACTGCAGGAGGGCAGGTCTGGCTGGGAGAAGCAGGTGAAGAGGAAAGGAGGAGTGCGAGGGCAGAAGGGAATGGCAAGGTTTCTAGTTGCATCTTAATTTGGTTCCTTAAACCGTTTGCGATCGCGATGACAATCTCTAATTACATGATTACACGCGTGTTTTCCCCAGGCTCCTTTCTCATTTGGTGCGTGGTTAGTGCCGAGTGTATGGCCCCGACCTCATCATCCGAGCCGATGTTTAATCCTCGCTTTCTATACAGAATTACTATTTTCCTCGTGTACTTTCACACTGGAATTCTTATCGGAGAAAACGAGCAGTGTGTATTATCAACATAATGAGTTCATCTTGGTAATGCTGGCTGAGATGAGGGAAAGCAATATCCCCATTTCCATCTGGAGACCTACACAGCCCTTTAAATTCAAAGGTGTCCGAAGTCAACTCATTTTTGAAGCGTGATTTGGGACATCAAGGACCTAATTTTAATCCTTCCCCATCACATTTCCATGACGAATGCTGCTGTGGTCCTGCAGACTCTGATTTCATTACCCTGCAGAGGACTGAGACAGTGCGGGGGAGCAGAAGTGTAGACTGTCCCTTTTCCGAGGCATTTCCTATTTGCTTTTCCAGCAGGGGTTTCTCCCTTGCATGAGTGGGTCTGCTGCCTGCGAAGGGTCGGGAAAGTCTGTGTCGTTTTTTTTCTTGGTCGTACAGAATGCTGGCCTTGCGTTTCAGGTGCCGTTTGTTTTAAAGGTGATGAATATTCACAGCCTTGCTGGAAGGAGGGAATGCAGATTTCTCTTTCCAGTCTCAGGAGACCACCTGTAGCAATAATTGCTGCCTAATTTTTGGTTCTCTGTACATGTCCAAATTCAAATTCAGAGGGAGAGAGTATGCAGAACAACTTCATCCATGTCCAGCTCTGTATTTTTGTCCCCCTGTGTATATATACAGATAAAATAACCCCCAAATGAAAGGTTTTAAACTCTTTATTAAAATATACTCTTGAAAGGTCATAAGCTGCAGTATTCATCTGCCAACAGTGAATTTTAAGCATTTTCCTGTGCTAACACTCACCCACCACGACACGCCCTGCAGAATCTGTTTGCGTTTGCCTGTGTTGGTATGTAGACTTCATAGTAAATTATCTAGAGCCACTAGGAATAATACTCTGAACTGTTCCACCGCAAAATGAGGTTTATGAGTTTCGAAAAGTCCTTGTGCTCTTTCCATCACAACCTTAAACACTTATTTTCTTATTTAGTGATATATAAACAGTGATAAAAAATCCCATGTGGTGCATCAAAAATGACTTATTTTGCATCCACATTATAAAGCTAGCTTTAAAAACTCTAAATCCCTCAATTCTCCCCCAAGTCCTTTTTTTGGGTCCTTGTTTCATAGCGCAGAGGGACCTCCCCTACCTCTTTTTCCCTAAAGAGCTTTTGAACATCTGGGCTAAAAGGCTCAATTTTAAAATCTGATTCTGAAAGCCTTTTTATTTCTCTTTCTTCAGTTTTCTTAACGTAGGTAGTGAGGTGCCAACATGAGTTGTCATGAAATCTCAAAATACATAGCTTTGGTTCTTTAAAGCTTGTACCTTCAAGGAAATGAGCAAAAATTAAAAACCTCCCTCATTTCAGAGCCTCCAGTTCAGCGTTTTGATGCAGACAGAGTTCAGAGCATTAATATTTTTAGTTCCCATAGCAGGCTGCATTGCCTGCAGTTTTCACTGACGTTTCTTAGGGGTTTTCTGTTATCTATCTTGTGTGATAGACTAACACAAAGCATCTGCTGCAAAGGCATTAGTCAGCGAGTGTCTTGGTGTATATTTCCCCAGATTTTAAACAGCCCTGCTCGGGCAGGAGCTGTAGCGGTCCGTGCCAGCACGATGCTGTCCTGCAGGCTCTGCTGGACCAGGCAAATAGGAGCCGTGTCGCTGCACATTTAAATGTTGCATAGCGCTAATGAGATGGCGGATGCTAGCTAATATTTTTAAAGATGTCAAACAATACGCGTGGTAGGTGCTGAAGAGTGTTTAAAATGCATTAATTAAATTGATTGTCCAATAAATTTCATGAAAAGATTTGCTTTCCCATCCCTAGAAGGATTCCTAATAGTTTTTTATTTATAGGGCTGCTGTCTACTGATTTAAGCCCAAGGTATCAAGCCACGTGCAAGCAGAACTAATAGCACATCGTGTCTATGTGTACTGCTTAATGTTATGTGCCAAGTACTAATGTGGCGTTCTTTTGCTCTTGTTAGAGAGATTTCATCTGTAAAGAGAAGGTATCCCAAAATTGCAATAGTATGGAGGGTCATCTTTACCTTCTAAAGCCAGAAAACTCAGAAACGAGGAAAGAAATTGTCTATATTAGGCCAATTTGTAACACAGATTTTTTTGGAAACTCCTGCTGTGGAAAAGAGAATATTTCTTTTTAACACTGAACATACAGCATTTTAACTTCTTTTCCTATATGCCTACAGCTAACCATAAAAAAACTGCGTTAATAGATGGCTTTTACATGGTTTGCATAACTGAAGGTGGTCAGTTGGGACTGAAAGAGAATTGCTTTGCAGCAAGGTGGCTTCACTGAAACGTTCATGGTTTTATATTTGCTTACACGATATTGGTAACCTTAAAGTGTTTCTTTTAAAAGAAGGAACAAACTGAGTACGATGACATTTGTCAACAAAAGATGGTTACGCTTCATCTAAAATTCCTTACTAATTTACAAAATTACTTTCTGGTTCTGGAGAAATACTCATTATCTTGCATGCACTTTGATATTTATTTTGTTGTCGTTTTGGAAGGCATAAGGCACTGCCGAGTGGTCACATAAGGCTGATAAATTCCTGAAGCTTTGGTTCATAGAAGTACAAAGGTGATGCTGAAACGTAAACAAGTTATGTGAATGAATGTGCCCAAAGTGTGTTTTCTCCTCCAGATTGAAACACAAACTGTCAACTCTAAGTGACTTACCAAAAATGTGTTCTTCCCAAAGTGGCAAATGAAACGCTGCTCATTAAGTAGTTTCTGAAATGCCAAGTGAGGTGGAGCTGCAAGGATTTAGCTGACAAGGCTCTTCTAAATGTGCGTTAGGAATGCAGAGCAAACACCAGCACCGCACCTTGTGTCCCTCTGCCTTTGCAGAGAAGGCATCTCTTAATTTGCAAAAATACATCCTTTTTTTTTTTAGATTTGCATAATTAAGTATTAACATGTTTCACTCTCCACTCAGCCCTGGGAAAACAATTTTTAAATCCAAAATAAAGGTGATGTTTGGCAAGGAATGGAAGGAATCAGTGGGGTTTTTTTCCCCCAAATCCTTTGTTACCTGGGAGCTGCTCCATGTACTTGGCTCGAGGGAGGCTCCAGCAGTAGATCAGTTTTGGGGTAGAATATGTGAAGTTTGTGATATATCTTGGGTGCTTTGCTTGCAGCCAGCCCATAACACAAGTCTGGGGAGTTGCCCGCATATGGCGTGCAACTTGCTTTTCTACGGCACACGGGTTTGGGGGCGGTTGGTCACTGTTCTTGATACGTTCAACCCATTTTCTGGTGCTGTGTGCTGGGCTTGGAGCCTGAGTTGGACAGGGCAAACCAAGCTTTGTGTTTTGAAATGCAATTACAGTATTTTTTTTTAACCTGTTGTCGATGTCTGGTATTGTAAGATAATCTGCCTGAATGCCTGTAAAAAGTTTTATTCCACTGAGACTGGACTGGCGGCTTTTCACTGAACTTACACAGCCATGCTTGTGCCGAAAGCAATGGTATATTATGATTTCTTTTTCTTTTTACATGTTAATTTGGATGTTTGCTCGTTTGTGTGCTTGTTTAATATGAATCTACTGCTTGATTAAAAAATACATCATTATCGTAAACTGTTTCCCGTGGCTTGCTCACTTGTGAATGCTCAGTTTTGAATGTTTTTTGGGCGTGCTGAATGCTCTTAATCAATTACTCTGGTTTTGGGAATGGATTTAACACAGAAAAAATTCTTAAATGGAAGACATTTGACTGTTTTAATTGAGCACTTTGAGAATTAGCTTGTGTTCAGAGACAAAAGGATGTGAAATGTGAAAGTCATCCTGAAACTGTGTGGATAACTAATTTGTGAAGATGACATGTCTCTGAAAGAGGATGGAGGCTTGGAAAGGGATTTTTCCCTGCATTTTCTGATCCCGTGCATTACCTTTCTGGCTAGGAGGGATGGTAGAGTATGCTGGAAGGAAGGTAGGGTGTGGAAAAGAAGCTTGAGGTCTATCGACAGTGGGTTTAGGTGTTAGTGAGGACTGACTTTGGGTTTCTCCACCTTGAACTTTGAGGGGTCGCAACAGTCCACGTTGTGCTTTGTAAAGGAGGTAGATTGATTTTTTTTTTTCCTTAAATATTTTTTTTCCTGGGGGTTATAGTACAATTTTGTAGAACATAATCCTTACTGGTGGGGAACAACCCCTGAGAAGGATGCTTTCAGCCTTTCCCATAGTGGGGCGAGCTTCCCATGTACTCTGTGGAAAGCAATCAAACATGCGGCTTCTCAGCGAGCCAGAAGAAAATAAACAGAAGAGTTGTGATTTTTTTTTTTTTTAAACTTCTGTTCTCTTAGTGCTGGGAGCCTGAAAATCCTATTGATCAGGTCAGTTGTTATTTTAGCCTGTGAAGATCAGTGGGAGAAATTCCCTTTCCCCCTAGCTGCAGGCAGGCTGAGCACCATAGTCGCAGTGTACGTTCCCCTTCCCCAGGTTTCTGACAGGTAGATGCTTCTTTAAAATAAATAAAATTTTTTACTCTGTTTGCTCAAAGATGCAAATGAGTAAATGCTTCTCCCTCCCATCTGTCTACACCTTTGTATTTCAGAGAGCAACTAACTTAATATCTTTTTTTTATTGTTAGTCTATGGATGTGATTTTCAGCTTCTGAGGAATATTTTGAGCTGTTTGATGCCGACTATGAATTTTAAGTGCAGAAAAGAAACCTATAAAAATTAATAAACCAACCTCTGGAAGTTTTTCACGGGATCCTTCGAGCGGGTGAAGTAGGATGCTAATAGCTAGTTTATGATAAATGCTGCTAAAGACAGGCAATCGGAGGAAGAGGCCATAAATCACGCGAGCAGGTGAGATGCTGCTGGCAACGCTGCTGGCAACAATCACAGAAAACCGCTTTCTCCACAAATCCTCCCTTCAATTTAAAGGAAAACCAGGCGTTGTTTATTGGTCCTTAACGTAAGCATCCGTGTAACTTTGCTTCGGATCCATCTTGATGGGAAGGGAAGCAAAACTGGTTTTTTTCAGTAAATAATACTTCAACCTGGTATCCCGTAAGCATAAATAGCAGTTATCTTGCATGAAATGAATGCCGTTAGCATGTTGTCTGCTGTTAGTGATTTGCCTCTTATTAAATTCCTGACGCTCTCCAGATGGTAAAGGCAGAGCTACGGGGAATAGTTTTATTTGATCAACAGAGCTGATCTTTTTTTTTTCCCTGGAAACTGTATTTTTTGGTGATCTATATGATTATTTTTGTCTCTTTTCTTGTGGTTTCCGAGCCAGATACGGGTTAAATTTTCATCTAAATTATTAGCTGAGTTCATCCCCACTCTGCAGTCACATATGATGGTGAGTTCTCTCTCAAAAAACCCCAAACTGAGGTGGATGAGAGACATCAGCTGCAGACAGTGGGTCTGACCCGGAGAGGCTACGTGCTAACTCTTGCTGGGATGTCTACTCAGGCTTCTTGGCGGCGCCCAGTCAAAGCAACGACCTGGTTGCTTCAAAACTTTCTTGCTCTTCGCAAGTCTAACCGTTCAACTTGATGTTATGTTTTGCCTGCTTATTTTATTGTTGGTTAACCAGTTTTCTTTCCTTTATCTTATATATGATGGGATCTTCGCTAGACAGAGGTAACGGTGGGGGACAGTTGTGTAGCTGGACCCTCGTGTGGTGGTGTTTGTCAGTGGTTTTTCCTAAAACCGTTCCTAAATTCAGCCTTGCTTTCCCCGTGCTTTGTGCTTGCATGACCTGGTTTCTGTGGAATAACCCCATCCACACCTACTCTCCTTCATATTAATTTCATTTTCCTCCGTGTGTGCGTGTGCCTCCTCCTGCTATGTTCTTAAAATGGGTCACCAGTGTGGATTTCCTAACAGTTTTTATGGATCCTTTTCAGTCTTTGAAGCTTCAGCGGATCAAAGGGACTTGGGTTTTTAGCTTAGTAAGGGAGATTAGCTGATAAAACACATGTCGCATTTTCTATTAAAACAAGATGTTGAAAAAGAACCGGAGCAAGAGAGAGATTGAGATTGGTATCGGTCCTGGTCCTCCTAATGAGCTTGCTAAACACGCTCCTGAATTGCGTGCTTCTGGTAACTACACATTTTTGATGACTTTGATCATACTTTTATATTCATGTGAAATAGTTCTTTCTTGGCTACTGCTACAACAGAGTATAACTAAAATGCTATTAGTGAAATACAGTAATTTCCTTTTTGATTCCTCTATTAAAAAAATCTGATTTTCATAACACTAATCTCTCAGATTCAAAGCAAAATGGACATAGTTTTATTTACCTGTATTTCAGCTAGGCTAAAACAACTAATTATTGTTGTGCAATTCCTTACCCCTGATTTGAGATGGGGAAGCACTGACCTTTGCAGAGCATTTCTGACAGATTTGAAGGCTGGAAAAGGTCCACTGAATATGAATGGAGATGGCAGGGGTGTGTGTACGTGGAATGGCTTGTTGGTGGTAAGGATACAAATAAAGCCTTCCGTGTCTCTATCTAATCAATTGCTTTATTTTCTCTTTTTGGGGTGTGGGTCGGATAAATAAATAGAAATTATCCCAGGAGCGAGAGAAGTTTGCCGATGAAGACAGCATATTTTATGCGCTTGGAGAATGCGGACTCATTTCTTTTTCTGACTACATCTTCCTCACGACAGTCCTTTCCAGTAAGTACAGAGTGTTTCTCTCTGCAGTTACTGCTTTTTTATGTTTTGAAGGTTTATAAGCAATGAGTTTGCTATTGTAGTCTACATACATTTCCCTAAAAGGAATTTTTGATTGCTTAAAACTAGAGTCGAGTGAATAATTGCTATTGCTTCATCTGGTTTAGTCTTAGCTTCGAGAGGTTCAGAAAGATAAGCAGATCGATGACTTCTGAAGACTTATTTTAAAATGTGGCAATTTTTTTTTTTTGAATGAGTCATTTGACCTGCTGTTTCAACCTGTAAATGAAGATGTGTTCCTGAATTGTGTTCATCATATGACATTCTTGTGTTTGGATGAATGTTCCTTTCCAGCTCTTCACTGTTACGAGACTGTACAAACTCTCTTCTCCAGCTGTGTTTTCGCTTGGGTGAGCTCGGGCTTCTGCATGCTGTAATCCAATGAGGACAGAAGTTAAGCTGTTTACATTTCAACAAGTATCACTAGATACCTTCTGTCTTTTCACCCTGATGCACTTGACTTGCCTTTATGATATTTCTGTGAGCTGCTAATCTGTCCCAGCAAAGTCTTCTGCACTTGAAGTGCTGGCACTTAAGAGTTGACTTTGTTGGCAAGGAACAGTGAAACTGAAGTCTTTGGTAATGTCAAATGGCATTTCTAGCCTTTCTTCGTGGGGTAAGCAAACTCAAAACCTCATTCGCAGAGCTTGTCTAGCCCCTTGGAAAGTGCTGCATCGCAAACAGGAAAGTCAACAGAAATTCCAGTTAGTTTTCAGCCCTATTAGAAAATGTGGGGTAATGGGGAATATGCCACTGGCCAAATGAACTTGAGACATTTTATTTTCAGACTTCCAAAAAAAAAAAAAAAGAGAGAGAGAGACAACTTGGCCATCTAATCTTGTAAGTATGTTCCATGGTGACCTGATTACAGGAATTAAAAAGCTGGACACTTCCTAGTTGACTCAGGACTCCCATTGCTGTCTGCTCTCTGCTGTTCAGGGAGCCAGCTGGGAATTCACTGATGTTTTGTAAAAGCAACAAGTGCTTTATTTTTCCCCGCGTTCTTGCGTGCTGTAACACGGACAGATGAAAGAGGCAGCTCCTCACTTACTGAGCATGACATTTTGGAGGATCTGTAACCGGGGAGAAGCAATGTTCGGGGTCTTGTTTGTCAAATGGATGTGATGGGGGAAGACGTGTATGTGACCTTCATGCTGTGAAAACAAACACTGAGAGATAAAGCTAGTTCAATCCAGGGAATATGTTTTATGATTTTAATCTGCTTTTTTGTTTGACTGGGTCTCAGAACTGACTCTGAAGACTTTTGCCGTTCCTTTCTTAGGTTAGTCTAGCCTGTACCGAAATTGTCTAAGGTATTTTCACCTGTGTAGCAAGGGCTTTTAATCCGAGTCTCTGCAGATCGCGACAAACTCCAACTATCGTATCGCATTACTGAATGTGGTTTAGAAAACACTCACGCCCTTGGCTTTATGGCTGTACCGGTGGTGAGCAACTCCCTAATCAAGTACGCAGGGCGCAAAATTAATTTCATGTGCTTCCACAGGCAGCAGCAAGAGAAATGGTTCTTGCTTTGGTTTTTTTATTCTCATGACAAAGAAATTAAAAAGGGACCACCTTGCGTTAGAGTAGCAGCCAGCCTTTTTTTGGAGGGCTGTGCGGGAGGGACGGGTGTTTTTCGTTTTGTTCTCAGGCTTTTAAACGTGTTCGCAGTTACTGGGGAATCAGACTAACAAGAGGAGACAGAATTGGGTGGTTTGTGCTTTGAGGAATGGTGTGAGGGGTGGGCAAGGAAAGCGGTTTCAAAAAAAGGGGGAGGGGGGAAGACAAGAGGAGGGGGAAAAAAAAAGTGTTGTGGGACTTTTAGGCTGACTTTTAGGTATTTTGGGAGTTTGGATGGTCATTGAAGATGGAGGAATGTCTCTGGAGCTACTGTCAAACAGTGGTTCCCCAGAGGAAGAGTTTTGGTTTCATTTTTAAAGCATTTGCTTTTATAAAAATAAAACTCCCAAACAAACCTTGCCGTGTGGCTAGATAGAAAATTGCCTGTTACGCCATGCTGGTTTACTCTTCTACTAGTGAACATTACCTTGCAGGAATCCAGTAGTTCCTGATTATTTTTTTTTCCTTGGGAAATAAATAAAACAGAATGAGGAAATTATGTCTTAAACCTGACAGTTCATTATTCGTTTTCTCACGGTGTTGTTTAAATAACCCAAACATTAAGAAGGTATCTGGATGAGAGAGCTGTAGATTACATCGAATAGCTAAAAGCCACTAAATATTGAGAGGGGAAGGTGATGTATTGAGCACTAATGCACGGTCATCAGCAGGGGAGTGTGATATCAGGTCTGGGGATGGGAGGCCGGAGGGAGAGGCGTTCCTCGGCCGTGCTCAGAAGTGATAGGGAGAGATCAGTTGTGGTCTGGTCTGGCTTATTGATCTCAAAACTGATCAATGAGCACCTCTGAAAACAAGAAACCTGGAGGGCTTTGTGTTATTGTGCTCCTTGGGAGGGCTGTGCCCAGCAAGTCTGCTGGGACGGCTCCTGCCCATCTCCCTGGCTCTGCTGAACGCACCGCCGGGCTTTGAGAGTGCTTCCCAAAGCCTGTCATTTAATTTGTCTTTGCAGCTTCAGCTGAAGCTCACTTCAGTTGTATTCTCTGAAACGCGGACTGCATGGCAGCTGCTGGGGAGGGAGAGGAGGAGAGAGGGCTGGAGGCTTCATCTGTATGTTGCTCGCAGAGAGCTGTTTGCATATTGCGCAGAAAATGAAGTCTGTCACCATATTTTATTTACAAGTGATTTCTTGCTCTAGCACTGTCTGTTCTCGTTGGTTGCTGTGTTTCTGTGGAAATGTATTTTTAAAACAACTAACAAAATAGCATTTAACTGCTTCAGAAAGTCAGCCTTCTAATAAAGGCAATGAGAGCTGAGCAGCCTTGAGGATGCCCCACGGTTTTGGTTGCTTCAGCCGCTCCCTGTGTTTTGGGGCAGAGGTAGAAAGACAAGCAAAGTATGGGCTAAACAAAATGTTGATGCGATTTCCCCTGGGTCCTTCAAATGTCATAGGGAAGCAACGCCTTTGCTTTCTTAAACCAAAAAGGTTTTTGCTTTTGGACTTGCAGAACAGGTGGAGGAAGGGGAGAAAGAGCTTCTCCATCATCAGCTACTGCAATTTCAGAGCAAACGTGGTCCGTTGTCCAGGTGTGCTAATGCCTACTTGATGAACGGATACTGAAGGGAGCTGGACATTAAAAGAATAAGTCAGTATTGTTTCCATAATTGGACTGTCGCTGTGTCTGGATTTAATCCTCCTGGAAGGAGGGTTAAAGAGTGTTGGCTCAAGCCAAAGGAATTATTCTCTTGCCAGGGCTCTTGTAGCAGGTCTGCAGCTCCGTCTTCCATCTCCTGCGGGCCCTTTCTAGAGCGCAGTGTGCTGCCATCCCTTATTGAGTACTCTCACCTGGCATAGATTGACTTTTTTTTATTTTTTGCCTTGTGTAGAAAATAAATCGCAAACCATCTAGCTCTGGAAATGATTTTCTGGCCAGATGTCGAGCGCTGTGTAGGTCCCTGCGATGGAGGCGGCACGGCATGCTCTCCTGCACTGCTGCGTGCAGGCGACGTGATCTCCGGGGTCTGTTTGTGCTGTGGTCACTTTGAATATGTCTTGCTGGCTGACACGAGTGTCTTCAGCCTCCTCCCTGCCATGAGTGAGATCACCACCATACCAGCGACGTTTTAATCCTGCAAAGCATCACAAAGTGCCACAGGGCTCATTTCTACAAGAAAAGGACATACAAGGTTGCTTTGAGTTTATAGGAGTATTTTTGTTTGTGGTCCTGTTCATGCTAATTTGATCTTTAAACTTTCAAGACCCTCCGTTTACCTCCATGCATATACGTGGGTCTGTCTCATCCACACTATCTGGTGCAGGGATGTCTTCAATACCTTTCTGCCAGCCCGGTTGCTGCTGTGTGGGATTTCCAAGATGTGTCTGAGAAGCACAGAGATCCTCTCCCAAGGGATGTCCCAGCCTCTGAACGTAAGCCTGGTTGCTTCATGTCAGACCGAGAGTGCTCTGGCTCAGTGTCCCACTTCTGCCATGGGCTGGTAGCTGTGCTGAAGGACAGAAGGACAGAAATGGGACAAATGGCTCGCAATTGGCAGTTTGGGATCTTGCTGAGCAGAGCTTGACCTCTCGGTTTGAAAACCGATGTTAGGGCATGGGATGCTCTATCAGGCGCTCTGCCTGCAGGCTTCACTTGGTCTTTCTCTGTTCATCTCTTCATCCCTTGCATTTGCATGGTGCAATGGGCTGATGGATCTCTGCCAACCTCCTGTATCGCAGAGGACAGTACATTTGCAGCGGGGAAGGACTACTCTTGTAGCAGCACTTGTTAGCCTGATTGAGAAGTTCCAGAAACTTACTCATTATTTCCATGGAATTAGGAAATAGAGTAATTTTGTGTTGCTCATAGCAATATCCCAGAACCTGCAGGTGTTTGGGGTGTCCTCTTTCTCCAGGGGTTCCCTGGAGAGCAGAGCTTCTAATGGCCTTCCTCTGGAGGTGCCATTTCCACAGCTTGTTTCCAGGTCCTTACTTCAGAGAGGTATTTAAGAGGGAACCTTGGTTGCCAGCAACGCTCTGAGAGTCATGTGCTAACTGATAAGAAGCTGTTGAAAGGCAAGTCTTGTACCCCAGCCGAGGCGCTGTCACATTCTCTCAAGTCTCTGAAACCGAGGCATACGTTTGTCATTGACGTTAAAACCAAAATACAGAATTTGGTGTCAAAATTACAGAGTCTCTTTGGTTCACAAGCTGACGAGCAAAATAGAAAAGTGAAAAAGCGATGATGTTTTTTTCTTGACTTTTTTTTTAATTCATTAAATAGAAGAAAGATTAAAAATGGCATTATCTGGGACATCACTCCAAGGAAAAGCGTACTGCATGCTTGGTGTGAATTTCTGGAGGTAGCACACTGTCATGGTACAGCTTTCCAAAGGGTGGATCGGAGCAGCCGTTCGTGTGCCAGATCCTTTAGCTGTTCCTCACGTGTGTGTCTGATCCATGCATTTCTGTACAAGAAGACGGCTGAGTAGGGATTTTACCTGTCAGCTGTACTGGTTAACCCCTTCTTTGCTTTCTGTTGGGCACCTCTCGCTGTCTCTGGTAGCAACGTGGGCACATGCAGCTCAGTAACCTTGGGGCTTGGTACTCAAGTAGGGCTTGAATCCACGTGCCTGGGTTCAGGCGTGTGAACCTCCATATGAACCGTTCAGAGTGAGGAGCTAACAAAAACTTCATTTCTCTTGGTCTAGGTTGTTTAAGGCTCTTCTTACTGTTAGTAGTGATGCTTTTACTTTGCGTGACGGCAGGTTCCTTACCAGCCACTTCCTACCCCTTTCCCCGCCTGCGGAGCTGCACCCGTGAGCCCGGGGTGATGGTCCAGCCAACGTGATCCGGCTCGGGCTGTTGGGCAGTAACACCTACCCCAAACACGTGCCAGTAATAGAAGTAGGGTGTACTTCTACCAGGTATGAAAGACCTGTTTTCCACTCGTGAAAGTGGCGTTATATTTTAGATTTTAACTGGAATATGAAAATGAAATGAAAACTTGATTTTTCTGGGTGTTAGACTGCTTTTAAAGCTCAAGTCTGTATTTTAATGGGGTTTGTATACTTAGGTTTTAAAATGATGCCTGTGTTTTATTTCAGAGGTAATTCTGATTCTTCCTTGTGATAAGAAATAACCCTTAGCTATTTAAAGATATTTTACCGTTAGAACTGATGATATTGTGGCTCAGTCTCCATGCTGTGGGCTCAGTTATTTTAGCTGCCTGTTGTTTACATTTCTGGGTTGATTAACATTAAAAAAAAAAGCTGATGGGATTTGGATTCATTTTCTGAAACAGTGGAATAATTTGAAAGGAAAATATCTGCAACATTAGGACAGTTTAATGCTTTTTCCCCATGTTTATTGCAACTGGGGCTCAGCTATCTATATTCTGTGGATAGTTGCTTCCCTGTAAGGCTGTAACTCTGTTCTCAAAACAATATTGCAGCATTTGGAGTTGCATTATGTGAAAGTGCATCATCTACCTCTTCCCTATTAGCGGTGCAGTCGCTCACAATGAACTAGATGCCACTGCTGGGCTGCTGGCTGCGGTCTTGTAAGGGTGAGCTCGTCTCTGACCTCGATTCTTCCCTTCAGACAGAAATGTTCCAATTCAAACACGTACAAAAAAATTTCTCAACTAAAATACCGCTATGCAGAGTCATACAGAATAATGACTATACTGATTCATGTAACTTAAGGGGGAAAAAAAAAATCTTGATTAATCTTTGACTGGAGGAAAATGGTAAGCTTTTTTTAATGCTGTGGCCTTAAAAAAAAGGAAAAGAAAAAATACGGTTATAACTGCAAGGCTTGAACAGCCATCTCTCTAGATGAAAATCTGTCTCTCCTTTAGGAGGACTGTGTTAATTTTGGATTGATTATGAAGATATATTTCTTTCAGCTTCAGGGTACTGTGGCCTTTGTATGTATATTTTTCTTAATTTTGGGATAGATGGGGAAGAAGCTCTCATAGGATATTTAACTCCTAAAGACTAATTTTTCTCAAAATAACTCCCTGGCTGAATTCTTGATCTTTCATCCCGCACTGGAGTTGCTTGGGGGAGTTACTAGGCTTTGGGATGGATATGGGAGTCTTGAGCTGCTTTCTGTTTAAATTCCCACCAGAAGATGAGCTATTCCGGCATTTTCAAAGGAGTAGCCAGAAGTTTTACTTCCTCTAAGTAACATCACCAAAACCCCACCCTGCTTTGTCAAAGAAATTCTCAACTACATCTGAAGGGAGCAATGTTTATTCTCCAAAAGTGTGTTAAAAATAGTTTTCCTAAAACGCGGTACCTCCGCTCGAGGTAGATGCTCTACAGACACTTAATTTTTGTGGGCAAGCGCGTACTGCAGGAGTGGCAATAGGAGTCAGAGGGAAAGACTTGTTAAGAGTTATCTCTTCAAGTGTGGAGTATTGAGTTTAGGGGAAAGAGAAGGTCAAATGAGCATAAAAATAGTAAAATATGGCCTTTCTCATCAGTGAGTGTTTATTGTCTTTCAGAATGCGTTGCTTCTGGTGAGAGTAAATGGCAATAAAGAGCAATTGAGTGCTGCAAATTGGTCTGTTGAATAATTGAAACTAGTTAAAAATGGCATAATTGGCTTAAAGTTTCCTCATCAACCCATCTAATCCCTCAGAGGTTCCCTGGGGCTTTATACTGATGGATCGAGTGGGTATTTTCAACGTGGTTAGTGCTGCTGCTCATCATCTGTTTGGCTGGTGGAGGTTACTCATCTTCGTAACACTACTGCATGCGGCTTTTGGTTTTCGTATTGCCTTTCTGTTCCCAAATATTTGATTTGAACAAATGGGTCAAGAAAAATGTTAATTACCCTTTGCACTAACTCCCAGGTTAGTTGAAAAAGCAACTCGGTATGTAGAGCTGGTGCAGCTATGGATCTACAGAATGATTTCAACTTGATCTTTCTAGATACAGCTACATATATCTCGAAGCTAGGAACAGCTAACTCATAAATTGGTATTGGCGTGGGCTCCAGCACCATGTTTTCATTTGTGTTAATGATTTGGAGGAATCATTAGGAAGTTGTCGTATCCTCCTGAACACCTAAAGACTAGAAATAAAGCTAGAAAAGAAACTGCAGTTGCCCTGACCAGTTCCTGACTCGTTGCCCAAGGGAAATCAGTTGCAATGAAAAAATCTTGATTCTTAATAATGTTAAAAAGGATGGCGAGGAGATAGCTCGCAAAACCAGAGCGAGCTGGAAATGCAGCTCAGCACTTGGGGAAATCCAGAAGTGGTTTTCCCTTGTAAAGACAGGCATTGTGCCATATTAAAAGCAAACAGTCCTTTAAATGGTTTTGATAACCATTGCAGGAGGAATATTGCGTTCATTTTGAGGCATCTTAATCAAGGAGGCAGTGGGGAAATTTAGAGAAGCTGCAGTCGAGAATGGTAAAATTGACGGGCAGAATAAAAGGGCGGGGGGGGGGGGGGCTAAGTTTAGCTAGGCAAACCAGTATCTGCTGCTTTTATGGTCTGCAAGTTTCTGAAAGACTTAAGTGCAAGAGGAAGAAGAGAAATGGAAGTTGTACAGGTTGACGTAACCACGAGTAATGGGGCAGGGTGGGCAAGGGGGGGGTGTCAGCTGCTGTCTGGATGACTCTTGCCCAATAAATCCTGGTCAGAAACATCACACCCAAGAGGAGAGGCAGAAATATCTCACTCGGGACCAACAAATTCAGGCTGCCCGAAGATCAGGGACATACATCTTAATGAATATTTCTTCCTGAGCGGGAGCGGGATGAGCTAATTGTCTTCAGTGCCCTCTGATTTCCCTGGCTTGGATTCACATTTGTTGGATTTAAGTGTCATTACAAGTAATTGGAGTTAGAGATGCAGATCAGAGGAAGAAACGGGCTATGTCACTTATTAGCTAAAGGAATGAAGTAATTAAATTTGCCAACTTAAAGACACTTCACTTCCCTGTCCTTAGAAAATACTGACCCTGCAGATTTTTGATGCTGAATTTTAATTTTGCAAGTGATGTTCTCCTCTGGGGCTTTGATAAACTGCTCTTGAAAATGTGCGTTTAGAGAAGGAAAAGGAAGGAAACAGCCTTTGCGAGGGGGAAGTTAAGTATCTTGGTTTCTCTGTTCACCCCGTGCCTGCACGAATGGGGCATGGTATTATATTTTTCCTTCAGGAAAAGGGAAAAAAAACCTCAAACCCCAATTTTTAACAAGGGGTAACAAATTTTCCAGTCTCAGAATATACGTCATTGTACCCTGGCAGAGAAAATGGGGGAAGAAAGATGAGACGTATAAATTGCTCTTTCTAGCGTATTATAATTAAAGTAGAGCTTTATATAGTCCCCTATTTCCTCATAGAGGAAAGAACTCTTTTGCTAGGTTTTGGGGGCTAATAAGGAGAAATTTCATCCAGACTTTCAGGCAGTACTTGCAATTAAAGCGAATAAAGTTGGATGTGTTATTTAAACATTAGGAGGGTAGCTGGAAGGTGCTTAATATTGTTGCTCTTCGAGGAAATGGGGAATTAATCACTGGAAATGAATGGATACAGAGGAGGCTTTTTGTATAAATCCCTTCATTAGATTGCGTCGTTGGAGACATTATGAAGGTGGTGTTGGGGACGACCGGTTCCTCTGAGTACAGCTCAGCTAACGCTGAATTAACGAGAGATGGGGGGAGCAAAGGTCTCCCCCTCCCAGCAGGCAGGACGGAGACGCTGGGTGGAGGCATGGCTTCTGCCGCAGGGGTTATGGGACGCATCGCTTACGCACGTGGCGTTTGCAATTTAGAGCCCGAGTAATTGGCACGAGGAAATTGGAAATCCAGAGATGATAACGGCAGGACTGTATGTGCTGTATATATCAAGCGGCTAGCGACAGGCCGTTCCTGCCGTCGAGTTTAATGTTGTTACACATCTGTTTAAGGCACAAAGTGATTGGAAAAAGTGATCTCATTCGCATATTTGCTGAATCTTTCAGCGATAAAGTGCTACAGTTTATTATAGCAAGGGGAAAACACGATGTAAAAGTCTCTTGGCCCTAAATTGAAGCTGTAACTAATGCACAAAATCGAGTTCAGTTAATTTCTTTTTGTCTGAGTGATTCTTTGCGTTCCCCCTCCCACCCCGGTCTGGGAGATGCCTTAACGCAGAATGCTGGTTACAGAAACTCATTACTTTTTGAGCATCCGCAAGAAATATTAAAAGTTGATTGCAACAGATGAAGTTAAAGGGCGATGAGCCTCACCAGTGATCCACATCCTGCTGCCAGATTTGGGTGGGGAAGAGCCATCTCCAGAACAAAAAAAGGGGCTAAGTTTTAATCGATCGTTTAAGATGACGACCTAAGCACTAGTTATAGCCTAGAGGATTCCGTAGAAATCCCAGCGAACACTGAAATTCCTGTAGGTGGTATGTATTTGAAAGTAGCAGAGCAAGATAAATTCTCATACATTAGCTTAATTTGGAAAAAAATGGTGGCGCTATGTTGGAGCTTTAAATGGTGATGGGTTACAGAGCCCAAAATGGAAACGTACTGAAATTCTTTGGTGGGATGCAGGGGAAAGAGTGCGGTTTTGCTGTGACGGGTGGCTGTGAAGCGATGCTTTTGCAGAGTTCTGGCTAAATAAACTATGACAACGTAGACTAAATGCAATGAAAAATAAGGTACCACGCTGTCTCGAGTGCGTCTCAGCTGGTGAGCTCCAGCTCGTGTGTTATCTCAATGTCATAACTGGACTGAGACAGAGTTGGTAATGATTTGTTTAAACTTGCACAGTGAGACAAGAGCTGAGTCTGGAAGAGAATTACCCGAGGTCCAGGTCTGCTGCTCACCCACCAGCTGCTTCCCAAAGCACGGAGAGTGCTCTGCAGCGCCGGAGGAACGGCCTCTGGCCAAATTGGTATTATACTGTATGGAGCAGGCTGGAGCTCTTGCTACAGCGTCATGTTCTGTTGATTGTCATTAGAAATACCAGATGGTGTCTTGTTTTGGTGCTTTTTTTCTATCTGTAAATGGAATAATTTTGTTCAAGAAACATCTCCTCCGCCCAACCTCCTTGTCCAAGACCTTTGGTAAAAGGACCACCATGAAGCTCCTAGCTAGAGGTTCCCAAGAGCTTCATTTGCTTCTTAAAATGCCAAGAATTATGGAAAATTGCTTTTGGATAGAGTCATTCTGAACTTGTTCCTTTTTTATTGAGCTTTTGTATCTTTGTTAACTGGTCTTTGTTTTTTATTGTGTGGTTTTTTTATGTAGCTCCCCAGAGGAATTTCGAAATCGCCTTTAAGATGTTTGATCTGAACGGTGACGGCGAGGTGGACATGGAAGAGTTTGAGCAGGCAAGTTGAACGATGGGTTGACTTCTTAATGCTATGGCATCTTAGTCACAAGTGCAGCACTCCTCTACGGTGTTACTGTGATTTATATTTGTGGTTACTGCTGGTTTACGTCTTTTCCTTCTATGCTCTGCTGTGTTGCCTCAGTGCCAGGTTTTTTTTTTTTAACTGGGTATTTCAAGACGTAATTTTTCATTCAACCAGGACAACCGTAAGTATAAACTCCGATTTCCCGTGACTTTGTCACCAAGGTATCTTTACAAGATGTCACCTCCAAAGTAGATAAAGAATTTTTTTTCACTGTACTGGTGTCATAGGATTTTGATCCTACTTTCTTCCACAGCTTTTATTGCATTCCTTAATTTTGCTTGTCTTCAGAGAACACCCAGGGCGAGTCTGCTTCAAAGAAGAATTTAGTAATTTATTTGAATGTAATCTAAAAACGTGTTTGTTGAGAGTGTGTTTTCATTAGTTTCTTTCCCCTGCTTCTCACAAGGTTTCATCAGCAGGGAGTTTGATGCAGGCTTTTTGCTGAGCTTAGCCTGCGTGCCTGATGCTGGTGAGGTCCTCCCGTAAGCTCTGGTTTGTGATTGTGTTAGAGTGAGAATAGACTGAATTCTCGAGCTGTCAGTGGGGAAAGGATCTGACCTCCCCAGGCAGAAGCGTATTGTTTCTTGCCTACGCAGAAAATAGCCTTAAGGCTTTGGAAACTCATAAACATCCTGAAGTGTCTGTATATTAGCAAAGCTCCTTGCGTGTGCTACTCATGAAAGGAAAAGTAAATGCGTTGGCAAAGAAGGGAACTGACCAGTTGGATGAGGAGTCACCACCTCTGGTACCAAAGAACGAGGCAGAGGAGATACACCACTAATCTACCTGACATTCACGTGGCCCCTGGCACTTCGTCTGTGACCCCACATCCCTCGGGGCTGTAGGTTCAATGAGCGAGTGGAAGCTGCTGCTTCTGGGCAAAGGAAATGAGACCCTGTGGTCAAAAAAATAACCTGCCCTTGCGGGTTTTCTTGTGCTGGAGGACATTTGTATTTGGAGAAGGTGAAAAGCTGCGTACAGATATCTGAGAACAAAGCAGCCCTGAATAATCTAGTTACAAATTCTTACTCATCAGTTGATTGAACGGCTAGTTAACTTCAGAAGAGTCTGTAAGAGGTCATGCCTGGGGCACTTGCTATAAATGGGAAGAGCTAGTGGCAAAGCAGGTCTGTTAAATTAATTCCCCCCCTTCTAATCTTTTGCTGTCTGTCAGCCTCCTTAAATTGGTACCTATGGGTATGATGTCATTATTATGAGTTTGCTCCAGAGCTGTGTAATATCTGGTTAACCGCACGTTTTTAGATGCAAACTTTGGGCTATGAGGAGAATGGGACTATGTGTAGCTCTAATATGATATCCCTTCACGTGATAGCTTGTAATGTAAAGCCAGGAGTTTTTAGTTTTCCTTCGAGTGCAAATTTGAATACGCAGCTGTGTCCGGGTTAGTGTGCTGTTTGGCACTGCCTCCCTACAAACTACTGATTTAGTTATGAAAAATTCCAAGTTTCCTATTTTCCCAAGTGAAAAATACAGTTCTACTTGCATAGTGCATGAATATAGCACTCCACTGCAGCTATCTGATAATATTTAACAGTTCAAAAGGTGTTTTACAGTAGTTACTAATGTTCTAGAGTGAAATCAATTGTGGAGATAAATGAATTCAAGACAAGTGGAGAACGGTTAACTGCCTACTAAAAATGCGATGACGCCAAGGTACTAACGCAGATGTCATGTTTGGCTTTTTTATTAGATGTGTAAAGTAAGAAAGAATGTTTCTTGAGGATGAATGTTTCAGAAGTGCTATGAAGATGAAAGTTCAAAATTGAATTAAATGATTTCAAATCATCTGGTAGGCAAAAGGAAGTTATATGTGCATTAAGTCATATAAAAATCCTTACAAAGAAGGACATATTTTTGTTAAGCTAGTTACATGCGTCGCTGCCTCTATGTAAAGGAATAAAATTCCTGGTTAGCATCAGAATATTTTGGTGAAGACTGATCTTCCCGAGCTTTCGAGTCGGAGGATGAAGGAGCTGTTTTGAAAAGTGAGAAGCAGCTTACAATGTCTTCGCAGCGATCACTATAACGGATTTGCTGCACTTTGCAAACAGAATTAAAGCACACACAGACCTTCAGCACGAGGCGCGCATGTAACATTATACACATATATAACACACACACGATAATTTATATGATAAATACTTTTTCTCTCCTTACGGAAATGCCTCGGTCAGAGCATAAAGGATGGCAGGGTTTGCAGATCTGTCCCATAAACATCTTACTTGGCAGGGGTAATAATCCCCTGGAACTGGCCCTTCCAGGGGATTATGCTACTAGAGGTGGCATCAGTTTAAAAGAGCAACATCGTTTTGGGGAGAATGGGTAGAAAAAAAAGGAAAGGAAAGGGTCATCACAGCAGCATCGTACCGTCCCCGCTGGCTGTGAGCACGTGGGAATGAATGTCATGCTGCTCTTTCACACATCGTCTTTGGAGACAGCCAACAGCAGGTCCCTCTTCTCGTTGATGTCTGGAAAACCTTAAGAGTATTCATCAAGAAAGAAAATTACTTGCAGTAATTTAGCTAATATGCAAGTAAGTTGGAGGCTTTAACTACCTAATAAGAAAATACTGAATTTCTTCAGGCCTCAATGAAGAGCCTCAGATTTTTTTTTCCAGTTGATGCATGTGGTTAGTGCATAGTGCTGAATAGTTTGGTGCCTGCATCAGTATCATCTTCAACTTTTTATCCTTGAGCGTGTAAATTGTTAGTTTACTCTTCTATTTTTAATTAAAAAGTTGGATGAAAAGTAGTAAACTCACAGGCAGGGTTATTCATGATTTCTCTTTAAACCATTAACTATTTTCATTGATTTTTTTTTCTTTTTTTCCCTGTCTGGTGCAAAAGATGGAACAGATCACAAACACGTAGGCTGAAATACGTGCAAAAGACAGTGAAGCATCTCTGTGCTTCCCATCCTCGTATGATCGATGGGCTGTGTGGGAGGACAGCGCTGGTTGGGCTGGAGGACAGCGTCTTGCAGTGGTTGCCTGCCTTTCTGGGTATTAGAAGGATTACCCAAAATAGGGACCAGCCAAATAATTTTGGCTCCAGTGCCCACAGATGGATTTTCAAACTCTGATACTTGTTATAGATGAGGAGAGAAGAGGGGCGTAGGATGCCTTATAAATAACACCCGGCAAAAGATGCTTTATCGAACCGCCTGCAGTGTGGTAAACACTTGCTTCTGCAGAAACAGAGGCAATTTTCCAAGCTGGTCATAAACTGCATTGCTTCAGACAGTTTATAAATATTTGTCTCCAAAATCTGCATGCAGAGCTCGCAGTTAAAGTGGAGCACAAAGCAAAAGGAGGAGTTGCTATTTACAGTGCAAAAATCCTTCCTCACATCACAGTGCATATTTCAAAGCAAAAACCCCCAAACCTTTTTTCTGTATTTCTTTTTTCCTCTGACTTGACTTGATTTTCTTTGTAGTGGAAGAATAGCCAGTAGTCTGTGGTTCGGAGGCAGCGTTTCAAGTGTGGTGAGCCCGGCAGCGATACGTGGTGTTCTCCTTCGGAGCATCCCCTTTGGGGCTGTTCCAGCACTCACTCTCTTGTTAGGAAAAAATTGAACACGCCGTATACCACGATAACGAGGTTCTGGCGTCCTTTTGACAGCTGGAGCTCTTGGCAGCTGTTTTCCTTCCTCCCTTCCAACTTCTGCCGGCAGGAGGAAGAGGCTGAAGGCAAAGCAGCCGTGTTTGCCGGAGCTTTGGGAAGCCGTGCTGTTGAGGCCAAGTGCCAGGCAGCCCGTCGGGTGGCTGCTTTTCCCCTTCTTTCTCACACTCGTTGTCCTTAGCATGAATCCTCTGCCTTGTTGGAGGAGATCAGCTGTTATGCGGAGAATAACCCTGGCTTCTCATATCGCTGCGATAGTCACTCAGCCGGGCGAATGCTGGCAAGGGGTAGTGGGATACTTAGGGATGGAGAGAGGAGGTGAGCGTGCATTTGGCTTGGCTGCCTCCTTGAATTAGCACAGGACCCTTAAAATAACAAACTGTTGGATTTTTCAGGCTGTCGCATCCTTTGAGTTCAACCTTTTGCCGTATCATAGAGGGTAGGGAAGTTGTCCTGCGCATCCGTGTCCAGAGAAGGGCAACGGAGCTGGTGAAGGGTCTAGAACACAAGTGCTGTGAGGAACGGCTGAGGGACCTGGGGGTGTTTAGCCTGGAGAAAAGGAGGCTGAGGGGAGACCTTCTCGCTCTCTGCAACTCCCTGAAAGGAGGTTGTAGAGAGATGGGGGTCGGTCTCTTCTCCCAAGGAACAGGCGACAGGACGAGAGGAAACAGCCTCAAGTTGCGCCAGGGGAGGTTTAGGTTGGATATTGGGAAACATTTCTTCCCCAAAAGGGTTGTCAGACCCTGGAACAGGCTGCCCAGGGCAGTGGTGGAGTCCCCATCCCTGGAGGGATTCAAAAGACGTTTAGATGAGGCCCTAAGGGATATGATTTAGTGGTGGACTTGGTAGTGATAGGTTAACGGTTGGACTCGATGATCTTGGAGGTCTCTTCCAACCAGAATGATTCTGTGGGCAATATCCTTGCCCTGTCCCTTAGCATCCCACTTGAGTTGAGCGGTGCCTTCGAGAAGGTACAGGGCGCTGCTGAGAGCTCAGAGGAGGAGGCGGTGGCGGCAGCTGTTTGTCTGCGTGGTTTTCTAAAAACATTGAGATATTGCTGTTATAATGTGTGCTTTCACACTTGGCTGTCTCTGTGCAAATATCCCGCTCTGCTGCTAACTCAGATAATTCTGCATTCCTTGTTATTCTGCTGGTGCTGCTGGGCTTATATTTGGGCTGATGCAGCCTGCGGGACTTTTGGAGAGCCCTTTGCTCTGGGTGGGTCAGCCCCCGCCTGCAGCTCCTCTTGCTGCACAGCCCCGGGGACGGAGGAGCTTCCAGCTGCGGGAGAGAGCGGCAGGCAGCAAGGAGGGGGTGCCCTTGGGTAGAAACCCCCCAGTTTTGTGCACAAGGGGAAAGGAAACGCCATGTGAGCTAACTGGGGTGGGTGCGAACTGACAAGGATGTGCGGTAAAGCAGGAGTGGAAGCTCCAAAACATGTGCAGGTTTTTTTCTTCCCTGCGGTTGCCTTGGCTTTCTCTCCTCCTGCCACTTTGCTGGGAACAAGCTGCTCTCTGCTGACCAGGCGTAGGATCGGCGCTAAAATGCTCATCTGCAAACTGGGTGAATTGTGTCTTAAAACTCGTTTTAAGCATTTTATACTCTTCTTTCCTTAAAGAGGACTGAAAAAAACAAAGCGTAAGTTCAGCCAAATTTTTGATTTGTTATGTCTTAAGAATTATTTCAGGAAAAAAAAAAAAAGAGGATGACATGTCTGAGCCCGGAGTACTTCGTACTGATACTTGACTAGTATAAGTCCCAGTGGTGGTTTTGATGCTAACATCCTCCCTCTTATTTTTAGGTCCAGAGCATCATTCGCTCCCAAACCAGCATGGGCATGCGCCACAGAGACCGGTCTACAACGGGGAACACCCTGAAAACTGGCTTCAACTCTGCGCTGACAACATACTTCTTTGGGGCGGATCTGAAGGGGAAGCTGACCATCTCCCACTTCCTCGACTTCCAGCGCAAACTGCAGCACGATATTCTGAAGCTCGAGGTTTGGGTTGTTTTTTTAGGTATGGGAAAGGGCCGTGCAGTGTGGACAGTGCTGCATGACATGGTTTCTGGAGGAAGAGCGAGAGCGTGGGAGGGGTTTGGAGGGAATTACTACAGCTGTGGCTCGTAGCACTCATGGATCAAACCTGTTGTTGAATTTCTGATGAGTGTTTTGGTGGCTGTGGTGCTCCCCAGGAACATCTCCAGCTTTTGTTGGTAGCCGCTCTTGTGGAGTTGCAGCAGCAGCCGGCACGTCCCGGGTGCGTGTCCCTCCACGTGGTGCTTGCCTTGCCAACACCTTGGCACTGCCAATGGGGATGATTATGAGATTCTTTAGAAAAAGACAAAAGAGGTGGTGACAAGTCTGTGGCTACCTTCCCAAGGAAGGTTTGTCTCATTCCTAGTGAGCAAGCTGTGCCCTGAAGGACCAGGGTTCATAACCATCCCAAAACTCTTCATCTGTGCTTTTGTCCCCACCTTCTTGTTTGCTTCACTATTCTGAATATTTTGGGTTGTGTAAGTGTTCAAGCATTGTGTGAATCCTGCTAAATAGGTGGTCTCTGTTATGTGACCTCCATTATTCACTCCTGGGTTAACGTGCATTATAAGAAATGTCCGTATACTCTGAGACTCTTACCCTTCAACTGAATTGAAGGTCTCCTTTTTTCTTTGCATTACCAGGAGTTAACGGCACCTCCCGATCTCCCTCCTCGTAGTCACATAGCTGGAATTTAAGCATCAGGCTTCAAAATTTGGTTCTTTTGACTAAAGCGAGTACAAGAATAGCAACAGGGGACTCCTTGGTCTGTGTCTCAGCACCCAAGTGGAGCTGACTCAAAACTGGTGCCATTCTCTGGAGCAGGTTCAAGGGTTTGACCTGGCTTGAGCAAAGCCAGGCTTTTATTTGAATCAGAAGTGAGGATTTTGTGCACAAGAAGATCCCCTCACAACCATAACCTCTTAAGACAACAGTATTCGGAGCTCACTATTGCTCCAGTCTGATGTATGAACGTCCGCGTGCTCAGCTTGTGTGATCCAGCTAATGGACAGCATTTTATTAAGTTCCTATTAAGTCAGTTGTTGCGAACTTAACCTGAATTTATCCCCTGTTTTATTTGGAGTTTTACAAATCTAAAAGAAACTGACTCAAGGACTAATTTTTTTGAGGATAATTGTCTAGTTCGCTGACTTTATTTAACTGGTCATTAAAGCGGGTGGTGTGGCAAGGGGAATAGACTGACTGAAGAAAATGTTCTTCGTGAACGGGAAAGTGTCGATTCCTCAGTGCCTCTACAAATTGAAAATGAATGCGATACTTTTTAAGGTTAAGAAACATAAGCTGAAACTCGAATGCAAAGGGAAGAGAAATAGAGATTGTTCTATCCTCGTTTGCCGTCCTGCTCTGGTTTCCCACTGCCACATTTGCTCCAGGGACGGGCAACGAGGAGGCATTGAAGTGTTATTCCTGACCCTGTGCTGGAGTCCTGCGCTCCCTCCACAGGTCCCTGCTTGTCTCATTAAGAAGCAATGGGGTATTTTTCAGTTTAATGGTACTTGTTCTCCTTTCCTTCTGCAACAGTTTAGTGTTAATTTAGTTTTTAGTGATTTCGGTCCCTTGTATGTCTTTCTGGTGAATGTCAGTTGCCTTTCTAACAAGTTATTTTTTAATTGGGGGCAGTATGAGATATTTATGTCTTGGTAAGTTAATGAATATCATAAATGCATCATTACTGAATTCCTCATGCACCCTTGAGCACAGTACCATGCTGTGCTTAGCATTTTTGATACTCGTTTTAACTGAGAAATTGACCTGTGCAAAGGTAACGGTTCTGTTCTGCCAAACTTATTTTTTTCCTAAGTTCATGATACTGAAGCGCTTGATTTTTCTGTTCATAGTTCTCATTGATTTAGGCGACACAGGCCTATTTCTGTCCTCAGCATTATGCAACGTGGTCGCTCTCCTCTTCTGCTTTTATCTCTTTTGACGTGATCTCCCGCCTTCTCTCCTTGCTTCACATTTGATGTGTTTGTTCACGGTTAAGCGGCTTTTCACACAAGTGTCTAGTGGGTTTGCGTTGCTCCTTTTCCAGGGAGTGCTCTAATGAACTCAGCCGCTTAAAAACATGGTAATTCAGAGAAGAGACATCCCCCAAGTATTTACCTTGACCCGTGCTAATCAGAAGAACGTGAGAAGTGGCACTAGGAAATACTGTACTACAGAGCATCAGGTAACTCATGTAGCTGATTTTTAACAACTTCCCTTGTTTTACGTCTCTATTTGGGTAATGAGCCTGTGAGCACAGTGGTCTTTTGTCAGCCTCGTGCTTGACTGCCCATGCAGATCATCTCTGGATTGTTGTCTTGGCGTGGCTAGTGTTACTGGTGGGCGAGAAGGAGCAGAAAAGAGCTGGTGGCAGATCTGCCAGGGGCTCAGCTGAACTCTTGTACCCTCATCTATTCCTCCTTTGCTGGCTTAGCAAAATTAGTACATGGTCTGAAGCTGGGGTGTTAATTTGAAAAGCAGTTTTTGTTCACGTTCGGTGTTTGAACTCTAGAAAAGGCTTTGGGGAAATGCACCGTGAGCAGGTCTGAAGAAGATCTCCTGGGGCTGGTGCAGGCCCCGAGTGACACGGTGCCACTAGTCTCGAACTGAGACGCACGCTTTCTCTCTTCCAAAAGAAATCTACGTTAAGTAAGACCTTTTTTAAAGCTGTCTTCCCTTCAGCTCAGGATCCAGGCATATCTGCAGTTAATACACTTGAGAGACGATTTCTTCTGCCGACTGTGAAGGTGGAACAATGGTTTCTGACCATCTGAACCCACTTTCCTCTTACTGATTTTGGTTCAGCTTTTTTCTTACCAAAATAGTCATGCATATTTCTTGTTAAGATTGAGCAGAAGCTTTCTCAGAGCAATTAGATCAGACAAAGCCCTGCACATTTCAATGCTTCGTATGGCTGAAGTGCTGACAGCATGTTTAAGTAACCATGCTGGTGTTTTCTTCCCTTCTGCTTAT
The DNA here is from genome assembly GCA_009819775.1 of Phoenicopterus ruber ruber. NCBI lineage: Eukaryota > Metazoa > Chordata > Aves > Phoenicopteriformes > Phoenicopteridae > Phoenicopterus > Phoenicopterus ruber. Next base: position 3,480,796 of record CM020221.1, read on the forward strand.
TTTTTTGATGAAAGTACATTTTCCATCATTTTATGGAAACTCAGCAATCAGGTCAGTTGCAGGAAGGGAAGGATGAGAAAAGTAACCACAGCTAGAGGGAGAGGAGATGCTTTTAATGGCTTATTACAACTTTTTGTGGTTTGGCTACTTTGAGGAAGCCGTGGCCTCCTTGTCGCATTGCGGGGTGGCCCGGCGTTGCTAAAGCTGAGCCACGGGAACCAACCCGCCGAATGGGGCAGGCTCCCGGCAAAGTCCTCGCCCTTTTCTTACTGCATTCACGCTGCCTTGCATTAGTGCCTATGGAAAGGCTTCCTTTCTGCTTGTCGCTTAGCGTGACAAACGGTGACAAGTTTGGACAGGCTCTGCAGCTATAATGTGTCCTGTTAGGACAGGCAGTATTGCGCTCGGACGGTGCTTATTTTTTTTTTGAGTGAAAGTACTCTGCGAGTTAGGAAGATGGATAGGACTTGACATCATTGTTTGTGCTATTTCTGCTTGTTAGTGTCTGTCCTAGATATTCCCGTGTCCTTGGTGGACCAAGAGGAGTCCCAGCCAGCCTGTGGGTCTCTTCCAGCATAAATTTTTCTGTGATTCTGTAAGCACATGTAGAAAAGATGTATTAGCTCTTTGTTCTCCACATCTGTGTCACCCCTGAAAGGCAACCCAAACCCTGTTAATACCAGTGATTTAATCTCCATATTTAGTCGTCTTTTATTTCCCCGGGTCTCTTTCTGCCAGCAGTGGGATATATGCCTATGGTGTAAGACCTTAAAGAATTTTTTTTTTCCAAATTGCCTGCAGTTAGATTTCTATAGCACATTGTTTCCCTGACAGTTACTCACAGAGGGCATTTGTTCTCAGCTGAATGGGTGAAGCAGGTATTAATCCAGCCCTACGCCTTGTAGGTGTGGGGCTGTCTTCCTGGCGGGAGATGCCGCGGCTGGAGAGGCAAGGTTGTGCTGCGTGGCTTTGAGCAACCCCACGTCTCAGTCTGGTGTGGTCTGGGGTCTACGCTTTGAGGTGGTGGGATGCAGCTTCCCATGGAGGAGCTTGCCAGATAGGTTCAAGAGTCAGATCCTCGTGCAGATGTGTATCCTTATGCTTAAACACAGGGATCCTTGCAGGTCGTTGTTTACCCAAGGATGCCCCAATAGTGGTCCCTCCCAAGCAAAAGGTCTTCCAAGCGCTGGAGCAGAGAAGTAAAATAGGATTCTGTGAGAATATGGCAAAGGTACCATGTGTCATTGCTGCCATCTGGAAAATCACTATTTTATGTGTCTGTTCTGCGACAGGTGATGTCAGAGTAACTGCCTTACCCTGGAAACTCCTGTTTTCCTGACCAATGCGGATAGGATTGCTGCTCGCTTTGGTTTTTATGAAGAAGGGGTGATGGATGCTCTTCCATCTGCACATACCTCCTTAGAAAGTCCTAGATATTTTTGGATCTCAGCTCTGTCTTAACGAATATTCTAGTTTCGGAAGGCATTTCTAATGCTTTGCAATCTGGTCTTAAGTTAATAACTTAAGTCCATAAGTGCCTTTCTGTTCTGAGTCCCAGGGCTGGGGTGGTTGATATCTGAGTAATCCTGTACCCGGTATTAAAAACTACTGTGGTGTTACCAGCTTATTCAAGATTGTTTGGATTCTGCCTTGTTTTTATATGGGCTTGCAGACTGATACAGATTTTCAGTGATTTGTTAACATAGGCAACAAAGTTTGCAGTAATGAGTCCCGTATCTTTGTATCTGCTGCAGTGATTTAGGTGAAAGAAAAGAGTAACTTAAATTGTTTTGACTGGCCTGAAAAATGAAGTCTGGCAGTGTCAGGTTGGCTAAGCTGTGTAAGGAAGGGCCCAAAACTCGGACTTTTGGGAGGTCAATTTGCTATCAAACTTAGACGAGACATTTTTATTTTAAGTCACCCTTATGGGAGTCTCTGTCATGGTTAGCCGGGTTGTCTCACAACGCTGTCCTTTACCTGCTGATCCACTCACCGCCGGCTTCACTGCTGGCCTGGCCACCCTGGGAACAATGATGGAGGATGCAACGTTTTCCCTTTTTTCTTATGAATTCCTTCTTCTCTGCGTCCTGTAATGGATTTTGTATGCTTACATAGTTTTGTCAGTTCTATATCTAGTTCTATATCCTCTATATCTATATCTCCTCCTTTAGTCCCCTGCTTGCTTTCTCTTCCTTCACATGGTCCTTACATATGAAAAGCCAAACCAGCGCTTGTGAAGTTGTCTGTTTAATGGGGCAATTAATGGCAGATACAAAAAAATTGCTTGGGTTCTTTGTTAGTGATTTTCTGACCTGGTTGCAGCGCTTACCCGAGGTGTCTGTCACTGTGGCATCTCTGATGTGCACACGTATTAAGGAATGGTTTGAGTCACCTGGGATGCGCCAGTGAGGCTGAGGTATGAGATATTAAAAGATACACTTTGAAACCATTCAGTGTGCCCTGGGGAAGGAGAGGAGGACGGGCTGATCGTTAAATACAGAAAGCCTGAAGTCTGCCTCAGGGGTCCTCTGTTTATCCCCGAGGATGAGCGATTCAGCGGGAAGGTGAGGTGGGGATGCAGCATGGGGAGGACCCAGGCTCGGTAACGTGTGCCGCACGGCTTGAGAGCTCCTGCCGCAGGGAGCACGAGTGCTGTGAGCAGTGGGAGGGAGGCAGTCCAAGCCCTGGGGGTGGTGAAGGGCAAACAATGGCTGCTGTGAGAAGGGATAGGTAAAGCACAGAATTAGAGCAGGGAGAGGAGTGCTAATAAGCTGAAAATACGATTAAAAGGCAGACACTTTTTAGGCAACTAAATAAAAACCCAGAGCAGCTTGGCTTTTACGTTTGTGTGCTGGTGTGTTGCCTGGGAGCTGCTTCTCTGCTAAGACAGCACACCAAACGCGTGCTTACGGACTGCCTGTGCAGCTGCAGGACGGACGCTGAGACGGCGGTGGAGGATCAGATCTGTTTCCCGAGGGGAGACCTCCTGCAGTGATCCTCTGCTATCCAGTTGTCCCTTTGTGCTCTTACGTACCGAGTTCAGCCTGAACCTCGCTCTCTTGGTCAATCCCAGCTGGCAGAGGCAGATTGGGAATGAAGGGGTCAGCGGATGGGATGTATTGAAGATCATACCCATCCCTGTCCGAGTCCGAGAGCACACGCTCTGGGTCTGTGTCACTGTTGTCATCCCCTGACTCTAGCTTCAAGGTATGTTGATAGCAAATAACCTTTAAACAACAGCTCTGGAAGGGAAGAGGAACTTGACATCGAGGATTGTTCCCCCCCAGAAGTCCTTACTAGAGTCAGGGATGGACAAAGCCATGATGGGTTTAGTGCCGAGGAGAGAGGAATTATCAGGCTTATTCCCGCAGTTCTGTATACTCCCTCTTCTGTGTTTAATGTGTTAGAAATTTTAGGGAATAGAAATAAGGCTGATGACCATGACTTTATGATGGATAGACATGAAGGTGTTGTGGATGACAATTTTGTGACGTCTCCAGTTAAAAATGGGATCATCTGACCATTGTGAACAGTTTCCTGTCGGGGAACTGTGTAGTTAAGGAGTCACAGCCGAGCGTATACATATATAAATAAGCCGGGAATTTCTAGACAGGCAGTTGAAATGATTTGGACAGCTCATCATGTTTTTGATGGCATTCATAGCTTCTGGCAGCCTGCTTTTGTCTTGACGTGTGAATGGAAAGGGTCACATGAAGCTTTCAGGCTGACTGCACTGTCTCGGTTAGGGTTTGGGGAAAAGCTGGCATTCAGTTTTTGTCCAATGTTGGCCAAAGACTTGGTACGAATTTGGAGTGGGATGTTAGTATGGGGAAAAAAAATCTGGAAAATAGGAATAAGTTATAAGGCCATGGCACGTGCGGCTTAAAGGAAAGATGGAAGGGATATATAACTGTCTCAGTGAACAGGAGGAGTCACTATGAAGAATACCGAGGCAAGTAATTTTCATCCATCAGTAATGGCAGAGCAGGTAATGAAAGGCTTAAATGTGCACCAGGGAAAGTTTAGTTTAAATACAAGACAGGTTGAACTTCAGTCCCTTTTTCATTAAGAAGGGAGAGTGCTGATGCATGGGTGGGTGGTTCACTGTCACAGGTGAGGTACCAAAAGCTGTGCTTCGTGCCTCTATCGGAAGATGCCGTAAACACCATTCCTAAGTAGTTCCTTCCCAGTACAGGCTGCAAAAGCAAGTGGGGAAATCGTCTGTGCCAGAGAAATCAAACCCTTCCAGTGCCTTGCTCTGAAAGGTGGAGGAAGAGTCGGGTATTAGCAGTGGGGTGGTTTAGGGGGGCTCAGGATCATCAGGGCACGTCAAGCATCTGCATGTCAGCTGTGAAATGCTTGGTGAGCGTGCTAACCGGTGTGCTTCAAGGAGTGACGGACACACCGGCCCTTGGGCTCTGCTTCAGTCAGCTCCGTACTCAGCCTATGTGAGCACAGGAAGACCGTGTCTGGCTGTGTGGTCGTCTTCGACATACCTGTTGGATTGAAATCAAGTAAAAGCACTCAGGCAGCCACTTCTTAAATCGTGTCTTAGCTGTGACTTGGGACCACTCCCTCGGCAGCGACAAGTGAGCCGTTGCAGCCCTACGACTGGCACCGACACACCGAGGTTAAGTGCAGTGACACCAAGCAGGTACCCGGCGTCAAGCTGAGAACGTCCCGTGGCCAGCAGACCAAAATAGTCAGTGATCCAGGAGCGTGCCAGTGAAGCTGGCATGGGTGTGACAATACATGTGCTGTGAGGTGCTGTAGCTGCCTGTGAGCATTGCTGGGACGTTGCTCGAATGGACAGGAGCAGCTTTGCCGTCTCCTCATTTGGGGAAGGTGCTTCTTGGACTGATTAAAGCAACCATCGCAATGCCTGGTGAGAAAACACCCACTATGGTACATGCTGCTGCTTTGCTTGTATTTGAACGGGGTGACTTAAATGTGGTTGATGCAGCAGCTCTGCAGGGGAAGCCATTTGAGGATTTTATTGGAATTTCTATTTATTGCATCGTTAGTAGCAGTAGAGGGTTTTGCTCTGTAACAACAGACTCCTTTGGTTTATGAAGTGTGCGTAAATCCACTCCCGAGCTCCCGCAGTGCAGCGTGCTGAGCCCTACTCTCACGTGGGCAGCAGAGCCTCTTGTAGGACCCCTGCAAATAAAATCCCAGGGGTGGTATTTTGATTAATTATGTGGCCACAAGCGTGCATGTGGAGGTTTGGCTGAATCCATCCAGTAGAAGGGATAAGCTAGTTAGCATAGATGCTTTTGTTCATGTGCGCACAATTTGGTTAACCAAGAGCCAGGTAGTCCCAAAGGTTGATGGGCGAGAGGCTGGGGACGCCTGCGTGAACGTGTCGGGACTGCAGCCGTCCGGCTGCGTTAGCTGGGTGACGTTCCTGGGCGCGTAAGCCCCGTATGGAGGAAGGCTTTGGACCAACGCTAGCTCGTGCCTGGCAAGCTCGGCACACGAGCAGGGTTTCGTGCTGTTAGCGAGGTGTGAAAGGCAGGAACCGTCTTGGAAGCTTCTGCAGCTTTGTTTTGTTATTGCGGAGCCGTTGCTGAGGCGTTTGCAGTGTCCCGGTTAGCTCACAAAAGTCAAAGCAGACATTTAGGGCTGCCTGTTTCCCATCTTCCCGCAGACCCTCGAGTGCAGTGACTATGGGAGCGTGGGCAGTGTGTTTTATTAATCACACAAAAAAAGAAACGGTTATCACCCACTAGGCTTGCTGTGCTTCCTTGGGTGAGGGTGTCAGCCAGCTTCTTAAGCATGACCCAAAATAAATACAGATAGAGTCCTGCACGATAACAGGATGTTGAAATTGCTGATTGTCAAGTTTCCAATGAGGAATTCTCCTAGCAGGTATCTTTGACTTCTGCCTCGTCCTTCTGCTATACAAACAAACACTTTAGTCCTCTTGTTCTTTTTCCCCTTTCAAGCTCTGAAGGCAGAGCTGTTCTGCGCCTCCACGCGTTGCTGTCTCTGCTTCAGCTCCTGACTTTGCTTCTGTTGGTGCATTAAGGACGTGGGAGCAGGATGCAGGCACTCTTTTCCCTGCTAGGCTGAATCAAACTGCTGCAAACTTATTTTTCTTGGCAAATTGAGTGCCAAGGTCAAGCAGAAACAGTGTGAACTCTTAACAGGCAGCGAGAGCGCTATATTTCTTAATAAAATTGTGTATATCGGTTCCATGGCAATTTTTATTTGTGTTTTTCAGAGTAACGGTTTGGCTCTGGTACTTGCGGCTCCACCACCCTGTGGGTATCCCTGCAGGGGGCTGGGAAGTCGTACTGCTTCTGAACTTCGCTCTTTTCTCATTCAGTGAGTGTGTAGGATGGAAAAGCTGCTCTGTTCCTCGCACCGAGGTACCAGGAGCACTGTCGAGGGCAGGAATGGCAGTAATGGAGCCAGGGCTAGAGAGCAGCAGTGCGAGGTGGTTGCTCATCTCTTCTCCCTCTCCATCCCAGCAGTCAGGCAAGTGCTTCCCTTTAATTTATCAGACGTGTCCTTTGCCCTTAGTATTACTGATTCCTCTTCTTTAGGTTTCCTTCCTTTCATTCTCTCACCACGTGAAATTTCAAAACGGATCTTTTCAGAGCTGGCAAGAAGTTACTTTGATTCATGAGGGTGAAGCTCAGGTGCGGCTATCTTTACATAACCTTTTTTAATTCCTTATTAAAGCATAACAAGTTGCTGGTGATCGGGATTAATTTTTTCCCCTTACAGGCAGCAATGGCGTGCCAAGGTCAATGAAACCTCGAAAGCATCTCTCAAACGCTTAATCTGCTGGGATTGCACTGCCGCTGACAGACGTACATTTTTAACCCAGCTGCTACATATTCACTTAAGCTGCTCTTGGAGAGCAGAGGGAAAGTGCGAACAGGGAAAGCGTTTGGAAGATTGGATTCTTCTCGTGTGAAAATAGCTCCCTTTTCTTTCATATGGGTTTTTTTTTAAGATATAAAAGAGAAGCAAGCTGCTGCTGGTAGCATTGGGAGCTTTTTTCCTGACCCGATCCAGCTGTACAACCTGCGCTAGAGTCCAGGGAATCAGGTAGGGGAGGAAGTTAATGGGCAATTAACTCATTCGGATGCTCTGGCTAGTTTTACGAGGCTCAGAAGTGGCTTCCAAACCTGAGGACTTCGCGGTGCTGTCTGCCCGTCCCCACCGGAGCAGGGACCGCCATCAGCAGCAGGCAGCGTGCCAGCTCGGCGCAGCCTGTCTCGCAGCACGCCGGGGCAGGAGCTGCTGCAGCGCCGCGGGCAGGGAGCCTCTCGGCTCGCTCCGGGCATCCGAGGCGGTCGTGGTGGTCCTGGCTTGCTTCTCTGTATGGGTTATCCGGCTCTGGATCGACATGTTACCCGGTTCTGCCCGCGTTTGCACTGCCCAGCGTGCAGGGTGATGCCCAGAACACGATGGTTCAGGCTAGGTTTGGCATTTCCTCCTCCGCATCCTTCCTGTTTGCATTTCTCCTGCTGTTGGGAGCTCCAATAATTTTTAGAGCTGTTTCTTCGACTAGTTTTTACCAAATAATGTAATTGGGCTTTGTTGATCCCGTCCCATGGCTCTTTGCAGGCTGCCAGCGCGGTACGTCAGGCTGTATCTAGAGCTGGCTGGGCTTCACCTTGCAAAACCCAGTGGTTTAGATCCATGTGCATGGGAGCCTTTCAGCATAATTAACAAAAAAAGTAATATTTTGAAACCTTTGTTTCCAAATAAAAAGCCCTTAGAAACTTTTGCCTTTCTTTTTTTGGCAGTAATTTGGTGCCTGTGCAAACACTACACCGTACTCCCAAATATATTAATTTTTTGGGGGATGGAGGAGGTTGCTGGGATTTAGGAAGACATAGTGTTTTCCTCCCCCCTTTTTTTTTCTTCCTCTGTCATAGTTGTATATGCAACTTGACAAGAGATCCTGGCAGCCTGCTTCTCCAGAACAGTAAACAGAGCCAGTGCTGCAGTAGTTTGCAGATAAAGAATGTATTACAGCCTGTCAAATAAAGCTTTGAGCAAATACCACTTTAAAGGGTCATATATTGTGAATCTGAATATTGCCCTACAAATCTTTCTTTCCCAGACCCTTTTGATTCCTTAGTACGCGCACCGCGGCTCTCGGAACAGGTCACCTTTTTCAAGTACCCCTAAACCTGACAGAATTAGTATTAGCAATATTTCTGCTATTGATGTTTGTTTAACCAGCATAAATAAGCTCAAAAATCATCCTTCAACACTCTTCTCTCCATCCAAAAGTCCTTGCAGATTTTTTTTTTTTTGCTATCTCAATTGGAAATAAGTGGTGCGCACACGTTTATTTTTTAGATGCTTGCTTTGAGATTTTAGGGAATACATAGTTCGTTTGATTTGGTTTTTAGGAGAAGCCTTCCTGGAAATTTAAGAGCTTGTTAAAATATAGCTAGGTATTTTGCTAATGAAGTGTTTAAAGAGGATAGAAATTACATTACCAGGATGCCTGGTTGCAGTTTGGAGTTCAAGAATATCTACATCAAATTTACAGAAGATAAGTTTAGGAGTATTTCTGAAAAATAAAACCCTAATAAGTTGAAGATGCTGATTCTTGCACAGCAGGAGTACTATGCTTCGTGGTATTTGTGTTTAATATCCCTTTTAAAACGGTGGTGTGATCACGTTTCATATTCTTTCCCGGTGTTTCTAGACTAGCCAGGCCATGCAGTAGTTCTCGGATGACCTCGTGCACTGATAGTTATGGGCATAATTGCAGAGGAAGCAGCGCAGAGCATCGCTTCGTCCGTGCGGCTCAACGTTGGTATTCCCATCGTGGGATGAGTCCAGGGAATACAGATTCAAGTCCCAAAGCACAGACTGAGCTGATTTCCCCATCCCATTGCCCCGGGGCTGCTGGAAGGGTTGCACCGTAGAGGTAATCGGCAACCAGACTGGGAGGTGCCACTGCTTTTTCTTTTGGTGTTGCTTTAGGAAAAGTCCGAGCTGTGTTTTCATTGTGCTGCGTCGTGTTACAGCTGGGTGTTTCCGTCTTGTGTCGAGGGGCTTGAGGCTCTTGCTGGTTTTGGTTGATCTTAAACGCCGTTTGAATCTATGCCGAGTGCAGCCACTGAAAGGGCGTGATGGTTATTTTAACAGTCGCCTTCAGCAAACAAAGCAAGCAAGCCAAAATAAGCCACCGTTCAGCGTACAGACCAAAAATGTGATGCTGAGTTAGGAAGGGAAAGAAATCCCACTTTTCAAGCGTGAGGTTTTTACATCCATTTGCAGGTTGTGCGGTGATGCTGAGCTTTTGTCTCTCTGGCATTCCGCCCCCAGCAATCGCAGAGCTGGTGTTGCTCTCTTGAGCATAACTTGGTGTGGTAGCAGCAAGGAAAACACACCACTCCCTGGTTTTAAGCAGTTCTTTACATTTGCATTCTTTGAGGAGAGACGGTTTCAGCACTGGGGTTTTAGGTAGAAATTTCCCACGTTAATGCTATTGGTCATGACAAATTTGAAGAGGAGGGAAGAGAGCTGAAGTGAGAGCTCTTCCCCTGAGGACTGTCTGGTCCTCAAGTCTGACCTTTTTCTGAAGGAGGGATGTCCTGGGGGCAAATTACAATTTCATCTTACATATTCTTCCCTAAACACCGCGGTGTTGGAGCTGGAGCCACGCGTCCAGCTGCACCGAGTCTGAACTGGAAGGGGCAATTCAGCCCTTACCCCGCGACTTCTGGAGCACCAGGGCTGCAGGTCCATGCTCCTAGACACACCATGCTGTTCGCACCTTAAACCTTCTGTTTAAACCATCTTTTCTGGTTTCCCTGTTGGTTCCCGGACCGGAAAAGTCTGCATTAACAAGGTAGATGGTCCAAGTCCGCAGCGGCATTTGCAAAGCCCTATTCCCACGGTTAAGGAGGACCCAGAGGAGGTCCTCTTGCCTGTGCCAGATGGCTCCTTAGCCATCAGAGCTGCTTCATTTCCCAGCAATGAGCCTTGCAGCTGGTGGCAGCAGCAGGAGACATGAAAGGAAACCAATGTCTGTGTTTAAGAAGTTCCAGCATTATTTTTTTTTTAATAAAGATGTTTCTTCTGATTATGTCTCTGAATTGGCGCAGGCTGGATGCTTTTCAGAAGCTGGCATTTGATTTCCCGCAGGAGAAGGTGGATTGGGTTAGTGGGGGGAAAACAACAGTGAAGTCTGGAAGCAGAAGGATTATGGGTCTGATGTTTTATGGTGGATCCTTCTATTGCCTTTCTATAAAAAGTTATGCAATTAAGGGGATGTGGAAGCAGAGAAAATTGTCTGTTTATTTGCCTTCTGCTCTCCTCCTTTGATGGAGCCTTTCCTCCATGCATTGAAGAAAAGAGGGGTAGGGTTATTTATTCAGGCAGAAAGCTAAGCTAGAGGGAAGCTTACCCACACTTCAGCTTATAGAGGAACATGAAGGTGTTCTTCCTGGCTGATGAGGTTTTTTGGGAGGTGGGAGGCATGTAACACATTTTTAGGATGATGAGTAGTCTTTTAAATGGTTGTAGAAAGTATCCTAATGTGGTATATGGACTGGCTCCTGGGACTGGGCTAGCGAAGCTGGGTCAGGCTGGTGGTGGGAGACTGCAGCGCTGTGCCCTGACTCTCCTGCCTCCTTACCCTCCCGTGAATGCCTTTGATTTCCTTGCACGGCACCTTGGCTTTTAATCAGTTTCAAAATACCACCTATTATATTTTAGGCTAATTTCTTCAGCATCTCGGGTGTCCTGGCTTGCGGGAAGAACACTGGAGAGCGTTATATTTCATTCGTTACTATGTGCGTGGATGCAGAATCCGCTGCTGGCACCAAGTGGCTGCGGGTGGAAGCTGCTCCAGAGGTGTTGGACTCACCAGCCATCTGCGTTGCGTGCGTAGGGTTTGGGGCTGCAGTTTGGAGGGGGGTAGGACCCCCCCTGTTCCCTCCCCAGTTTCCCGATGGTGGGTGTCACGTGCAGGAGCTGCTCCGTCCCGTGCTGGCGGGTGTTCTGCGATGCTGGCTGAGCAATTGCCTTGGCCATGCTTTTCCTTTCTTTTGATATATGAAAAGGAAAAAGGCTGTCAGAGGACTCGTTTGCTTGTAATAAATCTCAACGTGCTCTGCCTTGCATCCCATCCTTGTGGGATTTGGGGTTTTTTTTTCGCCCCTGAGTGACTGGAAAAATAACCTATACAGTAACATCACATGTGTGAAGGCAAAGCATCGTGATTACCTGGGAAAGGACACTATTTTTCCTGCTTTTTCAAATATCTGGGGGATTTTAACACTTAACGCTGTTCATAGACTGTGTATTGAGTACTGAAAGAAAAATTACTGTAGGCTTTGCACCCTCCTTCATTTTCAAGCGGAGACAATGGGCGAGCTGTGTTCAGTTGGCCAGAAACCATTCAAGAAGGCAGGAGAGTGCCCATGTGGTACCTCTGCTCCCAGGCAGGGAGGTGGGAAAGGGGGTGTCAGGGGCAGCTGCTTTTTTTAAAAGCTGAAATCAAGGTTTTTCTGCTCACAAATCATTTGAAGCCAAGTGTCTTTATGAATAAGCACAATTGCTAACGTATCAGAAAAAGAATAGGCAGAATTCTCTCACCAATGTTTTTCTTTTTCTGCATCATCTTTAAATGACATCCCCGGCTCATCGCTTCTGTAATTAATTTAAATGTACCTGACACTAACTTGAAGGCAAGTTTTGAATTTTCTTTACCCATTTCTGTGATTTCGTTGCTTTTTCTCAGTTCAGTGGTGATTATATTTGAATTTGGAAACTGGTGGTTGACCAGCTCTCGCTGGCCTTTGCAACGAACACCGCTGTGTGCCTCTGTATGGGAGAGCGTAACGCTTGGCGGCCAGGAAGTGACTTTGGGCATCTGTGAGTGTTTCGGTTTAATGTTAAAGGTGTTCATTTTAAAGTGAATAAGAATAAGAAGCATTAATTCCATGGTTTTCAGGCTTTATTTCTGCTGAGTAATATTTCTACCGTGTTTTGACTCGTCACTGCACCTGATGACCACCTGCAGAATTTAAAAGTTGGAACCAGTTTTGGAGCCCACAGGGAGGGGGAATGAGTTGGTTTATTCACAGGGTCTCAGGATGATTTTGTACTTTAAAGAGATTTGTATAAGTAAGTTATTTTAGTTCCTTCATCTTAGATTTGTTTTATCTTTTTGTCCTTTAACACAATTTCCCCACTGTGCGATAAATCAGAATAAAGCTCTTTTGTCTCCTGCAGTGGGTCTGCTGCAAGTGAGGCTCTTGCTACTGCTGGGATGAAGACTCAGGCTGTGGCAGTAGGATGGGTGCTCTACTTCATTTGCAATAAATTTTGCAAGACGCCAAAAATACTGCAAGCATCAGCATGTTAATTGTGCTCCGCATTTCGATACTGCTGCTCAGAGCTGGTGAGATCCTTCTACTTGAATATTGGAGTTATTTTTAACAGACGCTGTAGAAAGGTTTGCCTCCAGAAGGGCTTTCCCCGCCTGCCTTGGCTTGTGTCTTCGACAGCCGATGCAATAGCACTTGTCGATTTTTATTTTCCCCCTAGTACAGAAGAATCCCCAGCGCCTGGTCTAGACCAGATTGGCCAAACCCAGAGTGTACGTGGTCTGCTCATCCTTTCCTTGCACAAGTGGTGGTTGAAAACGTGCCAGGTAGCACCTGCCGGGAAACTTTTGGGCCAGTACACTTTGTTTTTGTAATGTAAAATGATTAGCGGGTGCCAAGTGGCATCAGGCAACTTCTTGGGGGAAAAATTTGTGATGTGGCTGTTTAAACATACCGGTCCAGCTGCAGCTTCCCACCAAGGAAATCCCTACAACCCCGAGGACCAGAAGCTGAGAGGGTGAATCACAGGAGGAATAAGATTTTTTCCCCCCCATTGCTTATTCTCTAGTGAGAAACATTTAGTAATAGGTGCCAGTAAATAAGATAACTTAGTTTATCAGCTTTCAATAGTGACATTGGAGATGGGGAAGTTAATTTGCGTTGAATTTTAGAAGTAATCCTGCTTAAAGCATGCTTGTCTGCCTTTCTCCCAGCTGCGTGGCTGCGAACATTGATTGGAAATTAGTGTTGTTCTTAACGTACCGACTTTCTCCAGGTAATCCTTAAGCCGTAGGTGTGTTTCATCTTCTTTTATTGGGGAAAGCCTGAGACGAAGGGCTTGCTGAGACCTGCAGCACCATTGCTGTGAACACCTCAGGGTCACAGCTAAAAATGGGAAAGAAAGAGAAAAGCTGGGCTGAAACGATGTGTTTCATTATCGTGCTCCTGCTAGGAGTTCTTCAGCGTGGCATTTGGAGAATAATCCTGCTTTCTTATCTTAAAGTTGGCACCAAAAGGCTCTGTGAGAGACACATCAGGAGAAAAATGAAGATGAAAAGTTCTTTTAATTTTACTTTTCTGGTCTTTTTTGCATCCGGTAGTGCAAATCTAACCGCTATCCAAATGCCTAGTTGCAAAAAAACGTGAGGCGTTGGCCCTTTTTTATTTCCCCATCTGCAAGACTGCAGGGAGCTGTGCTGCTTGTGTCACCCCGTGGAGCTGCACAATGCCCGCTCCTCAATGCAGGGTGGGGGGAGAGGACCGGTGGGCTTTTAGATGCTGACTCAAGACTTTTCTAAGCACATTCACCACGTACAAGGTTGATTTGAGACATCCGGACCCGTTTCTTATCCTTTAATAAAAGATGCTGTCTCATGCTGTGCTAAAACTTCGGATATTTGAAGGCGGTTGGTAGAAAAATACTGGTTTGTGTCTTGGGCTGAAATTAGGAATATTATAGTAGAAGAAAGCATCAGTGCTGCTTTTGAAACCGTACTGTTTCAATTTTTGTGTCTCTTGGGTATTGTAAATCTCCTTTGCATTCTTCAGACATGACAAAGGGCTACCTCTGCTTTTTAATGAAGAACACATACTTTTCCTCCAAATGAGTTTTCCCTCTCCTTTCCCCAGCACAGGAGAAGGGGAGAGGCTGGTGTGTTGCGTAACCCCCAACATCTGTATCGGATGACAGTAAAAAGTGCCGTCTTTTTTCCCTAATACTGCGTGGGCCACTCCAGCGAAAGCACAAGGTGCTAAGAAGCAGAATTTATCCACTTGGGAGCTGCCTCCTGCCAGCGTAGTCCATCCAAACCCTCCAGCCCTGGCATTTCATGCATTTCAAATGCAGTAGGAATCACTTGGTGTCCCGCTGGGAAAAGCAGCAAAAGTCTGGCTGATACGCTAATAACTAAAAAATATTTACCCCCAACTTGGCATTAGCATGGAAATCGTAATAGCTCGTTTGCAAGCAGCCTAGTTGTTACACAGCGTAGCTAAAGAGCTTATATATTAAAAGCGTATATAGCCAGCCATGTCTGGAGCTCTGCCTACGCACGGATTGAAAGGAAGGCTGGTGGATCTGCCAGCTTTCATCTCCCCACCTTGATCTCGGTCAGGTGCCTTGCTGGCTTTTGTGTCAGCCGTGTAATCAAGTACAAAAGAGCGGTTGAGGCAGAAATGGTTAACTTGCCGAGCAATCTAATGTCAAGTCGGTGGTACCGAGTTGTTCCGTAGGAGTTTAATGTTGTTGTTAAATGTCATCTTCTGGCTTGTGACCAGCTATAGTGTAGGTCGTAGGTTTTCTGATAAATTTGAAGGCAATCAAATAAGGGATCCTTAATGCTGAGGTCTGTGAAACCGAAGTGGGTTGAAGTCTAATGTTGATGTTTCTAGAGTCACAAAGAGGTGGGGAGAAAAAAGGAAAAGATTATTCATCTAGCAGAGACATGGTGCTCAAGCCCAAGTCGGGAGAATTGCTCTTCCCTTCTCCCCTGCAGCGAAAGCCGGGAGAACATAAACTAGTGCTGGGGAGACGGATTAATGGAGAAGACCTTTCTCTGCCGAAAGGCTTGTGGGAAGTTCTGCAGGGGCCTCACAGCAGTGTTCGTCAGGGTCTTGAAGGGGCTTAGGACAAGGAGAACTTTCTGGGACTGAGGAAGGTGAGGTCTGGAGACCTCCATGAAGCTTCCCTTGCTGAATCCACCTCTGCAGGGCTTGGAGCAGAGGAGAGCTGCAGTGAGACTTAGTTTTTGCAGGATTTTTCTTTCCTGGTTTATTAGCCACCAGCCCCCTTTATAGCAATCACAGAACCGCTCCTATATATGCTTCTTTTGAAGCACACACTTGCACGTTAGTTCAGTCCTGCGCAGATTTTTGATTAATCAGAAAATGTCACTGCAGCAGCCAAATTCTTTGGATGCTTCTCCAGATGTCCAAGCTGGAAGTGCCTGTGAAGAACACCTTAGTATTTGTTCTTGCTTTTCACCCCTTTGGAGACCTGTGGACACTAGCTTGGTTTCAAGTTAAAGTGATCATCCTGCCTTTTCAAGTCCAGCTCTGCCAATGCTGTCCCCCTGTGAGATACAAAGACTTCTTCCAGAGGTTGTCCAAGGAATAGCACATAGGGAAAATGTTGACTTATTGATGGAGACAGTCTTGGAGGAAGCGAATATTCAAATGCGTTAGGATTTCTCCTTCAGCAGTGTTTCCTGCAATGTTTGTTTTTTATGACGGTGCCTTTTTACACTCTTCCCCTGGACGGAGCTTTTTGCTGCACAGCCTTGTTTTCATCTCCCTTTTCTTCTTCCCCTTCCAGTTTGAGCGGCACGACCCGGTGGAGGGGCGGATCACGGAGCGGCAGTTCGGCAGCATGCTGCTGGCCTACAGCGGGGTGCAGTCCAAGAAGCTCACCGTCATGCTGAAGCAGCTCAAGAAGCACTTCCAAGACGGAGAGGTCAGTGGCATCGGTGGCAAATCTGGGAAGTTGCGGTGGGGGCAGCCGTCCCGCACCGTGCTGAGAAACGAGTAAGCAACCTCGTTCTTCTCAAGAAAAGCACCCGCACCTTGTTAAGCAGTGCGAGGAGACGCTCTGACTTCGCAGATGGTAGAGACTTTGCCAGCAGAAGGGAGATGGGAGAGGTGGGAGATGGAAGAGGTGGGAGTGCAGCGGTCAGTGTCCGGATCAGGGTGTAGGCTTGTCCCTATTAAAATGGATGCTGGGATTTTCAAAATTTAAATTCGCTGAACAGCACCCTGGGTCTGAAGCCAGAACAAACATTGAAGACATGTTCCTAGTTACTGGCTCGACCTTGGATTAATTAGCTGCTGGGACTGGGCAGTTTATTATTTAGTTGTGAACTTATGAGAAAAATTACTTGAATTACTCATGACTTAGAGAGGAATAAGGTTGCAGATCCTACGCTAGTTAATTTAGTGAGAGACCTTGGAATAAGACATCTGTACCAAAAGGATGTGCTTTATCAGGTAAGGCAAGTATGGGCTGCTAAATTACTTCAGTATTAGAATTTCACGTCTGCTTCTGTAAAGATGGATTGTTCTTTTATTAACTAGGTTATAAACAACCGATTCATCAAAATGGGAATGAATGGAAAGTCTTTGCCTGTGTATTGGGTTGGTCTGACTGTCTTAGAGCCACTTTCCCTCAACAACAGAACTGGCATTTACTTCTTAACTTGTTTAGATGCAAAGTGTGTTATAAAACACAAGTGTTAGCCAGGATCTAGTCCTTTTTTGTGCCTTTTTGGTACCTTAACTGAACTCCTGTGATGTGCAGGAATCCTCAGTTCATATGAAGCCACTCCAGTGACTTTTTCCCCCCCCAACATTCTCCCTCTTTTGCTGGTACTGGAGGAGAATTTAGGCGTACTGAAGCAGCGGGCCACGTAGACTAATCGGTCTCTATTAACTGCAAATAATGCCAAGAAGTTAAAAACTGGAGAAAACCGTAAGCGAGCCAAAAGGCAACGCTCAGAATTGAGTTCTGGGCAGAGGAGCTGCAGTACCTGCAGCTTCTCATGGCCTTGGGGTGACAGAAAGAGCGTGGTGGTTTGGTTTTTTTTTTTCAGATTCCCTCGTGTTTTGTAGGAAAATAGGCTTAATATTTAATAGGCTGTTATCAATAGCTGATGTCAACATGTCATCGGAGCCGAGACTCATGTGTTAATATTTGGAAATCTCACTTCTCAAGCTCTTTGTTGCCGGCTTAAATAAGACCATTGATGTTTCCAGGGTTGCAGTTCTGTGTCTGTTTATTTGATCTTTGAGCAGGACGCTGCAGATTTGGCTTTTCCAATATCTCTGCTCCCCTTGAGTTTTAATATGGATTATTTGATTTCTCATGGAAGAAATGCTTCACTGTGGTGTGTGTCTAACAGAAAATATCAGCTCTGTTGTTACATTCCCAAACTGTCGATTCTTTTGCTGTGAGTTGGGGGTTTTTTATATATATTATTGAACAGTAGCTGGGTGTATGAGAAATTAGACAGAGGGAAGTTATTTTGGAAGATTTCTTACAACAGATGTTTCCTTCCATGCGTAAGCCAAGACCCTGACATCTGTGGCAGGGGAAGAACTTTTTGTTTTTACCTTATTCCTTATCCCCAAATCAGCCAGATTGTGTTTCTATTTGCAGATAACCGGATTCAGAGCAAGTCTTTCTTTTTCTTTCTTTATTCCAAGGACTTTCAAGGAGAGAAATTGGGGAACAGGACAAAAGAGGACATTTGCAAGAAACAGAATTAGTGGAAAACATGATTCCTTAGACCGGGGGAATGAAACACCCAAAATCCTAAACCGAGGTGGCCTCTCTGTTAACAAGTACAAGATATTTAATGGTTTAAGGAGACATAAAGGATGCGAGAAGTGCCAGCCACTTTGCACTGGTACCTTTTTGGCAGCCAGGGCAGCTCAAAGTCAGGGCTTATGCAGAGCTAGAGAAATCAGGCAGTGAAATCCTCCACTTCAGCAGGTATTAGCTCACAGAGAATCCAGCCTGGTGCCTAACTTTACATTGTCTTTTATACAAGAGAACCTTTTCTTGAAAGTTTGTGTGTGTGTGGTTTTTCTCCCCTAGGGTATTTTAGAAGACCATATTCCTTGCAGATTTGTGTGCAGCACCTTGTATCTAAATACAAATACGTACTTTTATTGGATCGCCCTGGTGCAGCTGTCAGTGTTTTTACATAGCTTAAGTTTCTCCTTCTCTTTAGAAACAGGACTGCCGTGACCAGAATCACATGAACCACCTTTCGAGCTTTCTGGATAACTTATTCAGGGATGCGCTTGCAAAGTTTTCTTTGTAAATGAATGGAGCATTAAGCCAGAGAGCATTCTACCGCTTGAAACTGCAGAAGCTCGATGCTGGCATTGCTTCTTCCTCTGCGTTTGTAACCCAGACGTCTGCAGAGCAAGCAGCTGCTTTGGTCGGGCTCTGCTTTGCTCCCATCGTATGAAAAGGGAGCGGAGCCGGTACTATCCACTGCTCTCCCTTCGGCTCCCGGACCTCAAATTGATGTTAAAGCCACCCAGCCACTTCATTTATCCTGCAATACTTTCCAGTCGCTGAACCCCTTGTAGGTCAGAGGGGTTTACGATGCAAACGTGTTTTGCAGGAAGAATTTTTCCCCAAATCCCTTCTTTTCACACCTCACTAGCCTACTTTTACAGCAATGTAGCGTCATTACCTGCACAGTTTACTAACCTGCTGTGACTCCCCTCTGCACCGAAAGCAGTAGGGGCTTTGACTTGCTGTTGCTTTCCAAACAAAGTGGGAGCAAAATAATTTTAATGGTGTGATGCTGGGAGGGAAATGGCAGTAATTGTACCAAACCTACCCGGCAAGCTTTGCCTTGGAGATGCAGTTTACCTTGTGAGTGCTTTCTTACGAAATCTGCCAAATGTCATCTTCGTTGTCTGATACAATTACCTTTTCTGCACAAGGCAACCCTGGCAGCCTCCAAAACGTTAAAGCTCTGGTTTTAATTTAACTTTTAGCGATTTTCCAACATCATTATTGCACATTCCTGCTTTTGGGAATGGCATGTTTTCTTGTATTAATTGATAATCTGCTTTCATTTTTATTTTTCTTGGGGAAAAATCCCATCTTACCCTGGATACATGAACTCCTCTGCGTATTCAGCAGAGCTGCCACACTCTAGCTTGTTTAGAATTGCTTACGATCCTCCCTCTCGAATTATACTTACGCAGCTGCTTTTCTCCTAGTGAAAAGGACTTGAGTTGTCAGTAGTATTTACAAGCAAGGTATTTGGTTTATGTCTCCCTAACCGCTAGAAAACCAAGCTGACGCTTCAGAAACTAGTGATTCAGGTCATGCTTTGGGGGCCGTGTAGCGTATTTTTCTGTTGAGATGGCAGAGGGTGGGAGCGAGATGTAATTCTCCTCGCCTGAAACCTGGGCTCCCCGGTGAAAAGCCCTGACTTTTGCAGGAGGCGTTTGAGCTGTTGTAAGACGCGTGTTGCGAGCAGGCGTGCGTTTCTGGAGTCTGCCTGCCTAGGTATCGCTAGTATTGCTTAAACGATGAAGGGATTCAGGCTTATGGATCGACAGCTAGATCCACAAATGCCTTGAAAGAAGCGATCATCCAGATCCTGTGATCGCTACCCTAGTGCTCTCCAAATAGGCAAATTCTTGTCATTCCAAATTAACACCAGCCTCCGTTATGTAACGGAAACATCTATTAGTCTTTCAATGGAGACGTGAATAACTTACGAAGAGCCGAGCAGCGCTGGCAAACACGTTGGCAGGGAATAGATAAATTCCCGTACTCAGACTTCTGATGAAGGCCATCGTTCATCTGTCGACTTGTCAGTGCAATCCTGAGGCTGTCCCAGCCTCTCATTTTATTTTTATTTTGGTAGCTGGGAAGGAGTTAATGCTGATGCCAGCCTCAACTATATGATTCATCAATAAAATATTTAATTTCATAATGCTGATGGCATTTTTGCTACAGAGATTCAGTATCTCTGTCCACGTGAAAGCCCAGATTTGTAGGATACCCCCGTATGTTATTGCTTTTGCTTTTTCAGCTGGTGAAAGGATGACAAGTTTACGTACATAAGCATGTAAACCTTCCCTGTTACCTGCTGAAACAATAGCAACTGCAGTGTTGGTACTAAACAGGGGCTGTTTTGCACAGACAGCAACGCTGTTTGGCCTTGACATCTGTCATTTCGTGGTGGAAGATTCCAGGAAAATGCAAAGTTTAGGGCTCTTTGCTTAGAATAGCTGCTGGGATGCCTTGCAGCCACTACTACAAACCTCAGATATCCTAAACAGAGCAGGTAAATCACCGCACGGTGTCTTCTGCTGGCCTGAAAGTGGCCGCACGCCTCCTGATTCCTGCAGGCTTTCCACGTTTTTAGTGCTCTGCTCCCAGGCAGGAGCATGTCAATCAGAAAATGCATAGCAGGGAGGCGTCCGGATGGGTGTCTGGATTGCAAAGATATTTTTTTCCTCTAGATCTCTTGTACAAAGTAGAGGAATCTTTGCAGTACCTCCTGTAGAAGTACCTGATTTATTTGATTTTTTTTGCTAGGACAGTATTATTTAATTCTGCCATCCATCTTTTAGCGTGCCGCTTGGGAAGCGGAGCAGCTATACATTTAAAGAAAGTTCCCTGTACAGTAACTGGGGATTTTTTTTTTTCAGATCTGTTGTCCACGTGTGCGTTTTGCTACCTCGTCCTTTTTGGGCTGGATCCATGGATCCAGCACTGACAGAGCCTGCTGTTGCGCTTGGTGTGCGTGCTGTGCGCTGTGCATTGCTGCTTGCTCAGTTACAGTGAAGATAGGAACAAGCTGAGAATTTTCTGTAGTAGTTCTGCTTACAATTCTAGAGGCACCAAGTCTGTATGAGAAGATCGTAAAAAATGTGCTTTTTCTTTCCCAAAAAGATAGGTGGCTGCTTTCCTGATTAGAAGTTGTTGGGGAGGGTTTGAGCAGGGTTACAACGGACCGTATAAATTTATATTTGACAGTACCCGTTGAACGTGTGCTCTTCCATCCAGACCATGAAACCATGCAGTTGGGGTTTTTAGTATCTTGCTATATCATTCTGTCGTGCTAGACGGGATAGGAGGAGCCTGAACCTGAACTCCTCTTGACAAGCTGATTTATCTCTTCCAGAGAGGAAGGCTGCGTGGTTATTACTGTGGCAATAATTTAACTCCTTCGTTGGCCCCGGGCCGTGGGGGGGGAGTTTGGAGGCTACAGCTCTTGTCCCAGCCCTGCAGCCATCCTGCCACCAGTAGCAAATCTAACTGGGGCACATCTATACGTGCTGTGGTTTGCAGTGTCACCTTCTGCGACAGTGAGGAAGATGTGGATCCCCCCCAGGGATCCCTGAGTCTCTTGGGAGAGACTTTGCAGCGCGTGAACTATTTCATTATTGTCGTTGCAAGTGTGCAGGCTTGGAAAAAATATATAAACAAGCCTACTTGTGGCGGTGTCCTGCATCCCAACCGCACGGTCATGGTGTGTCTGCCCTTTGGGCAGGAGCTGGCTGTGGAGCGAGTGCTGGAGAAGTGCTTTGCAGTCTCTACCGCCGCTGCTTGTGCGCGGGGAGGCCGTTCCCGTCGCACAACTGATGGGGCTGGGAGGGGAATAGAGGTGGTTGGCCGAAGCCTGGGTCACAGCCCGTATCTGCAGGTGCCAAGGTAGGAGGGTTTTGAGTGTGCAGGTGAATTCCCCTCTGGCTGCAGCTTTGTGCCCATGAGTCACTTTGTCGTTGGTAATCCGACATGATCTGTCATGGTCTCCTTTTCCTATCACCGTAAGACCATCTTTTCTCTGTCCTAGGGGCTGACGTTTGAGGAGGTGGAGAGCTTCTTCACTTTTCTGAAGAACATAAACGATGTGGACACGGCTTTGAGCTTCTACCACATGGCTGGAGCTTCGCTTGATAAAGGTATTAAAACTTGTGAGACAGACAGGCCCTGAAAGCTCAGGGGAGCGCAACTCGCGCCGTGTGTTTGGACTCGGGAAGCTGTCCAACGAGCCCAGCCTGATGCATTAAAAATGTACCGAAGTCACAGCTCCTCCCTGTAATGAGGTTTAACTTGCTGCCATCTGTGGATAAAGAGGGATTTCAGGTTTTATACTTCCCCAGTTTTAGATATGGAGGGGAAAAAAGGCTGAAATATATAGCCTGAATAGATTAATAAGCGGTGATTTCATGGTGATGGATCAGTAAGCGGCGCTATCATGGTGATATCTTCAGCAGGACCGTTGAGGCCTGACGTGTGCAGAGGCAGGATGACCTAGTGCGTACATCATGGGCTCTGGTACCAGGGCCCACGCACACCACGGTTTCTTCGTCCCCGTCTTCTGGAGTGACATTTTTTTCTCCTTTTACGAAGTACTTGAAAAATGATTGTTGGCAAAGATAAGCGGTATTATAAGAAGTATTCTTGCAAACTGTATCTTCTGTAGAGGTCTCTGTGACTGACATGGCAGAGGCACTAAGCAGCAGCGGAGCTGGTGGTAGGAATGTTTCAACCCTTGTTTTGTTTCAGCTTTGCTTAAAAATAAGAGGCTTTGCCTAGAAATAAGAGCTGTAAGGTCAGATGCTGCATTTCTGATCTGAAATCGAAGTAATGGCAAGCACCTTTGGAGCTCCCAGGCGTGCTGGAGGGAAAGAGGGGGAGCGCTGGAACCCCAGTGAGGTCCCAGACTGAGCATTAGAGTCTCTCTTCAGATAACCCACAGTCCAGAGGCTGCGCGTGGCCGGAGGAGCTGGCCGAATAAACCTCAAAGCTCATGTTTCCTGGGGAGCTTGGTAACAGTGTGGGTTATCGATCAGACCAATCCATATCCTTCATCTCATCGTGTGTTTCCTTTTCTGAGCTAATCCGTATCAGGTATGTTCTCAGATCTGACACACTGAAAAAAAAGGAAAAATAATTAAAACCACCACATGTTAAAAAAAAAGAAAAAAAGTCCAGCCCTGTGCTGCCAGGATCTGTCACAAGTGCGTGCTTTTCTTTTCTAGATCTTTTGTTAAGAGTTGGTTTTTTTAAAAACACTCAGACTGGGAATATAAAAAAAACAATGGCAAACTCATTAAAAGTTTTTTAGGCTAAGTGGAAACTCTTGTCTGCTAGAAAGTTAAAGCTGATGTATTTGGGCAGCTGCAGAATTAACTGTTTCCGAAGTAAGCTATTCTTCCAGCCACTGCTGTTGGGGAATATTAAGACATTAATAGGTTTTTGGGCAGTGGAATTACAAAGGGAGTCAAACGTGTCACATCTCTTCCTGCGTGTGTCAACAGCCATCCTCATCTTTGATTTCTGGGGGGAAATCATCTGTAGTCTTTGTTTTAGATCACCATTATCTTAAGACTTAAAGTTAAAAGAACCTGATAGGATTTTTGTTCATTTAAAAGTAAAAATTTGAAGTACGGCTGTGCTACTGCTATGCAGAGCCCTTTCTGCAGCGCGCCATGAGGAGGTAACAGCCCAGCAAATCCAATTTACTCGGTGTCTACAGTAAATTAGCAATTGCCCAGTCGTGGAATATGTATTTGTGGAGTATTTAGGTCCGCGTGCAGTTAGTAAATCAGTGGGATTGCTGTTTAATTATGTGCGATTAATGAGCTTGTGCTGGAGCCACAGCCATGGAGCTGGGAATATTTGGCTGGAGTAAGTAAACCTCGGGGAGGGTTGGTGGTGTGCAGGGCACGGCTTCAAACCGCTCACGGGCTCGGCTGTCCCCGGACCCCCGTCCCTGCCTGCAGGGTCCTGGCTGTCAGGAGAGATTTCCTGCGGCCGAAGAGGAGGGTTATCCTGCAAATCCCCTCTTTGCGTGTGCCTGGTAGCTGACACAAATCACCCCTCGCGTCGTCCTGTGCTGCTCTGGGCAGGAGGCATGAAGAGAGCATTTTGCTGTGGTGCTAACGACGGTGCAAAGCAAGCCGCAGCGATCCACTCGGGTTTTGCAGCGGGGATCTGTGTGCTCGCATGCCTAATCTATCTGTGCGTTACCAGTCTCCACATGCGTGCGCTCAGGGTCTGGATATTGCACCCACAAATCAAATAAGCAATAAATGGGGCGTACTCTTCCAAAAGTCAAGCTTTCACAAGGTTGCTTATTAAAAACCAACAAATGTAAAAATTACTCATCGTATGGGGAGGAGGAAGAAGAGGCTAGTTTGTGTATCAAATAAATTGCTGCTAACCTAATGCAGCACATATTATTGTAATGTTAGAAGGGCCATTTAAAATTTAAGAGGGGAAAAAAAATGGATGGCACCAAACAGCCATAGCTTGACAGCCTGTTTTCTGTGTTGAATTAAAGTAGCCTCTTCTAAAAAGGATCATAAACCTATATTTTAATGACGCATAGAATAACACACAGATTATTTGCTAGTCCATCTTTCATTTTACCAGAAACATAATAGCCGTCATTCTCTTAAATCATAAGCGTTACTTAGAACGCTTTCCCAGCCTGGGCTTAAGGCTGGCAGCAGGACAGGAGTCGAATTCGTCGCTTATTCCCCTTTCGAGGCGAAGGGTGTGAATTGCACTGGTTTTTGGCACCGTCCGCAGCCAGCCTTTCCAAGCAGCCGTTCTGCTGGCGCCGGCAGAGCGCCACGGCATAACTCCTCTGTGTTTTAGGGCAAGGCGCAGATGCGCTTCGCTAGAGATGGGCCAAAGCGAGGGGAGACGGCTGAGCCCGCTGCTCGCTCCGGTGCCTCAGCCGGCTCGGAGCGGGGCTGTAGCCCAGGAGGGGTTGATGGAAGATTGGTTTATTTGAAGTATGGAGCTTGAAACGGCTGCAGACTTGACAGGGAATTTGGAAGGAGGTAGAGGTGAGTTTTGAGTGCAGCATGTGTTCGTCATCGAATTGCTGCTTGCTCTAATCTGCCTTCAGAGCTGGATGAAAGAAGTCAGTCCCCCATGGAGGCGCAGCTCAGATCACTCCTCTGGGGTCACGGCATGTAGTCAACGCTGGTAGGTGGGTGAGGAGGACTTCTGTAGGGTAGGTGAGGTTGGCAGGAATCCCCAGAGACCCTCTAGTCCAACAGGGTCACCTACAGCAGCTGGCCCAGGGCCACCTACACTCAGGTTTTGGATATCTCCGAGGATGGACATGCCACAGCCTCTCTGGGCGCGTAAGAAAGCCTGGATGAGTATTTGCAATAACTTGTGAGAAGAAGAAGAGTTGAACGATGAAATCTGGTGTCCTGCAGGGGCAAGTCAGGGTCACAGGTTGTCGCCTTTGCCCTCACACCAGTGTGTTGATGTGTGCATCCTGATGGAGAGTGACCGTGGAAGTGCTTGGCACCCTGTCCTCAAGCAGGAGGGGTCTGGAGCTCACCTGCCCTTTGGTTTTGGTACAGGCACAATTACGGTGTAGTGTCTGCTGAGCCCTGATGCGACGAGCTGTTGGGCAAAGCTCCGTCACAGCAGAGGATGCCTGTCCACAACGCTTTAAGAAATCAGCTCGGTAACCCTGAGGACAAGCTCTCCATAGATCAACAGCCCCTGGAAGATGCTGAACTCCTTTCAGTTTAGAAACCACTTTCTGTGTTGGAATCTCCTTTCTGTACTTATTTATGGCTGCAAGTATTACATAAACAGTGGATCGGCTCTGCCTTTGGTCTGGTCGCTCCGCTTTTTTCCCAGAAGCGTGATCTCCATGACTTTCCGTCACGCTCCCTTTGATGTCAAAACGGTTTCTACTCAGCTGCAGGGCTGCAGCCTCGCATTTTGAGAAGAAAAAGAAAAACGTGCTGTGCCGTAGGATTGCGTAGGGTTTGTACATCTCTCTTCTGGATGGATATTCCGGTACATACACATGCAAATGATTTGAAAAAAGTTAAATAGGTTTTTGCTAGTGATACTGTCAATGATGGCACCCTACGTAGCCTGATTTCTGGGAACCCAAAATACACATGTCCTGCCTCTGCAGCCTGGGACCGCCCAGGGCAGGGCATCCTGCTCCCGTCACCCTGGGTGACGCTCAGGAAACGAAGGCAGCAGCCCAGCTGCCTATTATTTTGGCCAAATGTGTGATTAATCTCAAGACAAAGGGAAAAAAAGTGAAGTTTGCCATCTGGCGAGGCTCTCGCCCATAGAAAAGCCCTGTTTGTAAGTGCTCGGTGAGATATTACTCACGGTGCGGTGCTGGGAATTGCAGAGAAGATAACTGTGTCAGACGCTAAACTTGAATAAAATACTCAGATGGCTCATTAAAGGAACCAGTGGGAGACACTAACACTTGAAATTTTAAACACCACATAGCTTTTCAAGATAGAAACGTGGAACTCATTTTCAGTGGTATAAAATCCAGGAGACTTTCCCATGTAGGGATGGATGCAGCCATCCCGAACCTGGAAAAAGGTTTGTTTTATGAGATGTTTCCCCAGACAGCACCTGTTTCATTTTGTGAAATGGTACAGAAATGACGCTGGGAGGTTTACTTCAATTTTGTTCGCCTCACCAAGGTACCTTGCAGTCTGGAGCGTGTGCATCAAAGAGAAAAGCAGAGATGCTTTCCCCTTTGTTATGACTCCTTAAAAACCAACAAAATCTTTACTGAGCACAGCACAGTCACGCAGCCCCTGTGAAATAACATTTTTGCAGATTTTTTGCATCGAGCAAGAACAACGTGATGGAGGTGACACTTGCGCAGTTGGATTAATGAGAGGAAGCAGTAACCGGCGGCCCTAAGTACCAATTACAGCTGGTAAAACAGCAGCCGTGAAAAATAAGCAAGCACACGTCAAAGACGAGGGAGGGATCAGGCGACACCCTGTAGAGATCGAAGGAGGGGAGCGAAAACTCAGCAGAAAAATGACTTATAAGAAATCATTCTGCCATTTTTTTTCATATAAGGCTATAGAAAATAACTTCTTTAGGAGGAGGGTGCCCAGGGCACCAGGAGGAGAGGATGGTGTCAAAGCTTGGCTGAGCACCTTTTAAGAAGATTTACATGTAAAAGGAGTTAAATGAAATTCAGCGTTGCTGTCTGAGGAAATCCAGACTTGCTTTTGCTCTCTAAAGGTGTGGGTCTCGGCTAAGAGATGGCTCACAGCGCTTAAAACCTCTGTCATTGCCAAAGTTGAGGTGTTTAAAAGTGCCTCCCCAGCAGAACGACTTGCTGGGGAAAAAATTAGCTGAGAAATAAGTTCAGATACGCTTTTCTTTTTTAACGTAAACCTCTTCTTTTTCCTTGAGCTTTACACACGTTACTGAAGTCCCCCAGCGGCGCGCGGCGCAGGGAGGGGTTACGGGGCACGTTTTGCAGCTGGCTGGAGCCAGGACTATATTTAGGGACCGAGCATCGCCTAACTGGGGGGGGAGAAAGGCGCCTTTTACAAAGGCATATATAAAATCCAGAGGCAGGGCGTTTATCTTGGTAAAAAGGAATACGCCATCCGCCGTTTGGCTCCGGCATTTGCTGCCGCTTCGTGTTGGGTGGCGTTTGATCCAAGAGGACCTATACGTACTGCATTATCCCCGTGCAATTTATAGTCGCCCTCTCCTCTGGTTTGGGCCGTGTGTGATGCTGGCCCTCAGCCCCTCCCTCTCGAACCAAGGCGGAAAGCTGGAGGCAGCTTTGTCGTTTAATTTGGGAGCGTTTGATGCCAGTGTGAGCTAATTAAACGGTGGACCGTTAAAGCCCCTTTTTGGAGGGCTGTTGCCGTCTAATGCGCCCGCTCGCTTGTGTTGCAGTTCGTTTATTCAACCGCATAGCACCTTGCCGGCTAATTTGTGCGTCTTCAGAAGAAGAGAGCTGAAAGGAACGGGATGCCTGGACGTGGTGGCTGTTCCTGCACTTAAAACGTGAATTCCCCCCTTTCCTTCGCCATCCAGGTTTTCTTGAGAGCCTTGCCACATGCGTGGCGCCGTATATTCTGCAGCCCGGTCGGCGTGGGTGGGCTGGGAGAGACGCGCGGTCTCCCCATGGCTCGGTTGGCTTAAGGCTGGGGAACTAAATTAATTCAGGTTTTCTTTAATG
The DNA here is from genome assembly GCA_009819775.1 of Phoenicopterus ruber ruber. Lineage (NCBI taxonomy): Eukaryota > Metazoa > Chordata > Aves > Phoenicopteriformes > Phoenicopteridae > Phoenicopterus > Phoenicopterus ruber. The sequence goes on from CM020221.1 coordinate 3,508,613, forward strand.
ATTACATTGCCTCTGCCCTCCCCAGAGCAGGCTCTGGCTGCCAGCAGGACACACACAGGAGCAGCGGCCGTATCCTGACTTATGGTGACAGAACTGAAATATGGAGTAATAACTGCAGACCAGAGCTACGTCGCTCACGTAGGAAAGGATTTTAACTCAAAAAGAATAATTACAGGGAAACAGTGGGTGCCTATCTAGACATATATATATATTTTAATCCACCTTCTTTCTAATTTCAGTTTTCTCCTGCATTATTTAGTAAAAGGAGGGATTTTGTAGGGGGAGAAGGACCCGGTGGTGGCTGCAGATTCCTCCCCCAAAACCCCAAACCTCACTCGGGGAGCAGAAATGGGGCAGAAGGAACCAATAATCTGAACAGTCATGAAAAAAAAAAAAACTATTAGAAACACTTTACGCAGTTTCTAATTAATCCGGTTACGCTATAGATTGGGTGCTTATTTTTTCCTTTCTGACACATAACTCTTCACAATTTCCGAAGGGCCCATAACTCTGCAAAAGGGACCAGAGCACCAGAACCCCGAAAGATGCTGTGGATGAAAGCAGAGGCGGGTTTTTTTGGTTTCAATCTGGTTTTGTGTCGCACCACTTCCCTCTTTTGCCTGGCTGAAGAGGAGCTCTGCAGCTAAATGTTGCTCTCGGTTGCTGTGGGCTCGCTGCCGCGGTGCAGAGTCTCTCTGGACGGGGTTTCCTCGGGTCAGACTTTGTTAGGGCAGCAATTTAACTTAAAATACGCTCATGTTCATGCAAAGCTCTTCCATTTCATCGAGTATCCGGAAGGTAGCAGCGCGTTTCAGCCCTGACAAACGGTGACAACCGAGCTCTTCTTACCTCCCCTCCTTCTTTCAATTAGCAGCCGTCAAAGGGAGACTAGAGGGCAGCCAGACACACATGAATACATGTAGGGAAACAGCTAAACCAGCCTGGTGAGGGTTTTTTTTTCCCTTTATGCAGCAAAATCTACTGCATAACCCTGCCAGATTGATAGCTCCGTGGATTGCTCTTTTCTAGAGGCGTGAATAAAACTACCGCTCGCTTCTTTGCTGATGAGCTCAGCTGCCAGTCTGGGAGGGGGAATCGAAATAATTCCTTACAACTCTTTATTTTATTGCAAGGTTAACCTTGTCTGCTCGCTGCAGAGCCTGTCGCGGGGAGAGGGTGGATAGGTTCGTTCTGCAGTTACTGGCCCTGGGTTGCTTAACAGGAAAACTGGTTTTTATTATTCCCAGCCTGTTGGAATAGTGGTTTCATAGAGCATCATCTTTGCAACGCTGTCAGAAGGAGCTGCCTTGTTGATCAAGCCTGTCAGGAGCGGTTTCCTACCTGGTGTTTGCTGTAGCGCTGGTACTTCTTTTGGTTTTGTAACCAAAGGAGGGAAAAAACCCATCTCATCTTGGTGTTTTTAATGTTTATCTTGAATATGTGGGTAACAGCATGGCAGTGCTCACCAGCAGTCCCTCCGCACCCTGTGCGGTGTTGCAGTAAGAAGGCGAAGGCTTTGAGGAGCCTGGTTTTAAGGCATGTGTTGAACATGCTGAGGACAAAACTCATTTCAAGCCTCTTTGAACATGACGTGGTTTTGTAAAGGCAGTTTTCTGTGGAGGAGCGAGAGTCTCCTCCTCTGCCCGCGTTTGCTGCGGTCGGCAGATCACGCCGCCTCGCTAACCTTGTGCCCTCCCTCGGTTGCAGTGACGATGCAGCAAGTGGCCAGGACGGTGGCCAAGGTGGAGCTCTCCGACCACGTGTGCGACGTGGTGTTCGCGCTCTTCGACTGTGATGGTGAGTGACCCCAACCTTGCCCCGTTCCTCCCAGCCAGGCTGGGCGACAGTCCATCCGGGGGAAGAAATACAGGGGGAAAAAATGCCAGCCGTGAAAGCTTGCCACGGCCTTGGCTCTCCTTGCTGTGCTACCGTCCGCTCTTTGGCCGTGGGTCTGCACTGATGCTCTTGTCCTTCTAGGAAGGGTATCTGATGGTACCCAGCTCCTGAGATGTTGATACTAAAGCACTGGATGCAAGCGTTTGGCATGCATGGCTTGCTACACAGCTTCCCCCTCCCCTAAAAAAGCCTCTATTTTGTTTAACAAAACGAGCTATTGTGCTCCAGTGTTGGGAACGAGCCTATCTGGTACTTTGTTATCTCCAAAGTCCTGGGCAAATATCAGCTTAATTAATTAACGGCAGCTCTGTGCCCTGCTGGGAAGCTGGTTGCTTTGCTGGCCCGCAGAGGATGTGAGCGCTTCGGGGTAGCTTGTTGCCATGCTGAAACTGTCTCAGGTTGATTTAATGAGAATTAGGGGAGTCTCTGCCACCGGGGGATGATGGCAGCAATTCAGACTTGGAAAGCAGCAAAATTCTGCATTTGCCCAAAACTATCGAGCCAAAACCAGAGACCTCACTGGCGCCCTGCTTCTCCACGCCCAGTCACCGGGATCTGGCAGCTCTGGGCGGCAGCAGTGATGCATAAATAGACAGTTGTTTGCTTTCTGATATAAATATGAACATAAAAAAAGCCTCTTGAATTACTTTATTGCTTGCTGTCCCCCTTGGCTTCAGCCCCACCTGCTTCTTTGCGCCTTTCTGAGGCTGCATCTCTTGTTTTATTTTCCTCTGTGCTTCAGCGCCGCTGTCCGATACGATCCTCAAGCCAGCTGATCGAGGTGGAGATTAGAGTGATCCGAAGCGTAGCCGAATATTCTCCACTTGCATACTCTTATAGGAGAATCTGCTGAATATTTTGATAGGAGACCTCTGGGGGGAAAGACAGTGGTTGTCAGAGGAGTCCCTGTACATTACCATGCACGCATCAAAAACCTGTGGAACCGGAAGGAATTCTACTCATCCCTTGGTATTTTGCTGGAATTTTGCTGCCCAGATTTGCATTTGGATGCAAGGCAGGAAAAAAAGCCCTCAAATGAAGAAACTCCTTCATGAAATACGATGATGTGGTTCCCGGTATCGGCCAGATTCTCTCTCCTTTGATCTGGGAAGCTGATGCTCCCCAGGAGCTAAAATCGGTGCTCTCAGCTGTGCGCCGTAGGCAGGGAGCAAAACAGGCAACGGGATACGCACGGCAGAAGGCATCAGCCCTTCGGCAGACGTGACTTGCTGCTGTCCCCTCCGATCAACCAGCACCCTAAAAAATCCCAGAGGCTGTAATTTAGTGGTGGTTAAGCAACCCCAATTTACTATAATCTTATTTTTAGTATGAATTTATTCACATAATTCTCAATAACCTCGCTAGATTACTTTTTAATGAATCTTCCCTTCTACTCCATTAAGACAAATTGGTGCTGGTACCCTGTGCTCCCACAGTTTCCTACATCACTTAAAGCGGAGAGTTACCTGCAGGTGCGCGGGCATTTGCTTTGCATTTGCTTTTCTGTCTTCAAGCCCCAGTGCTCCAGGGCCCTGCGAGACGTGGCAGTGCCCGGCCAAGCAGGGCAGCGTCCGTGGGGTTGGGATGTAAATGCCATGGTTGGGCGACCCCCGCTCAGCGGGATATTTTGGGAGGTTGAAGCCAAACGTGACTTCAGTCCCTGCAAGAAATGACGCTTGTGGCTGCTCCCCTCTAAAGTTAGTGCATGCGGGAAGGAGGTTGGTGGTGGGTTTTAGTGTTTTTAATATTTCTTTTTCTTCTCGCAGGGAACGGCGAGCTGAGCAACAAGGAGTTTGTTGCCATCATGAAGCAGCGCCTAATGAGAGGCTTGGAGAAGCCCAAGGACATGGGCTTCACGCGACTCATGCGGGCGATGTGGAAATGCGCCCAGGAGACGGCGTGGGACTTCACCATGCCCAAGCAGTAGCGGGGTCGGGGAGGAGCGCCCGGCTTCCCCGTCCCGGCCCTGCCACCACCACCTGCGGGCAAGCGCCGCTGCTGCGGACACCTGCGGGCTGGCACCAGGCTCTGGCGAGCCCAGGCTGTTCAGAACAGGAGAGTTTTTGTAAATGGAAGTTAGAAATCAAAGCCTGTTGTATTTGCAGCTTCTGCTTGCCGCTGGCCCCTTAATATTCCTCTCTCTCAGGAAAAAGAAAAGGACTTTTCTCACCGCTGCCACCTCTGCTTCGTGATGCGCCCTGCCTGCAGAGCTTGAGCATCGAGCGAGCTGGCGGGGCTGCACCCAAATCACCTTTGTTTCATGTTATTACAAAATGGTATGGGGTTTATTTTAATTTTTTTAGATTGCTCCTAAGAAAGAACCCGTGGGATTCCTGGATAAATTGTACCGGTGGGACCTAGGAGCAGGGGCCGGAGCCACCAGGTGGTGAGAGCACCCCACAATTTCCACCAGTGCTCCGTGCGCCCGTGGAGGGGCTGCTTGAGCCGAGGTGCTGCCTCTGGTGCAAGAGCAGTTAAAAGTAGCGGAGCAACTGCCTCTCCCGCCCGTCCTGCCTCGCATAAGCAACCTGCTGCGGGAGGTCTCTAATTATTTTTTTAAACAGGGAGCCCTCTCCCTGGGGAATTGCCGTTCTGTAACGGGAACGGGCTGAAAGATGTTGTTTGCCGAGTGCTGTCCTCTCTGTAAAGTATCGTGTAAAGACGTTGCTCACAACAACGTGGCTTGTGGCTCATCTCTTCTGATCGCTTCGGCTTTTAGCTGGGTCTGCACCCAACGCTGGTGGCGAGTCACCAGAGCTGGGGTGTTTTAGAAGGGGGGGAATGTGATGACTTTCCAGAGCTGGCAAGACAGCGCCCAGAAGTCAGCGCTGGAAAGGCCGGAGCGGCTGTGTTTGCTGTCCCACCTTGCCAGCCAGCCCCAGGCGAGCGGTCTGCTTTGGGATGGCCCAAACGCGGCCTGCACCTTGCAGAGGAGCACTCCCTGCGAGCCCCAGGTTTCCTCTGAGGGGACAACAATAATATTTGCATGCTGGGCTATGGATCCGGCTCTCGGGGCTGACTCCATCTACTGTCCTCTCCTCCCTTTCCCCCGGTTTGTGTGCTGGTGTTTGTCCCTGTGCTGTCACACGCGTTACCTCGAGCAGCAAGGGACCATCCCCTCCCTTCAGCCCCTTCCAGGTGCAGTCCCTGGTACAAGGAGCTGTTTAAAAGGCAGGAGTTTTAAGGAAGAAGTTTTTCACACTGAGGGTGGTGAGGCCCTGGCACAGGTTGCCCAGAGAGGTGGGAGATGCCCCATCCCTGGAAACATTCCAGGTCAGGCTGGACGGGGCTCTGGGCAACCTGATCTCATTGAGGATGTCCCTGCTCATGGCAGGGGGTGGGACTGGGTGGCCACCCAAACCGTTCTGTGATTCTGTGAAGCTCCGAGGGGAGAGGGAGCCTCACCTGCCGGGGCTCTCCCCTCCCCTCCCCGGCGGCGCCCCTCTGCCTCCCCTCCGTGAGCAGCCCTCAATCGGGGCGGGCTGTGCCTCCCCGCCCCCCCGCGCTGACACGGGCCTTTCGGCCCCGGCCCCTCGCGTGTCTCCCGGAGCTCTTCGTCGCGGGGGGGGGGGGGGGGGGGGGCTTCCCGCGGCCGCCGGCGCCCGTTCTCCCCAGCGCCGGGCCCGGAGGCCCCTCCGCCGCAGCCGGGGAGGGGAGGCTGCCGCCGCGCCAGCGGCGCCGGGCGGGTTTGCCCGGGAGCCCCGGGGGGGGCCGGGCCGTGGGTGCCCCCGCCCCGCCCCGCCGGTCCCGCCTCGCTGCCGCGCCAATGCGGGCGGGGGCGGGGCGCCCGTGACGCCATCAGCCCGCGCGCGGCCCCGCCCCCTCCGCCCGCCCGCCCCCCCCCGCCCGGCCGCCGCCGCCGCCGCCATGGAGTCGAACAGGGACGAGGCGGAGCGGTGCATCGGCATCGCGCTGGCCGCCGCCAAGGCCAACCAGCCCGACAAGGCCCGCCGCTTCCTGGAGAAGGCGCAGCGCTTGTACCCCTCGCCGCGGGTCCGCGGTGAGCGCCGGGGGGCCGGGGGGGGCCCGGGGGAGCGGGGCCTGCGCCGCCGCCGGCCGCCGCCGCGCCTGACCTCTCACCCGCAGCGCGCCTGCGCCGTGCGCGCGGCGGGGGGGGGGGGGGGAGCGCCGCGCGGGGCACGCCGGGCAGGCGAGTCCGTCGCGGGGGGGGGGGGGGCGGGGGGCGCGCGGCCGCTCCCAGCGGGCCTTGCGGCAGCCGGGCCCCCGCCGCCCTGAGGGGCTCGGCCCGGGCCGGGGCTCTGCCGCCGGGGGCGGGGCTGCCGCGGCGGGTCGCGGTGCCCCCCGGGGCGGCCGTTGAGCGGCTGGGACTTGTTACCGGCGGCGCGTGTCGCCCCGGCGCGGCCCCTCGCCGGTGCGCGGCCCTCAGCGCTCAGTCGGGCGGGCGCGGGGACGTGAGGAGAGGGGGGTCTGTCAGGGAGGGGGCACGGCCGTCCGGGTACCCACCCCCCGCCCGAGGAGCGGCCGTGCCACGCCGGCCGCAGGCGGGCAAACGGGCCCGGTTCGGTGTCCGTGCTCGGGCGGTTTGCCCCGGCTGCCCCGCTCGGCCAGCGGCACCCCCGTGGGTGGCCGCAGCGCCGCTGCTGCAGCTCGTTTTGGCACGCGTGGAAATAACCGTCCCTCTTGAAGAGCTCCTGCCGGTTTCACGGGGCTCGGGGAACGGTCTCGTTTCCTGGAAGCTTTATGGCGCACCTAATTAATGTATCACAGAGGCAACTGGGGAGCGGTTTGTAGAAGCAGCCGAACACAATTCTTCCTCCCTGTGTTCTTACGTCGCAGAAATTTATGCAGAGGGCTGTAGAGAAGGGGTTTTTTTTTCCCCTTTTTACCTTGACAGACCTTATGTGAGTTTTGATTCTTCGGCTGCGTTTCGCGGCTTGTCTGTCCAGCGGAGAGCCCAGGGCTTCCTGTAATCCTCTCGTTGGTCGCACGAGGCCTCTTTCCGTTCCCTCAAACACAGCGTATCAGCCTCTCGTACGGCTGCTGTGGTTTTCCTCCCCATCCAGAGTTTATACTTTTGCGAAATTACTGGGTAGGAAAAGGGACTTTTGGAGGAAAAAGCGCGGCGTAGCACACAGAGAGGCCCACCCTGGCAAGGCTTGCCCTTCCCGAGGAGCTCTGCTAGGGCGTGCACCAGGAAGGCAGATCTGGGTGACAGCAAGCACTGGTTTGCGACGTAAAGCGGTTGTGGTTTGCCCTAATCCTGTGGCCTGGGACAGCCAGAATAAAAGGTGGGCTATGTACTGTCAGAGAACCGGAGCATAGGGGAGGGAAGCAGAGGAAAGGGGGGCAGCAGGGCAGGTTAATGTTAAATACAGAGTGCTAATTTGTGGCCAGACCCAACCAAGCTGCCGGTACAAGTTTCACATCCGAGCTGCTGTCCAAGGACCCTTCGCTTGATGTCCTGCCGCTTGCTCGCTCGTGCACTTTGAGTCCGTGGTTGGGAAATGTTGCCAAAGATCCCGCAGTTACGTGGTGGTCATTGAGTCTTTACGTAGTTCGCGTGCCCCCGGGAAAGCTCTTCTCTTTCTCGTGAGTTACGTTGGGTTTGGCAACAATCGGCGACGTGGACCTTGCGCAGCCGCCGCTTCGAACTCTGACCCTGGCTGGGTCCCACGGGTGTCATCACAGGGTCAGCAAAGGGTTTTGCAAGGGGATTTCAGCAAAAATCTTCTCCTACGTAAACGCAGCCGGGCACGCTGGTGTAGACAAAGTCCCACTGGTCTCCTTTAAGTGGGACTTTTGGAAAAATTAACAGAGGTTGAACAAATGTCGGCTAATAAGTGAGGATAAGTGATCCATAGCACATGCTTGGTGGGGAGCTGAGTTGGCAGAACCGAAAACTAATCCAGCGGTCTCTGCTTCAGTGGTTTATGAATTTGCACTGTGCTGTGACCGCGCGGAGGACCAGCGCGGCTTTGGGATGCAGAAGCAATAGGTCAGGGGCTGTAGAGCCCAACAGGGCTGAGCTGTGGCCCTACGTGGACTTCTGTGGTTGGTTTTGGGAGCTACGCTACCAAAAATCTCGGCAAGCTGTAGGGAACTGAGCCCAAACCAGCGAGAGCGGGGTGGGTGGAGGGACTGCGTCGAGAGATGAGGTTTAAAGTGCCTGGCGGTTTGCTCCAGGTTTGGAAGGAACAAAAGCAAAGGCTATCATTTTGTGAACACTCGAGTGGTGTAAATAAGAGCAAGGGAAGGATTTATTTTTCTGAAAGCCGAAATCCGTGAAGCCCCCGAGCTCAGAAGCTCACCCAGTGAGTTACTGCTCGTTAACCCGCTGTCATTTTTATCCTTCGTCCTGTAACAATTTGCTTGTATTGGCTGTTGGATTACCGAGCGGTTTTTTCTTGCCCCTACAAGCTCTACGGGGCAGATAGGATATCTTGGCTCATCTCTTGGCCTGCAAGCGTTGTTTGCGCTTGCGTAAAGAACGTGATACCCCCATAGTGCAAGGTCTGTAACGTGCAATCGGCAGGAGGAGATGAAACGTCCTTCTTGGTTCTAGGCTGTGGATAAAGGACTGCAAGCTCGTCAAGTTACTGATGCCTTTGTAAATAACGTTGTCTGGTTTTAATCGTATTGCGTGTGCGTATTCTCTTTAATGGGAATGCAGTATATAAACTGCAGAAACTACAGGTGTGAAGAGATCAGTCTGATATTTGGTTGAAAAAAGACAAAAGTAGTTTGAAAAGGTTGCGCTGTGCGGCTGCCGGGGAAGTGCAGGATGGCAAGATACTTCTGTGCTTGGAGGAGCCTTACGTGGTGTCGCAGTGTTGCCACCTGTGCTGTTAGGCCAGGCCTGAATGTTTGTCCCCTCTCGGCTGGAAAGGGTGGAGGACAGCGTCTGAGCCTTGCAAGGAGGCGGCGATAGTCCACAGGGGTGTACCCGGTACGCGTGCGCACCCCGCTTAAGAAAAGGGAAACTGAATTTATGCAATTTATATTCGGTAACTGAGAGAGAAGATGGTTTTCGCAGCTTCTTCTACACGCGTCAAATACGTAGGTAAGACAGCGCAAGAGAACAAAGCACCCTTCTGACTCACGTGTTACGGGTCCTACTGTGCTGCCAGCAATCAGAGCTGCAGCTCTCTGTCCCCGAAAGGGGAGCGTCCCCCTGTGACGGGCATCCCACGGTATTATTTTCTAAGCTCTCTAAAGATACGGCATCGTCACATAATCTACCCAGCGCAGTAGACTCTCAAAGGCAGGAGATAAAGAAGAATAATATGCTTTATAACATGGTAGAGAACAGACATGGAAATGCTTCGCTGTTAAGGAGAGACATGGGGAAAAAAGGAGAGGACAAGGATGCGCCGCTTTGGTGATCTGCTGCGGCTCCTGGTCTGGCTGGCTGGGCAGGCCTGGGGTTTTGGTGGAGGTTGTGTGTGTTGTGTCTTCAGCAGCAGCCCTCGTATCTGGGCAAGAAGCAGCAGGAGCTCAAGGGTTCGTGGGGTGAAGAGGTGAGGGTCTTTCTGACGAAGGGTGGGGGGTCTTAGAGCGGTAGCAGAGATGAAGAGGGGTCTCTGTGGGACAGTGGGAAGGGCAGATTGAGCTTGGTGGTCTCTTAACTTTGTTGTTGTTGTTGTTTTCATCTTTTTCTTGTTTCAGTTCTGCTTGAATCACTCAACAAGAACGAGCAGTCGGCCAATGGCCAGTCCCAATCCAGGGAATCCACAAACCCCCAGTTCAAGAAGACGAGCGGAGACTTCCCGTCAGCCAACGGAGAGGCCGGCGCGGAGGCCCCCAAGGGCTACACTCAGGACCAGGTGGATGCAGTGAAGAGGTGTGTGCACAGCTTCAACTCGCGCTTTGAGCTTATCACGCGATACCGGTCTGTTTTTCACAGTTTTAAAGGTTTCAGCTTTGAACCCTCTCGAGTGGGTTTTAATGGGCTGGGTGTTAAAAGCATACCTAGGAGGATGTGTAGCTACAGCAGCCCTGGGAGGCAGCTGGACAGCGTCTACGAGGGATGAGATTTTCCCCCGAAGGCATGGACGAGGGCTGGAACTGTAGGCACGCAGGCCTTTTCCTGGCTGAGGTCCAGAGAGGCATTTTGGATGCGTTCGTCTCATGGAGTTCGCATTAATGTTTGTTTTAGCATTATTCAATAATAGTGGGAAAAATCCCATGTGGTCCTGAGATCCTGCAGGGGGAAGCCATGGCTCACAGCTTGCAGGAGGCAGCCCTCCTGCTCTAAGCTTTGCTCTAGTGGCAAGTGACAGGGCACATCCTTGTCCCTCTCTCCTGATGATATTTTCCTCATGGTCTCTCTTAGAGCCCGATAAAGTAGAAATCCGCCGCAGGACGCTTCACTCTGTTAGCACAATATACTTCTAAAGCTCCTGCTGGAAAGTCCCAGGACATGTTTATCCAGTCACCTGTTTTCCAAACCCTGTTTCAGGCTGTTCTTTATTCCTTTCTACCATTTGCAAATACTGGAAGTTGAAGGACTGGACTGCAGGCACAGTCACTTGGTAAACGTTGTTTAGGGTTATGGGCATGGTCAGAAATGCGCAAGAACTGCGCTGGCTAATGGACTTACGGCGATGCTTGTTACGTCATCCGTTTCTCCAAAAACCCAGCCTGCTGTGTTCTGTCTCATCGAAGTCACGTGAGAGGGAGAAACCATCGCTGGGCTGCGAGCGTACCCAGAACGAACTGGGCTGCGCACACGGGCCTGGGCAGCTCCCTCTTTCTTCCTCTGGAATTCAGCTGATGTTATTTTGAGGTCTGTGAATTAACTGAGCCTGAGGAGAGGAGGGAAAAAAAGCCAGTAGCCCAGCTACCCTTCAGATCCTGGCCTGCCGCTTGTAGTCCCTCCCAAATAGCCTCCAGAACGTGAGCGTGATGAATCTGAAGCTTATTTGCCAATCACATTCTTCAGCGGGTGATATCATTGCCTGAGGAGAGGCCCTTCTACCTCTACTGGCTCGACTCGTTCTGTGAGGGTGTTTGTGCGCAGGAAATGCAGGCGCAGCGGGAATGAGTCTGTGAAAAAAATTGGGTCACCCTCTGAGGAATTAGAGCTGAGTAAACCGGGGTTCACCGAACAACATCTGTCGAAACTGTGATGCGCGAGATGTTGCAGAGTCGGCCTGTTCAATGCAAAGTGGTTTTCACAGCTGAAACTCACTGCCCGTGTTTTCTCCCCTCTCTGCTGGCAGGGTAAAGCAATGCAAAGATTACTATGAAATTCTGGGAGTAAACAGAGAAGCTTCTGATGAGGACCTGAAAAAGGCTTACCGGAAACTTGCGCTGAAATTTCACCCGGATAAGAACCACGCCCCAGGGGCTACAGAGGCATTTAAAGGTAAAGAACGTTTCCGACTTCGTGATTTGCCCCTAACCATCAGGCGATGGTGCTGAGTTGGGCTCGTAAAAACAACCTCGCGAGTCAGGCAGAGCGAAATAAAGCTCTTCTTAGTAAAGTTGTATCTCTTCTTCTGAGCTGGTTGTGTTATGAACAAAGTATGCTCTAAGCTGAAAATAATAAACATAGGTTGGCATGGATAGGCTTCACCTCTGCCAGTCGGACGAGGAGAAGCCTTCCTTCCCTTTCTCCCTTCCTGTGTGTTGCTCCAGCCACGCTGCTCAGGAGGAAATTCCCTTGGGATGTTACCCATCCTTTTTTTGGAAAAATGCAGGAGTAGTCACCTAGCAGGGAGAAGCTCCAAGTCCTGCAGCCGTCCGGCACGGGGCGGGTGCTGGGGTGCACCCCTGTCTACTGACAAACCCAGTAGAGACCCAGTAAGTTGCGCAGCCCCAGAGGCAGCCGTTGGGCTCACGAATCCCTCGAGAGAAACGTTGCTGGGCAGGCCCAGTGGCAGGAGACTCAGACTTCTTCAGAACTGGTATTTAGACTCCTCCGCTCGTTGAGCATTTTGGGCAGGCAGTAAGGCTTCAGGTTTCTCAGCACGCACTCAGCGCCTGACCTTGTGAAGGGCTGCAGGTGGAATTGGTGGATAGAAACCCCAGGTGAAAATTTCTAGGGTGAAACTGCACCAGCCGTACAACTGAGCCCAGCCAGAAGTCAAAAAAGGTCACCGGGACCTTCAGTTCTGCTGCAAAGAGCCCCGTTCTCAGGGCCTCTCTACAAATGCAGCAGGGATGTTTCCTGGGTAATAAGACACCTTAAAACTGGAGTAATTTTCCAAGAGAAATGCTATTGCTTGGCATATATAACCCCATTTTCCCTTGCAAGCTGTGGAAGTTTGATTGTTACCGTTGAGCTGAACGCAGAACTTCTGGATGCCAGCTGCGCAGCACTGATTTTGCAGTGTTAAGCCGTTTAAATAGTGCGGTCTGGTTCTGGCCGTCTTGGGAGTGAAACGCATGAGACTTCTGCTGGAGCAGGGAGCAAGGCTAGCCCGGTGGGAGTGTATTGATACGGTATTCGGGTAAGCTTCTAGTAGACATGAATTCAGCAGTAAAAGTCTTATGTAAGGTTTGTTCAAGTCTTTTAAGACTTAAATCCATAACCGATAAGTGGGTTGCTGTTAGCAAACAGCGAGCTGACCCCCAGCTACTTGGGAGAGCCTGTTTTAGTATGGGGGCCAGATTAAAGAGTGAGCGTCTGCAGACATCTATCTACGCCGCATGTGCAGTAAGCCGCTGCTCGACAGTTTATCCTTCAATCCTCGCTAAGTGGCGAAAGGCAGGTTTCTTCACCTGTAATCTTAAATAACGCTGTTTGCCGAAGGCTTTGTCAAGAGTTACGTGCCAGAAGTCGTGCGTTAAGCAAGGTGCCCTTTATCCTCCACTGCAGGGCTATCTGCTCTCAGGTTATCTCTCCTCCAGGCCTTGCCTCGTTGGTTCCCCCGTCCTTCAGCCCCCGAGCTGAGCTCCTAGTTTGCAGGGCTCGCTGAAGTCCAGCTGTTTGGTTCCAGAGGGTGAAGGGGGAAATGTGCACTGCTATGAGGATTTTAGTTAATTTTTTCTTACGTTGATGTATTAGCTGAAGTCTTGGCATTCGGCTTCCCAGTGGCAGCCGATAAAGCGTTACGTCTTGCCCTGAGACCTTGTTTCAGTCCCTAGTTGCAGTGGGCGGCAGTCTGTCTTGTAGCAGATTTGCATCACTACCTTTGGCTGACATTGGAAAAAGAGTTGAACCTGGCTACTTTGAGCTAAAATCCTTACTTGGAACGAGGTGTTTCTTGGGCTTTGTCAGCAGAAAGTTAGACAATGAACAAAACCCTGAACTGCCCCATTTTCGTTGCTTAACCGCACAGTTTGAAAGAACAAGCTAATATGCTGAGAGTCAGTCCTTGTAGAACTGTTTGCTCTGCGTGCACTAATTATAACCAAGGAGGAGAACGTGTGTGTTGACATTACATCCTCCACACTCCAAATCTCTACTCCAGGAAGAAACTGTACACCTCGATCTGACTGCTGGGAAAATGTTGAATCTTGGAGTTAATCTCTTCCAAAGGGCATGTATCTCCCTTTTCTGTCGCTTCTGCCCCTGCCTTTTATACACCAGGCAACTACTGCCATGAACATTTTTGCCTCCTTGCGACGCAGGGAGGAGAGAAGATCGGCTCTGCAGTCAGGCAGGGAGGCTCTTGGGTGGGTTGGTGCAGAGGGGAAGTGGTCAGCTGGAACGTGTCGAGAGAGAAGTACAGAAATAGGAGGGCGGCGGGCAGACGTTCTGGTAGAATGGCTCAAATGTGCTGAGGTTGGAAGGAGAGTGACTTGGGGAAGCGGCGGGGGTTTAGTCCCAGTACATTTCCACCGTCACAGGCGCTGATTAACAGTCCTTGTAATTATGCACCTTACTTCTGGCATCTGGAAATTTTGAAATGCATAGCCCACAGACACAACTTCTAGCCAACGTTTCCTTACTAGCTTTTATGGGAAGTTTTAAAGTCTACTTCAGTGATCTAGCCCGTATTTAAATTCTTTGCAGTTCTGGTTTTAGGCTATGACATTGAATTCCCTTAACGCCACTTTTGAATAAAATTTGTCAACTAAAGCTGTATTTTCCTATAGAGTTGCTTACGGCTGGAGGATTTGGGCATTAGTTGTTCAAAAGAAATAACAAGTTGAATTAAGTGAAAGGTGTAGCTCCTCTACTACCAGTATTTCCTTCACAATTCATGGTTTCATTCATCTGAGAGGGTTTCTCTAGGGACATATACCGAGTTCATACCAGTCATATCATAACTTCTTCATTTGAATTAATTAAGGCCTTTTCCATGGAGTCTCTTGGTGTGGTTTCCTTCTGGCTGCGTTTGCCAGAGAAGCGTGCCAGGTACTCGGGCTGCGCCGCTGCAGCAGCCTGTTGAAAAGTCGTGGGTAGTTGAGAGTCTCATTTGTGTAATGAGAAAGGCGAGTCCTGGCAGTTTGCGGGGCTGAACGTAATATCTGCAGAAGAAAGAAGCTAATTGCTTCCTTATTGTCAATATTTCAGCCATTGGTAACGCGTACGCAGTATTGAGCAACCCGGAGAAGAGGAAGCAATACGACCAGTTTGGAGACGAGAAACTCAACCCTGCTCGGCATGGACACAGTCACTCGGACTTCCACCGCGGGTTTGAGGCAGACATCTCCCCCGAGGACCTCTTCAACATGTTTTTTGGTGGTGGTTTTCCTTCTAGTAAGCACGTTAAACCTTAATCTCTTGAACGGGACCCGATCCTTTTGACAGAGCAACAATGCAGTAGTGATTTATTTGGCCGTGCAAGGATTGCTGAGTTTGATGAGAGAGAGTTCTCCTCCACACATGACCTAAACACCTCGAGTTTTCTAAATTGTTCAGACGAGTACTTGGAGAACTCAGCATCCAGCAGGTAATACCATCAGAGCTGGACTTCTTCCCAACTCCAGTATTTGTTTGCGTGCTGGCACCATGAGCTGGTATTAGGTTGGGATGAATGTTAGAACAAAAAAATGACTTGTTTTAAGGCTAGTTGTAAAAATAATCCTATTTTGAACAAGGCTTTTCCGCCTGGTGGTTTTAGAAGTTAAATCTTCTCATCAGAACAAACTATGGTAACGCCTGGGGCTTGTTCTTGATCTGTATCTGCTCTGCCACACAGCTGAAGCAGTTTCTCTGAGATCAGCGTCCACTGCCTTCTTTCCGCTGCGTCCCATAAAAAAGTGGAAAGTGTTATTTCTGGAGCATAATTTAAATCTCTAGGATTGAAGATTAAATCTGTATCCTGTCTATTTTTGTTTCAATTGAGAAGGTTTACTCTGGTAGCTCTTTCCTATCTGGTATGTAAGAATTAACACGCTAACGTCAAGTACTTGCACAGGCATCTCGAGGCCTTTTGCAGCATTCCTGTTCTGCCTGTCAGAGAGGTAAAGCTACTCCGGTAAAAAAAGCGGGTTGCTATTTTAGCTCCATCTTTTTTCCTTTCCTCGCTGTCCCAAGACAATTCATGACCGCTTTCTCAGCCAACCTCTCTTTTCAGCTGTAGTTTTGACATTTAGAACAAGACATGGAAGAGCTCTGTTTTTTTAGGGTGGAAAAGCTACCCAAATTATTTATTTTTCTTTTTGTAATTGGTTTTAAGCTAAAATCAATTTGATTAGAAGTGAGAAGGCCTGTACGAGATACTCTCTCTACCCTGCTTTGAGCAGGAGGTTGGGCTAGATGCTCTCCTGAGGTCGCTTCCGACCTGAATTTTCACGTGATCCTACAAAATCCTATAGATGGATCTCTGTGCCCACCACCAGTTCGCCTTCAGACACATCTGCTCAGTATACCTTAGGAAAACACCTTTTTCAGCTGCGGTTTGTATAGCTCGTTTTGTAAATGTTGTCTTCGGGTGATAAATACAAATTTTTTATGTATGAATTCTTTATCCATCTCCCGTGGAGTCCCATATCTGCTTTGCCCTAAAGCCGCAGCTGTCTCTGTCAAGCCAGCACGATGGAGTGGCTCGAGTCAGGGGCTTCGGCCCTGTGGCCTGCTGACCAAACCCATGGGTGAGCACCCTGTGCGCTGGGACATGGTGCAGGGATCTCGGGAATAG
The DNA here is from genome assembly GCA_009819775.1 of Phoenicopterus ruber ruber. Taxonomy (NCBI): domain Eukaryota; kingdom Metazoa; phylum Chordata; class Aves; order Phoenicopteriformes; family Phoenicopteridae; genus Phoenicopterus; species Phoenicopterus ruber. The sequence continues at coordinate 3,524,506 of CM020221.1, forward strand.
CCCGAGTTTGGCAAATCGCCGTTTCCCTGAGACATCCCAGCTCCGGCCTGGAAGCAGCCCAGCCGGGCAGATGTGCTGTCCTTCTTCCAGCCCTGAACTGGCTGGCGGGCCGCTGGCTGCGTGACGTAGGCTGAAAGAGCGGTGGTAACGGCAGACTGGGTCTAAGTGCGAGCACAGCGTGGATTCCTGTACAATCTCTGTGTCCTTATATCTTTGCTGAGTTTGGCCTGAATCAAAGAAACAGATCAAGCCCATTCTGACAATGTTCACAGTTAAAATTCCTGAATTTGCTGTTGCCAGCACCCAGTCTGCTTTTTCCTACTGGTTTTTTTATCGGTGAGGCTGACCTGGAACATGCCCACCTTTTGTGGTTCCTTCCTGCCCAGCCAGCACCGTCTTACGTACTCTGACTTTTGTGTAACAGTTTTCTTTTGCCTATAGGTAACGTTCACGTATACAGCAATGGCAGGATGCGATATACCTACCATCAGAGGCAGGACAGACGAGAACATCAGGGTGACGTAAGTGGAGAGCAGGCGGGGGGCTGGGAGTCTAAAGGCTTTTCCGATACAAGAATTGCGAGCGCGTTGGTGCGGCTGTCTTGGGAAACAGCCCTGTTTGTTTCCACCCCCCAGACAGAAAGCTGGAGTCGTGGGAAGCGAGCCGCCTTCAGAATTTACACCAAGTTACCGTTTAATTTATTGGTGTTTGTTCTCCCGGGACTCTCATAGCTGTCGTCCAGTGGGGAAAACGCTGGTGTGTCTTGAAACAGTGCCGCCTTGAAATAAGATTGCACCAGTAAAGTGTGCCTGTCTTTGCCACAGAATAGGCATTTCCTTTCTGATGTAATTCTGTAATTTCAAAAGGTAAATCCACTTTTCAGATAATATGGATACTCATGGCTCCTCCCAACGTGAACTCGTTCTCCCTTTTATTCCAGTATTGAAGCTGGGGTGTTTCTAATCTGTGATGCTTAATTAACCAAGGAAGACACTTAATAGCATGAGCTATTTTTATGTTTTCCCATCACAGAAAATCTATCTCCAGCACTCCAAGCCCTTTGGTGTAGAGAAGTGAGAATAAGGGACTTAGTATTTAAAAGACCAGGGTTATGTATTGAAGATTACTGTTTTCTGGGGGTAGCCAATTATATTTTAAAAAAAAAAAACCTAAACAAACAACAAGAGCTTTCTGAATTATTTTTTCTCGAGCTTAAAGGGGAAAATGTACTCTGCTGGAACAGGAGGGAGCTCAGGAGGTGAGGTAGAGGGGGAATTACTTTCATCTGACACTGAAGAGAGGAGAAAGCTTTCCATAAAACCAGTTCTCCCCACTAGCACAAGCAGGACGGAAACCACGTATGCTCTAGAAAACCAAAACATGGGCATGAGACTTTTGAAATTCACTCCCAAGGTTCCCCCTGCCAGTCCCCTCTGCCCTTTGTCACATCCAGAGAAGGGGCAGTGGGTTTAGACCTTCGGGGTCACGCTGCCCTTTTTGGAGGGGAACTGTGGGCTGCTGGATTCCCCCCAGCTATTTTGGGGTGCCTCCTAAGCCAAATGCCTGCGAAAAGCAGGAGAATCGAGGCTGTGTTCGGGCTGGGAGGGAGGGAGAGCGATGCTACGGGATCCGTGCGTACAAGCGTATGGGTGGCACTCCACCGCGTGTTTCTGTTCCTTCAGGGCGGCCTTGGGTTGTTTGTCCAGCTGATGCCTATCCTCATCCTGATCATTGTGTCTGCGCTCAGCCAGATGATGGTCTCCAGCCCACCCTACAGTTTGAGCCAGAGGCCGTTAGTACCCGTTACTCTAAAACTCATCCAGCTGGGGAGGGGGCTGGGTTCTGGAGGGCAGGGTGGCGTGACGGGGTAGCCATCTAGGCTCTCTCTTTTCCTGTCTTTTTTTTTTTTAATTTTGCTTTATCTCATCACACCGTTGCTCTTGCTGCCAGATGTCTCACACGTCAGCGAAGGCCTCCTGGTTCTCAGACAGGTCTCGAGATGGAAGGTGTGGGGCAGGTTGGAGGGTGCTCGCTTGCCGTAGGGAGGATGTTCTTTGACAGGGACCTTCTGCAGCCCATACCTGCAGCTGGGTGTGTCTGTCCTAGAACGGGACAGACAAAATGACTTTGAGAGACTGTAGCCCAGCACCGAGATCCCATATGCAGAATGAATTGAGATGCAGAGTTAAATTGGGGCGTGAAAAACAAAAGCCAGATCTGTTCTTTGTGAAAGCCTCAGTTTATGCCTGGTACAAAGCAACAGAGGAAGAGAAGAAGGAATAAAAGCCACTCCTGTAGAGTAAAAGACACTCCCAGAGAAATCCCCTGGTTTTGAACTCTAACGTTGCCATGAAATAGCTATGGCCAGACATGTACAATGTGAAAGTGAAGCTGTTTCGTTCTAGATCCTGTGGAAATGCCCCGATGTGCTCACTTGGCTGACAAATGAAATGAGTCTTTCTTCTTACTCCCTTTGCAGTGCCAACAAAGAATGGGAAAACAGGCTTGATTTCTGGCTGCTTGCATCATTCTTGACAAAAGCTTAATGTCTTTTCAGTGGCAGTTCCTTATGTGTGTTTAAAGAGGGTAGGCTTGGTTACAGCCAGTGGGCCCTGTTTGGTTTCATAGGTGACATCATGTGCCGTTGATGATGTTAAATACTGTAAAACCCAGCTTAGCTTTCGGGTCCAAGGTAAAGACTATGACATTAGTGCTTGGAACCGAAAGATGGAGCGGTTTTGAAGAGGGCACAGTTAAGGCTTATTCTGAGAGGCTAAAGAATATTGAGGTGTGACTTCTGCAGTTGATATTAGGACTATAAAATTAAGCGTTATATGTGTATTCCAGTTTGGTTTATACTGGTGAAGAGGCGGTTTATGGGGCGAGAAGGCGTTCAGTGGAGGGCAGCTTTTAAGCGGGCAGGGATTTGCTTCCAGCCTTGTCAGCTGTCAGAGGAAAGCCATCCCTGAGCCCTAGGTGTTTCTCTGCTGCTTGGTTCCCCGTTCCCTGTGCTGTCCCTGTCTCTGCGTGCTCGGGTAGCAGCGAGCGAACCCATTTCCAAGTTTGGATTTGGAGAAGGGTGGCAAATGAGCTGATCCAGTCTTCCGTCATCCTTCCTGAGCGACCGAGGCACTTCAAATGAAACTAGCTCAGGAGCGGAAGGCGTGCTGTGCCGGCAGGCGGTGCTGCTCGCTTCCTCGCTCGCTCGCGCAGGCAGCCAGGCCCCTTTTGCTGCCTGGTGTAAAGGGAAGCGCCGCGCTTGGCTGTCGTTTGGCAGAAAGCTGGAGCTCGCCGCGCTGAACTCGGTGAGCAGGAGGCGAGAAGCTTCTGAACCTGGTGAGGTTTTAATGGCACACGGAGATTTTAATGACGCTTCTTGATGGTGAAGCTGTCACTGAGAAAGGCAGAGTCCTAAAGAGCCATTTGTCACTCTGGTGCCTTTGTAAATCTCTTCCAAAAACGAGCTTTCTGCTGAAAAACCTGTCTAGTTGTGGGCCTGTCTGTGCCACCGTGCTCTTCAATAACACCTCATCCAATTTGCCTGACTTAATTGCTTGGCTGACTACAGGTGGCAGGTTTCTTGCACCAGGTCCTGCCCTCATTTTTGTGCTTTACGCTCAAGCATGCTGCTGAAGCTCTGCGAGCTTAAATGCTCCTCCTTTGAGCGCACGCTTTGTAGCCTCCATAGTTCGTCTTTATACAGAAGAGGAATCTGAACTTTGGGAGAGCTTAGGGCTCTGTCTTGGCAGGTAAAATAGTGAGCTGGGCTTCTTCCAGATCTCTGCCAGCAGGCACTGCCGGAGATGCGTTAGCCGTTGTCTCAAAAAATGCCAAGAGAGCTTTTTGGTCACGTTCAGTCCATCCGGTTACCCACCGCTTGTCCCTGAGTGCTGGACCTTGATGAAATGTGCAGGAGTCTTTGAATCACTCCTGTAAACCCTGATAACAGGCTGAAGGGCGAGCCGGATGAGTTAATGTTTATACCTGGCTTAAGAATCAGGCTCGCTTTTAATGCAGCAGCCAGCTGGTATTTATTATGGGAAACTTTGGGCACGTCTCCAGATGGAGCTGTTCCCGATGAATCCAGCGTTTGGGCACAGGTCCTGTGTTACAGCTTGCAAACACGCCCTAGTGAGTGTCTCTAGGTTCGCTGGAGTGTTGGGGAAAATAAGTACAGGGCTCTGTCTGAAATGCAAATCCACGGGGGTAGGGTAAGGAGAGATTTCCTTCTAGAAGGTGCTTTCTGTACTAGTCGGTGCAGGCTCGAGCGCAGAGCGGGTCTAATTTTGTTCTTGCAGCAACAGTGTTCGTTGCAGCATGTGATGTGGCAGAGGAAGCTGACGCTCTTGGGGTTAGCCGATAGCTTAGCAGAGGGGACCGGGTTCGAGCGACGGGCAGCCTTGCTGAGCAAGGGGGGGTTGCTGGGGAGCTGTGACGGCCAGCCCCTGCTCTGCCCTCGCCTCGGCGCTGCCGCGCGCCTCTGCGCAGGCGCCGTTCTGCCTCGCTGGCTGCTCTCGCCCTGCACCGCATCAGCCTCCGAGCTTGGTAACCATCCGTGGGGCTCGCCGCCAGAAACAGATGATGGTGTCGTCAGCAAGGAAACTGCAGAGAGATTTAATTAGTGCTGAAAATTCTAATGAACGCTTTATTTTAAGTGGGTTTTAGGCCTTGGGCAATCTGCCTCAGAGTTATGTCTGCATTCAGAGCTCTGCCCACCTAGCTAGAGGCCTGGCAGGTTTTCTCTCCCTGTGTTGGCATTTCATTTCCACCAGAATTGCTTCTCCTTTCCAAACCTTCAAGTCTGTGGGCGCACAGGAGCGATGTATGTTGCCAGCGGTTTGGTATCGTGGCATGTTGTGTGTTATAAAGAGCTGGGAGCTTTTTGCTCTGCCCTTGAAGCGTGTCCTACACTGTTCTGACTCTTCTCCCTGAACTAGGTCTGTGGGTCACATACACAGGAGAGTGACAGAGCACTTGAAAGTCGTCTACTACGTATCCGAGAACTTTGCAGACGAATACACGGGCACGAACCTGAAAAATGTTGAAAGGAGCGTGGAGGACGACTACATTGCAAACCTTCGAAATAACTGCTGGAAAGAGAAGCAGCAGAGTGAGTAGTGCGGGGTCGGGAGCGGAGGGTCTTGGCTGCTGCACGAGGTCGGCGTCGGAAAGGTCTTTTACTGGGGACTGAGTTACGCTAAAGTTATACTTTAACGCAGTGCGAGCACGTTTCCTGTGTTGTTGGGGTTTTTTTCTATCGATGACTTCGTGACAAATCCAGTATGTGGGGTTTTTTTGTTTTGTTACGTTTGTTAATGCTGCTGTAGAACTGGTCAGACAGGAGTCGTGCCCCAGAGGTTCCCTGCCGTGTCAGTAGGATATCTCTGATTTCTAGTGGAGGGGAAAGGCTGCAGCCGTCTCGTTTTCAGGAGGCCCCCGATAGCTCTGTGTAATATTTCAGTTGTTGGAGGACTGTGTCTGAAAGTCTGCTGCCCGTGGTGTCCTCCCTCCCGCCCCTGCTCAGAAGGCCGTGGTGGCAGCACCGACGTCGCCTCGCGTGCCGCTGCGGGCGCGCGGGGTTAGGAGGGACGGCTGCCCAGCCCGACAGCGTGAGAGGTGACCCGGCCGGCTAGCCAGGCCTCGGCGCGCGGCCAGGGCAGCCAACGGCTTGCCAAGTCCCGGGGCTGACCTGACTTCCCTGCCCGCCTGTTCCCGGCGGGCGATGATCGCAGCTCTTGGGGCAGTGGCGGGGGTAGGATTGGAGCGCCTGGGACGCAGGAGGGGCTGTTAGAGCCCCCAGGGGTGCCGGATGAGGCCAATGCAGCTGAGGTAACCTCTGTGTAGGCCGCCTCTTGTGCCTCCTGGGACTAGAGGCAGGTCCCGTCAGGTTCCTCAGGCTTTCCCTGGGACGGATGAGCCGTCGGCAGATGTTACGCCCATCCTGTCCTAAAGGGCACGGGGCATTTCCTCAGCCTCGTCATGTGCCTTGAAGAACTCGAGGTGCCTCCTGTTCCCAGCAGAGCCGTGGTGGGACGTGGCCTGGCGGGTGGGTCTCCTTCCACGTCGCGTCTGTAACGCTGGGCTTCTCCCTTCGCAGAGGAAGGCTTGTTGTACCGGGCACGCTACTTCGGAGACTCGGATCTGTACCAGCGAGCACAGAAGATGGGCACCCCCAGCTGTAGCAGACTGTCAGACGTTCAAGCCTCTCTGCACGGATAGTCACCGCCTGCCCGCTCAGCAGAGGTCTAAGTACGAGCTGGTGGTGCTTCCCCTGGCAGCGGAGCAGGGCACGATAGCGCTTTCCATACTTACTTAAATCTCTGTTTGAGACACAGATCTTCACGAGTCTCCTCTGGATGCACGCACGCCACAGGGGGAGGCACCCCCCTCCGTCAAGCGTACCCTCGTTAATTGGGAAATTGATTCTGTTTGATTTGTGTGTCGGCACCCTCGGCTCTCTCCGAGCTCCCTGTTTTCTCTGGCGCTGTCGGTGTTGGGTCTCTAGGAACAGAGCAAAAGCCCCGGGCGTGTTGGCGACTCAGCCGAGGTCTTGTCAACTTGCGCATTCGATACAGCGGCCTGCGTGCCTCGGCTGGTTGGAAGTTTTTTACCGGCCGTGGCAGCCAGCCGCCACGTTTTAATGAACCTTTTTTTTTTTGGTTGCTTTATTGTCTGTTTTACCAAAAAAGCCGTTACCCCCTGGCACTTGAAGCAATATGATGACAGGGAACGGACTCCTACCAAACAGATGTTCCTTGCCCCCCGTTGCCTTCCCGTGACGCTCAAGGAGAACAAAGCAAATGGCCAGAGTTCGCAGCAGGTTGTGGAAGTAACTCGCTGCGTTAAACTGGGAAGCAAAGTAAAAACAGCTGAGGGGGAGCCTGGAAGGCTCGGGGGTCGGAGAGCTTGAATTAAGGCGAGCCCAGATAGCACGCGTGGGACCGGGTGTGCTGGGTCACGGGAGAACCACACGAAAGTAATGAAAAAAATTGGCTCGGAGTCTGGAGTCCTTTTTCTGCTTAATTATCTGGCTGATTGCACCTACCAGATACTGCTGGGATGGCTGTAAAACATACACGAAATTATTTGAAAACAGGGTTTCTATAGAAAATAAATCGGAGGTGAAGCTTGCACCAAGTGTTAGTTGTACGGACACCATTTAGGCTTGCCAAGACTTCTTGGGGACGTTGGACATCTAGCTGCTCCATTTGTAGACACAAGTAAGGAGGTTTAGCAGGGGAATTCTTACTTCGTTTTTATTTTCCTTGGCAAAGGGAGCGCGTCTGAAAGTTTGGCCTTTAAAGCAAATCCTCTGGGTCGCGTTCGGCCTTTTTTTTTGGGTGTATCCTGTTTTTGGAACCATTCTTATCTTGATACGCCCCCTCTCTTGTTTTGATAACTGCGCCTCTTCTTGCGCGATAGGCCGGCGTTAATTACCTGCTTTTCTTTAATTCCCTCTCTGTACCCGTGGTCTGGAAAGAGAGCTGCTCTTAGGCAGGGCGCCCGCTGCGGATCGAAACAGCGCGACTGAAAAAGCTGCTGCCTGTAATGTGGGGGGGAAGGAAGGGGGAGGTGGGGTGAGGTGCGATTGTCCGGAGACTGACACCGCTGCCGCTTTTGTTCCCAGACTCTTGAAACGCCTGAAGACTTTTGGTGAAGTGCACTGAGCCGAGGTGACAGACTTGATATTTAAAAGAATCAAACCTTATCTTAAAAATGGAATTGGAGAATTAGCAACGCACAACTGCCCTCTTTCTTCTCTCTGCCTGTCTCCGCCGTTCGACCTGCGTCTCAGGCAGCGATTAGGACAGGAAATCGAGCTGCCCGCCTTCCTCCTTCCCTTCTGACTCCGCTAGCGTGCGACTGTCTCGTCGCTCCCGGGATCCCACGACCCCGAGGACGGACGCGCAGAGTGTAAAATAACACAAACTAACTGCAGAAGCCACGAAGCAAAAGGAGACCCTTCGCGACCGCGCTGGTCACTGCCGACGGAGAGAGAAATTGGACGATTTGGTGATAAAAGAAAACTTTAAAAAAAAAAAAAGAAAATATAATCTATTTAGAATTAATTTATAGCTGTATATATGTTGTACTTTTAAACTATGCAGGGGTTGGATGATTAAATTATTTTGTTTTCTGCCCGGTTTGGTAAACAGGGAAGTGGGAAGCCTCTTCCCCGGGCGTCTCGCTCCGCAGCGCTTCCCTGCCTGACCCACTAAACCAAGAATCACTTTGCAATTACTGTATTTTGCTTTCTGGAGGACGGCGGCGTTCCGCGGCTTGGGATGTCGATACCTGCCTTTGGGGTTTTAATAAAAGCGATTCCAAATCTGTAGGGGGTAACAAAGAAATGGGGGAAACTGTCCGGATTTGCGGTGTGGTTTTGCAGCGTCGGCAGAAGCTGCAGCGGGTCAGCTGAGCCCCGGTGTCGCGCTCGGTGACGGGAAAGGATTGTCCTCGATGGTTTTTGCTCATCAGTCGTTGGGTTTATTTGTGCACGTAACTTCTATTTTTTTTGCAGAGTCTGCTTTAATTTTGCCTCGTAATCGGCGTGCGGCGTGCGTTCTGTAAAGAGGGCTTTCCACGAGCCGTCTCCCTTTGTTGGGGTTGTTTTTTGTGTGCGTGTGTCCTACACTTGGGGTTCCTCACCCGCCAGCACTCCCCTTTGCAACGTGCCCGTGGCCTTGATGCCCCGTCTCTAACGTTTCCTAGAGGAGACCTGTAAAAATACTGCTGATTCATAAGAAACGGAGCTTTCTCTTGCTTCTGTTGAAAGAAGTTTGCTGGGGGAGGTCGGAGGGTGCGCCCCATCTCTCCCCGGACCCCGCGCTCGGGCAGGGCCGGCGGGAGGGTGCTCGAGGCGAGGAGCCGCCTCTTCGCCGCCTGCGCACGAGAAGCAAAACCGGCACGAGCGGAGCTACCTTCCGTGGAATAAACTGGATTAATTTTTTATTTGCCTTTTTTTTGATACCCTGCAGTTCATTTTTGTCTAAAGACGTTTCCAGTAAGAACCGTCCCCCGACAGCCGCGGGGGAATCAGTGGACAGAGCGGCGGCTCCCGGGTGGGGTGGCAGGGCTGGAAGAGGTAAGGCGGTTTTATTTCTTTATTGTTAGGAATCCACGTGCTCCGTCTTCGGCTATTTATTTATTTTGCAAAATATCAGCCCTCCCGTTAACCGCAAGCCTTATCCCACAGCCATCACGACTTGGACCTGATTTTAAGGGGTTTTTTTTCCTTTTTTAAATGATTCCTCCACCTGTGGAAGAAGGAATTGGGTGGAAGTACGGCATTTGGAAATAGCTCTTAATAGGAGGAGATCACGGGGAGGGGGTTAAATGAAAATCACGTTCGCGGAAGGTGCTGAATGTCTTGCACAATGTCATTCCTTGCCCCGAGCCTGCCCGCCAAAACCTTTTGATTATTTTTTGTCAAGTAGATATCCATGGATAATAACGAGCGAGGAGGCGTAGATCCTAACGGATGTTCACAGAGGCTGTATCTCTCGGTTTAGAATTAATTATACAATTGTACATCTATAAATAAATGTTTATAACGTGAAAGGCTCTGGCTGTTGATGTCCTGCAGATCCTTGCCCCAGCCAGCTCCGGTTTTACGGCTCCTTCTTCACGCTGCCTTCGTCGTATCCGCACGGGAATTCGGCGTCTTTGCTGTCCCGGCAAGCCCCAGCGGCTGAGGAGCTCCGGCACGGTGGGAGGCTGCGGGGCCTCCCCAGCGTGGGATTGGGAACGACGGGGAGACGACGGAGAGGAGGTGCTGCCCCCCGAGTTAGCCGCGGGTCCTGGCAAGGCGACGGCAACCGCTCAGCGGGATGTCTTTGCTCCAAACTGGTTCCACTGGGATGCTCCTAGCGGGATGCCTCGTGCCGGGGGACCTCGCACCGCTGTTAGCTGGCCCCCCGGCACGCTCTGGCTGAGCTCTTCCCAGGGGATGCTTTATTCTCCTCCCGGAACGCCACCGTCCCGGCGTGCTGAGGTGCCCCGTGGATGGGTCCCCGTCCAGGGAGGGCAGCGGGCGGCAAGGCTCGGGCTGCCTTTGTCCTGGGCCGAAACGCCGGCTCGGTCGTGCTTCCCAACGGCGGCGGCTCGGAAACTGCCGGCTGCTGCCCTGAAATGGGGGTGACCACCTGCCCCCGGGGTCGGATTTGGGGTCCGTGCTCCCAAATGGGTCTTTTTTCCCCAAATCCCCCCTCCCTGGGGCAGCAACAGGCTTTTCCCACAGCTCCCGGGGCAGGTTTGACCCTGCCGGCGCTCCCCTCCTCCTCCCCAGCCCCACGCACCGAAGGGCTGGAGGTTTGGGGATTTTTTTTTTTTCCTCTTTTCCCTTTTTTCCCCCGGTCTCAGAGGCCAGGGGTCACGTCACTTCCATTTCCCCTCGGCACCGCGTTCCCGGCAGCGGCGGTGAGTCAGCCCCGCCGGCCTCGCAATGCCTGCGCCGGCTGGGAGAGCCCGACACGGACCAACGCAGCCGCCGGGCAAACCCCCCTCCTGCCGCCGGCACAGACCTTGCTCTGGTTTTTTTAAATTCTGCGTCAGGCCCATCCACACCCCAGTTTTGGGGTGATTTTGCCGCATTTCGGGTCGTTCCCAGCCCGGAGCTGTGGGAGATGCTCTGCGTTTCAGTGTGCTGGTCCCTGCCCACTCACCAAAGGTGCGGGTGATTTGGGCTGCTCGTTAGCTCCTTCCTCACCCGGCGGCTCGTTAGCCCAAGCTTTTAATTGGGGCAGCAGCCAGAGGAAGGGAGGCGGCAGGGGAAGGCAGGTGCCCCACGAGCGACGTCCTCCAGCAGGTAGGGAGCGAAGGGGACCCCGCTTCTCGCCACCGTCATTTTTGGCAGCGAAATATGAGGGTTTATCGTTACCCAGGGATTTAAATCCTCGTTTGCCTTATCGCTGCTGACGTCCCCAACATCTCCCTTTCCCCGCCGCTGCGATGGCACCCGGGAGCCCCGGACTGATCCTGGTGTCGCAAATAGCCCCATCGCCGCCTCCCGGGTCCCAAAATATCCCTCTGCGTGGCCCCGGGAGAGGCTAAATACAGCTTCCCTGGAAGCTTCTGGCACCTTCCAGGGAGCTGCCAGAGCCCGGGGACCTTGATATACCCCAAATTTGTCATGGAAAGGCCGTTTCGCTATAAATAGAAGCGAAGCTTCACCTGCTGGGGCAGGGGCTGTGACCGTGGGGCGTTTCGGGGACACGTGGACCCGCACGGAGGGTTTTGCTGGGCACCCCCCCAGCTGGTCTGTGGCTCCGCGTTCGCTCCTGTGAGTTTTGGTGGGTTTGTTTTGTTTTCTTGGCGTTTTCTGCGAAGCCCCGATGATTCCTGGTAATAATAATTTAAAGAAAGGTGATGCGGAGTCCCTTGCCCGCCCTCAGAAAGGCTGGCTGGGGACGAGCCAGGGCCACGCTGCTGCTGGCAGCACGGCGAGGTACGGGGCGATCCCCTCCGCGTGCTTAGGAGCTCGATATATAAAAATACATATATTTATGGAGGTATATATATAGCTTCAAGGCACAGCGTGCCTCAGCAGGGGCTGATGGCACGGCCCGAGCTGCCGGTGTCGCTGTTGTCACCGCGCCACAAACCTCTCGCTGCGGCTGGGGAGCAACGTGCCGTTTCCGTCCCGTGCCGGCGGTGCCAAAACCCGCTTCTCTTGTGATTTTGCCAAAAAACTTTAGGTTTGGCGTTTCCTTTCCAGCTCCCTCGGCGGCTCCTGGGCTGGTTTGAGAGCGGCTTTGCCGCTGGGCGATGCCGCAGGGCATGGCGCTGACCCTGGCACGGGGATGCCCCTCACGTGGGGGGGATGCTCTGGCATGTGACCTTTGGAGAAACCCCAATCCCCAGAATTTTAGGGGGAAAAAAACCCTCCCTTTGCACAATGTGGGTTTGTACAGGTGTGTTTCCAGCTGTACCTGCTTGTTGCTCTGATTGCTCCTAGGTGGTATTTACCTGGGTGAGCAACCTCGGCTTAAAATACTCTGGTTGTGGGTTGTCCTTTTGAGAAACAACTTTTTTGGTGAAAATTTTCATCAAAAAGTCACTGTCTGTCCACGGGGGGGGTGAGGGGGGGAAATAACCCCAACAACAGAAGCCTGAGCCAGAACAAACTCGTATTTGAATGGAAACGTTTTGGGGTTTGTTTTTTTCGGGCTGGTTTTATCCCCCACACCTTCCGCTGGGCTCTTCCTTTGCCAAGCAGCTTAATTACACTTTAGTGAAAGCCTTTTCTCCGAGTGGCTCTAATTGCAGGCTTGGGTAATTGGTCTCATTTTTGCAGAGCGTGTTTGGAGCTGGGGAGCACTCTCCCTGGCAGGTGTGACCCTCCCCATCTCCCTCCCTCGTGATTTTAGCCGATTCTCCCCGTTTTCTGCCCAAAGCCCCCCTGTAGCTCCCAGGGGAGGAGCAGCAGTCCCTTGTTGGGGTGCCAGGGCACTCCACCCCCCCCGGGGCAGGCAGGCACCTGGCTGGCTCAGGGGCCTGACTCAGCCCCCCTGACTCACTGCCCCATGGCCTGCAATTAGGAGTGGGCACAGCAGGATTCCCCCCCGCCATTCCCAAAACCTTCAGCTCCCACCGCAGGGGCTGCCCTGCCAGGGAAAGGCTTCCCGAGGATGCCAGCGGGGATTTCGGAGCCGCCAGGAGCAGTTGCATCATCCCTCTCCAGCCCCGAGTGACAACAGGGAGACAGCAAGTTATCAATTAAAATTGACAGCTTTTATTAGAAAAGTAAAAAAACCCACCCCGACACGATTGCATAGGAAGTCTTGCACTTGAACATCAAGTGTACGAGTGTAAACTGTAACCAATGAAGCGCCCACGGCGTGTCACGGCCAGGGGTCCTGCCCTCCGTCCCCGCGCCACCTCGCACGCCCCTCTCCCACCACTCTCTCCTCTCACGATCGAAGACGCGATGCCATTTGGGACCCCCCTCCTGCCTCCCCGGGAGCCCGCGCAGAGCTGCCCAGATGCCAGCGGTGGGGTTGCGTCTTCGATCCGGACCTGCAGCCCGGCCGTCACTCACTCCCACACACCCCCTCCCCCAGAAACCCCATTGATTACAATCCTTGTTACAAAAAAAACACGATTAATCAGCCAACAGGAGACCATCCGCCACCCCAGCAGCCCTGCTGCCGCGTCCGGGAGCGCGGTCGCCGTGATCATCCCACAATCATCAACAGTGTGAAGCGACCTCCGCCTGCGTCCCGGTCCGCTCTGCATCAGGGACGCCCCGGCGCAGGCAGGCGCCCCGCGGGGACCTCTGCCTGCCCAAACTACTTCCACCTACAGCCCTACTCCAGCCTAACCTAAACTACAGCGGCTGCCGGGAGCCGCCACGCTCTAACCGGCTCTTCCGAAGCACTTGGGTCAGTCGCTTCTCCGGCACGGCCCATCAGCACTCCTCTATGAGCAGCTGCTCGGAGCTGTACAGCTTCTTCTTGATGACCCTGAAGCCCGTGCTCAGCTTCAGCGGCGTGAAAGCCGGCCCCGAGGTGAAGAGTCCCTGGATCTTGGGCCAGAGGCGGGAGTCCAGCCGGAGCACCAGGGTGAGCTGGAAGGTGGGCACCACAGCGGGGTCCACGGCGATGTGCCCCACGTCGTGGCAGGCCTTGCCGTGCTCCACGCAGAGGTCGAGGAGGGCCCCGCGCAGCCCGCAGGGCTCACTGCAGGCCAGGCGCAGCAGCTCCGTCCTCACCTGCGCCAGGAGCTGGGCGGGCATGAGGAGCCGGGAGCAGCGCTTGGTGCCCAGCGGGGCCCGGCCCAGCGTGGCCTGCACCAGGTCCATCAGGTTGGCGCACAGCAGCTCGTCCTCGGGGTCGTGCAGCAGGTCCAGGTCCGGCAGGGAGGCCCCCTCAGCGTACTCGGCGTCTGCAGAGGGGACGGCAGGCAGGTCAGCACCGGGGCCGCGGGCAGGGGCGGGCTGGGGCGCTGCTGGGGACGGGACAACACCGAGCCCAGGGGTTTGGGGGTGTAACTGGGGCACAGGGGCTTGGCACAGCACTCCCCACCCCCTCAGCCGCCTCCCAGACCCTCAGGGACACACGCCCCCCCCATCCCTCAGAGGGACCCCAGGGATGCCCCCCGTCCCTCAGCAACCCCCGTGCGCGGCCTCCCCCCGGGGACCCCCACTCACCTCCCTCCGAGCCGGAGGCGCTGCCCAGCGACTCGCAGTCGGAGGTCTCCAGGCGGCCGCGCTCGCCGCCCGCCAGCCGCTCCCACAGCCCGGGCATGGCGCCGCCTCCCGCCCGCTCCGCTCGGCCCCGCTCTGCTCCGCCGGCCGCCCGCCCGCCGCCTTATGCAGGGGCGCTGCGCGGGCCCCACCCCCCCGGCCCGCGCCCGCCAATGGGAGCGCGGGGCACGTCCGCGGCGTCTCTCCTGCCCGGTGACAGCGGGAGGCCCCGCCCCCTCCCCTCCCCCCCGCTCGGCCCCGCTCGGCCCGGGCCCGGCCCCGGCCCGGGCCCTGCAAACGGCGCCGGGCGTTGCATCAGGGGGGCCGGGCCGGGCCGGTGCAATCCGCCTGCCGCTTGCAGCAGCGCCCGCCGGGCTCCCCTGGCTGCCTGCCACCCCTCTGCGCCTGGGCCTTACCCCGGGCACCCCCTCAGGGCCGGGGCCTGCGCCTTACCCCGGCCCCCACCTCAGGGCTGGGGCCTCACCCCCTGAGCACCCCCTCAGGGCTGGGGCCTCAGCCCCGGGCACCCCCTCAGGGCCAGGGCTTGGGCCTTACCCCGGCCCCCACCCCCTCAGGGCCGGGGCCTGGGCCTTAGCCTTACCCCAGGCACCCCCTCAAGGCCTGGGCCTTACCCTGGGCACCCCCTCAAGGCCTGGGCCTCGCCCCCCGTGCACCCCCTCAGGGCCAGGGCCTGGGCCTTACCCCGGGCACCCCCTCAGGGCCTGGGCCTTACCCCAGGCACCCCCTCAAGGCCTGGGTCTCGTCCCCTGGGTACCCCCTCAGGGCCGGGGCCTGGGCCTGGGCTTGGGCCTTACCTCGGCCCCCACCTCAGGGCCTGGGCCTCACCCCTGCGCACCCCCTCAGAGCTGGGGCCTCAGCCCTGGGCACCCCCAGAGGTCCTGGTTTGGGCCTGGGCCTCACCCCAGCCCCCACCTCAGCGCCCAGCCTGGGCCTCACCCCAGGCACCCCAGGGCCAGACCCCCTCCCAGGCCTTGCTGCTCACCCTCAGAGCCGTTCTGGCGGGGACAGGAGCAGCAAGGGGCACAGGTGCCCAGGCCGGTTTGTGCCCTGTCCCCGCCGTTCCCCGGCCCCTCTCTGGGTTGCGATATGGGCCCCGGCTGGCACGAAACCAGCCAGCAGGAGACGGGGCCATGAGGGTTTTCGTGTGTTGTTTTTAACGTGCCCGCTGATCACCCTCGTCTTCCTGGTGGTGTTTGCGTGCGGCGCTCCGGCAGGGCCTGATCCTGCTGCGGGCGGCAGAAGCAGCCCAGACACGGGACGTGGCTGACTCACGCTCGCTGCTGCCCTGCTTTGGGTTGCAAACCAAAGTGAGCGCCCGAGGCGCTGCAGGTGATCGGGGTGCCGGCGTCCCATTAGCTGGCGTTGTCCGGGTTTCTTAAGAAAATAAGGGCTGTTGGAGCGAAACGCATTAAAAATCGGAGGGTGCTGAAGGGGGCGAGAGCCGGGCACGGCCAGGCTGGGATGGGGGATTTTGTTCAGCGCCAGGCTGGGGGAAACCCCCGTCTGCCTCCCGCCGTGGTTGCGTAAAACGGGGGCGAGACGCCGTCCTGCTCCGAGCGCACGTCCCCCCGCCCAGGTCCCTGCGTGCCTGCCCCTGCGTACGTGACCTTTCCGAAGCCAGACCCCGAGGAGCGCGGGGAGCCCAAGGCCCATTAATCGGCGATAAAGGGCTTTGTTTGTCCTCCCGCCGCGCTGCCTGCGGCTTTATCGGAGGAGCTGAGCGCACTCTGAAGTCGCTCCGGGAGCTATCTTGGGTACTGTCCTTCCTGAGCAGAGATTGATAACAGCCCGGTGGTAAACACGGCGGGGAGCAAACGCCGGCCAGGAGCGAGGGGCGCGGGCCCCCCCGTGCCGGCGTCGCGCCCGCCACCTCTTGCCTCCGCGGTGGGGGGGGGACAGGGACAAATTCTCCCACCCCAGAGCGGTGGGCACGGAGGGTCTGGGCACCCCCACCAGCAGCCGTAGCGGTGGGGAAGTTGCTTTTTAGGGGTCAAAGGAGAAGCGGGGCTTGAATCCGTCGCCGTTCCGGGAGCGGAGGTCCAAGCCGGGGGAGCAGGGAGCATCCCGGGGAGCAGCGGGGCGGAGGGGATGTGTGGGGAGCTGGGAACAAGCCCCGGCTTGCGCCCGCGGCGTGCAGGGCTACCGCTCGGCTTTTCGGGACAAAAACTGAACAAAGCCCAAGCCCAGCTGTTAAAAATATACACTGATATTTGCGCGCTCGCCCCGCGATACGGCGAAACGCGCACACGCGCGCTCGGAAACGGCTGGATGGTGCTTGGGATCCTGTTTTTAACAAAATCCAGCTCGTGGGGTTTTTTTCTGCCCGCAACCACCAAGCCATTGGTACGAATGTTCGCCGGGTGAGGCTGAAAATAGACGAGGAACTGCTGGCTTTGGGGTCAAAACAGGGGGAAAACGGCAAATAAACGAAAAAGAGGTAAAGGACCGCAGGGAAGGCGCCTTGCTAAAAATAAGCTTGAATTCCGAGGCCGAGGATAAATATTTTTCTTTCTTTGCCATAACATCGCCTGGTAGGCAGGGGAGCAAGAGCCTGGGGTGCGAGGGCAAGTTTGAAAGCGAAGCCTAATGTTCGATCTCTGAAACGAAATAATGCTAACGTGATGCCGCACGCTTGCGCCGCTGCCGGGAGGGGAGGCGTTGCGGGGCTCGCGGCTGGTTTTCCTTCCCAAAAGAGGCCGCGGACCTGGGCCGCTCCTCTGCAGCACAGCCTCGAGAAACGGTTTTGGGCTAGAAAGCGAAGTTTTAGCCACGGTATTAATAATCCCTGTGCTTCCCCTCCCCGGGTAGCGGTGCTGGCGTAAACCCAGCGTGATTTTTGTGGCCGAGCAGCGTGTCTCTCCCCCCTCCCAAGCCGCTGTCCTTTCTGGGGAGAGCAGAGCGGGGGGCGGGGGGGGTGAGGATGATGGATGAAACTTTCTGGACAGCCTGTTCCCGGCCGGCTGCGCCTTGTGGGACCCCCCACCGTGATGAGATTTGCTCGATCGCCAGGATTTCCAGCCCGGCTGGCTTTGCAAAGGGTTAAGCGGGAGCTGGCGGGCGTTGGGGAGGGTCCTGGCTGGGCCCCTGCCCGGGATGTGCTGAGCTCAGCGGTTTTGCAGGCCTGCAGGGGGAGGGGGCTGGGGAGGAGGAGGAGGAGGAAGGGAGGAGATGCACGGGGGCTCAGCGAGTGCCTTGGCGCACGTCGGCTGCAAACAGTGCCCCACGTACGCTGGGGGGCAAATTCCCGCCCCGTGGGGCGGCTGCCCCTGCCCATGGTGTAGTCCCCGTCCTCACGTTTGTTCTCCGTGGCCCAAAAAGCGGCTTTTAGATAGATTTACACACGATTTTGGCATGCGATCACCGGCTGGGGCTGGCACAGAGGCCGGTGGGATCCTCTGTGGCCAAGCATTCGCGTGGGGATCGTAGCGAGGGGGCTGAGCTGGGGGGAGGCTGCAGTTTTCGGGGTGTCCCCTGAGTGCTTGCAGGGTGGGCGTCCTTTGCAGCCTCTCGGCCCTGTCCTCGGTCACCCGGTCCCCGCTCGCGGCAGGGGGCGACGGGCGCGGGAGGGGCGACCCCGCGCATCCCCCGCCGCCGCGCCGAGCCCCTGGCCGGCTCTCGTACGGGAGCTGAAGGCTGCGGGCTGGGTGGGACGCGGCGGCAGGTCCCGGCGTGCCGCCGGCCGGGCAGGTCTCAGCCGCAGCCAAACCTTTCGGGCCCGTGTCTCGCCCCCCGGGACAAGCAGCTGCAGGCGGGCTGCCTGCCCGCGACGTGCGGGAAACGGGGAACGTGCGGCCGAGGAGGACGGTGGATGGGTTTTGGCAGCCGAGATACCAAGTGCCGGGTCGGCACCGTGCCGTTCGCAGGGTGGGGGCTGTGAAATTCATCTCCCCTTGGATGCTTTTGCCCCGTCCCAGGCAGAAGCCGGGAGCTGGTGTTTTGGGGGGGCTGCCGGGGTGCCGCCCCACGCTCCCGCATCCTTGGCGGGGGGGAGAGGCCCTCCCCGGGCGGGCGTTCTGGCCGGGCGGCGAGGCGAGCGCGTGCCTTGGCGCCGGCGCGGGCGCTGGGGCCGCGGCCAGCAGCGCGAGGAGCCGGGGAGGGGAGGCGCGAGCGGGGCCTGCGCGCCGGTACATAACGTTCTGCCGCGAGCACCCACAGGAAAACCAACCAGCAGCCCTGAACGGGGCTCTTTGTTCAGCTTTTTTTTATTTTCCCTCCCCTCCCCGCGTAAACTTTTGCTCGCAGCTGACGGGCTCCCTTCCCCCTGCCGCTCCGCTCCCAGCTGCAGCCGCCAAATGCCCCCCCTCCCGCCCCGAGCTGCTCGCCAAGCCCCCGGCGACGCTGCGGAGACCCCTGAGGTGAGGGGGAACCGCGCTTCAGAACCCCGAGGAGGAATAATTACCTCCGGCTCTGTCCCACAGACCTGCAAAGCAGAACTAGGGCAGCTGGGGAGTTTCCAGCTGCCAGGGAAAGCTCGCGTTCGGAGGAGGGGGAGCGCAGGGTTTTTTTTTACTTTACCGTGCGGCGATCCCTCTGGTTTTCGCCGCCTTACATAAAGTGTTTACCGAGCGGGAGGAGGGAACGGCCAACAACATGTTTTTGCATTCATAGTACTGTACAGGGTGAACTTTTCACTTCCTCTCAATGGCTCTCGCACATGTGTCTATTTTGGTGCTGGGCGCACATACAAACAAGCCATGTACGGCACGGAGCCGGGGCCGTTCCCTGCTCCCGCTCCGGCCGGCCGCGAGCCCAGCACGCCGCCGAGAAACGGCTGGAAAACAAGGAGCGGGAGGAGGGCGAGGGGGGGTGCCCCTGGGGAATCTCAGCCCCGCCGCGTTTCGGACCCTTCGGCACGCGCCGGGCTCGCGGGGAGATGCGGGCAACGCTCGGGCACTGCGTCCCGTCGGCGGAGCCGCAGGCGCCGATCCCCCGGCGTCCCCGGGGGGCTGGCGGAGTGGAAAAGTCTCACGTCGAGCAGGAAAAAGGCTCGGCTCGCTCCGCACGCAACGACGCCGGTTGCAGCACGTCGGGTCGGCAAGGGGGTGGGACTCGGCGCGAGCGAGGGGGCTCGGGGCGCTGCCGCGCGGCTCCATTCCCAAACCCCGCGATGTCGTCTGGGTACAGGGGTGTTTGTGGCAAGTTTGGCCAAGGTAAGTTCAGGTGGCCGGAGTAAGCAGGATTAAAAATAGGTGATATAAAACAAACAAACAAGTCGGCGATTGCAACGCTCCCTTCTTTTCAAAGTAACACCCCCTGGGATGGAGTCTCAGTGGCGAACGCCGTCGCGTTTCGAGCGACCCCGGCTGAGGAGCCGCTTGCCGCGCGGGAGGCCCCCGCGGCGCAGGGGCTGGCGGCCCTCCAGGGCCGGGGAGGAGGTTTTCCGGGCCGCGCTCGGGGAGGCGGCGTGGGACACGTCTCGGCTGAGCCGCAGCCTTACGTTTCAGAAACCGTAGAGCTCGTTTCCACGGGCACGGAGCTGGAACGGGGGCTGCATCTGCAGACCGGGGATCGCTTTTGGGTGGCACACGGCTCCGAGAGACCGGGCCCGGGTCACCAAAAGCTGACTCCGATACTAAACTGATTTATCAACAGCAACGAACGCAGAACTTTCCTCCCCCTCAGTTTTAGGTAACACAAATTGCTGGCGATATATCTAAGACGGGGATGGATTCAAATGAATCTGTTTCAACGCAGATGCGGCTGGACTGAAACAGTGAGTAAAAATAAAATCATCTCGTAAATAAGACGTTGAAGATGGAAGAATTAGGCAGCTGGAGCATGAAGTTGCACAAGTGCTTAAATACGGCGCAGAGCCTGTCCCCCTGCTGGCTAGCAAAACCGCGGCGCTAAGGCTGTAATAAATGGAAAATTAACATGTTGAAATGGTTATGCCAGAAAAATGGAAATCCAGTTCCCCTCAAGAACGGAAGCGAAGTACAAACGAAAAACAAGATGATTAAAATGGATGGCTTTAAATAAGGGCTTTCTGCTGGCAGAGTTAAACCAGGATTAAAATCCGATTTACATCAATCCACTTTTGAGCGTGAAGCAAGCGTGGTTTGGTTCCTCTCAGAGGGTTTTTTTCAATTGAACTTCAGTTGATCATCGTAACAGCCGAGCTGCCTCTGAGCTTCATTAAACCTCCTGTTACCTACCAAACGGAGATTGTTTCTCTCCTTAGACCCCCCCCCCAAGCTTTGAAAAGATAAATGGTTTCAAAGACAGAATTATTTTATTATCACAGAGCAATCTAATACATAATAAAGAGGAAAAAGAGTTTCAGAGTATTAAAGATACGGGTTCTGCATTAGAGAGCAGTGTCCCACCAGCACTCGCTGTGCGGACACAAGAGAACCGGCAACGGAGAGAAAACAGCGGCGGCGATACAGGAGGCGCCTCTGGAGAAAGCGTCGCCGCTTGCCCCCTCTCAACCGGCCCGGGACGGTTCTCGTCCCGTTCGCCCCCGAAACAACGGCCAGGGCTGGAGCGTTTCTGGCAGGGCGTCGCGCCTCTGCCGCTCGAGCCGGGCCTCCGGAGAGCAACGAGGCAGGCGTCCCAGCCCGCGGAGCCCCAGCCCTTCGGCCGCGGGAAGGCCGGGCCGAGTTACGGGGTTGCTTTCCCCGCCACCGCGCTGTAAGTCTTCCGTCCTCCGTAAACAATGAGGCGATTCTCTGAGTTCTGTAAAACCGATCCTACCTTCTAAGTTACGGAAATGGAGCCCTGCCAGCCCGTAACGCTGCAGAGGACTCAAAGAATCCCAGCATTTCCATTTACTGGCAGCTTTACGGGGCATCCCCGCTCTCAACTTAAAAGAAAAAAACCTCAGAAGCCCAGTCCTGCCGATGCAGTGTCAGCATCCTGATAAAGGGGGTGTGTTTTGAAGCCAGAGAATGTTTTCCTTCTGCTCCCTGACAGCAGCGATCCAGACACGCTCAGCCCGAGGAGGGAGTGAATCCCAGGAGCTGCTCTATTGGCTTGTACCTCCACTCGTCTGCCTCCAGCTCTTCCACCAGACCGGCTAGTTTTTCCATCCGTGCGACTTGTTGATCTGCGAGAAGTTCAAAGGTAACTGTGGTTTGCAATGACATCGCAATTAAACCTTTCAATTAGATGCAAATTCCCAGCCGTCAATGGGGAACGGAGTGGAATAAAACCCACTGAGCCGATCTGAATACAAACCCGCTCTACACGACGCCCTGGCGAATGGCGAGACCTCACCAGATCATGGCAGAAAGCAGGGACGGGCTTTTCTGCCTCGTCCGGTGCCGAATGTGTATTTACCCATCCCTGCCCGTGCCGTGTAAATTCAAGTCCTAACAGGGAAACACGAGGCCGATTAGCGTGAGGAGGTGAAAACAGGATGAAACTCATTTCTTTAGCATAAATATTTATAGTGCAGAAGAACAGAGAAGTTCAGAGAGAGCTTGGTCAGCCCACGGCAGAGCTGGGTGCAGCGCGAGGAACTCCTCGTTTTAAGGAGGGCCTGGATGACCGTAGCTGAAAGGCTCCGTGATGGGAGCACGCCAAGGACACGAAGGTCCCCGCGCAGAGACGGGCTGCCTCCCTGGGCATCCCCAAGACAACCTGATCGCCTCAGCTTTATTTAAAGCCGGTCGCGCGTGGGGCACGCAGGCTCCGCTTTCAATTAAATCAGCTGCGGTGGTAGAGAGGTGAGAACGGCCCTTCTTCTCTTGGCTCCGCTGGAAGATTTTCCAAGGGCGCTTGGAGAAACAGCCCAGTACGAGCCGACTTACTAGCAAGAGGCGTAACATAAAACGCACATGATTTATGCTGACTGCAGCAGCGAGTGCTTTTAAGAAGGACTGTTCTCACTCCACCTCCTGCAACCGAGTGCTTTTGGGAACTGTCAAACAAACAAGCCAAAAAGCGATGACCTCGATCTTTTTTTAAGCCTTTCCCTTTTCGCACAGGGAGGCGACCGGTGCTCCACAAACCAGTTTCAAAGGCTGGTGTTTATCAGGGTGCCAGCCTGCGCAGCAGCCCCCGGTAGCCACAGTGGAAACAACGGCTCTGCAGTTCTGCTTTGCTTCTCGGTTCAGAAACGCAGGATCGCGGCCTTGCACACTGCTGCACGCCCCCAGACCTCCTCCTGGCAGCTCTCGCCGGCGGAGGACAGGAAACCTCTCCGGTCTGAGACAACACGTGGAAGTACCCTTTCTAGCTGACAAGAGGCGGGGACCAGAAAGGATGTGACCCTCAAGCAGCAGACGCGACCTGTTGCTGAGCTCTGCCCGACGCCTTGAGAACGCAAGCTGCCGTGCAGCCAAGCCCATCGTTCGGTTACAGGCACCTGGGCAGCGGGCGAAGGCCCCAGGAGGGAAGCAGAAGTTCAAACAAGACGTAAGGCTCTTTCTTGGGGAGGCAGGGAGCGGAGTCAGCCCCGTCATGCCACGCCAGGCACCTGCGCGTCCGTCTCCCGAGCACCTTTGGAATCCTCGCTTGACCCTGCCGGTGTCACGAGGGCTCGGCAGAGAAACAAAGGTGGAATCAAGTGTCTCTTTGCCCGAGGCCGAAGAGACAGTCAGCGCTGGGCCAAGATCAGAGCGTGGGCGTTTCCTGCCCATAACCTCCTCTTCTGGCCTCACCTCTCGTGAAGGCAGCGCGGCACACAGCGATGGAAAAACAAGCTTCGAAAGGCACAGCCTGTTCCCACCCAGGCTGTGTGGGTTCCCGTCGCTTTGCATAGGGCTTGCAAAAGGGCTCGAGGATGGTCTGACTTAGCGTTAATTCGCCAACTTAAAAGGCTATTCTGCTTTTTTGTGGTCGGTGCCCGAGAACATGTCAGCCTTTTCTCCGCGCTCCCCTGCCATCTTCCCCGATCAACATGTAGTTAAAATAGACGGCGCTTCGGTGCTTACCGTGTTTCACTTGCTTTAATGTAGATGCAACCTGATAGCTGAAGACAGATTCACAGAGGAATCTTTCGGAGCCATCTGTAAACAGAAAAAGAGAGGTGGTTTAATCTGAGAGTTTTAAGACTCAGCAACCTTAACCGAGTGCCACCGACCTTCTATTTTTATGTTCGAGGTGTGGGTTTCCCCACTTGCCTCATTCCGACACTTTCACCTGCGCTGAGCGTGCAGCGCTCCGGTTTCTAGCCTGGATGGCCCCGTGCTCAAATCCCGTGCAGGGCTTTGGCTGGCTCCCGGTGCCGCTGGGCTGGGCGACGGCTGTGCTACTGGGGAGCCGTCCCAGTCGATATTCTGTTACATCCCCTCTGTCAAGCAATTTTAGTCCACTTTAAATAGAAGGTAAGCTAAGGAGAAGCCAGCTAATATGGCAGCCTCCGATTCCCTCGGGGCTCAGACGCTTCTGTCCTTACAATGCTTTATGATTTCCCCCAGGCTTAGACCATAACCCTGCATAAAGGTTTTTAAATAATGTGTATCTTGCCATCTAAGTCCGTAGTCGATCACACAACTGTCTTAGAAATACATCCATCTGGAACACATAGCTAATCGTGTGCCAAGTACTGACATAGTTTATACTGCTTCCTTCTAAAAAAGCCCCCAAAACCTAAGGGTTTATTTAAAAACAAGCGAGATGATAGTTTAACGATAAAAAATCAGTCAGTTAGTGGGGATTTTTGAAGGGGAAACTGGCGTGCAGCTACCCCACTAGTACCTGCCTGACGAAAGAATGGGTATATCGCCGTTTATCTCAGAAATTAAAAAGCTAACTTCAAGCTTCCTGCAACAGGGAGAGCGTTTACTTGTTGCTGCCACCCAGACGAACTGCCGCGTTACTGGTGAACAGGTCAGCCCAAAGCAAAACGAAGTAAAAGCTCCGTGCCATAAAAACGAGGATGAGAAGCAATTTCAAAGACTAAGGCTAGTAACAGGCTCCCGGCCCTGGAAAATCTGATCTGAAGCTGAACCCCGGGAAAGAGGGAAGAGTCGGAGTTTTGCCATGCTCAGAGCATCCTCTCGCAAGCTGTTGAAATGCTGTGTTGGGGCTGCGCCGTGCTATTTCCAAACACCCTTCCCTCTCCTCCGACTCCCCAGCCCGGCCGTCCTGCCGAGTGGCTCTCGGGAGGAACAGCTGTCTGTCTATTTGGCAACACGAAGTGCTTCATTATTTTAATTTGTTTTGAGGGCTCGTTAAGTTCTATGAGCAAGCCTTTAGTCATAATTACTTCAATAGACTGGCATATGGGCTCTAACGTGTAATAAAAACAGTCCTTAAACGATGTAGCGATCAGTTCCCAGCTGCCCTGCGCTGCCGTGTTCGTCCCTACCGGAACGCGGTCGCTTCTGAGCTGCAGGGCCACCCCAATGAACTTCAGGCTCACGCAGTCAAGCGTGCGGCATGGTGACACGGGAAGTTCAAGAGGAGCAGACAGACAGACCGACCGACCTTGGCTTAACCCTGTCATCTGGAGGACCTGCCCTTCCTCCCTCACCCAGAGCAGGGGCAGGGACGCGCAGCTGCGACGTGCCCGGGTCCTCCTTCAGGCAACCCCGACGAAGCGGGTGGCGGGGCTCGGGCACCCCAACGCAAGACGCCACGCTGGATGCGAGCCCCAACCCTCTCCAGGCAGCCCCAGAGAAGCGCCCTGACGAGAGCGAGCCCAAAAGGGGAACGGGCTCGGCCTTGAAGGATTAAAAGAGAGGTCTAGTCCTGATTTATCCTCTCGCAGACCTCTGCGGCGAGGTTTTAACTTGGGTCAAGGGCAAAAGCAAGCCTTACGTTTCCTGGCCAGCAGGGATACAAGCTGCCTCCTGTCCTAGCCCAGGCAAATCCAACCCCAGAACGCATTTTGCCAAGAAAAATACTCCTGCCTCAGCTATCTTTACAGTAATTCCTGCCCGACATCAAAGGATTAGCTAACAATGAGCAATTAACACCGTCATGTTCCCTTTCAGGTAGATCGCTTCCTCGTCTGAAGTGTTGTCATGGAGCTAAAAAACAGGTGACTGCCAGAAAAATCACTTCCTCATGAACAACTGGTGGGAGAGCCCTAGTGCTTCCTTCCTCCCTCCAGCTTTTGCCAGCTGAAGTCCGAAAAGACTTTGCCAAGCTCGGCAACTCCCTTGCGGGGCTGCCCGTGCACTCAGAGGAGAAGGGCAGGAGCAATCACCTTCCAGCATCTCCCCGGCTCCTTTGGGGTAAGTGAAGAGGGCTTTTCGGGGCGGCGCCAGGTCCGAAACGCTGAACCCCGATCCTGTCACGGAGCTGCCGCTGACTCCGCCAGCCGAAGAGGATGAGGAAGAGGCTGCCATTTCACCCCGTCCCAGCCTGAAAGAACAAAAAAAGGGAGCAAAGCAGAGTTAGGAAGGGCGTCTCGGAGTTTCCCAGGGCACAAAGCCAGCGACCGCACATGCATCTGACGGCAGATGAAGGCGGCGAGGTCCAGGAAGAGCCAGCGAGCACAGCTTTGGGCTGCCACCCCCGCAGCCTCAAAGCGCTGGTGGTTCGAGGCTGCCCTGCGTGCGTGGGAGAGGCTGCCTGCGCCAGCTGCCTGCGCCCGCTGCCAGCGCCCGCTGCGGGGATGGGTGCAGTTAGCTGTCACACCACGCGGTGGCACCCAGAAACCGAAGGTAACCCACACTCTGACCCCTCGGACAAGGGGGCCTGGGAATTCAGCTGGACGATCGGAGCGTGCATAAAAATAACCTGGCACAGGTCGCTGGCCTGAATTCACTGGCCTTCAGCTGCCTGGCACTGTTCCCGTTCCCCAGGGTCATAAAAAGATTCTTTTTTTTTTTTCCCCCTCCTCTTTTTGCCTTGTTTCCAGGAGCACAAACACGGAAAAAGTCCTGCTGCCTCATAAAACCTGGAAGCCCGCAGGACTGCCAGTTCCAGCACCACATCCTGCCTGAAGCCACGCTGTGCCTAGCTTGCAGCAACTGTGCTTGCACCACTCCAGATGTGCTTTTGCTTTTAAAACACTGCGTTTGACCTAAAGTAGCAGCGGCTGAGCACCCATCTGCCTGTACAGCACAAGCCCGGTCGCCTCTTGCATACCCTTTTGCTCAGCCTTGTTTTTAAGAGGTATTGGCTGTACGTTTGTCACGATGGAGTACTTAAAACTTGTCACATACCGCTCCAATAGTAAAAAAAGCTGTCACTTGGCACTTGTAAGTGCCAGCACTTGCTCCAAGCCACTTATAAGCATTTCCCAATTATCGTGCCTATTTAATACATTTCTTTTATCCTACCTATTTAATACACTTCTGCAGCCTCTTCAGGCGACGCAGACAGTGCCTTTGGAAAGCGCTCAAGGATTTAGTGGAGAAAATGGGTGTTTAAAAGGCTAGGAATTGTGCGTTCATTCATAGTTAAGCTCAAGGTTCTTTCATTTATTGCATGTAAGACATAACAGAGCATCAGCTTGCAGGAGGCTAGGGGCTTGCGGGCTGTGAAGGAAAACGCCCGGACAAAAGAAACCTTTAACACGGCTATACCTCCCGCGACGCCTTCCTCAACAAACCGGGTCAGGCCCAGCTCCCCACTTGTGAGGGAAGCCAGACGACGCTTTGCGCTGAAAGGACGCCAACCGGGGCTCGCAAGCCATTGGCGAGGGTCTTTACTTTAAATAGGCTGAGGCAAACACAAAGGAGGGGGATGACTGGCCAGGACGGGGCCTGCACCTCCACCGCCATCGCCTCAGGCCTCAACCGCCGGCCATCGGGGGGGGGGGGGGGGGATGCTGGCACTGCGCATGCGCCGCCATACCTCTTGCCCGCACTCCCGCCGCGGGAGGCAGCAACCTCGGTAGTGCCAGTGCGCCTGCGCGCCCTGCGCATGCGCCACACCGCCTCAGCCGCCACCCTTCCCCGCCCTGTCGCGCCGTGGCCCCTCCCCGGCTTCCGTAGCGAGCTGCTTCCCGGTGAGTGAGGCCCCCGGCGCCAGTCTCTGCCCCCGCTGCCGTTCAGCCGAGCGGCCTTCTCCTCTCGGGCCGCCCCCCTCCCGCTCCCGGAGCGCGACGGCCCCTCCGAGCCTCACCTGGGCGCCCGGACGGCTTGGCGCAGGCGGCGCGCGTGATCGCGCTCGCGGTGCATGCTGGGGCGGGCGGGCGCGCGCGGCCCCTTCATACTTCCGGCGCGCGGCGGGGGGGGGGGGGGGCCGTAACCGTTGGCAACGGCTGTGGCGGCCGTTTCTCGCCGGGCCTGAGGCGAGCGGCCGCCCCTCGCAGGGCCGCGGGCTGGGGGGTGAGATCCCGCGGCTCCCGGGGCCTCCCTCAGGGCTTTAAACCCGGCGGTGGCTTAAAGCGCGGGGGCCCAGCGGGTCCCCGCCCTCGGCGCCCTGGGGGCCTGCTCGGTGTGGGCGATGGTGGGGCCCGGCAGGGCTGTTGTGGCCTGGCCGCCGCTCGCCCTCCCTCTCCCGCAGGAGCCTGGCCCGGTTCCGCACCCGGCCTGCTTTGTCTCTCTCACACGCACGCCGCGGCAGCGTCGCGTTAGAGCCAAGACCCTCGGCGGGCATTGCTGGCGTGGTGGGGCGCGGTCACACCTGAGTTTTTAAAAGTCCTGTGTCAAGAAATTGTGACACCGGCTCTGCGATTTAAAAGAGAAAAAGCAAGCCTGAGTGGAAACGAAAACAACCTCAACAACGGTGTGTTTTTTCATGGCGTATTCTGCCTTCCTCTGAGCACGCTTCACGTTTGCCCTTCTTTTCCTGCGCTACGGAAATGCCTTGTTTAACTGTGGGTTCGGGTGGCTGTAAGTGGTTTCAGAAGGTGGGGCTTTAATTCAGAGGAGGAGCATTAAACTTCCAAACCTGATGTCACTCCATATAATAAATCAAGTTTAGGATAAATGCATCTTCAAAGGCTTTGTTTTTTCCTGTCGAGTTGTGTTGTAGTGGACAGGTGAACCTCCTGATGAAGGTGAATTGTTTTGGTGGAGACTTTGTTTTCCGAGTAGCGGAAATTTCTGTTTTAAAAACAAGGCAAACCGAGATAGTCAATGTTAACAATTTCAGCGCAGGTAGAAATTTAAGTACTGAAGATGTGAAGTCTCTGACAGATGACCACCAGTTCTTTGCTTTTGCACCATTAAATGTTCTCCACGGTAAAAAGTTTACCTTGGTGCCCCGTGTTTCTAACATCTCTTGGAATAATGCAGGGTAGTGTAAGACTTAGGCGTATGCTCCGAGGTGGGGGGCAGGAGGTGTAACCACTTACAGTGGCCGGTGCCGACCCCTCGCAGTGCTTTATTTCCCTTCCCCAGCCGCCTCCCGAGCACATCCAGGGAACTCGGTTTGCTTTTGAGAAGCTCCTTAAGCCTTTGAGAAACTACTGGGGGATGCCAGGTATTTTGAGAGAGGCCAGTGTTGTAGGGGAATCCTTGCAAGGGGATGAGGTCTCTTTGGTCTGCAGCTATGGAAAATAACGAGGTAAAACCATTCAGAATCCTGAGTGGTGCTGGAATGGCACATTGAGTGAGGCCGCAGTGAGTTTTAGCTAAAACTTGTGAGTTTCAGGGAGAGCAGCAATCGGTTGCTGACCTCCTTGCGGGGGCAAAAAACCTGATGCTTCGTTACATGTCTCACATTGCTTAAATTTCCCGTTTTTACTTGATTGTGCTTTACGAGCTGACAAAGAATATACTTGTAAGTTCTCATAAAATTAGTCTTTGAATGAGTGACGTAAGGTTTGCGAAGGTGTTGCCTTTCTGAAGTCTCTCGTACGTATGCGGAGAAGGAGTTATTGCTCTTCTGGAGGTACAGACCTCGCTCTTTACTGCTGAGCCCCTCAGAGCTCCCCTGATGCCTCTTACAAGTTATCCCCAAGGAAACACGGAAATTTACCTTTCCTTGGCATAAGTTAGCAGAGCTGTCTTTGTTTTTGCATTAGGAGGAGGAGCAGCAGGATGGACGTCCTGCGGCCCACCCTGATAAGGATCGGGGGGCGAGTATACAGGAAGAATCTCATTCAAGAGCAGGCCTACCAGCATGAGGAGGAGGAGGAGGATTTCTGCGCAGGTAAAGAGTGCTGCACGAGGGGTGACCGCGGTGCCATCGGGACGTGCTACAGGTGAAAGCATCGACACTGGGGACCCAGGGAGCTCTTGGTGTTCTCTCTGATGTCTTCCTGTGCTCAAGGACATGCCCGTGCGGTGGAGGGAGGTGTTCAAGAGGGAGAAAAATGCTTTGCGTTGGTCCTTGGTGGTCCTGCTGGCCAAAGAGTGGGCGTAATCCCGGTTACCTAGTGTGGGTTTGGGTGACTGTTGTGTTTGCTGGCTGTGAAAGATGGAAAAGCCGAGCTCCGTAGATCTGTTTTCCCGAGGTTCCTGAAGTGCCGTTCTTTTTGGTGGTGTGATGATTCGCAGATACGGCGGGAGTGGAAGCCGCTCGCTAAAGATCCTCCGTCCTTGCAATGTTTGCCCCTTAAAGAACTGGCCTCTTATGATGTGGCTTTTGAAAGGTGTTACCTATTTTAGGGGCAAAATTCTCCCTGTTCTGATGTATTTTACTTTATCTTTCTGCCTGTATGTTTGTTGTAGTTCTGCATGAGTTGTGGGCACAGAAAAGCTCAGCTGTTACTTCTCAAATGGAAAGGGTTGTGGCTGTTGTGTGCTGTTTCTCCCTCCGCCCTGCCTTTCAGTGCATTGAACAAAGCTTTAATAAGCTGCTTGCCACCCAAATTCATCCCTGTATGTGTTGGAGAGGAGATAGAAACCACGGCCTCTTTCTGGAAGTCATGTTTGGTCCTAACAGGCACGACTGAATGGCCCGCGGATGAAAGGCGCCTCTATTTCTCCGTGCCAAGGGTGTGAGAATTTCTCTGTTTTCCAAAACACTCTGCCTGAACCCTTGAACCAAAGCTATCCTCCCCTTTTATTTGTATTCTTCTGCGACTCTAAATTCCTGCTCAGGTCTCTGAATGGGCTGGTGGCTTCCACCCTGCCAGGAGAAGAGACCATTCCCACTGGGTAGCTGCACAACTTCCAGCTGAGAGAAAGCCTGGGCTGTAACTACTGCTTTCCTACGCCTCCCAGCCCGGCGGATTTAGAAACAGTCATTATGTTTTCCGGAGCTGGTAGTCAGGTGAAATAAAAAGCAGTTAGCCGCAACAGAGAGGAGTCCGTTTCTTCCTTTATTTAACCTTGGGAGAAGGCGGCTGTGAGATTCTTGTCCTACATAAAGCGCTGCCAGACTTTACCGAGGTTGTACAAGTTCTGTTGCTTTTTTTCTGGTAGGCCCCAGTGACTGCGCAGACGAACCCTGTGATGCCTTTGTGGTGGAAGAGACCGAGAGAGGCTTCCAGTGCAGAGTGGAGGTTCCCAGCCCGTTATACAAGTGAGCCTGTGTGTTGCTGGTTTATTTGAGTTGCTGCTGGGAAGCGGTTGAGCACAGAATATTTTGTTTTTTGAGGTCAGGGTAAGCGCCGGATCTCTGAAATGTATTCCGTTTTGTGGATGTGGATTTTAGCATTTGGGAAGGGAAAATTGGCAATGCCTTTTTAGTGCAGTTGTGCCACGCTTGACTCCTAGCCTTCCCTGTGACAGAGACAGCAGGTGGTGCTTTCTTGCTGGCAGGAGAGTTTTTGAGCATCTCTTCCCTTGAACATAAAAGCATCGGGGAGGGTGGAAGAAGGGGAGGAAGAACTGGGGCGAGCAGCCTGGCGGGGGGAGTTTGTGAAAGCTTTGAGAGAAAGCACACACAACTGGCATTGACTGTTGACTCAAATCTGGTGTTTACTGGGAAGCCTGTAGTGTTCAAAGCTTTATTTAGTTATTTTTGACAGTTTTATTGGTTGAATAATTTTACTGAAATGTAGAGAAGGAAGGGTGTTCTGTTGTGTGTTTGGATGCTGGCAAATGACTACCTTGAGCAAAGCAAAAAGCGGAAAAAGGGCCCTTCGTTCTCCATCAGCTGGGGGTAATGAGGAAAAAAGGATAACCCAGCTGATGAGGATGCGGTGGCAGGATGTGCTGGGCAGAGCTGTCACGGACCTACTGAGTTACTTTAGCTCAAGCCAGTTGTGAGCCGCGGCTCACCATCATCCCGTGGTCCTAGGCTGGTCACACGCGGAGTCCCGGGAGCAGCCTCTGCGTGTGGAGCTGGGTGCGTGCATCCCTCTGGCGTGGGGATACCGAATCTGGGGGGACCCGGCTGCCTGGGGCACGGTTAATCTGCTGGCTGAACCCACTGGATGGAGAGTGGCCCAGCGACGCCGCGGGAGTGACTCTCTTGCACTTTTATGCCTCCAGGTACATCATTGGGAAGAAAGGGGAAACCAAGAAGAGGCTGGAAACGGAGACTCGAACCTCCATCAGCATTCCCAAGCCAGGAGTGGAAGGAGAAATCGGTGAGCTTTAACGTGCACAAAATGAGTGTTCTGTCATTGGCTCTCGCACAGACACGATTTGAGCGGGGAGGGGGCATAGGAGGTGTTTTTCCTTTAATTCCTGCTTATGACATGGCACTGACTCGCTTTACGGCCCTGGGAAAATCACTTCACTTTTGCCCTGAGTTTGTTTTTTCTGTCTGTAAGTCCTTATAAAGCAGTGTAACGTTTTTTAGGAGGAAAAAATAAATATTTTAAGCCTATGAATAGTCTCACTGAAGTCACTTCTGGGCCTTAAATGACTGGCTTGAGAACTTTGGGCCTGAATGTGTTGGATTTTTAATTTTTTTTTAAATAGTACCATTTCCATTAATAAGAAACTGTAACATACATCCAGAAAAAGTTACCTTGTTGTGTATTTATGCACGAAATAAACTTCAGCATCTGCTTTAATATGAGAAGTGTTTTGATGACCTTGCTGCCTTTCTGGTGTTGTCACTTGATCCTGATGGTGAGAGCAGGCTTTCTTGTACCGTATGTTCCTTCTCATCACTTCCAGTGACTTAAAAAGAAAGGAGGCGTTGCTCGTAGGGCTGGCCCGTGCGGGTTTCTGCCCGAGTGGATATCGGGAGGGCCCCTTACGCACGCCCTGGTGATAACCGGCACGGTGTACAGTTACGTTCGTGACAGAGCTGTGAGGAGTAAGTGACAGGGGGATCCAGCTGTCGTGCTGCACGGGAACGTGGCAGTACTTCTCAAGAAGTGGGTCTTGACTTCTTCCTGAGAACCGTGAAGGACTATTAGGAAGGTTGAGAGATGTTGAAAACATGTAATAATAGGAAGCCAAGAAAATTTTGCTCCTTGCGGTTCTTTCCTTTCAAGCTCAAGTGTTCTCTGTTTGGTGCCTTGAAGTGCATGCACAAACGATATAGGCCATCTTGATCTTTGATAGATTTTCTTTTCTTTTTCACTTTGACTGCCTTTATGAAAACTTGAAATAATGCTCTAGAAATCTGAAGAGCCACTGAAGTGATAGACTCTCAGTTATTGTCTTTTTAGACACTAAGAACTGACTTTCTTGAGAGCAGAGGAATACTTTTGATGGCATCATCCTGTCTTTACAGAGGAAAGCACAGCCGTGTCAGGCATTTTAAGTCAAGTAGGGAGTCTGGCGAGATTTCTCCGTGCATGGTTGGGAGTTTTAATTCCTATCGCCTCTGCAGTGAGCCCAGGGCTAACAGGAGAGAGTTGCTGTTGTGCAGGTGTTTCTAATTCCCTCCTGGCATCTCCTGGGTGAAATGTTCTTGCCTTCACAATATCCTCCAATACTGATATTTTAAAGTGCACGGATAAGTATTGTGTAAAATCACGATCCATTTAATTACTCTTTGTTTTGCATGGGCACGGGTGGCAGTAGCCTCACTGTAGCTTCTCGGAAACCAGACAGGTATTGCTTTGTTTCCTTGCAGTGATTACAGGGCAGCATCGCAGCGGTGTCATCTCTGCCCGAACGCGGATCGATGTTCTCCTGGACAGCTTCCGTAAGAAGCAGCCCTTCACACACTTCCTGTCCTTCGCTCTCAACCAGCCCGCCATCCAGGAGAAGTTCCTGCAGTTCAAGGAGGAGGTCTTAGAGAAATGCTCAAAGGTAAGGATCCATGTGAGAATTAAAATCAAGTGGAAACCCTTCAGCAGAGTGCCATTTCATTTATTGAGATAGCTTTTTGCGGTTTACCTTGAAGGTCTTATTCTATTCTGTTTCCTAGGAATGTGTTTTTAACAGGCCTTTTACTTAAGCTGGTGAATCTGCTGTGAATTTGTTGAGTGCTTTTGTGAAACCTTCTGGAATGTGGAATGCCTTGCTTAGTAAATTGTTAATAAAATATTTTGTTCTCCTTAGAGATTTTCCTACACAGGAGGATATCTAAGATGCAAAAGAGAGTTGGTGGGGTTTTTGGTGGGTTTTGTTTTTAATAGGAAATGTAGTGGACCTTTCTACATTTTATGATTCCTACATAACTGTGAAACCAGGTAGGAATTCACAAGTTTGCTGCTTCTATTCACTTTTCTTTTGGTTACTGAGCGTGAAGGAAGATGGGTGTCATTACTGGAGCTGCACGAGAAATGGCTTGGTAGCACATGCCATCCTGCAAATCTAATCTTCCCTGCTTCCCCGTGAGACTTTGTGCTGACAGTCCCTCCTACTTGCCTTCAGATCTTGCATCGAGAGCAGCAGGAAATAGTTAGGCATAGGGAAATGAGGAACAGAATGAAGTGAAAGCTGTGTATTCCCTGGTTTGTTTTAGCGTGCTTCTAGTTTGGCAGAAGTGGTATGTCAGTGCAGAGGGCCAGGCTGAGGAGAGGGAACAGTATGATTAAATTTTGCCATGTCCTCTGAGTGCTGGGAGGACATCTCTAGGCAAGAGAGAAGAGTTTCTCTTCATGGCCGCTGCAGGTTAGATGGCATACACGCATCAGGGTTTTGTGGCCTGATGTTATTACCTTCCTGTCCGTCACTTCTGCTTGTGCCTTTCAAAGGGGAAAATATAATCTTGCAGATAGCAGAGCTGAAGAAGTTTAGTTTCCTATGTCTTCGTGCTGTGGGTGTGAATTACCTGATATCTGGGGAGACAGGAGTTCTTGCTCAAGTTTTCGTGGTCGCTTGCATGTCAATTGTCTCATCTCTAAGAGCAGAACTGAGCTGGCTTTGCAGTCTTGTCTTTCCTGGCAGTTCTGGTTTAAGTCCCTCTTCTCCACCCAGCTGCCTGTTTCAATGACATCTTAGGAGTTTTCTATCACTCAGGTTTCCACCTGATGTTAAATACAACTGAAATTGGCCAACAGATCCAGGGATTAGTGACAAGTGCAACGCCATGAGCACCCGAGGGCTAGGAGGATATCGCTGCTCAATCGTCTATCCCCATTAGCCAGCGGCAGCTACCTTTATTAAAGGTTACCTTTATTAAAGGAAAGCCCTGAAGACAGGGGGATGGAAACATTAGCCTGAGAAAGCGTTGGCCGGACAGAGAGTGCCGGACCCTGGGCTGGTGTCAGTGGTGGCCTGGCTCCCTCTATTGGTTTCTGGTTCCAGTCCTTGTGTGGGGACACACCAAAGTTACAGGGAGAGAAGCAGCTCTTTGGGGGGCCGGTGGCTTCAGCACGGGGCTCTGGTAGTGGCTGTTCAGGCTGTTGGCCCTGGACTGAGACTGCTGCTTTCCGTCTGGTGTTTCTCTTGCCCTTTATCCCCTTCTGACTGGGCTTATGGCTGTTACAGTCCTTTCACTTGATCTCCCTCAACCTGCCAGTCCTTTCAGACATGGCTGGCCCTGCTCTGCTTGAAGCCTTGGCACCCTGGACTCCGTTTATCTGATCCTCCTCCTCCCTCTAGCTGTCTGCCGGCAGGTCCTGCGGGTCTCTCTTGTCCCTCCCTGCGGACAGCAAACCCAGACCTGCCTGCTGCGCAAGGCAGTAAACTCGGCGTCATCCCGTACGTCTTGCCGGGTTCTGGCTTCCAGGCTGCCTCGGTGTCAGGCGAATCCTTTCAGTGTCACATCTCTGTGATTTGGCCTCTTTTATTCATCTTTGCAGCTAATGCTGTCATCCATGCTGTCATCTTGTGTTTTTATTCCTGCAGCGCTCTGGCCTCGCACAGGACTCGCTCTTCTCCTTGTAGAGCACTCATTTTTCCTGCCTGCTGCTTTGGTTGCATCTCTGCAGCCCTCCATTGGCCCAGCCTCTGCTGGTGATCTTACTTGCTCTCCAGACCCCTTCTGATCTGTCTCTGTCACGTTGTTTGTCTCTTGCTCGCTCTTAAGTATCACTTTGCATCCCTGGGTAGGCAGGGAGGTCTGCCAT
The DNA here is from genome assembly GCA_009819775.1 of Phoenicopterus ruber ruber. Lineage (NCBI taxonomy): Eukaryota > Metazoa > Chordata > Aves > Phoenicopteriformes > Phoenicopteridae > Phoenicopterus > Phoenicopterus ruber. Next base: position 3,559,821 of record CM020221.1, read on the forward strand.
CCACTTAGAAACACGTTCATACGTTTATCTCGGTGCTTTCCCCAGTGTGGTCAGTCCCGTTCAGAAGGAGCTGCCTGGGAACATCTGCAAACCTTCATGTGCTCCTTGTCCTAGAACGCTGCAGAAACCCAAGCTTGGTCAGAGGAGCGCTGAGACCACTGCTGACCAGGCTAGTCATGTTAATTTTTCCTCCTCTTGCCTGACCTTCTGTCTCTCCTGCTGTCTTTTTGTTCTGTGCCTGGACGGCACCGAGTCCTGTAAGGCTCTGCTTCGTGGTTAGGGATCCCGCAGCGTGGGCGTGCACGTGGGAACGCATTTCAGCCTAACAGCTCCTTCCAGCTTTCAGTAACCTCGGACTTGAACTGTACTCGGAACCAGCACCCAGGCATGAATCCTCCTAAAACCACTAACAGCAATATCTCCGAGAGAGAGGACATAGCGTGCTTTTTGCTGCTGCTGAGTCATCAAGGTGCTTTCGGGAATCTCCCAAAACGGTGGCAGCGGAAGCTGCCCTACAGCAGGACGCGTCTATATGGGTGGAGGCAGAAGGGCTGGGGCTGCAGCTCCTGCTCTCCACGCTGCGTGGGCGCAAGGTGCCCCGGCCTGGGAGTTGCAGGGTCACGTTAACACTGCTCAGTGCCCTGTGCCTCTCAGGAGGGCCTGAAATGTTCCTGGTACTGCTTACGTTAGCTCTAGAGTTTCCATTTTTAGTTTGAAATGTCGAATTCGGTCAGTGGCAGGTGTTTGGGGGTTTGCATGTGTATAGCCTAGGAGTATACGGTACTTTATTTTTCTGCCCTTCCTTCTCCAGGTATTAGCAAAAGGGCTTCTAGATATATTGCTGCCTGTTAGTTCAAGGAGTATATTGCAGCGCCGTATGTCTCTCAATCACTCCACCAGCCGGTAATGCCACTCTAATACCACTTTATCTCACAGCAGGGTCTGCTAGAAAGCACATCAGTAATGAAAAACAGTAATTCAAAACTCTGCCTCACAGAGCAGTAAGAGAGCTTATAGATTTGTCCAAAGCAACGGGATTTCTCGAGATACTTGGAGAAATCTGAATAGGTTTCGGTGACAGAAGCGGTGCGCTTCTCTTCCTGTTGCAATTTGCTGGTGTGAAACATTGCAGAATTAGGTAAACTCCAGTCTTTGAATGCAGCTCAGTAATAACAGTAAGGAAGGGAAAGGACCAGGTGTGCGTGCGTGAGGATTTCTTCTGGCCGTTGAGCATTTGTGAGGGACTCTATTTCTCTCTGAAGCAGTTACCATGACAACCATTCATTTATATTTTATAGCAGAGGGTTATGTTGGTGGGTATATGCTTTCTAACTTTTTGTGTGTGTGTGTCTTTAAGACCTTTTATAAGATGAACCTTGTGTTGAAATATGGAACACTTCAGGTGTCATTCACGCTATTGCATGGTCAGGGCTGCCAGGCAATGAAGCAGGGCTGAGGGGAGGCTCTTTTGAGGCTAATTTAATATAAATACGGGGAGGTGGCTCACCTGGACAGGCTCATTACTGCTGTGGTGCAGTGGGAGGTCCGGATGACTGGATGACCTTGGAAGTCTCCTCGCGCAGTCATGTAGGTGTCAGAGTGAGGAGAAGTGAAACGTCTGTCTGAGTATGCAGGTGGAAAAGGGAAGAGACTTCGCAGTAATATTGCCGTGAAAAATCACAGTTGGGTCTTTCAGAGCTGTGCAAACGCAGCATTTGCAGTCTTAACAGGCTGCAGATGTAGCACGGAAAAGAAATATGATTGCTGTAATGTATGGCAACCTGTAAATATCAAACATTGCTAATGAGATATTATATCTCGGAGTGGAAGGGACAGAAAATGGGAGGGGTTTTTCAGCCTGCAGCTCTTCAGTCGATTCTGAGGACATGCTGTTTTTCTGGCTCGCTCCTTTGTTTGTGGATCAGGGTGGGAGAGGGCATATAGCTGGCATGCAGTATCCTGCTATTAAGAAAAAACCCCAAAACATAAAGCTGTCTGCAAACATTGGAAGCTCTTAAGACAGTAGAGAAGACGCTACCAGGGATGAAGAGCTAAGGAGTTTGGTCCTTTGCCTTGTCATGTAGAAGGCCTGAAGTGTGTTGTGGTCTATGGTTTCCCTACTACAGGTCCTTAGATTTGGAGGAACAATGTGCTTGGGCCTTGCAAAGAGAGGTAAAGACTCCAGATAAAACCCTTTCTGTGTTCATTATAAAGGAGGAGAGCAAAGGTAGAAGCCCAAGTAGCAGGAGGGAGTTAAAAAATGAATTTTTAAGGCTGAGGGGAAATGAGTTGTTGGTTTTTTGACCATGACAGGGCAGTGTCAGGGAGAGGCATAAGCTAAAATGGACAGTCATCGCACACAGATGGTGCATAAAGGGGATATTCTTCCTGCCTCTCAGTATATCCTTAGAGAACCCAATTTCGAACAGTAAATTTTTAGAGAGACGATAGAGTCTGTTTTATGCGTTTGTATCTGCCAGCGAGTTCCTGCAAATACACCACTTTCACATTCCCCTGTAGAATATGGGGATTCCATGCTGTGATGCCTCGCCTCCCCTAATCTGGTGCTCTGCTTTCGTTAGGGCTGGAAGCCACCGCTTGCCACAAGCCGCTGCGACTTGTGCTGTGAGGAGTGCCCACCTTCCACTGCACGGGGGGCGAAACTGGTGAAGGAGGAGCTTGTCGCCGAGAGGCACTCAGAGAGCACGGCTTAGATCCCCGTGCATCCCTCTGCCCATCTCTGATGCTGAATCTCACTCCTCACTCCTGCTTTTACGGTTGTAGCTTACCTGGAGAGGGTTCCTTAGGTATTTGGAAGATGTCCATAAAGCCCCAAAACCACAACATTGCCAGGATCCCGTCTCGTGGGCTCATTCTCCCTGGAGGAGGATGTGATTTTTCCTTAGCAGGAGTTATGAACGCGTATTTCTAGGCTCTGCGTTGCTGTTGTCTGGCCCTGCTGCTCAGGTTGCAGAGGACTGATACCACTGGACAGGGCGGCTTCCCGTGAGGCGACGCAGCGGTTGCTGATAGCATGTCATCATCTGGGATTAGAATAAGTGGGTTCAAGCTTTTTGGCATCTCGGCGAGCAGCATCCAGCCATGAAGGGCTGTTAAGACGCCCGCAGAAACATTGCCTGTTCCAGGGAGAGCTACCTCTGATGTAGCATCTATTTTATGCGTGGGAGAAGTGGGATCTGCCGGCCTGTGAAAGAGTAGGGGTGTAAGCAGGGTTTTTAGGAGCTGTCTGAAATACTAGGGAGTAAACCAGGAAGATTATCTAGGTCTCGGCCTGCTCACTGTGCATTGCTCTTCCCTGCTAATCTCCCCGGCAGCGGTAGCGTGGCTTGTGGAGGTGACGTTCCGTCACTTTGTCAGCTATCAGCCCACACTCAGGTGTTGGAAAGCTCAGGGGAAAGCGTTGCTTTTGGGGAAGGTTGATGTTTACAGTACAAATTGTGCTGGGGCAGAAAATGAGGGTAGGGCTTTTGCTTTCTGACCTGCAAACTGCTTTCTTGTTACTGTACGTCGTCTGTGCGCGCTGTGGGAGTGACATCGGCTGGTTGTCCATGGCAAGGGTAAATCGAACTTTCTCCCGGTTTCTGTTACCCGAGCTATTGTTTTGTGATGGGCCAAATATTCTCTGGCTACGGATACCATTGGAGAAAAAAGGCCGACGGAGAGAAATCATGTCCCGTCATGCATGTTAACAGCAGGATGAATTAAAGGAAGCCGCAAGGCTTTTACCGCAGAGAGGGGAAGGTGGGGAGAAGTGAGATGGAGCCGTCCCTCTTTCCTCTGCTCCTGATGTGCCTGACGCAGTTAACCTGTCCTTGTTTCAGGCTGCTGTGCAGTGCTGAGGGTTGCAGCCTGCTTTGCCACTACTAGCATGGTACGATTCGGGGTTTCAATCAGCAAATAAAGTAATTAGCAGCAGTGGAAGGTCTCTCTCTTGTGGGGACCGCCACGCTTTGCCAGCCTGTGGCTGCCGGAGCAAGCCCCGGCCTCTGTGTTGCAGGCTGGCTCGTCTCTAGTCCAGCCCGTAAGCACCGCTGTAAAGAAGAGTATGGATGTTGTCGTTAGACGTGAAAAATGCTGAGTGAGGTGTGGGGCATTAAACTCTGACGGGCTGAGATACTGCAGTGTTTAAACATCTGAAAGGTTTTATTTCAAACTCTGAAGCACAGCTAGAAACTTCAGAGCTGTCATTCTCAGTCGGTGGACTTTTTTCAGACAGAGAAAGGCTTCGGTGGCCTGGCAAGTGCTGTCGGTTTCTTCTGGGGTCAGAAGCGGAGGATATTTGATGCGCTGATGGGAAATGGCCACTAAGTGGAAATAATTGTTTTAATATGGGTGTGTTAACCATCCTCGAGGTATTTTTATAAATATCCTGAAACAAAAGAGCATGTTTTTTAAAGCTGAACGTAACCACTGCTCCACCTGGGAACAGTTCTTCCTCAGCAACAACACGTAGCCCTTCTTATAAAGGGAATTGAAACTTAATTCATCTCGGCAAACTATAGGGCACACGGGAACAAGAAAAGTGTAATTATCAGAGCTGGTATTAGCTGTGCTTGTGTTGTGAGGTGCAACCTGTATTTAGACAGGATTTAGAGACCATTTAGAGCTTGTCACTACAGCTGGTTCCAGCTTTATAGCACAAAAAAATGGACTTAACTCAAGTTTTAAATCTGTGCTGACTTGTGTTGAGTTCATTGCTGATGGCAGCTGCTGCTTTGACAGCTGTGGAAGTCTCTTCTCAAAATCCCATATGAGCAAGTGCTGCTGTTCCTGGGTCCTGAGTTAGAGCCTGTCGTAGCGAGCTTCCAGGCTGCCGTTCAGCAGCTCCGCGGAAGAGGCGGGCAGGGAGCGTGCGTGCGGTGGGGAGCTGTGCCTCGCCTGCCAGGCTGAGCTCCCTTGCTCGCCAAGCCTGTGAAATTTTATTTCTCGTTTCAACTTCGAGTCACTACCAACCTGACCAGTGATGCAGAGAGAAAAGGTTGGATGCTAGTGGCTTAGTACCTGTTCTCTGTGGTATTTATCCCTCTGATGGAGGGGGAGGTGTGTGGGGATGAAGTAAGACACCTATATATGATTGATTTGTAGGATCACGGGGTCAGCAGCAGCCTGTTCCAGAACCCTGCAAAGCTTCACCTGACTCTTGGGACGCTGGTACTTCTGAACGAGCAAGAGATCCAGAAAGCATGTGACCTCCTACAGCGATGCAAAGAGGACTTTGTGGAGTAAGTGATAAAAAAGGGATGTCATCACCCAGGGCATGAGTGGGGGAAAAGCAGCAAGCTGTCTTTGACAAGGGACAGTGAAGAGAAAAGCAGTTCAATAGTTTATCTCAACTCTAGAAATTTAGAAAAAGGCTGAAACATTTCAAATGGGAGCAGAAGAAATCACCAAGCAGTTACAAAGAGCCTAACAGCATCTCGCAGCTCAGCTCAAACCCTCAGCTTTCCCTGAGAACCTGCTCTACTCATTTCTTTTTCTCACGCGCATCCCTGTTACTTTTGTGTGAGCAATCTTTGCTGTTGTCCCCTGCCTGCTGCAGAGGGAGGGACGGGCTCCATTACCTTCGTGCGTTGCCTGCAGTGGGCTCTGGCACGCTGCTTCCCTCCTGCCTCAGAGCAGATGCTGAGGTGTCCTTGACATGCATTTCTTGATGCGAGGAGCTCTGTGCAGGGAAGGCAGCATGAGCCGTGTGAGTAATCAGTCTGAAGCATTCAGTGCTGCTCCAGGACCGGAGCTTTCTCGCTGCCTGTTAACACTGAGCTGCAGATGTTAGGGCTTTAACTGTAGATGTGGTTGAATGACACTGTAATTAGCTTATCTCTGTTCAGCTTAGAAATTGGAGATGGCCTGAGGGATTGGTTTATTTATTTATTTCTGCAAAGCCTTTGCACATAGAGCACAGATCCTTGATATTTATTTATTTATTGCCTCGGCGCATGAAGAATTAGCCATGCTGTGCCAGCTAATCGCTGTGGGAATTAATGCGTGGCCAAAATTCATACCTCTGCCTTTAAAACGACGGCTCCAGTTGTTCAGCTGTTGAACAGAAATGCAAGCGCGTTTCCAGGGGAAGGCTCTGCCCGCAGTAGTTGGAAAGTGCCTGCTTCCTCTTCAGTGAATTGAACTGAGGCAGAGAAAATCTTTTCTCTCCGTTTCCTTTAGCGGAGGGGGAATCAACACTTGAATGTAACCTTTAGGTTATTTCCCCTGCCACACCCAAATAAATATACTTTGAAAATTAATTTAGGCTCCCTTCCACCCACATAAACCTTAATTAGTGTTCATTTACTTTAGTAAATGCAGGCAGTGCCACATGAAGGGAGATGTGCCCTTTTTGAGCCTTTTTGGAATACGTGGCCTTTAGTGCTGTCGGTGCGATGCGCATGACAGTACACTTGTGCTGTTTTCCTCCCAGTAAACATACTGGAAGGGGAAATCACGCTCTCTTTATTCCACCTGGGAAGCTTTGCTGAGAATCTCAAGGGCGGTCTCTCGGGCAAGCTGAACAGAAGTGAGCAAGGTTAGAGCAAAGTCACGCTCGCATTGTTAGCTCGTTTTTATTACCTCTGCCTGCCCAGACACTCCCTGTACTTTCCATGAGACCTCGGCATTAAATGAGACACCGGCACTTACAGGGAGCTTTCGCTGCGGCGCCTTGCCTCCCTGTGATGTTCTGGTGGTAAAGGCAAGGAGGCGGCGTGTTTGGAAGGAGATACACTTCACAGTGTGTTTGCAGGTGTGGGAGTGCATATTATATCCTGCACACATTCTCGGTTTCGCCTTCTGCAAGAGTAGCTGGAGCTGACTTTAAAACAGCTCTATTTACTTCCAGCATTTGTAAGTGGTTGTTGAAATGTACTTAAAACTGCATTCTGTATGGAGTACTTTTCCCAGTGAAAATCAGCGAGCTGGAGACTTTGTGTCACGATCGCTCTCTTCACAGGGAAGGCAGGAGCTTCTCTGGAATGAGAAGTTGTACCGTTTTATTGCTGATGGGTTTTCTGAAATGTCAATGGAGATTTCTGCGTTGAGGTGGCCTGTGAAACTGACAAGTTGACCTAATGTGTGTCTAAAACACTGAACGTATGAGTTTAAATGCTTTTACAGTATTTCTTGAGAGGATGAGACAATAGCAGCCATAGCCTTTCGAGCTTTAGAAATTAGGGAGCCTTTTTTGTGTTTGGTTTTTTTCAGTGCAAACAGCCTGAAAGATATGGGAAAGAGAACAACTCCTCAGTGGAGTTCACTGCCCCATACAGTCTATATAGCATTGAAGTCACACTTAACCTCAAATTTGTGTTTAACTATAGCAAAAAATGTATTTTATGTCATTCCCTTAGTAAAACCAAATATTTAGTGTGTGCACGAGGAGTACTATGCATTGTATTTCAAAAGCAGGCGTGATGTTTTGCTTTTTAACATAAGTGATTTCTTACATTTTAGCCAAATTGCCGGAGGCAAGCCCCTGACCGTGGAGGTGGCCGGAGTGGAGTACATGAACGACGACCCTGCCATGACGGACGTCCTTTATGCCAAAGTCCGCATGCAGGATGGCTCAGACAAGTGAGTTCCCCATGCTCCTTCCTTTCATTTCTCCTCGATGTCCCGCGGCGGCAGTAGCGGTGTGCCAGAGAGACCCTCTGCCGTCTGAAGCTGGTGGGTACTGCTGGCAGCCCTTGGGGCAGCAGTCAGGAAGATGAAGTCATTTTTGCTTCCTAAACCAGTTAAGGCAGTGATGTGTTTGCTCTTTAAATCAGTCACTGGTGGTGCGGCTGAAAGATGTCATTTGTTTCTGTAGCAGTCTGTCAGATTGAATAATGGTGTCGTGGCTCGTGCGGTGATAAGATGGCCGAGGAGATACTCCTGAGATGACTTAGAAGGCAGTACAACTTGGCCTCTGCTGTCTAGTTCCCAGCCTGCAATCCAGATTAATCTAGACAGCCTGGCATATTCTGTGGCGCTTAATTATTCTTAAAACCCAGTTACACCAGAAAGTCCTCAGAAAAACATGACTTGGTTACAGAGTTGGGTTTTGTGTCTGTAAGCAGCCTGGAACAGGCGCTGGGTGTGAAATGTCTGTCTTCTGAGCTGCTGGTGTGAAATGTCAAAGCCTGGTTGGTGTCAGTGTGTGTGTGTGTGTGTGTGCTGTTCGCCACTGTGGCTGATGGCTTTAGCTCTACAAACAGCGCTGCCCGGGATGTGGCGGTGTCTGGACAACCTTCCTCCATCTCGTTTTTGACAGGTAAGTCACCAGTGGCAGCACCTTCTTTTCTCTTAGGGCTTTCCGGAAGCCTGGGGAAATGTAAGAGCTGTTGTACTCCGTGCTGCTGGTTGTGAGATGGGTGCGGAAGGGGGTAGGGGAGTAGCCAAAAGAGCTTTAGCCTTCTCTCCGTGAGCCTTAGCCTTCTCTTTTTCTGGCAGTGCTGCCCTTTTGTGTCTGTTCCCGTTGCTAGAGGACAGCAGGAGCTAGCAGGGGAGCGTGGAGCAGTGCAGCTGGAGGAGGGAGGCTGTGAGCCAGGGACTGGCTCAGGGAAGAAGGGACATGTTCTGGCATCTCCTTTCCCCGAGGGCTGAGGAGACAAGGGGGGCCCCCTGCTTACAACCGCAGGTTGGAGGCTGTGTTGAAGTCAGAGATAGGAAGTGGGATAAGGAAATGGGTGGGAAAATGAAAATAAAGAATTGCTGGGAGGCAGTAGGAATTGAAATCTTTTCCTCTTCTCGGCTCTTCCACTTTGAAGTCGGTCCTACCCTGGAAGAGGTGAGATAAAACAAACGGGGCTGGTGGAGAACTAGGACAAGCTAGAGATCAGCCAGGAGGCAGAAGTGCAGGGAGAAACAAGGCAGAAGCACTCAGAAAGACGAGACGGAGGCAGACACTGGATGACCCAAATGCTCTTCGGTGGGTTTGTTGTAGAAAGCATCTGAAGTGTCAGCTGAGAGCTGAGGTACGGGCCTCTTTTCTCCTGAGTCCCCGAGCTCTGTATCGTCTCTGAGGTGCAGTGCTTGCGAGTCTGCTTTCATCTGAAAATAAGTCTGCAACCTGAGGAGCTGGTAGAGAAATCCTGTAGAGCGTAAGTAGGGCCTAAAGCGGACAGTGATGTCTGCCTGCGCCTGGAGACAGCTTGAGTTGTTGGTGCTAGCACCGTGGTCTGCTTCAGCTGCCAGCCGTACCCGTTTTGCTGAGAACCCACTTAACCATAATGCTAGCAGAAAATGCTGATGTGTATTAGGGGTGGCAGAGCTGCTTTTGGCAGGGGAGAGAAATGAGGTCTTTAAATCCACCGTGCCTTGAAACTGGAAATTACCTCTACCCCCCCGCTCCAAGAAAGGGATGAGTCCTCTGTCCTTCACAGAGGTCTGTTAGCTGAGGTTTTGGCCAAACCCAGATCTCGTGCTTTGCACGGCACCGAGAGGCTGCTGGACTTCTCTTCCGCAGCACCTTTTTTGCTTTTTGCATAGCAGCGCAGAGAGCACCGAGCGATTGTAAGTTTTTATCCTTGGCCCAGGCCGGTCCTGCCCTCTCCTGCGAATTAATTCATCTGGCACTTCTCCCCTAATATAGTTCCTTAACTGTTAGCATCCAGAAAACATTTAGCTTTGCAGAGGGGAAAGAAGATATTTTTGTCTTGATGGAGAGCAGTGAAAGTTTCTTTTGCTTCCTTTGGGATTCCAGCAGACACAGTGTTGGACAAATGGTCATTATAAAGAAGGGGACAAATGGTGATCCCTCCAGAAAACTCTGCTTTGTTTTTCTCATCTGCTAGACGGGTCGTTGCTGAGCAGCTCCATGCACCTCTTGCCGGCTAAAACCTGCTGTGCTTTGCTCAGGGAAATGGGGAAAGCAGGTGGAAAGCAGAGTTTCTCAGCTGCAAGGCCAACACTAGAGGAGAACGGCAGCCACGTGGTTTGCTGTGCTAGGTCAGGCTGCTGCAGCCCATGTTTGAGAGAGGTGTGTGCCTTCCTGTCTCATGCAAGATGTCTTGCTAGCTCTGTGTAGTTCCTGGCATGGCTGAGGGGTGGAGTTCCTTCCTGATCTTTGGATGATCTTGATCAGCTTAAGCTATAACGCAGGAGATTTGATTTACCCTGGCTTAGCTTGTATAACTGCAGACAGAATTAGGGGTTGGCAAGCCCTTCTGCACATATAATGGCTCAGACTGAGAGAGGGATCATGCTCTGATGCCTCCCACATGGCAAATAATTTCCATTATAATTCATTCTAATTTGTTTTATTTCCTTGATTAACTTTATAACGTAATAAGGCACCATTTTCACTTGAGCTATTCTCTGTTAATTTGTTTTAGTACTGTCTGTAATGATATTCATTTAATCTTTGTCATTGCTAATTTTAAAAATCACTGATGTAAAGCCAGAAAGTGGTAGAAAGCCACGACAATTGGTAGTTTGAGAGTCTAGAAATTGTCACGTGGGGGCTGGCAGCCCGTGAGGGGCAGTACAAAACCGGCGGTGGGCTAGGAGCTGGCATCCGGAGCATGGCAGCCCTGGGCTCTGGGGGCTAGCCTCGGAGAGGCCACGCTCTGCCTCTCCCGCTGCAGCAGAGATGCCGAAGTAGTGGCACCTGCTGGAGCAGAGAGCTGTGTAAGCCCTCGGACGCGGTGAGAGAAGCCCAAATTCTTCTGCGTAGAGGAATACGCTCTTACCTTGTTTCTGGGGATCAGAAGCTCCTGTTCTAGTGCATCCTTGCTGCTTTTGGTAAGGCCGGGGCACTGCAGACATTTTGTGGGGGACAGCAGCAGCCTGGAAGTTCCTTCAGCTCTTTAGACGTAGGATACGTGAGCGCACTGCTCTGGTCACCTGCCTGCTCCTGCTGCCTATCCCAGGACAGCCCTGCCCTCAGATCCTGGCAGCCACAGCTGCTTTCATCCCTGACCGAGGGCAAATAAGAAGGTGACAGTAAGTCCTTTGATTCTGCTTGCTCAGTTACTCCGAAGCTGAGGCATTCACCAGGGTGTGCTGTCTGGGTTTGTGCTCTCCCAGAAATTAAGCCCAGTGACTGGGTTGCTTATTTGGGACAGAGAGGGTCCGAGATCCGACCCGGTGCGCTGTACAGGTCGCAGTCCATGGGCAGAGCAGATCTTCCCGGAGTCAAGGTGCCTAAGCCCCCTGGGGGTCTGTAGATTTTAGCATTTGTAAGGAGAGTCACATTGTGTTTCCTGGCAGTAGAAAGATGCATCCTTCAAGTCCCAATAACATTGTCACTGCGAACAAGCTCTCTGCTGTGCTAAATCTGCCCTTCTTCGTGGAATATTTGCAACAGAAGTGATCGCCGAGGAAGCTTTGCGGAACAGCCAGAACTTTCTGCATTAGAACTGAATCCCGATGGCTGTGTTTGCTTTCCATCAGAGACCGGCCCGCTTGCCCCGTGTGCGTGCAGAGGCTTCGTTTCGCACGTGCTGCCCTCCCTGGCCGAAAAGCGAGAAGGTGACGATGCAGGGGTTTCTCCTTGACTTACACTGCTCTGTTCTTTCTCTTTTTGCCTTGCCAGATTGCAGGTGATCGCTGATCAACTGGTGGAAAGGTTCGTGGCCTCTGGCCTGATGCTTAAAGAATGGGATAGAGTGAAACTGCACGCTACAGTCATGAACACTCTCTTCAGGAAAGATCCCAGTGGTGGGTATCCCTCATCCTTACTGATAAATGCATTTAAAGCAGTACCTCTGAACGGGAAATGCTTTTGTTGGCTTTTATGTTTCTCTTTTTTACTGTTGTGATTTTTCTTAATCTCAAAAATACCCACAAAGTTGTGGGGGGATGTCACTAAACAAAACCCAGAAGAGAATGAAAAAGCAGTCAGCAGAGCTGGAGAAGGCAGGCATGCTTTGAGCGCTTTCTGGACCTTTTCTAAGATTCTTTGTCATAGCTTCAGAAACACTATCGCCCAGTAGCACTCGTAAGATCTGGGCCAGAGAGGAATGCATTCAAGTACCACGTGAGGTCTCGGGCTCTCTGTGCCCCGGCGTTAAACTGAAATTCAGTAACAAGTCGATGCGCTGGGCTGACCTTTAAACAAGATGAAAACGTGATCCTCTTTGGTCAAGTTAAAGATTGCCCATTGGTTTAGGAACACGATTCCAGTGCCCTTCTCGTTAAATCAGATTCAGACGGCTACGAGGCTGAATATGAGCTATTATTGAGCGTACAGCGTCTGCTGTCTCTGCCAAAAGCTTGTCTGCTCTAGCAGTCTGTAGCATCGTTCTTATCGCATTACTTCATAAAGCAGCCTCAGATGCATTGCGTTTAGGGAGGGGCAGTGTGTTACAGCCTTGTTCTCCGTGTGCAAACATGCATGTGCTCTGGCGCTGGAGTGTAGTTTGCAAGCCTGAACAGCGTTGCTGTAAAGCTCTTCGTAGCTCCCTCTGGCGCAGTGGCCTCTGCGCAACGCCGATAGGTTATGCCGAGTATTCTCTGGTTACTGCCCCTGCGAGTCTCTGCATGGACAGTGGTAACAGCAGATGGTTTGTGTTACGGTTTTCTGTGCGCTCAGCGGCAGACACTGGGGATGACTGCTACTAAAGCATACTCGGGCGGTAGAAACCCTGAAAAGATGGGGCTTAGCTCTCAAATTGAGCCCTGAAAACTGGTGAAAATGGAAGCCCAAAGCGCTGATGTGGCTCTCTGTTAGGGGAGGCAACGGGCAGCTGCGTCTGGCATTACGAGTCTATATTCTGAACAACCCCATGAGGCATGCGAGGCGTTCAGACACAATGGTGAGAGCATTACACAGATAGCCGTAGAAGCCGCTTTATATTCAATACAGGATTTGAATAGCATGCTAGATGTAAGTGGGACTTCATAGTTAATGCTGGAGATGAAAAAGAAATATTGAATATATTCACTGAGGGAGGCAGAGGTCCTGTGGAAAGAACAGATCATGTACTTAGGGATTATATAAAAATCCAGACGTGCTCCAGGGAAATGGATCTAAGACGTAGGCATTTGGCAGTTGCTGTAGGCCTAGGTTGCTATTCTTAATGTCTGTGTGTGTGGCTGCGCGCCCACCCCGCAGAACCGTACACACCACATGTATGTGCTTCCCGGAGCAGGCGGCAGAGGTTTGTATCGGTGCTGTCCAGATCGCGCCTGGCATTGTGCTCGCATGCTCAGTCTGGTATTTGGTGCTGTTCCAGGCGATGCGAGCACTCACAGTGCTGACTCTCACCCTGGCGGGATGTGGGATTAAAATCAGCCAGGGAGAAGCAGATGTGTTGCACTGAGCCATCAGCCCTACAGAATCACCCCAGCAGTAGCTGTGAGTTAGGGTCTTTCCTCCAGATAACGTAGGTGATCCCGATAGAGGCACCAATTCCTGCGTATTCAGCCTTGTTCTCTTTAAAATCGAAGTGGAAGTGGTTTTTGCACTAAGAACTGGGCAAAGATGGTTTATTAGCTGGCAGCTGACTTTGGGGAGGGAGAGAGTGGGGGGTGAAGTACAGCACACACAGTTCTCCCATCTGAAGCTCATTCTGGCGGTGGCTTTTCTCTTTACAGCTGAAGAGCGAAACAATACAATGACTGGTAAATCATCTTTCAAGGAACGGGAGTCGTTTAATGGCCGAAATATCCTCAAGGTCAGTATGAAACAATTAGGGAAATCGAGCCAGCTGTGGAGATTGTACAGCCAAAAGAGGTTGAAACACCTCTTCAAGGCTGCTTTTGTCTTAGGCTTATGGGATCTCCTAGGGGGGGAAATCTGTTTAGAAAATAAACAATCCAGATCACTTGTAATTGGGAGCATTACAGTATTTAACAGAAGCGTTCTTAAAGCTGGTGAGGCTCAGATCAGGAGCATGTAGCACGAATGCTAAGTGGGTGTTCGTGTTGTCGTTTACTTCGCTTGTGTTTTACCCTGGAGACTCAGGCTCGTGTCGATTCTCAGCCCACCAGAAAGGAGAACTTTGTTGCTCTTGTTCTACTCACTCATATATATTTATGAAACTAAAACCGACTGCCATTTCACTTACTCTTTTCTTCTTCTTTTTTTTTTTTAATCTCTGCTATTGATTTGTATGGTTTTGCTCCCGAAAAATAGCAGATAGCGGTAGGGAGTCCCACCAACCAGGATCTGAGGCTTTGGCAGTGATCAGAGGGTAGAAAGCAAGATTCCTCAGACCGTGGAGGTGGGTAAGGCTTGAGGGGGAGCATCCTGCAGCCTCGCAGGCTTTGCTGGCCAGCGTTGAGACTGCAGGCTGCCTCTGCTGCTCATCCAGATGGCAGTGTCAGGCTGATGCTGTGGTGTTTGGCCCCTGCAAGTGTCCAGAGAGAAAAGACAAGCACAGAGGAGTAGAAACGGAAAACAACACTGGGTTGTGTAAGCAAATTTGCGATCCTCATTGTGTGAGGGGGTTTGTTGCAGGCAGCTACGATAAGAGGGAGATGGGATAATGCATGAATACATTTGGGAACTGACAGAAGATACTCTGGCAACAAAGAGACGTGAGAGAGGATGCAGGCTGGGTGGGAGTTGGACAGCCCAGAAGGACTTTAGGGCACCAGAGGAGGGAAAGGGTGCGTTTTATTTGTGTTTACAGTTTTGCTGTATAATGTATTAGGTGCTGGATGCATGTGGATCTGAAGGCAGGGAGTGGAACTGATTGATCTCTGCGCAGAGGACAAACAAAGGGACAAAATTAGGTTAAGCTCTTATTGTCCTCAAACGGTCTGTGCAAGCGCGGTGCCGTGACTCAGCATCGCCACATGTCGAGTGTTCGGTGTGAGACTGCAATATTGCAAACTGCAGCAGGAGAGCCACAGACGTGGTCCCTTTCTTAATGGGATCTGCGAGTTTTGGTTAGCTCCGGGTGTCTGAGAGCTAGGCTCTAGAAAGGGAAGGTGGTATATGTCGGAAGCCCCGAGTGCCTGCAGGGACTCAGCTTTCAAGGCATACGCCCACGTTTCACTTTGCCCTTTGCTCCTTTCTCTCGCATCTGTTAAACTTGTCCTCAGACTTCAGAGAGATGTAAAATCAAACCGTCAGCCTTCCTTAATGCTCCTCATCCAAAACCATTTACGATTTGGAAGGCATTAACGATGCTCCCTCTACTGGTCACACCGTTTGTGGACCGCACTGCGGGCTCCGAGGATCGGTGGGTCTTGTGGCATGCGGCGCTTAGAAATGCAACTGCCCTGCCTCAAATGGCTACTTCTTATTCGTGCTGCTCTCTGAAATATGAGCTGATGCATTTTTAAAGCTCCTAATTGATTTTGTACTGATGTAGCCAAAAGAGCTGCTGGCTGTTTGGACTGTTGATAATTACTTCAAAGTATGTCTTGCCGCAAGAAATGTCATCCTTCTCCCCCACCTCCACTACATTTCCTAACCTGCTTGCTTCGTATTTCCCTTTGGTCTCCCACGTGCCTGCAGCAGAACGCCCGTTGGCATTAATTAATTACATGAGTCATAAATAGCTCCAGGCTTCTTACCAGAGGAGCCCAGCCTCAGCCAGCCACTGATGCATTCTAGCATGACCTTGCAAGGATGCGCCAGTCCCCTCCCAGCCCCCTTTTATATACATTATTTATCTTCTGCTCAGGGAGGCTGCCCTCTCGCAAAGTGGCTTCATTAACTTTTGCAATAGGATCTAAACGACGGGCTGTTAATGAATGTGGCTGCAGTTAGGCAGGCTGGCTTGCGGGCGCTGTCCCCTTGTAGGTAGAGCGATGTGCCATGCGTGTGTTTCCAGGCGGTGGGACTCTGCGATAGCTGTGTTGGGTGGCAGTGTTCCCACTTGGAAGGCTGACAAAGCACGGCTTACTGCTAGGAGGGCATCAAGTCGGAAAACTCGGGTTTCGTCTCTCCCGTTCCCGTTGCGCAGCTACGACCAGCGCTGTCGGGCCAAAGGCTTTGCCGAGCGGAGGGCAGGACCTGAGCTGTCAGAGCACAGCGTGATGGAGACGCCTTGGTTCTGCTCTTCCCGTCTGAGGCTCCCCCTGGTCGGAGCTGGTGTGTGTGTGCAGATGCGCTGGCGGCACATGTTTGCTGATAGCATCCCTGCGTTACCCCAGGCTCCAGCTGGTATTTTGCTTTCAGCAGAACTAATCGGAATTTTATTTAATAATCCTTTGTTCTACCCGTTCCACGGAGTTAAACATACACTCCTATTTGTGCTAATAAATGGTTGTACAGGCCGGTACCTTCCCACACTGCTCAGAAAATAGATCCTGTAGGATGAGTTGCGTTCGGGAGTTTAAATTACTTCTGTCTTGAAGAATATCTATGAAAAAGGCTCCCTGGCCTAGCTGGTGCTGAAAGCCCAAGGGAGCGTGTGACCCAACAGCTGAGTGATTTGCGTCTCCCACAAAAGCGCTAGGCGCTTTAGCTTTGTGCTTCTCTAGTCTAGTCCCAAGAAGCTGGGGATGCTTTATGAACCGCTTCATATGGAGCAATATGTATTTCTTCTAGGGTGGCTAGTGGCTAGCTGATTGACTCCTTTGAACATCCGAGTCACGTACTGAAATCTTGCTCCGGTCGGAAACAAAGTGGATCATCCCTTGGAGAGCGGAGGGAAGGGGCAGCAATTTGCAGCTGAAAGACAGCGGCAGCTCCTTCCCCGTGAGAGAGGGGTCGGGCTGGGTGGGCGGCTGTGCCTCGGCGAGATGCCGGTTTGGCAGCCGCTCTGCGTTGCCTCCTCCTGTGTCCTCCCAGGCGGTGGCTGCGTGCCCTGCGTCGCAGCTGGCCGAGCGGCACAGCCCTGGCACGGAGGCGGCTGGGGCAGCTGCCTGCATCTCCGGAGACAAGGCTTGCCTGCCTCCGGGCTTTTATTTATTTCGCTTAGTGAAAAAACTAAGGCTGTGGTGAATAAATAAAAATGCAAAGAAATGTGAAGGTACCACCTGGCCAAAATTTTCTATTATACTTTTAAAGGAAAGGAAGGCTTACAGTAGGAAGAAAACCACCTGGACTCTCGCTGGGTTAAAATGGACTGATTTTTGACTTGAAGTCTGAGGAGTAAAAGGGTGGTCTTTGCCACATTCAAACAAGAGGGAAGCAAATTTTGAGTACAGAAAAAGATAAACCCCGCCGCTTAGCACGGATCTGTGCATTAACAGCTTACAAGATTAAATATTGAGGCAACAGCCGCTGAGGTACAAGAGCGGAAAGCTGCACATCTTATGTCTTAGGGCATTAGGGGAGACTTTAAGCTGGGATGCAAGACTGGGAACTGGATCAGTCGAGGCAGTGACATGTGCTGCCGTGCCCGGGTCCAGCAGCGGGAGCAGAGGGTCTGGGCTGCAGGACTGCTCTGGGAGGGCTTCTACGTCGGACAAGGTGTAATGCGATGAGGCTCCTTCTCTTTGGAAGCCTGCGTACAGGGTATTAAATTATGGGACCGTATCTGCTTTCACTTGGAGCAGGGGGAAAGTGCATTTACTGACTGATATACCAGGGCTAGTGGAGAGCTGATCATAGCAAACAAATCTGGTAGTGTTCTCTGTTCGCATTTTTATCTTGCTGGGTGAGAATAGTGCCGTGGCTGTGGTGTGCAGTAGTTCCGTTTAAGACATTTGATGCAGTGCCGTATAGAGAGATACAAGGAAAAAGAAAAATCTTGTCCTGGATAAACCCACCAACCCCTCAAGATACCCCAAACCCACGAAGCACTAAACAAATTAACATCTGCCCCTGAGTAGAGCCACCGTCACCAGCTCCACTTGCAGATGAGGGGTGCTTCTCGTGTTCTGCAGCCAGGCCTTTTCTGTGTAACTTTTGTTAGTGACTTTAAGGAGACAGAGTCTTTTCCTGGTGTATTTTTAAGCTGAGGTGAAATCAAAGGGCCAAAGAACCGGCGTTAGGTGAGGGTCAAGATTGCATGGTGTTTGGAAAGGGTAAGAACATCTCGTTATCCTCCACGAGGTGATAAAGGTATATATCCCAAGTAGGACCGGCAGTTGGAACAAGTACGTAACGGGAGGTGGCTGCTTGGAAAGTTTAGAGTTAAAAATACCAAACAAAAATCCACTGGGGTGAGAACAGACTGAATAAGAGATTGTGGTGCAACATCACTGTATCAGAAATAAGCCAGTGCTTTCCTCGCCTCGGTTTTGCAGAAGAATCAAAAGCAGAAATGAAAGGCTGTAATGCCGCTTTGCAGAGAAGAGGATTTTTGCCTTCAGTTCTGATCCTGCCATTATCGAGGGATGCTGAAACGATCGAGGGGGCTCAGCAGTGTGCAATTAGAGCAACAGTGGGATGGGAGGATGTGACAGTTGAGCAGATGAGACTGGAGATCAACGCTTGTATGATCTTGGGAAAAAAGGAGATTAAATTGGGGTTGCCATGAAAATGCTTTGCTACGAATGATGTTCTTCAGGAAAAAAAAAGGCTTATTCACATTATTTGCATTCGGTGAAGTGGGAATCTGAAGTGACATTTGAAAAATCAGACTAGACAATAGAGGGAAAATATCTCTGTTGGAGTGGTTGGGCCTTGGAGCAGAGCGGCGAGGCGGTGTTGGAGGTATTGAGAGAAGGCTGAGACGCCGCACTGAGGAGAACGCAGCGCAGGAGGTGCAGAAGGTTTGTGCTAACTTGCCCGCGTGTGACAGAGATCGTTTGGTGACCTTACTGTACAGGGGAGAAGCCTCTTTTTTTTTTTTTTCAGAGGTGCTCAGCACCTCTCTGACTTAATTTTAGCAGGAGCCATGAGTGCTGCGAGAGGGAGGATTTGCTGAGAGGGTTGTAAAATTTCTGAATCCCCTTGCCCGTTCCGGGCAGGGCTGCCTGCGGTGCGCCATAGGAGAGCAAAGCGGTGTGCTGCTGTGCCCCCCGGCACCACCACCGTCCCCTCCAGCCCAGCAGCTCAGCCGTTTTGGAGGTGCTGTGGGTGCCTCTGCCTTTGGAGGTCGTGCTGTGGGTGCTTCTGCCTCCCACCCAGTGGGCATCCCGCCTCCTCATTTCCCCGAGACCGCTGTTCTGCCACCAGCCAGCCGAGACAGCGCGTCACCTCTTTGGTCTTAAGAGGACAATTTTTCTCGGTGGAGCTGGCAGGGGTTGAATTACAGCAGCGCCTTAATAGAAGACAGGGACCCAGCACATTAAGTGCAAAAAAAAAAAAAAAAACCGAACACGTTGATTAGCAAAAGTGGGCAGATCATCCCAAAGGTGCCGTGACCCTTCTGCCGGATAATTTCCCGGGTCTGTCTGAATTAATTTGCTGGCTCCGTAGCTGGGATCCTCCTCGTAGTGGTTTGGTGAGCGTAGCGAGTAGGTCACATTGATGGGAGCTCCTTGTCCTAGTATTCCCGGATGCGTCTCGAGCCTCCTGGCATCTCTGCAGCAAAGCTGAAGCCCAGCTCTTAAAAACTGTTGCTGCCTTTGCTGTCATAGGCAGTTCTAGGAGCCACGGGCATGAGGCTTCTTTGGAGAAACGCCATGCTTGATTATTAATTTCCTTAAACAAGTTGTACTGTAAAGCCCTCATGTTTGAGGCGTAGCAGGGTCTGGGAAGTTAGCGGAGCCTTTAACGTGCTGGAGGTTTTTTTTATTCTTGTCTGAAAGATGTGCAAAAATCCGGTAACCTCCAAATGTCCCACTTGTATTTGTTTCTTAGTTTGCAGAATGCCTTTCACCATAGCAACTAGGGTTTGATTTCCTCAAGCGCATGAATTTTCATGGATTTGCGGTGAGGGGGGGAACGGCCCCAAAACCCTGAGCTAAAGCAAAGGTTTGGCAGTATGGCAGCAGCAGGAGCGTCTCTGGATGTGGCTTGTGAAGGAGGGGGGACCCTGTAAGGAGAGGATCTCAGCTGAACAAAGGCCTGCATCTGGCCCCAAATAGTTTTATTTGCAAGAGATCAGGCCTGACGGATTAATTTAGACTATTGCTGAATGTCACCCTCCCTACTGCTGCATCACCCTCTGGCAGCTGAGGTGGCTTTGCTCCAGTTTTATGAAGAGCTGAGGTTTCACATGGCAGCAGTCAGAGGAGAAGGATCGGCTGCTTGCATGTTTGCAGAGCTCGGCTGGAAACCCCTTCCCACCCGTGGGGGTCAGGAGGGTGTTATGGGCAGTACGAAGCATCCTCCTGTTAGGTCTGGAGATGAATCCCAGCGGGGGAGAGGCAGGAAAATTGCACACGTTAGTAGGAGGGAACAGAGCTCCCAATGATCTTGAGAAATCGGGCAGAAACAAACGGGCTGCTGCGAACAAGGGCAGATCCAGGAGGGGAGCAGTGGCATTGGGGCAGGATGGAGAGCTGCCTCGACACCAGCCCCACAGACCGGGGTTTGGGTTATGGGGGACTGCTCCAGAGCACAAGCTGGCTGAGTGGGTCTGTGGAAATAAAAGAGAGAGGCAAATGTCTGTAGAGTAAACCTCTGACTATGCTTAGCCCCCAGCTGAAGTACCTGTCCGGTTTTGGGTAGGGTGGATGGGTGCAAAGAGCCCAGAAGGCAACAGTAAGATAATCAGAGGGCTAGAAAATGTCTGCGAGCTGAGACCGAAAGACTTAGAGCTGTTTTGAGGCTAATAAAGGAAGGAGGAGAACAACACATAGGAAAAACTCTATAAGAATGTGAAAGCTTTTGCCAGTAACGGATACTCTGTCCTCCATGCTCTGATGGCAGGGCAATAAATAACGGGCTTAAATTACAGCAAGAGATTCAAAGTAGGTGTTAGGAAGATCTTTGTAATGGGAAGGAGAATGAAACGCTGCCCTAGAGGAGCAGGAGAAATGGGAATCCCGGTTGTTTGGAGGGAGCGGAGACGTTAGCCCGGGATCTGCCAGCAATGAGCTCCTCCCACCTTGGGGAAGGAGAGAACGGTGGGGCCGATGACCTCTTTTGGTCCTTTCTTCAGCTTGTCATTTTATGATGACTACGTGAAATACATGCAAAACACCCATGAGATGGCATCTGTGAACGTACCAAAAGCTTCTTGGCATTTACATGGCATTTACTTTGGCTCAGTAAAATAAAAATATAAAAAAGAAACGTCTCCTCGTATATGCCTAGAATCTTTCTCCCTGAACTCCATACGTGCTTCTTGCTCTTACGTTGGTGGTACTTTTCCAGATAGAGATAGTTATATTGATATTTCCGAGGGACAGCACCGGTGGTTTAATTGGAAGGGTTTTTCCTGTGGCATAGAGGAGATACCCCTGCCTTGCATCCCGTGTTGGGCTTGTGCTAACCCAAGATGCTCGTTCGTCTGTAATTTCAGGTCTTGGTGGTTCGTGGCAAAGCTCATGGATATAAATGACTCGAGAAGTAGAAAGCTGAAAGCGAATGATAAAGGAGTTAGTGGTTTGCTTATGATACAGATCGGCTGCGCTCCCAAAAGATAGGCCACTGGGACTTTTATGGCGAGATTTTCTCCCTCCTGAAGTCTGCACATTTTATTCTTCCTAAGGGAAATGAGGTGAAAGGGTCTCTGCTGCCACCTTTTAAAATCTGCCAGAGCTTGAAAGAAGATGAGGGGAAGAGCTGTTCCTCGCATTGTCTGGGTGGAAGGACTCGATGCTATGCTGGTGATGGAGAGACACTCCAGAGCCAGCTGCACGCTCGCAGAACAAAACAAGCGATCCGCATACGCCCGCCAAGCTCTGTCGCTGACGCTCGGAGGCCTTGGCGCAGGCAGCGTGCTTGTGGTGACGGCCCAGGTGACGACCGCCTTCCCTCCCTGCCCTTCCTAGCCCTCTCTTCCACCCTTGCCTTGCGACTCTGCACGTCTTAATCGTGTAACACCTGTGCAGTCACGGAACGTGCTGGATGCCAGGCCGGCGGTCCTTTAAAAAGCCATGAAAAGGAAGCAGTTGCTAATTTGGAGAGGAGGTGGGGAACGCTGGGATGAGTGCCCGTCTACCTGCTTTTCCTACACTTCCCGTGCATTATTGCTGGCAAGCTTCCAAGCACAATTAAACCTCTGACAGATAATCATTGGCGGAGTGGTGTCCAGAGTGAATAATACAGGAATCGGATATTTCTTTATTGGCACCAAACTGTTTCAGAAAACATATTTTGAAAGTTGAAAATAGAAGAAAAAAAAAAATCTATTAATTGAACAAACTCCCCAGATCTTGGCACGTTGCCCGGTTGTGTCTCATCTTCTGGGAGCCACCAGGGGATTTGGTTTGGGGTTTGTCTGTCGTAGTTTGGGGGAGTTTAGGTGGTAAATGGAAAGGGTTTTGGTGCGTTTCTCAGGATGAGGAAGAAGGAGCTCTGCCAGCACGTACTGCAGCCTGGGGCAGCTTCTGCCATTACGTGCTGTGTGGAGGTAACAGCCTTCTGTAGACCATTGGGGTGGTCAACAGGGAGGTGTTGGTAGCATAAATCCGCAAAGCCGAAACGGGGCACAGGCAGGCTGGCCCTTGAGGTCCCTCTTTCACCAACAGCTTTCCGTTGCTGAACGGTGTTCAGGAGTCAGCCTGCCGGGGAGCAACAGGGGTGCGGCTCGGACCCGAGAGGCCCTGACAGGTCTGTGTGGGAGCTCGCAGGAGTGAGGGTGTTAAGCAAGTAGGTGGGATCCCAAAAGCGGGATTGGAGGCTGTGATTCGTGCAGCGAAGGAGGTTAATCAGAAGAGCTCCAATGGATAGAGTTTGCTGGAGTTCGGTGGACTCTTCTTAGAGTCCATCAGTGTTTCTGAGTGTTACCTTCACATTTTTAAATCTTTTTTTTTTTTTAAATTTTTAATCCATCCATGTTTTCTGCTATCAGTAACTTTTCCTCTATCGATCCTTTTTGCTTAATGCTGGTATCAGCTCTGTAACACAGCAGTTTGCTGAAGAGTCGGCGCCTTCCCTGCTGTAGCTGGCATGGGTACCGCAGTTGTGCTTTAGCCAGATGATTTGGAAGAGCGATTGTTCTCTGCTCTTCTGCAGTGTTTTCCGTCCCAAGCTGCGGACGCGTTATACAAGCGTTAATTCAAATGTATCATCCCTTATGAGATGCAAAAATAGCCTGATGTTTATATGGGCAAGTCACAGCCCATAGTCTGACCCTATTTGGGTCCCTCCCCTCCCTTGTAGTGTAAGATCGTGCAAGAAGGGTTTGGGGTGTTGGGGTCGTGCTCTGCTGCGAGTACTGCTGGGAATATCCAGGGAGGGTGCAGGGAGTCTGCAGACAAACAGGTTTCATGGCTCCGTGTTGAGGCACCTCTTCAGAAATACCGCTTAATTTTTCTCCATGCTTGTCAGCGGGTGCCTGGGATTTTGTTTACTTCTTCCCTCCCCTGAAGGGGATAGCAGCACCGTAGCATGCTGATTTCCAATGGAAAGCAACCTCCCGTCCCTCCCGGCTTTCCGAGTTCGTTCCTTCATTCACCGCTGCTCCTGATCAGGACACGCCGGGGGTAGCGGCTGCCGCCGGGCGAGCTGGTGACTGTTGTCACTGCGTGCAGAGCAGATGAAGCTGTAAAGCCTGCAGCTCCTCTGAAGCTTGAGTTTAATCTCCTGGTTTGAGCTCTCTCTGTGCTGCTGTCTGCTCCTGGACCCTGATTCCCGGCATGATATCGCATGGCCACAGCACTGGGTTGCCCGTCAGAAGCGTTCCTCCTGCACGTGTTCTCCCATGGAGGCAGAGACAAGTGGCACTCAGCCTGTTTGCGTGCCTTCCTGGAAGGGATCTTTTGGTGGATAAACACCTTCAACCCAGGCGAAACAGAGGAGAAGGGATTGCTGGCATCCCGTCCTCAGCATGGACTGCGCAGCAGGAATGACAGTGTGAGCTCATCCGCAGCCGTGGCTTCCCGGAGCAGCGAGCCTCTTTCTTCCCGCATCTCAGAAGTTGCTTATTTCTGTGCTCCTTCCAGATATGGAAAAGGTGACCCCCCTCTCAGCTCCCTGCCGAGGGCAGCCGGGTTTCTTAGGCTGATTGGTCACAGGCTAATGACATTACATGCCTCTGCTCGCCCGCAGCGCTGATTCACCAGGGACAGTTTTGTACTGTTAATCTATAACACCCCTACCCTAAGGCACTGCTTTCTATGGCTGGGGTTCACAACAAAGCGAGCTCCCCGCAGACTGGGGGGGTATGTGTGTGTGCGTGTATGCATTTTATCCTGTGATAATGCTGCTCTTTGGTGATAGTTTTTAATTGCAAGGCATTGCAGCGAATTGTTGTTCCCTCGACATTTCTGAGCACCGAGGCTCTCGGCGGAGCTGCTTGGACTTTTTATTAATTCAGGATGGATCCTTTTTGGCTGACTACCGTAGACAACGTAAGGCTTTAAAAACTGATCAATAATCCTGATGGTAGCAGCAAAATCCAGGCCAGGCGGCGTGAATGCAAGCCACAGATTACGTGAAGGAAGTTTTAAATACCTCTTACGCCCTTCCCTTGTCTGGACTTATTTTGTCCTCCCGCTGCCCAGTGCCTCTCCCTGCGAATCCATTAATATTTCTCATGCTTGTTGAGCCCGTGACAGGTGATTTAAAAGCACCGGTTTGTGTTGGCATCTCCGCTCTTCATAACCGGAGCTGAAACGCGTTGCTGCTGTCCTTACGTGGATTAGCGCCGTGATTTATTACCGTTGTTTCCAGGTTTGAACACAAAGGTGCTGTCTCATTCTGGGAGGGTTGTCTGCGGGAAGCGAGCCCCCGAGGATGGCTGCTTGACAAATACCTGCGCTCGGGAACACAACATCATTTAGACACACGTTTTAACTGCTTCATCGAGGAATCGTCCTCCTTTGCATTTGTTTCTACAGTGCTTCGGTAAAACCTATTTCACAGGCTTAGGCAAAAGGGGGAAAAAATACGGAAAAGAGGCATCCTGGGTTTGATCTGTTGCTCTGCCTTTGATAAGGAAGTTGTTGTGGTTTGGGGGCTGAAGTTTGTACCAGCATTTTTGGCTCGTGTTTGCAAGGAGCGAGCAGTTTGATGTGTGATTCTTTCTCTCCCAAAACAAGTCTTCAGCCTCTGTCTCCCTTCAGAAAATGATTGTCGCACCCCAAGGGAGCTCTGCTGTGTAATTTGTGGGTCGTAGAGGGGAACGGACCTCGGAGAAAGAAGGGTTTCCAACATCTGAATGGAATTGTCTTAAATGAGAGAAATTGGGGTGTTAGAAATGACAGGCGTGTGCTGCTGGCTTTTCCTGACTCAGAATAAGTGACTCGGGGGGAGAAATGGAGAAAAGCTTGCTCTCTGGGAGCTACCGCAGGGCTGCCTGCCTTTTATTGTTACCTGCGCTGTTGTGTCCTTGGACCCGGCCCCGCAGAAGGGAGAGGGAGAAGGAGGAGCGCTTGCACACGTGGGCCTACAGTAGTTTGCAGGCTGACGTGTGAAATACGGGTTATCCGTGGACCAGTACGCCCCCTCTCTCGGGGGCTCATGGCTTTCGGGGAAGGCGTTGCGGCTGCAGTCCTGCCGTCCCCGGCAGGTCTGCGATGCTGCTCCCGGGAGGATGCTGTGCCTCTCTCTAGGCACCTGCTTGCTCCCCGTGGGAGATGCCGTGTCCTTCTAGGCATCCTCACTGAGCAGTTTCTGAGCCTTTGGCTGTGGTTTGAAAGGCATGGCACATCTCTGGCACGTTTGCTTGGAGGTGCTGGGTCTGGGGTTAAAAGTTAACCATGCTCTTTCCTTATTCGGTTCTAATTTAATTTAGGAAGGCAGCAGGGAGACAGAGGGCACTTAGTCTGGTAAGTGCTATTCCCTTGATGGGAGTTAGTAGCTTACACGACGTGCATGGTGTTGACCTCGTAAGCCGACCTTTACCTCCATCAGGTTCATTTTCATTTATAATATTTAAAAAAAAATATCCCAACCTCCAACCTCTTATTTATTCTTTAGGCAGCGAGGACGTAAATCCTTCAGCGTGTTTGGATTTATAGAATTACTGCGCTTTTGCTGAGCCTCACGTCCCACTCCGATCAAATGACACGGCTTTCGGTAACTGTGCGGGTGATTGCGTTTTTCCTCCCCCTGCCTCCCTCCTAGCTGCTCCTGATCCACGCCTCCTCGTGCTCCCTGCAGCCTTTTTGGGGAAAGGTGGGCCCTTGGCACCCGTGGGCAGGGACAGGAGGGGGACTAGGCAAGTCTTAGGGTTATCAGCATTTGCGTGTGAAGTGTAGCAACCTCCAGGTATCTTCTTTCTTGGCCCAGAATAAAAAAATGCTAAAAAGCTTTTATAGGAGGCATTT
Organism: Phoenicopterus ruber ruber; assembly: GCA_009819775.1. NCBI lineage: Eukaryota > Metazoa > Chordata > Aves > Phoenicopteriformes > Phoenicopteridae > Phoenicopterus > Phoenicopterus ruber. The sequence goes on from CM020221.1 coordinate 3,585,933, forward strand.
CATCAGCTGTGCTACAGGCCTCCTCCGAAACCGGAGCGTTTCCGTGGTGGCTGGGGAGAAGGGGGAGATATAAATATCTTTCTCGACTCTGCTTGGCTTCTCCCCAAGATAAATAAAAGTGAAAGTCGAAAGTAGAGGCTTGGCCTTCTGAAATCTCTTCCCGAGCCCCTGGGGACCCGAGTGCAGGATGCCTTTGTGACGGGAAGCCAGCTCCCGGTGTTTCGGGGGTCCCGGAGGACGATGTTTGAGAGGCCGCCCTCCCCGCTGCCCGAGGCAGATCTCGGCCCTAGGGTGGCTCGGCTGTGATCTCCACGCCTGGCGTCCGGTGGCCGCTGTCGCGGGAAGCCTCAGGGAGGCTCAAAGAAGCGTCAGTGAGAAGCTGGCTTGAAACGAGAGCAGAAAAAAATGGCTGTGGTTGTCCTCTAAATCTTGTAGCATGTTTACTCTCAGAAAGTACAGCTACATTACCAAAAATCAATAGTTCTAGCAGCGTTCTCCCTGGGAAACACACACGCTCTTGGACACGCGAGAGGTGGTAGGTTTTAAAAAAGCCAAGGGAATACAGAGTGCTTTGGTACAAGGGTTTTGCTTCTCTTTCAGCAGCGTACAAATGGAGGGCCCTTGACCTGGGCAGTGTCTGCTGGGACTTTCCGATTGTCTTTCTGGTCCACTGTGCCTGAGGCTGCACGAGGCAAGAGGGGCTGGGAGGGAGGAGGGTTTGTCTCATTAACTAATTTTTGCTTTTGCTTTGAAGTATACTTATTTTGTAAGAAAAACAGGTTGTGGTGTGCAGAGATAATATAAACAAGTAGTTGAAAGACTCTTCCTTTGGTTGTTTGGTGTAAAGGTTTGACTTCCGGGGCTGCCGATGGGACCGGCACATCCCAGCGTTTCGTTTGTTTTCTTCGTGTTTGTAAAGACTGTGAACCTCTGTTTCTACAGAAAAAAATGCATCTCGTCCCCTCTCTCCCCCTTTTAAAAAATCCTTTTCAAATCCTAGTATTTCCTTGCTTACCAGCGCACCTACCGCTCCCTCCATTAGGAACGGAGAGAAATTATTTCCATTTTTCCTGGGTGGAGAGTGCTCTGTGCAGGAAAGGAGTGTCGATAGGAAGGACCATTTTGACAGAGGCGGGTGTTACGGTTTGGGGTGAGTGGGCACGCTGGCGGCAAGCACTGCAGCAAGCCCTGGAGAGCTGGAAATCATCCTTCCTTCTCAGATCAGCCAAAACAAAAAGAGAAAGGAGACCAACCCCTTTTTACTAACATCTCTTATTAATGAGACATTTTATCCTAAGTCGTCTAACATGAACTACACAGGCTTTTGGGAACATAATTAATCTTTAATTGTATAAATCTTTAATTGTATAAAATGGAGTTTGCATGGCTGTAGTGATTTCTCTTCTCTCTTTTCCTCCTCTCTCTGTTTGAGGCGCTCCCTTAGCACAGCTTCTTTCCAACAGGGTGCCCCGCTTTAGGGCCGCGCACACAGTGTCCCTTGAAGCCAGGCTGCTGCGGTGGGGCCGCTTGCTGGGACGGGGAACTGCGTGACCCCTGTGGCGGGGCGCCTGGCTCCTGCCGAGTACACGCTCGGAAGAACTGGCAGCAAGTTGCGGCTTAATGCAAGTCTGAGTGATTAGCGGCGAATTACTTCGGGCCCTGTGCAAAGCAAGTCCTTGTGCCGGGGTCTTAGGGACAAGCGTCACCCCAAAGGTTGGATGAGCTGCCGGGAGGTGCAGGTGAGCCGGGGGCTGCCCACTGCGTCTCCTAGGCAGGCACGCTGTGACTAAATGGTCCAGCGCAGGGAAACCCTGTTCTTCGCGGCGTTTGCGCTAACCCAGATGCTTTTTGCAGCAGCAGCCTGAGGGTCGACTGCCCGTGCTGCCACGCAGGCAGGCCCCGGGAGGAGGAGGTGGTCCCTGGCAGGTGGGCTGCTGGCAGCAAGAACTCTGCAGCACGTCTGACTGCAGCTGCAGCCGTTTCAAACCGAAGCAGGGGCTTAGCAATCGCCGAGAGCTGGCTCGGCACACATAAATACCCCTTCTCTTCAGAGATGTCGTTCTGACTGTTGTGTGTCGATGGGGAATTGCCGGCCTCAGCCAAATCCTGAGTGGAGAGTTGTCGGGGTGAGCTGGCAGTCTGGAGCAGGGGCTGGATTCATCACGGTGCCTGGCGTCCGGTCTGCGGCCCACCTACCTCGGTGGTGCTCCCTGGCTGAAGCCCGGCTTGCTCTGCCCTGAAGATGGGCAAGGAATCGCTTTCCCTAAGGCACTTTTCCTTTGTGGAGGAGTGACAGGGAAACCAGGATTTGTCCTGAAAGCAACCTAGCTGGTCCCCTTGCAAAAAGGGGTGTTTGCGAAGTAGAATACCCTTGGGAGAACCAACAAAAGAGCAGTCCTGCCCAAATCAGTGCCAGGCAGAGCCAAATGCCTTTTTGGAGGAGAAGTGCAGCCTTTCAGATGCTAACGGGGTATTTGGGGTTTCATCATTCGCTGTATGGAGGGATTGATGCACTGTTGGCTCGAGGAGGATGGGTTGTAATTAATCCATCGGGCTTTCGCTGGCCATTAGCGTTAGTGCCTTCTGTAATGGCAGGAAGGGGTGTGCGACTGTCTTGAGCCGACGCCTGCAGGGACAGATAGAAAATTCAATAGGAGACAGATGGAATGGGCATTTCGGAGATCTCCGTGGTGGGAAGATGGCACTGCTCAGGCCCTCGGTGACTCACAGCGCTCCCGTTAAGCAGAGTTTTGAAATTAGCATCTCTGCTGAAAAGCTTTTCCTAAGGCACGACTGATGTTTCCAGGTAGAGCAATTTCCTGCGTCTTAATGGAACGGGAGGAGCACTTTACGCTTGGACACGGTGCCTTTTCAGCAATATCGCTGAACTTCCCCGTAAGAAATTCTGATGTCATTTTTTTGGGTCTGCTTCATAGATTGGATTAATCAGCAGAGACACGCCCTCCGGGTCCCAGAGTCGGCTCGCTTTCATTAATTTGCACTCGAGTCTTTGCCGAACAAAGAAGGATTTGTTGAACAAAGCGGGGTCAGTGCTGGGATGAGGAGCCTTGCGCCTCGAGCCTGCTAGTTTGAATTAGGACTGAGCCGTGACTGTAAGTCGTACGTCCTGCGGCCTGGATTGGTAAAAACATCCTGGCCTCAATCCTTGCTCCTGCGGAGCCTGCGACCTTGAGAGCCGCCCTGGGGTGGTGGCCTTCGGGGCGGTGAACAGCCTCCCCAAGCTCCCTAAATGAGAGACAGCCAAAAAGCAAGGTAGGGAAGGTTTGAGCAAGTGCTGCTGTAGATAAAGAGGTGATCCTGTCATACCCTGTTTGCTTTAAAGGCCACATGCAGTCTCGAGGGGGGGAAAAAATCTTTTTAAGAATAGTTTCATTAAATAATATGTCTACGAGTGGAGGCTTTTTGCAGGGCCGGCTCTTGCGAGAGATCCGTGGACCAGCTGCAGGCTGCGTTTCTCCAGGTGCCTCTCAAATGTTTTTTCTCTTCTCTTTCAGCTCTTCGAGAACTTCTACTTCGGAGAGGTGCAGCTGGACTCGGTGCGTCTTTCCCAGAGGTTCTCCTCGGACGCCTCTGGCTACTACACGACGTCTGGGCAGCTGACCTTCTCCTGAAGTGGCAACGCAGCTGCCGCAGCAGGTCCGCTCGCGGGTGAAATGTGGTTTTATAGGACACAAATTTCGGACAGGAACCCGGGAACACCACGCGGGGATGCCTCATGATTCCTTGACAGCACATCGCAGCCGGGAACCGTGGCATTTCCCTGCAGCTTTTTCCACACGTATTGCCTGCCTTCCCTTCGAGGGAAACCGGGGTCCTTCCACCTCCTTTCCAAAATGTCACGCAGGTGCCTGTTTGACGTCTGTCGCCTGTTTGTTTTCCAAGAAAACAGCTAGAAAAACTGGTGCAGGTGGCTTTTGGGGAATCGCCGATGTTTAAGCGTGGCTTTATTTCAGAAGAAGGAAGTTTGTTCTTAAAATAAGTATTTAAAATCCAAGAGAGCTCCCCGGAGCATGATTTAACGATATTGAGGTCGGGCGTTGCTTGGATCTCCAGCAGCGTGCCTGTGTGATGTAGATCTCCAAATAAATTAATTCCCTTCAAAAGCAAAGTGTTTATCTCCTGTTGCATTGATAGTTTCTGTAATTAAACTTCCAGCACACAACTATGTTAATAAGAAAGCATTTATGGTAAGAGCTCTTTCCGGTGACCGTTTCGGAGCGTGTCAAAAAACATATGCCTTGTAGGTGGGTTCGCCGTTAAAAGAAGCGCAAAACTCTTTGATACCATTGTGAATCCTTCAGAGATCTGAAGACGACTGGTTTTTCTTGTGAATCTCCACGTTCGGTAAGAATAGCGACGCAGGCTTTCAACTCGCCCGAGGATGAACGCTTTGAAAAATGGAAGATGCTGGCGTGTAGGTGTTTTTCAGCAACCTGGCGGCGGCGGCGGCTGCTGCTGCCCGTTCCTAGGCGCTGCCGTGAATGTGGAATCGTGCTGTCGTCAAGGCGGAGAGCCTGTTAGCTGGGGACGGGGCTGCTCCAGCGGCACCCGCTTGTACCAGTCATCGTTTTTAAGAGGTTTTCATCCCGTTTCCTCCCTCCCGAAGTGAGACAGCTGTGTGGCCGTGCTCTGACCGCACGCACAAACAGCGGTGGGAGGCGGTCAGGATTCGGCGTGGCTTTCCTTTTTCCCCCCCAAATGTGTTGCCAGTTGGTTGTGTTTCCAAGACCAAATTGCCCATCTCTGCTTTCAAGCCTGCCTGCCAGGAAATCAAATCATCTGTGGTTTTGCCGGTTGCCCTTTACCCCGGAGTCCGCGCTTGTACCCAATTACAACCGTTGGGCTTTTTGTCTCCGCTCTTCCTTGCAGCCGAGCGCCTTTGTTGCTCTCCAAGCGGAGGAGGAAGGGCTGCCTTCGAAACCCTTCCCTCAACGAGCAGCCCGACGTGGGGAGGTGCTGAGAGCCCTTAACGCTGGTCGCTGTCATCTTTCCGCCAGCCTGAAGAGGTGCTTGGCAAATCTCATCAGCCGCCCGAAGAACAGACCTGGGAGCTGCTCGCGCCGCCGCCAGCCGTGCTGCCTGCCACGGGAAGGGGAGATGCGCCTCGGAAAGCCTCTGCCTGCTGGCTTTTTAACAACTCCCACCAAGAAGCTGGGCGCTACGGGACGTGGGCTGCTGTTCGCACGACGGTTTCCCTTGACAGGGCCTTGGTAGCGTTTCTGTCGCACCTGCTTTCCTCCCTTGGTGCCCAATACCGGTGATTCTCATTTCTTCTTCTTCATCGAGGTGGACTTAGGGTGCAGCTGGGTTTGGGACGAAGCCTTCTCACCTCCCTACCGCAGCAGCAGCTTTCACCTTGCAAACAGCATCTCGGCGTGGAGACAAAGATGGCTTTTCTACAAAGAGGGGCCGATCTGAGGGTACTCCTGTACTCCCCGCTAGTACAGACGTGTTTTAAGGACAACTATTTCTGTGACCGTTTGGAAGCCGGTTGAATTTTGGTAGTAAGCGGCTTATCCCGCTGCTCTCGCCTGGCACGGCTAAATGTGTTTCAGACCTCCGTCCCCGAGCAGAACTAAGGATTCTGGTCGGTTCCTCTCATCCGCAGAGTCGCAGGTTAGGCCGTGATCCAGCAAACCGTCGTGTGCGTACTTAAATTTGCGCTTGATCCCCTTGTATAACATTAAGCATGCACGTGAATCTGGTGGAGTGACAGCTCCGCTTTGCCGGTAGTGCTTTTGAAATGAAAACGCTTATTATGTGAACGAGAGGGGCAGAGTTGGGTGTTGTATCCCCTTACCGTTGCACAAGGGAGCTACTCGCGTAAATAAAACACTCCTACTGCGTTTTGGAGGGGTCGGGGTCAGAGGAAAATGTACTGCGATGGATTTAGCAAAGGGTTTTCCCTTTTCTATCGTTATTCATAAATATAATTAGAACAGTTTCATATTGAGCACGATAAAACTGTGTTTTATGCGCGCTCCTGCACCGATGAATTGAAATCCCATTAAACCGGGCAGTGTTTAATAGAAGATACGACCTAATACTTTAGAACTTGCCTAAAACTTGTTAAAACTGAAATCCGCGGCTCTGCTTCTTTCCCCCATCTAGGCTGCGTCGGAGGCTGGCCGCCCCGCTTGCGGATCCCCGCGTCCTTATTGCGCAGAGGAAGAAGAAAGTTGTTTTATGCCATCGTTTCGCTTGGCAGCAAGCCTCGCTGGAGCCCAGGTCGGGAGCGCGGCTCATCGTTAACCGTAAAGTTGAAAATAACGCCGTTTTCTTCAACGCGGCGCCCGGGAGCTGCATTTCCCATCGCTTAGGGTCGGCATCGCTGCCGTGGGCCGTAGCTGCTGCTTTTCCTGTCAGGAAACGCAGCGCTGTGTTTTCTCTCCGTCCTGAGCATCCTCGTGGGGAAGAGGAAAAGCCGTGGACGTGCCGGGAGCTCCCCGGCTGCAGCTGCGAAGGAGCAGCGGGGGCGCGGATCCCCGCGCCCCCGCTGCTCCTTCGCAGCTGCAGCCGGGGGTGAGTTGTCACCATCCTTGCCAAGCCCGAGCGGACGGAGATGTCCCTGCCAGCGGCTCTGTGCCCACCCTGCCTGCCTGTTTTCCCCCTCCATCCCGGTTGAGAGGAGGGAAAACACCCCCCCTCCCCAAAAGCAGTGGTGCGAACCCCGCCTGCCCCGCGGCCTCCCTCGGGGCAGGGGTGGGCATCTTCCCCGGAGCCCCAAAATGCTGTGCTGGGGTGGCCGAGGGATGGGGAGCGCAGGGACGGGGGTTGGAGGATGGGGGATGCAGGGTGGGGACAGGGTAGGGACAGGGGACATGGGATGGGGACATAGGGACTGGGAATGCAGGATGGGGGAAGCAGGACGGGGATGGGGCAGGGACGGGGGATAAGGGATGGGGACATGGTAGGGACCAGGGATGTGGGATGAGGGGTGCAAGGTGGGGGTGCAACAGGGATGGAGGATGCAGGATGTGGGATGGGGACAGGGCAAAGACGGGATGCAGGATGAGGACTGGGTAGGGACCGGAGATGCAGGAGGAAGGATGCAGGATGGGGACAGGGCAAAGACAGGGGATGCAGGATAGGGACGAGGTATGGACCAGGGATGCGGGATGGGGACAGGGCAGGGAGAGGGGATGGCGGATGGGGACTCAGGGATGCAGGATGGGGACAGGGCAGGGAGAGGGGATGGCGGATGGGGACTCAGGGATGCGGGATGGGGACAGGGCAGGGAGAGGGGATGGCGGATGGGGACTCAGGGATGCGGGATGGGGATAGGGCAGGGAGAGGGGATGCAGGATGGGGACTCAGGGATGTGGGATGGGGACAGGGCAGGGAGAGGGGCTGCAGGATGGGGACAAGGTATGGACCAGGGATGCGGGTTGCAGGATGGGGACAAGGTATGGATCAGGGATGCAGGATGGGGACAGGGCAAGGAGAGGGGATGCAGGATGGGGACAAGGTATGGACCAGGGATGCGGGTTGCAGGATGGGGACAAGGTATGGATCAGGGATGCAGGATGGGGACAGGGCAAGGAGAGGGGATGCAGGATGGGGACAAGGTATGGACCAGGAATGTGGGATGCAGGATGGGGACAAGGTATGGACCAGGGATGCAGGATGGGGGCAGGGGCAGGGAGAGGGGATGACGGATGGGGATTGCAGGATGGGGACAGGGCAGTGAGAGGGGATGGCGGATGGGGACTCAGGGATGCGGGATGGGGACAGGGGAGGGACCGGGACTGCGGCCGTGCCGTGCCGTGCCGGCGGCTCCCCCGCCCCGGTGCCGGCGCGCAGGTGCGGCGGGCGCGGCGGAGGCCCCGCCCCGGCCCTCCCGCCGGTGCCGCCCGGTGCCGCCCCGCGGCCGCACTCGCCGCCGGCGCCTCCCCGTGCGCACCGCGCCGCTCCGCACCGCTCCGCACCGCACCGCGCCGCTCCGCGCCCGCCGCGCCGCCCGCTCCCCCCGGCGCTGCGGCAGCATGCGGGGCTGCGGCGGGCGCCGCGCCCTCCTGGCCCTGCTGGCCCTGCTCCTGCCCGCCGCCGCCGCCGGCCCCGGGCCCGCCGCCGGCCCCGCCGCCGGCCCCGGCCCCGCCGCGGCGGGGGAGAGCCCCGGCAATTTCATGGAGGACGAGCAGTGGCTCTCCTCCATCTCCCAGTACGGCGGCAGGATCAAGCACTGGAACCGCTTCCGAGACGTGAGTCCGCGCCGGCGGCGGGGCGGGGGGGACGGGACGCGCCGCCGGGCACCGGGAGCCCCCACCCCGCCCTCCCCGCCCCGCCGCTGCGGCTGCCGCAGCGCGACCCTCCCCCGGCCCCGGCCCCGGCCCCGGCCCCGCCGCAGCCGGGCGGGGATGCTCGGTGCCGCCCGCATCCCGCCGCGGCCGTGGGTGGCTGCCGGCCCCGGTACCCGGGGGATGCTCCCCGGCTTCGGCAGCGCCAGCGCCGCCGTGCCCGACGCCACCATCCCGATGCCGCCGTGCCCATCGCCAAAGCTGGCGTGGCTGATGCCAAGGCCGCCGTGGCCAGGGCTTGACGCCAAAGCCAACCTGGCCAGGGACCTGGGGGTGCCGTCCCCTGCGCGCTCTCCCCGTGCACCGCACCAGGGCCCAGGCAGAGGCACGGGCAGGCCCTGCCTGCCCTTCGCCGGTGGCAGGGAGGGCTGCGCCGCGGCCTCAGCCCCTCGGTGACAGCTCAGCGCAGGTCAGGGCATGGGCGTCTTCCCGGACTCCCGCTCTCCTGGGCCCCGCGGGGTGCCTGGCCAAGGCCGGCCCTGGGTGGTGGTCCCTGGGGACGGGGGGGACGCGAGGCAGGAGGGCGAGGATGCAGATGATGGCAGGTGACCCGGCACATTCGGCTCAGGGTCCAATAACCCCTTGCTTTTCTGCAGCCCTTAATAACGGCCTCAATGGCATTTAGTTCCAATCCTTAATTTTATGGGGCAGTCAGGGATTTTTCCTGGGCTCGTTTTACACCCCTGCCCCCACACCCCCCCCAGCTCGCGTCCTCCAGGGCGGGGGCATGGCGCTGCCTCCCCATCCCAGGCTGTCCGGGGGGCCTGTGTGCCCCGCATGCCGAGCCGCCCCCCCACCCCGAGCCGGCCCCTCCGGTCTTTGTTCAGATGCGCACTCGGGTTCACCTTGGCAGCGAGGATGTGCCGCCCGGAGATGTTCCCCGCTGTGGGCAGGGCGGGGGGCACCGCCACCCCCCCAAATAAACCCCTTAGGGAGACAGAGCACGGATGAGGGTCCAAGGGACGGGGTAAATGCCTCCCCCGAGACCCCCGCCAGTGACATATCTGGCTGGCCAACGCCAGCACTGGGCACCTGGCACCTCGGCCGGCTGCGGATGCTCAAGGGGCAGCACGTGTGGACGTGCCCCCGCCACTCTGGGCATCCCCGGGGGGTTTCGGGGCTGAGAGACCCCCATCCCTGGGCACTGGAAGCACCCCGCTTGCAGCACGCAGGGGGCCTGCCCGGCTGTGCCGCTGCCACCGGGGCTGTCGGGCCGGGGGGGCTGCAGCCCTGCTGGCGGTTAGCGCGGATTAGTAAGCAAATCCCATGGATTTGTGGGTTTTTCGGCCCAGCAGCGCCGGTGGGGGGAGTGCGACCCACCGTGCGGCAGGGAGGAGGCCGGCAGCCGTGCCGAAAGCTGCGCCGCAGGGAGCTGCCGGGCGCCGCAGTGTTACTAATCACGGCACGGGAACGCGGGCTATCGATTGCGGTGCAAACGTCGCCGCGCCGGAGCGAGAGACGTCCCCTCCACAGCTGCCTCCCGCGCCTCTGCTTCGAGCTGCCATCCAAACCCGGCCCGCCCTCCCCGGGGTGGTAGCGACGCTCCTGCCTCGTTATCCCGAAACCCACCCCAGAGCATCCCGCGGGGCAAGGGATGCTTCTGGGGCCCCGGGGGAGCAGCTCTGCCTCCCCAGGCGGCAACATCCATCTTAGCCCTCTCCCTCCGGGCTCGCTATTGAAAAACTGGGGTGGCAGCACGGGGACCCTCACCCCATGAGGATCCTGGCGGGGCCTCGCCGGGCTCCGGGGGGCTTCCTCCCCCCCAGCCTTATTTCCACCCCACACCCCATCCCTCCCCGCTCCCTGTGTTTCCCAGCTGGCCAAGGGGCGAAGGGGAAAGGTTTTATCCTGCATAAAGGCTCTCCAGGATTGCAGGGCTAGAGCCAGAGGTGCGGGAGCATCTTGGTGGTGGGCGCCGGTGGCATCTGGGGCTGGTGATGGGAGCGTTGGGCAGCTCAGAGAGTCGGGGTGCCCACCCGGCACAGGGTGGCCGTCACCGCGGGCTGGGGCCGGGAGCAGGGGGCTTTGGGCTGCCCGGGGGCTGACGGCGGGCGCTCTCGCTCTCTCTTTCTCTCTCTTTCTCGGTGTCGGCCGGGCTGTCTCGCCGCCGCGCTGCCAGGAGGTGGAGGTGAGCGTCGAGGGGGTGCGGGTGTTGCCTCACCCTGGCGGCAGCCCGCTTTGGGGGGAGGCTGCTCCCCACCCCTGCTTGCTCCCCTCCCAGCTTGGGGGGTCCCGTGTGTGTGTGTGTGTGCAGGGGGAGCCTCGCCGGGCCGGTGTCCCCGAGCGGGATGGTGGCACGCCTGGCCCGGTGGCACCTCTCCCGCCGCCTGCGCTCATCCAGTGTCCCCCCCTTTGCAGGACGACTACATCAAGAGCTGGGAGGACAACCAGCCCGGGGATGAAGGTACTGCTGGGACAGGTTTGGGATGGGGCGCGGGGGGGCTCGGTGACAGCCGGCACGGAGTGGGGGACACTTTCTGCCCGCACCCCCCAGACTTTTCCCTTCCGGCCGGGAGAGGCGGCGGGGCCGGTGCGTGCCGGGAAGCGGCAGCTGGTGCCGAGGCGGCCGCCCAGCTGCAGCCTGAATGGCGCTTTGTGCCGGGCCGGCTGGCGGCCAGCGCTGCCGGGGCTCCCCCGGGGGTCCCAGCCTGCCCCCCCGCCTGCCCCGGCCCCTCTCTGCCCCCCCAGCCCTGGACACCACCAAGGACCCCTGCCAGAAGGTGAAGTGCAGCCGGCACAAGGTGTGCGTGGCGCAGGGCTACCAGCGCGCCATGTGCATCAGCCGCAAGAAGCTGGAGCACAGGTAGGAGGGTGGCAGGGCCGGGGCCGAGCCGGTGGCAGGGGGGGGTCGAGCCGGGGGCTCAGCACTGTCCCCCCCCCGTGCCTCTTGCCCCACGCAGGATCAAGCTGCCGGGCGCCAAGGGGCACGGGGGCTGCAAGCCCTGCCACGCCACCCCGCTCGCCGCCGTCTGCGGCTCCGACGGCCACACCTACAGCTCGGCGGTAAGGACGGTGGCACCTCGCCGCGGGGAGGGGGACACCGTGCCGTGTCCCCCCTCGCCGACGTCCCGCTGCCGCCCCGCAGTGCAAGCTGGAGCAGCAGGCGTGCCTGGCCAGCAAGCAGCTGACGGTGCGGTGCGAGGGGCAGTGCCCCTGCCCGACCCCGCACGGCCCCGCCGGCGACGGCAAGCAAGGTGAGCGGGATGGGGGGCACCGGGGGGGTGTCCCGGAGCCCTGCCCGGCCTGACGCCGCCCCCCCTGGACTCCCCCAGAGCTGTGCACTGGGCAAGACCTGGCTGACCTGGGCGACCGCCTGCGCGACTGGTTCCAGCTCCTGCGGGAGAACGCCAAGCAGAACGGCTCCGGCGGGCTCCCCGCCAGCCCCGCCACCGGTAGGTGCCCCCCGCCACGCGGGGAGGGGGCGCGGGGCGCTGTCCCCGGGGGGGGGGCCGGGCAGCCACGGGCCGCATCCCGCCCCGCAGCGCTGGAGAGGAGCGTGGCGGCCAGCTGCAAGGAGGCGGTGGGGTGGATGTTCGCCCGGCTGGACACGAGCGGGGATCTCTTCCTGGAGGCGGCCGAGCTGGCCGCCATCAACCTGGACAAGTACGAGGTGTGCATCCGCGCCTTCTTCAACTCCTGCGACACCTCCAAGGACGGCCGCGTCTCCGCTCCCGAGTGGTGCTTCTGCTTCTGGAGGGAAAGTGCGTGGGGCGGGGGCGCGCTGTGGGGTCCGGGGGGCGTACGCTGCAGGGCTGGGGGGACGTGTGCCATGGGGGGATGCACACCGCGGGGTCGGGGGGATGCATGCTGCAGAGCTGGGGGGATGGACGCTGCAGGGCTGGGGGGACATGTGCCACAGGGGGATGCATGACATGGGGTCGGGGGGATGCATGCCACAGGGCTGGGGGGACGCACGTTGCAGGGGTGGGGGGACACGTGCCACGGGGGGATGCACACCGTGGGGTCGGGGGGATGCATGCCGTGGGGGGTCGCAGGGAATCCATGCCCTGGGGATGGGGTATGGGGGGATGTTTACCATGGGAGGATGTACATCATGGGGTCTGGGGGTGGGGGGGGATGTGTGCGGTGGGATTTGGGGGGATGCACACTGTGGGGTCATAGGGGATGTCTGCTGTGGGTTTGGGGGGCTGCGCGCTGGGGGGTAGGGGGTGTGCCCGCTGTGGGGTCATAGGGAAGCACACCATGGGCTGCAGGATGCGTACCATGGGGGTGCACGCTGGGGGGCCTGGGGGGATGCATGCCGTGGGGCCGGGGGATGCGCACCATGGGAGGTGCATGCTGGGGGTCTGGGGAGATGCGCACCACGGGGGAAGGCGTGCTGCAGCAACCTGGGGTGCGTGCTGTGGGGTCAGGGGATGCCCGCCATGGGGGGCTGCGCACCCACCCTAAGAGCGGCGTGTGGGGGTGCTGCAGAGCCGCCCTGTCTCAGGGAGCTGGAGAAGATTCAGATCCAAGAAGCAGCCAAAAAAAAGCCGGGTGAGTGGGGGGGTCCCAGGGCCCCTGTCCCCCGGCAGGGCCCCGCACGGCCAGGCTGGGGAGGGACAGGGATGGGGAGCTCCGTGGGGGGCTCTCGCACTGCACGTCTTTGGGGGGGTCGGGGGGGGTGATCTCTTCCCCGCAGGCACCTTCATCCCCAGCTGCGACGAGGACGGGTACTACCGGCGGGCGCAGTGTGAGCCGGGCGGCGGGGAGTGCTGGTGCGTGGACCAGCACGGCGTCGAGCTGACGGGCACCCGCGGCCGCGGCAGCCCCGACTGCGGTGAGCGCCGGGGGCAGCCGAGGGGAACCCCCCGCCCCGAGGAAGGGACCCCAGCCCTGGGACCCGGCTGTGAGCCTCTGCCCCTCGCCCCCACAGAGGAGGCGGCGGGGTTTTCGGGTGACTTCGGGAGCAGCGTGGGCTGGGAGGACGAGGAGGAGAAGGAGCCGGAGGAGGCGGGCGAGGAAGGCGAGGAAGAAGAGGGTGAAGCAGGCGAGGGTGACGATGGCGGCTACATCTGGTAGCGGAGCAGGACAGCCTGGCGGCGGGTGGCACGGCCGGGTGGCACGGCCGGGCAGCAGCCCCCCAGCCGGGGGTCCCCATGACCCCCTCGCTGCCCGTGTGGCATGGGGTGGGTGCATCCCCCCCGGCCCCGTGCGGGACGGGGTGTCGGGGTGCTCGCCCGGGGAGGGGGCGAGCGGGGCGGGGGGGCCGCACTTGCGCGAATTTGAGCTTTTTTTTTTTTGGGGGTAGAGCCTTGTAGGCCTAGTGTGCTGCTGCGTGGTCTTCAACCGGGCAAACGGCGCTAATAAAAGTGGGAAAAACAGGATAAAAAACACCCCCCCCCATAGATATGCTCTCCCCCCGCCCCCTGTGCTCCCCGTGCTGTTGCTTGTGCGGCCGCCCCGGCCCCCGGCGTTGTGTAGCGGCTGTGAAATAAATACCCCGTGCTGTGTCAAACGCTCGCCCGCCCGTTCCTCCCCCCCCAACGCCCCCCCATGTCCCACCTGCACCCCCCGGCCCTGCACAGGGTGCTGGGGGGGTGCCCCCTGCTGTGGGGGGCCAGGGCTGCTGGTGGGGCCGTGCTGCTGCCCCTCAGGTAGGGGGGGCTGGGGGTGGGTAAGGGTGGGGTGCCCCCCTGCCCGTGCCCCTGGGTTTGGTCCCCACCCCAAATATGCCCCCCCCAGCCCCAAACTAACGCCCTCTCCCCGCCCCTGGGACCCTGAGCTGTAGCAGGACCCAGAAGTGCCATCCCTCCCCATCTCGGAGCCCAACCTATGCCCTACGCCCCCCACCCCTACCCCAGCCCAAGCCATGCCTTACAGGACCCCCCCAGTCCAACCCACACCCCAGCCAGGACCCCAGCCCTGACCCCATCAGGCACCCCCCTCCCCAGCCTGACCCACCCAGGACCCTGATCCCAACCACATGCCCCCCCAAAACCTTCTGTCCTGTCCCTCGCCCAGTCCCAGCCTCCCCTGTGCCCTCCAACCCCCACCCCTGCTCAGACACCCCCCACCCACCCGTGTCCCCCCCTCCGTGACCCAGAGCATCCCTCCTGCCCCATGACCACCCCAGCCCCCAAACACTCTGACCCCCCCCCCAAAATCAGTGTGTGGGTGCCTCCCGTGTGCGGGCTCACCCCCAAACCAGCTTTCAGACGCCTCCACACCCCGGGAGGGGGGGGCTACAGACCCTCCTGCCTGGGGGGGGGGGAAGTGGCAGCTGGCCCCCCCACCCCATCCGCTCGGCACCACGGGACACCACGGCCTTGACTCACAGCGTTTATGGCTCCAGGGAGAAAACAAAATAAAACAAAACAGACACCCCCCCCCCCCCCCCCCCCCAAACCCCAATTTGGGGTTGCCAGCAGCTGGCAAAGGCACCGCACTGTGTGTCCCCCCCCACCGGCCCCACGGGGACTGGGCGCTCGGCCCTGACACTGCTGGGACCAAGGAGGGGACGTGGCAGCTCTGTCCGCGGCACAGGCCCCCCCGGGGGTCAGAGCTTGCTGGGGGGCCCCTGCGGGGGTCCCGGCTGCCGCTGGAGCCGCCATGCCGCCCGCGCCCCCTCGCCCGCCCTGTTGAGCGCGGCGAAGGCGTCGCGGTCGCCGGTGCGGTGGTAGCGCGCGACGGGGGGCTGCAGGACGGTGATGGGGATGCAGAAGTTGAGGTGGGGGTAGGTGGCCCCCGCGCTGGTGTCCCGGGTGTTGCTGGCCACGATCCCTGGCGGGGAGAGGATCATCACCCGTGTCACTGGGGATGGCCGTGGCACCCACGTGGGACCCCCCACCCACAGGGGACCCCCAGCTTACCCAGGAGGTGTCCGCTGGGGGAGGAGACGAGGGGGCCGCCACTGGAGCCCCCGTGGACAGCGCAGGTGGTTTGCAGCATGACGGGGCGCCCGGCCACCGCCACCACGGCCGAGAGGACCCCCGCCGTCACCGAGGGGCCGCACGCCCGCCCCAGCGCCCCGAAGCCCACCACGCTCACCTCCTCTCCTGGGGCGGAGGTGGGGGGACGCGTGAGGTGGGTGCAAGGGGGTGACCCCCACCCTCCTCCCCGGCACCCCGCATGTCCCCCCGGCTGCTTACCCGGGAGGAAGGTGTCCGCCAGGCGCGGGGGGACGAAGCCCGGCACGCTCTCCTCCAGCTCCACCACCGCCACGTCGAAGGGGGACGACTCCTCGGCGGTGAACACCACGCGCCCGCCGAGGACTGTGGCAGCCCTAAGGACACAGCACACAAGAGGTCACGGCGGTGGGGGGGGATGCGGGGCGGGGGACAAGGTGGGGGACACGCGGCCGCACTCACCGGCCAGGGCCGGGCGCCGGCGTCACGTGGAGCGGGGCACCCGCCTCCACCACGTGCCGGCAGGTGAGGAGCAGGCGGGGGGCCAGCAGCACCCCCGAGCCCCACGTCCCCCCGCATTCCACCAGCGCCACCCAGCCCAGGGGGTCCTGCCCGCCTCCTGCCTGCACCGCGGCCACCCGCCCCGGCACCGGCGGCACCACGACCCCGGCTTCGTCCAGGACGCTGGCGCTGCTGCGCAGGATGGCGGCGAGGGAGCAGAGCAGGGTGAGCCCGACCCACTCGGCGCCCTTCCAGCAGAAGGAGGCGGCGATGATGGCCACCAAGCGGGGCCCGGCGGGCGAGGGCAGGAAGGCGCCGCCGCCCTCGGTGCCGGGCAGGCAGCGCGCGTCGGTCAGGATGAGGGCGTTCTCCTCCCCGGCCAGGTTGCTCACCACCCCTCTGCTCAGGGTGTTGAGGAAGAGGTCGGGGCAGAGGGCGCCGAAGGGGGTGCCGCAGGCCAGCAGCCCCTCGCCCTTGCGCAGGCAGCCGGCGCTCGCCTGGGCCGTCCAGCCGCCGCCGGGGCAGTCGAGGCCGGGCACCCGCAGCCAGGCGAACCAGTGCAGGGCCCGCGGGTCATCCCCCGCCGCCTCCTCGCCGAAGCGCCACTGCTCCGCCTGGCCGAAGGCCCGCGCCAGCGCCTGCTGGAAGGCGTCACAGGGCACCAGGGCCAGGAGCCGGGCCTCGTGCTGCTGCGAGCCGCCGGCCGGGCTCTGCGGCGCTGCCGGGGCGTCGAGGCTGCGGGCTGGGGCGCGGGTCCCCGCCGGGGGCTGCAGGACGAGGAGGCGCAGGCAGGGCCGGAGGGCGTCGGGCGGCAAGGCGTGGGTCTGCGCCCAGGCGGCGGGGCCGTCCCGCAGGAAGGGGGCGAAGACGGCGGCTTGGCACAGCACCAGCCCGGGGCCGCGGCTCAGGACCACCCCGCTGCAGCTCCAGAGGCCGGCGGCCGGCTGGGGGGCGTCGGGCGGGCCGGAGACGCTGACCACGCAGCAGGCCTGCTCCTCCGCCATGGCGGCGGCCGCGGGGCGGGCTGCATGCGGGGCAGCCCGCGGGCGGGGCGGGCCGGGGCGGTGCAGTGCGGTGCGGTGCGGTGCGGTGCAGGGCCGTGCAGGGCCGTGCAAGCAGCGCTCGGCGCCGCGCGACCCCGCGCCAGCGCCGCCGCGCGCCCCCCAGGGCTCTCACCGCCCGACGCTGGTCCCGCCTCTCCCCCCCGCCCCTCTCGCTCATTGGCTGCGGCGAGGCCTGGCGCCCTCCCCATTGGCGGCGGCGGCGGGGCGGAGCGCGCGACGTGGCGGTGCGGGCTGAGGCGGCGGCGGGCGGGGCCGTGAGGGGCCGTGAGGGGCCGTGAGGGGCCGGGCCGGGGCGGGCTCTGCCGGGCCGTGCCGGGCCGGTCCCGCTGTCCCCGAGGGACCTGTCCGTCCCTGTGCCCTGTCCGGCACGCGGGTTCCGGGCTGCGGCAGCGCCCGTTCCGCAGGAAGGGGCACCGAAGCTGCGCCGTCCCCGCGGGGCGAGGCAGCGGGACCGGCAGGGTCCCGTTCGGGGCGTTCACGCTCCCGGGAACACCGAGGGCGAACGGGAGCCAGAGTTCAAGCTGCCCCCGCAGCCCCCTCCTCGCCGCGGGCCTCACCCCGGGGCTGGCTAGGCCCCGGGGGCTACCGGCTTCGCCCGGGTGCCGGCCCCGAGACGCAGGTGGCCCACCCTGCCTCGGCTTCCCGCGCCCTTCCCCACGGAGAGGCCTCGCCAGGCCGGCGCAGCGCGGCCGCGGATTCGTCCCGAGGCCACGTCGCTGTGGCTTCCCGCCGCGGCTCCGCGCAGAGGCCAAAGGCGGTTTCGAGCCCCGGCCGGGCGTATAGATCAGCGTCGGGTGCCCGCGGCCGCCCGTGAGGGAGCGCAGGGCCCGGGGAGGAAGACTCGGCGATGGCGGGGTCGTTGTGCCAGGCAAGAGAGGAGCGCTACCCCTTCGGAGCAGAGAGACGTGTCTTTATTTAACTGAAAACGAGTGCTAGACAGTAATGAAACTTCAGACAAAAAAAAAAAAAAAAAAAATCCGTCGAGTATAAAAGAAACCGGTTTAAGTCTACATTAGTAACCTCATGATATGCAAACGTCAAACACTTCCATGCTACAACCACCCCAACAGCTTCGCGGTTCTGGCGGTGCCGGCGCAGCGAGAGGATTCGGCGCCCTCCCCCGAGGGCCCGGCCCGGAGCTCGGCCCAGCTGCGGCGGAAGCGGGAGCGAGCGCCGGTCCCCACCTCCAACCCCCTCAGCCGGGGGGGCTCGCGGGTGCTCCTCGCCGGCTAAAAAAAACCCCAAATCCCCGTGAACGAAAGCAGCTCGGATCACACGCGTGAGGCCCCGCAGCACCCTCCTCCTCCTCCTCGCCGGCCAGCGTGACACAGCACAGCCACCCTACGGCTCGGTTAAGCCCAAACGCTATGTTTATTGAGGACGTCTAGTATCGTGATACCTTGGTTCAGTAATTTGTGAAATATCTAAATATCGTTAAATATATTTTTAAAAAACCCTAACCAGACTCTGGACTAAACAAGATGAACGTTAAACTAAAAAGTTAGAAGGGACGCTGTTTACATTAACACTTTCTTTAAAAAATATAATTGCTTTTTCTTTTTTTTAAGTCAATTAACCACAGTGGTGAGACGCGCTCTCTTTTTCAGCTGTTACAGCGCAGCGTGCAGAGCTTTACTTCCCCGATCACACCAGCCCCGCTGCAACCGAACCGAAAGGGACGACCCGCACCCGCGCGCAGGACGCTGCCGTCTCCCCGCCGCGTGGAAAAGAGTTGTGTCACCACTGCGCCGTAGGGCGGCCGAAAACCAGGAGTCTCTTGGTCAATGCCAGTACGCGGTTGGAAAGCCTTCCGTGTTCGAATAGAAAAGTCCGTAGGAAGCTGCGAAGAGGATCAGTCCAGAGGAGAAACACTCGCCCAAGTGTCAGTCAATGTACTGGGATAGCCAACGGAAGCCTTCGCCGTAGCCTTGCCTCTTCAGCACGCTGCACATGAACACCTCCATGGGGCGCGCGTTCAGGTCCTTCAGCGGCACGTTGCCCTGGGGAGACCCAAACGGGGGTCAGATCCGCGCCCCTGCCGCCCCCGGGGAAGCGGCGAGCCAGCCTCCGCACCCAGGGAAACCCCTCTGGGCCCAGGGAGCTGCTCCCTCCGCGAGGGTGACCTGCCCATGGGGCTCTTGGAGCCAGCGGCGCGGGAGAAGGGGCACGGCCGACGCCGAAGCACGCCCCTATCGAGGCACAGTCCGATCTACCCGCGATACCCGGCGGCGCGGGACGAGAAGCAATCGCCACCGCGCGCCTAAGCGAGCGCCAAGAGAAGCCTTGCGGGGTTTCACTGCCCTCGCCCTGCGTTGCTGATCCCTCCTCTCTAACTGGGCTGGTTTTACACACTGAAAAGATGATGAGATGGGTCACTGGATGGAAACGCGGAGTCGTGAAGCCGGAAGAGCCAGACGACGCGTTAACATACCAGCGCGACACCTCATCCCCTAATTGTTGCGGAGATACCGTCTTTTGCACAATTCTGGCAGTTTCAAAACTTGCCCGAGGGTGTTATTATCATTATTACTATTATTAAAGATTCGCCAGGGTCAATATTGTGGACCGATTCACAGCAACAGCGTGATGGGTTTCCGGAGGGAGCCCCATTCCGCCAGAAAGCAGGCGAGCCCTCCCGCGCCGGCGGCCGCCCCGGGGCTGGGGATGCCTCCCTACCTTTCCCGTGGTCTGTCCGTAGAGTCCGAAGATCTCCCGCAGTTTCTCCTCGCTGATGGCCTCCGGTCTGTCGATTTTGTTCCCCAAGATAAGGATTGGCACGTTGGATATTGTTTCGTCTGTCATGAGCGCCTGCGTGCAAGACGGAGGGGATAAGCAGAGGCAAAACATCGGTAATTTGAAGGAAAACGTTTCGTTTCAGCCTAGTTTTTGGGGCTGCAGCACTCCTGCGGAAGAGGAGTCCCTCCAGAAAGGTTCCTCCCAAGCGGCTCCTATCTAAACCCACAGGCTGTTAAAAAACTTCTTCAAAGGCTGCTCAAGAGCCCACCGTCAACCCACCGTAAGGGCATCCCGCCTTCTCCAGCTCCGGGAGAGGATAAATCCACGCTGCGCAAAGCAACCCGCAAATTCCTACCAGCGCGCGCCTGCGACGCCGCGTCGCTGGCGTCAAAGGTGCGTTGGAAGCGCCAATCCAAAGCACGAGCCTCTCAAAACGCGCTGTGCACAAGCTCCAGCCCCCCAAAAGAAGAAGAATATTTATAATTTAGCTATTCAGAGGTGTTAGGGAAGGAAAAAGGAGAAGTAAGTTTACATTAAGCTCGACTTTGGATTCCATAAGACGCGAGTGGTCTGCGCAGTCCACCAGGAAGACGATCCCGTTGATGGCCGGCAGGTAGTTCTTCCAGACCCGGCGAGCTGGGACACAGAAGCGACAAACACCGCCCCGTGAAAACGCGACCTGAAGCAACGGGATAACCCAAAAAGGAGCCACCCTCTTCGCTACGATTTTTGTGTATTAAAAAAAACACCCAAAAGAGGCAGGAAAACTTTTCTTAGACCTTCTAGAAAGCCTGAAAATCCAAATTCAACAATTATTCAAAACAACAAGCCTACGGCATTCACATCTTCCGTGGCTAAAAACATTTCAGGCAGCAGAGCACGCACCAGCAGCGTTTTTTTTCCTCCAAACTGCCAGAATTAAGCAGAAGTACCGAACCACTGAAACAACTGGCATCTAGAGCCAGGATTTTTCCACATATTTCTCCAGAAAGAATTCCAGGCAACAAACGATTAGGTACTGCTAATTGCTATCGCTTTCCAGTATCGCTTTTCGGTAGGTTTTTCTTAAGGCGGCTGGAGAACATCACAGGGATCAGAAAATTAACCTCACTTGGCGTCGCTCGCTCGGCGGCTTCGCTTTTACCTTGTTCGTGTCCACCCAGATCAAAAGTCGTAAAGGTCATTCCAGCAATCGTCAGCTCCTCCGACGCTGAAAAGCAAAAACAGGGGCTGTGTTGCAGGAAAACAAAGCAGCTGTCACGGACAGAATTTCCCGGGAACGCTCGTTACCATCACACCCCCCCCCCCCCGTACGAGATATCCCGTGGAATTCAGGAATTCCCTGTAGAATTTGGCCGCTGAAAATGAGTCATTTCATCAAATCACGAGCAGGAGAAAACAACTTCTACCTCCCCACTCAAGCACGAGCTCGTTAACCTGCAATTATTATACTTCGTTAGAAAGCCTGTCCCTCCCCGAGACAGGCGCAGCAGATCCACCACACCACGCCAGTTCTCGGGCTCTCCCGCTTCGATTCGAGAGGAAAACCCAAATCCCCGCCAGCTCGGGCAACCGACGTGCAGCTGCATCCTCAGGTCCAGTTTTAAGGCTCTTAAAATCCGTGGCCCCAATGCGGAGCTATCGCCGAGGCACGTTCCGGCGCCGCGACTCCCAAACGGGAGCGGGAAAAGCCCGCGGCGTGGGCAGACTTACTGGGATGTAGTGTCGGGACATGCTGACCCAGGCGGTCGTCTTTGAGCATGTGCAGCAGAGTGGTTTTACCCGCGTTATCCAAGCCCAGGAACACGAGTTTTCCAGACTTCTTGTACAAACCTGGAAGGAAAACGAAACAAGCACGAAAAAACTCCAGCTCCCGGAGCCACGCTGCCACCCGTGCGTCGACGGTGCCGCCAGCACGGACACGGAACAGCGGGGGGAAAAAAAACCACCGTACAGCTTGAACTGGCTTTTACCCAGACAACGCAAGGGAACGTCCGCAACAACGGACGTCCTCTAAGCTTGCGTTTCTAGGAACAACACGTTCCGGCCTCGGATTCCCCCGAGCAGGACAGCGCGTTGGGTTACCGATCCATCTGTTGCCCAAAAGGGGCGATGAAATGCGGAAACTCAACAAACTCAGCAAAGACAGCAGCGGGTTGGTGAAGAAAAAGTGCGACACATGAAACGACGCATCGTTTTCTTTACGTGAACTGATTTTTTTCCCGCTTCCAGGTACGCAGCTGACACAGGAAAGTTCCCTTAGGTTTCTGACGGGACTTTTCCTCGTCCCGCCCTACCCATCGCGAGGCGCTCCGGATGGAGAGCGCCCCGTCCTCCAGCAAGGACCTCCGCTGGAATTCACGGCTCCGGCAGCAGGAGCTTCGCCATCGCCCGCGCTCAGGAAAGGGCTGCTGGCGCCGCCGCGGTGAAGCGGCCAGCCCGGCTGCGCAGGTCGCCCTCGACTGGGCAACGTTTGGGCCAGCACCTCAGCCCGGGTCATGCCGGGGGCAGTAGCCAGCGGCCAGCTGCCCCTCCAGGCACACCGTGGCAGGCGGCTCGGCGTGGGAAGCGAGCGTTTGAGGAGAAGGAAGCCAGCCAGCCGCAGCGGCGAGAAGTAAGGGCGAGTGGTGGCGGAGCCGGTGAGCTGGGATCCCAGGAGGAGGAGGATGAGGATGGGGTTCCCTCCCTGGCTAGGCAGCGTGTCTGCCCGGGGCAGGGCACTGGGCTAAACGGGCCCTTGGCATCAGCCCAGCTGCTCTCACGCTTCCAAACGGGAAGAGAAAGATCGAGTGGGAGCCAAACACCTCCAAACGCTCTGAAAATATCTCCCCCGTAGCGTAAAAAAACCCTTCATCAATTTGCAGCTTTCTCGCCAGGCTCGACACTACCCAGACCTATCGCACGCTCCAAAAAGACGCGCTTCAATCGCTGACTTTTGGGGGGTTTTGGCAACCGGCGCCAGCCGAGCCGGCCCAGGGGCAGGTGGCGCAGCCTGAGCCGGGCTGCCCGGGGAGGAAGGCGAGGCGGCCTTACCTAGGAACTGCAGCACGCTGCTGAAGCCGTTGTAGAGCCATTCGAAAATGAAAGACATCGCTGAAGATTAATCGCCTGCGGGGAGAAAAGCGAGCCCGGAGGCAGAAGCGTCAGCGCCTGAGGGAAGGCGGCCGCAGGCCCCCCGCCCCGCCGCCCCTCGGGAGCGGGTCCCGCTCCCCTCCCGGCCGCACGCCGAGCGCAGCCGGGCCGGCGGAGCGGCGTTTGGCCGGGAGGTAAGGAACCCCCGCGGGGAGCTCCCCGGGCGGCGGGCAGGGAGGGGAGGCGCCGGCCGCCGGCCCGCCCCGCGCACCGAGGCCCCAGCCCCGGCCCCCGCGGCCCCGGCCCCGGCCCCGGCCCCGGCTGCGGGCGGCCGCCGGGAGCGGTGAGGGGGGCCGGGGGGCGGGTGGCGGCCCCGGCCGCGGCCTCAAGGGCGGGCGGCGCGGCCTAGCCCCCGCCCCGCCCCCACCTGCCTGCGTGTCACCCCCCGCCGCCGCCGCCCCGCGCCCGGCCCGGCCCGGCCCCACCGCCGCCCCGCCCGCCCCCCCCGCGGCCCGGCCGGCCGCCGCCGCCGCCGCTCACCCCCGGCTGCCCCCGGGCCGCCGCGCCACCGACTCCCCTCCTCGGCAGCCGCCAGCTCCCCGCCGGAAATACGTCGCCCCGCGCGCCCCGCCCACTTCCGGCCCGGCGGCTTCGCCGCGCTGGCTCCCTACGTCGGCCGTGCGCCTGACGTCACGCCGGCGCGCGGCCGCCGCAGGTTAAAGGCCGCCCCCTAGCGGCGCCACGGCGGCCCGGCACGACCCCGCCCCCGGCGGGTCAGCGCTGACCCGCCCCGCGGCCGCGGGTTCGAGGCCGCCCCGAGCCGAAGGCGCCTCTCGGAGGGCCGCGACACTGCGTCACCCCGTGAGTCTCCCCCCGCATCCCCCCCAGCAGTGACCCACCCACGGGCCTCTTCCCCCCGTGGCTGCCGTACGGGGAGGGAAAGGAGGGGGAGGAGCCGGGCAGAGTCGGGTTTCAGTAGTTTTTATTTATAGCATCCATACGCGTACCAGGTGAGTGCCCTTCCGTCGCGATTTACAAAGTACACCGTACGACCACGCACAAGCAGGGTGTTCTGATTTTATAAATGACATCTTCTAGCCTCCACCAGACCTCGGCGCAGCAGACACGTCACTGCTAGATACGTAATTCTAATGGGCAAAAGTTGCAGGCAAGGTCCTCGTGTTGACGCTGAAGCTATTTTTTCTGGTCTATTCCTGCCTGCGGCGATGCCTCGGTGGGACGGACGCAGCTGCTCCACCGCCCGTCCTCAGGCCTTAGTTCTTCTGGTAGTAGAACCACTTGTCAACTGCGCGGGGCGGAGAAAAGAAGAGGGGGTTAGTGCTCTGTCAGCCACCCGCTTATTAACGCCAGAGGGCACCGCGCGCGTCACCTCCGGCGCCCGGCGCCAGCTCCACCACACACCCACCAGGCTCTCGCGTATGCGTGAGCGCGCTCTCCTGAAGAAGTCACGCTCGCCCTGTCTACACACGACTCCGTCCCGGCGAGGACAGGCAGGCAGAGCCGGGCGCGGCTTCCCTCTGGCTCCCCGGACTCGGGGAGGCAAAACCCTTCTACCCCCAGCTCCCACGCCCGGTCTCTTCACAGGTTTATCGCCCACGAAGAGATCGCAGCGGCAGATCTCTGATCAGCACGCGCCAACGCGTCTCCTAGTGCTAGAGCCATACCCAGCCATGGGCCAAGACCCTCATTTTCCTGTCCGTAATTCCTCTGAGGAAGCCTCCACTCGGTATCGGAATGTAAACGCGGGTTTTGAGACTCACCTTCGGGCGGGATCGGGTTGGCAGCTTTACACGGCGGAGCCTGAAACAAGAAGCGTATTAGAGGACGCCAGCTGCTGCCAGAGGTTGACCTTACGCCTGACGCTCGCCAGACATCGCTCAGAGCCGCACAAGCCTTGACTGAGCAGAGTTTAAGATCTAAGCGGTGCAAATTGGTCCGCGGCAGCCAGCGCTGGTCAGCTGCGAGGGAATAAATGAGCTCACGTGCAGCGCGAGCCCTCTCATCCCCACAGCCTCCTCATTCCGTAGATGTCCCACGTGCCGGAGGCGCTCCGCTCCACGCACAGGCTGCAGTGCCACCTGCTTCTCCCCACACGCAGTTACCCCTCCAGCGTCTATATGGTTGCCGGCAGCTTGCTTTTTTTAAACCTACACTGTGATGGTGGAACAGGAGGACTCTCGGAAAACTGCTCTGAGGAGCTTTCACCTGATATTTAACCACCAGGGACAGACAAGGGTCCCCGGCTGGTGACACACACTCCGCACAGTAATTCGGATACCACCAGAGGATACAAGCGCTCTTAAAACCAAGACGATGGTTTTAAAAGTCTCTCCAAGGCTACGGAGAGACTCCGCTTTCCAGTCACATTTCCACACGCCGAGGCAGCATTTCCGTTTTGATTTTCCCATCCCATTCCTCTAAGCCCTTTCCGGTTGCCGACTGCAGCGCGTCACAAGCCTCGGGAGAGGCAGCTGAGTCCTGAAACGGGACAGGAGCAGCACACCGGGAACTTCAAGCTTTTCGCCGCAAAGGCCGCACGGTCCCTGGCTGCAAGGCTCTCGGGAATTAGACTCTCTTTCCTCAAAGGGTGACCTGTACCGAGAAGCTCTTGGAAGGCCAAATATTTAAACGCTCTCTGAACAGCTGACAGGCAAGCTACAGTTCAGAAGTTAGGCCTTCACGCAACCTCTGTTTTGGATTGCATCTCCCAGATGACTAAGGGCAAGGAGAAGCCTTCAGAGGAATGCCTGGCTTGCTCCACCTCCATCCTATTTAACCAGAAACAGGTGCCGTGTTCAGTCATCCGAACAATTGTGAGCATACAATGCGCTATTCACACAGAGAGGACACTTTACGGTACCACACAAATCCTATCGGTTTGCCGATACTAACGCCGGGGTCAGGACGCTCAAATTTGTACTTACCGCGTCCACAGTAGCTTTTGCACACTCTTGACTACAGCAGAAAGGGCTGTCGGACACCGTCAGGTTTGTGCTAGAAGAGAGAGGTCGCTTGTGAGAATGCGCAAGCCAAGTCTCTCCCCCAAGAGTGTTAAATAATGGAATATTAAGAATCACCGTTACAGTTGCCACGCTGAAGGGGAAGGCCTGCGGAGACAGCCAGCAGCTAACAAAGCACGGCACCGCTCGGGAAAGGAGGTTTCGGGGCTCTTTGTCTAGGGGAAAGGAACGTGTGCAGTACCGCAAGCATTAACCTACCAGTTGATCTCCCCTCCGTCAGTTTTCTTCGCTATCAAAGCTTTCCAGTGTTCATGAGTGCTTTTGATGATGTTCATGGCGAAATCCTAAAGGTGAAGACGAGAACAAACGTCACGTTACGTGCAAAGTACGGAGAAGACGGTCTAGCGCTATCAGTTTCAGGCAATGAGGGGCCAGTATTTACAGGCTGATTTCAGATAGTTTCTGACTCGGGATGGGACGCAAAGAGACCTCTTCCACTACTGCGCCTTTGGCGAACAGCAGCGACCTCCCACCGCCCAACAGCTGAAACAACGGGGCTCGTACAATACGGATTGTTGTACTTTCAAGATGGGAGGCTGCGCCAAGGTCACCTAGCGAGCCTGAGGCCAAAAGCAACCGAAAGCAGATATTCTAGTCTCGGGCCAGTGCTATATTATAAAAGCATCTCCACCCCACTGCTCCTCCCACTCGGTTTGTCTGCGGCAGCTAGTTGATCCCGACCTATCTGCGAGCTTTCTTCTGCTCCAGGCAAATCATTCAACTGCTGCGCAGATCAACAGGAAGAGACACGCACCTAATCTAGCTTTGCAACTATTTAAAAATGAATCTGCTTCCAAGCATATCGCGGCTTTTTGCCTTAAAAAAAAAGCGGTATATGCTCAAGCATTAACCTGTCAGCTGGAGAAGGAAGCACACACAGTTCTTTGTTAGCATGAACACCAGCAATAAAGATCCTGGTTTGATGCCACACAGCCAAATAAAACACCACAGGGACACGCATGAGGTTCTTTGTCCCTATTTTCCGCCTCGGCCTCGATTCCGGTTTCACCCACCCTGAGGGGCAGGGAGACGTCCGCGCCCACCCAACCTAGTGCTGCGCTACAGGCGAAGGGGACAACCCCGCTCCCGGGCAACTTCCATTTTGGCCCCCCTCACCCTCTCCTTCCCATGCCAGGCGCTGCAGGCCCTTCCCTCCTCTGCACCGACGCTGGAGCTCTGGGAGCTGAGTCACCTCGCTAACCCGCTCACGGCACACCAGGACCGGCAGGAGGGAGGGCGCAGAAGCAGGATCTTGCCCCGTTCGGGAGCAGCAAGTTATCTGACCCAACCCAGAGAAGAGGCAGAGGAATAGTAGTGCCAAGGCAGAGCCTTACTCAAAGGGTGTGAGGGAACACTTCACACCTGAAGGAAGAAGCATTTTAACTTCAACTCGCACCAGGGTGCAGCGGAACAAAGCCAGCGAGCAAGGGAGGCAGAAGGCGATGTCAAGCACCCTTTGCTCCAGAGCCAGAGCAAATAAACCTGGTGTTTTCTGTCCTGGTTCTGACACGGAGGCTCCCAGCCCCAAAGTGATCCCACACGAACGCCATCTAGGAGAAAAACTGATAATATCGAACAGCAGCGGGGCGATATAACCCTACGTTTTTTCTCCTAGTATTCCTGCAAGGACCGGGCTGGAAACAAGCAGAATGGTAGGCTGGAAAAACAGCACAAGAATGAAGTCAGCTACCAGCAGCCCCGTAGAAATCCGTTCTCTCAGCGACTACTCATTCGTGTCCTCACGCACCTCCAGCTCGGTTTTTGGACAGCGTGCCTTCGCACGCTCGCGGTAACGAAGAAAGGCGATCCTACCTTGTCTTTAAATTCACCATTAAAAGCAAACTGGTTTTCTGGCTTTCCATCAGGTACTTTGTATCTTCTGAACCAGTCCACTGTCGCTTCTAAGTATCCAGGCTTCATCCTTCTGACATCATCGATACCTAGCCAAGGAGAAAAGGTTTGTTAGCCAGATCTAGTAACAGAACCCGACCTCACTTGAAAGTTTCCTGCAGGCTCTCAGCAGAGAAAGGGAAGTACGAAGCCTGCTCCTCCCTCCTGCTACTGACCGTTATAGTTGCCTGCTTCAGGGTCTTCAACGTTGATAGCGATTATCTTCCAGTCTGTCTCTCCCTCATCAATCAGTGCCAGCAGGCCCAGCACCTTCACTTTGATGACTTCTCCTCGAGAGCAGACCTGCAAGGACAAGGACCTTGCTGTCTGTACTGGCGCACCCGAGGAACGCGCAACAGGAGGCTGCACAAGCCGTGAGAGTTCAGCAAGCGGTCAAGCACCACGAAATGAGCTGTCACTTATCAGCGCTTCATGGCTTGCGCTGTAAGATCTCATCAACAATCTCCAGAGGCAGCAGAGGGAAACATGACATTCTTAAGGTAGAGGAGGAAGGAACGGGATAACGTCTCGGGATAATTGACTTCAGAGACATTAATTACACGTTTCAAAAGACAGTTACCCTTTAGAACACATTACCTTGCTCCCAATTTCGCACACATCAATTGGATCGTTATCTCCACAGCAGCCAGTATTTTCATCTTTGTGACCTGGGTCTTCCCAAGTCTGGAAAAAAAAACCCACGCACGAATGAATAAGAACTCTCGGGTTTCAAGAGGAAACAAAAAGCAGGTTTATTTCAGGCATGCAATTGCCTCGAAGATACAGATGATGGCCCACTTCACACTTGCTTTCAGGTCTAGTGGTTGGGCCGCTATTTCACTTGCGCCTGCAAATGCAGTTTGAATCCAAGTTTAAAGGTCTTATTTCGCCAAGGGTGAGCTGCTCCCTCCCGCTGACAAACCTTTTTTCAACGACTTGCCAGACTTCCTCCGCTCCGCAGCTGCCTAAAGGTGAAGTTCACATCTATAAAGAACACTCATTGATTTGGCTGCCTGCCAGTTCCTCTCCCTATTCATTTCTTAACAGAAGTTTCCTGAACTCCAGATAGCAGTCCAATAGAGATGGAAGACAGACAGGGTGTATTGTTTCCTTTTAATTAAACAATTAAAGGCACATTGTTACGCTAGAGCAGCGACAAGAATGTGGAGTCCCGTGTACTCTGTGCTACCCGGCGTCCTAGTGCATCTCGCCTAAAGCGGTGAGCGTAAGTTGAACGACAGGACTCCAGAAGGCATTTGAGCTATGCCTCCAAAAATAATAGCTGCTTCCAACACGCTTCGGATCAGGAGCGAAAGGACACCGTGCCCGCTTGCATCATAAGGAGCATCTACCTCTAAGGTTGTTGAGATACAAAAAGGAAGAATGCTCTTCCTAAACGTCGGCAGGCCAGGACACGACTGGTATAGTCGAGACCTCGCATTGCACCCAGAGCATTCAGGAAGAGGCACTGAAACCCGGGTGGTGCTGACGGGCTCTTCACAACGGCTATCGCACTTCTCTACAAGGAAGTGTTAAGTTCAGCCCCTTGATGCATAAACATCCTTGATCCACGAACACATAACTGAGCAAAGGCTCCAAAAGCCGCAATTCTGTACAAAGAAACTGGCTCCAGAACCCATCTGAGTAGAAAACAATTCAACTTCGAAACACCGGCTTAAGCCACTTGGAGAAAACACTCGACACGCACTGCTACCAAGACTAGAATTTCAAAATTCAGTGTTTCCCTGTGAACTGAAACTGACAGTTTATTTCTCTGAAGGAAACTCAAACCTTAGAGAACATCAGAGGCAAACAGCCTTGCTCGAAGCTCCTCTTTGTCTAGCCGTCACTGGCCAGTTAAGAGCGTGTGTCCAGGTGTCAGCATCTGTCAGGCCCCCTTGGCGGCTATTTCAGAGAAGGCGCGTCTGCGGACACCTGCCTCACGCAGTCTCTGGATCCAACACTGAGAACAGGGCATCTACTACCCCCCAACAGGTCAATACGTTAGTCTAGCTGTGTGTTTTAGACCCTGAACAATAAGAAGGCCAGAAACAGGGAAGATGGAGTCTTCAGATCTATTCAGATCTTCACTGTCCACATCTCACGTCTAAAACAATCAAGTAGCTCGCTGCAACAAGAAACCTCCTGTAAAGATTCAGCCCAGGGGCCGTACACCGAGATCCTGTACCATTAGCTTACAACTTGAGCTCTTCACGCTTCACCGGGCAGGAACTGAGGGCATCGCATTGCCAGGTGCCCACTGCAAAC
Source organism: Phoenicopterus ruber ruber (assembly GCA_009819775.1). Taxonomy (NCBI): domain Eukaryota; kingdom Metazoa; phylum Chordata; class Aves; order Phoenicopteriformes; family Phoenicopteridae; genus Phoenicopterus; species Phoenicopterus ruber. Next base: position 3,615,671 of record CM020221.1, read on the forward strand.
CTTCATCTTCCCTGTGTAGCGACGGCTTCCTTTGTCGAAAGGCAAGGACCTGCCGGCTACTGTCCAGCCGAACTGCCGAGTGGCCAAGGAGAGGAGTGACACAGCAGGTACCTCGCTACCAGCAGCCGCTCACCCTCAAATTTTCCAACAGCTTGTTTACAGCACTAGCTACAAGCCTACCTCTTGAGGTTTCGACTTAAAAGCAGCCCTGCTTCTTTCTTGACAGGTTCTCTTCGTTAGCAAGATTACACATGCAGCTGCAAACACTCTGTTCCAGATCAGACTTTCGGCTGACCTTGCTCGTTAATTTGGTGGTAGTCAGAGACACACACAGGCATCCTCCCTCCTCCCCGCCAGAAAGGATGAGCCAGCGAGACAAGTGACAGTACCTGTGGGATAGCACCGTAATTCCAGATATAACCCTTATGGGGAAACACGTTCGCTACGAAGCGCAGTTTTCCTTTCTTCACGTCTTGCTTAATTGGGTTTAAGGGATCCTTTGTTGCAATCTGAAAGAAAAGTTACATAAATCTCTCTACTTAGCTCTCTAAGAAAACCCAAGCGGGTATTTTTTTTAATGAAGCTGGCTATAACGGACACGCCAAGAGACCAGGAGCTGACCCCGAAGCCACGAGCAGATATTGGACAACCCCGTTTCCTGTTGCATCGCCGTCTCCTGGGACGCGGCTTTCAGCACTTACAAACGTCAGAAGCACACGGGCTCGAGAGCCGTAAGATGCTGCTTTAATCAGGAGCCACAGAAGAACGACGCTAAGTTATTCCAACTTCTGCCAGCCTCAGCCTCCATACTAGACCTCTAGCGTCAAGCAAGCATTTACACGAGGCGTTAGAATTACATCTAGAGAGCTCCCTTGACGCGACGCCTGCAGTACGGCGGGTTTTGAAAGGGCTTATTTACTGGGGCTGAGCTATTTTCTTGCTGGTTACGGAGCCGCCAATGTTAGACCACTCTGATTCAGGGTGTGGAGGTGAGGAGGGGAGAACCAGCAAAGCCAAAGATTAACGGCCTAGGCAGCTCAAGCACTTACGCTAGGAACTGTAATATAGTTACCTCCATTTTAGCGTTTGTCCATCGAGGCACTTCCACAACCATGTTGAACACATTCTGAAGAAAGCAAAATATCAGTGAGTGGGAAGGAATCTCAAGACCACACTTTAAACTAGGGAACACAAATAAGCAAGCATGAAAACCAGCCAGTTCACGTGAAAACCTAACTTTTTTTTCTGGTTTTTTTCCCCGTGCCAGTTTTGATACCGTTGATAGAAGTCCCATAGTCCAGTCGGTCACACGTCATCACTCCAAGTTGAATCCCATGAAAGACACCAGCAAAAGCCAGACTGAGGTTACCCACGCATGCCCCATCACTTCCCGCCTACAAACATCTCCGTCACGTTCCTAGGTTACGGAACGGCAGGTTTAAATGAATCGAAGACAGCTGCATACAAACTATCCCGGGCATAACAAAATGAGATTTTAGGCATATTTATTAAATACAAAGCACTTAATGCTAAAGCAAGAGCCACCCTGGCAATTTAGAAGAGACAAGGCTTGCAGGAGTAAGCCATCTATTTAGCAACGCGGGTACCTACGTACGATCCTGAACGACCAAGAATATCACTCCCAAATATTCTAAGTCTGTCTTGAAGCAGGTAGAGATGCCTGAGCCTCCCCCCTCCAGGCCGACAGACCTTGTTAGCAGCACGGTGCAAGGATAAAGATGCGGGGGAGAAACGCAGAACCACATTTTGCAGTATCTAGTTTACAGGTGACGCTTGAAAACATCTCCTGTTGACTCCAGCTGGGCTGAGAGGACTCTTGAGAGTTCAAAGCCAGCGTTCCCTCTTCAAGAAAAGAAGCTTTTCCACGCCTGAACCTTAACATTTGCTGTTCGAAGAGATTACGGCTTTTAACAGAAAGTCAAACCTTGTTCCCTAGCATCGACAAGGTTTCTAATCCCCAGGTTAAGCAGTGTTAGCACTGCAATATCCCTCACACCTGTACTGCACCATAATTAGATTGGTATTGTGCAATGAGTGCTGCTACATCATTGACTTTGCCCACAGCCTTCCCTAACAGAAGTTTATTACATCCCCTTAATTGCAGGGGGTCACTGCTCATTTGCGATTTAAAAGTTAAAAGGTCTATACTACTTTTATTTATCAGCAACGTGAGGAAAGGAATGAGGCAATTGGAACTGGCCAGGCAGGGTGCTCACGGCTTTGCAGGCAAGGAAATGACTCAGGGGCGCATCTTTGTTAGGCTCACAGTCCAACTGACAGATCTGCCTTAGCCTACGACACCCAGCGAGTAGCCCAAGGTCACTCCTTCGCAACGCCGAGACACACAGGTACAGATAAGGTCAGCACATCCCAGCCCTAGACTGGAAAAAAACCACCCTGCAATCCTCTCAGCGTCTTAGAAGTCTAAGGATAAAGATCAAGGAGCCCAGACGGAGTAAGACAACCTTCTGCTCCAAGCTGGGCTCCCTACCGTAGCTGGTAATGGTAGCTGGTAATGAACCTGCTAAGTAACCAGTAAAATCTCTGCAGAGAGGCACTCCAGCAACAGAAAGAGGCCTAATGTGATCAGCACTATTGTGTAACTTCGGGGCCTGCGACCTTCAGTGATACTCACTTCTCTTAATGACTTGGCGCGGAGGTGCTGGCAAGCAGCACTAAGCGCCTGAAGGCGCAGCAGTAGTCCAGTTTCCCTTGTTAATCATTACCAGTCCACAGAAACCCTCCTCACCCCTGTACTCACTCCCCTGCTCCTGCCTCCCCTGTTCTGGGAGTGCCTGCAAAGCGTAGTATTATCTGGATTTTCCTTGTTCCAGTTACCTTTCAGACACCTGCTTCTGAAAACTGCTTTCGCAGTCGGCCACAGGAACTGCTTCGCCACTGTCCTTGATGATGACAATCTGTCTTTTCCCTTCCGAGCAGAGAAAAGCCACCTCAGGCTTCCCGGAGTGTATTCTGACGACACCTGCACCTCAAAGCTCCATCAGCTGCTTTTTAGAGGTTCATCTCCCAATTCTGCACACTCTTTTCCTTTCCCATAACCACTCTCTATCTCCAAATTACACCCGTCTCTATCACGAGCATTAGAACAGTTCATCCACTGCGTTTCTCAAGCTGCACAGCTTTTTAGCACACGATAAAAGAAGAAACGAGCTACAAAGGTAAGGCACGCAGTCAGAGAGCCCAAGTTACCACTGAAAAAGCATTCAGTGAAAACTGAAGCGCAGTCCTTTTGGTTTCCTAGAGCTGGGGCTTATAGACAGTGATTTACAACAGCCTAATTTGCCTAACCACTGGCTGCCGGATGGATGTAAAAGCTCTGCATCACTGCATGCAGCAGGTTCCCCAGCTGCACTTTCGGTGGGGCAAGAGGTCCCCGGGAGCTGCTACAGCAAGAATTTAATGCCCTCACCTTCTGTTCAGCTGCTGGTTATACTGCAGGCATAAAGTGGCCTTACTGCAGTCAAACCCCAAGCCTGAAATATCAGGCAGCAAGGGTTTGTACCTCCATAGGAGTGGAGGCAGATATTCAGCCAAACAGAAAACTGCTTCTTTTCAGCTGAAACGCTTTCGTGTGATCTCAGTGGTTGTCCAAGACAACGACTTGTATCTCAGACACGAATACAAAAATGAGATCATCCGTTCTCTTCTTCTGCGTCGCTCTACCCGAGGCTGAGACTGCGAGAAAAGGGCACCCATTCTTTGCCAGATCCGGCGATGCTTCTGTTAGGTGCTCCTGCCGAGAAGCAGTGTCTGGAACCGGGAGCCTCCCTCGGGTATTTCAGGCCTGCAGGACCACGCTCCCTGAGGAGCACTGACAAAATACTCACGCCCAGGGCCCGGAGCTCCAGCAGTTGCTCTTGTCAGAGGTCCCAAGCCAACGAGGCCACACCAGCCACCGGGCTTGGTGGTCTTTGCTCCCCGCAAGGCAGCCGGCCCCTCTCCCCTCTTACCTTGCCGGCGTCTGCGTAGATGGGGATATCGTGGAAGGGGGAAATGTAGCGCCCGGCGGCGTCCTCTGCAAGGCAAGGGGCGGGGGGGGGGGGGGGTCAGGCCCGGCCTGAGGGGACACCCCACCAGGCCTTGCCTGAGGGGACGCCTCAGGTGAGAGGCGGGGGGCGCGCCTCAGGCCGCGGGGGCTCCCCCAGCGCCTCCAGAGGAGCCTGCCCCCCCAACCCCCGGGCCGAGAGGACGAGGGGGATGAGGGGAAGGAGGAGGAAGAGGAGGAGGAGGAAGGCGGCGGGCACTCACTGAAGAAGAGCCGGTACTCCAGGCTGTGAGGCGCGGCGCGCTCCTCCACGCTGTAGCCGGCCATCGTGCCGCGCGCAGCCCGCCGGCTTCCGCACTGCGCAGGCGCGACGCGCCACGCCCCCCCGGCTGAGGGAGCGGGCACTGCGCAGGCGCAAAGCTCTCTCCGCTCGCCCCGCCCCGCGCGGAGCGTGGCGTGGCGGAGGGGGGGGGGCGCGGGGCCGCGTGGCGCGAGGCGGCGACCTCAGCACGGCACTAGGTAGCCCGGCAATATGGTATGGCATGGCCATGCGCGGTATGGCGTGGGCCAGCACAGCGTGGTGTGGTCCAGCGTGGCCACGGCAACGTGGCGTGGCATGGTCCAGCATGGCCACGATAGCATGGCATGGCATGGTCCACCATGGTGCGGCATGGTCCAGCGTGGCCACGATAGCATGGCATGGCATGGTCCAACCATGGTGTGGCACGGCCCAGTGTGGCCATAATAGCACGGCGCGGTGTGGTCCACCATGGCATGGCATGGTCCAGTGTGGCCACGATAGCATGGCGTGGCATGGTCCACCATGGTGTGGCATGGTCCAGCGTGGCCACGATAGCATGGCGTGGCATGGTCCAGCATGGCGTGGTATGGTCCACCATGACGTGGCATGGTCCAGCGTGGCCATGATAGCGTGGCATGGCATGGTCCACCATGGTGTGGCATGGTCCAGCAAAGGACGGCATGGTTCTCCCCGGCGTGGCCAAGCATGCCCGTTCGCACACGTTCTCCCCCACCGCTCCCCATGCTCTGGCCCCGTGGGGCTGGGTAAAGGGGGTGCTGGCAGGGCACCGGGGGCTCATGGTGCTGGGGGGCTCGGCTGGTGGCCTCCCTCTGCCCCTCATCCGGCACGGCGCTGCTGGGGAAAGCGGAGAAGTCAAGGCAGGGACATGGCATCGGCAGGATGCACCTTTATTTTGGTGACTCACGGCCCGCGATGTGGCAAATCCCCGTTCCCCACCCCGCGAGCCCTTGGTCCGGAGATGCCCGGTGGCCACGGCCGCTCAGCCGTCCCACGCGGGGACGCCGGTGCGGCGGGGTGCCAACGGCCCCGATTCGGAGGCGGGCGGCGAGTCGCTGGTCCGCGCCTGGGCGAAGACGCGGTTGCGGGCGCTGAAGAGGATCCCGCGGCCGTGGCTCCTGGGGGTGTAGGGCCCGTGGTGGCGATGGCGGCGGTGGCGGTGGGGCGAGCAGAAGGGGGCCCTGAAGGCCTCCTGGAAGCCCCGCCGGAAGTTCTCGTTGAAGTAGCCGTAGATGATGGGGTTGGCGCTGCTGTTGAAGAAGGCCAACCAGTGGGCGAAGGGGAAGACGTAGACAGTGACCAGGCGGAGCTGGCCCTCGCTCAGCCGCCCGTAGTCCGTCAGCAGCATCAGTGTCCAGAGGGGCAGCCAGGAGAGGGTGAAGAAGAGGGCGACGATGATGAGCATGTTGATGACCTTGGCCTTCCGCCGGGAGACCCTCCTCCCCTCCGGCTCCCCTCGGCCACGGTCGGGCGCTGCCGACTTGAAGAGCTTGAAGGCGATGCGGGCGTACATGACAACGATGAGGGCGAGGGGGGCCACGTAGATGTGGGAGAAGAGGACGGTGGTGTAGATCCTCCTCATCCCCGTCTCAGGCCAGGCCTCCCAGCAGGAGTAGAGGGGGTAGGAGTTGTTGTAGGTGTCCACCATGAAGTGGTGCTCCTCCCTGGTGACAGTCAGGGTGATGGCGGCGGGGCACATGATGAGCAGGGCCAGGACCCAGATGATGGCAATGGTCACCAGGGCTTTCTTCAGCGTCAGCTTCTGCCGGAAAGGGTGGACGATGCAGCGAAACCTGCGGGAGGGCAGATGGTGGTGGCTTTGGGCATCTGGTGGGACGTCCCTGGGGAAGGAGGGCGGCCAGGACCCGGGGGTAGGAAGCGAGGGTAAAGTGGGTTGTTCTTTACATATGGCTTTTGGTGGCAGAGGTAGGTTGGGATCTCTCCAGCTTTGGTGTTTTCAGCCCAAGCTGGGGAAGGACACCTTGCTGGGATGCCCCGTGGACAACTCTGCGGTCCTCCCAGAGAGACGGGTCGCACTCGTGATGCCCCCGGGAGGTTTCCCATGATGGAAAACTGCGCGGGACACCCAAACACGCTGAGAGGAGGCTCCGTCCCCGTGTCCCCCGCGCCAGCGTACCTCTCCACGGCGATGGCCACCAGCGTGAAAACAGAGGCGGAGACGGACGTGCCTTGCACCAGGCCGCTCATTTTGCACATGGCGTTGTCAAAGGGCCAACCTGCGAGGGGACACCGCGGGGGTTGTAGGTGCCTTTGGCTCGGCCGGGTCCATCGACAGCTCCCTCTAGATGTCCCCATCCGCCTTGTTGTTGGGGGGATGCTAAATCCCGCTCCTAAGGGGAGGCTACATTTTTTGGCTCGTACAGAGATGACCTTTAGCAGTACAGATGCTGGGAGAAAAAACCCTCAAATTGGTAAAAAAGATGCGTATTACGCTTCTTAGAAACTCAAGGAGCGCGGTGGTTGTCATTTCTCCTACCCTTACGTAGGGCTTGAGCTGTTATCACGGAGACCGACCTTGGGATCCTCAATCAGAAGGGCTTTCATCTTGTTTCTTGACCCCAATTGCGTTGGCAATCAATAAATCGCACCCCGTAATAAATAAATACAGACTCTGCCCCACGCCCCGGCTACCGCTGCGGCTAAACTCCGTCAACTGTGCCGATGTCACCTTTTATCTTTGGAAAGGTCAATGGGCAGAGCTGAGCCAGCGCAGGAGAAGATCGATGCAAGAAGAGGAGGGGTTTTTTTCAGTGTTGCTTGATGGAGAATGGCTGAACTTTAAATAAATACGTAAATGCAGCGTTAAGGTCATACTTATTTTGCCAAAAATGTCCAAAACCTCAAAAAAAAAGGACTTTCTCCCCCTAAAATAGTAGCTCTAAGTGAAATAATACCTTTTATCAGACGTGGTTGAGTGGCCACCACCTGCCCTCCTCATCCTCAGCAAAAAAACCACCCACGGGGTGGCCTCACGCGTGAGGGGCAGAAGGTGGGGGATGTTCCCCACCGCTTTCTCTCTCCCCCCCCCGGCGTCTTGCCCCTCCGCTGCCCCGCTCACCTGTGATGAGGTTGTCCACCAAGGTGGTGGGCATACAGAAGATGCCCACCAGCAAGTCGCTGATGGCCAGGTTGAGGATGAACATGTTGGTGACGGTCCGCATCTGGCGGTTCTTCACCACGATGAAGCACACCAGGATGTTGCCGATCATGCACATGAGGAAGATGAAGGTGTAGGCCAGGATGAACATGGCGGCCACGGGGGAGGAGTGCTGGTAGTACGCCGAGAAGGTGTAGTTCTCCCTCAGGAGGTGGCTCTCGCTCGCGGTGGAGTTGGGCCAGCTGCCGTTGGAAGGGCCTGGGGAAGGGAAGGCAGGAGAATGAAGCTGGCAGAAGATAAAGCCATTATTCCCTTCATTTCTTAATGCCCTCGGAGCGGGGGTTGCATATTTATACCAGTGCCCAGCCTGGCCGGGCCGTGTCCTGCTGGGATCATCTCAGTGCCCCAACAAGTCTCCTCCTCGTTGGGTTACGCAGCCCAAGGTCCCGCAGCACCTCCGCTGACTTATTATTTTATATCACTTTTATTTCATATCGTTACTCGGATGAGGAAGTAAAGCAGCCCAGAAGACATCCTCTTCTTACGAGATTTTTTTTTTAGGGGTGATGCAAGGAAGAGACATCCCTGTCCCGACACCGCGGCGCCCCGGCCGCGTGGGAGCCGTGTCCGTGTGGTCCCCGGCACGGCGGCCTGGGAGCATCCCTGCTCCCGGGTGTCTGCTGCTGCTTCTCCTCGCGCTCGAGCTTTGCAGTTTGAGATCCCCTAAAATCTTCCTCTCCCCAGCAAAGCCGCAGTGCCCGAGGGAGGCGAGCCGGGGTGGGGGAGACCCTGCCCTCCCCTTACGCGTACAGCAATAATTCTACATGATTACGGTCGTTATCTGGGACCCTGATGGAGGGGGGGGGTGGCATTTTGTCGCCACAGATTTAAGAGGGGGAGCAGGTCTGCGCAGCACCCACCCTTGGGTTTCCCCGGCTTTACGCAGGCAGGGACGCGGGAGGATGCCGGGTGCAGGCAGGAGCTGCCTGCGACGGCGACGGGACTTACTCCGGGCAAACCCGGGCTGCAATTTTAAGGCAAGAAAAGGCATATTTTTGCTTTAAGGCTCAGCCTAAGCGCCTGCAGGTCAGCCCTGCTCTGAGAAAGCACTGCAAAGCCGCTGCATGGTGGGCGGCTGTATCATCCCCCCCATCCCTGTGCCGGTGCTCAGCTCGCCAGCCAAAACGCTTTGCCCAACCGCTGGGACCACCGGCTTCCCCGAGGCTCCGGCACGCAGGGAGGCCCTGCCCGGCCTCTGTACCCCTGCCTGGGGTGCAGGATTCGCCCCACACGTTTCCAGCGGGGCTTCGGAAAGGCACCGGGAGGGTTTGCAGCACCGGCACGGGAGAAGGAGCCTGTGGGAGAGGCAAGGAAGCATCAGGGCTGCTGGGGCAGGATGCTCCGGCCGGCCGGCATCGGGCGCACCCGCGCGAACCGGCTTCGTTACCAGAGGCGAGAGCCGAGACCGTAATGAGATTGCCCGAAACCTGTGATATTAAGCCCGAAACTTTGCTGGACTTTATCTCTTTGGGCTGCGACGTCTTGCAGCATTAGCGGGAGGTGGGTGTCCTATGGATGAGGAATCGCAGGCGGTTTCAAAAGCGAGGTGGAAGATGAAGAAAGGAAAATAAAGGGCTGCCGAGCGCCTGGGTCGGTGCCGGGTGGATGGAGGCGTCCTCCGCTCGGCGCTGACATCTCGGACGCGGGGACAAGGGGGGACCGGCCGGGGGGGCGATGGGCCACCCGCCTCCCTGCCTGGCTGTGGGAAAGCACCGCAGGGCAAGGCTGGGGTGATGGAATGGGGGTTTGGGGGGGCTGGGCACCTTCGGGGGGATAAAATAAAATAAAATAAAATAAAATAAAATAAAATAAATCCGGTCTCGGTACTCACCTCCGCCGGCCCGGTCCGGCTCCGGGGGCTGCATCGCCGGCATGCGGGTGGGGGGGGGGTGGGTGTCTGCCGCCGGGGGAGGGGGGGAGTTTGTCCCCGTCCCTCCCCCGGTCCCCCCCTCCCGGGGCTGAGCCCCGGTGCCGGTACCGCGGTGCCGGTGCCGCCGCGCCGGTTGCGGCTGCTCGGCGGCTGCAGCGGCAAAGGGGGGGGGGGGGGCGGCGGGGGGACAGCCTCCCATCACCATGGATACCGGGGTACCCGCACGCACCCCCCCTCACGCCTGAGGCACTGCGGGGGGGGCAGCCCACGGGAGGCGGGGGGAAAGCCGGAGCAGGTTTGCTCCCTGGGGAGGGTCGGGTCCCCCCTGCCACCCCCCGGGTGCCCAGGCTGATGCTGGCACTCGGTGCCTGGCTGGGGTCCCCAGCAGCACCCCCGCCCGTCCCGGGAGGGGAAACACGCCCGAAGCCCCAGCGTGGGTGGGGAGGACCCCCCTCTTCCACCCGGTGTAAGTCACCCAGGTGGTGGGGAAAGCAGCACGGTCCTTCGGGGCGCTGGTCCCGGCCCAAAGCTGCTCCGCTCGACTCCGGCTCCTCCAGCATTGCCAACGTCAGTGAACCCCCTCTTACCATGGTCTTCCACCAAAGTTCAGCTTTGGCAAGTCTAGAAGCCAAATATTCCCAGGATCAGCCATTCCTGGCTGCCCCCCGCCAGCCCGCACCATTGGGAAGCGCTTGTCCCCTAAAAACACGAAGGAGCAAACACGGGAGATGTTTGAACAAGCCAATTTGAGGTAACGGCTGCGATTCCTCCCGGGAGGTTTTTTGCGGGCAGCCAGCTGCTAAGGGACACCAGTGGCCTCCCCGCCACCAAGGAGCCACCCTCCCTGGGCCGTATCCTCAGCCCCGCGGCCCATTTCTTCCTCGGAAAGAAAGCAGCACCTCTTTAAGACCCACACCAGGCAGGAGGTGGGTGCACGCCTCTGGGGACACCCATGGGGTGAGCAGCATCTGGGGACCCACTGGCACTGGGGTTGCTTTGATTTCCACGGTGAAAAGCCATGGGGAAAAAACAATTTCCCTGGAAAAAAACACTTTCCCTGGAAAAATCCAGGGAAATACTGCTCAGGTCTGGGCAGAATCCGGCTGGAGGCATCAGCCCGAGCTGCAACGAGCACCTGCGGGGATCTGCAAAGGGGCTTCTTTAAGGAGAAGACAAACGATAATTCAAATTTAAGATACAAAAAGCTGTGTAAGAGGAAAACGTTTAATCAGGCACTCGGCACACTGCCGTGTCAGCAATTCCAGGGAGAACCCTTATAGCCGCAGGGATGTTCCCCACTGTCCCGGCCGCTCCCCATCACTGGCCAGGCGGGAGGGATGCAGCCGAACGTCCAGCTCCCCCAATTTTCCCCAAACCTCGCAGCGCGCACATCCCGGCTCCTCTGCCTCCCCAAAACACAAAGCGGGAGATTCCCTGGCTCGGGAGCTGGCAGAGCCATCCCTTCGCGGAGGAGCCCCGCTGCTTGCTGTTTATTAAGGAAAAAAAAAAGAGGGACTGGCTGCCTCGCTGCGGGTTTGGGACAGAAATAGCAGCATAGCAGGGACTGACCTAAGCCGAACCGCTCTCGCGGGCGGTTACCCCGAGCTCGCCCCGGCACCCCGAGACCGTCTCAGGCTTTGGGGACGGGCTCCTCTGGTGAGAGCAGCAGGTCGAAGGGGACGAGGGGCCGGACCAGCAGCCGCACCTCGGGGCCGACGGGGTTCGCCCGCAGGTTGAGGCTCCGCAGCGATGCCATGGAGGCCAGCTTCTCCGTCGGCACCTCTGCAAGAGACAGCACCGAGGGGTGAGCAGCCAGCCTGGCCTCGGCTGCCGGGCAATTCGGGGCGGCAGAGGGGGGCGAAAGCCACGGCTCGACGGGCAGCGCGGAGCAAACCCCGCTCCCTCCGGTCTCCAAGCTTTTATCAAAACAGAAACATGATAAAATATTCAATTATGTGGCTACTCAAGCAGATGTCTTGGCAAGGCGCGAACACCGTGATATTCAACGTGGACGCCGCCCTCCAGTTCTCCCAGTCTTAAACCAACCCTGCTGGGGCGCTAAACTGGTATTCAAAGGCTTGTTCCCTTATTTTATTCCCAGTGTTGCAATGCCCGGGAGCCCTCGCCGGGCTAATGGGAGAGCACGTGCTCTTTGCCCTCGTTGGACAGGCTGCAAAACGGCGCTCAGCCCTCGCCGGGCACCCTCCTACTTTGCAATTTCCATGAATTCGGGTGTTTTCCTTCGGAAAGGGTTTCTAAAGGAAACCTTTTTACCTGGGGGAAAAAAAAAGGTGCCTCAACCTGCAGGTCTCCGGATGGTCCCAACACGAATCCACCAAGAGCGGAGGAATGAGACCGATACAAAAACCTAACCATTAAGATTGGTAAAAGATGATAGATTTAGCTTTTTGTCACAAATCACGATATTTGGGGCTTGAAAAGCCCACCTGCCTGAGTTTACCAAGAACAATTTCTTTTTAATTTGGCCACCAAAATGACAAGAGCCTTTTTTATATCCCCAGCTCCGATTTCTTCTGCCAGTACTTGGAGCAGAACTGCGGTGTTATAATTATAGCCGGGCAGGTGATTATGTGATTTTTAAACCATGAAACTTATTTTATGCTGGAAAAAGACTCAAACGCCTTGATAGCTTTTTTTTTTTTTCTTTCTCCTCCAGAGAGCAGTGTTATTTTCTGTAACACACATATTTCTTAGCAGCGCATCTCCCATCAGGCTGAGCTCCACATGGATTTTTTTATACCTCTTCTGTACGGTGGATTTGTTCACCGCCAATCCCCTGTAGCACTCTGCATTTTTTTTTCGCCTCTTGATGCACAAAAATATATATTTTTTAATAAATCTTCCTGTTTAATGATCTTCTAAGGCTACGCAGAGTGATAAACCCCCGCTTTGCTTAAATTTAGGGAGTTAAGGAAAGTATTTTTGGGAGCAAGCCTTGCCCAGGGTGGGAACGGCCCAGCTTTGCAGCTTCATTCAAGGTAAGGAGCGGTGACTCACCGCCGGCATGAAGCGACAGGCAGGGCACGCGATGCAGCCTATAGCTATACGGCCGTGCCGCGGGAGCCAGGAACTCCTCTATAAGCAACCTGAAGCATCCCTTGCCGGCTCCTCGATGGATAACGCACTCGCGTTTGAGCCTGAATTATTCATGCTGGCTTCACCAGTTAAGCGAAAAAAAGGGGGAAAAAAAGAAAGGCTTTTTGATAATTAAAGCAAACAGTAATTTTCTCAGATCAGAATATGATAATAAGCGAGTGGAAAACCTAGCTCCTTCGGATGAAAGGGCTGCCGAGGCATTGGGAGGCATCCAAGGAGATGGAGATGAAAGGGCTGCCGGGGCATTTGAGGAGCTGAGTAATGAACGCTAACAGCCTCGAAGGTCTCGCAGACACGTACGGCTGCAAATTGAAGGCAGAAGGACCCTGGCTCAGCTCAGCAGAGCTGCTTCTCCGTCACATTTCAGCATTACCCACATCCTTTGGTGGCCACCGGCTCCTGCCGGCCTCCTCCGAACCTGCTGATGGAAACCCGCTCGCTGGCTCCTCTGTGGCTATTAACAAAAATGCATTTTCCGTGCCATTATCCCAAATTAAGAGCGGCTCTCTGATGCTCAGGAGGAGAAAATCAGCCACAGTTGCCCGCAGCAGCAACCTGCCCAGCCTTGCTAGTGGTCACTCTTGCTGTCTCAACATCTTCTGCATCAAACCATTAATCAAGGAATAAGGGAAACAGAAACTGAAGCTTCAGGCACCAAAAAAACCCATGGACTTGGGAAGCTGAAAAACCTAATTTAATATCGCTCTAATTAGCAGGGGAAGAGTTAAAAGCACTGACATTAATATCGACGCAATTACACTCCGGGGTTAAGAGCTCATTGAGTTGAAAAGGGCAGTTCCTGGCACTAAAGGTCTCCCTTCAGAGCCCGCAGGCTCCAGGCAGGCATTAATTAGTCTCCTTTTACTCCTCTTTCCCTTTAGCTGGACAACATCCCCTACCATCTCCAGTTCAGCGCGTCTCAGCAGGTGACTCAGCCCTCTTCCAGCAGGTACTTCTAAGCTGGTTTAGCTGCCCTGCTGTCAGCTCCTTCAGCATCACCAAGAAGAGGACAGGCAGGACCGGGAACGGCACGTGGCCGCAGCAGCACCAAAAACCAGACCAGCCACAACCTTCCTGCTGCTGGAAAAAGCCCCAGCCCTTCCCCAAACTCCATCTCCATTCCATGGTCTGTAGAGCACCTTTCTCTCGCCTGTCGGTCTTTTATCCGGAGCAGGGCCCTCACCTCGTTAGTGGGCTAAGCGGTGCAACCTGCATCCCAAATTATAAAAGGCAGGAAAATGCAGCTTTTGTGTTACTGGGGTTGCTCCTTACTGTGCTGAGTTGGGGGTGTGTGTGTGTGGGTGCTGCTGGGGGACAGCACCCCCATGAACTTTCAGCTCCCTCAAGAGCTTCTCCAAGGACGTGCTAGCTGCTCCTCGGGAGACCCTGCTGCCAAAACAAGGTCCTCAGCCAGCTGTAGTGGGTGAGTTGTGCGTGTGTGCAGAGGGGGAAAGGGAAGATGCTGTCTCCTACAGCCTGGATTAAGATCTCCTGGGGTGAAATGAGTGTGAAGGGCTCAAATCCTATTTGGCTGTTAAGGAAAAACAATATTTGTGCCAGTTAAATTCAAGCTGATGGGCTCCCCTTAACTCTCCTTCCCCTGTTGTGCCAGGCTAGCGTGGGAGGAAGAGGTATATATAAGTACAAGCTCATAAATAATAGATAAAATTATATTAGCATATAAAAATGCATAGAAATATATATAAAAAAAGTAAACTCATGTGCAGATAATTGGCACCAAGGCTCATCCCAGAGCCCAGCTGCAAGCTCCCAGTGTGCTGTGGCTGTGAAGAGCGGGGAGCTCGGTCGTTGTGCTAACTCGGCGCTGAGCAAGCTCAGCCTTGAAGGCTTGAGGGCGATCCAGGAGACTTCACCGTGGTCCCGGAAGGTGAAACTGGGAATGAGATGCTTCTCCTTGGATGTGAAGGACTTGAGCTGCTGCAGCGCTCGGGGTGCTCTGGCCCCTGGGAGGCTGGACCCAGGAGGTATTGGGGAAGGTACCCAGGGGTGAGGCAATTACCCAAACTTTCATTTTCTTGGCAAAAATTGGCTGCAACGCCCCTGGCTTTCTAATCTCTACTTCATCCCTTTCCAGAAAAGGCATAAAATAAGATAATCTTGCCTATTTCTGCAGCCAGACAGCATTGTGCTCATTTCCAAGATAAATCCCTGAAACATTTTAGCTTGAAATTGTTAATTTCTACCCTGTTGTTATTTTTCCTGAGCCTGATAACAGCAGCCGAGGGGAGCCTGGCAGGAGGTGACCAAGCCTGGCGGCTGGGTTTTCTAGCTGCCCTCTCCTCCAGGATTAACCCAGCTGGGTACAGCCCTTGATGCCTCCTTCCCTCCTTGCATTTATGCAGGGAAAAATGCGACAGAAAGCTGTATCCCCTTCCTGCAGCAGCCTGCTTGCACAAAATGCGAAGGCAATACGAAGCTTGGAGACCTCAGCTCCTGCAAGTCTGATTGAAGTTGGCCAATTAAGCTCAAAAAGTGATGGGGGGAGCTGAGAGTGAGACAGCTCTCTCCGGAAGGCGAGAGGGGAAAAAAGGGGGTGAGGAAAACCCGCGTCTCTTGCTGGCTTTCGTGGAAGCAGTATTTAACGTCTCGCATTTCTACAGGCATGGCTGGGGAGCAGCTGATGCTGTTAATAAAACTCATGTTGCAGGGAGCAGCTTTGCCAGCAGCAGCTGAAGCCATCCCAGATAAAACAGCAAAATTGAGCGGAGTTGATATCGCCTCCCTGGGGATCCCTGCGGGCTGTGGGATGCTCCAGCCTGGGCTCTTTGAAAGCTCGCTCCTAAATAAATCCCCTTTTATCTACGTGCAACAGCTGCCCCTTTTGCCCGGCTTTCGGGGACTCCGAAGGCTTCGGCTTTGTGCATGAAAGATGTTCCTCTGACCGCGGCGTTGGGAGACGAGCGGCTCTTACCAACCCTTTCATTTCTTTCTTTTTTAGGAGATTTTGTAGTGTTATGGCTCCTATTTGAAGCGTTCCGGCAGGCTTGTGTCCTTATTTTGCCCAGCAGCAAGCAGCCCAGCGCAGCATCCTTGGGGCAGGGCGGGAGTAGAGTGGCTGGGTCCTGCAGGCGGGTGGTTTTTTATGAAATCTGGCGATTCTGAGTGGCAGCTGGAGCCGCCTTTGAGAGCCATATCCCGGCACGGTGAATAGGGGCGCCTTGAATGGGGCTTGATTCCCCCTACGCCCGTGACAGCTTCATCCCGGGAGGCGACGCAAGCATTAGCACAAGCAAGCGGGTAATGAGGGTCTATCTACCATCTCCCCTGCACCCGTGTGCCTTTCCCCCTGCCAAATTCGTGCTCCTTTTACTGCTGGATCCCGAAGCCATCCCTCAGCCTGGCTGCGTCCTCGGGGATGGTGTGAACACGGGTAAAGCTTCAAGCCAAGCATCCCTCCCTGCCCGGGGACGTGGATCGGCATCACCGCTGGGAAGCGCGATTGCCCCGGGGTGACGCTCGTCCTCGCCTCCAGCGGGAAAAGGTCCTTCTCACCTGTGATCTCGTTCTCTTCCAGGTCGATGGTCTCCAGGGCGGCGACGGCGGCCAAGGGCTCGGGGAAGCGCCGAAACCTGTTGCGGGAGAGGTCGATGGCCCGGAGGTGCAGCAGGGAGGTGACCTCCTCGGGCAGGCGGTGCAGGTAGTTGCCTGCCAGGTTGAGCTCTGCCATTCAGGCGGTGGGACGGGAGGGGGGAAAAAAAGGTGGGAAAAATAATTAATGCATAGCTTAATTTACAGCCTCTGTGCCCCATGGGCTGCCAGGTCCAGCAATGGGTTTCCTCCTCTGAAAAGGAGATTTTTTTTTTTGCTCATCTCTGTGGTTTGCCACGGTACGGTTGCCTGCTGTGAGTACTGCTTTCAGGAGTGATGTTTCTTGGCTTCCTTGGGCTTTTCTAATGAAACCCGTGCAGCGTTTCGCAAGCGGGGGCTGTAGAAATAAGCGATATTTCTTCGTGAAGTCGATGCAATTCCTTCCCCGATGGACATTTGTCATGGCTTAAGGCTAGTTTGCTATCTTCACGTGCCTGAGTGAAGAAATGTATTTATATGCAAAAAATATCTGTTCTACAGAGTTTAACCCTCTGATGCTTTCCCTGCCCCAGAATTGCTGCTCCTGGCCCCACAGGAGCTCGTTCCTGCATGAAAGGAACCCAAATCCCGCTGTCCCAGTGCCCTTCTCCAGTGACACAGGGCTTTCTGCTCTATAAATACCCACCCGAACTGCCCTGCCCCTGCTAATACCTGGTATTTATAGGTCCTGCCTTATTCAGGCTGGAGCAAGGCTGTCCCCAGCCCTGGGGCATCTCTCCCCTGCAACAGCCCTGCTGAGGCCCGGCGTGTTCATCGCCGGAGTGATTTGTTCACTGGCGGAGCAAAGCCCTTGCTGGGAAACAAGATGTGTTTTTTTTCCCCTCAGGGCCTGTCGTGCTGTCTAGAAAATGAAAATTGATTTCCTTTGCTCAACGTGCTGCTTTTCCCCAGCCTAGGGGAGTTTTCACGGATGATGCTCCAGTACCACACGGGAAGCCTCCCCGGACACCCACCACGGCGGCACTCGTGCAGTACGTTGTATGAGCAAAATATTTGCTTTTAAAAGCTGCCGGAGCCCCGGGCCCTGCTGCAGGCAGGCAAAAAGCCCCAGTGCAGTCCCCAGCACTCAAAACCACAGCGCTGGATGCTCCGGATGCTTGCGTGACCGTGTTTTAGCAGACTGGGCTCCGCAGGGATGTGTCCCTGTGGCACCAGCCATGCACTGACAACCGTCCCCATCTCCTGCAGCGAGCGGAGAGTGAGCAACTATCACGGATGTCTCACGAGGAGGGGGGTTATTAGCCTGCAGCAAGCCAGCATGCCTTCGGCAGCCTGCAATGCCCCGTCTCTGCCGTGCACCATTACGCCCAGGCTGCCTTCCCTGTCCTCTTTCACCCCCAGCCCCGTCCTTGGAGGGAGCTGGAGGATGATGAGTGACCCCGCAGCAGCCTGGCAGCTGCTGAAAGGGGCTGGAATGTGGCAGGGCGTGAGTCTGGGAGGGCAAAACCAGTGCCCTCTCCCTGCAAGGGCTGGGAAGGGTAAAGAAAAATGGATTTTGGGGGTCTGAACTAGTGCTTGGAATGAGGTGTGTGCACAGAGGAGCAAAAACTGTCGTGGGGAAACTCTGGTGCTGTGCCCCCTCTGTGGCTACCTGGGGGCTCTTTGCTGGGTCCCGGGGGTTTGGAAGTGGCTGTTGCGGAGCGGTGGGGCTGTCCCTTACCTCTCAGCTGGCTGAAGGTGGTGACGAATCGGCTGGTGAGGGACTTCAGCTCATTGTTTGCCAGGGAGATGCGGTGGATCCCCTCGGTGACGCTCCTCATGGCTTTGTAGATGCCAACGGGGAAGGTCATCAGCTTGCAGTTGGCCAGATCTGCCCCCGGAGAGACCCAGGCACCTTAATAACACACCCCAGCTTGGATGGAGCAACGCTTTCCATCTTGTTTTTCACCCCTTAATGCTCGATTTGCCCCTCTGGGTGCTGCCACCCACGGATGCCATAATGTCCCCTGCCATTCTCCTCTCCGTTGCGGGGATCTTTGCAGTCACCTCCGCAAGCACCGGTAGTTTGTTCCCATCAGCAATGCTGAGGCTGTTCGGCCTTAGGTGCGTTCAACCCTAAATCGTGTTGCAGATACTTCCACGCGGCAGTGTCCGTTTGGAAACCCTCCACAACTTCAGCAATCCCCCTCCCCTAGGTCCCTAACCCCCTGGGGATGGTCGAGCAGCGCAGGGATACCTCCTCCACCGCCGACCGGGTTGGGGATGGAGCAGGGCTTTCCCTGGGCGTGCTCCTGGCTGGATTTCTCATGGTGATGGGTGCTTGCCCCATGGCGAGCAGCGGGGAGGGGAAGAAGGATTTGGCCGCGCTTCTCCCCTGTTGGCATTTTTGGTTTGCCCTGTGTTGTTTCTGTTTCCCCTCCCGGGACACGCCGGGCATGGAAACCCCGTGTGCCAGCCCTGTGATGCTCAGCCTGGGCTCTGCTGCCCGCCCCCTCCCCAAAGCCGTGGCGGGGGCTGCGCAAGCTCGGTCCTCCCCTGCTTATCGTCTCGCTCGGGAGGACGACGAGAGGCTGAGTGATGAAGCGCTGACTCTCGGCTTATGCTGGTTTGTACCCCGGGGCTGGGAATCCAGCGTGAATAAAAATGAGCGGCTTTCATCTCTCTCTTTGGATGAACCGCACGTGGGTCTTGGTTATTAGCTAGAAACAGAGAAATTGCAGAAAACCACAAATCTGACAAGGCGATGCAGGGAAAGGCTCCTGCCATCGCTTGCAAGGAGGGACTGTATCCCTGGGGCACGTCCCATGGGATTCTGTGCAATTGCTGGGAACCCACTCAAACTTTGGGGGGGCTGAGAGCCCTTTGGGAGAGCCTTTCCCTTCCCCGGGGCTGCGGGAGCCTCGGGTGCAGCACCCAGAGGGGGGGGGCCGACAGCTTTTTTTAGACCCTGGCAGTAAAAAATAGAGCCCTGCTCCCGGATACCTGATCCTTCTCCGGGCCCCAAGCGGGAGCCGAGCCGGAGTGCCGGGCTTACCCAGGGAATCCGTTTTGTTCTCCACCGTGTCGTTCACCTTCCTGGCCACCCGGGCCACCGCCTCGCCCATCTTCTTCTGCATGCGGGCGCCCGGTCCCGCCGGGGACGCGCTTCGGCTGGGGGGATCCACGGCCGGAGGGAGAAACCAGCCGCTCCGGCCTCTCGGGAGAGGGAGGATAAAAATAGCTGGCGGGATCAGCATTCCCGAGGGAGGGAGGGAGGCTGTGCTGGGGCTGGCATGGCCCTCGGGGTATGAGATTCCCAGCTTCCCAGGATGGTACGTTTGGGGTCTGGGGATGCATCCCCTCTCCTGGTTTGGGGTCTGGGGATGCATCCCCTCTCCTGGTTTGGGGTCTGGGGGCGCATCCCCTCTCCTGGTTTGGGGTCTGGAGGATACATCCCCTCTCCTGGTTTGGGCTATGGGGATGCATCCCCTTTCCTGGTGATCTGGGGCTGGTATGGCCCTCAGGGCACAGAATTCCTAACTTTCTGGGTTGGTACTTCGGGATATGGGGATGCATCCGCTTTCCTGGTTTGGGGTCTGGAGGATACATCCCCTCTCCTGGTTTGGGGTATGGAGATGCATCCGCTTTCCTGGTTTGGGCTGTGGGGATGCATCCCCTTTCCTGGTTTGGGGTACGGGGGATGCATCCCCTTTCCTGGTGATCCGGGCATGGTGTAGCCCTTAGGGTGTGGGATTCCCAACTTTTTGGGTTGGTACATTTGGGCTATGGGGATGCATCCCCTTTCCTGGTGATCTGGGGCTGGTGTGGCCCTCAGGGCACAGGATTCCTAACTTTCTGGGTTGGTACTTCGGGCTATGGGGATGCATCCCCTTTCCTGCTTTGGGGTCTGGAGGATGCATCCCCTTTCCTGGTTTGGGGTATGGGGATGCATCCCCTTTCCTGGTGATCCGGGCATGGTGTAGCCCTTAGGGTGTGGGATTCCCAACTTTTTGGGTTGGTACGTTTGGGCTATGGGGATGCATCCCCTTTCCTGGTGTCTTTGGTCAGCTCGGCTGAGCCAAAATGTTTTGGCAGAAGGAGCCCTGGACACGACGATAGGACGCACCCCCCCCCCCCAAAAAAACCGCCCCACCCGCGCTTCCCACGCCGGGAGTCGAACCCGGGCCGCCTGGGTGAAAGCCAGGAATCCTCACCGCTAGACCACGTGGGAGGGCGCGGGCACCGCCGCGCGCCCCCGCGCCTGCCCCCTGCCGGCGGCGGCCGGAGCGCGGTTGCGCGGCGGGAGGCGGGGGGGGGGCGGCGGGAGGCGGGCGGCGGGGGGGGGGGGGGGCGGTGCCCGCTCCGCGCCGCCTCCGCGGGGACAATAGCGCGGGGCCATGTCGTCCGCCGGCGGCCGCCAGCCCAGCCAGAGCCGGGCCATCCCCACCCGCACCGTGGCCCTCAGCGACGCGGCGCAGCTCCCCCCGGACTACTGCACCACCCCCGGCGGCACCCTCTTCTCCACCACCCCGGGAGGTGAGCGCCGGGCCGGCCGGGGCCTGCGGGGCGGCGGCCGCGGGGCCGCGCCGGGGGAGCGCTCCCGCCGCCCGCCCGCCGCTCTGAACGCCGCCTATCGCGCGCCTATCGCGCCTGTCGCGCGCCTATCGCGCCTATATCGCGTGTGTGTATCGCGCCTGCCGCGGGTTTGCCCTTAAAGCGAGGGCTGCGAGCGGGGTTTGTTGTGTTTTTCCGGGGCGTAGCGCGGGGCGCGGAGGGTCCCGGCGGGGGCGGGAGCTGGCCCCCGGCACGGGGGTGGCAGCCGGCCCCGCGTGGGACGTGGGCACCGGGCGCTCGACGCCCCACGCGGTGTCGGCAGCGAGGGGGTGGGGGGGGCTCTGCCCCGTCCCGCTTTGACACCCCGGGGTCGGAGCATCCCTCGTCCCCAGGCGGGGGAGAGGGACGCAGGGGACGTTTCGGGGCGCTGCATCCGCCGGCGTCCCCGGGATGCGTTTCCACCCCTGCCGTGAGTTTGCCAGGCCTCTGCGCCGGGACGGCGGCGGGCGCCCGGGGGCAGCTGGTACCCAGGTGCCGCCGGGGGTGTTTATCCAGCGCCGAATTATCGCCCGCCGTGCCCAGATAAGAGCGGGCAGCGCGGCGGCGCGCACCCCCCCTGCCCTCCCCGCCTATCCTTGGGCTGCGGCGGAGGTCCTTGGCCGGGGCGCCCGTCCTGCCGGGAGACTCCTTCTGCAAACAAGCGCTGCCCGGCCGGATCCCCCCCATCCTCCTCCTCTCATCCCCCCCCGCCAGGCACCCGGATCATCTACGACCGCAAGTTCCTGCTGGACCGCCGCAACTCCCCCATGGCCCAGACCCCGCCTTGTCACCTCCCCAATATTCCCGGCGTCACCAGCCCCGGCTCGGCCGGCGAGGAGCCCAAAGCGGACGCCAACAGCCTGAACCACCAGGAGGGGAAGCCATCCATGGGTAAGGGACCCCCGGGGCCGGGTGGGGGGATTTGGGGTGGGGGGGGGTGACACGCCCCCCCCCTAACGCTTCTCTCCTTGCCTCTCGCCAGGGGACGACGCTCAGTTCGAGATGGATATCTGAGCGGGAACCACGGAGAGGCGGCAACTCCCCAGACCTGTGCACACCCCGTTCGGCTTAGCAGGATCCGTCCCGGCGAGGCGGAGGCGGCAGCGGTCCCCGCCAGCGTCCACCTCCCCCCCTCTTTCCGGGGAGCCCAGCTCTGGCTTCTCCCCCTTGGCAGGTGACCGGTCCCAACATATCCCAGCCAGAGCATCCCTTCCGGATCCGGCCCTCTTCCTCCTCCTCCGCCCGCCGGCAGCCTGATCTCCACCAGGCTTCTTTTTAAAACACCCCTTTCCCTCTTCTGCTGCCTCATGCCCCCCCCCTCAACCCCCCACCTCCTGTTACCCCAAACCTCCCGTCGCCGGCAGCTTGGTGGTCCAGAGCTGCGTCACCCCCTTTGCCCCTTCTCCCGGAAAATTTGGGCAGCCTCTCGGGAGGAGGGGGAAGCGTCGCTCCTAAGACCAAGCGCCTGCTCGCACCCCGGGGAGGGGGTTTTTTGGGTTCCCCCGGGACCTGCTGGCATTCCGTGGAGGACAACGTTGGCAGCCCGTTCCCTTCGGTGCTCCGGGCGCCCGCATCTCTCCCCTACCCGGATTTCTTCCGTCTCGGCCCTTCGACCGGGGGCTGCGTCCCCGACCCACCAGCCAGGACTCAGAGCGACGTAGCCATATGTTACAAAAAACCCCTTGCTTTTATTTTTTTTTGGTACTAAAAAGGGGCACTTCACCGGCAACGCTTCTTTTTTCGGGCTGGGGACAAGCGCCTTCGGGAAAGTGCTTTCTAGTGGTTTTTTGTTTTGTTTTGTTTTGTTTTTTAAATCCCCCCCCTTTAAAATGTGAATAATACAGGAGCGAAATCCCTCGGCGCCGTTGGATGTCTCAGGAATAGCTGGGCGCCCGGGGCGGGGTGCGGGGGCTCGCCGGTGAGACGCCGCAGGGATGCGATGCCGTGGCCGGGGCTCTCCGGTTTGCAGGGTGCCGGCGTCGGTGCCGTCGCTTTTCGCACCGGGGCTTCCCGCGCCCGGGTCGCGCTGCCGCGGGTGAAGGGTTTCCGCCTTAAACTCCCCGCCGCCGGCGGCTTTGCCAGCCTGGCACGCCGTGGCCATTCCGCCTGCGCCCGGCACCTCGAAACTCCCCCCCCCCCCCGGAGATGGGATTTATTTTTTCTCCTCTCTCGGTGCGACTCTCGCCTCGAAGAGCGGCGTTTGGTGAGGGCGTGCGTGGCGGGGGACGCCGCGGCCGTGCCGTGTTCTGCCCCCCGAGCCCGCCAGCCCCCCTATTATATATATATTTTTTTTTTTTAACTGCCTGTTGGGAGCCGTCAACAGCTTCGCAACCTTCTCAAGTGCCATTTTATCAGCCCCCACCTGAGTGCCTGCTCCATCCATGCTCCCCTCCCTCGCCGGGGTCCTCCCCCTCCCCGGTACCCAGCCCCGGGGACCCGTCGCCTGCCGGGGCGGTGGCTCCGCACGCCGGGGGCCGGGTACGCCCCGCGCCGGCATCCGTGCCGCAGGCTTTGTGCACTTTCCGTCCGGTAATTTATTTCTCTAGGTGTGTTTGGCGCGGGTCGGCGCGGCGGCTGGTTGCGAGCTCCCATCTTCCGCCTGCTTTTCTCACGACGGGGGGTGGGGGGAGGCTGCCGCTCGTTTTTTGGGGGAAAAAAAGCATAAAAAAACCCCAAGGGAATGGGATGTCTCTCCCGTCCTTTCCCTCGCGTGGGTGGGATGTGACGTGAACGTGTAGCCGGCCGTCGTAGGCGCACGAGTGAGTGAGTGCAAGTAGAAATATGTATATGCGTGTGGGTGGGTGGTGATAAGACACACACAAATATATATATTATATATAAATAAATATATTTTCCTTAAAGCGAAGATCCTAGGAGGTCTGTTAGGCCCTCGGATCGAGGGAGCGGCAGGGGCAGGGGGCGAGGACATCCTTTGCGGAGCGGGGACGGCCGCCGCGGGATGCAGGGACCCGGCGCCCTCGGCGCAGCGACTCGTTTCGGGAAGCCTGCTCTCCAAGCCAAAAAAAAAAACCAACAAAAAAGAAAATATCCGAGGACAACTTAACTTACGGACAGGAGCCGGAGGGAAACCACTTTTTTTTTTTTTTTTTTTTTTTTTTCCCCCTAAACGCCCCTTTTCCCACCCTCCTTTCGTCTCCGTTCCCCATCCCAGCGACTTTCTCCCGGTTCTCTTTTACAAGCGGGCTCGGGGCTGAAGAGCAGGGAGGGAGTGCCTGGCCTCGCCGGGGCAGCTCCTCTGCTAGTCAGGGTAGAGATTGGGTTTGGTTTGTGGTTTTGTTTTTTTTTACCGTCTCTTCAAGCAGGTGTTTGGGAGGAGAAAAGCTCTCGCCGGTGGTTGCTGTTACAGTGAGATCAATAAAGATCTTGGTTCTATTAAATCGAGGTGCTGGAGGTTTCTTCTGACCGTGACTCGGGGCGCGGGGGGGGGGGATTTTCCCTTCCTTTCGGAGCAAACACCAACTGGGCTTCACTTCCCTCGCGAGTCAACCCTCCTTCCTTTATATTTTAGCTTTTTTTTTTTTTTTGGTTTTAAATTCCCCTCCCAAATTCTTTAGGTGAGTTGCTTTCCAAATTTCCAATTTGGAAAAAAGCGGATCCAGGCCAAGGACGGTAAATCGGGAGCGAGCCCCCGCCTCTCGCCGGGCATAACTCGCTGTTACGAAGAGCAGGGGATGGTCAAACCCAGAACCAACAGCCAAGGGTTAAGGGGCGACTCGATTGCAAAATTTCCTGTACAGAAAAATCTGATTTTACCGTAGAAATGTCTCCCCCATACAAAATCGCCGCGAATCGGTCGTTTATCCTGCACCACCAGGTGCAAAAACCCGCATAGACCTGGGCATCGAGCTAGGGAGGTGCCAAAGAAAGTCCTGCTTGGGACACGTCCAAGCCAGCCTCCAAACGTGCGAATAAACCCCTGAACTTAAGCCGAGCTTAAATTGCAACACCCCCCCCAGCAATTTCCCACGTCGCTGCTAAATGCATCTTTGCGCCAGCCCGGGGGTACCCCCCCCGGTGACCCCTTGCAGCCGCTGCCGAAAGGACCCGTCCCTGCCTCGCGAGCGCCGGGCAAGTTCCCGAAACGCCAGCTGCAAACCCGGTGCAAACTGGGTTTTAGCTGCCGGGGGGGCTGCAAAGCCGCGGCAAAGCCAAAGCCGCCTGGCAAACGGGTGCTGGCCAAAGGAGAGCAGGCGGGTATGGGCCGGGGGGTACAACCACCCCCACCCGGGCGCGTCCCTGGGGGCCCTGACGGACCTTAACAGCCCCCAGCGGCCTCGCCTGGGGTCCCCCCCGTGCCCAGGAGGACATTTAAGCCCAGCCCCTGGCCCGGCTGCGGCCCCCAGCCCACGCCGCAGCCTTGCCTGCCCCATCCCCGCTGCTTCTGGAGGGGCCCAGCCCCAGCTTGCGGGGGGCTGTGCCGATGCCGGTGTGTTGCCACAAATTATCCCGGTCCCGGCCGATTGTTGCTTTAATAATATCTATATTTTTAAGTTTTAAACCAAGTAGCAGCAAACAGCCTTTTTTTTATACCATCCACTTGTATGGGGGGGGTCTGGGCAGCGAAAACCTTTTCCCCCTGGTAGGGAGGGTGCTGTGGGGTGGGTGGGAGCGGAGCATCCCCTTCTCCAGCCGCAGCAGCCAGATCCTGGGGGTCCCCACTTTTTGTGGGTGTCTCAGCAAACTACCGGCACCCCCCCGCACGGCTTCGGGATGCAGACCCCGCGTGTGAAATACCGCGCCCGCGCGCCGCATTCCCAAACCACCCGCTCGGCTCCCGCGGGTGAAGCCGGGAGGGCGGCGCCGAGGGTGCCCCCTGACCCGGGTTTTGGGGGGGGTGGGGAGTCCTTGAGCACCCCGGCTTGGCCGCGCTCGGCGTGGTCCTGCCGTGACCTCCCGTGGATGTGGGCGCATATTGCAGCGGCAGCGCCTCCGCCGCGCTGGGAGCCCGGGGAAGGGCTGTCCCGTCCCGCTGTTCTCATTAAATTATCCTCGTGAAATGATTGTTATTGCTTCTTGCGCTCCGCTCCGGCCCGATCCCGAGTTCAAAAGTGGGATGTGGGGGGAAGGCGGCGAGGAAACCCTCTCCTCGGGAGCAGGCACCGCTGCTGGCACGGAGTTTCTCCCCAAATTCCGGCTCTGCGGGTTGTTTCTTACTTAAAGTCTCGATGAAGGGGTGCCTAAAGCCTGGCTGGGCCAAAAAAAGCATCCCGAGGAAAGCCGGGATGCTTGGAAAGAGGCAGGAAGGCTTTTTCAAAAAAGAAAAGAAAAAGAAGACGTTTTTCCTTCCGCCTCGGAACGGGAGCGGTGGATGGCGGGTTGCTCTTTTTTAATTCCGAAGCGTTAGCGAATTTTGGAGCGTGTGTACAGAGGAGAGGAGCAAGAGGGGAAAAAATGCTGACGAGGCATTTGGGAGCTCCCCTCTTCTGGGTTGGGCTTTGCCCGTGCGGTGCCGAGCTCAGGGGAGCGACAACTGGTTTCCTCCCGAATTTTGGGGTGCCTTTTTTTGTTTAATCCTGGCTTCCAAAGCCCCTGCGGCGAGGTGCGTGGGGAGCTAAAAATGGAGAATTAAAAAAAAAGGTAAAATTTCAATCTAGGACTGAAGCTTTTAATTGTTAGCGAGCCGTAAACGGACGGAGCGGGGGTAATTTCACGTGCAGCGGGGGGAGCGGACCCTCGGCTGGATTTATAGCTCTCGATTTGAGTTTTAAACTGGAGTAGTTGCCGGCCGCGTGTGCGACTGCTGGGGTCTGCCCT
Organism: Phoenicopterus ruber ruber; assembly: GCA_009819775.1. Classification (NCBI taxonomy): domain Eukaryota; kingdom Metazoa; phylum Chordata; class Aves; order Phoenicopteriformes; family Phoenicopteridae; genus Phoenicopterus; species Phoenicopterus ruber. The sequence goes on from CM020221.1 coordinate 3,642,078, forward strand.
GGGGCGACCGACTGTCGAATTCAGCGGAGCGGCTCCGGAAAGGGTATTTTGGCTGAGCCGGAGGCCGGGAGCCTGGCTAGTATCTAGGCTCCCGACTAACAAACTTTCCAGCCCTGCTTTCCAGCCGTTACCATTTTCGGACTGCCTCCGGGCTCCGTTTACATTCCTGGCCCTCTTTCCCAGCGCCGGTGAACGCGTTAACGCGGTTTTTCCTCTTTTTTCCTTTGGCCTGTTGGTGTCCTATAAACATTTCTTTGGCGGTGCCTCCCGGAGCAGCGCGGCGGCGGCGGCCGGGGACGGCGCTGGGTGCGAGCGAGGCTGTAGCGCCGGGGCGATGGGGGGTCTCCGAGGGAGGTGGGGCTGGGGTCCTCCTAGATGGGGTCTTCTGAGGGCTCCGAGCTCGACCCAAGTGAGATGGGGGGAGGCAGCTGGGAGCTGAAGGAATTGGGTTTTTTGGGGATTAGCTGAAATAGCATCTTTCCGCGGCGGCAGGATAAGGCAATGCCTGTTGGCGACGAGGGAAGGCTGAAGTCATCTCGCGGCTCTCCTCTGCCGTGGTGGCAAGCGGCAGAAGATGAGCAGACCTCGACGCTGGCCCTGCTGGTACCGGCAGAGCCGTCGCAGGAACCCGCCGCGGTGCCCGAACGTGCCGGGGAGCAGCCGGGCGGGCAGCAGCCTCGTTTCCCCAGGCCCCCAAGCAAGGGGGGATTGCTCCGAGCCTCGGGCGCCCGGAGCTACCCTGATGTTTCAGAGGATGCCTCCGGGCGTCCACGCTCTCCTCCGCGCCCTGAAAGCCTCCCGCGAGGCGGGAACGCCGAGCGTGGAGGCTCCGGAGGTGGCTTGCTCTTAGGCCAAGCTTCGGCTCTCAGCCTGCTTTGAAACGTTGCGCCGAGCGCTCGCAGAAGCGAGGGCTGGACCTTTGCTTTCCCCGCGGGAGTTTTGGGGAGCACGAGAAAGCAGGGGGCCAGGGGGTCCCCGCAGGCCGTTTCACACCAGCCCCAGCCTGGATGCAGCAGCGTCGCTCGCCCTGGCCCCCAGCACACACATCCCTCCCTCCGCTTCCATTTCTGGGGAGGAAAAGGGCATTTTTGGCTTTGAGAGACGCAGGCAGCGCCGAAACCGCCATTGTCCTGAGCCTGGCTGGGGGGTGGCCTCTGCCCGTCCCCTCTCTGTCCAGGGGGGGACAGCAGGAGGGGATGTGACGGATCAGTGTGGGTGGGGGGTGCTGCGTGCTGGGAGTCCCCGAGGGGATGGGGCTGTGGGTGGGGGGTGCGCGTGCTGGGGCTCCACGAGGGGATGGGTGCTGTGGGTGGGGGGTGCTGTGTGCCAGGGCATCCCCGAGGGGACGGGGGCTGTGGGTGGGGGGTGCTGTGTGCCAGAGAGTCCCCGAGGGGATGGGGGCTGTGCTGGGGGGTGCTGTGTGCTGGGGGTCCCCGAGGGGATGGGGGCTGTGGGTGGGGGGTGCTGTGTGCCAGGGCGTCCCCGAGGGGACGGGGGCTGTGGGTGGGGGGTGCTGTGTGCCAGAGAGTCCCCGAGGGGATGGGGGCTGTGCTGGGGGGTGCTGTGTGCTGGGGGTCCCCGAGGGGATGGGGGCTGTGGGTGGGGGGTGCTGTGTGCCAGGGCATCCCCGAGGGGACGGGGGCTGTGGGTGGGGGGTGCTGTGTGCCAGAGAGTCCCAGAGGGGATGGGGGCTGTGCTGGGGGGTGCTGTGTGCTTGGGGTCCCCGAGGGGATGGGGGCTGTGGGTGGGGGGTGCTGTGTGCCAGGGGTCCCCGAGGGGACGGGGGCTGTGGGTGGGGGGTGCTGTGTGCCAGGGAGTCCCTGAGGGGATGGGTGCTGTGGGTGGGGGGTGCTGTGTGCCAGGGGGTCCCCGAGGGGATGGGTCCTGTGGGTGGGGGGTGCTGCGTGCCAGGGGGTCCTCGAGGGGACGGGGGCTGTGGGTGGGGGGTGCTGCGTGCCGGGGTTCCCCGAGGGGACGGGGGCTGTGGGTGGGGGGTGCTGCGTGCCGGGGGTCCCCGAGGGGATGGGGCTGTGGGTGGGGGGTGCTGCATGATGAGGGTCCCCGGGGGGACGGGGGCTGTGGGTAGGGGGTGCTGTGTGCTGGGGGTCCCCGAGGGGACGGGAGCTGTGGGGGGGGGGTGCTGCGTGCTGGGGGTCCCCGAGGGGAATGGGGGCTGTGGGTGGGGGCTGCTGCGTGCCAGAGGGTCTCCGGGGAGATGGGGGCTGCATGCCAGGGGGTCCCTGAGGGGGCCGGTGCCGTGGCCGGGGTCCCCGCGGGGCCGTGGGGGCGCAAGGCGCCGGGGCACCCCGGCGGGGCGGGCGCGGGGCGGTGCCCGGGGGGGGCGGCGCTGGGCGGGCGGCCCCGCTGCGCCTCCTCCGGCCCCGCCTGCGCCTCCTCCCCCCGCCGAGGCTCCGGCGGTCGGGGCGGCCGCGGGGCTGCGCTCCCGCCACCCCGCTCCCGCCGCCCCCATGGGGCGCCCGACGGCGCGGCCAGCCCGGCGCGGGAGCTGAGCCCGGAGCCGCCGCCAGGTACCGCATCCCCCCGGGACCGGGCATCCCCCCCGCCCCCCCTTCCCCCTCCCGGGACCGGGTGTCTCACCCCCCCCAACCGGGCTTCCCCCTCCGCCCCCCCATCCCCCCCCCGGGACCGGGTATCCCCCCCCGGGACCGGGCATCCCCCCCCCGGGGCCGGCACCCCGCTCGTGGCGGGGGGTGTGTGTTCATTCCCCAGCCGGGTGCGTGGGGAAGGGGATGGAGAGGGAAAGCTCAGCCGTGGGGTACCGGCTTGGAGCCGGGAGGCACCTCGGGGTGCCCCCCCCCACCTCCCAGCGCCACCCTGGGGGGGGTTTGCTGCCACCCCCCCCCACCATGGGGAGAGGGGGGCAGGTGCCGCTGCTGGGAGCAGCCTTCCTCCCGCGGGGCCCGGGGTGCTTGTTGGGCAGGGGTCCCCTTGCCCCCCGCCTTGGCTCTGGGGCGAGGGGAGGAAGCTTTACGTTGCCCCGGGAACGCGAACCCCGCAGCGTGGGCGTGAGGTGCCCAAACTCCGGCGAGGAGGGTTTACCCGCGGCCGACGCCGTGCTTCAAACCCCTAGAAAACAGATGGATAACTAGTTTTGAGGCCCAGCATCCGCCCCGCGGCGTCCTCCCGGCTCTCGTGCCTTTGCGGCCCCGTTCCCTACTTGAAAGGGGCTTTTCTCTCCCTCTTGCCGCCTGGAAGTGAGCCCCACGGGAGGCTGACCCGGGATGGGAGCCCGGCGTGGCCGTCTGCCGGTGCCGGCCGTGCCCGCTGCGGCCAGGCTGCCCCAGAGTGAGTTTTGGGGTTCACGTCTCTTATTTGCTTCCCTTACGCCCCCCAAAAGCCATCCGGGGAGCAGGCTCTGAAACGAGGAGCTGCGGGATGGCTCCCAGCTGGAGGATGAAGATGGAGGAGGAGGAGTGGATGTAGCCGCAGTCCCTTCCCTGCTCGGGGAGCATCCCGGTCTGGGGTTTGGCTCCGCAGCCTCCTATTTGGGGAGCACAGGAGGTGCAGGAAACCTGGGATCGCTCAGCGATGGGTTTTCCACTGGCACGTAGGCACGGGGTACGTCGCAGAGCCCGGTGGGCTCCTGCCCCCGTGGGGGACGGGGTCACCCCCACTGCCGCGTCGCCCGGGCAGAGCCGGGAGGTGGAGGATGTCCTAGGAGGACAGGCTGCTCGGTGCTGCTCAGCATCTGTAGCTGTCGGGGCTGAAAACTTCCAGAAACTGCGTCCAGGCTGCATTTCCTATGGCTGCCGGACTTTTCCGGACCGCTTCCTCCACCCTTTCCCCAGTGCATCGCTCCTCTTAGCGCCGGGGGGGGGGGGGGGGGGGGTGGGGGGATGAACACCACCTCTTCTCCCCGCGGCGCTCGGGCTCGTGGCACTCGTGACATCCCCAGCTGTGCCGGATGGGGGGGGGCAGCAGGTTTTGGGGTGGCCGTGCTGGGAGCGTGCAGGCGTTGCGCGGGGAGGGAGCAGGCAGGCAGGCAGGCAGCGGTGGTGGTGGGACATTTCCTTCCTGGAAGGCAGGAAGTGATTATGTCCTTGCACGAATGACACGGAGCCTAAAAATAACCGGCAGGTCTCTGTTGTGAGCAAATAAACCCCCGGGATTTGCTTGATTTCGCTTTATTTAAGAGAGCCAGGGTGGGGGGGGGGAAGGAGAGCCCGGGAGAGCGAGCTCCGCGCGCTGCCGCGTGCAAAACCGCCGAGCGTGCGACGGCGCGTGCGACGGCGGGCGCGGGCGCGCATAAGGTGCCGCTTGTCTTGCGAAAGGTGTGGTCTGCAGCAGCCCGGCTTGGAAAAGCGGCCCCGTGTAAATGGAGCCGTCCCGTTGCTCCGCCAGCCTTCCCCGGCGGGAGGGGAGCCGGTGGTTAGCTATGAATAGCACAAAATCATAGCCCTCGCCTTCCCGAAACGCCCTGGCCGGGCTTCTCGTGGCGCTGAGCCTCCCCGGGCTTGGGAAGCGGGGTGCCGCGCCGTGGCTGCCACCCCGGGGGTCCCCACCCTCGGGGACCCCTCTCCGCTGCCGGCCCCGGCGCGGGGTCACGCCGCAAAACCTCCTGCGGGGAGGAGGAGGTGGGAAGGGCGCAGGGGGGGGAAATTTGGCGGGGCGGGTTTGGGCGTGGGGCCGCGGCGCTTCCTGGTGAGTGGGGAGTGTTTGGTGTGGGAGGAAGGCTCCTCCGCGGGCCGGTCGTCTCTTTGGAGATGCCCCCGGCCTTTATCTCCATCCTTTATGTGTGTTTTGTTTTTTTTTTTTTCCTTTTTCCTTTTTCCTTTGCGCTATTGAAAGGAAACTCTTCAGTAAGCATGCTCGCAGACCTCGAAACCGCTGGCAGCGAGCTGCCGGCCCAACCGGCAGCGCTGGCGCTTGCAAATTAGGGCTTTGTTCCTCTTTCCGCGGATGCTCGTTGATAAACCCCCTCGCTTCAGCAGCGGGCGGCCCGAGCATCTCCTGCGGGCCGTGAGCCGCCTCTCGCCCCTCGGCCGTGCGACGCAGCGCCCCGGGGACCGGCGCGATGTGCGAGGGGACCTGCCCGGGGCCTTTGAAAAGGGCGGTAAAGGAGGTTTTTTGGGAGGGGAGAGGGTGCATGTGGTAGCACCGAGGGCATCCCGCGCCCGGGCTGCTGTTAGTGTTACAGGTGGGCTCTGTGCAAAGTCGAGGCGGCTCAGCCGAAAAAGCCGTGTCCCGCTGCTGAGACGCGTTTATATCTTAATCCCTCCCGTGCATCGCCCGGGCTTTGCTTAGCAAGGAAGGTTTGACCCTGCTGATTAAATAATTCACTGTAAACCAGGTTTGGGAGCAAGGGCTGCAGCCCGGGTACCGCTCCCGGCACCTCCGCCGGGTACCGGCATCCCCCCCATCAGTGGCCGCCTCCGTGGCGGGGCGCAGAGCCGCACCCACGTTTCTGGGGTGCCGGGTCTGGATGCCTCCTCCTTCTCCCTCCCTCCCTTCCCTGTCTCCGGCAGCTTTCCCTGACTTCAGGGTAAGGACTTTTAAATCAAGTGGCTGAAGGCGGGTTGGTCACGTGGAGGACGGGGATGTGGCGCTCGGTTTAACGCCAAAAGGCAGAAGCGCGTCGGGGAGGGGGTGCGGAACGCCGGGTCCTCGTTATCCCGCCGCTTCCGCTTGGATTTGGGGGAAGGCATCCCACGGATGCTTCCCCCCCGTCCCTGGCAGATGCCGGCGGTGGAGCACAGGGCGCACGGGGGATCGGCAGCACCAACCTCGGCCCGATTGAGAAATACGTCTGTACTTTCTAGGAAACGCTGCTTATTTAGTGATAGTTTTGGCTGTCGGCGCTGGGTCTCCAAGGAGCCCGGAGCCTGTGAGAATGGAGGGCGGTTGCTTTTGCCTGTTTAAAAATAATAATAAAACAATCAAGGCTTGTAAAATCAGAGCTATCTACTGCAAAGTTGGCTTTCCAGAGCCTTTTCCTCCCCATCGCAAAGCGCTTTTGGGTTGGTTTAAGGCATTTTGGGTCGCCTTGCTTTCTTTCACCCTTGCAGCTTGGCGGGCGAACGCCACGTTTCAAATAAACCACGGCTTAATACGTTATTTCTCACCTTTCCTTTTTGTTTTATTACGTTTTTTTTTAATAAGCCAAGCTGCTTCCTTCCGGCATCACCTGGAACAACAGGAGCCCGGTTCCCACGCAGCCTCTGCTCCGGGATATCTCCCGACGCACGCGGGCTCCACCGGCAAAGGGCTTGCTGTTTGTGGGTTGGTTTATTTTCACTGTCCGTTTTTTTTTTTTTTTTTTGGAAAAAGAAGGTTAAAGAGCACGCCGGGGCGGGGGGCTTGGCTCCGGCACTTCCTCCGGGATTCGGCGATGCCCCTGCGGCAGCGCCGGAGCTTCCTGCCGGCCGCCGCGGCGTTTCCTGCCTCCCCGCTTGGGTCAGCGGTGCCGGGTGCCCCCCGGTCCCTCGCGGATGCATCCGTGCCGACTCGGATGCTGCAATTGCTGCTGCTTCCCAAAGGGCTTTGCGTTTCATTTAAAACGCTACGAAAGAACCTGGAGAGGCACAGGAGGAGATTTATTTGATTGATTTGATTTATTTCTTGCTGACAATGAGGCGGCCGGGCAAGTGCACGCTTCCTCCTTGTCACGGCGGCCGGGGCAGATGCATCCTGCAGCTGCAGCCCGGCCGCCCCCTGCTATATTTAGTCCATTGTTTGCTCCAGCTTTAAGTCCTCGCCAGGTTCCCGGGCGCGGGAATAACCCCCGTGCCGGGCGGCACGGGAGAGGAGCGACGCGGGGAGGTGGGGGGCTGAGCGCTGTACGTCGTCGCGACTTACGTAGGAGAGGCTGCAGAGCCCGTGCGCCGTCTCTCAGGATGCTCGAGCAGCATCCCGGCGCCGTCTGCGGCTCCTCCGCTGTTCCCCGTCCATCCCGGGCTCGGCAGGGAGAGAGTCTGCAGGGGAAGGGAAGCATCTATACGTTGCACGCCCATAGGCTCTGCTTTCTCGTTAGGCAGCAGGAATAACTCGCCGGTGGCCGTTGGAGCTTTGAATTTAGGCAAGACACCTGGAGAAGAACAGTGCTGGCTTGTTCGGGTGGGATGCCCTCTCGCAGGGTGTTGGTCCTTCTCGCGGCTGGGGAGAAAACGGGCTCTTTGTTAACGAGCCGCGGCCACGGTTTATCTCGGGCTCGGCTTTTCGGTCCCCGACGTTAGGGCCGCGAGCGGCGGCGAGGGGATGAGCTGGCCGGGCTGAGCGTTTCTGGGGTTTGGCCCTGCGCCCCGCGCCCTGGGGAGAAGATGCAGGCGGGAGGCAAGGGTGCTGTGCGGGGGGGTTCGTCTTTGCGCCCTCTCTCCCCTGGAAAGGAAGCCCCTAAATACGGTGCTGGGCAAGGGAAGGGATGCTCAGAACCGGCTCGCCCCGGCTGATGGCTAATGCCAGCAGAATATCCGTGCCGGATCACTTGCGAGCATCCTAACGCCAGCAGAATATCCGTGCCGGATCACTTCCGAGCATCCTAACCCCTCGTAGTGGCATGAAAGCAGAGCAAAGCCCCGCCGGCTCGGCTGATGTCTTTGAGAGTAACTCAGAGCTTAACGCGCCAGGCTGAGACGTCGGATACAGTGGTAATACAAGTAAAATAATAAAACTACTTTTTTGGTTTTTTAAGGATAAGTTGCCTGCCTCAGCACCCGCTTAGCGTTTGCTACCTGTGTTCAACTATTGGGGGAAAAACCCCTGATATTTGGGCTAATCCAGCGCCCTTTGGTGGGCTGGTCCCCGGGCTCCCGTGGGACGCAGCAGTACCAGTGAACAGCTGCTCCCGTACGGATAACGCCAGCGCTTCCCTCTTCCCGTGGCTTTTTAGAGCAGTTCCCGCGGTTGCCCGGAGCACCCGTTTTGGGTCATTTTGGGACTTTCTAGAAGATGCTTGCTTTTGCCTGCCCGGCCGAGGCGGGGGGAAGAAGCTGAAATGTGATTTCCTCTCTCCATTCATTTTGTGGTTTGAAAGACCATTTCCAAATCTGCCCGGTGTCTTTTATGTCTCTTCTTTGCCGCTGTGGTTTGTCGGGCAAAAAAATAATCCCCGGGGGGGGGATTTACGGCGAAGGTGGGTGACTGCGGCCGGGGGTGGGGGGGAGGAGGACGAAGGAAAGACTTGCCTGCGCCTGCCTGCAAGTTGGGGGGGGTGAATCTCCATCCCCCGGAGCGGGGATGCTGGAGCAAAGCCAGAGGGATTGGTACGGCTTGTTGGGCTGCGCCAGCTGCTTTTGAAAAGATGCACCGATTCTGAGCAAAATAAGTTAAAAAAAGAAAAAAAAAAAAAAGGCATTCTGGCTGAACGTCCCCCTCCCGCTCACTGGCTGAGCTCTCCAAAGCCACGAGCGCCTGCCCTGAAACACTTGAAACCTCCCTATATATTTATTTTTGCTTTATTTTTGCTCCAACAGTGTTTATGTGAAAGAAAAGCATAAGGGGACTTGGAGAAATGGCACTGGCCTGAAACAGCTGGGCTTTTTTTTTCCCCCCTTCTCTTGCACGTAAAAGAAACCAGGCTGCCTAATGGGGCAGAAAATTCACAGTAGAGCAACAAGTTTTCTGCGGAGCAGGGAAGGAGAAGGAAGATGGGGAGGAGGGGAAAATCTGTGCCGGGGGCACGGCCGTCTCGAAATAGCACATTTTCCGGAGGCTTTTCCCCTCCTTGAAGCATTTGCAGCTGCTGGGGGCATCGCGTTCCCTGGGATTGCGGCGGGGGGCCGATCCCGTTCTGCTTGCGGGGCAGGAGAAGCAGCTGGAAGAGCGTTTGTAGGGCCGGGTGAAAGCCGCGCGTCGCCACCGAGCGGGTACCGTCCCCCTTCGGATGCTGCCGGGGTTATTCCTCACGCAGCGTCGGTACAAAGGAGATTTTCTCGGGGGGGGCCGTCTCGGTAGGGGTGGGCAGAGGTTTTTTTTTTTTTCCGGGCTACCCCTTTGCCATCTCTCGCTCCGTTTGGTTCCCAGGATCCGGCCCTGGCTGGCGCAGACAGTCGGCGCATTGTCCTGGCCCGGTCGAGTGTGGCGGGATGCTCCTGGCCGCCGCCAGCCTCCCCGCCCTGGGCTGGCCCTTCTGCTTTCACCCCTGTTTAGGGATGAGCTCCCCGGGGACGGGGCGGGGGGTCTGCTTTTGGGGTCCCCCACCTGCCCTGGGGGAGCGGGTGCCCCCAGTACAGGAATAACCGGCTGCTTTAAGAGCAGCTTTCGGATCTGCTCATTAATAGCTGGATTAATCATCCCTCTGCCGCGAGGCTCCCGATGCCTCCGGTGCAATCACGGGGTTTCTCGGCGCTGCCGGATTATTTATTGCTGGGCGGGGGGCACTTTTCCTCCTTGCTGCTGCCCACAGCTTCCGAGGCTGCAAAATCACGGGTGGGCACTTCGCACGCACCCTCCCACCCCCGGCTCGTCCCCTGCTCGCACGTGCATCGGCGCGCGTGCGTGCACAGCCTGGACCCGGGAGCGACCTCCCCGAGCCTCGCTCGCCGCTCCAGGCGCGCCGGGCAGCTCCTAAATACTAAATAAGTAGTAATATTTACTCGGCGTGCAAGCGTCGTCTGCCTGGGGAGGGACTCTGGAGCGGTTTGCGGGTGCCAGGAAAGCAGAGGATGAGGCTAAGGGCTGTGCTGCCGCGTCCCTCTGCGGTGCCGTCTGCTGACTCAGCAGATTTTAGGGGCTGGATCCAGCGTTTTGCCTTTTTTCACCCCCCACTCCTCAGCCCCACTTCTGGCTGCTCCGGGTCCGGACCGTCCCAGACGGAGGGAGCCGCACGGCAGGCAGGGAGGAAGAAAACCCTTTGCGGGAGCGGGAGGGAGAGGGCTGGGTTAGCGTTTCTTCCCAAACGGGCCTCTCCTCGCCGGCTGTCGGCGGGGGGGTGCCCTGCTCCCGCCCGGGATTTTCCCTTCCTAATAAAACAGGAAAAAAAAAAAAAAATTCCTCCTCCCTCTCCCTCTCTCCTTGTTTTCCCCGCGGTCGCTGCCGCCTCCCCGTCCCGGCGCAGCCGCCCGCGGATTATGGGTACGACGGCCAGCGCGGCGCAGCAGGCGGTCTCGGCATCCCCCCCGGAGAGCGGGGCGCCGGGCGACGGCAGCATGGAGGACCAGCGCTCCCTCAGCATCCACTCCTTCCAGACCCTGGGGCTCCACAACAGCAAGGCCAAGTCCATCATCACCAACAAAGTGGCGCCCGTGGTCATCACGTAAGGCCTTGGCAGCCGCTTGCAACTCCGGACCTCTGTTTTTCTGCGCCCTCTTCCCTAAATTTTGCTTTTTTTTTGATCTTTACCGATGCCGTTATGTTTTTTCCTTTAACTGCCCGCACGTGGCTCGTGCAGGTACAACTGCAGGGAGGAGTTTCAGATCCACGATGACCTGCTGAAGGCCAACTACACGGTGGGACGCATCTCTGAGGCCACACTGGAACACTACCTTGTGCAGGTGAGCGTCGCCGCCGCCCCGGGCCAAACCCGTTTCAGCCTCGGGTTTGGGGACCTCGAGGTTTTTTTGGGGGCTAATTTTGAAGACCGCCAAGAAAAAGCCGCTTTTCTTCCCAGCTGCGTTCAAGCCTCCTTGCTCAAATCCTCTCTCAAGTCCTCTCTCTGCCCGTCTTGTTTTGCAGGGGAAATATTTCATGGTCAGGGACGTATACGGCAAATTAGACGTCTTGAACACTACTGGCAGCTGCGGGGCCCCCAATTTCCGACAAGCCAAAGGAGGTTACCCCGTGTTCGGCATGGGGCAACCCAGCCTCAACGGCTTCAAGCTGGTGCTGCAGAAGCTGCAGAGAGAGGGCCACAAGGTTGGTGGGAGGGTGGAAATCGGAGCGGGAAAAGGCAGGGAAGAGCTTTTTGGGCAGCCTCTCCCCCCCCCGCCTCTTCGCAGGAGTGCGTCTTCTTCTGCGTCCGCGAGGAGCCCGTGGTCTTCCTGCGGTTGGAGGGGGACTTTGTGTCCTACACCCCCCGGGGCAAGGAGAACCTGCACGAGAACCTGCAGCGCCTGCAGCGGGGGCTGCGGGCGGAGAGCTTGGAGGTGGCCATCCGCAAGGAGGTGAGGCGGGGCGGGAGCGGGGGCCGTCGCCCCAGCGATAACGGGGCGCGTGCGGGTTTTGACGGCGGTCCCCGTCTCTGCTAGATCCACGACTTCGCGCAGCTGAGCGAGAGCGTCTACTACGTCTACAACGACATCGAGCGGCTGCGGGACGAGCCCCACGCCGTGCGGGTGCAGTGCGAGGAGGACATCCAGGTGACAGAGGAGGTCTACCGCAGACCCATCTTCCTCCTGCCCTCCTACAGGTGCTGCCCTTCCTCCTCCTCCTCCTCCTCGCGTGTGGTCGGTGGCTTTGCTTTTGCAAGCTGGGCTCTTGATACCCTCTCCAGCCACGTGTCCTCCACCGCGGTGGGGACGAAGCCCTCCCCACGGCCCCGTCCTCCTAACGAGGGCTGTCCCCGTGCCCGGCAGGTACCACCGGCTGCCCCTGCCCGCCGAGGGAGCCCCTTTGGAGGAGCAGTTTGACGCTTTCATCCGCTTCCTCAGGGTGAGCCGACCAAAAGCACCTGGTCCGTGGGGCCACGTTGGGTTGGGATTTGCTCCTGTGCCTCAGCAAGGGTGCCGTGTCGGGGAGCGTGACTCCCTGAGACCACCTTCTCCTGCTTTTGGCTTCACGCTGCCCGTTAGAGGATGCCCGTGGTTGCATCCTGTTCCCATTGCTGTGGGCCCTGCTGGAGAAGTCCATGTTGTCCAGCTGCTTGTCCCTACACCTGGCTGGAGGTGACCATCCCTTGCCACCTCCCAGCGTCCCTGCACAGGTGGCTCTTCCCTAAAAGGATTTGGGAGAAATGATCTGGATTTGGTGCAAAAGGCTTTATGTTTTTTATTTAGCCTGGGAGTTTTCATCTCGGCAGCTTGGGGACTGGTGGTGGGAACATCTGCAGGGGGGTGGACAGGCCGACACCCGCCGGCGGCTGGGGAGGACACGGGGACGCAGCGGATGGACTGCCCGTCGTGCCGTCCCTGTCCGTCTGCGCCGTCCCCTGAGCAAAGGGGAGATGCCACCCGCCCCTCTGCGCCTGGGCAGGGCCGTCACCTCCACCCCGGCCATCGTGGTGGCAGACCCGGCTCTCCTGGACGCCTCCGTGGTCCCCATCCCTCTGTCCCTCCGTCCTAGGAGAGCCCCAGCCTGCTGCTGCGGGACCCCGGCAGACCCCCGCCGGCGCTGCTCTTCGGCTGCCAGACCGGCGTGGGCAGGACCAACCTGGCCATGGCCATGGGCACGCTCGTCCTCCACCACCACCGAGGAGCTGCCCAGAAGCCTGAGTAAGCGGGGCAGCCCCCGGGGTTGGGGTGGGGGGGATGCCCGTACCCCCCCGGGGCTGGTTTCATCTCCCTCTTCTCCCACCCCAGCCTCCCCCACCCGCCTAAACCATCTCCCAGGGACAGACTTCGCGTCATCCAGACCTTCATCGAGGTGGTCCCCAAAGGCCAGCAGATAGTCGAGGAGGTAAGGGGGTGCCGGCGACACCCCCAGCGGGGTGGGGTGGGGAGGGGGGTGAGGTTGGTTCCCCCCCCATCCGGGGCTCGCTGAGCGGCTTTCCGCTTGCTCCTTGCCAGGTGGACGGTGCCATCGCCTCCTGCTCGGAGATGCACGACATGAAGGAAGCCGTCTACGAGTCCAAGAAGAAGCTGGAAGGGATCGGGGAGGACTATCAGATCCAGGTACGTTCACTAGGGGATCGCTCGGATGCAAGCCGCCTGCGCGGGGTAATTTATCGAGCTGTTTTTGCGCGGGGATGAGAAGAATGTAAATTCTGGAAATCCGAAGCTTCCTGTGAGCTGGAAATTTCTCAGGGACGTGAAACCTGGAAGGCTGTGGAGCTTCTCTCTCTTTTTGTTTTCTTTTTCTTTTCTTTTTCCAATTGTTTAAGAGCCATAAAATGGAGCAGGCTGGGGTTTGGGGGAAAGCTGGCTGCTTTGGGCTTCCCCGCTGCTTCTGGTAGATGGCCTCGGGGGCTGATAATATCCCGTGCCCTGGCTTCGTCAGCTCTAAAATTGGAAAATCCATACCAGCCTGGCTGGTAAAAGTCCTCGGGAGCCGGGAGGGATCGTTGCTTAGAAATTTTCCTGCAAATAGAGTCACTCGAGGTCAAGCTTTCCTATCTGTAGATATTTTTTTTCCCCCTCCCTTTGCTTTGAGAAGCCATCAGGGTGGTTTTCCATGCTGGAAAGCCGTGGTCCCCTCTGTCCGACCGGGGGGCTCCTCACCAGGCGATGGATAGATGGATGGAGAGGGAATGCTCGGATGGAAACGCTGCCCCGATGCCAGCCTTTTCGGAGACTCGTTTTCCCGTTTACACGCCGAATGCGGAGTGGAAGTGCCAGTTGTAAAGGGCAATGTGAAAACCAGGCGCCGTGCGGCCAAAGCAAATAGGCTGGAGCAGAAAAGCACCATGAAAACCATTAAGTGGGGGGGAAAAGAAAGCATTTACTGGCACTTTTTTTGGTGTTTAGTGGCAAACTCCACATTTTACCCCCTTTTTAGGGTGGATTTGGGTACGTTTGGCGCTGCTTGTGTGACGGCGGATACTCTGTTGTGTAGGGGGGGAAGCTCGGGCGCGGGGCAGGGGATTTTCCCGCTGCCTCGAAGCTTTTCCCCCACTCTTCCCCGCTGAGGAAGGCTGCTCTATGTCATCCTCTACGCCGGGGAAACAAACGGCCGGGGGATTGCTGTAAATTAGCGACGAGGAGTGTTTATTTGAAGTCTGCGCGGAGCGAGAGCAGGTTTAAACAGTGGCGAGGGGCCAGGAAAATGTGCTGGGGCGGGGGGGAGGATGAGGAGGGGAGGGGGGCTGATGCTCGGCCATCGAGAAAAACCAGCCTGGGCTTGGTAGGGCTGGAGGGGGCTTGCAGGTGGTACCGGGGGGCTTGGCCGGGTGAGCCGGCGGAGCCCTGCTTGCTTTTGGGGAGAGGAAGGGCTTTTCTGGGCCTGGAGGAAGGATTTCGCGCTGGACTGTGGGTTTGTGCCCTGTGCTGGGGGTAAAAGTGGAGATTTAAGTCGTCAAGCGCTGGCGATGCGGGGGTGGGCGCATCCTGGCGTGGGATGCTGAGCTGCAGCCCTGTCCCCGTGGTACCCGGCTCTCCAGGGCTGAATCGCGAGCGGATCATCCTCCTTTTCATCAAAAGCCTGTTTAAGGGGGAATAGTCAGAGATTTCCCTTGGGTGAGAGCGCAGGGCTGGTTTTTACTGCAGGAACCCAAGCGCTCGGGGAGAAATGCCGCTCCGCCGGCACACCCGGCACGGCTCCATCCTCGCAGGCTTTGTTTTGAGTTTCCAGAGCAAAGCCCGCTGCCCTGCCTCTTGATAAATGACAGCGGGCCGGATTTCTCTCGCGAAGAACAAGTAAATATTCACGAGTCAACCACGTAATGTCAGAGATGCGCAAGCCGGCTCGCCAAGCCCACCCCCCGTCCGTATACAGCCCCATCTTATAGGGTTTTCCAACGTATCCTGGGCAGGGGGTCCCGGCGGGCTCTCCAGGGATGCTCGCGGCCCCCGCGCTGGGTGCTCCTTTGGTGCCGGCGTTGCAGGTGAATTTGTTGGATGGGATGCTCGGATGTACAAACCTTGCCCCGAGGCAGCGTGGGGGCGGTTTCCGAATTACGGAAAATCCCGCGGGTTTGAGCTTGTGTCCCCCGGAGGAGATAGCTGTGCTGGGGCAAGCGCCTGCTTTGGGGAGGCAGTGAGGAAGATGAGGAGGAGGAGAGCTGGCTTGAAGGCGTCGTGATGCTTCTGGGGATGAAGGGAAAGAGGAGACGCTTGGAAATGGAGGATATTACAGGGCGCAGGGCTTCTGTCTCTAATTAATAAGCTCGCCTTGCTCTTAGGTTTGTCTAGCATCGCCCTTCATTTTGGGGTCTGCCACCCCCCATGAGATGCTGACCCTGGAGCGGGTCCTGGGGGTCCCACCGGGCTCTGAGGGCGGATGGGGGGTCCCCGAGAGGTCCCTGACCGTTCCTCGCGTTACCCGGAGCGTGGGGCTGGGAGGTGATGTCTCCAGCAGGCTCCCTGCATCCCTGCCCGCGGCATTGCTGGCACGGGGACCTCTCTTCCCCGGGGATGCTGCCGCCGGAGCATCTTGGCCGAAGGCCACGGAGGTGGCTGGGGTGGGGGCAGGACCTTGCATTAAGCAGCCCCCTCCCCTTGGGGTCGGGTCTCCCGTTAGCATCTGGGCAGTGTATCCCCTCGGGACAGCAACACCCCTCGGGTCCCGTTGGAACCGCTCCCGGCGTGTCCTTGGGCTAAACGGAAGGTTTTGTTTGAGCTGAAGTACAAATTTATGTCTTTAAGCATCATTTAATATGGAAAACTTGAAATGTTTCATTTAAAGAAAAAAAAAAAAGTATAAAAAACTATTCCAGATTGAGTTTTGTAGTGTCCCCCCCACCCCTCCCTTCTCATTTGGAAGCGATTTCTTTCCAAACAAACAGCTTGGTGGAGTTAGCGCGAATAGGCAAAAAACCTTCCGAGTGCCTTAAATGGTATTTCTGCCCCTCTTCCCCCTCAAAAACTGCTGCATAAAAAAAAATGTGCCTCAGGCCCGTTTGCTGCGTGCTTGTCTCTCCGAAGCCCGCCGCAAACAAGCGTGCGCAGGGCTTTTTCCCCAGCCTCCCGCTCTGCTGGGGGCCGCGGGACCGGCCGGCCTCGGGCATCGCGAATCCCGCCTGCCTGTGCTTTCAGGGGAGCAGCACCAAAGAGTATTTCCTCCAGAGGACTTTGCAGAGCCTCGAACGCTATTTCTACTTGATCGCTTTCAACTACTACCTTCACGAGCAGGTAAAAAACCCCAACGCCGACCCAAACCCCCCCCTCTTTTGCTCTGGTTTTTTTTTGGTTTCCCCGTGTAGCGGGAGGGCAGGGGTCTCCGCCTCCGAGTTTCCCAAGCAAACGCAGGTTTCTTCGGCGGGGTCGTGGGCTGCGTCCGGGCAGGGGGTGCGAGCCCAGGCTGACGGCGCGTCCCCCCCCCCCCCGGCCCCCCGCCGGCAGTACCCCCTGGGCTTTGCCCTCAGCTTCAGCAGGTGGATGTGTCGGCACCCCGAGCTCTACCGGCTGCAGGCGGAGATGAACTCCTCGGAGCTCACCGTCACCGGGGATATCGTCACCAAGGGGATGCGAGTGCTGGTGAGTCCCCGTCCTGGGTGTGGGGATGGGGCCGGTGGCTCCTCGTTGTCCCCTGGGAACGGCGCCTTGCTGGGACGCTTGCCCTCATGGTGGGGTGGGAGAAGTGAGGGGTTTCCCTGCTGTAGGGCAAGTGCTGGGTCTTGGGGTCTCCAGGCCCACGGTGGGGTCTCCAGGCCCACGGTGGGGTCTCCGGTCCACGTTGGGGTCTCAGGTCCATGTCCTGCCTGCATCCCTGGCAAGGATGGGCATGTGGCCGGAGACCCCCTGTGCACGTGGATGTGTCCGGCCCTGCAGACCCAGGTACGGGGGTGCTGGAGCACCCCAGGACGGGAGGCTAAGATGCTAGCCTACCTGCAGCTTCACCTTTCTTGGTGCTCCTTGGCTGTGGTGGGGTGAAGGAGGCCAGAGTTGGTGACTTGCCGCTGCTTTGGCACGGTCTTGCTGCGAGAAGAGCATCTCCCACCTTTGAAATGCAGCCGTGCGGCTTTGAGCCCCGGCTTGCTGGTGTCGGAAGGGTTTGGGGACTTCTCCTGAGCGGCGACCGTGGGTGAGAGGTGGTGGCGTGCCGGGAACCCCGCTGCAAACCCGCGGGTCGGAGGGGGCAGCTGCACCCCTTGCCCGGGCTTTGCTCCGCTGCAGGTGGCGGATGAGCGCTTCTGCCCGGACGTGCTGAGCACCGCCAAGGAGATGAGCGTGGCCAACTTCCGACGGGTGCCCAAGATGCCCGTCTACGGGACGGCGCAGCCCAGCTCCAAGGTGAGGGGCACGCGCCCTGCAGCGGGCAGGGTCGCCCACCACGGGCTCCCAGCCCTCCCGTCACCCGCGCTGCCCCTTCCCCTAGACCCTGGGGAGCGTCCTGCGGTACCTGACGGACGCCAAGAGGAAGCACGCCCGCATCGTCTGGATCAACCTCCGGGAAGAAGCGGTCCTGGAGGGGAACGAGCAGATCTATACGCTGCGGGAGCCCGGGCACCTGGAGGAGCCGATCCCCGTGCCCGCCGCCTCGCCCCAGCAGCTGGAGGTGAGCTCCTGCCCGCCGCGGGATGCCCGTCCAGCAAGGGCTGATCCCCCTCTCCCCGGGGCCCTCGTGGGCGATGTCCGCAGGCTTTGATAGCCCCTCACCCCCTGGAGCTGCTTGTTTTGTTATTTTTGGTTTTTTATTTTGGCACCGAGAGGCAGCGGTGGTATCGGGTGCTGTGCTTGGCTCGTGCCCTCCGTGTCTGCTGGAGGCTGGGGATGCAAAACCCAGCTGATGCAAAACCAGGCGGTCGAGCCGCTCTCTACCGTACTGCAAAACTAAGGGCGTCCTCCTGCCTTCGCTGTCACTGCGCAAGAGTTTGCAAAGGCAGAGCAAAGCGGGGATACTCCCCCGAAGAATTTATAGCGTGGCTTGAAAGCGAGGGTAAAAGGCACCCGGGGAAAGGAGAGCAGATGTTTCCAGCTGGGTTTCCAGAGGAGAGAGGCAGCGGAGGAGCTTGGCTGCCAGCAGCAGCGTGGCCGCGTGGAGGAGCTGCCCAGGGCGGTGGGAGATGATGCTCCCGTCAAGCGCGGTGGGGACCCTGGTCCTGGGCAGAAGCGGCGGCCAGGACCTGGTGTGGGGTTTTGCGTTGGCTGCGGGGTGTTGGAGAGGGGTGTCAGCCTGCATCTGGAAAAAAGAAAATAATTAAAATCCTGAAAAAATTAAGGGGAGCGGGTCTTACAGTGAGGATTTCTGCAGAAACTAGAGGCTACCCTGAAGGGCGACCTGCTGAAGTGCCAGAAGTGGCTGGAGGTGTACCTGGAGGCGGAGAAGCAGATGAAGATGTTCAAGAGCTGCCTGACCACGCAGGAGATCTTCAGCCAGCAGAAGAACGTCTGCCAGGGCCTGACCTACCGCCGCATCCCCATCCCCGACTTCTGCGCTCCCAAGGAGCAGGTACCCTGGGGCCGGGCCGGTGCTCCCGCCTCCTTCCCATGCCATCCCCGCTGCTGCGGGGCGAACGTCGCTCGGGTGCCCGGTGCCACCCAGCCGCGGGGCTGCGGCGGCGTGCCCAGGCTGAGTGCGGGGTGCTCGCTGGGGCAGGGAGGGTCCCCCGGGAGATGCTGGGCTGCAGCGCGGAGCTGCGGATCTTAGCCTGGAGGCTGCTGGAGAAGGGGCATCCCGTGGTGGGGAAGGGAGGTGGGCTGCACCCATAAACCCCCCCCCCCCCCCGGCTTTGCTCCCGGCAGGACTTTGACCGGCTGCTGGAGGCGATGAAGAGCGCGCTGGCCGAGGACTCGCAGGCGGCCTTCGTGTTCAACTGCTCCAGCGGCCGGGGCAGGACCACCACGGCCATGGTCATCGCCGTCCTCACCCTCTGGCACTTCAACGTGGGTACCGGGGTCTGCAGCAATCCCCGGGGGTCAGGCTGGAGCCGGGGCTGCCGGGGAAGCTCAGCACGGCCCGCGGCACAGTCGGAGGGCTAACAGGAGCGTGGGGAGGGCCAGGATGGGCTGTGGGGGGGGACGTGCCCGTGTGTTGGCCTCTTGCTGTGCCTAGCCCCCGACGAGCTCCTGGGGAAGCGTGGGTGCGTCCCTGGCGAGCCGTTACCCCGTTCCCGAGAGCTCCCACCCCAGGACGAAGGGTTAAGGGCAGGATGTGGCTCCCCCCTTGCAGAGGGGATGGTGGGGGAAAATGTTGGTCTTCGCCGCCCAGGCAGAGGGGGGGTGGAGGATGCTGGGGGTCCTGGTGGGCTGGGTTCGGGGTCTGCGTTTCCGCTCAGCTGTTGGGCAGCGGGGCCGCGCAGCCCCTAACGTCCCGGCCCTCTCTGACCGCCCCAGGGCATCCCCGAGATGAGCGAGGAGGAAATCGTGAGCGTGCCTGACGCCAAGTACACCAAAGGGGAGTTCGAGGTGAGTCCTTGGGCCTGACTCTGGTTCGGGATCCCCCACTGAACCCACTCCTTGCTACCCTAGCCACAGCTGCTTGTTTGGAGGGGCTGGGTCCTCTCCGGGGCAGGATTGGAGCGGGTCGAGGTGAGGAGGCACCCGGTGAAGCCCCTGCTGCTTCTGCCCGCTCTCCAGGTGGTGATGAAGGTGGTCCAGCTCCTGCCCGACGGCCACCGGATGAAGAAGGAGGTGGACATGGCCCTGGACACGGTCAGCGAGACCATGACGCCCATGCACTACCACCTCCGAGAAATCATCATCTGCACCTACCGGCAGGTGAGCGGCACCCACATGCCCTCTTCCCCATCGGCACGGTGCCCCCTGGGCCTGTTGCACCCGATCCTGGAGGCTGCAGCCGGGCTCCGGGACCAGCCCCGCTGAAGCCGGATGGTTTCTTGGGCTGAAGCTTTCTGGCACGTCACCGGAGAGGTGCCAGGGCTCTTCTGGTCATGGTCAGCCAGTGCCGTCTTGCATCCCGTGCCGTCCCGCATCCCACCTGTCTGATGCCATCCTGCATCCTGGCCAGCACCCCATTTCTCTGGCGCAGTCCTGCATCCCAGCCAGCATCCCATCTCTCTGGCGCCATCCCGCATCCCAGCCAGCATCCCATCTCTCTGGTGCCATCCCGCATCCCAGCCAGCATCCCATCTCTCTGGTGCCATCCCGCATCCCAGCCAGCATCCCATCTCTCTGGTGCCATCCTGCATCCCACCCAGCATCCCATCTCTCTGGTGCAGTCCCGCATCCTGCACCATCCCACATCTTGGTCAGCATCCTGCCCATCTGGTACCATCCCGCATCCCACCCAGCATCCCACCTCTCTGGCGCAGTCCCGCATCCCACACCATCCCACATCTCGGCCAGCATCCTGCCTGTCTGGTGCCATCCCGCATCACACCCAGCATCCTGCATCCCGCATCCCACCCAGCATCCTGCCTGTCTCATGCCATCCCGCATCACACCCAGCATCCTGCATCCCGCATCCCACCCAGCATCCTGCCCGTCTCATGCCATCCCGCATCCCACCCAGCATCCCAGCCAGCATCCTGTCTGTCTGGCGCCATTCTGCATCCTGCCTAGCATCCCGCCTCTCTGGCACAGTCCCGCATCCCACACCATCCTGCATCTCAGCCAGCATCCCGCATCCCACCTGTCTGGCGCCATCCCGCATCCCACCCAGCATCCCACCCATCTGGCACCATCCCGCATCCCACCCAGCATCCTGCATCCCACCCTTCTGGCGCCATCCTGCATCCGGGCCAGCATCCCGCCCGTCTGGCACCGTCCCGCGTCCCACCCAGCAACCCACCTGTCTGGCACCATCCTGCATCTCGGCCAGCATCCCGCATCCCACCCAGCATCCTGCATCTGGGCCAGCATCCCGCCCGTCCGGCACCGTCCCGCGTCCCACCCAGCATCCCGCATCCCACCCAGCAACCCACCTGTCTGGCACCGTCCCGCATCCCATCCAGCATCCCACCTCTCTGGTGCAGTCCCGCATCCCACACCATCCCACATCTCGGCCAGCATCCCGCCCGTCTGGTGCCATCCCGCATCACACCCAGCATCCCGCATCCCGCCCAGCATCCCACCTCTCTGGTGCAGTCCCGCATCCCGCCCAGCATCCCATCCAGCATCCTGCATCCCACCCAGCATCCTGCCCACCTGTCACCATCCTGCATCCCACCCAGCATCCTGCATCCCACCCATCTGGCAGCATCCTGCATCCCACCCAGCATCCCACCTCTCTGGCGCCCTCCCGCATCCCACCCAGCATCCCGCATCCCACCCAGCATCCTGTCCGTCTGGCACCATCCCGCATCCCACCCAGCATCCTGCATCCCACCCATCTGGCAGCATCCTGCATCCCAGCCAGCATCCCACCTCTCTGGTGCAGTCCCGCATCCCACCCAGCATCCCATCCAGCATCCCGCATCCCACCCAGCATCCTGCCCATCTGGCACCATCCCGCATCCCACCCAGCATCCTGCATCCCACCCATCTGGCAGCATCCTGCATCCCAGCCAGCATCCCACCTCTCTGGCGCCGTCCCGCATCCCACCCAGCATCCCGCATCCCACCCAGCATCCCGCATCCCACCCAGCATCCTGTCCATCTGGCACCATCCCGCATCCCACCCAGCATCCTGCATCCCACCCATCTGGCAGCATCCTGCATCCCAGCCAGCATCCCACCTCTCTGGCGCCGTCCCGCATCCCACCCAGCATCCCGCATCCCACCCAGCATCCTGTCCGTCTGGCACCATCCCGCATCCCACCCAGCATCCTGCATCCCACCCATCTGGCAGCATCCTGCATCCCACCCAGCATCCCACCTCTCTGGCGCCCTCCCGCATCCCACCCAGCATCCCGCATCCCACCCAGCATCCTGTCCGTCTGGCACCATCCCGCATCCCACCCAGCATCCTGCATCCCACCCATCTGGCAGCATCCTGCATCCCAGCCAGCATCCCACCTCTCTGGTGCAGTCCCGCATCCCACCCAGCATCCCATCCAGCATCCCGCATCCCACCCAGCATCCTGCCCATCTGGCACCATCCCGCATCCCACCCAGCATCCTGCATCCCACCCATCTGGCAGCATCCTGCATCCCAGCCAGCATCCCACCTCTCTGGCGCCGTCCCGCATCCCACCCAGCATCCCGCATCCCACCCAGCATCCCGCCCGTCCGGCACCATCCCGCATCCCGGCCGTCCGGCGGTGCGCAGCCGGCAGAGGGCAGGGCCGCTCCGTCCGGCTCCGCATCCCAGCCCCGAAGGCTCCTCCGGCTCCTCCGCGCTCGGGAGGGGACCCCCCCTCGGGAGGGGACCCCCCCGTGCCCACGCGGGAGGCGTCCCGCAGCCGGCCGGGCCTGTGGGCCGCCGCCTGCTTTTATCTGGGAGCTTCTGTGGGGCTGGCCAAGGGGGGAAGGGATCCTTTTTTTTTAGATTTGGGATTTTTTTTTAAGCTGCGCGACTATTTCGTGGGGCCTCGGAAGGGCTGAGCTCGGGGCTCGGCATCGTCCCTGCCCGGGACGATGAGCCACGTCCCTGCCCGGGACGGTCTTGCCCGCAGCTGCCATCGATCCTCAATTTCAATTAACGGCCGCGAATGATTGACGGGGGCAGGAAAAACCGAAGCGGGGACGTCTGCGGCTCCCCGGGCGTTTGCCTCCTGGTTTATGGGCTCCTCTGGGGGTTTTTTGGGGGCTGGGGGAGAAAACCTGAGCTCCGTGGGATGAGCCGCTGGGGACTGAATATTTGCAGCAGCCGCTACCGTGGAATTATTGGGGATAAGTAATTTTAATTTATTTTTCCCTCCCTTGACGCGCTGTGGGGAGGTGGCCGGTGGGAAGTCTCACCTACTTTATCGTGTGCTTTGCTGCCGCAGAGCTAAAAAAAGAAACGTCCCGTGCCGAAGGAGCGGCCGCCTGCTTAGGGATTTCGGCGTGCTCTGCCGTGACCCCGAGTGATCCCCCGCCTTGCTGCTGCGCCCGCAGCCTCAGCCGCGGGGGTCCCCGGGCGGCTTGAAGAAGAGAATCACGGGAATTGTATCCTCTAGGCATTACCCCGACGGAGTTTTAATTAAGAAACGTGGGGTTCGGGTGAAGAGAGGGAAGGAAAAGGTGCTCTGGTACTTGCTTTGGTTTGTTCCTACCCCTCCCCACCCCTAACGGGGAGGAAAAAATAGGAGAGTGTGAGAAAATAATAAAGAGGAGGATGATAGAATGATGATTAATAGGACAAATAAAATAAAAATTAAATAGGGTAATATAACAAGATGATAATTAATAGGACACTAAAATAAAAATTTAATAGGATAATGTAATAAGATGCTAAATAATAGGACGCTAAAATAAAAATTTAATGGGATAATGTAATAAAATGCTAAATAATAGGACAATAAAATAAAAATGTAATAGGGTAATGTAATAAAATGATAAATAATACAACAATATAATAAAAATTAAAAAGTATAATGAAATAAAATGCTAAATAATAGGACAATGAAATAAAAATTAAAAAGGATCATGAAATAAGATGATCAATAACAGGACAATGAACTAAAAGATAAATAGGATAATGTAATAACACGATAAATAATGGGATAACGGGATCTGCTCTCCGCAATTACGGGCGCACGCGGGCGGAGGAGGCACCTTTTCCAAGGGCAGAACCGCTTGCCTGGTGCTGCCCGGAATCGGGGTGCAAAGGGGTTGAAGAAACCCCGATTTTCGCAGCCCGCGGGGGGGGAACGTTTGCCTTTGCCTTAAAAACAGGAGGCGCGGTGGCCGCCGGCCTCGGGGCAGGAGGTGGCCTCTCCTCCTCCGGTGGCGGAGGCCAAATCCGACCGGGCGATGCCGGAAAGGGACGTGGTTTTCCTTGGGGGAAATGCTTTGCAGTCCGGGAGCTCGTGGTTTCGGGGCCGGTTTGCACCTGGGCATCTATTCCCGGCTCCCCCCGACGCGTTTAGAAACCTCTCGTCTATTTTTGAGGTCCGCACGGTAAAGGGGAAGTTTTTTATACGCTGGAAACCACAAGGTAATGAGAGCCCGGAGTGCCAAGCCACAGCGGGAGCGGGCTGGAAGGATGCGCTTATTTTTGGGGACAAAACGGTGCCGCAGGCTGGGCCGGGGCTCCCCGGGGGGGCGATAACGGGGTCGGAGGGGCGACGCGTAGCGGGAGACACGGCTTTTCCCGAGCACGAGGGTCCGTCGCCGCCGCCGACCGTCTCGCGTGGGACGGGAGGGCAGGGGCGCGGCTGAGGGCTCGGCGCGGGAGGTGCCTCCTGCAGCGGGTACCGCGGGCGCCTCAGCCCCTTTCTTGCTCCTGGCAGGGGAAGTCGAGCAAGGAGGAGAGGGAGACGCGGACGCTGGAGCTGAGGAGCCTGCAGTACCTGGAGCGCTACGTCTACCTGATCCTCTTCAACGCCTACCTGCATCTCGAGAAGAAGGACTCCTGGCAGCGGCCCTTCAGCCTCTGGATGCGCGAGGTGAGGCTTTCCCCGCCTCGGCTGCCAGCAGGACCCTGCTCCACCGCGTTTTTACAGGGAAGCAGACCCCCGTTTTTATGTTATATATGATTTTTGTAGGGTGGCTGGGGGCAGCGTACGCGGTCCCTTCGCTCCGGGCGAGCTCCCGTCTCGCCGGGCTGGTGGCTCTCAGGGAAAGCCGGGCAGGTCGCTGGAGACGGGTGGCATTCCACCGCGTGGATGGGGCGCTCCCCCGCGCCCCCAATCTGCCCTTTCCTCCTCTCTTGAGTTCCCCAGGGTTTTATTTTGATCTGCTGGTTGCAATTCCAGCATCTGGGGGTTGGGAGGCCACCAGCCGACCCTGCCCCGGGCCCCTCCACCTGGCTTGGTTAGCTTGCCTGGCTCTCCTTGCACCCAAAGCCACCTCCGGTCTCTTTGCGGCGTGTTAAAAATCCGATATCCCGACCAAAGGGGTTGAGGAGTGAGAGGAAAGAGCAATTAAAAGCAGCCCCGCTTGGCCGGGGCGGGCGGCGCAGGGGATGGAGGGCCCGGGGGGCTGGGGACGCGGGCACCAGGCAGCCGAGAGAATTGGGAGTCAGCTGAAAGACTGGACCCCCCAAATTCTCCATCTTTCCTGCTTTTTATTATTTTTAATTATTTTTATTAGGATGCCGAGATGAGTTTTTCTCTCCCCGGGTTTGCGTGGCGCGAAGCGGGGGGGAAAAAAACCCCCCTCCGTCCCTTCGCTTGCCTCCGCCAGCGCCGCTAATTCGTATGGGCACCTTTGATCCGCCGGGCGGGAGATGAAAGCGGCGGCTGCCAGCTCCGCTCCCCGTGTCCCCTCGCCCCACCTCGCCACAAGGGACCGTGGCGAGGAAAGGGGGGGCACGGCCGGTGCCTGCCCCGGCGCGGCATCCCGGTTATGCCGGTGTTTGCGTTGCCCGGCGGTGGCTGGACCGTTTTTTAGCGGAGATGTGTGATGCTGGATGGGTGGGTTTTAAACATGCGGCGTCTTTAAACATGCGGCGTCTTTAAACATGCTGCATCTTTAAACGCTGCATCTTTAAACGCTGCATCTTCAAACCCATGGGTTTACATCTGCCCCCTGTCCCCCCGTTTGCCGGAGCGGGGGGAATACACCCAACCTGCGGCTACAAGGAGCCTTTGACCCCCCCCCAAGCGCCCCTTCCCGCTGCATAATCCCCGCGTTTTTAGGAAAAACAAGGCGCCGTTGTAGCTTTTTGGCAGGAGGGTGCCAAAGCCAACAAACCCCGCGACGGCTGACCCCAGCGGCGAGGAAGCGGCTTGTAAAACGTGTTAGCCCTGGCTGGAGGAAAGCTGGGGGGGGGGCTGCGGGGAGACGCTGGGGAGGATGCCGGAGGTGTGGGGGGGTTAAATCTCTCCTCTCCCTCTGCTTTCAGGTGGCGGCGGTGGCCGGGGTCTACGAGGTCCTGAACGGGCTGGGCTTCCCGGAGCTGGAGAGCCTGGAGGAGAAGCCCCTGCGCACGCTGCGGGGCCGCTGGCGGGCGCGGGGGGCCACCTCCCGCCCGTTCCGCGGGGACTTCGTGTAGGGTCGGGGCGCGGGAGGGCACCCCCTGCTTTCTCCGGGCGGGGGGGAGAGAGGAAAAAGACTGTTTTCCCAAAAACCTGGGGGGGGGGGGGGTGCGGGGAGGGAGGGGCGAGCCCCGAAACTGCCTTAGAACGTGGGAATTTCTGGGGTTCTTTTGGACGCAATAAAAATCCTGTAAGTTAAAAATCCATCCTTTTAGGCGGGCGCTTAATTGCGAGCGGGGAGTGATTTGAAAAGCGGCTCCGAACCGCTGGGCCGCCGGCGCCCGAATTCGGTGGATTCGGATTTTTCGAGACCATCCTCACCAGCGCGGCATAAACACGCGCATACATATATTTATACACACATATATGTGCATATATGTGCACAGATACACAAATATATATACACACCCATATACACGCATATATATACATAAATATACATACGTGTGTGTGTGTATATATATTTAGATATATATTTATGGCTCCGTGTGCGCGTATATATGTATATCCGGAGCCATAAACACTTGCAGCCTGGATTAGGAGCTCAGCGATCCCAGTCGCTGCAGACCCGGGTATTTTTAAGGTTGGAGCGTCTTTGTTGGCTCTTCCCAAGTTTTTTAGTCGTGGATGCGGCTGGGGAAAGGCAGCCACGGCACCAGGCTGGGGGGGCCCCGGTGCCCCCCCCAAGACCTGCCTTTTCATCGCCAAGGTGATGCTGGGGGGGTTTAGCTGCTCGGCAAAGAGCAAACGTAAAAGCGTAATTAAAGTAGGGTTTTATTTTGCTTTTAAGGAAGGAGGGAAGAGTGAAAAAACAAGTTAATGAAACCAAGGTGCAAATGAGGGCCCCGGTGCCCCCCCCTTCCCTCGCAGCGGGGGGAGAGGAGCCGGGGGGCGACGGGGAAGCGGCTGGTCCGGGGGTGATAAAATAGGACGGGGAGCCCGGGAGCAGGAGCGCGCGCTCCGTCTCTCCCAGCAGCCGCTTTCATCCGCTGCCAGCGCAGGCGGCAGAAATTCAAACGTGGAGGGTGGAAAGAAAAATACCATTTTTAAATAGCAAGGGATGCTTTTTCTTAACCGTTGGGCTGGTTCCTGCTGCGGCTGCGAGAGCCCCGATTCCCACGGGGTCCCTCGTTCTTTCTGGCTTGACCACGCGTTTTGGGTTTGTTTTATTTATTTTTTTTTTTTTTAATGCAGAAATACCTGCCTGAATATTTTGTCCCTCGCCGGGTATTTCAGTGTTTGGATAATTTGCTGCCGATGGGGTAGGACAGTTGGCGATCTGCAAGATTTTTTTCCCCTTTTCTTTTTTACCGGAGCACGTGCTCCCCGTCTTCGCGGTGCGGTACGTCTCCGTTGGTTCTGCCTTACTGAAGGAATTACCTGTGGGCTCCTCGCTTTCAGCCGGGCTGCACACCCGGCCCCTTCTCCTGCCCCCAGCAGCAACCCTGGGAAGTCCCGCCTAATAGCCCTGACTTAATTAGGCAGGGTTTTGAATCGCTTAGGAAATCCCAGCCCCTTTAATCTCGGTAATGAAGGCTGGGGTTTTGCATGGCCTGGATCGGGGAGCTCAAAGGCTTCTTTCCGCTTTCCCGCCTTCCTAACAAGCGATTTCCAAGGCGGGGGAAAAGCAATCGCCCGGAGAAAAAAAAAAGCCTTGGAGACGGGAATGTGTTTGAACGTGAAAAATCGACGGTGCTGTATTTATTTCTTCTTTTCCCGGGGGGGGGGAGGCAGAAACCCAGCTCCCTCTCCCAGCCGAGAAGTTAAACCTGGCTCTGAGCGGGGTTTGAGGGGCTTTGCTCTGGCTGAAGCCCTCGGCGCGAGGCGGGGAGGAGCCCGGGGGGTCCCGGCGTGGGGGGGACGGCTGGGCCATGGGGCACGGCACCCTCGAGGGCGCCGGGCGACCTCGTCCCCGTCGCTTCCCCCATCCCGATATATACACAATATATAATATATACACCATATACGATGTATATACCATATATATAGTGCAACTATTATATATTTTCTAGAACATACAAATCTATACACTCTATAATATATAGCCTATCATACACAATATATTATACACCATATACGATGTATATACCATATATATATAGTGTAACTATTATATATTTTCTAGAACATGCAAATCTATACACTCTATAATATATAGCATATAATACGCAATATATATAATATATACAATATACAATGTGTATACCACATATACGATATGTACGGTATATACAACACATACCACATATGATATACAGCATATATAAGAACATACAATATTATATAGCACATATTAGAGTATTAGATAGTTATACAGAATGATTATAGAAGGTGTGTTATATATTATTGTATAATTGTATATTATATATGATATAAAATCTATATATGGTATAAAATCTATGATATAAAATCTATGATATAAAATCTATTATGATGATATAAAATCTATGATGATATAAAATCTATCTATGATATAAAATCTATGATATAAAATCTATGATATAAAATCTATGATATAAAATCTATATATGATATAAAATCTATGATGATGTAAAATCTACGATATAAAATCTATGGTATAAAATCTATTATGATATAAAATCTATGATATAAAATCTCTATATAATATATATACACATGATATATAATATACTATATACGATAGGTGCAATGTATGACATATAGTATATATTCTATAATTATTCTAGATAATATATGATATATATTCTGCATGACAAATATATAATACGAGCGCTATATAGTATACAAATAGAAATCTATCCTTCTAAAGCAGCTACGCGTAGGAGGGGGTCGACGAGGTGCCCGCCCGCCTCGCCGCTGTATATTCCCCGCCGGGAGCAGCCTTTCGCCCCGGGGAGGCAGCAGCAAGGGGGGGGCTGTGGACGAAAATACTTACCCAAAAAGAAACTCAAAGGGTGTTTTTATATTTTATTTTTTTTAAAAAAGCGCTGTTTTCCATCGCCTGGGTCCGCCAGCTGACCTCTTCACCGGAAAGCGCGTCCCGGGAGGCTCGGGGAGCGGGACGAGCCTTCGGTCATCTCACCTCTCCGTTTATTTCTCCTCTTTATTACTCCTGACTCCTCGCGTACCCTGTTTGTGCGGCGCCGGCCACCTTCTCGATCGGCACTTGGGGCGCGGGAACCCGGGCGAGGGGAGCCGAGGTTATTTGGGGGCAGGGAAGTAAATATTTAAATCCCAGCCAGCACTCCTAAGGGATCGATTTCGGAGCAGGAGACGCGGATCCCCGGCCGCTTTGCTGGCCTGATGGTATAGCATCCATCCATAGAGCAGATGCTACGACGTCTCGGTGTTCGTCCCGCGCCCACGTCTCGTTTCCGCGGGGGAACCCAGGCCGTCCCGGGTATCATCGCCCGTTTTGGGGGGGCTTTGTTTTATTTACAAGCCCTTTCCCGCAGGCTCCTGGGAAAAGGGGAAGGAGCCGGCTCTGCGGCCACGGGAGCCGCGCTGGCTTTGGGGATGTGACGCTTGGGCTGCCCGAGGGTGCGGAGCCGGGCTCCGTGGTACGGCGAGGCAAGGGGAGAAGCCACCCCCCCCCCCCCAAAATCACCCAGCGTTGCACCCACGTTTGTACGCACAGGCTGGGGCACGGAAACTCCTCATATTGTGTAAAAACTAAAATACCGCGGGGCTGGGACCTGCAGCCTGTGCTGAGCGAGGGCGGATTGTCCTCGGGTGGGACCTCCCCGGGAGCTGGCACCCAAAGGGCACCAGAACCCCCCCAATTTCTCCTCGCAGAGCAGCGACGCTCGCGTTTCTCCCCGCGCCGCTCAGGAAGCCTCGAGCGCGGAGCCGAGGAGGGACGCTCGCTCCGCGCGCCAAAAATACCCTGGATCGTCATCAAAGAGGGTTTTTTTGGCCGGCTTGGGGAGTCCAGCTCCGTTGTCGTAAAAGCAGCGAGTGATTTTATTCCTTCTTTTTTTTTTTCTTTCCCTTCTTTCTGGCTGCAGCGTGGGGGTAACGTGGCGACGGCAACTTTTGTAGCTGCGCTCTGCTGCTGCCTGACGAGACGATTATATTTTTTTAAACGGAGAAGCTTGGAGTTGTGAATGCTTCTCTATCTGCCTTCCCGTCCCTGAGGGTTTGGCGTGTGCCGATAGAGCCTTTCCAGGTTTTTCTCTGCAGGAGATGTGCTGCGCCTGTGCTCTTTTCTCATGGCAAAGGTCACAAATCAGGGTGTAATTAAAAAACCCACTTATATATAACGAGACATGATGAACCTGTAACCGTTGGCAGTGCTAAAGGGTATTCACTGTCCGTACAGGGATAAAAACTCTTTTAAATCCCTATTAAAACATCTTTTAATATAAGCACTTCTTCAAAAATAAAAGAGGAAAACCTTTTTGGAACCGAATAAAAAACCCCGCGTGCAATAATACGACCGTTCCTGGCCGGGTTCTCCCTTTCCGCATCTTTCCATCGGCTGGGGGGCCCTGGCAAAGGGACCCCTCTTTGGGCTGAACAGAGGTACAAGGAACGGGGCTCCTCTTACCTCGGCCGGGGTTTATTTTTCCCCCTCCTCTTACGGGTGAGTAGAAAGCCTTGGAAGCTTCAATTCACGTGTCTTTTTGTGGGGTTTTTTTTTTTCATACATCGAAAGGGGAAAATAGGCCGAGGAGCCAATATTCCACTGGCACTTGGGGCTGCAAGGGGAAACCTGCCGCAGCCCCGGCTAAATCACCGCAGCTATCAGGGGCTTCAGGGCTGCGTTTTTGGGGTTTTTTTTTAAAAAAAATACCCCTTTTTTCCTATTTTCTCCACCCGGCTGTGGCAGCTCTGCTTAATATAAAACATCAGATGTCCCCAAGTCCCCAGGACATCAGTTTTTCGAGTACCAACTCGGGAGTATTCCCCAACCGTCCGTGGAAATAAAGCGTGTTTTGGGGCTGTTTGATAGTAGAATTTCTATTTACGGAAGGGTGCGTGGGAAGAGGGTGAGCTCAGGGGAGCTGTCAGCGGGCCGGGGCGACAGCGCTGCTGGGGAGGCATGTGCTGGCACGGGGCCACCGCGAATAGCTCTGACATAACGGCTCTTAAAATAAAAATAATAATAATAATAATAATAATTTCCATGTTTTTCTTTCTATGATGTACCTCTCCAGCAGAACCCCCCGACGAAACCGTTGGACCTCTGCAAAGAGAGCGCATCTGTGTTTCATTTTATAGCTGAAGAATAGTAATTAAGATGCTTTTGCGGAGCCAGGGCTTGGAAAACTAAAAATAAAAGCCATATAGGCGCGATACCAGACCTCCGAGCACCGTAAACTTTCCTTCCCCCCCCCGTCCTCGCCCTCCCAGCCCCGTCAGACCCCCGAGCGCGGCTCGTTTCGGGGCCAAGCCCCTTGTCGTTTCGGGGAGCGGAGCGGTTCGGGGTGTGCTGCAGAGGCAGAGATAAATCACGGGCTGAAAGGGGATGCTGCAGAGAAAGGGGATTTTTGGCTAAATCCAGAGGAGCGGCGCAAACGCCGCCCTGCGTAGAGGGGAAAGCATCCCTGCGGGCAGCGAGGGGGGGTCTCCCGCAGCCCCCGGAATTGGGGGCATCATGCAAAGCATCGGGGGCGGCTCTTTCCTGGTGGCGACGCGTGTACAAACCCCGGTCCCCAGGCTTGAAATGACTTTCCTCCTCTCTTTCTCACGTTTGACCCCTGAATATTGCAGGGGGGGTAAAAAAAAACCCAACAAGCTGTTTTCTGGCCCTCCATCACCTCCGGGTGCTTCTGGCCCCACGCAAATGAAAAATTAATTTTCCCCAGCTCGAGCCGAAAGCGCTTAAAGAGGAGACGGGGCTCAATGAGATTCACTCGAAAGCGCTCGCCGGCTGGCAGGAGTCGTGCCGGAACGATAACCGTCGGCTGAGGGGATGAGCGAGGCCCCGGGGGACCGGGAAAAGCTCAGTGGCAGCTTGAAGAAGAGGCAAAAAATAAAAAAAAAAAAAAATAGATTTGAGTTTTACACTCCAATAAGCTTAAGTTTAGCAGGAGGACGATTAAAAATTAATAAGATGGTCAACGTGTAGAGAGGGGAAGGCGCAGCTGGAGGGAGGCTGGGCAAAATATATGTATTTTGGATGCTGCAGCGCTCGGGCGGCTTTAAGCCTGTATGTAGGCACTGTGTTTTTGGGAAGGAGCGGTTAAATAGGTTTCCGCTCCTCACAGCGGGGAGCCCCTCACCCAGGCGTCTGGGCCGGCCAGGCGGCTGGCTTCTTGAAACGGAGGTGGTGCCGAACGCCTGAACCCCGCGATTCCGTGAACTCCTCTGCGGTCCCGCTGACCCGGAGTTCAACATCTGCCGCAGCTGGGCTCCGTGTTGCCTTACGGTTGGAAAAACAGGGGGTTTGGGGGTTTTACTCTGTGCTTTCCCACCGGCGGGACCCGGCCGCGCCGGCGGAGCTTTCTCCGCAACCCTTGCAGCGCGGCTCCTAGAAGCAGAGCAACTTTTTCCCTCCTCTTTTCCAAGCCTTCGCCGCTGACAGTAGGGGCTGGAAGCCGTCCAAGGCTGTCGGTATAAATCTCGCTGACCTTGTTTCACCGTCCCTTAACTTGCGGTTCAGCATCTCCCATCAGCCGAGGCCGGCGTCGACTTCCACTTTCCGCCTCATTTATTCCTTTTTCAGCTTTACGGTTTCATTTCCCAAGCTTGCCTCTTCATCCCTGGGTGGGCGGGGGGCTGAGGGGGGACTCCCGGCCCCTCAAAACCTCCCAGCGAGGCGGCCGAGGCAAATATTTCGGAGGAATTTGGCGACGCAGCTGTAATCGAGCGCTCTGCTAGGAGACGCGCTGTAGGGATGAGCCTGAGCCCGGCTGGCGGGAGAAGCGATGCTCGGAGGCGCGGCGCGCTGCGGTTAGGTGGGATGAAGGAAAGACGCTTCCCTTGGGATCAGGCCGGGTGCAGGGCTCTGATCCCAGCAAAAGCTGCCCAGGTCCATCAGGAGGACGCGTGCCCCGGTAGGGCTTGTGCTCCGTCCCCGTCTTGGCGCAGGGCGCGCGGCTGCGTGGGAATCTGTCGCTCTCCGGAGGGTTCTTGCTGCCGTCCTTCACGCGTTATCCCCGTCCTCCTGCGGCAACCTGATGTCGCGCCGGCTGGCCGGCTGCCGCGGGGGAACGGCCTCGTGCCACGTGCTCGCGGGACGCGGGCCTCGCTGAGGAGGCAAAGAGGCCCGTAGCCTTCGGAGACGTGGGCTGCAGCGTGGCCGGCGACGGGAAGAGGGTAGGACCTTGCGCCACGGGAGTTCACCGTGGTTTCCCATCCCAGCTTGGCTCAGCCATTCCGGAGTCCCGGCTCTCCCTCCTGGGACTTTGAAAAGGGCATTGGGAGCCTGAGTCCTCCCAAAACTCAGCAGCATCATGGGCTACTTGCTTCCTAGGTGCTAAATCCATACGAAGAACTTGGTTTTCCAGCTGCTGTGAAGGCTCACCTTAAAAATTGTGGTGATGCCAGCGTGTTCGGGGCCTCTTGGAAGAACATTCCCAGTCGCTGCCGTTGCCGCTTGGCTTCGTAAGAGCACCCAGCACCTTTGGTACGTTAGCAGGAGGAGTTTGGTGGCAGGATGTGTCAGACGTGCGTATTTGCATCGGTATTTTCCCTGCGCAAAGCTTGTGGCTCCGAGTTTGCGCGCGGGTGTCGGGGGTGCTGGTGCGCAAGGGTCCCAAGGGACGCGCAAGGGACCCAAGGGGTGCGCAAGGGTCCCAAGGGACGCGCAAGGGACCCAAGGGGTGCGTAAGGGTCCCAAGGGACGCGCAAGGGACCCAAGGGTGCGCAAGGCAGATGGGCATGGCTTTGCTTTTGCACTTCTGGAGGAAAAGCCCAAGAAGCCTTGAAGTCGTATCCCCGGACCTTTGTGGAGGATTAGGGTGGCTAATTGGATTTTCTTGGGGGTGCACGGCGAGCTCGGCGTCGCAGCCAGGGGAAAAGCGCCGGCCTGAATAGGGAGAGGTCAGAGGAGATCGGAGAAGGCTGCGGAGGGGCACGGCAGCTATCTTCACGCAGGGAAAGGGCTGTAGGAAAGGCAAGAAAATCCAAGGCAATGGCACAAAAACTCTTGGGTGTAAGCAGCTGCAAGAAACATTTAGGTAAAACAGGAGGAAAAACTTTCCAAGATAAGAAAAGTAAGATATGGTAAAAAAAAAAAAGAAGTCCTGGGGGCTTGCGGAGGCTCCCTCCATCTTTGGAGGTCTTAAAGCGCGGATTAGGGAGAGATCTGCCAGGAATGATCCTGCCTCGGGGCAGCCGGAGACCAGATGATGTGCCTGTCAGCTCTCTGCCTCCACGAGCAGGGCTTGTGCTTCCCCCTCCTCTTCTCCTGGGCGAGCACAGCACCTTTGCGCCTCTCCTCGGTGGTCTTCTACCCTAAAAATCCCCCCGGAAAGAGCTGCAATGCCGCAGAAGGGCTGCCTTTCCCCGCTTCGCCTGGGGGCCGCTTGGGAGCGGGAGGGGAAGATGCTGAGGGGGGTTCTCTCTCCGTTTGCCGGGTTAATCTCCCGGCGGCTCTGCGTGTCTGAGGGATGAGGTCATGCTCGCTCACCCCCAGCCGGCTGGTGCTCGCCCTTCGGTCCCTCCGGCGTGGGGAGCTGGGGGCGGGTGGGATCGCGCTCCCTGCAACGGCTCCGCGGCCCCGCGCCGTGGGGTCTTGGATGTCTCCCTAAGCGCCGAGCACGGCCGCAGACCCGCGCCCGTCTCCGGGCACGGATGTGGGTGCGCTCGGGATGGGGATAGGCGTCGGGTAAAAACCCCGGCCATGCCCCTTGCCCATCTTACCTGTGCCCGGGACGCTAGTCCATCTCTCCTGGGACGCTAGTCCATCTCTCCCAGGGATGCTAGTCCATCTGTCCCAGGGATTGCTAGTCCATCTCTCCCAGGATGCTAGTCCATCTCTCCCGGGGATGCTAATCCATCTCTCCCAGGGCTCCTGCTTGCTTCTTGCAGCTGCTTTTAAAAGCACAAACCAACCCAACCCGCTGGAAAATGCTTTTTTCCTCCTTCTGCATTCTTTTCATTCCCCCCCCCCAACTTTTCTTGCCAGAAATGAGCCCATTGTGAGGATGGGGCTGGTGGTTACTCAATCCGAGCGCAGGGGGCGGCTGTTTCGTAGCCTTTTGGATTCACAAGCAGAAGCTTTAAATCTCTGGGAAGAAGAAATGTGGTGACTGATGGCTGGAAATACAGCCCTCGCTTCTCGCTCCGGTAGATCCTGAGCTCTTGGCTCCTAAATTCATGATATTGTGGATAGAAAAGCCAGTTTAGGTAATTGGTGGAGATATTGCTGTGATTTTATTAGACCTAATGCCCTCCCCTCCAGGAGGCTTGCACAGCTGAGCAAAACAACGGGTGCCCATCAAGACACAAAAAATAGACCCAATTAAGTATTTTTTTGTTTTTAAGAAATCCTTCCAGCTTGGCGTGAGGGTTTTCCCAGCCCTCACATTCAGGATTAATCGCGCTTGGGGGCCAACAGCCGCATCTCCTGCCGGCGGGGAGGGACTGCCCCGCGCAGAGGTTTGGGGCACGTCGCCTGGGCTCCGGCTCCGAGTGGTACCCGGCCGGGATGGGCAGAGCTTGGGTACTGCCAGATAAAAACCGGGCTTTGGGAATACACGCCGGAGTCTCCCGGAGGGAAATCTGTCCGATTGGGGGTTTAAAAGCAGCAGCTGTTGGCAGCTTTCTTCTCTGGAAGCTGGAAAGAAAAGCTGCTCCTCCCCAGACCGAGAGGTCACCTAATAAATGGGAAAGTCCCCGAAAAGACGTCGCTGGCAAATCTCAGCGCTGAAGAGAGGAGCGCCTGTTGAATCAGAAAAGGGAATTACAAAGTGTATTATCGATGGCGGAAACGGGGGCTCGAGATAAAGCGGCGCTCGAGGAGGGGAAAACAGGAAAGGGCTCCATTTGAGCTCAAAAACGGAAAGGAAAAGGTTAAGCCTAAAGTCAAGGAGAAGGGTCAGGGCAGAGCTAAAGGCCAGGAGGGGAAAGGCGAAGCTAGGAGACAAAGGGAGAAGAGAGGGGCCAAGGCAAAGGGGAAGGACGCGGGAGGGGGAGGACAAGCGGGGAAGGAAAGCAAAGGACGAAACGGGGGGCAGAGGGGCCGGGGGTCGCTGTGGGGGTGGCTTCCCCCCAGCTGCAGCTGAGATGGGGTGTTGCCGG
Organism: Phoenicopterus ruber ruber; assembly: GCA_009819775.1. Taxonomy (NCBI): domain Eukaryota; kingdom Metazoa; phylum Chordata; class Aves; order Phoenicopteriformes; family Phoenicopteridae; genus Phoenicopterus; species Phoenicopterus ruber. Next base: position 3,677,863 of record CM020221.1, read on the forward strand.
GCTTTTGGGGGGCAAGAGGGAACGAGTCGACGGGGAAAAGAAGCTGGGGTGTCTGGGTACCCGCCCTGCTGCCTCGGCCAAGCCCCCCCCGGGGTGTGCGGGACACCGGGGTCTCCTCTCTGCGGCTTCTGCCCCGCTTGGGGCGATGCTACGACGCAGTCGCCGTCTCCCCTCTCCGTTATTCATTTATGATCAAAACCCAAATGGTCGCAGATCTCGATTTGGCTTTCCTAGCAAGAAATACCCCGTAGTTCCCTCGCTTTTTCGTTCTCCCCATCTTCTCGTTCCGCTGGGAAGCGGGAGGAAGAAGGCTGGAAAGAAGAGCAACTTTTCCTTTTTAAATGACGGTGTAGTGGTGGAGAGAACTCAAAACTCCACTTGCAGCGGTCGATCATTTTAATATTTCAGGCGGGTGAGACCCAGGGGTAGGGTGACAAATTAACATCCCGGCATCTTGAAGCTCGTGAAATCCCCTCGGGGGTCTTGCTCCCACCACGCGTAGCAGGTTATAGGATCCGTACCCAAACCCATTTCTTTGTCACCTTTAGAAAGTCCGCACGTGGGAGGAATGGCGTTGCAGTCCACGGCCATCGTCGTTCGGCCAGATTTACGCCGCCGAAGCCAACGGTTTGGTAACGTCGGGGAAGTGTTAACGGTCTAGAGGGACTGAATGAGTTCATGGATCTTGCGGATGAAGAAACAGTTTCTGCCTCTGCAAAAAAAAGTAATTAAATGATGTTTTGTGGAGCCGTTCTTCACGAGTAAAGTATGCTCTTTATTACGTGTTTCGGCATAAATCTATTTAGTCATAATAAGGGCTTGTTCCAGCTTTAACGCTCTATCGGGTGCACATCTGCCTAAATCACCTAAAATGCTTGGAGCACAAATTCTTTTTCTATCTTCCATGCGAAGAATCTCTTACATATCACTTCTTGGGTTCAATTATATATTGCGCTACGCAACGGAAGCGTGCAAAGACTTAAATCGGGAGATGAAATCTGCTTTGTCCAACTTGAAATTCTCTTTCTCTAGCTGAAGTAATTCATCTCTCTCGTGGAGGTATCTTCTGGCTTTACCTACCGGGTTTGTTTGGTTGGATTTTGATCCCCGAGCCCCGAGCTGCCCCTGCTTTCCCCCAAACCCAACCCCATCACCCAGCGAGGCTCTTCACGTCCATCCGCGGCTCCAGAGGGATGCCTTGGCAGCATCCCAGCAGCGTGAGGCGACTGGAGAGCGCTGAAGCGCCGCTTCCCTCAGCGCTTCGCCACAACCGGCCGCAGCAGGACCATCTCCAAGGGGTTCCCCGTCCCCACGCGTGGATCCTTCCCGCCGGCACCGAGCAGCTCTGCCATCCCCACGCGTCCACGGCGGAGGTAAGCAGGGCTTTCCGAAGGTGGCTTTTCTCAAACGGTGGTCCTCTCCTGTCGCTCCCGGCAGCACCGCGCTGCTGGGCTGGGAGCAAAGCTCCAACCGAGGTCCTACCGAGGAGATCCAAAATAATAATCCTAACGGTAGAGCCGATGGGAAGTTTGAAGCCCGGCGCGTTGTTTTCCCTGCTCGCCCTTCCCATCGCGCTCTGGCTCCTGCGGCGGCTTAGACGACAAGATCTTCAAGGCAGGGATTACCTCTTAGGACAGGCTTTGGGTTGCAGAGCGTTGACCATAACCTGAACTGCCCCTGAGGCCCCAGCTAAGTCATAATCCGTATTACCGGTGCCGCAGCACAGCCCCCTCCCTGGAGCCGGCCTGAGAGTCCTGTCCGGAATGAGGTTCGGAAGAAAAAAACCAGCTGGACCCAGGGAATGCAAGCGGTACCAGAAGGCACGTTCCTCTGCGCTGGTGGAGCTCTGGGCAGAGGCACCGAGAGGCGGCCGCCCGTCCTCTGCCCCGGCCTTGAAGCATTTGCGTGGTGGGTGCCTCCCGCAATGAAAACAAGCGACGAGAGAAGCCCCTTTACTGCGGCGGCGGATTTGCCGAAATCCCGTTTATTTTTTAGGTGACGGCCTCGTTTATTTGCCCCTCGTTAGGGCGGTAGCGAGGAGCCTGTGTACCGAACCGCGTGGGCAAAGCTTTGGCTTTTGACCCGAGCGGCGGTCATCCTTGGAGAGCCGGCCGCACGCCATCCAGAACCGCGGCGCTGCCGGCGCGCAAGCGCCTTCTCCCATCGTGTCCCTTCCTAAAAAGAGAAGGGAGGAGTACGAAACCATCACCCCGGCTCGTTCTGCACGGGAGGTTCACCTCCACCCCGTGAGGCAGCAGCGGTTGAAGGGCTGGGAGCCGATTTGGCTCTCCCCCACGGAGCTCCTCTGTGCCGGGTCCCGCTCCGGCGCCGGGTTTTGGGGAGCGTAAGCGGGGGGGGGGTGTGCAGAGCAGGGGGGGTCCGGCTGCCCCGCCGCGCCTCGCCTTTGTTCGGGCAGGGCCGGAGCGGGGCGGGGGAGGGAGGGAGGGAGGCAGGCGGGGAGGGAGGGCTGGCGGGCCGGGGCCGGCTGCCCGAGACGGCTTTTGGGGGTTGGTTTGGTTAATTCCCCAGAAAAAGAACCATCCAAACGCAAGCCGAGAACTTTTAAATTTTTTTTTAAAGTTAAGAAAAAATTTTAAAAAATAAAAAATAAAAAAATTAAAAAATTTGGGGAAAATAATACACCCACCTCCCCCCGCCCTTAACTCCCACCCCTTCGCGCAGACCCTGCCCCCGGCCCGCCCCACGCCGCGCACGGGGGCCGCGGGCGCGCAGCGCGGCACCGCCCGGCCCCCCCCCCCCCGCCCCCCGGAGGCGGCAGCGGCGGCGGCGGCGGCGGGAGCGGCCCCGGCCCCGGCCCCGGCGGCGGCGGCGGCGGCGGGGGGAGGCGGTCGCCGGGCGCCGCCCGCCCCGCAGCCCGCCCCGCATCGCGCCCGCCCCGCAGCCCGCCGCGCCGCGCCGCCGGCCCCAAATGGATTATCTGCGCCTGGTGCTCTCCTGCCTCGTCCCCCTGCACGGCTGCCTGGCCGCCGGCAGCGCCCCAGGTACGGCCCCCGCCTCCCCCCTGCCCCCCCGCGCCGGGGGTCCCCGCGGTTTGGGGGGGCGGGGGGGTGACAGGTGGCTTGCACCCCGGAGGATGGGGAGAAGGGCGAGGGCTGCCGGCGGCGGGGGGGGGGGGCTGGCTTTGGAGGGGAAATTGGGGGGAGATGGAGGCTGGGTGAGAAATAGTTGGCGTGCTTGGCGTGCGAGGGGCACGTCAGCCCGAGTTTATTCTGCTACGTTTGACGCGCCCGGTTAAAACTACAAAGCGGAGCTGCGTTGGGAGGGAAGAGCGGCCGTTGGGCTCGCCGAAGGCTCCCGCGGTCGGGTCGGCCACCGGCATCCCGACGCGTGAGCGGGATGCTCCGTGCCCGTCGCCGAGCCCTTTCCCTCCGTCTCGTCTCCGCAGAGCTCCTCCTGTCCGGCAAACTCAGCGAGTATGGTGTGATCGTCCCCTTCAGCGCCGATTGCCGGGGACGCTTCCTCTCGCACGTGGTGTCCGGCGACGCGGCGGCGGGGATCGGCCAAGCCGCCTGTCCCCCGGCCCCGCGCCCGTCCCGCCGCCGCGTCCCCCGCAGCCCCCTGGATGAGTCCCCCCAGCGCCGCCGGGCCGGCGGCCGCTTGCTCTACTTCAACGTCACGGTTTTCGGGAAGGAGCTGCACCTCCGGCTGAGGCCCAACCGGCGGCTGGTGCCGCCGGGCGCCGTGGCCGAATGGCAGGAGGATTTTGAGGTGCTTTTCCGGGAACCCCTCCAACAACGGTGCCTTTTCACCGGCGACATCTCCGGCATGCCCGGCGCCGCCGTGGCCATCAGCAACTGCGACGGACTGGTAAGCTCGAGGCCGGCGGGGCGGTTCGTGCGCGCTGCCCGTGTTTTGGTGCGGTTTTCTCTGCAGAGGTGGAGCGCCGTGTCCCGAAACGTGATTTTTTTTTGGTGGCGCGTTAGGCGGCTGCCCCGTACGTTGCCCTTTACCGGCTGGCTGCCGCCGGTTCCCTTTCCCCACGTGGCGTCAGCGGGGCAGGGTCCTACACGTGCGACGCAGCTAGATTTATTTAAAGGGGTTGAAAAAAACGGCTCGTCCCGTGCCTGAGCTGCCTCCGGGCCGAGGGGGACCGTGGCAGATGCTGTTCCGCCCGCGGGCTCTGCCGTGGCTCCGGGATGGGTACGGCGCTGCCGCTTCGCCCTCGCTCGCCCGTGGTTTGCCTGGCGACCGCTTCGGGAACTTTTCCCACCTCTTAAATGAGGCCGGGTGAGCTCGAGCGTCTCCCGAAATCACTGGTAGCACGCGGTCTTGCTCCCGCTACGCATCTTTTTGGGGGAAGAGCTCTTTTTTTTTTTTTTTTCCCCTCCTAATGGCCCACGTGCTCGGAGCCTTTTGGCTTTCCGAGGGCAGGGTGAGCGCAGCTGAGCGTCGGTAGCTTTGCTGCCACGGCGCTTTCACGACTTAACTGGCTCGGTTCCCTCCTTATCCCCGGCGTCTGCTCTGCCCGCGGGTTTCCTACCTTTGATACGCTTGAGGAATTGCTTCTCGTTTCTTTTTTTTTTTATACCGTTGGCCCATTGCCCTTCAAATTTCCTTTGAGCCGGTTTAATTCTCGGTTTAGGTGCCAGCGTTTGCCGTTTTCTCCTGGTACCACTTACGGTACTCCCGGCTTGGAATAAACGTCTTATTTTGCTTTTTTTTTTTTTTTTCTTTCATTGTTTTTATATTTCTTTTTTGGTTGTTTTATTCTGGGAGTTCCTTAGCCAATTTTGGCTGCTAGCACAAACAATTTGGCATTCCTTTCTTTTTATATAGCGCCTGGTGTTACTATACAAGTAGAAATGACAGAGCAGCACAGCTATGGATACATATTTCGCCTACGTATAGCAGTTTGTTTTTTTTTTTTTTATTGCTGACAATTTTAGCACATAATCCACACCTTTTGAAGCGTCTTTTTTGGAATGGGACGGAGGTGTGAATTTGCAGAAATTTTCTCCCCGGCGCGGATCGCGAAAACCTGGTAGGAGCAGCGATGCCGGTTTAGGACGCGGCGTGTAGCGCGGGATGCTTTCGCGCGTGGGTTTACGCAGCCGTCCCTGTCTTGCCATCCACGGTACCCCTGCGCCCGCTCTTTTAAGCTCACGTAAAGGAAGGAATGGCTTTTCCCCCGGGATCAGCACGTCGGGGTGCTTGCTTCGTCCCGCTTTGCCTTCGTTAACCCCCGCTGCAGCCAGCTCTGCGGGGTGGGAGCAGCCGAGCCGCGTTGCGCCGATGCGACGGGGCTTCGGCGGTTTGCAAACGCCGAGGGCTTCTGCAGGGCGGCTTTGGTGCGTCCCCGTTTACCGAAGCTACCCTGGGACACGGCGTGAGCGTCGCGGTTGCCGACGCGTTGTCTCGCAGATGTTTTATTTCTTCGTGTAGAGCTCCGGCAGCATCAGGGAAGAGAAAAAAGAAAAAAAAAACACTTTTTTTTTTTTTTTCTTTTGCTTCCTGCAATGTATTTATCGCTCCGTGGCCAACAAATAAATGCCCTGGCCTCGAGCAGCAATTTCCCATCATCCGGCGAAAGCACATGTGGCGATCGCAGGCTGGGGGAAGAGGTCGGGAGGACAGAGCCCGAGCCGGGGCTGTGCTCCTCCTCCAGCAAAGAGGATTTTGCGATACATCCAACGCAGCAGTTGGTTTCTCTCTTTCCTGGGTTTTTCTGGCTGGTGTCGGTTGCTGTGTGATCCTCTGGCTTCAGTTAGTCCCACAGCTTGTATCTGCTCAGGGTCCGTCCCCTTTGGAGGAGCTGTGAGACCAAGAGGACCCCCAAAAAGCAGCCAAAAGAGCTTGGTTGAGCAAAGGGAGCAAGAAACGGAACCGAAACCCGGCGACAGGCGTGGGTGGGATGGGAGGCCGGCGTTTACGACCACGCTGTGCTTCCAGCGTGACCCAGCAGAGCATCTGGGAGGGACGGACACGCTCGGGAGCGTTGTTAACGTCGTGGTAGGTAGGGACTAAGCCGACGCGGGGAGCGCCGGCCGTAGGTAGCCCTGTTGCTCTTCGACGTGCGCGTCCCCTGGCATTGCTGTGGGTTTTTTTTCTTTTCTTTTTCTGGAAGTTCTCCACGAGCTTCGAAAGGGGACGGCGGCTTTCGCGTCCCGGTATAGCGTGCGCGGGACCGCGCTCAGCCGCTCGTTTGCGGTCGGAGGAAGCGTTCCGGGATGCTGCGGATGAAGGCTGTGTACGCAAAGAGATTACGCTGTGTATAAGCAGAGACTGAGATTATAAATAATGACGGGGGGAAAAAACCCCAGTTCTTGAAAAAGAGAGCACACGTTAAGTCTTTCCTAAGCGCGTATTTAGCCACGGGAGTGAGCTGATTTTTTTCACAGATGCCAAAGCCACGGCACCTTCCACGGCTGTTATTTGCTGCGGGCATCCACGCGTGAAAATCCGGCCTTTTTTTTTTATTTTTGCAAGGGTGTCTCCTACCAGGGTGGGAAGATGCTGTCGTCCATAACATAATTTCAAAGCTGATCCAAGCCACCAAATTCCTAACTGGTAAAGCAGCATTAGTCAGAAATCTTCCCCCCCCCCGGCAGACGCATCTCGCTGCAGCGAAGGCATCCCGTCTTTCCACGCCGCGTGTGGTCGACCTCGCTTCCTTCGTGCTTTGCCGGTTGCCGAGATGGGCGAAGAATTATCGTCTGTAGGCACCGTCTTTGCTTTCCGTGGCTGACTTTACCCCGCTGCTCTCGGGGGGGTTGTTTGCACCAAACACCGACGTGCCGCAAACTGTAGAGCCAGCGTTTTCCGTCCCTGTCGCCCTGGCCTGCTCCGGGTGGGTGGCAGCGGATAAGCAGAGCACAAAAGCCCTCAGGAGCAGGAATTAACAGGCAACGAAGGGAGAAACAGTCCCCGTCGTGATGCCCCAGCGCAAAAAGCACGGTTTTCTCTTCCAGGATTTTCCCTGCGGCTCCTGAACTGTAGGGTTGAGTTTGGGAAGAAAAAAAAGGTGCTGGTTTAAGTGCCTGGAGGGTGAGATGGCTCAAGATGTTGCTCTGGATGGGAACGGAGCGAGCGTGTCTGGAGGCGGTACTTTACCCCGCTGGAAAGTGCTCTCTGCGTCCCGCTTAGTGTCTTGCCCGAGTTTGCAATGCCAGACCCCGTGCCCGGTGAAAGAGCATGGAGTGAAAGTCTCGGCGGTTAATTATCTCGCTTAATCCCGTGCTCCCCCCCCGTGACGCCAACGAGCTTGCGGATGGAGAGGTACCCAAATAGGGGCCGTGCCCTGGTGCCCCGCGCGCCGTGCTGCTGCCAGGCGCGGTCCAGGTCGGCGCAGGGCAGACGCGTCCCCCTACGGATGCCCCCGACGCCCTCGCCGGGCAATCTCTGCGTGAGCGGGGCTAGCGAGGGCGCCTGCGTTCACGCAGCCCGGCTTTCTGGGACTTTGTGTCCAAATGAAGTGTGAATCGCGTAGGAAAAATACATGCTATGCACGCAGCTGGATTTCCCCCTCCTCGGCGCTGTTTGCCGCTCTGGCTGAGCGGAGCGGCTTTATTAATTTTTCCACGTTTCGGCTGCGTTGAAGTGTCAGAATGTCCTGAATTCCTGCGGGAGTTGGAGCTTTTTACCCAGCGGTGGCGGAGGAGTCGCTTACCCGGGGTGCTGGGGGTGGGGGGGTCCCCCTTAGCGAGGCTGGCGCCGGGCCAGTTCGTCTCTCCCGTAGCCTGGGGAGACGCAGGAGAGCTGGAAAAGAGGCTTCACCCTCTGCGAGCTGGCAGAAGCGAGTTTGGTGTTTTCCTCAAAAGAAACAAAAAAGTGTATTTTCCCTCTTTCCAGTGGAATTGTCTTCAAAGGGCTATTTTCTAGTTTGGGAATTACCTTCACCGAGAGCTGCAGGCAGCATCTCCTGTTAGAAATATCAGTCACGATAGTCCCACCTTGCCGGGTTTCATTTGATTTGGTATTATTAAACCAAATAGAACTGGAGGTGGGAAGCACACGGCAACTTGATCGTTGAGGATGGGATCGCTCTCTTGGCAAGAGCCCAAGGAAGGCTTATGGGGGCTTTTTGGGTGGCGTCTGGCCTCTCTTGCTGCCTCCCTCCCGTTACAACCTTCCCAAAATGCTGAAATACAACCCCAGCTGCTCCTTTCTAAGGCCGAGCAGGTTCGTGCACGCTTCTTGCGATGATGTTTTTGGTGTGGTTTTTTTTTTTTTCATTTTCGTAAATGCCAAGGTGACTGCTGCGGTTTCTGTGGCGTTTCTTCGGCTGCTCTCATGAGACGCGCGCACAAGTCCTCGCGGTTCCCACTTTGCCTGCCGGTCGGCGCTGGAGTCGGCAGCGTGTTGCATCCCGCCTTCGGGAGAAAGCACGGGCGAGAAAGTCTGGGCTGCTTTATTTCTTGAGCCGTATATAATTAGTCACGAGCCGTAGAGCGGCGCAAACCCAAGTGGGCTGTGGCTCGGGACCAGGCTCTTTCATATTTTAATCCAGCCTTGCCCCGGCGCGGCTTTCCTCCGGCCGCCTGACTCAGCAAGTCCCGGCTCTCGCCGTAAACCGGGGTTGGGGTGCCTCGGCCCGGGTGAAACGCCCCGTGGCAGGGCTGCGGGGGGGTAGCGGTGTCCCGGCAGACCTCCTCCTGGGGCAGGGGTTTGCTGCTTCTGCCGCCGGGCTGACACGGGGTGCTGGCAGGGGTACCGCGCCGGGCGCTTTCGGGTAGCGATGTGTAGCGATGTGGCAGCTGGAAGCGCGTTAGTTGGTGGGAAACCGTCAGCGTGATCCACGCGTGGACAATCCAGGCGTGTTTGTGATGCCTGTGTCAGATGCCCAGCGCTCTGTCCTCCGTAGCCTCTCATTTTCGTGTTAAGCGATGGATGCCCACCTTCTCTTCTCATACAATAAAGAGCAACGGGTTGGACCTGCCCCATCATCATGGACTCGCCCAACCATCGCTGGACCTGACCTGTGGGTTGGCTCCCTGGTTTGATCCCTGCCTCATCACCGCCGCCTTGCCTGGTGCTCCAGACTCTTGGTTGAACCTGGCGGTGAGCTTCATCTCCTTGGCTGGGGGTGGTGGGACGAGCCCTGGGCCGGAGAGGTCCTGCCCTGGTGACCCAAACGTCTCCTACGGGAAGGACCTGAGATACGTGTGTCGGGCAAGTTGATCCTAGCGCGACTGCCCGTACTTAGATTCCTCGGGAAGGAGGTAAACCAAACCCAGCCAAAAACCTGCTTTCCAGAGGAGTTAAGCAGCTAATAAAACCCAAGTGGAGCAGGAAATTTGATGAAGTCTAACAGAGCCAGGTTGGCTGATGCCACGATGAATGCAACGGTACGTGAATGCAAAGGGGATCCAATGACCCAGGCGGGCTTGGAAGAGCCCCAGCTTTGCCTGGCTGTTTACAGAGCCCAGCTCACATCTTCGTACTGCTCTGTGCAACATATATATATATATATATATTATTTTTATTTCATTTTATTTGATGAAAACAGTTCCAATACCCCAGCCCTGATGAGGACTCCAGTAGGGTACATGCTGCGGAAGGCTTTGCTATAAGAACAGATCCATATGTTCTGCCTGCGCTTTCCAGGCAGCTATTCAACAGCAGGCAGCGGCGGGCAGCGCCGGGGGGAAGGAGCGCGCCTGCGTGATGGAGGGAGCCGGGAAAAATGCCGGGCTGGGGGGGGCTGCCCGCGGGATGGAAGCCAAATCCTGGCGATCCTTGTGCTTGCCCGAGGCCTGAGCCAGCCGGCGCTGCGGGGTACGAGCGCTCGGGCTGACGTCGAGGGGGATTTGATGGGAGCTTGGTGTTAATTAGGAGCAGGTTCGGTAGCCAGGACGACATTTCCAGCGATGTTTGCCCTCTCATTCATCTTTCCCCGTCTTCGGGAGGTGGAGTCGTAACGCTTTCCAGCTTCTCCTCCAAAGGGATTCCCCCGCCTTGATTCCCAAGCGCTTCACGGGGCAAAGATGCCGGTTTCTTTTTCCCTCCTTCTCGCTGTGACTGCGGTTAGTAGCGTCGGGGAAATGGCTGGTTTCCTCACCGCCACCCTGGGGATGGGGATGAGGATGAGGATGGGGAGGGTGCAGGGAGGTGAGGCGGCGTGGGAGCCCGTACAGCCTGTATCCCCTGATGCGCAGGGTTAGGCAGGAAAACTCCTCGCTGATGAGAAGGAGCCGAGTTTCCGAGCCATGTAAAGACGTAACGTGAACCGTGGCTAGAGGTTTTTTTTTTCCCCGTTGTTTTTTTTCCCCCTTTTTTATTTTTTTTTCCCCACCTACAGGAGAAATTAAGGGTCATCATACCTGAACATGGTAATGGAGCCATGCCAGGGCCATGGAGTAGCAACAAGACACCCCGTTTATTTGGGATGCTTTTTCCCCTCGCATTCCCTTGGATATTCGGAAAAATCTCTTTCCCGAAAGGGCTGTCGGGCCCTGGCACAGGGGTGGAGTCCCCATCCCTGGAGGGATTGAAAAGCCGTGTAGATGTGGCGCTTGGGGACATGGGTTAGTGGTGGCCTTGGTGGTGCTGGGTTAACGGCTGGACTCGATGATCTTGGAGGTCTCTCCCAACCAGAACGATTCCATGATTCATGCGTGCTCCGCGTCACTATTAAATGAGTATATTGAGTGTGTACGTACACATACGCGTATATAAAACACACACCTATTTTTCTCCCTTTTCTTTATGTCTTTGGGGAGTCCAGGCTGGCCTGATTCGGACAGACAGCAACGAGTTCTTCATCGAGCCCCTGGAGCGGGGGCAGCAGGAGACGGAGGAGCACGGGAGGGCCCACGTGGTGTACCGCCGGTCGGCCATCCGGCAGGACGGCGCCGAGCCCCGCCGCGACCTGCACCCCGAAGGTAGGGGCTCCCGGGATCTCGCCTCTCCCAGCAACGGATAGTAAATGTTTCTGGAGGGGGAGGGAGGATTTCTCCTTCCACTTGCCCTCTGGCTTGTACATCTCACCCTACGGCTTTCGGCTGGCGTTAACTGCCAGTTGGGTCGTCGGCGAGAAGAGAGGAAGGAAACTGCTGGGAACTTTGAAGTTCTTCCAAATTTGGTAAAAGTTGGATGAGTTACACACGAGTTCTTCTTCCTCTTGGAAGAGGAAGAATCTCCTAGGTGGGTGTGATCAGGCCCATGGATGATCGCATCGGCCTTGGGATGGGGAGCAGAGCGAAGGGGTCAGGAGGAGCCGGGCTTGGTCCGACCTGGCCCGGCGTAGGTGCTGCAATCTTGTTCTACTCACCTATATGTTGTAAAATACGGCATTGATGTGACTTTTGAACAGATGATATAAGTCCTTCCTTTTCCCAGCAGTCGTAATTCATTTCTAGTGCCTTGTCCTTTTTTTTTTTCCCCCTCCTTCTTTGCCTTGAAGGAGAAAAAGTGGCTTTTTTCTTAATAGCACCGCTTAGCCGCGCGCTGCACGCGTAAATCGCCCGCGGGCTTGCCCTCTCGCCCGCCCAAAGCCGGGAGCACCCAGAAGCGTTTACAAGCGTGGGGTCGACGTCGTGCAAAAGCGCTCTGTAAACCTGTTTATATTTACGCAGAGGCGTTAGCCTTCCCCGGTGTTTATTCACCTCTTGTTGCACCGTAATCAGCTCCCTGGTTTTTTTAAAAAAAAAAAAGTTTAAAAGTTTTCCAGGGCGTGCTTGTTGCTTTTGTAGCATCGCTAGCGGAGTTGCGGTTGAGAGCTTCGAAGGGACTGCTGGGGCGAAGGACGCGATGAAGGGCGCGATGAAGGATGCTCTGGCTGCGGCTGTCGGCTCTCAAAGAGCAGCCGCCGGCTTTGCGCGCGTCCTCCCCACCCACCCAGGGGTCCCACCGCCACCCAAGCGCCGGTGTGGGACCATCGTCGCGTCGACGCGTCTTTTGGTACTAGCGGCTCCCGATTCAGAGCCGTTTCCCCACCGCACAGCAGGCTGGATCGGCAACCTGGTTGGAGTTAACCGTCCTATTTATCGTTCCTGCTTAATTTATGGGGTTTTTTTTTGGAGCGTCAGCTCGGCGTGGGGTCACCTCACCGGCTGTTTCTCTTTCTGCCCCCCGTGCCTCGCTCAGTGCCCGGCGTGCGGGTGGGCGACCTCCCCAACTCTCTGGAGCTGATGGCGGAGCGGCTGGGGGACACGGAGCGCAAGAGGCGTCACGCCAGGAAGGACGACTACAACATCGAGGTCTTGCTGGCGGTGGACGACTCGGTCGTACGCTTCCACGGGAAGGAGCACGTCCAGAACTACGTCCTCACCCTCATGAACATAGTAAGGCTCGGCTTCGGGGGGGCCGTCGGCTCCCACCGACCCCTTGCTTTCCCGCTCTTCTCGTGCTGCCAATCTGTTATCCTGGAAAAAAAACGGGTTGGGAGGGGAAAAGGGCTGCGGGAAGGGCTGTTCCTTGGCTGGAACATTTAATAGCCGTGGCAATCGGAGCGATGGAAAGCGGAGCCCTTTGATGTTCGACTCCGTCACGTTCCCCCGGCCCACGGCAGGGTCCGGCGTGTCGGTTGCCGTCACCGTCTGTCACCTGAGTCCAAGAGCATCTTCTGTTTCTCCTGGCCAAGACCACCTCCTCCTCGTGGCCGGAATCTCGGCAAATGCTAGGAAGGAGAATGGTTGTTGATTGTTTAGTTTGAAATGATGATATTTATTTTTTATCTTGTAATTAGGATGTTTATTATTTATTTTGAATAATATTTTTCGATAGGGGGGAAGATTTTTATAGATTTTTCAGGAGTTTTTGCGCCTTCCTTGGAAAACCCGTGCACCTTGAGGATTAGTCGGATGCGTTTGCGAAGGAGTTTATAGGAGCTTCCCGGCAGCCCTGCTCTGCCCCTCTCCTCACCCGGTGGCGCGGGGCAGCCTGTGCTGATTCCCTGCACCGCCTTTCTTTCCTTTTGGAGATAAAAATGTACGTATCCCCCAAGTCCTGAGAGATGTGGAAGGATCAATATTTATTCGGCTAGCCGTCTTGTGGGAGGTTTGCTCCGCCGGCACCTGAATGTCTGCGAGTGGGGTCCGTGGTCAAAGATCTCAGTCGTGCGCTCTCCCGTTTTTGTTTGGTTTTCCGTGCTATATCCTCGCCCCTATTTATTTATTTTTATGGTAAGTACTCTCCTCCATCGCGATGGAAAGTGTTCAGAAGGCACAACCAGCTCAGAAATAACCGAGCTGTAAAGATGCTTTTGCTTTTTGGTTGCTTGTTTGTTTGTTTGGGCATTATTTCTGCCCTGGCGGGCGGGCTCGGAGCTCTATCGCCAGCAACAAAGGGGAAATGATGAACCCGAGGGGGAAGGATTTGCGGGATTAGAGGCAGAGCATAACGTGGCCAGTCCCAAATAGAGAAGACACCGGTTTTAAAAAGCAAATGTCTTCATTGCAACGTTTTATTCTCCCGATGCTCGTGGTAGGATGCTCTCAGCGTCGCTTAAATTCAATCTCGGAAAGTTTCTCCCCTTTGCTTATTAAATCCTGCTGCGAAGGGGAAGCCGCGGGGTTCCCCGTTCCGACCCCGGGCTCTTCCCACGTTACGGGGGTCGGAGATGATGTCATTTTTCCTTTCCGATCCGGGGGGACGGCCGGTTTGAGCGCCTGGGGATTGTCAGCTCTAATCAAAAGGTTGGTTTTCAGGCGCATTTCATGGTTTAGACCCCGCGGGCAGGACTTTTCAGGGAGTGAATGCGCGGGATGCTGTGCTGGGAGAAGGGAGGACCGCTGTCTATTCAAATAAAGGCAGCGCTGGGGACTTTAATGAATTAAATAAAGAGGGGGAAAAAAAGCAGCATCGATTAAAAGGGGGGAAAAACCCAGGATAATGCACGCAACAAATACTTCCCCAAGTATTATTTCCTTCTATACATTCTTCCCCCGCCCCCTTCCCCTTCTTTCTTTCTGGTTTTCAGCGCGTTTTCTTTCCAGCTTTGCCGTGACCTCCGTCCGCCTCCTCTTCCCTTGGCGCCACCTCGTTTCCTTACCGGCTCGGATTGCCTTAAAATACCCGATTCAGCATAAAAAAAAAAAAAAAAAAAATAATGCTTTCTGGCCTGGATGGCAGAGGGGGAGAGAGAGAGAGAGAGAGGAGGGTGCCGGGGGCTGGCGGGGAGGAGCGTGCTGGGACCACACAACTGAACACTAATCCCATTAGTTGGAGGCAAGGGGAAGGAGGAGAGGCTTGGCCAGCCCTCTAACGAGGAAAGGACTTAACGAGCTGGGCTGGAGCACGCCGGGGAGATGCTGCATGGGAGCCAGCCGGGAAAGCCTCCGGGAGTTTTCCTCTCAAGTTATGTCCCAAGGAAAGGGCGCGGCGAGATTGGAAGTTGATAATAAACTTGCCCGGCCTTTTCTGGGGTCCCCGTTGGGTGCCGAGGGGGTGGTGGGACACGTACCCCTTCCCGGTGCTGCGCGGGCTCGGCTCAACGCGGCCCTGCTGTAGGTAGGGTCCTGGGGCTCTCCCCGGGACACAAACCCTTTTATTAGGAACCCGGTGTCCTCTGCAGCTCGGTGATAAACGATTCGTCACGGAGAACTTTTTTTTTAAAAGAAAAAAACCAAAACCCAACTTTATTTCCTTGCCAGAAATGTGGTTTCCAGGCTCTTCGTCAAACGGCGCTGTGTCCGTCCCGGGAAGCTGCCGTGAGGATGACTGCTCCTTTTGTGCACCTCCGAGCTTCCCCACAGGCTGCCTTCCCCGCGAGCTCCCAGCCTGCGTTCCCAGCCTGCCGTTCCCTTCCTGGCTCCGAGGCTACCCGAGGATTTGGGGTCAGGCGGAAGGAAACGCGCCCTTTGCCGTCGCTCGCCGTGCGCGCTGGAGAAGGCGCGTCTCAGCGTATCTCCTGACTCTGAGCCGAGCATCCCTGTGTCCGCCCCGGCAAAACCTGCCCCCCCTCCCTGACGCTGGGCTCTCGGGATGGATATTTGGTGATGGGGCGGCTGGGGGAAGCCCTTCCCTTGTCTTGCTTGCTGCCCGCGGCAGGGATTGCGATGCTACGGAAGCAAAATTAGCGTCCCCCAGGCACGGCGACTGCTGCGTGCAAGGGCTGAAGGGTGGGAGAAGGGCTGGGAACCAGGAGGGGATCCAGCACCCCGTAACGGGAAGAGGAGGGGAAACGTTTCGTGTCCTGCTTTGCTTTTCAGCCTCTTGTCGTTCAGTTGGGCTCCTGGGCTTTCTCCGCCGGACTTCCCACCGCTCGCCCCTGATGCTCTCAGGGCCCTGCTCGGAGGAGACAAGCCGAGCTTTGGGCTTGGTTAAGCCTGGCTCTGGTGTCAACTGGTTTGCCGGGGTTTTTGTAGGATATTGCCCACGATTTGGTTAAGGATGCAAAGGTGCTTGGTGTTTTCCCATTGTTTTGGGTTACTAGGGAAACCCCGTGAGTCAGAGCCCTCTCCAGGCTGGGACTTGCCCGGCTCCCCTCGGCGCGTGGGCTGGATTAGTGTTCCCAGGGGCTGCGCGACAGGGTGCTACTGAGACCCCGGGCAGGAGGGGGTTAGGGAAAGAAAGCAAACCTCCGCCTCGTAGTTTCAACCTGAGCTTATCCGAGAAGCCAAGCCGGAGCGTGGATTGCTTGAGACGCTGATGTGCCGAGCTTGGTGCCGTTTCAGGAGGGAGGCCAGCTTAAAATAACGGGCAAATTACAGTCCTTCTGGCGTACGGGGGGTTTTTTGGGTGCTTCACGAGCCGTCTCCTTGCTGACTGATAATACCAAAAACTACCTCTGGTGCATCTCTTATGCGTACACGCGCTTCTTTCCACCCCCTAGATAGACTCCTGTGTTTGTTGCTATGTTTTCGGGACAACATAGCCTGTTGCGTAGAGAGCCATGATAACAATCTAGAGTCTTGCCCTGCAGAGCAAACCTCCCCTTCCCTCCGCTCCTCGGCGTTGAAAAGGTAGGCAACGTGGGTCAGCCCTTGCAGAGGTGTTCCCGGCGGCGTGCATCCCTGCGGAGGATGCGAGCGCGTGCGGCGAGCCCGATAACGTGGTCAGGGGCACTTTTGCCTCTGTTCCTACCCCCTCAGCCCCGGCAGACGGGCTCGGGGTGAATCCACCGGCCAAAATTGAGCGAGGGAATAAGAGAAAGCAGCTTAAAGATGACTTGGCTGTTCTGAGCAGGCGATCTGGGGTTTTGAAATGTCAGCTATTCTGCTGGTTTGGCAAATTCTTCTCGCGTCTCTCTCTTTGTTTTCCTTCCCTGAAGAACGGCAAGGTCTAGACGTTGCCAGTGCGGTTTGCTGTCGAGATCTCACGTCTGGGGCCGCAGGCTCGGGGCTGGCCAGACTTGCAGGGATTTAGGTAGGCAGCCTTGCTCGCTCCCAGCGCCAGCGAGGGTCTGGGGGGGGGGGGGACACACACACGGGGGCCCGTGCGCTTCGCTAATTCGTGGAGCGTTTCGGGGAGGATGCACAGGGTTTTAATGTTCCTGTCGTTCTTTGTAAAGCTGAGCGTCGTGCCCTTGGCGTTGCAGGGCTGGGGGCTTTGGAGATGCCCGCGGGGGGTCCTGCGGGCTGGTTGCTCTTGCTGATTTGCCCTTAGCGCGCAGCTAGCCTTAAGGGCCCGTCTTTTTTAGGAGAAAAAAAGCCTCGTTTAAACGAAACAGGAGAACATTTCTTGCCAGGCGACGGTGTTACACAGGCTGGGCATCTAACCGCGTGGGCGAGAGGGCTAAGAAGATCTTTATCCCATCTGTCTTCAAGGAGCAGGGGGGGGTCCCTTTACCAGAGCCCTTTGCTGAGCAGGTATTTTCTGGAGGGGTTTGCTTTGAAGACGTTAACTCGCTTAATGGCACCCGCGGAGGGCAGGGGGAGTCGTGCCAAGCCTGCAGGCTGCTCTCTGGGCCCGTTTCCATCCCCTCTGCCAGCTTGAGCCAGCTCCAGGGCGGGCTGATGGGCAGCGAGCGCCGAGCCCTTTTCATTTTTTCTTTTTTTTTTTTTTTCCCTCGATCAATTATTTATATGTGGCTATTAAGGGCAGTCCGTAGCCTTGGGCAGTCTGGTTCCACAGCTGCTTTCTGAATCAACCGTAAAGGTCGCTGCGAGCTGGTATCTGTTAGGTACAGCTCCCCACCTAAAGGCTGCCCTCCCCTAGAGAAAGCAGGGGCTGGGGTTGGGGTGACCCTTGGGGGGTACCTAGTCCCTGCTAGCTGGAGGAGAGTGGGGTTTAGCACTGCTTTAAAAGGAAGATTTAGGGGATTAAATCCCATCTTGGAATAATACGGCTACTTGCGTCTTAGGGCCTTAAGGAGCTGTTTCTAAGCTGCTCGTGGTCCTGCAGCCGCCTGTAGTCGCTCCTCGAGCGAGGCGGAGGGAGGATGCGCAGCGCTGGGAGGGTGCCGTTGAGTTCGTTTTTGCCTGCGAAAAGTAGGGCTGTTCCCAAATTTTCTTTCTCCCATGACAGCTAATGTCGCCTGGGGGTGCGCGGTTTGGGGCAGGGAGCTCTTCTCATCGATGGTGGGAAGGGACGTTGCTGAGAGGAGCTCCTGCCCCGACAGCTCCTCTGCTCGCGCTCCTTCCTCCCCCGGGTGCGACCCTCCTCTTCTCCTCCCATCCGGGGCTGCCGCGTGGCAGGTTGTCACGGAGCATCCTTTGCCCGCGGGGTCTGCCGAGCATCCTGCCAAAATACCCTGCGCAGCCGGGAAGGGGGAGGTCGGCGCTTCTGCCTTGGATGCTCCGAGTCACAGTGAGGTCAGGCAGCGGCTTGGCCGGGAGCTCCGGCTGGCGGAGAGGTCCCTAAGGCAGGAACGTGGTTCAACCCGAGAGGTCGAGGGGTCCTCGGGAGCTGGGAGCAAGCAGGAGAGTGCCGATGGATGATGCTGAGGCGCTGACTGAAGCGGAGGCTTAATGATGCTCCAGCTCCTGACGAGTGCTGGCGGTGAAGGAAAATGCATAAAAATTTGGGGAAGTGAAGGAAATGGCCGTGTTTTCCCCCTGAACCGCCCCCCAGGTCCGGCTCTCTGGCTCTTCAGGGCGTACAGCCTGAAAAATACAGCGTCTTTTTCATTTCTCCCTCTCTCCCCATTTCTCACCCTTCTATATCGCCTGTCACAGGGCGCGCGCTAAGCCTGAAATATTTTTGTAAAGGGTCAAACTCCCGACGTGGGATATCTCAAATCCTCCGATGTTTTCTCTGCGATGCCAAAGCCTCCTGCGGTCCAAAACGTGGGGCTGAGCGTGACCCCCTGAGGTGTTGCAGCTCCTTCCCGGGACGGACGCTTCGTGCTTCGGTGGGACCGTAGGTATGAAGAACGGTTTGCAAGCGGGAGCCCAGCCGTGGGCGCTGTGCGACCTTCCTCCCATCCGCGCACGTCCCGAAAAGAAGAGTTACCGTCGGAAGAAATCCATCGTGCTCTCGTTATTCTTAAAAAACACCTTTCAAAGGTGGCGGCGCAGCAGGAAGGAGCATCCCACCCACGATAAGCAGGGGCGAGCCGAGGCTGGGCTGTGCAACGACCCCGCGGGGCTTCCAGCCCGTGCGTCCAAAGGGATGCGTTCATGGAGATGGACCGGCCATTTATTTATCCATTTTATTACTTTTTTTCATCGATTTTGCTGCATTCAAGACGTGGCAGGCTCAGGACCTGCGTTACCTCTCCGTAAAGCTCGGAGCTGCTCCGTGGGAGCGTTAGCGGTCAGGGGGAAACGCGAACACTGGGTCTTCGGGTTTAAAAATGGCCCGAGCGGGTGTTTTAAACAGAAGCCCAGCCTATAAATCGGGGGGCTCGTGAAGCACTCGTGCGGTCTGGGAAATGGCAGGCTTGGATGCGGGCAGCGGTACAGGGGCAGTTGTCACCCAACCCTCCAGTTCAAATGTAAGCTTAAAAAAAAAAAGAGGAATAGGGGGGAAAAAAAGAGGAAAGCTCCGTAAATCTGGCTTTATAATATTCATCTAGTCTGGAAGGCTATGATAGAGCCGAGGCAAATTATTTCTCTCTTGGACAAAGTGGAAAAAGCCTGTTTAAATTAAAACATTAATTCTAGTCGTTATTAAAAATGGTTTTAATTTAACTTCCTCGACTTCTGCAGTGAACCCCCATTTGTGGCAGCCTTCATTTCGCAGACTTTTGGGGAATAAGAAAGTCCCGTGCTCTAAAAATCAGGTTTTTTTTGTTTTTTTTCCCCTGGGCTGTATTTTCACGCGTGCTTTGCAGGGGGGTGAAGGCCGGCGCAGGGTGTCCTGCGCTTGCGTGGGTTGATGGCTCTCGGTTGGCCGGCTGTCACCGCGCTCGGCTCGCGGGGACCTTTCTCATCTTGAATGTCTTCTTCTCTTGGTAGCGCTTAGGAGTAGAATTTGTTTATTCGTCCTAGAAACGCAGAAGGAAAAGGTTATAGCTCATTATTTCCTTTTGGAAAGTCATTTTTAATAGCTGGCGTTGATGGGTATCTTATTGACTCACAAGCCCTCCCTGTTCTTTTCATTGTGTTGTCTTCTCCGGGGGTTTCTGAAGCGGTAGGTCAAATTTGACTCACCGGCGTAACCGAGTAATGCCCTTGCTTTGACACGATCGCTCGCCTCTCCCCCCGAAAAAAGCCGTTTTTGCTTTCCCCCGAACGCGAGGATGCTGGAGTCCGAAGCGTTTCCTTCCCGCTGAGGAATTGGGACCCCGAAGGGGGCGACGGCTCGTTGCGGGATGCTCGGTGGCGGAGGGGGGCTCCGTGGGAAGCGCAGCCCTCCTCCGCTCTCTTGGCGGGACGGGTGATGTCGTTGGCCGTCTGAACCACCCATCCTGGGGAAATTTGGCTTGTTCCCGCTTGGCTTTTTGACTTTATGGGTTTTACACAGGGGAAAATTAAAAAAAAAAAAAAAAAATCGGGGGGTGGGAGGAGGGAGATGAGATCTTTGCACCCGGTCCTGTGCGGTCTCGGAGAGCGGGGTAGGATGCCGAGCGTGGGAGCGTGGAGGACAGGGGGGGCTTGAGACCTGGGAAGGTCTTAACTTCTCTGTTTTGTTTCCCTCCCCTCTTCAGGTGGATGAAATTTATCACGACGAGTCCCTGGGCGTTCACATCAACATCGTGCTGGTCAGGATGATCATGGTGGGCTATCGCCAGGTAACTGCAGCGCTCGGACGCGGCGAAGAGGAGACGCCGTCCGGGCTCGCCTCTGCTTTTTGGCCGCTTTCCCGGCTCAAGCCCTGCCCCGCGAGGGAAGGAGGGCAGCCGAAACGCAACGTAGGCGCAGCCGAAATGCAACGTAGGCGCAGCGGGCAGCTGCCGCTTCTCCCGAGGCCGGCAAGCGTGCAGCGACGCCGTGGCTGGGTGTCTCGTCACCGTAATATTTAGCACTTACGTGAGCCCCGGCTTGGAAAAATGCGGCCGTTCAGGTCAGCTGTCGAAGCCCGAGTGACAGCTGTGCTGAGCAGGGATGAACTTGAACCCTCCTCCAGCTGGTCGCTGGAGCCTGAAGGTCTGGAGAGCCCCGTTGCCGTCCAGCCCCAGGGCAAAGAGGGGTCCCCGGGGAGGTGGCGGGTGGCTGGGATCAGCCTTTATCGGCTCGCTCTGGGCTGGGGGAAAAACCACGCGAGGCCGCTTCGGAAGCTCTCGGGCGGCAGCGGGCGATGGGGCGAAGGCGGCTTCCCACGTTGGTAGGAGCTGGGTATTAGTGCGGAGAAGCCGAGGCCGGGAACTCCTGCATCCCAGCCTTGACTCAGCAGCCCTGGATGGCTTTGCTCTGTCCCGCCGCTCTCGGGTGGCTTGGGCACGGGCAGAAAAAACACAGGAAGGTTTCGTGCGGTTTCTCACGTTGCGTTTATTTTTTATTTTTTAAGGCTCACTTGAGCGCGGCAGCCCAAAGATTTCCTTCAAAACAATGCGATCCGCTATGCTTTTTGCGGCAAGCCCCTGTGAAGCGTTCTAGCAGGGGTATTAATGACTCGACATGGTGATGTCTCTCTGTGTGTGGTCCACAAATAACCACCGTTAGGTCTTGGAAAAAAGCCCTGCTCGTTACAGAAATCTGCGTGGCTGGCGGAAACCCAGCGCATCCTGGAGACCCAGGGATGGTTCTTGGGAGCGCAGGGATAAGGACGGAGGCTGGCGTGGTTTTGGAGGCTTCTAGGAGACCGGGAACGTCATCTTCACCCGAGAAAGCCAGTAATGCGTCTGGCTTCCTCCCAGCGGCATTTGTGCTCTGGGCTGGAGGATGATACGCGGGGGGGGAAGGACTCAGCGCTGCGGCGTTACGGCCAGTAACCGAAGGGATGAGAACTGAAGGGCTCCGTTCGGGATGATTCATCCTCCCGAAAGCCCCTGCTAGAGGCAGCTGCTTTGTCTGGCTACGTTGCTGCTCGGGTTCGGGGGATGATGTGGGAGGTAATGAGCAGATGTTTGAGTCCAGGTGAGATCTCAGCTCACCCCTGGTTAGGTCTGGTGCTTCCTGAGCGAGTCCTCCTCTGGCTTCTTGTCTCCCACCTTGCACTTCATAAGATAAAACCTCCGTGGCTTCCACTTAAGGGCCAGGGGAAGGGCCGTATTTCTTACCTTTCTTCCCACCACCGTGGCTCAGCAGGTACCTGCCCGAGAGCATCGGTTGTTTTCGAGAGCATCAGTTGTTTTTGAGAGCATCGGTTATATTTGAGAGCATCGTTTTGCAAAATGCTAATCTTGAACCAAAAAAAAAAAGATGAAGGATAAGGTGACTGCTATAAAACGGTCCTGGACGCCTCCACCTATTTCCTATTGGGGTGTCGGTCTCCGTGGGTCAGGTTTTACAGGGGAGCGTCGCCCTGCTCGTTGCTGAGCGTCAGCGTGTCGCGACGTCTTGATGAGGAGCCTGTGCAGGAGCTGGGGATCCGAATCCTCTTTGCTTCCCAGCCGCTCTCCTCTTCCACCTCCTGCTGCCCCGAGCACTGGTGTGACCGAAGAGGGTCGTACACCCTCCTGTCCCCGGCCACATCCGTTTGTGGGAATGATTTCTTTGCTGTTTTTAAATAAAAAAAGGCGCAAGATGCTTTGCAGATGCAAAGCGGGGTGTTGTTGCTTCTAGTGATGGAGAAGCACCGCTCAGGAATCTTTCCAACCCCAAAACTCCGGGCAGGTTCCTCCTCCCCCCCTAACTTACCCATCGTTTTATTTCTTTTTTTCTTTTTTCTTAATTCTTTACCCAGTCAGTCAGCCTGATAGAGCGAGGGAACCCGTCTCGGAGCTTGGAGCAGGTCTGCCGCTGGGCTCACTCGCAGCAGCGCTCCGACCCGGAGCACGCCGAGTACCACGACCACGCTGTGTTCCTCACCAGGCAAGATTTTGGTCCCGCAGGTATGCAAGGTACTGTATTTATCTCGATCAGGTATGTGCAGTTTGCTGGGGGAAAGGCAGCGAGGGGAGAGGATTTCTTGCAAACACAGTCTGTTTCTCGGCCAGCAAGGTCCAGAAAAAGGTTATAAAAATTGGTATTTTTTTGATGTGAAGTGGAAGAAAGACAGAATTAATCCAGGTCATCAACCTGAACGGATGAAAAGATTTGTTCTGCCCTTACTTTGGTTTCATGCACCAATCCTCCCCTTGTCCCCAAAGTGCCTTAATAAGTTTAAAAGTAACATAAAAAAGATGGAACACCACAGGGAGCTTCACGAGGCCGGTCAGTCCTTTCTGTCCACCGGAGGACCTTTAAAACCTGGTTTTACATGGGTTGGTTTCTTGGCCCTCTTCGGGCAGGGACATGGGAGCATTGATTAAACCCTGGGCCAAAGAGGAGGTCTTACCGCAGTCTGCAGGAGCGATGCCGCAAGTCCTCTCGCCCTCGCGGTGCAGAGGCTGTGCTGATGTGCTCAGAGAGGTTAGACACCTAGGCAAAAAAATTGAAAAAAATTAAAAAGCAGGAAAAGCTTCTGGCTTTTCACGGCTCCGTTAGAAACGCGGATGCTTTGGTGGCATCATGAGAAGTGACTTCTCCCCGTTCTCCTGAGCCCACTGCCTCCAAATTGCCAGCTCCTCCTCCCCACGCTGCTGGCAAGGTCTGAATTTCCCATCGGGAGGCTCCCTTCGGTGCCGTGAACACGCTGGTAGTGTCACTGATTTGTAGCACGAGTCCTTCTGGTGCACGTGAGAGGAATGAGAGATGGAGGAGTCCTGTCCTCACCTCGATTACCTCCCTGAAAAGGGTCTCCCCACAGCAGGGGATGACCCGCAGGAGATATCCAGCTGGGAGCCCTCTTGAACGTGCTGTTGGCCATCCAAGAGCTGTGGTTGCGGCAGCAGCCTCCCCGCCGAGCCGTTGACCTGCCTCGGGCTCCTCGTCTGGAGCCGCGCAGCAGCGTGGGTGAAATACCAGGTTTTGTTTCGTTTTTCTAGACCTTTCCTGGCAAAGCGACTGTGTCCAAAGGCATTGGTGAGAGGACCTTTTTTGGCATGTCGGCCAAGGCGGGAGGCTTGCTGGACTCCCCCTTGGTGAGAAGGAGTTGCGAGATCGATGGAGTAGCCCTGCTCTAGGGATGCTCGTTCCAGCTCCTTCCCCTTTTCCCTGCGGATCTGGCTCCCTGCTTTTCACATGTCTCCGGGTCGGACGTTTGCTTTCTGCAGAAGTCCCCGTGGCTGCCGCGTCCTCGCCTGGCTGTGTTGCATGGCACAAGGTGCGGGTGCTCCTCACCCACCGGGAACTGCCCTCTCGTTGGGCTGCTGGAGTAGTAACGCTTGGCTTACTCTTGCCTCTTTTCCTCCAAACGATGTCCTTTTAGCTCCGTATCACCCCTTTTCAGCTCAGGGCTACATGCAACCAAGGACCAGACCGTGGCACCTCCAATACTTGCTCATGGCGTACGTTCACGGATGGTATCTAAGCGGCTTGCTAAGGTGATGGCAAATACCTCCTGGCTTCTGTAGCCACTGCCGTAGAGTGTATGTGCCGGTTGGGAAGCGTCTGCCCTGCTCGTACGTGCCCTGGAGCTGAGCTGAAGGCAGAGGTGGTCCTGTCCCAAAGACCCTACAGCCTAAATCAAGGAGCCAGGAGAAAGGAAGGCTTTGAGGATGAAGTCCTCCAAGTCACAGGGACCTGGGAATGGAGCCTTAATGTCGAGCCTGCGCTTAGCTCGATGCCTCGTCACTCCTTACAGTTGTGTGCCCAAATAGCCACGGAGACGGGGCCGGAATCTGACTCGTTAACCCGCGTGGTGGTCCTCTTAGCCCAGGCTATTTCGATGCCGGCAAGCCAACCGTGCTCCATCACCACGTCCCCACCAGACACGGCTCATACCTCCCTCTGTGTGGTGTCACCTCCCCTTGGCCGGGAGACCAGACGCTGGTTAAGCTGGATGCAAGCCCTTGCAAAGCGTTGCGGTCTTGCGACGTGGCTCTCCTCTGCTGCGGGTCCAAGCCGAGCCCCAAGGAGGTTTCCAAAAACTCCTCGGTGCTGGCGACGGCCCTGCTCACGGCATCTCTTGGCGGGCACGGGAGCAGTCGTGGCCAACGCGGAGTAGTTTTGGAAAGCTGCTGCGGGTGTTGCTTTGGGAATCGAGGGAAGCTGGAAGGCGCGAAGGGGAAGGGCCGGGAGGGACGGCCGAGCTGCGCTGCCCTCGTGCGTGGGCTGCTAATAAGTCCCTGCCCTTCGAAGAGAAACGCCTCGTGGCGGAGGGTTCCGAGTTATTAATTGCTGGTGCGGCGAGGACGTGCCGCTTCTGTGTGCGGGTCTGGTAAGCGTTTGCAGGCTAATCTAGTCTTTACCAGTTTAGTGCTTTCCAGGTAGTTACTTCTTGCCGTCGTTCTCCGTGGGGAACCCTTTATACTTCTTCCAGTTCTCGCTGGGGTCTTCGTTATGAGAGACCGGTGTCCGCCTTCCTGAGCATCCACCTGGTCGTGGTCCTGCGTCCCCTCTCCCGTTCAGACGTCCAGAGCCTCTTTGGTTGGGAATTTGTCCCGTTTTCATCCCCGCCGAAATATATTTGCTCTCCCCTTGTACAGAAAACTTTCCACATCTTTACTCTTTCTTGTGGAAAGTTTCATGAGCAAAAAAAAACCCTCTTTAAAGGTGATTTATCCAGGATTTGGCTCATTACTGTATGGTTAAACCCAATTACCCGATTCTCTCTCGAGCTCTTAGTTTGACCTGGTGCCTTTTGCTTTCCTTCGGACTGCGGTGCCCATTGAGCACGCCATTTCCCCGCTCTCTTTCCCGACGTGTTTTAGTTCATTTGTTTGTCGGAGCGAGTCTCGCTGCCCGCTTGAACGTGGGGAAGATGAAAAAGAAACGTTTCCCGCGTTCAATAAAACCCCGAGCGGATTTATTGAAGCAGGGTGCTTTGAAGAGAATCCTTGAGGTTGCGGGGGTTTCGCTGAGGTTCGCAGGCAGAAGCGAACTCGCTCTGCGTGTAATGAGAATTGGGAATTTATTTAATCTTGGGCTTTTTGCTCAGCAACTTGGATTCACCCGGCTTCTCCTTCGCTTGGAGCACAGGCAAAAACGCATCCATCGCTTCCCGCAAAATACCGAGTGAGCGAGCCCTGCGAAGGTTCGTGTCTGGGCTTGTTTTGAAAAATGAAATTATGATGACGAGAGAAGTTTCCTTGAGAAGTTCCAACGCAGGTGGACGCGGCTCAGCTGAGAAATAGAAATATCGAGGGAAAGGCTC
Organism: Phoenicopterus ruber ruber; assembly: GCA_009819775.1. Lineage (NCBI taxonomy): Eukaryota > Metazoa > Chordata > Aves > Phoenicopteriformes > Phoenicopteridae > Phoenicopterus > Phoenicopterus ruber. The sequence continues at coordinate 3,703,387 of CM020221.1, forward strand.
GCCCCAAACCCCCTCGGTTTTGCCCGACGCCTGGGGCGATGGTAACTGCTGGGCGGCCAGCGGTGCGGCAGCAGCCCGTGCCCTGTCCCATCAGGCATCCGACCCGCTCGGTGCCGCCACGGGGTCAATTACCGTTGACTTTAGGGCAGAGCTGTAGGAAACCTCGCATTTTTTGACTCGAATCTTTTGTCCTTGGCCGGCTGCGTGGTGGCGGGACCCACCCGCTCGCTCGGCTTGGGAATTAAGCTCGGTGCAATCCCACCTTTCCTCTCCACCCTCTTCCAGGGCAACTCCTCGTGAGTCGCTGGCTTGGCGTGGAGCAAGCGGCCCACGAGGACGGTGCCCCGTGGGCTCGGTGGAGCCCGTATTTCGGCTGGGGTGCGCGCAGCGGGGCAGGCGTAGGGGTGTGCGTCCACCCTCAGCTCCTCAGCCCCCCTCTGCTGCTGCGGCTCAGCCTCCCTCCCGCTCGCTGAGCTTTCCTCTTGGAGCATCCCTATCCCCAGGGCAGAGTTATCCAGCATGGTCCTGCCCTGCTTATGCCTCCCGGACCTGTAAGTCCTTCCTCCACTAACTTCCTTTCCCTTGATGCCAAAAAGGGTCGGTCTTCTAAAAAAAAAAAAAAAAAATATATATATATAAAAAATTTGGACAGTAAATTCTAGAAGGTGCCAAGGAGTGAATTGAATTGGGCAGAAATAACGTGAGCAAAAAAAAAAGGAAAATAAACCAAACTCGAGGTGGCGCATTGCTGAAGGGGTGGGGGGAGGCTTCCCTGCCCACAGCTGCCCCACTGCACTGCACTTGATCGAGGGCTGGGGTCTGGGAGGTGCATGGTCCTCCCCGGCCCCGTCTGGCGGGGGGATGCCCCCGTGCCCGGGGCTGGTGCGGGTGCACGTGCGGGTGCATGGCAGGGGTCCCCCGTAGCCTGCGGGGAGCGAGGCTGTGTTTTTGGCAGGGGGCTCTGGGGGACACCTCACGCCTTTCGTTCTCTCTCTTCCTTTCTTCTTTATTTATTTATTTTTTTTTAATAAAGAAGGGTGCGGGGGGTGCCCTTTCTGGGCTGGGAGGCGGGGGTCACTGACACCGGCAAAGCCCTCGCGGCTCCCTTGGCTGCCCCCTTGCCGGCCCGGGTGCGTTGGCACGAGGGCAGAGAGGTGCCGGCGAGCCCCAGCGTAACCTCAGCCTGCTTTCGGCACTGGCAGCCGGGATGGTCGCGCTGGCGGGGCTGCTGTCCAAGTGACCTGGGCAGCTCCTCTTCAGCGCCTTCCTCTTCGTTTTCTCCTCCGGTTGCCGTGAAGCCAGGCTGCGGGGTGATTTTTATTTAATTTGTCGTTTTTTCCCCCCTCTCTCAAAGGTTTTTCTCTCTCCTCCCTTCCTCTCTCCCTCCCTTCTCTCTTGCCCCAGGCTATGCGCCGGTGACGGGGATGTGCCACCCGCTCCGCAGCTGCACCCTCAACCACGAAGACGGCTTCTCCTCTGCGTTCGTCGTCGCCCATGAGACCGGGCACGTGTAAGTCACGGCGACAGAGCTGGCCGCCCCCTTCCACGCGGGGACAAGCGCCGCGGTGCCCTTTTCTTTGCAACAGGGACTTTCCGCTGGCGCGGGCACGCGTACCACCCTGGTGTAAATCCCCCGGGAAACCCGACTTTACCCCGGCTTTTTCCACCAGGTTAGGCATGGAGCACGACGGCCAGGGCAACCGCTGCGCCGACGAGACCAGCATGGGGAGCATCATGGCCCCGCTGGTCCAGGCCGCCTTCCACCGCTACCACTGGTCCCGCTGCAGCAAGCAGGAGCTCAACCGCTACATTCAGTACGTCGAATTTAACCGGGGGGGGATGTTCTCCCTTCGGGCGGCGCGGCTGCCTGCGTTTCGTACCCGGCGGCGCCTGCGCGAAGCAAGCAGTGGGCAGGTCCCCGTTGGGGTGGCTTGTTTTGGGCAGAAGAGCAAAACTGGGTCCTGGGAGGTTATTTTCCCTTTTTCTTCAGCGTTGGTTCCTTGCGCGAGTCTGAATTGGTTTTGGGGTGAGGCTGGAGGCAAATGGGAGCCTGATAAAAGCTGGAGGTGTCAGCAGAGCAGTAGTTTGTAGAAGATCTTCGCCGGTGGAGCCCAGATCTAGATCTCAAATATCTTTGCCGTTTGCTTTGGGCAGCCTGTGTGCTTTATCCTTTAGGCTGTAAAATGTTGTGTGCCGCCTAAAAACGGTGTAGAAACGTGCTGGCAGCTTTCTGCGCCTCGGGGCCAAGAGGAGCAGCAGAAAAGCGGGTGGCGGTGGTGGCACCCGCCGGTGCCGAGGTGCTCTGTCCCCGGGGGAGCTGCAGGCAGCGGAGGGATGCTTGTCTTTGGGGGACTCCGCGGAGACGTTCTGTGCTGAAAACAGCGCCGAGATAATTCAGATTTCTCGATACCTGAGTTTGGAGAGAGGGCTGGAGGTGAGGGAAGGGGCGAAGGAGGGAAATCCCGTGCCTGACTCGGCTCTGCATCTCCGCAGCTCCTACGACTGCCTCCTGGATGACCCCTTTGAGCACCAGTGGCCCGCGTTACCCGAGCTGCCGGGCATTAACTACTCCATGGACGAGCAGTGCCGCTTCGACTTCGGTGTGGGCTACAAAACGTGCACGGCGGTGAGTACGGCGGTTGCGTGCCCGTATTGCCCCCCTGGGACCCCCAGCCAGGCGCTGCGGGGGGCGAGGAGCGGGTGCCGCGAGCCCGCCGGGGCTCCCCGCTGCCGTCCCAGCCCTGCTCCTCTGTGCTCCCCAGTTCCGCACCTTCGACCCCTGCAAGCAGCTGTGGTGCAGCCACCCGGACAACCCCTACTTCTGCAAGACCAAGAAGGGGCCACCCTTGGATGGGACCGAGTGCTCTCCAGGCAAGGTAGGGGCTGGTCCTGCCTGCTCCTCCCTTGGGAGGGGCCGGGGACACCCTCGAGGGCAGCAGTCGGTGGGTGCCTGGTTTCTAGCTGGCGTTACTCCTCGTTTTCCTCAGTTTGTCCTCGGATGAGGGCTTTGTTCTGCTTCCGAGCTGCTGGCTTCTGCAGAGAAGCAGGACTCGTTTTGTCACCTGGCAAAAGAGCGATGACGTCATTGCACGTCCAACCTCATGATGTCATCAGGCTTTAATTCCAGCTCTCTTAGCATGCCCAATACGAAAAGCGTGGATGCGTTGGAAAAGCTGCTGGCCCATGTAGTTTTTGGGCGGTTCTTTGCCGGAGAATGGATGAGCGTAAAGCATCCAGCAACTCCTGCTAAGCTTCCGTATAAATCCCGGTGATCTCGCTGAAAGTGCCGCCTTCTCGAGCGCTTTGAGTTACAGTTTGCCGAAAGCTTCCAAAACGAAGCTTTTTGAGTCGCGTACGGATGTGTTACACGTCGTGCTGGCACGTGGCTCCGGAGGACTGGAACATCTGGGCTGGGAGGTCCTTCCTTCAGGCCTGTGATGGGCACGGGCTGGGCTTTTCCCCGGGGCCGGAGTTAAACCCCGGGTCTGGGTGCCCGTGGGGTGACACCGCAGCTTTGTGCCAGGCGCCGCGTGCCTGCCTGGGAAGAAGTGCGGAGCTCTGGATTTCGTTTACCAAAGTGCCCGGCAGCTTGCTGCTGTGTTCCTTGGAAAAGTTTGGGTTCATCCCCCCCGTGCCAGCGGGGAGACATCCCCAGGGCTGATCCAGACCCGGACCCAGGGCTGATCCAGTGCCTGCCCAAGGATCTGCATGGGCAGGGAGAGGCAGTTTATGACTGGTTTTCTTTCCCTGACACCAAATTTTTGAGTTCCTGGACTGGTTTTCAATCTCCAAAGGGATTTGTTTTGCGGAGGGATCTTTGCACGCTCTGAGTTTCTCCCTTCAGCAGCTTTTTGCACGGGTTTTTGAGCGGGTTTATGCAGCTGCAGGCACTTCTTACCCGATTCAGAGCACGGATGTGTTGGGAGCCTGCCCTGCTTATCCCTGGGCTCTCAGAGCAAAGCCGCGGGCTGGTTGCGCTCCTGGGTCGGTGGCGAAATGATGCAGCTTGCTCGTCCCCAGAGCAGCCTGGAGGGCAGCCCTGCTGTCGCATGCCCGGGGACCGCTCCCGGTCCTGCTGCCGATGGGAGGGACGTGGTCCAGGGCGTGATGAAGAGCGCCTTCCTCCCGTGCTTTGCAAACCTGAGCCGTTTTCGTAGCGCTGCGGGTGCGGGAGGGCTTTCGTTGCTGGTGCTGAGTGCTTTGGAAGAGGCAGGCGTGGAGCTCACTCCTCTTTCTCCTCCCTTCCAGTGGTGCTTCAAGGGTCACTGCATCTGGAAGACCTCGGAGCAGCCTTACAGCCAGGATGGCAGCTGGAGCTCCTGGTCCAAGTTCGGCTCGTGCTCCAGGACCTGCGGGGGAGGCGTGCGCTCTCGCAGCCGGAGCTGCGACAACCCGCCGTACGTTTGGCCTCCGCCTCCCTCCTTTTAGCGGGGCTAAAACTGGAAGCGGCCGAGAGCGACAGGTTCCTCGCTCTGCCCCGTGGGCGCTCGGTCGGTGGAGACGAGGACGTCTGCTCCCGCCGGGGCTGTGCCATGCGTTCGGGCGCCAAGCTGCGTCGCGTTCGAACAGCATCCCCCTCGACGCTCTTTTAACCCGCCCGCTTTGTTTTCCAGCCCGGCGTACGGCGGGCGCCACTGCCCGGGAGCCACCTACGAGTACCAAGTGTGCAACGCCGAGGAGTGCCCGGGGCCCTACCAGGATTTCCGTGCCCAGCAGTGCTCCAAGCGCAACTCCTACTACACCCACCAGAACACCAAGCACGCCTGGCTTCCCTACGAGCATCACGACGGTGAGTGGCGAGGGAGCAGTAGCCAAATTGCCTCCTCTCCCAGAGGAAGCCACGCCGGTGGCCATCACCGTGGGACGGAGACCGTGCCAGCTGCACAGGCTTTGGGTTGTGGAAAGCTCCTGAGCTGGAAACTAGAGTGCAATAAGCCAGCGTCGAGCAGCCAGGTCTTCAACGTCAATCTCTTGTGCTTGCCCTCAGGTGTCACGTAGAGAAACCCAGACGTTGCTCTGGTTCCTGCTGTCGCAAAGCGTGGCAGAGGTGGGCTGAGATGATCAGCCCGTGTCGAAACCTCTCCCCGCTCCTCCTGCGCTAGTGAGAGGAGAGCCCCTTGTAACGGTGGCCAGAGATAAATCCGTTTGCGCTACTTTAAAAGTTTTATCTCCGCTTTCTGCGTGCTTCGGCACGCAGAGGGCTTGTTTTCCTTGGAGACGGTGGGGTGACGACGCTGCCTGCTCGCTCCCGGAGCCGCGGTGGGGAGCGTGCCGCTCCGGGCTGGGACGGGAGCCAGGTCCGCCTGCCTGGCTTGGCGTTCCTCGTGCAGGCGGCCAAGCGCCTTGCACTGCGGTGTCACGTAGCGCGTCCCGTCCCGTTGCCTTCTCTTAATTTCCCGAGCGCGCTGGGCGAAAGTGCAGGCTCTTGAGCAGCAAACGGGCACGGCAAAGCAAGGCACGTGAGTAGCCTGGGCTTTGGAGAGCTGGCTGTGCTCAGGGGTACGAGCTGAGATGGGTTTCCATCTTCAGTCACCCTAACGTATTTCCACAAACCCCTTTTTTCCCCCCTTTTTCCCTTTTACTTTCTTTTTCTTCGCCGCAGATGCTCAGAAGTGCGAGCTGATCTGCCAGTCCGAGGGAACGGGGGACGTGGTGTTCATGAATCAGGTTGTTCACGACGGTACCCGGTGCAGCTACCGAGACCCCTACAGCGTCTGCGTCCGGGGCGAGTGCGTGGTGAGGAGCTGATGGCTGTCGCGCCACTGTCCCTCTCCTTTGCCTGTCCAGGAGAGGGCTTGTGCGTCCCCTTGACCCGCTACCCCTCGGGGACGCGTGTTTCAGCCCGGGGACCGACCCTGTGTGCAGCGAAGGGCTCCGGGGGTGGCGGAGCGATGGGCAGGGACGTAACCCCGTGCTCGTCTTCTCTTCCCCACGGGGGACAGCACGTCGGCTGCGACAAGGAGGTCGGCTCCCTGAAGCAGGACGACAAGTGCGGGGTCTGCGGGGGGGACAACTCCCACTGCCGGACGGTGAAGGGCACGCTGGCCAAGACCCCCAAGCAGCCGGGTGAGCGGGCTGGGCGGGTTTGGGAGCGGATTCCGTCAGGGTCGGCTGGATTCGCAAGCGGGTGCGTGTCCGGTTGGAGCAAACCTGCTCTTTCTCTTCCCTCCGTCCTTCCTCCCTCCCTTTCAGCGGGTGTTTTGAAGATGTTTGAGATTCCGGCTGGGGCGAGGCACCTTCAGATAGAAGAGATGGAGCCGGCATCCCACAGCATCGGTGAGGACGCCGTAGTTCACCTCTCCCTTCACCCGCTGCCTCTTTCTCGGCCCTCTTCTGACAATTCCCACCCAAAGGGTCTTATTTGGGTCATTCCAGTCCTCCAAAGGCAGTGACCAGAGGAAATGCAGTTGAAATACCTCCTTTCTCCTCCAGCTGTTAAGAATCAAGCCACGGGTAACTTCATCCTTAACGCCAAGGGCAAAGAAGCCAAAAGCCAAGTGTTCATCGAGATGGGCTTGGAGTGGGAATACGCCATTGAGCACGGCAAGGAGAGCCTGAAAACCAGCGGGCCTCTGCACGAGGCCATCAGCGTTTTGGTAAGCCTGGCTGACGCGTCCTCTGAGGGTGCTGGGGACGACCAGCACCCGGTGGTACAGAGAGGGGAGGTGGTCTGAGATGGGGCGTAGGAGGTGACGGAAGGACTTGGGTAGAGGAAGGCTGTAGGGCGTGACATTAAAAGCAGGGAAATGAGCTAGCCAAAAGCAAGGGGCGATGAGCTGCGTGCAGGGGTGGCATAAGGACGCGTCGCTCGGGTGCTTGCCTTTGAGTCCAGCTGTATTTTGCTCTGTGCAGCAATTGCTTATGACACCACGTCTCCTTTTGGTTATACTGGTGTTCGGAGGAGTTAGGGATTGGGTTCCCCGGGCACCCAGGGCAGGGTAGGTCGGCACTGCCGTCCGTCCCCGTGGCCGGCGCTGGCTTTGGGCGTAGGCTGTGGTCCTGCGGGTCAGAGGAGAGGCCAGGGGCACGCGGCCCAAGGCCGGGGTTGGGGCGTTTGGCAGCGTTCTTCTCCACAACTGGAGAGGTACGTTCCCGAAGGGCAGACTCTGTGTTCAGAGCCTACCTAGTCGTGTTGGAGGTAGTAACGGGGTTTGTTTCTCCTACTCTTGTGTGTACCGTACCAGGTCTAGAGCACAAGTCCTATGAGGAGCGGCTGAGGGGACTGGGGGTGTTTAGTCTGGAGAAAAGGAGGCTGAGGGGAGACCTTATCGCTCTCTGCAACTCCCTGAAAGGAGGTTGTAGAGAGATGGGGGTCGGTCTCTTCTCCCAAGGAACAGGCGACAGGACAAGAGGAAATGGCCTCAAGTTGCGCCAGGGGAGGTTCAGATTGGACATGCATAAAAATTTCTTCTCCGAAAGGGTTGTCAGGCATTGGAACAGGCTGCCCAGGGAGGTGGTGGAGTCCCCATCCCTGGGGGTATTCAAAAGACGTTTAGATGAGGCCCTAAGGGATATGATTTAGTGGTGGACTTGGTAGTGATAGGTTAATGGTTGGACCCGATGATCTTGGAGGTCTCTTCCAACCAGGACAATTCTATGATTCTATGTGGTCATTGTTCACTTCTTTTTTTCTTTGATGGCTTCGTCTTCCCTTCCCTCTCCCATGGCATCACTCCTTCATCTCCTTCCCCCTCTCCGATTGTCCTCTCCCTGCCCGCAGGTCATCCCTCAGGAGGAGGAGGAGGCGAGGAGCAGCCTGATGTACCGCTACATCATCCACGAAGACCTGCTGCCCATGATCGGAAACAACAACGTCCTGCTGGAGGAGATGGATTCCTACGAGTGGGCCCTCAAGAGCTGGTCGCAGTGCTCCAAGGCGTGCGGAGGAGGTAGCTTTCCCTTCGCAGCAGCCTACGGCGCGTGCTTGGGAGGGTGCTTGGGTAACAGAGAGATGCTGTTTGGAATCGTTTCTCCCCAAGATCACACATTGCAAGGCTTTAGACCTAGACCTGGTACTGCTTGGAGGCCTGGCTTCCTTCTCCACGCACATACCCACGTTCTTGGCATCTCTGTAATTTGGGGGATCTACCACGTGGGGTTGCGAGTGTTAAAAACCATTATTGCAGAGACGTTTAGGTGAGCACTTGAGCCAGATTTCTTCTGAACACAGGCTTAGGCGACCGTGTGCGCAGACCTTTGTTTGTCTATCCACGCACCTTCTTAGGAGTTTTGAATTTGGCTGGTTTTAACCCAATTTGAGGCAACGGGTAGTGATTTTGCAGATGACTGCTCCTAAAGCTTGCCTGGAAATAGGTGCGGACACGCCAGTAGGCGCTGTGTTGGCGGGCAGGTAGCGCGCGTGAGCTCCCGGCAGAGTTATTGCCGGGTTTTCCTCCCCGGGAGGAAGGACGTGTGCCCGCGTGCTGGCGTCGGGAGGTTTGCTGATGGCAGCCTTCCCTCGACATGGCCAGCGGGATCCGACTTCTTAGCTGGCCCTGCTCTGAGCGGGTGCCGGACCAGAGACCTCCGGAGGTCACTTCCAACCTACCTGACCCTCAAATGATGGAGAAGACCTCGCGCTTCCACCTCGCGCTGCCCAGATTTGGGACTCGCAGAGCTGGAAAGCGAGCTCTCGCTGGCTCCCCGGAGCTTGCTGCGGCAGGGCTCCCGGCAGGACGGCAGGCAGCTCCCGTGGGACGCCGGCTTAGCGCCGGTCTGGGCTGCTCCCAAGCAAGCAACATCTTATTTGGCAAATTATAGCAGTGCTTTGGCCGGGCTCGCGATGCGCTGTTTTTTTTTCCCCCCCTCTGGAGAAATAAAGCCAAATCCGTCGCTCGCTAAGTGCTCGCGGCTGTGTCTCCACCGGGAAACTCCGATGTCTCGACCTGGGTGTTCAGGAGAGCAGGTTGAGGGAGGGAGAGGCGGAAGGCTGAGCCTGCTTCGCCCCTCTCTGTGTGCGCACCCCCGGGGGGGCCGGCACCCACACGCGAGCATCCTCTGCGAGCCTTGGGTGAAGCGCCGCTTGGGTGTCACCTGAGCGGTGGCATCCGAGAGCACGCGTCCCGGCAGGGATGCAGGAAAAGGGACCGGGAGGGGAGCCGGTGGGACCCCCGGCCCCGTTGCTTCCCTGCCCGTGCTCTTGCTCTCCCAGGCATCCAGTACACCAAGTACGGCTGCCGGCGGAAGAGCGACAACCGGATGGTGCATAGGAACTTCTGCGACAACGGCAAGAAGCCGAAGCCGATCCGGCGGCGCTGTAACCTCCAGGAGTGCTCCCAGCCAACGTAAGTCCTCCCCGGCCGGCCCGGGGTGCCCTCATCCCCTCCACGGCGGGATTTGGGGCTGTGTTTGGAGCACGCCGGCCGCTTCCCAGCATGAGTCCTATGAGGACACAAGTCCTATGAGGAGCGGCTGAGGGACCTGGGGGGGTTTAGCCTGGAGAAAAGGAGGCTGAGGGGAGACCTTATCGCTCTCTGCAACTCCCTGAAAGGAGGTTGGAGCCGGGGGGGGTCGGTCTCTTCTCCCAAGGAACAGGCGACAGGACGAGAGGAAACGGCCTCAAGTTGCACCAGGGGAGGTTGAGATTGGATATTTGGAAAAATTTCTTCTCCGAAAGGGTTGTCGGGCCCTGGAACAGGCTGCCCAGGGAGGTGGTGGCATCACCATCCCTGGAGGGATTCAAAAGGCGTTTAGATGAGGCCCTAAGGGATATGATTTAGTGGGGGACTTGGTAGTGCTACGTTAATGGTTGGACCCGATGATCTTGGAGGTCTCTTCCAACCAGAACAATTCTATGATTCTATGAGCATCGCCTCTAACGCCTTCATGTGTCCATCTTCTTCCCCCCCCCGCCGGCAGCTGGGTGGCCGAGGAGTGGGGCGCCTGCAGCAGGTCCTGCGGCAAGCTGGGGGTGCAGGCGCGGGCGGTGCAGTGCGTGCAGCGCCTGCAGGACGGCACCAACCGCACCCTGCACACCAAGTACTGCCCCGGGCAGCGCCCCGAGACGCGCCGGCCCTGCGGCCGCCTGCCCTGCCCTGCCCAGTGGAGGACGGGCGCCTGGTCCGAGGTGAGCTGGGGAGGGGGGAGGAGGGGTACAGGGGCTGGGTGTTGAGGGCTGGTGCTTATGGAGCAGGCTGGTCTCGTAGGGATGGAGATAAGGGTACAAGAGCCAGCAATGTTTTCATTGAGGTTTTGTGGGGAAACTCCAAATTAGGTGGGGAATAGCATCCCTGTGCACCCCAGCGGAGAGCGGGGGGGGGCTACCGGAGACCGTAGGGGGAAAGCCCTTATATATCCACTTGTCGTCTGCAAATATTAAATATTTAAAATATTAAAGCCATATCCACTTGTCGTCTGCAAATACCCCTCCGAGGCGTCCGTCAGGGCGCGCTGGCTCCCCCGTTCCCGTCACTGACATCCGTCTGTCTGGGCGCAGTGCTCGGCGAGCTGCGGGGACGGCGTCCAGCAGCGGCAGGTGGTTTGCAAAGGCAGCGAGAGCGGCGGGCGCTGCGAGGGCGAGAAGCCGGAGGCCGTCCAGGGCTGCCGCGTGGCCCTCTGCCCGGGTGAGAGGAGGAGGAGGAGGAGGAGGAGGAGGAGGAGGAGGTGGCACTGGGGGGGGGCACGCTGGCGGGGACCAACCCTCCTGCATGCCTCCAGCCCGCCGCGGCTTCAGGGGGATGCCAAGCAAAGCAGGTCGTGTTGAACGGCCCTGATGCTGGCAGAGAAAGGGTTAAACGCCACCCAAAACGTCGCGCTTTTCTGGTCTTGGCCCTGAAGTTTGCTGCGGATGATTTGGGGTTTTCTGGCGGTTTGGGGATGCGATGAGCGGAGGGTACGATGGAGGGTGGGCACCCTGGAGTTCATCTTGGGGTTTTTTGGGTGGCTTAAGTGCTGGGCCAACCGGGTGCCCCCCGAGGGACCTCGTTCCTAAGGAGATTCCTTAAAACAAAAAAATTCCCCCCCAAAACACCCTCCTGAGGTGTTTCGCGTGCCGCCAGCCTCCCGTGGCGGCTGGGCATCGTGGCGCTCTCTCCACAGGGAAGCTCTCCGGCATCACCGCCAGCGCCGACGCCGGCGACCACGTCACGCCCAAAGGGCAGCGGGTGCCCCAGGACGGACCCAAAAACCCCGTTAGCAAGATCTCCTCCAGTAAGTGTCCCCGCTCGGGTAAGGGCGATGCTTCAAGGCCTCCCTTGGCGGGATAACCCTCCCGAGGACTTGCGCAGCTCCCGGTGGGATCTGCGGGCGGCTGGGGAGGGAGGCTGCACATCCAGCAGCGGTTTTGGGGCGTTTTACCCTCCGGTGCTGCATCCCTGCTGCCTCTGCTTGCAAAGCCTGCCGCTCGGTTGCCATCTCGTGGAGTCCGGGATCTTGCAGCTTCCTCCGCCTTGGGCTGGGCACCACGCTGCGCTCCCTTTGCCCTCTGGATTTTATGCCATTTCCTTTTTACCTTGAACTTTTTTCGGCCTCCCAGGCGTACCCAAGCGGGGAGATGGCTTCTGGCTTTTGCCCCTTGCTCCAAGCAAGGGGTCGCTTAGAGCGCATCATACCAGGGGCGAGATGCGTCACGATCTGGTTTAAGATGCTGGTTCGGGGCATCCCTTGCTCTCTGCTTTTTCTCCCGTGCGCAGAAACCTCGAGCGCTTTGGCTTCGTTTTCCAGCTCCCTCGCCCGCCCTTCCCAACGCCAAAACTGCTGCCCTGGGGCAGAGGGCGATGGCAGGTTTGGCAGCACCCTGCGAGGGGGGCACCCCACGTCCTTTGGGACCGTTGGGCAGGTGCAGGGGTGGGAGCCTAATGCCGCCCTCGTCCTTCATGCTGTCTGATGCTCCTCACTCCCTGTCCCTCTCCAGGGGAGCCTTGCCTCGGGGACAAGTCCATCTTCTGCCAGATGGAGGTCCTGGCCCGCTACTGCTCCATCCCCGGCTACAACAAGCTCTGCTGCGAATCCTGCGGCAAGAAAGCCTCCTCCACCACCGGCTCGCCCCCCGCCACCGGCCCCAGCGCTCCCCCGGGAACCGCCGCTCCCAGCCCCGCTCCGCCGCTCTCCCCCCGCCCCACCGCCCCTGCCCAGGGGGCACCCGGTGGGGACCCCAGCCTGGCGCCTCGGGCCGGGCCGGCTGCCGGCGGAGGGATGCCCGGCAGCGGTGCTTTCCCCGGGGGGCTGCCAGCCCCGAGCGAGCCGGGCAGGGGCCGGGCAGCCAGGTAACCCCCTCGGGACCACCTCGCCGCGGGGCAGGGAAAGCCTTTCGCCTCCCTCCCTCTCCTCTTCCCCCTCTTTTTCTCTCTCTCCCACCCCTGCTTCCAGCGATGGTTTTCACGGGTGGCACTGCCAGGTTTGGAAACGAACCGGCTCACCCAGAAATTCCTGGGAAAACCACTTTTTTCTCATCATCCCCCACCCTCCCAGCTGTGGCATGGTTTTTTCGACAGCGCCACAGAAAAAAAGGTGAAAAGGAGCCAAAAAAGCAACAGCGGGTTGGCTGCGGGCAACCCGCGCTGGGCTGCTTCCTTCCAAGGTGCTAAAAAAATTGGGGGGGAGGCTTTAATGTTGCTTTTTCCTTCCCCCTGCCCCAAGCAGCAACACAAGATGTGCTGGAGAGGAGGGTCCTGGCTCGGCGGTTCAACCCTGGAGCTTGGGGGTAGCAATGGGAGGATGCTGGGAATTTGGGGGGGCAAAGAGTTGGGGGGGGGGATGTCAGAAAAAGGCCAAACTGCTGCCCCGGGCTGTCCCCGTTGGGGTAGAGAGTTTGGGGAACGTGTCTGGAGGGGGAGACGGAGCGTGAAAACCACAGGTCAGCTTCTGGCCTGCGTTGCAGGAGAGGCGGGAGATGGTCCAGGCAACTCTAACGTGAGCGATAAGAACAAGGTCAAAGACCAAAAATACTTGTAAAAACCGCCTGTCACCCGGCAGTGACTTTTTAGCCGATACTGCCCTCGGCCGGCCTTGAGCTGCTACCGATGCCCAGCCTCCCCGGCCGGATCCCTGCACCCTTGCACCCACTGCCCGCGGGGCATCGACGCCTTTCCCAGGGAAACGGGGACGCCTGGGAAGCCGGGAGTGGAATTTAGGGGCAGTTACCAAGAAAGGAGAAAGGAAGATTCAGCTGCGTCCTTTTTGTCGCGTGGGAGGGGGCGAAAGGGGGGGGTGATTAACGCCGTTAAAAAATACTTGTGCCGAGCACTGAACGTACGCACAGCACTTTAGGAGCGCGGGGCTGCGTGCGGCTTGCTTGGTGTCAGGCCAGCTCCAGGCCCAGGGTCTGCCGGGAGGGGTTACAGCCCTCAGAGCCCCCCCAGAGCGGGGTCGGGCAGCCTGCCGTGTCCCGCAGGGGTGTCCCCGAGGGGGCTGCCCTGGTTTCGGCGCTTAGGGGCGTGCAGCCTCCCGGCTGAGGGCGTGCGGCACCTCCAGGGGCAGGGGCAGGTGGGCTTCCGTGGGGCAGGGAGGAGGTTTTGGGGCTGGAGAGCCCGTGCGCGGTGTGGGTGCATCCGCTGGCCCTGACGGCATCTCTAGGGGCAGTGCTCGGTAAACTCTTCGGGCGCCCGGGGCTCGCTGGCGAGGCGGCCCCGGGGTGCTCGGCACGCGCCGGGAGCCCGCGCGGGTTTTAGGGCACGCTGCTGTTCGAGCCCGGTGCTTTCGGTGCTGCCGGCGCAGGGGCATCGGTAGCACTCGTGTGGCTGCAAGGAACTTGAGGTCGGGGCATCTCGGAGGAGCTCGTGTCAGCGCGCAAGCTCCCCTCGCCTTTGCTGGTCTGGCGTGGCTTGCAGCAGGGGGGGAGCTTGAGGTACGCGCTTTAATGGGAACAAACGGAGACCTCTGTGCGTTCCTGACGTGTTAAGCATCGGATTCCCTCTGCAATGCTCCCCTGGAGTTACCCGACGGTGCAAAAAGGGCTGAAGAGATGTTAAGAGGGCGGCTCGTGCACCCTCCTGCCCGCGGATCATGTCCGAGTCAAGGCTGGACGAGCATTTATCTAACTACTCTTAAAAGCACCTGAGGCTGGAGGTCCCCTGCCTCCCGGCGCTGCCCTTTGGTATGACGTGGGCTCCACGAAGCCACGCGTCTGTCTGAGCCGAGCAACCGGCACACCTCGTGGGAGCGGACAGACGGAGGGACGCCTACGAGACGCTGCGGCGGCGTGCCCGGGTCCGAGGCGTGCAGGTGTTGGTACCCGCAGGATCGAGGAGATGCTGGGGACGTAGCAGGGCGGGATTCATCTGCTGACCCCACCTCCGCGGGAGCGCCGGCGTTTATTTATTGTGCCAAAGATACCGCGTTGGTTACTCTTCGAGGAGCGTCTCTCCCCGGCGGTGTGGGGCGGGAGGGCTGGCGCCGGTGCCGGCTGTGCCGCAGCCCCTCTCCTGCCGCCGGGACAGCCCTGGGCCGGCTCGGGGCAGGACTGAGCTTGCTTTGCCTTTCCCTGCCCGAAGCAAGGCTTTTCTCCAGCGTTCAGCCCCCTGCCCTGGAGCTTGGGAGGCATTAAATTAAACCCAACCCTTCCCCCCCGAAATGGGCTGTAACGTGTCCAGGGCGCGGGATATGTGCGCGCCTGCCCGCTCGCTCCTTCCTCCGGCGTTCCCGGTCGCTCCCCTCCCTGCGGCGCCGTCCTGGGCGTTAGCGCTGGGTTGCACGAGGAATCGTCGCAGCGATCCCTCGGACTCCGCACCCCGGGTCCCCGGGGGGGCATCGGGGCTGCGCTGTGGGTGCTAACCCCCCTCTCCGGTGGGTGAGACTATTTAAAGCGGGGTGCGAGGACCCCCCCCCCCCCGCCGCGCACAGATGCTGCGGGGTGCTGATGCCGCGGGGCCGGGACCCAGCGCCGGGGTATTTATTCCAGGCGAACGCAAAGAAGCACCCGGGGCAGGCTGGGGTTGGGTCGCCGCTCGCCGTACAGACGCCGCGGCGCATGGAAAGCTGTGGCGTTGGGGATGGAGCGATGCGATGTCCCAGCCCCCCCGCAGGGATTTGGTCCCATCGCCGGGAGGAGGGGGTGCATCGGGTCCCCCCGCGTCCTCCTGGGCCGGGCGGGCGCACCAAGTCATTCCTGTGATGTAACTTTGTCCGGTGTTACAGTGATGTATAAAGTTTTGTACATACGAGATTCAGAGCTTTTTAACTTTTAATATTTATTAATTTTGTTGGGTTCTCTTTTTTTTTTTTTTTTTTGAACTCTAACATAATGTAAAAAAAAAAAAGAAAAAAAAATAAATCCACATCAAAATCTCTTTCTGTTGATTTATTTGGGGAACGGGTGGGCGGGTGAGGGGGGAAACTACGACTGTGACCTGTGTGTGGCTGTTGAAGTGGATTTCACGCCGCGAGGCACCACCTCTTTTTATTTTATTTCAACCCAGCCGCTCCTCTTGATCAGCCAGTTTCACATACCTTTTTTTGAGATGCTTTTTTTTCCTCCCCTTAAATGAGACGACGACCCAGCAAACCCCACGGGCGTATAAATCGCAAGCACCCTGCCGTGGCTGTGACACCATCTCGTGCCCCCCGGCTGCTCGGCTTCCCTCTCGCCAGGCTCGTTTCTTGCTGCGGGTTGCAGCAGCTTTACGGCACAAGGCGCTTGTTCCCAGGGTGCGGGATAACGGCGGGATCGCTGGGCCGGCCATCCCAGCTGCTCCCAAGGGCTGTGGGGATGGCTGGTGATCTCCCGGGGATCCGCCTGGGAGAAAACCCATGGTGGGGTTTATCGTGGTCTGCAGCGCCAAGCTGCCCTGGATGCGCGGTCCTGGAGCTGCTGCGTTACGGGCTTGAGTCCAACCCTGCCGGGGTCTCACCGCTGCTCATCGTTTGCCTCGTCCCCTTCCACGTCGCTGTACCCTAAGTCACTTGGACGGATGGTGAAGAGCCTGTTTCTGACTCCCTGGGACGAGGCTTTAGTGCCGTACGCCTGCTCCGGCTGTGCCTGCTACTGGTGGCGCAGCGGGAGGAAGACCTATATCTATACACATATATACGCACGCATAAATATATAGCTTAGCCGTTCCGAAATAAATAAAGACGTGTTGCCGGTTCAGGCCAAAAAGAGCCCCTGAGCTTGCACTGACAACAACTGATGCCACAGCCAGGTAATAAACAGCGAGCGATGAGAGCGGGGCAGGGCTGAAGCCACAGAACAAACGGCACCGTGGGCAGCGGCGCCCGACATCGGGGTGCGTTTCGGCAGCCACCCCCTTTCCCCGCGCACGGCAGGGAGGAGCGATGCCGAACGCCGGCTACCGTTGCTGCTCAGGGACGAGGTTCGGGCAATCCCTGATGCAAAGCTCGGTGCTGCCTCGGTCGCCCCAGCTTGTAGATGCTCCGCTCCGTCCCCGAAGCAGAAGCGCGGTGCCGGGCGAAGGGTGCCCTCTGCGCTCGGGGTTGTGGTGCACCTCCTCGCCCCGTCGCTGGCGGCCGCGGCTCCTCGGCCGCAGCGGCGATGAGCGGGGGCGGGAGCGGGTCTCCAGCTCGGGCCGTGTCCCTCGTGCTCGGGCAGAGCCCGTCCCCCCGCAGCTCAGGGGCACGCGGGGGCACAGAGGTGCTGCTGGAGGTGCTGGATGAAGTCTGCTTGGGACTGCGGCAGGACGCGGTTGATGACAGACGCGGGGATCCAGCCCTTTGGGAGAGAAAACACCCCCAATTTGGTCCCGCTGGGTCAAAGAGAGTTGGGGTGCCCATCCCGGGGAGGAAGGCGCGTTTGCACGCCAGGACGCGTAGCCCTCGCTGTCCCACCCCAAGCAACGCGGTGGCACTTGCCTTCAGGTCCATGCTGAGGAGCCAGGTGAAGCGGGTACGGCCGGGGTCCCCCGCCAGCGGCTGCAGGACGATGCAGCTCAGCCGGGACTCGGCCCTGCGGGGCGCAAGGGCAGTTAGGGATCCCCCCAGGGGGAAAAAACGGGGGTGAGGAGGTCCCGGAGCAAACACGACGAGTGCATCCCTTGCCATGCCCGGTGCAAACGTTCATGGCTGCAGCGGTGGCCTCCCCTGGGCAGGGACGGTCACTTTGGGGGGGGGCTTTACCTGATGCACCCTTCCTGCACGGGCAGCGGCTCGACGCGGGTGGCGGTGCCCACCAGGTAGACGGCCGTCTCCCTCCTCCCGCGGTGCCGCACGCTGACGAAGTCCCGCCGGCCCACCAGGTTGCCCGGGCTGGGAGCGGTGACTTCGTGCGTCACCAGCGTGTCCGTCCCGACGCGCTGCAGCACCTACCGGAGACAAGGAGCGCCCCGGGGATTAGGTTCCTTGTGGCCGCCCCTCCGGGCACGTCCCTGCCACCCCCTTACTCCTGCCCAGGGGACGTTCAGCTGCCTTGAGGACAGCAGCGTGGGGTGGCAGCAGGAGCAGAAGCAGCGGCAAGGCGGGGGCTTGGGGCTGGCGCCTGGTGATGAATAAATCCCAATCCTCTGCAGGCTATTAAGGGGGAAAGCGGGTGGTTTTTGCAGCCTTTTTTACCCGGGACGGGACTCTGTCTATGCTGTTTCTTTTTCTGAAGGGACAGGGAAGCAGTAGCAATAAACAAGCAGAGGCCGGGCAGCATCTGAGCCAGCCCAGGCGAGCTAGGGGAGGCTTGCGGAGGCTGGCGGCTTGCTTGGGGATATGCTGCGATGTGGGAGCTGAGAAATAAGGCAAATACTCAACAGAAGCCCAAGACAACTCCTAAGCATCCTGGGGGTGCCCCCGCAATGTGATATATTTGGTTTTGCCTCTTTTTTTTGAGCTGTCTGATTCCCCCGAACATTTTCCCGCCTGACTTCAAAGTCTGAGCAACGTCAAGAGTCGCCCAGCGTGGAAAAAACCTCCGTGAACAGGCACCGTGCAGAAAAGAGAGCTTGGAAACGACACGTTGCTCAACGCCGCGCCAGGACAGCACGTCTTCTCTCCCTGGTGTGACACCCTGCTCTTGCGGCAGCACAGAATTAGCTTTAATCCTTCGGCGATCTTAAAAGCCTCGATAAACACGCTTTTTTCGGACGCTAGCAACCCTGGCGCTGCAAAGCCTCTGCCCGCGATGGCATCGCTCGCCGCCTGCATCCCTCCCCGCCTCACCTTCACCCGGCTGAGGGTCGGGTTCCACTGGGGCATTTGCTCCATCCTCTCGAACAGCTCCCGGTGCAGCCGTGCCACCGGCGCGGCCAGGACCACCTCCGCCCGAAACACCTTGCCCAGCCCGGGGAGGGCGGCGCTGGAGACGGCGGCCCCGGCGTCCTGGGGGGGGGAACAGAGAGCCTGGATCGACCCCCTCGCCCGAAAACACCCCGAGAGGCACCGGCTACGCGCTGAAACGCCTTGCTAATAAGTCGTCCCGGTCCTCTTTTTAATCACCGTTTGGTTTACAGGCGAAAGCTATTACGGCTAAATCACGCCGCTACGATTGCTTTTTTTTTCATTTTAAGCTCCTTTCTAGCTAAATGAAACAGTTCTGCAAACAGCTTGATGAACAAAGACCGCAAATAACAACAAAGTCAGAATCTGTTGGGTTTTCCCGCAGAAATGCTCCCGGTTTTCCCCGGGAACACGATTATCTGAGTTTCCCCTTCCGAGCCTTTTCCTGCTGTCTATTTACTTCGCAGATTTGCTCGCGACCGTGCTTAACGAAGGCTCGTTTGGCAACCCTCGTTGCCGCGCGTGCTCTCGCGTGGCACACCTCCTGCGCCCGCGGTTTCCCTTCAAGCAGGAGGAATAAGAGAAGCAAATCTCCCCCCACCCGCCCCGGACCTCATTTCTCCACCCGAGAGCTTTTCTGGCGTGAAGCAGCGAAGGCAAGAGGCGGGCGGGCTTTACCAGCATCGCTTCTGGCTGCCAGCCGGTGTGCTGCTGCAGGATGCTCAGCGCTCGCTGCAGGGCCCTTTCTCCCTGGGTGACGTAGGAGAGGTCCACGCTGGGGCCGACGTCTCCGTGGGGCTCTGGGCATGTGGCTGCAGGAGCAAGGCAGGGGAATGTGAACCCCCCCCCGCCCCAGCTTTGCCCGCGCGCGTGGCTGCGAGTACAAGAAGCGCAAACGGAGCCGGAGCGGAGGGTTTTGCTGACCCAAAGTCTCGGCTCTCGCCCCGCTGTTTCCACCACGCAACCGGTGCCCTCTCGGGCTGGGGGACGGTGTGGTGCAGAAAACGCTGCTCTCCGGAGCGGCCCCGGCGCTCGTTTGCTGCGTGTGTGCTGACTGCTTGGGGAGCTTTTTGAAACCGCTTTCCAAAGCAATTCCCAGTAACGCTGCGGTACAAATTGCACGTTGCTCGGGTATTATTAACATTGCATAGGCAGCCGTTGCACCAAGCCGCGCTTCAAAAAAACCCCGGCTGAATTTGCCAATTTTCAAGTCGTTAGGTAAGTGGTGGAACTAGAGCCACAGCAGACGTGCAACAAATGCCTCGTAAGTGACCATAACCTCTGCTAAAAGCTTTGGCTGCTGGTACAGGGAGCCAACGCAATTTACCTTCCCAGAATCTCCGGGTCTCCCCGCTAACCCCATTTGCCATCAGTACAGGGAACGCTTTTAAGCTACCGCAGAGCTGGAGACCAGCCCAGCAGCGAGAAGACAATATTAACTCCGTTCCCCCAAATATGGGTCAAATCACACGGAGAAGGGTGCGTTTTAATACGCGGCCCTCCATCATGTGTCGCAAGGGGGTTGTGAGCAGGGCTAGGAAACGTGGTACCCAAGCGCCCGGGCTGATCTTACCTGTCTCCTTCCCCATCAGCCTCTGAATATACTGAGGAATTTTGGGAGGCAGGCGACGGGATCCTCTCGCCACCAGCCCCCTCACGTCCTTCCGTATCGCCGCAACGGCTGTTATCTTCAAGCCTAGGGGAGAGACGCGCGGGCTTCGGTGAGCACGGGGCGCGCGAGGAAGATGCCGCAGTGCCCCGCGTCTCCGCTGGCAGTTCCTTTGCAGCTCAGACCATCACCCTACGCGTGATACAAAATAGACGCCTAGACGCGACATTTCCAAGGGGACGCCCATCAGCTGCAGACTTAGCATCTCCTTTGGGACCCTCTTTTCTGCCTGTTTTTCCCAAGGGCAGGGGGGGGGGGAGGCGAGCGGTGCTTACCGGGCGGGCGGCAGAGGTGGTCGTGGGCGATGCCGCAGCAGAGCTTGACGGTGGCCTGCAGCATGGCGCAGGAGCGGGGCTGCCTCCGGGAGCACGCCGCATCCCGGCACGCCTTTATCGCCGGCCCGAAGGACGGCACCTGATGATAGGACCGCGGTGCCAGATAGCAGCCGGGAATAAGGAGTACTCAAGGACAAGGCAAGCGAGAGGAGGGGCCGGAGGGAAAGGCCACGCTTCCGTCTCAATGAGCAGTCCCTGCCTTTCCTCCTGCCCCGGGCAGGCGGCCGTGAGTGAGGGCGTCCCCAGGGCACGGCTGCGGTGGGACGCTTCAGCGGTCCCCAGCGTCACTGGATGGGGGACTGCGGTGGCGAGCACAGGCTGGCAAGGGCAACCGGTGGCACGTGCACAGCGGGGAGGCGAGAGCGGGGGAAGGATGGGGTGGGAGCGGGGAGCAACGAGCTGAGAGACCACGGAAGCTGCTGTTAAAGCCATGGTCACGGAAAATGGTGCTTCTTCCTATGGAAACTTCATAGAAGTCATGGTGGTAAATGCTGCTGTCGTAACTCCTCAAGTAACTCCCTGTTTTTCCTACTTTAGTCCCTCCTAATGGTCCCCTGCAGACCTCTGTTGCTCATGGTGGGACCACTACATCTTTCGGCATGAGGTTATCCAGTCCTTCCCCTCGTGTTTTTAATGGCCCCTCTTAAAAGGTTAAACACCAACCCTAGCAGGTCACTCCTTAAAACGCTGGATTCCTCTGGCCCTTTGCAATACTCGCTTTTTCAAGCGCCTTGAAAGCCCCACTTGATTTTTACCACGGAAAGGCTCTTCCACCCGTATAATACCTAAGGGGCTGGGTGCTTTTGTTTCGCTTAGCATCGCTACAGCTCGCTTTACCTTCAGTCTCCGAGGCCGCAGCTGCCAAAATATTTGGCCAAGGAGGTCAGGAGGGTTTTTTGGCTTTAAAATGGAGAGGAGAGACTTCAATCTGGTGTGGTCACAGCCAGTGGGTTTCTCGCTGGGATGGGAACGGTCCTTCCGGGCTGCCGTGCAAGCGCTGCAGGCAGCTGCCTGCGCACCCCTGCTCCCTGGCAGCTCCGGGGCTGTCACGGCGGTGACGGGGACAGCCTGGTGAACCTATACAGTATTGCATGTCGCTTTAATAAGTGTATTCTTAGGCGTGGAGTCGCAAGAGAGACGCCTGTGGATGGCTTTTGGGCATGGCAGACTAACTGCGGCGGAAGGTAATTTAGTAGGGAAAGCAGCGTGGTAGGAAACGGCTGTTTTCACCCAAAGCGGATGGGGTTAAATGGGGTTATTTGCTCTTTCTGACTCACGGTGCCGGGTCCCTGCGGGTGAGCGCTCGCTCCCAGGAGCAGCCGCTCACCGACGCGGGGATGCTTGCAGCCCACCCGGCATCCCCGTGGCCAAGAAAGGCAGCAGCCCCCGCCGGGGTGGGGAGAGGGGCCAGAGCAGGGGCTTGTCCCCGCGTCACCCTTCACAGCCTGGTCCCACACGGGAGCCGGGGGCTCTGGCTGTGTCTCCAAACACCTTCTGCGCTGCTGATTCCTTACGGCAAGCATTGCATCCCTTCAATACTCCCGCTATTGGCAGGGATGGAGCGGGGGGAACAGTTTCCTAGGAAAACGTCAGCTTTTTTCCCATGGGTTTTGGCCCTGCTGTGCCGGAGGGATTTACCCCAGCCCTGGGGATTTGTCGGCTCCGCTCAGCCAGTTCCCAGGCTCCGCGCCTGACTCACCAGCCCTGGCCCTGAGCTTTTTTTCCCCCGGCTTTTCCTGCAGGGATAACCTCACGGCACAGCCGCTGTGCCTTGCACAGCTGCGTCCCGTTGCAGCTTCACAGCTTTCTCCCTCCATCCCCGATTGCCGGGCAGGTTATAACAGCAACCCCCTGCCAGCTGCTGCTCCTCGGATGCTCTGCTGCTTGTTTGGGGTCTGCTCCAGGGTGCCTTCGTGCGCGGCGGCAGCCGGACGAGTGCCTGTGTGCCTGTCCCAGGCTTGCAGGAAAGCCTTGCAGACGTGTATGCGTGATGTGCGTGGCCCACAGCAGCTGGGAGCTCTGCAGCAGGGCCTTGGGAGGTGCGCGGTAGCCCAACCGCAGCTCGCCGGGAGAGTCACCGCTGCCCGAGCTCTCTGCTCAGTGCTGGGATTTACGCTGCCGCTTCGGTGAGTTGCAAACTCCTTTTTCTGGATTTTTTTTTTCAGGGGGTCTGGGGAGTCGCTGGGGCCCAGCAGTTAGAAAACACCGTACTCTTTTTGCAAGCTGCCTAGGAAGGAGGGAGCAGTGGCTGCCAAGAGATCTGCCCCAGCGCTTTAAACCTGCGCGTCCGCCGGCTCCCAGGGAGAGCCGGTCCCTGCCCACGGTCTACGCTCTCGCACGCGTTCCCCTCCCTTTCGCGCACGCTTGCTGGTGTTAGTTTTGTCTCTGCAGAAAGCTGCAATAGACAGATAATGTTTTATTGCCCCGTTTGGTGAACGGTGTCCATATGCTCCCCTGAGGGTTGTACGGGGTGTCCTGGGAATAGGGTGACTTGCAGGGGCGAAGGAAAGAGCAAAAACTGCCCGCGATGGCAAAGCTGGAGGGTAGGAGAGCGCGGCGTTGCCACGCGAGGCCCCAGCTCAGAGCGGTGAGGGGCTGCCGCGGGTCAGCCCCGCTCCATCGCCTGCTGATGCAGAGACCCCACGACCTTGGGTGCCGGTCGCGGGACACCCCGGGTGCGGGGTGCCACGCACCCATCCCCTGCGTGGCTGCAGGGAGCGGTTTCGGCCCAACATCTCCCCCGGGTCGGGGTGCAGCCGCTGGAGGTCACTGCTGATCCGCAGCTCCGCACGCGGAGCCGCTTCTGGAGAGGCGGGTGCTGGCTCTGGGCTGCTCTGCCTCTAACCCCCTCCAAAATCCCTGGGAGCTGGGTGGTTGCTGCCATGTAGGACCTCCTCTAGGAATAAGACCTGGCACCCTCAACCCTCCCCGATTATCCCCGTCCCCCGCTCCTGGACGCGTGACCCTTTGGGTACCCGCCGTTTCCAATCGCACAGCGTGGTGCAGGACCTCCTGGGAGGGATGCTGGCTCGGGGAGCATCCTGCAGCTCCCGAGCAAACCGCGCTGCCAAGCGTGCAGCGCAAAGCCTGTAACCGGCGCCTCGGGAGGCAAAGGCAGAACGTCGGCAGCCAGTTCTTCCCTCGTTGCTCTTGTCAAATAGTCTGTGATTAAGTTAGCGAGTAGGAATGAGATCCTTTTGAAGGAGGACGCTCTTATTCATTTCTCCTCCTCTCGGTCTGGCTGTGCCCCTTTCTGTCTCCTTTGACCGAGGCGGCTTGGTGTCCCACGGGCACAATGCAGTCAGTGCCGAGGGTCTGGGGCTGGAAGGTCCCTTCTAGGAGGGTTTGGAGCCATTGCCGGAGCAGTAGGTGATTTTGCAGAAAAGCCCTTGTCCCTTCACTGTCTTTTGCTGTTTGAGCATCCAACCAGAACTGGGGAAAAATCTCCAGAAGGGACCTGGGGAACTTTAGGGTTGACTGGCTCGGCAGGAGAGCAAAACTTCCAGCTGGCAAAATCCCCATTGAAACCTCCTCACCTTTCCCGGGGGCTGGGCACACATTTCCAGCCCCAGTCCCAGCTATGACACCTGGCCCCTTTGGCAGGACAAGTATCATCCCTCAGGACTAGAAGTTCAACTGATTTAGGGTAATGCTCTTGCTCTGAATTTAAGTAAAACCTGGACTAAAATCTTTTGGGGTTTCCACACCCCCTTGAACACCGATAGCCCCATGTCTGCAGGTAGTGACGCTTATTTGTTTAGGGCAAAAGCGATCCGCTGTCTGCTGCAAGAGCTCAGCCGTCGGCAATATTATCCTCCCCGCACCCCAAGGGGTAAGGGGGGCATTTTCCGATTCAGCCTGTGCAATGCAAACCTCAGCTGAATGACGATTCTGCCTCTGTGCATCTCCTTTAGCGAAGGAGAAGGGGGAAAGAGAGCAATGGGAAAGGCCCTAAATGGCAGGTGGGTGCCTCCTGGCTTTGGCTGAGGGGCAAACGCTGAGGCTGAGAAAGGTTTCGGGTCCAAATAGTCCTCCCCAAACGCCTGGAGGAGCAGCATGGGCTTGGACGGGGATGGAGGCTTGTGCAGGCCCATAGGAAAGGTGGCCGCAGGGGCGGTGCATGTCAGCAGAGGTTAGAGCGGCTCATCAGCGTGTAAAACAGGCTGAGCCAGCCCAAATCCTGGCCGCGAGACAAGAGGAATGGGAAATAACGGGATGCTCCCCGGGGAAAGGGCGAAGATGGGGAGCAAGTGGGACTCGGAGCTGCTATCAGCCGCTCTGCAGAAAGCTGAGCAATGCATCGAGGGCGATACGGGCTCCCTCCTCCCACGGTCACACAGGGATCCTCCTGTTCAGACCCGAGGGCAAGTCCCAGGGCAATTAGTCTCCGCGTCCTTGGGGCCCGCTCTGAGCGAGACCGCTCTGTAATCAGCAGAGCCTTGATGCAGGGGAAGCCCTGATTTTAAGCAAAGTCTTGGACCCCCTCCAATACCTCTGCAGAAGTTGGCAGGAGAGGATGAGGCAGCGTCTTGGGCCCCGTGGGAACCCTCTTGCAGGGCTGCTGTCATCCCTGACGGCGCTCTGCGGGTTTCTGGGAGCAGAGGTGGCCCTTGTGTCCCCGTCTCGCAGCCCTGATGGGGCATTTAGCTGCGCGTCTCTGGGGCACCCTAAGTACGGACCTAGAAAGCGGATCCCTTGGGAGCGTGACTTTATTTAAAGGCGGTTTTGGCCGTGCTGTTCTTGCTGGAAGCGCCTGTGCTATGGGAGCTGCTCTCTGCCTTTCTCCCCTTCCTGGCTGTGTGTCCAGAAAAGTTGAGTGTCAGACAGAGAAAATATAAAAATACATAGCATTTATTTCTCTACATAACCAAAGCGCTCGTAACTAGTGTCTCCAGATGGAAAACCAGGCAAGTTTCCTCCCCCCAAACCAGGAGGCTTGGTGCTGCATTGTCAGGCTCACAATTTAAAAAAAAAAAAAAAAAAAGTTCAATGTCCCTCTTTTTTCCTAAAAAAAGCATGTTTTCCTCATACAAAAAAATATTTCAAAGGCACATTCTTATCAGGAAGGAATGAAGAAATACCGCTTTTTCCTCGCGAGCCTCCCTCCAGCGCCGGAGAGGTGTTCAGTGGCGGAGGCTG
Organism: Phoenicopterus ruber ruber; assembly: GCA_009819775.1. Classification (NCBI taxonomy): domain Eukaryota; kingdom Metazoa; phylum Chordata; class Aves; order Phoenicopteriformes; family Phoenicopteridae; genus Phoenicopterus; species Phoenicopterus ruber. The sequence continues at coordinate 3,728,620 of CM020221.1, forward strand.
ATAACAATCCAACTTGAGAGGAGAATGCAAAACAGAAGAACAATATTTACTTGAAACTAACTGTAATTTTCACAAATGGTCACCAAAAGAGCCCAAATATCAGCAGAAAAGGGAAGCTGCTGTATCTCCTTGTTGCCGGAACGCTGCCTTCCTGCATGTAGGGTTGAGGCAATCTTATCTCCATCTGCTGCCTGGATTAAAAGAGAAGGGGAACTGCTGTTCAGGCGATAAGAGAGGCCCGAGGCTTCTCCATTAATATGTAAACTTTGGATCAAAAAGGAAGACGACAGGCTCTAGGCAGGAGCCACCTCTCCGTGGATGGGTTTTGAGTCCGCGTGCACCAGCAAAAGGCACATCTACGATGTGCTGGCTCCTACGAAGAGGAGGAAGGGGACGGGATGGAGGTGCAACTCTTCCAGTTTGGGTTCAATAACGTCCACACTGAAGGATGGTTACCTGAAGTAACAGCTTCGTAATGTTTCTCCAAGCTCTCTGCGACAGGTTCTCCAATCCAGAAAGGACCACATCAAACGTGATCTCGCCCTCGGTGCCAACCAGCATCTGCATCTGCCCCATAAGAGGGACTGAACCACCAATAGCTCGTTAAAAAAAAAAAAAATAATACCCAAAGGATGGAGACTCTTCCAAACACCTTGGTAGGCTGCGCCCATGGTTTGAAATCACCTGGTTCCCCGGCTGAGCGCTGCTGACTTCACATCCAGCTCTGCGTGCCACCCCTGTTAGAGCAGCAATTTCTCGTCTTCCAGCGCCTTCGCCCCACGCTGGGAGTCCCGATAATCCCCAAACACCTTTTTAATCCCCTCTTTGCAAACACTAAAATGCTTGTGCTCTTGTAGATTTTAATTACAAGGTGTTTTTTAGGACCTCGGATGATTCTTGCAGCTTGATTCTTGTCTTAGAGGGGAAAAACACGCGGGGAAAAAGCCAAGCGCAGACACTAGAGCAGGAAGCGGTCGCTGAGGACCAGCATCGCGAGGGGGTACGCAGAGCTGCGATGAGATGCTTCAGTGCCTTGGAGACAGCAATGCCCCTTCCCTTCTTCCTTCGGCCGGTCCCTGCTCAAGTCCCCCCATCTCCTTCCAGCCTCCCCTGGCATCTGGGGGGTCTCCAGCCTTTTTTCTATATTTTTAAGCTCCATCCTCAATACAATTCTCCCTGTCTCAAGATGAGGATTGAGGCTGCTGGCCCCGTGCTCTTTAGGAGGGTCTCGTGCCATCTGCTACGCTCTCCCCTGCTCTGCTTTAACTTTGCCTTCATCTCCCCAGCTTCGAGGGAAGCTCTGTGGGCCGCATTCCTCTGCCTTGCTCCTTTATTTTGCTCCGAGTGTGAATCTGTCCCCCCCCCCGAAATACAAGCTGTTCCCCCCCAGCCTTGCCCTTGCTGCCTGATGTGCCACCAGCCCCATCTCTGGCCGCAGAGTGCAAATTCCCCCCCCAGGAGTAAGAGGAGAGCACCAAAGCTGTCAGGGAGCTGAGTTGCCTTCCTACGCAAATAAACGCGAACGCCTTCAATTAATCCGGAAAGAACACACGAAAATTGGCAACAGGTTACGCAGCATCTCGTCTTGCTTCTCTGCCTTTCTCCCCGAGGATTATTCTGGGGTGAATGTCTCTGTGGTTGCATTTAAAAAACAATTTAAAAACCTCACGCCTCCTCCAGAAATAATTTTTTTTTCCATGTTCCTGGACAATTTGGCAGCCGCAAAACTGTGCATTAAAGGAGGGTCATTCACTCCCTCCGTGGGGAGCCTCCTCCCTCCTGACCGCTTTGATAAATGGGGAGAAAACATGGCATTTTGGGGTACAGGCTTCCAGAAGGGTTGCTGGGGCTCTGAGAAACTCATTCATTTGCAAAAGAAGGCTGTTTGCGCAAGGTCTGGTTTCCAGCAAGCCCTTCCCCGTGAAGGGGAAGAGTTCAGGCGGGGGAAACCTCAGCCTTTGGGGTGGGGAGGGCAGGTTTGGCCGCTCCAGCCCCAAGCAGGGGGTGCCTCTGGCTGTCCTGCAGCAGTTCCTCTCATGGTCTCTTCAGATGTCCTTATTGCAGCGTTTTTCTTCTTCAAAGATGGTTGTGGAGGAGTTGGGCAGAGCCCTTGACAGCTCATGTCGGGTTCACAGAGATCTGGGGTGTGTGGCAGGAGAGGGGACAGTTCTCCAGTCCCAAAGTGCTCCGACTCCCCTACTCTTCCTCTTCTGCCGTCAGCAGGAGGCTGCAGACCTTGGAGTTGGCCCGGTGCAAGGCAAACTCCCGCCCGGGCACGGTGCCCTGCCTGCCTTTTCGAGCAGTGCTGCGCTGGCTCCCAGCAGACTTGGAGACTGTGAAGATTTCCCTGCAGGGCAAGGCGACAGAAAGCTGGTCAGGAAGCTGTGGTGGTGGTGGACCTCCCAGACCGGTATATTCATCTCCTGATGGTCTAGGCATGGCGCTTCCACTCGCATCATTATGAACTTGCGGTGTCCTTCCCCCATCCCCACTGGATTCGACCCACCCCACTCAATAAGTGTGCAACCATTCATTCCCTCCTCTCCCCAAGAAGTCCTCCTTTATCTCAAGCACGTCATGATGTTTCTACAGTTCCTGGCCGTATCCAGAGCTTACCTGTACGGGACCTGCTCCTCTCTCAGCCGCAGGCACATGAGCACCGGGCTGCTGGAAAACCTCAGGACGGTGTCGAAGTGGATTGAGGTCTCCACCTCTGTCTGCCTTCTCACGGTGGCTTGGAGGAAAGGGGCATCTAGTTCTGCCTGGAAATCCATGGTGAAGCTTCCCCTGTGAGAAAGAAGCAGATGGGTCTGGTCACCAAGCACTGGCCCTGCGCTGGGCACCAGGCACTGGCACCAAACAACCCCATAAACATCTTAATTTTAGGTTTGGCCTTGGAAAAGGAGTGTGTAACCAACACCCACCACACCCCTACCCAACGTGTCCACCAGGAAGGGCTGGACCCAGCAGGAGAAGCGCAGGGGGCTGTGGAAAGCCAGGCTAAGGTGGAGCAGCCCTCATGCTGGATGCTGAGCCCCCCCGAGTACCCCGCGTCCCCAGAGCCAAGCAGTTTCCCACCCGCTGACCTCGCGTTGATGCTGGTTTTCAGTTCCTGCTCCCAAATGCTCACGTCCATGTCGGCTGAAATGTCAAGCCCCAGCCCGCCCTGGAGTTTGACGGCCACCTGGAAGCCAGACTGTAGAGGAATGACCTGGGAGATGGAGAAGGCAGAACTTGCTGTGACTGGACACCGCTCTTGGCCGAGCGGCTGATACCGGCCGCACTGCGTGGCTCCTGGAACTGCCTATCCCAACCCTGCTGCTGGGCTTGCACGGGAGGAACTCGAACCACGCGTGTCCCACGGCAGAGCCAGCCATCCTGCTGTTTTACCAACCCCAAGAGACCGCCGGCAGTGCCACCTCGCTCTCAGGTCTGTATCTGCGGTGAGCAACATACCTAAAATCCACGGGCTTGTGCTACGGGATTCACTAGGATTTGGCGTGGAGGCAGGTTACTCCCCCCATCCAGTACCTGGTGATGGTCCATCAGCAGGAGGTTCCCTTTGACCACGCTTGTGGGTTCTCCGCTGCTTAACAGGACCTTGGCCATTAAGTCTGTGTATCCCTGGAAGAAGACGATCGGCCGCAACTGAACGTCGAAGAAGATGGCAGACATCCCGGCCGTGAGCTCTGGCTCCTCTTCCCCTTCCGAGACGCTTTCTCCCAGCATCGACTCCATCCCTTGTGCTTCAATAGTGACCTAAACCACAGAAGCGGAGACGTGCAAGCTGCGCGGAGCAAAGCCAGAGAGTCCGTTTCGTGCCCCGCACCGCTATTTGAGTTGCTCTACTCGCCCAACCCTTGGACAGGTACCCTTTGAAGCGGGAGGATGGTGATGGAGCGGACTGGATGGGGCATCCCTGAGCACCGCGCAGCGGTGGTGTCGCATCCCCTGTATTTTAGGGGAGCAAGGGGCTCCCTTCTTCAGAGCAGGTCTGTCTGGCTTCACACTGGTGATGCATTTATGTATTTCTGACGTGGGGCACGCCGAGTGCAGAGGTGAGGTCAAGCACCATAAGGAGGTTAGGAGGGGACACTGGGTTAGTGCTGCCACCCCCCTCCGTGGACGTGCCCCCCCAGCCGCTCTCCCGGCAGCACACCTGAGCCGCGCGGAGCCGCCGGCCACGGCTGAGCAGCGAGAGGTCAGAGATGCTCTTCCTCAGGAACCCGCTCTCCAAAAACAGCAGGTCCAGCCCGAAGGTGGAAAGCAGGTCCTGGGTGACTGAAAGGCAGAGAGACGCCCGTGAGCATCCCCAGGCAAGACCTGGCACGTCTCTTTCCGCGAATGACGGTGAACCATAAATGCTCTGAGAGCAGCGGCAGGGGATGAAGGCTGCCAAGAAAATAAAGAGCCCGTAGGTGGGATGTGCGGGGCTGGAATCCCAGCAAGCACATACCCAGCGCCCGGTGCCACCAAGTCAGCGCTCAACAGGATGGTTTCTCAACAGGACTCAACAGGGGCGGTTTCTTAAAAGAGCTCGTCCAGCTTGATTGCAGGAATTGGGAGGTCACCGGGCATGTCTAAAAGCAGGATCCTGAGAGCTCCTTGGTAATTTGTAAGCCTCCTCAACAGATTGCACGGCTAGTCCCGCAGAGCTGTCCCCGCTACGGTCAGGGTGGCTGGCCTGTACGGATCTCGTGTGTCAGCCCTTAATTATCCCATAAAGCTACACGATTCAGAAGGGAAAGCTGCTCGGCACCACCTCCTTCCATTCTTGCAGTCATTAAAGGATTCAGCACTGCAATGTTCTCCTTCCAGGGGCTGGCTATTTTGCCTCCACCTACCCCCTACAGGGCTAGGCTGAGCTCATTTGGAAGGGACACACGTGAGAGCTGAGGGGCGAAGATTTAAGCAGATATTTAGCAAGCATCGATTGCTGCAGCCTCTCTGAAGTTTGATTTTTAACTCAGTACAAGGATTCTCCTCTTTGAAGAGCTTATTAAAAATACCTAAGGAGCTGAGGAATGGAGCTAAATATCCTGACTTATCGGGAGAAGCACAGAAACTCCCACCTACAGTCTACCATTGGTTTCATCTCCAGATGAAGTTCCTCTTTCAAACTAGGAGGATTTGGGAAAAGGATGTGGCACGGCCCAGCCCTCCTGCTGCAGAAAGCCGGGTGGTTGGAAGGGTGTCGGAGAAAGGTACATGTATCTCAGGTGATGGCAACCAGCCAGCCTCAGCTGGGGGACACGCTCAGAAACCTCACACTGAGATTTTGGGGGCATTTCTATAAAGCTGAGGGCTCTAGTGAATGCTGCCTTTCCCCACCAGCCCCTCCTTTAGCCCCTTGAGGGGACCACGGGATCAGTGTCCTCCACGGTGTCACCTGTCAGAGGTCCTGAGAAAGAAGAGGAGATGCCAGCTTTCGAGAAGAAGTTGTAATTATTTATCCGTGGGTCTCTCATGAGGTCTTTCATTATCTTCCTGGAAGCAAGAGGGAAAGGGTATGTCAGCACGGGGAAGGAAGGAAGGGAAAATGTGAGTGATCGTTACAGAAGTCTACAAAGAAGGAAATATAAATTTCCAAACTATTTCTCTCCGTTTCCCGGAGAAGTGCGAGCAAAAAAGGAAACGAGCAGATGTGGGCCACCCTGGAATTTCCCTGTCCTCTGGTTTATTAGGATAAACCAGTCAGCTATTTTTGCACAGCTTTTGCTTAGCTCTGAAAAAAACTCTAGCGCTTGGTTCGTTTTGTGCAGATAGGAAGATTAACGCAGTTACAAATTGTGCGCTGCGCCGAGAGCCAGAGCTTTGGCCTCCAAGGACTCTGCCGAAGCCACGAGCCTGGGTCCCGCTGCCGCGGGGCACGACGAGGAGGGGCGCTGGGTTTCGGCTGGCTTGGTGTCATCTTTATTCGCAGCCCTACCGTTTTCTCCCTCCTGCAGCTGGGAATTTCCAGGCGGCTCCAAGAAGCGATGCTAGCACGCACGCTTAGCCAGCTTTAAAGGCATGTTGGGTCAAAAGCCGCAGCCGGAGCGTGGAGGAGGAAAAACCAGCCACGTAGAGCTCGGGGAGGGGGAAAACACAACCTTCCCCTCCAGCCCCACCTGGCCGGGTGGTGGTCGGCACGCAGGCTGTTCTGGACCTTCAGCAGCAGAAACGTCGCCGTCTCCGTCTCCAGCGCGCTGGCAGCCAGCAGGATGTTGACGACGTCCATGAGCGAGGGCTCGTTATCTAGGAGGATTTCTGCGGCGGCCAGGCGACACGTTTTCTCATAGCTCTTCCTCTTCTCGTGGAAAATCCTCCTCATTGCTTGTTTCACCTGACGCAAGAGGACAATTAAATTGGTGCTCTTAGGGTGGCGATGTGCAAGTGGTGGCTCGGCTTTGAATGGGAAGAGGAGCACCAAGCCTTGGCAGCTTCACTTCGTACCTCACCGGAGATGTGCCGAGCGGGGAACCGCTGCAGGGCAGAGACGGCCGCGGTGGCGACAGTGGCGGGACCCTCCTCGGCGTAGTCCAGGAGGGCGGGGATGGTTTCGGGGAGCACCGCGTTCCCCAGGGCCAGCAGGTAAATGACAACCTCGGACTCTTCCTCGGCACCTCTTAGTCCCGCGAGGATGGTTTCCACCCCACGTTCCACCTCCTGCTCGGCATTTGCAGGAGGGTGGAAGAGAAGAGTGAGGAGAGGGATGGAGACATTTTGGGTGCCCCTGGAGGAGGGGGGGTTGAAAAAGCCAAGCGCAGGGGTTTGCAGAGGACCCACCTGCAGCCCACGCAGCTTCTGCCGGCACAGCTTGCCGACCAGAGAGCCCAAGGCAACTATCCCTGTCTCCCGGACCTCGGGGGCCAGCTGCTTCCCATCCAGCTTGTCCTGGACACCGGGGTATTAGAAGCAGGAAAAAAAAAAAAGGGAAAAAAGAGAGATGAGGAGGATGTTTTACTATTATCTCAAAGCGTTTACCAAAAAAGTAAGGAAAAACTAGTTCTTACCTGCCTTGAAGGAGGCAATGTATGGTTTAATTGGATAAAATGCTGATTTTTCAGTGGCTTTTAGTTAAGCTTTTATTATCTGTAATGCACTGATATAAAACACTTTCTGCTAAATGCTTTTCCTCTGAGGAACATCTACTCCCATCACCAGCGTCCCATTAAAAGCACATAAAATAATCCCATAAGCAGGAAGATCTATTTCTACAGAAACGTATTTTCCTTTTTCAGGAAAATACGCTTGCCATTCCCTCCTGGCTGAAATGGGGCAAGGATCCATCCCGGACCCTGGACCCTCGGGGAGGGAGAGAAACGTCCGTACTTACTAACACCAGGCGGAGAAGCTCTCCTGAAGGCCGGGGAGAGAAAGCTGCCGCGTAGAGAAACTTCTCCAGCAGGGATGTGGGCTCCTTGCCGAAATCCAGAAAGTCCGAGAGAGCCGCCAAGGATGCCGCTGACTGTGCGGCCACCGCCGCCTCCACGACGAAGGGGCTGGATGGAGCAAGAGGAGGGAGGTCACCAGTGGCGTGACCCAGCAACAGAGCTGGAGAAGAAACAAGGTACCCTGGGCAGATCCTCACCCCCCCCCTTTCTCTTCTCCACGCGTTCCTCTTGCTTTAAAACTCACTGGAGCTTCAGTTCATGGGTTAAAAAACCCCTAAAAGGTTGGCTCTTGCTCCAAACTCACCCGTGTCTAGATATTTCGCTGCAGAGAGGAGCTCAGCCCCAGCGCCTGCACTGACAAGGGATGGATGCTACGGCCATGGGTGGACGGTCTATAAAGAACAGACCTCCAACGACGCTTGTAGAAAGCCTTGCTGGACTATTCGCTCTGCTCCAAAGCCAGCAAAACCAAAAGCGAGCCATGCAGTGTTTGCACAGAACGGGCATTACGAAAAAACGGAGCACATTTGAACTAGCTGCCTGGACCGGGTATGGTGTACGGACTAGCCCCAAACGACCCTAGTTGCCCGGGCCAGGAATGACCCTACGTGCCAGGGCTCTGCATGCACAGAAAGCCGGTTTTGGCAAGGTAGCTCCTGGGAGCCTCACAGCATCTCCTCGGGCGCTCTCCTCAGCAGCTGCAGAACGTCTCTCTTCTTGGCGCTGCGCAGCATCTGGACGAACCTCTGGAACCGCCACGTGGTCGCCGCCTTCGAGGTGTCTGTTTTGACTCTCTGGCTGTCAAAAGCCTTCAGGTAGGCTCTCAGCTGTGAAGGTGAGGTTTGTTAGGTAGGATTTAGCCCTTTTTACCCCCATTATTGTGGGATAATGTTTATATTCGGGAAATATTTAGGAGTGGGAGGGGCCCATGGGGGTCACGCAATTGCCTGCAGGGATCTACTGCAGCTTCCCACCCCCACCGCTGAGGACTTGTGCTGAAGCCCAAATGCTTCAATTTGTGGTACGTGCCAGGAAAAGAGCAGGAGAAACTGAGAGCATCACCTAAAAGTGCCTAGAAGTTGTTGCAATTCCACATTTCCTAGGTGAAGAGCCTGGAGGACTTGAGGAGGCAGAAAGAACCCCTCGTTTGTCCTTGCCAGCCTGACCTGCAGCGGAAAGACTTCCTGGGCTCAGACCTGGGATGAGTTTAACCCAACTGTATGTGCCAGCTGTGCACCAGGTTACTTCCCCCATCGCAGAAATGCAGCTACGTCCGGGGGGACAGAGGGGTCCTTCCACCACGGGCCGCAACATTAGACCCTCTTTAGGAGGGGTAACAGGTCAGGCTGCTGCTCTACGGCGCTCCCGGGGCCGCATCCTGCCTCAACAGAGGTAACCAGCCCCTCCAAACGCACCACAGGGGTTTAACCCCAAATCCTACAGCCTTCTCCTGCCCGCCCAGGTGCCCAGCTTGGGCGGGGGGAGCACGGGGTGAGTTTTGGGGGGGGGTGTAGCGTCACTGACCGATGGGCAGCGGGTGCAGACCCTCCTGAAGGGCAGGCTGGCCATGCCCAGGGGCTGGTGCCGTCCCTCCGTGCCAGCCAGCGCGTCCTCGAGGCTGCGTCCAGCCACCTCTGCCGGGCCAGGCGTCGGAGGAGACGCTAGCCGGAGCTGCTGCCTGCGGAGGGAGAAGAAGCCATGGGGAAGCGCTTTGTTGTTTACACCCGCCCTGGCTCAGAGGCTGGTTGGGTTCCTGCAGGTAGAGCAGCCAACGCTTCAGCTCCAGCAGATGCGTGTTCGTCCCGTGCGGGGCTGCCCGATTCAGGCAGTGGTACGGGCATCGCTCACCTTGAGCTGATTTTGATGCCGGTGGTGGACCTCAGGGCTGGAGACAGCACGTGGCTTTCTTCCACCAGCACCGACTGGAGGAGGTTGTCTTTCACCACGTACTGGCTTCTGCTGGCGGGCTGCCACTCAACTCCAAAAATCTTGAAAAAAGGAAAAGCAAGGAGAAAAAACGCAACCTTTTCTCTCTTCCCCTCTCCCCAGGAGATTTCCCTCCTCTCTAGCAGCAGCAAAAGAGCTTTCCAGTCCGCAAAGTCATCCGCTTCACTTGCAAAACGTAGGAAAGGAAAATCCGGAGGAGCCCGGTCTCTTCCCAGATGTGGGAGAAGGCAGCACCAGTGAGGACCACGGCACGGGGATGCTCTCGCCCGCGGCTGATGCGGGGAGACGGACTGGTGACACCGTGCGGACTTTCCCTTTCATTACAAGGTGGCGTCACCCTGGCTCAGCCTCAGAAGACAAGGGCAGCAGAGGGAGCGGGGGATGCTCCTGCCTGGCGTGGGTGATGCCCGGAGACTGCCAACTTGGAAATAGGTGCCTCCCAAAGCACTGCCCTTCCTTCAAGCCCGTTCGACAGCGCTAGCTCCGTAGCCGCCCCAACGCAGCTGCACGGCCTGGGAAGAGGCACGGCCCCCAACGCCAAAACCCGCCTCATCCCCACGAGCATCAGCAAGGACATTCTCCAAGCAAAAGCTTAGCGACAGCAATTTCCACCGAGCTCGTGCCAAAAAAACCGCTCAGCTTCCTTGCTGTGCTGCGCGGCGACCTTGGGGAAGCTCCCCGGCTTTTTTTCCTTCCGAAAGAAATGATGCGCTTACTGGACTTCACCTCTGCCTCATCTCCCAGCCCCGGTGAGGGAAGCGCCGGTCACGCCGGGAGATGTTATCAGAGCAGCTGGGCTTGCACGTGGCAGGTCTCGGGGAAGGGGAAGAGCTGAACCACGTGCAAGCGGTGGTGTTTGACAGCAAATGGCATTAGCAATTTTAATATCATTATTTTAAGAGAGGGTTTTTTTATCCACAGGCTTTGCCTTTCGCAGAGCTGGGCAGCATCGTTATTTTGCCGTCACAGCTATGGGTACAGGCAGGGTCCAGAGAGCTGCCTGCGTCCAGGCAGCCGGCTTGTGGGAAAACCCTCTTGCCAAAAATGTGCTATGCAGGGTTTGTTACTTCCTTGGGTAAGTTTGCCATGATTCATACCCCCAAAAGCTTTTATTATATTGAATACTCAGAGCTTGACTGCCAGGTGTCGAGACCCCTGCCAAAGCCCGTGGGCTTTCTGTGCGGTGATGTCCGTTTTTATGTTGAATTCAGTACAATATATATATTTAAAAAACCCCATCCATTTTAATCATGGCAGGTATAACTGCATTAAGACCCACAGAGTTTCATCTCTTTACGCCAGGGCTGAACACGGGCTACTGCTTTAAATGAAACAAGCAGCCGTCTTTCGTCCTGTCCCCCGTCAACCTAATCCCCAATCCGTTGAGTCTGAGGTCTACAAAACATTTCTGTACCTCCACCTTCCCAAGCGGGATTAGCTGACAGGTCAGAAGCGATAACCAGGATGGGGATGGGATGATTCAGGACATCTTTTCTGCTCCTGCCCACCTCAAAACCACAAGCTTCTCCTGAGGTATGTTGGTGCATCCCCTTTGGGTATGGGTCTAAGAGCTAGAGCCCCGTCCCAGGCTGGTGCAGAGGGCTGAAGCCAGCTGGGAGTAGGACTCAAAGCCCACCTGCAGGAAGATTTCTGGGGACAACCCTGATGTACTTGATGTAAGTTGAGCCCACCACCCTGAGAGCAATGGACTTGCTTTGTTTACGGAGGTGAATCCGGACTTCGGCTTTGCGCAGCTGAGGAGATCTTTCATCTTCGTGATGGAATGGTTGGACACGGTGTATGTGACTTGGCAGCTCCCGGAGATGTCCTCCTGAAACACAAAATGTAAGTGACCACGGTTAAGGGTGATCGGCTTCGATCAAGCCTGAATAAAACGATTTGCGTAGAGGACAGACACAAAAGGCAAACTAATAAATAGAAAAATAATCAAAAAGCTAGAAACTGGGCCACACGGGGGGGTGGTGGGTAGCTCCAAGTCCACCTGGGCAGGAAACTTGCCTTTGCAAATTTAGGCTAACACCAGCAGCAGCACCTTTGTGCCAGCATGTTGGGTTTTGCGGTAATTTCCTGATGTTCGCAGGTCGCTACAGCATCGCTTGAGCTCTGGAGGGAGGGATTTCCCTGCCATTTGCTGGCTGGGCAAAGCAAATCCCGCTTGGCAGAAACTCTTATACAGCTTTTTCTCCACTTTTCCTGCTATCCAGGGAAAGGCAATGATTTTGTCAGCGTGCCCATTCCTGAAAACCACCTACAGATTATTTTAAATCTTCTGCCTTTCCAATAGTCATCCTCACTCACAGCCCAGGGGCAGGATCTGGCCCCAGCTCTGCACCCACCTCCACCGCGGCGCCGGCGTGGGGCTGGAGCTGGAGCAGGCTGACGACGCCTCGCTTCAGGTTCGAGATCAGGACGCTTTCTGCTTCGTCCCCGTAGAAGGCTTTGACCTGGGAGGGCAAGAGGCGCTGTCTGGCTGCGGGAAGGGCTCCGAGGGCCCTGCGGCCGCTCTGCTGCCTTCCCTGCTGAAAGGCATCGCCCCTCCAACCTAAGCAACACCCTGAAGGTTTTTCACAAGGAGGATCATATCCCTCAATAGCACGGGCTTTGGGGATGCATGCCCACAAATTTTCCCCTTTTTTTCCCTCCCTATGGTTTTCCCAAGCCTTAGAGGAGAAGGTCAGAAAGGAGCTCACATCCCACAGTTAGGACCGAGGCCCTTTTAGCACAGGATGCTGCAGCTCCAGCCGAGCCTGCGGCCTCTTTGGGGATGGAGATGCCACCCCGTCTGGTTCCTTGTGCTCTGATATGAAATCAGAGGTGAAACAGGAGTTTATATGGGCTTCATAGCCAGGACAATTTGGGTTGCAAGCCAGGAGGGCTGTGGAGGGCATGGGCAAGCCCAGGAGGTATCCAGCCAACCTTCCCGCTGCTCCAGGAGATGAACACCGGCTGCTGGAGCTCTGCCTGTGCCTCCTGGCCCAGCGCAATCTCTGCAGGGGGACCTCCAGCGCCGTCCTGGCTCCTCTCCTCGTCTGGCTCGTGTTGGGCTTTCAGGTCGCGGATCTACGACAGCAGAGGATGGCAGAAAGCAATGACGAAGCACGTCCGCTCTAAGGCCGCTGTGCGTTTTATCTGCAGGCGATGGCCTCTTGGTCACAGAGGTCATTTTTCAGGTGGTTTGGGCTCGGAAGGGAAGGGGCTAAGCAAAGACAGCATCGCTGCTCCCAGGAGGAGCACCCGGCTGCAATGGATTTACCACCTCGCGCACCTGCACCTGGAGCAGCTCTTCCCCACCGCGGTCCCTCCAGAGCCGGCACAGCTGGACCGATGCCTCAGCCCGCAGCCGGGCTCCCTGCGGGGACGGCGGGGATGCGTGGTCCAGCTGGACATCCAGGGCGTAGCGGTACTGGTACAGGGTCCCGGGCTGGAAAGAAAGCAGCTGCAAATCCCCTATGGAAAGATGCAAACGTTGAAGGTACGCAGTCACAGACCTTGGGTCCCTCCGCTTGCCGCAGCCAGCATCCTCCATCCTAGAGAGGACCCGGATTTGCAGGGATGCTTGCGACCCGCATCACTTTGCCTCCTGGAAGTGTCGTTTTTACGCTGAGCAGTAGGTATAGCTGACGTGTTTGGGGGAGAACATGGTAAGGTTTTAATGGGAAACTATTTGTGCCCGTGGTTCAGCTTCACTTTTACGCAGGTCGGGACCTGGGTGCTCCTCGTAGCCTGTGTCTTAGCGGCCAGCGCTCGCTAAACCCCAAATTGTCAGTGTTGAAACAAAAAGCTGTTCACGGTGGGAACCCATACACCCTCTTACACCTCCGCTGCCCTTCGCTGCTTCCCCCAGTTCGGGAATAGATGTGGGTTAAGGGATATGTGGGTATTGTCGGGGTGACAGCTGATTCCTGCTTCTGTTTCCAGGCCTGCCTTAGCAATGATGGCCAGAGCGGGGGGCCCCTCCTTGGGGACTGCAGGACTTTTTGGAAGTGCCAGAGAAACACACTTTAATCCCGAAGGCAAGTTTCCTGAGCGTCCCCTGGACAGGAGGGATGTCCTGAAGTGTCTTTTCAGCATTGTGCATTAACTGGGGCAACACTAGCGTTTTTATTTAGGGGAGAAGAGAGGCCACAGTCTTCAAATTCTGTTTTTCCCCATCAGAACTGCCAATTCTTAATTAAATCACTGACTTTGCGATGGGGCAAAATGAAGTTGGTGGGGCAGCTTTAGCTTAAAACTCCCTGCTTTCATCTTATTTATCTAGAATTATTTGGAGTCGGTTCTCTTGTTCATGTACAAGTATGACTGTAGGGGGGAGGGTTGCCTTTGCCATGACATAGCCAGTCTGATCTATTTTCTGAAGTAATTTGAAATTCTCCTGCAAATCTGACGCACTTGCTGGGCTTCTGAAATGTTTTATAGCTTTGCTGCTTTTGTTACAATAACAAATGAAAGGAATCGATGGAAATCCAGCTGACTCCCGGGGGCATTCCCCCGTGAGTCAGACTGGAGAGTTTCTATATTTCTGCACCGTGTGCAGCTTAAAAAGCCGCAGCTCTCCTGTTTTCCTCATCCCCCAGGAACGAGATCCACGGCCCCCAAAAATTTCCCCGCCTCGGGAGATGCTCAGACCGTTTGCAGTTGTTGTGGCAATAACTCCTCCCTCCCCGGCCGGAGACCGGGGAGATGCTGCAGCGAGGCTCTTTGTGCCCCGGGACGAGCATCCCACCTCTCGGGGCATCCGGACCCCGTCGTGTTCCCGGACCCCAAGCAGCCCAAAGCCTCTTACCTTTTGCTGTGCTCACGAAGGAAAAGCAAAGCAGGCAAATGTATCCCGAAACCGCCCGCGGATTCATGGTGGGCTCTGGGAGCTGGGCGGGAGACAGGGAAGGAAAAAGGGGGGTGGGAAGAGGGACTATACAACAAAAGTGGGCAAGATTTGCAGCGTCAGGCGATGGGGCCTGACCTTCTCCCTATCCCCGCCTCGCGCACCCATGGAAAAGCAAATCATTAAACCCTTGTACCAACCCCCAGCAGCCAGTGAGGGTTTGGAAACCGGCGGAGGTTTGCCAAAGACAGGCGGGAGGGGAGGAAAGCAGCAAAAAAAGAGCTGCCAGAAGCATTGCGGGGTGGAGAAATTGCCGATTCGCCTTGATACGGGAGGGGGATGCTCAGAAAGCTGCTCCGTCCCTTCGTGAACCATCTCGCCCCACCAGAAGGGAAAAGGGCAGAAATTGTCTCTTTTAAAAGAAAAGACCCAGAAGGGGGAAGGGAAAAGTGCTTTTCCATCCCTTTAGTTAGACTGGGATTTGCAGCCTGGAGGCTCAAGTTACTTAAAGGGCCAGGCTGGAGGGGGACGGGGAGAGCCCACCGATGGGTCGGGCCGTGAACACCGTTACCCCCCCAAAAATGGCGTGGGAAAGGGTTTAGGGGATGGGTGCTTTGCTGGCTGTGCTCCACACAGCCTGCTGACCCCTTGGCCCACCAACCGTGCCTTTTTTTACCGTGCATTTGCCGAGTTTAATTGGTTCCTGAAGGCACTACGGACTGCGAAGGGCCAAAGTCCCTACGAGGTAGGGACGGGGCGGCTTAGGGTCTTGTGAAGTCTTGTTGCCAAAAAGATCGGAGCACGTCGCACCTTTCTTGTACAGGGATCTGAGAGGCAGTAATGTCGTTACGGAATGGATCTGCGTATTGCAGTAGGACCAAAACCCAACGGGTTTGGTGTTACCTCTTCCAGCTCTGCATCACCGCCGGGCTTTCGGGCCACCACCGTGACCGGCAAAGCAGGGCAGATCCAGCTGTGAGCTACCTGGGGAAAGTCCAGCTACAGGTTTCCCATACGTGGTGTCTCCACTTGGTCCTCTGACGGTCTTTAGGGACAAATATCCCGTATTCAGATTGACGCCTTTTCTTCTCTTTATTCTTGCCTGTCTCGCTGGTCTGTCAGCTTTCATTCAACGGTTTCCTTTTGGGTGATGACCCTCAGGGCTACCCTTGAGTCGGCTGCTCAAGATGTACCCACAGGGTGTGACACCATTAGATGGGAGCTTAGCCAGGGTGGGGAAAAATGAAATATTTCAAAGAGCAAAGTGGCTGTTGAGGGTCTAAGTCCCAAAAATAAGGTCCTGGAGTGTTTGCTGGTTGCAGCTAAACACACTACCCGGAGAGGAAAGGCAAACAGAAATAGCCTGTGAAAAAGACCCTGCTGATAAGGAGGCCTCAAACGGGAACTGAACTCGCTTTGCTTATTTAGACTTGGTTGCTGAGCCCTTCCAGGACCGGGGCGCGGGAAGCCGACAAGCTTCAACCTGCTTTCCCGTAGGCAGCTCCGGACTGCCGACTTCTACCCGCCGGGAAGGCTGCGAGGCGAAACCACGTGCTGGTCACCCGGCAGAGTTTTCCCCGCGGTCCCAAGGAAGGGAGTTTATCCGCTACCGGGGACGAGCTGCCGAGCTCCCACTCGACATCTGCGTGGGAGGTGGCTTGCTGTCATTTCTTGATCTCCTCTGCTATAATCTCATCCTCGTGACCAGATAGCAACGGGCAGGGAAAGTAGTCATGTAGCTGGAAAGGCACCGGGGATGGGATTTATCTCTAGGTTCCTAAATCGGGTCTCTAGATGAAACCAACCATCCCGGATCCTTCTAAAGGCAGCGGGAAGAGAGAGGTGTCTTTGGAGGATGCTACGTGCTGCTTATCGTGGGCGCTGCCTCACTGTGACATTAATCTCCCTCTGATGGTATTTATTTAACTCCATCAATTACGTAGGAAGTTTAATACCTCGCTCAGACTTTGATGTGTAACTTTGAAACGAATCCCGCCCTCTGATGTGCGGCTTTGCCGGTCACCGCGACAATTTCTCTGCCTGGAGAGAAAACTTCCCCCAGGTTTGTTAGGGCAGGAGGGGAGGCCGGGATGCATAGGGAGTTTTGGTGCCTGTTTTCACCTCGTTTCTCTTCCTCCAGCCCCAGGTCTTGCTTCTGTCTCTGGGAGAATCGGTGAAAGAGTAAAGCAGAAGAACATAAAACATATTTATATTCCTAGTGCTGGTCATGAAAATGAAGGGTAGATGGCTTCGCCCGTGTTTGCCCACTCCGTAGCGACTCCAGGAGCCCGTGGCTGTGGGTCTACGCAAAGGCACTGCTGCCCAGCATCCCTGCGGTTACCCACGCCTCGTGCTTCCATCCACGCGCTGCCCAAGCGATGGCATAAACGTCAGCGAGCTTCGAGTCCATCCCGCAGCTGCACCAAAGGAAGGGGAAATGAAGTATTTGTGCCAGATCAACCTCCCCAGCATCCCCCGACGCATCTCTGCCCACGCGCTGGTCCTTTCTCCGGGCACGGGGCAGCCCCGGAGCACAGTCTCCCTGGACCTGTGCTGCAGGTACCTGCGGGGCCGGTCAGTGCTCCCGGGCCAGACCCCCTGCGCTCCCCGGTCTCTGCCCCCACCGCCCGCGGCTCAGCCCAGAGGTTGGTAGCTGCAGTCTCCAACGACCCCAGAATGATGCCCTTTTCAGTAAGAATCACAGAATCGTAGAATCGTTCTGGTTGGAAGAGACCTCCAAGATCATCGGGTCCAACCATTAACCCAGCACTACCAAGTCCCCCACTAAATCCTATCCCTTAGGGCCTCAGCTAAACGTCTTTTGAATCCCTCCAGGGATGGGGACTCCACCACCTCCCTGGGCAGCCTGTTCCAATGCCCGACAACCCTTTCGGTGAAGAAATTTTTACGAATATTCAATCTAAGAGGGCGAAGAGGGAGCAGAAGGAAGTGCCTTTCCACTGTTGCATTAAAAGCTTTGACAGTAGTGTCACAAGCTGATCCTCTTTTCTGAACCTTCACTTTTAATTTCCACTCGCTTCCAATTTAACCAATTTTTTTAGAAGGCCTCCAATTCGGTAAGCGTTCTTCCCAAACTCATTGTGCTCTAGGAAAGATGCCTTACGGAAGTTTGCAAACCTACGAACAGATGCATGGTCCTGAAAACAGAGCAGCTGAAATCCTGGGTGCCCCTCCAGCCCCTCACGCATCACCCAAGGGAAACATCATCTCCCGTTCCCATCCGGGCACAACCTGCCAGTGCAAATCCTTTTCTAATAAATTAAATTAATATAGTGTGGTCAAGGATATCCCTTCATCGTTTCACTTTCTTATTTGGGCGCTGTGCTGCTAATTCCCTTGGAAAGGACACGGTGGCAAGCTCTACCTTTACGGACAGAACGGGGATGCTGAGCCCCCCACCCTGGTCCCCACCCCTCACGCTCGAGGTGGTCCTCAGCCCGCTGGCCACTGCTGAATCGCCATCGGGGAGTCCGGCTGCGGGACCTGACGCGGCAGCTCCGAAACCCGTTGGCAGGAGAGCAGGGAGGGTCAGTGTCACCGGGTGACCGTGCCCCAGGGTCGGGGAGGCCCGCAGGGACCTTGTCCCCCAGGTGTGACGTCAGGGCGGACTTTGGCAAAGGGTGGTCAGCCTGCCCAGAGGCTGAACTTGCCCAGATGAAAGCGGGATGGAGGCAACGGGGAGTGTTGCCTCAAAGCCCGTCGACTGCAAGCCTCAACCCGTGGGTGTTTTCAGGGGATTTTCAGGTGCAGATTCGCATCAAAAACATCTAGTGGAAATAACGAGACCCAAACACTCCTCACCCAGGGGAATACCAGCACCAGCGGCCACTCTCTAGGCTCGGAGGCGGCTGCACCGTCTCAGGGATTTCCCAGCACGGCTCTTGGCTGGCTGGGGAGTTCCCAGCTCTGCTTCTAGTATCCGATCGCCCTGGGGCAGATGGGAGGGTGGAAGGAAAAGCTCCTTAAGGGCTCTGTTCCTTTCCCATTTTTTGCATGTGATCTTCAGTTACGCACCTGCTCCAGCCTCTTATTATTCCAGAGATTTTAGAAAAGATCTGGAAGCAAGTAGAAAAAAACCCCACTGATAAAACATGCAGATAGCCTGGAGGGGGAAGCAGGAGATAAGGAAGAGTACATCACAGGTCCCCGGGGGGTAAATCTTCAGAGGGTGACTCAGTGGAAAAGAGCAAAGGATGCACTTCCAGAGCAGGGGAAGAGCCATTTTAGCGAGGGACGCTGTGGCTGCTGCTGGCCCGGACGTCCCGCAGCAGGGCCCCTCAGCAGCGAGGATGATTCACCGCGGAGCAGATTGCCCAGGGAATCAGGGGGTGCTCCACCTCTTGGTAACCTCAAAGCCAGAAGGATGGCTTTGCTGGAAGACATTCAGCAACGCAAGGATAACCAGGAAAAATCCTTCAGCTCCGCTAAACACGGCAGATGATGTGATATAATAACCTATAGCGGCTTTACATCCCATCCAGTGCCACTCATCTTTTCAACTATGGACCAGAAGCTTGTGAAAGCAGGTCTTGCTGTCTGCCTGTCTGTCTGGCACAGCCGCCCCAGCTCCAGCTCTTTTCCAGCCACTCCAATCTCTTTTCCTTACCGCGAGCTCTTGCTGCTGGAAGGGGATGGCAGCTCGCCCTCCGCCGAGCATCGCGTCACGCTTTGCTCTTCATTTGCCGAGGTCTCTCCTTCCAGCTTCTGCTCGAGTCCCTTCACTCCCGCCCCAGGTCAGCTTTTCCATGCCCTGTGGTCCTCGTGGCTCTCCATGCCTTTGATAAATCCCGGTCCACCTTCGCCGCCGTGCCTCTCCGGGGTGTCGGAGTCGGGATCGTGTCAACTCAGCTGTGTGCCGCGGCAGGACCGGACTCGTGATTCAAGTGGGAAACGGCTGCGTCAAACCAATTCTCGGTTTGGCTCAAGCCCCTTCGTTTTTGTCGCCGGAGGCATTGGCTTAGGGTGGCGAAGCCA
Source organism: Phoenicopterus ruber ruber (assembly GCA_009819775.1). Taxonomy (NCBI): domain Eukaryota; kingdom Metazoa; phylum Chordata; class Aves; order Phoenicopteriformes; family Phoenicopteridae; genus Phoenicopterus; species Phoenicopterus ruber. The sequence continues at coordinate 3,747,781 of CM020221.1, forward strand.
GGTTTGCAGCGCCGCAGGGAAGGGGTTCGCAGGGCTCCAGAGACGACGAGTTTGTACATGACAAAGGGCTCAAGGTTTTGGATGGGAAAGCTCAAAGCCTGGGTCGGGGAGCAGGATTCCTCTGGCTGCACCTTTCACCCTGAGCGAGGTGCTCTTTTAAACTTCCCTTTTCCCAAGGAGATTCCCAACAACCCTTGAAGTCCTGAAACCACCCCAAAGCCCAGGACTTATAAAAGTGATGGGGCCAACTCCGGCTGAGTTTAACTCAGTTTTTTCTCCTTGTTGCATCCTTTATTTCTTTCTTCCCTTCTAAATGACCTTCAGCCACAAAGCCCCCCCGTCCCCGCACCTTTTCCTGCCTTGCCACCTCCCTTTTTGCCACCGCAGCAGTCGAGAAAGCGGTGACTCTGCCAACAAGCCCCCTCAGTTCTTCCCTCTAAGAGAAAACCTGAAGACTCTGTGGCTCAGAGCCATTTCAGCTCAATAGGCAGGAAAAGTCACCGGGTGGAGGAAGGGACCTGGTAGCCCCTGATTTTGCCTTTCCAGACACATGTTTCCAATGTGAAGTCCATGCTCCCTCATGGGGTGACCACTGATGGGTCATTTGCTTCTGCAGCAGCTGAGCTGCCGTCCTGCAAAGGTCACCAACAACTCTTTAAAGGCTGGTGCTTGAGTGTCTGGTGGAAGAGCTGAATTGTCCGTTCCCTGTCTAAGCTATTGCCCCTCCAAGCTGAACCACGCATTGCCTCTCTCCTCCAGGCTGGAGGCGACTCCTCCATGGGAAATCATGGAAAAACCTTGAAGGAGTGTCTTCTGCAGCCTCTTGGAGCTCTGTAGGAGCAGATGATGATGGTCTCCTCCAAAAGCATGCAGCACTTTATTAGAGTGACCAGGGGTAAAGACAGCCATGCAGCAGTTTCCAAACACCCGTTCAGGTGTGCCTGACAGGTGCTTCCTTAGTGCTTTTCCAATTCTTGTGCTTCTAAATGTGTACAAGCTCTCTTCCTCCTAAAAGCTGTGCTTTAACAGAGGGACCCTTCCCTGCACTATCTGTTAGATGGGGAGGAGCAGGTATGGTCCAGGTGCTTTAAGGTTATATGGGCCAGGAGGATCCTTGGGGCCAAGTGTGTCCAGTGTAAAGCTGAGGGCACTAATGAGCCTGAACGGCCCTAAGGAGTCTCACCTGGGGCCTCCATCAACACCCATGAGCCCAGGAGCACATTTAAGCTCAGCCTCCAGCTTAGTTGGGCTTCTCAGGCTGTGCTGTAGCCTTGGTGTCTGCTCTATCTGTCCCTTATCTGCTGTTCCTGGATGGACCCAAAGCTGCTTCGTGCCCTTGCTGTGTTGGGGAGTGCTGATGGAGCCTTTTATGAGGACCCAGGCTCAGATCCTTCCAGGCAGACTCTGTTGGTGAGGGCACTGCCTTTACTGGGTCACCCTAGCTCATCCCCCTGCATCGTGTGGGGCCGTGGATCCTCCAAGGAGCTGTTATCGTTTCCAAAACGTCTACCTCTTCCTCCTGCTTCCCCTTGCACAGGTCTCTGAGGTAGGTGGGATGTATCCTGTGACTCTATGCTGTGCAATAATTTTTTATTGGGCCAGGTATGTTGAGCACCTGAGGTCTGCCACTAGAGTTGAACGTATAAATGCAGTGAGATACCAGGAGCAATGCTGTGTAGATTTATTGTTTTTCTAAAGACAAACAGCTTAGGAGCTGATATATATTCCTGCAAAGCAGCCCATCGCCTGCCCTGTGAGCGAGGGCAGGGAAGTATCTGACTGGCGCTGGTGTTACCTGGTTAAAAAGCAAACAACAGTCAAAGAGAGGTGAAAACACTCACGCAGAAACACTAAATATCTGGCTTTGGAAGGTTTGGAGCTATTTGTGAATCTGTCTTACTTTTTTATGCGGCCCTGGTCTTGGACCAGCCCTTTTTAAGACAGTTCATGTAAGTTGGGTCTGGCAGCTGGACATGTTCTCTTCCCAGCCCGTTTTTTAGGCCATTGCTTCCCGGGAAAAAACTTAGATTGTGCCACTTGGGTGGAGGAAAGCAGTTAACACCGGTGATGAGCTTGTTACGAGACATACAAAAAGAGCTGCTCGCCGCCAACCCTGCGGAGAGGCTTGCAGCCCCCGCTTTTGCGTGGCACCGTCTGTGCGCTTTGTGCTTTATTGTGTGGAGGTTGCTAGGCTGCATTTCTCAGGACAGCAGCAAAGCTTGCCTCCTTTCTGTCTGCCTGGTTTCTCCAGCCCGCCGCCTGAAATGAGCTGGGAAATAACCCCTGGGCTTGGCTCCTTACGTGTTTTTGGTCGCTCGCCATAGCTACGTCTTGTGGGGGGAGAGCCTGAGCACAGCAAAGTGGTAGGAGTTGGGTTTACATCTCAATCCGAGGTGTCCCGAGGTCTGATAAGCTGAAGAGAAGACTTTGCTGTGTTAATGCGCAATGATATTTTGTGCGATTGCAGGGAAAAAAAGACTGGGATTGATTTCGAGAGGTCGCCTGGCCCGTCTCCCTGTGGCTGGTTTACCGTGAGAAATGAATGCCTGACCTCGTCGTAAAGAGCCTCTGCTGATAGAGATCTCTTGGTTTCTATAGGGAATTTATTCCAGCGCTTTACTGCCATAAAGATGTCTCATCTTGCTGCAATTTTACCTTATTACTTCTAACTGTAGCCCCAGCTGACATGGAAAGTCGTTTCTTTTCCTCTTTGAGAGGAATTGGAAGGTCTCTTGGCCGCAACCCTGTTTCCTTCCTCGCTTGCCTCGCAGGTCCTGTTTCCCAGACCCTCGCTCTTTCCCTATATATTTACCCTTGGTAACCAGCTGAACTAGAGGATCTGGTTCCTCAGTTAAGGCTCTGGCGTGTGCTTGCTCTTCTACCTTCTGGGGGCTGTGGATGAAGGTCTGGCTTTGAGGAGCCCATCCTGCTCCCTTTGCTCAAGCAACCAACCTTGCAATTCTTTTAATCTCCCTCTGCTGCTCTTGTTTTGGACTTTGGCACCGATGAGGGCTTCCTTAGGCTAGCGCAAAGCTCTTGCTGAAATGAAAAATAGCCAGGAAACTTTTCCTTTTTTAAGGTTGTAACGTTTTTCTCCAAGTCCTTGAGACGTGACCATATTTGTTAAAAGCCAACAGTACAAACGCGCCCCTGCCCCCACCCTCCCCGCGCTCCATCTTCTCTCTGCATGGTTCATTAGTTCGTAATCTCAACAATTGCTAGGGAAACCTTTCTAATCTTGTCAATTGGCAATGCAACTGCTTTTTAATTCAGTTTTAAAATAGGTTTTTAAGTCAGGCTATGCCTATGCTATTGATTTGAATTCCTGATTTAGTAAGCTGCTGCTTAATAAGATCTTTGCTACGCTGCTTTAATGCCTTTCTCCAAGGGTCAAAGAATAACATTTACAGGGATGGAAGAAGCGTTGCCCAGTAGCTGTTTATAAATGTAGTGTATTAAGGTAGGTTTCTTTAAAAGCCATTTAGTGTAATTTGCATTCAGTGAAATCGAAGCATTGGAATTACTGTGGAAAACGGTCTGTTTAGGATAGATCCCCTCTGTAAAGCGTGGACATCCACCTGATGTGGATGGCCCATGTGCCCTTTGATCAATGGTCCCCTCACGAAATGTGGCTGGTCTGAGCCAAGTCCACCAAGACAGAGGAAAAAGCACAGGTTGAGCTTTGTGTTACACATGAAATCCCATGGATGTGCCTGAAGGATAGTCCTCTCCAGCAGCTTTTCTTGTAGATAAATTAAGAAAAGCTGATCGCTAATGCTCAGCACTTTGGGATCTAGCCGCAGAACTGCGGAGGGGATGAGCTCCCTTATCGCGGGTCGGATGGTGGGGTATTACTAGCCTGCAGCCAGATCGCTTCTGGTTCTGGTTAAATTCAATGTAAACAAAAGGATTGCTAGAGATGCTCCAAGTGGAAAGAATTTAAGGGAACAGAAATAGATTGGAGCATCACTGGCCCAGGAATTGATATTTTACTGTTCCTGTTTTTCTTTTTTTTTAAAAAAAATAGATATACACACAACATTAACTTTTCACCATAGTGTTTTGGGAGAAACACTACAGAAAAACCTCACAATCCTGCTGCTGCTTCCTCTGTTCAATTTTAGTGGCTAGTTTTCTTCATTCGCATGCTTTATTCTGGTAATCAGACGGTTTCCTGAGCAAAGGTCCCTTAAAGCGATCAAGCTTTCAGAAAGTCAAGAGCCTTGTTCTGTCTGAGAGAAACTGGGCTTTTTGATGACACGGCGATATGCTTTAGAAAATCTTTTGAACATTGTGCACCTTTTCAGCTCCGGTGGTCACTTCTCACTCTGATTAATGCCAGGGGAGTGGATTGCTCTTGAGTGAGAGCTGCCAGGAGCTCCTCTACTCGACAGATGCCTTTCTGCAAATGCTGGGAGGTGTTTCATAGCATAACCAGGGGACACGAAAAGCCTCATGTCGGTGTGCGCTCAGGTCCTACTTGGCCATTAATTTTTCAATGTCCACAGTACCATCGGCAATGTCTTTGTCTACATGCTGGGATGCGACTACCAGGCTCCCCTTTGTGCTGAGTATCAGATCACTTTGCCGAGCATCCTGGTGTTGAAAGCGAGATATTCTATTTACCGGTGTAATCGAAGCTGGCTGGATACGGGAGCAGGCTCTGTTAACAAACCCCGAAGTGGCCAGAGCAGCCAATGCTGGGGGCATCTTTCAGTTGCTCCTAATCTCTGCCGCCACCAAAAGCGTCACCATCTTGCGTGGCAAGGATAGAGGACAAAGTCACAGGCAGTCCCAGGGGGTCTCGGTCTTTCACTGGTATTTAAACTGATATTGCTCAGACATAAGGAAATCACAGAGGCTTTCCTGCTCTGACGCATGTGTCTGGTTACTCATCAAACCGCTGTCACGCTCTGGCGTTGGACGTGGCTCTGAGAAAGCCAGAACTTGCTTAGAATTAAAATGATGCTTGCCGAGCCTCAAGTGCAGCTGAAATATCTCTCGTTTCTCTCTTTGGAAGAGATATGTGAGTCATGAGGCATTAGGCCAATGCTCGCTGCATTTTATTTACATTTTTACAATTAAACAAGGGGTTGATAAGATTGACAAGGAAGATATGACATAGGATCTTGTTAGACAGCAACCTCTAAACTCTCTGGGTGATTTAAAGAACGGTAGGGTATGAAGACTCTCTTCCAGGGTGAGATTAGAGTAATCAATAATAACATGCTCGCTGACATAAAAGTCACTTCTTGAAAGCAATTTATCATCCATTGAAATGCAGCAGCTATAGTGTTTGACAAAGCCCTGGCAGAACGATGGAGAATATTCCTGTCCGATTTCTTTCTCTTGTTGTGCCAGCAAGAGCAATCAATTGTATTTAAGGAAGTTTTTTTTTTTCCTCTGTGATCCCCTGTAGCTTGGGGGGAAACAGTATCCAGGGGTATTAATTATTTAATCTGCATTGCCACCTTCCTCTATGTGTGAGGTCTAGGTATTGTGCTGGAGAGCGGGGCCAATATAATTTCTGGGCTGTATATTGGGACTTGGAGCTTGAGTGCTTGATTTTTTTTTTTTAGAGGTTAACACTGGAGACTCGGCTCCCTCTATGGTCAAAAGAGGGAGAGACACCTTCCTTCAAGGGGGCTTTCAGTCCAGATTATGCTCTTCCAGAGCTGGGGAGTCACTGCTTAGTAGCTGAAGTCTTGCCGCCTCCTAAAATTGTGGTGTAAATCCCCCTCAAGGTGGGAAAGCTCTCAAGCGTATGAGCTGTGCGCTCGGGCCAATACACCTACTACGGTGTGACAAGAAGTGCAAAAGCATTTGCAAATGAATAAAGAATAATCAGGACTGCTATGGAAACACTGCTCTGCGTTAAAAGATGATAGACTTCGAAATGCTTTTGCATTGCACTGGAAATCTGGCCAAAAATGGAGCTGCTCACCGCGTTAGGCACTCTTGCCTACAGGCTGCTGGAGGTGGGATGAAGCTAACGCAGAAGACCTGCAGTACGTGGTTTTTCAGCCAGGAGCCCGTGCGGATTTGCTGCCATTACGAGGTGGTGGCTTCTCAGGCTAGAGGAACTCCTGAAAGGATTGCAGAGGGATGCGGAGATGGCGCTTTAGGTTTGCATCCCCAGCTGCTGAGCGCACACGGGTTTGGAGTCTCTGGATGCCTCTTGGCAGAGCTGTAAGGCGTAATGCGGGCAGCGGTTCCTCCTCTGCTGCTTTAGGGGCCTAAATTAAACCGAGTTAAGAGCTCGGTCACTTCTGAGCTGCTCCACTGTGAGCAGGAGAGCAAGGGAAGGCAACACGGCCCACTCATGGTTGGGAAGATCCTACTGCTGAACCTTCTCTATCCATTGCAGATAACGCTGCTCCCAACCCAGGCGCTTCAGTGAAGTGGGATGAATCCAGGCTGTGGTTTCTGTGCCACACAGACAGCGAGGAGCAATTGGAGCGTCTTCTCGGGCTAATTCCCACCACGGGGCTGTGGAGAGTAGTTTGCTGTCATTAGACCTTGGAAAGGGACCATAAGAGCTATTACGTGTCTACGCACCAAATATAGCGGCTGCAGCTGTGGCTGTGTTACAGGAACAGGTCCCTCGTGATGCTTGGGGGTAATAAACTGGTATGCATGAGCACGTGCGGGTGATGACAGCATACATTTTCTGGGGGGGGCTTACGTTATAAAGATGGGGCTGTTAGCCGGTTTCCAGGTACCCATCTCGCAGTCGGCTTTCTGGGGGGTTTTGCCATGCCGAGGCTCAATTTGCTGTGCGATATGGGATAGTCAATATTTTATTTCCCTGTTAATGAATGTTTGGTGTCAGCATGCGAGAGCAAAGAACAAATACAGAAATTCTTTGGCATATACAAGATAGTTGAGAGAATTTTGGCCCTGTTTGGTAGAAAGCGCGGCGTTTAATTTCTGCTCGCTTGCCTTGCAAAATGCTGGGGTTTCCGTGTTGAAGGGAGAGGTTGTTGCCACCTTCTCCCCTGCCTCCAGAAGGAAGCTAGAAAGTCTTTCACTGACAAGAAACTGAAGAAATCTGTGGGAAACCAATTGCAACACTGAAAGAGCGAGTTGAAATTGCAAACGTTACTACAGCCGCTCTGAAGCCAGGAGCACGAGGTACTCGTTGCAGCAATCCAAACCTGGTTGGAAAGGTGCCTCGGGCAGGGAGCAGTGCCTCTGCCTGGTCCTTGGCAAGCAGGATTCCCTCTGAATTCAAACAGCTGGGACGATGTTAGAGGCCGCCTCAGTTGTGGACTAATTCTCTGGTAACAGCTTGCATTGCGCTCTAGCCTGGACTGAACTTATTTTACCAACGGGAGCAGTAATGAGTTTGTATCCAAGTATTTTAATATTTAGCAGGCTAATTCAGTTCAATGGTAAAACTATTGCTGCTGCGCTGGCAATTGTCGTCATCGTGGTTTGGTTTATTTTTAAGGTTTATTTTGCAACTCCCAAGAACATCTCCTGATGTCACATTTAAAAAACAAAACAAACCCCCCCAACTTTCTGGGGGAATGCTAGCATGCTGCTTGCATGGCTGACCAAAGGCAGCAGGATGTGGTAATTCACAGAATCGCTTCCAACTGGGCTGGATCCTGGTGCTCAGGGAGGCGAAACATTGTTGAGGTGCTTGTGCAAGCACCAACTGTTAAGACAGCTGAAAGCGCAGGATCTTACCCAAACCTCGTCTGATGGACCTTTGCACGTAGCCTGTGCCATGCAATTAGCCCAGAACGTGATACAGTGACTCCCTGAGCTGTTCAGGGCTATAACTCTGGAAAGAATCTCGCAGATGACCTAACCCAGACCTCTGAACTCTTGCGGCTGTGGAAGGAAGTCCAGGGTCAAAAAACCTGAGCTCTGCCAGCTCCTGGGTGCCTGTAACCTGCTCCCCACCGAGACCTGAGGACCAGCAGGGAGCCACGGGAGGAGAAGAGGGGATTTGTTAGGTGACGTTCCCAGGTGACTTTTTGGTTCTGTGGATGTTTCGGGCACTGTCGCTGCCTTGAAAGGGCGATGCTAATAATAGTAGTGTGCGGACAAGCAACCCTCCTGCTTTGGGTGAGGACTCTTTTTCAGCTTCCTGCACCCAGAGCATCCTCAGTAGGGAAAAAATGTGGCACCAAAGGGCATCTGAGAGTGCCAGGGCCTGCCTCCCAGCAGCAATATGACCTTAAATTCTTTTGGTACCTCTCAGGGCACATCTAGAGGCTTTCTTGGGGCAGTAGAGATGGGGCTTGATGGTAAAATCACATGCACGCAAACGCACTAGGAAGACAGTGCTTACACTGATGCCGTTTGGTCCATCTTGTCCTCTTATGCCACTGGTCTTTAATAAATCCAGTGCCTTTGGAAAGAAACGTGTATCTTGACTAGGGCAACTGGCAGACCTACGGAGATCAGAGGGACGCAAAAGTTGACGTGAAACCAGGACGCAAAGAAGGGCAGAGTCCCGGAGCAATAGTGCTAACGTGGGCAGCACTGGGACACATCTGGAATGCTGCAAGGAGGTGTCACCCCCCAACTGGCCCTTAAACCCCACCCGTGTGCATGCTAAGGGGGGCGGGAGGGGGTGCAGTGCCCTTCCAGCAGGACCCTCCCCTGGAAGGGCGAGCCTAAAGCAGTCCTGCCACAAACGCTGTCAGAAATGCCTGGTCTGGGAGCGCCGGGGTCAGCGCTTGCACGAAGCCCTCGGGCTGGCCGGGAAGCGTAGCTGTTGCAATCTGCTCCTCAGCATCTTGGATTATTCAAGGAGCCGAACGTTTCCTGGTTTCAGCTTGTGGTAGATGGTGTCTAACGCGAACGGCTTTGTACTCGATAGGCTTTTCTCCTCTTTTTTTTTTTTTTTTGGAAAGGGAACAAAGATTTCTTTTGGGGAGCTACATGTAGGGCTGTAGAACTGGACAGGAAAGGAGGGGGAGGAATAATCCCCCATATCTGTTTTTCTTCCAGAGAACTGCTGCTCTTTGTCTGATTTGCCATTTCCCAATCTTGTGCTGCAGTCACTAAGCTAAGTAATTTCCCAAGTTTCTAGGGGGGGGAAATATTGGAAATGTATTACGCTGTGTTCTTTAACTTCTGTAGAGTTTATATAAAACCAGAGGTTTGTGTTTCTTTCTTAACATATGCACAAAATGCATAACATAAATATTTATTTCCAAGTGCTCATATTTCAGCACTTTGAGCAGCTTCTGTCCTGAGCAACTTGGAAACAAGAAAAGAAATGGGATTCCTTTTAATTCCACCAATTCCAGTGTCATTTTCTATAAGACGAGAACGTACGCTGCCTGCCAAATAGGAATGCCGTACAGTTGTTTCACGAACCGAGCCCATATGTGCACAATATAAAGTTGCATCCATGAAGATTACAGGAAAGAGCTTTGCTAGTGTAGAAAATAGCTACTGTTCTTGATCTATTTAGGTATAAATCAAACAAATCAAGTGGAAAATTCTAGGTTAACCAGACATAATGTGGTTTTTTTCACGTAAATCTGTGTCAGGCTTTCATTGTGAGGGCCCTTTGAGCTCATTTATTTTTATATTGCTTTTTAAAAGTCTGTTCCTCCGATTGAGGTATGAGTTTTCTTCTAGTCCTCATACCTCAAAGGTGTATTCACGTGTTTAATTTTATGCGCTGTAAATTTTGATTAAACTTGTGCTGTACTTTGAGGCTTAGAGCATCTGCTCGAGACCAGACTTGCCTCTGTAGGTCTCCAGGGTGAGCTGGGGGAAGAAAGCTCCTGCTAACGAAGGTCTAAATAACCCCGCTTCCACGGAGCAGTCGGGCTGGATGTACGGTACCTGGCTCAGCCTCTGCAACACGGCAAACAAATCTTACAAGGCACTGACGCGGTTTTCCCCGAGGCAATCTGGGCTTGTAAACAGCCTAAATCTGGGCTGTCCTTATAACAGCATCTCAGTCACAAGCGTCCTGTGTCATACGGACGTGAGCAGTTGGCTCGGAGCACGCCGTGCTGAAATACGTCACGCTCGGTCTTTGCAAAACCAGGATTAGGTTTGCTGGTAAAAGGTGACGAACAGGCGCACGCACTGGGATCAGTGGGGTGTGATGGGCTGCGCCCCGGCAGGCACTTGGCTCATCTCTTTGGGCTTGCGTGTGCTGTGGCCAGCTGCCTGATGCGAGCCGTGGAAGGGAAAGGGGGAGGAAAATGTTCCTCTTTACCATCAGTCTCTCTTATCCTCTGCTGCCCCAAGACTTGTACAGAACCACGCTAACAAAACAGCCTAAACGACAGGAGAAGTGTGATTTGGGCTGTGTTAGTATCACGGGGGTTTGGATGGGAATATGAATCTCGATCCGCACAAACCACTTGTGGGGAACAGTCCATATACTTAATTTTGCTGCTTCTACTTTCTGTTCCTAAATAGTGGTCAGATTCTTGTCTTAAAATGATTCGGCTAACCATTTCACCAGGTTTTTATGAGATTACCTGCTTAGCTGATGAATTGCTTACAGACTACATCTGCTGTGTACGAGTTATGGATGCTTTTGTGGATGTTCAGTGTTCTGTTCTTTGATTAGGCAGGGGAAAGGACAGGGGAAGCCTGGATGGCATCTCCTCCTTGGGCCTTTCACATCCTCCAAACAAGCAAGTGAAATGGGTCAGTGGACTATTTCTATCCCAACTCAAGCCTCAGCTAAAACAACATTAGCAGGCAACGCATGTGACTTTAATTTCATTGACCCTGTTTTTACACTTCAGAAGCATGTTGTCTTGAAATCAAACAAAACAGCAGCTCCACGCTCCTGCTGCACTGCCGTGAACTTCGGATCCTCCCGTGAACTTGCTTAGGAGCCTTTTTGGCAGGGCTGGGTCCCGAGGCTGCGTGGGCTCCTTGGCTGCATGCTCTGGATTCCTGGCTGCACGGCACAGAGGGCTCAGCCAGTGCAGTGGGGTGGAGGAACCTTCGGAGGTCCAGATCTGCTGACTTGACAGCTACTCGGTGCTTTTGGTGTGGCTGGCAGCTGCAAGCAGCTTCCCAGCGCTGCATACTGTGGTCTTTAATCAATCAGCAGGGAATGCATGGAAAGGAAATGAGTCTGGGGTGAGACGCGACGTGTATGTCGTGATCTATTCTCGGAAGCCAATGTGTTTCTCATTTCCATCTCCTACAAGCCGTGGCTGGCTGGAGCGGAGGTTGCAATCCCTGCCTGCTGCTGAAGTGGGGAGCAATGTTTCTGGTAGGGGCACAGGTTTATTGCACCTTCCTTGTGTCTGAGAGTTACGGCTGGAGGGTTGCTAATGGCTGACCTATTGATTTGTTTCTTAATGCGGTGCTGGTGATATGCTTAGGTAGGCAACATTAAACTGCTTGTAAATGGCAAATATGAATGATCGTAAGTGCTATGGAATCAGAGAAAGTAATTCAGTCTCTAAAAGAAGCCCTCGGATCGGATGCAGATCAAAACCCTTAAATCTACATTAAATCCTGTTACTTCTCCCTGTCTTTTAAAGGTTAGCCCATACTTTCTCTCCGGGATTGCCAGATCTAAGCAAAACAGCGTTGGATAGGTGGAGCTGTCACTACCTTAAGCTACACCAAGAATGCAACTTCCCTTTAAAATCCTCACCAAAAATATTTAAATCTACTCTTTCCTCTCTGCCTTGTGAAGTTGTCTCACCAATGCATGTTGAAGCCAGGGTGCTGCTGACAACTCGAGGGGTGCTCGCTTGCACCGCTCGATTGCGGCTGCTTTTGTTCCCCTTGGTCAACTGGTTGCTGCTTGCTTGCAGGAGTGAGCGGGCAGAGCTGGGCCCGAGGGGAGAAAAAGGGGTTTGTTCCATTCAGAAAGCTGTTATAATCCCCTCTTTTCATTACTTTGTGGAAGGAGGGAAAAGCACTCCTTTTTCTCATACTTGACTGACTTTTTGCACCAGCCCTTCAACCGATTAGTCCTGCTGGTTTGGTCTCGGTGATGTTTTTTCCCCTCGTAAATATGTAACCTGTAATACCCACACACAGCCCTGCCGGCAGGGAGGGTCCTGGAGCGTTGCAAAACCAGGACTCGCTTGGGTTTACTCTCTTCAGCCCCTCTTCCGAGACAGGGTTTAAAGGAGGGCGAGAGCGCTCTGTTTCAGCACGGGCGATGCTGGCAGGTGTCCCGGTCGGCAGAGCAGCAGTGTCCAGGCTGCGGCTCTGCAGGAGAGGTCCTCCTGGCATTGCTGGGAGGCTGCAAGTGCTAAGAGTGATCCTACTCCAGCAAACCTACCCTCTTGACCTGATTCTGCACCAGGCTCTAGGTCAGCTCAAGCCATGCAAGCAGCCTGGCTGTCCCGCTCCTCAGCCTCAGGCTTCCCTTCCCAGCCCTTCTTGGGGCCAGCAGCAGCAGAGATGGATGGAGAGCAGGGCCAGGAGCTCGGGTGATGGCCGGCTGCTCCTGGGAAAGGCAGCTCCTCTCTCTCTATGTGAGGGCAGCTGCTTTGGCACAGCCACGACACTAATCCTGCCAGGAGAAGCCAAGGTGCTTTCATTTTCTCTTCATCTGAACAGTGGCAAAAGTAATTTCTGCCTGGGCTGCAGAGGAGCTGTGTGATGGACTGGAGAAAAACGGAAACCCTGGTTTTAAATGAATAGGGAAAACCTCATCTCCATGGAGTAAGTCTTCCAGTTTCAAGATAGGTTCTTAAACTCGGATGTAAAGCCGTGAAGAAGCCGTGGTCCTTTGTTGTAACGTGCTTTGGAGAAGTGGCTCTGGCTTTTGAGGCTTGGAAGTTGTCATTACCCTAATGAAAGGCTGTTGCAGAACCTCAGCACTCTCACGGCTACAAACCCTCTTGCAGTTCTCAGCCTAAATGGGTTCAGGGCCAACCTGCATCCATTTGTACTCCTGCCACCGTTGTCCTTTCACTCCAACAGCTCCTCTTCCTCCCCCACCCGTGTATTTATAGCGAGATACAGTATTCCCCTCTACCTGTGCTTTTAGCCAGATTAAATGCACCAAGCTCTCGGTTTCCTGGCATTATGTGAAGGTATGCATAAAGATTAGCAAGGCTTGCAATGATGAATCCTAAGAGGCTTTTTTTTCAGGCTCGAAGGAACAAGATTTCCTCTCACTCCCTTGAGGGCAAGATGTTACTTAGACATAAATGTTTTCTAAGGATATTTTCCAAATAGCAACATTTTTGTGCAACTTTGGGGGCCTTGGTGCTTTATTGCAAAGGCTGTTTCAATCAGAAAACACAGCACTTTTGGGGTCGTCTCCAATAGATGCTTTCTTGCTTGGCGAGCGCGCAGAAGACGACCTGCTTTGTGAGACTGATAGTGGGTTAGTAGCAGATCTGTTTGTTCCCTTTTCTGCTAAAAAGAACATCTGATATCTAGGAATACTTCTCAAAACAATCCCACGAGGGCAGTTTTCTCAAGATAAAAGTACTGTCTGGTGACTTGTGTAAGATGCCATCTTCTGCGAGGAGACAGCTTGGATGGCACGGTGACAGTCGACGAAAACAGTTACCACTTGTAATGCGGCACAGAGTTAAATATTTGTACTAACTACAAATGCCGAGAGCTGGTACTTGTATCCCCATTTCAAAACACTGTAAAAATAAGCACAGGAGGTTAAACGCAATCATTTGAAAAGCCACACCTGAGTTTGTGCGAGCAAATGTACACAGATTTCTGTTTTAAAACCAGGATGTGTTCTAGGTTATTAAATAACTGGTTTGAGCGTGGGCTTCAGACTCTGCTCCCCAAGAGCTCCTGCTTAAGGGCAGGTGAAGATGGGCGCCTTGCTCCTGCCACCATCTCCAAGGCGAGTGGTCACAGGGCCATGCAGCATCCCGTGACCTGCGGATCCATGCATCCATTTTTGGCCAAACGCTACTGCGGTATTTGTCCCGAGGAGGGGAAGCGGAGAGGGAAGTGCTGAGCTCTTCTCCCGGGTATCCAGGGACAGGACACGTGGGGATGGCTCAGAGCTGCGCCAGGGAGGTTTAGATGGACACGAGGAAGCTTTTCTTTACCGAGAGGGTGGTCAAACACTGGAACAGGCTTCCTAGAGAGGTGGCTGATGCCCCGAGCCTGTTGGTGTTTGAGAGGCATTTGGACAATGCCCTTAACAACATGCTTTAGCTTCTGGGCAGGCAGTTGGACCAGGTGATCCTTGTAGCTCCCTTCTGACTGGAACTACTCCATGATGTGACTTCTTCTGAGCATTGCTTCCCACAACTTAAAAAACCAACCCCACCCTGTGGGTATTTGCCAGGTGATGTTTGCTCTGCTTGTAGGAGGCTGGTCCCAACTATGTTCTGCTGCTTGTGCCTGAGACCCAGCACCCAGCCCTTGTCTCGTGGGGGTCACACCTCACCCACCCAGAAAAGAGTTAAATGCAGTATTGACCGGTACATTTTGCACAGAACAAAAACTTTCTCCTGAAAACCGCAGGAACACTGTGTGCCTCTAACAAATCACTGATAGGGGTTAAGAGCAACTGGGTGCCGGAATAACCCCTCTGGATTCAATTTCTCATCAGCTTCAGCTGATCTTGGGTTAATGAAGTATTTGTTGTGCATGAGGATGCCTGTGTTCATGCAGAGCTTGTGAAGCAAGGGGGGGTGTGGTGGGGTCTCCTTGTGTTTTGTGGCAGCTGATTAGGACTCAAGCTTGCTTGTTAATTCCCTAAATCGTCGTTACTGGGAGCTCCTCTCCCTGTGGAAGCTGCCCTGTTTGCTGTGTGAGGCAGCAGCTCTTCAGACCTGCGCTGTCAGCACCAGGCAGGGATTAGAACGGGGTTTATACCCGCTTTTTTCGGGCTTTTAACCAAAAGACAGGCGTTTTCCTCGTTGCCGCAGCACCGATTTTTGCAGCTTTTAAATTGAGGGCGAGGCCTCAAATTAGGCTTTGCGAGGCCGCCCGGCTTCCCCTTCCGCGCCGATCCTCCCTCCCTTTCGGCGGGAAGCGCGCGCAGGCGCCCAGCAGGGGGCGCCGTCGTGAGGGCGCGGCGGGGGAGGGAGCGCCGGTAATCTCGGTGCCGGGCCGGGGAGGAGCGGGAGGCCGCGGCGGGACCCTGCGAGGCTGAGGAGGAGGGAGGAGGCAGCAGCAGCGATGGTGAGCGGGGAGTGTGGGGTGGTGGGTCGCTGACGTCGGTCGGTGAGAGAGGGGGGGTGTCCCGGTGCGGCCTGCGCTGTCCCGGCTCTGAGGCAGCGAGGCCGGGGCCTTGTCTGGCGGGGGGCGGGTGTGGGCCGGGGGCTCTCAGTCGCCTCTCAGGGGCTACCAGGCCGAGCTCGGCCGCCGGCGGGGGTCCGGGGCGGGGGGTTCCGGCGGGAGGGGTGCTAATAGCCCCCTCCTGCCGGAACCCCCCGCCCGGACCCCGCCGGCGGCCGGGCGAGGCCCATGCTGTGCCCCCACACAGGGAAAGGGGGGGTGTGTGTGTCCTAGTTTCAGGGCAGGGAGGGTGAGAAAATGGTATTTTTCGGCTGGCTCTGTGGGTTTATTTCAGTAGGGCGGGATGAAAATTGTATTTCCGCTCGCTGGGGATTTAGCTGAAGGTGCCTGAGCTCTGCTAAAAGCCACCTGACTAATAGAGACCTTGTTTACTTATGTTTTAATGACTAGAAGTAGTAGAGAAGCAAACTCTTCAGTTGTAACTGGGGTTGCTTGAAATATATTTGGTTCTGGCACGCAGTGGTATGGCATGTGTTTCTGATCCTCAACCTGGAAGGGGTGCTGGTCTGTGTTTTTTTTTTTTTTCCCTCAGGAGGGTACCTTGCAATCGTGGCTGCTGCCGGGTGGGTAGATGAAAGAGCATCGTCTGGCCGACTGCCTTTTCCCACTCGGTCTACGAGCAGCGCTGTCGGTGGCCCAAACACTCAAGTGCCGCTTCCCTCTCCCTCTGGGCGTGGAGCTGTGCCCACCAGTGTGTCCCCACCTCCACGTTGGGGACCAAAGGCAGAGCCCATGGCGTGCCTTGGAGTCTGTCAGCATGTGTAGCCCGGGACAGGACCGAGAGTTTGCATGGTTTGTGTTTCCGTTGCTTTCGGTTGCCAAGAGTTAGACTCTTTATGGAACCGAGGTAAATACTGTGCACTCTTGTGCCAGCGTGGTCTAGACTGGCCTGGGTTGCTGGAGCGGCTGCTGTGGTCAGGATGTTCTCACCTTAGTCTCTCCGTGCCAAAGCTTTGCGGAGGAAAAACAGCTACTTTCTGGGTCTAGAAGACCTGTGCAGGTTTTGTGATTTTATTCATTAGACTAGACGGCAGCTTTTTTACTTTTTGTCCTGGCTTCTGGAAAGCTAATGAAGTTGGCTGTATACTCCGGGCCTGAAGCTTTCTCTGGAGAAACACTGATAGATGGTGTTTTTCCCAAATTCTGGTTTGAATCTGTGATCCTCCCTATGACCCTAGCAAGAGGGATTGTGAAGCACTGCAAATTTTCTTACCTAGATGGAGAAAAATCTTGCATCTCCCATGCCCTGTGCGCTTCTAGCCTGCTGAGCAGAGTTTTCCACTCTCTTGCTACCCTTACAAGTTGTAGACAAATTGCTAACCTGAGCAGGGGAGCATCTGCTGAGGTGCTGCCTTGCTCCTTGCCTTGATTTCTCCAGCGCGTGCTTCCACTGTTTGGTGGTTTAAGATAAACCTAATCACAGCGTTTATTGTGTATATGTGGTTTACTTGGTGTGGCAGTAATCAAAACTTTGCTGTGACTGTGTTGGCAAAAGGGATTCAGTAGAGCCCGTTTCTGTGAATACAGATTTTTGAGGTGTTCCTTACCTCTTCTGCCAAACACCTGGTTCTGGCAATAAAAAGGTGTCGTTTCAATCTGATCTCCTCTTGTACCAGCTGTCTCCCACCACAGACCCTGGCGGGCAGTGAGAGTTGTTTGAGGAGGCCTGATCTGTTCGCTCTCTTTGGTTTTTGGAAATGGAGTGATGCATTTTTGACCTAGAACTATCACGCTCATTCCCTGTGTCCCAGGTGGTCAAAGACGTTCCCTTTCAAGTATTAGCAGGCCTGCCTTCTGGAGTATTAGTGCTGAATCTTTGCGGCTAAATGGCTGCGGCCCTTTACTGGTTAGCATAGCGACAGGGGCTTTGAAGTACGTTTTAGTACTGTCCTTAGAGTGCGATGTGTAACTGAAATTTGGATTCTGTCGATGATGTTGCAGTAGCAGGTGCGTTGGCTGGTCTCTTTGCACGGGCTGTGTGGTGACAGTGATATGATTTTCTTTATCTTTTTTAGGAAAGATCGTGTTCCTAGAAACTTGCAGGTAAAAGTCGCATTGGAAGCCTTGGTTCTGAGCGTTTGCATATTCCTTTGCCCCTCTTAGCTCATCGAGATCCCTCCATGCACGTATCGGGAAGGGCGTGCGGCTAGGTATCGCAGGGGCTGAGGGTTTTGCGCGTGGGTTGATAAGACAGTCTGAGGTACCTGCACTGTGGTCAAAGTTGCCCAAGAACAGGGCCTTAATGTATAATAGCGGCATTCAGTTTGTGCTGATACTAGGGGATTTGTCGGAGGCTTGCATAACCCTGCGAGGAAGCTGTGCCGGTCTTGGTGCTGCCTTTGTTGCGCGATGCCTGTTCCCAGAACAATTGCCACCGCTATCGTCTGCTTTCAGACAGCTCCCGCCAGGACTTTATCTCTTAATGCTGCGTGTACCTCTGCATGGCACTGAGCTACTCGCAAAATGTTTCAAATAAATATCTGTTTTGTTCTCCAGAAGGCATGCGGAAAGGACCGCGTGATCCGCATCCTCTGCCGAGTGGAGGAACGAACAAATGGGTCCAGATGAGTCCCAGCACACAGGGAACTGAGCGCTTCTTTATCTAATTATTGCGGATGCTGGGAGAGGATGTTTCCTTGCAGAAATGCACCTTCTGGGAGCCAGTGAACCCACGAGGAGATCTGTAATGCGTTCACGTAGGGCATCTATCGAGTGAAATCCTGTCTCTTGTGAGATTTGAGGTCTCTGCTACCTGGAGCGTGCCTAGATGTGTGCAGAGGCTTTGCTTTTATAAATGGGTTTGTTGTAGTGAGCAAAGTGAAGGATAGGTAACACATCTTGTGTGTGTTTTGGGTTAAATGAAGTTTGAAATTGCACCTAATTTGAAAAGTCCTTTGGGCTCTTGTAAAACTACACATTTTTTTGAGCCTCAAATCAGCCTTGTTTCCTCTTGTTTTGATAGTTTTACATTCTTTCTTTGGCAGTGGAAGCTGGGATGCTGCTGGTCTTACTCTGAGTTGCTGCCTTGTGTGTTTTTTGTGCTGAAGCTATAATTAGCCATTGTCCAGCCACTCCTCTTGAACTCTCAGGGCTGGTGGGATGGTACATATACATTCCTCTTGCATACACTGTATGGGGGGGGGGGGGGAGGGGGAACACATTGCCAATCCCTCTGGGGAAAACAAAGGGTTCAGTATGGCAGTGGTGGAAATAATGCAATGCAGAAGAAGCTGGTGGTGCCAGGGAGCTGTGGTAAGATGAGCGTGACCTGAATGTGGTTTTCTTTCACGTAATTCAGCCTGTACATCTAAGGTCGTGATTCTTGATTTCTGAGATCCTGTGTCTGGATCGCTCGGTGTGCCCACATCTTTTGTGGTGGGGGTGGCGCACAGTCCAAACCTGGAGCTATAATTAGGAGCTGCTTGGTGCTTATGTAAAGATACTCATCACGCTGGGGGTGGCAGGGAGGGACAGAGGAGCCAGATTCATTACGGGGGTGCGAATCAAAACACTGCAGGCACATGCAGCAACTAGCAGCCTCCGAGGCTGAGGCGGCATTGCTCAATCCCGCTGCCTGGCTCCCCGGTAGGAAGCTGGCTGGCTGAAGGCCGCAAGTCCAGTACGTACCTGCGGCTAGGCCAGTTACGCCAACGTAGTTACGCTGCTCGGACGGGCCTTTGTGGCCAGAGCTTGTGCAGGCAACAAGGCGTTAGCTAAGGCACGGCTAATTGAAGTCTTCCTCTTCTTAGGAGCAGAATAAACGAAGCTCCTGTGTTGTTGCTGCTTTTGTGTGGTTTATTTTCGTCAGGAAGCCTTCTCTTGGGGAAAAACTTGTTGCATAGGAGCACAGGCCTTAATGACAACGGCAATACCTGTATTCTGTGCATTACCCTAATCGTGTTGACCTAGCTTGTGCAGTCGCTATGAGCAGTCTCCCTCTGCCTTGATTTACTACGTGCCGAGTTGTGCGACACGCCGCCTCCTTCATCAGCCCTGTTGAAGTGAAGAGTGACAAATGGCAAACGCAAATGTTAAGGTTTGGGCACGGGGAGGTGGCCAGAGGGTCCCTGGCTTGGGAAAATGTGTGGATTCAGGTGAAAGCTGAGGATGTGGTTTGATCTTAGCAGTTCCTACTCGCACAGTAAGCCTAAGACTCGTGCTATTGCTTAAAATAAACGTGCCTTTAAAAGCTACTTTTATTCTGTGGCCCACTTTAAATGCTCTCCCGGGGGAAGGAAGATTCTGCTGATAAAACTTTTTTTTTTCTCCTCTTCCTACAGGTAAACTTTAATGGTGCTTCCACTTTAGTGTCAGAAACAGGAGGCACTTGTAACAAAAGTGTGAGGTCCTCCAGTTTATTGCCTTTCTATTTCTCCCTCTTTTTTTTTTTTTTTTAAAGGCTTATTTGAGTCCTAAAACTCACAGCTGAGGAAATGCTGTTCTGGCAAAACTGGAGAATGTGCTCTCGTTAGCTTTGGCATTTTTTCCCCTCTCTTTTCTATCATCTGGGACAGAAGAGCATTACTGCAGTTAATTTGTCCTCTTTTGTAGTGGCGTAAGTGCTATCCCTGGAACGAGCTCAGCTAGCTAATGGCTTTAGAAATAAAGTACTAAGGATGTATTCCTAATCCGTGGAGCTAAAATTCAGTATGTAAACTGCTTGGGTTGCCGAGTGCATTAATATCGGTACAAATGAACACTGCAAGTCCTAATGATTAGCAATTAGTATTTTATCGGATACCTGGGTCTGTCTTAATGCTCTGAGAATTAAAAACAAATCCTCCAGTGGAGATTTTTCCTCCATGCTCTTTAGTGTGCTCATATGTCAGGCTTTTAAACTGCTTCTAAAATAATCCTGTGTCTTGTGAAGCTTTTGTGGGGGGAAGATTCTCTTAAGGAAATAAAACCAGCTTATTTACTCTCTTAAAATGGGAAGGGAAACCTTTTTTTTTTTGATGTCTTCATAAATAAGCAGGTTATTGTCTTATGTGAAATTCTGTCCTGTAGATAGGCTTAAAATCAGGCCAGCTTGTTGTCTTCAGCCCAGCTGGAGAAGTGGTAATAGCAGGGGCGAATGGACGCTATAATCCTGCAAAGCTGGAAGTGCATCCCTTCTTACTGCATGTGATGAACGTTTCTTTTGGCTGAGGTTGATCAGAAAAAAAAGCAAACCTTGTTTTTCACTCCATTGTGAGCAGCTCCTCCGGGGCTGCAGGGGAAGGGATTCAAACGGCTTGGCTGAATGTGGGCAATATCTTTATTACCCCTGCCTCCTCCCTGTAAAATAAGGAAGTGGTGCAGGACCGCAGCAGTGAGGCTGCAATCACATGATGGGTGTAATAAAACCAGAGTATGTTTGAATGCGACCTTCTAAATGCCCTCTGGTTTCTCTGGGATTAAGTTAGCAATCTGGAAAGCAGAGGTCTCATATCTTGCTGGATACTCTGGGGCAAAGAGGCGCTTTAAAAAACACAAAGTGCTTAGTTAGCCAGGGAGCTGAGAAGTTGTTTCACTGCTAACTCCTCTTCCATGCCAATTTTCATGGTCTTTTTTAATCCCTCTTTTTAGTGTCTTCCTAAATTGATCAATCTCATCCTCCAAACTCTTGTAAGTATGAAATGACTGAAGGAGAAAGTTGAGAAATACAGAGAAAACTTTACTCTGTCAAACTGTATTTTTTGTGGAGTGATATCTTTTTTTAAAGCAAGAAAGGGAAAGAAATTCTTCAGTGGCTTAGAATTAACATAATGACAGTCTCTTACTTGCTCAAAACTTGGATATACCATTGAGTTACCATATATCAGTGCTGGCGTGCATGCTTCTAGCTTGGGGTAAACTTAAGGTGAGATATTTTGTCTTGCATCTCAGTAATGGCAAAGTGAGCAGAGGCACATTGCCTTATGCGTGCAGCAGGCTAAGCGCAGACGTGTGGATGTTGCTCCTTCATCCATGATGTCTTTGTTATGCACCTGAGCCTTTTTTTGCTGGTAATGTGGCTGAGAAAATACCTTTGCGCAGCAGCACGCTGGGGTTGCTGCGGTGTCAGGCATCTCAGATGTCCCATCTGTGCTTTGCTTGAGATCACCTGCAGTTCAGAGTGGAGCAGCCTGAATTTACAGACCAGAGCGCTGATTTGATGGGCTCTCGGAAAAGAGAGGACAGAGGGGCTTTTCCGAGGGCTTCCTTATCCCGGTGATAGGATGCAAGATTTGCTGCTGGTATTTGTTGTGTCTAGAAAAAATGACTTATTTTTTCCTCCTGTCCCAGTGGAAAGCCAATGTGCTGCAGAACACAGTGGTTTCAGTGGGGAGTGTGTGATTTGACAACAAAATGTGCCGTCAGCTAGGATCTTTTCTCCAGAGCTTTCTCCAAGAGTGAGATCAATCTCTGGCCAGATTTATTTATTTTATTGTAACTTGGCCATTGACTTAAGTGACTTCTGTCTAGAAGGTCATGTTCCGTTTTGATTTTGGGCTTATAGCTTACACTATCCTTCATCTTCACGGAAAAAAAAGCAGAACCCACTTTATATTTGATGCTGCAGCATTTTCTTGCCATCAGTTGAGAACAGCTATTGAGACACCAGCACATTAGTGGCTCCGTTTCCATCCTTTAAGTGCAGTTCCAAACCCGAATGATATCCTGGCGTTAGCTCCTAGGCAATGAACCAAAGCTGTCGTCGTTGGTTAAACACTCCTTTCCAGGGATTTTTCAGAGAGGATTGTGCAAACTCGATGAAACTTAAGTACCGCCTCTGGTTAGTTGAAAAAGGTGGCTCTTCCCTTAAATTCTAGGGTTAAATCAGCTTTGTGGTGACTGGGTTGGAGGACTGGGCATTAGGTAGGACATTGCCTAATTGCAGCGGTTTATGTGGCTGCCTTGTTCTCCAGGCTGAAGTAGCCGGTGTATTTTTACATTGCCCTTTGCCGAGCGGATGGGTGCTAATTTGACTCCTCATAGCTGAGTGCTGCTCCTTATGAGGAGACCTGGTTTTGCCCAGTTCAGTCTGCGTCCTTCAGCCTGTGCTGTGCCATGGGTGATAATTAGTCCTCTGCGATGGGTTGGCACTGTTTTGCTGGAGTTTTTTAGCTTTATGTTTAGGTTGCTTAAATATTTTTAAACTCTCTCACATTATATGCATTTTACTGCTTTTCCAAAGTAGGGAACATTCTTTAGTGTTGTGTTTTTGTAAGGCATCTTGTCTTCCTCCATTGATTATTTGGAAGAACTTGGCTTTTTTAGGCTGTTTGTAGCCTCTCCAGTTGTATTGGAATGACATGTTACCCCTAAAGGTGACCTAAAAAACCCCCTAAATGCTGCTTCTGTTGTTGGCTTGACCCAGAAGTGAGATCTGCAAAGGGTCCTGAGAAGGAAAGTTTTAGCACCTTTAATTTTGTGGTTTATTTATATCCATCTCAGCAAGCTGCTCTAACCCCACCAAGAGTACAACAGCATAGGTATCAAGGATGTGTTCCTTCCAAGGGTTCTTAACAAGCCTTTTGAAAGGCCCCACGTACTTTCTCTGTTGTTTGAAGGGTGAAGCTTTGTAGTTCTGGAGATCCCCCCAGAAAGCTCCCGAGTAAAATTAGGCTTGACAGTACGTTAAAAGGAAAGAAGGGTTTGGAAGAGTGCTCTGGGGGCAGCTGAAGAAGCTTTAAAAAAAATGAAGTAAAATGCACAAGCTTTTGTTGTAACATGCAGCAAACCCTCCAAATACTTATTTTTGGTCATAGCTCCAAACAAAGTGTGGTTACCTGGATTCTTCTTATTTCTAGAGACCTTTTTCGTGCTGAAGGTTTGTACCGAAGACCCCTGTTTTGGGGGAAATGGCCTTGTCCCCATGTGCACATCCAATTTTCCCCACCCTATTCTTCTGAGACTCTTGAAGAGAGGGTGCTTTGAAGCTATTGATTAGGTACTTGGGCTCTGTCCTGACAATAATTGCTAGTTTGACATTGTAATTGTTATTGCATCACAGTTTTTTCTGGTTTTTTTATTTTGGCAGCAGCAGTGTTTGTCTTTCTGTCCTCCCTTTGTATGGAACATACCAATTAAGATCTTAAACTTAAGGAGTTGCTGAGTACTTCTTTAAAAATCTTCTTTAAAAGTCCAGCCCTAGGTACTTAATAGACCTGTTTTGGTGATACTTGATGAGCGGTCTCTCCTTTCTGACGTGTGTATTGTAGTAGTTCAGTCTTTGCTCACCACCTGATAATTCCTTTAAAAAAAATATTAAGAATATTAACACAGTTGCTTCTCCTGGGCCGTGGTAAGATCTGGTGATGAGTCTTGGGACTGTGAAGCTTGCATATCTTACTCGGCTACCCTTGGCACTTCTCTCTGTGAATATATGAAGTCTCTCAAGAAGTGTATTTTTATCGGTGGCTCTTGACTGGAAGTGAATGACAGCTATCTCCTACCTGTGTGGTTTACAGGAATTAAGGAAAGCACAAGGTCTGCATACTGAAAATCACCTTTTTAATAGACAATAGACTCATAGACTTTTTGATGCCCTATTTATATGCATTTGAACTTTCCTCAATGTCATTCCTATTTTCCTTTGCGCAGGATGCCGTTATTCCCTACAAGGAAATCCTGCAGATGTACTGGGAGAAAGCAACGAGCCTTGTGAATGCCCAGTGCGATGGACTCGAACCCTGGCAACTGATCGGGTTGACGTTTTCTTCTACACTCATAAGCGTATGGCTGCATGGCTTCCTCTTCCAGTCCGAGAGTAAGTATTTGAAATGGGGGATTTTCTTATGTTTGGGGGAAAGGGAGAGGGGATAGAGTTGTGGAAGGGAAGAGGATGAAACAAGACCAAACACTGGTTAGAGCAGACTTTCTGCTGTCAGCTAGTGTTAACAAAACCCTCTTCCAAATTAAGGTCAAGGCCTGTGTGATCAATGAAACACACCCCCATTCCTGCAGAGGGTGTGGTAGGCCAGCCTGGAACGCGTCTGCATCTCCTTCGCTTCCTCTTGTCACCCTTTTGCTTTTGGCTAAATCATTTGCTTGTCGCAATACTCTTTTCTTCCTCAAAACCTGGGGAAATTTATCGGAGAGCTGGGTTCTTGTGAACTTAGTCACTGGCGCAAAGTGTCTGGATAACTCTTGCTCTTGATGTTTTCCTTCCTGCTGGGGGAGGAGACATGACTTTGATTTGGTTGTTGGAGGCATTTTTCATCCTCAGGATGTTCAAGATAATTGTATGTGGTGCTAGTGTGTGGATTCCCCCCCCCAGAGCATCTTCCTGTTTTGAGTGATTTCTGATATTGACAGCTCTTCAGTGGGATCTCTTCTGATGAACCTGCGGTTTTCTCTGGCTGTGTGATGGTCAGAGATAACTACCTTGTCCTCAGAGGAGAACATGGTGCTTTTCAGTTCCCACAGACCTTAGGGTTACACTCCAGTGGCAGTTTGTTAAAAATAGCCAAGTTTTTAACTTGATGTTTACTTCTGTGCCTCTCTGTTCCTCAACCAGCCTTTTTTCTTAAAGATGGGAGCAGCTGAATAGTGGGGAACGTCTGTGGACGGAACAAAATGGTGTGAAGCTTTTGCTCATACAGGGTTATGTTAGCTTCTTGGCTTGTATTTGTACTGTTGCACAGTATTTTTTTGTGTTAACTAGCTGTTATAAGATCTGGTTAGATTGTTTGAATTTTTCAAGAGTTTCCAGTCTTCTCTCACTGTGGAATGAAACAATGTGCACACTGAAATGTGCAATAGCAATGTTATTGTCAGAGTGTTAATGAATATTTGCTACAGTGTGCCAAACTGCGATTACTGTCCTCCTGTAGCTTTTCAAAATATGTGTGAAGTGGAATATAGATGAAGTGAGATGGAAAATGTAGATAAAATTGCAAATTCCTAAAATGGTTGATTTTTAAAGTTTGTTTAGTTATTTCTTGATGTAAATGTCTTGCAGCTGCTGGTGCTCAGCTGAAATGCCTGTAGGACTCAAAAGGCATTTTTTGGTGGCTATAAAGCATCCTGTCACCCTGCTTTCATTCCTGCCTTCAGAGCTACCCTGGGAGTTTTTTCCGGTGTTTGTCATCAGTGGCTTCTTTCATTTCAGTATTTGGACTGTGGTGGAATTTCTGCTCTTCCTTCTGAGTCGCCTCCCTTGGCATCACACGTTTCCTATATCGGATGGCCAGATACCGGGCGAATCCTTGTCACGTTATGGCTGAATTACTATTTCCTCCTCTGGTCTGGGAGCCTGTTTCACGTTGCTGAATGTTTTCATGTTACAGTGCTATTCTGGTTTGAAGATGCAGAAAATAATTTCAAAAAGTATATTCCCTTTTTGCTGGAGACCTTACCTTTAGCAAATCCTAAAGTCCCTCTCTTTCCTGTAAAATTCTGCATGTGCGTGTAAATTCCCTTTTAAGTAAGAAAATGAGTCACAGAATCACAGAATGGTTTGGGTGGGAAGAGACCTTCAAAGCCCATCTAGTCCAACCCCCTGCCATGAGCAG
Source organism: Phoenicopterus ruber ruber (assembly GCA_009819775.1). Taxonomy (NCBI): domain Eukaryota; kingdom Metazoa; phylum Chordata; class Aves; order Phoenicopteriformes; family Phoenicopteridae; genus Phoenicopterus; species Phoenicopterus ruber. The sequence goes on from CM020221.1 coordinate 3,773,466, forward strand.
GGACATCCTCAACGAGATCAGGTTGCCCAGAGCCCCGTCCAGCCTGACCTGGAATGTTTCCAGGGATGGGGCATCTCCCACCTCTCTGGGTAACCTGTGCCAGTGCTTCACCACCCTCAGTGTGAAAAACTTCTTCCTTATGTCTAGTCTGAATCTCCCCTCCTTTAGTTTAAAACCATCACCCCTTGTCCTATCACAGCAGGCCCTGCTAAAAAGCTTTTCCCCATCTTTCCTATAAACCCCCTTTAGGTACTGAAAGGCTGCAATAAGGTCTTCCCGGAGCCTTCTCTTCTCCAGGCTGAACAACCCCAACTCTCTCAGCCTGTCCCCATAGCAGAGGTGCTCCAGCCCTCTGAGTATCTTCGTGGCCTCCTCTGGCCCCGCTCCAGCAGGTCCGTGTCCTTCTTGTGCTGAGGCCCCAGAGCTGGAGGCAGCACTGCAGGGGGGTCTCCCCAGAGCGGAGAAGAGGGGCAGAATCCCCTCCCTCGACCTGCTGGCCACGCTGCTGGGGATGCAGCCCAGGTCAAGTTATTGATTCCCATAGATGGCTACTGTTCTGCAAGCCAGATGTTTCTGTAGCGTGGTCCATTTCTGCACCTTGCTCTGATAGACTTATCTGTCTCCCTGTGTCCCCTTTGCGTTAGTTCAGACTGGGTCAGAAATACTGAGCCTGTATCGTGGCCTGTATTGGAAATATTGTGCTCAGAATCTGTGGTTTTCTTTGTTTCTTGAGTCATATTAGGTTAATCTCTGACTTTTGTCTTTCAGGTTTAACATCCCGAACTAAAAAACAGTTCTTTAAACTACTGAGAAAAATGCCGTTTGTCGGGGCTATAGTAAGTATTTGAACAACTTTTCTTAATATTATCCCAGGTCCTTGTTTCGGCCCACATAGTGCGCTCTCGGAGAGTTTGGTGCGTCTTTGCTGTCATGTTACTGTGAACATAATGATCCAAGGGTCTAGATCTGGAAGGTCTTCTGCTGCCACATGGTTTAATGAAAGATGTAATTTCTACCTAGTCTTTTTGTAATAGTATCGCTCTCAGAAAATGGGGGTCCTACCTTTTTTTTTAGCCGAGAGTCAGTGAGTGCAGTTCCAGAATGTTCCAGTAACATTTCCTCGTTAGATTTTGAGAAAATAATTTTATTTATGGAAGAGGAGGACAGGACTGAACTTGAGTTGTTCTTCTGAAACAGTGTCTTATTCTTGAGCAAGTGTGAGATAGCCAGGTGTTTGTTGTGCAACATGGAAGGATAACTTTTTTAATCAGATGACACATGATTAGTTTAGAGCTCAGAAACCTGTTAGCATTATAACACAAAGATATCAAAAGTTTGTGTAATCATTAAAATGAGACAGGCTTTAGTGTTTGGGAGATGTTGTTTTTTTGTTTTGCATAAAAACTTGAAACTACAAATGTCAGCATGTTTTAGCATGTTAATGACTTAATGATCGAGAAATGCAGAGCTTGGTTTATTTTACCTAGTAAATGATGGTATCGCGCTTGATGATTGCCCTTCTTTCTGCTTGATGTGTTGGCAGATTTACACGTTGATTCGGGGGGTCAGGTCTGTTACAGGCAACTTTATTAAATGAAAGTAGCAAAGAGGAACTCTTTCCTTTTGCCGTGGACACGGAAGTGGTTCTCAAGTTTCTCCCCCAGCCCCCTGGAAGGGACTAGCATCTTCCCTTTGTCTCATGTTAAGTGCCCCAGCTTTCACCTTCTGGTTTGAGTAGCCCTTGGTTGGATGAATTAACGAGTTCTTTTCTGCTTGTATTTGTTGTCTGCCTGTTAGAAAAGGACACCCTCTGGGCCCCTTGTATACAATCCCTGTTTTGCCCAGACTTATCTTCTCGGGGCTAGCACTGTTAAGCTCTCCCGTGCCAGAGGATTCCTGGTGTGTCCTATCTGTGTGCTGTTTCTGTTCTCTGGTAGGATGATACCTGATAACCTATCAGTTGCTTACAGGAGGCCTTGACTTTGAGGCATTCCAATGTCCAAAAGTCTTTAAAGCTGATGATATCCCAACACCTGTGTTGCCTGGAAGAAGAGGCTCTACTTTGGAATGTGTTGTGAGAAGTTTGGGCCTCCTGAATGTAAGGTGTGGGTGGGAAGAAAGAAATCTCCTAACTGTGCCTGTAGTGGAGATTTCTTTATTGTTTCTCTCTTTTTTATGAGTTTCTAAACTGTGTGTATGATGGCAGAGAAGACAAGGTACAAAATAGATTGCATCTGAAGGCTTCCACAAATTACAAACTGTGACTTAAAAAGGTTTGCTGGATAAAAACGCAGTATTTTTGCCTTGAGCTTTGTTTTCTCAAGCGTTAAGGAAAAGGCTCAAAGCTCCCACTGCTCATGGGTACCCAGTAAAGAACACGCTCTATCTGAACATTGTGGTGGTGGTGTCTGTGCTGTTAAATGAAACATGGCCAAGCAGTGGCCAAAGTGCCACTCTGCAATGGCCCATAGTGGTTACTCGGCACAGTTCTGGGCTGTGCCGGCTGGCATTCCCATGGGCAGTTCCCAGCGTGGTGTAGAGACTAGTGCCTGCTGGTTCACCATTCCAGGCAGCTTGTTTTTGGAGGGAGAGGTTGGTAGGAAGGAGGAGTTGTGCTGTGTGGCTGTGAACTCTGCTATGCTTTTTGGTCATAGAGCTGGAGCAGTTCCTATCTATTCTGCTCACCGGTACGGATGTAGCTAGTGAGTTCAATCGTGCATGCACTCAACAATTATTTATAATATGGCCGGTGCCACTGTTGATAGGGTTTTCCTTTCTTTTTAGATTCAAAAGAAGATTGATGAAGCCTTGAATGATGTCACGTCCAGTTTATCCTTCCTGAAAGATGAAAAGGATTATATCAAAGCGCTGCCGGAACAAGGCATGAGCCAGCCTGAAGTACTAGAGAAGATGAAAGAGTACAGCTCAAAAGGTATGAATGTGAGTCTGTACTGCAGCAGAGGTGGGTCTGTTTCATAGACCTAACATTAGACTTACTCTCTTAAATGAGTTCTAATGACTCCTGCTCATGGTTTCATCTTAAATGTTTCCTCCCTGATGTTCTTCGCTTGCAAGTTTTTGTCTGTTTTCCTTCTGGAAGTGACTAAGATCACTATTCATGACTTCTAATACTGTATTTGGGTATTTATGGTGGAATTCCGTTCCTCCCCTAAGAGTTCCAGGCTGATGATGGGAGAGCTGAGGAGGAGAGAAATATGGAGGAAATTATTTGAATGCATTTTTGATTACATTTGAGCAGTTTTGAGCTTGAGGTTCGTCTTTTACCAGAAATGTGTTTTCCGTGAAGCCCCAGGAAATGCTGATAACAATAATAAAAAAAAACCCCTTTCAAGTAGGATTTTTAGGGACTTTCCAAGACTGTCTCTCTTAGTCAAAGTCATAACGGTTTGCCCCTTGAAAATGTCATTTAAGAAAGGCAAAGCCATAATGTTCTTCTCGTAGCTTGAGTCCACATAAGCAGTGTCTGAAACTTAACTTAATTTGAGTTGCCTCACTCATGTAAATGTCTCCACCCTGATTCACGTACCTGTTACTCCTAATGAGCAAATTTAGGTGACTTGCTGTCCAGGGGAGAAGATATGACTGCCCTGCTCCTATCCCAAATTTGAGAAATGCCTTGAATTTTCTGCTGGAACAGTGCATCTACTCCAAATTTCAGAAACAGTTTTGCAGTCGAGTATCCTATAAAAACTTCCTTCTTTTCTACTTTCTGTATTGCTTACGTAGCTTCTGTCTCTCCCTCAAATGATTATTTCCTTCCTTCACCAGGGTCATTTTTCCTTTTTTCTCTTCCTATGGCCCCTCCTTCCCACACACCTGCGCTCCCCTCTGAAAGTTGCTTGGAAATGAGTGTTGGACTGTGACTATGTTCACCTTACGTATGCTTGTGCAGCCGATGACTGAGCTTTAGGAAGGAGGCTAACAGTTTGGAGCGGGAGCACATAACCAAATGGGTAGTAATGCACTGCTGGGGTGTTTGGAAGCAGAAAGTTGCTTGGTTAAGTACTGTCACGCTGAACAATAGGTTGAAACACTTTTAAACAGGGTGTGCTGCTTATGCTGCTTCCATCTACCTGCTCTCCTTTGTCAATGCTTCAGCAGCATACCGTTTTAGGTGGAATTTAATTGAGGTACCCCACACTCCACACTGTAGGTTTTAGCAATGCAAGCTTGGCCTTTCCATCTCTTCTCAGCATATAGTGGTGATCGGTGCTCTTTGAAAGTGGCTTTAACTTTAGCAACAAGACTTCAGCTGGGTGGACAGCAGTTTGGGGTGACTGAGTGGGGATTTAAATGGATTATGTATTAATATAACTGCTTGCTGCAGCTAGATGTTGTTTATGTGCTGGCTCTTCAGTCATCATTTACTTGCAGTTTGCCAAGTTCATGGGATACGTGATGCCAGAGGCTTAGCGTCGCACACAGCTGTCTCTGTGGCACAAAAATCATACTTGTTCCTCATCGGTGAAATCCGCAAAAGCTGAATCCTCATCTGCAGAACTGGTGGGGGGGGACTTCTCTGTCACTTCTGTATGCTTTCCGAGAATGGCTGTGTTTGCAAACGGTGTGCTCTCCCTCCTCTTTCAGGAGACGTACGTTGGCAGGATGGGAAAGTCTCTGGGACTGTGTACAGTGGTGAAGAGAAGCTCACCCATCTGCTAGTGAAGGTAAAGTGCAAGCAGTCTAACTTTGCATCTTCACAGATATCCTTAGCATCTTCAGGGTGACTGGAAACCCCTCAATGCTGTTCCAGCATCTTTCAAAATAGATAGGGAAGATCTGAGGCTGAGACTGCCCAACTGTGAAGACAGAGCCCAGGGTAGATGTGGGTGGAAGGGGAATTACTAGCAAAGCATTTGGGCAGTGTAAAGCTGGCCAAGTGGCTGTCCCTACGAAAACACTGCGTAGAGATAACTAGGATCTAATCGGATTAAGATGTTTTGAGTAAGAAAGTAAGCAGCTTTCTTACATTCACAATAAGTGAACTGGAAACTGGTACTGACCACCTAATTCAGGGAATGGTAGGGGGCATAAAATTGCCATAGATCAGCTTCAGCAAGCCCCACTGACAGATGTGCCTTTGCTGCAGGCTGGAGTGAAAGCATCCTTGGCTGTCCTGTTACTGGGAGGCTGTGGGATGTTGGACTGGAACAGCTTCGCTGTGTAAAACAATTCCTCTTGGTTTAAGCAAAAAAAGTTGTTTGTAAAATGTTTTTGGCGTTAACTGTGTGGTCCAAATCTTACAACAATGGAGCACTGGCATGCTTCAGTGGTGTCTTTGTTAGGCCTGTTTACCTACTCAGGAACTTTTCCCTTTGAGAAGGTTGGGAAAAAACCTAAACAGCCCAAAGGTCTGTTTTCAAATATATCTACTTCAAGAGGTTGTTTTGCTAGAAAGGGAAGTCTAGCCTTCTTGCTCCTGGGAACAGCTTTTATAACAGCTGTAATGAGCTCTGTTTGGTGGTTGCTATTGCTGTTTCCTTCTGCGCGTTGACATTTTTCTTGCCACTTCTGGGGAAACATAAAGCTCAGAGCAGCCTTTCTAGAGGGGCCTCAGCCTGGACCGAGTGTTGTGGAAACATGCCCTCTGTTTGTGCTGATTATTTGCTGTTTTTTCTGCTGTATTTCTTAACATCCCAGCAGTTGCTTTTTGATCTCGACTGCAGGAGGTCGGAACTGGCCTGTTCCAGCCTTATCCTGTGAGCCCGCAGTTGCAGAACAAGCATGAAATACTGGTTTCCACGGCCACTTTTGTTGCAGTGTGGGTGGGCAGTCGTGCTTTTCTAGCTGCTTCAGAATTCCCCTTTCATAGAAAACTTGAAAACTAGTTCTGCAAAGTAAGTTTTTTGGCCTGCTTTGTGTAAAGCAATCGGGGTGTGTATTGTGTTCTTTTTTAAAAATAGCTAAACAATTAAACCTGTCTTTACAACAAGAAATATTGCTATAGAATCACTCCAGAGGCCAGAATGTCCTAGAAAAGCAAATGAAGTTTGTTTTTCCTCCCCACCCCCAGCTGTAGTTTCCCACCTTGTGGTATTTACTTGCAGCAGGAGTTAAGTCCAAGGAGATCTGCAGTTTTGTTAGGGCTAAATGCATTTAAATGCAGCTAATTTGCTTATACAGTGTGTATGGTCAGTTGCCAAATCTGCACTGATAATTCGTTGCTTCATCTGCAAGGCTAACTTTGTGTCTTTGTTTTCTGAAGGTGTATGAAGAGTTTGCCTGGAGTAATCCTCTCCATCCAGATATATTCCCTGGTTTGAGGAAGATGGAAGCAGAAGTAGTGAGGATTGCCTGCACGCTCTTCAACGGGGGCCCCAACTCTTGTGGTGCTGTAAGTAGCCCGTCTTCAAGTGTCCCGTGAACGTTTTGGATATTTCTGACTTGGATTTAAGTGCAAATGCACCTTCTGCTATCCAGCTGAGGCTGAGGTCAAGCTCATTGCGACATATGCTGTGCCAGCATAGTTGTACGGAAGATAATTGCTAATTGCTCTTAGTGAAGCTTTGAGAGACAATTTAACTTGGTAATAGTTCTCTAGACAAGGCCACTTACTTCAGCTTTTTTTCACGCTCTTAAATGATACAGGCTTGATAGCAGTTGGAAAAGAGAACCAGTGTAATGTAGCCTGGCTGGTTGTCACTGGGGGATGGTGAACAGAGCAGCGGCGCTTTGAGTAGCTCCCCTCAGTTTTAATCTCCGAACTGGAAATCTGTGAGCCTGCCAGAGTGCTAAGATTGAGGACAAGGCCAGCTGGCTGGCTAGTTGCCAACAAGCAGCTCGAAGTATTGGTGATCAAGCAGGCATGGCACGTATTGTCAGCTGTCCAGCTGGAAAGCTGTCTTTCCAGGCTTACGTGGCCTTCCAGTGTGTGAGGGTGGAAACCAGTTTTAAGGCCTTGCTGGAGTTCCTAGCAGGAGTCCGGATGTGTGTGTCCTTAAATTGATGATTTTAAAGTTGGTCAAAGAACAAAAGTTGTGAGCTTGCACGGTGAATTACTGTTGTAAAAGTGAGCCATGTTTTTTTATGCTCCTCTCTTGCTTTACCTTTTTGGTAAGGATCCTGAATTCCTTAGGCCAAATTCTCTCCCTGTTTACGTGGTGCATGGGACAGTGAGGTCTTGTCTCCTAGCATGGTGGTCAGGTGCAGCTGTGATGCAAACAGGCTGCTTAGAGACTTGCAAAGAAGTAGTTCCATTTGTGAGAAGAATTCAGATGAGACTTTTCAGAGGTTGGGTGTGTGGCGATTGCTGTCTGTAAATGTGCTAGGGAGGGAGAAGGCCAGCAATGGCTGAAGATCCATGTGGGAAGGCAGTGTTGACACAAGAGCTTATGATGTGAATTTGAGGCCTTGAATGAGCTTAATCTGACAGTTGGAGGCTTGGTTGTGTTAAGGAGGTAAGTACTGGAGTAGCCTTATGGTAGGTGGACCAAACTCCAACTGGATTGAAGATGAAACTTGACTGTGGAGTGTAAGACGTGATCGCTTTTGATAGTGGGAGGTTGCACCCTGTGACTTGATTTGTCTTCTCAAGAGTGTGTTCCTTGTGCCACCTTCAAGTTTAGAGAAGGAACGTGCCCCTTTGCTTATAAAATACACTTAACCTCACCTCATCTCCTTCCTGGTTTGCAATGCTGAGAACGCTGGTGAGATTATCCCTGGAGTGGGGAAGAGGCTGGGTTTAAAGCTCTTGAAACTCATCTTTATCAACAGTTGCAATGTCAATTGATACAACAGTCAGATAGCTCTGTGACACTTATCGTCTGCTTGGAGAACTTTGCTTGCTGAAGCCTGCAATGTGTGTATTCGTTTTTTGTTACGTAAAGCATGTGTTGTAAAAGTGTCAGCCTTGTCCCTGTGTGCTCTTTCACTGAAATTTAAAAGTAGAATTGCCTAAGAGGGGAGGTTCAGAATAAGTAAAAAACTGCTCCAAAACAGTCACACGCAGTGATCATGGCCAACATGAGACCTCCACAGATGCTCTCCGGGGAGTCCTCCTTTTCCCTCTGCTCCTTTCTTCTTCCTCTCCCTTCTGAGGATTGTGCTGCAAAGCCGCAGCTGAGACTCAAGCAGAAGCAAAGCAAACGGGGAAGCGTGCAACCTGCTGTGGAGTTACGTTCTAGCTGGTTGAACAGTCAAATTTGCAGGGTGAGAGGGAGGGTTGAAAAGTTGATTGGCCGGAAACAGAAGATTAATTGCATCCCTGTAATTATCTTGTCCAAACGAGTCTCTCCAGTGGACTTTTTGTCTTCCTCCCACGTTGCCCTTCCTGACTGTGAAGTGTCCAGAGTTGCTTGTCATTGAGGGAGAGGTGGTGGGTGGATATATGGAGGTCACGTGCTCTTTAAGTAGTTGGGCTCAAAGACTTCTCCTATTTTCTGCTTCCCCAAAGAGAATTAACATTTCAGAATTATTTCTGGAGGCTTAGACAGTTACAAAGCCATTTAAAAAAAGTATTTTTTTTCAAACTGAGGCAATGCTTTCTGTCTCGGGAAGGCCCTGCTGTAGCTGGTTGCTCAGACTGCTGCAGTTATGCTTCAGTAACTGGAGAGGCTCTAAAACAGAGATGGCTAAACCAGGGAGGGTGCGATGCTGTGAGTTATCTTTAAATTGATCTGTTCAGGAGGTGCTTCTGGCTTTTTCTACTGAGAAGGCTTCTGGTTTACTTGATTCAACTTGTGCAGTGTTGAAAACTAAAACAAATGCTTTTTTTTTCCCCCTGAATTTCATCACTGCCATCTCTGCGAAGCAGTGTGTCTTAGTGCCAGGTCCCTGCCCACTGGATTTACTAACCTGATTTCAGCAGCTGGGACTGCTTGTCCAATTTGGTTGGTGCCTGGTGATGGTCCCTGGAGGCAGATGGAGCTTGTTGGTGTTTCTGGGGAGTGTGTCTGTTGCTATGCTATGTGGAAAAACACCAAAAGTTTGACTGTGCTTCTCAGTGAGGCGATTTCCCTTCCTTTGTGTTCCGATTTCCATGACATGTTGCAGAACAGTGCTTTTTGGGGCTAATACTCTGCTGCTCGGTCTGGGAAAAGCAGCACGGGGACATGTTTGTGCTGTTCCCGGGGCTTTCAGCAGCCTGGGGATCCCTGCGCGGTCCTGCCCTGTGCTGTGTGGACATCTTCCTGAGCAGGACCTCTGGAGAGCAGTCCTCTCCCTCCTCTTCGCAGGTTTTTGGTGTGCTTAATAAATGCTAAAATGAAACATGTCTTTTCAGATTTCTGAATGTTAAGTCAGATGAGCAGCCTGCGTTATTTATAGAAGTTGCCTTTATTTGAGCCACGGGGGCTATAATTCCCCTTAGTTTAAACATGGGCATAAAACCACTAACAGTGCCCTTGTGATGGGGGGTGTGCAGGCATGCCTTTTGCCTTAAATTGCACCCAGAGATGTTCCAGGTTTTTAATGAGTTTTTAAAAGTAATCATTTTCAGCAGTGGATGGATGCTTCCTATTTCTCGCTAATTACTACTTTTGTTCTTTCTTTTAATCGTGTCACACAAGAGCAGAGAGACAGGAATTGGTGATTTTTGGCTCCCAGGAGATTCTAATCACATACTTGCAATGATTTGGAAGGACTAATTAAGCTCACCACATCGAGGAGGAGTGGGGGGAGTTTGTTCTTGTCCGATGCGTGCATGTGTTCCTGTTCACAAGGTGCTTTGTTTTGCAGTGCTGGCTCTGTGGATTTCCCTTCTAATTCAGGGAGAAATCACCGCTTTTATGCAAGGTTCAATGACTTTTTAGTAGTTGTTTGAACTTTAAAAAGAAAGGGCAGCTTTGAAGTGCAGGGGAAAATCGCGTGGGGGTGTGTGTGCATGTGTATTTGATGTCAGTCTTTCTATGAATTCTTTGCACTTTCTGCAGCTGAGGACAGGAGAGAGGAGGCAAAATCAGTAGATGCAAACCTAAGCCTCCTGTAGAAACCATCTTGCCTCTTCCCCCTAAATTGTGGGGCTTCTGAACTTTGTCGTAGTGCTGGCTGCACATTTGCAGTAGGCACTTTAACAGCGAAATGTGAGTGATGTGTCTTGGGGGGGGCTTAAACTCTGCAGATCTGTCGGGTTTTATTTGTAGTGATGAGCGGGTCACCTTGAGAGGGACAACTAGTGGGATTTACAACCTGCAGGTTTACAGGGGTTTTATGTGAGTCTGCCACTACGTTATGGCCATGCGGTGGATTGTGGTGTATTTTTACTCTCATGCTACCTTAGGAATAAATTGTAGTTTGCTTTCTTATTCACGGAGTAGTTCAGCTCAGTGAAGCTTTTGGTCAGCTTTGTCTCCAGGGTCTGAATGGATGTGTTTCCTAAGGTGAAAACGCAAGCAAAACTTCAAAGACTATCAACCAAAGCGGTTCTTTTATGTCTCACAGTTGGACAGTGACATGCAAGTGGCATGGCCAAAGAAATCCTAGAATAAGGACCGTACCTCTTACTGCTGTTTTAATGATTTGGAGGGAAGGAGTAACGGAAGGGATATACCGAGTTTAGAAAGCAGGAAGGATATCTTTTCCTTGTGCTTTCTCCTCTCTCCTCCCATTTGGAAACTAATAAATAAATCAAGAACACAAAGGTCTGTTTGCTTGCCTTTTTCCACACACTTTGCCTGGCTTTTGAAGATAGCGCAGGGTTGGAAAGCTGCTTAAAACAATGCCCGTTTCCAGCCTCTTTTCCCCATGGCATTGCTTGAGCCTGTGGACTTTCATTTAGAGGAGAGAAAATATTTGTGTGAGCCATTGGTGGGTGCTGAATCACTGCCTGTTGGCCAGCTGCTGGCGGTGGGGAAGTTGTATTCTGTGACAGTGATCAAGCGCTGGCTGTAGCAGAATGAATTTGCTGTTGATAGCTAAGCTGACAAAGCCTCCTGTAAAGGAGCAGACTCCCTCTGCAGGTGTGAAGCGCGTGGACCAGAAGGGCTTTTGCTGTCGTAGCTGCGCGACGCTGAAGGTGCTGCTGTAGATAGAGCCGCTCTGGCACATCTCCGTGGCATATGCTCATGTTGGTACTGATGTGCTGACTGTGGGCCAATTCAGAAAGCTGATCTGGCTGCAATTCAGCTTTTTGGGTGGATTTTCAGCTGCCTGAACGAGCTTTCTGTGTGGTCATCTGCATGCCAGTCGTGGTGCCTGGGAGGAGAATCTGTCCCGGGTGCTGTTCCTTAACCTGCATCTGACCAACTGCTGAAAAGTGACTCTGACCTTCCCAAAACTGTGTGAGGCTCAGCATTTCCACACAGGTGATCAGCCAGACTTTGAAGAAAGGTTTGTCGTGTTATAAGGGCAAGATGTTGGTGCTTCGGTGGAAAGATCGAAACAGGAATAAGACTGTACAGGGGCTGCCCTTTGAAGAGCAGATTATCTAGCGGAGAGTAGAGGTAGGGACTGCTTGCTCAACAAGGAGCAGGCCTGGTGGCACGAGGTGTCTGGCGTTCAGTAACCTGAATCCCAAGATCCCCAAATCGTGCCTAGCAAAGTTTTCACAATCATTGTAGTATTGTAAGCAATGTTGCAAGCAGTGTTACAAATATGCCATAATCCCATTCCTCTTCTCCCACCTGGCAGTAGGAAGGCAATCCATGTTATATCAGCTGTTGTGTTTTTTTTTCCCCAAAGGTAATAGCTGACAACTTCACAGATTTTTCATGAATGACATGGCCCATAAAATGCTTAGGACGTTGTTTTCCTGTTACCATCTATTTGCTTCGCAATAAATGCAATGATTTCTTTATCCAGTGTGAGGCTCTGTTAGGGTTTATCTGCGACAGCTGTTGCTTTACAAACTACCAAAAAAGCAGAAATTCTGTGGTGTGACAGTCACTTCCACGCTGCCTGTGGTGGCAGCTGCTGCTAGCTTGGATCATGTTAGGGAGAAACGTGGCAGGCTGTTTTATGTGCCTGTGAACTTTGTTCCTTATCTCTGTACTTGATGTTTAGTCATTGTCATGCAGTCACGCTACTTTTTTGCATTTTGGGGTTTTGCAGCTATGTCAGCTGGGGAAAAAACAGAAGAAAACCCAGACTAGCAGATGTCATGAGGCATGCAAATGTGATTGCATCCTTTTCATGTTTTTGGGGAAGAGGTTAAAAGGGGAAGTTGCAGTTGGTTCAGCTGGTCTAAGGATCAAAATTAGTCCTCCATAAGTGCTATAAGTAGCTTTTGATTCCTTTCACCTGTGCTTCTGTATACCCCTATCCTCAAGTTATGGCTCACTCGGCATAGCAGTCAGTCTTGCAGGCTGCTTGGAAAACCAACCTCACATTTTATTAGGTTAAAATTTTACTTTGGAAGGTTTGTGCCCACACGCTTTTGTCCCTTGCATGCCAGCACTCATAAAGGCTGGCCGACAAGAGAGAGTCCTCCCACTTGAGGAATTTCTTCCTGTAGTTTCACTTATTTATTTGCAACAGCTCTTGAGTTCTAGTACGCAACAGTAAACTCGATCGAACAGCTCGTGCGTGTACCTTCCTCTCTTCCAACTCCTGATGCAAACCCCCTTGTTCTCCTGTGGTCGGGGTAAAGAGGGCTGGGACAGCAGGGGTAGTGGGTTGTGTGAATACCGAGGGACTTAATGCAGAAATTCCTCCTGGTGTTAAATTTCTTGGGTCCTTGAGGGCTTAAAAGCTCTGGCGTGGTGTTGACCAGACCTAGGCTGGCCTCTGCAGAGAGAAGGTGGGAGAGAGCTCTGCGCTCTGCAGCGTTCCAGGTTCTGGGAAGGCTTTGTAGCTCAGGAACAGTGCCAATGCTGAGCTGGCTCTGTGCCTCAGCATGGCACTGCTCCAGACCTAATAAACCCTGCTGGACTTCAGTTGACTTAATACAGAATTAACTTTGTTTCTGTATACGTGGCATAATTAATCTGTAATCCAGATAAACAATCCCCGGGTAATCAAGAGCTAAGCATGTACTAGTAGTTCATGAGGTGGGGTTGTGTTTGCCAGCTAGTGACTGCAATGTGGTCCCCTCTTGTCCTCTCTTAAAAGTTGGATATTTCTTTTGTTTTCCCTTTCCCCCTCCCCCTTTAAATAGAGGAGTCAACACTGGTTTAAATGTGCACTTTCCAGCTGGATGTCAGAAAGCTACCTTGAGCTGTTCAGTAGCTTCTGCTGCCCTCGAAACCTGAGTTTTCCTGTGTATCTCTTGCCTCTGAAGCATCTCTGGGTAGGGATGCTGTGGCAGCATTCCTTTTTTGCTTTTTTTTCTTCTGCAACATCCATGTAAGCCGTTGTTTTTCTTGTTTGCTTCTTTTCTTCGGCAGATGACATCTGGGGGTACTGAGAGCATTCTGATGGCCTGCAAGGCGTACCGAGACCTGGCTTACGAGAGAGGCGTCAAACAGCCAGAAATGTGAGCAATGCTTCTGCGGCTTGGTTTTCTCTTTGGGAGCTTGTGGGGCTTACTGTTCCTCTGAGTGGAGGGGGCTGCTAGACCCCAATATTCCTTCATTTTGTAGCTCATTGCCACCTCCTCATTGTCCATCTGTGTCTGAAGGAGAGAAACCTGGGTTGAAAGAAGTGGTGCAAAAGCACAGGAACATTTAAGCAGCCCGGGGGGCATGAATGTTGCTTGGGGGGCTGTGGTAGCTCTGCTGTGCAGATGTATTTTGGTAATACCTGCACGCTGCTCTGGACAGAGCCTGCTCATATCTGCGTTGGGCCCCCCTTGAGCAGAGATTGTCAGGCGCTTTGAAGTGCTTAAGGGTTTTGATTTATTCAGATCAAAGAGGGTTTAGCCTGAAAACTCTGGCACTAAAGTTGGAGCTGGTTGGAGCTGAAATGAGGAACTGTGCTAATCGTTACACTGCTAATACAGGATTTGCTCTCTAGTGTGCTGCTTTTTTCTAGATGATGCGTCAAAAATATTTCTCTTGTTAATTGCTTACGAGAGGAATTCATTTTCTGCTGAATTCCTGCGGTTCTTTTCTTCCCCCTCTAACATTTTTGCGTGCTATTAAAGGCCCTGATAAAGAGATGATGCCTCAGAAAACAAGGTTAGTTAAGGCTGTTCAACCACTGCCATTTGAGGTGGGAGACAGCAAATGTTATGTTCCTTTGGTGTATTTATGCTGCTCCTTCCCTCTTGTATTGTCTCATATGCCCCTCTTGGGGAGAGTGGTTGGTTGGAGACGATACAATATTGTTTGATATGACAAGAAATTAGCTTTCCTGGGGATTCTGGTTCCTGGCTCACAGAGATGAGGCAGTGGAATAGAATTACTTTAATAGACTTTCTCTGGGTGGTTCAAGATCTAGTGTCCATCATTTTAGTTCAGAACAGCACATGGCCTCTATTCTGTCCCAGAGAGTATTGTCCCCAACTTTCTTCAGTCTGCATGATTTTTGGCTAGCTGAAACATGCAGTTGGCCTTTTTGTGACTTGTCTGTCACGCAGAAATATCTACAAGTTGAATTTTTTTGCTCTTTCCCCACCTGTCCATGGTAAGGCTTAGGTCCTGCCTGGCTTGACATATGCAATCTGTTACTTTTCCAGGTTGGTCCCAGTGAGCGCTCACGCAGCGTTTGACAAGGCGGCACACTACTTTGGACTGAAGTTGATTCACATACCGTTGACCAAGGCTATGGAAGTGGATGTTCAGGTATCGCTTTAGGCAGCACGGCACTCTTTCTGTGGGAAATTAGCATTGTACAGCAAACAGCAAGAAATCTACCTGTCCAGGTAGCAAGTTAGTGGAGAGAGAGGGATGAACTGTGCTTCCTGGGAATAAGGAAAAATGGCAGGAGTAAGTGCCTGTCATTGCAGATAATCATCGAATGGTTTAGGTTGGAAGGGACCTTAAAGATCATCTAGTTCCAGCCACCCTGCCACAGGCAGGGACACCTTCCACTAGACCAGGTTGCTCCAAGCCCCATCCAGCCTGGCCTTGAACACTTCCAGGGATGGGGCAGCCACAGCTTCTCTGGGCAACCTGTGCCAGGGCCTCACCACCCTCAGAGTGAAGAGTTTCTTCCTTATATCTAATCTAAATCTGCCCTCTTTCAGTTTAAAGCCATTCCCCCTTGTCCTATCACTCCATGCCCTTGTCAAAAGTCCCTCTCCAGCTTTCTTCTAGGCCCTTTTTAGGTACTAGAAGGCTGCCAGAAGGTCTCCCTGGAGCCTTCTCTTCTCCAGGCTGAACAAGCCCAACTCTCTCAGCCTGCCTTCAGAGGAGAGGTGCTCCAGCCCTCTGATCATCTTCATGGCCCTCCTCTGGTTTGGGTTTGTGGTTTTTTTGTTTTTTTTTTTTTTTTTTTTCCCCTCGAAATAATTGGATGTAAACCATCCCTTTGTCCTGTGTGATTCATTTAGAATCAAATAATTTATGTATTTCAGAAATAGCTCCAGGTTTCAGATGAGGGCGAACAAAAGTGTTCTAGTATTTCCAAGTGGATGAGTTAAATGACTCAGCTGATGTCTGCTGATGCTTGTAGCTCATTGCTTTGCTTTCTATAGGCTTTTGTGTGTTTAGGTTTTAAGACCAGATGCTGCATGTTTTTCACTTTTTATCTTTTTTGGCAGGGTGGCACTTGGTAAATGGAATGTGAGCATCTTCTCTCTTTAAATCTTCAGGCAATGAGGAGAGCTATCTCGAAGAACACAGCCATGCTGGTCTGTTCCGCTCCCCAGTTCCCACATGGAATTATGGACCCGATTGAAGAGGTGGCAGAGGTAGGGTGTCCCTGGGACTTCTGGGTGCTGTAGCAATAAAGCCAACCTGTCCTTCTGTACAAGAAGAGCAGAGGGGTTCCGGGATGCCAACCAGTGAATCTGGTGGGAGGAGCAGACTGGTTGGGAGGGTATTATTGTCCTCAAATTAGGTGTTAACCGACAGCAGTGTATGTAGGACACAACTTGGAAGTGAGGAGGAATATGTGACTTTTTCTTTGCACTCTTACTGCTGTGAGAAGGTGGCCTTTAAATACTAGAAGTGACTTCTGGGCTTTGTCATAAAGCTGTTTGCGTGGGGCTGGATTTCAGCCTTGAGCTGGTGCACGCGGTGTGTCGTAGCAAGGCAAAGCCTTTTGCGCGTGCTTTGTCTCTGAACACACAAGTCCGTGCTGTAAACTGCTGCTGTAACTGAAGGTATGTACTGTGTATGTGACTTAGAGCTCAGCCACACCCACTGCGAGACCAACCAGAATGGCTGATTCTTTGGTGTCTGAAAGGAAATAACAGCAAAATAGTCCACCTGGTAACAAGGCTTTGATTTAGGGCCTACTGGTTGGAGCAAGCTTGGTGCAGAAATCGGAGGAATGCGTGGAGGGAGCAGGAGTCAAAAGGCTGGGATCTTATTTTTTCAAACATGCCTCTTGAGTTTTCCCTCTGTGCTTCAGTTACTTATTTTGCATGTAACCAGCCAGGGCCTCTGCCCTTTTTGTTTGGACCACGCTCTTACACTTTATTGTGGATACTCCTTTCAGACCAAGGTGTCACATCTCTTTGGCAAATACAGCAAACTGCCAAAATGCGATGTTTTTCCTCTCGCTGGCAATCCTCACGTATGTGGAAGGCAGGAGGAGGCATCCCACAAGTAGCCCGCCCTTCCAGATCTCCCATCCTCAACAGCTTGAGAGCAGCACGATGTTCCAAAAGGGTCCAGGAAACATTTAACTGAAATGCAGAGTACCTTTTGGTGCCTGGAGTTTGGGTGCCCTGACCACGTCATTTTCTTGCTTGATTGCGTGTTACTCACCAGAATCTCTTGTTCGCACACAGCTTGCGGTGAAGTACAAAATCCCCTTCCACGTCGATGCCTGCCTGGGTGGTTTTCTCATTGCTTTCATGGACAAGGCAGGGTTCCCTCTGAAACGTCCGTTTGATTTCCGCGTAAAAGGTGTGACCAGCATTTCTGCTGATACCCACAAGGTAAGAAGGAGGGGAGAAGGGTCCTCCAATGCTTTCGTTTCTGGGGAGCAATTCCCAATGCCCTCTGTGTCTTCAGGCATTTCTGCTTTGCTATGTGGAGGGAGCGCTGGAGGGAGGCTGCCCTATTCAGATGCTTTGTGCAATGCGCCAAAGTACGGGCAAATGGGGTCTTGGTGACTGCATGCAGTGAGTGCTTGAACGTGTTCCTGTGCCCTCCTGCTGCTTTTTAATGCTTTCTGTGCCCCTTGCAGTATGGCTACGCTCCCAAGGGTTCCTCAGTGGTGTTGTACAGCGACAAGAAGTACAGGAGCTACCAGTTCTTTATAGCACCCGACTGGCAAGGGGGCATATACGCCTCCCCCTCTGTGGCAGGCTCCAGGCCTGGTGGAATCATAGCCGCGTGCTGGGCGACTCTGATGCACATAGGGGAATCGGGCTACGTTGAGGCTACGAAGAGGATCATTAAAACGGCTCGTTTCATCGAATCAGAGTACGTGCGTGCCTTAGCGTTTTGATCGCTCTCTTTGGCCCCATTCTGGACTCCTTCACCCAAACTGCTTTTGTTTCTCTTGCAACTTGTGGGGTTTTTTTTACCCTCCTGGAGAAGCTATAGCGTGTTACCTGCTGGGTGGGGATCCGCTGGGTACTTATGGGAGAAGATGCTTTGTTTATGCCCAAGTTGCTGCCCTGTGCCAGATAGCTGAGAGGCACAGAGAGGAGGGGTGCAGGCGTCTTTATTTAGCTGACTTTGCTTCGAGAGTGTCTTCTGCTCCAGCCATGGTGGAGGGGGAATGTGGAAGGACTTAATCAAGATGATGAAAGAAGGGTTATACTCTCTCTTGTTGGGGTGCTTGTGTTGTTATGTGAGCTGAGAAGCTGATCTTCTCTGCTACTCTGTCTTCCTTTGCCTCTCTGTCCTCCCTCCTTTTCCATTTCTTCCTGAGTTTACTTTGCTTCAGGGCCCCTAATGGCTTGAGTCCTCTTGCAAGTCCCCATGGCCTGGGCTGGTTGCATGATTTTTTGGTAGGAATGTGCTGTCATCTGTTCCCTTCTGTAGCTTGTCCTCTAAGGCTGCAGATAGATGGACAGAATGTCTGGCCCCCGTGACCCTGATCAGTTGCTTCTTTTCTTTTTCTTTTCAAGGTTGAGAAAAATTGACAGCATCTTCATTTTTGGGAAACCTGAGGTGTCTGTCATCTCTATCGGTTCAGACACTTTCGACATTTATCGACTATCTAATTTCTTAGCTGCAAAAGGATGGAACTTAAATGTCCTGCAGTTCCCATCAAGGTGAGTTTGTGGAGACCAGTGGAGCGATGTGTGTAGGCAGGGTGCGCAAGATGGTAGTCTTCAGGCCACGTAGCTCTCTGAATTTGCTGACTGGTGGTGTCCATATCTGATTAATTGTATGTAGACTTTTCCTCTGCGGAGAAGGAATTACTTTTGTAATTGCTGATACACAGCAGTTACGGCGGTGGGGATGAGGCAATAGTAATTTTAATGAGCTTGGTAGAGGACGTATCTGAGGCTCCCTTTCTGTTTATCTCTAATACAAGCAGGAAAATATAAATAACCAGGGCTTTATCTCATGTTGGCTAACTGAGGGTTTGTAGATTTATTTACTTACTTTTAGTATCTTCCTGCTGCCCACTGAAGATGAAGGTAAGTGAAAGAACAGTGAAGGGTTGATCATTCTCAGTCGTCTTTCGAGCCTTGTGCAAAATGAGTGTTTGTCAGAGTTTCCTTGAGTGGGTAGTTGTTGTTTTTTGTGTGGGTAAAAGGGGCAAACGCTCTCAGGTGTAGCTGAGACTTGCAGTTAGTATGAAGCGAAGTCTGGAGAGCCTGACGTGCTAGCTTAGAGGTGTGAGTAGCCCCATTCCTTCTGTGGATGTTAACTTCCACGCTGCGGGGGGCTGACGGCTTGTCTGAGCTGGAGAGGAAGGGGAAGGAAATGATGCCAAGGATTGCCACGCTTGCAGGCAGCTGCATTTTTCTCCCCAGAGGCACCTGGAGTGAGGTGGGAAGATGATAGGCCTTTGGCCATGTACGGTGATGTCAGGATGGAAGGGGGAGTTGCCATTTTGCAAAAGAGCTGAACTCTCTGCAGCTTGGTTCTAGCAAGTGTTTTGCAGGGATTACTTTTAATTAGAAGAGAGTGGATCATCTTCTCCCATTACGCTGCTGAAATGCTATTTTAAGGAGATACACGGTTGTCACTGGCCAGGGAAGGACTAAACTGCTGTTGGTTGCTCAGAAAACGTGGAGCTGTACATACTTGAGATGGTTAATCTCTCCCCTCTCCCCTGCCTGCCCAGCATCCATCTCTGCATTACGCAGTTGCACACAAAGCCCGGTGTCGCTGAACAGTTCCTGAAAGATGTCAAAGACAGCATTGAGGAGATCATGAAGGACCTCAACGCCAAGACCACAGGCATGGTAAGGAGGCCAGCATGTAGGGAGAGGGTGTGTTTGGGGTGAGCGTGTTTCTCTGGTGGCATTAACGATCCTATGTAATGACCTCCTCTTCTCTGCTTAGGGAGCCATCTATGGAATGGCCCAGTCCGTCCCAGACAGGAGCCTGGTAGCGGAGATTTCTCAGGCGTACTTGGATGGCCTCTACAGCACGGATGTTTCTTGCAGCGAAAAGCACATGAACGGCTCTCCCGGCCACCACTGACTGTAGTGCAACGATCGGTGCCTTGCCAACTAGCACTGGGGTGGTTCTAAAGGTTTCCTAGGGGAAGAGATTGCAGTGAGCCTTTGTTCCGACAATTGCAGCTCTGATGGCGGCTTGATCTTGAAAACTTCCTTCCCCGTCTTAGTCTGTTCTGAGATCTGCATTATTTTCATGCCCAACTTTAGATTTAGGGCTTTTTTTTCCCCTTCCCTCTGCCTACTTTCATCGTGACTATTGATGTTGAATGTCCATTCCGCAACTCCAAATTCCTCAGGTATTCCGCGTGTCACTTCATTCCTTGCTGTTTCTTCTCCTCAGACCTGGTATTCAGCCGGTATCCAGCCAAGTCTTAGATTTGAGTTCTCATGTTGTGTTCCAAAGCTTCAATCTTCCCAGAAGTCGAAGGTAGAAAATAAATTGAATATTTTGTTTTCTTCTGAGTATTTCTCCAAGCTGCTGCATTTAACAGACTGTGCCGGGAGCCTTGTATCTATGTAATGCAGAGCCGATAAATTGACGAAGGAAAAAGATGGTCATGTACTCTTTTTGAAATCCCCTCTGGAGATCTCAGTGAGACTGCAATCAATATCTACTGAGGGGGAAAAAAAACACAACACAAAATCCTTTTCTGGAGTCTCTTGGTTTGAATAACAGCAGAAATAGAAACCGAGCGGGTGGTGTAGGGAGAGGAACTGGATGGTACTGAAAATCGTAGGTACGCGGTATCTGTTTTGCTTCCCTGCCTCTTCTAGAAGACATGCATTTACCACCTAGGGTGCTGCTTGTACCTTGCACAATTCTGGAGGGATGTGCAAAACAGTGATTTTGCTGTTTAACTTGAAGGTTTTGCACTATCTCACAATGCTGTCGGAGAGTCAGTCGGGCCCTGGCGCGTGTCATGGCTAGGGACTTCATGTGCAAACGGACGGCGCCAAAGCTGACCTTTTTTTACCACGATCTCTTAGTAGGTGACTTTTGTAATAGCAGCGATCTCTGCTCTTTGCACTGATTCTTTTAAGGCACATTCTCAAAAGGGCATTCACCATTGTGCCTTGATGCTTCTCTGGCTTTTTTTTTTTGTGGGATGCCAGGGAGGGTTTGAGGGTTCAGCTGTTGACCGCAGCGTTTGCTGTGGTCCTTTCCTTATGGTACTATACTGAAAAAACCTCAAAGGCAGACTGGCCTCAGAGAAAGTATGCTCGCGTACAAGGCGGAATAGTAGTTGTACTGAGCCACGTCCCCTTCGCAGTGTTACAAAGATGCTGGTATAGCTCTGAGAGGTAGATGATAGGATGCAGCACGTTGGAGGTATTCAAGCCTTGGGCATATGGCCCACCCTTCCTATTTTTCTCTGCCGTTTTTACAGCGAGAGAGTTTTCCCAGTGCAACTTGTGAGGCAGTTGTGGCTGTAAGGACAAGCTAGAATCTCTTGAGTTATTAAACAGCGGTGGAGTTACTCCTGCAGGGCTTTCCCATGTGTTTCCTCTCAGGTTTTTGCATGCTACTGAGAGTTTCCCAGGCAGAGTTCAACACTTGGGAGAAGACTTCGTGCTGTGTCTGCAGAGCCTTGTGCAGGGCATCTGAAGGCGTCTGTCTGTCTGCTGTAGTGGGCTTGTTAGCCCTAAGCTGACCCTTGCTGGTGTAACACAGCTGAAGCACACACCTGCACAAGAATTGTACTGAATGAGAAGGTTACTTACCAGCCACCACACAAACCAGTGCGGCCTTGGGGCCAGCGGTTGAGGGAAGAACACTTGCTTTTTAACAGGTTTATTCTCAGTGCTAGGAGACAAAAGTATTTTGGCCATTTGCCCTTAAATTGATGACTTTATGTGTGTGTCTCAGCCCCTTTGAAAACATCGCATTTGAATTGCCTGATAATCTCTTGATGGTGTTACCAGCTCTGGCAGTCAGCGTTTATGTTGGACCTATTTATTCTGTTAACGTCTCGCCAATGTGACCATTACTGCATCTCTGGAGACAGTCTTCAGTGTCTGGCTACTGTGATGGTTCTCTTTTGAACCAAGATTTAAAAACAAAACAAAAAAGGGAGGTACTCTTTTTGTTTCTGCTTTAAAAGGAAGAGAAGAGGTGGACTGGGGTGGGGTGAAGGAGAGAGGAAAACTCCCTTCTCTTCCCTGGTTGCATTTTCCTCCGAGGAAGTAGGTGTATCTAACAGATCAGTGCTCCATTTCATGTTTTTGGATGTATTTGAAGATGTTATTTGTAAGTCAATGTATTCTATTCTGGGCTTCATTTACTAGTAATATTTGTGGGTTTAATTGTTTTATGTGTATTTGTTCTATACTGTAAATGTAATCTTGTGGTCAGGAATAGGCCACTGTAATTTACCGGTGTGTAGTCTTTATTCATCCTTGTCACCTAACATGTAATCTGCATCTCCTTTGTCATGCCAAATGGTCTTAGAAAAACGGTGTGATTAACAGGCTGTATAATTATTTAAAAAGACGAAAAAGAAGAATTTTATGGACTGGATTATGATCTGAAACTGGATGGTACTTTTAGACCTGGAGGGATCTTCGTGACTATTAATTCCTGTGAGATTTCTGGTTTTCCAAGTGAGACGCTAAATTTGTTGCTTGTGCAAAAAGCACTCCCAAGGGATTTGCGTGCTCTTAGGTACTAGACTGAAGAATATCCAATGGGATGGACCAAGAGGAGATGTGTGTCTTCATGCCATGGATTTCATCTGCACTTTTCTGATGACTTGGGGGAGGGCGGAGTGGAAGGACTGCGTACAACACAATAATATCTTGCCCAATAAATACACATTGACTTTTTAATGAACAAATGTTCATCTGATGACAGTATTCTGTATTGCTCCAATTTGCCACTGTAAAACTGTAGGCTGGAATAGCTGAAGAGATGGTGAAAATGGGCTTAGTTTGTATTAAAATGGTGCATTTAGCTATCTAGGCTCATTGAACTGTTATTTTTCCTGTTTCAATGCTCATTTGGATGAATGGGGACCTATTGCTCCTGGTCTCTGCTTGTGCACAGCCTAGTCTGTGGCAGGGAGGATGGTTTATGAGTCTTACTGACTCTGCCTGAGGGCTGCTCTTTCATTCTGTCACGATAAAGGTGGTATCTGTGGCTATGTCTTGTGTGTGATGTTCGAGGATGCTGAAAATTGTCATTTAAGAGCTATGAATTGTTCTCTTAATACTTTATAGAACTTTAAAGAGTTAAAAAAACCCCAGCCCACCTGAATTGGGTGTTTGTAGTGTTTCTCCCAGACTGTTTTGCTGCAAATTGTTCCTGTTACACTGCAAACGCAGTAACTTGGCTGCAGGCTCACGGAATGCAGAGATGATTGTGTTACTGGAGTGAAGATCTTGCACCACCAGATCCACCTGCAACCTCTTTTGGGAGGTATCCCACTGTGAGCAGCTCTAGCCTGTTGCTGGGCTGCTTTTGTGCCTTTTGGTTGTTCCTTCCCCGTGTTTGTGCCTTGGCTATGGTATGCTTCTGATTTTAGCAGAAGCGGTTTTTATCTGATCTGCTCTGGCTTTGATAATCTCATTCTCTTTCAGACCCCGTTCACTTTGAGGTGCAGGCCTGCGAAGGCATGTGCTGTTTCTCCGCGTTGCTTCATCGAGAAGCTTTTCTGTGGCAGAAGCCCCTTCTTGAGAGAGCAGTCAGGCCAGTACCTGCCTTGGGAAAACCTGTTGGTTGTAATTTTGGCAGTGAGGCCTCCTTCCAAACTGACATCAGGTTAACCAAGACCTTTATTGTAAACATTTTCAGTTGGTATCCTACTAAGGGCTGGTTACAATAGGGGTGAGATCACATGCCTGCTTATAATACTGCTAGAGAGAGGTTACAAGTAATAACCAAATTGCACGTCACAGTTGCTGGTATGTTATAGAGAAACCAAAGGGTTCACGTACCACGTTTTAGGCAGAAAGCATATTCTGGTAGGCAAAGAAGCGCTAGCGCAGTGGCTGGATGGGCTCAGGCTCTGGGAAGATTTACTGGTGCAATTGTGTAACACGACTCCTGGTAAAAGGGCACGTCTGCTGAAAGCCCCAGAGGCTCAGCAGTTTGCGGGCTGGTAGCGCTGCTAACAGGGTTTGAGAATGGAAGCGGCGAGATCAGAGATGGATATATGCCTGGTGCCCAAGAAGCGCCTCTATCCATCCGAGCTGTGGTGGGGAGTTTGGCATGGCGTTGGGCAGTTTGGATCCAGGAGCTAGCTTGGAAGTGGGGGAAGGCTCTAGGTGCAGCCGTCCAGGTGAGACGCGGGTTGTGGCAGCGGCAGAGTTGATTTTTGGCTTCATGTGTCTCTCTCTAGTCAGGAGAGAGAAGCTGCAACCTGCTCGATGAAGCTGGCCAAGTTGATGTCTCGCTCGGATAAGCCTCCACACTCATGGGTGCTCAAGGTGATGTGAACCTAAACCAGACAGACAGACCGACCGAGTGTTGCTGGCAGAAAGAGCAGGAACGGTTTCCCCCAGTGCTGCAGACAGTTCGCATCTGATGAGGCAGGTAGTGCTATTTCTTTCTCCAGACTTGTTAGCAAAATTTCCCGGGGTGGGAGAGGTGGTCTGGCATTTTGCCTGGTTTTCTCCTTCCTACAGCTTGTCCTGGCCACAAGAAGTCACTGCCACCCCTGCCTTGGTCACAGCAGCTGGCTATGCCCACCTTTCAACTCATTCTTTCTCCAGAAGCTTTTCCCTTTGCTGCTACTTCTGGTACTGATTTAAAAAAGCAGCCCTGATTTAAAAAAAAAAAGAGCTCTGTAGGTTCTGCCAGCCTTCAGGTAGCTACTGCTCAGCTGGACAGGAGGGGAAAAACACCCAAAAAAGGGAGGGGAGGAAAGGATCTGTAGGTGATAGCTGTAGGCTGTCTGTGATGTGCCAAGGGAGTAGCATCTGAGGAAAGAGGTCCCACTGATCTGAACGGGATTTGCTGCTGCTGGTTTATGCCTCACAAAAGGGATCTGTACCCTGAAGAGCTCTGGCTGCCCCCATCATCCCCCTTTCTTACCTTATTGTACACGTTGAACCATTCGGGGTGGTGATCCAGTTTTTCTGCCTGTAGAGCCACTCTAGTCATGAAGCCAAAGGCCTGCCCAGTGGAGTAAGAAGAAAAGTTAGCTCTGAACCACTTAACCTGTGATATATTGTTCTTCACCCCATTACTATTAATTTTACACCCCATGTTTCTAGGTAACCCAACCAAATGCAAGGCCTGGGGTGTTCTTTGTTGTCTTTGGGGTTTTCTATGGATTTTCCTCTTTTTGGGGAGCTTTTCTGAGACAAACCGTGTGCTGGGTTGAGCACTTTGATGTCTTGGGCAGGGTATCTAGCTCAGCCATTCCATTTCAGGAGAAACAGAGAGGTTTCTTTGGCTGAGCCTTGCAGATATGACTCCCTGCTCTGCAAACCAGGTCTCCTGCCTTGTACAACTCTGTACCACCACTCCTCGTACCCGGTTGAAGTCCTTGAAGTGGAACTCTTTGAAGATGGCGTCTCTGCCTTCTACCTCGTTCCACCCCACGGCTCTCAGGTTTGGCAGCAGCTGCTCCCTCTCCTCTGCGCTCAGCCTGTGGGCTTTTCCTGCCTGACACCACGGAAAAGAAAGCGAAGAGGAGCAGATCAGCGTGGTAGAGGTAGGATGAAGCAGATGTTCAAAGCAGCGAGGCTTCCCATGGGTTGTGGAGTTGTGGGTCCAAGGAGGCAGCTGCAAGCTGGGTGGGAGGGTGAGAGTGTGTGTGTGGCCCTGAATTGAGGGGTGCTGCCGATAGGGGGTATCGGTGCTGTCCTCTGCTCCCTGCCCTGGGTACATCCCGCATGTGCCTAGGTCAAGCGATGTCCAGCTTGTCACTTTTGTCCTCTCGTCTGCAACACCTACCGCTTTACCGGTTGTATATACGTATTCGTTATAACCCGAGGTATTAAGAAATGATGGCTGTGTGAGGTTAAGCTCCCAAATACATTATATATAATTTTCTGGGAAAAAAAAAAAACCCTGAAAACCTGTGGTGGCTTCTAGAACTGAGAATTGCTTGCTTTTGAGGTTTGTGAAGTACCATCCTGAAGCAGGAGGGCTTTATTTGCAGGTCATCTGCACTGGAAGCCTGCTTTAAAGGAAAGAAGTGGTGTGAATCAGAGATGAGTCACACTAAATTGGAGTTCAGGTCCTTTTCCTTTTCAATATCTCCCTTACTTTATGATGGAGTTTAAGAGGCTGTTTCTGCCTGAGTAACAAAGGGCAGAGGGGAGGGATTGTGATTTAGCATTGTCTTCTGCTCTTGGGCAGAGCTGCCATTTGTTTTTTAAGGGGAGGGGAAAGCAGCAGTTCTTGGCTTTGGGGAGCGAATATAGGCAAAGATGAAACTAAAATGGAGTTTTTGGGGATGGGGGGCTACCTGAGCCGGTGTATCCCCCAGCTCAGTGGGGAAGGCAGGAGTGAGTGCAGAGGGGTATTGCTCTGTCTGAAAGGTTATGCTCTGGCAGTTAAAATTCTTTCCTAGTGGGTCATCTGGTCTTTAGAGTTGGTGAGGATTGTTGTTCCTCAATGACAAAAGACCACCATCTCTTTGCAATTTGTTTTCCTTTATGCTGTAGAGCAAAGTGTGCAAGTTAGGTGTGAGTCCCAACAAATACAGGCTGCTGTTTCTTGTGAGTGTTTGCTCAGCTGTTCGAGATGCTACTTCTGAGTAACCATGCCCAAGCCAAGTGTCTCAAGGGGCTGCTGACCAAAGAAGGCAAATCGTCCTTTCCTATAGTTCACCTACTCGCAGGCTGTACAGAACCAGAAAGGCAGCTATAGAACTGATGTTTTTGTGGGTGGTTCTTTGGTTTTGCATGTTTTGAGGAAAATTGGAAAGGTTATGCCCTGTTGCCATGTTACTGCGTCTGCTGGGCTGTGTGGGTGCCTACCTGTCTGCGTAGCTGTGACTCTTAGGCTAAGAGAAAGCTGTCAGCTGCAGAGCACTTCATGAAATGGGGAGTGCCAAGGTGTGTGCTGAACCTTAGCTCAAGGGTAGCTGGGGGTGGGATGGTTCCCATCCCCCTGGCATTGCAGCTGCACGCTCTCCCTCTTGCACGATGTTTGGGGAAAGCCTTCCTCGCCCGTGCCCGCTCCAACCTTGCTGCTAGCCTGCAAGCCACTCGTGCTGCCCTTCAGTTTGTGCGGTGTTTTAGATGGCCCCCTGCCAGCCCCAGCTCCACCGCTCCCCCCCGCTAATGTCAACCCCATCCCTTCCCGAGCTCTGGGTTTGGAGGGAAGGTAGTGAATAAACACAGCTCGGCGCAATAAACCCTCAGCCGTTGCCCTTCCGCGCTGATGGTGTGATAAGCCGGGTGCGGGTAGCTTAGCAACTGGATAACGTGGGGACGGACGGAGGCTGGCTCGGCATGGGGCCGCTGGCAGGGGGGCACCCCTGGGGGACTGATGGGAGTGGGGTAGGGGCTGTGCTGGGTTTTGGGACTGGGGCTGAAAGCTCCTGCTCGTGTATCGGTCCTGAAGAGAGGAGAGGCTGTGTAAAGCCAGACCTGTTGCTTGCCCGGAGCAGAAGGGGTATGGGCGCAGGGGGCTGGATGCTGAGCTAGCCTCCCCTGGGCACAGCAAGAAACCAGGCTGCTTGGAAGAGACGCGGCTTAATTGTTCTCTGAGCCCTTTTCTGTGTTGCGACTGTGGGAGGATGGGCCCTGGGGCTTTTTCCAGGCCCAGCTCCTCTCTGAGAGCCCAGTGCTAGCAGGAGGCATGGCCAGGCTTGAGGTTTGGCCAACGGACCACACGAAAGCCAGCTCCTCCGGCTGCATCCTGTGGTGGTGAACCCTCTGCTCGGAGCACCCTCCGTGCCCTCCACCCTGCTCCCTTCCCTCCTTCTCCACCCCAGCACCTTGGCCAGCCTGCTGTTTTTGTCAGTATGGCATGTTAATGCTTTCATGTGCACTTACTCCTTTAAAACACACTCTTCTCATTAGGGAAATTTAATTATTTTGTTTTCTTCTGCTGGCTCTCAACTGCCAAAGCATTGGGATTTTTTTTTTTTTTGCCAGCAGGAAACCAAGTATATGCATTGTGCAACCAAGGCAAAGGAACCAGCAGGGGAAACTGGGAGAGCTCTGGGATTTCTGGAGATGAAAAAACCCTCTCTGCCCAAACTAATGCCTTCCCTTTTAAGGGTGACTTGTCACCTGGGAGAAGGTAAAGGGACAGCCCTGGCATGAGCAGGACCTGCAGGCAGGGCTGGAGTGAGGTATGCCGTGAGGCCCATGGTCTCTTGCTCCTGTCCCCTCCGCTGCTGTGACAAAGCCGATTCCCAGCCAGCCAGCGTGGGTTGCGTGCACCGTGCGGGCAGAGCACGCATGGGGGTCATGCTTGCTACGCAGTATTTGAGTGAGGGTCGCGAGGGTCCCTTTCCCTCCCCCTCGCAGCGGAACCGAGCCTGGAGAGCCCTGGCTTTGGTAATTCAGCAGCAGCCAGCGGAGCTCCCTGTGTTACTTATTAACCACAGCGCAGAGCTCTGCTCCTTTCTCCCTTGCCTCCTGCCTCTTCTCAGAGGCCGGAGCTGCCGCTGAAACCTTCCTGCCCTCTCCTTTGCTGCCGCCTGCAAAGCCACAGCCGGGTTTCCCAGCAGCGACTTACCATCGCCCGCGGGTCTCCGTGGCCTCCGTCCCCGGTCCAGGCTGGGAGGTGCACGCCGTACCGTAGCCCGGTAGAGCTGCGGCTTGTCCGGGGCGGCGGGAGGCGTGGCGAGGGGGCCGGGTCCACCCACGGCGAGCTGCTGCCCGCGCCTTTCCCAACGCTGTCCGGCAGCGGTCACCTGCTCACGGATGGGGCCGTGGGGCTTGGGGGATGCTAAGACAGGGTCTCCGAACCCCTACACGCCGAAGCGGTGATGCGTCCACCCGTGAACCACCCGCCCCTCTCCTGTAGGGTTGCTTTTTTTTAACCTGTTGCACAAGCAAAAGGCAGAATGGGATGGAGAAGGGACAGTTAAAGCCGATACCGCTGGATGCTGCTGGCGACGCATGTGATGAATGTGACAGTCGTCCTGGCTGAGCATACGTGTGCCTCCCAGCCCTTTGATCTCTCTGCAGTGATAATCAGGAGCTGAGGGCTGCATTGTCTGGGGACAGCCTGGATTATATCGCAGCACGTGGACCAAGAGCCGGGGTGGCGGGGGGGAGTGTGTGCGGCACAACGCTTCTGAGCGTTTTTAAGGTGTTTTCTCCCGTTGCCGAGGGAACTGTGCTGCTCCCTGGTGTGTTTTCGCTCTCCAGGCCTGCCGTATTTGTGCCCGTGTCCTGCAGCTCATCGGCTGCTAAACCCACTCACGTGCTGGGCAATTTTCCAGCGCTGACAACGATTTTGTACCGTGCTGATGTATGTGGCAGACAGAAATTCAGCATCCCGCTATACCCTCGTGGCTTTCTTTACCCTTGAAGCAACTGATTCTGGAATCTTTTTAATATAGTGTGATGTACATCCCTTGTATATCGTTGTGCACATCTTGTTTTCTGCTGTTAGGGTTCATGGGTGCCACAGAGATGATTTGTTTCTCCAGCAGGGAAGTTAGAGGGAAGCAAATTCTTCTTTTCCTTTTTTGCCCTCCATAGATTTGCTTGCCAGGGTAATGAAAAGGAAAAAATGAGCATCTTTTGTGTCCCGGGAGACTCTGAGTGTCTGACAGGGGAGAAAAGACTTGGAGAGCAACGCAGCACCTGAGAAGAAGAAAATAATTCTGTGCTGGTATGAAGCTGGAAGCTTTGATATGGATGAGAAGAGAAGGGGTGCTGAATGGTTTCCAGCAATGAAACTGGGAGGTGGGATTGTTTGGGGTTGGGAGAGGCCAGCAGAATATTTTCTGGGTATAAATTTGAATTGCAGGACTGGCAGTTTGATCAGCACAGCCCAGCAGAAGCACCCCTGTAAATTGTGGCAGAAGCAGGAGGTAAAGGAAGCAATAATATTGTCATGAAGTTGCAGGTGGAGATAGGGGTGCTGCAGATAACAGCTATGTTCAGGTGATCTCAGCTGCGGTTTTCTCAAGAAAATGCAGTGGCTATTTTGATAATGGTGGCTTGTCAGGGCCTCGAATGCACCTTGGCTTAGGTGAGAGTGCCTCTGTTGGCCTCCCTATTGATTTGGAGATGAGAGAGGAAGCAAATGCCCCATTTCTCATGGTACCCTGCTTTCCCTCTGTTGGATTTTGTCCCAGCACAGCTGGGAGCTGATCCTATTTACGTTGCCAATACGTGTGCTGCCAGTACAAAGCAAGTGACAGACACCTCGGCTCATTAGAGGTGAGAATTTCTGTGGCTGGAGAACATCAGGAGAAAAACGATTAATTATACTGTGTCTACTGATTACCCAGCTCCTTTGTAATGGCATTTTCTCTCCTAGGCTATAAATCAAGCCTTAACTGCCAGCCTTACATGGGAGAGATGTCTCGCAGAGGGATGCGCCTTTGCTGAAAAGTGTCAACAGGGCAGTTGTGATTTTCCTCGGTCTACGGTGTGAAATTGTGGCTGGGGGAATCCTTTGGCTGACTCTGACACCTAAACCCCTAAGCGTAAGAAATTTCCCCCTCTGCACAGCTTTGATTTCTCTTTTTGAGATGGGACTGTTTAGCTTTTAATGATTAATTGAGTGATGTTGGGCAAGGTGTTTGCTCAGAGCAGTTTGCAGCCCCGTGCGAGGGGCGTGCTTATTTACTGGCAACAGATTTTTTTCTTTTTTTCTCCCTTGTTGTCTAGTTTAGAGCTGTGCTTCTTTGGGCCAGGTCAATGGCAGCTAAACCCACATACGTGCATTGCTTCTGCGTGTTTGGAGGGAGCTCTCATATGACTCACCTACTATTATTGTTTTTATTTTGTCAATACCTTTTTAACAAAACGTACCTGACCCTGAAAGCTGCTTTGGTTAGTCTCTGTGTGCTGTCTCCCATCTCAAGATTTGCATTTTAAATTCCTCCCCATATCTCATTTTGTGCTCCCTGAAACATTTTGGTCCCTTTGAGGGAAGAGGGGACACTGGCTTTCTTCTCCGAGAGTGCTGGCTGCAACGTGTGACTGCTTGCAGTCACATAAGAGATGTGGAGAGCGTGATCCTTGCTGCTTCCAGGAGAGGGAAGCTCCCTGCAGGAGCTTAGGACTTTCCAACACAGCAACAAGTGGCTTTTTTTGCTGGTTCCTCCTCATGGTTTGATTTTTTTTTTCTATTTTTTTTATTTCCCCATAGCCTGTGCTGGCTCCTCACTTAGCAGTATTAAAAATGTGCTCGGTGTCATCTTCCTGCAGGTGTGCTTTTCCAGGCGTCCCTTGGGAACCGGTGACCCGTGGGGTTAGCATTAGCAGGGTTCAAGTCACGGTAAATTCTGTCACTCTGACTTTGCATCTTGGGCCCTCTCACGAGGCAAATGGGATTAACCAGCAAGGAAAGCGGCGGCTTCTGCCATCTTGTTTGCCGCAATGCAAGTTTGCGTTGGACGGGCTGTTAGCGGAGCTGCTGACTCAGCAGCGAGGTGTTTGCTGATGGCACGGGCAGAAGGAGCCTTTATCTCAAGCAAGGTGCAGTTACGGGGCTGGGTGTTTGTTGTATATTGTACTTTGGAAGAAGGGTGGGCGTCCTCCAGCACTGCATGGGAGAGGTTTGTCTGTCGCGTCCAGGAGGGACCCAGTGGGGGTTACTAAATAGAAAACACGCATCGCGTGAAGACCTCCTGGGCTGAAAGTAGGTGAAGGCAGAAATGGGAAGAAGCTTCATTTGTGCTTGCTCTGTTCTTGCATTTCCCAGGTGCACTTCTGGCTGCAGCTGGAGACAGGGTCTGAACTAGATCCTCTGTCAGGGTGTCCCTGCTCCTTGGAGAAGGCCTTGAGAAAATCCCGGGTGTGCTGTTAGTTTGCTTCACCTTTAACTGATGTGCTTGGCTCTTCTTCAGGTCTGGCACCATCTGCCATTCCTTCTTCCCCCCCGTTTGGGAGTGAGAAGGGCTTGCTATGCTTCACGTCTTTTCCCTGAATGGGGAGACCAGGGCAGAGGAGGACTGTTAGTAACCCACAAGACGGGGGAACAGATTTTTGCCTGGTGGGTACTGAATTGTCCATGTATTTATGGCTTTGAGGTTGCTCCTGTGATGAGACTGAAACTCATGTGTTGTGGGCAGGAGGGAACAACTGCTTAGTCAGCAGGGAAACAGTTAACCAGCAGCAGTGCCTCAGGAATTCACCGGGAATACTTTTTCAGAGTTTGCATCCACGCTAATGGCTTTTGAGCGAGTAGCTTGGGACAGGGTCACAATCTCCTGGTGAACCTCAGCCCCCAAAGGGTGTTTTAAGCCAGGGTGGGCCAACCTCTTTCATCATCCGCTGCTCTGCTGGTATCTGAAGCATTGCTCTTGTGGCACAATAGATTTAATTAAAGAGTTTGTTTAGCACTGGAGGGGATTTATGGCAGTTGTGACAAGTTTAAGTTGACAAAAGGGCCCAATAAATAGAGATGAATCATTAATTATTCCTGTGTGAGACTTCCTCTTGTAGCGTCGTTTTATCAAAGTCAGTGAGGGCTGGGAATTGGCCTCAGCACAACGAACAAAATAAATTGGAGGCTGGTGCAAATCGGGTCTGCTCGCACAATGCTTTAGGTGAAGGGCCTTGATGTCAGGCAGTGTGCAGGTACCCCTGGAGAAGGCTGGATTGAAAAAAATGGCAATAAAAGTGGCATAACCGCTTCTAAGGTGAAGAAAATAGGAATACCAAAGAGGGAGACGACTGTGAGAGATGGTGGAACGTCATAGCATCTGGGAGTGAAGAAATGTTGCATTGAAGGGATGTTTCCCAGAGGAGGAGGAGGAGGAGGATGGTGCAAACCTGAGTCCAAAGTACTTTGGAGTGCACATTGACACAGGACAAGGCGTCCGTGGCAAAC
Organism: Phoenicopterus ruber ruber; assembly: GCA_009819775.1. Taxonomy (NCBI): domain Eukaryota; kingdom Metazoa; phylum Chordata; class Aves; order Phoenicopteriformes; family Phoenicopteridae; genus Phoenicopterus; species Phoenicopterus ruber. Next base: position 3,805,934 of record CM020221.1, read on the forward strand.
TGGTGCTGGAAGAGACAACCCATTGCTAGCCGATGCGCGGAGAAGCCTGGCCTGAATTAGGTTTGAAAAGGCAAGAGTTGAGCCGGAATAATCCTGCTTTGACTCTGTGTTTGTCCTTGAAACCAAGCGGCATGACAAAAACAAGGGCCGTGGGCTGTGGCAGCTAATGTACTCCTGTGTCACAAGCCTTGTCCTCAAGGTCCCCAGGAGTTTGCTCTGTGGTCCGTGGTGGACGGTGGTGAGATCATGCAGTTTGCTGCCCTGCCAAGGTCGCTCCGTTCCCTGTAACGGGATGCGTTTGCCCTGGGGGAAGGTAATACATCAAAACTGCCTTCTCCCCACCCCTTGCTTTGTCCAGTCTGCTGATGGATTGATCGTGTAACCTGACTTCCCTGGGCACAGCTGGAGCCTGGTGGAAGGGAAACTCCTTGTATTCAGCTTGTTTCCTGACTTTCAGTCCAAATTTGAGTGTCTTTGCTAAACAGGTGGGATTTTCTGGCAAATTTGCAGGGGGCGAGTAGCTTGAAGGATCTGGAAACCTTTCTCCTATTTTAAAGAGTGAGTTTTGCCGCTTTTTTATGCGGGGAGACTTGGGCGCCGCACGTGAAGTGGCTGCTGTACAGCCCTGTCTTGTCACTAGGGGTCAGGAAAACGCTGAGAAATGGGAGAGCTCCCTGAAACCATAGCCCCTGGCAGGAGGGCGCAGGGTTGGGGCTCTCGGAAACCCGTCTGATTCCAAAAACCAGGAGTGATTGCTGACATTAGCTCTGCTGAAGAGTGGCTGTGCTCAGCAAAGCGGCTCTTCAGCTGGACCTTCGCTGCCAAGTTTTCTCATGAGAAGCACCTCCAGATCCTTCGGTACACCAAAGCATCGGTGCCGCTCCTGGGGCGTGCTCGCCTGTAGATATGTAAGCGTTGAGGATGTCTCCCCAGCCAGATGGCTAGAGGTCTTTGGTTCCCAATGGTGTTTTCAAGCCCTGGAAGTCCTTGGGTTTTATTTCCAGCTTCCCAATTGCTGGTCTTGCAGTAAGCTGCCCTGAGGTAGGGACGGGAGAGGGGCTCTGGGTGTGGGTGTGAAGGCAAGGTCTGTCTGCACAGACCTCTTACTGGGCAGGATTAGAGAAAGCACACAAGCCCTTCTTCCGATCGGAACTAGAAACGGCAGGCTTCAAACCCATGAGCTGAAAACAGTTGCGCAGAGATTAGTGAGATATTTACCACGTGCAGTTGCTTTAGAAGGAAAGAGTGGCTGTAACGTACAGGAGATGATGGTAGGTGAGTGGAGAAAAAAGAATGTGCTAAGGCAGCGATTTCCTTGGAGATAGAGACAGGTATCTTATGGGCCATGGCACGTGGTGAGGCTGTAGAGGGCACCGTGGCCAGCTTCAGGAGCTTTGCTCTGCGCTAGAGTTCTGTATTTTATTTTCCAGAGCTGCCTGTGGGAGATGTTTCATAGTATTTTTTTTTTTTTCCTCAAGTCAGGGCTGAGAGAGCAGAGGGAGTGATTTATGGTTTTTCTGGTGATAAGTGGTGCTCTGCTGGCAGCTGGGTGTGCTCGTCCCTTGCAGATTGACCGTGGGGGTCTGTTTGGGCTCTCAGCGGGTGCTCAGCTTCACCTCCAGCCTTCCCAGAAGGGCGGTAGGTGAGCTGGGTGAAGCGTATCCATTGCTGGAAGCACAGGGGTAATATCCAGGCGTGGAGCGTGGCGTAGGGGGAGCTGCTCGAGATACATTGGCAAGTTTTGCAGGTTTTTTTTGTGCAGAATCTGATAGCAGAAACTTGTGTGTGAAATTCGTATCAGGTGCAGTGCTGATTTTTTCTTTGTTAGCATTAAACATACTCTTTTGATGAGGTTACTCTCTTATTTATATTACCACCTCTATTTCTCCAGTCTAATGAGTTTGTACTGCTTCTTACAAACTGAATTCATCTACTTTGCTTGTTCTTGCTATTAGTGAGAACGACCGCTGGACCATGCTGTCTGCACTGTTTGTTCGAAGCAGGATAAAAATTAATGGGAAAATTGTGTACGCAGTGATCTTAAGAAACCAAAATGCCACTGTGCCTCACCCGTTGGGGGAAGCAAATTAGATAACGTAGCAGCTCGCTTCAAAGTCTGAGGATAAAGAGTTCCTGTGGCAGGCATGGCAAGGAGGGGAGAGATGAAATACTACAAACTGTCATTGATTCACAGCCTGGGCTGGAAGTTTGCTGATGTGCTACAGCAAAACGGAGCTGTGTTTAATTCCAGCTGCCTCCGCTCTCTCCTGCGACAGCTGTATCGCGGAGGGGCTCTGGGCTCAAAAGGAGGGACCTGTTACTCGTAATGGTTTGCCTCAGCTCTTGGGCCTCTGCTTACATCCCTCTGAGGTGCTGGTGAAGGCTGTCTGAGTAGTACCCTGAACCGGTCTTGGAAATTGCTTCTTGGTGTAGGCTGGGTTTATGACCTTGCAAAGGCAAAGTGTTGAAGCTGGTGGGGAGGAAGGAGAAAGGTGGCTGTTTCTGGCCTGAAGTAGAAAATCACTGGTGCTGTGAACTCCTGGAGGATGTTGCTTGGTGGCACCAGCTGCCCTCTGTTATCTCAGAGCTTATGTCCTGTGGAAAGATAGCTTTCAGTGGGTGCTGCCGCTGTCTGTGTGAGGCACCGTGAAGAGTCAAGATGCTGGTGACTGCGTTGCAGTGCTGGGAAAGAGACCTGACTTCTTCTGGAAGGAGGATGTCTCGTAGGACTGCTCTGAGCCAGGAGCCCTCCGGAGGGTCCTTGTGAGAGTTTGGTCCTCGCGCTGGTCACACAAAGGGAAGATGAGGAGCAGGAGCGTGCCCCATGTTGGGGAGACAATGTTTGTTCATGGGATGGGAGGGTTTCCAACGCGAGGGTGTGTTGGGGAATCCGCCTCTGACATATCAGGCTCAGGAGAGCTCATCTACTGGTGCTTTCCCCTCAGCCAACAGAGTGGCTACAGCTTTGGACAACCTGTCTGCAAATTAAATGAAGATGGAATGGTTGGTTGCAGTGGAGCTGGGACAGGAACAGACCCAGTGGCCAAGGGTAGAAGAAGAGGGAGAACAAACCAGGAGTTTTTCTCCCCAAACTCCTATTCCTGGATCAAGCAAGTAAAAAGGACCAACGGTTCCAGCGCAACTGGGAGGTGTGCTGTTGCCTACTGTGGCAGCAAGGGCTTAAGTCAGCAGGATCAAAAAGCAACCTCTGTGCGCTAGCAGCAGCTTCGCTCAGCAAAGAGAGGGCTTCTCTCCAGGAGCTGGCTATTGATCAGCAGTTTACAATGAATGCCCAGCGTATAAATAAATACAGCCGCTGTGGTGGGGCTGCAGCCTCGATCCTGCCCTTGAGGCCTGCGTGGCCATGTGCTCTGTGATAACTCAGCTGTCTCTTCTGATGCTCAGTTGGAGCAGGTGAAGCTGCTTCACTAGAGCCTGGTGAGTGCAGCTGATCTGCTGCTGTAAGCAGGTAACTAGTGGCTTATGACTGACAGATGTCTTAAATCAGCAGGGACACTCCATGAAGTATTTGAATGTACCTTGTCCCAAGAGATGCTTGGGAATCCAGTCTTGCTTTTGCTATCAAATTCAGCATAAGGAGGGAGGACTGTGATTTCTTTTTTTTTTTTTGAAGCACTTGCATTTTTGGGTACCCTCCTGGTGCCGCTGCAGTTGTCCAGCGCACAGACGTGGCTGTTGGGGGGAAGGAGTGAAAGCCCATCCGATGAGGAATCGGGTGTGTCTTACCCACCCTAAAATTTGGGATCTGAATTGTTCCTTCTGGAGCTTGGGTGCGGACTGCAGCTTAACGCTCCCGTTTTGCTTAGTGGTGCGTAGCTTTCATTAAGTAATGCTGTAAAATACTTACATTACAGGCTATGAACCAGAAAAATCAGACCGTAGTCGCTGTGGTTCTGGGTCACGTTTTGCATGCGGTTCATTGGCAAAAGTTACCAACCAGCAGAGATGAGTTGGGTAGAAGGTTTTTACTGTCTTTGTGGTACTATCTTCTGATGAAATTTGAGAGGCAACCTGAGATCTGCTCCACGTTTAGTTTAAGAGGCAGAAATAGTATACTGTGTTTTAACTTTACTCGCTTTCATTTACACTGCTGGAAGGTTTAGCTCTACTTTAGAGCATGGAATTACTTTTTCTTTTTTTTTTTTTCCTTACACAACCCTAGAAAGGGTATTTTAGATCTTGGAGGAAACTTTAACAAACTGGAGAACGGGCCAGGATCTTCCCCCTCTTTGCCCTGTGCCTGTATCTTCGTTGGCAGTAAGCATGATGCGAAAAGCACCTGTCTTATTTTCCAAATCACTATAGCCAGTGATCAAGTCTGCCATGTCAACAAAAAGCATTAAGACCTCTGCTTTCTGCTGATGCAGAACGATAATTTGTGGCTCAGGCATTACTGAGATGTTAGACGCCAAAATTATGACTATTCTGTCAGATTGGCTGGATAATTTTTACTCCTAAGCCTTCCACCAAGATGATTTTTTTCAGTGCTTGGAAATTAGTCTTACTCTGCAGAGCTGTCAGTGTCTCCCAGCTGTGTCAGAATGTGCTCTAACAAATGTGTGTATATATGATATAGCTGTTTCATCATCATTCCCTGCACTTCTCCAGACACCTGGGAAGCTTATCTTAAGTGCAGCTCTCCTGTCCCAGCAATCGCTTTTGTTAATTCTTTTTTTGGTTTGTTTTCTGGTAGTGTAGAAAAGCCTCAGAACAAGCTGCTTGTTATGGTTTGGGTTTTTTTTCCAGGCTCTGTAGGCACACAGGGAGAGAGAGATTTTGTGCTCTGAGTAGGTTATGCTTGAAATGGAAGGGGGGGTTTATTTGTACATGTAGGAAACTGAGGCAAGGAGAAATCAAAACCTCAGAGGTGTTAAAGACCCAAATCTCTGCAAAAGTTTGTATCCTCAAAAGGTAGGAGGCAGAAAGTTGTTGTATAGGGAGGCTGTGCTGAGGTCTCTTGGGCAGGTCTGAAAGGGTTGCAGGTCCCCTTGCAGAAGGGGAAAAGCAGTGCTTAAAACAGCAGATCCTTTGAGAAACAGAGCATCTGTCTGCTGACCTTCCCCATCGCCGGTCTGCAGAGGGGGGCCACCTCTGTCCCCAGGGCACTGGTCCTCCCTGAGGACGCCTGGCCCTGTAGCAACTTGTCCTGGACACATCCCTTCCTAGCAGGAGGTGGGAGATGCAAACAAGCCCTCTGGAAGAGTTTCTGCCTTTGTTGCCTGCGGTGAAGGTGAGCTGCGAGCCTACAGTTACCTCATCTTCCTCTTGGATATGCTCCCTAACTGATCGGGGCTCTATTATTAGTAGCTGACGTGTGCTGGTAGAGTTGCTCTCCTCCCAACTCTACTAATTCATCAATGCACCCTGTGACAGCTCTTGACCATTAAATAATTTTCATTAGTATCCAGACCCCAACAGCATGGATGAACCCATCTGTCTTCATTACCTCTTGGATTTCAACATCAGGAACGGGAGCCAAAAGTGACAGTAAAAGGGCAGTTTCCTGTCTAGTCCCTTCCTCATCCCTGTGAAAACTGACCTTGCTGATACTTTTCTGTCTTTTCTCCCCCCCCTTCTCCGCCCCGTGTTGTATGTTGGCTAAAGGAGAAGACGGACAGCAACTTCGGCTCCTCTCCTCCTTATCCCAAGTGATTATCCTTAGGAAAAAAGTGGACAGGATTGTCTTTAAAGGTGGATGAATAACACGACTGTCCTCATTTTGTACGTAATCTGAGAACGTGTCTCAGGTCACGAAGGAAGGAAAGTGAAGATCAATACTTATTGATGTCTGAATTGCCTTCCTCCATACTAAAAATTAACTTTGCCAGTGGTGTAGCTGCATCTGCCCACAGGCAACCCTAAATTGGCCAAAATGGTATGCACGACCTCAAAACCAAGAAGGAGGAGTTACGCTTCTTGGAAGCTGAACATCTGGTGTTTTCCTGGAAGTGATGAGAAGCCACCACTGCACGCTCAACCTTGCTCTCCAGAACGAGAGGGCATCGCTGTCCTCGCTCATCTGTGAGGTTATTTCCTGAACGCCGCTGTAACACGGCAAGTATTTGGTCATGTTGGGAAGTCATGTCACTTCCTTCCTGCCAGTCGAATCTGCCCTGAAGCAATTCCTCAGTTTGGCAGATTAACATGATTTAGATTAAAGAACTAAAAGGACTTGGAGAGGCCTCCTGAGATGCTGAGGTCTGTCTCCTACTCTTGGATTATATGGTATGGTCCTCCAATCCCCATTAAAGTTGGGGAGGAGGGTGGTGGTTTGACCCCTGTTATCTTTGCTTTCTCCTAAAGCATGTCCTTTCCTGTTGGACTGGGAGAAAAAAGAGAATAAAGGCCAAACTTTGAAGAATGAAGCTGGCTGAGCAGGTTTGCTACTCCCATCAGGTGTTACACCCCATGCTGAGGCGTACTCCATGCTTCCCAAAGCCTCCTTTGGCCATCCCAGATGGTGGCAGTCCATGGGGCAGGGAGCATCTGTCCATCTGCTCTCGGTAAGAAATTGCCCTGCGCTTTGCAGACCCGTTCAGGCCTCGCTCCCTCCTGCGCCGCTGCTGCCAGAGATGAACACCAGGCGTTACTTTTGCAGCTTGCTCCTTCCGTAGGCTGCGCATAGGCACTGCTTGGGCTTTTGTGTTTTGCTCCGTTTTTCCAATAGTGTTTCTGGGATTATTTTTCCCCCCTCTTCCTGTAGGACTTACTCGGAGTCACCTCTGTGTCTGTATCTGCTGAGAAGCCTTCTATCAGTCATTTGCCCAAAGCCACCGCTGTAAGTTATTTATACAGTGATTAGTTAAAGCTTCAGATATTTAATGCGACCTTTAAATCACATATCCCCCAACAGCTATTGGTCACATAAAATTTCATTGAGCGGTATCTATCACTTACTGTTTTTCTCAATGTGTGCATGTATTTAATTTTCTACAGACCTCTCTTGCTGATATTTTCTGCTGAGTAAATAGTAAATCGAGGGACTTCAAAAAGTGTGTTGTTGCATTGCAGTGAGTGAATTACTTGTAAAGGGAACATGGAATATAAAAATTCATCTTGCAAAAAAGTTGCCCTGTTGTATAAATCCTATCTTTCTATGTTAAAACAGAAGCAAACCTTTTTTTCACAGCATATGTGGCTAGTAAGGACTTTTCCAACCAGCTAACTTTGAATAGTCAACCTTGTTGGGTTTGCTTCTGTTTTTTGCCTCTTCTGCCTCAGCTTATAGTATTCTTATTGGGACAACATCTGCTTTGTACTAGGGGTTCAAAACCATACATGTGAATGCTTGGATTCAAAGATAAAGTCAAAATTTACTATTTTCAAGTTGGCTTAGAAAGCCAAGTTCTTGGGCTTACTAAAGGAAATGAAACTTGGGAGAAATGTAGGTAGAAAATGTAAATTTGAAGTCTAATGAAACAAACTTGATTTTTGGAACAAGTAGTAATTAAAAGAAGTGAAATGAGATTATGCCTGTGTCTGCAAGTGGAGTTGCCAGAGTATTCCAGCACTGGGAGCTGGGCTGAGCCCAAGCCCGCACAGACCCTGAAGTGAAGCATCTGGGTACCAGATCTCGCCCCGTGGTCAAGAGAGGTTGCTTGAATGAATCTCAAGGGATGATTCAGATCCTGGGTGCGTTGAACTGCTCCATGAGGGGTCTGTCCATGACCCTAGTTGGACCTGACTGGGAGCAAGGAGCCGGGAATTGGGTAGGTTGAGTGCCAACCTAAAGACTTGAGTGCTTCTGTGTATGTGGAATGCAAATCCTCCTTTTTAGGTACGTGGGTCAGTTTGGAGAGGCACGCTTAATTTGTGTGTCCTCAGCTTGGAATTTGGGGGCACTCTTTTGCTGTGTATTTGAAAACATTGCAGTTTGGATGGTCTGGAGTAAAATGTTGCGGTATGTCCGTGTGATGTGGTTGTGACCAGCCTAGCCAGCTTGGAGTGAACAAGTCTCTCCCTTTCTGCAGGTTTCTGTAGGGTTGGTGAAGAAAGGAGGCGGCCAGGGAACACTGAAGGGGAAAAGGCATGAGCTTTCCCAAGCTCTGTGTGCTTTAGTGGAGACCTGCCATCGCAGAGCTGCCTTGATAGCCCCACAGCTACCCCGTAAATGGGACGCCCTCGTGCATCCCCCGCTCCTTCAGTCACAGCCTGCAGTCTGGTGGTAAGCAACGCAAACCCTGAAACGAGTGCAGTTTTGGGCAGTGACAGGCTGGTGTTTCTCCCACCCTCTGGGAAAACAGCTGGCAAATTTGGAGCCCCATCTGCTTGTGGGGTTCGATGGAAAGGAAGGAGAAAGTTGCTTGTGAGTCTAGTGCCCAAACAAGGGATGTGCAGTGCTAATGGGGGCTCACCCTGGGGTGCAGACACAGCCTCACCTCAGCACAGCCCTTTCCCAGCCCAAATACGGAGCCAGCAACTCCTTTCTCCTGCTTTAATGTGGTTATAAGGGGCAGAGGAGAGGAGCAGGAGGGAATAAAAGGAGAGGCTGGGGTTGGGGAAGGGCAGGAGAGGGCTCTTGGTGGGCAGCGTGGATGGCTGGGTCGCGGATCGGCCGCCTGCCTGACCCTCACTGGGGCTAGTAATGTTTTCTCCGACTCCTGACTGTTCACTGCAGTTCATTAATTGATTTGGCAGAGTAAAAAAGGAAAACAGTAGGGACTGAGTGAAGTGAAACTAGATATGTTAAACTGTCCTCCTGGATCCCGGCAAGATTTCCTTCACCCTCTTTGGAGCCGGTTGCTGTGTCAGTACCCTGCTGTTCTGCATTCCCCTCGCCCGAGGTTTGATGGATGCTGAGGTCTCATCTTTGGCTAAATCCTTGAGGCAAATTTGCCACCCCTTCCTGTGGCAAACCAACTGCAGGCAGAGTTAGCTGCTGCCCTCGCTACAGCAAAGGCTTCTGTCTTAGTCTGTGCTGTAATTAGGTCATTAATTAAAGAACTCTCTGAATACTTCCTCTCCCTGTTTTTGAAATAAGGATGAAGTCAGACTTCCATTTGGCCAAACCATACCTGCTGGGGCTGAGTAATAAAGACAGTGGCAGGCAAATGCAGGTGATGGAGAGTCCTACCTGTGTGTCTTCTCACGCAGCTGTAAGTACTTTACACCAAGCCTCATTATAAATCGAGGCTTGACCTCTTTTTAACTGCAGTTAAAAGCAGTGTAGCCCCTTTCCAGCATTACGTGGTACGGCACAAGGAAAGGGGAAGAAACCTCTGTGGGCTTTAGTGGACCCTTTCCAGGAGTGTGGGAGCTCCTGCTGTATTTAAAGTTCAGAGCAAAAGACTATCTTTCAATACATTGTATTTAACTTTGTCCAATTCTGTTCCCTTTTTCTGCAGCAATAAAACCACTATTGCTCTTTCATCTCTCCCCCTTTCTTCCCGAGTAGGTTTTGTGAAAACAGTGTTTGGGGGCAGTAAATCACAAAATGGAAGCATGCATTCATAAAATGCTTTATGCCTCCCTCCATCAATATTTCAACGTGCAACACAGACACCAACATTTCATTTTAATTACGCTGCAAATTTCCCTGTCGAGGAAGAAAGCCGAGCTCTGCAAGCCGGCCCAACCCTGTCCCCATCCCCTCCTTGCCATGGGAGCACTGCAACATCCAATTAGTCTCTTGTTCGTCTAAGTCACGGGGCTGTATGCATGCCTGGTGCTTGTCTCTCCCGCAGGAGGAAGACTTCCAGCTGGGCTGAATCTGGCCTGACTCGTCCTTTTCTTGCCACGGGGTGAAGGGAGGTCTTGAAGCCATTCGTGGAAGTGTCTGTGGGAGCTGGCACGTTGCCCGGAGCCCTCCGGCGGGCGGGAAGGGCGATCCAGCACAAACAGAAGGTTTGGGAAGATAGGCTCTGACAGTGATTAGAGGCAAGGGAAGGCCTCCCTGCTACGGCGAGCGTCACGTTTTTTTAAAGCTGCCCTTTCTGAGGTTGCATTAGTTGCTAGGACTGTTTCTGTTTGCAGGAGAAGAGAAGGAATGTGACCAAGGCGTGCAAGTCGTGGAATGACACAGGCAAGTCAGCCCATGCCCTCCTGTAGCCCTTTCTAGGGGGTTTAGGAGATGGCCACTTGAAACTGGGTGGCAATACAGGAGTCAATACATTGTGCACCCGGTTAACGCGCTAACATGTGAAACTCTTTGCCAGAAGACACTGCTGAGTCCCTCCACAAAAACCATAGCAGATTTTCCTCAAAGTATAACGTTCACAGGTACACGAGCTAGGATAACAACGTACATAACAAAATGCTTAAGGAAAGGAGGGGGTCCCCTAATGCAAAGGAAACATGTCCCTCGTGGTGGTGCTGTTCCATCACTGTCAATTATAAGGCGTGTTAAATGTTCCTCTGTAGCAGCTGGTGTGGGGCATTATTGTAGAGAGGGCATTAAATTAGACGGGTTATCAGTGTAATTCAATATGACAATTTCTGTGGTCATATCCTGGAGACAGTGGAAAAGGTGGGGAGAGGGAGCAGCGCCCGTGACACACACAAATGCTAACTGGAAGGGAAAGAGGCATTCATTTCTTGTTAGCGCATACAAATGTAAATGTACTGATTTATGTAACTTCCCAAAGCTTAGCTGCTTGCTGCCTGAAGAAGCGTTCTTAAAACACATATCCAAATTAAGATGCCACGTATAGGATAAATTGCTCCGTGTAGGAACTTTGCTTGCAAAGTCAACGTTTTTCCAACAGCCTTTCTAAAGTCCTTAAAAACCCAAAACTGTATGGAGAAACAAATGTCTATGTTGCTGGTATCAAGGTCCAGGCGGTGGTTTTGAGGCCAACCTTGTCAGAGAAAGCCGGTGTCACGACAGCCCAGTCTTGGATGGACAAGTGTTGGCATCTTTGGATATGTACTCGTTACAATTAATTCAAGTCCAAACACCACCAAAGAAATGATTTAACAAATGAATAGCCTTATTTTCACCTGCCTGAGCACAGCGATTTGGGATTCTGTAATGGAGGGCTACACATTTCAAACTGAGATGGGGAGTGTGGGATGTGTTATGCTTCACCCAACATCTTAATGCAGCATTTCCTCTGCGAGGGAAGGCGTGAAAAGTAAAGTTAAAGCTGTGATCTCTCTTTTTTCCTCTACCTAGGACTGATGTCTTCCTTTTACTCAGAGCTGTACCAGAGTCGCACAGAGGAGCTCTGAGGTAGTGCTATCCGTGTGGTAATGGGTATTTTTCTCCTCTGTATGTATGCTTAATAATGCATGGACAATGCCCAAACGATGTTAGGACACGTTTAGTTACTATTTTGGAGAACTCTTCCTAGGGCCTCCTTGAAGTTCCTCTGAAAAGAGGTCTCTGGGAGTCCCGCTTATGTAAAAATTAATATGATGTCCGTAAAGACGGAAGATGGGGAGGTACATACAAGGCAGAGGGCCCTGGAATAGTGTTGATTTGCAGAAAGACCGTAATAGGTCAACAGGCAAGTCTTTATTTGCAAGTCTGTAGAGGGTCGTGTGAGCTGGGTGCTGTTAGGAGGACGTGCAATGGGATGAAAGTTAGGCACCCCACCAGAAAGCATTTCTGAAGAGATGGGACTGGCAGGCCTGGTTGGGTCATGCCAGGTGCCAGATGTTAGATGAGTCACCCCCGCATTAGCAAGGAAGATTTCCTTGTGTGGTCTTGAGAGGACACAGACCATCCTAATGGCCAGCAGTCTTGAACAGGAGAGGTTGAAAAGAGCTGGAATTTGTCTTCACAGGAAAGGAGTGCTGGCACGTTTGGGTTGATCTGCAGGAGAAAAGAAGAGTCTGGATGGGAAGAGTTGTTCGCCAGGTAATTTGCCTCCCTGCATAGTGCAGCAGTTGCTGTAAGTCAGTCTTAAAGAACCTGTAGCTGATGGACGTGGCCTGTAGATGTAGTCAGTGAGGCTTTTTGGGGTGAGACCTTTTTATCTGGACCCTGAACAACAGGACTATTAGAGAGCAGGCAACAGGAAAAAAGAAAAATGGTAGTGTTTTCTGAGCATCCCCACCCCAAATACACGTTGGCACGTCCCTGCGCAGCACGGAAATAAGCAGAAGGGATCTATTTACGTGGTTATGGGTTTGCTGTCCTTGGATCTTGTTTGAATACACTCCATCCCAGAGTTGTTTTGCATTTCACCAGGGAGTCTTTTGTCTAAAGGGCATCGCTGCTGCAGCAAAGTGGAGCGTGTCCCTGTCCCGGCTTTCTCCAGTGGATATCACATTTCATTACCCTGATGAGCCTGAGCGAATTCTCCCGGTTGTGTTAATTTGCCCACAAGCCAGCCTGTGTCACGTCCGCAAGAAGCCTGTGACATTTTCTAGCCTCCCCCATCCCTCCCGGTTTTGAAACCTCGAATAATAATCGCAGCCTTGTCCCTTTTTCTACTTATTGCTTCTGAAACGGAGGGAAGAGGAGGCGGAGGGGCCGAGACACCCCCTTCCTGACTGCACGGATGCGGTCAGCCCCAAGCCGGGAGAGCGTGGGAGGCTTTTGCCTCTCGGGGCTGTGTGTGTGTACCCAGTCTGCTGCGGTGCTGCGAGGGCTCACGGCGGGGGGAACAGAGGGGCTGTCTTTGCATGACCTTGGTCTTTGTGGTTTGGAACTCATCAGTGAAATGGAAAGTGGGCGGTGGCGAGTGGGGCGGCTGTTTCGGCACTGTCTTGCCCTTTGGGCTGCTGTGGGTTGAGAACTAGAGTGCTCTTGTGCGTTTGATGCCTTCACCAATGCTTTTTTTTTTCCTGAAGCATGGATGCATCGCTAGGGAGAGGACCGTGTAGTGTTGGACATCAAATACTTTAAACCCAGGATGCGAATGCTGTATTTCAAGAGTGTACTACAGGCAAGGCATAGAGGAAGGATTTAAAATTAGATGCATGGGGGCAGGTAAGAAGTAAACTATTTGTGTTCCCAGTGTGATGCTGCTCCTTCCCCACATCTTCAGTTTAATCCGTATTGTGGATTACGTTGATAGTACCAGAGAGTTGGGGCTGTTTTCCAAAATATTGGTCTCCAAAAGTGTGAAGGGAGGTGTGCTTCTGCATGTGTCACAAACAATATTCATGCATTTTTTTTTTTTACTTTAAATAATGAAACTTCTGCTTTAACTAATGATACCTTTAAATGATGATAATTTTGCTCTTCCAGCAGCTCTCAAATTGAGCCATTGAAAAATCAGTGGTGCTTGTATCAGCCTAACCTTAAGGACAGGTATTAATTTCTCAAGAAGTCAAACAAGCTCTAACAGGACAGACAAAATTAGCTACTGATTATTGGCGCTTGTTGTGGTTTAACCCCAGCTGGCAACGAAGCACCACACAGCTGCTTGCTCACTCCCCCTGGCGAAAGAATCGGAAGAGTAAAAATGAGAACTTGTGGGTTGAGATAAAGACAGTTTAATAAGGAAGCAAAAGCCACATATGCAAGCAAAGCAAAACAAAATGAGGAATTCATTCACTCCTTCCCATCGGCAGGTGGGATGTGCAGCCATCTCCAGGAAAGCAGGGCTCCATCACGCGGAATGGTGACTTGGGAAGACAAACTCTATCACTCCCAATGTCCACCCTTTTCTCCTCCTTCCTCCAGCTTTCTATGCTGATCATGACGTCATATGGTATGGAATATCCCTTGGGTCAGTTGGGGTCAGCTGTCCCGGCTGTGTCCCAACTTCTTGTGCCCCCCAGCCTCCTCGCTGGTGGGGTGAGAAGCAGAAAAGGCCTTGACTCTGTGTCCACCCTGCTTAGCAGGAGCTAAAACATCCCTGTGTTACCAATGCTGTTTCCAGCACAAATCCAAAGCACAGCCCCGTCCCAGCTACTATGAAGAAAATTAACTCTATCCCAGGCAAACCCAGCACAGTACTTTTAAGAGAGATGAAGATGCACTCTTTAAAAATACTTCTCCTGTGATTATGTCCCTCATCAAACCATCTTAGGAAGGCAATTCAACACTCCACAAGGCTTAGCCGCACCTTGTGCTCTCGACTCGTTATTAGACCTTTTGGATAACCATCGTTCTCTGTATTCGGGTTTCTGAGAGGAAAGGTTAATGCACATTGGCTCATAAACACCACTCTGAATGTGCTGAGATGCTTTGTACTGAGCGCATGAGAGCCTTGGTCACGTGCGGACGAGAGTTACTTGCACATGGAGAACCGGCGACTGATTGAAAAAGAGTTTCAGGCTAAGTGTATGAAGGGGCCTTTGAATGGACTTGGCTGTAACACAAAGCTGTTGCTGGAGAGCTCTTTGGCAGAAGGAAAGAGGCTCCAGCTAAGAATTGGTTGTGTGTTGTATCAAAGACGAGGGGTCGGGGATTGGAGTAAGTGGATCTTACAGTAAATGGATCAAAGAGATCAGGATACAGAAAAGTAAAGCGAAAGAAAATGACAGGTAAGAGTAACCACTAATGAAACTTGAAGCCTTGAGCACTTAAAACATGGTGAAGGAGCTCCAGGATCTTCACTCAGCCCTAAATAACCAGGATAGGCAAGAACTGACCTGTGATGTGCTCCTAGGTGGGACAGAGTGATGCTCTGGGCAGCCAAGGACTGTAAGGATATTGGGAAGGATTTGGTTGCGGATAGCGTGGATGTAGTGTGCATGCCTCTCCTCGGACCCACTCGGTAAGCAAAATCCTTGTTTTTTCCAAGAAAAGGAAAGGCTAGGATTCCCAGGCAAGCTGGGTGACAACTTGGGGGCTCGCTATGTGCTAAGGCTGTTATTTACCCCTTGCTCAACTTGCTTCACACCTGGGGACAGATGTGTAGCACCATGGATCCTGAGGATGTTGCTTCTGATTCATATTAACCACTTCACTCAAAGCCAAGGTGGTAGGAAGGTTTCAGGTGCTGTTAAGGAGAAAGGGGTAACTGAGGAGAATGTTTTAGGGCGTCCTGCCAGAGTGGACCACCTGTTGAGGTGTCTGCTTCTCCCTCCGGGAGCCTGTGATCCTAACCTCACCCCTTTTCCAGCTCCTTAGTGTCTGGGGACATCAGCATACCTTCATAGAACAAAGTAAGATGGACCCCAGCCCGAGCAGAAGCAGATGATCCAAACCATCTCCAAACGCTCCTAGCCTGGCCAGAAGCTGCTGTGGTGAGCGATTTCTAGTCCAGAGAGAAATTTCTTCTCCCAGCGTCCCTCCGAGACATTTTTCTTTACCCTGAAAGGATTCCTCCCTGCGTGTTGAGTCATGCTTGAAGAAGTGCTTGTTAAATACGTACTGCTCAGCTTTGCTTAAAGCAAATGGAGTTGATTTAATAGGGCTATAGAATGGCCAGGTATCTGTGTTATTTAAGAGTATTGGCACTTTGAAGGCCAAGCGCTAAAAGCACTTCATTTTTATTTCAACTGTTAATTGAAAATCAGCTGGTTCGTCTTGTTCTTTCCACTACTGCTCCTTCTCCTCTGCTCCCCGCTCTCGTCTCCCCCATCCCCCTGCGATAGGGTAACAGCTGTTAATGCAACACCCCTGCACAACGTGCTAGTAAAAATGTGGCACGAGGCCAGGCTTTCACTTGTGGTTTATTGGTTTAATTAACCAGGGTCTTGCAAATACTTCTTTGTGACGCAGAAATGAGAGAATCTAATGTTTCTTGGGCCGCATCCTTACATCATTTTTAGGCACCTGGTGAAGGCACCAAGGCAAAAACTTGGCTTCTCTGATTAACCTTGACTGAATTCAATAATACCTTGGAGTCACATTATTGCTGACCTTGTGTTTTGCTACCTTCTCATCTTTCTAATCTGTCTTTTCTTCCTGCCTTTGCAATAACAGAAGTGTTAAAAAAATCTCTTGCTGTCTTGTGGGAGAACTCTTCTACTTGCAGTAATTTTTTTTTTTTTTTTACTTTTCAGTATATCTCTTCTTGTTTGTTTTTCCTGCGTTTAGACAGACAAACATTTGCATGAGAATAGCTACTTAAGAGTTGCTTGGAGATGACCTTGTAATTTTTTTAAATGAATTTGTGTGATGATGTGCTGAATACTGCCAGCCATCAAGGTAATTTGGCATTTGTTCATGCAAAAAGAAATCCTTCCTGTGTGCCATTTTGGGAGATGATCCTGACAACGTTTTGTGAGAAAAGCAATGTTGAAGCTGGGATGTCCACAAAGAAAAGTCTCGGTGCTGCCTGGGTTTATTTTGAGTGATTTGCTATTCTTTTTTTCTTCTCTGGGTTCCTGCTGATGTGATATCCTCTCATAGTCTCTGCTGCCGAAGGTGTGTGTATTATTTTGGGTGAGGCGTGAAACAGGATCTGAGCACTCATAGTGATCTGTAAAGCCTCTGGCATCTGTTTAGAATAAACTCCAGGGTCTTATTCAGGGGCGCGTGTGTGGGTGCAGCAGAAATCTTGTAGATGAAAGGACAATAAGGCTGGATCTTAATGTTTTAAGAATTTTGAACACTCCAGCCCTGTTGCAATTCCAGTTTTGGGGTAAATGCCATTTACTCTTCCCCCTTGAAGTTTCTCTCTCTTCTTTGCTTCCTTTTCCTTCACTGATACCTAACATCGTACACAGTTCCCGTGGTCCACCCTAGAAGGTGGTGGCAGTGATTCTTTCTTAGGACTTTCTAATGACCTTAAGGGGAATGGTTGCCTTAGAGAGAATATGGATTATTGTCTTAATGGGCAGATCCCCCTTGCTAGGATCTCTGCAAATCAAGCCTATGGCCAGTCACGTTCCCGTGGGGTGCCCAAAGCATGCTGTTAATTTCTGGAAGCATCTGATCGTGTGGGTAAATAGTTTCTTAAGACTTGCCTTCCCACAGTGATTTTTCCATTGGAGTTAAACATTTGTATGCGAGAAACCTCTCCTTTACTGGGAACTTTGAAGCAGAAATGTGGAGTTTGATTCAGGACTTCAGCAAGCTTGCAAAATACCCCAAATTGGTACAGCCCTTGGAGTGGTTTCTGGTCTCTGCGTGCGTGAATGGCTCCAAGACCCAGGTCCGGGGAAGTGGGAGTGCCTGAGGCTCTCACTCCGAGCAGGCCGCTGCGTGAAGGTGCTTGGGAGCTATCCGAGATGTCAAACGGACTGCAGGCTGTCTTCAGAGTTTTTCCTAATGTAGCCCCGCATCTACGGTGGGTGCCTTTCTTCCTTGGTGTACATGTGGAGATCTGATGTTGTGATCCTGTGAGTCATGGGCAATTGAAATAACATCATCTGCTTCATGGGTGATAAAACGTAGATAGACTGCAGCTAGGTAAACTGCGTCATGCTCCGTCCCCTCCTCTCACCTCCTATGACTGCTCCGACATCACCCGAGTAGCTGCAGTCGGTTCATGCACCCGCTGACGGCGACAGAGCCAAGTATAGGGAAATGACTGTAGTTGTCTTTGCTGGAGTCTGTAGCTACGGCACGCAGTTGGTATTTCTCTTTCCGTTCTGCTGTTTCAGCTCCCTGATGCAGCTGCTTGATCGACCAGTGCTGGGTTCAGTTCTGGGCCCTGCACTCCAAGACAGACGCTGAGGGGCTGGAGCATGTCCAGAGACGGGCAACGGAGCTGGGGAAGGGTCTGGAGCACAAGTGCTGTGAGGAGCGGCTGAGGGAACTGGGGGAGTTTGGCCTGGAGAAAAGGAGGCTGAGGGGAGACCTTCTCGCTCTCTACAACTCCCTGAAAGGAGGTTGGAGCCGGGGGGGTCGGTCTCTTCTCCCAAGGAACAGGCGACAGGACAAGAGGAAACAGCCTCAAGTTGCTCCAGGGGAGGTTTAGGTTGGATATCGGGAAACATTTCTTCCCCGAAAGGGTTGTCAGGCCCTGGCACAGGCTGCCCAGGGCAGTGGTGGAGTCCCCATCCCTGGAGGGATTTAAAAGATGTGTAAATGTGGCGCTTGGGGACATGGTTTAGTGGTGGCCTTGGCAGTGCTGGGTTAACGGTTGGACTCGATGATCTTGGAGGTCTCTTCCAACCTAAATGATTCTATGGTTCTATGATCATACAGGTTTGGCCAGAAGGTCCTTGCTTTTAGATGTAGGCAGGTGGGGCTGGCAGGACCAAGTTGTTAGCTCCAGCCTGCTGTATTTGTGGGCAACCTGAGAAAATGTTGAGTCCGGAAGGGCGCAGGGAGCTTCTGTTGTCCAAAGCCATTGCATAGGCACTAGGGCACTGGCTGGCTGCCAGCTGTGACCTGTCCTTGCTTATCCCAACGTCCAGCATTGGGAGCGATCTCTTTGTGAGACTGCCCTTGCAACGCACTCCGAAATGCCAGCAAGTACAAAATCTGGTAAAAATACTGCTTTTTTTTCCCCTCTCTGGAGCATGTTGAAATGCTAACTGCCTGTTTACCATCTCATGCAACTTAAGATGCTGATCAGAAGCGCAACGTCCTTCAGCGAGATGGTTGCTGGCTATGTAAAAGATTATCTCCTTGCTTGCATAACCCTTCTCCACTGGAAATCACGGTCTTGGTAGAGTTCATAGTCTGGTGGATTTGCGTAGGACCATCTTATTTGGAAATGGGTTTCATCTCTCAGCTAATGCTCTGCCGACCTCTCAGATGCACCGTAGGTTCCAGCCATTTCTTTAGGACTTTGGGAAAGGGGTGCTTACCAGATGGGATGTTTTCTCTTTCTTTGGGGGAGTGGGTTTAGTCCAAGAATATACCGATATAGAATTTTCTTACCTGCAGGTCAAGAGGACGTCTACATGTATTTTTAGAAACACAGACAGTCAAACCATTAAATTAATTTGTCTTTGCTTTAATAAAAGCACTCCTTGCCTTTAGAGAATGATAATGGCACTAGATTAATGTATCCAGGAGTGCCACTGTGAGTGGCAGCTGGAGAATGAGAACTTGATGGGATCTAAAATGAAAGAAAAATGTTTGCAATCAGTTTTGTGCTTCATTCTCCTCTTACCCCAGCTACCTGAGATGTTCAACACATAATTCTACAATTATGTGGTGTTTTTTTTAAAGAAAGGCATTGTAAGTCTTCCATAAGAAACTCTCAAGATGCTATTTTCATGCAAATAGCTTTGTGTGCTAAATTGAGGAACTTAAGAACCACAGAAAATATAGGAAATGTGGGCAGAATGCATTTGAAATGTAAAAGTTTCTTGAGTTGTCAACAGCTCTTTAAGTCGTCTGTTGCCTGCACCTTTCAGCAGCTTCTCTTTGTGATTGCTGGGGGAAAAAAACCCCAACAATTACCAAACTGAAAAGATTGTATGTAGTTGTTGCACTGAGGAACAACTCTCGAGAAGCGACAATGGAGCGGAACGGCGTTCTGCGGTTCGCCTTTCTGGCTTTGACAAAAATCGAGGCGGCAACAATGCCCCGATTCGTTTTCTAGTTCTCAAGCTTCAAGTAAGAGGCCACCTAGTTTTCTAGATGGCTTTCCCTTAAGGGTTCTCTGACACCTTCTAACGCGTGTCCTCGTACCTGTGCCTTTCCTTCGGTGGCAACCCTAGCAAAGAAACCCCAATTTCCTGGTGGGAGGATCTTTATCGCTCACGCAGGCTCGTACGGAAGATGAGTGTATAAGCCTTGATTCTTGAGGGCAAAACCAGCCTGGAAAGCATCCTCTCGAAATTGAGTGTGGTATGAATAAAGCAAGTGACTTTTCCACACCACAAAGATGAGTACTTTCTACTTCACTGCTGCGGATGATTAAGGAAAACAATTGCATTCTGACAACATGCATTGACATTTTAAAATGAAAAAGAAATGAAGAACAGATTCTGGGAGGCTTGCCATTAATGATAATGGATTTCCCTGAATGGGAGCCTTTCTGAAAGCCTGAATCTCTTGGTTTTTTATAATGTTGCCTAGAACAGGCAACCCTGTCACAGAGGACAAGTAGTGGGTCAGAGAAGTTCGGGGGGTAATCTGGGGAGCCGTTCTCGAAGCGGAAGGAGCAAAATAGCTTTACGCATCCAGTCATGAGCCCACTTAAAACCGAACAAGAAAAATGCCTGTGAGAGCAAAGAGGGGAGGGGAAGCTAGGTTAATGCTGATAAATGAACATTTGATGTTTAAGTTCAACTTTCCTTTGCTTGCAAATGAAAACTATTGTGTCAACACTTGCAGGAGATGGTCCATGCATGTTTTTGGGGTTTTTTTTCCCAAAGGTTAATTCTTCTTTGATTTAAAAAAAAAAAAAAACGAGTAATGTTGACTTTAAAGGATAGGCAAACACAGACAGAGCCTCCCTGGCAGTGCGTGCTGCCCATCGACAGCACAGCCCCGCTCGAGCACCTGGCAGGGGGCTGTAGTGTATGTGATACCGTGGCATTGAAGGAAGAGCTTTCCAGACAGGTGTAAAATCTATTGTAGTGAGCCATTTTGCTGGAGGAATTTTTTTTTTTTTGCTCCTTGTGATGCTAACTTGCAGCTGTGGGGTTGAAACTGGGATGTTTACAGCTGCATCTTTTTATAGGCACCATGTGATAGGTAATTTTATGTGAAAAAATCTATTTAGTCCCCTGATGGAAGAAGTAAACTTAGGTGAGACTCATTCTCCTGTGAATTCTTGGTGTGCCATAAAAAAAATGTTGCAGTTCTCCAAAATATTAGCTGTAAAACTTGTGCCTTGTTAAAGTCACAATCGGAAGAAGTAATAAACGGATTGTTTAAGCATACATTACCATGTAATGTTCATCTCGGGGCACTTGGATTTTGACTCTGTAGTACCGTGCTTTGCCTGGCAATCCCGTGGTGGCTGCTGGGGTGGAAAACACAAACCCTCTTTTAAATAATGCATCTCTTCCCTGCTGTGCCTCTCCTCTGGTTCAAAGATAGTCCCACTTTAAAGTTTAATCAGTAGTTTTATCATTGCTCACAGGCAAAAGGTACTGATCCAAAAAAGAAGAAAGTGCCCTGGGATGGAAAAGTTGAAGACTGGATGGAATTGCACCTTCCCCTCTGCTCCTGCTGTTTTTAATTGGTTCTTCATAATGGGGTGAGCTTATTTGGATGGGGTGGCCCCGGGAGCGTGACAGAGGCTTGCAAGCCGCTGCTGTGGCAGACACCTACGGCTCTGCTGAACCCATCTGCAGGGGAACCAAGCTCTTGGCAAATCTGTGTTGAAGCGGAGCAGGGAACAAGTGGTTTCTCAGGTGTTTGGTTGGGTTGCTTTCCCCAGGCAGCTCTCCCAGAGCTGCTTCTGCCCTTGCAAAATGCCTTTTGGCTTTTTTTTTTGTACCTGTCACCTGTCGATGCTCCTGAAACACTAAAGGGGTAGATGTGACACAATGCAGTAATTGAAAGGTGGATGTTATAAAAGGTATTGAGAGCCCTGAGCTGATGCTTTGTCAAAACTCGCGTCGTTAACGCTGTCATTTTTCAGCGCGGAGTCCGGATGGTGGTGGGCAATGCTGCAGCGGGAGGGAGCTCCCCGAGGGCTGGAGAAGGGGAAGCACTGGGGAGCACACGGCAGGCTGGGAGGGCAGGGGTGTGAAATGCAAACTGCTTGGATCTGGTCTCGTGTCTGTGCCCGGTGCTCCCCGTTGGCCCTTCAAGGGCGTTGGAGGTGTCTGTCTAACTGGAATGGTTCAGCACAGGTTCCTGGAGGAAATTTAAGCCATCTCAACCTGGGCCTTAATTTCTATGAGTACTGTTTGGTCTAGAGCCTGCTTGGCCTTTTGGGCTGAGACTGCCTTAATCCTGGCTTCTCAGAGGACACTTCGTTACTTAAGGAGGATAATACCAATCTGTTGGTCTATCGGCATCAGAGGGAAAATGTTCACGTTAGCTCTTTGTGCTTCTCTTTGTGGGAACACCCAAACAGTTGGTCGTTTGCAAAGTGGAAAGAGGAAAGTGCATCTTCCTCCTCTCTTAAAGAGCAGCCTGCGGTGGTGGCATCTGGGGAATCTCCTTCAGTCTGTTCCTGCAATGAGGACGCACAGGCACCTGCATTAATGTTATATACGTTCTTGCTGCTGTTGCTTTCTCTCTGACACCCCTGTAAAGCCACTATAGGGTAAAAGGCTCATTTCTAGCTCTGAATCACCAGTATTCTCTGGAGTCTCCTACGAGCCTAAGTTTGATTTACAAAGCTGGTAAAAACAACTCGGTTTAGGGGAATTCACACAGAGGATGCTATTGGTTTTGCTCGGCGTGTACTACCCCGGCCCTCAGTCTCTTTTGCTTTTCCACCAAACATTTTTCTTGGTCAGTCCAGCTGCCACTTTAGATCTCTAGTTCTTCCTGTGCTGCTTTTCTGGCTGAAGAGAGATGCAAGAAAATCACCCTGTAACAACCAGGGCTGGGAGACATTTCCAGCATTTGAATAAGCTGTACAGGATTTTTCCTTTTTTTATTTTTTTTTCTTCTGTCCACATAGGTAAAGCCAGGCCCAGCAAATGCTGATAATTCAGATAAAATGCACAGTATTTAGGCCTTGTATTGTTAGCTGTGGAGAGGAAAAGAGGCATTTAATGCAGCTTTACGGTGGATTGATATGGAGATGGGAGCGGAGAAGTCTCTGGCTTGGGGTTTTCTCAGGAGCTTGGTGCAGAATTTTTATGCATGGCTTCCTGGGTAGCTGCACAGGTATTTATCCACTATATAAATAGGAGATTGGCAGCTTTATAGATCTATTACAAATGTGCTCTCAGCTCAAGGTCACTGTTGTCTTCGTTTCTTGCATGTAGGTCGTTTGCTGCCTCTCTCCATGCCTTACGCTTGCTCTGGGACTGGCGATCCATGCTGTGAACTCTCCTGTCTCTCATACTTCAGGTCCTGTTTTCTGTCTTTTATCTGCGGGGATTTCTACTGTGAGCTGTGATGTGCTGATGCATTTCTTTGTTGCTGTTTGGTGCTGCATGGATAACATTTAAATATATATATATTTTAAACTGTGCAGATTTGAAGGTCGCCCCCCCTATCTCCCCCTGGAGTCTAGTAAGTTTGAGGGTTTTACTCTTGGTGGGAAAGCACCAAAGGTCTTTTTTTGTACCTCTTAAGAGTTCCCTGTTTAATAGGATGGGTTACTTGTGAAACTGGCTGGGTTGCTGCTACTTTTAGCCTGAGCTTGATGCCCAAATCACATCAGGTTGCTTGAAGCATCACGGAGACTTAATTCACCCCTACCCTCACCATGGGTTGCACACTTACCTCTTCGGGTTTTGTCTCCAGTTCAAAGCCAAAGGCGTATCTGCTGCCTCCGAGGTGCTCTGAAGATAGGGATTTGCAGCTCTGCCACGGAAACATGCTTCTCCAGGAGCCGCACTCTTGTGCGGTGGGAAGCAGCGACCCACAGAAGCTGTTCCTACCAGGCAATGAATTCCAGTTTGGTTGTTTTCTCCCTCGGGAAATAAGGGAAGGTGGCTCCAGGCAGGCAGGGTGAGCCAAGTGAGCCCTTTCCGCAGGAAGTTTGTTCCTCGAGACTGGTGGTGTTGTGTTTGCTGGGCATGTACTTTGTCTCAATGTGATGAATTTTTTTACTTTCTCTAGGCAAAATGTTTTGGAGATGACTGCAGTTTTCTCATGCTCCCACTTGTGATTATTTGCCAGACAATGATTTTTGCCTGTAGGTTCCAAAGCACTGTAAGCTTCCGATATTCAAAACCTGAAATTAAAGAGGTGATTAATTTTGCAAGAATGTACCAATTGTCTGTTCCCTGATTTGGAGGAGCAACTTTTTTATTTCTGGAATGGCATTTGTATCCTGAATGTCCCCTTCTGTCAATTCAGGTTTCATTTTGCAAATGTTCTCTAATGTTCCTGTAAAATTCAGTTTCAGCAAATGTTCCTTCTGGAAACTTCAGCTGCCGAACCGTGCAGAGAGGCTGAATGCAGAGGGAGTATGGGCTGGAGCAGAGAATTCATGGAGGTTGCTAGGAGGTACTCTTGGGAAGATGTATTTAGCATTTGCCTGTGGGATTATAGCAAGGAACCCGAACCCCTTGACTCTCCAAGCTACTTAACAGTATTTTTATGCAGCCCCAAGACTCGCCACCTTCTCTGCTTTTCTAACCTGTAACCTCTCCCCACCAGCCTCAGCCTACTCGCTTTCCCTCACCTCCCCGAGCAATACCTTTCCCATCTAACCTTTAAGGCTTTCTCACTGGCAGAAATTCCTGCAGGTGGAGCTGGAATGACGTCCTGCTGCTGGAATAAGTTATGAGACATCGGTTGTCACAGAATAATTGCTTCCCTGTGGTTCCTGGTTCTCGCGCTTGCTCTCGAGATGCCTGGACGGAGCATCCTGCGTGCCCGACGTCCTTGCGGTCCGCAGGCAGTCTGAGCGGCGAGCGGCCAGCCTGCCCTTCAGCTCTTGCTAAACCATAATGGTTCGACCACCTCTGGATCATGAAGCTGGAATATCAAAGGATATTGTGCAGCAGTTGAGTTCATTTTCTTATAATAGGCGTTCTGATTTAATTCTGACAGGAGGGAATCTCATTCCGTCGCTTGTCCCCTAAGGACTGCGATGAAAAGCATGGTCTGTAGCAGAAAACAATTTGTTACTGGATTCAGCTATATCAGTATTACCCATGATAAGGTTGTCCTCACCGTGGCTTTGCAGTGATTTATCTAGAGAGGCCTCTTAGCTTTCCCAGATGCTGGGCAGCCTGAGGGTATGCAAGGACAGCAAGAAAATCAGGGACTGGCTGTGCTGTTGGTGGCCAGTTCTCCTGTTGACTCTTTTCTGCAGGTGGCTGTTGCCTCTAATCCTCAAACTGGAGATGTGAGCCACTGGTTTGGCTCCCACTGTGCCTTCACTGTGCTGTTAGATCCCACCAGCAGAGTGTCTCCCAGGCTGAGAAATAACAGCTAAAGCACAGGAGAGCTCCAAAAGGTTAGGAACGTGCTCCAAACACCATAGATCTGTATGGGATTCCAGCTGTGGGCACCAGTATAAAAGGATGGAAGCTTGTGGGAGAGGCAGGAGACTGAAATGAATTGTGGGGTGGGCTGGGATATTTTCACTGCCAGTTCTTCATTGTCCTGGCAGAGCATGGTATGTCCACTCTGGAAAGGCTGTCTTGAAGGCTGTGCTCCAGCCAATTGAGCCGTACTTCTGCGCTCAATTGTACTGCTGTCACTTGGGTGTGTTGAAGGATGGGATGCTCAGTGTGGGGCCTCCTCTGTGCCTGTCCCCAGTTACCTGCTGCGGCTGATGAAGGGGTCCTAGATGTTGGGTGGGTATGGCTCTCCATGGGTCCCCCTCAAGGGGCCATGCTTCTTGGGACTGCGCCAGCAGCTTCACAGCCCCTGTACCAGTGAAATGTGGCCGTCAGCTGTTGTATCTCCAGCAGGTACAAAACATGGGCTGTGCCGAGTTCACTGGTGGGTCTGCAGCGAGAGGCAGGATCTGATGATGTGCCCGAGAGAGACCCTGTGCCCCGTCTTGCTCCCTCCCAGTCTGGTGGGGTATTTTGCAGCTTCAGGCCTTCCTGAGCTGGAAGTTAATCTGTAACTTGGTGGTTAATAGTCCTTGATGGACTTCTGCCAGTTTGCTTAAACATTTGTGTTATGGGCCCTTCGCGTGCCCTGTTGCAAGGAGCTCTGCAGTTCATGCCTTGTGTGACAAAGCTGGAGATATTTCAGTAATGCTCCAAAGTCTTTGTTTTTCCTGGTACGTTGAGTTTTTGCGGTTACTTCTAGGGCCTCCTGCATCCCCTGACCTTTCTCTGGCAGGCCGAGCACCTTGCAGTCCCACTTCTGATGTCTCCTTTTTCCTCTCAAGAGTTTTGGGAGAGGGTGGTCTGCTACCGCAGAGGGCAGCAGGCCGGGGCTGGGGAGCTGCTCTGCAAACTGTTGAGCTATAGTGCTGGGGTTTGGCGCGGGTCCCACAAGGCTCTGCTTAAAAAATGTATGTTCTTAGCTCTGTCCAAAAAGCAGAGCTGAGCTCAGCTCAAATAGCGGAGCTAAGTCAACCAAGGCGCTCCCCCCCTTCCCTGCTGCTCCGCTTTTTCACTGTGTTTCCCTGTAAATATCTGCTGGAAGACCTCACGTATGTCCAATCTCAACGTCTACCTGGGCATGTCCATGCCCCTCGTGTGCAGAGGTGATGTTCTCACAGTTCCCCCTCCTCTGGGTGATTTCTTTGTATGTGTCCCCCTGCAGTTTAAGAGCCCAGGTTATTTTAGCACAGTAAACATTTTTTTTTGACAGTTAGTGACATGAATAAATCCTTTTCCTCTCCTTTCCCTAGTTTATTATTTAAGGGGAGAAGATGATTAAATCCAGCAGAACTGATTTGAATTCTCTGTTAGCAGGAAGAGGGAGGCTGATGGGGGTCTGTCAAGCCGTAGCGTTTGTGTTCATCAGCATCTTGGGAGAAACAGAGATGCCAGCTGCTTGGAAACATCTGGTTTTGGTTGTTCTTCCCCCGCCCCCACCTTTGCTTTTCTTTCTTTCTCTGTTTTTGGAGAGTTAGCATTACTGACGCTAACTCTTGGATCTGGTGGGGAGATAGCTTGGTTTCTCCCCTTCTGCTCGAGTGCCGGAGCCCTGCCAGGCTGCTGGGTCGGAGTCCAAGTGAGGGTCAGCCAGAGCAGTAAAAAAACTATGGGCTGGTCACAGGTTTCTGAAGGAGAAGCTCTTTCTGTTTGGGGCCGGGCTCTGCGCGCCCGAGGGCCCGGGCTCTGGTTGATGTAATGCCAGCACGAAGCAGGGAAGGAAAGCCAGGGCCCCTCTGTGCAAAGGGAGAAGGTGTTTTCCTAACCTCGGTGGCATGGAAACACAAGCAGTTAGAGCGAAAGAAGCCCCAGTAGAGTTAATTATGTGTTGCATTTAAAAGGTGGAATCGAATGGAATTGCTTTACATTTGTTGAAGTTAGCTTTTCCCGCTCTCGAGGGTTGGGCAAGGGTTGAGTACCTGTGCTGTTCGGGCTGGGAAGGCAATCTGGAGTGGTGTGTTAGCGTGGACCCGGTCATGGGGTTTGGGAGAGCAGTCATTAGCTCCTCTGAGCAGTGTTTTTGCTCACCAGCAAGCCCTTAGCCTGCCTGGTGAGGAAAGGCGCAGGGCATGGTCAGGAAAGGCGCAGGGGCGGAGGGTCCCCTCTTCTCTCTCCCCTTTCCCGTCATCCTGACTAAAAGATGCGTCTATAAAACTGGTACTCACTGGAGACTGAGCCATCTGAGCTGGCACACCCGTAGAGTGGAGTGTTGTCCCATGCTCAGGTCCTGCTATGTCGTCTCCCAGTGGTGCTCGTCCTGGTTAATTAAGCAGGGGCTGAATAACCCAGGCTGACGTGGTCGACCAGCTCGGCGTTGGCTTGGGCTCAGGCAGAGGAATCGGTGGCTGTGCAGTTGCAGACGTTCCCTAAAGGCCGTGGCTTGGCTGTCACCGGGGTTAGGAACCGGCTACTTCAAATAAACGGTGCCGCTTCCTGTGGTCCGGATGCTGCTGAGCCTGGAAAATTCAGAGTAATCTTGTTTGGTGTCTGCCTGCACCTTGCTGGAGGGGAGGTCTGTTCCGCTAAAAAATACACAGCAACGTGTGCCAAAACAAGCAGTGTAATGTATAAATCGGAGCAGGCTCCTTCCCTCAGCATTGGAACGGGGCGCCAGCCTCACCTGGTCACATCCCCCACTGCTCATGTTTCAGTGGGAGAGATTGTCTCGTGGTATTTTGGCGATAGAGGATGACTTGCAGTATTTCAGGTTTTCTCGAGGTTGTCCTTTCACCTGCCTGTCTTTTCCCTTCAGTCTTCTGTGCTTCTGGTGACTGACTTTATTATCTTTGCTATTTCTAAGCCTTTTTTTGGTCCCTGTTGGAGCTTGATTTCTGCTGGGGGGAAGGTGGAAAAGGTCAGGCTCTCACTAGTGAAGCTTATTTAATTTGTTTGCCGCGTCTGTGGGCAAACCTGCATGTATGTTGCTGGTATGAACTACCAGGACCCTCCTGGACACCTGGGGCCCCACAGTTGCTTATTTATTTACTTTTTCTTCTCTGTTTTTCTTTTCTCCCATCTGGCCCGGTATTCCCAGTTTTACCTCTCCTTCAAGAGAAAAGCTTAGTGGACTCCAAACAGTAAATAAAACTGACATTTGCAGCAGTCAGTCTGATAC
Source organism: Phoenicopterus ruber ruber (assembly GCA_009819775.1). Lineage (NCBI taxonomy): Eukaryota > Metazoa > Chordata > Aves > Phoenicopteriformes > Phoenicopteridae > Phoenicopterus > Phoenicopterus ruber. Next base: position 3,833,919 of record CM020221.1, read on the forward strand.
AACAGGACTGGGATGCAGCAGTGTTTCTTTGTTTGGGCTTGTTTCTACTCTTTAAATAAAGCCTCTTTTAATCAGGAGCTAATGACAACTTTTGGTTGTGAGAGCTGATGCACAGGAAAAAACCCAGTTTGCATTCAAAATAATGCAAGCCGTTATAAATAGGAAGATCTGCAAGGATATAATCAAGCTAAATTGCCCATTGTTACTCTTGCCATAGATGATTTCTTGCCTCTGCTATCTGGGGTGGGTTGTCGTCTGGGTTTAGGAAAAATGTGTTCTCTCTTTATTCCAGTTACAAACCTATGCAGCAGCAGCTGGTCGTTGCAAGAGTGGGTTTTGCTTTGGTTTTTGTGCAGATCAAGCAAATATTTTCGTGCCTCGGGTAATGCCATTCAAATTCTCATGAAAATTGTCTTAACAGACTTCTGCCACTCTCTTTCTGCAGCTGAACTGACCCCGTAAGGTGGACCCATCTCCTCGGGGAGGTGTGTTGCAGACAGACGCGAAGGAGTCTTGCAACAGGTCAAAGCAGCAGCCTGCCGGGAAACCAGCCGTGACTTGGGAACAGAGAAACTATCTCTGCCTGCAGATGGTGCGCAATAAGCTCTGGATTTTAATGACTCGGTGCAATTTATCCTATTGAAAGTAGCTGAGCCTGTAAAGAACTGGTAGCTGATGCTGAAGTCTCCAAACGGATCATAAAGCATTTAATACTTCGGTATTTTTTGTTCTAGTTTTCCTCAATGGTGTTGTACACGAATGCAACATAAAAGCTGCACGTTTTTCCATGCTTTTATTGAAACGGGGTATTGTGGAGATGGCTTGTAAGTTGGGCAATGGTATTCTGGCCTCCTGATTTTTCTGTTGTATGCTTCTGATCTTTTTTAACTTTTTAATAATTTGGTGTGGTTTTTTTCACTGGGCGGTTCTCAGAAGTGCAGGTGTCTTCAGTTACAGCGTGACAGCAAAGCTTGCCATGAAAATACCACAACATGACAAGGCCCTCATGGTTATGGAAGGCAAGTGTTGCTTGATGATGTCTCTTCTGTCCCAAAACATGGTCTTTTACTCATTTATTCTGCATGTGTGTGTCTCAAAGCATTTTCCCCTTCGCTTCATTGCGTGCAGAGCAACCTTTGCTGAGGAATGGTAGCGTCCTGAGGGTGAAGTGACCTAATTTAATCTGTGCTGCTTTCTTCTTTCTAACCTCAGAAGGCAGAGACCCTGAACTGAAAAGTATATAAAAAGATTCTAATTAGCACAGGACAAATAATAAAATAAGGCCTCGTTTGAAAAGGGGATTGATTCTAATTTTTTTAAATTAACGAAAGGGTGGAGTTAGACCAAACCGCAAGTGTGGCACCTACCTGGATGCTCCACAGAAGCCTTTTTTTATTTTTTTTGGCCTAGTCCTTGGTAGGAAGGCAAACTCCTGGGTGGAGTGTTAGCTCTCATCAAAGAGTTGTCTCGTTTGGACATGTTGACGAGTCACTGATGTCCTTGTCAGCTGTAAATGTCAACCTGACTGTCAGGAGGCAGCTACGTACGAGAGAGGTGAAAGTGTCTGGTCTCGTCTCTTGCCTCCTCGTGTGACCTGTGACAGGCAGGAAAATCCTGCTTTGATGAGCAGCTGGGAAGGTCACTGGCTCATGGCTGAGCATGACATTGAGGCTTTTGGAGTCCAAAGAGGTGGTCTCAACCTCTCTCTCTCATCACGGGCTTGCTCAGAAGGTCCCACAAGGAGGAGCTGCTCTTAACCTGCCTTCAGCTTCCCTTCTGTAGAAGACAGACACCCCTGGAAAGGTGATTTTTGGGGTGGCCAGCATTGGAGGGCTCTTGGAAAAAGGCCCTGTGCATCTGGGATTGGCCACTAGGATACCACAGCTTGTAGCATCTTTGGCCAAATACCTGGCGAGCTGCTGCGTCTTTGCCAGGTTGAGAGGAAGAGTTTGGACGCTCGGGGAACTCTTTCCTCCCCCTGCAGTTGTTCGGCTGAACCTTCATCTTTATAGCTGTTTTTTGAATTCTTCTCTGGGCTCCTAATGATGGTGATTATACCAAATGCGGTACGTTTCATGTACTGTGGAAATGATTTTCAGGCCCAACTGTCTCTTTCAGTGCTTGAAGGATCATTAAAAATACTGCTTTTTAGAAGTAAGGTTTCCTATCCTCCCTACTCTATTGCCAATCCTGTCTTAACCTGCAAAGTAGTAAAATTCCTGACTTTATTATGTTGCATTAATTAATTATCTCTATAGCAACATGGACTGATGTCATAAATATGGGAATTCAGCAGCACAGCTGGATGGAAGAAGAGCTAATAGATAAATGGGGAGAAAGGCTTTTTTTTAATGCTCAAATATCTGCAGTAGTTAAGGAAACAGAAGATTTTAAGTGAAGTAATATTTTACATAGTTTCTCTTTCGCTGCCCCATTCCCCTAACTGAACCTTCTCTGTTACATAGGTCCTGTGTGTTCCTGCTAAAGGGGTTTTCCAAGCTGCTGGTCTGCCTCTCCGTCTGCTCAAAGCGCTGGGTTATCTGCTGCTTGCTTTTATACCGATACGTGGAAATGCAGGCAGCAGGGCTCCTCCTTGCAGGAGGAATCCCTTCGGCTTCAGCAAAGCCACCCTGCTAGGGATGGTTCTCCAGCGGGAGGGAAGGGTATGGATGTTGGGAAGGGAATACAGTTAATTTTGGCGCTGTGGGAGGGTGATGTGGGGTGAGACAGGAGATGTCAAGAGGCAGGAGCTGGAAGAAGTGAATTTTGGCTCCGAGAAGGCCAGGATGCTCTGCTTAGCGTGTGTGCCAGTAGTCGTGACTTGTCTGGTTTTTAGGAGTCCTGGGTTACCTCCAGAGGTCCTGGCCGGGCTGTGCCACTGTCTCTTCCTTGCCTCGGCGCTACTGCCTTGGATAAAAGGCAGCAGAGAGGGGTCTGTACGAACGGTGCCTGTGCATCGTGCTTGCACTGAGCCCTCTGCAACGGGGCTCGGAGAGGGACTCCCTCTCCCTCTCTCCCAGGAGTTTGTAGCAGATGCGGTGTCCTAAAAATGCAACAGCAATGGTTTGCGATGATAGCTGCAAAACGGGGCTGGGAAGAGGGCTAAGTAGTTGTTTCAAGGGAAGAAATATGGTAAGAGACCGTAATTGCACTGCAGGTCTAAAGCTCCCTGGAGGTTGAGACCTGGTGCTTTTCTAGCTCTTTTTTTGTCAGATAGTCTATTCACTGAACAATTTTGTTTTGCTAACTGTTTGCCACCGTTGGCTGTGAACCTGATCGATCCTTACCAGCACAGCGCTTGAGGAGTGACCGCACTCTCCATTGAATAATTTATTCAGTTAATCTATTTTGATTTTTGGCATTTGACAGGTCCCAGGCGGGGTACGGTACGTCTGCGTGGAGGAGTCTCGGTATGCAGCGCTGCTATTTATACAGCATCCCAGCTACGGGAAGCGCTGCGCCGATGTGCTTGGCGGGGCGAAGAGCTTGTGATCTCGGGGAGGGAGAGCGGTTTAGGGTGCCAGACACTCTTGCGTTCCGCTTCGTACTGAAGGAAAAGACTTCTGGATGTTTGCTTAGTTCTGCACTGAGGTGTAGAGCAGAGAAAACTCACGGCAGGGATGTGACGGACGCTGATAGGTGAGCAGCTGGGCAGTCTCTTGGGGTGAAGATGTTAAAGGTTAAACCCCTTCTTTGGGCCAGCCCGGATCATTTGCCATCCAGCATCCACTGGGAAAAGAAGGCCCAAAATACTGCTGGTCTGCTCTGTATTTAATTACCTGCCATACCTAAGCCAGGGAGGACTTAACTCTGAGTGCAGGACGCTGCACAAACCTCACTTTAAAAATCGGTGCTCTCTGCCTAGGTTATGTGCAGAAAGGGTTAAGCTGTCAAACAACCTGCCCTGTTCTGTATAAATTAAAAAAACCTGTTAACTGTAATATTTTTATTTCCTTAGAAAAGTGTTTATTTTGGTAGCATGTACAAAGTTTCAGCTATTCTAAAACACTGAGATTTCACAGCCAAGCTTTCATGTTCCCAGCAGAGAAGGAGGTGAGATACTCAAAGAATCTCTGTTCTTATTTCAGCGCTGCACTCGCCAGCCAAATTTTCAAAAGAGCCCGGTTTGCTGACATAAATGGGGTTGCTGATGTGCCGAAAGAGAAGGAAGTGCCGGAGAACATATTCCTCGCTGGGTCCAAGTCTCTCCCATTTTATCTTTCTCTTCCATATGTTTCCTCTGTAATGAGAGGAATTATTTATCATTAAAGTGATATATAATTTAAAAATTAAAGTTAAAATTAATGAATGCTTAAATTAATTTACTGACAAAAATAAATGTCTGTCCTTCAGATCCTATAATTTTAATTGGAGTGGGCTACAGCTTAATTAACATGTATTGATTGTAGTCCTGTGTTCATCTATAGGTGGGTGGACTGTGTAGCAGTGTTGGGAGAAATCCTCCTTGCAGATGAAGTACGTTAAGATTCGCTGATAACATTCTGAATAATTGTCTTGTGAAGAGACAGAAGAGTCTTTGGTCTCAAGCTGTTTTCTCTCCGGAAAGCTTAAACAAAACATGTTGTTTAAAATTAGGGCTAAGAATTGGCGCGGCCACTTTATGGATGGGAAGAGAATTTCTGCTCCAAAAATATTAATGATCTGAATCATTAATTAGATGCGTGAAGAACACAGAAAATTGGAAGGAAGTTAGAGTGAGTAAGGAAGCTGACCCAACTGGATTTTTTTTGGGAAAAAAAGTAGGCTTCAGTTTGGTCTTGGCTACCTCTGCTCTTTCCCCCAGGCAGCTGCACCCTGTTTCCCGGTGGGCGATGGCGGGGAGAAGGAGCGTGACCGCACGGGGCTGGCTCCAGGCGCTTGTGCCTCCGCTCCCGGCGGCGCCAGGGACCTGGGGAAGGGGGTGAAGGCTGAGCCTGTGTTGGGCTGCTGCGGCCTTTGAGCCATGGGGTGTCGTTTTGGGCCCCCTGTGAGGGTGTAGATTGGCCCGCAGAGGACCACCGGCTATGGGCTGGTGGTGGGAGATGACACCCCGAGGCCCCGCCAACCCGAGATGTTCTGGGAGCCGGTGGAGCCTCAGGGCAGGCACTGTGCGAAGCCCCTGCAAGCAGGAGCCCGTAGGGCCGGGAGAGAGAAGGCAATCCTTGCTCCCTGGCACAAAACCTCTGCCTGGTGCTTAAGATTTCTGCCTGACCTGTTCTGCGTGGTGAAGGACCCACTCCCAACCTTTGCGAATCGATCTCTTTAAAGAGAACCCTGTCTTCTCTGACGTTAATATCTTTCTTTTGTCAATACTATGAATTAACAGAATGGAAGATGTGCTGCGTCTCACCTTGCGGCTGCAGCCCGCAAGCTGCCTGGCCTCCTCTAAATCATTCCGGGCGCTTTTCCCGGGGACCCTCAGCTATATGTAGTGTGAGGGGTACCCACAGGAGCCTCTCGGCCCTTTGGGGTAGGTTTTGGTGTGCAAGGGCCATCCTGTTAGAGGAAGGCTTTGGGTAGCACTGGCCCCATCCCAACTGGGAAAAGGATCTGGTAGCGTGTCTCATTCCTAACCCTATGGGCGCAGGGATGCCTGGAGAAGGGGGTTGCTTTTGGGAGGTCCCAGGATCCAAGGAGCGTAGGGGACCATAGACCTCCTGCAACGGGCAAGGTGGTGTGCCAGGCTGGGAACAGGGAGCGGAGGATTCCCCTGCTGAGCTGGCAGCGCTGTTTGCTGCCTTGCCTTCCCCAGCTGAAGGCAGAGGAGGTGGAGGGGGGTGTGGGATGGGTGCAGGACACCTCTGATCCCCCGTACTCAGCACCCAACTTTTCTCAGCCCTTTAGGGTCTGCTGAACCCTGGTGATGCCTCCAGACTTTGCACCGTGACAGGACCCAGTGTCAAGCTTGCAGCTCCCTCCTCCTCCCTTCCATTGGTCTTCCTGGGCACATCATGGCAAGAACAGGAGGTTGGCCAAAATCAGCCTTCGGTGGGACCGTGCGTGGGATGGTGAGCTGGCACGGCTCAGGGCCGACTGCCGGCGATCGACTCTTGGATGTGCGTCTTCAGCACTGTGCTTTGTCTGCAAGGGAGAAATGCCGGTAAGTGCGTGTGCTCTCTTCTCTCAGCCTTGTGTTTGAGCGGTTTTTCTTTCCATAGTACAAGCTCCTCTTTCTCCAGACAGGTTTGTTTTCTTTACTTGAAATCATATAGGTGCAAAGAAAAAAAAAAAATCTCTCTAGACTTGACTCACAGCAAAATGTTTATAAACTCAGATTCAGGTTGCAGAGGCAAAACGTAAAATAAAGGAAGAGAGGCTTTTTTTAGGGCTCGTTAAATCCCAGCTCCCCTGAGCTGGAAGAGCCTCGCAGCCGCCTTCTGTCCCTGCTTTCTGTGCTGGGGATGGGGAAGGAGCGAGCGACGACGCTTTGGGGAGCCCTCCACCCCCTCTTCTGCACCTAAATCCAACTTGCAACTCAACGTGCTGTTTCTTGCCTTGCAGTGGGGCAAAAATTTATTATTAAAAGTACTATAAAAGCAGCTACAAACCTATAAGCTTAATTAGGTGTTTGCTGTTGCATGTGCGTTAGGTATGAGCCACTGACCCCTCATGTCTGGGAAGTCCCTTCGCTGCTGGGGCGCGGGAGCACCGGTCCTTTCCCCGACCACGTATCCTCTGACCTATATCACCCCGTAAAGCCACTGTAGGCGATCCCGTAAGCGGTTACGTGCTGCTCCCAGGTACGGTGCCATGCAGGCTGCTGTAGTTACTACACACAACAGGAGATGGGTTTAGCCCTTGGGTTTCTTGGGTCCCTGAGCATTTTCAAGCAGGCGTAATATTTTATCCGTGTCCTGTATTTCACACAGCATGATCTGTTGGTGCGTGGGATAAGGATGTCCTTGCTCCTCCTGAATTTTGTTAATTAAAGTTTTCCCGGTGGCCTATGTGCCCTTCAGGAGGGGCGTTTTGATTCATCCAGCAGGGTTGGGTAAATGGAGACTCCTGACTTGTCAAGCCCGTCCCTTGCGTTGTCTCTTTTTATTAATGCGGTGCACAGGCAATGCCTTCCTGGAGACTTTTTTTTCCTCCAATATATTGAATAAATTCTACATCAGGAAGGAAAGTAACTTGCAATAATGAACCATCAGTGAGTATTTAAGATTGCTTTAATGGGTCACATTGATGTAATCTACACTTTTTCCTGGGAAGATCATACCGGGCCATAACCTTAATTCATATTTATGTCAGAAGAAAATAATACGGTGGAGATGGCTCAGAGCATTTCCCTGCTAAGCAGCCAGATATAAATGTACAAATCTTCTAGAAATATGCCAGAGCTTGGGGGGGGTGGGTGGGGAATATCAGGTGCTTAGGACATTTCTCTCTTACATAGAGAAGTTCCTTAAAAACTGGTTTCTCACCCCAGGATATAACCCAAGAAGGTGTGTGCTTGTGGGCCCAGAAGTGTGCAAGGGCAAGCAACTTCAAGGTTACTTTTAAGAGTAGCTTTATCATATCATCTTTTCTCAGTGCTCTGCTTTGCTTGTGGCTTAGAGATGCGTGGGCCTGAGAGATGCCTGTAGGTAGTGTCCTGGTTTTGGCTGGGTAGTTAATTTTCTTCCTAGTAGCTGGCATAGTGCTGTGGTTTGGATTTAGGATGAGACTAATGTTGGTAACACACTGATGTTTTAGTCGTTGCTAAGTAGTGCTCACACAAAGTCAAGGACTTTTCAGCTTCCCACACTCTGCCAGCGAGGAGGGGCACAAGGAGCTGGGGGGCACGGCCAGGACAGCTGCCCCAGCCTGGCCAGAGGGATATTCCATACCATATGGCGTCATGCACTGTATAGAAACTGGGGGGAATTGAGCGGGGATCGTGGCTCGGGGACAGGCTGGGCATCGGTCAGCGGGTGGTGAGCAATTGCATTGCGCATCACTTGTTCTGTATATTCTATTACTATTATTATTATTCTCTCTTCCTTTACTGTCCTATTAAACTGTCTTTTTCTCAACCCACAAGTTTTACTTTTTTCCATTCTCCTCCCCATCCTGCGGTCGGGGGGAGTGAGCGAGCGGCTGCGTGGTGCTTAGCTGCTGTCTGGGGTTAAACCACAACAGTAGTTTGGCTGGTTTAAAAAAAAAAAAAAGGGAAGGAGAGGCCAGAGTTACACAAATAAAAGCAACAGAGGTAAATATAATCAGTAAGGTTTGACCTTCCAATCATGTCCTTATGCCCATTATTCCGTGTTGCTCAGACCCCTCTGAAGGCCAAGAGCCAGCCAGGACCGGGGTATTAGTGGCATTTAGGTTGTCTGCAAGAGAAAAAGATGAAAACTGTATTTAAACCCATTCCTCTTGGCCAGGACAAGCAGTTCTGTCTTGATCCGCCGCTGCAGGAAGATGAGATAAAGTTGCAAGTTCACTCGGTCAAGATGGATGAGGGTAGAGGGGAAGGCAATGAAAATAGTACAAATTATTGGAGCTGTCTCTGTGAGGCTGGGAGGAAGGGACAAACATGACTAATGCCGCAGGAATGATTTGCAGAAAATGATTTCTTCGACAAACTTTGCCTTTATAGAGGTAAACTGTCAAAGGCCACAATGCAAGTTTTCTGATGTGTTCATGAGTCAGAATTATTTAATGAGGAAACGAAGCACCCGTCCCCCAGGCCTTCGAGCCGAGTCACCCAGGGGACTAATGCTCCTCTCGGCGAGGGAGAAACTCAAACGCCAGGCTCCAAGCAAAGAGCGCCTGTTCTTGAGGTCCCTCCAAGCTCTTCCAGATAAAATCAGGCTGCTTAATTTGAGGCTTTTGGATTACAGGGAGTACTAGACAATGCCACGGGATGTGAAACCTAAATGCAGAAAGGGGGCTGGTAGCGCAAGCATTCAAGTGTTGACGCTGGTGCTTTGTTTCTATAAATATTTCTAGTGGTTTGTATCTATACACACTTTATATTTTTCCTTTTCTGATGTACTGTCTTATTTTTTTGTTCTTTCCCTTGTGATGCACCTGTGAGAAGAATCATTTGTTCAGCGTGATTATCTCTAGCAGAAAGCCAACAACTAAAAATTAGTGGTTTTGCAGAAATACAGGCTAAAGAACTACTTTCTTTTTTTAAACATACATAAATGCATTTGTCGAAAAATAGGGTTTCAGGTCAGCTGAAATTATTTGTGTTGAACTCGACAGAAAATTACAACAGAAAGTAGCAATTTTAAAAAAATCAAACCATTTCTTTGTGCGTTTTTGATACGAGATGCTTTGACTTCTACTTTTTGAAGTGATGTTTGGAGCCTCAATGAAGCTAATGCTAACTTTAAAAAAAAAAAAAGTTTGGCACTTCCCCCGTGAACCTTTTTTCCCATTTTGTCCTTGCTTTTAATTTTGTTGAGGAAGAAATAAGCAAAACTGTCTTGAGTTGCCTCAGAATGACCCCATGTCTGCCTAAAAATAATAAATCCGTGAATTACATGGTTATTAACTGGTCGAAGCCCCCGTGAACAGAAACGCAAGGCGAAAGGAAAGCTGCCAAGCCTTTGACATTTTCATTCTAGCAAATATTTGCTTTTTTCATTTGTTTGCCCGAGCTCCGATGTGGGGAAATGTTACTTGCGTGCCTGATGACGGGTACGTACTTAAATCCCTTTGGCTTCTCTGCTTTCGGGGGACTCCGGCCATCGCTCCCCCTGAACCGGGGCGGCTCAACGGCTCCTTCGTGGAGGCCGCTTAAGCCTCCACTCTGCCGGAGTGCCTGCGTGCCCGTGGGTGAGGTCCTCCCGTCGCAGGCGTCCGTCCCCTCTGGCTCTCGGGTGCCTGCACGGATGCTCCGTGCTGCGGCTGGCTGCCGGAGCGTGGGACGTGTCCGTGGACACCCCTGCAGCGAGAAGGCTGTGAAGCCTCTTCCCTGCTCGTTATGCAGGTATAACTCCCGTTAGTGTGTCCCGGGGGCAGGGAAACACCTCGTGCTCGTATGGAAATTGCCGATTTGAAGAATTAAGTTTAAGACCGCTGCACTTTTCCTCGCTTTCCCAACCAGGAGATTCATGAGGTGGCCGGGTGAGTTTAAGGGAACTTGCAGTCTTTTCATCATGTTGACGGGTGGATGGATTTTGTTTCTTGGAGTATGTTTAAGACTTTAATTAAATCAGGAGTACAGTCTCTGCAATGGTTCCCTGCTGCTTATCAGCCTCTCAAGGCCTTGATTCATTACTAAGTATTATTTTTTCGGCCTAAAATAAGCTTTAAAGACATGTTATTGGAGAGATTAAAGTTATAACATAAACAAACTCATATGCATGTTGTTTTCGCATGGAAGATTCTTGTAGTATCATATTTAATGTTGCAAACAAAACCATTGTTTATAGCGAGCTTTGCAGCCTGGATGCCTTTGAAAGGGTAGATATGGACCCTGTTTGATCTTGCGCTATTTGGGGCTTTTTATTTGCATTTTGTGGCTCTTATCTTGTAAACAAAGACTCCTTTATATGTCTGTAGATCAGGATGTCACCCACAGAGCTCTGCGGAAATGGGAGACGGCTCCGGAGGGTGCAAGACGCAGGTTCAGGGGCAAATGGAAATCAGGGATGTAAAAGCACTTTCGCTTTGAGGTTTGGCTCGTCACAGCAGAGACTTGGAGGTAACTGTTTTGTTTTCCCCGTTTGATTTTTTTGAAGAGGTTCCAGACTGCACCCGGCGGTCTGGGATGGGGTGGGGGGGGCGAAGCCACTGCTGGCACAGTTGTTGCTGGTGAATTTGCTGGAAATTTTTGCAATGCCTCGCCCAAAATGCAGAGAGGTGCAACAGCTGCCCCTGGGCGCTTGGCCTCTGGGGCACGGTCCTAATGCCAGGGGCCAGGGAAATAAATACCACGCACACGTCTACCTTCAGCCGCGCATCAGAGGGCAGGGAGGAGAGGAAGAGGGCGGTGCAGAAGAGAGCTTGTTCGTTTGTTTGCTCAAGGGATGTATCGTGCCTGGAGCTGCAGGTCAGATGGGGGTGGCTGGTAGGGGAGGGCTCTCGGTTCATTGCAGGCTCGCTCTTGGCCTGCAGCGACCCGAGCCATTAGAAAGCTTGCGGCTGAGAGCTGCTTAGGAGGCTTTCTGCTGGTGGCTGATGCCCGCTGGAGAGGAAAACCCAGTGGGGAGCGATGGGGAGGCTCCGAGGGTCCTGCTGCACGAGCCGCTTTTTCTTGTGCCACCGTGCCGTGTCCTGCACGTCCCCGGGGCACAGGGCAAGCCTGGGTGGCCTCAGGTCCTGAGCCCTGAGTGCTCCTGCCCAGTGGGGTGGGAGACAGGTACCCCCGGTCCTCTGAAAGGCAAACCCACTAAAAAGCCCCCCTCCAAATCTGGCTGCCTCCAAAGCCACCCCTGCATGGCGGCAGGGTATTTTGCGAGGCTCTCGCATCAGCTCTTTTGGCACATGTGCACAAATGGGAGGGCGCAGGAATGAATCAGGCGGTTGCTGCTGTTTTCTGCGAGCGAGTTTTTCTAATGTATTATCTCTTGTTTCTGTAAAGGTTATAAAAGTAAATAATCCTGCTATAACACAGTGTCCTCGCGGTCCCTGCATAGCTCCATGGATAACTCTTACTGAGGCTGACTTGTAGTGATTAATACGCTACAGAGGGAAATTATTTTTTTAAAAGGAGAAAAGAACTAAAGCTGAGAACGTGCTTGTTCCCTTCATGTCCCCTGTGCTCGAGGCTGATTAGCTTTTGTTTTCTTCTTCCAGCATTAACTGGGGGGACTGCTGTGGTTTTTTTTTTCCCTCCTCCCCTGCAACGTTGATCCCCAGCACTGTGAGGATTAGCAAGTGGCCAAATGCATCGGGACGTGACCTTGCTCTGCTGTGAGATCCCTCCTCGCAGGCCCTGACTGCTGGGCCGCCGTGGGGGAGCAGGCGGCATCCCCATGGACCAGGTAAACAACATCAAGCCTCTTTCTGCACCCCACGTAATGCCTGGGGAGGCTGGAGAGGGGATGTGAGCGGGGATGAAGCACAGAGCTGGGCAGGAGAGCTGCTGGCCCTGTGCAGGAAGGGCTGAAGTGTATCACCCCCTCCCTTCCTGGCAGTTGTGCTGGGCTTGAATTAATATTTATGCTGGTCTCCTCTCTGTAATGGGTCTTTTAGCACTCTTCCAGAGAGCTGTATTTGGGTAGTGCCTTGGGCTGTAGCCATGAAGTGGGAGACCCCTGGGAACTCGGTTGGTGCTGCCCGGTGTTTCTCTGAACAGCGTGGCAGGGTACCAAGTACATGTAATACAGCTGCCAGGTGCCTTCCGCCCTGGGGGCATAGCGCAATGCACCTCTGTAACGTTCAAACGGAGTTAGCTGGTTACCACCACCATGGTCTTCTGCTGAAAGCACAGTGAGGCATACCCCTGCTTTACAAAAATGAGGAGAGTAATGAAAACCGTGTCTCTTTCTTGAAAAGTTCTCGATATTGCACCCCTCTCCCTCCATCCCAGATGCATAAATTATCTTGCATGGGATTTAAGTTCTCCAGTTTTGCGTTTCCTAATTTACCAGTAACACTTTCTTTGTGGACCACAAACGTTCCCCTGAGCCATCCAACTCTACTTGCTCCCCACAGATGTGGCTTCTCCAAAACTCTCCAGTTAGTGGTCAAATCTCTTCTGACCTTTGAAAGCTTTGGCTTGGGAGGGGAAAATCTTCCACCCCAGGATGGATGCTGCTCCCTGCGCCAGGGATGCTGCAAGATAAATTCCACCGTGAGGAAGGGAGAAGCATCTAATCTTCCTGCTCCTGAGATTTAACTGTGCCATTAGCTGGACCCTGCACATAAAACTAATTTTACAATTTGTAAACGTAGCTGAGTGGGTTTTACAGAGGAATGTCGGGAAGTGATGAAATACCTTCAATAGATCTATAAAGAAACTTTAATGCATAAAGCTCCTCTCCCCTCTTCCACCCCCCTCCTTCTGTCTTGGAGTTGCATACAACAGAAAACATGTCCACGGTAAGGGCTTTGTGGCCAGCACTCAAGCCTTTAATTTTGCTTTTACAAGACAGTTTTATAACGTCAAGAAGAATGGAAAAGCTGCAAGGCATGCACGCTCAAGACGCTGTGCTCCTGGAAAGCTTTGGATGGGCTCCAGGCAATGTTTGGTGGCAAAGAAAGACGAAGGTCTTGGAAAGAAAAAAATAATAATCGGCCAAGTCCTCATCTCGCAATATTCCTGTTCCTGTGAGCTGGGAATGTCGCTGGAGCACAGGAAGGACAGGAAACAAATGCGTCCCTGCAACGTCACATGTTGGTGAGTTTTGATTGCATCAAGAAGAGCTGCTGCTTTTGCACCCTGTTGAATTTTCCGTATATAATGAAAATCAGCCGTCCCATGATCCGCAAGACTAAAAAGCCTGCTTTTCGCTTGTGGTTGGGCTCGTTGCGGAGTTCCCGTGAGGTTTCTCTGGAGGTTAACAAGGGAGAAATTCCCAGGCGCTGGCTGTTCCTCTGAATCAGAAACTCGTCTCCCCTGTCTGCCTTTGCCAGGGAGGGTGACGTTTGTGGTACCCTGTGATTTTTTTTTTTTTTGGAGAGGATCTCTTCCGTTGTTTTTGGATGTAGTTAAAATGGACTGACGGGTTCGGAAATGATTAGCGAAGGGACAGACAAATGGATAGTGTGACCGTGTACCCTGTTTCCTTAGGAAACCGGGCTAGCAAGCGTGCCCCGGATGCGTCGCAAAACACCCGTAACACGAGTGCCTGCCTCAAACGGCCCTGGCCCCGTCCGAGGGCTTTACGGGGTCAGGCAAAGGGCTACGGACTTAGAGATCTGGATTAGCCAGCCGGGGCCAGGCTGATAATCAGCATTCATAGAGCAGCCTTATCATAACCGGCAGCCGCCCTCCGCTCCCCCCTCTTTATCACCCAAGGACTGAGCGAACGCGTTGGCCAACTTTCCTCCTTCGCTCTCTGCTGGGGATTATCAGCAGATCTCGCCCGGTGTGGAGGAGGCCTCTCCCAGGCCGGCTTGCCCGTCTCCAGCTCGGCAGCTTGCAGATTAATCTCTGCGTTCAGACCTTACGTACCTGAAAAGTGTCGGAGGGTGGCTCAGAGCTGGAGGGATTGCCTGAGTGTATTTTTCCACTCCATCTCTCTGGTTTTTATGTCCTTGGTTGTGTTTTCTTTTAACAATTCCCAGCTTGGACTCTTCCCTGATATTTCTTCTTTTTTTTTTTTTCTTTTTACTGTCTTTCTATTGAACACTCACGGAAAAAGAGAGTGCTTTCCTCCTGCCTATTTAAATCTTTGGCTGACTGGCACGGAAAAAGTCGCACTTACTGCAGCTCCCAAAGCCTTCAAATCATCAGGGGAGAGGGGAGGAGGGAGCCGCGAAGGGAAGGAAATCATTTGTATAGGCGTAGAGTGAAGAATCACCTTCCTTTAAACTCGTGATCTGTCTGTGTTCATACAGATTGCTGTCTCTGATCTTTTCTTCTCTGCCCAATATCTCTTTTCTATTATCTTTCCTCCGCCGTCGGATCTGCGGTGTGTCCCTTTTGCTGGGACATCTTGCTCCCAGGAGAGTTTGAATAAGGACACCAGGACTTGAAGATCCAGGTTATTGACAAGAAATCATTACTAAAACCTTTTAATGCATCTTCTGTAATTGATACAGCAACGGGGGGAGGGTGGTTTTTCCTGTAGACGCAGGGTTCCCCCCCCCCCCCAATGTCTTTAAAAGCTCTGAGTGTGGTGTCCTCCAGCCATTTCCTAATGGGTTAAAATGCGTTGGTGCTGGATGCTTCGGGGGCTGTAAATATTGCCCTGTTTGCTACTCAGAGTAGCGAGTCCAGTTACTGGGAAGCAGATGGAGTCCAAAATACTGAGCAGCAGAAGGCCCCGAGGGGCAGAGAGCTCGCTCCCAGCTAAGCACCATCTTATGATTCTAGGATTATGTGTAATATTGGGGTCTCCCTTTAGCTGCCAAGCTGCTTGGTTGCCCGTGCACAGCCCGAATCAGGGCCCTGTTGCCCCGAGAGAAGCTGGGTGGATCCTACAGGGAGGGAGCGAGAGGTGCGCTCTGAGCGGGGCTGAAAACACCCCAACCTCTTTCCCGGGCTGTTGGGGGCACAAAGCAGCCTGGCTGGGGCGAGGGCAGCGGTGCTGGTGTCCATAAGGAGCCCAAGGAGGGGAGGGATGGGAGTCCATCGGGGTGAGACTTGGCAAAACCCCCGTTTCCTCAACCAAGACTGTCTTCTGACTGTCTTCCTTGGCTTTTTGCTGGCATCTGTTGCTAGGAGATAGAAAGCATGGTCCCTTCTGAAGCATCTTCAGCTGCCCTCTACCTTCCTGGAGAGCTTCAGCTTTGTGCAGTCTCCTCGCTCCTTTCCTCCGCTCAGACTCATCCCTTTCATCTTTCTCCCCTTGCCCCCATGCGCCGGTCAGGAAGGCTTCACCGTGTTCCCCCTGGTGCAGCATGGTGCCGTGCTTGCTCCAAACAGTGCCTGCTCCCCAAACACGCTTGTTTTAATTAGCATGGGATTCAGCAGCAGACACCTGTCTGTGAACTGAACTCCGGTGCCAGATGTTCATGTTCCTCCCCAAGGATGGAGGAGCCAGGACTAAGAAAAAGCAGCCCCTCTGGCACGTGTGTGACTCCTGTGCGCAGGTACGGGCTGCACGGGGAACCCCCCCACCTCCTTGCTCGGGACTTGGCCTTTGGGATGTGCAACGGCTCCTCAGCCCTCTGCGGGCATTTCTGTGCTCAGTGGGCTTTGCTTAGGCATCAGCCCGCTTCGCATAAAAGCTTTTGTGGTGCTGCTGTTAGGAAGCCAGGCAGCAGACAGGTTTCCCTTCCAGGGTTAAAACAAAAAGGGAGGTGAAGGATACTGCAGAGGCACAGATGAGAACAGGGGCGAGTATGTGGGTAGGGATGTTTTGGGCTCTAAATCGCTCTGTGTGCCTTTAAAAACAAAAAAAAAATCCAGGAAAATGTATAAAAAAAAAAGGAGAAACCTGTTCTCAGTCTTACAGACAAGTGCTTGCAGCCCGCTCCTGCAGCTGCAGAGCTGCATACGCGGAGCAGGTGGTCACTTAGGGCAGCAAAATGTTTAGTGATTGCCTAGTGAGTAAGTGACATTTTCCAGCTTGCCTAAGGATGCAAGAAAAATGCATACGCGTCTCCACCGGACCCACGAGCCGGCGCTGACCTATATACGTGCACAATTATATGCACAGGCAGATGCCTGCTTCCCCACCTCGGAGCAAGGGGCTGAGCCTGGCGCGGCCGTACGCCGGGACAAAAAATAGTCGGTGTGGTGTTCCTCCTGAGAAACCCCCCCAGATCCAGGGATGTCAGCGGAGGGCTCGGTGGGGTTGGAGTGTGTGTTTAGCTGAGCTCCTGTTTGTCTTTGGTGTGAGGGATGCAGCCGGTTTGGGGAGAGCAATGCAAAATCGAGCCAGTCTCCTCTCTCTGCGTCCATTAATGCCCGCGGAGCGAGGGGCTCCCTGCTACAGCTGATGACCTGCCTCGGAGGCAACAGGGCTGGTACCCCTCGGGTGCTCCCTCCTCCTCCTGTCCCTGCCGATTTACCATTTCCCATATTTCATTTCTATCGTGGCCTGTGGCAGCCACGTTTAGTGATTGCTTCATGTATTCATCATGCTGCAGGTCTCACAGCATGATGGCTTGTGCCTTTGATTTCCAAAAAACCTCCCCCCAAGCCACTAAACCCCAAGCCAAACCAGTTTTAAACCTACCTTTAAAGCCGAGATTGCAGGAGAATTTTCCATGGGAAGTGGAGAGGTTTGTAGTGATTTCTTACTCTTCCCTTTTGCAGCCTCACCCTAAGATTTGGTTTCAACATTACGGGCATTGAGTTCTCGGGCAATGCTTTATTTTGGAGTGATAGCAAGATGGAAATGAAAACTAGGGGTTGATCTCAAGAGCTAAACTGAGCTGTGTAAGTTAGAAAGGAACTGTTCTAGGAGATTTTTGCTTTGGGCCAGGCTGTGTAGGTGTTAACTCGGGGTGGTTGGTGGAAACTTGGAGGCATGTCTGGCTTTGTCACCGCTTTTGCTCTACTGCATCTGGTCAGCATCAGCTGTTTGAGCCTTAATTCTGCCTGTGCTTTATATATGGAAAGGCGAAAGCTTGCTATAGAAGGAGCAACAATAAAAACCAGCTTATTCTATAAGGGTGGGCTCATCCTACCTGGCTCCCCAGCTGTGGTGCAACACATAACCCTTGCCATAAATGTGTATAGGTCCATGCTAGAAGCAGCAAGGGCTTTCTGCTCCTCTACACCTCCTCCTGCCCGCCGTCACGCTTGGGAACATATTGCTCGCGTCGAACTTGAGCGAGACAAACTGCTCTCCCCGCACCCCGTCCCTGGGCCACCGTCGGCTGTGCGGCCACCCTTCCGTCCCACTTAACTGCTCAGGCTAACGAGGGAAATCAATCACGCCGCCCCGGGGCTGGCCATCCATCTCTGCCAGCGCTGTGCCCCCTCCTCGGCGACGCTGGAGGGGCCGGGGGAAGCCTGGCCGCCTCCGCGGCACGGTGGGCAGCCGGAGCTTAGGTTCCCTGGGAGCGTCTTGCAGGAGAAGGGCGCAGGTTGTAGGGAATTGCAATGCTGCAATTAAAAGCTTCTATTTCAGCAGCGCTGGATGCTTTGCGGTTGCTCTCTTGGTACTAATAATCTTCCTTTAGCTAGGAGGTGTTCATGCTGGATCTGCTTGTTTCTAGCTGAAAGCAAGCCCATTACTAGACCATCTTGAGTCCTCTGTAGTGGGCACTTCTCTCTTTTAGCAGAAATTGTTGGCTCAGAAAAGCCCCGGCAACCCAGAAGTGTAAAATCACAAATGAAGTGAGTTGCGGTGGAGGATGCTGGCCATTTGCTTTATTTTTAACACCCGATCTCTGCAAATCCCCCGTGGAGATGCTTGAAAAGAACATATTTCCCCTTCTCTTTTCCTGCTAGTTTTGTCATTCTGACAAATTGTTGATGTGTTGGTTGTGTTTCTAATGCTGCTGGAAATGGTCGTGGGTTTCGTGTCTTTGAGCTGGCACCAAATGCGATTTCCGCAAAGAAATGAGAGAGTGTGGCTGGAGGTAACTGTTCCTCTGGCCCTATCGCACCCCACTGCCATTTGCTCTCCTACCAATAACACCTGCCTATTTTGCGTCTTGACAACAGCTTTCCTTATTTGTTGAAAGGCTAGGGATTCTTTGAGGATATTTCCATTTTTCTCCGCTGTTTCTGGTGGTTGTGCTACAGCAAATTGGTCTCCAGCTGCACCTTTTCTCCTCCGTTTTGGCTGGAGGGAGCCTGTCTTGCTCGCTGGGTGATCAAAAATCATTCCACGAAATGGTACCTAGTCCTGCAACGAGCCATCGGAGGATACGGTATTAAAATAACGCCTTACTCAGCAGCGATGCGATGGTGCGTGGGGGCAATACCGTGTTCCTCTGCGCCACCTCGTAGAGCGCTGGCACCTCCCCGGGGTCAGCGGCCACCAAAACCGAGTGACGTACCCCTTCGCCTCTGCTTTTGGTGACACGAAGGACGGCTGGCAGCAGGGAGACAACAGGGCTGGCTCTGGTCCCCGCATCCCTCTTGCCAGTTGCTGTCGAGGGGAGACCGAGATGGAGCGCGAGAAGCTTGTTATCCTGCGTGGAGTGTAATGACGCTGCTGTTGAGCTGGAGAGCTGGTCTAGGTCATCGGTGAGAAGGGGAGAAAAGCGTGCTTACGTGAGGCAGAAAGCAAATTTTGCTGGGTTAACAAACGCTTTGGGATAGGTTGAAAGGTAGAGTTGCTCTTTGACAGTCTTTTTTTTTTTAAATGGCAGCCTAATCGCAGCTGCAAAGACACTGAGTTTCCCTGCCTCTGCTTTCCTGAAGATGTCATATCTAGTGGGAACTAGCCACCTTCCAGCAATAGTGAGGACGGCGATTGCCTTGCAGCCGTGTTTGAGCCATGCCCTCGGTGAGTCCTCAGGCAGCTGGCTGCATTTATTAATCCGCTCCTATTGAAGGAGGGCCACGATAAGTACCAGCAGCTAGTTGGAAAATGAGAAATGCTAGTGGCATGAAAGATCTAACATTATTAACATTGTTAATCAAATATTTAAACAAAAGAGTGTAAAGTCTCTAGTTTCCTTAAAGCTCTGTGGATTTGCTTGCCGTATGTATATTGATGTGATGTTAGCTTTTTCCATCTTTTGAAAGCTTTGCTGGTAATTCTGGCTCTTACTAAAATGAGCATTAAACAGCCCAAGTGGCTCCTTGGCTGGCTCTCTTAAAATTCTTGAATACAAGTTCCCTAGCCTTGATCACCTAAATATATCTGACTCCTTGTAGTTGCCACATTTTGCCACTTTTGCATAATCTTTAGCTGTTAGGAAGTCCATGGATTTGACTCCTTCCCCAAATGCCGAGTGGAACAGCAGTATTTCCATCCCATGCAGTCCGCTGTCAAGGTCTCTCTTTTCATGAGAAAAGCAGGAATGAAACCTCTTATTGTCCTCCGCTCCACTGGAGGTAGCTTTCTCCTTTTGCAATATGAGCTGCTATCTAACCCCAAATAGGATCGTATTTAATCTAACGTACATCATACGGTTTTACAAAGTGGCGTAGCGTAATTGGAAAAAGAACGGTTCGGGGTTACGGCGAGACAACTTGGCCAAAATGTAAACTGAATACGTTACAAAGCACTACGGGACCCGCTTGTGCTCCACAACACTATTTATGCTCTTTAACTGATTCAAAATAGCTGACAGGATAAAAGATGAGCCTGTCTCTGTTAGTTTGCAATTAGGCACTCAGCTCGCAAGCGTGTGTTTTCTAGGAGAGATCACCGCTGGCGATGGTATGGCTCGTGTTTTCCTCGAAGGGACGCCGGAGCTGGACCGAAGAACCGGGGCTGGGAAAGGGCTGCTAACACGGTAAGAGAAAAGAAGCTCGTGTGTTCGGAGGGAAGGCAAGGAAAGCCTCGCTTAATTAAATTAGCAAAATGAAAGCTGAGGAAGATAACTGCCTATAAATACATTGGTGGAAGACAGGGAGGGGAGAGCATCAGTGAAGGAGAACTATTTATGCCCGAGGACAGTGTTGGCATGAGAACAAATGTACGTAAACTGGCCCAGAATAAATTCAGCCTGGAAACTGGAAGATCGTTTCTGACAATTAGAGAGCAATCAGTCTGCGGACCAGCCTTCCCGTGGGAATAGAGGGGATAAAACCCTTCCTGCTTTTAGCAAGAGCTTGTAGGAGGGCTGGATCCAATGAACCAGGGATGCTGTGTAGCCCAACCCTCCTTCTCCTTTCCTTATTTTCCTACGATTTTTGCCTCAGCCTCGTATTTATGCCAATTCTCATCACGTCCCACCCTCCTCCCTGTCCCCTGATATGTATCTCGGTTGCTGGCTTCGCTCCCTTCTGATGCAGGTGGCTTGCTTCTAACTGTAATAACTTCCCTGCCTGGTCAGGAGCCTGCAGTATTCTTGGTGCTTTTAAAGTCTTTTCTCTCTGTGCCCAATCCTTCCTCGTCCGTTTGTCCTTCTTGCATGGAGGAGGCCAGACAGGGGACAGATGATGTCCTCCAGCCAAGGTGGCTCTGCCAAACCCCACACGGGTAAGAGACTTCTTGGAGGGGACTCTGCTGTTTCCTCCTTGGTTTAAATAGCCACAAAATGGTGATCGGAGCCTATTTCCAGCCCTTGTGCAATATGGCCCTGGAAATAACTCGTCCCACTGATGCAGAAGGGCTTTTTGGAAGTCCGAAGTGCTCCTGTTTGCACGCCTGGGAGCTGCGGGTGCTGAGCAGCCTCGGGCGGCTGCTGGCAGTAGTTTGCAGCCTGAGCTCTGGGAGAATACCCCGTTTGCACGGCTCTTTCTAGGACTGGGAAAGGAGAGATGCTTCCTAATACCCTAATCGGCTTTTTGTGCGCCTTTTGCTCATGTTTCCCTCAAACCGTTGTGAAGGGGCTGCGGGCAGCGAGGTCGCCGAGCTCACCTCGTCTGCAGGGATGTTTCCAGGATGGCGTCGGTGATGCTCTTGGCTCACGAGACAGGATGTTTCTGTTTGTTTTAGGTGTGGCAATATACTTTTAAGCTGCCTTTTTGGTAAAAATAGGGGTAGTGGATGGATGCGAGTGGGTGTGAGGAAGAAAAGGGATTTCTTTGCTTGTGGGTTGTACCCTTTACACTAGACTGGAGCCTTTCTTCATTTATTACCATAATAACTAGGAAATGCACTCTGAAACTTCCCAAAAGGCTGGAGGCCTTGTGAGGAGAAGCATAAGACCGAATTCTTTCTGCAACCGAGTCATAATGTTGAATCCCAAGTGTCCCCAAGAGAAAAAAAAATCTTTGTGTAGGGCATTATGTAAGCTTTCTGACTTATCTAAAGACCTCTTTTCAGCAAGGTAGTTGAAATACTGGGTTTTCAGGGGAATTAAACGCCTGCCTGTGTGTGTTTTGGGCACCTAATTCCTGTAAGGCCTTTAAAAACGCCTGCCTTCATTCGTATTCTCCGAGTGTCGGCGCTTAACTAGCCTTAGCCGCACGCGTGCTACATCAGATATTCAAACAATTCCTCTTGATGAGGGAGCAAAGCTTTGCGCTAACGCTTCTGTTCTGCATGCATGCAGCTCTTGCAGAGGACTAGCAAGTGCATCTGTTTGAACTTTACACTCCCTTCGTTTCGTTTCAATTATATATTTAGTTATCATCAATCTTATCACATGTGGAAGTTGGGGAGGGGGGGACGTGGAATTTCTCAGGCAGCCAAAATAAAACCCCTTTGCTGTGATGCTTCACCTCATTTCCTAACCTACTGCCTCGCATCTCCGAAGCATGCGTTTCTAACCCCCTTAATGCCCATCTTTTGTAAAACTCTATTCCCCTTCCCTGTCGTTATTGCAGGTTTTAGATTCGTTCTTATCAATTCTTCTTTCATAAAGCAAAATAGAAAAGATATCTGATCAGAATGCATTAAAAAAATAATCCTAAACAATACAAGCAACCAAACTAATTTAGTAAAGCAACAGTTTGCAGACATCAAGGTTTTTTATTCCCTTAATGCTTCGACGTATAATTGGGCTGCAGGTAAAGTTCAATAAATCATTTATGGAAGGGCAAGGATGCGGACTTTCTCAGCAGAGTGGGAAGCCTCTGCGCACCGGGCTTTGCTGGGCTTCCCTCCATGCTGAGGGGCAACCGAGTGCCCAAACCTCGTGGGGCCGTGGGGGCCGAGGAAGGACCGTGGGGCCACACGAGCTGCCTTCCCCCAGCTGAGGGGAGCCAGCCCTGGAGCAGGCTCGCTTTGGGTCCCGGCTTCCCTGGCAGCACCAGGGAGGGATTTGGGCTGTGAGTTCCCGAGCTGCAGGGCGCTACCCGGGATAAATCCCAGCAGTGGGGTGAGTGATGCCGTGGGGACAGCGCTGGGGTGGGACTGGTCAAACTCCTCATCGATGGGGCAAGAGTTTCAAGGGGGTGAATTGGTAAAAGTTTAATTGGCAAAACTTCTGCCTGCTCCTTCAAACTCCTCACTATCCCATTTTTTTCATATGGACCCATAGGGTATGGCCCCAAGGCAGCTTTATCGTTGTCGGAATTGTACGTGTTCTGATCCCAACCAGGTCGAACCTCACATGCCAAGTATGAGGCAGCTGGGCTGTGTCTTGTGCTCCCCCCCCAAATTAAGCCCCTTGCCTCGTGCATCTGGAGAATGACTTCGGAGTGCTGCATATCCCATTTTTCTCAATTCCTGCCACTGTTGATTTGGGTCCTAAAGTAGCAAAAGAATATTGAAATTCTTCTGCCTTCTCTTTATTTATTTATTTAGTGTTACCTTGGCTCTGCTCAGTCAGGGTGCCTCGACACTAGGATTTTGCCAGCCGAGCCCTGCTGTGCACGGGAGCGTTTCTGCTTGCAGCCCCCGAGTGCAGGCGGAGAGCAAATCCATAATTCTTCGGTAACTCAAACCCAAAGGCAATGCTTGTGCTCAGCTCCAGCTGCTCTCCCATGCGCGGCCGGTCCGATTCTCATCTCCTCCTCCCGCTGCCGTTACACTAACGCGTTGCTTCTGAGATGCTGTCCTAAAGAGTGTTTTGGGGGGAATATGTTAGATGAGGTGGAAAACCAGGCTGAATTCCTTGCTGGAGCTCTCAGCTGAGCTGCCTTCCTTCATGCCTCTTCAGGGCGTCTATCTGCTAGCGTAAAGGGAAACGTCATTAAGTTTCAGCCTAATTTTTCCTGAAGTGTCCTGATGGCCAGCAGCAGTCTAGGAGATGCCAAGACAACTTACGTGTCGGTCAGGGCTGGGGGAAGCGGTCGCCCTGGCTGGTGGGTGAGATTCGCTTGCGGGTGCTGCGATGCAGCTGCCGGTTCGCCCTGGGACCAGACCTACGAGGCTTTTTTCTGTTGCCTTTATCCCATTTCAGGGGCGATGCCCTGTCTCTTTCTTCAGTAGTAACTACTGACTCTTGTCCCTGGTCTTGAGACGAACCGGTGTCTCCGTGCTGGTGCTGCCAGCCCCGTGCCCCTCCGGGGCTGTGCGGGGACAGAGCGGGTGGCCCCGGGGCTGGTGTCGGCTGCTGTGCTGCAGGCGAACGGGGAAAGAGAGGAGGAGGATGGATGAAGAGCGGCTGGAGCTCAAACCTGGGCTGGCATCTATTGCTGGCGGTGCAGTCCTGGCAGAGAGGCCACACTTGTCCCTTCTGCAGTCATTCCTGTGACCCACCGCTGTGGCATGCTTCCAGAAAAGTCATCAGGTACTAAAAATAACCGGGGAAATAGCTGATGGTGTGTCTTCTCTCCACGTGTTAGCGGAATTAGCCAAGCAGGCTGACTCTAGCCGGGACCGCCGCTGCCTGCGGTCGGGCTGCTCGCCTGTCCTGCGGGGCGAGGACAGGAGTCTGCTGGTCTCCTGAGCAGGACTTGGGAGGTCGCGGCACCTTGGCATTGCTCCGCGGCTTCGCTGCCGCGCTTGCTAGGCTGTCAGAGGCGGATTGCCTCTGAAACCAGGCATTGACAGGCAGGTCAGCTCTTCAGCCCTGCTTGCATTTATTGCCTTTCGCAGGCACGGTGTCAAATCCTTGGCACAGCTTTGCTGGAGCCTCTGGATGAGCAGAGGCTGTGGATGTAACCTCACATCAGAGGGACTGAAGTCTCGCAGCTTTGTTGCTCTCCTCACCCTCGAGTGGGAATGAGGAGCTGGCGTCTGGAGTATCTGTAGTCTCAAGCACAGCCTGCCCTCTCCTCATCTGTGAGCTGATGATGGGTGGTCCATTGCGTGACCAGAGAACTGGGCTTGCAAATCGCTTTGCTGCTTTTCTCCTTCTCCGTGTCTTTATTTGTTGCTTGTTATCGTTCAGGCCGTTGTTCTCTTCACTGGCCTTTCCTGCTAGATGATGCAAAGCCAAGTGACACGGGGCTCCAAGGAGGATGGGCGAGCTGACCTGGACCTTGCTGATTCAACTGGGCTTCTTTGGTGGTGAGGTCTGGAGGTTACAGCTGTGGGCTCGCTCCGGTGCGGTTGTGGGTCACAACCACCTAATAAAAAGCCTTGGGTGCTGAGGGTGCCCCGTGGCAGGCGGAGGAGGTGGTCTGGACACCCTTCTGCGTTAAATAGCTGTTTAATTCCGGCCTCTGTCTGAAGGGACCTGCGATCCGTGACCTTGTGTGCGAATAGCAGGATGCCCTACCTTAGCAAAGCGCGTTCAGTTCTTTAATCAGCAATACTGGTGTCCGTAACCTTGCTTGTAACAGCTCTCTGAAATGACTACGCTTTATCATCCATGCTAAACGTATTCAGCCCTGGAAACTAATGATGGGGGGGAGGTGTTTCCATCCCTGCTCGTGGAAAAAGGGGCTCTTCCTACGTCTGGCTGGCGTGGGGGGCTGCGTGCTCAGGGTTGCTCTCTCAGCGTAAGCCCTTGCCATCTCCTCGGGTGGGTGAAGTCCTTTGGAAACGCTGAGCGCCGTGGCAATGCAAACCAGGTTCAAGGGCTGGTCAAACGCTGCAGCTGGGGACTTGGATTTGATGGTGCTCAAGCTCTGCCTTTCCGCTCTGGATTTATCTCTGCTTTTAATTCAGCTGTTGTATTTAAGACTCTTGCCCTCTAATTATAGGTGATATGTTTCTCAGCTTTCCTTTCTGGGAAACTCGTCTGCGTGTGTGATTAGGGCTGCGCCTCCTCCGTGCCCGCCTTCGTTAGGGAGCGGGATGCGATTCCCCTCGCCTTTTCCCTCCTCTCGCAGCGTTCCTGGCCGCAGCCCTGATGCAGCGTGGAGCTCACGGAGGGGACGGCAACCAGGATTCAAGGGGAGATGGGTGTCTACTGTCCTCTCTTAACTGTAGTTGCCTCTTTTCTTATTTATAAGTGCGAGCAAACAGGTGTTAAAAGCTTTTTTTTCTTTTCCCCTGTCGTCCTCCTTGCATTGCACAGTCAGACTCTCTCCTGAGATACCTCCTTGCAATGCGCTCTCTCCCTCCAAAGCTACTTCTGCATTTCCTGGCATTTCGCAAGGACTCGATTTATCTATTTACCTTCCCATCTCACCTTCTTCGTTATAACTGGGGTTTGGGGCTCGGGAAGAGGACTGGGTGGAGTCGTCCTTGAGCTCTCTGCAGGTGATGTGGGGATTGGAGATCCCCTGCTCGCTTCGGATTCTGCTCTTTTTCAGCAGGGTGCTGTCTGGCATCCCTGGTCAGAGTCGTGTTTTGGACTCGTGAAGGATTACGCTTTAACAAAGTTAGTACCTGTGATTCTTGGCTTCGGTGGGTCTTAGTTTGCTCGTCCAACCCAGTTGCGTGGGTGGATCCTACGGGTATCGATTCGCCCTCGAAAGGGCACTGCTTTGGAAACAGGTTTGCGTACGGCTTCCACGTGGTGTGGTTCCTTCACCTTTCTGCTCCAGAATAACCCAGAAAGCCTCAAATTCCTTCAGATGCTAATTCTGACTGTTTGTGGTGCGTTTTTAACCGGGCGGCTTCTAGATGCGCTCTCTTGAAATGTCTACTTTGTGGTAAAGCAAAACCCCATCACTGATGCTGCCACTAGAGAAAAATGTATTCATTAGTAGTATTATTATTATTTTTTAGGAAAGATGCAATCTCACCTCATGCATAAAATTAGTTTAATGAAACAGCAGGAATGGGAGGGAATATAGGCTTTCCTGCGCTTGTTTGTGGAGCGAGTGAACAATTTCTTTGCTTTATCTCAGGCCTTGGATGAATGATATGTCACTGAAACTGCATTTTCAGCTGAGGTGTGTCCATGAAGACAGCAGGGAACCAAAAATTAGGTTTCTAAAATTATTAAAAAAAAAAAAAAAAGAAAAAGGAATTTGTGAGCTTCTAAACATAGTCCTCAAGCAGTCCCACGCACCTTTGTCCTTCGGCTTATTTCCCCTCGGGATGCCGGGTTATCTCGGGGATTTTTTTTTCCCACTGAAAAATGAACTTTAACATCTCCCTCTCCTGTGGAAGCAGTAGCTTTGTAAAAGTTTCAAACCAGAAACGGTTCCTTCTTCAGCGGCCGGAGGATCTTCCTCCTGTGTTTGGAGGGACATCTTGATCAAGGAGCTGAGCTGGGTGCTGGCAATTGGGCTTGTGGCAGCTGCTGGCCCGGGGCTTTAGGTGGGACTGAGCCAAGCCCTTCCCTCAAGAAGATGAGAAAAGGAGGGATGACTTTCCTCGAGGGAGGCAGGAGGAAGAAAAACAAGCTATGCTGTGAGTAGCGAGGTGGGAAGGACATAAATAACCCCCCTGATTTTCCCTATGCCCCTGCCTTTCTTGTACCACGCTCCTCTCGTCTGTCTGACGGTGTCCCGTGCCTCTAGGTACCCTGTGCACAATGTCACAGCTTTGCTCGTGTCCCTGTCCAGGCCTGCACTAGTCTGGATGTCTTTGCTGGTGCAGATGTAGGTTTTCACGAAAGCTGGCAGGATGTGTGTATCCCGGGGAGCACTGTTGTCTTCTCAAGCTTTGGTGGAATGGGTCAACTAGAATTAGGGGCTCTTCGAGTGAGAAGGACCACGGGATGGCCGGATATATGTGTGGGAAGGAGGCAATTACAGGCAAACTCTTCTTATTTCCATCAATAGATGTGAGTCAAGCCTGGGGTTCTGTTGCACGTCTCCCGATTTCTTCCTTCCTTTGCAATTTGTACGGGGTGTTTACGCTTCTTCCCCCTCCTCTCCTCTTCCCTCTTTGGCTGTAGGAGATAGACACTTTTTAAAATGCAAGGTGAGAGTGTTTTTTCAGCTCGTCAAATCCTCTCTGGTGGCACCAGGGCTCTGAGAAGCCCTGAAAGACTTGTGAGGTTGACTTTCTGCGGTCTCACTTCATTCAGATGCCAACCCCCGGCACTCCCTCCTCCAGCGACCTTACTTCGTTGTGATGGCTTTCCAACACCTCCTCGCCCTCGGGCTCCTGCAGCTCCCTCAGCACTGCTCGCTGCTACTCACTCCAATCCCTTTCCTCTCTCCAAGTTGTCTTTTGGTCCCCGTCCGTCTCCTGGCTTCCCTGTATGACTGTTCTTCAACTTGCATCCCGACCTTGCTGCTCTTCAAATGTCTCCTGTCCATTCTCCGTTTCTCTCTCTCTTAACAGCTCCAGTACCTCCAGGCTGGTGTTTGACCCAAGCAGGCACTTCCCCACTGTCCAGCCCCTTTCCAGAAGATGCAACCAGCATCATCTTATAACGGTAAATCTCACGCACCGCAGAAATGTGCTCCAATGAATATCATACTGTTGAATAACGTTGGCGTCGCTGACCGACATCTACCGCTTACATTATGTTGCAGTGGCAGGGGACAAAATCTCCCCGAAGCCTGGAAGCAAGTGAAAATGCCACCAGGAATGAGCTTCCTGTGCTCTGGGTGTGAAAGTAACTCCGCTGGTACGTGAAAAAGGATATAAATTTTTTTTTAACCTGCTTTTCTTCCTCCTTCCCTTTGCCATCGCTTGGTCTTTGCTGCGAGCACACGTTCGTGGCTGCTGGTGTGCGCCGCAGTGCTGAGATGATGGAAGCATCGATCCAACTTGCTGCGTGACCCTGTTCAACACAGCGATGTGCTGCGCTGTCAGCCTTAAGGTCGTCTCTAGAGCTCCTCTAAGCCGGGATCACAGGCTAGATTGAATTGGAGGAAAACCTTACAGCTTTTCCCAGAGCTCCCACTCTCCGGGAGGGCGATTCCCAGAACATACAGGGACTTGTTAGTGACATGGGATCTTGAGTAGAGCAGGCTTTGCTGGGAGATTTTATCTATTTTTATAGCTAGCGCAGGTGGATTTTTCTGCGATAAAAGCTGTAAACACCAAAGAAGCCGGAACGCTCCTTCCTGGCTCGTAATAATCGGCTTCTAGCTCTGAATCGCCCCAAAGTAATAGGACTTGCTGCAGATATGGCAGAGGTCAAGCGCTGTTTGTAGGAGATAAGAGTCCAGCCTTGAACCAGTTCTTTCAGAGGTGAGGAGAGGGAGCTGGGCAAAGAGGAGGTGCTGTTGCTGTTCCCCTCGGGGGAGAAATTCGGAGTGACCCAGCCCCTTAGTACACATCGGAGAATCCACCCACGCCCGTCCTTGATTTGTTGGAGACAGTTTTCCTTGCTCTTGCGAAGAAAGTGGATGTTGCTTTATAGTACCTGTCAATGTTAGCTGCCTGGTGCTGTTTTACTCGGCAGTAACGCAAGTCTTGTTTGCCGTCTCTCCTTTAAGCTAGCTTTGAGCAGGAAAAGGGATCCCCCAAAGGTTACCTCAAAAGTTCTTGTCAAAATAGCGACAACCGCGGCACTTTGGGGTTTGTGCATCGATCCCGTAAGGCAAACAAACAGACCCAGCTTAAATCCTGCACCAACTATAAACTGTAGGCTTTTTAATTGGGAAATTGATTTTAAATCCAAGCCTCTTTAAAAATGTAATTAATTTCCTTAAAAAAAAAAAAAAAGAATAAAAATAGGAAGAGCCTTTCCCTCTGTCATGCTCCACCAGGCGAAAGAGAGGGAGGAGGAAATAATTCTTGGCCGCATCTCTGCAGGGCGCCCTGTTGATAACCTGGATAATACGATCTGATTTGGGCCTTGAGTCTGTTCCCTTGGATGATCGCATTTCTTCAAGGACTGAAAGCTGCGCTGGTGATTCAGACCTGGAGGAGAACGTCTGTTTTAGTGGTAAGCTTTCAATTTTTTTCTTTTTCTTCTTTCCCAAAGCCATCAAAGGCCACAGAGGAGGCTTTTATCGTGTTACTAGTGGCTGTGTTATAGAAGATACTTGTGGGCATGCTGACCACAGCCCAGATCTCTGTCCTTCCCAACGAGGACCCTGCTTTTTGGGTTAAAAGGGAGAGAGAGGAGGGGAAAAAAAGGTGGAGGAAAAGGGCATCCTTTGAGAGGTGTTTTGGAGAGGGCGCGCACGTGTGTGCGTCGTCTGCCCAGAGAAGAAAGATGGATTTGGAGAAGAGGGTGTGCGTACGTGTAAAAATGTAAGCGTTTGGGCTGAGCGATCCCTCAGTAGCCGCGTGCTGGGTGTGAAGTCTCGCTGTGTAGCCATTTTCCACGCTTATATTTAGGTAGGGAACTGTTTGCTTCTGGCTGGGGGCGTGGGATCTGCTTTGCCCATCAGGTTGCCTGGAGGTCGAGGGCTGAAGCCCTAACTCGTGTGCCAAAATCTCTCTCTTTTTAATCTTTATGATCTAGCTTTTATAGCACTTGCTGCAAGACCGGGTTCACAAGCCTTCACTCGGGAGGTGAAGCCTCCTGACTTTTTCTCCGTGCTTTGGCGTAGCTGGTTTTGCTCGGGGGAGGAAGAGGAGGCGGGTTGCCTCGCCTCTGCAGCCGCCTAAGGATGCAAGCGTGTATGTCCCGCATCCCTCTCTCTTTGCAGAGGGGTTTGTTCCCCTCCCTGGTCCGGGTGAGGCGTTTCCCCTGCAAGCCCAGGTGCCGAGGGATGCTGAAGCAGAGGGATGCCAGCTGGCCCGCTTCCAGCGGTCTCCCTCCCTCCCTTGGCTGCCTGTCACACACCCGCAGCCACCTCGGAGCCGGGTTTGTTTATAGAAACACTGTCAAGCACAAAGTCTTTCCACCAGCTCGGAGGAGAGGGACGTTTTCAGCTACTCAGTCACCCTCAAACTGTGAAGACGCGACATATCAGCTGCATAAAATTAATTTATTTAGTTAAGGGAGGTGTTAATTAAGAGATCTCATTTATTGTGTCTCTGCAGACAGCTCTCGAGGGCCTTTTGAATTGTCAGCTCTGGTGACAGCGAAAGCTAATGGTGTCACGAGTTAATAGCGGTATGATTCATGCCGGGGGAGGAAGAGGGAGATGGTGGAGGAGAGGAGGGAAGGAGCCGTGGCAGGAGCTGGCGGCGGAGGCTCCGGCACACCTTGCGGGAAGCCGGTGAGTCGGGATGAGGTGCTTTGCCCTTCCTTATCCTCCCCCTGGTAAATCAAAAGGCTCCGGCTAAAGGTGGCTGCAGGAGGGCCCGGGGTTTGCCGGGAGTCGCTGGTGGAGCCGCTTAGCAAGCCCGTGGATGCCGGGGCACGTGCAGCCAAAAATGTGTTTGCGTGGATCGACTTAAAATAACCGACTGTCCGTGCGATCTGAACTGGAAAAGACTCTTTGATTTATTTTAAATAATCAACTTTCTGCACTCTGAGAGGTTAACTCTCCTTGGTTAATCAGGACACGTCCATTTGATAACCAAGTGTAGGCCTAGCACCAAACTTGCAGGTTTAAATTCAAAGTCTCTTAGAAAATAACAAATACCCTTTATCTGAAAGAATTACATGCTCCAGTACAGCTGTTTATAGGCATCTCCTCCAGTGAAAGCTGCGCCAACGCTTTCCCCCCCCCCACTTTTTTTTTTCTCATGATCTGTATCAAGTTGCTTTTGGAGGGAAATTGAAATTCTCTTGATGCAGAAAGTAGGCCAAAAGGGGGGAAAAAAAAATAGTCCAGGAGAAAGGCTGGACTGCCTGAGTTAGGTGGTGCTGCCTTCTCATCGTCAGAGATGTTTTGTGTTTGCAGCTACCCAGTTTGTTAGACAAAGGCAGTGTTGCCTGTGCTTAGTAAATCAGCCCGATCTCTTCTGGGCTTCCCTTCTTGTGTCCTCCAAGCTTACAAACTACGCTCTGTGGCGAGGCCAAACTTCCGATTTCTGTCTCGAAACAAGTGTGAGAGGTGGAGGTCGGCGGGATGCCGCAGCCGTCTTCCAGCTGCTTTCTCAGCCACGAAGGAACCACCTCCCGGACTGCAGCGAGACGATTAAACAAGTTCGTGTTCAGGGAGAATACGCGGCACCCATAGAAAAAATATATGGCTGCCAGAAGATTATTTTAACCGGCTCTTGTTGCACATACGGAACTAGCAATTTTCTCCAGGTTGCTGATTTGACTTTCTTTAACCCTCTACAAGCGCGTGTGTGTTGTTCTTCCTTTTTTAATTGACTTTTGGTAATTTAAACCAGGGTAAGCGTCAGCCTCGTATCGGCCACCATTACTTGAACCTTGATTTATATATTTTTTTTTTTTAAAATTACTTTTAAGCACGCGTGGGATGGCAGCGGCTGTGCAGCTGGGTGAGCCCCTGGTTGTGCCCCTCGCTGGGTGAACTGTGTGCCCCTGCCCTCGGGGACTGAGATTTCAGGGCGGTTTTGTGCCGTTGTGAGCTCAGGGTTGGCTTTTTGTTGGGCTCAGCCGCTCAGGAGCGATTTGAAAGAGAGGAAAGGCATTTTTCCAAGCAAGGCCCTGTGGTGATGAAGTCCGAAGGCATCACCGGGAGCCACCCCGTGCTGAGCACCTGCCTCCCTGGGGGCATGCTGCGTTTTCCCCTCCTGCTCTCGGAGGGGACAGAAACCTCGGCTTGCCCTTGGCTCCCGTCACGGCTGCAGGACCCGTTCCCCTCTGAGTTAGCTCTTCCCTCAATACTCTGGCAGAGACGGGCAGAAAGGGAAAATGTGGTGTGAGACGGAGGTTTTCGTTCTGGTTTAACCCCAAAGTGATGGCAGGGCTTTCCTTTTCTCTGTAGGGCGAGGAGTTTTGCCCTTTGGGAGTTGCATGTCGAAGAGATTTCTGCTTCGGGACCGGCTCCTCTGAAGCCACGCGGGGTCTGACCAAGGCTTTTCCCGCAGCTGCACGATGTGGATTCTCTGCTGCCTACTACTGTGGTTGCGTCCCCAGGGCTGCCTTGCCCTGCCCAGCTCAAAACTGAACCGCTGCCGTGCAGCACGACCCCCGTTTGTGCGAGAGGAGCAGCAAAGGAGCGGCCCTGCTTGCGTAAACGATGGGAGACTGGCAGGCTGGGAGTCAGGGGAGCGCAGATACAGCTCCCGACCTGCTTGGGAAGGATTACCGCTCCGCACGGAGCGGGAGTGCTGGAGCCCGGAGGAAGAAGTGCTGCGGGAGGGGGCACGAGCAGGAGACAAGATCATCGGGGATTCATTTAAACCGCAGTGTCGGATCCTATAAATCTGAGGGCTTTTGCATATTTCCATATTTATATATGAAAATTCCACCAAGTGGCTTAAAGGCGATTGAAATAAAAACAGGGCTGTCAGAGCTTGAAAAGTACCGGCAAATCTCTAACAGACCATTTAATATAAACGTATGGGCTTGAAAAAGCTCCAAGCGGGCGGAGGATTTCTGCATGCAGATGCCTGGCCGGCATGTGCTGTGAGCATGTGCCTCGGGTCGCTGCGGCTTCGCTGGCCGGGAGGGTGTGGAGCGAAGGGGCCTTTCAACCTGGCTTACGTCCTGCGAGGCGGGCGCTGGAAGGGACTTCGGGCTGCTGTGGTTCCCCTTGGGTGCTTTCTCACCGCCTTGTGTGTGTGCTGTGATGGTTTGGGGGGGGTGGGAAGCTGATCTCCGTGGCTCGTTGCTTGCGGTACCCCAAAGCTAGGAGCTGGGGAGGGCTGCAGGACTGAGCGTCGCTGCGAGGGATGCCGGCGGGAGCGCTGGGATGGTGGGGTGAAAGCATTTTACAGCCCGCAGAGGCTGCGTTTGGGTGCAGGCGGTTTCCCTTCCCGGTGGAGACCATCTCCTCCCTCTCCCACAAGTGTGCCCTTTTCCTTTCGGATCTCTGGTTGTCGGTCAAAATGAGAATTCTCCAAACCACTGGTCTGAATCACCCTCGCTGACCTTCTGCCGGTTAAGTGAGTCTCTTCCCATGGATTAATTTGAAGAAGCATTGCAGAGATTTATGCTTCATACCCAGCTTGGGGCCTGAGCAAGTAGAGTGGCCTCCAGGTTTGATAAACGTACTCCTTAAGTTATCCCATGAATGCTTGTGCTGGTTTTTTGGATGTCTTCAGACAATGTCTTCCTTGGTTGGGCTTGGGTTACCTGGTCAGCGCTCCTTGCTCTACAGGAGCTCAACCCTTCCCGCTCTCCCTGAGTCAGCCCCGAATCTCAGTGCAACCTCAGGTCTGGCCTCTAGATTTTATACGCACTAAATGCCTCTAAAGAGAAACTCCTGCTTTCTCGATGCAAGGGCAAGAGCAAGCCTCCCCCTTTTCTCTGTCATTCAGGGCTTTTTTCCCCCCCCTTCAGCCCCAAGGTGGGTAGCTGGAGGCCACTGCCGCGTCTTTTCTTCTGAAGTCTCTGAATCAAAAGGAAATAATTAGCGGAGGATGAGAAAGCTTGGATGAAAACAAGCTGTCAACAAGAAGGAGGTGCTAATGTGCCTGTCATCCCTCTTCCCTCCTGGCCGGTCCCCAGAGGTGGAAGGCTGGGCGCTCCATCTCCGTTGGAGGCAAGGACGACCCCGCTCGGCGCCGCTCGCCCCTCAGCCACGGCTGTCTCTGGACATTAGCTCTCATCTCGTGAAGATGCGCCTTGCTCTGGGGCCGGTTCCTTCTGCTGTCCCCTGGCTTGTGGTTGGGAGGAGTTTGCTCCATGGACAGCTCGGACGTCGATGGCTGCGACTTCCTCGGCGCGAGTGCTTTCAGCTCAGGTTTTATCCGCTAACGCGGATGTCTAAAATCGATTTGTATCCTAAAAGTGCCTATTTCTCTTCATTACGGAGAGACAGGCGTGCAGAATGAGTAGCTCAGAGGTAGGTGTCTGCAGTTATTAAGTTAAGCAAGACGAATCCCGGTGTCAGCATCTCCCTTGGCTTTGCTTAGGGCTTTGCTCCTTCTCCTGCAGGACTCGTGGTGACTTTGGCCCAGGGTGACATTCTTGGGGGTCTTGAAACTTGCTGGGTATTTTCCGCCTGAGATGCGATGTCGCTTCTTGGGGGAAGGCAGGCTCTGAGGCCGTATTTCTGCAGCAGTCCCACACTCTGGCTTCCTCTTTGCCACAGGACGTATTTTTTTAACGTTGATTTAAAAAGCATGTAGAGTATTGGCATGTCAGGGTGTTGCCTGTCCTTAGCCTCTGAGAGGATGGCTGGAACAAAACCGTGACCGTTTTCAGTGACGAAATACACTTCAGTTACTTCATTCCTTGCTAATTTTCGGGCTGAGGAGCGAGCTCTCGCTGTTTGCAGGTGTTTCTTGCAGTGTCCTTCCTTTGCCTTGACGAGCAAACAACATCACACGTAATTGCATCTCTAAGGGATCTTCAACTAGACGTTTCCACCTGACTTATCTTTAATGTCACTGTCGGCTGAGGCGCTTTGGGGTGATTCTGCTTTGTCAGGCTGGAGGAGGAGACTCCGTGGAGGTCTCCTCTCTTTCTCCCCCCCCATCCCTGCTATAGTGATGCTGCTGTAATGGTACGCACGGGGCCACGGAACCCCAGAGGAGGAGGAGGACACCCCGGTTCCTTTCTCACCCATGTCCTCTGTGGCTTCAGCCTCTGCCCGCCAGCAAAGGTGCAGAGGTTGATTTTGTCTGCCCAGAAGAAGAGGCCGTGGTTTGAGGGAAGGACCCGGGTGTTGGGGTGCAAGGTGTGGTGGCCCTGCAGAGTGCGGCCAGCTCAGTTCCTTGCTGGCACCTATTGCTGGGCGAGGGGAAGAAGCGGGGCTCGGCTCCAAAAATCCAGAGGCGCAAACATCTGGGGAGCTTTGCTCAAAGTTCACGTAAACGTTGGGTATAAATCTCCCCGAAGCTGTGAGCTCAGTGGTGGGGCTCTCACTCTCCATTGCCCTGCTCCATCAGGGCCTTTCTCCTGCCTGGTGCCACCAGTGATGGGCATTACAGGAGGCAGGGTTTTAAGGCTGGCAGTGAATTTCTAGGGGGTTTTTGGAGGCCAAGGCTTGCTAACCTTTAAACAAACTCTTACACGCTTCAGCCTTGGTGGTCTTGCTGCTGGCAAGCCTTGGCTACGCAGAGGAGAGTTTGCTGGCCAAGGCGAGCACGAGTGTGGGTGAAGCTTCCAGCAGCTGGGGTGGAGGGAGCAGCACCCCTGCCTTCAGCAAGACTTTCATCTGTTGCTGCTCTGCAGGACTGATGATTTCCGAGGAAAAAGAGGAGGATCCCTGACCATGGCCTAGAATACCCTGTAAGGGCATCGTGCGGTGGCGCTGGCTTCTCCAGGGGGACAATTCATGCCTTGGGCTCTATCCGTCAGGTTTACGGCAGCATCCCTCACCTCCTCGTGGGGGTTGCTCCCAAGCCCTGCCACCTTACTCCCGGCAGGCCCTTGCCACGTCCTCCAGCACCCATCACTTCTTCCTCTACCTGGCATTAGAGGGCAGTCAAAGGAAACCTTCCCTCTCCTCCTGCTGCCCGGGCTCTGCGGGCTGCCAGCCTGCGCCCACACCGGGAGCAGAGGGCTGGCCCCAAAGCGGGACCCGGCCGCAGCCTTTGCCTTGCCTTCACCCTTGGCGCCTTGTTTCGGGTTTCTGGCCGTGCCTTCGCCGGTCACAGCCGCTCGCCGGTTTTTTGTCTCTGACATTTGGGAGGCGGCATCTGCAGCGCTGATAAATCCCGCGCGCCGTTTCTCCCCTGCCTCGCCCTCCGTCTCCTCCTAATTGACATTTTCGAATCTTGTCTCCATTTGACAAATCAGGCTACTTATAATAAGTGATGACACGTATAAATATTGCAGGCATTCGTTTTACATCTGGATACCCTGATAATAAAAGCTATCAGAATCTCTTCCCCCCTCACCCCCCCTGCGTAGCAATTGCTACCAAAGGGTTTTCTCCTCCATCACCGGAGCGGGATGTGGAGAGTGAATTGTGTCTGTGACAGCAAAATTTCCCTCTTACATCGGGGGGTTGTGGTTTTGGGCAGTAAAACGGCTTTTTATTTTTCAAGACTAATGCAGCAGCAGCATGGTGAAACCGTGCAAGGTGCGTGTACGTAGCCGGGGGATCTCGCAGGAGCCTTTTGGCTTGCAGAATTCTGGGTTTGGTGGGCCTTGGTGTCTGGGGTGGCCGCGGCGGGTGCTATCGCTGGTCGAGGGTGCGGTTTCGACTCGTGGGTGCTGTCCCCGTGCTTTACTGGAGCCCGCTGGGTGCTGCAGGAGCCCGGAGCTGGCGCCCGGCCGGGCTCTGCTCCTGCATCCTCGCTAGCGGCTCTCCTGGGCTGAGGCTGTCAAATGGCAGGGTATTATTTTTAGCCTGGTTTCCTGAGGAAAAGCAGCTTATGCGATTGTACTGTCTGTCAGTGCTTTTCCTCCCACCAGCCGCCTCTTAACAAGTTTTGAACCCCTTGTCAAATTTGCCAGCAGGGATAGAGAGCTCTAAGACGTGAAGTTCCTTGCACGTTTCCCTGCAAATTAGCCGCCGGGGCCGCCTTCCCGAAGGAGGGGACGAGGCTGGGGCGCAGCAGCCGGGGCCGGAGGAGATGCTGGGGAAGGTGCGAGACGAGAGGCTGGGAACGGCCTCTCCGCTGAAGGCTTAATATCTCAAATACAGATATTAAGTGCTCATGCCTTAATTAAAAGGCCTCTCCCAGAAATTAACTTTATTACAAAAGATTTCTCCAGCTCAGGCGTGTCCGCGCCATCTGCTCGGAGCTGGCGGTGGCAAAGCCCTCGACCCCGCCGGCAGCGGGGACCGGCTGCAAGGCACGGCTGTTCTCCGGAGAAGGACAAGCTCAACAGAAAAGCCTCTTTTCTTACCCCCAGCCTCTTAGTCCAGGTTGTTATTGACAGTAATTTTTCTTTTTTAAGAGCCAGGAGCTGCTGCTGGCAGGGGAAGGTGCAGAGGATAATCTCCTACTACTTTCCTTGGTGGGGATTCTCTGGTGACTAATAGTGAGGTTGAGCAGGCTGTTCTTCGTGGGGCTCTCGCCGTCTCCTTTGTCCAGCTTTTTATTTTCATTAAGCTTTCAGGAACGTGATAGTTTGCAATTTCTGCCCTGTGTCGAAACTGGGTGAAAGTTATTAACTGGTGGCTTGACTGAGCTGGATGCGTGTGCGCGCACACGGGAACTCCCGTTTCTTAGGAAACTGGACTTAATGAGAGGCAGCTCCTATTAACGCTTGCTTGCTCTTTGGGGTGTTTGCCGGGAATGGAATTTTTATGGGAAATCTTAAATGAAACGATGATGCTAATAAGCTGTAATCAAAACCAGGGAGGGAAGGGACCTGCTTCTTTCCCATCCCACAACCCTGCCTGAGATTATAAAAGAAACTCTTTTTCCTACATCAAGATAAAACCAAGGTACTTTTTAAAATTATTTTTTTTAACCAGAAGATGAGAGTGAAACTCCCAGGATTGCCTTATGGCTGGGAATGTTGGAGATGGAGAGG
Source organism: Phoenicopterus ruber ruber (assembly GCA_009819775.1). Classification (NCBI taxonomy): domain Eukaryota; kingdom Metazoa; phylum Chordata; class Aves; order Phoenicopteriformes; family Phoenicopteridae; genus Phoenicopterus; species Phoenicopterus ruber. Next base: position 3,871,548 of record CM020221.1, read on the forward strand.
TACAAATCCCTGTTTGAAGGGCTTGAATCAGAGCCGTCTGCATCCCTGGCCAGTGCCCAACATACCAGGTTATTTGTGCTTTGGGAAGCTCTTTTTCTTATTTTCTTCTTTATTCCTTTTTGGCTTTATTTTTTTTAACTGCTGACAACTCCACAGTGATGCTGAAAAAAAAATCTCTGGCCTGGGTAAATAAATTTGCCATTTGAAATGGCCTTTCTTCCCTCTCCCTGTGAGATCCTGGGTTTGGCAAGTTGACATTCTCTGACTAAAAACCATTTTGTCTCCATTTCTGACCGTCCTTACTCACAGTGAGTGGGTTTTGCCCATAAACGTGGAAGCTGCTGGGCAAACCTGAGTAATTCTCCTTTTAGAGGCCTTTGCTGCCGTCTTCTCCTCCCTCGAATAGCCACCTGAATTTTGAGGCTTATTGTCACGTATTTGGATGTAAAACCTGAACCTGGCTCCTGGTTTACTCGGGAGAGATCCAAATGTACTCAGAATGCGCCCAGGATTCCTCGTGAAATGTCCACCTGCTTAAAGAAGGCATTAAAAAAACGTGCTTTATTAAGAAGGAAAAAAAAGAAGGAAAAGCTCTTTTTACCACTTAATGCAGTGATGGGGGTTTTTTTGTGTGTGTGCAAACTTTGGATAAAAGGGGCAGAACTTCTAATTACATTACCTAGGGAGCCTTAATAATGTTTGCCCAAAGTATCTTGTCGTGAAAATTCACCAGAATAAATTCGGTTTAATTTCTGCCGCAGTCCCTTTGCTTCATCCCTTACTGCTTTTAAAAGACCTTGTACGCAGGGGTGCCTGAGGAAGGAGAAACTGCAGTTTCGGGTTCCTCTGAAGACGATGGTTGCATTTGGAGAGGGCTGGCGAAGACGTGGGTTTGGAGATGCTGCGCTGCGTGACCTCCCGTGCTGGCAGGACCTAAGACCAGCTTATATTGCATCCGTTTCTCGGCGTTTTGGGTTTTGATAGCTATTGATATCTGTACTCTTGTAAAGTCTTCCTAGAATGAGTGAGAGGTACTTGGCTCCAGGCTAAATTTGGCTGGTTCAGCTGCAATAAGGACCAGCACTCCCTGAACAAGCAAGTCTTGAATTAATCTGTTCTGGACCTGGGAAGAAGACCGGGGGGGTTATTTCGAAGCATCGGTAAACAGCAAAGCCCTTAAATGATGTTTGTGGCAAGCACGTCGGGCTCTCGGAGAAGCCCTGCCGTGGGATGAGAAGTGCCTCTTCAAGCTGCGAGGGGACTCGCCCGCTTCTGGTGAAGCGGGCAATGAGGTCCCCACCAACCGGCTGTGCCACCAGAAGCTAATGACAAGCTTAATCGTGCTAGCACCTCTCCGTGTCACGTTGCGGGGATCTGGCGAGCACGTAGACGACGATGGGCACGGTGCCAGCTGGGGAGCATCGTTGCCCCCCTCCCGATAATTACTGGTGTAAGAGGAGCGTGGGGCTGGAAGGATCTCCTGGCTCACTGTCTCCGGTTGCTCGCTATTACAAGCAACCACTCACCGATACCCTGTTTTATAAACTTTATCGAGAGCTATCTTGATGGCAGATGGGTTTTTGCTCCTGCTGTTCCCATGGAGGCTGTCTCAGGCCCTGGCTCGTATGATAGTGAGTAGTAATTAGCCAACCTAAATGTGCTGATGAGTGTTTTATATCTGCTCTCTCCAACCTCACCACAGTACTCAGGATATGATCTCTCGGAGATGTTCTTCATTAGCAGTTAATAGGTTTTTCTCTCTCCTTCTCTCCTGGAAATACTTTGAGTTTGTAGATGCCTCTTTATAATTGCGTTGTGTCGGTGGCCCCCGGTCTGTTGTAGGACAGCCAAACCACGCAGGCGGGTCTTCTCGTTTGTCATCTCCACCGAGTTCCCGTCCTGGCCACCGGTCTTTTAAACCTGGCCTTGGATTTTGTACCATCGAACGTCATTCCGCGTCCGTCGGTCTGGTTCTTAAAGTCACTGTTTCCTTCCGAATAATGCCAAAACTCATTGTTTTGGGTGGTTTTGCCTCCTAAGCGGCGAGTGTGATGAGCGTTGGTCCCCGGTCGTTAAGGAAGCGTTGAACGTGAGTGGTGACTGAACAGTCTGCTCAGCAAAATCCCTCCAGACTGCCTCCTTTTTTGGTATTATCTATTCTAATCTTATTTTTTTTCAGGCAAAGCTTTTCTTTGATTCATAATTCTTATTGTAATGTTCCCTTCCTACAGTTTAACTAATCATTTGCCCACGTGGCACGACGTCAGATGTTTTTCTGAAGTCCAGATGGTCAAGCTCTGTCACAAAAGATAAAGATTGGCTTTTATCAAAAAAAAAACCAAACCCAAATTCTTATCTCCCAGAAAAATATATTTACTAGGTTTGCCTGGCAGAATCCATCTGCGTTAAATCCGGTTGGTGTTTCACCCGTTTTCTTAACTTTTGCCTTTGAGTTGTTTCTCGAGCAGAGACGCCGCTCAGACCAGCCCGAGCGACCTGTAGCCGCCTAAATCACCCCAGTCTTAAATATTCTCTCTTCTTTACTCTTACACCCTCCTTCCCTTCCGCTCCCCATTGTTAGATGAGTTTAAAACAATCTGCGGAGAAAGAAGTCTCCGGGAAGCCAGGCAGCGCCGCTGAAGCGATTATTTCCACTACAGTAAAGGTTGAAAACTGGTTACAATTATCGCTCCTGGTTTTACATGCTAACGGGATTTGCCTTTGGGGGATTAAGCCAACTACTCTGTCGTGCAGGTGAGTGTTTTGTTTTGCTCCTCTGAACCATCCTTTCCCAGGCTGTCAGAGAATTGGTAGAGGAGGATAAAGGATGCCGGCCGTATCCCGCTTTCCGAAGCCCCGACCGCGGCTCAGCGGCACGCCCGTGCAAGAAATGCTCCCAATCCGCGGCGGCTCGGCTTGGAGAGGTGCGTTTCGGATTGTTTCGAGGTTATCTCGGGTGCATCTTTTTTGTTGAGCGCCCTTGCACCGCTGGGGAAGTGTGGGTCTTATTTTTTATAAAATTCTTCCAGGCGATATAGCTTTGCATCAAGGGGCAGCGGGGGAAAATAAATAAATAAATAAAATGAACGCGGATGTTTCAAGGAAATAGAAATAAGGAGGCTCGATCCAGACTCTCTGTGCGGTACGAGGAGGGTGAAGCTTTCAGGCTGGCGCCGTGCAGATTCCCAGGCTGAGGGCAAAGAGTTGCTCTAGCCAAGAATTTTCCGCTTAATTTTTCATTTTGACAGAAAATATCAGTGTAATTGACTTGTTTTTGGACAGGACTGTGCTCGAACCGTTCCAGTGAGCTCTTGTGACTCCTTGCGAATGGGGCCGGTGTCGGCTCCCGTGCTGCCCACCTCAAAATCCAGGGCTTTGCTGAAAGGATTGTGTAGCCTTGTGCCAAAAACTTAGGGGATGGAGTCGCTACCTCCAGTGGATGCTGCTTCGCACAAAGTGGAGTACTCCATTGGGGCCACAGGAGGATGGGCCCTTGGTAATGGGGAAAAGGTGGCTAATTAGAGCGGTAGACCACCATGGATGAGCAGCCTTCATGTCTGGGCCTACCTTGCCTGTGCAGAAGGCATCAAAACTGGAGGTTGTAGAGAGATGGAGGTCGGTCTCTTCTCCCTAGTAACAGACATCAGAACAAGAGGAAATGGCCTCAAGTTGCGCCAGGGGAGGTTCAGATTGGACATTCGTAAAAATTTCTTCACCGAAAGGGTTGTCGGGCATTGGAACAGGCTGCCCAGGGAGGTGGTGGAGTCCCCATCTCTGGGGGTATTCAAAAGACGTTTAGATGAGGCCCTAAGGGATATGATTTAGTGGGGGACTTGGTAGTGATGCTAGGTTAATGGTTAGACCCGATGATCTCGGAGGTCTCTTCCGACCAGAACAATTCTATGATTCTATGATAATTTACGAGGTGGCGGCTGGGTTCCACTGGACAGAAGCAGCCCAAAATGGGACCAAAGCAAGGCCAGGCCAGGGCCTTGAAGGGAAAGAGGAAACCCTGAGACCGGTCATGACTTTTAGGAGAGATAACCAGTTTCGCTGTAGAAAAGTGACCTAAAGCTTTCAACGTTATGGGAGATCAGGTTGATACAGCCAGCGAGCAGCACAATAATGTCAGCAAGAGGTTTTGTTGTGGAAGATGGTCCTGCGCCGCAAAACTTGGGTCCACTTCCACATCTGAACCGTGCAAAATTAGGGGATTTAACTTGTGCGTTGCTCTAGGTTTCTTTGGGAAGACAAAGACCTTGCAGCCCCTAGAGGGTTGCGTTCTGCAAACGTCCGCCCTCATAAGTACAGAACATCCTTTCTGTCATTCCTGCCGGAGCCGGGGTTACCTTAACCAGCCCTGTTACCCCTTTACAGCTCGCGCAGGAGCAAGGCAGGACCAGAAACTGGTTTTCTGTTGGCTCTGTGGGGAGGCTGTAGCTTGAGGAGATGATTGGAATGAAACTAATCCCTGGTGAATTAATTGAAAGGGTCAATGTCTGTAGTTAATCAGATAAAATTGCCTATAGCTACCCAGCTGTGTCTTTCATGTCAGCTAGAAGATGTCTGTGAGGCAGGAGCCATCTAATATGTAGGCTGGGTTGGTTTGGCGGTGGTTTTTTCCCCTCCCCTGTGGCAAGTGGTTTTTCAGTGGACACATGGACGAGTATGTTTTTGACATTTATCTGGGTTTATCTAACATCTAGTTTCGCCTCTATTCCTCCTTGCTGGTTTTTTTTTTCCCTCAGTTAGGCGGTGGTTGGAATAACTTGACTTAATGACACATTTTCAGCGCTGATTTCGGTGGTGACAGTTATTAACGGTTTTGCGATAAGAAACAGGTGTTTCAGCATGGTCCATCAGGCAGAAGAAGAACAATGCCTCCCCAATGTCATTGTTCATGATGTATTCAATAACTGCTCACTTTTTTTTTATGAAGATTTTATTCAACCTCATAGGTAGCGTTTACTACTTGGTATGCAGGCTTTGGGCAAGCTAGTGGAGTGGAAACCCTTTTAATTTCTTTTTAATGCAAACATGGATCTTGCAAGACCTTGTCAAGCGATTGGAATGGGTGCAGGCTCTTGCTTACGTCTCTCAGCATCACTCGGTGGTCCCCTGCAGGAAAATCCTGGGTGCTTCTCATGGGAGTTGTGGTGCCAGGGACAGGTCCGAGCCCGAAGGGATCGGGGCGATTCTCCTGGCTACCTCTGTTTTGCAACGAGGAGCCACACCTGGGATGGTTTGGGCAGAAAACATCGTTAGTATAACAGGGGCATTGCAACAGCTCCTGGGCTCTGCTGCCGCTTCCCATGCTTTCCCATGGATGGGCGGGTAAGGAGCGATGGTTTTCATATATCAAATAGCCCGGGTAGCTTTTTCAGACAAGGTGTGAACATTGATCGCTTGCCCTCAATACGACGATGGGTTTGCTGGTCTTTTTGTTTGGCCGAGACCTGTACCGCGCATTTCTGCTAACCCCTTGCTCCTCCTTTGCTGCCGTTCGCGCTCTGCCATACACACTCCATCTCTGTTCTCTGTCTGATCTCGCAGCGAATAACGTGAAAGGCCTCGGGGTTGGTGTAGGTGCTGCGCAGAGCTCGGCTGCACGCAGGGGAGAGGGGACAAAACTTCATCTCTATCTTTGCGTGGCTTGTGCTGCGAGATTGACTGGAGGGTGGCAGCCGTAGCTGCTGACGGTTGGGTCCCACCAATGTTTAGTGTGGCCAGCAGGAGTAGGGAGGTGATCGTCCCCCTGTACTCGGCCCTGGTGAGGCCGCACCTCGAGTGCTGGGTTCAGTTTTGGGCCCCTCACTACAAGAAAGACATTGAGGTGCTGGAGCGTGTCCAGAGACGGGCAACGGAGCTGGGGAAGGGTCTGGAGCACAAGTGCTGTGAGGAGCGGCTGAGGGACCTGGGGGGGTTTGGCCTGGAGAAAAGGAGGCTGAGGGGAGACCTTCTCGCTCTCTGCAACTACCTGAAAGGAGGTTGTAGAGAGATGGGGGTCGGACTCTTCTCCCTAGTAACAGACGACAGGACGAGAGGAAACGGCCTCAAGTTGCGCCAGGGGAGGTTTAGATTGGATATTCGTAAAAATTTCTTCCCTGAAAGGGTTGTTGGGCATTGGAACAGGCTGCCCAGGGAGGTGGTGGAGTCCCCATCCCTGGAGGTATTCAAAAGATGTTTAGATGAGGCCCTAAGGGATATGATTTAGTGGGGGACTTGGTAGTGATGCTAGGTTAATGGTTGGACCCGATGATCTTGGAGGTCTCTTCTGACCAGAACAATTCTATGATTCTATGGTTCTAATGTGCTGTGCAGGTCTCGTGTTCTCTGGCTGGGCTTCTGGCGCTCAGAAAGAGGTGAATATGAGGTAGGGTAACCACGCTGGCCGCCTTCCATGTCCTGGGCAGGAGAGATTCCCGGAGACTGCTGCTCACTCAGTGGGGCTGGCTGGCTGGCCAGCTGGTAGGTGCCGGAGTGGATATCGTTGGGTGCCCCTTGAGGGATGGCTTTCTGCATCCTTAATCTTCCTGGGGAAAACTCCATAGGAGCTGGGAAAAGACAGAGCTCTCGGTGCTTGGGCCGCGGCCTGAGGGATGTGGCAATGGGCATCTTCTCTTTTTCCTCACCCTCTGAGGATGCTGTGGTCCAGCTTTGACTGCAACGTGGGGCCGTGCCCGCCTGGCTTTGCTGGAGTGGCTCTATGAGCCTTGAAAACAGGCCTGGGACGCTTGCAGCAGCTCGTGCCTTTATTTTGTACCGCCAACGGTTACGCGACCCATTTATTTCCCGTTGATGTTTGAAATCACAAAGCGTTGGATCAGTGCAAGGTTCACCAAAGGTGCTGGATAGGTCCCCTTGGTCTTCAGTGAGGCAGTGCTGCCTCCCGCCCCAGTCCTACTGCGAACGAGGAGGGAAAAAAAAAAGATTAATTGGTGATAAATAATGCATTTTGTTCCCACCTAAAGGTTGTTTGATCTCCGTAGTCTTCGTTCCTCCAGTGACAGGGAGCTCAGTGTTAATAGCTATTTGTCACCCATCGCAGTGCTTAAACAGCCTGAGCAGAGCTGTACTCGGCTAATACGTCCGTGCCACAGGCAGGGCTTCCCATTAGTACTTTCTTTACAAAAATTAAAAAAAAAATAAATTTCTGCTCTCCTGCGGTGACTCTTCACAGCAATTTCTGGAAGTGAAACAATTAACGAACATTAAACATCCTTTTTCTGGGAAAGCAGCAATCGGGAGAGAAGATATAGTATCCCTCTAAAATCTCCCTGTACATATATACAAGCACACAGAGCCCCTTCAAGGCTGAGTAGAATTGGAAGCGATAGTTACCAGTATAATACTTAAATGAGCGTTAATTACCATAAACCGTTTGGATTTTAACGTCTCCTTCTGTACAGTGCGTAAATCAGGGCTGGAATGGGCTGGCGAGCGTGCATTGGGTGGCTGAAAGGGCTGACGTTCAGCGCGGGGGTTGAGCCGCCTGGTTTTTGTTAGCGGTGATGGGAGCAGCGGGGCCAGACCCTGGCCACCGCGGGGAAGGTTTCCCCTCTCGTCGTCAGAGCCAGCCCTGCCCCGAGGACGGCGCGCGCTCGCCTGCCCGTCCCAGCTTCCTGCCTGGAGAGGATGCCGATGAGATGCCGAAACGACTCAGGTTTGGATCGGGATGGAGGGATGTCTCGCCGTCAGCGTGAGGTGGCCGCTCTTACACGTTTTATTGAACACTAAGGGTGTTTTTATAGGGTTTTAGTGTCCAAACCGTGAATGGTGCAATTCCACGGTACGCGGTTTGCTGGGCAGCGCTGTACCCACATCCGCGCCCTTCGTCTCCCGTCTTCCCTCCCTCCAGCCTGGCCTGTGACCCCGAGCAGCGGGAAAGGGACTTCGCACAAAGCCGCTGGAGATCAGCAGGTCTTCAGGCACCTCGTGATACTTCCCCAGCCCCCTTCTTGTCCTTCCTCTTTGCCCCCTCTCCCTCCGTGGGGACCTAGTTTGCCTTGCAAAGTGGTCTCATTATAAATGCATCAGCCTCTGCCGGTCTCACGCGCTCAGCCTTCATTTAGCCCTCCAAGCTCGATTACATCTGAGGATGTCTTGGGGTAATTAAGTAATATTAGAACATTTTCTTTTCTATTTTTTTTTCCCCTTCCCTAATGCAGCTTTCAAAGCACAAGCCTCCGTTCTCACCCACCGGAGCCCACTTCTCCGAGCCTCTGAATTCTCCCTAATGTACCTCGCCGTGAATGAAGGCTAATTACATTTCTGAAAGATGTCATTAGTGTCATATTCACGCTGGGTTTCAGAGAGCTGGCATGCAGCAGGGAACGCTCCCTTAGGTGTCTTTCAGCCTCACCACGCGCAGTGCCACCGGCGAGGAGTGGGCTTCGAGCCGGCCGGGCTTTCTGGACAGCGAAGGGGAGCTCAGCCGGCAAAGCAGAAATGCTTTGGGCTTTGTTGCGAACAATCTCTTTCCTTGGATGTTTTGCATCCTTCATCTCCGGAGCTCATCGTGGTTTACAAATATTAACTAATTAAGCCTCTCAGAGCTCCTGTGAGATAAGTAATTGCTACTCTAATGATTGGCATTATATCCACTCTTTTCTCTAAGCATCGGACAGTGCTTTTCGCTACAGAGAAATAAGGAGGCAAATCTTAAGCACGCAAAAAGATAAGCGATACTTTTGGATTATCTGGCCATCGAACCGGCTGGCTGGTGGCCAGAAATCTGGAGCTACCGTGACAGGTACCTGTGGCGTTGCTTTTGAAGCCTGCGGTCCACGTTCCTCCCTCTTATGTCTGTATAAACCTACATGAGCTCCACTGACTTCAGTGGAGGCTCCTCAGAGGCTTCTCCAGAGGGAGGAGAAACCAGAAATTGTCTATTTGGCTAGCTCGTTGTTTGCATCACGGATGGGATGTTAGTTCCCAAGGAAACACAAAGAAAATGGTGGTCACACATTATTCTTTTTTTTCCCCCCTCTCCCTAGGTGGTTACAAGGACATTGTTCTGGCTTTACGCTACCCCTGCTCTCCTGTTCAGCCCAGCGTGAGGTGGCCACCAGGCTCCCACAGGCGAGTACTGCTTTCAGGGGCTATTAGATGCTCGTAAAAAGAAGTCACGTATAATTTGGAGTAGAATTACCATGAAAATGCTCGTTCGTGTTGTACTGTGTTGCGTTTTGTTGTCCTGGAGAGATGCATTAGCTCTGTTAGTGGGGCTGGCGTCTGCTGGCTCTGGAAGAGGTCAGTTATCCCAGGCGGTCCCTACCCCTGTGGGGAGCCTGACGTCCCCCTCTGCCTGCCTGGCTTTTTGGGGTGCTGCCGTAAGCAGAGTAGGGATGGGGGCATCGCTGCCGTGGCCCGGGCTGACTGCTGATCGAAGGGGGATAGTAAGGGATGCCGCAGCCCCGCACTGTGAGCAGACAGCAAGCAACATACACGGCACTATATCCTCCCGTCTTCCCCTTCAACGACCACTTGATTTTATTCTGCTGTTTGACCCTAATACCGGATACCTCCTTGACCCTGTACGGGAGGGTATGTTGCAGTCTAGGATATCCCACAAGCTCCTTTGGTTTTGTTTGATTTATTTTTTTCCCGTTGCAAGTAGATTTTTGGCCAAAACAATAATCAGGACCGAGAAGGGAGTAAAACCTGGCTTTATATCGTATAAGGTTGGATTGCAAAGCTTTCATTAAGACGTATGTGGGGGAAAAAGAAAAACCACTCAAAGATTGGTCAGAGGCAGAGCTTAGGTGCAGCCGCTGCAATTTATTTAGGTCAAGCTGGGCTCTGTAGCACCGTCTAATTTGTGATCATTGGCCTTGGAGGCATCACACCAGAGGCAAACGATGCAGAGGTGTCTTCATCCCTGGGCATCTCTGCTACAGCCTCCTGGGTTTTAGGAGAACCTGGATCCGAGGGGCCTGGGGGTGTTGAGGTGGAGGCGAGCTGGCCCACCTCCTCTCCTCATCCGTCCTCTTGGAGGGATCCCTCGCCTCTCTGCATCTGCTGTGGGTGGCTTCCAGCCTTGGGCGAAGGCTCCCTCGTCTCTGAACAGGAGCGTGGTGCCTCCAGCAGCCCTGGTGATCCCAAACGGAGCTGTATCTGCCTCCCTGCTTTGCAGGACGGATGGGGCAAGACCAGCTTTTCCGTTTTGTGCACTGGTGTGAAATTAAAGGGATTTTGGAAAAAAGGCTGCACTAGCAAAGCTAAGCTGCCCTGGGAAATGTTGTTCGGAGAAGCTAATTGTCCGAGGTGTGGGAATCCCAGGCTTTCCCACAGACTCTGCCTTTCCAGTCCTGGCCAAGCTGCCAGCTCTCTCCCATCTGGAATGGGAGGTGGATGTTAATTGAGAGGCTGTGTTTAATTTGGGGAGCAAAGGTAGTATCTGGGCTGGGAGTTGGCTGCGGGGGGAGCTGCCGTATGCAGGGATGGACCGGAGCAGCTGCCTGGTGGTGTGGATCCAGCCTGCGCCCCGAAAACCAGGTGGGACTGAAGGGAAAGTAGCAGGGAGATCGCTGCAGGCGAAAGGAGGAGTGAGTCACACACACAGAATTTAGGGCGGGGAGAAACCTGGGCTGTTCCAGTCCGGTAAGTAGGAGAGTCCTAAACCAGTTCATTTCTGTACACGGAGATAAGCCCAGGAACCTGCGTTTGCTCTGGCCCCGACCGGTCCCATCTGCGATGAGCTGGCAGGGTTTTTACGTAGACCCAGACCGACTTTAAAGCCTCTATTTTCTGCCTATTGCTAGCTGTGTGTGATTCAAAAGCCGTCCTGCTGAAGGCAGAGTCCTGGCAGTGCCCAGCAGCAAAGGGACAGGAGGCAGGAGCCGAAACCCTGTAGCTGATCCAGCCGCTCCTGGCGTAATGGTGCCCATCCAAAGGAGCGCTGTGACTTTGCTACGAACGCCACATGTTATTTGGCCGTGTGAATGGGAGCCAAATTTCAGAAAGGCTCCCGTAGCCGGCACCCAGCTTCAGGCCAGGGCTGCGTGTGTTCCCACGAGTGTCCCATCTGTCCCAGGTCAGGGAACCGCGCTGGCGAGGCTTCCCAGCGTGAGAACAAGCACCTCGTCTCTCCGTGGTCATCTAAGGTTGAGGCAGGAAAAGTTGGAAGAGAAACAAGAAACTTTTCTGAGCGTATTTAGACCACTTGAGGTTGCCCATACTCTAATGACATATTCTGCAGATTACAGAGCCTAGTAATTACAGCTATTAAGTCCAAAATGTGTAATTACCCTGTAAGCACTTTGAGCTAGAAGGCAGAAATAAGCATGGTCGTTACGCACTTGTTAGGTGATCTATCGCTTTCCCTGTTCAGCATGCAAAATCCGGGAGCGGCAGAAAGCATAGCTGCTCTTTTCCCCAGCCTCCATCCTCGTCAGCGCTGGGTGAGGGGAGGAAGCCAGCTCCTTCTCCCGCATCCCTTGCCCAGCCAAAACAGCTCCAAAATCCCGTTTCCTTTCCTTAAGAGAGACGATTCCTGATCAGATCTTCAGATGTTGAGGGGACGTTGTGTTTGGGTTTTTTTTCCCACTACTTTGCTTTCTTTCCTAATTAAAGCAGCTCTTTTGTCAGTCCCTGAATCTCTTTCCCCCCTCCAGTTTTCCCAAAGAGGCTTCTTAACGTTTCCTGCCTCTAATCAATACACAATTTATCTGCAATAACGTTGTCCAGAGAATAGGGAAGCAGCTATCAGGGTTTCTCCTGTAATTCTAGTGTGCCGTAGCCGCCGACTGAAGGTCAATGCAGGCTTGACTGTGACTGATTTTTACTGTCTTTGGGCAACCCATCAGCAAAATGCAAGCTTTGTGAAACCTCGACTCAATGCAGGCCGTAACGGATAGCGCTCCGCGACCTGCCAAGAGCACTGTGAAGCTGGCTTCCTCGGCGATGCCGCGTACGGCTCAGCTGCGTCTTAGGCTCGCGCAGCCCTTTCTGCTGGAAGGAGGGGACACCGCGCCTCCGCGGGGTGTGATGGATGGCCTGACAGGTGCTGTTTTCCCAGATTATACGGGTAGTGGGTGCTTTGATAGCCGGCGAAGCTGGTGCGTGCTCAGCGAGCGAGGAGAAGAGCTCCGTTAGGCGCCCCTGGGGATGGCAAGACAATTCTGCAAGAGAGGACCTTGCGCTGGGGGAGCGGGCAACTCGTTTAACCTGCCTCCCGGCCAGGCTTGCGCTCATCCGTCTCCTGTCACTTGAGATCCCACCGTCACCTCTTCAGCGTCCCTCCGGCTGTGGCCATACTGGTACGGCTCCCACCGGGAAGAGGACGAAAGGATAGAGAGCAGGAGAAAATATTAGCGAGGACCAGAAGAAGCCTCTATTCCCAGAAATGAAACTTCGGGAGATGGATGTCATCCTCTGTGCTCACGCATACCCTAGTCCTCCTATGGACATTGCCTGGGAAGAGTGGATATGTCCAACAGGAATGACCGAGGCCACCCCGCACCATTTTCGGGTGTCCCGCGATGTCTCGCAGTGGTGGGATCAGCTGGGGATGCTCCGGCTGACATGCTTAACAAGCAGGGAGGCGCAGGCTCGCGGCCGTTTGGCATCTTATTAATCACATTTAATGCGTAGGTTACTTTAGCGTTGATCGTTTTAAAATTCCCTGTCGGAAAGGTTACCCGTATAATTATAGGTATAAATCTCAGGGACGTTCTTGCCAAAACAAATGGAGCGTCTCGCGCTCAGGCCAGGGATGAACCCAAAGAAGCCGTAAAAAGGGTTCGTAATGATGGGCCAGGAAACCTGCACCCAGCACGGGGCCGAGAAGAGCCGCCTAACTCCGGAGATGAATGAGGCGTCGGTGTACTTGGGAAGAGTTCCTGCGGTTGTCTTGACTTGTACAAAAGTAGGAGCTATTGATCTCGCGGCTTTGGGCGTTAAGTGATGCCCGAGCAGGCAGAGGCGAGGAAGATATTTATTCCCGGCCGTGTGGGTGCTGCAGTGAGCGACGTGGGCGACCTCACCCTGCCGCTGCTGGTTTCTGGTCATTAACGGCAAAATTGGGAAAGGCTCCGAATCTGCTTCGCCTGCTGCCGACTCCAGCCGTATCCGGGCTCGCGTTGCAGCCGGAGCTGGCGTTGGCAGCGTTTCTCAGCAGCGTCTTGGGAAGGGGCCGCGCAGTGCAGGAGTGTGGCCCGAAGGGTCCCAGCAAATGGGGCTGGATCAGGCTCAGATGGCGAGGAGTCATGAGGTGCCTCCTCCTGAAGGGTCTCGGGTGCGGGTGAAGAACCTGAGGATAACCTGTCTATGAAGCAGATCTTCTGGGAGGTGCTGATAAATATCCTTGGTTAGCTTCAGAAATAAATATCCAGAAAGCTTCAGTCTTTTTAGTCACTGGCTGAAAAAACGCGTGTTATTTGGTTCTGTTAGTGAAGAAAATGGAGTTGGGCCTATCTGCTTGGGTTTTTTTTTGACATTTGAGAAGCACGGGCTAGGTGAAAAGTCTATCAGAGCATCTTTTAGTTCGTGTGTGCCCTTAGAAACCTGGCTGGTGGGAACCGCCTCTCCTCTGCTGCAATACCACGTAGCACCAACCTCACGCCCTTTCTCCTCTTCAAATCGCAGGTGCCTCCGGATCAGAGCAGGTCTTGGATGGATGGAGATAATCGCACACCTCGTCTCCCGAAGGCCGCGTTTGTCCACCTCCGCCCTTTCCGGAGAGGATGCTAGGTGAGCGGTCGGAGGGAGAGACGCTGACCTGGGTGTTTCGTCTGTGCCTGTGCTCAGCGCTCAGAAGGATTAGTCACGGTTCCCGCTGTCATAATAAATTAAAGTGCAAGGACAACAGTATATTAGAAGTAAAATATATTCTGTATTAGCAGCAAGAAGAAACATTAAAGACTTCAGTGTTCTGGATTGCTAATTGCAGGATGCGTTAATTGCAAAGCAAGCAACGCAGGCTCTTACATAAAAACTCCAGCGCCCGTAGCTTACATTATGAATAGCAAGAAGAGTATATGGGACATCATCTTGATGAAACCAAGACAAACATCTAAAACCACTTAAAATACTCGTCTGAAATCATCCTCATGTCTCTGTGGTATCTCAGTTAATCACAGCCCTCTCTAAAAGCACTGCCTGGGTTTTGTCTCTTACGCTTATGTTAGTTGCTTCCAACTTTCTCATCAGCCTCATCCATAAATTCAGACTGTTCTTAAATAAGACTGGTGCCACACAAAACCACTTCTGCCATCCCCGTGCACTGTCTAACAATTATTCCTTTATCCCTTTATGTAACTGAATCAAGCCTGACACTTAAAGCACTCCCTTAGGGAAGTTATTGAATTTAACAGGGCTGAAACCAACAGGGTTCTAGAGAAACACTCTGAAAACCTGTGCAAGATAATGGAAAACAATATCCTTTCTATAAGTTTCTGAACCACCCTATAAAATTCTATGGCGAGAATGAAATTCTTTAGAATTTTTTTTGCCCACAAAGGCTAATTATGAGTAAATCAGCCCTGGTGCTTTTATTGCTGAGCCCCAAAAACTCGGTGGATGCTGCTATCCTGCTTTCTTTTTCCTGGGCAGAAGGATGTTGTGGCTCTAATCCTTAGCAGTTTGTTCCCGTTTCGCTCCCAGACGGGATCCAGTCTAATCCAGCCCTGTGGTACGAAGTTCTGCCCTGACTTGCTCCTCAACCGGCTTTTCCCTGTGAGATCCCCCCACCTTCCCACGGCTCTGACAGCGTGGGCTGCTTGGCCATCTCTTTTTTTATTTTTCCTCCCCTTTTATTTTTCCCGTGACTCCTGAAGGGAGCTTACCTCGTTCTCCCCGTTTCGGCTCAGGGGAGAGATGGCGGATGGGAGAGGAGAGGCAGAGGAAGTATGAGGCATTAGGAAATGGAAACAGGGCAAGGATAACAGCTCTCCAAGCTTTTCCAATCCTCCTCCAAGCTTCCCAAACCAGGAAAAAAACCAGCTTAGGCCCTCAGCTCTCAGGAAAAGATGCTTTTCATTGGACAAGGAGCATTACGGAGCATCCAAAGCTTTGATGCTACAAGGGGTTTTGTATTACCTTGCCTGATAATTCCCCCGGGAGCCCGTGCAAATATTCTCGTGAATGAAAACTACCGAGCTACTTTGCTGGCATTTGCAATTCCTTTTATTCGCGCCAACGTTTTCTTGCTAAGATCGCTCGCACAAAGGGCGAATAAATATTCAAAGTGCTCATGCCTGAAATGCTCCTGCCAATGTTATGAAACGTTCTTTTTATTATTTTTCTCGGTGCGTTCAAACAACTTCAATTGATGAACCTTAAAAGAAACTCCTGCGTGTAAGGGGAAGGTGACTCAATAAGGGAAAAGACGACCACGTGATGGTATTAATGTCATTACCTACTCGCCAAAGTTAAAAAAACAACCCTGGCAGTGACTAGGGGACATCGGGATATTAATGGAGAAGCTGAAATGAGTTCATTTAACACTCCTTGCGCAGACAGTAAATGTCTCGTCCCGTCGACTTGTTTGCATGTGTGTTTTGTTTTGTGCTCTTTAACAAGAGGAGGGGAAGGAAAAGAAGGATGCAGCCAAAATGCTCGCTGTAAATAATTCAGCTCGCTCTCTTCTCTTCTTAAGTGCGGTGGATACGGCACCTCCGTTTGAAGACGTGGTTCAGGCTGCGCCCCTTTCTCTCCGAGGCATACTTTGAAGCTGGCTCTCAGCTCAGCCTCATGTGAGCGGAGATGACATCACGTTGGTCTCGGGACAGGGTAGGTAAAAAAGAGCTGAAAAGGAACTGTGAAATTCATGGCTTGGCCCAGCGGGAGGGACGGGGCTTTCTTGGCGGAGGGAGGCAGAGGTGGCTCTTTGCGTCAGCGGCACTAACGCATCTCCAGTTTAGTCCTAAGCTTCCTCTCCCAGTACCTTGAACTGGGAAGAGCAGAACTGGCTAAGGAGACCTAGGGAGTTGTCCTGAAACCATAGCATCAGTCTGCGTCCTTTTCTGTCGGCGGACCCAAGCGCGGGCTGCTCAAAGCCTGCTGCCTAACCGGTCTCCACCGTTTCTCGTCCGCCCCGCGCAGACACCACCGGTGGGGACAGCTGCCTCAAGCCATCTCGGCAGAACGGCCACGCAAGTATTCACTGCGTGGGAAAAATTAAGGCTTTTTTTCTTTCTTTAAGCAGTAGATAGAACGTCAGTTCTGTTTCTGGAATTGTTTTTAAAGTAACTATCAGTCAAAGTATTCTCACGTGAAGGATTCGGGACTATAAGAGGGGGCAGACACGTCTTGTTTTGTCCAGCCAGAGTGAGGTTGCTGATCTTTGCGAGGAAACCTTCCCTTGCTCCGAGGCACCCCAAATAAAGTTCCCCTCCCCTAGGCTGCACCTTCCCCTCCGGAGCGGGCGACGGGATGCTGAACGCGTAGTTGTGATCTCCTGCGCCGAGGCTGACCGTGTCCCAGGACATTTACCAAGTCCCTCGGTCTGGAAGGGAGGGATCTAATGCGTTGGTTACAACCGGGTGCTGGCTCTGGTGGGCAGAGACGCCCCGAGTCCCTGGTAGATCTCTGCTGAGAGGGCGGCGGAGGCGTGTGTCTGCGGGTTGGAAGGCAGAAGCGAGCCAGCCGGCGGTGGCACATCCTTCCCGCTGGGACGAGCGGGTCCTACCCCACGCCTCGTCGCTCCTGCTCGCCTCGCCACCGAGCGGTTCTCAGCTCCGGGCTCCATACGAGTAATCGATGATGGCAGGCGGCGGGAGGAGGAACAGGAGAAATGGTGGCCTGGCCAGTGCTAAGGAGACCACCTGAGTAACTTGGGGTGATCTTCCTAGCGTGACCCGTCGGGGCAGGTCTGGCAGGGCCACGCCGTTTCCTCATTGCTGTGCCTACGGAGAACTCGGACGTCCAACCTCAACTATCAGTATTTTGCGTTTCCAAGGCAACCCCGGCTTTAACAGCCTTCATAATGACATCATTTGGTTGAAATGAGCGTGCATGATCTTTTGATTACCACTGGAAGTCTAAGTTAGGTTACTCTCCCCCACCCCCAGCCACTTGAAAAATAAATGCGTCGGAGGGAGGGGGGAACCCTTAGAAGAAGGTAAATGGAAAAATCAATTTTTACATTAATGGAGTCCTCGTTCAGCATTTCTTCTCTTTATAGATTTAGATAACAGTGATATCTTAGTTTCACAGAGCAAAGAAATTAATTACTTACTAATGGCGCAATTCAGAAATTAATTTATGTTATCCATTTAAATGTGTCATTATTAATCAATTTAAAGGAAGGGACCTGTAAGCCAGCACCATCTGAACTGAGTTATGTTGCTGGAGGACTCCCCCCGCCCCCTCCTTGCTGGCAAACTCACCCTTCCTGCTACCTGCAAGTTGTTGCACCTCAAAGTGCTCCAGCATCCCTGATGCACAAAAAAAAAAAGGGATTCCTCAGGTCCTGATGCCTGGGGCCACCCTCGATGCGTTTCCCTTGGTACGGACCAGTCTCGGGGCGCTGCAAAGATTTTAAGGCTCTTTTTGTATTTAAGTTACTCGAATTCCTGGTCTGAGGTTCCATCATTTTTTTTTTTTCCCATTTAAAAAGGTGATGTACCGAAAGAGGATGCGGTCTCCCTGAGGCAGCCGCCTTGCGGAGATGCTTTGCTGCTGGCTTCCCAGCAGGTCTTGGCCAAGTCGTGGGGTTTTAGCACACCGTGGGCTCCCTAACGGGGTTGGGATGGGGCAGCTGCCTTAGGAGGGTGATAATTAAATTGTCACAGATCTCATTACCTTGTTTTTACTGCTGCCTTTAGAGGGGAAGAGGTAATATATTGCAAAGGACTCTTTTTCTGAGTAAGGCTTGTCCCAGGCTGAAAAGGGGAACCCCGTGTCATGCAGTAAATCGCGAATAAACTAAAAAGCGCTGCTCAAATTCTCCTTGAAATACCTGGGATTTCACTACATGGCTGCTTTCCATACCTGGCTGCTCGGGCTTTTCCCTGGCAGGCAGGAGTCTGATCTATTGGTTTACGCTGTTTGTGGTGTTAATGCCTCCAAAAAGGTTGGATCTGCCACGTATTTCTCCGTGTGCTCCTTGGAGTAAATGGCAACGGCGACGCCTTGGGAAGGCAAGATCTGCTGAAGGATCCAGTGTTCGTATTCTGTTTGGGCTGCCGGTGCGAGGGTGTGATAGCCCTTCCTTTCCTGTAACGGTGCATTGTCACGTTAATTTTGGTAATACCTCACTGTAAAATAGAGGGAAGTGAAAGCCCGCAATTCGAGAGCCTGCTGTGCTATCTATCTATCTGTATCTATATTTATATACAGGTTATTTCTTCCCCACCCCACCCCCTTTAAAGTAATGCTTGCATTTAACATCTGCCGTAGCGATAATGCTTCTTTATTAGACCTGGAGAAGTTTCGACATGTGCCGACGGTAAAGCCTTTTTCTAGCTCAAAGGGTTTCAGATGAGTTTCATGTTCTTTCTCAATGTTTTATTTTTCAAACCAATTACTGCCCTGCTGCCCGCATCAGGCAAATTTCAGCCTGAAAAGTTGTCTTTGTTGAGCTGAAATACTTCCTCCGTGAAACGCTGAGCGGCGAGGGCTAGAGGGAAGGAAGCAGCAGGTTGCAGAATTAATCAAGGAATCATTTAGCACCTGCAAATAAATACTTGTATCTGAAGTCCTTCTGGTTTTGTTCCCCGCTCCCGCTTTGTTCTGGGTAAATCTCTGGCTTCAGAGCAGAGAGACTGGGGAGAAGCAGCTGAGATTTAACAGTCTGCCTGCCTTTGCGTCCCGCTCCGACCGGTGCTGATCTGCTACTGCCGCCTCTTTGGGAAATCGCCTCTGGGCCAGGATGGGACCCCTGTCCCCGCGGTGGTTTGCTCCTCAGCCTGTTTTCTCAGCCCCTTAACCGGGGTGATGCTATTCGCGATTGAAAACATCTCCTGACGGGATGCTAGATACGAGGGCCAGCGCTGCTTGTTGCAGCCCTCCGCCCTGGGGGCTAATTGTGCTCGCCCGGGGCATAGGAAAGCTGGTTTATTTTCAGCGCCTGCGAGGCACTGGGGGAAAGCGAAGCATTGAAGGCGGCGGGGTTTTGTTCTGGGCAGGACACGAGCTATAGCTCAGCCTGGAGAAACAGTGTTGGGGTGACACGAGGAGGACCCATGAGCCAGCAAAGGAGTGGAAGATGGGGGAGTAAACCTGATGCCCTGGACGTTCGGTGGATGAAGTCTCACCGAGAAGGACCGAGGCGCAAGCGGACAGAGTCTTGTGGCCGCTCCACGTGCCACCGCTCCTCTGAAGCTCGGAGAGGGGACGGGAGCACTGCCCGTCCCCGGCAGCAGCCTGCCTGCTTGCCTGACTTGGCGCTGGAGCACGTTATGGAGCGTCCTCACCCCCCCTTTTGCCAGCTCTGGTTTGGGGTCTGCAACTCCTGACGGCAGGGAGGTAACCCAGAGCTGGGAGACAGTGACGATACCCCTCGTGCTACCCTTTCCAAAGTGCTCGTGCGCCTAGGCACGATAGCAAGACCTCAGCTCCTCCTGGCTTGGTCCTTTTTGGAGCCAGAGAGAGCCAAAAGATACCACAGCCCCTAGCCCGTCCCTTGAACCTCCTGCACCCGCGACTAAGAAGTATTTTTTTGTGATTTCTACCACGCAACAATCCATTTCTCCCGTAGTCCCCAAGTCGTGAGATGACCTTGGTAGTGGGGTTTACTGACCGGGCTCTGGAGGGTTTGATGTAGGAGTCAAGCCTTTATTCATTGCCAAGCAAAAGGAAAAAAAAAAAAAACTGTGAAAAATGTTAGTATATATAGCATTCAAAAGCTTTTTCCTTTCTCTGATGTAGAAATTGAGAAGGAAAGATAAACCCAGGTTAAAAACCTTGACTTTCAGATGTTTACTGCTGATTATCTCCATGCAATTTTCAGAATCCTTGTCCCTTTTTAGGATGAGAGCAGAGCAGTCCGAGGCACTGGTAGCCTGATTTTTATTCATTTTCCTCCTCTTTCCTTCTTTCCTCGTCCATTAGCCGCAGAATACGTTGGCTATGTTTTTTTCTGGTGCCCTAGGCTTGCACGGAGGCACGCTCTGATCTTTTTGTGTGTGTGCTGACAGCAGCTCCATAAAATTAGGGTCTAGGTCCTTGATGGCCCTCGCTGCTACACCCTGTTGAATTAATTTTGAATTGCCCTCGCTCCTGAGCTACAAATGAACGGCTCAACGGCCCGTGCGGGATGGACGTGCTGGTCCAAGTCTGTCTTGTCCCCAAACTGCTACGGCATGTGGTAACTAACTCCAAAACACGCGGCGCTCCTGAGGTACGTTACCTTGCTGCTGTGCAGTTTCTGGAGAGCTGGACTCGGTGCCACTCCTGGCGTGGGAACACAGGCCCTTTATAACCTAAAAAGCTCAGATTCTTGGGATTCTGAAGATTCCTGTATAAAACAACCCTGAAAAGGGTCCCTGGTAGGTGAGGTGGGGACAGAGCAGGGTCTTTGCTTGGCCTCGCTTCTCTTTGGCTCTGTTGGTTTTCCTTTGCCTGGTCTAGAGGATCTCACCCCAATTTTTCTCGCATTTGTGGTGCGTGCCACCAGCAGTCCCTGCCGCAGGGAAGGGAGCAGCGTGATTGGGAAGTTGAATCCCTCCCTCTGGCAAAGATCCAGGGACTCCTCGGGCCCTCCCTGTCCGGCAGGGATCCCCTCTTCCAAAATACCACGCCTGCTACCCCTGGGACAGGATCCTCGTGTACCCCCAGCTTTGGCAGCCAGCCCTTGCGTTGGGTGCGGGGCTCGTTGCTGATGTCGACGACGTACGAGGAAGTCAACCGCGACGTTAACGCTTACCCAAAGGAAAGGGTATTCCCCAGATTGTGGTAGCATAGGAAAAAAGGGGTGCGTAAGCTACCCTGCTGCTGTTTATAGGCTGCGGGCAGAGTTTTGCGGGCAGAGCGGCTCTTCCCATGTGCGCGTCCCTACTGCAGCGTGGCCGAGCCTCCAAGGGAAGGGGTAAGGTCGCAGAGAGCCGTCCTCCCCCACCTCCAGCCAGGTTCCTGCCCTCAGCTGCTCGCTACCGTCAAGGCTCGACGTTTTAACGCATGGTGAGACGCGGGGTTTGAGCCGCGCTGGATGATGAGCTGCCTCCGGGCTGGGCAGGGCGCCTGTAACCCTGCAGCCCCGGGGCGGAGGTGGTGGCTCGGTTATTGCCACGGCCTCTGAGTCGGCAAGAGCGGGCGGCTGCACCTCTCGACGACTTTTCTGCCGGCAACTGGGGGAGTGGAAGTAGGTTTTATGGTCCTCGTTGCCCATCTCTGTTTACTGTTCTGTTAAATCAAATCCTGCTGCGGGGATATAATCTTGCCCGACCAGGAGGCTTTGGAAATGCCGCTCGTCTCCTCCTGCGATGGGTGTCATCGTTGCTGCAAGGAACAGATCCCGATAGAGCTTTGTCTCTCTAATCCCGTACTGCGTCCCCGGTGACAGCTGCGGCGGTGCAGAGCAGAGCCCCGTGGCAGGAGGGCTTAGGGCAATTTGCTCCCTAGCTGAAGCTAATCTCTAAAGATGGTAGCCGGCTTAAGACCCCAAAATAGGGCCTTTTTATGACTTCCTAGCCATTTCTTTCTCTCCTTCCAGCCTTAACAGTGTGACCCACGGGGTCTTCGTACATATTGCCACAAACCAGTTTCCCCCAGTCCCTAGGTGCAATATTTCACCTAGCAGGCGTTATCCAATGTGATTGCCTGGGGGTACACCTTGAAAATAAGAACCGAGACCCATAGTTCAGGCTATTAAAATGTGGGAACGAGATCCCTGGTAAGACAATAAAGCGTCTCAGCCTGAAAATGGGCTGACATGTGGAAAAAGAGGAGTCCATCATGAGTGCGCCTTAGGACAGGGCTGTCCCCTCAGCCCGTTGTGATGGAGTCCCCTCGCTCATCTTCAGGATGGGTGAGCGTAAGACACAGCAAAGCCTTACAGCAGCAAATGATGCGCTATAGTAAGAAATGTTATGGGAAGCAGGTGGAGGAGGCTGGAGATAACATCCTCAAAGCACATCATTTTTCCCCCTTCTGTAACTTAGACAACTGAGGTCCTTGCAGGGTCTTCTGTTCCAGTGCTGCTGTGGGATTCCCATGACCTGCTCCTGCCCCCGAGCCCCTCTTTCGGCAGAGCTCGGGCAATCAGCCCGGCCAGTCGAGCCATCTTCACTCGCTGCTGCTAATTGCTCTGGGAAGAGGGTATTTGCCAAGCCAATCACTTAATCTTTTCCTGGCTGCTTCTAAGGGCAAGGTCCCACTGCAGTGGGGCAGCAGCACATGAATTTCATCTGCTACGAGGCAGTAGGCATCTCCAACACCATTTTGGCCCACGCCGCTAATTATCTTGCATGAAATGAGAGTCCGTTCGGCGTAACTAGTGGAAGCACAGAGGGCAGCTCGGCACCAAATAAATGATGAGTCGGTACGGCAGCTGCCAAGAGCATCAGCCTCATTTGCAGGTTCACGGGTCCGTGAATGCAACTCCTCTCCCTGCCAGTGGGCAGGGAGGGGAAAGGGGAGAGGATGGCTAAAGGAGGAAGAAACTTGGAAGATGGTTCAGCTGGCACATCGACCCCTTCAAGTGACAGTGATTAATGTTGCATACTTTGCCACTAAGCAGGCTGAACGCGTGGTAGGTGTCTACCAACGCTTCCTCTGAAGGCACTTATCTCATAAAAATGAGTTTTCTCCGGTGTATTTGACAAATCTTGATTGATTTTCATCCTGCCTACCTTTCTGGTCCCTGCCTCTCACAAAAATCACAGTGTACGTGAGAGCTTTCTCCAAGACAAAATCGTCTCTGGCGCAGCGTTAGCATCAGTGAGAGGAAGAGCTGGGACCAGCTCCTTTTGACGTGGACCTCTTTGCGCGGCATGCACCCCACTCTACCTCCAATGCTAACGTCCTCCCCATATCTTCAGCGCTTTCTAGCTCTACCTGTCAGCCAGTTAAGCTCCACACTTGCAAGAGTTTTAGTACAAACTCACCGCGGTGCAGCTATTCACCCCTCCGGGACAGCGGAGAGGAGACCCGCAAAGGGCTGGAGTTACAGAGGGACACAACTGCGCCTGCAGGAACAGCGCTGAATGCCCATGAATGGTGAAAAGTCCCTTTTATTAAGCACAAATAATCTAAGTTCAGGGGCTGAGCAAACCAGGCTGGGAAGGGAAAAGTCAGAGATAGGATCATCTTCCCCAGGCAAGGTGTGACAGTGCTGCTGGGGAGCCTTGTTGCTGTCTCAGAAGAGATTAGGGCACAGAGCACCCATCAGCAGCCCAGAGCTAGGAAAAAATGCTTATGTTGATAGCAGGTGCTGTATTTTCATATAGAAACCTTACAATTTATCCCTGAGAAAGAGTCCTGTGATGAAGTAATTATGCAGATTATCAATACATACAGGTGATACGAGGAGAGGCTTCTCTCCGGTGTGTCTGTCTCCTTTCACCTCACCCACAGCTCGTCTACCTCTGAGATATTAGGCAGCACCAACGAACAGAGAGCTCCTTTTTAAACACCGGCAATTTAAAATCAGTCGTGTATCCTCGAAGTTACAAGATAGGTGCAGGAAAATGGAGCATTTGCAAAGCGTTCTCTCGATTGATAAGCAATTGAGCGGTCGAGTACCCTCTCTGGGAAGATGAAGCAGAGGAAGCACCTTGCGAAATGGAAGGGTACACCTGGATCCACTTACGTGAAAGGCTCTTGTTAGGGAGGCCTAATGGGGCTGCCATAGTTAGCCCACCTGCGAACAGCTCTGTAGCTCCAAGAACTTCCAAAAGCAGGAGCGAGGCGCTCCTGAGGTTTCCTGCTTTATTCTGGAAGCTGAAGTTGGAGGAAACTTGAAAACTTGGGACGTCAGGTAAGAAATATGCGGCGATTGGGGATGGGGGAGCAGGTTTGAGCTGATGGGTTTCTCAGAGGGCTGCTGCTCTGTTTAGGAAGTCTTCTGTTTTAACTTGAGATACGCACGCGAGTGAAGAGCCTGAGCTAGGCGCGATGTTTTCGGAGTCCTCTAGGGCCGGGAGCGGGCTGTCTTTTCTCTTGCCAACCCAGACTTTTGGGAATGAGCTTGGATCTAGGGTGCTCTGTTGCAGGGTGCAGATGAAACGGTGTTTATCGCTGTATTTCTAGAAGAGATGAAACGAAACGTGGAGTAAGAGACGCCTACCCGAAGAGCTAAGACTCTGAAAGCGGCACAGCTCTTGTAAAACTTCTGTAAAAAGGACTTTGTGGGGCGAGCAGGGCTTCTTCTGGGCTATGGGCATGACTTCGGGGCACGGCAGCTCTCCCGCTGTGCCTGCGGCTGGGAGGGCGAACTCTGCGTATACTGCAGAGACTAAAATAAGAATAATTAATTCTTCGGAGGTCACTTACTCTTACAAACGCTGGTGTTTGGTCACCAAGTGCATAAAACCTGCGTTTCTTTTTAAACTGCTGTAGACTGCCAGGGAAGGAGTAATCTGGGACCGAATCCTCTGGAGGATGCGGAAATATTTGTTTTGCTGATCGGGGCTGCCTCCCTGGGGAGCGGAGCGTGGTTGCACGGGTGAAGAACGGCCTCGGGTGCTTCTGCGTTCTCCTCCATCAGGCCATGGCCCTGGTTCGGTTTCAGCTCCCATGTGCGAGGTTAGAGTGAAGCTTTGGCTGTAGCTGGTTTCAAGCTAATATTAGAGTGCTGCTGGCGCTGGCTCAGTCTCCTGGTCTGTCTTTTCCCCTTATACCTACCTTTTTACCCTAACTGTGGGTAAAAACGCTAGATGCGCTGCAAAAACTCTGCTCAGATCAGCCTTCTCGGTACATGGCAGTAAAGACGGGGGCAACTATCTCTTTTCTTTTATTTAACTTAGCCTCTTCCCATTTATAGCCCGAAATGCGTTAGTTTAGTTAAATTTCTCCAGCGTCACGGCGCGCTGGCTGGCTGGCTCGCCTGCCGTGCTGCGTATCGTGGTGTTCTGCTTTCCATGGTGACTCCCGCCATCCCAGGTCCCTCTGGGCACCCGGCTCTCGCCTCTGCATCCGAGACCTTCCTCTCCGCGTGGGTGCATCCTCTTCCTCCCCGTAGTCGAGTCGTGCACAGGAGCGATCTGCTCAAAACCGTGCCCAGGCAGCGGGAACCAGCAAATTCAGAATATACAGCCGCCACCAGACGATGTGTTTTGGGGAAAGGGATGCGGATACCGAGCGAGTAGCTGGATTTTGCTTGTTGGGATCTGGTAGCTGTTGCGATGTTTGAGAAACTTGGGTGGTTTTACCTCTCTGGGATTCAAGGCGGAGTCCTGTATCTTTTCGTTGCTGGTTTCTCGACTGCTGCTCAAGGTCCTCATTAAGTTAATTTTATAAAGTCCTATCCCTGCTCCGGCCTCCCGTGCTGATAACGGGGTTGCCTGTGTTTCTGGGGCTATCGCAGCCCTGCAGAGAGCAGGCCAGACTCTTTGCAGCTGCATGTTGCTTTTTTTTTTAAAAAGCAGCCCCAAACAAACCCCTCTTTTTTTTTTTTTTTCTTGTGCGGCATTGTGCTACCGATGCAAAGCCTGTCTCGCTTTCCCAGTGATAGGCTAATAAATTAAGTTTTCCTGCAGGAGCAGGGATACCCTCTCAGCCATGAATATCCATGTGATGCCAGCCATAAAAAGTGGTGTTCAAAATCAAAGATGATGAAATCTTTTCATTAAAAAAAAAAAACCAACGATGAAATTGGACTGACTATTGCTCTCTCTTCTCGGTTGCCCCCGAGAGCGCTCCGTGAATTCCCCTCTGAGCAGATCTGTCAGTTTGCGGTACTTGGGGCAGCGCTTGCGATAATTTATCTTCGGTTATTTTATTTCTGCTGGTTTCTAAGCTAATAACAAGTGCTGAGGGCTCATCTCCTGCTCTGGGCACCTTCCCATTACTTAACTAACAATTAATAAACCAGATAATGGAGTGTTTCTCCCGCACAGGAATAAATACTCACTCTATTAAACTGCGGCAATGCAGCATCTCCAATCTGTTCAGAAACTGCCGCCGGCGCGCAATTCAGCGGCCCGCTTACCAAGAGGTATTTTTCCTAGTCTGCAATATGAAAACCGCGCTCGGTTTAGCCGTTTCCAGGCCGGATGGCGTGAAGTTTCTCACCCGCTGAGCCCGCTTGGACTAAGGGAATTGCATTGCCCTGGGGAAAAAAAACCCCTGCGGTCACGAGGGTCGTCTCTCGGGGGTGCTCTGCGGGTCGCCCCTCGAGGCGGGGAGGGCGAGAGCGGCAGGTTGGCAGGCTGGCTCCTCGCAGCCGCTGTGCCCGAGCCCATCTGCGGGAGGCGGTGGGTCTGTTTGTTTGCAACACGCTTCTTTAATTGCCAGAGCCTAGGAAGGGTGCTCTTTTATTATGGTGTGTATGCATCAGAGTAAATACATTGACTCCGTGTAAACATTTTGTTGCTGAAGAGCCTCTAATTAAGAGTTCTCACCAGCAGGCATCCAATTGCTTATCTTGGCAGCTTCTCCTGTCCCCTCCTCTTTACCCCCTCCCTGCGTGTCCTGGGGGAGGGCTGGTGCTTGCGGCATGCTCCGGAGGGCGAGGAGGAGGAGGAGGATGGCTTCCCCACGCTGCTGGGATGACGCGGAGAAGACCTGTGCTCTCACGACCGGTCTCATGTGCTCTCCCTAATCCTGTGAACGGGCTCCGTGCACCTCTTGCACGAGCCGCAGGCTGTTGCGTGAGACCGGGAGGAGTCCGTGGAGGTTAATGCACCTCCGACATCCCGCTGTGCCCTCAGCCCTGCGCTCCAGCGTCGCGTGAGCTGGACCGCCAAGTCCCTCCGTGTGCAATTGTCCTTTTAAATATCCTTTTTTTTTCCCCCTCCTCCCCCTGCCGCTGAATCTTTGGATGGTTTCACCTCAATCTGTCCTTTCAAAGACTAACCCCTGCAGAATATTGCTGGTGGCGGCGCATACTTTTTTGACATCCAGAAGCGTGCTAGACCACTGAGCTGCCATTTGGAGAGATCAAATGATTCCCGTGGCTTTAAAATTATGACACTAGCCTTGAGGGCTGGAGGAAGTGGCTAGTCGTGAGCTGAAAGCTGCCCCTTTGAAGTTTGGGATTTCTGGAGACGTCAGCTTTTATATATATCACCAGCCAGGTTGCTTTTCATTTTGTTCGAGTGTTATTCTTGTCTGGATTCTTAGAGAGCAAGACCTTACTTCAAGGTAGAAGGGATGACGAGAAAGAGATACGAGCCCAGACGCTTACGCGTTACGTATCCCTTTGAAATATAATAGTTCAAATTTTTTCGGAAATAACACCACGCGAACGCCGTGCGCGTTTGTACACGGCGCTTCTCTCCTGGCCGAATGTAAATCAGAAGGTCCCTGGTCTGTGGGGGGGGGAAGAAAATAATCTGTGCTGGGTCTGGTTTGAGCTGTGCCCGAGCTGTGCCTGGCCTCGAGCCAGAGGTGCTTTCCCAAAGCCGTGGAGTGGATCAGCACGGAAAGCTGACGTGGGACAAGGAGACCTCTCCGTGCCCCTCCTGCGCGAGCGGGGTCTGGGCATCGCTGCTTCCTAGGGGTGTCGGAAGGACTACCGAAGGCAAAAGCGCTTAAGCAAACTGGATGACGGTGGTTCGAAGGGCTGTGTGTTTTCCCAGCTGGGTGTTGCCTTGTCCCCCCCAGGCATCTCTCGCATTAAAACCTGGGGGACTGGCTGAGGGGTGTTTTGCGTTGTGCCATCAGGTGGGACTGTGACAAGTACAGGTTAGGCAGGAAAAGCTTTTCCCCTCTTCGGAAGAAAAGAACAAAAAAATTCTGCCTTTCCCTTCTGTGCTTTTGCCGCTTTGTTTGCTGCCTATCCTCAAAAAATCCAGCACGATGTAAAATCGTCCACTGCATTTTGGGAAAGCCCACCGCTGCTTTGCTGCCTCTTCGCCATGATGCCGACATCCCTATCTTGTTCTGGCATCCAGCTGTCGAGGGGCCTGCTCCCTGCATCGCTGTGGTGGGTTTTTTTTCCATCTTTCACCTTTTCTTATGCAAGGGCACTTCTAAAGGAGTAATTATTTGCGTTCTCATGGTTAACGCCTGATACAGGGAGAGAGGGGCGGCTCTGCGTCCTGCAGCATCCGCTCTCCCGTCCGGCTCCCGCGTACATCAACGTCTCCTGCCTACGAGGAGCTCTGGGACCAAACAACAAAATAAATAAATAAATCCCCTCGCACACAGAGCGGTGACAGATCTGGATTGTCTGGAGAAGATGAAATAATTTATAAGCTTCGGTTTAATGTTCCTGTTTCTTTTTTTGTGCGGCTGCCACCTCCCCACCTTCTGTCACTGTCGTCTAAATGAATTTACAAGGAAAAGAAAATAGTCCTCGCTGATGTTCTCGCACAAATGAAACATTAGCCAGAGAGACAAAAAGAAAATAATTGATTGTGAAAGCAAACCCCCTTTGAGACAGGCCGAGCATTATCAGGAGCAGCCTGGGAGAGGCGGTGGGGGGACAGGGAGAGGGAAGGAGGAGGAGGAGGAGAACAGAGCGGGCTGGAACAACAAATGTAGCATTTATGATAATTATCCACGTTTTAATCCCTGTTTCCAACCAAGCATTCGCTTCCTTTAATTAGTTCTTGATTAGAAGGAGATTATCTAATAAATTGTTCAAATAAAGAGCGGGTTATCTTTGCGGTGTTCCTGCATGCGAAGTTCTGAATGGATGGGGATGCGGGGACAGGGTTTGAGAGGGCCGAGAGCACGGAAAACCTGGCTTTGCTTTGCTTTTCCCTCGTTCCCTCGGCTGCAAATATTGGCCGTCGCTGGCATTAGCGATGCGGCTGGTGAAGTAAATCCATAATTAAGCTGAATTAGCGTGTACTCGGAAGTTTTACATGCACAGGCACAAAGAAGGCTCCTGCTTGGAGCGTTTCCAGTATGACTTGCAGGGAGGGGGGGAAAGAACAAATAAAACCTTATACTTTATTTAAAAAGCACTTTGCTGAAGTTAGTTCCGATTTTTTTATCGTGCTGTGTGCTTAGAGAACGCAATGTGGGGTTTCCGGATGGCTGGTTGAACGGGACCTCCTTAGTTTACCGGGTGATCTTTGGAAACGGCACGTGGAAAGTCACCTCGGTTGGCCTGTGTGTGTCATCTGGATGTTGCTGTGCTGAGGTCCCTGGGTGACGTACACAGAAATTAGACGGGCGAAGTCAACGTCGGCAGCTTAACCCACGCTGAAGCTTCAGCAGAATCCCTTGCCCTGCCTGGAGAGGGCTTTCATCTTGTGTGCCTTCCCAGGCCCTCGCTGTTGACCTGAGCTGGCCAGCTGAGATCCCTTCATAGGCAGAGATCAGAGATGGTTGCATCTGGGGTGAGAGTCTTCTGGTCTCTTCTTGATCTTAAGAGAAAGCCAGCTAATCCCTGAAGCGCCTGTTTCTTCTCTGTTATTTAAGGGAGGACTGTACAGCAGCTTTCGTGGATGCAGTGACATCCTGACCGCCTACAGCGGGACACGTGCATCTCTGCCATGGTATCTGTAGTAGGTGGTTTCTACCCCTCATCTCTCTAATTTGCTTGAAACTTGGGTGCTGGAGTTTTCGCTGGCCTCTGCAAAGCTGTAAGCCAGCTCTCCCACCTCGCGTCCCGGTGTTCGTAAGTTCTGCGAGGTGGGCGTTAAAAGGTAGTGAGGACTTCTGCTCTTAGGGGCACCATCTCTTAATTGTACGTCTCGCCCAAGTGCAGAACCAAAGCTGTGCCAACAGGTTGATCTACGGACCCTTCACTTCTCTTGTCGACTCTGACAATGAGTTATCTGCACTGTTTCGTGAGGCTTTCGGAGCTGGTGGGAGACACGTTATATATTGGGGGGGGATATATTGTGTCACACTCGCCCTGTGCATGGTTTTTAGTTGTCTGAGGTGTGTAGGCGTGTGCTGGCTGTTCAGACGGGACTTCTGGCAGACGGGGTCAGGTCTAACACCTTCTGCCGTCTCGGTCCAGCTGCGTCGAGTTGCCTTTCAAAGGCTCTACATGACCCCTTCTTGCTGAGCTAGCAGGGAGCTGGAGTTTGACTCTAGCCGCCACTGCGAAGTAGGGCCAGATACTGAACTCTTCAGCTTCTTGGGAAGTTTCTTCATTTCTTTGGGCAGCAAGCGCTTTCCCGAATGGTGTCCAAGTTATGACCGGTGTCAGCATTTGTGAGAAGGCAGAGTGCCTTGATGCACTTACTATTAAGTACAGCCGGGTGGGTTTGACCGAAGGTGAAATCCAGCGCGTCTGCAATGAGGAGGCTCTGGGATGCCTTCGTTGGCCAGACAGCTAGGTCGTGCAGTCCCGCCGTGGCCTGGCTCCACCCTTTCTAATGATTTCCTAGACCCGTGGTTGAGCAGTCAATAGTTGCGTTGTCTGGTTCCAATCCAACTTGACAGGGGAGCAGAGATCTTGAAGATACCGAGCTCGTGCGTGCTCCTGCCAGCGCAGATAAATCCGTCTGTGGCACCCTCTGACATTCCTTGCCGCTGTTGCCTCTTGACCGTAGAGCGATGGTTGGGTGGTGTCCCCCAACGTGCTGTCGCCGGACCGAAGGATTCTGTCAGCATCTTGCGGTGTGTCGCGCAGGTGCCGTACGACCCGGTTTGGCAAAACCGTGGCGTAATAAGAAAGAAAGGGGGGACTTGGCAAAGTGGGAGCGAGAGGTTGGGCAGCGTCTCGCCGGGTTTGGCAGGGTGTGTATTTCAGCCAAGGGCGCGTCCTGCTTCGTATCTGCCCAAAGTGACCTCCTATCGATCCAGGCAGTCGATAGGCAGCTACTTAAGAATAAAGTTCCGTTTTCTTTTCTTATTTCTTCTTCTTCACTTTAATTATCTAAGATAGATAAGCAGCTGCAGGCCAATTAGAAAACAATTACCCGCCGTAATCAATGCTGGCATGGAAAAAGGGGGAGGGTGAGCATAAAAGCTGAAGAAATGTCTTAAAACGCGGCGCTGAGGTAACACTATATGCGACTCCATCCTTGAAAGCCCTTTGTCTTAACTTTTCCGAGGTAAAGAGCCAAAAATGCCTGCGCAGGGAGGAGTTTCAGGCAGAAACGAGCCGAACCAGTAGAAAAGAGTACGGAAACCCACCGCCCCCTCCCCAAAAGGGCAGAGTTAAGGACGTCAGGGTAAGGAGGGGGACAACAGCCCTCTGATTTTTTGAGCAAGTCCCTCTGTTTTCCTGCTCTGCCTTCGTCTGGGAGAAAACAAGCCTAATTTTCTGCAGGCGGTAATGGGCTCTGCACCGGCTATCGCCGCTCGCCGATGAGATCTCGCGGTTATAATAGGTGGCCGGATGAAAATATCAACTCGGTTCTCGGTGGCGGTTAAAGGAAGAGAATAAAATGATAGGAATTACTAGAAAAGCGGGGAAGGAGACAGCAAAGGGTATTACGCCGCGATAGAGGGTGCATCCACGATCACGAGCGCTGCGCGCAGCTCCGGCCTGCCGCCGACTCCGGCGGGAGAGGGGAGGGTGGGGAAGGGTTCGGGGAGAGGCGAGAAGGACGATCGAGGCGCGGAAATGCTTCTTGCGCAGAGATTCAGAGGTAATGAATGGAAATGATTGCTGGCTGCTCTTTCCGATAGAAAAGCTCGTGGGTAGCAAGTAAAACTAAGAGATGGCGCCTCTGAGGTGGACTGAAGATGACTATTTTTATTTTTTTTTTTTTTTTAACGTGATGGGTAGCGAAGCTGTAAGCCTTTCTGGGTGTTAAACTTCACGTCTGCTCAACGCGCAGCCGAAGGGCCCTACGGAGCGATGCAACGCGTCTGCGTGCGGATGCCCCCCGCCCTCTGCCTTGTCAGCGCACAAAAAAGGGCTTTTCTTCCTTCGCAGCCCAATTCCAGGCAGGCTGTGCTGGTGTTTCGCCGATGTCATTGTCTGTCACCGTGGCGATGGCTGGACCGCCACCGTCTCGGCGTTATGACCTCACTGCCGGTGCCTGAAGAGGAAAATTGCGTCGAGTGGGAGAGGGCAAACCTTGGTTTAAGCAGCGATTAACGGCGCTTTATTCCATTAGCCTTCAATTATCGGTGGTCTCGCGGCAGGAAACCTGCACGCCGGCGCCCTTCGGAAGCGTGGGATGTTTAACCCTCTAAAACTGCAATCAGAAATGGAAAAATGGGATTTTTTGCCAGCCCAGCCTCCAGGTTGCGTGTGCCTAGATGTTTTCTGCCCTCGGCCCGGCCTGCTTCTCGTGACAGATGGCCGGCTGGAAGGTTTTGGCATGAAATCTGTTGCCGACGTCCGTGAAACGCAGTGACTGAAACAGAGGATGAGATGACTAGTTATTAGCAGTAAAACAACCCCTGCGGTCCTGCAGCCCCTGCCCTGTGTGGTAGAATCCCAGAGAGACATGGGAATGACCCCGGCATCTCCCTGTTCACACCCGTTCCTCTCTGTCCTGCCAACTTGCCTTGTGGAAAGGCGTCCCACGGACCTTTCTGCTCTCTTTTTCCCTTTCCCCGCAGCTGGGAACGCCTGGAAGGTGTTATTTTTGTAGGGATGTCGCCTAAGAACAGGTCGTACCTCCTCAGACTTGGCAAGGACCAGGGAAAGCGGGTGACCTGTGTAGTTCTCCTCTGATGTCAAACGAGCCCTGCCCAGAAAAGGTGATGATTACTTCGCTGTGTTCATGTGATAGGAAACGGCACAGCTGGAAAAAAATGGGATGTTTCCGAGGTAGGAGCCCGGTGCACGAGAGCCACGCTGGTCCCTCCCGCGTGCCGGCAAGCGCTTGTGCCCTGTCGTGGGACCCACGAAACGGGGAGTTCATATTCACAGGGTTGGGCACCTGGTTTTATTTGGGCGAGGAGAGTCTGAAACCTCCGAGCCGTGGGCGAATGACTCGGAGAGCCCTTTGGATGCTCCAGAAGTCGGTGTGGGGTGCGCTCTCGGAGCCGTGCCTGAGGGACTGGGCTGGAGGGAAGCCACCCGGGCTCTTCCTGCATCCCAGCACCACTGGTGAGCCCCCGGGCTCCCCGCAGGAAAATGGCCCTGGGGTCCTTCCCCACGCTGCTCGGTGGCTGCTGAGGCCAAAGCAGGTGGGGGACAGGGAAAGGGAAGCCACCGGGCGCGTTGGGAGGGCAGAATGCCGTGGGTTGTAAACCAACGCGGCCCTTAAAGGCTGCACGGGCATCCTGCAGAAGGACGGCGTCAGCTCGGCTACGTTAAAGCGGCTCCTTGCTACAAACCCCGGAATCCCTGCTTGCGGACGTGGCGGGGGGATGAGCTCTCCTCCCACTTCCCTGGCAGGCGAGAAGCTCTCAGGGCGGCTTTCTCCTCTCCGCCGGCTTTTTGGGCCGCCCCCGGCAGCGTGACCGCGGGTAAGCAGCCGCTCGGTTGCCAAATAGCTCCGTGCGAGCGGCGGGCGTACGAGCGAGACCGAACCGTCTGCAGTCCTTGAGAGCCTGAAATGAGAAGCAGGGCTGGGGCTTCCCGGTGCCCATCGGCAAAAGGTGAATTTTCTGCCGTGTTTCTCCGAGGAGCGCGTCCCAGCTGGCTCCGAAGCCGGAGAAAGCGCTGCTAGGACCAGCGCTTCCCTTGGAAAGGCTGTTTGAGAATTAGGGAGAAACGGCGGCGTTTTCCCCTCCGCGCTTAATGTCGCTCTGATTGCCTCCGACAGTCGCCAGTATTTCTGCTTCATTATATACGATGTGCAATAACAAAAGGGTTTGGGTGTTTTTTGTGTGTGTGTGAAATATTAACTGCGCGTAAGTGGTTCGCTCGTAATGAACCGTCTACGCGGAGATTGCTAACTACAACGTAATTATCAGACCTCGGTGAATAATTCATAGCGAATAATTTAATCATTTTAGTCCTTTCTGCCTAAATCAGACAGTGACTCATGATTTCTGAGAATTATTCTTAGAACACTTTAATGGCACCTATTTTACTCCCTGAGGTCAATCAGAAGTATTTGAAGTTTGACTGTGGCAGGCGGATCTGTTCCTTGACCAGGCAGGAACAGGCTTTTGTTACACCAACTTGAAAGAGGAAAGATAAAAATGATGATCTTTTGTTCAAACTTGCTGCTCCAGGCTCTGCTATTCTCGAACGGCTTTGCTGGTGAAATTGGGGCGCTGAAACGTTTGTGGCGAGACCAACGCGTGAAAGCAAACAACGTAGCTGCCGTAACGCGTTGTTCTCATCGTTTATCCTATTTTAATAATCACAAGCCCAGCAAACAACGGGCTTTAAGCTCGTCCTCGTTGCAGGTCAGTGCACGTGGGCTTAAAGAGCCGTAGGAACAGAGGGGCGAGGAGAGGCTTCCTTCTCCTGCAGAGCAGAACGGCACCAGCTCCAAGGCGAGAAGAAAAAGGATAATGTAAACGCGTCTCCCAGGCCTTTTGCTCGGAGAACTTTCTGATCTATTCCCCAATTCGCTTTTTTCCGAGAGCGAGCGCGCTGCCTTCGCTTCCCAAAAACATACATGATCCGTCACAATTTATCACCTCTGGTTTCGCGAGGAAGGGGCAGACAAATTCATCTCTATAAAAGCTTCTTTTTTTTTTTATTACAGTTAATACGCACCTTTCGCCTTGTGTAATGGAGCTTACGTTTTGAAAAAAAATAAGTTTGACATCTTCCTGTTTTATATCTTATTTCTGCGTTGCGGCACGCAGCATCCCTCTCCGTTCGCGCGAGCCAGGCAGAGTAACGGGGCAGCGCGCGCAGCTTTTCTTTCTCTCCGTCTCCCGTTCCGTGAGATGCGGCATCGCCGTTCGCTCTCTTGCACAAACCTCTCTGACGTGTTTAGGTGTTACCCAGCCGTACGGATTTCCTCCTTTCCTTCCCTTCTTTCTTATCCGGGATGTCAACGCGTTGCAAATTGCCGTAGAGTCACCGTGACTCCGGTGTTCCGGGCCCCTTTGGCTGGGGAGAAGCATCCCGTAGATGACGAGGGGTCTCTTTCTGCGGGGAATCGTGCAACTCTTGACGTCGCCTCCCGTGCGGACCTGCTCCCGCAGCAGGTCCCGTTGGTCCCTGGGTGGATACGTCCTAGGGGGATAGGTCCCCTGTGGGAGGGGGTGTTGGGGTGCGGTGGTGCTGGGAGGCACCCGTGGGGACGGGTCCCCCCTTGGGCATCCC
Organism: Phoenicopterus ruber ruber; assembly: GCA_009819775.1. NCBI lineage: Eukaryota > Metazoa > Chordata > Aves > Phoenicopteriformes > Phoenicopteridae > Phoenicopterus > Phoenicopterus ruber. Next base: position 3,906,640 of record CM020221.1, read on the forward strand.
CGCGGCGAGGCGCCTCGCTCTTCGGCATCGCCGTGTCCTCCCCCCTGCCGTCTCCCCTCCTTTCCCCACGCTTTCCTCCATCCGCCTCCGACCCTTTTTATTCCCGCAGGGGCTGCAAAGCCTCCCTCCGGCCAGGCTCCTGCGGCGAAGAGACGGTCTCCTTTGACTTTGGCGCGTTAGGCTGTAAAAGAGCTGACCCCACCGGGGATCAGGCTTGACCCCAAACTGTTACGGGAAAAATGCAGACAATCCTCTAGCCCCGTCCTCCCTCCTTCCGTGCCCTCTCTCCTCCTTCGCAGGACCCGGGAATGCCGCCGCTGACTCTGGCAGCCCTCGGCCCCGCTCGCCCGTCGGGGCTTTGAAGATTTATCGTACAAAAAGGGGGGATGAAGAGCTCGAGACACACACAGAACGATTTTTAGAAGAGTTACTAGGAAAGGATCATTGCCGTCGCTATTGGAGCAAACCTCACTTGCGAAGCGTTCTTGTTGTTTCGCTCCCGTCTCCCGGGGAAAGCACAACACATCGTCCCTACCTGTCCTCTCTGCTGGGCGCCCGTGTCTCTGTGTGACGCTGACGGGAACGGGCTGTCGGCACCGGGGTTTTAAGTGGGTCCGGGAGAGCTTCGCCCCAGCCTCTGTATCGCGAGTCGGTGGTGTTTTGTCGGGGAGACGGGGCAAGTCGTGGCTTCGCGCTGGGAACAAGGCGGCATTCGGGGGAGAGGAGGGCTGAAACCGGAGGGAACCAGGTTTCTGTTGTCCAGGTAGCTTTGGGAATCTCCGGCTTAAAAAAAAAGGCAGCAAATGAGCTGCTACGTAGGTTTGCCGCACCGCTTGTAAGCTGAGAATGTGAGTTGCACAGTGCCTGTGTGAGAGCTCAGCTGGAGGGAAGATAACCCAAGTTTAGAGACGTAGAGGGGGAAAAAACCCACCAAAACATGAGTTTTATTTTTTTATATTAACGTGGAAAAAACCTGGTATGTCTGCACCTCCTGAGGTCCCCACAGTGCTGCTGAAATGTGGGATCGGCTTTGAAACGGGCTGGATGGGAGCTAGAAAGCGGGCTGCGAGCCACGCACGCCTGGAGCATCCGGAGATGTCCGCTCCATCTGACGGCTCCCCGGCCTACGGCTGCGAAGCGGTTAAAATAATGTTTTTTCTCTTTGCTGCGTTCAAAAAAAATCACTGAAATTATGCTCCTTTTTGGAGACGGACGTCTTTGTCCCCTTCTTCTGGTCCCTGCCAGCGCAGAAGTCTCTGGGGAGGGGGAGAGCGAGGTATCGGGTGCCCTGAAAAATAGTGGGGTGCAATGGCTGTGCGAGCAAGGGACAGGCAGCTGTCCTCCCTGGAAGCTCTCCTCCAGGGAAAGCCCATCCCAAGGCCAAAGCAGCATTTCCGGGGGAAAAATGAAGGCAGGAGTCGCCGGGGAGGTGGCTTAGGACAGCAGCCCACCAGCTCTGTACCTGTGCACGAGGAAGAGCGACCTCCTGCAGCCTGGGCATTTGTCTTCTGTCTGAAAGAAACAACCCGAAAGCCGCTGCCAAATTACGGAGCAAAATGCACGAGTCTGACTTTTTCTTTTTTCTTTTTCTTTTTTTCTGGGTTTTTTTTTGAGCAACAGATGTGAAATCTCATCAACAAGTGAGAAACTTGATGTCGGCTCCATATGATCACGGAGCCCCGGGTACGATCACCTGAAGTCTCCATGTCCAGAGGCTGGTTTGCGCCGTCATGAACTCACCGTTTCTTTTCTCATTCCCTAGCGTGTTTTCCTGCTAGATGATCCCCTCGGAAGCGGTACGTCATAGCTCCTCTTTCTAGTTTTGATCGAATGTACCCCAAAACTCACGCTCGCGAGAAGCGAGCTCTATCTCCTGGATGTCTCTGGAATATCAGAGGGATTTTTTTTTTTTCTCCAAATCAAGTCACATAGGGCCCCCATCTCGCTTCACAAGAGGCGCAGATTCTCTGGACACTGAATTAGATACTAAAATTACCAACTGGGTATTATGCAGAGCATGTTGACATGAAAAAAATAGGCTATTTTCTTTTTCTGAGTAGAGAGAAATTGGATGTGTGCGTTCATACGCGCTCTAGATTTGGATACTGCATCATTGTGAGAAGGACACGAGGTGGAGAGTATCTGGGGTATGTAAATGAATGCTTTAATTATTGGAGTTTGCTGATTTCCCGTGCCTGGCGCTGCCGGAGCACCCGGATCCTACGCGGATGCGGAGTTTACTCGGGTCAGGCGAGCAGCTGGGGTCTCGTAGCTGGCACATCTGAGCGATACGTGGAAAATACCTAACCTGGGGTTGGAGATGGGGGGGGGGAAAAAAGGTGACGATGATTTTGGTGCCGTAACGTAAGGCTTTGAAGACCGCTCTTAAAAACTGGAACCGAGGCAGGGTCTTGGGGCGCAGGGCTGACCCCTTCCAGGCGCTGCCTGCTTTCCTGGCGCCGCAGGCTGAGCGTTTCCACGCCAGCTTGTGACTCAAGCCTTGTCCAGATGTCCCGCACGTCTTCCTCGCCCCCTGCGCGCCCCGGTCCCCGCCGCCTTGCTGGGAGGTGGGAAGCCCCCGCCATGCGAGGGCTTTGCCTCCTCATTATCTCATGGATCCCCCCCGTCTGCACCCTGGGCTTTTCACAGACCCCCATTATTTCCAATCCCCTTCACTTGTCAAAAGTAATTTGGCGACTTATTATCGGTCAGACAAAACAGCTCTGGGCTCCGCCGGCCCCCGTGGGGGGCCCGGCTCCTTTCAAACTTCCATCCCTCCTCCTCCTCCTCCTCCTCCGTGCGGGCTCCCCTCTCTCTGGGCAGAGCCGCCGAGCGAGCGTGCGGCAGGCAGATCCCGGCTCCAATTAGCAGCCTTGGCAAAAGGGCAGGAATTTTAATCAGTCGAGCAGTCGATTATATCATGGGCACCCTTTGCCCTCTCCCCTTGCTCCCCTCTCCTCCGCCCCGCGGCTATCGCCCCGTTGCCTCGCCATCCGTGGGCAAGGCTGCCCGCCCCAGCTCCGAGCCCTTCGCAGCTGCCGGTGGGACCCTGGTTGTCCCGGAGCCCGGCGGTGGCCAGTGGGTTTGTCCCCTCCGAGGCACAGCCGCATCCCTGACCTCCACCTGAACTGGGGCTTCATGCCCTCCCAGACCTGCCGGGCCAGTGGCGGTCGGAAAAAGAGGGAAATGGAGGAGGAAAGTGCTTTGTATTAGTGCAGCCGGAGGCTCGGGCTCAGTTTTCTCGGTTGGATGTCAGGGAGAGGGGTGGGACGGGGAGGTTTTGAGAGCTGAGCCTCTCCTCCTCTGCATACGTGGCTCTTGATACTGATCGGGATGTCAGCTCTCCTCTGAGACGGGCTTAGAACTTGGGGCAGCAGGGAAACTTCCAGGCTGTTAATACTGGCACTCGCTTATCGGGAATAATCCCTTCAGATCTGATCTGCTATTTCTGTTTTATTTGCTGCCTAAAATGGCCTCGTCTCCCGCGCCGTGCAGCCAGCAACGCTCGGGGCTTTGCTGCGTCTCCAACGTAGCTGAAGGAGCCCTTCCTACGTTTGGCGTTTCTTATCGTTTCGCTCTAAGTATTACTCTTTTGCCATAAGATCAGGCTCCAACGAGTCCTTAAATCCACGCGAAACCAAACCCTAAATCCCTGGACGCGCTTTACAAGGTAACGTGGCTGATAGCAGTAAATAGATGAGCTCCTGCGCAATCATTCCCAGATTTTGGTTGCAGAAGCTGTCTCAGTTCTCTTCTGCACAGTAAATGCCTCTTCCCGGGGCGTGGAGCCGCTCGGTTGTCTGTCCGTCCATCCACCCATCCCGCCTTTGCCCTGCGGCGGGATCTAACCGCGTCTTAAGCAGCACATTAAAGGCTGAGCCCGTGTAAAGCTGAACCCCCGACCTTTCGGCGCGGAGGTGCGAGCGGCGGTTAATTGAGTCGCGGTGACGCACGCCGGTTCTCTGCCGTGGTAATTACCAGGCGTTTAACAGCGTCTGGGCCGTCGGAGGGGGAAAGTCCTCTCCCACGAGTTGCCGGCTCTGGGTTTTGCGGGAGGAAACGTGCAGCGATGCCGCGCGGGGACGCGTGCGCAGATGTTTCGGGACACGCAGGCAATTACCGTGGGCACCTTGCTCCCCTCTGCAGGGGCTATTACATATCAGCGGCGGTGGCAAGATGGTCGGGAGCTGATGGTACGTGATGGGGAAGAGATTCTGAAGCCATCTGTCTGTAGCGAGCGTGATATGGGTAACATCTGGTGGGCACGTGTAAAAATAGGATTATGAGCGAAAAAGTGAATGTGGGAACAACATCTTGCCTTAATCCCCCTCCTCCCCTTATTCACTGAGATATCAGATGTTCTCAGGTTGCGAGTCAACGCGTTTTTCTCGGTGCGTCAAATATATACAATTTACTAGCTGGGTATTTTAATATGCTGCAAGCAGAGGAAGAATAACTGGGTCTGTTTCCACTTAAAACAGGGAAGGAGGGGGAGGGAAAAAAAGGTTGGAGGAGAAGGCAAAGGCCGCGAAGGAGACGGCGGTTTGCTGTTGGTCATTCGGCCCGTTAGTGGCAAAGAGAACGGGGCGACTGCCGTGCCATGACTCTACGCTTGCTCTCCTGGAAGGTACGATGCGCGCTTGGCAAGGGACTGACGGAGCCGCCCGGTTTCAAACCAGCGTGGTGTTGAGTGGATAAAATGCTATGCAGAAACTCGGGGGAGATTTCCTACCGGGGGAAAAAAAGAAAAAAAAAAAAAAGATGAACAAAGTGGAGAGGAGACCATAGCTAGACTAGGAGAAAACAGCTGATCCCACGCTTCCCTGTTAAGCGTCTCTCTTGCTTTGATTGATCTCCGTGAGGAACAAAGGCTTGCCAGGCTGCCAAGTGTCTCGTGTACCCCGCCGGTCTGGTTTGAGCTCCTCCATCTACTGCGAACGCGAGATCTGAGATGGATGTCTTGCTCGAGATTCAGCCGTGTTCCGTTTCTGTCATCTCGAGCTGAAAACATTCCAGGATTAGACCAAAACTGGCAATTCTGTTGCTCGTGGATGATGCGGAGCAGGACGGGCTTTGACTCCGACGGGCCGGTGACAGTGAATTGTCAGTTTTCTTGTTAAATCAAATAGATGTGATCCACGGGGATGAGATACGGGCAGCACACTAACCACGTCCTTAGAAGGATGGGCTACCCTTCAAACCACAAGAAAACCACCCTCTTCACCTGGTGCCCTGCCCTTTATCCCGGGCTGTTGGGAAAAGACCTTCGGATGTCGTTAAATACTTGGATTTCCCCTCTGAAAAACTGAAGTGAAGGGAGGACGAACGCGTTCGGCTGCTGGGAGCGCGGCACGAGCCGCCGCGCCTGGCGTTCGCTGCCTTCTGAAGCACCCAGCAAAGGCAGACAGAGCTATTGCCCCTCGTAGGGGGAAAGAAAAGCCCGGGAGCTAATAAATGGGTGCTGAGTGCCTCGTTTTGTGGCTGCGGAAGGGGAGCGAAGGGCGCGCATCTTTTCTACCCCCTCTCCTTCCTCCTTCAGGGCGGAGATTCCTACAAACGCCCGCGATGCGAGATTCGGATCGGCTGTTTCGCAGCAGTTCAGCCTTCGCTTAGGACCCGAAATAACAGCCAAATTCTTTCGTAAGGACACCGCAGCCAGCAGCCCTTAATATTGCTGGGCTCACTTGAAAATACTGGCTGTAATGGCTGCAATTAGGAACTGATGGCCTTAAATTTGCCATCAGACCTAATGCCTAGTTTTTCTGCCTGCTTCTTGTTTCCATTCTGCCTTTTTGTTGGTGTTCCACAGCCACAATTATTTGTCATTAGTCATTAATCTTGAAAGCATCAGCTTCCCCCCCCCCCCCCCCCCCCTTTCTTTTTCCCCAGGAACTGTTGCCTGCTCCCTGGTTTTATTGTTCACCGTTTTCCATCGCTCTTTCTCTTGCCTCAGTCCTAATCGGTTTTGTACTGCTCTAAAAAGTTGGGGTTTTTTTTTTCCGACGGGGGAATAAAGCGACGCAGCGAACGTGCCCGAGAGACGCGCGCGCAGCTGATGCTGCCTACGCCTATGGGATGTTTATGCCCTGCTTACGGCCCGGCCCGTGGGGAGGGGGCACCGTCAAAGCGTTTTTCATTACAGCTGTAACGATCCTGGATTTTTCTGGCTCGTCCAAGCAGGGAGAATACCTGCGAGCGGCAGGTTTTGGCAGGGGACGGGCATGACCGTGCCCACCCCGCAGCAGGAGAGCCTCCACGGGGTGTTTTTTACACCGGGGACCCCGGCTGCTGCTGGTGCGGAGCCCCAAATCTCATTAAAAGGCTGGCGCAGGTGGTTCCTAGCCGGGATCCTGCTGGAAAATGATGAAATGATACAAGAGGAGTAAATCCCGTCAGACCTTTGACCGGCATCAGAGGCGAGAGCAAAGGTGTGAAGGAATAAGGCCATGTCTGAAAGGGCGTAAAAGACGTCAAAACCACACGAGGGTGTGTAATTCAGCGCTGCTCTCTTCCTCTGGGAAAGAGCTGTCTTGCCAGGCACAGGTTAGGTGAGTCCTCGCTGGCAGTGCAAGCCCATATTGAGGCAACATGGGCACGTTCAGGTACCACAGATGTGCATTTCGTACAGCATAAACTAATACTGTTGGACTCCACGATCTTGGAGGTCTCTTCCAACCAAAACGATTCTATGATTCTATTTCCAATTGTTTGAATCCTTTGGCTAGAAAAAGTCATCCGGGTAGGGTGGGTTTTTTTTGTTTCTATTTTAACCCTCCCCTGGCAGAGGACACGAGGAGGTGCGAGGAAAGCCGTTGTAGTTAACGTGCAAAGGGTTTTGGCTTACGGGGTGGTGCCCGTTTGTGAGATGCCGAGCGAGACCTGGCAGCTGGCAGGCGGAGAGTTGCGCCTTGGAGCTGAGCGAACCCTCTGCTGCCAGGGCAGCCAGACGTCTCCCAGCTCGTACTGTCTTCGCCCCGGGGACAGCTCTGTGCGGGAGAGGGGTGCCGACGACGGCGGGGACCACCGTGGTGCCTCGCATCTCGTTTGCCTTCGGTCATCCAGCCGGTGTCTTGGTCCCTCAGGAGAAAGAGGTGCTCCTAAAGGTTGCTTCCTACTCCGAGATGTCCATCTTCTTCCTTCACCCTCTCCGAGACTGACTCCGACTGTTTTTCACCACTTCTGAAGTTCTTGTCGTCTTTACTGTTGCCAGGTTTCCAGACTTGTGGTGGGTTTTTCTTTCTCCGTGGTTTTTTTTTTCCCCGTGCATCCTGAGTCTTTCCAAAGAAATGGCAGGGGCATTTATGCTTCAGCTGCTGCTGGCCCCTCTGGTGCCTTCCAGATGGAGAGAGTTAATGTTGGTCCTAGTTTTCCTTCCTATGTGCACACAGGCTGGTGGAATAGGATGAGGAGGGAGGGAGCCTGGGAAGGATGCTCAGGGCGAGAAGAGAGGGGTTGTGCATCCATCCCAGCAGCGTGAAGAAAGTGGAAACAAAGCAGGGGCAGACAGAAGCCGGTTAAATCAGGCACGTGTCCGACTCACGCGCGAGACGTTTTGGCAAACGTGATCGACAGCGGCAAAGCGTATCATCTCTGATAGCTGAGCAATCTGTGGCTCTGATTGTAAAATTCCCCAGGGCTCTGGCAGTAGGTCCCTCGGCAATAGGAGACGGAGACAGCAGGAGAGAGAGACTCTGGGCAGCAGCAAAGTTGATTATTTCATTTTTGCCCCCAGGGTGTTTGTTCCACTGCCCCCCCCCCCCAGGTGAGACCAAAGGCCCTTGTCGTATGCGAACGGGCAGGGTTGTCTGGTTCAGGGTGGCCTCGACGGGACCCGACAGCGTGAGATCATCGCTAGACGGAGGGCGTTTTGCGTTTGGCCGTGTCCGGGCGTGCGGCGTGCCGTCGGGTGGCCGCCGGCGAGGCAGAGCGGACCTGCTGGTGGGGGGGAGAGCGTGCCACCCCGGGGCACCCGCGAGGGAACAGCCCTCCCGGCCAGCTCGCGGGGAACGCGTGGCGCCCAAGACGGGGCGAAATCGGGCGTTTTGGGGACAGAAGTGGGACAAAATCTCTCTCTCAGGAAGACAATATCCAATAAAACCAGAGAGTTGCGGGAGGGAGAGAACTTGTGACATTTAGGGAATAGCCAAAAATTCAGGCAGGCGCGTGACCAACAGGGAACACAATAGCGTTGCAGTATTCGGAGACCAGCTCCATTAAAAACAGGGTTGCTGAAACATGCCGAAACCACACGTATGGCCTCCTTTTCTTCTGTTAAACCTAGGAAAATGGTGGTGGGGAGGAAGAGGGAAGAAAAGGGTTGTTTTTGTTTAAGTACTGCGGGACTAGAAAGGATCAAAAGCTGCGCAGAGTCTTCCCTGAAGCACTAAACATTTCTTACGCCAGCCAAGTGCCCAGAACTTGGCAAGCCTTCATCAACTTGATCGCTATCCAGTAGTCAAACGCTGCTGTGGAAATCTTCCAAGTAGCTGATGACTGATCGTTAGTATTGTTTAAAAGCACGTTCAGCTTTTAGCGCTGGGTGAAAGCGCGTAAGGAACGCGGAGGTGCCTTACCTTTCAAAGCCGAGCTTAACGCTTCCCAAGGCATCGTAGCTCCTTCAACCCTGCATCTGCCTCTGTTTACAAATGGGGAAGGTGAGATTTGGGCCGTGCTGTCAAAGCTGGCGAGGGTGGATTTTTTTGGGCTTGGTACCAAGTCCCCTTGGTGGCAGCCCCCGGCTGCTGGGGAGAGGCTTGCTCTGTGTCCCTGCCCGTGCTCGGCGGGGACGCGGGTCCTCGGCGGTTGTGTCCCACCACCTGCAACGCCGCAGCAATGTTCTGCGGCGACTGGGCTTCGCCTCTTGCGGCCCGAGAGAAAGAACGGAGGAGGCCAGGCGTCTGAAGGGGACTTCTCCAGCTAGCTGGGCTAGCAGACGTGCGCTGGGTCTGCTCCTGCCTGCCCGCGCGTCCGAGGGAAGGACGCTCTGCGGGGGACACGCACCTTTTGCTCTGCAGCTTTCCCCACCCAGTTGTTGCTGAAAGGAGAAGGGAGGGTGCAACCCCTTCCTTTTGGACTCTGTTTCCCATCGGGAGATGCCCACCGAGGTGCCCCTGTAGGTGAGGAGTGCTGGAGATGTCAGTCTGCTGCTTTCCCGAGCATCTCCTCTAGCCGCTGGCAGACGGGCCGACTGTGGCAGAAACAGATGGAGAACTCCCAGCCCAAAAAACTTCCCTCGCTTTTCCTCCGCTTCGTGCGGATACGTTGCCTGCTCTTGGCAGCAAAGGCTTGGAGACCTCTCAGCCCCCAGGCCAGGCACCACCTCCCGCCGCCGCGGCTGCTCCCGACCGGAGGAGCCCAGCGTCTTTCCCGGGCGATCGGATGGCAGGAGCGGGGTGACTGTGGGGAGGAGGAGCTCCCCCGGTCCTCGGAGAGGTGGGGAAGCGGACGTTGCCCCTCTGTGCTGAGGAGGGGAGGAGAAGACCTGGATGTCTCCGAGAACTCTCCTTCCGTTCCTTACCCCGGCTGTATCGGCTCATCCCGCTAGGACAGTGGGTTGTAAAGCTCGTGGGAGGGAAGGAGAGCTGTGTTTGACACGGATTTTCCGATATGGTTAAAAAATGCTCATCTGTTCATAGCCCTAGAATTAGCCAAACGCTGTAGCAGGGCTAAGGGGAAAGAAATCAGCCAAACGCTCTATTTTTCCATCTAAAACCACCTAAGATGGATTCGTGAGAGACCGAGAGGGAACAGCACAGGCAAAGTGGACCTATAAAGACAAGGTAGCAAAGGCAAGTCCTGAATTTCAGGACACGGTGCCTGCCCTTTCTTGCTGCCTAGCAGAAATCAAAACAAAAATAAGCTGAAAACCCTTTTTCAGCCTCATTTTCAAAGCCATTTCTGGCCTGGAAATAGCCCTAAAATGAGTCTGAGAAGTGAAGAGCCGCGCAGGGAGGCTTACGGAGGGCTCTGCTGGTGTGCTAGTAAGGTTGGTTTGTGCGCAAAATGTATTATTACATATCTCGGAAAACAGATGACATTATATTGCTTTACATTTGTGCTATTTTTGCTTCAAGGCTCCAGCGTGATTTGTGGCGGTGGGGCCAGGGGAAGATAACAAATGGGTGTCGGGAGCCTATGAAGAATGGAATTTTCCCCCCTTCTATTACAGTATTAAATAGCTGTTTGTATTATGGCAATTTCTTTTTTCTTTTTTCTTTTTTTTTTTGTGGTGTGCTGAGATAAAAAAAGAACTTTATTTGCTAATGCCACATTATTTAATTTAATCAGGCTGAAGTACACCTTTAATAAATTTGCCTCCAAAATGAAAAATTACAAAGACGTGGCAGAAGAATATTTTAATGGAAAGTGATGATGTAGCAAGTTAGAGCAGAATTACGTCCCGTTCCTGCCCTTTCCTACCGCCCAGCAGCACAAGAGAGCGGCCGATATCGCTCGGAAAATCACGGGCCGCGGCACAGAAGTCTTTTTAGTTTTCCTATCCCGAGATCTCCTCCCTCGCGGAGTTGTTTTCCGATTTCTGGGTGACCTGCCGAGAAACCGGGCCCTTGAGTAGCGGCGCTGGAACGGGGCAGGCGGCGGCTATTGGTCCGCAGGCTGCGGAAGGCGAGGCTGGACCGTCCGGGTGTCGAGGTGTGCGTGGGGAGGGGGGTTCTTCCAGGGCAGGGCATGCGTGACGAGGAGGACTATTCTTAGACCCATGCTCAGCTAGTCCCGAATCCTCCCTGCCGTCCTTCCAGATGATGGCACTCGATGGTGCCAGCAAATATTTACCCAGCCCCAAAGCAACCTTGCTGCTTCTTGTGCTGGGAGAGCGGTGATGGATGGATGCGAAAAAATCAACATTTGCAAGCCCGTTGGAGGAGGAGGAGGATCTACGGATCTCGGGGAGGCTCTTGGGAGAGCTGAAGTCAACGGGGCTGACACCAGCCTCCTCAAATAACAGAGTCATTGCCTTCTCCCTCCCCAAAGCTGGAATTCAGTCTTTCCCTTTTATTCTGTGCAGATTTATTGAGGAAGAGCAACCGCGGCTTTATCAGCAGGCTAAGTTGCAGTACCACAGCAACGTCAAACAAGGTCTCACCTAGGCACAGCCCTGTTTTCCCCCCAAAATCTCTCTTTGCTCGTAAAACTGCTAAGCTGTCGAGTGGAGGAATGGAGGTTCTTTGAAACGGAGCAAAATAAACCCGGAAAGCGGAGCAAAATAAACCCAGAAAGCAGAGCAAACCTCCGCAATTAGGAGACGCGCCTGCTCTCTTGGAAGCAATGTGTCCGAACCCACCGCCGTGACCAGGTCTCACTTCGGCGATAAATGCCAAAGATAAATCTGGGCTGAAAGCGGGAATCTTTCCCTGCTTCCGAGTCCCTCCTGCGGGCGTTTCGGCGTGAAATGTTCTGTCGGCCAAGTCGCTGCCGCTCGTGAGAGAGAAGGTCCTTTGCTTTAGCCCTGCAGCTCTTCTCCTTCTGCTTGGTCTGTCAGTGATGTCATCAGGATCACAAAGTTCTGACATCAGAACGCGAGTCCGTGGGAGCAGCCATGACAGCTGAAGTATTACGGGTCCCCTGTAAGCAAAGCAAAAACTCGGATGAAATTTATGAGTCTTCTCTAGGAACCGATGTCATGCTTGGCCTGGGGCCACCATAGCCAACAGGATTTACGCTGCCTGTGCCGTGGGCCTCGCTCCCACGGGATCAGGCTAAGATTAATCCATCCAACACCGACGCCGTGCCACAGGGCACAGAGGCAGTTGTTGGGGAGAGCTGGCCAGAAAGATCAGCCAGAGGTGGACGTGCCCCAGGGGGAGCCCAGCGCACGAGCAGCTCTACCTGCTGGTCCGTTTTTGCTTGCTACTTGACGAAAAACGCAAAGAACGAGGCCAGTTACGTAGCTGTAGGACGCAAAGCTGATGTGTAATTTTTTCCTCGTCTTGCTCACTGGATGGACCTCGGTTGTTCTTCAGGCTCATCCACCAGGCGCGATGAGGATGCCCGTGATCTTATTCTCTGCATAACGAAGGTTCGGTAATGAGCCGGCTCTGCTGGTGAGCTGGCAAGCCAGCACGCCGCGTGAGATGTTTCTCTTCCGCTTCTCGCTCATCCTGGCTGAATTTCAGCTGATGGCCTCTGCGTCCCGCGGTTGCTCTCTTGGGTTGGGCAGACCTTTAGGGTGGGCTTGTGTACCACCTCCCGAGCGTGCTCCGTCAGCCGCAGATCGGCAGCGGCAACACAAGCTGTCCGTAAAAATATACTCTTCCCCAAAGGGTGAGCTGTGTTTTTCCAGGTTTGCTCGCTATCCTTTTACTAGTTTCCATGAAAACAAATTGCAGTTTTCATAAACATAAACTACCATCTGGCCCCGAAACGTTGGGGGGTGGTTTTTTTTTATCTCCCGTCGACGGGATTTGCAAACTGTCGGGAAAATCCTAGCAAGGTGAAAAGGGGTAGGTTTGGCACGGCTCCACCGAGCTTCTGCTCCAGCCCCGCTCGCTCGCGCTGAGGCCAGGTTTGCTGGCGTGGGTTCAGCTGCCTTGATTTGGTTGAGTGCTACGGAGCGTCATCCCGAGAAGGCTTTTTCTCAGGAAGGCTTGTTAGGGCCACCTGATCCCTTCACCTGAAAACACGCATCCAAAAAAACCCCAATAATAGTCCTTTAAAGCTGTTCTGGAGCAAGCTTTTGTTCCCTGGTGACTTGGTGCCGGGCACGGGCTGCCCGTAGCCCTCGTATTCGCGCTCCGGGAGCGCAGCACGAGGACAAAACCGGCACAGGACCGGGATGTGTAGCCTGCCCCTTAGCGCAAACCCAGTCCCGTCACCCTAAGCCGAAGAAATGCTCCCCCCGCCCCCAACTTCACTTAACAAAGCCATTAGCGCTCCTATTAAATATTTAGCTCGGCGCGTGGTGTTATCCTACCTGCGAGCAAGGAAGGGCACAGACCGGAGCAGATGGGACGGGGATGATTCAGAGCGTGGGGTTATGTCCCAGAGCGCTAGCCAGGGAGCTGCTTAAATCAAATCGGGCTTAGTAATGGGAAAGTACATAATTAGGTGCTTTAACGATCACGGCTGCCCTGTGTGAGGTTTTGCGCCGTCTCTACGGGCCGTTTTCTTAGAGTGAGTCAAGCCTTGGATGGATTCTCTGGAAGGGTTTCTGTGATCGATCTGGGTTGGGGGAGCGGAGGGGACTTCTCCAGGACGGTGGGGATTAAAAGGATGGGTTTGTGCGTGTGGCAGAGAAGAAATAAAAAGGCAAGACCTTACTGAAGATGGGAATTGAGGCAAAGGCACGCCAGCTTTTTTGGGTGCTGGAGAATAGAGGCAGTAAGAGATCAGCAGAAGTACGGTTGCCTTCGGTTCCTGTGTCTGTTCACCAAAGTTAATCAAAGGGTGGGAGCCTGACAACAGAACACAGCCGGCGAGGAAAAACGCGTGTCCCTAAGGCTGCCTGGCAATGGCAACGCGCCGAAGAGTCTTTATATTCTCACCGTCTTTAACAAATAATACCACGGCGTTGCCGCGGGTTTGGTGGATGCTGAGCAGACAGCGGGCGTAGAGGTGGGGGTTTGACCGCTCGAGGGCTTGCCCGCTTTCGGCACTCGCAACGAAGAAGGGCCGCGAGATGTTTGTTTCGTTGGGGTTTGTCGGGAGGTGGAATTCAAGAGGACGGGTTTGACACACAGACTCTTGGCAGGCCTGTTGACAAAGGTCACGTTACAAATCGATCTCCAAACCGCTGTCCTTTCTAAAACGCTTTCTTTCTGCCTTTATACCAGTAAACAGATTCAACCTCTTGATGAGACATCTTCCAAGGTAAAGTCAATATAACAAGGCCCGACGTTGCACAACGGGCTTAGGAATGGCTTGGGAAAGCCTTTGAATGCCTAAAGGGCTCCAGCAGTAGCTCTTCCACCAGCGCTGAGGCTTCGGTCCATCGCTGGTGTTAAGAGATGACTTACAGCTGAGAAAGGAAGGAAGCTGGCCAGACACGTTTTATGGAGCTTTTTCGGGTAGAAAATGCTTACTCATAGGGCATCCATCCAGGATACGGGAGATCACGTTCGAAGCCTCTGCCTGAGAGAGAGCTGGGATTAATTAAACATGCACGGGGCCAGAGAGAGAATCAGGCAGAGCAAACATGCAAAATCCTTCATCTTCTAGGGGCACGCTCGCAACCTGCGTATTGTGTTTCTTAGGCTGGCGTGCATTTCCCCTCCCTCTCGAAAGAATCAAACGCTAAATTAAAAGGTCTTGGAAGAGAAATCCCCAGATCTCACAATCCGCACGGTTCTTGTTTTCTGGCTAGTTCTCGTTCCCGGCACAGGGTATAGACATATTCGCATAAGGGTCATTCGGGGGATCTGCAGGTCTTTCTGGGATGCTGGACTTGAAAACTATGTTTAGATGCGGCTCAGAGTCCACCTGCATTTCAAAACCGATCAGAAATGCGAAGTGATGAGTTCCTTCGGGCTCATATTTTTTCCATCGCTCCCACATTCCTTAACGTGCGCTCTCCCCGTCGGCAACTGCCCTCCTGCTTCAACTAGAGAAAACCCGGCTGTGCCTCCTCTCCACCACCCCCAGCCTTGGCTGATCTCTGTGCCCCCACCCCTGCGAGGACAAGGAGCTAGCACGTCTCATCTCCTGCCTGTAGGTCGCACCTTCGGTGAGCAATCGGCTCAAGGAAGAGCTGGGCGTCCCCTCTATTTTAAAGAGCGTGCGGCGTCTTGCACAAGTAGCAGGCAAGGAGAAAGACCTTAAACGCGGCCTGATTTGTTGCTTGCCGAAAAGGACTGTAATGCGAACGCAGTCTCGAATTGTGGCAGATGAGGGACGGAAGAAGTATCGGTATGAGACCCTCCTTGGACACTTCAACTCTGGGCTGCTTTTCCTTTGCAGCTCTTCCCCGCGTCTCTGAGACAAACCAGGAGCGCTCTTCTGTTTAATAATGGGGGAAATTCAAGCGATTTCAATCAATCAGCCTCACTCGGGGTCTCTGGAGGACCGCAGCTCCAGCTCTCCTTCCCTTCCCCGTTACGCTCAAAAACTACCCAGGAACATCACATTTGTAGGTTGGCAATTACTAAAGAAATCCCATCATTCAGAAAAACAGGTAAATTGTGTTGAGGCAGACTGTGGGCTCGGCTGCTTAGCAATGAAGAGAGCCGTCCGAAGCTCTATTTTACCCCACTTGGGGCATTTTTTAAATGCAACATTGTCCATCTCTTTTGACTCCTCTTGGCTGGAAGGAGAGAAATAAACGTTTTCCAGGGACCGGGCTAGAAAACTCCTCATCTCGGCTCTGAAAGGGAAGAGCCTGCAGTTACCCACGGGAGGATCTGATTGTACCTGAACAGATCGATATATTTTTTTTTTCCCCCTTACAAAGTCCCATCAGATTCCTGTCCGTGGAAATCTAGCCATCCCCGTCTCCGGCGGCCGGTTCTTGGTGGTACCCCCAGCTACCGGGGGGAGAAGGAATAGGTTGCTGATGTCTACCTGCAGCGGGGGTGAAGGAGAGAGAAAATGAGCAAGCAGAATCTCTTCCTTGCTCTGCTCAACATGCAAGGAGAAAAAAATCCGCTTCCCTTTAGTGAAAGCCATGAAAGAGAAAGAGGGAAGGAGGAAAGAAAGGAAGAGGAAAGTCATTACAAGGCTTTGAGTCTGGAGGTCTTTTAAATCGCTTAAACTGAATGTAGGTTGTCAGCAAAGAAGAAGAGCAGACACTTTGCTGATAGTGCGGGTACCGGTAAAGCCTCCGCGCTTCTAATGAGTACTGACAAAGCGCTTTCGGAGGGGAGGGAGAGAAAAACCCACCGGCTTTTGGAGTGGGGTTGGCCCTGCGGCGTGGCCTTCCTCTGAACCGAGATGCGCGTGGCTCGGTAAGGCGGACCCGGCGGATTCGCGTCGCCTTGCGGGACTGTCCCCGGGCTGCCGGGAGGGAGGAGCGCTAAAATGCTGATGGGGTCTGGGAGCACTTTGGCAGGGAGCAACGGCAGGAGACGGCTCCCTCCTTCTTGCGTCTGATTTAATGCTGACAAAGGGGGGTGGGAGGAGAAGGCCCTGCTCACCTACGGGTTTAGGAGGAACCTCTTGAACTTCCAGAGCAAGTCTTTTGAGATTTCGGTGTTCCCCGGGCCTTTCTGTAGACCCTTCACCCTCGGCAGGGCCATGGGTTGCTGGTTTAGCTCTGTTCTTGCAGCCAGTGCCAGGTGGAGATGCTGTCGTAGGATTACGCCTATAGCTATAGGCTCATGGTCTCGGGCCACGAGACCCAGTGCGGTGGCATGCCTTTTGCACCTCGTCTTGGTGCCCAAGTGACGAGTTGTTGCTTCATCATCGTGACGAAGGGTTTCGAACTCGGGGGCGAGCTCTTTTGCCACCAAATCAGGCAGTGGAGTGACACGAGAGTGGGCGTCCTCGCCTGCTGCCTTACATCCCAGCTGTGAGCAGATGTGTGTCCTTTACCGATGGTCCCACGGGGCCCCGTCTCCCTGCTGCTGGCTGGGAAAGCAAATGTTCTTGCTCACGTTGCAACTGTTGCTTCCAAAGTTACCTTCAGCAACTGCAGAGGTAACTTTTCCTTTAATGATAACGGGAAGAAAGAGTAAAGATGGACAAGAAAGGATGACAGCAGTGTGAATTAGCAGTCCGCGCAGCCCAGAGATGTATGGAGTAACCTCTTTCATGTCTTATTCTCGCCCAGGGATACCTTTGTCTTCTGCAGCACGGAAGGATTTTTAATCTTCTTCACAAAGACGATCTTTGCAGGAGGGGGGAAACAATCAGCTTTTATGGGGCTGTTCACTCCTTTATTTATTTGCAAATTCTCAGCAACAGTCAAACCTGAGCAAGGGATAAAAAAACAGAGGGGGGAAAAAAAAATAGAAACAATCCAGTAAAGGTGAACAGGAAGATGGGTATTTTTCTTCTTACTGTATCCCACAGAATAAGAAATGGATGTCTTACATGTATATAAATAATAGCCATCTATAACCGACTGGTATTGAGATGTAAATGAGGTAACAGTGGGAATTTTATCTCATTCAGTATGAAAAATGAGTCTCCCGTTACAGGGAGTTTGAAGGCACGCCTTTGAAGCCGAAGGCGCGAACCCTTTGCCGAAGCGCGGAGCAGTAAGGGAAGACGGCAGGCGATCTCCGGCTGAGACCCCTCCTGCCGCGCGGGGGTCCCCCCGTGCAGGGTCTCCAGCACGCGGTGATGGCACAGCGGCCAAAACCTGGAGGGGGAAGAGGAGCGGCCCGCGTGCTCCTGAAGAAGGGGGGATATGTCTTACTCTGCTTGAAGCATGGGAAGAGGTCAGCCTTGATCTCCTGCCCTCTGAATTGTCCCTGTGAAGCAGCTTAATACCTGCCCCTGCCCGATGCTGGAGAGAGGCACGGGGACCATGGGCTCTGCTGCAGCACCCGCGCTCTCCAAGCACCGAGACGGTTCTCCTCTTGACGCGAGGAGCGTCAGACAGCGCTTTGTATCCATCCTTTTCTCCCATTTTCCATCAAAAATTTAGTATACAAAGGACTCTCGACGCATACAAGAGTCTTCCCTCTCCATGAGTGTTTTCAGTCCTGGCATACCAATCGCTCAAGCGAGCTCCAGGCTTCTTATTAACGATTCCAAGTGAGATCCTATTAAAATGGCACTGTCAAGTTGGGTAGGACCAGCCTCTCTTCATCTGTCAAGGAGTCCCCTCTTGATTCTAACTGGTTTTTTTCTAAAAAACCAGACAAACACCACCTCAAATTCACAGCATCTGCTGCTGAAACACAGATTTTGGTGGTTACTATTTAATTTTACGGAAGGCGCTGTTCATACGAGGTTGAGCCCACGTAGTGAAGAATTAGGAGATCGGGGTCACAAAGACGAAGCTCGATCGTAGTCTGGCTCCCTCTGCGAGCGTTTGTCAGGCAGACAGAGATGGAGGGAAGAAACCTGCAACAACACAAGATTCCCCTAATGCTGCCACATCCTTGGTTTTTGCAAGAGGTTTTTGGTCACAACGGGATGACTGGAAAGTCTTTTCGGAAAAAATTGTGTTACGCTGTTGGCTGGAGATATCTGTGGTCTCTACTCCTGAATATATACACATACATAGATATATAGGGTTTTTTACTCGTTCAGACACAGAAAAGCAATTGGATCTTGCAGCTCAGACTGTGATCAACTATCTTACAAACAGCATATGGGCACGGAGGAAAAGGAATAGTTCCTGAAACACGTGGGTTTTGTATCCGAGCGTTTATCAAGCCGTGAACGAACCGGAAAATCGTGTGAAAACCCGTGTTTGTTTCTGCATGCTCCCCAGCAGTCGGGGCTGAACTCGGCCCTTGCGTTCTTAGCCCTAAAACCTGGCCTTGCCTGTAAAACACGGCTTTGGGACTGGGTAGATAAATGCTCTAATCTCGGCGCGTCGTAAACTTGGAGCGCGCCGATTCATCACCCTGCTCCTCAGCTGTAGGAGAGGGAATAACAGCATTTCTTTCTCCTCGCTGCCTCTCTCTGCCTTACCTTCCCCAAACTGCTGGCCTTTCTTCGGAGAAGTCTTTCTCCGACGCGTGCGGTTTGTTCACCGGCTAGGCTACCGACTTCTTTTTTTTAACAGCGCGGTGCTGCCGTAGTAAACGGTCATTATAAAGCTATGAATAGTTCACAGCGCTCCGATTAGGATGCTGTACTTCATTGCAGGGAAAAAAAAAACCAGAGGAAAAAGGTAGCTGCTGCTGCAGCGCTTGATGAGGAGACCCTTGAACTTCGCAGAAGGCTTTCTCGGGTCGCTCGAGTGGCCGGATAGCAGTCCAAGTCGGCGTCTTTTCCCCTGGGTCAAGGGCGTGAGTGGGGAGGCCGGGCCCTCTTAGCAGGCAGATACGTAGGTGGTGACGTTAAGAAAGCGGGAGCCCGAGGTCTGAACAGTTTCTGAGGTCTGATAGCTGAGCCCGACGTCGGACGTGCCGTTCTGGCTGTGGCTGAGCGACGCGCCCTCAGCTTCACCCGCCTTTTTCTTACCGCCCTGCAGATGGACTTGCTTAACGAAGCAAGACCCTGCTACCCACGGCTTACCTTTCGCGCCGGCCGCTTCACGCTTTGGTCATCCTCCTAAGCGCTCCGCAGCGTCGCGGGGGAACTCGGAGGGGTAAGCGACGGCAGAGCAGCCCCCGCTTGCTCCCGGGCGGTCCCCGGGGCTTTGCCGAAGGCACCGATGATGCTGGTACCTACCAAAGGATGCAAGAACTTGTAGGAGAGTAGAGGCCGGGGCGGGTCGGTAGACTAAGGCGCTTTATCTGCCGACTTGTGCAACAGCATCACAAAAAGCAGAGTGCAAAAATTACGGGGAAGAAAAGAGCACTTGGCGGTGTCCTTTTCACATTGCTCAGCCAAGGGCCCTGCTTTCCAGCGCCTTTGTGGCAATTTGCATGCTATTACCCACAGTACCTTCGGCTTTAATGCTATTACAGCTTGGCAGACTCTCTAACCTAATGATGACAAACACTGCGGTATTCCTTATCTGCGCCTTGCCAAAAACCCCCAACAATTATTTGGGGGAGGAAAAAAAAAAAAAGTGATTTGTCTGCTTTTTTCTTCCCCCTCCTCTCTCTTTTCCTCTTAGGTTAAAAAGGCTCTGGAGGAAGGAAACAGAGTGATAACTTTAGGACAGGACTGGCCATAACGCCAGCTGCCAGGTGGAGACCACGCTGCTCTTACTGCTCACCCACAGCCCGTGTCCCGCACCTTCCCCAGCCCGTCCCCTGTCCCTTTGCAGCGCTTCTCCCGCCACCTGCTCCTCCTGCCCTTTTCCCTGATCCGTTTCTCCTTTCCTTTCGTCCACCTTCGTCTTGGCTTTGGGGCAAGGACTTGTGTTTGGGAGTAATGCTTCCAGGTGATGGTTTAAGTGCCATCCTCTTCTAGGTCTACGTTGCGTTTCAGGCTTCCTTGCTCTTCTTTCGATAGGACAAGAGGAAACAGCCTCAAGTTGCACCAGGGGAGGTTTAGGTTGGATATTGGGAAACATTTCTTCATGGAAGGGGTTGTCAGGCCCTGGCACAGGCTGCCCAGGGCAGTGGTGGAGTCCCCATCCCTGGAGGGATTTAAAAGACGTGTAGATGTGGTGCTCGGGGACATGGATTAGTGGTGGACTGGGCAGTGTTAGGTTAACGGTTGGACTCGATGGCCTTAAAGGCCTCTTCCAACCTAAACGATTCTGTGCAATACATATCTGAGTGATGCAATGAGATATTCTGAGCTTCGAACGTAATTTCTGCTTGGGCTGGCGCTGCTAAGTTGGTGTTGGAGCCCGAGACCGTGCCAGCCAGCTGCTTGTTCCCCGGCAGGACGCCCGTAACACGGTTGTCGCAGCCCTGGGCTTTGTAATACCGTGTTTGGTAGGTGCCTGCCTCCCCCAGCACCGCGGGATCCGGTCCCGGGGAGGGCACTGCCGTGCTAAAAGGACACCCTCCGGAAAGTCAGGGAGACGAGCGCTTCGGCAGGGCGGCAACGTGGCCTTTCTCATTGTTCCCTGGCGCAAACCCAGCTTTTCATTATCTTATTAAAGCAAACAGAGTTGGGACAATAAGCCCGGTTCGTCTGTCGAGCAGAATTAACTCCCTGCGCGCGGGGGCTGTTGATCCAGCCCAGGTGATGGGTGACCCCGGGTGATGGGGACGTCCCAAGGATGGGTTCGGGCATCCCGGGGGATAACGGCGCTGCTGGGGCTGGCGCGAGCCTTTCTCCAGCCTGCCCGGCGGGGAGGGGAGAAGCTTTGTCCCGGAGAGGCAGGGGGGTAGCGCAGGGCAGCGTGCCGAGCTGGCCCGTCAGCTGTGTTTCTCCAGACAGAAAATGGTAAGAATAAGGCTCGTAAAACATCCATAATAGCTCTGGGTTTGGCTCCGGCAGAAAGCCCTGCTGCGCTTTCCCCTCTTCAGCTCGCTTCCTATTCAAACGTCCCGCCGACTCCCAGGGGACAGCGGGGAACACGCGCCTGGGATCGGGTTTTCGGCGGCCGAGCATCCGCACCCCCCCAGCCTTTATTTTGGGCTCCGCGAGGAGACGGGCTGAGCGCCAGGGGCAGAGCGAGGTTTGTTTGGAAACTGGCCTGGAAATAGAGTCGCAGCAGCACATCGGGCGCTCGCTGAGGCGTCGGAGAGGTAACCAGGTTCTCTTGCAAAGCTGCCCCTCCCTCCTCCTCCTCCTCCTCCCGCTCCCCGGCTTATTAATTAACCTCTGTTAATTAAGCTGCAGCTCTCATTGCTAGAAGGTATCGGCGTGTTCAGGAGCTTAGCAGGATTAAATACTATTAGATGTTCTTGGATAATAGGAATGCCTCTGCGCTCGGAACTCAAGTCTGGTGGCTGGCCCGTAAACCAGAGCTAGAAAAGCAGGGGAGAAAGTTTTTATTCACGTAGTCGTGCCCGAACCGGATAGTCTGGCCCCGTGGAGGAAAAAAAAAAAAGCTGTTTTCAGTAGCAGAGCTCTCCTTAACCTCCCCTGGGGAGCCAGAGGCTCCGAGCAGCCTCTGCAAAATGGGATGCAAGAGGAGCCGGTGGCACAGGAGACGTTATGAACCAAACGCGGGTGCGTCGTGTGGCTGAGATTAGCCGGAACTAGTACATTTTGTGCGACATCTTTCCCGCCTCTGCTGGGCGCCGAGCCTTGCGATGCCACCCGCTGCCCCGGGAAAGCATCCCGCCGGGGCCGGGAGGCGGACGTTTTCGTCCCTCTCCCCCTTTATACCATCCTCCTATAGCCGTCCTATAGAGAAGCAAAGGCGGCCGCGGAGCGTGCCGGCTTATAAAGTGAGCAAACATAATATTTACATCCATAAGACTCCCCGTGTTTGACTTAGAAGCTAAACAATTTGAGGGAAGATTGATTTGTTGCGTGAAAGGGTAAACCGGGTCGGGGTTACGAAAAGAAGCTTTAAATACCATTCACGAAAGCAAGGCACCAACTCCCCTCGCTGCTCTTCGAGGGCTGGAAACGTCACGCAGGGAGAACCGAGGCGGTGGGGGAGCTGCCACGCGGCAGCGGCTGGGAAGGTGTCCGCTCCCGAGGGCTTCGTCCAGCTCCACGCGTGCGGCTGGATCGGGAGCTGGAGCTTGGGTGGCGTCAAAAATTCCGACCGGTTCCAGGTCGGAGGTTGATTTATTTATTTATTTATTTATTTATTTATTTATTTATTTATTAACTTAGGAGCAGAAAGCTGAAAATTTCCCATAAAATAAGAAGTCGGATTCGGAGAGGCGGCTTGTTTAGATAACAATGCAGCATCCTAAAAATGTTAAAAAAGAACTTCTAAAAGTAAACAAAGCGAGCGTGAGAGAAATCCAAACGGTTCCCTTCCCTGCTCCGGTCAAACTTGTAATTGCTGGGAATTCGAAGCAGCTGCGTTTTCTGCTGGAAAAAGTGCTCTGTTGCATTTTTAGAGCAGTTTCCTTTACCGGAGGAGCCTCGGGAGCAGGATGGGGCCTTGCTCCCCTGGGTCAGACGGGCCGTACATGAAGCAGCGGATTTCAGGGGGGAGGATCAAAAAGGCTCTGGACGCCCATTAGGCATCTAATAATCTTTCGTTGCAGAAAAAAAAAAGAGGGTTATTTGGCCCTGAGTCATGCAACAAATGGCCTTTAGCGTGTTTCGCCCTTTTTCCCATGAGCAGGCTGTGACTTTTTCCTCCCCAAATGAACCGTGACAAGCCCCTATCCAAACAGTAATAATAGTAGTAATAACAGTAATTATCCCAGCAGCAATATTCATCATAAAAACCTCAATTTCTTTTTAATTCGCCGCTCTCAAGAGCGCTAAGCCACTGACATCAGCTGCCTGCCTGGGCTGCCGGCGCAGGGGTCCTGCCCGTCCCAGGACCTCCCTGGCTGGGACCGTGCTGCTCCGTAGCTCATCTGGGTGCCTGATGCTCATAACCAGGGTGCACCCAGAATTTGGCCCGTTTCGGACCGACGGAGATTCATATGCTCGGTCCCTTTTGCTTTCAGGGATGCCCGGTGGGTCCGGCTCTGCCGCGTGGGTGCCCGCTCCCGCGCACCAAAACCCAGCAGCCTTCTCAAGGGCGAATTAAATCCTCCTCCGATACCGCCCGGGCTCCGGCTCTGTGCTGAAGTCGTGGGTAGCCCCGGGTGCTCGTCTGCGGCGGCCACCCTTGTCATTCCCAGAGCCGGCTGGGTGCAGGGGAGACGAGGCGAGGCACCCTGTAACGCCTGGTGTGAGGCTCATCCCACGGGAAAGGGTGAGCAGCCTCCCGGCTCCATATTCGGCTGCTTGCGAGCCCTGGCCCTCCGTTCCCTTATTTGCAGGGAAAGGGGGAGAGGGAAGCCGAGGGGCAGACACAGGGAATCGGAGAACTCCTCCTCTTTCGACTGCTGCTTTTTTGCCCCGTTTGGTGCCTTCACGGTTTGGTTGCTGGAAGCCGAGAGCGAAGCAGCCTCTCCGAAAGCAACGTCTTTAGAGGCCGGCTGGTATTTCTCCGTGAGACTCGGGTAGCCGTGTTGCGGGCTGCAGCAAGAGCTGATGCTCCGCCACAGTCCCCAGCAAAAGCCCAATGTGATCGGGAAATTAGGAGTTTGGGGCAAAAAAATGCTTTGTGAGGTCACGACAGGTATGCACAGCCAGGGAGGAATCCTGACTCCGCTGAAGCCCGCGGGCTTGTTTTTGCTGTTGTGTTCCCAGGGGCTGGGACGTGTCCCACGTCCCGACGCTGAGGGGAGCGGAACGGGCAGAGCCGCTCGCGGCACCGGGATGGAGCCGGTCCCCGCGGCTCCTCTGGCCGCACAGCCCTGCCCGGTGCCGGGAGAGCCGCAGGCTCGGGGCCCTCCTTGGCAGCGAGACGGGCAGCCCCCGTCCCCATCTCTGCGCCGCGCCGGCTGCTCGGCGCTGCGACAATTCATCACTTCGTAAATATCTTCTGTTTTATTACATAAGCAATAAGCACTTTGTCGGAAATTGCATAACTTATAATCCAATTAAACAATAATTACATTGTAATGGGTTTGTAACTATGGCATTAATTAACTTTTATTGCCCTGTAAATTAAGCACGGTATTGATACGGAGTTGAGAGCAGACAGCTGGCTCCGGCGGCGGCAGGAGAGGGATGGGGAGCCCCAAAAGCCCTCGGGGGGACCGCCAAGGCCTGCGGTCGCGTGGCCGGCCTCGGCAAGGGAGAGCTTTGTCCGAGCTGTGAGCGTGTCCGTGCGCATCCCCTTCCTCAGGGAGGGGAAGGGTCCTGGTGGCCAAGGGTGCCAGGGAACCGGCTTCGCGGTGTTGATGCGGAGCCAGCGGCAGCACCGGCGTGGGAAGCCGGCTGCGTGTCGGGAGAGCTTCTGCACGCCTCCGCGTCGACGCTCATCCCTTCCGAGCACCAGATTCACCCACGGCTTGCAGGTGCTAAAACGACGGGAGCTCTGGCCAAGGTCCTCCGAGGTGCTCCGATACCTATCGTCGCTTCTGGCGGGAGGACCTGTGGCTCGCTGTTGGGAAATCGCCTCCCTGGAGGGGGTTTCTTAGCTGAGCGGCGGCACTTCAAAGTGCCCGGTGTCGATGGCAAGGCAACGCGCTCTTGCTGGCGCGCTTGCCGCCGGTGAGCGGTGCTGGGATGGCGCTCCTTCCCCAGTTAGCAGGGAGAGGGGAGCTCCAGGAGAGGCCGGACCCGCGGCTGCGGGATGCTCGCCCTCCGCCTGCAAAGCTCTCCCGTTGGCAAGCCTGGAAGAGAGGTGCCCTCGTCCCCGCCGCCCCGCCGGCTTTTAAGCTGTCGCCAGGCTTGGGGCTGCTGGAGCGAGCAAGCGCTGGGTCGCTTCAGCAGGATCTCCTCCCCGTGGCTCTCCAGGCTGGGAAACGACTCTGGGGACACGGAGATCGGGGAGACGTTTTGCTCGAGGCTCGGGAGGCTGCTGCTCTGTGCACAAAGCTTCCCCTTCCCTCTTTCGGGAGGGACGTGCTCCCGCGTACAGACTTCCAGCCGCTTTGGGCTGCCCCGGGCGCAGCCGGCTCCATGCAAGTGCTGCAGGTCAAGGAATTGGGACCGGAGCCGGCAACGCCGTGGGTGCCCCTCTGCCTCTCACCCCCATCCGTCCCAATCCTTACGCTCCCCCTTCAGCTCTGCTTTAGGTAGAGACCGCGACTCCCGGGCGAGCTGCTGCTTGCCCGGCACGAAAGGGCTGCGAGAGGGGCAGGATTTTGCAGCAGCTGCTTTGGGAGCAGCTTCCCGGGAGGGAAGGGCAACCAGAAACCTATCTGGGCCATCTACCGCAGGCTTTCAGGCGGAGCAGGGAGGCGAATCCTGCCTTCGCTCCTCACCCCCGTTTGCGGCGGGGGATTTGGTGACCGCATGTGAGTAAGGGCGTTAGCTCGTGCTGGGACTCATTTCTTTGCCGGCCGGAGATGCTTTATATGGGATGAGCGGCTTTTCCTGAGACAGTTCAAGCGGGGAGCCAAGAAGTTGAGTCCCGGTGGGATTGGCAGCAAGGGTGCCAAATCGAGATGCCAGGCTCTGACCAGAGAGCTGCTTCATTTTCAGGGGGGGGGGATTCCGTCCTGTGCCGATGCTCCTTGACGCCTCGGGAGGCAGCGAGCCCGCGGGTGTCGGGGGAAACATTTGCAGACTGAATCTCCGGGTCTCGCTGGGTTTGCCTCTCGAGCTCCTGCATACGCAGGCAGCCAGCAGGTCTGATGAAAGGCTGGCGTTTATTGCCGAGGCTTCAGAAAGCTGTTCTTTACGCCCGGCGTGCTCGGGAGCTAGGAAATCGGCACAGCCGCTCGGATTCTCGCATAACCGGTAGAGCGATGCAGATAGGGAAATGTAACAAAAATAATTATCCTTTTGATCTGGCGTAATCTCTAAATCTCCTCCCCACCTTCTGAACCCTGTTGAACTACCTCTCTGCTCCCTCCTGGGTTTCTGCCTCGCCGGCACCCTCCTGCTTCGCCACGTGTCTGCTCCGAACTCTGCAATCACCCAGGACGCGCAAGGAGCCATTATTTGGCCGTGCCTCGTCCCAGGTTTTTTTGTGCTGCTTTTTTTCCTTTCTACGGACATACCCATTTTGCAAAAAGTCACAGTTTACGCGCGCAAAAGACCCGTCTCGGTTTTGGGAAACGACTCGCTGGGGCTCAGCTCCCCCCTTGGCAGTGCCGGGAAGCCACGGCTGCTGCCGGTGGGCTTGTGCGGTCGGGATCGCAGCGTATAAAACAATTATGGAGACCTGCCACCTTGTGGGAGCCGGGAGGTGCGGCAGGACCCCCCGAGCCCCTCGCCCTGCGTGCCGGCTGGGTTTCGGGGCATCTCCACGCCGGGTTTTGGGAGATTCGCCTCCGTGGAGGCAAAGCACGAGCCTGAGGATAGGGATGGGCAGGGCTTCACCTCGCCTTGGTTTAGACTGGGTCCCTCTGGCTGCCTTCTGCAGCAGGTTTCGGTACCCAAAAAGGGGCAGAATAGTTTTAGTCATTGAAAGAATAGTTAAAGGACACCCTTCCTTTAAAAGAACTAAGGGAGAGGAGAGAGAAATAAGTGAAGAGAGACGGCTGGAGGGGAGCTGCAGGGATGGGTGACGGGAGGGCCATCCATCCCGCGTGCTCTCACCCGGTGGGGATCTCCACTCTCCCTGCGTCCAGGCGCTGCGGTGCCTCGGCGCGTGTCTCCCCCGTGCCCCGTCTCCCTTTCCTGGGTCAGCAGTCCGTCTTCTCTCGCTTCGCCCCGCACCCATCGCTGCTCCGCAGGGCCGTCATTAGGAGGGTGAAGAGCATCTGCGAGAAAAAACCACAACTGTGGCAGCTTGCTTTTTCTCTTAAAGAGCTTCTAATGCTGCAAGAGGATATAGTGATGCGTGGAAGTCGCTCTCCGGTATTGCTCAAGGGGTTCCCTACTTTTGCCCCCCCCCTTTATTTAATTTCCATTTTCTTTTTAATGGAGGAAGTTAGTTTTTCTCTCACCTGGACGTCTGTCCGTCCGTCCCCAGCCGGCCCCCGGTCCCCGCGGCATCCCGCCTTCCTGCAGTGACGGGTTCTGATGTTGCCGCAGAGACCTCTGACTGCAGGTGGGCACCTGGCAGCAGGAGCCGGCGCGCTCCTCGGGCAGAGCAAGCTGGTGTGCGAGCAGCTCCAGCGACGGAGCGGGGAAAAAAGAGATGCAGGAAAGAAATAGAACGAATTAACCGATGCTATAAATAGTTCTGAGCTGTTAAATGAAATACTTTTCACGGCTGGTCGTGAAACATCCGCAGGGTTTATTTAATGCCTCTTTTTTTCCATCCGTCCGGCTCTGTTAGCAAACATGACCCATATGCCGGGCCAGGGGGGGGGGCGGGGGGCAGCCCCTCGCAACGGGGCACCCGGGGCCGGTGCCACCCCGGGGCTGCAGCTCGGGCGGCGGGGGCTTGCTGGGAGGGATGAAATGAACCCCGCTCCTGAGCAGCAGGAGGGGATAAGAAAGCAAACCTTCAAGGAAATTTCCTTTCCTTAAAGGAAATCTGTCATTGCGCAAACGGCTGCGAGACGGCAGGAGGGAAAGAACCCGAGACGGGGCCGGGCAGGACCCAGCCGTGGGTGCTGGGTGCACCCCGGGCTTGGGCGTGCTGCGGGCAGGGCGAGTAAGAGGTCCCGCGTGAGCATCGTCCTTCCAGCAGGACCCAAGGAGTGCGGTTATTACCGATTCTTCAAGATTTCTAAGCTGGCAAGTCAGAACCTGAACCTCGTCCCACTGAAAACTTGAGTCCCAGGAAGCCGCTGGTTAAATGGGAATTCATCGAGCATTAAATCCGCCAAAGCGTTTGTTTTTTGACTCGGTGTGAGCAGGATTTGGTCGCTGACATCTCCCGGCTTCCCCGGGGCCAAGCAGGCGCTCGCAGCAAACCCGAGCATCCCGGTATCCCCCCGTGCCGGGTAAAACATTCCAGGATGCCCTCGGTCGCAGGAGGAGACCGTAACGTTTTGCTGGGTTGTGGCACGTGTGCTTCCACTTTGAAAAGGGAGGGGAGGAAGGGTAATTAATCACCAAAGATACTTTGCTCGTTTATTTTAACAACTGGAGTTTAGCTTAAATTATTTATGCCGGAGCTCCGTAATGCACTAGGAAATGCACTGCAACATATGTCATCAAAAGAATGAAGCCTGGGTGATGCGAAACCGCGCTCCGGCTCTATTCAACTTGCGCTCAAGTGGGAAGAGGATGGCTTTTTTCCCCAGCAAATTAATAATATGTGCTGATTAGCACAAAACAGATTAGCAAGGTTCCTCTCCACGCGCTTTGTTTCGTCAATAGAAAGTTAATTAACAGCCCTCTGCCTTCTAATACCCAGTTATAAGCCAACACTCCAGCATCACACAGACCTTAATCTTAGATTATGAGTTTGTTCGTTTTCTTTAATTTTAGCTGCCGGGAGGTGTGTTTTCATAGCAGATAGGCCCAGCTTGGATTTACTCGAACTTCCCATATTTCAAGGCAATACTGTGCAGGGTAGAGCATTGGGGCTGTCTCTTCCAGCATGCAATTATGGCTTAGTTTACCGCAAAAAAAAGCACCAAAAAGTTATTAAAATGGTACACAGAATATTTGGGACGTGGTACAGATAAGCGGGCGTGATAAGGATGGAAGACACGGTATGGCGTGTGAGACGGAGAGGCTCTAAAGCATTTTTAAGGTAAACCTTGATAAAATAAGAGCATCGCTCTGTTACAGTGCCCTGGGCCCAAACAGAGACCCGATCACGGAGACTCCGGCCACAAGGTGCGGCACCTTATGGCTTGCTGAGCTCCGGGCGAAGAAATGTCCCATCCCGTAGTATTTTTATGCTAGATCAAAAGTAAAAATTAAATTAAGGCCAAGTTTCTCTGAAGCTTTGGCACCCCAGAATACGTTCCCCTCCCCAAAAGACACCCTGTTCGCTGGAGGATCCCACACGTGCTTGAAAGACGCGCGTGTAAAAAATGACATTATTAGCTCAGGCCGCTGGCTCTTTAATCCCCAAGCGGTTTATTTTCCCACGTTCGCCTCTGCGTTCCCATAACCACTGCACCGATTTTCACTGCGCGAAAAGTGGTCATCTCCCCCTCCCCGAGGCGGCGGCGGCGGGTGCCTGGACGGTCAGGTCTGACGCGCGGGCGTTAGCAAACCTGCCCGAGGTGCCCACACGCGGAGTCCGGGCGCCTCCCAAATTCCTCTTCAAGTTACGTCTTGAAAGGAGAAGAGCCAAAGTCCCGCTTCCAACTCGCCCTCCCGGGCTCCGGCCCTCCCCTTCCCACCCGGCGTGCGCCTTGGCATCCCAACCGCCGGCCGTGGAAAAACCACAAAGAAAAAGAGCCTTTCGCCCAAAGACGCTGCCCGAATTAAGGACGAGACGAGAGCTCCCGGCCTTTGATCTTCTGCGCGGCGATAATAACTCATCTGGCTGACAGCAGCCTCCCCCTCCCCTCTCCTGCCCCCGCCCCGCTTAATTAAAGGGAACAAAGACAAAGTTGCTAATTAAAAGGAACGAGGGAAGGAGAGGGAGAGCACGTGGGAGGGAGGGATGCGGCGGCGGAGCAGCGCCGGGCGGTACCCGCGGCGGGGCCGGGGACGCCAGGGTTTGCATGCAGCGTTGGGAAGGGGCTGAAAGCAAATCCTCCGTGCCCACGTACGGGGCGCAGGCTGACCCCTGCTGCTGGGGCGGGCGGGGGGTGCTGCCGAAGCACCCCCACCCTCCTGCAAGCCGAGCCCAGGGACGAGAGCCGGCGAAACTGGCCGCGCGTGCAGCGCCGTCCTTCCCCGTCTTGGGACTTGCCTTGCCGCGTCTGCCGCGACTTAACTGCGAAGCCGCCTTCTCCCCACCCTCCAGCTGCTCTTTTGGGAGGCTGGGAAGGGCGGCCCGGGCCCCGCTGGCCCTGGCTCCGGTGCCTGCGTCCCCGCTGGGCGCCTTATGGCGGTCCCGCCGTGCCGTGAAGGGGAGGGGTGCTTGCGACAGAGGGGCTGAAGGGCAGTTGCGGAGTAAATTTGCCGGCAAATGACTGCGGGTGCTGATGTGTGAAACATTTGGATCGGGAAAGGTCTTCTGGTGACTTTCAGAGCGAAAAAAAAGGCAGCCTGTGGGTCCAAAGACCCCTACTAGCTGTAGTAACCTCTCCTGGCTTTACCAGCCATGCGTCTGCTTGTTCCTAGTGAATTTGCAGAGTCTCTTCCGTCTCAGGGAAGAAGGACACGCGCCAGCAAGGATTCCCAGCCGCGCTCACGTGCAGGACAGCCCGCCGCAGCGTGATTCAGCCCGGCGGCGCTCGATTCCCGCAAAGCTGCGGGCTGCGGGCACTGCGCGCCGAGAGGAGGGATGCTCGTCGGAGGGGCACGTGGCACAGACCTGCCCGGCTGCTCCCCGCGCGACACGAGCCCTGCCTCGGCCGACGGCTCGCGCCGGAGCTCATCCTCGCTCCTAAACGATCCGTAAGGACTTTTAAAGGTTCAATAGAAATAGATTTTACTTGCGGTTTCACCGTGCAGCTTTCAGTTCATAGCCATCCTGCCGCTTCACAGTACGGTGCTTCCCAATCCCCCAGCACGTGGCCGGGGGGTAGGAGACCCCGGTTCACGTGCTCTCCCTCTTCGGCAGGTTCCCGCTGAGCAGATCTCCCTCCCCGGCGCTGCCTGGGGTCTGTCTCCCCTAACTTTGGGTTTGCAGGCAGGACGTGCTTTCTGCGGGGAAGGCAGCGACGCCGGCGGCGGTTTCGGACCCCGCAGCTCTGCCTGGTGCCGTGGGTACCTCTCCTTCAGGAGGGGTGTGCCGATTCGGGGCTGAGGCAGGTCAAAGGAGCACCTCGCCCGGGAATACGTCTCCAGCCAAGCGAGGATGCTCAGGGAAAGCGTGGAAAAAAGGATGGGTTCAGAGTTGCTCATGCATAACCTGCCAGCATCTTGCAGTCCTCCGCAGAGGTCCGTGTGCGTCCTCCCGTCCCACCCCTGCTCCGTGTGGTCCCCGTGAAGAGCGCGTTCACCTTCCAGCCAACGCTGGAGGGCCCTTTCAAAAGCACAAATCAAAGCTGTTTCCATCTTAACCTCCAAGCTGTCCATGTGCCTGGTTTTGTGCATAATTCATGTGTTCAGGCACGTGTACCCTGCCCCTCCGTAGATAACGCCCCGCTCCTACTGAAGTTGTTCCTATCTCTGTTGCCATGGGTCTGAATCCTACTGTCTTCCAGGGCAGCAGCATTTTTGGAGGAAGACCCTGAGCAATGCTGCATCCTCTCTGGGATACAGTCTCAACTCTTTGGGAGATTTTTTAATTTTTAGTATTAATATTATTGTTTTCTCCTTGTTGTCTTCCTTGCGAGTCGTCCCGCATCTGCTGGCAACCTGGTGTTGTGCTGATAGATCATCTGACCTGACGTCAGTGGGGTCCAAAAAATTAAAAGACCCCAAAGCTTAACAATAAAAATAAGCAGGTGGGGCTGGCAGAAGGAGAGGAGGAGAAAGTCAGAGGGGCGGCTCGGGGAGCCGAGCGGCTGCCAGAGGGGGAGCAGAGGGGCTGGGGGAGAGAAAGCAATGCAGGATGGAGATGGAGCAAAAATCTGGTGAAAGCCAAGGAGGAGAGGACACGAAGACGTTGTAGGGGAGCGGGAAGAGTTGGTGAGGGACGCGGGGATGGTTTCATCCACGTAGCTCCATCGACAGCGGTGGCCGGTGCGTGCCAGCAATGCAGTGGTCCCGCGGGAGCTGAGCGCTCCCCAAATCGCTCCCGGCTCCGGGGAAGACACGGCTCGCACCTATCGTTTTGAAAAATGGGTCCTGTTCTACCTGTCTTGCCGTTACAAATAGAGGAGCGACGGGAGTCAAGGGGAACGTCAACTTCCATCCAGGAGCGATGGGCGAAGCAGGGAGGAGAACGGCGGCAAGGGTGGGGGGACAGCCCGGCTCCCTGCCTCCTTAGCTGTAATTAACCCCAGTGCTAATGAAGCGCAACCAGACGGCTACCTTCACGTGATGGAAAGCTCACGAGGAGCAGCACGGGCTAATGAGGACATTAGAGGCTGATCTCTCCCTTGTCATCCTCCTATTGTTTTAATATTAGGCTAATTTCACTTTAATATAGATTAATTGGCACCTTTCTGCCTACAAATTCCTCGGATAGTCAAAAATACTCTTATTTTTCGGAAATTTTGTTTCGCGCCCAAACAAAATAGTTCCCCTGGATTGGGAGGAGAGGTGGAGAAAGGGGAGAATAACACTAATACCTCTTCTGAAAACCAGAAACGAGACCCAGATGGAGGCTGAGCAGGAGGGAAAAAACCAAAAGTTTTGTTATTCAGTGAGCGAATTTGTCTCGTCCATTTTCTTGCTGGGCAAGCGCCGTTCCCTCCTTGCTCAGTGCGATGGCAAGGCAGGACGAAAGGAGGCTAAATACGGCAAATAACGCGAGGAAAAAGCAAGAGCGAGCGTCATTGAGCGTCTAGCCTCGCAGACCGAAGGAGCCAAAACCTTGCTATTTGTGTAAGTGTCTGTGCTCGCTTTCCTCCTGGGGTGAATTTGGCAGTGCCTCCGTTTCCACGCGGCGAGCCTGCCCGTGCTGTCCCGCCGTCGTGCTGCAAGGCTGGAAACGGAAGGGTAATTGCACGGATCCAGACGTTGGCTGCGTCCAACTAGGGAAAAGTTGGGAGGCTTGTGACGGTGTGGAGAGCGGCGCCGGCTCGGCAGGAGCTGCGAGGGAAACCCCTAGCTCCTTTCAGGAGGTTGTCAGAGCAAGGTTGGGTGGAAAAGCCAACATGGGAAACCACCACGGTCTTCTGAAAGCTGTCTAGCAGTGGGACAGCAAGCCTTGCACAACGGCGGCCCGCCGCTGCTGTGAGACGGGAAGGGTGGTTCGGAAAGGGAGGCAGGATCGGAGCGGTTTGCAAATGTGCTTCAGGCTTTGTGGGACATGCTGCTGGTGGTACCAGCGAGGAACGTGCAGAGCGTGGGCTAGATAGACCAGGCAAAGCTGGTCTTGTCGGTGCGTCTAAGTTTTGGTAGACACATAGGTGGGGGAAGGAAAAGGTGGTGAGCTGGTTATCAATTTGGCATGGGGTGAGCTAAGGGGAGAAAGATGAGGAGCGGTGAGGGACACACGCAGGTGGAATCGGTTGTTTCCCTTGTCGATCCATCCTTGGATTGAACTCGCTGGGATGTCCCTCACCGGGAGCACACGTTGCTGTGGGTGGGCAGACGTGTCTCCATCCAGCCTGGTACCGTGTCTCCGTTAGCTGCAGCTAGATACCGCGTTCAACCCCTGAAGTCCCCAATGTCCGCGCTGCCCGTGTGCTGGCCAGGCGAGGAAGCCCAGCGGTGAGGAGCGGGGACTGGCTTGGTCACGGACCTCATCGCCATAGGCAATATGGACATGCCCACCTTCCGCCAGCGGGCCAGGCTCAAGTTCAGCTGTCGAAAACCAGGCTGGCTCAGCCGGGACTTACGGATCAATGATTTTCTGCTGCAAGAAATATTTTCCACCCCCAAGCACGCAATTTCGAGGTAATTTTTCCTTTTAATAAGGAGAAAACTGGTATCTGCAACCTTGGAAGTTCTTCATATTTCTCATTATTGGTACCCTAATCATCTCCCCAGAAAAAAAAAAAGCAAGATCCTTTTACACCTGACTAATTCTGCTGCTGTTATTCAGCGCTGCTTTCACACCACTTCCCAAGCCTGCCAAGACACCCTTGAACCTGTTTAGAAAAGGTTAGGATGCTAATTAAGAAAAGCTATTTTTTCCCCCCCTAACCTGAGGGAGAAACGTAAAAAGGTGCATGAGCTGGGGTTGGATCTATTATTACTCTTTTTTTTTTTTCCGTGTTATGAAAGGTATGTCCCACTTTTCCCCAGGGGAATGCGCCGCTCCTGCAGGTCCCATGTGCCGGTGTGAATACGGGACAAGAGGTTAATTTGCAGCCCTGTGATGCACGAGCTTTCCCTTTGCACAAATATTGATCTAAGGCTGTTCGAATATCCATCCCGACCGTACGAGCAGCAGTGTGAGGTTGCTGCTGGAGAGACGCAAGGACATTGGAGGGGAAGGGAACAGAGAAAGAAAGGAGAGACGGGTGGGAGCTGCAGGTTGGGCGTCCATGTTCTCTCCTTCTCCCCTCCCTTCTCAACTTAAATATCTTTGTATTGACATTTCCCTCACTGGGCCGAGCGATCTTTCAAAGAAGAGGAAAGCGGCAGCTTTGTTCCACCCTGGGCATTCATTACACGCTATCGTTTCACCGCTCGAGTTGCCTGAGCTGCCTGGGTGGTGTTTAGGAGAAGGTTAAATATAGCTGTTGAGTCCTAGGCAAATAACTCTCCCTTTGCCAGTTCAAGCCGTAACGGAGGAGATGATGCTCCGCTCTCCTCCCCCTTCCCCAGAAGAAGAGCAGTTGGCAGGCAGCAGGGGTAGCTCCTTCGCCAACGGTCCCATCCTTCCGCAGCGCAAAACCGGGCAGCCTGAGAAGACACGGGGCTTGGAACCCGCTCCAGTGAGTTCGGAACACGCTCGGCTTTAGGCAGAGCTCCCGTTCCCTCTGCCCGGTGGGCCGCACCTCGCTCCGCGCCAAAGCTCTCCAGAATTCTTTCTCTGTGAATAATAATGCAAAACCTTTCCAAATAAGCTGATTAGTCAGCTCCCCTAATTAGCTAATTACTCCGCTCTGCTTTCACTTGTGCTTTCCCGTCGTTTTCCCAACCTCAGGTTGAAGGAACGAGCGCGCACGTGGCTGCGCTGAGATCTTATCCCGCTTCGCAGGCTTTAAACTTGCGTGATTCAGCCGTGTCCGGCTGGCAGGCGGCCGACCTTACACCACTTCTCCCTTTGAACCCTTCCGTGTTGGGTGATGTACCTGCCCCCTGCGCCGGGGACCAGCGAGTCTCCACCGCCGGCTTACGCAACCGTGTCCCCGCTGCCGGCGTCTGCGCCCGTTCAGCTCCAATCCATCTTCCCGCTCGACGCGGCATCTCGCCGGTGCCCGCGCGTCCTGCGGGTTTCCCCCGAAGCTGGAGGAGACGGGACGTGTTGTCTCCCGAGCTGTGTCCTGGAACCGGTGAAGCGCGAAGGCAGCCGGCTGCGGGTACCGGGACACGGTCACAGCGGTGCCGGGTCAGACCAGGCGTCCCCCAAACACAAGATCCCGTCTCGGCTGCAGGCAACAGCGCGTGCCTGGAAACCCGTGGAAGCGCAGGGTGAACGGTAGCGGTAACGCTCCGGAACGCTTTCCCAGCCTCCCGGGGTTTGCCGATCAGGGACCTCCTCGCCCGTACGCGGTGTGTTTGTACGTAATAGCCTCCGCAGGCAGGCTCTCAGCAGAAAAATCCGGGGGTTTTATGAGCTCTTAGGAGCTTTTAGCAGCCACGGGTCCTCTGTGGAAGAGTCCCATGGCATAGAAACACGCTGGGTATAAAAATAGCTCATTTTGTTTGTTCTGAACCTGTGAGTTCCCTCCGATGCCCCCAGTCCTTGCTCCAGGAGAGGTGGAAACAGCTTTTCTTGTGATTCTCAGATCCCTGTCGTATCCCTTTCCGAGGCTGAGGAACCCTTACCTAGCTAACGTGCCTCGTTCCTTTGATCGTCTGGTTGCCACCTTCTGAAGTTGTTGTTCTCTGGATCCGTGATACTTACCCTAGAACCTTCAGAACGGGGAGGGGAGGAGCACAACTTCATGGAGAACTCAAGGCTGGGCCAGGGCTTTCTGCTTTGTTCTTTGCTCTCCCCCTCCGCAAGCCTTTTCCTTCATCCTCCGTGGAAAATCATGAGCGTGGTAGAAACCTGAGGGTCAAGGAGAGGAGGCTGGCTTGGTCGGGGGGCCCGAGGAGGGAGACTGCAGGGCGAAAGTGGGTGCATTGTTGATGAGAGAGAAGCATCAATGGGAGAGAAAGCCAAAAACAAGGGAAGTGCCGGAAAAAGCTGATAATGAGTCTTGGGGTGGGCATTTGATATGTGGCTTTGGCTGTCTTACACGTTGCACAGCTACTGCCCCTTCTGCAAGGAGGGTGCGGGAGATGAGCAGTGGGTGTGGGTCACGCCATGGTAGAGACCTTTCCCTTCCCAAGAGCTGTGCGGAGGAAGAACGAGCCGCGCATCCGCTGTCTTGCTACGCAGAAGTTTTTAATGTGAGCAAACAAAACTTCAGAGACAAGGTGCTGATTTGA
Organism: Phoenicopterus ruber ruber; assembly: GCA_009819775.1. NCBI lineage: Eukaryota > Metazoa > Chordata > Aves > Phoenicopteriformes > Phoenicopteridae > Phoenicopterus > Phoenicopterus ruber. The sequence continues at coordinate 3,942,781 of CM020221.1, forward strand.
TTCTAGTAGCATACTGGACCCTCTCCTGAGGTATTTCGGGGTGACTGTGAGTGTTATGAGCTGTAGGTGACACAGAAGTTGGTTAAGCAGGGAACTTCCTCACCCCGTACCTAATGTTGGCTTTGAGAGCGCCGTTAGGTTGACTTTACTGTTTTGCCGCTGTCACATCGTCCTCGTGAAGAGCTCGGCAAGCGACTGAGAGGTGATCCCATCTGCAGTCAGGGGCAGGAATCCCCCCCCTTCCTCCTGCCTTTCCCATTTACGGGTAGAAATGAAGTCTGTGGTACGGACCCTTAAGCTGGTTAGACACTTGAGACTTGGAAGTCCTTAAGCACATTAGCAGCTGGAGGTCCATTATTATTCATTGAATCTCTCCGGGGCCGATTGGAATCCTCCTTTTAATTGTCTGCATTCCCCTCTGTCCTGTTATCACGGAAGAAAGAAAGAAAGAGGGCGGGAGACGCGGCAATCGGGTTATCTCATTACCCATCCCGGCCCCGAACGGGACGGACGCAGGCTTGAATCTGCTCTTCCCCTCCGGCAAAAGGAGGGAGCGTCGCCCGTTTTCCATATTAATGGCAAAATGACGGTGTCGTGTGTCCCCCCCGCATATCTCCCGTAGCACGCTGCAGTTAATAATTCACATTTCATTAGCACATCTGTGTGGCCTTACGGTGTTTCCCTTCTGTTGACGAAGAGATATTGGGAAGGCTTACAGGAGCGGGAATCGGGGCAGGACAAGCCGAAACATCCGCTAAGATCAGTCGGGCTGGACTTGGAGCGAATGAGCTCTCAGAGTAGGGGACTTTTTGGCACTCCTCTGCGTACTTACCACGCCAGCCAGCGTAGAGCAAGGGTCCTGGGGCCATAGCTCCTCAACAGCTTGTAAAGAAGCAGAGAAGATCCCCTAGGCTGACCACCAGCAGAAGAAAGCCTGATGGTACCATCCCGTTGGCCAAGCAGGTGGACTAGGGTAGGAGGACTGTTGTGGACCGTCGGACCACAGGCAATCCTCTGCTTGGCCGTAGCGATGTGCCGTGGAGGGGAGGGAGGTGGGTGGATGGGGACACCAAAGCCCATCTGAGCAGCCGTCATGGGCAAGTCCTGCTACCTCACCGCACAGCCCCGCTGGAGAGCATTAGTGCCCCACACTTGTAGGTCAAGCGTTGAACCAGCACACTCGTGAAGCACCAAGCCACCGGGCAGGAGCAGTTTTGAAGGGGGTTAAATGAAATACGCCCTCAGAGAAGTTGGCCGTATGAGTCCTGCTGCCGGCTCAAAGAATTTTACATCAGGAAACTTGTCTCTTGAGCTTGGTTTTCCACACACTGAAACATTAATCAACTTTTGAACCGTGTATCATATGAAATATTCATCTTTTCTTCTTGTGAAAAACAAACCAGAAACCCCAGCTATCTTCAAAGCTGTCTTGTGGCGTTCCATACTCTGATCCTTTAGGAATTGCTGTGTCGTTTCCGCCTAAGTTTATTCTGTGATTGCTGGAGAGCGAGCGAGCTAAACATCACTTCTAGAGTGACTTTACTAGTGTGTCTAGGTTTGGGAGACAAAGATTTTTTGGCTTGGAACTTGCTGGCCAGACCCAAGCTGGTTGTATTTCCATTAAGGAGAGAAGAGGGGTTTAATGCCATTTTCAAACCTAATTTCATGGGTAGCGAGTTCACGCTGTGATCCAGTGGCAGGTGATTTCTTTATTAAAACGTTTGAAGAGAAAGCAGCTTAGATCAGCCATCCTTGAAAGGGGAAAGTCCATCCTGCCGGGCCCTTAAACACTGGTGGAAAACCCTTCCCCCGTGGGCATTGCCGCCTTTCAGGAACGGCGAGAGCCACGAGACTTGCAGGGATGTTTTTTCCTTTCACGGAGATGGGCGAATATATCCTCAGCATGGATCCTCCTCTGGAACTTATTAAACTATGTGCGCTTGAAAAAGACCCCTAATAAATAACTGCAAAAAAAAAGAATAAGTAAAAAAAAAAAGAAAAAATCGGATATAAAATGTACCTTCCATTAGCAGACTTGAAGGCACTTTTAGAACCGTTGAATGAATGAAGTCTCTTCCTTGCCCTGTCTGGGGTAAACAAATCCATCCTGTCCTTCAGCTTGATCTTGCAGTAATGTCATAATCCCACCTTTATTACATCACTGTTGTCATGGAAATAACTGTGATTTCATAAAGTCTCCGTAATGACTTTACCACAAGATCCATTAGGATGGGAAGATGGATTGTGAAGGCTAGAAAAATGCTTTCTTTAAGCAAATGCACACTGGATAATTAGCAAATGCGGCAGAGGGAAAGAATGGAAATTTGATGGGAAAAAATAAATGGATCCATCTTTAACATGGGCTATTTATGAATGTTTTCTTTGATTCGGTTTCAAATGGCACAAAGGCACTATTATAATACTCCCAATCAAGTCTAACGGTCCCGTACTTCAGGGCATGGTCAGCCCGCGTTGAACAAAAAGCCGGTCCCTGCCCTAGCTTCATCCCCTTTGAGCCCCTCGGACTTGGAAATAAAGGTTTTGGGCTTCCACTGGTGGCCCAAGAGCCTCCCGTGGGACCGTTTGCCTGGCCGAATGGAGGAGCGGGTTGGGCACGCGCTGAGAACGAGCATCCTGGGGCTCATCCCGGCCAGAAAGCCTTTTCTATCTCAGCGCACACCCGGCCCGTTGGCTCGCTTTGGGAACCCTGCCATCGTCCCCCGAAAGGTCTTTGGATTTGCCTGACCTAGGGAGCCTTCAGCAGGGAACCCCTTCCAAGGCTGAGGAGGCGTTCGGTGCCGAGGTGTTGGGCATCTGGAGGAGGCAGATGATGGAAATAAACCCTGGGTGAGCAGGAGCTGCCGGGAGTCAGGCTATAAAGCGGCAAAGAAACCGTGAAACTTGCGTCTCGTGCCAGGGAGTTGAAGGAAGAGGGCTGCCTTAGCTCCCTAAAAGTGTTTGGAGGTGTGACGCTGAACGCAATTCCTAGCTGGAAGCCAGGCCCGCGGGGGCCCCTTGCATTGCATCCTCAAAATGCCAGCAAGTGGCTGCTGCCCGTGTCCCTGCAAGGAGAGACGGGCCGGTGATGAAAGGCTTGATGGAATAGCAGAGCTACCTGGACGAGTCTTGCATCTCTCAGCACTCCAGGCATCAAAGCGACCTTGCGCTAACAGTTAATGCGCAAAGTAATTCCGACTCTGGTTTCTTCTCTCCGAGAGCGGTCTGATGCCGACGGCTTATTCCTGCGTCTTTCTGCTTCCCTTAGGAGCAGATGTCCTATTGACATGTATTTATTTTTAATTTCCGGAGAAAAATACGGTATTTGTGATGGTGAGGCACACGTTGCTCGCTGAATATCCCGGCCCAGGCTGATGGAGGATGCTGAAAAGACTGCAAAGAGTGTCGGCAGTGGATTTCTGCTCTGACCTGCGCAATCTCTTCCCTCCTGTCCCAGTGCCCTTGTGCCAGGGCTGGCAGCACCGCGTGCAGCCGGCTCCCCGGGGATGCTCGCAGCTCGGGCAGCAAAGAGGAGCAGGGCGCTGGAGTTCAGAGAGGAGGTGTGGGAACACGGTGTATGGGAAATGCGCAGGCACCGGGCAGAAATGCTCAATCGAGGTCTGCTGGCTCAACGCTAAAACACCTTTCTGCAAGCAAGGGCTGCTTGCGCTGCCGTTCCCTTCAGAGCTTCAGCATCTCTCCAGCTTCCCTTTGCCAGCTACGCCTGGCCCAGGAGCAGAGATGCAGCACAGCACTCCTGAGCTGATTGAAGCGGTCCCGTCCTAGCCAGCAGCGTTTCCCATATTAGCCAAATTTGATCTAAAACTAATCTCCTAGTCGAGACAAGTCTCTCCTCTGCAATCCTCTTACTATCTTTACGTATCGAAATCCCCGGCCGGTTGCTGAATTGGGCCATGGCGAGACTTGTGGGATGGCTGGCGAAGCCCCGGCACTGCTGGCTGGAGAGGGGACGAGGCACTCGTGACACCCGCATCCCCCAAATCCCCGTCCCCTCTGAAGGACTCCCAGGAGCTGGGTAGCTGGAGCCCAGTTCAGGTACTTCAAGTAGCCTTGGGCTGATGGTCTGACTGTTCCTCCTGGCGTGTGAATAATTTTTGGCTAAGGAAAAAGAAAATCTGATAGGACCGATGCAGAGACATGATCATCAGCGAGCGGTGTCTCGTTAATCAGGGAGTCTTACCTAACTTTAATTGCCAGCGTTGTTGCTGGCTGCTGTCAAATCCGTGACGGAGGCATAACATGAACGGGCTTTGAGGAATAACAACTTTTTGCGATTAGTTATTGCGGCTGGTCACGTGCAGTCCCTAACGATCTCCTGGGATGCTTGGCTGGAGCGGGAGGAGGAGGTATTAGCCACTTGTCCTGGCCGGGCTCCAGCTTTGACTGTGATGATTGGCCGGAGAAAATTCATACCGCGCCGTCAGCCACCCATCACGGTGTTGCTCGCTCCATTCTGGCAGTGCCAGAGCAGGGGAACGTGTGGTCTGAAACATCTGCCGCACTTCATAAAACCAGCGCGTTACTGGGGGGGGGGGGTTATTCCCGTTCTGCAGAGCCAACGGGGGATGGAAGAGCTTGGCATGGCCAAAACAAGAACCAGCTCGCCCCTTCCCGCGTAAATACCTGAGCCACCTACAAACCAGCTCTTGAACGCGTCCCCAAGTTGCCTTAAAATGCTTTAGCTGGAAAGCAGCAGTATCTCGGTGCTGGCTCACCGTCAGCTCCGCCGTCGGTGGACCGGGGCTGGTGGCCACGTCCCGGCACGCAAACCCCAGCCCTGCTTCCACCCTCGTTCCTTCTGCAGGCTGCCGGGGTGGCGTTTGGGCTCGTGGCCGGGGGGCCGCGGGGCTTCAGCACAGAGCGTCTTGGCTTCTAAGTGCGTTCGCCAACTGCAGTGGTCGGGAGAGAGGGTTGGGTGGGGTTGTCTCCAGGTTTTGGGTCTGAGTTTGGAAACAGGGTGCCAGTGAAGAAAGTGGCTCGTGTTTTCATTTCTTTGGTTAAAAAAAATTGTTTGACCTTTTTTTTTTTTTAAAAAAAAAACCCAACTGAAACCAGAAACTGAACTATGCATTTTGGGTAAAACGAATCATTTTCGTTCAACTTGCAGTGAATTTGTGGACCTCCAAACTATTGTTTTTGGGGGGTGATTTTTCAGTTGACTGGTGAACCAGGAGAACTGTTACTCACACTGCTCTGCTAATGAGGCCCCGTGGTCTGAGGGATAGGTACTATGTTGACGCCTCGCTCCCTTTTTGTGTCTGATCCAAGCTCCACGCAAGTCAGCGGGAAAAAAAAATGCTTTGAACAGGAGTTGGACCACGGCTCTAATGCCGTTTTTGTGTGGGCCTGGTTGAGGGACACGGGGCTCCTTTAGGATGCATTATGAATAGAGTCCTATTTTGATAAACAGTGCCAGCTTCTTACTTCCCTGAAGGATATTCTTAGGCAGCTCTCAAATAACACCGATTTCTTCAGATAGGCTGCTCAGAGCTGCCCGTTCTGCCTATTTATTACCAGGACGTAAACACACGCCGCTCCTGCTGCGGTCTGTAAGGAATGCTGCTTTTGCAAATGTGGTGACGTCTCATCAAATAGCCAAGTGGCAGCAGGGCAAGACATGGCCAATCTTCTTGGCTGCCCGTGCCGTTCGGAAGAAATCCTTCCACCGTGAGAGGCGTCCCCGCGCTGTCAAGCGCTCGCGTCGCTTGTTTACGTACGTGCTCATCGTATTAGCGGTGAGAAATAAGCCTTTTGGCAAATCCCCAGCGAGTTACGAGCTGCTCCCTGCCAGGGCTGGGGTTGCAAGATGTTTTCAACCGACTTCTGATCTCGAACGTAGCCCGCTGTGCTCGCTTCGGAGCGGCTGATCACTCGCGAGACGAATATCGCACCTACCACCTGCAGATGGGTTGCCAGCGTACCCCTATAGACGGGGTATCTCCAAAGAGGGATCGGAACGTGTCCGTACTGCCGTCCTAGGGCCGTGTTTCCGTGGTAGCTTCACAGCACTGGTGGTGCTCAGTAACGCTCTCTCCGCTGAGAACAGACAGGTATCGCTTCTTTGTGGCTCCCATGGGTGCAGCTGAGCTCTCGTCTGCTTTCTCCCCGTGCTTAAGCGGACGTGAACCATGCAATTTGCAAAGCACCCCTTAGAAAGAAGTAAAATATTCCTGGCCTAGGGAGCGATACGAGTTGCTATCTGTTTTTCTTAGGTACATAGTCATCTTCACGCTCCTCAGCGCCTCCATAAAGGACACCCTCAGTCACGCAGAGTTCAGAAAAGAGCGCGGATGGAGAAGGGAGGACGTGGACAATTTTTTTTTTCCATGGGACAAAGTTAGGAAAGTTTCAACTTATCTTTTTTCCAGCTAAAAGCACCCAGCTGCTGCCGTGCTTTTTGCTATTAAAGCCTCCGTTCTAGGTAAGGGAAACACCCGATACCCCTGCAACTCCCTCCCCTCTCCCCCTGCCCACCTGAACGGAGCAGATACCTGGCTCCGTGTTAACCCTCACCTGCCAAAGCCGTTGCACGTTGGCAAACGCACTCATATATCAGCCTTTCGGGATGACGGGGCTGATTTGCCGTGATGTTGTACTTCTATTTGCCCTATTCTTTGGTTTTCCAAGGAGCGTTTCTGCAACGCTGGGGCCCTACATCTGCTCCGAGCAGATGCAATCAACCCCCTGTCTTGCCCTGTGCAGTGACTGCGAATGGAAGGAGCGGATCACGGACGTTTCAAGTGCAGATCCCAGCTTGTGCGGCAAATACGCCAGGCAGGGGGTCAGCCTCACGGATCTGAACAGCCGCTTCTCGCCTGAACCTCAGGCCGGGCTGCGAAACCAGCTGAGACTTGTCCCTACGGCACCGCGGGCTTGAAAATCAAAGCTGAGCTCCAGGGGGAACACAGGCTGCGTTCGGAGAGTCAGGAGGAGCCCGACTAGCTGGTAGATCTGATTAGCCCGACACGCCGCCGAGCCTCCCGCCCTGCCATCACCGGCGGGGAAGAGCGTGGGATCCCTGCATCCCTTCACACGCCGCCCTCCTGCCACTCCGGCGGCGGGTCTAACCACCGCCTCGGCACGGGCGCAGCCGCCCGGGAAGCGCCCGCCTCGAGGGACGCCGAGGGAAGGGCGAGGAGGAACCGACGGGCTTGATTTTTCCTCCGCCACTTCTCCGCAGAGGGCCGGCTCCGGGTCTGAAAAGCTCGAGAGCTTTCTCCGTGGCCGGGCTGGGCTTTGGAGGCATCGCAGCTGTTGGGAGTGCAATCCTTTCCTCCTTTAATTTTCTATTTTCATCTCATCGCCACGTTCGGGACTGGGTGGTAACAAGCAGGTCCCCGAATAACCTGACCTTCAGCAACAGCATTGCTTTTCCACTGCAGCGGAGGAGAGAAAGCGGCATTTCTAGCGCAGGGTTTTGTTCCGTGCATGGCTTGCGTGCCCCTGTGGGAGCTGTTTGTAGGGGCCCGGGGAGGGGGACCGAGCAAAGCAAGCCCGTTGCCAACAGGTCTGAATCCACCCCACGGGGTTCACAGCCCCACTGGGAAAATCCCTAAAGCTCCGCAAATCAAAAGGTTGAAAAATCCCTGGCCTGGGCTCCTAAGCGCTGTAAAAAGGCCCGGGGATACACAGGCGGTGATTTGTGTGAAGGAGGATTTCTCGGAGAAACAAGGTTTCAGACAGACTTGCCGGAGTGGAGGTGCAGCTTAACAGCAGAGCTGGGTTCATTTGTCAAGCCCCTTTCTGCTTCTGTATGTAGGAAAGGGACGTAATAATTGGGAGCAAAGCTTAGGTTAATCCACGCTGAGAACACGATATTCAGTAGCTTTATTAAAAGCAGGGGTGTGGGGGGAAGCACGAGGCCTCTTCGGCTCATTTTATTTTCCCGTTTCATCTTTGATGCTCGCTGGCGTCGGAAAATAGCCCTCTTCTTCACGGACTGGAGTGCCGTGCGAGGAAGAAATCTCAGCTGGAGAAGACGGAGAAGTCGCTCCCTTGCAGACCGGCCTCCTAATTGCGAAAGTGCCGTCAGACAGCTTTTGAAATGAGCCTCCTAGGTGCGAAAGCTGCTTTCCCTCTGCGGGCTGAAAAGGCCAGCGTGGCATTTGCAAAGCCCCGGCGAGCGTCGTCGGTGTGAAATTCCCCTCCGTCCCCTTTCTAAATCCAGCTCCCTGCCAAGCTGTCTCCCAGCACCTTGGGTTTCCTTCCCCCTGCAAGCCACGAGAAACCCGGCTTCTCTCGCTCGCTGGCTGTCACGGCCGGCTGCCTGTTCCAGCACAGGTCTCCGCTGAACCTGACAGCGGCTTTTCCGCCGGTGTCCACTGGTTTGGTCCATATCACCAACCTCACGTGATCCAGGGTGCTTTTGCCGGGTCACCGTTCGCCCAAGAGGGGAAATAAATGCCGGTGTCTCCTGAGTCAGGTTGTTTTATTGAAGCAGAGGTCGAAGGGGATGTATGAGAAGAGTAAGGAAGGCTGGGGAGAGGGAGGGAATCCTCTGGAGCTAGATCCCGTCCCTTGTAAGCCCAGCTTGCCGGGAGGTCGGGCTGCGCTTGCGCCGAGCTGAGCTAGGGCTTCTCAGGTAATGACTCGGGATGTCCCTGGGACCCCGCGAAGGAATTATAGGGCCATAACTCACAGCTGCTGCTAGCTGAATCTCCGTACATACGAGCACCTGTCAGGAATTTATTACTAATATATTTTTATACCAGCCTTTATAATAAGTGAAGAAAGACTCCAGCTGCCTCTGGTGACCTTTTAATCACCTCGGGATGCGTTCGGCTAAAAGCCCTGCGCCTGAGGTGACAAACACCCGGCCCGTGGGTTGGAGCCGCTTCGCTTGATGTATCTGTGTGAGCTGCGTGGCTTATTCCAGGGCATCTCACAGAAAGGAAGAGCAGCTCTCCATCCTTCATGACTGTAAAGAAAGCCTTCCTGGCGCGTAACCGGTGCAGCCGTGTCCGTCCCGAGCCAGCTCAGAAAGCAAGCAGCCGTGGTTCGTTTGAAGCATCTCGGGTCGGTGCTCGGGGACCGCGTTTGCCCGTTGGCGCGAGGGCAGAGCCTGCGGTAGCGGTGCTGGGGGATGAGTGTTCTGCGCAGACGGGGAGAATCCTTCTGGTTGTGTCAGCTGGCCCCGCTACAGAAGGAACAGAGCGGGGTCAGTCCCCTCGGGATGAATGCTTCTGGTTTAGCCGCGCTGTTTTCCAATTGCAACCCAAATGCAAGGGTTCCGTGCCTTTGCAGGCGTTCAGAGGAGACCCTGCAGGGCTCCGCGGTTGCGGCAGACCGAGTTACGATGCTCAGACACCCAGACTGTGAGGGCTCGGGTCCGCCTCCCTGAAAAAGGCCCAGGATTAGCCAAAACAAGAGTTGCAGCAGTTTGCTCCAGGTAAGTGGCTTAAGAGCCTGGAACTTTTGTTCTCACTGTTAGAGCAGGGAAATGCAGCTCTCCTTACCGGGTTGCCTGGAAGTGTAAAGAACAGAAGTAGAAAGGAGCTAAGCAAGAGCACGGTGCTCTAGAAGCCAAATAAGGATCTCGGCTTCTTCCAGTTGCTGAGGCTCTGTATGAGCATGCAGAGAGGTAAGGGTGTAGGAGGTCCTGAGGTGGTCTCGTGCTTTTTGAATGGAAAAAAAAAAAAAGAAATTGTTTGCTGGAGCCCCACACTCACTGGTAGAACAAACTTTCAATTTTTTTGGTGCTCTCTTCCCAAATTCCCACTTGCTGAAGAGAGACGAAGGCTTTGCATTAGTGGAAGAGTTGGGCTTCTCTTCTAGAAAAGATGGGGAGGTAGAAAAGGATAAACGGGGTGGAAAGGGGACAAAAAGAGCAAGCTGCTGGGCAACGAAGACCCCTGAACTCTCCTAGCATGATTACGCAGCTAGTCCATCGATATTCTTAAACTTGCTGTCCCCCACCCAAGGCGCAAAGCAGCGTGTAACAGCACTGGAATTGTCAAACAACTTTGTGCAGGATCTTCTGGAAATCCAAATTGTTAGTGGGCTCCAACAGTGATGAGACAAATTCAAAGGAAGGGTCCATCACGGGGTATTAAACACAGAAATTGAAACGTAGCCTCTGGCTCCGAGGATGGAAACCCCAGCCTGCTGGGAGGGCAGGTTTAGGGGAATAACGCTCTTTTCTTGCGGTGTTCTTTGTTCGCGTTACCAAGGTTTCTGCCGATGAGCGCAGCCTGGGGAGGAGACGGGTTGGATGGACCTCGGGTACGACGCCGAGCAGCCATACTGATGTCCTATGGCGTGGACACGTGGCGACAGTATCACCACCAAGCTGCGTAAATCCCTGTGATGATCTTGCTTGACCATACCCTGTTCTTTCCCTGCAAAGCCAACGGTTTCAGAGGGCCGCGCGGAGAGCCAAGTCTGCGCGCTGACAGCAGGGAAGGGTCCTCCGCGGACCCTTTTTCCTACCGTCTCTAAGAAGTCCAGGCAGATTTCTCGTGTAAAGCCTCCCCTGGGTTTTGCTCCTCCACCAGACGTAGCAGCAGCTCCTGGGAGCGTCCTGCTCAGCTGAGAGCCAGGGTACACTCAGTTCTCCCAGGAAATGTCTCTTCATATATTTTACGGTTTAATATTTGTCCTCTGCGAAGCACCTTCCTTTCGTGCTAAATGCGCACCTGTTAGATGCATGGTTTATTTTCAGATTCCTAGAGGAGGCTGGAGGCTCAGCGTGTCTGTAGCACAGAGGAATGCATCTCTCCGGCGCATCTCGAGCAAGGAAGCTCCCAGCTTTAAGCGACTTTCAACGTGGGACCTTGGGAGCTGGGTTTTCCCCGTGCCTCCTGGAGGACTTGGCTAGAGGCTACGCGTGCAGGCTTCGAACAGATACAGGCTACGAGCGTCAGCGAGTTCAAGGCCAGAAAACCATTTTGGAAGGGCAATGTGGTGTGTTTTTTCACTTGCTGGGGAAAGCATTTATCTCTGGATTTGTAGAAGTGACCTCCCGCAGTCACTCTGCGGATTTAGGAATCTTATCCCACTGACAGTAATTTTTACCAAGCTGTAAGAGCTTGATTTTTCCACGCTAAAGCTTGGCTTATTATACACATTTGTCATCAGCTCTGGGGTCCTGCTAAACGGAGACAAAAAACCCCCAACCCCAAACCTACCCAGTAGGTCCCAGATTTTTCCTTTGCCAATAATAGTTTGGGATGGAGTTAGGATTTTATTAAAAAGCTTCTCCAGCCCTCCTGAATTTCAGTGCGAGCTGTTATTCCCAGCCTCCCTCCCCTCCTGCCGATACCGCAACACTCAACCCGGGTTTTCTTTTCGGTTTATTCTGAAGACGGGGCATTTTGCGGGTAACTCCTGGGGATGTTCAAGCGGACGCGGCCGGCGCTGAGAGGCTGGGGGTCCTGCCTGGGGTCCCGTCCCTCTCGCAGCATCGCAGAGGGGTTTGCGGGGCGGCTCCCTGCCTCAGGCGAGGGAGGCAGCTCGTAGCTGGTCGTCGTTTTGATCAAACCTCCTGCCGGGAGCAGCGTGAGTTTCAAACGCTAAATTAAATGAACCAGGAGCGGTGGCGTTTCCAAAACAACTGGCCGCGGTGACCGGCGTCGATACGCATCCTAACGGCTGACGGGTCCCCGAGGGATACAGAAGAGGGAAGGGAGAGATGGAAGAAGTATGAAAATACATCGCTGGGAAGCAAATCTGATCTTGGAAGAGTATGAGCAAGAAGGACCTTTACTCCTTTATTAAAACTTCAGCATGAGGAGCCGCCTACTGAGAGAGGATCCGTTTCAAAACAACATCTTGCAGAGAGAACAAGCTCTGCGGCTCCCTTCGCTGGAGAAACGCCTTTTGCTGTGGCGATGTTTGCGTTGCCGAATTTGCTGCTTCGGGTACTGACAGCATCCGAAACCAGAAGGGGGAAAACCAGAAATGAATTTGAAAACATCAGTCCCTGTTTCCAGGCTCCTAATTTTCTCTTGAGAAGTGTCTGACCATGCAGAATTGATAATCTCCTCTTTTCCTGTGAAAACTGGAAAGCCCAGAGAAAGGTCCCGGGAGAAAAACCAGGTACAAGATCCTGGTGGGAAGCTCTTCTCGCCCCGAGCTGCTCCGCAGCGGAGATCAGGGCATCGGTTCTGCATCCGGGTGGCCTGACCGGCAGCATCCCCAGCGCAACCCAGTCCCGGCCGCGATGGGCTCGCAGGGCAGCGCAGGGCAGGTTGCTTCCCCTCGCCGCTCGTTGGAGGCTTGCAAGAGAAATGTTGGGCTAGAAGGACTAGACTGTGGGCAGCCGGTGCAGAAAATCAATTAAAATACCAAGCGGCTTAGAAACAGGAGTTTTAATTACTCCACAGACAGGTCTTTAAAGGGGAAAGAAGTCGTCACCCCTGAGTAAGACGTCTTCTACCCGTGTGCTTTTTATCCTAGCCGTCTCGGGACATCTCTCCGGCACGTTTTCCGCGTGCACGTGAAGAGCAGGTGGCCCAGATCTCCTTTGCACCGAGCAAAGTACGGGCGCGGGGCTCGCGCCTTGTTTGGTGGCGCGTGGGCTTCGTCTCCTCGAGGCGCGGGACGTCGGCCGTGCGGGGGGTGGGGGTCTGGGGGTGGCCAGGGAGGGGGCAAGCAAGCCGCCTGGCTGGCAGCGTGGCGGGGTGGGCCATCTCCGCGGCTGAGGCTTAGGCTTTTCATCCGGAGCGAAGGCGGCTCTCGGCGGGACCCGCGGCTCAGCGAGCGCTTTGTTTATCAGCGGATTGGGTTTGCAAGCCTGGGAGACAAAAGATGCCCTTGTGCACACGGACTTGCTGACAAAGTGATGGGCATTAGAGGGGGGAAAAAAAAAAAATCATACTTTTCTCAGGGAACGCCAGGCTGTGGAGCCTGTTTATCCTGTCTGCCTGTTTATTTGCTTTCTGCTGGCTTACTGTAATAGATCCAGCATGGGCCTTCGGCGATCACAGGGATTTCGGCGGGGCTTTAGTGGCAGCGACCGGCCCACGGTGGCCCGTCTCCTCCCTCTTCAAAGCAGCCCAACGCCCTCCGCTGTGCCGTTGCACAACCGAACCAGCATGTTAATAATACCCCGAGCGTGGAAAGTACAGAACAAAACAAAGCGTTGAGGAAACTCTTGCGGGCTTTCCAGATGCCTGTCCGCATCGGTGTCCTGCTGGGAAGTACACGGAGTGAAATAAGGCTCGGTGGGAGCCAGCCAGGGAACGGCCTGCGCTTCTCCTCTCCTTTCCCAGCCCGGTGGAAGAGTCTCGGGACACAAGATTGCTCTGCAGGACGTGTTGCTGGCTGCCAAGAGAATGAAAGAGCCTGGTTTTATTTTTATGTAACTTGGAGGGGGGAAAGGGAAAGACAAGCCTTGCTTTATGTTCCTCCTCGAGAGTTTGGATGCGCAGCCTTTCAGCTCTTCTGCCCGCGAGGAGCAATTCCAAGTCTTCCTGGGGGCTGCCACCCAACCGTGGTTCCCCCACCCCAAAAGAAGGCAGGAGGATTTGGGATTTAAACCCCTCATCTAGAGGAAAATAATAATAAAGGAATCAGCCTGGAAAGAGCAGAGGAGGCTTCTGCTTGCCTGCGGGGAGGAAGAGATTTAAAAATACTCCCCGTTGACAGAGAGATGAGTTATTGCAGCAGCCTAGACGGGGCAGAGCTAGAAGTCTGTGTGCCGTGCGATGGGGGGGGGTTTTGGGGGCCTGGCGAAAGGGGGCACCGACCGCTGCTCTTTGGCGGGGCCGTGCTCCTGGCCCGGTGTGCAGCCACGCTGCTCTCGGGTCGCTCAGCGTGTCCGCACCGGGGTCCGTGCTGTCTTGGTAGGTGGTTTCTAGTGGATGCTGAAGCCAGGACGGGGGAGCTGGAAGGGACCCCCGCTCTCGTCTGCTGAGCGCTGTGCTGCCAGCCCTTGCTGTTCTGGAGAGTCTTGCAGCATCTGGTGTTGTTTCCTGCTATGAGCTGCGTGGCTGTGCGATGTTCTCTGCTTTCGCTTTTCCTTTCTAAAGAAAGTTTCCGGGCTTGAGGCTGCCAAAAACATCTTGAAGGCAAAGCACTGAGCTCACCCGGGGGGCTTAGGAAGAGGAAGGAAGAGCAGTGAGAATCCGTCACGGCAAATCTCCCCTTCCTGGGGACGGGGGAAGGACCGAACGCTCCTTCTGGATCGTTGCGGTAGAGCTGGTGCTGCCTTGGGATAAGGGGGACGGGACGGGGTCCCCTCCTGAGGCTCTTCCCTGTCTGCATCAGGGACGTGGGTTGTGCGGTGCCCCGAGCGACCCACGCTCCTGGCTGATGCGTCCAGCTCTCTCGCAGCATAGACCTTTAGAGAGTGTTGCCTGGGCACCGAGCAGCCGTGTGCCGTAGCCGCGTCCCTTAGCCGGGGTCCAGCCGCTTTGGGCTGCTCCCAGGGCAGGTCGTCGTCGCTCCCGCGCAGCGCCCGGGACGTGCAGCCCCGTCTGAGTGCGGCTACGTTGCCTAAACGGCGGCTAACGAAGCTTCCCCCGTGCTGAAGCCAAGAGATGACATTGCAGAAACAGTCTAGGTCAAAATAAATTGCTTTCTGGCATTCTGAGATTATCTAAACCCTTCCTTTTCCCAGGATGAAAGGGAACAAAGGCTCTTGCCTGCTCAGGGAAGAGCCTGGAATACCGTTTCTGTGAGCCACGAGAGCTTATTAGGGGCGAGGGTAAACAAAGAGATTTGGGGTTAATTTACTCAGGAGGGGGAGGAGGGAAGAACAAGATGCCGTTTTTTAAAGCCTGCCACTTCTTCTGTCAATAACAGCAGGTTGCTGGTTCGGGTTGTCGCAGGCAGCAGTGTCTTTTCAGCGCGTTGACTGGCAGCCCTCGGTGGGTTCTCTAACGGCACATTGATTTTACACAGACTCTCCTCCAGCTCAGCACCTGCCCGGTTGATTAAAGCGGTGACGGGGCGGGGGGGGGGGGCTGTGAGTCGGCCCCGGCTGCCGGGGGGGCTTTTTTCCCTGCACGGGGAGCTCCGTGGCCTTCTCCTGCTCAAAGGCTGTACCGCTGCTGCGCTCCCCCTCTCGCCCTCCCATCGCATCTTCCTCCGCTCCTGCCGTCTGTTCGGCAGCAGATGCCTGAGCACCTCTGGAGGCAGAGGACGGATGGCGGGTGTTTTCGGAGCTGGCAGGCGCCGGGTCTGCCGGCAAATCCCCGTCCTGGGCGAGTACAGCTGTTTGCAGCAGGCGGGAGCTGCTGGAACCTGCTGGGACCTCTGATGGTGGGATGGCCTCGGCTCCCGGTGCTGACCCCATCCCCGGCACGCAGTGCCCTTCTCCTGGGGTCGTAGCTACTTTCTGAGGAGCAAAACCATACAGAAGCAGCAACTGGAAAACCTAGGTGTGGATTAAAAAAAAACACTTTAAAAAGCTGTATCTTTTCTTAGTGGGTTTAGCGACCACACGTTGAAGTCCTTTTGCTATGGGAATGTCTCCTCTGGGTTAGGTGTGCATGGACAAAGAAAAGCCTTTTCCAGAGCAATGTGCTGACCCTCCATGGCTGGGGATTTTCTCTAGAGTTTCATAAGATCCTCACTTTTTCATGCCTCTGGCTGCTGGAGCCGGGTGGCTGAGAAGCTTCCGAGTCCTTGTGGTAGCACAGAGAAGTTTGCTCTAACGGGTTTGGAAATGGGAGGGACATACAGAGAGAAACCCAAATCTTTATTTCATTTTTTTTTTTAATCTTATGAGTTTGAAATGCTTGAAAATGGGCCGTGGTGAAGCCTTTCTTTTCAAAAGGCACGTAGTTCCGTGTTAGTGCTGCCCATGGAGAGCCACGGCGTGAAGGGACAATTCCTCGCTCTGACCTTCCAAGCTGTGGACTGAATAAAATCCCTCTTTTTCTTTCCCCCCCCCGCTCTGAACTCACTTTAGTGCGTGCTTTTCTCCTGCTTGGGAAGTAAAGGAGATAAGTCTGTGGCTTAAAGATAAATCTTTAGGTCTCTTAGCAAAATCGGTTCCTGCTGGGGTCCTGGCAAGAGCAGCTTGGAGGGCGTTGGTGTCCGCTGGAGCGGGCAGGTCTGGCTTTCCCCCGAAGGAAACCTCTGGCTGTCAGAGGAAACGTTCTCATCTGACGCAGAATCGAGAGCGCTTTGATTTATCCACGGAAATACCTTGTTTTAGCAAAGAAAAATCTAAAAGCTTCCATTTTCTCCTTTCCCCCCTCAATTTGTAACAGCACAGCAGATTCGCCTGTTGCTCCGGTGCCTTCCGGCTGCCCGTGGGACTCCGTGGAAGGAAAGACCATGCTTCCTACCTTACGGAGTACACCTGCGAGTACCCGCCTACCTTGGTTTAAGCGCAAGCTCCTGCAGCTGCCCCTTCTTCCGCGGCAGAGCCGCATCCTGCGCGGCAGGAGCGTCGTGGACCAGGCGTCCGGGTCGCCTGGTCCCTTGCCGGGTGAGCTGGCAGGATGCCGCGCGTCCTTCCCTTCGGTCCTCCGTGGGGTTGGATGGACGTTCGCCGCTCAAAACGTTTCGGTTCTGTTTAATTGTCGCTCTTTGATGAACGGCCGCTTGGGCGGGAGGTTCCCACCTTCCACTAGGGAATTCCCAAGGCTGGCAGAAGCTGTAGGGGATATTTGGGAATGGTGTCTTGAGTTTTCTATTCCTGAATTTTGTATTTGGAGCAAATACTTCCACGTGGGCTGAATCTTAAAGGGATCATCGCTTGCTTATCATCGTCTAACGGTAAGACTTGGCTCTCCCCACTCTCCACCTCGGGCAGATGAAGTCAGGTTAAAAGCAACCCCTTCTTTTTGTCCGTCAGTGCAGGAAAGCACCAACCTGCTGGGGGACTGAAGCTGAAAGTCACCTCTTCGGGGGGATTCAGAGCTTCCAGAGAGAATCCCAGTTCTCATCCAAAACAAAGAGAGAGAAAATTTCCCTAGGAAACATCGGCATGGGCCAGAGAGCATTAAACTGGAACTTTATGCCAGTTAATGGCCATATAATTACAACCCATCCCCTCCTACTTGCTGCTGACTTCCCCATGTCATTTTCTTTTAATTTTTGCTTAATAGGCACGCAGGAAAGATTAGTTCCTCGGCGCGCTGCTTGCATTTGATGTGCAGTAGGCTCAACGGTGAGGGAGACGTAGACCTGCTCCGTCCATCCCGGGCCAGCTCAAGCGGCGGCGGGGAGACGCAGCCCGCCGGAGCGAGGAGCGTGCCGGAGGGACTGGTGCTGCTTCTCGGAAGTTAAGGGAAAGCGGAGGGGGAAGAAGAATGTCAAGGATGGAAAGGAAAAACGGTGAGTAGAGCTAGTTGCTGGCTTGCAACAGGACCGTGGCTTTTCCTCGCTCTTCCCCCAGCGCCTTACCCTGCTGTTGTAGCACCCAGCACCCTCCGTCCTCACTCGTTTTCCCATGTGAAAACGCAAAAAAGGCACCTTCTCCGTCACCCAGAAGAGCCCCCTTCTCCCTTGCAGAGGGAAGAGTCCCTCCCTGCCAGCCCTGATGTAAAAGGGAGAGAAACTTACCCCGGCCACGCTCTGCTATACCGGTTCCAATGAGGGGGGAAAAAAAAAAAGTCAGAATTGGAGACTTTCATGAGCATTAAATTAAAATAGCGTGTAGGGTCTGGTTTGGTCCCCGGGCATGAACGTCGCGTCGACTCTCCTCTCTGCCTGCTGCCTGATAACAGCGGTACCCACCGGCTAGGCTCAGCCTGGGCTACGATATGCAAAAAAAGAGGGAAGGAAAGAAAAAGCAGCAGCCTCGTGTAGCCTGGTAAATGTGATTTCAGGTGTCTCGGCCTCTCTCATTACTCCTGCTCCCTGGCTCCCAGGTAATTAATTCTGCAGAAGGAAAACCCAAAGTATGGGAGTCGCGTTACCCCAGCAGTGGCGGAGCCGGGAGCTGCTTGGGCTGCGCGCTTGGCAAGCTCGCCTGTATTCCCAGTGGGTCCTGTGCAGGGAACGGGGTGATTTGACCCAGAGGAGGTGACAACGCTCACCCGGAGACCCAGAGCAAGGCTGTGGAGGTGCACGGGGGGACCGAGGGAAGGCGAGATCCCTCTTTGGAGACATCCCTTGAGGACGGGTGGAAATGGGGCTGTGCGGATGGTGTCCCCCCATCAACCCTCCCTGCACGGCTCAGGGAGGTTTCTCGTGCGCTCGGCCCCTTGAAGATGTGGGTCCCAAGCCCAAGGTGAGCTGTAAAGCAGAGGTTTGGTGCAGCCCCTTTTCCTGCCTCCCGTTGCAGCCTGCTGCCGGGCAGAGTTTAATGCCTCGAAGGGTTTGCACATATAAACCACCTGAAGAAGCTTCTTCTCGGCCGTGGCACCCTTTGCCGAGCCTCTCCCTGATGCACTTGTGAGGTAATTAGGTAACTGCCGCCAACAAATACGTGCATTTAATAAGTATGCTAATTGGTATTGACCAACACGTGGCAGGCGCTTTGTCAAGTGCCAATTAGGAGTGCCGAAGAACTGCTCGAGATACGAGAGGCCGGTGATTAGACCTCGGCGTGGGGATCCGAGGAGATACCGGCTGCTAACGCGGCCGTGCCGGCACCTCGTGCCTGGGCAGGACCCCGCAGCCCCGGCAGAGGGGCAGGGACGGGACGAGCACGGGGGTGTGCAAGGTCCTCCTTATCCATCTCATAAGCTTGCCAGGGCTCGCCCGCGACGGATTCATTTGATCGGTGTCAACCACACACGGTGTTTTTATTTATGCCCCCAGGAGGTGTAGGGGGTGGGATCAAACGGTTGGATTAAAGGGATCTGCTTCTGCCTGGGTCCGTCAGGCGGGGCTAGGGCAGACCGCACGGGACCGTGTCTGCGGGGCAGAGCGTCCTTCACGTCGAGTTCAGCCCGCGCGTGGTGGCAGGGCTTGCGCCGAGCACGGAAGAGGGGGATAAACGATCAGCTGTGGCCGCTGTCCTTTCCCTGGGAGACCCACGCTCCCGCCACAGCCCAGCTTCACCCAGGGTATTAAAAAAGCAAGTGTCAGCTCTCCCCTGGCAATGATAGATAGCCCTCCCTTCCTTTAACAGGCTTATTCCTTCATCAGACGTGCACTAGAAAAAGCTCTCCTTTCCCTATTTTTCTCCTGTCATATTCACAGGAAAACTTACCTAACCAGCTCTCTTCCCCCAGGTATAAATTACGGATAACTGCTGGATAACCAGGACAAGGGCCACCTGGCAGCGCAGCCAAAAACCCCCTTTCCCACCGGGCACCAGCTGGATGCTGTGCAGTCAGTCGCTCCAGCGGTCTCCCCCCAACCCACGGGCGCTGCTGGCTAAAATTTCGGCCCAAACCGATAGCGCGGTAGAGCGGTTCATCCCCCCCGACTCACAGGTGAGCACCTCCGCTAGCTGTCTGCCGCGCGAGCAGCGTGGGGAGGAGGAAGAGGAGGAGCGGGTCCTGAGATACGCTCACGGGGTGGTACCGCCTCGGTGCTGGTGTTTCCCAACCCTACCGTGGGTTCCCGGGGTGCTTCCCGGGGTTCCTGGCTCCTCTGCAGCCACCCACGCTTGCAGGTGTTTGGCTACGGGGCGTCCATCACCCCAACGCGAGTCCCGCTCCCGCGCGAGCCGCTTCCCGCTGCGCGCCTGCAGCAGCCTCCCCAGAGCGGCTCGGATGCTCTCCTTCGCCTGGATCGGTTTATTTATTGCCACCATTAATTAATTTTGTTTAGGTAGGAAGGACAAGTCCCCCGAGACCGTCTGCGCGCTGGAGACCATTACTGCATCCGTGTCTGAAAGCTTCAGCGCACAAAACCCCCCTCGCTGCTGTCAGCCTGGCACGATTAATCAACCGGCACCGTTCGGAAGCTGCAGGCCAGCGCGTCTCTATCGTATAACGAGGCTGGCCCTGGGACATCTTTACTTAAAGCCCCACTTGAGGTAAAAACGGCTCAGCTCGGAGGCGCGGCTACTGCCAGGACCCCAAAGCTACGCCAAATACACCAGCTTTTCCTGAGAAGGGGCCCAGGCGTCGCATGGAAAGGCCACCCATCTCTCCAGGGTGGTACTCGTGGGCTCCTACCTCCCTCCCGACGGAGGTGGGAGCTGCTGCTCCCATCTCCTGCTGTGTGATGGCTCCTGGGGCTGTAAGCTGAGCTGAAAATCCAGAGCAGAAGCTTGAGATGGTCCCTCTTGGCTTGGCCCAAATTCAGCCTCTGCTTGCTTTTAATGAGAGCAGAAGAGGACGACCCTTGCTTTCTCCAGGCTGTGCCGCCGGCTCGGCACACGCAGCTGGTCTTGGAGCACGACGGCAAGCGAAAAGGAGCAGGAGCTGGTTGGTTTTCTCTGCTATCAGGAGCACGTTTCTCAGTAATACAGTGACCTAATCTCACTCTTATTGATTTTGAGCTATATATATATACACACACATAGGGGGAGAGAGACACGCGCTGCTGAAAATACAAAATCCTGAAGTCCTGGAAGGGCAAAAACTGTTTCCTCCAGGTTTGTTTTCAAGCCCAAGGAAACGAAGGAGCAGGCAGAGGGCCTGACCCAGCTCCTGGTGGGTCTATGAAATGGGTCCCCGTTCCCGGCTCCGGCAGCACTGACAGAGAGGGGTCCACGTTGTATTTAAATAAACGCTCCTTCCCAGTCCCAGGGCTGGAGGTATCCAGCCGCCCAAGAGCATGGCTTTCTGTTATTCCGGCTTCCCTGCCTGGAATGTGCAAAGCGGGAAGAGAAAAGCCCCAGCAAATGAGGCAGAGCAGTTTATCTGCCAGGCCAGCGCTCTCCCGGATCGAGGAACAAACGGAGTTTGTCTCGTGGTCAGGGTGACACTTTGCCACAAAAGAAGAGCAGGGAGAAGTTAATTAAACTCTAAAGAAGCCATTTATTAGAAAAGGAGAGTAAGACATGGCTTTTTCAATCCCGGAGAAAGGCTCATTATAGAGGGAAACCATTCTTTAGCAGTTAATAAACTATTTTCTACCACCTGGCTTTGAGGAATGGCTCACGGAGTGTCCATGGCTCACTTTAACGTGCAGTTTGGCAAGGCGTCCATGGCCCGTGGGCTAAAGCAGTTTAGAAAACAGCTGTCTCCGTAAACTCGGGAACGGGAGACCTTGGCGGGTCCGTAACCAAAGGCAGAGCCTTTGGTGCATCGTTTTCCGTTTGCCGTGCTCCGTTCCTGCTGGGCCGTGCTGGCGGACGCTCCGCCACCGCCCAGGCGGGACCTTTGTCCGTCTGTCCCTGCAGCAAGAGCCGGGGGCCGCCCGCAGAGCAGGAGCCCTCGTCGGGCGGGCTGCGTACCGGCTGGAGCACATCTGGAAGGCTGATCCAGATGTGCCGGCCGGGACGGCCGTTTCCTGCTGAGGGCTGGCACTTTAAAAAATCCATGGCCGCTGGCTACGTTTTAAAAAACAAAAAGCCCCAACCAAAGGTGATTTTGGATGACGCGGACCCAGCTTACAGAGCAAGTGCAAAGCCCCAGGACCTCCTTACCCAGAACCCACTGAAGTCCCGAGTCCCTGCTTGCTCCCAGCAGCGGTCGATTTACCCCAATAACTCTCCCTTTGGGGCAGGAGAATAAAACCCTCTTCTTTTCCTCACTCGGAAAGGACCCACTTTCACGGAGGAGCTGGTAAATACCACAGTTACAACTCCAGAGAAGACTTTACAAGCAATGGAAGAGGCTACTTCTTTTAGAGAAGCCTTTTCTTATTTCAGCTTACGTTAGCTACGCTAAAATTCAACCGCCTTATCATCCGTGAAGGCAGGATGCGCGGGACCGCTTCCCACCTGCTCCTGGCTCCTCTGAGAGGATGCTTAGGCACTTGCTGATGCTATAGCATCGACACGCGTTTCATTGTGCATCGGTCTGGCTGCATCTCCCTGAATTTGGGGAGTCCGAGCGGGTCCGGGGTAACAAATGAAATAACATTTGCTGGCAACGCTGAGTTAATACCAAAAAGATTAAAATACAGCCAACCTCCAAGAATGGGAAAAGGACCTTATGATGCTCAGTGAGCGGATAATAAAACGGCAGATGAAATTCAAGGCTGCTAAATGAAAAACAATGCACAGGGGAGAAATCATTCTAACTTTATACATACAGCGATGGGCTTTGAACTGGCTATTACTGCTCAGGAAGGAGATCTGAGAGTTCTGCTAGAAATATCTATCAAAATGACACTTCACGCTCCGTAGTAGTCCAAAAAACAAATATAATGATAGGGATTACAGGGAGGTAAGCGAGAGTGAAATGAGAAATGTTACTGTGCTGCTTAATGAATGCCTGGTGTATCCCACCTTGAATAATTTGTGAGTAGGTCTGGTTTTCCCATCCCAAAAAGTGGACGGGAAGAAGCCTAGAAAATTGTCCGCTGAAGGCAAGGACTGATAACTGCAGGGTCAGATAGGAAATCGTGTGTATCGCGGAGCTGAATGATTAATTGGCAATGATTGCTCCGTTCAAGAAGCACTCGGTATCGGGAGCAGGAAACATCTAGAGAAGTTCCAAGAGAGGCAAAGGCAAATCCTTCACCCAGCACCCAGTTAAAAAGTAGGACTCTCTGCTGTGGGGAGTTACGGGTGCCGAGAGCTTACGTAGACTGGGAAAGCGATGAGATACTTTTGCAGAAAACAGGCGATGCCGTGTGTGATGAACTGGTCATTTCTCCCCATGCCGTTGCGGGGCAGCTGCGTGGTTTGACAAACAAAAGGAGCTTTGCCGGCGGCTCGCTGGGACGTGCCCCGTGCCACCGGCAGGAACCCGCGGTCCCGTCCGCCTGGTGGCTTTGGCTTTCTGCCTTCTCCACCCCCAACCGGACCTGCTGAGCTCATTTCGGAGGCTTCCGAGCGGGCTGGTGCTGCTCCCAAACGCCGCCTCTGGAACGGCTTCATTTGGCCAAGCTCGGAGTTCAATTCAGTTATTATTTTTGCCGTGAGCATTTCGCGAGCGTGCTGGAGGCGGCGGCGGCGGTGGTCTCCCTCCATTGCAAAGACGTCGGGAGCAAGCCCGCAGCCTCCCCGGCTACCTGCCCTCTCCCCGCGGGCTACGTGGGATGTGGGTCTCCTTCCTCGCCGCGGAGCGGGGGCAAGCAGAGCCCGGGGGGGGGTTGGCAGACGCAGTAGTCCTCGGACCTGGGAGGTGACGCTTCGTTCCTTGGCGGAGTCCAGCTGCTGGAAATAACCTGCCCGATGGTCCGCGTTATGGCCGGGCAGACAGGCTGAAATTCACGGCCGCCGCTTCCCAAAGAATAATGAAACATTTCCTGAGACGGCAATAAATATCTCCTGCCGTGACAACGCTTACCAGCGCCTCTTCGATCCAGGAAAACGTTTTTAAAACTCGGTGAAGTGGGAGTTTTTTAATGCCTCTCCGCTTGCCGGTTGCAGGTGCCCTGGCTGCTCCGGTCAGGCGGGGGAGCGGCGCGATGTGGTTCGCGGCTCCCTGGGGAGCTCCAGCTCCGGCCCAAAAGCGGGTGCTGGGGGGTAAGCTCCTTTCTGGGCTGGCCCCGGGGGCTGGGTAGCTGTCCGCCATCCTCCTCCTCCCAGCTGGGGCCTTCGCCGAATGCCCCTCACGCTGATTAAAACATGAGCGAGTGGCTTATCAGTTACAAGGGATCAATAAACCCTGGCTTGTATTCTTCCGTCTAAGAAAGTCTGAATAACGTGGGGCAGGGGGGATCCGAAGAGTCACCGCCGATAGATAGCTCTCCCCGCGCGAGCGTGCAGCGGGTCAGTGGGTGAGGGTCGTCGATCAATGCCACCCTCTCCCTCCCTCCCCGGCGTCGCCCCGCGTCGTCCTCGGCGGCTGCAGTTAATCCCCCCCCGTAACGCCGAGCCAAGCCGCGCTGCTTGCTCATCTCCGCTCCCGCCCGCGCCGCCTCTGAAGGGCGTCGCGTCCAATTAGCGGCGCTTAATGAAAAACAAGCGAGGCGGACGGACGCGCGCGCGCGCTTGCGTGACCCGCCCGGGTGTCGAGGAAGCCAAGCCGCGTTTGAAGGATGTCCTTGAGACGGGAGGATGGCCGGGAGGAAAACTCCTTCTCCCCGGGCTGATGGAAAGGGAGGGGTTTGCAGCCGCTGTCCCCTACCAAGGGGCTTCGGTCTGGCCCGGACCAGCTATTTCCCACCGCGAGGAGAGGCCGACGGCGCGGTTGGTGCCGGGGTCTGCTGGAAATACGCTGCACACTCAACGCAGCCGCCTTGGCTCCTTCCCCCCAGGACGGTTTTCCAGTGGTTGGGGCTGCACAGCACGGCTTCTTGGGGTCAGGCTGGCACGGATTGCAAATAAAAGCCACCAACTAGCAAAAATTGTCTCCGAGGGCCTCCGGGCCATAACACGAGGCTCGGGGGAGCCCAGCCAAACGCGGTCGAGTCCTCCGTAGGCAGCGGCAGGGCTGACTATAGTGGACGCAAGCCAGTCTGCACTGGTTTCCCCAAAGGGCTGGGCTCCCTCCAGTCCCCAAAGACAGAATTGCCACGGCCAGGAGAAAGCTCCGCAGCGCCCGCCGTGCCGGGGACTCACCCTGCCTCTCCCCACGCCGAGGATAACCAGCCCTCCGCAGCACGGAGCCGCATCCCGGGGCTACACCCGATGCCCCGGCGCACAGGGCGAGGGCAAAACCGGGAGGAGATGGGGATGCTCCAGGCTGGGCCAGGGTCGGCACGGGGCTGGAGGGGTTTTGGCACCTCTGAGCTGGATGAGAGGCCAGGGACGGTCACCCTGGGAAGAAATGCTCTTAGCAGGGGGAAAAGGAATCATAGAATCATAGAATTGTCCTGGTTGGAAGAGACCTCCGAGATCATCGGGTCCAACCATTAACCTATCACTACCAAGTCCCCCACTAAATCATATCCCTTAGGGCCTCATCTAAACGCCTTTTGAATCCCTCCAGGGATGGGGACTCCACCACCTCCCTGGGCAGCCTGTTCCAATGCCCGACAACCCTTTCGGTGAAGAAATTTTTACGAATGTCCAATCTAAACCTCCCCTGGCGCAACTTGAGGCCATTTCCTCTTGTTCTGAAGGAGGCATTTGGTAACAGAAGAAAAGCTGATGGTGGAAAAAGTGTGGAGAAGCGATAGATTTTTAAAACCCAGCCAGTGAATCAGTCTCGTTGCTGTGGTCACTTGAAAACGTATCAGCAGAAATAAAGTGGGTTTAAATCTATAGCAGCTCGGGGAGGCCTGAGCAGCAAAACGAAGCCGGCAGCGCGAGGACTTGCTCGCGAGCCGGTCGGGGTGCAGCCTGCGCCGGGAAG
The DNA here is from genome assembly GCA_009819775.1 of Phoenicopterus ruber ruber. Lineage (NCBI taxonomy): Eukaryota > Metazoa > Chordata > Aves > Phoenicopteriformes > Phoenicopteridae > Phoenicopterus > Phoenicopterus ruber. The sequence continues at coordinate 3,967,956 of CM020221.1, forward strand.
CGCGTCGGAGGTCTGCTCCGCGGCACGTCTATACGCAGCAGGGCTGCGCCGTGTGCCCTGCGTTGGTGCCCAGCAGAGCAGGCACCCCCCCAGCGCAGCCCGGACCCTAAAGTGCCAGTCCCCCCCATCCTCCTGCCTCCCTCCGAGGCCGTAACAGCTACGGGCAGCACGAGAAGAGGGGTGAGAACACCCAGCGGGGAAGAGGGAGACATCAGGTGTCAGCAGCCGACAGGGAAGATTGACTTAATGGGATCAGCCCTCGTTTTGTTCTTATTATCAGCACCTTGGGAGCGTAGCTTCTCTAATTAATTCCTTTGGTCTCTGAAGCCCGCAGCTGAGGCTCCTGTCCCACCAGCAACTGCTCGCACTAGTGCTCGTGGGTCGGCGGAAAAGCAGGGAGGTCCCTACGCAGCCGCTCAGGGCCAGGTATCTCCCTGCAAGCCTCTTCTCCAGCAGTTTGGCCCTCCTTTGGAGGAGAGGAAGGGCTCACCGGGTTGTAATAACTCAGGAGTAAGGACTTTTCCTCCTGATGTCGTTATGCTTTTTTTCTTTTTGGTTTGTTTTGCAACGCGTTTGCAATCCCGTTCAAGTTACAGGGGGTGGGAATGGCTGTTTCCAGAAGAGCTCTCCTTAAGCCTGCTTGGGAAAGAGTCACCTCTTCCCCACGGCGCTGGCGTCTTCCAAAATCGGCATGTGTTTTGAAGGCGTGAGTGCCCTGCACGCTGAAATCCAGCCGACCTGGCTCTCCCTGACGTCTTGTGGCCACCAATTCGCTGGCTGGGGGGGGAAAGCGTTTCTGTCCGTCTCCATTGATGGTTTGCTGGGGTTTTAATGCAAAGTGGGATGAAAGGAAGAGCTCGATTTATGCTCTCGGTATCACTCAGCGCTTTATACGCCTTTGGTAACGTTGTGATTGTTATCAAGGCTATCGAAATCTCCAGAGTCTGAAAATCAAGGTGAAAGCTTGCTTTCATGGATTATTTCCAGTCACTTTTCTTCTGGCTCTGCTAAAAATAACGCAGGAATAGCTTTCTTCGAACTTTCCTATTCCCTCCTGGCTGGAACAGAGAAGGTCAGGAGCATGAAAGTGAAAAAAGAGCGGGGGGAAGGAGTCACGGCAAACCCTTCGCGTGTACGGGTTCGGATGAGATTGCTCGCTGTTTTCTTGGGGTTTTTTTCTCTGATCTAAGCCCGATTAGCTTGCTTTCTGTGTTTTCTTTACTTTAGCTGATGCAATGGTGAAGATTGGGTGTTCCAGTCCTTCTGGGGCAGAAAACTTGCCATTTTTAACCCTTCCCTTTTTGAAAGTTAGCTGAAACGTCCCCAAAGCTAGAGGTTGGTCCGACAATGTTGCCTCTTAGGGCTTTTATCCAAGACCTCGGGATGGAATGATGCTGTGTTGCCTATCTTGTGTTAGGATAGCTGACCTGCTTTGCCTCCCAATGCCTGTGGGGTTCGTTAATTACTGTTAATTTGACTCTGATCTGCTGCATCTTTTTAGTCTGAAGCGTTTCCGTATGGTCTAACAGGAGATAATGGGACCACAGGAGATAGCCGAGGTGTTGTCTCACGGTGCGTGTCCAGGAAAGAACTCTTTTAGGCGACTTGGAAAGGGCAGAATAATAGTTTCTCCCCAGAAAAAGGAAGAAACTAAGCAGCCTGATGCTAATCCCAAGTGGGGAGGCACTGAGGATTTTTCGGCTGCGTACGGCAGAGATTTCAGCTTGTTCCAGAACTGCTTCAGTCAGCTGCAAGTTTCTGAATTGTGATGGTGTTTCTCAAGCAAGGGGATAGTGTGATGTCGTTTTCTTCAGCGGTTCGTCAGTGGCGTTAATAACGATTGATTGTCAGGTACCATTTCCCATCCATAAGCTCATACTGCTTTTAATATCCTTTCTTAAGGAAGGAAGAGGGACAGATCAGTGCCACTCACGAGAGAAGGCCCCTTTGCAGGACAGAGGTTTGTTCTTGACCCCAGCCCCTGGAAAAGCTCCACTCAAAGCCTCTTTCTTCCTCCCTGCCCGCTTCACTTGAGGGACAGGTCGCCCCTCTAAGCTGAAGGCTCCGTCCCGGCCACCACCTCCCGGGAGGGGACTCTGCTCGCTGCCATGGGTCAGCCTCCGATGGATGCTGACCGGAGCAAAGGGAGAGGTGTTTCCTGAGCCGTGGCTTTCCCAGTCGTTCCCTTTTCGCCGTTTCCTGGCTCACGGCGGTCTCTTCTTATAAATTGATATTCAATCCGAGCCTAAAAACCTGCCTTTCCCAGCCAGCCGGGTGCCAGCTGCAGTAGGAGAGCACACTGCAGCGCAGCCGGCGCAGGGATTTCTGCCGTGGCTTGGCTAACGAGAGCCTAACGCTATCGCTCGAGTGTGCCTCAGGTTAATTAGAGGTGGAAACGGCCTGTTATTTTCAGTTGCAACGCGCTCCCCGCGGTTTTGCTGCTCGCCCTGAGCTGCCCCAGCGGCGTCGCGCGTGGGAGCGAGCGCTCCGCAGGAGCTCGCCTGGGACCCCAGCCTTCCTCCCCCCAAAGTTCTGCTGCTGGGCTGCCCAGGGACACCCCAAGAGCTGAGCTGCCTCCCCGCATAGAGGAGATGCCCCCGCCACAAATTCGCGGCAGGTTGAGCCAGGAGAGCCCCGCTGGTCCCGTGGGGAGGAGGTTGCGGGGGCTTCCTCGGGTTGGTGGCACTACCGAGTTCCACCGGCCGCTTTGGTCGCGGGTTGTCGATACGGTTGTGTGCCCGCCCCGGTGCCTAGAGAAGCACGGTGCTGCTGACGTGCGTTGTCCCAACCTTTTCAACGAGGGCTTTTCGGAAACATCTCCCAGGAGGCGCGCGGTGGGAGGATAACCTCGGAAATCAGCAGGGGAGGCATGTGTGTCTCCAAGGGGTGCGAGCCCTAACTCCGTGCGGGGCTTGCCGGACAAGCCGTTACAGGCTGCTTCCAGCTTTCTAAGTGGGGCAAAGCCAGAGTTTCCCCGCTCTTCCCGCACTGGTGTAAATGGTGCAAGGATCAGACCCTGCTTAGGTTTTGAAGCAGCATCTGCAGCAGCCAGATGTGTAAGACAAGCGGGTCGTTGGGGATGACAAAGGTGGTCCCAGCGGGGACTAGAAGAGAGCTGCGGCTGAACCTTCAGGGTCCCGAGACAGCAATAAACTCTTCAGCCGCGGTGCCCTGGAAGGCCCCAGGTCATAGCCAGCACCATGGGAGAGCATCCCAAGGCAGGCCGGGGTATCCCACGGGACGTTAGTGGGGCGGGTGGACGGACCGCTTGGTCCCCGATTCCTCGGTAACTAAGTCCTACTTCTGTAGGAGCATGTTACGGGCAGAAGCTGATGTCCACTTGAAGTTCGAGAGCGGGAAACACTATCTTTGAAATAATTTTATGTCATTCTGGGGCGCAGGAGGGTTCTCGTGTATTTACTCATTTTCGTCTCGTCTCCTACGCGACGTGCTGGTGGGCGGGCGATGAGCCTTGGCCCCGATCCAGGTGCGCGTGCCCGCATCTGGAGCGCGTAAGGTAATCCGCAGGCGTGGGTGGGCTTGCTAAAGGCGCGGTGCTAGCCACGGTAGCCCACGGAGCGGCTCAAGCGGCCCCTCCAGCCGTTCGGTATTCCTTATTGGTAGCGCGTGACCGATCCCCGAAGTTACCCTCTGTTGCTTCCACGCTCTGATCAGATTCCTGCAATTTTGGAAGAAGTGGGATAATAAATAACAAATCGGAAGGGGCGAATAACAAGCGCCTCTGTTTGTGCCCAGGGGTCCTTCTTTGTGTGCCGAAACGGGGATTTATCTGCTGTCGCTCCCCTCTGCCCACCGTTTTTTTATTGGGGCAATGGGTTTAGGTGGGTTTTTCCCAGCAGCAGCTCAAGTCTCGCTGAAGCAAAGAGCTGTTTGCAGCCTGAACATGCGTTAGCCAGGGGAGCTGCCAGCGTTTGGCCAGCTCTGAATCTGCTCAAAAGCCTTTGAGAGAAGGAAAAAAATATATAAGTAAAGCTGGGGGGGGTTGGGAGGAACTCAACCCTAATGCTTTTTGTTCCAGCAGCTTTCTGCCACCAGTTAAATAGAGAATCAAATATGATCAGCCAGGTAGAAAAATGAAATAAAGGCTGAGTTTGCTTAATGTTGCTGCTTTCTTCTGCTGCCTTTTTCTCCCGGGACGTGCGGGCTGCCACTGCTGACGTAGTGTTGGCCATGTCAGCAAAGGCTAGGAATATATATATATATATTCCGGGCTGCCGGCAGGAGCTGTGCCGGGGTGCCCCGCTGGGGTTTCGGGCTGGCCGGAGCCAGCCGTGCCTTCCGAACGCCGTCCTGCGGCACGAGCGCTCGCGAGGGCCGGGCTGGAGGTGCCCGTGATGCTCGAGCAGGCAGCTCCGGGAAAGCCAAAGCCATCCCCAGCCCCTTTCCTACCAGCGCTTGCAAAACCAGCCTCTTGCTCTCGGCTCCGCGCGCTATAACAGCGTTGCAGGCTCCGTCTCCCTCCTGTTTTATTTTTTGGTGGTTCTTATTTTTCCTGAGGACTTTCGCTTTGGAAATGCTCTGTTGGTTTTTTGATCTCCTCTACTTTCGCAAAGGCCGCCAGGAAGGTCTTGTCAGCAATCTAACGGGGAGATAAGAAGGAAAAGGGGATTGTTAGCAGGGGGATAGTGCCTGACATCTGGCCGGGGCTAATGCGTGATAAGACGGGAGGGTTGTAGGCAAATCTGCTGCGCTTGATCTCTCGCCAAGGCCGAGCTCGGACTCGGTGGCTATAAAGCAGGTCCGTGCGGACGGAGCCCGGGGTGCCCAAAGCCCCGGTGATGCCCACAGATCAGGTACGTGGCGGCCTGGGCTCCCCGTTCCGATGCTCGCCGACGTTAAAAGTCTTTTGGTGGACTTCAAAGGGACGTAAGCCCAGATTATCTACCCTGTCCGATTTGACCGGGGGAGGTAAAAATAAAAATGAATAAAAAGGAAGCTGCTGCTTCAAACCCGAGTCCCCAGGAGATGGAGGACGCTCCTAGGACGTGATGCTAGCAGCCGGGGGCTCGGGGGTGCCGACGTCCCTCTGGAAAGCTTTGTGCTGTGCGGAGCTCCTGGGCAGTCCACCTGGACCTGCACGTGGAGGCGTAAGCCCTAGGAACAGCAATCGCTGGCTTGTTCGTTATTGGGCTTGTTAATTATCTGGTTTATCTCGGTGTTTTTTCCGTTCCTCAGCCAGCTTTGAGCTGGAGTAGCAGGTTTTCAGTGAAAAAAAAAAAAAGGCAAAGGAACAGGAGGGTATGTGTGGTGCTGGCTGGAGGCTCCTTTGGGGCTGTGAACGCCCTTCGGCTCCGGTGCGATGGAGAGCTAGTGCTCCAATAGCTTGGGTTTGGGGGGGTGGCATCCACCGCCTTGTCCCCAGCCTGCACGCGGACCTGGCGGCTCCGAATCCGGGCTGGGTTTTGCCGCCTGGGCCCCGTTTCTGGTTTCTGCTGGCCTCCTTCTGCAAAGTTTTGCTCCGCGCCAGCGAAAAACGTGAGGACGAAAGCTCGGTGTTGGGGGAAGGACTTTTCCCGTGAGCGCAGAACTCTGCGCGCAAGGTTCCAGCAAAGAAATCAATGTTGAACGCACGCTGCCTTCCTTTTTTCGGTGCATAGCTAGGAAACAAGAGACAGGTATTTTTTTTTTAAGGGCAAAGAAGGCAGCAGTTAGCCATGGAAATAATTTGGCTACTGCCTGCATTAGAGAGAACTCTCCATAAGAGGTGCTGGCTCAGATGCTTCTTTCTCTCCACCCGCAGGTGAGAACAACTTCAAACCTTCAATCCGATATATAAAGGCAGAGAGGGAAATGTTTAATTGTCCTGACTCTGCTGCAGGCTGATAAGCTCGCATTGATTTTCTGTAGCGGAGCCTCCCGAGCGTACGTGTTGGTGTGTGTCCGTGTCCGTGCGTGAACGTTTCTCGCTCCTTGGGTATTTCTAATCTCCTGTTGCGTGGCAAGAGCTCGACAATTCCTCCAGAAAATGGCCATTTACAGCACAAGGGTTTTTTTATATATATATAAAAATATTTTTTTTTTGTCCTCCTTTTCATCCTTTCTATTGGCTTCCTACAGACTTTCCATCAGAGTGGGGAGAGAGGTCTCGGGACAGATGTCCCTTCACCAACGCCTGTCCCTCAGCCTGAAGCTCAGAGGCAGGTCCGTATTCGCCCCATCACTTAAACCCATCCTGTCCGGGGGTCTAATCCCTGCCTATTTCTGCTTGTAAATACAAACAGAGGGAATAACACAAGTAAAGGCCGTACCCAACTGGGGCTTTACCAATGGCTTGAACTACGTTGTACCGGAGAAGCGAAGAAAAATGTCCAATTAACTCTTTATCTATGTATTTTGAGGGTTTGTTGGGAAGAAAAACAAACGAACGCAGTAAGAAGGGATGGTCCAGCAAGTTTTATAGCTCGTTTCTGAAGCCTGCGAGCTCCAGAGATTTTGGATGTCTAGCTGGCACCTGGCTGTTTATCTCACCTGAGCCTCCAAACCCACCAAGATTTTTTTGTTCCCAGTACTAATTATAAAAAAAATTGGTTTGTCTGTAGTGGTGGAGAAATGTCCCGAGGAGCCAAAAAGGAGACAAGCAACGTTCAGATGGGGGGGGTAGGTAGGAAAAAGAGAAAACGCCGACCTCCCTGGAGATGTAACAGGCTTAGTAGGCCTGCTTGACACATGTCGGATAAAATAAAATAAAATAAAAACCCCACGACAATGTTTATAAGAAGATTAGCTTGAACATGGTGAAATTTCTCTAGGGACTGCCCGCGGCTGAAGCTCAAACCGGCGGCTCCCAGGGCCTTATCAGAGTAATGGATTTCCACCACTTGGGGCTATTAAAAATCCTTTCCCCACCCGACGCGTCTTTGATTTGGGGCGCATCTGGTGGGGACGGTTCAATTTGCGCCGTCCCCCTCCTCGGCGGGCCGGAGGCGCGGCGTTGGGAGTTAACTCGCTGGAAGTAACCTGATGTGACTATCTAATTTGTGGCTGCCGCCCCTCCGGGGGGGAAAAAAAGACCCGTCCCTGGGCAGCAGATTATCCTCGGGCTCGTTACGACTTTGTTCCGAAACAAATCCCCCCCCGGGCTTCTGCCTGTAATCGCTTTTGCGTAGGCAAACGGCTCTCCGTCCGCGCTCGCCACGTCGCAGGCGGAGATGGAGCCGGGGCCGCGTTACGGCGAGGGGAGGAGATGCGGCGGTAACCCCTTGCGTGGGCAGCGGCTGGTAACCGCCGGTACTAACCGCTGGTAACCGCCGGTACTAACCGCTGGTAACCGCCAGTACTAACCGCTGGTTCGGTTTCAATCAAAACGAGGGTTAGGTTTTGTTTTCCTGAAAGCCAGTGGACGTGGGTTGGGTGTTTGGGGTTTTTTTGGTGGGGTTTTTTTTGGGTGGCGGTGAGTTTTTTTTAGAAAAGCAACTACAGCAAACAGAGAGAGCAACCTTGAAAAACTCCATCTGCGGTTCTCGGCAGATGCAAGTATATGGGAGAGCAAAGCAGTGAGCCCGTGCAGCCCTTGGCTGGCGTCGCCCCATCCAGCAGCGTGTCCTGGTTTTGGCCAGCACGGAGCCGGTTTTGTCTTCGGCAGCTCCCGTGTTTTGGGTTTAGTGTGAGCAGAACGGTGACAGCACACTGATGTGCTGGTTGCTGCTGAGCGACCAAGGACATTTTGTAGTTTCCCAGGTTTTGCTGATGTGCAGGGACAAAAACCTGGGAGGGGTAGAGCCAGAATAGTTGGTCCAAACTGGCCCAAGAGAGTATCCCATACCATAGGCGTCATGCCCGGGATAAGTGAGGGTCGGCCGGTGGGCCACGAGGCTTTTAGACCCTTGGTGCCTTAATCCTTAGGCTTCCCTTTGGGTTGCTTTTTGTTTCCCTGTTTTTCCTTTTTGTTTTTTGTTTGTTCGTTCGGCTGTTGGTTCCCTCGCCTGCTCTCTCTGGAACTGGCTGTTCTGGGATAGGTGGGGGGGGATACCCCTGCTCCCTGCCTGCTGCTCGGGACGGGCTGTATTGGTCGTCGGGTGGTGAGAAATTGTGCATTGTTTGCTTTATATATTCTATTATCTTTATATATATTATCATTATTAATATATTGTTATATTTTTCCTCTGCTGTTTTTATCTCAACCCGCGAGTTTTCCTTTCTCCCCGATTCTCCTCCCCACCCCAGCGGGGAGTGGGGGAGTGAGCGAGCAGCTGCGGGGTGTTGGGTTACAATTTGGGGTTCGAGCGGCTGCGGGGTGTTGGGTTACCATTTGGGGTTCAAGCACGACACAGTGCCGTGGAGTTTGAGGGCTGGTCCCTGCAAGCCTCGCCTTGCCGATGTCGCGGGGCTGCGTGCTCCAGCGCTCCTTCTGCCGCTACCGCCGCTTTTTCCGTGCCCGCTCGTCCGCTAAAAGCCCCAATGATCGTGTTTTTAACCCGCGTGGTTTGCAGCAGTGGTAGCCGGTCTTTAGGGACTCTCTGGGGACCTGTTTGGGGATGTTTTGGTGATGGCTCTGGGGGTGCATGTCTGGGGGCCGGCGGGGGATCTGCGGCACGTGGCCGTGAGTTACTGCAAAGCTGGGTGGTGGTGATGCTGGTGGGGTATCAGGTGAGCGGCTGGGGATGTTTGTGGTGTATGGAGGGCACGCTCGTGGTCCTGGGGGAGTTTGGGTGGGATTTGTGATACTGGGGCTTTCAGGTTTGAAGGTCTGAAAGAGCTTGTGGTTTCGGGGACAGTTGTTCTCCCTGGGGTTTGGACCCCTTGAGATGGCTTCAAGAAGTCCAACGTTGCTGCCCGTTTTCAAACCCATCGACAGCCAGCTCCAGCCGTGTTTGTTTATTCTGGTGCGTCAAAATGCATCTGCCTGCTGTCCTGCTATGAGCTGGCTGAGCGCCGCGCAAGCTCTCGATTAGCGACGCTTTACAGCGACCCAAGAGGGCCGGGTGCTTCGCTGAGACGAGACACACAGCCTCGAGAGCCCGTGCCTTGAACTGCCGGCGTGGCGAACGCGGCCAGGAGCTGTCTAGAGACAGAGACCGAGGTTTGAAGCCATGGGTGCTTTTTCCAGTCTATGAAATGCCCGGATCCAGTCCGGAGCAGCCGGCGGGGGAAGGACCCTGTGCCGGCAGCCGGCACTTGCGTCACGCTCACCCCGGCGTGGCTTGGCACGCTCGCCCATCCCGGCAGCCCGCTCCTCCGGGATTACAGGCGATTAAGCGGGCGTGAAAACGCAGCGACCCTCCCTCGTCACGCAGAGGCACGAGCGAAGGCGCGGACCCCCCTTCGCCCTCCTTCCCGCCCCTTCCCCGGCTCTCCTGGGCATCCAAGGGCACGAGGTTCCCGCTGGCCCCAGAGATTCGTACGGGAAGGGCCGTGCAAAGGGCTCGGGAGCAGCCCTTGCTTTAAAAATGGCTTTTGCGGGAATTTGCTGGGGGAAAATTTGCCCTCGCTACAGCAGACATCTTCCTGGGGTTCGCACGGTGCGCGGCGAGAAACTCCCCGAGTGCTGGGAGGTCCGTGCCTCGTCTGCCTTTGCCTCCTTTCCGTGAGTTACGATCGTCCTCTCTTGTCATCCCCCTGCTCCACCGCGGTGAGGAAATTATTTATTTGGGAGGGGAGGGGCTGTTAAGGGAGATGGATTATGCATTTGCAGTTTAAATACGTGGAAAAGGGAGGAAAAGACTCCTCTTCCCTCCCCGCCCCTCATCTCCCTTGGTGGGCTCGGCGCTACATCCCGTATTTTTCGTCCAAATGGAATGGTTTATTTTTATCTCTTTAGAAAAATAAGCGTTACAAGGTACAAGATGGATCGCCCGCGTGCGGATCCTCGGGGGCTGGAGGGGAAGGCTGCGGGGAGCGTTGCGACCGAGAGGAGGCTGGCGGAATAAGTCAGTGATATGCGTGGGACTGGAAGGCGGCTGGACCATTCGTTCCCATTATGAAGAGGTGCGCTACCATTAATAATCATTTTAACAAGAGCTGGCTTGCGCTAGCAGGTCTGGGCTACGTTTCTGGAGAGTGAATTTTTATTTAATAAAAAAAAACCAAACCAACCCATGCATTCAAATGAAAAGGTACGGCGAGCTCACTTCTCCTCCCTGATATTTATTATTGCTTCACCTGCCTTGAAATAGGAACATTTATTTGGCTAACACGTATTAAAAGGGCCGTGCGTGCCGTATTTCCTATCCTGCAGCACTCAAACCCTGGAATACTTGGATTTAAAGCTCCAAAAGGGCTGGTTTCTGAGCAGCTGTAACCTTTCCAAGGAGGAAAGGCCCGCCTCGCCTGGGTGCAGGCAGCTAACCGTCCGAAATCCCGTGGTTCTCACGGCGGTCGTACAGACCTCGGAGGCCGCGCAGTAAGGCTGGAGGTTGCCAAAACTTCTGATTTCGCTGGGGTGCGTTTGCGTAGCTCTGGCTCGTCTGGAGAATCAGCGGAGCGCAGGTTCAGGAGACGGAGCGTTTTCTGAGGATTTTACCCATAAAACCACGTCTTTTAAAGTAGATAATGCGTTCCTTTTTAAAGGCATAAATGAGTAAAAACCTTTGGGTCTTTTATGAAGCAGCTATCGGGAAGAAAGCTTTTAATCTTGGCGATTTAAGAGAACGGGGAAATGAGCTGTTCGCCAGGCGCTTCTCCTCTACTTCATTTTTTAGGGAAAAAAGCAGCCAGGCAAAGAGCCGAACCCAGGACAGGGGGGTTTGGGCTGCGGGCTGGAGCTACCTGAAGCCCACCGGTACAAGCCCCGCTCCAGCCCTGTTGCCCGCGGCTGCGGGGATGCGGGCAGGGGGAGAGGTCTTTCCGCTCTGGCGTGTGCCAAAAGCATCCGTGCCCCCAAACGTAAGCCCCTTAATCGCAGCGTACTAGTATTTGTCTCCATAGGCGCCGAGGCAGGTCTGCGGGACGGGGGACATACGCCCGGCTATGCACGGAGCAGGTCCCCGCTGATGCGGGTGGGCTTGAAGTGCCACCCGAAAAAGGTCCAGAGGGCAGAGAGATGGGGCAACGCTAAGCTAAAAGGTGTTCGTTTGGACACGGAGGTCGTGGCTGAGGTACCTCTGGCAATGAGGAGAGGACAGGCAAACTCTGGAGAAGGACTTTCCCGGGGAACTTCTCATGCTGTGGGGGTATCGGAGCGGTCCTGGTCTTCTGCTACGGCAGCCTGCGGGTCGGGATGCTCTGCAGCCAGGCTCTTCTCTGTAGGCAAACCTGTCGCTGCATTAAGATTCGGACACGGTTAAGGTCTGGGAGGTGCTGTGGGGCATCCCGGTTTGGTTTATGCTGCTGGTGGTACGATTGCAATATGAACTTAACCAGTTTGTCCTCAGGAAACTGGGGTTTTTTTTAATTAATACCAAAAAAAACCCCAAGAGTGAGAACACAATATTAGCTGGGCTCCTGCTACATCTGACACCTTCATCTTCATCACCTGATGCTGCTCGGCCAGACTGTCTGGGCTCCTCTGGTCAACATATTTGATGTTTTCTTCTCTGGATGGGGTGGGATGGTTGATGCTCGCCCCCTGCGAGCATGGGGTGCCGCGCGAGCCCTGTGCTGCGTGCCCGACGGGCGTCTCGGCGTACCCCGGGGCTGCTGAGAGCTGCTGCGCCGCCAGCAAACCCCTTCTCTGGGGTAAGTGAGCGTCTCTTCCCAGCGACGCGGCTCGTGTCCCTCCTTGGACCTGGTTATGGGAGCGTCGGGCTTTCGGAGGTGCCGCGCCGTTGCGAGGACGGCGTCTCCGACTGAAGAGATGGGGGGTTTTGGGCAGTGCCCAGCAGCCGCTCTTTGGAAATGAAGGTGATCCTAAGCGCCGAGGGACGGGGACGACTCGCTTTCATTAGTCACTGTTAAGATCTCGGTCCCCGGATCTCGCGAAGGCCAGGAGAGGTTGAGGACTTGCTGTTTTCACGGTGTCGCAGCGGTGGATGCTGCGGGCTCGGTATCTGATGAGAAGCGAAGAGCGGAGGAGCTATCTCCCTGGGGGAACCAAGGAGATGGGGAGATACCTTCTCCTCGTTTAACTGAGCTTCCCTGCCGTTAATCGAGCCGCTTCAACCCTCTCTCCAAAAAAGCCCTCTCCCATGGTAGCGCCTTCGTTTCGCCTTTAGCGGGGGCACGCAGAAACTCTCTTTTTTGCCGCGTTGGCCCCAAATTTAGGGGGATTTGCTACTTTGAGAGTGCTACCCTTCTGCCGGGTTCGCTTTGACAGGAGCCAGAGCGCAAAGCTACTAGCAGGGCCCGGGCAGGCGGGGGCTGACGTGCGAACACGCCGTGGGATCCCGCGTGCCTGTTCTCCGTAGGAAAGGAGAAAAAACTTAAATCTTCCTCTCTGATGATGCGCAGCCCTCCCGTCTCCGCACCCAGCTCGCCCCGTGCCCCCCGCTCCGTCTCATACCTGCTTCTCCTCCATCTCAGAGATTTGGGGAATTCGGATGCATCTGGTGCTTGCCGATGGGAAGATAGTGTATCACCGGCAGCGCAGGCGCTAATTAATGGTAATCCCTTAATCCTGGGGCGATGCGAGAGACCGCGTTGCCCACTTTGTCCCCTCCCGAGCGCAGGGAGGGGTCGGACCCGTAATGGCAAAGCCGCCTGATGCTGTGCCAGGCACCAGAGGCGGCTTTTTCCCCTGATTATCTGTATTTGAATAACTAGGTATTGTCACGGGGGGGTTATTCCCTCCCCCCCGTTGGCTGTTGTAATCTGGTGAGACCACCTTTGCCACAAAAAAAATAAGAGAAATGATTTCTCTCGCAATTTTAAGGGGAGTTTAGTGGCGGAGTTCGCTAGGACAGGTTTTCTTCCCTTCTGCCCTTCCCCCCTGGTGTCAACATTTTTATTCAGAAGGGAGCCCCGAGTGCCGAAAAGCACCATTTCCCTTGGACAACTTCTCGTGTTTGATCTGGAATTTCCCTGACCGCTTTCATCCAGCCGATCAAAACAGTTCAGCTCTCAGCTATCCAACAGAAATATGTCTTTTTTTTTTTTTTTTTTTAAATTTTGTGCATGCCAGTTCTTCAACACCAATGAGAAGCAACGGGAGAAAACATTCAAGATCATGTAATTCCCACAGAAAATTGCATTCGGCGCGGGGGTGAATTTTATCCCTCGATCGTGCTGACCTGGGATTTAAAAGGCCAGGAGATCTTCCCCAGGTGCGGTGCAGGGCAGCTCTGCCCGGGCTGGATGCTCACGCCAGCTCCGCTCCTTCTGGGCTGCGACGAGGTCAGGACTGGCAAACCAGAGGGCGAAAAGGAGGGTTACGTTGTGCTAAAATTGGTTATCTTCTGATGTGAAGCTCCTCGGAGGGTCTCACGCCTTCTCCGAGGATGCTCCCTGTTGGACCATCTTCTCTGGGGCATCCCGAGTGCTCCTCCCAGCACCCCGCCCCTCCCCGTGCCCCTCGGGAGGGGAGGGTTTGCCCCGGGTTTGCCTGGGTGTAAGCTGTAGGAGCGCTTCCACCTTTCCTCCTCGTCGGCAGAGTTGCAGGAAAACTAAAACCCGGGCTTCAAATTAAAACCGAAGACTGGTAACGTTCCTGTAAGTGTCGTTAAAAACCTGCTGGGTTAAACAAGTACGGCACGTTTCCACGTGCCCAAAAGTGCTGTTCCAGACCTAATGAAACCTCGTCCTCTGGCGCAGAGACGTATGGATATTGCCCCAAAGCGCTCTCTTGGATAAGTTCCTCTCCGCTGTGAACACCGGCCGTCTCTGAGGGTCTCTCGGCAGCTGCCGTTGGGGCCGCCCCGTCTCCGACCGCCGTTTGGGGCTGGGCTGCGCCGGGCGCACCCCGGGATGGGTTAGCAGGCACCGTCCCAGCTAAGGCCACGTCACGGAGCGGACCCAGCTGCCGGGGGTAAAAAGGGAAGGCTCGAGCCGCGCCGGGGCTGCGAGCGGCTGCTGGGGGCTCTGCTTTGCCGGGGCTCTGCTGCTGGGCTTCTGCGGAAAGAGCTCCAGGGCTGCTGTGTTTAAGGTTAGTGTTTATTAACCCTCTAAACTTTTCTTTTTCCTTTATTTCAAGAGCGAAAAGGCTTTCTGGCCGTGCTACTGTTCGCTTTCTGCACCTTTTTTCTTTGGTAGCGTAGGGGAAGATGTGGGGGAGGTCGAGCCTCTCTTCATCGGCTGCTAAAATATCCAAGGGCACCCACTTCTCTTTCCTTTTGGTGCTTGAATTTCCTTATCTCGCAGTGCTTGGAGCAGCCTTCTGGCTTACGAAGGCTGCACGTGGGAATGCCTGGGATGCCGGGAAAGGTGCCCGCTGAGAGCATCGTGGTCTGCGCGTAGTAACAGCAGCAATCCTTCATGCGGGAAGAAGCGGCAGCGGAGGAGCGTAGGTGCTGCGATGCGTGCCGGTGCTGCGTGCGTAACGGCTGCCGTGTGGATAAAGCCCCAGCTGTGTTTAGCCTTAGTTTTTTATTACTTTGGATGGGTGAACCGGAAAAGGAAAGAAATGAAAAAAGGAGTCGTACATGCATAAAAATTAGAGATGGAAAGACGTAGGTCATCTACTCAATACTTCCCTGCCACAGGATGATTGCTCCTGGACGGAAATCTCTGCTCGGAGTTGTGGCTGGGAATACATTAACCTTTAAAACAATAGGATTGCAATGTTATATATATTTTCTTTAACCCAGGTGTGGGAAACGTGGTAAATGTGAGGCGCGGGTTGTGCCTGAGCGAGCGGTCCCCCAGGGGGTGGGTTTGGGGGGCTCTTTTGGAGCACTCAGCCTGCTGCGGTTCCCTCGAAGCCGGTGGTGACGTGGAGCAGAGCCGGCCGGCCCCTGAGCCGGGGGGCTGTGCCGTGTCCTGCCCAGGCTCTGCGAGCACCGGTGCAGCAAGGTCAAAGCCATCGGGGCCCTGTGTGCACCGGTCCCGCCGTGCCCGGGGCTGCTCTCTGGCCCGTCCGCGGGAGCCCCAGCTTGAGCGTCGGAACAACTCGGGGAGCGAAAGGAGAGGAGAAAGCGTTGCGTCGCAGGCGCGCGGTGGTTGTTTTAACCCCTCGTGCAGGGTAACTAAATGATACCCTGGAGCTGAACTGTAGAGGTCCTGGGTAACTTCAGCTCCTGCTTCTTTGGCTGTTCCCTGGAGGCAGGGAAATCTTTCTTCGTCCCTCCTCGCTCCAAAGCAGGATAGAAAACAGCAAGGGGCTGCGTCTCCTTGAGTTTTGTCGGTGTCCGGGAGGGCGCTTTGGTAGCAATGATTTGCCTGCGGCTGTCGAAGTGGTGCTCCTGAACTTCTGTCAGGGGTTGTGCTGTGCTTCCGAGGCAGGGGGACCGGGACGCCAAATTAGGGGAACTCTGGTCCCTTATCTGCCGGGCGTCTCTACCCTTCCTGACCCCCTGCTCCTGACTTCTTACGGGCTGAGGCGGTGCCTCAGGTTTAAGTGGCTGGAAACTTTTTCCAAAGGCAACAGGTTGGTAGGCCAGGTCTGATTTGGAAACCGCTATTTTTTTTTTTCTTTTATCTTCTGTTCGGACTGTTGTCTGCTGCTTTTCCGAGTTGTTCAGCAAGTTGCAACACAAAGACACGGAGAGACATGTGCTGTTATTATTGGTGGTTGTTGTCTTTATTGATTTTTATGAAAGAAATAATAACAACGTGCATGAGGTATCCAGCTAACAAAAGAGGTCCTGCAGTACTCGTCTCGAATTAAGTACATAGAAGCAGAATCCAACTGGGATATTGACAGGCAAATACAAAGCTGTGTGATTCAGCGTAGCGCTGGAGCGAAAGCGGGGCTTTGCCTCGCCACGGCCCACCTTGGCGAGGAGAGGGACAGCATTGTTCTTCTCCACAGCTCATCGAGAAACGTGTCCAAAACAGCTTTGCCTGAGGCCAGAAACAAGCGTGTTATCAGTAGGGGGGAGCCGCTACCCGCGACCCGATGTGGGGCTGAGCCGCGCTCGCTGGCGGGGAAGGGGGGACGGGGATGCCCCCACGGCAGCGGGCGTGGGGTTTGAAGCCATCCCATCGTAACGCAAGACGGGAACTCCATCCAAGCGCCGCGCTCGAGCTCGCCCTGGGTGAGCAGATCCGCTTCCGCGGGGGTTCCTGGCAGCCCGTTTGTTGTGTGTCTGGGTTTCTGGTGTACCATCAGCGCAGGGCATCCTGCCTCTCGGCAATAAAAAGGCCACGAGGAAGGAAAGCAGAGAGAAAAATCTGTAAATCTGTTCCTCCCGGCTGGTCTTTTCTTCCTACCGGATTAACTCGCCAGCTCTTAGTCGATGGTTGATGCATCCCAAGTAGGGAAGGATGTGAGGAACCATCTCTGACATTGCAGCTGCTCTGGACTCCTTCCACTTGAACCTGACCCTAACAGAGGGATTGGAAAAGCTCGCTCTCCTTTCTTCCTTTTCTCCCCTTACTTCTGTGCGTTCTCGTGCGGGCCGGGATGTAACCCCGAAGAAAGATCGCCTTGCTGCTGTTCCACCTGGGAGCAGAAGCTCCCAGACACGACGTGAAAAGGCGTCGCGGTCTGTGTAGGTTTCCTGCCCGATTCTCCCTCCGGAAAGACTCCGAGATGTTCAAACGAGGCTCAGGTAATCCTGTAATGTCAGAATTTCTCTCCCTTGACTTTACAAGGAATTCCTGAGGACGATATTGAATCACAACCGTATCTCTGCTCTTAAATCATTTCCTCTAGCAAAACATCACCCCATAGAGGAAGTCCTTTCAGCGAAGACAAAAATGAAAGCATTTATCGGTTTGAAAAGATCCCTCTGCGTGCCAGCATCAGCGCGAGAGAGAATGGGAGTGTTAGTGCCTCTGGCAATGCCTTCGCAAGGCTGTTTGTCATCCCAGCACAAGAAGAAGCTGAGCACACACAAATATTAAACTAATATTTTCGGTGCTTGGTGAATTTTGATCGTCAGTTCGTGGCGCCTGAGGCAGCAAACGGGAATGAGATGCAGTATCCTTAAGCTTTGTATTCATGGCTGAATTGATGCTCCTTTTATATTTATTTATAAGTATGTATGACTCTTAGTGTTGCTATTTATCTGTTGTGAGAGAGAGAGAGAGATGTTAATGATAGCCAGTAGCAGGACCCAACCGAGTCTGCCAAGTCAGGAAGGAAAACAGCAAAATAAACTGGTTTTGGTCCTCAAGATGCTGCCTGCCCTAAATTGATGAGATGGCAATTTTCTGCTCAAACGTGAACACGGGGATGGCTGAGGATGGGCAGGATCACTGGAACAGGCTCCGCGTTTCCCAGATCTCTGCGGTTCGGTGTCAAAATCCTTCATCCTGTCTAGATGTGGGGCAAAAAAAAAGAAAGCTGGTTCATCACCGGCAGGTCAAGGCTAGTGCTGAGGCTTTTGCGGAGCTGTGGGATGGAAGCCTGTCCTCTTTGGCCAGACGTGCCCTAAATTGATGCCACCAGGCTTGAATTGGAGGAGCTGGGATGATTTTTTTCCTTGGACAAACACTGAGGGGGGGGTGGGAAACCGAGGTTGTCAACCCGTGACCCTTCTGAAAAGACGAGGCCACCCTTCGTGCTCCAAATAGCCACACTGTTGGTTGAGAGGTGCTTTGTGGAGAGCGTACCAATTACGGGGGCTTTTTCGGAGCCCGGGAGTGGCGTGAGCTGTTATTTTCTTGAGCGAACAAGGAGGAGGCTGAGAGGCACGAGAGGTGACAGACAGCTTTGCAAGGAAACCGCAGTTAACCCGGAGTTAAACTGAACTCCCTGGGAACACCAGGAGCCAAAGCCAAGCCTCGTGTGGCCGCGGCACGTGAGGACGAGCACCCTCCCGGCTCACCGCGCGTGGCCTCGTGGAGGGAGCTTGTCCGGCACCAAGCTCCTTCGGCTCCAAGCTCCTTCCTACGGGGAGACGCAAGAAAATTCCCGTGTTGTTCTCCTCGCTCAGACCTGGGGCGAAACCAAACTGAACGATGAAGAGAAAGGACAGGAGATTCTCTCTTTGTTTCTCTTCTCAGCCATCTTTGCGGGTGATTCATCCTCCCCAGATTCCTGGCGGTTTCTCTCGGTGACCAGCAGCTCTGCCTTGCGTTGCTGACTCATAGCGGCTGGAAGCTTCTTTGGCTGAATTCAGAGTAAGGAGAATTTATGCGTTGGCTTTGATCTCGTGTGAAGTTGTTTTCCGGAGGGCAAGGGGCAACCCGAGAGGGGGGGGGGAACAAAAGATGAAGGGAGAGGAGGTAAAGATGAAGGGAGAGGAGGTAAAACCCAAGGAAGGAAAGATGTACGTGGATTTTGAGCGACGGGGGAAAAAGGTTCAGCTGATCCGAAGCCAGACAAGTGAACAGCATCATGAACGATGCAAAACTCTGTGCTGCGGTTGATTTCTTCTTGTGGCAGTGATATTAGTGATAAAATCAATACCGATAGTTAGCTAGGCCTAATAACTACACGGATCGGATCCGATCAGATTAGATTGATATCACTTCTCCTAATAACCCGCTATTGTTGCTATTGCACACTAGGTAGGAACAGGTATCATGTCTTTTTTAATTAAAATAGGGGCTCCAGCACTTTTACTCGCTCGTAGTCATAACTGGAAAGGGCTAGTCCATACCCCAGCAATTAAATCTGTCCTGAAGGCTCTTATAAATGAAAATAAAGAGAGAATCCGTTGAGAATCCTCTCAGGCCTGACAGCCTGGCACTCTGGGCACGTGTGATAACCGGGTGAGAGGCACGGAGAATGAAGGCAGTTAAAAACCAGGCTTGCCCTCAGCTTTGGACCACTCGAAAGCCCCCAGACAGACTTTGGGGCAATTTTTGAGGTTCTGACGTCAGGTTTGGAGGGTCCGTTTCATGCCGGAGCACAACCAAAGCCTTGCAGGTGTTTGTCAAAGACGACTGTGTTGAAACGTCCGCCTCCAGATGGGACGGGTCAGGCTGCGGGTCACCACCTCCCCCTGGCTCGAGGTGACCGCCGTGCCCGGCGTCTCGCCTCGGAAACCTCCCCGACGAACCCCCGGCCCCAATCGATGCGCTTCCATGAAAAACGCCAGCTCGGAGAAAACAGCGTATTTAAAAGCAAAAGGCACGCTGGGTTTTATTGAATTTGTTCCAAACGGTTCTACGTTCAATCACCCAGAAACTGTCTCCCTGCGGGCGACAATATCTTTTACTAACGAGTGTTTGCTGTACAAAATAGCCTGTCGTGTACTTCACAGGTTCTTTCCTCTGACTCCGCACCTGCCCTGCGTTAGGGCTCCTTCTTGCTTTTCTTGTCTGTTGGGGCTCCTTCATGCTAATGAAACCGTCTGCGAAGGGGGGGGAAGACAAGACATGAAGTCACTTCAGGTCTGAAATGTGGTGAAAAAGGTGCTGCGTGCATCTCGGAGAAAGCCGAAATGGGTTGCGCTCCCGATCTCCGAGCAGAGCGGGTCACGGCGCAGCGTTTCTGCTGGGTTACAGCCCGGGCGCAGCCTCGCGTGCCGAGCCGCGAGGATGCGTTTTGCTCCCGCGGAGGCTGGGCATGAAATAGCAACTGAAATACTTCTTGAGGGTGAAGCTTTGCTCTCCTCTGTCTCTCCTCCCCTATCTTTCCCCTCCCCGGTTGTGGCCGCTGTCTGTGGCGTCGCACCCGGGGGCTTGCTGCGCATCCCGGCTGCGTTGGCGCAGGGGTTGAACCCCAACCTTGGGGCAACCGTGCCAAAGCCCGCCTCATCGGTCTGGCCAGCGGAGCGTGGGGTAAGCGAGATGTCTGCCTCGCGCGGCTCCTCTCCCTGCCCCTTCGAACCCGTGCTTTCAGAAGCAACGGGAGGCTTGGGGTTGGTGTCTTGCAGAGCTGGAAGAGGATAAAACTCTCCAGCTGCGCAGGAGGGAAAGAGACGCTGAATTTCTTCCCTTAAATCATAAGTCACCCAAATTATCTTCTTCTTCCTTTTTCTTGCTCTCGCTGCCTCCCTTTGAATCAAGGATTTATCTTCATTGGCACGTGTACGCAGGGCTATCGCAGACAGCGTGGTCTAGCGAAACGCCCGCGGAGCGAGTAGGTGCTGATGCCGAGCCGCTCTGCGCGCCTCCGGGACCCTGCCTTCCCACCCGCACCCCGCGCGCAGCAGCATCTCCCACCTCGCTCCCGTCAGCCGAGGTGCAAGAGAGGGCAGAACTGCTCGGAGGAGCAGAAAGGATGGGGTAAGGGAGGAGAAAAATGTGCTGAAGAGCCCGGGAGGCAGGAGCCCGACTAACCTGAAGCGGAGGAAAGCCTGCCAGGATTCCCGGGGTAAGGACTGGGGGGCTGTCCTGCTGCCCTGTCTCGACGGCATCCCAAGGTGGGATGCTGAAGGGCAGCACGCGTGCAACAAGACGGATCATGCTCCAAGGTCAGCTAGCGGCCACAGCTGGATTTCCCCCGCCGTGGTTTCACAATGAAATATCCCCAAACTTTGCCTGTCCTGCCAAACCTGGGCGTAGGTGCTGTCCCAGCACAGCCAGTGCTCCAAAAGCTGCTGGCTGTGGGTGAAGGGATGCTCAGAAAGCATCTGCACGGGCATCCACCCCTGAATCTAGCCTCGCATCTATGCCAGAGGGGTGTATCTGCCCCGTGGAGGGAGACGGGTACCCCACAGCGTGCCCCCTCCCCGCGCAGCCGTGCGGGCTGCGTCGCTGCTGCCTCCTTTCAGCAGCCCGGTGGCCGTCGGCAGTGCATCCAGCCTAAAAATAAAAAGACAGATTGTCCACTTCAGCTGTAATTACCGACTGAAAAGACCCAGTGGGGAAAAGAAAGGGCGGGGGATGTGGCAGGGAGGACAGCGAAGGAAAAGAAGAAAGGGAGGAAAAAAAAAAAAAAGAAAGAAACGCATCCTTGAACAGGTTATATCAATCATCCAGGCTCCCGCCCGCGCGAGGTCTCTCTGCTCCCCGGGAGGGGTAACTGCGTCCTGCGCCGGGGAAGCGTCGCCTGAGCGATGAGCTGGAGCTGGGGCTTCCTTGGGGTGCAGAGGGAGGGGTTCCACCCTCAACTATCCATCCGCCCCAAATTATCCCTCCACCCCGTCCCTGCCATTCCCCAGCAAGCAGGGCTGGCTGGGGTTGCCTACCCTTGCCCCCGCGCCAAGCCAGGCTCTTTTTTGGGCAGAACGAGCTCTGCGGTGTGCGTGGCCGGGCTTTGAGCAGCCCTGGCCTGTGCCCGCACGCAGCGCTGCTGGCGAGCACGCACGGAGGGCGGGAGTTTCCTCTTGTCAGGAACCAGGACTCAAATACGTAGGAACGCTAGATCCATGAGAAATTTTGTTTGGGCTTCTTTTGCCACCCTCCCCACCCCATGTGTATCCAATTTGCTCATGTCTCCGTTTCTCTGGAGTCTTTAAATATCATCCTCCCCACCAACTGGGTCCTATTTGTAGAGCTGTGGTTTGGCTGATGTTTATTTCTTTGTTTTTCAAGTGTATCTGCCTCGCCAACTGGAGAAGCTGATGCTCTTTGACCGCACCGAACGGGAGGGAAGCGCGACGTCGGTGCTGCCGGCAGCGCTGCCGGCCCCGTGCCTTCCCCTCGCCCCAGCCCTGGGGAGCAGTGATGAATCCCGGGTGTCAGAGGCGGCAGGCGATGAATTAGCCGGGGAGGCAGAAAGCAGTTTGGGTGACGTTCCCAGAGCCGCTGACATTTCTCGGCACCGCAGCAAGGTGTAGAGGCAAGGATGGGTCTTGGGGGAGCGGTGGACGCAGGTCACCCAAAAGGCCAGCGAGGAGAAGGGAGGGATGACCCGTGGGAGGGAAGTCTTGGGGTTGCAGCGTCGAGGCTCCTGCGCCTGCCGCAAGATGGGTGCGATGCAGCTGCTCCCACGCGGCTCCGTGAGCCAAAAATGCACCCTGGGGAGCGCCACCTTCCCACCCTCCAGCTTCCGACCCCCTCGCGCCTCCTCCGGCGCCCAGCGAGGCTTGAGGGACCGTGTACGAGTCGCTCCCTGGGAGACGGGAGAAGCACTACAGCTGGCCAGAGACAGCGTGACAGATGGAGAGGCGCACGGATAGCCCGAGCCTATAGCTCAGGCTACGCCTGCGCGCGCTGCCTCTCTTTAAAATGCCGGCAATGTCGTGTCATTATCAGCTAATGCCCTCTAATGGGTCCATTAAACAGCTCTGTCTTTGCCTTGGCTTCTAATTCCCCCTCCCCTACTCATAATCAGGCGGCATTACCTGCTTCAGAAGATACGATTACACTACTTAATTCTTTCTAAATGACAGCGCTGAGCCAGCAGCAGAGAGCCGTTCACCCTTGCTTGGCCAAGCAAGACCCCCGGGTGCCGGACCGAGGGTGGTGGTGGCGGGGGAGACCCGGCTCTCGCACCCAGCTTTCCCCTTCGCCGCTGCGGCAGCGGTGCGGGTGTCCCTGAGGGCACCCGCCTGCAATTATAGCAGATTTATAGCAAATAGTTCCTCCAGCCCCGTCTCCATCCCTGTGGAGCAAAGAGCTCTTTGCCTTATCTCTACCTAAAGCACGTCTTACCACCCTGCCGTGGACCGCAAGGCTTGCTGCTGCTCCAGCCACACCAGCCCAGGTCTCCGCTCGCTGCCGGGGCAAAATATTCCACGGAGCCCAGGAGGACATCCAGGCACCCATCACCCTCCCTTGTGTGCATCTCCGTGTCACCATCTCTTGAAACGCTAGAGGAACGGGGACTGGAGTGACTCAAAATGGACTGCTTTTTGCTCGGTGCTTGGCTGGCTTTCTCTGGAGTTTGGAGAAACTTTTAATAGCGCTGACTATTGATAATATGTCACTGGGAATTTGCTTAGCGCTTCACGGCACAAGCGCTAAAAATACAAGGTCCTGCTCCTCGGAGTGCTTGGAAACGTTGAGAGAAAGCAAACTCGGGGGAAGCGGTAAGGTGATGGAGAGATGTGGAGGTCCCAGGAGGCTGCTGGGGACGGCCCTCAGCAAGGCTTCTGGGGGACCCAGAAGAGAAAAGGGAGAGAAACGTGGGTCTGTTGAAGCTCAGCGTCCGCGCTGAAGGGCTGGTGGAGCATCGTGATTTTGGGATCCACCACCACCTGACCTTGGGTCAAGTTATTTCTTTTCTCCGCTCCCCTCTCCCTGAAGATGGGGAAAACGGGGCTCTGGGGGGGTCTCGGAAATCCACGGGTGGAAACCACGGCGATGCTAATTTTGGTTATTCAGCGGAAGACGTAGACAAGAGGAGCCACAGACCCGAGAGAGATGGCGAAACGTGTGCGCTGTTCCGTGTCCTGTAGCAGGACGAGGTTTGTAGCGTAAGGCAATGACAGAAATAGCCTTTAAGACAATGTGGCCCTTCCTGCAAACTTACCGTGCGTTTTACTCTGGTTTGTGTGTCAGTTTTCTTCCTAATGACCTCTGATGTGGCAGGTGGGCCTTCATCTTCTCCTTTTCATGCTGGGCTGTACGCTTCTTGAGGTTTGGTTTGGGTTTTTTTTCCCCTTTCCGTGTTGCTCTGTTATAATGTCATGCTGAGCTGCTAAAGCCAGCTGCAGTTTTGACAGATGATGTACTAGTTCCCTCTGCTTCGGATTTGACATTTTCACGAGCGCTAAACACACGCGCTTGCAAATTTTAAAAGGGAAAAGAACCCTCCCCATACCACTCTCTCCTGTTTTTTCAGTTTGGCTTCATTTTGGAGTTGACGAAAGGTGCCAGATTAATGGCCCTTGAAACCGAAACCCTCTATTTCGCCGCCGAACAAGCGGGGCGAAGGAAGCCCCCCGCGCGTGCTGCTCCTCGGCTGCTTCTGCAGCAAGCCTCACCCCCGCGGCACCGCCGTCCCCGGCACCCTCGCGCCGTGGCTTTCTGCCTCCGCTGCGGCGACGATGCCGCTCGGAAGGCGGCGTCCCTGCCGTTAGCCCCTCTCCCGTCGCTCCGCGGCTCTGGATTTAGCACACGAAGCTCTAAATATTTCGGAGCCATGCTGCTAGGCGCAGCAACGCCGTCCTCCTTCGCAGCCAAGGCGGTGTTGCGCAACGGGCTCGAGAGAGAGGATCCTCCGGAGGGTGGGAGGGAGGGTTAACCCCCGAAGGCAGCCCCTACTTGAAGCCTGGTCTCCTGGCAGAGAAAGGACAGGGAAAAAGGTGGGAAGAAATTTAAAACTGTCAGCCCGTGCCGGTATTCTGGGAGCTCTCGTGCTGCAGCAGAAGAAGCCAAGGGGAATTTTTCCTTCCGTGTTGATGGAAGCGGGATCAGGCTATTTATCTTGGATGAAATGCCAAGAAACGGTTGATTGTGTTTCGAAGCAGCAAAAAGGTATAATAAATAGTGCTTCCTGCTCCGAGACGGGGCGAGAAGCGAGAGCGAGGAGACCAGATCTGATAACCGCCTGCGCGCGTCCCTTTTTGTGCTGTGACTGATGCGGCTCCAGCATCCGCAGTGCCTCTCGGGCTAGAGAAGACACTGAGGTCCATCAACGCTTCTGCCGCCTGAAGAGCTGGCCAACCTCACGTTGGGCTGTTACAAAATGGGGAGTACTCTGGCATGGCAGATCGCGGAGGTCCTGTTTCCGTAGGGTAGCTCTGGATAACGCGGGGGGAGATGCTGCGGGTCGGCTGTGGTGCAGAAGAAAGGCAGCCCTGATTCTGAGGCTGGTGGGGCTCACCTCACCTTGGAAAGCCGGCTCATAAAGAAGATCTTCAAACTCCAATCAAGACAGAGAGGAGCTTCAGGCTGCTCTTGCTTGCGTGAGAGTGCCATGGAGAGAAGGCAGCCAGGGTTTGCTGTGCCATCAACTGTCAAACCAAGGGCCGCTGAAGGAAGAAGAAGGAGGACCTCAACACGTGTAAAGGAAATCCGTCTGAGTCGGTACTCAGCACCCTCCCAACTTCTGTCTATGAAGTGCTGACAGCCGTGAAGCTGACCGCGTCAAGGCTGGATGAAATCCTCCGGTGGGCTGCGCCCAGCCGCGTGGCATTGGGGCTGCAGGCGTTGTGGAGGAGGCGGCGTTTGGGTCCTCTGCTGGCATCTCGCAGGGGTTTGGTCTTCAGAAAGAGCAGGCACAGTGTGGAAGCTTTCCTCTTTCTTTTTTTTCTTAATTAAAACCCAAACAGGTGAAAAAGATCTTTTTTTTTTTTTTTCTGGCAGGGAAAGTACATGCTTTCTTGCAACACCTTAATTTTAAATGCAGGGAGAAGAGGATTTTCCTTGCTTTGGGCCCATTCTCAACCCCTCAGAGTTACGCTCCATCAGCTGGACTTTGCCTGAGTTTAGGCTGCGAGCTCCTCGGGCCAGGGCTGCCCCTCGTACACAAACCAGGGGTGTAAATAGACGGAAAACCAAACAGCCTTGCAGAGAGAAGCGGGCGCCGGTTCTGTGTCGGTGCTCCTTCGGGCGCCGGTGGAATGGAAAAGGCTTCGCGCCGGGGGCCAGCTCTCTGCCCGCTGGCGTGCGGGTGCTGACCTGCTCGTTGTCCCCTCAAGGGAAAGGCAGGTTGTTCACTCGTTAATATTTTGCACTGAGAATTGGAAGTGCCACGTAAATCCTAAATGCTGTTATTGGTTTTTTTTGAAATGTATTATTATAATAGAGGCAGAGGAGCAGCAGCAGGCGGGAGCAGCACACCCTGCCTCTTCGCGGGCATCGCAGCATCCCATCGAGAAGGTGGTTTTGCCTGTGCTGGCCACCCGCTTCTGCTTGCACGGGAAACGCCGAGCCATGGCATTGCAATGGGTGAGAAGGGAGAGGAGGGAAGCCAGGCGTGAGGAAGGCAGGCACGGGCAACCAGGTAATATTTCCCTTTACTAGTCACAGAAATTAACGCTGTCTGAGGCATAAAAGGGGAAAAAAATCAGAGGATTTGATCTTGCGCCTTGCCCCACCTCTTGGACCCTCGGCAGGCGGACATCACCTCGATGTCCCGCTCCCCGCTCGGGCCCTGGGGCAGGAACCGATGGTGCGTTGTACCCCCGCGCTTGAACATCGGCCCTGGGGGAAACGATGGGCACGGAGGAGCGGGAGCAAAAGTCCTCGCATACGGCAAAGCTGGGCTGCTGACGGAGACAGCAGTCCTGCTGGATTCACTCTGGAAGAAGACAGTAAAACCAAAGGGGCAATTTTTTGCCGGCACAAGGACCATGCTTTTCTCAGGGCCCTCTTCATCTCGATCCTGCGTGCTCCGCTGAAAAGAGCGGGCGGGTGGCTCTGACACAGACCATCCCGCTCCGCGGGAGGAGCACATCTTAATTAATTTCAGGGCTGAACGGACGGGCCAACTCCTCCGCCGGAGGAGCGCCCACCCTAACGTCCCCTCCCGGCTTTCCCAGTCAGCAGCTCGCGGGGAAACTCTCCTTTTTCTCTCAAATCCTGGGTGCCGGCAGGAGAGGTGGCCCATCCAGGTAGGAGGCAGCGGGCAGAGACGTGGCCGTTCATTTCCCACCGAGGCGTCCTGCCAGTCGCACGCGGCAACCCTTTGCACGGGGAAATTATCAGGGAACGAACCCAGCTCCTCACCTGCACCCGCGGGACCCCTCACCTGCACCCGCGGGACCCCTCACCTGCACCCGTGGGACCGCTCCTCCGGGCACCCCCGGGCCCCGCAGCGCAAGCGACGCCAGGGAGAGCGTCGGAGGTACCGACCCCGCGGCAAGCAAAGGGCACGGGTAGGTAACAGCGACTCAGACGATGCCTCGTTTGGGGGTTTTTTGAGCGCTGGTGATCCGGGGGAAACGCGTTTGTTTGGGAGATTTGAACAGAAGTGGCAACAGATGCGCTGTGTAATAAAAACGCGAAAGCCGCTATTCGGGAAGAGAACAGAGAGGAGAAAAGCTGTGGGCATCAGAGATAAACACACGCAGAATTACGGAAAGGCAATATTTAAGAGTTCGCCAATCACGTTCTCATTTCCAAGGCACGTTTCCCCTAGAGCTGAATTAAATACAGAATCTATTTATATATATATTTTTTTTTTTTTAAAAAAGCACTGAAACAAGTACCTGCCACCACCAAAAAGTAGCGTGTTTGCTGCAGCCCCTCCGTGAGGAGAGCGTTCCCGTTTCTCCCACCTGCGCTGGTGCAGCCTGGGGCTGTTCTCGCTCGGCATCACCCGGCAGCCCCTGCCCGACGGCTGCGCCCCGGCTCCGTCACCCCGCCGCTCGCAGGGGCCGTGCTGCGCGCCCCGCGAGGGAAATCGGGCAGCCTGGTTTCGGAGCCTCTCCCCAAGGGCTGTGTTTTACCCCTCACGCCTGGATGGCTTCGCTAGCACAACCCCAAGCCGAGAGAAACTCGTGCGGCTTGATGGAGGGCGGGAAGAGGCAGTGGGCAACGGGGAAAGGGCGGTTGGGGGAGCTTCTCACACCAGCCTCGCCTCTCAAGGCTGTAACAGGGTGAAACCAAGGTCCAGCTGGACCCGTACCTTTGCTTCTACGGTTGCTATAGGCACATTTTCAGGGAAAAATAAAAGCAGGCAAGCTGATAGGACCGGTCCCACTCTCGTCGTCTTCACGTCCCCGTGCCGTCGCTTGTCGTCCCCTCCGGCGGCGGAGGTTATTGCCCCGCGCGCGAGGCAGAGGTGCCGGGTCCCTCGGCTACGAGGGACGGTGGCGTTGATGTGCCGAGGCTGCTACGGGTCGGATGGGCCACGGGTCTTGTTCTCCCCGGCTGTCGGTATCTGTCTGGTGGCTCTTCTCTTACGCCTCCGTCGCGGGACCCTTTTGTTCTGCTCTGAGATCCCACCAAGCGCAACAGGACTTGTGAATGGGCCTTTTAGGCACTGTGTTAATACCGCAAATAAAAAAAAGAATGGCCGTCCCTAAATGGAATAGCTCTTTCAAGGAGGTATTACCTTTAATCATTTCTAAATTCGCGGAAGGCCGCTTGGAATTACCTACAAAGGACTCTCTATAAAGCCAGATTGTATTGCATTTAATGCCTATGCTTTTAGCCCTGTCTTCCCTTATTTTCTTGTACTTAGATAGATTTTCCTTTAGAGGACTTTATTTTTTTTCCTTCCAAGTGTCTGTGCTGGCTCAAAAGTGACTCAGTCCTTGATCGATACCTCTGGTGGCTGTTGGTACAGCCGCTGATGGGAAGCCGGCAGAGAATTATTCAGGTGAAAGCCTCCGAGAAAAGTCAGTCAGGGGAAGGTCGGTTAGTTTGCTTGTTTTAAACCTTCGTTGTTTGCAGAAAGGGGGAAAACCAGAGAGAGAGAGAGCCAGAAAGCACATTTTGGAGAACGCCAGAAGTATTTAAATACTCCATGGAAGGAGGTGGGAGTTTATAGCAAAACGCATTACCCGTTTAAATGAAAAGCACATTTCCAGTACCGTTGCACTTTGCAATGGGGGAAAGCCTGTAAGGAGGTAAGAACGGCCTTTGTGGCTCAGCTGAGGAGCGCATCTGTACGTACCGCAGAGGCTGTCCTGACCTCCAACTGCTTTCCTCTCTGGGGAACCCCGGCGTCTGATGCGATTTCTCTGCCTAGGAACACCCAACAGCTTTTCCTCCCTGCCTTCGCTTCGTCCCCCTGTGAGCCTACACAAACATCTTCCTCCCAAAGACGTTACAGGTGCAGAGCGAAGGCGCTGAAGTTTGCAGATGGGCAAAAAAAGTCAAAAATTCCTTAAAGGATCCAGTCTCCTGGTAGCCTTTTACCTTGGTACGTGCTGCTGGCCCCTTCTCCTTCCTTGCAGGAAAGGGGCAGATTAACAAATTAGCCTGGAAGGAGTTTATTCATTAAAGGGAAACCATTTTGGTGGGACGGCAGCAACCTGTGTCCCTCACCGGTCTCCCAGCACTTACAGGTGATGCTCGCACTCAGGCGAAAAGGTGTGGGGCCCAACTTTAGGGAGCCCTCTAAAGCATTTGCAGCACATCGCTGCATCGGCCGGTGGAAACGCGACTGTCACCCCCACGCTAAACCCGGCGCGGAGAAACCCGACAGCCTAGGTGAAACCAGCCGCAAGTGACTTCTCCCGTCCTCCTCGGGAGGGAAGATAAATGTCATAAGTCATCAGCCGTCACGGCTTGTACAAGGCACATTTGTCTGTCCCCGGTGCTGAGCTGAAACCGCTCTGGATGGAGGGAGGGCGAAGGGGAGCCGTGAATCCAGCTAAACTTCTCGCGTCCCTTGGGGTGGATCTGTCAGCGCCGATGGAAAAACGTGTGCGTAAAACGGGGGGAAACAAAGCGTGCAACCACCCGAGCACTGAGGCGGCAGCCAAAGCAGAGGGAGATGCGTGTCTGGATGGGGAGGCATCTGTGCCGTGCCGAATCCTGCGGAGACTGAGCACAAACTCGGCGCCCGCCGCCTTTGCTGAACGACCGCTCTTTCAGCAAGCCGCTGCTGAATGCAAGCGCGGTGGTCCGGGGGGGTCGGGAGCAGCTAGAGGGGCTGCAAGCCTTCCGCCCCTTCCCAGGAGCTGCCTGCTCGGTTTTGGCACGGGTACCCGCGCTGAGCCAGCCCATCCTCCACAAGTCCCCTTCCTCGGCTGACGTTGCACCTTAACCGCACAGCCCGAAGGCCACGGACCGCGTTCTTCTCTCCACGCGTGGGAACGGGTGCAAGGGAAATGTTTTCGGTCCCGAAAAGTCCATTTTCTTCCCTTTTGCTGCCTTCAAGAGACTCACGTGCCCCGGCGGAGCCTCCTCGTTCTGGGCACGGAGGCGCCGGCTCTGCTTTCGGCAAAGCGAAGGCCGGCCCGGCGGCTGGCGAGCAAGGTGGCCCCAAGAAAGCAGCCGCCTGGAAGGGGTTAGAGTAAGGGGAGGAGGCACGCCGGCAAGCCCAGCTTCTCACCCAGCTTCCAGGTAGTTCAAGCTTAACGGTGAGTAACCATTCCCGTAAAACCAGTTAATTTCCCGTCGCCATCATTTTCGCACCGCAAAGGCCAAGAAAATATTCTCAGCGCGGCGGGCAGTGCTGGGCTGGATGGGCGGGCAGGAGCAGGCAGGGGTGGGGATGTTCATCCCAAGGGGCAGGTGCCTTAGTGATTTAGTGATTCCCCCCCGTCCCGAGTTTGGATGGGGGATGAAATTACGGGTCTCCTCTTCCCTGAAGCTCTGGTTGCTGCTGCTCGGTCTCGCTCGTGGGGGCGAGAGGAGGCGATTCTCATCGTCGGCACGTGGCAGACGCTTTCCTTGGGGATATCTGGGGCCAAATACAACTTCTGTGTATTTCACAGTCTGCAGCGGAGCCTTCCCCACGATCTCATCCAGCCTCTCCCGGAGCCCACGCAACCTCTTTGCATCCGTGGCATCCCGGAGGAAGCTGCCTCGTGCTCCAACACCCTCCGTTGCGTGAAGCATCGCTTTTACCCTCTCCTGACAGCATCCCCAAGCTGTGGGCTCTGCCAGAACCCCTCCATCCCGCTCGAGGACCACCGTGGTATTTCTGCTCTCAATTCACCCCAGGGAGAAGAGGACAAATCGTGCCGAATCCGGGATGACTTTGGGTTGTGCGGATAAAACTCTGCCGCCAAACTTTGCTGGGTGATGAGTAGAGCCCGGCGAATAATTTCATGCAAATAACTTGCTAAGTGAATCAAGCTTCTCTCGCCTCTCGCAAACCGCCCGCGAGCACGCTGCGACCCGCGACGTCCTCAGGTAAACCAGTTATTGGAAATCATTCGCCACTTCAAAAATTTGTTCTCGGGCTTGTGGCGCTCAATAAGCGAGCTGCGCGGATTGGCAGCGGCTGCTCGCATTAATCCCGAGGCGTTTTCGTCCCCTCCCTAACTGTGAGATGCCAGAAGTCACTGGGGTGGGATGCGTCCTGGAGAGAGATGGCGGACGCATGGGCTTACCGAATTCTGGAGCGTTTCAAGCCTTTGCCTCCCCGAGCAATTAAGCCTTGTGTAACACATCGCTCCAATGGAAAACGGACCCTGGCAGAGAGCGCGGTTCAGATTTAATCTTGCTGTATTGAGTTCACACATAAATAATTACCTGTGAACCTGCCGCTTCGATCTGCCCCACTGACCACCGGGCTCTGTTGAGGCCTGGGAAATTCTCCTCAGTCAGATACTTTGCATAAGATAAGCCAGAGGAGAGGTGCCAAGGAGAGGAATGATTTTTTTTAACGTGAACACATCAGGCAGCGTTTGCAACATTTGCCCAGAGGATATTCATTCCCGGTATTGCTATTTTTGTGATGGCTCTTTGCAATGATTAATTTAAAGTGCCAGCGTTGGGAATCATGGGAACATATGAGAAACCCAGTTTTTCTTTTAAAATAGAAGTAAGTTTCCTTCCCGACATTACAGAAGAAACCTGGAAAAAGGTCATCCTTAAAGACATGTAAAACATCCCTCCGCTTCTCGTCTCATCTCGTACTTTTTCATTCCGTTCCTTAATTTGGAGAAGAAACCCTCTCGCTTGGAGCGCGCCATATGGTTGCCGATCACCAAAATGGAAAAGCCGAGAGCGTCCAACCTTTAGCAGCAGACGCGGCGGTTCCCCGCAGCCGGGGCGCTCAGCGCCAGCCGCACCAGGCGTCTTTCGAGAGCGTCCGTCACGCGGCTGGGCTCGTGGCTCCCGAAGCGGTCAGCGAGGTGTGCCGGCTGCGGACGATGTCTCCGTCCATCGACTCCCTGGGTATAAAGTGAGTCTCCCCCCATTCCCGGACACCGCTCCGTGCCCGTGCGAGGAGAATCGGTGTCAGCCCTTGCCCGCGGTGCCTCGTCCGTGCATTATTTGCCCGCCTTGACGACGCAGCCTGCTTCTTTGGGCCAGCTGGCGATGTGTCCTGGTTTCGGCCAGGATGGAGCCGGTTTTGTCCTCAGCAGCTCCCGTGTTTTGGGTTTAGTGTGAGCAGAACGGTGACAGCACACTGATGTGCTGGTTGCTGCTGAGCGACCAAGGACATTTTGCAGTTTCCCAGGTTTTGCTGATGTGCAGGGGCAAAAAACTTGGGAGGGGTAGAGACAGGATAGTTGACCCAAACTGGCCCAAGAGAGTATCCCATACCATAGGCGTCATGCCCGGGACAAGTGAGGGTCGGCCCGTGGGCCACGAGGCTTTTAGACCCTTGGTGCCTTAATCCTTAAGCTTCCCTTCGGGTTGCTTTTTGCTTCCCTATTTTTCCTTTTTGTTTTTCATTCATTCGTTCGGCTGTTTGTTCCCTCGCCTGCTCTCTCTGGAACTGGCTGTTCTGGGGTAGCTGGGGGGTGGGGGATACCCCTGCTCCCTGCCTGCTGCTCGGGACGGGCTGTATCGGTCGTTGGGTGGCGAGAAATTGTGTATCGTTTGTTTTATATATTCTATTATCCTTATATATATATTCATTATTACCATTATTAATATATTGCTATATTTTTCCTTTGCTGTCCTGGTGACCTGTTTTTATCTCAACCTGCGAGTTTTCCTTTCTCCCCGATTCTCCTCCCCACCCCACTGGGGAGGGGGGGAGTGAGCGAGCGGCTGCGGAGTGTTGGGTTACAATTTGGGGTTAAACCACGACACGATGTCACCTTTTAGGGACCTTCACCATGGCCGTGAGCTTGTCTTTTCTGACGCTTCCTAGCTTTTGGCCTCTTTACGGCTGCTGCGTAGCGCTGAGAAACACGTGGCCGTTGGTTGGGTTTGTGGAGGAGGTAACCTCCATGCCCCTCTGTGCTGCCTCCGTCCCAGAAGATGGGACCTCTTGACCAAGGGTCTTTGTGGGTTTTTTTTTCTTGTTTTCCCCAATTTTACATTTTGAAGCAACATCTTATTGCTTGACAAGGCCAGGAAAAAAACCTTTCCTGCAAGTTCGCGGTCTGCTTCCCTGCGGCTGTACTTCGGACGCGGGCCCGTGGTGGCGGGTGACCCCAGCGCTCCCCACGCCGCGCGCGTGCCCCCCCGGCCCCATCCCAGGTGGCCCTGTGGGCATCTCTCGTCTCGCTGCTTCCCAACGGCGCGTGCTGCTCTCGCTCAGGCGGAAGGAAGCTGAGCTTTGTCTGAGCCAACCCTGGACACGGGCTCGCGTGAGGGTAAAGCCGCGCAGGCGTTCGAGCGGCGGGGGTCTGATACAGCAGGTCAAGTGTGCTGCGGCGCAGAGCGTCTGGGTGGATGCAGAGCCGCTGCTTCGCCTAACGCGCCAGGTCACCTTCACGCCGGCTCTTCCCCCCCCCAGCATCTTCCCGTGGAGGCAGCGGGCCAGACGCCGGGTGACGGCCGGGCAGCAGGAGCGGGTCGGACCCACCACAGTTGGCTTTGTCCACCCGCTTAGGGCGAGGGATCTCGCCCATCAGCTGGAGCTGGGATTTCTGAAGCATTTCTGCCACGTCCTTAACCCCAAACCCATCCGCTTTCGCAGACCTTGCACGCACACGCGCTCTGCTTCATGCCCGGTGACCCTTCCCTGCCTCAACAGGTCACCTCCTTGTGTCCCCACGCTTATCCCAAGGCTCCTCCGTCGTCTTCTGTCGTGGCACCTTGCCTTTATTATACCCTGCGCGTCTCTCCCCTCTCTTCCCATCCCCTTGTGTCAGGCACCCTGGGGTGAATCCCATCCCTTACGGCGAACCCCTTGCCTTTAGCAAGCCCTCGCTCGCAGTTATTTACCGGGGAACGGATAAGCTACGACATTTATATAAAACATATTAATAATTTCGCCCATTCCCTCCACGTTTACCAAATTGATTTTTGAACTGCTAGCAGTCGTATTGCAATAAATATAGTTGAAATCCATTGCACGTAATGGTTTATAAATTGTGAGTCATAATTCAGCGGGAGCCTTGGGTTTGGTTTGCTGGCTTCTGTCGGTGCGTGCGTGCGCGCCTGTGTTTTCCTTTCTCCAGCCCTTAAGCCTGCACTACTCTCCAGTGGAGTAATAAATTGGGAATAATAGAAGCTCTGCTAACTAAATTTCACTTGTCAGTTGGAAGATTTCATGCTGTGCGTTAAGTTCTTGCAACTAGCGCAAGGTAAAAAAATAAAAATAAAATAACTGGCCCCTCCTCAGCTCTCCGGTCTGTGTTATCAGCGTGTCCGGATGGGAGGAGAGCTCCCCTTTCCCGCTCCCAGCAGCGACACCGGTTTATCCCCGTCATGAAAATGGCCCCTCGTGCCTCCGGGCAGCGTCGGTGCTGCGGGACGGTGTAAGCTGCAGCTATTTTGTGACGGGGTTCTCCTGCTGGGGAGCCGCCGGTCCCCCCGCCCAGGCGGAGACGGAGAGGGGGGATCGGCAAGGGACCGAGCGCTGCCCCAGGACGCGGTAGCGGCGGCAGGTTTGGAGGGTCCTTCCTCCAAACCGCCTTCGATCGTTGCCCAAATCGCCTGTTTGCAGCACGTCCCTGTGTCTGCGCGGGGCATCGAGCGCGGGAAGGTCCCTGAGGCGGAGGAGACCTGGGCGGGAGCAGCTTTGCCCTGGCTAATCCCCCAAAAGTTTGGCCCCGGCACAGAAGAGACGCTTGGGAGGAAGGAGCACCCAACAGCGGGGCGATGCCCCCCGCCCAGGCACGGTGCTGACCGCTGCCTCCCCCGAAATCACCTTTGCACAACCAGGCGTGAGACACCATCCCTGCAGCCACCGTCCCCAAAAGCGCGGTGGCAAAGGCGCCGGGCGGGCGAGCAGGAGGGTGTCGCGGAGGCGGCGAGATCCCCCCGGGGCGCGGAGACTGAGCCGGAGCTCAGTGCAGCGGCCGGGCAGGAAAATCCATATCTGCCGCAGATTTATTATCTGTTGGGCAAAATGTAGCACAGATATTTTTAAAACGTGGGGCCATTAAGCTCTCCAAATGGGCCGGCTCATCTGTTATTTTAACAACACGTTGTGACACTATCTTATTTTATAAGTATTCCTCCCGGACTTATTAACTCTAAGCTGTCGTATCCCATTTTGAGGGAGGTAAATGCCATCGAGATGACCGCTCCGGTCGCACCGAAACTGTTTAATGAGTTTTTATGGGGCGCAGGAAATTTAAGTGCCAGTCCAGGACTTTGGAGAAGGAAGAAAAATGGATCGGTTAGGAATGGCGGGATTTACATTGCTTTTCGAGAGCTCGCGGACTTCGTCTGGGTCCCAGTGACGAAGAGGATGGGAATATTTAAAGCGCCATCCCAGCAACGTGACGTGTCTGCAATAGCAGCACATCCCCGGGCGCGGAGCCATTTTTTGTGCCAAAAAAATCCCTTCTCCTGAAAAAATACCCGCCCCGGGTGCTGCTGGTGGCCAGCGCGCGCCCTTGGGCCAGAGCTCGGGGAGAGGCAGCGCCGGGAGAAATGGGGGTGAGGTCATGGAAAAGGGAAAACAAACTATGTCTCGCGTCTGGGAATCGGCTGCCAGTGCGGAAGAAGGGCGGAAAAAGGGACTTTGCGGCTTCCCAGCCCTTCGCCGGCAGCGGAGGGCTCAGGGCAGCGCCGGGGATGGGGAGGGGGTGGGATGCTCAGCTCTGCGGTCTGAGTCTTTTTGCCCAAATGAGTTTATTTTGGAAAAAAAAAATAATTAAAAGCTTTGGAGAAAAACACTCTGGGTTTGCTCATCTTGTAACGAGATGCCGGGAAGCTGGCGAGTTTGGGGGACGCTTGCAGCGCTGCTGCTCCGTCGTGCCCGGCGGCACGGCGCGTTGACAGGGGACCGACGCGGCGAGTTGCCGCTCGGCGCGGGACCGCGGCCTCCCTGCCGAGCCCTGCTCTCTGCACGCAAAGCAAGCCGTGCCGTGCCCCTGGATGCACCCCCTGTGCCCCCCCGTGCCAAGGCAGGGGTGGCGGGGGGGGGTCTCTGCGCCCGCTTGCCAGCGCCAGCCCGTCGCCCCTTGCCTGGAGCGCGGCTTTCCAGCAGGAGCCGAGCGCTGGCACTCGTGGTCAGAGGAACGAGCCAAGTAGAAGCATGACACATCCCAGAAAAACAACACAAAAATGACTGCGAGGAGCTGGATTTGGAGGCGAGGAATGACAGTGTTTAACCCTTGGTGGGACTCGCTGCTCTCGGAGACGGTGCACGGGACGGACCGGCTGCAGCAGGGCAGGTGAATTTGGGGAAAAGAGCCCAGTGCCGAAGGGAGGCACCGGTGACCCTCCATCCCTGCCTTTCTGTTGCCTGGCTTAGGGCTCGAGGAGCACCCGTGCGGCTCCTCTGCCTGCCCCGGCTGCCGAGGCGAGCAGGCTGGCGGCACGGGCAGGCAGCGAGCCCCAGCCGGGGGCTTTGGCAGAGCCGAGCACCGGCCACGGAGCGCATCGGAGCCCAAACACGCCGGCTGTCTCCCGGTGCCATCTGCCCTCCCACCGAGCCAGCCAGCCTGCCGAGCCGTGCCGTGCCAGGCGGACGCAGGAGGCAAGAGCCATCTGGGAGAGTGGGAGCTATAGGGTTACTTCCACGAGACCGAGAAACCAGCAGAGATTCGGGGTTGTTTAACACAAAACGGGCACAGGTTCCTCTCCTGATGCACGTTAGGGATAACCGTGTCCACCTGCGGAGGCTTTAGCCACGCCAGGGCTGTAATCCCTTCACCTGCAGCCCAGCCCCGCTATCAGATTTAAAGGGGGCTTGTAGGTGCTGCCCTTGGCTCCAGGATCTGGAGGGCTGGAGGTGCTGGACCTGGGGGCCCTGGAGCTTCTGGGAGAAGCTGCGTTGCCTGGGTCACTGTGGGATGCACAGCGAGGAGATAAGGTAGCTGTGGCGTGGCCATGAGGGTTGGATGCCTGTTGCAGAGGGGTTTTTTTTTTAACAGATAGCCCTTCATAATAATTTGGTGAAGACTGTACTCTGCCACTGGCAGAGCTGTGTGAGAACCTCCTGGTTTTCACCTTTAGGAATGAGAAAGGAAACCTTGGTCCTGCTCCCTGGCAGAGCATTCTCCAGGCTGCCTGCGCTCTGCCTTGCTCACTTCTTTTATGTTACAATTGCAGCAGAGCTTTGCTTGGAAAAATTGAAAAAGTAGCCAAGAAGAATACACACAACTGCCCAGGAGAGCTAATCAGTTGTTAAAACATGCCTGCTGCTCTAATTAGAAAGGAAATGAAATGGGGTTTAGAGTGGAATTAACTGAAGGCTCCCTTATCCTGTCCATCTATCGGGCTCTCCCAGCCCTTCTGGACAAACGTGATGGGAAGGAAAAAGAAAGCCGATCCTCTCTGAAGCCCCTGTCCCCTGGAGATCCCTCCAGAGCCTGGACCTGAGCGATGCCAGGGAAAGGCATCCAGTCCCTTCTGCTCAGCCGAAGCGTACCTTCAGCGTCACAGTTACATGGGTTCATGTGGAGCTCGTGTTTCACTGCTGTCTCGTGCTGATTTTTAGCATCCAGGGAACAGCAGAGGCAGATCGCCTGTGTCTAATAGGTGATTTAAGCTGTTAGAAATGATTTTCTGTTTATTAAATCTTAGCCGGCACCACAGATACCTTCCACTTCTTCGGGTGAAGGGTTAAAAGCCTGTGTCGTTGATGGCAATATAATGGCAATAATGCTAATAGACCTCGCCTCTCCTTCGAAAGGAGAAGCGCTCTGGCCCTTAAATCTGTGCCCTCGGGAGAAAGGCGTGCAAATACGTGGACTGTGTTACGTGGTCAGCACGCTTCTGTTGCCCGCTTTGCGATCCTTCCCCTCTTGGCAACAGGGTGATCCATCCTTTGGCCTCCTGCGGAAAGGTCCCCTCTCTCTCTCTCCGCGCGCTCGTCGCTGCTCTCTGCTGTTTGGGGAATGGCTCTGGGTTTCCTTGCGCGTGGCTGAGGATTTCCAGGGTGCTAACAGCCCGTAAAAGCGGGTGAAACGAAAGACTGGCGATGAGAAAAAGAAACAGCAAGGTATTGCCGTGACCCTAGTAGCATCTGCGAGGACGCGTCTCTCGGCGCCTCGTCACCCCGCCTGACGCCTTCTACGGTAAAACACCTTCTCTCTGCTTTCGCTTGAAATCTGGCTTTGCGGATTCGGAGGAGGGAAAACAAGATGTTAGCGCTGCGTCAGGAGGTTTTTCTGCGAAGCCAGAAAAGACGGCTCTAAAGTCGGCTCGGGGTGGTGATGGGGGAGCTCCGGGACTGGGACGAGTGAGGCTCTCTAGCAGCACGCTGTCAGCAGGTATCGATGGGAGAAGCCCGTTGATCAAAGGGAGAAGAAGAACCTGGCCCACGGGAAGCCTTTACCAACACGAATGTCACGTTGAAATTAGAACCGCAAGTCCCGGCAGGGAAGGCCTTATCCGCATACCAGCTTGTGTCGCAGTAGCGATGCCAGTTTTTATTCCTGCTGGCTGATTTGAATGTATTTATTGGCTGAAGTCAATGTTTGGAGACATTTGCTGATTTCTGATGTTTCTAGGCAAGATCCTTTGCAGCCATCTCGCGCCACGCAGCCTTCACCATTACCTCTGAGCCTGAATGCCAAGGGCAGGACCCCTCCAAAGAGCTCAGACCCTGGTTAGGCACTGGAGGGATGCTTCACCAGAGGGCTACGTGCATCTTCAGTTTGGCTACTCTTCCTCTCCCCATCATCCTCTCGACATCTCCTTCTGCTAACCTTTGCATTTAATACCTGTGCAGCTCCAGGAGTGAGCAGGGTAGGAGCCGTTGTGCTAGGGCTGGCAAGAGGTCCACATGTGAAGCCGTCAAGGTTGGAGTGAGATGGGGCACCCTGAGGCAGAGAGTTCCAGCAGTAAATCACCCCCTCCTCCCCCTCAAAAAAAGGCATCTTTTCCCTTTTAAATTTAAATCGAGCTCCCACCCCCGCATATTTTCATGCTGTGAGAAAGGGGAAATACCTTCCCAGGACCATCAGTTATGTCTGTGCTCTATTATGGCCTTCTTATTCAGCTGCTTTCTGAAACTGCCAGTCCCTGACCCATCAATCTCTCCTTGTCTCCACTGGTTTCTATTACTTGTCTCGGAGCCTCTTGTGTTTCTGCAATGTCTTTTCTGGGATTAAAAACGCGGCCATATATTATACGTCCTCTGAGGAGTTAGGGGAATTTGATGAGTGGGCTCTTTGGAAATGCAAACGCTCCGGACTAAGGAGCTGCTGTATGCTCAAGTTCCTCTTGATGCGCTGCTAGACGTGTACCGAAGCGTCTTGAAACGACGCATCCACAACGTATCAGAGCTGCTCGGCTGGGCCACGCGCAAAGGAAGGGAGCCGCTTCTGGCTTTCCCCTTGGATTGCATTCCTGTAGATCCCAGCCTTCTGCCCAGCTCTCGCGGCTCGCTCTGAGGAGACCCTCGTTGACAAATGAGCAAATTGCCGCGTGGCTGAAAAACGTGAACTCCGCGTCCTCCGCAATTTGTACTGCCACGCAGCTGTTTGTGGAAGTGAAATGCGATTGATCTATCGGACCAGAAGGCTCCAATTTAATCTCTGCAAACACTGAAGAGTCAAGATTTCTCTTGTTATCTTTTTCCCAGTGCCACCAGACCCCCGTCCCATCATGCTCAGACAAAATCTTCAGGCGGTTTCATACCTTTGCACTTTTTGTTTCCTTTCTTTAGATGAAGCTCCCTCCTTGCCCGGAGGCTCAGCAGATGTACCATCTAAATCTAGCCGAAATGCTGCTCCCCTGGTTGAGGGATTGGCAAAAATGACCAAGCGGGGTTTATCTGCCATCTAGTTCCCCGGGCTGTCCTTGAGTCAAGAGCCAGAAGCCTCAGCTGGTCCCTCTTGCACTTGCCTGCCTGGCTAGGGGATGGACTGGGACTGTGATCTTTGCTCTGAAGGGTTTCTGAAGGCATCTAATTTGGGTCAAGCCCGAGACATGGCACTTTGAGCCAGTGTTACATGTCCCAGAGAAACCCCATTCACCAAGAGGCTTCTCTGTCCTCTCCAACCTGTAGAGCTGCAGAAAAGTCCACCACGTAGCCGCTGTGAGATGGTTGATCTGCATAATTTTGTGGTTTACTTGTTTCTGGGTGTTTTAATCTGTTGCAATTAGCTAGCAAGCCTTGTTTTCTTGATGACCATTTGTAGTGCTGATTGTTTGCCATGTATCTTTGGGCCCGAGCCAGAGAGAGCGGCAGTCTGGAAACCAGCTGGTACCTGAAGCTGCTCGGAGCACTGGACTGATGCACAGACTGTTTTGTGATGACTTATTTTGATTCAGAGCCATGAAGAGGTGGAGGTTTGATCTTTACCAGCCTGGAGTATCACTCCCCCCAAAAAAACAAAATTAAAAAAACCCCAACGATAACTAGAAACAAAAAAAAGCCCAACCCTAAAAAACAAGCTTCTACTCCTTGACTCAGTTGATTCAGGTCCATTTTACACTGCAAAGCTAGTGAGTAACTGCTCAATATGAGTCGGGGGGACTTCGTGCTTGATGGTGGTCCGCAGGAGGTGCAGATTTGGGGCTCGCTCCGTGAGGCTGTCGGCTGCGGAAGGAGGAAGGCGTCACTGCTAACTCCCGCTTACGCTACCTGACTGTTGCCAGTTCAGAAAAGACTCGCAGGCCAAGGAGCGTAAGAACTTTGCTTTCAAGATTTGGGAAGCGAAAAAAGGAAGAGCTGCAGGCTGCTTTGCGATTCTGTTTGGTGCCACTTGCAGAGTAGGAGTGGAGGAACGTGTTAAAAGCAAACTTGTCTCTGGGAGGTAGAGCGTGTTCTCGGTGGAGCTTGCAAAGTTGCTCGTCTGCAGGAATGGGGGTGCCCCGGTCAGTGGAGAAGTCCGGGTGGTACGGGCATTGCCTGAAAGCATTTGGGGGTGGCAATGTTGACGCCAGCCTTGCTCCGCATGCTCTCCTGGTCCTGTTTTCTGCAGGATGCTCACAGTCCGAGTCTCTCTTGCCAGCTGCATGGCTGGCACCAGTCAGGGTCGCCCAGCAAACTCTTCCCGCTGTTATAGACCCTCCCAGGAGGCCCGACACGTACGAGATGGGAACATCAGCTACCTGGGCTCCTCAGAGCTTAAAAATAATCAGCTATATCTAATACCAACTCAAAAATCTGTATCATTTGAGCACTGCCACTGCTGCCCTAGCTGTGTCAGGAGGAGATGTGGGGAGCTGGGGACAAAAAAAAGTGACTTTATTAGGGCCCAGCAGATACGCATCCATGCCTCTTCACCGATGAGGTGGTCCTTCGCCACGTCCCTGTGCCTGGGCGGCGTGGCAGAAGTCCCCGGGGTGTAACTCTGGTGCAGAAGGGAGGCTGGGGAGGGCCAGCAGCTTCTGGGCATCCCCGTCGCCCTCGGGATGCACCCGTCTCCCAGGCGCAGCTATGGGCCGGGGGATCTGCCCCCCTTCCCCCATCCCTCCCAGGTATTTGGGGGGTCCGTTTGGGAGCTGGGGCTGCTGGGGTTTCCTGCTGTGCCAGACTTTGCCCGGCGTCAGCCTGGGATCGCAGGTGCTGCTGGGTTAGGAAGAAACAATCATTCATGTCTCTGTTCCTGGGTCACACTTGAAATTAATGAATGGCTTTGAAAAAATGGGCAAGTTTCCTTTTATTAATATATTTCGGACTCTTTCTTTGCCCGCAGGTGTCCGGGCACAATTAGGTCATGCTTTCAAGCTCTCTTGCAACCTGGAAAATACAAGATTTTCTTTAGTAATGAGAACGGAGATGCTCTGCTAATCACACGACTCCCGCAGCAGGGTCTTCAGGAGGGGGGCAAAGTAAATGTAGTAAGCAGCCTGTGATGAAATCACGGTCTGGTGCGACTGCCACATGCAGATATCCTTCAGTAAGAGACATAAAAGCCCACGTCAGGATTCCCAGGGCTGCAGTGAAGTCGTTGCAAAGCGTTCCCTGCCGGATGGCTTCCTGGGTCTAGCTCTTAATGGGCCCAAGAACGGGGGGCTGGAAGGGGGAGCGCGGTGGAAGTGGTTCAGCGCCCGCCCGAGCGCCGAGCTGTTTGTTACGAATGGATGAGAGAAGCGGGGTTTCTCTGAGACCGCGTTGAAGGCGGGTGTTTGGCAGGTACCTTGTCAGGAAGGATTACTTTGTGGGCAGAGATGCTGGAGGAGAGGAATATTAAGGAGAGTTTGCAGGTTTTTCTTTCCTGGGGGACTTTGAGGGATGCGTGCATGCGGCTGTAGGAAGGAAAAGCCCCCCAAAAAGCTGCTGTGGCTTGAGCATCTCTCTTGCGGAGCACGGCCTTCTTGGCATGGGTCCCCTCCTGCAGCCCATGGGAGACCCCAGCCCACCGTTCCCTCTCCAGCATCACCCATCTCGCCTTTCTCCTGCTTTTACGATGCTAAAATGTTCGTTTGGGGGTGATTTGGATGCTAGGCTGGCTCCCCATCCTGCTCCACCCAGGGCGATGGGCACTGGGGTCCAGGCACCCCGGGGCTGCGAGGGCGGGTGGTGGCATCTGCAAAACGAGAGCGGGGGGAAAAGAAACCACATGCGCAGAAGGGGAAAATAATCAAGCCGAGGGGAAGGAAAAAAACCCAACTTGTCCTCTTACAACATAAAAGCCCTCCTCCCCTCGAAAGAAATAAAAGCCAGAGTGAAATGAAGGTAAATGCCAGAGGTTTAAGTACCACTCTGCCGAGTGTGTTTTAAAGGTTACCTTTCAGGGGGTTGGAGGAGAGCGAGCGACAGAAAGGGAAGGAGTTGGAGCACTTCCCATTGCGAGGACCACTCCAGCTCTTAATGGATTTTTTTTATATCCCTGTCTGCTTTTCGTGACATTATTAAAATTGTTTATTTTTAATTTTTTTTTTCCTTTCTTCATCGGGGGAAAGGGGTCGGGGGGGGGCAGGAGGACAAACTGTTGCCATGGCAATATCCCGCTACACGGGGCGCATCTGCATGGCTGGTTTGGAGCAAAAAATGAAGTTTGGGGGTAGTTTAAAGAGGAGAGAAAGAAGCCGTGTGCGGGAGCACGTGCATGCATGACAAAAGACACAGGGTTTAATTGCAGGCGTGGGAAGGTGACATTTCCAGTGCTTACCTGACCAGGATAAAGAAATGAGGAGCCTGGAGGAAGGTGAACACCTGTGTACGATGCGAGTGCTGTATGGCAGGCCCCCCTTGCCTGACATCTAGCGAATATCGCCCCAGTTGCTATTCAAAAAACATGCCAAAACTGATCTCTGGCTTAGGGTGTGCGCCTTTGTCTTTGGTAGGTGGTGTCTGCGGCCGGCAGACCTGCGGGATGTGGGTCATTAGCTTCGAAAAGCAGGGACGAAATTGCTCTCGGATGGCGAGTGCCGTCTTTGTGCGCCCCGGAGGGCTCCCCGTCATCCGCTCCTGCGCGAAGCCAGCCTGCCGGGTAAAACCGGGGTGCCGCGGGCGGCCTCGCGGCCGGGGTACCAAACGGCGCGGGACCTGCCAATGCGCTCGCTGGGCCGTTTGCCGTCTGCAGCGGGCTCCGTGCCGTACCCCCCGCTTTGCCTTCCCAGCTGGAGGGGCGGCAGGAAGGCTGCCGAAATACCCCGGCAGACAGTTTTGCAGCGGGAGAGCGTCCCAGCTCCTCCCTGGGACAGGCGAGGATGCTCTCTGCCCGCCGGCCGGGGCTTGGCGTGTGTTTTGCTTCCAGAAGGAAGGAGGTCTGGGGAGCAGCGTGGCTCTGCGGCGCTCGCCAGCCCCCCCGGCACGGCTCTGAGCTGTCGCGCAAGCTGCTGGAAGATGGCACAGCCCTTCCTTCTGCCCGTGCTCCCCTTGGAAGGGTGATTTCAAAGACAGCAGCAGAGAAAGCAAAGGTCTGCTCCCTCTGAGGGAGGGAAGAAGCCTTCCTCGCACCCCACGCCCAGGCAGGTGGGAAAAAGGCGTATGCCAAAGGTGTCTGCTGTACGATCGAGTCCTGCTTTCTCCTTCCCCAGCTTTGGGTTTGCTCTCTTTAATTTTGTTTTCCCCTCAGAAGGCAAACCCAAGCTGCACGCTCAGTGATGCACAGGCTCCATCGTGGCCAAATGAGCTCAGAATTACTCGGGATGAGCTGCCTGCTCCAAAAGCCCCATCTTCCCTGCCCGCCTGGCCGTCGAGGAGAATCCTATTTCAGTGCAGCACCTAAGCCTGGCTTTGTCTGCCTGGGTAAGCTCTTTGCTCCTTACCTCTTAAATACCTCATCCTCATGACACGCTGGCAAAAAAAAAAAAAAAGCACGTTTTAGGTTTCTGTATGGGATAAAGGAGTTGCGCTGGGGCTAAACTTGGATGGGAACCAGCATTTCTGCTGCTCACCTCCCTTTTCCCCTGCACAACTGGGAGATGTCCAGGGCTGCTTGCTGGGAGCAGGAGAGCATCACCTGGTGCTGAAAACACGGTCCGTGCCAGGGCTCGCCGAGTGCAGATGCTCCGTTTCCTACAATGCCTGGCGGGTGTGGGATGCTGGGGTGTTCAGCCTCCAGCACCCCCTGTTTCCCAGGGATGGAAAGGGATCCCAGGGTGCTCAGCCTGCTCTGACCCTTGGGCGAGGGAGATGCCTCCTCTGCTGCGAATCTCTGCTCACAGAGCGCAAGCACGCGGAGTGGAGGCGAGAGGCCGTGCAGAGACGGGGACGCATCAGCGCTGGGTTGCTTTGGGCAGGACCCGATAGCATCCCTCGGGGCTCAG
Organism: Phoenicopterus ruber ruber; assembly: GCA_009819775.1. Lineage (NCBI taxonomy): Eukaryota > Metazoa > Chordata > Aves > Phoenicopteriformes > Phoenicopteridae > Phoenicopterus > Phoenicopterus ruber. The sequence continues at coordinate 4,012,218 of CM020221.1, forward strand.
GCCCTCCTGGCAGGACGCAGGGATGCAAACCTCCCCCCGGGAGGTGGCATGGAGGGAAGAGTCCCCAGCACGACAGCAATCTCCACCTCCGCGGGCCCCAGCTCCCCCGCCGGGCGCCCTGACCGGGCTCTTGCCGGGCGTCAGATGGCCTCACGGAAACAAATTATCGCCTTGGCTGGGGAGGTCGATGCTATTTCATTTACTGCCGCTTTTCCCGGCCGCGCTCGGTGCCCAGCAGGACCCAGGCAGCACGGCTGCGCCGGGGGAGGCGAGCGGAGAGGATAGAGGGTCCCCCCCGGCGCCGAGCTCAATTTTAGCCGCTCTCGGAGCTCCTGCAGAGCGGGATTTGCCGCAATCACGCGTGCAGCCGGAGGGAGAGGAGGAAATCCCGCAGCACGGGGCGGCCAGGCAGAGCGGGGTCCCCTCCTGTGGGAGATGGGGGGCTGCAGGAGCCCCCTCCCACCCGGCCACCAGCCCTGCCTCCACGAGCAAGCCTTCAGCAGTGACCTTAGCTCCTGGCAGGGGACCAGAACGGGTGAGAGGGACAGCAGATGCTACCTCTGCCGCACCTGCAGCCCCCGCTGTGGATGCACGGGTGGGCTGCGCCCGGACCCCCCCCCCAAGGGCTGGGGTAGGGACACGGAGGCACCCCCTGCACCCCGAGCTCTGTTCTGTGGGCAGCGCAGCGGCCCCCGGCCTTACGTCACCGAGCCCCCTCTTGTAGGAGCTGCCATCCCACCACCGCGCTGAGCCGCCCGGCCGCGTTGCCAGACGCTGTCGCTCCGGCAGATGAGTGGGAAAAGAGTCAACTTGTTAAAACTTTCCAGCTTCACATCTGAAATCCGTGTTTTGTCAGCAAACAGATAGTACATCTAATAAAATGAACCTAATCTTTGCTCCAAAGCTGTATTTTTTTTTTTTATTTTTTTTTTTTTTTAGCTCCAGGGGCTCCGGTAACTGCTGCTTTGCTCTTATTTCTTTTGCTCTTATTCCCTCAGAAAGCCCACAATAAAAACACAGTGGAAACGCTTGGACAAAAGTAGCTGTTGAGACAAGCCATTGTCGGAAATACTTGGGGCCGAGAGGTGACGCAGAAGTCACGCAGCACCCAGGCAGCACCGGGACGAGCTCCACAGGGATCTGCCTTCACCGGGAATGGGCTGAGGCCAGATCCTGCTGCTGCGCCGGCCGCGGGTCTCGCTGTGAGGCAGGACTGGAAAGGTATTAGCACCCCTCCCCTCTTTTTTTCTTTATTTTTTTTGGTTTTGCAAGAGCAGGGCTTAGCATCCGTGCTTAAGGAGAGCAGCAGCACCCGCTTCTGCCGTCCTCGGGCTTGTTCATGGCGCGGTGGTGAAGGAGAAAGGGCTGAATAAGAGACCTGTGCTATCAGAAAGAGGGGGGGAAAAAAAAGACCCCGGTCAGGCTGAGCCGCTCCCGAGACTACGCGGTGCGTGCCGGTGTATATATTTAGGTTTTGGCTGCCTGTCCTTGCCTCCCAGCAGCCGCAGAGCGGTACCCCAGAGACCCAGGCCGTGCAGGCGTACCCCGTGCCCGCGGCGATTGCTTGATGTCGACAGCGCTCGATTAGGACTCGTGTCTGTTGCTTTGGTTGATAATGCCGCTACAATCTGGGGGGGGGGAAAAACCCAACATGAAAGTAAGGGAGAGATGGAGATTTAATTGGATAATTCTCACTGAAGCATCTCCTGGTTAACCAGCCAGAACCCCACCTGCATCTTTACATTATTTTGCATGTTAACAAGGTCTGCGTCCCGCAAAGCGGCTGGGGGGGCATGAGGGGTTATTAAACCTGGCAGCGCCGCTCCCATTTATCCTCCGGGGTAACGGAGGGACGTCGGTGGGTGTCAGGGCTCCCCTCCAGCAGCCCCTGGGGAGCCGGGCGGCTGTGCCCTTCCTGAGGATGCTCACACGCAGAGCTGGAGCAAAATCCTGCTGGTTCAGGAGCTTGGGCAGCTTCAGTGTCGGCGTGAGCAGACGTTATCCGCCAGCAGAGAGAGGAATGATGAGGCTTTAACATATAACCTCCATCAGGGTGAATAAACAGGAGCCTTGGCTTTATTTTGCCTTTTCACCTGCATTCAACCGATGAGTAATAGCACGAAGCAGGGTAGTGGGAGCAGAATGGAGCAACCAGGACAACTTGAAAATGTCTGGGCTTGTTTATTTTGCTCTCCCTAATTATCCAAAACAACCTCAATGGATGGGTTTCTTTCTCCCAAGGCCGGGCTGGGCACAGACGTTAAGCGGGGTGGGAAAGACCTGCAAGAGACGGTCACGGACAAATGCTTAAAAATAGATATATATATCACTGGAAATTTCTGGAGCTCTTTCCATCCCAGACAACCTGACCTTCAGTTTGTTGAACTTCATCCCCCGATTTTAATGGCTGTCAGTGCAAACACAAGCCAGTCGTTCCTGGAAACACCGAGCTGTCCCCCAAGCCTTGAGAGAAATTCACGTTGCCCTTGTCCCCCCAAGGAGGTTTCGCTCCCATCGCTTTATTTATCTCGGAAGCATCCTGCTGTTCTTCGGGAGGTTGCCCTCTGCTCCCGATAATCCCAAATTCTCAAAATCGCTGCTGGTTATAAATTAGCAGCAGCAAGTGGAGGCAGGTGACTCGAACTGAGTCATACCCAGTCACAGGGAGCATCCTTCTCCCAGAGCGTGGCCACGGCTTGGCTTAACACGGGGAACCTCTCGGAATGCCACGGAATGCCAACAGGTTTGCCCACGTCGGCACCGAGTCCTGCTCCAAGGGGAGGTGCTTTTCCGGTAATTAAAATTACTGGGCTCTTCCAGCTTGGCTCCATCCAGGTTCTCCCAGGTAAGAGATGCCATGGGAGGATTAGTCACTGCACGATTAGTCTGCATGGCTCAGACCGAGAAGGGACATTTAAAATCCCCAAGGTCCTCAATCCAGACGCCACTCTTCGCCAGCGAGCACAGCCGGTAGCAGACATCAGAGACTCCTCACCAACACCCATCCGCTCCAGAAACACAAACTCCATTCAAAAACCAGGCACCTCCAGCCCTGTTACTCACAGAAAGAGACGTCAGGCTCTGGCAGCCTCCAAAGCCTCGTACTTTGGGACTTTGGATGGAGGTCAACGTAAGCACGGTGTTAATTTAGCGTCAGCAGGAGCGGCTCTGGTCCCGCAAGCCCGTTCCTGGTAAACACACACGGCCCTGGTTTTGGGGTGGGGAGGGAGGTCTGTGCTGACCGGCGATGCCCGGCACCGTCCTTACCGGCTTGCCCGAAAGACCGGTGCTGGCGATGGTCAACGTGGTGGACGTGCCTGCGGGCGCAGGCAGCGGGCACCTCCGCGCCATCGGGAAGCCAGGGCTTTGGTCAGCTGCTACGATCTTTTTCCAGCTATCGTGACAGTCTCCTCGGCTGCCCGGTAGATTTTCGCTCGCCCACCCTCTTGGCAAAGACAGCAGGAGGCTTTGCGCCAGCCGCCCCTCCTCCGGAGCCGCTCTTGTTTTCATCTGATGAGCCCAAAATCAAGCAGCCACCGTCCTCCCGCGCTTCTGCCCTTTACCCAGCGCGGGGTTGTGGTTGCAAATGGAGACCTCGAGCCCCGTTTCGGCATGTGAGGATGAGAGCAATGAGAACAGGGAGCTGCTTTTTCCCTTGACTTCGCTACCGCTTGCTTGGTCACGTAGGACGTAACACAAGGCGCGTTGGATGGAGCTGCAAGATTGCTCGCTTGCCTCCGCCGTGGGGGGAAACCGCGTTGCGTTTCCCTGCCAGCAGAGACCGGGAGCGCTCGGCACCTCCAGAGCCACCACAGACCCGTGGCAGAGCATCGTCCCCAAGCGCCGGATGGCTCCAGCCAGCTGGAAGACCCGGAGATGCGATTCGAGGCTCGTTGTAAATAGAAACGCACCGGGATGCGTGGCCGGAGACCCCGGCCCCTCCGCCCCGTGCCCTTCCCGGATCCGGCCCGTCTGGCGGATCCCCCCTGCAGCACCCCGGTGCCGGTGCCGTTGGCAGGTGTATTGCAGGAGGAAACTGGGCTTTGCCTTGGAGAGCGCCGGGTGTCTTTCAGCAAAGGATGTTCCCGGCGCTGGGCAGTGACACGTATTGTTAGCAAGGCCAGGCTGAATCGAGAAAAACAAGTGAGATGACACTCAGCGATCAGTAATTCCTCCCCCTCGCTCATAACTCTGTCAGCCCTTTCAGCTGGATTGTCAAAATACGTTTGTCACAGAACAATTCCTACTCTCTTTTTTTATTATTATTTTTTCCCCTTTTTCAGACTCTGGCTGAACTCATCCGTTTGGAACAAAACCCAATATTCATTTCCTCTCTGGGCAGTTGATTTTATTATTGGCTCACCTGCTCCCACAGTTGAAAAGCTATAAGACTAGCTAGGTCTTCAAAATTAAATTCTGTTGGGGTTTGGGGGGTGGTGGTGTTTGGTTTTTTTTTTTTTTTTCCCAGCTTCACGTATTCCGTGGCTGCAGGTTACTGGCAGGGATTTGAAGATGTACTTGGCAAAGGCACTTTGTGTCTGGGATGGGGATGAGCAAAACAGGAAACCTGCTTCTCTCTAAATCAGCGTCTTTCCAAAGGCTCGGGCTCTTCTGGAGCAGGACGGACCTTGCTTGTGCCTTGCACGTCTTTTGCTGGGGGGGAAGCGGAGCGGTGGGCAGTCGCTGGATGTTCCATTGGGCGGATGAGGCTAAAAGAGGGAAATGTGGGTTAGTCTGGGGTTTTTTGGGGGGGCAGGGAAGGCTCCTGCTCAGCCGGGAGCCCTGCCAGGCTGAGATGGACTCAGGACATTGCTTGGTCTTGGGGTCCTTCCCAGGCTCCCCGATTCCTGCTACAGCAGGGTGAATTTTGCTGCTTCGGGGACTGCGTTCGAGGTGCCGGGCTCAGCGTTGCATTGCTCTGCCAGCGTTGCTTATTTCAGTTACTGATCTGCCCTGCTGCTCTCGTGGATCTTGGGGCAGGGAGGGACTCGCGTGCCTTGCTGCATCGCTAAGACCGGCTCTCCCAAGCCAGACCCAAAATGCTCCAAGGGCTGCTTGGAGAGCTGTGTTAAGGCCTTAGAAACTCCCGATTAGGCACCGCTGGATTAAACTCCCCACCTTTCTGTGACTAGGTGATGTTGTCTTCGTTCTGCAGCCGGAGGAGCGAGGCCCAAGGGGAGGAACAAAGCCCTAATCTCCGCCGACACCAGCTTTCACCTCCCCAGCAATACTCTCTGCCTCGCTTGTCCGCGCGCGCGTTTTCCATGCCCGTCTTTTCCATGGGAATCCTGGCGGAGACGTTTGCTCCCTCGGAGTTCCCTGCGAATGCTAAATGAGGTGGGGAAGCCAAAAGCTGACCTCATCATTTCTTAGCAGGAAATAAGTTTGCCAACAACTGGTATTTTCTCTGCCCTCAATACGGTGAAGATCTGCGTCCCGTCTTACCTGGAAACGCCAGCCATGAGACAGAGCTGGTAGCGGGAGCCAGCGTTTTTACTGGAAGGAATATTTTTAGCCTGGCAAGGCGTTGCGCTGGGAAGCTTATTCCTTCCGACAGCAATACCTTGGTCCATCGGAGCAAGCGCGCGGGCTCTCCGGTGGCAGCGCCCGGAGGAGCAGCCGGGCCGGCCGGGGGCTGCGCCGGCACCGGCACCGTCCCTGTGCATCCCCAGCGCGGAGGACGGATCCAGACCTGCCTGCTCGCCAGCGTGGGTCAAGGCCGGGCATGTGTTAGAACATGAAAAGCAATCGCAGCTGAAAATGAGAGGAAGGGGGAAGCGTGAAGAAAACCCTCACGGGTGTCAGACGAGCCCCCCCCAGCCTGCCCTGAGAGGTCTCCCTGTCGGATAACGCCCGGGGAGGGGGCTGCTCCGGCGTGCACGCTGGCATTCCTGCTCTGCCCCGGGAAACCAGCGCCCGAGCTTGGTGGCCTGGGGAAGCTGGATGCCGCTGCGGCGCGTGGCATGGCGCTGAGCCGCCGTTCCCTGCGCTGCCGGGCAGGCACCCACGCCACCACGGCGGCACCGCGTACGGAAACGCGTGAATGGGGCTGGGTATCCGCGGGGCGAGAGGGGCCGTGCACCCACGCTCCCTCCAGGCTGGCGTTTCCCCCGTCATCCTCCCGATAAGCCGGGTGCCGGAGGATGGGGAGCAAGGCGAGCCGTCAGCTGCTGTACCTGCAGGTTGACTGAAGAGAGGGAAGGAGCCGGCAGACACGACATGTCCTACGTGCCAGGCTGCCCACGCAGTTTTCTCCCTCCCAATTACCAGCTGCAATGAAGGAACGGGCAGGACCAGCCTCGTTAGTGGGACTGGGACTGGGACGGTCTGGGCTGAGTTTCCAGCCTCCGTGTGAGCTGTGCTCCTGCGCCTGCACCGTGCAGGATCTTGCAACGCAGGCGGAGCGGTCAGGGGAAACCACGCCGTGAGCCTGTGAGCCCGGAGCTGGCTCCCAAACAGCTGGCTTGAAACCCCAAAGAGGAGGATAGATCCCACCGGAGTGCGTGCAGCGCCTGGATCGTGGAATGCGGGGGACTGCGGGAGGGCGCAGGGGGACGCGGAGCAGGCTGGCTGGCTGGGGAAGCCCCTCTGCCCGCACCCCTGACCTGGCATCCGCGCCGGCAGGGACCACCAAGCGGTTCCTGCCTTCGTGCCGGTCTTCCCCTAGCAAGTCCCCTCGCGCCGTTCCCCTGCTAAATAAAGATCTCCAGCCTCCCCGTGTCGGCACGCCGTTTTCCCAGGCAGTCCCGCGCTCCGGCCCGCCCTGCTGAGACCTTGCCTGTGCTGCCGCAGCAGCAGGCGGGAGGGGAGCCGGAGATGGGGTGGCGGGCGAAGCCGAGGGCTCGGAGCGCGCCCGAGTAGGTGATTATTTTATTCTTTCGGGGGAAGGAAGAAGCAATTTCCATGTGGCACTCCCTGGGTATACCTGGAGGGCGCAGCTGATGAATAGGACTGTTTTACTTGCCGCAGGCTGAGCCGCGCAAAGCTCAAGAGAGTTTTTTTTTTCCTGAGCTGCTCCATTAACACAAACAGACAGCAATGCTAGCTGCTGACACCAGGGTTAATTAAATCCATCTCTCCATCAATTCTTATTCAACTATTATCGATGGTCATTAGATCAGCGACAAAGTGACAAGCAAACAGTAATAGACTCATCTTAACCCCTGCGGTGCTGGAGAAGGGTAAGCGGGGCAGGTGAGTGGGGAGGTGGCTTCCCCGGTGCTCTGCCCAAACCCTGCCCGCTCGCCCTTTGAGCATCCCACCCGCGCTTGGATGAGCCCCCTCGGTAGGGGGGGTCGCCAGCCCCGTTCCTCCAAGAAGTCTGTGCCTGGGTCCCTCTCCGTCCCTTCAGGTCTCCCCCCCCGGGATGCTGGGGACAGCGGACGCGGTCCGTGGCGCGGTGACGCGCGGACTGAGAGCAGGAAGGTCCCGCTGCCGCGTCCTTCTCGCCACGACGCGGAGACGGCAGGATGCTCCGGGGCAGCTGCGCCTCAGCGTTGGCCCACCGGGCAAAAACATCACCCTCCTCACAAGGTGGCCCCGAACCGCACGGCAGAGAGACGGGGGCGATGCCACCCTAAGCAACTAAACAAACCACGGGAAAACTCGTTGCTGGAACAACTCCATCCGTGGAAGGACTAACGAGAACAAGGGGGAGGTGTGCTTTCGGCTCCTAGAGCCCTTCCTTCTCGCAGCAAGGCAGAGCCGATTCCCACCCCCCGTGCCCGTGTCCTGAAGGCCCTTCCAGTGCCACTCACGCTTGCACAGCCAGGCTCGCCTCCCTCTCCCCCTCCGATTAACAGCTGCAATGAGAACCGAAGGCTGCCCAAGGGCTGCAATACGTTTTCACGCTCCTGCCGCCGCAGCCAACAAGCCAGCGTCCGGCTCTCTTCAAGGTCACTCGCAGCCTTCAAGTGACTTCGAGCTGGGGGAGCGACGCTTGCGTCCCGCGGTTTCGACCCGGTGGTGGCTCCCGTGGGACACGCGATGGTGGGTTATGAAATGCCTGCAATAAAATGAATACGTAATTCTGTGCATATGTGCAGGTAAACAACCGACATGTATCTACCCTCCTTTTTGCCTGGTTAGAGGTGAAACCCTGCGCCAGCATTGCCCTTGGTGGCCCACGCAAGTCCTTCCAAAAGCCTGGGGTAGCCCTTGGAGGTTGTACACGCAGGTTGGGAAGGGTGAGAAGGACTACTTGGGGCGACAGGGCAAAGCCGCTGCTGTTTTATCCAGTATTGGGGGGCAGTGCTGCAGCCCAGAGCTCTCCAGATTCATGCTTTCTACGTTAGCAAAGTTACAAAGTGCCACCAAAGACCTGACTCCAGGCTGGTAGGATGGAGCTTTCGGTGCTTGTTGGCTCGCCACGGGGGCTTACTACGACCTCTTGACCCAGCATGGTGCAGGAAAACCAGTTAAAAAAATGTATTTATTACCACTTTCCTCCCTCTTACAATCTTGTTCTTGTGTTGCCGGAGTTGGGCTGGCGTGATTGTCTGGAGAAGCTGCTTGAACTCCCTCCTTCCAGCCTCTACCCACAAGGTTTTGGTGCAAAAACGAGATTTCTGAGTGCTGGTACAAATGCCTCATGATGGCCCACCTGCTTTGCCGCGGAGAGCGTGTGTGTTCTCGCAGGATTGCCCGGGCTTTGTGTTTCTGGAAATAGTTAATGGTTACGGTGCTGGTTCATCGCTCTTCGGTACACGCTGCTGCATCGCTTCGGTGTTTTTGCGGGGTTCGGAGATCTCAGCGTGCGCCGCGAATGGCTTGCTTTGTGTCACGTTTTACAGCGGCTTTTAACACCTGCAGAAGCTGCGACACGCTCGAGAGCCGGTGAAGAAACGCTTTACGAGTTGGTAAGCCCTGCGTCGCTAGAGTCGGGAAATGGGCATGCACGAAGCGAACGGCCAGGAAAAAAACCCAAGAGCCGGGACGTTGCAAGGCGTACGTGCGGCAGAGGTCTCGAAACACGGCCCTGCTGCTAGGGAAGGACCTGCTGGGTGCCGAGGAAGGACCCCGTCCTTGCTCAGCGTTGACCTCCTGCGGGGTCCGTGCATGGATGGTGCCTCACCGCCTCCTCGCGCCGGCGAGACCGGCGGAGCAGCGACGGCCGGCAGTGCCTGCCGTGATGGGCTAACCCTGGTCTCCTGGCCATCGCCCCAGTCCTTTCTTTGGAGAAGGGAGACCATGGTCCAGGCAGGGAATGGGGCACCATGGAGAAGTGGAAATGTAGCTTTTCCACAGTCATCTCCGTAACTGGGATATATGTCTCTGATATTCCCCCTGTGCGCATACCCGAGGCGGTGTTTTATCCACGCTCTTCCTCAGCGAAGGGATGCAGGATGGGCACGTTAGGAAACGTCCTTTGCTCCTGAGCTGGGGGAAACGGCAGAGAGGGGGAAAGCTGCTTTGGGCTCAAGCGCGTCGCCTGAGGCTACGGGCAGAGCTGCGAGGGAGGGCGGTTGCCCTCCTAACCGCAGCCCTCTCCAGCTCCCCCGATCCCGAAAGCGCCCGCCCGTGCCCGGCGGGGAGCCTTGGCTTTGCCGGAGGGCAGCGAGCCGGAGCCCTGCTCCGGGCAGGGAGAGCAGCTCTGCTCGGCAGCTTCAACCTCACGCGCATCCCTGGCTTCTCGAAAAGCAAAATAATTGCCATATTCATTTGCGGAGGGAAATAATTACTTCATTCATGACATGAAGTCAATTTTTATCCTGAACCGGAGGGAGCCCTGTACTGACAGAGGGAATTTCAGAGAGAGCAAAAACAAGCCTGGCATTTGTACGCCGCAATTAAAGGTGAGAAGGAGCCAGCGGTGGGGTTTTTTTTTTTTCCCTTCTCCTTCTGTTTTTTTGCACATCAAATCAGATAATGGATAAAATGTTCTGGCTTCTCCGGTTCAGGCTGGGGAGAGAGGAAAGGTCTCTCTTAACTTCGTTAGCCGCGCTGAAACGATGCGGTTCAAAAGATGACTGCGGCAAGAGAGCGCTTTCCCCCCCGCTTGCCACGGCAGCCGGATGAGGACTGACGGGCAGATTGAAGGAGCCTGTCGGTCGTTTAGCGGGGCCAGGAGAGGCGCAGGCAGGCACTTAACACAGGTTAAACAATTTACGGGAATTAAAAAGGAAAAGAATAAAAAAAAAAAACCAACCAAAAAAACGGCTAGAAGGCCTTTCTCTCTGTGCCAGCGATGGGGTCAAATCTGAAATCTATTCCTTGGAAAGATCAAAGGCCCAGGCTGGGATTTCTGGGCGAGCAGCACAAATTGCTAATGGACTCCGGGCTTGCACGCTGCTGCGCACAGGTGCGCTTGCTCGGCCGCCGGCGCAGGCAGCGGCAGCAGCAGCGGCGGCAGCAGCAGCAGCAGCAGCAGCAGCAGCAGGCTCTCCTCCACGGGCTCCAAACGGAGGTGAAGCGCTCCCGCCGCAGCCAGGGAGGGTGCAAGCCCCTGCACCCCGCCGCGTGCCTTGCTGCTGCCCCGAGCTGGGGTCCCCTGGGGAGCTGGGGCCAGGGTGCCTGTCTGCCATGGGACCCCGTGTCCCGCACGTGCCCGGGAGCGCGGCTGCCGTGCAAAGAACGGGGCTCCTGGGAGCCCCGGGGCAGGGGGAAAGGGCAGCCGGTGTCCTGCAACCGGGGCACGCAGGCTCTCGCGGATAAATTATAAGGCAGAGCCCGTGGTAGGGCTCCTCTGCTGCGGGGCGGCTCCGGGTAAGTGCCGAGCTCCTCGCCGCGAAGAGCCTGCCCGTGCTCCGTCCGGCTTGCTCGCCGCCGGCTGCCCTCCCCAGCTTGCCCGCTCCCGGAGGGAAGCTGTGGGCACGGCCGGCTCACCCCGAGCAGAGGGGAAGGTGCTATCTGCGCGGGCTAATTGATACTAAATTATGTGGGAAAAGGGGAAACCAGAGGCGGGCGGTTCTGTAAACATATCTATTTTTCACAGTCCGCACCACCGTGATTGAAGCCGGTGTCAAGGGTGAGATACGATAGAAAATTGATGAAACATTGATGTCGCGGGATGAATATTTCAGGAGGAGCTGTATACATTGTACAGTGCTCTTCTTAAATCTTTAACCGGCGTTGGATAACCTTGAGAGGGGTGTTTATACGTTTATTCTGTGGCAATAAGGGGAGCAGGGAGCCCGAGGGGATTTGGGGCGTGCTGCCCCAGGGAAGAGGGTGATACCCCAGTGCGAGGCTCAGCACATCCCATGGCACGGGGCCGTCCGGCTAAGCCAGCACCGCAGGGAAAATCCTCGAGGCTAACACGTGCCAAACTTTTCCCGGCTCCGACAGCAAGTGTGGGATGTAAAGGTCAGACCCGGCTCCGTCTTCCTTCCTGCAGCCCCCGGAGCATCGCCAGCCCTGCAGCTCTCCCGTGCGCCGGCTATAGCCGCTTCCCGGCAGCTTGACCTGATCCTGGCCCCGACCGATGGAAAACAAGTTTGCAGGCTGCTTTTTCTCCCCCGGGTTGACTTTTAAGCGTCAGGACCTGGCTTCGGCAGGGAGGTTGTCCCCGTTTGAGGGTGAGGGAGAGTAACCGGGGGCTTGGGGTCCGGCTGGGGACGGCGAGCCCGAGCCGTAACAACACGGGGGAAGCTCGGAGCAGCTCGCAGGCTGGTGAGTGGAAAAGTCCTGCTGGCTCCTAGCTATTTTGAGGTAAGGCATTAATTGAGGACCAGAGGGAAAACAATAAAGCCATCCCCAAAATAGAAGCTGTCAAAATGTTGTTGCTAGGAGTGAAGCCGAACCCAATTTTTTTTTTTTTTTCCTCCTGTTGCAGAGCCCGTCGGCTTCAAAGCAACCGTGAAGGGGCCCAAGTTTGGGGTTTTTCTTTGCTCCCACCAAACCCAAACTTCCCAACCTCCCCCGTGCCCAGAGCAGGGGCCGGGGAGGCGGCGGCAGCCGGGCACGCGTTAGGACTAATGCTTTTGGGTGACATTTAGGAGATGCCTCGGGGGCCCTCAGCGTTTGCTGCTCCAAAGATTTGCTTGTTTATTTTGGAAATCAGCAGCGTTCAAGCTTTTTTGTTAATAAAACCTCTAAGGAAAAATTGTTTTCCCGTGGAGGGAGCATTGTCTGGAGGATGGGGGTTCGGTGGGGTTTTGTTTCCAGGATGGGGAGAGAGAGGAAAGATTTGCAAGCAGGAGGGGTTGTTTTTTTTTAAGGAGCAGTTTTGATGTTTCGTGTCCAAAACCAGTGTTATTGTAACGCTGGGGTGTGCCTTTCCGGGAGCGGGACCTCCTGCCGCATCAGCTCTCCAGCTCCCGCCTGGGGCTGGTACCTGGGAAGGGTCATCATCCCACCGGGACCGGCTTCTCCCCAGCAGCCCCACGTGGAAGCGGAGCCGGCTGATTTATGCTTCTCCCACCCCGCCCTGCCTCTTCGCAAACAACGCTTCGCCCAAAGAAAACAGGATGAGCGCAAAGAGGAGGGAGGAAAAAACCGGCGGAGGAATCCAGCCCCGCTCCGCAGAGGCTCGCACCGTCCCGTCGCCCGCTGGGCGCGCGCGGTGGCCCTCGGGGGCTGTGGGTGCTGCTGGGCGGGGGGCCCTCCCGCCCGGTATTTCGGGTTGTGCCCGCGCCGCCATTTCCGAGAAGCCCCATCGGGAAGAGTCTTTTCCTGCCACCTCGTAGCGCTTTCCATCTTTCCCCCCCCCCCCTCCACGCGGAAAGCTGCAAATCGAGACCCTGAGGCACCCGCGTAGCACCAAGGCGACTCTTGTGTATCTTTTTTTAAGGATGTATTTTTCGTTTTGCAGTGTTCAAACACCATCTGCTGTTTTGTACAGCGGTACTTTCACAGGAGGGGGGTCATTTTTAACTGTAAATCGTTCCTTAAAGTATGTATTGACAGTGCCGGAGGCTGAAACGGCTGGGAAAACCCTAAAGCGAGCGTGGAAATTACCACAACCCCGGTCTGTAATGGCCATCCTTGTTGTGTGCGGGCTTCGCTTACCTTCCCACCTGGAAGAGCATCTTCCACCCTTGGTCTCCTGCATCCCAGGGACAGCTAGCAACCAAGCTAGGTCCTGAAATACAGGTTGGAAAACAAAAATCCCTGGTCGCTTGGCCAGCACCACCCCACCAAAGCCACTCGTGCTTGTAATAATAAACAGGCAACGCCGCCCGTGACGCGTAACTTGCGGAGGATCGTGGTTATCGGGAGCGACGGGGCATCGTTTCAGAGGGATGCGCTTGGCCAAATCCAGGGTAACGGTATGAGCCCCCCCCCGGTTAATCCCCTGGGCACTCGGTCGCCATTTCAAGGTGAGCAAAGCAGCAGCGAATACCTGGTGAGGAAAGTTAGTCCTTGATCTGCAGCGCTTAAACAAATACGATTAAAATAATGGCTGCAGCCGGGTGGCCGCTCTCCCGTTTCTCGTTCCGGAGTGTCACCGGGATGTAATGGCCGCGGCAGCGCGGCCCCGTGCTATTTCAGCTTTAATTTGGTATGTCATTCCCAGCTATCACCTTATTTATTTCAGAAGCTTTAATTTACGTCGGGCTAGGTATGCCAACTGCCCCAATTACGTGAAGGTCAGGGAGCGGCTCCCGCAAACAGCGCGTGAGGCGGAGCCGGGTGCTGCAACAGCCTCTTCCCGGGATCTCCTCCTGCCGTGCTGGGATGATGCTACAGGAGCTCATGCCGCGGTCCGGGCTCGGGCACGCTCCGCAGACCAGGCGCCTCCAGCCGAGCACAGGGAAGCAAACGATGTTTTTCACGTGTGGGTTTTTTTTTTATTTTTCCTCCCCTTCTTCTATTTTCTCTTTTTGTTGCTGTTCTGGCTCCTCGCTGGCAACAACAGACGTTATATTTTGACGAGTTAATAAACATCTCCCCCGGGAGCGAAGGAGCTCCAGCGTGCTCTGCTTCACCATGTTTTACGTCTGACTAACAGAGTTTGCAGAGCAAGAGGTGTTTTGCCCATCTGAGAACTCGGGGGCTCCTGTTTCAGACCTCTCCCCGAAGCCGCTTCGCTTCCCCGCATCTCGGAGGGCCGATACCGTGATGCTTCTGCGTTATCTCCTGGGGGCTAACCCATCGCTGCACCCCCCAAGCCCTTTCTGCCACCCCCACCCGCTCCCGACCCCAGATCACCTCTTGGATCTTGTGTTTTTGAGCCGTTTAGCAGCCTTGGATGTTAAGGTATGGCTGTACATCTTGCTCCATGGCATCTTGGGGACCTGCACGCTCCCACGGCACAGGGTTCCCGTGCCGGCAGGAATAGCCTTAGTGCTGGGGGGGGGGGGTGCTGATGAACACCAGGCACTGCTGCAATGAGCTGCTGGCGGATGCTAGGTCTCTGCATCGGGGATGCCCCTGGTCTTGCTCCTTCCAAGCACCTCCATCCGTTGCTCCAGTAACACAGAGTCCCACAACCTGTGGTTTTTATCAGCCTTTCAGACCCAAACCCAAGAGTTCTTCATAATTTTGAGACCGGCAGGTGAGAAAGCCCTCGGAAACCTGAAGAGCAGGGACAGACGGACACGGCTCCAAGACCTGGCGCTTCTAGGACGCCCCTCATGGCCGTATCAACCCGGAGGCGGCTGCTGCTTTCGTGCCTTTCGGCGAGAAGAAACGAGACCTTGGACGTGGCGCAAGGCAGGCCCGGGAAGACGGCACGTGGTCCAGGGAGCCAAACTGCCGGTTTGAACTTGTAGAACATTATTGCTCGTGAATTATGGATAGTTATTTCACCTCCCGGACGATAAATTATTGAGCTGACATGCTGGATGGAGAGCAAGGAGCCGGTGCCATGTTTATGGCAGGCGGATCTGGCACGCGGTGTCTTTGTGGGGAGGGAGGGATGGTTTTCTCCCTTTCCTTCTGAGCAAGAGCATCTCTGCCTGGCGCCGGGGAAACAGCAGGGCTCTGCCCACCGTAACGCTCTGAGTCAGCCCTGAGGGCAGCCGCAGGCGAAAATCCCCGGCAAGGGATCCCGGAGGAGTTTGGGGGGGTTCCCCCATACCAGAGGGTTTTCTGCTGGCACGCTTTTTGGGTTTGCACGCTTTTTGGGTTTGCACTCTTACTGGGGTGTGGGAATGGATAACGCTGGTCTGCAGAAGGAAATGAGACAGGTTCCTTAAAAACCAGGTATAGGAACGCCCATGCGAAGCGGGAGGAAGGGCAGCGTGTCGGCCCCTGGCTGCAAACAGCAGCTTCTTCCCCTCCGTAGCGTCAGTCATCACTTTTGCCTGCGGAAGAGGGAGAACTGAGCTTAGTCAGTTCCGTACGCCGTCGGCTGCATCGTATTTGTGTTGGAGAAGGAAGAGAGTGCCAGGTAACCAATCCTGTAAATGTGAGGGTGCCTTTCAACCACCGCTGTGCACGCAGACGCAGGAAACCAGCCGGCCAATATCTCGGTGAGGAGGATTTAACGGGGACCGTGACCGTGCTTTGTCAGCCCAGGCACTGATTTTTCATACGTGTGAGGACTCTTCCCGGGGCTCGGCTTGAGCACAGCCTGGTCCCAAGGCATGCCGTGGCCCTGGCCGGCCGGCACCCCCCTCCTGCCCTATCTCCCCGGAGCAGCCTGCCCAGCAGCTCGGCGGGGCCGGGGATTTGGCACCTCACTGAGCCCGTCATCAATCACCCCCAGCATCTGCTCTGGAGAAGGGGCAGGCGGCAGGAGCAGCCGCCCCGTGGTTTCCGAGCCTGGCTCGGTTCGGCCGTGAAGAAGGGCCGTGGGTTGGTCCCGAGTGACGCATGTTTCTCTGCTGCTTCGCTCTCCGGGGCTGCTTGTACCACCCCGATGCAGCTTTGCAACGCCCAGGGCTCGGTGCCACCCTGCACTGGGACACGGACGTGAACCCTGGTGTCCCTCCATGCCCCTCTCTGCTGCATCATCCTGGGCACTTCTGAGCTCCGGTAACCTCCCCCTTGCCCTCAGGAGGATTTGGGGAACGGTTTATTGAGGTGATGAGACACTATCTATTTATCCCCCCGGCTGTGCATCCCTGGCAGGTCTGCCGACCCCCTCATCCGAGGCACGCTCCCGGCGGCCCTGGGCTTAGGGACTCCCTGAGGTGGCTGCTCCATCACGTTTAACGGACCTTGACAGACCCTGTGTGCCCCCTGAGTTTGCCTAAATGCTTTCTGGGGCCTGTTTAGGCTGTAGGTCTCCATAGCATCCTGTGGCAATGAGTTCCATAATTTAATCATGGGTGGCGTGGAAAAAGCGCTGTCTTTTGTTTGTCCTTAAATCTGCTGCCCGATAACTCAATTTGGACACTCCTCGTTCCTCTGTTGGACGAAATGGGGAATTATCACTGCCTCTGCACCTGCTCCGCGGCACTGGTGCTTTTATACTGGCCCGCTGCGGCTTTTCTTTCGCCTCGCCCTCATTCATGGCAATTTCCCACTCCCCTGCCAGCCCCGCCTGGCATCGTGCGGAGGATGGAGCCGGAAAGGTCTCTGATTTCCCTCATGGCTGCGTTGATCTCCGCTTCTCTCCTGCTCTCTTCTTTCATAGGTGCGGGAGAGACTCCCGGGAAGCACCGCTGACTCCGGTCCAGATGCTGATGGGCTCCCTCTGGAGCAAACCGTGGCCTCTATGAAAGTCCCCAAAGCATCTCCTGGTGGTTTTGGGTGCTCGTTCCTGCCCGTTGGGTCCACGTGTGCACATGTGGACCTTTCCCCACCTACCCAGCCCAGTCCCTTGCGAGGGGAAGGGTTCATAACATGGGTTATGGTCACCTCGGGAATGACTTACCTCCTAACCAGGCTTCCCTAGCCCCAGGGGAGCAGCTCCCACCTCTGTCCCCTCCCGTGGGACAGAGATGCCGTGAAGTATCACCCGGGGTGGGAGAGAGAGGTGGCACGAGGGGATGGGGAGAGGTGGGTGCTTGTGTCGGCCTCTCCCCCCGCCGAGCGGGATCTCCATCGCGTCTCGAGCTGAAGCCGAGGAGGCTCTGGAGTCGGCAGAAAGTGAAGCGCTTTCCCTAATCGAATCACACGCCAGTGTCACTCGTAAAGCTCTGCAAAGCAGAAGGGACTTGGGAGCCACTGAACCACAAACACCTCCTCCCTCCCCAGCGCCTCCGCGGAGGCCCTGCCTCTCTTCTTCTCTGTCTCTCGCCCACCAACACAGCTTGGGAGGGAGCCGGGGCAGGGGCTCAGAGATCCCACCTTGTGCCTGGTCCATCACACCAGGGCTCGAGGATTTGGGGAGACGTACACGGTCTTGGTCTTCATCTCGGGGATGTTCTGCCCTTGCCGGTCACGTCCCCAAGAGGGATGTCTCCCTCCAAGCGGGTGCTGGGCATGCATCACATCTCGCTTGTCCAGTGGGTCTCCTCCATCCTCAGCTTCCGTGAAGACGCTACGTCTTCTCCTGCGCCTTGCTCGGCTCCCTCACGAGCCCCTGCCAGCCCAAGCACAGGGCGTGCAGCGTACGGCCACCCCCTTTGGAGGTGAGTGGCAGGAGGACCGTCCCCTGCCTTCACCTCCCCGGCCCAAGCCGAAAGGGGCAACCCGGGGACCACAGGACGCCTTTCCCAGCGTGGGGTGGGAGAGCGCACGGAGCTGGGGAAGGAAGGGCTGGTCCCGGGTATTTCGCCCTCAGAGAGCACGGGGGTTGCTGGCGGAGGTGGATGTTTCTGAGAAAGCCCTTTGTTCACGTTTTGACGGTGCATCCAGGACTGAGGACGTTGCTGCCTCCGAGCGTCCCCACGGAGCTGCTCACGGAGCAAAACGAGCAGGGAGGCTGGCTAACGTCGAAGCGAGAGGCCGGGCTGCCTCCAGGTGCCCACCAGCAACCGCCTACCCAGCAAAATACGCTGGTCTGCCCGTTTGGCAGGAAAACCTGCCCTCTCCTCCTCCAGCCCTTTTCACGCCCTAGCTCTCCCCGCCTTACGGAGGGAAGCAAATTCCCCGTCCTTTGCAGGCAGCGACTGGGAATTCTCCGCGGCAGCAACCAGCATCCTTGCAGCGGGTCCATCGGCGGCAATTTCCACAGCCTCCTTCGGTGCACCCGAAGCACGCAGGCGAGGAAATTGTCGGTGGCAGGGGGGGAAAAACCCCAAACCGCTGCTAAACTCAGCATTCGCTTCGTGCTGGGGGGGGGTCTCTTGGTAACAAGCAGCTCCCTAGAAAATCCCACCCTTTAAAAAAAGCAGGGGGATTTCAGCCCGGCTGGCTTCCCGGAGGAGCGAAGCGGCTATTTGCGGAGCGAGAGGGGATGCGGCGGGGGCCGGCCGAGCGTCCTGCGGCGGTGGGACCGGCACCTTTCAGCGGCGGCCGCTTTCCCCGAGCTGGAAACGAGCGATTTTCCGCGTTTGGCCCCTGTTGCTGCGGGTGAGCCGGCAGGGAGTGGATGCCAGGGCGGCCGGGCTGCAGCATCCCAGGGAAAGCAAAACTGTGCGGCCGCGGCTTTTCCTGGCTGGGGAAGCCCTTCCCGGCGTCTCGACCCCACGTTATCTGTAGCTTTGCCGCGTATCCCCTCTCCTTCCCCTGCGTGCGTGTCTTCAGGCGCTCTCTTCTCCCTACTGCCTGGTGAGGGTGGCGGGACTGTCTGGCCCGATAGCACAGTTACGGATAATGCTATGCAAATTGTCTTCAAGACCTACGAGCCCCCAGATAGATAAGCACCTCCGGCTACCCCCGTGCTTAGCTGCCTGCGGCCCTTCCAGCCGACCGCGGCTGCAAATAGCAGGTGGGGGCTTTAAAGAAAATGCTCTTGGGAGAAAAAAAAATAGAAATCATCCTTTTCCACCCTAATAGAAAATTCTTTATACCATAAAGATGTCTTGACATCTCGGTGCACCCAAGCCCAGCCTTATCCCAGAGAGCCGAGGTACTTTGAGGAGCACGGTCACCGCCTGAAAGAAAAAGGCGCTTGTAGAGGACATTTCAGCCCACCGAAGGTCTACTCTGCCTCTCAAGTTCGGGTGGGAAAAGCCACCCACCCTTCCCGTGACGGTGCGATCACAGCCGAAGGGCGCCGTGACCTCCACGTCTGAACAAGCGAGTCTTTGTCTCACCTCCTGATGATGCTTTGGGAGTTTCCTCTGTTTACTGTTCATCTGATTGCCATCTTTTTTAACGCTTTAACGCACCCCCCCCCCCGCCCCAGCTACGCCAGAGACCCAAATGCCCGGCCCGAGACGTGCCCCGGGGAGGTCGGAGGGTCCCTGCTCAGATGTGCGGCACCGGTGGGATGTGGGCTGCCGGTCCTCCCCATCCCCGAGCGGGAGCAGTCCCTCTCCGCACCCGCTGGGAACGCCAAAAATCAGGCGTCCCCTCTGCTGCCGGCCCTCTCCTGAGCCCGACCCAAACCGGGCGGTGCGGAGCCTTTCCCACATGCCGCCCGCTTCCCCTCGGCTTCATCCAGCCCCGTCGCCCTCCGGGGCTGGCGACAAGGGCCGGGCCCTGCCAGTCCTGCTGCGGCCGGGCGGCTGAGTCCTGTGCAACTCGTCGCACCTCCCGATCGGCTGCTGGGAGCGGGCCCGCTGCGCTGGGGATTTGATTGACCTGTGCACGCCCGGCCATTAGAGGAAAACGAGGGGTGATACGTAAACACCTGGGAGGAAAACCAGCCCTTTGCCTTAATGATAGTTTGTCATGTCATATTTTTCTAGAATTGCGAAATAGCGGTAGGCTACCCATTAATTTGCATTGCTTTAATTCATATTTTGAATACCAGACAATGACTTAAACGCCACCCGATTTAACCCGCACGTTCTCACTCATTTCGACAAAAACACCCCGTACAAAAGGCGCGCTCTGCTTCCAGGAGCAGGCGTTCGGAACGCCCGCCAGCTCCTCCGCTCATTAGCGCCGGTACCGAGCCATTCGTCAGAGCCCCTCGAAGTGCTTCACACACGCGCCCAAGTGTTTTCGCTGTTATTTCATAAAAGAACAAACACCCGCCCAGGCACGGAGCCCTCTCTCGCACGAACGGTTACCGAGCTCCTCGGCAAGCGCCCGGGTTTCGGGGCTGCGCGTGGGGCCAGAGCCAAGCGCCGACACGGCCTCGCGTCACGCTGCCGCGAGCTGCACGTGTGGCCCGATCCGGCTGGAAAATAACCTCGCTTTCGGGTTTATTTTCCCACACCTCTCACCCCCGGCCCCTCTCCAACGCCTGCGCCGCTGGGTTCGCATGGGGTGCGTCCCTCCCCCTCGCTGCCCAGCCAGGCTCTTCTCTTGTAGCTTCACCCCCTCGACAGCAACTGGAAATGAGATTTTTTTTTTCACTCTTAAGCCTTTTCCGGCATGTCCCGCTGCTCTGTAAATACAGGTTGAAGCGGAGCTGAGTGTGGGATGCTAGACGTAGCACTCAAGGCAGCTGTATCGCCGGCAATGCGCAGGTGGCCCGAGCAGCGTGGCATGAATACCCCCCATTTTGGGGTCCGGCTGGGGTACCCGCGGGACTGGCCGAGGCTGGGAGGAGAAGGTGCTCTGCAAAGGTGGGAGAAGGCGACTGGGCAGCAGGGAGAGCTCAGGACGGCTCTGAAAGGTTTCCAAAGGTGGATTCTCATTTTCGGGTGATGCCCAAAAAGCCCATCCCAAGCGCAAAGGCCACCCCTGGCGCTCCTGCGTCCCCAGGCAGAACCCCGCATCCGCGTGTGACACCCCGATAGAACAGCAGAAGCCGTCCCCCGGCTTCTCCATCCCACCCGGCTTTGCACCACCCCTCCGGAGGCGACAACCGAGCTCAGGCCGAGGAGCGAACCCACGGCTGGGAGCAGCACGTTGGGCCTGGAGAGAGCCGGGGCCAAACCCACAGCCCCGGTTCCACCGGGCTGGCGGCGAGGCGCAGGCTGTAATTATTGCCTGCCTGCCTGCCTGCCTGCCTGCCTGCCAGGGTTTCTTCGCCCCCACTGCCCTACCCCGGAGGAACTGAGCAGCTGCCAGCAATTAAAAGTAGTTACCAGTTCCCATGCTGTTTTAACCGTTTATAGGCAGCAGTGGCAGCCCCTTCTCCCTTGGCCGAAGGGAGCGGGTCTCGCTGCCGCCCGGCCCTCGCTTGCGCGGATGCCGCTGCGTGAGCCGCAGCGCTGCTCCATCGCCACGCTGAGTTTGGGGTTGCCTCCTCTCCTGGGCCCTGCTGAGCCCCTTCGCCCCCCCGCCAGCGAGTGGGGTTTAAACCCGGCCTGAGGAGTGACTTCCCGCGTGGAAAACCTGCAGCCCCACCGCTCCAAGTTTGCAAGCCTGTAAGTTCGTTTTCAGTCCTTTGCAAGAAGGGGGATGTACAGATACCGAGGAGCAGTTGCAGGATACCCCCCCAGTCCGTGATTTTTGATTTTTTGGGGTGCATGTCTGGGTTTTTATGCTTCTGCGGGCGCGTTTTGCAGCCTGGGTTCCACTCCCGGTTTGGGGGGGGTGGTGGCCCGTTACGCCACCCTATGGCACTGCCACCGGTAGCCCCAAAAGGCCGCGCCGCTTCACGCGTTCCTGCCGCGGCGTGCGGCTCCCCGCGGCGGGGCGGGGGGGGGCCGCGGCGCGCGTGGCGGGGCTCCCCCTTGTGCCCGCAGGCCCCCACTGCAGAGCGGGCTCCGCCGCGGGTGGTGGGGAACGCGGGGGGGTCATCCCTGCCCCGCAGCCCCCTCCTGGCGCCGTACCCCCCTGCCCTGCCCGGCCGCGCGGGCGAGGGGGGGGGGGTGGGGGTGAGGGGGGGGGGGGCTGAGGCCGGGAGCAGCTCATCGCAGGCGCGGGGCGGCGCCGGGCCGCGCCCCGCTCCGCCCCGCTCCGCCCCGCTCGGCGCCGGGCAGCCCGGCAGTGTGGCGAGGCGGGCGGGCAGGCAGCGCCGCGCCGCTCCGCTCCCGGCCCCGCCGCCATGCCGCCGCCCGGCCCCCGCCGCCCCGCCGCCCGCCTCGGCCTCCTCCTCCTCCTCCTCCTCCTCCTCCTCCTGCTGCCCCTCCGCCGGGCGCTGGCCGCCGCAGGTACGGGGGCGCCGGGCAGGGGGGCAGAAGTTTTTCGGGGCGATGGGGGGGGTGGGTGGGGGGTGGCAGGCAGCATCCACCGCTGCCTCCCCCCCCAAAAAAAGTTCACTGCGTTTTACCCCTTTTTTAGGGGCAGCGCGGGGGGGGTGTGTGTCCGACCTTGGGGCGTTTATGCCCATTTTTTTGTGTTTATGTTAAAGGTGGAGGGGTGCGCGGGGAGCCGAGCCGGGCGGGGGATGCTCCGGGGGATGCTGCGGGGGACGCGGGCTGGCAGCGCCGCTCCCCGCCGGGCCGCTCGCTCATATTGCTCTATATTTTATTTCTTTTTTTTCTTGGGGGGGGGAAAAGCAAAACAAACCCAGCCCTGTTTGTAGCGTCGCCGGCTGTGATTCCCCACTGGGTCAAATAAGTAATGATTCAGCCTGGATATCTCTTTTTTTTTTTTTTTTTTTTTTAAATCTGCATTTTTATACACCGAGCTATTGATGACCGGGCAGCGAAGTGGGCTTTTTCTACGGCTCTCCAAAGTTTCCTGCGCACAGCCCAATCTTGTGATTGAGATGCGCTTACATCCAGCCCTTCCGTGGGTAATCCCTGCCACGGACAATAAACAGAGGCGCGTCTCTCCTGCTGCCCTCTCTCGTTAGGGCTCCTGTGACCAAATTCAGCCTTTCCGCTATATTTCCCCCCCGCCCCGCAACTCCCGAACACCCTCCGCATCTCAGGACTTTGTCCTCTGTCATCCTCCGGCGGTGGCGAAGCAAAGGTGCCGGTGTTTGTCCTCCGGGTAGGAAAAGCTGTCCTCGAGCGTAGAGCTCGGAAGGGGAGACCTGTGAAGTTTGATGGCTTTTAGAGGTTGGAAGAGACCCTAAACCGTAACCGTCGGGGCTCCGGTGACGGGCAAGGTCGTCATCCCCGTGGGAATTGGGGAGGAGAGCTCGCCGCTCGCTTCCCCGCAGCTTCTGGCGAGGGCTTGAGGACGTGTCGCGAAGCTGCGTGCAGCACGCATCGGTCTTGGTAGGAGTTAAAAGCGTCTCCTGACAAGCTGATTTTCTAGGAAAATGAACCAAGCCTTCTTTTTCTGAAGTGTAATTAAGGTGACGAGGAATTTTGGGGAGGGAGTTTAATTAGATTAATATTTGTTCCGCCTCCGCCACACAAAGATGTAGTGTGTTTCAGCAAACGGAAAACAGAAATGGCACTATTGACTTATCCAGTGGCCTGGCCGTTGCTGCAGCAGCATCCTCCAGCCAGGAGAAACTCGCCCTTTGCTGGGAAGGCAGAGAGCTTCGAGAGCCGGCAACCGGTGCCCGGCTCGGCCGGGAGCGGCGCGGTGTGTGCCGGAGGGGCCCGTGCCGTGGGAGTGAGCAGCGAGGGGCCCGGAGGCTCGGCACGGTGCGGGATGCTGGGGGGCTGGATTAGCCGGGCTGCTGTGGGTCCGGGTTTAGCCGTGGCCCCGCAGCCTGGGGGTGCTGGGGGGGGGGGGGGGATGTCAGCTGGGTTGGTGGTACAGGACCCCCGTGCCGTGCTCTTGATTTTTTTTTTTTGCATGCACTAAGTTCATGCAGGGGTTGAAATAAAACTGGGCAGGAGGGAGGGAATGAAGACAAAAAAAACAAGTTAAACCTGACCAAGCTGGATCAGTTTGAGTCTGGGGAGCTTTCTAAAGGCACGCTGTTAATGTGTATGTGTAACGTGCGTAAAGTTTTTACGGTAGAGCTACAATTAGTGTTTCTCCAGGAGTGGTGCGCAGAGATTGCATGGGATGATGCAGAGGAGGGAGCTGAGATGGGTGCTTAGCCCCGCTGATAATCCGCTCCCTTCCCCGCCTTTCCCTGGTTTTAAGGAGGGAGGGAGAGACATCACCCAGAAAACAATTTTCTCCTTTAATACCAGCGAGCGTACGTATTGCTTGGGTTGGGTTTTGCAAGGCGAGGGGAGAAATGGTGTTTTGGGTTGGGGTTTGGAACTCGGAGGCAGTCTGCCCGCTCATCCCCAGGACCGCTGCTGGGGGGGGGGGACGGGGACCCCAGCTCCCACCCGCGTCCCCCCCCTCCCGGTCCCGCGGCTTTGCCTGCCGGGCCGCTCGCCACGCTCCATTCCGCTCGGGCGTGCTACTCTCGATGGGAAAACAACGCGGCGCGAGGACTTGGAGCTGGCTGAGGGCCTTTCCCCACGCAGCCGGCTGCGTGGAGGTTGCAGCAGGGCTGCCGAAACCCAGAGGGCGACGCTGGAGGGGGGCTGAGCTGACAAGGGTGTTTGCAGACAGTGTGACGCTCCCGTCCTGGTGAAGGACTGTCCTTCCATCCTTCCATCCCCACCAGGAAAACACCTGGGGAGGGAGACAGGGAGGGAGGGAGATGCCGGCACTGCTGTCCCCCCCGGCGTGGGTCGTGGGCTCCTGCACATCCATGCCTCGCTGCCGTCACGAGCAGATGGCCGGGAAGAGATGCTCCGGGACCTGTTGCTCGTCAGCAAAGCCTGCCCTGGCAGGAGGGGGAGGCTTGCTCGCTTGGGGACAGCCCTGTGCGCAAGGATCTGCTCTGGCTTCTGGTCTCCTTCGCTTTTAGCTGCTTGGGTATGGAGCCCACCCTCGCTTAGAAGCGGGCGCTCTCCGTGCGTGATAGTGGCAGAATGAAATAACGAAATGACAAAAAAAGGAGAGGAATGGAAGAATCGTACTTTCAAGACGGCAGAATCTCTCAGAAGTGGTAGTTGGGGGGTAGGGGAGAAGTCCAGGTTGCATTTTCTCTGTTTAGAAACGAAAAGCGCAGCGCTGCTGACCCAGTAAGCAGCTTGGAGAGTCCAGCTGTGTCCTTGATCTCCTCTCCTGTGTAAGGTCCCGTGGGTCCTTTTGGTGCCGTGCATGCTGGCTCCCTTTCCGTCCCTGTCCTAGCCACACAGGAATGCAAAAAAAATAAATCTGTATTTTGGGTCAGTTAAGCAAGCCAAGATGATGCAAGGAGCTCGGTTTTGCTTCCATTTCTAGCAGCAGCAGCGCTTTCAAGTCCTCAGCCCTGTGGTTTTCTCCCTCCCGGCGTGTCTGGGGCCAGTGGGACCAGGCTGCCAGCCCCGTCGGTTACCCGGAGAGTCCCTGAGCCGGGCTTTGCTCGGCAAAAGCCCGGCTCGCGGGCCGGTGCCGGGGGGGCGGCAGGAAGCGCCGGGCTGCGAGGTGAGGGCGGAAGGGGCTGTATGGAGTCTGCGAGGAGTTCATTACAGCAGATGTCGGTGCCATAAAGCCACAGGTTCCTGCTGTTTCCTATTCACTTATATCCTCCCGGCTTTAGCGATGCTAATGCGAGTGAAAACATTTGCTGGAGCGAGGGGGGCATAAATCACCAGCCCGTTCCCTCTGCCCCCTCCTGCTGTCCCACCCGCACGTCTCGCCTTGAGGCGGGGAGATTAATACGGGTGCAAGGGATGCCTGAGCCGCTCGCTGGCTGCCAGCGGCCCCGCCGTGGCATTTTAAGGCCCGCTGCCTCTGATTTTGGTTTTCCTTAAGGCGCAAAGCTGTAATTTGCCGTAATCAGTTGTATTGTACGAGCCACCCCTGCTCGTGAGTCAGAGCGCGGTGGCACCGAGCTGACACAGCCCTGGCCCTTTGGATGCTGCGGGGGGGGCTGGCTCTGGTGGCATGAGGACTCATTCCTCCTGCTGTTCATCCCGGGGTGAAGGGAGCTTGGGTGAGCCTTCCCGGGCCCTGCCAGAGCTCAGGACCTAAAGGAAACGTGGTGCGAGATGTTTTTCCCCCCCAAACCGGAGCCTTTGTGGTGCCCCGGGAGCGGTGAACAGGTAGCTTTTGAGTGATGTGGCTCCTCACATCAGGCCGGGGCGCTGGAAAAAAACCCCGTATGACCTGCGGTGGGGTTGTACCAGGGCTGGGAAATGCAGAGCTTGGACTCGGGAGAGGCAGAAAGCCCCGCAAAGCTGCTCCGACGTCTGCTCTCACACCCACCCTCCCAGGGAGCTCTCTTGGTGGGAGCCTGGAGGCCCCTAGCTGAATGCAGCACCCTCCCTAACACTCCCTAAATCCTCCGTCTCGCTGTCCCCGCGGCCCTCCAGGCTTGGCTGACGCTCGGATTCCTACTGGCGAGGCAGTTTTGGAGCGTGGGGTTCCTCTTGGCTTCACGCTGGGATCCCAGCACGGAGGGCGATGTTGTTCCGGAGGGTCCCGGCTGGGTTTTGGTTTAAATCAGTTTTGGTCCCGCTGGGGAGCAAAGCGCTAAAATCGGGGGCTGCGTGCACGGGGGAGCCAGGAGGCAAGCAAAGCATCCCGGCTGTACGGAGTATTATTTTTGAAGCCTCCTGGTTTTTCGGAGGCCTGACTCACGGCGCAGGAATGCGCTGGGCTGGCAGCCCCGGACCTGCTCCTTGGTGGAGGGGAAGAGCTGCCGTCTCCTCCTCCCGAGCCCGTTCCCCATCCCCTCTCCTCCCAAACCGCCGGGCTGGGCTGGTAGCAGCCACATGTTTGCTGAGCTTGGATTTTTAGGGGATTTTTTTTTTTTTTTTTTTCTTCCTTTCCCTTTGCTATTTGCTTTTTCACGGAGGGGCTGCGTTTTGGATGGGGCTGGGGCGGCTCGGCGGGTCGCAGCGAGGCACCTCTGGGTTGCGCCGGCTGGTTGGAGGCGAGGGAAAGGCGAGAGCGAGCCCCGAGATCAAACGCGAGCCAGGCTGGGAAAGGCTGGGCGAAGCCACACTCGAAAACGAGGAAAGGGAAGGGAAGCAGGAATTATTTAGCACGGGGCTTGCTCCGGCGTGTCCCGCGTGCTGCCTTTAATCTCCTGCGAGTCCCTCCCCGCTGCAGCCCGGCGTGGCCTCGCTCGGGTCTCCTCTGCTCCCCGCTGCCTTTGGTGGCTTCTGGGGGGGGGGGGAGGGTTTGGGGGGGCTGTTCCCCCTTGCAGCGAGCTCCCCAGGGCCCCCACGAGTGGGTTACGTCTGGGTTAGGCTTGTAGTGAAATGGCCAGGGCGGCGGGTCCCAGACCTCATCCCCAAACGGGGGGTCCGGGCGCTGCTGCCCGGTGTAACTTGGGGGGTGTTGAAGCTGCAAGCCTTAACCCAAACTCTTGGGGGTTGGGAGCGTAGCTTGGGGTAAATCTGGTGAAATCTGGTGTTTTTCAGTGTTGGGCTCCATGGAGAAATTCGGGTGGGGAAGGGGAAAAAGCGTGCGAGCAAAGCAAGCCCTGTGCCACCGGGATGCTCAGCGGCAGGCGGGCTGTCTTGCAGCTCAAGAGGAAGAAAGCGTGTTTGTCTTGGGTGTGTGTGGACTCTGCTTCCCATCTTTCTGCAGCCCGCGTGCCAGGGCTCTGCCCGCCTCTCGCCTTGCCTGCCTGCCTGGAGCATCCACGGAGGCCACCGTGTCGTCCCTCCTCCTGCCTCAGCCCCTCTCCGGAGGGGACTGGCGGCTGAGCGCTCGCTCCTTTAGGTGCTGGGAAAT
The DNA here is from genome assembly GCA_009819775.1 of Phoenicopterus ruber ruber. NCBI lineage: Eukaryota > Metazoa > Chordata > Aves > Phoenicopteriformes > Phoenicopteridae > Phoenicopterus > Phoenicopterus ruber. The sequence continues at coordinate 4,039,527 of CM020221.1, forward strand.
ATCCCCTTTCCCGCTAACGCCTTGCTGGCCCCTTTGCTGCGAGGGGGAGGACTTCCCTTGAGCCAGTTTTTTCCCCTTTAAGTTAAAGGCAGTGATTTTATTTTATTTTATTTTTTTACCCTGGGAGACGGAGGACACAAGTTGAGACACTTATTAAAGAGTAATATACCTGGTTCTACAAGGAGCAAACTGAGAAGAGCTCTGGCCTCAATCTCTGAAGCTTTTCCCTGCTTGCACTTGGGGTCTGGGCTGTCCCTTTCCCTGGGGGAGTGAGTCCTTCAGGGTGGGAAGAAGACCTGTATAGATTTGCAGAGCGTCTTTGGGGGTCTCCTTCTCCACCTCCATCCCTTTGCCCCACAAGTCTGATCAGCAGCAGTCCATAATACACGTATATATACATGTATAGCACAGCTGCCCTCACTTCTCTCCCCTATTTATTCCCGTAAGAGCCAGGAGGAGGAAAAGGGCTTGTTTGCACCGCGAGCGATCCCTTCCCTGCCCGATTACCTGGGGCTGCGAGCATGGGCTGTCCTTCTAATCAGTACAAAACCCTCATCGAGACGGACACAAGTCAGATCCCGGCATCTCTCTCGCTCCCGGGGGGTCCCGCCAGTGTGGTGGGTTCCATAAAGCTCCCTTGAGTAACCTTTGCTGCCTCCTGGCTCCCTGCCTTCACAAGCCTGCGCCGGGTGCGAAAGCTGAGGGATTGTTTCCCTTTGAAAGAGCATGGAAAATCTTGTTTTGAGACATTTAATGCGTATTAGATCCATCTGCCTTTCTCTCGAGCGGAGGCCACCGCGGGAGGAGAGGTGAGGACCTCTGAGTACAGATGCCCGGTGCCCAGGCGGGCTTTGGGGCTCTGCGGGAGTGATGCTGTGGGATCCCCGACCAGAGGATCTGTGCGGGTGGATAGCATGGGATGCTAGGAAAAGAGTGGGGGGGAACCCCCACAAAACTTCCATAGTGGTGGAGAAATGCTCTTGGTATTGATGTCACTGTGTGTGGGTGGAGGATGGTTCTGGATGCTTTGGCTTGCGCTAGGGATGGATTCGGCACGCCTTGATATATAGAACCAAATGGCACTCGGGCACAGGTGACATGCGCAGGATGGTGCGTGGGGAATGCTCCTGGAAGACACGATGGTGCTTCCCTCCCCATTGAAGCTGCGTGGAGATGGACGTGGTGGCCGTTGAACGATACAAGCCCATGAAGGGGGAGGCTCACGCCGGGCAGGGAGGCGAGAGCAGCTGAGATGAGAGCAAGCTTTTCTCCACCCTGACTTTGTCCTGCCTTTGCTTTGCGAGTCTTCCCTTTCGCCGAGCAACTCTTCTCCCTGGGAGCTGCCACCGGCCTGGGAATTATCCCCGATTGCCCTCTTCTCTCCACGCTCCCTCCTTGATCGGCAGCGTTTAAATGCCTCTACGTGTCCTCCTCCACGACTTAAACAAGGAGCAGTACGGGCTGTCCTCCTCTGGGTGGGCTCCTTGGTGTACCTGCATCTCCTGGGGCGGTGGCAGGCTGGAGGGACAAGGCATCGTACAACAAACCCAGGCTTCCCGGCTGGGTGGCTCGCGGAGGCGGGAGGCTATTAAAAGGGTTGCGTCGCGTTGCATAGCGTGGGAGTTTTCCTTAGGCAGGAGGTTAGAGAGCCCAGAAACTCCTCGGGATGGATTTAAATGGGAGAAGGGACACGCCTGGGATGCAGCGTCGCTGTCTCCTCTTGCTGTCAGCGGGTGTCCTCAAAGCTTTGTAGGCTGTGAGGTTTTGGGCTTATTCAGGACCAGTGGCACGCATGGACGCATCCACCCGCCAGTGGCTGAAGGCCCCAAGAAGGTCCTCAGCAGAAGACCTTGCTTCATTGACTGTCTAGTTTTCCTATGGACTCTTGTGATGTGCTGGGAAGCTGTAGTTCTTCCTTCGGATGCTGGTGACGGCTAGTTGGAGGACCGAGAGCCATTGGGATGGAGGAGCGGGGCTTCGGAGGGTTTTGTGGAGGTGGATGAATGGAGCTTCCTTCCACTGGGGTGATGGGTTCTGCCTCTCTGCTGTCTTGAGAGGCCCTCGTCCTCCCCTTGCATGCTCCGGAGGCTGATCTCCTCCGCGTGCCTCTTATCCCCCGTGGAGACCTCGCCGTCCTACGCCGTCACCCGGCTGCGTTATTGGCTCTATCTGTTTGGGTTGGCTTGAAGAACAGAAGGAGGGTGTTTTCCAGCAGCCAGAAAGTGGTTGCTATTTAAAACAACCGAAAAAAAAAAAAAAAAAAAAAAATGCGGTCTGCTGCTTGCTTTTCATCCGTGTAGCCAAATGGAGCCCAGAAAGCGTCCCCACCCTCACCTGGAGGGGCATCTCTGAAGGCTTTGCAGGGCCTGCAAGTGAAGCTAGTAATTAGTGCTGGTCATGAGGGTGGATCTTGCAATGCGGCCGTGCTGTCTGCTGTGGTCTGGCCTGGGGCCACCGCCTTGTTTCGGATGGCCGCTGCCCAGGTGTGGGATCCCGGCAGCCTCCCTCCACCCCTGTTTATCCCAAACATCCCGCTCGGGGTGCGGGTACCCTCGCCTCCCCGCCTGGCACGGCTGTTTTTACAGTTGCTGGATGGTGCTACGGTATTCCTGCGCTGGAATACTGTTTGGAAGGTTTTTCTTTGGCCCTGGACGGATGTGAAATGGAGAGACGTGCTTAAAATGAAAGCACGGCTCCCGAGTCCAATTACACGGCAGTTAAAAGTGATCAGTGGTCTAGGTCGCTGCGTTGGAGGCTAGGCTCGTTGAAGGGTTTTCTCCTCCAGCCTACCTTGGAGACACCGAAATGTCCTGTCCCTTCGGCTTTCTGGGACCTGGCGGGAGGACATCCTCCTAGAGCGGGTCAAGTGTTGCTGGAAGCGTGCGTGAGGCTGGAAGCAGGCTCAGCAGCTCCCCGTCGGGGCTGTGGCATCCCCGCGGGGCTCTGTAGCATCTCCTCTGGGTTGCACCAGCCTGTCGGCTTTGGGGACGAGCGCTTGGTGACACGGTGTCGCTGCTGGGCGCGCGCCCGGCTCTGTCGGCATCGCTGGGGCTGTGGGCTGGAGGGAAGGAGAGGTGGCGATTCGGGCTCCGCTGCCGTCTCCAGCCATGCGTTTCCATCCGGGTCTGCGGTTCCTCTCCTCCTCCTCCTCCTCCCCTGGCCTTTGGGAGGAGGTGCCCGACTTGGTGGTGGAAGCACGTTTTCCCGGAGGACGCGTGATGCTCGCTGCGCATCATTTTGGCTGCTGTCCTGCAGTCGGAGCCCTGCAAACGCCTCCTTCCACGCTTCGGCGTTGGCACTAAAGGGATTTGTTTCAGGAGAAGGGATTTGGCCACACGGCGCGGAGCTGCTCGGGGTCCAGAGTGCGATGAAGCCGGGATGTGGGCTGCCAAGGGCTATAAAACTTTTATTTTCTTCCCCTTTGCAGTCCCTCTTTTTTTGTGTACGTCTATGCGAAATGAATTACTGCTGGTGAACGACTAGTCCGTGCTCGGGTGAAGCAAGGAAGGCTGTGCAGGCTTTGCACGTTTAAATCCCGTAGTGCCGTAGCCCAGGGATCCCAGCTTTGCATTGAAGGTAGTTGCAGCCACGTGGTTAATCCCTATCCAGGGTCATGGCTACTTCGGCTACCTTGTTATTATTATTATATATTATTTTATATATATTATATATATAAAATAATATTTTTTTATATATATATATATAAAACAAGGTATCAAGGTACATATTTCAACCTCTCAAATTTATACCCCAAGATAAAAATGTTGGCTCTGCCCAAAGCTGGAATAGCGAGATCCGAAAGCTGGAGGGAGGGTTGGGTTTTGTTTGGGCTGAATGGTGACTAACAAGAGTTGAGTTTTTTTTAAAACAAATGCTTGGGATAAACTGGTTATGCAAACCGGGGCAAATTGGGCAGGTTCCTTTGTAGTTTGCAACAAAACCCCGGGAGTCTGGGGCGTGTTGGGGCTGGTCCTGCCGGGGATGGAAAAACCCACGTGCCGGCTTTGCAGACGGGGTCCCAGCCGATCGGGAAGGATCCCGGGGGATATGTGGTCGGGAAAGCCACGGGTTACTGCGAGGCCTCATCTGTCCAGCTAAAACCTTGAGTAATACTGGTTCTAAAAACACGCCGGGTCAAAAATAGATGATTTTTTTTTTTGTAAGTGTGGCTTTTTAATACCTGCTAAGAGGAATTCACGCTGACCGTGGCTCCAAGAAACTGTCAGGCTCGCTGGTCCCGTGCCGCTGAAAATATATGAATTCAGAGGATCTTTGGGGTTTTTGCCGCAGCGTTCGTCGGCCGCGGCCGGGAGGACGGTGCGGGGTACGCAGGCGTGCCAGCAATGCTCGGTATGCTTTGCAAAGGCAGTCGGGCTCGCAGACCGCAAGGCTTCTGGTTTCTATCACAGCCTGCCCTGTTTTGGCCAGGGGTATCCATTCATCCATCCATCCATCCATCCATCCCACAGCCCTCCCGGGCTTTGCAAGGCTCCTCTCGAGTGCGGTGCTTTAAGGATGCTGGAAAAAAGAAGCGGGTACGAGGGCCCTGGTGAATTTTTAACTTCATCCCGCGCTGCAGGCTGGGGGAAAGCGGTGCCTTGCTTGTTGGAAAGGCAAAGTAACGCTCCGTAAAAATCCCTCTCGCCGGATCGGTCCTCTGGGCTGAACAAAACCCAGCTTAGGCTGCCGTCGTCTCTTTGCGGGGTAAAGCCCGGCTGCTGGCTGAAGCAGAAAATGAGATGAAAGCTGCCTAACGGGAAAAGATGACTTTTTTGCAGGCGGAGGAGGGAAAAGAGGAGGCGAAGCTGCTGCTTAACCCCGCTGGCGGCCAGTGCCTGCCCTTCGAGCGTCCCCTGACCACCGGCACCCCGCAGTGCCGTGGCATCGCGGTCCCTGCGTCCGAGGGGCTCGCTGCCCTTTCCGCCCTCCCCTGCTAGCGGAGAAGGGATGAGGCCGGAGGTTGGAGCGGGGCGGCTTTTCGGCGGTCCCTGGCCGGCTGGGGAAGGCGAAGCTCCGCTTGCAGAGCGGGTGGTTGTTGTGCACGTGCTTGCTGCCTTCCCCCTTTCCGTCGCCGTATCCCGATGACACACCGGCTCCGTTTCCATCAGGATTTATGGCCTGGCTATAAGGGGGGTGCAGCAGATCCAGCTGGGCTGTTAACGACCCCTGCGTGAAATAGCAAAGCCGGCTTGGCGGGCTCCGGCGAGGGGTTTTACTGCAGCCTCTCCCGCCCGGCCCGTGCCCGTCCCCTTCCTTCAGGGAGCGACGGGGAGGGCTGCCCGCGCGCTCTCTCGCTCGGAGAGAAAAGGGCTTGGATTTGTGCGCCGAGGGGAAGGCGAGCGTGCGCGAGCCTATGGAAAGTATAGGGGGGGAGAATGCAAACCATATGTTTCTGTGAGGGTCAAGTTGCAGAGCTAAAACCAGCAGGGAAGCAAAAGAAGCCGGAGTCCCGCAGTTTGGCTGTGCTTTGCATCCTGGTAGGTGGGGGGTGTGTGTGTGTGTATCCAGCGTGGCCTACCAAAGGATGATTTTAAAAAATAAACCCCTAGAAGATGATTTGGGTCCCTGCCTGGCACGCTCCGCGGTGTCACCGCTGTCCCACGTATTTAGGGCTGGGGTCCAGGGCTGTTCCCAAGCCCTTGGGGCTCCTATAGATGAACAGCAGGGATGCTGGGAAGAAGCTTCTCCGGGTTGCCCCGGCGTTTGCAAGTTCCATAGGAAATTGAGGGAGGAAACTTTTTGCAGGGAAGGGAGCGCCTGCAGCTTGCTGGAAAAGCAAGGCCGATGTTGCGCCGTGCACCGCGGCCGTCCTTGCGTTCCCCTTCCAGCTACGGAGAGGAGAGCCACGTGAAAAGACCCATTTTCCCTTCTCGGGTGGAAAAAGTGATGTGCAGGCAGCCCGGCGAGTTGTCTGGGCTTCAGAGCTAAGCGACGTGAGCTGGATTGAAGTGCTTTTAAAAAGAAATCCGAAAATAGGGGGGAGCGGCGGGGTCCCACAGCAAACTTTTTTAGCCGGGAGACATCTTTTGTTTCCAAAACGAAAGGCACGGAGACAATATCTGATTCCCCGACTGGCTCTACGGAGCTGTTTGCAACCTGTCAGCTTGGTAACCATCTGCTTGCAGCCCGCGGGGACCGCGCTATATATGGGATGCGGGAGGAGAAGAGGCATTGCCGTGCCCCCCCGGGAGCAGCCGCCAGCTCCAGCCCCCCCGCAGAAGGGACCACGGGGCGCCGCGTCTCCTTGGCCCGTGCACCGAGAGGAGCTCCTGTGCCTAAGACACCAAAAAGCCCGATGGATTTCTCTTTGGGCTGTCTGGCTTATTTGGGGTTGTTTGTGTGTGTTTGGGGGAAGATTTCTTTTTTAGCTTGATTTCCTAAAAAAAAAAAAATCCAGATTTTTTTTTTTTTCAGCTGTGCTGGTTGTGTCTGCAGCCCTCCCCCTCTCAGAAGGAGCTGTCTCGCAATTAAGCGCCCGCCTGATTAGGAAATTAGCAATAAAGTTTTTATCTAGGCGAGCTGGTCGGCCAGTGAGTGGGATCTATTAATATCCCGCTAAAAAAGAAAAAAGCAGCATCACGCATTTGCCACCTACTATGGGGGAACACAAACACGCGCGGGGGTGAGTATTTTGAGCGGCAGATCTATAGGAAAGCAGGTTTTGTCCTGCTGTTGGTGGGACCGCGTGGTTTTAGCTGCGATGGGGCACCTCAAAAGGCGTGAGGAAACATGTTGGCGAAACCTTAGGCGAGGCAGAGGAGTGCTGGAGGATGCCTTCGGGTCACGGCAAAAGAGGCTTGTTGGCCGGTGACCTTTAATTGTCGGGGAAGGAGATGGTCCTTCGCTAACGATGGTTGAGTGGCTGAAGGGGAAGCAGGAGGAGGAGGAGGAGGAGGAGGAGAGCATCCTACACCCGGGGAGGGAAGGGAGGGCTTCCTTGTAGCCTACACATGCTTTGGAAGAAATCGCTTGGCGTGTTGGACGTGGCAGTTTCTTGGGGCCTGCTTTGCCGGCATGCGTGAAGAAAAATGAAAAAAAAGAGTTAAAAAGGCATTTATGTAAACCGTGGGGTCTAAAGGCTGGAGGAGTTTGGATTATGGTAGACCTTTGGGTCAAGGGTGTTCTGCAGCTTTGGCTTTTCACGTTTTTGGGGAGCAGCAGTCTCTGACCTCGCTGAAAACGGAGCATCAAGGGGGAAGATGGGGAGGAGAAGAGCACCTTCCCGTTGGCACGGTACCAGCTGCTCCTGCAGGTCCTGAGGGTCTCCTTGTCCTATTGCAGAGTTCCCCGGGTTTTAAACCGTGTTATTTGCAGAGGTGGTCTCTTGATGCAGTGCAGAGGAAGGCTGGAGAAACCATGAAGAGGTTCTCAAGAAGGTGGTGAAAATGGGAACCTGGAGTTAGGAAAGCAAAAGCGTGTTTTCTTCCAGTACCGGGATGTTTATTCCAGATAAAACACAGATGAAGAGAGATGGCATCCCTTTTAGTTTAAAAAAAACAACCCCCAAACCTCTATTTTGAAGCTGCTGAGAATGTGACTGCCCCTTGTGATGTTTCACAGCTGAGATCATTTCTGGCTGAGTTAATCCACTCTGGAGGTTTTAGTCTCAATCTGGCTGTATGGGTGAGCTCAGAATCTGAATTTTTTGGGGGGGAATCTCAATAATTCTGGACCAAAAGAAAGTACAGCTATGAAGAAGCACCAGTGAAGAGCAGACTTGCAGGTTGTTGGGTGAGTGGTGGTCTGGAGCTGCTCGGCTGTGCCTAACTTTGCGCACCCGGAGAAGCGAAACAAGAAATGCAGAGCGTTTGCTAAAAGAACACGAGCAGAAGCTGGGAGGAATTACTCTTCTTCTCAGAAAGAGGCATTAGGCATTATTTTTGGAGTGATTAAATTTCATGAGTGCTTATTTAGAAAGAAATTCAGTCCGTTCACTGTATTACAGACTTTTGGAGAGATATTAAGTCCGAGGCAAGCAGGCTGCCTCTGGGGGCAACCGAGACTCGGAGCGGGGCTTTAATTTTGGCGGTGTATCAGTGTAACAGAGTGGTTTAGAAGCTGCTGTTGCCGCATGAAAGCGATGTTGCGTTATCCTGGTTGGTCCTAAAAGCGGCGAACCGAGCCCAAAGAGGCCTGATGACAGAGCAGCAGCTCTTTCTTCCCGTCGCTACAAAAGAACAGACAATAGAAACCGGGATCCAGTTTTAGCTCCAGTAACGCAATGCCTTCCTTCTGGTGGTCGTGTCACATGCTGCCTGAGTAATTCCCATCCTCGCTCTGCCTGGAAAACCAGCCTCGGCGGGAGGGAGGGAGGGAGCGGTGGCTTTGGCTGGGGGACGCCGGGATCGGGTGCAGGCTGGCGGAGGGGGTGCTGCGGCTGGACCTCGGATGGGTGCGGAGCTGCAGGTTTGGGGAAGGCGGTGGCCTCCATCTGCAGGGACGGCGGTGGGTTGGTGGTTGGGGGGGGTCATCCCCTCTAGAAGTGGGCTGGAGCCTGGGGTTTGCTTGGAAGGCTGAGCCCGAGGGGTTGGAGTTGGAGCTTGCAAAAGCAGCTCTGTGGTCACCGCTTGCTCGTGCCGTGAGCTTGTCATCCATGCGCAGGCGGTACTAAGGCACGGCGAATGCGGATTTCTGGTTCTTTCCTTCAAGAAGAATCACTAACTCGACCCGTGGGTGGCTGCAGGACATGGGGGGCAGCCGGGAGCTCTGCCTCCCTTTTGGCTGCGGTTCCTGCGCCTCAGGTTACCATAGAGCTGCGTCGTGTGCTGCTTCTCGCCTTTCTCAGGTGGTTTGGGAATAGGACAGGGTTTTGTTTCCAGCTTGCTTTGTGTCATTTGGCTTCGCCAGCTTGCGGCGATCCTCACGGGATTTAACAGGTGAACAGGGAGCGGGGCGTTGCGAAGGAGGAGGTGGCCCCCTCGGAGGTGGTGCTGCAAACTCCATCCTTGCACGAGGCACGGAGAAAATTCTGGCAGGTTTATCTCCTAAAAACCAGCTGCAAATCACAGCTTTGGGATGGGAAATGCAGCTCTTTGGGATGGGAAACCAGTGCAGCGGGAAACCTGCAGCGGAAGCCCCGTGGCTCTTTGTGCCCAGGACAAAGCTGGTTTGGAGTGACAGGGAAGGAGGCGAGCGGGGCTGGGGGGAAGGTGGCCATCAGGACCTGGGTATGGCAGGGGGAGGCAAGTGGGACCCTAATGAGCAAACACATCGTTGGGGAGGATTGAGGATGCTGGCCTGGGGGGAGAAATCTTTCACCAGCCAGGGATGCTGATTTTCCCACTTCTCCGCAGCTTTAAACACGCGGAAGACAAACTTTCCCTGGACGCCTTGGTGGCAGGAGATGGGTGCCCAGCATCAGCATCCTCCTGCTTAGCCCCTGGGAGCGTCTGCTGGGTGTCAGCGATGCTGCCCATCCCACGGATGAGCCCCAGACCCCCCCTCTCCCCCCAGGCCTTTGGCCTCTGGGGGGTTTTAACCTGATTTTTTCCCCCTGCTCATTCACTTTGCAGTTAGGAATACCGTTTATGCGCCGAAGACTTATGGTTCAGCCTGAATATGTTATCAGTGCGGTGTCTGATAAGTTTTCTGCCTCGAAGCCCTGGGGAAGCGCCTGTTCAGGGTCGCTGCAATAGATTTTCCTCCTCTTTCCCAGCTGCCTAAGAATAGTGTGATTTTTACTTACTCCTTAACTGAACGGAATTACTTTCATCGCTGGAAAGAAAAATGCACGTCGTAGCCGGCGTTGTCCATAAAGGCTTGTGATGCCTCTCCCCGCTTTCATAAATTCATAAACGGGTGGCAGGACGTGCTGTTAGGAAGGAATAAATCTCCGGTTATTCGGATGAGCTTGGGCCGTATGAAGAAGGTGGCAGGGGAAGGATGAAGGGTTTGTCTCGGTGGGCTGTGGAGCCGGTGGCCTGATCTTGGATGCGGAGATGATTGAGGGGGGTGGCGGTGAAGTGTGATGGTTTTATGTGGATGGTGTAAAAGGGGAGCGGTGGAGGCACCAGGACATGGGATTTTGCGAGAGGATTGATGCTGAAGCATCCCTTGAACAGGCTGGTGGTGGGACGTGGCACCGACCATCCTCTGACAGCTGCGAGAGAAGCGCAGAGCCCAGAAGAGATGGGTTTTTCCCCAAGCTGGCATCTTGCCGCTCCCCTTCCCCCCCTGCTCCTGGCTCTCGCCGCTGGGATGCGGTTGCAGTGCTGGGATTGAGGAGAACCTCCCCGGGACCCACTGCACGTGGGGTGTGTGTTGATGGGTCGTTTGCTCAGTGACAAATGAACGTCCCGACCATTGGGATGCGGCTGGAGGGATTTGTGCTTTAAAATGGTGTCAAAAGTGGGCATTTGGGGCAGCTTTGCCAGGGCAAGGGGAGGATGTGGCACTTCTGGAGCAACCCCTGCCCAAACCCACGGCACTCGAGCTACAACGTACACGGTGGGGGATTGTGCCACCCCCTGCCCCTCCAGGGAGGGTGGTACTGGGATCCCCATTGCATTTGGCAGGCAGGAGGAGGTGCCGCGTGGCGCGGGATGCTGAGCGTCTATGGAAGCAGCCTTGTGTGCATTAATCAAAGAGCCTGCAGCTCCCCTTTCAAGCTGCAGTGGCCAGAGCCGAGAGAGTCAATCCATATCTATTTAAAGCGCTTCAATAAATAAAGATACTAAATAAAATCGCAGCGGCCCTGTACTCTCTCCCCGCTTCTAGGGTCTCTCCCCCCCCCCCCCCTTTGCCTCTGGATGCATCTTAAAGCAAAGGTGGGGAAGGGATGGGGACCATCAGGGGTCTCTCAGTTTGGGTGGACGATCTACACCTCCCAACAGCGGTCCGGGGCCTGATGCCGACTTGTGCTGCTCCCCATGCCTCTAGCAAGCAGCAGCCCTGTCTCGTGGGCATCTGCAGGGTGACAGCAGCGCGGGGACCAGGATGCGTGGAGCTCCTTTCATCCCCCCAAACGATGACGGTGGAGGGGGGGACACACATTTTCTTACGGATATTTTATTTAAGGCAGTTTCCCTGCCTTCCCCGGTGCAGCGGAGAAGCTCCAGTGGTGTGTGCGCTTGCTTTTTTCCTTGGCAGGGAGGTGACAAGTGAGATGCTGTCTCTGCAAACCCTCTGTAATGCTAATGGGAGCTGCAGGGTGGTGCTCCCCAGAGTTGTGGGGTTTTTCTCCCCCCCTCCTTCCCAAAAACTAACCAGGGAACACTTGTTGAAGGATAAAATTAAAAAGCCCGTGGCAGTTTATTTTGAGGATGGTGTGTTTGCTTTCACATCATGCTGGAGGGAGTTGCTCTGCTACTGTCAGCAAATAAATAAAATAAGAGCTTTGTTTTAAATTAGACTTTCTTCTGGTAGCTAATTAGGCGAGCTGATACCTGCCGTTGCATTACCTAGGCACCAACTGTACCGTGCATATTTGAGGCATATGGCTGGTGTCGGCAGCTTCTAAACTTCATTAGCCCCTTTTTTTTTTTTTTTTTTTTTTTTTAAATATCCCTTTAATTGGATGCAAATGCCTTGGGGCTCTGATGGCAGCAACTGAGTCCTCCTTGGGTGGATGCCTGTGACACCCTTGGCGGGGATGAAGCACCTACGGCACCACGCAGCGAGGACAAATTCACCCTGGGTGCCGGCGTGATGCTTTCCAGCCACCGCGGGGAAAGGTCTGGGTTCCTAAGTGCAAAAAATAACAACTTGAAGCTCTCTCCCGGTGTTAGAGCATCCAGCCTCGGACCTGGAGGGAGCTGAGGGAGCGCCGGGCTGGAGCCGTGGCTCCTGTCCTGCCTGGCAGCGGGCGGGGGGAGAGCCAGCAGCTTGGCTTTCGCCTCCTCTCCTTCCCCCCGCTGCTGTTAGGCTGCTGGAAGTTCCCGTCGGTCCTGTCCGGGATGGAGATCAGCCCTCGGCAGCTCGAGCGCCAGCGTCTGAGCGCGGCCCGTCGCCCTCCTCGCCGGGGAGGAAGGCTCTGGGGGGCCAGTGCTCCTCTCCCTCCCACCCTGAAGGCTGGTCCCCTCTCGGAGGGTCCACAAGCCGAGCCCTGAGGGGTTTGGGCTTTTTGGGGGATGGCTCGCAGCCCTTGCCCTCCGTCTTTAGGGGTGGGAGGAGAGGGAGAGGTGCCCGCCAGCCGGGGTGGGGAAAGGCGGCTCTGTCACCCCGCATCCCCCCGGGCCCATGCCTTGGGCTTTTCCCAGCGGGATCAGCCTGGCCCTGGCTCCTCGCTCGGCTTTTTTTTTTTTTTTTTTTTTTTTTTGGAGCCAGCCTACCCAGGACTTGACTTTATGGGGAAATTAAGCAGAGCAATTATCCCCGGGATAATTACACGGCCCTTGCGCAAGGCGGTGGGTGCTTCCGACCCCTCCGGCCGCCCCGGGAGCGAGGGTTGGCGGCTCAGCTGGAGACGGGGCTCCGTGCAAGCAGACTGAGCCGTGGTCACCTACCCCGGTGGGGTCTCTGCCTCCCTCCCCTTCCCTGCCTCTGCTGGTTGTGTGCAGGGGGGGGGTGTCTTCCTTCCCCCCCCTTCTGCTGGAGCTGTTACGGGGGCTGCCCCCATCCCGCATTCCTCTTCGGGAGGAGATAAGGATCCTGTCTGGCGCCGGGGTTTCAAATGTGCTCCCTGATTATCAGCAGGCGCCGGGGCAGAGCCCCGGGCAGCAGATAAAGAGGGAAGGGGAGCGGAGGAGTGGGGGCTCCCGCCAGCCCTGCCCCGCTGCTCCCTCCGCTCCACGGCCCCCGGGACCTCGCTCAGCAGCACCGCTCCGCTTAGGAAATTGTTAATCCCACTTGAAAGGGTATTTTAAAGGGTTTTTTCTATTTGTTTTGCTTGCACGCCCAAGGCTCCTGGGGCCTCGTGGCTGCCAAAGAGGACTTGCAGACGGGGCTTGCGTGGGGATGGACAGGGATGAGGGAGAAGACGTCCCGGGCTCAGCAGCTTGGTTCGTTGCTTTCCATCTTTGCTCAGCAACACATTGCCTCCCAGCAGAGCGCTTTGCCGCCTGTCCGCGTGAGGTTTTGGCGCAAGGACGCTGCCGCCAAGCACGTGAGGGTGCTCTCCTCCCCTGGGAGGGGGGACGTGCACGTCCAACGTCACGTGCCGTGGTGCGGCAAGCGCCGCGTTGCGTGGGACGTTGCTGCGTTGCGCGCTGCCCCTACCCGACGTCGCATTGCACGTCCCCCACCAGCCCCTTGCGTTGCGTGGCTTGGCCTTGCGTGTCCATCACCCATCCCTTGCGTTGTGCATCTTGGCCTTGCACGTCCCCCACCAGCCCCTCGCGTTGCGTGGCTTGGCCTTGCGTGTCCGTCACCCGTCCCTTGCGTTGTGCATCTTGGCCTTGCACGTCCCCCACCAGCCCCTTGCGTTGCGTGGCTTGGCCTTGCGTGTCCGTCACCCGTCCCTTGCGTTGTGCATCTTGGCCTTGCGTGTCCGTCACCCGTCCCTTGCGTTGCGTGGCTTGGCCTTGCGTGTCCATCACCCATCCCTTGCGTTGTGCATCTTGGCCTTGCACGTCCCCCACCAGCCCCTCGCGTTGTGCATCTTGGCCTCGCGTGTCCGTCACCCGTCCCTTGCGTTGTGCATCTTGGCCTTGCGTGTCCGTCACCCGTCCCTTGCGTTGCGTGGCTTGGCCTTGCGTGTCCATCACCCATCCCTTGCGTTGTGCATCTTGGCCTTGCACGTCCCCCACCCGCCCCTTGTGTCGTGCATCTCGGCGTCGTGTGTCCCCCCCAAGTCCTCAAGCTGGGCTTGGCCAAGGTGCCGTCTGAGTTTGATGAGCTCTGGGGCAGGGTCTTTATCCGCCGGGTGAGCCCGTGCTCGGTGGGCAACAGCCCTTATTGGGCTTGTGTCCTGGCTGTGGCATCTCTGCGTGCAATTAAACCCCACGTGTGTCCTGTCTGCCGAGGAATCTGGAGGCGAAGGAAGAGGCTTATCTCCCTGCTGGTGCCTGGAATGCTCTTGCAGCCCAAAGGCATTTCTCTGCTGCGCTAATGCTGAGATCTGGGGAAAAAAAACGGAGTTTTTCCCTCTCTTTTCACTATTAAGCTTATAAATAACAGTGCAGCGTCCCAGGGAGGGGTGGTGGGTTTTGTTTTTTTTTTCTCTTAACTTTTTTTTCTTCCTCCAAGTGCAACTCTGGGCTGATATCCCAGGAATGTGATCTCTCCTGCTCGTAAAGCCCAGCTTCTGGCCTCCTCCTTTCTCCTCCTTCCTTCCCAGGCATTAAAGAGCCAGGCCTTGGAGATGGACTGGTGGGATCTCGCATCCATTGGGATGTTCCACAACACATGGGGCCTCTGGTTTCTGGTGTGTGATCTCTCTGAAGCTTCCTGCATTAATATTTGATGCTCTTCCTTGGGGTGAACATTAAAAAGAAATGACCACCACCACCAAAAAAAAAATATATATAGGTGCTTTTTGTTTTTAGTGGGGAGAGAGAAAGAAGGAGGGGGAAAAAGCTGAAATGCAATCGTTTTTTATGGCTTCCTGGAACAGCTTGGATGTGGGTTGGACGGCAGCGGGTCAGGAGCAGAAGGAGCAGATAGCCCCACGATCGTCTGCCTACTTGCATCTTTCCCTTTCAGGTCGTAAATATAAAACCACTGCTTGAAAAACAAAAAGCTCGTTAAGCTGTCAGCGGGCTCCCTCTTGGAAGGTCGTAAATGAGGCTCTTAGCAGCAGCTTTTGTTCCTGTCTCGGCTGGGGCATAGGCACCGGGTCCTCCGTGGGGCTGGAGGGTGGTCACTGCCCATAGGGGCACCAGGAGCTGGTGGGGGGGATCCTGACCCCGCTAGCGAGGGGAGTAACATCCCACCACCATAAGCTTGAGTCTCCCCATCCGTTCTTGACCTGCGCCTTGGTCTTCCACGTGGACCTGGGGGTATCGCCTCTAGGTACGGTGGTGCTCCGGTGGAGCTGAAATGAAGCACAAACTCTTTCTGCTGGTGTGTTGGTGCAGGATCAGGGTCGTCCCTGTTGGTCACGGCCTGTGGAGCGTTGGCTGCTCTTGTAAAGCGTCTGGTAGGGTTGTAAAAGATGTTAAATTTGAAATTAGATTCGCTCTTCCGATGACGGTGAGCAGGGTGAAGGGGAGAGGACGGTGGAGCGTGGCGGCCAAGCGCTCTCCGAGCGCGGTTGGGTTTACGGTCGCGTTGGCAATGAGGAGCGGTGGCCCTCGGTGAGGGTCCCGCGGTGGGGGCGGGCGCCGCAGGCCAGGGCGCAGGCTCCTGCCTCTGCGCCACCTCGTCGGTTTTATTGCAAACAGCTCGGCTCAGCTCCTGGCAGCTTGCTCAGGCGGGTGCTAGAGATGATTCAAATAAACAGCCCAGCGAACAACACGGAGGAGGAGGAGGAGGTGGTGAAGAGCATCCTGTTGCCTTCTCCTGGGAGATGATGGTCTACAAAGGAGCAGCCAGGAGGGTCGGCTGGTCTTGTGGCTGGTGGTTGACCTAAACACAGGTTGTTTTGAGGTGTCTGTTGCTCTGGTGGGGGTTTCCCGCTCTCTCTGCCTGCATCGCGACTAGACAAAAGAACCTTGGAGATCCTTCCCGTGCCCTGGCGAAGAGGTTGGATGTGGGGATGGAGAGGGAGGAGATCCGAAGCGGGCAGCACTGTGACCCATGTGGGCGTCAGACAGCTACCGGTGGGTGCAGAAGCGATCCATCCTGGTGTGGAAAGGCTATCGATATTTTACGGCCTGTTTTTCTTCCAGAGAGATGTTTTCCACCCCGAGAATAAGGATGCCCATCCCTGCGATCTGTTTGTCATTTAGGGCCCCGATATTTTTCTCTCGGTTACACCATGTGCTGAAAATGCAACCGCTCTCGCATTAACATCTAATTAGCAGCAGCTAAAAAAACATGCCTGAAACAGGAGGAGAAAGAAAAGGGTGAGAAATTAAAGATGCAAAAGACCTGTTAGATCATCTGGCCCTTCCTTCGGGATTGTTTCGCCGGCGTTTTGTCCAGTCTTGTTCAAAAGTCTCCAGGGCCGTTACCGCTTCCCTCGGAGGGCATTTCATTGTGTATTGAGAGAAACCTTTATAAATGTAAAAGCTTTATACAATTGAGGTAAAAGAAACAGATTGAGTCATTGTATTGTTCTTTGTAATCAGCTTTGCTTTTCATTAATTTCCTCCCCAAAGCCTTATTTAGGCTGGGAATTTTAAAGAAAAAGCAGGGAAACGGCACGTGCGAGGGATGGTGGGAACAGGCTGCCCGGCTCCGGCGGGTTCCTGTGCATCGCCTTCCTCGCCCCGATGGCCTGGAGGTGCTCGGACATCTTCGGGAGCCGCTCTGCGCGCTCAGGGGGCCGAATTTAGCTGCCGCGTTGCGCACCGGGGACCGATTTGGTGCTCTCGCAGTGGGCTCCTGCTCGTCTGGGCAGCTGCTTGCTGCTGTAGCCTTTTGATTTGGCTGTTTTTAAAGATGACAAGTAATAGCACCAAAAAAAAAAAAAAAAGGCTCCAGGTGGGCATCAGCTGGTGCAAAGATGACCGAAAATCAAGGAAGGAAGCGGGGCTGGGCTTTTGCGGGAGGCTTCCCGCTGCAGCGGCACGGGGTGCCTGGCGCTTGGGTTTGGGGGTTGCATCCTCTGCCTCTGTCCCTGGCGCCTCGGATGCGTTTTGCTAGTGGTGTGTTCTGGGCGAGGCTCCTTTAACTAGGTCTCCGTATCCTCCGATGTCCCGGTGCTTTTGCTTTTTTAACCTTGCCAGCCTGCTGGATAACTTTTTCCTTTAAAGCGGCTTGGTTCTTTCCCTTCCCAAACCACTGCCCTTCCTCCTCTTATATTTTTTTCCTTTCCTCCTCCCTTGTTTTTCTCTCCGACATCCCCGTTCTCATCCCTAACGTCTCCCTTTCGCTCCCTCAGTGCCCTGCATCTTGTCTTGGGTCTCCAAATTCAGGCAGGCTGCTATCACGGGTGCAAAACACCCCCCAAAAATGCCTTTGTCCTTCCTGCGCTTGCGGGGTGCCTGAGCTGCGGGCACCGCTGCCGTCGGTCCTCACCCGTCCCGCGCGATGAGAAACGAGCAGCGGGCGCCAGATGCCGGCGCAGCCGCTTTCTCGCCAACGTGGTCCGGCGCTGGGCTGGCCGGCTTTAATCCTTCCCGTCGGAAAATGCGAGATCCTAATCCCGGGCTCTGCCAGAGCAAGCGGAAAGTACGTCCCTGCCTGCGTAGGAGGTGCAGGGGTGATGTGTGAGGGGGAGCCAAGGCTTGCTCTTGGTGTCTTGGTTTTATCTGGTGAGCTGGGGGGGATCCCATCCTGTGCAAGGAGCGGCTGGTTTGCTCCGAGGAGCCGAGCGAAGCTGGTTCGACAGAAACTTGGTGCTTTGCCCCGTGCCCTGACGCAGCCGGGGTGTAACAGCGAGGGAGGCAGCGGAGTTGCTCCGTGTGTTTGAGTGTGGTTGTTGCATTTCCCGGCTGTAAATGCAGCTGGGGGTGCAGGGAGATCACAGAAGTGGCTCCTGCTGTGATCCAGACCAGTCCTGAGCATGGCTGCTCTTCCCTTGCAACCCCCCCCGCTATCCAGTAGCTCGGGGGGCTTGCTTGCATCCCCGTGCTCCCCTCTTTTCTTGCCCCCGGAGCACCCCGTCTGCTGTGGGCGGTGGAGAGGGAAGACGTGGGATGGCAGCTTGGGCTGGCGGCCACGGGGGAATTCCCCCCGTGCGGAGGGCCTCGGCTGCGAGCCTGCTGAGCCGGCTTTCCTCCCACAGCCGGGCTGGAGCCGGCCCAAGCGTCGGGCCCTGCAACCTCCCCAGGCTTCCCGGGTGTGCGCATGGGGTGGTGTGCCGGGAGGCTCTTTCTGCGGGGCTTTTGGAGGAGTAGGAGCAGGAGATGAGAAACAGAAAGAAGAAAATATCTCCAGCCCCTGCATCTCCTGGGCAGGACCTCCGCTCTCCCGCGGAGGAGGATGCGGGTCATCTCTCGGGGCTGGGAAAGTGTGCCCTGGTGCCAGCCCACCAGCCTGCCTCCATCCTGCGATGCTCGGAGCCCTGTGCCAGGGTATCTTGCAATGCTCGGGGCATCCTTTAGTGCTCAGAGCCCTGCTTGGGGGTGTCCTGTGATGCTCAGAGCCCTGTGCCAGGGTGTCTTGCAATGCTCGGGGCATCCTGCAATGCTCGGAGCCCTGCATGAGGGCATCCCGCGATGCTCGGAGCCCTGCACGGGAGCATCCCACAGTGCTCCGAGTGTCCTGCGATGCTCGGAGCCCTGCACAGGGGCATCCTGCGATGCTCGGAGCCCTGCACGGGAGCATCCCGCGATGCTCGGAGCCCTGCCCAGGGATGTCCCGCTCAGCGATGACGTTCCCCTGGGGCTTTCCTCCCTCTTGCCGAGGCGCTGCCCACGCACACCGTTGCACCGGGCCGAGGTGCCCGTGCATCGCGGGGCACCCGTGCGGGAACAGCGCGAGGGGTTACCCCTTTCATCCGGCACAACGTGGGAAGCTCGGGGGTTGCATCACTCAGCAGACGGGCTGAGCTGGGTGCCAGGCACGGTTTCCCCAAGGAGCGCCCTTTTGGGGCGGGGGGAGCGGGTTTTGGGGGCCCTTGCTGATTTGGAACCGCAGGAGCAGGTACCCGGAGCGGTGCCGAGGGCTGGGCTTGCAGGACGGCCGGGGCCAGATGTTTCCCAGATGTTACTCACTTCCTGTCTGGCTCCTCCGCATTTAGCTTTTTATGTACTTGTTTGTTTTGGACTACAAACAAAATAAAAGGGGTTTTTATAACCCCGTTCCCATGAGGCTGCGAGTTCAGGATATAATCCGAAGTCTATTCACTATTGTCTCGATCCGTCTCCCTGCCCTCGGTGTCGTCCCCGGGCACGCACAGACTCACACGCTGCTTTTGTTAATACGGTTGTTTTCCCACATGACGTCTTTTCTCACCGGGCGTTTTTCCTTACGACCTCCTCCAGCCCTGGGAATAGCCCTGGGAATAGCCCTGGCCAGTTTGGGATGGAGGCAGGAGGAGGGAACACCGCGTTTCTCGCTCCTAGCCTGCTCCTTGCCGTGGGCTGTGCTGTTGGGGGGGGCTTTTCTGCCCGAGGGTGGGAAACCCATTGCGCGGGTGGGATCCGCGATCCTGGCGGATTGCTCTTGTGCCTGGGCTTTGCTTTGCTGAGGATGTCTGGAGAGGGATGGGGAGAGAGCGAAGTAGCCGCGTAGGCCACTTTTAAGAGGAAAAAAAGATGAAAACCCGTGGATTAAGGTGTTTGTACTTCATCAGGTGAATGCAGGGGTTAACAGAGAAACCCCAAAACAAACAAAAAAGGGGTCCGAAAGGGTATTACGTAAAGGAATGCTGTTGACTTGGGGGTAGAGAGGAGGGGAAAAAAACAATCTAAAAATGCTGTCCTGTGCCCCCTGTAACACCTGCCGGGCTCGAACACGCGGGGGAGCAAAATGAAGCTGGCCGTGTCCCTTTGAAATGTGCACGTTTGGCTCTTTCTGGTCTCCTCGCGCTGCCTTTATTTTTTGTTTTTCTCCCTGTTGGGGTTAAGGCCCCTTTTCCTCTTTTCTTTCTCCTTCTCTCTTAATTGCCTGTTAAATAATTTAAATATTTCGGACTAAAGCGCTTCAATCATCCATTAATTTACATTAGTAATTTATATATCGGGCTGAACGGACGCGCCGTTAGCGTAATGGGTCCCCGCGGACGGGCAGGAGCCGTGCCGCGGTGCATTTTCCTGGAAGCGGTGCCGGTTCTTTACACCTCCCAGCCTTGATTTCGAGCGCGCGGGAGGGAGCCCGCTGCCCGCACGGCCAGGCTGCTGCGGAGCCCGGCGCGCTCCTGCGCGCTTGCAGGTGGGAAATGCAACCCCGGCTCCTTGGGGGAAGAGTTGCTCGGGGTTTTGACGCAGCGTTTTTTTTGTTGCGGTTAGAGCCTCGGCGCTGGCTGGTGCGATTCCTGCGTATATGGAGCGCAGCGAAATATCCCCCTCTGACCTCACCCGCAAGCAGCGTTGCGCTTAGCAGGTTCTAGCTTATACTCGGCACTAGATCGGAGACTAAACCCTGGCTTTAAACTCAACCAGAAGGGCTGTGTCCCTGCGTGGGTCTGCGTTTTATGGTTGCTGCTTGCTGGCGCCGAGGAGCCTCGGTCGGGGGCACCGAGCGGCTGAACCGGAGGAGCTCAGCGTGCTTCCAGGAGAATTTGTCTGTCTAGGAGCAGGGAGAGACCTGTGGGAAGGTGCTGGAGGACCCTCAACCCCCACCGCCTTGGCGAGCGCGGGCATTGCAAGCCCCGGCTTAAGCCTCGCCTATAGACGAGCCGCCCGGCCGGGGTTGAACACGTCGCGTGGTGGTGGCAGGTCCCTCGGCGAGGACGGGGTTAATTTGGGAGGCGCGGCGCAGGGCGACGGGGGCTTTCTGAGGCTAAGCCCCTCGGCCGCGGGCTAAAGCCGGCTGTGGGTGCTGCGGGGATGCCGGGAAGCAGATCCATGCTGGTGGGTGGCCGGCTGGTGGGTGGCCGACACCTTAAAGGCTGGTGTCCCCTGGGCGGTGACAGCTGGCTCTTCCCTCCTGTCACCCTGCCGCGGGACAGGGCAATACCCATTTTCTGCATTCAGAAATATCATTTTGGGGCCATTGGCGGGTTTTCGGGTGCCGGTACACGGTTGGTTTGAACCCAACGCGATCGCCACCGGCCCGGGGCTCGCTGGTGGCCGCGGCGGCTGACTCGCGGTGCCGTGGCGTTGCTTGCCGGGCATCGTCAGGGTCCGTCCCTGCTGCGGCGCGGGCGTCGGGCAGCACCTAGGCCCCCCGCTCCAGGGCAGGAGGGGAGGCCGTTTACTGGTTGGGCTCCAGGGAAGAGCAAACGGGAGCCGAGGTCCATCACCGCGGCACGCCGGGGATGCGGGAGCGTGCCCCGCTCCGGGGGAAGGCCGGCGCGGTGGCCCTGGGCGCGGGGCTCTGCACCAGCCCTGCCTGCCCTCCCCGAGCAGAGGTCACTTAATGACTCTGATTACCCGCAGCATGGCCTTATTTAAAGCAATTAGCGCAAATCACTTATGGAAATGCAGCCGCTGGGGGATGGAGAGGAGAAGAGGACGAGGCTGGGGGGCACGGTGCTTGTCTCCTCCTTTTTCGGTGTGCCGCACGCTTGCCGCTTGGTATGCGTGATCCTTCGCCCCTGCTCTCTTGAGACCTCCCTGGATCGCCTCTGGCCCCTCTCTCTTGCCGCTCGTCCCTCGGAGGTGACGCCGCACCCCGTTTCGCTGCTCGCCTGGCTAAAGCTACGCCTCGGGTGGCCTGCATCCTCCTGCCTCTGCTCCAGGTTTGAGGCTGGAGATGCTCAGCACATTTGTCACTGCAAAGGCTCTGGATTCAGCACCCCAGACTTAATTTAATTTGGGGTAGCGTTGTGCCTTGCTAGCAGGCATCCTGATTTTTTTTTTTTTTTTAGGGCGATTGTTGTCGATACCTTGGGGTCCTGTAGCACCAACTGAGAAGGGAGGGAGGGGAAGGCGTGGGAGGGAGCGTGACTTGCGTGTCGGTGTATCGCTACGTGTAGGTCCATACGGGTCGCAGCGCCAGCGGGGATGCTGCCGTGTGGGGTGCCACCCACGTGGGGTGGCACAGACCCCCGAAGCCGGGGCATTTCCAGCCCTGGCACCATGCGGTACCCACGCTGGGGAGGGGAGGATGCTCGCGGGGAGGCTGGCCCACCCGGGAGTCGGGGCTTGGTCCGTGGGGCAGAGCCGGAGCACGCGTGCCGGAGGACAAAGGGAGGAAAGAGAAACTCAGCGCGGCGGGAACACGAGCTGTGTCCAGAAAAGAAAAGGTGGAAATTCCCAGTGGTGAGAAAGGAAGAAACCAGCTGCGGCGGCTCGGGGTCCCACAGTATTTAAACGCCAGGGAGCGCGGGAGGGGAGGAGGGTGCCAAGCGACGTTAGGAAGCTCCCGAAGGCTTCCCACCTTGCCGTTGATGGGAACGGGAGCGGGAAGGAAAAGGCTTTGTGTTTTGGAGGGGTTTCCTTCCCCCGGAGCATGAGGTGTTTCCCCCCCCCAGTGCAGGCAGGGAGGCAGCGATGCCAGGCGAAGGCAGGCACCCAAAATAGGCACCCACCAGAACCCCCCCCCCAGCCCTCCCGGCTTCAATCAAATCTCAGTTTTTGCTCCCTGTAAAAGTAGGGGTTTTATTCTCTAATAGGGACATTGCTGGAAGAGCGGGGAGAGAAAAGTCTTAATATTTGATATTCAACATCGGAAGGGATTATTTCTTTTTTTTTTTTTTTTCCCTTAAATCTTTTTCTATCCCTGTTCTCCCCCCCCCCCCCCCTTTTTTTTTCCTTCTGTTTGTCCCTTATTGTCGCAGCAAAATGAGAAGGGAAGAAAAGGGCAGAGAAAGGACAATGAAAAGCAAAATATTTCCAGCCTCCATTTGTGGCGGTTGTTTCGGTGGTGGGTTTTTTTTCTTTTCTTTTGATTGTAGCAACAAATCTGAAAGATTAAGGGCAACTTTAAAGACTGTTTAATAAAGGGGCCTTAATCAGCCGCTCTTGTGATGTTCCTCCCCCAGTTGAATTAACGGGGAATTCGAGGCACCGAATGGACCTTTCCTTTTGTTGGTTTTTTTAATGATTAAAAAAGAATGCGTCGATTAAAATGATTTAAGAGCAGCGCAGCGTTGCACCGAGCACCTTCCGCTGTTGAATTGGAACCCCCCGCGGGGTGGGAGATGCCCCCGGCCGGCGGGTCTGGCAGCGGGAGCCCCGGCACGGGGAGCGAGCGCGGCGGGTACCCGGGAGCGGGCGACGCTCCCAGCCCACGCCTGCCGCCGAGTGAGCTGCGGGAGAGGAGTGGGAAAAGCGTCGGGGAAAGTAGGGCAGCGTCTGGCGAGGGGCCTGCGGAGAGGCTGGCTGGGGGCGGCGGGGAGCATCCTTCCAGCCTGCTTTGGCTTCCCGGGGCTTGCCGGAGCTGCTGGGGAGGAGAGAGCGGGCGAGGAAAAGACCAAAACGATGAGAAAAAGAATAATAATAATAATAAAAAAAGCTTTCTCCTTTTGCACTGCTTTTCCCTTCTTTGCAGCCAGCTGCCTTCAACTTTTTGCTGTACCTTGTTGTGCTCGCGCCATCCCTCGCATCCCCGCGTGGGCTGCGCGTGTCCCGCCCCGCCGTCCTTCCCTGGATTTCGGCACAGAGGTGCCCCCCGGGACCGTCAAACCTTGGGAGCCGCTTTCAGAGGGCACGGCCGGGTTGTCCCCCACCCCGGTCGCTGTTCGGCGTGCGGATGCTCCGAGGGCGAAACCCGCTGCCCCCCGGCTCGCGGCCCCCCCGTGCGATGTGCGTGCCCAGGGAGGGATGCTCGGAGCTGGGATGCCCAGAGCATCCGCCTCTTCCCGAGGAGCAGCCCCGCTCGCTCCCGGTTTAAAGTTGCTTTTCACGCCCGAAGCCAAGGCGGTCGCCTCCGCGTTTGCACGTTGAGGGTAAAAAAAAAAAAAAAAAGGAAAAAAGAAAAAACAAACCCCACACGCACCATTGCAAAACAGCCGCCTGGAAATTGCGCTCTCGAGGGGAACGCTGGGGAATTTACATTTTTAAATATGTATGTAATTTGGGCAAGGGGAAATCGCTTTCTGTCTGCGAAACCGACAACTTTCTTTCTCACAGAGTTAGCATTTTAAAGCTGCATTGCTCATTTGAACAGGAGACCCTTTTTTTTTTTTTTTTTCCCAGGGAGAGATTGCATCTTGCACTTGATTTGCTCCGGTTTGAATGATAATTAATAATTCCTTGGACTTTCTAGCGTTAACTGGGGCAACAAGTCCCCGTTTGTTCCTTGTTTTCTTTTCCCTTCTCTCTTTTCTTGTTGAAATTATTATTCTTTTCGCAACAGAAACACAGTACACGCCGTACATGTGAATAAACAGCATATTACCGCATTATCCGCTGCTGGCTTTCTTCTTTTATGAGCCAAAGCAAATAAATAAAAGTTCATATAATTATTATAGCCATTAAAAATAATGCTGTAGCTCAGTAAACAGCACAAACTATACAAGAGTACCGCGACAATGGAATTAAAATAGCACAAAGAAAAGCGGCCGTGCCCATAACAAGAACGAGCACTAGATGAAATTTGGAGATAGTTTTCAGACATAACTGCTTCCCTGAAGGAAACGTGTAAAAGAGCACAAAAGAAGTGAGCACAATAGAGTGTAATGGGGATTTGCTACGTAATTCCTCCTCCTTTTTTCTTTGCCCCCTCCCCTTTTTTTTTTTTAATTCATTCTCCTTTCCGTGGGTATTTATGGGGATTCGCAAGGCTCACGGCTCCGCTCTGTTACAACCAGAAATAAGGAGCAATTTACTCCAATCTGCCCGCGCCGTGTTTTAAGTCTATATAATGAAAAATGAAGAGGTTCGTCCCGTGAGGGATCTCAGCTGTTTACGCTTCTCAGGAGGCTTCGCCTTTGATTATCATAATCATAAAGATAAACAAAAGAGTGGTGGCTCCATAAATACTCCAGCGTAATGCGTGATCAACGAGATAAATCTCCCAGCTCCCAGCTCCCAGCCAGGGAAGGTGCTGGCAGAGCCGGGGTGTTTCTCCTCCAGGGATGGCGGCGGTCGGGATTTGGGCCGGACCCTCGTAGCCACCACGGGGATGCCCCGGCGGGATGCGCGGGGCTGCCCTGGCGGGATGCGCGGGGAGGCCCTGGCAGGATGCGTGGGGATGCCCTGGCGGGATGCGCAGGGATGCTCTGGCGGGATGCCCCGCGCAAGGGCACCCCACTTTTAGGTTTTCCTCTCGGGCTGCTTTGCGAAAGCCTGACCTGGGGATGTAGCTAAAGAGATGATCGATGGGGTTTTTTTTTTTTTGGTCGGGTGAAGCGGTTTTTGATCGATGAGGCCGTTGCGTGCAAAAACATCCTTGGCGCTGCCCAGCTCCTTCTTCCCACCCTTTTCTCGGCACAGACTCGGCTTTGTGTTTGTTCCCCCTCCCTGTCCGGTCCCGGTTTGATGAAGGTGCTCGGCGAGGAGGCCGGCTGCAGGCTTCGCGTTTGGCTGGGAGAGGAATCTGCTTATTTTTTTTCCAAGGGTGTAATTAGGGCTGGCTGGGCGCACCCCCTCATTACCCCCGCTGGGGAGGAACGCTCTCTAATTAGAACGTTGTGCCTGCTGCCGGGCAGGGGAATCTGCGAACCTGTCTGGGATGCCGCCGCGGAATGCTGTCCTAGTGTCTGTCTGTCCCTGGTGTCCCCTGTCCCGGCTGGGTGGGCTCCAGGAGGAGCTGGAGGTGCTGGGACGGAGGGACGGGGTTCGCTGGTGGCTGGATTTACGCCGGGGGATGATGCCAGGTTTGGCAGGGAGGGATGCAAAGGGACCGTAAAACTCCCGGGAAAGGGCGATCGGTGGAGGAAAACGGGGTGGTTGGTCAGGCAGAGACGCTTTGGGAAAAAGCTCGAGTGGTTCTTCCACGCACGACCCCGAGGCAGAGCCGCCCCTTCTGCGGACCCCGGCGCGCGCTGGCAGCGAGGGCTGAACGCGGCAGCGCGCCGAGCGCTGCGGTTTTACGCTCCGGCCTTCGCTGAGCCGCCATCGCCTGTGCTTGGGGGAGGTGTCGGACGCCACAGGGATGGGCACCCCGCGAGCACACCGGTGGCTGGACATTCCCCGTGGCTTTTTGACCTTGAAACTCAGCCTTGCTCCAGGCTGGAGATGAGATGCTGGGTACTGGTGTTCCTCCTTTCCCTGCCCTCCCCAGCTGTGGGCAGCTCGGGTCCGTCTCGTCCCGTCCTCTCGGTCCTCCCGCGGAGGGAGACGTTAACGAGCGCTGTGCTGAGTTAATGAGGCCGAGGGGTTACGTCAGCGAGCTGCAAACACGGACCCGGAGGTGACGGCAGCCCTCGGGACAGCGGTGCTGAGGGTCCGTCACGTCCCCTGCATCTCGTTTCCATCAGCGCTTCCCGGCGCGTGGGTTTTAAACCAGCCGGAGGGTTTCGAAGGCACGGAATTTTGCAGGCGCCATGCGAGGAGGCAGCAGGGAGAGAGCTGGGGAGGCAGCTTCGCTCGGTGCAAGCGGCTTCAAATCGTCCAAACCCATCCTCAGCGACACCCTTTATTTTGGGGCATCGGATGCGTCCCCGGAGAAGGGGGTTTGGGGCGCGGCTTTGCACGGCACTGCTCTGCCTCGGGGAGACTTTGCCTTTGAAGGTGCCCTGAGCCGCTGGCACCTCCTTGGTGACGGGGCTTCGTGTTGGGAGCCCGCACCGGTGTGCGGGAGGCTGAATTTGTGCGACGGGGAGCAGAGCGGGGAGGAGAAGGGGATGCTTGGGCAAGAGAGGATGATGCTTTGGGGAGAGAGGATGCTCGGGGTGCTTGTAGGAGGAAAAGCTCGTCTATGTTTTCCTGCTGGACCCGAAATTATCCCAGGAGGGCACTCTGCGATGGGAAGCCCTTGGGAACAGGGCAGCCCCGGAGCAGTGATGCTGGCTGCCCCTGAGCTCTGGGATGGACTGAAATGCGGTGGGATGAGGGCTGCATCCCATGGGATGACCCTCTCTTGGATGGGGATGCCTCCACGTCCCTCCAGGGCTTGCAGCGGGGATGTCCTTGGTCCGGCGGGCATCCTGACGTGGGAGCGAGCCACGCCGTGGCTTTGGCACCATAAGTTGCTGGAACTTAAGTGGCAACGGCGCTAATCCCTAAATGAGTCTGTTCGTACGTTTCCCCTGGAGGTGACAGGAGGGGATTTGGGGTGGGAGGAGAGCCCCGCTCCAGCCTTTTAGACACCTCCTGGAGCCAAGCCGGTGGCCCGAGCATCCCTGCCCGCTCGGCCTCTGGAGCCGGAGCCGGCCCCCTCCCCACCGGGGGGTTGGGAAGGCGGGCGGCTCTCCTCCTCCGGTGCTGGAGATAAGCTGTCATTTTTTTTTTAATTATTATTTCTACAGGAGGATTTCTACCCACCCGGCAGGCGGGAATGGGTTTAACCGTTGCCTCTCAGGCCTCCGCATGCAATAGCGCTCGCCCCGAGACGGGCGCGGGGCGGGGGAGATGGAGGCAGAAAGGGTTAAGCACCCACTGCCACCGAGATTTAGCCGGAGAAACCCAGGCGTCCTGGCTTAATCCTTACATCGCGTTCCTGCCTGCCCCGTGCGGCAAGGAGGGATGCGTGGCCGTGGGTGATGGGCGCCAGGCTTCGCCGCCGCTAACGCTCCTGTAATCTGCCAAATATTTGGAGGGATAACAATTGCAGGAGAGAGGATTTTAACGCTTTCCCGCGGAGGTTTGCTCGGCCATTGCTGCAAGGGGAATTGCTTTCTGGGCTCATCATCCCTTGTGCCGTGTGTTTTGGGGTGATGGAGAGGGGGGTTAATGCTCGACCCCGGCTCCAGCGCTGCTCCTGGCGCAGGCTGGTGGTGTTGGTTGGTTGGGGTCATCGATCTTCGAGCGAGTCGCAAACGCTGGCTGCAGACATCTGCAAGTCACCCCCCGGGGAACAGATGCTGTGGATAATCCAGCTCAACCCCATCAGATTAAAATGTGCGATGAGGGACGGGGGAGAGGAGGCTGGAGAGGAAAGAAGTCGTCGGTGCCTATTCCGCTCCTCCCTTTTCCGTCTCGCTGCTCCTCCTGCGCTCATCCTCGAGGCTTCAGGGTTTGGTCCCGCGGGTCGAGCCCGGAGCTGCCCCCTCCTTGCCTCTCCTCCCCCAAATACAGACCTAGCACCGAAGTCGGCGCCCCAGCCCGTCCCGCAGCACGTCGCACCGCAGCACCCGACCGCGCGCCCCGAGCAGCGTGAGACTGTGGGATGCTGACAGCCTGGGACTTCCAAAAAAAGCCCCAAAAGGGAGCTGGGAAGCAGGCACCCACCTCCAGCGGGAAGGAGGGAAGCCAGCAGATGGGAACCCCCTGTAGACGTCTGCCAGGGAGATGATGATTGCAGTCAGCGTAGCACACTCAAATATTTATTAGTTAGTCGCTGCTGGGAGCTTTATTGCTTGTCTGATGGCAGGACTGGAAATCCCGGCTGCGCAGGGCTCCTTCCCTGGCTTCCCATGCAAAAGCGTCTGTCTTGCGTGGGCTGCTCCTGCGGTCAACGGGCCAAATTGTCACCTCAGGTGGGATCAGAGCAGCGTTGGGCGAAGCAGAAGTGGCTCCGTGCACGTGCGGGTCAAAGCGTCCCTTCCCAAGGGTGATGCTTGCGGCCAGCTCCTTGCAAGCACCCGTGCGAACCCTCCTGCTGACAAGGTCTTTGCTGGGATTAAAACCATCTGAACATCCCGGTGGATACCTGCAACCTGAGGTTGGCTGCCCAGCCTGGAGAAGCTAGAGGAACCTCAAGGCCGTCACAGGGGGAGGTTGTCCTAGCAGAGGGTACCCTCTCCCGTCCTTACAAGGCCATTTCTCAATGTCCTCCTTGCGCCGGAGCGGACCAAACCCTTTCCCCAGCCCCTCCGTCCTCTGCTCTTTTAATCCTGGCACAGAGAACACCGCGTCCCGGCTGTGCCGGAGCCGTTTGCCCCCGTGTCCTACGGGGGAAGGACCACACGGAGACCATCGTGTTGCACCACCAGGACGGTGCTTTTTTTTTTTTTCCTTTTGCATTTCGCAGTTGCTGCTGGATAGTCAGGGCAGCCGGGAGCAGCACTCGTTCGTCCTCATAGCACGAGCGGGCGTGCTTCCCCCTCACCAACCGTACGTGGATTTTTTGGGGGGCCTCCCCACCACGAGCGTTAGCAGAGCGAGAGGTTTCCCATGCGGCGGGTGGCCGGGCGTCGGGAGGGAGGATGAAAGGCTGGGTTTGATGGCTTATGATAAATGTGCCCAGCATGGTTCTCCTCCCTTTTCTCATCCAAAGTCCCTGTTGTTCCTCCGCCTTAATTCTTCCCCAGCGCGTTTAAATACCAGCGGCCGTATCCAAACGCTCTGCCCGGCTGCAAATGGCTGGTTTCTGGATGGAGAAATCGGCCGCCTCCTTGCTTTGCTCCCGGCCACGAGCGGGCAAGAGCCCGGGGCAGCCGCGGGATCGGGGCTCTGCGGCACGGCCCCGGTTACGAGTCTGCCGTGAAAAACCCATCGCCTTTTTCCCCGTCTCCCGTTAGAGCTGCTTTTTTGGCCCCAGATCTCTCTTGGACAAAAATAAAAGATCTCTCAGCTGTTGTGAGTTTGCAGGATTTAAACTTTCCCAGCAGCTGAGATGGCTCCTAGCTTTTTAAAGGTTTGGGTTTTTTGGGGTTGAAACCTTAAACCGAGCAGGTTTTTATAATGACCGAAAGCAGATGCTGGATCTGGCTGGGGCTCGGGAGAGCATCCTATTCCACCGCCCTCGTCCCCGAGCTCACCGTGCCTCCTTGGAGGAGAAACCTGAAGCGTTGAGCTTGAGACCCCCAGCGTGGATCTGGGCAGCCCCCCTCTCGGGGGGACCCACCGATGGGGGGGGTCGGTGGACTTTCGGTACCGCTGGTGGTGTTTCAGCCCCGAACCCCGCGCTGGGGGACCGAGGTGGCTCCCACCGCAGCCCAGAGCATCGCCCATCCCGCTGCAGATGATCACGGGTGAGTCACAAATCTGTGATTTTCATCCCGGCCGGGCTGTGACTTATCCCCTCCCCGCTCCCAGATCCTCTCGGATGGCCGAAAGTCTCGTTTAGCGTCGCCGAAGTGGCGGTGGGGTGGGAGAAACCGTGTCTTTGGTGTTGGCTGCTGGAGGAGGTCCTCTCCTTGCCCATGGTTTGGGTCAGGGGACGTGTGCACTTCGGGGTGTCTCCTTGCTAGAGGCAAGCCCCAAAGGGGAAAGTCTTTCCGAAAAATCACCTTTTTTGGGGATGTCGGGTCCTCCTGGGTCACCCTTACGGTGCTGGGCGGGCTGCAGGACTCCTCGCCTGCATCCTGGGGTGTTACACCTGGCTCGGGGAGAAAACCAAAAAAACAGGAAGAAAAGAGGAGGGGAAAAAAAAAAAGGCAGAAGAAAAACTTAGTGGGGAGCATCATACCCGTGCCCCGGGATGGGCGGTGGGCGAGCCCCCGGGCACGGCACCAGCGGTTTTCGGAGGATGCTCCCGCAGCGCGTGCTGCCTGCGCCCTTTCCCGGCCGCCGGGCTCCGGTGGGACTTCGCAGGCTGCGTGCCGCAGGGATGCGGAGAGCGTCGTTTCGGAGAGGTTTTCACACCAGCCCGCCAGTGAAGTTTCGTTGGCTGCCTCCCTTGCCAGCTGGATTATCTCCTGCCAGCCCCCTTCGCCAGGGAATTTAGGTTTGTGGCGTTGAAGCTGTTTAAATAAAAAAAAATAAAACACCAAAAAACCCAACAACTCAGTGGATGCAAAATTGAATAGTAAATTTAAAAAGGGAAAAAAAGGTCCGATAGAGGTAAGAGGCTGCTCAGCAGGAGAGGGGAGCGGGAGCAGCGGTGCTGGGAAAATCCCAGGTCTGCAAACGAGGGGAGGGGAGGAAACGGCCGGCGCTGGAGAGGTGGGGAAGAGCCAGCCAGAGAGAGCGAAATTAGCCCGGAGTTTAATTCATTGTTTCCAAAAGAGCAGTTAATGGATTATGACAAATGTCCTACTGCTCTCCCTTAGTGCTGCGTTAAATGGAAACGGAAAGTCAATTTTCCTAAATGGATTTTAAACGACTGACCTCGTGTGGTTTTTTTTTTTCCTTTTCCCTCACTGATTTTTGCTCGGGAGGCAGCTTGGTCATCTTGTTTTCTTGACGCATCTGATTATTTTTTTGTCTTCGCCTCCTTCTCCTTGCATCTCGGGATTCTCTGATCCTCTCCGTGCAGCGCTGCTCCTTGCCAAGGGTGACGAAGGGAGTGGGCTCCTTTCTTCCTTGCCAGCTCCGGAGATGTTGTCGCGGGGTTGGGGATATTTACTGTTTTCCTGCACGCTGCAGTGCCTGGAGCTGAGAATCACAGCTCTCGCTGGGGGAAGAGAGGAGGAGGAAAAGCTCATAACTCTTTTAGGTGTAAAAAAGAAAAAAAAAAAAGCCTTGTGATGTGACCTGACTGGTAGCGAGATGCCCAGAAACAACAGGTGAAGCGGCAGCATCCCGGCGCGTGTGTGTGTGTTTTATCAGTCCTGCGCTATTTGGGTTCGGTCTTCGGGGGCGAAACGGCTGGAAGCGGGTTTCTGATGTTGGATGCTGCGGATGCTCCTCGGCATCGGTCGCAGCATCTTCTCAAGCTGGGGCTGGGCACGGGCTGCCTTGAGGCTCCCGCTCCTCGGGGATACGTCCCTGGGTGAGCCCTACGGCACCTGCCCCTTTTCAAGGCGCTTTTTGGCCTGGCCTGACCTCTTCTTCTGGTTATTTTTGCGTTTAGATTGTTTCTGAGAGCAAACAGGCGGGAAGATGGAGATCACAGACCCCCTCCGGTTTCTGGGGCGGGATAGCGTGAATCCTGGTTGCGTTTTGGGGTGACGTTCTCTGGAGGTGGCTGGGCTGGATGCGCTCTCTCGCCTGTGATGGGGAGATGGCTGGTCCCCGGGGGCTGCGCTGGCAGGGGCTGCCGGTGCCCCCCAGCCCTTTATTTCTGGTGGTCTCCTCTCGCGAGATGACCCAGGCTTGGGGGGCAGCCAGGGCTCAGGGTATGGATGGGGGGGCTGGTACCCAGGCGAAAGCTGGGCGGGCTGCACCCCGCGGCGGCCGCTCTCTCGCTAGCAGAGATTTGCTTTCCTTTTTTGGGGACAACCCCCCCCCAAGCCCTCTTTTGCTTTTTCGAGCGTCCTCAGCGGGGGCTGCTGGCGATGCCGCCGTGCGCTGGGCGGTTCTGGGAAGGGAAGGGGGGGATGAAGCAGCGTGTGCAGGAGTTGCGTCCCCGCTGGGACGGGACTAACGGCACCTCCCGACCCTCTCGCTCCCCTGGCAGGGCTGGAGTACAGCGACGTGCTGCCCGACTCCTTCCCCTCGGCCCCGGCGGAGACCCTCCCTCACTTTCTGCTGGAGCCGCAGGACGCCTACATCGTGAAGAACAAGCCGGTGGAGCTCGTCTGCCGCGCCAACCCCGCCACCCAGATCTACTTCAAGTGCAACGGGGAGTGGGTCAACCAGAACGACCACGTCACCAAGGAGAGCCTGGACGAGGTCACCGGTGAGCAAAAACCCACCCTGGCATCCCCCTGCCTGCCCTTCCCCTCTCTTCTTTCAGGCGCTTCTGCCCTTTTCTCTCTTGCGCATCCACGCTGGAGACGATCCTCCCCCAGGCAGACCAACGGGTCTCTTTGATTCGTTTTTATCATTCCCGGGTGACGGCGATCTCACGAGGTCACTTTTGTATGTTTTCCATGCGCAGCTTGTCTCTCTTTCCATATCATCGGTGAATTTTAGTAGAGGAGCTGCCCCTTTCCAGACCATTGATGAAGGCGTGATGACGGTATGGGTCCCCGTAGCCCACAGAAGCTTGGGGAAGCCAGCCTGCGTGCTTGCGCGCTTACCCTTTGGCAGGATTTGGGGTTGTTAAATGGGATTTGAAAGGCCGCGTGTTTAAAACCGATTAAAAAAAAAAAAAAAAAGGCAATGCCTTCCTACAAAATGCCTCATCAACACGTAGGAGTTGTTGCCACGAGCGGTGGCAAAGGCTAGCAGCTTACTCGGGTTCGCACAGGGATTAGATGTTTAATGGGTAATGAGAACATTTGCAGGTAGGATTTGAAATGCCTTTTAATGGCAGATGGGCTCTTCCCTGCCTCGGAGGACAAGTCAGCCGCTGGCTGCCTGAAACGGAGGGGCAAAAAGTTGGCTTAGGCATTTTAGGGGATGTCTTGTTCCGTGGGATTGGGCACCACGGAGCTGCTTGCCCCCTGCTTTGAAACGTCCCGGCATGAGAACAAGGTGTGGGGGTTGGATATATCACGTAATCAAGTAGATTTGCTAAAATTGGGATGCTTCGCTCGACTCCCATCTTTTCGGCACCAGATTTGGTACCTGTGGCCTGAGCAGGAGGGGAGGCAAACAATCGCGTTTCCCGCGTAAGATCTGTTCTCTGCGAATGCCCGGCGTGCGGCATCCCTCACCTCCGGCGGGCTTTAAACCAAGGCGGCCTTTTGAACCGCCGCGCCGTTGGCCCCAGAAGGCAGGCTGGGCCGAGAGGAGGGACTTCGTCGGCCCGGAGCGGCACAAGTGGTTTTTACAGAATCTCTTCTTGTTCTTCTCTTCCTGGGGTGGTTTATTCCTGTCGCTTCATCCGTTCCTGGGGGGTTTTTCTTCCGGAGGATCTCCTTGCGAAGGATGGCCGAACATGCACGGGGAGGCTGTCCCCTTGCTTCTCCGCAGGCTGAGCACCGGCAGCACCTTGTCTCTCTTTCGGGGTGCATCCCCGCCTCCCAGCTCTCCCGGAGGCCAGATTTGAAACCCTCGCCGCTCTAGGGCCAAGTCAGTGCCAATTCGTGACGGAGCAGCCTTCGCCGAGGGGTTATTAATTTACTTATCGCGTGTGGCCCTGCGTGCAGCAGTGGTGGGTGCTTAGGGGAAGAGCACCGAAGCAGGACGAGGATGGAGCGAAGGACCCCGCTCTGTCACCCTCCCAGCTTTCTGCCGACCGCGATTAGGGACTCCCTGGTCTGGCGGCGATACCTTAGCAGCGTGCTCCAGCCCCGGGTGGATTTCCACCCTATTAATGTGTCTAAACGCTCATATTTATCCTCTGGGTTACCCCACCGTCCTGTAGCGGGGAGTTTCATGGCTTAGTGATGTGCAGCGTGGAAAAAGCACTCTATTTCTGGCCGCACCGCTTGATCCACCTCTTGGATGAATACCCCTTACCGAATAACCTGCCTCACGCAGCTCTCGAGCAAAACAGGCTGGAGAAAACATAGTGGAAAGGGAGCAGAAAGTCTGTGCAGCGCAAGCTTAGTCTGTTTTAGGGGGGGGCTCGTTTGCTTTGGGCCAGCATCCCCCTCTCAGATCCCGGTCTGTGCCAGCAGTTCGGGGAGGAAGCGCTGCTCACCTTCACCCAGGCTTCAACGGGGGTGTTGCTGCTGTCAGTGAACAAGCCTGGCAGTACCTTCAGTGCGGAGGGGATGCTGGGCATGTAAAACCCCGCCGGCGTGGGCATAGCTGCCCAAGAAAAAAAGGGAGCCGGAACCAAAACGGTTTGCTGTGCTAAAAAACCTGCGGTTGCAGCGCCTGCCGTTCGTAGGGAAAGCTGCCGCGAAGGGCACGGGGGAGAGGTGGCCACGAAGCGAGGGGTTAACGCGGTTAGGCGTTCCCCGCTTTTTAAGTATCCTCGGTTAAAAGCTTGGAAGAAGGGACCTTTAAAAAAAAAATAAGCAGCAGCAACTTTTAAGATGACGTGTCTTGAATGAGCGGGGCTCGGTAATGCTCTGACTGCATCTGATCCAAAACATTTCATGCGGAAGAACGCAAAAATAGGCCAAGTCAGAGAGGATAATTCAGCCAGAGGAGAAGGGACGGTCGGTGGGAGCGGCTGTGTTTGGATGCCCGTAAGCCCTTTCGGTAGTCCCTCCTGTGACCCGTGAGCCCAGCCTACGGTTTGGGGTACGCTTTGCTGTGGGGGGTGACGGAGGTAGCAGGGATTTGCAGGATGCTCCCCACCTTCCCAGGGCTGCTCACCCCACCCCGCTGAGGCTTTCCAGAGAGACGAGGTGGTTTTGAGCCATCTCCGTTCTTGGTCCTTCTCAAAGCCCTAATTTTTCCAAAAGTCCTTGGCCCAAATGCCTTCCCCCTCCCCCTTAATAGTGGCAAAATAAATTGTATTTCCTTGGTGCGCGTTTGTCAGCTACTCTGCAGGAAGGTGGCAGAGAGACGGTAATTGCTCCTCGCAGCGCTGGGAGCGAGCTAACAAAATTACAGCTGGGGAGCGCGCAGCTCTCTATCGCCGTGAACTTGAGGCCTTTTTATAAATAGAAGCTGCAAAAAAAAAAAGGGCAGGTATTGCTGAAAATAAGGAAAAGTAAGCCCCGAGTTCCCCTCCCGCCCTTGGCGATGGCCACGCCGTGAGGGCTGGATGCTTCAGGCGAGCCTCAGCATCCTGCGGTCCCGGGCACCATGTCCTGGCAGTCTTCGTGGGGGCGTTGGGGGGGTTGATGGAGGCGTGGAACCCTTTTTGGGGTCATTGGGCACGAAACGCCATCATCGTTGGATGACTTCCTTAAGATCTTTTATTTGTCTTGTTATATTTGTATTTAGACGGCAGCCGACAGAGAGGGTTTCTCCCCGCAGCAAAGCCTCGAAGGCATCCTTCCAACCCGGCGGGTGGGAAGGGGCCTGGGCAGGGACGGGGGTGTCGGTGCCGGGGGAGAGGGCTGGCGGAGGAGGGTGACGCCTCCTGAAGCAGTTAAGAGGTCCTGGTGCTGCCCAGCCGGAGCAGGGCGGGGGGGAAAGACAAGGCTCCTCCACGTGAGCCGTTGCGCCGGCTTCAGCTCCGAGTCACCCTCCCGAGGGAACAGCCCCCGTGAGTTGCAGAGGTGCCAAACTCGGATGCCTCCGAGATGCCTCCCACCCGCTGCCTCCATCCTCGAGCTTGGTGCCATCCAGCAGCCCTCCTCTTGGGTGCTGCCTCGGTTTCCCTCCTCCCGGGGGCTCCTGCCGAGCTGATGCCGTCCCTCTGTCCCCTTCCAGGGATGCTGGTGCGGGAGGTGCAGATCGAGGTCTCCCGGCAGCAGGTGGAGGAGCTCTTCGGCTTAGAAGATTACTGGTGCCAGTGTGTGGCCTGGAGCTCCGCGGGCACCACGAAGAGCCGCAGGGCGTACGTCCGCATAGCGTGTAAGTGCCCGGTTCGCGTAGCGCTTGCTCAGGCACGACCCCTCCGGGGTACAACCCACCCATTTAGACATTGTTTGCAAAGCTGGAGATGTGACCCTGGATCCCAGGCTGAAAAAGCAGTGGTGCCGTGCCGGGCGAGTGCCGCTTCTGGCAGCGACACCAGCCGAAACAGCAGCCAGGCCATTCGTTCCCAGCTTTCCCCGGAGCCCCGAGACACGGTGGGTGCAGCCGAGTGGGCTTGGCCATCTCCAAAAGCTGGCTGCCTGGTGAAAGCAGTGCTTTTTGGTCACTGGAGATGACCCGTCCTTGCTGGGTGGGCCCGCTCTTAGCTCCCCATCCCAGCTCCAGCTTCGCTTCTGAGCAGGCATTGTCCCTACCTGCCTGGGCGAGAGGCCGTGGCACTACCTGGGTTAATACCGCATTGCCCGTCAGCGTGCTCAGCTCTTCCCGGGGCTTTATTATCGTTAATAACCCAACGGTTAGCACCTCGCACGCTTTGCCTGAATCAGCGACTCCGCGTCCCTGGAGTCCCTGCTGTCGTATGTCACTTCTCTGAGCTGCTGTTTGTGGGTGTCAGCCTGATTAAGGGCGAGTTAATCAGGCTGTTCCCCGGCTGAATTTGCTCTCTTAGCAAATGAGATGGCAAAGCTGTAGGAGAACAGCCAGGCTTCCCTAGTCGTAAACAGATTTTGCTATTAGAAGGCTAATAATCCAGCGCATTATTCACAACGGAGGTGGCGGGTGAATCAGCCGCGCTGCTGAAGGGTTTAGTCTGAACAGGGAAAACGTTACGAGGCACAGGGCTGGCTGCTGAGGGAGGCCGTTTGTCCGGCCCCAGCCAAGGGGTTGGTGTTTCTCGGAGCCGAGCAGATGAGATGAGCCGAGGGTTCGCAGCCGTAGAGGGCTGGGTGCCGTAGCAGAGGGCTGCAGCACCATCTAGTGATGCTCCCGCTCCTGTCACCGCTCTGGAGCGGGACCCCGCCGTGTCCCCCGCCCTGTCCCTGGGAGCTCTGCTGGGCTTCTCCCCCTTCCCCAAAGCGCTGGCCAGCCCCTCGCTGAGCGAGCCTGGCTTTTCAGCAGCGGCCGTTGCCCGTTTCGGCACCGGAGTGTGATGGTTGGGTTTCCAGCTCGTCTGGGGACGTGGCTCAGCCGGGACCGACTGGGGCAGAGCCGAGCCACGAGCCCCCGTAGCCCTGAAATCGGGGGGTTCGCTTCAGCGCCGACGTGGGTGCCGAGCTGTTGTGCAGATCTCGTTTCCTCCCCTTCCACGAAGAAGGGTCCTGGTGCAGAGTCCAGAGGGGGAAGAAAACGGGAGGGTTGAAGGAGCAGTGGTTAAGCTGAGTTTTAGCCCTGAAAGGAAAAGACAGGAGGAGGTACAAGCTTGCGAGTGCATGAAGGAGGAAAGGCATCGTCCTCGAGCACCATGTGCTGTCCCGAATCCATCGGGAAAGGTGCTCCTTGGGCCCCTTCCTCTCAGGACATGTTTTGCTCCAGCTGCATTACACCGGAGCAGTTTCCCTGCTCGTGAGCTCCTGGTGCCGAGGCGATGCTCTCTTCCCCGCCAACGTTTTGCGGGTTGCCCTGTTTCCGCAGCGGGCTGGTAACCCTTGGGTTTTCCTTCCCCCCCCGCAGATCTACGGAAGAACTTCGACCAGGAGCCCCTGGGCAAGGAGGTGCCGCTGGAGCACGAGGTCCTGCTGCAGTGCCGCCCGCCGGAGGGGGTGCCGCAGGCGGAGGTGAGCAGCTCAGCAGCCAAAAAAGAGGGGCATCCCCTCCCCGGCCGTCTGCAGCCGCAGCCGGGGAGAGACGGGGCACGTCCTTGCAGATGGCCCGCAGCCGTGATGGGTGGCCTCGCACCAAGACCGTCAGCTTTCGTTATTCAGCAGGATTGTTTAAGTTTGGGCAGCGGATCTGTTATTCTGCCATCTAATAACACACGTAACCTCAGCACCTGCTCAACCCGCCTCTCCCGTGCTTCCTGACGTGCCGTTAACCCCTTAGAGGGAAGCTCTAACGAGGAGGCACCCCATGACTTGTCCGAAGGGGAGCAGTCCCAAGGGAGAGCCGAGGGTTGGAAAAGTCAGTACAGATGGGTTTCCCTAGGGCGGTAGCGGTGCTTTCCCTGCCCGCAGCTCCGTCCGCCCCCAGGAGCTGCGCGTCAGTGGTAGCCGCAGTGTCCCATCCTGGGCCAAAACAGCAGTAACGTGCCCCGGTCAGGCCTGGTTTGGCCCAGCTTTCGAGGAGAAATAAGTACAGTCAGAGGCAAGGTTGGCCAGTCAATAGTTGTGGTGCCGAGGACATCGGTGGTCTCGGTGATGAAGATGAGGAGGGCTTTGGGGCAGGTCATAGACTGGTCTGGGGAGGGTTTGCTCTCCATCAGGGCTGGGGAATTCAGCCCCTCCAACCTGGTGTTTGCCCTTGCTTGTGCCCCCACCCACGCTTGGTGACGGCGTCGACTCACGCCCTTCCCAAACAGCCTAGTTAAGCAGTTGTGTCCTACCTTAGCTCTGGGGGGCCCTTGGAGACCCTCATGGTGGGGAGCGCGTGGGATGGGCATTTCCACCGAAACCTATGACGTGCTTTTCCCGGCTGAGCGTTCAGTTCTTGTTCAGCTTAATCACCGTCCTTACCCGTCCCTTCCTTTGCGTTGCCAGGTGGAGTGGCTGAGGAACGAGGACGTCATCGATCCCACCCAGGACACCAACTTCCTGATCACCATCGATCACAACCTCATCATCAAGCAGGCTCGGCTCTTGGACACTGCTAATTACACCTGCATGGCCAAGAACATCGTGGCCAAGCGCCGGAGCACCACGGCTGCCGTCATTGTCTACGGTACCGGCCCTTGCTCTTGGGGAGAGGGTGCCTTTGCTGCCGGCCATGTCCCCAAGCCAAGGGGAAATACGGGCACTTTCTGGGAGTGGTAGGAGTGAACCCCACCGGGGCATTGCGTCAAATTAGGTATAATACCCAACGTCTGCAAAACGGGTGCCTCTCCCTGCTTGCAGAGGCTATGAGCAGAGGTTATTAAGTATCGCAGGCCTTCTCGGTGGGGTACAAAGGTGAGTGGAGGTTGGACGCAGCTGAATTGCTTTGACTCTCAAAGCAGCTGCAAAGCTGCATTTGGCTGAACTTTGCTATGAAACCAAAGATCTGCTGTGGCCAGATGCAAAAATATTTGCAAAGTGGAAAAAGAACCAAAGCGGGCTCGACCATCTTGCGCGTGGGGTGTGCGGCATGAGGAGGAGTCTTGTGATTTGCTTTTCGTGAGGGCGAGCTGTTCCAGGGTGTCACGGAAGATGTAAGGACAGAGGACCCAGTGAACACCAGGCTTGGCTCCAGTCCCTGCTGAAATGGGCTCCGTTGACGTGTTAACGCTGTCCGTCTCCTCTTGCAGTGAACGGCGGCTGGTCCACCTGGTCCGAGTGGTCTCCTTGCAACAACCGCTGTGGCCGGGGCTGGCAGAAGCGCACCCGGACGTGCACCAACCCCGCACCGCTCAACGGCGGCTCCTTCTGCGACGGGCAGCCTTTCCAGAAAATCACCTGCACCACCCTCTGCCCAGGTAAGGCGGGTTCAGAAACCTTGCCCGCACCGCCTGTCCCCCGGGTTGCACGGTCCAGCTGCGCTCCTGGTGCTCCCCAAGGAGACAGGGGCTCGGGAGACAAGTCCGAAGCATCTTTCAGTCTGCCAAGACCTTGAAAGAGCTGGAGACGTCTGCGGAGACACAACAGGGCTGGGTTTGCTGGGATAACGCTCCCCGAAGGTCTCCGGAAGGCCTGAGATGGGCGCGAGACGTGCCGGCGGTGGGGGACGAGCCCCGGGGCCGTGCCGAGGGGTGCGTGCCGACACGCCTGTGTTTGGTGGCCCGCAGTGGACGGCGCGTGGACGGAGTGGAACAAGTGGTCGGCGTGCAGCACCGAGTGCACCCACTGGCGCAGCCGCGAGTGCGCCGCCCCGGCCCCCCGCAACGGCGGCAAGGACTGCAGCGGCGTGCTGCTCGACTCCAAAAACTGCACCGACGGGCTCTGCCTGCAGAGTGAGTAAGCGGGCAGGGCGGGCAGGGACCCGTGCCGTAGACGGCGGCGGCGGCCGTGGTGCTCCGGCGCTTGGCCACGCTTTTGGCCGCTGCCTCCGAGTTGAGGGGGCAGGCAGCAGTGCCGCTGGCACCCGATTTGTGAATTGTCTCTTTAACGAGTTTTTGGTTTTTTAACCGGATTCACCCCTTCCAAAGCTAGTTCTCACCCGGTGGAAAGAAAGGGTCTTGGTGGGATCTAAATGTCCCAGCAAGCCTTCTGAAACGGCACGAGGTTTGGGGGCTGCGCTGAAATAAGGCTGGCTGTGGTTAGCGGGGACAAGCCAGGGTGGGATTTTTAGCCCCCACCATGACAACATCTGACCTGGGTCGTTGCTCGGTAGGCGCCCGGGAGCAGCAGCTAGGAAAAAACCCGGTGATGATGGTGATAATGGTGCTGCTACACTATGAGCGGGCACGCCGAAGGCTGAGCGGCCGATGCTGCCACCTGCTGCCGTGCGACACCGCTGTCCCCTCGACCGCTGCCACAGCCAGAAAGGCCCAGAGCCCCCTCAGCTGGGCACACGCGCCCCGGGGCTGGCCGGGCATGGGGACACCCTCGTCACCGCGCTTCTTCCTGGCTTTCTGCGTGCCCCGGGGAACGATGCCGCTCTCCTGTCCCTCCTGGTGCCGCCCGGGCTGGCTTTTGTTTCATCTCATCCCCATCGCACCATCGCCACCTTCACTTTTGTTTTCTAACTTTGTTTTTCCTAACAGATAAAAGAGTTCTAAGCGAACCCAAAAGCCACCGTAAGTGCTCATTTCATGGCCATTTTGTTTCTTTGCGAGGCATTGCTTTGGTTTTGTTCTGTCGCATCCATGGTAGGGCTCCTCGGCAGCTGGGGAAGGACTGGGTGGGAAGAGGGAGCAACTAAAGCCCACCCCAAAACTCCTGTGTACGTTAAATCGTGTGCTCTGCTTGAAGCAATAAATATGACCGCTTTTGCACCCTGCGGTTCTTGGGTGCACCACGATGCAGCCGGTGTCACGCCACCAAAGCGACTCCGGGCATCGTCCCCCCACCTCCGGCAAGGACTCCCTTCCTCAAGTTGGGGGTCCCGGGGTGCATCGGGGTTCCTGTTTCTGGCATCCGGATGGGGGGACTAGGGGATGAGGTGACACCTCCCAGAAGCAGCATAGTCCTAACTATAGTCCAGGCTATACCAGGCGTTTGAAGGTCGAGAGCTTTGTGGCAGGGAAGGGGAAGACGGGGAAGCTGAGGGGGGTGTCTGTGTAGATACAGCGACACTGGATCTTTCTGGATGGATGCATAGCCCAGGGACATATACATGAGATGCACGGATAGGCGTTACGTTTACTCCTCGGGGTTGTCTCTGTTAGGATGTGAGGGTTGATACCTTCATCAGCCTGAGCTGCATAAACCTAATGTTTCTGGGATTCGTGGTGCTCAGGTAGAGTTTGCACAAGCTGTGCCAAGGTGTTGTCCAAAGGTTTCGGGGGTTCACCTCCATCTCATTCTCTGGCATTGCTCTTGATTTCTGGACTGCTCTTAGAAAACACCCTCCATCCTCCTGCCACGGCGTTTCCCGCAGGCCCGGTACGCATCTTCCCCTTCATGCCGACGTCCCGAGTCAGTGGTGGGGTTGGGGAGCACCGGGGGGTCTTGACCTGCGTGTCTGGTGCTCCTTTTTTCACCTCCGTTTCTTTCATCCCTCCCAGTGCTGGAGGCCACAGGCGACGTGGCCCTGTACGCCGGGTTGGTGGTGGCCATTTTCGTCTTCATCGTGATCCTCATGGCTGTGGGGGTGGTGGTGTACCGGAGGAGATGCCGGGATTTTGACACGGACATCACAGACTCGTCAGCTGCTCTGACCGGAGGCTTCCACCCCGTCAACTTCAAGACGTCCCGGCACGGTAAGAGTCGTAGCCCATGCAGGTCCTGCTCGCCAGCTCAAGCCCGGGCAGAAGGAAAATCAGGCTGCAAATCCCGGTAGGGGATGGGTCCCTGGCGGACCCCCAGCCCCAGTTTTCTAGGGGAATATGCCGATTTTTGAAGGCTGCGGGCTCCCGGAGGTGGTCAGGTGTTGAACGTGGGAGTCAGGGCAAAGCAGACGCGGTGGGGATTTACCGTGGGATGCTGCTCCGCGCTTAGTCGTGATGCCGAGCAGTTCCCTTCCAAGCGCCTGGTGGAAGGCAGACGGACGTAGCCCCGCGCTGTACCCGTTGTACCTCCTGCGCGCCCTCCATCCCTTGCCGGGCGAGGAGGGCTTTTCACAGGCATCCCTTCCCGTCGAGCTGTGTTTTTACGTCCCCTTGTTTCCCCTGCCATCTTCATCCCACCCGTGTTTCCTCCTCCCGCAGACAACCCTCAGCTGCTGCACCCCTCAATGCAGCCGGACCTGACGGCCAGCGCGGGGGTGTACCGCGGCCCCATGTACGCCCTGCAGGACTCCTCCGACAAGATCCCCATGACCAACTCCCCCCTGCTCGACCCCCTCCCCAACCTCAAGATCAAGGTGTACAACTCCTCCACCGCCTCCTCCTCGCCGGGGCTCCATGACGGGACGGACCTGCTCGGGGGGGTCCCCACCACCGGCACCTACCCGGGGGACAACGCCAGGGATGGCCACTTTGCGAACGCGCGGAGCAAAGCCCTGGGCTCCCAGCATCTCCTCAGCTTGCCCCGGGAGCACGGCAACAGCGCCAGCGGCACGTTTGGCTACCTGGGTGGAAGGCTCACCATCCCGGGCACCGGTAAGCCCCGGGCTGGGCAGGAGGGCGCGTTCGGCTGCTGAATGATGAAGGAGTTGCTCTTGTGCCAGCAGGCTTGCCTGCCGTGAGCAGCCCTTTGCCATCCCAAAGCTGGTCCAGGGGAGGAAGGCAGCAAGCCGTTCCCAAGCCAGGCTTCTCAGGCTGGAGGTCACAGCCTCCTGGGACTCTCCTGGCTGGCCCTACCATCGCTCCAGGACCAGTGCCTTGCAAAAAGATCCAACTGGGTGGTTTTGCTTCCTAATGCAGTGGCCTGGCTCCTCCCCGCAAGCGGTGCAGCTGAGGAACGTCTGGAGATGTTTCTCCTGGGGCGCTCTGGGCTGCCCTAGCTCACTGCTGTCCTTGCGCTCGCCGGCCGGGGCGGTGGGGTGGTTTCTCCCTGGTGGTTTCTCCCTCGTTTTGTGACTAACGCCTGCGTGTGCCGTGCTAGGGGTGAGCCTGCTGGTGCCCCACGGGGCCATCCCCCAGGGGAAGTTCTACGAGATGTACCTGGTCCTCAACAAGGCGGAGAGCGCCCTGTAAGTCACACCGCGCCGCCCGCGCTTCTGCTCTTGGTCGCCCACCGTGAGGCTTGCTTTCCAACCGGCGTCCCCTCTCCCCTCCCCAGCCTGCCCTCCGAAGGCACGCAGACGGTGCTGAGCCCGGCGGTGGCCTGCGGACCCACCGGCTTGCTCCTGTGCCGCCCCGTCGTCCTGACCATTCCCCACTGTGCCGATGTCGGCTCCTCGGATTGGATTTACCAGCTGAAAACACAGTCCCACCAGGGAAACTGGGAGGTAAGGTGGGAACCCAGCCCCTGCAGCCAGCGAAGACCATGAGCGTTGCGGGACACAACCCCCTGGGCGACAGGCTGACCCCCAGCCTTGATTTCCCACCTCTCCCTGTAGGAAGTTGTGACCCTGGATGAGGAGACCCTCAACACTCCCTGCTACTGCCAGCTGGAAGCCAAGTCCTGCCACGTTTTGCTAGACCAGCTTGGCACCTACGTCTTTGTGGGAGAGTCCTACTCCAGGTCAGCCATCAAGAGGCTCCAGCTGGCGATCTTTGCCCCCACCGTTTGCACCTCCCTGGAGTACAGCCTCAAGGTTTACTGCTTGGAGGACACGCCAGACGCTCTGAAGGTAACGTCCCTTAAACGTGCCCTTGCTTCCCGAAGCCGTTTGCGCTGGCGGCGAGGGGCTGCCTGGTGCCGCTCAGGATGGCCTGGCCCCGGGGAGCAGCCAGCCTGATGCAACCGCCTGCAAAGTGACCCCAGTGAAATAATAAGCGTGTTTACTGCTTTCCCCGTCCTTCCTCACCCTCTCCGAAGGAAACAGTGAGGGTGGTGCTTAGCTCCTACACCGGGCCCCCTTTCTGCAGACGTTCCGTGAGAGGTTTGGCTGCTCCTGGGTGGGTTTTCTCTCTCCTACGCGGAAAACGCTGCTGCGATCTGCCTCGGTTTTCCATAGATCCTGTTATTCCTGCACGGAGACGTGTCTCTCCCCTCCTTGGGAGGGTTTTGTGGCACAGATA
This sequence comes from Phoenicopterus ruber ruber, assembly GCA_009819775.1. Taxonomy (NCBI): domain Eukaryota; kingdom Metazoa; phylum Chordata; class Aves; order Phoenicopteriformes; family Phoenicopteridae; genus Phoenicopterus; species Phoenicopterus ruber. Next base: position 4,083,501 of record CM020221.1, read on the forward strand.
ACATCGAGTGCAGCACGAGAAGCTTGCGTTTTGACGCTTTGGCTACCTGGACCACGGGTTTGGCTACCTGTTTAATTCCCTGCGACTTGTCCCGTGGCGTCAGGATTGCTGTCGTGCCTCTAGGTGGAGACGCAGGCAGCGCTCCGGCTCCTGGATGATATGTTTCTCCCTAAGAGCTGCTGGTGGGATGGTGTTAAAAACAGATAGGGTGGCACTCTTCGAGCGTGCCCGACCTTTGTGTTGGACCTTGGCGTCGTCTGAGGAGTACAGAGGCGTATACGGGTGCTCACGTGTTATAAAATTCATGTTGTAGGTGGGGCTGGCGCGTGAGATGAGTTGGCAAGTTCTTGGAGAGCAGCTGTCGGGTGGCAAAGGCTGCTCTCCTGGGGAAGGACTCCCCGCGGGCTTGTGGCTGCTGCTGCTGGCTCCTCTGGGCAGGAGCGTGCCTGGCTTTGGGGAGGGAGGTGGGAGAGGAGCAGCCCCCGCTCTTCTCCTGGGTCTCACGCTGCCTGTCCCGCTGCCCGCAGGAGGTGCTGGAGCTGGAGCGGACGCTGGGTGGGTACCTGCTGGAGGAGCCCAAGCCCCTGCCCTTCAAGGACAGCTACCACAACCTGCGTCTCTCCATCCACGACATCCCCCACGCGCTGTGGAGGAGCAAGCTGCTGGCCAAGTACCAGGTGAGGGGCTGAGGCGGGAGCAGCCGGGCTCCCAGACCAGGGAGACCTTCTTCAGCCAGGCACCGAGGGATTGTGTGTGCCCCGGTCTCATCTCCAGACTTGTCTCCCAAAGGGATGGAGGAGGAAGGGGGACCGGCTTTCTGGTCTTTCCTGGTGGGATGGTGTTTGTGGGGGTCCCTCTGTCCTGTCTCATTCCCGTGGGGTGGCTGGAGGAGGTGGGATCTCCCAGGGGAGCTGCTGGAGCCTTCGCTGAGCCCATGCTTTGGTGGTCCGCAGGAGATCCCCTTCTATCACATCTGGAGCGGCAGCCAGCGAGCCCTGCACTGCACCTTCACGCTGGAGAGGTACAGCCAGGCCTCCACCGAGCTCACCTGCAAGATCTGTGTCCGGCAGGTGGAAGGGGAAGGGCAGATCTTCCAGCTGCACATCAAGCTGGGAGAGGTGAGCAGTGGGGAGGTGGGGGGACAGCAAGGGGACACGCTCGGGAGCCGCTCTGTGCTGCAACGTCTCGCCCCGTCCTTCCCCTTGCAGCACGCCAGCTCCTTCGACACCCTCCGCTCCCACCACAGCGGTGCCGCCACCACCACCACCACCACCCAGCTGGGACCCTACGCCTTCAAAATCCCCCTCTCCATCCGGCAGAAGATCTGCAACAGCCTGGATGCTCCCAACTCCAGGGGAAACGACTGGAGACTTCTCGCCCAGAAGCTTTCCATGGACCGGTGGGTCTCCCCGTGCTTTGCTTTCCCCTCCTGTGCCCCGGGCAGGGGGGCTTCGCTCTGCGCTCCCTCCCTGCTGCAGGCATCCAGCTAGGTTATGCCCAGCTATATAGGTCCACCCATAGATATGGATATAGCTATGCATAGTTATACCCATCCATATCCATGCATCCGTCTGTGCCGCAGTCCTGGCTCTCCTTGTCACTTGGAGCTGGCCCTTATTTCCCTGGGGCCGCGCTCGTGCTGTTCCTGCCCGGGTTCACCTCCGAGGGCCGAAGGAAGGGAGGGTAATGTCAGCGAAACAAAGCTCGCCTTGCTTTTGCATGAATGCCAGCTCCGCGTAAAAATTGAAGACGGCGTCTCAAGGGCTTTGGCATTTGCGTTACGGCGTTTCCGTCAGGGTTCACGTTGCAAACGGGTTTGCCGCTCCGGCATCCTCCCTCCTTCCATCCCCGAGGGGGAACCGCGCCAACCCGGGCCTCCTCTCGGCTTCCCCTTCGCAGGTATCTGAACTACTTCGCCACCAAAGCCAGCCCCACCGGGGTGCTCCTGGACTTATGGGAAGCCGAGCACCAGGACGACGGCGATCTCAACACCCTGGCCAGTGCCTTAGAGGAGATGGGCAAGAGCGAGATGCTGGTGGTCATGGCCACGGAGGGGGACTGCTGATGATGCTCCCCGCGGCCGGCGGGCCGGGAGGACGAAAACGGGGGGGCCAGAGGGGGGGGACCCCTTCCCCGACGGCGGGGGGAGGCACATCCATCCCCGGGCAGCGGCTGAGCGAGGAAGGGCCGAGGCCGTCGCTTCTCCCTCCCTCCCCGCATCGCTGTCAGCCTTAGAGACCCATCCTCAGCGTTTACAAGCAATTCAAGTGTTACGCAGCATTCCTCCTCCTCCTCCTCCTCCTCCTCCTCCTCCTCCTCCTCCTCCTCCTCGTGGCGTGGGAGGAATTAGGGCTTCTCGAGTCGGGACGGGGCTTTCCTTCTCCTTCTTCGTTTGGGTTCCCCTCCTCCTCCTTTAATAGCATTTCTGCGTTGAACGAGACGAGTACAATCTAGGCGAACGGCTTACTTCTGTCAAAAGCTTCAGACAGCTTAACAAGGCAAATAAGAAAGAAAAAAGGAAAAAAAAAAAAAAAGTTTCTTAGGAAACGCAAATAATTTATTATCCAGATCTTTGGATGAGTCCTTTTAAAAAAAAACAAAAAAAAAGAAAAAAAAAAAAGATTTATACATCTTTTTTTTGTGCGTGAGAGCAAGAGAGTTGCTGCGGTCGGGGTGGCAGAGAGAGAGGTTTAAACGACCGCCCTTTTGTGGGGACAAGCGTGCGATCCGAGTTGAGCAAAACGTGTTTACATGTCCTGGGACCCCCGGGGGAGTCCGTAGGGTGAAGTGCCTCTACGCCCCTCTGGTTCGGGGCCAGCTGAGACCCTCCCCGCGACTTTTTTGCCTTGCCAACTCCCCTTTCCCCGGCAGCAGCGCCGGCGGAGCGAGGGGTCCCCCTCCGCCAGCGAGGGGGGATGAGAGATGCTGCCCTGCATTTAGGGTTCGGGGCGGGGGGGGGGGGAGTGCGTCCAGATATGGGTATTTTTAATGAATTCTTCCCTGGCATCGTTTGGGGGAGCTTTTTAGGATGACTACACCTTCATTTACATAACTTCAGTACAAACCAAAGATTTCAGTCCTGCACCAACCCACCAACCCCCAGGCCAAGGCGGGGGGATGTTTCAAACCCACCGGGATTTTGCAGTGGGCGCCCCAAAACCGGGGCTCGGGGGTCAGAGGGAGGTGATGAGCAGCTTGTGGAGGGGGCCGGGGAGAGCAGAGGGCTGGCGGGCCAGGATGTGGCCCCGTGCAAAACCACGTCGGTGTCGGGTCTGTGCTCTCCCGCCCGGTTTTTGATGCAGTATTTCGTCGGGAATTCGGGGAGGGAGACCTGGGTATCTGCAAGTTGCGAGCCAGGCTGAGCGTTTTCACGCAAGGGACGGCCTCGTAAGCTGTGATTGGGTTTCCCTGCTCTCCTTGCAGCTCCTTCTTTTTTTTTTTTCCCCCCCGTAATAGACTTTTTGTAACGATGGAGAAGTTGTGGGATGAATGGGAAGTAGTAATGGAGGGGTAGGCAGGAACAAGGTTCCTTGCGGAGATACGGTGTCTCAATGAAGGTGAAAATTTAGATTGCCTGCGGATAGAAATAGTTACTCAGCGAGTGCTATATCTTAGAAATTTGTCTGTTTTTTAAAAAAAAAAAAAAATAGGAAGGGAATGGGGTAAGCTCAGGATTAGGCTAGATCACACGGCCAGGCTGTGGATCCCTCCGTCAGTGGAAGTATTAAGAGCAGGTCCTTTGGCATTGCTCGGGCATGGGTGGGATTCCTCTCGGCAGCTCTCGGAGCGGTGATTGAACGCGTAGAGCCGCTCCCTGTTGTGTTTCGGGGTGTCCGGGGTTCATTTCTTGCTGGGTTTTCAAGGCTGTGGCAGAGAGGGGATCTCTTTTCATTTGTGCTGGATGGGAAGGCTCCTGCTGGCTGAGCTCCTGTGTCACAGAGGAGGGGGTTTATCCATCCTTTAGCTTGCATTCGAGCATCCGATTTCTGAGACCCCGTCTCTGAGCTGAGGGCGGGGGAGTGAGCAGATTTGGAAAGAAACGAAGAATTGATGGATCAAACCGGCCGCCGGCGTTTTATAGGGCTCCTTTCTCAGTGCCGCGGTGCTCTCCGTGCGATGAGATGCTCTTCTTTCGGGTCGCGTCTGAATCTCTCTCGCTCTCGTTCTCGCCGTCTCTGGTTCGCGGATCACTGTGCCGGCACGCGCGCCTGTCCATCCGTCCATCTGTCCGTCCCGCCTGCGGGTGCCTCCGCCTCCATCCCATCCCACTGTGTTCGTCTTCCCCTTCCTTTTGGCGGGCAGCAGCCGCCTGGATCCGCCGAGGCGCGTTTTGGGGAGGTTCTCCCCATTTTTCAGAGCAGGGATCCTGCGTCGGGAGCGGGGCAGGGGGAAGGGAGGGTTTGCCCCCCACCCCGGTCCTCTGAGCGCCTGCGCCCGCCTCCCGTGGGTGCCGGCTCCCAGGAGCCCTCCGGGGGTTTCTCCGGCCGGGCGTTTTGGCCAAGGCAAACCCGTGGTCCGTGTTGTGCTGGCAGTGTCCGTCTCTTGCTCCGCAATCTGTTTCCATATTTATATGTCCAGGGATGGCCTGGTGGCATCCTCTAAACCCACATCTGTTTATTCTGTAAACTAAAGAACTGTAAATAAAGTTTAGCATTCCTATTGTAACAAATTAATTTTTATGCAATAAATTATATTTCCTAGTCTAATAAAAAAAAAAAAAAAAGAAAAGAAACAATCTGCTCGCTCCTCTCATGTTCATCACTCACTCGTTCCCGCTGGGTTTAGCATCTGCAGGGATTCGGGTCCGGCTCGAGCGGCGGCGGCAGCGCGGGGATCCCCGTGAGCATCCCTCCAACCTGTTTTTGGGTCGGATGCCGCAGGCGTGCCGGCGCCGGCAGCGGGAGGATGCTGCTGTCGGAGTCCCTAATGGAGGTAAGCTGTAGAGATTGATTTATGGTTGGTTTGGCTCGCCTGGGTGATTGCAAGGCGAGAGACTCGTGCTACAGCCGTGTCTCGTGGGCTAAGCTACCATCCCGAGCAGTTCGTTTCCTTCCCCGAGGGATATCTGCCAGCCCTGCAGAAACCAACGCCCCTTCCAGCAAGGACCAGGACCGGGGTGCCTGATTTGGGAGGGGGAACGGAGCACGGAGCTGCAATCCGCGACTGGAGCACCCCTGGCCTCCAACCCCCGCCTCGCCCCATCCCTCGCTTTGGGACCAGCTCCGCCACGCTGCTCCCCCGCTGCTTCCCATCGCTCGGGCTCTGCCAGAGGGAGCAAAGCCGGGAGGGTTTGCGGGGAGATGGGAGGGTCCCGCTGCCCCTGCCCGCCCTGCCTGGGCCACTCGCCTCGCCCAGCTCGTGGGGACAAGGTGCCACCAGGAGACGGACACATTGTCCCTGCTCTGGGCAGGTGTTGGGGATCCTGCAACCAGAGAAAGAAACGGGGAGCAACCTGCTGCCCTGTTCCATTGTAACGTAGCCACGCGAAGATGCAAACCCCTCCCAGCTGGGCTTTCCAGCTCCAAATACGACGCTGAGGCAGATGCCTTCTCGGAAGTGAGATCCGTTTCTTTTCTTTGCATCTTAACTCCTTTAACCTCAGCCTCCCAAGCTGCTTTCCCTGGGCTCCTTTTGCACTGACCCATCTTTCCAGGGGCCCAAATCTGTGGAGAGCTTTGACCAGCTGGTGCCTGATCGCATCTGATGTTCTCCTATTGAAACACCCAGCTTGCTCATTCCTCTTAAAACGAAGCTGGCCCCAAGCTTCTCCCCGGTTGATACATTGAGTTCAGTCCCCATGACAGGTTCAAAAGCGACTGCCGTGCCGTCACTAAGCGTTGACAGATTTATTCTGCCGGGGAGAGGATGCCTGGGAGCACCGGTGCAGCCCGCGTCAGGGTCTCTTGACTTTTCCATTGCGTGTTTAGGGAATTTCCTTTGGGGCAGTCCCGCCGGATTTTACAGTTTACTTCCCGGGAGCTGCTCCGTCCAGCAGCAAGCTGGGTGGGGGAGCTGCTCCGTAAGGCCCGGTTAAGAAATTCCAGTCTCTTAACCGTTACTTACACACCCTTTTGCTCCCTTAGGCCTCCAGCGCGGCGAGGGCAAGCAGCGCTATGGGATGCCCGGTACTCCTTTGGGATAACCGTGAAACCTCTGTGCTCCGGCACGGCTCGCCTTGCTTTCAAACTGGTGCCGGCCCTGTATGCGGGGCTGGGGTGGAGGGCAAGCAGCCCGCCCCCCGCTTTGAGCATAGGGGCGTCCCTAAAACCTGCCCCGAGCCCACGTGGGGGTCTGCGCTGCGGAGGGTCACTCGAGCGTGGGTAATATTGGCTCGAGGGGCCGTCAGGGCTTCGGTTAAGCGTGGAGCGGCTTTGTTTCCCCTGCTCGGCTGTCGCGGTGCCTCGTGCCGACGGGATCTGAGGCTCTTCTCCAGCAGCGGGTTTTTTGACATGACAGATGGCAGCAGGTCAGAAATACCAGGCGAATCCCTCTGGGTTACTGACTCGGATGGGCTGTGCCTTCTCCTCAGGTGCTTTCCCAGCCTGGCACGTCAATGCAGATGAAAATCCCAAGGAGAAACCCACGTGCTCCTCTCGAGCCTTTCCGTTTCAGCACGTCGCCGGTGGGTTGCTCGCGTGCTTCGGCTTGTTTTGCTCGCAAAAGAGGAAAAAACCAATAGAGCGTGCCCATGTCTTGGGCTATTTTGACATCCGCGTGGCCAAGGTCATCTGATCTGCTCTCCTTGAAGGCTCGGAGAGGCTGGAGATGGGTGGTGGCTGGCCTTGGCTCCCAGGCGGTGGCCAGCTGCGTGTTGACTGGTGCTGCTGGGAGGTGAGATATCCGAGTCCGTCCGCGTTTGTCCCACAGGCAGTTGTACGTGGAAAAAATCCAGACTAGGCCATGCAAAAAGAGAAGAATATTTGGCTTTCATAAAGAAAGGCTGGATGCACATGCAATGGGGGGAAAAGCCAGGACGAGACCCAGGTTGGTGATAATCGCCTTAGACATCGGAGATGGGGAAGGCTACAGGCCTGGCAACGGGAAACGTGAGAGGTAAAACTGCACTGATTGCCCAAACAAGTGCAAACCGGCCGGCAAAGTGTACAGAAAAGCTGGGGCCCCGCCAGTTCCTCCTCGTCCCGTGTGGCTGCCCCCGTGCCAAGGAGCCAAACCCATCTTTGGGGAAGGAAGAAGGGAAAGAAGAGCGGGGGAGAGGACGAGGGCTGCTGATGCTTTCCTTCCCAGTCCCACGGTGCCCTCGAGGCAAGCGTTCAAGTGTAGGTTGGAGGAAACCGAGGACTTCACAGCGAAATTCACCCTAACGGGGTGTTCCGGGAAGCGAAGCAAGCAAAGGAGGGGCTGGTGTCCTGGCTCTGGGAAGGGGCCCCTCATCCTACAGAAGATGCTCCCCGTTTCCCACCCTCGCATCCTCGGGGGGGATGATGCTCTCGCGCTTTGCCGACTTCCCCCAAGCCCCAAGCGTTGGCGAAAGCTGGTGTCGCTGCCGCGCCGTGAGCCGGGCCGCGATGAACGCCGCTTTTAAGAGCGCGCCTCTGGTGTAAAAGCGCGGGGGGCCCAGATGGGGTAAATAATTTAAAAAAAAAAAGAGGGAATGGGGGGAAAAAGGGGAGAGGGGGTGGAGAAAGAAGGGACAAAAGACGCGAGGCGCGGGGGGAGGCGGTTCGCGGGAGGCGGCCGGGCGCGGCGCAGCACCGCCCGCGGGGCCGGGCCGGGGCCGGGGCTGGGCCGGGCCGGGGCCGCCCCCGGCGGGGCGGAGCGGAGCGGGGCGGCGGGGCCGGAGCCGGCGGGGCCGTGCGGGGCCGCGGTAGGTGCTGCGGCGGCGGCGGCGGCGGGGGGGGCGCGGGCGGGCGGGGCCGGGGGGGCCGCGGGGGGATGCGCCGAGCGGGCCCACGCTCCATCCTCCCGCGACGGGAGGCTCTGTGCGACACCCCCGCTCCCCCTCCGCTCGGCCCGGCCCTGCCCCGGCGCCGGGGAACCTCCTTGCAAAGCCCGGCGGGGCCGGGCGGTCGTTGGCGGGGCGTTTTGCAACGCCCCCGCGTCGCTGCCGTGGTTTAAGCGGCTTAGTTTGCACAGCCTGCTTAGTTGAGAAGTCGTTTTCCCCGAGCCCGCCGAGGTTAATGCTGGGCGAGGAGTCATTTTGCGAAGGCTCGGTGACGTTACGCTAGGTTAGGAGTCGCTTTGCGAAGGCTCGGTGACGTTACGCTAGGTTAGGAGTCGCTTTGCGAAGGCTCGGTGATGTTATCTTAGCGTGCAAAGCCTGGTGGCGTGGCATGAGTTTACCAGTCCTTTCGGAAAGCCTGGTGGCGTGACGCCAGTTACGGGTTGCTCTGCGAAGCCCGGTGGTGGTGTTAGTTTACGAGCTGTTAATTTTTTCCGGAGCCTCGTATGAGCTGAGGTTTCCTGCTTTAGCAAGGCCGAGGGGACGGGTTAATTATTAATGATGGGTAGAAGCGTGGGTGCTGCCGCTGGGGAGCCCGTGCCCGCCGTGTCTCGGTCCCCCCTCCCGCTCCTTTTCGGGGATCCAGCCGTGCCCGCGCTGAGCCGGTTCAGGTCGCTCATCCGGCGCTGGCTGGTGGGCGATGGCGGGCCGAAGGAGGGGGGAGCCTCGCGGAGCGGCTCGCGAGCAACGGTTTGCAACCGCCGTGTGATAATCTCTGTCTTGGTGGTTGTTTTTTGCAGCGTGCCGGCGCTATGCACCCGGCAGCCGGCAGCTTTCCCCCGGCCGAGGAGCCCCTGATCCAGGAGCCCTTGTTGAACAGATATGGCCAGCAAAAGCCAAGCGACCGCTTACATGGGGCCTACGTTATTTTTTTCCTCTTGGGCATCGGGTCCCTGCTGCCCTGGAATTTTTTCATCACGGCAAAGCACTACTGGATGTACAAGCTGCAGAACTGCTCGGATCAGGCAGGCCCGGTGGGACAGGCGGCGTCGGATCTGCGGGTGAGTGTCCTGCTTTCAAGGCAGGAAAAAAACCCCCTTATTTCCTTCCTAACTTGCTCTTTTTCCCCTCCGCTTCCCCAGAAGGTGAGCGAACGTCCTCTGGGGTTTTGCCTGCTGCAGACCAGGGGTAGAAGTTTATTTGGGGAGCCCAAATCTTTGCAGGAAAGCCGCTTAAAACTAAAAGGCGTAGCGCTCTGTGGGCTGTCTTCTACCTGTATTTGAAGCGCTAAGGTTTAAGGTGCGTTTAAAAAATTCGGCTTAACTTGCCTCATAAGCAAGGCTGCCTGTCAGAGGGCGATTTCTACGGTGCAAGGTAAAAATCTATGGGGATTTCGGTGCTTCATGCTCGGTGAGCCCCCAGGCCCCGCAGGGCTCTGTGCTTTTCCAGCCGGACTCAGCCGCAGGTCCCTGCGTCCTGGGAGATAAAGCGCCCCGACCCTCTGGCTCCGCGGCGAGGCGTCGAACGCGTTTGAGGCGTTTTCTCCCTTGCGCTGGCTGGTGCAGCCCGTCGTTCGGAGGCAGCAGCGGGGCTTTGGAGGAGCACCAGCGCCGGAGCGCGCCGCTTGCGATCGTCTCGAGCTCCCCCCGCCCTGGGTGCTTTACTGCTTTTCCTGCAAGATCTGGCAGGTGCGACCAGAATATCTCCTTGCAGCGATCGACATCTGGCTTTTGGCATATGGGACGAGGAGCTTGTCACGGGGCGATTGATGAGCCGGCCTTGGGGCCGCAGGCTTGATGGCCTCTCTTTTTCTCCCCAAAAAAGCCGCCTTCCCTTGCTCCTCCTGCCACAGCAGGGTTATTTCCCCGTGCTCCCCTGGCGAAGCAAAGGCATTTCTTTGTGGCTGGAAAAAGCGTTGGCGTGATGAGGCTGCGTCCCGTCCTCCTCCTGTCGCTGAGCTTGTTCAAGTGGTTTGGGCACATTTTATTTTTATATAAACACAGAGCCGGGTGCGACGCCCACGTTTTCCCTGTGATTTCTCACACCAGTACGGCATCCACGGCTGTTTTAATTTTAATGGTTGTTAAGCCGGCTGCTTTTTTGACGGGGAGAAAGCAAAGTGTCGCTGACGGTGCTTGTACCACGACGCCGAAGTACCGGTGTGCGGGTGTAAATCGAGATAGTGGGTGGATTAAACCAGTGGAGACCAAGCCCCCGTGGTGCCCGAAGACCACAAATAGGCTGTCCCGTAGACCTCACTAGACGTCTCCTTCCTAAAAACTCCTGCACAGCTGTATTCCTGGTCGGATTATTTTGATGAAAAGTTGCTTTTCCTCTTTCTGTACTGCCGTGGCGCAATGCTTTTTACTTCCTCCAGTGAAAAGGAACCTGGCTCTATCCGTGGCAGTCGAGCCTGATCAAAAATAAACCGGTCGGCCCCGTTTTTGGGATGGCGAGCCACGGCACCGCGGCGGGAGGGCTTACCTGCAAACAGAGCTGGAGCGTGGAAAGACGCGCCTGCGACCGGCAGCCTGCTCCTGGCTCCAGCCTGCTCGCTGCTGCTAATTTCATGCCCCGTGCTCCAGGTAACGCTCCGGTGCCTTCGGCCGCCGCCGTGGGCCTGGGTTGCTTTTCCAGCCCCGGCGGGAGCCCAGCTGCCGAGTCCAGGCTGGAGCAGAATAAAAACTACTTTGCAAAAGCATCTTGGCAACTCCGGGCAGCGCTGGCCGACGCCGGTGACTCATTTGCCACCGTGATGCTTTGTTCTTGTTTGGGGTTCTTTTTAAGGGGCCAAGCGCACGGTGCGCGCCACGGCAGCGTGTTTGAAGATGCTGTAGTTAATATAGGGTCAAACATCTCCGTTACGTGCCTCGGCTCTGCGGCTGAGGGATGACACCTTCCCCTGCGAGAGGCGGAGGTGGGAGGAAGATGTCAGGTTTGCTTTGGGGATTATTATTTATTATTAGCCGGGAAAGGGGCGTCAGTCTTTCAGCACTTGCGTTTCTCCTCTAAAACCATGTCGGCAACAGGGAGTGCCGCCCTTGCGAGCGAGGGATGCCCAGAGGAGATGAGCCGGCCGGCCAGGGAGGGCTCAGCAGAAAGGGAGAGCAACAAGGTATATCTCGCATAGCCAAAATTAGCTCTGGAAGCATGTCTGTGATGAGAGAGTTACCATCGGAGCTGGATTAACACCTAACGAGCAGGAGCGAAGAGGTGAGAGGACTGTGGAGCCTGATATTTTCCCTTGGTCCAGGCACGGATTAAATTTGCCACCCGCCGTTCTGCTCCCGCATTAAAAACGCGGTGCGAGGGCTTTCCCTTTTCACAGGAACGGCAGCAATTGCGACCCTTCTGCTTGGCTTTGCTTTTCCAGTAGGGTTTGGCCGTGGGTAAGGCAGGGCAGAATTTCCCAGTGCGGCGCAGGCTCCTCAGTTCCTTAAATGCTTCCCCGAGTCTCTTCCCACCGCTGGTGTGAGCAAGTTTGCTGGGAACGAATGAACGTTTCCCCGGGGTGCTCGAAACGCAGCATCCCCGCTGAGTTACTTCAAGTACGCTTCTGCTCGGTGGAAAGCGTTAGAAAGTCTCTTTTCCTCCCCAAAAGACAATTAACTTGGAAGTATATTAAATATCCCCAGGCCGGTTTGGGGATTTGTTTGAAGTAGGTTGGTAAATAAGTCTTAGTTTTAGCAGCCAACTTTGCATTTTGCTTTCTCTTTTCTCCTATAACTCATCGCGTGGCCGTAGAGCTTTGAGCCTCCTGCTTCGCTAAGCCAGTGCCGCAAGTGGAGGCATTTATGTCTCTGTCTATATGGACCCTCTAGGAGCGATTATTAGATTTCCCGTTGCTTACAGTAGAGCTCCTGATAGGGAAGAATAAATGAACACGCTTGTAAACTGATTAAAAGACTACGATGTAAAGCTGCGGAAAAAAAAAAAAAAGATGTAACGTGCAGAGAAAACGTGCCGAGTGCCTTCTCGCGCTCGGACGCGATGTGCCCCGTCTCTGTAGCTGGGTAACTGCGGAAAATGGAAGCCCGTCGCGATGGGGGTGAATACGTAGGTCATCCTCTTTGCGAGCATCGTCCTACCTGCTGGCTGAGATTCCCGCAGAAAAACCGGGAGATTAAGCACCTCGAGGGGAGGAGATGGAGCGGGCGCGCTTTAACAGCGCAATGCGTAAAATGGATTGAAAAATGTAAGCGTTTGGCTGCGATCTGGGCAAAGAAACCTCCCTGCGTGTGCTGTGGTTATCGCTTTCCGCGTGCCCAGCCTGACCTCTGCGCGAGGTGCGCTGGTGACTATCGACTGACGCTGCAGCCGGCTTGCTCGGATGATACACGGGTCCCCGGAGTAAATGTGCATCGAGCCTCAGTACAGCTTCTCAATGAGTTCCGTGCACGCAGAGAGGGAGGGAAAATAATGTCCCCGTGTCCCGACTTGGGCTGCTTTTGCTCGAGCACGTTCTCAGGTGTGGTGTTGGGGTTGCTCGGCGTGGAGAGGGATGCGCGGGTTTGCCAGCCATCGCGGGCTTTCGAGGCAGTTAGCTAATAATATTAATGCTTTTGTGCCCTGATGTATAAAAACCAGCCCTCCTGGAGCTCGGGTGTACGATAAAACGTTCGGGGGGGTTTGTCCAGGATGCCAGAGCCAGCAGGAGAAATTCAGACCTCCTTATTTCGGGTGCTGCCCCACGGGGCCGGTGCGGCCGTAAGGCAGGTGTTTCCTTCACCATTTTTGCTTCTGAATTTGTTATGCCCCTAATTTCTGGAAATATCCCAGGGCTGTTGGGGGATGAAAAAGCCCCGGGGGGGCCCGTTCCCGCTGCCTGTTGTCCTGAGCAGCTTTGCTACACGTGCTACAATGCAGCGGGGTGGACACCTCCATCGTAACTCCCCATGCACGCTGTGTCGTGCCGCGCTTAGGACCTGAAATTCATGTGTTGTTCCCCCTCCCTACCTTTTTTTTTTCTTTGTTTTCTTTTTTCCCGGCAGGACTTTTTTGAGAGTTACATCTCCATTGCTTCGACTGTGCCCTCGGTGCTGTGCCTGGTCGGAAACTTCTTGCTCGTCAACAAGTAGGTGCTGCTCCGTTCCCGGGTCCGTTAGCCGCGGCTCTCCCCGGCTTTGCCTGCGTCACTCCGGCCTTTCTCCGGCTTCAGCCGTGGCTCCCAGCTCAGCCTCCCCTTCCCTTGGGGGGACGTCACGGGGCATCGTGAGCGCAGCCTCCCTCTGCGGGCAAAACCCCCTCGTCCGGCCCTGCCTGAATTGCGGCCGGCTGAGATGAAGTGGGGTGAAGCACCCTGCTCCCCGCCAGCAGCACCCGTGCCTGGAGCTGGCTTGAGTTGCGCCACTGTAAATGAATTCCTAATAAATTCCTCGGTTAATTGCTTGACAAACGGTCTTTCCTCTTAAGAATGCCGTCGTTGTCACCAGGGGACGGGCTGAGGAGAGCTGGGCTCATCCAGGCAGGAGTAACGCCTTGCTCTAGTCCTACCAGCCATTGAGCTGGGTTAAGGGATGGAGCATCCGTGCCTCGGTGCGAGCTTGACTTCAGTCTGAAATAGCCACATCCCTTTATTTGGACCCTTCCTTATCCCAGATCAAACTCCCGTGGTGCCTTTGCGGGCGAAGAGGAATGTGTTTGTGTGCTTAATCTCTAGATCTCGGCTGCCGGTCCGGCTCCACGCCTCTCTCCCTCGCCCCTCCGTCCTGCCTCTGGCCAGCCCCTCCATCTCCCGGCTGCGTACTAAGCAACCTCCGTGCCCAAACGCGGCTAATTATCTCGTAGGGACGTGCCTGGGATTGCTTTCACCCCGCCTGCCGTGTTCCCCGGGCAGGCTGTATCGCTGCCACTGCGCATCGCTCCAGCGACGGGGGTGGCTCCCGATTTCTGGGAGAAATGGGTATTTACAGCTCAGTTGGGCTTATAGACTTCGTGAGTCCTACTGAGGGCAAAGGGGGAAATCGCAGAGTTGACACCCAAAGACTTCTGAGAAAAATCATTACTTTTTATTTCTCATCCCCCCCCTTTTTTTTTAATTTTCTTTGATCGTTCTCGCAGCAGAGGCATTGGTGCCTTCGCGTTACGGTTTTAAATACAGGAGCGTCTCCTTCCCCTTGTCCCCAGGGTGCCCGCCAGCGTCCGGATCCTGTCCTCCCTCTTCATCATGCTGGCCGTCTTCCTGGTGATCACGGTGCTCGTGAAGGTCGACACCTCCGCCTGGACCACCCGCTTCTTTGCCCTCACCATCGGCTGCGTGGTCGTCGTCAGCGGCGCCTCGACCGTCTTCACCAGCAGCATCTTCGGTGTGAGCAGCCACTTCCCCATGAAGAACTTGCAGGCGCTGATCTCGGGTTGGTGTCCCCCAGCCGCGCCGTCCCGGTGGGATCATGCTCTCGGGCTTTCTGTGGTTGGTTTTCTTTCCCTCTGCATCTGGTGTTTTGTCACGTGGGGTTTATTTTAGAAACTTAACTTTGCCTGAAAGATAAAGGGAAGTTGCTGAAGGAGAAACACGCTCGGTCACATGAGCCGGCGCTCTCGTTTCTCTAAATACCCGTAAACCCAAGTGCTGAGGGCTCAGCAGAGAGGAGGAGAGCAGCGGTCCTTCACCGTCCCCGCCCGGGGGGCGAACACCCTGCGGAGCCGCTCCAGCCAGCCTGGCGGCTTGACCTGCTTGCTTCTTCTGTGCGGGGAGAAGGAGATACGTCCCTCAGCTCCTCTCTGCGCGGCTGGAGGAATCTTCAGCTTTGCATTGTCTCCTCCTTTCCGTTCAGCGCTTCTGTGCGCTTCCGTGAGTGATGAGGGGCGCGTTGGGAGCCGTGAGTGATGAGCTCCCTGGAGGTTTGATAATGTTATAAATGGGCTGTGGAACAGCTGACAAACCGAGAGGAGAAGGGGAAAAAAATCAAGACAGAGACGTTTTTCCCGGGGCTGAGACAGGAGTGTTTTAATGAGTTTAGCCCAGCGGGGGAAATCACCACATCCCCGAGGTGACATACCTGTTGCTGGTGGCTTCAATTCCCATCTGGGGAGTGCAGCAGAGAGGTGGTTGTGTGTGTGCCGGTAGAAAGCCAAGTTTAGGCTTCGGGCAGGGTTTGGAGCTTCTCTGCAGGACGCAGCACATGCAAAGCCAGCAGGTCGGGTCCCATCCTGACCCTCGTGCGGTGCTGCGGCTGTGTTGGAAGGGGATGCAGGACCTGGGCTGTGATGCAGCCCCGCGAATAGCTGTGCTGCAGCGAGGCGTGGAAATGGAGATGAGCTGCACCCTGAGCCGGGTTTGGGGACCGGCGTGTGGGGTGGGGGGGCGAGCTGCTTCCCCGGGGGGGTTTGTGCGCACCAGGAGGTGTTAATAAGAGGACGCTGCTGTTTCTGGGTTCCCCCTCTGCATCAGAGTCCTCCTCGCTGGAGGTGCCGTGGGTTGCTCTCTGACACCTCCGTGGCCCTCACCTGCGCCCGCCTCGGTCCGGCTGGCTCGGCCCCGGGCGCTGAGCTCCGGCTCTGGTCCCCCGCACAGGTCAGGCCATGGGCGGCACGATCAGCGCCGTCGCCTCCGTGATAGACCTGGCGGCAGCGGCCGACATTACGGACAGCGCCCTGGCCTACTTCCTCACCGCTGACATCTTCATCGTCATCTGCATCATGATATACCTCCTCCTCCCCCGGCTGGAGTACTCCAGGTGCGTGCGCCAGCCCGCCGTGGGCATCCCACGAGCACGGGTTGGGAGGGTTTGCTCCTGCCGATGCCCAGCGGGGTTGCTGGGGGGACCCGTGGGATGCTTGCTGTGCCAGTCCCTGCTCCGTGTGTCCCCCCCCCCAACCCGGCATCCCACCCCGCACCCCGCGTGCCCGGGCGCTGTGCCGCCGCCGGCCACGCTTCCCCATTCGAGCGAAACCACAGACTGAAACTGGGCGCCCGCCCTGGCGCGTGCTGTGTTTCTGGCGAGCCCTCCCAGGGGGGAGAGGGGTGCTGATGCCGGGGCTTCCGAAACGCGTGAAGTCAGCGGAGAGCCCTCATCTGGAAGCGGCCAGCCAGGAGGGTCCCCACAGAGCTGGTACCCTGCAGGGTACCTGCAACATCAGGCACCGATGTGCGTGACCCGTTGGTCTGGTTGGTGCCTGCAACCCCCGAAACCACCTGCCCCCCCGCAAATGCCTGCAGGCAGTAGGGCCCCCCTGCGAATCACCGAGGGCGTAAAGGGGTCCCCGCGGTGGGGAGGAGGGGGTGGTGGGTCCCTGAGGGTCACCTCTCCGTACGAGGTGGGAGGTGCGATGGGGTCGCTGCAACCGCCTTCGCTGGGTCCAGCGGACATCCCTGCGTCGCCGACTTCTTTCCTGCTCTCTTTCCAAATCTCGGTTTGTGTTTCCCCTCCACGCACTCGGCTAATAATCTCCCTCCATCTCTTTTTCCAGGTATTACCTGAGCAGCCAGAAGGACAGCCCGTCTGCGGCCACCGTGCCGCCTGACAGCTCCGGGGACAGCGGAGGCACCGCAAATACCTCCTTCCTCCCAAAAAGCACTGGCATCCCCCCGCTCCGCCCCATCCTGCAGAAAACCGCCCTCCTCGGCTTCTGCCTCTTCTACGTCTTCTTCATCTCCATCATCATCTTCCCTTCTCTCTCCTCCAACATCGAGTCGGTCAGCAAGTCCTCGGGAAGCCTGTGGAGCACCAAGTACTTTGCGCCGCTCACCAGTTTCCTCCTGTACAACTTCGCTGACTGGTGCGGGAGGCAGATCACCGCGTGGATCCAGGTGCCCGGCCCCAGGAGCAAGCTGCTGCCCGCCCTCGTCCTCCTCAGGACCATCTTCCTCCCTCTCTTCATCCTCAGCAACTACCAACCCCGGGCTCACATCCGCACGGTGATCTTCAACCAAGACGTCTACCCGGTGGTCTTCACGGTGCTGCTGGGGCTGAGCAACGGCTACCTGGGGACGCTGGTCATCGTCTACGGGCCCAAGATCGTGCCGAAAGAGCTGGCCGAGGCAGCGGGGGTGGTGATGACGTTCTACCTCGTGCTGGGGCTGGCTGTGGGGTCCGCCTGCTCCGTCCTCATTGTCCACCTCGTGTAGAGGAGCAGCCGGGTGGGATGCCCTCGGTTTGCAGCGCTGCTGTCGGATATTTAGGGGTTTTTTTTCCCCCCAAAACCCAGGCACGCCGTGGTTTGGGGGTAGGCTGCCTGTCTTGGGAGGGGGGTTGCATCCACGGGGAAAAGTCCTCCTTCTGGGAAGGGGTGTCCCCTGTGCTTGGGAGGTCCCATCGGACATTTATCACTCTCCGGCTCGACCGGAGCAAACGGACCAAAACAGCCTCGTCCTCCCCAGGGAGCTCAGGGAAGCACTGGGGCCGCAGGGAAACCTGTCCCTCGCCCTGGTGCCAGGGGACAAGGGTGGCTTGGTGGTGCCACCGCGCTGGTTTTAAACTGGAACCAGGGCTTTTGGTGGCACCTTGGGTTTTGCTGCCTCATTGTTCCGAGTGCAGCCCTGCAGTATCCTGGTGGTCTTGGGGGGATCCCCCTTCATGTGATGGTGGTGGTGAGCTAAAGGGGGTTTGAGCCCTGGAGCACCTTCAAGCGAGGTTTGGGAGCGGCTAGCAGCCGCACCAGGGAGCAGGGCACTGTTTCGGGAGGATTTCATACATTCGTGCCACAAAAAAAGCCTATATAAGGGAAACCTCTCCACTTGGACTTCTGCTTGCTTTAATTTTGCCAAATAAGATCGAACGGAGGGATCATCCGCCTCCCAGCGTGGTGCTACTAGCGCCGGGGCTGTATGTCGTGGCCACCCCGCGACCATTTCTCCTGCCGCGACCGCGGTGTGATGGTTGTGGGCACCAACTTACCCGTCTGCAGCTGCGCCCCAGGGAAAGCGAAATGCCGAGTGGTCCTAACCTAAGGTTTTTAAGGTGCCTTTAGTCGGCGTTGAGAAAGGTCTGTAAAAGCCAGGGAGAGGTGTTAGCGAGGCTCTGATGTGATGCTCACAGCAGAAAGCGGATTAATTGACGTCGACGGGCGGCATATGGTCTCCAGATGTTTTCAGAGGGGTGAGCTCCTGTGACACCCAAAAATACGGCCCACCCAGAGAGGACTGGCTTTTAAAGTCACTTAAACTGCCATATGCAAATGCAGCCTGGCCCAAATACAATTATTGTATTTATTTTCTCAGATTGGGCGGATTTGCGGTCTAGGAGAGGTGAACTGGTAAGCAAGGATGGACTGGCATAAGTTGGCGTTGCAGCTGGTGCCTCAGGGATGCTGTCTACGGAAAATGCTTCCTTTGAGACCGGGCTGTGGGCAGACGCTCTACGGGAGGGACTTGCCCTCGGCATCTCGTGCTTGGCGGAGGAGCGGTGAAGCTGCCGGGCTGTCTCCTGGCTGCGGGGGTCAGCGAGAGGGAGGATGCGGGGCTGGCGCTGGTCCACCCGCGGCCGCCCCGGCTTCGCTGGGAGACCGGCGGGATCGCCGGTGGTTATTGCCGCGGGGTGACGCGTAGGCTCGGTGGGTGTCGGTTTTTTATATAAATCCTTCCCAGTGTTTAGTTTGGGCTCGTTGGCAAGACACACACGCAGTTTTGCTTTACGGCTGATTTTTATTTACACATAAAATCCAGACACGAGTGGAAAATTTACGAGGCGCGCGGTACCGAGGAGCAGCTTTACGGCACGCGACTTTGCACGTGCGGGCTCTTAACCCTGTCGCTTCGGTAGGTTTGCAGCCCTTCGGCCCCCGGCGCTTGGCCAGGGGCCGCTTTGGCCAGCGTTGACCCAGGTGAAGGTCCACCTCAGCATGAAGGGCTGGCTGGGTGCTGCTCGCGGGGGGGAGAGCTCTCCCATCGCCTCCGCGGGCGCTGCGGGGTTGCTTGGAGTAATGCAGTATTCGGTCGTGGCTGAAAAGCCCGAGCCAACCTCATCTGGGCGACCGAAACGTCCCTTTGTGGCCTTCGGTGCTTGCCAGCTGAGAGCGTGGTCTGCTCTCCTCGGCTCGCGCGCCTTCCCCCGCTCCCGGGTACGACGAGGTTCGGCTTGCGTGCGGACTGCTTCGCACCTCTGCTCGTCCTCTCCCTCGCGCTACAGACCAAATACCTCTCGAGAGAGAACTTCATTATCCGGTGCCGTTGCTAATAAAGTTAATTCCTGATCCTGCGCAGCTGCTGGTGTCTGGAGTGATTTCTCTTGGAGATGCACTGATGCACGCAGTTTTCCCTTGCAGTTTTCCTTCTGGTCATCCTTCTCTCCCAGCTCGGATTGTAAACTCGGAGCAATCACTGACAAGGGCCGGGTGAATTGCTTTGAGAGCCCGGTTATTCTAATTTAATATCTCCAAATGACCTGCAGGTAGGTGTGGAGAGCATGCTTATTGCATCTGCAGGGGGAAGCCAGCAAAAAGGGAATTTGTCCTTTGTCTTTGGTGGTACTCAGCTAAGGAAAGTTAGAGAAATGAGGGGAAAAATCAATACAGGTTCAAATTGGGCAAGAATCGGGTCTGGGCGTATAGCAGGGACTGCTGGCAGGAGCACCACGGCACGGGGATGGATGCTGACAGGCGGCCTGAGCCATGAGCGTGCGGGTGATCCCCCCGCGAAAGGGGACGGGTAATTTATAGGGTATTGCATATAACGGCAGGGAGGTAATTGCTGCCGTATACTGCCCGGGCAAAGCCGCATCTGATGCTCTGCGTAGGCCGTATCGAAGAGCTCAAGGTAAGAAAACGCAGAACGATGAGGGAAACAGCGGTCGCAAGGCAGAATGGAGGATGCCGCCTCTCAGATGCGTCCGTCGAAACGCAACCACAGTTTATTTCTTGATGGTTTTAAATAATGTATCTTTGACAAGGACTGCGGCCATCGCAACCTGGTTTCCAGTTCAGGAGCGACGCGTGCTCCCCGCTCCACACCAGCGTCGAGGTGGGACAGCCAGCAGACGTGCCGCGGGGCTCAACGCCTGCTTCGTGGTGGTTAGCCAGGAGGTTACGCTTGCTTCTCCTACGCTTTGCAAGAGGGAGTTGCTCCCCAGGTCTTTCTTTGGACCCGGGATGCCCGAGGTCCAGAGGAAGACCTCGGGTACGGGCAGGGCTGGGAGCTGAGCTGCGTCCGTGAGTCTTCCTCACCTGCCCAAAACGGCGTTGCCAGATTTTTCTCTCTTTAATGACCGCCATCCCCTCGGCTGCTGAAGGAGGACTAGCAGGGTCTGTCAACGTTTCCACCACCTTTCAGCCGCGGAAAGCCAGGGCTCGGCCTCATCTCGCCAGCGGGCGTAAAATGAGCGAGGCAGGCGCTTGCAAAATTCATGAGGGTGGGCCCCCGAAGCGAAACTGAATCCAAGACGGGCACGGATCCCTGCGCGGTGCCAAGCGGCACAGCCACCGCTTGCCCAGCGCTCGGGGCCGGCGTCGCTGGCAAAACGAGGGGGCGGAGGGAGAGCCCCCGCGCTGCGGAGGGCTGGCAGCCCGGCACGGCCGGGATGCTGCGCCTGCCCCACGCTGCCTTCTCCAGCGGCCCCGGGTGTTCAATCCAACGGGCCGAGGGGAGGTGAAAGCCGTGAGCTGGCAGAGCAATGCCAGCGGGACGGGAGGGAGCGGGAGAGGGCTGGATGAAAGGGCAGAAAGCGGAGGAGACGCATCTGTTGCGGCTTCTGCTCAGAGGAGACTAACTGAGCCCGTGCCCGACCTTTTGCTGTCCTCTCTCTCAGCTTAGTGGTGCCAGCTACTGCTCCCTGCTTCAGAGCTGGAGCATTTAAGTGTAGGTATTCGGGGCTTTAAAGCAAACAAATGTGCTCTGGGAGGAAAGGAGGCTTGTGCTGCAGAGTGATACTCATCTCCCATCGGTTGCAAGTGACTTGCCCTCTTTCTCTCGGATCTCCAAAGCCTGGTCTAGCCTGTCCCCCCTTGGTGGAGTGCCCCACAGGGTAGAAATGCTGGCCTCTGCGATACCAGCCTTTGCTTTATAGAGGTTTTGGTGCAGGACTATTACCCTTTGGGAGGTGGAAGCATCTTTGAAACAACCTCGTTATGCTTCAGCATCGCCTTGCCGGTGACCAGAGCAGCTCTGCTGCCTCTCGGTTGCTCCGTTGTACGTGTTTTGGGGCAGGACTCACCCTTTCGGTTTTTTGCCAGGATGCACTGCGGGTCAAAAGCCCAGACAGCTGAAGCGGGATCGCCTTTGGTGGCTCGACTGCGGGAGCAGGGGCCTGCTAGGGTGGTGGTACCCGGTACCCGGCAGGGCGCCCGCCCGGCAGCGCAGAGCATCCCTGCGCGTCTGCATCCGTGCCTGTCCCCGGCACCCCGACGAGGCTCCTAACGAGCTCTGGGGGTCCCTGCGGCCGGCCAGGGGCCAGCGTCCATGACCTCGTTCTTAATTAACACCCTGTGGCAGCTTCATTTGTATGGGCAGCGGGGTCCCCCGGCAGCGCCCTGTTCCGCACGGCCGCTCGGGCAGCGTGCGGAGAGCCGTCACCCCACCGCAGACGAGGTGATGCTCTCCGACCCCTGCCCCTCCAAAACGCTGCCGCCTCCCCCTCCGCAGCCGGGGACAAGGTATTTTCAAGGTATTTTAGCTCTTAGCCCTTTTTCCCCTTCGCGTGCGCTTGCGCGCGCGGGGTTGAAGCTTGCCAACCTCCGCGGCGACGAGCGTCCTCCCGAAAAGGAGAGCGCGAGCCAAGGGCTCGAAACGCCGGCGGCCGGTGTCTTCGGCGGGGGCTCGGGGACGGCCACGGTCCCCAGCAGATGAGCCGAGCTGATCCTGCCCCTCCGCGGGCGCCCCAGAGCAAAAAAACCTCGGCTCCGAAACCTCGCCAGCCAGCTGCAGGCCTGCCCGGCTGCTGTTCTCCTTTTACATGTTTTATGGAGTAATTTGTACTATATTTACACGACGGTGATAAACAGTTTTTAAAATGGAAGCGAAGAAAACGCGGTTGAATGAATTGTTACAAAAAAGCCCTGTTTGCCATTCCAGCAGGGGGAAAAAAAGGGATAAAAATCACCATCCTAGGGACATGCTGTTCGTCAGATCTGGGTATTTTTTCCCTTGATTTGTGTGCCTAATGTGAGAAGAAGAAGTCGCAGATGCATGCTGAATTCTGCAGGGAACATATGCATGCATTTAAATCATTTACAGCATTTACTGATGCAATTGTAAAGCACATTATTTTTCTGCATTTGTAATTAGGCTCTAAACAGATGGTGAAGGACTGTAGCTCCTGATTAGACAGGCTTGCGCTCTGTTGGACGGCACTGCGAGAACAAACTGAGCTCAGAAAGTTTTCCTCCTAATTTATCACGCCGTGGCGGGGGGGGGGGGGGGGGGGGGGGGTAGAGTATCTGGGGCTGGCTGAGCACGAATTCCAGCGTGCCCGTAGCAGGCTGGGCAAAGCCGAGGGAGCCGGCGGGGCCGTTCCCTCTGCCACCCCTGCCTGCTGATGGATGGGGCGCGCACACGCACCCCCCCGCCTCCAGCTCAGCTTCGATTCCAGATTTGGTAACCCCGCCTCGCTCCGCGCCGCACAGCTTCGGGTACCCGACAGCGCAGGATGGAGCGTCTGCTTTGACAAATGCTTTTAATATGAAGCAGAAGGCTTGGGTTTGAGAAGGGGCTTTCAAGCGGGAGCAAGCTCCAGGCTCGCGGCCGCGTACGAGGAGCGAGCGCGCCTGCCCGGCGTTAGCTCTGCTCTTTGGCATCGCCTTTTTTGCGCCGCCCTGGCGAGCCCTCGGCTCGGCAAGGTGGGTAGAGCTCTCCTGCGCCTCTACTGGGGGCAACCTTGGGAGCTTCAACAGCAACGTGTGGTTGGCCCATTGGATCTCCATCTCTAGGACCTGGCTCCCGATTTCAATGCATCACCTCGGAGACCCGCTAGCCTCGTTTTTGAGCTTAAACAGCAGCAGCAGCTCTTCGCAGCCGAAGTGCGAGTACCTCCACGCTGAGCCCGTGGTCCCTTGCACGCACCCTCGCTCCAGCTGGTCAGGAGTCACCCCTCACTATCCTGTAGTCACGCAGAGGAGAATTTATTAGGTGTCATTTGTATTTCTTCCTACGGTTTCTCATTTTCCTGGCTTACCTCCTTAAATTACAGGCGTGTGAATCCGGCCAAAATGGATTAAACGAGGGGCAGCTGGGAGAGCAGAGCGACGCAGAAGAGGAGCACGACGTGGGCCTGAGCAGCTCAGGTAGACCCGTGGGTCGCTGGGCGAGCAGCATAGGTGCCCTCCGGGTTTCCCCTGAGGCAACCGTGTGACCAAATTCACCTTGTGTCCCCTTTGCTCCTTCCCTCCCAGCTGGGCAAATGGTGATCACCTTCCCCTGGGTCTTTGCCTTGCTGAGCTCCCCTGGGTGACCCTCAAGGTTACGCACAGGGATGCCCACGAGGGGCCAAGATGCCCAAGAGGGAGGTCGTCTTCTAGCTGGCGCAGCGCTCTGGGCAGTCCCTGACCCCAAAAGGGGACAACCTGGAGGTGCAGCTCGGAGACCGCGCTGCGGGGAAGGCGACGCGTGCACCGTGCGAAGCCAGCACGGCAAAGGGTATGGTGGCTCCGTGAGCCATCGATTTTTGAGGTCCCCAGGTCCTCCTCTGGCTCGTGTGCTCAGCCCACCGTCGCAGGGCACAGCTCTAAGCACGGCGGTGCCTTTGCTGCCCGTGCTCACGATGGCAAGGGGAACGGGAAGGAGAAACCGCCTGAAAATCACGCAGAAAAGCCGCACGAGGTGGGGTGGCACCGAAGCTGCCAGCTCTGGGATGACGCCCGGCGCTGCCTCGCCCAGCAAAACGCGGCAGAGGTTGTGGGGTGCTGCTCTAAGGTCGTTAGAGCAGGGACCACGCTTGAGCCGCGCTGGCTGGCCTCCCGCTGGGTCGTCCTCGCTGCCCAAAGCGCCTGGGGAGGGCGAGAGGCGTCGCTGCTCGGGGGGGGGGGACCCGTGCAGGGAAGGGTGGCCCCAGCCACCACCTCCTGCAACCTCAGCGCTTGCGGCTTCTCCAGGGCAGCGCCAGGCGCGGGGGGCAAAGCAAGCGGAGGGGCAAAGGGCGTAGGGCAGGAGGACGCATCCAGCCCGGCCGGGGATGGAGCTGCGAGAGGGCTGTCGTGAGGGTGCTGTGCCTGTAGATGGCACCTTTTACTCTGCCTCTGCTGAGGAGGACGGAAAAACTGGGGGAGAAAAACTGGCCGGTAAGGTAGGGCTCAAAGCGAAGAGAAAGATGCTTTTGGTGCGTGGCGTGGAGCGACTCAGGGTAGTCATCTCCCTGGGAGCAAAGGCCCCGGCTCCCAGAGCCGTCCCCTCTCGCCCCGTGCTCTTGCTCAAGATCGCCTGTCACAATCGTCACCAAACGGCCGCTGCTCTGTGGCTTTACTCACATTCCCCATCAGTAGGAAATGACACCGAGGGCTGTTTCAAAAGCCGCTGAAGAGCACCCCCAGCTGCTCCGAGAGTTGCTATGAAGGTTGGGGGGTTTTTTTTAATCCTCATTAACCCCTTCTGGATGGAAGAAGCCCAGCCAGGGGCCACTGGGCGCTCTCCGTGTCCTTAGCAGGGGACACGTCCTGCCCGCTCCCGTGAGCACAGCTTGGGCTGCAAAGGGAGACGATGCATTTTGCAAACGGGCCGCTTCGGGGTCCGCAAAGGGCAGAGCTTCGGGGCTTGGGCCACGTCCGTTCGGGGTGGTCCTGCAAGGCCTTTTGGCCTTGCTCCTTCTGGCTGCGCCCCGGCTAGCTAGTCCCCATCGCCCCGGCCCAGCTGGGGATGCTCGGGCCAGGGGTAGCTCAGCCGGCCCCGCCGCTGAACGCGAGCTGGCAGGTCCCCGACGAAGGATGCCCCGTGAATGGGGCACGTGCCGCAAACGCGTGCCCAGCGCCTGCCCTTCCCGCCACCTTGGAACGCATTTGCGTCACCCTCCATACGGCCTGTCACCTTACGCCGCCGCAGTTTGAATCGCAGAACTTCTCTATTTCTAAAGGAAAAAAAAAATAAACCAGCTGCTTTTTTCAGCGCTTTTCTTCCACGGAGACAGAAAACGCGAGCAATCCCTTAACTTTGCTCAGATTCCTCGCCAGCCTCCTTCGCTCGCAAATTCCTAAACAAACAGCGTGATCCCAATATTGGCCTTAAAATTCCGTGTGAAATGGACCTGGAAATTAATTTCACACCGGAAAAAAACGGCTCACCGTCAGCCGCAGCGCGGGTGGTCGAAAAGAAAAACCCTGCGACCGCCGTACAAATGAATTCTGCGGCTCGGGTGAGAGGGCAGCACGGGGGGGGCTGCCTCCCTCGCGCCGCCGTCCCGACCCACGCCGCGACGTGGGGTGCCGAAGAGCCGCGGGCGCTGGAGGATACCGCCATCCCCGAGGGGCTTGTGGTCTGGGGGGACAAAATCACCGTGTCCCCCAAAAAGCGAAAGGGCGTGGGCCGCTTCTTCCTGAGCAAAAAGCCCTCCTGCGCGGGTTTTATTTACCGAAAAAGGACGGCAGTTTGGGGAAGCACATCGAGGGATCCTTGTGGGAGACTCCTGGGGAAAAGGAGGCGTGAAGAAATGACTGATGGCACAATATCGCGCGCGCTGGTTGTCAGGCAGCTGATGTCCGCGCAGACCCTGGGGTCCGCGGCAGTACGTGGTCCGTGGCAAGCAGAGATAATTCAGTACCTTAGCTGGGCAGGATTTCGCACGTGCCTGCATTTTACTTTGCTTTCCATGCGATATTTCACCTATTTAAAGATTTAGAGACGAACGGCGATCCCACCTCTCGCAGCGGAAGGGGCAGGGAAGGCAGAGAGGAGCGATACGCCGCGGGGATAGTTGGATGGAGAAATATTTTGCGGTTAGAGAGAAAATGAGAGGGGGAGAAGCCCTGCAGTACAATTTCAAGGTTGAGCGAGCGGTGCCAGGAGGCTGCGAAGGCTCTGCCTAGCCGCTCCGCTTTCGCAGGCAGGGCCGAGACGGGAGGTCAGGGGATCCGGCTCAAAAAAAAAAAAAAATAAGGTTTCCCGGTAATGAGCCCATGGAGAAAGGCCGGGATAGCAGGGAGGTTATCCTAGCCCTCCTGCTAACTGCCGCGCTCCCTGCCTCGTCGGGTTGGCACTAATTGTGGTGGCCTCCGATCCCGGTGGCAACCGGGAGCGTCCCTCTGCTCGCGACGCTTACTTCGTTTTAGTCTTCAAAGCGGTCGGGACGCGAGCTGAAAGCCGGGGTGCGAAGCCAAGCCATAGGAACCGGGCAGTGATTAAGCAGAGCGACTAAATTATTCTGTTCAAGTAGAAACACCGACCTGAATTTATCACGGGAGTCGTTAAGTGAGACATCAACTTGTGCAAAGTCAGAGTGGCTACAGATAACGACCAGGCCTGAAATGTGTCTTCAAGTTGCTGAACATACGGTTTTGCTTTGGCTGTGCGCGTGCACGCTGCCTTGCGCCGATGAAGAGGACGAGGCAGGGATGAAGAGCCCAGGAGGGAAAAGCCACCCGGAGCGGCGCAGGGCTCAGCTCGGCAGGGTGCTCAGAGCCCCGCGTCGGTGACGCCTGCGCCCTTTGCGCTCCTCGGGGACCTGCAACTTTAGGACAAGCTCAATCCTCAGCACAGCCGGTACCACCCAGGTGGGGTGGGAGGAAATCACTTGCCGGCACCTTCGTTAACGGCAGGCAGCTCACCGCACTCAGCTGCTGCCGGGGCTCCTGGCTTTAACCCCAGAGCAGGCGCAGCCCCCTCCTGCCGCTCAACCAGGTTTGGGGGAGACCCCTGCCCCCGGGGGGGGGGTGTGTGTGGGGGGGGCTCCATCACCCCGGGGGGCTGCTGCAGAGCCCCCCTCGCCAGGGCTGAGGTGAGGGTAGCAGGAGCAGACCTCTGCCCAAATCGAATCCGTCAGCCCCGGAGCTGTGGTAATTGCATAATTAGCAGAAGCTGCTCAGGAGAGGCAAGGGCTTAATTATCCCCTCCTGCTCCTGCAGAGGCACTTGCCCGCTGCTGCTCCGGGAGGAGGGATGCGAAGGTGAGCGGAGGTAGGTGAGCAGGGCTCCAGGAGGGGCTTGAGCAGCACAGGCTGCGCTTCGTTACTGTTTTAATTAAAGCTGCTCGGGATGGGCTCTGGTGGGAAGGTAAAGCTTCTCCAAGCTGTGTGAGGCTCGTGTCTGTGTGTGCAGTGGGGCAGGACCCACGGCCCTGGCCCTCCTGGGGTTTGGGGACACGGAGAGCTGCTGGGGGCTGTGCCACCCCATCGGTGCGGGGACCGGGGCCGTTGCGGGCTGCTTTCTATGGCTTCGTTCCTTCCGAGAAGGCAAGAAATGGGGCGAAATGGTGGGATTTGGCCACCTTCCCTAAAGCGGCTTGTAGGGAGGGCTCGGACTGGAGGCAGGGAGTTGCCCTGCTGGGCTTAGGGAAGCCGGGATGACCCGGGCTCGGAGAAGACCGGTGGCAAGAGCGCGAAGGCTTAGGTGGCAACGCGCGGCGGCGGCGCGGCACAAATAACGCCGTGTCTGTAGAAACCGCGGCTTGGGGTGCCCGAGGGAGAGGAGCTCGGGAGGAAGAGCTGCCGTGGGGCTCTCCTGGCACACCCGCCAGCGGATCGCTTTCCCGCTCATGTATGATTTACGCGCTGCCCGGGCCTGCCGGCCGCTCCCGCACGAAGCTCCTAAAAATAATAATAATAACAACGGCAATTAAAGCCAAAGAGGCTGAGTTTAAACTTCGTGCGCCCGGTGCCTGCCTGGGGCTGAAGGTGTATTTGCAGAGGCACCCCCCGTCTCGGGGGGGCGGCTGCCGCACCGGGGGGGTGGAAGGGGGGGGTCGGTGGAACTGAAGTACCCGGTACCTGGGCGAGGGGCGCTGCGCCGCCCGCGTCAGCCGCCGCGCGGGCTCCTTCCCCACCCCTTCCTCCTCCTCCTCCTCCTCCTCCTCCTCCTCCTCCCGCCGCGGCTCACTCGGCTGGCAGGGCGGCCGCGGGGGGGCATGGAGGGTCGCCGCTGACACCGCGCACCGAGACCGCCGCCGCAGGTAATGCCCCGCGAGTTTTCTTTAGTCCGCGCGTGTTTATTTAGGGGGGGTGTGCGGAGGATGCGCGGGCGCGGAGCTGCCGGCATCCCCCCCCCCCCCCCCCCCCCCCTTTCCCAACCTCGCTTAGGGGTCCCACCGAGGGGACCACTTGCGTGGGGTGAGCGCTGCCATCAGCAGCACCGTTGTTGTTTTTGGGGGGGGGTCGCTGAGCGCGGGGGGTTCCGTGGCAGGGGGCGGGGAGCCCAACCTTTCTCCCTTTTAGCACAAAATAATTAATACTGCTGCTACCGCGTGCCGGTGCCGCTGTCCTGCCCCCCGTCCCCAAACCCCCCGTCCCCAACACCCCCCCCGGCTCGAACTCCGAGTTCGGCTCGGAAGGAGGAGGCGGCCAGAAGCCGCAAAGTTTCCCGGCCGAGCCGGGCTGAACTTCCTCCGCGGCGTGGGGAGGCGCGGGGACGCCGCAGCCCACGCGTGGGGCTGCGCGCGGGTCCGGCCCCAGCCGAGCCGCAAGGAAAAGGGGGGGGGTGGTGGTGGTGTTCATCCCTTCAAAAACCACATTAAATGGAAAAACAGCCTTTCAAAATGACAAACTTGCCCTGAATTTTTCTTTCTTGAGAAACCACTGTATTTGAGATTTTTTTTTTTTTTTTTTTTTTTTTTGCCCCCCGCTTCTTCTCTGGCTCCTCTTTTCCTCAATCTCTGGCAAAACCCGCGATCCTCTGTTCTTTAAATACACGTTTTCCTGACCGCCTCCGATTCCGACCCCTGCGCCCATCCCACTTGGCGTTGGCCAGGCACCTTCAGCTTTGAACTGTCACCGCCGGAGCCTTTATTTAAAGAAAATCCTCAAACTTCAAGCGCCTGCTCCCTACTAAAACCGGCCGGCTAAATTACATCCCCCGTCCTTCCAACTGGCCGAGTTTGGGGTTCATTCGGGGTGTAAGCTTTTTGTGGCAGGCACAGCTTTTTCCCCTGGTGCTGCTCTTGGGTTTGATCTACGCGGCGCCAGCCCCTTTGTTCTGATCCACAATTTTTTGGATGCTACGTGAAGGTAAATAATAGCCCGTGCCCGCTCGCAATTGCAAATACAGGTGTGGAGCTTCGTTACTGGTATTTAATGGGGAAAATGCAAGATCTGGGGTGTTGGTGGTAAAGACCTGTCTGGGGTGGGGGGAAAAAAGGAAAAAGAAACTAATAAGGCTGTCGATAGAAAAGGCAACTGTTCTTTAAAAAAAAAAAAATTGGAGAGGGAAAAGCGGAGCTGGGGTAGCTTATTTGGCCAAATAAGGGGGTGCGGGGGACGGGGTGCTCTGCGCTGGTGGGTAGCGGAGCTGGCTGGGGTGGGGGCGCAGCCCGGGACTCCCCCACGGGGACCCTGCGTGGGGAGGGTGAATCCAAACCCGGCGCCGTGCCGGCGATGCCTGGGGGTGCTGCCAGCACCCTCTTGCCAACCGCTGTCGTTTCCCCAAGCTGCCTCTCCTCTTGTCCACCAGCGTTTTGGGGGGGGTGATGCTGGAATGGGAAGTTTTCTATGCTGGCGCGTGGTTTTTTGTTGTTGTTTGGGTTTTCCCCCCCGTGCTGGGGGGCACAGATCCCCTGGGCATGACTGACGGCGAGGGGGGTCGGGAGGGCTGGCAGAGCTGCCGCCTCCCGGTGCCCGCCGCGGCCGGGCTGCACGCAACGAGCCCGGCTCCTTCCCGGGGTCTTCCCGGCGCATCCTGCGGCAGCCCGGGACGCCTCGTGCTGTGGGCTCGGCGCACGACAGCGCTACGGGATAGAGCTGGTGAAGGGATTTTTTAAATTTTTTTTTTTTTGGTGGGATAAGGTAGGCAGACTGTAGTTTTTGTAGCACCGAGTCAAGCCAGTATCGTGAAAATACGATGTTTTGTTTTAAAACCAAGTTGTAAAACACTCCCTTTTGGGGAAACTGTAAAAAATGACGTTATTTTCTTTAAAAGAAATTATTTTTTTTGGTGATAAGTGGGAGAAACAATGTCTGCAAGAGGTAGGAGCTGCGCAGCTCGGCTGTTTGCTGTAGCTGGGCCTGGGAAGGGCCCCCAGCCCATGTGCAGAGAGGCTGCGTGTCCCTCCCGGGCGCATCCCCAAATGTAGCAGGGAGGTAGCACCGGGAATGTTTGCTGCTGCCCGGCTGCAGTGATCTCCGGAATAACGTCCGTGGTATGGTGGCTCCTCCGCTGCCCCGGTGGAGGTATGCAAAGGAAAAGGGCACCGCAATCCGCTTTGGAGCACGCCCCAGGAGCAGCCGGGGTGGGGAGGGCGTCTTAAAAAGGATTTAATTTATGAAGTTTCTTACGTGTTCTGTGCAGGTGGTCTTGAGCACAGATTATTTTTGAATTTAAGAAGCTTTAGGATATGGGTTTGGCTTGATGAGGGGCCGGCCTGTGGCCTCTCGTTAGCAGCCGGGCTAACGCAGCCCGGTTAATTTAGCTGGAGGTTTGCTTTGTGAGCAAGAACAGTTCAAAGTGCATCCCAAAACTTCTGCGGTTTTTCCCCACTACAGTGTCCTGCTTCCTCCAATAAGACTTTTCATAATGTTACAGGAGGATGAGGGTTAGTTTGGGGCTTTTTATAGCCCAAGACCTAAAAACGTGAAAATTCACGCCTTTGCGCTTGCGTTGCTGCCGGACCCTACCTCAGCGTGCAGGTTCTGAAACGGGGAATCCCAGTGGTTAAGGCTCACCCAAATCTTCCAGATGTCCTGGATCTTGTGGT
Organism: Phoenicopterus ruber ruber; assembly: GCA_009819775.1. Lineage (NCBI taxonomy): Eukaryota > Metazoa > Chordata > Aves > Phoenicopteriformes > Phoenicopteridae > Phoenicopterus > Phoenicopterus ruber. The sequence goes on from CM020221.1 coordinate 4,114,088, forward strand.
TCGGTAACGACCAGGATAGTATAGCAGGGGCTGGAATAACATTTATGCACGTGCCGTGCACTGTGCCGAGCTCGAAGCTTCGGTCAACGTGGGCAGGAAACCTCTGGTTGTGGAGCGTGGTGGCTTTCAGTCCGTGGAGATGTTAGCACGTGGCTCCGGTGGGTGCTTGCCGACTGTGGTGTGCTCCGGGAATGACCGGAGGGGCCATCCCGAGCGCGCGTTGTCTCTTTTTCTGCTGGGCAGCCTTGCAGAAGCGTCCGCCCGAACCCGTGCCCCGGGGCCGAGGACCTCGCTGGATGCGTCTTGCGATGGAAACTCTGATCCGGCCGTGGGAGGGCCGTAACGTCCCCTCCCCAGCCTCTGCCAGGGCTTTTTTCCGTCCTTAGCCTGAATTGCTTTGCCCTGGTCTGCGCGTTTGATGTAACAGCCGCTCTCCAGGGGGGAAAGATGTCCTGCTCGGAGTGTGCTGGGGAAACAGTCAGTGGGGGCGAAATCCTGATGGGAATAGGGGGGTGTGCCGGTGCCCGGGCCGCTGCAGCTTTGAAAAGGGCGTGTAGGAGCGGGACTGGACAGCTTAGAGGGTCCTCAGCCACGGCTGGGCTCCTAGGAGGGCTTGCACGAACAAGCCTGTCACCGGTGATGAGCTACTGTCGTTTATCCAAATAACCTCATCTCTGCTGAACGCCTTTGCATTTCCGTTTGCCCCCCCTGCGCTCGGGGGCTGCTGTTTGGGATTGAGGCATTTTGGGGGGGGGTGGTGGTGGTGTGTGTTCCTCCTGAGCAGCCCCGTCTTCTCTTCCCTGTGCTGTCTCTACCGCTTTGTGTTTTTTTTTTTTTTTTTTCCCCTTTCCTAAAATTTCAGCTAGCAAGTGATTAGCCGCAGCGTGCCCACGGTGTTGCTCCATCAGGCAAAGCCTCACTTTTATTAGCTCGAACAGCCAGCGGGCCTTGAAAAGGTCTGTTGCGGCAAAGTGCCTCTCGCTGAAAGTTAAGTGAGCTTTGTGCGAAAGCAGCAAGGACACTTCTCGCTTGATTTGGATGAGGCAAGAAATGGCCTGAGAGCTTTTGCAGCTCAGGTTGCTCAGCGTGAGGGTGGTTTTTTTTGGTTTGGGTTGTGGTTTTTTTTTTTTTCCCTTCCTCCTCAGCACCTCTGTTTCTCTCTCTTTTTTTTGAGATCTACAGCCTGCAGTTTGAGTTACCAGAGGAATAAAAAAACCAGCCTTGTTGCTGCTTTTTAGGGATGCAAACGTCCACCTTGGAGCTCAGGAGCGGCTGGAGGCGAGATCCCGGGTGCGCACGTACCCGAGGTGTGTGCTGCCGGGGGCTTGGCGTGGTCTGCGCTGCCGTGAGCGTTTGCCGAGGGAGATGAAGTGAAACAACTAACCCAGCTTCTTCGGCAGGGCTTTGAAATGTGGTTTGGCTACTGATTGCCAAGAGCTCCCGGTTCCGTGGCTGATGGCTTGCTCTTGAACTTGATGATAAGGTTTTCAGTGCGTTGCTTGCACTATTATGGGCGATACTTAGATGAACTTTTCTTTTTTCTTCCCCCTTTTTTTTTTCCCTTTAAAAATCCCAAAGCAAAGAGAAGCCGTGTGCTCGCATCTGAAGCCGTGCGGGCGGGAGTGCCCCGGGATGTGTAAGCGCGGGCTGCGTGGCAGCGTTACAAGCTCGCTCAAAAACGTCGTGTCGGAGCCCGAGGATGCCGGGCGCTTCTCCCGCATCGTTGTGGTAGCGGTGCCTGGAAGCTCGGTCGGCAGGAGAGCCTGCCTGCTTCCAGGCAGGGCGCGAGGACAGGGCCGGCAGGCTTTGGGGCAGGCCTTCAGCAGCTGAACGTTTGCCGCTTTGTCCATTGCTATATGTTTTTTAAGAGTCTGGAGAGAGGCTCCTGTCTTGTGAGACCAGACCGTGCGTGCCGCTTCGCTGAGTTCAGCTTTCTCCCTCCTCCCAAAGCAATAATTCCCACCCTTCTTCCCCCTCCTCCTTTTTTTCCCCCCTCTTTTTTCTCTTTAAGCTAAGCTCTGTTGCTGTTGGCTGCTTTTCCACCTTTTCATCCCACGTTAGCATCATCTGCTCTGCAGCCCCGCTGCGCCTTTGCTGCCGTGCCTCCGTGTGCTGGGCTCCGTGTTGGTCCAGCCCAGGAACCGGGAGAGCCGGGAGCCCGTTGGCTTGGTCTCCATACCCCAGCCCACTCTGCCTCCTAGTTTAGGTGCTGCCGTTCCAGCTTACGTGAGGTTTTGTGATGGAAAATGGTTGCTAGTCACCATAGGCATCATAGCAACCGGTGCTGGAGACTCTGTAGAGCCAGTGCTGCCCCACTTAAAAAAAAAAAAATCGGGCATCTCCTCTTCCATCTACCCAAGAAAGACACTGCCTTTGCCGTGGAAGGATGGGTGGCCGTGCCTGCAGCGGTGGGGAATGGGGATCCCCCTTCCCAAAGCCCTCGGGGTGTTACGTTGATGTTGCACGAGTGAGGAGGTGAATTGGATGCTTGTACTCGTAGCACGGACTGATGTTCGCCGGGGATGCTGCGGCTGGGATGTGCTGCAGCGGAGGGTTGGCGTGTTGCTGACGCGGAGCCGGGCGGTTATGGGGTTTGTCTTATGGCGGTCGCAATGACTTGGAAAATCAATTTCATTTCCAACCCAAAGTTTTCCTGCGCGGGCTGAGAAGTTCGAACACGGTGTTTTCTTCTGCTCTTGGGCCGTTGGTTACACAATGTGTTCATGTTGTCTTGGAGCTAACGCTTGTTTCCTATGGGAAAGCAAACCTCTCACGGCCCCGGACAAAATGTTTCCACTCCCGTCCTTGCTTTGGAACGGGAGTTAACCGCTGGAAATGTGCAAACTCTGGTGTTACTTCTTGTTACGTGCCACCAGCTCTGGCTTTTTCCCCTCTGGAAGAAAGGTTTAAATGCCACCGATGGGCACTAGCCGGGATGCGCAGCCCCCCTCGGACTCGGATCCCCGGGGCTGGGCGGGGAGAAAACACCCGTGTCTCCAACCTCAGCTTTGCTTTCGGGGTGAAGGAAGGGGAGAGGGAGCATCTTTCGCCCTCTTCCTCCCGCAAGCGCCGGCTTGGGGCTCGGGTGGGTTGTGGCAGCCGCGGGCAGCCGTGCCCCCTCGCTCCCTGTGCTGCGGGCATCCGTCCTCCCCCCCACGTGCATACAAATAGGCTGGCCTGTATTTATTTAACAAGGGAATTTTTTCCTTCGCTGCAGGGAATAGAAGGAAAAAAAAAGGGCAAATTTTTTCACTGGGAACAAATCTCATTTTCAAGAGTCCTGACAAAATGAGCCATAAAATTACAATATTTCAAAGTGCTTCGTAATTCTAGCGCGGACGGCTCTTCATCATAGAATCTGAAAGCTCAGAAAATATAAAACTCATTAGATTAAAATAAACCACCTACCGCGTGGAAGAAAAGCTTATTTATCAATATCAATTTACTCCTGATTACCCTGTTCTGCAATTTGTTATTTTTAGGAATTATGATTTGTGTGTAGCTCACGCCAATATATGGGGGGAAAAAAAAAAATAAAAATTAACTTTTACTTTTTTTTCCCTTTTGAATCCTGCTTCTTGTAAAGATCTGGCCGAGAAGCAGTAAGAAGAAAAGGTGAATTTCTAGTGGTGCTTCCGTTTGAGGAGCAGAGGGATGGGAAAGCTGGGAAAGCGGGAGCGGCTGTGCCTCCGCAACCCGCCGTGCTCTGACGTGAGGGTTGGTGCCAAGCGACGTGCTTTGCCGAAGAGGATCGTGAGGGTGGTTTTCCTGATGCGCGTTTGGTGGTGGCCCTCCTTGGAGTGTCTCCTGGCCGCTCTTCCGAGGTGGCCAGTGTGACGATGGAGGAAGGTGGGGACGTTCCGGGGAAGAGGGGTCTTCCAGCGGCTGGCTGGATGCCGCGGCTGCGGTGGGGTCCTGGTGGCATCTCGGGGACTTCCACTCTGCCCACGAAGGGTGGGCAGCGCTGCCCACCGGGCTCCCCTCTTTGGGGGGGACGACATCCGTGCTGCATCGCCGGAGAAGGGGCTTTTTGGGAAGGCGCGTACGGTTTCCTCGCACGGGAGCCGTTTGGGAGACGCTTTGATTTACACTTTCATTTCTTCTTTATGCTCCTGGAACAGCGCGGAGCAAACGGAGAGGCTGACACTATAAATTTTGAGGCGCAAGTGTCGCGGTGCCGTTTTGGGGAAGGGAAGACCAGGTGGGGGGGGAGAGGGGCAGGGGGTTTGGGGACTGATTAAAGATGCCAGCAGCAGCTCGAACGCGAGAGCATCTCTGCCAGCGAGGCACAGCCGCCGCAGAAGCTGTTGCCGCTGCTCTGACGGAGGCAATTAAGTGTGTTTTGTGCGCGCGCGAGCCGCTCTCGTATGCAAGCGCCCCAACAGCGCATTTAAAAATAACCGATACAGGTGCACGGCCTGGAAGCCGGCGCTTAAGCACCCCGAGAGCAATGCGCGGCCCGGGCTCGAGAAGCGGGAGCATCTCTGCTCCGGTGTTCCGCGGAGGCGGGATGCTGGAAGGCTCTTGGAGCCTCGTTGCCAGCTTCCCCGGGATTAACGCGCGCCGAGGACCGGAGCGCGCGCCGGCCGGGCTCCGTCTGCGCAGCCAAGCGGGTGGGATCTTTGCCACGTTCAGGGATGCGGCGACGCTGTTCGAGCAGCAAAAAAAAGCCCCTTCCCGGGCGTTTGGGGCAAGCGGGCTGCAACCCCCCTGCTCGACCCGAGCTGGTTCCTAAACTTTCAAGCCCCGGCCCGCTTTGCAGAGCGGTGTTTCAGCGGTAGAGGCTCCTCCGGTTCCCATCCATCACCGTTTAATGCGGTTCTGTCTGCCGCTTCCCGTGCCTTGGGGAGCGGTTGCCAGCGGACTGGGAAATCTCTGGTTTAACATTAGCGCTTTTGCGGCCGGGAGACAACAGTTAAGTTCCCGGGGATGACTCGCCCGGAGACGTTATTATGCTGGAAACTGCACCGAGTGCTTCCTACAAAGAGCCTCTTTCAGGGAGAAGGTGCAATTTAATGTGCTCTTAGTCACAATTTTTAAGTTCTCCCCGGAGGTTTCTCAATCCCGTTCCTAAATTTGCAATATTCGAGTGAACCGTCTCGGAGAGCCAGTGAAGAGCTGCAATATTAATGAAGACAGACAAAATCAAAATGACATTTCAGGCGATTACTTACATAATGAAGTGACTGACTTGGAATATACAGTATTTAGATTTATCATGACACCCGAAAGAGGATGCCGTCAAGTGCCTTTATTTCTACATCACGTAAATTGTTTTTCCACTGCCCCGTTGCTTTTTAAACATGGCCTGCGAAGCCGGAAAATAATGTTTGCGCTCACTCGGGCTGATAGCGGCGCCGGTTTAGGGGAAAGTTAGCGTTTTTCTCAGCGGTGTTTTTGGCACGGCGGAAGGCGGAGGAAGAGCTCGGGGTTGGGCTCGTCTCCGTCGCGCCCTCTCCGGCAGCGTGAGCAGCTTTGGCTCTGCACCCCGGGCTCGATGTGCGGGCATGGAACTGCGTCGTCGTCCGCATCCGAGGTTCTCTCCTCCCTGAAACCTATTAAAGAAGGGGGGGAAAACGGAGAAGTTTGGGGTTTTTCTTTGTTAGAAGAGTCCGTTCTGCTTTTGTGGGCTGAACCTGAAGATTTAAAGGGCCTGATAGGATGCCTGGCTGCTGGGGAAGAGGTAGTTTTTGGTTAGAAAGTGGGGTTTTGGATGCTTTGCTGGCACCGAACACCCAGAAGTCAGAAACTTATCGGGGGGTGGAGGATTGAACTCTCCTGCCCTGTCCGTGTGTCACAGACCCGTGCCAAGTTTTCCGGGGAGACTGGCACGATGCGCCTACAAGTTAAGCAGTGCTGATCCCGAATGTCTTCTCAGGCTCGTGCTGAATTTCCTAGAGATGCACAAAAAAAAAAAAGACCACCGCAGTGTTTTTCTTGCCTAGGCACAGACCTCTTCCTCCAAGAGACTCTCTCCTGGCAAAATACCTGAAGAAATTAGGATTTAGGGCCCTTTCTATGGTGAGAGTTGTAACAAACGGTCTTCTCCGACACATCCACCAGTAAAAATAAAACGCGCGTTGCTTATTGCTTTGAAGCTCCTTTTGGGGGGTCTGCGGAGGTGGGGCTGGGGCGCGGGGTCCCTCGCGGAGGTGAGGACCGCCCCGCGGGGTGCCCCCGCATCTCTTTGGGTGGCAATGGGGCGCGGGGCTCACGGGTGCAGCCTGCGCCCGTCACGGTGCCAGGCTTTCGGGTAACCGCGCATCATCGGAGCGTACGGAGCGGGGTGCTGTAAAGGGAAGGCTGAGTAAACCGAGAGCGGTGGCGGGCGAGGTGGGACCCTGGGTTTATGGATATGTCCATTTGGGCGCTCCCCAAGCGGGAATCGCTTATCACAGCAGCTTGTTCAGGTCTGTTGCTTTAGGGATCTGTTCTCCGAGTGCTGGGCGAACCAAAATGCCGCGTATGCAACCAGCCGCAAGTGGAACAAGTCCCCCCTTGGGCTGGTAAATAGAAGATGCTGTTTATTCCCCGTTTCAGCCCTCACGGCTCGGGTCAGCGCTTGATCTCGAGTGGGAGCTGCCGATGGAGTTAACTAGGGGTTCGTCTCTGCGTCTGCTCCCCGAAAGGCTGGCTGTCGCATACGCTCTCTGCCTTTCGCATCCCGGGGTCTGGCGCTGTGTGGATGTAGGAGCTGGTAGGAGAAGCTTCCCCTGGCCCCCGCCTTTTGCAGCACCTGCGGAAACACGGAGAGCTTTAGAGACGGGTCGCTCCGGTGTCCTGCCTGCTTCAGGCTCGGCGTGAGCTGCCCGGGGGCTCCTGTTGTGCCTATGTGCTGTGTGTAACGTATAGGATTTATACTTGCCTCTGGGGTGGAATGTTGTGAAGTATCGCGTGTATGAATTTCCTTGCAGAGCGGGACTTTGAGGTTTGGTGGGGTTGGCTCAGAAAGAGCTTCGTACTTAATGGTCTGAAAACCATGGGAGGATGCGGCCGTGCGAAGCAGCTCCTTGTTGCTGTTTTATTCCGCTGCCTTGTTGCGAGGAGTCACGTGCTGTATCGAATGCGAAGCCGGGGAAATTTGAGAGGCAGAGCGGGATGCGGGCGCGTTTGCAAGCCTGGCTGCTCCCGGCGCTCTCGCAGCGCCTGCTTCGCAGCCCCCGCGGTGGTTTGAGGGGCTCTGCTTTGTCCTCTGGAATCCCGGTGCCTCTTCAGCGATTCTGGGTCAAGCTTCCCGCGCAGCTCTGCCGAAACATCCTAAATCCCGGTGCTGGTCGCTGGCTGCCGCGTGGCTCCCGGGTTGCGGCGGCTCTTCCTTACCCTCAGCATCCTGCTCGAGCGGCTCATCTCTGCGCCCGACCGCAGAGGTCACCGTGGCTTATCCCCTCGCGCGAGATGAGCAAACACGCTTTGGAAAGTGGAAAATAAAAAAAAAATGTATTGCCTACAGCAGGTTAATTCTGGTTTTGATTTGGCGCTTGCCGAGGGGGTGGTTGGGGCTGCGTGAAACAAAGTGGTGGTGGTGGGAGCCTTGGGTGAAGTGCCCTGTGCGAAAGCCAAGCGTTACCGAAACGTGGCTCTCCTGGGTGTCCCCTGCCTGGCCGAGCGACTGTGCCTGCGGTGTCGGGGCGCGAAGGTGCGAGCTGGGGCAGGGCTGCGTCCCCGAGCCCGCTTTGGGGAGGCAAGGTGGTATCTGGAAAGCGCTGGGCTTGACGCTGCCTTTCTTCTTTGGCAGGAACCATGAAGCGTCGTGCTGCTGCCGGCAACTTGCTGCTTCCCCTCTTGCTCCTGGAGCTGGTCTCTCTGGGTAAGTCGTCTGTCTGTCTGTCTGTCCAGTGCCATGCTCTCCTCTCCCCGCTCCTCTCCCTGCTCGGGTCTCGTGTTTGCGAGGTACGAGGGTAACGTTTGCTGCGTTTGTGGTCTCCTGGTCTAAAGGCGGAGCAGCCTTGCTGCGGCGATGGGGAGATGTGGATGGTAGGGGGAATCCCTCCTTCCCGGGAGGATTGGAAAGAGGCTTGGAGGAGGAGGAGGATGCGCTGGTGAACCCAACGGGGGTAGGTGCTCCTGGCGTATCTCGGTGGGAAGGCCTCGGCAGCTTCCAGATGTGGGTTCGTGGAGTCAAAGCTGGTCGTGGACCTGGCGATAGACACAGCATTAGGGTATTTTAGGTAAATAAAACCGAAAGGAAATTAGAGGGAGCGGACGCAAGGCAAGGATGCAAACCAGAAGCTTGTGAGGTGTTCAACAGCGGAGACATTACCGGCAGCAAAATTATAGCCTGAACCGTGCTTTAATATATGCTGTGTGGGAAATAACTCCTCTCTGAGCCGCAAAACCTCTTTTCTAATTCCAGCTGGAGGGAAGGGCAGGGCTTTGGGCAGGCAGAGCCTCCGTGGCCAGCTTTCCTCCGGCCGCCGGGCTCTGCCCCACCAGCGTGATGCTCCTGGAGGGGGGCGTGGGGTCCAGCCTGGCTGCTGGGTGGGAGCTTGCGGGACGACCGCAGCAAACGTGCCTCTCGGGCCAGGCTTTGGCGTATCCCGGGATGCATAAGGGCTGTAAACGTACAGCAAAGCCCCGTGAAAATCGGGATTGTCGCATGAATGGGCGAAAGCCCCGGGGTGCTGGGGGGGAGAGGGAGGCTGGGGGGGGATGCCTGTGTGGTGCTTGCTGATAAACAATAGCGAGCGTGTGTCCATTTGATAGCACTGTGCCCTTTGGAATAAAGGGTATTTTTTTTCCTTCCCCCCCCGCTAAAGCCTCAAGATGGCTGGCCCAGATTGGCAGCCTGATTAAGCGGTCGGTGGATGACATTAGCTGTGACTGACAAGCGCAGTCAATCTCCCTCTGGTGTCGGATGGGATCGAGTATAGCCTCACCAGTTAACTGCCCTGTCACTCCTCTGGAAGGGGGAAAAATAAGTAAAAAAAGACAACCCAGCGAGTCCTTTGCCCCAGGCTGAGCCTCCTAAAACTCGCCCCCTGGAGAGATCGCTTGCCGCAAGCGGTGCAGCGCATCCTTGGGAGGTGGGATGGTGGGTTTTGCTCGCCTGGCTGGGGACCTGCTCCTCCATCCCTGCCCGTGCGGCGGGTCGCAGCGCCCGGAGCCGGTGCGTGCGCGGCCCTGCTCGGGTCCCTGGCTGGACGCGGCAGATGGGCGACAGCGAGTCGCAAAGCCTTGGCGAGGCGGTGCAGGGAACCGGGGGTGTGGAGGCTTGCAGGTCCAGCAGTGCGTCAGCCCTTCTCTCCCAAGCCCTGCCCTGCCCTGCCCTGCCCAGGGCTTGGTTGTCATCTCCCTGAGGAGCTCCTGCCAAGCTCTGGCACGGCGCTTGTGCCCGGGATGGGGAGGAGAAGCGCGTGGATGCCCTGCCCTACGCCCTGGGGACTGCAGGTGATGGAGCTCCTCTTCCCAGAAGACTTGCAAAGCTCCCGGCGAAGCAATAAGCTGGGGTAAACGCAGAAGTGCAGCCCGAGTGGGCTCGGTGCGTTTGGAAGGGGATGGTTTAGCTCTGGCACGGCAGCGGAGTCTGCCTGCTCCTACCCAGCTACCGCCGCAGTCACCGGAGATGAGCAGAGACCTTCATCATCCCCAGGTGAGGAGGGACCAAGGGGTGCTAGCTAGAAGAACGGCCCCGCGATTACCGTGCTCTCGCATCAGCAGTGGCCAAGGATGCGAGTACTGGCTCTGAAGGGTAAAGTAGCAGCAGATTTTACAGGAGTAACGTGGAGCAGGCACGGAAGACAGGCACGTGGGGAAGAAAATCTCCCAGCACAGCAAACCAACGCTGATCGTGAGCCCTCGGAGCCTGTTGGTAGCACGTGAAGGAGGAATCAAGGATTACAAGTGGAAGTGGGGGCTTTCTGCCGTGCGCCTTGCTGGGGGACCGCGGGCAAGAGCGGTGTCGAGGGATGCAGCGATGGTATATCCCAGGGTATAGCCGGGTGGTTGCGGCAGTCTCGCAGGAGGAAAATCCAGCTGATGATCTGTTAGATGACGCCACAGATGATGGCCGGTTCGCAGCGATGCCTTTGGGAAAGCGTGAACTCGCTTTCAGGCTACGTGGTGTGCGGCTGTGATTCCCAAATTAACGTCTGTGAAAGGACCGGCGTGCCCAAAGCCAACAGAACGTTGACAGTCCTGGATTAAACGTGAAAGGAAAACTTCTGGAATCCCAGACGAGGTGGCAGGACGTACGTGCGGAAGACTTGCTGTTTCACAGACTGGCAAGGCACCTTTTGACAGCAGCCGGGTTACAAGGGTAAGACCTCCTGGCCAGGTCTGAGACGGGGAGAAGGTTCCTGAAGGCGCCCCAAGGATGCAGCCCTCGGCAGGGGCCTGGGCTGCGGGGGAGCTGGAAACGCTGTAGTTGGGAGGCGAGCGCTGGGGCTGGCCAGGGGGACGGGGCTGATCCCTTTTTTCTTTTGGGGGGAATGGTTTCCATTCGTCGTAGCACGCATCTTTTGACCTATATGTTTGCATCGTTCTGACGCTTTCTCTCCATCCCCTCCCATCGCACGGTGCCCTTCTGAACGCCGGCAGCGCGGGGACAGCCTCGCTCTTTATCCTGGGATTTGCAGCCCGAAGCAGAGCCCTCCCTCCGGACCCTCCTGCAGCTTTCCCCGCTCTCGGGTGCCCGGCGCGCTCCTCCCTTAGCACACCGGTCCCGTGCGCTCGCAGACCGGCGGTTTGAATGCCTCCCAGCGCCTGAGGCAGCTGCCTTTGGAAGATGTGACTTATTTTTGGTATATTGGTGATAGTAAGAAATGTATTTGGAAATAGAGGGGTTTGCAAAGATGAATCCCCTGCGGTAAGGGCTGCTTGGTGTGGTTTAGCCTCATCTGCCCCCTTCCAAGCCTGCCAGCCCCGGCACGGCAGCCAGGTATGAGTGCGCTTTGAAGCCTCCGGAGACGCCCCTAGCTCCAAATAACCCATTTTGTCAGAGTCCTTCTCATTTTCTTTCCAGGTACTTAACTCCGGAGGCTGAGATTTAAATGTGCCTTTGCAAGAGCGCTGCCTCTAGTGCTTTCCCACTTCTGGAGGTGTTTAACAAACCTGGTGCCTCGGGAAAGAGGGCAGTGCTGAAAATCCCCGTCGTGCTGCAGAGGGAGCCCCAGAGGAGCCCGGGCTGCTCCCCCATCCCGCATTCCCCCCGAGGGGGTTTCCCGTGGGTGCTGAGCAGGTTTGTGTGGGAGCACAGCTGGGACCTGCATCTGAAAGGTCTCGGGAACATCTCCCTCCGCCGGGAGCTTGGGAAAGATGCTGAAACGCGGTCTGGTTCTTGTTTCTCAAGGCGGGATGCTGAAGCGCCGGGCGCGAAGGTGCTGGCAAAGTGGAGCACGGTTAGGAAGGAAACCTGGACGCCTGATCTCATCCGGGCTTTGCTACGCCTTGGCCCGAAGCGATGTCCTTGCTATCGCAGCGTGGCTGGGGGGATGAGGGAGGCGATGCTGTACCGGCTGCGTGGAAAGGAGCCTGGCTGGATCCGCGCGTGGCGTGGCGGGGCTTTGCCGGGGGTGTCTGATGCCTGGCAGCTGACCTGCGGTCCTCCAACTCCCGCGGGCTTGGCCGGCTCCGGCTGCGTATCAAGGAAAACCCATCCCTCGGACACAGCCCCGTCAACGCCAAACCTTGTCGGAAAATGGTCGCGTTTCTCTCCCACCGCCTCTTTTCCTGCGTCCCTCGAACGGGAAATCTTTCCTGGTTGGCTTTCAGGCTGCGGTGGTGGTTCTCCTGCGTGCCCTGCGCTTGCCTCTGTCACCTAATGAGGTGCAGGGCCCTGCAGTCCGAGGGCAGGCTCGCGAGCTTCCAGCTCCGTTAAAAAAAAGGGAGCGGAAAGAAGTGAGCCTGGTTATTAAAGGTGAAAGGAGGCAATTAGAGGGAAAGGCGACGGGAGAGGGGAGGCGCACGGGGTTTTGCTGGGATGGCTGACAAGGCGAAAGGCTCTCAACCGTGGGAACGCAGCGAAGGTATTAATCACGCGCTAAAACAATAATTGATGTTCCTGCTCCCCGAGCTGTTGGCTTCCCCCTTCCCCTCTGCCTCCACCCTGCAAAAGAAAATACTAAAAAAAAGAAAGGCTGGCGGAGGGAAGCGGCTCCCCAACCGGCTTCTACGGGGACCGCGCGGTGCTTTCTGTCCTCCCGTTAGCCCTCGTCTCGGGGGTGCCCATCGCCGGCGTGATGCCGAGCGATGTGCCGTGGGTACCTCTGCGCCCTGAGCCTCTCCCAGCCGTGCTGGCCCGTGCACAATGAGCCGGGGAAATAACGCTTTGCTTTTGTCCCCTTCCCAGGTCGGGGCAATCGGCTGCCGTACTTCATAAACTACTTCTTCGACACCTACCTGCTGATCAATGAGGATACTCCCGTGGGTAAGTGGGGCGTGCTCGTGGGCAGGGGGTCGGCTGCAGCCGCCCCCCTGATGGAAAAGGATTAAAGAAATGCTTTTCTTTTGATTGACGGATGTAGCTTATTTTTCTTTATTTATTTAGCTAAGGATCGGTTTTTAGTAAATGCAGAAATCGACCCGGTCGTTCTCGGCCTCTTTCCAGACTCTCAGTCCATTAAACTTCTGCTCTTCAATCAGGGCTCGTGACTGGCTTTTAACGGGGGAGGAATCGATTGGGAGCGGAGGGTGGCTGGGATGGCGGCTACGGAGGCCCCTGCTCGCATCTACTGCTGCCTTCAACCCTGCAACCCCAGCAGCGACCTCCTCCAAAAAGCGCTTTTGATGCGCCCAAGTCATCACCGGAGCTGTCGAGGCTTAGAGGGCTCCTCTAGCGACCGCTCAGCTCAACCAGAGCTTCCAGCTGAGGCTCCCGGCTCTTCGTGGGGTTCCCCTCGGTCGCATCGTCGGTGTCTGAGCAAGGAGGCAGGGCGCGGAGCCTGGGTGGCGAGTTGTGGATAGAGGGGGTGGAAGCTCCCGGGGGGCAGCCGAGGTCTGTGCGGAGGTGTGTCCTCAGGAGAAGGCTTGCTGGAGCCGCAGCCGCCGGCCTGGGGGGGTTTGCCTTGCAGTGATGCTCGGGTTTATTTGCAATGGGAGATCACACTGAAAACCGCTGCTGGGTTAGTGCTGGATGTGCCCCGGAGAAGTCCCAGGGAAGGCGGGAGCTGTGCCGGAGCAGAGGGAGCTGGTTGGGAAGCGCTTAACAGAAACGCTTCCTCACCACGTACGTGGTTCTCGAAGTGCTTGGGCTTGAAATACTTCACGGGAATTAGGCTGAGCTTCTATTTTGGCAGAAAAATGGGGGAAGACTTCTGGCGGGCTGCTTTCCAGTGAGATATTGCGCGAGTAAAATTGTTCTTGGAATTACTTTGGGGGTTGATTTTTGTTCTATTTAAACTTTGTATTACGCTGTACAGAAATGAAATTCACTCTTAAGAATATTGGCACCCTGGGATTTTGTTTCCAGGTGCACCGGAGGGAAATGTCAGCCTTGAAAGCCTCGACAAACAGCGTTTCTGTGTTTTCTGCTGTTGGTGGATGTTTTTGGAGTTAGGCTTATTAACTTAAAAAAAACCAAACCAAAACATCATCTGGAAACACCTTTCTTATACCCCGACTGGGGTGTAAGTAGCAGGACTGTACGTGGTGCCTCTTAGCTAGCGAAAATGCGGCTCCTTTTTTGGGGTCTGTTAGACGTGCCCATCACCGTGGCGTTGAGCGAGTGCCCCCGCGCAGCCCCCTCCGCCCCTCCCCACGGCAGCCCCGAACCCAGCGGTCCCCGCCTGCTGCCTGCCGTGCCGAAAGGAATCTTAAGCAACAATTAAGAGATCATTCCCCCTCTAATCACTTACAAGAGTAAATTAGTCTTGTCAGGAGCTATTAAGACAGAGAGCTCGGAATTCATTAGGCGAGATTGGGCCGAGGGAGCTGCTGGCGCTGCCGCTGGTCCAGGCTGATTAATTTCTCCCAAAACATCATCAATGCCCATCTGTTTCATTTAGGGCCGGGGAGAGCAATTTTCAGGTGGACTGACCCTCTAGTCAGTTATTTCACCCAGAAGTAATGGAACAGACACACACGTGCGTGGAGGGGGGAGCACGGGGAATAGGAGATGCTGAGCTTGAGGAAGGCGAAAGCGATTGAAGGGGCTGGGAAGAAATTTGCAGGAGAAGGGGGGAGATCCCTGGAGAGGAGGAGGAGGAGGAGGAGGGATAATGACCGGTTGGAGCAAGGTGGGACAGCGGGAGAGCCCGCGTCAGCTGCCGGTAGCCGGATCGTGGTGTGTTTTCCTTCAAAAGCAGAAGTACTGGCTGGTTAACAGCCCTTAGAAGAAGAGTTTGCAGGAGAGGGACCGTCCGTCTTTATCGTGCTGCTCACTGCCTTCAGCAAAATCATTCCATGGGCCATTTCGTTTAATCCCAAACCTTTCAGAGGGCTGCGGGCAAGGGAGAAGCGGGGTGGATGTTGGTGCTGGTGAGGTGCCGGAGGTCTCTGGCAAGGTGTGATGCTCGCCGGCACGTCGGGGAGGTGGTGTTGCTGCAGGTGGGGTTACCCGTAGCCCTGGATTTGTCGGCAAGTGGGGATGGGCAGGGAACGCTCTCGGTTTCTCTTGCTTGGGGTCCCTCCTGCTGCAAAAGGAACGTCGTCTTAGCATAATGTAATGCCTGGAGTCTAATTGCCCAGCAAATGGATTTGCTGTATGGAGGACAGGAATGGGAAAATGAAGATGATCCGTCATGTCAGGTCTGTAACTAGCCTTCCAACCACCTAGCTTGGATTCACCCGAGTTTCTCTGAAAGCTTTCATGCCTCAACGCCTCGCAAAACGCATGACAAAAGAGGCCATTCGCACGAGTGCAATTCCCCTTTCCCTTCATCCTAGCGATAACATTTTAGCATCACTGGAATAATGTTGTCTTAAAGGAGTGGGCTACGCCTTAGTTGTTGCACCCGAGCTGACAGCACGCGCTCGGCTTTGCTCTCGGGCCGTGCCGCGTCAGGGCCACGGTCACCCGGGTGGGCTGGGGACAACACGTCCCTCCTCCCCATCAGAGCTTGGTCCTGCGTGCCCTGCTCAAAACCGGGAGAGGGGGCTACATTGGGAGGACTGATCTCCTCTGTAAAGCCCGCTGAGGTTGAGCGGCTCACGACAGCGGGGGGAAACCTGCCAGGGTTTCGTTGCAAGGCTTGATCACCCCCCGGGCAGCGTGAGCGTGAGAAGATGCCGGCGAAGGCTGCAGAGCTGGGAAAGGCGCCCGGGATGGCTGGCAGGTGGGGAGGCCGGTCTCCCCCGGGGCTTCTGCCAAGGCTGCCTGCGAGTTGATTCCCTTAGTTAATTCTGGGCAGGAGAGCGCGCAGCTGAGGCTCTCGGCTTTCCGCCCCGTCGGGATGCTCTCGTGAGCATCACCGGGACACCTCCAGTGCCTGGCGGGATGCTCAGCCCCGGGTCCCCCAAAGTTGGCTGCCTCAGCATCTCCTCCCGCATGCTAACCCGTGGCAGCGTGGGGCCAAGGAGAAGCTCTTAATTCAGCAAGTCTGATGGCTGAGGCTGGTAGCGAGTGACAGCCCCGAGCGGTGCTGGCTCAGCACTTGGAGCCTGGCCGGGTGCAGGGTTTGGGGGCTAAAGGCCTCGCGTGCGCCCTGACTCAGCAGCTCGGTGCCACCGTGATGTGGGGGGGTGCTGAGCCTGCGAGGAGGTGGGGACGCGCACGCGAAAGGAGGCAGGGTGTGTGTGCGAGGTATGGGGCTGTGCTCCGTGCCCAAAGCCCCCTTGTTCCTTCCCTTCAGCTGCGTGCCTCTCCCAGGAGGCACGGGCTGCGCTCTCCATCCCCTGGGTTCGCCGTGCTCAGAAAGCAAGACGGGCGATTGACAGGGAATTTTACGTGCTTCTGCCCCCCTTGGCTACGTGCAACTTTTGCTGAGCTGGTAGACGCACCGTAAATAGCTTGTGTTTTAAGAACAGGTGGGCTATGCCTCTTGCGAGCTTGCAAAAAACCCTGCTCGTCTGGGGACTTGCAGGTGGCGACTTCCACCCGCTGTTGCAGGAATTTCGGTGAAATACAGTAGAACAGTCACGAATTCTGCCGGGGAGCGCGCGTGTGGAAGCAGTCTCGCTCGGGCAGCTGGCTGGCCGTTGGCCGTGCTGTCGGATGTCGGAGGATCCCAGTCCGGCTCGTGGCGCTGAGCAGGAGAGCTTTGCTGCCTGACAAATTTGTGATGGTGTGGTTTGACTTTTTGCAGTGAGGAACTTGGATTACGCTTTCCCAGGGCAAGCTGGGGCCCTCCTAGGGTGGGCTACGTTGAGCAGACCAGCTCCTCTGCTCGCAGGAGCAGGCACGAGGAATTCGAGAGGAAAGCTGATTTTTTCCAGGGAAACCCACAGCAGCTAAGGGACTCTGGAACATAGGGATGTTTCTCCACCACGTGCTGAGGAGCAGAGCTGAACCCTGCTCTTTAAGAGACCTGCTTCACCAAAATGGGCTGTAGTGGACACTTTTCATGGAGTTGGGGCTCTTGCTATGCACCCCAAGTTGTTGCAGCCTGAGAGGGGCTGGGGGTAGTGGAGCACCGCTGCGGTGTAGGTGTGCTGTGTTGGCTGGTGGTGATTAAATAGTGAGGTCGATGTGTGTCACCTCTTGCCTTTCGGGGCCTTCTGGGACAGAGAGTTATTTCACAGGAGGACTGGAAGAGGAGCTTGGTGTCGAGCTGGCAGGGTGCTCGCCGGTAACTCCGCGCGTGGCTCTGAGGCAGCGTGTCCCTCTGGTATTTGTGGATGACTCGACTTGATTCTCCATCCCAGGCGAGGACCAGGCCAGAGGGCTTTTCTTCTCCGGGCGGGGAAGGCTGCCATCCTCCCTGCGCTGGGTCTGTAGTTTCCAAGGCAATCATCTCTTCTCCCACAGCCTTTCACTGCGGTGCTCCGGTCCTGGGCAGCCAGACGCTTTGGCACCCGGGTAAGGTCCCCAGGGGTGCCGGGCCATTCAAGCTGCTGCTGAAGATACGGTTATCTGCGCGTGATTGAGCACGGGCTGTCTCGGCTAAACCCTGCCTGCTTGTTCGCTCCCACAGCTGTAGGCATCTGCGGTGGCTGGGCTCCTCCGTGATGGCATTTGCCTAATGCATCCCTGGAAGGGGAAAAAAGAAGCGCTGGCTCTGGTCTCTGCATACTTCTGGGCTGATTAAACTGTTTCGGAGCTGTCTGGGACAGATATCCGTGCGCGAGGCTTGCGGGCCATCTGTTGGGGGCAGCTTTGGAGGGGGACCGTGGGCGTCTGAGCACGGGACCCTTTTCCCTTTGGTGTGTCCTGGCCTCCCTCCTCGCTTGCAGGGGCGCGCAGCTATTGCTGGAGAGGGGGGGCTCCCCTAGCGTACCTGCTGTTGTGTCCCCCTTGCTCAAAATTCAATACTAAAGCTAAAGAGAGAAAATTAAATTCATCTCTGCGCACCACGGGGTTAAAAGTCACCCTGGCAAGACCAGAAAGCCTTGTGGTCCTCCTGTTAATGAGGTGCTAATTGGGTACCGAGGAGGTGTGGCTCGGAAGAGCAGAGAGGAGGGCTTTCAAGCTTGGAGTTTTCCTCTCGAAAGGAGCAGGGCAGCACAGGGTGCGTGGGGAGTCCAGGGCGGCGCAAGAGCCTTTGCGAACGATACGAGGTCGGGCTGGCTTTTAGCAAAACTTGGCAAGTTGGAAGATGCTTTTGGAAAAGGTGGTGGCACTGGTAGTAGGGTGGATGGAGAGCTTGGGAAAGCCTACTTGTTTGTAAGACGTGTGTTAGAGCGGCGGCTGTGCCCTCTTCACGCCGGTGCTGCTGGGCGTAGTTGGCTGAATTTGTGGGGAAGGGGCTCTGTGCCTGTGTTTGGTCTCATTAAAGATACCACCTGCCTTCCCTTCAGAGGTGCTCCATCCAAGGATGCCGTGCGGCCGGTTAAGCCTCCGTCCGGCTCCGCCAGCTCCCGCCCCGCGTTGCTGCCCGCCCTGCAGCCAGGGCTGTGCCGGGCTGCTACCACCCGCAGCGGGAAAACTATCCCTGTGTGTGTGCGTGTGTGTTAGTTTGCTGAAACAGCTCAAAAAATGCTCCACAGAAAAGCTAATATCCTTTCAGGAAGGCACGGTGGGGACGTGCGAGTGGGAGGAAGGCGAGAGCTCAACAGCCGTGGGACCTTTCCCCACCCCAGGGTGCAGGTAGCATCTCTTTAGTCGAGGATTTTTCCTTCTGGTCTGTCAAGCTAGTTTTCAGCTAGACCAGCGTTTAGGCCCAGCTGATGGTAGAGCTGTGCAAGGTCAGGGGTACATAGGAGTCAAGATGGTGCAAGAGGGCAAGGGAGGCTGTCCCTTTGCCGTGGGGTTGCCTCGGATCAGCTTCGGTTGATGGGGAATGATGCTGCTGCCTGCTGGGTGTAACTAATCACCAGCTGGGAGGGCAAATGCGTGGCAAAACCAGTGGGCCAGTGCACGATGGATGCTGGTCTCCAGCTGGTTGCAGAATTGGGGGCCGCCCAGCGAGCGTCCCAGCCGCCCCACGGTGTTAGCACCGACGTGAGGGTGAGGGTTTCATAACGGTAAAAACCTGGTAAAGTTGTTTTTGTTGGTTATCTGGCAGGCAAAAGGTCAGTTGGCAAACACCCCAGGCTCCTTGATGTGCCGCTGGGTGGATGTTCTTAGCTGTAGACCACAGGGGAGGCTGCTGGCAGGGGTTAAATCCGGGCGGGGGTCCAGCCCGGGATGTTTCCTGTAGGCTTTTGGGGCTGGCGTTGCAGCAGGTACGCGGGGCACGTGCGTGCAGCTGGCAGAAGCGATTTGGCCTTTTGGGGAGGATAATTCCAGAGGAAGGTGCTAGTCTGACTGCAGGAGAGAGGTATTTTTGAATAGGAGCCCTGCTTTGCGAGCTTCATTGCGGGCATCGCTGAGAGCGGGTGTGAATGTTCTCCTTTGGAAAGGGAGGCTCTAGGAACGTCACCTTCGTCATCACAGAATTGTTCTGGTTGGAAGAGACCTCCAAGATCACTCTCAGTTGAGAGCAATATTCTCATCCCATGGCTATTTACTGTTTAAAACTGAATTTGCAGGCTGCTTGAGTGCTCTGCAAAGGACCAGCCTCGTTTCTCGGTGTGGTAACGACCCTAATGAACAACAATATTTGAGGAGTCATTTAAGAAGGGGGTTTCGGTTCTCGTAACGCGAGCCCTTCTTCTCTCGTTTGTCGTTAGAAGGCCCGTTGATGAAATTATTACTTGTTGAGCTGTAGAAAGTACAGCATGGTTAATGAAAACTTAAGCTAGAAAATTAGTTATTCCCAACATCAGGAAACTTAAGGAAAAAAGCTTCCCACCCCCCCAACCCCTTAACCCTGCATCATTAAATTAATCACTTCATCAATCACTTAAACTTTCGTATCTGCTTTGCTAATAGGCAATAACGTTAATGCTGATGTTTAAGAAGGGAAAGAGAGCGAGGGAGAAGGAAGAAAGTGTGTTTGCAGTACGGACTGATTAACAAGTCGGGGGAACCTTGCTTTTGGGAACTGCCTCATCAAACCGCTTGAGGGGCTGATCTCGCTGCCTTTCACGTTCGAGCGTGTGAGCCCTTGCACGGGGGCTCGGCCCTTTCAAAAGAAGCGGCGGAAGATGTGCGTTTGCGGTGATGAGGTCCGAGTCGATTTTTCACGTCCGAGACGACTTCGGTAGCGTTCGTTATCCGTACGGCGCCGTTTGTAGGAGCTCCGGTCGTGGGCTGGCTTCTTGCTGGGCGTTGGGCTGCGCTCAACCGAGCGCTCCTGGTTACCTTGGAGCGTCCGGGCTCGGATGTCGGTACCGTCCCGGCTCGGCTAAGTCGGGCCTGTCTCCTGGCCGGTTGGATTGGTGTGGGTGGCAGGTCCCCTCCCGGCAAACCTGACGTAGAGCAGGGATGGTGATGTGAGTCAAGCTCGGTAAAGCAAGAAACACAGGGCGGGGGAAAAGTGTATATATGCATGTATATGTGTGTATATATTCAAACTGGGAGGCTATATATTTTTTGTTTGGAGGTATTAATATTCTAGGGGAATGTATTATGGGCCAAGTAGCCCTGTACTGTAGGGAAATACATGCGTACGCATACACAAATCACTTTTATTTTTGGTGGGGAAGGAGAGCTGTGTTTTCACGTTCAATGGGACCCTTTGGAAAAAAAAGCTACGGCCGTAAGCAGCGATAAACATGCCGGTGCGTTTTCCCAGATCGGGAACTTGATGTATTTGGGTTGCGTGAGCTTCAAAAAAGAAGGAAGAAGAAGTACACCCCCTGACTCCCTACTCCTGTGATGGATGAAAACACAACGTTTTCATCGGAGGTCCCTTCCATCTGGCCCTGCCCCACCGCCCTCGGGTTGGTTTTCTTGACCGAGGATGCGGGAGAGGAGGCAGGGCGATCCCCTCGCCTCACCCGAAGTCCGTGCCGTGCCGGAGGAGAGCGCCGGAGCCGTACGCGTCAGGGTGCCGGGAGGAGATGGTTGGAGATGGGCTGGCGTCCCGCCGCGGTTCGAAGCGTAGCAAGGAGACGCTGCGGGGACACGCGTCCGGCGCCGGAGGCAGCGGGCGAGGGGGGGAACAGCTCAGGCTCTGCCCGGGGCTGCTGCAAAACACATCCCGTGATAGCCTTAACTCTTCTGACACAATTTTCCGACTTCTAGCCTTGTGAAAAATTAACCTTTCAATTAAACTCTCCGTAATGGATCACCACGGAAGTACTACTTTGCCTTTAAAAAAGGGAAAAAAAAAAAAATCAAACTATTCCCCACCACCACCAGTTTGTGGTTGTTGCTTCCCGGTGTAAAAGAAGTTGTAAAAAGCAAAAATAACCCAATTAAAAAAAAAAAAAAGGTTTAAAAGAAGGTTTAAAAGGTCCAGGTTTAAAAGAAGGTTTAAAAGGTCCGGGTTTAAAAGAAGGTTTAAAAGGTCCAGCTTCTTTTCACCTGCCTCAAAAATCATCTGAGCAATTAAAATGTTGAAAATTTACTCAGCTAGCCCTCGTTATGGAAAACCACCACGTTCCTGCATGAAAATAAGCAGGTAGAAGAGAACCCTCCTGGAAAAGTATATACATGCCGTGGTGCCAGGACTGTGGAATAAAACTGGCCCTGTTGGGAAGCATCCGTGCGGGAAGCTGCCGCTATCCCGGTGAGCATCCCGTGTTGGTAGGCGCCGCGCTGATTGTGTGGGTGGCAGCGTGGCCTCTCGGGAAGCCTCTTTTCTTGCTATTTCTACCATTTTTGGGGACGGCGGGACACGCGGGGTGGTCGCCCTGATGTTGTCACGCGAATCCTTCCCCTCCTTGTCTCCTGGCTTTTAAATGGATTTATCGCAGGCTCGTGCTAATGCACCTTTCTGCCTTTGAACAGCTTAATGTGCTTGATTGGCAGGGGGAGTTAATAAATTGGTTCCTCTTGTCAAACCGCTCCCGTACATTGATGGCTTTTGAATTAACTGTAACCACTCGGGGGGAGGGAAGGAAAAAAAAAGCTGGAGACAGCGTTGTTGGACAACCGATGGAAACATCTGCTCAATTTGCGGCGGTGGTCAGAAGAGTGAATAAGCTCCGCGCGTTCCCTCTCGTAAAGATTTATTAATATTGCTCTTTACGCGAGGGGGAGAGATTTCAAAACGCTTGACATTTAATGGTTAGTAACTCAGTTTTATTCCGTTCGTCTGCATGGGGTTTGTCAAACGCCTGCTCTGTCGAGGCTCCGGCGGCGTGTCGCCCAGGCTGGCTTTCTGCATGTGCGCAATTAGGGGGCGATTCGGTGCCCGCGTGCGGAGGAACCTCTTTCTTTTCCCTTTCCGAATTGATCAGTAGGTTTGAGGCGAGAGATCGTGTTATAGAGCGTAACACCCCTTCGCCAACAGCGATGGGGCTTCGGTTCTTCCTCTGCTGCTCGGTTTCAAGCTTCGGTGGGGTGGGGGGAATAGTCGTAAATTAAAGCTCGGTACTGGAGAGGGCAAGGGGGGGGAAAAAAAATTCCCAAGCTGGTGTCACCGTGCTGGAACAAGATGCTCTCGCAGAAGCCGTGTAAATTGGCAGGATCCTCCACGTTCGCGCAACCCTGACAGCAAGGGGCAGAGGGGGACGCTTGGCAGCCGTCTTCTGGCAGATGGCAGGTAGAAAAGGGGTCTCCTAGGAGGGGGGAGGCTGTTGCCTCCCTGGATTTTAAGCCAGGAGCTTGGTTCTGGAGGTGTATCGTTTTGTTTGTTTGTTTTTCTTTTGCTTTCACACCTTGAGGCAGAAGAGGCAACGTATTCTGGCCCTGTCGCAGAGCAAGCTCGCAAGGTGCGCAGGGGGAGCATTTTAAATACAATTTGCTTATTTGCGGGGTTTTTTTTGTTAGAAAAATCCGGATTCTTTCAAGTTCGCTCAGAAACACGCCGTCGGCTTAGGGAGTTGTTGGACCGAGCGAGTCGTTAGCTGGCTGCGCGATTTCACGTCTCCATTTCCACTCTTGCCCTTTGCTTTATGGGGGTCCTCGGTGCAGCACCTCTGGTTCTCGGGGACCCCCCTGTGCATCGCTTTGGGGTCCCGCTGGGTGGGGGACGGGGAAGCGGGCTCCGACTCCTGCCTTGCCTCTGCTGGACCTCACCCCCAGCCCCTGGCACAGAGCACAGAGCCTCAGACGTTACGTGGTGGAGGAGGAAACCCTGCAAGGGGCTCGTATGGGACACCTATAGCAGAGTCTTGAATGCAATTAATGCAGCTTGAGAATGATCTCCTCCTTTCAGGACAGCCCTTGACTTGTGTTGGGTTTTTTGTAACCTCGTCCTTTATGGCTAAATCTAAAATATTGGCTTCTTATCCAAGACTGAAAAAGCATGGCAGTAGCACGTGCGTGGTGCTAAATATTCCAGAAACCCGGTCTAGCTCCCGAGGCGGCTGAGCTGGAGAGGTGCGTGGGAGCTGTACGTTTTGGAGGCTGCACTGAGATGGGGCGGGCTGGTTTGGCCAGCAGTATAGAGAGCCGTTAGCGCCTGGATGCTCTCGCGGGGCTTTCTCCGTAAAATGGTGCGAAGGTCCCTGGGCTCGAGGAGAACCGGGGCGTTTTGCGTGATGTTTCCTTACGCAGCTTCTCGTGGACTTTGCATCCTTCAGGCAGTGCCAGGGCAGCGCTTGGGCTGACATGGCCAGAGACGCCTGCGGTAACTCTTTGCAAGTCTTGTCTGCGGGCAAAACCCCTGCAGCAGCTTCGCCCTCCAGCCTGCAATGAGAGGCTGAAGGCTGCCCTTCAGTCCGGAGCACAAATCCCTGCCTCTCCGTTGCCCTCGCCGATTTTGGGCCAACGACTCTGTCCTGGGATGATCAGGAGAGGTTTTCTTTCTCCAAAAATTTTCCCTCCTCCATAAGGGCCAGAATTTGGTTGTGGCTTTGTGCTCAGCTTTTCTGGCCCCGGCTTCCTCGACAGCAGCAGCAGTCTGGGGAAAAAAAGGCTCAGGGTCCGTTTGCTGCTCACAAAGAGCTTGTTATTTCATCTCGACAGCCGCAAGTGCTGCGCTTGGTGGGCGTCCTGCTCTAAAATCAACTGGGATCTGTTGGAGATGCTGCTTTCCAGTGGCTTTTTTCACTCCCTCTCCCAGAAATAGAAGCTCAGCCCAGGCGCCAGTGATATCGCAGGTGGTTTGGTTCTGGTTTGCCCTTTGCGTATCCTGCGTCCTGTATCCGGCGGCATCGTCCAGGCGGGCAGAGGGACAGCTTTCATTGGGATGTGGGTCCCAGAAATGAAGGAATGCCCCCCGCAAAAAAGCTTTGCTAGCAGAGATCTGCGTGCAGCCCTTTTTGAGTAAGAAACATCAGGATTTGGCCGCCCCGGCTGGCGGGTGCCGGTAGGGTTGCGCGGGGTGGTGACGAGGGGGTGGGCTGGGCGAGCTGCTTCGCCCGGCGCGGTCTCATCCCCGTTATCTGTTAAACCCACCGCCTTGTCGAAGTGGAAGTGGCCCCAGGTGGTTGGGTAATGGCATCTTTAATTGTGCTCTGAATGAGATTAACTTCTTATCTGACGGTTTGACATCTTTATTATTATTAATGTGTGAATAATACAGTGTGGGATTTTTTTTTTTTCCGTACACAACTTCGGTAGCGAACGTTTTCCTGTTGTTTAGCCGTGTGCGTTGCTTTGCTGGTTGGCCACCTTCAGATTCCCAGGCTCCAAGGGCAAGCTGGGGTCTGGGGATGCTGCTCCTACTGCTTTCCTTGTCAAATGGCTATTAGCTGCAGTGCAAGGGCGTTCTCATTTATTTATTGTTTGGAACTGCGAGTCGAGGTGGTGGCAAGCGAGCGCTCTGCTGGGTCTGGAGTTCCTCAGGCCAATGCGGTGGGTGATGGGATGGGACGGGATGGGACGCGGGGGGCTCGGGACCGTCTTGCCCAAAGGCCGGTTGGGAGGAGCGATGTCCGTGGGCAGGGAGGAATGGCTGGTGCTGTTCCAGAGACAGATTGTCATGGCTCTAAAAAACCCTGGGTGTAGGTTTGCGCCGTTCACTGTTGCTTGGCTGAAAGGGAGAAAAAGGATTCAAAATGCTGTTGCCCTACAGTGGAACAAGTGCTGGCCGTGGGGAGCAGCGGCTGCCGGGGAGGGGGCTTGGGACGCCGGCGGGGATGGGCGCAGGCGCCGGTGGGGCTGGGGGTGCTCTGGCAGGGGCTGGGTGCAGGCGCCAGCGGGGCTGGGGGTGCCCTGGCAGGGGCTGGGGGTGCCCTGGCAGGGGCTGGGGGTGCCCTGGCAGGGGCTGGGGGTGCCCTGGCAGGGGCTGGGCGCAGGTGCCCTGGCAGGGGCTGGGGGTGCCCTGGCAGGGGCTGGGGGTGCCCTGGCAGGGGCTGGGTGCAGGTGCCGGCGGGGCTGGGGGTGCCCTGGCAGGGGCTGGGCGCAGGTGCCCTGGCAGGGGCTGGGGGTGCCCTGGCAGGGGCTGGGCGCAGGCGCCGGTGGGGCTGGGGGTGCTCTGGCAGGGGCCAGGGCCGTCTCCCCAAGTGGGGGGGGGTGGCTGCAATCTGTCGACTCCAGGAGAAGTAGTTTCTGTGGTGTAACTTGCTATCAGATGGGATAACAAGGTCGATAATGCCTTTGACTGGGAGAGCTTCAGCCAACACTTCTATCAAAACCAATATTAATTTTCACTAATTAGGAGCTGCAGCTAATGAGTGTCACAGCCAATTTACCTCATCCATAACGAGGGAGAGGAGGGGGGTCAGGCACCCGGGACCAGAGCCTGCAAATCCTCCTCCTCCTCTCCGCTCTCCCTTTCTCTCTTGGCCGAGGGCGCGTTTGCCACCCGGGACGTGGCACGCGTGTGGGTGTCCCCCGGGGCAGGGGCGCGTTGGGGAGGCGGAGAAGGCTCGGCATCGCGGCGTCGCCCGGCTGGCAGCGCCCGGCGGAGCAGGCTGATGGCGAGGGGGAGGCGGGCGGGCGACCACTGGCTGCCTGGGAGAGCGCGAGAGGGCTTCTGGAGCTCGGCTCGAAGCAGCGAGGGAGAGAAAAGAGCCTGGGAGGATTTCCAAGGGAAATTTAGGGAAAGAAAAGGATGACTCTTGTCCTGAAGGGGAAGTTGTAGTAAAGCGCGTTTGCTCTTGAAACTCTTAAGTTAATTTCAAAAGCCTTTACCAAACGTTTTATCCTTGTTCTCCTCCATACCTTTTATCCGAATGACTGCCGTGTGCCAGGGCGGAGAAGCCAGCCCGGAAAGCACCCCCAGCACAAAGCGATGAAGCGGTTTGTCTGTCACCGTCTGTACGGTCTTCTGACTCCTAAAGCGAGTCTCTCTCTCTGACAGAGTATTGCTGCGGGTCTGTGATTTTGTGACAAGCTGGACAAGCGTTGCAAAGGACAGGCGCGTTTGCAGGGCCTGAATTTTTTCCCGGGTAGCTTGTGTGCCGTGCAGGCTGGCTTTCCGCACGGGTCGCGGGCGGGAGTGTTCCGCACCCATTGCCAACAGCACTAATAGAAATGAATTTCTGACTTGGAGTTATCCCTGTTAGTCCTGTAAACTTGATCTGACAGCTCAGGCAAGGGAAGAAAGGCTACAACGTCCATAGTATTCTTCCGAAATGGCTCGGGTTTTATAGTCTGTGCTTTCTAAACAAGCGAGAGACTGAGAGTTATCCGCAGAGATTGTTGTTTTAAGTAAGAATACGCTAGAGAAACTTGTGGTCTGCTCTCAGACAGCTCGCTGTTAGGGATGGCCAAAGTAGACTAAGTGATTCATTGGTTTCATTCACGTTGCCCTGACTAAACCTCAGGAGCCTTCCTTGTCCGAACTGATCCGTTCTGCTGGCAGAGGGATGAGCAACGCGCACACCCCATCAGCCCGTCCTGATGCACGGTCGAAGGAGGACAGAGGAGCTGTTGCCTTGTCCGAGGCAGCTTTCCGAACAGGCATCCTCCTTGTCCAGGGTTTTTCAGGCCTTGAGAAAAGGTTTGGGCTTTTAGGCGTGCCCTGAGAACCTCGCCCAGGAAAGCCATGTGCAGAGAAGAGCCTCTCTTGGAAACCATCTCGCCAAGAGCATCTTTTTGGGGCATCCCGGGAGGTTCAGGTGGGAGCTGCTTACGGTCCTGGCCCTTGTCCGTATGTGTAGTGGGCTTTGCCTCTGGTAGCCCACCAAGCTGTGATTGCCGGTCCGTGTCCAACTCTCCAACTCATCCTGGCTCGGGCCAGTTTATTTGATTTGTTCGAGCTGCTGGTCTGTGAAATTGCCACCCAGCCGGCGGTAGGTCCCAGCAGGCGTTTTGCCTCTACCTGCTCTAAGGCTCGCCGCACCCGCAAACGGCTGGGCTTCTTCCCTCGCTCCTCACCAGCTCCTCCCGTGTCTGTCATCGGCCTCGGTGGGGAGAAGAGCGTGGCAGCAGAAAGGCTGTGAATGGATTTCACGCCCGTGTCCTCAACGTGCTCAGATAGGGTAGGTCAGTGCTTCCCTATTTGTCCCGAATGGTCTCCAAAAGGGCAACTTGTGGGTAAGCAAGCTCCAAACACCTTTAGAACTTAAACCACAAACTGGGAGCCTCTAGGCTTTCCCGTAGGAGCCTTTGCCTTCTTCGTGGAGACTTTAACACCACAGTCAAATGCTTGTGTTCAAAACAAGTTAGGAAGGAGGAAGGATAAGAAACGGAGAGAGCAGGAGGTAGCCCGTTCCTCGGTGGTGCAGCTCTGGTGATGGGGCCTGAGCTTCGTGGCCAGCTGCTCGTGCAAAATACGCCTGCGTATATGTCCTCTCTGTGCTTCTACAGCCTTCGCTACATATGTGCAACCTACCCAAATGCACGTGCAGTCCAGTGTTTCCTTTGGCCAGAGCAAATCCAGTGGTGATCAGACCCGAGCTCTGCTTGGGAAGTTAGCCACGCAGACTTTGGAAGGGCAGAGAAAACTCCCCGTTAGCATTTCCTTAGCTACATTTGCCGATCCCTGCGGGTCAGCTCTAATCTGAGGAGCAGCAGTTAGTAACATATTCCTCTGCCGCGTCAACCCGAGGACTCTTTTTTTTCCTCTCCTTGAAACCTCCCACCGTCACCAGCCCAGCCATCTGCAGCACTGGGAGCAACAGCGACAAAACGACGTGTGCCGTAGATAACGAACGTGGGTAGCTGCCCCGCTCCGAGCAAAAAGACGCGGCTTGCTAGTACGTTGCCAGCACCACAGGAACGTCTGGGAAATCTCGAGGGGGAAATCCCATCCTAGAAGGATTATGCGGCGTGGCTGCGCTGTCTTTGGATGACAGATACGTGGGGTTTTGTTAACGCGCTGGATGAAGTTGTATTTTCAAGGTTTACCCCGATTTGTACGGCACCCGTTGGCTGTTGGAGTTGCAGTACCAGTCACGCTACAAAAATAATAGCGTGTCGTTGACAGTGAAATATAAGCAAACAGCAGCATCCATGAACTCCTTGATGGCGTTTGTGCGGGAGATGTAGCCTCATGCATCAAACATCTTGCGGCAATGGATTCCCGATCCTTGAGAAGGAAGGGCTGGAGGGAGTGGATGTTGTTTGCAGACCTCTCGTCCTCGCTGTGCTGGGTCAGATCGTGGACTCTGTGTTTCTCTATGGACGTGTTTACCCAATCCACTGAGGATGAGGAGTTTGGGACGGGGGGGGCTCTCAAACCGGGGTGTCTTTTGCTCTGTGGTGGGAGGCTGCGGCCGGGGCTCTGCTGGCATAACGTGCTTTCCCACCGAGCGGCTGGGATCTGCGGGAGTGCTCGGGCAGCCCGAGGGCTGAGCGCGTTTGCTGGTGGCTATCGCCCTCCCCTGCTCTCCTCTGTGCCCTTTGTTGGGGGCCGAGGTGGCTGGGAAAGTTTCTTTGCACTTATTGCCCAGGAAGAGCGACCTTCAGGCAGAGTAGTTCTTGGGGAAAAGCTTCCCCAACCGTGACAGATTTGACTATAAATCTCCAGTATTAATGCCCGGGTTCCCAAGGTCTGTCATCCTGCATGCCGGCGAGGCACGTGAGTTGCTCAAAAACAACGTGCGGGCTCATCAGTCACTTCGGAGGCATGCTGGAAAGCTGGTGCTGCAGGCGGGGAGGCTGAAGGAAGCCCGTGAGCCGTGCTTGTGCGGGGGCACGCGGGAGAACACCCTCACCTGGGAGCATCCACGGGCATCCCGCAGCGGTCCCGAGCCCCGTAGCCCCCCGAGGCGGGGGGGTTTCATCCGCCACATTGTCCTCTACCCTTCTCTATACCCGGTCTCTCCGTTACACCCCAAACTGCCCCGCGCCCTTCGGGAGCGGGCTGCAGGCGCTGCTCGAAGGCAGGCGTTTCCCTTGGGAGCGCAGCTGCGCGCACCCCGCGCCGGGCTTGCGTGTGCTGGGGGTGGCTGCCGGCTCCGTGCCGCCTTGGCAGCGAGGGATGCCAGCGGCCAGCCAGCTGCCACCCGCTCCGGGAGGACAACTCTGTTGCAACCGGTGACATTCTTTGGTTTGGGTTTTTGTGACTATCTTCATGCGTAATTCCGAAAGAGGAAAAGAGTGTCTCTTTTTTTTTTTTTTTTTCTTATAGAAAGAGTCAGACTGGTGTTAAAATAGACTCAGCGTGAGTATCTCTTATTGGTACAGGTATTAAGTTAGTTATGAATTTCTTGCACTTCGGGTCCCAGGAAAATCCTTCCCTTATTCCTTTCTCATTCGCTCTCGGTTAATAAGGCTTATTAGCACTCTTTTTAATAATGACCGATATAATCTTAGCCCAAATTTGAGGAAGTTTTGGGAGCTACGTAGGCCAGGGTGCTCTCTGCATCCTCCCAAGGACAAGGGCTAGAATAAAGGACAACGGAGAGAGAGGGAGAAGAAGAACGACTGCCCTTTGATGGGACGGAGGAAGAGAGGTGCAGTTCTTGCTGATGGCAGGCACGTGCTCGCCGTCCCTGACGAAGTGCTGTGTGTGCCTATGGCGTGGTCGGTGCGGTGGAGTTAAGCGTAGGCTGAGTTTTTCTTTGAGGTTTTTAGCCATGTGTCATCCCGTGGAGATGGGCAGCACCTGCCAAATACCGGGGCAAGGTCCCCGGGGCTGCAGGATCGCTCGTCCTTGTGGGTCTGATGCATTGAGGGACCCTTGTGGGGCCGAATAGCTGCCCACCGCCTCGCAGTCTGCAAGTCATGGTTTCAGATGGAAAGAGCGGGGTGGATCTTCTTCATCCAAGAAGCGGTAAAACAGCGCAGGAAGGGTTCAGCGCTCTCAAATGGGGTTTCCCTGTTAAAACCCTTCGCGCTGAGCTGCCCTGTCCGTGCCTCCGTTGTACCCTGGGGAGGAAGGCACACCGAGTTTAGACCCTGCTCTTCCTCATGGGCAGGATGCTCTGAGGAGGTCTCGCTTCCAGACCAGGTCCTTGGCCCCTCCGGCACACGCTTGTGATGAAGCGCTGTGCAAAGCCCTTCAGCTGAAGGAAGCGGAATTTGCCTGCAGGAGCAGGCAGCGTACGCGTGGATGGCTGAGAGGGTACTCGAGAAGCACGGGAGGTTTCTGAGATGCTGTGAAGGGGCTGGTTTTGCATGCGAGTTGGAGGCTGGTGCTGCCGAAGGGACTGGAAAAATACTCGACGTACGTGACGCAGCTGTCGGGGCAGAGGTGGCTGGGACTTGTCTCTGATGCGTACGAGTAGCTGTTGGCAAGTAGATGCCGAATTCGGTGGTCAATACCCATTTCTCCCTCAATCAGAGCTTCAGGGGAAAGAGAAGCTTTGAAAGTCTTTACTTTGAGCAATTGAAAGAAAAAGCCTAAAACTGTGACTTATTGGATCACTTTTCTCTTCATAGATTTCCACTTTTAGAATAGCCTGTGAAACCTCAGTGATTGCTTTCTTTTCGCCTTCAAACAACCCGGCAGCTGGGATTTAGCGTGGAGTTTTGTTTTCAGTTTGGATTTTAAAACGTTTTCTTGTTTTGATTTTTTTTTTTTTCACGTGTGACTAAGGGAGCGTTTTTGAGCGTGGGCTGGTGGGGACGCCAGGCGAGGGGGCGCATGGGCTCAGCCACCCCCGGCAGCTCTGACCCGGCTTGCAGAAGGAGCTGCGTGCGGCCAGGCTGTCGCAGGTCACCTTGGCCACGGGGAACGTCCCAGGCTGGCGCGTGCCGTAGGCTGGGGGTCCTCCTGGGGTGACCGCCTCACCCCACGTAGCTTTAGGTCTGCAGGCGGGTTTTGCAAGCATCTCCGCTTCCCTGTGCACCGTTTGCTTCTCTGTCTTCTTAACGTGGTGACAAAGATCATGAAAACCCTATTTCACTTCTCCTAAACATAAAAATTGGCTTGTTCTTAAACGGTAGAGACTCACCTAGGGTGTTGTGTTGCCCCTCACCCTCTGCCAAAATGCAGCCATCTCTGGAGCAAAGCTTGGTGGCAGCGAGGGAGGCAACCGCCTCGGAGCAACGCGGTGTAAAAGGCCAGAACCGTTCTTGTAGGAGGATTTGTGATTTCGGACGCGTCGCGCGTGCTGTATGGGCTACAGTTTGCGGGACGCAGGCAAGGAGTCGCCTGGGCTGGTTGCGTGCCCGAGGGATTACGTCAGGCTTGGAAATAGCCCGTCGCTACTTCCTTTCTCGCCCCGCTTTCTCCCGCTGCCGTGATGAAATTCCCGCAGCAAGCGTTCCCCGGAGTTTTGAGCCAAAATGCACCTGGGCAGATAGGATCCTGAACAAGGAGCCCCGTGGATGCTTGCAAGGGGTTGTGGAAGCTACCGAGAGACGTTTTCACCGGTGTTTTGCATAAAGTCAATTAATTCCGGTATTCAACTCTGTTTTTGTTCTCTTTGTGACAACTTCGGTGCAAGTTGCTTTGTGTTTTTAAGGAAATTCGGGCAGGCTGAACGCTCCGCGTTTGCGTGAGGGTATGTTTTTGTGCAGGTGCTTCCACAGACCCTTGGAAAGCTCTTTCTGGAGGTACATTGCATTCCATCCAGCTGCAAAGGCGTTCCCACCTGACCGCGGTGACCGTTTACATGGCGCGAACAGCCAGTTGCCAACACCCAGAGCAACAGTTGTAGGAGCATTTAGCAAGCAATCCTTTGTCTGAAATATGTTTTTAATAAACTATTCGCTGAAGATATTCAAATAACGAATAAATTCCTGCAAATCCAAGTCTATTTGCAGACAACTCACAAATGAGAAAGGCTAAATTAATTGAACGCTTTAGTCGCTAGGGATAATGGTCCAGCTGTAACGGAGATCTCCAGATGTTTGTTTGCAGAAGAGTATGCTTTCATAGGAAAAGAAAAACACTCGTGGGTATATTAACTCGGAAACAAGTTTACAGCTGTATGCTGGTGCGCTCTGCCTTGCACTCCCACCAGCGACTGCGGAGCTCTGTTCCAAGGTTTCCTCTTGCAATAAACGGCCTCTTTATTTCTCGCTCATTGTCCTCCTGGCCACGTTTAGGCATCTGTGACGTGCGAAGTGAGGTAATGGCCCTGCGAAAGCCTCCCAGGCTTCAACAAATATCACCCTCGCTGGGCTGCGGGGTGTACCACGTGTTGCAAGTGCAGCTGGGCTGCTGCCGCTTCCAGTTTAGGCTGTTGCGGCTTGACTTTTCCCTTTTATTTGGGTGGGTTTGCTGCACGGGACCGTGGATTGGGAGAACGAGACGCTGCGTGTTGCGTTACGGCTGATAGGAGCTTGCAGGGACGAGTGGAAGAGTTCTGGTGGTTGGAAACTAAATCTGGCTCTCGATTTAGTTTCGTCTGCAGACTGGTGCTCTGCCCAACTTCTGCCGAAGGAGCTTGGCTCCATCAGTACGTTAGAGTCATCAGTCCAGTGCGCTCCATCCATTTCTCTTGGTCTTATTTTGTTTCTGTTGTTAAACAGCCCAAGCTGGTTTTGAAGCCCCGTAGCTGAAGTGCCCCATTACTCACAGGCGAGAGGACAATAGAACGTGGGGCCGCTCTTAAATGTCTCTCCACGTCGGCGTCATTAATAACCGTAATGCTGGCATCACTTGCTCCTAAATAGCCTCATTTATCAACAAGCAATTTACTGCAGCGCTGTGGCGGGGACGCAGATAAGCCTGTGCCTCAGATACCCAGGCACCACCTGCCAAGTCTCTCCCCACCTTCCCTTTGGCATTTGAGAGGGAGGGAGGCGCGGTGGGCAATGCTCCACCCGAGACGTGGCAGTCGTTGCCAGCCCCGAGGAGTTGGGTTGGGCTCGGAGGAAGGCAGCTTCAAGGCCAGGAGCGGTGGACGAAGGGCTTGATGAGTTGCACGCGTTGTATTTCCCTAGGCTGTCACCTTTGTGGAGAGCCTTCCAAGCGTCTGGTGGTTTCTCTTGGTTCTCTTCAGGGTTTCGTTTGCTTTTCGGGGGGGAGAAGAGCAGGAAAGGTAACCTTTCCGAAACTGGCCGCCTTGGGCTTCAAATTTCTGGCCCGTTTCTGCGAGTCTTGCTTTTACTGCAGCCATATCATGGAGATCAAGAGGTGCTAACTCAACTCCAGAGAGATAAATCAAGAAGGGCTTTCACTGCATCTTCGTTATAACCAGGCAGAATCCATCACCCAGCCCATGTTTTGAAACCTCGGAGAGTTACGGTGACAGCCCAAGGCCAGTTTGCTTATGGATCTGAAGCCTGCAGGCAAAAATCTGCCCGCTGGTACCGTTTCCCTCTGGCTTTGGCCGGTCAGCGGGACTTGGACGCACGGACTAAAGCACGCTTGCGCCGGAGCGAAATACCCCGCGAGGTTTGGGGTGAGGATGGCTATATTTGTGTGTTCCCCCGAACCCTTCAGAGCGCGGAGCAGCTGGGCCGCAGGCAAGCTGTAGCACTAAAGGCTTTGCATTCCCTGTGAGACTGAGAGCCTCGGGGATGTTTCATCTTTTGTAAGGCGCAGATGAGATTTCAAACAAGACGTGAATGAATCCCGCTTGAACTTCGCTTGCGCAAGTAAAATTTGCTGACGGGGTTTTTTGGGGTGTGTTTTTTTTTCTTTTCCCCATCCATATGGAGCAGCTCCTCAGCTTGCCAGGGCGGCTGGCGGAGGAAGCGGCTCTCGGGCAGCGCCGTTTCGGAGGTAGCGTTTTACGCTCGGGCTCGTCCCCGGTACTGGAGCGCAGCCGGCGCCGTGCCACCGTGCCGTTGACGGAGCAGTTCAGCGCCGACGTTCACGCGACTGCCCCGTTAGCGTTGCTGCCGTCGTTGTCTTATTGTCCCGGGGGGTGTCTTACACCCTACGGGTGCCTCGCGGTCCTGCTCGATGCCAGGACGGTCCTGGGACCTGGTCCGTAGGCGTTGCAATCTCATGAGCTTTATCTCTGACCTCATATTCATTGCAGAACAGCTTCTCTTTTCTAATTAACACACAGCTACGTTACCTTGTCTGGATAAAATGCAAACTACCGCATGTGTCATCTTACTCATAAATCATTTATTTACGCCAAGTAGCTAAGCACCTCATTCACTAGACTTCTGGGGTTCTGCTTTTGTTCTGTTTGCCCCGGCGTGCTTCTAGAAAACTTGGTATGGGCAAAGAGAAGCAATGAACTCAAGGATGCTGCATCAGTCGCATCTTCTAGTCTCCCCTGCCCTCCCGCTTTCTGTGCGGAGTGGGAGATTGCGGTGGGCACGTACCCCTGTTTTTCCAAGTTGAGGGGAGGTGGCTCCCATCTGAATGACCCCAGTGGAGCTCCTGTTAGTTCATTGCATCCACTAAGTAGAATAGAAGTGCCTGGAGCTCGGATTTGGCTTCAGTCCTCGCTACCGTCGCAGCCAGCGGCGCTGGTTGGTGCTCTCTGGACATAAGGTACCTCTCAGTCTGGTAACTCCGCCTGCTCTGGACCTCCCTTTCTGGGAGGGATGGCAACATCATGCCTGTCTTGATGGCACGTTTTGGTTCGATTATCCCCTAGGCAAGCCTCGTCTAATCCCTCCTAGTGAGAGCGCGTGGCTTGCTTCAGCTGGCTGCCAGTCTTCACGTCTGACGGGCAGATGCCTCCAAAAATACGGGTGCTCAGCATCCCTGCTGCTACTTGGGTTTAGCTGGCGAGATGCTTCGCAGTTGTCAAAAAGGGAGGCTGCAACAGGTCGCCTACCGAAATGGTTTCTTCTGACCTGTGGAGCTCTTTGCGTGATGTGCTGGTTTCTCTGGCAGGATCAGGAGTGTCGTCTTGTCTCCGTTCTTGCCAGCTGGCAGTCAATGTGCAAGCCTGCCTGGCTCCGTTCAGTCCTCTGCCCTTCTGCTCCCCGAACGGGGCTGACCCCAGCGCTGGGGTGCTGCCGATTTAGCCTCTGCGCTCGTTTGTGCGACTCGTTTGGTCCCTTGGCACGAATTCTTGTTTCTGGAAGCACAGTGGTTCTACACTAACGTCGGTCACTACAGAAAGCCCCCAGCCGTGTGGTTCTGACCTCAAGATCCGTGTTAATTTAGAGCTCGCTCCAAGGAACAGCTTGGAAGGATTGCTTGGGAGGCGTTTTCCCAAAACCCTATCTCTGCACGCAGTCAGTCCTGTTCCTCCTGGGAGGAAGGTCTTCTCACTGTCCGTGAGGAGGACCCTTTGCTGTCCCAAGAGAGGTGGGATGTCCTGCTCCCTGCCTGTGCTGGTTCATGTTGATGGGACAGCTGGCAACCACGTCTTCTAAAGAAAAACTCTTGTGACTCTAAGGGAGGACACTCAGCTTTCCTTAGTTCAGCTATTATTTTCATGAAACTCGTGGGAAAGCTGTGGGGTTTGTGGTGCAAATCCTTCTCCCGTGTTGTGCTGTAACTTGCCAGGGAGGGTCCCGAGGAGTTAGGGAGAGGATGGTCGTGGTCGTTGCTGGGAGTGCCTGGAGTACTCGTGCAGCCTCTGGTGGGGGGGTCAGTGAATTAACTGGGCATCCCACCCACAGGTATATCTGTTTTTCAAGGAAGCGTGGTCTTCTGAAGGCTGGCCGTCAGGGTAGGTGTTGGTATCTCAAAAAGTTGCCTTCAAAAATGGCCTTTGGGGAAGGGAGTTAAATATCTCGCCAGTGACTAGGTGTCCCAAGTCCCCTCTGGTGGTCTCCATCTCCGGCTTGGAGCTTGCCCAGGCCCTGGTGGGAAACCAGGGTGAGGGTGAAAGTCTCGCCATCACTCGTGACCTTGTTTTTCTGCCTCTTGCTGAGCCGTGATATTCACGCAGAGGAGACCTGGGTGGTGGTTCCCTCCACGCTGGTACCTGTGATAGTTTCCTTTGATCTCCGAGTGTTTAATTGTTTAAAAACTGAACTCTTTTCTTTTTGGAGGGAGGTGGGGAGGTCGGGAGAAGGCGGGAAGGAACAAAGGAAATACTCCGTCGTCTTTCTGGGCTGTTTCTTGTTTCAAAAATTAATTAGAAAAGGATATTCTATGGATTTAGGGTTTAAACTTTGTGTCAGAAATGTTAATCAAGAGCGCATTAGCTAGGTTTTCCTTGCGGAGCGAGTGGGGGGGTGTGTTCGGGGCGCTTGGGAGACGGGCACGAGGCGGCGCGGAGCAGTGCTCGGGGGGATATTCGGCAGCGCGGCCGTGCAGAGGGGATGGGTTTGCCTTCGCGGGTGGGGAGCATCCTCCTCCCCACGGCTGCTGAAACTGGGGCTTGGCTCTCATCTAGGCAGTGCTTCTGGGGCTGTTCCAGCATGGGTTTTGTAGCATCTTTTCCAGGCCAGTTTTAAAAGCCCCCAGGTGACGTTGGGGCTTTTTGCCATTATTCCCAGTAGATTTCACTGCTGGGAAGCTTCTGCTAACCCCAGATTTACGTTTTCCTTTGCTTTTTCAGTTCATCCTGCCTCCTGGACCTGTGTCTCATGAATCGTTGTTAAGTCGCATGAGGGCAGCTCCAAGGAGCAAGGCTGCACCTAGTATTTGGGGTTTTTCAAGACTCCCCAGCCTCCTAGGCTAAGCTGTGTGGGTACTGATGAAGATCTCTGACTTCCAGTTGGCAGTGCTTGGATCCGAAGGCAATATTTCTGCCGTGTTTGAATTGGAAAGGGTCTCGCCTGCCTTGTACCGTCTTGCCTCTGCTCCTGAGAGTTGCCCCGCTCTTTGGGAAAACTCAGGCTTGGTAAGGTCTCCTGGGCTGACGGGACATCTCGTGCGTTCCTGTCTTCAATTTAACTTGATATTTTACAGCAGAGCTGTAATCTCGTGCGATTTCCCCCTTTATAACCCCACGGTGCTCCGTGCTTAGGCTTTTCTTGGTGTTTATTCCCCCCCGCTCTGCCTTTTGTACGTATTCTGTAAGCATACCAAGCACGGACCTCCCACTCTGGAAAGCCTCGATACTTTAATTTCACAATTCCCCGCTGCTCCTCTTGTTCTCTGACCCTTCTCAGACAAAGGTGCGAGCGAACCACCGCTTAATTTCCTTTAAAATTAGTTGGAAACTAACCGCCTTGAACGGGCGGCTCGCCTGCGGACCGACCTCATCCTCACGATGGGGCTGCTCTCCTCGCTCGGGCTCTGGGCTCTGCTTGGGAACAGGATCATGCCCCGGCTGGAACCGGCTCCTCTCCTCCCCTCCCCTGTTGTGAGGATGAAGAGGGAAGGACAGGTATCAATAAAAGTGAATGAGACTTTTTGACAGAGCAGCTTCTGCGAGGGAACTTTTTTTTTTTTAATGGCGCAAACAATGGATGGAGCAGAATTTGCATAAAACTCATTAGAAAAAAGTACAAGTTTCATAAATCTTGTGATAAATTAAGGCGATATCATTCCGAACGTGATGTATTAATTTTAGGATGAAATGAATGGGTCTGTGATCATTGTTGGTAATTATGAGGCTCCCAGGCAGTGTGGAGAGGAAATTATTTTTAAGAGGGTTTTTTAAGTGCGGGAACCCTTTTCACACCGGGAATATCTCAACAGACCCAGACTCCTTCTTCTACAAGGGTTTCTTTTCTTATTTTAGTCTCCTGGGTTTTCTTTGATGCAACTGTATTTACTTCCCTCTTTCATGCTGGCACAGCCTATTCCTTCCCAAACCAAAGGAAACGGGAGTCTTCTCAGTTTTTGCAAACTCTCCATGTTCTCCCTTGTTCCCGGGACAGGCTGGGAGTTTTGCGGTGAGCCGGAGGGCAGGAATCGCTGGATCCCCGCCTGAGCAGGCAGGGAGAACGGAGAGGCGGGCACCCGGAGCCGCTGCTCTTTGCAGGGGTTTGCCCAAGCATGAGCGTGGGTTTAAATCCCTTTTTTTCCCGGGCAGATCCGGAGGTGCCGCGGTGATACGAAGGCGTATCGGTGATTTCGGCAGCAATACGCCGGCCTGGTTGGAGAGCTTCGGTTAATAAACCGCTGTCTCCAAGCCAAGGAGGTGCCGGCGAGCGAGCAAAGGCTGTGACCTCCATCCGCTGCAAGACACGGCACCGCCACGCAGACGTACGTTGTAGACCGGTTTCGGAGAGCTTGCTCGGTATTTGCGGTGCTGTAAGACCCGTTTGAAGGCTGATGGAGGGAAACTGCTCTGTCTTAACCGCGTTGATATAGGTGGTGACTTCAATTGCGCTACTTCCCTGCCACGTGCGTGCCAGCAGCCCGGTGGCTGCGTGCACAGCATCTGCCGGGAGATTCTCAGGTGTTCCGTTCGCTTTCATGACAACGTCAAGAAAGTTCAATATACCCTTGGGTTTTGTATTATTTTCCCCCCTCTCGTTTCCCTTGTAAAGCTAACCGAAGCGTTTGGTAAATAGCAAAGTGAAGCAAAAAAGCCCTCTGTCGCGGCCGCTCTTGGTGCGAACGCTTGGCTGCTCTTTACCCGCTGCTCCGCTCTGCCTTTTAAACGGCTTTAAACACCCTTTCAGACGTCTCCGCCAGAGCTGGGGGGAGCGGAGGCAGGCAATGCCTCTCTCTGAGGCTTACCGCTGGCTGTCAGGTCTGCTTATGGATTCCGTCTCGACGCTGGCACCCCACTTAAAATAACTAAATGCAGCAGAGAAATTACAGGCTCTGTCTCCTGCTCTGGCTCTGAGCATCCGAGGAACTAGAAAAAGCTCTGCTGTGCCTTTCGCTTCCCAGCTTGATAAACTCCCGCAGAAATGGTTTTGACTGCACAGATTTGCTTTCCCTCTTCTCTGTCACCTCTGTGTTTGGCTCCTTTCTCTCCTGTACGTGATGGGTGATGGCAGGAGGGCACGTGGTTCCAAGACCAGCTTGTCCGGGGCTTTTTCCCCCCCCATAACTGGCGAAGACCTGATTTTTTTCTAGTGGCAGAAACTGCTCTTTTCTCTGTTTATTATGAGCCCCTTTGTAAAAGGTGCTGGTGTCTCCCTGCCCTTTTTCGCTCGCTCCGCGGCACAGCAATCGGAGCGGAGGCAGCCTCGGTGGTGGGGTAAGGCGATGCTTCCCGTTAGCACCTGGAGAGAGAAGTGTGTAACGCTGAGCTCCGCTTGAATTGCAGGAGCGGAAACTTTCCTTGCTGAGTCGCTCTGGAAAGTTTGGGCTCAAGTGGTTGAGCCCTTTCTGAGAAGGAGGCCAGAGAGGATCTGTGTTTATGAAATGGCAGCCCCTTGCTTTGGGAGAAAGGCTTGGAGGTGGATGTGAGCGGGCTGCCCTCGTACCTGTGGCGTGGGTTTAGGTATCCCTGAGCGTATCGGAATGATGTTGGCCAGGGGGCAATCTCGGGGAGCTTGCGTGGCCTGAGTTTTGCTGTTATTGTTCACCCAAGGTGCGCTCCGGCTGCGAGGAGCGAGGTCTTCCCGGCAGGAGCAGCCTGGAGCACGTGGCGGTTAGGCTCTGGGAGCCCACGTCTTCTGCGTCGTCTGTGGCCTGGACAGGGAAAAACTGCTCCAGGAGGCTGGGACCCGCTGGGAGACGGAGAGACCCTGGTGCCTGCAAGAGATTTCCTGAGCCCAAGCGTGCTTTGGTTGCTCTCGTAGCTCCCTGCACTGTGCCCACCCTCGCATCCCCCCTTCGCATCGGGGGGGTCTCCTGTGCATGCTCCGTCCCCCAGCTCTGGGCTCGCCCTCTCTGGGAAAGCGATGGAGCCTCATCCCAAACACGGGAGCAGCTCCTACTTGCTGTGGCCTCCTGCGTGAAACTAGGTTTTACTTTCTTTTCCTTGCTAGGGAGTCACTGTCCTCTCCTCTCCCTCGTAGGATTGCTCAGCAGCACAGAAATATTGGCATTTCATCTTTTCTTTTAAAAAAAAATCTTTGGGAAAACATCACGGAAGGGCTTTTTTTTTTTCTTCGTTTATTTTTTTTTTCTGAAAGGTGAAAGAGAAAATGAATTGCAGGCAAAGAAAAGGGAGCAGGTGACAAATGAGAAGAACCGGGCTTGAATTTCAAGATCAGATCCATCAAATCCTGACACCAAGCACATCAGAGGCCAGCCTGCTATGACGAACTGGGCTAATTGGAGATGCCTGTGCTGGGGCGACTGGGGCAGGGCTGCCGGCGAGCAGCCAACATCGGGAGCGTTCTGGGAGACGTGAATGGGATGCGGTTGTCCCCTCTCGCTTCCAAGGGAGGAAGGAAAGACGGGGGGGAGCCAAGGAAATCTGGTGGCAGCTACTTTGGAGCAAAAGCGTGGCGGTGGCCTTCACGTAAGGGGACCCCTCGCTGCAGGGCGTGGAGGCTAAAATGGGTTTTGTGTCAATACATCTGTGCTGGTTTGAAGTTGAGTAGCAACTGAGGGCTCCCTGTGCCAGCTCGCGACCGTGGTTGAGGACTGTAGGCACTGCGCTTGGCGTAAGGGCTGTCTCCCTGCCGCTTCCCCTCTCCCCGGCGTGCCCGCTGCCTCCGGTCCGTCTGCTGCCGCTACTGAGAAATTTCTGGCTTTTTATTCTGCAAAAGCCCTTTCCGGTAAGCTGGGAGCCCAGGGCGCTGGCAGGCTCCGGACCGCGCTCGGTAGCGGAGGCAGAAGACGGGGAGCCAAGAAGCTGCGTGGCGGCTGTGCCCACAGACACCATCCGGAGCTCGGGAGGGGTGAGAAACCACGAGCCAAGGAGAACCGGGCACTGGCTTTCAAAAGCAGGGGATTAAAATGCTTGTAATATTGAAGTGTAGCTGATGCCTGAAGTCTTGAGCCCAAAAGCCAGCGCAGTCAGCGGAGAGATTCCCATTAACTCCCCTTGGGTGTGGATCAGACCTTTTAAGAGAGCATCTTATTAAGCAACTAATGAGAAACCTGCCCCTTCCGTCGGATCCCAGCGCCCTCCACCCCACCCCTGCGCACACTGTGTCGGCATCTTGCTCTGGCAGCTTCTTCGTCCGCCGGCTCTTTCCCTGGCCCTGGGGCTCAGCGCTTCCAAAACCCTCCAGGAGCTCTGGGATTCTCCTGGAGAGTTTGTTTCTTCTTCTTTTTTCTCGTCCCACCCTTGAAAGCAAAACCAGCCGAGAGGAATTGGGAGGGTCCAGCCCCTTTGCCTCCTTGGCAAAATGGACGGGCAAGAAAAATATACAGGTTTGCAGCTGAAAGCAAGATGCTGAGACAGGAGTTCCTGTATGGGGGAGGGAAAAGTACACCCCATAAAGCAGCCAAACCTAAAAAACCTGAATAAAATCCTAGCAGGAACAAAACAAGAGGCAACAACCCCACCGCCAAAAGAAAAAAGCTCCCGAGGTCAAGCAAAGTTCAGGACTTGGAGAAAGAAGAAAATCTGTGTATGTGTGAGACAGAGGGAGAAGTAGCCGTGATTGAGGGAAAGGAGGCAAAAGGAGACAAGATAAATTGTGATTATCTGGTGGAATCAAGACACTTAACTGCCCTGTCTGATTCCTGGGGGGAAACAAATGGAGCCTATAACTTTGCACTGCAGAAGGGTAATTTGTCCCTGTTTCCTCAGCCCTCGCCGGAGCCAGGTCGGCACTTGGGTCTGCGGCGGCTCGAACGGCATCCTCGGCGCGGCCCCGGGAGAGCCGGGGCTCGTGGTTTTTCTCTGCGAGTGCCCTGAGAGGGGTTTCGGGCAGATGTGGAGCTCCGTGGGCTCCGCACGCCCTGTCCGAGCGGGACCGTCGTCTTTTTGATGGTTTCCCGGGGATACAGGCACCCTTGCGCGAAGGCGCTGGCGCCGCTTTTGCAATCCTTCGGCAATTCCCGTGAAAGCGAGCGTGGAGTCCGGCTGCGGAGCCGCGTATCCCTGGGTCGGGCGCTTGCCTTGGTCTGGCTTCACCTATGGGTGGGACAACAGCACCTTCCCCGTGATCCCCCCCTGGAAAATGGGATTCCTTGCGGTCTGTTGAATGGTGACCGTGGCCCGGGTGCTCCAGCTGCGCGGGCTTGCCTGGCGCCGGCCAGCTAGTCTGCTCCTCCTCCCTCGGTGCGGTGGGTGGAGGGGGGAAAACGGATACGGGGGGGAAAAGGAGGATTCAATAAAGGAATTGGCGGAAGGTAGCTCGCGGAAACTTTTCCCGTGGTGGCGACAGCGGTGAAGGAGCCCAGCGTGCTCCGCTGCGGTCCCCTCGCGCTGCATCCTGCACGCCTGGCTTACGCCATGCGCCCGAGCTTAGCGTTCTCCCGGGGCAAAGCTTGCGAAAATCAGCGCAGCGAACGACAAAGCGGTGGTGAAGTCTCATTTCGGGGAGCTGTGTCTCGTTATCTTCTATTTAATTTGTTATTTTGATCTGTATTTGATCAGTATATGCATGTGGTTTGTTTTTCTTCTGTAATGAATTGGGAGGTGCTGTTAAGTTAGGATGGTGATTACTGGCTGATGGACAGGTAAAGGAATGGGAAAAATAGCTCTTAATTTGCGGTGCCTCACTTGTTGAGGGTTTGTTTAAGACGGTATTTTCCTGCGGTACAGGAAAACAACGCACAGCTTACCCTTTAACGTTCTCAGCCGCCCTATTTATGTCCCAATGAAGTGTCTTGTTTCTAACAAATAAAAAGAAAGAAAAGTTGAGGCGGGCATAGGCGCCGAGCGTTCCCTTTCCTCTTTTTCACCCGCTGAACGTGTCCTTGGCTTTGACGCGGCCGGCCGGGCGAGCAGCGCAGCCCAGCGTGCCGTTGCGGCTAACCTCGCGCGTCCGCGGGCACAGGGGCCGCAAGCGCCTGGTCTCCTTCCCCAGGTTATCCTGGACTTGGGAACTAAATTTCCTGATGGCAGGAGGTGGCTGGAACGCAGAGAGGCAGAGAAGAGTTAAATGTTTGCTGGCTGATTTCTGGTTTTTTGTGCAAGTGGGTTTGCAGCACGTGAACCGTGAATGCGCCTATGATTAGCACAGGGTGGGACACGGTTTTCCTATTCAGCAGGATTTTTAAGATCGTTTCCCTTGAGATGCGACCGAGACCTTTTGGAGGTTGAAGTATTTGCAGTTCCCCAGGGAATTGCGGAGGCCCTGTTGATCTAGGGTTTTTGAATGAGATGCGAAGGGGGAAAATCTGTTTCTCCCATTAAATTTGGCAGAATAGAGAGGTATGACCCTGGCTTTTTCTTGTCCTAGTCGCTGGCTTTCGCTGCCGTGGGGACGGTCACAGTCTTGCTTGTTTCCTGGGGCAAAGCAACCTTTGCTAAGGGTGGCTCCAGATGTCCTCCAAAATAAACCCAAGCTAGTAGCTTGTTTCCCATCAAGGCTTCGAGGTGCGAGAGAGCGTAGGGTCACTTCGTATCTCCGGTGTTGGCCTCGCTGAAGAGACGGGAACGATGCAGATGAACCGGCTGGTCGCGGTGGTTTGGATAAGGGCTCTTGTTTTCAGGTCTCTGTCCAAAATGTCTTTGATCATGACCTGTCACTCGCTTGCACCTCTGTTGGTGGAAGGAATTTTTTTCCCTAGTGGTTAATTGTAGTTGCTCTTTTTAAAAAAAACCCTGATATTCCTTCTTCTAGCAGAAATTCGTCTAGGTTTGGGCGCTGAGTCTTGCTGTGCTTTCTTGCTCGGGAATAGTCATCTTAACGCTTACGTTTTGTCCTCTTCATGGATGTGCTTGAGATGGCCTGAGTCATCTCGCTCTTCTGTCATAAACGCAGCAGTTCAAGCTTCTAAAGCCCTTGTTAAGCGCAAAGTATTTTTGCCAGCTCTCGAATGTTTGTGGCGTCCTCTTGCATCCAGTCCCGAAGACGATGCGGCCAGCTGAGCAGCCCGCAGAATGGCACCCTTGGTAGAACCGGCTATATACCCCTAAAGTCGCTCCTCCGAGCGCCCAAATTGTGCCGTGGCTCTGCCGGCCAGGGCGTGGAAAGAGCTCCCTGCGTGCGTGGACCCCTCGCCCTGCCCGAGTGGCTGGGTTTGGGATGCCCTCCTCTGCAGCTGCGGCCCACCAGCCTTTTTTGAGGGCGTTCGGAGCGCGGTCATGAAAAGATTTGTACCAAACAAGCCCAAATTACCAAGCGCTTCACCTGGCTGCTTGGTCCTCCCTGTTATTTTGCCATGCTGTCACCTGAGTTTGTACCGACAGCAATTTTGCGTCACGCTGGGATGTCCCCGTGACCGTGGTCGGTGGCCTTGAGCCCTGCCAGGCAGCTGGGTACTCGCTCAAGTGCGCTTTGTCGATGTCGTACGGCGCTAAATTTTTAATCGGAAAGTCACGCAGTGCTAAGTCAAATGCCTTGCAAAAGTCTATTATTTCTTCGCGGTTACCTTTATCTGCCAAAATTGTAATCTCATCAAAGAATAAAATCAGGTTTGTTTGACAAAGCCTATTTTCCATAAAATCGTGTTGACTGGCATTAATTATGTTCCTATCGTTTAATTCTTTATTAATGGAATCTCATATTGGCTTTTTCCATTATTTCCGCCGTGATTGATGTCAGGCCAACCGGTCGGTAATTGCCCGGGTTGCTCTGCTTGCCGAGCTCTGCCGCCGCCTTTGCCCTCCGGTTTGCCGAACTTGCCCCCACTTCCCAGAGGGATAAAATTTTGGCGTCCGTTCTCCTTGGCCGGATGATTTGGGGTCGGAGGGTGCTCTCGTACTGCCAAAGACGGCTCGCGCAGAGGTGGTGTTCCCCCTCGCATCCTTGGGGCCAGGTGGCCAAGGGGGTGTCTCGTCCTTATCCTCACCCACCAGCTTTTTTCCTCCTATTTTCTCCCCTGTCCTGCTGAGGAGAGCAGCTAGGTGGGCGACAGGCAGCCAGCCACGGTCGACCCGCCACACCAGACTTCGAAATGCGCTCGGAGGTGTCATGGAGAGGCCCAAAATGATCCGAGGAGGTTCTTATGGCACTGAAATGAGGCTCCAAGGGGGGGCGGCCGTCCCTTGCTTTTGGAGTCGTAGAAGCCATCCCGCTCTGGGAGCAGCGCGGAGATGGCAAACGGGACGCGTGGCTCCCATGCGGACATTTGCAACTGCACGCCCGCGAGGGAGGGCTGAGCGAGGCCTCTGTTGGCTGGGGGATTCGGGATGCTGCAGAAGATGGTTTCAGACATGATT
The DNA here is from genome assembly GCA_009819775.1 of Phoenicopterus ruber ruber. Lineage (NCBI taxonomy): Eukaryota > Metazoa > Chordata > Aves > Phoenicopteriformes > Phoenicopteridae > Phoenicopterus > Phoenicopterus ruber. The sequence goes on from CM020221.1 coordinate 4,158,740, forward strand.
TGGCAGAAGGTAGCGATGGATTTGTCCCAGCATCTCTCACGCTCTCCGGGTGCGTGGGCTCCACCTATGTCGGAGACGAGCGCTTGCCGCAGCTGTGGTGTTTAAAACAAAGCCCAGGTCTGTGCCTGGCTCCGGGCCCCGTGAGCATCGCATCCGTGCTCTTGGCCTTGGGATGTTTGCTTTTAACCTGGAAATGTTGTTGTATCTGCTGGCGGTGCCCCTCGGCGGGGGAGAGCGTGACGGAGGCTGGTAGGTTGACTAGCATTAATTATGTTCCTGTCGTTTAATTCTCTATTAACCCCGAAGAGGCACGGGTTCCTTCGCTGTCTCCAGTGCCCGAGATGGCCGTGCTTCTGCTGAGCTAACGTGACTCCCTTTTGATAAGGGCGAGGGAGGAGAGGAGCCGTGGTACAGTTTATCTGTGCTGGAGAGAACGGTAGGACCGTGCACAGCTTGACTCCCCTTGCTGCCGTGTAAAGGTTTGAGGCGTCGTAGCACCGTGGGAAAATAGTTTGGGGATGACTTAAGGGAGGAAAGCAGAAGACTTGAATGCGTTCAGGATTTCTTCCTCCCCCCTGTCCCGTTTCGCTCATGATTTCTTTCCTCTCCGTCTCTCCCAGGTTCCTCAGTGACTCAGCTGCTGGCCCGGGACCTGGACAACGACCCGCTGGTCTTCGGCGTGGTCGGGGAGGAGGCCAGCCGGTTCTTCGCGGTGGAGAGCGTGTCCGGCGTGGTCTGGCTCAGGCAGCCCTTGGACAGAGAGGTGATGCTGCTTTCTGCCCGGAGCATCCTCTGCTGAGGGGAGGGGAGGGAAGTCTCCGCGGGGATAAATGGTGGCTCACTGCTTTTTGTGGCAGCTGAGATGCAGCCTGGGTGTTGTTCCCCCATGGAGTCGGGAATCCAGGTGTCTGACGTGCCCCTATCCATGTGGGGACAGAGGGAATAAGCAGGGTGCTCTGGTTCGATCTGGCTTTGTTGGTTTTCCTGGATCCCATAATAATATCTGCGAGTTTAAAAGTAAAGAAAATAATAGATGGAGATGACCTACTAAGGAGCAGGATGCTCGTGCATTCAGGGGAATTTACAGGCTCCCTCTTTAAACCTATATTCCACTAAATCCTTAACTATTTCAAACCATGTGCGAAGAGGCGTGAGGTATCCCTGCTTATTCAATCTCATCGTGGCTTTTCATCGCCTTGTGGATTCAGGCCGCGGGCTGCTAAATTTGGCAAGACTCTTGCCTGGGAGCCGTTTCGCACCTCTATTTTCAACGGTGGTTTTGGTGTGCAAAGACAGGCTATCCCATCCAGGTGCTTGTTTTACATCAGCCCTGGCCCTCGCCGCGTTCCTGGAGCGAGGACGAAGGGATAGCGCAGGTAAGACGGGGAAAACGCTGTACAACTTGGGCAACGCGCTTGATTTCCCTGTGCTCTTGTTGCTAAACTGCATTTAGTACTTCTTTTGTCGCGTGGGGACGCGGAGGAGCGGGGCAGGGGATGCTGCTGAGGCTGGGCGAAGGCAAACCCAATTTCACAGCGTTAAGAGCGAGGCTCTGGAAAAAGAAAGCGTTTTTCTTCACCCCTCTCCCCTCCGCCTCCCCGTGCCAACAGCTGCTGGCGTGAGTCATAAGTCTTCTCTTATTCAAATGCCTACCGCTTCCCGATACTTATGATAAGAGCCTTGAGCCAAGGAGGGTGATCAATAGATTTAGGTGGCTTTTGGTGGAGGGTGGGAAGGGAAAGGAGCTGAGCAGAGCTCGGATGCGTGGAGAGGAGCCTGCGCCCATCGGCTGATCCCTGGGGCTCGAAGTCAGCGAGACGTAGAAGCGGGGGAAGACAGACGCGTGCGTCGCTTGGTACGGACATGGGAAAGGTGTAAATGGCAGCTTGTGGTGGAGGAAGCAGGGTGGTGTGGGAGGGAAGGGATGGACAGCGCGTTGGGAGCAGAGAACGCTGGCCTGGGTGGATGTATGCGATCGAAAAGGCGGGGGAGAAGAAGCCATGCAAGGAAAGTGGTAGGGAAAGAAGAGCAAGAGATCTGTTCTTGTACGAAGGAGGAGAAAGGGAGACTTGAAAAGGGAGAGGGAGTCATGGTAAGGTAAGCGATGCAGGAAAAGGGGAAATAGAGGAAAAGAGGAAGGAGCGCACGTATACAGACAATTTTTAAAAGATTTTTCACTCCCACAAAGATTAGAAGGAAAATGGGTTTTAAAAAAAAGACAAACGCTGAGTCTAAAAAAAGTACGTGCTAAAATGAAGGGTCGAGACAGAAATTAGCATGTGGCGGCTTCCTCTGATTATTTTATCAAGTTTTTAAAATTAAATGCTCAACAGGTGGTTTCTTCTCTCCTGTTTTTCCTTTCTTCCCTACTGCTTTGTCCCTCGTGGCGGCACCGATGGGCGGGAGGGAGACGGGGGTGAGAGACGCCGGTGCAGCAGGGTGGGATGTCACAAGGAGCAGAGGCTCTCCTCTCCGTTGGTATTCCAGCTCTTCCTTCTGTTTGGAAACATCAAAGTCGCTGTGGTCTAGCAGCTCAGGCAGGGCGGGGGCCCTGGGGGTGGGAAGGGATGCTGGCACCGGGGGAACCGAAACACCAGATGGTGCCCAGGTGCCAGATAGGTGCCGTGGTCCAAGTCCCGCTGTCCATCCCCATGTGCATCCTTGGTACGACGCGAGCGAAACGATCGCTGGTGGAAAAGAAAGGTCGGGAAGAGAAGGTCTGCCTCCACTAGCAATATCCCCCTGCCCTGATGCCAAAATAATCCCTTTTTCCCCACTTGTCCCTCACCCCAGCACCAGTGACTTTAATATATTACCGTTTAAGATGACGCTGTTAATTTAGTGAAAGCAATAAGGGGCAGAGAGGACTGCCCAGGGGTTTTCTTGAATGGGCTGACGGGATTTCAGCCGGTTCTTACTACAGACCCTGGGCTTATCCCGGTGTTCCCAGCTATGCGACGTCCCAAGAACTGCTGCGTGGCAGGTAAGTTGGGAAAGCAGCAGCAAGATTTAGGCGTCCTCCGTGAGACTGTGTCGTATTGTCATCCCGAACAAAGCTGATTACACAGCTTTTCCCTTGGACTTTCTTCTCCTTTTGCGTCATCCCCGTGTGTCGCAGTCGGAGACGGTGCCAGGTCACGATACGCCGTGGGTGGAAAACCGCTTTTCCCCGCCTTGCGCTTATTCCCTCTCGCTGCTCCAAGCAGGCAGCCTGCGGCGGCGGGCACCGGGCGGGCGTGCGAAGGGAGCTGGGGCTTGCCGGCACGCCGCCCAAGGTTGAACAGCGGGCTCCTCTCATCTGCTTTAGCCCCGTTGGCTGTTTAAAGTGCTTGGCTGCGGGTCGGGGAGTCGGTTCCTCAGTCCCCGCGTCCTCCCGCCCCGGGGCAGGGCGGCTCTCCCTGCCTGTGAGATGCACTGGAGCTCCGCTGGCATTAATATTTCGCAGCGTTTTATACTCAGCGTAGGTGATTGCACGCAAGCGCCCCTTCTCTTCTTGAAGGTCCTGAAAGCATTTTGCATGTAATAATATTGGCTAAAAGTCCCAAGCCTGCCATCTGCAGATAAACACTACGGTATCTTTAATTATATGTTTTTCTTCTCCTTCCCTTTCAGACCAAGTCAGAATTCACGGTTGAATTTTCTGTCAGCGACAGCCAAGGGGTAAGTGTGACTTCTCATTTCATGGTCTGCGGCACGGGCGGAGGGGAGCGGCGAGGATGAGCGTGGGGTGCCGGGGGACCTTCTGTGTCGTGCCGGGAGCGGGTCCACCCCGGCTATCACTTGCCAAAAGCCCGTGTCGGAAAAAGCAGCCACGAGCTTGCTTCTAGGTTTTAAATCCGTGGATAAAGCTGACGCCCGCTCCCTGTCGTTATCCTTGTGGCCGCAGGTGATCAAAGGGACGGTCAACATCCAAGTCGGAGACGTGAACGACAACGCCCCGCGGTTCCACAACCAGCCCTACAGCGTCCGCATCCCGGAGGTAGGGATGGCCGCGGCCCCTCCGCGCAGCCTGGCTTCTGGCTCTTCCCTCGGTGGCCACGCTTGCTGCCTGGTTGCCACCGCAGAGCTGTCTGCCCGGCTGCCTGAGGGCCACCGAGGCGCGGGACGGTCCTCCTGCCCTGGACCTTCACCGTGGCTGGGGGGAGGATTAAATCCCTGGCAGTTATCGTTGCCTGAAAACGGGCGGAAGCAAAGCGACGGCGTTTTGGGTGTTGGGGTGGAAGAGGAGGCTGGAGCTCAGAGCCTTGGCAGCCTTGGTGACGTCTTTCCCGTGACAAACGTGAAGTTTGAAAATAGCTGCAAATGGGGATCTGTTTCTTTTTCTCTTCCTTTGAGCCAGGGGGGATGTGCAGCTCTTGTCCCAGGGGTGACCTGAGGCAGGACTAAATATTTCTCCAAACACCCGATTTCTAGCAGAGTCCTGCCCAAAGGCTTCTCCCCTTGCTGGTGGTTTCCTTTAACATCTCCATAGCAGGACTTGTCCCGTGATGTCCTAGGAATCAAGTAGGTAGGAAGGGACCACAGAAGATCATCTGGCCCAAGCTCCCCACTAAAGCAGAGAGAATTTTCACGTTAGATCAGGTTGCTCGGGGCTTTGAACATCTCCGAGAACAGAGTTTCCGCAAGCTTCTGCTGCTCTCTCTCAGCTTGGCAGAAATACGCCAAGAACTTACAGATCTGATGTGAGTGTAGGCTTCAAAGATGTGGAGTTGAAAGGTGGGTGCTGGTGCTAGGAGGACAAGGTCAGGGTGTTATATTTGAAATAGAGGATTAGTAGGGCATTTCACGTCCTCCAGTGGAGGAAACCTTTCCCTCTTGGGGGATCTTGGAGGTCTCTTCCACCCAAACCGATTCTACGATTCTCCTGCACCCGTTTTTCCCAGAGCGTGCCTCGGGGCGCGGACGAGGTCAAGCGCGCGTTTGTGTGTGTGAAATCAAGCGGTCCTCGGTAACGGAGAGGCGCACCCGATTGCGTTACAATGGTTTATTTAATATGCTGACTGCTGGTGCCCTGCCGTGCTGGGCTTTGATCTTTCCCCGTCTCTCTGCTGCGCGGATGAGGTTTCTTCATTAGGTTGCTTGTGATGTATGAGCCGGGAGTTTCAGTCTCATCTTTGCGCCAAGTCATCTGAAACCTCCCTTGGAGAACGACACTGGGTCAGAGTCATTTTCTTCCCTTCTTTAAAGCACGAACGACGCAGAAGTGACTTGGCAAAAGCTGCGCGAGTGGCTCCTCGCTCTCGCCTTCGTGCCTGGGCCTCTGGAAGGTGATGGGTGGCCGCCTTGCCTTGCTGCCGCTCCTCCCGGTGACGCTCTGTCTCGCAGGGGTCTGCGAAGCAAAAGGAACGTCAGTAGGACTGGAGGAGAATAGTCTCCTCTCCCCTGCCCTCAGATTTACCTCTGGTTTTGCTATTTACGGCGCCCGGTATGGAAGACTCCTTTCTCCACGTGGAGAGAGGGATGGAAAGTGGGTTTCCGTGTCTCCCCTGGGAACCGGTGCTGCGTTAAGCCCCGGTGTTTATGTACCTGGAGCAGCCGTGCCGTAGCTCCTCTCGCTCATCACTTCTGCTCTAAGAGCCGCTATTGCAAATCTTAAGCCTTTCCACGTTTCCGATCCTAACCCGCGTCAAGCCTGGGGAGCAGGGAGGGCAGAGGTCCCGCGCTGGGTGGGAAAGCGAAGGCTGGCCGAGGAAAGGGAACTGCGGGCAGGCGGTCTGGACGAAAAAAATAAATCAAAGAAGAGGCTGAACCCCAGAGCCTCCCTCTCGCGTGTCACGCCGCTTTGCACGTGAGCGGCGGTTTTGCCGGGAGGGATTTCCAGGACCGTGTGGTGGTTCGGGGCAGGGCAAGCAGGGTGCTTCCCGCAGCGCACCCGCTCTGCCGCCCGGCCCTGGGAGCCGCGCGCTTCTGGAGGGCAGCCCAGTCTAATTATAAGGCGTCGTGTGCCAGTTTCTATCCGTGATCTTTAAGCAAGGGCACCGATCAGAGGTAACGAGCCACAAACTCGTGGTTCGGCCGGCATCCGGGGAGACAGCGGTCCCTCGTCAGACGCTGAAAGCAAGGGATGGGGTCCCACCACCTAAGGAGGACCCTCCAGGGGCTACGGTCCACAGGAGATGCGAGCAGTGGCTTTACACTGTGCGTGCTGGCGTGGCTCTCGAGGCAGACGTACCCTCTTGCTTTGAGGGCTTTGCTGGGCCACAGGTTGTCCCCGTCGCTTGTCCGCAAGTCCTCGAAGCTGGAGGTGATGTGGCACGGAGAAGCGCCTTCAGAAGCTGAGGCCGCCAGAGCCAGGGGACCCCTTGGGTGCAGCTGGGGAGCCGGTCGTGGTAGGGGATGGCAGCGTTCGCCCCGTGCTCCAGACAGCTCAGGTGAACAGCGAGGGCACGGGTAGCAAAATGTGTCTCAAAGACCACCCAGCCCAAGCTGAAGGGCCTACAGGTGATGAATAAAGCGGGGCTGGAGCCTGGGGATGGAGAAGAGGCTAGCAGAAGCGCTAAGTGCGGCTTTGCATGGGCTGGCTCTGCGCAGAATTGGCAGCTAATGAGGGTTTTTCTCTTTTTAATTCTGAGATAAATGGGTGTATCGATTTGCAGTTGTCCCAGCTAATGGAGCAGCAACAGAAAGGCTATTTAAGCCTCACCGCTGTTGTGCGGCGCTAGGAAAGTCAAAAGAAGAGTGTGCATAAATAAATGGAACATGAAGTAAACTGACCTTTAAAAACAATACTGCCTCTAAATACCCATCCTGGCGTTTTACGCAGTCCGCTTGATTCGAGGACGGGAATTTATTGGGGTGTGGGCTGCGGACTGCGATTCCTCTCTAGCGTGGGGAGGGGGGAGAGGATGCCCGGTTTAACCGTGGGCTCCTCCACATCGCAGCAGCTCCGAATAACCAGACTGGGGATCGCTCACGTGTCGAGCTGATGCCACTGGTCCTCTGCGCTCGTCGCATCTTAACCGCGTCCTCGGCACCCGCCTGGAATAGCCGAGCGAGGGCCCACGTGTCGGGAGAGGGACGTTGCTCCGGCGTAATCGTCCGTCCCGTCTGGGCAAGGGCGCCCCGCGATTTGCTTGTCAAAAGGCAACGAGGCGGTGCGGACGCTTTCAAGCCTGTAAAGAAAAGGGGAATCCTGCTAGAATTGGCGACTTAATTCACCAAGCTGGCCTCGACAGAGCTCATTAAGTTCTCGTGTATTCATTTCAGGCTAATGGCTGTCATGCTGACTGCTGTTTGATTTGCTGTAATAGACTTTTATGGCTTTCCAGTTTGCTAGGACGCGTGTGCCTGCGTCTGTGCCCCGTGGTGCTGCTGTAGTGCATTAGCTCGCCGCTCGTGTGCTTGCTACTCTGACCTTCAGGGTTTGTTCTCCTCTTGGATGCGTCCCTCGCGCTTCGCCTCTCGCACGTGCTCCTTTTTTTACCCTCCTCATCCTCACCCAGCCCTAAGGTACCGTGTTTCTGGGGGTCTTTTAAATCGGGGAAAGATATATTGCTGAGCCCGTGGCAGGCTGTTGCAGCGATGCCTCGGTTTGTGACAAGTCCGATCTGCTTTCCCTAATCTGTTTTTCCGTTTGACCGGAGCTGTAGGAAGCTCGGCCTTGTTGGGTTGCCGCAGTTCAACGGGTTTACGGTAAGCGAGCAAGCGCAGCGGAGCCGAGCCCCCGCGCTGGTTTTGTGGTACCTGGCGTGGTGTCGGCATCGGGGTGGGCTGTGCCCGTAGGTGCCCGCTAGGCTTTCCTGCCCCAGCTTCCGAGCGCGGGACCTTCTGGTTTGCCTCCGTTTGCCTTTTGAAGGGAACATCCTTTACCCTTGTGCTTAGAAGGCATGGCTCTGCAAACCTCTCTTCTGCATCCCTCATCTTGCGCTAAGGGACGCGGGTTAGTGGTGGCCTTGGTAGCGACAGGTTAACGGTTGGACCCGATGATCTTGGAGGTCTCTTCCGACCAGAACGATTCTATGATTCTGTGCTGCTTCCAGGTGCTACGCCGTCCGCGGGACCGCATCTTGGGTCCTGCAGAGGTTCCTCAAACCTCGAGGCCGTGGTGTGGTGAGCAAGTCTGTACCTTCTTGCGAAGAGCTGTTTTCCCCCATAGCCCCCCAGCATCCTGAGCCGGCTGATCGAGTTGAAACCATCCATGGCCTTCTCTTGGCCCTGGAGCATCGTCAGTCTTCACGTGTTGGCAGAAAGGTCACCTAATTGTTGGTTTCTTTGCTGAATGTTCCCTCAGGAGGTTTCCAGTGGGCTTCTCTCTCCTTCGGTGTTCTCCCCACCTCACTCCTCCCGGTACGGTTAACACACCGAGTGATTTACAAAGCAATACGCGTTATTGGGTTACATCTTCCAGCGAAAAGCTGTCCTCAGCCCGGCTCTGGGCCGGAGACGGCCGTTTAGCACCCCGGCCGTTCACGAGACGGCAGTTGCACCACAAAAAAGTACCTGTAACTTGACAGGAGATGTTGATTGTAGCAGGGCTCTGTTTTCAGAAGGCACCCCCTGCTTCTAGAACCACAACCATCCGCGTCGGGAACGTGCTCGGCTCGTCTTGAGTTCAAGCAAGCACCCGTAAGAGGCAGGGCGGTGGGAAAGGAGTTTAAAATCAGAAAGGAAAGTTTCTGGGCAGCACGCAGCACGGGTTAGGCAAGTACAGTCCAGCTTGCAGGTGTCGCATCTCCTGAACCCGGCCCTGATTTACCAATTTGTTTTAATTGGGAGGCAGGCAGGCACTCACCATCAACAGCAGTCCCTTCTGCTCGGGGAGAAGCCTTTGGGATTGAGCCTTCACAAGCTGCTGGTCATCGTTTCCATCCGTAATATGGTTGTGTAGTTGAAACAGTGGCTTTTATGATGTTTTCTTTTTTTTTTTAATTGCGCAGAAAGTGTTTGGCGGGGAGGGGGAGAGAAGGGAGAAGACCGTCACTGCCCTGTCCCATTACGCAGCCTGGAACCAGACCATGCTAGATGGTGAGCAGGGGCAGGGAGGATCAGAGACGGCCCCAAAAGCCCTAGCTGTAATTAAAATTATTATTTTGCTTTAATGGTAATAATGCTGGTAATTACATCAGTTTCTCTGCCATCCTGCCCGGGAGTCTTCAGGGGCTCATATAATTCTATTGCGATGGCTCCGAGGCCTGATGCTGCACATACGAAGCAGCTGGAGCGAGCGTGAGCTCCCGCTTCAGCCCCGTTAGCCGTTCCCCTGCACGCTCCCGGGCACCTTTTGGGGTTGGGGGGGGGGGTTTCCCCCCCTGCCTTTAAATTGAGCCTTTAAATTGAAGGAGACGATAACAGAACTGATAAGAAAGATGTTCCTGCCACGGTGCCTATAACCATTGCTGGCTGCTTCCCTTCCTCGTTTCTTTTTCTTCTTCTTTTTTTTCCCCTTCTCCCGGTTCACTGTTTCCCTCCTCTCCCTGCCCTTATGCTTCTGGGTGGATTTTAGAACTGCACAAATAGTTCACGGCGAATAACTTATCCGCCAAACCCAGCCTTCCCTTCCCTCCGCCACCTTTGCCCGCGCAAAATTTGCAAGCGTATCGAACTCCTCCGCAGCGCTTCGGGTGCCGTTTTATTTATTTGTTTATGATGTTTGGTTTTGTTTTCAAAAAAAAAAAAACCCCAAACACCTACTTCTTAGAAAGGCAACAAACAAATTAGCCAATTATTCAAGCTGTGCTCATTAAACACTGTTGGCCAGAAGCAAGCCGGTTCTCTTTCCCGGGTGGGCAAGCGTCTCCGTCTCCTCTCCGCCCTGGCATCCCGTCGGCACAGCCGGTGAGACATGTACCAAACTTCCTGAGCGCCCGCGTTTGTAATTGCGTTTATCGGTGCCGGGTGTCAAAGCCAGCCTCCGTCGGCCCCGAGGGAATAGCTGGCTGGCGAAATAACAGGTTACGATCTCCGTACCGTGTCTCCGGCTTCCCGGAGCTGGTCACCGTGCGTTTGTTTTGATGTTTCACCTTTCCAGATTTATATAGATTTTTTTTTTTTTTTTTTTGAGCAACCTTTAATTACTTTCCAACTTTGCCCAGCAAACTCGTGGAAGCAGAGGACCGAGGGTAGGGACCGAGGGGTGGGAATAACGCCCCAGTCGGCGGCAGGCTGAGCTGACCCGGCCGGGTGCGATGCCACGTTGGGCTCTGGGGCGGGTTTGTCAATATTCATAAAGAACCCCGCTTTTCGCACGCGAGCAAAACGTAAACGGGCTGTGTAAGCGCAGGGAAGTTTTGGGCGCTGTCTTGGGCTTTCGTCCTGGCTTTCGGATGCTGGCGGTTCCTTCGGGCGAGAGCTTGGAAACACACCAGGCAGCAGCTGCCGTCTTCTCCCGGCTCTGTTCTGCCAGCACCGAAGAAAGGCGCTGAAAGGAGACAGGCTGCGGCGCGTTGAGTAAAACGGCATTTGGGCTAAAGGGTTTGCGCAGCTGACATCAGAGGCGTCCGTGGGATTTATGTAGAAACTTTTCAGGGGGTGAGGTGCTCATTAAAGATTCACGCTGCATCCGTAGGATAAAAGACGCGGAGGATTTGAGTGGCGTGGCTTGGGTGGCACGGGGCTGGGAGGCTCGTGGAGGTCTCTCCTTGCACGGAGGAAGCCGTTGTGTGCCGAAGCCGGTGCTCGGACCTGGAAGCATCCTTCCCTCTGAAGGTCATCCGTGTGCAAGCTTTTGTCCTTATCGCTGATGCGTGTGCTCTGACGCCAGATGGAGAACGTCAGAGGGTCTTGAGCGACGTCCTGCTGTCCTACGGAGAAAGAAAGTCTCCATCTCTGGCAGCCCTGTCCCTTGTCTGGCTTCACCGGTGAATAGGAGACCCTGGTCCTTTAAAACACGTGCCCGAGGAGTGAAATGAGAGACGCAACAGAAACTACTGGGGCGGAAAACCCCAAATGGCGTGGAAGTAATGTGTAAAGTGTCCTGGAGATAACAGTCATTTCCACCAGGCAAAACTTGGGCTCTTTCTGGAAGGGTACTGCAGCAAGGAGCGGGGGCAGCCTGAAAATTAGAAATAGTCGTGCTGTTCTGACCAGCGTAACGCTGGGGTAGACGAGGGGGACGGGGGAAAGCAGAAAAAGGGGAGAAAGCGGCAGACCTGGAGCTGAAAGGAAAGCTGGTGCAGGGCAGCAAGCGATTCGGTGCCGCCGTGCTGGGAAAATAAGACTCCCAGAGCCAAAGAAATAACCTTGGGGCAGAGGAAGAGAAGCCGCACAGATGCGTTCTCCGAGCAAGGAGCACCCAGACAAAGAGGGGGAAGGTAACTTAGGTCGGTAATCGTTCCTCTCGGAAGCAATGGGGACAAGGGAAAACCTCCTCGCTCGCTGAGCTCCTGAGCAGCCCCGGGACACAGGGCGCTCTGTCGGAGTTTCTTCCTGTAGGTGCTGAGACCCAGGGTCTGCCCGTCCCTTGCTGGTTTTCCAAGCTCTGAGTTTATCGCGGGTGGCCGTCCCAGACCCGTCGCCGAGGTCCGGACGACGTCCGAGCTCGGCATAGCCGACGCCAAGGGACGACGGCTCCTCGGGCTCCCCTCGGCCCCGCTGGCACCAAGCCACCGGGGTGCTCAGCCCGGGCGCGCTTCCTCCGGAGCGGCGGCTCGTGCCCCGCAGCGTCTCTTGCCGCAGGAGCAATTTGGGTTTGGGCTGCAAGGCCGCTCTTTTCCAGGGGCCTGGAAGCGCCCGCGCGGGGCGTTGGAGCCCAGGCCTTTCGGTATAATTACACTTACACATCTGGGCAGCAGATGGCTTCAAGGTCTCCTCCGTGTCCCCGGTAGGAGGAAGGGCTCTCCGCTGCCAGAAACGGGCAGAGGAGCGAGGAGCTAATGAATGTGACCTGCTAGCAATTAGTTATGTTTTATCTCCCTTTCCTCCGGTTACGATATTCTCCCAGAAGCCTGGGACGAAACATTATCTCATTGCAGCCAGCAAAAGCCGCGTCCCCTCCCTTTGCATCCCTGTTTTGCTTACCTCCCTCTCCGTACATCGTGTTTTAAGTCGGGAGCGTGCCTGGCTGTCGAAATATTTATTGACGCGTTCAGGCTGCGAAGGCAGCGTGCGGGTAGCAACCGCTCGGTGCAAGACAGCAAAAGAGCCTTCACTGAAAGTATATATATATATATATTTTTTTTTTTTTTTTACCCACATAATCATGCAGTTTGCTGTTTCGGGCTCCTTTTTCAATCCGCCTCAATTCAGGCATGATTAAGGTCACGCAACAAGGCGCCGTGCCGGGGGACGGCGCCCCAGCCGCTGCCATTTTAGGATACGGGCACTTCTCAGCCTGCGGTGCTGGAGGTGGGCAGCAGAGCTGCGAGGCGGGCGCCTCGTAGCATCCTCGCTCCGTGCAGCCTAGGGCAGGTGAAGCCAGAGCTGGCAGAAAGGGGCTTGCCAAAGCGGTTTTCAATCAAAACGCTGGTTTTAATTAAGATGGAAATCTTTAGGAAAAATGTTGCCGTTTTGACAGCAAAGCTGGACAGAAATAGCATTTCAAAAGGACAATAAAAATCACTCTTGCAATAGATTCATTCCAATTTCTTTTTCAGAATTGCATTTTGTGTTTTATTAGTTTGTAATATGTCAGCGACAGTCATGTATAATAAGCTTTCTACTGCTGGTCATACTTTGTGATAAAATAATAGACTAAATCAGTCTCTCTCTCTTTTTTAAATATTTATTTATGTGTGAACCGAACTGTTTCTATCGGTTTCAAACTATTTTCATTACAAATGGGAGAGATTTGATCTAGGAAGAAGTTTCAATCAGTATTAGGCAGCCGTTGCTTAATTTCAACCATTAATTGCCGTTGAAACTTAAAACGCGGTTGATTTAGTTTGTCAGCGTGAGCAATGAAGAGAGCGGGAAAACTGAATGTAGGGTTCAAGGCAGTTTTATTTCAAGAAAAAAAAAAAGTTTTGAATTTTCAGGATTTGCGTTATGGGAGATTTGAAAAGCTCAGCAGCAGGAGAGCGCCGGTGGCTGTCGCCCTGCGTTGCAGAGACCGTCACCCGCCCCTGGGCTTAGGGACAGGAGTTGTTTGTCCCTCTCTTTCCCGGGACCGAGCTTATTCAGCGATTCAGGTCTTGCTGGGGTGCCAGCGGGGTGTATTCGGCCGCGACCCCCCCGTCTCCTCCGAGCTCAGGCGATGGTTATACTGACAGCCTCCCTGTTTTTTCAGACCTGCCTTGGTTTTCATCACGGTGATGTGTCACTCCCAGCTGGGCTTGTCCCGCAGTTGTAAATCAAACTTGAAAGGGTAATGGGAAGGAGGGAAGGGAGAAGAGGAGATATTCATTAAGTTGGCCACCTCCTGCCCGGCCCATGTGTGATGACTCTCGGTTGCTCATACGTGTCTGGAGGCACCTCCTGCTTAGGTGACCCCTAGGGTTTGTGCTCAGGTGGCACTACCTTCATACAGGTATTTAAGGAGGGGGGGAAAAAAGGCGTTTGTAACCCCTAGGCTGGTATACTCATCCGAGAGGTGGGGGTTTTTTAGCACTTCTCAGCTCATTGCCAAGAGTGGAAGACGTAAATCGCTTCCACGAATTAGTAAATCTTTATTCAGAGGTAAGTTTATGAACCCAGCCCTCCGAGCTTTGGAGAAAGAGGGACCTACCGCTGCTTCCTACCATAACCAGCCCTCGACGAACAACCTGAACGGGGAAGGATTCCTGCTGCGCGTGTGATTCGGAGGACCCCAAACCTACACGGGTCAGGAGCTGCTGAGCCAGCCCTTGGAAAACCACTCCGTGAAACACGCTGGAAACACAGGGCCAGATGCGCGTGTGCAGATTTCCCGGCCTCCCAGGAGCACGCGCTGCCCGGAGACGGGCTGCCTCGCCTTTGAGGGAGGCTGGGAGGGTTAAAGCGTAAAGCCGTTCCACGGCAGTGGTTAGCTGATGGCCCGTGAAGCATCGCAGGGCTTTGCAGCCGGCTGGGGAAAATAGCGGGACAGGTGGATATTTTGTTTTTCCTATATATAAACTCGTGCGTTCGGGGAAGGAAATTTTGCAAAGAGGCCGTTTCTGCTGGCACGAGCCCCCCGAGGACTCGGGCGCTGCGGGGCACCCCAGTCCTTGCAGCCAGCAGGAAAATGGGTGTTGGGGCTCAAGGCCAGGTTCATGCAAGCGGGGACGTCTCTGCCCTGTGGGACGTGGCTGCAGCGGCGCCTCGGAGCACGTCTGCCTTGCCTGCGAACCCCCGCTCGCGTCTGAGGGCTGCGTGAGCTTCAGGGCACGGGCTGGGAGAAAGCTGGAAGCCTGCGTCCTCCTAACGCGGGTGGGCCAGCCCTGGTATCCCACCGTGTGTCTCTGCGAGGCTTTTTCCCTCGATGACCTCATTTCTGAGGGCCTTGAACACGAGACCTGCCCCTTTCCGCAGGGCAAATGGTCCTTTTTCAGCGAGGTCGCACCTCCGGAGCGTGTGCTCCATCGTCAGTCCCTCATCTTCATCTTAACCGGCGTCTTGCTGTGTAGCTCGCATGTCGTCTTTGGCCTGCTCGGGTGATGTCAGGAGGAGGTCAGCTTTTCTCGGGAAGGCAACAGCCCTATTTTTCACTTTTAGTTGTACGAAGCAGCGAATCCTTCGCCGTGTTGTTGTCTTATTGCGAGCGCCTCTGAGAAGAGGAGCCTACGTGGCTGCGTTGTGCTGGCCTGTCTCTGTACGGGGGGTGTTTGGTGGCCCAAGCAGCAGCGATGGTGCTTTCTGCGCGCACCTAACGTGCTCCTCCGAGGAGCCTGGTCTCTGCGAGTCTGATGCTTTCGGGTTCGGGAGCTCAAGAGGCAAGTGGAGGCTGGGAGAAGAGTGAGGAGGAGCCCAATCCCTGGCGGGAATGTGCCTGGCAAGGAGAGGAGAAGGCAGCCTAGAGGAGACCTTCAGGAAAGGTGGGCAGCAAGGACCGGAGAGCCAAACCTCATGCCAGCAGCAAGTCGCATCCCTTCTGCACATTCGCGCCTGAGGCTGGGCTGCGGCAGGCGTGCTTTTTTTTTGGGGGGGGGGGTGGGGTGGGTGGTGGGGTGGTTAAAAAGCCTCATCGGAGCGTTACGGAATCGGAATGTGAAGGGTAATTGAGCTGAAAGCCATTCTCTTCCCGCAGCCTGCACCGCAGGACCCGCTGAAGCGCCCTCAAACGCCAGCCTGGGAATCCCGCTGGAAGAGCGGGAGGTGGGGGGAGCACCCCCTGGGCCGGGTCCCCTCGGCCGCCCTCCTGTGCCCAGCGCTCGCAGGCGGGGGTGGGAAATGGTCGGGATAGGGGTGACGGGGAGGAGAAGCCGGACTAGCGGCAGGTGGAAGGCACGGAAAGGTAAATAGGTTCCGGAGCTGCAGTCTGTGTTCTTGCAGGCGTCGGTGCGCGCTCCCAACGAGTCTCTGCAGCTCGGACGGCATCTCCCCGCGTCCATCCGTGGTCGCGTCCTCCCGCCGCCCCCCTTCCCCACGCAGGACCTCGGAGCGGAGCCCCACCGAGCAGCTCCGCGAGACCCGTCGTGCAAAGGCCCGCCCGCGCGTGGCGAAATGCTCCAGAGCATTCGCTGGCGTGGCCAAACGGGTGATGCTTTTGAAGAATTGGAAGGACTAGATTAATAAAAAAAAAAAAGGAACGTGGCTAGCCAGGATGAACGTAATTATTAAACACAACCGCGAGATGTTAGTCACCGCTGCGGTCCCCTGCCTCGCTAATGGAGGGAGCGTGCGGAAGGGGATGGGGGGTTGGAGAGCTGCCGGCGCGACCTCGAGGAGGGGGATTAGCAGAAGACCCCTCCGGTTTGGACCTCCGGCGCGGCGACGGCGTGAAGTGCGCGGCCCCATTGTGTACCTTGTCGCGTGTTATTGATTGCTGAACAGGCGCAGTTAAGCGCCTCTCATTAATATTTGTTTTGGTCTTTTCCCTGCGTTCCGATGAGCGGAGGAGATGCTGCTTATCTCTCTCCTGCAGGTTTTCTTTCTAGAGGATTCCTCTGGCGGGTGACAAACCTGGGCTTTGTGGCCGCCCGTCCCGCTTTCGGGAGGAGGGATGAGTTAGTAGCTGACACGAAACCTCGGGAACTCGGCAGAAAGAAAGTGAGGAACCAAAATTAACACAAAATTAAGAGGTAGCAATGCTCTGCTTGCGTTGTGCAGATGAAATATGGATTTCCAGGCTGGAGTAGGTTCGTAAATCTCTGAAAAGGGACTCTTTGGGCTCGTAGGTCATGCCGGCTAAACTTTTAAATGTACGAGCAAGGACGAATAGTGCGAGCTGTGGAGCGGGTAGCCAGGGACTGCTTCTCAGTCCGTGCTTTTGGAGCTGGTTTTGAGGTCTCAAATTAAGAATAGAGGCTGTGGCCGGCGGACGTATCATCTGTATCTTGTGGGCTGTCGTGGCAACATCAATCCTTCAGCTTCTCCATCGCTTAGAAGATGGCCCTGTCTTCATTTCCATTCATCTCGCTGTTCTCCTGGAGATGAGGCCTGGCTTGTGCGTTCCCATGACTGCTGGCCATCTCTCGCTTAGTGTTTTTGACAAGAGCCTGCATCTCGGCGTCGCGCCGTGGTGGTGCCGCTCGGGCGTCGTGCCCATTCGTATCAGACGTTGCTTTCGAGGCAGTCTGCCGTGGCCCCGCGTGCTGAGAAGCTGCCCGCAAAGGTTTCTCGTTTTGGCTGCTTGGTTTGCATCCCTGAACGACCACCTTCTTGTGGAGCAAGGCATGGAGGAGGTGGTCCCACCTGCTGCGTCTCGTGCCGTTTGATGTCCTAGGTCTGGAGCGGGTCCTGATTTCTCTCCTCCATCCCCAACCTTGGTGTGCGGTGGGTGGCTCTTCTCTCTTGCTTTCTGTACCCCTTCTCCCAGGCAGTGGGGCGCTCTCGGTGGCCGTGCAGGTCTGGACTGTTGGGTTACGGCCAGTCTCTCTCATCAACCAAGTCACAAAAAGAGACTTGACTGTAGCTTAAATAGGGCAAAGCGCGATTTCCTTCTGTCTTGTATAATAACGCCTTGTTTGTTAGGCTTGACTTGACCGCAGCTGGTCCACCCAAAGCTATTGAAATGATTTTGAGCGGCGGTTTCTGTCTATTCAGGTTGTGCTCCCGGGCACTTAGGTGCAGCTCCTGAAATGAAAGATTTCTGGTGTGCCCAAAAGCAGTGAAGGGAGCTATTTTAATGCGGTTGCCTCTCTGGCTTTTCGATGGAGAGCTGGGTTCAGGTCTGCTATGAAGGGATATTAGAGTCCATGGAGCATGAGAAACTACGTTTGTTTGTGGGTTACAAATGAAGACCTGTCAAAAACCTTTTTAAGCAGAGACGGAAGTTTTCTTTTCCATGACACATTTAACTTAAAGGCTTTGCCTCCCAAGGAGGCTCGGCTCTTCTCTTTCTCCCTTTCTACGAGTTCGGAAAAATATGGTTGGCAAAAGTTGGTCGTGTTTTCCTCTGTCCCTCCATCCCTTTGGTGGGGTGTTTGGATCCTCTGGGGTGCTCTTGCTTCTGGAAAACAGTGTGGCCAGGAACGAAGAGGGTGATGAACACAGAGAGAGGAGGAATGGGACATGGTGCTTGATGGAAGTGCTTTACCAGCTTCTCCTGGGAAAAGGGTGCAGGTTATTTCCATCGATTTGGTGTCAAGAGATGTTTTTCAAGGGGTAAAAGTGTTTATAGGATTTCTGTCCTTTTGTCGTAAGAAGTAGGACATCTTTCCTGGACACAGGAGTTTGCTAGAAGAGTGTCACATCAGTTCTTCATCAACGTGTCTCCTGTTGCCACCCCGTTCCTAGGTGTGCTACGCAGGTGGCGTGTGAAACGTGGTGTTGCTCGTTGCCATCTGCTGCGATGGAACCTCTTGTTCAGCGTAAGGTCTGGGCAGGCACTGGGAAGCTGCTTTCAGGCACCGTACCCCGACTTGCGTGCTCCTGGCCACGTCCGTGGCTTCCTTTTGAGCGGCTGAAACATCTGCCTGGCTGCGGGGTTAGAAATACGATACGACAGGACACGTGCAGAGTACAAAGGGGTTGTCAGAGGTGATGGGATTGGGGTTTTGCCCCCCCTGCAGTCTCAGCTCAAGAGTTGTATTAAAGCATTTGTGCAGAAGGTAAGAAATTGTCACCACCGGTGTTTTCATACAAGGTCAGGAATGCGAGCGCTCCCCTCTCCGCCCGCAGATTAAATACCACGGGAGGACAGGGAATGCCAGGGATGCGGGCTGATGGGTTTCAGCCTCGATGCAGAGAGGTCTCCTCTGGTTTAGGTCCTTCTGCACCACGACTGTGGGGAGGATTCCCACCTTTCTCCTCCTCCTGTTCACAGCACTCTTTCAATACCCCACCTGGGGAAAACTGGTGCAGTTTGTAGCCTTCCTGGCCTTCCTTAGGCTAATTGCTTGTAGTGATGTCCTACAAATAACGAGCAGAGAGGGGAGTCCTTGGAGGGGAGATGGTGGTGGTGGCACACGGTGGTGGCCTGCAGCTCCCAGAAGGCCTGAGAGAAGGCAGCTTTAATTAACAAACTTGTTCTTTTGTGGGTGTTGCACATCTTTAGTTCATTGCAGCTATTTCTGCGTTTATTTGCACGATATATTTGCTAAGTCTGGGGTCAGTAGCAGGGGAGCTGGATCCTGCCCAGCTGTCCCGGCAAGAGAGTGGTCTGGGGAGAGAAGTCTCCAGCTTCTCCTGGTCCGTGTAGGACAACGGGCTGGCGTTAGGTGAAACAATAGCCACAGGTTTGATATCCTTGGCAACGTGCTTTTGTGGCCATGTATTTCACTACCTGCATAAGGCCTGTCGCAGCTGAGCACCGACATTTAAAATAACCCAGATAACACAACAGAAGATGACAGTTCCCTCCAAACCCTCAGGACGGACCCACAGTCCTGCAGAAACGTGACTGCAGCTGGGTGAGATGGACTCAGACCAGATGAAACAGCAGCCGTTTGCATCCCCTTAGCACATCTGACACCTAAAGTGAAATGGATCCTGCTTTAAAATGGATTTAAACCTAGGGTGGCAGGCAAAGCTCAGCCAGCTACGGGTCAGCCTCCTCCCGTCACGGTCGCTGCGTGCACATCCCTGGGAAGAGCGGCAGGGCTGCTGCCCAGGGCGCCTAGGGTGACTCGGAGAGAAGGTGTGCTGGTCCTGCGTTTCCTTTTGTGTGCTCCGGGATGAACCAGAGCCTCTCCTGAGGAAGCTGCACCACTGTGAAGTAAGAGTATTTGTGTTCCTGCAGCTCCTCCTCAAAGAAATGAGCGGACAGAGGGATTGATAGCTGCTCTGGGTTTGCCTGCCTCAGTTTCCTTAGACATCTTCTTTTTTTCTCCTCCTTTTGCTTTGTGCAAGAGTCGGGCATCCCTTGGCTCTGCGGTTGCTCCCTGCTGCCCACCAACCATGTGAAATGGGCGCGGGGGGGTGAGGCACGTCCAGGGCCGGCCGGGGTGCCCGGGGCAGCATTTCCACCTGTCTCCAGCTCATGGAAGGGGAGGAAAGGTGGCAGTTTTGCCCTGGGCCGTGGACAGGTCGGACCGACTCCTGCTTTCCATCCTCCAGCAGCTGTGAGTAGAGCTGCTCATGGCCAACGCCGTGGAGCTGCCCCTGCTTGAAAAACTGCCCTTTCCTTCCTTTTTGTTTTTTTTTCCAAGTCCCTTTGCTACCGATTTCTGAATGACCAGCAGAAGGGACCTTGCTTCCTTCCAGCTTGGTGTGCTCCTGCCCTGCGTGTCCTCTCCTCCTGGGCACCTCTGCTCCCACGAGGTGCTTGGGCTGCTGGGGAGTGTCTGTCTTTGGGCTCCCGGTGCCCACGGGCACGTCTGACTGCTCCACAGCCCGTTCCTCGTAGGTCATGTCCCGTTCCCTGCCCTCACGGGTGAATGGAGGACCCCAAACGTTTCCCCTCCTCTTCCTCACTGTCTTCTTCCAGCAGGGATTTCTCTCACAAAGCTTGCTTGTTGCGGGCCGTGCGTTTTGGGGTGGCATGCCGAAAGCGCTTTCATTTAACGGATCTTTTATCGGGGTCGATTCTTCTATTGCTTTTGGGTGCGCTTGGGGGAATTTATTCCTTTTAACAGGTTTATTCCAGTGTCGGGTATTGCCTTTAAAAGGCTGAGGGGCCCTTTGATTTGATGCCTGGGAAATGTATTGGGTTTCTGGTCCCCTCCTGGGACCGGGAAGGAGGGATGGGTGGAAAAGAGGGGGAAAATGCAACCTCTTCTGCCCGTCTAGCAAGAGCTTTCTCATCCCGCGTGTGTTTCGCACTCGCTTTCCCTCCACGGTCGCCACCAGCCGAGTCCCGCCGGTTGTCCTGCCGGAACCCCGGTGCAGAGAAGGTGCCAGACATCTCCTTGTGTATTTTAAGCGGCGCATCTCTAATTCTCGCAGGTAACCTGTGCCGGCGTGGCTAGCCCTTCCCGCGCCTGCGGTTACTATTTCTGGGGGAGCCGCGCTGGTGTTATCAGCCCTGGCGGCGCCTGGAGAAATAAGCGCTTTTTTAGCTCGCGTTTGGGAAGGTGTGAAGACGGTGATTTGCCTCGCCGAAATGCACGAGCTGAATGAAGTCCCTGCATGAGGACTAGGGGAATGGGGGCACAGAGAGACGGGATTTCTTCTTCTTTTTTTTTTTTTCCCCAGCGCTATTTTGCCTTTACGTCTCCATTATGTTCCTCAAGTCTCAAGTTTCTCATAAACTAGAACTGGAAGTGGGGTTTTGGTTTGGTGATTTGGTTAAATCGCTAGGAGGGATTAAATTGAGAAATACCCCCATACATCTCCCTTGCAGCTGAGAGCAAATTTAACCACTGATTCCAGAGCTTCCGAAAATGGCTTTGTCTGAAAATGAATTTTGGCCTTTCAAAGTTCAAACATTTATCCTGAGCCAGAAATATACACAGATTTGCTCTCTAATTTAATAAAGTCATCCAAATAATATGATTTCTCCCATAACCATCGTTTATGTTTCACAGCGAAATGATAATGAGAAAGTCATTAGAAGTAATAAACAAAACAAAACCCGCACAGCAAATCCTTCACCGAGCCTGACTGATGGGAAGCAGAAGAGCATCTGAGTCTTAGGCCACATCACGTTTGCCGGGTGCGGCTGTTTTGAAGTAGACGCGTTCTTGAAACCTTATTTTGCTTGTCGCGTTTTGCGGGGCTTGTGCTGGCGGAGCAGGGGGGCACCGAGAGCGCGCGGGAGCGGGTCTGCGGTTGGGTTAAACGCTGCACCGGCGCCGAGCTGGCGCTTCTGCTTCCACCTCCTGGGGCTCGGCTGCAACTGATGGCTAACGGGCATCGTTCCTTCCCCCAAACCCTCCTCCTCATCGCGGCTTTGGCAAGGTGCTTTTTAATTTCCCGGTTAAGACTCGGACCAAGCGTGCACTGAATGTGTAGAGAGCAAGGACTACGTCAAGATGTCAAAAGTCCTCTCTCTTCTTTTTATTTATAACTGTACGCGCGCGTCGGGCTGCAGCCTCAGTATTTGTTTCTTGGGTTCTCCTCATCCAGGTGAATTTTCCTTTGACCGGGGGGCTGATGCCGTGCCGGGCGGTGAAGTCCTGCCCTCCGGCACGGCGTTTCCAGAACCGACGTCACTGCGGTTATTTGGCTGATGCTCTTAGGCCGTTCCAGCTCTGGCGTGCGTTCTTTTTGGCCCAAAATAGCCCACATCTGTTGCTGCTGAGCGTTCGTTCGCTGCCTTTCATCCAGGCCTTGGGGGAGGGATAGGATCTCGGGAACAGCTGGTATCTGGTGGTTTGTTGGGGCTGTCGGGCTTCCTTACAGGTCTCGTTCATTGGTTTTCTGATTCGAGGGCGCCTTTTGCTTATTTTTGGGCTTTCAAAATCCCAGTGAAGTTACATGAACCCAACATTAAGCCTATTTTCCTTGCTCTCTTAATCTTAATTTTAAACACAGCAATGCGAGCTGCTCGTCTGTGCAGAGTCGGGTCTGCAGACTGGACGTGCTGGGGGCACGGGTAGATCCTACAGCACATGCGATTGCTCCAACCGTGGCCGCTGCACCGGCTCTTTCTGTTTAGCTCCTGCGCTTAGGAGAGCACAACGTCTGCTCGCAGCCGGCGGGTGCAAAGTACCACAAGCCGTGAAGGTCTGTGTAGGTACGAAATGCCTCCTTAAAGCTTGTTTTTCCTGCTCCCGCTTGAACTTTCCTTATTTTTAGTGCCGGTTGCTGGTTTGTTTTAGTCTGCTGACCCTCCCCAGACACTGAGTAGTTCCTACGTGCGCATAAAGGTTAAATCCCCTGCCTTTTGCGAAACTCAAAAATGGGAGGTTTGAGCTGCCCTTTTCTTCTTTGTTCTGTTTTTTTGGGGGGTCATGTCGCTTTTTGCTGTGAAGAAGGGTCATTTGTCTAGAAAGCCGGCAGGGCGAGGGATGCTGGAGGCAGGGCAAGGGAGGCTGGAGGCAGCAAGGCTTAGCAGCGCGATCGTAATAAAAGAAACTCTGCTGGAAGAAGGTTTTGGAGAGCAGCACGTCTTGCACGTTGCTCTTTTCCTGCTGTATAACTCCTGTCTGGGCCGATGAACTTAAATGGTGCAAAACTAGAGATACAACAGATCTTTCTGAAAAAAGTAGTAGTACATCCAAGCTGTCCCTGGACAAACTCTTGCCTGCTGACATTTCAAAAATTGCTCTTTTAGGGTCCTCCTTACTCCCTTCTTGCTTCCGCTGTGATCTCCCTCCTCTCCCCTCCTAACAGAAAATCTTATTTACGTTTTCACCTTTGAAAAAATGGTTTAAAAAATAATAATAATAATAAAAAAGGAAAACCAAGCCCAGATGCGCACGCGCTGGAGCTGCGTGATGGTCAGAGAGGAGAGATTGGCTGTTCTGGCTTTTTACTCGGTTTTCCTACCCAGATACGCTGTGAGGAGTTGGCTGTCCCCTGAGAAACGGGACTCCGGGCTCTCCTGCCTGCTTTCACCCGGGGGGAACTTTTGTATTTTGAGCATAATTAGCGCTAAGAAGTCGAACAAGAGTCCGGATCTTCGGCTGGAGGCGCGTGCATTTGTGTCTTCCAAGGGACGGATCCTAAGGATGCTTTTGGAGGTGCACGTCTGCCGATCCGGGGAAAAGCAAGGCGAGGTGGGTTGTCTTGTGTTGTCACCTTGGGATGCTTGGGGAGAAGAGGAGGGGAATGCCTCCTGTGGGTCACGGGCTCTGCTGGGGCGGAAAACAGAAGGAATGATCGCTTGGGAGTGCTGGAGGAGATCCTGGTGGCTTCCCGTGGCTTCGCGGCGAGGTGTGAACCAGAGATACCCGTTTTCCGGGGATGTCGAAGGCTCTGTAGGATGTACCTTGCGTGTGGTGGCTACAGCGTGGAGGAGTTTGAGCGGAGGATGGAAATTGCTATTTAAAAGATGCTGATGGAACGTGACGGTCTTTCATAGGAAATAAGGGGAATTGACAAATCTGATTTGTTAACGACTGCCGGGGATGCTTTGGGCATGCTGGCAAAAGCAAAAGAAGAATTGTAAACTCGCGTTTTCCCCTGCTTGCCTCTTCCTGATGCCTTTCTGACAGAACCGCCAGCGCGCAGGCGCAAATGCGAGAGCCTGGTTCACCCCAAATCCCCGTTGGGATGTTACCTGGCACCCTCCAGCCCCAGAGCAGGGTGCACCCCAGAAAGAGAAGAGCTCCCTTGCGCAGCGGGGTCTCCAGCCTCTGCTGGAAGGGGGTGGGGGGCGATGGGGCGGCCGCGTTTCGCCGCCCGGCTTTGCGGCACCTCGCAGAGATGTGGCGGCGTCCCCGGGCTAAACGCGCGCCCTCGGAAGGGGCCCGGCATCCCTCCGAAGGCAATTCTCATTCAGCGGGCGGCGGTTTGGAAATAGTCAGTCATCAGGCACTTATGGATCTTTCAAGCCCCTTTCTCTCCCTAATAATCCCACCTCTTGGGAGGTATTGATTCTCCGCTGTTGGCTGCCTCTCGGTATTCCGCAGTCCATTTTTGTCTGTGTAAATCACCGCGCTGTCATTTTCACGCGGCAATTACCTCCTCTTGATTTCTTTCATCCTGAGTCCTTTTGCCAGGGAGCTAAACTCTGTATTGACAAACCATCCTGGGAGAAAAGAGAGGAGGGGTCGAGGTTTGGGAAGAAGTTTCACACAACAAAAACTTTGGGGAGAGTCTCCCCTGGGGCGTGATCATATCGAAGATGCTCAGTCTTTTTTTTTTTTCCTGTTGTCTGATGTGAGAGGGATGCTGCGGCTCCCCAGCAAGTGGGACTTTATGCCTTGCTTTCTGCTCGTGCTGAAAACGTAGGGAACTCTTCACCTTGCTGCTGTGCAAAGGATCAGCCTGGAGAGCCGGGGGCAGCCGTTTCCCCGGTCATCCTCGATCACTCCATCTGCGTGAGCCGTGGCCGGGCGTGGAGAGGTACCAGACCAAGTCGGACCAGGCACAGGTGTCCTGGCAAGCTGTGCTTTGGGTAGACAAAAGCCCAAGGTGCATCGCGAGGCAGACCAAGGTCAGCAGCAACGTCTACCTGAGGGGTTTTGGGCAAAAGCTTCCCCGTGGCGTTGCTCTGAAGAGCCTGGATGTGCACGTGGTTGTAGCAGGGCTGGGGTGCGAACGGAGAAAGCAAGGTGGAAAGCTTAGGAGATGTCTCTCCTCTGACAGAGGCAGGTAGGATCAGTCAGCACGGGTCTTAGGTCGCTCGCTCTCGCTGTCTCTTGTGCTGTGAAGCTGGTGTCTCGTGTGCATGGACGTCACCCTGGCCTGTCACCTGAGCTGGTGGCTCGGCTTCGGGCAACCTGAGAGGTCCCGCAAGCACCCGGGTGAGATGCTGCCAGCAGCTGCAGGTGGGGATGGGGTTTGTCAAGCGTTGGAGGTGGTGGCCCACAGCTCTGCAGGACGTGCTGGCGAGCAGGGACGGGGCTGTGCGAGGGCGAGCTGGAGACTGGGTGCTCGTGGACCAGCAGCATCGCAGGCGAAAAGGACGGGCACCTTCCAGTCTTCATGATCTGTCTACGTTTCCGGTCAGAATTACAAGGAAAAGGGCTGAAAATGCCTTTAAAAAATGAAAACAGAGATTCACGCTGACCTTTCTAGGTCCCAAGAGTCACCAGGGAGAGCAAACGCCTGCAAATGCATGTTTTTGGGGGCCTTTTGCACCACAGCAGGTTTTCCTACAGACATGGGCAAAGCGGTGGCCAAAAAAAAAAAAAAAAATACAACAAAATATGGACCAAGAAAGGTTCAGCCTCAGGCCCTTGAGCAGGAGCTTCATGGTCTTGGGTGGTTTTGATGGTGAAGGTATTGGTGCAGCAGTTGCGAGCTGCTTCTCGCTTTCTGGGAGGTGGTCCTTTGGTTCGGGGTTACGGTTTGGCCATCTGGGGAGGGGGGAGATTTGGGAACCGATTTTTAGTCCTCGGTGATTTTTTTAATTTTTCTTTCCAACGGGATGAAAGTTGAAGGAAACGGGGTCTCCTTCGGCCCCGTGGGCTGGGGCACGGGAGGTGCAGCCCCCCCCGAGGCGGCAGGTGCTGTACTTAACCTGGCACAAAGTCGCCCCTCCAAACTCGCAGGCATTTTGTTATTAAAACGGCACGCCTGGCCGGTGAGGGCTCTCGCTTGAACAGAATCCCCATCCTAGCAGAGAATAAATTAAAAAGCCAACTGGCCGCGGCTGCCTGAGGAGCGCCGGGACCAGAGATAGGGCCAGAAGTCAGATAACAAACAGTGTCCAAAATTGCGGCGCTTGGTGCAAGGCGTGAAATTAAAACCTTTTCCGCCTCCTCCTGCGTGCTGTAACAAAACAGCTCCTGCCACAGTCTGCCGGCACCGGGAGTGAAGAGGGGAATAATTAAATACATGGAGATATTTTTGCGTCTGAGGGAAGGTCTTCCAAGGAAAATGCTGTTGCTTCTCTGCCCGTGGACCTTGGGGCTTCGGTCCCGCGGCCAAGGGAGGGTCCGTGGGCTGCCCTGCTAAGCCGCCTTTCCACTGCCTCTGCTGCCCAGAGGTGGGAGGAATCTCTCTTTTTTTCCTCTTGTTGTTGCCTTTTTCTCTGAGTTTGCTCCCTCCGCCTTCCCTGTGGGGCTCGGCAGCCCTCGGTGTGGTGTCGGCTCTTCTCTCCCCAGCCCTCGCAGCCTTTCCAGACCTCGGGAAGGGCCTTTCTCCGGAGTTACCACCCAGGAGTGATGAAGAGGGCAGCGCTTTTTAATCAAAGTTACATTAGGTGAAGCTTGTATTATTCACTCTGCTTTATTGCAGCTATTTTTACACGGGGGTTAGAAGTTAATACTACCCGGCGAGCCTGGTTTTGCTGAATTCTGGCAAGCACCGAAATCCATCAGCACATCCAGACAGGGCAGCAAAGAGCCCAAGCGAAAAATAAACTCGCTAGCTGAACAGAAAAAGCAGTCAAAAAACCCAAACCTTTTAAAAAAAAAAAAAAAAAACCACAAACCAGACCCTCGATAATAGAAGGTCTGGTCTGGAGGGGCAAAAACCAGCCAGGACCATCAGCTGTAATCAGCACAAGGGCGAGCTTGTGCAATCAGCGCGGAAAAGGGGAGCGGCAGCCGTAGCAGGAGGGCTCGGGGGGCTGCCGAGCTGCAGGGTTGGGGTTTATTTTTTCCCCTGCCCTGGGAAACGAGCCTGGTCCTCTCCCCGTCCTCATCTGCAGCCGCGGTCGATAGGAGGAGGCTCAGCCTGATTCTGCCGGAGGGACGGCGGCGGTCGGGAAACGGCTGCTGACTGCGGGCAGTGTCTCAAAGCAACAGTTCCAGCAAAGAAGGCTTCCCGGGGCTGGGTGGTGGTGTGGTTTGGGGTGGTGGTTTTTTTCCCCCCAGGTAGTGCCAAAGGTTTAAGCTGTGTCGATTCCCTGGACCTGGCAAGAGTGCGGGCAGAGCGGGGATTGAATCTGCTGATGGAGAAAAGATGTGATGAGCTGAGAGATGGAAGGAGAGAGTTGTCCCCGTGTTTCTAGAAAAGGGCCAAAATAGGGCTTTTTTCTTTCTCCTTTCTGTTTTCTCTCTCGTTCTTCTTTTCCATCTTTCACCTGTTCTTCGACATAGAGATCCCTTGCTGGAAAGCGCTTTCCACGCCTGTGCTTTCCGTGCCTTTTGTCGGTGTACTATCCCTGCAGGAGATGCTATGGCGAGGCCGGAGGACCCAATTGCCTCTGTTCTTGTGATGTTCCCAGGGGTGTTCAGAGATTGGGGCCCCTTTAAAAAAAAAAAAACAAACCACAACCCAATCCTGAGCACTTTTAAATAAAACACCAGGTATTTTTAAAAAGCACTTAGGGTACTTTTAAAGACCGCTTGACCGCAATTGGTGTCGCCGATGGATTGCTTTGACCCCTCTTCCAACGCAACTTCGCGGTACGCTCGGTCGGTTCTTCGGGCTGTGTTGCAAAGGCTGGTTCCTTGGGCAACGCTGTTGGAAATTAAAGAGAAGAATGGTTTGCCTTAACGTAGAGTTACGAGGCCTCGGGCAGATGCACAGAGTTGCGGCAGGAAGCATCGTTCTCACCCCAAAAGCTGATAAGGTTGGATGAGCTGATGACCGGCTGCGAGGAGAGCATTGGCGCCGAGCAAGGAGCTGCTGGTGGCTCGGGCCGGTCCTGCTTCGCTGGGGACAGGTTCGGGCCGTGTTGTAACACGCAAGCGGAGAGCGATTGGCTTTTGCTGCCATCCCTTCCGAAACCAAGGTGGGGGAGTAGTTTGAAGGGGAACTCGGTGGCTTTGCAAGCGCTTACGGAGGCTTTCTGCCAGCCGGGCGGGAGGTTTGAAAGCTGAGCGATGCCAAAAGCAGCTCAGGACCACAGAAGACAGGGCTGCTGGTGTTGAAGGAGCTTGCAAGGAGGCTTTAGGAGAGGGCTCTCAAGGCTAGATGCAAGGCCCGTGCTGTCCCCCCTGGCCGTTAGCGTAGGAGCCTTCAAGGATACCCTCTGGAGCTCTCACGGAGCACGTTGACAATTTAGAAGGATGTTTAATGTGGCATTACCGAGCTACGGTTATTATAATTACTTGCACATATTAAAGTTTGTCCCCAAAGCTTTTCTGCAAGCAAAGAGTCACTGGCAAAGTTTTGAACCTGGGTTAGTGCAAAGCATGCGATGAGCAGGGGCGAGGGGAGGAGGCAGGTCTAGGGGTCCATAAAAAGCATCCCTGTGGAAAGCCCTGGGCCGGTGGCCCTTCCGGAGAGGAGAAGGAGAAGAGGAGGGGAGCCTTGCACAGCGACTGCCTTGTGCTCCTCTGAAGAGTAACGAGCTTGTGGCCCTTCTCTGCCACAGGTAGATCTACCCAGCAAGGTTCTTATGGAGGAGATGTATGGATGTATCTCGGGCCGAGTGCTCTGGGTGGGAGTTTGTGCCTCCCGCCTCAGTCTGGAAATTAATGGTATGAAAGAAAAATTGGTGTTTCGGCTGGCCCCACCGCTTGTCCCTGGCGTTAGGGACAAGCGTGCTCGCTCTTGCGCGTGGCGGTGGGGCAGATCGCCGTGTCCCGGCGTGCAGGGTGTGGGTAGTGGCAAGGGAGACGCCGAGGGAGGTGTCTGGGTGGTGTCCGAAAACCTGTGCAGGAGCCTCAGCTGTTCCTGGTGTTTCTGGGTGGTTTGCGTTGCTCTTGTCCCCAAGAGGTTTAAAGAATGAGAGAGAAAAGGAAAAAGTTGTCATTTTTAACGTGAGGACACCTCTAAGCCGCATCCAACGTGATTGCTTTTGTGGGTCCGCTTGATAAGCTGAGGTTTTGAAAACTGTCATTAGAAACGGGGTGTTTGTGCTGTGACTTAACCGATGAGGTGCCCAGCCCCGACTGCGTCCCGCGCCGATGTTCCTGCCGTGCCCTCTGCACCTCGCCCCGCATCCACTGCCTCCTTGCAGCCTCGGACTTTGCCGAGGCTTGAAAGGTCTCCCCAGCTCCCGGTTGGGTTGTTCCTTGGGGATTTAGAGACCAAAATAGCCGATTTCATTGCTTCAGTAGCTCAAAGCTGTCCAGCACGCCGGGAGCGGGTATTTAAAGCCATGGTGTGCTCTTGCTCCGGGGTGTGGACTTGGTGCTGGTGCTTGCTCGCTTTGGGGCCACCTCTTACAAAGCAGCTCCTCCAGCCTTGGGTTCAAATCGGGAGAGCAGGTGCCGGAGCGTGAATCAGCGCGCTGTGCTTCGGTGGCAGGGTTTGTAACGTCTCAGCCTCGTGAACAAGGGATGATAATGTTATTCCTTAGGTGCGCGGATGCAGAGGTTGTTTAGCTTATCCCCATCTTTAGAGCAGGCGAGCAGAGGTATGATGAGCTGGGGCTGCGCCGGCTGACGGCATTCCTGGTGTACCAGCATCCCGCTGAGGGGGGTACCCTGCCCCTCTCCCCTGGGCGCCGCTTTTGGGGCTGCCAAAATGAGTCGCCTGAAGGTCTTCGAGGTCATGCCCTGAGGTTGAGGTTGACGGGCGCCTCTGCTGATGTGCCTCATGCAGAGCTGGAAGGTGGCCAGCAGGGACCTGAAGGAGAGCTGGGGCACGTCTGGGGCGCGGGGCACGCGCCTTAGATTTGGGGCTTCTTGCCTTTGCTTTCCTGGGGCTTGTCTAGGGCGAAGGGGTTGGGGTGAGAAACTCAGACGGACTTAGAAGCTCGAGCTCACCCAAGACTGACAGATAGTAGGTCCCGGCCAGACATCAGCAATAAGCTGCTGGTGGTGATGCCAAGGAGGTGAGCGAGGGTGAGAAACAGCGAAAGAAGAGAGGGGAAACCCTGATTTATTTGTAATTGTGAGCTTTGTTTAAGTTTGTAACCTCTAAGCCAGTGACGCTAAAGAAACAAAGTTGGGCAAAGAATCCATTTGCTCAGCTGTGAATGAGGGCGAAGCCAGGGACGAGGAGAACTGAAGTGACCCATGTCAAAAGAACAGAGTTAACCCCGTTCCTCAGGCAAGGTTCGAGGGGATTAAGCTGGATTTGTGCCTGTTTCCCGCCGCGCGGATGCTGCCCTGAGCTGAAGGGGTTTGGCCTAGAGTGAACGAAGGGAATTCCAAAACCTCGCTCCTTTAATTCACCCAGATGTGCCAGTCAACGCAGCCGGGGAGCCGAGTCCTCTGGGAAAATCCTTTTCATTAGGAATCCTGCTAGGTGGGGAAACGGCGCGACGTGAACACAGTCATCCCAGCTGATGCACCGGGATCCCAGCCTGGATTAAAGAAAAGCAAAGCCGAAACGAAACAGCCTAGAAGTTGAACGATTCAAAGAGCTTTATTGCCACAAACAAGCCCTCTATATTTTAATCACAGCTCGGAGGGCATGTTGCTGACTGGGAGAGGAGAAGAAACGCACCAGCGACGTGGCTACGCAGCTGCATCCCGTGGTTTGCATCCCGCGGGAGCTCGGCCGCGTCGCTCTGTGCGGAGCAGCCCCTACCACGGGATGCTCCTGTAGCGGAGTTTTGCCTCTGCGAGGAGACGAGCTGGAGAACTGGGAACCAAGAAGATGGTACCTTGGAAAAATCACTTCTCGGAGCTGCCTTTTCCCCATCGCCGGCACAGAAGCCCTCAGCCTCGCTGGGAGCAGATCTGTCCGTCCTTCCCTCTGGGTAGGATCTAAAACTTTTCACCTGATGCCAAAAAATGACAGCCCCGGGAAAGTTACTCGTTGTGCGACGCTTTATAACCTCCCCGCCTGCAGCCAGAGGCGATGATTCCTTGCCTCTCTCGCTGTCCTCGAGAGGCTGACGGCTTTATCGGCCCGTTTCATGCTACTCTTCCCTTTCTGCTTCACAAATAACTGCTGTGTGGGTCTGCGTGGTTAACGTGGTCTCGGTAAATTCAGAGTATCGGTCCTCAGTCTGTGTTTGGCTTTGAAGGATGCTCTTTTATTGTTCTGGAGCTGAACATCAGTCTCCGGTCTGACACAAGGTGCGTCTTCCCTTTACAGATGTTGCTGTTTTCCCTCTTGCCCCTTTTCTTCTCCTTTCGAGGCAGGTTGGCTCCTGATGCTCCACGCTCAGGCATCTTTTGGGGACCAGGAGCTTATTCACCGCGTACCTCGGAGCTCTTGCGCAATTTCTCCTGCCAACACTGCCGGCTGAGGTCTTTGCCTCTGATCTTCCCGGGCGGGCAAACCTTACCGTCATAAGAAGGCGTGAAAAAACCAGCCGTGCTGAGTGAGAGGAGCATCTTCTGCGTGTAGCAGCGGGCAGGCTCTGTCCTCGGGGTGCCTCGGCCTCCGGGCAGGCAGGCGGCCGCCAGCGTAAGAGCGTGGGTAGGGTCACAGCAGGTAAAGCTGGGCTGTTGCGTGGCGAAAACCCCCTCTTTCGCAGCACGCGCGCTAGCAGAGGTGAGCTCGGCGTGCGGCGCGTGCGCCGTTCCTTACGCCGTGGCACTGGGATGCCGCGGGAGCCGGGAGACTCGAGGCTTCTCTTCCCGTTTCTTCCTCCTCTGGGTCGCTAGTTTTCCTCTCTTTATTGTATGTCTTAATTAGCTTGGCTTAGCGCCTTTGTTTTTTTCTGCTCTAGAGGTTCAAGGACAAGTCAGTAAATCATATATTGTATTTAAAAACCCCGTTCCCCGCACGTTCCCGTCCCAGGTCGGTAACGGCTCTTTCTGCCCGCGGCGGGAGGCAGGGGGCTGGGGTGTAGCTCCGTGGGAGCCTGCTGTCCCCGTCGCCGGAGTCCCTCCGGCGGAGCCGCCTCTCGACACGGCTCCACGCGAACGCTTCGTGCTGGATTTGCCGGGTTAGCGCGGGCGTTTCAGCAGGAGAGAAACCCGCTGAGGAGACCTGAGCTGAACTGCTATCGATCCTTCCTCCGGTAATAAAGCCATCCACGGGAAGGCAGGGAAATATTTTTTTGAATCAGCAGAGCTGTATGGATTTTGCTTTCGCTCGTGTTGAGAGCGATGCCTGCTCGCAGGAGCTTCTTTTTGATGGATCTTTGGGACCTACAGATCCCAGACTTCAAAGAGAGAGGTTTGTTGGTTTTGGTTTTTTTTTTCCTTATTTTTCTGAGGACAAATTACTTGCTCCACCTATGGTCAGAAGCGAGCCACTCCGTGCTGCGAAAGGCGCTTTTAGCTTTTCTGCCAGGACAGGGGATAAACAAGCAGTAAAATAAATAAATAAGGTGGTAAAGCGGGCAGGTTTCCGTCTGCCTGGCTGCAACGGTAGCGCAAGAGACGGAGGGGAGAAAGGTGCTCCCCTTTGCAGGAACGCACGCGCTAGATCAGAGGGTCTTTGGAAGGCTCCAGACGGTCCTTGAGTGCGTGTGGGATCAGAGGAGATAGCGAGAAGCCCTGGAGGGGAGTTGGTGTGAAAGCAAGTCCCGGTCTCTCCACTGGGTCCTCCTCCGCGGTGGCTCGAGGGCCGGGCAGGAGCAGGTACCGGGCTGGCACGGAGAGGAAAGCGTGAATAGATAAGCATCCGCAGATTGCGTGTATATATTTGCAGTGTGCTTTATAAATGAACGCGATACCTAATGATTCGTGGCTATTATTTGAAGGGCCCCACTGTTACAGATTTATTTGTCATTTCTTGTAATAACACCGATGATAATGAATTCATTTGTATTAATGCGGGTGTCGCGGACTTCCGCTGCTATTCCGCATTAATTAATGTACCATTAAAAGAAAGTGTCACCCAATTAATATCAAGCAGAAGCAATACTGCCAGGGTCCTGTCATTCGGGTTTCATTTGCAACGCATTGTATTAACGCTCTGCCTTAATGGAAGTCGTTTGCAATCCGGAGCGTCGCCCCATGGGCTGCCACGGGGGTGCCGGTTCGTGCCTCTTGCGGCGAGGGTCGCCCGGACGAATCCATGGGGACAGGCTGCCGTTAACCGTAACCCTCGTTACTGCCTGCGCTCGGCACGGCACCCCGCACCGCTCCCGGCCTCGGCACGGACGGCTGCCGCGGGTCGGTGCGCTGCTTCCAGGCATCCTTCGACCCCGGCTTAAAGGCCGGTGCATTAACTTAACCCGCCGTCTTGACCTCTCCCGGGGTTTAGAAAGTAAAAGAGGAGACTGCAAATAAAATGGGATCTAAAAAATAGGATCTGTCCGGTTTATGGTATCGCCCCACACCAGAAATCGGAAAAGGGCTGTCCTCTCTCGCCCCACAGCGTATGCTGGCTGGCAGGAGTAAATCACACTGGCGATTCGGTTTCGCTGCTGAATTTTAATAGTGAGAAGAGGGATAGTGGAAAGTCTCCCCGGCTGCTGCGGGTCAGGGTTACCGTTGCTTCCCCGGACAAAAGCTGCCTCTGCCAGCGCTGAGAGCGGAGGCGGGAGCGGAGACCTCGACTGCGGCCACCTGCATCCCCCCGGTCCGTGCCCGCTGTCCTCCGGCAAGGTGAGAGCCGGAGGGGTGCCGGGCCATCTGCGGCACCCGCCTTGGCAGAGGGGGGGATTGATTGCTCCCAACGCCCTCTTCCAGCAGGCAAACCGCGCCGGCGGGATCGAAGCGCTGCCGTCGAAGCCGGGAGCTCTCTGACTGACAGGTTTTCACGTTCTCGGCGTTTGCCTCTGACTTTCAAACGTCTCGTTAGACCATCTTGGGTTCCCATCTGCCAGCTCCGAAATTGGGACTGACAGGAGAGCAGCCCAGGAGGGCAGCGCGGGCTGCCCTTGCTCCGGCCCTGCC
Organism: Phoenicopterus ruber ruber; assembly: GCA_009819775.1. Lineage (NCBI taxonomy): Eukaryota > Metazoa > Chordata > Aves > Phoenicopteriformes > Phoenicopteridae > Phoenicopterus > Phoenicopterus ruber. The sequence goes on from CM020221.1 coordinate 4,192,258, forward strand.
CGGCTCCTCGAAGGCTGGCGATGGATAATGGGCAGGAACGGGAGAGAGACGTGGCTTCTCCAAGGGGATTTGGCTGCGGGCGCTGAGTTAGTGAAGTGACGGCTGCTTGTGTCCCCTCCCAGGGCAGTGGGAAACAGTCTGCTTTTACGGGGTGATCCCTCTTCCCGGGAGAGCTGTGGGGTTTTTGATTCAGAAGTAGGATTCTGCGTTTACGCATTAAAAAAAATAGATAACTGGTTCAAACCAGTCGCCAGCAATTTGCTCGATGTCGACGGTCTGCGCCCTTTGTTGTTTACCCATCTCCCAACCTCTGTGCTTTTAGTCATCCGGATGATTGGCAAAAATGTCAAATAATGGGCAAAGACATGCCGGTTCCCAGCGGGAATCCATTAAAAACACGCTTGCCTGCTAATATTCCTTGTTTACAGTTGTATTTTGAGGGCTACGTGCTAGCTGACTGTGTTGATTTTGAATTATTCTATGTGTTAATCAATGTTACAGCGCACCAAGTCATGGCTTGGAGAAGCTGATGTGTGTGACTTTGATTCTGTTGCCTTTTTCGACCGAGATTTGTTGTCTGGTAGAGAGACGAGAGAGAGAATAGAGCGGGATCTATTGTCTGTCAGTCTTGTGGGAGGTGTTAATGGTGCTGCTCCCCTTTAATTCCCCGTTAGCCAAGAGCTGCGCTGAGGTTTCGGTATTTCGCCCGGAGCTGATGTAGCTGAGAGGTCTGAAGTCAGTCCCGTTGAAGAAATCCTGGCAGCGTGTCGGCTGCTCTGCTGCCGCTCCCCGGCGTTTGCAGGGCTGCTGAAAAGCGTCAGGAACGGTCCGGCGGGCGCCTCGGCCATCGCCTTTAACGCTCTTTGGCAGGAGTTATCAGACCTGCCGGCTGAGACGCGTCTCGCTGGAGGAGGCTGAAAACGTAGATTGCTTTGTCCCTGCCAGAGCTCTCCCCACCTCTTTTCCAGAGACGGAATGATCAGCCCTACGCGGTGTTTTCGCATCTCTCAGGCTGTGCTTCTGTGCTCGGTACTCGATGGTCCTGTAGCCGTACGTTCGCAGGAGTCCGTCTCGGCGGCTTCGTGGTTGCGGGCAAGGTTCCCGCAAAGGTTGCCCCGCGCAGAGCGCGTAAGCCCGCTGGCGTTAGCTTTGCTCCTCCGCGTTACTTCTGGCGGAGCTGCGAGAAGCCACTCGGGCTCTCCTGGGAGCTGGGGCAGCAAACGCAAACCCGGGACCGAGCCCCGCGGCGAAGGCGAGGTTCGGAGGGAGGGCGGAGAGGAGCGATGCCCCGGCTCCGGTGGTGTGGCTGGGGGTGATGGAGGTCGTGGCGCAAGCCCAAGCCTGTGGTCTCGGGCCGGCAGCTCCTTCTGCCCCTGGAGCTGCAAATGCAAGCTTTAAAGCAAATTAGTGCTTTTCCTCCCCTCGCTTGCTCTTCCAAGCGTAACTCCGTTCTGGGCGAGCGCTTGAGCTCTCTGCTCCCTGGAGCGGAGAGCAGGGGGGTGACGGGTCCCACGTACCGTGTCCCTGCCGGGAAGGGACGGCAGCCAGAGCCGGTTGGGAAGGTATAAATAAGAGGAGGAATGTTGTGAGTTTCTTTATTTTCTTATTAGCGTTTCCTTCCTCTCCCGTCTGCCCTGTCTCAGACCCGTGCCACGAGGAGGGGAGGCGTGCGCCCAGCTTTCGGGGATGCCGTGCCATGCGTCAGCCATCCGAGCCCCGCGCTGGCAAGGCCAGGGTTATCCTTGGTGGGAAGCGGGGCAGCTCTGGGCTTGGAAAAAGCCAGCAGCTTTATCCCGCGGGATACCAGAGCATCCTTCCCCCGTCTGCGGCTGCTTGCCCTCTGCCTGCTGAGCCCTGTTGTCCTGCCAGCGCGGCGAATTCCCCCGTGGGTTTTGCTGGTTGCGACGTCCCTTTCTTCAGCGCCGTGCGTTGGGTCGGGCCGCGTCCGCCGTGAATAAGAGCTCTCGGCTCCGCGTGCGGTGATCCAGCCGCTAATTCGGTCTCCGGCTCCTATAATGCATCTATTCCAGCTGTGTTTACGGTGTTTTCAAAAGCCCCTCAATTGAATTATAGCTCTGCGGTGGCCGTTTGCCAGTGTCACCCGATAATGAGGGAGGTCGCTTAATAGAGATGGCAACAAGAGATACATATTAACAAGAGCTGATTGAAAGGTGGGGTGAATTTCAACCGAAAAAAAAATTTTAAAAAAAGGAAATTACCAGGTTTTAAAATCAAACTTTGAAATTGGAAATTGCTTGGCTCGGACTAGCAGTAATGCAATTAATAAATGTAATTAAAAGTGTAATAAAGAACCCAGGAATTGGAAGTCCGCGCACATCCACGCGAGCGTTTAGAGCTGGCACGCGAGCAAGGGACCCAGTCTGGCAGTTGGGCCGCTTCCGAGATGGAGCCTGGGGAGGGAAACCAAAACCTGGGGCTGGTTTTTCCCCTCAGCCGAGCCTGGAAGAGGGGCTGGCACTCGCTCTGGCTCTGCCTTTGCAGCTCTCTCACGCACCAAACGAGACCTGGACGGGAATAGGTGACTTAAATCTGCCCCGGGACGAGCCAGCCGGGATGTCAGCTGGAGCAGAGCAGCACTTGGATTCAGCGTCAGCTCTGTCACGCAGCACCGCTGCGATTCTCCCTGCCTTGAGCAAGAGGCACCGAACCCCCCTTCTCGCCCTGCGACGAGACGGGATCGGCACGAGCGCCTTTGACTCGAGCGCAGGGATGTCTGAGCCGGCTTTTAGCAGAGCACAAAGCTCTTTTCGTCTGCCCCGCTGCGCGGTGGCGAGAGGCAGGGAGGGGGAAAAGAGCTGCCAGGAACAGCAGCAGGGGAATTATTTAAGAGTAATAGGTTGACCCGAGATATAACAGGAGCATGAAGCAGCGAAGCATCTCCTGATGGGAGCGGTCAGCTCCCGCCTTGACGCTCGAGCAGCGCGGGGGGAAGCAGGACCTGAAATAAGGCTGGCGAGACGGTTTCGATGCTGATGCAAAGATCGCAGCGCGGGCAGCTCGGTAGGCTGCCTGCTGCTCCAGCCCTCGTGCCCGTCGCTGCATGCCCCCCGGTCCGTTTGCGTCGCCTCCTCTCATCCCATCGACCTTCAGACAGCTGTTGGGCCAGATTGCCTGCTGTTTTTCCACATTATTTGCATCGGTACGGCGTGCGCGCATCCGCATCCTAATCGTTTTCTGCCGGCTTCTGCTGGGGTGCCGCTGGGTGACTTTGCCCTGGGAGGTCAGACGGAGGTCCTCTGCGCGGCCGGCCGCCGGAGATGGGCAGCGGGCTCGGGGGGACCGTCCCCAAACAAACCCAAATCGACATTTCTAGCACCCCGCCGAAGCCCCTAACAGCCTGGAAAGGTGGATGCGTTTGAGGGAAGGGAGTATCTGAGCAACTAACTCCCAGATCTCCTCCGCTTCATCTCCCACCTCTCCTTCCGACGCTGACCCCGCGGCAAAAAAAAGGTCAGCGCCGCATATTCCCCCTCTCAGCCCTTTGCCCGCAGGGCGCCCGGCGGCAGGTCGGTTGGAGGAGACCGATGGATCGAGGCACGTTCAAGGTGCTGGCGACCCGTGGCCCGTGAAATGGTTTTGCTACGGTTGGTGGAAGGCTCTCGAAGGCGCCGTGCAAACCTGCTCCGTTAGCAGGGCGAGCGGCCGTCTGACGGCCGGGGGGTTTGACACGCTCTCGGAGCAGGCGCCGTGGGGCTGGGGAAACGGCACGGATGCTGGCTTTTCCGTAAACAGCCTTTTCCTTTTAGCCTTGTCTGGAAAAAAAGAGCTTTTTATATGCCTTAAAAGTTATTCCCCCTAAAGTTTTCCTTGATTTGGCAGGATTTTTTCCCTCGGGAGCTGGTCCTCGTTGCGCCGGCGTGCTCCTGCCGCCGCTTTGGTCCCCGGCGCTTCTCCGTCGCCAGCCCTCGGGGGACGTTTGGTGGCAGACAAGAGAACGAGGTGTAAATATTTTAAAAAGGCCCTTTTCCGATAACCTTTTCTGCAGCGTTAGCTGCCTTTTTGCGGAGAATATCGTATAAGGCTTTGGTGTCCCGGCTGTCAACGTGCCGGGGCTGACGCAGGACACGTCCGTGGCTGGTCCCTCGTGCTGGAGGGTTGCACGGGAGGTGACAGCCCGGGCCAGGGGAGGCGTTTGCTGCGGGGGGCCACGCTTGGTCCCTATCCACGAGAGCTTTTTGGATGGAAACGCAGCTTTCTGGTCGCCACGTGTAACACACAGTCACCATTCAGTGTTTTCTTTCCGGCAAAGACGACCCCAGAGCTTCTTCCTATGAGATTTTTACAACGGTTTGAACCTTTCTGACTCGTTTATTGCAAAATAAGGGAGGCACAAATGGCCTCGCTGCCTTGCACCCCCAGCCCGCGCGGCTCGCTGATATTGCGGCTGGCTCACCGGAGCCCGTTGGCTCCCGGAGCTGCGCGGGGGGACCCCGGGTGCCGGAGCTGTCGGATGAAGGATGGGGCGCTGGAGATGGGTCGGGAGCGGGTCCCGCTCCCGTTTGCCCTCCTCCTCCTCCTCAGCGGGAGGCATCTGTCTGCGTGTTTATTTTTATCTCGCATCTGCTGGCATCGTAACAAAGATTTAACGATGTGACACGGTTTTGTCAACAGTTCTTTTTTTCTGTGGCGAGTTAAGCTTCATCGCTGGCTGCTGGAGAGAGCCGAAAGCTTTAAAAAAGACAAAGTTTGGCGACTCGGGTAGAAAACTCACCTGTTTGCCACAAGCAACTATAGACTGTTGTCTGACGGCATTTCTTCTTTTTTTTTCTGGACAGAAAAGACAGAATTCGCTATTTTTGCCTGTCAGTGACCTAAGCATAACCACGATTAATCTTTGCTAAGGAACAGCATCCACGAGGGACGCGCAGAAGAGCCCTATAAACGGGCTAAATGCTCAAAGCCGCAGGAACACGGTCGATCTGGTGCGGGGCTTTGCAACCGCACGTCCCGGGGACGTGCCCTCTGCCTGTTATTTACCGTCAAACGCAAACCCGCGCCGGTGCTGTTTATGCAGAGGTTTTGCTCCATTGTTTGGATGATGGGCCGCATCTTTTGAGAAATAAAGACATCAGGCTCCCGCTGAGGAATATCTTGAGCCTGTTTGACCCAAAAAATGGCAAGAGGATTTTAAAGTGGTACTACTTATGCTTTTTAAGGCAGATGATCTGAAATTCCTCCGAGTCCTGGCTGTGTCCTGCCTGGGCACGAACGTTGAAAACGAGGCCTCTTTTCCCGGAGGACTCTCGATACGGGATGTCTGCGTCCCTCTGGTTTTGCCTTGCCGGAGTTTTGTTTGCTTGAACGTGAGCTGGGGGGAAAAAAAAGATGCGTTACGCAGAGCACTTGTTAGAAGCGTGCATCCTCTGAGGTGTGCGCTGTCGGGAATCAGGGCACGCATTCGGTAGCGAAACTTTCCCGCTGACCTGCGCGCTTTGGGCAGTATCAGGGATTTTCCCCTTGGCACCCCAGACGGGTAGCGTTGATCTCTGGGGTTATTTTGCTGTAACTCCTTCCGTGCTGCCTCTCCCACTCCGTCTGCCCCCGTCTTGCAAAAACTTGAATGCAGCCCTCGCCTTTTGGGCTGCTCCTAAATTCTCCGGTGCTGTGCTTTGCTCGTGCACCCGCCCAGGTGCCCGCTGCCCCCCGCTGCGGTCCTGCGCTGGGGTCCCTTCCCGCCCCTCGGATGCTTCGGTGTGGATGCCCGCGAGCGTCCCCCGGGGCCAGCCGGAGCCGGTACCCCGCTCGCGTGGATTTTGCTGTCCCGGGCAGCAAAGCTGTAAGAGGGGGATAAAAATAAGGTAATCGCCAAGTTGGAACTCGGGCAGCGTCTGTGGGGGCCGGAGCTGACGGCACCAAAGCTGGTGACCTCCGTGTCCCTCCAGGCAGCTTCTCCTTTGGAAGGACGAGGAGATGAACTCTCTTCAAAGCCCGCTTTTGGGCTATTGTACGAAGCACAATGCCGGGGAAATCAAGCTCTCCTCTTTCACAGCCGGCTGCGCAGCCCCATAATCACGGGTGACCAGAGCGGATTTGCATGTTAAAAGGAGTGGCTAGGGGCACTTAAAAAGAAGAGGAAACATATTCATCAAGTCCAGCTTTACCCTTATGAATATTATTATTCCTGGGGACAATATACCCCAGACCTCATCGGTGCAACCCCGCATCTACCCTTTGGCTGCCTCTCCCCTCCTCCCCCAATTAATGGTTAATTTGTGATGCTCTTCGTCCTGACATTGATGTTCCGGGGGAGGAATTTGAGAAGGCAGTTGTGGGAGCACGTGGACGGCGGCGGTCGAAGCAGCGCCCTGGCAGCGAGCGGCGAGGGGAGGGCTGCGGGATGCTCCAGGGCTGCTCCCAGCCGCGGATGGCTGGGGGGAGGCAGGTAGCCCTAAGAGGGATGGAGAGATGCTCTAGTCCCCTCCGAGGAGGTGCTTGGAAAGCTGGGGAGCCCACAAAGGGCTTCTCCACCCCAACACGCCTCCCGAGCTGACCGAGTCCCCGTTCCCGAGCTCTCCCAACGCACAAGCCAGGATTCACGGGCTGCGTGCGTGGCACCAAGTCCAGGGCTTACGTGGCAGCAGGGCGGATCTGGGTTACGCGTGCCAGAAAACGAGCGGTTGTGAGGCGAAGGGGAGCAAACCGCTGGGACGAATGGGCTGGGGAGGCTGTGGTGTCTCCGTCGCTAGAAGGCTTTAAGGATAGGAATGATTTAGGTGTAGCGCGAGGACAGGTTTCTCTTTTGAGGTCCCTTCTAGCTATATCTTTTATGCTTTTGTGATTGCTGATCGCAAAGAAACTTGAAGGTGCTTTAAAAAATAATCCTCAGGCCCTGCCCTGCGAGGCTTTCTTTAGCAGCTTGATTTAGAGGGGGGAGAAAAAGAAAGCAAATGAAAAATCTAGGCGGGAACTGCACCTTGGCAGAAGCGACGCTGAAAGAAGGAAAGCGGAGTGTTGCTCGAGCCCGAGGCGAGCTTAGACGTCGGAGCATCCCTGCAACGCCGCGTGGCTGGACGCGAGGGCAGGGAGGCGTGAGGGCACGCCACGCGTGCTCAGCGCTCCCTTCGGCACCCCGAACGCGAGGTGTGGGACGTGCCCCGGGTTCCCCCATCTCGGCTAATCCTGCCGCCCGCCTCGAAGGCGGGTTTCTGCTGGCCTGAGCCTCGCCGGGGAAATTCAGATGGTTTCGTTCTTTTCTGGTGCCGCCACCCGGTATGAAACCGGTTAAATCAGATCTCCGAGCACGGAGCCCTGGTTTCTCATGCTTTCTAGTGGAGGCGGTGGGCTGGGACGGCCTTGCTGTGGTTCGCTGCAAGCTTTGTGCGTCCCAAAAAACCCCAAAACGGCTCAGTTTGTTGCTCAGCTTTGGCCAAGGATGTGCAGGAGGATCTCCGCTTGGAAGCGGTGCCCCATCTTCCAAGCTCTGCCTCTCCTCAAGTCTCCTTTCTACCTTCTCAGCGCTTCATGGTACTTCCCTACGAGCCGAGGACAAATAATTTAATACGAGCGAAGTTAACAATAGAACGCAGAGGCTTGGGAAGAGGTTGGCAGAAATAATCCGTATTATCCCAACTGGTCGTAACCAGCCGCTGTCGCATCTCCCTTCTGACCTTTGCTGTCTCCCTTCCAAGTTCTAGCTCGCCGTCGACCCTCAACGTGGCCGTGAGCGCGTTGCAAACGTGCGGGCTCGCCCGAGGGGTCCTGATCTGCGCGTACCTGCAGCCCGGGACCCGGCAAAGCCTTTTTGCTTGCGATCTGCGCTTCTGCCGTTAGAGAGCCAAGAATATGCATTTAAGATTTGCATAGGAACATGCAGCTGTTCCACCAAAAATGGATAATTGTTCTCCCTGCTGTGAAGTCAAACAATAAGAAGTGCCAAACTGCATTTGCCATTGCTGATTTTGTGCACTCAGCTGCATGTTTTATGCATGTAGATTAGTTCCAGATTTATGACGATTTAACTGTTAATGCCTGCGTTAATCGGGCCAGGTTCTAGCTGCTGCGGAAACTGTAACTTGGAATTTTACGTGAAGTTCTATGTTGCATTTAATGCAGGGTTTTTTTGAGGCGCGCTCATCTTTAATGCCTTATGGTGAAAATGGAGAGGGCAGTAGCGTTGAAAATAAAAATGTCCTTGGGCAGAAAACAAGTTTCACCAAAGAGAGTAATTTTTCTGGAAAGTTGTGATGTCTGGGAAAATAAGGGTTTGTGACAGAGTGCCATCTTGACCACAGCTGTATAACTATTATTATAAGTGTGTAACGCCTATTATAGCTGCTGCAATACTGTAATAAAGAAAACAGCTGTATAACTTGTAAACATCCTGAAAATACAGGACTGAAGTCCTTGGGTCTCTAGATATTCCTTTAGGTGGGCAAAGGAAATTGCTGATGTGCGTTTGATGGGAAAATAGGCTGGTGCACAATGTTTTATATATATATATATTTTTTTTTTTTTTTAATCTGCAGAATACACCGGTGGGCACTCCGATTTTCATAGTGAACGCCACGGATCCGGACCAGGGAGCGGGAGGCAGCGTGCTTTACTCCTTCCAGCCTCCTTCCAACTTCTTTGCCATCGACAGCGGCCGTGGCATCGTGTCAGTGATACGGGAGCTGGACTATGAAGTGACTCAGGCGTACCAGCTCCAGGTCAACGCGACGGTGAGTCTTCCCCTGCCTGCTGCAGGGGAGGAGGTGCTTTCCCGAGGGACTGCAATGGGGAAGGAGCCGCTGCTTGCTTATTTCGTTGCCCCATTGTAGCATCTTCTCGGGCACACCCGGCATTTTCCCCTTGGAAAGGTATTATAGCAACGTGGCGCTCGGGTAGTTTCAAATCGCTGCTGTGCTGCACCTCTCCGACAGCGTCGTACGCGTGCCAGGGGCTCCCGCACGAAGGCGCGCAGCTCCCTTGGCGAAGGAAGCCGGTACAGGGCATTAAATCTGGTCTCATTCCTTGTGTATCGTGGCTTATAACAGATGGATTCCCCTGCCTTAAACCCCCCCGAGTCTCACTCAGCAAAAGCTGAGTTCACACCTCAAGAGTTAAAATTTTGGTGGACAGAGAAGGAGAAACCAAGGTCCTAATGACAGTCGATGCCACCGTACCAGGAGGGGACCCCTGGGAGAGGTACATTCCAGTGGTCACCGTGGCAAATTGATGCCCACCTGAATGGGAAACTTCTTTCCTGGTGTCAAGCCTAGCGAGAGCTCGATAGGGAGCGCGTGAATGAGGAGCTACGTGCAAGCAGGTGCTCTGGGTGATGGCTCCGTTCCCATCTCAGATGCAACAGAGGAAGGTGAGATTCAGCCCTACAATACGTCTGGCCAACTCCGCATTCAGGAGAGGGAACAAAAAAAAAACCCCTTCCCGACCCCTCCAGGCAGCTGGCTAGAGCTCTTGAAGCATGTGATTTAATCAAGATCATTGTCTTGCTGCAGAGCCACAAATGTCACGAGGACGTGGAGGGGCTGTTGCTGTGGTTTGACCCCAGCCAGCAGCTAAGCCCCACGCAGCCGCTCGCTCGCTCGCTCCCCCCGGTGGGATGGGGGAGAGAATCGGAAGGGTGAAAGTGAGAAAGCTTGTGGGTTGAGATAGAGACAGTTTCATGAGAAAGCAAAAGCCGTGCACGCAAGGAAAGCAAAATGAGGAATTCCTTCACTCCTTCCCATCGGCAGGTGGGTGTGCAGCCATTCCCAGGAAAGCAGGGCTCCATCACGCAGAACGGTGACTTGGGAAGACAAACACCATCACTCTGAATGTTCCCCACTTCCTCCTCCTTCCCCCGGCTTTCTACACTGAGCATGACGCCGTACGGTGTGGGACATCCCTTGGGTCAGTTGGGGTCAGCTGTCCCGGCTGTGTCCCAACTCCTTGTGCCCCCCAGCCTCCTCGCTGGTGGGGTGGGCTGAGGAGCAGCAAAGGCCTTGGCTCTGTCTCAGCCCTGCTCAGCAGTGACGAAACCAGCCCTGTGTTATCAACGCTGTTTCCAGCACAAACCACGTCACCGACGTGCTTTCCCAGGGCGTGCTGTTGGACCATCTCATGGGTTAACGAAACACGGGAACAAACACAAGCCCTGTGCCTTTCTTTCCCGCGTCTGATTCTGGTTTCCTCAAGGACACGAGGATGCCGGCTTGGTCCACCCAGCTCCATCTCACCCCGTATCCCAGGTGCGGTTACCAGCAAAGGTAAAATGGGAGCGCATCTGGTACTCGCTGCCTCATCTGCTCTTGGCTTCTAGTGATTTCCAGCCCAGGGAGTTTAAAGACTTGAATATTCAAGTCTCTGAACTGGGCTTGGCTGCAGCTGTGGGAATATCTCCTCTGCTCGGTCGCAGGGCGCCGGTTGTTTCTAGCAGAAAGCCAAAGCTCAGCCTGGGAAGGAGGATGAGAGTTGCACCAGCGGAGCAGGAGCTGGAAGAGCAAATGCGTTCTCTTGCCTGCCTGATGCAGAGTTTGCATGGTCCGGAGCGGGAACTGGGGTGACTACGGATTCAGGGCGGCCGCAGGGACCGCAAGAAGAGCTGCGGAGCCTTGGTTCGAGGCAGGAGCCGTTTCCTCCCAGGGATGCAGGCAGCAAGGGTAGAAAGAGACTGGCAAGGGCAGCGTGAGAGATGGTAGGTGAGGAAACTTGAACTGTGCTTGCTTTTTCAGTCCTATCTGTAATACTTTAACTAAAATTTAAGAGATGAAGAGGAGGGGAAAAAAACATTATCTGAAGAAAAGAAAGACTTCAACCTGATAACGCTAACAGCAGAGCGCGAGTCAGAAATAAGCATCCATCCAGGCCATAAACGCTGAGGCCTGCAGGTTAAGAGGATAATGTACAAGCTGTGTTGTTGAATACGGTTTAAATTAACATTAATCTTCTGGCAATCAGTCCTCGCCGCTGTTCAGAGCCATTGTGCAGAAGTGTGCGGTAACCTCTAATGGTCGCCTTTCACCACCGTGCTTGATTAGGGGGTAAGGAGAGATTTATTTCCTTCCCTTTGTGCCTTATCTGCTTTGCTCCTGCCCTTCTAGCCAAGGGCTGCGGGCACTGGGGTCGCTTTTGAGCACCCATGGGACGAGGCTCTAGCAGGAGAACCGGTGGCAGCAGGGCACAAGCTGGTGGCGGTGCGCGCTGCTGTTGCCTTGGCTGCCGGAGAAGGGTCTTGCTCCGGGAAAAGTGCTCGCAGCTCCGTCCTGATGGGGTGTAAGGGAGATGATGCTCCTGCTCGGAGCACTGGAGCGTTCAAGGGCCACCGCTGCTCGTCCCGAGATTGTCACGAGCTGCTTCGCAGAGCAGGGAGGGTGGCTCTCCGCATCCCTGCAGCTGCAGAGGCCGCTTGGCTTGCCTGGAAGGGCAGCTCCTGGTTATCCCCGTCCTGCCGGTCCCCCTGCAAGGCAGGAGGGAGAGGTTTGCAGTTTATTGGAGCCAAAACCATTAACCCTATAGAAAGGAGGTCGCTACCGTGATGTGTATCGCGGTTCAGGTTCTGCTCTGCCTTCCGCGCGGGAGCTGAGGCACCCCACGGAACCAGAAGCAGCGCTCGCTGTGCGCACCCTCTGCCAAAGCTCGGAGCAGCGAGCACGGAAGAGAACAAAGCTGCGGCCGCGACGCAGCCCGTGGGGTTACGCGGAGCAGCGGCAACGCGAGGGAGGTGGCGGGCTCTGTCGCGTTCCGGCCGCCGGAGCCCCAAGCCGTGCGGAGGCGTCGGCGCCGGGGGGTGCGAGCAGCTCCGCCGTGACGCGCGGGTATGAACGTCTGCTGGCAACCGCACCTGGGCCTCGCGGTGCGGAGGGGCCCTAGGCTGCGTCTGCATTCGGAGGGCGTTCGTGTTTTGAAGTATGTGTTGAACGGTGTTGCTTCTTTTCCACCCAAAATGTGATGAAAACTAAATTGGTGCTTGCTCTGTTTTAAAGGGCTAATGCTGGAATGAAACGCATGCTGCATTTCAGCTTAGAGGGAGGTACAGCGGACAATAATTCCAGCAGGTAGCTGCAAAAAGAGATGATTACCTGGACTATTCAGAAATTTTGACTCGACTACAACTGCGAGAGACTTAATACTGTTGAACAATTCTATTTTTCTGATAGAAATCCTTTCTCCTCCCCCCTCACCCCCCCGCCCCTTGTTTTTCAAGGACCAAGATAAAAACAAGCCGCTGTCCACGCTGGCCAACCTGGCGATCACCATCACGGACGTGCAGGACATGGACCCCGTCTTCATCAACCTGCCCTACAGCACGAACATCTACGAGAACTCGCCTCCGGTAAGGGCTGCCGCTTCGCTCCGACGCGCGCGATCCCCGGGGGAGGATAGAGCAGGGTATGGGACAGAAAGCACAAGGTAGCCCAAGAGAGCTGGAGGAAAAACTCCTCTTTGCAGAGATGTTTGTCCATCCTTCCCTCCATCACAGGTTTGCGGCTTGAGTGCGGAGAGGAGCCCAAGCCCGCTTCCCTGCTGAAATGCAAATACAGGTCTGAGGCGGGGGAGATAAATCATGGGATTCAAATGGCGTCCAAAAAGGGGGAAACCTCTTTCTTTCTGAAACAACGTGTTTCAAGCCAGCTCCAAAATATTTTGCCCTTTTTAAAAAAAAGGAGCCTAAGCAAGGAGGTTTGGGAAGCCTGAAACCCAAACAAAATCTTTTCCTAAACGTTTTTTTCTTAAATTTTAGAAAGATTTTATGTTGTTCTGACAGTCACCCCGTTTCCTACCCACCACGTACCTGCATGCCATTTCTACTAGAAAAGTTGAAGAAAAATGTAAACGTTCCTGAAATGAGGCAGTTTTGAAAACGCCGGAATCATCAGCCATTTCAGCACTTTGAGCATTTTCCCCCAGGTTTTGCCAAATTGATCCAATCATTTTCGTTCTTCCGAAACTCGGTCTGTCAGCAAACTCGCTGCTTGTGGAAAACATCTCCCGGTCTCTAAATACGGCAGGGCTTTTTTTCCCTGCAGCGGAGAGCGGGGAGCGTGGCCGGCGGCCTTGGCTTTGGGTGCCCAGGACCTTCAGCCCATGCACCAGCCCTACTCCGACCTTCCCAAGACATCCCATTGCTTTGTCCAGAGGGCAAATGTTTTTGTACATGCATGGAAAAACCTTCTGTCCTAAACCCAGGGCGTGGTAGGCACCCGTACGATGCGTGCATCCCGTAATGTCTCCGGTGCACTGGATGCGAAATGCCTGATGGCTCAGTTTATGCCTTTTTTTATTCCCTTTGGAGGAAAGCGCTGGCTCTGATGGCGTGGAGAGTGCTGGATCAATAGGGCTGAGTCCTGCTGTCACAAATCCCGTGATCAGACAGCACGTTACCTGTCTGCCAGCCCAAAGATGGCCAAAAAATGGCTTCATGAATTACTTTTGTGAAGTGAAAGTTTCAATGCGTTTCGATGCTGTTGAGGTTAAGGAGTATTTCGGTGGTGGGCAGTATGTGCTGCAGGGAAGAAAAAACGCTCCTTAGATCACCCTTAATGGGGGGGGGGGAAAGCCCTAGATGAAATTATGGAAATGGAAGTCCCATGAGTATCAAAAATTATAGACTGCGTCGCCTGCCTCGAGTGACCCAGTCTCCAGGAAAGGGGATCTCTCCCAAATTAGGGCTATATGCTGAGCCATCTCTTTGTGCTGATGCACGGATGCTTCCCAGAACGTACGGAGTCTGCAGTAGGCAAAGCAGCGAACAATCGCTGGGTAACCTGCAACGGAGGATGAAGGAAGGAGCGCTCACCAAAATGGTAGCGGTTTTCTGACAAGCTGAGAGATTTCCATTTCTCGTGGCACCATGTAACCTCTCCAAGGGCACTGAGATATCCAAGACGGAGACACGGTCAAGAGGAAGACCTGTGGAACGTGGGTGATACTTTGAGTGGTATTGCTCCCTGGTTTGGACCCAAAGCCCCATCCTCCCCGGGAGAAACCTCCGGTGCTGAAACAAGGACGTGGTTTGCTATGGCGAGCCCTGGGGTTTAACGTGCGTTCTCGTCTCTCCGCGGGAAGCCTTCTCATCGGCTCTGCCCTCCCGCCCAGTCGGGCGTGCGGCGTGGAGAGGGTCGCCCCGCAGAACGGCTTGGTTACTGAAGGGATGTCGGCAAATTCGGGTGAGGAGTCTGGGCTCGGCCAACTTCTGCCCAAAACCAGGTCAAGCCACCAGGCTGCAGTGCGTTTGCAGGTGACGTTTGCGGGTGACGTTTGCCCTGCCGACGGGCTCGGCGGGTCAAGACGTGCTCGAGATGTCTCATCCCGGCCCCAAATCTACAGAGCAGAGCCTTGCTGCCGCTCCGCGCTCTCCGTCTCCCGTGCCTCTCTTTTTATCTGTGGTGCGCAGCATGCCTGTGTTCCCCTATCGGTGTATCGGGCGAGAATACCTCATCTAAAGTGTATACATTACCTAAAAAAAATCCTTCTTATTTGGGATTATTGCATCAAATTTTCATTTCCTCACTCGAGTAACAGCATGTCAGCCAGCCCGTCAGTGAAGAGCCGATAGAAGGTGAAAAGAGTGGATAAACTGCAGCAAATTACCGCAAACAGATCTCTATCAGCCCTTTGACTGGAATTGACTGGAATTAAGAAGTGAGAAATAGGATTTTTTTTTTTTTTTTTTTTGCTGTGGCTGCTTTCTGAAGCGCTCCCCCCTCCTCCTCCTCCTCCTCCTGCTGCAACGCCGGGCTGCGCTTTGCCTTTCAAGTCCCTAATCCTGTAAGAGAAGAAGAAGAAGAAGAAAAAGGGGTGGAGGGGTGCGAGAGGGGAGAGAAGTGCCGTTGTAGCTCTTCTTTTTCTCAGACCGGGATCTGGTAGCATAATTTAGAAGCGTTTTGGGCACGTGCTTTATTCGGACACTGAGAAGAAAGAAATTTCTTATCGGGCAAAGGAAGAGGACGCAGCGGGGAGAGGCTTTGCTGTCCCTGGAGGTGTCGTATCTTCTTTCTTGACGCTGTTTATCATCCCAGCGTGCCTCAGACATCTCTCCCAGGGCACCAGAGCTGCCTGCGGCTGTGGCAAAGCTCGGCGACGTTGTGTTTTCCATCCTCGGAGTCTCTTTGGGCGTCTGTCCTCACAGTGTCTGTCGACTGGATAGCATCATTGATGTTTTCCAGGCAAGTTAATAGGGGCTGGAGGAGAGGGGCCGTTTCCCCTTGCAGAGATGCTGCTGCTCTGATGAGCCCCTGCTTTTGGACCTCAGCCGGCGCGTGGTCCAGGCAGCATCGCAGCTTCACTTTAGGGGTGACAGAGGAGGAATCCACTCGCTAAGAGACAAGCTGAGGGCTAGGAAAGCGCGCTTCTTCCCGCAGGGAGCCACGCGAAGGAAAGGGGGCCTGCAAGGAAGCTGGAGAGGGACTTTTGACGAGGGTATGTAGCGAAAGAACAAGAGGTAACGGCTTTAAACCGAAAGAGGGCAGATTGAGATTAGATACTAGGAAGAAACTCTTCACTCTGAGGGTGGTGAGGCCCTGGCACAGGTTGCCCAGAGAAGCTGTGGCTGCCCTATCCCTGGAAGTGTTCAAGGCCAGGCTGGACGGGGCTTGGAGCAACCTGGTCTAGTGGAAGGCATCCCTGCTCATGGCAGGGGGGTTGGGACTAGATGGTCTTAAAGATCCCTTCCAACCCAAAACATTCTATGATTCCATGAAAAGGGGAGGCAAACCCCGTTGGCGCTCAATCCCGAGACCAGCAGTTGTATTCCCTTGCAATAGCGTGGTACAGATACATGTCAAATATCATTAAAACAGTTTTAATTCGCCAGCACCATCCCCCTCCTCCTCCAAAACTCCTTGGGTTGAAGAAATAATGTAGAATCAGTGCTATTTTTGCCCTAGAGTCTCAATAGCTCCGAGTTAATTCTGTCTTACAATATTTCCAGCCCATCAGTGTGAACCCTTTATTAAAAGCTCAAGGTTTTATTAAAAAGGGATTGATTTACCCCTGCCCCTCTTCAAAAAAACCCTCAGATTTTGTTTGGATAATGTGCCATTCTTTATTTTCTTTGCCTTTTTTTTAAGCATAGGCTTTCCCAGATTATTACTTTCCTAAACCTCCTTCCTTCTTCCCCAGAGGAAGAGAGTTATTCTGTTGCGGTGCTGCGGTCTGTACCCACCAGCCGAGTCCTTTCCTTGCAGCCGCCGTTGTCTGCGGTAGGCACGTGAGTTGTTACTTGTTTTAAGGAATGTTCAGGAATATTTGGGAGTTTCCAAGGGCCCCAGGTTCATGCCAGAAATACCTGGGGTGAGCCCTGGGCAGAGCTGTTGTTGGCGCTGGAACTCAGCTTGGGGTTTCCATGAGTAAGTGGAAGCCTTGCCAGATGCGTCCGGCTCGAGACGGTGGGAGGGTCCCCAACTCTACTCTGGCACGTGTTTCTCGGTCGCTGGTGAAGTGTGGCTCATCCCCAGGCTGGTGAAGGGACTTCTGGAGAAGGAGGAGACACACAGGGCTGCAAGGAGAACAGGGGGAGACCCACTCCTAAAAAACAGCAGCGTGGAAGCACCATCATCGCGGGCTCGCCAAGGACCAGGTGAACCTTAGCGTGCCCTCCAGCAGCCCTCGTTCTTGCGATCGGATGTCTGGAGAACTTCTTTCCTGTGGACGTCTCTATGGCACACGCTGCCGAGATATCCGAACGAGATTCCTCCCCTCTCAGGCTTTCCCTGCTGCAACATCCGCGCTCATCCTTTTATCTCTCCCGACAGCCTTTCCCCTTGGCTCCTACGGGAGGGACCTCTCCGTGGATAAAGCATCGGCGGGCCGATTGCTGTTCCTCGGCCGTCGCGGGAGCCCTGCCTTCTCCCGCAGCTGCCTTCCCTTTGAAACGTGCCGCGCGGCGGGCGACGCTTCTCATCCTGCGTCGCTTCTCATCCTGCGTCGCTCCCGCTTTTCCCGTGCTTTGTATCTCTCCTTGCCCCTTTGGAAAGCACAGTTATTGTCAGTGATTTAGAGGCTCTCCGGCGGCGGCTGAGCCTCACCAGCCGAGCGCTGCTCAAAGGCCACTGACCTGGGATTTATGGCTAATGTTCTCGGTTAATAACGTGGATTTACTTAAGGAGTGCATTCAGTTGCCCTCGGAGATCAGGGAACGGGCGATCCGCCTGGCCGCAGGAGCCTTCTTTATGTCCCGCAGCGTCAGGAGCATCTCCATGGAGCCCGCGGGGGCATGGCTCGGAAAGCCGGGGAGGACAGCACGTCCTCGCTTTCCACCGGTGGTACTTCTGCAGCAGCTTTCCCTTTGGCCTTCGACTGACGGATTGCAGGGCAAACGCGCCGCTGCCGTCCCGCCGTGCCCCCTCGTTAGGTGTGCAAACGCCTCTGATGACATTTCCTTCGAGGGCAAAAAAAAAAAAAAAAAAGAAAAAAAAAAAAATAGCTTCTTTTCCCACTGTTAATAAGCCAATGAAAACAAGAACAGCCGAGTTGTAAATTTTGTCACACTACATTAATGATGTGCATGCGCGTGTGTTTGTATTCACGTGGGCTCGCTGCAGTGCGGCGGGGGAAGTACAGCTTGTGGAGTTGACATAAGCGCGTGATGTTTTTGTTGAAAGAACTAAACGAGAATTTTGGGTCGCTTTTATGTTCTTCATTGGGTTTTGGGGACTCTTGGCCTCGTGGACCTTTCTTGCTGGGCTATAAGAAACAGCTCTGTCCTGCGGGATGGAGGATGAGGTGGGTGAGCTGGCAGTGGCAGAAGCTCCTGCCTGTGGGCGATCCCCTGGTCTCAGCATCTGTCCAACCCTCCTCCTCCTCCTCAAAGGCTTCAGTTAGAATCTCTGCAGCTCCCTTAGTTAGTCATGCAGCTGGATGCCGCTGGCCAGTGCGAGCATCCCTCGTCGCCGGGCATTTGGGGAACGCAGGGGGAGAAGGGGACCAGTTGAAACTGGGAAGCCAGCGGTAGATAAAACTGGGGTAGTGACCAGTGCTGAAGGTCGGGGTGAGAGGGAATCGGTGCCGTTGGTTCTCGAGGGTGAAAATCTCTGCGGCGGCAAAGCGCATGCTTTTGCCTGTCAGCCAGGACCTGTGATGCTGTGAGGGAGGTATGTCCCAGCTTTGCCAGCCCTGCGCCTTCAGTCCCTCCTTCCTCTTCCTCCTTGAGCACCGATAGCTGTGCTTACCGCGCTGGCCTTGCTTCCAATCCTCCTCCTCCTCCTCTGGGCGGGGGGCGAGCAGCCCGGGGAATGAGCCCGGTGCTGCTCTCGCCAGTCCCTACGGACGCTCGCCCTGCTGCAAAGCTGCTGCGCCGTCAAGCTCGGCGGCTCATTTTGAGGACACGTTCTCCTGGTCGTGCCCTTGGCATCGCCAGCTGCATCCCGGGGTGGGTTAGCGGAGTTTTGCAGCTTGTGTTCAGTGGTGAGCCTGAACTGCCCCGAGAAGCAGGTGATGGGCTTTTCCGTGACGTGCCCTGTCCTCGGATGGGTTTTCCTAAGCACGTGGCCGCGGTAGGAGGTGCGACGCCTTGGCGGGGCGCCCCGGGAGCCCCAGCAGCGCTCGGCCGGGGTGGCTGTCACGCCTGTCTCCTCTCCCTCCCCAGGGTACCACCGTGCGGATGATCACGGCCATCGACCAGGACAAGGGCCGTCCCCGGGGCATCGGCTACACCATCGTCTCGGGTAAGTCGCAGGGGGACGTGGCAGGGGGTCCCAGCGGGGACAAGTCTTTGTACATCCCATGCCTGGGAAATCGTATTTGGCTAAATTTCTCCTCGACTATACCGTTTGTGATTCAGCGTCACTATTACTGTAACCTACTGCTACGACTGAAAGCTTTTACCCCTCCGAGAAGCTTTCCTTGCCTCCGGCGCTGCCGGAGCGCATCGTTCGTGGCATCTCCCTTTCCTCGAGCGGCGGGCGTTATTTCTAACAAATTTGACAATATCTCCTAGCGAAACCTTTCGGTCCTAATGACGAGCGGCAAACGGCTCCGCTTCACGCAGCGCCGCGGAGGAGACCTGTAAAGAGCCAGGCGTGTAACTCTTGCTGGCGGTGCGGCGGTTATTGTTTAGGGAGAGAATGGGACTGATTACGGGCTGAACGGCTCCTGGCAGCTTCCGCGGCGTTTCCCGAAAGCCTCCGTGCCGAGGGCTGGCCTCCCAAAGCACTGCCGGAGCTTCGCAAGCTGGGAGGCAGCGGGCTGGACCCGCGAGGGTGCAGGGCTAGAGAATGAAGCTTAATTAAAGCGGTGGAGGGTTTCTGCCTTCTGACAGGCACGTGGGTTTAATCCTGCCGTGGTGAACTGGCTCTGAAGCCCGAGGAGCCCTTCCTAGTGCGCGCGGGTAGCTCGCCGAAACTGCTGTCACTGGGCGATGCTTGGCTCCTCGGGGACCTCCCTTTGGGGGAAGGTCTACCAGGTTGGTTTGACCGGCTGTGAGGGGGAAAAAAAATGACTGTTTCAGGTTGCAAGAGAATTGATTTTGAAAGAAAAGTCTGTCTGAGGTGTGTGGTGCTGAACCCTCCTCGCCACGCTGTTGGTTTTGGGGAGGCCCTCCTTGCAGCCCCACGAGCCCAAATCTCTTTTGTCAACCTCTTCTGATGGCAAAAGAGCCAGGGGCAGGGCGGTCTGGGCAGGCGTTTCCAGGGAAAGCGTAGCTGAGTTTCAGAAAGGCCAATTTTTGAGGCTGGACCCATCTCATTTAAGATGCCTTGAAGTCAGGGAGCCTCTGCCATACCCAAGGCAGACCTTGATGCTCTCGGGCTGTGCTCAGATGCTGCTTTGGGGCTGCGCCTCGGGGACAGACACACTACTCGGGTCAACCCGGGAGCGAGGGACCAGCTTGGCGGGTCTGGGTTGTAACCCCGTTTCTGGCGTTGCTTTTTGGGGGGATCTTCGCGGGGAGAAATGGCAGCAGTGCCTCCTCTCCCCGCTGTGCCGCACGCCCCAGGTGCTGCCTGGCAGCTTCTTCGAGCTACACGTGCGGAAATAACGTCCCAGTTTCTCTTCCTCAAAGTCGAGCCGTTCCAAACGCTCTTTTAATCAACCTCTAGGGTCAAGGTGATCTCACTCGGACTTTCAAGTCCACTGATCCCGACTGCGAGTATCCAGGTCAGCCTGCCTTTGAAGATGCAAGGATTATTTATTCCTCTAATTCCCTCTGCAATTTATTCTAGTGTTCTCCCAGCACAAATTAAACGAGAGATTCCCCCAGATTGCGCCTATCAACTGGCCAAAGTGCAGCAGGGACTTTCTTTTGGCTGATACGGGCCCTTTTTCACTGGAGACTGGACTGAATTGTCAAACTAATTTTGCAGCCACCGCTGAACTACCGTGAGGATGGTAAAAGCCTTCAGCTTACAGAATCCTCACCCAGCTCAAAGCCTGAAGGTGCTCAGCAGCTGGGAAATCACCCTGGTCCTGTTCGTACGCCCTCCTTCGGGCATCCGCTGACGGCCATGGACCGTTTTTCTGACCCGGTATGCTGCAGGTATCTGATTTTCCCTTGTCAGCACCAGTGCCATACAAACAGCTCTGGGTTTCCAAGAGCCTTTATTCGATGGCTCAAACCTGCCGAAACAATCGTGCAATCTATAGGGGGTTAATTTGCTAAACGCACCGATTTGCTCGTGGTCTCGTCAGGCTTTCTGCTCATGGGACGGTCGCGGCTGCTCTACCGAGTCAAGGAAACAAAACCTTGGACCCTGGGTTTTTACCTGGAGCGTTCACGCGTGGTCTTATTTTCACGCCTATCGTTGGTTTTCCTGCGAAATAGCCGCGACGTCCCTTTGCGAGCGTCCCCCGCTCAGAGCCGGGGTAGCCGCCGGCCTGGCCGTTTCGGCCGGGCGGAGGGATGGTGGAAGGGAGGCAAGGCGTGCTCTCCGGGAGCCTGGCGGCAGCGGGGTGCGGAGCGACAGGCAGGCGGATCCGTGCCAACAGCCTCGCGGCTGCTTCCGTACGCCAAGAGCTTAATCCCTGCCCCTGGTCCCACCCGGCGGGGGGCAGCTCTCGTGTCGGAGAATCAGGCAGAACGCATCAAAGAGTTGCCAGAGCCAGAGATCGCCAGCTCCGTTCGGCTGCCGGATTGCGGCTGAGGGCAAATTTTAAAGGAAACGTGGTCATGGGGCAAACAATTTTTTTTTTTTCTGAAGTCAGGAGGAGCGTGAGTGCCTCCCCCGCTCTGCTGAAGGCATTTGCTTATACTTTCCATGATTTGCTTCTTGCTTTTGAAAGAAGATGTTACCTTCCGATGCCTGAGTGCCCGGACACAGGAACCAGCCGCTAGCGTGCCTCCAAAACCCCGCTCACCCAAGGCAAGCGATTTTTTTTTTGGCAGGCAGGTAAAGCCTAATTAACTTGTCATTATCCTCAATCACGATGGTAAAGGTCAGCGAGCAGATTTTGTGCCTGAGCTGGTAAATTTTTATGGCAATTTTGCAAAAAAAAACCCGGTCTGACATATGGGAACGGGGAAGCAAATTAAATTAGAAACCGACCGTAAGCAGAAGCGAAAGTGGCCGGTGGCGGTGGTAATTACACCTGGCTCTTCAGCTCGCTTCCACGAGGGAAGCGGTGACGCCGTTCCCGTTTCACGGCAGGGACGGGCGATGCTTCTCCCCGGCTCTCCCGGCTCTTTGGGCACGGGGCTCACACGTGGCTGGTCTGATTTTCCAGGCTGGGCTTGAATATACAGCGGCGAGAAAGCTCAACCTAGCCGTTTATCATTCCTTTGGTAGTAATACCGAAAGCATCGGTATGATTTGGAGGCGGGGTGTAAAAATTAATTTGGAATTGCCGGTGTCCTATTCAGCTCCAGCCCTCGGGTAGCTGCGCCTCGGGATATACTGCGGCAGCTCTTATTTATACGGCTATCTCCAGCACAAGGTCCTCCCGTGACAGGAGAACAATAAAACTAAAAGATTAACCATAACCACATAAAATAAGACTTAAGATCTAACTTTATGCCGCCGGCTTACAAAGCTGTTAAGCCTGAAATGACGGAGGAGCGCTGATCTAGCTGTGTCACGGCTTGGGCTGGTTGTCCTGTCGGGGCAGACGAGCCCGCCCTGGGAATCGTTTCCGTATCTTATGGGGAAAAGCCATCCGGTTGTTTCTCCTCCTTCCTTCCAATCCGAGTGTTTTAACCCCACGAACGCGCGCGCTTTGCGAGGAGCGGGATCCGAATTGAGTCCTCGCAATTCAAGCCCCTCGTGCCGGCAGGCTGGTCGGTGCCGGGGCTCCCGTCGCTCCGGCGGGTGTTTGTGCTGCTTTTCCCAGGCGAAAAGGAGGGGGCAGGGGAGGGTGCGGGCAGCCCGCGGCCGGTGCCCTGCGAAAGCCCTCCCTCCCCGCTTCCCCGGCTGCTTTGACAGGTTGGAGATGCTCAGCCGCTGAGGTCAGGGCTCTGTTTGAAGGACAGATAATTAATCCAGCAAAGTAATCCACGGTTCCTTTTTGGCAGATTTATGGAGATAGCCTCTGTACCGGGGACTCTGCCTCATCATCTTTCATTTCCCAGGCAAAGCGAGTGACTTGTATAACATGACCTGTTCTAGATAAGGCTTTTCATTTAGGGGAACTCTCTGGTCTAACAGAGATTGATTTTCCCAGTGGAAATCAGAGGGCCCGGGCGCTCTCGGCAGGACCAGGCCTGCAGACGGCAGTGTGTTGTCACGTTTGCTGCTGCGGCACGTCGCCTGGGGCACGGGGAATCCTTGATTTGTCGTGAATTAAATGGCAATTTAATTAATAGGCAGGAGGGGACTTTGGCCCGCGAGCTCTTGTTAGGAAAACGTATTGTGCGATCACGGTCTCGCGCTTGGCTCGCTAGCAGTAAACTTGGGCTTTCATTTATTTCTGGGGCAGTCGGGAGACTTCACGCCTCCCGGCACGAAGCCGTGGAGGTGACCTGTGCCGCTCGGGCAGGCATCGGCGGGTTAAAGCAGGGGAAGGGGTCCCGGGGCTCTGCGAGATGCTCGAACGTCAGTCTCTGCCTGCCTGACACCTTTCGGGTGCGGTGATGGATGGGCAATGGGAGATTGCACAAGGGCAATCCATATGTCCTTCCCGGGGCTTGGAAAAGTCCTGCAGGAGAGAGGGGAGAGAGCGCCGGGGCTTTCCCTCGGGTGAGCTGGTCCTTAGGGCTCTTCACAAACCCTTAGGGCATTTTTTTTTCCCCCAAAGTTGATTCTTTTAGGAGAGTGACGCAGTTTCTGGCAAAGCGTTCTCTTCCTAAAGCTGGTGCGCCCCAAGGGAAGCATGAATTAAAAATCCTTATTGTGCAACGCGATAGAAGGGCGAGTTACAAAAGCAAGAGGGAACCGTGTCTGAAAAGAATTGTTCTCTGTCTTTCTTCTGGTTTCCCTGCTAAGGAATAAAACATCTCGTATAGATAGATAGATGTAAAAACCAGCGCAGGAGCTCTCAGAAGGTGTTTCACGTGGGTTTAACAGATCTGGAGTCCCCCACTGCCTTCCTTTTGAAGCGGAGCGTGAACCCTTGAGGTAAGGTTAAGTGGCCCAAGAGGTCTCCCAGCCCTCAGCTGCTCCCTTGGTATTTTAACCTGACTTAATAACGAAGGCAGGGCAAAGCAAACCGTCTCCCCGAGTCCCTTAAACTGGGCATCGGGGAGGATCCTTGGAAACAGGACCTCCTAATTTTAATATTCCCGTTGCCAGTTGGCCTGCCTCGCGCCAGCTTTTTCCCACGTTCGGATCGCTGGGTGAACTACTAGGGTGTTAAAGTCCTCCTAAATTACGCCCGCTGGGAGGGCCTTCCAGCGTGATTTAAAGGCAGTCACCGCAGCAGAACATTTCTGGAGGAGGACACGCTGACGGGTGGAAAAGTGCCTCACGCCGAGTTATTCATCAAAGGCTGTTTCTCCACCCTGCCGATGCAAGGGGATGAGAACGGCACAAAGAAGAGATGGCGGCCGCGGCCGCAGCCCCTCTTTCCTTGGCTTGGTTGCTCCCCGTCTTCCTCCCCGCTGCTAATGAGGCTTCGTCGTCACGTTGGCGTCTTGCTTTGGCTCCCTGGCAATCCAGAAATCACTGGAAACAGATACAGTTGGGATAATGGTTTGCGTGGCAGGTGGCCCCCCAGCAAACGGCCTTCAGTAATTAAAACTATACGTTCCCATTTACGCGTAAATACGAAACAAAAGCGTATTTTTTGTTTCATTTCTGGGACTGCTTAACTTCCTGGGATTTAATGTGTATTCAGGATGTTGGCAACCACTGGAAAAGGATGAACCCGCGCTGTCTTTGTTCCCGTTGGAGCTAGAGAAAACAACTGATTCTGAGATGGTTTTTAATACGTCTCTGAACGGAAGATTTTCCGAAAGGTGTTGAGCCTGGAGAGCGTGGGGTTTATGTTAAAAGCCGGTCCAGACTTGTTACCAGGCGTATTACAGCGTACTTCTTTCATATGTTCTCCTGATGCGTCTGCTTACCGCTGCGGGAGAGGCAGGAGAGGAGATTTGGGGGGGTCTCAATCCAGCGCGGGCACGGTGGCCGTTAGGAAAGTACCGATTTCACGTGTTTGCATCCTTCGGGGCGAGAGCGTGTTCTGCAACCGCTGCTCCGAGGCGGCGATGCCCAGACCAGCCCGTTCTCCCCGGGAACACACCTCCTGCGCCCCGTTTGTTAGGACGGAACCCTCAGGCGGAGGGTTAAATTGTTGCGTGTACAGAAATTAGTGAAATAAAGGTTTTACGGTAGTTTTCCCTGCGTTGCTCTGCTGGCTGGACTCACGATCCAGCTGTTGGCTGTTCTCCCGTAGCAGATTTTAGGGTTAGATTCATGGAAAGAGGAAAGGCTGGGAGGAAAAAAAACCCAAGCCAGGCAGTGCTGGCGATTTGCCTTCCCTTTGAGACACCGAGCCCGTCTTGGAGGACGTGGGGGAATGGTGGTTGTGGTCCAAGGCTCAGCATCCTTTCGTGGGATGAATTACACCCAGAGCCGGAACCTTTAAACTCCGCGGGCTCTGTTCTGCTCTCCGGTACCCATCCGCAGCTCCCGGGGGCTTCGGGAGGGGGATTGCACCTCGGGTGGTAAATCTCTCCTTTTATTTTCTCGTACTGTATGTTCGGTTCTAAAAATGGAACCGCACGAGCATTTAATGTGAGGTTCTTTTGTGGCTCTGCAAGATCAGAGGTTCCGTCGGTTGTGCTAGAACGGGCAATCGACTCTTTTGGGGGAGATACGAAAAACGCCTGTTTGCAGAGCGGGCGTGTGTGGAGCACGCGGCTTTGGGCTCGAATTAGTTGTCCCAGAGAGACCTCCATCTTCTGGGAAGAAGAGCAGACCAAAGTCCAGAGCGAGGGGACCAGGCGCTGTTTTCTAGAGCATCTTGATTTCACGCAGAGTGAAGAAATAAAGCTCAGGTTGTAAATAACCTCTTTTCCTTTGGAAATAACTTGTTCCCTTCGAATTTAAGCGTGGGGTAAGGTATCTGCCCTGGCGCGCTTCCCTGCGTATCGCGCGGGGGCAAAAACTCAAGGTGAAGAGCAGCGAGGTGGTCACGGCAGCTGATGGACTATTTATACGATGATAACTGTGTCTGTTGCTGACTCTATGAACCACATCCAACAGCATCTATTTCGGTGCCGAGGAGCCCTGACGGAGCACATTTTGATTAATAAATTACCCGGCGCGAGGTGTGTGATGGGTTCCCCTTTCGCATCTCGTGAAAGTCATCCGCTTCGAGTTCGGCGGCTCAGCAAGCCCAGGGCCTTCCGAGGAGGCGGCTCCCCGATACGAACGGCCCTTCGTGCAGAGGCGGGTGGGCAAATTCGCCTGCGCGGGGGAACGGGCTTCCCCTGGCTGACGGGTGGCTCTTCGCTAGAGCTGGGCGATAGCTGCATCGCTCCCTCCTGCGGGTTTGAACGATGCTCAAAGGCCAAAGCGGGTAGGGAGGAAGGAGGAGGCATCGATGCCTTTTTTTTTTCTTGTCTTTTTTTTTTCTCCCTGGGTTCGAGCCAGTATTTTTAATGGCCTTTTTAAACTGTGAGAGCGTTGGCTGAGGGCAATTAAACATTATGGCCCTCATCTATAAAACCCCTCGTTATAGCAGTGTTTCTCCAAAACGATGCCTATGCCACCATCCGTTCCTCAATGAGCCTGGAAAAACACTCCGAATGGGCTACTGCGATCCGTCCCGTTGCTCCCAACCCAGCGCCGCGTTGGTCCCTGCCTTCCCGGAGCTGCTGCTCTCCCTGTACCCGCACCCGGACAAGGGGATGGGAAGGTTTTCCTTCTCCTTTTCCCTGTGCCATAACCAGAAGCTGGGCTTGTACGTCCTGAGCAAGCCTGTTCCCTGCCAGGTGAGAGCAACGAGTCTGCCAGGAACGCGTTCATTCTTCTTTTTTTTGTTCTTACCTTCCCTTGGTCTTTTTGAGCATTTAAAAACATCGTCTGCTTTGCTTTGCTTCTCTCTGCACTCCCTTTCGCTGCTCAGTCTTGCCCTCCCCATCATTTAATTCCTGCCCTGGGTCTCCCCCCGGTCTCCAGCTGTCCCCTGCTGCTGAAGGAGACCCATCTATTCCCTGGCTTTGCCCGCTCCGTGCAATGGAGCTGGATCGCCTGGTTCTCCGTGACCGTGCCACATCCTAGTCTGCATGGGGAAGGAGGTGGGGGACACGTAAGCCTCTGTTTAGCAGAAACTGGAGCATGGTCTTGGGCTCCCTTTTCAAACCAGTGGCATGGAAATGGAGTCCTTGGTCTCCATCTAGAAGTGCTTTGGCGGCTCAGACCAGACCTCAGGCTAGGCTGTGGATGGCTCAAGCAGGGACGCGTCCAGCAGCTGGTAACTCCTGAGCCAGGGGAGCGACGGTTTCCTTGCCTGCCCGGTGCGGAGCAGAAGGTTGCGTGTGCCGCGGCGTGAGGGCTGCTCGCGGGACAGCCTGCGAGGGGGACGCGGAGGGAGGGGGCACCTTTCTGAAGGTCACTTGGCTTCCACGTCAAGCGCAGCCACCATAGTTCCTGTCTGCGTCGTTAAAACAGTTTGCGGAGTGCCAACTTGGAGATGGAAAGGTCTGCGCTGTTCTGCATCCCCCGAGAAACGGGATTATCTGGGGACCTCAGCTGGGTTTAAAATCCCTGCAAAGATTCTCCGTCCCCTCCGTGTTCTCCATCTCACATCTGTGTGTTGCAGCGTTGCTTCCTAACCAGCGATGAGCAAACCCCGGGTTGCTCCGTTGGCGTGCCCGGCGGGCAGCGCTGGCCACCGGCCACGCAAGCCGTCGGCCGGAGCGTTGGGAGGAGCTGGCTCGGCCCGTGGCATCCGCCTGTCTCCGAGGCCACCGTGGGCACAGAGGGCTGCGGGGCGGCTGGCCGGGAGCTTGCGGCCAGCGCTGCGGGGAGCGGGACGGAGCAAGCGCCGGGAGAGCGGCGGAGCGGACAAAGGGCTTGAAAGCCAACAGCCGGGGCGGCTGTCTGCACCGTCGGCTGCGCGCTAAGCTGCGCCTAACCCAGGCTCGGCTTTTTCCTGCGTCGGGAGCTGATGGAGAGATAACGGGAGAGACCCAGGCGGGGAGGAGAAATTACAGAGAGGTGGGGAGAGTGAGAGACTGGGAGGAGGGAAAGACAAAATTGGCTATTTTTTCCCCCACCTTTGGTCTTTTTTTTTTCCTTGCTCTGAGGAAAGTGAAGGCGTGTGAAGATGATTAGAGAGATTTTTGCAAGGAAAGCGTCTCGGGGGAACGCGCGTTGTTCGGCGGTGCGAGTACTTCAGCGGGGATCACTGGTCGGAGGAATAACGAAGCGGTGGTTGGAGAGGCACGGTAGAGGAATTTATGGAAGGCCTCTGGGGGACGAGTTTGGAGACACCTCTTTCCCTTCTGGGGCTAATTTGCAAGCCTAGCAATTCCCGGCTTGAGGAAAGGCGCCCGGGAGGGCATCCGATGCCTACCTGCCATCTGAGCGGCGTCGGCGAGGCTGAGCTGGGGAAAAGCCTCTGATGGGCAGCCTGGGAGGGTATTTGGGTCCCTAATTTATTCGTCTAGCCTTCAAAAAACGGCTGCGGTCAAATACGAAACACACAACCATTTTTAGGACACGGCGCTCGATGGTCCTCTGTGTCGAATTCCTGCCCTATTGACCTATTTCCACTAAAATCCATCGGTCTCCGCCTTTACAGATTCCCGTTAGCAGAACAGCGTTTTGTGGTTAAAAAGGTATTTCGTTACGCTTTCTATTAGGGGGAGCGTACCAAGATGGCCCTGACGCATACACTTTACCATGGCAACGTGGCATCCCGGAGCATTGAAATGCCTTGCGGCACAATTCGATATATCTCGTGCGGTGTTCTTCAAACCTGGTATCAGCAGAAGTCTCCCGAAGTGTCGGCCGTAAATTACGGAGCAAAGGTGGGAAGTCAAGATGAAAAGAGGGGAATCGTCCAAGGGAAGAGCCTAGAGATCTTCACGTACAGCAGCAGAAAGTTGGATTGAAAACAAAAGCCAGGCTGCTGCTGATATTTTAAGTAGCCGCGCATCAGTTCGTTAGGCTGGCTAGCAGTCTGGGCCGTTTCGGATGGAGAAGGGAGGACCAAGGACAGAAATGGGAGGCGTTTGGTCCGAGAGGAAGATACAAAGGCTCGGTAATGGGGGAGAAAGGTGTTATGGCACTTGGGGCTCCGGGAGAGAGAGGAGATGCTGGCAGCCAGCGGCTCGTGAAGGCCAGGAGGGCTCCGGAGAGCCGGACCTGGAGGCTTTGGCCATCCCGGGAAAGGTGCAACCGTGGTTAAACGGGGGATCGGAAGGGAGCGAGGTGGATGCTGAGTGATGGGAAACAACTGTCTGCGGCAGCAGATCTGTCTTGCAGCTCCCTTCCAGGGAAATGACGAATGTTGTGTGCGTTTCGCTCACGCTGAGATCTATTGAAAAGTCAGGGTTTGTTTTTATTTTTGACTGGGATGGCTATAACGTGCCTGCAGGGTTTCCTTGCTGCCGTTTGGGGCTGGATCAGGGGTTTCTGCGTACCGTGAGACGATGAGGGGAGCGGTGCGGGTGGCCGTACGCCTGTGTGTAACCTCCTCGGTCATCACTAATTCAGCAGCCGCCGCAGGTATTGTGTCGGGCCGGCGTCAGGTATCCCAGGCTCCACGTACCAACTGCTCGCTTTTGTCCGGCTGACAGAGAGAGCGCCCGGGACTGTCGCAAGGGCATTCCCAGTGCAGGACATTCGTCTTTTTAGCATCTGCTGGCCACGAGGCTCCGGTGGTGTCTTAACCCTCTCTGGGTGTGTAATCCCAGAGGAGGAGTCGAGCTGAGGACGGGATGCTCGGTGGAGGCAGCGGGGCCCTCCGTGGCACCCTGTCCGGTTGCTTGCACGTAGGGACGGCACAGAGGCCAGATTTGGCTCAAGTAGAGGAAAACGAGGCAGCTGCATGAGGTCAACACGTCTGGCAAGAGCATAAAAATAGGGCACGTGCCCTAATGCTCTCCCTGGCACCAAATATGTCCAGCTAAGAAAATGCCTCAGCTGCATGTGGCTTCTCTGTTATTGGATAGATTTTTCTTTCATTAACCTCCCCAGTCTCTCCTTGAATACATGTGAGCTTTCATCATCCTCTGGCAGGAGGCCCCACCGTTAAACTGCTGCTCGTTGTGCGAAGAATTACTTGTGAGCTCGGTTCGTCTGCGCCTTCCTCTGATTAGCCCGGACCCATGTCCCTTAACTCTTGTATTTTAAGAGCGAGGCCGTGCTCACGCCAGGGGCACGGTGCCCTGCGAGCGCGGGCGGCCGTTCAGAGGGGAGCATCGGGGTTCAGCCCTGGTTTTGGCCGCGCTGCTGTGTATTTTAAATAACCAAAACCCTTTGAAATTCTTCAGCTGCCTGCAGCGTTCGCGACTTGGCTGCTGGGGAGGAAAGCGCCGTTTTGAGCCCTGAGCTGGGGCAGGTGAGAGGAGGAGAGGACCGCTGCAGCCCTTGCGTTGTAAAGCACATTGGGATCACGCGCAGGGTTCGCAGAGCCCGTGCCCGGCTTGCAGCTCCTGGCCTGGCAGCGGCTCTGCTCTGCAAAACCTCTCTTCCGAGCACCGGGGTCCGGTCACGCGTGGAGGCTGGCAGGGGAAGAGGCTCGCATCCCTCCGCTTCCCTCTCTGCATTACCCCCCGCGCCATTCGGCATCGGCTGTACGGGCTGCTCGTGCTCACGCTGCCTCTCATTTTTCTCAGGTAACACCAACAGCATCTTTGCGTTGGACTACATCAGCGGAGCCTTAACCCTGAACGGGCCGCTGGACCGGGAAAACCCCTTCTATAGCGCCGGGTTCGTCCTCACAGTGAAGGTGAGACCTCCTCCATCCGGGAGACACGCCGGCAGAGCGGGACGGGGAGGGCACCCTGCCTGGGGACAAGTCCTTCGAGGGGGAGGCATGAACCTGGGACACGTTGCTCCTGTGGGCATCCAGAGCCGTGATGTGCTGCGTGATGTTTAACACAGCCCCCTTGTATGGTGGCCCAAAACGTGATTGCCTCTATATGGATGTATAGGGCCGTTTTTGGTGCCCTGCCTGGCCTCCCACTAGATCTGCCTTGTGGTTGTACCTGCTGGCAGCCTGCCGACATCCTGGGATTGCAAATAGCACGGGACACCTACATTCAGCCGCCTTTCCCTCCCCAAAACCCCAGAAGAACGGGAACGTTTTGTCACGTCGGTGGGCACGGTGTGCATCTGCCCGGCGCGGGCAGGCACGGGGAGGGAGCGATGCTGCGAGTTGCCTTGTCAAGAAAAGGCACCGGAGCGTGGTCTTCCAGCCCCACCAGCCCCACCTGAGAGCAGCTCCCCGGCTCCGCTCGCAGCCCTGTAATTAAAATCAATACCAAGCTGGGCAGCTGGTTGGAAACACATTTAGAAGTATAGATTCTGCTGGGCCGGAGTGGGGAAGAATCGGCGTTGTGGGAAGGGTCATTGATCGGGAGGGCAGGAGCGGGCACATCGTCTTCTCGTTTTGGCAAGCGCGATGCTTTGTCGGGGGCGCAAAGGGACAAGAAATTACCCCTCTCGGTCCCAGGCACAGGTCGTACTGTGGGGCTTTATGCACAGGGAAGAGATCCGCCTCCATCCCTCGCACCTCTTGGTTTGGGCTTTTATAGTTTAAATTCAGTAGAAATCAAGAGAGGGAGGAAAAAACCAAACACGCGTCTGTTTTTAATAGGGACAAAAATATCTGTTTAGTCTTGGAAAGGTTTGTGAACCTGAAAACTTGCCCGTTTTCCTGCCTGCATGATAATGAAGTTCCAACTATATTCTGTTGATCCGATTAGATTTTTTTTTTTTTTTTTATTTCCTCTCCCCACAAACTTTGCATCCTCCCGCAAATGCCAACTCTCTGCGGCCCGCATCCCCGGGACCCAAAACGTTCTGTGCCGCTCTCGTCCTGGAGCACGCACTGAAAATACAGCTGGATTGCTCCTTGTTCGGATCAGCCTGTTCTGCTGGTGTGTGCAGAAGCGGTGAATAGCAATGAGCCGTGTGGGTCGTGTTAGCGTCGCGTTTCTGTGCCCACAGCAATGCAAGATCCTCCAAAGGACAAGAGGAGGGACTCCGCTTGAAAAGGCTGCTTCGCGAGTCTTGCTTCTCTGGCAATAAAATCTGCGCTCTTTCCTTTTGGGAAGGCAAAATTAAAGTCCTTCTTGAGGCAGAGGTGCGATATGGAGCCGTGACTCAGCTCTGTATTTAGACACGTGTTGCCAAACCTATTTTAAGGTCTAAATCTTGTTTTCCTCTGTTGCCCTACTTTTCTGTCCCTTCGGTAGTACTATGGTGGTTAGCTCCGTGCTCCTGGTCCCGCCTCAGGAGCCGGCAGAGGAGAAAATAGGAGGGCTGCTCGCTCCATCGCGGCTGCCCTTGTTTTGAGGACTGTCCCCCACATCTCGCAAGGCAGTTTGTTGGTTTAAATGCTTGCGGCAGGGAAATCGCCTACTCGTCCCCCAGCGTGACTGCGAGTCCTGACAACCTGTTGCACGTTGTTGAAGATGTCCCTGCTCGTTGCAGGGGGGGTTGGACTAGATGGGCTTTAAAGGTCCCTTCCAACCCAACCCATTCTGTGAGTCTATGATAGGGCCGAGTGAGAACTTGGCCACAGCCACCCCAAGGGCAACGTTATAGCCCTGGGAAGGGAGCGGGTTTGCGAGAGTGCTGTGGGTCTGAAGCACGGGCGATGGCAGAGCCGGGTCAACATCTGTGCGTGTTAATGGGTCAGCGGTGTGGAAAGGTGCTCAAGGTTTAAGGGGTGACAGCAGAAGCAAACGACCATCCTTCCTTGGCAAGGTGGAGGAAGCAAAAGCTGCAAGAGTCTCTAATCGTGGCATGCACGCTTTCATTTGCATTTATTCTTTGAAAAATAAAGGCTGCCCTGTTGTTTTCTCTCCTTGCAGGGGACAGAGCTGAACGATGACCGCACACCCTCCAACGCCACCGTCACCACCACCTTCAACATCCTAGTCATTGACATCAATGACAACGCGCCCGAGTTCAACAGCTCGGAGTACAGCGTGGCCATCCCGGAGCTGGCCCAGGTGGGCTTTGCCCTTCCCCTCTTCATCCAGGTGCAGGACAAAGATGAGGTGAGATATCCTATCTAGAGCACAAGTCCTATGAGGAGCAGCTGAGGGGACTGGGGATGTTTAGCCTGGAGAAAAGGAGGCTGAGGGGAGACCTTATCGCTCTCTACAACTCCCTGAAAGGAGGTTGTAGAGAGATGGGGGTCGGACTCTTCTCCCTAGTAACAGACAACAGAACCAGGGGAAATGGCCTCAAGTTGCGCCAGGGGAGGTTCAGATTGGACATTCGTAAAAATTTCTTCCCCGAAAGGGTTGTCGGGCATTGGAACAGGCTGCCCAGGGAGGTGGTGGAGTCACCATCTCTGGGGGTATTCAACAGACGTTTAGATGAGGCCCTAAGGGATATGATTTAGTGGGGGACTTGGTAGTGATAGGTTAATGGTTGGACCCGATGATCTCGGAGGTCTCTTCCGACCAGAACAATTCTATGATTCTATCCCCTGCCACGGGCGCTTCTGTCCATCCTTTGTAGGGCAGCACTGGTCTGGTTTGGGGGGTGCGGGGAAGGGTAGGTCACCGATTAACCTGTGATGAGGCGCATGGTTATGTCCTGGTAGCCGTTTTTTATTGCTCCACTTGCTCGGTGCTTGCAGCCACGGCACGCGCTTTAGTGCGGTGAGGATTGC
Organism: Phoenicopterus ruber ruber; assembly: GCA_009819775.1. NCBI lineage: Eukaryota > Metazoa > Chordata > Aves > Phoenicopteriformes > Phoenicopteridae > Phoenicopterus > Phoenicopterus ruber. Next base: position 4,225,372 of record CM020221.1, read on the forward strand.
ACGGGCACCGAGAGCCAGAAAATAGGATTGTGCGGGATGCTGATTCTTGCTCGCTTCCGAGGGCTCTTGTCGGGCAGCCCGCTACCAGTCTGTTCTAGAAGGGGAGGAGGTTTTCTGCTGGGCTCCCAGGGGACCTGCCAGGGAGGGGAAAGAAAGGACCTGCGGGCTCCCTGCCCCGGCGGGGACGTGTCCTGCTGCTGTCAGGGGAGGAGGTAAGAGATACCCGCTAGCGGGGGGCTGGGATACCGGCTCATCCCTGCAAACGAGCCGGCGGCATCGGAGGCTTGTTCCTCCCCAGCCTTAACGGAGCTGCTATTTATTACGCGCTGGCCCGTGCCACGTAGGGATTGCAGCATGTTTCCCAGCCCTGGGCTTGCAGCCTTCAATTACTCTGATTATTTGACTCGTGCCGTTCACGCCTGGCTGCTTCTGCGTGCCGGTACCCTCTGACCCCGCCACGCTGCCTGGTGTCTGCTTCAAACAAGTGCTGACACCTCATGGTGAACTTCCCGAAATCCCTCGGAAAGGCTCTGGTACGGGCTCCTGCCGTCCCCGTTCCTCTTCGGGCCGAGCGAGAGACGAGGGGCGAGGGTTTGTCAGAATAAATGGCATCGTCAGGGTGTTTTCCTGATGCTTCGGGTAAACTAAGTTATAGCACTGAGGAGTATGAAACGGAACATCTCCCCCCCGCCCCCCGAAATCCCAGTGGGTCAATTAAAATGGGCATCTTCTCAGAAGTGGGAAATGATCATTTGTGGCTGAAAAACAGGGGTTGTCTTGGGCTGAAATGATGGATTTGTTTTTCCCCAGCCCTGGCTGGAGTTCACCGAGTCTCGTAAAGCCACCCAGAAATCCCATTTTTTTTTTCTCGTGAAGCGATTATGACACAGAACTAATAATCTGCTTGTGACGTGATGTCACCGCGCGGGAGTTATGAGTTCAGCCTGAAGAGGTGCAGATGAGCTATTAAGCAGCTAAAGAGACTGTTTTTTCTTGAAAATGTCAATCGCTAATAAAGAAGATATGGGTATGACAGATGCTTAGGATAGTTTCTGAATAGAGCCGCTGTCGTGCTTTCTGAGAGATGTCAGCAGATCCGTTCTTGAAGGGCATTGTAACGCTTCTGTTTGTGCCAGGAGGATGAAGGATCTGTCATTATTTCTGGTTAAAAGCTCATTTTACTGGAGTGACTCCCATTCAAGAATTCACTTTTCAGCCTTGCTAATTTTAAAATGGGAGAATAAAAAATAGCCTTGCCTTCCCGATCGCGTCAGCAAAAAATAGGCTCATTCTTTTGGTGCGTTTCTTTAACTTCCTGAGATTTCCCCAGAAGAATTGGCTGAGATTTTTAAAACTGCTGAGAGAGGACCTCTTCTGCTAAGGGAGTCTGAGGGAGCTTTACCGTACGCGTCCGCGGAGACCGTCATATTAGCACGGATTGCTTTGACCGTAGCAATATTTTCACTGATAAGAAGCACAGGAGAGCTGATGTCTTGGAATATCTGGAGGGAGGAAAGTTATAAGCAGTTGGGTTTTTTTTTTCTTCTGCGTTATGCTGCGGTGGATCTTTCTTATTTCCCCTCGTGGATGCTTGCAACTGGATTAATTATCAAGGTAGCACTTTTGGGGGGTGGGGGGGAATGGGGGAGGATACCCAGGTCGTGAAAAAGATGTATATGAGATAGGAGTGGGACTGCATCTGGCAGTCTATTTATAGAAATCCCAAGACCCCCAAACTTTCCGTAAAAAACTTACGGAAAGGGAAGATAGCTGCCTGGCGGTGATATTTTGGATGCTCAAGTACCTCATGAGAGTTGCAAGGCTTTTACAAACCATCTGGGTTTGAGGTAGCCGAGATGGCGCCGGGCTCTCTGGGCTCTCTGTGGGTGGAGGGATGGGACGGGGAGGACCGAGGTCTTCAGGCAGGGATGTGACTGAGGACGTGGCTGACGGAAGCTATTTCGCCAACACGGCCTTCACGCTGGAGATGACACGATTCATTTGTGTAAGGGGCAAAGGAAAACAAGGAGAGAGTTATACGCGTCTCCAGGGAGAGCAGCTAAATAAATAAATGAGAGCAGATGGATGGAGACACGTGAAATCAAAGCTGGAGTCTTCGGGAAGATCATTTCGCTCGCGTTTTGTCTCCTGCCTCCCAACCCATGTCGTTAAGTCCTGGGAGAGCCCCTTGGTGGTTGGTGTCTTTCTTGAGCCAAGCCATCCAGCCTTGTTGTGGCCCCTCCGGCGAATTTTGACGCTGTTCCTCCAGCCCTCGCGCTTGTTGAGATCCTGCTTGGATGGAGCAGCCCACGCCTGAACCTCGCCCCATGCTGGGGCCTCGCGGGGTTGGGTGGCTTTGGGGAACCCGCCTGCCATCGCACCCCGGTTGTGTCTTTGTAGAGCCGGGGAAAGCGGCGTCGCGTGGGTCTGGCCCTTGAAACGCACTGCGTGGGCTGCCAGGCCGTGAAACAAGAGGGTGTTTTGTAACCGGGCCCACGCGGCCTTTGTAAATGGTGGGGGTTTGGTCGGTCTTTCTTCTGGTGCGTTTTGCACAAACTTAAATGATTGCTTTTTGAAGGAGTTAGATTAAACGATTCAGCAAAGCACTTAAAAACGTATTTACGTTGCACACAAGACCGCGCTTGATTTTCACCTCTGCGTTTAAGTGCCTTTCTGGAGCTAGGCTGGCGTGAACGTCTCGGACAAGGTACCTAAGCGGGGTGCCTCCAAGGAGGAGCCCGTTCCTCTGAGGCTGCCCCTTGCAAACTCCCCGCTGCTGTCCCTTAAACGTGGTCCCAGCCTTGCTCCCAGGGGAGCTGGCGGGGGGCGCGAGGTGGGACGGGGAACGTCTCAAGAGGGTGCAGCCGAGTTGACCCCAGGCGTGGATTCAGGGTGAGGCCGAGAGGTTTTCAACCGCGTGCGCCGGTTTTTCTTGTTGCGTTCTCTGCGGCTTGTTGAAAACACTCGAACGGGGGAGAAATCGGCGCACGGGGTTTGCACAGGGTTTTGGACCCGGCCTTCTGTGAACCAAGAAAAAAGCATTAACCTCTGCGCGGCTGAGTGTCTCTCTCTGCCAGATAGGCGGCAAACCACTTGAATACCTCTCCAAAGCCGTTTGAGAGCTGGTTATGAAAATCTGTGAATGTTTCCCCGTGTTTAGGCTGAGCTTATACTCAACTGGACACCGCAGAAGACCGGTATGTATATTCATACACGCTCCCAGGCTGGGGTTGGCTTCTCCTCTCGCCCCCGTTGCGATCGATCAGCGGGGACGAATAAATCCTGCGCGTGAAGCGGAAGATTAAAGCCTCGAATCGCCCGGTTTTGCGGCAAGGTTTGTTTTCCAGGTTGAGAGCAGGAGCCTCGAGCTGTGGAATAAGCTTGCGTTAATTCGGAGGGCTCTTTCACTCGGGCTCGTCTTGCTCCGAGGCTGGCTGAGGGTGGGGGGGACGTGGATATCCTTTCTGGAGACGCTGGTATTTTACAGCCTTGGTGGCTTGATGTAGTATTTTAGGGAGAAGGCAAGGGTTTGGCCGTGCAGGGAAGAGAGCAGGGCGTCATCCTTCGGGGCATCCCCCATTCGAGCCTCCTATCGCCGCGAGATCCGCGGCGGTGCGGTAAGAGAAACGGCAGTGTACTTTCCCAGGGCACGCCGGAGAAACCGTGGCTTTCCCTTGATTTTCCTCGACGCGGTTGAGCGAAGAGGAAGAAAAGGGCAGAGGCTGTATAAAGCGCAAGTATGACGGCCTGACATTTTAAAATAATTTTGAAACAATTCTCCAAAAATAAGCATATCGAGGAAGATAAGTGGGGAATTTAAAAAAAGAAAATCCAGGCCGTGGGAATACACGGTATTTGTTGCATAAAGCTACGCCAGAGACTCGCGTAGGGATATTGTATGTGCCCGTGCGTGTGCAGGTGCAATATATGAATCATCCGTAGCATATATATGCATATGACAGACACGCGCACTATAAATATGATCTACACAGCAAGGAACTGTAAGGGGAATTGACGGCGCTCGAGTATTCTCTCCCAAAAGTGCCAGCTGCCAGTCGGGCTGAATTAGATTTCACAGGGGTTTTTGCAATACATGGAATTCACCAGCAAATTACCCTTAAAGAGGGAAAATCAATCATTTGGAGCAGAGATAAGCTGAAGGCGAGGCAGCCTTGGATTGATCCCGTCTGTGCAGGCGTGTGTGGAATTCAGCAGATAACCTGGGGAGAGCAGGGAAGGAGAAAACTCCGCCGGGAGGGGGGGAGCGGGCAAGGACTGACACTTAGGACGGACAGAAAGCCGGGAGAAAAGGGGAGGAGGCTCAGAAAGGCTGGGGAGCATTTTGCTCCAGGTATCCTGCATCACCCGCGACCCCGGTGAGGTCCTTAGGGATGCAGGGGACAAGCACCCGTGGCCAGTGAGCCCTCAAAAGGGTTGTGGGTGCCGGGTGGGCAGTGGGTGCCGGGAGCCTGAGCTGGCTGGCTGGGCAGCGGGAGAGAGGCAGGCAACTCCGGAGGGGCTGTTCAGAGCACTCGAGTTAAATGCCTTGGAGTGGGTGGAGAGAATAACCCTCTGTACGCCTCGTGTTTTCAAAGGAAGGATTAAGCGTTATTTGTCTCTGCCTAGCTAGAACCAGGCATCAGGTATCCAAGCTGCACAAAGAGGCACTAAGTGCTTTTTTTTTAAAAAACCCCACACCTCTTTTTTCCCTTCCTCCTCCACCGCTCCTGAACTCTTAGGACTTTCCTTTCTTTGCAGACTTGCCAGAATTGAGGAATATTAAAGGCTCCTCAGCTTTTTGTAGGTAATAGCCCGTGCCTGGAAAGTTGGCTGGGAGGAAAGCTGGGGTTCTACCGGGTTTTGTGCTTCAGGAAGGCAGGGCTCTCCGTTACGGAAACGCGAGCTGCAGCTGCGCTAGGGCGGAGGCAATCGAAGGGAGCCCTGCACCGAGTCAGCACGAAGAGAAGAAAACGGGGTCCCGGGCCGCTTTTCCCAAATCTAGCGCGCTCTGTGCTGAAAGCGATTGCGGGCCACCAACCCGCCCGCGCACCGCGGCGATTTCGGGGAGCGGTATGGTTGAGGGAGGCTCCTTTGCTCATCTAGGGGGTCGGGTTATTTCTTTTTTACTTTGAGTTTTCGTGTAGCCATTGGTAAGCGACGCTAAATACTCGCTTGGACTGGTGGAAGGTTGAATAATTTCTGCAGCGTTTCCATGTGCAATCCCCGTGAGGAAGGAGCTGGGTTGGGAGCAGGAGGGATGGATGAAGCCAGTGAGCGACGTTGGGTGAAAACGCAGAGAGAAAGCTCGTGATCCATCCTCAGTCAGCGCTGGAAGAGCTGATGTGGCTGCTCCTGGCCTCCCGATGGGAGACGGGGTTCCCCGATTCATGGGGAACCGTGCCCTGTGAGCGCGTCTCGCAGGCGGGGAGAGCAGCCTTTTGGCCGCCGCTTGCAGCCGGTGCACGAGCGGGTCCCGCACGGTGCCTGGGACCTCTGGAGGGACACACGTACCCCCCTCCTGGCACCTCACAGCCTCACGCCTGAGCTCCTGCCCTCGCCTGCCGGTCCGTGCTGCGCTAGCTGTGCCCAGGGACGGCCTCCCCTCTGCTCCAGCCCCCTGCAATTTAAGAGGGATATCGGGCACGTGGGGCTGGCGAGCAGGTCCGTCGCAATTTGCTCAACTATGAAGCGTGTAGGGTGGATCAGCGAGCAGTCGCTTTTTTGGAAGCGGGGTATCGGCATGAGGTTGATGCTGGCGTTGCGGCAGCAGGGACGCGACGCAGCTCCTATTACACGCTCCGAGGAATACGCACGCGAAGAACAAAGTAATAATTATGCCCAACTGCAGCTACGATTGTCTTTTAGCTGAATTGACATGAAATTTCCATCAGTTGCGGCGCCGGCTACGGCTGGGAGGAGGTTTGATTGCCTGGAAGGAGGCAGCGGGCAGCAGCCTCGAGCCACAGAGAGCGCTGGCCCCGCGCGCTGGCACGGGATGAGACGAGCGGGGGAACGTGCGGCCGTGTCCCGGCTTTGTGCGGTAGCGAACTTCCCTCCGAAGCCCGTTTCTTTATGGCTCAATTTGTTTCGGATGGAGGGCGCGTGCAGACAGGTTTATTATTGTAGGGTTGCTAAGCTTTGGCAGGCTGCTCGTTAATTTATGCCTCTAAAGGAAGGCAAAGGAGCCAATTTGTTTTCAGCGACGGGAAAAACCACGAGCAGTACAGGAGCTGGTGGGAAGGGGGGAGAAGAGCAGGTAAAGCAGGTCGTGCACCAGTAGCACATCCCGCGCTCGTCCTCGGCGCCGCAAAGCGACGGCGCTCGGCCGTGAGCCCACCGCTGCACGCCAGGACCTTCGCGAGCCCGGGGAGCCAGCGCTTGTTTTTCTTCTTCACCGGCACGTTTCAGGTCCGTTGTTTGCTCTGGGTGGCAGGAGCAGGTAGGAAAGGGTGAGGAAAATGTAAGCAGCTCCCCGTGGCTTCCTCCGGAGCGGGGGGTACTAGCTGTGAGCCGGGCTGAGCCAGCCCCTTCTGCTGGGCAGCTGATAACAATTTGAATATTCAGATTCGCTTTCAGCCATCCGCAGGGGGCTCGCAGGCTCCGGGAACTAGGAGCAAGGAACGCAGCATGGGGGCAGAAACAAAAAAATAAATAGCTGAATAAATATATAAACGGCAACTCGCAGCAGCCCTCCCGAGAGGCAGATGTATTCCCCTTCTCCAGACCTCACATGGGGGGACTGAGGCACTCGAGGGGCTGCTAATTAGGGACGGTGGGTATCTGGAGGCTGATCTCCTTCCCCAGCTGGAGGGGAATTAATCCACCCAGCTCTCTTCCCGCAAATACTTGGGTTTCTTTTGATGTTTCAACTTTTATCTCATGCCTCCAACAAACTCGGTCCTCTCCAGCTTCCAAGAAAATCTCTCGCATCTCGCCTCCACGAAAGGTGCTTTCGTGCAGGGAGTGCACTGGGCTTCGAGAGAGACACCGAGGGCTCAGCAGCAGAGCTGGGTAGAAATTCCTCACCGAAATGGCTTTTTGTCGCTGGTGGAAAATGGTCATTTGCTACAAATTGGCATCTTAAGGATAGGGTATGAAATAACGGCTTGGGGAGCGATGCTTCCTCCTGCCGCTCTCCGTATCCTCTGCTCCCTCCCTCCCAGGCTGTGTACCGGTGCCGGGGAGCATCCCTCGCTCGTGCCGGGGAGCGTCCCTCGCTCGTGCCGGGGTTGGCACTTCCCAGTGTGCCAGCAAAACGGCTTTTGGATGGAGCTGAGCCTGCCCCGAGACGGGTCCCTTTTGTTCCCTCTGCAGGGATGCTCGCTCCCCGTCGTGCACCCGCTGAGCGTTGCTGGGCTCCTGGGGCGGTGGGTGCCCTCGGGGCTTGCTCGTGTGGGGCGATGGGTGCCCTCGGGGCTTGCTCGTGTGGGGCGGTGGGTGCCCCCGGGGCTTGCTCCTGCCGTGTGGCTCTGCCGGAGGTGCTCAGCTTGCCCCCCGCTCTGCCGGGGGGCTGCCGAGGGGTGCGGGGAGGAGGAGGGCAAGCAGGGATTCTGCTCGTGTCGCCGGCTCTCGGCAGTCACGCTTAGCCAGCTTTTGCTATTAGTGCCCCTTCGTGCATTTAATTGGTCCCTTTTTCTGATAGGAGGGAGGTCATTCGGGGAAAATTGGAAATTCGGCTCTGGCAGCTTCTGAACTTGCTTTTCATGTGCTCTGCTGGGCCGTGCTTTGGGAAGGGGTGCCGTGCCCAGAGCGAGGGTCCTCAAATGCCGCTGTCGGTATGGTGGTGGTCCTGCTGCTCTGCCGGCCGCGTCTTGGGAGAGGAGGAGTTTTCCAGCTCCCAGTTTGAGCTGTCTTACTGGAAAGAGCCCTCTGCTTGGGAGAGGCACCCATGCTGTGCCCCCCAGCACGAGGCGATGAAATCCCAGCATGCGATACCCTGCGCAGCGCGTGGATCTTGAAACGTAGAAGGGATTTTCCCTCCAGCCGTGTGCTGTGCAGGTTTATCCCGGGGATGCATTCCTTTCACGCGCACGTCGAATTTGTATAAAACGGGTGCACGTGAAAAGAAGATTTATAGAAATCGTACGCATTGTACACCCAGTAAGCGTAACACAACGCAACAAAGAGTGCGTAAGGTCGGTGCCGAACCGTATGGCTCCGTTAACCAAACCCGAGCAGAGAAACGCTCCCCTGCGCCTCCGGTAATTGCGCGGTATCCGTTTTTACGTGTCTGAAGGCGAAGGGCTGGGCCCAAGCTGCTGTTGCCGGCAGGTTTGTGCTCGATGCACAGGCTTTGCAGTCGGGTCGGTGCTTCTGTCCCGCGCTCGCCCCCCGGGTGCCCGCAGCCTCACCCCGCGGCTGCGCCGGGTCCTTCCTCCTTTGTCACTGTCAACCTTCCTCTCTCCCTTCCCAGGGACCCAACAGCGTTTTCGAGGTTTACCTGGTGGGCAACAACTCCAACCACTTCATCATCTCGCCGACCTCCATCCAGGGGAAGGCGGACATCCGCGTCCGCGTGGCGGTGCCGCTGGACTTCGAGACCATTCCTCGCTACGAATTTTCGGTAGGGCTGCACCCCTGTGCTTGATGGCACGTCCGTATTTTTGGGAGTGACCTAAGAGTGACCATTAACCAGGCTTCTCTCTTCCTCTCTCTAATCCGCACTATGAAACTCCGGAGCATTACAAAAGGGCCCCAAAACTGAAATAATAATAAAGGAAAAGGAGGAGGTGGGGAAGAGATTTGCTCTGCACCTTCTCTCTCTTTCCAACATCCAAAGGCTCAGCTGCGGGAGCTTAAGCAGAGCGTGTTCCCCCTTGCTACGTCACAGGGCTGCAAAAGCTTTATAGAGCATAAAACTTTGTTTTAAGCGCAGCTATCAGGCACCAAAGCTCTCCCCAGCCTCCTGCTCCAGCTTTGTCCCGCTCTCTGCCCGAGCTGTAAATTCTCAAGGAAGGCAAAGCAGGCTCCTGCCACGCCAGCGGTGTTAGTCCCGGCAGAGGGGCTTTCATGCGCTGGTGGAGAAAGATGAGCAAAAGCCTTCCTACCCTTGCTCCGGGCTGTGGGGGGGTGGCAGGTCCCCGCTCTCCGGTCTGCCAGGCGGAGGCTGGGGCCGTTTGGGGCGGGCGGCGCAGGGTGTGTGGCTCGCCCGAGGCTGAGGTCGGCTAGAGCTGAGCGGCTCCCAGGGCAGAGGGAAGGGGCTCTCTTCTTTTTTTTGAGCATGCGTGCTTTGGTGGTGAGCACTGAGCTGGCTCGTCTGGTGAGGGAGCTCAGGAGAGCGTTGTTTGCTCCATTAAAGAAGAATAGACAACTCTGCCAAGCTTCGCAAACAGTGTCTCCAACCTTCCCCTTCGCTTCCCATCTCTGCCCAGCTCTTTGCCAACGAAAGCGTCCCGGACCACGTCGGCTTCGCGCGCGTGAAGATTAACCTCATCAACGAGAACGACAACCGCCCCGTTTTCAGCAAGGCCCTGTACAACGTCAGCCTCTTTGAGAACGCCACCGTGGGCACCACCGTGCTCCAGGTCCACGTGAGTAGGAGCATCCTGCCTCTCTTTGCCGTGTCCTTGGCGTGCGTGTGGCTCCGCGGTGCCAGTCGCCAAGAGATGGGCTGGGGAGCCTGGCAAGGGAGCGGTGGGAGATGCTGGCGGTGGGTTCTAGCCCTCCCATGGGCTTCTGGAGCAGGTGCCTTGACCTTTCCTCATCTCCGGGAGATGTGTGTGTGGTTCCCACCACACCAGCAGCTCAAGGAGAGTCCTGCACTGAAAGGTCTTGTTTGCAAACAGCAGCTTCTCCTGCAAATACTGATCCCAGTGGTCATGGTCTTGCCTCTCCCTCTTCCTCACTGCACGGGATCCACAAAGTATTTCAGTTGCGTACATGGCTCATGTCCCACCACGTGTTCACAGCCTCTCTTACCTTGTTTCTCCTGGGAAAAGATGCTCTGGTACCTACTGAACTTGGTCGCTTCGTTGGTGAGAGCGAACGCCCGACATTCATCTTTCAGTGTGGGTTTTCTCGCTGCCCCATTGGGAAGCGTCATCTTCCTCAACCCACCTGAGGTCAATTGAGCCTATAAAAGGGTGAGGGATGGCAAAAGAGGGAAAGGACTGTGTTTAGCAGAGCGTGGTGTCAAACGGTTGGCAGCAGAACAGGGGTGCAGCAGGCAGAGGTGGTGACAATAGCGGGGCGTTTCCGTAGGGCTCGTCCCTCCCGCCTGGGTTGGTGGGAGCACCCAAAATCCCTAGCAAGAAGATGCATTCCCGGGGCGTGAGGGCGATGTCGGTCCATGTCAGCGCTGGCGTGGGGCACAGCAAGAACCAGAACAAAACCCTGTGCTGAAAAATGACCTAAACGGGGAGCAAAGCTCCTCTGCGATGGGAAATATCAAAGAGGGGGAGCGTCAAAACCTCTGCTAGGCTTTGGGCGCGTTACTACGGCTATCGTTTGTTGTAGATGAATTTGCTGCCCTCCCGGCCCCCCCCTCGGCCCCGCTCTCCCGGGACGCAGCCCCCGGTCTCCCATCCGCGCCGGCGTGCACCGATCCAGAGAATCAAAGCCCTGACAAAAGGGTTGGGTGTATGCGCCTGTGCGCAAGTGTGTTTACTCTACAAACAGATGGTGTGAAACTGTATAGAGCCCCTGAGCTGTTCCCATCTGACAGTTATTAATATTTCAAGCAGATGTTTAGCTAGTCAGGCCGTCAGACACTAAACAATGAGATTGTTACTGCGTCTCCTCTTTCCCCAACTTCCAGCTATGCCAGCATTTCGGAGCGAACGCAAAATGCCAGGAGTTGAATCTTCCATGATAAATCAGAATGGATGCAATTAGCGCTGAAATCCAGATTGCCCTCCCAGCTGATCCCAAACTTTTAACAACCCCTCATAAAGTACCAGCTCCTCCTGCTGCTGCCGCTCGCCTTCGAGGTGCAGCCCTCTGCTCGCTTCCGCGGCGCTGCCCGTCTGCGCGGTGCCTCTCCGACCGTCCCGCGTGCCGCAGACAAAAAGTCTGCTTTCCTTGCTAAGAAATTCCTCCCTTTTTTTTTTTTTTTCTGCTTTTCCGCTTGCCTGGGAGCTCTCGGTGGGTATTCACCCATAGGGGTTAGGGATGGGTTTTTGAAGAAAGCCTGGCCGGCCACTTCTTTGGTGGCTGCTGAACGACGTCCTCGTGAAAGGAGGGGGCTTTTGTTGGCTCCCGCCTCGCTCGGTGCTGCAAAACGCCCCTTTGTGCAAATCAGCGCAGGTTTTGTGCCGTACGTTTGGAGGAGCGATGGGTTTCCAGGGTGCTAAGGACAAATCAGGAGGTTTACGAGATGGGGATGAACAAGGGACTGTGTGGGCCGGGTGAGCGGTTGCCAAAGGATGGCAAGAGGCTTCCCGCTGGCCGTTGCCGGCGATGGCCAAGCACGGCTGGCAAGGCAGAGCAGCGCCGGCAGCTCCTTCCCGGCAGGGAGGCGAGCAGCTAAAACCGCGGGGGGCCGAGGCAATGGGAGATCGCTGATCTTCTGCCCAGCCCGACGTCCAGGGGAAGGAGGAGAAGTTGCTCCTAGCAGCCCAGAAGACCCTGGGCTGGTTGCCCATCTTCCAGCAAGCGCTTCCCCGCTCGCCGCCCTTGGCTGCGCGTGGCCGGGTGGGCGTAGGTGAGGGGAAGGGGTTTCCTTCGGGCCCCGGGAAGAGCAGCGAGCCTGCCCCGCTGAGCGAGCACGCTCCTCGCTGCCGCCCTCTCCCCGCTGCCCTCTGCTTGGCCGGCTGAAAATGGAAAGGCAAAAAAAAAAAAAAGAGCAAGCGGACTTCATTTGCGGTGACAAATGGCCATTCGTCTCTGCAGCATTTCAGCTCCTAATGTCGGTGACAGCAGAGAAACATTGCCTGTTACACATATAAATCAACTGTAAAACAACCCAAAGCGCAGGCAGCCGGCAGGGACCCAGAGCCGCTGCCTGCTTTCCGCTCTCTGCCTCTTTCCCTTTGCCCGGAGATGCGTGGGCTCGGATACGCGCCCCTACGGCTTCCTGGGCAAACCTCGCTTGCTTCCCTGGCACGGCGCAGCCTTGTCCGCCCTCTAAGATTCTGTCTGTCTGCTCTTTGTTCTCTGTTTCGCATTCCCTCTGTCCGTTCATCCCTCCATCCATCTGTTTAATTCTCCCCGTGAAAGGCATTTATCATATAGATTCAGGTAGTCATTTGCTTGCGCGAGAACATCTGGAGAGTCCAGGCTTCACGGGAGCGGCTCCTGCCGTGTGCAGGGAGCCTGCAATATGCCCCAAGGCAGCCTTCGCTCCTGCCTCCGTGCTCTTCGCCCGTGCAAACGTGTCTCTTCCCCACCCCGGGCCCTGCTGGGCAGGGGAAAGCGGGGCTGAGGGGCTTGGAGCTCCTCCTGCGAGGCTGGGGTGAGGCGGGGAGGTGACCAGAGCTCAGCCTGAAGATATGGGCGAGTTCTGCCCCAGCTACCAACAGATAGTGAAATATTATTTTTTTTCTGAAACAACTGGCCATGAAGCCTTTTAATGACATAACAGAAAAGGTCAGAGAAAGAATTTCACACTTCTTGAGCAAGCAGGCAGCTGGTATAACTTCATGCCTTCCAGGAACGAGAGGCAGCGAGAACATATACTGCTCCCTAAATGAACTGGGGCTCTGACACCCCTGGCCAAGCGCTGCCTGGGCAGCTGGTGGCTTTCGATGGGCGCTGGCTTTCCTCATAGCGGGGAGCGGGCTGGAAGGCTGTGCCCCGGAGAGGGGCGGTGAGCGAGGGTGCCGGCCCCGGCACGGGGCAGAGGGCTCGGGGCTGCGCGCCGTAGGAAGCCCTGGGGAGGGACGGTGCTAGCGCGGATGGATGGCCGTGTTCAGCTGTGGCCGTGAGCAGTGCCCATGACGGGTTTAGCAAACGTCTTCCAAAGCAGGTCCCAACAACTGGTTTTCTCCTGGGGTGAGAGGAGCGGGAGAGAGGAGGGTGTCTCCAGCCCCGTCTCTCCCAGCTGAGAAGCGCAGTAGCCGCAGGAGAGGACGAGTTGCCAGAGTAGAGACGCATCCGCAGGTCTCGGACCAGGCGGAGGATAAATCCGTTGCAGAGAGGGACAGATCAATAGGCTGACAAAGGTGGGACGGACCAAAGGGCATGGTCCGACGTCCGCGCCGCTGTCTGACGGTGTCAGCGCAAGCCTTGCAGGAAGGGACGTCTGGCACGAACGGTGACGGTCCCAGGGCAAATCCCTTCTGCGGGGGAAGAGCAGCTGCATGGGAGCAGGGAGCGAGATGGGGAGACCCAGAAGGAATGCCCTGGGCTTTGGGACGGAGCGCTGGGCAGGGGGTGAGGACCCGGTGGGGTCTTAGTCCTGTTTGAGTGCAGAGGCAGCAGAAGCCCTCAGGTCTGTGTCCCCATGCTGCTGCTACTCTGTGTCCCGCTCCAAGCTGCCTCGTTGCCGGCAGCAGGGAGCAGTACCGCTGCTTTGCAAGCCCTCGTGTAGCACGTCAGCTGAGACAGGGGCCGAAAGAAAAGTCTCGGGGTCCCATGCCCGATGGCTGCGAGGGGAGGGCTGGTGCTGGCCAGGCTGCTCAGGGCTCTGCTCCTCCCTCGCCCAGGCGCGGAGGGTTTGGGAGCAATCCCCTGGCCTCGCATCCCATCAGCTGTGACGGGGCTCCCGTGAGGAGCTCTTCTGTGACCTGGGGCGGGGGAGAGGCACTGGCACTGGATGAAGCTTTCACCTGGGAAACTTGTTGGGGTGGAAGAAGCTATAAAAACACGGCCTTGCTTTCTGGGGTCACCAAGACGCTCCAGCGAGCTCCCCCCAACAGGGAGAGGAGCAGGGGGGTTTAGTCCGGCATCCCCTCCTGGCCTTTTGGCGATGCGCTGGGGCTCTGGCACCGGCCGTGCCCTTCGCGTGCGGTGGAGGATGCTTGGCCGGGAAGAGCAGGGAAGGTGCGAGCGTGTGTTCGCGCCCGTCAGGCTGAGCCTGTGGCGCGGCCGGGTCCTGCCGCCTTGCAAAGGCTGCAGGGTCTGAGTGCCGTGCTGGGCGGAGCGGAGAGCGCGGTGCCCCTCCAAACCCCCCTTCGGGCGCTGCTGCTTCGACAGCGGCTGCCGGGGGCCGGGGTCGTCGCCGCGCCGGCTTCCCAAAAGCCGGGGACCTGCACGGTGGCGTAGGCACGTGCCTCGCTCTCCGTTGCTGATGTATTTGCTAAGCCTGGAGGAATGGGGAAGGGGCCTGAGACGACCCCGTGGGAGGTAAGAATTAAGGGGCGGGAGGTCTCCTTAAGCTCCTTGTATCCTACAGGTCTGCACAGCCAAGTCCTCCTGAAAAGCTCCGATAACCAAAATCATTAAAGCCCAAACAAACCAAGAGTAACTTGTTTTTAACACAACAATGCGTTTGATTTGCCTTGAAAGGTCTGGAGAAAAATTGTTCTCCAGGGAAGTGTGGAAAAGTAATCCTAGCTCCGTGATCCCTCCTCTCGGCTTTATTTGCCCCGGTCTGGCTTGGCTGCGCAGGCTGGGATCGCTCGCTGCGGGCTCCGTCAGCCGGCTGGCAAATGGCTGCGATGAAGAGGGGGAGACGCGGAGGGGTTTCCGGAGCTCTGAAATGTTCCCCCCCACAACGATTTCGGGCAGGGGAGCGCAAGGCTGCCGCCGTGCTTTCCAGAGTTCTCTTTTGCAGCCCCTCAGGAATAGTCTGAGCATCTCCAGCAGCCCGCAGACCTCAGACGATAAACTACGGTGCCCGGCTCAACCATCAGGCATCGATTTCAGCGTGGGAATGATTTTCTGTAGCTCGTGGTATGCAGCAGGGGCGGGTAAAATAAGCACCGTGTTCCCTCGGGGCTTGATAAACTGAATGTGTAAGAGAGTCCTGTGCTTTAAAAAAGGCCGCTTTCCCTTTTTTTTTCCCTGAGTTTCAGATTATACTTTTCAGATTATTTTAGGGAGAGGGGGAAAGAGAAGGTCCCTCTGTCTTTTTTTGTGTAATGCATTAGCCTATATATTCTTTTATTTTTATATTTTTTTATATATACATTCTTTTTCATGTACCTATCCTGGTTCACATTCCTGAGTAGTCCCTTTCTGCTACCCTCCGTGGGTTGTCCCCTCCCTGATCATCATTCCTGACACATCCATTCACCTGGAGTCTCGTCTTCCCCCTCTCTGCCACTGCGCTTCCTTGGGAGAAGCCTTGTTAGTAAGAGCCTAATGAAGTAAATGCGCTAATTAACCTTCCATTACTCTCCTCATTAAGGCAACCTTTAATTTGGTTGGCAAAGTTTCTCTCCTTTACCACCCAGCTGTCAGTTTTCTTCTGCTTCTTCGATCTCTCTTTGGCCTCAGCATCGGGGATGGGAGAATCAATCCCGGCCCGATTTTCTCTCCCCTTCTTTCCAGCCAGCTGCAAACGCCAGTCAACAAGAAGGTAATAAGGTAGTTCTCCCACCCTGGGAAGGAGAGTTGCAGGCGTCAATAAGCACCTATTTAACATGCAAATCGCTGGCTCAATCCGCCGTCAGTCTGCGTTTGGCAGGGGCACGGGGATGCTGTGGTCCGTGGGCTCCCGCATCCCGGCCCTGAGCTTTGCGGCGGTCCCGGGGCGGCTGCGTCCCTCTGGGTTTGTCCGACTCCGAGCGCGTGTGGCCGATGCGGGTGGGATGCAGCTTTGCTTGCAAACCTGGGGGGTTTTCTCCGGTTGCCCGCGCAGCCTTCGGGTCTCACCCCGCCCTACGTCCCTCCATCCCTTTGGCCAAGGGCACCCACTGTCCCCTAATGTCTGCGTAGCTGCCGCTGTCTTTTCTTTCTCGATGATGTCCAAAGCTTTTCTTTCTCCTTCTTTTTCTTGGAGGAAAAAGTGAAGGCGGGGGGGGGGGGGGCAGAAATAGCCTGGGATAAAAGGCGGGAGCTGCAGAGGCTGAGCGGAGGAGCTGGCTGTAGCTTTGGGCTGCTGGCGGGCGAGGTGCTGCGCCAAGGGGCTCACCCCGAGCCGTGCTTCTCTCGCGCGTGGGGACCGTGACTGCGTGGCCCGGCCTTGAGGGAAAGCTTACATCGCTCCCGATTTCGGGGAGGTTGCTTGGAGTAAGGAACAGGGCCAGTCGGAGCCAGGAGCGAGGCGGGGAAATAGCTCGCAAATCAAGGGATGGATGAAAAGGCTTGCAGGGATGAGCATGCTTTTGACTCCTGCAGGGAATCAGGTGGGAGATAAACCATCTCCCGTGGCTCCTGGGGCTCTCTCCCCAATAAAGGGGTTTTGGCGGGTCCGGGTGAGAGCCAGGGCAAGGCTCGCCCTTGGAAGGGAGGTGGCAGAGGGAGGGCTCATTCCTGATGTCCTCCAAGCCTGGACTCGTCCCTCCTTCCAGCCCCTCTCGCCCTCCCCTCCCCGTTAGCATCTTAATTGATCTTGTTGTTCTCAATCCCCCTGAGTGCTCCAACTCCAGCTGTGCTTAAACAGAACAAAATCTCTTCCAATTTCCCCACCGCTTAAAAGAAAATTGAATCCTTTATCTGCAAGAGGAGAGGAAAACTGCAAATACATGAAACTGTAAATAGTTAAATAATCAAAGCAGACAAATCCAAATTGCCTGGAAAGTTAAACATGAATGGCTTGTCTTCTTCCTGCGTGCTTCTCTTTTTAAAAAAAAAAAAATATGCTTGCACTCCTTGTTCCTGCTAAATATTCTTATCAATCCGGCTCTGTAAATAAAGGGAAGGGAGGAGGGAGTTAGCAGGTAGCAGCGTGACTGACGGATCTGAAGTCCCCGTCTTTCTGTCAGGGCCCAGTGCTCTTTGGCTGTGTTTATCTCTTTAATCTAAATATCAATCCGTAAGACCGAAATGGGGTGGAATAGGAATCGTGACAGCCCGAGCGCTGAGGAGAGAGACACTTATTGCAGCTTTCGCAGCCGCTCCCTGTCCTGATGGAGCTGTCAGGATAAATGCACAGCTGAAGCGCAGAGGTGGGGAAAACAAAACGAAATCACAGCCCCCCCCCCCCCAGCCAAAAAAGACAATTCAGCCCATGAGATGGGAAAGAAAAACACGGAGCAAAGACAGACCTGCTCCTGTCCAAATGGCGTCCTGCAAAGCGCAAGCCGGGCAGCTGGATTCCCCCCGCCCTTCCCAGTGTTCCCAGTAGGAGATGGGGCTGGGTGGTTGTCCCTTGCCGCCGGCTGCGGCTGGTGATTCGGGAGGTGGCTGGGAGATGAGGGGAGGTGTTTTCCCAAGGTGATGCTTGCTGCCGTGCGAACACCCCGGCTTCGCACGTCCTTCTCGGCCGTCCCTTTAGGGCAGTTG
Source organism: Phoenicopterus ruber ruber (assembly GCA_009819775.1). Lineage (NCBI taxonomy): Eukaryota > Metazoa > Chordata > Aves > Phoenicopteriformes > Phoenicopteridae > Phoenicopterus > Phoenicopterus ruber. The sequence continues at coordinate 4,242,640 of CM020221.1, forward strand.
CCGTCTTCACCTCGATGCGTCCTCTCCCAGACTCGGCACCCCTGCGCAAGGGCAGCTCCGTCGTGCTTTCCTGCCCGCAGAGCTCCAACGGAGCCACCGCTCCCGGGACTTTACTGCGTTTTCCAGGCTGGCTCCCCCCGTACCCACGGCTCTCCCGGAGCGGCTGGGGCCATCTCCTCGAGCAGGGAGCTCCCACGTGCATCGGCACCCAGCGGGTCCCGTCAGCCGAAGCGATGCTGCGACAGAGGCCGTGTCACCCCGCGGGCAGGTGACCTTGTGCAGCCCCTCATGCTGCCGATGAGCTCCTCGTGGGGCGTTAAGGGGAGGCTAATTTACCTAAACTGGGCGATCGGGAGCCACGAGATGTGTAAATGAACCTCCTGAGACCCTCGCACCATCCAGAGGCCGCTTCTGCCTCGAGCCGTAGGCTCTGCTTGATCTTCCCAGGGCTGGCTGCTGTGTCCTGTAACCAAACCTCTCTTGGTATCTCCGGTCACGGGAGCAACACTAAGGCTCTCCGGACCCTAAAACACCTTTCAGAAGCAGCTGCTTGCTGTCTGAGACCCCGGTGTAGTGTCCAGCTCCTGGGGAGCGAGGATGTTGTCTTCCTAGAGCTCAGCCTGCGGCTTCTGGACCACGGTTTTCCTTGGGCTGAACAAGGAGCGTCCCCGTTGGTGTCTCTAGGAATGCCTCTGCCTGGCAGGGATGTGTTTTGGGCTTGCTACCCCTCGCTCACAAACCAAAAAACCCGCGCTCTGGCTGGGTTTGCCTCACAGTCGGAGCAACCACAGGCTGCATCCAGTTTCGGGGTGAATTACCTTCGTTCCTGCTGGACAAAGGTTGGGCTTTGCCGTTCCCTTTCTCCAGGCCGGGATTCAATGTGTTCCTGCCCACCTCCAGGTAAGGACCGGTTTGGCTCTTCCCTCGTCCTTGGCTCTTGTCCCCCCTCTCCTGCTGTGCCCCGGATGATGCTCGTCACCTGGGTGAAATGGCGTTCCCGATGGTGGGAGGTGTGACTGGCTTCCAGGAGCTCTGGCGAATACTTCAGAGATCATTGGGGATTTATATTTTCTCCACTGGACTTTGACCTTAATTTCTTCCGTTTTGCTGGGCTGTAAAATTCATTAGAGACCCAACAGCCAAGTGATTGAGATGTCAAGCCAGGCAATTGTGTGGTTATTTAATCTATCAGATGTGCCGCTTGCCATTTGGGTGGACAACAGGAGAATATGAAATCAATACGGTTCATTAGCGGAGCACTTGCGCCCAGCTCCGGCGCGGACCTCCAGTAAAACCCACCGTGGCGGGCGTCTAAATGGTCTTGGTGCCACCTTGCAGGGTGCAAACCCGCGCTCGAGATGCTCGCTCCTCCTGCTCGAGGGCCGTCTTCTGTCGGCTCGTGTTTTAAAACCCGGTCTCCAGCCATTGCAGCAGCCCGGCTACGGTAAATTCCTCCTGGCTTAAATCAAGGCTGCCCAGGCAAGTGTTAACCTCGCTCGCGAGGAGCTGCTGTTGCAGGGAACGCTGTTATAAAACACAATCAAGGCGGCTGTTGTTTTCCCCAGTGGCTGGCAGAAGAGGTGGGGAAAAGCTCTGCCGTTCCCAGGGGGGTTGATTGGCTATTTTTCCCCCCCCTAACCGGGTTCAGCGCAGCCCTCGGGGATCGCTAGCGGCGATTGAGCTCCCGGCTCAGCGCAGACCCCGTGGTCCGGAGCTGCTGGGGAAGGCGAAGGTGGCGGCGGTACCCCGGCATCGCCCCGGTTCCCCGCTCCCGCCTCCCTCCTTCCCGGCTAATCACGCCGCTGGGCTTGGCACGGCGATGCCAGATGGCTCCGCTCGCACCTGATTGCCGCCCCCCGCCAGGCAGCCGCTCTTTTAAGGCCTGGGAAAGAGCGCGGTCGGGGCAGGCGATGCTGGCGAAAGAGCTCTTTTCCATCTGGGAAGGGTGCAATGGCTTTAAGTAGGTTTTCCACTGGTTTTCTTGATCTGGTTTTGCAGCCTGGCCGTTGCTTCTCATGGAAGCTCTTGGCCCTTCGCATTTCTTTTCCCCCTAATCACAAATCAGATCCCGATCCGGATGGATACTGGAGGTTGGCTGTTATTCCCCCCGGGACCTGAAGATTGCATTTAAGAAGGGATGCTTGCTGTTTATCACGTGTGGGTTTAGGTGGCCCCAAAAACCGGTGTGCTGACAGGGCACGGCTCCCCACCCCGGGTTGCTCGTACCACGCTCTGAGCAGCCCGTGGCTGCCCGGTCTGCCCCACGGAGTGACCGCCTCTGCCTCATTTTCCTAGAAAACCGGAAAAAAAGTAGGAAGCAGATGGGAATCCTCCTTCCACTTGCTTTCTCCCGTGGCATCTCGCTGGCACAGCGGTGCCTCGGCCTCGCTGCTGCCCACCCGGCAGGGCCAGGGGAGCAGGCAGGCAGGCAGGCAGGCAGCGGCGGGACGAGACTCATGCCCGGTCACTCCGGTACCCTGACAGCTTTTTGACGTTGGGTAATTGCTTTCCTGCTACGACTCTTTTAAGCAGAGAGCTTCTGGCCAAAGCAATTTGCTCCCCATCAATTTTTATTTCCTAGTTTCTGCATGCGAGGTAAGGGAGGGAAAACAAAGAGGGCGAACGAGAACAAACCGAGGTGAGACCCGCTCCGGCAGCCCTGCGCCGAGGGAAAGGTGGGAAGGATTTGGCTCCCTTGGTGCCGGCGGAGCCATCTTCAGGCAGGCAGCGATGCATCGTCCTTCCGACGTGCTTTTGCTCACCCCTGCAACCAACCTCCAGCTGCTCATCCCTGTTCGGCAGGTTTTGGGGGGAGGACTGCGGCCCCGGGGGCTCCGCGCCGCCCCAAAAGGCTGCTCCTGGCTCTCGAAGCCCTTCCCCGCTCCTGCTGCGCTCCCTGGAGCTGCTGTGAGCAGAGTTAATCTCGGGCGGTTTAAGCAGCCGTTGCGTGGGGCTCGGCGGATGATGAATGTCGAAACCATTACCGGCGAAGCTCCGTGGAGCTGTTTAAAACTGAATTCTCCCATGTAAATTTCTGCTTCATCAATCCCGATGACATGTCAAACATTGCTATTGTTTCCCGAACAAATTGGACGACATGCCCTTTTCTGCAGATTTGCCCACGAGAGCAGAACGTCTCGCCGGCTCCTCGCTTTTGCCTCCGGCTCTGCCGCCCCGCGAGCCGGCGGGGAAGGACGGACGCGATGGCCCTGGGTGGGACAAAAGGGAGACGTCCCAAATATTTGTGCTTGGGGGACGGAGACGGATGGAGAGCTGGGCCGTGGGTATTTTTGTCCACCTGCGATTCGCGTGCTGGGTGCCCATGCCGTGCTGCAGCTCGGTAAATGAATCCCTTGGGTTATCCAGGCTCCCTCGTCCTGCTGCTGTCCCGGAGTTTAGCTGCGCAAACGTGGAGTTTTTTTTGAGAAATGGGCCGCGCCGATGCCGGCTCATAAAAGTACAGATGTGGACCTGCGTTTTCATCCTGCCCTTTTGCAGGCTCCAGTGGGCAAATCCTGCTTTAATATTCTGGGCAGGAGAGGAGCAGCCGTAAAAGCCATTTGATTGCTTCTCCAGGTGGAACCCCGGGAAACTTCCAGCCAGATGCCTGTCCTCCCCCGGCTGCGGGGATGGATGCGTGCGTGCCGGGGGGGGGACACACCAGCCGGCGAGAGGGGCGAGCCGCGGGGAAACAGCTGGTACCCAGGGATTGCGAAAGGCCCCGCAAAGCCGTCGGCTCGGTGGGATTTGGGGTGTTCTGCACGCGGGTTGCACGTGCTCCCTGGGAGCCCTCGGGATCGCTTTGCGAAGGGGGTGTGTGTCACCTCCCCAGGGCTTCGAGCATCCGAGCGTCTTTTTTACCCTTAGAGGGGAAAAAGTTTGGTAATGCGGAAACAAGCGTAGGTCCAAAATTAAACATGCTGAGCGTGCACGGGTTTGCTTTTTGCATATTCCCTGTCACGCTCAAGTAACCCGCTCCGTTGCCCTGCGTCGCGTCCGTGATGCTCGGTTGCCAGGAAAGCCGCCAAGCAGGCATCACCTTCCACCTCCCCGGGTGTAAATCAGGGTAATTAATTAGCCCGGCGGGTGAGGTGGCGTACGGGGCAGAGTTAGCCTGCCCGGCCTCCTGGCTCCTCGCGAGCCCCTCGCTTTGCCTCGCTGGCCGTTTTGGCTGGCCCGGCATCGCCGCAGCTCGGGGTCCAGCCGCCCCTCCTGGCTCCCCAGGGCCCCACCGCCTCCCACGCCGGGCGGCTCTGCGCTAACCTTCTTTTAACCTTCCTCCTTCCCTATATGTTTTTTCCCTCGGCAGAAGAAAATTACACTTTCCCGGTGTTGTCTGTCACCGCAATAAGCACTTACGAGTGCAATTGTACGGGGCCAAATGAAGGGAATTAGTTTTGCCTGTGCTTTGTGGCACTGTCAGGCCCCCTGTAAATCATTATCTCATCACCGGCCCATCCAGGTGCGTGGAAAATGCCTTTCTGGGCTCCGCTATCGCACCAGCCTCATAGGGATTAATGGGACCTGGGGGTTCACAGAGGTGGTGGGCGCAGAAGGAACGCCTGGAAAAAAATTCCTGGCTGGGAGGTCGAGGGCCGGCTCGTACCAGGCGATGCTGAGGATGCTCAAAGCGCACAGGGATTTTAGCGAGAGGGGACGCAGGGTCCTTGCTGGCCAGCCCCAGCTGCGCTTTGGGGGCTTGCCGCCGCGATTCACCTGGGCTGGCGGCAGGAGTTAGGATGGGGGACTAATACCGGTATTAAATGGCTGAGGGAAGCTTAACCCCTCTCCTCCCCGAGTGTTACCATTCGGAAAAGCAGCCAGGCTCTCCCTGGGATGGAGCACCTTCCTAGGTGTGCTCCCTGGTGTTCCTCCAAGGAGGGAGACGCACCCCAGCAGAGGCTTGCCCTCCAGGAGCGGGTGCTGCTCGCTCTCCGGGCAGATTTTGGCAGGTTTGTTCCATTTTACCGAACGCGGTTGCAATGCGCGCGAAAAGTAAATCGCATCTTAGCAGCGGGGAGGAAAATCGGTAAAAACGGTGGGTCTGAAAGGCTGGGTCCACCGGCACACCCTTCAGCCGGCGTAAAGCGGCAGGGATTTACCACCCGAGCCGGGGAAGCGTTTGGGGAGAAAAAAAATGAGCTAATTCTGGCTCGTTTTCATGCCTTTTCCCCTCTGCCACCCTGCGGTGTGGCAGGTAAACAGCGCGCGGGGGTAAAGCAGTTTGATGTGCTCCAGCTCCTGCTCTGCTGTCAAGGGTAATCAAGGCCATCGATAAATCAGGAGGGTTTCAGGAACGGGTTGTGTTCCGTGCCAGTCCTAAAATACGGCCTTTTGATGGTATCTGGACATAAAATGTGCCTTTGACCCTGCTTTCTCACAGACCTGTTGGTGTCTAAGTAATCCAGACAGGACTCAATTTAGAAAATATACTGGGGGAGAAAAAGGATATTTTGGGGCTTGTATTCCACTTTCCTCACCTAAAAATAAAATTTTCTGGTCCTTTTTCCTGCTGCCGCTCATGCATATTTTATATATTCATTAGAGAAAAGACTTTAAAACACGCATAAATCTCGCCTTGCTCATCCAGAGCTGCCACCCTGCGTTTCGCGCACCTTCCCCGGCAGGTGCCGGTTGCTTAGCCGTGACCAGCCCGCTCCCGCTTCGCCGGCTGGCGTACGCGTGTCGAGTCCCGCCGCCGGCAGCGGCTTGGCCGGGAGCCGGCGCCGCACGCCTGCGCCGCGGCATCCCCGGGGGCATCGGTGGGCTCGGAGCAGATTGCACCCCCGCAAGGGCTCTCCGGCAGGAGCTGCTCATGGAAAGCAAGGTCTGAATCCCTTCCCTTGCTTTTCCCGGTCTGTATTTTAGCCTGGGGGAGCTTTGAAGCGGGATTAGGTTTTTATTTCTCTCGCCACAGCCCCAGGCGTGCTGTCAGCCCTGAATGCCCAGGGAACGGTAGGAGCCGTGGACGCGGGGTCCCGGCTCTTGGGCTTCCAGGGCCAGGATGAGCGGCCCGCAAGAATTGTCCGTGGAGACCTTTATTTCATCTGCGCTTCCCAGATGAGCTTAGTACGTCAGGGAAAGTAAGCAGGCATAAAATTTCCCGTGCCGAAGGTTTCGGGAGCAATGCTGAGAGACGTTGATGGAGGGCTGTTCCCTAGAGCAGGCAGGCGAGCACGGACAGCCCCAGCCCCACGTCCCTCGGGGGGTAAACGGCAGCGCACGACGTCTGCGCTGGTGCTAGAAGGAGGTAAAGAGGGTGCAATGGATTCACCCGTGCGTGTAAGAATGCAACGTTCCCATGAGGACCTTCATTTATTAATTAGCTTCTGTTTTTTTCAGGCAACTGACAACGATGTGGGCACATATGGGAAAGTCAGTTATTTTTTCAGCGATGACCCCGACCGGTAAGTGGGACTGAACCACCATGACTTTGGTTCTTCAAAATCTTCTTCTAACCTCACTGAGAAGTCACGTGGCGATTAAGGGCATTCGTTATGTCCTACCCGTGAGATACGCTACGAAATCCCCCCTATGCTGCCTCCCAAAGGGGCGAGTTAACTTCGGCACGTGCCTGATGCTCGGTGCGTTTAATTACTTCGCTGAATCGGGACCTACAGGCACCAGCGGTGCTTGGGGCCGATAAATGCGTTTGCCAGCGAGTCGTTGGCCCTGGAGCATCGCGTGAGACCCAGCTGTGGCGGGCAGCTGGGGGAGGAACATGGGCTGCCCGGCAGAAGGGGTCTGGGGGCCTCTGAACCCACTTTCTCTGCCCGTAGAGCAGCACCGAGGGTTTCTACCCCGCCACCTGCGCCGAGCTCTTGAAGATGCTCTGGGACCAAATATCCCTCAGAGGAAAGCCATGCACTTCCCCCACCGCTGTGCTAGCTGTCAGGCTGCTGCCACCCCACCTCTCCATCTCCAGCGTCACCAGAGCTTTCCCCCCTCCTCTCGTGTCCCCTCAGCTTCTCCCTGGACAAGGACACGGGCGTAATCCTCCTGACGGCTCGGCTGGACTTCGAGACCACGCAGCGCTACACCCTGACCGTCATTGCCCGGGACGGCGGCGGGGAGGAGACAACGGGGCGCGTCAGGATCAACGTCCTCGATGTCAACGACAATGTCCCCGCCTTCCAGAAGGAGGCATACCTGGGGGCCCTGCGGGAGAACGAGCCCTCCGTCACCCAGGTGGTCCGGCTCCGGGTGAGGGGCTGGAGCGGCTCCTCCGCTCGGGATGCACGGTGGGGAGATGGGTTCAGGTTAGGTCTCCATCCACCCCTGCTGCCGTTCCCCCTGCGTCCCTCCTAAAAAGCGTTTTTGCGCTTTGCTGCAAAGTGCAGCTGGGTGCGGTGCTGCAGCCGTGGGCTGCCTCCCTCCTCCTCCTCCTCCTCCTCCTCCTCTCCTCTAAGTCCCGTGCCAATGCGGCATCCCCAGGACCTGGGGCTTCTCCCAGGGTGCAGGCACTGCCTCCGTGTCACCCTGCTTTGCTCAATGAAGTCGGCAGGCACCGAGGGGAAGGTGCTCTGCTTGCTGTTGATGGAGCTGTAAGGCTCTGCTGCGGAGGGAAGGCAGGTGGGGAAGACTGTGTGCTCCTTCAGCACGAGAATAAACTTTGCCGTGATGCGAGAGCGCAGCTTTCCCCCCGTGGGGCCAGGCCGGGTGAATGCCGCAGGGAGACGGGAGAGGGGACCTGGCGAGTCCTCCCTGGGAGGCGGGATGGGAGGAGAGGCTGGTTTACAAACCCCCTCCGGGCCCTTGATGAGAGCATCTCCCTCCATCGCTTTTCCACTCTCCGTGGGCAGGGCCTGCACCTCCCATCCCCTCGGCTCTCTCTCGTCGCATGTCACCGGCGCAGCCCCTGTGTTCATGTATTGCCTCTACTCGTGCCCTAGGCGTCTGACGAGGACTCCCCTCCAAACAACCACATCACCTACAGCATCGTGCAGGCGTCTGCCTTCCGCGACTACTTTGACATCGCCGTGTCGGAAGGGTACGGAGGTAAGCGCTGGTCCCGGGACCACGGTGCCCCTGACGAGCAGCAGCACAGCCCCGACGAGCAGGAGCAGCTCGGGCTGCGCTCGCGCCCTGCAAGCAGTCGTGTCAGCGAGCTTTAAGCTGCTCCAGCAGCTCCTCTGCTTGCCCTGACCTCGCCTGCAGCGCGGTCCTTCGCAGCAGGGCTTGAGCCGAGGCGCTGCGGAGCCGTGGTTCCGTGGGTGCACAGCTCGCTCTGGGTTACGCCAGCGCAAGGAGCTCAGTAACACTCCGCGCTCGTGGTTTTGGGGCATTGCCACCTCGAGCAGCCCTGGGGTTGGCCCTGGGGAGGCAGTGTGGATTGGCCCCCCCCTGAGCCCGCCCGCCGTCCTGCTCGGTGCGTGAACGCCCCCCTGACCGCCCCGCTTTGGGGTGATCCTTTCAGTGATCAGCGTGAACCACCCCCTCGACTACGAGCAGGTGGCCAACGGGGTTATCTACCTGACTGTGATGGCCAAGGACGCCGGCAACCCGCCGCTCAACAGCACCGTCCCCGTCACCATCGAGGTGTTTGTAAGTACGGCGCCCGACGATCCTGTCGTGGTTTCCCTGCGATTGCTCCATAGCAGTGCCGTTAATCCGTCAATAACCCAGCAAGACTATCCCTCCCCGTGGATGTGTACGTGTGGATCGCACTTACACGTGTCCCATATGTGTGTATATGTGTCATATAGTCCTCCCGTACATGTGTCATGTGTATTGGTTAAAGAAACGCTGTCCCTGACATTTGGTAAGGTCTGAGTGACAGAGGGCGAGTGAGAGTGTCTCTGAGGGGGTGTCACCACGGACAAGCGCAGACAGGCTGTCCTGACCCCGTGCACCTCCTCCCTCTCCTCGGCCGCGCACGATGCACGGAGAAGCCGCTGGAAGTGACGTGGCCGGAGCCCCAGCTGGCCACGGGGCGAGGAGCAGAGCTGGGGACGGGGTGGACATCGACCCTCTGCCCTTGCTTTCGACCGGGGAGGCTCACTGGGCACCCGGTGAGCCCTTCTCTCAGCTCGCGGGGAGCTCCCGGCTGGGACGCTCTCCACGCCGGTACCCAGAGGCGCTCGCTGCAGCTCAGATGTGGAGGAGAGAGCTTTGGCTGCGCGTTAGCACTTGTAGTGTCAGGAATTATCGGTCCCTGAATCGATCACAGGCAGTTGCTTGTTTATATCCCCGATGCCGACTGTCCCAGACGGGCTGCAGGCTTCGCCGTGCGTCTCACGCGCCGGCAGAGGTGCAAACCCCCTCGAGGAGGGGTTGCTGCTGGGAGAGGTAAAGCATCGCGGCGTTCCTCGGGAAGATTAGATCGGACTGTCACTTCGAGGCACGGTGTGGTTCGAGGACGTCTGGAGGGGAGGTGTCAGCGACGGAGACAGTCTGCTTGATAACCCGTCAGTCTCGCGGTGATGGGATCTAAGCCGGGCTGGCGGCAGCGTCGGTCTGGGAAGGCGAAGATGATGAACTCCACAGTGCCGTAGGATGCGAGTGAAGTCCCATCACCGCGCTCGGGAGAGGGGGAACAAGGCAGTGCCGAGGGGGTTAGTGCGGTTAAATACATCCTTCCCCTGCTGTGCTTTAGACAGCGTAAACATCTCTTTCGAAAGACCACACTTCAGTGGGTCATCTCCTCCCGGCTGAGTCTGCACACTGGTGGGGTTTAAGTGGCTGTCACTTCTCCCACTCTCAACCAAAGGGATTTTCTCTCAACTGGAAAAAGAAAAGAAAAAAAAAAAAAAAGGCCAGAAAATAGGAAGAAAATGAGGAGGAAGCATTTCACAACGGCACTTGAGGAACAAGAGCTGTGAAAAGGCAGAAGGAGAGCGAGTGTGGAGGGAGGTAATTTTTTTTCATCCTTTGGTTGTTGGTTTTTAATAAAGAAGTCAAACTCGCCTTGTAGATTTCCCATTAGGGGACAATACGCTTTTGTAGAGGGAGCCGCCGAATCAGAACTAATAGCGCGCGCCACGCCAGGATCCGGGGAAATATCACCGCTAATAAGTTTCTGCTTCGCTCCCTGCCGCTGACGCCCAGTTCGGGGCGATGAGCCAGCGACTTACGGCGCGCGTATGTCGGGAGAAAAGGGGGCTGCGTGCTTAGTGCGAGCGGCTGCGGTTACCGGCATCCCTGAAGACGATACGATGGCTGTCTGAGGCTGAGGGTCGGGGGACCGTGGGAAGCCGGTTTTGTGGAAGCCGGCGAGGTGGGATCAGGAGCGAGGTGGTTTAAGCCGGATGCCCTCTCCCGTGGGAGTGGAGGAAGCGTGCTGGGTCCCATCCGGCATCGCTGCGGGTGCCACAGGAGGCACGGGGGAAGGTTTGCGGCGGGGAGCTTTGGAGTTCACGTTGCTGAAGTGGGGAATGTCCTTCTCGAGCAGAAAAGCCACGCGCCGCTCCGCAGGCAGGTGCGCGCCGGCTCCGGCCAGATGGAGAGCCGGCCAGGAGCGAGCCCCTGCCTCCTCGGGAGCCAGCTTACCGGGCCGTGGCGGTGCTGAGCACGGCCCGATGAGCTCAGGACTGCTAACGAAACGGCACGGCGTCTGCTCTGGCTTGCTTCCACCCAGCCTGGACCGCGGCACAGCTCACCTGGGTCTGGCTGCAGGCAGGTCTCTCCCTTTCCTTTGCCTTTAACCTGCCCAGACCTCCTGGATTTGCCCTGGGGTGAGGACCCCGACCCAGCTCTGCGAGGAGGAGGAGGAGGAGGGATGTGCGGAGGGTACCCCAGGCAGCAGGCAATTTCCTCATTACCCTCGGAGGAGATGCGGTGAAAGCTGAGTGATGCAAAGGCCGATTAAAGACCACCTGCTTCCAGCAACGAGAGCAGAGGATGGCAATTTAATTGCAGTGCGATGGGCATCGTTGGCACGTGAAATTGCCTCAAATATCAAGTTCAGTGGCAGCAGGAGCAGCTGAGCCTGCAGGTCCATCAGCGGTCTCCAGGTAGAAAACGTCTCCAGCACAGCCCCAGGGAAACAGCAAAGTCCATAACGGTGTTTTAATGTCCTGGCGGCTCCATCCTTCCCTCCGTAGGCGGTTGGGTTTGGTTCATTTAAGGCAGGTCCTTAACATTGTTTAAACAGCATTTAAAGCCCCCCTGGGGGAGCTTTAAACTGGTCCAAAATCTGTTTTGAGGGATGTTTTGAGCAATTGCTCCTGCCTGGTTTCACCGGGCCGGCCGTAGTCGCTGGCAGAGGCAGGCTTGGAGGGAGCGCGTTGGTATGCAAGCCAGCTTCCCCCCTGAAAATGCGGTAGCTGCCCTCTCCGCGAACACCCACGGCGTTCCTCCGCTGAAACAAAGCTCGGCAGCTCCCCTGGCCCCTCCGGGCTGCCTGGTGGCCTCGTGGCCGGCGTGACCTGGAGCGCTGAGCCACTGGTGTGAGAGGGAGGAGCGGGTCTGTGCACGACGCTGCGGGGCTTCGTGCGGCGTTTGGGTCTTCCCAGGGCGTGCGGTGGAAGCAGAAGCAGCTCAGAGGATGCTTGGCTGCAACCAGCAGTGGTTCTTCAGACCTGTTGCGTATTGCCCAGGATGCTGGATAACGAGATAGCCGGTATTGTCCCCGCCGTACGGCTCAGCAAAGTCACTGACAATCGGCTTACCTTCACCTCGGCTGCCTCCGCAGTGAAACCACGCGCTCAGACCTCGGGTGCCTTACCCCTAAGGCCACCTTCCCCACGCTGATGTCTTGAGCTGGTCACATCTTGAGATGCAGTTGGCCGGGAGCATCCCCGTACCAGACTTTGGCAGCTACTTGACCGTTTTGCCTTTTTCCCAACCAGCCTCTCAACCTTCTCTTTGCTTCAGGATGAAAACGACAACCCCCCCGCGTTCAGCAAGCCCTCCTACATCATAACCGTCATGGAGGACGTCATGGCAGGTACGGCGCACGCCTCGCTCCTCCTCCAGGCTAGCAGAGAAGGGCCCTGGGGGTCTTACAGCCAGAATGGGGTGGGCGATGGCTTTTGGGGGAGGGAAAAGCCAGAGGCCTGGCAGAGTTTCATAGCCGTGGGGTCTGGGCGGGCAGGTGAAGGGACCCCTTGGGCGGCTGACCTGCAGGAGCAGTGGGGGGGGACAGGGCAGCTGGGGAGAGCTGCTCTGGGCTGCGAAGGCCCATCCCAGCCCTCGTTTCTGCCTCCCCCAAGGAGCCACGGTGCTGTTTCTCAATGCCACGGACATGGACCGGTCCAGGGAGTATGGGCAGGAGTCGATCATCTACTCCCTGGAGGGCTCCTCGCATTTTCGGATCAATGCTCGCTCAGGTGAGCCTCTGTACGTGCTATCCCTCTGCTCCTTTCCGTGCCCTCTCCTGAATTTCCCCTGGTTCTCTTCCCCATCGTTTTCCCTCTTTCACCCTCGCTCCTTCCCCCCCTTCCCTCCTCTCCCCGAGCACCCGCTTAGGAGACACGCGGCTTAAGGGATTCACCAGATTCCAGGCACCGGCACCCGCTGGGTCACCGTGCGAGCTTTGGCAGAGGCGTCGGTGGAAGCTCAGCTCCTGCTGGGAGTGACGCCTGAGACCAGGCTGCAGCTGCAAGGGCTGGCGTTAGCTAGGAGCTACTGCCTGCCTTCCCTTGCTGGCGTCTTTTTTGGTTCGTCGTGAGCAGGAACGAGCATGAGGGATCGCAGGCAGTCGTTACCCGGGCTCCCGTGGGAAGACACGGCACAAAGTTTGCAGGAGCTTGCTGACAAGCTGACCCTTCCAGGGTCCATCTGTTTGAACCTGAATCCGAAGAAAGGGCCCATTTGTGAAGGGTCCCGCCTCTGGTTTTGAGAGTCCCTTTTTTTCACCGCCTTACAGCATCTCTAATCCCTCTCATCTCCTGTGGCTGCAGGGGAAATCACGACGACGTCTTTGCTGGACCGGGAGGCCAAATCTGAATACATCCTCATTGTCCGGGCAGTGGACGGAGGCGTGGGCCACCACCAGAAGACGGGCATTGCTATGGTGAGTGTGTGAAGGAGCGATCCCCATCTCCTCGAGCCACCAGCGCCCACCTGGGGCTGGCACTGGGCAGGGCTGCCCAGGCACCGGCGCTTCGGTTTCCCGTGCTAGCAGTGTTTCATTTTAGCTGTGTGAATGGGTAAAGAGCATGCAGTGGCGTCGGCCCTCCGAGCTGCCCCCACCGCTGCTCGCCGCCCTTGCAGAATGACTGTCCGGGCTGTGTAGACCTTGAAATTGGGCTCCCTATCCTGGCAAGCCATTCACCCAGGAGCCACTTGACCTTCCAGAGCTTTACATGTCCAGCTCTCCGTGCGAAGGCGGTAACAGGTACCTATTCCACCCACAGCACAGCTCCCTTTGTTCATGCCTCTTGAGAAAATGCTTAGTTGGAGAGCCTGCCAGCACACTTAGCTGTTCCTGATGACTGCTATTCACATACTGCCCAGATCAAGGGTTTCCAACCGGTTTGTGATGCCTGGGCTCCTCGGAAGGTTCTGGTGGAGGTGCCAGGCCATTGTACAGGCTACTGCTTTGCCTTGCCCTTCGCAGATGTCAGGGAGACCCGTTGTTTGCAAAGGGTTTGTTAAAAGGCTTTGGAAATATCAGGAGGTCAAAAGCTAAAGATCTGTCTCTCACCGCTCACAGCACCGTGTTGGTGTGAACGTTTTGTAACATTTGGGCGGTCTTGCTTCTGGGACGCTCGGCTGGGTTGCAGGAGAGATGTCCCATGCAACAGAGGATGACGCAGAGAAACATTGTGGTTGCGCTGAGGAGATCCCTAAAAGAATTGTCACTACTGCTGAGGGCCATCAGGAGGTGGATGAGCCAGGTAGCAGACCAAAAGCTCCCTGTGGAGCTTCCCACGACAGCCTTGGCTGGGCAGCAGCATGGCCTGTCGGATGCCGGGTTCCCCTTTGGGGCTTCAGATGAGATGATGTTCTCCTAACAGCTTTATTGAAAGGCAAAACGAGGTTTTTGCAACACAGATGGCAATTGGAAAAAAAAAAAATGCATCGTGGTTCCTAAAATGTTAAAGAATATTAAGACTCGGTGAGAAGTGAGTGGCCGATTAAGTTTGTCTGCTGTCATTAGCGAGGATATACACGCGGGACTCGAAGCTGTTCCCTATAATCATTTTTAATCTGGGAATAAGGGTCCGTTCAGGGGCTTTGCAAGGTCTCTGGGTGACGAACAAGCACCTGGGACGCTCGGGGTAGCGGCGGGTCACCAACCTGCCCCAGCGACCACCCCGGCGCCTGGGCTTGTGCCCGGGGGACACGTCCCCGGAGACCGTGGTGCCCAGATCTGCCTCTTCTACCACGGGGTGGCACCAGCAGCCCAGCCTGATGGCTTGGGAGCACGGACCACCTCAGGAGAAGCTCCAGGAGACACCCTGCGTGGGGGCGGCAGGCACCGGCAGCTCCCCCCTGCCCCTCTGCCCCCCCCGTCCCTTGTCCCTCAGACACCTTTATAGACGCACAGGCTGGATCGAAACTGGTGGTCAGGGGAGGTGAGAGACTCACAGGCAGCAGGAGGCAGCCCACGGGCTCGCTGCTGTCACGGAGGTGCCGTTTCTCACGCTGAAAATGAAGATAGGTAACACTTCAGGGCACCATCCTCTCCCGTGCTCCCTTGTCTTTGCACCTCCCATCCCCTGTTACCGTGCCCTCTCCTGATTTGTCATTTATTCCCTTTTTTTTTTTGTTGCTTTTTACCAGTCACTCGGTTTTTTTCCTTCCTTCCCTGCCACACTCCCGCTGCGCCCTCTCCCCCGCCACCGTGACCGATCTGCATCCCCCTCCCCACCGAAGCAGCTGCTTGAAAACACACCTCGTGCCCCTGCGGTTGTTTTAACGGCGAGGTAATAAGCACGCGTGAGCCGAAGCGAGGTCAGATACGCCAAGGAGCCGTGGCTGTGACGGTGCAGGAGGTTGTTTTTCTGCGGGTTGTCCCTCCGGAGGGTGAACGCGCGTTGGGTACCTGGTGCTGCTGTACCTCCAAGGGGAACACGCCGCGCTGCCCCAGGAGCCAACGCCGCCCGGTGCAGCGTTGCTTGCTTGCTCTCTCGCAGGTGAACATCACGCTGCTGGACATCAATGACAACTATCCCACCTGGAAGGATGAGCCGTACTTCATTAACCTGGTGGAAATGACCCCCCCCAACTCGGACGTCACCACGGTACGTGGGAGGGAAGGCGGCTGCTGCGCCGAAAGCCTCTTCCTTTCGCCCGGCGAGGTGGTCGCCCGCGTGGCTGGAGCAGGGAGTCACCCCCGAGCCGGTGTCACCTCCAGTCGAGCACCATCTTGCAGAAGTCCATTTAAAAGGTTACTCCTGAGCCTCCTCCCTGCTGCCCGTCCCGCGCGTCTCTCCTGTCTGCTGGGATATTGGGGTTTTTCTCCCCAGATTGTGTGGGTTTCGGCCAGATTCTCCTTTTCTTAGCCTCGCCTGTGACCTCCTTCAAGGACCTCTCTGAAAGACATTGATTTACAGCCTTTCAAGTCCCTCCGGTGAAATAAAAGAGAAGGAGAGAGGGAGGCTTGTACTCCATCATGCCAGGAGAAAAATGACGGGCACGGAACGGAAAATAGATGAGGGAAAAGTGAAGAGAATCCACAAAATCATAGAAGGAGGAAGGCTGCGAAAGAAAAGGAGGTGGGGGGGAAGAAAGGGCTGGCAGCGCAGCCCGGGCCAGAGCACGGCGGTTGTCTCTCCCCCGTGCGGCTCCAGCCCCGCTGCTCGGCGCCTGCTTGAAGTCATCTTGCCTCTGACATCCCAATTAGTTGCTGGGAAAATAATTATTGTGTCCCCGATCCGATGTAAGTTCAGCTACGGGACAAGCAGCGGGGGCCGGGGAAGTTAGGAGTGTAATGAAGTTGGGGGTTTTTTTAATGTAAACGTCCTCTGCAATTAAAAATGTCACAGGGAGAACAATAAAACACAAAATGTCAGGAGCGGAGGAGAACCCCACCAGTGAATTATTTCCAGCGTTTCCAATGTGGCAGCACCAGTTCCTCAGCGCACCTTTCTCCTGGTGGTTTTATTTTTCGGAAGGGCGCTTGTTTTCTAGCTGGCTTTATTTAAAAGGAGAAAAGCCCCTTTGATTGCCGCACGCTCGTGTCTCTCTTGCCGTGCCATTACCTCCCGGGCTTGCAGGCCAATTTTGGTGAGATTTAACACCGCAGTAGAGGTCTCGAGGGTACAAAATCCCTGCAAGTATCGTGAAAATATACGGATGTGTGGAGGAAGGAGAACTTCTTGCTGCTGCTTGGTGCGGGGAAGCCTGTCGTGGGAGCTCAGCCTCGTTATTAGACACTGGTGAATCTACATGGGGACGCACCACGGGAGTTAATTCCCGTCGCTCTGCTTTAATTTTCGCTGTTTCTCCCGTGGCAGGTGGTGGCCGTCGACCCGGACCTGGGGGAGAACGGCACGGTGGTGTACAGCATCCGACCCCCCAACAAGTTCTACAGCCTCAACGGCACCACGGGCAAGATCCGCACCACCGGCGTGCTGCTGGACCGGGAGAACCCCAACGCCCAGGAGGCCCAGCTCATGCGGAGGATCGTGGTGTCGGTCACCGACTGTAAGCCCCGCTTCCATCCCGCTCCTCGTTTTTCTTGCTCTGCCGTAGCTGGAGCACGCTAGAAATTGCTGGGGCTCAGGCTGTGCAAGCGTTGCCCTCCTCGCCCTCCGCTTCCCCTCCCCGATGGTTTTCGCGTGTTGAGCTGAACTTTTCTCGGCGTGATTTTTCCGTTGCGATGAAGTTTCTGGTTTTTTTCCTCTTTTGAGAATAAGTTCCAAAGATGTTTTTGAGGCTAAAAAAAATGAGAGGAGGTTAAAACCTGCTGCTAAAACAAACCAGAAACCCTCAATACGTGAGCACGGTGGTTTCTGCAGCAGCCCTGACGACGAGCCTGGGAGGCAGAAACCCCCACTCGTCGCAGAAGACACCATTCTTTGCATTTTGCAGTTAAAAACCAAACCTAAAGGCGCCCGGCGTGGGAAGCGTCTGTTTTGCAGGAGACCCACGCTGGGGCTGCGTGTCGGCGGCAGGGGCTGCGGCACAAAGCCGGGAACGTTTAGCGCGGGCAGGGAGATGAGGGCTCGTAGCGTGCTGCCGAGGAGACGCGGTCTGCCGAGGCACGCGGGGAAACCCCGTCCTGGGCTGCTCTGCGAGGTCTGCGGGGCGGGTCGGGGCTTCTCCGCGGAGCTGAGCCTGCGTGGCTGGCACGACTGCTGAGATGCCACGCGCGGAGGCCGTGATCGGGATCTGGGAAAGTCAGTTGTGCAGGTGAGGGGAAAAGAGCTGTCTTTTGCTCTGGAAATAGTATCTTAGGGAAATTTTTTTAGGAAAAAAAAAAATAGAGAGATGAAGATAATTTTCCATTACCCAGCTGGTTTCCAAGGGCCAGCAGGCACGTATAACCTTAACTCTGCCCTTGTCTATTTTTGCATGGCCTCCGCACCGTGCTAAGGCCCTCGTCCCATCCAGCCCGGCAGAAGGACAGGGATAAGGCTGGATTGGCGTTGCTGTCGGTTTTTAGCTGCGTGCATGGGTAGCTGTCGGTCTGCCTTGCACGCCTGCTGCCAGGGAGAGTTTTCCATGGGCTGCAGCGCAAGCGGTAACACGGGCAGGTTAATGCCTTGAGGGAGCAACCCCGTCCTGCATGACCGTCCGCATAGGCAGGGAGGACTTTTTTGGGGGGAAAGGGTTGGAAATGGCTGGAGGCATTAACCTTGAAGCCCCGTCCCTGGCCTCTGCAGGCGGGAGGCCGCCCTTGCGAGCTACCAGCAGCGCCACGGTTTTTGTCAACCTGCTGGACCTGAACGACAACGACCCCACTTTCCAAAACCTGCCCTTTGCTGCCGAGATCGCCGAGGGCCTTCCCGCAGGCTCCTCCGTCTTCCAGGTGAGCGTGGCCCGTGGCTGCCATGCCCCGCGCCGGGAGCTGCTGCTGTCGCTGCCGTCCCTTCTGCAAAGCAGGCTAGCAATACGTCCTCTCCATCCTCTCCGTCCTCGCCATCCTCGCCGTCCTCTCCATCCTCTCCATCCTCTAGCAATGCAACTGGGGGGATGCAGAAGGGGTTGTGGCATCCCACCCCATGTGCTCGCTCCCAGCTGGAGGGATGCCTCGAGGCCCCTTTTATTTCAGCCTGGCATCTTTGGGGACAAAGAAATGCTCAGGGTTGACGTACTGCGATTTTCATTGTTGGGAGACGATCGGGCTCCCCCGTGCTCACCCCTTCCCTCCGCTCTCCCCGCCAGGTAGTGGCCATCGACCTGGACGAGGGTCCGAACGGGCGGGTGACGTACCGCATGCAGGTGGGGATGCCCCGCATGGATTTCCTCATCAACAGCACCAGCGGGCTCGTCACCTCCACCGCCGTGCTGGACAGGGAGAGGATCGCCGAGTACTACCTGCGGGTGGTGGCCAGCGACGCCGGCGTGCCCTCCAAGAGCTCCACCAGCACCCTGACTGTCAAAGGTGGGTGCGCCGAGACCCCTTCCAAGCCCTACCCACCCACAGAGCCCCCTCCGGTCCCCAAAAGATGGGTGACAAGGGCACTTCACTAGGGGAGAGATGCGATTTATATAGGAGACATGCCGAGACCCTTATTATGTGGCCTGTCTTTGATGTGATGCATTTCTATTTACTGGCTTCACACAAGCCTAGTGCTGAGGATAAGCGTCATCTGGAAATAAACTGACGCTGGATTCTCCTCAGGCCTGGAAAAAGCAGTTTCTGGTCCTGTAACTCCAGAGCCCTCTGCCATACACCGGGAAATACTGAGCTTATATTTAAGCCCCAGATTTTCCTCTGAATGGGGCTGGAAATGGGTTCGGTGCAAGCAGTAACTTTAATGACAGTTATGCGGGGTTTCTCTGGACGTGAGGGGGGGCGATCTGGATGTATCAGAGCCTGTGGCCATGGGGACCGGTCCTTGCGGCCGGTCTGCAGGCAGCCCCGCCGCGCAGATGGCGGGGAGCAGCAGGCAGAGCATTCCCTGGGCTGCCCGGAGCAGCAGGCGGGGGGTTCGGGAGCCCGGCAGACATCAGCCTGGCGTCTGCAGGGGGGACACTCAGCTCTGCTCCCCCTTTCAGTGCTGGACGTGAACGACGAGAGCCCCACCTTCTTCCCAGCCGTCTACAACGTGTCGCTGCCTGAAAACGTGGCCCGGGATTTCAAAGTGGTCTGGCTCAACTGCACGGATGCTGACGTTGGGCTGAATGCTGAGCTCAGCTACTTCATCACGGGTACGAACCCCTTGCAAAACGCCGCAGAGGGCAGCTTTGGCTGCGGAACGGAGCAGGCTGCCCCAGACCACGGCCAGGCTATTCTGCACGTCGGCGCTGCCCTTTCCAGCCCCTCCAAACCTTGTGTGGTATCGCCCTCTGCCGAACAGCCCCGCTCGGCTCCCCGCCTTGCTGACCGCTCCGCCGCTCTTCCTTCTCCTTCCCCGGGGCGAATGCTTGCCCCCGAGCATCCCCTGCCCTCTCTCGCCGCCGGGACGCGGCCAGGAAAAGCACGAGGACGGGCTTAACGCCGCACGGAGCGCGCGTTTAGGGCTGGAAGCCTCTCTGGAGTTTTTGGGCGTCTCGTGGCCCGGCGTGCAGGTGGGTTTGGGTGGGCAGGGAGCAGGTGGGCAGCGACGCTGCCCGGGCAGCGCCTGGCTCGCACCGCAGCACCTGCAGCGGGAGCCCGGGGAACCCCCTGGCCGCGCTTTGACTTGCAAACTGCACACGCGGCGTTTAGCCCGCAGGAAGAGGGCAAAAATAGAAGCGTCACCGGAGAGTTCATTTTTCTCACAATAGCAGCCCTGCGTTTCATCTCGCGGCCCCTCCGGCCTCCCCCGCAAGAGAAAAGGTGCGTGTTGTCCCACAGGTACCGCAGGCCACATGCAAAGTGACCCCAGTTTGCTTCCGAAGCATTCAGGAAATGATCTGGCATTTATATGATTCAGCTTTTCCTATAAGCATCGCTCCTTGCCTGCGCTGTGAGGCAGGCAGGGCGTTTGGCGCGAGAGAAGGCGCTCTGCCCGCTTTCGCTGCAGAGAAGCTTTGCCTAGGATGAGCCACGAGCTTGCCCTATGCTTGCCTTGCTCAAAACCACGTGAAATGCAGCCCTTCAGGAGGGCAGGCTGAGCGCCTGCGAGTTCCTGCAGCATCCCCTGCGGCGTGGGCTCTGCTCCCCGCGGCCAGGCGACGGGTAACCTGGCCCTTGTCCTTCGCTGCAGGTGGGAACCAGGATGGCAAATTCAGCGTCGGCTTCAGGGATGGAGTGGTCAGGACAGTTGTGAGTCTGGACAGGGAGACCGTGGCGTCCTACACGCTGATCCTGGAGGCCATCGGTAAGGATTTTCCAGCGTTCCCGTGGGACCGCCGCCACGTTGGGGTGGCCGTGCACGGCCCGAGCTGCCTCGCAGGCGCGGCAGAGAGACGGCGACCTTTGAGGTGCTCTATAAACCAGAGCCTGTGCTTGGTGTTAGCACTTCACAACCCCCGTGCACTAATACGTCCCGGTTCCACCACGACTTTCGCAGGCAGCAAATTCACCCCTCGGGCTCACGCAGCCCCGGGGCTTTCCCTTTCCCCCGGGGAAGACAAGGCCCCCCGTTCCCAAGAGGCTCCGTGCTGCCTGGGGCAGACCTCCACCCAGAAATGCCAGCGCCACGGCACCGATCCCCTAATGCCATGCCAGCCCTTGGCTCGGTGCCTGCCGATTAATCCCGAGCCACCTGGCACGGGCAGAGGGCCCGCGTGCCAAACGCGTCTTGGCCATCATCCCCAGAGTTTTATAATGATGTGCCTGTTTACAGAAGGCTCGGACGTCCCTTTTGAAAGGAGAAATAAGTGGCCTGGTCAGAAATCTTGGGGGCGCAGCATTGCAGGTGCCACGGGGCCTGCAGCGGGGATGCTGCGTCGGCTGGGCGCGCAGGACCGCATCCCCAGCGGTAAAGGGTCCGTTCTGCCTCTCCGATGGGTATCACACTGCCCGTGTTTTCCCAGTCACCAGATCCCACGGGCTCCGTCTGGGTGGGTTTAGTGCTCGCTTGCATCAGGCACGTTGGAAAAACCAAACCCAGCCTACGCTCCCCATTGCCTCGTCCTTCGTGGCAAAACCGAGAGCCGTGCTGCCGTGTCCTTATCTACTGAACATCAACCGGTCCCGGTGCTCTTTGGCTGCGAGCTGAGCTGGGTCTACACAAAACTCACCAAACCCCTGCCCGTCTTCATCTCCCAAACCCCTGAGCTCCAGCAGTCGCTTCCAACATGCATCACCCTCTCAGTCTGTGGAGTTGCAGCCCCTCTTTAAGGACCAGTTGCGTTTCCAGCCTCACTGGGCAAGTGGCTCCATGGCAGAGCTTGGGGGTGGTTTGGCTTTTCCTTTTTCTTTCAGGATAGGCAGAAAAAACCCTCGTGGTTCAGTGTGGGATTTGGAAGCTGCAGACGAGACGGAGGATTTTCGTTTAGAAAGTTTGGTCCTGTTGTTTTCAGCAGCCGAAGGCTGAGCACCACCTCTGCAAGGAGGAGACGGAGGTGACCGAACCTCCCCTCGCCTTTCTCTCCCGTACAGACAACGGCCCCACGGGGAACCGCCGCACTGGGACTGCCACCGTGTATGTGACCGTCCTGGATGTCAACGACAACCGACCCATCTTCCTTCAGAGCAGCTACGAAGTCAGTGTCCCCGAGGACATCCCGGCCGCCAGCAGCATAGTGCAGGCACGTGGCTTTCTTCTGCCGGGGTCCCTGGGTGGGCGAAGGGGGTCCCCAGCTCTCTGGGCCCTGGCATGGCTGCTGTGAGCTGTAGGAAGCCCAGGGCGGAGATTTTCTCTCCCCATCGTCGGTCTGTTCCCTCGGACCAGTGCAAGATGTCTTCTTGCTTGGGCGCTGCCCTGCTCCTTTGCTAGCCCAGGCTGTGAGCACCGGGGAGAAGACAGCAAAGTGCAAGGGGGAAAAATAAGAAATTCACCCCATTTCTGCAGGGGGTGAGAGGAGGAAACCCAAGCCCTGCGTTGGCGAGAGGCCCCTTTGCCTGGCTGCGTCCCCGCTTTCTCCCTCCTCCCAGCAGAGAAGGGACCGAGAGCGGAGATCTCAAGGGGGAGGGAGAAGAGCGCATGCAAAGAGATGCTCTGAGAGGGAGGAAAAACGGAGGGAGAAAAGCGTTTGGACCTTGCTTTCATTTTTGTTCCTCTTTGAGGGAGCGGTGGGCAGAGCTGAATGGCTCAGTGAGCGCCGAATGAATGCAGGCATTCACGCAGCCTCCGAGGGCTTCCAGCATCCCTTCAAACCTAGGGCTCTTCTGGAGCGGGCACCAAAGGCTCTTTGCAGAGGGCCCTGGGAAGGCTCCTCCTGCCTTGAATACCTCTCCCGGCGCGGAGAAAGGGGCAGCTTTGTCCCTGGCTCTCGCGGGCAGGGTGAGTCACCGGGAAAGAAGAAAGGAGCCTTTTCGCCTCTTGCAACAAAGGTTTGCAGGGAGTCGTGCTCGGGGCGGCCGGTCCCCCGCGGCTCCTCGTCACCTGTTGCGCCGCGGCGGGGTGTACGTGATGCGCCCGTCTCTGGTCGGGCATCCGCCTGCAATCCCCGCACCCAGGGCGGAGGCGCAGGGGAGCTGTGCAGGCGGAGAGGAGCCCTGCCCTGGGACTCCTAAAACCGAGCCGGTTTCGCAGATTGAAAGACCGTGAATGGAGGAAACCCGAGCCTGACGTCAAAGTCCCTTTTCTTGGAGCACGCTTCCCAAAAGAGGGGGGTGCCCTTGGCAGTCTGTGCCACGGGAGAGGTGGTGTTTGGGGGAAGTTTGTTTTCCGCGCGACAAAATCAGAGGGAACTGGAAATGGGCAATCGCCTGGGTTGAGTTTAATTTACACCTTTAGTGTTGAACCATTTGTACCGAATATCTCCCCCTTCGAACACATCCCCATGGCCCTATGGCAACAAGAGAGTTTTTGAGGGTTTCCCCAGCCCCTTCTCCGAAAGCCAGGCAGCCCAGGGCCGGAGGAGAGCGGGAATGTCCCAGGCATCCCGGGAGGTCCTGATGCAGCGCCGCACCCTGTGAGGGTCAGAAGCCACGTGAGACCCAGAGAGCCGGGGCTTTGGTGCTCCCCGTGGGGCCTCACCGGGCCCAGAGGCTTCACCCAAAGGGGTGAACTCAATGGCTGAACTTAGCCCAAGCTGCAGACCTGGAAGGATTAAACCACTTTTTCTTCTTTTTCCTACCGATTCCTTCAAGCACTTCGGATTACCTGCTGGCTGTTGTACCCTTTCCCAGCAGAAGCGGGTGGCTCAGCCTTGCGTGGTGGCTTTCCAAGCTGGCAGCGCCCGCGAGCCTCCAAAAGCCTCTTTACGGCATTTACAAGCGTGTTTACCTGCTCCCGCTGCTCGTTTTATTGAAGCAGGTTTCCAGCAGGCAGCTGTAGCATGCAGCCTTCCAAGCATCAACCGCAGCGTGGGGAGGGGGGGGACAGGGACCGGGCAGCGCGTGGGTGGCACGAGCCTTCCTCCACCTGCTCGGGAGCGCATCTCAGGGGGTGATCTTGGCCGAGGGTTGCTTTTTGGGGAGCGCGTTTGCCCCAGGATGCCTCTCTTCGAGGCGATATTTGTTAGGCAGCCAGGTTGCTCCGCTCTCGCCCGGGCTGTTTGTTCAGGTGCCTCGCGACTTGCACAATGTTTTCCAAAAGAAATTAAGCAGCAATATTTTTTTGGACTGCTCGGTGATAGCTGCGTGTGGGTATAGTTCGGATGCCTCCACCTTTCCTGCCAGGGAACAGTAACCTGGAAAAGCGTTCGGGAACGTGAAATAGCAAAATCTCCTGTTGCCTTGCGGAGCCGCTCCCTGGAGAGGAGTGGCTCAAAGGGGCTCTGCCGGGATGCCCAGGATACCAGGGGCTGCTCAAGGAGGGAGCGGAGCCTGAACCAAAAGCTTGGGAAAGAATAGCGGTGCGGGGTGAGCTAGTTCCCGCGGAGCAGGATCACATTTTTGTGGACTCCGTGGCGTCGCGGTCCTGGCTGGCAGGGGGGCTCCTGGGGCAGGGGAGCTGGCTCTGGGACACCGGCCGGCTCCTCCTGAAGGTGTTGATGGAGCATCGCAGGGAGCCCAGCCGCTTCCAGAGCCTCAGCTGGGGCTCGCTGGCATCCGCCGCGTGATGGGGCATGCGCTCGCGGGGCCCGGAGCGGGACCGGTCCAGCGCCGCCGGCTTGCAGAGGGTGACAAAGATGAGGAAGGTCGCCAGGAGGAGGAAGATGCAGAGGAGCGCGATGAGGACAGGCAGCGGGTCTGCCGTCTCGGGGGATGCGGGACTGGGTGGGACCAGCTTGGTGGTTGAAACCAGCAGCCCAAGGAGAGGCGGGGTGGGAGAGGTCCCGTTGCCAGCGTCCTCTGTGCTCATCTTTCCTGCAGTGCACAAGGTGACACAGAGAAGCAACACGGGTGATGACCACCTATAAGCTGGACGGACAGCCACCCTCTATCCAACCTGATGGATTTTTGGCTTGCCTTGATGTCCAAGGTCCTGCCGGCCGTGTTTTCTGGGATACAGGGTGACAGGCGGAGTCTGTGTGCTTTGCCAGCAGGCAAAGCACAGAGGTGGGATTTGTACCTGCAAAGAACTGCCCCGAACTGAAGCGCAAAACCCTCTGGCAAAGACATCTAGCACGGGTAGTACCACGTACGCGCGGTACCACAGGCCCGGTGATGACGCCTGTAGGGAACACACACTCGCACACGGCGTGAAGCTTTTCTGCGAGCGATAAATAACCATACGCTAGAGAACAGCCAAAAGCCTCCCCCCAGGCTGCTGGGGTTTGGTTCTTCTCTATTCCCCAGAAATGCGGTTTTGTTGAATTGACTGTCGTTTGGGGTTTTTTTGATTATTCCCGCTCCCCTAAAGCAAATGGATAGTTGGCTGGACCTCCGCCTGGATAACTCCCCATCGAGCTGCAGCATTGCACTAGCATTGCTTTTTTTTTTTTTTACAGGGGCGAAGCGTAACGCCCTCACCCTGCTTGTGCCGAAAATCCTCTCGGGTTAGGCGTTCTGCTGACCTGGTTTCAGGTTCAGACACGCCACGGGTTTCTCAGCCAGATCTGCAAACAGTGATGCAAACCAGCTTCCCAAAGCCTCATCAGTAAGAGCTCTTACCCCACACCCGATGGCGACCGTCCTCTCCTTTCCCCACCGGGTCGGACCCCCCCCAGCTCGCATCCCCGGAGCAGTTTGCATCCATTGTTTTGCTCCTGTGCCCCCTCCCGCGCCCGTTCCCGGCCCCGGATGGGCTGTGCCCGAGGTCAGCAGCTCCCCAGCTCGGAGGTGAGGGCTGGTGAAATATTGCTGTGCCAGCTTGGCTTGGCCCTTCGTGCTCTAGCCTGTATGTTGGGGGTAAAGCTTCGTTACGCTGCCTTTCCTACAGAGATGTGGGAGTTAGAAGAGCGACGGAGAGCTGTTAGGCTGGGCTGTGGCCGGGCAGTCTCCTAGCAAGTAGGGGTTTGGATTGAGCCCATTTAAAATTAAGAGCTTAGGAGGGAAAAGGCAGGGCTGCTGCAAGGACTGCCGGGGTCTCTGGGTCTGCTCTTGCAGCCGCCGTCCCAAAGCCACGCAGGTTTGTGTAGGCAGCAGCCAGACGTTCATCGGTAAAGCATTCAAAAAAGGGGAGAGGAGACATCAGCGACGTGTCTTTAATCGCTGATTGGAAACTATGAGACGCCCCGGCGGAGACGAGCCCGGTGGAAAGTGAGATGCTGCGTCAGAAGAGACAAGCATCGCTCACCGGCCAAATTACGCAGGAGGAAACAACCTTTAAGCAAACACGGTGAGAGCTGCCAGGCCGAGCGCTCAGAAGAGGTTAAGGAGTCCTTGAACTCGGGTTGTTTGTGCCCCAGCCGTGTCCTCTGCGTGCGGGGCGATGCTCACGTAGGTGAGCTCCCAGCTTTGGTTTGCCGGGACCCTGCCTGGTCCTGGAGGGGACAGATACGGAGGGAATAAGATCAGAGGTTTCCACTAGAGTTGGGTGCCGGGTTTGAGGCACTTGGGAGATGTGATTTGTTTCTGGAGTACTTTGCGTCGCCTGGGCTTGGGCATTCAAAGCTGCGATGCTGGTGTCCTCAGGGCGAGGACTGTGTCGGTCTGGTCAGAGCTCGGGGGCTCTGGGGAGATGCGGCCGCTTCCGTGGATCAGAGCCAGGTCTGCGCTCAGAAAATGGGAAATGCAAAATTAAGATGGGTCGGCATCTGAGAAAACCTTAGCTCAGATGAATCCCCGTGAGTACTGCAAGCAAGCTCAGAGGCCGGGGCTTTCGTCCCCTCCTCCAAATTGATGTTTTCACCTCTCTTCACCCCAAAAGCATTTTGTTATCGTGCAGCCTCTCCTTGCCTGGCTCAGCCCCTTCCCCTCCGGCTTTGGGAGCAGAGCAGCCCCTGGCAGCCGCAGCCATCCCAAGGACCCGGCTGCTCCCACGGCGTCAGACCCAGCAGGCAGGGCTGCTGCTTACCGCTCGCCAAAGGCGGCCTGCGTCGAGGTTACCAGGGCTACCTTAATTCCGACGTTCACTGACCGCACGTGGTTTGGCTTGGGGACCTTGTGTTGTTTGTTAAGAGCGAGCCGGGAGGCACGGGCAATTCCTTCGGGTTGGTTTTTTTTTGCTCTGTTGGTGGTGGCTGTAGGGTTTTTCTCTTAGAGCCAGCTGCGTCCCCTAGAAACCCCTCAGGAGGGATCACACTGATGTTTTCCCAGGCTTTTCCAGCCGTGCTCTCTTCTCCTCTTGCTTCCCATCTGTCCTCTCCTCAGGCGCAGCTCGGCCAGCAGAGCTGCGGATTCAGGGAAGGTCCGGGCTGGTTCTCGCCTCATCTCTAAGCCCTTCCAGAAACGGAGCCACTAAAAATCTGGGAAATCTTTGCAGAGTACATGTGAGGGGTGACTTTTTTTTAAGGCCAATAAGTTTTCAGTGTATTAATGTGGACAGAGGGGATTCCCCCCCGCCTCCTGCCTGAGACAGGGCTACAGTGGTTTCAGCTGAATTTCAGCAAAAATCCACCAAAATCGGGGTCTTATCACCAGAAACGTCAGGGCTTGGTAAGAGCAGCATGGCACACGCAGGGATGAGGGCTTCCCTCCCGCGGGGTGGGAGCTCGGTGCCTTTCCTGAAGCCGTGGCACTGGGCCGGTTGCCCCCAGCATTTTGTAGCCCCTGGCCAAGCTGCTGCCTGCATCCCTGCTGGTAGCATCGCCCCTCCCCAGCATTGCCATCCCGGCCGAGCCCTGCCTTGCGCAATCCGGCTGGGTTAATAACAGGCTTGCTGAGGAGCACCCAGCCTGGCAAACCTCCCCAGAAGGGTCATCGCTGGCCCTGGCCCAGCTTGCCTAGTCTGGCAGGAGTTTTTCCGTATGTTCTCCCTCCCTTTTCTCAAACTCCTGCAAAGAAAAGGCTGTTTTCAGGCACTTCTGTGCCTGTAATACAGCTCACATGAAAAGCAGCTCTCTTTCCCCTCCCCGTCTTGCTTAGCGACGATTTCCTGGAGCTCCCCAGCTTTTCCCAATGCGCTCAGTCTTTCCACTCACTTGCAGGAGGAGGTAATGCTGGAGGGTACCAAACGCCCAGCTTAGCAAACCTCAGTAGTCGCGTACCAAAAGCAACGGCACGCTGTACCCCATCACCCTCGCCATTAAGCAGCAGCGTGGCATCTGCAAGAGTTTCCCCCTCTCCCATCACCGGGATGGGAGGAGCGCGCCGGGGAAGGGAGGATGCCTGACTTCAAAACCACCCCAAACTTCACATCCCCCCTCCCCACCCCGTTTGCAGCCCTTTCCCCGGGCGGCTGCAGGGCCGAGGGCAGCAGCTCCGCAGCCGAGGACGGCGGCACGTCCCTGGCCTGCCCCGCTCGCCCCTCGGGGTTAGCCTGCGTGGCCGGCGGTGGGTTTGCCGGGGGGGTTTGGGGGTCCCTACCTCTCACCGGCCGGCCGAGCCCGGGCTTTGCCTCCCACACGCCTGCCTTGCCGCCTCTCCCACCGCGC
The DNA here is from genome assembly GCA_009819775.1 of Phoenicopterus ruber ruber. Classification (NCBI taxonomy): domain Eukaryota; kingdom Metazoa; phylum Chordata; class Aves; order Phoenicopteriformes; family Phoenicopteridae; genus Phoenicopterus; species Phoenicopterus ruber. Next base: position 4,270,597 of record CM020221.1, read on the forward strand.
ACGACCGGCTGCCAGCCCCCTCCTCCCTTTTGGAGGGCAAGGGAGGGTGGGAGAGAGATGGCAGCCGGGCTGCGGACGGCCCCAGCACGCAAAGCCGAGGGGGCCCCCGAGCCCGCTCCCGGGCTTTGCCAGCGCAGCGGTGCCCCGGGGCTGTGCCCCGCTGGGGCGAGGGGGCGAGCCCCCCGAGACGTGTTTCCCCGGGCTTTGCCCCTGCGGGAAGGCTGAATGGTACGGTCGTGGGCTGAGCCCCCCGCGCCGGGGAGGGGGCGGCGGGCTGCCCTCCGCACGCCTGCTCCCCCTGTTCCCAGCAGCTCTGCGCCAAGCCGCCTGCTTTTTTTCCCCTCCTTTTATTTCCCCCCCCTCCTTCCTCCTCCTTTTCTGACCCTTTTCCAGGAGCCGGGGGTGTTTGAAAGGTGGTCTGCCAAAGGCTGGCTCTGCCTGCAGCCCGCTCTCTCTAGCGGGGGGATAAAGCAGGCTGGAGGCGCCCGGTGCTCGGCCGCACAAGGTGCAGCAGAAAGAGCTTTTCTCCCACCGCTTGCACTCGAGTGCAATCCTTTTCCCGAGCTTGGGACAGTCTGTCAAAGAGCCGCGTCTCCTCTGGGACCCCAGTGGGTCAAACCGGCAGCAGCCGAGCCTTTTCCAGGCTGCAGGCTGGCAGGAGCACGCGTTGGTTTAATGCAAACTACTTGTTTTTTAAATAGAGAACAAATACCTGGGCTGCCCCATTGCACCTGGTTTATGTGCCGGAGCTGCCTGCAGCAAGTGCTTGGGGTGAGCCGGGAAAAGGACGGCTAAGGGGGTGTTTGCAGGGTGTGCTTTGCTCATCGCGTGTAAAACCTTCCCGTTTTCTCACCCTGAAATGCATTTTCCTGGGCACAGCGGAGCAGGGAACGGCCCAAAAAGCTGCAAAGATTTGTCTCCCATCCCTTAGGTTTCCCTCCCACCTCTGCTGCCCCGGCACAGCTGACGCGATAGCTTTTCCCAGGAGGGAGCCAGAGCCGTGCCAAGGCAGCCGGTGTGCCTGGGCATCGCTCGCCTGCTGCTGCGGGGCCCATCCATCACGCGGGAGAGGAGACAGCCCAAGCTCCTGCCCAGAAACGGCCTCGGGGAGCCCCGAGCGTGGAAGAGCTGGTGCGGGAGGGAGAGCTCGCTGCTGTGAAAGGAAGGTGCTGGGTCCGTGGTGAAACACGGAGCAAGGCGCAGGGTTGTGTCCAGCCATAAGCAAGACGTGAACTGGTCTGGGACAGAGGAAAACGGCGCGCGTGGCACCGGGGTGAGAAATCCAGATGGTTTGCAAGCGCAGGGGTCAGCATTTTCTAAGGTTTCTGCTGACGCAGGCTGATTTGGTGGAAGGGGACAAGAGCAGTTCAAGGCATCTCAAAACTGCATTCCAGAAAGCGGCTCGGACTCCTGCAAGCGTTGTGTGGGGCTGTGGGGGAAAGCCAGCCCAGGGCTTTAAAGCTGAGCCCCTATAAATGGCCTTGCTGTTCCCGCTGCACGTGCATCCTTTGCAGCAACTGCCCCTCTTTTCAGTGCAAGTCGGGGCGCAAACCCCCGCCTGCCCGGGAGAAGGAAACCGCTGGGTACTATTTGTAGGGAGATGATGCGGCAGAAGATGCCTTGCCGGGGGAAGCAGGCAGAGAATAAAGGCTAAGGCATTCCCCGCGTCCTCGCCCCGGTGATTTGCAAGCAGCCACCACTGTGGTTGCGGTTTGGAGGCTTCGTGGGAAGCGGTTTCTGCGGAGGGGCGACGCAGCGGCTCAGTGCCAGCTGGGGAGGGAGCCCCGGCCCTGCTGCCCCTCGCCGGGTCCCGCTTCCCAGCTGCCGGGGCCGGCGGGCTGCTGGCTGGGGTTTGCGGGGAAAGCACTGCAGTGTTGTTCAGAGACACCAGAGGGGACCAGCGACTTGGGTTTCCCGGGGCGGGCGGCTTATTCGGTGCGTGCGTGGACTGTGCAGCGCGTCACAGCGAAGGGGTGCTCCCACCCGCTGCTCGGGGTCTTGCGAGGACTCGGACCGGCGGCCAGACCACCAGCATGCTCTAGGCTGGTTGCGTTCACGTTTCTCGCGCTAATTTTTCCGTATGCTGCTGCTTGGGTGGCTTGCCCCGATGCCCTGGGCTGCGTGCCCACCAGGCAGCTCTGGGGGCAGGGGGGCTCCGTGCCCGGCGGCATCTCCAGCGGGGCAAGCATTGGCGAGCAGGGCAGGAGCGAAGGAGGCACCTCCGCCAGCGCGCTGACCTGTGGGTTTCGTGGCATGGTCCCCAGGCTCAGCTCCCGTCCCGAGCCCATCCTACAGCTCACCGGGCAGCCGAGGGCCCCCGAGCCCGCTACCCCTGCCGTCCGGTGACGGCTTTGCAGGGGTTAAGCTCCCTGGCTCCAGTGGAGCAGCAAGATGTCCCAAGGGTGGGAGGACTTGTCGCGATCCGGAAATCTCTGCCCTTACACCTTCACTGCTTTTCTTTGCTCGCAAAGGTGAAAGCCACAGACGCGGATGAAGGCATTAACGGGAGAGTGTGGTACAGGATTGTCAAGGGTAAGTCCAGGTGCCCCTTCGTGCCTTGGTGCGTTTGCGCCAGGCTCTGCCCAGCCGCGCGTACGGCCTCGCTGCACTCTCCGTCCTTTTGCACTTTGCAGCCCGCAGAAACGTCTCCCCCGCCCCCGAGCAAAACTTGAGCATTAGGGTTAATTCCTGGGGGACGATTGGTCATTGATGGACACCTAGATGCCGGAGCTCCTGGCTTGACCAGGACCAAACCCTGTTGTAGCTGAAGGCGATGAGGGCTTGGGTTTTGCTCAATAATCTGCCCGTGAGGCAGCCCCCCCCCGGGGAGGGCTCAGCGGGTCGCCAGGACTGATGCAGCGGTGATGGGCAGCATCCATCTCGCTTTTCATCCCGCCAGGAAACGAGCACAACCACTTCCGCATCAATCCCAGCACCGGGCTGGTGATGCGAGGCGTGCGGCACCTGGACAGGGAGCAAAACTCCTCTCACGTCCTGGAGGTGGAGGCCTACAACACGGAGCAGGGACCCATGAGGAGTTCCGTGCGGGTAAGGACCGAGGGCCGGGCGGCGGAGGAGTTCACACGAAATATTTGGGATGCTTCATCAGAGGGCAGTCATTTCCAGCCCTCGCAGGCGTGCAGGAAGTTTGAGAGATCTGGCATGGAAACGCTGACGGAAAGTCTCCGGGGGCTGCCCGTGGGTGGAGAAGAGCTTGTTGGGGGGTTTTTTTGTTGTGTTTTGGTTTGTTTTTTTCTTTTTTTCTTTTTTTCCGGTGACATTTCGGTGCGATGAAGCTGCTAAGTGATGCGGCAGTCGCTGTCGGAGGGAGTCCCGCTCGCCTGGCGAGCTGCGGCTCTGCTGCCGGGACGAAGAGCTGAGCCTCAGCCTTTTGGAAACCGGGTCTCCTGGCCGGGCACCTATTTAAATAAGCCAGGACCTAGTGGCAATACTCTTTAGCAGTGATACGCCAGCTTCCCATGGTTCCCACGAACCCAGCCCTCCGGTTCCGTCTATTTTTAGACCCGCTGAGTTCACGGTGGGCTCTGGCCGAGCGCGACATGCCCACGGCACCAGCGGCGAGCAGAAAACCAGGAGGAGAAAGGCTGTTCCCCGGGGAAAGGGGAGAAAATGCAGCTCGACCCGCTGAACTTTGCTCAAAATTTCCCACCGAGTCGTCAGCGTTTCTCCGTCGTGGGGTCTCTCGCTGTAAGGTTTCTAGTAGGGGATCCCAAAGCACAGAGGAATTAATATACAGACTATAAGCACCCTCCGGCCAGGGAAGGGCTGAGTCACTCTGACCACAGGGCTCGCTTAAATCTGTGATGTTAAACTGCGTGCGTTGTAGTAGAGAGAACGTTTCTCCTGCGCAGCGGAGGAGTGCTGTGAAGGGTATATTTCCCCTCGCAAACATAAGCGGCTGGGGAGGGTTCGCGAGCCTGCCCGGCTCACCCGTGGTTTCTCCGGGGGGTTTCGCAGGTGATCGTCTACGTGGAGGACGTCAACGACGAGGTGCCGGTGTTCACCCAGCGGCAGTACAACCGCCTGGGGCTGCGGGAGACGGCGGGGATAGGCACTTCGGTGGCGGTGGTCCGGGCCACCGACCGAGACACAGGTGGGAAGCTGGGGGTGAGCTTACAGAAACCCCCAGTTGGGAGGGAAAGCGGTGAAATCAGCCATCGTACGGATCCTGGCTTGCCTGGGCCGAAAGCCCCACGTGGGATGGGCTCTGCTCCGGGGTCGGGCTCGGCATCGGTGGTGCCTGCCTCTTTGGGATGCTTGGCCCAACCGGCACCGTGGTTCCTGCTCCTGCCCCAGGGGACGGCGGTCTGGTGAACTACAAAATCCTGTCGGGCGCCGAAGGGAAGTTTGAGATCGATGAGAGCACGGGCCTCATCACGACGATCGAGTACCTGGACTACGAGACCAAAACCAGCTACCTGATGAACGTCTCTGCCACGGACCAGGCACCCCCCAACAACCAGGGCTTCTGCAGCGTGTACGTCAGCCTGCTGAACGAGCTGGACGAGGCCGTGCAGTTCTCCAACAGCAGCTACGAGGCCGTGATCGTGGAGAACGTCCCCCTGGGCTCCGAGGTGCTCCGGGTCCAGGCCCGCTCCATCGACAACCTCAACCAGATCACCTACAAGTTTGACCCCAACACCAACGCCCAGGCGCTCTCCCTCTTCAAAATCAACGGCATCACTGTAAGTAGCCACAGCGTGGTCCCTCCTGGCTTGGTTGTCCACCGTGGACTTTGGCATTGGTGCCTGACGTAGCTGTTCATCCTTGGCAGGGTGTGATCACGGTCAAAGGCCAGGTGGATCGAGAGAAGGGGGATTTCTACACCTTGACGGTGGTGGCCGATGATGGAGGACCGAAGATTGACTCCACGGTGGTGAGCAGCTTCTACCCACTTCCCCACCATCCTTTGCACGGGCAGAGCTGACCTCGGGTCGGCTCTTCCTCTGGCATGGGACAGCATGTCCTAGGTGCCCTCTCTGCTCTGGCCACCGGGGTCTGGAAGCCCTGATTTGGGGGAAACCCTGCATTTGCCTAAGCACGGACCAGTGCATTTTAGGTTCTACATGTCGTAGGGTGGGATTTCTCAGAATAAAAAGAAAAAAACCAAAAACCACCCCAAACCGTAGAGTTTGCAGATCGCCTACCAAGCTGAAACAGTTCTGAGGGGAGGTAAATTTGGGTGCCAAAACACTTTGCGGTGGTTTATGTTTGAGAGCGCTGCATTTGGCAGTTTCAAAGGCAGCCGAGCGGGGGTGATTTGCATTTCCCTGCCGGGGCAGGAGCCCGGTCCCCGTGCCGCGGGCAGGGGCGGTGCGGCTGGCACCACCCAGCCTCTGCGGGTTCGGGCCAGCTGGAGGAGCGGGACCCCGGGGCAGGGGGTTTGAAACCGGCGGGTGGCCCGGGCCTTGGCGCGCCCGTTGCCTCCCGAAAGGCTGCCGGGTGGCAAAGGCAGCAGGGCTGCGAGCGCTGCCCGTCCCCGCGCATGGGGGCCCTTGGCTGCGCTCTCCGCACGCTGCTGGGCTCTTGGCTGAGCCTCTCCCGGGGCGAGGGGCAAATCCACCAAGCTCATCTAGAAAAAACAAAGGGATGCACCAACAGAGGAGCCTCCGAATCGCCGCGGGGGGGTACTCGCGGCCCCCAACGCTGCCAGGGCGGGATGCGGGGCCAGCCCGCTGCCCCCTGCGCATGCTCGCATCTCCTCACGCCCCACTAACTCTTGGGTTTTTGTTTTCTCTGTTTCTCCTTCTGCTCTCCTCCAACAGAAGGTAAGCGTGTCCATCATGCTGGCATCACCTCAGGGGCCAGGATCCATCCCGAACTCCGCATCGAGCTGTGGGGAGGGGACCGAGGCGGGGGTCTTCAGCCCCATCCCACCAGCACCAGCCTCTGTGACGCCCCTCGGGACGTGGTGCCGGCCAGCAGAAATCCCAGCGCCCCGATGTGGCACTTGGGACAGCAGCTGCCGGATCCATCGCAGCAGCTGAATGGGCTCTCCTGGCTCCTGGATCTCTGTTTTTAATTGAGCGGCAACAATAACCGAATCGCCCCGAGGCGCACAACTCGCTCCCCGGCTTCCTCCGGGATGTTGTCTCATTCAGCCTGGCCACACCTGGGGGCTCGGGGCACCCATAAATAGAGCCCCGGGAACAGAAAAGCTCTTCCTCTCTCATTTCTGTGTAGCGTTGCAGCTCATTGATTACAAACGCGATGAGAGCATTTCCTCTGGCTAATTGTGGCCAAGGTAGCCCGGTCCCCGGTTGCCTCCGCGCTGCGGCGGGGTGCCCGTCCGAGCATCTCCTGCCTCATCTCTCGCCTGCCCGTGTGCCTTTTCCCAGGAGGGAGCTCAGGATTTCTATGTGCCCAGTTTGCCCTTGTTTAGGTAAATACAGGCAGCTCCGACTTTGTTGTGCCCGCTTAGCTTTAAAGCAAACCCTGCCCGACCTCTGGTGCTGCGAGCGCAGATGAAATCGCTGCTTGCGAAAAGCTGAGCGGGAAAGGATCACCCTGCGGCAGCGTGAGTTGCTCCGTGCCCAGCTATTGGGAAGATAAAAAAACGGAGGATGCTCCGTAGAAAAATCCAGCCCTTGAGAGCTGTGGCACCCTCTCCAGCCTCTAAGCATCCCTCCTCCTCCTCCTCCTCTGCATATAGGGATGTCGCTTCAGCCCCTGGGCTCGGATACCTGCGCCCGTTCCCGCGTGGGACGGACAATGCTCGCGCTGTCGGCACCGTGGGCGGGTGCAGCGCGCCGAGAGTTTGCCGGGGGTGTCGGTGTGGCTGTTGATGCCGGGTGGGCAGGGGGCCAGCTCCTGCCCGTGCCCCGCCTGAGCCCTCTGCCCTGCCCGCAGGTGACCATCACGGTCCTGGACGAGAACGACAACAGCCCCCAGTTCGACATCACCTCCGACTCCTCCGTGAGCGTGGCAGAGGACAGCGCGGTCGGCAGGCGGGTGGCCGTGGTCCTGGCCCGCGACCCCGATGCGGGCAGCAACGGGCAGGTAGGGAGGCCGGCGCGGCAGGTTTGGGGCTGCCCATGAGGCTGTGGTAGCGTCGCACCGAGGCAGAAGTGCCTCCGTCAGCGTCTTCCCAGCCCCTTCCCCTCCTCTGCATCCCCGCCAGAGCAAACTCAGGTCGTTGACGCCAGCAGTTTTGGGGGTGTTTGTGCAGCGCGTGCCCGCAGGAGAGGAAAAGCACCGTCCTTGGGCTGTCTGGGGCAAAGAGCTCTGTTGGGACACGTGTCAAAAGGAGCCCGGCGATCTGAAAACCAGCTGCGGCCCCTCCGGCCGCAGGGAGCAGCGGCGAAGCTCTTGGCAGGCTGAGCAGGAAGCTCTCCGACGTCTGTTATTGTCTTTGCCGCACAGACGGGCGTTAATGAGGCCCCGTCACCCTTAACACCGAAACACCACCAGCGTCACAGGAGGGCCGTGGATGAGACCGGGGTTGGCCCATGGGTGTTTGCTTTGGGGTGGCTGCCATTCACCGTTGGACATTTTAAAATGCTCAGAGACTTCCCAAGACGATACTGGGTTTATTATTGTAGGGTCTCCTTTCTCTCCTTCCTCCTCACAGCATCCCGTTGCCTGCTTTTTCTTTCCCCGTGATGTTTCCAGGTGACTTTCTCACTGACGTCGGGGAACGTCGGCCGAGCTTTCGAGATCCGTACCACCAACAACACCTACGGCGAGGTGTTTGTGGCACGGCCGCTGGACCGGGAGCTGCTGGATCGCTACACCTTACGGGTAAGCACCGAGCCACCCTGCTGACCTCCTCGGGCTTCTGGTTTGAGCACTGAGGCTGTTTTCCTGGGGCTGTGACCTTAAAAACAGCATTATTTTGGGGTTTTTTTGAAAAATCCATCCCCCGACCACAGATCCAAGCCTCGGATGGCGGCGTGCCTCCCCGGAGGAAGGAGCACACTCTGCGAGTGAACATCCTCGATGTCAATGACAACCCCCCCATCATCGACAGCCCCTTCGGCTACAACGTGAGCGTGAGCGAGGTGAGCACCCAGCCCTGCTCCTCTCCTTTCATCCTCCCAAGCTGACAACGGAGTTGTCCCCACCTGCCTTGTGGTCAGACCTTACCTTGGGTGATTTAAGGGTTGCTGGCCCCTTGCAAACCTCACTTCGGGTCATTTAAGGGTTGGTGGCCCCTTGCAAACCTCATTTCGGGTCATTTAAGGGTTGGTGGCCCCTTGCAAACCTCACCTTGGGTCATTTAAGGGTCGGTGGCCCCTTGCAAACCTCATTTCGGGTCATTTAAGGGTTGGTGGCCCCTTGCAAACCTCACCTTGGGTCATTTAAGGGTCGGTGGCCCCTTGCAAGCCTCACCTTGGGTCATTTAAAGGTTGGTGGCCCCTTGCAAGCCTCACCTTGTGTCATTTAAGGGTTGGTGGCCCCTTGCAAACCTCACCTTGGGTCATTTAAGGGTGGGTGGCCCCTTGCAAACCTCACCTTGGGTCATTTAAGGGTCGGTGGCCCCTTGCAAACCTCACCTTGGGTCATTTAAGGGTTGGTGGCCCCTTGCAAGCCCTCACCTGTGATGGACTCCTAATTTTGGGCTAGGAGAGAGCTGTGCAGGCAGCTTAAGGCCATGAAGCTGCAGGGACCAGCAGGAAGGAGAAGTGGCTACACACCCATGGAAATGCCACCGAAGTGACACAAGAGGCGGCGCGGTGCGGAATAGGAATTGCTTTCAGGAAGCAGCCCGGCGAGAGCTAGATAATTAAGCAATAAAACACAATCAGGCGTGAGAAAAGACAACTTATTTCCTGACAGTTTAATTCCTGGACCGGGGGGTTCTCAATTTGATGATGAAAAATGAAATACGAGTAATAGCCGGTGACACTTAGCTGTGAGGAATTGCTGCTCGTGATTAATAGCTTTGCATTAAAGTTATTACCCTGTTAGGATTTTCTTATCTATTTAATACATGTTGAGAGCTGGTTGAAGAACAGAATTTCTGTTTTGATTTCCCCCATAATGGGACTATCCAAAATAATTAGCCGAGCTCCGAGGCCGTTACACGGCCTTCACCTTTGCGCGCACACGGGTTTTTACACGCTTTCGGGCTGTGCCAGCCTAGACGGGACCTGATGTGCGGCTTTCTGGGGCAGGGAATCAAACTGGGTCGTCGCGACAAACGGGGGATGCTGTAGCGTAGGAAAAAAGAGGTGCGATTTCGGCGCGCAGCGGCTGCTGGCTTTGGCGACTCAACGGCAAACGTCGCCCGTTAGGTTTATTCCGTTTCTTTTCGAAAGCTAACGTGGAAAACACATTGCATTTCAGAGTTTCAAACCAAAATAGATCGGAGCACTCAAGCACTTCCATTGCTGAGCCTGTGGCTGATTCTCAGCTGAGCTGTGGCCTTGGTTAATTTTTTGCGCGAAGATGCATCTATTAATAATTGCATCGTTTGCAATAAGCACTGCAAAGCCAGCATCCAGCAGCTGGTGAAGGAGAGCAGCCTTCTGCTTGGCTGCTGGCTGTTGGGGCAGCGAGTTTGGAGCCTCAAGCACCACAACGCCTGGAAAAAAAACCCCACTTTATATTAGAATTGTGTTATAAATGTTACTAATTACATAGTTTATATGTTATGAGGTGCGTGGTCTCACGTCGCCTATCTCCGCCGCCTCGCCCTGCAGAACGTCGGCGGTGGCACGGCGGTGGCCCAGGTACGCGCCACCGACCGGGACGTCGGCCTCAACAGCGTCCTCTCCTACTACGTCACCCGCGGGAACGAGGACCTGACCTTCCGCATGGACCGCGTCACCGGCGAGATCGCCACCCGGCCCTCCCCGCCGGACCGCGAGCGGCAGAGCTTCTACAGCCTGGTGGTCACCGTCGAGGACGAGGGCAACCCCTCCCTGTCGGTGAGCCACCAAAAGGGGCTTTTCCAGGGGAGGAGGGAGCTGGGCAGCACTGCGGGAGTGAGCTTAGCATTGAGGTGTCGAGCGGGGAAGGGGGGGAACAGGCACGGGGAGCGATGTTTTGGTGACCTGGCCGTTCGGGTTGTGCCTCAGAGTCCAAATTTGCTGGTACGAATCGGAGCCTCCTTCGGTGCCTGGTCCTGCAGGACCCCTCTTGCAGTCGTTCGTGCAAGATGCTTTCCGTCTCGCTGTGTCGGCTCCGAAGGGGTTTTAGCAGAAGCGTTGAACTGTTTCTCTCCCATCTGTAAATGCCAAAAATACCAGCAGCGTCCCAACGGGCGAGCGTGCTGGTGGCTGCAGGAGTTGTCCTGCCCGACGGCTCCTAGCACTCCCAGTCCGAAAGGTCTTGAGATGTTGCTCTCGCCCGTCTCAGGGCAGGGGGTGGCTGGAGCAGCAGCCGAACCAGGGTGCAGCTCCCCATGTGTGTCTGCTCTGGTGCCTGCAAATGAGATGAGCTCCGCTAATTATCGCTACAGCCCTTGCGGTCCCCGCCGTGCGAGATTTGGGCAGCTTGTTGGTGGCATTGCTGCCGTCCGGAGTGCCCTGCCCGCGGTGAGCAGGGTCTGGGAATGCGTTTGGGGGCTGATGCGAGACCCCGTCCGTCATCCTTCGGTCCGGGGAGGTGACCACCTTGCCTTTTAGCTACCAGCGTGCAGGAGTGCCCGGTGGGCTGGCTTCTCTCTCTCGCACCTTCCCCGCTCCACAGATAGCGAGTCTCGTTATTTGTGCCTTTAAGGAGGACTCTGGCGGGGGAGAGTCAGACGAGCAAGTGACATTTGGGGCATTTTCCAGCCCCAAATCCCTCCTAACCCCACGGCTCTGCGGGGAGGTGTGCAAGTGCCTGCGTGCACCAAGCAAGCGCAAATCGTGAGACGGGGAGGCACGACGCCCTGCGCGACACCCTGCCAGCCTTCCTCTCCCCACCTCCACCTGCTATCTCGTGCCATCTCTCTGATCTCCCAGCAGAGCTCTCGCTGCAAAGCCCTGCTCTACATTTTGAGGAAACAAGTTGCAGCCGGCAGTGCAAACTGTGGCTTGCAACTCTCGCTTCAGGCTTTGCGCTCTCAACTCCTCCCTCCCGGGTAGTTTACACGCCCGCTTGTGCATCACCGCTTTTTTCTTAAGCCGTGCTGCTGCTGCGGCTTAAATCTAGGTAAATCTCTTCCCCCGATTCCTGTAATTGCAGCACCCGATACCGCCAGCCCCTCCTTGTCCCCACCGCCCCGGCACCCTGGGAGCATTGCTGATGCTGCCGTGGCGAGGAATGCCGTGTGCCGAGCCGGCAAATCCCATTGCCGTGGCAATGCCCTCTTCCCTTCCCGGGGCCGAGGAGAACAAGTGACACAGGTTATCGCTTCAGGCTGCCAAAGCCATGTCCCAAAGTCGCTTGACCTCAGGGTTTCTGCTGCGTGACCACCACGTTGCTGGCACAAGTTATGCCAGCAGCAACAATCAAAATCCCGCCGTGCTGAAGCGGAACAAAGCATCCAATGACCCGATTCCTGAGCGGAGAGAAGAGTTTCGGCCCTTTTCGGAGCTTGAGGCCACTTAGGTCTTGCGAAAGGCTCGTCGCTCATTGTCACTTGGTTTGTCACCTCCTAGAAACTTTGGTTTCACAAGTAAGTCTAGGCTGATGCAGTGATGCACGGAAGAAGATTATCGTTTGTAATTCGGATGTCTCTCCATGTGCTTCAAGATTTGGCCTTCTGAGTATGGGAGAGGCAGAGGAGACAGAGCTGGGAGAGGACTTGGAAGTCCCGTGGTGGTCTGTGATAGCCAGGACAGCAAGGGTGCATGGAAGACTGACCGTCCTCTTGGGAGCTGGAAATGCAGGGGCAAAAGGGTAACACGCCAATGATAAAAGGAAATCATTTACCCAAAAAAGCGTTACAGGAAAGAAAACCTTCACAAGCTGGTGAGCTGCAACTGGAAAGTCTTGGTGTCCTTGCGTGGGAATCGCGGGAGCGACTCGGGCTCTGCCCGACCCTGGTGCAAGCCTGCAGCTGCACCTCCCCACGGGCTGGCCCTGCTCCGGAGCCTTTGGGACGCTTCCCGCAGCAGAAGGAAGGATGTCTGCCCAAGGGAGCTGCGGCACCCACACGTGCCGGAGCAGGGCTCCTCCCGGCACCCGCAGACCCGGGCACCGGCGGCTGCAGCGAGGCAGGGTGGATCGGCAAAGCCGCTCCTCGCCGCCCAGATGCCTATCTCAGCCCCCGGCCCGGGCTGCTTCGGCCTCTGCAGTTTCTGTTCCTGTCCGCCCACTCCGAAACAAGAGCTGAGGTGAAGCACCGCGGCTCCTCGCTCTCCCATGAGCGAAGCCCCGGGTGCTGATGCAGCGGAAAACAGCCGGCAGCGGGGCACCAGCTCGACGCGTGTTTCCAAGCCCGGGCGCTTGCAAGAGCTGGTGAGACCCGGCAAGGTCCGTCAGGGCACGAGCATCTCGCTGGGTCACCTTCGCCGTAAGCACCCTGCCCGAAGGTGCAGTGCCGTGCCGTCTTCCCCGCCAGCCGCAGGGGTGCCGGGAACCGGCGTGCCAAGGCTCCTGCTCCAGCGTGTGTGGCAGGCTCTTTCCCCTGAAAGTCTTTAGTTTTCCTTCTGTGAGCTTTCCAGGTGGGAAATGGTCCCTGATGCCGCGCCGCACCGGTGCCTCTGGCAGAGAACGTGGCTGCTCAGCTCACCTCTGCCTGCCCGCCGCACCTGCCTGCGGCACGGGCCGTCACCAAAACCGGGATTCCTGCAGCACAGAGAAACCCGTTTCCAACAAAGCTTTGTTCCGTCATCAAACAGTGCATGCGTTAGCAAACGGAGAGACTCAGAGAGGGTTTCAAAGCGGTTAGGACCCGTGGGCAGGCAAATCCCCCCCTCCGTGCCTTTCCGGCTGCGGCCGCTGGGACAGGGAGAGAGACGCTGGGCGAGCTTCCCCAGCAAACGGGAAAGGGGCTGAGCCGTGGGTGGCCATAAGGCACGAGTCCCGTGCTCAGGAAGTTACGTCCGCGGTGGGGACACTGCCGCTGGCTTCTCCTGCGGCCAGACCATCTTGAAGTTGCTCTTGCTGAAGCCAACGCTGGATTAAACAAATCCTGCAGCGGGCCAGGGCGTCCCCGGCCCATTGCGGAGGCAAACAACGCTGTTTGCTCCAGCCACGTAGCGTGCGAATCCGACGTGCTGCCGGGGACACTCTGCCCGGGCACGCTGCCTGGTACAGCTGTTGCTCAGGTCTGACGCTGTTTTGCTATGACTAATGTTTATGTTTGTCTAGTGGCAGTTTTTTCCCTGCTTTACAACAAAAACAGAAGCAAGAGGGAAAAAACCAAACACACCCTTCGAGTAAGAGTGTCTACCGCAAGGTTTTATCTCCTCGCCGGGGGCTGAGTCATGCCGGAGCCTGACCCACGGCTTCTTATGGATAAGCGACGCCGGGGCGCTGCGTTCGGACGGAGGATGCTGTGAGGGCACCCGCGTCCCCCGGGGCATCGCAGGGTCCTCCGGCGTGGCTGGGGACGGCTGCTCTGGCCCTGCTGGCCCCTGGAGGACATGGGGGAGGCAGCCGGAGCGTTTCCCACCGCCCACTGCGTGTTCCCGTGCCTCTGCCTCTCCGCGGGGCTCTCGGCCACGTCACGGGAACATCCTCCTCCAGCACCCTCCAGATGAACTTTCTAATTTACAGGCATTTAAAAGAAAAAAAAACAAAAACCAAAACCCATAAACATCCTTATTTTTTTTCTTTTAATCGGCACTGATAATGAAACAAACAGAAAGATAACTTCCCCTGATCCCAAGCCAAGGATAAAATTGCAGCAGAAATTAAGGCTCCTCCCGACATGTGTCCAGCTGAAAACGCAGCAGCCCCACACGTCCGTGGCCATCCGAAGAGGCTGGCGGGGAAGGAGGGCTCCGTCAGCGGCGCGGAGCCTCTCCCCTTCCTGTTTTGCAAAGAAGAAGGTAGCACAAGGCTGGCTGGCGACCCTGTTCTGTCTCGCGGTGGATAACTTTACCATCCGCTCCCGGAGAGGATGTTCAGTCAAAGATGCAGAAACAGGTTGATGTTGCAGAGCTTGCACCCCTAGCAATAAGTTAAATCCGCTGTGAGGTTTGCAGGTGCGGGTCGTCCTTCCTTCCCTGCATCCCCAATTTTCAGCTAGTCCGTAAAACGTGAGCAGTACAGAGCCGTGCTGTTCTCCGTAGAAACAGGTAGCTAAACCCCAAAATCCAGGCAAGAGAGGTTCACTTCCAGCCCCAGGGCAGAGCCGGGACAGGAGACGAGGGCAGGGCTCCTGCGCTCCGCTTCATTTCTTAAGGCTTTGCTGCCCGTGGCTCTCTGTCCTCCCGGGGGGTCTCGGCCGGGCGAGCATCGCGCGGTGGCTGCCCGGTCTCTCCCGGCTGCGCCTGGTTTCCTCCGGGGTCTTTAGGCTTTCAAGGAATTTGGTGAGTCGGGAACGGGATCTGGAAAAGGGCAGACCGGGGGTATTAGTCCGGCTTGCAGCTGCGGGGACGCGCTTTGGGAAGCGGCCAGACTCTGCCTTCCTTGACCGCACTGGAAGGAGAAGCCTTGGGTCCTTCCCATCTTCAAAGCCCTGGGACTTGGCGTCCCACGTAATGCAAAGTTTGCAGCCGATGTTGAACCCCCCCAGCCGCCTTTTTCCTTCCCGTCCCTCCCACAGGCGTCCCCGTGGGGGCTCAGCATCGCCGGTCACTCACCCAGCGTCGGGAAGAAGCAGTCCCCAGGGCCGGGGGGGGACAGGGGGGTGCCAGGCTCGGAGAGCAGGTGCCGGCCGGACTCGGAGGGCTGCCGGCTGGCCATGTAGGAGAGCTGGGGTCGGGGCCGCGGCTCCGCGCTCGCCGAGGGGACCGCCTCGAAGACGGGGTTTTCGATGCCCTGGGCGCTGCTGCGGGAGAGGAGAGCGTATGAGGGGTGTGGATTTGCATTTTTATTTCAGGAGCCTTTTTATCCCCCGGGGTTTTGGCTGAGCGCTGGGAACAACCAAGCAGGGCAGGGAGCAGGTTCGGGCAGCGGCACCTCGGCTGAGAGCAACCGGGGAGCCCAGCGCAGGGGGGAAGGCTCAGCCGAAAGGCACCGTGGTTTCGAGCTGGCGTCGGGAGACGTGTGCCCTTGGCAGATGGAAAACGAAAGGAGGCGCTTCCCACTCGGAGGGAGGGAAGAGAAACAGCGGCTGTCGGGAAAGGGACAGGACCCTGGGCGTGGGTGCCACCAGCATCCCCTTCGCTCTGCCGGGCTGAGGATACACACTGGCTTCAAGGGGAGGGGAGGAGAGGACAAGACCCTTGCGGGGTCCGGGATGCAGGCAGAGGGGGTGTGAGGAGGTCGGGGGGAGCTGGAAGCACACGGGTTTCCTCACCTCTCCATCCTGACGAGCTCGTGGGCACCTGCCAGAGACAAAACGGTTGGCATAAGTGCCAGCAGCGTGATGCCCAGCATCAAACCCAGACCCACCGCCAGCGCTCTTTTCTGGTGTCTCACCCACATCCAATTCCTCCTCTTTCTTTGCGTTCCTCCCTCCCTTTCTCCCTTCTTCATCATCAGCCTCTTCTTTGCTCCCCAAATCTCCTTCTCCGCATCCCTGCCACCTCCTGCCCTGTTTACTCCCCAGCCCGGCCTCCTCTCAGACTGAAACCGCAGGCTCCGAAGAAGGGGGAAGGAGGCTCTGCCGCCGGCGCGGGGCGAGGCGAGGCGCAGCTGCGGCACCCGGCCCCCCGCCCGGCCCCGCTCCTGCCCGGATGCGCCCCCCACCCGCCTGGGACACCCTCCCGGGGCTCTGCCAGACGCCGCCCCGCCGTTCGGCTGCCCCCGGGTCTGTCTGGGCAGCCCCCTGTTATTTGTTTCCTCGTCGTCCGTGCTGCAGCCACAAGCGGGTCCCGCAGCCTGGGTTACTTGGGCGTGATGCTGCGCGGCGAGCATCCTCAGCCGAGACGCAGGGGTTTTGGCGCAGACCGTGCCGATGGAAAGCGCCCGGTGGAAATAACCTGTAGCTAACCCGATCCGGCTTATTTTCTCTTCCAATGCATGTAACAACCTGTGCTTCACTGGAGACGCTCCAGAAGCAAGTCCCCCCTGGGTTTTTGCAGCACAGGGGAGGAGCTGCACCCTGGCCACGGCAAAACGGGTGCACGGAGGCACGCGGCCAGTCTTTTCGGCCGGGGACGGATGTCGAAAGCGCGGTTGCCGTTCTCGTGGCTGGGACCGTGCCCGCTGCTGCTACAAAACCCACTTCTCCAAAGGGTTTGCGCAGCCGCCCGCTGAGCTCGGTGAGAGAAACCGCAGGGCCTCTGGCTTGCCCAAGGCCTGATGAAATTTCTGCTGGTTAAGGTGGTGCCCCTTTCTGTTTAATTACTGGAATCACTGGGAGCGGAGCGCGGGCAGGAGCTGGCAGCACCTCGGCCCTGCCTGGTTTTCGAGGGCTGGGGCAGTGGGGGGAGACCTGGCTTGCTGCAGTCCTGTTGCCTTAGGCATGTAAGGGGTCTTTTTAAAGAGAAGGGGAGAAAAAGCACAAATAATGCTTTTTCAGTCACTCAGAAGGCAAAGCTTCTATCTCAGCTGTGCAGTGGAGGGAGGGATGAGTAAAGGAGCTGGCTCTCGCAGTGGATGGGGAGGAAAGGGCTCAGCGGGGAGGGGGCCTGGCAGCATCTTTGCCGTCTCGGTGCCCCCAGCACGCTCCCGAGGTCCCCCTCCTGCCCCACGCTCCTCGCTGCCAGCCTGCAGGCATGCCCGGCCCTTCCCGGGACAGCTTTGCAGGAGGCACCCGGCAGGGACCTGTCTCTGGGCCACTTTACACGGTGCCCGTGCGACACGGGGCAGCCAAAGCCACTGAGCCCGGTGGGACACATCCCGCCCCGTAAAGGCCGTGCCGACGCAGCCCGGGAGGTGGCCGGCTGGCAAGGGGAGGGTACATACGTCTGTTGCTGACCGCTTGTCTCTGCTTGTAAATCAGGAGCAAGATGAGGGGCAGGCAGAGGATGCCCACGATGCAGGCGCCGGTTGCCAGCGCGGCGGCCGTGATATCTGCAAGAGAAGAGGGCAGAGCTGGAGCGGGCTCGCCTTGCGTTTCCTCGCTTTCCTCGAGCCGTGCCAGAAGCGCACGGGGCAACGCTGGCGTTGCCCCACGCCTGATGCAGCACGGCTCCCGCGGCCCGCTCCTAGCGGGATTCACGCTGGGATGCATTGCCGGTTGCGGAGATAAGCTCTGAGGCGTCGGTTTAGGACCTTGACCAAAGTCCTTCGTTGCTGGAGGACATCCCAAGGTCTTTCTTTGGTCTTCTAGATAGGAGGAGAGAAGCAGGGGCCCTGATAAAGCCCTTTGAAGCCAGCAGAAAGGCTCCCAGCAGTTTCAAAGAGCGCTGACTCCGACCCAGGGCCAGCTTGTCAAAATCAGGCTGCCTCAAGGTACTCGGGCACCAAAGGGCTCGTTGCCCAAGGCCTCTGCTGACAGAGGTGCCCCTGGAGAATGCTGCCCATGGAGGCTCTCCAGAAAGGTCGATGTGGCGCGGTCGAGGGCTGCCTAAATCAAGGGCAGGTTCAGCTCGAGCCCTCCTCTCCTGCACATCCATCTGGGGAAGCAGCTTCTTGCTCCGGGGGGGTGTGTTTTGGGAGGGGGATTTTTTTTTCCCCTTTTTTTGCCCGGCAGGACAGGGTGTCCCAGCTCTTGAGCCTGAGGGTTTGAGACAGAAAGCACTACTCGTGGGGAGCGGGGGGCAGTTTCCCGTGCCTGGGCTGGCCCCAACCGTGTGCTGCAAACCAATTTTAGCAAAATCTGCCTGTTTAGCAGCCAGCAAACGGGGGTAGACAGAGCGACCCACCGAGAAACCACCTGCATAGTGAAGTGTGGGCACCTCCAGCGTCTAGACACAGCGCTGGGGGAGCCTCACGTTGTCTGAGCGCTCAAGCAAGATTTGGGTTTCCCCTGCTAGAGCATCTCTGCTCGGGGCGAGGTGGCATGGGCTCGGGATGGCGGCAGGGTGTTGCAAGAGGTTCCTGCGCCTCTTTACCTTTCTGTGCCTTCCCATCTGCTCGTGGCAGCGGCTGCTAAATCCCCGATCGTGTCTGGGGGGGGCTCGGGTGCTTCATAACCATAGGGTGAATGATCTCCACGGGTTTCAGGACAGTCGTGTCCAGGTGAGGGGCCAAAGGGGGCTGTCCTCAGCCTGTCAGATGCACCCCACGGGGACAGCCTCGGAAATCACCCTCCCGACACCTGGCCGCGAGGGTGCATCTGGACACCGGTGTGTTTATAGCAAGCGGCCGTCCCTAGTGACAGACGCGGGCCAGGGTGGCGAGCAGTGCATCGGAGAGAGGGGTTCCTTCCTTTACCTTTGCTGGTGGCGGTATGAAAGGTGCAGTTTTGAAGCCCTCCTCTGCCTGCGGGGGAGAAGAGAAAAGCGTGTTGGATCTCAGGGGATTCGCCCGGGTACCACAGAGCTCCCACACCTGCTTGCCTTTACTCACCAGCGTTGAGAAAATCAGATCAGAGCACCCCAAAAGCAAGAGTTTAATCCTGGGAAGCTTACACCGAGATTCCTGCTGCAAGACCCCTTTTCCCTCAAAGGAGGTAGGGCCCATCCCTGGCCATGCAGGCTCTTTTTTTTTTTGATCTAAAACAAAAAGTATCTATCCTAACGCTGCAAATCAAGGGCAGGGGATGGCTCCCCCTCTAGCTCGCGCCGCCCCGGGCAGCTCGCCCTGCCGGGCTGCTGCCCCGAGGTTATCTGCAAGCCCTGCGTCCCGAGCCGTGCCTGCAGCCCTTCCACTCGGGCTTGCCCGCCAGCCAGCTCCTTTTATGTGGAGGTTTGTTTTCCTCTCTTCCAGAAAGAGGTTGAGGAAGATCAGCGAAACTATGTAGCATGGATTTTATTGCGTTCCAACCTCTTGATTTATTTTTTTTTTTTTTTTTTTTTTTTTTTTAATGTTCCAGTGCTCTCTGGCCCTAATTCAAACCTTCAACATCTGCTGCTGTTTTGACTCTTGCAACATGGCTTGGGCTTTCAGCATCAGCGTGCCCTGCCTCCCCAGCCCCGGGTGCTGCTCCCCAGCATCCCCCACCGGCCCTTACCCGCCGCCTTGCCCCGACACACCCCGGCACGGACGCAGGACTGGCAGGGGCTCCCCTTGCCCCCCCTCACCTTGCTGGATCTGCAGCTCCACGAAGCCGTGAGCGACCTGCAGGGTGTGGGGCTTGCCGTGCTCCCGCCTGGCCTCCATGGCGTAGCAGCAGTAATTCCCGCTGTCCTGCAGCGTCAGGTTCCTCACCACGATGTGAAAGGCTCCGTGGTGGTCGGGGACAAACTCCACCCCGTGATGGCTGGCTTGCCCCCCGAGGGAGGATTTTTGGGTGCCGTTGCCTGGCGGCTCGTGGTGCCTGACCAGGTCGTGGTGCAGCTCCTTCTCGGTGACGTTGCGGATGTGCTTCCTCTCGGAGCAGCTCTGGTCGCCGTTGCTGCTGAAGTACCAGGTTTTGTAGAGGAGGTCGTGGCGGTCGGCGAGGGGACCGCTGATCCGGCAGGTCAGGGTGACGTTCTGGCCCTCGGGGCAGACGCAGAGCGAGTACGGGGTGGTGATGAGGAAAGCTGCCGGCCCTCCTGCCGGGGGAGAAGGGGCGACAGCCGAGTCAGACCCTGCAGCCTTGGGTTTACCCCGAGTTCGTAGCAAAATGGGGATCCCTGCCCAAAGAAGCACTGCAAGCCCTGCCACCGATGCTGGCAGAGGGATGGTTAGGGCTTGCAGAGAGCAATCGGAGAGCGTGAACACCAGCCCGCAGGCGGGGGGGAAAATAGCCTTCACCCCTGCCTTAGGGCAAGAAAAACCCACGAGCTCTCCGTATCCCGAGAGAAGGGAGACGGGAAGCACGGCGTGAGCAGCAATGTCCCAGCAGGGCTGGGAGCGCAACTTCACCCTAGAAATAACCCCTGGAGGAGAGACACGCTTTAAATATAGCTGAGCATCAGCTTTTAATAGCAGCAGGGAGGCAGGAGTTTGCCCAGGGCTGGCAGAGCGGGGCGGCGTGGGGCAGGGAGGTGGGGGGTCTGCCCCAGGCGCCTGCTTATGGGGCACGGGACCTCTGCAAAGCGGGGCAGCGGGGTATGGCTTGCAAATGAGGAAATGCAAGTGCTGCTGAGCCGGCTGCAAATAAAAAGGAGAAAAAAAATAAAATAGCTTAGGAGGAGCCCGTGCCCCCCGAGATCGGGCGGGGAGCGAGTCCCACCCTGCTTGTTTTTCAGCCCCTGGGGAGGAGAAGGGGGAACTGGCCGACGCCGACTGCAAGGAGCTGCTTGAAAACGAAAACAATTTTCAGAAAGAAATCCCTGACTGCTACTGGCTGCCGAACGCGTAGTGGGAGGCCTGGCAGAGGCGCGGGAGCGTGTCGGGGGGGACGGAGGGAAGCAGAGGAGCGTACCACCGCGTTACTGGTCCCGTCCCAGCTCGCCGGCGGAGGGTACCGTGCGTGAGGGGGGAGAAAAGAGCAAAGACAGGCGAGTGCTCTGGCCCCGCCGCCACTTTGTGTTTGCAGAAATGCAAACATCACCTTCAAAAGCTGAAGAATAAGGAGATTCTAGGTTCATTTTCTTTAAATTATTGAGAAAAAGAGGTTCCCGGGGCTAGTTTGCAACAGAGATAATGGTATGAGGACAAGATGTTCTTTATTTTGGTAACATCCTGTTGTGCCATTAGCTTCGCTACCGTTTCGCTTTGAGGTTTTTCACTTGCTATATCGAGCGGGCGTCAATCACAGGCAGGGTGTGCTGCGCCTGCCTGCAAGCCATCCAGCCGGGCGAGAGGCTCCCCATCGCCGGGCCGCCCGGAGAGCATCCTCCTCCGGTGCAGGGTCACCGCCTCACCGCCCCGGCGCGGGGCTCCGCTCGAGAGAGCGAAAGTGAAAATGTCCTCTGCGCCTTCCACCCCTCGTGGTTATTTATGGCTTTTAAGACGATGGTGATCTCGAAGCCCCGTGAGAACAGCCGTGAAGCCCCCGAGTCCCGGCAGCCTGCCTCCAAGGGTGCTTGGCAGGGACAGGGGGGGTTCTGCCCCATCGGACCCCCCTAGTCTGCTGCACGTGGTGCTGAGGAGTCCGGCAGAACCGGCGACGGCGTGACCCTTGCCAAACCGCTCCAGCGAATCGCTCCGGCTTCCTGCAGGCACCTCGGCCCGCTCCCCACGCTGCGTGCAGCAGCACGTCCCCGGGCCGCTCTGGGGCAGAGGTTTGCATGGCCTGAGCTCAATGCTGCCCCGTTTCTGCTTGTTTTCAAGCCCCCGGCTGCTCCCCATCCTCAGATGCTGCTGGGGCCGGGATGCTCGGCCAGGCTGGCTGGGTTTCGGCACGCAGCGGAGCGGGTCCCCCGCCTCCTTGCCAGCGTGCCGAGCACAAAAGGCACCTCAGATGTGTTTCTCGATACCTGCCGCAACGGGAAGTGCCCCATTCACATCGGGGGTCCCCCGGGAGCCAGGGGAAGGGAAGCCAGGGCTCTATTGGAGGAAGCCGCACTTCCAACACCTTGCAAAAGTATCTGCAGGAGTCTTTGTTTTCCACCCACACACACGCCCCCCTCAAATAAAATGGGGCCGTCCCGCTCATCCCCGCACAGTTTGCAAAGCCGTGCTTTACTAAACCATCCAGCCTCCACCCCCGGGCTTGATGGGAACCGTCTGGATGGAAAATCATCACAGCCCACGCTTTCGGCAGCGGCGCCCAGCCGCGGGGAGGGGCAGAGGTTACCACGTGTGCGAAGCCTTCAGCATTACCAACTTCCCTTCTGTCTCCCGAGCAGGGGGAGGCTTCCAAAAGCCAGCGAGCGGAGGAGAAAACAGCTGGGGAGGAGAGCTGGCGTGGCGCAGCGTGCCCCGTGGCAGTGCCAGGGAGGTTGTTGTTCCCTCCCCGAGATGTAGCGAGGCTTTAAAGCTGCGCTATATGCCAGATGGTGCCCGGAGGAAACGTCTTCTGTTGGCGTCTTTACACTAAAGCTCATGGATCTTAATCTTCGCTGGGTGCTGTGGGCTTCTTCCGTGCCCAGACCCCAGGTTTGGCTCCATCCCACCACGGTCGGACCGTTGCCTTTGAAGTCAGCGCCGCTGGCAAATGCCAAAATAAAGCCAGATGTCTGGCGCTGCACAGCTCCAGCCAAGAGAGCCGGAGGAGCGCTGGATCCGTCGAGGTCCAAGCTGAGAGCTGTCATCTTGTCACCATCTGGTAAAGACTGAGGAGGTCTCAAGCGGGTGCCAAAAGTGCCCCCCTTTCTCTTTGGCACCTCGGTAGCTTCGGCTCCTCCCCACCGACCCGCGGCGTTGCGACGGTGCGGCACAGAGCCCGGCGCAGCGCTGGTGCATCTCCGGTGCCGGCACCACTGCCTAGCTTGGAACCTGGGAGCCCTCCTTTCAGAGAAAATGAAATGTGAAAAAGAAAAGCGCTAAAGCCGAGGAGCCTGTGTTGCTTTGCCAACAAACGGCTGAAATAAAACAGGATTTCATGCCAAATTCTGGGTCGGGGAGCAAAAGCCTCCCCTGGTTGCTTTTCCTAACTTTGGTTCCCCGCTATGGCAAGCAGGCGTTTGATTTACACTCCTGCGACTTACAGAAGTGATTTCCACGTCATGTCACCTCTTTCCACTCCAGGGCAATCTGGGTGGGAGGGCTGCAGCCTTTGGAGGGGCTGCCAGAGAGAGAGCGGCTGCTCAGCGGTGGAGCGAGGAACCCGGCTTTAATTCCTCTTCTGGGAGCTTCTGTAACGGCCTCACGTGAACGTGCCGCAAGCCCCATCGTCACTCTGCTGTCATTATGCTTCAGAGTTATCAGCCGGGTGAGATGTGCAGGGGCATCCATACCTCAGCACAAGGACTTACAGCAGGAAAGAAAAAGGAAAGAAAAAACTTACTGAAGATGCCAGATGCCCGTGTTAACGGCCCTCGCCTCCCGCACCCTGAGGAGCCCAATGGCTCCCTGGGCGCCCATCATCCAGGCCATGGGGACAGCAGCCTGGAGCTGCTGCCCCCGCCGGAGGGTCCTGCCTTGCTCCTCTTCCAGCACAGTCCTGGCTCGGGGACAGGGACACAATGCCGGATTTACGCTCGGGATGCAGTTTTGGAAAGCCCGGCTCAGCTGCCGTCCCTTGGGTGGAGAGGAACCGCTTCCCCATCCCTCTAGCTGCCAGGGTCCCCAAACCCTGTAGGAGCGGGATGTCTCCAAGGGCTCTGCTTCATCAAGCCCGGCTAAAATTAGCCGGGGGTTCAGAAAGTTTTGGCAAGCACCCGGTTGCACGAAGCTCGGTGTCTCTGGCACCAGGCACATGTTGAACATCGGTGTCCGAGCTTGTTGCGTTGCAGAAGGCCTGATGTTCAGTCCCAGTGCAAGTGAAATAATGCAAAGCCCCACGGAGATGCTGGGAGTCGCTCCCTGATGTCGAGAGGCTCGGATGAGAAGCAAAGCACACTTCAGTCTGCACCAGAGGAATAGGGACCCCCTGCCCATTGCAGAGGGGCATCGTTTCTTCCTGGGGATGCGCCGGCAGAAATCCTGGAGGCGATCGCTTTGCCATCCCGGGACAGAGGGGGAAGCCAAGCCCGATCGGATGCTCGTCCTCCGCCTGCGCAGGGCAGGGAGGGACCATGGTCCTTCCCAGCTTCGTTCTCTGACCCTTCATCCACAGATGAGCTGCGGTTTTAAGTGCCACCGCCCCCGTTTGCCCGCCTGGCCCCAGAGCCCCGATACAGAAACGCTGCCTGCTAGGGCTGGTGCAGAGTCAGGCGTGAAGCAGTGTGTCCCCCCCCGCCCCCCCAGAGCATCCCCCCACTGCGCTGGCGAGCGGCTGGTGAGCTTCCAGCGCTGGGAAGCGCTCGCTCAGGGGAAGTGAAACTCGGCGGCCGCACACGGTGGTCCTGGCGCAGCCGGCTGCCCGCCCGGAGAGGCTGCCCAGCACGTCCCAGCAATTACGGCGGAGCGGAGCATCCTTAGAGAGGGCATCCCGGCCCCGCTCACACAAACCGCTCCCCCCGGGGCTGATGAAAGGCTCCTTTCACCGCGGCATGGGGCGGCTGCGTGGCCGGAGACCTCCGCAGCGCCGGGGCAAAGTGCCGTGAGGGAACAGGGTGGCTTTTCCAGCTTGGGATCCCCAGCGAGGGGCTGGCAGGGACAGGGGGTGGCTGCTTTCCTTCCACACATGTTAGATCAAAGAGAAGGAAGAAGGAAAAAAAAAAACCAAACCCAGAGTTTTAAAACAGCGGCTCCCCCGTGGCCCCTTGCCCCTGACACAGCCAGCACCGAGTGAAACACTGGCTCGATCCCCCCGACTCCGAA
Source organism: Phoenicopterus ruber ruber (assembly GCA_009819775.1). Lineage (NCBI taxonomy): Eukaryota > Metazoa > Chordata > Aves > Phoenicopteriformes > Phoenicopteridae > Phoenicopterus > Phoenicopterus ruber. The sequence goes on from CM020221.1 coordinate 4,294,837, forward strand.
ATCCCAGAGCGCGAAAGTCAATACCCCCCCCCCCAAATGCCCCAAATTCCTTGTGCCGAGGCGCAGCCCCGGCCGGGCGAACGCGCCGCCCCGGCGAGGAGAGTTTCTCTGGGCAGGGAGGAGAGGAAAGCGAGCCGGAGCTTACCGTGGGAAGCGAGCAGGCAGAGCGCGGCCAGCAGCAGCCCGGGCCGGGGGGACGTCGCCTCCATCGCGGCTGGGGCGGCCGGGGGGAGCTCGCCTCTGCGGAGCCGCCCGCACGCTCTGAGCAGCCCCGCAGCGGCAGCCGGACTCGCACGCACAGGAAATTTCATTGAGATATTGCGCGCGGCAACCGAGAGAGAACTGCGAGCACCCCCAGCTGGTAAAAAGCCGCGGGGGGCCGGGGAGAGCGGCAGCACCCCGACCGGGCACCCTGCCCGCGGGTGGTGCTTCGTTCCCCACCCGTTTGGGCCGCAGCGGGTGCACCCGCTGGTTTTTTTTCCCGTACGGCGTCGCGGGGGGTAGCTTAGAGCAAGCTGGTTGCCCTGCGTGCCGTTTCGGGGTGCACGGGAGGTAGCTGAGGAGGATGCTCGCCGTGCCACGGGACACGCTGGGGCTGGTCCCCTTGGGGTCTATCTCCAACTTGCTTCGTTAAAGCACGCTTTGCTTGTAATTATTGTTTTTCCCGTGTTTGTGAGGATTAAGCGGGCAGAAACCCTCCTGGGATGAACGGGAGGCAGGTACAGGGAAGGGTAACGCCGAGCGGTGCCAGCTCGGGGAAGGGAACGGCGCTTCCCCCCAAAAAAGGGGAGCAAAGCGTCCCCCTCCTGCAGCCTGTTTGCATGGGGGGGCCTTACTCTGCCCTCAAACAGCAAAGCAGCACCGCGGGCCGGCTCACGTAACTCCTGGAGCTTCACTTCGAATTCAGAAGGCACGGAGGAAAGCTCCGGCCACCTCGATTCGAAGCGTGCAGGCAGGTGCCTGTTCCCTGGAAGGTGGAGCCCAGAGACACGTGGAGGCTTGCAAACCGCAAGAAACCTTGCTGCTAACCTGCTCTGAAGTTGGAGCGTGCAATGAAATATAGAAAAGTAGCTAATTGCCGTGCGGCTTTGTGGTTTTTACAGCAAACATGTCTGCGATGCTCTCGTCAAAAAATGTAACCCTTATCTGGCAGGATGAAATTTGTCGCTGGGGGAAGGCGTAGGCGCGAAGTCCAGAGGCTCCCAGAAAATGGCTTATCTGTGCCGAGATCCCGTCTCTGAGCTGAGCCCTTAGGCAGGGTGGCTCACTCTTGTCACCTCCCTGTCCCCAGCTGTGCCCCCATGGTGACGCAACCAGAAGACGCCCTTCAGTAAGGACATCCAAGTGCCTGTGCAGGGTCAGGCAGAGCTGGAAGAGGGGCAGGACAGGCTGAGCCTGACCGGCGGTGGAATTGGGGTGAGCAGGTAGATGATGGGACCTGAGGGAGGAGAGGCCGGGTGTCTGAGATGCTCATTTTTGTTGTTCTTCTGAGCCATGGCAGCAGCGTCTCCAGGTACTTTCCATCCCACCACGTTGCCACCCTCAGTAATAACAACCAAGGTGTCCCCAGTGTCAAGGTGAGGACTCACACAGGCCTCCCCCAAAGGCGACGAGGCACAATGGGGTTCAACCTCTGGCTTTCCCTCTGCCGTGGGCTGCTCCCCGGTGTTACCAGCGATAGTAAAAACCAGGTGAAAAGGAGAGGGATCCCAGAGAGATGTGCTTTGCTTGTGATTTAATCTCTGTATGTTTATCTCTGTACCCAGCCGTGACCTGGAGATGCGTCTGCAGCCACGGCTCATTTCGTTTTGAGCCCTGCATCCTGTTTGTGTCTCTTGGCAGGGTTGAGCCCACGTTGGTCATTGACCTTGACAGGTCCAGCCTTCCCCAGCCAGCTCCAGCAGTTGCGGAGCCAATCCCTCCACGGTGCTTAACGCGATGTCTCCATGTCCCACAGGCCACCACCACGGTGTATGTCACCATCCTGGACGAGAACGACAACGCTCCCGCTTTCCAGCAGCAGCTGTACGAGGTGACCCTCGACGAAGGTCCCTCCACGCTCAACGCCACCCTCGTCACCGTGCAGGCCCTGGACCGGGACGAGGGACCCAACGGCACGGTTGCGTACGCCATCACCGAAGGCAACATCTTGGGTACCTTCCACATCGACAGCGCCACGGTCAGTAAGGACGCTGGCCCCATCCCGGCCGTGCCCCCATCCCGCTCCCCTCGCTCCTGACCGCTCTCCCCTCGCCTTGCAGGGGCAGATCCGCACGGTGAAGGAGCTGGACTACGAGATCAGCCACGGGCGCTACACCTTGATCGTCACCGCCACCGACCAGTGCCCCATCATCTCGCGCCGGCTGACGTCGACCGCCACGGTAGGGAGCTGCCGGCCGGGTTGCGACACCGCGGCCTCTGCGGGGTCGAGGAGTTCCCCCTCACGCGAGCGGTTTCACATCTTCTTCCCAGGGGTCACCAGTCAGTTTTCCCAGCTGCGGCCAGTTTGCCCAGTTGCTGTCACTCCACTCCCTCATGGCGGTTGCAAAACAGGGACGCGGGCAAGGGACGCTCGTGGGTTAGTTAACCCAATTAGTTGGTCCTGCAAAGACACAAACAGGAGAAATTCCCTGAATTGCTTTTAAGTTGCATTATATTGTCTTTAGAGGTCCCCTTGGTTCTTCTTGCCTGAAAGGAGAGTAGATAGTAAAGCACTGCTAGAGCATTAATTTCTGCTTCATCTTTATCTTCTCAGATTATTTATCTGCTCTTTAAATTCCTTTTTCATTCCCTGTATGGAGGTTATTTAAAGCCTCTAGGCATTTTTGTTGCTTCTCTCTGTAGCTCTTCCGTTTCTCCTGGACCGCGGTGCCCTGAACTTAGTGCACTGCTCAAAGCGTGGGGAGGGCAGACTAGCAGCTCCAAAGCAGATGTTGTGCAGGAATTGAATACACTGGTCATTTTTGTGACCGAAACCAAAATTTGACGGGTTGTACGGCAGACGTTGTCCACGCCCAGAATGATTTTAGGGTCTGCAAGTGGAAGGGGTCAGTTAGGTCTTCTGCCTTGGCTCCCTGTCGTGGACCATTATGCCTCACCCAGATATCGAGCCAAGCGTTTTCTAGTCCCCCAAAAGGAGACAGGTTTTTCTGTGCGAAGAAAAAAGAGAAACTGAAGGGGAGACACCAGTGTGGGCGATTTCCAGGGATAAGATCTGTCCCTGCGAGCCTGGCAGCACTGTGCTCCATGCTGGGGCAGATGGGAAGCCTTCAGAAGCATCTGATGCTGCTGGAGATGCCTTCCTGGCCCAGGAAAACTGCAGCAGAAACCTTGAGACCTTGGGTTTACCTGCCGGCAGGGAAGGCGGCAGCTGCCGGCACGCTGCAGGCAAAGGCAGAGCTTTCCGTGCTCTTGGCCCAGCAGAGACATGAACTTGGAAACCCCTTCAGCAACAAATATCAAAGCTCGAAGGGATAGGAAACACCCTCCCTACACGGCCCAGGGAGTTTGTGCCAGCACGGTATGAAAACAGGGCTTTTAGGAGGAGGTTTAGTGATTATTTAAGATCCCAAGTGATGGGAAATCTTTCACCCTGATAAGGCGTGCCAGTGTTTGTTTTCTCCACTGCTAGGAAACAGAGCAGAGACTCGGATGTGCTCTTCTGTAAAGATTAGATTTGGCCGGTAACAAATGCCCATCTGATGGATTTTAGTATCCTTTAACCCAGGAGGTCAGAAAGCGCCTCATTTTCAGTATCTTTCCCGTAACCACCTGTACCACCAAAGCTTAACCTCTTATGAGCCACTGGAGACTCTCCTCCTCCAGCGGGCCTTCTCCTCTGTGCAAGCTCCCCGAAGCCTAGCAAGGGGATAACCCTCTTTTCGATATAGTATAGTATGGAGCTATATAAATGTCTTCTATATGTAGCGTGACTCGGTTAAAAAGCAAGACGTGAGTTCGTTGGCTCCCCAGCTTCACCGGCAGCCTCGTGGTCTACTCTCTCCTAAAATTGTTGATGCTTTCCCCTTTTGAGATCTGTAGGATTGATTTCTAGCCAGCTAAGCGTGTCGTAAGAAGGGATGCTCCGAGGGGAAACATGTCAGCGCCGTTGGTGGTGGTTTGCCTTGGAATAAGGACACAAGCTGCAAATTTTTTCGTGTTTACTCAGCGTTAGGAATGAAGCCCTTGGTGAGCAAGTGTGCAGCTGGCTGCAGAATCAGGGCTCTCCAAATTCATGACTTTGATGGTGAAATCTATGTCTGTGGTTTTTTGTCTTGGGTTTCAGGATGTGAATGTGGAGGACATTTGGTTTTTGTGTTGACTTCTCCATAATGGTGCGTGGCCTGGAGGTTGAAAAGGGCCCCACCTGCGTGGCTGGAGTGTCTTAGTGTCACTGTAGGATGGGCATGACCAGGAATAACCGAGTTTGAGTCTCTGAACTGTGAGCTGGGTGTCTGAACCCCGCAAAGCCAGAAATACGGGATGTATTTTGCAATGTCGCCCGTCCATGGCTTCCCACGCTCCTGGCCAGCAGGCTGGTCTCCCCTTCCATCCCTCTCCTCTCACTGCCCTCCACCCTCTCGCCCTGGCCGCAGGTGCTGGTGAACCTCAACGACATCAACGACAACCGTCCCACCTTCCCTCGGCCCTACGAGGGTCCCTTCGACGTCACGGAAGGGCAGCCCGGCCCACGCGTCTGGACCTTCCTGGCCCACGACGGCGACTCAGGACCCAGCGGGCAAGTGGAGTACAGCATCATCGCCGGGGACCCCCTCGGTGAGCGGGGACGTGGGGGCATCACCTCTCCTTCTGGCTGCCCCGTGGAGGAACCCGGCTTGCAGGAGCCGGCGCGGGAGCGCAGGCGGAAGCGTTTCAGAAAAACCATCCTCCCCGTCGGGTGCTTCTGCAAATTCAGCCTTTCGACACCAGGAAATCCTGTTTTGAGCAACAGGAAACTTAACCTGTTCGTGGCTGGCCAAAGGGGTGGCCGGGACTTGTGTAAGGGAGGGAGGAAATCTGCTAAACAATAAAAGCAAAAAAAGAAAAAAAAAAAGGCAAAAAAACAGACCGCAGAAAAAGAAACGGAGAGCTGCAAGCGCACAGCCCAGTTCCTTCACCCCTGCGGGCTTTGCAGGGCATTTGGGGACCGAGTTGCTCTGCACCCTGCGGTGAAGCTGTAGCTCCAGCCCCACCAGCACCCCGAAGCAGGTGGCAGAGGAGCCGCGGGGATCCCAGGCCATGGGGACGTATGGCTGTCCCTCTGGGAACGGGTGGTGACTTTAGCCCAGGGTATCTGGAAGGCAGAGCCCAGTCCCGTCTCCAAGCTGACCCCGCTGCAAAGCTTTTCTGGAGCAACCGTGACGCAGCCCCTCGGCTCGGGGGGGTCCGTGGCACGTAGCCCACGCTGCTCTGGCCATCATGGGGCACAGGCAGGTGCTTGGAGGGCTGTTGGCACCTCCAGAAAGGCCCAATCAAGGAGTGTGAGCACCTCTTATTTGGCCGTTCAACCCACGTCCCCTGCTGCTGCTGGTACCTGGGGGTGCATCGGTCCCCGGGATAGACCCCGGGGTCTGCCCACAGTCCTCCATATCTGCCGTAATGGGGCACGGGGGCCGTTGTCCCCAAGCCCGCCGTGGTGCCTGTCCCCCGTCTCTCAAAGAAGCCGCTCCCCTGGGGAGCCGGGCCGTTCACAGCAGCATGGCACGAGCCAGGGCCCCGCTGTCTCCGCAGGGGAGTTCGTGATCTCCCCGGTGGAAGGGGAGCTGCGGGTGCGGAAGGATGCTGAGCTGGATCGCGAGAACATCCCATTCTACAACCTCACCATCGCCGCCCGAGACCGGGGGGTCCCCCCCCTCAGCTCCACGGTGAGTCCCCCAGGGCAACATGGGGGGGCTGTGGGGTGCCGTCCCCATCCCCAGCTCCTTCCTCAGGGTCTCCTCTGCCTTCACTCTCCTCCCCTCCTCCTCCTCCTTCCCCTTGTCCCTGGGGCTTTCCTCCCCCAGACCGCAGTGGGCTGAGCGGGGAAACCCACCTCTTGCCCGAGGGGGCAAATAAAACACGAGAGGGATGGGAATAGGTGCCACATGCCCGCACTGCTTCTCTCCCCGGCAGATGCTGGTGGGCGTCCGTGTGCTGGACATCAATGACAACGACCCCGTGCTCCTCAACCTCCCGATGAACCTCACCCTCAGCGAGAACGCCCCTGTCTCCAGCTTCGTCACCCGCATCCTCGCTCGGGATGCGGACAAGGGCCCGAACGCCCTCCTGACCTTCGACATAACGTCGGGCAACACGGAGAACACCTTCTACATCAACAGCACTGTACGGCCCCGGGGATCGCGACCACCCCGCGCCGGGGGGTGGGATGCCGGGACACGGAGGGCGGGCACCCCTGCCCCCTGGCACCCATGGGTGCCATCTGGTGTGCTGCCTTCCCTCACCCTGCCCTGGCAGGAGATGTCCCAGGGGAAGCATGTCTCATGTCCCTTGTACCGATTTTCTCCTTTTTTCCTCCGTAGAGCGGCATCGTCTACGTGAATCGCCCACTGGACAGAGAGCGGGTGGCGGAGTACAGACTGACCGTCACGGTGAAGGACAACCCCGAGAACATACGCAATGCCAGGCGGGTAATTACGGACACTGCCGGGGCCTCCAGCGGCGCAGGCGGCAGGGCGGGTGGGAGAAGGGGCTCCTGCCATGGCCAAAAACAGGCAGCGCATTTACCCACAGCGCTTCCAATAGCAGCCTCATCCCCCAAAAGCATCTGGGGGTCGCAAGGAAGGGGCTGCAACCCCCTCCCCATCAGAGAACAGGACCAGTAGGATTTAGGGCAAGTCCAACATCTCACGTTGACTCCATGCAACAGCAGTAGACATCACGGAAGGTGGGACAAAGTTGGACTGGAGAGCTGGACAACAGCAATGACACCAGAGCATCCTTGGGCCCTGCCAAGGTGTCCCACCATCACCCTTTGGGCTGCAGGCTGGGAAAGGGTGCCCAGCCCCTGTGTGAGGGTCCCTTCAGACCCTCCAGGGTGGTCCAGGGAGCACAGCATCACGGTTGCAGAGGGCTCCAGCTTTGACCAGGAGTGGGAGAGGCAGGAGGTGAGCTCAAGGAAAGGATATTGCGGTCATCGCCCTCTTGTCCCCGTTTTCCTTTAGGATTTTGACCTGCTGGTCATTTCCGTAGCGGATGAGAACGACAACCGCCCCCTCTTCACCCAGAGCTCCTACCAGGCCGAGGTGATGGAGAACTCGCCCCCGGGTAGGTCTCTCTTTGCTCCCTTACGTGGCTCCTGGATACTCCCTGTGGGGCTGGGCGAGGGGAGGTGTCTCCTGGCCGTCGTGGAGGAGACACGACGCTGAGCAGGGAAAGGCTGCAGGTCAGTGGGACGGGGATGCTGAGTATGAGGAGCTCCTGCCGACCGCCCGGGGAGGTCAGCCTCGAGGAGACCGTGGCTTTGGTCCATGCTGCTGGTGGAAACCCTTCCCGGCACAGGTCAGGCACAACCCTGTGAGAAATTGGTCCCGTTTGGGAATTGCTCAGCTGCAGACAGCAAGACGTGCCCGTGGTCTGAGCCAAGCCCTGGGGGCAGCCTTGAGGACCTGCCCAACGTCCCTGCAGGGGATGCCGTGCCATCTCTCCATCACCAGCACCTGGAGCTGCCTTTCTCTGGGGGTTAGGGATAAAACAGTCCAGCCTGTCCAGGCAGACATTTCCCAGCCAAAGAGCTAGAAATATTCCTTTTTTTTTTTCCTTCTTGCCATTTAAATGGCTCCCTGCTCCAAGATCTCGGGTACCTCCCTGTCCCGCCATCGAGGGACATCCCAGGTGAAGGGTTTGGGTGCCTCCAGGCGATGCTCTCAGCAGCAGGGTGCTGGTGTCGCCCGTCTGACGGATGTGTCTGTCTGTTTGTTTTTAGCCGGACGTCCCGCCGCCTCACCTGGGCCTCGCGAGTCGGTCTGCAAGGCTGCAGCAGCCGCCCCCCCGCTGCCTCGTGCCCTGCAAGGCCCCACTCTGTCACCTCCTCCATCCATTCATTGCTGTCCCTCATGCGTCACTGGGGTGGGAGGGGTGCGGGGGGGGGCTCCGCGGGGGGCCGTGACCCTCCCTAACCTTGTCATCCCATCCAGGGACTCCGGTCACGGTGCTCAACGGACCCATCCTAGCTCTGGACGGTGACCAGGGCAGCAACGCCGTGGTGACCTACCAGCTCCTGGAGGCATCCCTAGGCCTCTTCATTATCGACAACAGGACAGGTGGGGTGGCTCAGCAGGTCCCTGTCCCCAGCCCAGGGCCACCGGTGGGGTCTGTCACCGGGCTTTTCCCCTGCTCCAGGTGTCATTTCGGTGAAGCCCGGCAGCATTATAGACCGAGAGGCTTTGCCGGACCCTCACCTGGAGTTCACGCTGGTGGCTCGTGATGTGGGGGGGCTGAACAGCACCGCCAGCCTGGTGGTGACCGTCCTGGATGACAATGACAACCGCCCCGTCTTCCAGCCGGCGTCCGTCACGGTGCGGCTGCGGGAAAACAGCCCCCCAGGTCAGGAGAGGTCCGGACTGGATGTGAGGGTGGGCGATGGGGAGACCTGGGTGCCCCCCTGGGACTGTGAAGATCCAGCTCCCAGTGTCAGGGCTGGCCAGGATGGGGTTGAAGGGAAAATTTGGGAATTGGGGCTTCCTGCGTTGCTTGATGGTATTTGCCTTGGGAGCGGGGGCTTGTTGCTGCTGCCCTCCGACCCTCGCTTGAGAGGGCTGTGTCCCCCCTTTCCAGGCTTCTCCGTCCTCCAGGTGACGGCCACAGATGCTGACAGCGGCCTCAACCAGCAGCTGGATTACCGGATCGAGGGCGGCAGCCAGGACAGGTTCCTGATAGATGCCGCCACAGGGGTGATCCGCGTGGCCAACATCAGCATCGACCGGGAGGAGCGGGATGCCTACCGGCTGACAGTGGTGGCCGTGGACCAGGGCACGCCAGCGCTGTCGGGCACCGCCACCGTCAGCCTCTTCATCGACGACGTCAATGACTGCCGCCCCGAGTTCATCAACCCCATCCAGACGGTCAGCGTCCCCGAGTCGGCCCCCCCTGGCACCGTGGTGGCTGAGGTGACCGCCATCGACCGGGACCTCCACCCCCGCCTGGAGTACTACCTGCTGGAGATCGTGGCTCGTGACGACACGGACGCACTGGTGCCCGACCAGCAAGGAGCGTTCGCAGTGGATTTTAGGACAGGTAGGAGAGCGGGAAGGGCGGCGCGGGCGGCGCGGAGCCCTCTCCTCGCTTCTGCTTCTTCTTCTTCTTCTCTGCCTGGAGGTAGGTGTCCGAGGCACGGGGAGATGATGTTCCCCTCCTGCCTCCCCACTCTCCTCCTCCGGCTGCCCCGTCTCACCCTGCCCTGCCCTCTCTCCCCCGTCTGACTGACTTAACTAACCCTTTTCTTTCCTTTCCGGCTCTCGGCCCGCCAGGTTTGTCTCTGTGTCTGTGCTCGTTTCTCTCTCCGTGCCATCCGTCGCCTCCCTCCATCTCACCCATCACCATGGCAGGTGGCCCCGCCGCGGGCTGGGGGCTGCGCAGCCTTGGCAGACCAGACGCGGGCACCCTTGCTGGGGGGAGCGGGAGGGGGCCTCTGGGGCAAGTGGTGGGCTGTGCCCTCAGGGAAGGAGGGCCAGGAGTTCCCTGCGTCCATTTTGGAAGCATGGAGCTGATCTGGGAAAGAAAAACGCCCTTGTTGGAAAGGATACGGGACAAGACTCTTAGAGACGCCCAGATGCTGAGCTAAGGTGGATGGGGTCGTGCAGGGGAGCAGCAGCGGTTGCTCCGAAACCCCTCTCGTCCACGCAACCCAAACCCTTCCCCTGGCCGAGGCAGCACGAGAACCTGTTAGCTGGGCGGAGTGGAGCAGGCAGGAAGGCAGGAGGTGGAGAGCAGGGGAAGAGAAGTTGTCTCCTCCCGCGGCTATCGAGTGCTTTCCCCGCTGAGCCTTTGGGGCGAGGCAGGAGAGCAAGCGCAGTGGAGGGTGCAGCAGTCGGCCGGTACAGACCCGTCTGCCGAGGGTCCTCGGTGCGGGGGGCACAGGCACTGCCCGTGACCTCCGTCTTTTTGGGGTTCCCAGGAGCTGTGAAGATCAAAACTCCCCTCAATCGGGAACTGGTGGCCACCTACGAGGTCACCATCTCCGTCCACGACAACGCCAGCGAAGTCATCGACCGCTCGGTCAGCGTGCCCAACGGTAAGCGTGGGCTCTGCCAGGCAGCGCGGGGCCGGGGCTGGCAGCTGCCGGGGCAGGCACAGCCTTTCCCAGGCACCAGCGCAGCTTCTGGGCAGTCAGCAGCTCTCCCACCTCCCTCTCCATCCTCACCAGCGGCATTTCCAGGGGGAGAAGTCCTGGACCAGCTCCCAGCAGGTGCAGGTTCTCCTCTGAGCCCTCCTCTAGTAAATGGCCTGGACATCCCAGGGCTGGACTGGGGATGGAGAGGACTGTGTGCCCATAACCGTACCGTGAAAGACACCTGTTTCTTCATTACCATCCCCATGACATCTTGCCAGCCCACTCCTGGTAAATCCAGGCCTGTGTGGGAGAAGGCACTCACAGCTCAGGAGTAGGTCTGAAGTAGGCGAGACTGTCCCACAGCCAGCTCAGGGCATAGCGGCTTTGCTGAATATTGCCATTTTTCTTGATGAACCAGCTCAGTTTAGTTGGCTTTCCTGGAGTTTCGCGCTTGTCTCTTTATGATCCTCCTTTCTCCCATCCTTCCTTCCCTTCTTTTTCTCACTTGTCCTCTTCTTCTTCTCTTTCCCTGTGGTCTCCACCATGGCTGCAGCCAAGCTGACAGTCAATGTCTTGGACGTCAATGACAACACGCCCCGCTTCCGCCCCTTCGGGGTCACCTACTTCACCGAGAGGATCCTGGAGGGAGCCACGCAGGGCACCACACTCATCTCCATCTCGGCGGTGGACCCGGACAAAGGTGCCAACGGGCAGATCACCTACGAGCTGCTGAACCTCTCCCCGGAAGGCTACGCCTGCCTCGAAGACCAGTCGGCAGGTCGGTGGCCTGGGGAGGTGGCAGTCTGGGGCAGGTCGGTGGCCTGGGGCAGGTTTCTCATTTCAGGGTCTACCATCCTCTAGGGAAGGTCGTGGCCAACAGGACGGTGGACTACGAGGAGGTGCAGTGGCTGAACTTCACTGTCCGAGCTTCCGACAACGGCTCTCCCCGCAGATCCGCTGAGATCCCCGTGTACCTCCAGATAGTGGACATCAATGACAACAATCCCGTTTTCAGCCAACCATCCTACCAGGTGAGCTGGGCTCCCCCATCCAAATCCGTGTGGAGCTGGGCAGTGCCTGCCCGGAAAGGACGGGCACAGAGCTGGGGGTCCTCCAGGGACACCTTCTCTTCCCTCGGTCTGCGCTTGAACCGTCTGAAGAAGATGGTCAACCCACCAATGTACTCTGTGGGAACATCTTGTTCTGGGTCCAGCTGTGCCCACCTCTGGGTGCCACCCTGCACCCTTGGTTACTGCCCGCTAAAACGGCAAGTGACAAAAAACCTGGTCCTGCCCGCTCCCTTTCCTTGCAGAAAGCTGTCTTTGAGGACGTGCCGTTGGGTACGGTCATCCTGAGGGTCAAGGCCACGGATGCAGATTCTGGGCGTTTTGCTCTCATCCAGTACAGCCTGGGGGATGGAGAGGGCAAGTTTGGGATAAATCCCAACACGGTAAGGAGCCAACCGAGGCTGGAACAGAGGGGGAAAAGGGAGGGCTGAGATGGTCCCACCTTGTGCCTTGCTCCCGCACCTCACCTTCTGCCCCTTCTTGAGTACCAGCTCTGCCAGATGAGATCCACCTGAAGGTCTCTGTGTGCTGCAGGGTGACATCTACATCCTGTCAGCCCTGGACCGGGAGAAGAAGGATCACTACACGCTGACAGCCGTGGCCAGGGACAACCCCGGGGACGTCTCCAGTAACCGTCGGGAGAACTCCGTGCAGGTAGGGCTCTCCTCCCACCACCCCGCGTGTGGTGGTCACCAGCAAGAAGGTGTTAAACCTCAGGCTTTCCTCCCCAGCAGGCGTGCTGGTGGCTCGGGGAGGAATTAGGCAGAAGGAAGAGCAGATGACGACCCCAGGGGCTATGGGGTGGATGGCGCAGGGGACTTTGTGTCGCGGGGACAGCGCGTCGGCAGGAGGGGACGGAGCAGGAGGGGCAGGGGAGGGCAACGCTATTGTCTGCAAGTGCTCCGGCATGAATGGGTGCCCCGGCCGCGGTGGCCCCCATTGTCGGAGGCAGGAATTCAGCTCGCAGAGCTAAACGAATAGCAGGAAGGGCACCGCGCTCGGGCAGCGGAGCCGCGGGTCACGGCAGGGGTACGGCCCCCGGGGGCTGCCCGGCCGTCTCCAGCCTCACGTCACCCCGCCGGCTGTGCTTTGTCGAAGGTGCTGATCACAGTCCTGGACATCAACGACTTCAGGCCCCAGTTCAGCAAGAGCCAGTTCAGCACCAGCGTCTACGAGAACGAGCCGGCGGGGACGTCGGTGATCACCATGACCGCCACCGACCTCGACGAAGGGGAGAACGGCGTGGTGACGTACAGCATCGAGGGCCCCGGAGCGGGTAGGTGCTAGCGGTGGGGGGTTATGATGAGGAGCAATTGGAGGAGACACAGGGGCCAAGCCTACATGCCGTGTCCTGCGGCTGGTTTGGAGCAAGGTTGCGCATGCACTCCTGGGAGCTACATGCTTTCGGTATTGCTCCACAGTTCCCAGTTCCTCGTGGCGTGGCATGTTAGGGCTTTGCCTGCCTTCGTCCTGCAGCCCAGCCTTGGCTTAGCCTCTTGTCTCCCCACCCCAGCAGGACTTTCTACGTACACTAGCATGTCTTGGAGCAAACTCACTGCACGCTTTAGAGGCTAGCTAAGAAGCGCTAGGAGATTGTGGGTGGATAGTGACAGTGCCTGAAATCCAGTATATCTCTGCACACCGAGGAGTGATGGGAACCAGGCAAAAACCAGCATAAATGTAGAGGGGAATGGCAGAACGTTCATTTTCCGGAGACCTATGGGCTCCTCTGACCGCTGCCCTGTCCCAGCCTGGGCAGGAGTGACACGCAGCCAGGGGTGGCCTGGGAGCAAGGCCCTTGGCACTGCCCAGTGGCAGGGATGCAGCAGTGGGCAGGGATGCTCTGAAAACCCTGAGACCATCCGCACCCCTGGCCTCAGGCAGCCGGCTCTGCTCCATCACCCCTTGACAGGGATTTCCCACCAGTGAGGGGTGTGCTTCAGCTGGTATACTGGTTTCTAACCGTAATTTATCTGGTGTGAAGTGTCCTGAGCCAGAGATGTGGTTTTTCTGCCCCCAGAGGCTTTCAAGATCAATAAAGACTCCGGGCTCGTCATGTCCCGGCGGCGCTTGCAGTCCTATGAGAGGTTCAACCTGACCGTGGTGGCCACGGACAAGGGGCGTCCCCCTCTCTGGGGGACCACCATGCTCCACATCGAGGTCATCGACATCAATGACAACCGCCCCATCTTCGTCCGCCCACCCAACGGCACCATCCTGCACATCAAGGAGGTAAATCCCTTGAGAGGCAGCGGGGATCGTGGCACACCGAGACCATGCCTGGGAGCGCTCCTGCCTACCGGGGGCAAAATCCAATCTCCATCTCCACTGGGGATGGAACAAGACCTTGATTTAACATGCGGCGAGAAGGTTTGGGTCATGGGGCTGGACAGTTGACAACGGCCCCTCTCCGTACGTGCAAGCGGGGATGCTGGCGCGGCTTTGGGGAACAGAAACTTCGGCGGCAGGCAAAATAAGGAAACAGCCGGTTGCTGTGTGCCAAGCCTGTTTATAAACAGGGACCCAAATGCTGACATTTAAGATGGTTCTCCTTTCTGGGAAGCCAGGCTTGGCTCAGCCCATCCCCGGCGCATGCATGGAGCAGCCACCCTGCCGAAGGGAATCGTGGCTCCATGTTGGCAGCCCCCAGTTGGGTTTTGGGCAGCGGGAGTCTGCTGACCCCGATACAAGGGGGTTTGGAGGGGCAGGGGGAGCCGGGGGCTCACGTGCAATGCCAGGGCTGAGGGGCTGCACGTGTGCAAGCAGGAGATCCCCCTGCGGTCCAACGTCTACGAGGTCTATGCCACGGACAAAGACGAGGGCCTCAACGGAGCGGTGCTCTACAACCTGCTGAAAACCGGGGCGGGGAACAAAGACTGGGAGTATTTCAGCATCGACTCGGTCAGCGGGCTGATCCAGACGGCCATGCGGCTGGACCGGGAGAAGCAGGCGGTGTACAACGTGAGCCAGGCGGCAGCGCACCCGCGGGGCGGCCGGGACGGTCCTCGAGGCTGCGGGTCCGGTGCGGGGCTGGCGGGCTGCAAGTGATGTGGTGGGGATGGGGGCAGCTGCCGCAGTTGTGAAGGTGTCACACCTTAGCAGGAACTGAGTGGTTATCAAGTGCCATCAGGGAGTTGCATCCCGGTGGGCCGACTCCCGATTCCCTGTTAAATCCCCCCCAAAATCCTCCGCCACCCAGCTGTCCTCTCTGTCCCTGCCTCAGCGATGTCTCCTGGCCCGCGTGGCTTTGCCCAGGACGGCCCTTTTGCCTCTCTCTCTCCAGCTGATCGTCGTGGCCTGCGACCAGGGCCAGCCAGCCTACGAGACCATGCAACCGCTCCAGGTCGCGCTCGATGACATCGATGACAATGAGCCCGTCTTCCTCAGGCCACCCGTAAGGCGCTGGGATGGAGGGGATGGGACAGAGGGGATGCGGGGATGGGGATGCCGGTGAGCACGTGTGATGGAGCATGCACCGCTGGGCGTCACCATGGCGGGGAGCACGATGGGATTTGTCCGCTTTTATTTAAAGCCACCTCGATGCTCATAACCCTCCCTTCTCCCGGGGTCTCTGGCAGAGGGACAGTCCCCAGTACCAAGCGCTCTCCGTCCCCGAGCACTCGCGGCCAGGCACCGTGGTGGGGAACGTCACTGGGGCGGTGGACGCGGATGAGGGCTCCAACGCTATCGTCTACTACTTCATAGCAGGTGGGTGCCGGGCGGGGAGGGAATGGGCGGCTCTGCGTCCCTCCGCACACCCCTCGCCAAGGGTTTCCGTCGCTCCCATCGTCTCCTCGCTGCCTTTCCGCCCTGGTCAATGGGCGAGGTGGCACATCAGAAATGCCAAGCCCAAAGGGGACTAACTGGGGACTCTTTCCTGCACCCAGCTGGGAACCAGGAGAGTAACTTCCAGCTGAGCCGAGAGGGAAAGCTGCAGGTCTTGCGAGACCTGGACCGGGAGAAGGAGCCGTACTACTCCATCATCGTCAAAGCGTCCAGCCAGAGGAACTGGTCCCCTCCCCGGGGCCAGCGGGCGGGCAGAGCCCAGTCCTGGGACCTCAGCGGGGACCTGACCCTTCAGGAGGTGCGGATCTTCCTGGACGACATCAATGACCAGTCCCCCCAGTTTACCAAGTCGGAGTACACGGCGGGTAAGGGGTGCTGGGGGCTTGGGGGGTGCACCAGGAGATGCTCCAGGGAAAAATCCAGCCGGTTGAAGGGGCAGTGAGAGCCAGCCCGGCCCCAGGTCCCTGTCCCGTCTCTCTCTCAAAGGGGTTGCCACCGATGCCAAGGTGGGATCAGAGCTGATCAGAGTGGTCGCAGTGGACGCCGATGTGGGCAATAACAGCCTGGTCCTGTACAACATCTTGGGCATCCGCTACATCAAGCAGCACTCCAACGACTCCGAGGAGGTGGCCAACATCTTCAGCATCGGTGCGTACCCTGCATGCTGCGGGAGCACGGGACCATGGCCAGAGACGTCCCTGTGGCCAAAGACATCCCCATGGCCAGGGTCATTAATCCTGGGCTTGTGACCGTCCTTCCCCCAGGAACCCTTGATGGAATCCTGCGAACCTTCGACCTCTTCACAGCCTACAACCCCGGCTACTTCGTGGTGGACATCATGGCCTCTGACCTGGTGGGCCACAACGACACAGCCATTGTGGGGATTTACATCCTGCGGGATGACCAGCGGGTCAAAATCATCATCAATGAGATCCCCGACAAAGTCAGGCAGTTCGAGGAGGAGTTCATCAGCCTGCTCTCCAACATCACGGGCGCCATTGTCAACACGGATGACGTGCAGGTAACTATCCACCTTTGAGGTTGCTTCGAGGGGTAGATAGCCTTCCACATGCTGCTTGGGAGGTTCCTTTGAGGGTGCACTGTCTGTATCAACCATAGACACTCCTGAGCTTGGAAGGTGATAGATACACCCCAGACTGGGGTATAGCGAAGGGGTTCAGACCGACCCTATGCCAGGCTTGAGGGTCTCTTGCCACGCAAGCACACCTCAGGGCACGCTCGGGAGGTGCCCCAGGAGAAGACACCTCTCCCGTGCTGCAGACCTTGCTGTCTCTCCCCAGTTCCATGTTGACAAGAAAGGTCGGGTGAACTTCGCGCAGACAGAGCTGCTGATCCATGTGGTGAACAGGGAGACCAACCGCATCCTGGACGTGGAGCGGTACGTCACCTCGGAGCGGTACATCAGCCAGCCCATCACCTGGCCCCTTGAGTCCTTGGGGAGCCTCGTTAACATCAAGATGCCCAAGCAACCCTTCTTTTCCCAGGGTGATTCAGATGATAGACGAGAACAAGGAGCAGCTGAGGAACCTCTTCAGGAACTACAACGTGCTGGACGTGCAGCCTGCCATCACCGCCCGGGCCCCGGACGACCTCTCGGCTCTGCAGGTAACGGCCCAGCTGGAGATGGCTGCTGCTGGCAGGTGGGGCGATGTCCCTTCCCATCCTCCATGGCCCTCCATGGCCTGGGGAGATGTTTCACCCCAAGAATTTCGGGCAGGTGCCCGCTGCCAGGTGCTGGCTCCGTGCCGGAGGTGGCCGCTACCCCTCTGTCTCTTCTAGATGGCAATCATCGTGCTGGCCGTCCTGCTCTTCCTGGCTGCCATGCTCTTCATCCTCATGAACTGGTACTACCGGACAGTGTGAGTAACGCCAGGGCTCTGCCCCACCGGCCACGATCTCCCCACGGACCACGGGGACCCGCGTGGCTGCTCCCGGCCCTGAGTGCCGGCAAGCAAAGGAGGGCATCAGCTTCCCACCACCTTCTGCGGCAGGGCTCAGCCTGGGTTCAGAAATTGCCCCTCTTCCCCCAAAACATAACGGTTTTAATACTGATAGTGCCTCTCCCTGCCCTGTCCTTACAGATGCAGGGGCTGTTTGCAGGGTTAGTGCAAATCTGTGTCCCCCTCTCCTTTTGAGCATCATCTGCCTTATTTTCTTCCCTGATTCGCTGCGTTTCTTTCGCAGGCACAAAAGGAAATTGAAAGCCATAGTGGCCGGCTCCACCGGTGAGCAGCGTTTGGGGTTTTCCGGCTGCATGAGGCAGCAGGGTGCATGAAGAGCACGGAGGGGGGACACAGGGAGACGCGGGGGATGTCAGCGGGGTGTAAATCAGAAGCGATCCTGCCCAGCGAGGCGCGATGGTGGGAGGCTTTTCTCGGCATCCAGGCTCCGCATTACCAGCCGCATCCCAGCGTGTTTCTCACGCCACCGGTGCCTTTTTGGTGGCCGAGTTTCCCTCCTGGATAAAGAAGTGCCGCCCTGTAACCCCTGCCCCTGCCTTTTGCAGGGAACAGAGGCTTCATGGACATCATGGACATGCCAAACACCAACAAGTACTCCTTTGATGGGTGAGTTCTCCCCTTCCTTCCCCTCCGTGGGTTTGCCGCCTCGTGGGATTGCAGGCTGCTCCCGAGAGAAGGATGCCTGCGTTTGGCAGCCGGGGATGCGCGGGAGGTGGAGACGCGATGCCCTGCGGAGGGATGGGGCTAGGCACACCGTGCGGGGCATGGCCCCCGGGATGCGTGCTTGCCTCGAGAGCTTTCAAAGCCAAAAGACCTTGTGCCTTCTCCTGGGACTCCATCTCTGGCAATACTGGCCAGGCTTGGGGTAAGCAGAGATGACGAGTGGGTGTTGAGACACGTCCGGATCCAGAGCAGCCGCATTCGTGCCTGCACGGGGCAGGAGGAGGCAGCGCAACCTCAGCAGCCGGGCTCTGGATGGGGTCAGGGATGCTGCCGCTCCGTGCTTGCGCTGAGGGCTGCTCCTCTTCCCCGGGCAGGGCCAACCCGGTGTGGCTGGACCCCTTCTGCAGGAACATGGAGCTGGCGGCGCAGGCGGAGCACGAGGACGACCTGCCGGAGAACCTGAGCGAGATCACCGACCTCTGGAACAGCCCTGCCCGCACCCACGTGAGACACGGCCCCCGCCGGGACACCTCCTCCCCGCGCCCGACGCCCGCGCCGCCTCCTCAGCCGCTCTCTCCTCCCGCAGGGGACCTTCGGGAGAGAGCCCTCCGCGGCCAAGCCCGAGGATGACCGCTACCTGCGGGCTGCCATCCAGGAGTACGACAACATTGCCAAGCTGGGGCAGATCATGCGGGAGGGACCCATCAAGGTGAGTGATGAGCGCGGGCATCCTCCGCCGAAGGGTCTTCTCCTACCGCTACGGCTTCGAGGTTCACGGCTGCGGTGCCGGAGGGTGATGTTGCTCCAAAAAATGCTGGGATGAGGCCAGCCTCCCGCCGACCAAACCGTCTCCCTTGGGTAACCCGTCGTCTCTCCCCCTCCGCCCAGGGCTCTCTCTTGAAGGTGGTCCTGGATGATTACATGCGCTTGAAAAAACTCTTTGCCCAGCGGATGGTGCATAAGGCCACCGCCAGTCAGGGGGACCGCTCCTCGGTCTCGGAGGTAGACGGGGTGTGCATGGGCGTGGGGAGATGCTTGCCGTGCCCTCTGGGATGCAGTGTGTCTTCCCGGCCCCGCAGGCTGCGATCGCTCCCCGCAGCTGCGGTCCCTGTCACCCAGTGGTCCCCCCGTTCTCGGCTTGGCCAAAACGAGCCAGACACTGGTTTTCCACTGAGGCTGCCGGTTCCCCGCAGCGCCCTGGCTCTCCTGACCCCTCGTGTTTCCTCTGAGCATCAGCAGCACCCTCTTCCTCGCTCTCTCCCCCCCGGGGGAGGACCTCCCTCTTTGCTCTGTCCGTCACCTCCTCATCTCTCTGCCGAGGCCGGCCAAGAAGCTGCGGGTCCCTGCACACACGCGGGGACATCTTCCCTCCCCTCTGCTCCTCCGAGCTTATCAGCCCAGCAGGTTTTTGAGGCAAAAAGGCTGGGACAGAGGGTTTTGGTGCAGGAGGGTTGGTGTGGGGAGAAGCAGCTCCTTCTGCAGCCTTCCCCCTCTTCGTGGGGGGCAAAACATGGGGCAAACAGAGTGAAGGAGAGGAGTGGGACAGAAGACACCTTTCAGCCCTTCTGCCCCCCATCCCTCCTTGCCCTGCAGCCCATCTAGCCCTCCCTCGACTCCTTTCCTTGTCCCACCACCTTCATACAACCCCAAATCCAAACCCGGCTCCAAAAACCCCACCTTGGCCACTGTGGGGGCTGCTGCGGGACACACCACCCGGCTGGCAGCCAGTGCCTGAGCCGGGGCACCCACCCGATGAGCGAGTGATCCAGCTGGAGAGCATCATCGTGCTGGTGGTCCTCATCACCACGCTCTGAGGTTGCTTCAGAAGAGGAGGGTCCCGTCCCTCCCGCTGGGCTCCGGCATTGCAGGAGGTTTGGAGGCGAGGAAAGCAGGCTCTGCTCTGATCGCAGTGGTGATTCCCCCCCCTTCCATGGACCTTTTGCAGCTGATCCAGAAGGAGCTGGAGGAGGAGGAGGAGGAGCGCAGCCCCAGCCAGGGCAGCCTCCGCTTCCGACACAAGCAGCCGGTGGAGCTGAAAGGTCCCGACGGCATCCACGTGGTGCACGGCAGCACGGGCACGCTGCTCGCCTCCGACCTCAACAGCCTGCCCGAGGACGACCAGAAGGTGCTGGGTCGCTCGCTGGAGACTCTGACCGCCGACTGCGGGGGCTACAGCGACCACAACGCCCGCACCGAGTCGGCCAAGTCCACCCCCCTGCACAAGATGCGGGAGGTGATCATGGAGAGCCCGCTGGAGATCACCGAGTTATGACAAGCGGTGGTGGCGGTGCTCCTCTAGGCAAGTCGGGGCCGGCGGGGACGAAGCACAGACCGGGGGGGGCCGTGGTGGGGGCCGGGGGCACCCCGAGCCCGGCGCTTGGCCCCCCCTTCCCCTGCAGAAGGAGTCCAGGCCAACCGGTGCGGTTCGCTCCGGCAGCCTTGGAGAGCTTGGCCCCGGGAAAGGGCTCTCAGGACCGGTACGCTTTTACTCGCCTGTCATTTATCCATGAAAGCATTAAATTTTTTTTATTTTTCTTATTAAAAAAAAAAAGTTTTTTTTTTTAAAAAAAAAAAAGAAAGAAAAGCTAAACGAATCCAGTGAGTCCAGGCTGGGCAGGGGTGAAGGTGCAGCGAAGGCGAGGGCGATGTGCCCCTGCAGCATCCCCAGGCGCGGGCTGGGGACGAGCAGCCGTCACACCTCGACCACGGGCACGGGGAGGGCCGGGGCGGCGTGGGGAGAGGCCGAGGCCGTTTGGCATTAACGTCACCTTTCCGGCAAGGAAAGACCCAAAAAAAAAATAAAAAAACAACAAAAAAAAAAAAGACGACATTTCTCCATTTTGCTGGCTTTACCAAAACGTGTTGCGACGTCGAAAAAGAGAGAGACTGACAATAAGTGGGGCTTCTGGATGTGAAGTGCTCGTGCGTGTCTTTTCTTGCCCTTTTCTTTCCCCTTCTCTCTTGCTTTTGGGTTTGTTCGTTCGGGGGGTTTGTTTCCAATCGTAACCTTGTGGAGAGTTTCAGGCACGGTCTGTTACGGGACTCAGAAATACACTGTCTATGGCTTTGGGTAACCTGTCTGTCGTCCTTCCTCCCCGGCCGCGCCGCGTTCGTCATATGCAAATCGCTTTTTGAAGAGAACCCCCACTTTTTCCCTTAGTTCACCCCTCAATCCATCACCTTCGCGAGATGCCGCCCCGGGTGTTGCTGCGCCCTGGGTGTTGCTGCGCCCCGGCTGTTGCTGCGCCCCGGATTTTGGGGGAAGCATTAAACCTCCCCCAGGTTTCCCCCCCCCATTACTGCCAGCCCCGGGAGAAGGAGGAGGGAGACAACCAGCCGGGCTCACGGGAAGAGTTTATTTGCGGTGAGATGCTCCCGTGCACGCTCAGGACCGGGCACTGCGGGCGTCCCCCCTCCTGCGACGGGGAGGGACGAGCCAGCGCCCCGCCGCCCCTCACCACCCCGGCTGGGTCAGCACAGGACCCCCCGGCGGGGAGGTGTGCCTGAAAGGAAATCTTTGCCCCCAAACTCACTCATTTTTTGTTCAGGGGATACTTAAAATATATATATATCTCTCTATCGTCTCCAGCAATCAGCTGGACACAAAATTAGTGTACTGGAGATGTCATGCAAAGCCAGGCATTGCAGGTAAATTTAATCCACTTTTTGTTTCTTTGACTGGCGACCAGGGGAAAAATAAAATAAAATAAAAAGCCACCTCAATTTGAAGAGGGACCAGCAAAGCGCTGGGCTTGCCAAAAGCCCACGGGACCTGCGGTGCAAGGCTGCCCGTGGCCGGGAACGGGGAGCCGGCGTTTGGGCAGCAGGAACCGTCCCGGCCCACAGGGACGGATCCACGTTGCAGGATCTGGGCTTTACAAGTGGTTCAGGGTGGGATGGGGATGGGGATGGGGATGGGGATAAGGACGGGGATGGGGATGGGGATGGGGGTGGGGATGGGAATTTCAAATTGCCCTGGGAGGCGTCAAGGCTGAATCCCCAGTCCTGAAAACGCTAACGAGTCCCTTAACCTGATTTGGAAATCCAAGCCCCAGGGGTGGAAAAGGAAGCGGCAGAGGCGGCTGGGGCACCCCACAGCCCCCGCCGGGGTGGTGAGGCCGGTGGGCTCCTGCCATCGCCGTCCGCGGGTGCAGGCGCGTCCCAAGGGAGGGGGGGTCCGGGATCCTGAACCAAAACGGCGGGGCAAGCCCGGCCAGCCGGGGAGGTGGCTCCTAGTTCCATAGGTGACGCTGGCAGTGCTCGACGGCCTGCGGGAGAGACGGGGAGGGATGGCGGGGGGAGGCAGGGACCCCCAGCACCCTGCCGACCCAGGGGAGGGGACGCGGCCGACACTTACGTGGCACTCGATGGCCGTGGCCATGTTCTTGCACCAGTAGTGGGGGCCCCAGGCGCAGGGGTCCGAGCCCAGGAGATCCTCCTCGCGTGAATTGCAGGCTCTTATTTTCTGCATTGCGACGGGAAAAGGGGGGGGGGGGGAGAAAAAACCCCCGTGAGCACCCTTTGAACCCCACTGCCCCTCTGCCAGCCCCCCCAGGCTGGTGCCCATCTCGGTCGGGGCTGCCCCGGGGAGCGGGCGCAGCACCCGCGGCGCGGCACGGGGACACTTACGGTGCAGACGAAGGCAGGGTCCATCATCTGCACGAGGAGCCGCATGGCCGCGGGCTCGTACTGCACCACGAGCGCCTCGCACTGGGAAGGAGAGAGGGGGTGAGCCCGGCGACGGGGGGGCCGGGGGGTCCCCGCCGGGCTGGGCGCTCCCCCTCGGCTCACCTTGCTGGTGAGCGGCGTGGGCAGCAGCTCGCAGCCCTTCTCCAGCACGTCGCCCAGCTCCGCCAGCGTCTCGTTCTTCAGCAGCTCGTTATCGAAGTAGGTGATGACGATCTGGCAGACGTTGCAGAAGGCGCCCGCGCCCACCGCCAGCTGCTCCAGCGCGGGAACCCCTGCGGGGCACCGGGGGGGGCCGTTAGCACCCCTCCATCGCCCCGCTCCCTGGGGAGCTGGTGTCCGGGTGCCACCCCGGCTCACCTCGGTGGGCGTCCCCGCTCCGGGGGCAGCAGCGCAGCATGGTGCAGACGGCTGCTGGGTCGGTGGCCTCCAGCAGCATGATGACCACGGCTTTGCCGTAGGAGTCGACAAAGTCCTTGCACTGCCCGATGACGCCGTGGGGCAGCATGTAGCACACCTTCTCGATGTCGTTCACCAGTTGCTCCTGCCAGGAGAAGGCAGGCAGAGGGAAAACCCCCCCTCCTTGCTGCCCCCTTGCCCTCCTGTCCCGGCCCCCCCCATCCCCGGAACGCAGCAGCGGGGCTCACCTCCGTTATGTTGTTCTCCAGGAGGCTCTCGGCCGCCCTCACGGCGAACTGGCACATCTCGCACAGCGGCGTGGTCCCCTCCCCGTCCTGCCGGGACAAGGCGGTGGGATGCGTGCCGAGCCCCCCCCCCAGAGACGCCCCCATCCCGCCCAGCCATCACCCCACGGAGTGGCCAAGAAAAAAAAGTAAAATAAGGTTCCTCCTTCCCAGGGTTTGGATTTTAAGGAGCACAGCGGAGTCGGGGGGGGTCCCTGCTTACCCCCAGCACGCTCAGGACCTGCATCACCTTCTCCGTGAGCAGTGTGTGGAGGGGCAGCGCGGAGGTGGAGGAGCAGAGTCCCAGCTGGCCGCACAGCTCCATCGGGGCCTGGGGAGAGAGACGTCCCGAATCGGGCGGGCATCGCCCCCCACCTCCCCACGGAGGGTGATTTCAGCCCGTCGGGGCGTGGGTCTCGCTTACCTCAGCCTGCTGCCGGTGGAGGGGCCGGAAAATGGCAAGAAAAAATGAAAATAAAAAAGAATTACAGCGGTTGCAAGCCAGAGAGAGGGGGGGGAAATATTTAAAAGCTTGTAGGAATACAAAGCAGCGGGTTTAATTAAAAAATCGAGAGCAGGGCCCTGCATTTACTGCCGAGGTTCCCCTTGGCTGTGCTGCCTGGCCCCCCCCGCCGGCGCCCACCCACCCCAGGGAGCCACTTACCATGTACCGGAGCAGCTGGGCGGCTGTGTCCGCGTACTCGGCCAGGTAACGCTTGCACTATGCGGGGGAGACACAGCGTCAGCGCCCCAGGCTGGACACCCCACCACCCTGCCCGCACCCCCCGGGCGCTGCTCAGAAGCAGGCAGCTGCAAAAGATGCTCCCATGACATGGAAGAGGAGGAGGAGGAGGAGGAAGGAGCCCGGCATGATGCCGGTATCCTCACCCGCTGTGCCAGGTTGGGCGCCAGGCCCTCGCACGCCTGCTCGGCACGAGCTACCAGCCGCTGGGCGAAGGCGGCGTCGGTCCCCAGCTCCAGCTGCACGGCCGCCACCAGCTGCAGGCAGTCCCCGCACGCCTCTTCCGTCTCCTGCGGGACAGCACGGGCAGGGACACATCGGTAACCCCCCCAAAATAAAACCCAGCGCCCCCAGCGCCTGCATTTGCAGGGCTGGGATTTAAATGCTGGTCGCAATCTGGGGCAGTTTTTTGGCCAGCATCTCTCTGGTTCCCCCCCCGCATCCTGCAATATCCCGGCCCCAGATTGGTGACACCCCTAATCAGACGCCATTTCATCTGTGGGGTAATTTTAATGTGGTTTTTTTTTAATTATTGTTAAATAGGTGATGCTTAGGTGAGTCTCGCCTCTGCCACGGTACCTGGGCCTTGCCACGAGGCAGGTCCTGGGGATGGAGCAGGAAGGGCACGTTGGCGATGAAAGGGGCGACCAGGTCAGCGAAGTCCTGAGCGGGGCCCGTGGGGGCTGGCGGCGGCTCTTGAAACTTCAGGGCCCCCGTGGGGCTCTCCCGGGGCTGGCACAGCTTGATGGTCCCGCACACCACCTTCGGGTCCGACTGGGGGAGCAGAGGGGTGGGGGCTTGGGGCTGCGCCTGCCCCATCGCCCTGCTCCCCCCGCCATCCCCGTGTCATTTCCATCCCTGTCCCACAAAGGTTTTGTCCCAGGTTCCAAGAGCCTCCCTCGCCCTGCCAACCCCCAAGGCATCCCAAACCACGGAGAAACACAAATCCAAGCGGGTGCCCCCCGCCAGTTACCAGCACTTGCTTGCCCAGCTGGACGAGGATGAGGATGCCGGTGTCCACCATCCTCTTGCACTTGACAGACCAGTCCTGGAAGGGCAGGTACTGGCATTTCTTATCCAAGAAGACCCGCAGCTTTTCCTAGGTGATAAAGGGAGAGCTCAGGGCTGGGCTGGCCCCGCGGTGGAGGGGGGGACACGCCAGCCCTGTGATCCCCCGCGCCCCCGGCCATGACCCACCTCGGTGCGGTTGTCCTGCAGGATCTTGCCCACCACGGAGACCGCCACCTGGCACAGGTGACACGGGAGCCCCTTCTGCTGAGAGAAGGGACGCGTCAGGATGCTGCCACGGCACCCAGACCCCCTGCATGCTCCCCAAATCCCAACCCTTCATCCCAAAAACACCCCACCAAGGGTCACTTGGGAATATCCCGGGATGCCCACTCATTCTTGTCGCTCACCCTGGAGGCACATTGCTGCTCGAGAGCATCAGCAGATGCTCCTCTGGGTGGCCAGGCTGGGATTGTCCCCCCCAGCCCCACGTTTTGGGGGGGGGATGGACGCATCCCTCCATCCCCCTGCATCGCCCCGCTCCCGGTGCGGTTACCCTCAGGGCCTGGTCCCAGACGGTGATCCGGCAGAGCTCCAGCGCCCCGCACTTGGTCGCTGTCGCCACATCGCGGCACCAGTCCTCCGGCCGCTCGCCGCAATCGTGGAGGGGGCTGGCCCCGGCTGCAGGGGGGAGAGGAGACCCTCAGCCCCCGGGGCACCCCGAGACCATCTCCTGCCCCCCACCAGCACCCCGACCCCAGCCCTGCCCCGCGAGCCGAGGGCGACGCTCCTCACCCTCCCGCTGTGATTCACCCTCGGCTTTTGCAATGGTGGGGGGGTGGCTGGGTTTTATAAACGATTTCTTTAAGCCCAGCAAAGGCCGGCTTTGCCGGACCACCACGTGCTGCTGGCTTTGCCAACGGGATGTTGCAGCGGCTTTGGGCCAGCATCAAAAGCAAAGTGAATTTGGGGCTCATCCTCAGCCTGGCAGCGCCCTTCAACACATTGCTTATAAAAACAGCAGCTGCTTACAAAAACAGCACTAAATCTTGCAAAACGAGCAAATCAGGGGTGCCAGCACTCAGCCCTGCGCAGCAGCCGGCTAGCCACGCCGCGGCTCCCGGCAATGATTGTGCAACCCCGGTTTTGGGTGGGTTTTTTTTTTTCATTTCCTCCCAACGACAGCATTTTCTCCTGGCTGCAAATCCCCGGCACGGCAGCGGCGGCATCGCCCGCCCCGGCCGCCCGGGCAGCGCGGTGGCGTGGCGCAACGCCGGCGGTTTAATTGCCACCTTGGCGTGTCAGGATTTATTTGCGATGGGACAAGTGTTTATTCCCACTGGGGGCTGCACCCACCCAGGATGCGGCCGGGGAGGAGGTGAGGAGCCGGCGCAACCCAAGCCCTTCGCTGCCCTGCTTCGGAAAGTCGGGGGGCACGTGGGGAGCAGCACACGGACAGACGGACGGACAGACCCTGCTGCACGCCCTCCTGCAGCTGGCGTTTCTAAGCAAAGCACAGCCCCCCCAGAGCGGTTGCATCCAGCTTTTACCGCCCGGCCCTGGCCATACGATGTTGCACAGCAGAAACAAAGCCAAAGGCGGAAGCTGCTCCTTCCACCCACCCTGCCCCTGTCAGGTTTCTCCCCAAAAGCTGCTTTTCCTGCACGCCGCCTTCTGGCAACGCCTTCGGCTCATCCACGGGACGTGTCGGGGCAGCGGCTTGAGATGACAAGTCCCCGGGGGCGAGGGCTGAGGGGAGGGGGCTCCCGAGCCCCCCACCCGCCCCGCCTGCTCCCAAAAGCGCTGGCGCAGCTCGGCGGGTGCCGGGTGGCGTTTCAGCCCCGATTACCCCATCGGGCTGACGGCAGCACCGGGGCAGGAGCGAGCCGCGGGGCAGGGCGAGTCCCCCCGGTTTCCCATGCGCGGCTTCCCACACACCTCTCCAGCAGCGCGATGCCGCGGTCGCCGCATCAGCTGAGAGATATATACTTTTTTTTTTTTTTTTTTTTAACCCTGGTGCCAGCATCAGGGCGAACAGGAATGGCAAGTCAGAGGATGAGTTCAGGGGCAGCACCAAAAAAAAAAGGAGGAGAGGGGAAGGGAGGCAACAACCCACAGCTGGTTTCTGAGCTGGTCCTGCCTGACCCACGGACACGGCCATCTCTCACAGCCCCGTGCTGGAGACCGGACCAGTGGCATAAGGATGCTGCCAACAACAGCATGGGAGGATTTGGCTGGTGTAAAAGACACCGGAGGTTTGGACCTGCACCTTTCTGGCTCATAGTGGCTCTCAGCTCGGCCCTAACTCCTCACTCTGCTCAAGCTGAAACTCGGGCAGCGAGTGTTGAGCCGGAAAAATAATTAATACCAATCATAACACTCATCTGCTGAGAGCAGGGGAGCTTCCCCGGGTGGAAAGCATCGCCACGGGGCAAGCAACCGGGGCAACCGGTGCCCCGTGAGCTCTCCTCCACGTTTCAAAGCCGTGCCGGAGCTGCCTCGGGCTGACGGGCACCCAGGCAGCAGGACATCGGACGATGCTGATTTTGGCAAAGCCCCGGCACGGAGCGCAGGGTGAGGCAGGGATGCTCCCATGCCACGGTGGTGGCCCCGGGCCAGCTGCCAGGCCCTGGGGTGGGGTGGGCTTTCCCCAGGGGGGATCCAGCACCCAGCTCCGGATCCGGCAGGGCTGTGCCGGCATTACGCCGAGCCCCAGAGCGCGCTGGCTGAGCCTGCAGAGCCTGGCGAGCAGGTTGTGACGTAAACCCCGGGGGTGGTGGCGTGGGCCTCGGTGCCCCAGTTCCCGGCTGGGCGCACACCCTTGTCAGAGCAAAAAAAAAAAGAGTATGTGCACTCTTCCCAGCACCAAAATCCTTCTCGAAGGTGTGCGGCGGCCCACCGTCCCACAGCCCCCCCACGCCACACAGCCGAGCCGCCGTCGCAAGAGCAGCCGCCGGCTTCCAGGGCAGGCGTCGCCCCAAGGACGGACGTGCCGAGCGTGGGTGAACTTTCCTGCTCTGCCTGCTGCCGGCTGGAGCGCCGGCCGTGCCGCCGCGCCGCACGTGCGCAGACACGGCTCCTCCACCGCAAAGCCAGCGCCGGGGCAGGTCACGTCAGAGGAGCCCGATGGGCCGAGCCTGGGGTAATTAGGGCACAAAAGGGGTTCTTCCCTCTAAAAGGGGTGGGTTGTTGCCTACAACAGCTTTCCTGGGGAAGTTTCCCCTGGAATAAGTCATTTCCCCTGGAGCAGGGGTGGGAAACAGGCTCTTCCCAACCTGTTTCCTGGGGATGGGCAGGTGTCCTCCAGATATCACCTTCCCACTCTTAGCAGGGGGATACCTAAGGGACAGCAGGATAAGCTCGTCCGCAGGAGGATTTGCTCGGAGACAGTCAAAGCCCCGGTGAGGAGAGGTCTCCAAAGGTGCTGCGGTATTGCACCTCGTCACCCTACCCCGAGCTGGGCAAGCCACAGAGGAAAGAGGTTTCCTGCCTCCTGCGCCTCCGAGAAGGCCCCTAAGGAAAGGGGCAGCTTCAGGTGGCACCAGGGAAGGCTCCCCCCAGATCGCACGTACGCAGCCAGGTCCCGACACCGAGAGCAGCAGGGGCAGCACTCTTCCCCCTGTGCTGCGGAGACGCATCAACTGGCCTCCCTCCTTCCATACCCCAGCAAAACACCGGCTCCGTCCAAATCCTCAGCTCCGTCCAAATCCCCGCCGTCCAGAGAAGGAAAGAGCAAACCGCTTTTTGCCCCGAAATCATCTTTAAGGGCAGAAGTCGCAACGCTGGCATGCAGGCGGGCAAGAAGTAAAGCAGCCGGTGGTGCCGCCTGCCCCAGCTCTCCTCTGGCCTAACTCCACCACCACAGAGGGACCAGGACGCACGCTACGGAGCTTAACGCTACAGCTGGGACTGGTTTTGGGGTCCAGAGGGGTTTTCCAGGCTTTCCTCGAGCCCTACCCCCAGGCCTGGCCTTACCTTGGTAGGAGCCCAGGCACACGGAAAGGATCAGCAGCCAGCCACTCCATTTGCTCTCCATGCCGTTCCTAAGATAGTCCTCTGTGGCTGGTTCCTCTCCTGTGCTGCTCCCAGACTGAGGAATCTTGGAATGGGTTGGGAGAAGTAGTGAGAACCCACACCTACGCAGGGCAATTACCACACCCCTCTCCTTACGCCTTGATTATAAAATCAGCATCAGCCTGCAAGTGGAGGGAGGGACCAGAGCCCGGCAGGGATTCCCGGGAAGCCAAAACCAGCCCAGAACCTCAACGCTCACCTCACCACTCCTGGCCGCAAAGGGTGGGCACGGCCGGGGAACACCGTCCTAGCGCCACGCGATACAGCCGTTTTCTGTGCTCTTTGCTCCGCAGAGCATCCTCCCTTACAAAAAAGGATCAGCAGTGCTGATAAAGACCAATAAATTTAAGACAAGTGGATCGATGGCATATTTAGAGGCAGCGAAGCAGTTTGCTTAAAGCATTTAAAAGACATTTATTTTACTCAAAATAAAGCAAGGAACGCAGACAAAAGGAAAGCCACACGAAATGCAAGTCAGCACCGAAGCCTGATGTCAAGCAGCTTCAGCAAGAACTCCCTCCAGCCTGCGCAAGGCCCAGAAATTGCGACACGGGGCTGTTGCCTCACATCAGGCATTGCGTTCATCCAGGGAAGAGAGCGGCGGCAATCCCTGGGCAAGCCTCTTCAACCTGCAACCGCGCTCAGTGTAACAAAGGCTTGACGGGACACGCAGGTTGCAAGGCGATGGCAACACAATGGGAACCCAAATCCTGCCATTCGGCCCCAGATTCCCAGTGACATTTTGGGACATGCCCTCTCCCGGCCCTGCAGCAAAGGGGAAGCTAACAAGATCCTTCAGCGAGGAGCACGCAAGGAAATGAAACACACAAACTTATCGGTTTACAGGAGTTTTTATTGTTCATTAAGGAAGCTTTTGTGCAAAAAAATCAAGACAATGTTCTTTAGAAAGCAACTGCACGTGTCCCCCCAGCGTAACTCAAGCGGGTCAGGCGCCACCGGCCACAGGAAGGGAGAGAACTCAAGAGACTCCCAGCGTGAGCACAGGATTTCCCCCAGTTCACCTCGCTAGCATGAATCCTTCGCTACTAAAAACCCCAAGAAAATTAAAACCTTGCCAACCTGTAAGAGCAAGTGTCAATCCATCCCCACCTCCCCCCCCCAAAAACTCACGTCAAGAGAACGCGACGCGGTTTAAAAGATCAGATGCCATACTACATGCCGTGGTGTAACACACCGCGTACCTCCAGGGCAGCGACGCTGAAGAGAGCCCATTTCCTATCTGGCGTATCTACCCCAACTGGGATACACGGCTGGAAACACTGCGCAAGCCTGCCAAGACAGAAAGCTGCAGGTATTTTACATCTTTAGGGGAAAGTATTTTTCTTTTCTTTTTTTTTTTTTTTTTTAAAGCCACAAGTGCTTCAGCATTCTAAACAAATGCAAACAGGAAAAGACAAACCAGTATTGCTATCTGTCAACACTGCCCGGACATTTAGTATGTACACGTAGTAACAGCCGCAGTCGAGTGGTTTTCCATGAAACTGCCTGAAAATTACTTTGCTTGCTGCTGAAGCGTTGTTACTGGAGCTCCCGCCTCACCCAAGACACCAGAGGAACAGTAGCAGTTGCCGGCACCTTCCTGAACAGGACTGGAATTTTCAAAGCTCCACCTCTGCCCAGCTCCTCCTTCCCAAAGGTCTCCTCAGAGCTACTTCGGTGCCTCTATTTTGGGGGCCAACTCGCTCAGAACTACGCACTGAACGCTGGTAGGGGACGCCAGGTCCGTCCCAAGCAACACAAAAGCACGATCCTCGTTCTCGAGGCCCCTACGCCTCAAGGGCCCGACTCGTTTCCAGGGCAGCAGCCTGCCCTGCGAGGCTTTTGTTCAGAAGTTCAGGCCATTTCAGCGGCACGCTGCAGAGGCGGGAAAGGCAGGTCGTCAGGTATGCCAGCAGAGCTGCCAAACACCTACCACAGCGCTCTCGCCATCTCCGCTTGCTACTCAGGCGCATTTCCCGACAGAAATGGGAACTCTGGGGAAAAAAAAATTTATGCTTCAGACTACTCAGAAGGGTGAGCGTCAGTGAGAGCGGGTGGCAGCAGTGGAAACCGCCCACGAGCCTCATAGCGCCTCTGAAGTTTTACATGACTGAAATACGCTATGAGAGAAAAATAGATCAAGGAACAAACCGGCAGTTTACAATAAAACATTTTTCCACGCGTTCTGCCCTCTATGCTGAGCTCACTTTGACATAAGCGCAGCCCCTGCTGCCTTTTTTCCCCCTCCATCTTCTGCCGACCCAGCTCGCTCCACCTCCTTGGCACCCGGCTGGCTGCGTGTAGGAAGCTGCAAGGCTAAGCAGAATTGAGCAACTAGGATAAGAAAAAAGGGAGCCAATTCCTTAAGTACGTCAGCATGCTTCAAAAAACTGAAATCCCACTGCGCAGGGCTGGACAGCAGAACACCCATGCTTAGACCGAGTGGTCCAAGGAAATAAAAAAGGACATGATCAAAGGTTGAGGGAGGGTTTCCTTAGCTATGGTAACACCAGGAGCCACAAGCGTGGTCACTCAAACGCAAAAGCGTGGTCACTCAAATAAAAAATGCATCTTTTTAGGTACCAGTTACTTTGAAAGTCAGCTTGGGCACACAAAGTCCCCTCCTCTGCATCTGTAGAGCTTTGAAAATTCCAGCCGAAGGGATTCCCAGATTCAACATTATCCCTTAATGTTCCCCTAGGGTTACACAGAAAATTAATATTCCAGCCAGATGTTAAAAATGCAAAGCATGTCATCTTCCCAACGCTGATTACAGAAAGACATTTGAAAGTTTAGTCACTATCTTGTTCTTTTTTTAAATTAAAAGATAATAGCCTTGTCTCATTTCACCTTCTCTGCCATTCTTCCCAGCACCTAAAAAAAACCACTTCAGCCTACCAATTAAAAATCTACAACACACTGACTATTTTTAGGAGCATAATGAGTTAAACTGTACAATCAGAAATATCTTTGTTAAGTCAACAATGAAGATCTGATCCTTCAACAGCAGCACTGCTACAGAAGAGTTACAATACAGGAACTTGAAGGTCAAATTGTTAATGAGGCAGAGAGGAGGGACATTTGAGATACAGCTCTCCGCCAACCTCGGCCCGCATTTTTAAGAGCCATGGCAAACTTTCAGAACTGGAAATTCTTCTTCTAGTTCCACACATGACGTTTGCAGTGATCAACAGCCTAAAGGGAAAGAAATAGCGTATGTTAGTGGAAAAAAGCCTGTTTGCAAACAAGCGTGCATCTACACATAAAATTCAACACCTTATTCTGAGCCAAGACCTTAGAAGCAAATCTGTTTTTCTTAAAATCAGTGATTCCAGAGAGGACTAGAATAACTAACATCCTCGTCCCCACCCAGAAGCTTCAGGAAAGAATGTTGATGACCCTTAGCCATGACGGCCTGGCAAAGAAAGCATCAGCCCACAGCAATACTGGAAGCCAATTTTTAGAGCCTGATGAGAGGTCGTGACGCGGTCTGTTGGCTGCAGGAACACAGACTAAATATAAAGCTCACACTGTACCTTACTATAGATTCTGAAATGCTAGCAGTCAGGTGGACGATAGGAACGAAAGGGAGAAGAAACTGCTTTAAGAAAGCTAAGGGCTACGGAAGACCCTCTAATCAAACTCAACCACCTCCAGCTAGTACCCTTTTGCTTCCTGAAACCGGACTTCATCCACTTGCAAGCGTGGTATAGAAGCTGGAAAAGTAGTTTATAAGGCGCTATCAAAGACCAACGGGAAACTTGAGGCAGAATCCCGCTTTACGTACGTTGCACTGAGCAGCAGTCTCCATGTTCTTACACCAGTAACCTGGACCCCAGACACAAGCGTCATCCCCCAGGAGAGGCTGTTTAGCTGATCCACAGACTCCAAGTTTCTGTGAAAAGAACAGCAGAGTCAGCATCTTTCTATTTGCACCAAGAGATCTCCACTCCAGCCTTACGTCTGAGCTTCCACCTGACCGAGTGTGGAAGCGACACTGAGGTAGCTTCAGGAGTTCCCACAGTACCACACTCAACTGACAACTCCAGTCACCCTTGCAGCTGAATGAGTAGACGTGAAGCAGTAATCCGACACGAGGAAGAATTAAGTTACCGCAACTGCTTCTTCATATTAAAGTTTTGAGAAACAGAGCTTCTATAGAAAGGGACCTTTCTCAAGGAATGTCATCCAACTTCCTCCCGTCACATTCAGGGCACACTACACCTTGTCACTGAACCTCAACAGTGGATAACCACCGGCAGCTCTTTTCTTCTCTCCTTCCTTGCACAGGGCTGGCAAGCAGACAGCTGTCCATTCAGTAAGCCCGAGGCCTTGCACAACTGCATTTGCTCTGAGCATTCAGTGTGCTGATTTTTATTCCAGCAGAGTTTCTGCATGCTAGGCACTGAAAGGCATACAGAAGAGGAGGCAGGACTGTGTAAGAGCCCCTACTCAATAGAAACTAAAGGCAATACTCACAGTGCAAACAAAAGTGGGATCCATCATCTCTGCCAGGAGTTGCACAACCATGGGTTCGTACTGTTCCACAAACTGAACACACTGTAACAAAACACAGGTTGAGAGATTCTCCTGTTAAAGCCTTAGAGAAGAGGAAGATACGGTCCTTCGGCAGGCAGGCCTCTACACTACTCCAAACACACCAATAATACACTCCAAACTGAAAAACCAGAGGCTTGAGCTCTGCAGACTGGAAAGGACTTGGCATCGCACTAATCACACAACTAGATCATTTTTTGCTAGCTCATACCTGCCTGCAGCTGTCTGCAGACAGGTTATGATGAGAAAGGGGTCAAAAGGAAAAGAACCAAGCAGGATAGACTTTGATTTGCAAAGCTTAGTCTCTAATTGTGGAGATCACTGCTGTCTCAAGAGGAAAGCACACTGAACAAGCTGGAGACAAACATCCTGAACAGGATGGCAGCAATGCAGTAATGACTCTTAAGCACTTTTAGCCCAAGTAGTTACCATTCACTTCAGACCAGGCAGCAGCACGAACGCTTCCCATCGACAACAGTCAGCCCTCTAGTGGGGACGCCACCTCTGAAGCACGGAGAGACGCTGGCGTTCTCAGCAGAGACTAATAGCACCGATTAATAAGCGAACCACAGCTATTAAACTGCCTCGCAGCAGTTAGCAGAAATAGCTGTTTCGTAGCTGCTTTAAGCCTGTATATCGTACACTCAGTAAACCTGCAAGCAGTTGCCACTTGCTGACACTCAGCAGCCACTTAATAAGATTTCCAGGTAAATCTTGATAGCAGTGGCCTAACAGGTGTTGCTTTTTGCCATCTCACTGGAATTACACCAGCCTACTTCCAATTACTTTGTTAATCCCCTGAACAGGATCAGTGTTGAGGAAAAAAAACCTTCAGCTGTTCTCACCCACTGTTCTCAGAGGATGTCCAGGCAAACCTTTACTGACTGCAAATTAGGACAACAATCCAGCCAGTCAGTGCAGGCCCTTAAGTCTCCATCTGTTCAAAGGACTGCCAACCCCCACGGATGGGGAGTGCGACAACCCAATCCCCCTGCACCCCAAACTCCTTCCAGCCTCTAGCAGGGGGGAGACATTCCTTCAACTCAGACCTGCATTACACTGACTACTCTTATAAAAACCACCATGAGATGCTGCTCTCTAGTTTTCTCCCCCCAAATACTCTGCAGATGTTTCATCCTTCCGTTCATCTCTATCTGCCTTGTTCTGACTGGAAGGCAGGCTGCCACACAGCAAGGACTGTGTGGTTGTTTGACTGTCTCAGATCAAGCCTGCTACCTCTTTTTTGCTCTACTGCACACGAGAAGCTGCTATGCTTTGGTGCTAACTAGTAACGGGAAAAACCTGGGAAGGATCAGGTTGCTGAACACAAGCCAGTCCCAGCTGCACCTGTGGACAGTTTGTCTCCAGCCAGAGACCAAGGCAGTCGGCCAAACACAGAAACCTCTATATGAGTACCTGGACATTTCTAGCAGAAGCAGAGACACTTGAGAGACAGACCTAAAATTAGCATGTAGAGAGAATATCAGGTGAAACACTGAAAATGAGGTAAGCATAATTGTCACTGCAGGACCTATGTAAACCCAACAAATCAACAAGGACAGTTCCCAACCATCAACAAGACCGTTGCTTTTTAGCCTGCCTCCTGCACAAGCACTTTACCTGCTCACTGACAGATTCTGGCAGGAAGTGGCAGACTTTTTCCAGTAAAGCCTCAATTTCAGCTGTTGTGGCATTCTTCTCTAGTTCTTTGTCTGCATAAGCTACCACCATCTTGCAGATATCACAGAAGCCACCTGCAGGTTTCACCAAAACTGAGAACGAAAAAAAAAAACAAACCATCAGTGCTTAGGTAGTTCCCCCAAATAGCAGAAAGGAGGCAGCATCAGCAAAGTACTAAAGCACACGTCCTCAAAAGAGATACAGTCATAGGTGAACTGGCTCATTTTGCCACACCACCGACTCCTCATTACCAACCTGGCTGCTGTGGAGGCTTGTTGGCGGCACAGCATTTCAGCATAACGCACACAGCTTCGGGATTTGTTGCCTCTAAGAGCATGTCAATCAAAGCCTGGCCGTAGACATCTATGAAGTCCTTACACTGGTCTTTGACACTTGCTGGGAACAGGTAGCAGATCACCTCCATTTCATGTACAATCTCCTCCTGATGCACAATGAAGGATGCGTGGCAAATGAGGAACAGAAATCTGACTCAATTCGTAAGTACATGTTTTCTTACTCTGTCCCACCCAGGATGGAAATCTTGCTCTCATGAAAACAGGCAATAAAATTAACTTTCCTTCCCCCATTTTAGCCAAAGACTAGGAAGAGGTACCATTTCCACCACTTACGCACCTCTGTCTTGTTGCTCTCCAAGAGGCTAGTCACTTCTTTCACCATGGTCTCACATATCTCACACAAGGAAAAAGTTTTCTCTTGAACTGAGGGTTTCTGAGTACACAGAACAAACATACAAAACAATGAATCAGCAGTTGACCACATTTGACAGGGACAATGCGTAAAACATCAGTCTAACAGCATTCATTCAGGTGCAGCACACCAATCCATTTACCTAGCTGGCCAGTTTGAGCTGAATTCAAAAGGTCACGCAGAACCCACAACCAACCTCAAAGGTCTCAGTAAAAAGCCTTTTCGAATGAACAGTCATTTTGTATAACTAATTAAGACTACAATCTCCAGGTTGTATAAGGAGAGGGGATGAATCTAGTAGACACAGAAATAAGCAGCTCCACAGTGACTCGAGTCAAGGGAAACATGAAGTGTTCTTTAAAATACGCTAATTGAGGACCAAATTACTGATTTACTAAATTGAGAGCATGCTCCTGTTTGCAAAGGAAACCTAGAAATTGAGGGACTTGAGGGAAATTGTTTGGAGCCTGTTAATCACAAGTTAACTGTCCTAAAAAAAGAGACTTTCCTTTTCAAAAAAACCTCAGCACTTCTTGCCCAAAGGCCATGGGAAGCTAAGGTGCTTCTCCAAACTCAGAGCTTCAGCATTTTGACTCTGATCACGCATCTGCACACGCAGAGTGCTGTCCCATTTTTAAAAGGGATCGAAGCTAAATCCAAACGTAGAGCAGAACTCAAATTCAGCAATTTGCCCTCTAACATCTGAGGTGTCATTTAGAATGGCTGTTACACTCTACTGTTGGAACAAGAGTTCCCATTTCAGTGCTGAAGTATTACCTTACAGCTTCGGTTTAGCATAGGCTCTGCTATTCTAACAATCAGCCAGCTCTCCTACTTCACAGATCAATGTCAGAAACAAGAGGAGGCCAGGAGTTTATACGCAGGGAGACTTGGATTATTCTGTGCATAAAAGCTCGTATTTTTCTGTTTCGCCTAGTTCATTACACTAAAGCAAAAAGGAAGGCAAAGCTGTTGAGTACAAAAAGTCCATCTTACCTCCACAATTTCCATTTTCACTTCATGAACCACTTGAGCTGGCACCAGAGTCTGAAGGGGAACAGATTTCACGGAAGGACAGAACCCAACCATGGCACAAATGTCCTTTGGTTGCTAGAAAGAGACATATAAGCCATTTTTAAAAGTCTAGAAGACTCTGCCCTTTCTATGGAGCCTGCGAGGGGGCACAGAGAACAAAGTTTTAAAAGGCTCCAACACAACTAGAGGTTTCACGACTACTTCTACTTCAAGTATTGCCAAAGCATCTGATATAGTTATAGGCAGGACAACTACCAGATGAAATTTAGCAGTTCCTTTAAAAGAGGAAGAGGTTAGGCCACATCCATTTAAAAACCCATTTACCACGAGCTGATACACTAGGCAAGTCCTTCAAAGGAGTTGACTTAAGAGCTACCAACACCAAAACAGGCCACCAGCATCACATGACACCTGCATCCACAAAGCTGCTCCCCTGAAAGCTTTAAGTAATCACAGAAGAGGCTAATTATTATCCTGACTTCAGAGTTCACCCAAAAGCTGAAAGAAATGCCTAGGAGAAAGGACTCCTTTTCTCATTCATAAACTACCTTCTTTAAAGCAGCCAGTAACATCACATTTTGCAAACAGAAACAGACTCCCGCATTACTGAACACAGCCTATAAGAAACAAAAGTTAACCGGGTTAAAACCTAAGCCTAACCCTTTTTACAAGTATCTGCAGTAACTATATCTCAAGTGTTCTTTTCACAGTAAGAGGGAAAACAGCAAACAGAAATAAAGCCCTTCAAAAAGGCTTTCTAAGTCTTTCTCCAAAGTTTTAGAAACATACATTACTAAATGCAAAAGTAAATGCTGGACATGAGGCAAACTGCTCTAAGGAGGCCACGTTATACCCACACAGAGTGAGAAAGGCTGTACAGAGTAACACACAAAACTTGAATTTTCCCACCTAAAGTCTGCTTAAGCTAAAAAAAGTTACCTTTGGTCCTATGGGTAATTAGAAGATCATACCCCACCCTGTCACCAGGGCATCAAGCTTCTTACAGCAGAGGCTTATGCAACAGTTAATACATCATGCCACAACCTCATGCAGAGGGAAAAGCAGTATCTCAACGATACAGTGCTGCTTCAGACTACTCCAGCCAGTACCTTTAAGTCAAGCCCTTTGGTTCATGCATTGTAAGAAGCGTTTCCAGATATTAATGTTACAGCAACACCCACATACACACGTGTTCTCTCACAGAGAGATGACAGACACAAGGTCTCCCAGGACTGGTTAAATTAAAAGCCCAAATAGCTCTAGGAAGCAGGAGCCTAAAGGACTCCTGCATCTTCTTTTCCGTTCATATACTCCAAACATCTATACCATTGTCCTAGATTTAAAGGTTAACCAAGGAAAGACTCAGGGACAGCTTCACTCAAGCCCTTTTGAGCCCAGACTTTAAATCAGAAGCTGATAGGAGCCACTGGCATGCTTTTTCTACATCTAATCCTTCTTGTAGGAAAGTGAGCATATTTTCTGCTCCACTGGCCAAAGCATAATCAAGCCGAAATCTTAGTAGCACAAACTGGTATCTGGAGCTGGAAGTAGGACTGATCCACTGGAGGAAGTCTATAGTCTTTCTCTGTTTTAACCACATAAATATCCCTTGTATCTGTCAACACTGAGTACAATCACACCACGTACACAGCTAATAGAGCAAGAAGTGAACTACAAGCCCTTTAAGTGAACTACAAGCAGGCTATCACCGCAGGCAAGTTGCTCACCTACCTGATCCTTCTGTTGACAGGGGAGATTGGAGACAGAGGAAGAAAGGAGAAATTAAAGATAACAGTTAAGAGAAAAAAAAAAAAAAGTCAAGCACTTGGAACTGCATATACTCTTTCCATGAAGATGATGGAATATCACATGATCCCCACCCCAAAGGTCCTTAGGCATTGCTACAGCAACTCATATTTAATTGCACAGTGCTAACCAGTGTTATTCATTTGAAGTTATTAAAGCATCCTGGGCCAGACTACCTCCAAAGATCTAAACAACGCTCAGCCGGATGCAAGGTGCGGTCATATTCCAATTTTGGGTATTAACAACACATTGCATTGCAACGCTTAAAAGGAGAAACTAACTGTTGTTGGAACAAAGATTTGCTCCCCTCTCCCCCAAATGCTTAAGAAGCAGTATGGGCTTCTACTGAAAACAAAAAAAGGCCACTGTGTTGCCAAATTCAGGTTCAAGTCAGCCACATACTCTATTCATACATTCACCTACAATTTGTTATGTTACTTGTGGCATCTAGGCACTGCATTCTCTAAGGAAAGGCTTACCCTTTTTTCTTTTTTTAAAAAGGCTTTGAGATCTCTGGATAAAGAGGTGCTATGGAGGTGGTCAGAGGTAAAGTATATTGTATGTTGCTGCAGAAGACCAGAGCTGGCGCAGTACCACTCACTTTCCATGGCTCCTATCAAGAGCCCAGAGAGCAGGAGTCTTGAGACAGCAATTCCAGAAGAAGGACATTTAGTCTTGCTTCAAATAGACACATTATCCCTAACACTTGAACCAATTTTGCAATACTGTGACAAAGACCAACTCTAATATTCTTAACACAGTATTTGGTGGGGAAGGGGAAAGTGGTGTAAGTGCAGGACTGAGACAGAAGCGTATAAAGGAACATACGTAATGCATCTTCTGTGTTTCAAAGGATTAGAGTACCTTTTGCGCCACTGAAATGGTTGTGAAAGAAAAGGAAAGTGCTAAAGAAAGCATTCTGAGACTGAGGTTACTATCCAATTAAATGCCAAGTTCAAAGCTACACAAAGCAGAAAAATGAACTGAGAGCAAATATTATGTTCTACTGATCTTACCATGTGCATCATCATTTGGATAGCCAAGTCGGAATATTCAGAGATATAGTTCTTGCACTGCAGGAGGTGGGAAAAGAAAGCCTTGTAAATATCAAACCACTTAAGCTGTAGAGTTAATCTATAATTTTCTAATACATCTCAAGGTATTAATTTACCTGCTCTACTTAATTATTCTGTTGTCTTTCAGAGCTTGTCCCAAATAGAAGATGGCATTTCAGGTTACACAATCATTGCACACATAGCTGCTTATCTGATGAGTCCTTTTCTCTGCCGCTCAGAGCAAAAGCACTCCTCATTGATAGGATCACATTACCCTGCCAGGTCATTTTTATGAAAAAGGCCTTTAAGGGCTAGCAGCCATCTTGGGTCTTTTTCCTCCTCCCCAGGCCCATACACACTACCCCACCCAACTTTCTTGACCAGAAAGTTTATGATTTCAGTGTTGTTATTGTTATACTGCGTAACATCTTCTACATGGGACACACTCTCCTTTGTTTTATTAAAGGGAGATTACATCAAGAGGATTAAGGCACTGAACAAACTATTTTATGTTTGCGTACAGGAACAGATTTTTAAACAAACAAAAATAAAGATAGCTTACCATATCAGACATTCCAGGTCCCAAACGGTCACACTCCTCCTTGGCATGAGCAACTAAAGACTTCACAAAAGATGAATTTGTCCTCACAGCTTCCTGAACATCGGTAACCAGCTGAATGCAATCTTGGCATACATCCCCACTTCCCTAGGGAAAGAGCGAAAGGAAGCTTAAGTCGATGTATCTTCACATAGCACATTTTATAGAAGCTTCCATTACTACCAAGTCTTAAAAGCTATTTTAAACTATATACAACCTTAATAAATACTCTCTAGAATACTGAACAGACAAGCTGCTGCTGGTAAGTGCACCAGCCACTAGATGGAGATTAGGTACCTACTTGGCTCTGAAACCCGAGATAACTGTTAAGATACCCAATCTCCAAAATCTCTTGGTTTTGTTACAGACCACAGTGGGAAGGTTTCTAAGTTTGGCACAGATTTGTCTGCTCCACCCACAGCAGCTTGTTCTCCACCCACCCAACTGTTTAACTCCCATATCTAGGCTTGCTATCAAGACTAAGCCTCTACTCAAGTTCATTGTCTCATCTACTCCTCTTTATCAACTATTTGTTCTTTTCTGATCCAGCCTGTCACCTCTGGATTCAGAGACAAATGCTCACCCTGAAGGGCACAGCTAGCAGATTACTCAGAATGGGGGAGAATTCTTCTTACTTTGAACACTGGTGCCAAACTTGCTCTCAGAAGACGTTGTTTCCAGTAAGACCTGCTTGACTACTACAGTCCTGGATAGGAACAGCCCAGCACAAGACTTGTCTTTATAGACTGCGGTTGTTAAACCAAGATTATACATATGGTACACAGGGGCTGCAGCTATCATCTTACGTAGCTTTAAACCCACAGGTTAAGGAAAAAGGCAGCTGTCTGTACGCAGCAGCACGAAATTCAATAGGAGACACTCACGTGAAGCACATCAGCTTAACCTGTGCCCAGTACAACAATCCCTGACCAAGAATCATCAATAAGTTATTATGCAAAGGAGCACTGAGGCTCTGGAGGAAAAACACGTGCTTCTCTTGCACGCTGGAATAGCACTGCACCCTTACCTTAGACTTCTGCTTGGGTTTGTCCTGAGGGTAAAGGAGAAGCGGCACGTTGGCCATGAAAGGGGATGCCAGTTCAGAGAAGTCCAGCTCTGGTATCTTATTGGACTGGAGTTGTTTCTGAAGTTTTATTGCTGCAAGGTGCTTCTGAAGGGACTGGCACAGCGAGAGGGCACTACATACAACTTCAGGTTTATCCTAGGGGAGGTAAGATACAGACATAAAGCTCTAGACTGATGGCACTTTTATATGAAAGTTCAGAGTAGAGAGTCATTCACAGCTGAAACATGACAGGAAGGGAAATGGTTTCACAGCAAGGAAGCAGTCTTCAAATTTACACCATTAATTGCCACATCACTGATCCATACAGGATTAAAGGATCGCATGCACAATCTTATGTAGAAGAGAAATTCAAGCACCAACAGAAGCACAGCTTTTAATTCCAACAGTTGCAAATTGTTATCTACTTACTAGCTCTTCTTTGATCATATCCATGATAACTGGTAGGTAGGAATCCACAATTTCTTTGCACTCAGAGACCAGGCCTTGGTCAGGAAGAAACTCGCATGTTTTTTCCAAGTAAGAACGGATCTCATCCTATAAAAGATGAGGTTGGCTATAGACTATCAAAATATCTCTCTCTCTCTCAAATGCTTTTTCCATTCCCAAAATGCACGACACACAGCCTAAAAAAAAGCCCCTTGGACTCCGGTAGGTCTGGGCAGTTGCCAAGGAAAACTAGAATGAGGTTTTACATTATAGGTCTACTTTCCCCAGTCCTGGACCTTCGATGAGACCTTGCCAAAGTGAAAACATGAAATACTGCTTGCAAGGCCTGCACAACACAGTCTTACCAGCACAGAACATTCACATTTAAGAAGAGGAAGTGAAATTATGGACTAGTGGGACAGTGATTTGTTTATACAAAGTACTCCCAGGTTCACAGAAGAAAAAGGGAGGAAGTGCCCACAACCAAAGTCCACTTGGGTGTAATCATCCACTTTTGGAGACTGCAGTATCCCACCTTTTAAGATCAATGGCCCACTGGCACAAGAACAATTTTACTAGGCATCTATAGTCAATCAGGGATGTGTTGGAGCATGAGAGACTCTAGAATTTGCTAATCTCTAAACCAGAAGAGGCTGTTTAAAAGCCTTTTCCCATGTACCCTGGCCCCTTTCAACATTTGCTGCTTAGGTTGGGAAAACTTCACACAGACTACTCTTCCACCCCCTCACCTTGCGATCTTGTTATGGCAATGAAATCAAACAGTGCCTTGGGGCAAGGAGAAGGGGAGCTCTGCTTACCTCGGTGCCATTATCCTTCAAAACCTTGCCAGCCACTGTCACAAGTTCCTTACACAAGTCACAAGGGATACTGTTCTGGAGAGAGAAGTAGAGAGTTACTGTGAGACAGAATTAAGTACCTGTAAATACAGTGTGGGAATAACAATGGGAAGAACGAGCACCACATTTGGAATTGAAGTCAAGGAAGAAATACTGACTGAAGTCGGGGTGGGAAGAGGTGTTTTTAAATAAAGAGCCAGGCTATTCCAAGCATGTCCAGCTCCAGTTTCTTCAGTAAACCAACATGGTATGAAGAAGCAGGCATGCTACTACTTGCTCATTTCACCTAGTCCCACCTCCCTTGAAGTAGAAAGTATATTGCCCCGAGAAGCCTTCTCCCGAACCTCTTTTAACTTACTCTTCAAAGAGTTCACACTTACTAGAAATTCCAAGAACTTTTCAGGCAGCTTCACCCTTTTCAGTTGTGCTCTGCCATTCCGACACTCCTCCCTTCCCCTACTTTTCCACAAACTGAAACGTATCTTGGCACAGATATAGCCAAGGTGGACTGAATGCAGCTATAAGTAAAATGCCTTTTTTCCCCTAGAAAATTGTGAAACAATACCACAAACTACAGCTACATCTAGTAAAGCAGCACTCGCATTTAGTACAAATGCAACTTGAAAAGCCACACTAAATGCAACATTTGTACCATTATTTACTGTCATAGCTTACATAATTTAACATATGCTGCATCCTTTGTGGAACATTAACTCACAAGAAAGACCTAAAGAAGCATACAGCTTTTTTTGCAATAAGCCTATCATGTTGGCATTGCCCAAGTTAAGGATAACAAAAGGCTCTATGAATTAGGAGTTGTTTCAATAAAGAGGAACGAGTCTGAAATCCACTAGCTCCATTCCACACATTGCTCGGTGATTGTGCAACAGGTCACAGGAGAAATCAGCAGACAAGTTGTGCAAGCCAGAGAAGTGGAAAGCAACCTTTATCTAGCACCCAAATTAAGGAATAGTAACCAACGCATAGTCAGATGTAGCACTTAACTCTGATCAGAGACTTGAAAAATCTTCATCAGCATATGGAAAACAGCTACCTCAACTATAGGTGGGAAGAGGTCTCAGTAGTTGGTACTTACTACTGTAGGCTTGTTCCAGACATTCTGCTGGCAGTGTTTCACCGCTCCGCACTGCGATGCCGTCCGAACACTCTGACACCATACCTCCGGACCCTTCACACAGTCCTTCTGCCACAAAACAGGGCTTGCCACAGCTGCCAAAGAAAGAACCATTCTTTCACGATTGCGCATTTGAACCATTTCCACTCCAAAGCAAGCAGGTTAGTGCTGTACGGTATAACCACAACCTTGCCATTAGGCCACTTAGGTTTACTAACATTTTTAAGCACATTTCAATCCAGCAATTGAAACATAAGAATGAGTCCCAAATACAGATTACACAGCCAAAGAACTCCAGAAAAATCAAAACACTCGAACTTCCCTGCCGAAGTGCCTGAGCACCTCAGCAGTCCATTGCCCCATCAGCCACCTCTTTTTTTTTTTTTTAAAAAAAAAAGAGGCAAAACCAAACCCTCTGCTTTGCTTAGCACACAAGAACTACCAGATGACTCAAAGCAGAAAAACTGCTTATTGCAGAAATCCACACTTCAGACAGCTGATTCCCAAAGCTACACCCCTCTCCACGCGCTTCCCCCCCCCCCTCCCCCCCCCGTTCTCCCATCCTACTGTCCTTGCAGCCACTTCAACTCTGAACCTGCCATCACATCTAGCTTGTAATTGCTGTCTGCATTCCTTCTCCCAGGTGAACCACCCTTTTCTCATACAGCATCTGTGAGACCTAGCAAACTAATTGGATTAGAAGCCACAACAACGCACACATTACACGGAGGACTTAAGAGGCAGGTGCGGACCGAAACACTGGTCATAAACAGGAAGTTTCAAGAAAGTCAAAGCAAAAGCGGGATGGAAAAATACGTGAGACATGTTCTGTCAAATAGGTTTTAAACCCATTAAATCTACTTAGACTTTGTTTCCTCTTCGTCAGTTCCTTCAACTGTGTACAGAAAAATTTCTGGGGGGAAAATTAAAAAAAAAAATTAAAAAGAGTGTAAGTTCTTGTCTGGACATTACCTCCCACCCCAGGTGGAATTGTCTTGCAACATATGAAGTTTTGAAGTAAAATACAGAATACCATTTC
Organism: Phoenicopterus ruber ruber; assembly: GCA_009819775.1. NCBI lineage: Eukaryota > Metazoa > Chordata > Aves > Phoenicopteriformes > Phoenicopteridae > Phoenicopterus > Phoenicopterus ruber. The sequence continues at coordinate 4,339,778 of CM020221.1, forward strand.
TGGGCAGGTTTCCTAAAGAAGTGTAAAAGATCTGCACTATTAGTAATAGGACAAGTTAATCAACTGCACCTTCTAGCTGACTTCCCAAGCGTTTTTGGGGTTTTTTTATAGACACCCAACTTCTCCTACTTTTCTAAAATCATCCTGTCTGTCGGTAGGCTCAGTTTCTTCAGCAGTCAGTCTCCTACATTGCACTAACCTATGAAGAAACAACTCCTAAAATCCTACAGCAGGACAGGCTCCAAGGAAATTTGTCATGGTCGAGCCTACAAGGCACTGCTGTCAAAGTTTTAGGGAAAAAAAAAATGCCCATTCAAACCTATTAGCTGTATAGGTGGTGTTTAAGAGCCATTATCCTCACCATCAATGCTGTTTACACATCACAAAATGCTGTAAAATTACATTGTCAACCAAGAAGCAGGAATTAAGCTGTTTGACTCCTGCGAAGCTTCTAGTAAGGTTATGACAGATGAACAATCACTTTTCCATTTCTCACGTCTGGGTTCTAAGCAATTAGAGCATCAACTTAACGGGTGAATTAGCAGTGCATCTACTAGGTACATAGCCACTACACATCAATCAGAGCCAGATAAACACTGCTTTATAGGTGGCTTTCTGCAGCCTTCTCAGCTGTTGATTTATAAAGCCTGTTTACACTGGATTTCACAGAGGAATGACCCATTTATTTTAAGAAAAATGTGCTTTGCATGCTTGATTTTCTACACAAGAGCTTGAAGTTTGCCACCCTCTCTCCCAGCAAAAAGCCCAGGTGGCATATTATTCTTCAGCAAGACAGCACACTAGGACTGCTTGTAAGACCCTAGGAATAAGACTTCAAACCTTCTAATAAAGTATGGTTAGCAAAAATATTTACAGATGGCCTGTTTTAAAGTACAGCATTATTGATCTGGAAGCACTAAGAATATTTAAGTTTCAAAGTCAGACTGGTCAGCCAAATAGCTGTCCGCTCTGGCAGGATGACAATAACCAAGTATACACTTAGTTGAGGGAAAGAGTTATTCTTCCCTTTCAGATACTGGTATTGAGCAGTGGTAGGAAGGCTCTGCAAGGCAGAGTCAAGCTCTGGCTAAAGTCAAGCAAGACCTTGACTTTAAACAGTGGAATTTAGGGCTTACAACTATTTACGAGTATAGCTTTTAACCTATGCCTTTAGTTCTATAAATCAAAAGAAAATTACTCCCTCTCCCCTGTTTGAAACATAATGTAAAACTACGAAACTAAACTATAAAACTACAACAGTTATTCCAAGCAGTTTCTCAAACCCTTGATCTAAGAGGCCGTTTAAACCCCAAACTGAGGCATTCATACCATAACTTGCACTGGTTTGATCTAGCTCTTAATGAACTTTCCATTTTTGATTGGCTTTTTACTTTAAGATCCTACTGTATGACTTTTCAGATCCATACCCAGCTTTGGCAGAACGTCTAACAGCTCACCTTGTTCCTCCTGCCTCATAGCCTCTGACCTGATCATTAGAAGTGCAGGACAGAAAAAATACTATGCTCCAGATTTATGCTTATTTATCAGCTTTTTTGGGCCGTATGTCTTTAATGAATTCCCTGCTGCATGGCTTCTGTATCAAACAGATGCTCACACAGAGTCAGTCACTAACGCTCTGACCTGCCAGGACACAGCAAGGGGTACCAGCAGGGCAGCAGGGTTTTGTCAGGCTATGACACTGAGGCAGAAGAAAACCAAACAGCAAGGCAGTAGTCCAAGACCTTTTGACATGAGTAGAGTGCAGATAATTCTGTTCAGAAGGAAAAAAAAAAAAAGTCTTAAAATTAGATTGATTTTTGACAGTACATTAACTACTTGATGCCTCTGATTGTGCTCCTTCCCTGCATCACGTCTCGCCAATTTGGAAGGAGAAATCGTAATTTCTCAGAAGAGGCATACACAGCCATATTTTGTCAGATTCTGCTCAAAGGACTGCCACTGGGCACACAGTCACTTCAGATTTGAGAATAAGGACATTAATGTTATCTGCTATCCTCTACAGGAGTCCAAAGCCACAAAATCTCAGAAGAGCTTGAGACCAGCAGGGACAGTGAAGAATGAGAAGCATCAAACTGTTCATAAGCCAGTCAACACTGAAAACTAGTTTTAGGATGCAAGTAAGCACCCCAAACACCTTCCCACTGGTATTATTTAAAGCCCTCACTCCTGCACAACATCAGAGCAAGATGAAATGCCAATGTACCTTCCTATTTTTTTCGTCAAAAAAGCCAATAGATGCAGGAAACCTGAATCAGCTATGTCACAAGGATCAACACTTATCTACACAGAAAAGAGAAAATGGAGGAACAGCAGTGTCCCTTCAGATGCAAAGGACACTGAGGAAGCTCTTTCCTTCTGAGAAGACAACACTACATTTCATGCTTTCAGTACAGATCTGCCTGGTCAAACGGTGACTAGGCAAATTTGTTTGTTAGAGCCGCACATCACCAACGCATTTTAGAAAGCCGCTACAGAACAAAGATAACACACACTAAGCATGGCTTCTTTTCTTCTATCTTCCACAGTGGCTTCAAAGACAGTTAAGCTTGTATTAGTTTATATTATGTTGAAATTTTTTTTATTACATCACTCAATGTCTAATACGAAAGGATGTATCTTCATTGCAACAGTATCCACCCTCCCTTTCTGAATGTCCTGGGAAAAACAGAAACAACTAAAAAACTGTGCATTAATTCAGATCTTGCAGATTCAGAAAAGAATAGCCTGAAATCCTTTCCTGTTCCCACTACTTTTTCCTTTAGCTTGTTCTCCTATTTAATGATGAAACAGCATTTTTCCGCATATATTAACTTATGTTACAACAAAAGCAAATATGCCAGTGAGGTGTGTTAAGACCTTGTGCTGTTTCACAACAGAATGAACAGTTTTGAGTCGCAACAGTTATCTTGCCTGTTCCCTCAAAATAGCCTCTGCTGCAAGAAGAGTGACACCTTAATGTGGCATTTCACATCCCCAGCGCAGCAGCAAGCCAAGAGAATACAAAGCACCGTCAGCTACCTCACACAACTCTTAACGCCTGCTAGATAAACCCAATGGGATTACCTTCTTAGTTATCTCTGGCATCCCTTTATTTTATATATTGTTCTTTATCTCGGGTCATCCATTTTTAAATAGATTTCTCCTTTCTCTGTAGATTAGCTCTCAACAGTCACGCGTCATGCCCACTCAAACTCGCCCCCCCCCTTCCCCAAAGCTCTTGCAAGCCACTATTTTTAGAGCACCGAACAAGTTTATCTGTGAGCGCCAGGGTGTTTCTTTATTCGTCCTCTTCACTGCTTCCTCCCTTCTTGAACTGCCTCAGAGATGTGGTTTCTTCAATTTTAGAAGGAATGGTCTTTGCTCTACTAAGCTTTTCCTAAATTAAGCAGTGAAAGAAAATGGAGGAGGAAGGAGAACGGGGGGTAAAAATGCAATCCATGTGTAAAGAGTACGTCTTTCAGATGTGAAAGACTTCAGCTTGCAGACTTCTAGCCAAGCTGACAGCCCACAGGCGCCCTAGGATCCTTGCATACACTTGCAGCTTCTCGAAACAAAACAAAAAAAAAAAAAAGAGAGAGATTCATACCCAGTCTGACCTCTCTGATGCTCGTGTCTGACAAACAAGAGAATTCATCTCCCAGAACAAGTGTTGCCTCAGAAACACAGCCTGAAACCCAACAACATAATCAAAATACTCCAAAAGCTGAAGGGTAACAGCAGCAAAGGAAGAAGAAACCTTTTCTTTGAGGCCCAGGTCAGCAACCTAACACTGCCAGAACACCAGCAACGCAGTCCTGACAAGTGACAGCTACTGCGCATCGCACAGGGCCCTGCCAAGGAATTCACACCAAATCCAGTCTAAGGGCTGTGAACACAAAGGGAAACTTGCAACTCGCTCCCACAGTGGTACTATCCTGCTTACTTCAGCGACTGTACATTGCTGCCAGGCACTTCTTCAAAGCAGCAAGTGCCAACTATCGTCTCCTTCCTCGACACTAGGCATCTGGAATGGAAACGCTAACATACAGTCAGAAGTTAGCGAAGTAGAGGTGACAGCGCTCTCAGACAACGCCACCTTTTCTACTTGGAAAGCTTACAGAGCCATGCATGTGAAAGCACAGCTCAGCTCTTCACTCTTCAGGAAACAGGAACCTAAAAGGAAGCTTATAATGACTGTATCACCATTCTGCGACGACAGCTACTGGAAAATTGTTAGGTAATTACCCTTCTGGAGAATAACCTTCCCTTCCCTCAAGCATTTGTGTTATTCTTCTTCCAGGGCGAGCCAGCCTGACTTTCTTCCCAATATTCTCAGAAAAACATCCTGAGCAATCCCCTCCAAAGCTGTACTGAATCTACTAATGAGACTTTCGTGATCGTGCTTAAAAGTTAACACCTTATATAAGCTTCTATGAAGACGGATTCTATATGGGCCAAACCAGATTCCCTAAAGAACCGGAGCATAAACCAGAAAACTATCACCCAGAACACAAAGAAAATCAGCTTGAAGACTCAAGCCTCCTCCAAACCAAACTGCTAGGAAAACCTCGGCATGAGCAGCATTTTTACAGGCAAATTAACCTGCAGTTGGCAAGAAAAGGAAAGGGCTGAGCTGCTGTTCACTTTAATGGGTTGAAGTGAAATGTGGAAGATAACTCGGGGTGCTGTCAACTCTTATGCCTTTATGATAGTCCAATTTGTTCTGAGTATATTAACATATTAATCTAGAGAGATGCTCTTTCCCAGGCTGTCCCACTTGGCAATGTTAAAAAAAAAAAAAAGAACATTCGTTATCACCCAGAAATGCCCACAGACCAAGTGAATGCATCAGTCTCTGCTATTCTGTGCTCAGTCGGTTACTGACTTTTCCCCACTTCTTTTGAGAACTGCAAAAGTAAAGTGTGTTTAAGTTAAAGAAGTCAAGAGGAATAAACTTCTCTTCATCAAATCTTACAAAGTGTCAACAAGTCAAGGAGTGACCTCAGTGTGAAGTTATCTGAAGGGCTCAGTACTCCACAGCCTCTCTGGTCAGTTAGTGAGTTTAAGCAAAATTTCAAAAGTTGTAACCACATCACACGCTAGTAACTCATGCCAAAGGTCTACTATGCCTCTGGATTAACGAGGCAGTAAAATGACAACAGTATTTGAGAGATTACAGGCAATTTGTGGAAGAAATGGATGCTATCTGACTAGCTGTTATCAGTATTCCAGATGTCAGTTAAAAATCAGAGTCTTCCTGTCCAATATCTACCGATCAAGCATCAAGGCTGAAACATCTGTAACCAGTACAAGTCACAAGAAATGAAGTTTGACTTAATGCCACAATTTGGCTCTTCCTCAAAGTGGGGAGTGCATTCCCATTTTGGTACACCACCTCTGCTGTAAAACATTGTTCTTACCTCAGATGCTCCCTTGCTTCCCTCACCAGAAGACGAGCATGGTAGGAGCAATCACAAAGTTAGAGAGGGCAGAACTGGATGAGCCAAGACAGTAAAATCAGCTCTACTGTCCCAGTAAATTGTCCCAGTTACTATAAAGGTTGCAAGAGAATAATTTCCACATTGACCAGAGGTTGCTACCAGGTTGCCAAGCAAGCCGTGACTTCTGCCTGAGACTCTTCTATGACAGAATCTAGAGGAGATATTTGGATGTTCAAGGGCATCTGGCAGTCATCAGGAGTAAGCGGTCCCATTTAGTACGTTAACATATTCTCAAGAAGTTATGAGAAGCATTGTTCCCTGCAGCAGATCCCTGTAGAAATACGCCTAAACGTTTTGAACATACTTGTGGTCCATCTCCATTCCTTCTGGTTTTGGTTTTTTGGGGGCGGGGGGGGGGGGGGGGGGTTGGGGGGGGGGACAGATTTCATGCAAGTGTCTGCAGAAATTCTGTATTGAACATCCCCCTTTCACCAGGCAAATATATTCACACCACAAAGAATGGAGAAGTCTGCTAGTTATGCAGAGAGACGTGTCTGTAAGAGAAGACAAATGCTTGGCCACAGCTTACACTGCAGTCCCACAAAGCACAGGAGAAGTCCAGAGGCATCTAAAAACTTCAGAAAACAGAAGGGCAGTTCAAGACACCACCAGGAAGAAACAGAAGAGTCATCTCGGGAGCAACGCTGGTTTTCACGCTGCTGCCAGAGAAGTGCTTTAACGCAGAACGAATGCCAGACATGGAAGACAACTCAACAGGAAGCTCCCTTAGGGAAAGGGAAGACATCAGACCCCCGCAGCTGAGCACAGAAAGTGTGCCAGAGGGATGAAAGGGCACATTTTAAATAGCAGCTTCAGAGAGGATAGCAGTTAGCTATGGGAGAGCCTGGAAAAGGCAAACTGGTGCACAAGGTGAAAGAATAACCTACCCTGGAGTACAGTGATGAATTAGTTGATATCAAGAAAGAAGAAAGTGTTAACTCCTAATCTGTGCACACTAATAGCTTGCATCCCAATGTGAACATCGTCAAAGGATTTTAAACTGTTAGGTCTGGAAAAAAAAAAAGCCTTGAGATCTCATTGCAAGATTCATTTACTCAGTATCTCCAAGAAAATCTCTCTATATGCAGACTTTTACAGAAGTAGAGAACAAAGTTTAAAAACTAGTCAGGGTAAACAGTGTAAACGTGAGATTCTTCACTCCAAGAGAAAGAAAAATACTGATATCTGAAATTAAACATTGCTGCGTGACCAAATACACAGACAAGCACTGCCTCAGTATATACACACACTTCAAAGACCACAGAAGTACCCCTTTTAACTTGCAATAGGAACTCTGATATCTTAATAGCAGCAAATTCATTGCATACAAAAGCTGCTACATAAAGAAAAAAAATAAACAGAAAATGGACTGCGAGTAAATCCTTAAAGAAAAAAAAAACACAGAACCTTTTCTTGTCATGTAGTTCTAAGGTGTTGCCCCAAACCTGCTTTGAAGAGATCAACATGAGACATTGAAACAAAAAACCACTGGCAGCCAGCAGTAACCGGTCCTGCTTCCCACACTGACACAAAGCAAAAATCCTGCGTGTTATACCAGAAAACCCTCCCTGAAACAGCACAGTCCAACCTCCCGGAGAGTCCCAACTGACATCATTGTCACCTGATGGAGACACATTCAGTTTTGCTGACAAGCTTCCACTCCATCTCTTGTTCCACCCTCTACATCACCTCTGTTTTCAGAGATTCCCAGAACTGCTGCTTTGTGGTATGCTGAATTGCACAAACTGAGATTGTAAAAAGACCACGAAGACTTCAGAGGCTCTGCAGATGCGATGGCGCATTTCACCGAGCCCAACCGTGACCAGGCAAAACAGCTTGCGCAGCTCCTCCAGACACAACCAAGAACAACTCTTTCTATTTATACCTCTTCTGTAAACAAGGAGGAGATTGTGCAAGGGCAGGTTTACACAAGCCGCGTGACTGGTGCACTATCGAAGCACCGCTTCATTATGCGACAGTCGTAAGGTGCCTCATGCCCCCAGCACTCCCTGTTACTCCTCGAAGAAAACAGAGACATATTTTTTTTTTTTACATATAAGACACCCATTTGCCTAATTTAATGTACAGTAGGGGGCTGCACCAGCATAGCTTTTTTGTTAGAAACCACATTCCCAAGCAGAACAAGCCTGCAAACTACAGAACGCAGTCCGAGTTCAATTATCTGCTTTTTCCACATCCTCCAGAAAATTCAAGTCAGACTAACTCAGCATTCAATTTTCCTGTCCATAGATATTCCGACCAGCGTTGGCTAGAGGAACTACACATTAGCTTGAAATCTTGGAAGGAAGGAAGATTAAGTCTACTATTTTAAGAGGGGTGAAATAATCACATCCTCAAACTTTTTACTTTCCACTCCAAGCTTAACTTTTATTTTACCCGGGGGGGGGGGGGGGGGGGGGGGGGGGGAATAATACTTTCAGCTCAAGGACAACTGACTCCTGTTTTAACTATGCACCCAGCTTTCCTTCTTTCCTGGTCTCAAAGACAAGCAATAATCAAAGTGCATATCAGTAGTCCAGAGATCCCAGGTCCTGTATATCCTGCTTTAATTCCTTCGTGTCTGCCTTAAAGGGAAAATGCACAGAAGCCCTGTAAGTAGGTCAACCAAAAACCCTCATGGCCTACCAGCCATGCTGGAAGCCAGCCAATTAACTCCATCAGGATACGCCAAGGGTGGCTAGATTTTGATACAGCTAATTAGCTCAGTAGATGAAAACGGCGTTTCAGGTTGTCACGGCAAAATCTTCAGAAAAATCTGCACGATGCTATCATAGTGAGTCAATCAGTAGTCACAACAGGACTTTGGTGAAAAAAGACAGGTGTTTATTTGTGTTAAAACAGTGACTTCCTAAAGAAAAACAGGCCTGACAAGCCTTCTGCTATGCTCAGTTGCATACGCATGCCTTTAACAGGTAGACCAAGCTCACTCTCATTGCCAAACTGGTTTCTCATTACAATTTCCCTAAATACACGAATAGGAAACCTCATAGATACTTCAAGGCAAACCCTTTTCACTTTTAAAGCACAAGAAACGACAATGATTTTAGTGATTCAGAAATAGTCCCAACAGAAATGATAACTGATGGCAGTTAATTCAGTGCAGAGCAAACACAAAAGTCGTATTATCAAAGCAGATAAATATGCAGAGTGAAAGCTGACATTTGCTTTCTTGTTTGCAGCCTGAAAAGTCTGAGATTCTCCATTAAATTGTCCACATATCAGTATATTAAAACGCCACTTAAGTACAAAACTAGCGTACAATCACACAAGATCTCAGAGGCATAATTCACTGTAATCTGCCAGTTGGTTATTCCTATGGCTTTTAAACAGCTAGTCGGGCTTTTTTTTTTTTTTTACTTGACTTGTGAAATGTTGCAGGTTAAGCTCATAAGCAAATAAGCTCTAGGTTTAAAATTGTCTTATTTAAAGGAAAATTTTCTGAAAAATCATGTGCATCACTGTATTAGGCCTTCAATTTGGGGGTTTCTAGCCATTCCATACCACAACCTGAAGGTGTATTACCCCTCCAGTCAGTCTAGGAATCATTTCTGTAGCTCTGTCTAGCTTCTGCAAAGCACAAAATACAAGCACTGCCTTTTTGACCCTCTAGTCCTAACGCTAAAGGCAGAATATCGGTTATTCTCAGCACCACCACCACTTTCACCTCAGCAACAACAGGTAACAAGGCAGCAAGCAGCAACATTAGTGGAATTTTCCACGTGGAGCAGGAGACCCTCGTGAAACGAAGCTGCTAAAAGCACGCGACAGAAAAGGCTACCTCTTGCCATCCGAAAGAGGATTAACACCCATCTATCCCCGAAGTGCCCAAGATAAACAGAGCTGCTGGCACAAAGACAGTTCCTACCAATTGCTCCCATTTGGCTCAGTGAGGCGATGTAGCTGCCCGATCAGTGGCAGATACGGATACAAACGGCTCCGACGCTGCCACAGTGCCATCAGGACGTCATTTTCCCACCAGCAGTGGGAACGGCTGGTTCCTGCCGGGCACTTCCCCCCTCTCCCTGCGTTTACCTCATCGCTATTTTTGGGCGATCCCCCCCCCCCCCAATATACCTTTTCCACCACAGGCGCCCTTGAAATCCCCGCTCGCTGCCCCCTCGCCCCAGGCCCTGCTCCCTCGGCGGTACTGGCGGGACCGTTAGGCCCCACACCGGGCTGCGCCACCGCCAGGGCCCCGGCCGGAGGCTGTCCCCGCCCGCCACCCTCCCTTATCGCTGCCTCCTCTCCCTGCGCTTTCGGCAGCCCCGCCCGGCAGGTCCTGCTGGGAGAAGAAAAACGAAAGAGCTTTAGGTCCGGTCTCCCCCCCCTCCACCCCCCTCACAGCGCCGGCCGCCTCAGCCCGCTCCCGCCCGAGCAGGGCCGCGGTGAGGGAAGGCCACCCCCAGACCGCCGAGGTTAAGCGTGAGGGGGAAAGGGAGCAGGAGGCGGAGGCCGGGCCGGCGGGGCCGCTTACCGGCCGCCAGGAGCCCGAGGAGACAGAGGAGCCGCCGCGCCATCGTTCCCGCACCCGCCTGCAATGCGGCGGCACTGCCGCCCCTTGGCCCCTATATAAAGGCTGCGCCGGGCGCCACGGCGCATGCTCGCCCGCCGCACCGCGCCCCCGCCTGGCTGCTGCGCATGCGCGGGGGGAGGGGGCGAGCGCCTCACGCCCCCCACCCCCCCCGCTCCCCGCGCATGCTCCGTCCGCCGCCACCGCCCCTCCTCAGGCCGGCTCGAAATGGCGGCGGTGGCTAACCCGTCCACTTCCCTCCAAAAGCGGGAGCTGTGGTTCCCCGGGCTGCTCTGGGTAGGGGGTGCGAGCCCCAGCCGCTTGAAACGGCCGGGCCCGGCCGGAGGAAAGGCCCCACAGGCCGCAAAAGGCGGTTTGCGCAGCGCCGGCCTGGGGCCCTCCGCAGGCACCTCCCGGGGCGGTGGGCGCAGCCCAGGCGGGAGGGCACCCGTCGCTCCCCCCCCCCCAGGGTCGCTCTCTGCTGGTGGCCTCTCGTCGAGGCGCACACCAGCAAGGAGGAGATGTGCCACGGCAGAGCTTCCCACTCACAGGCTGCCTGTCTCGTTGCCTGGGGTTAGCAGGTGCGGGGTGCATGTTTTTCCTTGCTGTGCTTTGCAGGCTCCTGCTCCCTGTTGTCACTGGGCAGCTAGGTAGCTCTGTGGTCCAAAGGAGCAGTAATTAAAAGTACAATTAAGAAACACAGCCTGAATTGGCGTTCTGTATTCCAGCCTCTTAGTCCTGCCACATCACTTGCACTGATTCAGCCATCTGGAACAACAAACTAACCCAGAAAAAAATGCGGTATTTTCCTACTGGATCAACAAACCGAACCAGCTCAGCTGATGGCCAGAGCTGGTCCCTTGGAGGCAGAAGCCAGGCTCACCAGGACTGCACAGAGCTGCTAGACCAGCTCCCCTCATCTTTTAAACCCACGCTCAGGGCTTTCTGTTGCTGGAGGAAGGGTCCTGGTAAGCCAGGTGCTTCTCGCAGCGTGGGGAGCTGCGCTTGGACATCCCCCGCAGCCTCACCGTAACTCAAAGACTCATCACTTCACATCTGAAGTGCTCACAATCTGTGAGGCTTATCCTGCGCAGTTTGTGAGGATCTTCAAGGTATTGCCCTTTATCGGAGGGCGTACATGCTATTACCGTGTTAGGTCCCTACCTACGTGTTCATTTTTCAAGGACCAGACTTGTTGATAACATTTAAGGTTTACTTTCACTTTAAAGGTTAGGAGGAAGTGGATCTGTTCTGTTGCACTTTGCCAGTCTATACCAAACAGGGTAATGCACATTTTTCTTATGAAGATCTTTTTAAAATTAAAAGCCAGGCTAAGAAACCACTGTGGGAGGCTTGTTATCGCGCTCTTCTTTGTGAGACACAGCAGGAGAGCTCAATGCTTACACAGGGCCTTTGCCCCCTGCCAGTCAGCACAGCTTCATTTGGAGCCTCCCGAGCCTCTGCTATCCCCTCCATCAGAAGCCAGGGCTCTTAGGTAATTCCCAAACTGGAGCCAGACGCACCTGGACTGAATCAACCAGGCAGAAAGCCACCCCCAACAGCAATTTTGGCCAGACTAAACAAGCAACCTTTACTCTGGTGCTGAAGCCACTTTGCCTAGGCAGGGCTCAGCCCACCTCTCTTATCTCATGAGTGCACACAAAGTGTTGACAAGGCACCCTGACTTTCTAACCAGCAGTCAGCTACTAGCTTAGGAACACGAAAAAACACAGCTTTGTGAAGAATATATAAAAGGGGGGTTAAATAAGACTGTCTGGAACAGGAGAGCTATTTCAGCAGGCAAGATGTTTTTCTTGTGGGAACTGAATGACGGGGGTAAGGAAGGACTAGCATTGAGCTAGTGGGTGCCACCTCCAATCTGTGCTCATTTGGGGCACCAAGACAGCCAGTGCTAGCCCAGGTTTCCCTGTAGCTTTGCCAGTTCGAGTTTATTTGGGGACTTTTTTTTTCCCCTCTCAAGGGCAGAACATGTAATATCTGGCCAGGAGCTTCCTGACAAATTGTCACCATGATATAGCTTTCCTGGTTTAGCCATACTGCCAGCTAGTTTTCTCACTTAAAAATGGGATTAAAAAAAAATAAAATGGCATCAAGAGTTCAAGCACTGGCCATCTGCCATCGATGACGGGACAGTTTGCAAGAGCGGGAAACCCCAAAGGGCAGCTCAGCCTGTCAAGAGCAGGTCCAGCTCACAGATGTGAGGACCAACTGCATGAAGAGAGCCCTTGCACTGAGGGTGCTTTTGCAGGAGTCTCCCATGTGCCTACCACCTTCTGCTTTTGCTGAGCTTCTGCTCAGATTTGGGGTTTTTCTTGAAGATAAACCTCCCAGATAAGATGTCAGATGAGGCTTCTCAGGAAGGACTATGGCTTGTCTGTAGTCACATACAGCTGAGTCACTTTGCTGTGACTGGGAGAGAAGGGGGCCTTCCTGGCCTAAACTCGATTTTTAGACCCATTTTCTGGGAGGCACATGCTCTGCATAGAGAAAGTGGGTAGGAAGAGCCCGTCCTCCCTCAGGCTGGAAAGCTGCAGCCAAGCAAGGGACTCTCCTGCAGCAAAACACATGACTCACTTTCCAGGGGCTGGCGTCCAGGAGCGCTGCCTCCCCTACCAACCAGTTGGACCGGGCTGGCACCGGAGCCTGGCTGGCTCCAGGAAGCCTGATGCTCGGTTTTGTCATGCCTACGGCACATAAATTCCTTCCACCGTCGCCTCGCCCTCCTCGAGCCCAATTCTCCACTTTGCAGAAGCGGCGCACATGAGGCATCTCTGTTTGGCAATCTCAGGCAGCCAGCCAGAGGCCCCTGCAGGCTCTGGTTTTGCAGCCTGCCAGAACCAGCTTCGCGGGAGAAGTACTGTCATTGCAAAAAAACCCCAAAACAATCCTAAAATAAATAAATAGAGGCATTTTCTGCAGCAGCCTGGCTTTTGGACCATTTTGCATTTCCACTCAGACTGCAGCAAGCCATCGACGAGGAAGCAAAGCCAGCCACAAATTACAGCCTGGGAGCCTCGGGAAGAGCCTTGGACACGTTTGAAGTTTGTTCCAGCCCAAGCAGGAGCAGCCTCCCCATGACTCACAAATGGTTTGGCTTGCGGGTCCCGGCTGGACTAGAGACAGACTCCCCACCGCACGCCCCCCTTCCTCGCCACTAACAGGCTGCAGGGAAATAGCTCCCGCTCTGATGTACTTAGCAAAGCAGGAGGCATCGGAGCATTTTCCGAACGGGAAAGCGATGCTGCAGGGACTGCATCCAAGGGCAAAGCTGCAGCCCTAGGGCACCGGGAGGGGACAGGCCAGGTGGGACAGCAGGGTGTCCCCTCCCTCCTGGTACTCAGCAGCCCCTGTGCCAGGCTGCTCCAGCTCCCCAACACAGCAAAAACCCCCGACCTGCAGGAGCAGATGCTTCTTTACCGGATTAGTGGCCTGAATCAGCCCAGGGTGCAGAGAGCACCATGCGATGAGCCAGCCAGGCCGTGGGAGCGAGACAGCAGTCACCCTACGCTTCTCCAGTCTCTCAGCCCCTCGCATCAGCACGAACAGCCTCATGCTCTGCCCAGCCCAGCGACCGATATGGCTTTAGGAGTGATCCATTCCTCTCCCCAGGCAGTTTTTCACCTGGATTCAGTTTGCTGCCTGAATGCTTGTGGCAGCATGGGGCGAAAGCAGTTGAGGACCATCCCCTTTTGGCAGCTGTACCACAGCAGAGCTCTCAATTAACACTGGCATGGTCTCAGGCCACGCTCCTTCCCACGTTCGGCTCAGCCACAACTTAATTATCAAAAGGGGTCACATCAAGTGCACTGGATTTTCCAAGCAAAGCATAACAAAGCCTCCAATCACTGCGACTAATTCTTATTTCAGTATTTCCTTTGTCAGCTGTCACAAGTTTTACATTTTAGTTACAAGCTGCATTTTGTTTCAAGGTTTCTTCAGCATTTTAGTTACTACTTGCTGGGATTGGACCCCTGTTCCAAGGCTGGCCATATCCCAGGGCAACTGTTACTTCAAACCAAGAAGATCAACACAAAGAGAGTCAGTAGCCATAAATGCTTTGCCCTCACGAACCTGGATTTCTGACCAGCGCAGTCTCGCCAGAAAAGCAGATGATTCCTCCTAAATACAGGGGAATCAACAGTGCAGCATCATCTCGAAAAGCCCATGCTTTAAAGGATATGCACAAAGATGCAGAATCCCATTCCTGCTCTCATTGTGTCATCTTTTTGGGGTTGTAAGCAGTAAGAAAGCAGCCAATCCTCTGCAACAACCTTTGAAGGAGAAACAGCTTTCTTTTTATAAACGGAAAGGAGAATTAAGTCTCATCTTTTTCTGTAAATCCTACTTCCCTCCAAAAACAAAAAAAAAAGATTAGAAATACACATTTAGTTACCCAGGAAGAAAATAAAGGAAAATTAATAATGGAGTTAAAAATATGCATCGGAAATCCCAAGAAAATAAAGTCTGATGAAGCAAAAGAGGAGGAGGGTTTTAGGACACCTTTGGTTCCCACTTGTGCTACGACAGACAGAAAGCTGCCCAGCCGCCCCCAGGAAGCGCTACCCCTTTTCTTCCCTAGCTTGTCTCTAAAGAGTCAAAGCAGATGGCTCGGGCTGCTTACTGGCAGCTAAGATCCTCTCCAGTAAGAGGAGCAGGCCTGATGCTTTTTAAGGTTTCTGCAGTAAAAGCTAGGAACGAACAGAAGAGTGCCCTTACCTACTTCTGCCCATCACCGCTCTCCCTCCCTCCCTCCCATTGTGCTGTTGCATTGAAGCTCACCACCATTTTCTAGAGCAGCCAGGTCTTTGCAGGCTCAGCTACCCCACAGAAGGGCCACTTTCCAGAAGGAATATATCACCTCTATCAAAAAAAAACCAAAAGAAAACCCACAATCTTTTAAAAACCAGCCCAGCCCATTTCTAAGAGCTGGCCCCTCTCAGAAAGGATGGCATTGCAAAAATAAGCAAGTAAAAACTAAAAAAGTTTGGATCTTCAAAGCCTGGGGGGGGGGGAAATCACCCCACTTGGCTGACACCCCCCTGCACATACCCTGGCGAGCTGCTGGGGCGTCTGCGGGGTGGCATTGGCTCACACGGCCGATGACCACCGCTCTGTCAGCTTCCCAAAGGAGGCACTCGCAGGCAGTCCTGGCTGCACCCCAGAGAACACGCTGCCATGCAGGGCGTGCGTTTTCCAAAGCAAATGTCAAACGGCACAGCCAGGCTTTGCCATTAACTCGGATGGGGATAGCAAGCGCACAGGTGGGGACGCCGCGTGCGTAGGGTCTATCTTTCACTGTAATTTTTGGTGTGGAGTGGAGAATATCCTCCCTTGGGCAGAGCGAGTGTTACCGCCCCGTGGCTCTGTGCTCAGGGAACAAAACTGAGCACTGCTCAGGTGTCGCAGAGCAAAGTCTGACATTCCTCTTTTCCCTGCATTTACTCCAAGGTAAAAGGCAACACGTTCCCCATCCTCATCTTCCACCTCCTCCTCCTCTACCTGTCCATTGCCTTTGGGCTCAGCTCTCGACACAGGAGCAGCAGCTCCAAATGCCACCGCCTTGCTTTTAGCTCTGCCAGCCAGAAATGCACAAAGCTTGCCTGCCAAAACCAAAACTCTTTTACAAAATACGGACTGAGTTCCTTTTATTTGCTTTCTGCTTTGCAGGTTTTCAAGGATTACTCTTGGAAGCTCTAAGGGCTTTTTCAGCAGCGCAGACTATTTCAGTCCAGCCCTTTCACAGCAGATGGAAAATCTGCTTTGACTCGATTCAGCTCACGTGGAAGTGATTAGATAATCACGGGACTCCAGGAGCCACAACCTTAAGAAAAAGCACAAACTATTATAGGCTTTGCAAAAAAACAGGGGACAAAAAGCTACAAGGGCTCCTGTAAGGAACCAAACTGAGAAGACACCCGTCCCCCAGACTTTCTTCATACAATTTCTTCCGCTGTTGAAATACTTACTTTCTCTTCCCTCATTATCCAAAGCAAAAGGGAAGGCGCTGAAGAGAACATATTATTTGGGGAAGAAGGTACAAAACAGAAGAGCTTGCACTGGAAGTAAAAGCCCAAGTAAGCTGTCCTCAAAAATTTGGATGAGGAAATAGGGTGTTAGCTGGCACGTAGGGAAAGGAGGGGGAATAGACCAGGGAGATCGTACAGTCCGAGATCTTAAGAAGCAGCCCCAGAAGTCAGGCAGGGATCACGCAGGGACCGCCGCTTGCCTGCTCGCCGGTCGCTATGCTGTTGCAAAGTCTGCAGCCCCTTTTTTAGGTCACAGACTCAGGCGGCATCAGGCAGCACCTCCTCGCATGTGATCTCGCCTCAGCTGCATGCTCGTGGTCGAGGACATTTGAGCCAGGCAGTGGATTTCAATGAAGTTCGCAACGGCAGCTAACTGCTGGCCAAAACTGGCACGGGTTTGGATTAATCAAAGTCACAAGGACACAGTGGGGGAAGTGGTGAGTCCACTGTGGCTTCCACTGCAAGGTCTTTCATCACCTTGCTATCACCAGTGGCGCACAACCCACACCCAGAGTCGCGGGCATCTGAATAGCTGCTCTCTGCCCTCTTGTACAAAAGGCTAAAAATACAGTCAGAGACTCAGTCTCCCTCTTCCGCTGTCCCGGCTAAGTCTGGGATTTAAATGGTTGGGAGCAAGTTGCCCACTGCAGCGTTCATCCCTTGCTTGCTCCAAACCTGACAGAGCGATCCCATGTCAAACTTCCTGAGCCTCTTTTACTGTTTCTTCAGCTTCCAGTTTCATAGAGCAAAAGCATGTTTCACACCAGGAAAAAAAGCCAGCTGGATTGCAGCACAAGTAGTGCAGACAGCTACAGTTCAACACCTTTGGATTTCACAGGATAATTCAGCAGTACCTTTCCCTGCTAGCAACCTCCCCTTCTGCATCCTTCCCACCATTCACCCAACAGCAGCTAGGGAAACATTTGAGCATCTCCTCAAAACAGCAAACACAGGGCAATGGAGATGGTTTATGGATTCCACAGGCAGTGCGGTGACTAATGAAGTATTGCCAGCCTGCAGCCTGGTTTTTCCATGGCAATCGCAATTTCCACCATTGCCACCTAATGTGTGTCTTTGAGGCTTGCTCTTCACCTGTTCCCAGAAATGAACTGGTTCAATAAAGGTTTATTTTAACCCTCGATTTGTAAATCGCAGGCCTGAGAAAAGCCAGCACCACGTACCCAGGCAAGCTCAGCTACAGCCAGGAAATAGCTAGATCAAAACTCACCATTCTGCTGAGCTTTGTTTGCCATGGTGAACGTCACAGAAGAAACAAAACCTCTCTTATCCTTCCCCAGGGAAGGGCAGAGAGGCGTAGGAGTTTGCTCTCAACCCTGGGCACTGTGATCCAGCCAGCTGCAGAACAAAAGCACGGCTGAGCCCATAGAAAAGAGAAAAAATGCAAGAAACAGCTCTGCAAAGAACAGCAAACGTCATTCCTGGCTTAACACACTGGGTCAAATCCCCCACTTGGGGAAGGACAGAGAGAAAAAGCTGACCCAGGACACCTCAGGAGCCTGCCACTAACCTGATGAAAAAGAATCTCCCCATCTCCAGTTGCTTTCATTAGGCCACACTGCAGCTGCCCTTTAAAACTTATCCAACAGCTGCTTCCCCTCAGGTTGTAATCTTTTTGTTCAGCTGCGGCTCATCTCTCTCTGTGCTCCTTTAGTTGGACAAGGTTCAGAGCCGTGTTCTGTCCTTGCTAACAGATCGGCAAATGAGAGTTAATTAACCCTAAGAGATTTGGAAACTGTTTTTCCATAAAAATGAGGATTATCAGGTTTGAGCTGCTCCTATTTCACAGGGAAGCTTAGAAAGCAAACAGGTTTTGCTTTTATTTGGTTTTCCTGATGCTGCCTGGGGCAATAAGAAGATATGTGGAATTTATAGTGATTTCTAGCAAAAGTGTCTGGGTTTCCCCATAATCTTTTCCTAGCTTGCTCTGAACAACCGGTCCGATGACTGGCAGGTCAAATTATTCTCTTGCTGCACTCAAATACCATCATGTAGTGGTGGTTCCTTCTACAGGTGTCCACACAAAGCGGGTGATTTCCAAGGTGGACCTGGTCCTTCTCTCTCTCTGAGACCTGTGGGTTTTACACTAGGAGGATCCTGCCCTGTGTCACACACCAGCTCTCGTTCCACAACACGCCCTTCAAATGAGACCCACCATGCCCAGAGCTGCCGAGGTGGAGAAGAAGGTCTCATCCTTGCAGGCTGCAGCAGTGCCGTTTCCTAGAGGTGGATCTTCCAGAGGTCCAGCTACAGGGCTCGGCTGACCCTATGGGCATCCCAGTGAAGTCCCTTGGCTTCTGGGCAGACACTGGTTCTCTGTTCTTTATCTGCTCTGGTGCTTTTGTTTCAGCTTCTTCATTGGACAGGCCCTTCCCCGTTGTGAGCAAGGCTTCAAAGGTCCTGGTACCCTTATTGTGTGTTAAGTAACAAGGATTTGGTTATCACCGAGCCAGACAAGGTCTCCAGGCAGAGGCGTTATCTTCCTTTTGTAAGCGGACCGACAAGGCTAGGGCATGACTACTAGGGGATTGTCAGAAGCCACCATCTGCCCTTCTCTTCCGCAAACAGTGGCTGAGCTCCGGGAAGAATTAAAACATCCCCCCCCCCCCCCCCAAAAAAAAACCCCTGTCAGTCAAGCAAACTAGTAGCAGTCACACGCAAGAGCGAGCTGCGATGCTTCAGCCAGTGGCTGGGGAATCTCAAACCTGAAAGGTGTTTCAGAATAGGATGAAGGTGTGTCTGTCCGGACAGGGCTAAATCAGGTTTCTGTGGGTCCACAGTGATGTCCAGAGTGAAAGCATATGCCTGAACTGATGCTGGAAGGGGCTGCCCCGCTGCCTCTTGCACCCTGGCCACGTGCTCCTGCCGCTTCCCCTTCTAAAGACAGACTGACCCTGAGTAGATCTGATCAGCTCCTGATCCAACTAAAAACTCACCCTGCAAAGGAAAAGCAATAAAAGATAAGTTTTCAGGCTCACGCTGCAAGTGCCACAAAGGAAGGGAGAGTGAACGTGTGCCAGGGACAAAAAGAGAGCACAGGATGGTCTCTTCTCTTCCCTGCCGTAGGTGGATCACGAAATGGCAAGGCAACAGAAAAGATGAGCTACAAATAACACATTAGGGTAAGGAAATAAGCTGCATCGATAAACCTCATTGATGAGAGCACTCAGCTTGAGGACCCTCTTCCAGCCTAAGGTTTCTTAAAGGTTTCGTCAACATTTGGGAGCATTTTGATAAAACCACACCGTCTCACGAATGACTTGACACCAAGGGTTTGGCTACGATAAGTCACCGTAGGCAGAATTTACTTCCATACTCTTAAGACCATCTCCTGATGTTCTCGGTGAGGAGCAGAAGAGGACACCCTGCAGCAGAGAGCATCCCTGGCACACACTTTGGTGTGTGCCTCTGCCCCCGTATTACACCGGTGGGACTTTTAAGAGGAGTTAGCAGCTAACCTGCCACGTAGCAAAGCTAAATCTTCTAGTTTTATAGCACAGGCTTCAGAGAAGCACAGAGAAAGCTTGGTGCAACCTTGCAGATCCCGTTGCAAGCACCTACTCTGCTGGGGAAACTTCCCGAGCAAAGCCCAGCAGGCAACACAGCTGAATAGCTCAGCGCATACTGGGTGCTGAGCACCCAAAACCCTAAGTCACCCCTGGGGTTTTCTCGGTGCTGAGTACTTCTCAGTACAAGGCAGTTCTCACTTCCTTCTTTCGGAGGGGAAAAAATAGGACAAGTCATGGTTTTGCAGACATTTCCTCTCCCGCTAAGGCTCAGAGTGGGTAACTGGTGCCGTTTAGCAGCATCACCCCCTTTCTGCAGGGGGGTCCTCTTCATACGCAGGCTGGTCAGAAAGAAAACCCCGCCATCAGTCTGGGTCAGTCTCCCAGCCGTGAACGTCAGGCCAAAGGAGCTTTATTTGGTTGATCCTAGAGAGAGTTCCCTGCCTTGAATGGTGTGTTGGGAGAGTGGGGTGCGCAGACGGGGAGCTTTCCGTGTTTGTAGAGAGCAGGGAGACGCGGATTTTACCCAGCTGAGGATGCTGCTGACCTAACACGCTCACGGGCTCCTGATGGCATTTTTTTCGCTGCAGTGCAGCTCCAAAGCCAATGGCACCGGTACAAACACTCTTGGAGCCTGCATGTGATCCCCCCTCTCTTCTCACTCGCCTTTTTTCTCCACACCAGAGGCTTAAAAAGCCAAACCAGAAAGCACGAGGCTCCCTGCTCACCTGGGAGAGCAGCAGCCCGGCCTTGCTGGCTGTCCCCAAGATGGGGACATGAGAGGCATTTTCTACCGGTGCCATTATTTTAAGGTTTGCCAGCCTCTCTGCTCGCCAGACATCCCCCTGGCTCTGCGGCTCTCGTCACGTCAAAGTGAATCTTTGCGTTGCAGGTTTGGAAGGTATTTGCGGTGATTAAAAATAAACTAACTTCTTTATTTCGCCCTCAGCAGTTTTAGAGAAGCAGAGTTTAAAAAGGAACAGAAAATGCAGAGCGGGGTTGCTTGAAGATCTTGCCCGCGTTGCGTGTGGGGGCTGCAGGAGGCAGCGAGGGAAGGATGCACGGAGGTCAGTCAAGAGCACCTCGGCTGTGAACCCTGAGTTTCCCACCAAGCTCCCACTCTAATTGTGTCTGCTTGTTTTAAGCATACCTGCCAGGGGGGAAAGATCGACTGAAAATCTCTCCGGGGAGCTCAAATGATGGGATTTGCTGGGGCTGCACGAGCCAGTTTGCCTACAGAGGACAGCTAGGAAAGCACACACGAGAAAGCAGCCGTCGCCACAGATACTGGGTAGAAACTGGCCCAGTATCAGTTCACCGTGGACAGCAGCGACTCCTTCCTCGGGTATTTGCCCAGCAGAGGATGGCCTCAACGGCCGCCCATGGGAAAGCACCGTTGTGCCGGACGGCGAGCGCGGTGCTGCCGTTTCCCTTGCAGAGGCCTTGGCCTGCCGCCCTTGCAGCAAATAATTAGTTTCTTTAACAGATCCGGGCCCAGATGTTGTTGGTGAGTCAGGCCTAGCCTCCGGCAAACGCTCCTGCTTTATGGATCACCCTTTCCGTGCTGTTTGCTGGCCGTCATCTCCCCCAGCCCCTGGGTCACCAGGGCTGCTGGCTGGGCTTGCCGCCCTCTTCGACTTCGTGGGCAACTTGCTTTTTCTTCTTCGATGGCAATGCAGGCAGCACCTTCCCCTCGAAAGCTGCCGTACCAGGGCTGTACATGGCGGTGGTGGGTCTGGAACACCCCCCGGGGGGCTCTGCCAGCAAGGAGAGGCATTAACATTAAGAGAGAGGCTCCTGGTGGGAGCAGAGGTGCCAAGAGAGGAACGGGCACTGCGGGGGGAAGGCGAGGGTTGGGCAGGGAGCGGGCAGGAGCCGGAGGCTTTTTGCTTCATCCGAAAAAGAGAGGGGGAAGGAGGAACCGAAAAAGCAGATGTGGGCTCTGGCTGCGCTCGCTCTCCCCCTCCGGGACCGGGGGGGCACGGCCTGTCCGCGCACGGCGGCGGCCGGGCGGTGCTGCGGGGGGCTCGGCTCCCGGGGTTCGGACCCCCCCCCCTCCCACAGCCGGCGCCGAGGCGGCACCCGCTCCCCGTAAGGGCTGCGCCGGGACACTGGGCGCCAGTTCGCGAGTTAATGGGTCCGGCGTGACGCCGCCAGGTGGCGCCAGGAGCCCGCCGCGGGCAGCACCGGGCAGCACCGGGCAGCACCGGGCAGCACCGGGCACCGGGCAGCGGCGGGCGGCGGGCAGCACCGGGCAGGGGGCGGTAGCAGGCAGGGGGCAGCGGGCAGGGGGCAGCAGGCGGCAGCGGGCAGGAGGCAGGGACCGGGGGCAGCAGCGGGCAGCAGCGGGCAGGGATCAGGGGGCAGCAGCAGGCAGCAGCGGGCAGTGGGCAGGAGGCAGGGACCAGGGGGCAGCAGCGGGCAGTGGGCAGGAGGCAGGGACCGGGGGCAACAGCGGGCAGGAGGCAGGGACCAGGGGGCAGCAGCGGGCAGAGGGCAGTGGGCAGCAGCAGGCAGCAGCGGGCAGTGGGCAGGAGGCAGGGACCGGGGGCAGGCAGAGGGCAGCAGGCAGCAGCGGGCAGTGGGCAGGAGGCAGGGACCGGGGGCAGGCAGAGGGCAGCAGGCAGCAGCGGGCAGTGGGCAGGAGGCAGGGACCAGGGACCAGGGAGCAGCAGTGGGCAGAGGGCAGCGGGCAGCAGCGGGCGGCAGCAGGGGGCAGCAGGCAGTGGGCAGGAGGCAGGGACCAGGGGGCAGCAGCAGGCAGAGGGCAGGGGGCAGCAGCAGGCAGCGGGCAACAGGCAGGGGCAGCAGGCAGGGGCAGCAGGCAGCGGGCAGCAGTGGGCAGCAGCAGGCAGCGGGCAGCAGGCAGTGGGTAGTAGTGGGCAGGGGGCAGCAGGCAGTGGGCAGGAGGCAGGGACCAGGGGGCAGCAGCAGGCAGCAGGCAGCAGCAGGCAGGGGACAGTAGGCAGGGGCAGCGGGCAGCAGCAGGCAGCAGGCAGCAATTAATGGCATCCCCGTTATCCAACAGCTGGTGTTGAAGCTCTTAGTTTCAAAGTTTGGCGCTTTTATGGTCTTTGGGCTGGGACCTGCCAGCGGCGCAGAGGGTGAAACGCCCCGTTCGTAGGTGCACGGGGAGAGGTTTCTGATGCCTCCGTCCCGCAGCCGCGGGGCGTTAGAGCTGTCGTTACAGCCCCTGCGGGTGCTTTTCTTGAGGTCAGGTGTAGGTTATGGGTGGGCACGCTGCACCCAGCTGGAAAACCGGGCTCTTCTTCCGCTCGAGCTGGGCGTTGCCGGCTTCTCCCTCGGGGCGCAGGTAGCCTGGGTGCTCCGGGATGACGGTGCCCGCGCCCACACGCACGCTGCTCCCCGCTCGGGGGGTGATGCACCCGCACCCGGGCACTGAGACAAACTGTCTCCCCTTCGGAGACGGACCTTGGCTGGCCAGCTCAGGCTCTGCGCTACGAGCCGTGCTGCATGGTTTAGTTCAGCGTGAGCATCCCAGCTCGCCACCGCACAGGCACCTGGCCACGAAAAGCAGAAGGAAGGCTGCCAACAGGTTTCCAGCTTTCTGGGGAGTGAGAAACAAATCCAAAATGAGTCCCTTTGGATTCAGCCTTGAAACGAAGCCAGGGCACCTTCTCCATCTCATAACCTCAGACAACAGGCGTCCTTCCGCTCGCTCTCATTTCCAAGCCACGTCATGACCTCCTGGGAAATAAAATCCTGAAGTGCCTTGGGGGGAAGCAGCAAAGCGGGGGAGAAGTGGGTCTCCTTTGCACCCCAGCTTCCAGACCTGTTCCAGGTGCCCTGTCACCATGTCCTGCTGCCCGATGCCACCAGACGGCGCTTGAAGGGACGTGGGTACAGAATTTGGTGACATCGAATCCGCAGGCTGATTTCTAGGCAGACGCGGCCCCAGCTTTAATAGAGCAAAGGCCAGTGAAGGCTTATTTAAATCAGAGTCCGACCTGGTCACCGCCACATCATCAGCTTGGACCGAGGGCGGAAAATGAGCATCAGATGCCTTTATTCCCCCAAAACCCAGAGCATCCTCGTTGCTATAGCGACACGTCCCCCCTTTCCTTGCTCCTGATGCCATTCTGGGGACCGCTCCCCTGCCTCCTCCCGCGCGGCAGGCGTGCGTGTGCACGCGCGTGTGCGACACGGGGAGCGAGGAGAAGCGTCCCTGTCATCCCTGGGGGAGCAGGAGTGGGTGATGACGGGAATGCGATCCTGGGGCTCGTGAAGGGCAGAGGAAACGCAACTCTCTGCCTCTGCCGTCGCCTCTCTCGGCAGCTCGCGGGGAGGAGAAGGCACTTCGTTCCTCCCTGTGCCAGCTTTATTTATTGATTTCTCCCCACCGGCCTCTCCCTGCCCTCATCTCAAAGTTACTTACCTATCAGGGGTGTATTTTCACCAAGATCTCCTCTGCTTACAAAAATCCGAGGCAGAATTCCCCATTCCAATTGAAATGACAAGCAAGGAGCTTAAAACTGTTTCGAAACCCCACAAAACTCCCGCGGTGTGTGGCCAGCCAGACCTAGCCGCTCTTTTTTGACGTGATTAACCTGACAGCCCCCGCAGGCCTGACCCTGCAAGCCCTGCCTTTGCCTCATTTAGGCAGAATTGGCCAGATTCTGCCCTTCTCCCCGGCTCCATCGGCGCCGCCGCGGGAACCAGAGCCGCGGCAGGGGTGTACCGGAGTTACTGTGCCCGTCTGCAGCCGGATCGCGGAGTTACTGGCTGCGGGATGCCCGCTACAACCAGAAAAAAGCAGAAGGATGTATGGACGGATGGAGGCTATACCATAAACGTCACACCCAGCCTTTCCTGCCTTGATGTTTGTAGACGAACTGTGCCACCAGCCCCACGCGCATCCCAGCCACACCGGGCAGCTCCACAACGTCCCCGCGTTAACGTACGTCTCTACGTCTATATGAATACACACGCCTATACGTTTGCACGTGCCCACTGTTGCTGCACGCCCGGTGCTGGCACTCCACGCGTAAACCCGAACACTTTACCTTCGCTAATAGGAAGCCACTAACGAGCTATGCAGGTCATCGCACACGAATGCCAAGAAAACCTGCCATTTTTGCCTGTGCCACATGCGTAGCAGAAAAACTATGCCAGGAATGCGAAAGAGGGTTGAAACTTTTTACGGGGACTCTCCTTGCGGATCTCTCTCTGCCTGCAAAGCCAGATGTCTTTCAGCTCATCGCATCTAACGTTCCAGAGCTCCGAGGGAGCTGTATGAATTTCTGCACATAAGCCAGAATAGCCGATTCTATATGATTTAATGCTCCAGACCCGAAGCCTGCCCTGCGGGGATGGTGACAGCCGGTGTCCCCCAAAGCTCCTGCTCTGCTCCCAGGAAGATGCTCTCGCTCCCTGCCCTCCCGGGGCACACAGGCGCGTGCTCACCGGCACGGCACGCCACGGTGCACGGCCATCGCGTGGGGCAAACCCACCCACAGCTCCTGCACGGGGAGAAAACAGAGTTCGGTCATTTGGGAAGAAAGGTGCTGAGCCTGGAGCCAGTTTTGGCTGGGGATAAGGAGAAGGAGCCTTCCCACGCCTGCGCGGGGGTCGTCGAGAAGATGGAGCCAGGTTCCTCACGTGGCGGGAGGGCGAGAGCTGGGACAGGAGACGTTCGGAGTGGATCTGAGGAGAAACGCTTCCCCCGGGAGGACAGTCTGGCAGCGAGCAGGCAGCCTGGAGAGGGTGTGCCGGCTCCGTCCGGGGAGGTTGGCAGGATAAAGCCCTGACCACCCCGGTGTGACCCCGCTTGGGGTAGGAGGCTCGACAGGAGCCTGCGGCCCGAATCGCCCCACGGGTGCCCGGGAGGGGACTCGCCTTGGCCCTGGTGGGGCACTTCGCAGGGTGTCTGTGCGCTCCCAGCCCCCCATTCCCCCCCCCCCCCCCGGCCCCCCCAGTGCCCAGGCGGCCCCTTCCAGCCCGGGGCCATCCCGGGGCTGGGGCCGGCCACTCCGGTTCCCAGCCCCGGCGTGCCGGGGAGGTGTCGGGGAGGCGGCGGGCAGGCAGCGGGCAGGCAGCGGGCAGGCAGCGGGGAGGCTGGCCCGGGGACCCTGCCCGGCTCCGCCCCGGGACCCGCGTCCAGGCGCCGGGACCGCTCCCCCCGCCGCCGCCCCGGGAGGGAGGAAGGAAGGAAGGAGAGAGGGAGGGAAGAGGGGAGGGAGGGAAGGAGGGAAGGAGGGAGGGAGGGAGGATGACAGCGCCGTGAAGAAAAGCAGGGGACCCGCTGCCCTCCCTCCTCCCGCACGGCAGGACCAGGCGAGCTCGCCCCGCGGAGCGGCCGCCGCCGGGTAGGTGCAGCGGGGGCCGGGAGCGATGGGGCCGGAGCCGGAGCGCAGCCGGGGGCCGGAGCCGGAGCGCAGCCGGGGGCCGGGACCGGAGCGCAGCCGGGGGCCGGGAGCGATGGGCAGCGGGAGAGCCGGGAGCGCCGGGAGCGGGAGCCCCGGGCCGCCCCGGGGCGAGGGGGAGGATGGCGGCGGGGGTCGGGCCTTTCTCTCCCGGCGCGGAGGGGAGTTGCGGGAAGTTGGGCGTGCGAGGAGGGGCCCCCGCCCCAGCGCCCCCCCCCCCCCCCCGGGGCGGCGGGAGCGGGGCCGGGCCCGGGGCGGCGGGGCGCGGGGAGGCCGGGGGCGCCGCGGCCGCATCCCCCCGCGGGGGCGGCCCCGGGCTCCGCCGGCTCCTTTGTGCTCCCTCCGGCCTCGGCCGCTCCTTTGTCTCCGTGCGGGGCCCCCGCGGCGGGGCAGCGCCGGCGATGCCGCCCCGGCGGTGGGGCAGCCGGCCCCCGGCGCCCTGCCTCGGGAGGGAAACTCCTCTCGGCACAGGACCGCCCGGGCAGCGCTCTCTCTTGCTTGCTTTGGGGGAAAAGAGCGAAAAATGTAATAAGTGAAATAAGGGCGAGCTCTCCAGCTCCAAGGCTGAGCTTCCGTCTGAAGCGAAGCGCGTCTGGGTCGAGAAAAGGAGACTTTCTCATAACCATCCCGGAGTTGCATCATCCGGCCTGTCAGCCCCTACCAGGGAGCACTGGAAAGTTGTCCTCACCCTTTCCCCTCCTGCCCCGGGGCTGCTGGGGCACCCTGGCCCTCGGCCGGCCCCCGGCCGCCAGAAGGCTCCGGCCAGCGGCTCCTCTGCCGGAGCCGGGACACAGCAACCCCGCCGGCACCCGGTGGGCCTCAGGCACCCAGAGGGGACCCGGCTGCCACGGGGTTACCTTGGGGGGGAAAGGACCACCCGGGCAGAGTCCCCACTCGACGCCCGTGGGGATTTCGGCAGCCGCTCCCGGCCACGTTTGGGGGAGCTGCCCGCACCCCACCGCCTTTGCGCCGCGGGCCGCGAGCCTGGCTTCAGTCCCCAGGGGAAAGTGTGTGCTTTTCCACGGCCAGCAATTCACCCCACCACGCCAGGACAGGGATTTAACTCTGCAGTTTTCCCACATCTGCCGTGTTGCTTCGGTGCAAGACTCGTTTTCACACCCCTGGTCTCCCTGCGCTGCCGGGACCCAGGCGCGGTCTGCGTTTTCCCGAGGGCAGCAGGGATTCGGGATTCCCCCGGCAAGCATCTCTCACCGCCAGTCCCTCCCGGAGGGCTACAGACACCTGTCTCGGGGCGAAGGGGGAGCGGAGCGGGGCGCAGAGCGAACGGTGTCCCTGGTTTCTGGGGTGGGTTTGGCAGAGGAGCTCCCAGGCTAGCGGGAAGCGTCGGGGAGAAGGAGCGCGGGGCGGTGGGAGGGACCGTGGGCTTTGCGCCCCAGAGAAAGGCCTCATTGAAGCAGGGACGGGCATTTGCGGTTCCCAGCGCGGCCGGGGGGCGACGGCACGCACAGCGGCCGGCATTGTGCCGCCGGCGCCGAGCAAACGGGGCCGGGCGGTCCTCTCGCCCGTCTGGGTGGTCTGCTCTCCGGACCCCCTTGCTGCCCGGCAGGTTGGCGTGTTCGGTCACGCGCGTTTGCTGCAGGTGATGCTGCAGAACCCACCCCACCGGCATCCGTGGTTTCCAGCAAATTGGTTTCAAGGTTGTAGGGTTGTTAGCCAGCTCAGCTGGTCCCCGCCGGCTCCTGGTCTGGATCAAAGCAGGGCAACGCAGCCCGGTGCGCCTGCAGATGCACGATTTTACCCCCGTGCCCAGCACTGATGTCTCTGAAGTCCCACCGTGTTCGCCAGGGGCTCGGCAGCAGCTCTCCTGTCTCCTGGGTCAGGAGAAAACACCTTTCTTTGGATGCCACCCAAGGTGAGGGAGAGCAAAGACCCGTCTGTCCCGGCCACGAAGCCTGGGCTGGCCCTGTCACCGGCATTACCGTGCCTGACACCAGCCTCTAAATCCCTTCTGGGCAGCGCTTTTTGGGACACGAGGAGCAAGGACAGTTCACCTGGGTCACCCCAGAGCTCAGCGTGCCTCCTCGGGGGGGATAATCAATAGCGGACAGAAGACAACCTCGTGCGCCTGGAGTTTGAGAGCACATGCAATGAAAAACAAGTGGTTTAAGTGGTGCTTGTTTGTAGCAGCACCCGCTGCTGCTGCTCCGGAGCGTAACCTCCCGTCTCTGCCCGCGTCTGCACGCTTCAGCTCCCGGGGGTGGCTTTGCCCAGGGTGCCCAGAGAAGAGGAGAGCAGAGCACGAAGCCAAGGCGGGTTGAAGGACCGAGGGGCAGAGCCGGGAGGAGAAACAAGCTGGGGTCTCACCTTAACTTGAGGGATGGAACCCGTGGAGGAGCAAACCCCTGGCCGTGCCCCCGGAGGGCTGCCCGAGCGGGGGGCAGCACCCCTGCCGCTCCCGTCCTCCCGGGGGGACACGGCCCCCGCTCACGCCGGGGTTTCTGTGGGCGGCGGCGGGACGGGCTGGGGCTGCCGCAGGCACCGGTGCCCTGTCCCTGCCCGAGCCAGGAGGACTTTGCATTCCCAACTTTCCGATGGGCAGATTCCGGGCTTCAATTTGACGAGCCTCGGGGCTATTCTAGGCAACTTTATAAACACCGTAGGAGGTGACTTTTTTTTTCCCCTGTTTTAGCTTGAATACACATGTTTTTAAGCAAAAAATACCTGCCCGGGCAGCCTCCTTAGCTGCGCCGGGGGGCAAACCGAAGCGGTGCCGCGCTTGTGCCATGCCTTGGAGAAGAGCCAGGGGCAGGATGAAAATTGCTGGGAGATGAAAGGAAAGAGGGAAGCGTCGGTGGCGCGTTTCCCAAGGCCAGCCTCGGGAGGAAGTCGGGAGCGGAAATACTTGATAGAGTAAATACAGAGGGAGCTCAGGGTGGGGTTTTCTTTTCCCCAGGTTGCAGACAAAGAGCAGAGGGGAGAGCAGATAAGCGCCCGTGCACCGCGTCTCTTTGTTGTTCTGCCCCTGCGTTTTGCCGGCTCGGCTGCCGCTGTTAATCTGATGAAGCAAAGCGTCGCGGAGAGAATTACTCCGGGGCAGCAAGCTCAGCCGCAGGTCCCTTCTCCCGGGAGGTGGGCAGGGATGCACGGGGCGGACAGGAGGGGCTGGATGGGCAGAGGCGCCTCGGGCCGGGAGGGAGCTTGCGAGTAGGTGCTTTGCTGCTGTTCCTTGTCCGGAGCTCAGTTGTTGCCTGTTGAATCACCGGAGGAAAATGTGACTTCATCCAGTCGCACCTCCAGCTGGCTTCCCCCGCCAGCCCGCAGGCGGCTTTCCTTTCCTGGATCCCACCCAGTAGGTGTTTGGGGCAGCCGGAGGAGGCGGATGAGAGCCCCAAGGCTTCGTGAAACACCCTCCCTTTCCCAAAAACCCAGCTGAAAACCCCGGCTCCGCTCTCCCAGGCAGGCAGTGCTGCGAAACGCCCTGCAGAAGGGCGGCAAGAGCATCCCTTCCCTCCCTGCTCTCACGGCGGGGCCTTGCCCTGGGGCTACGCTGCTCTTCTCACCCCACCTACACCACCAGCGGGAGCATCCCCCCGATGAGCCCACTTGCTGCAGCAGACTTGAATGATTTGGCGTCTCCGTCCCTGCCCGAGTCCTTCCTTCTTGCTGTGGCAGGGTGAAGTTAACTTGCTGGCGGTGGTGGATATCCACCCGAGCGGCTTTGCGTGGGAACAGAACCCCCACCGCCCCCCGAAAGAAAAAGCCCCTTTGCTGGCTTTGACTCGGCTGGGAAATCCGCAAAGCCTTTTAGCGTCTCGACAGTGGGAATTGCAGCCGTCCCTGCTGAAATGAAAAGCATTTCCAGGCTGAGGGGTGGGAAAAGGCAGGGAGCAGCGCCGGGGGAGTTCCCCCGAGCTGCGTGTGCCGCCTTCCGGGGCGTCTCAGTTTAGTGCTCGTGGAAATTATTCCGCCTTGCTTGGAGATGTGCAGAGTAAGAGGAGAGCGTTGGCCGGCAGCAGAGATGATGTCCGTCCGTCCGTCTGCTCAGACTGCATCCCCTGGGAGCGGGCGCTGGTGGTAGCGGCATCCCGTCGGCTCTCCTCGCAGCAGCGGGGGGCCGTCCCTGCGCCCTCCCGCACCTCCCGGCCCGGCGGAGCCCCGGCGGGCGGCCGGAGGGGAGCGCGCGGGGCGCACAGAGCCCCTCTGTTCCCGCTCACAAAGGGACGCTTGTGGCTTGCTCGCTGCCCCGGCCGGGCTGCGCCTCGCGGGCCCCAGCGAGGAAGAGCTTTAGGATGCCGAGCAGCCCCGGCCAGCCTCGCCGGGTCACCCCGTGTGTCCCCCAGCCCCGAGGCTCAGCCCTGCGAGGGCCCCCGCGCCTGCCGCCGCCACCCCGTGGGTCCCCAGGCAGGACATTTGCAGCCGGCTGTTTATTTAACGAATTATGTCTGCCCCGGGCCCGTGAATTGGGGTTTTTGCCAGCGCTGCTGGAAACGGCTCTCTGTGTCATCCCTGTGAATAATTCCTAGTCTGTGCCTCATCCGTGGTCTGGGGACATTAGTGGGGGAAAACCCCGGGCTGGCTTTGTCCAGGGATTTTGTCTGAGCAAGCGGTTGCATGCCATCCCCCCGGCCCGCGCGCTCCGGGCGGCGAGGGGACAGTGCCCTGCACCGGGGAGGCGAGGGCAGGGATGCGGACCGCTGCCGCCGCTCCCCGAGACGCCGCAAACCCAAAAGCCCTTTGCAGCGGCAAAGCCAGCGGCTCTGCCGGGCGCTGAGAGATGCGGCCACGCGCCGGGGGCTTTGTATATTTGATTTCTTCTCTCGGTTGCTCAAATACTCCGACAAGTCCTGTCGTCACCGGGGCACTGAGCGGGACCGGGGAGGGGGGACTCGGGGGGCGGCGCGGTGAAAGGCACCTGCCCCAGCCGCCGGCCCGTCCCCGAGGAGCGGCGTGCTGACAAACTAAACTAACAGGGCTGTTAAACACACACATACGTGCGCGGGGGGACGTCGGTGCCGCTCGCTGCAGGGGGAAGGGAGGAGCCGGGGGGGGCTTGGGAGCTGCCGGGGCTCTCTGGGATCCCTGCGTCCCGCCAAAGGCCTGGTTTCCTGGGGGCGTGGGTGTCTCTTTTTAGCGACTTTTGCCGGGAAGGAGATGCCTCAAAACCAAGCCCCGGGGAGCCGAGTGGTTTGCTCAAGCTGGGGAACTCCTGGTCCTCCCGCAGAGAGGGCTGGGGACCAGGCGGGCTGCGATGCTGCCCTGGCCGCAGGGCGCATCCCTCTCCTCCCGCCTGCGCTCCCGAGGCTGTCCCCCCTTCCCAGCGGGAGGGGAATACAGCGAGCGACGCCAAAAAATGCACATTTTGGCCACGGCCGGCGTTGAGGAGGTTTGGGCGTGACGCAACGCTTGGCAGGGCTTCCCCGCTCCACACCCTGCCGAGGGCGGCGGGTACCGCAGCTCGGCCGGGGCATCTCCCCTCCGACGAACCCCAGGGGCCCCCCAAAGGATGGGGCTCTGCCGGGTTCCCCCCCACTTCACCCCTGAAAGCGGGGGCGGGACGGGCTGCCGGGGTCACGCTGGCGGGAGCCAAACCAAAGCTAAATAGACTTTCCCTGAGTCACCGAAAGTCTGGCCAAGACAGCGGGACGAGCAAAGAGCATCACCCACGCGGCCGGCCGGCCGGCGGGCGTGCGAACCAGCGGCCAGGTAGCAGGCGCCGCAAGCCCTACGCGTGCACGTTTGCACACGCGACACGTGCTGGGGGCCTGCCCCGGGGGGTCCCAAACGGCAGTTTTGGTCCCCAAAATCTCCACCACGTCCCAGCTGGGATGTGGGTTTGGCGCAACTCGGAGCGGCTCCTGTCATCCCCCCGATTTTATCGGTGCTGGGAGGAGGAAGAGGAGGGCTGCGGGGGGGTCTTTTCTGCTGGGGGGGATGCTGAGTCTCCCGGTGGGTTCTGCATCCCGCACCGAGTGGCTGCACCATCATTTGGGCTTTTTTCTTTTTAGAAAAAGCCCCCATGAGCATTTTGCACCCCGAGCAGGACCGGCAGCAGCAGCAGCAACGTTTTCTGGCCCCCCCCGTCGTTCCTGGAAGCCCTCGGGGTTTCATTTTCGTGGCTGAGCAGCTGCCGCTGCCGTGCCACGGGGAGGCGGAAGCCGCGCGGCCCCACGCTGGGGCCCTACGGCGGAGCCTGCAACCCTCCCCAAAAGTAGCTCTTTCAGAGGCCGGGAGCCACGATGCCCCACGGAGCGGGATGAGGAGCTGCTCTCGCACTCGAGGAGGGCCCTCGCTGCAGGCAGCAGGTTTTTGGCCGGCGGGGAGCAGGCAGCTGTCAAGGCGGCGGGGATTGGGTTTCAGGGCTGGCAAGGGCGGCCGGCGGAGGCGCGGGAAGGGGTCCCGTCGGGCAGATGTATTTCGGGAAGGGGAGGCACGGCCGATGGGGACTTCGGGCAGCTGCTCCTCGCAGGAGGGAGGAGCTCCCCCCCTTTTTACTGCTCTTGTTGAGACCTTGTTGGTCGTCCCTTGTGGGAAGGGTCAGCCTCTGACCCCTGCCCGCTCCCCCCTGCCCGCAGAGAGCCGCCGCGGCGCTGACCCTCCTTCTCGCCGCAGGCAGGGCCGCCCCGGGCAGGGCCGGCGGGGCAGAGGATGCCAGGCGGATAGCCCAGGACACCTCCCGGCAGGCGGGAGGGACGCGCGCGTCCCCCCCATGGAGATCCGACGTGCTTTGCCCCAGGATTTCCGGGAGCTGCTGCACTGCCTGAAGATGAGGAGCAAGTACGCCGTCCTGCTGGTCTTCGTCGTCGGCCTCGTCATCATCGAGAAGGAGAACAACTTCATCTCCAGGTAGGGAGCAGGTACCTAAGCCACCCCACGCTTTTAACCCTTTCTCTGCCCCACATCCCGAGCTCCTGTGCAGCGGGAGCCCCCCGAGAGCCCCCGCCGGGACGCGGGGGTGGTCCCGCTCTCCTCCAGGCTGGGCTGGGTCTCCCTGCAGGGTGTCGGACAAGCTGAAGCAGTCCCCGCAGGCGCTGGCGGAGGCCAACGGCACGGAGGCCAGTCCGGCGCCGGCCGAGAACGGCTCGCTGGCCTCGCTGCGAGAGCTGGACGCCGCCTTCTCCCAGCTGAGGTCCCACCTGCGCAACGTCACCCTGCAGCTGGCGGGCGACGGGGACCCCGGGCCGCGGCGGCACGTCCTGCTTATGGCCACCACCCGCACCGGCTCCTCCTTCGTGGGGGAGTTCTTCAACCAGCAAGGCAGCATCTTCTACCTCTTTGAGCCCCTCTGGCACATCGAGAGGACGGTGACCTTCGAGCCGGGGGGAGCCAACGCGGTGGGCTCGGCCCTGGTCTACCGAGATGTCCTCAAGCAGCTCCTCCTCTGCGACCTCTACATCTTGGAGAGCTTCATTTCGCCGGCGCCCGAGGGCCACCTGACTCCCTTCATGTTTCGGCGAGGCTCGAGCCGCTCGCTCTGCGAGGAGCCCGTCTGCACGCCCAGCGCCAAGAAGGTCTTCGAGAAGTACCACTGCAAGAACCGCCGCTGCGGCCCCCTCAACATCACCCTGGCCGCCGAGGCGTGCCGGCGCAAGCAGCACGTGGCCCTGAAGACGGTGCGCATCCGGCAGCTGGAGTTCCTGCAGCCGCTGGTGGAGGACCCCCGGCTGGACGTGCGCATCATCCAGCTGGTGCGGGACCCCCGGGCCGTCCTGGCCTCCCGCATGGTGGCCTTCTCCTACAAGTACGAGACCTGGAAGAAGTGGGCGACCGAAGGAGAGGCTCCCCTCCGCGAGGAGGAGGTGCAGCGGCTGCGGGGGAACTGCGAGAGCATCCGTCTGTCGGCCGAGCTGGGGCTGCGGCGGCCGGGCTGGCTGCGGGGTCGCTACATGCTGGTACGCTACGAGGACGTGGCGCGGGCGCCCTTGCAGAAGGCGGAGGAGATGTACCGCTTCGCCGGGCTCCCCCTCACCCCCCAGGTGGAGGAGTGGATCGGCAAAAACACGCAGGCGCCCCGCGACAGCAGCGGCGTCTATTCCACCCGCAAAAACTCCTCCGAGCAGTTCGAGAAGTGGCGGTTCAGCATGCCCTTCAAGCTGGCGCAGGTGGTGCAGGACGCCTGCGCCCCGGCCATGCGCCTCTTCGGCTACAAGCTGGCCGGCAGCCCCGCCGCGCTGGCTAACCGCTCCTTCAGCCTGCTGGAGGAGGCACAGCCCTCCTGGGTCACGTAACGGCGGGGGGAACGGCGGCGGGGCGGGGGGAAAACGAGGGGCTGCAGCCGCGCTCCCGGCCGGCCCGGAGGAGACCCGGGGGTCCCCGCTCCTGGAGATGCTCCTTGCTGCTGCCGGGTGGAAAGCGGCAGCCCCGGGAGCCGGAGCAGCCTGGCAGAGCCAACCCCGGGGTCCCGCAGAGCCTGAAGTACGCAATTCCTCTAGGAATGGGGAAATTGCAAAGGTGAGGGGCGGCGGGGAGTTCGGTGCTGGGGCCACCTCCCCGGCACGGGAGCTGCACCGAGGAAGAGGAGGGTGAGCGGCGAGTGACGGGGCCCAGCGCCTCCGCATTGCCCCCCGGGCTAGGACAAGACAAGGACGAGACCCCCACGGTGCCAGCAAGGACTCAGACCCCAGAAGCCTTACTGGTTTAGTGCCTTCATATACCAGCACAGACTGGGAACTGCCCCGGAGGCGTGCCAGGGCAGGAGCCGCCCACGGAGCGCCGGCCAGCACTCGGGCTGCAATGAAATGAGGTGACTGTGGT
This sequence comes from Phoenicopterus ruber ruber, assembly GCA_009819775.1. Classification (NCBI taxonomy): domain Eukaryota; kingdom Metazoa; phylum Chordata; class Aves; order Phoenicopteriformes; family Phoenicopteridae; genus Phoenicopterus; species Phoenicopterus ruber. The sequence continues at coordinate 4,374,476 of CM020221.1, forward strand.
TTGGTGCTCTTCAAAGTTGGTTTGGGGGGGGTTGTTTTTTCCCCTTTTTTTTTTTTTTCTCTGTGTATTTGCATACCAGGATCGCCAGGCGATTTTATTTATTTATTATGTAAAAAAGAGGGGGAGGCAGGTCAAGGAGCTAAGCCCAAAAATCAGAGCAGCACAACATACAGCAAAGAAAGACAGAGATAGCCAGAGCTGAAGCGACAGAGGTCGGCTTTTAGCCGGAGACCACCACGTGCCCCCGGGAGAGCCCCCGGGGACCGACGGGCTATAACCCCCCCAGACCCCCGGCGGAGCACGCCCAGCGCCGGGGCTGCAGCCACCCCGCGCGGGAGCGACTGCGAACCTCGGCGCCTGCTGGAAGACGGTCGGACTTATTTAATTAAAACCAAAATACAACGGCGCAGAGGCCAGAGCAGTCCCTGTCTCCTTGGTGTTCGTGTGTGTCCCCTGCCCGGGGGGGAGCCCCGGGAATATTTGCCGGCGGGTGACGGATACCTGGGGTTCGGTAGAGGCACGGGGAGTTTCGGGGTGTTTGCCACATGCAGACGTTCACCCAGCCACAGCCTGGTGCTGAGCTGTCCCCTCCAATTCACATTTAATGAACCGAAATGCCTATTTTTAGCCAGCACATCCTTTTACTCCCCATGTATTTTGGGTTATGGCAGCCACGCGAGGGAGAAGCCAGGCATTTCGGTGGAGGGTAGCAGTTGTCTCTGCCTAAGACTTGCTGGGGGAGCCCCGAGGGGTCCCCGCCACCCCCCCTGGGCCAGCGCGGCACGGCCACCCGCGGGCCCCCAGCTCATCACGGCAGCCCCACGTCGCTGCTCCCTGGCCGAAACTGTCGACCGAGAGCAAAAATAAATAAGTAAAATCAGTCGGCGGCGGCTGGCCACAGCTGGGCTGCGTTTCTGCCGGCGGAGGGCGGCCAGGAGGAACTCGCCAGGGCTCCGGTGACGAGCCGCGGCTGGGGCGAGCTCACAAAAGCCACGTTTTTGACCCAAGAGGAAGAACAGAGGCGGCATTGAGGAGCGCGGGGCCGGCCGGCGGGGAGCAGCCACGCCGGAGCCCTGGGCGGCCGCCCGCGCCGGCTGGGGAGGTTTTCCGAGCGCGGCCGCCTCGCTCGCCGGGGAGCATCTGGCCTCAAGGTGTGAATTCAGGGCGCTCGACGCCGGCCGGCTGGGGAGCGGGCGCAGAAGCGGGGTTTTCTTTGCATTGAGCAGCGTGGGCGATCCCCTCATCGCTTGCAGGCGATGGAGAGCCGTCAGCCCCCTCCCCGCCTCGCGCGCAGCTCTTGGCATCGCGAGCGGCCCCGGGTTTGCCGAGTGAATTGGGTTTTGTTTGGAGGCTTCCCGCTGGGAAAGCGGCGGGGTCGCCGAGGTCGGCTGGATACCCCGCAGCTGCGTGCCGGGAAAAGCCCGTGGAGCTCAGGCAGCGTGAGGGGGAACGCGGCCGGACCCAGGGCAACGGTTACAGGCAAACGCCTCTCCTGTGCGTCTGCAAAAGTACGCATTAGGCTGGCGTTTGCTAAGCAAATAAAGTTTAAATTAATTGTTTTGCAAAACAGCACAAAGGGTAAATAGCCGCTCAGCTGCCAGAGCCGGGAAGGGGATGCCACAGGGGTGCACGGCATCCCTGCCCCTTCCCATCCCACCACGCTCGGAGGCTCGGGCAGAGCAAGGTCTAGGGGGCAAGGACGGACAAATAAAGGGAAACACAAAGCAAGCGGCGAGGGAAGGGGGAACAGTGCTGAGCCGAGGCCGGAGGGCATGGCAACAGCCGCCTGTTCCCACCTGCGCCGCTGGCACGGCCTCAGCCCCGGTGGGCTCCAGCCCATCATTTCTAGCTAAGCACGAACATTTCTTCCTGGACACCCTCCAGCTGCCTGCCAAAAATGTCACAGGACAGAAAGAAAACACCCCCCAGCCCATGCAGATTTCCGCAGGGACTAATTGCTCCCATTAAACCCACATAGCCGTGACTCCCGCGCGGTGCCAGCCACATTGGGAAGCCGCGAGGGACCCACGGCTCCTTTCGAGACCAAAGCAGCTGAATTCTCCCTGCACCAACTCAGGGGAGGTTCATCTCCCCAGGAGGGGCACCTCCTGCTCACCCTGCTCTGGCCGCTGCCAGGCCTTGCTCCCGTCCTTCCCCATAGCAGGAAAAGCATGGATTTGGGAGAAAAAAGCATGCACTGGGAAAGCCACAGCAAGAGGCAACACCTTAGAGCAAGGACATACCTGCATTCAGACGGGCCATGCGGGAAGCCCACAGCAGGGGCCACCACGGATGCAGCTTCACCCTTCCTCCAGCCACACCAATGCCAAAAAACCCCCATCCTCTTTTCAAGGCATTCAAGCTTTCAGAACTAAAACAGCTCCTGAAAGGATCAGGCTTACCTTAAAAGAAGCAAAGAAAAGAACCCCCACCCCTTGTTTCCCCAACCCCAGGCTGCTCCTGCCCCTTCTATAACCCGCCAGGCGCAGGTCAGTGCCTGCAGCTGTGCTGCCTCGGGGCTCACCTGCTCAGCCTGCCACAGCTGCCTTTGGGGGAAATTTGGGCACATTCTCGTGATGCTTTTTGTCACCAGAGACGTTTTCTGCAAGTTTTCTGCAAGAGCAGCGAGGGGACACGTGTCCCGTGGGACAGGGCCACCAGCCGAAGCCAGCTTCTCCTCCCTGGGGTTATTGCAGGTGACACGAGATGATGTAGCACCAGTGAGAGCTTTAATAAATTATGTATGCGCTGTTCCCCTCTAAATAGGGTCTCTCTGGTTAATACTTTCCTCCGCCGGGCTAATCCAGACTTGACTTTGGACGGCAGGTACGCCCGCGGAGACACTCGGGGCTCGCCGGGGCCGTGCTGGCACGGCTGGGCTTGCTGTGGAGGGGCAATTCCTGCTTGGGTCAGAAGGTGCCGGTGCCCCCCCCCAAGTACGAGAGCGGTTGAGGCAGGCAGGTCTCTGAAACGCCACCTCAGACACGGTGCCGTTTAACGCGTGGCCGAGGTGGCAAACTGCTACCAGCAGCTGGCACGGTGGATGGCTGCCGGGCCACGAAGCCAAGCCGCCAGGCCAGCCACAGAAATGCATAAAAAGGCCTTTTTCCAGCTTGGCGCGAGGTTTGTCCCAAACCTCAGAAGTCGTGGCTGCTCCGCCGGCTGTCCTGACCCCCCGTCCCCTTCTCCTCGCTTGCTCCGGCTCCATTTAATGGGATCGGACGAGCTAATCCCCCGTGTCCCCTCGCAGCGCTGTCAGATGGGATTTCTGCTCCGGGGCTGGAGGGAACCGCATCGCCCAAGCCATCGCGTGCCCTCACCCAGCCCCGCTGGCTTCTCCCAGAGGCCGGATCCACCCTTGCCCGTCGCTCCACGGCGGGGCTCGGTGCGGTTCCCACAGGGAGCTGGTGCATTGCTACGGCTTCACCACCCGAACCCTGGGTCGGTGGGGGGACCCACGGGCCAGCGAGGGACTGGGGGCTGCGGCACACACGGACATTTCAGCATTAAATGACAGCCTTGTTTTCTGTTGTGTTTTTTTAAGAGACTGCATGCCTGACCAGACCGCATTTCTTGGTCCCCATCCCATATTTATCCTGTAATTACACCTTCGGACAAAGGCTGCCTGTCTGCGAGACTGATTTCTTTAAGGACACAGTTTTATTATACGCTGTGCTTTCACTGTAATGAAATCTGGGGAGGGGGGGAGAAAACTCCCCGCAATTTGGGGGTGAAAGCTCTTCTTTCTCAAAACCTGCCCCAAGAGCGAAGGAGCTTGCCCAAGCCCTCTCCCTTCCTTTTCTCGAGGAAAACCCAACCGCTGACATCCTTTCTGCTCCTCCACCACCCCACGAGGATTAATGCCACAAAACCCCTCTCCGTCTTGTCCCGTAAGAGAAAGGTGCCACCTCACCGCCGAGCCGCGGGCTGCCCTGCCGCAGGAGCAGAGCCTTGCCAGAGAGGTCTCTGCAATCCTCGTAACCGGCCGGCTGAGCTGGATAAAGCTGATTAAGCTCCTCGTTGCACCTGCCTGGATCACGGCACAACAGGGGACGAATTCCCACAAAACGGCACTTCCGTGACGTTCCCGATGGCCGCCGCGCGCTTGGCTCTGGAGGGGTAGGGAAGATCTGCACCGCGTGAAAACCAAGGGCGGTTGGTGGTGTTTGGGCAGGGGTTTCCCCCAAGGGGAAGGAGAGCCCCGGCTCTGCCCGCGCTCACCCCGTGACGGGGGCTGCCCCGGTCGCCCGAAACGCCTGCGTTGGGGTGAGCCTGGAGCTCCAGAGCCCTAACTTGTAGGTGCCTGATGATAGGCGAGATGAACCCCGCCGCCGGAGCACGCTGAGCCTGGCAAACTCACCCCGCGTGTGGCAGCAGGTGGGGTGGGAAGCGTGATTTTGAGCGTGCCCCGCTGCGCGGGGCAGGGGAAGGGGAGCTGGGGCGCGCCTCGGCACAGAGCCCGCTCCAATGCCAGGAACAGGGAGAAGTCTCGCGGCAGGGCCCCGGCACAGAGCGGACCCCCGCTACCAGCTCCCCGTGGCTCCTCTTTCGGATACAAAGATCAGCTGAATCGCAGAGACCATTGCATTTCACCTTCGGGGTTTTCCCGACTCCCTTTTCCGGGTGGGATCTGCGACCAGTTTATGGGCTGGCACGTACGCAGGCGCTGCCTATAAATACGCTTGACTGGCTGGCCCAGCCTGACCGAAATAAGGTGACTTTGGTGCTGTGGTTTATGGGAAGCGGCCAGCCGCTGGTCTTCTCGAGCTGATGTCACTGAAAAACTGGAAATGAAAAATGAGGTTTGTTGGGGAGAGAATAAATAAAACGGGTCCTTGTTGATTTTTGCTAAAAGTAAATTTTATTTATAAGGTATAAAATAGCTAGTGTTGATGTTTAAAAGCAGCCAGGAACTGATGTGAATTGGTTTTTCCAGGCGATTCTTTGTCCTGGACTGATCCGATTCCACCCCGGCTGCGGCAGAGATCCCCGAGGCACGCGGGGGGGACCAGATCACCCAGGCAAAACGGGGAGCCCCGGGACAGGTGCCAAGGACGGGCGACGCAGTTTGTCTGGCAGAGAGCAATCCCTCACCTCACCTCCGGAAGACACAGACGTACCCTCTCCCTGAAGCGCAGCCTCGAGCCGCGCAGCTGCGGGGCTGCAGCGATGCTGGTGCCGCCGGGGCCGTGGCAGGACAATGTGCTGGCAACGTCCGCGGGCAGAGGGGACGTGGTGCACGAGGCTGCTGATACGGAAGAGGACGAGCACGCTCGTGCTCGGGTTGTGCAGAGATAGCTGCTAGCCAGACGCGCAGTCACAGAGTCTCCTTGGGAACCACTACTCCGCAGCGAGTTCGATGGCATTTATTGTTAAGTCCTGAATCATCTGTGTTGGGATCACACCTTCTGTGTTTGCGAGGGATGTTTTTCCCTCCCACACTGAAGCCAGGAAAAGCTGCAGCTGGGACAAGTCTCCTTTGGTTTTACGGCAGAGAGGTCGGTGAGGGGACAAACAGGACCCCTCCAGCAGCTCAGACTTGGCCGGGAGGGATGGGGGCCTGCAGGAGGGAGAGCACCTCTCCGGAGGAGAGTGAAGGGAGGGACGTTAACGCTCTTGCGGCCTCTCCAGGGCTACTGCAAAGGTAAAGAGGATAACCCGCCCCGATGCTCGTGGTGGGCAGGGCAAGGAGGCACGGGCTTACAGGGGGTGAGGCAAGCGCACAACAGTGGCACTTGTGGGAAGGTGCCCCCACGCAGCACTGCTGCACCCGTCCTTTGATTTATCGTACTCAGAGGGAAGTCTGTTAGCTCTGGATTAAACCTGAGGAGGGGAGGACGCAGGGACGGGTACGTGCCCACGCTGCCTGCGTGGCATCTCAGAGCTGCAGAGCTGGGGCAGGAGCATCCCGCAGAGGCCCTTCCCTGCGCCTCTTCCTTCCCGCTGGCCCCCTGCCATCCCGCAGGGAGCGGACAGGCCACGGGGCAGGTGCAACGGAAAGGCCGGGGAGCCTGGAGGAGGCCAGGGCAAGGCCGATCGCTGCCCCCAGCCTCCCCGCGTGCCTCCGCCGTACAGCTCACCGGCAGAAGACAAAACCCTCTCTGAAGCTGACCGGCTCTTACTGCAGCTGCCTGTTTGCAGCCGGCCGGAGAAATATTATCAAAACAACAGATTTGCCAGCGCCGAGCGCGCACCTGCAGGCAGAAGGCTCCTTCCGACCACAGTTTTGAGCATTTGGAGTTTCTCCCTGTTTGCCCGGGGTTGGATGCGAGGTTTTCACAAAGGCTCCTTTTACCTCCCCTGTTTGTTTTGGGCACTGTTCTTGCCACTGACCTTGTCTTGCTTGTTGGTGTATCTCCAACTCGCTGGCCCAGAAGTTTTTTACCCTTTTTTTGAAAGGTGGCCCTGATCTTCTGGTGTACAACCGGATTCACCCGATCATAGCCCTCATTGCCTCAGAACAATGCTGCGGAGGGCTGTCCTTGCCAGTGACTTTGTCTCAATTTGAAGGCAAGCAGAGGAAAACCAAACCACCGCCGGCAATGCCTTCGCCTTTGTCTTGGAGGCAGGACGAAGACATTTGCCTTGTGAGCAGCAGAGTTACGGCAGGAACAGGATCTTTTTCTTTGTGGCAGCAGGCTCCTCACAGAGCCGGGCCCATGCAGGCACCAGGAGAGAGGACAGGGAGCAGACCCGGAGCGCTGTCACCCTGGGGTATTCCCAGCCTCTGGACATTCATAGTTCCCAGGTTTCCTGGCCAGAACACGTGCCTCGGTGTTTAGCAGCTCTGGAGGATTTATCTTCCCTGGATTAATCAAAATGATTTTTCCCCCTCTGAAGGTTTTCGCATCCTCTGGCTGAGTCCTGTGTAACAAAAAGCACAAACCTGCCCCTGGCTTATTTCAGCTGAGGCCGTGGGCTTTCCTACCAAGGACCTGCCTCTGCTCCCGGCTTTGTTTTCGGCCGTTCCATCCCTCCTCTCTCAGCTCTCCTCCAGGCTGAAGAGTCCCCCTGTGTAGAGCAGAAACTCCCCCGATGCTTTCGACCCCTTTGTCACCCTTGTTCCCCGCTTCCCCCTGGGATGGAGGGGACGGAAGGTTGTCCGGTGCCAGATGCTGGACTTGGACACCCGTGTCCCATGTCGCCACGGCCGAGCCAGCTGCACCCTCTGGTGGCAACCCTGAGTCCAGGCCCTGCTTCTCCTGGAAAAAAGATGCAAATTCCTTCATCCGTCTCCCACCCAGGAGGTTGGGGGGAGTTTTGGTCGGGACCCTGCTGGGAAGGGGCTTCAGCACCAGTGTTTGCTGAAGGAGGGATGGGGAGCAGAGGGAGCCTTCAAACCAGCATGGGAAGGGGAGTGCGGGGGCAGCTCTGCCAGCTCACAACGCCGCAGTGTGCACAGCAGCTATATTTATCCACACGGCCGGCAGCTATATTTATCTGGAATGCCACAGGAGCCTAAAGTCTTCGGGGTAATTTCCGTGCTGCAGAAGAACACGATCTGGATGCCCTTTTTATGGTAAACCTCCTTCTCTGCTCTCCGCTCCCCTTCTCCAGGGGCCTTCGCTACCTGCTCAGCCCTTCCCTGCTCCTTACATCCCGCTGTCTCCACCATGCTGGTGCTGGGCTCATCTTCCCTCCGTCCCTCTCACGCAGCCCTCTCGGGGCTCCTTTTCCCACTGCCACTCAGAGCAGATACGTCTTCATTTCTCTCTCCAAGGGAGCCGTTTCTCTTGGTGAAGGGAGCGGGCCATCCTCTGCCTGTGATATTCACCCGACCTGCAGCCTCGGCCAGTGTGTGGGTTTCCTGACGAGCCCCTGCAAGCCACAGGCGCTGAGGGCTGCGAAACGTTAACTCTCCCAGAAAGGCCAGGAGCAGGGCACCCCTCTGCTGCCAGCCCCCGGCTGCCCCCCAAAAGGGGGCATTGAACCAACATGCGTTGAACCAACATTCATAGCTGACAAAGGACAAGCCAAGGTGGACCAACAAAACCCGATGTTCATGAATTCTCCAAAACAAACCAAAACCAAACCATCTCCTTTTTTGGTTTTTGTTTTTGTTTTTTTTTTTTTTAAGATGAGCTCATGAGTTTTTAATGCTGGGGTTTGGCAGGACTGACCGCACATCCTCAGCATTAGCAGAGCCTCTTGTCTCGCACAGCATCCCTACCCACTGCCAGGCTGCAGCTGCCGACCCCAAGCCGGCAGGCTCAGCCAGGGCAGTTCCCCTGGACCCTGGGTGTTTGCCCATCGCCCTTGAAACACAGCCCTTGGTTCGTAAGATCCTTACGGTCTCCTTCTCACGTGGAGGACGTATGTGGGAGGACATAGGGAAGGCGAAAGGGGAAATGTTCTGCACTTGGGACTGTGGCGCTCACCCGGGCAGACGCTGCAGCCTGGCAGGAAGCATCGCCCCGCTGCCCTCCCCAAGGAGAGCCGGGGGCTGCGGGCTGGGCTCACGCCCTGAGGCACCCAGCTCCTCCCCGGAGCTCCGCGGCCGCAACAGCTCAGCAGCCGGCGAACGCGTCCGCCCCGCCGCGAGGGGAGGCGGAGAGCGGGGAGGCGGCGGCGGCTGCGCAGGCAGCGCCGCGCCCGGTGCGGCGGGGGGAGGCCGTGCCCCCTGGCTGGGCTGGGCTGGGCTGGGCCGGGCCCGGCTCGGCCCGCCCCCCCCGGCCGCCGCGCTGAGTCAGGGAGCGGGCGGGGCAGCGCCGCGCCATGGGAGCCCGCGTGTCCGTGGACGACTCCGTGCGGGTGGTGGTGGTCGGGGGCGGCTTCGGAGGCACGGCGGCCGCCAGCCTGCTGAAGTCCCGGGCCATCCCCTTCGTGCTGGTGGACGTGAGAGACGCTTTCCATCACAACGTCGCTGCCCTCCGCGCCGCCGTGGAGAGCGGTAAGGGCTCAACTGATTTCCACAGCCTTCCCCCTGCGTGGGTCCCGGCGGGTCGGCTCTCTTACCCCCACCAGTGACCGCTGCAGCTCGGAGGTACTCGGGGAGTAACAAGGAACGGGGTCCTGAAAGTGCCTCCTCCGCCCCAGTGATGGTGAGAGACCTGATGTTTTCCATCTGGAAAACAAGTACTTGGCTCTGGGAGGACCCACAGACTGCCTGTGTTAAGCTAATTGCACGTCTGCTGGGAAAACTGAGCAAAAACTACTCGGATGGTCTTTTTTTATTATTACTTCAAGAGTTTAGAAGGTGACTAAGCCAAAACCGGCAGCAGGTGGAAGGGGTGCATGAATGGCTTTCTGTATCGGGTGCTTGAAATGTTGAGCAGCTCAGCAGCGAGGTGCTGGATGATAAACTTCTGTCGGGGGGCTGCTCAGGCTTGTCTGGGATCGCGCGTGGGAGATTGGGCTAACCCCATTACTCCAGTTGCAGGGGATTTAGGGGTAAAATTCATGTTCAAGGCTGGGAACAAGCATTAAAATGATGTCAAAAGCTTGGTCTGAGAGGCAGATAACACGACAGAAAGCCTCCGACATCCTGCCCGAAATGCCCTGGACCACAGTGGAGCACTCACTGGCAAACCGGTACAGGAGATTCTGTAGGGGGAGCAGAGACGCAGCAATCTAGCCGAGGGTGTCACCTGGCCTCTGAGGAGCTGATCCTGTCACCAAATGCGAGCAACGGTCCTGAAGCTCATTGCTGGGTAGAGATAACGCACGGCAGAGGCCCAGCCCCTGGTCCCAGGTGCACACAGTGCTTTTGTCTGAGCAAGGATGGCGTGAGGGGAGAAGGGAAGAGGGGTTTGTCAGCCTCCACAGAGGGACATCTCTTCCCTGTTGTCTCCTCTTACCACAGGATTTGCCAAGAAGACTTTCATCTCCTACTCAGTCACCTTTGGGGACAGCTTCCGACAAGGCAAGGTTGTCGGCATAGACCCCGAGAGGCAACAGGTCTTGCTCAGTGACGGTGAGGTGGGTGATGCAATAACTAGCAATGAGTAACGTGGCTGCCTTATGGCATCACCTGCTAATGCGGGGATTCAGCCTTCAACAGGGTGTGTCGTGAATCTCCCCTTCTCGGGGGTTTTCTTCAGCTATGTCTTGGCTGCGAGAATGCAGTACTCCAAATCTAGGCTATGTTGGCTTTGACTGGTGATGTCTGGTTGGAGAAGTGACTTGGAATTTGGGTTTCAGACTGCTGTCCGTGCTTGGAGTCCTCTGGAGGCAAAGAGCAAGAGGAGCAGGACCACAGGGCACCTGCAGAAAACGTGCCTCTGAGCAGAAGAGGAGTGTAGCTCTCATCTGCCAGAGGAGAGGGTGTGCGTGTGCAGGACAGAATCATGCTCTGGGAAAAACACACTGGACCTTTGCCCTCGAGCTGGGAATGCTGTTCAGTTGTGGCAAACACCCCCGTACCTCCTACAGTGCGGATCAGCTGAGCACACCAACCCTGACCTACCCAATAACCCCGGGCTCAGAGTTCACACGCACAACAGGGTTCCTGTTCTGATGTAACCCTCAGCTTGGCTGAAACACCTGACCCCAAACAAGTCATAACTCAAGCGCTCTGGGAAGGCATTGGTTGCTTTCCTCAAGGTTTCTGCCACTTGTGGGCAGCTTATACAAATGCCTGTGCTTAACACTGGCCCTGTAACGCTAGGAGGTAGCGAGGAATGAAACCAATGACCTAACTCTATGGAGGGCTGCTCCAGAGAGGAGGCCCCCAGCCATCTCCTCTAAAACCAAGAGGCAATGTGAGGAAAGACTGTAGCGTTTAGTCATCCTGAAGAGTTTGGCAACAGACCATCTTCCCCCGCACGTGCTGAATTGCACCATCCCTTCTAGCCAAGCTAAGTGGCCTGGAGCTGTGTTGGGATGTGGGTGTGCAGTAAATACCGCACCCCATCTAGTGCTCAGATGAGCTTTTGTTCTTAGAGCTGGATTTAGAGCTCAACAATTAACCCTGGAGCTCAGATCCTTATCTAACTGCAGGAAGAAACAAGGGCAGCAGCTCTGATGATAACTCTTTTCAGCCAGAGCATCTCACCTCTGTTCAGAAGAGGGTGAAGGAGAGAAGTCAGTGTCTGGAGCCAGCTGTGATGGCAGCTTCAGTGTCTGGCATAAATATTAGGTTATTTCCTGTAAACTTACGGTAATTTCTTCAAAGCTCTCAGCTCGCCTGGAGAATGGTGCTTCTCTCAGACCCTGAGGAAGGCAGTTACTTGGTGTCACCTGGACCAGGTCTCTTCCTAAAGTCACTTTCTGACAGTGGCAAGTACTTTCCCAGTTATTAGCGAGGGCTGGAGGAGAGGGAATGAGTGAATAATACCCAGGAGGCAACAACTGTGTTCTAGGCTCTGTTTTTAAGAGGTCTAACATCCTATTCCACCTCCTGCCCTCCCAGGAGCTTCACTACTCCCATCTGATTCTTGCAACTGGCAGCGATGGGCCATTCCCTGGGAAGTTCAACAAAGTCATTGACATGGAAAGTGCCATTCAGACCTATGAAGACATGGTTAAAGAGGTGAGGAATCAACTTATTTCCTAGGAAGTGTTGCCTGCCTTTGTTCAGCTTCCCTGTCCCAGACACCACTATGGGTATCTGGAACAAGAGACCATGATGCCTGCAGGGACAGGCCAGGACAAGGAGCACGTGCTGGCTTGTCTAGCATTCTGCGTGCCCGAGGGGAAGATCAACTATCCGCACAAGGGGAAACCTGAAATGCTCAACAGTGTCACAGTGTACACAGGCAGAGCGCATGGGGTTCTCGTTTGTTGTTTCCTCTTAAGGAAAGGTGGTTTATTGCTGTTGGGCCAGTGTTGTATCTCAGAAAGGTCTGTTCACGGAGTGGCTGAAGGTATCTGACTTCCTGCATTGAACAGTTCTCTTGTAACAAGAGTTTTCTCTTTACTTCGAGATTGAGAAATCTGAGCGCATCCTGATAGTGGGAGGCGGTGCTGCTGGAGTGGAGATGGCTGCAGAGATCAAAACAGAGTACCCAGCCAAAGAGGTAGTAGCATATTAGTTACAATTAACTTCATCCTTGTTTCTGAGACTGTTCTTCTGTGATGGTCCTGCTGGAGGTATCTGAGATCACTGCAAATCAGGAGTTTCCATGCAATGGCAGCCTTCGCCCCTACTGCCTCCTCTTCTGAGAGCACCCTATAGCCTGTCACCAGCAATTATTGGCACTAGATGCATTTCACTGGCTCACTCTCCTTGGGCATTAAGCGGGGGGGAAGGAAGCTAGCTATAGCTGCTCCCGCTTGGCATGTGGCGAGTCCTGTCCCATTCCTGTGTCCCCCTGTTTGCCGTTTTGTCCCCAACAGGTCACCCTCATTCACTCAAAAATCGCACTAGCTGATGCGGAGCTGCTAGATAGCGTCCGTCAGGAGGTGAAAGAGATTCTCCTCAGAAAAGGAGTGCGCCTCTTATTAAGTACGTACTTAACGATGCCTCTGATGATCTAGACTCTGAAGCTCTATAAGCTGCTCTTCCTTTAGCCAAAGCATGTCCTTCTGACGCCCTCTTTCTGACTTTTTTGACTAAGCATGGCTCCCTTGAATTCCTGTTTCTCTAGATGCACCTGGGCTAGCTGGAAACGGCAGCCTAGTAACGGTTTGTGACCCAGGGCTCTCTGTCGCAACAGGTGAAAAGGTCAGCAACGTGGAAAACCTCACGCCAAACCGGTTCCAGAAGGACATGGTAGTAAGGACAGAAAAGGGCACCGAGGTTGTCGCTGACATGGTGATCCTGTGCACAGGGATAAAGATTAACTCTTCAGCATACGCTTCTGCATTTGGTAAGTGAAAAAAACACTGGGTGGGGAGAAGCAATACAGTTCTTCCATGTCTTGTACTTGAGTACTGTGAGGTTAGGAATCAACCTCATACAACCTGCAGTGGTTATTCCATGATACAGCAAATGCTCTAACATCACATTAAATATTTAACTGTGAAACATGACCTTCGGAAACTTGCAGACCATAGATCAAGTGGCCAACAGTCATCTCCAGCTCCTTCTGCTAATACCTCCAAGGAACCTTAGTGTCCTAGTGCAGCGTGAGGCAGACTACACCTAGAAGTTGATGGTAACTCCTGCTCTCAAGGCCAGGATTTCATCCTAGATAAGAGCTTGCTGAGTTCTGAGCACAAACAGGCTCAGCGCATAGTTGCTGAACTATCAGTGTCACAGAGCATTCAGCCAATTAGTTATTCAGCGATACACCTTCAGTCTGAGTCCTCTTACAGCCCCATGTCAGTTATGGCACTACAACTATGGAGCAGGATGACCATTATACAGTCTCTTTCTCAGGCTATGTATGCTAGCTCTTAACATTTCTTATGTTTCTACTGAAATATCAAAGGATGATTCATTGCACGAGACTGCAATAATTAACTACAGCAAGGCAAAAAGCATCTATTCCCTGACATGTAGAAAAGAGGGTGAAAAAACAACTCCTCACTTTGTGTCAATTACATGTTTGATAACATAATCAGCATATTGGGGTCTCAGGCCACAACAAGCAACACAAAGCTCCTTCTGAAAACTTACTGTTTGGCAAAACAGGGGATAAACTGGCAAGTAACAGCGCTTTGAAAGTTAACAAGCACCTCCAGCTGGAAGGCTATGAGAACATCTATGCCATTGGGGACTGTGCGGATCTGAAAGAGCCGAAGATGGCCTACCACGCTGGGCTCCATGCCAACATCGCGGTGACAAATATCATCAACAGCCTGACACATAAGCCTCTTAAAACCTACGAACCAGGTAAGGTAATCTCCTAGCACCTGGCCTTAGCTGTTGGGCTGCTTTTCTGCAGGGAGCAGCTGTTTAACACATACACGTCAGAACTTGCATGGGACACTGATTAGAGGTGAAGGAACTCACAATTGGGGTTGACTATATAAGCTTACAGCTCAGGCTTCACCTTAGTTCTTGCCAAAGACACTGTAGACGTTAATTACCTGTGTCAGTCTACAGATGCAACGTGTCCTTTCTTCACTAATGTCTTCCTGATAAATCTACTGCTGGGTGTCTGCTATTCATCAGACTTGTTTCCTTTTCTGTAAATTGCTTACTGTCCAATTGAATCCTAGGAACAAGGAGAAGACTTGACTTTCTCCTCCTTTCTCCCCTTAAACTATACAACAAACACCAACAGAACAATATCTAGTCTTAAAAATCTAGCTAGGCCATGGGTCTCATTAATAAGCAACTGATGTAAATACTTACCATAACCATGTTGAAAGCTGTTCCACATAGATGGAGAATATCTGGACAGCAGTTTGGTTTTTAAAGGCTGCCCTGTCTATTTACATTTCTTTCTACTTAAATTTTGTTGTCTACCTCTTGGACTCCCTCTTGGGAGGAGAGAATCATTCTACACCACGCACACAGACACCCCAGTCCTTCAGCAATCCCATTACTGAAAGGGGTAGAGCAGATGGTAGAAAGGAGAGAGTTGTGAGTAGTTCTCCTTGGGCCTGCCTCTTTCCTTGTCACGCAGCACATGGGTCCTGTGCTTAGCAGTACATGTGGGTACGAGGGGTGGGGTGGGAAAGGAGGGTTTGGAGGATGTGCAACACCTACATGTAGTAGGGTTTGATACTTAGCTTTGAAACTGCTTAACTTAAACCTCTACATCTTCTTTCCAGGGTCACTAACATTCCTGCTTTCAATGGGCAGGAATGATGGCGTAGGCCAGGTGAACGGTTACTACGTGGGACGTCTCTTGGTGACCATCGCTAAGAGCCGGGACCTGTTCATCTCCAAGAGCTGGAAGACGATGGGACAGACAATGCCCTCTTAAGAGGGGATCAGTAACAAACCAGCAAGGAATACAGCAACTGGAAGAGAGTAAGGGTGCACTTTTATTGCTTGGACAGACTGCTCCTGTCTCCCGCAGCACCTCCTAAAGCCACCCGTCAGCATGCTGCGTTACAGGGGTGCCCTGCCTTGCTGTAAAGGGGGGGGAGCCACTTTCCAAATGAAGTGCGCAGAAGTTCTCATGATAAAAACCAGGGAAGGAATGTTTCTTTTACTTCCCTGTTGAGATAGCTCTGAGCAAGAAACTTGGTTTACCTTGATTTGTAACAATAAACACTGTGGTTTTCGAAATCTCTGTGGTTTGTTTGTTATGTGGTTTTTCCCTGGCTTTCTCTACTCTTGCTTTTCTAAAAAGTACCTGCCTCTTACGGATCTGGAATGTGCTCTGCAGCGTGCAGGAAGAATGGCTCGCAGCGCTGCCTGGGGAAAGCCTGCCTAAAGCCTTGAAGAGGCTACGGTAATCCTGGAACTCAACAAAACATAATGCAGCTTTGTGTCAACATCTCCACAGCAGCTTTAATTATGTGACTTACAGCACTGTACTTCAGCCAGAAGAGCTGGTTAGTTGTGTGCTAAGTGTGATACAGCAAGCACTTAATTACAGATGCTGCTGCTTTTTTTTCTTTTTTTTTTTTTTTTAGGGCGAGAAATTCCCAGAGCAAAAGTAGGGTTTATAACAATAACCACACTTGACACATCTTTTTCTTTTTTTCTTATAAAACAAACAAAATCACCATGAAATATTCTCAGTAATTACAGAGATTATTGTGAGTTAAAAGCAAAACAGAAGCTCCTCATGCATCACTTCTAAAATCCTTTTCCCCTCTCTGTGGGCTGGAGGCAGAAGTTTACTGTCTACCCTCAAGGGAGGGGAAAAGGGAGCAGAACATTTTTTAAGAGCTTTCTTTAAAGTGTGTGTGTGTGTGAAAAATTCGTCACTACAAATCTAAAATGAGGTTACTCTTTAAAAACTTCTAAACTAAAGTAACAAGGGACACTAAACTCCCGAAAAGAGATGGTAACTCAATTGCTTAAGGTGATATAAATGGCTAGAGGATGCTGATAGCATGAAGAAATCGGACTAAACCCCTCTCTTCTCTAGTCACAGCTCTTCATCAAGTCACAACACATCACACTACTACCACTCCCCCTCCTCATCACATTGAAAAAATAAAACCCACCTCTAATGCTTTTAATGCTACTCAAGTTTGTTGAAAAATAAAGTTTCATTTGGCTGCCATTGCTACTTAGTGTCTAGCTTGGCCATTTCTTGCACATAGATGCCAATACTTTCACTGTCGAAGAGCAGAAAGTAAATGTTCTTCAAGGAGGAAGAGCTGGTGCCATCAAAATGGGTGGAAATAGCTCTTAGAGTCACCTGGGCTGCCGTCTGTTTTGGGAAGCAGTTTCTATGTGGTAGGGGAAGAAAACAGAACAAGTGAGTGTCAGCCACCTGTGCAAGCATTATGCACACGTGATGCTGAAAGGAACAAGCCATAGCTGTACCAACCACAGGCTGCTGCTAAGATACTGCCAGTTGCAGTTTTGCAATGTGTAAATCCCGGAAGCAAACCCCAAGGTTTTGATAGCAATATTCATCTGCTGCTGTATTAGTTTCCTTGCTGGCATAGTTACTGTTCTCATTTGCTTCTACTTTTTATAACCACACAAAGTTTTATAACGCTCTCCCCCAAGCCAAATTAAGGCCAAGATGCATTCATTCATTCATTTTGATGGTAATAGTCTCTAACCTACAATCTGAAAAGCTAAAAATACCAGTCTTTACAGTAAGTGGACTTTTCAACTGTGTTGACATCTCTTGGGGCACCTGGCCCACATCCTTGAGATCCAAGTTTCTTGGCAGCAGCATTTTTTCCATCTTCTCATACTCCTTTTTCAAGTCACAAAACCATTCAGCTGCAACACAGTTCCTTCGCCCTCATCTCCGCGCTACAAGGGAACTGGCTGAGAGCATATCGCAAAGAGTGCAGTTACTATGAAAGTCAGCTGCTTTGCATCTCTGTTTGTATAAAAATACGACTGCTATAATACTGGACATAATTTCAAGAACTGTTCTACAGTTTGAACTTGATGCCTATCTAATGAAATACTCTGCCTTGCAGTATGCTTGTGCTTAGGAAGGTCTCCACATCATTCTACTTGTCTAACGCTAAACAGATTCCTTGCCCTAGAAAGCATCCCTTCCTGAAGCGATACATGTGTGTGTCTGCCACTGACATCTGGAGGGAAGGACACTCTCCTGCATTCCCTGCTGGAGTTTCTCCGCTGCCTGACAATGCTCGTAATAGTTCTGCTGATTTTGCACAACACTGAAGGGTGTCGATGCAGTGCTTGCTACATGAGCATGTAGGAAGCCACGTACCTCGGAGAGTTTGGATGAGACTTTACTGGGACATACCGAATTGTTTGAAGGTGAGTTAAGACCCAGCTGATATTTCAGATGAGTCTTTGGGCATAACTCTGCTGGCTGCTCTTGAGTTTAATGCTTCCTACTTAGATTCTACTGCATGATAATGCTCCAGAGGAAGTTAGATCCATGCCAAAAAATTGGCCAGCACAACCATGTCCTTCCTCTCAGGCAGGATTACATATAACTTTTCTGCTTCTGAAAAAAGTTTGTCTAACCTATACTTAGAGATCTTCAGTGATGGGGCTGCATCAGAATACACAGATAAGCCATCCCAATGCCTAAGACTCCTTACACTTGAAAAATTACAGTATTTCTTTTAGTAGCATCCAGAGCTACCTTTGCAGTGGTTTTTTCTCCCCCCCCCCCGGCACTGTGATGTGAATTGGTTTTTATTTCCCTTTCTAAGTTTAGTACTACTCAATTCTCCTTACTCAATTTCAATGTTAGTGATTTCAGACTCCTTATCATATTTCTATTAAAAACCATCCAAAAAAGACCTTGGAAACTAGTCCTCAACAACTGCTGTATCCATATTCACTGTAATCCAAATGATTACTAGCAAACAGATTTTCCTACTTTTAGTTCCTGGACAGCATCTGCAGCAACCCAGCTAATACGCCTTTCTGGCAGCAAGCTATCGATAAGGACTTTTTGAAAATGTTTTTCATTTAATTTCTATCATTTGCTTCGCAACACAAGTAATTTCATCTAAACTGCATTTCTTTACTTTTTAATGACAAGATCATAGAGGTGAAAAGCCCTGGCACAACTGAGATATCCCATCTATTGCTAAATTGTATCGCTTACTGTAAACAGTCCCTAAGATGGGACAGAGGAAAGATGAAAATCCACAGAACTGATACAGCATAATTCCTGATCTACCCAACAAAACCAGCATTTCTTGTGCAGACACGTAGGTGGAATAAAATGACAGCAAAACCATTAAGTCTTACTTGAAAAACTGCCTTTTTTCAGACAACTTCGAGGTCCTTTGATAAATAAAGTGTAAACCAGCAGCACCTGGTAAGACTTACTCTATTTTCTGTTAGCAGGAGTAATTGTAAGAGCAACAGAGAGTGAAATGGAACTAAGCAGCAGAAGGATCTGCACTAAGACTAATGCTCCAAGACTGAATTATTCTTAGATAATGCTCATAGGAGACATGAGGTCTATAGAGACTATTTCTATTGGCATTAAAAGCTACAGTTCATTTTTGAAAGCTGAACTTTATTATTAAAGAGTGGTAAAACAATTTATCACATTTTGCTTTGACTGAACACTAAACAAAAAGATTTATGTATAAAGGGAGAAAAATCATTAAAAATTGCACTGCCCCTCTATTTATTCTTTTGTCCTGATCCATAAAAATATTATTTTGTCTTGAGAAGTGTCTGTGTAAAAATGGCATTTTCACCTCCTGTGTATTCAGCTATGCGGGGCAATTTCACTGATAAAAACGCAGTTTTACTTTCATTTTATTCACTACCGGGCCAACACAACTGGACTGTACTATGTACTTTACTCTTTGGGCATTACTAACAAAGTCAGTAGTTACATTTCAAATTAAACAGAAGCGTGCGAGCTCCAACATGAAAGAACAACTTCTGCAGTTAGCAGGGCTTATGTAAGGTTTCTTGTGATCAGAGACCGAGCAAGATTAACAAACTGTCGGGTTAAAAAAAAAAAAAAAAAAAAAAAAAAAAAGGAAAAGCTAAATACTTTGGGTTTCTTAGTCAAACACGTTTTATTTGCTAGTTATTGGGAAAGAAATGTGTAGTTTCACAGTTGGTTTCATAGTTCTCTTTTTAAAGCAGAACTATATTTAAGAAACATCGATTTTCTTTTGAAAGAAAACATTTTGTGTGACTAGTCTGTTTAATATATATTCTCGGGATGGCTTAAATGAACACTCCACATTTACCTAGCTCAGGTTGCATCACTGTTACTTGCCTTCAGTATTATGCTGGTATAATCTTATTAGTACGAATGTAGGTTTAATGATTCACCACAGCAACGTGAAGGGACATAAAAACTGAGGTGGTGCGGGCCCATAGCAGAAGAATGAAAATTACTGCCTAGCAATAGAAAACACAGCAAGTCCACTCAGCTCCCCTGTGGGTTAGCTCATTTCTCTGTATAAAAGCTTTCTGGTCGTCCCATGCAAACGCTGCTTGACCCCCTTCGTGCCACAGAGCGGAGGGTACCTCTCTATCACAGCAGCAGCCCTCTGACAGCTAATTACACCATTGCTACCCGATCACAGAATCCTCCTAGGCAGAAAGAGTCATACCTGCCACTGGGAAACGGGGGGAAAGCCACGGACTTCAACTTCTTGTCTTCTGCGGCTGTTAAGCAGTTCTTTACAGTCTCTTCGAGCTGCTCTTCACACTTGTCTGAGCCCCACTGTGGGATGTGACAGTGGATGACAAACTTTGCTGCTAGGCCGCTAGACTGAGTAAGTGCAGCTAACACAAATGAAAATATAACATTTAGTTTTGAATAGAAACCACTCTGCAATGACCTCTCAATCCAAAGTACTTCCTTAATTACATTACCTCTCCAAAGAAATATGTTAAGGATTAAAATACGCCACAATGGCTCACTTGCAATCATAATCTCTCTTGTCATTACTTTTGCGATCAATTATTATTTCTTTGGAGACCAAAGAACCCAGGGCTCATTTGGTTAACACACAGTTATTCAATACTATTTTATAGCTTTCTCATTCAGCATGGCCTCTGGATTTGTTTTATGCAAAGTATCAAAACCTTGCACTGAACACAGTATCATTAATCCCCCAATAGACATTTCTGCAGTGCTGTCACAGCCTTATCCAAACGCTTTGCACAAATACCCTGTATCATCATTACAGCTCCAGAGTGTTAGGGAGTAATATTTAGACCCGCTTCACAGCTGGGTAATTTCAGACAATGACATGAAAATCAAAGATGTTTGTTGAATGTCTCCACCAGCTATATCCAATTAGGAATCTCGGATTAATTTTTCAGAAAGCGTAATATTTCTCCAGGACCTGCAGAGTCCACAGCATGGCATCAGTTTGCTTTTGTTGCAATTGTGACCGTTAGCACTTCTGAAAATCTGGGTCTTGGGAATCTCAGGTTAAACACCCTGAAATTAGCTATGCAATTTAATGCCCAAGGATGAAAAACTTGGATTTATTCACGTGTCCACCATCACTGAGGAATTCTGTTGCAGGCATAGAGGAATTCTGCCTAATGCTTCACTGTGCCGCTTCAATTTCAACCAGAAGAGAAATGTCAGGCCTTTAACCGTAGGGAGGAAATTGACTGAAAACAACGCAGGTATCCTGTGAGCAGCACTTGAATTCAAGCCCATTAAGCTGGAGCTCAAGTGTCTGCAGTAGACCTCCAGTGATTAACAACCATTTATTATTGCTTGCCTCAAAACCAGCAGAAGGGGCAATTTCAAACATAGCAACACAACACCGTGCTTGAGAGCTTACATTTTCCTATCTATTAAACTAAGATTATCTTCTTTCCTGGGACTGGCTTAATAGCATAAAAGGAGTCTATTTTCTAGTTAGGTAGTGATGTTGACAGAGAAAAGTAGTTTACTTTGGTGTTATGGCATATATTTTTGATTCAATGCAAAAGTAAAGCGAAGTATCTTGTACAAAATTTTCCCTGTCATTTGAGATTCTAAGACTAGGCTATTCATTTAGGAAATTTTAAAAACTAGACTATTTAAAGCATTTAGCATTCTTGGGTATTGAGATACTAAGCCAAATAAGGCACTGGAAGATACATTGTAACTTCTCTCCATCTGCCCTCCAGCCACCTTCAACCCCTATGAATAGGTTTAATTTGTTGACAAGGGAAGACAATCTCAAACCCCAAACTATTCACTGCTGCAGATGTGTTAAAACATTGGAAGGGGGCTCTTCTGTAATTTGTATTTCTATAATGTAGCTGTAGTGCCTGGGAGGAGAGCAGCAATTGCCTTCCAAAAAGCATGTCAGTTCTAAAGATCATATCACATCTTTGTTTGTGTTCAAAGTAAGGTAATTGTTTGGATTATACTGTTCATTAAATCCAAATAA
Source organism: Phoenicopterus ruber ruber (assembly GCA_009819775.1). Classification (NCBI taxonomy): domain Eukaryota; kingdom Metazoa; phylum Chordata; class Aves; order Phoenicopteriformes; family Phoenicopteridae; genus Phoenicopterus; species Phoenicopterus ruber. Next base: position 4,395,764 of record CM020221.1, read on the forward strand.
AGCAGGATAATTTATAAACTATCACTATTCTTATACCTCTTATGTTAGACTGAGAGCCGTTTCTGATCCTCACTAAGGAATGTGGCACAAAAACAGGACAGGAAAGACGGCACAAAGGCAACAGCACAAGTTTTCCTTAATTTTTGGACTCTCACAGACAGAAATTGCTAAGGTGCATTAATCAGCCTGCTGTAACTATGGTGGCACCTAGAAGCTCAAAGACTGGATGTGCACGGCACACAGGTATCCTATTCTTCCTTTTTTTTTTTTCCCCCAAGCAGGCTGTCCGTATCAGCAACAGCTTCGAACAAGAAACAAAAACATTTCCATCACATAAGCAAAGGCACATATATAATCAAGAACAGATCAGAATGTCCAGAGAAAATAACATCTGGAATGAGCTGTTTCCAAAAGAGAGTGTAGTATCCTTCTTACCTTCAGCAACTTCCAAAGGTCCTTGAGATTTGCGAAGCTCTTTCACCGTTTCTAGAAACTCTTTCCCTCCAGCCTTTTCCAATGCCTTGCCTGCAAGGACACACAGCAAAAGGCCTTGACTTCAAAGTATCAGCATAAAAAACAACTCTACCTTATTTAAAAGAAAAACATTGTACACATATTATCCCGTTTCCCTCCATCAGCAGCAGGTGAAGTTTATGTTTACCGCTCTATCTAGCCATAGATAGTTTACTTTTTATTGGTTTTGAAAATCCCTGTATGTTATTACTGGAAATTAATATAATCATCTGTAAGAATACTATCTTACTCTGGCTTATGGCTAAAATAGTGAAGACCGGGATTTTCAGGACTCAGATTTTCAGCCTTCAAAATCAACTCAACATACAAACACTGCTACCTTCTGAAATAAACACAGCTGGGATGCCAGTGAAGGTCTTGATGACTGACTGTATAAAACAATGACCCAAAAGCCTGCTACTGGGTTCTGTGCCTCTCTATACGACTGACTGCATAGCTCTTCTTTACCTCCCTCTTGCTTCAACTTCTGTATTTGTACACCAGCAGTAATAATATTTCCTTATTTCACATGAGCAGTATAAGGCTTTGCACATGAGTATTTCTAAAGTATGTAAAATCCTACAATGAAAAGCATAATTAGAAGAGTTATTAATATCTAATTTTCTTCACAGAATTTTCAGAGGCAAATGTAAAAATAATCCAATAAAGACCACAATAATGATTATTTACACCTTTGCTGCTCATGTGCTTCAACAAATGATCTGTGTTTTGATTGTTGTAAGCCATCATTAAAAAAAGATAAATTAGCGATTAGCCTGTTATACCTAGTCAGATCCAGCCTGATTTTCAGAAGTGTTGTAAGTGATATTTTATGGCCTGGGGAAGATTCAGATGAAAGAGGACGGGATCTCAGCAGGCAGCTAGTAGACCAGCTACTGTTCCAACTCTAGATCTGTTTTTTCTGCGTGTAGCAGAGCCTCACCTATTTCCTCCTTGAGGTCTATTTCAGCAGTTGTAGGGTGAACGATGCCTTCTACTTTCATGGAGCCAATATGGCTGATGTCACTCTGTGTCAGAGAAAGCTGTAAAACAGTAATGAGAGAGTAGAAAAAAAAATAAAATAGTAATCCAAGTGCAAAATCATTTTCATACCAAAAAACTAAAATGAAAGAAGGCTGGATTCAGTCTTCCAGAGATCAGTAGTTTTATTGTGTTCAGTGTGTGTGATTCTGATTTTTAGCCTTTAATTAATTAATCTGTACACCACTCAGATTGTTTTGTGATATGCCATCTTGGGAGCTTGCTCCAAAAGGAGTTACTGCCAGAAAATTCATGTTCTAGCATCACACTTTGAAGAGAAAAGGCTGCCTTTGGAAATGCTTTTGTTTAAAGAGAAAAATACTAAAATTAAAGAGCTTTTCTCCTGTAGAAAACACTCGCCCCCAGTAAACTACTGTAGGAACTGAGAAGGGCTGAACGCTATCCTGATCTATAAAGGCTTCACCACCCAAGTAATTAAATTTCCCTTTGACTTCCTGGAATAAGTAAAATAAGGAATGCTTTACCCACCCACACATCTGGATACAGGAACTGGCCAAAACTTGATGTCTTAAGGTGCTCAAAAAAGGCTGCTCCCCAGATTTCACAGCCTCATCACTTTGAGCAACAACAGAGGACAGAAACCATTAAAAAGACTTCAGAGTTGCTGAACATCTGCCCAGCACGCCTCATTTCTTCCAAGATAAACTCTAGTATTTACGTCCTAACCAGAACAATAAGCACTGCCCATTTTAAAGAAGAAAGTGAGAAGCTGCACAGATTCTGGATGAACTTAGGACAGGACTGAACTCTAATAAAAGGAGATCCAAGTTTCATTTACCCAGCTAGATTACTGCTTTCAGCGATCTTTTGGATCTAGTATGTGCCTGGCCCATTCTAGACCACTGCTTTAGCAAGAGATGGGATCAGGTGGACTGAACTCTTAAGTGCTGCTTCATACAACAGGATATACCGTCAGTACAGGGGGCTTACAGAAGCAGTTTCAGGAAGAACACTTTTTCCAGATGACCTTACTACTGGAAATAATAATCATCATAATCATAAAATCTTGACTATATCTCCATAGTTAAATCTGTAAGAAAAACTCCAGTTTCATTCACAGGATCCAAAAATTAAGGAAGGCAGAATCTCTCCTTCTTGGTGAGTACAGGGGAAAAAAAAAATGGGACAGACAGTTGGCTGGACACCAAGGACATGTGGGTATTTTGGTGGGACAGTTTTGTAACTCTGGTCAGGCAAGTTGTCACAGCCTGTGCTGAGATGGAGAAGCAGGCATGCCCTGCAGCCCTGGTGAGGCCCTCCATTTAACAGTGAGAGAGTGGTGCCCCACAGCCCACTTTGAGATGGAGCATCCCGGCTTCTGGCACAAACCAACATGTGGAAGTTCTGGGTGATCCTGGGACCTGGCCCAGAAATACTCTTTCATAAATAATAAATAGCCTAGAAGGTTAAACCTGGTTTGGCAGTATGCCAGGCACAACGCAGCCAAGTCCAAACTGAACAAAACTCTAATACAGCTTAGGCCAAGAAATGAATCAGTATGGCTCTCTATAGAGAAGAGAGGCTGAACCAGCATTATTCTTGGAAATCTTTTATCTGCAGACATATTTTTTGAGACCCTCTACCACGCCCATGACTTGAGTGAGTTTTAGCCTTAAATTTGGGACCACTAAGGGAGATCGTAGAGAAGATTTTGTACTGGTGTTAGATCAAAAGCATCCTTCCGTTGACGCTAGGCTCCATTGCCGCGATCCCAGTCTGTTATAACTTTGTATTACCTTTTGTCCTGGCACAAGGCTCTTGGAGGACAAGATAGTGAAACCATCCCCAGGTCCATCTTCAGATGTTGAATTTGAAGCTCCTTCTTTTTCATTATCCTTTTGTTTGTTCTATTTGGGGGGAGAAAAAAGCAAGAACTCTCAAAGGAAAACAAATCAACATTTACCATTATTCAGTAATGGATAGATTTAATCAGTTACTACAAATCTCATCTTCTCAGATCAATACATTACTCATTTTTAATCCCCAAAGATTATGTAACAACAGAGGTCTTCACTGCATATATAATGCGAAAACATCAGTGGTTCATCTGAGGCATTACATACGTTTATAGTCCCATTAAGAGTTGGGGCACCCACATCCATCTGTAGTTTTATTAACAATTAAGGTTGTATTTATGGGTGAGTGTGTGCTGGTTTATTTTTGCTGCTAACAGAGCAGAGCTCATACTAAATCAAATGTAGTAACTTAGAAACCCAGTCAAATGCTCCAATGTGAAGGAAAAACCAACTTTACTATCTGAAAAAAAACCGTAAGTCTCAGCTAATAAATCATAAATCTGAATCCATATTGACAGGAGCGAGCCATCACACCTCCATACAAGCAGTCGGAATGGCAAAATGAAATAACTAATAGCTGAAGTTTGAATGCAAAATCCCCTTTGTGGGACACACTCCTTCATGCAGCCTAGCTCCAGGAGCAGCAAACCTGTTCTTACCAGGGCTGCAGGAGCATCTCCTCACATCTCTCAGTATTTACTTTAAGGTATATCAAGAAGCTAACTCTTCCTAACAAGTCCCAGACTCTGCATGTGCACAATTCAAAGTAAGGTGGTAGCTGAGATCAATACACAGAGGCATCTTATTAAGCATCCCATTAAGCAATTCTGTTTTCTTTTTAAAAATTGTTTCTGCATATTTCTCAGCTATGGAAACAGATTAAAGCTTAGAGACCTCCAGAAAGATGTGCTCAACACAAGTTTAAAAAGCTTAGGTCAAAGCTTAATATCGTTTAATCCTACCCAATCAAAAATTTAGCAGTGTTTTAAGATGCATGCTCTGGAATGACAAACCAAGAGCACTGATCTGGGTTACTGCTTTACCAAATTAAACCATTTTGGATGGTGACAGAGGATGGGCAACCATAAGGGAAGGTGCAGTGGTCAAGTTCCGATTCCTTTATTCTTCTTGTAACTCTTTTAAAAACCATTAACAACAGCACACCTAAGAACACATGAAACAAAGAGCTTGTCAAGATGACATTTATGTACCATGTCAGGACAAGTTCTCTGGACAGTGAAAAATCTTTAACAGCAGCTCGGTAACTGTACAAGGCTGAAGGTGTGACATCTCTCAAGTAGAAAATGTTTTAAAAAGATAGCGTTCACTTCCACACAGTTAGTGTGGAGAAAAAGAGATTCTACACAGTTATCAAGAAAGTATTGCAAAGGGTGACATGGAAATCTGAAAAGTTTCCCTCAAAGCTTTAAAGGTTTTTGTTATGAAAATTCATTACAAAAATACTGTGTTTGCCTTTATTTCTAAAGTTTAGAGAAAAAAAAAAAAATCCCAGTGTGTCTATTATCAACTCCTACCTCCCATTTCCAGTTGTTAAACAAACAATGCAGAAGCACTAATTTATTCCTCCTAATAATCTTAGTTGGTTTTGATCCACTCCCTCTCCCACTCCTCTGGAATCCCGGATCTGCCTCATGCTTACCTTTTTGGGTGTCCGGGCCTTGGTAGACTTTGCCTTCTTCCCACTCTTTTTGTTCACCATGGATTTCCTTCCCTTCTTCTCAGGAGTAGGGGAAAGGATGGTCTCAGATTTGCCTTTGGCACCCCGTTTCTTGGCTAGAAGCTCTGGCTGAATTCTGGGCAGGACACCTCCACTTGCAATAGTCACACCTTTTAGCAACTGCAAGGAGAAGCAGCGTAAAGGAGCACATCACAGATTCTCTTAGTCTGCACTCAAGCTATTTTTGCTGACTACATTACACGTACGCAAGTAGAGTCCACACTTCCAAAAGCATTGCACCTTGTCCCTTTACCATGAACCCCCCCTCAAAAAAAACTGTTAGGGAGAAAATCCCCAATAACAAGAAACCCAGCAGGTGATGGTGAGGTCAGCCAGCACATCCCGGACAACTCCGTTATTGTACTGGTCCGTCATTCTTCTCTCTTCCAGTGCTGATCTTTCTGCATACCTGTCCTTGGTGACTCACAAGCAGTGAATGAGGGTAAGAGAACATGATAAGTGCCTGCAGGCTACTTAAAAAAAGGATTGCACCACAGTCCTGCTCAAAGGAGGACTGGTTGCAGATCCCTTTGGCAGGGAGACAGATTCAGTGAAAGCAAGTATGAGCCCCAAGAACCTGCTTTGCAGAGGTGAACAACAGGAATGGGCTGTGATAGTACGTGGAGGACAAAGTCTGGCTAATTCCTAAGGGACGACACTAGACCTAGTCCCCAGTTCACGGGCCAGTGACCAGCACCACGGAGCAGGGACTGGGCTGGTAGTGTTAGCATGTTTTTCCCTCTCTCCTGGCCTCGCTTTTGACTTTTCAGTCCCCTTGACTGGAAACAGAGCTAGATGACTTCATGGGCACCAGATTTTCTTTATTTAAAGCAGTCAAATTAAGTGCAGGAATCTTTCGAAGTGTGAATGATGTCACACATCTTCACATGGGGCCAACCAAGAAGAGATCCTCTGATGCTGACTGAACCTTTCCAGCACCCCAGAATGTTGCAATTCGCAGCTCATGCCGTGATCTCTCTTCTCACTCAACAAGTTTAGCAGAAGTGATCCCACAAGTGATCCTCAGAGTCAGAGCACTGCAAATCACAGTCTGGGTGCTAATGGGACCTGGGCATACGGACGGGGAGGCAGTCCTGGAGGCAGCAATAGCAGAGAGTGAGCCAGATCCCTACCCAAGACGGGCCTCACAGACAGTATAATAGAAAACACACATTTCTATAGCTTTTGGGAAAAGGTCTTCCATATAGCACATTTTCTTTAAGTATTGGATGTCCCCGAGGAAAAAATTAAGCATCAAGTTTACCCGCTTCAACAGGACTCACAGGCTACAAAGGATGCAAAATTTATATCCAGAGGATTTAAGATGAGATATCTCAGAGCCTTCTTTTTTGTTTGCTTTTATTCAAGTGGGCACAATCTTGTCGTCTTCTGCTCTAATAATTGTGTTCTCATTCGTGTGTCAGACCAAACTGTTTCTAACCTTCCATAGTAGCAGCTTCATTCATACCACAGCACGTAACTCTCGCACTGAAATGTGAACGGGTACCTGATTCAGTTCCTCGTCATTTGCAACTGCCAGGAGGATGTGTCTGGGGGCAATTCTTCCTTTCTTGTTGTCTCGCGCTGCATTTCCCGCTAATTCTAGAATTTCAGCTGTAAACACATTGAGATAAAAATGAGTAACAAAAATGCAGCTTATGTATACCCTGTATACACATTTTACATTCCTTCTTAATATTCGTTTACCTTTTCAGGGGCATTTCCCAATTTAAATGGTCTTTGCTACAGAAAGGCAGAAACCAAACCACACGCGATATATTCCTAAATTTACGTAAAATAATTTGTCTTTCCTAATTCCCTAAAGGATAACTAGCAGAAAATATACTAAGCTTGGTTCACATAACTTCTTTTACGAGTCCCAAATCAGAATTCTTTTTCAAAAAAACAGGACACACCCTATAAAAATGTACATCAGCAGTCCAAAATTAGCAGTAACCCTGTAACATTAGAACAGTAAAGCATGCAATGAAAGCCCAAACCTAGTACAGACAGTTCTGACAAAACAGCAAGGGTTCTCAGGACCAGGTAAGACGAAGACTGAGGTGCATTTAAAGAAATACTTTGAAAGCCAACAAACTAGCCAGGCAATGCTGCAATTCTGCATTAAAGGGCATTGAAAATCTGTGAGAAGCTTCGTTTCAGAACAAGATATGAAAGGTTTAACTTAGAGGCAAGCAGAGACAACATAAGAGCTTCAATGCATGAACTATTGGTAGAAAGTTCCTTCTACATCTCCGGGAACAGGACGTCACTTCAAAAGTAGTTTCTCTAAATTTGCAGTAACATTTATACTGTGACTAAAGTCACTGAGCTTTTTCTAACTGTTATAGAGGAAACACAGACACGTCTTTCTGAGTTTATTTAAACTGTAGCCATCAGTATAATTCATTAACTTACACAGTTTGGCCCCTACTCAGAAGTTATTTCTCATGTAAGAACTCTACTGAAACACTGAGAAGGAAGGAGAAGGGAATGTTTTGCTCCAAATAATCACAAAAATCATATTCACACCTTGTTTCATTTTAAAAGTATCCAGTGTCCCTGCCTTCTGGTTTTTGTTTTTGTATTTACATCTGTCAGTAACAGGGTAAGAAAGTTACAGCCCATCAGTGTCCTATTAATGATATCTTACTCCTTTTTATCAACTAAATAAAGAACTGTAACTATTATAAAAAGAAGAACTTTCATGAAAAATCTAGTGGAAATCTACACAATGTTCTCTGGCTAAAATCCAAAGGATTTCAACAAGAGGTTTAGCTCATGGGAAAAATACAAGCTTTCAGTTTCACTCAGTTAGAACAACAAAAGTGCATACTTGTCATCCAGTTTTCACTACTATACAGCATACATACTTAACTGAATGTTGGAGATGTAAAAGCCATTGTGTAGAATTATGTGCGTATTCACAGTGAATTGTTTAAGAAACAGCCGGTGTCTATTGAAAATTTTCAATTATTCACGCACCACTTTCAAGAAACATTATCAAAGTTGCAAAGACAAGCACTTAATTTTTAGGAAATATTAGAACCACGGTTGTGATAACTAGGCCACTGCTATGAGGAAAAAGCAGTATGTGATCGAAGAATCAGAAATAGTATCACAAAAGTTAGGCCAGCAACCTCAGCTCTGGCATTCCCTAACTTTGGAGCGTTTGACTTGGACTTTAAAGGAGGAGACTGAAAAGAGATCCTGCATAATCCAGCTATATTCACCCCTGCGGGGGCTGCAGGGCTGGAAGTTTCAGACTCAACTCCCAGACCTCTGCCAGCGGAGCTAACGCAGCAGCAGACAGCAGGAACAGATTGCCATCCATTGTGCAGACCAGCATAGAGCGAGAAAAGAGACCCAGACTTCTCCAGTGGGTTTTGCAGATGGGTGCTGATAGCAAAGGAAAATTGCATCAGGGAGGAAAAAAAAAAAAGCAACACATACTTACCTGTGTGGTAACTGAAGTTCTTTCAGATGTGCCAACAACAGGCACATCCTGCTACCTGTGTGCTCACCCCACTCCCCCAGGTTCTGGGTCCTTTGGCCAGCAGCATCCTGATGGTGCACTCAAATGTCCTCTGCCTAATGTTAAGAGCAAAAAACGCAGAACACTCAAATGCCAGCCCTCTACCACAGGACACCGGGAAGAAGAGAATCCAAGGCAGAGACGATGTACGGCAGACTGTGGAATATGCATATAACTTATCAAAGGACGCCAATTATTTGCATAGGTAAATAATTGCCTTACCTCCTTCTAACGATTGTCTATATGCATGTTTTTCTAATGCTGGAGGCAAGGATTCAGTCTTAAGAATATAAAATGGCACTCGCAAAAGACAACATCAAATCTGGAGGCTTCAGTTATCACATCCTCTGCTGATAAGAACAGATCCCTAAAGAAACTGCTTTACATTTCAAGTAGAAACATCTTGACAGCTGAAGTTACCTGAACTCTAAGGAAACTAGTCTGAGAATACAGGTCCTATAATGAAGTCCTATACTATAACAAGCTCTCTTGAAATCGGGCATCTTGATATTCTCAGACATAAGTTGGTTTTACTTTATGTCCTCTCAGCAGCAGACATTAAGAAGTGAAATCGGAAATAATCTCGCTTCCCTCAAGATTCAAAATCCACACAAGATGCCTCCACACTGAAATCATAACTTCAAATTCAGACATCTTCAGCGCAGGTGGCTAAAAGCTCATTTATGCACTCCACCGTTCACTTTAGCCTCAGATAGACATCGAACCTATGTCAACAGAGTAATGCTCAGATCTGTCCACTGACTCTATGCAACACCCAGTCTTATTAATAGAGCCTTTTCTCCTGTTTGCTAAGCACTCAGGACCAGGGAAGAACGTAACTGTCTTCCAGCCGACACAAGTGGCAGCCAAGCCATGACCTGAATGGGAACACATCTTCTCATCCTGTGACATACAGGAAAAAGAGGTTTCTTTAGCTGATGGATCAACAGATTTGGAGTGTCTGGGAACTAAAAGCATCATAGCCAGGCCAAAACTATTTGTTCAGCTGAGCTCAGCCTGCTTTTGTGAAGTGCTCAGCTGGACTGATAAGAAAGATATGTGAGAACTACTGATAGCAGAATTGGAAAGATTTCAGACAGGTTATCTTGTTTTCCACTTCCCCTTTAGGATAAGTTTTGACAGCTGCTGTTACACTACCATGTACAAATCTACCCAATAATACCTTTGCTCTGAAAAGACGTATCAGGTGATGGAGTCCTTGGTCCTCCATTTGCAAGTGGAAAAGTATCTGCTTGATTTGTCTCTTGACAGCCGATGAGTGTAACAGACAGAGTAGTATGCCAGCTGATGTCCTTTGAAGGAGGAGGTATTTGCTGGTGTTGTGTTCTGCCCTAATTTAGAGAAGATGGCTTTCCATCGACATCTTCTGTGAGTTCCTCTGACCAGCACACCATTCACATGTCTTCTGCTTCCTAAGCAAGAGGCATCTGTATTCCTAGCCTACATTTTGGGAAGGTGCATTATGGGACACATGCAGTTGGTGTTTGATTTAGATGATGATGACTGTAGTCAGCCCCGTGCACACTTGGAGCATAGTCTGGCATGCATCTGTTGCAAAGTCCATAAATCCAATGGGACCGAGGCCAATTTTGCATGGAGTTTTAACTTTGAAGTCAGTGAAGCCCAACACTGTTCCAGTAAACACAACCTTCTGGATAGGAATTAAGTTGCAGTTTTGCAATATGATTTTCAAGCCTAAGATATAAAACAGCATAGAGAGATTATAAAAAAAAAAAAAAGCCTTAGAACACTGATGAGATCTTCTTCACATTAGCTAATCAGTCGAGGTAAAAGTACCTCTTCCTGAGATACCCTGCAGCGATTGCTGGCATTTTAACAATGGGGTTGATAAGCCAAAGCGCAGATTTGGTGTTGATAATGGCTATGGGGTGCAGCCACAATCTTGCATACAAAGGGAAAGAATGAGGATCTAGTAGCTCGTGACACAGAACACATACCAAAGCCAAAAGGCAGTGTGAACCACGTGGCAACTGGGAATAAGGATGCTCAAGATGTTATATGCACCATCCGGATGATGCTAGTCAAGAGGCTCAGTGCTTCAGGGCAACACAAATACAGGCTATTAACAGACCACGTGCATGGCTGATTGCTCACAGGAGAATCGCTGGTCCATGCTAGGCCCTGGATGAATGCAATCGGACATCTCTGGTCCTGTTTGACCCTGCCAGCCTCATCCACCTTGCCCCTATCCCAGCCCCATAGCCCGTTCTCCTTTCCTCGGCAATCCACACCTGAGACTTCTATCTCAGGTGCCTTTCCTGGACAGTCTCCGTTTCTCCTGCCTACTCTTCTCAGTTGTAGTAACACTTGGGCTCAGTCTTCTTTTCTAGGTTCTTCATTATCAGCACCCCCTCCATCCAATCCTTGGCCTATGCCCTACTTTTCCAACTTACTCTCCAGCTTCCTGGCAGGAGTTTTGGACACCCTTTGCCATTTATTTGCCCACTGGTCACCCGTTCAGCTCTCCCCACTAGCCAGTTCCATCCCCAGCTCTGTCTCTAACATCAATATTCTTCTCCTATAACCATCATCTCCCCAGAATGTTATGATCTGTTCCCAGACTCCTCTGACCAATGGGGAACCTGTTCCCAGTCTGCTTATCCAGTTAATTCCAGCCTGCCCTTCCCAACTCACAGACAGTAAGTAGGATTAGCCTCTCCTTCAACTCCTATTCATGTACTTCTGCCTTCAGTCCCAGACCTCTTGCCACCCGCCTCTGTGCGGCTTTTGTTGGTTCTGCCCTCGCATCAGAGAGCTTCCTCTCTGCGCTGCCCGGTACCGCTGAGAGCACAGAAAGCCCACTCCCTGCTCTCAGTGCCGTGACCAGGAGCAGCCGGGGACAGCAGTGAGAGGGAAAGTCCTTCTGAGCACCTGTAGCCAGGGGCTGAAGCATGCTCAGCCACCGCGTGGAGTGGCCCACGCGCAGTCCTGTCACATGTCGGAGCTGAGAGGTTGAGGCATGCTCCGTCGCTCTGGGGGGACGATGCACAGGCAGTCTGGGCAGCACTGGGAGCTGAGAGAGGCTGGAGCATGCTCAGGAAGGACCAAGTCTTCGGAGATTTTAGCTGTTAAAATCAAAGAAGCCTCTGCTGAGCACGAGCAACCTGTGATTTTTCAAAGTTACAGCTTGGCCAAAGAGAGCAGATTTCTCTGAGATGGCAGAGACCACCGCTCCCCTTTCATAAAGCATTAAGTCTCTGCTCAAGCACAGAGAAGCACCCAGGCGTTTAGAGGAGAAGTTCTCATGAATGTTTGAATTTAACAAAAAAAAACATGGTTCAACTTGCTTCTGTGAAACAGTTTAAGAACCAGATTCCCTTTCTCCCACCCTCCCAGATTCAGCCTGAAGCAGTTCCCCTGTATGCAGGCTTGCAGCCTGAGTAGCTGCCATTTCACAGTTGCAAGTCCATGAGAGAAAACTGGAATTTGTCATAGGAAGTGTCAGATAATGTTAAGAAATGTTACCAGTTTGATATATAATAACCCATTTGACAACGGCCTGGAAAACCACATTTTGTTTCTAAAGGCTTCCCAAAACCAAAGACTATATTCACACATATATACTAGGAATAACTAGATCACCAAGGTTAGACATTGTAACACTGTTTTTTAATTGAAATATCCACCTTTCTATTCTTTTCAAATGAAACTCTGGATAGAGCACAGAAACTTTCGTTTGGAAAGACCATTATCCACAAGCAATAGGTGTTTGCTCAGAAACATTACTCCATTCTATTACAATATATACAGGGTTGGGGTGAGAGGGGCTTCTCTCTCTGCTGAACCAAGCAGCTTAAAATAACATTCTCTTACAACTGATATGGGCGCCCAGCCTACACATCTACCAATCTTCTTGCCTGGTTGACTACACACTCTTTTTTTCTAAAACAAAGTGTAGGTCAACACATAATCTGCCCTTACCATATTAATGATTTAAATTAAACTGCACTTACTAGCCAGAAGCAGAGCCAACATATACACTGTTCTAGCTGAGATAATAGGTAAACAGTGCTGCGTTGTATGTTATAAAAAGATGACCATAACTCAGTCTGCACTACCGAAGTGCTGCATATACCAGATGTGCTGTTGACAATTTATTACTACACCTTGTAGTAATTGTCACAGCTCAGAACAAGCATCTCCAAATGTTGATCCTAGAAACTCCTTTGAATGGATCCCTGTGGAGGGGGAAAAGAAAAAAGTATTCTTCCCCAGACTGAAGGTCAGCAGAATCATTATGCAGCACGTTATTCAGCTATAAAAGTTAGTGCAATTTCCAAAACCCATGTAATATGGTTTTCATCTTGCAATACCCAGACATCCAGAAGTCTGCAGATGACTTCTAAGTGATTCACAATCGATGACAAAGTAAAGCAAACACATCTTCCTATAAAGGAATTCATATTTACGACATTTCTGAAGAGGCCTGAACCTCCACTAGAAAACATACAGGGGCCTACCAACAAAAACAAGGTTGAAAATCGCTGTGGCAGAGCTGGTGAGCTACGAGCGCTATGAATCCTCCGTCTCCACCTTTCCCCCTAACTCCCTGCAGCCTCTGAAGCATCCCTGCCGAGCAGCACTCCATGTTGCAGGCAGCTAAACAAGCTCTGCAAGTCATGGATTTCCCCAGTACAGCACGACTGCACCAGCTCCACCGACAGAGAGATTTCTGCAATTACAAGACTTCATTTTTAATATACAAAACTGGATTGTGTAAATATAAGTATACATATGTTCTCAATGAAGTGAAAGATCATCTCCAAAATCACTTAGAGAACTGATCTTTCTCTATGATGAAATGATCTTAATACAAACATGCTTGTTCTTACAAAGTAAAAAAAAAAAAAAAAAAAAAAAATCAAATGAGTGGGAGAGATGTTCACCATCTTGGATTTTGATTCTGCTTTTCACTGGTGTTTTGTTCTATTTTAAAACCAGCTCCTTTTCTGGACTAATCTCTTGAAGGAGCTGGGGGTGAACATAAATGCAAGCTTAAACATTTTCTTTACATTTTTTCCACATAAGCAATACTTTTTCACTCCAACTCCAGCAGCAGCCTCAGAAAATAAATCAATTCTCATCCTGCAATTAATCAGCACAAACGTGGAAGTTTCTGTAACATGCTATTAGGCATCATCAGAAATTTAATTTCTTAATAGTGAAATTATCACTATTTCAGATTTTCTCCACACCTTTGAAAGGAAATAGTCCTTTTATTGTCTGGCAGCGAGAATAGGCTTTCATGCGTAAAAAAGACAGCACTGTGTGCATAAAGACGGGCATGCTGTTACATGGACAACCAGGCTCCATGCAAGCTTCTTCCATGCCACTTTCGCAATAAACTATGCTCCTGAAACACAACCCACTCAACTAATTCCACGCAGGCTTGTGACTCCTCACAGATTCTCTAATGCACCTCAGTCTTCTGGCATCTGTAATGCCTAAGTACCCTGAACCAGAATCCTCTCTCCACCGGGAGTTGTAACAATTTGCTTAGGTGCTATTTTCCACAATTAAAGAAGAAACCGAGCAGATATGATCGTAGGACAGTCTGAAATACTGCAATACATCCCAGTATATTGCAGTATATTGTATCATCATGTGACACCTGCCCCTTCCTCTGAGGTCAGTTTCAGAAAGGAAGGGAAAAGAAAACTCGGGGTATGTGGGAAGATTTAAACCCTGACACAGTTTCTTTATATACTTAGGCAAGCCAAAAGGACTTTTAAAATACAAATGAACAACCTCTATATTTCATAACACTTTGACACTGTTCCGCAAGGAGAAATGCAGCCAGGAAAACAGAGTTTGTTCACTTAAAAAGCGCAACAGATGTACAAGGTGGGTTTGCCTTTTTTTCCTCCTGGTAGTGATTCACAACCAGGTGTATCAAAAGCCTAATTCATATCAGTTTTCTCTTGGACAGAAACTACCTAGATGCAACTCCTCACTCTGCAAAGCAATAAAAAATAATCCTTCCAGCTGGTGACCAAGCATGGTGCCCCTAAAGGAGAAAATCTCCATCCTCAGCCTCTTCAAGAAGCAAATTAATCTCCTCAGCATTTTAAGCAAATTTCAACAAACCCTGCACTTGCAGAGCCTGATTTTCAGAAGTGCTGAACACGTTCATATCCCATCCCATGGCTAGCCCTGGCTTCTGTGTGTGATCAGCACTTCCAGGATCAGGTTCTTGGTTTACCTGCTAGGTATTCTATGACGGCTGCCATGTAAACTGGTGCTCCAACACCTATCCGGTACTTGTACGTTCCTTTCTTTAAGTAGCGCATCATCCTCCCCACAGGGAAAATAACGCCCGCCCGGCTTGAGCGTGAGAGTTTGGACATTTTCTTCTTCCCACTTCGGCCCGACATCTTGCAGCTTTGTGCTTTTCAATTTGCTGGTGATTCTTATCTCCTTGCTCCAATCCAAAAGCTGCAAGAGAAAAGAAACAGGATTGGTGTTCAGCATGTGAGAAACATCTTTATATATTATCTTGTTCTTCCAGAAGAAAAAATCCGAACCCATTCTCAATACCTGTTAAAGCTGAGGCATTATTCATTAAAAGTTGGACAAGTAGAACATTTGCTATAGCTTTTCTTTTGACTAGTGCCCTGTCAGTGTAGCAATATCACAGAAAAAGTGGTTTGGAGAATATAAAAAGAAAATATAAAAAAATCAAATGTACATTAAATGAATATTTAAAAAAACCCAAACAGTACCACACAAATCACACCAAGGCAGACATCTACAGCATGGAAGATTTCCATGCTGATTGTTAAGTTTAGCAAGTTACAAACCGCTGAGAAGAACAGGCATAACGGACAGCATTAAACAAGCTGAAAAGCAGATACTGGTGCCACCTGTAAGTAGGGGCAGTCATACTGGTCGCGCAGGAGAAGATAAAACCTACCTACAAACACACTGCTTCTTCATAGGTCTTTTATACAGGGAATTTCACATGCATGGCTGAAGAGGAGAAGCAGGAAAGCAGCTGTGCTTCAAGCACCTCCCCTCGCGCTGCTCTGGCCTCAGGAACTGAGCCCCAGGGGCCAGCTCACAGGCTTCACCGCTTTCATAATTTTCCCCAGATCACCTTCGCAGCAGCTCCTGGGAGCCCCAGAAACCTTCCTCCACGGAGCCAAGGGGAGGTCTTTAATCTCTCATCTTAAAAGGACTGGCTACCAGGTTTTTCTGTCCATCAAGCTCCCGGAAGATGTGGTTTTTCCCTACATTAAGAGCCAATCTAGTCTATACATAGGAGCAAAGAAAACAAATCTCATTTTCTCCTTGTTTTTCTGGCAACAGTGAGATTGCAGGTAAACGGACGACAAACCCTGGAGTCAGCCGCTCCACTTCAAAGTGTGCACGTCGTCCTATTCACACCCCTAGTTCTCACTCTCAGTCACATAATGGGGAAGTTTTAACTCTGTTTCCAAAAATTGTTTTTAGCTCCATTTTGATAGCTGCCCTGGTGGCCTAATTATGATCCTGGTGACAACACAACAGATCAAGATTCACTCCTCTGAAGTAAACGAAGAGCACATCTGCCACAGATGGTATTTCTGTTAATGAAGGCACAGCTACTTAATTCCCAGTATTCATTCACCTCAATGAAACAAGGAAACAAAAGGAGAGCGACAATTTGAAAAACATTATGATGACTTTAGGTGATACTGTTAAATTTTATCACAATCTGCATTTTAAATAGCCTTCCAAAAAAAAAAAAAGTCATTTGACACCACTGCAAGCCCTTGGGAACAATCAAAATTCATCCGAGGAGGGCACAGCAATCTGCGTCTCGTTCTTATCCTGCTTATTACGAATCAAGTGCATATACAAAGAGGGTCACCTGTCCTATACGAAGCCAGACATTCACAGAAACCAGCTCATCCGTAACAGCCAAATTCAAGGGTGGGTTTCTACGATAACCTAACTTGAACGCTGGTTTCATTATGATATCAAGGAAATAAAATCACCACAGGGTCTGCAGGGATCTATAAAACCCTGGCGTGTCCTTGTCTATCAGTCAGATAATTTTGTCTTTCTATGTGCAATTTATTATGTGGGCATGATAACAAAAGTTGGGAAAGATTAAACCAGTAAACCTATCAGACACGGACACCTCAAAATTGATGGTGCTCATCATCCCACTCCAAGTTCTGCCAAGCAAACTGCCAGCCTGGAATCACAAGTGGTAGTAAAAGAGCTCAGAAACTGCTGCTTGCAAGCGCGGACTAAAGGCAATGGCCACTTCAAACAGATACAAGTGGAAAAAAATTCCCATCAATGCATTAATTGCATTGATGCAGGAGTAACCAGTTGTGTAGGACAGGGAACAATTGCTAGGAAGCAGCTCCAGGGATTAGGTTACAGTGGGGGGAGAAAGAGCTGTTGGGAAAAGGCAAACCTCGCACTGAAGCGTTGAAGCAAGAGGACAGCTGAGCTGAGGAGCTATGTCCAACCACAGATACTGCACTTCGGGCCTGCGGAGCAATGAGAATCCAGAAGAGGGTGATGAGAACGATCAGGTATCTGACACACAAACTAAACAGGAAGGCCAAAAGAAGCGAGGAGACATGATAATGGTCTTTAGAGATGTAAAAGACTGCTTCGAAGGTGTGGGGGGTAAGCGTTCCCTATCAAAGTGACAGGAAAAGAGCAGGACTCTTAGGAAAGCTGTGTAGCAGGGAGGAGTGCGGAGCACTGGACTCAGGCAGCCAGGGAGGTGCCAGAACCTTCCTGCCAGGACAAGTTTAAAACGGTTAGAGAATACATGTTAGGAATGGTGCAGGCAGCGTTGGATCTGCCTTGGGACAGGAGGCTGGACGAGGTGACCTCTCAGGGTCCCTTCCTCCAGCCCTCTTGCTCGATGAAATTTGCCATTTGTGACAAACTCTTTTATAAACATTCAATTTTATATTATGCTACCGATTAACCTTTGTAAAGGGTCCTTTTCAGTTCGTGATAAGTGACATTCAAATTAATGAATAAACGTAGGCTGGGAATTAGGTTTCTAGCCATCAGGAGTTCTGGAACAGCCTTCTCTTATGAGTAATATGAGCAACAATAACTCATTTTAAGGTGCAATTTAATAAATGTATGCACTAGGCTATGATCTGATTCCTGCAATACCGGCAGGACAGTTTCATCACCCCAGAGTTCAGTCCTGCACTGAAATCCCTACAGAACCATGCTGAAAGAGCACACTACAAACAACCATGTATCAAAATCATATTAAGCTAACCTCTCATATATTTGCTCCCGTAGTACCAAATCCCAGCTGCACATAAATCAATGAGAAAAAAGCAAACATCATAAGCTTGCATCCACAGAAAATACCGTGGTTGCACTTGATCTCTTTGATAGAAAATCAAAACATATTTGTATAACTAAGCACACCGCTCTGGGGCATGTTGTTGCATTATATACATTTCTGTTTAATTAATCACTTCTGGCTCATTCTTCTGTTGCCTCACTGAACTTTCCACCTCTGTCTCCACCCCTTTATTTTTCCCTTCTCTCTCACAGCAAGCCTCAGTCATTTTTTCCCCTGCTGCCAAGGCAACTTTGGAATCCCAAAACATTTTTCCAAATACACTGCAAGTAACAGATCAGGTATGTTTGCAGAATTTTGTGAGAGCCCAAATACAAAAGAGGTTTCAAAACTCTGCTAACACTGTCTCTCTCTCTCTTCTTTTTAACTTCCACAGACCAAGGTGTACTGGGGAGTCACATACAACAACAGTATGGTCTTGTCTTGTCTTGTCTCCTATGGGAGGTGATTTTTGGTAGGAAAAGCAAGCTATGGCATAGTCACACCTACTAGAAAACAATTCCTGTGGACCTGCACAAAGAAATGTGGTACACTGGGGTTGCCAACTACCTATGCCAGGCATCTTGGGGAGCGGACGCTAAGGGAGTGGTTCAGAGGCTCAGGTGACTGTCAGTCCTTGGGATCTCGAAGCTCTCTTGCACAGAGGAGCTACGTACGCCTGGTCTGCAGCAAGGCCCCAGGGGTTCGTGCCCTGCTGGCTCATTCCTCCCACAGGCAGGGATTTGCTTTACCTTGGAGGAGGCACATCAGCTCAGGCCTGACACAGTTAGGTGATGCACTCACCTGAACTGTTCCAAAGCTGCAAACAGCTGAAGAGCTACAAGTTGAGCACTGCTGTCCTAATTGTTCTCTTCGGGTGATACAGCTAAGCATCAAGGGCTTAGCAGTTGAAAAGCACTTGAGTCTACCCACGTTAGTTCCCTCACTGCCAGCTGATTCATCATCTCCACATTTGCCCTTATAAACTATAGTTTCCATGAAAAAACACAGCCTTGTCATTTATGTGAAGTCCATCCTCACTGAGTTAGAAGAACTGTGTCTATATCTGGCTACCACAACATCATAAGGCTTGGGCAATTTAAAGCAATTAATGTTTCCAATCTCTTAATTGGTCACGGCACACTCCTACTCTGCCACGACTCCAACATCCCTGTGTTGCTATGGGGGATTTAGTAGCTACCAGATCTCCCAGAGCTCACTACAATATGATGAAAATAGGGTAGACTTTTGCAAGCTGAGCCTTCCTCTGTGAATTAAATCTTCTTCAGAGCCCCAAACAACCAGCAATATTTTCCTTCTGCCTGCTGGAAAAAGAGCTCTCCCTCCTTGCCACTCTCAGCTGGGTCTGCTTTGGCCACTTGGAGGGTCCCTCTGCTACCAACCCCTTTTTCTTCCACCATGGTTACCCTCGGGGAGGGATGACTGCCGCACAAGGACACTGGAACAACAGACTGCGCTGGGACATTCCTCTCATCATTGTGCAATTTGCATCCCATACCACATCCTGATGGATCATGGTTTACCAAAGCAACCTTAAAACCACTTTCCAGTTCTTCCTACACAGATGCTGAGAAGAACAGAATGTAATAATCATCTTTAGGCAGTAAGGACACATATAATTTTTAGAAAAGCAAGAATAACCTGCAGACACAGAAATAGACTGTGACTTCCAAGTGAGCCTGAACTTGAAAAGCTGGCCAGGAAGCAGTTTCAGAGATTAACATGTCAAGATCTGGCAAGAAAGCATGGATGCACATCAGAAAGTTCAGTGCGGTACAAAATACCTAAACTACATCAAATCTAAATTTTTCTCTAAGAAAAATCACAGAAAACAGTAAAAGAAAAGAAAGCTTATTTTGCACAAGGTAGCACCAAAACTTTTGCAACACTGGTGGAGAAAACTAAATTCTGGCTGTTCCTCTTCACATCCCAGATCACACACAAGACAGAAGCAAGCTAAGCTAATAGCTACACCAAATACGAAACGCAAACTAGCAATTAGTTATCACTAAATTTTTGAGCAATGGTGTCCTGGTTTTGGCTGGGTAGTTAATTTTCTTCCTAGTAGCTGGTATAGTGCCGCGTTTTGGATTTAGGATGAGAATAACATTGATAACACGCTGATGTTTTAGTTGTTGCTAAGTAGTACTTACACAAAGTCAAGGACTTTTCAGCTTCCCACACTCTGCCAGCGAGGAGGGGCACAAGGAGCTGGGGGGGGGGGGGCACGGCCAGGACAGCTGCCCCAGCCTGGCCAGAGGGATATTCCATACCATACGGCATCAGGCGCAGTATTGACCAGGGATCACTGCTCAGGGATGAGCTAGGCATCGGTCAGCAGGTGGTGAGCAACTGCATTGTGCATCACTTGTTTTGTGTATTCTTTCGTCATTATTACTACTCTCTCTTCCTTTGCTGTCCTATTAAACTGTCTTTATCTAACCCACAAGGGTTTTTTTTTTTTTTTTCTTGATTCTCTCCCCCATCCCACCGGGGGGGGTTGAGTGAGCGGCTGTGCAGTGCTTGGTTGCTGACTGGGGCTAAACCACGACAGTCCTTTTTGGCGCCCAACATGGGGCACGAAGGGTTTGACCAGAGCGTGTTAAAACAAATTTGTTATAAGCATTCATTATATTAATCATTGCTGGTCACAATGTTGTTTTATTTGTTCTCAGAGTTGTGTTACGTAACACCTTGCTTGCCCTATATACAGTTTATCAGTGTTTACGTGTGCTTTATCACCTCTAGGCATTAGACTAAGGTTATTGCTTCGCTGTACTGTGTAACACTGGCTTATGGTATGACAAAATCATTGGTCGTAAGACCAATTTGGTATTTGTATTCAGCAGCGGCAGGCCATGCGCAGGGCGGAGCAGCAACGGCAGTTTCACCTCCGTACTTCAGGAGCCATCTATCGGAAGTTATTAATAATTACAGTTTTTACCTTGTCTCCTCAGAGACCCAATCTATGGGGGAGACACCTTTCTTCATCCTCCCCTTCTCCTCCAGGCTAGGTACAATAGCTCTTAAGATCTTACTTTGAATATCCTTGGGATGTTCAAACCAGCATGCTCCCATTGCTAGGTCTCCTGAATGTGTTTTGGGTCTTGCTCAGGGTTAAACAACTATTTAAAAATACCACCCCATTTGCTACTGATGCTTGGTGCAGATGCAGGCGCTGTGCGGCTACTCTAACCCTGGCAACAGGCCCTGCGGCTACTCAAACCCCCACAACGGGCACTGTGGCTGAACCAGAGAACCAACCCATGCCATATCAGTCACCCCTATGAGCAAGAAGAAATCTTGGAAGCGAAAGTCAGCTCATTTAGCAAGGGATGATGAAAAAGCAGGACCATCAGGAGGAGGAGGAAGAACTCATAAACGAGGCGGTAACCACCCGATCTCTATCCCTGAGTGAGCTGCGAGATATGCAAAAAGATTTCAGACGTCATCCAGGCGAGCACATTGTCACCTGGCTGCTCCGATGCTGGGATAATGGGGCCAGTAGCCTGGAATTAGAGGGTCAGGAAGCCAAGCAGCTGGGATCCCTTTCTAGGGAAGGGGGCATTGCCAAAGCGGTTGGAAAAGGGGCACAAGCCCTCACCCTCTGGAGGTGACTCCTGTCAGGCGTGAAGGAATGGCATCCCTTCAAGGAAGATGTTACATGTCACCCAGGCAAGTGGACCACCATGGAGAGAGGTATCCAGTACCTGAGGGAATTAGCCGTGCAGTTATCCAAAAATCCAGACGAGGTCCAGTGCACACGACCCATGTGGCGGAAGTTTAAACAGAGCACACCATCGTCGTATGCCAACTCATTGGCAGTACCGACCTGGAAAGACCAACGGTGGATGAGTTGGCTGGCCAACTCTGGCAATACAAAGAAAGCCTCTCTTCTTCCCTCGACTCAGCTGTGGAGAAACTGTCTCGGGAGTTCCGGTGATTTAAAGAGGATACATCCTACTCCCCACCTGTACGGACCAATATCTCAGCTGTTAGGAGTAAGCGTTCCCCTGCTCAAGGAGAGGATATAGAGGGCACACACCACGGGACACCCTGTGGTTTTACCTGCGTGACCATGGAGAGGACATGAGGAAGTGGGATGGAAAATCTACCTCGACCCTAGAGGCACGGGTATGTGAGTTGCAAGGAAAAACAATCACAAAAGGGGGTTCTTCCAGGAAAACTGCCGCTTCAGTTTCCAGCAGGCAGTTCCCCAGACAGAGCAGAAGGGCTGACCTTACTTCTGATTCCCTTGAAGGGACTCCTAATTCACATTTACAAGAAGTGAGTAACGAATACTATGACCAGGACTAGAGGGACCCTGCCTCCAGCCAGGTGGAGGAAAGGGACAACCGAGTTTACTGGACTGTGTGGATTCGAAGGCCTGGCACACCAGACTACCAATGATTAGGTAAATTCCCCATCAGATGAAAACAGCTGGCATTGCATCTTATCCTTCTGGACTTTACAGGTGGCTACATCACCTGGCAGATTAAAATTTAGCACAGCATGCCAAGTGCCCTCCCTCAGACAACTAGAAGTTCAGAAGTGGACATTACACCAGGAGCTACACCAGAAGCTCACACGGGCTAAACGCGCAGGCACGGCTGGATGCCGACCTCGGTGGCTTGGCTCACAGAACTAACACGCGAGCCTTTGCAAGGCTTTGTACCTGAACTTCCTGCTGAATTTATTCACCAATGACACACTGGACACTGTTTCTGGACAGTTGATGTGTGCTTGGCATCCAGGAGTCTTGACTTCCAAATATTGAGAAAACTTGAACTCAGCAGGCAAAGACTGAAATCAAGGACATGGAGGACTATCAAAACACCTGCACTTTCCTCATCTCCAGCTTAAGATCTATTTCAACAGTTAGGAGTTGACAAGCAATCCAAAGACATTATATCTAGGGGTTAACTTAGACTGAACACTCATATACAAACACCACTTTGTGAAAATAACTCAGAAAATAAAGCAGAAGCTTGTTACCTGAATAAACTGGTAAGGCACAACCAATGCGCAGACACAGCACTATTCAGTGGGCAAGCAGTACATCTCCTGGACTCAGCCTACTCCAAACTGACAGATACAGAGCGCGTTCCTACTGAAAGAAGCTCCACGGGCACACTGAAGCCAGAAAAACCCAGGGTCCTTGCAGAGGCAGCTTCCCCTCACAAACCGCAGAGGCTGGCCCCCGTGCCACAGCATGGCTCACACGCTGAGGGGACGAGCCTCGGTATTCACTCACACCGAGTCTTCTTTTGACCCTGCGGAGAGCTGCCGAGCTCGCGGGGGCCAACCGGGCCACCGCCAGGCCCCCGGAGCCACCTCAGGGCCAGGCAGCCCGGCCCCGGGCGCACGGCGATGCCCGCTGAGGAGCGCGGCCGTTGGCAGCCCCGCCCCGCGCACGCCTCGCGCACGCCACGCCGTTGCCTGGACACATCCGCCCCGCCCACCCCCCTCAGAGCGCCGGCGCGCGCACCCATTGGCCGCCCGCAGCGCCGGGAGGGCGGCCCGAGGTCGGCGGGCACCGCCCCGCCCCGCCCGCTGATTGGCCAGCGCGCCGGCCCCACCTGCGCGCTGGGCGGCCGCAACGGAGCCCGGGCTACGAGAGAGCGCGCTGATTGGCCGAGATCTGGTGAGTGACAGGAAAGGGGCGGGGCGTGCGCGGCGGCGCTGCGTGCGCGCTCCGTCGCCGACCGCGCAAGCGCCCTAAGGCGCGGTGGAGGGGGGGAGTGGCTGTTAGCTTTCCCGCGCAAACGCTCCCCCCCACCCTCCCCTCAGCGGGCTCGCTCCCGCCGTCACGGAGGCTTCGCCCGCTGCCTGTGACGGGCGGCGGCGGCGGCCGCCGCCAAGCGCGTCCCCGGAACGGGAAGTGCTGCGGTTTCGCCTGGCTGCGGGGTGAAGGGGGAGGGAGGCAGCGAGCGAGAGCCGCAGGCGCGCGGGGCCCGCGCGCAGCCCCCAGGGAGGCCTCGCGCCCCCTCCCCCCCCGCCCCCCGGGGCCGGCCCCGCGCGCGCCGCCGCCTCGCGCCCCAACCGTCGCCCGCGGCGGTTCCTCCCCACAGCCGCCCCCCCTTCCCCCCACACGCCCTCTTCCCCTCACGGCGGCCGGCCGCTGCCCCCGCCCCGGCCATGGCCGGTCCCTCCCGGGCGGCTGCGGAGAAAGGCAGCAGCGGCGGGAGGAGGAGGTGGGTCGGGCGGCCGGGAGCGGGGAGAGGGAAAGAGAGGAGCGGACCTCGCCGCGGCCCCGGAGCCCCCGCGCCGCCGCTCCCCTCACCTGCCGGCGCCCGCCGCCGCCTCCTTCTTCTCTTCCCTTTCTCTTTTTTCTTTTTCTCCCCCTCTTTTTCTCCTCTCCTTGCCCCCCTCTCCTCCCCCCCCTTCCCTTTTTGGCTCCCCCACCCCCGCCCGCACCCTCGCTCCGCCTCAGCCGCCGGCTCTCTTCCCGTATTGTATGTTTCAATGGCGATGGCGGCGGCTCCTCTTGAGGGGGGTGGAAGGGGTTTCCTCCTGCTCCGCATACCGCCTCTAGGAGGAGTCACTGCAGCCCGGGCCTGCAACAACCCCCCTATCGCTGCCGCCCTCCCAGACATCGCGCCGCTCCTCCTTGCCCGGGCCCCAGGGCTGCTGCTGCCGCCTTCCCACAGGCACCCCCTCCCCGCCTCTTCCATCGCTCCCCCCACACACACGCACGCTCAGGAGAGAAAGGGCTCCCCTGACCCTGGTCCCCACGAGCTGCCGGGCTTGCATTAGTCGGGAGCATAAAGGAAGAAAGCCCGGCTTCCCATCCTTTCCCTGGTCACAGGATGAAGGAGTTTGGAGCCGTAGAGGTTTCGAGGCAGTCCCAGCTTGGGCTGATGCTCGAGGATAGCTTTTGAGGTGTCCTCCGCCCACCCTGCCCGGTTTTTGTTAGGAAGGGAGCCGCCCATCCTTATATCCCTTAGGCAAGGTGACCTGCGCGTCTTAGTATGGTGCATCTAATCCAAATGTTCCAGCATCCCCAAACTGGCTTAAAACGGCTGTAACAAAGAGTACTGGCAGCTCTTTGTGTCTTGTTGCGTTGGAGCGTTTAAGGCATTCACAAGCTTTTCAACTCGGCCACGAGGGCTGCAAACTTAACTTGCTTTCTAAAGGAAAGCTGAGGGTTTTTTTTTCCCCGGAGTTGCACGGATTCAAGAGCTTGAGCTCTAAGATATGCAATAAGTGATTGTATTACAAGTCTCACAGTATGTCTGTTGGCAGCGCCACATACGTGATCGCAGACTGATGCAAACAGAAGAGTGCAGGGCTACACCTCTTAAACTGATCCCGGGGATATTTTAAACATGAAATTGGGTATATATCATTATTCCTGCGCAAACGTCTTGCATCGTTGCACTGATTTCACTTGAAAGGTATTTGGGGGCTATTGTAATGCACTACGAGATACAGTATTAACCAGGACCACTCCAGCTTGCGTGCAACGTTATTTTAGGAGGGTGGCTGGCAACAACAGAACGGAGTGATAAAGAGGCATCCATGCTTTCAGCTTCCCTTTGTCGCTGTAAAAAAACCATAAAGATTCCCTGGCTTCCCGGAGTTTGTTTTTGCCTCCGCCAAAGTAAACTGTTGTGTCTGTATAGAGTTGCATTTGGTAGGGAAAAAAGCGATGAAGGATTCCTTCAGGTTGTATTAATTGTGGACCATGCCGTCTCCCGAAGAAAGAGGGCGTGAGTGGAGAGAACCTAGGGTTTTCTCCCTGTGACCCTGGGTAAAGCATTTCACTAGCAACGGCTGTGTTTTGACTGTCATTAAAATGGAAATAAAGATAGCTTTCCTCTTTTTAAGCAAGTCATTCAAGGAGTAACAGATCTAACACTTTTCTGTGGATTAATGCTTTGGAGTCCATTCTCTTCCCCGCTTCTTTTTGAAAACAAGGTCAAAATGCTTTGAAACCATAGGAGGAAAACTCGTGTGTATGAGTTTGAATTATTTTACATGTAAGGGGATGTTTTACTTGGATCTTCCCTGTTGAGAATTTGAACTTAGCAAAGGAAAAGTTATTTGTAGAATTTTAAGTGTATTGAGCTGTATTGGGAGGGTAGGGGGAATACAAAGAAGATTTTCAAGTACTGAGCATAAAAACGAAAGACAATTTAAAACACGTGTGTAAAAGGAGGAAGAGCATTTACATTTTTCTATTTCAAGATACAAATAATTGCATCCAATAATCCCAGCGATCATGCACGTGGTACATAGCTTTGTAATTAAAAATAATTTGAGATGAGACAAAATAAGCATCACAAATTTTTGAAAACATTCCCAGTTTGTTACAGATTCACATCAAATAGTTGCTGTGTGATAACAACACAAACGTGTAGGAGGTCTTTAAAGAAAATAAAACTATGTCTTCTGCGTGAGACAAACTTTCAACATTAGGACAACTCATTCTGCTTACAAAAACGTTTTTCTGTTTATAAACAACATTCTCCTTACATGCAGGCATATTTTCAGCTTTCATGTCGTGTTTGTCACATCCCCCACGGAGGTATGTGCCATTCAGATGGATCAGATGAAATAAACTGATGTAAGGGTGGGGCTCCTCTTCACATTTGCCTTTCATAGTATAATGTGGTCATCAAATGTCACAGCCTTAGAAGAGGCTTACCGCATTCAGTGAGTGCGGGGCTGCGGCCTCCTAATACAGCTTTTGTGTTCCCTGAAATACAAATCTAATTCCCTCAATTTCTTCTTTATCACCCTCACCAGCTTGCTACCAGTTTTCACATCGGCAGTAAGAACAGTACATCCCAGGAGTAGTCGTGTCCCCGGGCAAGTCGCAGTGCTACTGCCAGTAGAGCAAGTATGAGAGAAGGGATCTCCTATTTTTCAGGTGGTTTCTACTATCGCTTGCGTTATTTCTGTGGGGATTGCAGTCTGGGAAGTGTTTCTGTGTCTGGGGAAGCAGCACCAGCATGGAGAAAAGCTGGATGCTTGGCTGCCCTTGCGGTGGCTAAGGAGTCGCCATCAACTCACAAACCATAACACAGCCTCCCTGCAGCAGGAGACTGAAAAAAGCAGGAGTGCTGGAGAAGTGTCAGAGAGGAGGAGGTCAAAGACCTTCAGAGTATACCACTGGTTTTAATTTTATTTTTAAGTCAGTCATAGATGTCTGAATTTTAATACCAATTTTCCTGCCTTTGTGGTTTTTAATTGTCCCACTATACAGTAAATTTCACCTCTCTATTTCTTTCTCCAGTAGATACAGCTTATCCTTAACCTAAATGTTAACAGCATTATATCTATGTTTTATGTTGCTTCAAGTATTTCTGGAAGATTCTGAGTTGCTTTGTGACACAAGAATAAACAATTTTTGAGTAGGACAGATCAGAGCAAGGCAGCATCTGAACGGAGAGTTACCACATGTGAATTGTTCTGCAGTAACCGCACTTTTGGAACTGCCTGCTTTTTCAGAGCAACTAAGATACAAGGGGTTTTCTCTCCAGCTCCGAGTTCAGTGTCGAACACCAAGGCTGCAATGGAGAAGCGACAAGCGGCAGGTGACCTGGACCACGTGGTGAGGAATTGGCAGGGTGGCTATCTTCCCAGTTACTGTCGCGCAGCAGATGACTGAAAGTCCAAGAGTTTTGGTCACAGTGCTGTATGTTCTGGCCATTTAGATGTAGTTGTTCAGGGAAGAATTGTTACTAACTAGCGTTCTTCAAGACAAAAATTGGCAATGCTGGATTAAAAGAGAGCTTTCCCCAGTCAGCAGGAGCGGAGTCTGCCCTCGCTAGGTTGTGCAAAGACCATCTGCCAGTTGACTTCCGAGTGCAAATACAATCTGTTACTTTGTCAAAATAAACAACATCTCTATTGACAGAGCATTTATAGACTGCTGACTGCCTAACTCTCCAGCTATTGGAAAAACAGCCTGTTTATGGCACTCTCACTTTTGGACAGAAGCTGTTAGATCTCAAACAGTGTAATGAATATTTCATAGCTTCAGAACCAAGAGAGACGGCTTGCTTGCTTAGGCTAGCAGGCATCCGGGGTCGTCCTGGCAGTACAGTAACGTCAAGTACGCCAAAAGCTCTGTCTTGTGGGCATATATAATCCAGGAATCTTATCAAATCAGTGTAAGCGTTGTCATGTCATTAGGATAACCTAATACGATCAAAGCTGATGTGTGTATATATCATGGCAGTAGATAACAGATGTAATAACCGAGTTCTGCAAATAATCTGTATTTCTGCAATTACTTTTTTCTCCCTCTTTGAGCCATTTTTAACCCCTCTTTCACCCTCTATACTGCTTATAGGGTTATTATGCTAGTAGGTTGTGTACAGCGAACTTTTCTTCTTAAAGAAACCAGAAAAGCTAAATCCCAACTTTTTGGAGAACTCTCTTATAGTAGTATTTTTTAAATTAGACCATCCCATGTACTTCAGAATTAAAATGGTTTTGTGTGTGTCAGATTCTGACATTATGTTTAAGGTAGGCTGATAGTTAGGACGTCTTCAAAAGTTACAGATTAGTGAACGCCTAAGCAAGGAGGAGAGAGGTCTTTCCTGCCCAAACACCAACTGATTCTAAAAGTTAAATGCTGCTTATTAGCTTAAAAAAAAAAAAAGTGTTTTCATCTTTGTTATTTAAAAGGAGTGTTTTAATTCTTGTAATTTATCCTTAAACACATCAATGCAGACTGCAGAGATCATTGTCTTGACTCAGTTATTACTTTGTCATATAACTAAAAATACTAATTTAATACAAATATTTGAATAGTCATGGTTATTCACAATAATTATGATTTTTTTTGTCAAATGGAGATTTACAAATACATCTTTCAGAATTATGAGAAAAAGAATAGGGAACAAAACCCAGAAAACAACATTGTGTTCACTTGAGGAATACTCTGTAGGATTCCTCTCCACAGCTCAGAAACAAGCCAGAAATGGGTAAAGCATAGGGAAGAGCGGTGTGGTGGTCACACGTATGGCATGGCTTCTCCGAAGAATTAAACAGATCAGGACTTCTAGCTGAGAAAACTGAGGGGCGGTATGAGAAAGGACGCAGCTGATTCTCTTGGCGTGTGGCCCTGTCCCTCTAAAGGAATGCAATTTTGATATTAACTAGTGAAAAACCCTATTTCAGCCTCTGAGTTTAAGGAAAACTCCATGGATAAAGCGATACATTTGCGAGTGATGCGTTAGGCCACAGATTAATACGATAACCAAGCACTGCCAATCTGAGGCAGAAAAGCCTCCATCTCTGTAACGCACGTGCATTTCTTGACGCAAACTATTTGCAACAAAATGTTTGTGCTTTTACTCTACCACAGTTTTTTAGTGCAGAAAGTGACACATCCCAGCAGGTGTCTGGGGACTTCTGATGATGCAGTTGTTTTGGTTTTGGCAGCTGTAGAACTGCATTTCTTTGTTGGAGGAGCAAAGATGTAGCGTGCTGTCATTGCACCGTTTGATTATCAAGTCACTCATGTACAGATCACTCCAGACCTGCACTGCGAGATACTTTCTCAGCAAGCTGGCATCTCGCATATAAAACTAGATTTCATTTCCCACTTCTCACAATGTCGCAAAGGGATTTTTTGTAGTTATGTCTGTTCAGTTTTTCCTGTGCTAGTGAAGATGTTTGTCCCTTTGCAGTTACGCTCTTTGGCATAGTTTGCAGTTGCGATACGCATTTCCTTTCTCCTCTGGTGACATTTACAAGCGCCTTGTCTTCCTGGATGGGACCATTAAGCTCCAAGTTCTTTTCAGAGAAACTTCACAGGACAGGACAGTACTGCTCATTTGTCTGCTTCCATAATTGTTCCTCAGTTTGATTTAAAACAGCCAATTTACATCATTAAAATAACTGACTATTTTTTCCTGCTAACTACAGAGCCCTGTGGGGGTAAAAAAAAAAAAAAACTCAAACTGTGACCTATAAGGAAATGAAGATGCATTGAAATAAGCCTGCCTTTGGGTCTCATGTTTGTCTGAGGCAGTACACAGCAAACCTCCAAAACATACATTTATTGCACAAGTACAAAGTCTTACTACTCTCCCGAGGTGTAATGATATACATCCAGGAGCCATCATTTTTCATAAAGCAAAAGTGACCTTAAAGCCTTAAGGAAGGAGAGAAATAGTATGTTTCAAACATATTCTCCTTTCCAAGTTGGAGCATCCAAACGTGTTCATTTTTCTATGTAACTGAATGCATCAGTCACTGTTAAACCTCCAGATCCTTGAGGATTTTGCCTCGTGATCCAAGGCTCATTATATCTGTACCCAGAGGAGGTCAGGGGCAAGGCACGCACTTGTGCTGTCTGGCAACTCAAGGGCTAAAGGTTTTTCAGCAAATTGCTTTCATTTCAAGGAATCGCCACTGTGTCGGTGCGCGCGTTCCCTTCGGGCTAACGCAGAAACAAACACAGGTGTACAGGAGAGGAGGAGTAAACTGCAGTCCCTAAGCGGAGCAGGAAGGGAGAGATGGATGTTCCTGGAGCTGCCCGTTTCTCCCCTTTGGCTGCAAAAGGAGCCAAGGGAAACCTGCTCCGATGCAGCTGGCTCATTTTCAGATATCTAAAGTTGGATGTGAGGAATACGTATCGCTGTGGGGTATAGCGCAAGCATCGTAATAGCCGTCGTGGCATTCGAAGCCAAAGGCACCTTCCCCCTTATGACCATGCCTTGCCCAGACCAAGTCAACAGGACAGATTCTGCCACCCGCAGACCGTTTGCCAAAGGCTCAGTCATCTGACTTGTTGCGTTTTTTTCACCCCACATTAGCAGGGATTCTTAGAAATGGAGAAAACATTTTACTTTAGGCAGGGTCCCTTAGCAAATCGCTGCCAACTCTTGGATTTTAAGGTAGATGTGCGCCTTGTTACTGATTCTGTCAGTTTTGAGGAAAGCAAGACAGTACACCAAGCCGATAATCATGATCATTTCAGCATGGGCATAACCAGAGAGTCAGTCTGTACTCTCCTCCAGTCTTGGCCCCGTTCCCTCTGTTTGTGCTCGCTCTCTCGGTTCCACAGTTCGTGTAGCTTTGTGTTTTATAGTTGATTAATTGCATGTCTTAAGAAAGAGCTCCAATAAGGCTATTCATGCAGCGGGAGGGATCAGGCTGTCTCTCTCCCATGCAGCTTCCCTGGTGCCCAGTAATAAAGCTCAGCTGATGTTGCTGCCTCTCCCTCAGCCCAGGCGCTAAGTGGGACTCTGTCCTCTATCCAGCCGCCTATTTTCATGGGGCTGGGGATAACGGTATTTTTGAGACTCGCGTCCCTCTGCCAAATCGGTTGAGATTTGCCACCTAGTTCCATAGTTCCTGGGCTGAGCGGCAAACAGCAGATGGCGTGATTTCCTTAGCACAGTCACCTAAAAACCATCCCCAAACGGAAAGGCGACGTGGAAGAGAATTTATGGTTTATTATTTGCATGAGCTGTCGTTTACAAAAGACAGAAACTACGTGTAAGTAAACAGGTATTTTTATAAAAGGGAGAAGAAAGTATGTACATCATATGTAACAAATGCAGATAGTACTGGAATACGTATGGCACGCAAAGTGAAATAGAAACCTCACTAAAACATGGACACAAAGGAGTAAAGCTTCAACACAAGGCACGGGGAATTCATCAGACTCCTCCTGGAAAACGATGGGATGACACTTTAAATACGGTGTCATGTTTACCATTGTAACAACTATCCAGCCCAAAACATTTTTTGTTACCTCCTGCCTGGTTTTTTTAGCCCTCCTTTGGTTTTCCAGAAGTCCATTCCCCAAACTAACTTCCTCCTGGAATCCCTCATCTTTAGTCTCATAATGACGTAGTCCTTACAGCCTAGTGCATAGGCTAGGGCATTTAAAACAGCACTCTACCGCTCTTGCGGAGCACTTTGCGTCATAATACAAACCAGCACCTCAGAATAAGAGAACCACTGTTTTCTTTGTCTGATAAATGGATTCTTGGTGATTAAACATGTAAAATTTCCATCTTTTACAAGAAGGTAGAAATGCTTTAAAGGCACTATAATGAAGCAGCAGCTTACTTTTACAAAACTGACCTTTATTTACTACCGAGCAGTGATCCAGCAAGTTCTCTCAGTGTACCCTAGTTTTAAGGACAGGTGTGGTTTCATTGAAATCACTGGATTCGTTACTGGACACGGGAACCAGGTAACTGCGGCACAGTTTTTGTTCCGACATAAAAAAATCATAAGCTATTTTTCATTCATACGGATGGAAATCATTTAACTGAATCCCTTTCCCCGTACGTGTTAAATGTTTAATCCTTTAGTGTCTTTTCAATTTTTATCACACTGAAAAAAGATTTGCTTAAAAACTGAATAGTGAAAAAAAATATTTATAAAGAAAACCAAAATAATTACAATATTTCAATTCTGTTATGATCAGTAACTCCTTATGGCACAGCTATCTCTGCTTTTCTAAAACATTGCTAGAAGTGGTCAGCGTGGAATTCAGAATTTCCAGGATTAAAAGACAAATCAACTCAACATTATCATATTACCAAGGAAAAAGTGGAAAAGAAAAAGCCAGTGCTCATTTTGGCTGAAGAAGCTCCTGCTGAAGTTGAAAAGATTGTGGGAAGAACAGCCCTTTGTTCTCTTCATTCTAGCAATTATTTAGCGTGGAATTTTCTTGAAGACCAAAAAATTCCAAGTAGCTAAACTATATCAAAAGGAGTTGAAATAATGTCTTAGAATCAGCACAATGACAGTAATAATTACTGGCAACACAAAAGTATATTACAGCACTTACATTAACGAATGCCAAATAACATGGGATATTTAATATACAGGCTGAAAAGTTCAATATAAAAAAAAGTGTAAAAAGTGTGTTCAGATCTAAATGTCTCAGTCAATCAGTGTTTATAAGAGAGACGCAGAAACAATGCCCTGTCAAGATCTACTCATAACTCACTGCTTTACTACAGGTATATTAAATATTGTACATTCTATGCCACCACAGGGAAAAAAAAAAAAGCAAACAAAAAAAGGTAAAATCTCTCGTGTAAAATTCAAGGAAACCAGATATGTAACAACAACAAATTGCTTCAGAAATCGTTCTCCTGCAGGGATTAGGTCATT
This sequence comes from Phoenicopterus ruber ruber, assembly GCA_009819775.1. Taxonomy (NCBI): domain Eukaryota; kingdom Metazoa; phylum Chordata; class Aves; order Phoenicopteriformes; family Phoenicopteridae; genus Phoenicopterus; species Phoenicopterus ruber. The sequence continues at coordinate 4,428,889 of CM020221.1, forward strand.
AATATTTGACTGATGTTGGCTGATGAGCCATTGACAGAAAGTGTCCCAGTATCAAAGAATTTGGTGCCCAAATCGTACGGAGATGAGAAGCGGGGGCAGTGCCAGTGACACAAGCATTCCAGGTGTGGGGAGCGTACACGGGGGAGGTCGGTTTCTGCTGCTGCGCGGGCTCGGAATGCTACGGGGACATCTGCTTGGCACCACGCAGCTTTCGTGGTAGAGCTACTTCACCTGGGCGGAGGAAACGTCCCCGCCGCACCTCGCGAGCCAGGGCACCGAGAGCAGAGCCTGCAGACGGCTCGGCGCGGTGCCGGGTAGGCGCGCTCTGTGGCGGGCTGCCGCCTGGCGCGCCCGCAGCGGCACCGCGTTCCGGATCAAGGGCCGGCTGCTAAAGCGACTCTCTGGTCGTGCCCACGCGCTGTGCTTTGCCTCACAGCACAAAACGGCCCCCGAATATTCAAACTGGAGTCTCGCTAGGTGAAACTGAACCAGAAGGCGAGCTCCAGCAGCACGCCTCGTGTCCGAACCACTAATGGCCAGACTCGAGCAGTCGACAGTTAAACCTCCTGAAACAAGACAGCCCTTGACAGGGCCTGTTTTGTTCTTCAGACCTACTCTTCTCAAAATTGGTCACGTAGATACGGCCTGTAACTTGGGCACTGCAAGTTGTGCCACTGAAGAGCCCACGGCATCTGCGGGCTTTCCCCACAGATCAGGAGCTCCCCTCCCGTTACTGTGCTGTCCAACATCTGGAGTCAATTTTGCATCATTACAAACTATGAGAATGTTGTGGAGTTGGGCCATTCCGCCCTGCCCAAAGCGGGGCTCGGGCCTCCTTTTATTGGGGGGATGGGGAACTCAACAATGACAGTGTTCTACCCCGGGCTCCCCTATCTTTAAATGTAAAATGGCGAGGGACAGAAGGAGTAACGGAGCGATCCTGTTTGGTTAGGGGAGCGGAAAGGGTGGCTGCGGGTAAGTGTGTGCTGCAGCGGAGGAGCAGCCCAGATGAGGCCACCGGAGGCCTCTGCTGCCGTGTCCTGGCTGCTGCTCCTGCCCCACCTCCCTCGGGTACCTCTGCCTTCGGCGCCGTCGCAGGCCGACGGCCCACGGGCACTTCTGCGGCAGTGCCGGCGTAAGCTTTCCCTTTTGCTCTCTCACTTGAGGTGCTCCGCGGTTTTGAGGGACTGTTTTTCACGGTAGGTCCGCTCTCAGCGGGGTCGTTCTGTGACCAAGCAGATATAGCTCTGTCGGCACAGCCGAGGGAACGGTACGGAGAAGCTAATGAAAGAATGGCTAGGGCCCGGGCTCGGAGAAGGAGTCTGCTTATGGTGGCCTAAGGTTTTGCTGCCAAGCGTCTATTTCTCCTTTTCATTGGCATCATACTGCTGCAGAAAAGGCTGTGGAATTTAAGGAGATAACGTGCTTCCTTTGGAAGACTCCCCAGAAGCGTGAAACTGCTTGGTCTGTGGCAGTGCTGGTGGTGTGCAACATCAGGGGAAAAGCAAATCTTTGCAGGAGAGTAGAAGGGAAGATTTACTGAAGCAACGTTTTGAAACATTACTGTGAGAAAACAATGGAATTATCACAAAATGGAATTTCACACTCCCAGCAAACCCCCGCCAGAGACAATGGGCTGACAAACGGCGTGCAATGGAAAGCAAGAATACAAGTTCCGCTCCACCAGTTTCACAGCCGGTGCTCTCATACCCACCTAAATACGTCTAACCTACTAAACTCTGCGCGTGACGGCAGTTCCACAAAGTCATATTTTGCAGCAAAAAAAAAAAAAGTTTAGCAGGTTTTTCTTTAAAAAAAATCTGCAATATTCCGACTAATTCTGAGTCTGTTTAAAAAAAGAACGACTTTATTAAATAACTTCAACAAGCAAACAAAATCATAAGAAAGCTACCAAGCTAAACGGGCCTTGCCGCCTAGCATTTTAAACAGTAAGAAGCTTTACCGTCAACTCCAAAACTATCAACAAACACCTACAATCTTAATTCAGGTTTTGCCCTGATGTTTCCATCGGGTCACAACGTTTGACAAAGAAGGGGTACAAAAGGGAGGAAATATTGCAGGAAGGATAGGTAATAAATGTGAGTGGAAAAATGACCAAAATGTGACCGACAGAGGTTTTCTGAAAACTCAGAAAAGAAAGTAGCCATTTTGTCTGGGACAAAGACATCTGGAAGCAACAGGGACAAAAACAGGGCAAGGGGAAAAAACCAAACACGTGTAAAAGAAGGGGAGACCCTCATCCAGCAAAGCATTTGCATGTAGGCTCAGTGTGAAGCAAAGCCTAAAGATGAGCCCGAACGGGAGTGCGTTGCTGGATTTAGAGGAGGGAAAACAACAGCAAGAGACAGCAATACTTTAGTGGGCAACTACCAACCGCTTGCCGTTCTCAAGAAAACACGTTTCTTTTAATGGCTATTTCAGAGCTTCCTAGCTAAGCCGGAGATTTCGGGCCGTAGAACGCTGCTGAAGAGGACACAGCGCCTCTTGCCAGACTAACTGCTTTACGAGAGACCACCTAAGATCGGAAGAGACCGTTTTCAATCGCCTGGTCCCTAACATAGCCCTTTCGAATTTTGTAAATGTAAAGGAAGAGTTTTGGAGAGACCATTTTGTCTGGGAGAGGTCGCTGGTACCTGGTCCCTAGGCGTGGCCTGTGTGGATACGTTTATCCCCACTAAAAACTCGTTTGCCTCTGGAAAGCACCGTTTAGCTACTGAACTTAGGGAGGAAAAACACGATAGGAATGTCCTTCGGACATTTTGGGTGAGGAACTTTCACAAACTTATTCCAAAAGCCCAGTAAAAATATACCTAAAAGAAAACACAAGAAAACAGAAAAGAGCAAACAGATCGCCCCCCAAAAATCATTAATAAAAAGAAAAGGAAAAGTAACATTATCAAACTATATATATAATTGTTTTCATTAAAAAAGAAGGAAAAAAGCACACCTACCGCCTGCAGTTCTGGTCAGGTTCTCCCCTCCTCCCCCCACAAAAACGTAAAAATAAAAAAATACAAATAAAATAAATTAACCCTTTCATCAGCCAGCTTCCTAACCGAAACAATTTCTTCCCCTGCTACTCTGTTGACTGAATCGATCTGTTAAAAGTCTTCGGAAAAAACTGCCATTGGTGTTCTTCGGGTGAAACTGAAAGTAGAACTTTTTCCCCTGCTCTTGGGAGTCTTTGTAATTACTTTAACAGTAGACGTTCCCCGCGCTGGTGAGAGGAGATGGGTGCCGGGTACGCGCGTCCTGATCGGGAGGCCAGGCTCATTCCCGCGGAGCTGGCGAAGGGTGTTTCAGTGAAGGTTATGGCATTCCTGGGACCTGCCCTGATTTAAAAGGCATCCCTTCGAACCTGAAGTCAGCGCTTTCTCTCGGAACTGTAACGCGAATTGCTCATCATTTAGTTCTGCCTAATGATCTCGATAATATCATTCATTAACTCTAATAATAATGGCCCTGATTCACCAGACTACTTAAATATGCAAATAGCATCATTTAGGCCAACGGGAATCCCACGCTCAAAGTTAAATATGTGGTTTAGTGCTTGGGCAAATGGGACTCCCAATGCACTCAATGAAGTAGAAATGTTATGAGTCATGTTTGTAAGATATGTACTTCATAATTAATTCTATTTTTTTAATAAATTGCAGTGTCCTCTGCACCCCTCAGCACTTTGCCAGATCTTTATTTCCCTTCCGTGAATGTATTAAAACACGTAACAGTGGAATTTAACCCTCCTGATCCTTATTTTCCATCTGGAAGTACATCCGCTGAGAGGTACCCACAAAAAGGGCTTTAATGGGCCAGCAGAGTAATATTTCTGGAGGGCTCCAGACAAAATACATCCAGTGTGCGTGGTGGAGACCAGAGCAGAAGTACAGGAAGCAAAGGAATTATTCAGTGAAACCAGATTTTTTTCCACACTCCACACTTTCCTTTTCCGACAAGATATTTCACACCTTCAAAATCCAGTATGGTTTTCCCTTCTTGGCAAACAAAAAAAAAAAAAAGGTCATTTCTTTATAACTAAACAGGAGAAGAAAGTTTGTGATGAAAAGGTTAAAGATGGAATCATCAACGATATAGGTGGAAGTTTGTCATCTGGTAACCAGAAACGGTAGCAAACAGTTTTCTCTCGTCCTCTCTGAGCAGCACTCTAAACTGGACACGCGGGGTTTGATCGCTTTTTCTGAGGATAATTGTTCAAGAAGGATTTCTTTCTTGGATCAAAGGATCCCCCCACAGAAATATCATCTATCCCTTGTGCTCATTTATACAGCAGCTGCTGGAAAATGAGCCTAATTCTTCATCTGAAGAGTCTGACCACAATAATAGGATGAAGTGAAAATGACCAAAGAAAAAGACTATAAATGGTGTCATTTTCAAACCCTGCCACTGGCCTCTGGGAGAAGACAGAGAGCAAAGCAAAAAGCGTTGGCACGCCGAGCTCCCGCAGCCCCAGCGGGCAGTATCCGGGCACAGATTCCTGGTGCGCAGTTGAAGAACTCTTCCCAAGCTCCAGGGAGGGAACTTGCAAAACATCTCCAGCAAATCTTCAGGAAGGTCCTTCTTCTCCTTTCATCCTGCTGCCACGTCCCAGGCTTGTCTCACTTTTTGGCTATCAGCCAAGGAGTTTGACCCTTGAAGTGGCAGACAAACGGTTTCACATGAAAACGGCCGGGCAGAAGTAACATCACCGACAGTGACAGCAGCCCAGTTACGGGGCTCAGCAGGGACGGACCCCGAAACTAAACTGTCGGATGCGGGGTGGCGCAAACCCAGCTTCTGCCGTCCGGGTTTTTCTTGAAATGCAAGGCGCTCGTCTTTGGGAAGCGCAGCTCATCAGTAAAGCTTCACTGATTCATGGCCCCTGACTTATCCCCAGCGGCTGATGAGATTGTATCGATATGGGGGGCTGCAGGAACAGCCGTCTGGAGCGGTTACCTATCTACTTCAGGTAGAAACCACAGGCCGTGGTCTGCAGCAACCACGGGGAACGTTTGTCACCGCTTTATGACGGGGGAGCGGTTATCTTACATACGCTTTTTCCCCCGCGCTAGATCAGTTGTCTTTTACCCTCTGTACTTCAGCACAACCGCTGCGAATAACCTCGGGTCCTTTCCCTCCCTGTGCGCGTGTGCCGCGGGAGGTGCTGGGTTTTCTGGGCAGTCAGCTGCGTGAGACGCTCCCGACTCGGTGCCCAACGGAGGCAAAACTCGCAGAGGGGCACCGCGGGATTGCCAAAACGCCCCCGCACGCTAGGCACCCGCCCGTCAGCGCGCGGTGCCACAGGCTGAGCTCCCAAAAGCATTTAGGGGTGCCACTCCTGCTCAGGTGCCCGCTGCCCCAAGAAATCTGCGGGAATTGGCTACCTCGGTGCCCCTGAGGGTCAGGTCTGGGCTGTGTTTTCCTCACAGCTGAAGTCTATCGGTCCCTTTTGCCATGGTGCAAAAGGAGCCGCTGGTTTGCCAATGAAAGTAGACATTAAACACATTTTCAAGTCAGTAAAGACAACCAAACCTCCCTCGCTCAGACTGTCCCTCTCCCCTGCCTCTCTGCGGACACAAGTCAGGCACTTTTAAGAGTTCTGGCAATTGCATTTCAAGGTCCCCTGTGCCTCAGGCAGAAGCTTTCTCTCTCAAGTATTTCAGTCAAAAACCAGCCCGAGAAATAAAACAGATAGAGAATCATCTCGAGACTCCTTTACCTTGCAGTAGCCGTGTCAAGACAACGTCACAGCCGTACGCTTTGTTTGCTTTTAAATAAGACAAACCCAAGCAAAGACAATCCCATGCAGCGCAATCACAAATAACGGTTACAAAACAAAAATACAGTACAGACACCAAAGGGAACAGGAGGCATTGGCGGGTTCTTCTAGGGATCTATACGTTTTTGAGGATTAAATATAGCCAGCGTTTTTAGAAGGGGCTGAAGCATTTAAACTACCTACCTTGTGGGCTGAGCGCCACAAGACCGGAGTAGGAATTCCCTGCTGCCGCTACTATAACCTTCCAAAACCCAGGCTGCTATCCGTGTAGCTGCTTGGGTCTGCAGTAACTGCTTTGTCTTTAACAGGTGTGTAACTAAAACACCAGAGTTGCGTGCCATTTGTTTAAATAAGGGCTGTTCCAAGCAGCTGAGCTTCACAGCTGCAAAGCCTTATAACGGGGAGCTGGGTCTTGCATTAACGAGATGTATTACTGAGAAAACACACAGGAGTCCCTCACTGCTCTGCAGTTTGTTTTCTTTCTGTGCCGTTTCAGCTCCAGTACCCCAAGCATCTCATGAAAACATCATGCATGGAAAAGTTTCATCCAAAGGACAATGTTGGCATGAGAAGAAATGGTTGTAAATATCATGAATTAGTTTAGGTTGAAAGTTGCAAGGAGTTTCCTAACTGCGAGAGCAATCCGAGTCAGGAACAGCCTGCGGGACGGGCAGGCGAGGGACGCAGGGTGGTGGAAACCTCACTGGTTTTTAGATGAAGCTCAATAAATTTCTGAAAGGGTGAAGTGACAAATGGATTGCGACAGTCAGGGGCTGGGCTCGGTCCCTGGGCAGTCCCCGCAGGCCTTTTCCTCTGCACACAGAGAAGCACCTCTCTTACTCTGCCATTTTACCCTGATGGTGCTAAAAGGCTGCGTGGAATTGGTTGGAAAAAATAACTAGTTTGTAAAGAGATGAATAGTTGAGCATAGGGGTGGAACAGCTGAGTACAGGGGGCGGTGGTGGTGACAGCCGTAGGCAGGAGACGGTGTTGGGAACACGGCCTGCGATCCATACGTACAGCTCCGCAGGAGCCCTGGTGGTAACGCGCACGCAGCGGGAGAGGATGCGGAGCTCCTCTTGTAGCGGCGACACCATGCAAAGAGCAGGACCTAATGAATTACTGCTTGTCTTTCGCCGTTGGGATTTGTAAATGCTGCTGGCTTCTCTCTACCCCCTGGAACGTCGGGGCTGCAAACCGCCTTTCCCCCTCACGGGGAGGACCAAGGAAAGGGGACGTGGTTCAGGGAACAGATTTAGGCTGCCTTTGCTCATTTTCTAAGAAAAGTATATTGTGATGTTCGCTTTAGTCTGAGAGTGTAATTTTTCTTGACGGGTAGTTAAGAATTGAGACATTAACAAAGGTAGGTCAAGAAGGACAATTAAGATGTACATATGCAGATTATAACGACACGCTCTGCAAATTTGCATGCAACCTCTGGTTAACATTTTAAAAAGCCCTGTGGATTGATGTATCTAATAAACATTCATTAGGATATCGTCGAGGTATTCTGCCATATGCTTAATTTTAAATGAGACTTTAATTAAGCTACTTGCAGGCCTACAATTTAGAAAGACCTTAGAATTTCTTCCCGATCAGGGCTCGTTGTCCTGAGGGTTATTCCCACTAAGTAACGGCTCGCGGGAGGTGCTCTGCTTTAGCCAGAGGCGAGAGGCGAATGGATTCCCTGTACAGGCTGACTCCACAGCTCCGGGGAAGGTGTTACCGTTCCTGCCCCACCAAGGAGCCGCCTCTAGAGCAGCTGGCGGGGGGCTGCGCCCGCCTGGCTGCACCTCATCCACACACAGACCTCGTTTCGTAATCGTTAATCATGGAATCTCCACGTTCCGGAGGTAAAAAGTGGCTGCTGTGAGTTCTTCCAGCAATACCTTCATTTAGGCATCACAAAACTGTTAATGTTTCGCTTTAATAAAAAATACATAATATTTTGAAATATTCTTGAATGATTCCAGCTTGAAGAATGAAAATGACCTTTGAATCTATACAGGGCAGTTCCTTTGGGCACTTTTAATGCAATAATTTAAGTTCCTATATTTATCATGTGTGCACAAATACCATGTAAATATTACAGCTGTACTCCACGACAAAACAAGCATAATGCAGACATAGCATTATACAGAGAACTGACAAACGGGGAAGAAGGGAGATCTAGTATTTTCTGTACAAAAAATATGCAGCTTTTTTGGTAATTTGTAAAAATGCATAACTTTCGGCATTTCAGAGAAGAACACTGTATAAAAATAAATATTCTATGTACAATAACACACAGAGGCCAGTCCAGGGTTAGAATCATCACTGCAAAAGAAAACATAAACGGGTGTTAGTGACAATTCGCTAACAATCGTTAGTGACGGCTCAGCGGGGGGGGAGGACCACTTCATGGGATGGACGGACGGTGGGACAGCGTTAGGGACGCTGGCTCCGGGGTCTCCAGGAGGAAAAGAAACGGTGCTGGATTTCAGCAGAGATCCTTTCCCTTCCCTGGGCAGTGAGGATGGGAGGTTCGACCGGGGCTGGCTCTCTGCCTCCACCTCCTCCTATCCCCGTGGCTCGAGCGCTTGGCACTGACGCCCACAGCAGGTACTGAAGGGGGGCTGGCCCCCAAGGAGCGGCAGAGGGGCCTACGGGAACCTCGGAAGGGGACTCCTGAGGCAGCTGAACCATCCAAAACAGAGGGAGAGTGGAGGGGAGAGGTACTTACACCCCCTTTCAGCGCCGGCCCAGAATCGAGCTAACAAGCCCGTTCCCTCGCACCGAGCCGCAGCTCATTTGCTCTGCTGAAAGCAAGCCGCGAGCCCCTGCCCCGCTCCCACCAGCCTCCCGTGGCACCCGGGTTACGCCAGCTCCCAGCCCCTCGTGACGGGCCAAAAATACGCCCAAATCTGATTTTTGTGCAAGTATGAGAGCACTTCACGGGCAGACAGCTCAAAGGCCACAAATAAAGTTCTCTCCCTTTTAGCCTGTAAAACTAAACAGCAATACACAAACAAGGGAGAGGTTCGCTTGCTGCTTTTTGGGGGTGTGGTCCTGGAGATCCCGTGCGTGCCTCCACACCTCTTTTGCCCTTAGCCAGACTCATGGAGCAACATCAGCAGGACCTGCAGCGCTGCCAGCTCAGCACAGTCACAACACTTGCAGGATTATTTACCTTATTCCAGCAGCCTTGAACTGGAAGGCCGTCTTCCCCCTGCAAAAAGACGGACGAAATAGCAGTTTAGGACACAGAAAACAGCGCAGAGAAGGAGGAAAGAAGGAGCGGGTTAACTGTTACAGCTGCAACAAACAGTCTGATCCGGGGCTGGAGGAATAGTCTGAAAGATATTCCTCACCCCTTTGGCGTGACCCAGGCTTCTGGCTGACATAACCACTGTCGCTTGAAGCAAGGGCCGGGGCTGAAGAGGGGGGCTGCCTGCAGGCTACGCAAGGAACCTGCGTACACGAGGTTCCTTCCTCGCTGAGGCGGGTGTTTAGCCAGGCTTCCCTGAAGGAAGGGGGGAACACGGGAGGGCCCGTTCAGCCAGAAAATATCGCAGGAAGTTGGCCGTGGAAAGCGCGAGATGGCTGGTCTGCGTCCGCAGGCTTGACTCTGTAATGCTGAGGGTACCAGCAAACCCCAGAGGCAGCACTAACCTCGGGTCCTGAGGAGGCGCTGGAAAAAACCTCCATTTCCGTTCTGCCCTGTTTGTTAAAGGGTTTGCTTCATCATGTGAGAGACTGCCCAGCCATCCCCTCGTGCCTCTCAGAAGGTCCTGCTCCGGGGAAATGAGGCAGGCAGGCAGCTGGGCTGACCCCGTGCTGGCTGAGGATGTCTCAGCTGACTCCCCGAGAGGGGGCTTTTGCCTCAATAAAGTCAGCGAGAAATGCCCTGGCACTTCTGCAACCCTGAAGTCTTGGGCTACGTACACATGGGATTATTCTTTTTTAATGTTGAAGAAGGTTGGATACTTGAAGGGCTGTGCTACTAAAAGACCAAGACTATATGGTTGGGAAACGCTTTTGTGAATTACTGCCATTAATTTCATCTCGGCGCAGCCCTACTTGACGTGAGAAAACAGGAAATTATGTCAATGATAAGGTGCTCTTGAGCAGGAGTCAGACGTAAGGAGCTACACCTCTGACATGAGAAGTCAAGTACTTCTGCCACGTGTGCGTGTCAGGTTCGTGGGCTACTGCTATTCCCCGGGACAACTCAAGAGCAGGGAGTGAAATTGTACGATGAACAATGTGGGCACATTTCTTCATTCAAATGACTCAGTTCTCACTTCTTCAAGTACTGCGTGGGAAATCTGCAGTGCGTATCATCCCCCTTGCGGAGGGGGAAGGAAAAAACCAAACAGAAAAGCAAACGCGCAGTAGTATATTGAGAAACAAACGATTTAAAGGAGATGCACTTTCAAGGGACTGATGAAGTGACTGTTGCTGTGATGCTACAACCGTATTGCTTTCTGAATGCATTTTTTAGACTGCGGTCTCCTTGTGATATTTCCTCTCCCTTCCCCCCCACTACATGGAAATACTGAGTTTCGGGTTAAGTACTGGGTAAATCGTGGCGTTCCCATTGGTACCTTGGTGGTGGTAGGAATGACTGGTGTAGTGCGTTGCAGGAGGAGGTGGGAAGTTAGGTGTACGAAGGAATGGGAGGCCAGGGAGTTATAGCTTAGGGATCAAAGGAAGACCAGGGTCACAAGGAAGTGTTTGTTGCAGGCGAATGTGCCGAGAACGGAAATGCGACGTGCTTGTTAGTACCAAGTATCTCCTTCCACATATCTCAGATTTGTAAAGCGTTAGTTCACGGCCGCCGCAAGTTACACACATGGATGTGTCAGCTGGATGCTAAGCTTTTAACCTAGTTGGATCAAAAACCATGCTTATTCACATTCCCAAGCTAGCTTGCGTGCCAGGACACTAGATATAAAAAAATAATGGCATCTGTATTTCACCAGATTTTCTGGCAAGTTTCCCTTAACAAAAATAGGTATGAAAAGAAGTGTACGTTCTAATATGGCCGTGCGGGGTGAATCCTAACTGAGAAGGGAGGCAACAAAAGAAAGGTAGTCTACCGGGGCACCGGTAGAATCCTTGTGCCTGTGGAATCAGGTGCTTTATTCAGCCAAAACTTACTCCATAGGAACCTGGCTGTTATCAGGGGGAGGCAAAACACAGGGCTCAGTGGTTTTTCTCCTTTGTGGACTCTTCTGGGCAGGTATTATTTCACCTGTGGGACTGGCCGAAGAGTTTCTTTCTATTACCCAGAATTTATGGAGCAGCAACTGAGACGTTGCACGTGGCCACCATTACAGTCACTGCCCCAAAGAGACAATGGCCAAATAACAAAGGCTTTTAACGGCAGTTTCAGGGCTGGTTTCCTCAGGAAACAAAGAAAACCTTCCAAACTAAATGTGGCTTTTTTCTTTGGGACACATTTTTCCAGCTAGTTGAACTAACTGATATCCCATCCCTTGTAAATGGCATCAAACATGGGTGTCAGGAAACAGGCAATTCAAAATTCAAGTTTCTTGGATGTTATGGGCACCATTTTGACTTCTGTGGAGAGTCACAAATAGGAATTGTCTAGCGGGAATCGAGGGAGATAAGTGTCCAGTTACTATGTTTCACATGGGCTTGCTAAGACAATATTTTTTTTCAGTCCTCTTAATGCATAGGGCAACTGAGGTAATACCGAGCAGTGTTCGGCTGTGCCAGCCACATACAATCCCTGAAAAACAGAGTTAATGAAGGACATAACGCAGCTCCTTGCTAGAAAGCCAAGCCAGGGCAGAGGCAGGTCTCCATACATTAGTCTACTGAAAGCTCTCAAAGTGAAGGCAAAGGAAGAATTGAAGCAGCTGTAAATAAATTCGCATTCCCGCTACACTTTCTCCTCACGCCACAAAGTGATGCTGGCAGCAGCTGTGAATCATAGCACGAAGGCAAGGGCCTGTGTCCGGCAACAGCAGCGTGAGGGAAGGTAGGATGGAGAGAGGGAAGGAAGGAATTGCCAGGTGTTTCTGGGGCATGCAGCTATTCGGAGGGATCAGACAATAACAACCACGATACAAAAAGCAAACGAGCATGCAGGAAAGGGAAGGTACGCCATACCAATGGGCATGGGGCATCCAGGCCGTCCAGCCCAGGTAACCCCGGCTCACCCTTCTCGCCTTTAAAACCTCGGAGACCCTGTTTATGAAATCAACCACTATCGTTATTTCAGTTAATGCCAGTCACCTCCATGTCACGGGAGGAGAGGCCGAGTCCCCCACTGGGACTGTCGCAGGGCACTCTGCTGCATACCCAGAACACAGCCCGTGTTTTCAGTCTTAGCTTTGTCTGCGTTACCAGTAGCAGCAGTTTCCTTTCTGTTTTTCCGCAATCTACGAGTCAGGAGATACTTCTCCACGTTAAATCTGAGAGGATGGGAATGGTGTTTCCTCCATTTTGAAATCAGCCATTCTTCCGACCCTCACTAGGAAACCCAGCAGCTGAATTTCTAGATGCACGATCCACAAGTACTCCTGGGATTTATGGCAGTACTACAGATTTTTGGCAGTGTTTGCTGCAGCGTATCAGTTTAGATGAAAACGTATACATATTGCTATGTTTATTCCTCTGTCTAGATTTATAGACAATATATTTTGACAGAAACATATCCCATTTAAAATAACCGAGATCTGTTTTCCCTCTGGGTAATGCAGCTCGAGTGCCCTGTGTCGCTCTCAGGCGATGACATCAGCTGGCCGTTATTCCAAGGCAAGAAAAACAGCATTCAGGTTTTGCTGTTACACAGACATGATGACACTAAACATTTCCAGAGAAGAGCCATAAGTAGCAGCAAAGGAGACACGGGGCTCTGTCCGCAAAGGAGAAAGCCCTGGGCTCCCGCACATGGGACACCCCCATGTACCCCAAACCTCCGTGAGCTCCGGAAGAGGAAGGAATATAACCATGGTCACTCAACAGCCTGATCGCTCAAGGGACCGGTGGTTCCCCCCTGAAGAAAGCAGCTTTGCCAGAGACTGCAGCGGGAACCAGGCCGGGCCTTGTCCGAGTGTTGTACTTTTGCAAGACCATTATTTATGTTATGATTTCCTTCGTTCTTCCCCATCAACAAGTCTTAAAACAATACATTTGATGAAACAGAACATACCAACGGACAGGGTGCATCTAATCCAGGCGCTCCTTGGTCTCCCTTATCCCCTTTAGACCCTCTAGAGCCTTTCTTGCCCCTCTCCCCCTGTAAATAATAGTTTAGTCCGAGAAAAAAAAGAATACACAAAAAAGCTTTAGGATCATCCATTTCAAACAAATGTCAGCGATAGTTTAACAAAAGGATAAACATTTAGGAAACATTTTAAAAGAAGAGAAATCTCCCTTTGAGATGTTAAGTGAAAAACAACGTATGGAGCTACTAACGGTTACTTAGCTGCATAAACACACTGGCCATTGCTAAAATCCCACACTGACAGACTCTACGGGCTCCATCAACGGGATTACAAGTGCCTCCGAGCTTTACGGACGGGCCCATAGTCAGCCAGAGGAGCACTACTCCTCCCCCATCAGTCCCACATTGTGAGGGTACTTCTCCAGGCTTCCTATGCATTCAGCATAGTACACATTCGGAGAGAGAGGCACCTCCTGAGAACGGGCTGGCACACAGGATGGGAACACACTCCTCCAGCCAGCAGCGTGCCACCTCACCGCAATCTCCGGCTGGCTGGGAGGGTCCCTCCTCTGCCCCAGGGGCATGTTGAGATGCCGAGAGCCGCAGGTGTAAGACCTGCAGCAGCGCCCAAGCAGGCTCTCCTGCTGTAGGAGGCAGGCACTGCCGGCCCAGACTCCCCGTGTCGATTGTACTCTTCTCACTACTCTGAATTCTCATTCTTAAAAGAAATTCTCACGCATGGGAGTGTTTTAACTTGAACGCTCTAACTTGAACGAGTGTGCTTGCTTGCCTGAGTCTTACAGTGGTTTGTGCACTGGGGTGCGTCAACATTGCTAAATAGAAGAGAGCCAGAGGATGAAGGAAGGGCTCCTGACGGTCTGCACAGCCTGGTTGTCCTTTGGGACGCTCTGAGTAGTGCTCCCCCAGAAAAACCCACTGGACAAGGGACTAGTCCTAAGCAGCACGGCCACAGGGCAGCCATCGTCCCTGGCCCTCTTCTTTAGCAGCACAGACATACCCCAGGAAGGTGCGATTCCTACAATGGTGTGATATTGCAATTTCTCCGCAGGCTCCAGGTTGAGTTACACCAGAGGCAGGGCAGGGGGGGAAACAAATTAAAAACTCATAACCAAAGAGGAGGCTCGCTCTCTTGCGGAGGGGCAGCACTAGGTCAATGAAAGCCCGCCGAAAAAGGGGCTGAGGGAGCGCCCAGATGCCCTGTTGCCCCTCCTCACCAAGGGAGGACACATCCCACCCGTAGCACGTCAGCCAAGGCAAGGTATAGCGTGGGTGTTTGCCAGTTATAGCTACACCAACTCTTTCTGTGCAACAGAGGACATTCTCAAAGCTGCTGAGCATAAAACAGGGGAAGGGGCTGCTGCACAGGGAAATGAATTTAGGGTCCTTGTGGGGAGGGTTAAAGGAATTAAGGGCTAAAATTCAGACAGCACAGGTTGCTGTTTCTTCTTTAAAAAAAAAAAAAAGTGTTAAACCCAAAGCTGGCAAGAGAAATGGATGGGAGAGGAGAGGCAATGAGGAGAAATCACCCAGAACCAAGCACTGGAACAGAGAGGATAATCCAGGAAAATGCGGCATGGGTTGCTCTGGAGGGAGGAGGAAGGAACCAGGAAGAAAGGCGGAAGAGGAGGAAGGGATAAAGGGGACAAAGGTGGACCTGTAGGAGCGAGGAAGAAGCACACACACACAAGAAAAAAAACACAGGCATTAAAATAACAGTGAAGATATCAGCTTGGTAGCACAAGTTCAGGGTTTACACTTTTTCAGCTGGGTTACTCGAAAGGCCATCTGTTCCCATTGCTACCTCGTGCCACGATGCTGTCCCTGCCTGTCCCCAGGCACAGCTATGCTGTCTTCCCACACCGAACAAAGGGCAGCAGGAGCGTTTCTGGGATTTAAAAAGCACTGCGCTGCCTAAAGTAACAGAGAGGGCTTTGGCAAACTATTTGGGAGCCTAACAAAACGGATCCTCATTTTTAATGTGCTCAACACTGAAAATCTTCCTGTTAAAGTGCTATGCATACTGCTGCCGTCTAAAAGAGAGAGAGGCATTTCAAATGAACACATCTCCCGCTTCCAAAGAGGCGGGTGTTGTATCCCAGCCCCCTGTGGAACAGGTCAGACGGGGAGCGTTGCCTTCTCTTTTTCACTTCACAGCTTCCTTCTTGTTCATTGTGAAGTCTCCTGGCTGAACTGCCGCCATAGTTTTACCAGCGGTTGGGAGAGACTGTCCCGCACTCGTGAGGAGGTTCTGGGGCGGAAGCCGTGCCCCCCACGGTGGGGGAGACCTGGTGCTCAGCTGGGGATACTGGGCTGCAGAGCAAATCCTGGGGAACCGGCGCTGTGCCCGGCTCTGCTGAACAGCGCTTGGCAGATGTCTCCAATGCCTTCAGAGGGACGGAGGCATTCAGAGAAAACAGCTGTATAAAGGGGCCGCACCAAACCTGTGCCGTTTAACTCCCGTAAGCAGGAGTGACCTGTTCGCAATTTTTGAAGAGGGGCAGGAGTGAGGGGAAGCCCCTGTACAAAGACTCAGTGGGAAAAGTGGTGTTTTCTAGGACCCCACCTGCAAAGATACTGCACTTGCCCATTTACAGTCTCAAGTTTCTCACACTTTTTCACGTCAAAATATTGGTTGCAGTGAGGCAAAATGTGTGCGTGCTTCAAGGGACGAGCAAAACTTCCCACTCGTGCTTTCCAACTCGTCCTCTACAAGGACGCGCAGTTTCTCACAGTTTTCATTTGCTTTTGTGAGAGCGCTCAGGGAAATCCCATCAGCCTACCTACGCAGCCAGTGAGAGACCCTTCTTTTAAATCAAATACCCAGTTTACAAACCAACTGAAAAAGTCTAGGAATTCTGTTAAGGTTGTTTTTTGTTTAGAAGCCACACACACAAAACAAAACACATCTTAATGACGAGGAAGTTAAGAAGCAAAGCCAGAAATGCAGTGATTAAAAAAGGGGAGAACTTTGGAGCCCCCGTGAAACTTGGACCTTTCTCCCCTAGTTTAAGATGCCAGTTGGCTACTGCTTTCCAGAACTGCCCATTCTGTGCAGAGTAAGGTCAGAAACACATTGCAGATAAAGGACAGAGAACACTCACTATGTATAAAAAGCAAATTCGTATAATGAAATCACCGCACGGGCACATGCACTGTAAAACTTTACATCTTCAGGTAAACTTAGGTGATACCAGAGTCTTATGAAGAGAAGGTGTACGTGTATGTGTGAGTACATGCATAAAGACATACACACGTGTACTATATTGAACTGCTTGACATGTTTATACAATTGTAATCTTACACAGACTCTAATCCAGAAGTCATTTATATTTCTAAATATAAATTATATTCAACTATAGCTCTCAACTGTTTTTATCAAAAAGATGCAGAGCCTTAACAGGCAAGAAATTCCTTATGTCATGGAAAACCTGACGAAAAAGCAAGGAGCCTCTCAACATGCACTTTTTAGTAATGTTTATCTTTCTATAACACAGGTGGTATGACAGAAAAGCAGCCATTCACGTTACTCATTTTGACCCAACTCTTCACCATCACATCCATTCAGGACAATGCCTGAGGGGACTTCATGTCCAATTCTTTAAGGTAGGCAAATTTAATTTATCTTTTCCAAATTTCCATCTTCCAAATTCTCTGGAAGACCATTTGCTAGAGGGCAGCCTTCTTTTTTGGGCTTCAGGGGGAATTTAAAAGTAACGTAATAAGATCTGCTGGCTCCACCTCAGTTAATTCTCATGGGAATCCCTGCACACATCAGTAAACAGATAAGCAGGATTTCCTAAAGCATGCCACGTTGGCCTAACTCTACTGCACATGAAGTCCCGTGCTTCAGTGAGAACAGAGCTACGACAACAATGAACACATTAGAAAATCCCTCCTATAGCTTTCAGATAGATGTACCACAATGTCCCAGGTGATTATACAAGCTACAGGTATCACCTTCTAAAATACAAGTTTGTAAAGTTACTTATATGAAGGTCTAGCAGACAGAATTACATGCTAGCTACGTGAGGCTGCTCACGAGTTAACCGGTCTATCGCTGTGCGAAGACGTTAGTAAATAAATGCAAGAAGTTTGCCTGGCAACTTACCCGGATTCCTTTGTCACCAGGTAGCCCTTGTAAACCCTGAAATACATCAACACAAAAAGAAATCTTTTCAAACAAGTAGGCCCCATTGTATTCCCACTCAAGAAGAAGAACGTGTGCTCAGGAGTTTGTTTTTTCCATTTATACCAGTTGCTCTATGCTAAAAAACACAACCAAACCACCAACCTTTTCCAGCAGACCACCTCCTCTTCACCTCCATTAGACCATCCAGGCTGTAACACCACCACTATTACTACTCTAGGCGTTCTTCAGATAAAAACTAAACTAGTTTAGAGAACGCAGTCCCTGAAAAAAGTAGGAAACTTCCTTTTTTGTGTTAAACAATGAAGCAGCTCCGTGGTTACATAAAACTAGAGTTCCAACACTGGCCCCATTTTGCAAAAAGTAACCCCAAATGGTGGAAGCAACCTCACTGAAGGCAGCTTTTGTCACTGCAGTGACCAGACACGGCCCTCTCAGACAGGTGGAAGGCAGGCACCCACACTGTGGAAAGGTGAACAGATGTGCTCAAAAGCAGCGTTTTGGACTAAGATACGTATCCTGGGAGTCCCACGCAGCTTCTTTTGGTAGTGTGAGGACCAAGGTGAATTAACAGTTTCCCTTCAGCTTCATCCACTTCATTCTGAACCACTGCTCCGAAGCTACCGAGCTCTTTCTATTGCTCCCATAACGTACATAAGCTTGTAACTTTAACACCTCACCTAGCCGAAATCGCAAATGCTGTATTGCGGCAGCATCTCTAAGCTATCAAGCGCAGCAAGGAAACCGGCGCTGTAGATAACAAATCCCTAGTACCCCCATACTTACAGGAAGCCCTGCTGGCCCCATTGGTCCTACAACTCCAGGATCTCCTTTACTGCCCTGAAATGGAGACGGAAGAGTAGAAATAGTTACATTCCTATTCAGCGCAAACAGGCAGCACAGCAGTGGCTACAGCAGAAGAAAAGTAAAGGGTGCATTTCAAAGCACCTAAAAACCCCAAGGATGAGATACCCAAAAATCAAAGTCTTATATGCACAAGGAGGGAGAGTTCTGGCTCTAGAAAAACCTAGAGCTTCTCTGTCCCAGAGAGCTGTGGTATCTCCAGATAAGTCACAGAGCATCGGTCAGTTCTGAAGCAAACTCACCCTTTCTCCTTTTGGTCCTGCTGGTCCCGAAACCCCAATTGGTCCTGGAGTACCCTGTAGTTGTAGGAAGGAAAACACATCAGGACATTTTTATTCCAGGGCCTCATTAAAGCCAGGAGACACTGCTGCTCCTTTAGGAAAAAGCACAGCTGGGAAGGACAGTCTGGTGGTGGAGGGCATCTAGCACCACTACAGCTTTCAGTGTTGGTGGCGATGGATCTGAAGGACTTGTTATAGGCAATTTGAAGAACACGGGAACTGCTACATTAGATCACACCAGCACCACTTCACAGAGCCTTATTTTTAATTTTGAAGCTCTCTCTTGACAATTGTTACAGCAGACATTTCTACCAGTTCCACAGGAGGGAATTTTTTTCTCTGTAGTTTATATCAGACAAGGCTGAAAGCTGTAGCAGAATAAAGGCCATTTAGATATATGATAAGCAATTTTCTTTTCTTTATTTCCTTATCTTCTTTCCCCCCACCAGAGTCAGTTGAGTTGAGCAAAAACGAAAGAGTTCAGTTACTTAGTGGCAGGCAGCCAGCCAGTCATGCAAGTCGAAAGGCACCATGCTGCAGAGACGAGAGCAGACGCGCACATACACAGATGCAAACTAAGAGGAGTATCATTCAGTCCCAGTCCCTCCGTTCCCTTTTTGCCGTTTCTGTCACTCCACCAGGCTCCCAATCATGCCAACAGGAAAACCCAGTCTTTTTGCTAACCCTTTGGCAGCGGGGCCATCTCCCACCAGCATAGCACGCTTCCCAGCGCTGCCGAGACTTGCTTGGGCTTTGGGAAATTAACTCAATGAAGCTTATCTTTAATGTGGGCAATGCAGCCTTTAGGCAATAGTCCTTCTGGCTAAGAAAAAGATTCAGGCACTTCAACTCTGTATGGACTCCCTGAACTTGTTGTGGAGCATTCCCTGTTGGAGGGTCTCTAACAACTCTCCCAGACCACATTCCGCTGTTTAAAGTATAGCCTTCACATTCGCAGCGTGCAGTACACCCACCCAACTGCATGCTATAGACAGGCGTTTACCTTCCTAACCCTACATCACACACTTCAGAATCATAAAATCCTTTAGGTTGGAAGAGACCTTTCAGACCATCGAGTCCAACCATTAACCCAGCACTGCCAAGCCCCCCACAAAACCATGTCCCCAAGTGCCACATCTACACGTCTTTTCAATCCCTCCAGGGATGGGGACTCCACCACCTCCCTGGGCAGCCTGTGCCAGGGCCTGACAGCCCTTTTGGGGAAGAAATGGTTCCCAATATCCAACCTAAACCTCCCCTGGCGCAACTTGAGGCCATTTCCTCTTGTCCTATCGCCGGTTACTTGGGAGAAGAGACCGACCCCACCTGGCTCCAACCTCCTTTCAGGGAGTTGTAGAGAGCGAGAAGGTCTCCCCTCAGCCTCCTTTTCTCCAGGCTAAACTTTAGATTGGCAAGGACTTTGCTAACCATTTAGGTACTGATCTACAGTTCCTTCATGGAGCCTCCATAAAGGGATACTTTTGAGGCCCATTACCTGCCTGCTAGGAAGAACAAAGCAGGAAGCTCCCGGAACAGGGAAGTCTTTTTCTAACAGTCTTAAGGAAAAGGGTCTTGCACTCTTTAAAGTGAGCTTGCAATCCTTAGTCACTAAGGTAACCCCTCCGATGTGAGCAGGATGACTCCTGTGGATCAGGAGAGCTTTTCAGACAAGTTTAAGATCTGCAGAATATAAGTGAAGAAGCAGTTCATGCAGCACACAACTTCAACGCAGTGAAGGAAGTGAGGAACATCAGGCTCTCCTTAGATTCATGCACAGGAGTTCACATCATGGAATTCTTAATTGCCTGCACACGTGCATCATTTTAAGATCATTTAGTGCCATGAAATACATTGAGCTCTCACCTGCACGTTTATAAAATTAAATCTATAATTTCCCAAAACAAGTGACTGTATAAGCTGCCATTCCCATTCTGTTCAGCAGTTTGAGCAGCTGAATTATTTCCAGTTATGCTGAGGAGGAGAAATTGCTTTTTCTTTTTAAATAGCCAAACGGAGTGCATGTGGGCGATGCACGATTTCCCAAGAGGCATTAAAAATATTTGGCCCTTACTTAACAGCTGTTACCCAAGAATAGCAGAATGGTTTGCAGAACCAGGTTAGCATTACTTATCTCACTCTGAATTTGACAGACTGAGAAGCTTAGGCACAAGGAGTTTATTTCCTTCGCATCTCACAGCGAGTGAGCAACAAGAGGTGGGAATCTTGCATCTTCCTGCTCCACTATTAGATGTCGCTACCTCTCAGAAGCATACGCTGCACCGGAACACACCCCACCCCCAGGTGTCTGGGACTAAGGAAAGCACATGCGGCGTTGCTGAAGTCGCATGGCATTCTGCTGCTGAGAGGTGAAGGGCTAGTCCTGCTTGCCGAAGGTCTTGTAGATGCAACTTCTCCTCACGGCAAGATGCTTACCAGGCTATGGAGAGTCACCTGTAAGCATACCTGCAACCCACGGCAATGCAGCCTTAAGCGCCGTGTGTGAAAACAACGCACAAAGCTTTTTGCTCACAGGACGACACACACTGGCGTTATTATGCCTCAGACAAAATGGAAGACCTACTGTCTACGCGAAAAGGCGGCAAGCAAGGCTACCACAGAGAACGACAGGATGGAGACCCCTCACAATAAAGAGGACAGGAGAACAGAGCGCCATGGAACCATGCAGAGGTTTCATTCATCTTGTTATTGAGATAAAGTGGAACAAGTAGGCTGTGATCCCAGGATCCAGACAGAGTCGTAGCATCAAAAAAGACAAGCGTGTGACATCACTTCTCAGTCTAAGTTTAGCCCCCCCCCCCCCAAGCCTGCTTTGGAGAAAAGAAGGTTATTCCTGGTGTAAACAAGACTCTGGTGGAAAAGACGAGACAAAGCACGATACTGGGGAGGAGGAACGTAGGGTAATGGAGAAATGGAACTCACCGGTGGTCCAGGCCTGCCGTCTAAACCTGAAGCACCCTGAACAGACGGGGGAGGGTTCACAAAAACAAGGCAAGAGGAGAGGGGAGGAGGGTGAGGGGGAAAGGAGAGGGGAGGGGAGAGGTGAGTGAAGCAGTGACTTGAGACAAACATATGCTTGCAATAAACAAAAAATTAAGATCTCAAGGACAGGTGATGGTACTTACAAGCAAACCAACAAAAAAACATAGAAACACTGAATACATATAATGTTGACCTGCAACTTTCAGATCCCCTTAAGAATGCAAATTTCCCTCTCAGTGCCACCAAGAAAACCCCTGAGGAAGAAGCTGTTCTGTGACAGGTGATGAAAAGGACAACATGACAGTGGAGTTGAAACCTGCGTTGCCTTTGTGGCAGGCTGGGCAACACAGATGAGACACAAGGCTCGGCGGCTCGGAAGCCTGCGGTCACAGAGGCATTTACAAGCAGTGCAGAGCCATCAGCTGTTCAAGTTCCTACCAAGAAACCCAGGTCCTGTAGGTGCACACTTAGTCAGCTGCAGGCTTGCTCCACTCTATGTCCAGTTGTTTGGAGGCTTATCAAACAGGTGGCTCATCTTCCTGTGTCACCAGTGCAGATTTACACCAGATTGAGATTAAGTGGCACTTTTCTGCCTGCTTGGCTCTTGCCCTGAATTTCCTCATCCATAAGACTAAACAGTGGTTCTGCCCAAGGCCCATCTAGCCCAGTGCCTCGTCTCTGACGGTGGCCAGGAGAGAAGGCTTTGGTAGAATAAGTACCAAATACTGAGTTTTCCTCCACTTGAGCATGACAAATTCCTCAGCTTGTTGGCCACACAGAGAAGCCCAAGGCTACTGCACACAGTCAGTGCTGAAACGTGCTGAAATTCTGGCATGATGTCAACCCCTAAGTCACACATGAAAAGGCAGCAGATCCAGCTGTGGGATTTTACAGAGTCTGTCTTTGAAATATTTCAGTACCTGTTTGGCACTGCATTTAGTTTGACAGGCTGAAAACACACTGGCTCAGGCACGGAAAAGCTTATGAAGAGAGTTAGGTAGCTCTGGGGGGGACACAGGGTCCACAGTCTCTCTCTCATCTTACCAACAGCTCAGTAACTGTGCTTCCTAGTTGGCCAGCTGATACTGTTGATCCAAACACAAACCATTTCTAAGGGGACACTTCTGAGCCAGCCTTCCTCCCTCTGCAGCTCGGGAAGTGATGAAAAGCCAAGGGACCCTGGTTTCTCATGGGGCTCGCTGCTGTAGGAGAACCAGCTAGCACGTTCCCTGCCACACTGATAAGCTTGTCAGGGTAATTGCTGGGGCATCTTCTGCTCAGACTGTCACAAGGACCTCCTTCCCCTCTCCTGATACCACAAAGGCTTGAGGGAATAACTGTTTACACAGAAAGCTTCCATTCGCATTTCTCAGGGCAAAATGGGGATTGGGTTTTCACTTCTCACTGCCTCCCTGAGGCACAATCCTTTGCATTTGAGCCTTCCGAAAGCATTGCTTTCTCCTCACTGGCTCCGCACGGAGCCACAGTGAATACACTCATGATGAGCTCACTCGAGTGCCTAGAGTTAGATGAGATGCAGCCAGGCCCTAGAAGGTAACTACTATATAGCACAGCTAAAAGAGGAAAACACTTCACAAAGACACGCACATTTCAGCCACAGTCAGGGACAAGGGACCTGGGTGATCAAACACAGGCTGACAAAGTCACACAGTACACAAGATGCGCTTTGCGGTGCTTGTTTCCAGGCAGTACGTTCAGCAAAGGAGAGGGCATGCTCTGCCACCAGGGCTTTTTATGAGGAGAGAACTTGGGGGCTGGCAGAGCAACTGGATGGGACTGAGTTACCACTAATTCATCATCAGCTGTCAGCTCAGACAGTGGGTGAAGAGGCTTTTAGCAGATGTGAGCCAAGAGCTTCACAAAGTCTTCAGGTTTGTATCTAAAGCTCCTGTAGCGTCTTCATAATTCTGCCAAAATTCCTTCTTGCCAAGCAAAGCCGTGCATTAACACTAGTCTAATGTGACTGAGTTCACATACAGCAGGGCACACAGCAGGCTTCTCCCATGTCAGGGAAAGCATCGATTCCGTTGCAGAAGAGACAGGAAAGTATTGCCTAGTGAAGAAGCTGGATGCACTCAGAACCACCGAGCTTTTGTACAAAGCTTGGCCCAGGTGACAAACTGCTGGGAAGGTGTTTCCTTTTCCATGTCTTTCTGACTTCTGTTTCTGGTCTTGCCCCATTGCCCTGAAGCACAAAGAACCCACAGGAAAGCTACTGCTTGTTTTTCCCAATCCTGCCAGAAGCAGGAAGAATTGAAGTGATCACTGATCTATTTAACAGACCTAAAAGATGGAGGTTCTGCATAGAAATTGAGGCTTTAAGTTTAAAAAGCAAAAGCACAGTTATTTATAGATCATTTTCTTTGACTTCACATGTCAAATCCCTGCGTGCGTCTCCTATTGAGGGATCTTTTTACAGCTGATATAAGTTTGGCTCATGAAGTGCTGCTTGCTTCCTGAATACTTACGGGTAATCCCAGTGGCCCTCTGTCTCCTTTTTCACCCTGGGCACCCTTCTCTCCTTTCGTTCCATCAATCCCCGCTTCCCCCTAAAGGAAGGATGGAGCAGAAAATAAACCCACCGTAACACCACTTATATAACAAACATTCCTCCGTTCAGAGCACGACAAAGTGGCAGAGGGAACACAAGAGAGAGCAGAGCAATGCTGTAGCCCGATTCCCAGCCCAACCTGAAGAAAACCGGTATCAGTCAAGCAACCTCTGTGTGAGCGCTTCTGTTAAGTCAACGGCAGCAAGGGGACATTCAGGCCCAGACATGGGTGAATATGGTCAAAGGGGAACCGAGGGCACTTCTGTGTTGCTCTTCCTACTATTGCAGGGAGAGTCAGGTAAATATAAGTAACCAGAAGTGATCCGATAGGATGGTTTTACATTCCAAGATGGGGATTCATTGGAAGTGAGTGACAGGTGTCCATAAGCTTTGGAAAAAAAAAAAAATCATACTGAAATATTTTTTGAAAGACTTTTGTAAATACAAAGGCATCAGTTTCAAAATTTGGGAAAAAATTTCATCATTCCTTTTCCAATGGTATTTTTTAAATTCTGTATTATAAACTATAAAGCAATATTAAACAAAATATTCCTTTTTCATAAATTCAAAATGCAACCCAAAGCTTTTTTCCCCCCTATTCCTGTTCATAAGGCATTTTAAAACACTATCTTGGCTGCGTTTTGAAACAGAAGCGTCGGAAGAACCAAGCTTGCACAGAAGCGGTAAGCTTGCTTCCCGTACTCTTCTGCGGTCCTCGGACAGCGCGTTGCTGGCTCACTCCACCAGCACTCCGGCTTCCATACAGCCGTGTGTCACTGCCCACGGCCCTACAACGCTAGTTGGCTCGACACATACCTGGAAGAGTAACTTATTTCTGACATGTCTGCAGAGGGTATAAAATGCCCTTCCTCGCCGCTACTGAAAGCCTCATTACAAAAAGACTTATTGCAAATGGCGGGGATGGAACAAAACCTTCCGCATTCGGGACATCTCGTTGCACTTGCTAATTAAGCCTGCACGGATCCTCCGTTCAAGGAGAAAGTGGTGGGTGCAGTACTTCCTCTGTCTCTAATCCAGTCTGCGCTGTGCGAGACTTTCGCCTGCATTTGTTTGGCACATGTTCCAAAGACAACTGCACCTTACGGAAGTTTCCCGGACACTTGATAGCAGTGGCTAGTGAGTTACAGACAAGCAAGACAGATAACTGTATCTGTAATCCACACCTGGAGAAAACATGAATCAGGATAAATATACCACCCCCTTTAGCACCCAAATAGCACTGGCAGCCAAATACTAAGCATAATCAGAAGACGCTTTCCACGTTTCCCAATCTTTGCCAAGAATGTCAGAGGAAAAACGCAGCTCTCCTGGAATATTTCCACTCAAATATTTTTTCATCTAGGTGTACTATTTTACTGCGGGCAAACCAATGGTGCAGGCTGAGCATAACACATTTAGCCGGAGTTCAGAAAGCTTCTAATCACCAAGAACAGTGAAGTTCTTGAGTGGCTTTACAGCGTAATTTACAGGGTATAGAACCTGCCTAATTTTAAGCTAGAGCTCAGGATTACTTAGGATTGTATGACAGGCTGTCCATCCCGCTGTACAGACCTTCACCCTTTAGACAAAGATTTCAACTATGTTCTTTGGGAAGATTTCCAAGGGCCAGTGGCTTCCCACTTCTCTGGGTGAAAAGTGGAGAAAAATGACCAGTTTTCTGGGTCCTAGAATGAGAGCTGCTAATCCATTTCCTTCAAGAAAATATTCAGAAGTATTTGTCATCTTACCAAGATGGTAAATAGTGTTTGCAAGCTAGAAAGTTGTTACTGAAAAATTCTTGCACCTGGGACAGCCTAGCAGAATTTCAGGACGTAATGTTTTGCAGCCTTACCTTCGGTCCCGGGAGGCCCTGAAGACCCTGTATTTGGGATAAGAGACAAAATATCAGTAACATTTAAGGATGTGCTTTAAAATCCAGGTATCCCAGTTCAGCGTGCAGCATAGAGCTTTCGCTTTCTGACACGCTGAGGGCACAAATGCTTAGCCCAGAGGCCTCTTTATTTGTGTAAAGGGCACTTCATGTACTGTTCTCATCTGGTAATGAGGCGGCTCTCGCCAAGAACCACCTGGCAGTGGGCCAGGCTTGCTATTAAGACCATTTTTGCAGTTGATCCCTTTAATCCCGTCCATCCCCTCTTGCTACTGTCTTCCCTTTCATCTCAGACTAACATAACCTTCTCTCTTTACCTGCCCAGCCCATCATAGCTCTGACCTGCCCTGGGGGGTGGTTTTGGAAGCGATACTAAGCATGTTCCTGTCTCAACACTGCAGCGTTTCTGGCTGTTTTCTCCACCCAGAATCCTCCCCAGCCACTTCCCGCTCTGTCCTCATTCCCAGTGCCTTGCTCCTCAGGTGAATCACTCAAAACTTACTGGAGGTCCTGGTGGGCCTTGGGGTCCAGGGGGGCCAGTTATCTAGAAAGCAATGCAAGAGAAGACACCATCATCATCTGCTGCTCTCAGCAGGAGAAAGGGAACTGCTCAGAGGGGAGACAGGATACAGGGTACAGCTGAAAGGGAAATGCTCAGAGGGGAAACAGGATACAGGGTACAGCTGAACTCCGCCAGGCTTGGAAACCTGGATTCCCCCTAAGGGCTACGTTAGGGAGTAGCAGCAATCCAGGACAGAGTGGCTGAGAAGCAGCAGCAGGACTCTGGGGAGGGTTATGCAGCAGTTGCAGAGATTTAGGAGGAAGGAGAGCAGTGATTTTTTTTTTCAGAAAAAGGTCCACTTCACTACTCTAGCACTGTTCCTGCGAGGAGGCACGAGGTCAACAGCTAGCAGCTGTTTCAGAAGATAGGAAAGAAGGTGGCTGGCTCCGCACACGTAGAAGAGCATTGATAGCCTGCGGGACTCCTGGCTGCAGGGTGGTACAAAAGCTAGGGGTGAGCTCTGAAGGGAGAACAGACAAATTCATGAACCCAAAATCTATCAAAAAAAAAAATATATGTAGATACATGCAAGTATTGTTCAGGAACTCCCTTCACTGCAAATGCCGAGGAAAATATTTGTTATGCTTTCCATGAGCTTCTGTTCTTCCCTAGGCATTCATTATCGATTGCTTGTCGTGAGCTAGATTGTTCTTGTGTAAGGAAAAAGTAGGGCATCAGGAGCTAGAGGTGGCTGGCAATTCAGTCCCACAAGATGAAGCTTGCTGGCCTCAATGAAGGGCATGTCATAAGAAGGTGGGACGTGCTGGTTTTCAGCAGCACTGCTGCCAAATCATCCCTCCCCTACTGCCGAGACTGCAGAAGGAAAATGAGAAAGGTGACCTACCGATTCTCCCGGATTTCCTTTGTCTCCACGCTCCCCAGGCTCGCCCTTCTCTCCCTGCACACAACAGACCCTGTCACCACCAGCTGCACTCTGGAGTCTCCCTCCAGCAGCAGCTGTCTGTGAACCACCCATGCGCCGACACACAGCAGCTCCCCAAAGGGGGAGCGGGAACATACCATGTATTTCACGCAGCTCACCTGCGGCTCTCGTGCACCTCTGCTTCCAGAGGAGACGCCCTACAAGGAGGGAGGCCTCCAGGAGTGGTATCTCACGGCTGCGCAAAGGGAATGCCACAGGACTTTGCTTGCCTTTCCCCAACAGCGGCCTGACGCCTCTCTGCTGCACTACAGCCTCTGAGGGAGGGAGCACGGCAAGCGGGTCGGTGACAGTGCCACGCTGCCAGCAAACTAGGGACCTCGGCTGACTGAGCCACACAGGCTCTGCGGGCAGCTGCCAGAGCCAGCGCCTCCAGAGAGCAATGGAGCAGATGCCCTGCTGGCCCCCTGCCTGCTGCTGGAGACCTGACGGACATTTGGTGATGCCCAAACACCTAACTCTAAGGGGCAGGGGTCTGAGGCTGCCGAGATACTCTGCGCTTTGGGAAATGAGCCCTTGAGTATCGCTTTACACTGTTTCCTCTTTGCCAAGCAGGAAAGAGCAGCCTGTCTTTTTCACTCTTACTGTCAATCCTGGAAGTCCAATGGGACCCGGCAATCCTGACGGTCCTGGCATCCCTTGGTCACCTCGTTCGCCTTTCTCTCCAGTGGGGCCATCAAGACCCTACAGATCAAGAAAGATTTGTGGATGTTTGCAAGACTAAGTCAGGCAGACATATGAGACATCGTTGCAAGAGCTGAGACTGGCTCCGGTCATCCCAAGAACACACTGAAAACCCCAGACAACCATCAGGTGCCCAGGGAAATGCAGGGCTTCTGTAGTATTGAAACTGGACGCGCAAATGCCTGAACACCCTCCTGTCACTGTGGTTGTGCCAGTCCCCAGAGCGGGGATGGGGAACTGCTTTCCTGCCTCCATGTTCTGCTCACGGTTATGCAGTTTGCTGGAGTCGGTGCTAGAAATCACTCCCCAATAGCCAGCTGTTGTGACAGCAAGAGTTTTATCCTAGTAATCTTGTAGAGAGACACAAACTCGTTGCATAAAACCCTCTTGACTAGTGCTGGGGACACAGAAGTTACGACAGACTGAAGCTGAGAGACTGGGCACTGTGCCCCAGTTAGTGGCAGGGATGTAAGGGGTTACCCCATGCGGTTGCCCTCCTAGGAGGGTGCGTGTGCTGGCACCTCAGCCACCTCACTCACAGTCAAGCCTGCTTGCTCGCAGCGGTATTTCGGTTTAAGCAATACGCCAGGCAGCAAGCTGAGGAAGTGACACGGCACCCAGAGAGCAGGGCAGGCAGCTGGGGACAGCCACTCCAGCAAGATGGACAAGACATCTGCCAGGGAGCCAAGACCTCACTTCTGTATTGGTACACTTCATACAGCAGCGATGAGGTGCCTCCAGCACCCACGTTGGAGGGGCTCTGAGGTATCCAAAAAGTCCCAGGGCCTTGCCCCATAACCTGGATAGCCAGCAGTGCTCTGAGAAGCTTTGATTTACTCACCGGTGAGCCGGCTTGTCCTGGCTCTCCTTTATTGCCCTTTTCTCCTGTGACCCCGATATGGCCTGGCTCTCCCTTTATTCCAGGTGGTCCATCCTTTCCTGGCAGTCCATGAGGGCCAGGGGGGCCCACTTCTCCAGGCTTGCCACGTGGTCCCTAAAAGAAATCCACACAACAGAGTGACACATTTACAGACAAGAGTAAGGTTACTCCTGCAGAGCAACTCCCTGGCCCAGAGCCTCTTTCACAGCTCACCCTCTCGCTCACAGCAATGCCATGTGAGGAGTCACGGGCAGGACAAAGGACATTTGCCATGTCATCCCAGCCGCTCCTCATAAGTTAGGACTTTGATAAACCATTAATGCTCATTTTTGTGAAGCAAAATACTTTTTTCCCCTGCGGGAAAAGCAACTGTGCAATGTCAGTGACGGAGATGGAACATACTAACTCCAGACAAGACCACTGAAGGAAAGAGCAGTCCATGGAGGCACCGTGTCTTACCTTTTCTCCATCGTGGCCTGGAGGACCTGGCAAGCCAATTTCACCCTGAAACAGAAAATGGTTACTTTGGCAGTTTGAAAGCAACTGTTCTGACTCCTGCGTGGCATCGTGACGATGAAGCGTGGGCATTACAGTAGTAGTCTGCAGGGACTCTGGTAACTAATAGTCACAGAAAATAAAAAGCACGGAAACCCCTGTTGAAACAGGACATTGTGTGACTTCCTAAGAATTTCACCAGCCTTGTTTATCCTGACTGATAGTTCACGGCCCCAGTGCTATAACATAGTCCCCAACCAACACAATCCCCGCAGAGATCCGCTCCCATAAGCTGCTTCCTAAAGGGGAGGGCAAGTAGAAAGGATTCTTCATCTTTCAGATAAGGCATTATCATTGTGGGAAAAGAGATGTTCAGGATATTATGCAGGAGGAGGAGTGGCAGGGGCCAGCAGGACAGTCTGATAGTGCTGGACAGGGAGACTAGGAGCATCGGGGAGGGTTGTGTGGGGGAATTCTGCCTGGACCGCTCCTGCGTTTCCCTTAGCTCTGCAAGTGCTGAACTGAGCAAATACCTTCTGTCCTGGTGGCCCTGGAGGTCCAGCCACACCTGGAAGTCCTGGGGGTCCCTAGATAAAGAAAAACCCATTTTCAGATTATTACCATGGCTTTTGTTTTCATGTTTTAAAACACAACAGCTCTTCCGAGTTTAAGGGGGGGAAATCATGAGGGAATTTTCCCAGGGACTCCTAAAATTGTATTTGCTTGGGAAGCCAGGCAATGGAGAGTCCAGAGTGAGCAGCAGACCAGTCCAGAGCGAGCTGTAGACATGTATGTATGTATTTACATTTTCATGGAAGAAAACAAAAACGACCACAGCCATCTGGCTCCTGAAACTGAGATGAACTTAACAAGGTTTTCGTTTCCTATCTACCAAAGTGTATTTTTAGAATAGAGGTCATAGGAAACACCGTACTACTTGGAACCCAAGCACAGCTTAAGCAGAGCTAAACAGCACTAGTATTTTGAGCAATTTCCTGACCACTCTTGGCAGTTACCACTTTAAGGAGACCTAGGGAGCAGTTTGGGCTCGGAAGTGATGCTACTTACACCCATTTTGTGCTGCCCTGTCATACTGCATTTTAAAAATCCATCTTTTTTCCTAACCAGGTTTCTTGTCCCAACAAGCAAAATACAGGGACGCTTTTTTCCTTATTTTGGCTCAAAATAACTACTTTGCCTCTCTCTGTCTTCAAAGGACTTGTAGTCACTGCTGTTTAAAGTGATTGGGTTTGTACAGCACTGTTAGGTCAAGTTATACTTATCAGCGGTGAAAATATGTCCTCCCCTCCCATCACAGAAAGCGTCCGCCACAGGCTGCCAGCATAAGCTTTCCCGCAAGGCACCCAAGGCCTCCTGTTTCTCTGCTTCGGTCAGCCCCCCCTGCTCCTTCTGAGCACTCCCTGTTCTGAGCAGCATGTATTACCTCTTAAAGCAGAGAAATAAAGGGCCTGATTAGAATTCAAGTGCCACGATCAGAAGGCAAGATGAGCTGTTCCTTCAGCTGTCAGCTGCCCCAACTTTAGCTCCCAACAGCAAAGGCCAAATGTTTTAGCTGCACCTAAATTGTCAAGCCATCTGCTCAGGATGAACATATGGCTACTTGCTTAAAACCACAGAGCAGAGCTAGGAACTCACCATCAAGGCCAAAGTTCGTATTTCCTAGAAAAAAGTAAGGAAAAATAAAAATCAAAAAGGAAAACAGCCATTTGAAAACTAAGCTTTTTCCTGGGGGTGGTTTGTTCTCCGCTAGTGTAACACTGGCCCAAATGAGCAAGGAGCCTACAAAATGAACAAAAGCAGAACACCCAGCTCTGAGTCCCGTGGAGCTGTTATTCTACCATTTCCCCCTTTTCCAAGTAGAACCCAGGCTAACCCAGAGCTGGGCACAGCCGCTCGCTCACCACAGACCATCAGCACACGCTTCCCAGGAAGCTTTGCAGTCCTTTTATTCATCATCTTCCCCAAGTCATGGGCCACTCCCGAGGGGACTCACATGACCTCCACATCCACCAGTGTTAATATATCAACTAAACAAGGTGCACACATATTTACCAAAACACTATACGCAGTGAGTGGTGGGATGAAGGGGACTACAGAACAACCAAGTAATTCCCTTTGCAGCTACTGCCAAGGAAGCAGATCTACGTTGTTCCCAGTTGTCTGGATCCCCTGGGAAACAGTAAAGCACCCAGCAGTCACCTCATGGGACAGGAAGGCAGTTGCTCACCTGGAGAGCTTCACTGATGTTACCATCGTAGTCCATCATTTCATCCTTCCCAGGCTCTCCTTTGGGGCCCTGCAAAATACCAGCTCTTTAGCCAGGGCTTGGGGATTGCCCTTCCCATGGGGTACTCAGAGCTGCGGCTCACCCTGAGAAAGGGATCTCAGAGGGGTCTGTTTCATGAACCCCCAGTTTTTCATTTACTAAAGAAAGCTCTTAAAAGCACGTTTTATAGAGGAAACACTACAGAAGTGTAGCCAGACAAGCCCAGATCACCGTGCCATGACCATCAAAGCTGGAAGGTCTGGTAAGTGGTGAAGTTGAGGCCAGAATACAGGAACTGGATTATCTGACCGATTGTCAGACTTGGGCACACACCAAACACCCTCTGGCTGCCCTTTGCTGATATGCCAAGGGCCTGAGTTCAGACCGAGGTGTGCAGACCCACCTCCTCCTACGAATGAGCTGAGCATTCACCCTGAGGTGGCTCAGAAGACTTTTTCCCCCCCTAAGGCAGGGGTGTCTCCTGATGAGGGTATGGAATGGAGAAATGGCCTGTCTCAAACTTAGCCATTGCCCAGCTATAAGCACTTTTAGTGATAGTGAGAACATCTGTCAAGAAAGCAGAGGCCCAGTCTAGACTGTCAGTGTTGTCCCACCATCCTTATACCCCTTTGAAGGGCCAAAACTCTTCAAGCGTTAGCGAAGGGACACCTACCCTTGGGCCCATGGGTCCCTGGTCTCCCGGTGAACCAGGTTCCCCCTGTAACAAGAAGAACATGCTGTTAGCAAAACCTATCCCTTCACTTGCTACAGCTCCAGGAATCCTTGTTCTCTGCTAGTCCTCTGAAACAGCCTGGGACTAGACAGCTTAGTTTTAAAACGCTCCTTTTCAGCTAAGTTTTGTACATGTAGGAACAAATTTGCAGCTACTGAACTTGGAGCCGGGTTGTGGAGAAGCACTCTGTACCTTTTCCCCCCGTGACCCTGCAGCACCAGGCCGGCCAACATCACCAGCTTCTCCCTGAGAGAAAGAGAAAGGGAAAGGGATGGGTTTGCATTGCATGGAGGAGCTGTGACTCCACCGCTGGCTTTGCGTTTCCAGGAGGAAGAACTGCACCAGCCAAGCGCCCCTGCTGTGCCCCCTTCTCCTCAGGTAACCCAAATCTCCTGCCATGACTTCAGACCAGGTGCCCTTCTCTTCTACCCAGTGCAGAGGGAGTATTTAAGTGTTCTCGGTGTCCTTTGCCAAGCGACAGGATTTTACTGCTGCTGCTCCTTGAGGAGGTAGAAGAGGGAGGGGAGAGGAGACTCGGAGTGTCTCTGTCCTGCCTCCCTGTGTCCACCCTGCCTCAGGTACCGCAGGGACTAAAGGCTGTTGTTGATTGAGCGGCTGGTTTCTCACAGAGCCCAGAGGGGAGTTATTTGAGCTCAAGGAGGGTATTTTCCTCCCAGAAACACAGTTCAAATTCTCTCACCTTCAGCATTTAAAACAACAGAACTAAACCACTCTGCAGAACCTGATATCCCTTCAGCAGGTAATCAGAGGGGGGCACAGATGAATGCAACCTTTGCCCCTTCCTACACACCTTGTGCTGGGGCATAATCCCTCACAACACACAACTCGCTGGAGGAAAAAACACTCACCTTTGGTCCAGGGGGCCCGGGCAGACCTGGAGGGCCAGGTTCTCCTTTACCTCCCACCAGGGCATTCTCAGCATTTCCCTTCTCTCCCTGTTTGCAAGGAAGAACAAGCCATGCGTCACAGTTTGGTCTCTCCATCTCCGTAATTTCACTTGCTAAACCGTTGGCTTAGAGAGACAGGGCCCAGGACAAGCTCCATGGCCTCTTGATAACGCAGAAACATCACTGCTCTAGAGCCACCAGCTGCCCATGGCTCCACCTAAGCCCTGCCAGTGGTCATGGCTCCAGGGATGCTGCTCGGCCCTTATTCCCCTGGGCCACATAAAGCTGCCTGTGGACAGACCTCATCCCCCGGCGTCCAGTTTGAACACAACTGTTTTGTTTTCCTCCACTGTTGAAACTGAGCTGATAAAACCACCCAATGATGGCTTTTTTTGGTATGTCTCCCTCTGGAGCTGTAGACCTCAGCCAGATAGTCAGCCCTGCAGATTACATCCTTCGCCCAGAGCAGATACAAGGACAGTAACAGGAAAGCTTTGTTTGCACCGAGTTGTCATTACACCCTCATCTTTTCCTGAAATGGCCACTGTCATTCAGTGCACTGTCCCCTTTCCCAAAGGAAAAGCACCCTGTCAAAGCCTGACTTGAAAGGTGCGATTTCTATCCACATCTCGGAGCACAGGGAAAACACCACAGTTTCAGAGCTCAGCTTTAGCTGACCTGCTCTGGGTCTCTCCGAGCACAAGGCTACTCTTCCAACGCCGAGCACAGCAGCGCAGCTCCCAAAAAGCCCATCTCCTCCTCACACGTGGATCTTGGAGCAGGAGGGAGGCCAAAATGCCCCCTTACATCTGAGGTCATGCTTTTAAAGGGGAACTACTGGTTCCCCTGGCCACGTTCCCAGGACCACAGCCTCACTGCCCGAAGGCCCGCGATTCCTCACAAAAAGGCATCCTTTGTGTGACCCCATCACATCCCTGGCTGGGGCTTCTTACACCGACATCCAGCCGAGCTCTGCAGAACACGCTGCTGTACGCTGTGACGGTGACCTAAGAGTGCATGAGCTGTGCACAGCTGGCACAGGAGGGAGGAAGGAAAGGGGATGAGAGTGGCCCTACCCAAAAAATCAGAGAAGATACAAACCTTCGTGCCAGGGAGGCCAGGAAGCCCAGGGTCACCAGCTCGTCCCTTCTCACCCTGTTGGCAAAACAGACATGGTCGGGGCTGACTCCGCAGGCTCTCTGTCCTGGCGGAGCAAAGGATGAGCTGCTCCTGGTTTCAAACCCTCTTTCCCTTCTCCAGGAGATTTTATTTTAGGCATAGACAAGGCATCCTCCAGCAATACCTGCTCAGGCCAGTGAATGGTTTCTCCTGTCCTTTTGACTATCTCTGCACACCACTGCCATTTTTCTCCAAAGGAAGGCGAGTGGGAAAGGGATCCAGGATCCCCTCTGTGTATCTTCCTTATCACTCTGGCCTGCTAAACACTTTTCCCTGTCAGCCCTTCAACACAGGCTCTCCCCATTCCATATATATAGAGAAGTTGTTGCCCAGGGCAAATTTTATCTGGAGTGCAGGACTTTCTCCGTGCCCTGACAAGTTCAGCTCTTTTCACAGAAACTGTCCACTGCTTGAGTCCATCCCAGTTTTCACACCTCCTCATTACACTGCTTTATTTTGGCAAAGGCCTCACAACCAACACTCCCACCTGTCCCAAGGGACATTTCCTGCTCCTGTTCCCTAACTCCAAATCCCAGTCTCATCATGCTCTTAAAAAAAAAAGCAGCGCAGTGTCTCAGCTAGCAGCCAAGCTCTGTGACACACAGTGGTGGTGAAAAGCAGTGAAAACAGGACTGGCAAAAATGGAAAAGACAGAAGATGATGGCGTAAAACTCCCGATACGATGCCTAGAGAGCAAGGCCAGCAGGCTGAGCTGCGGGAGGCACCGTGGAGGATGCCACAGGGCAGTGAGCAACAGAGGGCATCCAGCATTTGCTTGGTGAAGTGACTTTGCTTAGTTCACCATGACATCTGGGTCATCTTTGGAATACTGGGGCTCAATTAGTGGCCTTTACATTGAAGTTAAGTTCTATTTAGCCCATTCCATCCAGCTGCTCAACCCGTGGTTTCCAGCTAAGTGTCCTGTTCGGGAGTCTGCATTTTGCCAGGACAGAGCGCGATATCAGAGGTTTCTGTTACAGTGAAGAGATGTTCCAAATGCATCATCAGGAAAAGGTGTGTTCTTACCTGTCATCTTCACACCTTAACAACTTGTACAGGTTACAAAGAGCAGTTCAAAACCTCTTTCCCCCAGCAGGAGCCTAGCTCTCTCCACACAAAGAGCACACCAGCTCAGCAAGGCTAGCGAAGAGTTCCTCGTAGTGCCATGCCATTGCCTGCAGAGGCTGGTGCTGCACACCAGTCTCGTCAGAGCTCAAGGGCACACATCTGACATGCAGGGGGCTTGCATCAGTGCTCCAGGAACAGACATGCGCTGGTGGCTCCGTGGACAATAATTAACAAGCAGCAATTTTTTTTTTTTTTTTTTTAGGCAATTCTAGAGTGCAATGACCCCTTTCTCAAAAGTAATTTGGCCTCGAGCCACCTGTAAGGCCCCCACCCAGCTTTCCTCCCCTTGCAGAGCATGCACATGGCTGCCATAAATTAACGCTTCTCTCCCTGGAAAGAGGGAAAACGTTTGCAGGACCTCATGTCCAAAGTAAAGGTTTGGCCTTTGGGGTTTTTTAAGGATATAATCTCTAATCCTGTCCCAGGTCTCTGTGAATCCCTGATTCTGCCGTTCTCTGGTTTTGGTATCCTGCTTTTCATTCAAGGACTAGTTTTCAGTACACATGCCCAAAAGGGCTACTGAAAACATCCTGTGCCACCTGAACAACGGTGTAAAGAAGCAGATTTCTTGAGGAGGGAGGTCAGATTACTGAATCCCTGTTTAGGGCGTTATTTCTGGAGTCGAGAGATGCAGAACTGTCCTTAGTCATTCCCAGGACAAGACTACATCCCAGGCATCTCACACCGCCCTGCCTGCCACCAGCCCCCCACCTCCTGCAAGCAGGAACACACAAACACACTTCACCAAGGGGGGCAAGAGCCAGAAAAGGACACATAATCCCTCGCAAGCACGACAACGCAACGCAAAGCAGGCTCCCGCCAGCTCCCGCTCGCAGGGAACACAGCACAGCACTGCCAGGACACCAAGCCCAAACACGCAATGTCCTACCCGCTGCCCCCTCTTCCCTGGCAAACCTGGGGGGCCCATCCTCCCTGGGACTCCAGGATCTCCCTTCGTGGGGAAGAAAAGAGACAGAGAATGTGTCTGTTATATGGCCATCGCATGCTGTAACATAACCCAGCGAGCCTCAAACAAGAGGAGCCAGCTGTTCAGAAACCAAGCCGGCTGCTTAGTGATGGAGAGTGACGGGGTATTTTTGTACCGTGCCCGCCACAGGAACTCAAACCAGGTCACGCTACACCGAGACAGGGGAGACTGTGCAGGACAGCTCATACGGTGCATGACAGAACAGCCCCCTGCAGTAGCACCGGAAGACTTCTGGTGGACACAGAAGTACTGGGAGGCGGAAGGGGGAGAGGGAACATACTTGCTAAGCAAAGTGTGCTGTGCATGTTTTGTGGGGTAGGGAGAAAAGGAGGAAGGCAGCTGGAGGGTATTCCCGTCAACACAGACATGAGCAGGAGGGAAGGAATCTGTTTGCAGTATGGTCCCTCTCTCGCTTGGCATCACTGTGTGCTACTACCATTTTGCTTACACTGGCAGGTGCCATTAGGGCCTGGATTTGGGCACTAGGAAGTACAGAGCCTTTCCTCAGCTCCCTCAACTGCTCTGGGAGGGGAAAAAAATACACAAACAAACCAGAAGTGCAGGCTCAGAGCAAAGCCTTCCGCGAGTACCTTTTCTCCTGGAGTCCCGGGCTCGCCCTGGTGAGGAAGAGACAGGAAAATAAAGTGAAAAACCAGGAGGAGAGAGTACAAAACCTCCTAGAGCTATCAGAGTGGAGGAAAGAACATTCATCTATGGAGGCCTTGGGCTTGTAAATAAGGGCACGTGGATGCTTTAAATGCATATCATTATTTGTGCCTGGAGCTTGTTTTATCTTTGTTAGCCAGCTTCTAGGCTGCTGTAAGAAACCAGCAAGCCTCAGACAAGAGGCTTTTATGAAACTGAGGAACCACCTTGCAGCATTTCAAGAGAAGGTTTACCAGATACAAGGCAGCATAGTAAGACAAGAGTCACCTGCTGGCATTAAGGAATTTGCCTACTCCTAGCTCTGTGTGCACAGGAGCAGAGCAAGGCTGCGGTTGCAGCTGGGAGGGTGGGGAGGAGCTGTGTTGATGCAGGATCAATGTGGCATCAAGGAGGAAAACCCTCCCCACCAGCCCTGGAGATAACTTCTTTACTTCTGTCTTTTTCCCCAGCAGCAGGAGGGAATCAGGACAACAGGTCATTGTCTCATTGAGCATCTTGGATCCCAGGGGTAACTTCCAGCCCCTAAATCTGCACCTGGCCTTTTGCTCTGTTGCCATCCCGACGCTGCCGTGGAGAAACACGAGTTCACCAACCTCTCTGCCCAGAGAGGTGCGGAGGAGCAGGGGTGCTGCTGGAGACGGGTCTAGTTTCTCTGCCACAAGCAATAGCAGTTCTGATATTCCCCTTTAGTGGGAGCTGTCCGACCATTTTCCTGTGCCTTGTGCTCTCCTAACCAGTCCTTGCTCTTAAGCGTGCCCTACTCAAGCCATGGCAGTGTGGTGTAAAACTGACCTTCATCCCTGCGGTGGCCATCCCAGGAGCGCCCTGGCAGAGAGAAGAAAGACAGGAATGCCTTGTTTGAAATGAATCGACACAAACTTTTAAAAACAAAACAGTATCAGCCAGGTGGAACTAAAGAGGCAAAATCCACATCTTTTCCTTTCCAAAACTCAGATGTAATGCTGTAACACCACACAGCACGCATCCTCCTTCCCTGTGCGGATCGTTCACCTGTGGCAGTGGCTCTGCTTTCCAGAAAGCTCCTCCAAAGGCAGACATCACGGGCACAACCCAGTCAAGACAACCAGATTTCCACCCCCCCGGTTTTAGTCCTGCAAGTGAATCAAAGGCCAACAAGCAGAACAGTGTCAAATAACTCAGGAATGCAAAGACAGACTGAGGACCAAACACCCAGTTCAGCGCTTGATCCCAGATACATCAGCTCAAGCATCCCGAGAAAGGCCAGCTTGTACCCCAGAGCCTTGGTCCTGCTATTTCCCCTCCTTCTGTTTTTATCACAGAAGACAAACCCTGCAGTAAAATGTTTTCAGGAGAGCTCTGAAGCCAGCCACCTTAGGGGAAAAAAAAAGACTTCCAAGCACTGCAATTCAGGCGTCATTCCGCAGCGCTGAGCAAGCCACCACCGTGAGACCACAGAGTCCAGCCTGCCCTGCAATCCGAGACAGGTGCTTCGAAACCCCAGGAGGCAGCTGCTCCCACAGGGACAGTCACATTTCCCTCGACAGCGCTGATGCAAAAAGCAGGTCTTCCCTATCAACCCTTTGCTCTGAAATCTCTCTATGCCCTGTGTTAGTATTAGTTAGGTCCTGGTGAAAAGGTCCAGTTACAAAAGCAAATATGAGGGATAACAAAGGTCTAAGGAGAGGGGAGGAGGTGAAGTAGTGTTAGAAGTTGGGAAAGGAGAGGGGTTGGGATGTAGCACATGAGGCAGAGAGGGGGACTGGGAGCCAAGTTCAAAGTGAAAAGAGCTTGGAAAAGTTCAAACAAGGAGGAGTGGGGAGCCAGAGAGCAGCAGGATCATACCTCTCAGCTTTCTGAAACAGAAATCAGGGACAAAGCTAAAAAACACAAGGACAGAAGATGGAGATCAGGGATTCTATGCAATAAACGGGGAAAAAAAGCATTCCAGATCGTCTCAGGGGTCAGTAGGTTTTAGTGAATACGGGCTAGAGTCATGAAAGGGATTACGTGCAGCAAGTGGCTTGGGTTAGGCTTTCACAGTGCATTCGGGATGCCTGTTCCTCACTCTTTGGCCTGTAAATGGCAGTGAATGCGGATGATGTTATTTTCTAGTATCTATCCTAAAACTGCAACGCACACACATGCAGGCTTGCTCACACGCTGACCCTGATTCATCGCTGCATTAGTCCAGGTTCACACTTGCATAACCCTCCTGATCGCAGTGGGCTTACACACATCGCTGAAGGTTGCGGCCATCTCTTGGGCCCCCAATTTACAAAACGCCAATTCCCTAGAAACATCAGCAATTGGCCGCTCTCACCAGCATAAAGCATTAAGATCCTGATGTTGCAAGACAGCATCGGACTGGGCATGCCATTTGCTTTGTAAAACACTTCTTCCTCCACCATCTCCATAAATTAGGCTCTATATTTTGCAATTTAGAAGCAGAAAGAATTCAGCTGAGGGTAGTCATTGACTAACAGACACACGCACAAATCCAGGTGATGCTTGCGCATCAGGGACAGTCGAGTGCTATGGGTGAGATCAGGCAGACAAGCGTCACTCCACTGTTCACAAGGTACCTTAGTGCCATGTCTTCCTGGCAGCCCTGGCATGCCTCTCTCCCCCTGGAAGCAGAGCAAGAAACACAGAGAAAGAGAGCAACAGACACGACGTGAGTCCTCCCGGGGCTCTGTGAGGAGCGCCCAGGGGATGAGAAAGCCTCCTGGGTGAGATGGGGCACAACCCGCTTCCCCACCCGACTCTCACCGAGCTGCCTGCCCTAGCCGGGGCCGTTTCCCCTCAGCGGGGCCTCTCCAGCCCGTTGCGTACAGCAGGACGGGCCCTGCCGGACCGCCACAGCAAGTGCTGGGAACAGAGACAGTTTCTGTATCCTGCCACCACATCCCATGCCACGGTGCTCTGCACGGCACAGGGAGTCACTCCCTTTACAGCGACTATAGGATGAACAAACTTATCTGGAGAAACAGAGAATCCAAGGGTTGCCTTGTATTGTTAGCCTGAGTTTTTCCTGGTGGTAAATGGAAAATAAACCATCTTTAGACAGCCTGCTTACTGCTTGTATTTTGTTCTGGGTGTTTAGTCCTTCCTTGGAAGGACTGTTTGGCAGGGATATATGTACATGCTTTTTTTAAAAGCACTTTCTGTAATTTGACATCCTGTGAACTGTATTTTGTAAAATTCTGTCTAGTGCTATAACATACAAGACCTAGGCACGCAGGCACCTCCTACCCCATGCAGGATATCTAGGGTATTTTCAGCCATAAGAAAAATAAACTAATAATTACGAATGCTTTGTGCTGGAGAAGCGGGGACCACTCTCAGTCCCTTCTTCTCAACTGTGCTCCCTGTTTTTATTCTTAAAGGAGAGCAAGAAGGCCAATGCTGTCTGCTGGGAGGCACCCAGGCTGCTTGCAGAGGCTGCCTCCACAGACCAGCCCTGCACGTGAAAGCGATTCCCCATCCCAGAGACTTTCCTGGAAGAACCTGTCTGCCTGAAGAGCTGTTTAATTATTTAGCCCTGCAAAAGCAGAGCCACTCCAGCGAGAGGGAGCAAGGTAGCCCCTTGCAGGGGGCACATTACAGAGCAACCACCCTACCCTGCATTTCAGATGATGGCCTGGCCTCGCCTCGCTTGCACAGCCCCCACCAGCACCGGCAGGATCACACGGACACGAGAGCTAATTAGAGAGCAGGAGCAACAAACATGACACTGCACCACTTAAGAGCAGAAGGAAACCCCAGAGCCAAAGCCAGGGAATAAGCAGGAAAAACAACTCTCCAGAGCACCTTTAAACCCTTATATATTTGAAAGCCATTGTAATACAGCAAGCACCCACCGGGCTGATCCCTTTGTGATCCTCCAGTGCCCTTTGGGCCAGAGAAGGGCTGCACAGGGTGCCGCAGCCAGGCAGCAGCCACCCACCAAAACCAGCACTGGAATGGCGCAGACAAGCCAGAAGCTGGGAAACATCACCAAAGGCAGATATAAAAGGCAAAACGCACAGCACAGGTCCCCAGCGGGCTCCGGGAAGGTGGCCAGCAGCACCTCCCAGCTCTCCTGAGCCGATTTAGGAAATACCTCCATGCTCCCCAGTCTCTCTGGAAGCATTAGGCTATACCTCTCCCCCCAAGCACAGAGAAAACTCTCACACTCTCTTCCCCTACACCTGGCGTGAGCAGCTTTATACCCCCTCGGTGCCAATCATGACAGAGCATGCCCCATGCTGCTCAGCTCGTTAGCAGTACTGGCTATGGGATGCCAATGAAAACAGAGACCCTTCCTTTTTTGCTCCGTGCTGTGAAAGGCAGATTATGAGGGGGTTATTGAGAAAGCTGTGGGCAGTTTCTTTATTGCTCTTTCCTCAGAGCATTAGAAAAAGCCTCATCCTAAGGACCTTTCAAAAAAAAAGAAAGAAAATGTCAGTAAAGCTGAATGGGATGGCTAGGCTGGGGGGAGTGAGTCAAATCCTTATTCAAATGACCCAGGTGATCGCACTCACTGGTTGTCTAATGACCTTCATGGGACACAGATGTAGGTCTCAATATGATCAAAGGACAAACGATGGGCACAGAAGAAAATAGCTAAGAGAGAATCTATGTTGTGCTGCATCTGTCACTGGGTGGGGAGAGGTAATTAAATGAGCTCTGTGAAACCAGCAAGCCTCTTCAGGCCTGAAATGTTCATTCCCAGCAAAAGCAGTAATATGCTATGCAAAATTGGTCGCTACAGCTAAACTATGCATCATAGTGTTTGTCCTGGGCGCCTCAAAACAAAGAGAAGGTAGAATCTAGCCCGGGTAATTGGATCCAAAGGTGGATGCATCAAAAGCCTTCCAGAGTCTCAAACAATCCTCCTAGGTGGGAGGACAGAAAGCAGCCGTTTCCAAAGACAACAAATGCATGCGCTGTGCAGATGTTCAGGAGCTGCCACTGGGTGATCTCTGGCTGCTGATCTAGGGGTATCTCTGCACTTCCATTTCAATTCCTCTGAGCAAAGAAAAAAAAGGAAGTAAAGAGAAAAGTGATCCTGACGATACCAAATGAAAGTCTGTGTGTGAAAGAAGAGGTTGCTTTGGGACTGGGGAGGTGGCCCTTTGGAGCTGCAATTTAGTACCACAGAAAGCACGGCGGGTTTCATCTCCACTCTTTATGAAGTGGGATGAATAAGGGCTCAAGTAGCAAGAGCACATCTCCAGGGTCGCCCTGCGTCATTGCTTCCTAACACAGAACAGGGAAGGCTCTCTTGCCTGTGGCTGACCCCGAGACATCACTGGGAGGCTTGGAGACTTCCCGCGGGGCAGAGCCCAAATCAAGGGCTGGGCAGTCCTTGTACAGGGGTGCAAGCAGAGCAGGTGTCTGCTAGCAGTGAAAAGTGGGAGTACAAGCAGGGGTGGAATGCAGCTTCTCCTTCCAGCCTTTTCTCCCACCCAGGCCACACTCCAATCCTCCAGTTCAGCTTAATGGGAGAGCACCTGGCTGTTGAGAGAGCAGTAAACTCCTGGCTCCCAAAACACATTAGTTCTGGGTGCAATTCTGCTTTCATTTGCACGGGCACAAACCAGAAGCAATTCCTTTGCGCTTGATGGAATTACACTGATGTGAAGATGGACGCGGGGGAACCTTTGGACTTTACATGCACCGCAGGATTTATGAGGAGGTATTGTTTTCTTGTAGGAAGACAATCGCTGCTGTTCTGTTCAGCTGTTAACCCAGAGCCTGCATTCCTAAAGAACATTTCTTTAAACTTGATGTAACACATCCGTGTTAAGTTCTGAAGGGGCCTTTTCTCCCTTCAAATAGTAATCCACCCAGATGGAAAAAATATAGAAAGTGTATACGCTGCACGATAAATGAGATGCATGCCACATACTAAATGCTTGAAATGTATGTGTCACTATTAATGCCTTTCAAAATATTACAGGACCAGTCTTGTCTCATGATGTTTAAGATGTATAGCATGACACAGTATGCTCTGACTGTCATGAACACTTGCCAGTGTTGTAATGTTTTAAGCACAGTCTACGTTGAGTAATATACTTAAAATACATGGGTACAGTAAATTTCAGTCAAATAGATAACATCTGGGCATAGACCATATGAGCCTGTAAAAAGTGTCCAGAAACAGACAGAAAAGCCTGGTGCCAAACCTCAGCCTGAGTTGCAGAGTTTGAGTGGATTTGATGCGTCAGCTAACCAGATTTTATGAGGAAACCCCAGCCCAGCCCATCAAATGGAGAGATGTAACAAATCATTAGCAAGCTTCATAGTCAGAGAAATGCCTTTGGTAAGAATCGAATTCCACCAAATGGATAAAGGCTGCTTTTATTGCCTGAGCTTGGAGTGTCTGTCTGTGGTTAATCAGAGCACAGATGTGTACTCCATTAAATACCCCACAGAGCTGCCTCAGACCCAACTTCCTCCTACAACCCATCAGCCCAAGGAGCAGCATCTCCCAGATCATCTACTGCAGTAGAAAACGGTATTTCTCATGCCTACCTTTATGCCAGATTCCCCTTTTTCACCCTGCCCGGCG
This sequence comes from Phoenicopterus ruber ruber, assembly GCA_009819775.1. Lineage (NCBI taxonomy): Eukaryota > Metazoa > Chordata > Aves > Phoenicopteriformes > Phoenicopteridae > Phoenicopterus > Phoenicopterus ruber. The sequence continues at coordinate 4,472,627 of CM020221.1, forward strand.
AAGAACAGAGAGGGAGGAAACAGAGAGAGGGACAGTGAACATAAAGAGAAATCGAGCAAGCAATACAATCATAACAGCGAGGGCCAAAGAGAAAGTGGCCGAAGCGGGGAGTGTGCGATAAATGCAACCCCAGGCCTCCAGAGAGAACTAGCTCCTGATAACAACACGGTACCAGCCCAAACTCTGGCTGCAGCCCACCCCTCCCTGGGAATGCGAGGCATTTTACGTCGCTGGAGTGGATGCTGGAGGTTGCCCGTACTAATGCTTTCCTACATGTTTTGGGTGTAGACAAACCATCAAACCATTTCATGGACTAGAGTATCCTCATTCTCCCAGCCTTAATGCAAAAGCCTCTAAAGGCTGGGTCAGTTTTATTCTCTAACGGGGGCGGGTGCAGGACCCTGGTTCAGGACAGCAGGGAATCGCTCTGGCCAGAAATTGCTCAGGCCCTTTACACAGGAGCAAGTTTTTCTGTTTACATGGCTCACACCAGGCTCTAGAGAACTGCCTCCAGCCCCTGACCTTCCGTATTCCTTTAGCGTGTCTCTACACTTGTGTGCCACTTATCTGCCCTTGGGAGATGGCCCCACTGACTCCGAGTTTAAGGATTACCTTGGGGCCAGTAGCTCCAGGGAGGCCATGTGCACCGGGCAGGCCTGCCTCGCCCACCTCACCCTGAGGAAGAGAAGAAAGAAAATGGAGGAAGAAGCAAACACAGTGAGCAGCAAGAAAAGGAGCCTGTGGGTTGCCTGAAAGGTCAGCAAAGATGTGAGAGGGATATCCCACGCAGAGGTGCCCACCACGCACCAACCTACCGCCTGGGTCTCTCTGGGAGAGGAGCACCGTGCTGCATCAAGAAAGATATTCAGGGTGCAAAACGCATGGATTGAAGGGAGTGGTCCCACAATCCAGTATCATATCACAGAGCTAACATCTTTGCTCAGCCCTTTGCCCTCTTTTCCCCTTCCCCTGACCCACTCACCAGGGAGGATTTTCTCCCCTACTTTCATCCATTCCTTCCACCTTTCCCAGAGAAAGGTCACAACCTCGGGCTCATTCCTCCAAGATCAGTGCAGGCTCTTTGCTTGGTAAGTAAATTAGCCAGACAAGTTGTTTCATGTAAGAGGAGCTCGTAGGAGAGGCCCTCGCTGCGAGGTTGTTGCAGGGACCCCCGCACTGCTCCTGCGTGCCGAGAGCCGCCTGCCCAGCGCACACAGAACAGGATGGGCTCTTAATGGAAAAAACGACGGTTCACTGGAAGAAGAGGCAATAAATTGCGTCTGTCTGCAGGAGTGGGCTGTGGTCCGCGGGGGCTATAATTTCCACTTCCTGACATAACAAAAACTTCTCAGTTTATACAGGACTAATTAAAAAGCTCTCAGGTCTTGCCATTTTGCTCGCAGAGCACCCATAAAGCAACGTGGAGATAACACGGGACATAGGACTCCTGCCTGCTGGGAACATTCGCCTTCCCCTTGTCCAGCTAACATCTCTTTAGCAGTATCTCTCCACTCCCCCTCTCCCCTTTGATCTTCCTTTGTGTCTTTCCCCTGTCTGTCTTTCTGTCTCTTCATTACATCCTCTGGGCTTGACAGCCCTGCTGTTAATTAGCTGCTGCTGAAGACGTTTGGGCATTGCCAGCTTCTGCCTTTTAACCTGGAGCAGGATTGACTCTTTCCTGCTTTATTCCAGAGAGCAATACACAGCCAGGGATTTGGCCCTTTCCAGCCTCCTGTTCAGCTCTGGGTGCACAAGAGGCGTATTTCAGCCTGGAAGTGGGTGTAGAGAGGCGCACAGATGGGGACACGTCTGTACCATAGCTACTGGAGAGTTAAAGATATCTCTGGGTCCAGCCTCTCCTCACGCAGGTGACGGCAGGGACTCTGTGGGCCTCTCGCAGCCCCATGTCCAGTGGGAACAGAGCTCTGCCAGAGGGCTCCAGAGGAGTCCACAGATTTGCAGCCGTGATCCCGCAAGGCATCACTGCAGCTTAATTCATTTAACAGTACTGGAGCTCCCCTTCTTACCTTTCTGCCAGGGTATCCCTGAATCCCAGGGTCTCCCTGCAAAAGGCAAAACGACAAAAGAAAGTGAGGCTTGGCCTGAGAAGGACAAATCCCTGCCCTTTTCCCTGGGGAGATGCTGGGATGAAAGGGCACTCCATGGGGAAAATTCACCTTTTGCTCAGCCTGACCCCACTGAGTCCCTGACGCTTCAGACCCGTGGGTCACTGCTACCTGCACTGGACTGAGCCCTAGCAGGAAAGGCGCAATAAGCACTGGCAGCTGGATAACTCATGCCAGCTCTGCGGTTCCTATCTCCTCACCCTGGCTAAATATCTCAAATAAAAACAAAGAGGGGTGGGTGGTTGCAGCTGAAAAACAACAACAACCACCCCCCCAACACTCGCATTTTGGCAAGTGAATAAATGGGAAACTGTGGTGGAGTTAACAATAGCATTGCAAAATCAGTTCCTGAAGCGCTGGTAAATGCTTTGAGAGTGGAAGAAGCCAATAAAGCTGTGTGTGGCAAAGAATTTTGCAAGAGGGGCTGATGAGGCGTGCCTTGCTCAGTCAAGATGCAACTCAGACGTGTCGCCTGGGCAAAACCCATGAGTCAGCACATGGGCCGGGCCCCAAAGGCAGTACTGAGCTGGGTTAGAAACCTTTTCCAGCTATTTGATGTAACCTCCTTTCCCCCTCCTCCACCTGTTAAAATGCCCGTGTCTCTCCTTGCCAGGAGCATCCACCTCTGTGTTTATGACCTTGCTCCCTCTAAGTGAGGCCAGACATCTCACCTTTGGTCCAGGAGGCCCAGGTAAGCCCTGTAGATAAAATCAAAACAGACACTGGAGTTGGCAAGGTAGACAACGTTATGCGGACTGCAGGGTGATGGGAGATGCTGACTGCTTTCGTTTGAAATGCCCCTTCACAGAGATGATTGGCACTGGTAAGCTCAAACATCCCCGATCTATTCTTCATGTAGATGAATACTATCTTAACCCACACTCCCAGATAAATTCATGCCTGTAGCGCTCCATCCCCCCAGGCCTGGTCTCGCTGAATCTGAAGACCAAAAAGCTGCTTTGCCTTATGCATTCTGCTCCAGAATCTTTTCTGTTTCTCTGGCTTTGCTTGGGAAACTTGTTCCCAGCCCATTGCGCAGCTCTGGAGTAAATCAGGCATTTGCAGCTTCCTCTGACAAGCTAAATAGAGAGAATATATTAACAAACAAACCACTTGTCTTTTTAAATGAGAAATAACCAAACAATTTACCTGATATGAACCATGAAGTATACTGGATATGTGTATATGTAAATATAAACAAACAAAATATCCATACAGGAGCTGCCTTCCTGATGTGAGCAGACAGAAGGAGGAAACTACTCTAGATGCGCTCGGATGCCTATACCACCCTTGGTGTTGCCTGCTTATAGCAATTCAAATGTTTAGTCATCATATCTTTGGCTCCTTAGAGCTCAAAGAGAGATGAGAATGCTTACAGGATACTCGACCCCTATATCGTGCGTGGAGAGGCGCTTTTGCCTCAGGGGACGAGACTTGCTTGTCCCGCTAGCAGGCCTTGAAAACTCTTGGAGATGGAAACTCCTTTCGCGCCGCAGTCGCTGCAGGGCCAGCGTGCCATGTTTCTCCCCGCAGCTCCCAGGAACGGAGCTGGTTTCTGGTACCCACCTTTCCATCTCTGCCAGGCTTCCCAGGTTCTCCTGCTCTGCCCTGTTGCAAGAGAGAGGTACGTTAGCAGGACTTTCTGCCCTATCCCCTGCCATTTAGCAATAGTACTATTTTAAATGGTGCTTCTGGTTTCGCCCTCCTTGGCTGCTTGCTACCAGCCTGAGAACAGGACGGAGGCAGACTTCAAAGGGGTCGCAGGGATTCTTATCAGTCAGGTTTCTGCTGTGAGCAGGATAATTACACCCCACGTGTTACTTCCTCCCTGTGACCGACGGCAGAGGCTGAGGAGGAGGAAACAAGCCTGGTGTCACCCGCTCACACATGCGTCTCCAGATAGCAACAGTGCAGGGCACACACCTCCACCTTCCCTCCCGCTCCCCCTCCTTCCTGGGAACTTCTTCCTCCCCACACATCTGTGTCCCTTGCAAAACTCCTGTCCATGGCTATCTTGGCTTCAGAAGAGGCAACAAAGGCCAGAGGAAATTGTCTGCGCCCTAGGGAAAGCGGAAGCAGAAGGCTTTTTTGTAATCGGACTTACAGGCGGCCCAATTGGCCCAGGCTGTCCTGGAGTTCCTTCGGGTCCAGCTGGTCCAGTGGGCCCTGGCGGGCCGGGGGGCCCCGGGGGACCTTGGATTCCTGCTTGTCCTTGTTCACCCTGAGGTTCGTTAAAACAAGGGGTTATCAGCAGACAGAGCAAACCCTCCACACCACCACCCCAAGGGCCCAAGGCACGTCAGCCTGGCTGAAGCAGAAGAGGTAGAAGCAACTCCCAGGTTAGTGCCAGGAGAGGTTTCCACGAGCGAGGCAGAGCCCTGCTGAGGACGGCCGGGCTGCCTGGGCAGCAGGAGTCAGCACCCTACAATTTGCAAAGACATCTGAGGCCACCTTGTCAGAGCTCACTTTAAAAGGGATCTACAGATGACTGAGCAGTCCAAAGAGATCTTCTGCTTCATGAGTCAGTCAAGTACAATTTATATGTCAAGGCCCAACATCTCTTGAGCTTCTCAGGAGGCTTTCCAAAGCACTTGACAGTCATATGTGAAGCAAAGCCTCCCATGACCACACTGGCACTTCCAGGCAGAGCCACAGTGTCTTACCTCAGCCTATTTTTTTTTCCCTGTGCTATATTTGTTGGACAACACTCCCTCTGTTTTGCCAAGGACCAAAAGTAGAAACGCCACAAAACCAAAAGAAAATAACACGATCATCATGGCATTTCTGGAGCCTACCCAAAACAGGCCCATGTACGCCAGGCAGAGCCTGTTTTTGTAAGATTTAACAAGCCACCTGCCATTTTAAGCTCTCTGAAACGAAGCCGTTTCAGCCGGTTCCTCCCCAGGCCCCTCAGTAGCCATTCGGCGGCTGTGGCTCATGCCTCAGCAATGTCATCTGGCCCAAAGGACCTGGACGCGGGACCAAGCGGCGCTGAGGAGACAGTGGGTTGGAAGCGCCACGTTTGAATACCAGACTGCTGATCTATAATTGATGAATCCAGCAAGCCCCTAAGGCACCGTGGCACCCACGCTAAGCTGTTAGTCTCGTGGGCTCCCCTCCCGTTCCCCCTCCCCTAGATAAAATATCATGACATCCTACTGCCAGCGACCAATTTAAATTTGAAAAATTCTTCTTGGTGGATCCACAGGAGGCTAGAAATCAAGCACGGTCATTTCTCAATTATAAATCAGTGGGTGTGCAGTTGGGTCTCTGCTGCGTTTATCCTCTCTACAGCCCTGTACACTGCTGCTGGGTATAACTAAGTCTGCTCTCACGCACTTGTGTGTGCAGGAGAATGCACAAAATCCGTCCCCTGCATGTGTTCCTACCAAGTGTGCTGTTTATCCTGGCTGCCTTTAGTAAAACATGCAGATACAGGGATGTTTGCTTTATTTAGAATGATAAATGAAAGTAATAAGCTACAAATTTCATCCCTTCTGCCACGAGCTCTATTTAAAAGAAAATTTCCAACACGCGGGCCAGGCTCACGGGAAGCTCAGTCATGTGTGGAGCCTCAGCCCTTCCCCTCAAGAGAGCTGCCGCCTCGCTGCCCGACCCGCAGCCCACACCGGGAAGCCTGCTGGGCCAGGCAGGGAAGGTGCCCTCTCTTCTCCCCATTTTGTAAGTGGATCTGGCTCACCCTGCGGCCCATGCAAGGGGACACAGGATCCTTCCTGAGCTTTCATACTCAGTGCTATTCAACCATCCTGCAAATGGCCTCATAGCTTTTAAATTCGGGAGGGAATTTGGATCCAATGAAGACAAGAGGTTTGGAGGACACTGGGGTATATTTCTAGATTTCCTCTTGCCCTGACCTCTCAGCCCAGCTTCCGAGACTTCCCTCCCATTGCGTCTTACAGCACCCCCACCATGGGTGCAACAGGCTTTGCTTGTCTCGCTTTGGCTCTCCCTCCTCTATTCCCACCTCAGCTGCTCTCTGTCAGCCCAGTCCATGCTCCAGATTTAGGGCACTAAAACACAGCACAGTGCTGGGAACGGGTGCTGGCACCCCAGCAGCGGAGGGGGAGAAGGGAGAGCAGGAGCCCTGCCCCAGCACGGGGAGTGGCTGGAAGGAGCTCATCCAAACCCCTGTTCGCATTGCCTTTGCTTTGCTGCCTTGGACAGAGCGCGCTTTGTCTAAGCGAGTGCCCGTCCATGCAGATCCCTAAACACGCAAAACGTTATTACCACATCATTATAGTCTTATTAGTGCGTTCAGCACAAAAAGACCCCTACAGATCTAACTGGAGGGTAAGTGGATACAGTAAGTTGGAGATCAGGTGTCATTTTCATCAGATGTCATTCTGTATTTTTAGCCACTGACTGGGGCTATTTTTCAGTTCTTTTAAACACCAGTTAGCCACCCTGATTGTGCCCCAGCAATGCAATGCTTGTTCAGCCTCCTAACACAGGTCTCTGCTCAGCCCATGTCTCTGCTAAGCCCAAGCCCTTGGACAAAGCGCTCTTGCTGATGTGCTCAGCGGCAGCAGCAGCAGGATTTTCCTCTCTCAGGCGCCGGTGCTAACATTTATTTTGCAGCCTCACTTTTTTTCTTAGTATTCATATGTTGGGCTCCTGGAATTGCTTGGTGCTGGCAGATCTGTAGGAGTGGATTACACTTTGTTGTACTTAGAGAATGAATACAGCAACGGCAAAACCAATCATGGCAAAATTCTCCGGTGAAGTTAGCCTCTGGGGACAGAGGGAATTTGCAGCCCTGGCTGACGACAGGACGCGGGGCAGCTATTCAAGTTTCCCACTTCATCCTGGATACGAACGTCAGCTTTCAAAGCCTTCCCAAGAGGTCAGTCCTTGGCCTGGCTCTCCAGACTGTCACTTCGAAGGGCAACCAGTGCAAGCCGTGGGGCTTTGCGTGGTGTGAATGCTGAATCGGTAGAAACTGAATCGAGCCCAGGGGCTCAAGTGATAAAAGGCCAGGATTTTGCCAGCAGTGGGCAAGGACCAGGCACCTCGTGGTAAAGGCCTGTATGGCAGACTGCAGTTCCCCGCTAGCATCTGACTGTCTAGACAGGCAGCGGGGTGACAAAACCCAGCCACTTAATAGAGGGTGCCCAGCACACTTCAGCGGGGTAATTACAGCGGTTTGTCCACACGGGAAAGTTAATCCCAACTGATGGAACGAGGGAGCTTAGAGTAGGCTCATTAAAAGCCACATGAGCTCTGACTATGGACACTCTTATTCACTATTCATATGTCCATAATTCATTTTATGAATTCATTCCCAAAATAAACTAAACTAAACATGAATTATAGCCCTGGAAACCAAAATAAATGTGTTTACACAAAGATTTAATGCAATTTAATGAAACCATTATAAGAGCTTATTTAAACACATTTTCCCAAGTGTCTCAGACTAGACTGGCCCTTAGAAGAAGCGTTTGCCTATTCATTCATCGCAGTTAAATTTCACAGACATTAGCTGCATTTCAGCAAGAGGTTTCTAACCTCTTCTGGAGATTGAATATGCAGGAACTGACTCCTTAAGGTAGGAGACTGTTTGTCGGCAGTCCCGAGAACAGTTTCATGGCCCATTTCTTTTAGTTTAAAAAACTGTCTTCACTGCATTTCTTTTTAGCCACATTATCACATCAAAGATTTCCTGTGCTTCAAAGAAAGTCCCTCAGCTCTGCCCGAACTTCTTGGAAACCCCTCTCTGTAGGGGAAGAAAGACAGGTAGCAAGCTGATTAATCGCAAGCGTCGGGGTAGGCTTAGAAACAAGGAGGAGAAGTCTACCTGGAAAGTGCGTCTCTTTATGACCGGAGGTGGAGCCAGCCGCACTGAATTGAGGAGAGGCAACAGCTGAAGAAGATCAAACCAGAAGGTCGCGGGGCAAAAGAGGCCATTAGGGCACCGAGAGTCAGAGAGCAGCCAGGGGAGAGAACAGAGAAGAGGGGAACAGAGATATTGCCATGAAAATAAACCACCGCGTGAGAGCTGCGCACAGAGGGCGCGTGGCACGGGTACCTGCCGGCAGACCTCCGAGCTGCTCCAAGCTCCGTGTGTTGCTCACAGGGGGACTTGTGTGTCAGGTTTTGACTCAGCTCCACTGCTCTCCTCAGTATTTACTGCAAGACATCCCCCCTCTGGCTCTGCTAAGCTCTCCAGTGACAGGACTGTTTCTCTTAATTTCTCATCGTCAGATTTGAGGCAACTATCAAAATGCTAATTTTCTCCAAGTTTTCCAAGTGCAGTTTCCTATTTCTTTCTATGTTCCCTTACAAGAAACACAGTGTATCTCCGGGCCTCACCCTTCCTCAGGGGGTGGAAGGGAGCGGCGAGAGGCTAGCTGGGGCCAGCAGCAGCCATCGTGGCCAGCAAACAGGTCCTGGCGTGGCTCATTTAGCTGAGCGCACACAGCCATCATGGCCAAGGGAGAAGACTAGACCTTGGTGCCTCTGAGCAAGGTATTGCCTTGGGAGCCTGTGCTTTGCTTTGCCTTGTTTAACAGTAACCTCAGCCTCTGACTGCTTATAGCCAGGAATGCTGCCTTAGGGCACAAAGCTGACCCGGACACATAGAAATCAAATGCACTAAAGCTCAGGAGCATTTGTTCATCCTTCTGCTGTATCCAGTTTCCACTTGCATGCATGCTGCTGTCAGCCTGGCACCCACCGTGCCGGCTCCAGGCCCAGGAATGCTCCTCTGGCCCGATCCACTTTCCTGTTCCTATCAGCTTTCCATTGAAGCTGCTCTTGATTTACACAGGGAGAAGAGAAAGAGGCTTTCTGTGCTCAGGCACAAAAATGTGCCCGTGTGCAACGTTTCCCCGTGTGAGCTGTGCGGTCAGATCTGAGAGGTGTGCCCATAGGTGTCCCGCCGCAGTAACCGTATGCATCCAAGCAGCGCACTGTAATCCCTTTAAACATCGTTCTTCGTGTTTGCAGTGAAAGAGAGGATCCAGTCCCGTTGCAAAGTGAAGCGGCAACCCAATATTGCAGCATCGCCACCCTGTGATCAGGTGGTTGTGTTTGAATGCACTGATCCAGACAGCCACAAGCTATCGCAACAAAAGCAGTGCTGCTGGAAAATCAGCCAGGCTGATTTCACCTGAAGGAAATCCTTCTCTTTCTAAAAGACAGTGCAGGAGGCCCCATAGCTCAGGAGAGCGTTCAGGACTGCACCGATCTTCTCAAGGGCGATGTTGCTGTAAATCCCCATACCCCCATGCTAGGTGTGCCTGGCATGTCTGTACGGGTGACCCAGACCCAGCTGAGCTGGCTTCGCCTGGCTCCTCAAATGCTGAAGTGTATCTATCTGAAATATTATGCAGCTCACAGGGAAGCAGAGCGAGGATGCTGGAAAGGATAAGGAGGAAAACGGAGAGAAACAGTCCTGAAAACAGAGGCGAGACAAGACCCGGCAGTGGATTCAGGTGCAAGTGGGAGAGTGTAGAGAAGAAACCTGAAGCCTCTTCCACCCAGCTCCTGCCCTGCCCGCTCTGTGTCCCAATGGCAAGTTTTTTCAGAAGACAGCGTGCAATATTGGATCCCCATCCTTGTGCCTTTGCATCGGAACTGGGTCCCGTCAGACCGTTACCCACAAACCTTTAGCGTAAGGATCTGGTTAGAGCGCAGGGCTGCAAGGGTGGTACTTAGGTATTCCTAGGGGACAGTGAAGACACATGACACAAACGGGGTCAGTTAGACACACGGCATTTCTGAGAGCAGGCGGAGCACAGCTGGTCCCCCCTTTCCCTGAGCTGAGCACCCTTCCTCAGGGTGGCACTTTGGAGCAGCTCGAACGGCCGGCTCACACCAAATGGGTAGCCCCGTGCCTGGGCTTGTCCCTCACAGCAGGGCAGGCCATACAGACTCGTACGGAAAAAAAATAGGAAACTACAACATGAGCCAAGGCATACATCCTAACCTTACATTTCCTTCCTAAGAAAACAAAGACGAAACAAAACTGAAACAACATCCCTGGTTTTTCAGGATGCTGGTTTTCATTTCCTTGCCCAGAACGTCTGATGAAGGACCTTGTCAACCAGTAAAGGAAGAACAAATTGCAATTCAGTCAAATGTGTAGCATTTTTACACCAAGGCTCATCCTAATTTTCATTTGGGGAGGAAGAGAGGGAACTGCACCTCTGTTGGCTGATTTGCACCTGTGACTAGACCCTTCGGGACAGCCCACCCTTTAGCTGATCTGAGGACAGTCACCCTTCCCATGAGCATGTGTCTGCCTGGGGACGACTCATGGGCTTTTTAAAATGTTGAGATTTCTGCCTCATGAGACCAGAAGTACCTCCACGAGAGCTAAGGAAACATTGCCAGGCTTTGCTGGGTTGTGAGGCTTTGCACCAGCCCTTTCCCTGCTGTCGCAGCCCTGTGGCGTGTCACCCTGGGGTGCCTACAACCCCGACGCACCAAACCAGCGTGCCTTTGCCCCCAGTTCCGAGCTCAGGCTACTCCCAGCGATGCACAATCTGCATCTCCGTTTCCCAGTGTTGCTGCGGGTCCTGCCGCTGCTTTTCACCTTGAGCACTGAGGACAGTCGGAGCCAAGGGCTGTAACAGGAACCCAGGACACCTCTCGGGTGAACATTGTTGTTAGCTTCTTTTTAACATAACAATCTAGTGAGCCAGCTCGCCTAAATAAACACAGCTGACCGGCTATTATTGTATCGGGACTGGCACATACCGATGGCCCCCATCGCCCTCACTGCCAGCCGAGCTCTCTCCCCTGCCTCTGCTGCTCAGAGCATCCAGAGCCCTGCTCCCTGGGGGCCAGGGACCAGAGCCCAGCTAATTGTCCAGAGGCCCGTCAAAAATAAACAGAAAGCCCTTAAGCCTGTCTCCCTGTACACCCAGATTACAAATTCCAGCCACTTCATATGATGTCGTTCCAATGCATTTCCAGTGGATTTTCAGCACTCCGGTTGTTTTTAGAGCTGCTTAAATTTTACCGCTGTAATCCCCTCAAGCCCCATGATGTACTCTCTCCTCTCTTGGCTGTGGTACATGCCAGCCATGCCAGGACAGAGGCGAGTGGGGCAACATCCTAGCTTTCGTTAAATGGTTGCTGGCATCAATCTTCCCTCTCCGCCTCTTCTGTGCAGGCAGAAAGCCCACCAGGCCTGGGGGGCCAGCGTGGGGACCAGCTCACCAGGGACCAGCCAGAGCACCGTGGCCAGGGGCGGTCAGGGTTACTTTTGGGCAGGGAGAGTAACCCTTCCCCTTGTCTCTATGCAGGGTTGAGGCCAGCATGAGGGAGAAGAAAAAGGGAGGAATGACGGTGTAGTCTCCCCGAAGACTGTAACCCCCCCCACTGCTCCTGGCCACGCAACCACAGCGGAGTCTGCGGAAGCAGGACGGAGCTGGTGCAGCAGCACAAGGTGCGAGTGGGTCACCTCTACTCCTCCAGAAACCCCAGGTTTCGCTGGGTTTTGGGGTAAGGACACAGACCTTCCCCGCTCCAGCACAAAGCATGGGAGGGTCTCCAGGAAGCAGCAATGACAGCATTTAGCTGGGGGTCAGCCCCAGTGGGCAGGAACAGACCAGAGAACCAACATCCCTCCTGGAAAACCTTATCTGCTGCTTTTCTGCGAAACACATCAATCAGTTGAGCGCTGCCCTCGGGGCCCCGATGACGCATCTTGTTAATGAAACGATCTATATTTCCAACAAAAAGCCATTCAAATGAAGGAGGATTAACATGCAGGAAGGCACGGGACAGACGATAATAACGCTAATGACTTACCCTGTGTGGGTACTCTGCGCACTGACCCTGTGAAAGAAGGGGATTAAAAGGAAAGAGTTTAAACCACAGACAGAGAGGACCAAAATAGACACGCAGGTTCAGATCCAGAAGGTGTAAATCATTGTGACTACGTTGAATTCAGTGCAGCTATGCCAATTTGCACCCAACAAGCACCCTGCCTCCTGTCCCCTATCCCCAGAGCGCTCTGTTCTTGCTCGATTTCTCAGCCACTCAAAGTCAGACCGAGCAGCAGCAAGCCCATCGAGTCCCTTCCCTGCTCACTTTTTACATTTAATTTTCAACACGTTTCTCATAAAAATTACCTTTTCTCCTTTTTGTCCTGGGGGTCCCTATAAAAGAAAAGTGATTTAAAAAGTCCTCATTAAATGAAGGGGTTCAGTGCATGCAAGGGGAAAGGGATTAGGAGGAGGTGCAACTGCAAGAGATGGGATACTTACGGGGTGTCCCCTGGGACCTGCAGCACCCTTTAAAGAAACACATTGTTGTGAATGCGAGATGGATTCCCGTTTACAGTGACAAGAAGACAAAAACTCTCAGCATATGGAGTAGGTGGAAACTCAGCTTTTAAAAAGAATTGTGGAGAAAAGTTCCCAAGAGAGATCTGGGTTCCCTTTGTTACTCTGGAGGAGTGAAAACGCACACATGTTCTGGCTGCACCACGGGGGGGAATTATTAAAAGGAGAGGGGAAAAATCATCAGGAAAACACACCCTTATTGTTCCCAGGACCTCAGTTGACAGCACGTCTCCTCGGCCGACGCACTGGGATCGAACCAGAAGCAGCCAGGGCTGAAGCCTGAGCTGCAACTGCCTGAGCCAGGGTTGCGCAACGGGGGGATGTCAGCTCACCCCTCCACCGAGGAGCGGGGAAGGGGAATCTTCAACATGTGCTTGCCAGAGGGTTATACTGACACTCAGGCTCAAAAAACAGAATTAGCAGAAGAAAACATTCAGCATTTCAGTGAGCAAAGGTGACTACAGAGCTGCTAGCTTGGCATACTCGTGTTTGGGGGTTTGATCATCAGAGATGTCGAGAGGAACAAGACCACGTTTGGGTTTCCATCAAGTGCGGACTAAGTTTATCATTTTCAACCAAAAGCATTTTAGTACGATACACATATGAATCAGAGCTTCAAGAGGGGACAGACAGACATTTAACACAGAAAATTTGTTGTTGTTAGATCTAAGTTGAAAGCTGCTAGATGGGTTTTCAGAAATCTTTCCATCAGCTTTTACTTCTGCTATGAGGCCAACCACGAAAAATGTCAGGTCCCAGAGTATATTTAAAGAACATAATTGCTAACTGCAAGGAAAACATATCCCATGCATAACTAGAGAGTTGCTGTTGTGACATGATGAATCTGATAGCCATAATGTAAAAATTACAGACGTGCATCCCAGCACTGCTATTATGAAGTTACAGAATTAGGGATGCAGCTAGTGCATTAGCTGAACTAAGATCGCTACCCTGCCTATGAGCTCATTTCCAGCTGAGAGGCAATGTCATTTCAAACCAACCCGTCACCCGCAGGCAAACATATATTTTTTTTACCATCTCCCCCTTCTGTCCAGGCTGACCCTGCAAAAGAAAGAAAGCATGCATCAGCTTCGGCCACTGCAGTCTTTAGAAGACGTTAGCTTAACCCACTTACCCCTTGCCTCGGGAGGTGCCCGCAGTACCTCGTGAAGGGAGATGCAATGCCGAGCATGTGGAGCTTCGCTCACACACCTAACAGGACACTGCTCCCTGCTACCCAAAACACTGAGAACAAAGCTCTGGAGGATAAATATGGGGTGCAGAGGCTCCATGGGGCATGGCTGAGACACGGTTAAGCCCCCCTCGGGCTGGCAGAACAGCTTCAGCTGAGTGCAGTGCTCTGCACCTTGCTGGGCCTCACGTGTGTGTCCCCAGAGCAGTACAAGAGAGACACTGCAAGGTCTCTCTTGAGGGTGATGTTCCTCATGGCAAAAACAGGGTCCTGCTGTAGGAAATTAGGTGCCAGAGGTATGTGCTACCAGCTCCTTCTCCATTACAGCATGGCTAGAGGAAGTGTGGTGGAGAACTTGGCTAAGGAGCTGCGGGTTTCATGTTAGTTGAGTTCACAGGGAAGTAGCTATATTTGTGCCTAGCTCTCTGAAGGATGGGAAGAACTTAGGTCTATCTCTCCGTACTACAAAGCTGATTATAAACAGACACTAAGGACAGCATGGAGGTCTTTAGGGTCCTTTCCTCTTCTACTGCAACTCTTCGCAGCACAGCAGCGAAGAGAAAGAAGCTATTAGGGTCGACTTCAAATGAGGCTGTCAGCTGTCTAAGGCAGAGGGCTGGTGCCTAGGGGCCTGCTCTGTCTCTCTGATTCGGGGTGGGAGTGCCTGCTAAGGCTTTCCCTGCAGCAGCCAGGCTGTTGCACTTGTGAAGTGCTATTTTATAGATTTGCCTAGAAAGGAAGCAATGACACTCTGCCTTCCCTAATCTCCTGACTCCTGCATCTCCCCCAAGGCATCTGTGGTATCCTCCTGCCTGCCAGCCTTCTAATTTTCTTTTGATCCATGTATGTGCATGACATTGCAAAATAATCCTCTCAAAAACATACTCTATAACCGGCAGGCTGGCAGGACAGCGGGACCTAGCAGGAGGCAGGGCAGAAAGCCTTGAGAGAAGCTGTTTGCTTACCGGTTTGCCATCCAAGCCAATAGGGCCCTGAAATAAAAAAGGAGAAATGATGAGAAATGCTTTCACTGGGGTGTCTGTCCATCTGCCCCAGCAAGCGCTATGTGTCACAAGATTGCGCAGACTGGGGAAAGGACGCAGAGGTGAGGTGACTCTCTCTGCCCTCCCGCCAAGCCCCAGCAGGTCCCTGGCCCACTGGGTACCCACCCAGCTTCCCGATTGCTTCTGCAGGGACCTGCTCACTGCCAGCCCATTTCAGCAGCAACGCCGGACACAAGGAGGGAAGGGAAAAGGGATTCATGGGCAATTTGCAAGAAACCCTCAGCATTTTAAATTATGCAGAGTCCTGTAAACTAGTTGAAAATCAGCAGTTTTCTCAAGACTTTGATTTAAAAAGACACCCACCTTTGGGGGAAGAGGAATTTTTGCAAATGATAGAATAATAGAAGTGTCCCAGGGAAGAGGTGACATACAGCTCGGCAGCATTTTGAAGGTACTATTTGATGAGAAACAGGCTCCGCAGAGCGCTGTCCCACCCGGCACTCTCTCATGAGCGCAGCTGATTTGTTTTCTGCTCCTCCAAAAGCCAAAGACCACAAAGGCCTGGAGAGATCTGCTTCTCCTCAGCCTGGGGGCAGCTCACAGCCCCCCTTTTCGCAAAGGGCAGAGCCACAGAGCCCAGTCAGATGGCTCAGAGGCTGCCAATTCCTCCTGTTTTCCAGGCGTGAGAGTCTCCCCCGCAGACCCGCTCTGGCACATCGCGTGTCCTGGAGCAGCAGCTGAGCTGCCTGGCGGGAGCAGGGATGCGGGAGGTGTTTGTGTTTGCCTTAGGCTTCCTAGTCGTCCAGGATAAACGCATAAGAATAAATAGCAACCGTTTGAGTTCTTCAGCAGCCTCACTGCTTCAGAAAGTGTTGCCAGCAACTGTAGGACCGAAATGAAATTTGCTTTGTCCTCTCCTGGGCTTGTTTTCTGTTCCCTTGTCCATCTGTAACAGCATTGGAGAAGAATCCCCCTTCATGCTTTTTGTCCTTTCCCTTTGGCATGACCAGGGTGTTCAGCCTACAGGGTCCCCAGCTGACTTGCACCACACAGGGCCCCGTTTGGATCACAGGCACTCACTGCTATTGCAATATCACCTAAAGGCTTAATTAAGGTTGGAATTTCACCTACCTAGGGGTTATTTGCTTTGTTTGGGGGCATTTCTTAGGATGGTTTTCTTTTACTGAACAGATCTGGCTTCAACTATGTTATTTTAACACTTGGGGTTTTTTTAAAATTAATTTCCTTTTGGAGTTGTGTGGTTTGTTTTTTTTTCCCCCCTAAGTATCATTTAAAAGAAAAAAAAAAAAAGGAAGAAAAACAAGTGAAGAAAAAATTACTTTTTCCATGATATCAGATCAGGTCCTTGGTTTCAGACAGAAATGATGAGATACAGCGAGCACTAATGACACTTCCTAGTAATATTGCACACCCGTACCTCATAAATTAGCAGTTACACTTACCGGGAATCCAGGAAAACCTCTTGTTCCAGGCTGTCCCTGGGAAGGATGAAACAGAGACAGCAGTTTAGAGGAACCGAAGTGGATTTTGACTGACCCTAAGTCCTCTCTACGGAGCCTTTCCTCCAGCCTCTACCTATTTATCCTGCGACTCTCTGAAGAGTTACCCAAGACCCAATTCCCCTCCAAGGGGAAAGCGTCTTGGGAAGGAGTGGAAATCTCTCATCCCCACTCCAATTTGTACAGGGCCAAGAAAATGCTGGAGCAGGTCCAGTTTGGACTGCAAACAGTTTCCCTGAAGTTTCTACATTAATTAAACGGGTGTCCCTAGCCCATATGCTAGGCTTTTGGAGTATATTCCAGAGGCTGAGCTCATTTTATGGCAATTCTTGCTGCCATAAACCGGAGGCGTTTAATGCAGGGTGCTGCTCTGTGCAAGACAAACCTTGCAGGTCACTGGTGTCTAAATACAGCC
The DNA here is from genome assembly GCA_009819775.1 of Phoenicopterus ruber ruber. Classification (NCBI taxonomy): domain Eukaryota; kingdom Metazoa; phylum Chordata; class Aves; order Phoenicopteriformes; family Phoenicopteridae; genus Phoenicopterus; species Phoenicopterus ruber. The sequence continues at coordinate 4,489,200 of CM020221.1, forward strand.
ATCCCTTCGTCTCCTCCTCCCCTAGCCTCATGTCCCAGTGCATTCATCTTCCTCACAAATAATTCTGGAGAATAGATAATTTTTTTCTTTTCTGGTTTTTTCCTCTGAGAGCAAAGAGAAAAAGAAGAGTTAGGTAGTGTGATGAGAGGAACATGAGCACTAAGTCCTTTCCCCCGCCTCTTTCTGGCTAGCAAGCATTGGCTACCAGTTTGGGGCCAGGTACAGCAAACACTGGCTTGAGATGTGTTTGGCAGCTTCTTCATCACCCACTTAAAAACACTGAAAAAAAGAAAATGTCCTGGCTGTTAATTTTTCATAGTTCTTCAGTTTCTGGGACCTGTGACATCCCAGGTCACAGTTACCCTAGGATTTGTGGGTATCCAGTAACGATACCACTTTACTTAAGGGTATTTTAATCTCAACTTCCCGAAAAATGTGTAAGCCAAGTCAGGAAGCAATATGGACCAGACTTCAGCAGATCTGGAAGCACATCCATGTAGATGGAAACAGCAGGATGAGGTAAGTCCTGTACCACGCTCATCAAGTGACCGCTGTGGCATCTTGCCTTCCCTGAAAGTCATGCTACGATGCCAAAAAGCCCAGGTTTCTTATTTGTTCTCATGCTTCATTTTGGGGAATAAAATGCTTTCTTAGGCGATTTGAGATAGCATGACCAGACGGTTTGAGTCCCACAAGGGTTTCCTAAGAAAGAGCTGGGTGTAAACAAGGGTTTGCTTCTGAAAAGAAATGCACGTGGGTGCATCTCTGCCTTAACAAGAGCTATCCCGTGTGGTGCTGAGGGAAGGGAAGGGAAGGGGAAGGAGGGGCTGGGCATGCTGGGCTGCAAGGCTTAGGTTTGCCACAGTGAAGCAATGAGAGAGCTCAGAGCCACCTTGGTAGGGAAAACCTTCACCTTCAGGTTACGTCTCCTCCAGCCTCCCTCTATCTGCATAGAGACTCAATGAAGCTTTTGGGGCCAAACTACCTCTTTGCAGAGTCTGAGGGATGCCCCTACCACAAAATGCCTCCTGTTGCGCTGAACAGTTGTGGTTTTATACACAATGCTAGCAGGACCTAATCCCATTTGCACTGTTTTTTTAGTTCTGCAAAGTTGAACTTGGTCAGCTTTGCTTTGCAAGATACATATAAAACCACCTGGTCCCGTTGGCCAGTGACCAGGAGGGAAGATAGGCTATAAATTAAAGGATCTGTCCACCGCTGGTTTCTGAAAAGGCAAGAATCAAGAAGAGCCTAGCCACAATTCATTAATTTTGGTTCCCTGCTGGACACCTCCCCGGACAAGAAGTGCTAAAAAAAGAATTAGGGAGAAAACCTGGAAATTGTGCAATTTGGCTTCCTCTGTAGACTACAGACTGCTGCCTCCTTCTCCTTGGAGGACAGCAGAGTGATTTGCACGGTATCAGGCCAAAACAACAGTTCAGCAGCGAGCGATTCCAAGAGACTGTTTTTGTTGGGTGGCTGTTTTTCCTTGTCTTCTTTTTAAAATGTTGATCGTATGAAGTATGTAATCCCGGGAGCTGCCAAATCATGGAGACCGTCTGTTTCTGCCACTATCGGCACACTGTCCCTCTCTGGCCAGAAGTTAAGCAGCTCTGAGCTCGAGCGAAAACTAACCTCCAAACAAAAATCTGGAAACTATTTGTCATCCCACGTCTTTCCGAGTGGCCCCTTGGCCGGGGTTTCCGTGTTTGTCTTCAGTGCTCAGCCATCCTTTTGACCTATCACCAGCTCCCCGGGAAACTGGATCATCTTCACAGTAGGCTTTGGGGGTGGAAGTGTGGAGTTGTGCCAGTCCTGGAACCTCAGGGCTTTGACGGGGGTAGGCAAAAGCCCGTTTTAAATATCATTTGCCATCTAAGTTTTCTGCTGCTTTGGAGACGCAATGTGTTCTGCGCTTTCCCAAACAGCAGCAAAGGCAATGAGGCAAAGCAGCAGCACCAAAGCAGACATTAAAAATTGTCCTAAAGACCAGGCATGTGTCCTTCTCTGTTTGCAGGACCTACAGCGACAGGAACTGATGACTTTTCTCTCCAATTACTATAATCACACTATCCAGAAGGCTGAGAGCTACAGCTTGCGAGAAACAGCAAAAGCGACAGGGCATTTACCCTCCAAAATCTGCTGCTTGTGGAGCAGGGCGGTCTCACCCAGAGCTTAGCATGGAGAGACCTGCTAGCCCTTCCTCCTCACCTGGCCACGTGTCCAGGGACCATCTGCTGGGTATAAAACACTTTGGGAGACCCGTTTGTGTCCCAGGCTTCGGTTCTGTCGCTTCTCAAACTCAAGCGTGCTGGGCAGGTGGGCCTGGGAACCGGCAAAGCTGTTTCTTATTAGAAACACTTATCATGGGGCTTTTGGAAGGTTAATTGGAAAGCCAGATGTAGCCAAGTGTTCGCACTGCCTAGGTCTCTCTCACTTGACCTCTGCTGTGAAACAAAAGTTGCCAGTGGCCCATCCCCTCTGCAGGTGAAGGACGCTGCTCTTCACAGGTTAATCAAAATCGGAAGTGCCCACTAGGAGGGAGAGAATTGAGTCTCCAGGTCTTTTTTCATGGAAATCTCTGGTGGAGGTTGTGCAGGGATGGAGTGAGGAGGACTGGCTGTGTCTGCACAAAAGCAGAGGCTTGATGACTGAACCTCAGGGCAAGAAACATCCAGCATTTAGGGCATGTAAATGCTCCAACCCTTCATGTCGGCCTTTTTTTATGACCCTATCCTTGCAAAAAGCTTTGTCTGGCTGACTCTTTGCACCTTGCAGGGACGCTTTTGCTGGAAGAGCATGCAAAATTCTGCCTGCAATTTCCTTGGCTCCCCAGCCAGTTAAGGGACTTTCCAGACAGTGGTAACTGTGCTATCGAAGAGTTTCCAAGATTTTGGGTACTTGACAAGGACCTCTGAATGACTCCGAACTACCCATCTTTGCGAGTTCCCCAGTCACCAGCTTAGCTCTGATCCTGCTCTTCTGCAAAATCAGGGGGTTTGTCCTCTGCTAATGGAACCAAAGGCTGAGATCAGCCAGGCAAGGGGCTTATTTTCTCCAAAAGCGGTAGCAGCCCTGTTGCAAGAAGGAAATATGCTTCTTCCTTTTAAATACAGGAATACGGTTTTCTTGCAAGGGAAGGCTTCCTCATTTGTTCTGGAGTATGAGCTGTAATTTCATTATATATAGTATATAATAGCAGTATAAAACCAAGCCTGGCTCAGCATGAGAACCACATTATACAGGGTTTTTGCGCTCTCCAGCTGATGCTGTGTCTTGCCGCCCCTCCTAAGTCTTTCCCTCTAACTTGCCCACATCCTGCATCAGTCAAAAATAGAGAGAAAGGCCACTTACGGGTGGACCGCGGGGCCCAATGATAGACATGCCCGCTTCTCCTGGAGCACCCTGCAGAGAAACAAGGGAGAAGCAAAGGGGTGAGAAAAGGAGGCAAGTAAAATACAAAGATAATTATATTCCCATCAAGACTGGGGTTAAATGAAGGTCCTCAAAGTGTGAGACCTTCAGGGATTATGGGGCAGCTGCCGTTCTGGCATCCCCCAGTTCTTGTCCTGCACTTTGGGAGAAAAGATATCATTTGGAGCTACTTGGACGTGCCAGAAAATGGAAGCTGCACAGCAAGGAAAACTATAAACATATAAAACACTTTCTGGCAAAACAGAGGTTCTGCCCCATTACAAGTGTAAAAGATGGCCTGAAACCCTTGCTGTTTCCTTCCTGTGAGTCCAGGAGGACTGTGTCCTGCAGAAGAAAGAAAAGAACAAGGGATGTGCTGGGCTCCAGGGAAATGGGAGCTGCGGGCAGCTCACTGGCTGCCTCCAGGAATGCCACGCTTGTGTGCTTCTCAAACTCAGTTGGGATGTGGATGAAAACAGCAAAGTCCTTGCTGGAAAAGAAAACAGCTGCCTCTCCAGCTCCCAGCCACCCACGACGTGCGATGGGCAGGACATGTCCCTGTCTTTGGAAAACACGGCGTATTCCTGAGAGGCAGCTCCAGAAGCACCCAGGGCTGGGGAGCCTTGGGATGGAGCATCCCATAAACCAAACAGCCTGTGAGCAAGCAGAGCGCTCTGCAAAACAAAGCTGGGGCCTGCCAAGGACCTAGCACTCTCACGGAGGGCTTTGGGGAAGCACGGGCAATTAAGAGTGATTTTTCCCTTGTTTGTTTGTATCTATCTGCTGTCCCTTCATGATGAAAGCTTTGGCCAGAGAGAAATGCAAGGACACACAGAGGAGAAGCAGGGTGGCTTCAGGCAGCGAAATTTTGGTCTGTTAGATAATGTTGGCTCCAATGGGCAAGCAGTAGCTTGAAAGCAAGGAAGGAGAATGTCTGTCCTACCTTGCCCTCCCTTGCTGTGTTTTTCTCTGTCTCCTATGAATAGGAGCAAACGGGCCCGGTATGGCAGTGCCCTGCAAGGACGATCCCCCTATCAGGTGAATATTCATCCCTTTTCTAGCTTCTACATGTTGTTATTCAGTTACTCACACACTGCAAACACCTCCATCCCTCTGTTCTCACAGGTGGGAGGCACTCACAGCTCTAGGGAAAATACACTAACGCTGAAATGTCAAACGCTTCAAGTCACGGGAGCCAGCAGTAGGATGCTTTGCAAACTACCACTTTTTTTGAGGTACAAAGCACCAATTTGCTGCACAGCAAACAGTTTGTGAGATGGCATCCCACAGACTTAAGCCATACCATCAGTTTTCCTTGGGAGGAAGAGGTCCCACCATGTCAGAAATAGGACCATGCCGTGCCATTTTCTTCCTTGCTAAGGCTTGCACCAGGGATCGGGCTAACCTGGGAGGCGGAGGGGAGCTGCGCGTTGATTAGGGCAAGCGGAGCTGCCAGCAGGGAACAAACTCAACGGTTAAAACCCAGGAAGCCTCGAGGGGAGCCCTGTGTGTGCCCGCTGGCTCTTATGCTGTTAGTAAATTGTCATAAACAAGAAATGCGGCGTCTTCAGAGGATGAGTGGCCTGGAAGGAATCTGGGAGATAAACTCCCACTACCAGGAAAGAGGGGACAGCCCTGGGGGGTGAAAGCCCAAAGGTGGCTGCAGCAGCCATGACTGTGACCGGGGGGCTTGGGCTGGCCCTAGAGGAGGACAGTCGGGGATGCTATGGGCTGCGAGGAGCCGACTCACCTTCTCTCCGGGTTGCCCTTTTAGTCCCTGGGTCAGTGGCACCCGTCACAGCCACATGCAAGAGGGTGCAGGGGAGAGAGAAAAAGAGAGAGAGAGAGAGAGAGAGAGACAAACACAGGCATCAGCGGCAAGGGCACACTCTCCCGCCCCAAAACCCTGGCTACGGGGCTGGGATGAGTAGGGCAGCCTCAGCTCCTGCCCCAGCCCTCTTCCCTATCCTCACCCTGGGGTGCCTGAGCGAAGAGCAGCTCCAAAATACAGCGCTCAGCCAGGCAGGGGATGCTCCCCCTTGTTGAGGGCAGGGTTATTTGGAAAGGGCAGCTGCCGGTGGCAGGCAGGGGTGCGTGTTAGCAAGCCCACGGTTAGCAAGCCCAGCCGGCGCACGAGGTGGCAGCAGGAGGCACCCAACCAAGGGGGATGCTGAACCAGAGGAGGGTCTGAGCAATACAAGGGGATGGAAACACCCCCTCGGCGTGCATGTGGTTTGCAGGGCTGGCCACCCTGCTGCAACCAGGAGATCCTCTTAGGTGTGGGGCTCAGGGAGCGTGGCTTTTCTCAGGCTGACACCTGCCAAGGGTCATCCTGAAAGCCCCCCACAAAATCTTGAGGATTGGAAGAGAATGGGGAGGACAAGGTACATGCAAGGAGTTTTGACTTACCGGCCTCCCAGGGATCCCCATCGCGCCTTTGTCTCCCTGGCAATTAAGGCAAAATCAGAGGCAATTGGAAACTGGCCAAAAGCAAAGTTATAAAACAGCACAAATGAGCTGTGCCACAGACGCGGCTTCGCGCTGCGGTGCAAGTGTCCAGGGATTTCAAGAGAGGGAGAGAGCGAGTTAGAGAGAGAGGAAAGTGTGTTTGTGTGTGCCCAAACCTGTCTTTAAGAACACGCGTAAGCCACCAGTTTGTTTGTGCATATGACAAACCAGCACATGTCACAACCAAAATGACATATGGCGATTTAGGCAGCAAAAGAAGGGCAAGAGTTTTCAGCCTAATAATCCCAATTTCCAACACTTCATAAAATCCGGGTCCTGGGAACTGGCTTCCTGCAGTAGCCAACTGTCACATTTTTCTCTTTCTTTACCAAAGTCATCTGCGTGTTAGCTATTTATTTATAGAGTTATCACTTTAAAACAAGATTCTTTTAGACTTGAAAATATGGTCGTGTCCAGAAGCAAGAGAAAAATGTGGGAAAACAAGCTGACACAGGAAAAAGCACGTCTGGAAGAAGATATATGAGCAGCTGTGTTCAGTGTCCTCTACCCCTTTGAGATACTTCCCAGTGCATTGTCAGGGTGTGAACGATCCTAACAGCGGTTTGGGGAATGACTTTGGGTCAGGCAACACTGAACAGAGCCTCGTAAACACATGAACGCAAGACCGGTGGCAATTTTCTTCAGCCACTTACCTACAAGGCAGTTTTCTGCCTCTTACAGTTAAATTTAACTATGCAATTTAAAAAAAAAAATAAATAAAAAGAAAAAAATCAACCCTCTCTGCATTCCTGGTCACCAAAACTGAAGGCTGTGTAGATTTGGAAGATAGCAGCTGATTGCTGAAAGGACCTCGATGATTATGGCTTCAGCGGTCATGTAGCTTTTGCTCTGTATTTTGCAAAAATGATGCGATAATAATCTCTCTGTTCTGTTTCCAGCAATGTTTGGGGTTTCTGTATGTAAAATAGAGTGTCCCTGCCTGTGGCTGCCTGCGTCTGTAGACACAAACCTGGTTTTCTTGTTTCTGTAGCTAGAGACACTAGCCCCATCGGTGCCACCTCTTTGTGCCTTCCCCCATGTTCAGTCCCAACGCGTGTGAACGTAGTCTGAAATCTCTGGAAGGGGAATGCACTTAACTCTATTTGTTTTGCCAGGTGTACACAGAGGTTCCTTTGGTGTGCATCCCAAACTCAGACGATATTGCCTGGCATCCAGCCGTTACCTGGCAAAAGTTTAGCCGCTTCCCTCTGCGGAGCTGGGGGGCCGTTCAGTATTGGGGGCATTCCTTTCCATGCAGCGCGTTTTGACAAATTGAAAAGCAATATATGCTTTGCAAAAGCATCCCTTGCAGATGGATGAAACGCTGAACAGCTGCTCGATTTTAAATTTTGTAGATGATATATTATGGGAAACTGCTTTCTTCTAGGGTTTTAGGCGGGTTCTCAGTCCCGCTAATATTTGCCTATCTCTGTGTGCCGTCAGCAAGCAAAACTCCCAGTGTCAGCATCTTGCCCTGGGATTCCTTTGTGGCTGCTGGAGAACATAATGCTGAGTTTTCCTGTGCTTTTAGTCCCTTAAATGCTGCTTTCCTTGAGAGAGCTGAGCTCCCTCACAGTTTGAGGTAAAAGCTCCTTTTATTTCTCCTGGCTCTGCGGTGGCTGGTGCCTGAGCAGGAAGAGCCCGAGGTCGGGGCTGAGCTGTGTCTGGTCTCCAGCGAGTACCTGGTGTTGGAGTGGTACATGACGGCACCGTGTCTGGTATGTGACTGCGCAGCATTACAGCCCTCCAAGCAATAATAGCAAAGGGGGAGCTCCCGGTAGGACAGCAAATAAATGCCAGATGTTTATAAGGAAAGGTTGTCTGTGACAGGGAGCCAGAAAAGAGCACTCACGGGTGGATGATACCACGTAGGTTGGTTACGAAGTCATGCAAAGCTGCCTGCAGCTCCCACGTCAGAGCTAGAGGAGCACGAAAGGCAACAAGCAGCCTCTGTGCTGAGTCAGGGGGAGAGCCAGCAGCGCAGTTTGCATTTCGTTCAGTAGGAAACTGCCTGTTATGGCTGTTGCAGTCTCCAGATGAGCAGCAGCCCGGGGAGCAGGGACCCATCACCAGGAAAGCACGCAGCTGTAGCTGTGAAACCCACGCTCTTTCCTCACTCATGACTATCTATCTCAGATGCAGATACTGTTATTATGGACTTTTGCATTTGTCCCAGAGTGACTTAGGCCTTTTAAATCCTGCTGCAATTAGCAAGCCCCATCAGCAAGAATACTGCACACTGCACCTCTTCAACCAGTCCCTGAAGCTGACAAAGGCATCTTCAAAAGTAGTGTGTTTCCCACATGCAGGAGGCTTCATAGGGATTATATTATTATATTATATATTTTGGTCCTACAAAGCTCCTGTGGTCCCTACCCTGTTACGAGCCATGTTGTGTTTGCAATATGCTATTCTTCCACATCGGGTTTGCTATGCGAGATCACTACCTTCTCCCAGCTTACGAACCCCGGAGGCCTACTGATAAAGGTAGTGTCACACAGAGAGTGCGAGGGAACAAAAAAGAAGGTAGTATTTACCGGGAGCCCTGGTCTTCCTGTAAGGCCCTGAAACAAAATACACAGAAATGGCGAAAGTTAGCTTCAAACTCTGAAGGGAGGGCTTGATAAAGACACAAAATCACATGTAAGAGTTTAGGAAATAGAATGGTTAAAAAACTCTCTGCAGTTCTTTGACCATCAGCTCTGATTGCTTCAGTTTCCTAATCTCCTGTTTGTGAAGTTTTCTCTCCTTTTGGCATGGCTCTACCCACAGCTCTCCACACGGGCTCTGAAGGTATCTGCAAGTCCATGGAGAACGAGCTAATTACAGGGCTCTGACTTTCTTCCTTAGTTTCCATCTGCTAAATATTATTTTTTCATGTATGGAATTGCTGCAGTTGCCACAGAAATGTTGCATGTTCAGAAATAGGAGAGAAAATGTCCGTGAGAGGATCTTTTCCTTCGGATGTGGTCCAGACGGCAAAAGAGTCCGGGAACCTCAGGACTATTGCACGATTTCATCATTTCCTTCCTTCCTTTGCCCCTTTTAGTCCCAATCTCACCAAATTTCTTACATGACTGCGGGCTGCCCTTGCCTTCACCAAAGCCTCAACTGACTTCAAGAATAACGGTGGCAGCATCTGTTTGGCAAGAGGAGAGCATGAAGGCCCCTTTTTGCTGCTGGGGTATTGCTCATCCATTTCCCTGGCTTTTCTCCTGGTCATCCTAGACTACAAGCAGGGCTCAGTGCGTTTCTAGTGAGTATTTCTGCCCATCCCCATGCTCAAGCTGACACTAGCAACAGGGGCTAAGCCCTGCCACGTTGTGTTTTGCAAGCTGGGAAAGAAACCCAGGAGAGAGATATGGGGTCATCAGTGCTTTGGGGTTGCTATCCAGAAGGATGTGTATGGATAGCTAGGCAGGAGCCCAGGTCTGTTGCTCATAAGCTTGAGTTTCCATCGGGTTTTAATCATGAGAAATATGAGGGGGGAAAATATTTCCTATGGTGACATGGAGGACTCTGCTTGACTCTTCAGCGGTGAACTTTTGCTCACGGTGACTGAGCCGGTCTTGCTTGCCAGCCGATCAGAAACCCCAGAGGTCCTGAACGAGACGAGGGTGCTGTTAGCCCAAGACAAATTCCACTTTGGCTAACGACGGACGGTCTGCCCGACTTCCTCTTGTTATTTCCATTGGCTGTAGCATTCCTCGCAGCCTGTCCTGAAAGTCTGCGTGTAGAGACAGATTCAGGGGTCGCAATAAGCCAGGATACGGTAGCACATATTGTCAGCACTTCTCTGGTGGTCCCATGTGTTTCTGCCAGACTTCAATCTTTCATTACGATATTAAGTTTCTAACCCTTACTGCTGCAGAGAAAGCCTGGAGTGTGCGTCTTCCTCACCCTGCAAAGGCGCAGACTGCTCTCCGGGAGACATCTGCATTGACCTATTGATTTCTCTAATTTCTTATGGCAATAATATAAATGCCACCAGCACTGCCAATTTTGTGCCCCATCCCTTTAGCACCGACGTGTGCCTGCCTGGGGCGGAGTGGCAGGGACAGCCCTGGACGGGGTCCACTTGCAGCCCCCTCCAGAGCAGTGCTTTCCTCCCAGTAACCCAAAGCTAACGCCGAAATACATCCACTTCAGCGGCCAGTCCTGAAAGCCCCTGGGATAAGCTATCACTGAAGGTTTGCGTGGATCGGGGCTTCCAGCTGTAAAACGCTTTCAGACCTTTTGGCCTGGAAGGTGCAACTTTTTGGAAGATTGTTGTCATTAAATTGGGCTGTGCTCGTATATCTGTGGGAGTTCAGCCTATAGCATTTTGACTTGATGAAAGGGGAAAATAGGTTATGCAGCAACTACTTCTCCTCAGAATGTCATCTGCAAACTGTTTAAGACATTTTTGCGTGAACAGACAAAAGATGACTACCGTATGTTTAACTTCTCACGTTCCTTCACAGAAACCCAGTATAGTTACCCTATTGTACACGAATATAAACCATTTCCTCTGGAAGGACCATGCTAGAGACAATATAGCATTTCTTTATAATCCTGAGAGATGTCGATACATGGCCTCATTCCTTGCATTGCTACTTCTGGCTCACTGTGGGTCTCTTAATAGCTGTAAGAAAACTTCTGCAATAACCTAGCTCTTTTCCTGAAGCCTAAATCGTCTGCACTGAGGCTTTGCATTAGCTAACATTTGAAAAGGAAGCTGTCAACACAATTTTTCCTCTGAAATTGATAGTTGTGCAGCTATACTTGAAGGCCCAACAGTTCAGCAAGCCCGGGTGAGTAGCAGGCACCAAGTCTCTCCAGCTCAGCTCCCGCCACATGTTTGTGATCTATCTTTCCTTTTTTCGCAAACATGTCTCGTTCGGCATGTGGCATCCAATGCATGTGAATCGCATACAGCTGATTCTCCCGGAGTACGTGGGGCCAACTGGTAACACGCAGATATCTGCGCCCCTTGCGTTTGCCATGTCCCTGTCCCTGTGCTCCCTCCGTCTCACCCTCAGAAGCTGCGATGCAGCCAAGAACAATCCCACCCCAATATGGGCCCTGAGCACCCACAGTACTTGCTGTTTGGGACATCCCAGGGTGCCAGGGCTGCACCACACCAGACACCACAGACAGGAGAATTTGCTAGTTCATGCCCCGCAAACTCTGTGTCAACAGCTTCTAAAACCATAGAGGTTTGGTACTTACAGGTGGACCTGAAAGAGAGAAGAAAAATAAACAATAATTAATTTTTTAATGCAATAAATCCTAACAAGAAGGGCTAGATAAACACATTGTACCATCTTTTGGGGTTGATCCTGATGCTGCTCCCATTTGCTGATGCACTTTCACCAACTCCCTGCTCGTTAATTAAGGTATCCCCACAATTAGCAGCACTGCTTAAAGTCACCATGAGTGCAGGGCAGCCTCAGAAAGCCCTGTGTTGGGAAGGCCACGTAAGTCAGGCTCTCAACACCGCTACACTCATTTTTGGTCCTTTGGCACTCAGGGTCCCCTCCCTGAGCGTGACACCACCGAGCATGGGGGGGGGCTCATTACTTGTGTAACTCCCCCTCGCATCCTGCCCGCCCCTTGGGGTTGAGAAAGTTGAATCTGGGGAGGCGAGAGCCCCTTTGCTCCTAAAATGTCTATGCGATTGCCATCAGCACCAGCAATCTTGCAAAGGCGTGGAAAGGTTAACAAGAAAACTACAGCTATTAAACACATCAGGTACCTTTTGTCTTTAGTACAGGCTAATTTTCCCCTTTGTTTCTGCCTCTGTTCCCATAGGAGCCAATCGGCCCTCTTGGAAGAAATTCCCTCAAATCCTTTGGGTTTCTTTTATTTTGGAAAGCCTTTTGGAAGCTGCCAGTGTGCAGCACTGCATCTTCCTTGTACGGAACCATTGTACAGTATATATTAGGGCTTAAACAGCACATTTCTTTCATCAGTTCCCAGAAAATTCCTCAAAATCCTGACAGATATTGTGTGCGTGGAAAGAAACCCCTGGACTCACTATTTTGTGGTTTCCTCTCTGTGGGAGAAGCAAGACACACCATACAACTGTCAGGGGTTTCTACATTTTCCATACTTTATAGACACTCCGTTTTCTTTTTTTTTTTCCTTTACATAAAGTGCCAAGAAGTAAAACTAAGCAGTATAACAGGCGAGCTGACAGATAACAGGCAGCAACCTCTGCTTTGCACGGGAGGCAGATGTCACGGTGAGCACCTGCAGAATACGTCGTCATCCTGAAAATGCCCCTGGCTGAAAGTCCATAAAAGAAACTGGAGACTTCGGATGAACAAACATTTTCCGCATTGGAAATCTCTCACTTAGCGTGACTCCTTCATAACAGGGACTACGGCAAACAGTTTGGCTATCAAGCTCTGGTGACCCCAAATTGCACTGTAAAATGCCATTCTTAGACTTTTGCTCACCTTTCATCATGGTTGATCAAAAGAGGTTACCTCTAAAGGGTACCTTTTGGTTAAAATAAACAAAATAATAAAGTTTAGCATCTTTATGGTGACCGACAGACAGAGCTAAGGTCAATGTTCACAGCCAGAAGGCTCAACTCAAAACAACTCCACCCAAATTTAGGACAGGAGCTCAGGGGGGACCCAGATTCGGTTGGTCTGGCAATCGCCCACCATCGGTGTTGGTGCTGAGGTTGCTATCCTACTTGGTATGCCAAGTCTAAACAACAAAAGCTTTTCTGATCAGAGAGTTCATTTTGGAGGGCAAGGTCAGACTCAGATCCAGGAATCCTAATTTATGCCAGACTGGGAGAGGAGAGGGGGGAAAGAAAAAAAAAAAAAAAGAGTTTTCTGAGTCTGTCTTGGATGACAATAAAGTTCTGCGAGAGAACTGTTTTGGAGAGATTTTGTTTCAGAGTGAGCGCCCTGTCACAAGGTCAATGCTTATAGCTTGCCAATACACGGACTTTATTTCCATTAGCAACACTATAGACCCTTAATAACCCGCCTACCCATCTGCGTGGGCTTGGGGCACTCGTGGATTGCATAAACAAAACCGTTCAGCTAACACTGAAAGAAAGATTTGAAGGCAAGCAAACCCTGAGCCATCCCTGCCCTTCCCGACCAAACGCGACCAGACAGCAGAATAGCCTGCAATGGTATTGCAATACTGCTGAGAGAAAACATAAGCTTTTGTTTGCTCCAGAAGTTACATCCACAGAGCAGAGTAAATCAGCGATGCCAGCAGCTCTGGGACCATCAGGCCACACACCCCACACAGATCAAAGGCAGGAGGCATATTGGAGGCCCATCTTTGTTACATGCCCTCTATAAAATTAATGGTTATGTGAAGGGGGGGCTGCACAGTCTTGTGTAAACACACATCAGTGAGCTCCAGGGACACACTCTTGGCTGCAATAAGTCAATCAGTAGAGACCATCCAGGGACTAGGCTTCAAATGCCGGGACCATCCATGCGACCCAGGAGAAAGCAAAGCCCTCCGATATAGTCACTTCTGAAAGCAACATCATCTTGCATGGGGTGGAGGAGGAGGAGGGAAGATGTCCTGAGGACAGTGGGGAGGGAAGAGGTGCTGCCGGATAAGCTGTTGCAAAGCACCGGGGATTTTACAAAGTGAAATAATGCTTCAGCAAAGTGGATTTGTCATGTTCTGTCACGGTGATTAACGAGAAGGCCAAGCAGAGCTTCTAAAAAGGCTCAGTCTTTAATATAACAAAAAGTAATTTAATGCACGTTAGAGGAAATAGCGGGCAAAGGAGGGAGGGGATCCTCGCGCCTCCGCTCTCAACCGCTCTAACCACCGGTGGCCAGGCTGAGCCAGCATCTCTCACACTGCACCAGCCGTGCTGCGTGCAGTGCACCAGGCTTCCTCTGGCCAAAGGTCTGGCAGAGCTGCCCTGGCCTGGTCAGGGATGCTGGCAGCCCTCTAAGCCAAGAGAGCAAGCCTACAAGTCGAGCAGGCTGCACAGGACCCTTCGTGAAAGCAACATGAACTGCAACAGAGTCACTGCAACACCACTGCGCATTGTCCCTCACGCTCCCTGGATCCTGCAGTCCCAGCCAGATTGGGGCAGCTATGCAGAAAGAGGCCCGATTGCGCCCACGTGGGCCAGGTCTCAATGGTGGTGAACTCCGAAGAGCTCCACAAACAACCAAGAGCCAACAACCTCAACAGCCACAAGTGCAAATCACACCTATGGGGGTTCCTTCCCTCCCACATTTACAGCAGGCTCTTTTGGGGCGAGACGGAGGCGGTGCTGCTTAGGAGACGAGCGAGATCCCCTTTCCCTAAATACCCAGAAGAGAAGGGACAACAAGTCAACAGAGCAGGGATCAAAGCTACCGTGAACATTTCTAAGCCCATTTCATAACTAAGCCCAGCCAGCAGACAGACCCAGAGCTCCCAGATCACCAAATTCCTCAGCCTTGTGCAGAACAAGGAGCCCACATTTGTAATTAGCACCTCCAGATCCCGTGTGTTTTGAACCTGATCTTGCCAGGACCAGAGCGATGCTGGCGTGCGGGCTGCAGCACGACCATCCGCCCACAGTGGGCGGCTCAGGAAGCATCTCTCTGCCAGCATCTCTCTGAAAGGCACTGGAGGGCTGTAAGCGACTGCAATCGCTGTTTATCCAGCTGCAGCGCTTGTCGAGCAGCGGGGGACGGAGGAGGGGATGGAGCAAACGTGTCAGGAGTGGACGAGTGGGAGGAAGCAGTGGCCTCCTGCAAAGAGGAGACCTCCAGAGCACCTTTGAAAATGAACATTAAGAAAACAAAAAATTCTTGTGGGGGTACCCGGGGTTCCTCCAAACATATGGCCTCTGAAAATTAGGACCATCTGCACTGTCCCTTCTCAGTTGCTCTGGATTTTATGCAGATAGAAATTTTCCTTAAAGAAGCTCTGCCTTTCCTGTAGCCCAAGTGAGCAAATGAGCAGCCATGGTCTGCACACCTGTGATGAACAGCAGGGCCATGCCACAGAGCCCTCTGCTCACTTGTCCTTCCCCGTGGCCCATTCAACCAGTGACTATCTAAAACAGAACTGCAAGAACCCTTTTCCCTCACCCACACAAAGAGATAAAAAGCCACCCTCCATGCTATAGCCTCTTTGGGCTCAGAAGAGATGCTTAGTTTTGTAAGTGGGTCATATTTATCCTGATCTGGAAAGTCCCATGTCCCAGAATATCAGACCTTAAAAGCTGGACAGTATTAGAGCGGGTCAGTGTGGTGCGAGACCTTCTGCTGATGGCAGAGATATCCTCCAGCTTCGGAGACAGCAATGCTCTCTGGACTGATAGGATCATTGAAATGATCCCATCCATTTAAGGGCATTTCCTGCTGTCTGGAAAAGTGTCCGTTCTTAAAAGGCTCTCAAATGCTGTTTCTTTTTTTTTTTTTTTCTCTGGCTTCTTGGATTTAGGCAGCCTGGTGTCTGCAATGTGGGTGTCTTCCAGCCTGGTCCAAAAACTCACATATGAAGGATTTTTTTTTTTTTTTCTCTATAGAATACACGAGATGAGGAGGACAGAGAGGGAACATAAAGACGTTATTGTTGCTTCCTTGGGTCATCCTCACTACACACTCTGGCAGAAAGGGAGATGTAAACATGTAATCCATCCCTGTGAGGAAATCCAGCCATTTCACAGACCCAGAAGGCAGCCTTAGCGAGTTAGAGAGATACAGTTACTTCCTGACATTCAGGACTATGTTAATTGATAACAAGATAGCTGTGGCCAGGCAATTAGTTATGAAATGCTGATTAAAATGTCAGCAGCCCGAGCACGACCTTGCCCGGGGTGGCAGGGAGCCCCATGTTGGTGGCCCCACAGGCGTTTAGTGCACCGTGACCCCGTTTCAGAGCAGGCAGACCCCAGTTGGGTGCATGGAGCCCAGACGGTGGGTTTGGCCTTTTTTAAAGACTGGCCATGCTGCAGTTTTCACACAACAGATCCAGGGGACTCATAGTCTTTTAGAGACATCTTCCTTATCTCCATCAGGAGACAAATGATATGAGGGGAGGTGGAGGGAGCATTAACTCAGAGCACTGCAAATGAAAAGGCAAAAATGCCATGTGCCTTGCCATAATTCAATATTTGTTGTAGGGGGAAGTAAAGACAACAGAAATCTTGAAAATAACAAGAGAAATTTTAAACAACAGTGATTACCCAAAGCAAACCCTCCAGAAATTTTCCTTCAGGTGTTGTCAGCAATAGCAGACAATCTGGGTGTATAACTCCCTCCAGAGAGCACGAGCCCCTTGCAAAGGCCAGGCCCCTCCATCCCCAAAACATCCCCCTCTTGGCTACACCCTTGCAGAGTGGCAAGAGGTTCTTCAAAGGATCGCAGAAATGTTGGACAGCAAAGAGGCTACCAGGATTTCACTGCCAAAAAATGTGACCAACGCTAAGCTGAGGCACCAGGTTATGCCAGTCACTCAAGCTCGCCTCTGAAATCAAACCCATGACATCACTGAGACTCGGCAGTTAATATCAGCAGCTGTTGAGGATAAAAGTCACTGCTCAGGCACTCTGAGCATCCCGGCGCACCACCACCACCAGCCCCTGCCAAGGAGAAGGCCTCAAGCACAGCACCGAGAGGAGAAGCCCATGGGAAGCCATGCCCAAAGCGAACAATGAGGCGGAGCCTCACAGAAAAATTAACATGATTAAGCAGCACTCTCAAAAATAAAAGAGAAGGTCTGGTAGCAGGGTTAAGCCACAGGCTCTACCTGCATCTCCAAGCATCCTCCTGTTTCAAGAAACATCTATAAGGACGACAGGAGCCACTCAGCCTCCAGAGCCAGAATCTGATGAGGAAAATCTGGGCCGTTGGCGTAACCGCAGCGAGCCCATTAGGCAGATTAAAGTGCTCAGAGACTGGGTTCAATAACAGACAAACAGAAATATTCTGACAAACATTTGGGAGAGCCCCTTGTGAAAACAAAGGGCAGGAAAGGGCCAAGAGCAGATGGCCCACACGGTGCTGGCTGCACCCAGGACAAACACAGCACCTTCGGCACTGCTGTGAAAGAGATGGTGGGATGGCCGACAGGGCAGAACAATGCTCATTTCGGGCAAGCATCCATGGATCAGCAAGCTCTTTCCAAAAACCAAACAATCGCGTTTGTCCCTGCCATGCTGAAGCACTTAGCACCACAGAAAGCAGAGAAAACAGGGCTGGGAAGGGCCCCTGGGGTCAGCTCACCCAGGGGGTTTTCGCGCTTCGGATCTGGAGGCCCCCTCGGGGTTTTCCAGTAGCGGTGCGGACCCCTGGATGGTAAATTGAAACCGGATGGTGGCAGGCTTACTCCGCTCCACCACGTTCTGCCAAAGAGCCAGCGTGCCCCCAGGCTCGTGCAAACTGCCAGCTGAAAACCACTGCTCTTGACAACCCCCTTTCTCTTCTCCTTTCTGCCTCCCCTGAGCAAAGCAAACAGAGATTAAAGGATTCCTGGGGAATGAGAGGGACACGAAATCGAGGAGGGAACATCTTCAAAGCAACCAAAGGAAAAAAAAGTCTCTACCTAGCCCATTTGGGCAAATATTTCTCTAACCTGTTGCTGTCCTCTGGGGATGGAGACACCACACTCTTCCCTAGTGCTCCGGTCCAGGCAATACCCACGCCCTGACTCATAAGGCCATATCTATTATCTTTCTTAGAGACTACCCAAAATTTCCAGTGTTGTTGTTTAAGTCAGGCGATGACCTCTCTGATGCACAGCAGACTTGAAGAGCAGCTTTTTTTATTTCTTTCCTTTTTGCGGTCACCTTTTATACATTTGAAGTCTGCTGTTCCCCACAGTCTTCTCTTGTCCTTAGACTAAACAAAACCTAATTCTTCCAGTCTCTCCACAGAGGCCATGTTTTCTGGACCTCTGATCATTCTCGTTGCTCCCCCTCAGCAGCCCGTTTGCCTCCAAGTGTCATTCTCAAATAGCAACCTGCTCTCCAGCTCACCGCGTAAGTCAACGGCAGACAACTTGGTGAAGGGAGAAGACATGGTGTCTATTGACCTTATCCACAGGGTCTTAATCACACAGGGAAACTGAGTTCCTCCCTGTCACCACCTCTGCCTTGCCCTTATCTTCTGACATGTCACTTGTCCTCCATGAGCCCTCAAAGGCTCAGAGATTTGTTGCAGCGTTTCTCTAGGAAGCTGGTGTCCTTGTTGTCTGGTGTGACCTGCTCTCATGCTCCACTGAGGAGGAAGGTCTCCTTCTCACTCACAGTGAACTTCCTCAGCATTTTCTTGGTGTCCTTGATAATCCCACCTCCCCCTAGGCTTTCAGATTTTCATCTCGCATACCCATTCATTTGAAATCCTTCCAGCTTTACTTTTCTTCTGTCTTGAATTTCAGCTCACTGAGAAGTTTATGATTTTCTTTAGTTGACCTCTTCCTATAACTTCTTTGCACTGGTACGGTTTTAACGCATGCCTTAAACTGAGTTGCCCTGCCAGACTGCCGAGTCTCCTCAACTTCTTCCCCAGGTCTTGCTCTCCAGGGGCACTACGCCACTAATTCTCCAGCTCCTTCTGTGTTTTTGAAGTCCACCTCACACACCTAGACATTTCCACAAGCACCTTGCAACTCAGTCTGAAGACATGCATGCCAATGCAACAAGCTACCACTCCAATAAAACCCTACTCTTGGCAGAGCAGAAGTTTGATAGCCTCTCTGCAGCTCCCACCCTACATCCTCTAATACATCCTTATTCCATGCCAGGAATATGGAAGGTGGTGTACGAAAGCTCTAGAGATCCAAACCGCGTTGAAAACTGCAGCTGGTTACTCAGAAGTCTGATATTCCTCCTCCGAGGAGCTGACCGCTGCTTCAGCACTCGGTCAAGCCCTGCACGAGTCCTGCTCCTCAGAGAGCTGCAGAATTAGGAAGGAACCACAGGGAAAAACTGGCCAAAGTAAACCATAGCTGGGTAAAGCAAAAAACAAAATACATGGCACTTTTACTTCCTGCTGAAAATTACCATCTCTCTCGTAATGTGGTTGTCTGGGAAAAGTAGAAAGTTGGAACTTACTGTAGCTAATAATTATTTAAATAAATTCTCTGATCATGCATTTAAAATGCAAATACATTTTACTCACTTGTCAAATTGCATAGATTCATTTTCTTCCTACGTAGTTTTTGCAATTAGCAGCTGATTTTACTATCTAGTGCACTGTTTTTTTTTTTCCCTTAATTCTTGTTACTCTTCCCTCTTTTGCATCTGCTAACTCTTTTCTTCTTCCTTCCTCCTTCCAAAATACTTTGCAACTTTTATAACAGCAAATTCTGTCACCTACCCGGGAAGGAACAAAAGACCATTGTGTTCAATTTATCTTTTAATAGACTCCTTCCTCAAATACCTCATGGACTGCCAGTACTGTCTTCCAGACCCTGTCTCACACCCTTTTGAGTTATGAAAATGTCTGGGAGGGTCTTTCCTTTAACGGAGACATTTTTCCACCCGAGATGATTGATAGCTCCCAGTTACCACTAATTACCCTATCAGCAGTTGGACATAAGCCTAGCCACAGCACTCTTCCTCCAGAGGCCGGCAAGGCATCCCTGTCGCTCGTTATCCCCCTCTTCAAGGATGGAACAAACTTGACTAATTAGAGACACCATAAATTCTTCCTTCAGGCTCTTTCCTGATGCACCGCCTTGTTTCCAAACAGAGCATGTGGAGGAGAGTGGGGCTGATGCTAGTCCTTTCAAAAAGAAAAATGCGATGGAGTTTCTGAGCCCAAGCGGGTTTGCTCAGCATGTTTTATTGCACAGGAAGAGAGAGTATTCATTCATTCATCCAAATCTAGCTGATGCTTTCTTAGCACGTCTCGAACTCAGAGAGATTCACTTAGCTTGGCCACCCCTGCGCAGGGCTCTGCCCAGTAGAAGACAGGCTGGGGCAGCGTGCACACATAGAGACAACTCGCGTTGGCTAACAGGGATAAAAGAATTCATAGTTTTTCTTACCTAGAATGAACTGAGTGGGCAAATCCCTACAATGTCACCCCCAGTACCCAAACCAGATGCTTTGCACAGCACACACGATAGAGAGAGCCATGGGACTGGAAAGGCAAAAAATAACCCCAACCAACTGCTGCCTCCCTGTTGAGCGTGGTCTGGAAAGCACCTGTATTCTCTCATCTTCTCACTGTGGGAAATTTGACTCAATGAATAAGTTTGATAAACTCTGTCAGGACCTCCATCTTGTTTGAGACTGAAAGATTTTTCTTATTTAGGCATACAGGTCACTATTTTTTAAGTTAGTGAGAGACCTCACGATAATGTCGAGAAGAAAAGAGAGCACAATGAAGATGGAAAAGAGGTATCTTCCCCTGGCCCTGGAGTAGAGAAAAAAATAACTTTGAGGAAAAACAACCAAGTTAAGAAACTATTTATTCTGAAGCTCTTCCTCCCAGCCAAAAGGAAAGTCCCTGAGAGCACAAGGGCATTATTGGAGAGAAACTTCTCCAAAGTACATGGGGTGGGTGGTGAACACGTACTGCAGGGACACATGCTGCTCAGCCACTGCTAAAGAGCCCCAAGTCCCACCAAAATAGCAAGCCCTCACTGTTCTAGAAAAAAAGAGCAAAGAGGAGGAATGAGGGCCGAGGTCTGCAGCAGTTTGCTGCATGGGAAAGGCACGTGGAAAAACCCATGTGGAGGAGGAGGCAATGGCTGAATGCATGCCAAACCACACGGGGCCAGGAACAGTGCATGCCCCGCACCAGCCCTCGATCCAAGAGTTGCATGTTTGTAGCTTCCCCTCCTAAAGGGCCTGAGAACCACTTCCCATCACTGTGCCAAGAAACTCCAGGACCCCTGCCCATTAAGAGTCAGGTTAATGCAACAGCAGACTACAGGGATCTATCCAGGATGGCTTTGAAATTCAGGGAGAGAAATATTCACAACCACACCCAATAACTCCCATCTCCTCCAGTTTCCCCAGAAAAAAAACACATTTGCTCTAAGCACACAGGTCATCTATAAGCAAAAGATCACCACACACATGAATTGGTGGTAAACTAAGAAACACGAGGCTACATCTTTCAAAAAAAAAAAACCCAAACCACCATACTACTTTCCCCTTCTCCTTTCCTTCTGTTTTTAAGCCCACATTAAATCACATAGCACAGGGGATGCCAAACAGCCTTGCAACACCGCATCTTCTCCCTGAGTTTCAGACAGGTCACGGCTGGGTACGTCGCTCCCTGCTGAGCAGGGGGCTGAGATGTGGCTCCCTCACTGTGGCCAGGGCTGTGCTGCAGACCCAAAAGCTCTATGGAGTGCTTTTGGGGTTTTAACCCCTCTTTCATCTGTGTTGCGCTTGTATACAGTAGGACTTAAGAGGGAGTTAATCTGTAGGCAATGACTGCCGTTTTGGGAGACCTAACTACTCCCTCTTTGCTGCCAAAATCCCTCTAATAAGGAGCTAATATTTAAAAACTAAATAAAAAAGGGAAAAAAAACTCCCAGCCCATTGTGTGCTTCAGCTCTGTTAGGGACAAGGCCAACACACAACTCCCAGCAGCTGCCGTTGCCTCCAGCAACATCTCCTCCCTTGGACGGCAGTGGCTAATGATAGAGGAGGAGGACAAGCAAAGAGCAGCCACTGGGATATGGCCACGTCCACCCAGTGCCATGTCCCAGTACCAGGTTTGGCCTCAGGAAGACCCCTTCCCAAAGGCAAAGCACAGCCCGCGGCACCACAGTCCTCTCCCTGCTGCTGGTTGAGCCGCACAGCAAGGGGAGCCTGGTGTGGATGGGATCGCTGGGTGGTCCCCAGCATAGCGCACACGCTGCCCGGAGCAATACCAAATCATAATAAACAAGTCCCTCGCACAAAGCCCTGTCAGTGCAGATTCCAGTTCAGCTGATATAATCTTCATCTTCTCTTTGAAAGAAAGGAAAAAAAGAAAAGCAAAAAGAAAAAAACAGACATCCTAAGGGAGAGGAGTGAGGCAAGCGATGGATTGATACTGCCCGTGTGTGTCTCAGCCCCCCGGCGTGGGGAAAATGTGCTGTTAATCAGCTGCCTCCCTGGGGAATACGCTGATTTAATTACCTCCTGCTTGCACAGTCCGGCTGCAATGCTGCTCGCCCAAGACATCGCATGAGGAAGAAACAGACACCAAGCCTCAGCAGCCAGGTTGGAATGGGATGGGCAAGCAGAGCAGAAATTGCCCCAGCCCTGTTTTGGGGAGCGAGGGAGTGAATTGGTCCAGGGAGGCTGTGCAAGTTGGTTGCTTCCCAAACCCATACATGCAAGAGGTAGATAGCATCAAAGGGCACATCACCGCACCACCAGAGCCACGGGCACTGCAGAGGGGATGGATGCGTCAAGGCGTCGCCTTTCCCCATCTGAAACACAACCTTATTTTGGGGGAAATACATCAAAGACGTGCAATGGGCAACAAGGGGGTTTTCAGATAGGAAAGGGGAGAAACAGCCAGATGAAATGAAGGGGAGATGCTCAGTTAGCAGGCATCATGCCACAGCCCACTCCCCTCACCGGCTGCGCGGCACAGACCTCGCACGTGAGCACGTCTCTCCAACCCTCCGCCCGTCATGCCGCTGGCATTTTGCAATGTTAATCTGGGATGCGTCGGAGCATCGCTCCAATGCAGGCAAATATTTTCCGGGGCTTATGTTTCACAATGCTTATGAATGTCAAAGAGGCAGTACACAAAGGGGCATAGACCCGGTCCAGCTCCTGGAAGGGGAGGAGCTGCATCAAGTGCATCCACCCTCAAAGCGACTCACTGGACAGTCACTTTGAAGTAGCTTCAGCACGAGATGTGGGTTTCTGCTCTCCCACTTAGGGGACAGCAGGGATGTTTAATAATTAATGGCCGTACGCTTGCCTGCGAAGGCCGGCACGAAAAGCGTTGCTGTGTCTTTAACAGCTGCCAGCGATGGGAAACTCATTGGAGTGTGTGTTCGGAGGGGAAGAAGGTTAAGATGATTAACTGGTGCTAACAAGTTTAGGATGTGGAAGAAGTATTTTCTTGGACGTCCATCAAAGAGAGGATTGAATGTTCCCTGGCGGGGGGGGAGGGGGGGAGGGGGGGGCGGGCAGTATGTGTTTAACAGATGAGGTTTCTGCCTCCCGAAGCCACCCAACCCCGCATGATGCAACCTCTCCTTTTTAAACGGCTGCCTCTCCCCCTGTCCCATCAGCTGTACCTGTGGCCCCAGCCTGGCACGGGGGCTGAAAGGCGATCCGGGTGGAAGAAAGCCGCCCCTCTGCTCTTCCTGTTGATCCGCGCCCTGGGACACCCTTTGGGCACCAGCGGATCAGCCTGGTCCTTGGTCCCCGCCGGCTGGGCAAAGGCGCGGGCAGATGCCCGGAAGAGCCAAGAGGGAATCGGGTTTCACCACACCGAAACCCAACGCCCCAGAGAGGAGGGCCCCTCTGCAAAACTCCACTCTGCCCTGCCACAGGGACGCCAGACAGAGCCATCCCTGCCACTGGTCAGGCCAGCAGCCTTTTCACTTCCCCATTGCCTTCTTGCACGCGGCGGCAGCTAACGTTAGTGCCAGAGCAAAATCCCCTTGCAAACAGCTTTGGAGCGAACCACTTGGCGCCTGCAACATCTCCCTTGGCCCGTCCCGGGTATTTTCGGTGCTCTTCGCCGGCTGGCGGGCGCCCACACTTTGCGCAAGGAGCTTGGACGCCGCCGGGCGCCATGCCCCGCCGTCAAGCCTGGCGGCCGGTACAACTCGCCCTCATTCCTCCGGCCGCCACAAAGCTGCCAGGATGGGCAGCACACGCGAGACCCGCGTCGCAGGGCCCGGACGTGCGTCAGCAGCTGACGCAAACCAGCCCGGCCATGTGCACACAGCCCAGGCCTGGGAAAAATCCTCCACCCCGGTAGCATGCTCGCACTGAATCAAAGCCGTCACCATACAGTAGCAGCGCAATGTGCTCTTTGGGTTTCCCCAGCCAGCTGGGATGTTTTTGCCTTGCTTTGTCAAGACGCTGATTTATGCCCATATGTACCATATACATTGTAAGCACAGGCACGCAATGGTGTAAACACTTCCACCAAACATCTGTACACAAACCCGTCAAATATGCAGAAGCTCCCTGCTGCAGCCCTCGACGTGCATCCTGGGCGCCCCGCAGGCAACCTGTCGGGCCCCGGTCTGCGTGCAAGATGCCATTCGCCACTGGACCTGTTATTCAGATGCAGCCTGGCAGGGACGGTTAAAGGTCACGGTGGGACCGTTACCTGATATAAATCGGCACAGCCACAATGCTTTTGTCCTGCATCAATCTGTGCTTCAGGCTGGAGCCTGCCGCAGCGGGTATCTGCTCCTGTGCAGTGCTGTGCGTCCATTCCTCCCTCCAAAATCTGCCTTTCCCGCGCATTTAATCCTCGATATCTTTCTCTGCACCATACCCTTGTTGGGGGAGGCTAGTTTATCCCTGGTTTTGGATGGAGGATGGCCATATGAACAGCCAAGGCTTCTCCAGGGGTGGGATATAACATTTGGGATATAATATACAAGCACCATTAGGGTTAATGCTTGTGCCACCGGGACTCATGCACACCTGGACACAAATGTTCCCCCATTTGCACCTTTGGGGAGAGCTCAGCCTCCAGAGAAAAAGACCCGCAGCAGTTCTGTGTGTTTGGGGGAATTTCCTTCCACCTTCCAGCCAGTTTAAAGTAAAGTAAAAAAGCTTAAAATAAAAAGTTTAAAATAAGAAAGCGCATAAAAGGACAAAGAGAGGAGCCCTGGGGCATCCAGGAGACAGGCAAGAGGGAATTATACAAACAAGCAGATGGGTGTAAATAAACAGGCCACCTTCTTGCAGAGCACTTGTGCCCATCATCGTGCCTCAGCACCTTCTCTTTTTAATACATTGACATTTCTAACCATATTTTGGACAAAGAGGGAAAGACAGAGGTTTTTGCCTTCCTAACTCTATCGGCATGGTAGCACCATAAAGATGTGCTAGCCCCTCCAGCCATTTTGCAGCCCAAGCAGCGTTCATGGCTTACGCAAGCCCTCCCAGTCTGCACTGTAGCAGCAACAGCAGGTTCATTAAAATCAATTAAATACTCCTTAATAAAGTCAGTTTAAATCCCAAACGCAGACTAAGCCGGATGAGTTGATGCTTAGAGGTATAAGGAGCATCCTTGCTCCCTCTTACCATCCCTCAGCCACGGATGTGGCAACCTCCAGGTGACAAAAGCCAAGGCGGGGGTGACTCTCCGACCCACACCAGGCAGTTGTGTAACAGCACGGCTGCCTACGTGTTCGGAGAAAGAGAGTTAAGCGACCAAACAAACTGTTTGTTTGTTTGTTTCCTGAATTGTTCATCCCCATCTATTCATAACTGCTTTTAGAATCCGTGGAATTCATTGTGTGGTTTGCATCTTCAAAACAAATGAAACAACAGTATGTCTAAACCAAACAAACCCCAACCCAAAATACAGCCAGCAGGCCAAGGCGCATGAGCAACCTCCGAGGCTGAAGTGTGTGTATACTCTGGAGGGCCCAAAAAATGTGGATGGGGGGGAACATATTTAAATTTCAGGGAATAATACAATTCCCAGAGATCTTTCTTATAAAGGGGGGAAAAAAAGGAGGAGAAATATTTAAGCAATGATTATGCTGCAATTTTTCTTCCAGATGTGCCGTGCCAGGGGGATGCCGTGCCAGCGAATCGCATTTTCTGACATGGCAACGTGCTGCTCTGGCTGCGGTGGTGCCGGATGCCCGTCTGCGGCAGCCCAGGCGCTGCTCCCTCCGGAGCTCAGCTCTCCGGCCAGCCCGGCCGCGAGGGCTTTGCCAGTGCATTCAAGGGAAAAAGGCAATTCAGAAAGCTCAAAGCTTTTGGCAAGGAGTGACTGCTTGAGACAAATGTCCTTTTTTCCGATTTTTTGGTTAGGGGTTGTCAAAAAGCTGCATTTAGACACTTTTAAAGCAGAAACCACCTTTTGCATAGTCAGCATAGAAAACCATGCTGACTTATCGTCCTGAAAAGGGCTCAAACACAACACCATAGTATTTCAACTAGTTCAGTGCACCTCCTGGAGGTACCTCCCGCGGGGATGGGTGTTCCATTGCACACTCCCACCTCACGTTCCTCGTGGCTCTGAGCCAGGGCCCCCGACATGGCTCGTGGCTGCCAGCATTTAAATAGCCGGGGTGACCTTGCTACACCCTCGCCCCACACCAGGGATCCCAAACACCTTCTCCACCACTCAGGGCTCACCCGTGTGTTCACACTTTTAATCTCACAGGAGCCCTCAGATCTGTCCGAGCAGTCCCAGCAAGCTGAAAAAGGACTGCGTTAAAAATGACAGCAAGAAAACATAAAAGCCACGAAAACAACCTGGCAAGAGGTGGAGCACCCCGGCCAGGGTAGAAAGCAGGCAGGACTCGAGCACTGACCTCCTTTTTGGTTCACCTTCCCAGAGGCATCTGAGGAGGAGATAAGAATCCCAAGGGAGAAATGGATGCATCCACTTGGATGCAATATCCTATCCAGGCACTGCGGTGCCAGGGCTCAGCCCACGCTGCCCAGGCGTCTGCCCACCCTGCTGCAGCCATCCCTGCCACTCTCCTGTCCGCCAGCTCCAGTCCTGCCCTTCCCGACGTTTCCTCCCTGTGCTGGCTGCCTGCGGGGCCAGGCAGGGGTCGGGACATGGGAAATCCTGCCGCCTCCTGCCAGCTGGCCCTGCCAGCTCTGGTGACACATCCTGGGTGGGAGCCAAAGTCCCACCGCAGCCCCGTACCACTTCTTGCTGACCACCTCCAGCAGCTGCCGCTGTGCTGAGGGGTCCAGCTGGGACAGGAGCAGTGTGTCCCTGAGGGGGCGAGGAGAGGGCGAGCAGGATGCCTGGATCGAATGTGCCCAAGGCCCCGGGGTGCGACTGGGGCCATCGCTGCACCTTTGCTCCCGCAGGCCACCCTGCAAGCAGGGAAACAGCAGCAACGTTTTTGAGTTGCGGCAGCTCCTGCTGGTATTTCTGTAATGTCAGTTGGAGCTGAAAAGAGTGGCCAAGTGGCTTTCCCTGCACCCTGGGCTGGGGCAGATAGGGGATGAGAGTGAGGTTTTGTATGAGAAGAAATGCCCAGGGGACATTCCCTTGCAAAGCCTCAAAGACATTCTCGAGAGGACCCAGTTCCTGACCAATGCCAAAATCCTCGCAGCTGCCTCACACCAGCCCCCAAGCCCCTGTAACAGCAGAAGGCACATCGGTTTGCGGCAGGGTTGTGCAACCTCCCTGTGACCGCCTGTCCCGGTCCCCTGGAGCCCACAGGGCCGGACCTGCCTCCTCCCGCAGCCCAGCTCCCTCCTCTGCCCCCGGGTGCTGCCGCAGGGAGGGATGGAAAAGCCATTCGGCATCCCTCCGAGCCGCTTCCCTGCTTGCACGGCTGACCGCCTCCGGCGCTGCGGGCTCCCAACCTGCCCAAGGAGAAACCAGACCAAAACAAGCATTGTGGGGGCAGAGGGAAAGGAGCCAGCCTTTTTTTTTTTTTTCTTTAAGGGATATTGAAGACTGGAGCAGAGAGCCAGCAGAGTGAAAAACAGCCACGTGGGGACTGTGAAAATAGGAGCTGAAGAGAGGGAGATGGGAAAGGTCTAATAAAGAGAGTCACAGTATATAAAATACACAAGCACCCACCTCCGCCAGGAAGGCTGTGGGAGGGGGGGGTGGTGGTAATCCCTGGCTGTTTGAGACTGTCCAGGCAGACAGGGTCTGGATCTGCAACTGGCTCTGGATTAGACCAGGAAAGCTTAGGGTTTCACCCTGTCAACCTGAAACGCAATGCTTTTCCCTCACAGCATTTTGTTATTACGTGGCAGAAATCAAGGGAAGCGAGTTGGCTGTGAGAAGCTCCTCTAGCCTCAGGTAGCTCTCCAGAGCTCTCAGCCACATCCAGATCCCATATGGAAAAGAAACATTTCCCTCATCTGAATAAAAGTCATGAAGGGAGGCTCACTCCTAGAAATCAGACCCGTGGTCCTACCGGCATCTGCTCAGCCCCAGCAAAACTCCCCTAGCACGCAACAGACACAGGTCAAAACCTGAGCTCCGTGCCCACACTTGGCCCTGGCACAGGGCAGGGTTTGGGGATAACGAGTAGCTGGGTACAGTCATTGCTGCTGTTGAGGCTTTGGGGCCCTTTCCCAACCTGTATGAAGTTGTCCCAGGTCAGCCTGGCAGACAGTGGGGACAGAAGGGATCACACAGGTTATCGATCAGATGAAAGGAACCGAGTCATTAATTATCCAGGAAGGTTGTGCTAACCTTGGGGGTTGTGCCCTCCCCACTGAGACACCGCTAGAGAAGCCCATTGTGACCTCTGAGCTCAAAAAACACAATGCCAAAGAGCGACGTCTCACTCACAGGTAGTCACACCCAGCCCAAGTGATCTGAAGTAGCAGCTTCCCAGCCGAAGGAAACTTATATTTCCTTATCGTTTACTATAAATACAGCTGGTGCTGTTTTCCTGACTATGTTATTCCTACAGTTCTTATCACATGCACTCAGATAGCCACGGCACAGTCACACACTTCGCAGCCTTCTTGCTCCCCTATTCCCAGCTTTTCCAAATCATTTTCGTTCGCAACCCCCGTGTCCTGAAGCTCTTCTACGGCAATGGGTGACCCTGCCCAGAACCTCCACATCCGTACTGAGCAGGTCAGCGAATGAACTTGTCTTCCTTTTCCCCTTCTTTACCGTGCAGGGACCTGGCTCACAGTTAGGGATGAACTGAAATGTCACTTCTGATAAACATTTATTTTTGGTGAGGAGCATGATGTGTTTATAAGCAGCAGAGCAGGCCAGTGAGAAGCAGTGGGCATGCGCCAAGTCTTGCAACATCTTGACGCTTCTCAGTACTTCTGAATACCTTGGTCTCCCGCAAGGGTCACATTGTCTGGTCCTTAAGGCATTTTAAACACAAGGGAAAAAATGCATTGGGGAAAAGGATTCCCAAGGTCTCGGGCTGGAAGAGAGACCATGTTGAAAGAACACGACAGTGCTTTCAGGTGGCCTGTGTTGCATCAGCCTGGAGACCAAGGGGAAACACCCCAGAGCAAAGGGTCCGAGATGAGACAACGGCTGGCTGAAGATGCCTTCATTTCTGCACTGCCCAAAGCCAATCAAGACTTCACCTACCACATCATCAGCTTTGGACCATAGCTTCATTTCCCTCAACAGATTAACTGGCAGAGTGGGGGAAATTTTTACAAATAGTTTCTGTGTCCATAGGATATTTCACGAAGACAAACAAGTTTGACAGGTAAAAAGGAAGCCTGAACCTTTATGAGACATTTATTATTATTGTTCTCCTGAAGCAAAGCTGTCCTTCAGAAATACTGTGAGCTTAATGGAACGAGCGGGCACCTAAGCGTTACGAGAAACGCAGCACCAACTGCTGCCGAGGCTTCACAAGGGATGCGAGTGTCTGTAACCAAGTATTACAATCTTGATGTTGAAATACTTGGGCGATTCATCTATCACACACATGGTGTAGGGGGTCACATTCAGATGGCCTCAAAAATCAGTGAATCTCTTTTTTCTATGCTGTGCATTCAAGTTCTAAGTTTCCTTCTCCAAGCTGGCTCAGAAACACCAGGAGGATATTCATTCCTGTGGTTTTATGGCATTTATATGTCAAGTCTAGGCAGGAACTTGAAAATGGAGTAGTGCTATGATTTGTGTTCCCATTGAAGGGAAAAGGTTGAAATTTTAAAACAGTCGAGCTCAGTTTTGATCTGATCAGTGGAGAAGAGATACTTAGAAGACATTTCATTTGTACTGTCTTTTAAACTTGTTGTTTCTTTCTAGGACTTAAAAAAAAAAATCCAACAGTCCTGATCTGGACCAGTCAAATCAGGCATTTTCCAATGTTCTACAAGCCTGGATCCTGGATTTTAGTTCTTTTCCATCACAAACCTGTATAGCTTTACCTCTTGCTTTTACAAGCTGCTACCTGACAAATCCATTTTAGTCTGACAAGAGACTGTACCTCCTACGTCTGTACACAGTTCTAAACACACTGATTATGAGACAACATTACCTACAGCAAAGATAGACTCCATCATTTCATCCACCACTATCCCACTGTTGACCATCCTTAAATACACTTTGGTATGTGCACCACCAAACACTGTCAAAGACCTCACATTGGGCACCAAAAAGAACCAAGGGAGAAATCGCAGAAAATGGAAATGCTGCTTTCAGATGCTCATCCGGACACAACTTTCCCTGCATCTTTCTTTTCAAGATGAGCTTCAGCTACTCAGTTTGGATATACACCTTCAAACTCTCCCAAAACTTCATCGACTTTGGATGTGAGTGGTAGCTGGCACTTCACTATTTTTTTTTCTACACAGTCAAATACATCAAAAGACAATGAGGAAGGCTGCATGATTCATAGTAATGGAATGAAATGCCATTCACAAATGTTTTTTCCATAGCAATTTGTCGCTTATTGTATTGAAACCACTTCAGAAGATGTGTCTCAAAGAGCCTTTTGATATTAGCATGATTAAAAGCATAATGCAATTAAGCAATCCCCTAATATTGCTGTATGTTATATGAGCGGGACCTCAAGTGACCACTGCATTCAACCCCCTGACAAATGGCTGCTTCTAACAGAAGGCTGTTATTCTGCAAGATGCCTCAAATAGTTGTATAACACCAAGGAATTCAAATCTTCTCGACCTAGAGGCATTTTGGCTCACCAAAATTCAGCTGTCCAGCCTTGGTGTTGGGTCTAGCCCACGTGTCTCAAACCTTCTCAAATCAGCCAAGATAGATGCACCTCCCAAGAGCCATTCTGCTCACTTCAAAATTAATGTCTAAAATGAATGGGAACATTTGCCCTCTGGATGTATCTTTATCTCTTTATTGATTATCTAGATGCCTGCCTGGATTTATCACTTTACCTGCTGTTTCTATCATATGCGGAGTTAGTATTTACATATGTAGCGACACACATCTCTGTATTGATTTCCTATACCTCAAGCATACTGTTACACAAGTATGCATAACTTTGCATTCATATACCACAGAGCATTAAAAAAGCTTTCAACCAGATGTAGATGAAAAAGGCCCTTCCAAAGCGCTAGCCATCCCAGATCCCTACCTGCTGGGCAGTTGCATCGCTGGTGTGTCTCTCGAACTTCTCGATGTCTTGGCAAGTGGAACTTTAATTTCTGTCAAGGGAGGAAAAAGAGTAAAAGGATTCATTAGTACCATTGAAACCAAAGCCTCAAATTCTTGGAAAAGTGGGACTGAGGGATGCTGCCCAAGTAGAGATGGGAGAGACAGAGCAGAACAGCTTGGGAACGAAGAAAGGCATTAAAGTTCATAGTCTTTAAGTAGAAATGTGGGGTTTGATTGGAAGCAGGCTGAGGGAGTTTCGTAATGGCCTCCAAATGTGGTCCTCCTGACAGGCATTACAAAATCAAGAGCCAGCAGTGGCGAATAAAGAGGTGACTGTGTCCTCATGAGAAAGCCGTGTTTCTCAGAAGACCCACTCAGCAGATGAAAAATGGATATCTGAAGCAGGTACTCTTCCCCCCTGCAGCAGACTCCTTGTGCTCATGGAGACACCTGGACAGACAGAAGGGTTCCATTGAAAAATTGCAGCTGAAGGTGGCCTGAAAACAGCAATAGCATTTCATGAAACCTTCGGAGGCTGCGAAGCTTAATTTTCCTCCAGTGCAGAACAAAACAAAACCTACTGAGAGCTTCCACAAGGTAGAATCACATCAAAACGTTAATTTCCAATGAGTCTGGATTTCTAATGGTGCCGGTATATCGGTCTCCTGCTCTCTGTCCTTGTCTGTGCATCTCTTAAAGGAGTGATAGAGTCCACCTGAGGCCACTGCATCTTCTCTCACTGGAAATGTCATTAAAATTGACCCACATCCTGAGCAAAATGCACTTTGGGGACAGCATCCACACCACCCCTCATAGACATTATTAAAATAACTGTGATTTAGTGAAGGAAATGCAAATCAATCCAAATAAGTTACTCATTAATGCCTGTGAACCACACTTGGTTAATGATTTGAGATGATTTGAGAAGACTGAGCTGCTGGGGTGCCTGTGCTAAAGAGTCACTCCCTCTTCCCTTCCAACCCTCCAAGCCCAACTGTTCATCCCAGTTGCATCTTCTTACTGTCCGACCTACTGCACAACCGGGGACAATATTTCGAAAGAAATAGTCTTATGTTGAGCTCAACAGAAGCCCATGCCCAGGATCACATAGAAATGACTTGATTTTCACAAGTAAGTGAGCACCTTCCTGCAAGAAGGCATCAGTTTGAGGGAGATTTCTTTTAAAGAGGAAAAAAATAAAGCAACATATTTCTGCGTGGGACGAGGAAAGGCAGAACTGGCTGGAACACTTCCATTTTTCACTCTGAAAGGACTGGCTTCCTTATTGCAAGTCAAAATCAGTAAGGGTTGTTGTGACTGACTAGAAATTGAATATTTTCAGAGCTTTTTTTCACACGATAGACTGAAATGTTTTGATAGTGACTTGATTTGATATCAGGGCAAGGAGAGGGTTTCATGCGAGGAGAATTGCCAGTTCCCATACAGCATTTTATCTGTGTTTACCTTCTCAGTTTAAAAGCACAGATATGTCAATCTTTGCATTTGGGCATGTTCCCATCAAGCTGCTGCCCCCAGATGGCATGGCTCCGCTCCGCAGCGCTGCCTGGCTTCGAACACTTTGTGCTAATGGTCAAACATGGGCACAGATAGGACAGCAGAGCCTTTATTTGGATACTCACACTGGTATGTAGACATAAGCGTTCCCATTTCCATCTACACATGTGCCAACCAAAATGTCTGAACACGAGTGCCACATTTGAGTGGGGTTCCCATGTTTGGGAATCGGGCTTAGCACAGGGGAGGGGTGATGGTTCACACAGGCAGGAGCAGAAAGTCATTTCCTAACCAGCGAGGGTCTGACACGCTGCAGCAGGGCCCTTTATAGGACAGAAATCGGCAAGGAAATGTGCAACAGATCCCTGCCCCAGCAAGAGCAGAGGCGCCCCAGGGGCCGAAGGGGAATGGCCAGGGGGGAAGGCAGAGTTAGGGCTTGCTGCAAAAACCCCTGGCTGGGTTGCTCTGCCACCATGCACAAGGAGAGGAGCAGCATAACTGGACTTATCAGGGGAAGTGATGACCCAGCAGGACTTGAGCACAACCGGGAGAGGAACAGGAGCGATAGCATTTCCCCACGACTTTATCTGCAGGGCCGGGGTAGTGGAAACACCTGGGACAACTGAAATAGCCTTCTCAAGGATGGGGGCCCCTCAGGAGGGAGGTGCGGGTGCTGCTGGGCAGAGCTGGGAACACAGCCCCGAGCACCAGTACCATGCAGCCATCGGGCACTCACTGGCATTGGGCATTTTCCCCATCCCTGGCCATCGTGGTGCCTCCCTGGAGCCCAGGAGCTCTGCACATCCCTGGGGAGAGCAAAGGGCAGTGGTGCCGTGGGACTGCTCCCCTTCAGTGGGAGGCAAAACCTACCAGGAATTTAGGAGCGCCTGGAGTTCATTTTCCTGCACAGTCTATTAAACAAACATTGACTGCAACAGAAAAAATCCCTGGCTTCTGGAGACCTCAGTTCAACTTTGGGTTGAGATGGCGAAACAAAATGAATTCCCAGCCTTTTCTGCTTCCCTCATTACCACTGTGCAAAATACTGCCTGGTCCAACACGAGAAGCCAGCTTTGCTCAGGAGAGCAAAAAGAAAGGGCTTTCCTCTAAAACTGGCCTTTCCAAGAGAAAACGTCCATTCCCAGGCAACAGAAAACCATTCAATTTTAGGGCAAGGTTGGCTTCCGTAAGCAAAAATAAAAGAGCATGGTCTCTGGGAATCTAGAGTTTGCAATCTCCTTTCTGGGATCTGGGGGACACCTAGAGTACGAAACATCAGAGCAGCAACTGGCTACCTCTTGCCCTGGCAGAAATGCTGAAAACACTTCTCAGAGAGGATTGGCTTATCAGCGTAGCCTGCTTGCTCTTGCCTGTCATGTTTTCCGGTGACATAACGGCTGCACCTTCCCCCTACACATACAAAAGTGGCTGAAAAAGTCTTTGCCAGCACTGGGGCCACAGCTGACCGGCTCCCACATGGGGACTGTGCACCTCTGTGTATTTAGGGAGCCATCACACATCGCTGAGTGCGGAGGAAAGGGGAAAACCCTCTGCAAGAGGGCAAGGCCAGGAGGGTCAGGATGAAATACATGCTGGAAACAGGCACTAAAGCCAGCACGGGCTTTTCCTGTGGGTTTTGTTAACTCACCGCTAGCGTGACAGGAGAGGGCTGGCTTGGGTGGACAGAGCAGTGAAAGCAAGACCTCTTCTGACATTAAAAGGACCATGGCTGTGGCCTCCAAAACCTTGCAAGTGCCTATTTTGGATGGGCACTTAAGATTAGGTGAAAGAGAGGGCACTTCTTCAAAGGGGACAGATTAATACCTCTTTAGCAGTCATGGTTGGTTGCAGTCACCCGGGGAGGTGAAATCATTTCCCACCACTATCTCCAACAGCTAAAAGAAACACATCTCAAATAGATAATCTATTACAACCATCAGGAGGATTTCAAGGGCCGGTGGTTTAGTTAACTCTCATTGTTTTATCTCCAATGTCGCTGTTTTTTCTTAAAGGCCCAGCTCCTGGAACAGCGGGACCATGTGGCATAGAGCAAAGGCAAGCAGCAAGCCTTCCTAGATGGAGCAAAAAGCTTGGAAATAACACCATCTAGATTCAAGGACTGCAGGCAGCTGGAAGGAAATGGGATTTAGCTACCAGAGAAATTGGAAGAAAAAAAAAAGATCTCATGATTTTGGGGTGGAAAACACTAAGCTAAAGATCAAGGCAGGGGATGCTTAGAGCAGTCTTGCTGACCTTGGGAAGCAGAATTGAGCAGTGTGTTTCAAGACATTGAAGCAAAAGGAGGGAAAAAAAAAAAGCTTTAAGTTGGGAGGGAAAGGGAGTTTTCAGGTGTCCTTCCTTTGCTCGCACAAGTAAGGAGAGAGTCCCAGGGAAGTGAGCCTATTGGGAAAGCAGTGGCGCAGCCCCTGAATCCCTTCAGCATCACTAAAGACACGACAAATACCTTCAACACAACCCCTTGCGAGGCAGAGTGTACTCATCATGATGCAGAGGGGCAGCTAATCTTCCCCCAGGCTTTACAGGAAAACTGCTGTTATGTTATACACACACACTTCTGTTTCTACAGGCACACAAATTCTGGGGTTTTTCCTAGCAGCAGCACTGAATCCATCCTGCTTTCCACCCTGCCAAGCTTTTGGCAAGTGAAATAGTACCAAATGTTACCCAGCATGGGAAAGGACCTTGTTTTCTTCTTTGGAAAGCTTTGCCTCCCCTGCAAATGCCAGTAGTGAGTTTGTTTGTGCTCTTTGTACAAATTTCTGATGCCCATAAAGGCAGAGGAATTCCTACGTGGAGCTAAAGTTCTCCCTGAGCTACCTGTTTCTGGCCTGTTCCACACAGATGTTTTTGTGGGAAACCTTAGTCAGTTTGTGTCTGGTAGAAAATTCCCCTCTGGTATTCACCGACACCAGGCAGAAGTTTACACAGTAGCGAGTGAAGCAGCACTGGTGGGGCTGCTTCTGGGAAAGCATCTGCCGCCCTCTCCTTGCTCATCCTGAACTGAGATGGAAACACTGCCACAGCCAGCCACGGGTGCTCCAAAACTGGGCTCCAAGACCGGGAAAACATCCCCACCAGCTGGCTTAAAATTAACATTTTAAACAAACCAACCCAGCTCCTCTCCCTGACAGTTTGCTTTATTTTTGCTTGTCCAGTAGAAGGGCACCTAACAGGACTTCGGCATTTTGCACTTTTCAGTGCAATCCATACAGTGTCCCCACGGCTGCTCGCAGACCTTTGGGAACCTCCAGGGCACACCTGGGCACAAACGTGGCACAGTCTGGAGGGCACCACGCGCTCCAGCTCAGAGCACAGAGCAGTACGGGTTTTGAGCATAACCTTAGAGCTCCTCTATCAGCCCTCGCAGACTTTGCTTCTTCACGTCCCTCCAGCTGATCTGCACAGCCACCAAAGCTAGAAACGTGCTCCTGTGCCCATGGCTCCCCTCACCTCCCTGCCCAGCTCAGACCAACCCTTTCCAAAGCCAGGGTTTCCTTAAAGCTTTGCTATTTTATTTTGTGATGGATAACACTGAGCTGGCAGCTGTGAAACCCATTAAGGTCAAAACACCAGGAAACTCTGTGAGGATGTGGCAGTGAGAGGCAGTGAGGGTCTGAGCAGAGGGGAATGGATATCCTACTTTCACGTCCATCACAGCAAGCCCAGCTGCAGCCCCTCTCCCCCCAGTCCTGCTCCGCACTGTCTCTTGCTTTCCTCATTTTTCTTCTCCCATCCTTTCCCTGCTCCCCTTTATCTTTCCTGGTTTTCTCTGTCCTTCTTGTCTCTCGCCAGGCAGTCCGGGAGACCCATCCAATTTAGCCTCACTCCAGACCTAATGAAAAGGAGGACCAGGGGGATTTGTTTTTCTTTCCTAAGCAAAAGCCCCATATGCCACCCCACCATCTGTCCACCAGCAGACCCCTGCCCTGCACCTCGAGCCACTTGGCCCACGCCAGTGCCTCTGGCTGAAGTGTGGAGGTCTGAAGTAGCTGTTTTAGGAGCTTAGCTGAAGTGGGCAGCAGAGTCGGGGAGGGTCTCCTCCCTGGGGGGCCCAGCCCTCCTCCCCCCGTAGGCAGCAAACCTTGGCAGATGTAAAGGGACAGGAGACCTGGGCCAGGCATCCCTCCTCCTCCACAGGCTGCAGCACCTTTCTCCAAGCTATTTTTGAAGCTGTAGCCCAGCAGGGAGCTGATAACCCCAGTGGTACCCGAGAGCAAGCGCTGGCCCCTCAAGCAGTGGTTCCTGTCCCACGGCTGCTCCCTATACTGGCTGGGGGGGGGGGGGGGGGGGGGGGGCTGGGGCCACCCCCCCCAGGGGCTCGGGGGTGTTGCTCAGAAAACAGGGGTGCTGCTGAGCACGTGAGCATCATGAGAGCCCCATTTCCTTGCTAAGCCAGGCTATAAAAAGGCGGAAAGGTGCCGCGGCCAGCAGAGCCAGCAGGACGCAGGGGGCCATCCGGCCCCGGGCACCGCTCCCGGGAGGCGTCCTGTGGCACGTCTCAAATCACTTGGTAGAGATAAACTGCGACTTCTCAGGAGACTCGTGCCAGCAGCAGAGGGGAACGCTGCACGTTATCCCCTGCCTGGTGGCGGGGAGGGAGTCCCTGCGCAAGAGTGCAACCGCAGGACACAGGTCCAGCCACTTACGACACTTCTGCCTCCCCAAAAAGCTTTTCTCTGTGGGGTATTGCCCCACGGACCCTGTCTCCCTTACTCCTCATCCAAAGCAGCCACTCAAAACCACATCCCTTAGCTTCTACAGTGTTTGCTAACTCGAGGTTCATAGCTTTTGGCTGCAAACCCCAGTCGATCCAGGGACTGCTCCCACAAGACCCGTAAACGGTAGCTGAGCCTGTCAGCTGTAGGTTTAAACTCCTCACAGCAGACCTGCACCGCTCCTAGAAAGCATGGAGGGGTCCCCAGGTTTCCCCTGGGTGCCAGACAGCACTGCCGAGGCAGGTCCCAATAGCCACCACCACTCTGATCATCCCATTCCTCACCTCATTTGGCAATACCAGCACATGAGATTTTTTCAGACATAAACAGTTTTGGGGCTAGCCCCGGGGATCTCTGCAGCCTGTCTCATGCCAAGGCTGGAGTAAACAGAGAAAAGGAGAGGTGGGTGGAAACAGCCCCAGCCCTGAATCTTAGACCTGAGCCTCCCTGAGAGCTGTAGAAACAGGTCAGTGTGGACCTGCCTAGAGAGTTCAGAGATGTGAGCCACCATCTGCTCCCTGACACATGTCAAAACTACTTCAAAGCCCTGACGAGGCAAGGAATCCTGCAGGGTACTCATCCCGCCCAGGGCAGAGGAGTCCGGACAGCCCCCAGCAGCATCAGCGCAGCAAAGTAAAAGGTGTCAGCAAAAAAAAATCTGCACTTTGGGGCCCCCTTATCGACCTGCTGAAGCTCAGCAGCTCTCCCCCATCCTCAGAGGAAGAGCCTGCTGGCTCCAGTGGAGTTTGGATGGGGCCAAGCGGGCGTAGCAGAGCCATATGCTCTGCACTGATGCTCTGGCAGTACCAGAAACTATCCTGGCAGCACCAGTGTGCCCCATTTTCCTGAGCCAGGAGCCGTGAAAGGGGTCAGGGCTGGCACGGTGGCAAAGCCAGCCCATCACGACACTGGTATCTTTGCAGTTATGTCCTCCCGTAGCCACACCGGCTGTGGCGTGCCTTACCTGTCCCTCTCCCAGGGCTCAAACGCACACTGAATTCCCAGGTTTAACCTCTAGCTCTAACTCTTTCGGCAGGCAATACCACCAGTCACCAAACAGAGAGGGCTGGAGGCTCTTCCCTCCCTGCCAGGACCAGGGATGAGGTTTCCCCCTTTGCAAAGTGCCGGGGCTCAGCCACAGCATGCGCTGGGGCAGAGGCAAGCGAACGCCGGGCGGTTTGAGAGGTGGGAGGGACCTGAAGGCACGGGAAATTCAACCTAGCAGCATCACTTGTGCAGAAATACATTTTTAAGGGAGGAAAAAAAACCAGATAATGCGACTATGCGAGCATGCACATGCCTAAAATCTGTAGTACTGCAAACTATACACGCAAAATGAAAGGACACCGACCTCATCAAGCAGTTGGTCAACTCTTCCCAAAATAGCTGTCTCCATTTGGTCTGCTGAGAACCAGGCAGGGAGCTGTGTGGGTCTGTCCGCTTCCAAGTGGGACACCCGGGACTGCAGATCAGAGGTCCGAAAGTACAGCAGGAGGCTCAGCACCAGAGAAAGCAGGGAGATGCCGGGCAGCCCCGAGCCCAGCAGGAGAGGGAGGCGGCAGCATCTCTCCCCGTCGCCGGTCCTGGGGGGAGCCACGCACCCCCTGTCAAAAGCTGCTTCGCCGACGCCTTTCCAGCTCTTCTCCTCCAACATTCCCTCCCTGTCCTGAGAAACAATAAATAAATAAATAGAATAAATAAAGCCTCACTCCTACTCCAAGAAGCACAATCCAGAAGGCATAGAAAAAGAGCGTCCAAGGGGATCCCAGTGCCAGCAAATGACAAATAACAGCAATAGTGACAAAAGTGGATGGGGAGGGTCTTTAAAAAATAAAAACAAACCACACACACATAAAAGGGGTGCAGAAAAAAAGGATCCAGCTGCAGCAAAGAGTGGAAGGGGGGAAAAAAAATCTGATCAGGATTTTTTTTTTTTTTTCCTCCTGTGTTTCAGTCTCTTGGGTCGCTGGTAGGTTTTTGTTTCCTTCTAAGCTGCCAGTTTCAGTTCCTTTGCAGACCGGCCAGGAGCTCACACATGAAAGTCCCCATTAGAGAGAGGTAATTCTCAGCTGCTCCGGCAACGTTGTGCTCTGGCTGATCGCAGCTCCCCTGTAACATGACACACTCTCTCCGAACTACGGGGCTGGGATGAGCGAGCTGCGCGGCTTCCCAAAGTAACCTCCTCTGCTCGCCCTCTCTCTCCACCTCTCCCTTGCTGCATGATTTATTTATTTATGCAAAGCGCTGGGGTGGGATCGGGCAGTGGGACGCCCCTGTCCCGCTTGGTCCCCAAACCACCTCTCTGCCGCCAGCCCTTCCCTTTGAAGTGGCTCTCGCCGAGGTTATTTATAGCGGCAGGAAAGAGATTGTAAAGCAGAGGCTGGGCTCACACCAGCCTGCGTCTTTCCTCCCCGCAGCCGAAGGGCACTTTATGGGATGGTACAAACGGGCTGTCGCGTCCCTCGCGCAGATCCCAGGGCAGCCCTGAGGCACCAGCAGTGGGGTATTTTGACCTCAATATTTTGAGGAGAGCAGACAGACGGGGTGAGAACCAGAGGGAAACATCTGGAAACAAGAGCTGGCAGCTGAGAGCTCTGCAAAAAAACAAGCAAAGGGCAGCAGGGAGCAACACCCCAGACGGGCAAGCTGCAGTACAAGGGGGGAACCTTTTGGGCTCAATTTGGGTGTACAACCTGCCGAGCCAGGGGGCACTGAGTGCATTCAGAGGAATTAATCTGCTGAGGCCCTCTAGTGAAGCAGAGATTCCCATCACCTCCTCCGTGTCCCGCTGGGCACAGGGCGCCGGACAGAAAATCCCCTTGGCAGGGAGCGGTCTCCCCAATACGTGCCGTAGGGTAGCTCTGAGCCACGCGTCTGGGAAACAAAGCCTCTTTCTGTTCTTCAGGAGCAAGGGAGGCCCACCTCTCCCAATTTTTCCGAGCATGATATACAATATTTTATCCTCCAGGGTGACATGCAGGCTCTGCTGAGCCCCTGCCTGTCCCGTCTGGCCGTCCTTTGATCCCCTTCTTGAGTGTGCACAGCAGCAAAGGAACGCGGGGCCCACTGTGGTGCACAGTCATTAAAACCTGGGCAGCAAATTGGTCTCTTAAAATCTGGCTCCCTTGTGGCTCTTTCGCTGTCATTTACACGTTTTAAATGAAGATTTTGCGTGCAGTCTGTGCTGGAAATTACTGGCAGAGAAAACTCATATTCATCTCTTGCCCGGTCTCTGTTTCAGAGGGCTGGAAGAAATAGACCTTCTGGGAGCAGGTTAAAGCGAGCACGAGCTGTTTCTTCTCCACCAGACAAACCCTTGGAGGGCCCGGTAGCACACAGCCCCGATTCTTTGAATGGCCTCATGCCTTTCACATCCACTCGCTTCCCGAAACGGGGTTTTAGCGTCTGCAAGGCAGGAAATCCTTTCTTTATTTCTTTTAGCAGGTTTCTTGTCATCTCACTGCTCAAATTCGCGTTGCTGCTCCGGCACGCATAGAAAACACCCCTCCGATGGCTGCAGCCTTTCAACAGTTTCTCATATGAGCAGGGCAGAGCTGTGTAACCCACAGACTCAGCGCACGCAGGGTATCTATTCGTTTGGGAGGCACAGCCACCCCCGTCTCCTACCCCCTGCTCGGTCTCTTCCCAGCTATGCCTGTGTTAGCAGCCTATTTCTTTGTGAAAGGAAAAGGAGTCTTTGAGGCTGTGGCTCTGCCAGAGAGAAACCGCGGTCCATGGAGTTACCTAAGATGCTATCTACCATCACAGCAAATAAGCGGATGGTGAGAAAAGAAGGGGAGATGCTTAGAGGCTGATAATACAGTGTTTGGGAAGCGGAGATCTACACGGGGAAATAGCAGTTGGCAACTGGGATGCTGGGCATCCTAGAGAGCTCTGAATTACACTACTTAAAGACTGGGGTTGAACTACTGATGACTGCAGCTACCTACCTGTGTTATCCATAGCTTCACCGAAGGCTGTGTCTCTTTCTCTCCTTTATACCAGCCCAAGCACTAAAATCACAAAAATGCACCCTCTAAGCTGAAAACGGAAATCTGCTGGGTGTCTACATTTCATTTCCCCACACTGGCTAGGAAGAGCTCTCTGCTCTTTCGCTCTGATTTGTGATAGAGATCCTGCTGTCCAGACACGAGCATCGCCTGAATGACTCTATAAGTGCCTTTTCCTGCCTCCCCGCCAGCCCCTCTCCAGCTGATCAGTTCATTTAGGGGGTATGTCGTAGCTGCTGCAGGCTGGGGAGCCGCACTCAGCCGGGTTTCACGCGGAAGCCTTAGCTGCAGATGTGCAGGAGGGTAATTTTTCTATCCGTGAGGCATTAAGGAGCCCTGTCATCCCATGCCAATACAAATGGGATGCTAATTTAGCTGCGAACCTGAGCCAACTGCGCATGTCGAGTCTGCGGCGCTGCTCGCCAAACGAGCTGCCTCCAGAGACGGGCCCCGGCACGTGGAGTCATCTCATCGCTCCTTGAGTTGTGTACGGCCCAACCTACAGCTCTCTCAGGAGCCTCAGAGGAGGTGGGTGCTGGCCTGAAACCAGTCCTCCTGCAAGTTCATGACTCTCGAGGCTGGTCAAGTAGAAGCAGATGCTCAGCTGCAATTAAAGGGAGTGATTTCACTGACCGGTGACTCTTAGAGCAGGCTACACTGCCCTCGATATGCCGAGCTTGAGGCTACATCCCTCTCTCCTCGGGGATGTTGATGCAATTCCTTACAAGGACAGTAACCGCACACTTCCACCACTTCTAACAGGTCCTCCAGGGCAGTTACAGAC
This sequence comes from Phoenicopterus ruber ruber, assembly GCA_009819775.1. Taxonomy (NCBI): domain Eukaryota; kingdom Metazoa; phylum Chordata; class Aves; order Phoenicopteriformes; family Phoenicopteridae; genus Phoenicopterus; species Phoenicopterus ruber. Next base: position 4,531,315 of record CM020221.1, read on the forward strand.
CTCAGCACAAACATGCAATGAAATCTGGAGCAAATATAAAGCAGTATATACCTCCCAAAGCAGCTGAACCTCTCTGTACAATGAAAGAAAGCGCTTCACATCTAGCACATGGCACTAAGTCAATTGACACGCTGGACACAGTTACAGACAGGTAGGCAAGCCTCCAGGTTTGTCAGTCCATAGCTCGTACTGGCACTTTGTCCTTCTCAGGGGTGTTTGTACGTGGGCAAAGTGCCTTACAGAGAGGTTGCCTGGTGCTGCTCTGCAACAGACACACAGTGCTCAAAGGGGCATGCATGTGTGGGGACTCCTCGCGGGGCACAATGTGGTCTCAGCGCAAGAGACCATAAACCCTCTTTGACCTCAGGTAGGTACCGTGGGCATGAACCACTCCATGCCGCAGGCCAGAAATGGAAGAGCTGGACATGGATGAGGTTCTTGCTTCTATGCACATGGTTCAAGCCAGCAAGGTATCTATCTACAGCAGATATTCCTTTGGCCTGGAGAGGGGTGGGCAACAGCAGCAGGCCTTCCTCACTTTCCTTCGCTTTAAGCAGAGTCTTTCATTAAAAAAAAAAGTGCCCTTCCTGACACTAACTGGAAGTTGAAGCCAACTACATGGAGATGGCCATGCACTCAATCCCACCAGTAATCTCCAAAACTGCCTGAGGAGAACTTCCCCTTGTCAGCCATTTACTAGGGAGAAGAAACCCACCCCACTTCTCTCTTTCTTTCTGTTCTTTTTTTTCTTTCCTCTCAGGAAACGTGGGGGTCTTGGTGCGCTCGAACGAGCCATTAACTAGCAGCCGACATCTCCAGCTATTGTAAATATATTAACTCAAGGCCTTTTGCTGCGTTTATTAGACTCAAGAACAACATCTGGAAACAGATGTTTTTGAGTGCAAAGGAGAGGAGGGAGGAGGGGAAAAAACAAGAGGGGGGAAAAGAGGACTCTTGCAAGTGGAAGTGCATGGGCCTGCAGACCATCCCTTTGCAAAATGCTGCTCAGATAGAGCATTGCGAGGGGCCGAGGCCAGTGCAGCCACATCCCTCCTGGGCAGGGCAGGGAGAGCAGGACATCTCGGGGGGGCTGTTTGAGAGAAACAGCAACGGGGGAATACGAAAACTCACGTCTGCTTTCAGGGCCCTTGTGAGGAACAGTCATAGCGCTCTCACAAAAATGGGATATTTGTGGGGGAGAGATTTTTGGGTTTTTTTCCTTTCCTGGTCATGGACTTGCCTAGTCCTCAGTTGCTGTCCCCCACAGACTGCCAGGCTCATGGCGGGGTAATGTCACCTCCCCGACAGCTTGGCAGCATCTGCCACAGGGACTCACAGAGCAGGCGAGGTCTAGGGTCCCCATGGGACACCACCACAGTGGCCCATCTGCCCCAAGCAGCCTTTCCTCAAAGGGCAAGCAGAGTGGAAACCTCCCATCCCGAGGACTGCGAAGGACCAAAGGGTCCTGCTCTGACTTAGAGTCTCAATGCCATGGCTCAAGTTTAGACAATATTTAGAGAATTACACAGTGTTACTAGGGACAAAAAGCAAGCAGGCACATGCGTACTTAAAAACATATCCCATGACATTATAGGTGAAACTCTGTTCTCAACTAGCTGCACTTTAGCTTAGGTACCAGAGACGCCTAAGATACAATAGAGGTTTGAAGTCAAAGCTTCCCTGCATTTCTTTTGAGAGAGATGCAGTTGCACCCATACATATACACTTGCTTTTTATAAAAAAAACACCAAAAAACACAACCAGTATTTTGTCATCTTTAACCCCAGGTTCACCTCTGACATCTTCAGCCCTGTCTCTCCTCTGATATGCAGCTACAAATATTTTGCTGGTCAGCTCAGGAATATTGAGTATTACCTACCTAATTTGGCAGTTGTTTATAGGAAGTATTAAGTAGCCTATAGAGCAGAACAATTCCTGCCTGAGGAGCTGCTCTAACCCATTGTGGAGTTATAGAATAAAGACACATTTGATCCTTTGGGAAAAGGCTTATGAAAATACATGGAAAAAATGTACTGTCCGCGCATAGTAATATCATGGCTGTTTTCAATCACTTGGTCTCCTACAAAACAAAAGGGCTCACAGCACAATATAAACTCCTAGCCTTGACAACAGCAAGGGCAGAAAAGCAGCAGCAAAGCTAGTAGTATCTGGTTGGGGCTTTATATTTTCATAACCCTGAGCTCATTGTTGCCTCCCTCCCATCAAAGCCAAACCAGCTTCATGCAGCTGCAGTGGTGGGAACCTGTCCCCGGAGATGCGTAAGAACAACTGAGCAGAGCCAAGCTGTGCCGGGGGACAGAGCGGGAGCCCGGCCACCAGCTGCTCCTGTAGAGGTTGGGTCAGAGCCCCCAAGGAAGGATGAAGTAAACCCGGGTTTTGCACGGTTTGAGGCCAACCCTTCCTGAAGGCTGACAACCCCTTCTCCCTCACCCCCCACAGAGGGAAGGCTTTGCAGGAGGAGAGCGCCAGGCAGCAAGTGGTGGACACACAGTTAAGCTGCCCACGCTCCTCCTTGTGTTTTCAACTAACCTCTCACCTTTTGTTCAGAAGATGAAGGGAATGGCTCTGAGCAAACCAGGCTCTGCATCCTTCTTCGTAGAGGAAGGAGCTTTTTTCGCCCAACAGAAGCATTTCACAGCCAAGTTCAGGGTGGGGAGAAGTTTTACTTCTTTTCAGCAGTAGTTAGTTTGGGTTTTTTCCTCCTGGTCTGGAGCTGATTTTTAATGGGTTGTGCTCGGTGCCATTGGAGTCTATCAAGATGGTCATCTCTGCTGGCCTGATTTTTGCCGTTATCTTGGTTCTTGCAGAGCCTGGGTGGGAAAGAGAAGCTAGTTAAGAACAACAACATTGCTACAAACAAGATAAGAAAAAGCCTCCACCCATGCAGCGCTATACCCCCGTATCTTACTAGCCTGAAAATACACACAGCAGCCTGTGGGAGACGGGTTTTGTCCAGGTCTGAGATATACCTACCCCAGGAAAGCTGCTTTGGAAACACGTGCAGTTTGGGTGAAGCTGGGAAACCCCAGTGCAAACCATCACTACAAGCTCTCAGCACGGCTAGAGCAGTGCAAAGCATTAGCCATAGCAAAGAGGCAGTCAAATTGAATGCTCAAAATCTGCTCATACAGATGAAAAAATAAGGGTGAGATTTTCAGGCATGAAACCAACAGAGCCAGCTCCAAGGGCGAGAGGGAGCTACCCCTGGAACACAGTGGTCTCCAGCGCAAGGCTTGGGCTCCGAGAAGGAGCTCCTCAGTTTCCCACTGCAACTCCCCTTGGCCCCTTGCTGAGTAGAAAACCTCCCTTTATTAAAGCGAAGCTCACGCATTGCGTGCTTAGTTACTCATGCACCAAGGTGCTCGCCACAGTGCGTTGGCACACACGGGACTGACAAGTCAGAGTGCTGATTCGCATTCAGATTTACCATTAAAGAGTTTAGTGAGAAGCTACTGCTGAATGCCTTCGGCCTGGGCTATTGCATCCACCCCAAAGCCCACCCTCCTCCTGCCTCCCGCTCACCTCTGCCAGGCACAAGGGTTCCTGCTCATCCTCCACTACCGATTTCCACGCATACACGCATCTCTAAGAAAACCCTTTCACTTCTCCTTTGGCGGATGCAGATCAAGCTCGCATCCAGGCTGCCAGCAACCTGAGACAACCAGTCAACATACATGGGGTGAACACACTATAGGGTGAGCTGGAAACCCCAAAATCCTGGGGCCAAGTCGGCCTGCCCAGGCGAGACCAGATGCCGCGTGCATACCCAGAGGCAGGCAGAGCTGTGTCACGGCTCTGTCTAGGAAATCAAACCCTACAGTGCCGGGGCAGGCGTGTGTCCCTGTGCAAGCAGCCAGGGAACCCACAGCAGCTTTGCACGGCCTTTGAAGCTAATGAATCAGAGCTGGGAGGATTGGGAAACCCAGACTAAGTGTCAACTGCACTGGGGAAGCCAAAATAATGAAGCGAGGCTCCCCCAGAAGATGGATTGTTTCAGAGTCCAGGAGCGAAGGGGAATGGATACAGCAAGCTCAGGAAATTGAAAACAACTTTTGGTAAATACTTCCTCTCGCTCCAAGACTTGGTCTTTTATCAAAGCTCGTTCAGACCCTGACAGCAGCGCACAAAGTGGCTCTGCTCTGTCGTAATGCAAAAGACAGGCCCAGCGGCCAGGAGATTAGTGGCTAATGGAGCAGAGTCGGGTTCGATTTCCCTGGAAATTGCTCACGGAGGAAAGCCAGGAGACAAGGAGCACCGCTAATGTCCTCCTGTGACGCCACCACTTCCCCTTCACGGGGCAAAGCCCTCGCTCGTGCCTTCTGCCTCCCACACTGTGGCTCCCTGCAGCTCACCCCTGCACGCCAGCAGGAGGGAGAGCAAAGCAAACGTGAAGGAAAGACTTGAGCCCCATCCCCAGGAGCAGATTGATGGTGTTGGGAAGCGGCATGGCTCCCTGCATCAGGATTTTACCTCCCGCCAATGTTGCTTTTGCGGCATCTGATGTAAATCCTCCTGGCAGGGTGGTTAACCTGCCTTATTAAAGGCAGGTCTATCAGTAAATCCTCAGCCATCTGTGGAGTCTCTTCCAGCTTGTTGAGTTTTTAGCTGTCACCAGGGGTTTGTCTCCTTTTAGCAGCATCACAAGGGGACTACGGAAAGATGCTTTTTAACCCTAAAGGTGCTCTGGCAAGGCCAGTTCACATGTTGGATGCATGGGGCACACCCAGGGCTGCAGTATTCCTTTGGGGCACCGCATCCCCATCACGCTGGGGCACCCAAGGGGCATATCCGAAACAAAACAAGCTGTTTTCTCTAAAGCTCTAAGAGAAAGTGCCCAATTCCTCTCACTTGGGACTCATTAAAGTAAATGGAAAAAAACCTTTTTTAGCTTCCCTGGGCTTATACCACTTGTGTCTCACGCCAGCTTGACATCAGTGTAGTCACTCCAGATTTATGCTGGTTCAGAAAAAGAGAATCTGTTGTAACAGGTCCCAAAGAGAAGAGACAAGACCCGAGTCCTCCAGCCACAAAACTCAGTATCCATGCGGAGAAGCCAAGCCCCCCATTTTTACCACAGGCATATGAAACCACCTCTTGATGCATTATAACATTCTCCCTCTTTCTCCTCAATAAATCAGTGCTATCCACTTCGTATGCACGAGAATAAAAATAACTGGAAGTTACGCTTGAGCACTGGTACCTGCTTCAAATTTGAGAGGCCTGTTGCTGATTACAAACAGCAGGGAGTAAAGTATATATACTTACTAGATCAATATTAAGAAGTAGTAAACACACCCTTGCAATTTCCCTTTAAGGACATTAGCCTGTAACGATGGTTCACATCCTTCAGGCTCAAAATATCTCTTTTTTTTCCACCCAAATGCTGCTACCAGAGAATAAAAACACACTTTTCTTTTTTAAGAGGGGTCAGCAGGGAAAGAGAGTGAAAGCCCCCTCCCCAGGCATTGCTGCCACCACCCATCTTGCAAACACCCATCCCACCCATGTCAGGCAGCAACCTGCACAGGTAATGTACAGCACCGTGGACTTTGTGATGATTAAGGCAAAGCCACCATAACCATGTCATACCCATGTCATCCGTGGAAGTTTGGTTTGCCTTTCTCGAGGGCTCTGCTGCGTGGTGTCAGCGAGGGGAGAGCTGCCTCCCACCGGTGCCCCTCCTTGGCAGCGGGGAACGGTGCTTAGCTGCTTGCACAACTGTCCCTGCATATTTGGAGCGCAGGGGTTAGCGTGGAGGCTGAAATATCACGCCTATCAGTAGGGCCCTGTGAACAGAAAATAGCAGAGGATCTGGTGGCAGTTTCCTTTCAAGACGTACAGGAATAGCAGCACACATCTCTGCCGGATCATATGGACTGAATTCCTCAGCCCGAATCCTTCGGCTTTGAATTCTTCTGCAAACCATTTTTTCCCCCCTTGGCTTGTTTGTTGTTTCAGGACCACTAAATTACCGAGAATGGTTTATATTATATAACCACCCTGTCCTTATTGCGTTTCTGGGAGGAGACTCTGACAAACAGCCAGATCTAATTTGTACATTAAATTGGCTTCTGGGCCAGACAGTCATGTCTTCCAGATGGAAAATCCAGTTGCACTCACCAGCAGATATCCCGGCGCATTCGGCTCCCAAATCAGCTTTGTCCAAAGCATGCTCTGGCATGCAATTTGGTTTTTTACAGCCTAAGAGAGGCTGATGGCCACCGCAGTTCTTGGTGAGGCAGCATCGCTTTCCATCACCTGTACCAGTTCAGCTGTCAGCCCTGCCTCGCTGTCCTGTTGTTTTTCCTAGAAGCCTATCCGACAGCTGTAGCAGCTTTATAACTGCCAGATTTGGGATTTGTCTCCCTGGGAAAGTCCTTTCAGGTTGCCTTGTCCAAGGCTGACTCTTTGCTATGCTTGCTCAAACTGTTTAACACTACTCCAAAACAAAAATAATTTTAAGAAAGCAAACGTCATGCTGCTTTTCACGCATGCAAAGATTGGGACGGCACAAGATCCTCTCATCTCCTGCCAGGGCAGAATCAAGGATACATTCAGCCTTGGTTTAGGTTACAGCCAGGGTCTGGCCGGTGGCACGTTATGCGTGGGACACTAACATTGCTCACAGCCACAGCGTGTTAAAATGCTGCCATTGACAGCAACAAGGCTGAGCTCTCATTTCCTTTGTCGGGGGCTAGCGAGGCAAGGTAGCAACTGCCTCGAGGCAGCCCCCAAACGTGGCTGGGAGCAGGTCTCTGGGCTGCCCTGTTCAACGTGTCCAACTTGGGGACCTGGTGGGAACAGCAGCCCAGGCTGAGACGCACAAACTGTGCCTCCCAGGCAAGTGCAACGCCTGGGGCTGGCCACTTGCTTGTATTCATCCACAGGGAAACAGCACTGGAAGATGCCCATCATCTGCACCAGAGGCAGGTGTAAGCCTGCATCAAGGGGAGCCTCAGATAGAGGGTCTGTGGCTTCCTCACAGTCCCTGTGATTTTTGATTTTTTTTTTTTTGCCCTTTTAGCCTTTCTCTCACAAGCCACATGTAGTTCTATGTAGTCACATGTATGACCTGATGGATAAACCAACAACTCAGTTCTTTTCCCACCTCTGCCACTCTTCTGCTTGGTGGCCCTGGGCACAGCCTTTCATTCTTTGTGTCTTCATCCCTTTCCTCCTCAGTGAAAGGAGGCTACTCTGTAAAGCTGCTTTAAGATAAACTGCTGACCAGGGTTATCGTTCGAGGCAAAGAGATTAATAAACCGCCAGCCACAAAGTGTTTCAAGCTGGAGTTATCAAATCCCTACCTTGCAAGTCCTGAATCGGATGCTGCCCATGAACACATCCTCCTCCTGGTCTGGAAAGACTCCTGTCACCAGGGCATCATTTAAAAGCCTGCTCACGTTCATCTCGCACCTCCAAGAGACATGCTATTCAGGGAAAGGCAATGAGCGGTGCTGAGGGAGACCCGAGCAGCCCTTAGGGGCAGCACTGAGTGAGCCTCCCTCACTCCTAATGCTTTGTCTGGTGCTGATAGAACAACCATCCCCTTGCAACCCCTCTGTGTCCTTCCTGAGTTTCTCCATGTTTTCAGGGTCTTTGCCTAGCAACATGCATGGGACTGAAATGAGCTTTTTGGGCAAAAGTTAAGAGCAAGCTTCCTTGGGGCCATCATCCGTGGGCAGCCAGAGCTTGCAAGGAAGGTCAGAAGATTGTCAATCATGCTGTAGATGGGCAAGATCACTCCTGAAAGACTTGAGAAGCCCACCACTAAAAGCCAATGCTGCAGCTGAGAGCATTTGGGTAGCCTCAGCCCTGATGGGCCTTGCAGTGAGCACTGCATTACACAAGAACAGGACCACAGTAGCTGACCGGGACAGAGAAGCTCAGCCAGGCGCATTTGTTGTGTGGGAGAGCCAAGGTGTTGAGCAACACATAGCAGAGACAGGCAGATCTGCTGCCAGGTCTCCACTACATAGCCTAGCAGTACCCGCACATGTCCCGAGTCTCCGTTTCCCAGTACCTCTTGTCGGGACACACATTTAGCAAAGAAGTGTAAACCACCATCAAATCTGAGTGGTTGCACTTTACAGCCACTTCAGCTCAGGCCCAAACAATTGCACAGAGTCCACAGTAGCAAAGACCAGGCCCGTATATTATTTTAAAGGAGTAGTTTGTTTTGGTTTCACTCCCCTGCCCACATCTCTCTGAAATTGCCCTCTGTTTGTTTGGGATATTTGCAGGCATGGAATGTTTCCCCGGCCGACTTCACAAGGGACATTGCCGTCCTCACAGGCTCCGTCTTTGACTCCTGTGCTGCTGTGGCCAAGTCCTTGGACTCCTCTGCGGAGTAAATCAAATGACGTGTGCAAAAGCAGACATGAAAAAAATAACATATGCAGAAGGACTGACATGTTAAACTATGAGCAATAACTGCAGGTGTGCAAGAGAGCTCCAGGGCTGATGCTTATTGCTCCACTGGATAAAAAAAAAGTCTCGAGGACCAGGGAGCTACACAGCAGGATCCAAGTCAAACTCATGCAATTCTCCCTTCTCCCTACAAAGTGACACTTTGGAAAGTGGGGAAACTGCAGCACAGTGAACCCAAAACTGCTCCCAAACACTCAGGTTGTAAATAGCCCCCCCCCCCCGCCGCCCCCAGTCCCTGCCCCTGTTTGATGCTCCCCTCGTGCAGGATCGGGAGGCCCAGCAGCAGGGACTAGCGAGAACTGGTTTCTGAAAAGATGGAAAACAAGTTTCCTGAGGGAAAAGAAAAATCAGGCTTGTTTCACTTTGAAGGCTTGTTTGTTTGGCGCCTTTGGAAAAAGGAAAGAAAACAGTGATGTTTTTGACAAAAAAATGCCCAAAAATAGAAAGAAATAATGAAAAATGAAATAAGACAGTTATGTCTTTTGACAAAAAATGTTGGCCGGCCACACTGCTACGTCTAAGTTAGACATGGCTCAGCATCACTCAGCAGCAGCGAGGGTCCTCACAGACCATTGCTGGCAACAGCCACTAAAAAATCCTGCCCTAGCTTGGATTTCACACACCCCCCTGCTATTTATATTAATTGTCTGCAATTTGTATGAATGCTATGATCTCAGCAGCATACATATTTATCTACCTGTTAATGCTGTGCTGTCACCCGCTGCACACCAGGGTCACTGGGTCTCTCTTCTTGCTCTGCCTCCATAAAGACAGGGCCAGGTTTGCAGCAGCCGCCTGATACCTTTTTCCACTCCCGCCCTACCATGCCAAGAAGCATCCATAGTGGATCAAGGCCTCCTTCCCTCGGGGAGTTTCTTTCGTAAATACCTTCATATAGCTGATTTCTTGGGGCTGCCCTTCGAAAGAGCCACACGAGGGTTCTTGTGGGGAGCTGTTTTCAGAAGAGCAGATGGTAAGCAGTTAAATATTGTTCCTGGTAAAAAGCTAGGGCTGTGCTAACAGCAAAGCAGCCCAACAAGCTGCCTCATGCTCCCAGCCTCACTAGGACAAAACCATGAAGAGTGATCCAGAGAAGTAGTCTTCAATACTCCCTTTTACCCCTAAACCAGCTAATCTCCATAGTCATACATAAAGTATACGTGATCCTACAATAAACCGAAGAGAGGGATACCTTTTTCTTGGTATAGCCATCATGTCTGAATTCACATCACAATAGCAATAAAATTACATTGTCTTCAGTTAATTTTGCACATATCTATCAAATGTCCCATAGTCAAAACAGGTTGTCTCACAAAATACATTATCGGTTGCAAGTGTCAAAGCAACTTTTCTTCCTCCTTATCTAGACAAAACACGTTCTTGCCCCAGCGAACTAACACATTGCAGGGTTTCTTACACAATTACAGAAACCCAGGAGCTTCACTGCCAAACCTGTGCAGCCCCGTATTCATCATCAAAGCATCTAGTGCTCTGAAACTGAAAACCCACCCAAACACATCCCTTAACTCGCTTTCAACAAAAGTGACTAAACTAAAAGCCTTATGTGGACCCAGCAACCTGAACTAGTGTCCGCAGGGCTTGAGCCCACACCTCAAGGTCTGTCACTTAAACCCACAGCCATGTAGACAAAACCCATGTTTCTGTGCTGGCTTTCCTCCTTTTCCTCACATAAACGATGTGACCCAAGAGCAGAATGTGGCGGGTCGACCATGTCCTGCTACCTGTTGCCCACCCAGCCACCCTCACACACACACTTCCCCTCAGCAGCAGGACGGGGGGGAAAATGGGAAGAAGAAGCTCATGGATAGAGACAAGGATGGGAGATCCCTCACCAGTCACCGCCACAGGCAAAATAGACTCCACTTAGGGAAAATTAATTGAACTCATTGCCAATTAAAGTAGATTTGGATGGTGAGAAACAAAGGCAAAATTAAAACCCTTTCCCAAGTGTGCACTAGTGTGTACCTGCCCCACCATGGCGTCTCCACAGGCGGCAGGGGAGTCTCTGCCCCAACACCTGGAGCACACACACACACCCCCCACACACACTGACACACTCCCCCCGATGCTCACTGGGCTGTTCCTCACTTTTTTCCCCTCATTCCTCTCCTTTTTCCAGCGTTTTCCCCCTTTCTTACCTCCGCTTCCCAAAGGCGTCGCACCAGCAGGGCTGAGGGGCTGGGCTGTGTGCTGCCGCCAGAACCTGCCGGAACCGGCTGGAACCGGCTGTGCCTGGGGCAGCTCCCGCCTCTCCTCACAGAGCCCCCTCAGCCCCCCTGCCGCCCCCGGGCACAGGCACCCGTCCCTGGGCAGAGGGGACCTGCCCAGCCTCGGTGGTCTGGAGACCTGGGATAAACTAGTGCCCGCACTCGAGGAGGAGCCCCCATTTCCTCACAGGGACCACCCGAGGGCTGCGGCGCTTTACCTCCAGCCAAAGCCGCCATCTCTGAGGGTCTCGCAACCCCATACGCACATGCACCCGTATGTTCGACACACCGCTCTCCCCACCTCAACCCAAGTTTCCAGAGATGACAGTAATTAAGTTGTAAATGCTGTGCTTTCTTTCCCCCCACCTCCATATGTTTTCACTTCAGCCAAACAGCAGAAATATTTCCTGGCAGCTGTCTTCAATTGAGGGCAGGGAGGGAGGTAAGCTGGTGTAGAGGAGAGACCCACAGAAGGGACACACTCTTTGAGCCTTTCTGGAAGAAAAAAAGGGGGAAGGTGGCATTGCTCAGTTTTTCACGTCAATGATGCTAAGGACAGCCATGGCAAAGGCAGGCAGCGAGCGCCTGCCCCGTTACCTCAGGTCTCGCTGACAAAGCCTGCGCATCCAGCGTGCCCTGTGCATGGATGCTCCTGCTCCGAGCTGCAGCCTACCGCGCCGAGGAGGGTGCCCACGGCTGGGGTCAGAGGAGCTTCATAAAAGGCAGAGCGACTTTGCAGAAACCTGTCTGGAATAGCAACCCACCGAGAAATCCCTCCAAGATGCACGATTACAAGAAATGGAAATTTGGGGGGGCAGGGAGGGAACACCAAAACTCAGATCTTCAGCCCACCCAAGTCCATGGCTGTGGCCATGGCAGTTTCACGCAGAAGCATTTCAGTTATCCCTTGCATTTTGTAAGCCAGCCCCCTCCTGCTCCCCTGTCCTTTATAGCCCCTTGCATCAAGGGCTGTTAAAGCCAGGGCAGCGCAGTGAGGATGGCTAGGCAGCAGCTCTCCGCTCTTCCATCCCGTGCAGCAATTTGGGGACAGCAAATGAAGCTGGTGGGCAGCTGGCTTGGCATGAAAGAAAGAAGCCAGTCTTTGCCTAAGGCACAGCCAAGCTGGGTGAAAATTGCCTTCACCACCACTGGCCAAAATGGCATGATGGTAAAGATGATTTGCTGTCTTGGGAGCAAGGGGGCACTTTCACACTCCACTTTTCAAGCCCTGGAAACTTGAAACGTCCCCTGAAATGCCTCCTCTGTGATCGACAGCCTCCTGCATTAGGTCTGTAGAGCCCACAGCATTGCTGGCAGCAAAGGGTGGAAGGCGATGCTGTCTTGGCTTTATTCACGCTTTCTTGCGATGAGCTCGCGTCTCTCCCAGGGATCTCTATTCACTTCTGGATGCTGAGAAAAAGGTCCTTATCTTTGCTTGTGTGTTTCCTTGCCTGAAATCAAACAAGGAGAATCCCTCCCAGAATTAGCACAGCAGATAGCAGTGCAGAAGCCAAACCAGGAACGGTAACATTAGCAAACGCCACGCTGGCCTCAGCACAACGCTCCTGCCTGGGAAAGCACAGAGGCACCACGTACGTCCCCACTGCTGTGCACTCACGTGCAAGCTGCAGGACCAGGGATTAACCTCCTCAGCCAAAACCGGGAGCAGGAGACAGGAGTCGCAGGCTGAGAATCAGAGCTGGAAAAATCAGAGACCACAGCAAGGTGGAGACTGGGATCCAAACCTGCCACATGTTGGGGAGTGCTTGGAGCTGGGTTCAGAAACCAAACCCTAGCCAAAAACTCAACAGCTCCTCTTCACTGGCAAGGACTCATGCCATCACGTTCCTAGGCAGTGCTGGCCTGTACCACGTGAACAATATAAGATAGTGCGGTGAAATATCACCCGTAAGCGGCTCTTGCTCTTACAAGCTAATTTCACCTCACCCCCGTTCTCTGCACGCACAGAGCTTATTTTCCTCTCTTTCCATCTGCAGGACAGGAGGTTTTCTCTTCAATATTATAACCCTTCCAGCAGATCCACTTGTACTTTTTTTTCATATCCTTGCTGGGACATACTTAAAAAAAACTGATGCAAAGCTGTTTTCCATGGCATATCCTCCAGGCTGGCCTGCTCCTTTCCACAGTCCCAGCCTTTCTCCCAAACCCACCTTGTACCAAAAACTAACGTTTATTTACACTTGAAACACACTCCTGCTGGGTCCCGGCCCCTGTGTTGAAGTACAATAGCATTGTTAAAAGTGCCTGCCATTTTCAGAGGGAAAGCCCAGTAAATAGTGACTATCAGAGCCCCAACTAATCATTCTGCATGTGCTACCTTTGCACAGAAGCCAGCAAAGTAATAAAATCACCAAGGTCAGTGTGAACTGCTGCATTGCCCAAAACATAATCACCTCCTGCTACGGTATTTCCATAAAACCCCATCCCCTCTCCTCCCAGGCCACTCCACCCCCACATTTATTTTGCTGCACCATGGCCTTGAAGGGCAAACGTCCTCACACAGGTTTTGACATGTCCTAAATAACATCAGAGTATCTCAACTGTGCACCTGCTTTTATTCTTCACCTCAATAGCCTGCAGAAAACCCCCAAAACGAGCATCACAGTTAAAAACCAGGCAGATATAGCCACGTTCAGTGCTCAGAGCTCTGCCTTGCATGGGAATATCCAGAAAATCCTAATTTTGCAGTATCCTCTTTACCTTTCAAGTTACTCTAGGTCCCCAGTCCCACGATGGGAGAAGCTGAGCCTCAGCTCTTCGAGCAAGCGCTCCTCCTTAGCTCTTACAGCCATGTGCAATCAGGAAGGTCGCTCTTGCTGCCACGCTTCCAGGTGGTCCCAATTAATCCCATGGAGTTAGAGCACAGCACATAATCAGGAGCTCACCCGTGCAGTCAGCAACTGGGAGCCCCAGACACACTGTATTTATCTGTAAATCAAAGTGAAGCTAAGCAGCTCCCCGGCCCTGACAGCATTGGTGTGTCTCCCAGAACATATTACAAATTATTTTTATGACATGCTATGTGTCTTTCCACATTGGACAACGTGTTTACTCAAAAGTTTCTTCTGAAAAAATGCCGGGGCTATCCCTTGGGAGCAGAATAAATTCAAGAGGATATGCTGTCCTGTTTTATTTTTTATCCATCAATAGTCATTGTGCCGTTTAAAGAACTCAGAAGAGTTTTGTTAGTGGAAAGCTTTTCAACGGTTTGATTTCTATTTATTTTCCCCTCTTCTTTCTCTGCAAAATGCCACTTGCCATTCCCCCACTTTTTTCCTCCCCCTGAGTGATTATGTTAAAACTTCTGCCCGAAGGCTTCTGGCCAAATTTTGCCCTCAGGTACATACATTTAACTGCCGGAGAAATTAGCGGCTTGCTTGCGTGCAAGTTGGCGGAAGGAATTTGGCTCCATCGGCAGCACTTCCAAGCGGCCACAGAGCGCATGCACACCAATTGTTTGGACCCACGCTCCAGACACCACGGCCCAGGGGCAGCCAAATTCCCAGACCCTCGCAAGTCACATACCAAAGCCTTCACACTAGCGAGCTGCACAGGAAACGTACCTCAGCCCTCGGCGCTGGAGAGGGGTGTAACATGCCCACGTGGCATTCCGGCATGGGAGCTGGGTGCTGGCTTTGCTCTCCAGGACCTCCCCGCCTTTTTGGCCACAACCCTGCTCAGCTGCAGGTAGGGTCAGCATGGAGGAAAGTTGGTATTACATATTAAAAAACGTGCATTATCCACACACTGAGGATCTCCCTGGGGTTCTGGTGGACTGCTGGGTGACTCAGCTCATGTAGGACCCCACTCGCTCTCCACCAATTACAGAGGGAAGATGGGTGTCTCCATGCGCTGCCTGGAGTTACGTCACCAGACACGCACAGGCTCAAATGTCGCATCCTATCTGCCACCCCACACAAAGGCAGAGCGCTCCCTGCCAGCAGATACCGCTGGAACTCAGTCGTGGGTTTAACACCTATGGGTTATTCAAGAGGGACATTCAAGACTGGTTGGATCCTCTGTAGCGCTTGCAGGGAAATCGGCTGCTTCCTGGTGGAGGGAGGTTTGCTTTTCTCTTTCCTGGCATCTGGAGACATACAGCTACCTCTCCATCGTCTGCTCCTGTTCAGGCTGGTACCTCCAATGCATGGTGGCAGAACAGAGGAACCTCAAGGGTGGCTCCTCCAGCTCCCCTGGTGGACCCTGGCAAGAAGGACAGCAGGTCACAAGGGCTGTTTTCAGGACTGTAGCAGACTCGGATAACAACTCAACTGACATTGTGCCCAAAAGTCAGACAAGACCAAGCTCAGACCTTTCCCACAGACATACGTACATTTAAATGTGTGCATGTGCATACACATACATACCAGCAAACATAAAATTAACATCTCTCAGCCCTTCTCGATTCTGGTAAAAAGGAATTACGATGGATGCCAGCCTTGTGTTTTGGGATCCTGGCGTGACAAAGCTGTCTTAGAAGAAAAACTGTTTTGGGGAAGTCTGGCTCCTTCTTTCCTCTGCCCATGTGTGCGTGCAGTAGTCTCCGGGGACAAATCTGCTGCTATGGGGAAACCGGGACAGAGCAAGCAGCGCTGTGCGTGGCTGGTCCCCATGTTATTTCAGTTAGTGGCAGGGTGGTAATGAATTCCAAGATGGGTGGAGAGTGGAAGAACGAACCAGCCCAACATTAATCTCTTTTGTTCGTTCAGCTAACAGCATAATCTACAAATGTCCGCAGACTGTTCTTCAAAAAAAGAGGATAAAGAGCAAACGATGTAGCATGCCCACCACATTTCCAGCCCAAAGGCCTTTCTGGTATTTGTGTCCATCTCTGTTCCAGTCCTAACAACCCCTCCTCCATGCTGAGACACATAGGGAGAAAACAGCGTCCCTGACCCAGGACCCAGCCAACATCCTTTTCAAACCTCGTTATTCCCTCTCCTGGGTTTTGGGAGCCAACCTAAACACAGACCAAAGACCAAACCAGGCTGTTCATAGAAATCCCACAGGTTAGCTGCTGAACTGAAGACAAATAAGACATTTCCAGTCTACAGAAATTACCTTTTTGTCAACAGGATTGCTTAACAGCTCTGCACCAGCACCTTCTTCCAGAAATACATAACCGTCTCCTGACAGTTAAAGGCTGTAAAATCTTTCAGTCATTCCATTGACTTTCTTGGCCCTTATCCTGCGGTTCATGTTCTGCAACAGTCCCACTGGCATCCGTGAAGCTGATCATTGAACAAACACTCCTTGCCATCAACAAGAGCATGGGGAGGTGACTTTGCAGGCACGCACGTGACTTACAGACCTACTGGCATAGCACAAGAGTTTCAGACCTTCTGCCCAGACAGTGCTCGCAAGTGATGGACTTCCAACAGCTTTGCTTTGATTTTTGACCTGGAAATATTTCTAACCTTCAAAAGTTTCTGTACCTCAGTAAATGTGAGGTTTCTTTGGACTGAACCCGTGCTCTGGCATCCAAGCAGTCCCAGTGGAACTGAACCAAAAAAAGGCCAATAAAATGCTCGACTAAAAGAACAAAAGTAATTGCCCCCAAAGGAAGAACCTCTCCAGTGTTTTGGCTACATAACACAATGATAAAACTGAGTAAAACTGGTCTCGGTCTCTGTTGACTCCAGAGACCTGGATGGATTTTGTTGCCATCACTTTGAACTGAAGGACACAAAAGACCTCATTTATTCTTCCTTCTTCATTCCCTGCCATAAAAGCCAGGAAATGCAGTAATATGGCATTTCCAGTGCCATTTCATTCACTTTGTGCCGGAATTATTTTTATTTCCCAAGGCAAATGGAGAAGTGCGAGACAAGCGTCCATTCTTAATTCCAAATTTCCTGCCATTGACCAACTTAAACCATAGATCTAATGTTGTTAGGACAATATTTTCTTCTATATGTGTCTTACTATTGATGTTAACCACTTACTGTTTATTTCCTACAGCAGCTGGGAACATGGAAACATGTACTGAAAGGGCTGAGTCACCTCCCCGTTGTCTAATGTTAGCCTCGCAGCCTGGACACGGCTCGGTAAGGACATTCTTGCCTCCAAAACCAGGAGCCCCACCATCAGGGTGGAGCACGGACCTTCAAAGAAGAGAAACAAGTAGCAAGGAGCACTGTCAAATCAGGGAAGGTCAGACAAACGGCAAGCGGGGACGGACGGTCAGACGTTAATCCTGCTAAATAGAAAGCAGATAGCCCTGAAGGAAGGGGAACTCCTGCTACTCTGTCTCATTGTCTGAACAGCCAGGATTTCAGCTCTTCATAGACAACTAGAGCTGGCAAGGATGGGGGAGAGCCACTGCCTTTATGTCCTCCCCGGTTTACACTGCTGGCTGGAGGCGAGCCCCCAGCAGCAGCCCCTGGCAGCAGCCTGGGGACCCCCCATGGACTCAGCTTGGGTTAATAACGTCCGTCTTCCCTGGGAGCCAGGGATTTGTTGTGGAAATGCTGCCAGAGGGGCCTAACTTTGGCTCCTCTTCCCAAACATTTGTGGAAAGGCTGCAAAGCATCTGCTGGGACCCCAAGCTGAAGGGAAGCCAAAGGCAAGCAGGGAGAGATGCCCCATCAGGGCTGCAGTTCCTGCCAGAGATGTGGTGCAACACCAGCCCCTGGCTCTCCAGGGCAAGGACAGGTAAAGAGTCCTCTCCTTCCTTCCCTCCTTTCCAAAATCATCTTCCAGAAAAAAGGAGAAAGGATGGATCTGAGGGACTTGTAGGCACTAGGGGGAGAGCTCGAGGGCACTCCACCTTTGCACCTCTCCGTTGGTAAGGAAGGTGCCATTTGGGAGATAAGCAGGGGTGCAAGAAAAAATCTTCCTATTTTTTTAGGGAAATAAAAGAAAACAAAGATGGAGGATATGAGACTGCCAGCAGGAAACCAGGTCTTAGCAAAGTGAGGTGTAATGAACAGAAAACACCAGTCCATAGGGCTCTCTGCAGGGGACAGTCACAACCGTAATGGAGCCATCAGAAAAATATTGTTTTCCTTATAGTAACACCTCAAGCCCAATTTACTACAAAGAGGGGAGAGCTGTAAAAGAGTGGGAAGTCTCTTCATCCACTGCTGCTTCCCAGGGACTGCATGAGGCCAGTTCAATTTGCACCTTTTATCACCCCTGCCTGCGTTTCACTTGTTTGCAGGAACCCTCTCCCCAAGGCAATAAAACCAAAATTACTGCAGAAAGCAGGCCGTGGAAACGGCTCGCCTGGAATTTGACGGGGCTTTGCTGGGGCGAGAGCTGCCAAAAGACACCGTTGGACTGCTCTGCCCCAGGCACCCAGCAGCCCCCGAGCCAAGCTCCTCCACTTCTGTGGGTGCCCTCCCACCCATGCATTTCCTTCTGCCTCCACTTGAAAGCCCTAGCCCGATAGGAGCCTGGGGGCTGAGCCCACCAACAGAGGAAGACTTATCAGCTCTGCTCGATTTTCAGCTTGCAGGCTTTCCCCCAGCTTGGCTGCTTACTCTTGTCATGAAAATACAGACTGATCCTCCAAATTACAGCCCATTTTAGGGCTCAGCTGCTAACTATGAGAGCAGCGGGCCCCCTCCAAATTTTTTTTTCCATCATTTTTCTTCTCCATTTCTGGGAAATGAGGGTCCACAGGGCTGCTGAGGATGAGAATTGCCTCAAGGGGCACGAAAACGAAAGGAGCCGGTGCAGGCACCGGCCAGGACACACAGCACCTGCGTGGAAAAGCAGCAACAGGTGAAGTAAAGATTTTCCCACAGGAGTTGATCAGGGAGGATGTTTAGGTGCCTAACTGCGTTCAGATCCACGGGCAGACAGGATCCTTGCTGCTGCCGACCCCCAGTTCGCTCCAACCTGCCAAGGGCATCTTTGCCCATCATCTGCATGGCTCTGTATAGGCAAGAAATTCAAAATACAGGCAGTCCTGCTTTTGTGGGCTGATAACTGCTGTGAGCTGATAAACTGCAGCTCTTCGGGCTGCTGTGACCTGCCGAGCACCCCCTTCCTGACCCAGCGCTCCTCTCCCACTCAGCTTTGCTTTCAGGAGAAATTAGGCTGAGTTTCAAGCAAACCTGGGCTGAGCTTCAAGTGAGCCTGAGCCAACTCCTAATTTATGCCGTCAGCGTATTGTTTGGGGTCAAAACCACAAGACACATGGAGGCTTTGCCTCGTTTTTGCTCCAACCTGAAAGCACATGTGAGACATCCTGGCTGCATCTCGCTGCCGGCAGTCGCCTGGATCACGGCACAGGGCAGGACTCAGCTGGGAGCAAAAGGAGGCAGGTCTTGGAGGCTGGGCTGGAGCAAAGGGTTAATGCACAGGGTCCCAAGTCTGGCCCAGGCAGTTATTTCGGGGTCATGCTCCTGAGTGATAAATTCTCAAAAAACAAATCTCACTGCAGCGGAAGATGCTGTTACTCTTAATTAGGCAGAGCTGCATCTTAGCAAGTAACCCTTTGCCTGCAGGCGGGCTGTGCACGAGGAGACATGGGAAATAGGTTTCTGGAAGCTGCCAGAAGCAGCATGGCTGGACATCACCTCCAGTTAGCAGGGTGCAGGGCCAGGGCATGAAGGGTAGGGCTTGACTAGGAAAATGCTTCTTCATTTAAGGACACCCCAGAGAATAATTGTATTTTATGGATGCTGGGGTACGGGGGGGGCGGGTCATCATGCATGTCTGTCACCCTGCAGGCATAAGAGACTGATGATATTTAGCTTTGCCCCATTCTCTCTCTTCTCAGCCCCTTTTGAAACTTCACATCTCTCTCTCTGGGTCACTTTTTCCAGGGCAGGAGAGAGAAGACTTGCGCCGGGCACAGGGGCCAGAAAAGCCACTGATCCATTTCCATAGCAAGGCAGGCATCGCAGGCCAGGGGCGCACATCCAGAGCCCCCCTGCTCCCCACACGCTGGCTGAGACTGCTCGCACCACATCACAGCTGCCGGAAAGGCGGTTCGGTTCACAACACAGGAAAAGGTCTCTCACCTCATAACAGATCTGCCAGGCAAAAGGAAGAGCAGGAAGGCAGGCTTTCTCCTCTGGAGACCTCTACTTCAGTCCTATAGAATTCACAGAGAAAGGTTTGGGCAGGTTAGGGCTTTGTCTGCACTGCAAAACACACCTTGAATTAGCAAGGGGAGTGGTAAATCAAACCAACACAGGGGCGCTGAGATGGGAATTCCCTCCCATTCCCGTGAATTTTAGCAGCAGAACGGGTGGAAAAGTTGGCCAAGCTTCGCCAAGAGCATCTACCCCATGCAAAAATTCCCATGTACATGTGGCATATAGGTATGACATACAAAGTGCGCGTGAGCCACCTCTTCACAGTGTCAACACAAGAGGCAAACCATGGTCTGCAGTGGCAAGGGGAGGGTCTGTATCTGCTTCAATGGCAAATGCTGGCATCAAAGCGGCCACTGAGATGATGGCATGGAGACCTTCATCTCAGTGGAGGAGGACAGAGGAGCACAGCTCTTCTGCTCTGTGAATTTTGCTCTCCTCTACGAGAAAGTTTAGTCTTGCTGGGAGGCTGCATTTATATTGTGGCTGAAGGAATTGCTCCAAACTGGAGACCAGTAAGTTAAACAATCTCCCCAGCTTGTCTTTGTGCTGCAAACATGTTCCACAGCACTTCAATAGTTTGAGCAACGGTGGGGCTGTGTGTCATGTATTATTTCTGGCCATCTGGAACAAGCATTAACCACAAATAAGCAATTTGCTGTTTCTTTACTGCAAAGAAAGAAAAGCCGTGCCAGAGCGATGCTCATTTCCACCGATGACAGATGTTTCGGGCATGCTTGGGTACTGACTGCTGCGTGTAAACCAGAAGCTGCTCTCCTCCATCCTGAGGAACCACCAAGTTTCATGGGCTGAGATTCTGAAAAACTAGAAAGAGGTGGGGGAAAGGAAAAAAAAAAAAGAAAAATCAACCTTTTAAGTTGATTCAAGTTTACTTTTTCCCTGGGTTTTTGACCCGGTGTCCCTATGGAGTGAAGCTTACCCACTGGCTCTCTGCTCCTCCTTGCCCTGCCAATTTTTACAACCCTGGGCAGCTTGCAGGCGAAGCAGAGCGAGCTGCCCAGGACAGCCGCGTGGTTGAGGACGGATGGGCACATTGAGGCAGGGCCCCCCCGTGGACCATCTGAACTGGTGCCTGGAAAAATCCCGAAACCTGGGGATTGCAAACTTCCTAAAGCACCAGCCCCGCGTTCTCCATATCCATACACACACTTTCTCCCCCTCCCTCTCATACACATATGCACGCAGGCGGCTGCTCTCTTACTTTCAACCTCCCACACGAGCCAGAGGGACAAAATGAAATCAATAAATAACCGCTGTTAGCTCCTGCATTTTCAAAGTAGTGCATGGGGATTTGAGTACATGTAACTTCCATTAACCTCATTTAGAGTCAAAAACGTAACACCCTGGCCACCGCTCTGCAAACGCCGAGACTTTGCTGCAAGCCACTAGTGCTGGAAAGCGCTCGCTGTTTCTTTGCCCAGACCAAGGTTGGGGTTTGGGGGGGGGTTGATTATTTTTTTTTTTAAAGAAGCAAGGCTGCCGTCCTGAAGTTCTCATTTCCCCTGTTATTCTTTTCAATTGCTGGCATTATTCAGAGGGGGTCTGCGATCCAGGACCATCGCATCTGTCAGGACTTCAGTGGCAGGCTGCCGAAGCACGCCGCACTTTACTGCTAACCTGTGTGCACTTAAAAGAGGTGCCCAGACAGCCCTGTTTCTTGCAGAAGTTGCCCTGAAAATGTGTCCCAGGAGCTCCTGGCTCAGTGCAGGAGAAGTTCTAGGTACAGAGTCTGCTTTCTCTTTCCAGGCTTATACATATGCATATGTTTATTCCAGGATGGGGGCAGAAACTAGCAAGAAAATAAAACCGACAGGAGGTTGAGGCCACCCCACTGGTGCCCAGGAGCCTCTGAGACACTGCATCATTGGTGCTGCTGTCCCACCAGCCAGGAGCAGGTACACGTACAGGCACATCAGCCTCACAGCACATCCCCTCCATCCTTCCACAAATCCAGAGGATTTTCATGAAGAGCGGTAACACCGCAGAGCGCTGACAGCAGGCAGAGAGAGCAGGGAGCTGTATCCCACACGGCTTTGGCCATCAAGGTAACACCGCTGCATCCCAGCATTACAGGCGTTTGTCATTCCTCTGATAAACAACCCTTGACACCAAGTAGAAACCAAGGGCTCGCTTGCTGCAGGAATTACTGCAGCCTGAGAGCAAAGGATTTCTTATTTTTGTATTTTTCCAGCCTTGATAGGCAATGGACGTAATGAGCAAGTGAAAGCAATTGCAGCCTTCCTTGCCTTTGCTGAGTTGCACCGAGCAGCTCTCCAAACTGCAGCGCAACAGCACGTTGCCGTACGTTCACGCCCTGATCAGCCCGGACCTTTGATTGTGTATTTTTAGAGAAGCATTAGGAGACATGGCAATTGTCTTCCTTTTTAGGAAATCCTTTTCAAGACTACTAATTTCTAATCAGTGCTGGGCACAGAAGAAAACGTCCTTCCACAGGAAAGGGCCTTCAAGATGGCCTTCAAAACATTCGGCAATGAGTGGAAGGCAGGTGAATTGTTGTAGGGTTTTCCTTTGTACTCGTTTTCTCTTTTTATCTACTGGAAAGAGGACAAAAACAAAAATATGGATTTTTTTTAAATGACAAACAAAGCTAAGCATTTTTGTAAGAAAAATGGAAAAGAAAGGAACGTGTGCATTTAAATTTCATGTAACTGAAAACCCCGCTGCAGGTAAAGACACTTTCATAAGTGTTTGCTTCCTATGGAAAAAAAAAAAAATCCATTTGCAACACTTGCGTCAAAATGTTTTTAAACAAATGCCTTTTGTTTAAAGAAATTCAGCTGCATCTCAAGCAGTTTAGCACATGTAAAGAAAGTGTGCATGCTGCTGGCAGAGACATTTCTCCATCAGAGCAGTTGCAAGGCTTTCTTATTAAAAAGAGCAGCTATGGGCTCTTTTCCTCTCCCTCAGCATCACCAGTGTGGATGATGAATCCATGAGCTGAGTCAATGGAAAAAACGTCATTATATGTTAGCGAAAAAAAAATGTAATGCAAAGACTAGTTTTGCTCAATGAATGACTTGTCTTCAGCTACGTTTAAGCAAAGCTTTCAGGTCACGCCTGGAGAGAAGCAAACAAACCCCAAAAAGCTGTATTTGTACACATGGATGCACTTCCATACACCTGGTCGTAAAAGAGCAAGTCCATCCACGCAGAACAGAGCCACTGGCACAGGAAGATACGTGCCGTCGTACACAGCTGTGGAGCAGTGGAGTTTATGAAACCCCATTTACTACGTCCTCAGACATCTGGCTTGGACTCTCTGGTGTCTGATACAAGCTGTGCTCAGGCACAACCTTCCCCTCGAGCAGAACATGGAAAGATCTCTCTTATTTTTAACCTTTTTGCAAGGCCACCTGTTTTCCCAAAGCCTGAGAAAATTTAAAACCCCTGGGGATTTCTCCGTCCCTGCCCTTAGCTCAGGCTGAAGCTGGCCAGCGGGGAGGACACACATCAGAGGCCCGTGCACAGAAGCACCGGGATCACATCCCGCTTCGTTTCTGCAAGAAAGCTGGCCAAACCCACCAGCAGACACAACAGTGCATAAATACCGAGTATCTGCTCAATTATGCACCTACACCCAGGCATGCAGCAGTATAAATGACAGTAAAAAACACTACCTGCAGTGCAGGAGCGCAGGTGAGGTCTGCCTAGGGGCACGCACAAGTGTCCCTGCACACCTCTCTCGCCATCAGCCTTCCCCTCGCATAGCGCAGGATCTGCCACCCTAAAAATAGGCAGCCAACCGACAGCTGATCCCCACACAAAAGACCCTCCGTATCCCAGGAATTTCACATGGCCGACAGACAGGGGAGCAGTCCTGCTTTGTGCTCCCAGCCCCAAATACCGCTGTCAGCTCATCCATCCGTCCCTAGCGCCGCAGCTTGCAGCATCCTCGCAGCTGAGCTCGCTGCAAGCCCCAGCAGCCCCGCGCACGCCCCCACAGATGCCTCTCCCCATCTCCTGCCGCGGAGAAAGCCAACATGGATTTACACTGGCATATACAGACCTGGTCTTTTCTTATTCTTGCGGGCTGGCCTGATTTTCCATCACAGAAATTTTGTGATGGGTCTTTCCACTCATTTTCCTTCCTCAGCCTAAATCTGTTCTTTTCACCCCATTTTCACTAAGTTCTTGCAATCTTTATGGTAGTGCTTTACAAAGTCCTTGCAAGCTGCTCAGGGCAGGACACGCACGTCATGGAAGCCAAAACCTGTCAGCCCCAGCTGCAAACTATGAAACAAACCCAGACCCCAAAGGGCACAAAGCTGCCTGAAAGGCGTTGGCAAAGCACTGCCACAGGTAATGCTATGAAAATCGTGGTGAGCCTGAAAACAGTCAGCAAGCTTGGAGAGGACTTACTGTCTACTGATGCAGCACCCTTGGTATTTTAAGAAACAGCAGTTTCCCCCCGTAGCTTTGGTACTGTTATGGCAGAACCAACAACATTGCATCAACCCCATCACAACTATATCATCGTTAGCCTGGTGGCTTTGCCCCCACCCTGAGAGGGGGTGAGGAAATGGGGTAGAAATGTAGCATCTGGGGACACCAGGGGGAAACACAGCCCAGCCGGGGGGGCAGAAGGCAGGAAAAGCCCAGGCGAGGCTAGAGGCTGCCTGGCAGGACAAGCCAGCCCCCGGCACAGAGCCCGGGCACCCTGCAGGAGCAGCGGCTGGGGCTGGATAAGCCCAGGCCTGGGGCAGCACACAGCAGGCATCACTGTAAATTACCAGGGATAGAGCCGGGACAAGCAGGGCACCTTTTTAGGATGGGAACAGCCTTGTGTAGGAGAAGTCTGGGCAGTGGAGGCAGGAGCCAGCGGCTCCAGGCTCTGGCTGGGGGGTTAGCAGATATTAGGACCATCCAAGTGCACCTGCTATGGCCAGTCAGCACCACAGAGCAAGCCCGCTGCGGATGGACAGAGGACCCTAACAGGCTGATAAATGCCTCATCTTGTCATTACGTTATCCATACACGCTTAAATCCTGGAGCGGATTTTGCCGGCTCGGCTCAGCTGCATTTCCCCACTCGCGCCTGCCGGGCTGGGCAGCAGGAAGGTGCGAGTGCTGCTCTGACACCAAATCCCTTTGTTGTCTATTTATACCCTGCCCTCTGGAAGCGGCTCGCTAGCGGCTGTCACTTGGCGTCTTATCTCTCCTCGCTTTGCAAACTGTCTCCTGGCAGCCCCACTGCACTCCTGCCGCCACTTGGGAGGCTGCTCCCATCCCACTCACTCTTCTTTTTTAAAAAAAAAAGAAAGCATCATAAGGCACTCAGGTTGCACTGTTTGGTTAAAAGGCAGAGTTTTACTCTTCTTAAAGGCATAAGGATTTGCTGATGATCCCAAGAGTCAAACCATTGCCTTTATTTTGTTCCTGGCACGCAGAAGTTGATGCCTCCTTCTGCACAAGCGGGTACCAAAGGCGGGGCACCAAATAAGATTCATTACAACAAACTGTAATGGTGCCCTGCTTACATAGTCCTAGATCTGAAAGCCCTCTAAAAGAATTTCCATGTCATTATCCTTATTTTACAAAAGAGAAAGCAGAGGCACAGAGGAATTAAATGACTACACACGTGCACCCAAAAGCCACGATCCCAAAGCTTTTGAGCTTGTCAGACATCAAGAACACCAGGACAGCAGTAACCAACCCATGGATGTCCCTCCCTTCATGTCCCCCACAGTCAGCATTTGAGGCTTATTCTGTTCACATCTGCAGGGACTTCCAAAAAACAAACCACATTCCCCAACCATGAGACTGGTATTTGGACCAGCCCAGACAAAGTTTCCATTACACCACCTCTCCACAAGGCCTCCACCCCCCACAGACCTAGGGCAGAGAGGGTGGAGGGTCTTTCCAAAAGCCACCACAGGTAGCACCACAGGCTCTCCTTGCTCCGGTGCAAACCCAGATCCATGGAGCTCCCAACCCTCCACCTGAGCAAGTGCCTAAGCGCAGGTGGGGTGGGGGCTCAGAGTCACACCTGCTCCAGGACCATCTCTTCACAAAAGCTGTACACCAAGGTCAGGAAGGGTGGCCCAGCAGCTACGAGAGGATACTGGTCCCCAACCGGTGAGACCAATCTCGCACACACAGGAGGCCTCAGTCCAGCCCTGCATGTGGACATGCCCTGGAGAAGGACCATGGTGCACCCAGCAGGGATGCTCCAGGCACCCTGCTGGAGACCAACCCTCCGTTAATCCCCATTTTTCCCCACTCTGGGGGACAGGGCAGCAGACAGACACCCAGGCAGTGGGACCAACAGACAGGGTTTATTTATGAGCTGTGCGTGTCTCGGCAGCCCAGGGAGCCTTCAGCTGTCTCTGGAGCTGCTCACAAAGCCATCAGGCCAGAAAGTGTCAGCTGGGGCTGGGGGAGCCCTCCCTCCCCAGGTCCTGTTGCACAGTCAACTGCTGGGGACAGAGGAGGGCAGCCCTGGGAAGCAACAGGGCTGCTGGCACCCGCTCATCACACAAAAGCAAAAAGTGAAGCAGCCAAAGCAGGGAGCAGGCAGGAGCAAAGCAAAGCTGAGGTCTCCAGCCCAGATGAAGGGAAGGCAACAGTGTTCCAGAGATGCACAACCCCACCACAGTGGCAGGGATAGGCATGAGAAAAGGGGGTACCTTGCAGGAGGTTTGGGGAGAGCGAGAGCCTGCAGGCATCGTAGCATTCAGCAAAGTCCCACAAATGGGGTTTATAAGCCACGTCCTGACAACGGCTTGTAGGGACTCTCCTTTTTGCAAAAGGAGCACTTCTGTGTCTGGAGGCAGACTGCAATTTTCAGGGAGGGGGTGACTTGGCTGGATTATACACATGACAAATGAGCTCAAAATCAGGCTGTAGAGGCTTCAAGACTGAGCAGACCTCACCTCCACAACAGCCCATGAAGACCACAGTGCTGTTATAAGCCATCTCAGACCACCTTCCACCCTGAAACACAGCTTAGTTGTTGGCCATGTGCAAGAGCTCCTTATTTAGCTGAAGCCACATCCATCCCAGCAACAAGCAAATTCCTCCTGCCCAGAGGAGCCCGGTGACAGCAAACTCCAGCCATTATGACCAATTTCCAAAGCATTTTCCATTTGTTTTCCCAAAACCCCTTTGCCTTGTGCTGGAGGGCTTCAGGGCAGCCTCGGAGGCTTTTGTGCACCTGGGGCTGGATGGGGCATTCACTCAGACTACTCCAAATCAGTTCAAAGCACTGGTGAAGCTTTGAGTGCCACATTGTTTCCTACAACATTGCTCCTCTGGCCCAGAAGGGCTCATGAGAATGAAGGAAGCAAGCGTTACCTTCTACTTGCAGCAAACCAATTGCTTGGTGGCACTAAAAGCTAAAAAGAAATCGCTGTAAAATGCAATCCTTGTGCTATTTATGCTATTATCTTTTTAATGTTTTCCCTGGAATTTGCAGGAAGTTGGTTTGTGGAGAAGCTTTACATTTCAGGTTTTCTCAGCAGCCCGATTTGCCCCAAATCCTGGGTTTGCTGAGCTCTCCAAAGGAGGATGCCCACTAACTGGGCTCTTTCTCCCACCTCTGGGCTAGTTAAGCAAAGCTTAAGTACCATCCTCCCAGCAGGCCTGGGGTCTGACAGCTCTCCTGCCGACACGCTTTTTCCCAGCTAGAAGAGAAACTATAACTCTTCTCCTCCCTTAACAGCCTCATGACAGCTTGGTAAGAAGACTGGTAAGAGATTCTAAGATCAGTGCATTCATCCCTCCACTCCTACCTACACCTTTATGAAGGTGCTTATGCGCCTCAGGGGCCCGTAAGGAGCTCTCAGGCAGCACTTTCCATTGCACAAAAAAATTGCTGCCCTGTAAAGTTTCCAAATACTTTACATGCACAAAAATACAGAAGCAAAATCATCTCATATGGCACATGGCTTCAGCTCAGGCAGAAAGCACTCCAGGCTGTAAAAAAAATAACTACAAGCTTTAGTGATGTCTCCTGTGAGACAGGGAAGCCTTGAAAGGACATGTTACACCCCCAGGACAGGCTCGCCATCAGCCGGGGTGCCCGCTGTCACAACAACAGCTCCCCAAGCACCCTCTCCATTTCACCCAGCCAGGTCTTCCATCCCCATTATTCCTCCTGCCTCCCGGCTGCCGGTCCTCAGGAACAGGCTGGAAACGCGGTCCCAGCTCCGAAAAGCTGCTGCCATCTCCTGGAAAGAGGCTCCTTCCCTGGAGAGAGGCGAGAGCGTGCAGGGGCCGCCGGGACGCATGCCAGAGGGACCTGCAGCCACCAGCACCTGCTGCTCCAGGAACGGCCTAATCCTCCCCCGTGATGTCATACCCGTCACCCTGATGACCGAGGGTGATGTCAGAAAACAGAATTACAGGCTTGCGCTGCTGAGAGGAGGTGGGGTCCATGGGGGCAAAGGCTGGAGCCACCCCTGATTCAGGCACAGGCTTCCCGTGGGCAGGAGCACACTCCTTCCTGATAACTTTTAACCAGCAAGGGCAACACCCGGGCACCAGGGCTGCTTTTTCCCCCCTCCTGATTGCAAAATCAGAGCCTTTGACAGAAGGAAATAGTGCAGGATGGCTCTGCCGCACCAGGACCCCAACACCGTCAGGAGGGCTGAGGGGGAAATCTTTGCAACTCCCTAGGTCTCCTTTCATCTGCAGCACCCTGTGGCTACTGCCCAGCTGCCCAAAATATAACCTGCCACTTCCATAGGTCCGCACAGAGATAACTTTTAGTCCCAGGAACCTCTCTGGCACTGACACACATTTTCATAAACGTCTGTCTAATGGGGTTAGGGCAGATTTTTTTCTTCCCCCCTAAAAAATAAAATCTTAGCCATCTCTCCCTGATGCCACAAGACCAAGGGGTTCAAATTGCCTTCCCTGAACAGCGGCGCCCGCCAAGGCACAGCTGATGGCCCTGCAGCAGGCTGCACGCCGCCCGTGAGCTGTGAGCTGGCCCGTGTGAGCGTCACAGCAGTATTTATATCCTTTTATTACGCTTTAAACCATTGGGGAGAAACAGGTGCAGAGCTGCCTGAAAAACAGTAGCCAGCAACATTCCTCCAAGCCTCAAGCCATTATACACACCAGCATGGACATGCACATGCAGGAGGACAGAGCCGGACCTTTTAAATCCCCACCAAGTGCCAAAGTCATGGACAAAATCAGTCCTGGAGTTAAACCTCGCTAATGCAACTTGCCATAGAACATGCCTGGTTTTCAGGGGAAGGAGACAGGACGCCCTGGGTTAATTGATTCAGCATTGACACTCTGTTGCTAGAAATCAAAGCTCAGTTTAGCTTTGAAACCCATCTTTTATGGGCATTACCCTGTGCACCATACTGTATTACTCCAGACCGGGACAAAGACAGGTGCCACTGTACTAACTGCTTTTCAGCCTTTACTGAAAAGGATCCCTTTTCCTTCCCTTCCTTCCCGAGCAGAGGCGATCAGTGTCAGGCAGTGTCCCCTGCAGTCAAGCACCTCATAAATCTCCCCTTTGGAAAGGCAGGGCAGCCCCGCTCTGCTCCCAGCAAAGAAAGCGGGTATTGTCCAGCATCGGGCTCAGGTATGCCACGGGGAGCATCTGCACCGAAACCAAAACGCACGTGCTGTGGGACGACCGGTGCGACAGCCAGGACAGCCCAGGCTGATAAAAGACCGCAGGTTTCCTCCCCGCCGGGCTCCGGAGAATAGTGCTTCCGATTTTTACATCGCTTTGAAGAATAATGATGCACTTTATAACATATGAAATGGAAATCCCGAGATCAGGTTCGCCTCCACCGCTCTTCCTGCGGACATGCCAGGGGTGCATGTCGCTGGGTGAAGCTGGGGGGTTTCCCCTTCCCCCAGTATCATCCCCAGCAGGACAAAGCTTTTGTAGCCCACTTGCCAGCATCCTTCTCCCCCATTTCAAGGCAAAGCTCTGGGCACCTTTCCCCGCTGACAGCCTGGGTTTGCAGATCTATATAACATCTGGCTCGGCAAGGGGAGACCCCCGTCTTCCATGTCACTGCCACAGGGAAAACGCTTCCTCTCCCTCCGCACGCCTCTCCCGGGAAACCAAAGGTCGGGGAGCCGGAGGGAAATTTATGGGCTTCCCCTCTCCTAAAAGACTTCTCCAGATGCGGCTCCAACACTGGATTTTTTTTCCAGATGAAGGTAGAGAGGAGAGGGGAAGGAGAGGAGGGGACACGGGCAAGGGCAAGACTGCAGGTCACATTTTTCTGCTCAGGGCCAATGCTTGGGGCAGAGGGGCCGGCGGGTGGCCGGGCTGCTCCTCCCGCTCAAGCTGCGACAATGTCAGAAGATGTCGGGCTCCACAGGGGACACAAAACCGACTCAAGCTCCAAGTTCCCGGCTCATACCAGACCAATAGCAAAAATCCCCACCATAGCAGCCAGCAGCTAGAGGTGACCCTGCAAAAGCACCTCGTGCAAAACAGGGATATTCTGGTGATTTGATGCAATAGCCCACACTGGGAATAAGCAGCATTTTAGGGGGGGAGAGGCATGGAAGGTACTATGCAACACCTCGCCACCCTGTTTCAGCCAGATCCACGAGCGCCAACCTCACCAAACCCCAGTGCCTCCTTGGGCAACAGGGCCGGAGGGTGACATTATTTCAGTGCCCCTGCTTTTTGTAAGTCACCTGCAGGCAGGCAGCCTCCAGCCTCCCCAGATCGCCTGTCGGGAAGAGGACATGCCACACATTTTCCAGCTGCTTGTACCTGCGCCAAGTCTAAATGCCACCCTTAAAAAATACCGGCGGGAAGGAGAGGCATTCTGCTGGCCACTTACCCCCCCCCGGCCAGGCCACTGCAGCCACCCAGTTATTCTTGAATGAGGCAGCAACTTGAAGCAGCTGAGCGAGACTCAGCCAGGGCTTTCGCACCTCCCCACGCAGGTCAGAGGGTGACAGCCTGGTGTCACCCACAGCAAGGCAGCAGCAGAGCCACAATTGCACACCCAAAGTGGCTGTGGGCGGGGGGAGACATTCCAGGAGCTGCTGTTGGCATCCAGGGGCTTTGGCAAGTGCTCCTAATGAAATTAAGCTCCCACGATGCTGCTGTCTGATCAGCAGCCAGCCCTGCTTTGCTTTAGCCCAAGCAACTTTGATCCCTCTGGCAAACAACCCCAGGCACCTCGCTGGCTCCCCCCAAAAGCCACAGCCTCCACTCCCTGATGGAGAGAGGGGGCAGCAGCAGCTCCCACGAGAACACCGCTCCCACGCAGAGCAAAGCTGCCCACGGCCCCGTGCCAGCTTGCATCAATGTCCAGCCACCAAAAGCATCCCTCAGCCCCGGACAAGGGCACCCAGCAACCCACGGGGCCCCAGTCACAGCCTGGCCGGAGCAGCTCTCCTGATTTTTTTTTTTTTTTTTTTTTTTAATTGAACAGTGCCTTATTTCAAGGTCTGAGTTATTCTGGGTAAATCAGGATGACACCATCCAACCGCTGAGAATTACCTTCAAGCTTCTGCTGCCTTCCTGCCCCTAACAAGCAGGAGGGGGTGGCTGGGACAGTTCAGGGAGGCATTAGACACCCCAAAGCCCCACAGGGCACATGGGAGGGCTGAGCTGGGTGTCATCTCCCTGCAGGCCAAGCTATTCCTCTGGGGGATTTGCACCTCCCGAAAACTGGCACAGGCCAAAGGCTATCACATTGCTGACACCGGGCAGGGAGAGCTCGGCAGCATCTCTCACCTCCCCTCAAAAACACATCCCCGCAGCTGGCGGTACCCACACAATCCTCCTCAACATCACTCTGAAACCAGAGGTAGTTTTGCTGTTAAAGAGCTGCCACCTCCCACCCCAGCCCCACGTGCATGTCAGGGCGCGATGCTTCAACAGCACCCACACACGGTGCGATGGGCAAAACACCCTGGAAGTCCTTCCAAGGGCAAGGAATGCAGCAGCTTCAGCTCTGCAGCCCCTTTGAAGGCATCAATCTGCAAAGGCAGCAAAGCCCACCTCTGCCTGCACCCAAGATACAGAATAGGAACAACTTTCCTGCCAAATTTGTATAGAGAATTTGCTTAAATGTCAGGCTGGCTAAGCAGGACTCCATGGTGCTTATTTAGAGCGAAATAATATGTTTTTCTCTGTGCAATGCACTCCAGTCGCCTCTTTGACGCTACCCCAAGCCCTGCTTGGATGTCTGGACCAAGTAGACCCACCTGATGCCTGTGAGCATCCCAGAACAAAAGGCTTCTGTGAGGATGAGGCGGGTGTCCAGGGTGGGAGTGCGGAGGCCACCAGCAGCACATGTGCAGCTGCCCCAGATCCAAAGGGATGCACCGGCACGGCAGGGAAAATTGATGATGATGAGGGAAGTCCATCAGGCTGCATGCCGGCCCCGCAGATTGATGGCCTCCGCAACGAGCCGCGCATAATGGCCAAGTTCAGGCTGCAGTGGCCAGGAGCTGAAAGGCAACAGCCATAAATAAGCTGGGGAAAAGAGGGAAGACAGAAGGCTGGCAGGGATAAATAAATACTCACGCTGCAGCGGGGAGGCGCGGGGAGAGGGGCTGCAGCACTGGAACGGGATGCAGCCCACACTGGGATGGAGATGCTGCCACAGAGGTGGCTGCTTTGGGGTGAGAGCTCCTCGTTCAGTAACACCAAGTAAGCTGTTTCCCCCCCAAACCATCTTCCCACCCAAAACCACAACCAGCTGCTAAAGGGGGCCATGTCACATATCCTTCCCCCACCAAAATATGGGGGGGCAAGAGTAACCAAAGGAGCTTGGTACAGGGGGGGTTTAGGTTACAATCCCACCATCACCAAAGCTCCAGCTCAGGCTGACACTTCCCCCCAGGACCTTTGCATCTCAGCAGGTTTCTCCACGACTGGCCTGGCCGGCTGGGCTTCCCTCGTCACCTTCCTCAGCCAAAAGTATCAACCTCAGGCTTTTTCCCCCTTCAGTTATTGCCCATTGATGAATAGAGGAGACGGGGGGAGCGGAGGGCACAGAGCTGAAGGTTTCCCTCATTGTCCCCCATCTGCTTCATTCAGGCCAGTTACTCTTCTCCGGCTTAAATAAGCCCTTTGCATTTTGTTGTGGTCTCTTCTCTATTTTTCTCGCCTCCGCCGTTTTGTCAAGAAAAACCTTGCCCAAAGAGCCGCTGTGATTTACTGCAGCGTTAACAAATGTCAGAGCTTGGGAGCCTTGTAGGAACCGCTTGCTGGCAGCCTGCCTGGACAAACATACTAAAAGTCAGCCCTGGCGTGGATACTTGAGGAATTAGTGTCCGTACAAAGATGCATTAAATACAGGGAGAAAGACGGGCAATTTTTACAACGGAGGCTTGAAAGCTTCCTTGGGGCTGTTTAACATATGGTGCTTCTCCTCTGCACCTGCCCCGCGGCCCCTCATGAGAGCAGCTCCCGGATTCCCGTCCTTGTCACCAGACCCAAACGCCACTCGAGTGACAGTTCCCGATGGGCGCTGCCTGTCTGGCAGGGGCTGCGCCCACCTGCAAGGTGGGGTTTTGTACTTGTGGGTTTTAACCGTTCATTTTTCCCCCAACCCTCTCTGCCAGATGGGTTTTGCTGGTGGGGGGCACATTGCAGAGCAACCCCTGCTCAGTCAGGCAGGGTTTCCCGCTTGCTACCAAAAATGTATTTTTTAAATGCAATAAGTCGGGTGGGGGGGAATCCATAAATCCAACTTTTTGCCCATGAAATCCTTACATCCAGCTCAGCCATAGGGGAACACATGAGACCCAGGGTACCCAGGCAGGGAGAACCATTGGGGAACCAAAGACACATTGGCCAATATAATGATTTTTAAAAACTCTCAGCATTTCCTCGGTGGCTGCCAGCGGCTCCCCAGCCCTGCCTGCGCTGGCTGGACCATTGCTGCAGGCAGGCCAGGCCGGCCGTGCATCCCACACAGCCCCGCTGCTCTGCTATTGTCATTTGCTGAGATCCCAAGCGCTGCATTAAAGAGGAATATTTTGCGTGCATGTTGTGCGTGTTTTAAAGGTTAATTCCTCCTACAGCACCTTCTGCTCGACAGATTTGTCCAGCATCATCCGCACCGTAGAAAGCAGCCCCGTGCCAGGAGAGGCACGCTCAGCTTTGCAAAGCGCGGCCAGGCAGTGTTCCTTGGCCGATGCCAAATTTCAAAAAAAAACCAAAAACAGAATATAGAAAAATATCACGTCCTAAAATAAAAAAAAAATAAAATAAATACCCCCTGGGGCTCTTGATAGAACAAAACATTTTTCCCAAGCAATTCCATTCCCATGTATGCACTGCCTGGCTCTGAGGAGGGGTGGATGGGGAAGGCTCTGGAAAGGCAGTTATATGAACTGATGCACTGTAAATCTCCTGCATTAAGTGGGATATCATAACCCACAATAATTTAGCAACTTAAGGATCATCACGTCGACCCAACTGACATGATGTTACCTTAGTTTACCTCTACGTCCTGCCTCCAAAGCACAGCTCTTTGCCCATCAGGCAAGACTCAAGGGAGCACGCTGGGAACGGAGGGATAAGCTGCTGGAAACCTCTCCTGGGTATTTATGCAGATGGCAGGAAACAAAAAGAAATCTGAAGGTCATCAGCCAAGCGGTGCCTTGCCAACACTGCTTCTCGTGGGCATACCTGGGGTCCCTACCCGCTCTCCGGGAGAGCTTTCCCGTCTCCACTGACCACGGTGGAAACGCAGGCAGCACAGCGGATCAGGCTGGAGAAGGGCTGCCCAGCCCGGCCCTTCGCCCCCCTGAAGGCTCCCCAGGGACCTTCATCCATTTAGGGCTGCAAACTGCCACAGCCAAGCACACAACCTACACGCGTTCTTCTGGGTGCGAGGGGCAGGCAGGCCCTGTGCCAAGCAGAGAGGAGGGACTCAAACCAGGGTTGGGGAGGGAATGGAAAAAAGAGCATTTTTTTCCCCACACACACACTACCTCCTCACTGAGCAGGGCCAGCAGAGGCAAAGCCATCCCGCTTCAAGCCTGGACCTCGCGTCCTCACCCCAGAGGTTTGCCTGCACAGCTGCAGCCAGGAGCAGGAGGGTCCCACCTGCCCACTCCCCCACACCGCTGGCCTCACATCGGGCACAGCTTGCTATTCCCAAAAATGCATTTGCTGGATGAAACCCTCTCCTCCCCCACCCCACAAGGGCTTTTCGCCACCCAGCCTCTTCCTACCAGAAAGCTGCTCCTCCATGGGGTAGCTGCCAAGGACTCGGGAAGGGGCTTTAACCTTCCAAACAGCCGGAGCGCAGGAGGCAGAGGGACCTCACGGAACAGCCCTTCGGCACAGCAGCTGACCCACCTCCACGGAGCAGGAGCGAGGGACTGCTCAGCTCTGTCCCCAAACCTGCACCCTTCCACACCAAGCCAGAAACAAGGAGGAGTAAAAACCCCAGGCTGGGCTTAAATAGCACCAGCCCATGGGTGTGGGGAGGCCCCAGGTGAGGCTGCTCAGGGCCCTTAAGGCCAATTACTGCCCTCAAGGCTCGACACAGGGAGATGCAACTAATAACGAATCCAGGGGTCCTGGCCCTGCTGGGGCTTGTTCTTGAGGGGGGCTCACAGTGCTGCCTGCCCCTGCGCTGACTCGGGGCAAAAAGCCTCTTTATTTGCCCTGCCAGGCAAACAAAGCTCAGCTCGGGTACGAGCCAAGTCCCGAAGCGCAGGGAAAGCGGCGGCTCTGGCCGCACTTCCTGCCGCAGGATGCCCCGGCACCGCTGCGGGGCCGCCGGCTCTTCCCTCGGCCGCCCCCAGTTCCGCGGATCCAAAGCCCGGTCCCGGCCAGGTCCAGCATATCCCAGCGTCACCAAAGCCGCCTCTCCGCCCAGCCCGGGCTGC
Source organism: Phoenicopterus ruber ruber (assembly GCA_009819775.1). Classification (NCBI taxonomy): domain Eukaryota; kingdom Metazoa; phylum Chordata; class Aves; order Phoenicopteriformes; family Phoenicopteridae; genus Phoenicopterus; species Phoenicopterus ruber. Next base: position 4,566,907 of record CM020221.1, read on the forward strand.
GGCACCTCTGACAAAGCCCAGCCTGTTCCTCGCCTTTCCACCAGTGCCACGTATATCACCGGGCTCCCCTCTCGGCTTTTCCGTAGGAGATGGCCCCGCGATGAATGGGTCCCTGTTTCGCCCTTGTTGTGGGACGAGCGGGAGGGTTACAGCCTCCGTGGCACTTCGTAACTCGGGATTTTATTAGCCCCTGGCTGCTCCGATTCCGAGAAGCTCTAAAAAGAGACTTTGATTTCCAGAGCCTGTTTTTTCTTTGGGAATTAAAATATCTTTCATCGTCGCAAGCGGCACAGCAGAGTTACAGAAAAAGGGTGGGGAGGGAAATTAAAGTAATTGGGGGGAATTACTGGAATGCGCGGGGCCTCTCCGGGCGCATCCCCCCCCACAAGAAAGGAGCTTCCATCCCATCTCAGAGGGGCAGGAAAACTCTCTGGCTGGCCGATAAGCGTTCCTCTGCCTTTCAGGGACACGGCGAAGCCCCTGCGCGTGGACCCAAGGCGGAGGTGCGGTGGGGAGCCCTTGGCAGAGGCTCGGTGCAGCCTGCCGCGGGCTGCTCGGCCCCGAAACCCAGCCCGCCAGCTCGTCGGAGCCTTTACAAGCCCCCAGACTCCCACAGAGCAGGAGCAGAGCCATTTAGTCCAGGTGAAAACATTTTTCTGCTGAAAAATAAGGAAAAAAAAGCTACTTAGGAATGCTGACTGGAGTTAATAAAGTCCAGAAAGCCATATAAAGAGTAATAAGTGTTGAGAAAGGGCTCTTTAACTTCTATTTTAATACAAATACTAGATCAAAAGTGTGTTGCTGTGCATTATTGGCTGAAGTGCACCCGTCTTACTGATTTCTGCTTTCCAAACCATGAAGGCTTTAAAACCCTGCCCTGCGGGCTGCACTGCCGGCTGGCCCGGGGAGCTCTGCCGTGGTGGGAACTCATCCCAGGTTGCTCTGGCAGAGGCCACGCGGTTTGGCCCCGGAGAGCTGGGCCCCATGGCCAAGACCTTTTTTTTTTATCTTAATTTTTTTTAATCTTTTTTTTTTTTGTATACATAAAGATTTGGGAAAGCAATCTGGCTTCTAGAAATACAAAAATGCTGAGCCAGCCCCGACCTGGCCGGTGCTCCTCCAAGGTGTCCTACGGAGCAGGGCTGTGCTGGGGTATCCCGGAGGAGCGCAGGGATCTGAGGGTGGAAACGGTGCTTTACTCCAAAATGCCCTATAGCAAACACCCCTATAGACACTGCTCCCCGACCCCACTTCAGACCTTGCCAAAACCCTGTTTCCACCGGTGAGATCTTCCTGCGAGGGGTTACACCAACAGTAATCAAGAAGCCACGGGGATCCTCCGTCTGTGTTTTACGGGGCTGACCTCGGCGGGGTGAAAAGTACAGGGGGAGCAGCGGGGAAGGCAGCGCAGCCCCCTCCTCTCCCACCTGCTTGTATTTTTAATTTGCTCTCTGCAAATCCCTGCTTCTGCAGCAAAGCCGGGTCACTGCCGCAGCCTTACCGGGGCCGGCGGTTTGGGTGCGATAAGGAGAGTTGGTGAAGAGCAGCGAGGAGGAGCGGTGCCGGCGGCAGAGGGGCCGGACACGCTGCCCTCCCACAGGACTCCCCGCGCCAAAGCCAGGAGGGGTGGAAGGAGAGGTGACAGCATCGTCAGGGGGCAAGCTCGGGTGAGTGGCCACGGGAGGCAAATTTGGCCAGTGATATAAGAAATGCATATTTTTCCCCCCTCAGATGCCTCCTCCAGGTTTTCCCCCCTCACCAGTAGCAGAGCTCATTTCTGCCTGGGCGAGGCTGCTTGGGAATAGTGCAAATGCAAAAAACAAGCAACTTGCTGAAATAATAAATAACTGTCAAATAAGTAGCGTAAGAAGCATGCAGGGAGCTGCGAACGGTCTCACTCGGCCCCTCCAGCGACGGGTACGGCCAGGACAGCCATGGCCGTGCCATGGCACAGACCTTCAGGCCAGGAAACGGTCTAAATCGGGCTTCTCCCCTTCAGTATCCCGGGCTGCTTCCTGAGATATTATTGTTTTCCTTCGCCCTCTTGATGTATTGTCCCGTAGTATATTCGGGGTTTCCCAGCGTGTGCCAAGAAACCGCTGGCCGTGACGCACCAGCCTGTTTTTAGGCTGCCAGCAGCAGCTCCTTCCTGCGGGGAGCCAGGAAGCATGGCCCCCCCGGGGCTCCCCGGGGCTCCCCCACCTTCTGGTCCAGGGGAACCAGACGCATTCTTTTTTTAACGCCGTCAGGAGATGTGAAAAATAACCATTTGGGGGAAAGAGGATGATGAGCAGCGTCTCTGTAGCCCTGTGAATTGCATGGACTGTCTGGAGAGCAGAGCCCATCGTGCTGCTCCAAAACATAAGCCATCCCCTGCGTTTTCCTGGATTTGGCCAAATAAAGAGGGGGAAGGAAAAAAAAAAAAAAAGACCAGGCCACACCTTTCCTCAGCCTGGTTCCCAGGCAATAAAAATATCTTGGAGCAGGAGCCCCGGCTTCACAGCTCAACCACTGACGGAACTGGGTTGTGGGCCAAGGCAGTGGGGACCTCACCTGCGTCGCTTGGCTTTGCTTTCCCATAGGGTGGATTTTGAGGACCCCAGATCCCAGGCAGCATTGGCAGAAGCCGTTTGAGTAAGGAAATTAATGGCCTTCCCTTCCCAATGCTCCCATGGACCCCCTCCTCCTCCTCCCTGCCCATCGCCTGCTTGCGGCACTGGTGAACCCCTGCAAACTCCAAAAGCTCCCCTGGGGACCCATCGCCCAGGGCCACGTTTTTCCAAGCGTCTCTCCAAATATATATGTCAGCAGCAGAGAGGGGAGGAGAGCAAGAAAAAAACCATTTTGCGAGTATCCGTCTATTTGCAGATCATTAATTCTCCCTGGAGAGCCCCAGAGCTCTTTCATCTGCTTTTTGCTAAGTTTAGGTTAGGGAAGTTCTCGGGCGCAAGCGCCGTCAGGGAAAGGCAAAGCCGCCCTGGGCTTTAGCAGATCACTGAGGAGGAATTTGGGCAGGCAACAGGAAAGCTCTTTCCCCGGCTGGGAGGCACCCAGTCAGGACAGAAACAATCCTGGCTGCTGAATGCTTTCATAAAAGTAAGAAGAATAGATGTTTACTCGCAGGAAAGCGAAGAACGGAAAAAGTTATCAACACCATTGTTTGCCGCAAATAATTTCACCTTCTCTAGTCATATGATGTATTCAAAAAAACCCTGCTCTTTCTTATTTAACATCACATACTGGCAACTACGTAGCACCTACGTAGCTGGGCTCGCCCCCGGCCGGCCCCGACAGCTCGGCTCGGACCCACCCCACGGCAGAGCCCGTGTCGCATCACCTCTGCATCGCTTTCTCGCTCCCGGCGCCTTGTGGCCAAGAAGGCCTGACCCCAGTCCCGCTTTGAGAGCTGAGCTGCCCCTCTGCGGCTGCATTTACGGGGCTGACAGCTCTTTAATTGCTCTTTATGAAACACCCTGCCACAGCCCGGAGTGCAAAAGCTCAGCTAAGAAACCATCTCTAACCCGTGCTGGCTGCAGCATGGTTTGCCCGGGGTTCCCTCCCTGCACCGCAGTGGAGTTTGGGGGTTCACGGGCAGGCTTAGGCAATGTCAGAGCAGCAAGGGACTGAAAATCTCCCCAAAATACTGCTCTTCAGGCATAAGCTGTGGTCTGTCCTTCTCCGCAGCTTCCCCACCATGCTGCTGCCAGGGAAGGGTCCTTCCTGATCTGATCCGTAGCTCCCTGGTTTTCCATTGGGATCTTGCAGAGGGCTCCTGCCTCGCCAGCCATGACCCAGCATCACCTCCCGCCTCCCCTTGCAGCCCCCCACAACCGGTGGCTCCCTGGAAAACGCAGCGTGCCCAAAGCCCGGCATCCTGGCCCGTGTCTGGCCAAGGCCAAGGGCGCAGGATCCCAGCACCACCTCCTGGCAACGCACCGCTGTGCACAGCCCGCACGCCAGCTGTGCTCAAAAACCTCCAGCAAGGCATGGGGACCACCCGGAGAGAGAAAACGGGGGCTGCGCAGACCTCAGCCCCTCTCGTGCCTGTCCAAGCCTGGGTATTTTCCCCTTTCCCCAGGGTGGCTGCAGGCGCAGGACTCCCAGTTGCTTCCCCCAGCGAGCAGCAGCTGCCTGCTGTGGGGTGAATAGCGGTGCGGCTCGGCCGAGAGGCGACTGAATTTAATTCGAGATGAATGGACACCTCCCTGCCGCCCGTGACATTTTCATTGCAGGCTAACAAGGGGAGAAAAATCCAATTAGGTGACAAAGGGGGTCCCTAATCGGCCGTGCAGCCCGGCGCGGGGCAGCCAGGACGGCGTGGCATCCCGCAGGAGAGCAGGGAGAGACCATGGGAAAACAAGAAAACCCTCCAAAAAAGTCCTCTTGCGATATTACAAAGGCCAAAGTGCAGGATGGCAAGGCTGCTGAACTGCACCCGAAAAATGTAGTTATAAAGACGGTTGCTGTTTGCACCCCCAGGGTCCCATCCATAAGTCTCCCAGGTCACTGAGATAAAGCTAAAGGGGCCCAAAGCGAGCCGGGCAGGGCAGGGGCATCTCCCGGGTACGGAGTCTGAGGGCAGCGGGGGTAAATCACCTGCAGCCAGGAGCACGCTGCTCCTGAAAGAAAATACCAACAAAATTTGGCAGACTCCTTCCGGGGCATCCACCCGCCACCAAGTATTCAACAAAACCCGGTTCCAGGAGCAGGTGAGGACGAACCAGACCAGGGTTTATTACTGGAGGAGCTTTTTCAAACCACCAAAGATTTCAGCTGACCCTGGGTTGCCGTTTTTCCAGCAACAGGTGCCCTTTCACAGTTTTAATGCATGCAGCCAGCGGTACTGTTTATCTCCAAGCTCTGGTGCCTAAAGCAGGGAGGGATTGACGGTGGGACCCCCCACGCGTGCAAAACCCCCTCCTGCCCAAATGTGGGGACGTTGGGGGCATTGCGGGATGCAGCGAGGGCATAGCAGCGCACTGGGAAAGGCGAGAGCGGGGCACGCACATAAATAACAGCTGGGTTTTAAAGGAAGGGTGATAAATGGGAAGACCGCGCTCCCTCGAGAATTATTAACAGCGGGGGAGGCTGAAACCTTGGCTTTGCCCCGGGAGCCGGGCTGTGCGGTGAAAGCCGATGGGCGGGAGCAGGCAACAGGAGCAGATGGCCGGGGGAGGCCGGGGGTCCGGCCGGGAGCAGGGGGTCCCTGCCGACGCAGTGCAGGGGGCTGTGGTAGGGTATGGTGGCCGCATCTCCCATGGGACACAGCTGGACCGCACGGGGGGAAGGACCCCCTGTGTCCTCTCCTCCCTGGAGCCCCTCAGGTGGCTCCAGCCGCAGCTCCAGGTGGCCACCGCTGAGTATCGACCCAGCGCTATCTCAGCTCCCACCTTATCAGGGCAAGAGCCAGCTCCGGGCACCAGCACCTGCCCCATTAATCTTCCCCCTGTCCCGCGGGTGCGAGGCCTCGGTGGCTGAAACAACCAGCCCGGGGAGGGAGCGGGAGGGCTTGGGCCACTAGTGCCCGGGGTCTGGGGAGGATGGATCGGTGCCTGGGAGGTGACGGGGAGAAGGGTTTTATTTTTCCCTTTAGCTCCTGCCATTGCCCCTGCCCTGGGGAGGGGACCATGGGCAGGCGGGTGCCTTTATACCTGGGTATATTGGTGGCAGCGTTTTCCACTGAAATTTGGGTACTGAAGACTTGGGGATGTGGAGCCCTGAGGAAGAGAGGAAACGATCTCCACTTGCGTACACAGGGTGGGAAGGGAGGGGGACACAATCTCCCTGCAATTGCTATCTGAAGTCATGAGCCTGAGCGAGGAGCCCGTGCTTCACCCACATCCTTCAGGGTGAAGATGGAGATGTGATTCCTCACGCCGGGGCCCGCTCCTGCTGCACCAAGTCCAGGCAAAAAAATCACACCTGAGGCCCCAGGAAAACGAGGTAAAACCTCGCAGCTCCAGCTGAAACGAAAGCAAAAGGCAGTGATTCTTCATGGCGGCAGCTGCACAACTGGCTGCAGGGGTAAAATGCAGTCAGAAATGTCCATGGGGCACAAAACCTGTGTGTGTCCCTCAGGGAGGGAAGCTCCATGCTTTGACCAGGGCAGGAGCCTCAACGATGATGGGGGTGCTGAGGTGGTTCCAGATGCCTCTTCCCCACCACCGTGGTCTCACTTGTGCCCTGGCAGACACCACTACGAGGGCACACAGAGCCATGGAGGGGCCAGCAAGCACCCAGTGGAAAAACTCATGTCTCCTGCTTGCCCCAGCATGGGTTTTCCAGGGGCATCCCCGGCCAGAGAATAGCCAGGACGACCCAAGCAAAGCCAACACTGAGCTTTTGCTGTAAAACCCACCCAAGGACACCGTGTCCAGGAATGAAGAAAGATGCTGTGTGTGTTATCACGCTCCTCCTCCTCCAGGGAGGGAGCGCATCACTAAATAGTCTAAGCTGGGAAGAGTCTAACTTCCCAGCCAGGGATTTGGATTCACAAGCAGATAGGACCTGCTCAGAGGTCAGTTAGCATGGTCTAGCCCAGTTCCAAATACAAATACACATTGATTTACCCTCTTCTTCTGCCCTTTCTGCCTCTATGAAGCCCACGGCTCCACAGGGGAGACGTGCACCAGGTCGGTCTCGTTAGAAAGCAGGGCTGCCGCATCGGTCGTGTGCTGCAAAGCCTCTGAGCGGAGGACAGGACACTGCGGGGAGAGAGGCCACGCCGGTGGCTGCTCCTCTGGGAGCTCACTGCTCGGCCGATGCTTTTGCCCTCTCCTTAAAAGCCCCTTAAACCCTCGGGTTAAGTTTCTTTTGATGCAGAAAGGCCCAACTCTTTTGACGAGGGTGCCACGTGAACCCCAGGCGGGGCTCAAAGGTGGTTTGGGGGCGCTGGCACCCGGCGCCGTCCCCCCTCCCGCCCTCCCCGTCTGGGCTGCGCAGTGTGTGCAGCCTGCGGACCAGACGGGACGGAGTTTCCCCCGTTCCTTACACAAACTTGGGATCTCCTTTCAGCTATTGCTTTTTTTTTTTTTTTTTTGTATTGATTTTTAAAAGGGGACACTGCAGCTTTAAAGAGCTTCCCAGACTTGCCTTTGTGACCGGAGGAGAGGGTGGGGTGGTGGCGGAGGTGGGGACCCAGAAGAAAGAAATAAAGAGAAGTACAACAAAAAGAAGTTAAAAGTGTGAGTGACAAGTTTTCGGCAACAGGCTTCAGCCCCTGTGGGGTCGTTTGGGCGAAGAATGGCAACAAATGAACAAATGAGCTGGATTTTCATGCTTGGTGGACGGTGAATGAATAAGCATCTTTTAAAACCCTATCAGGAACTCTTTGGATTGTCATTATAGCTGGGAGGAGGGGGGCAAAGGCAGACTTTTGAGGGCTGACCATGTGAAAGAATCCCGATTCTTCGCCTTTTCTCCGCCGGCGAGCGCGGCTACACCGAAACGTGCGGGCGGTGCGGGAGGACGGGTGCGCAGCAGCCAAGGGCACGCAGCAGCAGCCGAGCATCCTGCCGCGGCCCGGCACAGGAGCCACTCTGGGGGACACCGGGGCGTCCCGATGCACGTTGGAAGAGGCGAGAGGGTCTGTTCTGCTCGCGGGAGCCCCCGCTGATTCCCAGCGGTGCGGAGGGGGCAGGCAGCGGTTCGCAGCCCCGGCTGCCTCCTCTGCCAGGAAACCTGACTGCAATGTCACAGGCAGACAATGTGAGAGGGCAGGAGGCAACTCACTTAAAGCCGTATTTAGAGCGCAGAGCGGAGGCCTGAGGTCAAAGGAATTGCCCTGGGATTATGGGAATCACCTTCATTTTCTCGCCAGCCTTCAGACACGAGGGAGCTGGCCAGGAGCAAGGAGGGGGGGCATGAGTCTGTCACTGAGGAAAGGACCCCGGTGTTTCCCCTTCCCTGGCCCTGGAAATGAGCCTGGCCTCTCTGAGCCATGCAAATAATTTACAGGCTCTGTTTTCAACTATTTGTTATCCTCAGTCCCCCATTTTAACCTTGAGCAGAACAGAGCATTGGTGAGGCAGTTGCAGGAGACTCCGCTTTGGAGGTATGGCCAGAGTTTGCTGAATGTCCCTACAGCCAGAGTTCAGCAGTAAAATGCAGCTCCAGAGGAGACGGAAGGTTCAGGAGGAGGCAGGTTTAAAGCCTCCCTATTTCTGTAACAGAGGATAATATCGCATATTCAAAAATCTTCTTGTCTAAACAGAAAGAGACCTAAAACAGTGTTGTGGGCATGAAAACATCAGCTTGTAGCGAGGGGGGTCTCCCCTGGCTGCAAAAATAAAAGTTAGGTCTGCCTTGTGTGGGATTTCAGCAACCAAACCTGGCAGCGCCCGGGCTGAGTTTGTTTTCAACCCGTCGCCTGCAAGTATGCGAGGGCACAAGCTTGCGTCTCTGAAACGGTCACAGTCCCAGCGGCCACCTGTTTCTTCCACATCAAAAAGTCCGGAGGCCATTACAGCAGCCGTGGTTATAAAGGCCGGGCACTGGCGCTGGGACAGCCCCATCAAGAGAAATGAGACCATCATGCACTAAACATAGAGAAAAGATAAATGGAAAAGGAGTCTTTCAGTCTTCATTATCAAGTTTCCATGGGTTTGCCAAAACCATAGCAACCAGTTCAAGCAATGATTAACCTAATAATGTGGAGGCAAAGAAAAAAAAGATGCATTCAAGCCCCTAAAGAAGTCACTAGTTCTCCAGAGGTAGTAAATCCGCCCGTCCCCCCCGTCTCCCCCCCGGCATATAGCCCCACGGCTGGAAGACCAGAAGCATCCTAAGCCTCCAGAGAAAGGAATCTGCAGCACAGTAAAACCCACTAAAGTGACCGCTTTCCGAAAATACAGCTGTATAGACATCTTTTGGGACTTCCGTAATGCCTGCTCTTCACGGGGCTCTCAGGCTCTTCTTGACCCTTTTCTTGCCCATATAGACCCTGAGCTCCTTTTTGCAATTTTTTTTGCAAAAATGCTACTTTTGCAGCCTAAGTGAGTGTGGTGTTATCCTCCTCAGGCCCACAGCACACGCAGATAGCTAGGGCAAGGTGATACCTCCCGTAGGGAGATATCAGCGTGGAGCTGGACTAGCAGGGAAAACATTAAATGATTTTATCACCCAAATAATCACGGTGTTTCGCCTGTGGCCACACATGGAGGCCTTGGAACACTTTGCAGACTGTTAGAGTACGAAAACAATACGCAATTCAGTCAGAAAGGGGGGAAGGGGGAGGAATACTATTAGGTCTTTCATTCTGCCTATCTGATCTACGACGCAGATAGATCACGTTCAGGGCTATAACAGTGCACACAGAGATAGGCACGCACTGCCTTTTCCTAGTCCTCAACCTTGCCCCATGGCCTGCGTTTCTCCAGCAATGTGGGTATTGCTTCTCAAAGCAATGAATAGGCAAAGTAGCGGGGCTCTGCATGGATGAACGGGTCCCAGGAGGCAGCAGAAGGAGTAGATCTCAAAAAAAGCTCAAGTAGAAAGCAAGACCTGCTCGCCTTGCTTGTCAGCACTGGCACCGTGGTGCCCTCACTCCCTTCTCCTGGGTGCATGGGGCACCTGCTGCTCCTCTCTGCGGGACAGTTCATTGACCGAGGCTGGATCAAGTGCACAAGAACAGATCGCCGCTTCTCCAAAATCCACCAAGCCCCGCGTGTTTTCTGAGCTGCAAGGTGTCTGGTTAGCACCAGGGCCAAGCTGGCCTCTCCCTTCGCCGCAGGACCGGGCGATGTTGCCCCCAGCCCACCCGAATGCACAGCACTGCACAGCTAGCCTGCGCCTGGGCTGAGCCCGGCAAGCCCGCGGAGAGACGCAGCGGGCGGGGGTCCGCACCGGGCGGGGGTCCCCGTGGCCCCCTGCCCGGCCGGGGCAGAGCCCGGCGGCTGAGCCCCGGCGGGGGGGGAGCGCCGCGCCGCGCCCCCGGCCCGGCCCGGGCCCGGCCGCCGCCTTCAGCACCATGGCCAGAGCCCGCGGCGCCGGTGCGGGCCGGGCGCCGGGGACGCTCCGCGCATCGCTCCGCGCTCCGCGCACCGCTCCGCGCACCCGCCTTCCCGCCACCCCTCCCCGCGCCCGTGGGTCTCCCCCACCCCAGCCCGCCCCACGGCTCCCGGGGAGCGGGAGCAGCGCGGAGGGGGGGGGTGGGGGGTGGAGGGGGCGCCCCCGCCGTTGCCCCTCCGTCGGCGGGGCGGGGGGGGGGGGGGGGGGGCGGCGGGACAAGGCCCACGGGATCCCGTACCCGGTCAGGTTTCACTCTCGCCTCTTTTGTTGCGGTGCGGGAAGGGGGTGTTGGGGGGGTGTTTGTGCGTGCGTCTTTGTTTCCAGTAACCAAATTTCTTTTGTTCTACAAATTGCCTCAATAGCGTCTCTTTGCCGCGGGCAAACGGGCTCAGCTGAGAACAATTAGCATCACAATGGGCTTTTGGCCTCGCGGGCCGCTTTGTCTAGCGACTGCCGCCCCGCCGGGGCAGCGCGGAGAGGGGAGGCGGCCCGGCCGTAAATCTACCAGCTACAAATTGAGTCCCTGGGAGGAGAGGGCCGGGAAGGGCTCGCGGGATTCATGCGGCTACTCTTCTCTTCCTGCCGTGGCGTGGGAGGTGTTGCTTTTCCCACCGCCTGCGTTTTTAACCGGCCTGACGCGCCCCCCAGCCCCCCGCTCAGTGCTGCAGGGGCCGACTGCGGCCGCTGCCCCCCGAGCCCCGCGCCTGCCCCGGCTAAACCTTCCCCCGGGGAGCATCGGGTCGGCCCGGGGCAACGCTGCCTCGGGGACCCGCACCGCCCCGGGACCTGGAGCGCTGTGCCCCGCCGACATCCCCGAAATAGCCCCAGGGCCGAACCTGGCGCTGAAAATCCACCTGCGTGGGGAGGGCTGCAGCCGGGCGCACCTTGCCGGGCCGCGGCGGGCGGAGCGGGGCGGCTGCCCGAAGGAACGGGGCATCACACGGGCCGGCCGCAGCCCTGCGGGGAAAGGGCGTCTGCAAAGAGAGGCCACTTTTAAATGCGCGCGTGGGCCCCGACGGGCACACGCCGGCGTGCGCACAGGCGCAGGACCCCGCTGCGCCGCTCTCCATCGCCGCTCCTCCCCACGCAGGGGAGCACCCCCGCACCGGGCACACCGCCCCCGCACCGGTCACACCATCCCGGCACCGGGCACACCGGCGTTGCCCTCCCCGGCGGGGGCTGCGCGCGATTTTGCTCCCCTCAGGGAACTCCGGGTGGAAAAAACACGGCGTTGCAGAGGTTTAACTGCGACATACTTTATTCTCCTCTTCTTCAAAAAAAAAAAAAAAGAACCCAAAATACAGCCGCGGGTCCCCTCCTCGGTACAAACAGCCGGACCACCGCTGCCAAAAATACTCTTATATACAAAATATATATTTGTTACGAAATATAATCAATAAATACCGATAGCGACAAATTAATATAATTTACCGTTTCCGAGTACAAAACCGTGATTTGTTTCTGTCCGCCCGCTCCCGCTGCGCTTCAGCCAAGCGGGACGGGGCAGGGGGGAGCGGGGCGCCCGCCGCCCCCCCGGGCGCGCAGCGCGGGGAGCCCCCCCGCCGCCCCGCCGCCCATCTGAAGGCCAAACGCGGGGGCAAAGCAGCCGGGCGGCGGGCTCAGAGGAAGGCGGGGAAGGCGGCGGGGCCGCGGCGCAGGGCGGCGGGCGGCGGGACGGCGGGGCAGGGCGAGTCCCAGGGTGCGGGGGAGGCGGCGGCGGCGGCGGCGGGGGGCGGCGGCGGTGGGGGCTCGGGCAGGCCCTGCTCGGCCAGGCGGAGGCTCTGGGTGAGCGCCCAGATGTAGTTGTGGGCGAAGCGGAGCGTCTCGATCTTGGTGAGCTTGGCGTCGTCGGGGAAGGTGGGCAGGACGCTGCGGAGCGCGTCCAGGGCGGAGTTGAGGTGGTGCATGCGGTTCCTCTCCCGGTCGTTGGCCTTCATGCGCCGGCTCCTCTTCTGCTTGCTGAGCAGCCCCTCGCTCCGCGCCTTGCCGCGGCCCCGCCGCGCCTTCCCCTTCCTGCGGGCCGCCGCCTCCCGCGGGGCCAGGGCGCTGCGGGCCGGCGAGGCGCCCCGGCTGCCCGCGGAGCCGCCGCCGGCCGCGGAGGGGGCGTCCTCGGCGCCGCCGAAATAGGGCTGCCCTTCGCCCGGCGAGCGGTCGCTCTGCGGGGCCATCCTCCAAAGCCAAGCCCGCGTTCGGCGGCGGGGAGCGGCGCTGCGGCCGGCCCGGGGGAGCCCTCTCCCCCGCGGCTGTACCAGCTGAGCCCGGGCGAGGCTGCGGGGCAGGAGAGCGGCTCTCGCTCCGCGCCCCCCGCCGCTCCCCCCTCCCCGCTTTCCCTCGAGTGCGGGCAGGAAAGGTTGCGCGGCCGGCACACGACTGCCGTTAAGCCCCTATATATATAGGGCCGGCAGACAATGGGGATTTCCCGGCCGGGCGGCGTGTGCGCCCCCCCGCCCGCACCCACCCCTTGGCACGCTTTTATCTTATCAGCCCGGCGGGAGCGTGCCGGGCCCGGCACCGCCCGCCGCCACGGCCCCGCCACGCGAGACCCCGCCGGCTCCCACGCCGCGCCGCGCCGGGACCCCCCGCCCCCGCCCGCCCCCTCTTCCCCCGGCCTGGCCCGGCCCCCGCCCGCCCTCCCCCGGGACGGGACCCCCGGGCCGAGCCGCCGACCCCGAGCGGGGGGGCTGCGCTTCGGCTGGGGCGGGCGCGCACGCCGGGACTCCGCGGGGGGTTGCGGTCTAAGCGGGCGGCCCCGGGCCAGGGCCCCGGCGGTGACAGGGGGCTCCCGGGACCCCGGCTGCGCAAAGCGAGGCAGCGCCAGGCCCCGCGCCCCAGGGTCCCCGGGGAAGCACTGCCGGGCCCGGCGGGGTCCCCCCCCGGTGCCGGCCCTGGAAGTTCCCCCGGCCCCACTCCGGCGGAGCCAAACCCACCTCCCGCCGCCCCGGCGCGCTCCCGGGACCCCCCCTCCGCCCCCGGAGGGGAGCGAGGGGACCCCACCGCCTCCCACGACCCCTCTCCTCGCCCCCGAAGCGCCGGGGACAGCTCCGCGCCCCTCGGGCACCGACCGGCGGAGCTGCGGGCGCTGCCCTGCGGGTGGCGAGCGCCGGCACCGGGAGGGGGGGGACGCCGCTCTCCTGCCCCCCCGCGCCGTGTCTTTGCTCCCCCCGGGGAAACGGGAGCTGGGTCCCGCGGAGGAAGGGCCCTTCCGCAGCCCCCGGCCACCCCCGCCCCGCCAGCCCGGCGCTGGGCCCGGGGAGGACTGCTCCGCCGCCGGGGCTCGGTGCGCAAAACGTGCCGGGGACTTTTGCGCACCGGCTGCGGCGGGCGGCGGGCACCGGCCCGGGCCCGGGGCACCTTTCCTCGGCGGAGGGCGGGGGGCCGCGGGCGGTGGGGCCAGGGTCCCTCTGCACGGCCCGGCGCCCCCGGGGGTGCGGGCAGGGCCGCCGGGGGGGCGCAGCCCCGGCGAGGCGGGAGCCCCCCGCTCCTTCACCAAAGCGGCGCGGCGGATCCCGGCCGGGGATACCGGTGCCGGCAGCGGCCGGACCGGCCTGCCCGGGCCGCGGCGGGGCGGGGGCAGCTCCCCCGTCCCGGCCCGGTCCCCAGCCCCGCGGGGCGGCCGCGGCCGGGGCGGTGCGGGGCGGTGCGGGGCGGTGCGCGCTGCCTCTCCAGGGGCGCGGCGCGGCGGGCGGGCGGCCCCGCTCCCCCGCGGCGGCGGCGCTGGGAGGGCGGGGGAGCGGGGCCGAGGGGGGCCGGCCACCGCGGCGGCTCGGGCGCCCCTTCTCGAGGGGCGGCTCGGAGGGCAGGGGAGGATGAATAGGAAGGGCCCGGCGGGGTTTTTTTTTGTGCCTGTGCAATTGGATGACAAAAAAATCTGGCGAGCGAGTTTCCAAGCCTCAGACTGCCCACTTCAAACGTCCTTCAAACAAAAGCTGAAGAGGAAAAGAAAGCCCCACCTGGTACCGCTGTTTGCTAAAATAATAATAAATAGATTTCGTTTAATAAATAATTACAAGAGATTGTAAAGTGGAGTGCTTTGGGAAGCATTAATCATGGGGCTGGGGGCAGACATCACCTGCTGGCAAACAAGACAACTTTATTGTTAAATCACCTTCCCACTGCCACTTTCCGATAACTCCCTCCCGTCGCCACAAAGCCCGGCCGGGTATGTTTACTCATAGTTAGCATAACAAGCACCATATTACCACAAACGTGATAAAAATCTCCGGGGGCACCGCGACGGGCTCCCGCTCACACCTGGCCGGGCCGCCCCGGCGCGGAGCTGGCACCCAACGGCCCTTCCAGGAGGGGCCCTTCTGCCGTTTACATTGGCCTAGTTTATGCTGCTTTATAACAGGTTTACTGCAATCCCTATCTCCCGGCCCTATTTGTCTTATTTTATTGAAAACATATGGTAACCAGCCCGGCCCCGGCGCATCTCTCGCCTGCCAGGCGTCGGGGACGTTTTGCGAGCCGGGGCTCGGCCGCAGCCCGCCTGCCCGCCGGGGGCTGTTTGCTCGGGAGAGGGGAGGGCAGATAAGGCCGGGCCCGCTCCCGACCCCTCTCCCCCAGGGCCGGGGGGCCGCCGGCCGCTCCGCGCCCTCCGCCCGCCCCGGGGCCGCCGGTGCGCGCCCGCGCCTCCTCCCCGCGGGGCGGCGGCGGCAACAGCAGCGGGGGGCGCACGGCGGAGGCACCTGCGGCGGGGCCGCCCCTTCCTTCCCCCGCTCCCCCCCGGCCGGGGCTGCTCAGGAGGTACCGTGATTTGCGGTGCCATATGTCGAGCGGCTCGGCGGAGCGCAGCCCTTCAGAGCCGGAGCAGCTGCTGCCCCGGCCCTACCTACCCGGCGCATAATACCTGGGAGCCGCAGCCCCGCGTCCCCCTTTGAGAGGGCAGCGCGGCTGGGCCGGCTCCGCGCCTCTGTTTTGTGACTTTATTGTGGCGCCCAACAGATGCACGCCTGCCCCTCCTGCCCCTCGCCCCGGTGCGAGCGCGCTGCTCGGGACACAAGGAGCACAGATGCCAGGCGCAAGGTGCACCAGATGCCCCCCTTTGTGAATTCAAACAATATTTCTCCCTTCCTCCCCCCTCCCTCCTCTTCCTACAAGAGGGAGAGGAGAAAAGGCGCAAAAAGAAGAATATAACAAAAAAAAAAAAAAAATTAGGAGAAGAAAGGAAAGCCCCGGGAAGCGGCGCCGGGAGCGCGTCCCTGGAGCCGCCCGACGGGGCGCACGGCCGGGCGCAGCGCCGCGGCCCCGGGCAGGGAACCGGCCCCGGGCAGGGAGGGCGCAGCGCCGCGGGGACGCCCCGCCGCGGCCCCGGGGAGGCGGCGGGCAGGGGCCGGGGGTGCCCGCCGGGGCGAAAGGAGCCTCCCCGGGAAATCATTAATTACCCGGTGAGCGCTGAGCAAGCGACCCCCGGGGCCGGGCAGAGCGGCACAGGCTGCTTGGGAAAAGGACGGCAAAGCCCATTTTGCCACCGTAAATCTTCCTGCCTTTTGTGGCCGGGGTCCGGCGCAAGAGAAAGAGTCCGGAACAACTGATACACGCGCTGAGGGCTTGGCTAGCAACAGCTCTCCCCGGCGTGGGCCAGGGCTACCGGGAAGGATGTCCCCCCCTTGGGTGTCCCTCCCTGCGGGGGCAAAGTGAGCTCTGCTGAAGGCAGAAGGGGCTGTGCGAGGAGGAACATCTCCCTAAGGTTAGAGCCCCTTCCTGCCGTGGACAGCACTGGCACAAATCCCACCAGCTGCAAATACCGATCCCCTCCACCACCGTCCGGCAGCCCTCACCCTCTCTGAGCTGCAGAAACATGCCTCAAAGCCCTGACCCGTGCCAGAGCTGACGGGTTTTCCTCTAGCCCCGCCGGGAGCTGGGCTCCGCACCCCACACGCTCCGACTTACAAGGGCTGGGGGCTGAGGCTACTCAGGGACAGGACTAACCCGACGGAGCCCTGGGGTGAGGGATGCTGTCGCTGCACCAGAAGAGGAGAAGCCCTGATAGCACACAGGACAAGAAAACCCAAAAGTTTCCAGTGTGCGATCCTGCTCTACACTAAACCTCTCCCCATGCTTGTGTGCCCTTAAAACACAGCCTGACAGGAGATGGCTTCATAAGGCTGCAAGAGCAGACAGTTGTTATGGCACCAAAACGTATTTTGGGTCAGAATGCAACAATCTCCAGCATAGCAAAACCCTGGATTATCTCTGGATAGGAGAGAGGAAAGGAAAAGAAACACCACGGAAAGGAAAGGCAGGGAACAAATACCAAGTACAACACGGTCAGTCGGATGTTGGGCTGTGATGCCTACAGGTGGGTGCTGTGAAACCTGTCACCTTAAAGCATTTACCCAACCATCCGAGTACCTGTCCAGGCAGGGAAAGATGGTCCTCACCTCTCTGGGAGTCGGCCACCTCCCACCATTCCCAGTTCTGCCAGGCTTGCTCCCCTCTCTGCCTGTGGCAAGTGGTTCCTTGCCCCAGCCCGATTCACCTGCCAGAAAGAGGGTTTCTCCTCTACCCGGATGACAGCCTGGGCAGACAGGATGGGTTACACATCAAGCACGCTCTCTCATTTGAGTTTTCCAAGTGCTTTAAGCTTTACAAGTTCCCGGTGAGGCCTCGCAGAAGCCACCACCACCACAATATTCCTCTGATGGTTGGATGAAACACAACGGGGACTTACCAGGCGTTCAGGCACACGTCCATCTTTAACTCGTCAGCAGCCCCAGTGGTCCAGAGTAAGCCCATACTTGTGTACCTGCCTACATGGAAATCTCAGAGAGTAACTGTAATTAGAACTTTACTGTCTCCACAGCTACAATTCAACAGGAGGAAGCTTTCATGGCAGGATATCTCCAGCACTCAGACTTCACCGGCTGGCAGCGGTCGTCTTCAGCTAGCCGTTGGACAACACAGACTTGAGGCTTTAGCATTCATTTGCATCAGCCCTCCTTTGGCCATCAACAAATGGTCCCAGGCCATGGACATGCTGATCTCAGGCTGCCGTCTTCCCGATTGGCACTTCTGTCCTGTAAGGGCAAAAACCTCACCTCTGGCGTTTTCACGCGCGGCGAGGTTATAAGCAGTGCAGACTGGTCATACTGGCTCACTCTGAAACTCCTCACCCCCCAGGGGCCCATCAAACAGACAGACGGTGCTTCCCGATCTCCAAAAATAATTAAAGATGTTCTTTCCTCTCTGATTTAGAGGCTCCACCGGTGAAACTTTGAGCATACCAGAAGGCACCAGAGCTGGCTTTTGAGAAGTGAAAAAGTTGCTAAAAGCCAGGTGTCTGGAAGGAAATTCCCTGCCTGGCCTGGAAACACGGGCAGAGGTGCCCTGAGGGACTCGCACACCACTAACCCCTCTCCAGATTTTCACTGAAGCCCTCAACATGAGTCAGAGCGAGACGTGGGGGCTTCCACCCTTCCTTTGCAGCCTGACGCTGCTGCCGCACCACTGCCACCGCTGGGCGATGTGCCCAGCATGGTGCTGGGGTCACTGCTCAAGCCGAACCCCTGCTAGCAGGAGGGATGTGACCCGTAAAGGTGTGGCGTGGATATTTTGCCCACTGGTCCCGTGACCTGCCCAGGACCAGCTCACGCTCCTCCCAGCGCCGTTCCCAGCTGTGCCGTACGCATCTGGCAGCCCTCAGTGCCGTGATGACAGTTCTGGTACCGACTGTCCCAGGGGGCTGAATGCAGGTGCAGCCCCCACACCAACCCAAGCAACGCCAGCTGCTGTAGCTCACCTGCCCACACCCCAACACATGATTCCATCCCCTCCCTGACCATCCCTGTACCAGCCCCGTCTCTTCCCGTCTCCTCCCTCCTTCCAGTCTCAGGAAGAAGCATCCCTCCTCACCCACCTTCCTCTGTCCCAGCCTCGCCATCCCCTCGCTCCTATCCCCACATCTTCGTGCCCCTCTCCTGGCACGCCTTGTGCTGGTGTCCCCACCAGGCAGCCTCGGCGCCTCGTCCCACCTTTCCCCAACTATCCCTGCCCATCTGCACACACCCCACCCCGGCTCCCGATGCTGGTACCCCTCTCCCAACCCTTTATCCAGCGTTGGGGTCCATCTGCTGAGACCCTGACCTTTGGGTCGGAGCCTTCTCCTGCCCTGCACTACTGCAGTGCTGAGGAGAAGACAAGTTTATATCCAGAAGGGATCATTTTCTTCCCCGAGTCAAGGTGTATAACGAACCTGGGGAGCCCACGAGTGGCACAGCCCCTCCTGCCAGCCCATGCCAGGACCTCTGGGAAGGCGAGCGGCCAGCTTGACTTCCGTATCTCAATGAGAAATGATGTATTTGCAACAAAAAGGAAAAAGAAACCTCTGGATATTTTCACACAGAACACTGTGCAATCATAACACATAATTTTAGCTGCAGCCCAGCTCTGCAAGACAAGTTACGGCTAACCTGTGTCAGCCCTTGGCAATGCAATTTTGGGGACCCACGACCAAACCTCCTGCCAACAGGTTGTAACAGTGGGAGAAAGGCAGTGAGCTCATGGCAGGTAACAGCAGGGAAACCTCAAAGCGCTCACCCATCCAGAGCATTTTAGCGATTTGCGTGGCTACGCCAGCGCCCAGCTGCAGGGAGAGGAGCACCGGCTCATTGCTGGCCGTGCCCGTGCAGCCGGGCTTCAGCCCGAGCCAGGGGGGATGCTCCAGCGCACGGCCCAAAGGGCAGCCTGCAGGGACAGGGCTCTCACCCACAAAACCCCTCGGGGATGGAGACTGACCCCAGCCGCCCCGTGAAGCACTGCCGAGTCCTTTGAAGCCGTGCGAGGGTCTGAGCTGGGTCCCGATCTCGCCGCAGGTCGACGGCACAGCGCTGGCACCGGGGACCTGGGGGGCGTGGGGCTGCCCCCTCCACGTGCACACACGTGTCCCAGGGTCCCAGCAGCTTCCTGGGTTTTATCAGCACCCTTATCAGTTTCCTTCGTTACCACATTTCTTCAAACCTACTACAGCTCCCTCGGGCACCCTGTCCCAGCCACCCCTGGCAGCTCCCGGGTACCGGCACCGTTCGGGGGTCTCTGGCTCCAGCAAAGCCCCTGTGCTCAGGCACACATCATTTGACCCCTCATCATCCAACGTCCCCTCGCCCCAGGGGCTAAGCCTCCCTCCCCCAGCTCTTCACCGCAATCCCCACCATTTTCCACCATCATTTAAGTTTCTGAAGTAATTTCTTTTTTCCTTTTTGTCCTTTTTTTTTTTTTTTTTAAAGCAAACCATCTACCATATGTTCTCCCCTGAAAGGGGTAATTGTTAACAGATCATTAAAACACCGTGGCGAGTGCTCTGAGATTCCTTCCCTCCGTCTTACGCATTATCCCGTCTCTGTCACCCTTTCAATGCAGCTTTGAGGGCTCTGCTTTTCTAACTTCCTTCTCCGGGGCGGGGGGGGGAGAGAGAGAAAGAGCCACTAAAGTGACCCTCTTCACAGCTCTCCTCCTTGCTTTTCAATGTCTTTTTCGACACCCAGCAACAATCGGGGCGGGGGGCTGGCGTGCCGCCGCTGCTGCCGCCGGGCTGGGGGCGGCAGGGCCGCATCCTGCCCCGTTCACGGGGCGCTGGGGTTGGGAAGGCAGGGCGAGGTGCAGCAGGGGTGCTCCAGCCGCCCGCGGGCACCGACGGCCTCTCCTTCCACTGCCGGGTAATGAGGCTGCTCACCATGGGATGCTCAAAAGGTGCATCCTGTCTGTCCCGGCCCCTTTGTCCCCACTCCTGGGACGGGGGCTGTGGGATGACGCCGTGACACACACACACATCCCGGGCTGAGATAGAGTATTTCTTACACAGCTCATTTCCTCGGGTGGAGCAGATGCTTTCGGTGGCACAAATACGTTTTATATGGAAATAAGCTAATAGCTGGCTGGGAACTGAACTAAGGCCAGAGATGGAGCTGTTTTGGAGAGCTTGGACATTTCACCTCCCTTTCCTGGAGAATGAACACTATTTTAGGAAGCACCAAATGCCAGAAACCTGGGGACCATCAAGGCACGGACCGCTTTTACCTGAGTCACGGTCTCAGCGGAGATGAGCATGGGCACAGCATCAGCATCTGTGCCCTTTGCTGGGACAGGAACCTTCCCAGAGCTGTGCTTGCATGTGTCGCAGCCCCATGCGCAGGGAGAGGGACCCCGGGAGGGCTGCGAGCACCATTAGCAGCAGCAGTCCCGTCCAGTGCCGTGTTTAGCAATGCCATTTTAGAAGGAAAGCAAGCCGACAAAGCTACATCAAGCCTGGGATATGTCTGATGCTGTGGCAAGCCAGGGGACTGAAAATTATCGCCACCGTCTCAGATGCCCTGAGATGAGCCAGAAGGGCTTGCAGCTGCACAGCCCCTCACCACCGAGAGAAGGGCAAGACGACCCAAGAAAGGCAAAGGCAAGTCCCAACGGCAGCGTTACACCCGATGTCAGCATGATGGCCTCCAAACTCACTGTGAGCACCAGCAGCAAAGATCTTGTGTTGAGGGACACCTCGACGGGCTCCCTACTCTTGAGATCGGAAAGGTCGAGGCTTTCAGAGCTCACAATTATGTTCCTTACCTGCATCTTCTCCCCTTCTGCCACGGACTTGGCCATTCCCCCAGAGGACCGTGTTCTCTGACTCACCGCAGCCTGCAGCCGAGCTTCGGGCACTGTTTGCACCGCTCCTCCAGCACAAGCACCTTTCCCAGCGCTGGCATAAAGCCCTTTCAATTTGCACTTACCCATCCCAGCAAAGGAGTGTGCTGCGTGGGACCAGAGAGCGCTCGACATGGGGAGGGGGCAGCTGTCCCAGTCAGCAAAACCCAGTTATATTCAAAAAAATCCCAGAAACTTCAAAGCCTGACACGCCAACTTCTCCAAGAGCCACTATTCTCCAGCAGCTCAACAGCTTTGCCAGTGCCTGCACGTAGGAATCTCCGGGGACCTCGCAGAGAGCTCCTTCCTCGGTCAGGCACCTGCCAGCCTGCCACCCACATCCACCCACGCAGCCCCAGCCCGGGCTCCCCCCGGCTCTTGCCCTTTAGCCAGCAGCCTTGTCCCAGCACCCTGCAAACCCTGCAGGGCGTTGTTATGCTTGTTTTAACCCAGCAAGCCGTAGCCTCAAGCAGGAGGGGATGGTGCTGCTCTGCTTTGCTCCAGCCGAGGGATCAGCCCTGCACGGTTCCCCCTGCAGAGTCACTGAGCATCCCGGGAGCGCTGCAGTGAGCGATGCTCAGCCGGTGCTGGCAGCTCCTTATGCTTCCCCAGGCAAAGCCTCCCCATCCCCAAAACCTGCTGCAGGCAGTAACACCCCCACCTGCGGCGCTGACCCGCAAGAAACATCCAGGGAGGGCTGAGCACCGTGACAGGGGTGTGATCTGCAAACCAGTACCCAACGCCCAGAAGCACGAGGCGGCTTTGCCCTGTAGTGCGCGTCCCAGGCAGATCGGGTCATCTTCTCTCCTTTCCAGGACAGCAGCTTTCACCTACCTCTACCTCTTCATCAAGGTTTTTTCCACGGAAGAAAAAGAACCTCCTTCAAAGGAGCATGCTGGAAACGGGGAGGACACCTATTTTCCCCAGGGAATTTAACAGCTGCCTTTGCCGAGGGCTCTTATTGCTGCTCTGAGGCAAAATTTTAGCCCTTATAGCTGCAGAGACAGACTTCAGGCCAGGAGCTGAATCCAAACGAAAGCAGTACCCCTATCCTGAGTGCGAAAACAGACTGGGGCTGGGTCAGTTTTAAGCAGCATGATGGACAGAACGTAATTTTGACAAGTTAAACAGCAGCGTTGCTCTCACCACCCCAGCTGAAGATGCTGCCCTCTCTCCCCCCTCCCCAGAAAGGCATAGACATCAAACGAGGATGCAAACCCAAAGCAACTTCATGTGTCACCAGTGTGCTCGGGGTCAAGCTGACCGAGCCCAGAGGATCCCGGGCAGCGGGAGAACCTGCGCTCTGCGGCTGAACACCGACCAGATCATTTCATATCAAAAAGCAATTCCTGAACCCACACAAGCACCTTTTAATAATCAGCTTGTGCAAAAAAAAGTCATGAGCACTAGGAAGTCCTAGTGAAGAAAAGGGCCTTCGGAATACAGATCTGCAAAACAACTTGTGGCTAAATGATTTTTAGATGCAGCCGTATCTCGAGTGCCCCGTTCTGCCTCACGAAGAGATGCTGATTGCTGCAGAGGTTCGGGGCTAACGAGCGATTTCCAGCTTTGGGGGGGATGAAGCCTGTGGAAGCTGTGCCTGCCCGAGGGGACTTCTCAAAGCAGGGCAGGGGACAGGGCCACCGAAGAAACCCCGGTGCCGTACGGACACGCCAAGCGGAGATTTAATTCACGGCAAGCAGAGATTTAATTAGCGCCTTGCGATATGGCATACCCACACCACCAGAGGGAGAGCTGCTCGGCATGTCTCCTCCGGAGCTGCGCTAATTAAAGATTTTTATCGCGTAACATCATCGTACAGCACATACAGTGCACGATGCTCCAGCCAGGCCCTCAGCTCACCAGCGTGCATCGCCCAAGTGCCATGCCAAGACGGTGCCTGGATGGCCTGTAATTATTTGAAACATATCTCTATTTCTAGCTGGACGGTGTGGGATTCTGAGTGCAAACCCCCTCCGCGTTGCTGAAGCAGCGCAGTGACCCTGCTCCCTGAACCCACAGGGGAGGGAGGGCGTTTAAATTGGGTATCACTGCCCGCTGGCTTGGCAGGCAGCCGGCACTGAGGAGTTGTCGCAACCATTCGTTTTCCCGGTCATTGAACAGGCAGCTGCTCCGCACAGCCGTCCCACGACAGGCAGGAAAGCGCGAGGATGCAGGCGGGAGAGAGGCAACACGGGAGTCAGGCAGCAAGGTCCGGTGTGGGGGGGGATTTTTGCAGGCAGGGAGCACAAACAGCTGCCCAACATCCACGGAGGGCAGGGCGTTCAGGCGTGCGGGGAAAGCAGGAGCACGCAGAGGATGAAACATAGGAAGCTCACAGTTGGCGGAGCACTTTAAAATTACACACGCACAAAAAAAATTCCGTAACAGTTCTGGGATTTTGCAGAGTTGCCTCAGTCTTTTAAACAGCAGGCAAGGAGCATTTTTAACAGCAGGTTAAGGATGCATCCGTGAGGAGTCGTCCAGCTACGGGTGCTCCTGCCAGGAAGGCAGGGATTGAATTAGATCAGTGTTCTTCAATCATTTTAAAATCAACTTTCACGTCAGCTGTCTGGAAAAGCCCAGATGACCTTCGCCAGCGTGGCTGCAGTGGTTGTCATTTACAGCCAAATGCAAAAATCAGACCAGGACAACATTTTGAGTGTAGCCCTTTGCATACTTCCAGTCGATTTGTTCACAGACACAGGGACGTGCATATTTAAAAAGAAAACACTGGCAGCTGGGTCAGTGCCGTGTGCGGAGCACCAGCTGGAGATGAGCCGCAGGTTCACTAACGCCGCACCACATCCCCCCCGGACCTCGCCCATGCGGATGAACCGGGCAGGATGGAGCACACCCCTGCAGGGTCAGCGGCTCAGGATGACAACTACTCGTAAGCACACAAAACACCTTATGCACGCTACAAACCCATTCAAAAATCAATCTATGAACAGGACATAGCATGGCACACCGAGAAGAGCCAAGCCTCATGCTTAAGGGCAATTCACCCCTCCATCGCAGTCTCCCCAACATCTCCCACAGCTCAGGTGCCCGGAGGCAGCTGAGCCCAGTACCTGCTGCGTCCCTCTCCTCCAGCCGCCTCCTGATCGGCATCATCCTTCCCTCCGGTCACCATGGGCCTGCGAAGCCAAGAGTTAATTTCCTCAGATCTGAGGGAATGGGAAGGGTCAATAGGATTTGAATCAATCATTTGTTAAACAAAGTCACACACGTTTAGCCTGTGATCGTCAGGTAAACCTCCCCTGCAAACTGCGTATGACAGAGAGCACTGAGGATGGCTGAAAATTCAGTACAGCCCACAGATTTCCTTGCTAAAGGAGAATTGCTCCCTGGTATCCCCAAGTACTCTCCCTGTTCCATTTAAACCACCCAAATTTTAACCGCACTTCCGTCATCTCCTGCTTTCCCAGGTATCTTGTACTTCAAACAGCTCCAACGATTACAAGACACTACTAGTAAAAAAAGAAAAATTACCTTTGTCCTTCCCTCCTTCACAATTCGTTACAGCCTTCCTGCCATCTCAAATTCGAGCGTTAGTCCCCACTTGCTACAGGCCAGGGCACGGCTCTGCCTCTGGTGACACCTCAGCTCCTGATGCTTTCAGCTCCCACCCTCCCAGCCCACTCTCCCCAATAAACCAATCTCGGCTTCAATCTTCCTACCCCTCATCAGCAGTCAAGCTCACTCCTCCGAAGCTTCCCCCCCTCCTTTTCCCCTTCCTCTCTTTGTACACAAATCCACCCTTAAAACACACCTTGCTTCTTAACTTACCAAAACACATTACTCAGGACAGAGACCAGGAAAATTTAGGTGACAACGATATGGAGCAATTAAACGCGTAACCATGTGCGGGACCCAACGCTAGAGTGTGCTGTGTAGGAAATAACCTCGCGCTGCGGATGGTGGGCTTGAAAACGCTGCGGGATCTCTATCTCCAGCAACCGTCAGAAACGCTGAAGAACTGGATGAGTCATTTTTTGGCTCCTGGAAATGCACGAAGCTTCCTCAGAAATCCTTAGTGAAGGCGGAGAGCTAAGCAGCAAACACTGAGTTTTGAAGAAAGCAGAAAACACGACCAGGACAAGGAAATTAAAAAAAAAAAGGCAGAAGAAAAGCAGCAAGGAGAGAATAATACCAGATATTCCTCTGTGTGGCTTAGTGGAGTGTCAGAAAAGAAGAGATTCACAAGGACAGGCTATAAACCAAACCCGCTTTATTCTCATCCTGAATTCGTTTATTTGAAGCATGATGATAATTAGGTTTTGCATTTTGCCTGCAAGCCTGGCTGGGGCTGGAAAGACTGCAGAGAAATGCTCAGGAGAAAGCAACAACAACAACAAAAACCCCAGAGCTCTCGGTGGCTTCCCAAGTATTGTCTCCCATCCAACAAGAGAAGCAAGCGAGGCACAGACCTGCAGTGACTCTGGCCAAAACCCCAGGCGAGTCAGCACCCAAGCCAGAATCACAGCTCAAGGCATTTCTACCTTTTGATTCAGCGTTTGAGGGACAGGCTGAACTTAGATAAGAAAATAAACAGCATTTTAAACAAAATCTTTGTGCTTTTTTTTTTTTTTTTAAAAAAAAAGTGTTGTTTTTATTTTGACAAGAAGAATAAAATTTAGAAACACCTCAGCTTACAAAACTCAAAAAAAAAAAGAAAATCGTACATCACCTAATTAATTTACTAAAGACGAAAAATACAGTACAGTACATACAAGACTCAAACATCCTGTAACTTTATACAAAAGTCAGACAGTAACAAATTGCATTAAAAATAGATCAAGCATTACCTGACTGATTCAACATTGGCATTTGCCCCATTATTAAAAGGCACAAAAGACTGAGCAATGAAAGTGTTCAGCATCACATCCATTATTGTCAGTAAATTCATCAAGATTAGCATAAAAAATTTATTAAATACATGTTTAATATTCACCATGTAGATCGGTAAGAAATCTTTTTTGGAAGGAGTAAGAAAATAAAGCTGGAAAGGACAAACACTTAAATACGACATCGCAAGACGCAAAGGCTCTTCCTAGAAATCTACCTTCCAATCTTCCCAGAACAGATTTCCCGGCTGCGTATCACTCAGCAATCATTCAGAAAAGATTTAATAGTCCACAAGCCCACCTTCCGGCAGTGTCGCGATACCGCAGCAGCATCGTCGGCAGCGCGGAGCCCTTCTGGCGTGTCCTTGCTTGCAGACACACCGAGAGCGACGAGGCTACGGAGGTATCGGCACGCTGCCGACCCATCGCCGGTCTCGCTGGCTAATTCGTTGCACCCGCAGTCTGTAATAGCCAGCACAAACCAGAACAGGCGGATTTGTCTTTTTTTAACCGTATCTGAGGTTTCCGAAGTCAGCCCGGGTAACACATGCAGCAGCCGGCTCCATCAAACTCGGGGGCAGATCTCTGCTGCGTTTCTTCAAACAGCCGCTCGCTCAGCTTGTGCTCAGTGATGATGTCTTCCACCCGCGTTATGTAAAGCAAGGATAACAACACTCCCAGGAACTGCGAAAGGAAGGGGCATCTCTAGTCAGAGACCAAATACTGCTTATCTAACGCTGCTTGCGGCAGTTTTTACAAATTATGTACACATACGTCGGCTATACGGGCAGGTATGCGGTATAAACACAGAGAGAATCTCACATTGTTGTTATTCTTTGCATACAGGGGTATAAATGGATCGTTTTTGTGAAGAGTTAATACAGCTAATTACCACCCCTGTGCCTTGGAGCATTAGAAAGTCTTAGCGGATGCAGCTAGAGGGAAGAGAGCACTCAAAAAATCCCAAGCACACCAAATGAACCCACCAAACCCTGCAATCCATCGCAGCAACGCTACTAAATTACCGGAATGCCACCTCAGCTTATCAGTTACGTTAAACTTAAGTAAAAAATGATAATTAAATACAATCAAATGGGATATCGCATACCGTCGCAACAAGCCAGACACTCCCTTTCAATGGCTAACCCCCTGGCCCCTTCTTACCTGGGGCAGCAATATGCTGAGCAGCACGCCAGCCATGATGCTGTAGTTGTCCAAAAACCAAATAAGCACTGCATTCGTGCATCCGCGGATGTATATAACATGCTGAACACTCAAGCGCTGCAAAATAACGGAGCAGACGTTCGAACAGGCAGTCGCACTGGCGTACGATACAGTAACACATGATAATTCAAATTTCAGGGAGGCAAATCTGGTCCTCCTTCCCACCTCTTTAAACCCACCGAATCTGACACAGACCTCATCACTAATTCTTCCGTCTCTTTTTAAGTTGTTCCACACCTGAACAAGTTATTTTATTTTTTTTAAACCTTTTTTTCCAACTACTTTTAGAAAAGAAATGCATCCAATTCTCATTTTAGACCACTTGGGAAGCAGAGAAGTGTCTCTTTAGCTTTTATCTCTGCTTCCAAGTTGAAAGTACAGCAGTGGAAAAATATAAATTGTGGACCAAGTGCTTTGCAATAGACTCTAAAAAGGGCAGGAACAAGAGGATTTCAGATTCAGTCCTGCAAGCTGCGCTGCGTGACCCCAACCCATAATACAGCAAGCACTTGAGGCTGCAAAGGGTCCTAAGCAGATGAATGGGGTAAAGTTAAGCATATGCTTAAGTGCTTTGGGCGTTAGAGCCAGGCTGGAGCGGTGAGGTGATTAAGCCGTAAATCAATGAATCTAAATGAAGACAGGTCATATGTAAAGATAACCGTTAATCCCCAAAACCAACAACTGAAGCTGGCATTGTGCGCCAAGTGCCTCAAATGAGCCGGGGAGAGGGGCTTTTTGAGACCAACCCTCCGCACCAGCACTACAAAGCTAGGAGTGGAGAACTTGCTGCAGATCCAATTACCGATTTCCCCGCTTAATCACTCCGCAATTAGTGCCTTGAGCCAGCAGTCTCTACTCTGGAGTCACTGAGGCTATTCCCAAGAGGGAAAATCAAAGGAGGAGGCCACATCCCACTCCTGGTGGGAGGAGAAGGCTGCCAACACAACCTGGGAAGCCCCACTCCTCTTCCAGGAATAACTATTACACGCTTAAAAACAAAACATCCACTACTGGGATATAAAATACTTAGAAACAGCTAAGTTGGCTTTATCGAAACCAGTTTTACTCAGTGAGAAACTTTGGCTTTAAGTATTGAAAGCTTTCCCCAACTCAAGTCACCACTTAAAAGTATTGAAGCATCTTTCTTTGTATCGATTGTGCAATTAGCGTAAGGGGGGTGAGCCTTGGGAAGGAACACCATGCACGTCCAACAAGGAATTGTGGAAGATACAAAGAAGGAAAGATACCACAATCAAACAAGATTAATTTTTTTAATATATGAAAGTTATTCTGGATAAAATCATTTTAATTGCTGATTTAACTGTCTGGTAGATGCAAGCATGCAGAAGACAATTTTATAACTGACCAAAAAAAATGCAGAGAAGCACCACCCTTTGCCACGACAGGGTGGACGCTGGTTACGTTACCTCTTTGTCAATGGTTTTGTATCCGCACATAGTGTTGATAATGTCTGTCTGAAAAGAAAACAACAAATATAAGCTGTAGCAGAAAACAAAAATCACAAAAAAATATTTTTACTCTTCTTGTGCTCACTCAGCTCATATAAAAGCAATAACAAGGCTTACTTCTCAGTCCAACACCGGTTTCTTCCAGCATCCCCAGGGTCAGATTTAAATAGAGCTTTACATGATTTTAGAGAAATCAGTATTGCCAGTGTGTCACGACACAAGACATTTGAACCGTATCCATCCAGCCAAACGAGTGTGGCGTCAAAAACCAAAGCTAGCTATGACGGAGCTGTACGCCAGAGCTGTTTCCACAGCACGAACAGCTGGTTTTAATTTTACGGCCTTAATAACTTAACACATCTTATTAAGAAAACGTGGCCATCATGCCATCACAATGACAAATTTAAGCTCAGAAATATCTAAACCTCAAATAACGTCCAATACTATGAATGCTTATATGAACACATTTTACAAGATTTTACAAATTTATTATAATATATTTTTATATATCATTATATATATGCATACAACATTCATATATTTAAAAAAAGACTGAGTGCTTGCATTCATCACAGATTACTAACGCATTTTCTGTAGCCATTTAGTATTTTGCGTGGGTCCCAAAGCTCTACCTGGCCTGGCAAGGCTAACCTGAAAATACCGTCCTTCACTTATAAATCAGCCAATGTAAAGCCCACCAGCATCAAATGAAGCAACGAACAAAGCCAAAGACACAGAGGAAAACAAAAATACGCAAATGAGGGAAATAAGGCAGAGCAAACTCTACTGTATTGATATACGCTCCCTCAAAATTAAAAGAAGATGCAGAAATGAGATTTCTAAATGCTGGCGGCCCCTGAGCGGTAGGCTGGGGTTCCCAGGTCACCTCCCCAAGACGGAAGAGGGATGTTTGCAAAAGATGGAAGGAAGATGGATGTTAGAAAATGGCAGAAACACCAGCCAGGGTCAAGTTTTTTAAGCCCCCAAAAAGCCGGGCTTTCACCTTGAACACGCAACTGGCTGACAAACAAGGTTGGGCACATTCCTAAAAAAAAAAAAAAAAAACAGCTCTATTTCACGTCTGTTGGGAAAAAATGGGGGGTACCCATCTGCCAACCACTCGGGAGTCAAAGTTTGCAATACTAGGCATCAGCGTGTTGCTGCGTCTGCTGCGAGTAGTTTCACGTTTACAAAACGCTTGAGCGTAACCGACGAATGCGCGGCCACCCCCAAGATACGCGACCACAAGGGACACAGGCACATCATTTCATTTTGAACACAGCATTTGCTAACAGGACATCGCGGCACAAGAAAATGTACGCCACGGAGAGAAATGCATTAGAAACAGAGGTTTATAGGCATTTGGAGACCAATTTTTATCTGTTACGCTAGTGTAAGTCTTTAATAAATACTTTGACTTGAAAATAATCCCTTCAGAGCCCCCCCAAAATGAGCCTGGCTTGTCTTAGCACAGGGCTTTTTAAGAGGATCAGGATCCAACCTCCGACATTAGCAGGAGTTTTCCATGACTACAAAGTGAATGAGTAATCACAAGCCATATCTGCAGTTTTCCAGGACAGAAACCAGCCTGTATTTGGAAGCATCTGTCAAACATATAAGATTTATGCATCTTCTGGTTGGGTTTTTTTTTTTTTCCCCAAGGCAGCTGGCCATACAGCCATGGTGTTAGTGTCATCCTGCCAAGGACCCATCCGTGCCGCTTGGGCTTCACCAGGCGCACGGATGGCATCCCGGTGCGGCAAAGCCACAAGCCCTAACGTCCTGCAGCGTCTTGCTGAACAGCCCACCCCTAAATAAGAAGTTTGCTTGTTATTTTGGGGCTTCTCCCCGCCTTTCGATTAGCTTCCCGGAGCTTAACACTTTGCAGGCTCCCTTTGGGCTGTAAGTAGTCTCATCCCCCCTTCCCCAGTTGCCAATGCAGCATACGGAGAATATACTCCCTGTTTTCCTCGAAGTTCCTGTTTTAGTGCTTTCCTGCCTGTCAGGTTGCATTTGAAGTCCACAATGTGCTTGATTATTTGTGC
This sequence comes from Phoenicopterus ruber ruber, assembly GCA_009819775.1. Classification (NCBI taxonomy): domain Eukaryota; kingdom Metazoa; phylum Chordata; class Aves; order Phoenicopteriformes; family Phoenicopteridae; genus Phoenicopterus; species Phoenicopterus ruber. The sequence continues at coordinate 4,597,132 of CM020221.1, forward strand.
CACGGCTGAAAAGGCACCTGGCGTTATTAGTCACTGATTATTGCAGTGCTTCGCCTTCGCAGCACCGCCATATTTCCACACACATGAACTAACCTTTTAAAATACGACTTCAACAGAGAAATGAGAGCTACAGAAAAACAAGCGGTATTTTGAATGACCACTAAAAAGCCAGATTGCTCTTTACTAGCCAGCTCTATCTTCCTTTACCATCGAATGAGGACAAAATCCTGAGCTCTTCTGCTCAGTGCAGCTGTGGATCAGCAGATACTACTTTCATATACACAACCTTCTTATTCTCAAACACCCAAGACTTAAAGCATAACTGTTTAGCTTTCGTTTCTGAGAATAAATCAAAGCTCAGCACAGATTTAAACAGACTCTTTCTCATACACAAAAAATGTGTAAGCCCACGTAATAAACACCTTCATATTATACACATTTCTCAGCAACACCTAGCAGGATTACTGACACAATTATTGCATTTATTTTCCCTTTTTTTAATTAAACAGCCATGCTCAAGGCAGACATCGAAAGGGCAGCATATAACAGGCGCCAGTAGGCTATCCATCATGAGCTCTATTGAAACGGGTCCAGGACACAAGCTCCTGGGTGTTAAATGTGGAAGGCTGCAGGTGGTGATGTGGAACCACTTCTCCGAGACGGGCGAACACCAGCGAAGGGCTCGCACAAACGGGCGAGTACTGAGGGCACACGCCGCGGTGACATCTCTTTGACAGCAGCCAAACCCCCGTCTGCGATACCCCAGCTGCCACATCAGCAGTGGGTTTATCAGCAGCCCCCCATCATACACACAGCCCCTCCTGAAGCACCCACGCAACATCTGCTCTTACCCATGCTCAGCTTCTCTGTCCCGTGTTCAGACCAAAGACCAAAACCCAGCAAGGCAAGGATTGCCCGTACCGGTTTTAAATTGAGGATTAGTTCTTCATCAAATTCAGCATTACATTCACCCCTCAAATGAAGAGCGATGAATTAAAACTGCTAAAATTTATATAACACGCGGGGTCTGCACAAAATTGTTTGCGTGGAACTTAATGCCCGCTCCCAGTGCTGCCAGCACCAGTTAATACCAGTTCATCGTAGACTGAGAAACTGGTCCAGACTCCAGCTGACAGGGTGTCCTTCCAGGGAGGATTTTACAGGGCGGCAAGGTGGGCAGTTTTCAAGGATGGGTTAGGGCAGAGCAGCAGCTCCAGTCTAGATCTGTACGCACAAGGATGCACTGACCCTGAGGTCATCTGCCCACATTTCTGGATTTTTCTGGATGACGGGGTCATTCTGTTTGGTTTTTAATTCACGCAGCAGCTGGTGCACATCGCTCCAACCCCCACCCACGGAAGCAATCGGCGCCCAGGCTTCCTGGCAAAGCTGGAGCGGCAAACCCTGGGGAAAACACCAGCAAGACTTAATTTCAAGCAGCCCTGGTCCAGGCAAGCCACGAGGTTAGAGGAGCTCCCAAGATCCCTTCTGCATTTCTAGGGCTGCGCAGCGGGACAGTAACATGGACCAGAGCCAATACATCGAATTCATTATTTTCTCCTTTCCAAGCTGCCAAGACGCACGGATCCATAGCTCCTGTTTTCAGGAGGGACCCGTTTTCCTTCGCTTCTTCCCCCAGACTTTCTAAAGTAAGGCACCTTTTCAAGCAAACGCCAGCGACCCGGCAGAGAGCAGCGATGCCGAGATGCCCGGACCTACCTTATTTGTGATGCAGCAAGTGTAGGGCACCCCGCAGGCCAGCGGTCCCGGCGCCGCACAGTTGTGGTACACGTTTTGTGACCAATCTTTATAATCTTCCCCGCCGCAGCACTTAAACTGGAAAAAAAATGACACAAAAGGCAAAGGAAAAAAACCCAAAAAATTCGTATTTTAACAGAAATTCTTCTAATAACTAGAAAACAAAGTAATAATAAAGCAATTTTAAGAGCACTGAGCTACCCAGCAATTCTGTCATTTTATCAGCAAGGCATATAGGAATGTATACAATAGATACAACTGAAAAGAATTAAAGATACAGGTAGCGTTCCTCTGTCACTCATCGCGCTATTGCCCGAGGTGCCAGAGCAAATTACTTACTGCTAAGTTCCACCTCCCAACTTTTCTGAGTTGAAAAACTATCTTTTCAGGTCTGGACATCATTAAGCAATGTTTTTATATTCAACTCCATCTTGAGCTGTAATGTAGTCCTTCAATTATTTAAGGACTTTGACTACATTGCGAAATGAGTCTAAAAGACAAAAGTGTTGGTATAAGGCGTAAAAAAAAAAAAAAAATCTCACTAAAACATTTTGGGTGTGATTTAGTAGAACTGAGAACTGGCAAACAAATACTGTAAGTTTACACTGACTTAATACAAATATTCACTTTATATTTTAAATGAAGGGAAAAGAAGCAGTTTATTTAATCGCTAAAATGTATATTCGCTGTACATACACATAATTTTGGGCAGTGCATGGAAACTTTAAAGCATTATGAAGTCTAATGACAAAAATTTCCTCAGGATGGTTTGCTTTTGACAGACTTTCCATGCTAACTCTGTTTTTCAAAGCAGGCTGCCATCTCCATAACGATGTCATAAAATATACATATCACTTCCTAACTTAACTTTTTTTTTTTTTAATCATTATTTGGCACAGTCACTGACATCATATGGGCCCTGACATCACATTTCTGAACATTTTCTGCTGCTTCTACAGTCTCTGAACTGCATGGCAGAACTCTCCAATAATCCAATAAATGTTTCAACACACCAGCCTTAAAAAACCAAAAAGGCTGTGAGTCAACGACACGTGCCATTAAGTAATGCCCAGCTGGGCTCAACACAATTTCTGAATTTTAATTACAGGTACATATGCTTCCACGAGCATTTCCTTTGAATAACCACCTTGTTGAAGAGCTTGGTATGTGCCCTCGAGTGAAAATACAACGGCCCAGGTTCCAACAGCCTAATTGCCACCTAATTTCTCTTTATCCGGTGCCTCCTGTTAATGAGATGCTTTTGAAAGTCTTGGACCAGCCAGCAGAAATGCTTAGCATTAAGAACTTGGGTGGAATTTAGGCTGAATCTGTCTGAATCCGGCTGTGGAGCTCATATAAGCCTAAACGTCTGCAGGATCTGGCCTTGAGCATGCAAATCACGCCTACCAAGGCAAAAGCTGCATTTTGCCCCCGCTTCTTGCGGTGATTTAGGGGCCTTCAAACGCCAGCTGGGATGCTGGAGGAGCCCTGCCCGCAGCGACGCCGTAACAGATGACGCATGAGATCTCATCCGCCTCATCAATAAGAATTTGATTATCACATCACTGGAAAAACTCAAAGCTGTCGCCGAGGACCTACCACACCTCGGCACCGAATTAATCCCAGCAGGAAAAAAAAAAAAACAAACCAAAACCAACCTGCTTTTGAACAGAATCCATGATGTTCTTGAAGTCTAAATCATCGTAGTAATTCTCAATTCCTCTTCTTATATTATCGTTCAAGAAGGTGATTGTCTAGAAGGCAGAAGTAAAACGAGAGTCATAGGTTACACACGCCAAAACAAAATTGAAAGAACAGGTTAAAGTGACAAGTGTAATTGATGAGCACAAGAGGAAAGGTGGTGTGTTTTTTTTTTTAAAAAGAAAAAACAAATACCAGTTAAAAATCAATGATAGCACAGTCCTGCAGCGTACTTTTCGCTGGGTGAAAAAAAAGCTGGATGGCCAGGCCCAAAGAGTTGTGGTGAATGAAAATAAATCGAGTTGGCAGCTGGTCTCAAGTGGTGTTCCTCAGTTCTGTTTAATGTCTTTATCAATGAGTGCTGGGTTAACGGTTGGACCTGATGATCTTAGGTCTTTTCCAGCCTAAACGATTCTGTGATTCTAAATCCCTGCAGGTCAGAAAGAAACCTGAAATACGCCTACTCATTTTCTCAGTATTACAAACCGCAACACTTCAAAACAAAACAGAACAGAAAGGACTATCACATCGATAATTAGAAATAAGAAGGGATTTTGCAGGACTATCCTAACCGGCCAAGAACAAACAGCAGCAAATACCGACTACTCTCGTGCTGCCTGTATCACCTCACTTGGACTCGACAGATTTGAGAAGGAAATAAAGAAATGGGAAAAACCAATGAGACATGCAAAACAATCTGCATTTAAATGGAGGCTATTACCCTAAGATTTTATTAAATACTTCCTCCTCCTCCCCACACTAACCCAAATTTTTCCATTAACCTCATAAAACAAACAAGCAAGCCTGTCCCTGAGCACAGCTATCCTGCTCAGACACCCAATACATGTGTTAAAAAAACGCTTACTGCACAAAACCCCAAAAAGACGTTTTCTTTGTCTGAAAGTCAACAGCAATCCTTCCTCGCCCTCTCAGCAAATACCATCTTTGGCATCTATTTAATTTTCTGTCAACCAAATTCTCTGCATCCCGCGATGCCCACACTCCTACAGCGGGCAGGCTCATCTGCTCCCTTCGGATGAGCCTGGTGCTCCCACCGCAATTCAGAATAAATCCTTGCGCAGGGCCAAGACGACACCTACGGCAACGGCTAACAACAGCTTCTAGAAATGAAAATACCTCATCCTCTGCTCTCACAAGTCAAGTTCACGACTCTGGTCCAGCATGGAGTAAGAAGAAAACACTAGCTAGGGAGTACATAATACTACTTCAAAATAACAATGAGTTGTTATTTAAAAAAAAAAAAAAAATCTTTTTTAAAGCTTTTTTTTATTTTAAAATAACATACGTAACATAGTATGTATGACTTCTTTTTGTGGAAATGGGATCGGTAGGATTGGGATGGGGAGGGAAGAGGTCTTATTATTCAGCATCTCCTTTTAATGCTTATATTCTGCAAGATTAGAAAAAAAAAATCAAAGCATAGAAATCTAGCACTTGCCATAGTGAACACGTTTATGTTTTATAACATTTCTAACAGAAAAAAAATAGTCTGCTGCTTTCTGTTTAGAAAAATTAAGGTTTTTATATAGTCATAGCATGTTTGTAAATGATGTGGTCTCCTACAGAAATTAGTTATGTTGCTTATGGATGTGGGCAGGGAAGAGCTGTCCTTTAGGTAAGGCAAAATATTTTGGCCACTAAAACATAACGAAGTCTCCAAATACAGCTGGAAACTTCCCAAATCAGCAGTCTGAGACCCAGATGGCAAATGAGAAGAAAGCACTTTGTAATACACGAAGAGCTGGAAACTTGTTTTGCCGGTATTGCACGTTCTTAGTTACCAGATTTTCTCCAAATTCTTCAATCTGGAATTCAGCTCCGGAACGAGTGGCCAATCCCACCCATCCCCAAACCTGAAAGGCCCTGAAAGTCTGGACCTGCCTTCAGACCTCCATCAATCAGTGCTCAGGTGACAATTTTAACACCTTTTATTTGCTCAGTAGCATAGCTGTAACGTCACGGATTGCGAGTGGTGTTCTTGGCGATCAAAACCTAAACGCAAGCAGCTCACCTGGTTTCTGAAGATCAGGGCCACCACTCCCCCAGTCAGCTCAATCAGCAAGCAGATGCCAAGAATGTACATGAACTGCAGAAAAACAATTGCAAGTGAGTCCTTAAACAGAACAAATCCCAGCCACTCTTTCAATTAGCGTCCTTAAGTCTGTAACATTCAATTGCCAAAATGCTTGGCTTTCTGCATATAAGATGTCATTTTAGAGAAAGATATAAAATTATGGGTTTGTTCTCATAAAACTGTTCATGTCACAAGAAAGCCTTTTTTCCTCACTTTAGTCATTATGGTTTTGTTCTTATAAAACTGTTCATGTCACAAGAAAGCCTCTTTTCCTCACTTGAGTCATTCTGGGTTTTGCCCAATTGGCAAACACGTTATTTTTCTGCTTTGAACGGACTCAAAACCAATAGATGCATTTATCATGCCAAGATACTTCTCTCCATAACAGCATCCCAGAGAAGCATATTAATGGACTGCTACAAACCACACCGAACTTCGTTTTTATGCTTCCTACAAAAACAGTACTTACCTGCTAGCTTTCATTTCTTGGGTAAAGCAGTGCTTTAAGATAATCCAAACCACCTTCTACTAAGTTGCCAGTGTTAAATCAAAGCGAAACTCGGGGCTTGGTACCTTTTAGTGTGTTGCTTCAGAAGAGGGAACTGAGCAGTACTGCATCACCGAGCCAGCTGAGCGCAGAGGCTGCACGACGGGCACTAACGGGACTTACTATGCTCAGTGGTAAGAAAAATTATACCTGCTAACTCTCAATTTATTTATTCATCTGTGTATATATATACGTGCTCGCTCACACACGACCACAACATATGCATCTGTGACTACTTATCAAAGCTCATGCAAAATATGAATAATATGAAGAAATCCACAGCAACACCACGAGATACCTGCGACGTGCCAGTACTTGAAATTTTTTCCAACCCAAAGGATTGTTTAAGTACAAAAGATGGCTGTTACATGAATTTAGGTCTGCTTCTTAATGGTGAACTTTGTCAGGAAAGAAGTTTTAGGATCTCTCATTTGAAAATAATCTCTAATGCTCCGCCCCGACATCTGGTTTAATTTCTGTGCTCTCAATACCCGGTATCAGTGCCACGAACTCATCGGACAGATATCTTTCCTCCTGCTAAATCTGGAATCAGCCTGAGAAGCAGACAGCAGGGACTTTCTTCGTTTAAATACCCTACCAGGTTTGCTGCCACAACGGGAACAGAAATCGTCCTTAGCATCAGACGAGGGCACGCCACCATGCTCAGAGTGAAAGAAGCCACTACCGCCTAAGGACAGATTCAGTGAAATTCCGGCCTAATTTCAAAATCCGACGTTACCTCCTACTTTGGCCTACGTAACATACCGCGTATTTACCATTTCTTTACATTGGACTGATGTGGAGGTGAAAATTTTTGCACTTTACTTTTAATTAGTCGTATGGGCAACTTCCATCTGCAACCACAGCATTATACAGGAATTTCCCTAAAATTTCCCCTTTCAGAGGCACTGGAGAGAAAACCAGTATCCCTCTCGTTTCCCCTTTAGGGTCCTTCTCTCAAAGCCCTGCAGTGCTATACAGCTAACGTCGTAACACCCATCTCTCCATCTCGCCCCCCATACTCCACTCCCCAGCCTTGCAAAGGCAGACAGACCCCAGCCACCGCCAGCCTGACGGACATCAGCCTGACCTGGGGTTTCTTTCTCTGGTGGCTTCCTCCGGGTTGAAAGGAGAAGCGTTTGGAGAACCTTCAGAGACCGCAGCTCATGTCTGCGCTTAACGTCCCACCCAGCAGGTTCACAGCTTTAGGAAATCCCCCCGTGCCGATGGGGAAGCTGCAGCCAGACTTTGCCTTTTCCCTCGGCCAAGGGGCAGCACCATTTCCTCTTCTCCGGCGCAGTTCCCCCGAGCAGGGCACGTGCCCACGGCACGGCCAGACCACAGAAAGAGCAGGCGTTCTGGTGCCAGGCTAGCGTCAAATGGTATGTCAACAGCTGAGTTTGCACAAGATCCATGCTGGCTGATAATAATTCACATTCCTGGTTGTTTTCCATAAAGTCCTTAACTATCGGAAAGCTGTTTTTCTCAGCGCCGGGCTCTGACCCTCGCCTGTCCTGTCGCTGGCAAGAACGAAATAATGCTGCTCCCTGACAGAGGGACATCCACAGACCACGGTTAGGGGACCGCTGCCATAAAGCGGTTTCAGATTTAATTAAAATCAAAAAACCAACTTTATTAAAATATTTTTCAATGCACACATAGTTATGGGTTTGAATTCAGGTGACACTGAAAAGCAAAAGCAGTGAGCCTTAAAAATTAAGAATAAAAAGCCCAACACTTACTGCTTGAAGAAGGCATAGATTATCTCTTAAAGAAGCCAGTACACCCACAAAAGAGACGAGGAACATTATAATGCCCAAAAGTATTAAAATAATTGCTGGGGCTAGAAATGCACTTTCTAGAGTTTTGTACTTCTGTCTTTCAACTTCTGCATAAATCCCAACTGCAAGGACAAGGGCTCCGATCACCTGAAACAGAAAAAGAAAAGCACAGATGTTACTCTTTCTCCCAGTAAACACAGAGATGACATTTTGTGAGTACACAGGAACCTGTGACCACTCACTTCAGAATTAATTCTAAACAATGAAACGCTCAAATCAGAAGCACGGATTAAAACAACACCTCAAAGACTAAAGAAAACAAAAGTCGAGTTAGAAAAAAAACTGAGATACGTTCATTTTAAAAATATATTTAATAACGTTTTAACATTCTGGAAGTTAAACAAATTGAAACATACGTCACTGGTTGAAATGTAATTTATTACTCATCTGAGATCACATATATTACATACACTAGCAAATGCCATGGCATTAATATTCCTTCTTTGCACGTCTGTCCATCCTTCCCTCTGTGTGTGTGTATGTAGGTACATATGTCCCTAACGCAACACAATTTCTAAACCAGTCTGCAACCAGTAGCTTATATGTCCCTTCCTATCACCTCCTATTGTATTTAGGCTCAGTAAACACGGCCAGGTGCATCCTACACGTCCACTCCTCCTGCCATCAGGGGAAATGCACCGGATTAAAAAAAACAAGAACCCAAAACCTCCAAGTTTGAAATTACGTCACTTTCTTGAGCACAAAGCTGGCAAGTGAAGCAAGTAGTGATGCATTTCATTTAAGAAGGTAAAGATATTTCAATCAAAATAATTATGGCTAAGTCAAAATCATTTGGTATTAAAGCTATGGCGTGCCGCAAATTGCTTTGAATGATGCTGAATTTAAAAAAAAAAAAAAAAAAAAAAATAGCCCGCAACACTTAAGCATGAAAATTGCAGTGGAAAAACTTTACTGCCAGCTCCAACAGCCAGGCACATCCCCAGGGAAGAGCCCAGACTCAAATCAATCATTTTGGCAATCTGATAAACAGCACTCCCCTTTCCTGACCCGACGTTTCGGCAGTAACCCCGAGTCTGCTCCCTGCGCACCAACACCAAGGAGAGCATGTTTCTTAAACATAGGCTTCTTTCTTAAATATAAGAAGCTTTTTGATCTCACAATATATATCCCAGACAAAGGTCCAGACGGACACACACGACATGCTTAGTTGCAAGATCATGAACCCAACAGTTGAAATATTTTTTTAATTATGGGATATCTTAAAATAAATAACAACTTCCTGGAAATTCTTGATTTTCTACCGGTAAGAATAAAAAACCCAAAGGACGTTATGTGAGGAATGCCACCAAGTTGTCATTTAAAAAAGAAAAATCTCAGAAGGGTTCACCCATAAAAATAAATATACCGAAGCTATTTAAAAAGCAACTTAAAATTTTACAGGACCAAATTCAGAGTAACTCTCCCTCTGACAAATTCAGAAATTGTACTGATTATGGAAGGCAGAAGAGAAAACATGGTGGACAAATAACAGGTACCAAATTTACCATTTAGATGCTTCTACAGTAAAACTGTAATCAGGGTTTTTTATTACTGAATGGTCAATTTGTAGTGCCAGCTTTATCCTTTAAAAAAAAAAAATCAATTATTTGAGTAATAAAGTATAAATTACTTTTCAAGCAGAAGACAACATAAACAAATCAGTTTGAGATTTTTAAACAGAGACGTAACAATCGAGGAAAGAGTCTCAGAACCATACAGAACAAGTACAGGATATAAAATGAGTGCCTGTACATGTATATGTGATTCAGGAGTTCTAGTAGTATTATTATTATATAAAAAAACAAAAGAAAACAAACAAACAAAAAACTCCCCAAAACCCCCAAACCTAAAAACCTGATACTTTTGTGTCCAGACCGCATTTACCCTGCTCGGAAAGCAGCAGATAACACAACTTAAAGACTATGCTGCAAACACTAACGCACTATTAACAAGCTCAACGCTTGCCTGGTAGATTCTTTGTTCAGAAAATTAAACAAAACAAAACACAACGCATTGGACATAAAACACAGGGATTAAAGCTTGATGGGGATTATCTGAATTTCTGAAACGTGTTGTTTCAAGACTAGAACATTTACTGAAATGCCTGTGTTAGCCATAGTTTTGTCATCAAAACATTCAATTTAAGGTGGTCTTTAAAGATTCAAAGGTGCCTGGGAGTAGAAACACAAGACGCATTCCCACTTTAAGAGCTTAAGATGTACAGCCACATACAGAGATATTTATACGCGCATGTATCTTCATCCCCTTCCATCTGCATTTTGCTCACGCACCCTCCAAGACTACTTCTAGCACTTTCAGCGTACAAGAAACTTCAGTCCTGCCTTTCATTTTCCAAAACCAGCTTGGCCCCAAAAACCCCCCAAATCCCCGCCCCTCCCAATTCCCACCCATGACAGCTTTTACTGCCCCAAGGGCCAAGGTGGCCAGTATCACATCCCAGACAAATACAGGGTTAAAGCTCTCTCGTGACCCACGGGGGATAAACGGGGAGCTTCTCACCACTCCTCTGCTCTCTTCTGGAAAAGTGCACCAAGCTGCCTGCCCTGGAAAGCTTCAGGATACCAGACGTTAAAATTATGACAGTCCTCAAGAAGAGGGCTACAAAATACCCCTGTAATAAAACTCCCTCGGGCGACCCTAAACTAACAGTTCTGCAAACGGCGGCACGCAGGGGGCATGTGCCGCAGGGAGGCAGGAAGGCTTCACGCTGCTATGCCGGGGAAAAGCATCAGCTAACAAATAAAAAACTCAGATCAACCTATCATATAGTAGACACACACACGCATTCCAAGTTTTATACAGATTCTGAAGCATAAAAAACTATTATGGGGGAAAAAAACTCACCTAAGCACACAATTAAAATCCCTATTTCTGACAAAGCAGGATTTATGCTTTCATTATCTCCCATTTCTTTAAGCTTTTAATAAAAACCTTTTAAACCTTTAATATGGTCAAACCAACAGCAGCAATTATTTACGCCAAGCAGATGTGCTAACTTAGCAATCATCCCACCCGTGTCTCTTCTCCAGGACTGTGCTCTCCCTTCCTGTGACCAGGGATGGAAACGCAACTTTTACGTAGGTAGCCCACAAACATACGTACTGTTTACATCCTGCATCCTTCACAACAACCCCCACTTTGACGATTTGCACTGTGTCCACAGGAAAAATTAACTGGCCTTGACTCACACTAAATGAGCATCCACCAGCAAATACCAGGGACTTTCTCTGGGGCTTTTGCACGCACAGAAGTTGCTTTCCCAAGAGAAAGGAAAAGCATTTATTTTTAAGTAGTGCTTTTAACCCTGTATTTACAATACTTATTCTTAAATAAAATGCCTGCTCAGCAACAGCGCCTTCTGTTTAAAATACTGGACGTTGTTTCAGCCAGACGAGAAAAATGACATTACAGCCTCATTCACCGGCAAAACAGTTGCTTGAAAAAGTTACAGCAACGACTAGTTTTTCAAAAAGCCCCAGGGGACATGGGAAGACACAGCAGCGACAGGGCCTGTAGCCAGCACTCCCAGCGATGCTTTCATTTCCTTTCTGCTTTTGGATAAAGCTGATATTTAGTTCCTCGTGATTTTAAGCAATCCTGGGGGCTCGAATCCAGGTATTCATCACTCACAAATGTACCAGAGGAACAGCAACAGCAGGGAGGAAACCGAATGGCCTCAGCATCCCATACGCCAAAGCCCCAAAAAGCAGCAAAAGAACACAAATCACCCAAAATTTAAGCAAGCCAATGCTCCACAGCCAAACTTTACTCCCATTTACACCAATTTAAAAAAAAAAAAAAAAGTCAGTAAGACTAACACAGCTGAAAAAAAGAACCAGCCCGCTGATATTTACGGCTGATGAGATGTGCTTCACTAAGCTAGAATAAAAGAAAATTTTGAGAGAGGAACCCAGGCGCCGTACCCCACGCCACCCGGCGCGTGCTCGGCCCGAACGCCGGGAGCACGCTGCCCGGCGCCAGCCTTCCCCGTCCCGCAGCCCCCGCCGCCCTCCCTCCCAGAGCAAACCACCTCCTCGGCACTGGTGATAAAGAAGGGCAGAGCGTTGAAAATCCAGAGCGAGCGACTACAAAGAGTAAATAAAATCCTCAGGCTGCTCGGAAGAGGCTTTGTCCTCCAGGGACACTCAGAGAAACGTTTCAGAAGGCCCCTTTTTCTGCTAGCAGATTCATTTTTACATCCCACCAGCGAGGGCCCTTGCTGCCAACAGAAAACGCGGAGTAGACAACGTGCACGGTCCTTCACGAAGGACACGCTGCAAAAGAAGTTTGAAAAATAATGCGACAAATTTCCCTTTTCTGAAAATCGCACCTGCGGAATAGCTGCTGTGGAGTAACGCAGGAAACTTCAGGAGTCTCAACCCAAGGGTTTCCCCCTTGGTTGGATGGTCTGCTAAGAAAGACAAAAGATGTCCAGGATCCCCAAAAGTCTGAATTACACACAAACACTTTGCATTTCAATTTTTGTTCATCCTTAAATCATAGCTTTAATCAGACACCTACTATCAAACCTGGTGGATCCAAACCTCTTTTCCCACGCAACACGCCAAAAGCTTTACGCTCCCACCTTGTAAATACCACGTCCACTAAGACAGAAACACAGACCAGCAAAACAAGAGCTTAAGCGGCATTTAAACTGAAAGAGCCAGAAAGAAACCCCGCCTAAGCATCTCGTACATCAGTCCAGCCTGGAGCCAGCACAGCCAGGCAGCATCACCCCAGCATCCCGGAGCCTGAAAAAGCGTGTTTTAAAATCCCAGTCCCTACAACAAGCCGCGACAGCTCCTTCCAGCCCATGGGGTGCCTGGTCAGGGCAAATTTGCCACGTTTGAGAAGTCAGCGGTAACAGTCTGCACCCAAAGGCTGGGACTTCATCGCTTTTGGGAGAGAGCAGGGGGGTTTTATCTGACAGCTGGCTGAGGGCAGCAAGCGTGGCACGCCTTGAAGTTTCAAAGCTTCGCAGTATCATCTAGCCAAGGCTCAGAAAAGGAATTATCCTATACACTGCGACTGACTTTGTAGGGCAAAGGCTTTATTTGCCTAGCTCGCCTAGGGGAAAAAGCAATATTTTAATACGCGCATAAATGATTTTTATCTGCCAAACTTTCAATCCCTACAAGTCCCCATCCGCCGAAACCAGTTTGTCAGTCCCTCGGGAAGGCCGGGGAGCTACACCCACAGACGCAGGTGTGCCAGCCGCCGGCTTCGCAGCGGAAGCATTAATTATTGCAAAACCCCGGTGCCGTGCACGGGAGGGACCCCGCTTCCCGGGAAGACGCGGTGCTCCCCACGGGAGGCAGGTACGGGACCCCACGCCCACCCCGCGGCCGCACGCTTGCACAGCCTCAGGCTGGGGGGAGCGCTGCCGCTCTCCCTCCACCACCCCCACGCCCCCCCCCCCTCCCCGCAACCCACGCGTGGGCAGCCGCCGCCCTCACCCAGAAGGTGGTGGAGTAGGTGATGAGGGTGAGCTTGAGGCAGAGGTAGGAGAGCCGCCCGCAGTACCGCACTTGCTCCGCGTCCCCCGCCGCCATCCTCCCGCCCCGCAGCACCTGCCGCCGCCCGCAGCCTCTCCCTCCGTCGCTCCCTCCCCTTCCCGGCCGCCCGCGCCCGTGGGAGGGAGCGGCCGCCCCGCCGGGCGGGCCCGGGGGCAGCGCCGCTTCCGGGAGCGGGACCGGCACCGGCCCGCGCAGCGTCACGCGAGTGGGTGCCCGCGGGTGGCGCGGCGCCCGGCTGAGACACACGAATAACGCGGGGCGGGGGGGAAGCGTCGGAAGCGAATGGAAAGCTCCGAAACGCTCCCGGCTGCCGCTCGCTCTTCTTTTGTTTGGTTTTTTGGGGGGGTTTTTTGCGCCTTTTCCTTTGCAGATGCCCAGCTGCCGAAGGGCTGCTCGCTCAGGACTAGCCCCACAGCGGGAGGCGTCAAAAAAAAAAAATATACACCGCTACTCAAACGGCCACCCAACGCAGGCACCCGCAAACCTCTGCAATTGCCGCTTAAGGCGGCGTGGACACACATACATCGCCGCGAAGGTGCTGCTTGGGTGCTGGGGGTTTTGGTGAAGCGTACATAAACATCACAAGGCAGAGTCCCTACGTTCTACAGCAGCACAATTAAGCGATACCAGAGCATTTACCTTTCATCGTAACAACCCAGGAAAGGCTGCGATTGCACATGCAAAGAGGGTCCCATCCTGCAAATAACACCGCGCAAGTGCAACAGTTAATGGGCGCGTTGCCCTGGCCGCGTTTTCTGCCTACGCCGACATTTATCCACCTCCTGCTGCCGTGACAGTGGGTCAGTGTTGGGGCTTACACAGCGATCATGAACTGCAAACACCATTCATGCCTACGAGATGAAATAAGCCCTTTCAAGCTCGCAGTGCCGCACTCCTGTCCCACAAAGCACTATTTTCCTCTGGAAAAAAAGTCTCATTCAAAGTGGCAGACAACGGTCACTGAGTTGGTCGTTGCATCCCGGCCCAGGGCTGAGACAGACAGCACTGAAAATCAGCGTCTGGTATCAGAGAAGATGAAGTGCGGCAGCATTTATTCTTAAGTTATCTAGCACAGAGACACTGGAAAACCTCCGAGCTGTGTATGTAAAACTGTGTAAGTGGTCAGTCGCACATCCTTTTGTTAGGTACGTACAATAAACAAGTAGTTTCTACCAAAACCTCTTTTATAAAGCCTACAAAATATTCCTGGATAATTCTGTTATAAAATGTGCCATTGCTTTTGCATGCAGTGCTAAACTCTGCTTCTGGGAAACAAATAATCCAGCCTGGGTCCCTGCCAGCGACGGAACAGCTCATCACCTCTTACGTTTCTGACAATAATACATAATACAATGTCCTAGAGCATTCATCTTCCAAAATATCAACAACTTCAGTTTTCAGACAAATTTGCAAATATCCCTCACACTTACCGATGGCGTGCAGTCTGGAAATTGCATCACATATCGTGTAAGCGCTGGGAATTAGAGTCTACCACACGTTCTTCAGGTCTCACGAGCGTCGTTCACATCCAAACACGTTCCTGTCACTTACGTGTTTTCCTTGTTTGTGTATTGAACTAAATAAGTAGTTTTGGTTTGACTTTCCTCGCACCTTCCCTTGTTGTTTGTGCTCTGATTTCTGCAAATAAAATTTCAGGGCGCAACCGGCTGGATGAGGAAGCCGATTAAAAGGAGTGTCCATTTTCCTGTTGTTTTCACTCTGAACTGAGCCAATACGTCAAAACAGGTTTCTGTTACAAAACTGTATGAAAACTGAATAATGCTTTTCTTTGTCTGAATCCCAGGCTTTGTCTAGACAATGAAACGGCAGGATTTCTGGACCCAATTAGTATAGTTTAGCAGCAAACAGTGGTTTAAAGTAAGATGTTATGAATTGCCTGCGGTGCTGAGGGTCCTTCTGGGTTGTGCTCTCTCCACCTGAGCCCAACGCAGCAGAGAGCTGCAGTTTTCTAACCGCGAGCTTGGCATCTCTGCCAGCATCGAGGCAGATCGTGCATTACAGCATCTGCTCCCGAGGCCATCCCATGGCTCAACCAGTGGTGCTTTTGTTCACGTTAAGGATCAGTAACTTCCACATTTCCTCCCTCACCTTCAGGGCTGCCGGGTGTGTACAAGGCATGGTAGATCCCGCAAACGGTCAAAAGCCACGGTCTGCAGAGCATTTGACCCAGGGCTTTAGAAGGTTTGCAGAAAAAGGCACGCGAACCCACAGCTAGCCCTGCACCAGGGAGTGTCAGAAAGACCCTAAGCTTTTCAGCGCTACCAGCAGCATTTCTGCTGCTTTCTCCCAGCCCAAGGCCGGCTGACAAAGCTGCAGTTCAGCTGCACGTTTCCCCACCCAAGGTGGCTGCTCATGGTCCTCGCATCGTGCCCTCAGAGCTGTTCCCTGGACAAAGGTCCTTCCTCCCAGAGCAGAGTCCAACGTGCAATATGATTAAAGCTTCTACTGCCTGTATTACCTTGTATTATTTTTCCAAAAGACAAAAAGCACCTTATTCATCCTTCCAGACCCGCATCTTTTGTTTGCATCTTTGCTCAGGCCTGGGATCAGTGACTCAGCACAGCAACATTTGGCCTCAAAAAATCCTGCCCATAATAAAAACAACAGTGAAACCAGCCAAACCCAAAAACCCTACCCTCAGATAGTCCCTTTTCCCTGGTGTAACTCCAAAATCATTGGAGAGGCAGGTTTTGCCTGTAGTCCCAGGCAAGTGCCACTTTCCTGAGGAATTTGGAGACTGCCTTTGTAAAAAATCACTCCAGTTGGTAAGTCAAAAGGCTGATAGCGCACGCTACGTCGCTGGCTGGGCTCCAGGACAATAACCTTGTCAACACACAACCAGCAAATGAATAAAAGGAGTGGGTGTGTGTAAACAAAAGCAAGTCCTTGCTGACTTGTATGATGAAATGTTGACCAAAGGGTGGCTGCTCTACGATTATCACCCGAGTAACAGATCAGGGACCGGGGCAGATGGTTCAGAAGGCGGCAATAGTGCTTGCTGGGAAACATGGGCACCCTGACCATCTTCCAATTGAAAGTCAGCCCAGAGAGGTTTTGGGTTCGCCATTGAAACATCAAAAAGTGCAGTCCTTTTTCTAAGCGTTTGTGTATGTTCTGCTTTCTGTTACAAAGACTAATAAAGCACTTGAGCTCTGCTCTCAGCTAAACATATGGAGAGTTTTGCTCATATTCTCCTTGGAATTTGAAGAGATCTGAGCAAGCAAGCCAAAGGAAAAAAACATCTGAAGAACACAATTAGCTGTTGAATTCATATTGCAAATCATGAAAAGCCCTCCTGGATGGCATACAGAAAGTGGAAGGTTCATAAGCTGTCTAATGAGGTGCCAGCGGAAGACTTTCAAGAAGAGCCTGGAACAGCTTTGCAATGCACATGAGAAAATACGTACAAGTGTGGTTTTGCAGTTTCTGGGTAAGGCGGTGAGTGGGATTACCTGCAGGTAAGTCCGTCGTGAGGAGAAGGAGATATTACATGTAGTACTACGAGTATTAATTTCTAAAAAACAATACTTGGGTAATACCGTCTCAGAGAAGACCTGCTTTAAAGAGTTGCGGTGGTTAGGTGACGGGTTAACTGAAGGCTGCCTCCAGAAATTAATGAAGCAAGGAAAGAGTCCAGGCTGAGCTGGTGGAAAGGATCCTGAACTGATAAATACTGCCCTGTTACAGGGGAGCCTGGCAATGCTGCAGCTCCAGCAACTAGGGGAGCTGGAAAACCACCACCATCCCAGTGCCGCACGCACAGGGGGAGTTTTTCCTTTATGTTACTTGTCAGGAGCTTTCTGAATCCTGAAAACAGGTTTTAATATCTGAAAATAGGTTTTAATATCTGAAAACAGGTCTTAATACCTGAAACACTTCTAGCTTCCAGCAGAGCAAGCATGAGCCAGTGCCAAGTACTCTTTGAAATCTCAGTCTCAACGTGTTGCTTATGTTTATGTCACTTACCGCAAAGCTGAGAGCGAGCAAGAGCGCTGTGCTCTGAGCACAGATGGGAGTCAGGGGTTCCTACGAGGACCAGATACTCCTTCTTGCATGCATGAGGCCAATAATTTTCTGCAGCACACGCTGGGAAAGGGGATGCAGCAGTCCGAAGGGGGAATGCCCCTCGTTCAGCCCCTCAGCATCCCGGAGCGTGGAGGCTGGGACCTGAGGCTCCTTTGGGTGTTTCTATGCTACAGAGCTGCCGGAGAAGGATTTCTGGAGCTCTGGATGAGACCCTGGGTGCCAGCTTCCCACTGAAGCCTTATTAGAAGTCCCAGTTCAGGTCTGGCCTTCACAAATGCCTCTCTCCTGGCATTATTCGCCGGCGACCCTTCAAGCACCAACAGGACATGGTACTGTAATTTAAATAAATTAAATCATACCAAATCTGCTAAATATGGCTGGTCGAGTCCTATTATATACGGCAGTCACCATTAAGTAAAATGTATTAAAAATGCAGATAAGCCTCCAAATAGTTGCAGAGGGCAAGACCACCTTGCTAAAATTGCGTTGAATATATTTTGTTTCTTTCTTGCTATGAGAGCTCGCACGAAGCCAGGGAGGGTCCTGGAAACGCAAGGATTGCAGGACTGGTAAACCTGGCAAAGTAGCTACCCTTGCATTTAAGCCTGTAAACCCTGATATAGCAGCATGTCCGTTTCAGAGATTATTTCAAAACAAACGGAGAGGGGGAAAAAAAAAGTTTCAAGTACCACTTTGCCGCATTTCATCTGATGTCAAATTGGTTGTTTAGTTTTTGCCTGCAAGAGACTCCACCTCCTTTCAAAGTCCCCTTAAACCTCGTAGAGAATTTATCCCACTACGGTTCCTGCCTCGCACTTAACAGTTACACAGGCAAAGAAAACCAAATGTCCTCAGTCCCACTGCAGAGGATTCAGCTACCTGGTGCCTTGGAAAACCGCCGCCCTGAAAAAGAAGGATTTCCACTTGGATTGAAGTGTTTTTTGGCTTGATACTTCCATTTATATTTTCTTGGCCCTAAAAATAATCTAAAGGAAGACATCGCCTGCCACTGACCTGGAAAACACCTTCCTCGCCCCTTTTTTTCCCCTTCCTTTTTTCTTTCTTTTTTAGAGGAAGAAGAAATTCAAGGGGGAGAGTTGTCCCTTGGTTTTTGCTCTTGAAGCGTAGGTTAAAATGCCAGGCAAGGAGGAGGCCCTCAGTATCGCTCATCTCCTCCTGGAACTGCATTGCATCACTTGGAAAACAGGACGAGAGGACATGAGACATCTCATCCCGATGTCTTTTTAACAGCACTTAGTCATGTGCATGGGGATTCATAACACCAGCATCTACTGCAAGAAAATGAGCAGATGCCAGAATATTTTATTTTACGGCTAGCCGAAGAAAAAACCATGAGCATATTTTCCGTTTTAAATGCGAGCAACATTTCGCAGGCTGACTCCCTTGAGGACAGCGGCAACTGGACGGCAGTAACCCAGTTTACCCAGCCGGGATGGCAAATTGCTTTGTGGGCTATCACCTATTCCTTCATCGTTATCACATCCATCGTTGGCAACATCACCATTATCTGGATTATTCTTGCGCACAGAAGAATGAGAACTGCTACTAATTACTTTATCGTTAATTTGGCTCTTTCAGATTTGCTGATGTCTGCTTTCAATACCATCTTCAATTTTATTTACGCCAGTCACAACGTCTGGTATTTTGGCGAGGAATTCTGCAGGTTTCAGAACTGGTTCCCCATCACCGCAATGTTTGTGAGCATTTACTCCATGACAGCCGTGGCTGCAGAGAGGTAAGAGGCGAATGGAGAAGATAAGGTCCGAAAAAAGCTGCTGTAAGTTATAAAAAATTATTGCAATACTTAGTGCAATCGGCCCCCACCTACCATGTCAGGCGCCGTATCAGCAAAGTGGGCGGAGTGCCAGGCAAATAGACTATGGGGTTAGATGCTAGTTACGGCATGAAAGGAAGGCTCTTCTGTCTTATCCCTGGTCTGAATCACACCTGGGTCTGTAACGAGTGGAAGTGGCTGGTATTTTATTGTTCCTACATTATTGATCATAAATTTTTTCCCAGTCATCCTGCAAACTCATTGGTTTTTTTAAACCATGAGAAGGACCCATCATTTGGCCAGAGCTGGAGCGATACGAATATGCTGCGGGATGCTGAATGTATCAGCATCCACGGTCCCGCTTGTGAGTCCAGCAAACCACCAGAAATAATGGGAATTGCATCAGAAATGGCAAAGTCTGCTCCAGTAGTTCACAAAAATGACTTATTCCAAGAGGGAGGAAAATAATTACAGTGATTTTGTTTGACTTCTGAGGTAATTTGGTATTTTCATAACGCTGTCTTCAATCTGCCAAGTCTCTTTTACTCGAGCTTAAATTTGTGGAGTCTGAATGTGTTTACAGCTCATTGTTAAGTAGCGTGATGCTAGTTTTCTTTTTACTAGAAAGTGGCCAAAAGTCCATGGGAATTTCCTCTCTTAAAGGCAATGGCATGTAAAAGAAGTCGAGGAGGTTAAGCTCCCTTCTAGGCTCTCTGCCCTCCTTCCCGTCTTCCCTCCGTTACTTCCACTCTCTGCCCGGTGCTGGGAACATCTGTATCTTCTCCATCCTATGTCCCTGCCGCGACCCCACGGCGAAGGTCTTCCCCCGGGCAGCTGGACCCGGCACCCAGAAATACCTGGCAGTCCTTTATCAAGCCCTCCTGTTGACTTTGCAGTTTCCTTCGGGTTTCCTCCATTCCTTAGCGAGCGCGCGTATCCACGAAGGGCCCTTCCAGCTCCTTCGGGAACGGAGCCAGCGTCCCTCTGGAGCCGTCCAAAAAGCATTGCACCATGAGTCATCGGGGTCGCTTTCGTAACTCCCGCCCCTGCTCGCAGCTCGGTTCACCCCAGCACACCCAGGGAAGCGAGCGATAGATAAATCAAACCAGATAAACAAATTAGCAGGAGAAAGAAGGCTTTGCCCCATGCGCACCTAACGCCCGCTGAAACGTGCACCGGAGCTGGGAACGTGGCCTGGATTGACACGCAGCTGCCACAGTACAGGGCAGCGGCCCCTGCGGTCGCTGGAAGGATCGCTAATAAGCACAGGGATGATCGAT
Source organism: Phoenicopterus ruber ruber (assembly GCA_009819775.1). Classification (NCBI taxonomy): domain Eukaryota; kingdom Metazoa; phylum Chordata; class Aves; order Phoenicopteriformes; family Phoenicopteridae; genus Phoenicopterus; species Phoenicopterus ruber. The sequence continues at coordinate 4,617,733 of CM020221.1, forward strand.
GTGTTTATCAGCCTGCAGTTGTCCAGATGAAAGCAAATCCCTATTTAGAAGCAATGGCGGCTCAGTTTTAGACTCGAATACTCTTTTGCTGTTCCTGGCTTTAAATCAAGGGTTGTTGGTAACTGCTATTTCATACATGTGGTCTGCCAGAGAGTATTATTTAAAAAGAAAAAAAAAAAAAAAAAAAAATCCGTTTCAGCCTGTCCTCGTGTCTCCCTACTCTCGTTCCTTGGGGACTTTTGGTGAAAGTACCTATACAGCCAAAATCTCTTTAGTCACATGGCGCGGATCAGAAAGAATACTTGGCATCTCGCTGCGAACCATATTTAGCTATTATTTGCTTAGCCTTAAAATAGATCCTGACACTATCTCCTGGAAACTCGCTGCTTCCATTTATTGTTATGAGAACTGGCGTCCACTTGGGCTCCGCTGTTTAACTTCGATAAAACAACATCTTTTGATGTGGTTTATTGTAAGGAAGGAGGCTAAGAAGTGACAGCTCTAAAAGTCATCTTTGTCTACCGTGGAAAAGGCCCCGGCACTATTGCTCACTGCTGGGTTTAGGACCCCGCTGTTTCCTGGTTCCAAGCTGCTCTGCGTACCGGAGCAGCTGTTTCCACTGCACGCTTTCCGCAGCGCTCCAGGCAGAAATGTAGTATATCAGCTCAAGTTTCACACTCTAGTTAGCAAAGTCTCCTAGGCCCTCTTCGGAAAACGTGCAAGAGTGTCTGAAATTCAGCTTCTTTTCTCTGTGTGGAACAAGGATGGGAGGAAGGGGACCAGGAGCATGGTCCCAGCATCCTGGGATGTCCCAAGGAGCGGGGCACGGAGAGAGGGCACACGGAGCACGAGCAGGGGGACAAAGGCAGCCCTGCCGCACAGCAAGAACAGCCAGGAGATCTCAGCAGATTCGGTAACTCTCCCAACTTGCAGGAGCTTGCTTAAAAGCACGGCTTGCCTCGGGGGTGCACCCCTGGCTGAGTGGGAAAGCCTCCACCCAGCAGCCCTGTAATACCTTCGGTATCTGCAACATGGGCTGCTGCGTCAGGCTGCTTTGGCAGCCCAGCAAGTGCCATCACTTATACCCAGGACTTGCCGTTCACCGAGAGCCACAGATCATGGATTTGGGCACTTCTATGGGCAAATGTTCTGGAGAACATTTGCCACTTGATTCCTCCCTGACCAGATTCGAGCATTGTATAATACTGCCTACAACAAGCTAAAGAAAAGCAAGATGACATGAAAGTTTTATAGCTAAATAAGGCTCTGCTGCCGTGCAGTTCTGGCTTACTTACTGTGCTGTCTGTCCATGCGGCCGGCCTCCGTCCTGCAGCAGCAGCCGGGCAGAGCTCCCTCCCAACAGCCTGGCCAGGAGACAGCACAGAGTTTGTCAGATTTTTGCTATAAAAACCAGGAGGCAATTGGCATTTTCCACTCTATTTTGCTTTTGTAACAGCCGTGACAAAGAGTACGGAGAGCATGACAAGAAATGCATAATTGATTATGTACTCATTACGATACCATGCATTTCTACACGGGGAACTTAAAACCAGAGAGCGCCCCGGGCTTGCGAGTAATCTAATAGTCAGATGTGCCATGAGGGCTCTGAGCAGGTGTGGGACGAAAGGGTCAGCCTTTCCCTTCCACCGCAAGCACAAGTGCTCGAGCGTTTACAGGCAGAGGTGGATGGCACAAGACTTTTTCACAGCTAAAAATCAGTGGGGAAAAATTCAGGGTAAAGGATACTCGAGGCCCCAACCTGCTGTTGTGATAATATGGGGCATCAGAGGAGACTGACATAATTTGGGGGGAACAGGGTGTTTAGGCTTTTTTTGGTAGAGGAAGGAGAGAAGGGCGTGGTATTAAATAGTGCATAACTCCAAACTAACACAAACAGTTCACAGCACGAGATTTCAGACCAAACACATAAAGCACTTGAAAAATTAATTAAAAAAAAAAAAAAAAAAAGAAAAAAGAAAAATTCAACTTGCAAAGACCACATGCAGAAGGCCTAGATGACTGCTTCCTCCTCACACCAGAAGCATCCATCCACGTGCCTTAAGACCTACAATCATTCTCTTCAGAAAGGATTTAGCTCCTTCCCATTATTTATAGCCTGGAACCTGTAAAAATGTCTCTGTAAATAAAGCCCACCATACTGTCTGGTGAGTTTTTACACTTGCTATATTTGTTATATAGTTTACCAATGCAACTGTAAAAGCATTACCTATTTTTCTTGCAGGTACGTGGCAATAATTCATCCCTTCAAGCCCAGGCTTTCGGCTGGAAGCACCAGAGTCATCATAGGGATAATCTGGCTGGTGGCATTTGGGCTCGCCTTCCCCCAGTGCTTCTACGCCGAGATCATGACGGACAACGGAACGACAAAATGCATCGTCGTCTGGCCAGATGACGTCGGATCCAAGCACCAGCTCACGTAAGAGAAACAAAAAACCTCCTGATTCATACAAAAGTTAACTATGAAATTAATTTCATCTCCAAACCATTGGCTACAGGCAGTACTGGGGGAGAGCATGGGGGGAACCATGCAGCAGGGGAATATGGATCTGGGGCAGCCCATCTAAGCTGAGTTTAAGCCAGCTGTGGAAAAAGCTGCCAGGTCATCAATACTCAGGGTAAAGGGTGCTGCACCATCCTCCCCTGCTTTGAAAACTAGTTATATGATCTAGAAACCCTAGATACAGGGCTCGGTGGATTTAAGAGAAAGCAGCACGAAAAGTCTCTAAACAAGCAATAAATCCTAGTTCCAAAGATTTTGGGGTTTCTCCCTCCATCAGGCAGGAAGAAACTGGGTATCTTTAATGCTGAGAAGCCACATAATTAGCTAAAAATTATGCTGCTCTTTGTGGGGAGGAAGAAGGAAAAAAAAAAAAAGCAGCATGTTTCAAACATCCTAAGGTTTTATAGACTGACTTATCTGGGCACACATCTGCACTCCCAAAAGCTCCTAACCCTCACAGCAATTTCCTCCTGCTTTAATGCAAGATTGTTCAGACGGATGAAACAAGCCATACTCCGCATTTAGGGGATCGCCTGTGATTAATCATTATTCAAAGCACATGATACACAGAGCAGTCTGAGAAAATTATCAAGCAAAACATATTTATACAAAGTAGTAATGGAAGAACTGCAGAAAAGGAACAAATTGATTAACAAAATGGAAACAATTTTTCAAACCAAAACCAAGTGCTAAACTCTCCACGTCCGTTCTTTGCTGTGAACACTTTTGCTCAGCTCTGGGCACCAGGGACATTTTTCCCTTCTCAGTCTTCATCTCTGGCAGGCAGCTGGATGCCTCCTGCAGTTAGTTATTACCAAACTAACTGGGTTTCACGCCAATATGTGCCAAGTTTCAGGACTTTCACGAAAGTTTGGCCGAGCCGCAGCATGTTCAGCCGCTGGCTGTCAGTTGTCCCAAGTCTCCAGAGTCACGAAAGAGCAAAGAGTAAAATCAGGCTCACATCATGTCGGGTGATGTTCCCCCCGGGGCTCCGTGGTTGGTACCCCATGGCACATGCTGGGGAACGCAGCATGCCAGGCTCCTGTCGATTGAGAAGGAGGGGTAGTAGATAACCACTTATATATAAGTCACTGATGACTATTTAATTCAGATGAAAAGCACGAGGTTTATTTCTCCCGCATCCACAGTTTGGGAAGGATTGAAACAAGAGTTTCCCAGCATGCCAACGAAATCTCTGCAGGCTGGAAAGGTTGAGTCTTGAATGGGGCCAATAACGGGGCAGGTTCTTTCTGGGATCCCCAGCTCCCGAACACAATAAATCGCTTCGTTCACCAGCTTGCTCTGAACAGCCTCAGATTTGCAGGTTTCAGTAGCTCTCCTAGAAAGGAATTTGGAAGCAGCGCTCCCCAGAAATCATCTTGAGCGATGGATCTGTCGGGACAAACGCCTGCAATACAGACCACGGCGAAAAAGCCATGTGCAGCCATTCATGTGCTAGTCCAAATACTGAGGAAAAGAAATACTAAGAAATCCAAAGAAAAAACAAAGAAACAGAGAACCAGGTTCCTCCGTTGACTGTGGGTCCTCCAAATCCTTCTTAGTCAAGTAAAACCAGCTTTCAAGATTTCTAGACTTCAGAACAAGGGAAAATCCTTTTCTGCAGGAAAAATGTGTATAATTATGACAGAAACAAGCCCCCAAAAAAACCCAAACAATGCACTACTGTGACTGCCAGTGCCTGAGAATTCTTGGATACGAAGGGATTAAATTTGTAGAAGTTTAACCAAAATAAAGAACCTTAACCCCAGAGGACATTTTTTTTCTGGTGACAGGTTAACTTTGCAGCGAAGTAGCAAAACTAGAAGACTAAGTTTCTTTTTGCAGTGCTCAAGCTTAGGCTCCCATCCTCTCTTCCTCCTCCAAGGATGGGAACTGTAAAAGGGCTTTGGGTTTCTGCTGCACGCCACACGCAGCATTAGACCATCAAAAGAGGTACCGCTCTGAGGACACATGGGAAAGGTGGAAAACAGGCAATGACAAACTTGCCACATTTCACAAATATAGTATTTCTCTATATGCAGCCACCGCTCTTGGTATTTGCAACCAGCCCAAGGAGCAAACACCATTGAGCGCCCCAACACCCATTTCGGCAGCGCTCTGCAAAGCACTTGAGCCCGCTCGCTATCATGGCGAGCGACTCCAGAGCGTTGTCATCCTGAGAAAGACCAAGTGCACCCAGCCTTTTGTCATCATTGCCAGCAGCGTGTGCCAGAGCCCTCCTGCCTAATCCTAGTTTTTACACTGTTTATGTTAATTTGACAGCTGCTCTCACCAAGTGAGCAGGTTGTTCTCTCCCCATAAATGGTGGTTGCTTAAAATAATCAAACCCCAGCATGAGGGAACCAGCAGAAACTTGTGGGGTAACATGGAAAGCTAGGAAGGGCCGAGCTAAAATACAGCCGACGGAGATGCCAGCACTTTCGGCTGGAGCAGTAACCGAGTAGCCTGTTGGTGATATATAATTGTGCGTGCACACACAAATAAATACAGCCAGCAACACAACTACAGCAATGCCACTCACTTTCTGCACGCTATCAGCATGCAATATCCCTTCCTCACTATCTGCGGAGTATTCCCTGCCAAATCTGTGCACCCTGTTAGGAGCCAGCTACAGTTTGAAGTCCCTGATCCAGGTTATTTTCATTGCTGCTCAATTAAGCTGTCAGCACTATTACATTCGTCAAGTTACTCTGCAGTTTTCGGAATGTTCCTTTTCCATATCTGTGATTTAAAGGTTCGTATTTTTACAGCCACAAGCCTTAGATGTCTCTCTCTCATGACTCCAGTGGGATAGCAAAGTTCAGGACAGGTGGAAACCCTGGACTGTAACCCTCTGATAAAAGATAAATGGTATTACTCTGTCTTGAAACAGCAGATTATTCCTTGGACTGGATTTGCATCACAACACAAGAGAGATGAGCTTTTGCTGTTTACAGAAGTCTCTGTAACGATGTTTGTAGATGAAATTTCTGCTTCTTTATGCTTTGAGGTTGAAGTTAATGGGAGCCAGACATACACGTCCAAAGGACAATTTCTGAAAGAGCCCTTTCAAGAGACATACTGACTATGAAAATGTGCTTGTTCTTCTTTTTCAGGTATCACATTGCAGTGATCGTGTTGATTTATTTACTGCCTTTAATGGTGATGTTTGTTGCATACAGCATTATAGGAATTACTCTGTGGAGCAGTGCAGTTCCAGGCAACCACCTTAACAGAGTCCGCTACGAACAGCAAGTTAATGCCAAAAAAAAGGTCAGAAGTGAAACTTGAAAATAATTACACTCAGCACACTAGCCCTGCTGGCTCCAATTCCAAAACAGAGCTTGCATTTGATACAAAATCTTCTGGGATTGGGCATGACAGGTTGACAAAATATTTTGGGCTGGGGGTAAAGGGCATCACCCAGCAAGTATGAAAAAAAAGGTGATCTACATGCACCAGCCAGCCTCCAAGGAAGAAAGGCTCACGTCAGTAGGCAGTGGGCCGTTCCTAGCAGTCCTTAGAAAGTAAAGCTCGGTGTCCAGTGAATCTGCACGTCGCAGGATAAGCCAGGGAAAAACTTTGGACAGGGTGGAGAGGTTTCAGTGTATCAGCAGTTACTGCAGAAAGTCCACTTGGTGCACTAGGAAACGTTTGCTCTAACTCCCTCCCCTGTTCCCAGTTTCCATCATCAGGGCCGGTTCCTTTGCTTTAGCAGCCCAGGTCTACATACCATACACAGCGCTTCAGGAGGGCAAAAGAGACCCAAAGCACTTTCCGCCATTTCCCATTCCCCCAGCAAGTTCAGACAATCACCCAGAGGCCCAGGAATAACACACTGTTTTTGTTTTTCTAGTTTGTGAAGACCATGGTGGTAGTTGTGATCATTTTTGCTGTCTGCTGGCTGCCCTATCACATGTACTTCATCCTGGGGAGCTTCAAGGAAGACATCTACCAGCAGAAGTACATTCAGCAGGTTTATCTCGGAATATTTCTGCTTGCCATGAGTTCGACGATGTACAACCCCATCATATACTGCTGTCTTAACCAAAGGTGAGTAGCGTGCATGTGTGTACGCAGAGAAAACCGAAATCTCGATCTGAAAAAGCATAAGTCTCTGGAGGTGAGAACAACTGTGATTTTCAACTGCAGTCTATAGGCTGGGTAGACAAGTTAATTTATACTCTGCTAATAACGTGAGATTAGCCACACACTGTGAGTGAGATCTTAACTCTACCTTCACAATTTTCTGCCTCCGAATAAAGTGCAGGCAGCAGGTGCATGATCAGCACAGCCACATCTGCACCCGTTTCCACACACAGAGTACCTCTTTCCAAGGAAGAAGGGAGGAATCTGTAATCCCTGCAACGCATCTGCTGGCCTAACGCCAGGCTGGCTCAGCCACCCACTCCCTCCTGTGCCACCACCCCCCAGCGCAGCCCTGAGCCCCCCACGCAGACCCTGGGCTCACCCCCGTGGGGCATAGGAGCAGCCCACGGGCGACCTGCTGAGACTCCCAGTCTGGGCACACTGCCACGAGCGAGCGGCTGGGCGAGCACAACCTCATCGTGCCAAGAGATGTCTCTCTTGCTCTGCGCTGAGAACGGGCCGCTCTCGGGACGCCGGTGCGGCAGGACGCTGAGCGTGGGGAGCTGCTCTGGGTGCCCTGCAGATCTCCATGCCAAATCCTGCCTGCACAGCCCACTGCCAGACCTCTCCCTAACCCGCATCTCTCTTCAGCCTAGCTGTATGCGCAGTGAGCTTTAAGGGTTGTCGGCACACCTCCTCCAGCACCTCCAGTGCAGTTTCACTGGAACTCCACCAGCAAAACGCCTAACTCCGGAGTGATGCTAGGAGGCTCACTCCTTGATAGCGTTTCAAACAGCATCCTGCCCGTAAGCTTGCAAAAGAAGGCAGTTTTGCAGGCCCTTCAGCCAATCTGCATTTGACATGAAACACCCAAACACATCCTCCTCCTCCTCCTCTCTCAGAAAGCAGACAGCTTCCTCATGTAATTATTCATGGTTTTTTTAAAAAGCTTTCAGTGAGTAAACACACATATTTTCCTTAGATGCTCCGCTTCTTACAAATGCTGTTATCAGCATGGTCAGCACCATCTACTGAGCACATCCAACATCCTGCCATTTCACTGATCTTATATACTTACTTAAAATACAAGGAAATCTGATCATAAACTCCTATTGCTCTTCTCTCCGTGGTTTAATACATTTAGCTCTTCACCTCACTCCTTTGATTTCAATAGAAACTTCTTATTTCCATGGTCATTCAGAGGTAGAACCGAGTCATGCATTTGTTCTTTCTCTGTGCAATTAAAAAGATCATTTCACCATTTAATTTCTTTTCTTACACTTACAGATTCCGTTCTGGCTTCAAATTAGCCTTCCGGTGGTGTCCGTGCATAAAAGCAACTGAAAAAGACAAACTTAAACTTACGTCCCCATCTCTTTACCAGACAACCCACAGGAAGTCAAGAACAAGTTTCAACACAGAATCTCAATTGAATGAGAAAGAGAAGACATCATTTACCCTCACCCAGCTAACGCTTTGATTTTCTCCTCCCAGTTCTGGCTCTATCCTAATACACCATTTCAAGGCAGCAGATTTGTAGAAGCCCAAGGCAGGTCTTTTTTTCTGGAGCAACTGTTTCCTATGGGACTTTTTCAGATGCCATCAGCATTGAAAGCAGCCTGCTGATAACACATATATCACCCAGCTATGGATGCAAGTTTTGCCCTCCCTTACACTAACAACTGCAATACAGAATAGAGAGATTTTGCCCATGAGGTCAAAAAAGCAGTGAAGCAGACCTGAGGCAGTGCCAATCAGTAGAATATCAATTATTCTCCCACAGATAGTGATCTCCTGCTTTCTGTTCCACCAAGACACTTAAATCTGGAAAAGAAGTGATGGAGCAGAAAGGCTGGGGCACATCTGGCCCAGTTTGGATGGACCCTCGGGGCTGCGTGGGCAGCTAAGTCCCATGGCTCAGCAGCCCCAAGGCAGACAAGTCCGTGGAGCAAAGCTTGTTTACGACAAAGGCAAATACTAACACATCCAGACTGAAAAGCCTGCCCTGAAAATTTTCTGAAATCTGGGATTTTCATGCCTGCAATTTCACCAGCATCATCTCTCATCAGTTAAAAGCAAGAAACAGTTCCTTAAGATGTTGTCATTGCATGGATTTCTATAACCTTGTACCAAAACACGATGTCATTTTCCTATGAAACTGTGCCCAAGTGATTCCTCCAACTTCACATAGTTAATTGTGGTGCCTAATTTGGAGAGCGAGGCTCTCTGAAGAGTCAGTACCCAGGTGCAGGGTGCTCACTGGCTTGGTCAGGGCTCATGGATCCAATCTGAATCCACCTCCTTTGCCTCCTCTTAGTCCTACCCGCAGTCTGACCCATCACTGTCTTTTCCCAGATAGTCCCTTCATCTTCCCTTTCCAGACTTACCCCATATTTATCATCGCTGTCCTTCTTGTCTCAGATATGAAAATAAAGGCTGAAATATGTCATCTTCAAAGCCTGAGGCATTATGTGCAGGCATGCAAAACAGGAGAAGCTGAAATATAAACGTTATATAAAAGTAATACAGCATTTAATACTGGTGTGGTAAGTAGCACCTCACAATCACCTTCCCCTTTCACGATGGGTTTGTATATAATATCACAGAGCCATACCTTAGCATACAAAAAGCTCCTACAATGTCAGCAGGATCCAGTTATTTGAAATATTCCCCTTTGCTCTGTGAAAGAAAAACTACAAAGTGTTGCCAGGCTTAAATTCTGCAGTAAATTCAGAGAAAAGATTCGTGGCTTGAACTGGAAGAGCACTCGGGGATATGATTTTCCCAACTCTGTTTCAATACAGGAACCAGCAGATATATCTTCCTTCTCCACTTAATCTTCTTCACCTGCCTGGCTGCTGTGGAGAACAATTACGTTACACAGAGACCCGCCAAACTTGTTTTGCTAATGGGACAACAGAGCACAGGGCTGCGTGCCCTTCTTAAAAAGTTCATTATTTTAAATCATTCCAGCAGGCAGTTTCTAGTCTAGATGTTATCTGTCCAGCCATCTTAACTGGCCAGCCTGCTCTTCCCGAGACTGCACCGCTGGGGTGCACGCAGGGCAGAGGGAGAGCAGCAAGAGGCATTTACAGACAGCCACCACCGAGTCTTTCTTCTGAAGGGACTCAAAACAATTTGGGAGGGACGCTCTGCAAGGCACACATCTCTGGGATCAGACTAGAGGTTGCAAAGACACTTGCTCCGAGGAACTGAAGGACACCTACACACGGAGTTCATTGTTTCATATACAAAAGCTGTACCTCTCCCATGCCCAGATGATGATTGTAAGGCCTTTAAACCCTTTAAATCCTGCAGCTTTCTAATGCGGACCTTTTTAGACCAAACAGGCCTATCCTGAGCATCCCATCTTCCCCTCCATCTTCCACCACACCTTAACAGCCAGCCAAGAGCCCATTTCAGATGCCCAAGTGTCACACGTGCTGGCAGTGTCTCCCCTGTGCAGCCCCTGGCAGGCACCGATGTTTTCTGACAGCTCATGGCATCTCTCTCTCTTGTTCGGGTGCAGAGAGCAGAGGATGATTTCTTCAGGTTGCAAGCAAAGCTCCCCGTGCCCTGAAGGACTCAGACTGCAGATCCTGAGAAGTTTCTCCACTAGAAACAGCAACAGTTGAGAAAGCAGAGACGCTCGGAGCCCTCGTTAGGTACTGGAAGAAAAGGCATGCCAAGGCAGACTACATTATTTCCTGTGATATATGAGGTAACAGGAACACCATGCTCCATAGTAAATATATGCAATTCTTCATATAAATACAGACGTGATTAAATACCACACAGCAGTAAAACACCTCCAGGTCAGCAATAAATCCCTCCTCTGCACAGTTACTCGTGCTCTAAGCAGCAACGGAGTCCCTGTGGTCACTAAAGAAAAACATTTGAAGAATCTCATTTTTATGGCAAAGAAACGAACAAAAAGCACAGAACGGGGTTCAGAAGTTCAGAAACACTTTATTTTGCCTTCTGCTATTTTCTTAAGAAAACAAAACAAAACAAAGTCTGCTTGTTTTAAAACCCATTCAAAAGGCTTCTGAGAGAACCCCCAGAGGAGTAAGGAGCAGATGACATTACAACAGTGGTATGCAAATGGTCTTTTCCCCAGGAAATATAAGATTTTTGTGTTCATATTGCAGTAATTACAGCTTAACAATTAAGAGGACTATGATTTTATTCACCAAGTCTAAAAGCTTTAAGTAAGACATCTCAGTCATTGCTTGGATAACATTGCAGACATTTCTTCAGACAGTTACAGCTTGTGATTCACTTGGAACAGTTTCCTAGGGGTAAGAAGTAGTCTGGAAATGGAAATCCCACCAGGTCTCCCTTTGGAAAAGAACTGCTGTGTCTTATCGAGTACATCACCTATGGTCCACAGTAGGAAAAGCTGCGCTGTCAGAAACACAAACTCACTCCCTATTCGTTATGAGCTGGATCCAATAAACAAAACGACCTATGCCAGCATCTCCAAAATTCACAGTCACCCTGAGACCAAGTTTAACTTCCACTTCTCGTTCATCCTCCATCCTGCACTGAGCCTAGCCCTCAGATGCTGAAGAGCTCCAAACCCAGGTCCTCAGGCACGGCTCACACCACCCCTACCGCACTGCCAATGGCAGGCATAAGATTTGCAAATCTTCAAGCAATTAAAATGCAATGTGTCCCCTGTGCCCAAAAACTCTCTCACCTTCTTCTGTCTCCTATTTGGGGTCATAGCTGCACATCAAGGGTGTCAGAGACTATTCAAGCTGTAACATAAAATGGGTTATTGGAGAAGCACAACTTTAGTGTATGCCAAAGGGGCTTTCACGTACAACTCCAACACAGGACGTGCAAACCAGCGGTGTATGAGCACCTGACACTGCGATTCTGCAGACGTTAACCCTACACACACAGGGAGGTTACAGACTCTGACGCGCATCAAACTTGCGCAGGGACACAGCGACTGTAACATATCCATCACTGTGTATCTGGCAAAGCCCAATATAATCACATTGGCTTTGATGCAGTGAGCTGAGGTTTTCTTGCACTGCAGGTCCCCCTGCGTGAGCTAGGGCATGAGATGCACCCGGACAAGCTACACGCACCCTAAGATTTGGGCATGGTCAGCTCTGTGCCTCTGCTGAACTACATTAGGAAACAGTAGGCATGGGGACCTGGGTAAAATCCACCCTGTTTGAATCTGACCCCGAATGCCCGGGAATAAAAACACACACACAAAACGCAGGCACCACTGGGATTAGGTTGCAGCTCTCCCTACACAATAGCTCTTCCCAAAGCACTAAGCCACCAGCCAACAGCACCTCTTCCAGAAAGAACCACTAAACACCAGTTAACGCACATCAAAAAAGTTTAATATTTTCACAAGTATCACGTAACACTAGTATCGGAGCTACTAGTGCGCAAAGTAAAAAGACTCTCTACCTTTGCAAAACCAGTAAGGCATGCAATTTTTCAGGTAGACACACACTTAAAGCTGCAATGACTGTGACTCACATGTTACTTTACAACATTCGCTCACAGTGCACCATAATGCATATTGAAATGTTATCGATAGGTAGGGCAATCCAAATCTTAGGGGAGTGGAACGAGGACAGAGGAGTAGCCTGCGAATTTCCATCTACTTTCTGCAGGAAAAGGCAGCAGGGAAAACCATGCAGACATCTCAAATTCATTTTTGGTAGAAGAGCGGTAATTAAGGACTACTGTGTGGTCTCCCTCTTTGCAGAAAGTGGCGTGACTTGCAAACTCTATTCAACATTTGCATTCCTAACTGCTTCTCAATTTAAGTAATGCAACTGGTATGCAAATATAGTAATGGCATCGACTTGACAGAGGACAGGATACACCAAGTGTATATGATCTTTGTTGTTGCTTTAGTCCTTGGAATAAGCTGGGTCCGACTTTGGCTTTGTGGTTTGTTTAGTTTACGCACTTGGGTCCTCAAAGGCAAGATCAAAACCCTCATATTCCTTTCTGATCACTAACTCTGGCAGAGTGCTTGTGTTTTGAGTGGTTGCTTAACAGTATTAAAGATTAAAACTTTGTGTGGAAGCAAATACCCATTTAAGGCGAGAGATGGAAGTACACACAACTGAGTGTCACTGTCTAGCTGCAGATTCAGTAGAAGGGCAGCTGCAGTGCCCTGATCTAGACTAACAAGAAGAGATAGAAAATATTTTTAATAAGAACTCTTAAACAGAAGAATACAGCACAGCCCGCCTAGGGACCATAAATCTACCGATTTCCCGGGTCTGGAGATTTGGATTACCCCAATCACCAACCACTTTGTTTTACTCTTTAGGGATTTCTTGCCGAAACGTGACAGATTTCACCCAGTAACACAACACTATTCACAGAAGCAATGGGAAATACCAGTGGAATCAGATCTGTGGGACAAGAGCGTTTACTTTTACCATGACAAAACAGGCATCAAGGAAGCAAGTAAGTCGATTTGTCAAGTCCCACTACAGAGTTACGTGCGTGCACAGTGCTGACACACCATAGTTTTCACAATCGCTTTAAACGAAACAACAGCAGGTAGATATGCAGGAGGGAACTGTTGCTTCCCCTTCGCTAAAAGCATCAACACCCAGGTCTGGTGGTCAGTGTGCTGGTGGTGCGCTTAACAGGGATGCTGCAAAGAACACATTTGGTATGATGCAATGGCAGCTCTCAACGCACATCACTTGGGGGCAATTTCGTCTCAGACAACAACTGATTTTTGACAGCTGCAGAAATTATAGACTGGTTTTTCCATGACCTACAGATGGGGAAGGTACCAACAAGGTGAATAAGAAACATGCAGACTGGGGTCCAGAAATAGGAGATATTGTTAACAGCACACATTCTATCTTGTATCCTATTTTTTATGTCATTAGTTGTATTTTTTTTTTCCCCGATAAAGCAGTGAGTTCTGGGTTTTTACCAGTTCTGACTATGCAGTCGCTGCTTTATGAGAAAGTGCTCACAAGACAGAATCGGGGCCGGGATTGTGGAGTTCAGTTCTGCTCGGCATCGCGAAGCCTGCATCCCACCGCTGTGATGAGCGCTGCCCCTTTCCCGCTGCCATCCTCTGACAGCAGGAAGGTCACATCGCAGTTGGGTGCCAGGTCTTTGACTGTTTGGTGCATGATCCTCGAAAAGCTGCAAAAGGAAACAAGGGGTGAGGGAGGTCCTGCAGCATCTGCAGAGCATAGCACTGCCACAGGCCTTTGCAGTGATCCCCCTTTCACTGGGGAAAGAACTAAAATGCTGGAAAGTAGGGTGGATTTGAAGACTAGGAGCAGTGGGAGTTGAAGGAAAAAAGCATGTGCATCCCACCCCGGCCCCTCTGTCTGCGCGGGGTTAACCTGTTTTGCTAGTACCACAGCAAAGGGGAGAGAAGAGACCATGTACAGTTGTCTCCTTCCCACTCATCTCTCTCCATGCACACCACAGATGGGCAATAGTCCTCTCCTCCTCCTGCCACCAGCTCTTTTAGACTCCTGCCCTTACCTGCCATTGCTTCACAGCAGCCCATCTCCTCTGCACACTGAACAGAAACAGCCTCCAAAGAGGCAGCAGGCATTTCAGCACTGCTCTGTCATTGCCTTTGCACAGCCAAGAGATCCTTCCCTTGCTGTGCAGCTTCCAACTTGTTCAGCAAGTTGCGTCCCCTTCAGTTTGTCCCTGCCCCACGAATCCTTCACAAGTCCTTCTTGATCCTCTCATTGCCCTTTAGAAAGCCCCGACCACCTCTAATTAAGACTTCTTTTCCCTGGCTCTTATCCTAGCAAGTAAGAGACACCAGTTTGGTGCGTCAAGAGAAAGGATGTACAAGCAATGCGCTACAGATCACAGGCAAACAAATGCTGAGAAGCTGAATACTCACTGTGGATGTAGTTTGTACAGAGTCCCATCCACACCAACCGTTATCTCCAGGTGCTCCAATCCTCTGTTCTCCCTAATTTTATCTACAACCGCAGCCATTCCAGCGCCGCACAACTGAGCTGCTCGCCTCGACACCGCTCCGCACACTGTCTTGACAATGATACTGTCGTCGCAGGTGCTGTTGAGCCCCAGCTGCTGGAGGATGGCCCGCACCTGCAGCAAGGCTAACCTGTCACTGCAGAAGCAGAGAAGCACAGTGTTAAAATAAAAGGTTTCACTCAGTCAAGCCACTGCCACAAACCCCACCGCATCCACACACCCACACCAGGCAGCAGCCCTTACTGCCAGCGCATGAGACCTCAGGGAACGCAAATTCATTCACCCCAGCACCATGCTGCAGTGCAGGAGAGAGGCACAGGCAGCAAGGGAGGCTCCAAGTCCAGCTCTGCATTGCCTCCCCTTCTCTTTTCTTACCAAAGGGCATTTCAGGAAAATATTTTTAATTACCAACTTGGGGTTCCCCCCCCCGCCACAAAGACTCAACAGACTTTGAGATTACTTTAAAATACAGAGTCTGAGCAACAAGACACAAAAATATCCAGTAAAGAAGTGCTCATTCAGCTAGCGTTCCTTCAGATCAACAATTATAGCTATGCACACACAAGGGGCACAGGAAAATGGCTAGATTTCCAAGCAAGCAAATAAAATGATACAGTAAGGAAATCCTTGACAGCCCTTCCCATGATTTAGCAGTGAGTATTGCTAGAAATTCAGATGATGGTGTAAAGAGCCCTTCTGCACATGCACAGGCTCTTCATGAAACCAATATTATCTCTGGAGAACCAAGCAATGCTCTCCAGCCGTCCCTCCCCTCCACAGCAGTGTCACTGGATGAGCGTTACCACACTATTTCACCCCGAACAGCCTCCCGTGCAGCCCTCTTACCTCTCAATCTGAGAGAGGAACTTAGTTTCAAAGATATGTCTGGTCTTCAGTGTCTCTGAAATCTGGCCTCTGAACAGGAACCCTCGTTTGGTGAAGTCGATCAAAATATTGCGGACGATTTCCCCCAGGTACATCCCACTGATCATTTTCTCGTACCTGCAATGAAAGGCAGCGGCGCAGCTCAGAGGGACGCTGCTCGCATTCGCAAAGGTGGCATCGCAGCTGCACTATCAGCCAGGTTTCCTGCCCGCACACACTGGGGACGTGAAATACACAAACCGATTTACACAGAATGGCCATTTACTAGAAAAATTGGGCAAGAAAAAGCATGAACACTCAGTGGGAAGCCTTGTGAGCCCATCTACAAACACTTCACCTAGTCCTCACTAATATTTTCCCCCAGCCAGGCTCTTGTTAATGACAGCTGGTATTTCTCCCAGATGGAAGAAAGGAAAACCTGTCACCGGAGAGCAGAATGGTGCCCAGATGAAAGCCAAATTTGCCATGCACCGCCCGGTGACAGCCCTGAGTGGACCCCGTGGAAAACTCATCTCCACTGCACAGCATCTGGGAGACCTCTTGAAGCATGGCCGAGACCTTCAACAGAAAAAGCTCTGTGGCTCCATGCAACAAAATTACAGGAAAACCACAAGGTACAGTCACTGCAAGTGCAGCGTCTTTAAGGAAGTCCTGTGCTGCAAAAAGCCTTGTGAAAGATAAAAGATGTGAAAAGGCATGTCCAGCACGTTGCCAGGATCACTGACCTGTAACCTAGCAAGCTGAGGGACCAGGGTTGGTTTTCAGTTAATTCCAGCACCTGGTTTCCAGTAGGGAACCAGGAGTCCAAAAACCACAGGGAGGAACCAAGCTGCCTTGAACCCCTCTTGCTCCCCACTTTGCACACAGGACCTGAGTTTCCCACTCGCAGGCCTGTCCCCAGGATAACGAGCGGGAACATCTTCCACCTGCAGACCTCTCCTGGCACACAACAAGGAGCGGTCCATGAGCAATGCTCAGCATCGGTACAGGGCAGCCCTGCGCAGAGAAGAGCAGAAGTCTGCTTCGCTCTCCTTCCCCTCCAGCATCGTTCTGGTTTGAACGGAGCTTTTTGTGGTCTGTGACTGAGCTGTGCCATTACCGATGAGAACTGAACACTTTTCCATTTATTGAAAAGTGCATTCAGTGACGCATCCTTTATTTCACCTCCTGAAGCTGTAAAGCAGGGTTTCTGTCCTGGATTGAGCGGAGCCCAGCACACCAACCCCCTGGAAGCAGGCCAAGCAGTCCATTTAATACCATGAGCTCTCTCAGGCTTGTACCCAGCAAGCGTCCTCCCTCCTGAGTGCCTAACTCTCTCTGGAATAAATTATTCCCCCTGGCAGTCTCTGCTACTGCCTTTGGCTGCTTACTCCATGCCAACTCTGCTGCTGCTGCATCAGGTTCACTCAGCGTTCGCCTCTCTGGGTCTGCTTGAGCCCTAACTTCTAAAGAGCTTCCCAAGGGACCTGCCAACTTGTCTGTATCCCCCAGGTTTTCAGGCGGATATATGCTAGTCACAAAATCTTTTTAATAAGCTCCTGGCATCAAAGTATTGCTGCAGAGAAATTATGAAAAATTGCAGTCTGGTGATGCAGCAGTCTCAACCCAGTTTCATCGGTGCTGGGCACACCTCCTTGTCAGCCCTTTCTTGAAGGGGGCACGGAAGCACTTGCCCAAACAAAAGCTGGACTCCCAAGAGGGGACCAACCTCCAGGGCCAAGAAAGGCAGGTCCTCTAACATGGTATATTTCATCCAGAAAATTGCCTGAAATAAGAGCTGGCTGCAACTGCTGGAAAGCTCCTGACTGCTTTACAGTGAGCAGCTCCAAGCTCCAACCATGCCAGCTGGTCTACTAGGCTGAGGATTTCTAGAGGCAGAACCCTTTACAAAGACAGTTCAGCTAAAAGAGATTAAACTGAGACCAAGAGCAAAAGAATGACAAGCCATCTTAACCCCCTCAGTACAACACAGGATGAGAAAAAAGGTCTCTTGGTAATTTCAAGACCCTTGAAGTTCTCACCAAAAATCCTGCTGCAGTCCCATGGCAGCAAATAAGCTGCAAAAAAAGCAGCGACCAGGAAAAGCACAGAAGAGGGAGATCCCACAGGACAGCAGGATACCATTTTCCAGTCTTAACCTCTCCTGTCTCTGACTGGGAGAAATCTAATTCTCTCTTAAAAGCATTTAAGGCAGCCTGGCTTATACTTAGCCCACCATTTATCCCACAGTACCTTTGCTTTCCAGCATTTAGTGAATAGTCATCAACTGCTTTGTCATATATTGTCCTGATATCGTCCAGGCATCCATTATCACCGAACGCTCCCCACTCTGTGTTCACGCACATCCGGCCTTGCTCGCCATCCACCATCTCTATGTTTCTCATCTCTTCCATGTAACAGGCATTGCTGCCAGTTCCTGAAAGAAGACAATACTGAAATTACTCTTTGTTTGAAAAAAACCAACACCAGAACAAGCATGACAGCCCTGACAAAACCTTCTGGGGGATCTTGAATGTGCCTTTTCTGAATGATGAAGTCAATCACCATTTGAAACATTGAAAAAAAACCCCCACTCTTCAATAATCCTAAACTGAGGGAGGATATTACTGCTGTGGTGCACTGCTCAGGGTGGCTCAGAGGAAAGGATGAGGCTCACCCACAGGCCAGGTGGGCTGAGGGTCCCATGCTACAGGGAGGAGCAGCAGTGCGCCACTTTTGGCACACCAACCCTCATGTGCTTCTGAATCCAAAACGGCAGCAAGTAGCCAACTGGATTTTGAAGTTCAGAACCACCTTCCACAAAGCCCACGGACCCACAAAGTTCAGGGGAAAATTTGCCGAAGTGAAAACCTCAGCAAGTTCGGTGGCATCAGGCAAAGAAAGCCTCAGGGGTTTTACCAGCTAATTGCAGGGTATTTTTTAGTTCGTGCTTGGTTTTTTTTCTGATTCAAATTGCTTAAGTAGTTTCTCTGGCAGGAAGGTTACTTCCATATTGAAATGATGCCATATCTGATTCTGCTTAAAAGGGATCCTAAGGAGCATGGCAATTAGAAGTGCTCCATGTACACAGAGGCCTTAGGGAGCAAAGCTTTATCAGCAAAGAGAGGCAGCTTTTGCTGTTACCTGGGGCAAAAGTTTTCTTGAAGTCGCCTACCAAACTCTCATTTAACTCTGCATTACAGATGCTGCATCAATTATATCAGCAAGTCTGTTTTCCTTTGCAATTTTTTTACAGTACTACATCAATAAAGTCTGAGCAAAAATAGATCCTCCCACAGTACTCCCCTCCTGCGGGAGAGCTGAGCCACAGCACAGGGTTTGGGTGGAAAGTCTGGGCTTGCAGACCGAGCCCCAGGTTTGCAGGACCAAGCCAGACCAAAGCCAGGTGTGGACTGTCAGCACTGCCCAGCCTCCCAACACCAAGCCTTGTCATCCAGAACGAGCTAAGCAAGGGCTGCCTGAATATGTGGATACCTATTAAATACAGGCTTTTAGCCTGACAGGCTTTTAAATGATCTCCTGTTGCCAGCAGATGAAAAGCAGAGACCGGGTCTCATCAGTGGCAGTTTCCAAAGTATTCAGCGGTGGAGACTCAAAGCATCATCTGTCCTGGGCAGGAGAGGTGGCACTGGGCAGACAGGGCACCAGCATGACGCAAACTCCTCCTTGCAAGAATATTTTTCCCTGCCAAGCAGCAGCAGGAAAGTTCACCCACCTCCCTGCACTGGGGAGAGCAGGGTGACTGCTGGCTCATGCAGGCTCCTCGGCAAGTGCTGCCAGTCTGGCCAAGGCAATTCAGGCAGGGCAGAGGGAGTTGTCAGAGCCCCAGGGCTTTCGCGCTCATTATCCCAGATGTACCCAGGCCACCTCAGACCCCCTGCTCTGCACACAGACATGCTGGCTGCAGACCATATCTGGCAGGGCTGCAGCAGACGGTCCTCAGAGGATGCTCTCAGCATCCCAAGGATATGCTGTCCTTCCTGCAGGGAACTCTGTCCCTGAAAACACGCCACCGACGGAGCTGCGCAGACACAGCTTCCTACCCACACTGCACTGTGCTGACTCATCCTGGACATTTTCCAACTGTCTGGAGGAGAAATCAGTGGCATTTTATTTTCCTACAAGCCACCTTGCAACTCAAAGCATTCTTAAAGCTTGCAGGTGCCTCATCCCCTTCTCTCCCACTGAAAACTCATTTTTCTGGAGAGCTTTGGGAATTCACACCACCCCCTGCCTCAGGCACCCCAAGCGTGGCATTTGCAAAAAGCATTGGCAGCCACCTGCGGAATTATTTCAGCTGTCTCACTGCCGCGAAGGGAGCTGTCAGTCGCTGCACTTAAGTCTATCAGAGCTTTCCATCACATGCCGTTCAGGAATTATGGCTGTGCTTTACAAGTTTATTCTGAGAGACCACATGCTTAAGGGAAGCTGTGGGCTACCTGAACACCCTGGCAGGGAAACTCTTACGGGCTAAACTAACAGATACTCCAGGAGCTGGTGAGGCTACCTGAGCCTGTGTTTGCTCGCTTCCCAAGCAGCACAGTGCCTTCCCCATTATAACAGGCAGGATTTGTTCCGCATTACAGCCTGTGCTTATCTCAACTGATCACGCACAGAACTAAGCTGGCTGTTGAATTTTGCTCTTAATTCCTTCACGCAGCTTGCTACTGATGGGATAGCTGTTAATCTCAAAGTCTTTCACTCCTGGACACCCTAGCTATATTTTCAGTTAGCCACAGGGATGTTTCCATGACTATACAGACAGATGTGTTGATGTGCTGTTGAATAAAAAAGTGCCAAATAAAAAGCAGCTCTAACATACCCACAATGAGTCCAATTTCACAGTTTGGATCTTCATAAGCACAAGTCATCATTGTGCCCACCGTATCATTCACCACGGCCACCACATCCAAGTCAAACTCCTTTAGAAGAGAGAAATAAAACAGTGAGAACTCTGGGTTTGGGGTAACCCCTCACACCAAAGGGGACAGGAAAGGAGTGTGCCACAGGGGATGCTGTCAATGCACACTGAAAGTATGAGCTTGATTTTACACATATTGAAATAGGAACTTAATCTACCAGCAGGTAGCTAGGTCTCCTCGCATGCTCTACCTACAACAGGCTATGTCTTCAGAAGAAAGTATACTCCTGGCTGTTCTTTTTGGCTTAGGTATATTTAAGTACAGCTCTTGTGTACAGGCACATGGTCGAGGGCTATCGCCATTCTGTATTACAGCAGTGCGGTAGCAAATCCAGTAGTAAAGGTTTTTAAGACCACCTTTACACTTGCTGATAAAACTCTGCAAAAATTAATGCTCTCCTCATCATGCTATTTTTCTCCCCTTCCTAGAAAGTTGCAGCTAAGCTGCTTGAGGCTCTTCAAGATCAAGGGTTGGGAGGGGGGAAAACTCATTTAGGGTGCACTTAGATTTATTCTTACAATCACTACATTGAAAACTCCTGCTTTCTCCATGCTCTGATGCAGTGAAAATTGCCACAGAGTTCGAAAGAAGCCTTGAAAGTTCTGCCAAATTTAGCAAGTTAGAAGTGTCTGGGGAAAAACACAAGCAATGAAACAAAATCCCCAGTGTGGCTCATTTTGAGTAGCAATTTCGGTTTGGTGGCTGAACTCTCCTATTTCCACTGCACACCCTCTAGACCGTCCTACGTGGTGGTCAGGCTACACGTCAGCATCAGAGCCAGCACTGCCACACGGCATCGGGGGCTGCTGTATCTGGACCTGCTGCAAGGCAAACACCTTCTGTGCAGGACAGGAGGCACAGCCCATTTCCTCAAGGCACACAAACCCTGCGAGAGGGAGCCAGCCTGACCCACAAGGTCTGTCAAGTCTGGAGGGGAGGGAGAAGTAGGAGGAGGAAAAGAAAACAAAACCAAAAGAAAAATTACCTCTCTCCTTTTAATTCCTTCTCTAAGCAAGTATACCACGTCTTCTCCCTCGCAGTCTGTAGCTTTGAAGCCTTTTGTCCAATTGAGAAGGATACCCTAAAAAGAAAGAAAATAGGTTATCACCTTTCCTGGTGCACTACAGATTGCCCCAAAAATCCTACAATCCTCTAAGGGACAATCACTGAGCATTTCTATCTGATAACTTCCCTGCATTTGCCCACCTCCCCAACCCATAAAAGCACAAAATCACAACGCTTCACACAAGTGACCACAGGTTATCGCACACCGCAGCTCTGTCCCCACGGTCCCAGCAAATGGCCATGAATATTTATAGCGAGTCAGTACGCAGACTCGTAGAAGCCCTCAGCTCAAGGAGGAGGCTCTCCAGTATTCACCAACATGGGTGCCATGTTTTGCTGAACAACCTGTCTTTTCTCTCAGTCACGCTCCAAAGTCTCCCTGGCTTGACCAAGCCTCCCATCATCAGCAAGATGACAGCATTTTAGAGCCGGGCATTTGAATGCTGCTTCTAACATCACTGCCTATTTCCTCCTTCCTTATATATGAATATTCATCTTCTTTTCGCCAAGAATCAAATGTTATTCTGTACACTTGACATTTCAAATGCTTTGATGTGAGGTGATACAGAAGAGTCTCTATGAAAAGGAATATCTCTTTATATATGTGGAATTTGCATCTAAAACTACTAATCATGCTTGGTCTCCAAATTTCCAGAGCACTTCAACAAACTCAAAAAAACCCCAAAAAAGTGTGACAGAAACAACAAACTCAAAAGTGTGACAGAAAATATGTCTTTCTTCAAAAAAAGTGCTAAGTAGACAGAAAACTATTAACAGCTGCACAGATGGAGCTGGTGGAAGTATGTGGCAGTGAAGAAGTTAAACATAAAAGCGAAGAGAAAAAGGCTACACTTGACAGGGACATGCCACAGGCTACACTGTCACCCTTAGGGTGACATAGCTGAGCAGGCCCTAGTCCATCTGCTCTGTCCGGTGAGACCAAATCAGCTGGGGAACAGGCGCTGGCAGCAGGGATGGACTTTTGCTTACTGCTCACAAAACCAGGGAAGTATCACAGTCCAGCAGGTTTATGCAATTGGAAAAAACATGATACCTTAAAAAAGGAATACCATCACCATGGAAAACTTAAATGCTCTTATCTGTCACAGGCATGGGCTGAGTAGCATTTGCATTACTACCTTTAATGGAACTATTTATAGGAGCAGCTGTACTGGTCAGGGTCAGAGCATGAACCCTCCCCTTGTACAACCTCCCTGTAAGAGTCACCTAGATGATACGAAGGCAGAGAAATCAGGCCTAGCATAAGCACAAAAGAACATTCAAAAGATACTAAGGAACTTACAGCATCCAGACTGGTCTGCTTGCAAGGGAAGGAAAACGTGAAGCCAAGAGGAAGACGTGCGCCTTTTATCCCCATATAATCCAGGAAGTCAGAAATGCAGGTAACAATGTGATCAAACAGCTTTAAAGAGAAAAGTCACGCATTTGAAGTTGTACATGTTACACGCTCTTAAGAAGGCATTTAAAAAGTAGCAGTGCTGCAACAGAGAAACACAAATACTCACCTCTTCTCCTGTTCCCTGCATCACCTCTATAGGAATGGCATAGATCTTGTTGTGCATCTCAACTGTTCTCCTTTTACCGCTGCGGATTTTCACCAGCAAAACTCTAAAGTTTGTCCCTCCAAGGTCAAGTGCCAGAAAGTCTCCGTTCTCTGTAAAAGAATATGTGTGTGTATTTAAAGAACCATAAGCAAAATCTTAAAAAGTGCTTTCCCCAGAAAGCGCTTTGATATAAAATCTCTTAGGAACTCTCAGTTGGGAAGATCTTCATCAAAGGAGGATTTTAGATGCTGCTCTGATTATTCCAGCCCTTTTTTTGTGGTTTTGGGTTTTGTTTCGTTTTAAACCAACAAGGGAAAGAGGACCCACACAACTGTTCCCCAAGACAAAGCAGAAATTTGGCCAGCCACCCTGAAATGCAAAGAACTACCCAGGTTGTGTGGACGGAGTTTGGAAGGGTTTAGGTTATGAGCCCAGCTGTGGTTTTCTCCCCGCAGACCCTGGCTTGCTTGCACCCTGGAGCAAGGACACGGCGCCGGGCTGCAAGCAACTGGCACAAGGGCAGCACAGGCTGCCCTGCTCGAGGCTGGGATATCCTCCTTTGCACAGCTCACTAGGCTCCTCTTTCATTGCACCAGATCTGCTCACCTTCCACCAAACCCAAAACCCATCTCTGGGAGCCCATTTTGGGCACCCCGCAGCCGAGCTGGTGCCCTCACTCCAGCAAGGACATGCCTCTACCTGTCCCATCTGGCGTGCTGCGGACAAAGGTGGGCAGCATTTTCACTTTGGCAGTCTCGTGAGTCTTCTTCTTCAGACCCGCTTCCATCTCCGCCCTCATCCTCTTCTTCACCTGCAGCAGCTGCTCATGGGTGAGTTTGAACTCGGCCAGCGTCTCGTCGATGAGCCGGTGCTGTTCCGACAGCCGGTATGCCACCGCCGTCACCATCGCTGCTCCCTTCCCACTGCCGCTCTCCGACAGCAGGAACCGCACTTCCGAGTCAGGCACCAAGCGCCGGGTGGTTTTGTGCAAGCGCCGGGCGTACCTGCGGGGAGGGGAGGCTGCAAGCCCGCTGTCTGCCTTGCTTCCCCCACGGCCCCCAAAATCTATGCTGCCGACATAGACTGACCATGAGGGGACCAAGGAGCCTCACCACGCCCAAGCTAGCTGCAGCCTCCCAAGTAGGAAAACTGCCAGGGGAAATGTAGTACTTCCCTATGGCCTCTCTTCTCCTGAACTCCTACGAAAAGCCAGCAAAAAGCAGGGCAGAGCATCAGAGCCTCATCCCCTGAACCCAACACTAGATGGGAGAAACCTCCAGGCTCCAAAGCTGCTCCAATCCCCTCCCCGGGGTCATCAGCTGTCCTGAACTCACTGGTTTAGATGGTGTGAGGAAACAAACCAGTTCAGAAACAAAAAGTGCCCACGTATGTTATCTTAACACACTCTAGACCTGCCCATCTGGAAAAAGCTAGTCAAAATAGCATTCTTGGAAATTTGTTTGCCAAAATGTTATGTTTTTCTTTAACTAAGGAAAATCTTTTTTTCAACAAAATAATGGGGAACTGAAAATGAAATGTTAAACATTTTTATCCTTTCCAAAGTTTCCCCATAAACAACCCTCAGCCCTCCCAGCCAGCTCCAATGCCAAGGTATGTCCTGTATGCTGTGCTTGTGCTCCCCTTCGGTACCCACAGGTAAATCCTATAGCTGAGACTGAAAACTGACTCCTTATCACCAGTTATTATTTACTAAATAAAAGCCTTTTATTATGTGTGCATGAAACATACCTGCACACTGCCTATTTCTTCCATTTCTTATTCTGAACTTGGAAACTCTTACACAGGTGCTGCTCTCCCAGTGCACACAGGCCAGCAGCTGCTCCCAAACATCCGCAGCATCAGGGCTTGGGCACTTGGGTTATTTTTGATGCCAAGACTCACATCAAATCTTGTTACCAGGACCAGGTACACCCCCACAGCAACTTCCTCTCTGATTTTTACATAAATCTAAACAGTTGTTTGATTAAAAATGTAGCTTTCAAGACAGGGAAAACCAAGACTAAGCCAGTTTTTAAAAGGCCACAGAAATGTAAGCACCATTTTCTTCCCCCAGTTTCCAAGTATATCTTCAGAAAAGACTGAAAAAATAGGGTTCAGTGCAGTCATTTTCAAAATAACTGAGTTTAAATTGAAAATGGAGATCAAGGTGCATTAACGCAGGTCTCCTCAAAGCCCAATCCGTAATATTTTGTACAAAGACACTTTCCTTCCAAGAGGTCTATTGAGATCCCTTAAGGTATGTACTCAGACCACTATAGTTTTCACCGATATTGCAGTATCCAATTTTGGTTCTTTTCTTTGTGGTTTTGTTATTTTTTTTAAATCTCACCCTACTTCTTCAGTTAAAGACACCCCTCCTTGCCACTAAGCTCCCCATCTCAGACCAAACCCCCACACCCATGTTTCGGGTGCTTCATCTCGCACTCAAATCGCATGCCTGGGCAACATCTTGGGGTTACATGCTCGACCCTTTGCAAACCAGAGGCCATGACAGGCGAAGAGTGTTAACGGCAGGAGCAGAGGGACTCACTGCGGATGCATCTTGTAGAGGGAGCCATCGACCCCCACGGTGGTCCGGAGGCGGCCGACCCCTTTGTTATCCCGCAGCTGGTTGAGGATGGCACCCAGTGTAGAGGCCACCAGGTTGGCCGAGCGGAAGGACACAATGGTGCAGACATGCTGGACGGCAATGCAGTCCTCGTGGGACGGCTCCACCCCCAGGCGGGTTAAAATTTCTTTGGCTTTGTTCAAACCTTCTTTGCTCCTACAAAGAGAAGGAAGTAAAGGGTATTCCTTAGTAAGGGAGCTATAAAATGCAGAACAGAGGCACATCCAACCATGGGTGTCTCTGCCTGGAGTTTGAGAAAGGGGTTAGAAAGAAAATTTCTTATGGATCCGGTCTGGGAAGCTCCATGAGGCTTGAAATAAAATGCTCTACATATGCTTTCATTCACAGATAGAAACAGCTTCCCACTAAAGCCTGGTGCAAACATGCCACCTACAAACCATGCAATTCCATGTGCTATAGCAGCCACCCTATGGACAGGAATACTCCCATATGTACCCAAGAGCCTGCCCTCCTTCAAGTTCGTTTCCCACAAGGCAACAGGTACATTGTGTCACTGGAAATCTGTCGAACAATAATCTCTCCAACACAGACCACGTTTTCTTTGTGCCAGATGGTCAGACCAAGTCTCGTACCGAGCGAGCTTCCTGTACTTCGAAAGCGAAAGCACGAAGCATGGGACCGGTATCAGCCCTGTCCTGCGGAGCCGAGACATCCCGCAGGAGCACAGCATGGTTTAGTGGTGGACTTGGTAGTGATAGGTTAACAGCTGGACTCGATGATCTTAAAGGTCCCTTCCAACCAAAATGATTCTATGATTCTATGTAGCTCAGGCTGCAGTTGGTCCAGCAGCACTGGACTGAAGCAGAGCAGCAACCCCATGACAACTCCTTCAGCGCACCCCCAAGAAAGTTGACCTGGAGGAATTAAATGCTTTTTCATCACACTGACGCTTTAGACTTCAAACAGCTTCTCCTCTCTGGAGCAGGAAGCACCAGCCCCACAATTTGGCACAGGCCTGAGCATACACCTGAGCATACAGGGAGCGAACATAATCCCACGCTTGCTTGCTCCTATGTCTCAATAAATTAGGCCCAATGTGAAAAACCAAACCCTGAGCGAAGGTTGCCTAAGTGATTTCATCCTAATGGGTCTCTTTTCAGACTTTTACAACCTCACTGAATTTCTGCCTCTTGCACTGCATTTTCCCACATTAGCACCCAGCCCAAGAGCAAAGTTTCTGGCAAAACTTATCCACGTCTGGCTTGGTCGTTTCCCAGACAAAATCACAAGGAGTATATCTTGTCATTACTAACTGCACTCCATACATCTTTTTAAGGACTCTTGCATCTTGCTAGCATCAGCTAGAAATTTGTGATTTGGTTACAAGTAGTGGGCACATCCCTAGCTAGAAAATAGCTAGGGATGTGCCCCCAACTTATAACCAAAGTGCTCTTCAGGGAGTGAGGTGGGATTTCGGGGCAAATTTTGCTCTTTATAACTGAATTTCTCAATAACTGTATTTTTCTCATTGTTGTTCAGTATTACATTGATCAATTACATGGACCTCTGTGGTTAAGACGAATGAACACACACATTTAATGGAAAGCTGTTCAGATAAGACAATTTTCAAGGACAGGAGTAAAATGGGGCAGGGGGCAACAGGCATCGTAGAAGTTACTGGCTGTTCCCTTTGTGTTGCACTCGCAATCAACAGTACCTCTATGTATGTGCACCAAAATCAGCAGCACTTTGAAAAGAAAAGCCGGCCCAATAACTACAGTACAAACTATCCCAGTGACGTGAATTTTAAAAACGCGGGGGGAAGAGCCAGTAAGTACTGACCAAAGGGGTGATGACACCGTAAGAAACCAACTGGCGCATAGCTCAGAGGTCGCCATGTAGCACCCAGCACTGCCTACGAGACTGAATGCTCTGCCTTGTCACGCTTGTTTTCTTTCTGCCCAGCGATCCCGTGGATACAGCAAGGAGCAACACAAGTATTTGCTAGGAGGCACTAAGCCAATTCACTGCTGTGTTTAGCTGCAGGGTAGCAACTTCTGAGCTTTTGCGAGGAGGGTGAGAGGCAGCACAGTGCATACCCTGTAGCTGCACAGACTGGTAGGCTTTCATAGTTCCTCCCAACACAGAAAAAGGAAGAAATCTTGGGGAGGAGGGCACAGGCTGTCTGCTGGTGGTCCCTACGTGTCGGCTCTGCACCTGCGCTGGAGGGTGGCAGCCACCCCTAATGCAGCACATCTCCCCACAAAGCAAAGAGAGAGGCTAGAAAATTAACATCCAGAGTCACTGTGAACCCCAGAGGGTGAAACAGGAGAGATACTCACTTTTCTATGGCAGAAACGTGCTTTGTCTCAAACTTCCCTTTGGTGAGAAGCTCAGGGGTGATTCTCCCCTCAAAGAGCAGCCCCTCCTTGGCCATCTTCACCAGGATGAGCCTCACCAGCTCCCCCATGTACAGCCCGCTGACCATCTTCTCAAACCTGCAGAAGAGGACAGCAGCAGTCACCCACCAGTCCACAGGCAACACTGGGAGGCAGAGCCCAGCTGTGCCACCGTACCGCCCGGCCCAGCCTGCAGTTTGCCTCACCATGGGCAAAGCTGAGCTTTCTCGAACTGCTGAATTCATAACACAAGTGGAAAAGGGAGCACAGAGTGGAAAACAAAAGCAGCAAAGCTCACAAATAACTGCCTCACTCACAGCTGCTTCCCAGGGTTAAGGGATCCACGGTCGATCTCTCGATCGAACTCGGTCCTGATGTCTTCTAGCGAGCCATCATCTCCAAAGGCCCCCCACTCTGTGTTAATGCACATCCTGCCCTCGTCCCCTTCCACCAGGTCAATGTGCCGCATCTCCTCCATGTAACAGGCGTTGGTGCCAGTGCCTTTAGGGAAAGGACATCAGAAGGTGCTAACCAAACAGGCCAGGCAAAGGGAGAAAAGCCACATGCATGCTGCAGCAGCAACGTGCGTTACCAATGATCAAGCCGACTTCGCAACGCTGGTCATCAAAGCCACAGGTCATCATAGTCCCGACGGTGTCATTCACAACAGCCATGATATCTGCATCATAGTCCTGATGGAGGAACAAAACGTTACTTGGACCATATGGCTCCTCTGGAAAACATTGCTTGTGTTTATCACCGGTTTACTTACATCAACTAATTTCACAAAGAACAGCAGACAAATAATTCGTCTGAATATCACAGCTCATCTTTTTAAATATAACCTGCTCCGTCTGCCAGTTCCCTATCCCACGTATCCAAGACGACAATGAGAGCAGACTAATGCACTAAGGCAAACAATAAAACAGCAGTAGCATAATTCTAGAGAGCAAAGACTTGCTCTCACATAAGCACCCTTAGGCAGGAAAGAAAAGGGCTGTACATGAGGGAGGGAGGAACTCTATAGTTAAACATAATGGAGTAATTTGATGCAGTTGCTTGAGGAGTCAATCTAGAAAATATTCCCAAGTTACATATTTCTCACAGAAGTCACTTAAAACATCTAGGAGTTTTATTTCAAGTGAAGATTTTAATACAAACATATCAGCAAATAATGCAATTAAAAAAGCTATCCAGATGACATGCACTCATTCCTTTCCAGCCTCTTCAGTGTGTTATTCTACCTGATACCAAGTCTGATGATAGTAACTGACTATAGTAATATTGTTCAGTGACAGTAAAACTCAGATTTTCTTAAGGGTCCACAACTGCCCAAATAGAGCAAATACTGCCCAGTTTCCAATGAATTTGGATGCTGAGTAATCAACATATCACCTGGCTGCAAGCATTATGCAAACCCAAATTCATTCCATCTCACGCTCAGTGCCTTTTTATTTGTTTACATCAGCAACCTAGTCACCTTCACCCTCTATAAAATCAGGAGTGAGAAACTGCAGGGAGCAACACAGCTCACTGACCTTGAAATCCCCCTTCTTTTCTACTCTGCTCCTTTCCTGCTGACCAGACCATGAGACACAGTTTCTCAGGAATGGGACGTGTTGGTATCACTGAAAAGCTGCGGCACTGACACACAGCACTTTCTCAGTTTTTGGAGAATGATAAAATTGCTGAAGGTTGCCAAGCGACAAACCACAACATAGTAACTCAGTTTTGTGCTATGAGGAAAATCTCAGCTTCCACACAGCAACTCTGACGTCGCTCCATTTTCCCAGCAAACGGCAAAACTGCACATCTTCACGCAAGAAAGTGGAGCTGCACCGTCACTCAGATCACACGCTCAAGTCAGTGACATGAAGGGTGGTCCCTGACAAAGAAACACCAGTTTGCTGTGATATAGAGTTAAAAAAAATAATGAAGTACAATTTACCCCACGTTTCTTGATGGCCTTGTTAAGCAGCCTAACAACATCTGCTCCCTCCACTCCGCTTGCTTTGAAGCGCTTCGTCCAGGTTATCAGAATACCCTGATAAAACAAGAGAGCAATATTCAACAGGATGCCACCATAAGACACAACTGGATTTTTTTTTTCCCCTTAAAAACAAGATTTTATACTTCAAATGCATGTTCAGGTCTCTTTTCTTATATGACCTAACAACCCAACCTGAGACAATTGGCAGTCTTTGATTCTCATTCTAGCAAGCTGAAAGATGAGAAATTGTTGTCCCCTTCCTTGCTAGAAAATGGTTTGTTTCCATTTTGTATTTTCAGCCCACTCTTCTCCCTGTTACTCCTCGACAGTTTTTCTTGGAAAACCATTTAATCCTTTTGGGCCATGGAAATTGACTGCTTTCAGAAAAAGCTGACTGCGCG
Source organism: Phoenicopterus ruber ruber (assembly GCA_009819775.1). Lineage (NCBI taxonomy): Eukaryota > Metazoa > Chordata > Aves > Phoenicopteriformes > Phoenicopteridae > Phoenicopterus > Phoenicopterus ruber. The sequence continues at coordinate 4,648,146 of CM020221.1, forward strand.
GGACTGACTAAAGAGAAGGGATGTGATGTTGGTACGTCCAGGACTCAGCTGCAGCAGGGATCAGACTGCTGCACATTTGCTGCCGGAGTCCCAGCTGTCCAGGCTTGTTTCACAGTGGAATCATGTTTATGGGTTGAGACAAATGGAAATACTGGAAATGTAGCAATGTATGTCCCCAACTTACAGCATGGATCAAAAAGGAACTCCTGGTACTGAATTCCTTCTCTGCAAACTGTCATAAAGAGCCTGCAAATCCCCCAAGGTAATGAATACATCCGATTTTTTTCTATTTAGATAATGCCTAGCTGATTCAGAGCGTTCAGTATATAAGTAAATAATAATAAAAGAAAGGAAAGAGCATTGACAGTAGTCAACAGGAAAGATGACTCAAATCAGCTCAGCTTTTCATACCCACCACAATATTCACATCTATCACAACAGGAGTCCAAGAAGCTAAAAAACAGAAAAGTTGAATCCTATAGGCACAAGCAGCTGTTTCCCAGGTGTACGTTTGCCCATATCTCAACTTAAAAATCAACCACGCGTCTTGTGCACGGTCGCCCTCCCAACGGGGATAGCTACAGGGGACAGAGGGATCAGGGCAGCTCTTTCCAGACCAGGAGGTATTCTGCTACCACTAAACCACAAACTCAGTTTGTGTAAGTTTTGCCACTGTACCGTCCTTGTTAGCATCATTTAGAAACCCAGGAAAGCCCCGTGCTGCCGCGCAGGGAAACCACGGGCAAAGCCCACTCTGCAGGCACAGCTTTAATGAGCAAAAGGGCCCCTTGTTCCACGTAACTTATCATTCAGGAAACTGGTCAAACCACACTGGCAAAGAGCAGCTCCTCTCAGCGTGACCAGCCGTTGTGCTGGAAGGATCTTTTGCTTCGACAGCAAGGCCTTGGCAGCAGGGAGGAGCCCTTGGAGTGCAGCAGGGTTGAGCAGGACCCAACCACGCGGTGCCACCTTGTCACCCTCAGAGAAACCAAGGACCACCCTGCCTCCTTCTGCCCACCAAGCACAAGAAACCAGCACCAAGGCAAGCACAGCCTCACAGAAGCAGCAATCCAGGAACAAGTCTGGCCCACAGAATCCAGAAAAACACACTTTTCAAATGCCCAAAACATCACAAAAACTCTCAGAAAGATAGTTTTATTTTTCTGTTTTATTTTTTTAATTGAGATCCTCCCTTGTCTCTTACTATCCTCCTCCACACTGCCACTGCTCATCTCCAAGTCTCTACAGGTGTCCTCAAACCCACCCCACGTGCTCCCTGCCTGCCCCTGCCCCACACAAGCATGACTTCATCCCAGCCGGCTTGAGCAAACCAGCCCACAAACAAGCCTTTCATCATGCAGCTAAACAAATTTTCTCAAGGGCAACTCAACTTCACACCCACATCCCCAGCACGACTCTGCTGCAGTCAGTGGCCTGAGCCTTACCATGCACCACAGCCAGACTGGAGAGCTGCACCAAAATCAACTCATCTCTTCTGAACAGATGCAGGAAAAGGCAGCTCTCTGTTCTTAACTACATTCAGACCCCGAGTTTGTAAGCACCCCTGGTTTCAGCTCTCAGCATCGCTCAAGAAATACGAAATGTAATAAAAATCATGCCTCACCTGGCCCTCCTCAGCACCAACATCTGGGGAGCTGTTGCACCAGGCTAACCTAGAGACCTGCAAGCTAGAAAAGCAGGTCATGCTTTAACAGCGCAACCTCTTAGCGTTTTGTGCGGATTTAACTTTCCTGCATTAATTTGCTACACCATTGCCATAGCAATGCTATACCAGGAGGCTGCTGAGTCATTCGTGATATAACGAGCAAAAGAAGGAAAATATCGTAGCATCCTTGTCATGGGAATCTCATCAGTCGCTTCATACAATGCTGGTTATTTCCATCCCTTTTTAAAGCACGTTGCTTCCAGGTGGCCTGCCCGATTGCCCTCAGCGCTGAGCACCCAGCCGGCGGCAGGGCTCAGCACTGCTGCGCAGGAGGGACACCCTGATCCGGATCGGCGTGTGCGCTTGTGAAGTTCAGCAAAATCTGAGCAAACGCTGCTGGGGTGGGTCCTTCCTAGTTACACCCCACGGAGAGGTGAAAAACTGCTGCCGTGTTTACACGGTAAACCATAATACTGAGGAGCTCATGAGGAGGCAGTACAAAACATCAGGTGCCTCTTCGTCATCTGTTAAACAGCTCTTTCAGACAGAAACATAAACACAAACATGAAGTCTGACAGTGAAATAAAACACTCATTTATGCCCAAAATGAGACCTGCCTGGGATACTGCTTTCATAGCAGTGTTTTAATAACACGGTAGCTCTTCTGCATTAAGAAAATTGTTAAATCTTCTTACCTCATCTAGCTTGGATTGTCGACACGGGAAAGAAAACGTAAACCCGACTGGTAATTTCTTGTCTTTGATTTGTTGTTTCTCCATAAAGTCTCCCAGGCATTCAGCAACATGATCAAAAAGCTGTAAGAACATGAAAAGTATAAAACCATCACAATCAGAGATACAATTTCAGGGAGAAAATATTTCAAACTGCATATGAAAACTCTACTGGGTGAGGCAAAAGGAAAAAATATCTGCTCCAAGTTTTTAAAGATATATAAATGACATAGCTAGGAAAATATTCTCAGGCAGTGTATATTAACACCTTAATAATTAATAAATTATGAAATACATTGTCCTTTTACACACCTAATTCTGCATGGCATCTTTTACACCCATATAAAAATGCTTTTCCTGCAACAAGGGGCACGTGGCCCTCGAGTGCCGGAACCCTTCCACTTAACATTTGATGAGAACAAAAATGTTCCTTTAACCTTTCAATAACAGGAAGGTGCATCTCAAAAGAACATTTCGGATCTAGTCTCACAGGAGATTGAGCACTTTTACAGTGATACAGAGAAGGTAACATCTGCTTCACTGAAGCATTGCCAAGACCAGAGAACCCAGCACTTTGCAGGAGCCACCCAAAAGGACATCATCTCTCAAATCTATTCCTAAAGCACACAACAAACAAACAAAACGGAAACCCAGGAGATTCATCTAAATATTTCACATGCTCTGAGAAACAACCCAGGAACATTTTCTGCATTTTTTAAAATGCTGAACCATGCAGGCAGCCTGCACCAGGCTCACAGGTACCGATTCCCACCCAGACGCCTCGATGGCCCCTCGATGGCACCCTGTGACAATAGCACTATGTGTCCCCACCAGCCAGGCCAGGAGCCAGGCATGCCAGGGAGCGTGCGGGCACGAAGGCAAGGGATGTCTCTCACACAGAGCTATTTGGAAAGCCCCTCAGGTAGATCGCAACATTCAAAGCTGAAATCAAGTCCCAGCAATTGAAGCAACAAAAATACAACATTTGTATCTACCAGCACCAAAAAGCCAGACATGCCTTGAACTGACCCATACCACAAATGGATGTCAAACTATTAACAAGTCGCCGCCTGCCCCAGAAGATAACTGTGCTTCACATTTTAACTCCCTGAAAAAAAAAAAAAAAAAAGCCACCCCTATCTGCAGCATTGGTGGGACGAAGCCAGGAAAACTGCCCAGAAGATTGGGGATAATTGGGAGGGAGTACAAAAAGGTATCTGTTGGTTGCAATTAGCCTGTGCAGCTTTATTAAGAACAATTTACAGAGTCTCGGAGAGATGGGAAAGCACTACAGACAGGCTGCAGCAACTATGAAAAATGAAGAGGAATATTTTGCCATTCGAAGCAGGTTAAGAAGCGGTGTGTGTAATGTTACAATTTAACAGAGCACCTTAAACCCATTGCTAAAATGAGGTCAGGTTTGATTAACCAGAAGTACAGTAGTTTCCCAGGGAAAATGTTGCCATTCATTGTCCTGGGCAAATCAAGGACATTTCACTGAGCGCACGCAGTGAAACGGCATGGGAAAGCAATGTACGCTGCTGCACTTCTGTAAGACTATTTTCAGCTGTCCAGACGAGGGAGAGAGGAAAAGAAGTTATGAAAAGAAGAACTATAGTGAAGTAATAAAATATGACAACTTCTCCAGGAGGAACGCAGAAATAACAGGAGCGTATGTTTTTATTATGTTTTCCATCTGAAAGTATCTTGCTAAATACTCAATCCTACTAAACTTTCAGCTGCTCCCAAGATTACAAATGATAACCCGGGGATAACCTCAAACCCCTCAGGAATTCAGAAAGCAGGAAGCAGAAGTATTTACTGTGCATGTTGCTACAAAAATCCCTCTTATGCAATGAACTACGACTGCATAAAGAAAAGACAGGACCTGCTTTGTAAGTCTGACTGCAAAAGATCCCTGGACATTCCCAATGCACTCCAGAAAGTCTGTGCACCTGCCGGCGTTTGCCTGTGCAGTCCCGGCACGACCTGCCGAAGCTCGCCTCCGTGAGTTAGCGCGCACGCTTGCTGCAAGCAACGCACCGTGAGTCATTAGGGCTCCGGGCTGGCAGCAGGGCGCGCGAGCGTAACCCGTGCCGCAGCCTGCACGGGCAAATGCGGTTAACTATTAGCCGCATTCTTGACACTACAGTAGCAGTGTTTAGTCAGTAATGCGTGGTCAGGCTGTGATACTGTTTTTAATAAAGCCCAGGGGGAAGGCACTGCTTAAAAGGAGAAAAGAGAGAGGCATTTATTAATTTTGCTACCTTTGACGGTCATAAGATTTTTCCTAAGGAGACTCGAGGAAGCATCTGTATGTGCCTGTGCCCATATTAACATCCAAATCTTACAAATGCCAGGTAACTCTGACGTGACAGTAGAGGCAACATTACAAAGTTCCTGTGGATTGAGTAGGGCAGGCGGATTGAGGAAAAAATCCAAATTCCTGTCCACTCACAGGCATGCAGTAGGGAACAGTGCGAGCCCAATATTTTATCAAATGTTAAAGAGACGGACAGAGCGAACACTGCAGCCAAGAGGAAAGGACCAGTCAGATTTTACACCTTTATAGACCTGAAGCAATACAACCACGAGATGATGAGCAATATGATATCAGGCTTCCTTACTTCCTCTGGCCATGAAGTTGCCAGCTCAGGTTGGGCTCCAAGAAGTCTCCACAAGGATGCATTTGGCTGGCAGCCAGCAGACTTTGGCAAGCAACTGAAGATCCGAGCTCAGACTCAAGCCCCTGAATGGGGAAGATTGAAGGAGCAAGGAAACCACAGCTTCAGATCGGGAGAACAGCCACAAATCCATAACCTACCTCCAGTGCCGGCAGAACACAAAAAGCAACACCAAAAATCAACCCTCAGGCACGCTCCTGTTTGCCGAGTTGACATGAAAGACAGGCTTCTTGCAAATTTTAGACCTGCTATTACACTGCTGAAGTCAATGAGAGCTTTGCCCTTGACTTTGACAGGGAATTGTCTCCAACTGGCTAAGCTGTCAGCCCGTGCCTGACAGACAGGCAAAAATAGAAGTTTGAACGCAATGAAGTAGAAAATATCAAAACGAACTGTGCTAGTGAGGCATGAAGCCATAAATTGCAATCCCTTCACTAAGCTGATTATATATTAGAGTATAACTCACAAAAGTTAATGACACAGCTTGCTGAAAAACATATTAGTAGCCTACCCCACACAGGCAGTTCAGTCCAAGTATTCCACTAATCTGGCTCAGAGATTTCAGAGAACCTCAACCATACGCATCAGTCATAAGCACCAATTATCACCCGCCTGTGCGCCTCCTGGGCATCCGCCATGCTTCCCTGAGAAGTCTCACAGCAAGCGTTTTAGTCATGGTCGGATATAGTCACGGGACAACTTCGAACACGGATGCAATTCTGATGATGCTTCCAGTTCTCTTCTTTTCTTGGTACTTAAATACTGGGAGTGACTGTCCCCCCAGGGTCAGCGGAAGCCTTGCTTGCCTCTCTTTCAGTTTAAAAGCCACAACGAAGCCTATCAGCCTGAGCTCCATGCTGCTGCCTCCTGACAGCCAAACGGCCTTGGGCTATTTAAAAATTAAAATGTAAATACGACAAAGCCCTGTAAAGAATGCAGACTTGATGTCTCCTTTCCTGGCTTCTCCTTACCACCCTTATTGTGTCTCCATCAAGATTCACCTTAAGTCAGCCTGCCTTGCCTCCCCAGGACAGACACTTGCCCCCTGGGTGTGCGGGGAGCCTGCTTGTCGGTCGCCAGCTCCCGACACCCCTCGGACACCCCTCGACACCCCTCAATGGACAAGCGACCCCACGCTCCAAACCTGCCTCCAGGCAGCCCACCCGACATCCCTGCCTCCACCAGCAGCAGGCAGCTCAGCCCAGCTCCCCTCCAAAACCTTTTCGTGGGAAAGACTCTGCATCACCTTTTGGCCAGATAACAAAGTCATAATATTAGGAAAAGTCTTTACAAGAAAGGTATTTTATTGCTGTGGTTCAGATATCACAGCAATGCTTGTATCAGTGCTACTTACAAGCCACGACTGCCATCTTACACTCACTGTTGCATAAGAATGAAGCAGCGGTTATTAGATACATACATTAAGGGTATTAAGGTGACTACAGAAAATATATTAAGGATAGAAATGCTGTTTGTACAATTTTTCTTTTTTTCCTCTTTTGTTTATTCTTGCGAAACAAGCTATAAGTTTCCTGCAGGTCTCTTATACTCCCAAATAGCACCTCATTCTAGTAAAAAGTGTAAAAAACTTGCTTTTTCCAACCATGAAAATTACCTGTTTTGTCTTACACTAACACGGAGACAAATCTGTCAATAAATATTCATTGTAATCCACTTCCTGGCCATAGAAAGAAAACAAAATACTTCCAAATACCCCAATCTGAAAACCAAGTAAATGGATCCAAACATTTTCTACTCTTGGAACATGGGAGACTAAAAAAAACCTATCATTTATTCAGCAAAAATTAAGTTGAAGTTGTGCCAAAACATTCTATCAGTTTCCTGTAACTTTTCTAATTTACTTGTACTTTTCACGAATGCCAAGTTGCTCAGACTGCCAGGACAGATATGTGGCTGCCATGGGTATTTCTATCCCTCATCTAACATTACAATTGCAGGGTTGGTCATGCTCATTGCTTACAAGGGCTAATTAGTTTTCCTGCTTTCCCACCTGTGGAAAGTAACTTTACTATAAAAGTCGTAATTTTTATTTCTAGGCCATTTTTTCCCCTAACTCAGCCAAAAGTCTCCCACACGATGACAGCAGGTTTGCAGCACCCATGCATGCTCTATTACACTAACTACTGCTTATTTATTTTCAGTATCGATAAAGAGGTGTAGTGGGGTCTGTGCACGCCGTAGGTGCAACTGTTAAGCTGCCACGGTCATTCTTGTGGTGTTTTTCTAAAACGACAGTGTGAAAGCAGCAAATCTTTAGAGACGTCCTAAGGAAGAGGTGCTTACCCGTGTTCCGCTGCCGTGCATGATATCTTCAGGTGTATTATAAATTTCGCTTTCCATTTGTACCGTCTGCTTTTTTTCATGCGATACCTTCACCCGCAGAATTCGGAAATAAGAACCACCAAGGTCCAGTGCAATGAAATCTCCTTTCTCTATGTGGAAAACAAGACACAAGTGATTAAAAGTTGTATGCAACGCAAATCTGGAAAACATCAAGCTCTGTTAAATATAACGCATAGTTCTAGCCGCAGGGTGTCCACGTGAAGTGTCAGCCTGATTCCCTACAATTTGACATGAAGTTGGTGCAATGGCAGCACCAACCACCATTGATACACAGGCAACTGCAATGAGGGCTTATCCAAAAAGAATGGACTAACGGTGGACAGTTTGTATCTAGGTCTCATGATGAAGCTGGCAGAGCAAAGATCTCAGGAGAAAGCCAAAAAGGCGTTGAAACCAGAAAGAGTAAAATCAAGGGATGCCAGACCACTGACGAGCAGTCTTTTGCTGTAAATGAACCTGCATCATTTTGGCAAGTAACAGTGAATGGTGGCTGGATTGTGCACTACTCTAAAATCAACAAATTACACACAAGTGTAGTTAAAGCAGGAACCACTTATTTCACCCCCGGAAGCTGAGATTCACTGCAAACTGCAGTCAGATAACAGAAGTCAGAGAAACAGACTTCAGGGCGTAATTCAGGCAACAGAGACGCCTGGTCTGGCTATCGGAGGAATGACACTTTCAGCACCCCCTGGAGAGCAAGGCAAATATATTTGACTGAACCGCTTGTGCTATCTTGCCTTATCAAAGAGGGAGCAAACAAAAGACAGCAATCATTAAAGTCTGCGAAAAGACAATATTTAGGGAAGCAGTGTGCACAACTTATCACATAGGAGTGTGCATCCAGGCCGCAGTTAATCACTGAGGCTCTTTGCAAGCATTTGTGTCTGCGCACGGCATCCCCAGGCTCACCAAGGCTGCTTGGAGGGTGGTGAAGCAGAGGTGCATGGCGCTTTCTCATCCCAGTTTCCTCATTGATTTGTACTTTTCTGCGGTGCCAGAAGCGCCCCACACCACGGCAAGACAAGCTGCCCCCCCTCACATCCTGCACCGCCAATGTGTATTGCCAGTCCCATCCTGCAGCGCTCCTTGGCCTCTTTTCATTCCGCCTTCCAACTTTAAACTATGACTTTGGGAAAGCCATTCCCAACATCACCATTTTTCCATTTCTACATAAATTCAATGTGGAAAGACCTCCAGCAGTTGAGAAGACCGGCACCTTTTGATGCGTTACCTCAAGCTTCGACTCAGCTCTCAGAGCCTTCTGACCCCACGCTGTCACCAAAATAGCGGGTATGCAATCTATCCACGAGGATTTACAGACCCAGACTTGCCTCTGAGATTACTCTGCCCGATCTCAGACCAAAACTCCTAAAGTCTAGCTTAGCAAACTGCTCCTCCTCGTTGCCCCATGCACCTCCAGGAGCCCCATCCTGCTCAGCAAAGCTGATGAGCTGGATGGAGCATCCCTTGGGGCAGAACCTCTAGCAGGAACAGCCTAAGAGAGGCAAAGACACTGCAAAAGCCCTTACAGTTTTCCAAGGTTGCAGTGTAATACAGCGAACAAAACACTGTCATGAAAGACACCACAAAGGATAATAAGCTCCATACAGAAAAACATAGCCCACAACTCCTAACAATCCTCCAATTTTTTTTTATTGCAATGCAACTTTTTCTTCTTGCTGCTTAAGACATGAGCAAACTCAGAGTTTGCTGGAATACTGATCTTGCAGCGCTTTCCTATCTGTTTCTGAACAGCGTGGCTTTAAACATCACTTTGCTCCAATACAAATGTCATTTAAAACACAAACATACCCAAACTGTAGATGTAGTTCCCTTTATCGGGTTCAGCATAACAAATTCAGCAACTCATAAGCCCCTTCAACGCAACAAGACCGGAAGCAAAACATTTACTACAAGTGTCTCATTAAGCCAAATACCCAAATAAGCTTTATCCTACAAGTATCATTTGTTGAATGTAAGCCATTACCTCCAATAAATAATGGAAAAATCAACACTGGACCAGATGGCCCTTTTTCAAGCCTAAACGCACCTTAGTACATACCTCAAACAAATAAGGCACTTCAGAAATATCTTCCCTGGCAGTAAATTAACAGATTAGTATGTTTGATTTCCAGCACTGCCAGGCTCATCACAAGGTAAAATTTATTAAGAATTATCCTTTTCAGTTAAAAAGAAAAAAGAAACCTGAACTAGAATGTAAAGCTTTCTGCATGCAAAGTAGCAGCTTTCTTTCAGAGTACTTCAGGGATTAAACCTAAGTAGCAGCATTTAATCTATGCTTTATAACACCAAGATACAATCAAAACCGCTGTAAATTAATTTAGGAAGATCCTTTGAAAGTATTTTGAATTAGCCTGAGATACCATTCTGGGCACTCTGGACAAAAAATCTTGTGGCTTTCCTAAATTAAACAACTCTGAATGAAGGAAAAAACCCTGCTAACACCAACCTCTCCAGAGTATCCAAAATTATTACTCAAAGGCTCCTTGTTAATAAAGTAGATGAGCACAGATTTGAAATTAAACAAGAGTATTTTTCTGAATAGTCAGCTCTCATAATAATAATCAGACTCAGAGGAAAGAGCTTACAAGGCAGTAATTAGAGACGGGCCAGAGAAAAGGGCAGGCTTTCAGCCTCTGGCTTCTACGGAAGGACAGCTGAAGGCAGAAATTGCCGTTGGCCGGGAGCCGAACCCACGCTTTGGGCACAGCAACACGGACACATCCATGAGGGCCCCCCAGAGCCTTCTGGAGGAAGGGGAAAGGGGGCTCCGTGTCTGCCCTGGCTAGATCTGTGCGACGGCTGAGCCAGACGTGGCAGGCACATGCAGGTGAGTCAGGGAAAGAAATGCCATGACACCCACCCACAGCAAATATTGCTCATACCTGGGGTCAGAACGTGCCTTTTCTAGGCAAATAATGGAATGGTTTTGCCTGCATTTCTAACAGCTATCCAAAGAGACACTCACAACATGCATATACAGATTTTTATCGTGTTATACAGAAATTGTCTGGGGCAAAGTACTGCCTTGCTCTAACCCATGCTGCAAATACACTGCCCACAGCGTGCCTGTCCCGGAGAGGCTGGCAGGAGCCAAATGGGCACAGGATCAAGAACTGAGCACCCCGTGCAAAACACACAAGGCTGCTTTTTTAAGAAGGTGTGTAATACGTGATCTGAAATTAATGCCTTGACATACAGACACGCATACGCTTGGACCAGGGCTACCCACTGCTCTGGCTCATGCTCAGTCCCAGCAGCATTCAGCAATCTCTCCTACCTCTCCTGGCCAGGCGCTGATCCCCTTTTCCTTGTGCCATACTGCATCTCAAAGTCTCCCCAGTTTGTGTCATGGAACAATTTGCAAAATTATTTGACTCGCTGCAAGCAGCTCAGATTTGCTAACCTGCAGTACCTGACAGACCAGGGTACCAGGGACAGGTCTGTACTCAACTGAACTCAAGCATGTACAAAGGAGAAAACAGGGATTTCAGAGTCGATAAAAACACTGGGATTCCACACAAAAGCCCTCAAGTCACCTCATCTGCAACCCCTTGGAGCAGCCCCTGCCTGTGACCCAGCTGTGCGTGGCAACATCTGGCTTTCTCAACACGCTGCAAATTTCAACACAACGTTTCAACATAACAGCCAGCAGTGCTAAATTAAGGGAAACATAGGATTCAAGTTTGTTCTCCCTTTGGTTTTTTTTAGACAGAGAATCACGTTTCAACTAAAAAGCTTAAGGTGGCAAAAAGCAATAGCAAAGCAGAACTATCAAAGATTTCCACCTGCCAGACAGTGCCAAGTAACACAAAGCACCAGGCTTTGTGCTCTTTCATGTAATAAATTCTTGATTTTAACTCAAAAAAAGCCTCAAAACAGGTAACTGTGTTATGCAGTTCTTGCAACCGTGCAATTTCTGCACACAGAGACATAATTTGCAGTAGGCACCAAACTGCAGTTAACCAGCTCATGCTACATGAGAAGGAAATCCAGTGTTACCACTAAATAATAAACACTATTATATACTGTTTATAAATATATTTATATACACTATATATAGTATTTATTTTTTTATAAACTCAAAAATAAGTAATAGGGGCAATCTTGGTCTTAAATACCAACACAACATCTTTTTGGTTTCTGATAGCTCTTTGTGCCACTTTTATCAGGTACAGTGAGCACAGAAAAAACGAGTCCTACATCTGGATAGAAAAAGCTCAGTACACCACAGCAGCAGCTTTGGAGCCACACGCTACAGCCTCCTTGAGTTCTGTGAGTTTGCCCTAAGACAGTCTGCAAGAGGTAGCTACAAAAGCAAAACAAATGCCAGGAAACTCAAACTCAGCATATAAGGGTTCACACTTCCACTGGGGAAAAAATAAGGAGGAGAAGAGATGTTGAGTCAAACAGCAAATGACTAAAAGCCACTGTGTTTGTTAAGACTCTAGATCACATGAGTGTGAATTGTATGAATGAAAAATCTTCCTATGTGAAGTACTGATTGTTGGCAGACAGATCTCAGTGTAAATGTATTGACTGTTAGTGGACTGATTGCTAGGAAGGGCTCTCCCGTTGGCATCCAAGTGGGTTTGACACAGGAATGACAAAATCCTCCAGCATCTGTGGGAACAGACCTGCACACAGAGGGGAGGCTGTCTTCGAAATGTTGTCTGGGCTTGCCAGAAAGCAAATTGTTCTGGTTCTTCATAGTGCATTGGTATATTTCTAGCAAGTTTCCTACGAAGCACACCATGTTTAATACAGAAAACAAATACTCGGCTCCTTACCTGAACCATCAGGAATGGATCTCACAAACGTAGGAAGCATCTTCACTGCAGCCGTTGGGTTAAAATCTCTGGAGAGGCCATTCTTCATCTCTCTCCTGAAGCGAGCCATAATGTCTATCAGCGTTTCGTCGGAGAGCCGCATGGCGTAAAGGTATTTATCAATCTGGGGAAAAAGTCAAACACCGCCACAGAGTGAAAGACTGCCCTGAGGTGCCCAAGTCGGGCTATACCTCCCTTTAATTGCAAGAACAACATATAGCCCCAGCATGGCCCTGGGGCTCTGGCCAAGGCAACAACACAGCCACACGCTTTGTGCCTTGTCTTTTGACTCAAAATCAAGAAAAATGTGCAAGTGTGATGACCTGTGTGAGCTGAAGCCCACCCCATCCTACTGCCTTCCCAAGGCAAGACCCAGTCCCACATCGCTCTGCCTCCTCTTTTCCACACAAAACAGTTTGCCCACAGCCTCACACCTCTATCTCCAGTCCTCGCCCCACTTCTCAGCTCTCCTGATGGTCCATGAGCTGAACAACTGAAGCTAAAAATCCCGCTTTTGGCACCTTGTCTCAGCTGGGGTGATGTGGGTGTCACTCCAGTCCACAGAGGTGCCTTGTATTTAAAGCCTTTCATTGCAAAGGACTTTCCACAGTGGTTTCGGGGCTAGATCCCAGGCTGAGAAATGATTTTTGTGTAACAGACCATTTTCCCTGTCCCACTCCAAAGCTATCACAGCCAGAGGGTCAGGAGAGGCAGAACTTGTCTGTGGGCAGGTAGCCTCCTCCTCCTCAAGATAAAACATCAAATTAAAAGTTGTTGACTTCTCCCTTGTGGCTTCCCAAGACAGGAACTTTCTTTACCTCCCTGGAAAAAAGGAGGTGGTTCCAGTTTTCCAATAGTATTGCTTTCCATAATATCACACCCATCTTCAGCATCAGGAAGAGCGAGAGATGCTTTGATGCCTCAAAAATACAACTTGGCCTTGGGGGGTTCTTGCTAAACGCACATGTCCCACCCCTTTTACCTCAGATGCCAGTCTGTTCTTGCCTTGTTTCATTATCTGCCTTGGAAATTTGGTTTTGCAAACAGTTCAGACCGAAGCCACACCTTTGGGATTACTTTTGCTTGCCGCTTAGCGGGACCAATAAAATAGAACCCTGCCCATGTTTTCTGACTTCATCAAAACTGGAAAAGCCACCTCATTTTAAACCCCAGGCCATCTCTGTACCAAGGCCACCTGTATCTCCTTTGCTGCTCTGGAAGCCTTGAGAGCAACTTGTCTCTCAACTGGCATTACGTCCTAACAGGACCAATGCCACAATAAAACACTCTGTGGAAATGTATGTATGTATATACCTGCTCCATATACAGGGGACTTTGAGACAGGAAGCGAGGAATAACGCCGTTCGCAAAGGAAATGCAGGCAATCGAAATGTAATTAAACCCTAAACTGACCATAAAACCAGCGCCAATTTAATTGCTCCTGCAGAAAGTACGTCTGCCGCATGTAGTCGAGGTCTGGACCAAAGACAGTATATCTCCCCAAGCCAGACACCCTCCCACCATGACCAAGCATTTACACAGATGAGGGAGGAAGGCATCGACGGACGGCGCTGCTGGGTGCAGCTACCCGGCCTGATCCTGAACCGCAGGGCTGGGGTGGGAGCCAGGCGAGCCTGAACCATGGGGCCACAGCCGGAGGCTGCACAAGCTGCAAAGTGTTCAGTGCCATCGCTCGCAGAGGAAGAGCAAAACAGTCATCAAATAGACGCAAAGGGGAAGTTACAGTGCAATGAAATGATACCACGCGTTTGCTCCACGAACCGGTGAAGTGACGGTGCAGACGTATAGCTAAATGGCAGAAGAAGAGCTGAGCCAGGTTCTGTGCAACAGAGGCCAAACGCAAGACCACAGGGCAGCATCTCCACATCCCAGCTGTGTCCCATGTTGCCCTGATGGGCTGACAGCCCCCTCTCACAGCGACAACCACAGCCCACCACTGGTGTCATTTCACTCCAAGAACAAAAACCTGGGGGGGGATGCACCCTTTCTTCAGCCCCAAATGCTGTGGGGATGGATGCAGAGGCTGGTGTCAGGCTGAGCAGGAAGGTCTCTTCTCCACGGCAAACCCTGACATAGTTTGGGGGTTTTTTTAGCAGAGACTGTCAAGCCATGATGTCAGAGCATGAGGTTATTCCCTTTTAAAGGGGGGGGGGGAGGCGACACACACAACCCTCTTATTAAGGCCGAGCTTTCAGTAGCCCACGCTGCTGCTCAGAGGCCCGATTCCCCAAATCTCCCAGTGAAAGCTACACTAACACATCATTTACACAGTCAGACTTCACTACGCAATCAAAATACCCCTCTACAAAGCCCTGCTGCTGCATCCTCCTCCCAAAAACAGGGCTGAAGGATTCCCCCCCACCAAAAGCCCTGTGGTGAACACAGGTTTTGGTGTTTGCAGAGTCAGGACCAGACAAGCCCATTCTTCCTACCTCTGCCTCAATGCTGCCCTCAGCAGCAAGGGAAAACGGGAGGGAGGGTTCTTTTTCCTCCTGTGAAAAACCAATGAGCGCCGTCAGCGCCCTTACATAATTGGGCTGGACCCTCCTGCATGCAGGGAGCATCGCCTCACGTTGCATCACGTTGCGTTGCATCAAGGCCATCTTCACCGCTGAGACTCACAGCGTGGGGAGGGGGCAGGTGGGGACTAAACCTCCATTTGAAACAAAATCACCTCTGTGTGTTACAGTTTCCAAGACTAAAAAAAAAAAAAAAGGCTTTTTTTTTTTCTCCCTGGCGGCAAAAGGGTTAGGTCATTCTGGTACTACAGCTGCAAGGGAAAAAGCGCTGCTCTCCTGTGCTGGCAGCACAGGCAGCCCTCCGAGGGAAAACCGTCGGCAAATACCCATAAATAACTGGGGAGGGGAGCTGGAGGCTGGATTATGGGATGGAGGTTTAATAACTCCCTGTTCTGCCTGCTATAAAAGCCGATCAGAAAGCAAATCTCAGCCTTATCCGAAGGGAAGCAGTGGAGGGACCGGCAGGGACATAGATGGGAGCTGCTGGCAGCACCCGGCCAGACCTGCAGCCCCACTGAGGCTCCGTGGCCGCGGCCCCGTGGGAGACGGGTGCCAGCCCTTCCTGGGGGATGGCGGACAGCAGAAGCAATTTCAGGCAGACGGTTGTGTGGGCAAGGAGCAGAAAACACTCCTTTATTTAGCTGCCATCTCAGAGCCACCTCCCCGGGAAGGGCATCTTCCCAGAGTGCCACTATGGGAGCCCTCCAAGAGCTCAATCACTTTTTTTTCTTTTTCTTTTTTTTTTTTCCCCCTTAAAAAAACCAGCCAGTCAGAATCTGTGAGCAATTTTTTTAAAATAGGATTTCATAATCCAAGTCATATGCACCTAATTTTTCTTGGTCACGTAGGAAAGACTCTTTTTGTACTTGGGGAAAATAAGTTTCTGAAATTCTAGCAATCGCAGCAGCCTCCAAGGGAAGTTGTGAACAATTGTAAGTGCATAATGAAACAGGCAGCACTAAGGGCCGTTCCTTAAATGCATGCCTCATTCCCCGGACACTGACAACAGTCAATGGCATCCAAGAACAGAGCACTCCCGCAACAACTTCAGAAATCATTAGCACCTATTTTATTGACACAGCCTTTGCACGAAAACCCTTCACGATGTGAAGGTTTTTCTGCAGAGCTAATCATACTCCATACTCCTTTCAGCATCGGGAAGATTCATCAGGAGCCAAGGCATGTTAAAACAAGTAGTTTAGACATCCTGAAACTGTTTGCGCTTACTTATGATTTATCAGATTGGTTCCTAAAAAGCCTTTATATTGGCAGGTCACCACTACAGGGCTTTTTTTTGATGCCAGTTGCTACATTTTACACTCCATTCCGTCGCGTTCTTTTCAAGGTTAAACGACATTTAAACGTTACTCTTGGACTGCAAGACTTTTTTCTTCTCTCATCAGGTAATACGACAAAAAGGTATTGTTCCTCTGAGAAACAGAAACCAGGCAACACCTAGAGGCTCCCTTTGCTGGGGCCAGCTACTACAGGTACAAACCTGTTGGAAACAAAGGTACTCAAAGGCAGTTTTTACAAAAGCTCTCCTGTGCATGGGCCAGCGGCACAGATGCCAGGGACACTCCATGGCACCTGCGCCCCTGAGGATGGGAGTCGGCCTTTTAGAGAAATTGGGGCCTCAGTTCGGGTTGTGCAAAGTCCTCTGTCACAGCGAGGATGCTGAGCTCCCCACTGCTGCCCCTGGAGGATCCCAAATGTTCAGAGAACAGCTGTTTTCAAAAACATCTGGATAATTTATTCTGCTTGGAGTAAAACCACATACCTATTTATACGGTACAGGGCATCCATCATACATCGTCGGCTTGCTTCTGCACAGTATGGTCACATGCAGACACACGGATGTGTGGTTTCATGGGAAAACTCACCCCTTGCAGGGCTGCTGGGCCATGGGGCTGCCAACACGTGATGAACCACCCACACCTTTGACACTACACATCCACCCTGCCTATTCCTCCCGCTTGCCACGACTCATCTTGAAAAATGTTCCAGAAACTGCAAAGTTTCCAACTTAAGGGAGTGTCTAAAATCCAGCAAAACCAGTATGGAAGCAGCACACTCTAGTTCTTAGACTCAGGGTATCTGGAGGGCCTGAAACCATCAGCCGTCTGTGCCCCTTGGCAGAGATCCCACCATAGAAAGGCAGCACTGAGCATTAATGCCATGCAGGGCTGGGAACCCCAAAAAAGGAGGAAACAGGGTCGCAAGGGAAGAAGGACATTCAGCCTCATTGCAGTGGAGACCCATATAACAAATCCATTCCCAAATTCACCTTGTTGGTACTTTTAACCCTTTTACATCCCTCCTGTTGCCCACAGCAGCATCCTCAAGGTGACCTGCCACCCGTGCTGCCAAATGCCGAGCCGATCGCTGCCACGGACCAGAGAGGCAGAGGAGCAGCCGCCGCGGCCAGGAGCCCCGCAGGGCAGAGCGGCGAACAGGGGCAACGCCTTGACCGGCAGCCCCCGGCCGCAAGCACGTACCAGCAGAAAGCGCTGCTCTTCCGGAAGCAAGAGAGGAGAGGGAGGGACCTGAAATGAAGCCATGCAGGCACGTATTCCCGTAAGCGGCGCGCCGAGATGGAGCACAAACGTCACAAGCAGCATGCTGAGATGAAGCAAAAACCCCTTTGCCCCACGGGGAACCAGGGAGCGGAGCCCACTGGCTCCCAGCAGCTGCGGGGCAGCAGAGCAGTGGGGCAGAGCCTCTGATTGCCACAGAAACCCTCCCTACAGGACAGCCAAAAGCGAGAGGGCTCAGTATCCGTTCCAAATGGATATAAACAGGAAAAGATGTCTTACATCCTCCAAAATCAGTAGCCTGCTTTTTTTTTTTTTTTAATCAGGTTTTATTTTTTTTTATTTTCTTTTTCAAACAAAACCAGATGGATCCATAAGAATGCTTTACAGCTCCCTGGCCAAACGATTTCCCATGCTGTCAGACAATAGCAGCCTCATGGTGCCAAACCAGCCTGCAATAAATAACCCCAGGGAACACCACAGAGTTTCCCCTGTGCCTGCATGCTCCCACCGCGCCTTCCCCACACCGACTTTCTGCTGCTCCTTAGCCAGCGCGCACCCTTGTGCTTATCTTTGGGTTTCTAAATATAACAGGCACAGTGAGACAGAGAAGGCCTTACCCGGGCATGCACGCCTGCCGCCAGCAGCAGCACTTACAAATCCTCTGGGAAAAGGAAAATAAGGGGCCTAGGGAAAAAGGAGAGCCACATACGTGGGCCAGAGGTGCAGAAAGCTGCAAGCTGTGTGCAGCCTTCAGCTCCTTGCAGCCTTCAGCTCCTCGCAAGAACCGCTGGGCAGAAAAGCAAAAGACCTAAACCACAGAAGGAGATATGGAAAATATGGGGTGCTGTCTCGGGTTTTATCCAACAGAGAAGTGGGCACGGGTGATCACACCTGAGTGGGGTAGGCTGGGTCACCCACACAACAGGAGCTGAGGTCTCCTCAAGCACAGCCAGAGGCCCAAAAGGAGGAGGTGCGTTCCTCCCAGCAGGACAAGCCCCAGGACCACTACAAATCAGCCCTGCTAACGCTGTTGCTGAGGCTTCCCCAAAATATTTTAGGGACCCCTTCGGCAGGGCTCAGCCATGCGCCTAGGTGGGTCACGCAGCACTGCCGGAGGAAGCGGCAGAAGGGAAGCCTCTGCTTCCTGACGTCACCCCGGCTCTGTGGCAGGGCTCGGTGATATTTGCAATTATTTTCCCAATTTGTGTCCCCGCATCCCTAGCCCCAGGCTCTCCGCTCCCTACAGCTCTGCAATATGCTCGGCCCGGACCTAACTGCCATGTTTTTATTTATCCTGTTGCTCTGTACCCCTTTCCTTGTGGCAGTGCTAAATCACAGGGCTATACCAACCATACAGCAGCAGTCGCCTAATGCTAAAGGAAAATAAAAGCAGCCCATAGAAATACTGCCTCTTTTTAAGCACAACTGACGACCACTTCCTGTAAATTCAGAACCTGCAGTGACACATAATTCAAAAACTACCTGCTCTTCGCCTTCGTCACCCCTGTGCTGGAGTGACGGATGCTCACAGGCACCCTGGGGAAGAGGGGACATCTCCTCCTCAGGAATGCTGGTGCCTACAAAAAGCCTGGAAGGCCATCACCCCCACCCTCATTGCCAAAGCCCCCCAGCTCCTGCCTCGCTCTGCCGAGCTCCGTTTCCGCGGCCTGACCCGCAGTGGGCCGGTGTGCATCACCCACGCCGACAGCCTCCACACCGAAACCCCGCCCCGCTCTCCATCGGGGATGCTTTCGGGGTCCGCCTGCCTGGGCTTAAAAACGGGTTTATTCCCATTGCTCCCATAGCAGGGTCGCTGTGGGGACAAAGCAACAAACCCAACAGGAATAAAAAATTAAAAATAAATTAAAAAAAAAAAGAAGCGATCTGGCCTGGGGGCGCAGCCCTCCGCCGGGGGATTTCAATCTACCTTTTTGACCTGATCCTCCTTCAGCTCCGTGAAGTAGTAGGCCAGGAGCTGGGCGGCGATCATCCTGCCGGCTGCAGCGGGCGGCTCCGCGCACGCAGCGATGCGGCGCCCGGGGATGGCCGCGCCGCCGCCGCCGCAGCGCCTCCCCTTCCTCCTCCCTCCTCCTCCTCCTCCGGGCCGGCCCGGCCCCGCCGCAGCCCCCCTCCCACGGCCGGGCGGGGACGTGGCAGCGGGGCGGCACGAAGCCCTCTCGGCGTTATTTCTGGCAGACTGAGCGGGGAGGACGAGGAGGAGGAGGGCAATGCCCTGCCGTACCCCCCCAAAGGGTCTTTTACAGCAGCCTTGGAGACAGACTGAAGCTGAAGGCTTCCCACCGCTCCTTGAACTCTGCTGTGGTACGGGAAGAGCAAACTGCAAAAAACCAAAAAAATCTTAAACCAAAGGTGTTTTCAGAAGAGCCTCTGCGCTCAGAAATCTTTGAGAAAATAGCAAAACTGCGGGAACCTCCACTAATGGCAAGCATTGCCTGCCCGGGTGCGATGCCTCCTCCAGAGCAAGCGGGACCCAACCTGGACCCCCTGGGCTGCAGGCTGAGCTGCTGGGAGACTTGCAGGTGGGCCCCGAGAAGCAGATAATCACTTTGACACTTGTACTTTTGGGGACGCCACGTTCATATTCCATCAGCAAAATCCCCACATCAAATACACTGACGGACAGGACCTCTCCTCCCCGTGCGTGCCGCCCACATTTTTGCCACGTTGGAGTGCATTCCCCAGCATCCCAAGGAGCCATCCACCACTGTGAAGCCTCTGAGGGCCCCACACGCACATAAGCGAAGCAATGCAATGCCCATCCGAAAGCTGAAGGCCAAACGCAGATGCCAAGGTCACACATGTCAGCAGCCCGCGGGGGTTTTGCCTGCGCCCTGTCCATCCGCAGGGACAGGAACACACACCCATGCAAATAGCTGTGATGCTGGAGGCATGATTTGCATAGAGATTGTCTACCAAAGTCCAAGTGATTAAAAACCTGTTTCTTGAGTTTCCGGCTTCCTTTTCAGTGCTGCTTTAATTAAATGGTTGCACTGGCCAAAATCACGAGCTGCTTTGGCAGACACATCCTCCTTTAGACCGCCCTAGTCGCTGCAAGCAGGGTGGGCAGGATTTCCTTCTCCACGTCACTGCATTAGCTTTAAGCTCATTCTCAGAGAGATTTCCATCCAGCGTTTCACTGATCTGCATGTGTTACTCCTGCTCATTTGTTTGGCAAGCTAATGAGCAAACATGCCTGCGCTCCCCGGCGCAGACAGGCTGCCTCACGGCAGGCACAGCCAGCATCACCCTGCAACCAGGTGCAGCGGGAGCTCGTGGGTGGCACAGAAACATGGGGCTAAGCAGCATCGTCCCGACAGCGTCCAGCAACGTCGCCCAACCCCTTACAGAGGCTGACTGAGCTCTCACTCAGATGTAATTCACTGTTCAGACACGCTCCTCCTCTTCTGCCGGTTAGAAACTATCTTTAATTCCCAGCCCAGGCTCGCTCCTGTTTTCAATCCATCTGTCATCTGCTAAACCTTGTCTTTCAACTGAAATTGCTCTCCTCGCTCTCGGGTGTTCGCTTTCTATAAATACAGAGGAAAGTAACCATATATGTCCTCAGCTTTTGCTTCACTAGGTAAGACAGACCTAGCTCCTTTTTGGTCTCCTTTCCCTGAAAAGCCCAGGCTGATTTAGTAGCCTTTTTCCATACTCGCTCCAGCCTGAAGTCATCTCTATCAAGCACAGCAGCTAAAGTCGGGCAAGTTATTCCATACAAGGCCAAAACCCCTGAGCTGACATTCACAGTTCTCCTACTGGAAATATGTCACCAAACCCCTTCCCATTAACAAGCACAAATCCTGAGGCTCTGAGCTTAACCAGGACACCAAGATCCCCCCACGCCATCAGCCACCACTCCCAGGAGACGGCAGACCTTTCACCCCATGCCAAAAACCATCTGGGTTCCCGGCCCATGGCATCCTGACTGCCGGAGATGTCCTCACCCAAAAGCTGCCCTGCAGCAGCCCAGATCAAAATTTAGGAGCAAAAAGTTGCTTTCTGTATGTGTGCGTTTACATTTCTTTTTTGTTGCTGTATGAACACCACCTAGCACTGCTCAATTCCCGCAGGCTCTGTGTTCGCAGAGCTGCCTCTACATGAGGTTTACAAGCTCTACTCTCTATCCCCTGCCAGCTCAGACACCTAAACACACAATACTCCCTTCAGCTACCTTGCTGCAGGAATGCTTACTCACTCAGTTAAAACACTTGGACACAAGCACTCATCTTTGACCAAATGAAAGCAATTCAAACCATCCCCTCTGGCTCTCAGGGAATTTGAATCAGACAGCTAAGAGTTTGGGAAGTCCAAAATATTCAAAGTTGTTACAAATAAGAAAGGTCTTATCTTTAACACAACAACTGTCTTAACTGTGCAAGAGGAGGACAAGTTTGTTTTTTTCATCTGCCAAAATTGTGACTTAGAAGTGAATTGAAAGTGTCACAGATCATTAAGGTGGCTTTTGTCTCCACTGACCATTTGTATCACAGCATATTTCAAAACTCACCAGAAACAACTGCCTCGGGTTTCCTTTAAGCTGCAAAAAGCAAGAAGTAAGTTCAAAACATCACTAATCTGAAGCCCTCTTGGTTCTGTGCAATGAAAATAAAACCCGCACACATTACAAACCCCCAAATAAATTAAAGAATAAAGTGTACACTTAAGCAGGAGGTGGTTCACGTGACAAAGTCAAAAACAATTAAGGGACGGTTAAACAAGTATTGCAAATAACTTGGTTTGTCTTCAGTTGCTGAGCATGGCATTCAGGAAAAATGAACTCTACAACCTAAAAGCCATTAGAGGAAAAAGTAACAGTCCATCCAAGGCAAAACAGCTGCAGTGTTTAAACATCTAGTATTTTTTAACTGCTCCTTGCAAGGCCAAGTAAGAGCGCATGACCAGCTTTGATGCTGTAACCAGCGCTGGGATGAATGAGCTTTCCTCCCACCACAGAGCTGGAAGGGCAGCTAAATATCCCTATGGACACCCAAACCATTTGCAAGCCCTCTTTGCATTGCCAGGCCAACAGTGAGCACACAGGTGTTATTTTAGGGGGCCTGGGAGGAGCCGTGCACAGGCTGCCCGGCACGACCAACCAGCTCTTCATCCTCTGTGAGTCTCTCCTACCTCCTTACCATCTAGCCCTGGGTTTTCCCTTCTGCTTTACTGGAAGAGATCAATTCAGCAGCCAATTAATTACCAGCACCTAATGTACGCTGCCAGGCATCCAGCAGGCTATTTTGAAAGCCACCGTCCTTTAAGACAAATTACTGGAGGGTGAACGTGACACCCGACGACTTGCAGCTATTTTGATTGTACTCTAATCTTATTGTCCAGGTTTAACTGTACCGAAGTGTTTCAACTGACTGAAGTAATTCAGTGCATCAGGTCGCCTGGGTGAGGGGGTTTTTTTCTGCTTTGCCTGTTTCTTTGTTAAATGTTTACTGCTCTATACGAGTCTGCATTCAGATTTGAATCCTATACAATGAGGGGATTTTGATTTTAATCATGTCCATCCCATAGTTTTGACGTACACAGTTGCTAGATGCTTTCTACTTTTGTAAGGAAACTATGAAAGTTGTAGTTTTGTTTGTTGTTCTTTTTTTAAGCGTCTGGAAAATGATCGATCCACTTTTCCCTATGCTGCATTTTGCTTTCACAATACTTAAAGCAAAGCGAAAGAAAGCACCGTCTCTAAGAAACAGTAAGTTGCCAGTTCATGACAGCACCTCTGACTAACAAGGACATTTTTATGTAGCCTTTGAAGCTCCCGTTCCAGGGTACGAAACTACGTGTTTGCACAGAAGAAATCATTGTTCATTTGTGCTGAACTTGGTGCAGAAGCTACTAAGAAAATCTAAAAGCAGCAGAGATATTGATTCGATAAGCAATCCAGTCGAACAAGGTTAAATGCATTATGCAATTTCACCTTGCCGGGAGGCACAGCAAGCAGGCACTATCACATAGCCAGCCACGATGCCTTATCTCATGTTTCCCCTACTAAGAAACAAGATTAGCTAGGAATGCCTTGAGGAGAGCTCATTCCATGCACAGGAAAGGCCACACCACATGCAGGTGGAGCAGCACGCACTTAGAAAGTGGTTTTTATGCTCCTGGTACAGCACACCAGAAGCATGTTTCCAAAAGATGAGCGCTTCCCCTGGGAAACATGGAGCCAGGCACAGGATAAACAAAGGGCCAGGGCAGGTTTGGTGTGCCTCACCGAGTTAACTGCTACAAGTTTTGCCTGCACCCAAACACTGGCAGGGCTTGAAGCCAGGGACTGCGTGAGACTGCCGGGCCCTGCTCCGGCAAGGGTGGTCAGAGAGAAGATGGCCACCTCCGGCCCCAGGAAAGCAGGATCTCCTTCTCCAGCCCTCCGGCGACAAAGGCCGAGGACTACCAGTGCTAACGACTGGCTAACAACTGCTTTTTCTTTTTTAATTTATAACTTCATTTCATATTTACTTCATACGTGTGATATAGAAATAAATCTATTTTTATATATTACCAAAATTATAATTTATAATTAAATTCAAATAATTTAATTAAAAAGCTAACAGCATTTTCCATGCCTGGCAGTATATCTAGACTGTCGGGCAGCGTCACTGCCATACACGCGCCACTGTTATCACATGCTGCAGCAGCTGGCGGGGCACAGCACGCACAGGTCTGTGCCCAGCCCCAACGCTGTCCTCATCGGGTCCCCCAGGGAGGGGACAGGGCGCAGAGTCCGCGCAATGTTGGAGATAACGCAAGAAATCATCCCGCATACTTTGTCCCCTGCCTCTCAAGAGGGTTGCTGCAATACCCAGCCGTGTTTTAGGCACAAAGACTAACAAGGGATTCCGCCCTGTTTTGTTGGAGTTGCTCCAGGGAGATGGCGAGCTACTTTTTAATAAAAACTCCCTTTGGAAGGATTTTAGCACCATTCACTGAGTTGAGCATTTGAGGGCCAAATGACACTATGCAGGGCTATGGCTTTCAAGACTTAAACCCCAGTGACCTCCAAAGACAAGGCAGCATTTCTGTAAGTGGCGTACTACACAACTAAGGATCACAAACAGCCATGTCTAGACTGTGGCCATGATGAGAGGAGAGTGCAGAGGAAGCAAATTCAGCCAAGGAGGAGCATTGTCTACTGGTTCACACGGGAACAGAGACTCCTGGGGCAGATGGAGATGCTCTGTGTCTCAGCTCCTCACATCTGAGCACCAGGCAGCTGTGTTTGCTTTTATTTCTTTAAAATAATTGCTGTTTTTCAGCATCAGAGGGATGCAGAGAACATGACCCCCAGAAAACCAGGAGATGGAAACCAGAAAGCAGATAAACACAAGCCCCAAACCCATGGCTTACAATAAAGCCCCACTATTTGGGAGTCTTGGCTGATGATTTCTTTTTAAACCTCTTAGTGATGACAAGCTTCATTAAATTGGGGGCAAACTCAATTACTCACTCCATCTTTAGTTAATTGATCCTTCCGAAAGCTATGGGCTACACAAGCTACACTGCAAAGGACTTCTCTACTCAAACCCTCACATACATGGGAAAAGAGGAAACAGCTCCCTGGAGTCACACCACCACAAAACTTAACCTCTAGCTCCTGCGTTACACAGCAGAGCTACTCTGTGCAGCTGAGGAAGTTGCTAAAAATTCTACGTTCTTTAGCGGTTTCTTCTGCATTGTTTCAAGAGAGAAAAAAATCCAATGCACATGAGAGGGCACTAAAGGCAACACAGTTGAAGGGTCACGACTTACAGGGAGGAGGAGCAGCACTGTTTGCGTCCAAACCTCCCCTGCTGGCTGGAGGTGAAGTGGGACGAGGAGAGGCATTTCCCTATTGTACAGAGAGGAACATATTCTCTAGGATTTTATAATGTTTAAAAGCAACTTGAAACCCCAAATACTGTCCCATGACGGATTCCTTCCCCATAGCAGCGTACCCGACAGCTCCAACACGCAGCAGCTATGGCAAAGGGGCACCTTTCTCACAGCACGTTCTCCCTTGTGCAGCAGGCATCCCCAAAAGCAGCAGAGGGACTAACTGGAAGAGACAGCCCCTTTTGCTGTGGGGCTGATGGATAAACCAGGGAACTGTTTCCCCAAAAGCTTTCATTCCCCAGCAGAGAAAGTGAAGTCACTGCTGTGCTGAAATGCTTCGTGGATGATTACAGGCATCTCCCCCCCCAGAGAAGAGTCCCTAGCCACGACAACATGACTGGCTCAGAGATAGCTCTAGGGAGTGCAGGCATAAGCCCGTGTCCACCCACATTGCCAACAGCCATGCTGCCGTTACCCATCGATCCCAGCCAAGGAAGTGTGTGGTTAAAGCAATGCCAAGTTAACAGTAAGCAGCCAACGCAGAATACAATGCATTCCTGTCCATGCAAGATGCTGGGTCTTGTATTAATGCAAGTTACAATGAATTAGTCAAGAGGTTTTCCAGCCCACTGCCGTTTTCCAACATAGATCCATCCTGCTCACATCCCTGGGCACTTTGCATGCAAGTCCACTCATTTTGCTCTTCCCTTACACATTAAAAATGAAATACAAGTGTAATCCATCCAAACTCATCTCTTTCTTCTTTCTCCTTCTGTCCTGTGTATTCACCACAGTAACTTCTTTCTCCCCAGTGCCAGAATTACAACTCATTTTACATCTCTGGAAAGGAAAGCAATAACCATCCCAGTTTTCTGACTCAGCTTGGGCCTCTGCATTAGTTTAACATTTTTTCCTTTGAGGTGAGAATGGCTGCATCAAGCAACCACTTTTTCTAGTGCATTGGGAGTAAGTCATTATTGCAGATCATATACACATAAAGCAGATCATACACACACACACACACACACGTATATTTATATGCACACAGAAGCATATCAACAAACTCAGTTCGTAAGGCAATAGAAGGGCAGTGGTGTTGTCAATGAGTTGCCTTTCCTGACCAGGAGGTGAAGCATTTGTTTCATTTCATAAAACATCTCTTGACTCCAGCAAACTGAAATGAGCACAAATGCAGATTTCTGATACACTACAAAATCTCCTATGCTAGTAAAAAATGTTAAAATAAATGACAGTGAAAGAAGGGCAAAATATAGAGTACAAATTGGTTTGAAATTTCAGAAGTTGAGGGATAAGTTGTTCAATTCAAATCTTTTATCTTGAGAAGAGGCAGTTCAATACCAGTTAAAGGATGTCTGCATAACCAGCACTTCACTTAAGCGATAAGGCAGTTACAATTACTTAAATGAAGGAAAATACAACCTAATTTATTGTACTATATAGAGACAGCTTTTCTAAATCTGCTTGCAGCTCCTCACAGATCACAGAGCTCATTCGTCAAAATTTAGCTCTAACATACCCACTGTGTGGGAAGACTTGCAAAAACAAAGCCAGTCCTTCATCCTCGCAAAAAGTAGTTAACCTCTGGCAAACAGCTGGTTTTCTGTGCACTGGTATGCACTGTCCCAAGAAGATTTGAATGGCAGAGTCCAAATCAGTGCCTTTTAACTATTGCATCTTTGCTATGCGAGCAGTAAAACCATAATAAAGAGCTTGTACTTTCAGCATAGAGAGCGGGACCTGCCCCTCTCTTTTGGCTATCCACTAATACAAACCAAGGCGATACCTCTCAACCCAGGCTAAGAGGCCAGTTTCCACTATGCGTACGCCTTTCTCCTTGATCCAGCGTTTGATGCTAGCGAAAATCAGTTTTCATCGCCAGTCCCAAACCCACAGGGGTGCAGGCATTAATTGCAGAGGCTTTAGGTTCACGCTCCTTTTCTAATAAGACCCAGTGTAAGAGACTCTCCTCCCAGGCCAGGTTAATATCGTCACGATACAGGGCTCTCCCCAATACTAAGTTAACACCACCCACCCTTTAGCCCAGAAGGGGTGCAAAGCAGGTACTTACTTTGTACAACGGGGAGCAGCTGTAGCCAGGCACGTCCAGGGCATTCGGCTCCTTCCTCGTGGCCATAGCAGGAGCGCCTCTTGCCATGTCACATTGTCATCACAGGGGGCTGTCAACAAGAAAGGAGGCAGAATTGTAGGTTTTCACATCTGCCTCCCCAACCTCAGGATGCCTTTGAAAGCTACACAACCCACAGACAGGTGTTCTCTTAAAAACCCATCCAACAGCTGGGATACAGCAGAGAGACCCAGAGTTCGCATCATCCCAAGAGAGAGAGAAAATGGCGGGGGGTGGGGGGGGGGTGGGCTATGGACCACAAGCGTGACCCAGAATAATGGGGAACACCTAAGCAAAGCATGGGCCCTTGCATAGCTCCAAGATACTGTGGTGCCATGGGATTCCTGCCGCACGCAGGGAAAGAGGGTTGAGCAAGCAAATGTTGTGCAATAAAACACCTGAGTCCTGCTAACTGCTTGTTATCCTAATTAGAAGAACCCACTAGGCCTTGAAATACAAATATTCATGCTAAAAATGAGGAAGATGGTCACAGATGCTGGGCTTGCAGCTGAGCATCATCCAGGAACAACCGCGGATTTTGAGCTGCTCTGTGATTATTTGGTGATACCTTTTTTTGTCCAAAGTCCAAATCTGTCTCACCAGAGACTGGAGGCAGATGCAAACAGCACCTCTGAGCAAAATTTTGGCTTCTGCAATTTTACAGGCTGTTGTCACAAAACATTACAGGGTAGGGTCAAAAACCCAACAAGACCGGTCCTGGTCAGGTCCTGGGCATCCACGTGGCCTCTTTGAGGCCTCTCTCCCCACTCCAACATTTACTCCCTCAAGCCACTCTTGCTCTCTTGGGTCTTTCCCAGGTGTACAGGGTGCCCGCACCCAGGGGTGGCAGCAGGGCTGAGGGGTCAGGGCTGCCCCGGGCTGGAATACCCTGCAGCCCCTCGGGAGACTGTGGTGGGGCAGGTATCCATACTGGTGGATACTGGTGCACACTGGTAACCCTTCTACACTGGGGAAGGTATTGTTTTAATTTTGACTTTGTTTCTCACTATCCAAATCTATTTTAATTAAATTTTCCCCAAGTGGAGTCTGTTTTACCTGTGATGGTGACCAGCGAGTGATCTCCTGTGCTTGTCTCCACCCACCAGCTTCTTCCTCCCGTTTTCTCCCCCATCCTGCTGAGGAAGGGGAGTGAGAGCGGCTGGGTGGGCATCAGGCAGCTGGCCACGGTCAACCCACCACACCAGGTCAAATACAAACCTAGAAGTGATTCTGGACCCCTGTTTTCATTCTCAGATTTTCATACACAAAAAAAGTAGCGGGGGAATAAACAATTTTCAAAAATTCACATATATGTCAGAAAGAAAATTCTTATTTTAATTAAATAGGTTTCTCCATCCCTCTGACCCACTCCTGGTAGTAAACCTGAGAGTCTGGCTTC
Source organism: Phoenicopterus ruber ruber (assembly GCA_009819775.1). Taxonomy (NCBI): domain Eukaryota; kingdom Metazoa; phylum Chordata; class Aves; order Phoenicopteriformes; family Phoenicopteridae; genus Phoenicopterus; species Phoenicopterus ruber. Next base: position 4,676,911 of record CM020221.1, read on the forward strand.
ACAGCACAGCTACAAGAGATGGGTGATGGAGAATCCCTTTTTTTTTTTTTTTTTAAGTCTAAACCAAGAAGTTTTTCTTGTCATCTCTGTGCTTTAAATGGGCAACTCAGGCTTCCTGGTCAACAGCTCTGGCACCAGATTTCAGCAGTGATCCCCAGTACTCGCTGCAGCAACGTATAACCCCATCCTGCTTGTCTTGCCCTTCCTTCCCTGAGGAAGATATAATTTTTGGCACAGCAAAAGTATCCTCACAAAAGCCCTGATATCTTAGGCCACTACAACTCGTCCCCCCCTCGCTCCTTTGACAGCTGCCATGAGTTCACCAGTCCCGTCTGGAACCTGACCCAGCATCAACAGACCCATCTCAGGGCATCTCTATTTCCCAGCAGGGTTACAGGTATTTCTGCTCTGACATCTGACATCGATACAAACAAATGGTTTAATCACAACTTTTGTCTATAACCATGTCGTGGACAGACAACGGCAACAACAGTCTGTGGCTATCAGTCAACATTTGAGACCCAGATAATACCCTCAGCTGTTTTATCACCTGCCCTTAATATCAGATGCTACTGATTCAGGTCTCCAGCAGGGATGCAGGTGAGGAGGTCTCAGGCTTTTCAGCATCAGCCTGTCGACCCTTTCCTTCCCCTGCGCAGCACTGTCATTGCACGTGGTCTAACAGATGCTGTCCTGGGTGGTGGGACGAGCACCCTCCTTGAAAACTTTATCAGCACCCCAAGCACTCTAAGCGGGTTTTTGCCTCTCTCTGCAGCACTGCATATTCAGAACAATAGGGTTCGATTTGGACTCCTTAAACTTTGACCAGAGCTGGGACAATAAATCCAAACAATTTCCAACTGCAAAAGAGGAATTTGCTTAAAAATAAAACTGAATTTTTCACATACCCTTAGCTTTATCTGGAGAGCAGTCTGGACAGTAAGACACAACCACCAGCACAAACAGGATCCCAAATACATTTAAAGAGCAAAAGAGCCTCTCTGCAGTCGGGTGACGATGGTGCTTCATTTGGATCTGCTTTCCAAACACTTACACAGCACCCCCTTCCAATCACAACATGCCACTTTGAAATGCCAGTACCACTTAGCTCCTGAGTCTATTAGACCATGAAGCAATAAACCCAGAGAAACAAAAATAACCCAGATAGATACCTACTTTAGCACCCAGTTGAGTTGACAGGTGTTATCCCGAGGGCTCCGTGGCAAAACCATCCTCAGAAATGCCATACCTTGACCTTTGCACAACAGGCGGCATGAAGCTGATCTCCCAAAACAGCAGCGTCTTCCGAAAAGGTGCTAATATTAACTGTAGCCCTTTGTTTCTTTGCACTCAAGGTTTCTCCCTGTCAGCTTTCTGGCATTTGCCAGCGTGGTGCACGCTTTACTGGGCAGATATTGAGCTGCAAATTCCTTCATACTTCTCTATCCACAGCATTCTGCAGCTAAAGCACTAGCCGGCCAGCAGATGAAAATGCCACTTACTGCTTATTCCTGCTGCAGTTTGTTGAATTAAAACCTCTTTGTTTGCAAGCTGTAAACAAATTCTTCTTAATCTTTCAATAAAAAATGTCAATTATGCTCTCTAACAATGTAACTTCATTGTGATGAAAGAAGGCATTGCTATTGCTCTAATCGTGATAACATATCAGCTGCTTTTAGAGTCAATTCCTTTTTGTGCAAAATTTAATGACCATGCAATTATTCAAATTTCAGACTAACAGACTGGGCTTTAGACCTACAACGCTGCTCCCTTGCTCTGAAAACACACACTTGAAAGCAACAGAAAAGTCTCTGGAGCAGAATTCCCGAGTTCAGAACGCAAAACACCTTTACAATTCATTCAGCACAGCCGGACTCGGGCCCACGTTAAACACAGCTACTTCATTGGAGAGCCAAGGAAAGAAACCCAAATCCTCAGCATGCTATTGCAGGTGCTTCTCAGGCCCATGGCTTTCATTTGGCTTCACTGGGAACCGTGTTTATGTCCAGCTTCCTCGTCTCTCTCTGGTTTCAGTGCATTTCCTGCAGAATCGCTGGCCACAGCAGATGTGCCCTTCAGGCATTTCAACTTTTTTTTTTTTTCTTTTTTCTCATGCCAGTATTTATCCCATTTGTTTCCAGAATCAGCTGCAGCTCCCAAATCAGCATCCGTAACTTTCCACTTTGAAGTATTCAGGACACGCCTGCTGGGAAAGCATCTTCCTTGTTTACCTGCTCGGACCCTCACAGACTTTCCCTCTGTGCCCTTCCGCCATCCATTTTCTCCTCCTGCAGAGAGCTCCCCTCTACGACGAAGTTGTCCATCACCAGCTAATCTGCTCCGTTAACCACTTACATTCCAATTACTGCTCTCATCGTCCTAACCGTGCTTTATTTATGCTTTCACGCAGCCACAGCCAGAGATGGCTGCTGCCCCAGGAACTGAGCTCATCCCATAAGGTGATTTTGCTCCCCGTTGAGGGAGTGCCTGTGCTAAACTCAGCCCCATGGGTCTCATCCCCTCCACACGTCCCCGCTCTCCAACTCTCTGTGGCAGCAGAGGACAGCCTTTTTTCGCTCCCAGGAGGGGACGCAGCCTGCAACGAACGATGAGGACAGTCTTCTACAATGGCCTCGCAGGCAGCGGTCCCAGTCCCACAGCTAAACAGATGGCCCAGCATCACCGTATGATTTTGGCACTGGCCAAGCCAGCCCTATAGGAATGGGGACTTCCCAGGTGCACAGAAGCCTTTGGCAAGCTGAACATCCAAACAGCATGCAGCAAATTAAGAACAAAAATAGCTCTTCAGAAAAGTAAATTGAATCCACAACACTGGTGGTTTTGAGAACTGAACCCTAGTATTTCTGAAATGCCTGAGGCTGGGGCTGGGAGATACATCTCACCTCCAAGTCCAAAGAAAACAGATGCTAGTAAGGTAGAAACCCCATTGCCTCCCTCCCCTTTTATCCTGCCCACAGAACAATAAAAATTGAACCAGTTAACTCAGTTACATCCTTAAATAGTCCTTGTAATTCACTGCTTTTAATATATCACATCTTGCATTGCTGTCATCCTTTTTCCCCACTATTATGACTTACTTTAAAGTTGTTCCGATATGCAATAAATAATTTAGGGGGAAGCTTTGACTGTTGATGTGCCATACTCTTCACACATCCCTCCTCTCTCCTCCAAACAGCCTTTATCCTTCCCAACAAAAGGAAAAAAGAAAATATAGCAGCAGTGAAACAGTCTGTCTTCCCCCACCTCTTTTTTTTTTTTTTTAAATATAGCTTTGGTTTGGTTTTTTTTAGGTTTTAACTTATGCTTTTCTAGATAAAAACAAGAATTTGGGGTTTTGGGGTTTCTGGGGTTTGGGGTTGGTGGTTTTTTTTTTTTAATACCAAGTCAGGAAAGATCACTCCTTCCAGCAAGCTCCTGCTTGCTGAGGTTCCCCAGAGCTTGGGTCTTCAACTCCTGCACAGGAGACCTCCAGCCTGGAGCCCTCTGTCCATTTTCCTGTAGCCAATTCCTTGTGCCAGTGGCAAGGGTTTTCTGGAGGAAACCACGTTTACCAAGTTTCTTACCAAATCTGTTCTCTCTTCACAGCACGCAGCTTTTACTAACTCTAGAGGTGCCTGGGCTGCGCAAGGCCCTCGGACGCAGAGTGCGTAGGGCGCAGAGTACGCAGACGAAGCGTAAAGCTGGGTAGGGAAGGGGCTGGCATCTGGAGGACATTAAAAAGCATGCAACAAGATCAAAATTATTTTGGCATTCCCCTCTCAGATAGACATGACCCATCACGTTTACAGCACCTTCAGTGTGCACCTGCAATGCGATAGGATCAATGAGAGAGGGGAAAACATTAATTAAACTTTTGGTGGGTTTGTATCTTGCTTTACATCAGTTTTACAGAGTGGATGCAGTGCTGGGACAAAGCAGACATTTGATTTCCCTTCCCACTCTCACCCCAACAGGCCATCCATACTCATGTACAGGAATAGGTCTTTTTTTATTATTATTATTTAAAAAAAAAAAAAATATATCACTTGACAAGTCTGAGAAATGCTCTGGATAAGCCCTCAAGGACAGTCCAAGGCAGTGGAGGTCCTTTCTAGAGAAACTGTAAGTTTACCTATAGCTGGACAACATTCACCGAGTCTCCCCTGTTCCCTGCCTCCCTCTCCACCTACTGCTAAGGTGACATCATATCTGAGACCCCCAAACAAAAGCCAGGTCATTTCACCAAACACAAAGAAACAAATCACAACAATACTTTCATTTTGGTATTACTAACATTTCAGCCTCAGACTCCTTTACACTAATCTGCTAATCCTATATAATATTGACTTCCCAAGAAGGGAGATTATGCTAATCAGGATTTCTGAAGGATTTACACATGATCCTATATTTACTTTTGAACTTTGTCAGAGTGACAAAGGTAATATGTCACCACTGAGCTGCTACTGCATTTTCTCTGGATTACAAGTCAAGCACCAGCGCTGTCCAAATCTATAGCCACCAAAACGTCTTTCTAGCAGGCAAACCACCATATATCATCTTTTCCCCGCAGAGGAAAGGGTAACTGCAACCATCTACTGTGAGTTTCTGAAAAGCACAAACCTTAGTACCTCCACCCAGTAATACTTCTATCACACCTGTGATTTAAAGATCTTTCAACTTTCCAAATCAAGTGTATGACCTAGATCTGAAAAAGGATGTTCATGTCTTCGAGAAGCATCAAAACAAAATCAGTAAATTCAAGAAGTACTAAACATATTCACTGGAGGGAAGACCCACAAAACATACAGAAATGAAGCATCACAAAGCTATCCAAAAAGCAGTAGAAAAGCACATCTAAGATGTGAAAATGGAAGAATCTCATTTTATTTTAAATTGACTGAAAACTTCACGCGATCAATTGTAGTACATATTTTTCAGCATATGGTATGCTGTGTTACATTTAATGGAAGGCCTCTACTTTTATTTTAAGCTAGGGCTTTAAACTGAATCACCACATACGATGTGCAGAGAAGGGGTTTGGTTCAGCAGCTTAAAATCTATACAGGGAAGATCGCAAGTTTGCAACAGTCCTTGGGCTTCCACATGTCGACATAATCAGGAACACGATCCTGCATCATTACCCAGATGGAGAATGTTCTGTTTTAGCGTCAGCCAAAAGCGTCAGTGTGTTTATGGGATCCCTGGGAAACTACAAGTGAAGTTTGTACCCCTGGTAAAATCCCGCAGTAGCCAATCCTTCCCTTCTCCAGGGCTGCCCAGTGAATCTTTGCTCATTCCCTTTCAGAAAGCAGCAGCCTTCCCAGCTCGGACGCCATCTCCCTGCCCAGCAGATGTGTATCAGATCTGCGTGGGAGATGCCTGCCTTCAGAGCAAGCCAGCAGCCTGCGGAAAAGGCAAGAGCATGCGTGTCCTGGGCCTTAGGGACCTTGACAAAAGCCGTAGGTCGCTGAGCACTTTGTGAGCAGTTTCAGGTTCATGTGATTGGATTCCACAACACCCACAGACTCACTGGAAAAAAACTGCAGATGCAAAAAAATATTATTGTGTGGGCCTAATCTACTGCAGAAAAGGAGTAACCACAGCTGAGGTGTAAACTAACTCTGTGCGAATATTTAATTTCCAAAAAAGACTAAAAAGAAAAATCAAAGCAATATAGGATTTCTTTCTAAATTTAAAGCAAGGACCCATGCAAGGGGGTTACCTTGTTTTGTTACTGATTTGCATTCCAATTGTGCAGAACAGGCTTTAGAATAAAAGCGCAAAAGATGCTCTGCACCATACTCACGTGGCCATCCTGGGGCAAGTCCACATCACCTCATTCCAGCTATACAGAGACATACTTCATCCACAGATGCACTTTTGCAGATTAACACAAGCCACTCGCCCAAAAGGACCCGAAACTACACGGATAGTACAAGATTTCAGAGTGCCAAGAGGAGAAACAGCCAATGCAGCAGAGCTACTCTAGGCTATTTCTAGGCCCCACATAGCCCCAGGACCTGATGGTTTTTTCTTCTATACCCAGCCCCTCCAGCCTGTTCATCACCAGGAAAAAACACCCGTTCCAAATTACTCTGCCCTCACTACATAGCAAGCTTTGGTTTCTGTAGCTCTGTGGATTCTGAAATATAAAGAAAAAGTAAAATATTAAGTTTCTTGACAAAAGGAGGAAAACATTAAGTGTAACATGAGTTCACAACTTGTCTCTTCCCAATTGCTCAGTATAGTGCGCTCAGCACCACGAGGAATTCCTTCAGAACTGAAAATTATTTCCAAGTACTATTTTTCACCCATCCAGTGACTCCAACACAGACACAGAGCTGTTGACATGTTTCTTTTAAAAACTACAAAACAGGAAAGGTCTGTAGCTTCAAATTTCGAATTTGCCATTGCTAAATTTAAACCTGTCGGCCTTGTTACAGATTATTACATAAACCCAACCGCTTATCCCCCTGCACGATAGTTACTTTTGACCTAACTAGGCTTACAGCACATTTCTTGGCCCCACTTTCTGTTGCCAGCCTGAAAGGAAGCAAATACCCAAGGAGAGAGGATTAAAGGAGATACAGGAATACTTGAGAACAGAGAATAGCAGGCTACAGGTTTGCTGTTTCTCTGTACCCTATGATTGTTTCGGTTTATTCTGAGTGGGTAAATCAGGTGAGGGACATTTGGTCACAGAAGGGCACAGGTTATTTTCCTGGTGTTTGCATACCTTTGGGCATGTTACTGCCAAATAAAATGTTGCTTTAACAGTGTTGAGAAACAGGCAAATCTGGCTGCAATTTGACAGGCCCTATCCACAAGCCGCCTTCATCGTAACTGCAGTGCTGCTGAGCGCTGTTACAGATAGGTTTAAAGAAAGCTCCCACTTGCCTACGTGTTCTTCCCACAAGTCAGAAGAGGCACTAGACAGAGAAGCAAAGGCTCACAGCACCACAGATTTATTTACAACAGACTACAGACAGGCACAGCAGCAGGCAACAGAAAATGAAAAACAAGACAAACTCCCTTCCACAAAATGGAAACTATCCTCCCATGAACAGGCAAGGAGATAACTGAGGGAAGGAGATAACTGAAGGAAAACAAAGAGAATTTCAGAAATTCAGGTGATTTTTTTTTTCCTCTCTACACAGCTATTTTGGCAGCCTAAAGATGAACAGATTTGATACTCTCTAGGTAGCTCTGACATAGACATAGCAGACCCCGTAGCTGCTTCTACATCCTCTCTTTACCTCAGTTTCAAAAGAATCAGTCACAGTCAGAATCCATCCAGCATTGGTTTAGGTTTATGTGCACTCAAATGCACTAATATATTTTGATACAAATGGATACTTTTTGGAATCATATTTTTTTCCTTTACATTCATCTATTAAACATGCTTCCTGTCCTCGGGAAGTTTTACAATACAACACACTTGCAACCAATGCAGCAGTGGTGGGGGAGCATCACTGACCATGAATTTATTTTTACTTGCAGATTGTAAAACCTGTGAAGCATAGAACAAACATGTCTACTAGATATGTGCAACACCAGGATCTCAATAGTCCTTGAGCCAGGCCAAGTCAAAACTAAAACACAAAAAAATCCTAAGAAACTGGTGATAAATTCAGTTGTAGTGCAGTAGCTTAATTAAGCCATTGTGAAAAGACATATTTGGGATTGATTTTTTTTGTTGTTTGGTTTGTTTGTTTGTTTTGTTCTCACTCTCCCATATGCATTATAGAGGCATTGTAGGAAATACAGAACTGAGTAGATTGCAGTATGCCAAGACATAATGCCGGTGGGGAGCAGAAACACCTGATCCAAGTTATCGAAGGACAAAAATCCACAATCCTGGTTGGTCAAAAACCAGCTGCTCCCTGAAAACAGGTACCTGTGTACTGGTGTCTGGCAAAGCTATCTTGAATCACCGCTCAGCAAATCTCTAGTGCACACGCCTGGCAGTGCTGAAATGACTGGACCTCTCATTTTTACTTCTGTCCAACATTATGCAATCTTTTTGCTACTGCAGTAATGAGGGCAGCTCCCTTCCCACTTCCATCTTCAGAGAGCATGAAAGTCACATCACACTGAGGTGCCAGTTCCTTCACTGTTTCCCGCAGGATCCTAGAAAAACTGAAAGGAAAGGGAGAGAACACAACATTTTAGCAGCTGCTTTCTGGTCTGAGATCTTTATATTTGTCTATTAGCAAGGAACCATAACCTCAGCCAACATCTTCCACTGGTTCTCCATAGCACCCCTTTCTGATTGTTTTTCCTCTTATTCATGAAAGAGAGAAGTTTCTGTACACAATCAGATTTTAATTTCTATTTCTCCACTTTAATTTTGCTCAGCACAATGCCAGACACTCCCCTTGCCTTTAGAGATCATGGAGGAGGCTCTCTTCTGCCAACTGAAAAGCTAATGCATCTACTTCCAGGCCTTGCTCACAAAATAATGACCCAGCTCCAAAAACTCAACACAGCTTTCCACCTGGGACACCCAGATGTTGCAGAAATCCCCCAAAACATTGGAAAATAAATATTAGAAGAGGAAGTTTGCTCAACACCCCAGAGAAAAGAGCCTCCCAGTGGCAACTAGACTTGACTCTGCAATTTTTGATCCCTTAGCTAGGCAAGGAAAATGACAGGATGCAGGGAAACATGTCTCTCATTTTTTATCATCTTGGCAGAAAGCTGGTACAGCTCAGTACGTTTTCACAGTGGAAATGAGCAAACAGCAAAGGGAAGCGGTACCAAGGTACTCACTGTGGATGGAGCTTGTACAAAGTCCCATCTACTCCAACGGTGATTTGCAAGTGCTCCACACCTCGGTTTTCCCTCTTCTTCTCTACAATAGCTGCCAGTCCTGCCCCACAGAGCTGGGCGGCTCTCTTCGAAACAGCTCCACACACCTCTTTCACAATGATGCTGTCATCGCACGTGCTGTCCAGGCCGAGCTGCTGCAGAATTTGCCGCACTTGGAGGAGGGCGAGCCGGTCGCTGCGCAGAGGGAAACACACGCAGCAGTAAGGCATTAGGGGAAGCTTCAGCAGGCATGCAAATGAAAGTCTTACAGCTGAGACTCTGCCATGATTCAAAGGAAATGGGACCACTTCTCCAACTCTAACACTCTCTAATTGTTTTAAGGCAAATTCCAGTCTGCTTTGAGATTGAAAACTTACTCCTAGCATACCCTTTGCTATGTTAGACTGTATTTCCAGAAGGCACAAACAGTAGTTATTCACCTAACTCCCAAAGTCATGAGGGAGCTGAGCCAGATCAGCCACGTGACTGTTATTTTTGATCTCAAGGCTGAGACACTACCTTCCAAGGTTTTCAAAAGAAGAAGTGATTTCAAATAGCCTGGAAGACCATTGCAATCATGCACAGATATACAGGTAAGCACATATTCTTGGGGTATTCATATATCACTGACTTTTTGTTTTTACATAAGTACTATTTTAAGTCCTGCAAGAAACACTACAAGTACTATCATGCTTGATGGTTAAGGCATTCAAGATAACACAGCTGTGTGGACAGAAAATGATAATTCATACAACTACAGAATAATTCTGGAACTCCCCCAGTTCATCATTTTTGGCTTTTTTGCTGTGGCTGAGGGGCGGTGGTGCACAAAGAAGAAAACTATAATTGACTTCTTGAAGGAAAGGGCTCCACACACTCACAGAAGATTTTTTTTCTAGAGGTCCCAGAAGACCTCGAGGATTTAAACCATGTAAATCTAACAACTTTACCTCTCAATTTGAGATAGGAATTTTGTTTCAAATATGCCTCTTTTCCTGAGTGATTCCGAAATCTGTCCTCTGAACAGCAGTCCTTGTTTGGTTAAGTCGATCAAAATTTGCCGTACTATTTCACCTAGGTACATTCCACTGGTCATTTTTTCATACCTGTTATGTTTTAAAAGAAAAAAATGTGCTTTTAAAGAGATGGCAAGTTAGCTCTGTTTAACATCCGTGGTATGTACATGCCCTATCAACTCTCAAAAAAGCAGTAAAAGCTTGCAGAGCAGTAGCCGTTGAACTCCATCTTTCAACCATCAAAAATCTGTTGCAGTGACTTCAAGTGCAAACATTAATTACAACATATTTACCTATGTTAAAAGGTAACAGAACTAGAGGAAAAAAAACTTGCAATATTAAACAGAAGATAGTGCTGAAGCCAGAGTCCACACTGAAGCGAAACATTTCCTCGTCCCCCCCGACTCATACATAACCAATGCCAGCTTTACCAAATGAATGGCCGGCTCGGTTTATCCTCTTGCACAAGTTGTATTTTACCTTTCAAAAAACACTCCAAGAGGAGGAACACTGCAAGGCCTACACTTTGCAGGGAAATCTTAAGAGCTGCCCTGTTTGGTAATTGCCCTAAGGTGAAAACAGTGCTGCGTAACAGAAACAATGTACGTCTTTGTGTTTTTTCTGGATATCTGCATTACTTACCATGCAACAAATGAAATGTAGTATTAAAATTTCCTTTCTGATTATTCATTCATTAAGTACATTTTAAAAAGTAGCCAATGTGTCTCAAAGACTGACTTCATCAGGGTCTTAGCATCAGGATCATCACATTTACCTCTGTTTCCCTGGGTTTAGTGAGCCTTCATCTACTTCTTTATCATACTTTGTTCTGATGTTGTCAATGCAGCCGTTGTCACCAAATCCTCCCCATTCTGTATTAATGCACATTTTTCCTTCATTACCTTCCACTATTTCTATGTTTTTCATGTCCTCCATATAGCACACATTGCTGCCCGTTCCTAGGAGGAAAGAAACGACAAGGCTTCAGCCAGAAAAGTGAAGTAGCAACTGAAACGCATGGAAGATGATTGTAGTGATCATCTTAAAAGCTCTCTTCTCCCTATCCCAAATTTCAAAGCTCTCTCCATATCTTACAGAAGCAAGTGCTAGCCAGTAATGCTAATAGTGTGGTAATTTATCACAACAGAATGCTACCAAGTAAAATGGGACCTGCGCAGCAAATTCCCAGCGTAGAGGAATGAAGACTCTGTTACAGGTCAGAAATGGCTTTGGCAGTTGTTGGCAAGCACTGATCAGTCATTGCTGCCAGTCTGGTTGTAACGGACCACAAATCACCTTGCATGACAGCATGCTCCCAAAAGCAAACCCTGCCAAGAGCCTAGCAGCCAGTCAAGCAGCTACCAAGTCTGAAATGATTTGGTGAACAGGGCCTCATCACTTGCAACATGGGTTACATTAACTAATATAAGGAGCAGTCCTCCAAACAAAATGAGATAGCTGGTGCACCTAGCCAGTCAGAAGAGTCTATTTTCCAACTGGGGCTTCAGATCTTACATGCTTAGATGTATTCCCGGCTGAAAACTTGGAGGGACCTACTGGGGGAATCATCTAGAAAGCCCCAAAAGAATTCATTCAAATATTTTCTTGTTGAAAGGCGTATGACCTGGCTACACAGTAAATATCAACACACTTGTCAAAACAAGGATTCATGCTCTACCTACTGTTCCCATATTCTTTTTCCACGTAGACATGTTAGGCATCATCTGAGGTATGATCAAAAGTCCAACAGATTCAGGATCCTATCTGCTACAGGTGCTATTCCATTCTCTGTTGAATACCATACAAATCTGCCAAGAACCCCAAGCGACTAGTAACACCATTTATCAAACTCAAGTAAAAGATGTTGTTTTACAAACTCCAAAACAGGGTGCAAAGCCTAGCACCTGCATACATGCTTTCTTCTTATAGTGGTCACTTCAATATCACTGTACCTGCGATAAGGCCAATCTCACAGTTCGGATCCTCATATCCGCACGTCATCATTGTCCCAACGGTGTCATTCACCACTGCTACAATGTCCAAGTCAAACTCCTAAAACACAAGTCACAATCAGTAGTGGGGTCCTGGAGGAAGATGGAGCGCGCATTAAATACACCAAAAAGAGCAGAAAAGAATAGCTCACATTTCTTCTCCTGATGGCCTCTCTCAGCATATCAACAACATCTTCTCCCTCACAGTCTGTTGCTTTGAAACCTTTCGTCCATCCCACAAGCGTTCCCTGAAACAGAAGAGGAAGAAAACTATAAGTGAAGATAGAGAGAAGACTGGAAGTTCCAAGCATCAGTCTTTTCCTGTCTCCACCCCTTTCCACTCGCTTGTTTTTTTTCAGTAATCTATTTCCTGGGACAGGTTACTGTGATTGTCTAGTGCAGAGTGTGTGCACATGTATCTTTGTTACTCAACTGCTGATGGTAGTGACTCCAGATTTACTCAGCTACGTAGCAAGACACTGACAACTCAGTGACTTCTAACGCTCTCTTCTCATTGGAAAACCTTCCCATCTCACCTTCTTCTGTGCACATAGCCATTGCATTATCTGGGCGGGAAAGACTGTAAAAATGCTTTTGCTGTAAATAATTAAACATTAATGCATATCTACTGTTAATTTTTGACTCATTTTTTTGATTAGGTATGATCCTACTACTCCAGGCAACACTAATTTGTTTATTTTCAGACAGCGACCTGGCCTGACAGAAGTAGTTTTCCAGGTTGCATGAATTAGCCTTCCACTTGGTAACTGGCTCTGGAGTGTCTGTCCAAATAAGAAAAAAAAGAGGGCAACTGGGAAAAAAATCTGCTCTTAAAAAAACTCTCAAGTTCTAGCAACAGTAAGAGATCAAACACACAAGGCGACATACTATGGAACCCTGACACAGATGTATCTCTTCCAGTTTAGCACCACTGCTGTGGAATTTGTTTCCCCATTGCTTGTCAAGACCTAAATAATACGCTGTAGGTTTGGAAGGCATATTGAGCGGTCTCCCCACAAGTAGACAAGTCCTATTGTTATACTCTCAACTGTGATCTGAAAATTGAGACAGACTAGACTAGCTTCTAGACTTAAAAGCTATTGTGAAAACCACCAGGACATAAAAACATTCAATAAAATAGCAGTCTCTCATTTCCCCAATATCCTACATATTTGACTGGAATTAAACAGCATAACCTCCCCTGTCCCTCTTTGGAAATGCACCAGAATAATTGAGAATTATTTCTTCCTGAATTTGATTTTTTTATTCTGATTTTTTTCTTACATCAGATCCAGAAAGATGAAGATATGATATCTGTCAATAAGCCATATATGTCAAATTAACAAATCTCAGAAGTCCAACCCTTCCAAGCTGAACAAGCAAGCTCAGTTCTGCCCACTGACACTCAACAAAAAGAAACTAATGTAGTGCAGAAGTTATACAGTCAGAGCTGTGCAGCACAGTTAGGAAAACACCCTGGCATTGCAGCTGAGCAAGCAGAAGGAGGCATCTGTTCTCTCTTGCCATTGAAGAGGTAAGGCAGCATAAGAGATTCCTGGGCTATTAAAAATATGTAGTCATTTCGCTATCATAAGGGCTTAATCTTTATAGAATAAAAGCAAGTAACACCCATCTCTTATCAGATAGAAGAGGTGAAAGTTCTACCTCCCATATGCATATAGCATGATAACTTTCTCACGAGATACAACTAATTTCCACAGTAGAGTAACAAAGTCCCCATAAAACAGGTGAAATGTTCTCTTCAAAGACTAATTTGTGCATCTCTCTCTCTCTCTCTCTCCATATCTTGTCAACCTTGTAAAGTCCTACTTGGAAGAAAACATTACAAGAATAGCTTTTTGCTTGCAATCTCCAAACCAACAAGTCACCCTCACCCAAATGATGTCATTTACCAAGCAGATGCACAGCTGCCACTTGACCCATTCTATGTTGCAGTTCTTACCTTGTCAATGCTGGCTTGCCTGCACGGGAAGGAGAAGGTGAAGCCCAGAGGCAGTCGAGCACCTTTAATCCCCATATACTCCAGAAAGTCTGCTATGCACTGGACAATATGGTCAAAGAGCTGGAAGGACAGAAAAAGCATATAAATCTCACAGGAATGCCATGCAAGGGGCCTTGGCTAGATCAGTTAAACATTCATTAGAGGTTACCTCTTCCCCCGTCCCTTGCATGATCTCCAAAGGAATGGCAAAGATTTTGTTATACATTTGTACTGATCTTCTTCTCCCACTTCCGATTTTGACCAGCAGAACCCTGAAATTTGTCCCACCAAGATCAAGGGCAAGGAACTTTCCCGTCTCTGTAAGAGAAGAAAGGTATTTCATTTTGGTGCTTCTTGTAGCATGTTTGCCAGTCAGAATGGCATACTCTGCCACACATCCCCAAGAAACTTAATCTGTGCCAATGGCAGCACACTGCTCCCTACGGCATTTATCCCATCAGTCTGCGAGGATGGGGCTGAAGGGCTAGCCAGACACCATGGCAGGAAGCACCAGTTTGCCAACAGAAATTACCCTAGCATTTGCCAGAATAATTGGCATATTCCCCCCAGAAAACAGACAAGCAACTTTCCTGCACCACTCCCGGGTGATCAGGAAATGACTTCACCTGTTCCATCTGGTGTTCCACAGACATATGTGGGTAACATCTTCACTGTGGCACTGGCTTGCGTCTCTCGCTTCAGCCCATATTCCAACTCGGTCCTCATTTTGTTCTTAACTTCTCTGAGGGTCTCCAGGGACAGCAGAAATGGTGCAAGAGCAGCATCAATTTGCTTGCGCTGAGCGGCCAGCCTGTATGCCACCGCTGTGACCATAGCAGCCCCCTTCCCACTGCCGCTCACAGAGAGGAGGAACCGAACATCACAGTTTGGGACCAGCCTTCTCACCACCTTGTGCAGGCGTTTGGCATATCTACAGGAACAAAGAGTTTCTTTAGACTCTCACAGGCATTTCATGCATGGTTTACTTCACATACACTGATCCTCTGCACTCCACCAGATCTCACCCCAACCCCGCAGCAAAACCAGCAGTTCCCTGAAAAGCCACACATATATGCAGATGGAGACTCTTTGCAACACCAACACATGGCCAGCGATTACCAAATCCTCTTTAGTTACTTACTGGGGGTGGGTTTTATAGAGTCCCCCATCAATCCCAACAGTGGTTCGCATCCTTAACAGTTTTTTATTCTCTCTCAGTCGGGTCAGTATGGCTGCTAAGGCGGCAGCACAGAGGTTGGCCGAGCGGAAGGAAACGATGGTGCAGACATGCTGAACAGCAATGCAGTCCTCTTCAGAGGGAAACAGGTTCAGCTCTGTAAGGATCTCTTTTGTGTTGCTCAGTCCTTCCTTATATCTAGCCCAAAACAAAGGAACACATCATCTAATGCAAGGATATTAAGGCAGCACATAAATCAATATCTTCACGTTGGCTCAAAAAGAAATGAGAGAAGACCAGGGCACAACCTATCAGGCAGCATTATAATTGGTTCCCAGAAACCAGTAACGTCTTTTCCGCACTATTCCCAAAAGTACCTGGGGGAGAGACCAGACTTTTAAGAGGCTGCTTTCTGGGGTTCAGTTTTTGGTGAGACATACCAATTAGCTAGCCAAGAAGAGAACAGGATAAAATATTTAGTCCATAGAAGGAGAGCATGGGAATAGATGTGCAGCTTCACTCAATACAACAAAGAAAATTATTCCTGGAGTAACAATGAGGACCAGGATTCCTCTTCAAAACACCAGAATCTGTCAGTTTTGCATGTAGTCATTCATTAGCTGATCCAGAGTCGGTACTGCATCTCCACAATCCCAGTATTCCCACATCACAGAAGCTGAAAACTGCAACAATCATCCCATGTGCTCAGGTCTCCAAAGAGGTTATTTAAAAAACCTGCATCTGCAATGGTTAACAATACATTTGCTACTGCGGTACTTTGCTAAAACTTTCTCTTCCACCAATTCCTACTTACAGAAAGATCAACTTTTCCCCTAGGCAAAAGCAAAATCAAGTTGAACAGTTCAGGATTGTTCCCAGTACTCACAGATTATAATTACACATTAATTATAATTGCTGTGCTTGTGAAAGACTAACAGCCACTCTCAAACAGCACATTGCAGGTTCTTACTTTTCCATTGCAGACACATGTTTCATTTCGATCTTGCCCTTAGTAAGCAGAGCTGTTGACACTTTCCCATTGAAGAGTAGACCTTCCTTCGTCATTTTTAGGAGAATCAGTCTTACAAGTTCCCCCAAATGCAGGCTGCTGATCATCTTCTCAAACCTGGAAGGGGGCACAGGAAGGATCACAGGCATTCACCAGCTTGCCAGAGCCATGAAAGGTTCAAGCATCTTATATTCTTATGCAGGTTGATCACATTTGAGCACTTACAAAAGGGGGTTGGGAGCTAAGTTGTAGATGGGATGCCGTCCTGAGGTCCTGGGACCCAACAACAGCCCCTCAGGATAACTGAATGATTAAAGAGGATGTTCAAAAGACTTGCAAGCAGCTCAGCCGGAAGAAGCAGTTTTAACAAACCGGGCTTTAAATATGCCCTTTGTTTACCTTTCTCCTCCTTCTTTACCCTTCCACAGCATCACAACAGAGCAACCATCTATTTTTAATAACACATTAGCAACCGCAGCAGCAACCCCTTGCCGTGTGAGGCAGGGAGGTGAGAAAGGTACTCACCCTTCCCAGAAGGGAAAGGTCTGGATAGGACAGGACCAAGATTAAGTCAACTCAGGTTCACTCAACCCAATTCCTGTTCTAAAGGGGCTCCTGGCATACCCTGGAAACTCACTCAGAGAACTCAGACTGCCAAGGCAAATCGGCCAGGGAATTACTTACAATTGTTTTCCAGGATTGAGAGATCCCTGATCGAGCTCCCGATCAAACTCTGTGCGGAGGTCATCCAAAGCACCGTCATCTCCAAAGGCACCCCACTCTGTGTTAATGCACATCCTCCCTTCATCACCTTCCACCAGATCGATGTGCCTCATTTCCTCCATGTAGCATGCGTTGGTGCCAGTCCCTGTGTGTGTTGGAGCCAGTGCGGATAAATTACCTGTTTGTTCCGGGTCTGCTTTTTGTTTCTTTTAAGTTCACATGTTTGAGAATAAGTCAATATCTTGTCTTTGGAAGAAAATATAAATACATAACCCTGTGGTACAGGATCCTAATATCAAGCCAGCTGCATTTGTTAAATAATCATTTCACAGTGAGTGAAAACTATTGAAAATTAATCTAAGGCTTGGCTTGTTTAAAAACACTTTTTCTTTTTCAAATGTACTTCTATGTGCTTTAAAAAAGCCACCACAGTGTATGAAGTGGAGATGCTGCAGAAAGCGTAGCTGATCCTAACCACGAGACGCAAGATAAATTCAGCTTTCTCTGGACAGACAGAGAGTAATTTTCTATACAGTCAGCAGAAAAGTTTAGTATGCTGGTCACAACTGAACCCAGACAAAATGGGGACTGTGGTATTTGATGGCAATGTGATCAGCATAAAAACAGCTGCTTTACAGACGGCAGCCAGGCTTGAAAATCTGACCATTGTTTTTTCTATTTTCTTCCTGCTCTTTCCTGTACTGGGACACTCCCTTCTACTCCAGATTTGTTAGGATTAAACAAATGAGGGGAAAAAAACCTACTTAGTGAACAGAAAACATTACCAATTATGAGTCCAACTTCACAGCGCTGGTCATCATATCCACAAGTCATCATGGTTCCCACAGTGTCATTGACCAGTGCCAAAACATCAACATCTATGTCCTAATAGGATGAAGACGGGTGATTAACATTAAAAAAGCTTAGAAAGCCTCCTGTGTGTTAAAGCAACAGCACGCAGACATACTCCCCAAGTCATACTTTGAAGGCCTGGTTCAGGAAAGCTCTTCAGGCGAAAGACACACTACTTCCTTTTATAACACTATCCCCACAACCCTGTAAAGTAACAAACATCTCTGAATTCTCAAGTGCTTGGCCAGCCAGGATCTTTGCTTGCAGGATTTGTTTTTCCCCAATCCAACCTCGCCTGCCAGAAAAGCAACGTGTTACTGGTTTGAATTTTGTGATATGCTAGCACCTATGTATCTGTCCTTATGGGCTGCGTGCTAGGATAATGTCCTACCCCCTGAGCAGATCCCACCAAATGGGATAGAAAATATACATACATAAATGCAGCTATTCAACACAAGGCCACGCACCAATATCATACTCAAGTAAAAAGCCTTTCTATCAAAGCTGTGCAGTTTTCCTTTCACGCTGAGGTAACTTGATAAAGTAAAATCAATGTTATCAAAGGATTCTTGTAACTGAGATGCCAACACTAGCAGGGGGCTGGACTTTACCCAGCAAGTCTCAGATCCTTTGTTCCTGCTAACCACAGCAAGACTGACGCAGAGAAAGAAGTGAACCGAAATCAAGGCTGGATTTTTACTATGTGAGAAAACAGAAGAATTTCCTCTTTACTACAAAGATGTCAAGGTATGGAAATATGCTTTGTATTTCTTAGATGATGTTACCAATAGCAAACATGAAAAACAAGGCTTTCCAAAATACTAAAACATAATGGTATTCAAAGGTATACAGTAGTTCAAGGGCAGGTTTAATCACGTCTTACTGTTGACCTTAAAAATTACCATCAGCCACTCCATCCCAAAGACTGAAATGGACAGGCAAGCACTGGTAGAGTTAGGTGTGCCAATTTGAGATGACAGCTTCCCCCTCCCAACTTTCATCCCACAAGCCCCGCTACAAAACACAGCGTGTATCCCCATCTTACCAAATAGGTTCACAACAGACTCCCTTTAGTTCAGACAGACAGTGGGGCCATCCTGGTCCCACTGCCACTGCCAGCCCAGTTTATCAGTGTGCAGTTGCCATCACTGTTAGACTGACCTGGGACAGCCTGACTTGCAGCTGCATGTCCCCTTCCATGGCTTCAGCTCCGAGGGAGAGCCCTATATACTAGATATACACCTACGTTGGACATTTGTTACTGGCTATCCTTGAAGGATGTCTGACAACTCCCAAAACAACCCATACACCAACAGCTGATCTCCCAGGAAGACAATGTGGGGCCACTTAGGTCCACCTCCTGCAGGTACAAAACTTGCCTTACGCTTCTGGAGGGCCTTGCACAGAGAGCTGACCACATCTGTGTCCTGAACTCCTCGAACTTTGAAGTGTTTCGTCCAGGCAAGAAGAATCCCCTGCAAAGCAACAGTCCAGTGAACCAAAAGCTCCAACTTCAGCATACAAACCTGCCACAAAGACAGCCAAGACCAAAGGCTGTGGAGAAGCCCACTATGTCTCTCCACACATTAAAACGTGGGTCAAAATAAGTCACAGCAGATCATCTCACCTTGGGGTGCCTGTCAGTACAAATACAACTGAACAGATAGAGTTATAAAGTCTCAATCCCGCAAATGCATCTCCCTGTGTTTTGTTTAAAGTATGTGTGGCTTTACTGATGCTTATCACAAACTAATAGCATTAAGCACAAAGCATATGCAGGACTAGGATCCAAGGCACAGATCCCTAGAAATAAAAAAGAGGCTAGAATAACAGGCCACAAGATAATTGCACCTAGCCCTTCATTTCCCCATACAGCCTCTCAAACAGCTCAGCTACACGTCTTTGTAATTTACAATAAACTGTAAAAAAGAAATTGAATGAGAGTGATTAAAAAAGAAACATGCTTCAGGACAGAAAAGTGTGCGTTTTACAGTCTAACAGTCTTCATACAAGGGCACGTGGTTACTATGGAATCACGTACTGATTAAATAAAAGAATAGCTTTACCTTAAAGATCATGTTGCCTTGAGATCAGAAATGAGTGTTTGAATGGTAGTCAAGTCTAGTTAAATGCTAATGGTCATCCATGCCTTCTTCAGAGAGCTATATAAACATGACCCCACAAAAAGGCCACAGGGTAACACTCCCATGCAATAGCTTCTCTGGGTTTTGCGAGGAGCTGGGCTTGCCAATAGTATTTCTTTTTGCATCTTACCTCATCCAATTTGGTCTGTTTGCATGGAAAAGAAAATGTAAATCCAAGAGGTAACTTCTTATGCTTCAGGTTTTTGGTCTCCATGAAGTCTAACAGACAATCAGCAACATAATCAAAGAGCTGCACGAGAAAGAAGAGGACAGAGTCAGGCTGCGTCCGGCAGGCATGCTCTCAAGCACAGCACCACCACAGAAGACCCTGTATGCCCTACCTCGGCTCCGTTCCCCTGTATGACCTCCTTGGGTGAGGGGTAAAACTTGCTCTCCAGCTGGCTGCTCTGCTTCCCGTCATCAAACACCTTCACCTGGTGAGCACGAAACTGGGAGCCACCCAGGTCAACAGCAAGGAATTCCCCCTTCTCTGCAACACAAGTGGGCAACCGTCACTGGTGATGGCTGAGAAGCCCAAATGCCATGCTGAAGGCCACAGCCCAGGGCCCCTGCCTCACCGCGGCCACAGGCTCTCCTGCTCCACCATGGCAAGTCCTTATCCTGGGAGCATCACCAGGAAGGCTGAGAGCTGGCAACTCTAAGCAAGGGTATCAGGTCCCTCCTGTTAGGTTGCTATGTAGCAACTAACTTCATTTTTACTTAGCAGTCTGGATTTGCCCACCCTGCTCCTTCCACAGCAGCATGTTTTCAAGCTGCAGAGGGATTAGCTTTTCAGCAAGAGAGGCCCAAAGCAACCGCGAAGCCAACCAGAGCACACAGGGGCTGCAAAACCGTACACCTGAAATGTGGGGAAATGGGAGTTTGAGAGCATTACCTACATCCAGTAAAGGACGCAGGATTTGCAGCCCCATGTTAAGACTTCACCCTACTGCAGAAGCCAAATTCCAAGTGGGCCAAGACTAATTGCCACTCAAAGAGAGTGACCTCAAACAGAAGTACAGTTTGGCCTCACTGCTACAATAAAGCAATCATCTGTTCATCCCATGCACAGGAGAAGGCCCTTCCTCAAAGGAAAATGCGTGGCAAGTGCATAGCCTTGCATGATCTTTGTTCCACAGTCCAAACATCTGACTGTATTTTATTAAATCTGGTCCTAAAAGGGAAAGAAGCAGGAAATTCTACCTGTAATACCATGGTCAGATATCACAAAGGTGAGGAGGCAAATTGGGTTACTCAGTAAACTGTGACATTAGTCAGACCATTAATCCCTAAACAAATAAAAACTGATGATGCTCCATATGGGTCATTTCAGGTAACAACACTGAGGGCACTGTAAAATCTGAAAGTTCGTTGCAACTGCAAATGGGAAAATACAGCCAAGTTTGAGGTGTTTAAATTTGCCAGAAATTTTGTCTGGAAACAAAATAACCAATAAAGATTTTGCAAGAGAGTAAAAATAGAAAAATCAATGTGATACTTAAAATAGGCAGTGTGTCAATAAGACATAGCCCAACTTGACTCTGCAGCATGTCCTTGACACAGCAGAAAGGTCACGCAGGCCAAGAGAGCATTGTCCAAAGTTGGCCTTGAGGAACATGAAGTCTTGCAACAGCAATGACACTACATGCCATTTTCTAAGTTTGCTGACCTCAGGTGCTCCCTGCAATTTCAGGACAGGGTCAGTGTCATGTAAGACCTCAGAACCAGTGATGGCCACTGAGATAGCAAGAGTTAAGCTAATATTTCTTATTTTTTGATGAAGGTAGCAGTAAAAGGAAGAGTGCCCATTTCCAGCCACACAGTTTGAGGGAATCGTATGTAATTTCTCTCAGACATCTCTCATTTCAAGGGAGTAGCCTCCAAATGTTTCCTTTATGCCATTAAAGTTGTTATTTCTCATTTAATTGTAGGAAAATTACCTTCAAAGGGAATAAAGTCCTGTGGAAATGAGGTATAAAGCAAACATTTCTCTTAAGTTTTCTGCATGTACAGCTGTTATACACTGAGTCCTGACCTAGGCCAGACACAGAGTCCTACAAAAATTCAGAGACTTGGTTAAACCTGGGACAAACATCTTTTTCTGTCAGCCTGCACTGCCGGGAGCCAGCTAAGCCAGGAGAGTTACTTTGGATGTGCACACTTCTCCAAACAAGACAGGCTTTTGGATCCTACCTCACCTCACATCCTCCCAGAAGACATCGCTGTACTTTCTCCCTCTCTGTTTAAGTCTCAGGGGCAACTGGAAACAAGGATCGAGCTGCAGCAGCAGAGCAGGCTGTTCCCTGGTAGACCCCATCCTGAAGCAGATTTCCCCAATGCAGAAGGCAAGGAAGGGCAGGAGAGGATCACTTTTGAGGGCAATAAAGAAAGCAGCATAGAGTTTGATGTCAGAAGCCAAGAGAGGATCACAGCTTCAAGAACGCAACGTTGCTGCCACTTTGCCATTTGAGGGGTTTCACTGCAGCATCCTGCCTTCCCCGTAGCTCCACGAACGCCAGGGCCACAGCATCACCCACATCCCCATACCTGCAGCACACTGCACTGCAGGGTCTGGGCTGTAGAGGCTGCCCTTGCCGTGTCCAGCCACAGCTCCTGCAGCAAGGCCTGCACTAGGTACAGCCACGTTTGCAGATGAAAGAAGCTGTTTGGTGAGCGCTTACAAGGTCCTTTTCTCAAAGAAGCAGCACTAAGTCAAAATCCACCTGCTGCAGGGGAAAAAACCCTCTGCCAGCACTCCCCCAAGCTGTCATGTCCTCAATACACACCTGCTTTCTCAACATGGGATAGGGCACTGGGTGCTCTCTGTCCTTGAGTACTGGCAGCAACCCATCATCTTCCTAAACCAGCACTGCTGCGATGGAGCAGGGGGAACTCACCTGAGCCATCAGGAAGCGAGCGCACGAATGACGGCAGCATTTTTACTGTTGCCGTGGGGTTCGTGTCTCTCCCCAGGCCCTTCACCATCTCGGCCTGGAAGCGAGCCATCACGTCCAGCAAGACATCGTCAGAGAGGCGCATGTGATACAGGTACCTGTCAACCTGGAAAGATGAAAGGTGTTACTCGGGAGGCAGGCAGGCTCCTCAGTACTCAGCAGCTGGCTGGGATGAGCACTGCTTTCATGCTACAGAAGGACTCTCCTATGTGTACTAGGAGGCTTCCTTTATCTCTGCAAGCAGAGAAAACGCAGGAACTTCCTAGCCACTTGCACTAGTTTTCTAACCATGAGGTGTGCAGTTTGGCATGAAGGATCTGAAAATCCTGAACCCCAGTTCCAGCAGTACCCCTGCATTATGCTAGACAAGAATTACTTTGCTCATTCCCACCCACCTGACGGACACGAGGCTAAACAGACCCTAAGGAGACAAAAGAATTACTTTCACATATGTAACAAACTGAAGGTGAGTATACCACCTACACAAACCCCACCTCTCTGATTCTACAAGTTCATTTCATTTTTGACCTCAGCACCTAAATTCCCATGAACGTCAGTGCAAGCAAGCTCCATGACATCATCAGAACATTTACTCTTATAAAAACTTTGTTTTGAAAATGTTTAATGCAGTCTTGGTGAATTACTGTCAAAAAGTTAGCCACCTTTTCTGATGGCTCAATAACTTGCCAACAAACATAAGCCCACGAGACTTGCTTGAGACCCGGACAAGCTCTTTTTACACCATCCTTTCCTCCTATACATGTAATGAACTAGAACTGCAAAGTATCTTGACCTGGTGAGAATTTGACCTCTCCAAATCAGGTCCAGAAAATGCCGTCAGTACCCAAGCATGTCAGCCACAACCTGAAAACATCTATTCAGCTACTGCTTCACTCCACAGACAATTAACTTCGTTGGCATGCCAGGCTGGAGCTCAAAGCTTGTTTCTCACCCCAGCTCTGCCCTCCATTCTCTTGTGATTCTAGGACTACATATACAAAACATTTTTGGGTGCAATCAATATCCTCTTAAGGGTCTATAACTCACAGTATACAATCAAAATAAAAGCCAGTTGAATTTAAAGGGAATCAAAAGGATCTATGAAGTAGCAGGCACTCATTCAGATAAACTGGTAGAGAAGCCAGTGTTTATGTACAGCTTCATCGGGGCAAAACTTAAGGTTTTTTCCTTCAGGACCACACACCGCTTGGACTGACATTTACCTGCAGGGCTGGATATACGGCTGTAAGTAAGGTGGCCTAGAAACTTTAGGTGAATACAACAAAAGATTAACACGGCAAAAGAAGAATCTATCAGCATCCAAATGCTTTTCCACTGGGGAGCCAGACTTTGGTGCTGTATGAACAAACATGATGCAGGCATAACATTTCTGTGCTCTGAACAGCTGGATGTTCCCTACAAGGTGATAATCTGTGTTAACAACCTACTCCCCACGACACAGGGCTGAGGGCCAGAGGCGGTGGGCAGGGGAGAGAGGTGGGACAGCTTCCAACACTTCAGTAGTACACACACTCAGCTCTTGCACTATAGGCTATGTTATGATGCTGCTTTATCTGTTCAGAGCATTTCATCAGCCCCATTTACACAGGGAGGTCTGAAAGGTTGAGAGAACATGCACAAACCAAGTCCCACTGGCAACAAGGCAGGATTGAAAAGGTAGTATTGTTTAAACAGAGGAGAACGCAGGTTGTAGATAAATTGGCCTCTTCTGTAATTTGGACTGGCCACCTATATTAATGAGGCACAAACCTATTCACAGTCCCATTTTAAACTGATGGTCAGCAATGACGCACCTGAGAGAGCCAGGGCCCTGAAAGTAACTCCAGCACTTACCTAATAGCAAAACACACACACAGAGGGGAAAGTCTTAAACTACAAGATGTGACTGGCAAGGAGCAGCAGCTGCCTTTGGATACAGCTATACCTTGAAAAGGCCATTATTTAGATCTTTCTTTGTAGCCCTGGTTTGCACAAGCACCTGCTTTTCTCCAAGGCTTTTTTAGGGCCCCATCACTGTGTAGGATCCACCATCTCAGCCCAAGCACCAGCACTGCTTTTTTGGGCATACCAACAAAAAAAAAAAAATACAATGACTGGAGACATACAGCACTCATGTACTCTCACACAGACACAAATAACCTTGTGACAGAAGTTCCTGTGGAAAAAAAACGAAACGGTAATAAAAATGACAATGTCTCTGTTTGCAGAGGACAGACACTAGCTCCCTGGCTCCCCATAGGAATTGCATTCCCCACGCTGTTTACCTACAACCATAGGAGGAGACAGTCCACTCCAAGGAGCTAGATAAGGCAGAGTCCAGGAAAGCCTGCTGACTCTCTAGACTGATTTACAATCAGATCAAGGGCCTGCTCACATACCATTTGCTTGTAAACACAGGAATGGCCAGGCCATGCAACACCAAACTCTTGTCTCACCACCTCCCTCCCACCACACAAGTACAGTCCTTGTTTTTAAGTGTCTTGCCTCAATTAGGAAACAGCACTGTTTTCATGGCAGGGAGGCTCTTGTTCTTGACACCAGAGAGCAAATAAGCCTGGGGAGGGAGAGGTGGGAAGGCATTCTTTCTTTCTAATTAGGGAGAAATAGCCTCTGCTCCACACAGCCTACCCTGGGGTTCTTAAAAGAGACTTCTAAAGAGCACGTGTTTTCTTGCCTTCAGGCAGGGCTAGTTTGCACCTAGCAGAAAGATTTTATTTTTCAAAGGGCTTTGCCAGAATCCCTCTGCCCCCTCCTCTCCACTGTCCTCACTCAACTGCACTCTGGATGTTTCTCTGAAGAGCCCACTCCACCCAAGCACTGCTCCACAAGGTCTCTCCCTTTCTTAGTAAAAAGTAAGACAAAATAGCGCTGTCTAGATGAGAGATCTTAGATCAGATCCTCACACAAGGAAAGGGTATTGGGGCCCCCTTCTGATCATATTAAACCCTGGGGATAAAAGGGCTATGACTAAGAGACAGACACATCTGACTTGCGATACCAGGACCTCTCTTGGCACACTTCTCTTCAAGGCAGAATTAGCGGAAGAAGCCCCTCTTCCTGAGAGCAAGCCACTCCATGTTTAAGCAAGGGCATGGAGAAGACAAGGCAGTGTTGCTCGCTTTGGTGATGAGCTTGGCGGTGCAGGCGGATCTACCCACACGGACCTTGGATCTCCCACATTGCCACGCGTCTGCAGACAGCCCCGCCTCCAGCTGACTGGAAAACAAGAGGACAGAGCCTGGCAGCAGTGGCCACCAGAAAGCACTCAATGGAGACGCCAGGTGAACAGAGGACCCGCAGGGGACATGTCTAGAAACCAGAGGATCTCTGACCCAAGAAGCCTACAGGTCCCACGTGGTCTTATGATAGAGCGCCAAAAACCCATTGCAGCATGGCCATGAAAGTAGATTAGGGAAGAGCAACCATTAGGCAGCTCACTCCCAGTACTGGTGGCTTCTGATCTGGGCCATCTTGAGCTTTTCTGTCTGTAATTAAAGCTCTCATCTATAATCACCGGAGTCATCAGCCAGGGTTAGACAACCAGAGAGGAGGCACAGGCACTTCTCTCATACCAACACTAGCCGGAACTGTGAGTCCCAGAAGACCTGGCCCAAAGACCCCAGGAGTTTTCCCTACCCCTGCTACAATGTAAACGAATCGGATTCATAATCAGCTTTAGAAATTTAGAAATCCCATCCTTTATGCTACACTTGCAAAGCTATTCAGCAAGAGGTTCCTTTCTGCCCTCTGGACTACACCACACCATGCCAGATAAAGTTTAAGCACCACTTTTCCTTACTGAAGATCATTTGCTCTATTACTGGAAGAGAACTTATAACTGTGCAGGGAAAAGCACTAACCAGACCTATTTTTACACTCATCAGATGGTTTAGGGTCCAAATACTTCTTACTCCATTTGGCCATATGGCTTTAGTAGATAACACCATTATCTAGTCTGCATTACGTACTGCAGACCCCACAGTATCCGAGTAACACGGTTGTCAAAATAGGAATCAGCTAACGCTGCATCTTACATACCTTTTTTATTTGATCCTCTTTGAGCTTTGTGAAATGGAAAGCTAGCAAGTGGACGGCAAACATTTTCTTGATGCAGATGGATGAGTCAGTAGTGACAGAGCTGCTGTGAGTAACTCCAAAGCAACAGGTCCTTATTCACGAAGCTGGAGCTAGAGAAACTTCAGCTGAGGCACTTCCCCCAGGGCGAGACAGTGAAGTTCCTGGGAAATTGAGTCCAGAAATAAATCCATCCAGTGTGATCGGTTCAATGATTAAACTTCTGTCTCTTTGTATCACCCCCCCCACATCAACGCAAAGTCCCTCCCTCCCCAGCTACACACTTCATTGTGCCAGAGCAGGCACCTGGAGAGCTGCCAAGCTGAAGAGGAGAAAAATCGATTTTGTTACTGCCCCATTTGGGAATTGTTACCACTTCGCAGTGTAGTTGCTACGCAGCCTGCCCTGCTTCACCCCGCTTCGTTCCCGGGGGGGGCTGAGAAGCTCCCACCAGCACAGTGCGCAACAAAGTGTTGCGGGGAATCTGGAAAGTTAGAGAGGATTTTAGGAGGTTTCTTCCTTCTGCTCAGTGCTCCCACTTGCAAGACAAGCTCTTCTGCGTGAATTAACTCTGCTCTAGTTCCACACAGTGCACCCTTATCTGCGGCTTTTTTCCAATTAAGCTTCAGCCGTGTAAAGGAGCAAAGAGACACACAGACCCCTGCCCCCAGCTGAAATACCTCTTGCGCAATTTCCAGCTGAGAGGTTTTGTACAGATTATTCTCCCTTCACCCCTCCTGAAGACAAAGTTTCAGACCAGTGCAGATCCTCGGTGCTGCAAAACCTGGGGAGGGGACAGATTTACCTGGCAGCCAAGTGTTGATATCAGACTGCCTCACTTGATAAATGCCTTTAACTAGCAGCACAGAGTGCCTACAGCAAGAGCAGCTTCCTTACACCACCAGAGCTGAATTTGACACAGCCTTTAACTATTACTCTCAAAAGCTCATTCTGAATACACAAGTGTTTCCAGGATTTTGTCATTGTATCAAGTGATACGGAAACATCATCCAAAGGAAACTGGGTGAAATGTTGACACAAGGAGAGGGGACATTCTCATGGGGTAATTAGGTTGACTCTCAAACTACACCTACAACTCGGTGTGTTTCCCCTCAATTGCTATTCAGTATTTCAGCTGGAACTGAGCACGCTTACTGCACCAGCAGACAATTGCCACCCAAAATTTGGCAGAACAAGATTACAATTAAAAATTACTTTGATAAATTAGAAAAACAGCCTCGAGGCAGGGGGAGAAGAGGGAGATGGAAAAGGAGGGGTGCCAAGTAATGGGATGAAACACAAAGAACTACTGAGCAGAAGTAGAAAATCATCTACGCAGATCCAGAGTGGGGCAGAAGCAGCCCGTTAGCAGAAAAGGATCTCGGGCTATATCAATTCATAGCCTAAAGCGGACCCAACAATCTCATGCTATTGTAAAAAAAGTATGGCTGATTGTCATGCTGAGCTGCATGAACAAGAGTATAATGCACAGAAACACAAAATGCCACTCAACTCTATACTCAGCACCAGTGTTGGGAAGGGGACTCTGCCCACTCCTGGCAGCGACAGCACATCAAAAAGGCATGGATCAGAAGGAGACAGCTCTGCTGAACATCAGGGGCAGTCACAGGTTACATTTTTTCAGCCTCTGATCACGAGGAAAGACTGGAAGAGCTGAGGGAGGGGAAGGGAACTGCTTCTGCACAGACAAATTATACAGAACCTCTGCTACGAAAGGTTGAGGTCTTTTTCTTTTTTTTTTCCTCCTGCCTTGCACCAGGGATGAGCTCTGGACACTGGGAGATCCCGCCAGATCTATTTATTTTCCACTATTCTAGAACAAGAGTAAAGCAGACAGAGTGGCTGAACAGTCCATAAATAGGGCTTGTTCTAAAATTAGGCCTTTGATCTTCAAGAGAAAGGGAGAAAAGAAAGAAGAAAAAAGCCACACTACCAGCCAGAAAGCACGGTTCACTTCTCCTGTATTCATCTTTTAATAACTGCTGGCTCGTTAAGTCAGACACTGACTCCCAGAGGGACTGTCTCTTTCCTCATTGTTTACCCATGCCATCCGAGTCACAACCCCTCTGGCCAGCAAAATTGAAAACATCACCTTTCAAGCTCCATCCCACTTTGATCCAGAGCTCATTGTGTCTGTAATACAGCAGATTTATTTTTCATTCTCTCTTTTCTTTCTTTCTCTAACGGATGCCACTGGAAAAGGGTCTCAAAGATCTAAATGTTACTAAACTGGCAGCAAGCTCTGTTAAATACCTGACATGTCAGAATCACTGCGTAACTTGTTCGCTCATCCCTGGCGCATCCTAGCTTCAGGCAGGCTGTTGTGCAAGAAAAGACAAGACATTATCTCATTTCCACGCAGACAGCAGTTCAATGCACTAAGGGCCCAATACCCAAGTATGTTACAGCCATTTTGTACGTATTCTGGCCAGTACAGGGGAAACAATCCAGGACAAAGCGAACAGATCTGCTCCAACTGCATGCAGCTTGGAGGCTTGAGGCAATGTTGTTTTTTCCCTTTGTTAGAGTTGCACCCAATAAAGGTTAGTCACAAACCCTCCCTTCCCCCTTTGCAAGGGCCAACAACACTTCAGAGTTATAATACCCCTCTCTCTACTTTCTTCTCCTGGAGTTCTCCCTCCACATTCTGTCTCAAGGCACAATGGAGAATCCTGAAGAGGCTGGTGCTCACGTAGCCCATCTGCCTCCCACAGCCTTGCAGTCAAAGGCCTGCAGAGAAAAGGAGCTCACAGCTACAATGGAAAAATTCAGATAAATGTCTGAGTACATCAGCTAAACATGCACCAGTTACCTCCAGAAAGAGGTACCATATTAATAAGCATTTTATTGCTGGAAAAACACATCTATCTTTGGTGAGGTATCAGAGGCAGTAGCAACACGGGTTGCCGAGTCTGGCACCCAGGTTAAAAAGGAGACAGTGGACAAGGCTACAGGTGAGTCGTCAGGAGAAATCCTCCTTTGTTATAGGTTATGCTTCCAAGACTAACCCTTAGAACACGCTTCGCCTTCCAGTAGCAGCAGCTTTGTTCCCCATCATATTCCCACAAATTCATCAAAACTCAGAACAGAAAGGGGTGCCCGCATTAGTCCTGCATATGCCCCTCCTAGGGCAGCATCAGGCTGCAAAATGAGGCAGAACACCTGAGGGGACTGACTGGAAAATCCCTTCCCGGGACAGACACTATTTAGAAGAGATGGAAACAGCAGAGACAGAAAAGAGCACATTGGCTTAAGAGAAAGAAGGCTTTTACCAAGTAGTGCTGTTACAATCAGCATTTTACATTTGAAGCACAATAAACACAAAAAATATTAAATTGTGAAATCAATAACTTCCAAACATCTGTAACTTGAATGCCTGAAATTAATCTGGAAATCTGAACACCTGAAATAAACAGTTTTGCAAATGTGATTCCCAGATCAAGTGAACAATGTTGTTGATGTTGTTTAAAAAGTTTCGGCACAGCCTCATGAAGAAGAGCAAGAGGCCACTTAATCCTCCCCCAGGGGCTTGCTTGCACAGGGCACGTTAAAAATGTGCAGCTGGCATAGCTTTGCACCACACCAGTCCGGATTGTACCACACGGGACCAATTTGGCAGCCATTCTAATGAGAGTCAATGACAGCCACACCATTAGTTCAGAAGAAAAGAAAACTTTCATATAAAGTCAGCCTGGAAACGCCTGAATAAACTTCAGAGCTCTTAAAACAGTTACTATGGAGTCACTATGGAAACAAGCAATGAGTTAAGCCAAGTGCTAATCTCAGCAAAATACAAAAAAGAATGCTTATAGTCATTTAGCTTCCTTATTGCAAGGCTTGCTGCTCAAACACAAGGCTGGCTTACACCCCGAAGTCCCAGCCACTCATCCCTTGCTCAAAAATATACACTAGTACGCAGCTTAGCATACAATTAAAGGAGAAATTTATCAAAACAGGCTGGAAGCAAAGTACAGTAGCAATGTGGGTCTCCTGCAACCCAACCCCACACGCATTGGGGGAGAGAAAACAGAGGAGTCATCCTTGCACGCGTGCGGCTTAAACAGTGGTTTGCAGATTCGGCAAGGAGTTTGCAGTCCACGAGGTAAGTGGGCAAACGCATGCTGTCAAAACCCATCTGCAAGCTTGAGTAACTACAGCTTCCCTTCGAGTCTGTCAAGTGCAAAGGACACAAGGAGGCAACTGATACCACTCAATCACGTAATCCACATCACACAAGCTATTTGAACAGTATCAAATGGAATACATTTGTAAGGGTTAATTGCAAGCTCGCATTCTGTGCAAGTCATGTTGCGGTTAAGCAGAGGCTGTCAGGACTCTGGGAAAGCAAAGCAGAATTACTCATCCGCAAAGCAGAAAATTCACAACATTCACATGGCCATTGCCACGCATCCATAGCTGCTTGGTTTTTCTTGAGGGAGGAAAGAGAGATGGGGCTTTGCAGGGGAAGGACCCAAAACTTTCCCTCCCCACCAGTCTGGTACTGAAATCAGCAGATCATGTGGACTAGAAACATTTACGCACTGCTTGCTTTTGAGTAAATAATGGGGAAAGAGTACATGAAATAGACTGAAAACACCTGTTAAAAACATTATTCAAACTGCTGTTCTGAACAGCAGCTTAAAGGATTGATACTAGGAGGAAGCAAAGGGGATTCAGAGCAAACTTTCAACCTGCAGAAATATGTGGTTGATCATTTTAGAAAGTCAGGTATTTGATACAGTGAAATTCAACCTGGCTTTTACAAGTATCCCAACATTAACACAAGCAGGATGTGCAGACTTGTACCTAGCCAACCCCAGAAATATGGTTGCTGCAGCATTATTCTCCTCAGGCAGCCCCAGCAACATCTCCTAGCGCTTAAAACCCATTTCTGTGAACACACAGCAGTTTCAGCATCTGATTCTTTCCACTCTCCAGCATCCCTCCTGGGAGCTCAAAAGCATACCTTAAAGCTGCTCACACTAAAAAGAAATGACAGAGCACATGCACGCGTACGAAAGAGGCATACCCCGGTGGTGCACTGCCTTAAACATTATTCAGTGACACTGCATCAGGAAAAAAAAAAAAAAAAAAAGTCCTTTGCCCAAGAACTTAGTTCCAATAAATTAAACCTTCCTCCAGGTGGTAAGCACCTAACTTTTCCAGAAGTTTATGATAGCCATGACAAAATAGGTATGTGGAAATACTACTGGCACAAATATCAACCCACAAGCTGTTACTTAAACTATAAGCTGTTATGTGAGCTCAAGTAAAATATTTTACATCTCCTCTCAAAATTCAGATCTCACAAACAAACTGGCATGTGAAGAAAAAAAAAAAAGTGCAATAGAACAAAATAATTTGTATGAAACTGAATTAGAAAAGTCAAGGAGAAACAGACACCTGAATTTCTCAAAAGTAAATAAATTACACCTATGCCTCTAACATCTCCTCCTTCCCCCCAAAAATCACAATCCAACTTTTTTTTCCTTCCCTTAAACTTGGCCTGAATCAGTGTGATGAGCTTTTCCTAGGAGAACGAATACAATTTAAAGAGCAAGGATATATTTTGCTTTGTTTCAGTAATTACCCCTCAGATGACAAAACTGGAATTTACTCAAGAATTCCTGTGGCCAGAATTTCATCATTCCCCAACGCATTAACACAAATGTTTTTCGCCTCCTTCCACATTTTCACAGGACACAAGAGTTACAGGCGCATGACTCCTATCACCATTCTGACCCAATTTCCTGCCAGGTTGTTCATTACTTGTTCATTA
Organism: Phoenicopterus ruber ruber; assembly: GCA_009819775.1. Taxonomy (NCBI): domain Eukaryota; kingdom Metazoa; phylum Chordata; class Aves; order Phoenicopteriformes; family Phoenicopteridae; genus Phoenicopterus; species Phoenicopterus ruber. Next base: position 4,709,485 of record CM020221.1, read on the forward strand.
TCTGCTAAACTCTGCCCTTTGGGAAGGGATGGAATGAGTAGCTAATGCATTACTAGTGAAATATCTGACGTTTATTAACGATGGGAGGATATCTTGCAAGAAGACATCAGGTTCAAATTTTCACATAGCAGTAGATCATACACTTACGCTGAACACCATGACTGAAAAGTGTACAGCTGACTGGTAAAAGCAAACTTATGGCCTCTGAGCTTTTAAGAGTCCATTTCTCTGAGTGCTTCACATAACTGGTCACAGGAGAAGGAAAAACATCAAGGAGTTGCAGTAGTGTAAACATGAAATGCCAAAGAAGTTATTAAAATAGTATTTTATTTTATGAATAAAAACTAAACAGAATTAGGACATGGTTCTATTTTTTCTTTTTCCCCGTTTCCTTTGAACCCTTCTGATCATCTCTTTTTGAACCAAGGCCATATCTACCACTCCTGTGCTGATCCTGCCACTCACTCTCCAGCTGTCTCAGCATTTCTTGTGTTAGAAGTCCTTCACGCAGCAATCTGTTGGCAAGAGATCCACGTCCATGGCTTTTCAGATCCTCCTGCCTTGTAGCAGACCGATAGCCTTTCAAGTTCTTTGCTCTTCTTTCTCCTGGAACCTCCACTGCAATCGAGAGTGCCTCTGTGGATTTTGCACCATGGCGGTCTGAAACCGCCCTGGTATCCCTCCTAGTCCTTGAAAGAGGAAAGTCTTCTGACACAACTTCTGCCGTGTCAGGAGCAGCTGCAGATTGCGAAGCTCGGATCAGCTTCGTGATGTTGCAGACACCAACTTGTATAATGTCATCTAGTTTTTTCTGAATATCCCTTACAAGGACAGCATCAGGGAACATATCCATGAAGCGGTAACTGAAGAGAGGCAAAACAACACACAGTTAAACCTTTTCACTAAAGGACTGCTCACTGGGACAAAAATGAGATACATACTATTACGTAAAGTAAAAAAAATATTATTACGTGTTGCATGGGAAGGCCACTGTATTTTAAGTGGCATTTCAGCTGCTCCAGTCCACGACCACCTTGTTTCTAACTTTCTCTCTCTGTCAGTCACAAACTTCTCTGCAGAACCCATGACTTGCTCCCACAACATAGCTACATTTGCATTGGTCAAGATCCTCTAAAGGGCCAAAGGAGCCCATACTGCACCACATACACACGGGCTTGAAGACACTGCTTTTCTAGGACTGCAAGTCATAAATATTAGGAAAACATAAAAATAATTTTCAAGCACAAAGACAATACCTTAACCACAGATAGAGGTCAAAAACATCATGAACAGCTTCAAGGTGTACAAGTTCTTTGATGTTCTTTGGAGCGGCTAACGGCCATTTGGTGTGCCGACAGAGCCAGTCAAACGTCAGAGGCTCATTTCTACTGAACTGTCTTGCAAACTGAAAACCAAACAGATTCAGTGAAGTCCTCAGTTAGTCAGGAAAGAAGAAATCCCAAATGAGTTAAATTCCCTTGAATCTGTATACATAGAGTACTCCAGAAAATATCTCCTTTGTTTTACATAGCCCAAATGCCACACATTCTTTTGCTGAATTACTCAACACAGGAGTCACCTCTCCTTTCCAGGGCCTCGCTAACACAGTTTGTCTGCAGGCCATGCACAGAGTTAAACAACAAAAGTATAGAGCTATCCAGAAAAGCATAACACTGAAGGCGTATGATTTCATCTAGCAAAGCAGATGGACTTTGTCTTTTTTTTCTTCTCCTGCTCCTATTCTGTTAATTATCCTGTTTCACAATCTCCAGGGTTGAGAAAATGTTAAATGTGTTCCCTGACTTAGGATACACACTATTCACAACCCGAACAAATTAATCTGCACTAGAAATCAGCCCTTCTGAAACTTAGACACCTCAGCTCTTTTACTAACAGATAAACAAGCCAAATAAGATTTAAATTTAAAACTTTCAGGAGCATTGATGACTTGGAATAACTGCTTCCTAACTGGCTGATACCAGGGGGGTTTTTTGTCAAGGAATGGAGCTTAAATTCACACAGGCATTCACAACAGCCTACCTCCCTCCGACATTACATTATGCCCTCTGCACCTTCATTACTTGGGATCTGAATGCTTAGCATTTTCTTAATGAGGCACAATTTTTTTTTCAACTCTTTATATCATGCCATTTTTAAAGAACATTATTGGCCATTTTTGAAAAGCACAGGTCTAATACCTGTGACATGAGGGCACCACATCAGTTTCATTTTTACACTATTTTATTAAAAACGTTTAATGCAGACTCTAAAAGGGGACAAAGGTGATACTGTTTAACAAAGTAACAGTCCCAAACAAAATTATTAATCCTGAAAAACTGAAATCAGCTGACTACAAATTCCTCAAAATAATCACTGCGGGGGCACAGTGGAAAACAGTTCATCCAGGCCTGAAAAGTGAAACGATGTAATTCTGAGAGCAACTTACAGCACTGTATTTTCTGGGGTTTTAATTCTATGTAACTCTATTGTAACATCAGCAATCACACTTAATCCCACATTCTTTTCTTTTGTTCACAAGCTAACACCCTGAAGAAGCGGAATCTTGGTTTTTAAGGACTACTTTTAGACACACTATAGCGCAAAGCTTAACAGTGCACAAGTGACCATGTAACACAATTCTGATCTCTCCCAGTTCAAAGATCACCTGCAAGGCAAGGAGTAGGATTCTCTGAGGCAAACAGCAGAAAAGCTATGCAAATTTGAATTTACATCACAAAATGAGAATCAGTTCTCAGAAGTTAAAAGCTTTGGTCAATAAAAATGGTGAAGAACGCAATTAAAAAAAATACATAAATATCTCCAGCTATTTTGTATTACTACCTGTGAACACTTTAAGAATGCTCTCAAATGATCTAATGACAAAAACCACAATAAATATAGCAGCTAGATACAGTCTCAATGCACCAAGATTCGCTTGCTCCAATATAAACACCACATTTTTTGGAGGAAAAAAATAACTGACCTTCAACAACGTGGTACACACAAAAGGTTCTTTTCTGTTCAAGGGTGCAGTGCAGAAGACATACCGTGATCGCAAATTTAGTGGAATGTGCTGAATCATATCTGCTAGGAATTTAAAGTCATCAATATTGCAGACAAAGTAAAGCCCATCGACTTGTGAGAGACTGACAAAAATATCCTGTGAAAATATAACCAAATGAAAAGGATGTTATTACAGGAGAGGGTTGTTAAACTTCGTATTATGAAACCAAAAAATGATTTAGTGTTTCAAAGGCTAGTTATACTGAAAGAACAGTTAAAAATATCAAATTTGAACAGAGTAATAAAAAAAGGGGGCAGGGGAGTTCCCTCTACTCTTTTAACAGGATTTTCATTAAATTCTCTAACACAGGATCAGAGGAAAAGACGTAACGCACTATGCTTTATTTAAGCATTTTCAATTGGTCTCCTAAGCAACACACAGAGTGTTCTGGAGGTGTACATTTTAGTTACAAAGAACACCATCAAAGGAACCGGTTACTACTATGTTTAGAACTTGTTCCAGGTTTGTCACTTAGCATGACCCAAAAAGTTAACTTTAGAGCATAAAATTCAATAATTGAGGTATTTTTAGCCCAATGTCAGGAACAGATCTATTTTAGGAAGAAAGAAATCACAAGATAAATACGGTATTGCAACAGAGGAGTTCAAAGAATACCTGAAACACATCCAAGGTTGGGAGAAACAGGACATGCCACTGCACATTGCAGGGGGAATTTGTATGGGCCCCCAAAATTATTTCTCTAGCGTAAATCTTTGAAATTTTTTTTTTTTTTTAAGATCTTTAAAGAAACACTGAGCTTCTTAATTAAATATGTGACTGAATACTTAAGAGATCAATAATAGCATGGTTTTTTTATCTTAATACTTTTATGCTAGCCCAGAAATACTCAATAGTAAAATTTTAAAGATGTACTGTTACCCTACCAGCCTGTGTCTTCCAGGAGGTCTCCCAGTATAATCTTTTACCTCGAGTTCAGAAATCATACACTTTGCTACATAACAACACATCAGCAGAGAACAATAATATGCATTTAAAGCCAAGAAAGCTGCTAAGAATTTCTCAGTGTACAAAAAAAAAAGTGCTACTATTTTTTAAATACAGCATTGGAAGCTTAATTTCTACTTTACAAGGTTTAGGCACTTCCAAAAATTCTACTATCCAGCTAATGATGATATCAAGTAGATCCCACAAAATCCGTTTTCTCAAAGTTAAGCAGACACTGTTTTACCCTAAAGTCCAGAGAACCAGGAAAAAAAAAATCAGGTAGCTCTCAGATGTACAAAAATCCGACATGACCAGCCCAGTTTCCCATGAATTTTCACATAAATTTTGATAAATTTCAATCTCCAATATTTTCAGCCTCAGACCAAAATGTCTACATTTAAAATACAAGATAGGTGAAATGAGAAGGTTGTTGCACACTCTTCAACATGTGTAAACATATTTACACACTTCAACAGCTTTCAAGTTTATTATAACACAGAAACGTTAAGCATTCTAAATGTGTTTGCAGTCACTGCTGTGGTAGAGAGAAGAATCCAACTGATAAAAGATACACACAAGGCTGTCTGTTAGGTTCCCAAAGTGCATGTTCGTACAAAAGCAGTGACTATAAGCAACACTTAATTTTAAAAGCAGAAGCTAATATTTTGATCATTCTTACAATTAGATTGGATAGAGTGGCATCAGGGAGATGATAAGCAAACATTTCTATCTGCTCAGGAGTGGGATGCAGGCCAGCTGCCTAAAGGGAAAATAAAGAAAAAAATTTCCATTAATTCTCAATATTGTTCTTAAGTTAGCACATCAGAAACAAAATCTAGAAAGACAAAATGCAAGAAACCAGAGCACCCTACAGAGTCCAGTCTATTTAACACACTTATCTGGGACTTAAGAACTTTTGTGTTTGAGATTTTAATTCTTAAAAGAGCAGCTTCAACATAAATGAAATATTGCAAACCGCCAAATGGGACATATATTCAAAGTCACTCCAGCATGACACAATCCATTTTTATTACTAACTCATAAACAGACACAAGGAAAACTAATTTGGGATCAGAACATAGTAAACAGCTCCAGAGCACAACTGTACAAAGTGGGTACTGAGCCCCTCACCTTCACAGGGCGCACAGGCTCACTCAAAATTTCCTTCAGCTGCACGAGGTCATCACGATGCATTGTAGTGACTTCTCCTTGTTTGAAGGATGAGCCATAACGCCCAGCTCTGCCTGCGATTTGTAGAGCCTGAGAGGTTGTAATGGAGTCTATTTCCTTTTCTCCCTTCTCATTGATAGTTGGCTTTACTATAGAGTTAAAAATTATTCTTTTTATACACCTGAAATATTTGAACAAAAACAAAGAGGAATCCGTTTTTTGCAAATTATTTCCAATACGCAGCCTACTACAGAAAAATTAAAGCCTTTTTTTTTTTTTTTGAGCTTTTTTCCCCTCTATAAATTAAGGGACGACAGATACTACTTATGGGCACAGCATACTCAAAAGGGCAGCATAAGACTACTGGTTAGTTGCAGGAGAATCATCATCCCTACACATATAAATCATGTTCTAATAGGGTCCCAATCCACTCATCACCATCTGCCTCGGTAGTTCACAGCAATGTGAATGTATCGCCTTCAGCAACAAAATACATCTGACACTGGACTGAACTTGCTGTACATCTCAGAAATGCAAGAGACTGATGCTCTGACAACCTAGCACATCCAACTCCAGTGAATTGAAAAGATCTTAATAGTGCATAGTATCACACAGAATTAGGCCAAGTGAGCCATTTAATTCTTAGAATCAGTTTCAAAATTAAGGCTTAGTTGTACCCAATCAAATAGATCACTACTTCAGAATTAAAATGTATGTACTGTGTTATCTAGACATAGCAGATATCTAGCCAAATCAGTCAAAGTGGGGAGAAACAAGTGAGGAAATTAATGCAGGTATCACACCCGCAAAAAAAAAAAACCCACCCATACCATAACCCGCTCCAAGTACTTACAAATTGAGTCCCATTCCAATTGCATCTGTAGCAACTAAAATTTTGCATGGATCATCAGGATCATTGAATTTCTTTGCCTGTTCAAGCTTTGTTCCTAAAACAGAATGACAAAACACTTCACATAGCAAACTCTTCTTATAAAACAAAGACAATGTATCACTAAGCCCAATGCCTTTATAATAGGCTGAGGAAAAAAAAAAAAAAGTATTTGATTGGTATTTGGCTGTTGCTGGGGGAAGGGGGCAGGAGGGATTTAAGTCATTCCCAGAGCTGTAGATAGACCTCATTTAATTACATCTATCTGAAGATCAATATTAAGTACATAATAAAGGTCTAATCCCAAGATTAAAACACCAGTCAACGAAAGTTGATTACTTTAACTATACAGAGATGCAAAACTAGGAAAACTTGTACTGCTTCATTTTAAAAGTCTAAGAAAGAAGCAGGAAGCAGAACGTTCCCTTAAAAATAAAAGGAAGAGTGCTTTACCTGGTGGCAGACTGCCATATATGACAGCACATTCTAATCCTCTGGCTTCAATCTGTCGACTGACAGAATAAATGTCATTCTTACTGAAACAGACAACGCAGTCCCCAGGACGGAGGTTATCTAAAGATTCTAAGGCATAATCCAGCACAGTAAGAGGAGTGAGTCTCTTGTAGTTTCGGACCTAGAATCAAAGGAGTTGTCAAAGATAATATGTTTTTTAAATGAAAAATTCCTGTGGAATATCAGCCAGCATGGTTATTATCACAATTGACTGTAACACTGAGGGACCTCTCAGTCCTGAAGGGATAATTACTGGGGAGAAGGTGACATACACCTTATGGACTTGCATACTTGCAGAACTTCCCAAGCTGAGAACTCTATGGCCTTTTCAAGAAACAGAAGAACTATATATTTTTACATGTAAACTGTATTCAAGAAAAGTAGTATACAGGCTATGTAGCAATTTATCAAGAAATGAGAGTCTGTTTTCAGTCAGTCATCTGAGTGCTGTAACTGGTCCCCTTTCAGAATTACACGCCCCACCACGCACGGATATATAAAGCTACAGCTAATTCACCAGGAAATAACACAGGCTGGACTTTCTTAGGACCAAATCTTATGTTTTAAATACTCTTCACAAAGGAATCTTCCCAAGAAAAAAAAATATTTATGACAGTAAAGTTGGGTTTTGGAGATCTTTCAATCACTTTCTTCTGGAGGCGTTAGCTCTTTTAACTCCTTTCCTCATGTCCTGGTTTCAACTGGGATGGAGCTAACTTTCTTCCCAGTAGCTACTGTGTTTTCCATTTAGTATGGGATTTGGTATGTGAAGAATGTTGATAATACACTGATGTTATTAGTTGTTGCTACAAGATCAAGGACATTTTCCAGCTTCCCAGGTTTTGCCAATGTCCAGGTGCAAAAAGCTGGGAGGGGTATAGCCAGTACAGTTGACCCAAACCAGCCAAAGAAAGTATTCCATGCCATAGACGTCATGCCCAATACATAAGTGGGCATCAGCTAGTGGGCTGGATGCTGTTTGTTCAGGCTATTGTTCGTTTGTTCGGCCATTTGTTCCCTCCCTCGCTCGCTCTCTCTGGAACTTGCAGTTCCAAGATCATTGCTGGGGAAATTGCTGTTCCAAGATCACTGCTCATGATTGTTCTGAGATCGCTCGCAGTTTCGCTCCACGGTCGCTACTCGGTATGGGCTGTATCAGTCATTGGGTCATTGGGCAGTGAGAAATTGTGCATTGTTCGTTTTGTATATTCTATTATTATTACATTTTTTATTATTATTATCATTATTAAAATATAGTTACTATTATCTTTTTCTTTGCTGCCCTGGTGAACTGTCTTTATCTCAACCCACGAGTTTTCCTTTCTTTCCGATTCTCCTCCCAGCCCCACGGGGGGGTGGAGAGTGAGCGAGCGGCTGCGTGGTATTTGGTTGCCAGCTGGGGTTAAACCCCAACACCTCATCATAGGGAGAATAACTATCAACAGACCAAGTAACCTCAGCAAATTTGATGGTACTGTGTCCTCCAGGAAGAACAGAACTGTAAAGAAAGCCACTAAACAGCTGTAGCGTTCCCTGAGGGGAACTCGGCAAAGCACTTTTCTTCAAGCAAAAGAATACCACTATGAAAAAAAAAAAAACCAATAAAACCAACTTTGCAACATCTCCTTTGGTTTACAGGAATTGAGAAACATTTTAACAAGAACTCTTGCAAGAAGAACTTTGATCAGTGATACCCCCAAAAGACCCTAAATTTTCGCCTGTTTTCCAGCAAGGAGAACCTGATGTTCTGTCTGTAACTTTACAGAATTAAAAAGCTTACTTCAACTTCCTCCCCTGTAGTGTACATGAGTTCTGTCACCAAGTCAATAGCAGCAGCTTCTCCACAAACGTGGATTTCTTCCGCACAGAGTCCTGAACAAGATCCAATGAAATAAAATGCAAAATGTTACATATTTATAGACAACAGTAGCTTTAGCTGACTTTTAAGTTACCCAAAAATTACATTTTGCTTACTAAACACATCAATGAGGACTGTATTTCACCTCCTTCAACATCCCAAACCAGTACCTAAATCCTCTCCCACAATACACTACTTCCTTAGAGCTGCTCTTGACCTCGTATCAGCAAGTGATGCTTGGAAATCCATTAGTATGATAATCAGAGCTGCTAATACCTTGTTGCACCCCCTCAGCCAAAAGAAGAGGTACCCTCAACCACCGAACAAATGGAGCAAAGCTTTGAGTATGTTTTATTTACTACTACTGTTTTACTAACTCCCAAACCACAGAACTGAAAAGCTTTGTTTTCTGCATGACTTTCTAAAATTATGAATACATCTCTAATGCAGTCAGAATAGAAAAAGGCAAAAAAAAATAGGAGGTAGGGGAAGTGTGACAATCATCCTGTTAAACTTAGCATCAAAAGCAGTGAAGGGAAGGGTGGAGGGGGGAAATTAGATTCCAAACTTCTGTTCAAAATCTGAGGAAAAAGAGTTTCAAAAATTCCTCTTGAAAAATTCTAAAATTATCAAAAGTAGTAGTCTTCTAAGAATTTAACAGATTAATACAGCTCTATAAATGAGCTATTTGAAATTAACACTATAAAATATTTGATGTTCGCCATGTTGCCATACATTTAACAGCATCTCTTCATAATGAAATCTCTGAAAAATTGTGTTGTTTTAATTGAAGCAAAAAAAGCATACTTCTAGAAAATAATCAATGTAAAAGGACAACATGGTGTAACAACACAAAGACTCCATATCATCCAAGGAAGCAAAACTAAGAGAGGCATCTGTGTAACTTAGAGAATAAAATTTTTAAAAAACATTCATTAAGTAAAACATGACAGGTAACTTGCTGCCATACAGACAAGTCCTTTGAGGCAGAGTATCTCTCTAACTTGCTGTGAGAAGACACATGAAGAAGCAATACTCGCTTTTATTTTGCATCACATATTGTAACCACATATGAATATACTGACTGCTGAGCTTGAATTTAGTGTGCCATTTATAGTCACATTAAACTACTTCATTGTCAACACAAACAAACTTACCCAGAAGGGCTCTTGTCCAAGCCCACCCTCTGGCAGGATCTCTGATCATCTGAATTTCATCAATCACAGCAACTTCATCTTAAAACAAAAAAGAAAAATATGATGCACCAAGGAAGAGCATCTAGAACAGCAATATAACACAGGAAGGAACTTGAAAGCTTTCTAAAAAAGGCTGCTCAAATCAAGTTAATCCTCTACCACCAAAAAGCTATTCTGAGATGATCTGGGTTTTATTAACTGCTCTAACATAGTTCAGAAATTGTTCAAATAAGAGTGAAAAGGAATAGCTCAGCTACTTCAGAGTCCAAGCAATAATACACATAAAGATACCATAGATATGACTGAAACAATTATGTATACATACAAGGCGTATTAGTGCTGCACATTTCAATGGTACAAGCAATATGAGGAGCTTGTCTGGCATCTTCATTGGCATACACACGCTCTTCTCCTGTCACCAAGTCACATGGCACATTCTAAAGGAATTCAGAAAACTCATGTTAAGTTTCTTTAATATAACAGAATCCCCTTTCCAAAGGGGAAAAAATCAGTTTCTTAAAGTAGCATCTAAGACAGTATAACAGAAGCTATCCAGAAAATAACTACTCAGCCTTTTGAGACTTGTGCCCTGTATTTAAGTCCTCTCAGACTGAAGGGTATAATGAAGAGGTAGTATCTGTAATTAGATGCCCTCCCCTACTCCTGCAGGAGATTACATCTTCCTCTGAGCATTTCAGAGCTGTCACACCCGCAACAAAAGAACTGTCAGAAGAGCTGTAGTACAAGGGGCTCATAAAGCAAGGTCCAGAAATGAAGGAGCCTTGCAAGCTCCAGCCTCCTCCAGTTCATTTGGTGATCACCCTGTTGGGTGTCTCATCTGCTGCCTTATACTCACACAGCAAGAGTTCATGAGGACTAGCTGTGAGAGACAGCAGGGGCCACCACCCTCTTCAGCTCTGCACACGCTGATCTCAGGCAGATGGCTGCTCCTTCCATATCTACAGCCACCTGTAGAGCCATACAGGAAGCCCTGTTTAAGCCTCAAGGGCTATGTATGATCCATGAGCTGCCAAGTGAAAAGTCCTCACATACACTAAACACATGGGAAAAAAGTACAGTAACTCTACTAACAAGGAACATCACTACATGGTATCCACATTCACTATACGGTACACGTTATAGGTACCTCCTAGGACAAACCAATCTTTGTTATGTGTTGCTTTGATCAACCAGTAAGAGGAATTACAAATTCTAAATCATAGACTTATCAAAAAAAGAGAAATCACAAGAACATTTGGTAAACATTACTGTACATACACACTATGCTGCATTAACGTGTGATGTGTTATTCAGAACTGGTGTGCTTCTGTGCAGCTGGAAACACACTGGTGAGGAGCCTTCAAAAAGATGCTGGAAGCCATAAAAAAAAGTACTAATGAAAGCTTCCTCTGGGGACCTGATATAGGGCACTGCTCTTCAACTCAACACACCTGAAGCTGCAGAACTTTTTATTAGATGGTCGAGTGAAATATATTTAAACATTGAAGCAGAAGGTTGAGGGGTGTTAAACAAGGATAATTTCTTGCATACAAGCTAAAATAAAGGTCACGGGCAAAAGAAGCCACAGTTTCCACACTGAAAAAGCTAATAGCAGAACCTGGCTAAACCCAGGGAGGGAAAAATTACAGGAAAATGGAGGCAGGTTACAGGGATGATTGCACAGCACTTGCTTTGGGGAAAGTGATGTTCCATTTGGGGAAATGATGTTCCACTCTGCACACCTAAAGCAGAAACACACAACTGGTATTCACATGAGCTGACACTACTGCAAAGCAAAGGCACTCACTCAAGCACACTGCTTCACAGACTACCTTAAGCAACTACAGTACTTTACAAACATGCATTCATGAGACTGTTCCAGTACTAAGGATGTAGGTAAGTAATATAACATACTGACAGCATCATTACTCTTTTGGAAGATCTCATGAGCCAGAAGTTTTAGCGGACCGCAGTATATTCCAGATTTTGCTGACAAAAATCTCTGGATAGCATGGTAAGTTTTTCCACTGTTTGTAGGACCGGCATGGAATACTATCTTTCTCTGAATAGCCCTGGCGTCTGGGTACCTAAAACACACACAAAAAAGCAGATCTGTTGAACATTTATCTGGCGTTCTACATACTGATTCAGAAGAAATTGCAAATTAGCTGAAACATTTACTTTATTAATAGACTTTTCAATGTGCGTTGAAAGCAGAAAGATCAAGTTCTTAAATAGAGACAGTATAAAGAGGATACTATGTCTTATACATTCATCTTCTAAATCATACAATGCTTTCAAAGATTTAGAGTGGAATTCACACATTGTGTTCAAAATAATTCTCACTACTGTGGTCTCTCTCCTTGGGTATATTAACATTTTAATGTTCTGGCATGCTACCTCCCAAACAGATACAGCCAGAAGGCAGCTTTCTAGAAAGACAATACCAACTCAGCAACTTCCATAGCTGATATAATCTTATTTTCCTTTTAATTGATTGCAATATATCTTGTAACAAAGAGAAGAGTTCCTAACACAAATTATTGTAAAAACAGAGAACTGGAACTGAAAATATAGTGCAATTATACATCATAAAGCTTAAGTCCACAGACCATGAAATTCTATGACACTAAGAAAAGAAAACACTGCAACCACTTAAACACACTGACCAGTTTGGCGGCAATCTTAAATCACTGATCTTGCGCAGATCATCCATACAATCCAGCATCGGAAAGATCTGCTTTGCATGCCTCAGGAAAAATGGAAAGAGATCATCCACGTGACCTAGAAGACAAACCCTTTTAAGAAAGTTTGCATGCTTGTCTGAAGGTGTGTATCTTCATAATCAGCTTTAAAAAAATTTCTACTACTTCCACCACACACTTATGTAATTCTTTCAACTTCTGGCTCTCTACAAAGTTCAATAATTATCTCAATGGCAGAAAGGTAAACTAACACAAGTACATGAACTCATTCAGTAACGTAATACAAATACAACAGCATGGAAAAAAAATCCATCTCATTTCAGTATATTCCCTCTGGTTAGCCTATATGGCTAAAGAACTTCTAAATAAAATAAGAAGCTATGGAAAAGCTGGATGAGAAATAGCTTTTCTGTCCTAAGAAGATTTTAGCCTTTTCTTCCTAAATTTATGTGCTGCCTTGGAATAAAATAAAATAAAAGCTTCTAAAATGCTTTTATGAATAAACAGAAAAAAACAGAACAGTTTACAGCTTCCCTAAGGTACTAAGACTTGGGATGCTGGTTCAAAATTGTGAGTCTCCAATCCCTAGGTGAGAAAACAAAAACAGAAAAATCAACTCAGAAGAGACATTCAGGTTCACTCTTCTGAATGTTTGCAGAGTAGACATATGGCCTTAAAGGGTTCATTTCAAATCACACTCCAATTGTCCAGCGCTCATAGAATTTCAAAGAACTATCTTGATCTAAAAAACTGTTATTACCAAACACACACACTCAAATTAAAAAAAAAAAAAAAAAAAAAAAGCAGTGTTTTGTTTTGTTTTTTTTTAAATTGCGAATTAGTATTCAATGAATCAAAATTATTGTGAAAAATTTAAAGAACTTAAAAACTGTAGTATTTTCAATTATCATCTTTGGACAAGCAAAACTCAAGTAAAAAACTTCAAAACTGCCATAATAAACAACCCTTTACACTCCTATATACGTGAGTTTTAAGGCATACATAAACAACACTTGTATGTAAGTAAGTAAGGAGTGGAAGTGAGGAAATCATGTGGAAGATTCTATGCACAACTAATACAAAAAGACACTTCAAGTTTCCTAAGATGGTACACATTTAAAATCTACACATTTACATTTTAAGACAAAACTAACAGCCACTGTAACCTTTAAAATACCATCATTAAAAACACACATAGCATGCCAAAGTTCTGCAGCTCAAACTGTGGAGAAGGCAGTTTCTGCTGTTACCAGCTAGCGTCACCTGTCAGTGAAGTGCCGTTGATGACAATACAGGATGCACTAAGCAAACACCACTCACTTCTGTTAGTGCCACACGGAAACGGAGCACAGTCACAGAGCTGTGTTCCCAAGTACTTAAAGCCACCGGGCCCAGAGAAAGCTCTCAAAGTGCCCCCTAGTGACTACTGAATTTTTAAGAGAGGAATACATGGAACAGTACTGTTTTCATTTTAGCAATGAACAGATGCTATAAAACAACAGGCTGCTTCTTGCTAAGACCTCCACCTCTTTTGTTTCCACTTCAGAAGACTTAAGAACAGAACACTCCATAGAATGGGCAAAAATGTTTCTGACAGGGAAGCAGTGATTTTTAACCTCTTTTACAGCATAGCAGGGGGGTCCACAGGTACGTAGGTAAGCATTCAGGTCAAAAACAAGAAAAAAAATGCATATTTTATTTTACAAGCACTCCAGATACTTGCCTGCACCACAGCATATATCATTGAGAATAATATGCAAATCAGCACTCACAGAACTGGATTCCATGATATATTTCCTAAAGCTTATAAACGCTTGGTGAAACAGGCGAGCTGAAAAAAAAAAAGATAACAAAGTGAATGTGACTGGGATTGCAAAACCATAGTTGTAAACACCCAACAAAACACTGAAGTAGTCCATTAAAAACCTATACCTTAATATGAGATATTACAAGTAAATATAAAGGTTATTTGAACCGAGTGACAGAGACAACCTAAACAAGCAGTGTTGTGAGACCCAAAGATCAGATCTACCTAATACCATATCTGAATAAAAACAGATTTCACATTAAAAAAAAAAAAATCTTAGAACATTTTCTTACCATCTAATCCATTTTCTGCTCCTAGTCTTTGGATTTCTTTTCTTTTGTAGAACTTATTTAAGTTTTTTAGAACTTCACCTGTAGAAAAGAAAGAGCAACATTTTTTTTTAGTTTGCTGAAAATTAAATCACATTCTCCTGGCCCAAAGATCATGGTTCATAGTCTCCTTACTCTGAAGAGAGGGAATCTTTGCCATGCTGAACATACTCAAGTGATTTCTCCCTAAATTAAACATAATCAATGATTGAGCCTATTGTGGAAAAGGACAATCTTAAACTGCAACAGAGTAAGAACTGCCATGAAGATGAGGTCAGTATTTGAGACACACTCTCCCTGGTACTTCATATGAAAGCATAAAGGTGGGAACCTGCAGCCAGCATGTTTGGAACAACCTAATTAAGGTATTGGCGTGGTGTTTGTTTGCTTTTTGCCAGCACCTATCAGGAAACAGCAGGTTTTAATGTGAAAAGTAAATCTGCTTAAACTACTTGGTGACAGCTTTTACTAAACATCCTGAGAGACTTTCTTCTCTGCACACTGCTTCCAAGACACACTCTCCAGAAAGATCAGGGAAACCAGATGCAGTATTCTTCCTATTTCTCAGGTTAAATAAATGAGGGGAGAAGAAAACTTCACAGAGTTTCTTCATATATATCACAAATTACTCAGGTTTGTATAAAATCATTAATAAACTCGTTCCCTCCCCTCAAAGGCAAGTTCAGAGGTGCAACAAAACTGTATCTACTAACTTACATTCTGAATTTAGTTCATTAAATGTTAGTTAAATCCCAGTGGCAAGAGTGTGTCTCCTCTCCATCTACAGTAGATCAGAAATTCACAAAAATCTAGCAAATACCATGAGCACCTATTCATAAACTTTTGTTATTCTTAAAATTCAAGTCTACAAACCCTGTATTATAAAAGGCTAGGACTGATACATAATGCAGCGCACCCCTGGTTTGCCAGCATAAGTCACTGAACACACCACCGCCAAGCTCTGCTCTCTGCAACTAACCCCGTAACTCTTTGAAGTCTCTGCCATGACATGGAAAGCTTCCCATGAGATCAACCTTAAAATTACTGAAAGATTGCCTCTCTTTCTAAAAAACCATACTCCAGAACAGAGACAGCCCACTGTGCATAATGAAAATCATCAGATGACAAGAATATGGCAAAGTTCAACTGCAGCCAAAGCCAGAAGCACAAGAGCAGTGGCTACATCGCATACCCCATGCACGGTCTATAACATAGTCTATTAAGGGATTAATTTACAGACTGAAACGTTCACAAAGGTAACTAAGCAAGATTGTCAGCAGGCTTACATTTACTACACAGGCATCCATACTCGCATCAGAAAATGTTTAAGGGCCCGGAAATCAAAGACAGATTGGAAAACACTGCACTAAAAGAAAGCACAGGGCTAAATTCTCGTCAGAGCTTCCATAAGAAGTTACAACAGTTAACACATCATCAGCCATGTAGCGAAATTCACAACCTACTGGCCTTACTACAAGATGAAAAGGTCAATGCCAGAACATTTGTTACTATCCAAGGCAACATGACATTGGGACCATCGCAGCCCGCAACATCCAAGGTCACGGTCCTTCCTAAGCACAAACACTTGTCTTAACAATAAGGTATATCAAAACAAAACAAAGCTGGCATTGCAGTCCAACTAGACGTGCCCACATTAGCTTAATCTAACTGCACATAGTACTAACTATTTCTACAGCAACAGCTAGCAATCAGGGTACATACTCAAGAGATCTCTGTCCTGCCTCTACCATTACCCTTTTTACCGTTTACTCCTGTTTTAAGATTTCCCCTTCTTTACCATTTCCTCATTCTGGAACAGTATTTTAGCTCTTACTCCTCAATTACTTTGACTTCTCAGCAGCAATTTTTAAGGTTCTGTGTAAAAAAAATGGCCTGATTCTGCAGTTAATTTCAGAAATCATGCAGTTAGCCTCCAATGTATCAGATTCATTTAGATGTTTCAGCCCCATTTGCATCTGAGACGACAATAGTCCATTTCAGTAAGCCTGTCCACTACCACTGGGGCAGCTGAACTGCTTTATTCTAAAATTCCTCCAGAACTATTAGACTTCTATTGTCCAGTAACAAGTGACCTTGTGCATCTAACTAATCCACTTGTTCAGGCACCTCCTGTCTCTGACACATGAACTGCTGACAATACCTCATCCTTCCAAGCTTACATTCCTCACCAGTAAGCACAGCCCCGTGGCCTGACAATTGAAGCCATAGAATTGACATTCAATATGACAACTGAGCGTTAGGGCTCCAAATCAACCACCACATCAAGGATTCTGTGAAGCCACATGCAACAAAGTGCTGATCTTTCATACAGTAGATTTTTGTTGACATTTAGTTAAAAATGGATAATGGATCATCTCCATACCAGAAGGCCCACAGTCAAACCAAACCTACTTTGTGCTGCCCACTGACTTGGCAACATTCAGGCCCAGTACTGAAGATCATGAAGCCAGGTACCAACCTTTCTCTCTGTCTCTCTCTCTCTCTGCTCGTAGCAGATCACCTACCTTTACGACATCCCTATCTTCTCTCATTGCTCTTTACACTCTTTTCTTTTGATACTACATGCATGAGCAGACCTCTTGTTCCCATTCACCCTCCTATCTAAGTTTAATATCACAGTTTTGTTTTGTTTTTTTTTTTACATAACTGCTCCTTAGATATTTCACTATAATGTGCTCATGTGTTACCTAGTCACTCAACAATTAGCTTGTTCGATAAGGCAATCATACAAGGGGTTTAGCAAACACCTACTTAGATTTTAAATCAATCCATCATACGGCAATTTCATATCATTGTATTGTTTCCCCTAATACTGTGCATTTGGGCCTTTCACAACAAAGACATCATCAGCACACAAATCTATCAGAAACATTACTAATGTGATAGCAATGAAAGGCTACAGAAAGACATATTCTCCCATAATCTCTGTAAGAAAAGCTCAAAAGCAAAGCTCCTTCTAACCGTAACCTACCTGATACACAAAAATTGAAAGCATACATCACCACTCATATGGATCCACTTCCTATGAAGTTGTAGAAAACAGATGCAGCTGTGAATGAATTCCACTACACGCCCTTAAGTGGCAGGTTTGTATACAAAGGTTTTGCAAAACTGGCTTTGCAAAAGTAAGCTTCTAAAAAGGCTTCTCGTATACTGACAGTGTTTGACTAGCGTGAAAACTATGATCATTGCCTCACTTCAGCAAGTAAAAGCTGACAAGATGATTCACCCTGGAATTAAGCGCACTGTAAGTAACAAAGTTTCTTCACAAGCTGTAATCAGAAAGCCTGTAAATATAAATTTTTCTCTATTGAATCTAGTTCAGTATTTGACAGCAGAATCTGACAGAGCATCTTCCTTCAAAATATCAAAAAAACAGATGCGTAATACTGTGTGTAGTCAGAATCTGAGGGGGGGAAGCAGAGGAAGACTATTTATTTCATAAAAAAGAATGATGATATTTGCTAAGGAAGGTCTCATTCAGTTTCCTCTTTAACACTAAGGATGAGTTTCAAAATACAAAATTACTGACAGCAACAGAGAGTGCACAACAGGCCAACACGCCAGGCGAGCACCATGCTGGTCACCTGGCTGGTATTCCTTGCAAGTCTCACATGAAAGAACTTTAGGCTGTTTGAAGTAGTTAATTTTCACCTGTGGGAACATAAATAATTTTAGCCAATCTTGTTCTCTCTCAACAAGTTAGCAGAGACCAAACGGAATCTACACTTATTTTCTCAGAGCATTTTAGTTAGTACCTTTGAAGAAATCCAACATAACCACTTATCTAATAAATGAGACAACAAGTAACGTACAAGTAAGATGCCACCATTCATATATATTGGCACCTGAGGAATGCACTACTAATACAAGCCAACACTCAAATACAAGTCTGAAAACAACACAGATTTTTTGTATTACAGCTGTTCAGGATTCTTCCTCCCAGCTAGGTTTTTTAGCTGTCAGGGCCAGGTATTCTTTTGTCGAGGGCTCTGAACAAATTAAGATCATTTTCCCATGCTTCCTATACATTGGAAGTTAATACAAACAATATGCCATCACAACACTTAATTAGGAGAATATATGAAGAAAAAAAGTTTCCATTTACACTCTCAATGCTTTGGGATCACCAAATATCAAAAGGATCAAGAACTTGTTTCTTATTTATCAAGTATTTAAAGATAGTGTGCTGGCACAGCTAGATAAAATAAGACCTTTCCTGAGCAGAAGACTGAACACAGTTGAAGAATGAACAGGATGTACAGTTTATAATTAAAGAAAAGGAAACACTGAAAAAGCAGTTACAACTCACTCAGTGGTTCTTGAGATATAATTACATGTAAAGACATCAAAGAACAGAGGAGCATCTAAAGGTTTCCACTTAAATGTCAAAAAATTAATGTGCCAAGTAAAATGACAGAATATATACCTAGCAGATAGATAAAAGAGAAACATAAAACATTGAGAAAGATGTTATTTTACTTCAAGAGTGAAGTTCAAATTCCTATTCTGCTTCTGACATACTCAGCAGCTCTCATAACACAGAGGGCACTGAAGCAGATAGTTCTTGACACAGCTTTCCCGGTTGATACACAGAAACCTACACTTAACATTTACTTTCTCATACTTTAAGATGTGCAAACCCAAGAATACACAAACAGACCTGCACTGTTCTAACTGAAAGTTAAACTTAAGTTTCTAACAGTGATGGCCAATAACTAGAAATACTGAATGCTCTGCCCAATTTTGATCTAGGCATACTCACACACAGATGATGCTCTGTAACACCAATATTTGAGAAAACTATGACTTCTAAGTTCAGATACAGTTATGGTTCTGGAATGCCACCAGATTTCAGTTTAGCTGTGGGACCTGCCCCCATGCCAAGCACCTTTATCCTGACTGAGTCGAAACAGGGAGTGGAGGAACTAGGCCAACAGATTTTTCCTCCACACAGGGCACGCCTAATGGGCCTCAGTAAAAAACCTCACTACCGGTCGTATTACTTCACCTGACAGCTTTTATCCCGCTTTCACCTTGGCGGGCACGGGCAGCTACACCGGTCAGACAAGCCGCAAGGAAAGACCCCCTGCTCTCAAGAGAGAAAACCCCAGGAAACAACCCGAACGGAGCGGCGACCCCGCGGGAGAGGCCAGGCGACGCCCGCGCACAGGGCTCAGGAGGCCGCCCGGCGGGGCCCGCCAATTCCTCTCAGCCCTCACGAGGGCCCCGCTGCCGCGGCCCGAGGGACCCAGCCCCGCAGGTGGGGGCAGAGGGGCGGGACGCCTCCGGTCCTGGCGGGAAGAGGGCGGGCAAGGCCCGCGCCGCCCCTTCCCGCCGCTGCCGCCTCACGGTGCCTGCCCAACGGCCGCCGCCGCCTCACGGCTGCCCGCACTCACCCTTATCGAGAGGCCGCGTGAGCTCGGCGCCCACATCTTCCTCGGCCGCGTCAGACGCGGGCTTCAGGGGCACGGGCACGAAGAGAGAGGTGTCAGGGGCCCGGGCGCTGCCGTCCCCGCCGACCGAGGAGGAAGAAGAGGAGGATGCGGCGGCGGGGCGCAGCCGGGCGGCCGCGGCGCCCCCATGGCGGAGCACGAGCCCCGCGCGCGCCGGGAGCCGCAGCAGCGGCCACGCGCACCGCCTCATCGGCAGCGAAGGGCAGCGGCGGTGGCGCGGGGCTTGCGCGTCATCGCCCGGCGACCGCCCGACCGCCCCCCGTCGCGCATGCGCAGCACCACCCTCATGGCAGCAGCCGGCGCCGGAACCGGCCGCCGCGGTGGAAGGCGGGAAGCGCGCCAGAGGCCCCGCTGCCGCCTGGTGCGCTCCTTAAAGGCAGAGGGCAGAGCCAATCAACAAAGACGAGCCAGATGTTAGTGAGAATACAGCTGTTTTAATAATTCAAATAGCAGCTCAGTATGTTTCCCGTTTATTATACATGGTTGCACAATCTGAGGCTGGTTAAATACAATCAAGTTTTCAAAATCTCTTGGAATCATTTCCAGATTACAACATGCAAGTGACCATGAAAATATTTGGCTTTTTACTTTATTCTTTAAACTTCTGAACAGGCACTTACATGAGGGAGTTCAATTTGCTCTCATTCGAAGATATCTGCGGTAGAAGTATCCTAGCATAAAGTACACAGAGTCTTTGTCTGCTTTATCAAAGTGCCACAGTAATAAAACAGTTCTTACAGAAATGTAATTTGATTATTTACTTACTCATAAAGTAAGGTTACCAATGACACTTGCACCAGAGTTGAGAAGTCTTGGTTTAAAGGCCAAGTGAACTACAAGCGCAAGTAGCCTTCCACACAGCAGGCTTCGTCTTACGGCCAAGCCACACGTCTGATAACAGACTACATGCTCAGTGGTGAACAGATGAAGGCTAACTCCTTTAAGCTATTTCTTCAAACACTAAATGCGTACAAGATGATTAAGACAAACAATCTGCTGTGCCAGACAAGCTTTAACAGTTTTAAGACTTGCCTGGCTTCAAAATACTTTTCCAGAAGACCACAAAAAAGCTTGTTTGCCCTCGTAACAGGCCCAAACAGACTAGGAGGAGGATGTCCTTTGAGGACGTTTTGCCTCTCCTGTCAGGACAGTGAGGAGACAGACTGTGAAGACAGTGGAAGCATGAAGCCAGGAGGAACCACATAGTTTCACGTGTTTGCAAAATAATCAATGTTACCAGCATTTACTTCATCAGTAAGAGATAATTACGTTCAAATACTTTCCCCGCTCACCACCTGAAGGTGAAATCATCACAACATCTCTACAGCCACTAGTTACTGGGCAACGATCCCCCAAAAGTCAGGAGTGACTCACACGAAAAATCTTAGAGAAGTATGGTAGAGAAAGAACTGGGGGAGGGAGGGCAAAGATGCTTCCTAACATTCTTTGCTACTGACAGATTCAAAGCTTCCTCAGAAACCTTGGTATAAGGTGTCTGAAGGCTCCACAGTTACCATAGTCATAGTGCATATACATGCAGTTTCAGTTAAACCCTGTCTAACACAGTAATTAGAAGTCTTAGGACAAATGCACCATAAACCTCGATTTTTAGTGTGATTTAGTCAATTGTGTCTTACTGTAGTTTCAAAACAAAACAAATGCAAATAAGCAACATGGGAAAGAAACATGCAATAAACAACATGAGAGAAGGGAAATGCTTTCGTCTACACTGTATAGGTGATCAGCAAAAATCAAATATACCAGCCTACCATGCATGGAAATAACTAGATTTAAGCTTATGCATATTCAAGTGCATATAACATTATCAAATAAAAGTAAATGTGCAGTATAAAATAGTAGCTTAAGAAAGTTCCAGTGTTTGAGAAAGCACTTTATTTCAAATGTATATACATACTTGAATGTTTAACTGAAGAACGCTTTAGTACGGTAAATGCAGCACTGCAAGATGAAGGAAGACAGTTGTAATGGGAATTTTGGCCTTCTTTTCCCACAGGCTGCTGCCATCTTAACCTGCTGAAGCATCGCAAAGTTTTTCACCTTATACCAGTTCACATTTCGGGTTGCTCAGCAGATGCTTGTGATTCTGGAGATTCAAATCGCTGGTGAAAGTTTGTTCGTTGTTTCCTCAGCTTCTCAGGAGCTTTTCTCCATAAAATTATTTCCTATTTGAGGAAGCAAACACTTTTGAAACCACCGTTTACCATTAAGCCAGCAGCATCAAGTAGCTTAAGTTCCTGACAGGCAAAGACTTTTGGGAAAAAAAAAAAAAACAAACACCAACAAAACACACCAAAGACTCTGCATCCCCATTACTTACAGAACAGCGCAGTACATACGGAAAGTAACAGAAAGATGACAAAATTAAGTTTACATATTTAGTTACTGCCTGAACACTTACCTTTATAATCTTGAGCAATCACCTCTTCCTTAACAATTCCACTCCCAATTTTGATAGTATTAAAGGGTTCAAGAAGTATTTTCTTCCTCCTTTTCTCAAAATCCAAAGCCCATCAGAGCCACTGCATGCTCCTGTTACCTTTTGTTTTCCATGTTTAATTATATTGCCTTGTCTATTCTTTAAAAGGAAAATTCTGATCTAATCCACATAGCTTCGTTCCAGCGACCCTTTTCGCTATTCCTTTCCTCAGCATGACCTCAACTTTTGTTACATTTTCAGTCAAATGTCTTAGCCCTTCTTATAATTTTCCAATTTTGAACCTAGGCTAATGCTGGGAGGGGAAAATCTATCTGCAGTAGTTTAAGAAAGCAAGCCAACAAATGCACCTGTAGCTCATTTTACCCACAAAGTGTCTTGTCTGGATATTCACAATAGAAGGTTTTTCTATGGCACTGAGCATCCTATCCTTGTTGAAATAGTATCCGTCATCCCCCTTGGGTCCTTTTTGCAAGCTAACATTTTCTATACAGCTTCCAATACACTCGCCAGCAGAAATGCTTACGCCATACATGAAGCACAGGTGGCTTTTAAGGTGCTGAACATTCAAAGCAGCATGTACAACAGCCCAGATAATTCTGCAACAAGATTCCTATAGACCTTACCTGCTGTTTGAAGTATCGTCTGTCTTCTTCATCCACAAGCACGAGATTTAAGAAGTACCTCACTGAAAATTTTTTGTTCACATCCCTCATTGTTGGAGTTGGGTCATAGCCTGCTAAGAACAGTCTTATAGGAATTGATTCACCTTAAAAAAAGAAAGTTTCAATTAGTTCCTTAAAACTGGATACCAGTAATGCAGTTTCAGAAGACATGCAAAATAAAGGCAGTTTCCCAAGCACTGTCTGCACCCCTTCCTCAGTTAAAGAAAATAAAAAAACCACACACCAAAAAACATCACAAACATCACACTGAGCACAGAGGCAAGTGTGAAATCAAAAGTCGGAATGCTTTCTCAGTGGAAGCATGGTAGCCAGGCAAGACAAAAGGATCAGTATCTTGAACTCCCTAGAGCTGGTCTACACCCTGGAGTCAAGTTTGAACCGAAGTGATAAAAGGATCAGTCATAGAATTTCCAATGGTAAATAAGGGTAAGAATTACTAGGATCCCAAGTGAAATGCCCTAAGTCAATAAAAATATCTGCTTTGAATAGGAAAATCCACTATCATTTCAGCAACCTAAGGAGAAGTGTATAATTTTTTCTTGGAGAAACCACAAAGCATCTCTTCTCTTCCAGATTCTGTTTTTTTAAATGCAGTTTTAAGTCAAAATGCTTACCCTTTAAAACAAGCACAGTTATTTACCTTTAACCGGTGCACCATCCATTATTTCGTACTTTGCAATGGTTTCAGTCTCTGTTGTGGTACTGGGTCCTGGTGAAACAAGTTTTCACTGTGAGAACACACACTTCAGTTTTAAACAAAGCTTTATCACAGCAATTTCTACTCTGCAGCATTTAAATTACACAAGACTGCATTTTTTGCCTTTGTCTTGCATGTAAGTTACACACAGCTAAAGCAAGCAAAACGCTCTCCCATGCAGAGCATCTATTTCTTACTCTCTCGTCCCCACACTGACGCAGAAGAGGCAGTAGGCAGTGCTTCAAAGGGTACGCAGGCTTTAAATAAGGGACAAGCATGCAGGGTAGGACTTGTGAAATAGTTCTGTTTGGTGGGCAGTGCTAGCGACTGATACTGCTAGGCCATGATCAGACTAGAAACCTGAAGGGTCATTACCCAGCACAAGAGCCACCCTTCTCCAGAGCCTAGGATGAACAAGAGTACCTAATTTAGCCACAAAAGCCAACAATAAAGTAGAGCTTTCTGCCCTTCCTCTATTGCTATGGAGACTTTCCCATTCTCCACACAAGCAGCTCACTAGGGCTCCAGCCACTGGGGAATGAAGTCATGAGCCACAGCCTCTTACTGCCTTCCTAGTTCCAGGGTGTACAAGCCTGATCTCCAATAATCAAGCTGTTTCTGCTTCAAAGCTTCTTGATATTTCCATCAGACCAGTTTTAGGTTGCCTGAAAATGACACATTTCTAGAACGTGAGATTCACGCTAATCTTTACCAAGCCCACTTTACCAGCTAATCTCTGCAGAGACAAGGGGGTCTTCAGGATGTATTTTACACCTTTTCTCTTGTTCATTATCTATCAAGGCTGATTAAGCTGCTGCACATTTATGCCCAAGTTCCATTTACAATGATTCACATTTGTGAAGCTAGCCCAACAGTCACAATCCCAGAACAATGCCACAGACTGACAATGTTGACTACTAAGTATGATTACCAAAGCACAAAATGCAAATGGTAGTCAAACACCAGTGAGAAAGAAGCACGTGGACCATCGGTTTAGCCAAAGCTGCAACTATTGACTTAACTCTCCAGGTTTGCATAAGACTCAACCAGCATACAAACTGCCATTTCTTTTGGACTTTGTTTCTCTTACCAATTCCAGTAATCTCCTTTTTGATCAGCTGCAACTCCATGTGCTGAATTTTTATTCTCACTAAGAGGAAATAAATTTTTCCAACAATCACATCCTTTAAGTGATACCTTTAAAAGAACAGAATGGCAGTTTCCATTAAAGAATAAACACAGCTTTTTACACCTTCTTGAATACAAGTTATACAGGCAATTAGCTTGTTTATTCGCTGCTTGTTTATTACTTAAGAGCTTACTTCCCCACCGAGCTAAGCATCTCAGCCAGACCAGTGCAATTAGCACCTTTCCATCATTGCAGTATTAGTAAAGGAAGTAATATCATTACATTGAAAAAGCATAAATGTAGAAATCAAATCTTAAATATTTGCTAGTGATCTTCCTATTAGTACCAAAGACAGAACAGACAAGTATTCCTCAAAAAGGCCAAACAGCTCAACACAATAATCATTGAAAATGTTGCTTTACTTAAAATGTAAGTCTTGAGATGCCAGGATGTTCATCAAATATTACATACTCTACCTTTTTATCCCAAGATATTTACTTGAATGTGTTTTGTTCTAAGTGACACTTACTTTGACTTATTGTATTCAAACTCTATATGAAGACAGTCTTCAATGCCTACTTCCATTTTAATGGAGTTGTTTACATCTGGGTACGTAGCAAGCTGGTGAACAATCAGATCATATTCTTTCACCAAGTCTGACAGCCGTCTCACTATTGTCACTTTCAGAAAATACCTAGGAAGAAAGCCAACAGGTTAGCCATAATTATTCAGAATTGCGTAAGTAAAAGCCCTTATGTTCTGAAGTACAGGTATTCATTGAAAGACAAGAGTACATTCTCTTCAGACTAAGCAGAAAAGAATAAACCAACAAAATACAAGACAAAACACTTACAGGTAGAAATGCGAAGGTGTTTTGTTTGTTGTGTTGGGGTTTTTTTGTTTGGGTTTTGGTTTTTTTTTTTGTTAAAGGAGAAACATGGACTGTCTTCACTTCATTGAACTGAAAGAATTTTATCTATACAAACAACACTGAGCAATCCCAAATAAAGTAGAAAAGGCTACATTATAATGCGATCTCAACAACTCCAATCAAGGAACACTAGCTACTGACTGTTACATGTCTGATTTGAAATCCAAAAGGAGGAAGAGGGCGAGGGGGCAGCATAATTG
Source organism: Phoenicopterus ruber ruber (assembly GCA_009819775.1). Lineage (NCBI taxonomy): Eukaryota > Metazoa > Chordata > Aves > Phoenicopteriformes > Phoenicopteridae > Phoenicopterus > Phoenicopterus ruber. Next base: position 4,735,536 of record CM020221.1, read on the forward strand.
CTAAATTATGAATTTGCTGCAGGGGAAGAGGGGAGAGCAGGCTTAACAGTTACAAACCTCAGCCTGACGTTGGCACCAATGTAGGATTCATATGGCTTCTCAACCTGCATGAATTCAAAGTCATAGCTTCTGCTTTGGGTCAGTTCTCCGGGTAAGGCCAGTTCTTTCACCAAGTTTACAAATTCATGGGTATTGCTTTTGTCATTGAAGAGTTCTAAAGTTGACAAAGTTAAAGGAAAACATGTTTCAGTGTTTATTTTTAGCAAACAAAACTGTCTCTAATTTGGCAGGAGGAGGTGGGAGAGGACAACAGAAGCAATTAATTTAAGTTACATGTATTCAACCAAATGTTTTATCCTGTTTTTCAAAGTTATCTTCAGTTTCAGCAACCAACAGTAGGCATTCCTAAAGAGCCAACTGCAATGAACAGAACACATCTGAAGCTTCACTAGCATGGCATCTTTTTTTTAATGACAGTTTAGCTAGCTTTAATAAGTACTTCTTGCCTTGCATTCTCTGTAATTAGCATTGCCCCATTTTGGCTTCCAGCATTTATTGCTGAAGGGACAAAATCTAAGCAACATCAAGACTGGCTCATTTAGGACAGGCCACTGATCCCAACTGGTCTCCCGGAGATTAACACCATCTATCAAATGGTTCATTATTACTACTAGTCTACAATCAAATGGCTTATTATGACCACTGGCCTAAGTCAGTCATTTGGAAACAAGTTCTTAATACATAAGCATAGACACACCAGTTTCACAGCAATGGCATCTCCTGTCCCCAGACCAGTGTCATTATTATTCATCCCTAGATCTATGTCATGGAATTCTCACCAAGATAAAAACTTAGAAAGTTAGATAAAATTAACATACCATAAAAAACTCCAGACACTTTAGTATATAAAAACAAGCTTCTCTACAATTCACAACTAAAAATATCAGCTAAGAACTTTAGTGGTAGTTGGTTTTACATAGACTGAAGCTTTTCAGAAGAGCAAAAAAATGAACTAAACACACCAACTCCACAGTTTATCATTGCCAATTTGGTAGAAACTAGTAACTGCTTATTTTCTAATATGACTACAAGTTATCTAAGGTGTACTTTGTTTGCTATGACAAGCATTTATATAGTACAAAGTTTATTTACTATTGCATATCCAATACTTTTTGTGCCAGTCGGAAAAGTTGTATTCTGAAGAGCTGGTTTAAAATATGTCTTTGACATACAGCTGGAGCTAGTCTCCAAGTAGTGCAGAGACAGATCACACTACTGGGATGCTTTTTGTATTACTATATTAAAACTTGAAAGGATGCAAGAAAACATGGACAAGTACAAAAAGCAGTAGGTTAAACCAACTCCGCATAACTCTGAGGATTTCTAAACTGTAGCACATCAGAAAGTCCAAGAAACACACAAAATTCAAGAAACGCTACATCAAATTAAAGTCATTCAGAGAATAAAATTTATGCAGAGTAGACGAAAAACAGCCTGTACAGCTATTACAGGACAACAGACTAAATAAAGCTGGATGAAGCTGAGCTCTATTTTTTCCCTACCTCTAAACGCCTCATTCCCATCACACTGCTGCTTTATTCTGAAAGTTTGCTTTTACAACCCCGCTGATGAAAACCTCAAAGCATAAAGCAGCAGGTGTCAGAACTGTCACACCTGCTACGTAACAGTACAGACATAGGGTACTGGAGCCTACTGACTGATCAGAAATAGAGAATTTGTGAAATTCCAATCGAAGTCAATTGTATGAGGCTGAAACTTGAAGATTTACTTCCAAGGGGGACAAAAATGCAAACAGCTCTCTAACAGAAGGAAGGAATTAGAGCATCAGCCTAAGGGTGCAGAGGTTACCTCGAGTGGTAAGAAGTTAGACATGATGAAGATTCTTTACAGTTCAAATCTAACCAGACTTAGATACAGTTATAAGAAAATTACATTTTTAATGTCAATACCACATTATGTTGCTAAAAGGCACAGAGATCCTCTGAAGCTTCAATACTATTTTATGTTAACAGTATAAGACTATGTTTTAGAAAACCATTCACCAAAGAATTATTTTAGAATAGTTTTCCTGTAGGCTGCCCCACCATTTCTTTTCTATGCTGCTTCTCTTTCAGAGCCAGAATTAAAGACAAGAATTAAGAAGTCTGGCACAGTAGGTACACCTGATATTTTGGCTTGGAACCTTAAATACAGGCAAAACAAGGCACAAGCAGAAAAAAAAAATAATCAAGCGGTTTGATTTTGCTTTTTACATCAATGTCATTCATCATTTATAGTCAGAGGAAAGACTGCATTTAAGTTAAAAATGAATAGTCTCAAATGTATGAAGCAGAAACCACATGTGCCATGGTCAAGTTTAGTTTTTAGAAACCTCTAGTGGTTCTTAATCAAACTCTTAACTGGTCTGAGACAGAGGGAATACTCACCATCCCAGTCCTCCCTCATGTGTACCTATCTTCCCTCCCAATGATTTTCTGACTAGCACTAATTAGTACATCACTTGCATTTAAATGAGTAGGATATAATCTTCCTTTGGCACTTGTCATCCACTAAGCCAATCAGGTTGCAATGTTTGAGCCAAAATGCTGCCAGTCACAAGTTCCATAAACCACACCCACCTAACATCCCTTTTAGAGCTTCAAAACTCACCAATTTGTCCTACAAATTCAATTCTAATTCCTTGGTGCTCTAGTCTCTTCCCATGCTGCTTAGAGATGTTCACCTACCAAGGCAAAAAAACCACCAGTTAAAGCTTTTCAACACTTTCACTCTAATACATGATCTTGGTAAAAAGGAAAGTACATTACTACATGCCTATGAAAACTGAGACTTCTTTTCAACAGTATTATCTGAGCTTGAAGGCAACCAAATCACAGCTGATTATGAAATTAAGCATTACCCAGGTGCCGCTAAAGCATTTAAGAAAAACGTAATCATCCACAAGACTGAATTTAATAAGTAAGCTTGAAACTTTCGAGTCCCAAAATTAAGAATCTAAGTCAGAGCTTCAGTAGAGTACGCACAAGTCAGTCATGACCCCCTTGCCATCTTTGAAGGCAGAGAGCTTCAAAGCATCTTCCTACAGTCACATTTCGAAGTACAAAAAAGAACTGCCATGAGATGCTTTCAAGTCAAGTGAACTTAAGGCCCTTCCTCAGCAGATAGCTACGTATTGGTGTTAGAAAAGCCAATGAAAAATAACAGGTAACAAAACCTACTATCAAGATACGCATTTGTGAATTTCATTCTCACTATCAGACCTTGCCTCACAAGAAAAGATTCCATAGGTTACTTTCTATGGAAACATGTAAATATTAAGCATATATAATGTTTCCTTAGGAGGTAGCAGTGACCAGAGAAATTCCTGTTCCTTAAAATCCAGTACATCAGTGATATCTGAGTAGGAAGTAAACCACTTGAATAATCTATCTCTGTGGTGAAAAGAAGAATGAGAGAGGTAAGGGGAAGCTGCCCAATAAATTACGGGTCTTCCAAACCTCCTCATCCTGCTGTGCTTGTGTTAGCCAGGGTTGCTGACACATGCAAGAAGTGCTCAGGTCAGTGAACGTACGAACGCTCGTTCCCTCAGTTTCCTGAGTTTGAGGTCCATCTTGTCAGAGTTTCACATCCATGAAAGGATCTTTCTAGAGAACCAAGATCTTAGCATGGAAAGATATCTTAAGAGCAGGAAGATACCCAGTGACAACAGGTCAGTCAAGATCGGAGTAGGTATTTAGAAATCAATCTCAGAACCCAACATCTGGCTCACATTTCTTGGAGGCAAAGCAAATCGTAACAGAAATTTTCAAAGAATGAGAATGGCTCCAGTAAAAACAGAGTGATGGCAAGGAGTTCCTAGGTGCAATACTAAAACTAGAAGAATTCCTCTGGCAATCTCAACTTCATTTTTTTTTCCAACAAGAAAAACTCTTGTTGACTCAGCAGCCAGCTGAACTTAATATGTTGCTCCTCTGATGTAATTCCAGACACCACTCCAGGGCATGAAACGTAAGGCTTAGCTTCAGGGTATGCAAAGCAGGTTGGCTGCACCAGCCAAAAATTACTGTTACACATTTCAGGTTGTGGATTTTGGAGTTCAAGGGGAAGCAGGGGGATCCAGTTTGGAATAGTTTTCTTGTCAGAAGCAACGACAGGAATGCACACGGTTGCGCAAAAAGCTTCTTCATAAATACAAGATGACCAGAAACAAATAAACAGCTACTGTTCAAAGCATTCAGTTTTATCATTCAGTTGCCTGAATGACTATGGTTAAAAACACCATATATAGGAAAACACTGTTTCCTCTTTGAATCGTAACACAAGCTGAAATGGCAGCTCTTCCTTATATCAGATGTTCATTTAACTTCCTATATGCAACTGCATGCCAGAATCAGTACAGTAATTAATAGTCACTTTAAAAAAAAATTACCTTTCCCGAAACAGATTCTCCATCGTAGAAGAGAAAATGCTTTTCTACTTTACCATCTTCTGTTTTGATTTCTGCTGGTTTTCGTGTTTCAGCGTCATTAAGAATAACATCAATCTCACAAACAGGACCGAAAAAGCCTCCAAGAAAACTCTGGAATAACAAGAATTAGATAAATTACTACACGGTGGGCACTCCATTTTAAATGTGCTATTTACTTGCAGCTGTACGCTACGCGTTGGGAAAACACATTTGTGCTCCCATGAAGTTACAAAGCCATTATGTATTACAGACCCAAGAAATAACAATGACAAAAGACAGTTGTTCATCTAGCAAATAATTGAAATCAGGTCAGTAACAAGCAACGACAGCTCTTACAAAATATAATGTTTATAAAAAAAATACACAGTGTAATTACCATTATTACTACTACACTAAAATACTAACAAATATTTAAAACGTTACTGTTGCAAACACAACTTTGGTTTCTGTCACTGGAAAGCTGCCAATCACTGATTTCACTTTTTAAAAAATTAATCATTTTTTAAACCACACTTCAAAAAAAAAAATATCTTTAACAAATTTATTCCATCTGGTTTAGCATTTCAGGTATTATGCCAAAAACTACATATTGCTTTATACCCACTACAACTTACTGCATAAACAGCAGTAACAAGGATGATCAGAAGTAGAAGGAATAACAGAGGAAAGTAAGGTGAAAAGAAACAACAACAGGGGATATAATACAAGGCCTAAAGCATCCCCCAGGTTGGTGAAGGGGAATAGGGACTTCGATTTGCTGCCTCTTCCTACACCCCACAGTTCTCTTAGCAAATGAAGAGCACACTAGCAGGTTCACGAGGCAGTGGTTCTTCACAAAATCTACGTTAGCTACACAACTCTGCCATCAGATAGAACGGACGTTATAAGTTTACCCGTAATACTGCTCCAGGCACCAATCCATTACGAGCATTAAATGTTTGTCCTCACCTTACAACAGCATTCCCTAGGCACGAACTTTCGACCAGCACCAAACACGAGAAACTAGGAGAGACCATCCTTTGACCTTGCACAAACATTTCTTACAAGAAGCTGCAAAACACATTAGCGACTCTATGGGAAAGTCAACAAGATTAGTACAAAAGCTCACATTTTCTCCTAAGAATTAAGACACTAATCTGCTTTGATGTACTAAAGCAGACAACACTTCACTAACTCAGTGTGATTTGGGGGTTTTTTGGAGAAATTACACTATGTTCTCAAACGAAAGCATCCACTTCAACTAGATGAATTTGGTATAAATGAAACAGTCATTCTCGCTTCACCAATTTAACCTCAAAAACTGAGTAAGAACACATTTCAAGACATTCTGGGGATCTGAAGTTTGAAATGTATCATTAATAACAAAAAGTATAGAAGAAAGTTTGATCTGAATGCTGCTGCCTAGCACTAGGAACACTGAGTGACTTTTTGCTTACCCCTACAAGTCGAGCAAAGACATGGTGCAATTTTGAGCTATAAAACGGCGATTCTCACAAGACTAATCTGACTTTGTATTTGTTCAGATAGCAAGTGGCCCTAGTTCAATCCACAAAGACGTATACAACTAACTGAAACCTAGTTATAGCTACTTCACATTCTCACAGGAAAGCAGAAGCAGATGACCAACAAGGTGGTCAAACTAAAACCGAATGGTCCTGCAAGTCTCTGCCAAGCACATATTCACATTAATTGCTGAAACAAGAAATAAAACTTTTTTCTTTAATGACTGTACACTAGAGCTATTCTTGATTTTTGGCTCCTGGTGAAGAGGGGGAGAGAAAGAAGAAAGTGTCAACAAGAATTCCAAATCTTTAGATTATTTTAACCTGTTACAGATTACTTTTGGGCATGCCCATATTTTTTTTCCTCAGAAATTCTGCATTCGTTCTCCAGATCAGCCTTATACTTTTTTTCCCCCCAAGCAAACAAGGAAGCACATTACCTTTAAGTAAACATTATACAAGATGGTCTCACAGTGCCTTCCAAATTATGAAGCTGTACCATCATTTAAAGCAGTCAGCCAGAACTAACACTGGTAACACATCACTTCTCAAGACACTGAGTATGAATATTTCAACTGTACCCCTTATATTAGCCATGATCTCATCCAGACAGGACAAGAACATATGGAATAAAGAAATCAACAGCTGGTATCTCCTCCAGTTGCTATCGAAGACACTGCTGCGGGGAAACTATGCAAAACAAGAAGTATTTTAAGAAGCCATCATATGGCTTATTATGTTACAGCTTAAGAAAATGAAGACAGAGAACTAAGGTTTTCAGAAGCTGGCCAAACGCTAGGTTGCGTTCTTGATTTCATGCAAAAGACAGAAGCTGAAGATTTTCCTACATCAGGACTGAAATCAATCAGCATTCAGGCCTTATGCGTTATAGCTGAACTAAAGGACTTGTAAGACTCCCAGCAGCTGATAAACAGTGCAGAAATCTCAGCCTTAGCTTCATATGGAGCCCTAAAAAGCTTTGGCATGTCCAATAGAGACACATATTAAGAAATCCACATGCTTCAGAAACCCAAAGTGTGCATTGATCTGGCTGATACTTTAAAATACTTTTTTTTTTTTAATCTATACATCAGAGCACAGCAAGCCCTTTGCCTAGGCCAAACCTGCTAAGCACAAAGTGGCTGCTACTTCACCAGCCCTGAAGGATTACTACCAATCGCTGTCATTTTAAGCACTGCCTTACGGGACTGCTGAAAGATTTACTGATGTTTCCGGGATTATCACATGCACTTTTCCCAAAGCCTCTCCGACAGCAGCTGTGTAGGAAAAATGGAAGCCGAGTTTCATGACCAAACCCCGTATTGGCGAGGGCATGTGCGCAGAGAGGACCGTCCCAAGCCTTAATCCATAAATTATACTAAAAACACCCCAAACCTTTGTTTTTCGCCATCTCGCCCCAGCGCTGTTTTGCCAGCTCTCCCCCGCGCCCGCCCCGCACAGCAGCGGCTCCCGCGGGGCGGCCGCCGCCGCCGCCGCCTCCCTCCCCCGGGCGACCCCACCCGGCGCGGGGCGGCCGCGGGCGCCGCCAGGCCCGGGCGCAGCTCGGGGCGAGACGGGCGGCGGGGAGCTGCGCGACCGCGTGACGCAGGCCGGGGAGGGGGCGGCCAGGCCAGCGGCCGGGGGAAGGGGGTAGGGGGCGGTCACCGGGCGCTCCGCGGCCAGGCCGGGGGCGAGGGGACAACCAGCGGCGCCGGAGGGTAAACCGCGCCCTGCGGGGCGGCTCTCCTCACGCATAGCCCGGAGCCACAGGTGGGGAGGGAGGAAGGGAGGGAGGGAGGCACCATCCGGCCTGGCCCGGCACGGCACGGCCCAGCCCAGCCCAGCCCAGCCCAGCCCAGCCCAGCCCAGGCCGCCGCCTCAGGTGGCGGAGGCGCGCGGAACGGCGGTTGGCAGGTAACGGCCCGCGTAACGGCGCGGTAACGGCCGCCCCTCCCGCACTCACCATGGTGCGTGCCCCTCCGTGGCCGACTCCCGCCCCGCGCGCCACCAGCACCAGCCGCCCCGGCCCGCACCCCTGTCATGTGACCTTACAGCCCGCCACGCCACGCCCCCCTGCCGCACGTGACCGCCCCCCCTCCGCCGCCGCCGTCGTCTGCTCCGTGCCCGCCGAAGGGCCGGCCCGGGGGCGGGCGGGGTCGAGGCTGTGGCGGCGCATGCTCGACGCCGCTGGAGGGCGCCGCCTAGCGGCCGGGAGGCGTCAGCGCCGGCAGGGGATCGCTGACAGGAAATAACGGTCGCGGTCCTAAAACGTTTAGCAAGATTTTCTGGTTTTTTTAGGGAAACGCGAACCCGGAGGTGCGAGGCAGCCGCTCGGGCGGATTTTAAGTGATTAGCTGAGCTTTGTAAAAGCTCAGGCGACTCCCACCACACAAAGGTTTTTAATTTCGTACCCCTGGAGCACGATAACATCCACACAGATCAGGCAGGGCCCCCAAAACCTGTTTTCTCCCAATTGGGATGACTGTCCCACCCGCTGAAAGCAAAGAGCGAGTGCAGACCAAACAAAGATTTTTTTAGTGAGTGAAAGCAATGAAGATTTTAAGGCAAAGTTTTTATTGATTTGGAGTTGGTTTAAAACCACTTCACGGCCGTCGCATAAGGTCAGGCACTGGGGAAGGAGTACAGGAGGCGAGGGAGGCCGCTGCAGTCGCAAGGAGGCCGACGTCTCCAGCGCTACAGGAACAAATCCTCCTCCGTTAGCTGTTGCTTCAGCTTGCTACCTCGTGGGCCCGCTAGGAAGATGGGCAGCTTCTCCTCAGAGAAGACATCGCTGTCACCAAGCCCCGACCCAGAGGCTGGCTCCGCTTCTACCGCAACGTCAGACCCGGACCCAGACTCCTCACCCGAGAGTGGGAATATGTCACCCAGTTCCTGGTATCTCTTCATCCTGAAATGCAGAGTGGCAGCTAGTTTATTCCAAATTTATTATTTTATTATCTCTTAAGCGAATGCACCAAAGCCTCACATTCCCATGGGTGAGCCACGCTGTGACCATCGACCATCAAGATGGGAATACCAGACATTTTTGAGTGCCATCATCAATGACAAACATGCAGCACGTGAACTTACAGGGATGGGTCTGCCATGGGAGGAAGGATCCTGTTGGCTCCACCGGTGGGCGTGTAAAACCAGGGCCCCTTCTCTTCGATGCAGTTAGGGGACCAGGCGTCAGGTCGGCACCTCACTCTCTTGTACCTTGCCTTCTGCATTGGAGCACCTGATTGAATGAGCTGTGCATTATTCACTGGGACCAGGACATTATTCACCAGGACCTATTAACTTTATGAGCACCTAGTAAAGCTTAAAGGAATGGAAGAAAGTAATTTGTGTGGCCCTGATTGCTCAACTGCCAAAAAGTAAATTAACCCTGCAGACTCTTTTTTAGATGGCTACTGATATCCCTAAGTGACACACCTGCTATCAGAGATGTCAGGCGCATCTCACACACAGCACTGGGAACTCCATGGGAATTAGAAATCAAAACCCCATGGGAAACCACCACCTCACACTGACATCGCAGCGGGGCTCATCCCCAGCTCGGCGCACAGCATGTCCCTGGGGGACCCATGGGCTCAGAGGCCTTCACCTCTCCCCAAAGGTGGTGGAGGTGTCTCAAGATCTCCGGGGGACAAACCACCCCAGCAGAGAGCTGGCTCCTGCACCCTCCCTTTCTCTGTTGGCTCCAGCAAGGGTCAGGGCCGACCCCGCTTCAGCTTTGCCCGTCTCAGCTCAGCCCTTTCGAGTTCGGTGGGATGAGTTTTGGTGGAGAGGTTGGAAACTCAAGGTATGCCAAGAGCCGCCTGTCACGGGAGCAGATTTGGGGATTACGTAGGCTCTCGGAGCGCGTCGCCAGCATAGAGATGGTTCAGGTGTCTTCTAGACACAGCTTGGGGTTACATAAGCCCACGGTTTCAGTTCTGGTGCCCCCCCAGGTGCCTGATCAGGGCTGTCACCGAAAAGCAAGTCTTCAAAAAATACCAAAAGGAGAAAATAATGATTGCAATGTAATGATAAAACCAGCGGCATTTAGTCCTTCCTTTTGGTCTCATGTAATTAATTTGTTCTGAAGCCTCCTGGTGCATTCTCCCCCTGTTGGCACTTTTCTATTTTTTTTCAGTTTCTTGGGAATATCCTTCTGTAGTTACACTTCTCTATTGCCCTACATATTTCCATAATGTACTAGATGACTTTCAGCTACCTCCTACACTCCTCTGTAAGAGAAAAAAGATCTCATGGGTATCATTTCCTGCTTCTTTTACAGCATATTGCTTTTTCATACTTATTTTCTTCTCTTACCATATTATTAAGAAGGTTTTTAATAATAACAGTGGCAAAAAAATAAACAACTGCACCTGAATAATTTGCAAATAAACAATATGTACAAAAAGCAGGCCATAATCTCTCAAAGATCAGCCTCCGAATGGTAGATACACAATGAAAGCCTATCGCTAGCACAGCCTTGCTTTGGGGAGAAATTACACTCTACATGCTTGAAAAGTGCTTCTCCCTCGCAAGAAACAAATCCGCAGGGTACATGTCATCATGAATCAACATTTCCTTTTAGTTGTTTTAGTGCTGCGTGTTGCAATATTGTACTGAATAAACCGTTTAATTTCCTCATACTTACAACTAGTTTCCTTTCCTGCCCCCTCAAGAAAGTAGACCATAGCAGTTATGACATGGGAACTGTTACATACTCTGTCTGTAACTACATAACTGAATAATAGTATGTAACTGGACCACTATGAAAGGGCCAGCTAAAAAAAATATATATATACTGAAATATATGGATTGAAAATATACCCACATACAGCAACTTATGAAGTCTTTTTCTCGTCAAGGCTGAGAAAGAGACACAGAAATGCTCCACGAGCAAAAAGCACTTTTTCTTGCCATTCCCCTTCCAGAAAAAGAAATGTGAGCAAAAGTAGATCTCATTACCCCCAGAAGAAGGTCAGCTGAAAAATTCGGAGGCTGCCTACTTGGCCTACACTGCGTAGCCCAGAAAGAGGATTACCGAGAGAACAACCGCCCCATTTTACCTTGTGCTGTGTATCCCACAAAGAGGATTAAACAAATAGCCAGGAAAATCCTCCCGTTACATCTGATAAGGAGCTGCATTTTGGCCGGCATCCTCCTGCTCGCCACCAGCCTTCACCACGGCTTCACACTTCAGAAATACAACGGGGCAAGGAGATCGACTTTTAGAAAAGGTTTCCAAACCTCAAACCCAACCCATATCCTGCGTCACCGCTTCCTGACTGACGGGAGTGAGACATCTACAGAAAAGCCCAGCGCTCTGCCCTCCTGGCCTTCATCACTCCAAAAAAAAAAAAATCCCCCTTGCCTTTGTCTCCAGTTTTGCCCGAGGAGAAAATCAAAGCTGGGACCAACCCGCTCGTCTGAAGGCGTGCACTGCCGGCAGCTTGTGGTCCAGGCGTGTATCCCACCCAGCACCTGCCCGGTGCTCAGAGGGCTCCGGGGCATTTGCTGTTTCATCTAGAGAGAAAAAGCAACACACTGTGTCCCCCAACTTTCAGCCAGCTGTGTTTTGGCATTGGCGCTGGCAGCGATTTTTCCCTGCCTCAAGCTGTCAGTCCACCGGGAGGCTGCTTGCAGTCCGTGCAAGTTTCACCGACTAGGAGGTAATCTTTTTCCACAAAAGTAAATTATCTCAGGAATCTCACATCAATTTGTTTTTTAAAGCAGGATCTTAGATATTCACAGTAGAAGTGAAAAAAATGAAAAAATTTAAGAGAGTAGATCCTGGCAGAGACGTGTCATCTCCCTTCCGAAAGGGCACAATAGGTTTGCTTGGCCCTGACGGCTGATCCAGGGCAGCCAGGTCATCGCTGTGCTTCCCAGGGAGCGGGTAAAGGGTTTGGACAGCATCTGGCTCAGCGAGGAGCCCGACTGGGAAAGCCATGAAAGTCCTTATATAGATACCTGGAAGCTGCCTTTCAGATAGCTCATACCTTTTGCTTGCCTTTTAGTTGTGATTAAACCAGACTTGACTTCACTTAAGAATAAATTACAAATGACAAGGTTGTCTAAGTGGTGGGGGTTTTTCTTAGTCATACCATTAGCTGCTGAATTAACTGGGCACCGATGTGTGGGCCTACCATGCTGCCAGCACCTTCAATGATGCTGCAGCTGGCAGTGTAAGTTGTCGGTCATAAATCTATTTTTACACGGTGGAAAGTCCACAGAGGTCCCTGGTGGGGATCTGGGCTGAGCGGTGACTTTCCCCGGGGCACGGCACTCCACCAAAACCCCACAAGTGGCAGAGGAGGCCCCTCCAGCGGCTCCCCTCTCCGAGCTGGGATTTACCACCAGACTGAGGGATCGAGTTGCGCGTTCAGTATCGATGCAATTTGTTGTGAACCTCCATACATGGGGTTTTTTTCTAGCACGGGAAAAATAACAGACTCAAACCAAGCAGGCATGGAAAGACTCGCGTGCAGCCATTATTCCTACCAGCCTCATTTCTACTTTGTATTTTTAGCGTCAACTCTTTTTTCTTTTCTTTTTTTTTTTTTAAGGCGGTGCTCAGCATCAATAGGAAGCCGGGTGAACGCGTGCGGGGAGGTGATCAGCCTCCACCCACTGAAGGCTGCGGAAGCCGTTCCTGCAATAACACCTCTCATTTTCCACTGGTCACAGGCATGCGCTGAACCCTTCCACACCCCTCCAGCGTGCGCAAACAACCCCCCATGTGGGAAAGCACCCCTCTGCTGGCTATTTCTGCCCTTCCCACCAGCCCGGTGCTTTTTCCACCCCGGCACTGGAAGCCCCATGGGATGCGGCACGGTCGGGGGGGGCCAGGGATCCTGCAGGAGCAGGGGGAGCTGCCAGGGGTAGGTGGGAGCTGCAAAACCCCCGTATCTGGAGGGGGATCTCGCAGAGCCAACTTATCTGTCTCGTACGATCAGCCGATGAGGGAACTTGTAGCGGCAGTTTTGCCACACAGTTTTGTTATTTTCTTCTGTGTCAGCGGCACACGTCAGGAAATGAGATTGCTTTACAATTGGTAACCATGGAAAGATGGAAGCAAATTTTCCACTCTCACGTACACCTGCATAATGGGGGCCAGAAACTGGCGGGGAGCTTCAGCCTGTGCCTGTCTACTCCTGTCCCACTGCACTTGGCAAGCAAAAAGCTTTCCACCTTCCAGTGAACATGGAAGTGATGCTGGAGACCTGGATCTGAAGCAGAGGCAATGTGGGACATGCAAGTCTTAACAGGAAAGCATGCCCTTTGTGGAGCGTCATGGGATGCCCAAGGAACGCTGTGCAATTTACCTCTCTGTAAGCCACTCGGTGCATAAAATGCAAATAATAAGCACACACACAAAAAAAATCTCACCTTGAGCTAGAGGCCACAAGTTGCAGAAAGTTAACACAGTTTTTTAAAATGGAAAACAGCACACAAGCTGTACTATATTGGAATGTTAACCTTGAAATGGTCCAGAGGAGAGGACAGTCACTGTACCTAGGTCAGCTACCTCAAATCTACCTCCATAAACTGCAAGGAAGATTCATAGGATAATATTCATCTTGCATAGATCCTGTGTATATATATTGGAAGACTAAATGCTCCAACAGAATAAGCCTATAAAAAAAAGAAAATAAATGAGAAGCAGATATTTAAGAATACAGCTCTCACCTTGAGGCTAAAGAGAGCATTTCAAATACCATACCAACACGATGGAAATGTCGCCGTCCGTGCTCACCTATGTTTTTGCATAAAGGTTTCCCACCCATCGCTCGCTCTCCTGGAGCGTTTCTTACAACTACCTCCCTGAAGCACTGCCATTATTTTCAAATCACATGCAAAGCAGATTAAGAGCTTTGCATTTTTCTAAGGCATTAATTTGGGGAGCAGGGGGCAGGCGGAGGGAGGGGGCTGCCTCAGCACTGTGCACCCAGCCCCTCAGCCAGACACCTGAGACTCTGTTATGTGCCTGAAAAATCCGTGAATAGTCCCTAAGCTATAATAAATAAATAAAGTTTCTCTTTCCTCGCTGGGAAACGCAGGTTTGCTTTGCAGCCTGTATTTCCGACAAGCAGCCACCCGGGCAGATGGGTTCCCATGGGTGCATGGGCACCCATGGTCCCGGCACTTATCAGTGAGTCACTCAGGCGAGGCGATATCCATCCAGACAGGGGGTCCTGATAAGGAAGTTTCTCATTCATAATTGCTCAGAAATCAGATAAACCCTAACTGCTGCAGGGTCACTCTGCTCTCTGGGGTCAGGTTTTCCCCTGCCCTGGCCAGCGGGAGCTCGGTCCTGGCTTTGGGGGGGATCCAGGCTGACCCCTGCACCCCTTGAATGCACCTCCCCAGTGGAACAGCCAAGCCAGCAGCCAGCTCGAGCAGCCAGGAGTCCTGAAGCACTGGGCCCTGCCTGCAATGCTCAGCTCTTTATTTGCTCCACTGGGAAAGTGGAAATACGTATTTTGTACAGGTCACTGCTCTGGAGAGCAGCCAGTACAGAAAAGGCTACATCTGTTATGAGCGGAGCTGGAAAAGGGTGTAAAGGGAGAATGATGGCAACAGTTGAGAAAAAAACGAGGTCAGACAGTGAGCGAAGCAGAAGGGGAGAGTGTCTGAATGGCAGCTGGGTTGAACACGAGGACCATTTTTTTGCCTATCTTGTCCCTTGGGAAGGCAGAACAGTTTTCTTCGCCAACACTCACTGTCAAGTGGAATGAGATCCGTTGGACCTGGGCATCCAACAGGCCCTGAGCACGTTTTTCTGTCTCAGAGATAACCCACGAGCTGCCCTGTTAAACACCCTAAAATCACCCCAACCCACCCTGCAGCAAGCTGCCTCCAGGCAGGCAGCCCAGCTAGATTTAAGGATGCTTTCTGCCACCAGCTCATGTTTGACCAACCAACCTTTGGGGACTGAAAAGCAAAAACATGCCCTGCCTCAAAATAGCAAAGAGTTGGCAACCCAGGGAGGGAGGTTTGGGTTGACCTGGGGGGATTTCTAAATCCAGCCCTGAGCAAAGATGAATTCTTAACCTGCGTCACGTCTGAGCTCAGCGCCTGGCCCCTGTGTTCACCCGTGTACCCGGAGCATCATGGCACATGCAGCAGGGCAGTATGTGGCATCCCTCGGCCTCTCGTGCCGCCGCCTCTTGCCTCCAAGGGCAGTATCAGGACCTGGCCCTTGAAGATAAGATTCAGATCTTGCAAGAAATCGTTAACGCTCACGTGCATCACATAGAAATCTGATACTCGCTGCCATCTAGATCACACAGAAGAGCAACTCCTTGTTTTTTCCCATGATGAAGGTCAACAAGTGTGCAGGGAGAGATATTTGCTGGAAAGCCACAGCTGTGTCAAGATTGAACGCAGCCGCCGACTGACGGGAAGCTGCCAACGGCCTTTCCCCATCAGCCATCTCCCCTCTGCCAAAAACGTTAACCGAGTGATGGGCCTGTCCTTCAGGAGGAAAAAAGCAGTTTTCCTTCATTCTGCGAGGTACAATGCTTTCTATATCGTTTAAAAGGACTATAGTTTAAAAGCAACAACTTGTTAAGACATGACACAGCAGCCGAGCTCCAGTTTCTGATTAGGGAAGCAATTTCAGTAGCCGTCCTTCCTTTTTTAAAACCTTATCCCGGAGCAGCACCAGCCGTGCGGTGGAAGCACCGAGCCCTCGCTGGGAGCAGGACCTGCACAGCAGAGCAAGGGGGAAGGGAGTCCCCTTCATGCAGCTGCTTGTTGGGAAAACACCCCTAAAACCACAAAGAATTAGCTAGGGAGAGAAGGCCCATGGGACAAAGATGTTTTAAAAGCAAAACCTGGTGCCCTGTTCCTCTGCTGGGAAGTGTCTTTTCATCACAAACCAGTTGACATTGCCACATATGTAGCTGGTTCAAGCTCAGTTACCTGGGTATTTTTCCCCAAGATGGTTTCTCCAGCTCAGGACAACCTCACATGAGCGAGCTGCTCAGCAGCTTTTAGATGCTTTTTATCAACCCTGGGCTCTTCCCCCATAGATCCACCCTGAGCAGCTCACCTTACCTCCACTCCCTGCGCCAGTGTGAACCTATTTCTAAGCACAAGCACTGCCAGTGCCACATAAAAACTTCACACCATTTATGGGGAGAAAGAGCATCAGTAAATTTGGGAAGATGAAAAGGAATGGGAAGCACAGACACTCCATGAACCAGATCCACTGCTCCCATCCTGTGTGTAAACCAGATCCTCAGGCCCCAGTTAGTGAACCCTTTAACTATGGTCGTAGTTTTGTGACCTTCACTGAGTTGTTGGGGAAAGAGGTGAAATTACACTTAGAATAGAAGAAAATGGGGATTTTTTGTATTTCCTATCGACCAAAGGAGCTGGGGTTTTTTTAGCTAGTTTTAAGCGTGTTTGTTTTAGTAGAAATATCCTTTTGTTTTGAAATGTGACACGCAGAAGAGAAAAACGAGGAAAGGTGTGAGAAGCGGGCCTGCCACGGGAGCCTCTCCCCAGTGGGACCAGCACACCCCAGGCCACCGATCTGCTCCGTGCTCTTGGGGTGGACGCTGCTGCAGCACAAAGCAGCACACTCCAAACTGCCCTCCCTCACATTCGGAAATGGCCCATGGTGCCGAGGAAGCTGCTCTGCCCTTGGCAGCGCAGAGGATTTCAAGATGAGCACGTCCCTTTAGAAAAGATAATTTGCATTAATTAGGAAAAAAGGCTTTTTTTGCCTTTTCCTACTTCAAAGAGGCTCTGTAATAACTCTATTTTTTGATCTCTTCTAGCGCAGAAGAGGACTCAGACAGGGGTCAGCCAGCAGGAAAAGCCGAAGCCTGGGGCAGGATTCATCTCATCTAACGCTTCCAACAAAGAGTGCAGTGGGGAGGCCAGGAGGGGCCAGCCGAGGAGGTAAGACTCACAAGACCCTTACACTTGCAATACTTTGTGCCTTTATGGTGTAGAGAACGAAGTATATCTTTCCACGAGCCCTACGTAACACGAGCAGCTCGGTGCCATAAGAAAACACAAAGGCAAAGCACATGGAGAAGTTAAAAGAAAAAGGATTTGAGAGTTATTTGCCAGAAGTTCCAGATGTGGACAGGCAGAATGGATAGCAGTGTGTAACACTCATCAGGGCTAGGTGTGCGTGCACAAACCATCAGTAAATATTTGGTGTTCAGAGTAAACTTTGCTGGCAGGAGGTTATGTTGTTCTTTATTGCCCCCTCCTCTCCTGCAGCCTGCAGACCACCTGCTAGCAATCAGATCCAGCATCACCATTTTCTTTTCCTTGACTGTACTAGACATCGCTTCTAGGACATCACTACCTCTGTTATTTAAAAAGTCCAGGCTTTCTGGTGGAAGGAGGCTCTGGGCCCACCTGATTGCATCCTCTCGTGGGCTGCTGTGAAACTTCTCTGGTGTTTGCTGAACCCACTGGCTACCCAGAGATGGGCTCCAGGAGAGCAGGAGGAATTTCACAGCCAACGCTCTGAGCAGCTTGAGACCCTGCCTGAGAACCGCTTGCTCTTGCTCCCCTCCAAGACAGTTAGCATATAGGAAATCATCTTGTTAATTCCTTTTTTTTTTGCCCCACGCGCAGAGGAGCTCTCTGACGCAAGCGCTTGTACTATTCTTACGGCATTCCATGACTAACACCAGCTCACTCCATCACATGCCCATTGCGATCTTTCACTCAATCACTCACCCAATTCCTCTTTGTTTCAACAGAAAATTGCATTAAAAACCTTGAACAGTGAAATCCTTGCATCCTTGTCTGATGCCAACTAGTGAGTCTCTTACAGCGACAATGAGCATGTAAAAAGACTTTAAGTATTTTTTACATACCAAATGCCAAAACCTCAAGCATTAAACATTTAAAACGCTACTAAAAAAACCCTGAATTATTAAGGTCTTTGGCATTAAGGCACCACATTGTTATCAGTCACTTCTCTCTAAACGCTTGATACCACGGACATGCTCTGTTCTGAAGGCAAGTAACATGTTTGCAAAACGCGCTGTGTTTATTATCCCAACAGTCCAGCAGTTTCTCTGGCACATTGTCCAGATCTTCAGCTGTGAAGACACAATCGTATGGTGGTTTTGGAAAAAACATAGCCAGGCAAATAGTCCTCATCAGGAAATCGCTGTTTGTATGCCTACCTGTGACAAGGAAGAGCTAGAAACCACCAGCCAAACTGCAAAATTAAAAAGTACTAGCAGGCACTTTGGACAGAGTTCCTGGGAAGTACATAAAAGCAGTTTTCAGACCAAATTTAAAATCTGCATTAGTCATTTGTGAGCTCTAAAGTAGCCAAAGATGTTGCAATTGAAGAGGAAAGAAAGTTGACAAATGCTTCTCACCACAAATTTACGCATTTGATTTTAACATAACAGTCTTTAGTTCTGTAACTTCAAGACTATAGAAGTGTTGGCCTTGCGAGCTGCCAGGCTAAGTCCTCCTTCACAGGACTATTTCTGGGCATTTTGTAAGTAAAAGTTCCACAGAAAACACCTAGGAAACACTGACTAGCTCAGTCTTTTAAAAGAAACACATGAGTAAAGCTCATCTTCGCTCTCTCAGTGCTGAGTGAAAGGAAAACACCAAACAAAACCGAAACGTGTAAAACCATGCGTTAAGATCAGCCTTGTTTCTCGTTGTCTGATGTCGACCTTAATCAGTCTCCTGCAATATTTCCGGACGTGGAAGCGCAGCAGCAATCACACCCAGCACGAGCGCTGCACTGATGCATTGGGGCATCTCCATTTTGCAGACAGAGAAGGAAACCATCTGCCTCACCAGGACCACGCGAGCCTGTGCCGGGACAGAACCAAAACTCCCAAAAGAGGAGCTTTCAGGCGGGCGAACAGAGCAAACCAGCCCAGGGGCCTTTTCCTTTTGCCACACCGAGGCAGCAACCGCCGCTACGCCCCTTGCAACACGGGGGACCCACTTTCCTGCTGTGAGGGGAAGTGAGGGCTCGCTTCTGCCAGCTTCCCCTGGTATTTCAGCTGGCTTAAGAGGGGAGAATGGCAAAGGACACGGCTGTCACCTCCTGCCGCTCTCCTCTGGTCCGGTCCCCTCAAGGGAAAAAAAGAGCCAGCCTCCTTTGATGGGCTTGTAGGGAGAGACAGAGAACAAGGCACTGGTTTCTTTCTCTCCCAAAATATTTAAGCACAGCACAACCTTCCCGATCGACCCATTTTATAACACATACCATGTCTCTAGCCAGCACGAGAATTAAGAGCATTTCAATTAAAACAAAGCTGTGTGTTTTAATCAAACCACGTTAATTCTCCCGAGTATTATGCGCTATTTGAAGAAGTACACTGAGGTTATAGCCTCCGAGTTCAGGAGATCTCGCACTTGATAAGAATTCTGCACAAACATGGCATTCTTGTAAATCTCGCTGCTTTATGCTGGGTAAGGAGGAAAAACTAGTAGAACAACAGAAGAAAGGTTTCAGTTGTAAGATTTTGTTGCTGTACAAAAAGGAATAGAAATGCAGGTTAAACGGAGTTCACAGGAACCTAATCTTTAATTAATCTTTGAAATAAATGCCTGACCTCACACATACTTTACAGTTAAAACTCAACATTCCTGAAGGGAGCTTTGCTGCCTAATCCAACAAGCTCCCGCTCTGTTTTTTTTTTTTTTAACTAAATACACAATCTTGCTTAAGTTCATTCTCTCAAATCATTGAACAAACAGGAATTATTCAAAAGGTTTCCTTAAAAAGACATGCCTTAAAAGAACCACAATGTAGTGTGTTGTGCCGAGCATCTGGCACGATATAATCTCCTGTAATAAAATATACCTAGCTGGTGGTAGTCTTGAACGTTTACTATAGGAGATGGCATCATTGGTTTCTGTAACTCTGTATGCATTTATATGAAATGTATTTACATTGTACTGCACAGGTTTTATGAAGAGCTGCAAAGCTGAAGCATTCTGGGCTATCTTCAGAGGAGAACTGTTTCACTGAGAAACTATGGGCCGCCCTACCTTCAGGCCACAGGAAAAACTGAATTAAAGATCTGACAGCAGAAGAGAAACTCGTAAAGCCTGACTAGACAATTATTTACTAAAACAGAAACAACGCACACACACATGTGCACACACTCTCTCCCTTATTCTATAGGCATGCAGGTAGCTGGTCTAGTTTTGAGTTTTGTTGCCTCTCGTTTCCAGGACCCATTTGTTGGCCTATTTGTGGTTAGAAGTCGTCTGTGAAGAATTCTGCAAGCTAGAGATTTTTACCACACAGGTAAGATGTACACATTTTCTTGCTTGCGCATGCTTCTCTCTCGCCCCCTCCAGGCTAACGTCATTTTTTCCCCCCTCGTTTTCTTGTGTTTTCCGGAAGAATCCAGTTGTTTTGACTGCTCTCCTTCAATGCCCTCTATTGCTGTAAACATCTTCCCATGAACTTGACAGTGGTAAGACTGCTGGTGCACAGAGTCGCACACTACTGCGCACCCCATCACCTTATCCCTTCACTTTCCCCATATCCCCTGGCATCTCTGACCATAATCTCTTAATATACGGTTGGACAATGTGCTCAGCCTACATTTTATCTAAAATAGATCCTGGTTCATAATCATTCTAAGGACACCAGAAATACAAAGACAACCTCTGCGTACGTTTTGGATCAGAAATGAAGCCTGGTCTTCCATAAAGAACAAATAGGTGGCTAAATTAGAACAAGGCAAAGGTAACAGGTTGTGTAAGACCAGGAACATTGCCAAATCAGCAGGCCCTTAATGACAATCAGGACAGCTTTAACAGAGAAGTCAGCAATCGATGGCACACGGGCAGATTCTGAATAGCGCCTCGGCAGCGCTGGGATCTGCAGCGACTTCAGAGAGGTCCATACTTGCAGCTCCTGCTGAGGCAGCACCTGGGCTCCCTGACCAACACAAGGCAAGACGCCGTCCATGGCATCCCTGGCCTTTAAGCTGTATTTGGCAACTGTTTGGAGCACTAGAGCACAGCAGCTCTACCCTGTGAATTCTCTACAGTGTATTACAAGCAGGGTATCTCCTCCCACCACAAGCAAGAAAGAGTGCTGCTTTCTTGCTCTTGGTTCTGGCACTTAATTGCTCACGTGTTTTTACTGAAGACACTCATGTGGAAACACTTTCACAACTATTTATTTTGGCCAAAGTTGTAACGTATATCATATCTTAGTAAGACACAAAGAAACAGAATTCTAAGGACTCTGAAAAAAACATTTAGCCAAGCCAGTCCATTTATTGAGCCTCTATCAACTAGGTTTTGATTAACAGGGGGGGAAAAGAAAACACTGAGCAATATACAAAATAAATATTGAAAATAACAAAGTTTCCTTCATATGGATAAAGTTTTCTGGGGACCAAGGTTAGAAGAGATAAAATGGATTCTAGTTGGAAGAACGTGCCTCAGGTTTGTTAGAAAAATTTTCCTAGAGAAACAGATTCTCTTAAAAGAAACAATTTTCATACAGCACTACATTTAGAAACTGAACCATATGCTGAAGGAAAAAAACGTAAGGGAGAAAAGGTTTGTATTTACATACAGGACAAACAATACAAAGCATTAGCTGGACATTCTCTTTACATTTAAAGTTTATACCATTAGTGTGGGTGAGCTACTGAACTGGAGAGAGCGCTCTTGAGTTTCTCACAAAGTTACACTACTGCAGGCTCTAGGTGGACTGCGGAACTGTAGACACCTTAGTTCTATCAATCAGTACAGAAGCTGTCAGACAGCACTGGTTGTGACAGATACCATTTTAATAGCGCACGTTTCCTTCAAGGCAAGGATTTAGATGAACGGGCACAGCTTTGCTCTTAGCCTCTCCATTCTTGTTGGAAGAAGACCCACCATCTCCTTACTGAGTTCTAGTTCAGTTTCAACAGCACGGACAGCATCTGGGTACTTCTCACAATAGTCTACCAGAAATGTGTAATATTCCAATGATGTCTGCATATTTTCCAGTTGCTTTTTGCTATCCGAAGTAATAAGCTTACCATATAGTCGTGCAATATGAAATTTAGCCACCATTGCAGGGCGAAGAACATCTTCCTCGAGCTCTTCAGGAAACACCTTATCTGGGTTCCTCAAAGAATCTAAGAAGAGTTCATAATATTTGATTGCCAACTGAGCCAGAGAATTAATTTTTTTAATTGTGTGGGAGTCTAGCTCCTCTAACCTGTTACCAATAGCTACCTTTAAATCCATCATCTCATAATAGGTGTCGGCTAGTTCAAACTGAAGCTGCCTACTAATCAACAGATAGTACTGTGGATTCAAGTCTGCATATATGGGCTCCAGCATGTCTATTCTACGCTTGTGCATTTTGCAGCGTCTCTCATAGTCTTCTTCAAAGAAAGCAAGTACCTTAAACAAAGCACTGTGATCCTGAACAATTTCGATATGGTCAGTAACATAACCATCAACCTGAAAGAACTCTTTTGCTTCCTGAACATAGTTCTGACCAACTAGGAAGATTTCTCTGGCTTCTTGAAAATCTAAAGGATATACACTGCTCACTTTCTCTTCCATGGCTAAGACAGAGTCACATATATCACTCGTCCCAAAAAGGACAGCTTTTTTCCTGCCCTTCTCTTTTTCATCCTCCTCTTTTTTCCTTTGGGCTTTAAGTTCCAGTTGCCTGTCTGGATCCAGCTCTCCTATGTTATCCTGAAATGACAAAGCATACTAATTAAAAATGCATGTGGCTTAAGAAGAGTGACTTACACTGAATCATTTTATTTATGACTTACCTTTGAAATACAAACTAGTTAGCTACAAGACAGAAGACACGACACGTTGGCATATTAGACCTTATAACCACAAAAAATCATGTAAATTACAGTCTTGATTCTGTAAAAATGTAAGACTAAGACCACTTAGTCTCCCTACTCTGTGTGACAATATAGCCAAAACTACAAATGTAAAGCCCAAAGGCCCTGCTTCTGCAAAGCATTTCAGCAAATGCTGAGTTTTAAACATTCAAATGAATGATTAAATGAATGAAATGAACACTTGAATGAATCAAAGGCTTGAGTGAATGAGAACAGCAGCACACGAAACTGCTGCCTATTGAGATGTTCTTCCTAGCAGTTAAATAAGGAGTAACCTGCCAAATCAAGCCGCAAGAAAATGCAGCAGAGAGGAGGGAAATTTGTGAAGTTGCTGTACAAGCAGTGCGCTGATCACACTACAGAGCTGATCTCCTATCCGTGCTTATTTCCAAGGGCCGCGTTAAAGTCAAAGCATACTATGAAATACCTGCTACGTTGCAAGCATCTATTGTATTAGTCATTGGGCAATTGTTTATCATTTGCTACCAACTATGAATTGATTCCTGTTACAAATATCAAAATAGACTTGGTTTGTTTTTAAACAATAACAGCTACAGAACAGATTTTTGGTTACCTCAAGTAACTTCCGAGCGCTTTGCAGGAGATTCAGGCAATACTTAATCCAGCATCTTGCAATTTCAGCTTTTCTCTGTCGAAGGTCCTGTTGGTCTTGCTCCGTTTCACCTATTGAATGGACATAAACACGTAAAAACCTTAGGACAAGTCAAGCACTCCAGCAAGAACCTCAAATGTTACATGCAAAGAATACGTTACTTGTATTTAATTAATTTTTCCTCAGTTTTAGACAGAAACATGTTCTCTGTGTTAGTTTATATAGTACTTCTGTAAGTTGTCATTCTGGTAGAAAACCATATAAATTCACATGGATTTGTCATGCATGCATTCTTCAAAAAAAATAGATCATAATGTACGTTTAAAAAGACCTTTGATCTTTGAGGTGTTTTACTGGAAAAGATTTTCATGTCTCTTTATAACAAGAGAAAGAAATCAGGACAGTTTGTTTTCTGAGATTCACCTGCCTGCCCAGGAATTGTTTCTGAGGATGATTAGGGCATTTGTATTGCAATGGGCCCCAGACTTGCTACCAAAAAAGGGAAGAAAAGTAGGGGAAACTGCCTTTGATTAATCAACCCGATACCAACATAAGATCTATTAGCTCTGCAACTTCTGAATTTTCCTACCCACAGTCTCCCCACTGTTATAAGTAGCAGCACTGCTGATGTCTCAAGATAAGGTTTTCAGAAAGCGAATGGATTTCCAAAAGAACTCATTTCCCAGTCTCTAGGCAGAAGGCAGTGAGTTAGCTGAACAACGAGGGGATGGCTAGCATTTCCTGTTCACCAAATAAAAAGCCAACTTCAGGCTCAGATCCAGTGTTCATTATCTTTCATTAGAGCCCATCAAGTTGTTCTTATTAAGGAAGTAAGAATTGTTGTTAATCTAAGAAAAGGCACCTTTACTAAATATCTCTGTGTTTGTTTAAATTCCGATTAACATGATAAAATGAATGTGCTTGAGAGTAGTCAATGCTGACTGTGTATTAGTCTTTCTGTAAGTCAGAGCTTTTTGCCTAATGATCTTCAAGTCCACAGCCCAGCACTCTGTACCGTGAAAAGGAAGGGAAAACGAGATAAACATTTACTCCATTGAAACAAACACAAATATCACTACTACTATTTGGTGTAGGAGGAAGTCAAGATAGAAGTTAGTTGAGTTGACCAAAAAAATCACACAAGAAATCTATACAATTAAAAATAGGACTCTTATCTACCACTTCCAGTCTTGCACCTGAATTTGAGACCGTAACTGACTGTATGTTTCTACATACCTACTGAAAACATAACCTCATTTTTTTGGCTTAAGTATCATATTAATGAACTCTGACAACTGTGCAGTCAGGTAGCTATGGAAGCCCATCAGCACTGATTCAGACCTACTGAATATTTTGTAGTATACTGTTTTCAAACAGCCTAACAGATTAGCATAACCTGACTCTTGACAGCCCTGTTTCCCTGAAACTAAAAAGCTTTTGGACGTCATCTTCAAAGTACTTAAATAGTAAGAAAGGCAACTGCATAGAGTTCTATATTTTTGGGGCTAAGAGAAATACTAAAAGCAATTAAATTAATGTACTGTCACTGAACCTCAATTAAATAAAACTCAGTTGTGCCTATTCAAGTTATATTTTAACCTGAAATAACAACATCAGTAGATTAAAGATCTTGTGTTCTAAACAGCTCAAACCATTACAAGTTAACCAATATATTCACTGGTCAAAGTCAGAGCTGTGAACTCACACAGGGGCTACCCTGAGTATTTGCTCACTCTCCAAGAGTTAGAGCTCTATTGATTTGAAGCTTTCAGTTGCCCAAGACAGAGAATGTAAAAGGCTGTGCTGCAGATAAGCAAAGACTAAGCCTAAACCAGAGGATTAATGTTGAGTCCTTAAAATTGTGGTCAGTTCTCTAAAACTTTCTTTTCTTGATCATCTGATCTGAACCACAAAGTTGATCCTTTGCAACAATACCCAAAACAACAAGGAGGGGACCTACAACTCCAAAAATAGCCATTAATGAGGCTGCAGCATCCAGCAACAAAAGACAATACAAGTAACTTCTACATTTGGGGTTTTTAAGAGTTGCACATTCCCTCCCTCTTAAAACTATTCCCAGGAAGCATCTGTTTTGGTTCATTGAATTATTGCCCTCTGATCACAGAGAAGCAAAGGTAAGCTGCATTTTAAGCACATGTAGAAGGACACATGGGTGAACAGAGACATTGTCACTATTGAAATGGATAATGTTTCAAATTTCACTTTTATTCTGGTACGCTTTCTGAAACACCAGCAGGAAGCACTTGAGTTTTCCTCACAGGGTTTACTCATAGCCAATCTTAAGCTGTAGTAGCAGCTCTTCAGAAACATTCCACTTCATCGTTAATTAAAAAGATCTTAGAAAATTAACACTGGGATAAGTTTTGTACATACTGCTAGACTTCACTTCTAACATTAGGTATCAATGATGCTTAATTCACAGTATTTTATTCAAAACTTTTATATGAACTTACTGTCTTCAGCAGATGGCACCTGTCCAGCTTGGCTAAAGATGACACTGGCCGCTGCTAAACAGTGTCGGGACTCCATAAAGCATTGCTGAGTGAAACAGAAACGGCAGCATTTATCATTGGTATAAGCAGCCCAAGCACTGCTCTCAGCTTGGCTAAACCCCTCGCCTCAGATAGTAAAAATACACAAACACAAGGGAAATTACAGAACTGAGAGGCTCTGGAGCATATTCCCCTGGACACTGGAAGAAACGACACAATTTTTCCACATCTACTATCGAATACAGTATTTTCTAACCAACCATTTTCTCTCTACCACAGCCACAATAACAAGCCTTGCTTTTAATATT
This sequence comes from Phoenicopterus ruber ruber, assembly GCA_009819775.1. Classification (NCBI taxonomy): domain Eukaryota; kingdom Metazoa; phylum Chordata; class Aves; order Phoenicopteriformes; family Phoenicopteridae; genus Phoenicopterus; species Phoenicopterus ruber. Next base: position 4,761,811 of record CM020221.1, read on the forward strand.
AGATACATACATTGTGAACATTTTGACTCTTCTGATCTATGCTACTATCGCTTCTTTGTGGTAAAGGAAGTGATGTCTTGTGGTAAAGATTGTATCATGGGGTGTTGGTCGGAATGTTGACTTGTACATCCAGCTCATTATGTGTCAGATTTAGATTCCTTTACTCATATTTGGCAGTGCATTGTTTAATAAGTAGTGCTATCAATGCATCAGAGACATGGAAATTACAGGTTACTATTGAAATTAGCATTAACTGGCTCAGGTATGGCAGAAGTCTTTTAAAGTCAGAAGTCAGAAAAGAGCATCTGAACAGTCTGGAATATAGAAATTCCTCAATAAAACTGCAGCATTTCCTAACATAGCGGATTATTTAGAGTCAACACAGATGTGTGGAAGCAAACAGCTGCCATCTTGCATATTCACTTTAACGTTCACATAGGCTCAAACAAGTCTTAAGCACATGCTAAGGTACAAAGGACAATAATTTATAGGAAGCATACATGTGCAATACCTCGGCCCTCAGATGTTTTTGTTTTTAAACTCCTAACTAGAGGAGAACAACATAATTATAAGAAACAATTTAAAATCAAGTGATTATAACCTTAAAGTTTTACTTACAAGCATCACGTCACATCATTGCTGATACTTCATAAACTACAGAGCTTTTCTTATGTCTACACCCTGCTCATTTTTCCCATTGCCATCACACCACCACAGGAAAGCACTATGTCCTCTTCAGAAAAAAACTGACAGATATTTTATGTCAGAAGACAACTCATGGTTTTATAGGAGCACGTTTTTAATTTGACACGCAGCCCCGTCTCAAACAGCTGTTTAAACAATTGTCTTACTCAATAGTTACATTTATGATATAATTAGAGCAGAAAAACACTAGGTGTGTTACCTTAGAGAGATAGTACTGTGACAAAGTAGCAGCATTGAGTGCCCATTCTACTGGGTAGTAGCCACAATACTCAAGCTGTCGTTTAAGAGTAGTATGGCAATACTGAGCAGCCTTCTCAATCATCTCCAGGTGTTGGTAGACTTGTGCCAGATAATACAGAGTATGTGTATAGGCTTTTTCAAATCTGGAAAAGACAAGCAGCTCTTCAGATTTCTTCCTTTTTTCCTCCCTAAATACACCCTCATAAATTAAAAAAGTAATAATAATCTAGGTATGCTGCTACGCACCCACCTTTTGGATCTTTCTTGGTCTGTGAGTTTTTCTTCTTCTGCCATGAAATGTTCACTGGGATCCAGGGGAGGATTTCCATCCTGCAAGAGTACATGATATAGTCAGTAAACTACATTTCTCTTACTCTGCAACATACTGCTCCCTCTTCTGGCTGCAGATGATTTACCCTTGAATCCCAAATTCAACAAAACTTCACACAACACATCTACAGCTACCTGAATGTCACATCTCTGGAGCAATTCCACAAAACTCAGGAGATTTAGAGGATGAAAGCCACAATTCCACATGGAATTACGAGGTTTTCAGCTTGTAGAAGACTTCTGCTTACATACTTTAAAGTAACGCATGCTGCCTGCACCAGAAACACTCAACCTGGATTCTACAGGACTATAATTGGGTGTCTTTATTTTGCACAATAACATAATGGTTTTTAAAGCATCAATTTAATACTAAGCATTCCTTCAAGTGTGAAATATTTGCCCAGCTGCACTAATCAGTAACAAGAAAACATCCTGCAGGAAGTACTGCAAAGAACATCATGTGCAGAGCGCTCAGCAGACGTGCTGTAAAGACTTACCACTGTGAAGCGACTCCCTTATTCACAAGCTGGTAAGACTATTTACTCAAATATATGAACGAAACAACAGGCAATGTCTTTGGAGGATGAAGCTGCTAAACCTTGCTATAAGGCATGGCCTACATGCAAGTTCTAAATGAAGTAGTTCACATCATTAATAAGTGCTTTTTTGTTTTTTAAACCATGAGTTCTGTCAGAATCCTTATACAGACAACTATACATCTCTTAGCATTGCTCTGTTCAACCTTGCCGTAAAACAACGGTCAATAAAATCAGAATCAGCATAACTGGCAAGCCCAACAGATTAACATTGCTTATGGCAAAGTTTTATTAGTCTGTGCTTATCTAATTTCCTTTGTAAATGTGAATAACTTCAGATGGCAATTCTAAAACACTTCAAATGAAGGTGTCTTTCTAAAGGTGGCTTTTTTGCATTACACAGTGCCTCCTGAAGGATGTTCAACACGTCTGCTAGCAACACAGCCCAGTTTAGTATGCAACTTTCCTAGCCCTTTCCTATCCCCATTTATTTCTTAGCCCAAGAGAAAGTAAGGCAACAAATAAAAGGCAGTCCCAAGAAATACTTTTCATAAGATAATGCAGACTGAGGCAGGAACAGAAGCAAGGGTAGGGAATGCATTCACTTCAAAGGGAAGAAAACATAGTCTTAAGTTTGTACTTCTCATTAAAAAAGTCCTGAAAGGACTTGCTTGTTTGCTTTTAATGGAAATATTTTATTCATCTTCAAAGATGAACAAATAGGTCCACAGTAAAAACATGAAGTATTCGGCAGCATTGTTCAATCCACTGAAATATATGGTAGTACCAGTTCAATTCCATAATCACTGGAGCAAGTGCCAGAATCTTCTTTTAGAGGCAAGGTGGAAGCCGACAATATCATGCCTGGCTGGGTATAAATATCTAAATTGAACATCAGGAATTAATTAGAGAGAGGGTCTGTAGAGAGATGTAGTATCTCTAGTTAGACCAACCAATCCAGAGGGCGGAAAATAAACAGACAAGCTTTTCAGCACAAGTGGGTTTTCTTCTGGATCCGTTACCTCTCCTATCCCTGTAGACCAGCATGGCTACAAAGGTGGGAATATGGCAGTAACCAACCAATTTAAAATTGCCACGAGAATAATCCGTGCTATAAACCAAGTTCATGTAAAACCTGAACTGCAATTTCATTAAACTAAGTTCTGTCCAACCTTTATAGCTGTCCTGAAACACAGATACTGCTCCTTTAAGGCCACAAATGTTTTTAGCTCACTCGAGAACTGTCCCTGAGGCAAGTCAGTGTAGGAACAGCTTTGCAAAGAGCTTAAAAATATCACAAGGGAGTCTTTGTTGATACACAGCAGAATCCACAACTCAAAAGGTTGTTTAATATGCATGAGGGGTTTAGCTGTTTATCAGACTGTCCGCTTGGACATGGAACTAAACTACTTGCCTCTACACAATATTGTGCACAGTCAGAGCAAACCAAGCAAATATTACAGTTTTGCTTCCTTTTCCCATTGAAAGCAATGGATTGACATTTTATAGCATTTCCAAGACAAGATTAAGAACAGTCTTAATTAAAAGCCAAATTCTACCTGGCTTCAACTTTGGATTATCAACTCAAAGAGCTTTCAAAAAGGGCCACTATTTTTGAGCAAAATTACTTTCCTGAGTAAGTCCATTTTGAAATTAGCAAGTGATCCTCTAGTTTTCCTCTTCCTACGCTAGCAGTACAAATCATATCACTTTTCAGAAGTATCACAGCAGCCAGTATAAAGCTCAGAAACTCAAGTTCCATCGTATTTTTTTTTCTCAAAGATTACCTAAAACTGGCACGTGAAAGTAAGACCTGCCACAATATTAATAAACACAGTACCTCTTTCATGTATTGATTATACAAGGCTTCTGCAGATTCCAAGTAAGTTTGCGCAGTTTTAATTTCATCCCTTTCAGACCACAGGATACCTAGATTGTTCTAAAGGTAGAAGGAAAAACAAAATAGTTATTTTCCCATTACGTTCCGTTTACTTTACACATTTTCTCCAAACAATTTATCAGTCTTCACCCCTATATATATGTGTTCTAATACGATGGATTTCAAAAAGCAAAAATTGTGCCCACCCATTTTTTCGCAGTTGCTCAAAAAGGAATGTTCTCACACAGCGGCAAATACATACAAAAGTCACCTAACGAACTGCAATTTTCTGTGTCTACTCTGCTAAATTAGGAGTGGTGTGTTCACATAATGAGCTTTTTCCACACAGTATGTTCTGTATGTGATTCATGCAGCTTTTATATCATACACATCATCATAAAAAGAGCCAAGGAATTAGAAATTTGTCATCGTGATTGTAGAAAAATTTAACAGGAATAAGATATGCTAGGAATGAATGCTTGTATATTTTCAACAATGAAAAGAGATTGAAAGAACCGTTAAGATGCAAAAGCTACAGATTACTCCTTCAATTTTAAGCTACAGCAAAGCACATAATAACATTACCGCATCTGTGAATCCACCTTTTACAAAAAAGTACCTCTAATTTTACTAATAAGGATGAAAGCATTAACAACAATCCATGTGCTAATTTAATTCCTAGACAGTGTTATTACAAAACACAACAGGGCTAAAAAAAAACCAAACCCTTCAAAAGACTTAGAATGCATAGTTATGTGCCAGCCCTGCATCCCTTTCAATTCCATTTATTTTATTATTTTTAAAAGAAAGCAGCACAAGCATGATGTTTATGAACAGAAATACTTTGCCCACGGCCGAGCAGTGGAACGTACCAAATTTAATCAGACAGAAACTGTGCTACACATCCTTATGCAGAAGCTCTGAAATTGGAAGTAGGGCTACAGAAACACGCACAGCAGGAAAAAGGAATGCTCCTTTTTCAAAATAGAAGTCAGTGCCATGACAATATACTCTGTACAATCTAGAACGTGCCGATGGAGAAGTACGGCCACTGTTGACAATTACTGCTTTTACATCAGAATTTTTCTGGATTAAATACTCAAGTCTTTTACAGCCCCTTGGGACAGAAAGCTGAGGGTACGTTCATTTATCATCACCGCTCTCAGCCGCATGCCTGATGATAGCAGACCTGTCTTCTGTTGGACCACAGCACTTCCCATACAAACACAGAAACTTTCTCCTGCTGTTTCGTAAAGGCCCCCAAACAGGAAAATCCATGCAAAGGACAGCATCCGTCCCATAGAGAAAAGTACTGCTTTCCAGCACACCAGTTCAAAAGCACAGTGGAATCCCTGGTACCTCAGCCACAAAAGCAACAACGCCCCAGCAACACACACTGGGAAAACGTTATCTTATTCTGACTGGCTTCTCAAGCAACCTCCAATCGTATAAGGAGTAATAGATTTGTAGCAGTGTACCCAAACTGTCACACTGAAGGATGATGAGCAGACGTAACCTCATGAATTCCAGACAACTCAGTTAATTTAACCAATGTAAGACAAGTGACTGTTTAACTAGCGCCTTTCCACATGAACAGACAATTCCTTGACAGTTTTGCAATGTTTGACAAGGAAGTACTGCTAAGCCTTTTCTAATTAGAGCAGCCATTTTTGACAGAGACATCTAAATAACTGCTCTAATTTCAGGTCTAGAGATCGATATCTAACTATACACCAGCTACCATGATGGAGTGGTTGAGCAAAGGCCCTTTTGTGAATCCTCGTATGATAAGAACTAATTTTGATAACAGTATTTCTTTCTTCAGAATAAAGAGGTGAATATTATTACTTCTAGCCCTACAAGACTATATTAAATATAGTCTCACCTGGAATAAAACATAATAGATTAAGTAATAACAGGCAAGGCCGAAAAGCAAACAAGTGACAGCTTTTGAGAACAATTTACCTTTTCAGGATACTGCATAAATAAAAGCATCTCCCAATGTTACTTTGACAACAAATGACAGTTAAGGAATCACAAATAAGTTCTGGACATACTGAGGTCTTCTACTAATTTATTCTTCCTCAGTTCTTACAAGCTCTGTCTCAGTCTATCCCGAAGAGCACGCTGCTTTGTCAACACCTAGTTTCTATTAAGAGAACACACTGTTAGATGCTCTGCATGCCCAAAGGCATCAGCAGCAAGTTGGAAAGAGAACAGCATCCCTCCACAGCCCTCACCTGTGAATTATTTCTTCGAGCACAAAACAAACGCCGGCAGCCCTGATGTTTTTGTTATTATTAAACAAGCCATACCCATCAGGGGATGGGAGTGCCATGAAGCCCCGTTACCCCCTTTCCAGCCCGTTGCAGAGACCACGCAGCACGGCCCACGGGCACAGCACCCCCCACTCCGCCTGACCCCCCGGCCGCACACCACCCAAATACCCCCCCGACTCCCAGAACCCCTCAGAGCCTCTCGCCGCAGGCTGCCGGGGCAGCGCGCACCTCACGCCCCTTCGGCCTTCACAGCCCCAACCCACCTGGGCCTGTATGTAGAGGGAGACGCAGTCTGGGGAGAGGCGGTGCGGCTCGAGGAGCTGCGTGCAGCGCTGCAGGTGCTCCTCGCCGGCCGACAGCTCCTCGGTGTCGGTGTGGTTGACGCCCAGCTCGTACTCCAGCACGGCCCGCCGCACGGCCAGCAGCCGCGCATCGCCGCCCTCCTCGGCGGCGCTCAGCAGCTGCTTGACCTCCTGCAGCAGGGCCCGGGCGCTGTACTTGGAGCGGTAGGGCTCGGTCTCCGGGTCCTTGCGCGACTCCACGGCCGAGAGCGTCCGGGCGGTGCGGAACTTCTCGCACACCGCGGCCCACCCGCCACCCGCCGCCGCTGCCGCCGCCATCTTCCCTCCGCCGGCCGCCCAGCGTCACGCGCGCCGCCACCTGACGCGCCGCCGGCCAATCAGCGCCGCGCGGTGGGGGCGGCCCCGCCCCCCCTCCCGCCCCGCCGTCATGGCGACCGCAGCGGCGCCCTCCTCCCGCCGCCACAGCGGGGAGCGGCCCCGGCGCCCTGCGGGCTCCACGGGGCTTCCCCACGCTCCCCTCTCCCGCTGTTTCAAATTCTTCGTGTTCTTCCCCAGAGCCTCTGTGACGGCGTCGAGGGCAAACGGTATGAAGCGTTGAGAATCAGCAGACGGCGACAGGCGAGCGGGAGCACCCTCAGGGCCACCACAGCCCCGGTGCCCGTGGGACACTCTCGAGGAAGGGTGCTGAGGGGCTTGGTCTCAAATTTTTCTGAAAAAACATTTTTTTTTAGAACCAGATTTTTTAATGCAAGGGCTGCTGAACAGGCAAAGTGCAGTAACTGTCCATGTTCATCACAGTATCGTTCCCCCACAGCGCTGCGTTTCCAGTCACTCACCCTGAGACGCATATGGCGTTTAGCTTAATGGTGGGAAAATGGCAGCAGCTGGTTTGCCAGGCAAAAAGAAAAATCTTCAAAAAAAACCCCAGTCATTTCAGCAAATGTGATTTTTAGCCATCCTCAAAGACAGGCTGCTTTATCAAGGAATACAGACAAAGAGGAATGTCTAACAGGCTTTTTTACTTTTTGATAAAAATCAGCTCAGTCCCATAGCTGTACCGGAGATTAATCAAGTGACCTGTTAAAATCATGTCCCCGGTTTCCGTTCTTAAACCAGTTGTTTTTCCTGAAGCCGCCATCACCTTGCCTCCCGTTTCCGAACCTGGAGAACCCTCGTCCCGCCTCCTGCGGGTACTCTTCCAGCTCCGGCAATTCCTTTGCCACCGACAGTTGCCAGCGCCTGGTGTCCCTCCACTGTTCCTGAAACAAGACCAATATAACGAGACTTTATGTGCCTGCAGGTGTGTCCAAGGTACTTTATATCATTAAAAGCAACATTGCACACAAAGGCATTTCCAGACAAATCCCACTCTTGCCAAAACAGGTTGGCAGATCCCTCTTGGGAGACAACTCACAGTCCTGTGACAAAGGATTAACAACCCCAAAGAGACAAGAGGGAGTGAAGTCGACAGAGAACTGGTTAACTCTCAAATACGCTGGAGAGGTCAAAACCCAGAGTAGCCAAAGAACACAGGATTTTGCTTAATAAAATCAGGTAATATAATGAGAACTGAAATGAGAAAGAGGCATGACAGGGTATTTTCTAATAACTGTGCTGTGCTCTTTCTAATGACTGCATTGTTTATGCAACGTCCTTATTAAAACACAAACTTTATCCTCCCAAACCACCCTATATTTAATCCTATATATGGCAATCACCAAATTTCAAATCACCAGGTTCCAAAGCCAATTCTGGCTACAAAAACATACCTGTATGTTACTCAGTTCACCAACAGGGATATCAAAGCACACCCCCTATAACAGAAAAAGAAAGAGGCATTTGCTTTCCAAAGATAAATCCAAGAACAGAGACACACAACTCCAGACAGGCAGCACCTGCAACTGCTCATACACACTAACGGTAGAAATCTGAAATGGCAGAAAGCGTGGTCTTTTGGGGGAAGCTTTTTATAAGCTAAAGAAAAAAGCAGTTAAAACACAAAAGCTCAAAACAAAATGCAGATTCAAATACTCTGTGCTGACAGCAGCATTGCCTGCAATTGGCCTGTCTGTTTTAAAATAAGACAGGCATCATTTGGCACCCCAAGCTCTCTGAGAACACACTCGCTCAGGAGACGAGTGTCAGACACGTCAGGAACCAGGCTGACAGTCGGGTGAATACTGTACCGATCAGGTCAGGCAGTCAGTCACTGCCCTACTCTACAGCTGTCTTTTCAATGCAGTGGTATATAGTGTTAGCACAAGGTTACAATGAAAGAATAAAGGTCACAACCACCACTCCCACTATACACATATTTCTGATGCTTTTTTTTAGGAGAGAATTCCTGCATTACCATTTAGGAGCAATGTCTCCATTCAAATAAGTGTCTTTTAAAACACTCACCTAGTTTTAATACTTTTTTTATTTTAATAGCGTATACATAGACAGCAGTTACAGGGGGCCTCACAGTAGGCTATCATTTTCTGAGAAATGAGATTGAGTAGAGGTAGAGTGAGGTATTAACATTTCTATACTGGTACTTCAGAACTCCTGCCTCAATCACTGCAAAAACTGGCCATATGTGTACACACACCCACCCTCCTTCCCCAAGGTTGGGCCATCTTACCGTCTTCCCCTTGAGGAAACGCATTGCGGAGACTTTGGCATCTACTTCCTCGCCAAGTTGTTCTTTTAGTCCTCGCCAGGCATAGCTCATTGTACGCATTTCTATTGAACACTGTAACACCATGGTCACAAAGCCCTTCAGGAAACAGAGAAAAACGTTTACAAGGCTGAACTTGGTCAGACAGCCTGTAACTCACTAACTAATGAACTATGCAATAACTTGTTATTGTAATGTCGTATTTAATCCTAAGAAATTTGCTTCCTGAAAGTGAAGCAACTAAAAGCCTCCTAAGAAGCTGAAGGCATCCATTTAACCTAGGATTGCCCATTGATATAAAGGCCAATAGCATTTCTGTATTCTAGCCAGAAGCAGAGACATATCTATTCAATACATAAAGAAAGTTATGGCTAGAAAAGGGGTAAAAAAAAAAACAACACAAACTGATACAAGAAGCACAGTCCAGTCACATACTATTTCCAAAATTGTGTTACCACGCAATGAACTGGGCCAAATTCTCCCTAAACGCATCGGAAAAAGGAAGGGCTGTACTTTTCTTCTGTCAAGATCTCTTTGAAATCAGGTAATAGCATGCTAGGCTTACTTGAAATATTACAGGAATGTAAAACACTTCCTGGGAAGGGAAAACTACAATAGCATGAACCAATCTATCAGCTTGTAAAATTTCATTAGTTAAACTCTCTTAAAGCATCAAAGTCTTCTGTCACTTAGATGTCTGGAGAAATTTTAACTCTCATTACAAGAAAATTTACTAACTGATTTTGAGTTTCTCTGGTTTCCTGCACAGTGCCAGTAAGAGCTGATTTCAGCTAAGGAACGAGCAACAAACCAGAAGCTGGGGATAACAGCTATTCAGAAACCCTACTGAAAGAGCCCAAGAAGATGCTGCACTTGGACTGGACACAAGCAATTCATTTACGCATTCTTGTTAACACAGGTACAACATTATTTACCGCAGTTGAGTTGAGTAAGGAACGCTGCTGTATGTAAGATGCCCCAGAAATATGGGCTAGAGCTGCAGCCAGGGCAGCAACCGCCCCTTTTTCGTCTATGAGCTCTTGAGCAGATTTTCTGAAGTAGTCTACTGCAGAAGGAGGAATGGCCTCCAACAACCTACATGGTGACAACAAAAGTTTAAGAGATCAGCAAAGGGCAGTGTGAAGTGCAGTCATGTTTAAGATACAGCTTTCAGACATCTTTCAAGATTAACAAATTATCTCTAAAAGCCTTGACTATCATGCTCATACTTCACTACCACTCATTTAATTCAGCACCTTCAGGATGCTGAATATCCACCTTCTCTGTTTGTTAAGCCAATTCTCTTGAAAGATGTGTTCAAAACTGAGGATGTGCATGTGGCATGCTTGAGAGCATTGATAAAAACATTAAGGGAAGGCTCTAAACTATCAGCATTCTTAAGGCCATACCCAAAAATCCACAAGATTGGATTGAGTGTTGCCAGCAAACCCAAGAATCCCTTGCTTTTACTTCACAAGGAGGAGAAGCAAACCACCACAATGCCACTGCTGGGCTGGGGCAAGGCACTTGCTCTCAGTGAAAGCTGATTAAATTGGTTATTTCTGGGAGAGGTAGCAAAAACAAGCTGGGAAATTGAGAACAGCTACTTCTCTAATGCCTTTTTTGGTACAACAGCACCTCCCACCATTTTTCAGTATGTGGTGAACCCAACGCCATGCCCGTGATCTCCCTCACACTGGTCAAATCCTCGTTAATTCTAATAATCTCTGCCGACACAATTTCCACCAATGGGGCAGCAAATGTAAACAGAGCTGCATGGAATAAAAAAAACAACCCTTGAGAATAAAATGATACAAAGAAACACAGAGTCAGGCTACAACATCCTCACTATTACTCCTCATTATACTAAGTATTGCTCTTTACACACTGCTAGTCTATCATGTGAGCAGACAAAGTCAGTTTCCCTGAATGACAGTAACTCCTTGTTCTGCTATTGATAGATTTCTGATGATATAAACAAAGGCTAATATTTTCAAGAACTTAGAGAACATTATGTTCTATGAAAAGGTCTATGTTCAAGCACACAGAGGTTTATTGATATCATCTTATGAAAACTAGTCAGTATCTACATGCAAAGCAGCTTTTACAACACAGGCAAGAGATGCTCACAGACAGGTCTGATCCCTTAAGGCTTTGCATTAACAGCATTGCTGTTGGCAAGATCTCTAGACACCTTTCAAGAACAGGCAAATAAACTTACTTTTTGGCATCATTACTTGAAGCTTTAATTACATCTGTAGCAGAGGGAACACCTACACGCTTAAATGTAATCCCCTGAAATCAAGAAAACAAGTTACAATTAAAGGTATTTTCAGCACTCTGCAACTCAACCCTACCTAAATCACATTATTGAGACCTCTAGTTACCGTTTAGAACATCAACAGTCTTTACTTAAGTTATTTCTAAAGCTAGAATAAAGCTTTTAAGTTCCCGCCTTTGTTAATCTGGAGCTACTTTACACCAATTTACACACAGATTGTAACGCGAGGCACGGTCTCCTTCAAGCGTTCCTGTCACAGTCTGCCTGATGACATCAACAGAGTACTACCAACATGGGAAAACTCATGAGACGTTAGAACGGGCTGATAGAAAAGCATTCACAAACACTTACCAAATATCAACATTTTTGGCCTACTGGACTACGGGACATGAGTCCCATGCTGGACTCATAAGCAACCCATGGTTACGAAGTCTCAGAGTGGCAGAGTCTTTTTAGGAGCTGAATAATTTCATTAAGCAGAGGTCTGAGGTACAACTCACCGCTTTGTGCTCAACTTGTTTCAGAAGATCTTCTTCTCTTCTCTGAAATAAACAAATGCAGATCCCGGTCCGGCCAGCTCGACCCGTACGTCCAGAACGATGGATGTAGGAATCAACATCCTTCAGAAATTCAGATTAACATGAGAAAACCTTGTATCATTTCAACTGTTGACATTTATACATTGTAAGAGAGAGAAAATGCAAGCTAAATTCTAATTCAGAAGCCTAAGGAGTGATACATTACGGTTTTATACCCAAAACTGTAAGTACACACAAACGACTCGGGTTTGTGTATGCTACCCTACCCAAGGCATACTGCCTCAGGTTTCACAAACACTACTGACATAAGTTATTTTAAATAAAAAGCTCCACTGGAGTTTCAAAAGAAGAAAAAGGCAGCAGGAATATTTTAGAATTCCTATGAAACTCAACATTCAGAAGGGACTCAAAAATGCTGAAACAATGTCAAAGGCTATCTTACGACTTTCCAGAGGAACCAAAACCCATCACTTTTACTTTAATCAAAGCTCAAAATAGAAAAGCTTAACTAGGAAATTCTAGGCCTGCATTTACAAGAAATCCACTTCATTTGTGAGTCAAAACATAATTCTGGTAAAACAGAGGAATAACCCACTGTTCTGCCACAAAAAAAAAAATTACAATTTCAGTTTCCCCTAATGACTTACTTTTGGTGGTGAACACTGTATAACAAGGTCAACCTCAGGAATATCCAAACCACGGGCAGCTACATTTGTTGCAATCAGAACTTCAAACACACCATTCCTAAATCCTTTTAATGTAACTTCTCTCTGTTTCTGTGGAATGTCACCATGCAACGACTGGGCATCCTGTCAGTGAAACAAACCATTAAGAGGTCATTTAACAGGGGAGTCTAGGCTACAGTATCTAAAGACATTTAATTACAAAACCCAAAATATTGTGCAGAGCAACAGAAAATAATTACACCGCTGATACCAAAGGAATATAAAGCATCCTACTTGGTGGTTTGAGCCTTCTCTGGGACAATAACACTTATAAGCAGTAGTTTAACCATGACGTTACTACTTGTAGCATACCAACAGCGGACTACAATTTGCAATCTGCCACGCCAACGAGGGCCCACTTCAGCTTTCACTTCCACTGGAACAAATGGAAGCAGCTTTACTTAAGCAGTGCTTGTCAAGAGCTAGCAGGAGACTTTGCTCCCTTCCCTGGGAAGCCATCCCAAAACACACAGAAGCTGAAGTGAGGTTTTCAGGGCATTCCCAAACCCTACAGGTGATCTGAACAACCTCCACTTTTAATGGGACAAGAGACAGACAAAGTGTTTGACAAGGAGAAAGAGGAGAGTCACAAGCTCAGCATTCAAATGAGTAACGTGCTAAAGCAGAACTTACTAGCGTAAGAGACAAACGCGTCACATACTGACACAAGAACAAAGTCATTAGATTTACTGTGAAAGCAGGAGGGCCAACAGACAAAAATTGTTGCTGCAAGATTTTAATGTCAATGGTATATGATATTTATCAAATACTGAGCAAACCACGTATTCCCACCACTGCTCTTTGGCCATAAATTAGTATTTAGTATCAAACAGGATTTTCTCTGAAAAAAATCTGGTACCTTTCCCCACTCTCAAAAAAAGGGTGCTAATTCAAGCAAGCATAGAAAACATGCTCAATATATCACCCGAGGTCTGAACAAACTATTAAATGACTTTCCAAGGACAACAGGACATTCTGTTCTACCATATTAGTTGGATTTTCCTGAATACTGACTGTTAAAAGAATAAAAGCCATTAAGAGACGGGAATCCAAAGAGCACACTAACATGAGATGGAATATGTGCACTATACTAGCTCTTGTTTATTACCGTTATTACCATCTCTTGGTTTTTCAGCATATGCTGCATATTTTCTATTGATCCTGTCCTGCATGATTTTAAAGCCAAAGGACTAAATTCATAATCACAGTCAAGAGGGTATTTGAATTGCAAAGCTCTTTCAGAAACAGCTTTTGTAAGTCTTAAAACCACCCACAGAAACAACTTCATCCACACAGTTGCAACCTCATAGTTATTTCAGGGCACTCAACCCCTGAATACCCGTAACTGCTGCTCTCCATTCAGACCCCAGTACCTGTTTGAGCGAAGCATTCATAGCCAGTTCATTTGCTTCCTTTTTGGTCTCACAAAAGACAATGGTCCGCCCATGGCTGCCACTGTAGACTTGAATGATATCCCCAAGAACTCCTGCTCTCTGGGATGAGCGACACTGTATAGCCAAGTGCTGTTTGGGAAAGAAACATGATAAGCATCTATGTTAAATCTAAGCCACGCGTAGGACAGACAAAATGAACGCAAAAAGTTTGTTTGTTTGTTTGTTTAAGCTTGCAAACTACTGCCCCCATATGGAAGCTCTGCTTAAAAAAATTTGTGTGTTAATCATGTGAAAAGTCACTCCTCCCCCCCATTTGTAAAGTCAATGCAGAACCCATCTCATCCAGGCCACATGCTCTCAGGACCCGCACTGCTCTGCGGCAGAATCACTCACTTCCACAGTCGTGGCAGTCCTTTGAGTCTTCTTTCCGATCAGGTCAATCTGTTCATATTCATCTTTCATGTATTTTTTCGCTACATCATATACCCATCGTGGACAAGTTGCAGAAAACAGCAGCGTCTGGGGGTTGTCCTCAGAACCTGGAAGGAAAGGCCACCGATTCCAGTCATCATAACAGACTGAAACTTGAGAACTGATAAAAAAGCAGCAGGGTTCTCTCAAATTGAGTTTATACGCGCAGTAAGTCAGCTACAAGAAACCTTAGAAGTAATGAAAATATTTTTAATACCTTTTACACACCAAAGGCAAAATTACAGTAATTTGAACAGAACCAAGTTGAATCCTTCATCCTGCCTGAGAAAAAAATGTAAGACGCATTTCTACATCTTCTGCTAAAAATGGTTTGGACTATGCCTGAAGTCCTCCCACATACCCGAAAGGACTCTGTCTCAATCCCTCCTTGCCCAGTATGCCAATATTAACTAGCTGTGAACAGTACAGCTACATGCAAAGAAAAAAGGCAGGCTAAAATGAACACTTTTTAGTGTCCTTTTTAAATAGTAAGACTACCCCAGGTAAGAACAGTTTAACAAACAGTATCTTCAAAAAGTTTAACCCGCCTCCATAGCTCCACAGGATCAGACAGAAACACACATTGCAAAAGAGCGCTTATTATTCCCTACAATTTATTTCCCAGTTATGAAGAAAACTTTTAAGATGGAATAATTATGACAACTCTTCAAAAACTATATAGATTTCCTTTTTTAGAAGATTGTCTGTAGTTTTTGGCTGTCAGGACAAAGACCAACTCTACAGAAATGTGGAGAATGTAACAGTCAAGTAAAAATGACAGTGGCTGTACTGGGTCAAACCTAAGATCCATGAAGCTCATATGCTGTCTTCAACAGCAGCCGAGCTTACTTAACGAAGATGTGAAGAAACTCTGGCAGCAACCAGCTTTTTGTGGCTCGTGAACTTCCCGAGTCAGAAGTGATACCCTTGCTTTTAGTAATCCTTGATATTTCTACTTCCAGTAATTCATCAAGTCACTTTTTGAAACTTTTGGAATTAGTACAATGCAGCAAGGAATTTCACATTATTAAAATAACCTCCTTTTGCTCTGTACCTGCTACCTGGTAGCTTCCGTGAACACCCATTACATCAGAAAACAGCAAATATTCCCTAGTTGTCAATTTTGTGTGATGACGAGCGTACAGACACATCATAACCCTAACCCTATGCTCAGTCACCTCCTCAGGATGAAGAGCATTAAGGCTTAGGGAGTTGGGTTGGGTTTTTTTTTTTCTTTTTTGCCCCTTTTTTTTTTTCCCTCCTTCCAGAGATACCATTCCAACCCTTCGGCCATCTGTCACCTTCCTTTGAACCTCTTCCAATTCTACCTTACCTCTACCTTACTGCACCAGCAGTTCTCAGAGTAGCATAACTGTGTTTTCTGCCTTGTCCCCTGTTCCTCTCCTGATGTCAGAATTTACCTTTTTTATAAGCGAATCCTAAGATTTCTTCCACTTGTTCAGCAAAGCCCATGTCTAACATGTGATCAACTTCATCCAAAACAACATGCTTCACACTGGAAAGTTCCAGCTTGCTATTCTGAATGTGGTCTTTGATCCGCCCAGGAGTTCCCACTAGAATATCGATGCCACTTTTAAGGAGATCAACTGGAAGAAAAGACAGAAAAATAAGGACAGTGTCAGAATGCTAAGAGACAACAAGGTAAAAAATTACCAGCACATAGCAACATTTCTTAATTTTAGAACCAAAAAACTACCACCCTTCACTTTAATCTCTGAATAAAGTACTACGTCCAGTCCGAGTAACAAACAAGTAAGCTTAATTGTGGTCCAGGTTGCTCTGTCAGGAATACCAGCTAAGCCACAAGCGCCAATTTCCAACAGTTGTCTCTTTTCCTTGGACAATCATCTAGTCCCAGTATATGTCCACACAAAAAACACACAAATATGCGATAAAGAAGAAACTAAAAGGACTAGTCACTTCACAGACCTACAATCATTCTTTCAAATAAAGATTTATTGGAACTAAAGTAATTCAACGCAGGCTGTAGGCTTCCTTTGAAAGCAATGTCATGGTTCCTGACTGAAGTGAAACTCTTGAGGGGGAAAACCACCAGTTTTATTCACGGAATGCATTTGGAGAAAGTCAACTCCAATCCAGTAGTAATTCCTTAGCATTTACTTACTCTGTGCTTTATATGGAGTTCCTCCATAAAAACAAGCCACTGACAGTTTCCTGGTGAGATTCTTGAAGTCTTTGGCTACCTGAGTGGCCAGTTCCCTGGTTGGAACAAGAACCAGCACCTGGAGGGAGTGAAAAGAGACAGATGCAGCTGCACTTGGGAGAGGGTGCTAGGAGAAAAGGGTTTACTTCACATCAGACAGCTTGTACTCCCATTCCTATTCCACAGTTGTTGCAGAGCTGCCCACAGCTCCCCACCATCCCAGCAATATTTCCTGCCACCTGGAGCCTGCACAACGCAGCCTCATAGCCAGCAAGAGGAAACAAGGCAAAGCATTACAAGATAACCGAGATGTAGAACAGCAATATTTTTTTTCCTTAAGTTAATGCCAGATGAAATAGACACTTCAGTAACATTACCAAGGACAATGAAGGTGCAGTTCAGCATTAAAGGATAGGAACAGTCACTAAGCAATCTGGAATAGTAAGATCTGAAAAGATACATAGCATGGCACACACTAGCCATATATCCCCTTTCTCCACCTATCTGCCTTCCTCCAATATCCATCCTTCCCCCCTCCATTTTCTTTTAAGAACAAAATGGTAAAACAAAGAACTGAATTCTTCTCTGTAAATCTTTCAGACAATAAGATTTTAAAACTTACATTGCCTTTAAAGTTAATAAAATAGAAGGATGAAGTAGGCAACACATCTGCAGACTATAACATTTTTTCAATCTAATGATAAATACACACATTTCATTTGTGTGGGAATATAATATCTGATCACAGGTATCTGGTTACCAATTCCATCTCATGCTTAAGTAGAAATGTAAACATCACTTGCATCCATTAAGTTGACATGAGGGAAAAATAAAAAAAAAGCAAAAGCCTTCAGTTATCACCATGGAATTTATAGTGAGAAACCACCTCATTGAATGGAGACAAGTCCAGCTGACTCAACTGCTACCTCAGAAGAGGCAGGGGACTGAACCTCAAAGCCACATGCTAACCCCCTGAGGACAGCAGTCTGGAAGGCCACTAGCTACTACTGCAGTGCCCTGACCATCCTCCCAAATGCAGGCACAAGGAACCCTAAACATGAAACGTTATCACTGTGATGCTGCAAAATGTCTATCACACTGTAGCTGCTGATCTGAGGAAAGTGTTCAGTATTACAAACGCCAATAAAGGAGAAAGAAGACCCAAACAAAAGTCCCTAAAGCAATTACAAAATCACTTTTGGAAACTGCCATATTCTAACGTTTCGGTGTTAACCCTTAAGTGGTAAGTTACTTTTGGTGCACGGCCTCTTCTCCCATCTTGCGAGACACTCTGAAGTTTTTCAGTCAGTGGAAGAGCAAACGAAAAGGTTTTCCCGGTTCCTGTTCGAGCTTGGGCAATTAGGTCTTTGCCGTCATATATGGGCTGAAAAGTCTTCACTTGCACAGGGAACAGGTATTTTACACCTCGAGCTGTAAGATAATCCAAAGGGGTTTCATTAAAAGGTGCCGATTCTACTGCAAGCTGAACAAACAATTAGAAGCCCTCATATATAACTAGCTCGAATATGTAGGACACATCATGTCAAATCCTGTACACAACAGAACATGCAAGTTAGAAGAAATACACATCTGTGTGTTTTCTCTCCTACTCTAGATCAAGAAGTATTCCCCCTTAAACACACATCTGAGTATTCACAATGAAATAGTCGTCTTTATGATGTTTGGCATAAGACAATCAGAGGGAAAGAAAAAAAAGGAAAAAACAAAAACACAAACATGTTTTTTCTGATATAGCCCAAGATTTTGTGGTAACTTGGTTTTGAGGGCAGGGGCGGAGGAAAGGGTGTTTATTTTAAGATATTCTGAAACTTGAGACAGATTTTGCACAGTGGAAGTGAAACAATCCATCCAAGAGAAACTTCCGAGCAAGGGAAATGTAAAGCAACTAGGAGAATTTTGTCTGGGAAACAAGAATCGCAGAGTTTCCCAACACAGAGAATAACAAGAATTCTACAGTGGTTACTTCCACAACAAAACTAATCTAGAAGAGAGATGAAAATGCCCAAAAGTATGAGAATAATCAGAGACAATCTGTTCACAGGAGCCAAATAGTCCTTATATAGGAAACACCATTACGTTTATTTAATAAGTGATACTGTAGACAGCAAATACCAGAATTAAAATAAAGATAGGTAGTAAGTAAAATGATGCTGATAGGAAGAGAAACGCTGTCTCTAGAATGTATATGTAGGAATAACCACACCATGGAAGAACAAACTCGCGTTAAAATGACAGAACTTGAAATGGAACAAAACAGAAACTCTGTTCCTACTAACAACAGTAGATTCTTGGAATCTACAGTGACCACTCAAGCGCATGTTCTTGCCCCACAATACATGTAGGGTGATTGACGACAATTTACCCTTGGCTTCTGTCTCTGCTTGCATGGGTAACAGAGTGCAATTCTGGACAAACATTTACAGCAATTTCTTTTGCCACATGAACTAACCTTTGAGAAGGTTGATGGTGTTTTGGGAGAGAGGAAAATTGGAGAAGGCGCCTTCTTTTGCTTCTTCTGTCAGCTCCTAACAGGATAAAAGAAAAACTTATTAGCCCTAAGACATGAGCAAATAACGTACCCTACACAAACACACAAGAAAATCTGTGCATTTGCTTTATCACTGCAGTTTTACCAGCTACCTCCTTTCTGTTTAAAGAAAAATAAAACCCTTGTGATGCAGGTACTTCACAAACAAAAACGTCATCACAGCGTAAAGTGGGAAACTCGAATCCAGCCACCCTGTATTAGAAGACAAGACACGCTGACACAGCCTGCACCAGTCCATGTAACAGAATTCCTACAAGTGAATCCTGTTTTCAGATGTCTTAAGTAAAGACTTCCTGCCAAAGGTTTTCCTGCTCTTGTCACCTGCAACTTGTTCAAAACCACAACTACTGCTATCTCGTCCCAATTCAGATACACCTGCACTATCTTGTAAGACCTGTAGCAAATGAAAGGGAATAACTGCCCCGGCTGTGTGACCTTACCGCACCATGCACGTAAGCTTGGCAAGTCAGGAAAGGAAAACTACTTGTTAAAAATCTTAACTGGACTCCACGGAAATCATCAGAAAACTGGTTTCGACAGCAAAACGTATTTGGTATTACAATTCACTGTGTGAAGCAGGAATTTCCCAGTAAGTCACACCTACTCAATACACCACACAACCAGGTTCTTACCTTTGCATACCATTAGAAACTTACTTAAAACTCACTATTCGGCCTCTGCTTCAAAGACCAGAGAGATCACATTGTTACACCCAATGTACCAAAAGCACTCTCTTGATTTATATTTCCAGCTTAAACACAAGAGAGAAAACTACCCACCAAAGGCCCTATACAGGGGAAGGCAAGCTGCGGGGCCCCCTCGCATATGCATGCAAGGCCAAGGGCGAAACCTCAACAGGGAGAACTCCAGAAGCAGGAATTAACGAGGGTAACCGTGACCTCCCCTTACAGGACACCCTGCCAAATACTTCTTCAAAGGGCCTGCCAGCAGAGAAAGCGCCATCACAGCACAAAGCAGCGCACATTTCTGGGACGGTGACCGCCTATGCAGCAGGGAGAAACCCTTGTGCTGCAAGACACAGAACAAGTTGCTACACGAAGACGAGCTAACGTGTGGAAACTGCTTCCTCCTAGCTAGCCTCCTCCACTGTAGGACACGCTACTCCGAAGGGCTTGACATTTACCGAAAGGGGGAAAGCGTGACAAGGAGAGACGGCTGCCACGTGCTGGTGCACGTGCTGCTGCGCTTCGCTCACCCGCCCGCAGCTTGGGCGGAAACAGGCGTGATGCCAGGCACTCCCCGATGCCCGGGAGCGTGTGCCGTACGTCTCCGGGAACAGCAGCAAACGCTGCCTAGGACAGCAGCCTAACGCTCCCACCGCCCTCACATGCCAAGTCTCTGCGCAGCACCCAGTGCGTGTTATGAAGCCTGCTCGTTACCAGTGGGACTTTAGTTAGGCAAGGCAAGGGCAGAGCGTTACTACCTCCGCGTCGCTGTCCTGCTCTCCAGCGGCCGCGTCACCGGACGTGCTCTGGGCGGCCGGGGACGTCACACTGCTGCTTACAGCAGAAGGCGGTTTCACCGTACGGTCGGAGCCGTTGCTCTCTGCAGCCGGACCGTTGCTCTTCTTGATTTTTTTTGTCTTCTTGGGCAGGGGTGGCTCAAGGTCACCGTCGCCCAGGCCGCTCTCCTCGGGCTGGGCCTGCTCGCCCTCGGCCTTACCGCGCCGCTTCAGCTTCTCCCGCCGCTTCAGCTTCTTCTCCTGCGTCTCCTCCTGCCGAGGGAAAGCAGGCGTTACACGGAGGAACCGCCTCCCTCACCCGCCCCCTCCGACAACGCGCCGTTATTCAGCTTAAACGCCTGAACCCCTGTGCCCGGGGCTCCCCGGGCCCCCCCAAGCCCGCGGCGGGGCCGGGCCGGGCCGTACAAAATGGCCGCCCCCGCGGCGGCACGTGGCGCGCGGCCGCCCGCTCCCGCGCCCACCTTGGCCTTCCTCCGGCGGCCGCGGCGGAGGGACTCGTCGCCCGCCGGCGCCTGCGGCTCGGCGGGGCTGGCGGCGGGGCCGGCGGCGGGCATGGCGGCCGGCTGCTCCCCGGGCAAGTATACGGCGGCGCTGCTGCCCGTCTCGCAGCGGCGTCCCCAGGACCCGCGCCCCGCCCCGGCGCGCAGGAAGTGAGGCGCGGCCGGCGGGCGGACCGGGCCGCGGGGCAGCGCCGCCGCCAGCAGCAGCAGCGGGCCCACCCCGACGCCGGACAGACAGCCCAGCCGCCGCCGATCGCTGACCGAAGCCGCCGCCGCCGCCGCCCGGGTCGCGGGGAAGCCGAGCCGCGCCGCGCGGCCCCACACGCCGCCCATGCAGCCGCTGCGCTGCCGGCCCGGCCCGGCCCGCCCCTTCCGCCGGCGCTGCCCGGCCGGTCCCTTCCCCCGGCTTCCCCCGCGCCCGCGGCGCCGAGCGCCGGGTCCTGGCCGCGCCACCGCCTCCTCCCCTCGCGGGGCTCCTGCCGCCACGCTTCAAAATCCAGCGACCAGGTTGCTGCATCCCACCCATCCATACCGGCAAAATGATACTTACCATATCTAATAACGCATGTAAATGCCTCCTCTATCATAAAAAATACACTCCAGGTGCATATATTCAACTATGCTACTCACCTTTCCCCAACACATGCACTTTTAAAATCTTCTAACAGGATAATATTTTATTTTTTTGGAAAATGTACAGGTTTGACCAGCAGTTAAGATCTATATATTATACAGTGAGCCAGGCTACAGTTTTGAAGGCAACAGCCATATTCTGCAATAAAGATTTAGGTCTTACAGTTGAAATGGCAATACAAGAAAGAAAGGAAACGGTAAGTTTTATTTTTCTTGTGTTTTTTCTTTTAAAGTGAACAGGATCTGGTTTATGATCAAAGTAGTACTGAGAAAAAAAAATATCTGAATGACAGATTTTTCCAAGTGGTACAAAGACATAGGAACAGCCTATTTTAACGTAATATAAAATACCGCAGTCCCCTTTTTCCCACTTCCGGATTGTTGAAGTTAACGATCAAATGCTCTGTCAAAACTTCGTTTCTGGCCTCTGCCTCTGAATCTGTTTCTACCAGAGCTACCACGCCGCCCGTTCCTGGAGCCTGAGAAGCTTCGGCCGTTTCCGCCGCCGCCGCCTCCTCCTCCTCGTTGTGATTCTACTAACTCAGGTAATTCAGTCGCCACGCACAAACGCCATTGTTTTGAATCCTCCCATCTTCCCTATTGAAATAAAGTCAGACACATCAAGTTAAATTCTAGGAATGCAATTACAGGGTATTTCATAATTACTAAATTTGCTCAACTGAAAAGGAAAAATTGTGAGCTAATATAAGGGATTCAAGTTTCTAAATAAAGTAGTCAATAATGGTTTCAAAATTTTAAGTGTAAGAGCTACAGCTGCCTGAGTACACCTCAGATACTATAGAACAGAACTGACACCCACCTTAGAACTTTACAGAGCAACCTCATCAGTAAACTCTTTCCCCACCTTCCATTTATTAAGAATACCACTATAATTATTACTGATCACAAATCCACACCCTCCCCTCAATTCCCCTCTAATCCAGAACCAAAAATTGTTTTAGGAGTGAATGAATGCCAGGGCACGAGGGTATGGAGATGCACTAAGGGAGAAATACCTGAAGGAAAGATTGGAAGTCTAGGGAATTTTGGCATGGGAATACTAATTCTGCCAATCAAAAACCTGGAATTCACTTTTCTGTGGAGAGAATTCTTGGTGGAAAAAAGGTGAGGAAGAAAGGAAAAAAGGAGATTTTATAGTGTAATGAGACTCGCTGCCTACAAAGATTAATCCAGCAGCAGTGACAAGGGGTGGACTGTTCACACCACCACTCTTCTCAGTGCAAAAGTCTCGAGCTACGGATCTTTGGAGACAAGAGAATACTTTAGGAAAGGAACACTGTATGCTTGTTCTGTTCTTCAATTCCTTCAAAGCCATCCCTTTTGCCACTAGAAAAGGCAGTATACAGGCTACATAATGTTCTCTGCCTAACCCAGTCCAGTCAGTTCTATCTACAGTCTGCTGTAACCTGAAATTTCAATGAACATACCTCTATTTCCTTTTGGTCTGCTGCAGGAATATCAAAGCACACACCCTAAAAAGAGAGAATAATTTTAATGGATACAAAGCCTAGGCTTTTAATTGACTGCAACTTAAAAAAAAAAAAAAAAAGAGAGAGAGATTTGAGAGCGTCAAATCTATGTACTAGAACAGTTTTACATTTCAAAGTGGTTTTTTAATAGAGACTTAAGATACTTCAAAATCTTTGAACATTGTGAGACTTGCATCAATATTTCTTAAAACACCAATACTTGCACTTCCTTATTGTTTTCCTCAGATATACACATTTTTCTTTCCTCTGCAGAGCCAGTACTTCCAATTGACATTTTCTTGCTCTTTAACAATAAGCTTATAACCCTCTCCATCCTAAACTGTGGTCTATTGGCTTCTGCATTGCTCATTTTGTAAATTCTGTCAAATCAGAAGTTTTAATCTATGCTAAGAAATGTATACATCCACTAAACTGACTATTTAGGTTCAGACTAAAAATCTGAAGTTAAACTACTTGAATGATTAAGTACAATCCAGAATTTGCATGTTAAAATGCTGTTCTTTGTCTGAATAAGCAATCTGGATATTGACAATTGCAAATCTGATGTAGGGAAAACCACCCATAGATAGTGTTCCGCACATCAAATACAGAACCACGCTGTGAATAAGAGACACAGAGGCACGGACAATAAAACAAGTCTTACCAATTAAGGCAATACCAAATATCATGCGTGAAGGACACATTAAGAAAAAATTTCAGAGATGGAAATAGTAAAAATAGTTCACTGACATAAAGAAGTGTCCTCTACTCAGATTTAAAATCAGAAGTGTCTGGCCAAGAAACCTTGTGAACTACGTGTGAAATTCATACAGCAAGACATGCAGGTTAACTTTTACACAAAGATGGATTGAAAAACAGAATACACACAGCACCAAAGACAACAAATTTTATTTTTTAAAAATCTTTAAACTGTTTTCAAGTGTAGGTTGCCCCTTGCTTTAAGCTTTCTAGTTTACCAAGTCTGGGTATCCTCATTCCTGGCATACAGATGTGCTGTGATTTTGATGATTTGCTAAACTAGGTGCCATCAACACCTGCCATTTCTCTCTCTCTCTCTCTCCTTTTGGTACTTCCAAAAGGCACACACTCAAACTGCACTCATACCAATCTTAATCCTTCTGTCACAAATCTCTACATAAATGTTCATCCAACATCTGCCTCTGAAATGTCCTCTCGACTTGTCTTCACACAGTTTTGTGGTCTTTTTAGTTTGTCTATTGTTCTCCCCATCCCACACCACCTTAAACCACACAAAACCAGGGAAACACAAACTGTCTAGCCCTCTGTAACAACACGTGGTATATGGTGTCTGTGAGGGGCACTTCAACATGGATATGAATGAAGTATGCGTGGCAACGTGTGTGTGAAAGCAACAGAAAAATAAAACAGCACAATAAGGGATAAGAGAATGGCATGTGTTGACGGCACGTAAATGAATTAAGTCATCAAGATCACAGCACCTCTCTGTCTGGTTTCATTGATCAGGGTATGTTGAGAAACAAGAAACACACCCAGAAAAATACAAAGATGGAGCAAATCAGCAATAATGCCTAACACCCGCAAAAGCAGGACATAAGCATCCCTTGTCCTCTGTGTCACCACAAATAATCCTGGACAGACAATTCAATCACACGTTTTCATGTTTGTGAAAATGCCTACAAATTCTGAGACAAGAAGAGTGAGGGGAATCGCCTTTGTTTAAAATAACTGTCTCTCAGTGAGCTTTGCTACAGTTGTTGCAACACTGCTAAGTACGCAACCCAAAAAGTAACTTTCTGATCTTTCAGTTTAAGGTACCAGAAATAAGAGGGACAGGCACTATCAGAACTGACTGTCCTAAGAAATCCCGCTCTATGTTTTGTCATTAAGGCACGGTTAGCGCGGTTTGTACCTTTCACCTGTTCCGTTATCCCTATAGCCATGTTATATACTGCATTATACTACCTCCTTAGCATGTCAGTGGAGCAGAGCCCTAAGCTCCCGAGATGCCAAAGCCCTAATAAAACACATTGAGCCCCATCCTTCTACCAGTCACAGCCCTATCAACACAGCCTGGAACAGGGAGAAAGACCAATGCTGAGAAAAAGGCTACAGCCAGAAGAGCTCAGTAGCAAAGATACAAACCAGCTTACCATTTTTCCCTTGAGGAAACACATTCTGTTCACCTTCCTGTCAACATCATCACCCAACAGTTCTCGCAGTCTTCGCCAAGCATAGCTCATATTGTTTATTTCTTCAGAGCAGTGCAGTATCATTGTAACAAATCCCTAAAGAGCAAGAAATGGGGCATTTCAGTCAGAGGAATAAGCTTCAGCACATAAACTAAGTTTTCAAGTGGATACTGTTATCGGAGAGCAACTATGTTTACAGCCACTACATTCTTGCTTTTACCTAAATGAGTAGTTCAAGTGGCTTAAGTACCGTTCCCGTAAACAAAATCATAAGGAGACAAATAATTCTCTATTTAAACACCACAGAGGTGTGTTGATTTTTTCCAGATTCAAGACAAATGTTAGGCCCTACACCCTTACCGCATCTGAGTTCAGCAGGGAGCGCTGTTCAATGGATGTAGCACCTGAAATATGGGCTAGAGCTGCAGCCAGAGCATTAACTGGTCCCTTTTCTTGTATTAGAAACCGAGCAGATTCTTTGAAATACTCAATAGCAGTTTGAGGAACAGAATCCAGACACCTAAGTGATTAAAGCAAAAAAAATTACAAAAATTTATACACTAGTATTTACTAGGCCCCGGAACAGAAGCAAAACAGCAGTCCAAGACTTTAATAGTGATCAGTTCAGAGAGTCAGCAACGAGCAATCCCAACAGCCCTTCTGAACTAGGAAGATGGGAACAACAGGGCTTGAGTCACTGAACACACCTCATGGCATCTTTGCTGGAAGCCTTTATTATATCAGTTGCAGTAGGAACACCAACACGCTTGAATGTAATGCCCTGAAATTTAAAAGACAAAATATAGATGAAAGTTGCAGACCATAAATAATTCAGTGCTAAGAAACAGTATTGGACTCCAATGAAACAAGCATTTAAATCTATCATTTTTCTTCTTCTTTTCACCTTTTAACTCCCAACTTTTGCTAGTGAAAACTACAAGGTTAAGCTTATAGGGAAATGGGTAACACTTAAAAGCCTTTTACGTAACAGGTCAATTTAAATGATCCAGTGACCTTACACTGAAATAAATAGAGACCATTTTGGCATATTCCAGGGGAAAAAAAAAACACTACAAATTCTAAATTATTAATTTGAGTCTGGTTTACTTGGATTTGAGTACAAGTTATACAGCCTTTCTAAATGTAAGCCTGAGTTTTATGTGCTGAGACTAAACCATCTTATCCCAACTGAATATGTAATTGGCAAGAAAAATACCATATGGAACAGTGCACAAAGTGCAAAAATGGAAGTAACAGTTCTCAGTAAAGCTACACACATGCAAATCACTGATCAGAGGGTAAGTCAGAGTGAACACTAAACTGAAATCCTGATAGCTTTTTCTCATTTCCACAGGTACAATCTTACTGGCATTTGCTGAAAAAGCGTGGGCATGAGAATCTGCAGCACGCTCCCTGGCTCCACAGTAACTGACAGTGTACCCAAACGCTGCAAGGTAACTGAACCTCAACTGAATGCTTTATAAGCCATATTCGGTAATTGAATTATTGAACAAAACATGAAGATTTTACAATGCTACCCTAACACATTACATTTGTGTGCTTGTGATTAGAAGAAAACTATACTTTACCGCTTTTTGCTCCACGTATCTTAACTGGTGTTCTTCCTTTCGCTGATAAAAACAGATACAGATCCCAGTCCGTCCAGCTCGACCTGTGCGTCCAGAACGATGGATATAGGACTCCACATCCTTCAAAATAAATAGCCTTATGACTTATCTAATTTATTGTAATTTAACCAATTCATTGCATTCACATAACTTAGTAGAGCTATAACAGTTAAGCCTGAAAAATACACAATAACTGCATCAGAGAATTAAATAAAAAACATTGTTTCACTAAAGTCAAACTAATAACCTCTTCCATAACCCTCTAAAAATCAGTTTGAAAGCCAGAACCATGAGCATGGATCAACTAAGTCTTGTTTTGGCATTACCAGAGAATGTGAGAAAACACTGTGAGCGTGTATACCTCTACAACAATCCCACTCACCCTCCTGCATATTAACTTGAGCATGATTACCGAGATACTAATAGCGAATTCACTGAAAAATTATCTTGTTTCTTTTAAACCCTCTTAACTTCAGCCAATGTTCTCACTGTTGGGGTCCCCTCCTCATATATGCCCCTACTTAGTGAATTGTTCTTGCAAGACAATCAGCCTCTCTTCACTTCCCACTGCTTCCAGACTTGCAATCACCATACACGGCCTCAAAGGGAGAGGCTTTAAACAGCCTTAAAGGAAGGCATTTTAAGACAACCATCTTTAAACGTACTAGGGACTGATGCACTCTGAAAAAATCCTCTAAGCAACTACTTCTACATATCAGGACATTCCTTACCCTTAAATGCAATGTTGATATACTCTGTGTGGTGAATACCATCACCTGATAGCATTTACTACTTCAAAACAAAACTATAAATTATTACAAGACACCCAACATAACCATCTCCTACCTTTGGTGGTGAACTTTGTACAACCAGGTCAACTTCAGGGATATCTAAACCACGGGCAGCTACGTTGGTTGCAACCAGAACTTTAAATGTACCATTTCTAAAACCTTTCAGTGTGATCTCTCTTTGCTTCTGTGGAATGTCACCGTGCAATGACTGGCAATCCTGAAAAACAGCATTATTATAGGACTGTACCAAAATCCAAGACAGTGATCCATTTTATGGTCAGTTTTGGGTACAATATCTTGGTAGCTGATAGATACCGTATGGCGAGATACAGGAGAACTGAATTACCAGTTTATATTTTAGGTGTCTTACAATATTTACTCAGTACTTCTTATTCATATACCTCAGAGACCTTTAACAAAGGTAGGAAAACAGAATCGCAACATGTGTCTTACCTCCACCTCTAATTACTGTGATCTATGAAAACAACTATGCCCTGACTTGCCATCTGCACCATCTATGCAAGGCTTAGCTGCTTCAAAATAGTCATCGACAATTTTCTAAGGCCTTCTTAGTATTCCATTTAGACATCTTTTCCAAAATAGTGTTGCTTCTTAATCCCCCTTAATATATTAATTTCCCCCACTACCAATTAAAGGATTAAAATATAAGTGGTCCTAAAAAAAAAAAATGAACTACAGCTTCAAAGATATGGGTTTTTTAATCCAAGCATTCTGAAAGTCCTTCTGTATCACAGCAATAATAAGTATGAAGATCAAACATAAACATACAAGAATTGTTTTTTCCTCCACTTCACATTTCATAGCTTGCCTGTAGTGGATGGCTACCATGTTTTCCACATGAAAAAACACTAACACGATGCTAGGGTCAGCACGGAATTCAAAAACTCTTTTTCAGACAGTTTTGGATTAATGTCAGCTGGTAAATGGAATAGGCATATATTCTGTTAGCAAGTATTAATATGCTAAAACAGAAACATCGAAGCAATTTCCTTCTCTTACCTGCCAAGATCAGAGTTCTGCATTGCCTATGCAAGATTTGATATCACTAACACCACCAGTAACGCAGGATAAGGCTCCATGCTCAGGTTTAGCTGTTAGTGAGGTCATCTAGGAGCGTGGGAGAAACACCCCTGAACACAGCTGTGGCAGATAAAAAAGTTTCTCCTTTCCCTAGGAACATAATGCTATCCTGCTCTCTAGACATAACTTAACCCATCTCCTCAATGAAAACGCATACAGAAAAAGTAGTTGCTGTGATACCACCACCAAAAACAAGCATGCAGTGCCAGTGTCGCTACACATCATAAACACTGCACCACTACATCCACAAGTTATTTTCCACCAGTGCTAGAGTGTGCCGTACCACAAATCTCAGGAATACACTAAAGCTCATTCACAAGAGATGGCAGATCAAATTCTTTCTGTGTATACATCTTCCAACTCTTCATAGCAGCTAATAAACATCTTAATGAAAACACAAATATAGCCTCTGTCATATTACAGCTCTAAACCCCAATTGGCCCCCCCGACAACAATAATTAACGTCAGCGTCACAGCTCAGTAACTGCTATTCCAGTACCATGACCTGTTATCCTAGTAGTTCTCTAAGTCTACCACCATTTCTTAATCCAAGACAGTCCTCTCTACAGAAAAGTTAATTCACAACTCCTTCATTTAATGTCAATGAGAACTCTTCTTTTAAGAAAAAAATCCTTCGTGGCCCAGTATCTGTTAGTGGAGCCAGAGTCCTAAAGACTAGAATGCTGTAAACTTTCAACCAGTTTGGGGGTTTTTTAAAGGTGCTTTTTGGCAGTTTTGAAACGATCTGACCACCTGCAAAAGCCCGCCTTATCCACTTTGAAAGTCTCTCTTTAAAACTTACTGAGCATAGGTCTGGTATCAACTCAGGGTTGATACATCTTTGACAGGTTTTGTTACTTAATACAGATGATGCAATACCTGTTTGATCGAAGCATTCAGAGCCAGTTCATTTGCCTCCTTTTTGGTCTCACAAAACACAATGGTCCTCCCGTGGCTGCCACTGTAGACTTGAATGACATCTCCAATAACGGCAGCTCTCTGAGACCAGTGACACTCTATTGCCAAATGCTATGGAAAAGAATGCTAGTGTTTAGCTTGCATAAAAACAAAAGATTCTTTCTTAATACATTTGAAACTGTAAAATCCAGAAATACTAAAGTTATACAGTTTCCTGATGGGTAAAATATACTAACTCACGCCCCTGGAACATGTAAAATCCATAAGGCTCTTATGTGAACCACGATTAGTCTAACATTAAGTGAAATAATTACAGTAAGAGGAAAAAAGATGACAGTCTACAAATCACTTTTTTAAAGCAAGTTAAAAAAAAAACAGGAGATGTTACACCATTTCTCCGGAGGACAGTCAGGGATGCAAGATTTTATCACAGTTCTATCAACTACAGCTTTATGTCAGATACAGTGAAACAAATAAATACAGTGCACTAAAAGCTTTTTTCAAGCACAAGATTAACATTCTTTCCACTCTACTGATACAATTATGATGTGTCCAACTGATCTGTCACAGTAACCACTAAGCAGTACTTCAGCAGAAACAATATTTTATCAAGTAAAAATAATTCATTCAGGCTTCTAGCATATGTGTATTGTTTTCCTTGCTATGGTACTTCCTGCATAGCAAGCAAAGGCCTAGTGAGGTGAGATACCACAGGAAGTTTGAAAAAACCTCCTGTACACAGAATAGCAGAACTTGACTGTGAAGTCCATGGTGATTTAAAAGAGCCAGCTCGATGTTAATGTGTGCCTTTTGCTTCCAACTTGGATAAATTCAGACACCGCTTTTCTCTGGAAACCAACAAAACTAACTGATAACTGAATCCCCACTCTACCTGAGATGTCTATGAGGTTACTGCATGCTGTGAGAAGACAGATCCTACACCTAGAAACAGTCTGAGTAGCTGTAATGTACCTTATTCTTAAAAACTAATTCTCAAACCTTTCAATGTCACTCTGATAATGTATCTTAGGATAGGATGACCATTTGTAGCATAAAGGGAAAGGGGAGAGGCCTGAAAACATTCCACATTAGACACATTACTCACTTCTACTGTTGTAGCAGCCTTTTGAGTTCTTTTCCCAATAAGGTCAATCTGTTCATATTTAGACTTCATATATTTCTTAGCCACATCATACACCCAATGTGGGCAAGTTGCAGAAAACAGTAGCGTCTGGGGATTGTCTTCAGAATCTTAAAACACAGAACAATGTTTCACAAATTTCGTATGTTTCATCTTACAGATGTATACAAGTTGATTATACAAGTTATTAAAAATATGATCTCAAATATCAGTATATAAAATAAAGGAGGCAATTCTGCTTTTTAAAAATATATGCATTACCAACATCTGGAGAAAAAAACACTCTAGAAAGTCTAAATATTTTCAAGATGAGGAAAAAAGCAACTATGACCTAAAATCCAGTCTACTTTCAAGTGGTAAAAAGGGTAAAAAGATTCTAAATCCTTTTAACTGGAAGAAGGCCAGACACAACTTATAGATAGGTGTCAAAAAATTATTCACAGATCCCTAGGTACTGGATTTTAAGCTTTGCAAAGGTCCTATGAATGATTCCTACCTTCGCAACACTTTCTCACGTACTACATTCACAGTACATTTCCTACAATATATAGTATTCAGTCATTTCTAAACAAAGCCACCTGCAATTTTCAGAAAAATATACCTGAATTTTAGCAGACTAAATTATTACTAATATTCCCTACTATTTGTTTAAATATTGAGGTTACCCTTCTTGTATGCAACTCGTAAAATGTCTTCCACTTGCTCAGCAAATCCCATGTCCAGCATCTGGTCAACTTCATCCAGTACAACATGTTTCACCTTGGTAAGGTCCAGCTTGCCACTCTGAAGATGGTCTTTGATTCGACCAGGCGTCCCAACCAAAATGTCAATGCCACTTCTCATAAGATCAACTGCCAAACAGAAAAGAGTAGAAGAGGAGTTAGCAGTGAACTAGGGAGCATTCCCTACGTTAGAAACACATAGTAGCTAAGTAGTAACGAAACAACAGCTTCTTAAACCATTCATAAGTACTCTCCTTACAAATGTGAGAACAAATGATGAACAGAAGGAGAAAACTTGGAGAAAAAACCCACAAAACTACTAAGGTAAAAGTTCTACTGCTCTTCCTGAAGGAAAAAAGATTTCCCATCTCCCTTCCCTCTCCCCATGATTTAAATAAAGTGGCAAACAAAGAGTTTCTTTTAACATACTTTAGAAATAGTTAGCTCTTTCCAAATTGTCTACCTTAATTGGAAACTTAAAACAAACTTTGACTATCCAAATTACTGAAATCACCTCCTTCCTGAGGTTCTGCAGGAAAAAAAAAAATTTCATCCCTAATGTCTCAAGATACATTACGATGAAAGAGCGTGTTCTCATTCCTGCTCTCATTTGCCTTGCTTACAACCAGCAAGACAGTAAATTATGCTGTCACAATAGACAAATTCTTCTCCACTTTACAAATTGTCTAGATACCCCGTATCACACAAAAAACCCCACACCCACTCACAGCTCTAAGACTAAACATTTTTAAAGAAAATATAAATGTTTACAGGAATCTAAACCCAAATACTCTGTATACACACAGTATAACCTCTTTCACTTTAATTTAAAGTACACGAGTAGACAAGGAACACCAAGAATATCACTGAGAGCTACGGTTATTTCTCACCATAAGAAGATATATTCTGAGCTACTGAATTCCCCATGAATATTCTCCAGTTCTTGAGTTAAAAGTGTGTGTTTGGAAGGACCCAACTGCATTTCTCAAATATGTCAGTCAATCAACATTTTAATTACCGGTGATAAGTGTCACTTACTTTGTCCGTTATATGGAGTTCCTCCATAAAAACAAGCTACTGTTAGCTTTCTTGTGATGTCCTTGAAATCTTTGGCAACCTGATTTGCTAGCTCTCTTGTTGGACAAAGAACTAATACCTAGATAGAAGACAGACAAACAGATGTTCTCTCAACAAGGCTTCTGCCAAGAAACCTCTAGACTTCTAATCATTAGTTTAGGTCTGACCATTTACATAATTAAAAAAAAAAAAGTCTGGTTCAAATAGTTATCTAAGCTAAGATTAGAGAAACACACTGCTTAAGGCTCTCGTAACATCATTAATCTCCTTCCGTACATACTCATTTAGGACAGGCTAACTTCTTTTTAAATGAGATAGACAAGAGGTACTTAAATCTTATTTAACTTTAGCTCTTGAACAGATCAGCTACAAGTCTTCTTCTGCATATGCTGTTTGAGTACAAGACTGAAGGATTTGGATAATAAGAGGTTTTTACACATGCTCAGTAACACTTGACAGTCCTGCGAGAAGGTGTGAGAAAGAGCCACCAACTGTCTCTCAGCTTCCCTGTGACTCAGGGAAACATATGTTCAGTCTGCAAAGCCGGTGTTCAGCACGGTTCTGGAGCCTGTGCCGACATCCTCGCAGAAGCAACCAAGGACCCATCCTCTCTTCCAATACACAGGCTTCACTGCAGGTGATGGACAAGCTACTAGCTAGGAGTTTTAACTAAATTAGTTTAACGTATGATTGCAGTACTGCTCTCAAACCTGGCGTCAGTGGCTTGACAAAAGGAACCTTAAAATCCTTACACGCTTACTTCTTTCAACATTGAAACACATTACAAAAAAGAAAGTAGTAGTGTCCTATGGTAGAGTGAGGCCTGAAATCTTTTTTATTTTAAGACTTGTGACTCCCTCAAAGAAAGCTTTCCCTTCTCCGTAAGACTGTGCCAAATCTAGAGCCAGCATTCTCAGTCAGACAGCCAGCATGATGGGCAGATGCAAACAAAACAGCTAGTACTAGTTTTGGAATGAGTTTCGGGTAATCTATGAGATAGGTGACAAGACGAAATAAACGGATAAAACAAATTTCCACTATTAATGGCAATACCATAAGCTTTGGCCTACCTCATTTTGGAGGGTATCATAAGAATTTGGCGAAAAAAAACATACACGGTATTCCCTAGCAGAATGCAGCTTGCTCATAATCAATCTGCCTTCTCTGGAGCAGAAGCTTCAATAGCTGGTGGTGGTCCTAGCAAAAACTAAGTCTATTTTTAAAACGTCCCACTATTCACATGTTTAAACAAACATGTTTAAGTAGACAGCTTTTATCAATCAGAAAAAGTCGCTAATCTGTTGCTAATTTGGGAGGAAAACAAGCATCCAGTAACCACTGGACCTGAACAGGTAAGGTGACTGAATAAAACTAAATAGGAACACATTGAACGCCTGTAGTTTCGGTCTCCCAGTAAGCAGAAAAAGGAATTGACAAGTAGATAGAGTTATTTTGCTCTTTACTCTTGATCAGAGGGTGTAAGGCAGCACAGGATGCAGGCAAAGCCCAACAAACACAACTTTCAAAGAATCCTCAGTGTGGATTAGCTTATCCCTGCACAAACTTGAAGAGCTTTTCAGGCGCGTTAAAACTCTGAATCACTCTGACATAAGATAAAACAAAATCAGCATTCTAACTAAGCATAGTTACCTTTGGTGAACGGCCTCTTCTTCTTTCCTGTGAGTCCCCCTGAAGCTTTTCAATTAAGGGAATAGCAAAAGAGAATGTTTTCCCTGTTCCAGTTCGTGCTTGAGCAATTACATCTTTGCCAGAATATACTGGGTCGAAGGTCTTCACTTGCACGGGAAACAGGTACGTCACTCCTCGAGCTGTGACAATTTCAACAGACTTTCTTAATACGATCATCTTGCATACTCTTCAGGGGAAGTTATCCCAAGCAGAACTTCCATCAACTCTAAAGTCAGTCAGGACTATCTTATCACCTCCACCCGTTTATTTAATCACAGAGGTCACTTGTAAAGAGCGCCCTGGGACTGTCCATTTTATTCTCCCACTTCATACTACCAGACATAGTGCCAGCTGGGACAGATGAAGTCACTAGCCTTTAATGAAAGCCTTTAAGTACTGTGGCTTTATTCATGTAATACACTCCCCACCTATCTATGAAAATCTCTTCCTTTCAAATAAAACATGTCAAACCCGCTTCTTCTCTTAATTCATACTAAATCATGCACAAACTAATGTCAAAGATACTAAATATAACTGGTTTTCCTTTACTCACACTAAAATAACTTTTAATTGAAAAATTCTTGCATAGAATTAATTTTTTTTGAGGTTATGTCATTTAAAAATCTACTGTAAAGGCTGAACTGAGCAATACTGCAAACAGAAAAGCCTATGTTCAAAGATGTATTTAGAGTAGGCAATCAATATGTCTTCTGTATAGCATCCATGCTCGCATACGCAGAAGCGCAGCACATCTCAGAGCTCATTGATTGAATACGTTGAGCATAAAGACACACACAACAGAAATAATTTACTTTCTGTGGTCAGATCAGGCCAAGAAATTTACCTTGAAGAAGCTGAACAGTCCCTTTGGAAATAGAAAAATTGGAGAAAGCACCCTCTTTCTGTTCTTCAGTCATCTCCTGTTAGGTAAACAATATATCAGACAACATTCCATGTGAATATCATATGACCATCAGAAAATTCAAGGTAATGGCATAGGCACTGGCGTAATTCCCAAGGGTCAAATTTTCAGTATCACAGCTGCAGCTAAAGAGCCTTCTTTGTTTTAGTTACTATCGTATCTCAAAGTTAGACAAAAGTGATCTGTTATTTAAGTTAAGACTGTCTCATATCTAATAGCATAACCCTGTAAATGCAAAACACCCAAATTAAAACTCTGAAAACTTTTAATTCAATTTTAATATTCTGTTTTAAATAACTACCAATGGCCTAACAGATTATGTTGTAACATGCAAGAATTAGGCCTGATATCTAGCCTATTTCCTAATTCCCACTGAATACAGCACAGTGATTTACAGGTACAGAAATCGATCCCCAAAAGAATAACATTACAAGGTACAGCATCAAACGTACCTACTTAGTAATGCATCACTTCCACATACATTTTAACAGCACAGCGATTAAAATGCTAAGCGTGAGGAAAGAATGCTAACCCTGGAAACCATGGAAACCCTGGATGCTCTGTAAAGCATCAATTGGAACAAGAAACAAAACAAAGCAACAGCAGAGCATACAGGTATAAAGACTTTTCAAAACAAATCCTAGGTACAAGATGTGTTTCCCTTCAAAAGAAAAAAAAGGGGTTCATGTCAAGCAATTTTAAAGGAACCTAAATCAAATAGTCAGACAAAATATAAACATTCTTACAGAAAGGCTTAAGGAGACTTACAAACTGTTACAACATGTTATTTTATGACATTAAGGACCATCTTATTATATTAACGACTACTATTTAATAGGATGATACATAAAAACATATTAATACATAACTTCTCTTTTTCCACGAGCTAAAACTAAGCAATTCTTATTTCACTAGAGAAGTGCTCGTGATACCAAAAAGAAGTCAATTAAACTGTATTTGTAGCAATTACAATCCTATCTAATGATGCTGAATCATATTAAAGCACCATCTCACTGCAGCTTGTCCGTCTGCCAACAGCTACCACAGTACCGGACTGTTGAAGTGAGGAAACCATAGTGCGCTGATCTAGAACTTCAGGACTTTCGCAATTCAAAATTTTGGCAAATTATCAACAGAAGGGACAGTTCAAGTAGCTTTAAACCCTGAAAATTTACAGCAGTCCTTCCACTGATTGAGAGAAAAAAAAAAGGAAAGGTAACTTGTTTTAAGTTTAACCTTGTTGCAACACAGGAGTTGAAAGCTAAACACATCCCTATAAATCACTCATTAGTTTTACCTGCTCTTGCTCACTGTCACCGTCACCACTTGACGTTTCACTAGAGTTGCTGTGACGTTTTTTGTGGGTGGATTTAACGTTTAAGGAAGATAATCTCGTGTTCTCCGGGCTTTCTTCTCGCACAGCACCGTTTTGTTTAACTCCACTCCTTGATTTCTTGAGCTTTGGGGAATCAACGTCATCCTCTGACTGCTCGCTTTCATCCGACTGAGCCTTTCTCCTCCGAGATTTGTCATGGCGTTTAGATTTCTTCTCTTTTTTCTCCTTCTAGTGAGGCACAGAGCAACACAGCGATAAGGGAAAATAAACGCAGATGATCCAAGCGACGCGAAACAGAGAAGACGATACAGAACAGTTAAAACTAAAAGTCTAAGTTCTAGTTACGGACGGGGGGGACCCGTATAAAGCAACAGATCCCTCCCTGCGCGGCGCAGGTGCCGCCAGGAGGCATTTTCCTGGCCACGAGACGCCGGGCCTTCCTTTTCGGGACTCTTCCCTCCCCAGGGCGCACCGCAAGGCGCTCCCCGGGCCGCTCCGCGGCGAGGACGGCCCCACGCCTGCTCCCGCAGACCCGCCGCCCCCGGCCGGGCCGTCCCGACACGAGGCGGGGGCCGCGGCCCGGCGCCACAGGCCGTGCAGCCCGCCGACCTCCCGGGAGGCGCCGCCGCCGCGCACGTGGCCGGCCGGCCGGCCCGGCACGCCCCATGGCGGCGCCGCGCAGACCCGCCCCGGCCCACGCCACCGGGCGGGCGCGACCAGAAGCAAGACCCGCCAGACACGAACCCCAGCGCGTAGACGAAGCGGCTCAGCACGGCACGGCGCCGCGCGGCCAGGCCGTACCCGGCCGCGGAAGGCCCCGGAGCCCTCCTCGGTACCTTGCGCCGCCGCCGGCTGCTCTCCAGGGCTGACTCGGTTTCCATAGGGCACTCGGGATCCGACTCGGCCCCGCTGCTAGCGCTAAACCGGGTGGCTTCAGGCATCTCCGCTCACCGGCAGCCGCGCCGCCACGCCGCTGCCCTCGCTACTGCCGCCGGCCGCTGTGTGACAGAAACAGAACCCGCCCACTGCCCCGGCAACGCGGGGCGGGGCTACGCCGCTCAACCGCCGCCTGGCAGCCAATAGCCTGCCGCTCCCGCCGCCAGACTACAAGGCCCAGCATGCCTCGGGGCGTCCCTTCCGACTCCAAGACCCAGTGTGCCCCGCGCCCGCGAGGCGGTGGAGCTCGTGGCGAGCCCCGCGCCTTCGCCGTGAGGCGTCCGCCATGACGGGGGCGGGCGCGGGGAGGACCGGCGGCACCGGGCCGGCGGGGAAAGGCGACTTGCGCCTCATCCACCGGCTTCCCACCAGGACTTGCGTTATGCCCGTACCCCCGTTGCGCGTGTAAGCCCCTGGGAGGGTTTTTTTAAGGAAGCGGAAGAGCTGCCGGCAGGCAGTGGCAGCGTGAGGCGCTGAGGGCAGCGAGCTGCCGGAGAAGCCTGAGGGGGAAATCCCGGTGCTGGCGTGACTGAAACCGGCCGTAGACTGAGGCGGACGGGAGAGAGGGCTGCAGGGCTCTGCCAGCACAAGCGCCGTTTCCTCCACTTCACAGCCAGAGACACCTTCCCGAAGAGAAATCTCCGATAGCTTTAAAAACTGTTAACTACAACTTCAGCCTTCTGTCTCCATAACTACCAGAAACAAGTTTTCAGTAGGGAAAGAGCTTAACGTAGTCAGTAACAGTATGACCAAGTGCCTCTGTAAGATTGAAAAGGACCACAAGCCTCTGGTGATTAGCAGCGTGAAACCAGCACAGTCTGCTTTTAGCTACAGGAAGAAATAATGATTAAGAAGTAAAAATTAGCCTTCTGAACTAAAAGCTGTAAAGTGAGCCTGACGGCTGCCAGGATCTTGATTCCTTAAGAGAAGGAAAGAGGCGGTCAGGAGCAGAGCGGGAGCGTGCCGGCCCACAGCAGGGTTTCTCTCAAAGCAATGCCACTGGCCTTACCTGTTGTCTCCTGCACCAACACATTTTCACTTGCAAAGACTAAATCCTGCTTGCCAGATATAAACACACCAAGTAAGTTCAGGAGGACAGCTGAGGTTTCTTCAGGACACAGTGAGAGAACCTCGGGATTCAAGTAATTGTAGTAGCAAGGTGCGTGCCAATCATCTAGTTCGTTTGCTTTGTTTTCTGACAGGGGAGATAGAGCATGCTGTTATTTTCGTGGCACAAGTAGGAAATACTTTCAAGAATTACAGTGTAAAACAGTCCTGTTCAACTGATGCAGTTCTTATTAGAGCAACACATACCCCTTCCAGGTTAATAGTGTGATCTGAATGAAATATATCAGTTCTCATTTTTATTATCACAGGGACACAAAAACTAATTAAAGATGAGAGCAACAGAAATGCACATTAGCTCTCCAAATACTACAGTCAACAGTTTTAACTAACAGCTTTGATTTAGAGACAGCCTCACAGATGTGACTGATCACATTTACAGTATGGCTACATTGTTACAAAGGGAAAGTTTACAAAGCTCATTAAAAAAAATAATCAAATATTCATGACTAGAGTTAGCTGAAGCAAGGAATTTTGTTGCGATTGTCCTTCCACTTTGTCCTCCTCTTTGCACTAGTATTTATGCTTTCAGAATTTGGCAGGAAGTTTCATCTTCTTTTCAGTCCATCTAAAATAACAGAATTATTAGACATCAGGCTTCACATTCTAAAAATAAACTGAGTTGGCTTAGCTTCTGGTACCACAGATGGCATCGGTACAAACAATCAAAATGACCCTTTGAAATATATTTTGCTAAAAAGCATCCAACAGCTTTCAAGTGTTCATGTCCAAGTAAAACACTAGAAGTGTGCTTGAAAAAGTACACAGCCAAAAGCTGCTAAGGGGAAAAAAAAATCAGCAGAATTTCCTTAAAAACTGTAGTATGTGATTTGTTCCTTCATATACTAGCTTCTCAAGGTGACAGTACATACCTAATGAGAACTCGAATGGTTTAATTACACTTAAATACTAGTCATTTAAGATCTTAAGAATATGTGATACTATTAAAAAAAATGGATATGATTTTTCCCTCACAGCATTTTAACTTACGTTCTTGCCAATTTAGTTAATGGTTTTGTAGGTCTTCTCCACATGCAACTGTAAAAAATTGTTTCATACCAATTTGTTTTCCATTAAGGGATTTTTCAAGTATAGTTACGGGCAAAACGTACCCCATGAAAGGCAGCAGAAGCTTCTAGCTCAAGTGATGTACACATTCTCCTGTCCATTGTCAGCAAGTCGGATAGTATTTTGTACTTTAAATTTTGATTGAACGCCTCTATAAAGCACTTTTTATTCTGCGTCTACAACTGGGGAAACTATGACAAAATCCGTAATGTCATATGGCAGGATCAATGCGAGCTGAACTTGCCTGCTAACAGGAGTTTATCAATCACCATGTTTCTTAACATTTCTGCACTTGGCCATCTCCATCTGCAAGGCAGAGCTCACACTATTTTCTTGCCTCATGAAAACAAACGCAAAATATAAACAGCAGCATTTGTAGAGCTGATCTAGGGGGAATGTTCATGTAAAAAGACATGGCAGAACTATAGGACATAACACTGAAGTTTTTAAAGATAATTAGAATTTTGTTGTTGGGGAAGGGGGGTTATGATTTACAGCAACATTTCTGCCTAAATCTGATTGTTAATTTGAAGATAAAACATCTAAAATAGTTACCTGTGTTTTCTTACCTTGGGGAGTCAATTCCACTGTCTCCTGTAATGCTGTGGTTTTCTGTCCCTTCTGAGTGTTTCTGTCCTGATATCACAGTACACACATTCTTAAAAACCAGATCTTTTTTCCCCAGAGGGTTTCTCGTTCCTTTGGTCTGTGAGCCCAAAGCACAGCATGCCACTACTTCGCCCACCTCATAGGTGCAGTTCTGCAAAGTGTCAGCATCTGAGTCAGCCTTATTAGCGTGGCAGGAATCTGCCACACCTGAAGCCTTGGCACATTCAGTAAGGCCAGTTTCTTCTTCCTTTCTGTGACCTATTGAAAGAACCTGACTGCACAAACAACTTTCTTCTGTGAAATCGGGTTTTGGATGCTGTTTTGAGCCATCTATTGATTCTGCAAAACTAACACTTTCCTTATATCCATGCTCTCCAGAGTCACGTTTATTTACAGTTGTGTTGTACTGGGCGGGATAAGTATTAACCTTACAGCTTTTTAGGGACATAGCTGTCCCCAGCTTTTCCACAGCTTTACTCCAGTGTCTTGTACCTGAAAAAGCATGGCCAGGAGGCAGGTGACATGGTTCATTGCCTTCAAAATTGTCATCCAGATGTAATGAGTTACAGGTGTCACCATCATGTGCTTTTTGGTACAGAAGATGGCAGCTATCAGTAAATCCTTCACTTTCCAGCTTCATTGATCCAGGATGGCTGGCACAGTCATATTTAAATGTAAGTTCACTCTTTTCATCAATATTTTGTCTGTATTTCACACCTTTTTTTTTTACCAGGTTAACATTGGCTGTATAATTTGAAAGACGGACATTTTGAAATTCATTTGCTGTTTGATCCAATAACTCACATACAGTGTCAGCTTTGCACCTGCAATACTCATCATGTAATGAAGATTTTGCATCTTCTTTGCACACACCATTGTCTTCAGTGTAGGAGTGAGGGGATTTTTTAATATCCCCAGGATTTTTTTTGACTGTTCTCCTGTAGATGTTTTCTTCAGAAATACTACTCTCCAAAAAGCATTTACTTTTATTATCTATTTGCAAAGTACTGCCTTGCAGATAACTAAATTTTTCACTTAAATTGTCCTTCTTTAGTTGGAGGGAAGACCTATTAGCATGGAGTAGTTTGTTTTGCTTAGCTTTGTCAGCCTGCGTTTCAGTAGCCAGCTCTTCAGTTTTATAGTCAAAGGTTTTTGACGAGTCCAAGGACCGTGGCCTTTGTAAAGCCCTTTCTTGCTTTCGAGTCCTGGACTTCAGCTGACTGTTAATAGTACCTTTGTACCCTTTCGCATAAAAGTTGTTTCTCCGTGACAGACCCTGAAAAGGGTTCTTAATTTGTTTTTTATATATGACATGGGATTCCACTGCTACATCAGATGGCTGTTGGTTTCTGATAGGCAATGAAAGGTTCTCTTCCAGTTTCTCATTTTGGGATGCTAGCTCACGTATGTGAGGTTTCCTGTTGCTTCTGCTAATCTGCTTCTCTTTCTTTGATTTGGTTTTCCTGGTGTGTTTTGCTGTTTTACTTTGTGTCTTTTGAATACAATCCTTTGAAAGATGGTTTTGCCTGACTATTGACACTTCAGCCGATGTACCCTTACTGATATATTTTTTCTGTTCCTCAAACTTCTGCATTAATATTGTGTGTTTAATCAAATTATCAACTGTAAGAGTAGGGTTAATACGCTTGATGATTTCATGTTCAATATCACGTGGAATATTATCTAAGTCATCTTCATCCCTGACTGGCCACTCCTTGGGAGGAAACTGGGCTGAAAAAGTGGAGTACTCCTTCTTACGTTTTCCTTTTTTAGAAGCACTTCTCCAGAAAAGGCCAAGGCCAAGACCAAACCTTTTGCTTTTCAGTTTCTCTTTCACAGATGTCAGGGATTTAATGGTGTCCCAGGAATGGTTTTCAGCAGATGTGGAGATCCCTTGAGTTTGAATTGAAGGCTTCAATTCATGGCAGCCTTTCTCACCTTCCCCATGAGGTTCATGGTTCATTAGCTGCCGATGTCTTTTTTGTTCACAGAGCATATTCAGGTCAGGGAAACAATGGCAGGATCTGTAATGGGATACCGTAGGAATGTTTTCTTTCACTAGGTCTGCACAGCGCTCAATGTTTACCAGGTAAGTGATGGAAGGTGATGAACAGCAACAACTGTCCTGCAATGGGACCCTTCTATTGTCTTCTGCATCATTTGTGATAAAGTATGTGTTGGGAGTCACAATGAAGTATCCTTCTCCCGTATGATAGATTTTCCTTCCTTTGATTAGCATGCCAAGGATATTATATAAGATATTGTGGGAGGGAACCGCAATGCCTACAACAAAGATACAGATATTTCAAATCAGAAGTAAGTTTTCAAATAAAATGGGAGATGGCCAAAAAAATAACTTACATACAACAGATCTGGAAGCCACTGAACATGAAATACCCAATGTATTTAGTTCACAGGATTCCAAAAGAAGTTTGAAACTGACCTGGCAACTGAAGTTTGAGTAAGGCATACTCAATTTCAACATGA
The DNA here is from genome assembly GCA_009819775.1 of Phoenicopterus ruber ruber. Classification (NCBI taxonomy): domain Eukaryota; kingdom Metazoa; phylum Chordata; class Aves; order Phoenicopteriformes; family Phoenicopteridae; genus Phoenicopterus; species Phoenicopterus ruber. The sequence continues at coordinate 4,804,756 of CM020221.1, forward strand.
AAGTGTCCAGTATCACCGGACAAAAGGCAGGATTTTTTGTTTAATACATCACCACTCTGCTGAGCTTCCAGAGCCGGCAATTGTTGTTGCACCCAGCTGTCCCCACCCACAGCCCTGGGCTTCCTGCAGAGCAGGGACAGCCCCACTCTGCAGCCGTGTCCACGCGTGCAGGGCAGCGAGGGCTGCCCCAAATCTTGGGGCCAGCACAGGCTGCAGCCCTGAGTCAGGGAGAGCCCTCCTGGGCCAGCCAGGTGAGGGCAGCACCGAAACATCATCCAGCCGAGGGCTCTGGTAGGTGTCCTACAGATCAGTCTCACCCTTTTTAACCCTGCAAAAGCCATTCCTCAGTGATGAGGCAAGGTCATCCCTGAGGAAGAAGGTAAAGGCCAGCTGCGTTTCTGGTTGTCACTGCAGCACTGCTGTGGTGGAGCTTAGGATGTTCTTCGAATAAGCAAGGTTGTTCTCTTTGTGTCTGTCAGGATACGATATTCATGAGAGAGACCTCTTGCCAGGTACAAACCAAACAATGAGTTGTTCAAAGCATTTCCCTCTTGGCAGGTTATTTAACAGTGGCTTTTATCACTCTCTCTGAAGCTTCGGGTATAATTTGGTCAATTTGACAACTGCTTACCTCACTGAGACTGGTCTCAGCTACTGGTTTTCCCTCAGGTGTCACAGTCCCAGAGTCATTAGTCTAGTGACATCTGATTTACTGCCCCAGGCTTCTGCTGATCTCCTCCCCACAGGAATGAAAACTTCCAGCAAGGTGAAAACATAGCAAGAAATACGCTCTCTCCCTATGAACTTTGAGAGTGCTACTTCTGGCTGACCTAAAAATGCTACCTTGTGGTTGTCTCAGTGCACATATGGACTACATCACATTCCTGGCAGAGTTCTGGGCCAGTTTATGGGGCTGCATTAAAATTTTTCCCACTAGTGAAAATGCCTACCAGATCAACCTGTAACGTTTGCAGAGCTATAAGGTTAAGAAGACTCAGAAGACACAGCTCAGTATCAAACAAAGCAACCTCCTGCAGAGGGCCATAATGAGCCTTTACAAAGTCTCACATGCACACACACACTTCAATATTGCAGATCTAAGGGAAACTGAACGTTTTTCAGATTGAAAAGAAAACACAGCATTTAAGGGAATTGGCTGCTACCCCACCAGAAGAGACGGATTAAAGCTCATTTAGTGTAAGTAATTTGCTTTCAGGAAGGAAGGGGCTGGAATTTGACCAATGAACCTGAATTTGAGGCCGGTTGTATTTTTTGATAGCGAACACCAGATGTAGCCTCCTACCCAGTCCCTTTGCCATCAGTGTCAGCTATGTTCCTGTGTCTTAAAGGAGGACTCAAAGCCTTTGTGATCTGACACACAGTCTATTTTATGCTGTTCCGTATCTGGCACCTAAATACCTCATCTATGCTTTCCCACCCTCTAGAAAAGGCATACTCTTGACATGCTACTGCACCCAGATCTCTCTTACTCTCAAAGATTTATTAAAATCTGTAAAAAGGATTACATTCAAAACAACATTAGTGACGCTCACAGATTGATGAGGATAATATGTACATTCATGTATTCTACCAGTTGCCTGCTAATTTATAATCTTTCCTATTGGCAGCTTTGCTTGTAAACATTCAGGGATCACTTGCCCAACATCAGAAACTCAAGCTTGATGATACAGTCACTTTTAAAAGGAGGGAGAAATGAACACATTACCTGGATAATTTTTCACTAACTGCTCCTTTAATGTTTCCTGTGTGACCTTCACATGATCTGCATTCATGTCTGATATGGTACGGCATATTCCTTCTGCCAGAGGAATGGAGTGGGACTGCGAGAGAGGATTCATGAGAACAGGGGTCACATCACCTGAAGTCCAGAAGAAGGGGGGAAAAAAAACCCAGCAGATTATTTGAATGGAATAGTGTTTCATTTTTCCTATTAGCTGTGACAGATTTTCACTGAAAATTTCTTGTGTTGTCTCAGAACAAGCACCTTATCCTCAGCTAATTTTCTTTGGCAAATTACTCAGAAATACTTCTCAGAGAAGGGAAATGGCTCTAGCACTTTTCAAGTGCCTTTGTGATGAAGGAAACAGAAGGTTACCTTAAGCACAGTTAGTTTGTTTGGTATTAAATTCCAGCTTAAACCATCATTTAGCATAATAAACAGGGAGCTGAGAGAGAGAATTGTCTGATGACTACTGACTTTTTAGATGACTGTTTACATATGAAACCATGCAGAACCTGTATTTCTCCAAGTGGCTCATGAAAAAGGTCAACATCCAATAATCTAAGTACAAAATCTTTTCACCAAGTCAGAACGCAGGGGAAAAAAAGACCAGCAACAGGCTTTGTCCCTTGTCTAGCACACAAATTTGAATAGAAATGGTAAAAATTCCATTTTTAGACCAGGCTCTGGAACTAGATATTATCTACTAGACTGGGCAGAGGGCAAAAACTCATTACAGCTGCATGCATTTTTAGGCTACATCACCATCTCTCCTGGTGAGAGACAGTAACATCGTCCCTGTTCTGTGTGATGAAAGCAGAAGCTCAGAGGGTCTGAAAGCATGACCCAGCTCCCTCAGTAACTCTGCAGCCCCAGCCAAGGGGGCTGAAAAGGGTCTTAGTCCTTCGCCTCAACTCCCCCATCCATAAAACACAAAGATAAACACTGCCCTCTCCCATTCGCAAGATGGCAAGGCCATCTGAGCAAGCCCAGCACGTACTTCTGACACGGTACCAGTGACTGAGGTAGGAAAACCTGAAATAAGTATTTTCCCTGAAAGCTGATGACAAAGCACAAAGCAGGGACTCACCTGAGGTCTGTGCATACAGTAAGACAATGACCGCATACACCTTCTCAGACAAGGAAAAAAAGCTTTCTTCTTTTTTCTTATTAGACCGATGGTCTGTTCCCCACTACCTGGTGGTGTTCTGTGCTTCCCTGTTCCGTGTTGCACAGAAAGCCCCTGGGTATCCTCAGCTGCCAGAGCAGACAGAAGGCAGCAGGGACTCCTGGTCACTTCACAAGGCAAAAACTAGTGTTAAATCCCGCAAGTAAGAAGTGACATTTTAGATTAAGTGATATTCACATTTCCCTAAACTGCAATTGGATGACTCTGTAACCTGGTATTTATCCTTTAGGCAGAAAACTACAGCACAAACATTTCTCTGAGTAAATGAATTAAGCAACAGCACTTTGAAGAGCTTAAATTGCTCTTGACCTTTGTTTTACAGCTGCTGCTATGCTCAACAAAAAGCACTCAGAAAAAAGTCCTGGCACAGAGTTTCCGTAGTGATGTTGCTAGGATACTCCTTGCAGGTGCAGAAACCATTGCAAGCTTTCTTTTTGTATGGGAAAAGACCATCAGCATTCAGTAATAACTCTTGTGAATAGTTTGCTGTCTCAAGTCTCTGCTGTAGGCACACCATGCTGCTGCCAGTTGTACCATTTGTTCCTGCAGAGCACCAAACTGCTAAGGAGTAAAACACCAAGTGTAATCCAAATTTATTCATTATCTTTATTATTATCATCATCTTACAATCATTGTCTGCATCTGTCTCACAGCCTCAAATCCCATGTCCCATTCAGGGAAGGCCCTTTCTGAATAATATTTAAAGTATTAAGCAAAAGCCAGGTTGATACTGAAGGGGGGGAAAAAAAAAAAAAACACCCACAACACTAAAATTCTGTTCAGATGCAAGTCTATTTAAAATGATGGTTGCAGATCAATAGCACCACAGTACACACATGCTAACAACATGAATATTAGATATCGTTCCCTCCTGACTTTGAAATAAAATCTGAAATACTGAAAGCAAGAATTAGATCATTGGCAACATTGATAAGCAATGTGGGAAAAGGCCCAGGCAGCACCCTACAAGCATCTATCAATTTCTTATTCAAAACTTTGTTGATTCACTTTCCATAGCTAAATAACTGTTGCAGTTGCACTTCAGATGTTCTCCCAAGTTTGATGGAAATGCATAAAAGCTGCATCCCTTAGATTTGCACAGGGAGCAGTCTTAACGATTTGTGCAAGCTATGTCTCATAGGCCTGATGCAAAATCACCAAAATGCCGTGCTCATTAAAGCTCTTCAGTATCTGTCCCTTTACAACTCAAAAAAGACTGCAGAATCCCCTGCCCCTTCCCTACTCTACATAAATCATCTAATGAGAATCATCTTCCTGGTTTCTTCGTAGTTTTTATGAAGGACTTGCTTATGCCAATGTGCAAGGTACCTGTCAGCGGTCAAGGAACTCAGGCTAATCCTCTTGATCATTTAAATACAGCACAGTTCCCATTTCACGCTCTGTAGCTCTTACAGAATCATGTTTACCAACTCCAATCTAGACAGCTTGCCAGTACTCATGTATTATTATCCTTCAGTTTGGTTTACCTGTCTATTCAAACTCTGCTTATTACTTGGACACTTGAAACCCAAGAATACCCTTTTGGAGCACGTATCAGTCACAATGTGGGGAAGTCATCTGTAATACAAGCATTGGATAACAAAACTCAGCGCACAGAAAAGCCTCTGGGCATTCTTGACTAGCACAAAGTGATTTTTTGTTCCATCTCTGTAATGTGAGCTTCTACTGAGTTATTTAACAATTGCAGAATTTTTGCATCTTCTAGCTCTGAGAAAAATTACCTATAAGACAAGTTTTATCTGGGTAAAAACCAGGCTAGTACTGGGCAAGTGAACAGAGAGGCATTTTATTACAATAGCACTCAATTTATTTCTTAAAAGTTCGGGTAAACAATTTATATAACAATAAAGGGTTAACATTAAATTCATTCCAGAAAAAAAATCCAAATGCAAATCAAGAATAAACTCCCTTATATGATTCCACTTACATCTGTTGGGACAGAGAAGACACAGCATGTGGAAATAGAAGATTGACTTTTCTGGTTTGTAGCTGGAAAGATCTATCTGGAAATTGCTTTGAATGCTCTATTAAGTTGAACATACAAAAGATCCCACAGATCCTGTGCCTCTTTGTGTGAGAGCCCTGCTATGTTTGATGTACTTCACTTTTTGCAGAAATGCACCAGGAAAGCCATCAGCAAGTGCAGTTCTGCTAGAACTGCAAGGCTTCTGCTTTTCTATAGACTAGAGCGCATTGTGGTCACATTTTATAGCAAAAATTACATTTTATAATTAAAGATGAAGAATTCTAAGGAACAAAAAGTAAATAACATCACAGAAAGTTGGGAACTGTAGCAAAACACTTTTTGAACATTAATGAAGATCTTACAAGATGTTTCCTTATTAAAGAATAAAAATTCTGTATAGATTATAAAGAGTTAAGATCATTAAAACATTTTCAATTTTAAGTATATAACAGGGAAACTATTTTGGAACAAATATTGTGAACTAGATCCTGTTTACAGAAATATCCTTTTAATGAAGCAAAGTAAATAGTTCAATTGCCTTAGAACTGTCAAATCTTGTAACATGTTTAATCTGTTACTGAAACAAACGCACGCACTCAGGAGCAGCAGACAATATCTTTCTGTTTGATTATTTTGTACAACTCTCAAAGAGAGAAACAAAACAATTAAGTGTCAGTTAAGGTCACTGACACTTTTTCCGTTGACATTAAAGAAGCAACTACAAACACATCAAAATGTCAGATTTTTATACCTACTGATCCCTGCAAGAAGAGACGCTCCCAAATCAGGACAATTAGGCAAACAATGTCCTCCATTTGGACTCAATTGCTGGTTTTTACAAACAGAGGATGATGCCATGCTACTTGGAAAAGCAACAACCCCCCCCCCCCCCCAACAACAACAAAACTACAAAAACCAACCACTTTTTCTGCCTTCCCAACAGCACCCAAAAGTCTAGTCCCAACTGCAAGTGTTAGGAACTTTTAAAAATATGACCTATAAATACTTTCTGAGGTTCCTAGCCAAGAGCCCCGAAATCCTTACTCTAGTCTTAGGGCTAATGGTAACCCACAACCATCTTTCATCAGCAATAAAAATACCACAGGCAGGTATGTTGAAAACAAAGCAGGATTCAAGAAGAAAGGCAAGAGTTCTCTCCTCCAGTCTCGGTTCAAGCCCCCAGATAGGAGCAAGTTACACAGCAGACACCAACATGTTCAGTGTGGTACAGTTTTCCTCAAGCCAAGCGCAGTGGGAAAGTTTTTGCCATTGAAACATGTATCTCTGATCTTCAGAGAGATCAACCCCTTCAACACTTACCGAGGCCACTGACATGTCCACTTAAATGTGCCAAGAACATCTTGAGAACAGGTTTCAAGCTCCAAAGGTACTGGCCGAACACATGAACAAGCATGCAGCTTCAAATAGACTGTTTAAAAGAAAACAGCACTTCTGCTTCCTTGAAGACTAGCAGGCAAGTTGTCCAGTAGAGATCTGTGTTTCACCCACAGCAGCTGGCAAAATAGCCAACAAGCAAAACCATATAAACACATCTGCCTTTGGGGCATTCCTGCTGTTCACTGCGTAACTGGCAGAGAAATTTCACTATGAGCAACAGCACTCAAGATAATTATTTTTCATATACTTTAGCATGCCTATAGCTTTTAAGTCGATTCACATATGGCATTGAACATAACCAGCACAGTTGATAGCAAGGAAGATCATCTTTAACCATTCCAGCATTCAGCATCAGGCTTGATCGTAAAAGACAGATTTATTCAAAAGCTTCATTGCAGGGAGTTAAAAATAACACAAAATGAAACGGTCCCTGGTAAGTTGCAAAACTGTCAATGACTAGCACATGGAACCAAACATCAGAATGGGAATAAACCAGTCACTGGCAACATCTCTGGCTCCTTTAACTGTCTGCAGGTGGTGCCGCCCACTGCTACAGGAATTTGACACGAGCACATCTTTTCCACTTGGCCTGGTCCAAAAAATCCCCTTCACAACCCTGGCATTTCTCCACTAAATCAGCTTTGCCTTTTCCTTGCTCCCAGCCCTGTCCTCTCTTCTGCAATAAATCTCAGACCATCCAAATAGCTCTTTAATGTCAAAAGCCTTGTTCTAAGCAGAAAGCGTTACTGGTGTTGGTTAGGAACTTACCTATACAATGAAAGACTTGCTATAAAAACATCATCATGCAGTTGTGCATTCCTGTGTCTGTTCAGCTAAAGGCCAACGCCAACTGCTGCAATATTCCCAGGGCCGACTCCTTTGCCTGGAAATGTGCTGTCACACAAAAGGCAGTCACAAAAAGTATATAATATAAAGCCGCAGTCATGGGAGTAAGATATACCTACGGTCATGTCTCTCCTCCCCAGAATGGACCAAAATTCATTTCTTTGCACACTCCCTGGCTTCAGCTCATGTTTACCCCAGCCAAGGAAAGTCACGCACGTCTTTCAGAGACACAGCACCCACAGAGCTATTCAAAAGAGAACACAGCCCCCTGCAGAGGGTTTCCAGCAAACCATGAATCAGGGGACACGTGACAGCTATTGTGTCCAACTCACTCCCAGGCAACACACTTGGCCAAATCCCACCCACCCCAGAAGAAGCTGTCAGAGAGCTCGATGCAGTTGTAGGTTCCCTCAGACCCAGGCCCCTGGCTTGCAGTGAGGACAGGAGCCACCATCACACACTGAGGTGGAACGAAGCAGTCCTCAGATCTTGTTTCAGGGCATATCCCACTGCAGGAAGTTTTTTTTTTGTTCAGCTGAGAACAAAGCTTTGATGGTATATGGGCAACTTCACACCTGCCTGAGCAGCTCATGATGTTGATGGATGTGCACAGCCACTTTTTTCCTTCCACTCTCCCTAAATGGATATCCAACTTTAAAGATGTTCTCTATGCTAGAAAATAAGTTTCTGCTCCATTTCATTGGGATGGAATTTATGGCCCACAGGAAAAAAAAAAAAACAAACCCAAAACCAAAACAAAACAAGACAAAAACCAAAAAACCCACACACAAAAAATCAAAAACCAGTTTAGAAATGAAAACCAGCATCTTTACCAGCACAGGTCTCAGAGGAGTTGTTTGGGCACTGCAGCACTAGTTTGGACTCGAGGACCTTAGCCCACAGTTCCCAAACCTTTCTCCATGGCTTTGGCACTATTAAACCCTTTCCATGTTTCAGTTCATCTAAATTTCAGCCAAAAGGAAGTGATAGAAGACAAACAGAGCAACTGAGCACGTCCACTGTATTACAGGAGACTCAGTAAATACCTTTTCAAAAGCCAGTTTAGCGGAACCCTTACTGTGATGGTATTAGGTTGTTGGATCTCGCAAACCGAGGTGAAGCCTCCAATGGAAATTACAGAGATGTGCAGGTGCCTGTGGGATACTGAAAATGTAGGACAACAATTCCAGGGGAAAAAGTAAATTATGCAGTCTATGAAGCACCTAAGCAAGTGATCTGAACGACAGGCTAGCTTTGCTACAATATTTCCTTGGGAACAAGCAAAATACTTCATAATTTCAATGGTGTTTTCAACCTTGGAAACTCAGCATATAGCTGGCCATAGTCCACAAAAGAGAAATCCAGTTATCTGGAAAAAAATATTGCTACAAGACAAAAAATAAAGCTTGCTCCACCCCCCACCCCCCCCTTTTTTTTTTTTTAGAAAAGCAGAATAAAGTTTACAGAGGTTCAGTTTATTTCAGGTTTTCAAATAAACGGTGTTTCAGCTTTCAAAACAGACTGGAGTTTGCTAAACAAACAGCAGTTGCAGTTTCAGTTGTTTCATTGCCCAGAAATCTTTCTGCTTCAGTACAAATCAGGCTGCTTACAGAGAAGCTGTGCACTGCCAGTCAATGGAACATGGATTGCTGCTGTTCCATCAGCATAAGATAAAGCATACTAGGGAAAAAAAATCGTTTCACATCATATATTAATTATTCCCAAGGACTTCACTGTATTCTCAGCAATGAGGGCAGTTTGTTGGGTTTTGCATATTGAGCTTTCTGTTTGATGGCAGTTTGATAGCACTGTGTGAGTCACATTAATGATACATGCTATTAGCATCTCTTTACTTCAGTTCTCCCAGGAGTGTTTTTATAAAACATAGTAAGGAATTGGCAGAGTCGCTCTGGATGTATGTTGTTTTAGAAATGCAGATACCTATATTTCTCTAAATTGATGTTTTTTAAAACAAAAACACAAGAGATGATAGCAAGAAAACTCTCGTGCAAGTACCACAGCAATTTTATCAGGTTAAAGAAAACCATGCTGCCATCAACCTCAGCTTCTCTGTGTGTGTCATGCTTCATTCCGCAAATTTTTAGCTCATTGACTGTTTAATCAAAAGATCACTAAAGCTCTCTGAGTATGAAACAAGAAGCAAAGTTGTCTGAATAAAGCCACTCACCTCTTTCTGCTGATACTTCTAATCAATTTTTATTTGGTATTGAATGAAAGCCAGCCTTTTAACAAGGCTCCTCAGTATTGAGGAGGCTCATATTACTCACATGGCAACAAAGGCCAAGAGCATCCTGGGCTGTGTTAACAGGAGCAGAGCCAGTAGATCAAAGAAAGTGATTATCCATCTCTATTTGGTGCTTATTAAACCCCGTCTGGCATACCAAGTCTAGTTCTGGGCTCCCAATATAGAAAAGACATCTGTAAATGGGGGCGAATTCAGCAGAGGGCCACCAAGATGGTCAGGGCTGGAACACTTCCCCTGTGAACCAAGGCTGAGGGAATGGGTCTTGTTGAACCTGGAGTAGAAATAGCTTGGAGGGGACCTGACAGCAGCCCCTTGAGAAGATGAAGCCAGGCTCTGCACAGCAGTGCGTGGTGGGAGGATGAAAGACATCAGGCATCAGTTGGAACAGGAGAGGTTAAGACTGGCTATAAGGAAAACCTTTTTACCTTTAAGGACAGCGCAGCCGTGGAGGAGGTTGCCCGGAGGTTGTGTGGTCTCCAGTCCCAGGGAGTTTCCAAGATGTGACTGGATAAAGCCCTGAGCAACCTGGTCTGACCCCATAGCTGACCCTGCTTTGAGTAGGAGGTAGGATAGGCTCCCAGGAATAAAATAGCAGTCCAGTCATCTGGTTTAGTTGGACGCTGGTACCTGTGCCTCCCACAGCCACTCTCACCCCCCACTTTGACCACCCTGCTTTCCGTAACCCAATGCAACAGCACTTTTGACCTCCACTAGCTGTGAAGTTTTCTTGGGTTACACCAAGTTAAAGAAAAAAGGTTACACTTACATGATGCTGTTAATGAGGCCATGCAAAACAGCATCCGTATGGTAAAACTATTGGTTTTCTCTTCAACCTTCAAATAAATAGCTACTGGTTTTGTAACATTTTTTTCATAACTGAACTCCATCTGTATGGGCTTGTTATTAGAGCTGGTGCTCTCCACAGTGATGGAGTGGACATATCCTAAAGCAAGATGGCAGTATAGAAAAGCTAAAACTAGCCTTGCAATGAAGTCTCTGATTTTGAAACCGTATCAATGACCATAGCGGAAGCACTACTAATTAATGCAATTTGTTTCATTAACTACATGATATTAACATAAACTGTTGTCTTTTCTGAGACAGAGAAAAAATTAGCACTGATCAAATTACCCTCATCCTAAAAGAGCATTAAGGCAGTTAAGATCTGCCGTTCAGGATTCAACGTGCAAGAATTCAAAAGACTGAGGATAGCACAGCTCAGCCTGTTTTCTTGAATTTTGTTTTCTCACTCAAGAGACAGAAGCAAGAGCTTCTTCTGCTGAAAATCTTTAGCACTGAGAAATACACAGTACATATCCAGTTCTTCACAACTAATCTTGTTATGGGTTATTTTTAGAAAAATTCAGAGCAAATTAAACGTAATGGAGCTTATTATAAAAAAAAGTTATACACTCCTGTTCAGTGGTACTTGTTAAACAGTGTGACTAGAGACTACTTGCTGAGACAGCGAAAAATCTGCACGCACAAACGCTTTTGCAGATTACACCTTTCAGGTAATTTGATCTGAGCAGATCTGGTAAATGCATCAGGATTTTGAAGAACTTTACAGTACCTTGTACCTTGCTGCTGTGAGTTCAATCGGTAGTTCGAATATAGCATTTGGGTTTAGTGCAATACATATTCAACTGAGAAAAGGCTTTTATCATACAGGATTAATACCTTAGTAAGAATTTGATATGGAAATGCATGAAACATGCAGAGGTATCATCTCATCTGAAGTCAGTGGTAAGGGCTGAATGCCAGCTAAAATCAGGTGCTAAACATTATTTCATAATGTAAGGTTTACATAGCCATTACAGGAAGAGAATTAAGCAAATAATAGCAAGGTAGATAAAAAGTTGTCCTTCAAGGGGTACGAATGTTTTCTTCTTTTTTCCTTCCTGAAAATATATCAACAGAGTCACCACTGGAACAACTGTGATAACCAGGAAAAAACAGTTACAACAGAATGTGCAGGTTGGTCAGTTCTGAATCAGATACCTTACTGAAAATAACTTTTAAAATAATGTTTGAGACTAAAACCGTTAAAAACTCAATTAAACTGTTCTTCATGTTCTGGCAGCCTATACACAGCAGTGCAAAATAAAGCACCATTTTAGGTCATCCACTCTTTTCAGGCCTGAAGAAAATAAAAAGGAACAGAACTCTAAATAATCCTAAACAGTCCAATAGGAAGTATGACCACATACTGTGAGTTACACTTCACAGAAGCCAGCACCATTGAAATACAAAATTATTCTCCTTTGACTTGCAAACCTACATCCTTGTTTGTGAGGCAGCATGAAAGACACTGGAAGAAAGGGACTCCAAAAGAAAGGAATCCCATGAAGCACATCCCCAGCCTCTTGCTGAGCTGCCATCCTCATTAAGATTGTGTGTTCCTGTGTGTAACTACGGAGTGCCTGACAAACAACATCCACTCCAGAGTCATGACCTTTTTTTGTAGGCGAAACAGGAATCAGCTACTCACAAGGCCGTAATTTCATCTGTAGCTTCATTAGACATGCAGCAGAACGATGCTGACACTGACATTAATTGCTGTGAACAAATTTAAACTATTCAAATGAAAATAAATCTGTCCTAAAAGCTTGCCAGGTCCATTTTGGAAAATAATTTGTCTCTCATTGTAAGCAAGGTTGAGAATTACTAAGAAATAGAGAATACTCAAGTATGCAATTGTAGATGGACTCCATGTGTACCGGTTCTGCAGGTGGCACTTCAAAACTGTTCCTGAAAGCTGGCACAAACACGCAGAGAGGCTCAGCATGCGAGGACCTCTGCAGTGAGGCGGCCAGTGCCTGCAGAGCCGCATGTCAGCACTGCAGAGGTCACTAAATAAGTTACACCTGGAGTCATCACACAGGAACAAATATAGTTCCCCAAATCTGCCCCCCCCCACCCCCCGAAGGTAATTACAGCCCATAAATACAACGGAAGTTTTACGCCTGATTCCCCAAGCTGTTGCTGAACCTTTTTCAGGAGATTCAATTCCACCTCTCTCCTACCACAGGGATTCTGTCTGGATATCAAATTAGCATTAAACCTCCCCAAAATCAAGGAGCTTCAGAGACCATCTCTGCCCATTTTTTAGGTCCTTTTCTGAGTGCTTCTCTTCTCCCTGAATTCTGGGAGAGACTCACACAAGGGAAAGAGAAGTGAGGAGCTGGACCTATCAGACTACTCCATCAAATGCACAAACAACAGGAACACAAAACAATTCCTTGCCTGATCACATTCCAGTTTGGTCAATGCCTCCAGCAAAAATGGATAAAACTTAACACTTCACAGAAAAGTGTACTGTCCTTTCAATGTCACTCTTCAATAGCATATTTTCTAAGTGAGATAAATTTGCAGCTTGTAGTAGGGATTTAAAGGCTCAGTAGAGCCCAACAAGCAGACCTCTCATTAGGAGAGATGATCAACATGTTATGGGATCACAGAAAATTCACAGCCTGACTGCCAATCCCCACCCTCAGTGGGATTTCACTAACGGGAAAGTGCAGGGCTTTCTTAGCTTGCTTTGTGAATAATTTGTAGCCCTGCAGCAGAGATGCTGAACCGGCAGCAAATCCAGCCTCTAAATGCCCCTAAAGGCTAAGCAAAAATGTTTCAGTTTTCTATTGTTCACTTCTACCCGACAGGTAGGGAGTCAGGCAGTTCAGGCACATGGAAAATGCTGCTGTCAAGGGAGAAGGCAGTCTGGGATGACAGAAACAGCTGGTTATGACCAAGGACAACAAGCAAGCAGCTACTGAGATGCATTCTCCTGGACTGATCACCCCAGTTTCTCTCTTCAAAGGCTCTGGAGGTCAGTGTCCCTCAAATAGAGTATTTCCAACTGTATCCGACCTCAGTTGAGTCCCCTACTCCTTTCCCAGCACCTGCCCTGCATGCACCCCCCGTGGCTGTACAGGAAAAGTGGGAGGGAGCAGTTTGCCCCTTGTTTGGTTAACAATTGACTGAACAACTCCACTAAGCACAGGAGATGGTCCCACAGAGAGATGTTAGCATTTCGACAGAGACTGCTCAGTTATCAGATCAAGAAGAAAAGTTTTTTTAAACTAGCCCCTACTTCATCCTCTGAGGGAGATCTGAATTGCCGTGATTTTCCCTTCTTCTTCCCCTCCATCCTCCAAGGAGGAGAATGTAACAGCTCCTACGCAGTCCTGGGTGTACCATGCAAACCAGAGCTGGGATCCCCATCAGAAGGGAAGAGAAAGACATTTTGGATTTTACCTGGGACTATAAATACAGCAGGACAGTTTGTGATTCTTTATAAGTTTTGGGGACTGGATTTTCCCTTTCTTAGATTAATCTTCCGGTGCCTGACATCAGTCAAGGTGTAGTCTATTCCATAAAGCCAGGATTTCCAACACCCCAATATGTTTATCTAGAACAAACCTCATTAGAACTGCTGGGATAAAGAGTAACACAAAGATCTGTGGGACCACAGTGTCTTCTGATGACCAGCAATTGCCAGGAAGGCTCCTTGAGATATGGCAGTGAGGAGGACTCCTGAGTGACGAGGGCTTTAAAACAGTGTGCAACAGGGAGCGGAGCATGCCAAGACCCTAGTATAATTCTTCACTGAAATGTGACTTGGCAAAATTAGCGCTGCAGTGCTGCACGCCCATTGCTTACTGTCCAGCAAACAACTGGTTGTGGATTAAAAAGGAAAAACCTCAAAACGGTTAGCTCATTTTTTTCATGAGTCTGAAAACTCAGACTCAACACTGTTCATGTACCATGGCCAAGGATAAAGATACTAGAGGCCAAGTGATTCCCATCCTGACACCTGGTGCCCCCAGATATCTGTGAAAATTCACCAGACACTACTATTGCTATGTGCTGCAGGAAATGTTTCCTAAGAACCACTTAGGATATTGCTTGGTTCCCAACATCCCAGCCATTAGTCCTGACACATGAGAAACCCAAGTGGCTTCAATTCCACATTACTGCAAACAACAACATAAGAACAGGTAGATTTAAAAAAAAAAAACAACCCACCTACCACAACCAAAACCAGTCAAATCTCTCTCTATATAAAGAGAGCAAATGTGATACCAATAGATTCATTTTTTAAATATCATAAATTCTTTTAAAAAACAAAAACCAAGAAACCTTTGTTTCTTGCATTTTAGTGTCCAACTTGTCACTTGCTTTCCTAGAGCAAAATACATATAAGGAATGGGAGAAAACTCTCCTAGAGCAGAAAATGGTCATTGTGATGACTGATGGAATAGAAGGCACAGAATACATCCATTTTAACCAGAAAATTACCTAAATAAAGACACTCAAATTACAAATTGGTTTCAGTTAAGCTTCCAGAATTGGATGTAACACCATGAAAATATTGCTTCAACATCAAATGTCTGAAAAAGTGAAATTCAGAAAGAAGCTCCTTCAAAGGCATTCGATTAAAGAAACTGAGAGAGAACTCTAACTTGTTAGAAACCCCTTTGGATGTTACTGCAGCAAGAGACAAGGTGGTAGAGGAAATTCTGTAATTCATTTACCAAAGTAATTTACATTTGGATTCAGCCAGCCATGCTACGCATCAGAAAAGAGGTTACTGGGAAGCAAGGAGGTAAAAACCAAAGGAGTTAAGACTCTCTCTAAATTATCCCCAGGAGATCGGCAAGTAACATATCAATATTCATCAGTGATTCACTTAACTATAGTAAGAGAGAACCATTCCCAACATACCTAGAGATGTTACTGCTTTTTAGATAGAGATCAGTAAGTAAAACACTGTTCTTCCTTCCAATACCTCACCTGGATTAAGAGTTAAGAGGTCAGCAGTCTAACTGTGATCAGGGAAGATGAACTCACACTGGAGCAGATGTTACGAGTTTAGTAAAGTTACCAGAGCGCCTGAGAAATGAGACTGCACGAAGGGATCAATTTTCTAGTCAGAAAATGGGGCTGCAACAGGGAGTGGCTATTCTATACAAATTATTGGGAAAGAAGGGTAAATACCAGAAAGGGGGGGGGGGGGGGGAGTGATTTAAGCTAAAGCCAGTGTTAAGAGAAGCATAAAGAGTTTGAGCTGGTCAAGGACAACACAGACTAGACATTAGAAATTTTCCTCTTAAAAATTTTGAAACAGAACATCAAGAATTCCTCAAGTCTTCCAAAAGTTGACAAATTTCTTGCTTCGAGAAAGAATTCAAAACTGCACTTTTACTTGAAGAACTGCTAGTTAGCTTCAACAAAGAGCTTTTGTGATTTAATTATATCCAGTTCTGCCTGAGGTAAAATATACTTCTAATTTAAACTATAATTCATCCCTGGACAGAGAGGATTACAGAGCTACACTCAGGGAAAAAGAACAATAAACCTCTCAAATAATGACAGCTATGAAAATCCCTACTGACCTTTGGAAATCCAACTGAAAAGGGATTTGTTTGCACTTCATCAAGCACCTAGTAGTTACTACGGGGTTGAACAGCTGTATGTCTTCACTTCAGCGTCTTCTACACGGTCTTTGTTAGCAGCATTCCTGGTTTGGCTGCTAATGCTTCTGATCCTTTAGTTTTGGGAAAGTTAAAGCACAAGCGGTTCACATCAAAAGGTTAAAGCAGACATCTGAGCTGACATGAAACAAGGACTACACTGCTCACTTATCACTTACCTGTGTTACGCTCGGTAATTAGAACATGGTATCTCCCATAATCACCTTCAACAGAGAGCAATCCTAATTAACCATGTCAAAACCACACAGAAAATCGCAAGAACTACAGAGGTGCCACAGCATTGTCGCCTCTCGCTAAGGGTAAGTCAGAAAAGAGCAGCCCTTTCAGGATGCTCCGCAGGTCGAACTGACACAAGCCCCGCAGGACCAAGGGTAAAACAGACCCAAGGATTAATGACCCCAGCATACCGAAGCCTGCCCCTCCTCCAGAAATTACAAACAGTAAAGGGATTTACTAACCAAAGCCAATGCCTCAAGTAAAAACTGAAGAGCTATGAGGCAGCAAGTCAGTACCAGGAGGGGAAATTTAATCTGCTCTGCTTGTGAACCACAATTATCATGCTGGCTGGTGTATTCTGCAACCACTAACATTTCAGAGGACTTTTTGTGGCAGCCTTGCATTAAAAGTACTCGATAATCCAGCAGCTGTACTTTTACGTATAGACTAAGCCCTTGATTGCAGCCTGGCCTCATTAGACTGCAGAGATCTCTAGCACAGTTAATTGAATATGAACTAATTGCAGGTAGCAAACAGAAGTAATAGCTAGATACCCACCAGTACTATCTAGTTAAAAATAATCAAAGAATTTCCCTCAAGGTTGTTTTGTCGTTATTGTTACTACTGCCAGATCTGATAGCTTGTTCTTTGTATATCCCATGAAAGTTAGTAAGTTCAATTTAAATGAAGGGGGGAAACAAGACAGCGCTGCAATATGTCATCTTCTGCAAAATTCTCTTCTAAATTTTTAATGTGAAGGTACCAACCTGAATGTGTCTGAGCCTGATTTCTTCTTAGATCTTCCATCAATTTCACTTTTATGCATTTTTAGAAAAGATTTAACAGATTCCTTTGTAGTTTTCTCTTTTATTTGGTCAACATTTCCAGAGGAATTAAGACTAAAAGCAGCTGCTGACTTCAGAGCATCATGTCTGCATTAGGTAGCAAAGTGCCTTCCCTGCTGGGCAGCCATCACCCCACCAATGGTGCTGTGTCCTCCACCTTTACCTTCTCCAGTGGCAGCACGTTCTGTAGCTCTTTCTCAGAGAAATCTTTGTGCTGAATCAATCCATATCATCCAGCCCCAGCGTTTCTTTCTACACATCATTCTTGGTCTAAAAACATTCATGACGAATGAAATTAATTTAGTCTTCCACTGGTTATGAATGTACCTTCCAGTTCATTGCAGTATCACTCTCTGGACACGTTATATCCAGTTGCCTCCTCCAGGAAACATTACCCGCAACAAAACACTGAACCAACCAGCACACCTGCGTCCTATCATGTTTTTCATAAATATTGAGTGCCCCTTTCTACACTGCAATGACTCACCGGGTCATCACCAACTTGACTTCAAACCAGACTGCCAGCAGCTGAAACCCAGTTTATCCCAGTATCCGGTACTGATGGGGAGGCTGTGCCTCTGGAGAAATCTGTGGTGGTGATGCCCTGTTTGCTCCCTGCTTTTCCGCCAGGATTCACACTGATACTGCTAATCACCACATGCCGCAGGCATAAGTTATCTGCCATGAGAGAGTGGTTTGGTACTTCCAGCTGATAAAGCCTCTGATGGCAGCTCAGGCTACCCAGCTTGAATCAACCAGCAGCTCTGCAAAACAGAGAAGATCTCACCATCGGGATCACACAAGCAGGCAGCGAAGGAGATAAGAAATAGTCAAGATGAAAGCAAATAAATTCAGTGGCACTGGAGGGCTCCAGCACTGGCTGTGTGCTGCTGCCACTGTGGTCAGCCTTGCCCCAGCTCTCACCTCCTGTTCCTGCTGCTCCAGGATGGGGCACTCTCCCTCCAGAAAATCCCACTCTGGGCTGGAGTGACTTGCTTCTATTTTGTACTAAAATTTCACAGAGACAAAAGACTCCCTCCCCACCCCACCCCCGTGTTTTCCTCCCCCAGGATCAGGGCTCTTGCCCTGTCTCAGATTACACTTTCACGAAGTGAGGCCCTGGCAAAGCAGGCAGGGGAGGCACTCGTGCAAAGGCGCACAGGGCACAGGCCATGCTTCAGCACGGGTTTTATGTGTTACTTAAGCAGTTCGTTCCTATTCTGCAAAGCTACTGAGTGCATCTTCTCATTTACCATGGAAAATCCCTGACAGACAAGGTAAGGGCACTGCTCACTTTGGAACCTGGTGCTCACAGAGCGATTTTGTGTCCAATTCAGTGCATTCTTTAGGGAGTTTGTGTAGGTTCTTAAATTGCAGGTTGCATTTGAATAATCTTTTTTCAAACTGTCTTCATTGAAAAAAAGACCTATAAGTGGATTCATTTTCCTTTTCTTTAAACTTTAAGCATGAAGTAGATATCAGAATGAATTCACTGCTCAGAATATCTGCACAGCTACCTCTTAGCCCCTGCTACCCAAAGGTCATGCTACACAACTGCTTTTGTCCATGGATCACCATTATTGTACATTGTATTACCCCCACAACTCCCCTTTTGTGTTGTCCATCATTACATGCCCAAATCACAAGACTGAAAATGCTGACTGCGCATTCCTTGCAAGCGTATTACTGGATCCCATGGATCATCAGAGGATTTATACATATGCTGCCACCCATACATGTCCCAGTACTAAAGGTCATCTATTTTTCCTCTCCTCAGTATAATGAAAAGATACCTCCACCTCCCCCCCAAAAAGAGGTCATTAGCTTGATTTCAGGAAAGACACTAAGGCAGCAAATCAGGCTCAATATTGGTAAGCAGCTAATCCTCATTTTCATCTGTTTAGTCACATTATACATGGCTTCCTTATATCAGAAGAGATACTTGACAAGTACAAGCTTTTCTCTGTAAACAAATGTTTTAAGAACACTCGCAAGTTGCATTTGGAAACCCTTCCCCAAGATTTTACAACTTGTAACGTGAATGTTCTAATAGTTACATTTAATGTAATGGACTTACTAGTAAGTACTTAATTTGCTTGAATAGTACTTGATAAAACAAGGCATCAGGAGACAAGCTGAAAAGGAAAGGCTCTTATGGGAGACCTAGACTAACTCTTGTGAAATAGACAGGAGTCTTCCCTGATGTTTAAGAGAACTTCCAAAATTCTCTCATTTCTTCTTAGGGCCAAGCTGAAAGCGTAACAACCCATCTCCCCAACCCGTGCGTACATTATACTTGCAGTGAAAATTGCCTACTTCTCCTTTAACTTTTCGTCTGCACACATGCAATGGACTATTCTTACAGTAAATCAGGTTGGTCTGTGAGACAAGTGTTTTTGAGACCAGCATTGCAAGGTACTTTTATCTCCAACTGTTAATTTCTATAACGTGACATGTGGCAGCAATTTCTGCTTTTTTATATGCAGATCTGCTGGCTACCATGCAGCCCTGCTAAAAAGGGACTAAAAATGAAGGTTGCTATAGTCCAGCTGTTTCTGCCCCTTGCATGACAAAACAGGAATGTAACTGGATGACCCTGTATCAGGAAGGCCAAAAAGAATTAAGCAATAAGGGGAAAAAAAAAAAAGCAACTCACACTCAAACAAATCCTTCTGTATACCACTAAAAGGGTTGCAAGCAAATAATAAAGCAAATTAGTACTCTAAAAATATTTGCTGAAAAGCAGAGCAGGGAGAGTTCAGGCTGGGATTCTTTGCAGTGTCCCTCCTCTCCACTCTTCCCCTCTACCTAGCTGTTTGTTCGCAATGAAATGTGAACAGTGATTCAGTCAACAGGATCCTTTCACCTGTGCCCCTCACTAGACTGAGGGAAAATAATGTAGGAATCAATTTCCCAACAAAACACATGGCTTTGGGAATCTGTCATCTTGGCTGAAATCCAGCTCAAGTACTTTCTCCAAATATTCAGAGCCCTGTCACAGGATTATCATTACCTACTTGTTCCAAAAGACCACTACAACACTCCAGTATCTGCTAAGGTGGAAGATTGTAGAGCAAATGAGAGAAGGGACTTTTAGAGGCACCACATGGACCATATCATTTGCCTCTGGCAAAGAAATGAAATGGTCAGACCTCACCACACGGGGAGATTGCTTGCCTATGAGAAGTTCGCATGAGCATGCCTTGACACTGCAGACCAAGTTATTCACAAGAATAAAAGCTAGCTACGCAAGCTCCTTCCTCAGCCTGGGGGAGATACAGAAAAGACGACTATTAGTTCTAAATAGAAGAACATCACTGAACAATTTCAATCAACAAAGTATTTCAACATGACCTGTGGCTTAACATGCTCTGTAAATGGTCCAAGTGTAGTGAAGTACTGCAGGAACTAGAGGAAAAACTCTAGTAGTTTAACCTCATAACCCTGCACCAAAAAAAAAAAAATCATCAAACCCCAGCATGCAACAAACAAATCTTACTCAGCATCACTATTCTGCTGTCATTTCAGAGAGAAGAATAACAAGAACTGAACTAATACTGGGCTAGATACAACAGCTTGCAGGATTACCGAATCACACCTGAAAAGATACTCGTTGTTACATGTACGGTAGGGTACTTGACCTGAATCCTCAAACAAGTTAGAATCCACTCGTTAAAGAGAACAACAATTTAAAAACCGGCAGGATACAAGAAATCAAAAGCAGCGTACAACTGCAGCATCACATGTTTTCAATACAAATTTAGGTATCGGATACCTAGACATTCAAAAGCAATGTTCCTAACTACAAAACATATGACTTCAGGCAATATTTGGTGCGTTCCAAAACTCTAAATTTATACTCTGTATCACGATGCCATGGATTATATAGTGGATGAATAAAAAAGGAGAATTATTTTTGCTTGAAAGTAATGCATTATTATTAGAGCTTTTTACTCTAACTACTTTTGTGCAATACATCTAATGAGACCCAGTATGCAGAAACATAGAAGTTTGGTGGGAAAACACTGGCAGTTTTGAGAGCTGAGTAGAGGTATTCATTATTTTTGCCATTTTTATTGTTGCTCTACATGGCAATATACGAGCCCCCGTTGAATTTCTACTTGAACCATTTCTGCTTTCTAGAAAATAGTAGCATAAGCATACTGACTGTGCTACCTACACATTATGCAGTCTACTGCTGGCCATAAGACTCAGTCACTCAAAATGAATTATTTTATATTTTATATTTTTAAATATAAACTGCACTGAACAAATGCATTCAAGGTAAGAACCTGACCTGGGTACAGAAAGATTACAGAGAAGCAAGAGAAAAAACACGTTTTGTGCACATTCCTGATAAAATTATCAGTGAAAGTTAACTGTGTTACATACGTCTGAACAGATATTCACACAGTACATTACTCAGCAGAAAGATGGCCTGAAAGCCATTCATCTCTCTCAAAGCAGTTAAACATTGAAAAAAAATGTTATGTTAAAGGACTAGGCTTCATAATGTTAGATTCTGAAACAACTCAATTGTAAATGCTGGATCTGTGGAAACCCACGGGCACCAGACAGAGAATTCCAACTTCTCCATTGTACACTTCAGGGCGCCCCAGGCCGAGTCAGAGGACACCAGATAAACCAAGCAACAACTGGGAAGTGATTTTTCAGCAGTGCCCAGGCGCTACAGGCACAAGCATCAAGCACTGGGTGAGTCAAGAAAACATTACATGTCTTCATCATGGTAGAACATGCAGCAGTGCTGGAAGCAGCTCCATTATCCCACATGCAATCCTCAACACTTCAGAAAATGTTGGCAAAAATTCACTATTGATCTATTTGCCACTGTTGCTATGTAGCACTGAAACGATATACTTCTGCCTTTTCATTGCCAGAGCAAAAGCAAAGGGGCCTCAAGAGAGTCTACTTTATTCTAGACCATTTTGCATGCAGATATATCACTTGGAACCTTCTTCCTAGCCTTAGTCACAGACATCCACTAGTCTGAATATCACTTTGTAAGGGTTTAGCTCATTAATTCCACCATACTAGACAAAATACGAAAAGGGAGGAAAATAATCTATAAACTGAGATTAGATTCCATTTACTGGCCTGCTGTAGCAGTGCTGTCTCTACAGAACAAGGCAGTCTGAGATTTACTACTTTCTACAGAGCATCTATGATGATTTTAAAACTACAAGCAAATTGGACATTGAGGCATCAGAGTAAGACCCAGCTTAGGCTCACGTTTACCAGCCTTTTGCCAGCAACAGATAAGTACTCAAAAACTTAGAAGTGCAAAGCCCATGAGGTACAAAGTGTGGACATGAAATGCAAAAATGTTGTTCATAAATTAAAACTGACAGAAGATTGTTTCTCTAAACCTCCATTACTGATACTCTATTCAATTTTCTGAAGAATTAGTTACATTTCTGGGAATATTACGAAGAAGCTTTAGCTAATGACCAGCATTGATGCCGTGTATACACAGAACCTTGTGCTGTTTGGTAAAACAACTTAAACAGGCTGTAGAGGTGTCTGATCTTCCTCAGATTATTTGTGCTTCAGGAGACTGGTCAAGCTCTGTGTAGGTTATAAAACTTTTCCTCATTTTTTTTCCCTTTATTCTTTACCCTTTTAACTTCCTTTCCAACATAAATGCAGACTGTACATAGTATCTGAAACACTATTACATCAAAGCAATATAGAGAAAGATTACACTCTAACAAATACTTTTTCTCTTAAATACTGTAAAAATCTGTATCGCTCTAGCAACTCTCTCACAGGGCCACTCACTGAACCACAAGATGAGGCCTGCTTGTTGCAACAAGCTGCTTTCAGCTCAGCAGTTTAAGGTAAAAACACCCCAGCAAACTATTTCAACAGATGTTTCAGTGTTCCTAAAAAGATGTTATCTTGAATTCTACAATTATTTTCTTGTATGTTCACGTGTACTGCTGAAATTAATGAACAAAGTGTTTCAAACGCAATCCTTTCAAGTCCATTTAAATAAACAGTGCTCAACGTCAAAAATGAAACATGCTGTCAACAATTTGTACAAAGGTAAAGGTGAAAAATATAATTTGATTACAAAAGAATTTGTTAACACCGTCTGTACACCACAGATAACGCTTTTCATAAGATAAATTTATCACCATCCTCATTCAATCATTCTGAGATGTTATCTCTTAATTCATAAAGCATACATTTTCTGTGTACTTATATGCAATAATTAGTGTTTTTATAGTACTTCCTACTTTAGTGTGAACAGTTAAGCTATTTTACAGCAACTCAACTGAGATGAATGAGGGGGAAGCTTATGCATGTTATTTTAATGAAAAGATATTTCATTTGTCTAGCTCCAAAAGAGCCAAGAAAGGTAAGTGATAAAAGCACCAGCTTAGACTCTTCTGAACATAAATTCAGGCATTTTAAATGTGTATCTCAGTAAAGCTACATGAGTTTCCATGTAGGTTATTCATATGTATTATGGCACTTGGACTCTCCTAACAGGTATTTAGTTACCTAGGACATCTAGGCAAAAAAAGAAAAGGTCTGCTAAAATTAACCATTTCTGTAAGAAAACACTTCTGTCCCAACCTTCAAAATCCTTCGTTTTCCTGGAAGTTGCACCACAATACAAAAGTGTCACATCATTTGAATAAGTTGCCTTTGACAATGATGTCACGTTAACTTCTAAGTTTAGATCTCTAGTGATGTGGGAACACAAAGGCAGGCAATCTTACCCACTTTGAACAAACCAAGTTGTGCCCTGCTCCTTAGCAATTATAACATGGGAGTACTGATACTTGTGTATCCACTCTTTTGTTGGACTAAAGACTTTGAAGTAATTACACATATTAAGAAAGAAGTCCAAATTTAATTAATTAAAGGCGGCTTACAATGGTAGCTTTTTCTCCATGTAAGGCATTATTCTGACATCTACTGGCCTGGTATCCAACCATACATTTTAATACACTGCATTTGTTATTAAAAAGGAGCATATATATTAATCCAAAGATAAGAACAGTTAAAGGAACACAAATGACATACATTTAAAACAGGCCCATGTATTTTCATATAAATCTCACAACCCTACCAGTATTTTGGTAGGTTTCTATTGCTTTCTTAACTCATCTGAACTACTGTATATTACGAGGCTTTAATACAAGCAGCTTTGGGGAAAAAAGTTACATTTGGAAGGGAAAAGAAAGTTGTGACAAATAAAAAAAAATCCAAGCAGCTTTTTTTTAAAAAAAACTTTACTTGCAAAATTAAGCAGCATGCTATTTTGTGATTTATATTTGAATTTAAAAAGACTAATTAGACCGAAATAAAAATAAAAACCTAAAAATGGCAATTCTATAAATAATGAAAATTTTGATTTCACTAGACTTTAATGAAAAACATTTGGTAATTAAATACTTGCTACTGTTCATTACGTTGATGAACTTTATTAGGGTTAAAACTATAACAAAGTTCATCCTAAAACATTTTGCAATGCAAAATTATTTTCACTCGAGGAGTGTCTCAAATTGAATGCTAAGAATTACAAGCAATCTTCAGAAGCTGACACTCACATTCATAAAACTTTATACATCTTTTGGAACTAAGATATTTATACTACTAAAATCAAACATGCATCACTTCCCATACATTCTGGTATCATGATTTATATTACATTATGTAACACCATTCTTCTAAACAGCAGCAGTTTTATCATACGTTTGCTCCATTTTCTTTGGATTTCTGATCTTTATCTTCACTCTTCACAATATCCTTTGAAAGAAGAAAAGGAGAGGATAACATGAGTTCTAGAGGTGGCATTTCTCATGTGAACTGTAAAGCAGCACAAGACAAAGATACTGTTTGGTGTCAACTTTAAATACTACATGAACTGATATCTTAGTTTAGTTATAACCAATTCATATTCCCAGTATCTTCCTGAAAAATTGAGAAGGCAGAAATTAATTGGGACGTAAGCACTTCTGAAGAGAAGCACAAAGAACATCTCTAGAAGCTTCACTTTATAGTCTAAAGGTTTGGGGGTTGTTGGGCCTTTTTGTTTGTTTGTGTTTGGTTTTTTTTTTTTCTTTTCTCTTTTCTCTTCCTGTTAAGAGCAATTGAAAAGAGTTTTTGCAAAATCCATTAAATTAGGATAATAATTTACCATAACAGTTCTAACATAAAATACTCATACAGCTCAAAGCCGTCTGAAAACACTAGGCTTAGAAGACATTTTCATCTCAAAAATACCACACAGAACGAGCAAGGCTATTGAACTGAGCTAAGAGCACGGCAAAAGAGGGTTATGCAGTGCCTTCAGCTGCCTGTTCTGGTGGAGTAGCAGGTCTCCAACGTGTAGTGAAGCACAGGACTGCATATCAATACGGAGGACAGATGGCTGCAAGGTACTGCCAGTTTAACAAGCTACAGTGACTTAATATGATGCATCACTTGTACCCTACAAGGGTGGGGGGAAGTTCTCACATTTGTCAAGTTTTCTAGGTTGGCGTGTGTGATTTTGATTTGGTTTTAGAGCTTTTGTAGATGCTCTATGGTCACTTCAAAATAATCGTAGACAGAAGTAGAAGCAAGGCTCCTTTGTAGTACCAGTTTGCCAACTCAGTAGCCTTCATAACCTACTTCATTCAGCCTTACTTAACAGGCCCCCACAGCATTCCTAGGGAATATGCAAGTATCTTTCTGTACAGGGATAGAAATGCTCTGGAGTGTTACGCAGTTCACTTCAAACTCATTTTATTGAAATACCCCCGTATAAATTGAAATACTTAAGTTCTGCCTTGAAAAATTACTCCTAACTGGTCAAACAGAAGAGCAGATTTGGACTGTTGGGGATGGACAAGATCAGGACAGGAAAACATTAAGATGGTTTGAGATTTACATTAATTTTTATGCATTTTTAAAAACATTTAAGTCAAGAACATGTGTTTCAAGCTTAGAAAAAATACATTGTATTTATCTTTAAATAATCAGTATCACACTGAACATCTTTTTTATATATATATATATATATAAAATAAAATACTACTGCCCTGAATTCATGTGAAAATTCTTTTTTATTCTAAAGTTTTTGTTCTAATAATTTAGTCTACAGGAAGCTTGCATACAATAATCAAAAATGGAATTAAACAATTCTAACCTGTTTAAGAACACTCTGTATTTCATCCATAACAGTAGCTAAATTTTTGATTGTCTTATTCAGCTGACCCTCAAATTGCAAATTTTTATCGCCCGAGATCTTCAGATTTTCTTGCAGTTGGCCAAGGTCCTTTTTCACGTCTTTGAGCTCCGTAGATAGACTTTTGTTAGAATTCTCCAGCTGTAGTATGGTCTTTTCATCCTCATCTTAGGAGGGGGGGAAAAAAAAAGTCACTTCCAATGCTGTGTACTTTGCATCTTAATATTCCATTTATATGCCAACACCATAACTATCGATTTTTAAAGAACACTAAAAACTGCATTGCATTACCATTTGAAAATACTCTATTCTGACTACATTTGAAAGTCTTACATTCAACTTGAATAAAAAAGATAAAAGCATTTCAGCATGGTGACAATGGTACTCAACCAATAGTTGGTGTGCAAGTTCAAAGGGCTTGGGTAATAGAAAATAGAAGTTTACGGTAAGCAAATAGCCAAGAAATTTAGATCACAAATATTACTCAAATTGGTTTATCTACTTAAAATGTCGTAGCATTTTGCATCCATGTAAGTACCACCTTCAAAGTAACGTCTCACCTGTTTTTTCTTCTAGTAACTGAAGCTTTTGCTCTATCTCTGCCCGCACTCTTTCACTCTTCTCCAGCTTCTGTAAAAGGCTCCCAACATCCACCATAGCTCCATTGTACACAATGAGGCCGACATTTTCTTCTATGGCTTTTGATTCTTGTTTTATAGTAGGCGATGGTAACAGTAATCTGTTTCCTGTATTAGATTAAGTAGCATTAGGAAATAATAACTCATTTTCCAGTTCTAGTGACCAACCTCAAAAACTTCTCAAAAAAGAATAAATTCCTAAAAGACTAAATATAGATTCAAATTTGCTGGTCTATCCCTCATTTCTCTCCTCCCTCCTTACCCCAATTCCCCCCCCCCCCCAAAGGAGCATGCTCTTTAATGACATTCTTGTATGCCTCCTTTCTGCAGTAATTTGTCTTCAAAAATCAGGCTCTGTTCTACTACCTACAGCACTGATCCTCCTGACTGCAAAACTGCTGTGAATGAGAAATGCTGTCCATCAACAGTCAACATTAACCTCTGTCCTCCTTCCTGTTCCAAGATACTAAGATTTATCCTATAGATCCAACAAGATGTGTTGGAAGCCAGAAATACTGTAATTTATGAACTGCCCAAGATTCAATTTTCCAAACTGGCAGGTTCCCTGAAGACCTGAATTAGTTTCTACAAGTAAGCAAGTATCTCAGAACTCTCATTATTATTTGCACACAAACAGTTCTCTGGAAGCTTGTGCCGTTAAAAAAAAAAATACCACCTAACATATCTTCCTGTAGCTCTTCAGACTCTTCTTGATTTTCTTCATCTTTAGAAGTATCTGTTAGTCTTCTGTAAAAGCAAGATTCTCTCAGCACTACTTTATTAAGTAGCTTCTTGACCTAAAACACAGCCATGGAAAGAAATACGGTGTTACTTAATACACAGACATTATATTACCTAAACAAGAATGTTTTAACTTGTAAAACTTAAGAGAGATTTCTATGACTATACAAAACCTGAGCACGTGACAGGTGTAGTCCAAGGGTGTACAGTATCTCCTCCATGTCCTTCTCCAGAAGATATCCACAATGACTTTGATCAAAATAAACGAAAGCCATCAGAAGATCCCTATTAACAGTTACCATCTGCGTCTTGTCTTTCTCCTGCAGAAAATTCATTATGGGATCATTAGGAAGTTAAAATATCATTTTCCCCATCATCTACTAAAAACAAGCAAACTTTTCAGTTAACAAAAGTTTTCCTCTGTTCATTTTATTGTTACTTTCAGTCGAGTGATTAATATAACTAGCATTTACCTACTAAGCTCAAATATAATATAAGCAAGCTATTTAGGACAAGTAATCTTTCAAATATTTAAAAGCACAACGGACAGGAACATCTGGTAGGCACACTTTCCTTTTGTTCATACTAATATGCTAAAAAATTTGAAGAATTAACCTAATTAAACAAGTAAACATTCCTTCTCCTCCCAATCAAGTATTTTACTGAACAGCTGTTTTCAAAGTGAAATCCCCCTAAACATGTAATGAATGAGCAGCCAGCTCTCACAGCTACAGCAGTTCTGCGGTTTGTGTTTTCCCATTATTCCTATGCCTACAGCTCCTATCTTTCCTTGAAGAAAAAAATGAAGAGAATCAGAAACATGTTTTCTTCTTCTAGTTATAAAGAAAGTTTAAGCGTAACAAATCAAACTTATGCTGTTCCTTAATCTGAATTGTGGAGGCAAGCTATTGGCCTCATGACACAAAAAGCATCCATTTTCCTGCAGGGAGATGTAAAAACATCACATGATGGTTCCAAGCTTCACAACTGAAAAGCCAGTTTATCAATCAAGCTAAGCTTCTGCTTTTCTTGTGTACGAATACAGCAGTTGAAAATAATGGATAAAATGATCACATGTGCTGCCTCTTATGTGCACATGCAGCATTAGTCCTCACATTTTTCAGACAGATCAGTATCTCAATACAAGAAAGTTTTTCCAACAGCTTTTACCCAATGAACTTTAAAATGTAAGTGAAAGTAGGTTGTAAGCACCTTACTCAAAGCTGTGACATGTTCCCTAACTTCTAAATACACTTAATGTTTCAGTCCAGAAGTGCTAAAGGAATGAAGGAGTGCAAATAGGTCTTATAATAAAAATGAAGTTAAGCTTTAATTAGGACACCTCTAACAAGGTTATATGTAGTTGTTAAGAAAGGTGTTAGTTACTTTATCTTTAGACGACCTCTCTTTACAATGCCTATTTCCCTCTCTTCTGTCCTCCCGTTTGTTCACTTCCTCTTCATCCCGGTCTGTAAAACAGAAAGAAAATTCAACATACCCACAGCAAACAATTCTATAACTGTTACCTCAAAATACGCATGTTCATTAAAAAAAGTTCACATAAACCCCCAAATTTCAGCGAAATATATTAATTTCAGATAAATAAATAACACCGCACCCCCCCAATAGTATTTAAGTGTGTCTTGTTAAATTTTTATATTTCTCTGGTCTTATTTTAACACAAGCCTTTTGTCATTTCCCCCCCGTGTTTCTTTCACACACAGAGGAGCTGAAATAAATGCTAACTGGGCCAAAATGAGTTCTGCCAACATCACCATCTATTTAAGTGGTGTGCAGGAAATTACCACAATTGTCCCTAATGAGGCTTGGCAGAGTCTGCATTC
The DNA here is from genome assembly GCA_009819775.1 of Phoenicopterus ruber ruber. Taxonomy (NCBI): domain Eukaryota; kingdom Metazoa; phylum Chordata; class Aves; order Phoenicopteriformes; family Phoenicopteridae; genus Phoenicopterus; species Phoenicopterus ruber. Next base: position 4,834,169 of record CM020221.1, read on the forward strand.
AGCTATGGTTATTCCTATTACAACAAAATCAGTGCTGTTTACTCTCAAATATTTTGTATCATAAACCCCTTATCAACTATATAATTAAAAGCATGTGTTTATACTCATGTCTGACTGTTACTGATCCTATGATTTAGATTCTCCAAGTAGTTATAGATCACATCGCTTACTAGATGTGAACTACAAACTGCAGTTTTTTTGTTTAAAGGTAGACAGTGCAGTAAAACACTCTAAAATGAAGAGAGAAAGAGGAATATGACAACTGCAGGGACGGATTCTGGCATGCAGCTCTGTACCTTACGTGCAAGGTCTCTTTGGTCAGAGAATCACGTGCCAAGTTCAGCTTTAAGATCACCTTTCTTGTGAGGAAAAACTTTGGAAAAAAACTATGTTGTGACAACACTTGTCTAATTTTGCCAACACGTTTCTGAGAACCAATAGCTTTCTCCTGCACCTCCATGGCATGTTGGATTGTTCTCAGCAACTCTGACTGGGAATGGCACAAGGACAGATTACGGGAAGTAGCAGCACTTGTACAGAACAGACAAGCCCAGGGTGTACTCAGAGCTAGATTATAAGCAAATAATAGTTATTTTGGAAACCACAGATTAGCACCAATTTTTTAAGGCTGGTGCAGTACTCTGCCAAAAATACAACTGAAAACGCTGGTTAGAAAATGCTGGGACTGCAGTATCTAAGCAGTTCAAATGCACATCTCTAGCAAAAAAACTCTCCACAAAAGGACAAAACCCCAAAGAAGTACAAACCAAAAAGCATACGCCATGTCCTACACCTTTCTGAACCTCTGAGCAGGGAAAGAGGGCTACTGCTGCTCCCTGGAGACAGGAAAGTTCCCCAGCCCCTTTCCCCATTTCTTCAAGCAAACAGAACTCCACCCAAACAGAAATCAACTCCTCATAACAGCATGTAAAGAGCACCCCATACTACATTCTGGCCTAATAAAAACAGGATGACATTTCGGAACTGAGGAATAGGAAGTTAGGCACTTAAAAGTGGCTTGGTTTTTCAGAGGTGCTGAATACTCACATCTCCTACTGACTTCAATGGGAGTTGCGAGTGGTCTGCATTCTGAAAAAAATAAAACCACTTCTATATGCATGCCTTACTTTGAGTACCACAGCTACTTTATATTAACTATGTTCATACAATGCCTAGCATAAAGGCACTTACATTTTAAGTAGATCTGGTCAGAACTACTACAATAAAATTAGTCTAATAATGCCATTTTAAATTGTCTAGTTCCAGTGCATTCTCCAACTTGAAAGAAGATATTCAATGGCAATTAAAAATTTTTCTGAAAACTGCAAAATTTGTAATTCAAGATACCTTCATCTTCGTCTTCAGCATCTTCGGCCTCCATCGGATCATATTCTTCTTGATTATTGTCATCTTCAGTTTCTTCTTCATCTTTAGGATCATCTTTCCTTTTATCTTCCCTCTGTAACAGAAGTTCCTAAACATTTATCCAGTCAGAACTAAAAAACAGGAAAAAACCTCACTACCATGCATTCAACACTTGCACGTTTATATTTAGTCACTTAAAAAACAACCCCAAATACAAATCTATGCAATACGGCTGAATGTTAACACACCCCCCCAATACACCTGTAAAATTTTTCAATTACTGAGTATGATTGAAGCATATTTAAATAGATCAATGAGTCAAATCAATTAACTAACACTACAAGACCTGAGTTTTCGAAAGCAATAAAGTAAAACTCAAACAGAAACAGTTTAATATGGATCCAGACACGATAGCACTTCATACAAGCTAGCTACAGACCTTCTTTTCGTCTCTATCGTCTTTCTTGTCTTTATCATCTCCAGATTTTCTCCTCTTAGGTTTTGGATCATCTGTTTCATCATCTTTTTCTTCTTTTTTTTCTTTTCTCTCATCTTTTTTGCTTTTCTTGTCTTTTTTGTCCTCCCTCTCTGGGAGAGAAATCAGTGCTTTGTAAATTCTGACACCAAAATCTCTCTGAAGCATTTCATTGAAGAGTTCTGCAAACAATGATACCTGCACATAAAGAAGAATGAAAAGAGAACTGACCAAAAATTGTAAAATAGGCATCAAAAATTTGTACGCTTCTGATTAAATAGCCAACTTTCACCATGTTGGAATTTTGTGTAGTGTCAGATTTCTTACTATCTACTTTGAACATGGAAACCTTAAACAACTTCATAAAAAATGCTTCTTTCCTGTACTGCAGTAGTTTAGGACCTAGACTAGCTGTATAAATTATAAACTCAGTTCCGTATCTGAAAATCTGTGCATTTCTTCTGGATATCATACAGTGACTATACAGCTATTGTAAACCATGTATCAAAGACTGAACAATTTTTTCTAGGTATCGCACAAACAAACTTATTTAAGTTTTATTTTGCCACGCTATCATAAACTTTTAAAATTTAAGAATACTGCAGTTATCACACAGAATTTAAAAGAAACAAGAATGGCCAACTGTAAGTAGGACAGCTAAATTACCTCAAAGGAATGTTCTTTATTATCTTCTAATCTATAGTCCAGAAGAACACTAAGAGACATAATGCTACAGTCAAACTTCCCACTCTTTGCTGCCCAGTTAGGATGTACAATGATTGCTGGTTCATCGGGCAAGATGTATCGTCTCTCCCGCCGCTGACGTTCCATCTCTTCTTGACGTTTTCTTTCCTCTTCCTAAACAGGCAAGAAAATAACATACAGCATATTCCAAAGCTGAAGTTTCAGCATATATATTAGTTTTTAGGACTCACTGCTTTGAAGAAAGTGAAGGGAAGCTTAAGCTGCCAAATGCAATGCAGAAGACAGAAGTCACAGACCAGAACACATACTGTGTCCACTGCCAACACTCACCTAAGACAACCAGAAACTTGAGCAACACAAAGCAGGACATGCAGTGTTGTTCAGCCCACAGAGCAGTGAGCATCTTCCAACTATCTTACGGTGCTAACCGCAGCACGTTTACTCGACATTGGAAGGACTCAAGCTAGTTCACTTCAAGAAAGGGCATGCAAACTAGCAAAGGAGTCAATGCTCCCGAGGAGTCTTTTGTTTGTTTAGGGGTGCTTTTAGAGCTGTACAGTAAGCTGTCTCATTCCTTACATAGGAGGAGTAAAGGCTTCATACATCACCTTCCCAAAGATATCCAACACAGCTTTAACAATTACCAGATGACAATTTACTCAGCTCTTCTGATTATGGGACATGCAATCTCTACAGACACAACTGATGCCAATCAAACAAAAGGTTAAAAAAGGTAAAATACCAAGCAGCTTGCTTGTCAAGAGAGAAATATTAGTCTTGTGAGTATGGAAAAAAGTCATAGCAGAGCTTGTGCTTTTTTAAAAAAAAGCACAATCAAAGCTCCCTGCCCAAATCTTAAAGCAAGCTGTGGCAAGAAACCCCAAGATAGTCGATGCCCATCCAAGCTGTGGGAGAAGGCAGCAGCTGACAGAATTAGCAAGCACATGGCCTTTGCTCCCTCAACAAGGTTTACAGAGATGTATAAAATTTCAAATCATCCCATATTGGTTAGCAGGTAAGAATACACAAAAAGGCAGGTTTAAAAGCAACTAACACACAATACATTCTTCATGTATTTATGCCCCTTTTCTGTGGTTGAGCCTTATTGCACAGATCTTGTTTATCCTTGTGAAACAGCACAACAGACTAAGTAGTACTGAAACTACCATCTGCAAAACTGAGAAACTTCAATACACAGGAATTTTATCCAAAAGCAAAAGCTTCATAACAAGGGAAAATAAACCTAAGCAAACCGTTAGCCATGTGAAGAAACTGGACTGTTTGAGACATTACAACCTTTTACAGACTGCAGCCTGCCCTCCTCCCATTTCCCCAATAATTCCCTAAGGCTTGTATGCTACTAAAAGCCAGTACAACTAAGCAGCTGCTTTTCATATAGGTTTAAAAAGTTAAGATCTTGTTAAGTGTGTTCACCTGTTCTTGAGCATAGTTTTTCTCAGGAGTCTGGGATTTATTTTTCCTTACATTTAAGGTCTGACATTAATTCAGACACCCTTAGTGCAGTTGCACATTTCAACTGACTTTGCTGATATAAAGAAATTCAAACTTGCCAAGATTTTGTTCCAATTCAGCAGCTCAAGTTACAGCAAGAGTTCCCAGTACAGCCATCCGAGAACTACAAAATCCCAACCCAACTAGGCATATTCCTGTACTTTTAATATTTATATATACATACAATTTTTATACATAATATTTATGTATTTATGTATATTTAATAAGACTTAAACTAAGTATGTCCAAAACCTAACCTCTTTGTCATCTTCAGATTTCCTATCCTCCTCCTCTTCCTCTTCTTTCTCAGACTTCTCTAGCTCCTTTTGCTCTTCTTTTTGTTCCTCTACTTTCAGCTGCTTTGTCAGTCGAGCTATCAACTGAGATTTCAGTCCTTTAGAGCTAAGGGTTCGACTTTCTAATTCTTTGCGAAGGTCATTTACCTGGTAAATAAAAGCTCTGTAAGTGGTATCAACCAGTGACATTGCAAAACACGTGATGAGCAGAAAGGGTGAAGTAAAAATTAAGTAAGAGCACTGAAAAGTCAACTGTATTTTTTAAATCTGTACTGAAAAACACTAATATTTACTGATATAAAACATATTACATTTAAAGTTGTGTTCTCCTCAAAGAACCCCTTTTTGAGGGACTTTTCACAGGGGCAGGGAAAAAATCTTACTATAGTAAAATAGTTTATTACTATTATTCCTTTCGAGGAAACTTTTTATTACATCTCCTGACATTTTTTTGTGTAATTATTGCCTTTTTAAACTAACATTAAAGTATTTTAGACCCCACATTTTTTAATGCAAGTAGATACAACCAGATTACTGCAGAAATTTCATTTTCCAGTTAATGTATCATATGTGATACACTTTAATTGTACAAAGTTCAAAAGTTCAGAATAGTTTCAATTAGCTGTATTCACTTATTAAAAGCAAGAGTCACACTTGCATACTGTGGTATCACATCTAATACCTATAAAATCAGCAAGGAAGATAAAACATAACTGAAGTTCTTTTGCTCAGTTAAGGCAATATACAGCTGTATTTCGGGCCGTGCCTTAAAAATGAAAATGGACAATGGAATCAAATTTTAAGAAAAGTGTTAGTTACCTTCATTGTTTTTGGATCCAGTTTAGACCAGTGCGTAGGTGTAGAGATCTCTTTAGCTTCCCCATCATCCTTTTCCTCTTCGTCCTGACAAATAAAAATTAGAAATTATCATTCAGAAAGCTTGAAAGCATTTCAGTTATTTTTTAAATTCTGTTGCTGATCTGTGCAAGGTCACAACTGTTTCAGATAGTCTTCTCCTAAAGTTATTATTTAGACAAGTTCACACACACATTCTACCACTTTATAAATGATCACAGTGCCACTCAGCCAATACAAGCCAGATCTGTGGAACACAAAAGGGTGATAAGCAACACCACAAAGAATGTCGGGGTTACACAGACACTGCTGGTCTCCATTAACCACACAGTGTGTGATCTTCCCCCAGATTTTAAATCCCCCAAATTACTCTTTGTTCAGTCAGACCTTCCCTTATTCCGAGATGTTGATCAGCCACATGGCCTGAAATTCAGATGTTTCAGACTAGTGTTTGTTCAATTTCAAATATCACATTTAGAACTGGCCACAAGAGAGAATTTAGAAATTTTAGAAAATGGCAAAATGTTTTAAGACAGCTATTCATAAACTGCATCTTACTCAACAACTGGTCCCAGATTCCAGCAACTACGTCTACGATAAAAAATTTTCTGCGCATCATAAGCACAATTTAATTCCATTTGTGATATCAGCATACACATTTAAAGTTAGTGAACTAGCTGAAACAAAAATAAAAACCAACATTCACTACACTGCTGAAAGCTGGTTTACCAGTCATTGTTACCAGTTATGTTCCTCCTATGTATGTATGTTGTGTAGTATGTGGTGTGCATTTTGTGCCTGTGTTCCTGTGCCTGTGAGAAGCAGAAATAGAAAAAGGGATTAGCGTTCAGTGCCTGTTCTCCATCAGCCTCCTTGCGTTCACCCTGAAGCTTCTCGACCAGCTGCTGCTTGTATCCTCGGGAGAGGGTTTCCCACTCTGAGCGGGTGGGAAGGCAATGCCAAACATCCGGGAAAAATAAAACCACTGTCTCCACATGAGCTGGAACTGTACGCCCCTTGTGGGTCTCCTCAGGGCGATGGTAGCGAATCTCTGCAAAACGGTACCTGTTGCAAGGGAAGAAGCATGTTGGAAAAAAAATTCTACAATACATTTTAAAGAGCCTAGATCACTTGTAGCACATCAAGTAAAGAAACTTTGCTGCAAGACCTTGAAGTTTATCTAAAGAAAAAAATTATGGAAGCCATATTTTCTCTTTTGGCACATTTGTAAAAAGGTATCACAATTGAAAAGGAGGAAAAAAGACAAAATTCTTTTTTATATAACGTGTTGCTTAGCACACATAAGTTTAACGTGCAAATAAAAGCTGCTGAAGCACTTCAAATTTAGCGTACAATAGACTTTCCTGGTATTAGTAAAATGGCAATGAGTGTTAACACAGGACAAAAACTCATCAAGAGAAAATATGGCTATATAACGAGCGGCTATTTATTTATAACAAAAGAACAATGAAATGAAGTTCTCTTGACGATCTTCTCCAGCTATGCACAAAATGAAAAATATTTTCAACACACATTCATCAAAAAATTACAGCATAACATGTCAAAATAAACCCAGAATTTAATTAGTTCTTAATGCAGTATTCAACACAGTTGGCACCAATCAAGCTTATTACAAAACAGAACATCCTTTGAGTAGTTTACCTGCACTACACCAAGAGCAGCCGACAAAGAAAAAGAGGTTTTCCATCTTTTTTTTTTTAAACTCCTGGTAACAGACAAGTACTTCTACAGTGTACTTTGCTTTGCAGTACAGTACTTACCATTGTGTGCACACACTTAAGTCAATCCCTGTAAGAGCCTTGCAACAACGAATAGCCGTCTTTATCAGCACGGAAGGGTCCTTTTCTGGATCAGGTCCATCCAGTGATGGGGACCAGTGTCCTCCAATAGCCATAGCTTCATCTTTGCCTTTCATACCCACTAAAAACTAGACAAAAAGAGTCTTCTGAATGTTCCCCTGCTAGGGGTAAAGAGTCATTTTCCCAAAGCGCAAAGAATATTTCATAGCACACAGACTGAAATCCGTGAGTAAACGGTCACATTATTTTGAAATCTGAAAATGAAAGTCAGTCAAGAAAGAGTTCAGTTATTTTTTTCCACAGCTTATTTCAGAAATGGAATAGGTTTAAAACATCATCACTCATTCTTGTTTGCAAGACTTTCCATCAAGTTTCTTTATTGCTATAGGCTTGTTTCTTTGCAATTAAAACTTTCTAACACAAAAGACAGATACTAATTTAAATGGTGTCTTAATTCCATTACACATTTATAGACGTTCCTGCTTAAAAGTGATAAAGCAAAGCTACAAAAGATAAGACCACAAGAGCATTATATCTATAAATTCAAGTATTCACATTTGCCTTAATATGATGGAGTTTAATTGGAAAAGAAGTCTGTTGTCCTGAAACACCATAGCACTTACAGGTTGTTCCGTTTAACAATAGTTAAATTTCACTTAATACAATGGTTACTTAACTGTTGCTTCATTTGTATTCTCTTCACAGCTGAGCCCTTAAAAAAAGGTCTAAGAGCTTGTAAAAAAAGGCTAACAAAGTTAATTATTATATAATGTATAGAGGTTTCTCCAAGTATCTATTGTTTGAGTTTGACTAAGTTGAAGAAAGCAGTAAATATGAAAGCAGTGAAGATGGAGGTCCTAAAGACTGGAAAAAGAATTGACATATGAACTAGGTCTCTTCACAGGAAAAATGAAGCCACCATTTAGCTGCCTACAAACTCCTCCCTTATCAACAAATATTTTAAAGCTCTGTAACCAACCTTCATTGCCATAAGCGTCTGGCATTGAAGCATATTTACCTTTACAAGTCTAGCAGGATGCTGAAATCCATCACGAAGTTCTTGGGGATCTTCAGCCAGAGCGCATGACTTGTGATAGAGATCTTCCATACTAGGACTAGCCATCAACATCACCTGTTGTGTAAGTCAGATCAGTCTTGTGAAGGTCTCCCACTATGACTGGTAAATAATGACCACAACTTGCAAACACATACATACCAGTACTTTTTCCTTAATGTCACAAAAAAATCAGAACAAGTAAAGGTAAAATAAAATTGTAGAACTGAGTGTTAAAATGTCTGCCAAGGACCAATTTCCTTCCATCCCATATGGATGCAGTGTGTGATATTATTTAAAAAAGAACGAACTGAAAGCATATAAAAGCAACATGCTTTGCATGTTATCACTATATGCCAAATACCCTATACCAAGAAGCACACCGAGTACATTCCTGGTTTCTGTAACTGTCTCCTTTCATTTTGTCACAATCACAAAGAGAACTGACCAACACATTCATCTGCATCCTCGTAGCAGCCCATTAGCCCAGTCACATCTAACAAGGTTGCTTTATATCCTAAACAGGTTAGTATTATGAAATAGGATGCTATTCCTTAGTTACTGAATATATTTTGAAGTTTAACCTTCTGAAAGAGAGCTCTTGCTCTGCATCAATAGACTGAAAAAAACCAGTATGTCCGATACTTGAGCCAAGGCTTCCAAGTTTTTATACACAGAAGGCAAGTAAAGTTAAGTCTTTCAGAAATACAGGGGTTAAAGGCAGTTTTGTTTCTAAACCTATCTTTAACATGAAATACTTCCAAAACAGATTGACCTAGAAATCTCAGACCTGTTTTAAAGAAAGAGCATTCAAATGGAACGGGTTTTAGGAAGACGTTTTGACACTAAGGTCTTTTATACATCACTACAAGCCCTTGATGCAGCATTTTTTGACATTCAGATAATCCCAATATGCTCAATCTACTTTCAACAAAATAATATTGAGAGGAATCTGAAAGAAGAAACAAAGAAAATATCACTAAACACAAGAGCACAAACTGCACAGAAAGGACCCTTGAAGGGAAGGGAAAAAAAAAAAAGCCGCCATTAACTATTCAGAATGAATTGCCTAAGACAGACATTCAGAGATCTTGCAGGAGCTGGCTTGCTTTCCTATAATCAGATGAGTGCAACTAGGTGCAGAGAATGGAAGAGACCTCAGTGAAAACTCTAGTAACATAAAACCAAACTGAATTTCAGTCATGATTCTTCAAGCTCTACACACTAGCTCTTTACTGAAAAGTTTAAAATGCTGTATTTTGCTCAAATTGCTGTAGAATATTTTCAGTTCAGTTATACTCACTTTTTCACTCTACTGGTAAAAAAAATTTGTAATGAATAGTCATAATACTGGAAACGCGTACAAACCTTTGCACTGTACAGATGATCAGCATCAGGTGGATCAAGGACAGCAGCGTTTTTATCTATAGGATCTACTTCTCTATGCATTACGTAGAAATTACAGTAGTTTCCCAGCTGAAATGGTCTAGACATAGGAAAAGCATCCACCCATGTAAACTGAGCATCAAAGAAATCGCTTGGGATATACAAGTTCTGGTAACGCCTCCTCAGCTCCATCATATCACAGCTACGGCTGAAAGAAACAACAGTATTTGAAAGATACAGCAACAAAAGAACCATTAATAAAACACATAATTAAGAGGTATATTAATTGGAAGAACAATCATTGTATATTTAATACTATATATATAAAATTTAAAGAGCAGTATTTTTAAGTTAGAGTGTCATGGATTGAAGTTTAAAAACAAGTAACTACTAAACACTCTTCTGATTAAAGTGCCTGCCTATTAGGGAATATTTATTAAACAGGGTTATCAAGGTATTTTGCAGTAGCATTCAAAAATAACGAAGAACCTAGAAAAAGTTTATCATACAAGGTTCTCAGCCATTACATATTTGATCTTTCTTTAAAGTTAAGATCATCACTTAACACTCACTACACACAGGTGTGTTGACAGAGCTCACAGTAATCTGTGCCCACAATTAAAGTGAGATGTAGGTAAACATCTGGCACTATAAACATACCAGTCCAATGAAAACTTGGAAAACTGAACCGTGTAACGAGGAACAACACGTCGCGGTCTTCGAGGCGACCTCTCCCTCTCTCGTCTAGGTGATCTCTCTCTGGAGCGTTTTCTCTGGGGTGATCTTTCCCGGGACCTACGTCTCTCTCGTTCTCTTTCACGACTTAAAAAATGCAGACAAGATACAAGTATTTTTGCATGCTGGTAACACAAAAAGCTTTCTAGCACAACAGAAGCTAGACCTGTCAGCGATGACTCACAAAAAGGAGAGGAGAAGCTCCTCTAGTTTGTTTCAGTACACTCTCTCTTTACAAGAGACACCAATTATGCAATTCCTTCATTTCGGATAGACAAGAACTCTTGACTACTATCTAATGGTAAAGCCACTTGTGCATATCACTGACTGACTCGGGACCAATAAGCTCAGCTGTTTGAAGACAGGTCTTTACAGAATGCTTGATTATAGTCTAGTCTTCTGCAACATACCTCCTGTCATCTTTTCGGTTTGGCATAGGGTCTCCTCCTCTGTCATTCCTCCCAGAAAATCTGGATGGTGGGTCTAATCTTCGAGCTGGTTGAGGCTGTGAAACTAGACGAACAGGAGGCTGTAACAAACCACCTGAAAAAAAATTTACAAGATCAATACATAATAGGGGGCAACTATCTACACTTTACAAACATTGCTGCTTTACAGTTGTTTCACTTGTGTACATTTTCTAAACTAGAGTCAAATAAATCTATTTATTAATAACACCCACCCCAAGAAACTCAAGAGATCTAGGCTTTTCTTCACTGATGCAAACTGAGACTCTAGTAAGTGAAACTGGTTTAAAAGCATCTTCTTAAGATAGAAGCTGATATAATCTAAGTACCTAGAAGATATCACAGTAAATAGCTAAGCCTTTTCTTGGAAAAGTAATTTGTTTTAACATAGATAGACTACCTACTGATTGAACTAAAGAAAACCTAAAACTTATTTTTGAGGCTATTCATAGGTAAAAACAATGAGCTTCCTGAAAAATTATTCTTAAATCCATTTATTATACTGCTGCATCAATCCCCCAGCACATACTTTTGCTGTCTCAAGACATTTAACCAACTGATTGTAAATGGAGCAAACATTACTAAACACCAATGAACAACTACAACTAATTAGACTGTAATAAGCATTTATCCAAAACAGTTCTGCTTAGGTGATAGCTTAAGATCTTCTCCACTTGCTCTTACTATGGATAAGACAGGTCTTAATTTTATCTTATTATCAATCCTATTACTGATTCTTCAGCCACGCAAAGTTCAAGTGACCCCACAACCACCTTTATTTTAGATTTGTCATGTTCAGCAGTGTTTCTTCTCTCAAATGCCAACTTGGCTAACTGAACTAAATAAAACACAAATATAGAAATAACAGTTTTAACAATACAACTGTGTGAAACTTTATCTTGTTGAAAATTCCCAAAGATACTGACGAACTACACTGCTGTTAATACTTTCCACTCCCCAACTTGTCTGTGAAAGCGTCAGAATAAAAATTACATTGAATTTGCTTTCAGATTATGAAATCTTAATACGAACAGGAGTCCATGGGGATTTCACTAACCAGGTGATTCTTGAGCTATTGCAGGCAACATGCCTTGCATATAGCTGCAGGAAGATGCATATTCAAACTGAAAATTCTACAGGGTCCTTTCCCTATTATTTCAACTATTACTTCAGTCTTCTGACTAACAAATAATCATCACACACTAAGCACCAGACGGACCACAACCAACTTTGTGCACTGAAGGAGCACCTTTCTGCTGTGGCTGCTGCAGTAACGGCTGAGGCTGTGTCTGAAGCAAAGGTGTGATTGAAGCTGCCGATATCTGTGCCTGCAACAAGGACTGCGGCTGCGGCTGTGCCTGAACACTGAACGCAGTCTGCTGTGCAATGGGCTGAAGAACTGCTGGAGGTGTCTTCAGTAACGGCTGAGCTTGCGTCTGGTTCTAACAGCAGAAGAGAAAATGAGTTGTGAGCGAGCTTAAACCAGAAGCAGTCAGTACAAGTTAGGTCGGGTAACCCCATATACCTGATTTGGAAGTGTCTGGATCCTTTGTGCATTCCATTTGAATGGCATATTAGGATTGTAAGTAGCTTCTACCAAAACTCTGTCACCCACCTGAGGTGTCTTTCCTTTAACAGCACTGCAAACATTACAGAAAATGCATTGTGAGAGTCTTATTTAGCTAGTTTTACATTTGCAAGTTACATTTAAAGTTGGGAGAAAGTAGACAAAGTTCATTAAAAAAGAGCTTACATAAACAGCATCTACCCCTGAATTCAGTGAAAGTAGTATCTGCTTCAGTGTGGAGTATGCACAGGAATTTAATTCCTGTCTCTGGCCCAAAAGCAGAAGTTCCCTAAGCAGTACTGAGTTAAGACAGGCAGATAGCAAGTTATATGCATTTAATCACCCACAAATTCTGCAATTTCATATTATAAAGAGCTTAATACCTTCTGAGTTTCCCAGCTTTGGGGTTTGCATTAAAAAACCCTCAAAAATTCACATAAAAGAACTCAGATCTAGTGTCTATTAACTTATTTGACCACCTGACTTTCAGCATCAACAGCAAAAACATACTAACAGCAGGCACTATCAGTGGAGTCAATGCAATAATCTGAACTATAGGAGAAGATCAGGTTCGAGACCATCTAAGGAACCTGAAGGTGCACAAGTCCATGGGACCTGATGAGGTGCATCCACGGGTCCTGAGGGAACCGCTGGAGGAAGTTGCTAAGCCACTCTCCATCATATTTGAGAAGTTGTGGCAGTCCAGTGAAGTTCCCACTGACTGGAAAAAGGGAAACAGAACCTCCACTTTTAAAAAGGGAAAAAAAGGAAGACCTGGGGAACTACAGGCCAGTCAGTCTCACCTCTGTGCCTGGCAAGATCATGGAGCAGATCCTCCTGGAAACTATGCTAAGGCACATGGGAAATAAGGAGGTGACTGGTGACAGCCAACATGGCTTCGCTAAGGGCAAATTGTGCCTGACAAATTTGGTGGCCTTCTACAACAGAGGGAAGACCAACTGACATCATCTAAGCAAGTGTGCCAACGACACCAAGCTGTGTGGTGCAGTCGATGTGCCATCCAGAGGGACCCTGACAGGCTTGAGAGGTGGACCCATGCAAACCTCATGAAGTTCAACAAGGCCAAGTGCAAGGTCCCGCACATGGGTCGGAGCAATCCCAAGCACAAATACAGGCTGGGAGGAGAATGGACTGAGAGCAGCCCTGTGAAGGACGTGGGGGTGTTAGCTGATGAGAAGCTCAACATGACCCGGCAATGTGCGCTTGCCAACCATATCCTGGGCTGCATCAAAAGAAGCGCAGCCAACAGGTCAAGGGAGGTGATTCTTCCCCTCTACTCCGCTCTCCTGAGACCCCACCTGGAGTGCTGTGCTCAGCTCTGGGGCCCCCAACACAAGAAGGACATGGACCTGTTGGAGAGAGTCCAGAGGAGGGCCATGAAGATGATCAGAGGGCTGGAGCACCTCTCCTATGGAGACAGGCTGAGAGAGTTGGGGTTGTTCAGCCTAGAGAAGAAAAGGCTCCGAGAAGACCTTCTAGCAGCCTCCCAGCCCCTAAAGGGGGTCTACAAGAAAGCTAGGGAAGGACTTTTGACAAGGGCACGTAGTGATAGGACAAGGGGTAATGGCTTTAAACTGAAAGGGGGTAGATTTAGATTAGATACTAGGAAGAAACTCTTCACTCTGAGGGTGGTGAGGCACTGGCACAGGTTGCCCAGAGAAGCTGTGGCTGCCCCCTCCCTGGAAGTGTTCAAGGCCAGGTTGGATGGGGCTTTGAGCAACCTGGTCTAGCGGAAGGTGTCCGTGCCCATGGCAGGGGGATTGGAACTAGATGATCTTTAAGGTCCCTTCCAACCCAAACCATTCTATGATACTATGAAACCTTTTACTTAGTGAGGGTATCACGGAGTACAACTGCAGGCAAGTATTTACATCTTACCTGAGTTGAAAAAAGACATCTTCATCCACAAAACCAAATGTATCATGTAGTTTAGTAACTACCCCAGTGAAGACACGCTGCTTCTGTGGTTGGGTTTGCTGTTGACTTGACCGGGGTGCTGGATAAGAAACAGTTATCTGGGCTGCCGGTTGAGGAGTAGACAGGCTAAGACTGGTAGGCAGTGCAACAGCTGGCTGTAAGCAAAATAAAGCAAACTATAACTCTTATAACCAGCTGACAATCCCACAAGGAACAGTTCCTTTACCCATGTAGACAGGAGTTTAAAATGTCTCTAAAGCAATTATTCTGAATAGAGATTTTTCAGAAGGTGGAAGGGGGTTTTTTGTTTGGTTGTTGGTTTTTTTGTTTTGGGGTTTTTTTTGTTTGTTTTTTTTTTTTTCTTCTTTAAGATGACTTTTCTACTTTGAATGAAGACTGGCTTTATCCTTTTTTTTTTTTAAAAAGTCAACTTCCCCAAAATACACACATTGTCTAGAAAAAAAATGAAGACTCTGTTATTGTTTACACATGATCTGTACAGTGGGCCTGAAGAGGAGATCAGTTCCTAATTTTGCTAGGAATACACACTTAGAAAACACACTGTAGTGTTAGAAGTCAGTAAAGGTTGAGGCTAACGCAAAACCTTCCCTAACTCCACAATTCACGTTCTTGCCTTCTTACAAAAGCAGAACACAGTAAGATAAGGAAATTAAGTAACCTATTTTTACTTTTTTTTTAAAAAAAGCATGTTTAAAAGGTTAAGTGAAGACGGAACTAGAGCAACTTACAATGTGTTAAATGGTTGCATGTTTTAAACCTGTCAAGCTCAGCAAGATTCTTTTTAAACCTCTCTATACACATACTGCAATACTGTTAACACAGAAAGTTAAATTGCTTCTCAAAGGAGAGAAAGATTTTTCCAGTTTGTTCCTTACTGCAAAACAACTGAACACTCGAAGTTTGAATGACAAAAAAAAATAATTATAATGTAATCAACACACATATTCCCTTCAAAATTAAGGAAAAGTGGTTGCTATTAATTTTTGAAACCAAGGCTATGCATATTTTAACATCTGGATAAAATAAACCTGTACCAATAAAATGTCCATTCATATTAGTTCATTTTACAGATTAAACTACCCAAGACGTCACAAATTTGCACTCTTCGATTATCTGTGTTTGGGGATGAAGACCAAACAATAAAACCAAACTAACCTGAGTTAAAAGGGTCTGCTGAGGTTGCTGCAACTTAAAATAAATAGAGTTATAAATTAATTTTATATGCTTAAGGAAATTGTACAATTTTACCTCCTCTTTACAAGTAAGAGTTTTTGCTTAATCGGAGTCAGTTAATAGTCCTTTGGGGTTTGGTCATTTTGGCAGTTTGCATATGCATAAAATTGTGCTCATGTGGTTAATTTTAAGATCGTATAATCCAGGCTTATTCAGTAAGCAGAAATGCTGGGGTTTTTGCAACTGAAAGTTAATAGCAATACCAAAAAAAGTTTTGGCAGCTGGAGAAGCTTAGGCCCATAATTTCCATGTCCTTTTATTCTTTTTCAAAATCCTGTTAAGTTCAAGACCATAAAAAAGGGAACTTTTTTTGGACAGCATCTTTCCAGCAGTTAAAATACACGGCCCTGTTTAGAGCAAAGTTTAGCAGGAATCGTGTACACATGGAATAGTATGTATTATTAAATTTCCTTTTTGCATGAAGGTAGGCAGGCTTCCATTCTGGATACGTCTCTCCAAGTTTATGAACTTCAAGCTCTCTTTCACTACAAAAAAATATTACTTAGTTTCTTTAACAACTTCCCATATGAGGATGATTTCAGAGACAAATCCTACAAGACACACAACCAACATTATTTTTAAAGTTATTTGTGATGTACACAGTAAGAATCAGACAAACCTGTTGCTGTACACTATAGAGAGTCTGCTGAGGTTGTGAATATTGCTGAAACAGATAAAAGCAAAATATCTCATAAACAGGAAGTATTATTACCCCAATAATACCAAATACAAGTTATCTGCTAAGCAAGTTTTAGATAGAAACTATTCACATTTAACAATTCTAATACAAAACGTAACTAATAGTATCAACACATTAATTTCATAACAAATATTCTTAGCCTTTGGAGTGGACTCTGATGTACTCTTTCTAGCTAAAATGAGCAATTTTTTGTTAAGCCTGACACTTATACAGTATCTAGGGCACAGTATGAAATCATGCAAAATGCTATTAAGGATACATATAGTGACGGAAGATACTTGGAACTTAAGATTCTCAGTTTAGGTGCAGCAAAATTCCTTTTCCCAAAAGGCTTTCCATAGCTAAAAGCCAGCACCTCCAAAGCCAAAACTCCCACCTTCACAGAGTAATGCAACTATTAATAGCTGCAGACCTAAAATCCCACTCTTTTTTAAACAGCTTTATACTGCAACGTTCACCATTTCCCATTCTGCTTTTTTCCTGGATACTTTAGCTTTACAAAGCCACTGTTTTATATTGTTAAAGTTCATACAGTCAACAGCAAATGCTCCTTTTTCTTTACCTGCTGTAATGCAGCTGCTGCAGCTGCAGCTTGCTGCTGTAAAGCAGCTGTCTGAGTTAGCTGATAGTTCGTTGGTGTTTGTGTAGTTAGGCCTGCTGCTGCCAATGCCGTCTGCTGGGTGTATATTGTAGGAGAGGCTCCAAGCAGCGATGGCTGCTGTACACCAAGAGCAGCTGAAAAGAGAACACACACGATAAGCGCTACGAACAACTTTAAGCAGCTGAGATTTCTGACACGTACACTAGACGCGGTATGTGATGCTTCACTCCTGAGTCAAGCTCATGAAATAGATAAATCCAATTCCAAAATTCTATCTTGAAGGATCACACCTCACTAGCTTCTCTTCCAAATTTATTTACAAATAGTACACCACTTAATTTCCTTCTCTCAAGTTGCTCATGATTTTATCGCTCCAGTAGTTGTCATCCCCATCCGTGCCCAACGCCAACACACACGCACACACTGTATCCTTTCTTGAACGTATTTCAGGTTTTGGATGAGCCCAATGAAGATAGTTGCTCTGTTCTGTAAGTTAATTAATACATTCCATTCTATCTGAGGGCAAGAGAAATCTTTACTGTAATAGCAGCTATGAAACGGAGGCTTATAGAACGTGTCCTCTGGAAAAGCAGAAGGCTTTGCTTCACTCAGTGCTGTCTTTGTCCCCGAGTGAGCTAGATTTTATAGATGTGGGGGCTGGTAGAGAAGGAACAGCCTTATAACAACAAGGAGTTTAATCGGTTCCTGCGTACAAAGGGACCAAGTCAAGCTCTCTGCAGCTCTCACTAGGAAGGGTTTGTGCTGCCCAGACTCAAACTGCCTGGAAGGAAAAAAATCAGTTTATTTTATTGTTGTATCAGCTTTTAATTCACTGCAGAAGATTAAGCAAACCATGAGGAGCAGCTATCCACGTGCTATGCTTCTTAAGCACGTGATACTTCCGAACAAGGTATGCTTAAGCCTTATGGATGGAACTTTTAGGGACATAGAGCCTTGCACAATGCAAATCTGAGCAAAGAACCGCAAACATATCTGGAAACCTGCTCCCTCTTTGGCAGGAGTTTTTAAAAAAGTTATCTGCAGCTGCATGATCAAATATCACTTCATCAAGCGATCAGCCTAGTCCACATGTTTAAATAAAACCAAAGAGAAACTCAGCAGGGAAACATATTGCCAGCAAAAACAGGTCACCCAGCCACCTTCAGAACTGAAGGACGTTCAAGTCGACCAGGGTTCCTTTCTCTTCCAAAGCCATTAAAAAGGCACAATGAAATGAAGAACAGATTTACAGGATTCTTCCTGCAGAGTTTGTGCTCCACACCATTCTTACTGATCCAAAATGAAGCTGTCATTCCTGACCCAAGGATGCAGTAAGAGATTGCTTGTAGTTGGTGATCATCACCATAGAACACACAAAAAATGCTGTAACCAACTCAACAGATCCTGAATGAGGTAATCCCCTCTACCACACTGTTCTTTCCAGCAGAGTACAATTTTCAGAAAACAAGTTGATGGCACTGATCATCTTACAATTTTGGAATGAATCATGAAAGCAATATGTAAGCAACAGTGAAAATAATCACCATCACTATGATCTGCATCAAATATTGTCACGTAAGTATTCCAGGAAGTAATAATATTTTAATAGTGAAATCAAGCATTCTATAGTACAGCAAAATTACAGTATTTCCAGTATTACATGACTTTTCCCCCTGGAAAATTACAACGTTCAGGTTTCTTTAGAAGCCAAGCAAGCCAAATCTGAGGGTTCTCCCATGAGAGGCCCTCCATTCTCTTTATCTTCTTGCCTCCTGCTTGTCCACCAGCTCCAATTTGAATGTGCATTTTTGACCATCCAGAAGCACACTCCTCTGGAACCTCACCAACATCTCACATAACACACCTTAAACAGACCTTTACATCGAGTGAAAATGCTTTGCTCTGCCTCCTGAGACAACTTTCACTTTTCTTGGCTGCGTTACTTTGCTGGCTCACTCAAGGCAAATAACCAATGCATTAATCTTTCTCCTCTTATTTCCACATGCTGAGCAGAAATTCCTATTAGTACATAAATCCACTTCGTGCTGTTACCTTTGAATCTGTTTGACTACACTAGCTATTGTCATTCAGTCTAATGTTCTATTCTAATGTACCAACACAGGGGGATGGAGTTGGGAAGCGTCATCAAGCAAGTTTCACAAGTTCTCTCCTACTTTTTGTACCAAGGATTCCCACAAAAATATTAACATGCTTGCTCCCAAAACCAGATCTTGGGGTTATTCTGCTCTTCAGTTTCCACTACGACAATTTCCCTTCCAGCATAAACCATAGTTATCTCAAACAGTTCCCAGCCCAGTCTAAGACTCTTATCCCATCTTGTCCATAACAAAAAAAAAGCCACCTCTACTGTCACTTTATGAGCATTTAATATTAACTGAGTATCATGTCATCTACAACACTGCAGATCAACTTACTAACAAAGGGCAAAGACAAAAGACTGTCAAGATCCCCTCATAGGCAAACACCTGTAGTAACAAGTTTTTCAAAGCTGTATCTTGTTCCTACCAATTTGCCCTGAAGTATTCCAGGAGTTTAATTTGACTACCTTTCATCTATGTACTCATCTCAGTCAAACAGGCTCCGATTAAATAGGCGACTGTGTTTGCATTACTAGTTTAAAAAAAAAAAAAAAAAAAATCACACAGAAAAACAAGAGAGAGAATGAATCGCAGACCGAGTGTGGAATTGACACCTGACTGCCATATTATTGGCAACAAGCATCTGCAGTGACAATCAATAGCTTCTTAGGATTTGTAATTATCTCAGTAAGTACAGTGATGGAGATGCCTTCCTTCAAACGCAGTCTAAACAACTTCCACTCGCACCAAATACTGCATGGCACGACAATCTGAAAGGGCTTGCAGTCCTAGGCTGCAGCTCAAGCATCTTTCTAGGTAACAGAAATTTCTGTTGTAGCAAACAAAAAGACAGTATTTAGTAGTCCCTCTTACTGCTTCTAAATTCCAGAGACCCTTTAAGATTAGGGAAACATCTTCAAAGTATCTAGCTACATATATCTCCTTGGTAAGTGATGTAGATTTATTAATATTACAGTAAAGGAGTACCCTATCCAGGGCTTTGGACACTTTTCACAGTTGTCAGAAATTATGAGTTTGGGTCCTTGGGTTTTTAAGCTTCTTCAAGCTTAACACGCTTGCAATACAAACACTATACAACCTACTCCAAAAAAAAATTCCTTTCAACAGGCACACAATAGAAACTAGGCTTAGCGTATTTATCACAGGACATCCGTTTACAGCAAGCCAGCAAACTGTGCATCAGCTATTTCTTAGTGGCTCTGACATCCACTACATGCTTGTCCTATTCGTACACCTTTAGTCACCTCATAGGGGCCACCAGCAATAACAAGATACTGAGCTTCAGGCACTCTTGCTTTCATCAGATGCACTGTTCTTCACTCTAATGCAATGAAGCCTTGATATAGCAAAGATGACAACACTAATCAGCCAGAACGCAGTATAGCTAGGACCTCCCCTTGACTACAGTTCTATAAAAATGGGCTTCACTACGCAACCAGAAATCTTAACCCTGAAAACAGCATATGCCAAGCGCTGCGATACAAACCAAAGACATGTCAAAAATTAATAGCTGAGAGAATAGGAGGGGATTCTCCTTTGCAGGCATTTCAGAAACTAGCACATCATTATCCAAGTATAAAGAGTACTTGCAAAAAGCAATCTGTGCTATCTAGGATTTTTTTAATTTTGAATTTTTTAAACTTTAATTTTCTGTAGTAGGCACGATTTTAAGTTATGCTTTAACAAGGCTTAACCAGCATAGCACAGACATTATTCTGGTTTTAGTCCTGTGATGCACAAAACCATGAGACAAGGCATAGAGAAACAATTTCACTGTGTTACAAGTAGGAGTCTCTCTCCACACATAGATCTTTGCTGTCACCTGGAATTAACCGTCTCTCTTCTAATACCACAGGCACAGACAGTAATTAGTAAGCTATCTCAAAGGGATCCCGGGAACCCTTCATTAAAAAGCATGTGACTCTACAACTACCTTAGAGTGTCACACCTTAATAATTCAGAGCCTTAACTCATAGTTCTTCACCAGGGATGGCCAAGACAGCATCCAAGTCAGCAATACAAAAATAAAGAAAACCCAACCCTGAAATCACCTTTTTGCAATTATCAAACTGGGTTTACAACACCATCACTCACCACTTTTGACAAGAGCTTAGGAAAAAGCTATATATCATGTTGCTTGTGTTAAAAAAATCAAGATCTCTTTCCCCCATAACCAAGCACCTTGAGGCTTTGGAGAAGGAACCTGACACTTGGATAAAAGCATGCATAAATATATAGAACACCTTTTGTCAGTCCTCTGAAATATGTAAGAGTTTGGTAAATGTAGTTCTTTTAAAGCAGTTTATGAACACTGAGCTTCACAAGGGTAAACTAATCTGCACAACTTCTGGAGCGCAGCCACAGGTGAGAAGCAGTACATGCTCGTCAGCATGCCTGAGCACTGACAGCATCTCTCTTCATCGGGCAAGCAACCTGGCTGGACAGTCACAGCTTCAGGTCGAAAAGTGCATGAAAGGTGACTACTCAGCTGCAGCTCAACACTAAACACTATTCTTCAGCTCTGAGCAGGGCCAAAGAGCCCTGCATACTTTTCAGAAGAAGTTTCCTGTGCTCTGTATTATAAATAAGCACTGCCAATAAAAAAAAAAAAAAAGCAGAGGACAAAGTATGTATATGGGTACTAAAACAGGAGCTGGGTGGAAGAATCCCAGGGACTGGATTCAGCAGTACAGACAGGGAAGAAAGAGGACACAGACACGGTGATTGTGTATTGCAGTAGGAATAGGAAAGGACTGCACAGGAAGGTGGAACTAGCACAGGAAGAAGGCAGAAGTGCAACCAAATGTTAGTCTTTAATGGCTCTCATGCTTGAGCCAGGCGCTGCTGGATCAGATGAACAGCTAAAAATCCCCAGAGATACTGTCCTCATTGAGCAGGTGAAAAAACTCTCACAGCAACTGACGCTGACTAGTCCTATCCCAATTAAATTTTGCACTTCATTTAATTTAAGGAGGCTCAGAAGTAGGCTAACCAAAGGCAGAGTCATAGGAACAGGAAAATGGGTAAGAAGTTGGTGTGTGCTTCTAGCGCCCTTGCTCCATCCACCTCTTCTCCAGGGCCCCCTTCTGGTCCCAGCTCAGCGAGGTCTAAGATGGCTGCCAGCTCCTCCCCTTCAGCAGGTTTTATGCAGCTTTCCCTCTGAAACAGGACATGGAGCTGGCCCTCAGTCTTTCACCACTAGTTCTGATGCACTAGCCGTCACATCAGCCAACGTATGAAGAATACTCCAGCCCAGATGCTGCCATCCTTTGATCGCTCCAAGGTATCACCCAGTCAGACACAAGAACCAAAAGCAAAGTTTGTCTCTCCCATGTTCACAATGGCAACCCTTTCCAGCTGTTAAGCCATTTCTTACAGAAGGAGAGTAGTGCCATCGGGATAAGGGAAGTATGAGCTATTCAGAGAAACAGCTGCTTGTAGGCAGCTGGTTAGGTACAGCAACAGTTTAGGTAGAGTAGGACTGAATGGGCATGGAGGAAAAGGAAAAGGTTGACTGGGAGCGAGTATTGTGAATCACATGGCGGAGGGTGGCAGTTCCCTGACGATATGCGCTCAGATTGGACCAGTGCCCAAAGTCAAAACTGGAGATGGAGTCATTTCAGGAGAGAAAACTGAGTCAGAAGAAAGTTCTGTTCCCCGCCCCACTCCCCCCCCCCCCAACATGCACCTCAAAGAACGGCAGACATTCCCGACTTTTGCTAAGCTCCCAGATGTAAAACCGCTGACAAAGGAGGTGTCATTCAACTTCATATCAAACTAGAGCAAGATGCAAAGGACAACTGCAAAAAACATACAACTCTTTAAAAAGCCAGCTCTTCAACAAGGT
This sequence comes from Phoenicopterus ruber ruber, assembly GCA_009819775.1. Taxonomy (NCBI): domain Eukaryota; kingdom Metazoa; phylum Chordata; class Aves; order Phoenicopteriformes; family Phoenicopteridae; genus Phoenicopterus; species Phoenicopterus ruber. Next base: position 4,856,866 of record CM020221.1, read on the forward strand.
TGCTGCCTGTGCTCACATTTTGACATCCTGAATCCTCAAAGTACCACAGCTTTGTTGAAGCCTTTTCACATCAGACAATGAAACTACACTATTTAGGAAACAAGTGTTATTCAAGAAGAGAAAAAGGCAGCCCAGAACTGGAAATGGAAGCACCAAGATTCACCATGCAGCAAGCTTCACATTCTTGCCTCAAAACCTTTTATGCTATAAATCAACGTGAAACATGAAAATCTAGCCAGCTAGGTTTTAAATACAGTAGCCTGCGATTAAATAAAGCTTCTTAGCTAAATCAAAGGAAACCCTCTATCATTATCAGGGCAATACCTTTGGTTATAGGGATCCTTGAGTTCTAACTTGGCATTAAAAAAAAAAGAAATATACCCCCTCCCCATTCAAGCAGCAAATTTCAGAGACCTCTTCACTGTGTGAAGTATGTCCAATATATTAGTAAAGGCAAAATACTTTGTTAACATTGATTTAGGCTGCCTGGGAAATGAAACTCAGGCAGCACTTAAAAAATCTGTAATGCCTTATTAGTGCTGTTATTATTTAATCTAGAGCAACGCAATTTGATGAAAGGTAATTTGATTTACACATCTTCGGATATGAGTAACTTAATATCTTGTTTACTGACCAAGAGAATCAATAAAAATTCACCTAGGATTTTACTTATCACCCCTTAAAAAAACCCAACCCAACAGCTAGTATTAGGCAATGATCTTGAATATCTCTATTGTGTGAAAAACTCCCAACTTAAACCATTTAAATAGAATTTAAATAAGTTAGTTAGCATGGTGCCACTCTTAACTGCATACCCAACTACGGAATCTCCAAATCTACTAGATGTCAAGGTTCAAACATTAAGTGATATGTAAACTGACCTGGCTGAGATACTGCAGTGGCTGTAAACTGAGTAGCCCAAGGGGGATTCTTCTGTCCTCCAAACTGAGCCATGGCGAAAGGCAAAATCTCCTGGGTGTCTATCTTCTATAACTGCAATCTATTAAAATAAAGCGCAGCTACAATCTTTGAAACATATACCATCAGGCTATTTTAGATCTGGGTCAAAAAAAAAAAAAAAAAAGAAAAAAAGCGTTGAAAGATTATCTTTACACCCCTAAACCTGGTGGGCAACACGCATCAAAAGTGGGAAACACAAAAAGTTGCAAGACAAGTTATTATATTTTCCTAAGGCACGATATCCACCCTCCCCGTCTCAACAATGGGACTAACGCTATTTAAACGCCAAAAATTTATTCAACTTTCCAACGAAGACTAAGGGGGAGGTGACTCTGCAGAACGAAGAATTTCTAATTTTTGTAATTATTTCTTTTCTAGGGCTATCGCTAGGCCGCCGTCGGGAGCGCTGCCGGCAGAGGAACAAGGTACGCTTGCACCGCGGTTCAGCCTCCCTCTCCGCGAACAAGGGCAAGGGAACCACGCGAACATGGCAGGGCCGCTCACCAACTCCGCCGCTGGCCGGCCTCCCTCCCTCCCCCCGCACCCGCCGGGGGAACCGCCCGCTCCTTCCCCGCAACCATTATTTTTAAAAAACGACTTAAACCCCTCCTCAGTACCGCTAACCCCCTTTTTTTTTCCGCGCGCGCGCAGCCTCAGATACCCGCCGCGTAACCGGGCCCCGCCGCCAAGCAGCGGAAAACACAGCACGGCAGAAAGCAAAAGGGGAGGCGGCGGGCGCCGGCCCTTCCTCCCGGCCCGGCGGCGGCAGGCCGGGCGGGCGGGAAGCAGGCGCCTCCCCACCCCCCGCCGCGGCGAGGCCGCCGCCGCCGCCGCCCCTCCTCCGCCGCCCCTCCTCCTCCTCCTCCTCCTCCTCCTCCTCCTCCTTCCGCCGCCCCCGGCCAACAATGCGGGCCTGAGCGCGGGCCCGCACCCGCCGTGCTCCCCCCCGACCCCAGGCGCCGCCGAGGCCTGCTCCGGGGAAGCCGCCGGGGCCTCCGCGCCCCGCCCGGGCCCCTTTCCGCCGCTGCCGCCGGTACCTGAGCGGCGCCTCGCCGGAGCCATCGCCAGCCCCTCCGAGCCTCCCGCACCGAGCGCGCCCCCACTGCGCAGGCGCGCCCACCCCCGCGGACGGCAGCAGGCGGCGGCGCACACTGCTTACGTCAGGGCCTGCGACCGCACGACGCCGGCCGGCCCGAGCGCGCAGGCGCGGGGCGGGGCCAGGCTGGCGGTTGGGCGCGCGCCCGGCCTGCCGCGTGCGGAGAGGCCGTTAGGCGAAGGGAGGGGTCTCGGCGCCATCTTGGCCGAGACAGGCGGAGGTAGGGCGGGGCTGGAGGGCCGCCATCTTGCAGCTGGGCCTAGCTGTTGTAGCCGCGGCGGTGTCTCCCCTTTGGTTCCCCCTGGCCGCCGCAGGCGCGCTGCTCGACCGTCTCCACCGCCCCGCAAACGATTCGCAGCAGGCGTCAGTCTAGGCAGTCGTCAGACACTTCTCACGCCACCTCGCGGGTGCCTTATTGCTGTAGGAAACAGGCAGCCCTCCGCCTGAAGCAAAGCCACGCGTGAGCGCCTTAACCCCCGAGAGCTGATTTTATGCGCACAAGCATTCAGGCTGATACGGGGGGGAGGGGGGAAGCAACAGGATCATCTGAGGTGAAGGGAGAGCAGACTCACCAGAGGGACTCATCAAAACACTTAAGATGCTTTGAAACAGAGGATTGCAGCCAAGAATGATTGCAGTAAGTAGTTCAAGAGTTCATGGGCAACAGTGATTTCCCTCTTTTGACGATATAAAGAACCTTCCATCCCTTAGATGGTTTTTTACACAAGTTTGCTTTGAGGTGAAATACACACATGGGCTATTACTTAATATTTGAGAGTAAAGTCAACAAGATGCACTATGTAAATGAAAAAGGGACTTTGAAGTGTTTTATTTGTTGTCATTAAAAACAAAGTTAACAATGGAATAAAATCCACTTGAGAGGCAACAGCATTAAACTCTCACTTGCAGCGAGCTGGATCATGTAGGAGGGCAACTAGAGAAAGAAGCAGGAGACCACCAGGTGAAGGTAAATTTCTGTCAGCATTTGGTACTCAATAATACACAGATCTGCCTTAGCCCTTTAAAGTATAGTGCAAATTACATGAGGGTTTAGATGTTTCACACTGATAAACGTAATTCTTCATTTTTAAGTCTACATATTTTAAACCTTACTGATGTCTCTTCCTGGCATAACTCCATCCAACTGGGTTGGTTGACAAAAGCAGAATCTGTACTCTTTAACCTGGAAATAAGATTAGAGGCTAAAAAGGTAACAGGGCTCTCTCTCATGCTGTAAATGAAAAGGACAGTGGCGAATTGTATTAAAGGAGAAAATAATTGTCAGCGAATGTCAGAATTTTATGAAGTAGTTGTATTCTTCAGTCTTCTGGCCCAGGGCCTTTTTATCAGAGGATGCATAATTCTTAGGGATGCTCTCAAAGAAAGCCTTAGAAGCTCATAGGAAACCACAAGCCAGATTTCCTGTACCTCAAGTAGAACATTAGTTTGTGTACTTTCTCCTTTCCACATATATATTGCTACCATTAGCTGGCAAATGTTGCCCCTGCCATTTATAGTACACTAATGACTCCTTTTGAATTCTTTAGGTTTCTGTATCCTCTTTTCAAGATAAACCATGCTGTTGTGATGAAGAACAGTTGTAATGGAAATCCCTGGGAAAAAATGTGAGCACTTCTAGTCTTGTTTCTTAAAATAACTCTGGGCTTAGGTGAATGCTCCGTGTTCTGTCTTCTTTTTATCAAGCATCTTTTAAGTACATTGGACAATTTCATCCAAAATTGGTGAAGCGGTAGAAGTCCGAAAGATATGACATTTCTACAAGTTACCCTAAAATAATCGGGCAAGTTGAGAAAAAGATGCAAATTGGAAGGCAAAACCTGTAAAGCATATGCTGCTTCCAGCTGCCTTAGTGGTTATGGGAGTTAAGAACAAGCTGGGGATATTGTGGAGAGAAATGGTAATTTTTAGGGCTTGTAATGAAAGAACATCATAAGTATTTTGGTACAATGAGTACATTTAACAAAGATGAATGGAAAAACGCAAACTAAAGAACTTTGGTATCGGGAAATGATACATAGTAGTAAAATCTCATAGTGCAAATAGTTAATAGTTTGGATCTCTGGCCTTTAGTACTCAGCTGCCTACTTTTGCTCAGGAAAGCCATGAAGGTGGTCTATAGCACCTTCTGCAGTGGTGTACATGCTCTTTACTAACCAGAGTTTTTCTGGAATGAAAACATGTATATCTCCTTTGAATAGAGGCTCATTTGATACTTAATGAAATACTGTTATTTAAAAAGGTTTAAAACTAACAGCTTTCTGGTTTGTTTTTTAAGGATCTGTGACTAAAAGAGCTCCCAGAAACAACACCTCTTTGTATACCACTTAACACCATCATAGAAATAAATATATTTTCCACTACCACAACAGCGCCCAGCATTAGTGATTCAGCACTGTAGAAGCAACAGCTAATACACCAAAAAGTATAAACACTGAAGTAGCAAGTAGAAGCATGCTGCTCTTGATATTGGGTGTAGGTGGAGTGCAGACTGAGAAGTGGAGATCACAGGTCTCTAATGAGCATACTGGGAGTTCAAAAAGCTAGCGTATGGCTTGCTTTGAGATAGAGGAGTTTCTCCGTTAGCTCAAGGAATATGAAATTGTACTGTTTCTGCATATGGCATAAATTTTGGACCTGCACTGGTGTTGGTATGCATCAACATTTGCCACATTATATTTGTTGTTTGGTACAGTATCTCACCTTCAGCTGAGAAAGAAAAAAAAAATCCTGTAATTCATTTCAGAGATACAAACACATTTGCCCTTAGTGAAGCTGACTAATTGGAAAAGCAGATGTTCTATTTTTGAAATAAAGTGAAACGAGAAACTCTTACAATGCTTATCCTTCTTTGAAAATGAGAACATGGGTAAGGTTGGTTGTAAGGAAACAGAACTGTATGCTTCAGAGGCAAGTTCCCCTATTACCTACACTAGCACAGATTGCTTCTCTATTACTCTTTAATAAATCCCTATACGTTATTGACACTGTATATAGAGTTCAACACCATAATAAATACATTATGGCTGAACACCTGCTATATAGTGTCCTTTATACAAAAATCGAGCACTTATCAAACACTTGTCACTGTACAGCAGCAACAGAGGTACTGTGATATTTTCTGCCTCAGGTAGAACAAAACTAGTTCAAGATATCTTAGGTGTGTGCTGTGAAAGAAAAATATAGAAGAAAATGTGGAAGAGGCTTATTTTTGGTTGAAGAAAACCAGAAACAGATTTAACTGTATTCATACTATGTATTTAGGGGAATTAATTGGAGGAGAAACTATACTCTTCTAATAAACATAGTTTTGACAATCTGTACAATTCAGAAGACACAGAAATTAGTGTTTCATACCAAACATGAAGCTACTGGACAGAAAACTAATAATGATCAGTAACTGGTCATATTGTATCTGTCCAGCTAAATGTAAGACCTTTGCCAGTTACAGAGAGATGGTTATGTCACTCAATTTTGAGGATGTAACTTTGATGATGAAAGATCATTATGTTTTTTTCATATTCTTGTTGGAAATATGTTTCTATGCATCCTGCTCAATTCCTGAATTAACTTTCAGATCTATACATGTTATTACTGGAACCTGCTCTTTGTAGCTGTTGATGGGTTTACTTATTTACTCTCTTCAGAAGGTCAGAAAAGATGATTCAGAGATTCAAATACGTGTTTACCTTTCTAGATCTCCAGGAATACCTGATGATAAGAACAGTTCAGTTAATGGCTTTTTTGACACTGAAGTTGTAGGAGCCAAGTGCAGCATATAACCTTCTGAGCAAATTATCATGGTTTTCTTCTTGCACAAAAATTTCTGTTGTAGTCTTTATAACTGTAGTCATGTGTAGGGAAGCTTTACACTTTCCCAAAAACACGGCACATTCAGTACCGTAAGTTGATTCCATAGTGCTATAGAGAGTGTATAACAAAAGAGTTTCTGAACTGACCAGACCCCTCAAGAACATAGGAGGGACATCACAGAGTTAAATCAACCTGATCAGGCTTAGCAGATTGCAAATAACATTTATTTACTTGTTTGTTTGTTTTTAAGAGTCACAGGGTGAGGAAGGAAAGGCTTTTATGGTCTGCTATATTGGGACAAAATTAAATGGGTTGAGAATGGACTTCTGACAAAGTTTGAATTAGTATAAATGCTCTAACAGAAATAAAACAAATTTTAATTACTTTGAAGCTAATACACACCAGGAGCACAGGCAACATTTTTCATCTTCATGTAAGAAATACATTTTTTACAGTGAGAACAATCAATCACTGGAAGAACCTCCCCAGAGATGTGGTGGAGTCCCCGTCACTGGAGGTTTTCCAGATGCAACTGGACAGGGTGCTAGATAATCTCATCCAGACTCCCTTTTCCACAAAAAGTTGAACCAGATGATCTTTTGAGGTCCCCTCCAACCTGGGGTGTTCTGTGATCTATGAACATCACATACAATATATTTAACTGGTAAAGTTGCTGTCTAAGGGAATTAGTAGTGATTCAGTAAAATGACTTAAGATAATGCTTTCATGGAGCTCAGAGAAGAGAATCTTATCTCTTGGTGACAGTTGTTAGCATTTATTGATGTTGCAAAAGTAGTTGGAGATCCTAGTCTGATAAAGGTCCTGTTTCTAGAATTTTTATGTAAGGACTTTTACTGAATGGGTTGTTTGTAGATTTTAATCAGAACATTTACTGTCCTGGGTTAAAAAATTGCAGTCTTACAGTACAGAGAAAGGGCAGTATGGTCTGTGCATCCCCTAAATACTGAATTTCTGTCACATCTCTAGTCTGTCGTATACGTTTGTGAGACTGGATGCACTTGTAACTATTTCCTTAAATTTAAATTAAGGGTACATGTATTTGACAAGAGGTTGGTCCTTCCTAAAGTCAAGTTTGACCCTATGTCCTGGAGGGCTGAATCCTGAAGTATTTTACAGAGCATCGCACAGCTGTCTGCATTGGTATTACGTGCAGAGGTTTGACCCGGTGAAATTATTAGAGGCTTGGTCTTGATACAGCTCATTTTACTACCTCTCATATTCATGCCACTCACATCTCTAACTCAAGAATAAGGGTTTCTGCATTTTGCTGTAGTTCATACAGATTAAATACAGCATTTAATGCCACTGTGATCTCAGTAAGTGGTACAATGTTTATTTAAACTGAATTTAGAAGGTAAATGGAATGAATGTCTTTCCCAGATGCAGAAAAAAACCCTCCTTATTAAGGCTGGTAGGTGTTCATAGCTATAATTTAGCCTTGGTTGAATATCTGGCACTACTCCTGGTGCTGACAGATGGTAGTGCAGGGGGGCTAAGGCATACTTTCACTGAGGAACCCCAGTGAACTCCATCGGAAGTACCAAGAATTAACTCTCAGATAAGCTTTAAAGGTCTTTAGAAATTTACAGAATGATTTAAAAGGTAGAACGAACTTGTCAATACTCTGCAGCTGCATTGTTTATGATCTAGTTCATACAAATAGTACCCCAATATATTTCACAAAAGGTTTATAGTTGTCACTGTGATGGGTAAGAGGGATATGACAAGGGATATATAATAAGGCTGGCTTAGTTCTGAAGAGCGCTGACAGAGAACTGAAGCAACTCCCATGCTAGTGTAGTCACGTCCAAAGTTGGTTCATGAACAAATAAAAATATTCAGAAAAACAGTAGCATTTTTAGAAAAAGGATTTGAAATCAGGTAGAAAATATGTAGAAAAATTAGTCTGTTAATAGGCACGTGCTGCCCGCAGTGACAGCTGGACTGGAAAGGAGAGGGCTCTTTAGTGATGAAGGTCTTTCCTCACAGAAGTGCTTTAGTGCAGGCAATGGTAGTGGCAGTGCAGGAGAGATGCATGCTATTCAGTGTAGCCTTGCTGTTACCTGAGCTGTAGCTGTTGGCTGCAGTTACGGCATAAAGCCTTCCACAGCCTCTGTGGTTACATTAAAAAAAAATAAGCTGAGGTGATATATAAAAATCTTCAGCTAAAAATCTTGGAACACAGACTAGATTCAAGAAAGAGACATTTATGTAAAAATAAGAAAAAAGAAATTCTTCACATGTTTCTGCTCTTAACTTAGAGGATATTCTGAGGTAAGTAGAAGAGTGAACAGATTGTCAGTGGTGCCGAGATGAACTGTAAGCTAAATACTGCCTCGGTGCCCTGCTAATGGGGCGACTCACCACTAGCAAGGTAACTACTAAAACCATTTCTATTTCAGTCTGAACTCAGATCCCTACACAGAAGTCTGCGGGGCTTATGCTGTTTACAGCTGTTCTTCTGCCAATCCCATGAAAGCTTGGCTTTCTTTCAGTTGAACTGATGCTTGGGCACAGTCATTTTATATAAGCAACTAAACATCTTTTCCTAACCAAGTATAAAATACATTTTTTATTCTGAATACTCCCATTTGGCACCTCAAAATTAAAAAAAATACATTCTTAGGATTGAAAAGATGTATTAGAAGGAAACTCTTTTGAAAATTGTTTTGGATGATCATAATCAATGTGAAATTTCAGAGAAACACATTTCTTGCAAAAGGGGGAAATCTTTTGGAAAATGTAACTATCTTTTAAGAGTAATTTCTGAACTAAAATCAGACAGATTTGGTTTCAAATTTTATGCCTTTTGGTGTTGCTTAACCATTTAACATTTGACTTTAATCAGAGGTACTTACCTGAATCTTATATTCTTAGAGCAGTACAGGATAGCTCTTACCTAATGGTGGTTGAAGGAGAAAATATTAGGATGGATGTTAGTTTAATGTGAGGCTTCCTGTCTAGGGAGAGCTGTAATGTTTGGATCATTCCTCATGATTCATGGAAGATAAAGAGGCATAATTCATGTTGACCCAGGGAGCGTAGGAATAGCTGCCCTGCATACAGGCACGGGTTTTAAGGACTCCTTTCTTCTTAACCAACCTGACTTGTATTCAAGTGCTTTAGGAAAGTCTTCAGTACCTTTAGGAAGTCCCTGTTTTTCTAGGTGTATCAGATTTGATTGTGTATACGAGAAAGGATTTCTCACCTATCTCCTTATAATCTTGGGGTAACCAAGCTGTGTGAAAGACAGTTAATGCACTTCTATAGACAGGCAATAAAGAAGAGAGATGGGAAGAAAAATCCTGACCACCTTTAAAATCTGAGCTCCATTGCTTGAAAAGCCGGAGATTGAGAGCTGAGAACCTATTTCCCTTCCACTACTGCCTGCAATATTTAGCCTCTTCCCATAGCAGGCACAGGCCTCTGGTCTGAAGGACAGGCAGGGATAATTCCGGGTGCAGTACAGCTGCTGAGTGTAGAGATTCAGAGATTTAGCCTGCTGCGGGCCATGCAGGCTGTGATTTACAGGAAGAGCAGGGAACATCTTGAGAACTTCTATGTGCAGTAACAGCCCCAAGAGATGCCTCTTTCAGTGTGAGATGGCAAAGGAGAAGGACTAAAACTCTTAATATTTGCTCAGATGCAATAGAAATTACATGTAAAGGGAATACTTGCCTGCAGTCTTTGGGGTGATTCAGAGCCTCCGGCACTTGAAAGGCCTTCTGGTGAGCACTCTGCAGGAAAGCGTTCTTGTTTTTTCTTTTCTAAACTACATAGCTAGTCGGATCTCACAAGAGCTACAGCCTAAGGAGGGTTGCGAAGCAGTGACACACCTGAGCCACTTACTGCTTTTTACCCTCATAGAACGGGATAATTTGCAACAGCCCAACAAATCTCACCCTTAAAATTTGTAGCAGCTGTAACCCAGATGAATCCTTACAAAGCTTTCTGCTATTGTGGACGTGAGTTAGGGTCTAACATAGAAGTGTTTGCTTGATGAAGCACAGGATTAGTACTTCATTTCCCTGAAGAGATTCCTCAAGCGAAGGGAGTCAGTTATCACCATGCAAAACCAGAAGTCTACATGTAAAACAAAGTGGTCACAAGAAACTGAACTGCTGACTTGTTACGCCACAGGAGGCAAAACTTACACTGTTCTGAGCTGAAAAATAAGGCTAAGTCATGATGCCTTCAGCAGCAATTCAGGACTGCTTCAGGATCGAACAGCGGAGAAGTGTTACCCAGTTATGTTGTGAATGAATGGAGATGTACACGTGGCATAGTAGGGATTTTAAGTAACTTTTGGCCTTGTGTAAAAAGACATTGACATTTTCAAGAATTCAGCTGCTAAGAATGGTGTATATCATAAAAGCAAAAGAGTATCCAGAAGTAAGCAGGCTGGACAGGGAATTAGAGGCCCATCTTAGGAACTGTGCTCCAGCCAATGGTTATTGAAATAGCTGGGTTTAAATTTCCACATTTTAAATATTTTTCCAGTGTGTCTTAGACTGAAACCACAGATGGGTATTGCTGGTAATTATTTCAGACTATTTAGGCCATTTTTTGAACCAAAACACTAGTAATTGAAGCACTACCTTGCTTGTGTTTAAATTACATTTGAATATGATGCTTGTTCTGATGTAGAGAATTCACAGGAAGTCCTGTATTTCAATGAATACTCCTTTTGAAGATGTAAACTAATACAATAATATATAACAACAGTAATCAGCATTAGCATTATCCAACAGCAGTCAAACCCTGCTTGGATTCTATGATCTTTATCAGGTATTAGAGTATTGCCAAAAAGTATAACTGTAGCACTAGCAAAAAAGTTTATCTTGCTGTTTAAACCATTGTTAACAATTAATACCATTTTAATAGGTATTCTAATTTAAGGCTATAATATCTTATCTTAGGAATTTCAAAGCAACCAACTGTACTACATCAGTATTCTACTACCTGTATAAGTAATACAAGATACGAGAAAGCACGGAAGCCACCTCCAGGTGTTGAGCTCTACAAGATAAACTCATGTTTGGCAACCTTTCAGGGATGCCAGGGCAGGTAAATTTGGTTTGGTTTTGTTCCCACAAGCTACAAGTGAAGCTGTGTTTTAAAATCTCAGTATGTAACATGCTCCATAATGTATGAAGAAATGTAGCTCTGACTGGGAACACACTACCCAGTGGGGATGCCAGGGCAGGCGATACGCAGTTGGCTGGCAGTACCTGAAAGGGAGCTGGAAAATGTTGCTTCTCATCGGTGTCTCTCCCTCATAATGATGTTCTTGGGTCTGCTCCAAAGTCTTTAAGTGCCATTCAAAATCCATATTCTTTCTTAGACACCTGTGCTATAGGCTACAGACTCCAATATCAAACTGTGGAATGTGTAGCTCTGTTGAAAGATTTGCTGGTACAGTTTAGAGAAGGCCTAGGGCAAGTTGCGAGATGGTGCTATAAAATCCGGTAATGATTATCCTCTAAAAGAGCAGCAAATTACATAGGAGGGTACAGGCCTTCCTGTTGGATTACCGCATTCAGCTCCCAGGAACTAGATGCACCATATCACACAATGTAGTTTATTACTAGAGAATTATTGAAGCCTGAGGGGAGCAGCATTTTTCTGCCCTCTACGAGATTCCAGTTATCTGGAAGATTATTGTAACAACAGCTTTTGCTACTACACTTACTGGCGAGGGAAAAGAAGCAAATATAAACAGAGTCGTTTTCCTCCTTTTCTTCAGATCTAAAGAACAGAAACTGTCTAGTATTGTTCTACACTAAAATGTCACATAGTGAAGCGAACTAGCGCTGAGGTCTGCTTTGTCTTGAGAAAAAAATAACGTACCCTCTGATTGGAAGCAAATAAAGCCTGGACTGTTTCCACTGGGTGGGAATTAAAAGCCACAGTAAATGATTCCCATAACCTTGCTCTGCCAGACAGGGCTGGTAGAAAAGAGGAGACACTGTGTAGATGTGTTCACAAACCGTTTTGTCCTTTTTAGTCAGGAGATGGCAAAGTTCAGAATTTTCAGGCTGCTTCTCTTGCCGTAAGCTCTGCCTGGGACAGGTCAGTCCTGCACGAAGCAAAGGCATACCGATGGCCGGGACCAGAGAGCCGAATGATTTATGCCCGTCCCTTTCCAATGCAGAAACCCTGCTGACTTGGGTGAACCTACTGTAGTCCTATAGGGCTGAGTTAATTCTTAAATATATTTCTACAGGTAACAATGGTTATTACTGAAAAGAGCAACATTTCTGCAGGGAAAATGGCTCATGAAATGAAAGTACTTTTATTAGCAATTATTTTCTTAACTCCTCCCTTAACAAGATATTTTACTGGCCATAGGGTAAATTATATAAAGATACAGAATCTAAAGACTAGTATTTTTATGAGAGTAACTCCTTGCTATTGTCGGAACATCTCTGATGAGGTTCTCAGCACCCTCAGATATGCTGCAAGACTAGACTATTTCTAGCTTTAGAATCAGTAATTTTTTAATTCCTTGTCTAAAATTTCAAGCCATGTAATGGTTTTAAATGGGACAACATATACTGTATTATGAAGCAGGGCATTAACTTCGCTGTAAGTTGTATGGTACAGGCTCTCCTGGCCTAAATTTGTAGTCTTTACTTACTTCAGCATGACTTTGTCTTGATTTGTATTGGGAAAACAACTTTCTTTTATTTCTCAAAGCATTTTACAAGAAGTGTGTGAACAATGCAGGAAAGAAAAATTAGACGACTAAGTGCAAAATAGAAGTATAAAATTTATTTAAAACCACCCACAAAGTTCTGTGTAATCAGGAATGATACAATTTGTAATAGTCTTTTTAAAAACTCATGACAAGATTTAAAATATATTTTCAATTACAGTATTCATTTAGCCTTATTCAGTTAGGACAATAAAAAAAAAGAAAGTTTACGTTCTAAACAGATGAGACACACAAGAAAAATAGAACAGAACAGACAATTTCCACAACAACAATTTTTACATGTATGTTTCAATACTAGTATCAACATTTCAATGCATCTTGCTACATAAACATGAAATCATGTACAACAACTGCTTGCACCAAAAAACATAGCTTAATTAGATCTTTCAAGTAACATGCAGTCACAACTCACAAGTCTTCAAGTACTGCTGGTAAGGGTTCCCTTGTCTGCAAAGAAGATTTTAAGGTTCAGTTTCTCAGCTAGCGTAACTCTTCACAGCTCCACCAGCCTCATGAAGCTGTGCTCAGTTATACTAGGAAAGAATCAGGCCCCAAATGTTTTTTGAGAAAAGAAGTAATTTTTATACTTTCTCCTGTAAATACTGTGACATAATGAAGTGCTTTTTCTTTCTGATTTTTTTCTCCCTGTACATCATCTTTTGTTTAAAAAAGTTAATTTTATGTTCCAGATCCAAATACAGTAGGTTGGTAACTGGAAATAATCCAAAACCTCAAATTCAAAGTTGAAAAATAAATATCAAATGCATCCCAAAGAAACAAAGAAAAAGAGAGAGAGAAAAGAAGAAAGAGAGAAGGAAAGAAAGAAAATGCTGGCTTTTTTTTTGCTTTGGCATACTATTAATCTTTTTATTTTGCAAAGCAGGAAAGAATTCATTAGCCATAGCATTTCAGTACAGTGTGTCCTTACATATTAATGTTTGTTCTTACGACAGCAAATTCTGACCAGTATTTATGGCCTGGTATGATATTGTCACATTATGAAGAGCTGTCTCTTCCAAACTGAACAAATAATTGTAGATTAATTACTTGTTAAAGACTGAAACGTCTGAATGTTTGTATTGGTTAGAACTGGCTTTCCTTTAGTGGTATTGGGATATCACATTTGTTTTTCTTGCCTACAGTTATTTTTTCATTTTGAGGACAAAAGATTCATGAAGTTCAGACACTGCCTTTTGAGTTGCATGGATTAGACTGGCATTCACAAAGTTAGTACGAAATGTGTTCTCACTCGGCTCTGCAGTATCACTGCAGTTTAGAAATTTAAGAATAAAAATCTATTTCCTTTTCCTCAAACTCTGAGAGAGAAGTTTGCATTGCGTTGCATTTCATAACTGCAGTGTAGCGGGGCTTGATGCTTACATAAAGCTTCCACTGGCAGCAAGAGCAGCTCTGCATGACTCAAGCACGCAGGGCGGTGCCAACGGTTGCACTGTCGAGTATCACCACAGTTAGGGCAGTCAGAAAATGTTGGCTTTTAGCTTTGTGTCTCAAAACTCACCCTCGTGTGACAACACCACACCATACTGCACACCTTCTCGGGTCTTAAGTCGGAAAAGAATGGAGTTCAGTAGATTGTCACAACCCCATTTTATATAATCAAGTAAAAGGGATCAAGTTACGATAAAGAGAAGCAAGCATTTTAAGAAAAACTACCAAAGCTTAGAAATAGTAGTATTGGCAATTCTGAGAGATTTCTGGCCAGGCCATTACCTAGAGGTAACAAATCTTTTATCACACTCTTTGTAGACAATGTTGGGAAAAGGACAGCCAATATAAGTGAATACTTATAACTTGTTTAAAAACCAAGCCAGTTTCTTTTCGACCTGTATTTCTAAACTAAGAACAATCTGGATGTTACTGGCCAGTATGTGCACAATAGGGATATCATTAAATTGATTTCAGATGATTGTACAAATCAGTCATTTGGTAACGGTTTTGATTTATACTACTGACCTTTTATACCATTATCAGTGTAATGGGATACTCCGAAGGATGTAAGCTAAAACGACATCCATTTAAGGCCCCTTTATCCTTTTAATGGGATGCAAAGGACAGTAGTATAAATGAGAATCAGGGCCTTCATTCTTATTTTAAGATGACTCCCAAACCCTAGACCCTTTTCCATTACAATATTATAATAAAAATACAGATATACATGTAAAATATTGATCAGCTCACAAAACTTTCCACAACAGTATTAAAATGTTCTGTGGCAACAACTGCAATACTGAACATCAAACTAGCAGTTCCCTTGCTCCACTGCAACAGCACTTCTTTGGAATACAGTTCATCTGCTGTAACTGGTAACTCTCTGTAGATTAACTGCCAAATCTGTCCTCCTTCTTACAGACGCAGTTTTTTGAGGGCTACCCCTGCGTGCTCTGACTTTATGAGGAAAGCTGGTAAGGCGTGCAAAGTGTTGAAAACACCGTTGTTAATCAGTCACACCAAACAGAGCAAGTCACCTTCACGTTGAGCTATTTAGCACCCTGGTCTTGCATTCGCTGCAAGTACGCTGTTGGAAGGTTCTAGCAGTTTCATCTAAGTATGGGTGGAAAAACTACATATATAATGGTCCAGTAGAAGAAAAGAGAAAAAGATACCCTGGTGGGAAGAGTTAAGGATACAGCATCGAGAAGCATCTCGTATCTTTTACGAGTGAAGTTACAAGTATGTGGTTAAACACTGCAAACAATGTTGGGGTGATGAACTGGAAAACTGGATTGAAAAGAGGATCCTAAAGTCTGTGTCTCGGAAAGAGGAAAACAGTAATGCTGACACCCCTATACCCTTTAATAAAAGGCAGTAACTACTTAATTATTTTCTGCTCAAGCTCAATCAATTCCACTTGCTGCTATAGAGGAAGAACAAAAAAAAAAGTCATTGTTCCACTCTTTTCCAAGCAGTCCTATGATAGTTAAGGCATTTAAATTATGCAATACTTGGGTTTCTCACAAGGACTATGATTGATCTCTGCACAGGGGTATAACCAGAAGATGTAGAGAAACACTCCTGCTCTTGTAATTGTGCAGGGTGTGCAGCACCTGTCTTAGGTCAAGATTTGAGCAGAGCTGGTAGAGTAACTTGAAAGAAAAAAAAGAGGGCATTCCACAGAGATGCTAGCAACAGAAGCTGAAGTCTTGTACTCTGGGAAGGGATGACTTTCCCTTCTCAGGGGGTGAGCAGTTCTCTAGTCTTGCGAAGTTTTTTTTGTTTGGCTGCTTGCAGATAGAAGAACAGAGTGCAACAATTACATCAAGAAATCTGAAAATTAACTGGAAAATTGATTATTTGCTTTAAAAAGTAAAACACTGATTGTGACAGATAATGAACTGTCCCTCTTTCTTGGAATGAAAAAAATATCCAACTGCCATATTCTAGGCTCCCTATGAGAGAACATAAAGTTAAAAAAACCCTAGAACTGTCATATATAGAATAAAAGATGACTGAAAGCGATTTTGGAAGAATCACAAGGAGAATAAATTCTTACGATATTCCTGAGATGAAGATTGGCTGATTTACATACAAAGCAGCGACAGTGTGCGTGGGGAACTCACGAGCAGGCTGACAGCTATACGGCTAATGCTGAGCACTGAAGCAGATCTGCAGAGGGATAGGAAGAACTTCTGGAGTAGTTACAAGCATTTAAAGCATTCGGCAGCAGGTTATAATGTGACAATAGCTAACCACAGCAGACAATCCATAAAGAGGCCACGGGGTGAGAAAGGGGGCTGTAGTATTCGATGTCATCTGTACAGAGCAGAAAGCAATACCTACTGATCAACACTAGTCAAATTAAGTGTTCTTCAGGGAGACAACACAGCATTATGTAGAATTAAGTCTTCATAATTTAGTCAAGTGTGTAAATGATGGTATGAAACAAAAATTTTTTCTCACTCCTCTAAAATAACCAGAAATGTTTTAATAGAGAAGTAATAAAGTGAATACAAAACATATTTTCAACCACTCTTTAGAGGAGGCAATCTGTATGTATACTAGTGCCCGATTAGATACTACTGTTAGAAATCCTTGGTCTTTGAGCAAACCCCAAGTAAAAAACTCCTTCCTTTATGTAGTTATAATATTGCAGCAACATACTGGAGCAGCATGTAGACAACTTGTGAAAACTGTCTGACTAAACATCAGGTAATTCCAGAAGACAACGAAGCTCATTTCTGTACTGTTCCACTAAGTAGCCACATCCTCAGGACTTTTGACACTGGCTACTCTGTTTAAGATTAAAGGAGAACATAAATGTGTCACAGACTAAATAAAAAAGCTTACGAATTTAAAGTTAGATGTACCAAAAAAGTGTCAATATAAAGTAGTACCCTGGCAACTACAACATGTGTACAGCGAAGGCTGTCTCAAAAGCTAATTGTACCTTCACAGCTTCACCTGCGACGTACGCATGCTGTGCATCCCATCAGCTTTCCACAGCTCTAACGTGGTCATGGGAAGGGGCAGCAGACTGGTGGTGACAGCAGTGCTCGCCACCTGGTTCGTCTACACACGTTAAAGAAAGGGCAACCAGCCCTCTCCTTGTGTTTTGTTTTGTTTTCCTTAAACCAGTATACACAGGCGGAGAACAAATGAGAGAGGACTGTCTCCAGAGGAACTGTGGAAAGAGATGAACTTGTACATATAAAAGATGTGTAGATGTGGCGCTTCGGGACATGGGTTAGCGGTGGACTTGGCAGTGCTGGGTTAGCGGTTGGACTCAATGATCTTAAAGGTCTCTTCCAACCTAAACGATTCTGTGATTCTACGTATCCACAGCTGTGTGACATGGTGACACATCCTAACCGGTTAGAAACAACACTAACACAGACATTGCAGTGCAGCACCGTGATGTCACAATAATCAATGGCAACGTTCTCTACAGTTTAATTTTACAGAAAGATATTCCCTCTACAATTCCTCCTGAAAGTCAGATCAACACCTGCTAAAATTAAGAAGGTGGCCAGAATTTCCAGATGTGATTGGACTGTTCATCTCTAATTGTGTTACTTAAGATCAGATCATAAGACAGCATCACAGGTCACAGTTGGGCAGACACCTTTCACACAAGAAAGAAACCACAATTTTATGGAAGATACGTCACAAAGACCCTAATCTGAATTTTAGCAACCACAATAGACCTGAAAGTTTGTTCAACACTGCCTGAATGTAATTGCTGTTATGTATAAAAAGCGTGGAAGTGGACATGCAGTTTAGTTTTTCATATAGCTGAGGGCACAGTTATTTCCTCCCATTAACCTAGAAATTACAGGATTTCTGTGGAAAGAGGAAAATCATTTATATATAAATGGATTACAAAGCTGATGACTGCTTGATAAAAGGAGCTAATTTCAGCATGAGAGAAATTTCATGGGAAGTGAAAGGGCAAGACTGACCTTACATTTTAAATATAAACCCATGAAGATGCAGTTTTATTAGCAGGCTTCCGTAACGTCTCTCTCTCATTCAGCAACCTATCACGTAAGAAAAATCAAAAAAGCTGTCAAAAGCGTAAGCCTGAAGGTGGTCTGAAACAGACCTGCCTGCACGCCTGAAAGGTGAGGTGAAGGAATTATGTCTCTCTACAGACCTTGAATCACTTCTCATGCTACAAACAATGGAACCTCTGTGTTTAACCAGAAGTACAACGTTTACTCCAAATCTCTCTCCGTCTGTCCTTGCAAAACCTATTAATTGTGGTAGGGTTGCAAGGGTCTGAGTCAGCACAGACGTTGGTCAACTGTATCCATACCCATCCAGTTAAAAATGAAAATTGCATGAAAGCTCGATGAATGAGCACATTGCAGTCAATGGGGCTGCAGCAACGTAAACAAGACCCAAATTTAACCCACCAAATTTAGCGTAATACTGCAATGATATTAAAAGGTCTTTAAAAATCCTCAAACAGTTGTATGTTACAAATAGTCTTAAGTACTAAAGAAGTTGTCATTTACCCATGCTTAATATAAAATGTTGCTTAAGATACTACAGTTATTTCCTGTTCTAAGTAAAGAGAAGCACTGTCATAGGTAAGATAAGGACTTTTAACAGCAGTTATTCCTAAGTAGAAGTTAGCTTAGAAAGTCCTTAAAAAAAAAATAATTGAACACAACTGTTACAGCTAGAAAGTCACAAGTATTTGTAAGTTCTTAAAAAGCTTTTTGGATCTTGTGACTAAAATATTTATAGAAATAGTATTTTCTGTAATACAATAGCATGTTACAAATCAGTAAGCGCAGAGAAACTGCACGAGTAAAATTTCACTGTTTAATTGGGCACGACTGCAGTAACTCCAACAGGGACTCAGTGAGTCCAACAGAACCGGCTCCTGCAGAAAGCACTACTCCTTCCCTCCAGAGCAAAGGTGGAGTGCTGGTACTGGACCCCGTGGAGAAAGGGATGAGAGACATGTCTTCTGGGAAGTCAGAGGTGTCCCATGTTGGATCACGACAGTTTTTGCTAGCGTACTGTGAAAAGGGATCAAGAGACAACCACACCCCAGCACCAGCCCAGGCCTGAATCCATTTTCTGGTTTTTCACCCAGAGCATAGTGCCCAGCTGTTGGAAACCAAGTAAAATACGCAGGTCTGACCTAGCCAGCTCCCTTAATTTTAGATCCAGTTCCTGCTCTGGCCATCCTGGAAGGAGTTGTTAAGGGGCAAGAGCAAAGTACAAGTGGTTGTGTGGGCTGCAGAGGAAAGCAATAGACCCACAGACTTGCAAATTTTAAGAAACAAATACTGTTATAAAATGATAACCTTACTCAAAACAACATAATTTGTGTACAAGACTGATAAATATTCTGAAACGTTACAATAAATAGCACACAGTTGTAAAAACAGTAAATAGTTGCATTTTCTCTACCGCAGTACAGCAATAGAAAATATTAGCTTCTCAAATCGCCACCCGCCGTGTGCCACAGCGGGACACAGAAGTGGCCAGCTAACCTGCCTGCTAGGTACACGTTGAAAAAGTAGTTACACGATAGACAGTCAAGGAAAGAGCACCGCGAATGATATTTTATTGTATAGATGATATATTTTTGTCATTTAAGTAATCTTAAAGTAGTAACTGTGAGTTTTAGCACCTATGAGTTAATAGCATTAAGTATTATGTTAAGAGATACTTTTTTCTGTTAAAATTGCCATTTCAAAAAAGGTAGACCTGGACTTCCTGAAGTCTACTGGTGCAGTCACTTCAGCAGTGACTTGCCAGGGGCTGTGTTTGGAGGCCCCCTCTTAGATCCACCTTTCAGTTTCTCACTTCTTTGAGGGAAGCTGCTGGTTTTTCAATGGAATGTTTTTATCTTGAAGATTCCAATCATACCTAAGTTAAACACGGGCATTTATAGGGGAAGATTCAAGTAAAAATGATCCGCTTTAACGATCTGAACATTTTAAAAGGTAAAGAGATGGCTCTAATGTACTAATGTTGCGTAGAAAAATTGTGATTCACATGGGAGCGCTGAACAAGAAATGATTTTTTCAACTTGCATCATAGAAACTAAAGCTATCAGCACTATCAGTGAAACCAATAAACTAATCTTTTCTGTAAGTGATCGATCGTGGTGTCGGACAAGGGTTTTCAGATAGCAAATACCTGAACGGGACAGCTAGAGAACGTACAGTACTACTTACTGTATGGACAGCTGGAATTCTTACTAATCTTCGGCTCACCAAAAATATACAAGTTTTAAAATGGAAATCTAAGGCACACAAAATACCATAATGATTTGATGTATACTGTATATTACATAGTCAAGAAGCATAAAACTGCTGGTACAAAACGATGGCATAATATTGTTTTTGTTTTATTATTATTTACAATCCCTTCATATCCTCTATTTGAGCTAATAGTAAGCTTTGAACTAAAATTTGCAGCATACCCGGTTTTTACAAATTTTACTTAAAATAGGTAAGATACAGAGAACGGGTTCAATTCGGCCATCCTCTGCCATCAACATTTTTGTTAATTTCGACAGGAATCTGTAGAATTGAGCCCAAGGTCGTTACATAGTGATTGCTACTTCAGACCTTGCTCCTGCAAACACTACACGTGTGTCCATTTATACAGGAGACTAGTCTCATTGATCTACAGCCGCGTTTAAGTATTTGTAGCACCAAGGTCCTAACTGGCACTATGTGTTAAAAATACAATTTGTGTACTTTTCGTACCAAAACTGTAACTATAGCGCTTACGGTTCAACTTTTCAAGGAAAAAGCACCTTGTCTAGGTTTTAAATAAAGCAGATCTAGATAGTTCATATTCCTCTGTTACAGCACCACTACATTATAATATTATCAAGTATATTATTAGTCTATTTTCGCACTGGAAAACTCTGACCTCGTTATACCTACAGGTGACCCAGCCGGGGAGGACTCCGAGGCAGAATTAAGGTACAGCTTCGTCTCTGGGGCCTGATCCTGCAGCTCTCAGTCACGAGAGGAGTCCTGGCTTGAGCGGTCCTCCTGGCTCTGACCGGGCAGGTATGGCTACGCAGAGCTGTTCTCATGGAAGAAGTTGCAGGATGAGGTCGGTCCTTAGCTAACGTTGTTATTTGGTAATTTGTTTAAATAAATAAGTTTAAAAAAGAAATACATAGGAGAGGAGAATCAGAAAGAAGAGTGGGATGCTACAGTATTTAAAAGCAATGGAGTGTCTGTTTTTCCTCTGGTTTAGCAAATACTCATTTCATGATATGTCACTTTTTCAACAGAAATGGAGAACATAAATTTCACGTGTTTGGAAGGAAGAATACAACCCATTCCCTACATAAAATGTATAAATCACTTGAAAAATTTACAAAACATTTTTGTAAAAAAAAAAAAATAAAGGAACTTAGAAAGCTGGTGAATAGTACAGGTGGGTTATTCTTAATGAAAAATTTACTGTTAAATATTAGAAATGTCATACTTTTCCAACACTTCCTTTGTATTTTCCCCAATTATTTTTTTTTTTTTTCCCAGAATAGAATAAGGCAACTCTAGGGGGTATTTTTTTATCCCAAAACAATCCTACCCCTGAGGCATTAGGAACATTTGGTTGTCCTGTTAACTTAGAATGCTCCAAACGAATGAGACTTATGCACTTATTGCTCAAAGAAATCATAACAAATGCTGCCTTTAAAAAACCAAGTAACTCCCAATAGCGACACACGTATTGACAAGACGTCTCCTAATTTCATGTTTGTACACTCTCTTGAAAATAATAAAATGTTTCTGTATTTTATAACTGTTGTTTATATGCAACATAAAATCTTCGATGAAAAAGGGCAAGTCTAAAAACAATCACATATGCTATTAAGCATACATACTGCAGCTGTAACAATATGGAACTCTACACAGCAAGAATAAAATGATTTCTTCTGTAGAGTATGCACAAACCTTAGACAATATGATCCTTATACTATACTATTTCAAGTTAATTTTAAAAATAGAAAGTGCTTTTAAAATATATATTTACAGCTTAAAAACAACTTCCAGCCATCATTACCAATAACTTCATTTCATACATAACGACAAATCTAGAGAAAAAAATTCATTGGTTTTCTAAAAGATTTATCTGTAATTTGGACTATATCGCAATGGTTGGAAGTTGTTAAAGCAATGGCACCATGAAGTAATAATTCAGCTTATTTATTTTTAACTGTTTGATGTGGTTAAGCACCAAGAGCTGTGTAGAGCTATTACTGTATAACTTGATTTAACACCATAAAATGTGAAACTGTTAAAATCCCTATAAATGATTTTTGTAGTAAACAGACTTGATTTAAAGCACCAAAATATAAATTCCTAAAGGTAATAAACTGAATGATTCAATCAAGGTTAATAACCTAAACAAAATCTTTTTTAGAATGTATTAAAACTATACAACTTTTTTTTTTTTTTTGCTTAAAATGTGCTTGAGCACCACCAAATGTTAAAGTCACAGTTTAAGAAGAAATCCCCCCCCCTTTTTTTACCTCAGCCTTAAAATGGTTGAGATGAGCAAATAGTAAACGACACGAGACTTGTTCTTTAACAGCACCTTAAAGAAACACTGTGTAACGCTGCACCAAGAGGAGGCATTCGTACTAAAACCTATGCCCAATGGTTGTAAGGCCCTGCAACTCGTGTAAGGGCATAAGAAGAGACTGTTATTACGTTATCCTTAGTTACTGTTAATGCTCTGCGTGACGGAATTTGGTTGAACTCATTGTCTTCGTAAAAAATATCTCTGTTTTCACTTGTTTGCTTTGTTTTCCTGCTGTTAGAGTTTAGGTCGGTATTCTCCATTCCTAATCTTTCTGCTTCTTTTTCTTTTTCTTTCGCCCTCTCAGCCATCTTGGCTTCCCACATGGCTAAACCATGTTTTGGCTCATTTAAATTTTTGTGTTGGTAGAAAACTAAAGAAATTCTTGTGGGATGATTGCGGTTGGGCTTTTTAATAGGTGTGGTAGCATGGAGTTCACGTCTTGCACATTCAATTAAGATAGAACCGTGAGAAGGTGCCACAGCAACCCCGCCAATGTCATCATCCAAAAAGTTGTGCTCGCTGTCTGACCACATTTCCTCAGCTTTTTCTTCAGAATCAGTCGGTTGTCCCAGTGCACTGTTTGGCTTTTCGTCAACACAGTCAAAATCACACATCTGTTCTCGATGGGAGCTGCCCTTCTCCATTGGGCATCCATGGGAACAGTCAGCTTCGTTTCCGACCGCATCCTTTGCCGGAGAGCTTAGCGGTACTGACAAATCACAAGAGCTGATCATCTGTGAAGAAGGAGAATTGTCTAACTGAAGCTGACAATTCTGTTTGTCTGGCTGATGTTCAAGTATAGTGGGCAGGGGGTCTTTATGGGCTGGGGGGCCTGGAGCAGTGACCTCTGGAAGAATCGGTGGCACACCATTCATCTTATCATTCAGCAAAATTCCAGTATAATCTTTGACCGACACATCAAAGTTCTTACAATTAACATAAGGTGTCACGTGAGGTTGCTTACTACTGCATTCAAAATACCCGTAGGGAACTGAAAAATCTTGTTGAATATTAGTCACTGCTGTTATGCCAGGCTTATGTGCTAAAGATGAATAAGGATGTAAACTATCCACCTTAAAAGGGGAGGAAGCCGTGTACTGTTTTAATAAAGAGCAATTTTTAGTAGTGTTTGAAGTATGTTTCATGGCATAGAGGTGATCGGAAGTCTCCGTTTTTATTCCAGGTTTTAAAGCATCTGTTTTGTTCCCTAAAAAAAACGCACACCAAAGTGTAAGTACTTTTCCTCACTTAGTTAATAAAATACACCTTTTATAATATTTTCATACTTGCTTTCTAATATGGATGATACACATGACTACAGATTTTTCAGAATGGTTATTTTTAGCTTTTTAGGAATATCTCTATGACCGTAAGTACATACATAATAACCTTGCTGAAGCAACGCCTTAACCTTTTCCAGTCAGACTGCTGGTACAATAAATAGAAAGGTATTTCACAGAGGGATGAATAAAATAAACAGACACAATGAAACAACCACTCAGTCCTGATTCACACAGCCCAGCTCCACACAAGTGCTTCCCAGCAGCTGAGTGCTGGCCTTCAGCACTGCCCAGCCTAGCAGGAAGCACTACCTAGAGGTTTTTACAGAAATGATGAAATTTAGCCTGAAATTAAGCCTGTGAAACAATCACAATTCTTGGCTACCTTAACCCCATGTTATGATCAAAGGAAAAAGTGTGTTTATAGATCTTGCCCATTGCAGCAGAAGAGTTACTGAATTACAACGATTTGTGCACTAGCAACTACTCAGAAGTTTTCTTTTTTTTTTTTTTTTTTTTTAAAAAGTATCCAGCAACATGCTCTGGGTAAATCCATCCTTACAAAGCTGCATCATGTGATCTGGCTGCCTTCCATCTAATTGCCACACATTAATTATTTCAGACCTTTGTGGAGACATACTTGTTCAATTTATGTCGGCTCCCTCATCAATTTCTAGTCCTGGCACCCTGCAGTTGTGCTTGTTTGTGGAACAGCCTCCTCAAATGACTCATTCTCATCATGGACAGGTTCAATCCAGAGTCCGCTGGAGTAATGGGAAAGAATTCCATCGACTTTGATGGGCTTTGCATCATGCCCTGAAATTGCTTTACATGTGTGTTGCTGGCAAACTGGCACCCCACAGAGCTCTCGCATCTTCTCATAAAAGACCGTCTCTGTCAGTTTCTTCTTTGTTCCGTAAATACACAGAATGTTTAATTGCTTTGCCGAATATAGAAGAACTATTCTTTCTTCTATTCTGTCTTCTAATAATTTATAAATAGTGATGGATTAAAAAGCATTCTTTCAATAGGAATGCAAAAAAGGCAAAGGGGGATAAATTATGGACACAATCATTAGTATGCAAATACTGAAGTTGTGGAGGGACATAAGGAAACCGCATCAACTCTTTAAAAACCTTTTCTATGAAATCAAACTCAAAGCATTTCACCCCAGACCAATGCCTTCCTCCAAAAGATTTGAAACACACTGCACTTTCCATCATCTCTGAAGAGAGACCTGCATTCTCTGAAAAGAAGTTTTAACAACCCACAGCACTCTCAAGATGGCCGTGGCTCCAGCAAATTCCCCATCTCTTGCCAGAAGCTCCTTGCTCTTGGGGTGAAGAAGCAGAGATTAAGAGGAGTTAATTCAAATACACGGGTCGAGGGAAGTCAGATAAGGTGGCCCTGCTCCCCAGGAATGCCTCCTGTTCAAAGTGCCTGGTGTGCCTCCACTGGGAACGGCTGGCTCAAGTACTGCCCTGCTGCGGCCAGCTGAGAAACTCTCTCTACGTTGGTGGTTTGTCTCCTGTTCTATCCAGTACGGGCCAAGAAGAATTGCTAGTATTTATGGAGACAAAAATAACCTTTCCGTCTGTAAAGTTTATTTGTCTAGAATAATGCGATTAAGTGACAGGACTATACAAGGAAGGACATAAGGCCTCTAATACATATTTTGTAATAATTTAGGATTTCAAGGCTCTCAGCATCAGCACAAATGTAAAAATTAACGGTTGCGCTGCTTGCTTTTGGCAAAAGGTGCATCGCAAGTGCACCCTGTATAATGCACAGCATTTCTACAAAGGACTCGGCACAGTTGAGATTCAAGCCAAGCCGTCACATATGCACACTCTACCAAGCCGACTTAATCTGTCTTCAGCACTCGCAAGGTCCTCCTCACCACCATCTTTGCTGCCAGGTAAAGACAGTAAAGAGGACAAGAGAGTCCTCTCTTACCCCTTTTTCATTTCCAGTTCTCCATGCGGTGAAGACATGCAGGTTAGAGGAGTCTCTCAAGCTTTCTAGCTTGAGAGCTTCCATCTGACATAACGGTCAGGTCTCTCTCAAAAGAACATACTACATCTCCGTAATGGGCAATATGGCATAGCCGGCCTTGTGACTCCTTCATGATCCTCCCAGGCTACTCCAAAGAGCAATAGCCTCACATGGCTGAAAACATGACTGCGGTATATACCACGGTTACCTCATCTCACCTAATTGCATGTTCTCCATATTCTTTTTAATATTTAAAAAGCAAACCCAATATTCTAAACTTGTTCTTGTCAGTAAATCGAGTACTACACATTACATACAGCATTTATCAATACCTTTTCCTTTACAGTTGAAGGGTTGCTAAGTATTCTTTTGTTCTTACATTAGGAGAAAATGTAATAATAGTATCTGACTTGCTTAATGTACCTTCAGGAGTACATTATTCGCTGTGTACCTAAAAGTACAGTCTGTATTTTTCTTCTTCCCCTAGTAAGTTTTTCTGTCTTTTTTTACCTATTTTTCAAACCTTTGTCTTTTGGTTTATGTTTAAATGGTGTGACCAGAATTGAATGCCACTATTAATATGAAGTGATCCTGATTTAAATAATCAATTGTTTCCTCTAGCTCACCATCAGGAGTGACTACTGGATAGCTTAGTTTCAACTCCTGTCTCACAGGCCCTTTGATTTTGTTTTCATGTTGAGCTTAACAATGTCAGCTAGACTAAAATTTTCCGTTCCTCAGGACTAAAACGATACTTGCCACTGGCAGGATGGAAAGAACCAAACGATGACCGATCCCCTGTAACTGCAAAAACCCATATGTACAAGTATAATACCACAGTATTCTAAATCCGTAATTTACAGATCTTTGCATTGTACTGTGGGTTAGGGGCAGGGCAGCAGCGGTGCGCCGAGGTCTTTACAGCGACACCCAGCCATCATCCCGTAGGACTGGAATACACACGTAAATGATGTGCATAAATGCTTCAAGTCCTTTCTCGTGCAGTTATTTCTCACCTTGCCCCTTGCAAACCTGAACTTCCTCTGCCACTGCTGCCCAGTTACTGAAGCCTCTTTGAAATTGCTCCCATGGCCAGCCGCAGCACTACGTGCCATCGGCACACTTGGGGACTGTAGTGTTGACATCTATTTTGAGGGATTCCGCTGTCAAAACTTCCATGACAAAAACTAAATATTTCTATTCACATTCTTATTTTTCCATCTCCAAACAACTTTCTTACTCATAAAAGTATTTCTTCCTCACTCTGTGACTTATTTTTATTAGCAGACCTTTTAAATTACTTTACCAAAATACTTCAAGTCCAAACACATTATGTAAGTTGGCTTGTTTACACAGTTATTTTATTATTTTTGCCTGTTCAAGGAATAAAGTTCTGTGTTGCCAAAGCGTATGGCAAAACTCTGGATATTGCACCATTTGTTACAGGCATGGTTTTCAGATAGCGAAGCCGTGCCTATCTGTAACTACAATATCATGTACAGGTAGGCGGTTCATAACTCTATTTCGGTGTTTCAAAACAACTTCCCAGTGAGATCAGACAATTTCAGAATTCCTTCCCAAACCAGAGCCCTCTAATGCTTCCAGGACTTCCAGTCCACCCCGAGCACGATGGAAGTTATTAATCATTGCTTCGGAGTTATTGTTGGACGTTGTCCCCAGCCTGAGGAGTCCTTTTACATTTGTTTCAAAGCCTGGACTGCGTCTCCCAAACTTGCATGTAGATTAACGGAATGTCTGTCTAATTTCCTAGGGGGGTCAGTAATATTGCTTTTCTTGTCCTTATTCCATCTCGCCGCATGCAACGTTTATTGGTTGCCCTGACTCCTCTACTGCGACAAAGCAGGGTGCTGAGTGCAAATTCTGAAAATGCGTCAAATGGATTTTTTTTTAAATGTTTCCCCCCCCAAAATGCAGATGATGTTCTAAATACATTTAACTATTATTCCTCCCCTTAAATCTACTACATATATCTGTCTCCCATGAAATAAAATTCAGAATTATAGCAGATAAAAGGCAGGTAGGCTATGCTTTAATTCCTTTTATTTATTTTTTTCCCCTCTAAGTCCATGGCTTCCTCCACCTCTTCCTTCTTTTCTACTTCTCATTACTGCAAAGTCCCATAGAATAGTTCTATCCGCTGAAGTACTGGTCCAAAATCTGACCCCAGGTACAATAACATCAATCAAACCCCACGATTCTATGCTGCACAAACACGTACTGAGGCAGAAGACTCTGGCCATAGCAATCTTCTTGCAACAGAAAAACCGTGGCATACCTTTTACCTAGCTGCTGACCGATTCCACCCCTCTGGCCCGTGCTAATAATATTTCCAGGAACAATTTGAGAAGCAACATCTTACTAGATAAAACCCGGGGTTCTTCTGCAAACCTCTTGCTTTGCAGCAGCATCCGTGCCATTGACAGAGAACTATCATCAACTCAGATTCTGAGAAGGCCATTGTCTTTCATATGAAGTGGGTAACAGTTCTTGCACTTTCAAATGACAGAAATTGATGTCTTATTTAGATAAACATTCCTACAACAGTATCTCAAGATGATCCTACTGCCATTTATTAGAACAGTGGAACTTGGAAATATTTCACTGGTGCTAACACACCACCACAAACTTATTTTGGGGCAATGACCTGTTTTTTTTTTTTTCCTGTGCCAAAAGAGAGTATTGACTACAGTGACTTACTTGCTCATTAGCCCCTAAAATGCAGAATATACACATATTTTATAAACCTGAGTATTAAGGAGCTTCTCCTTCCCCTCTGACGGATGGGAGACAACACAGTATCAGAAGGGACTGCAGAATTTAATAAGCACCACTCACCTAAACAATGCAAAGTGTTGCCAAAATTTTCTGGGGCTTCAGTTTTCAGCTTTACTGGTGTTGAGTATTTTTTATCTATTAACGGCTGCTTTTCAGTCGGGGTCCTCCTTGTGTCTGGTTTCTTTTTCTTTGTAGCTCTGAGAGGCTCCGCTAACATTCGTACTTCTCTGGGAAAAGCTGTGAGCACCTGTATGGCTCCGGCTTTTATCTTAGCTTCCAGTCCCTCTTCGGTGCCGAATTCGTCTGTCTGTGATATTTTGTAAAGAGGTAACACATGGAGCTGTTCATCACTTGGAATCACCCCCACTCTCCGGTTGTCTTCCTTCGTCAACGTGCAGACCTGGCAAGGACAGACGCATTTACAAATACAACCACGCACCAACCTCCACAGTTAAATATTTAAGCAGTCGTCCTAGACTTCATTGTTTTCTCACATCTGATGGCCTCAATGCTGTGGGTCTTTCAAATGGAAAGATTTGACTAATACTTTGTTTGATTTATGATGATGCAGAAACATCATTGGTACTTGAAGAGTAAGACCAAGGCACATGTCCTGGACAGCAAAAATGAAACTTTGGCTCAACTCACACTATCCACAAATATATGCCAACCTTGGCAAATAACCTGAGCTGTAAACATACTGTGAATTCCTAAGCATTCCATTTTTGGGGGGGGTTTATACATATTTGATGTTCAAATTCATTTTTAAGGACTAAAAAATTGTGAAAAAAAAAAATTCTTGGCTTGAACAAGAAGTTTCTATGACATGGAACTGGTTTTGTTTTGTTATAGCTGGCAAATAAAAAAAAAAACCAGTCAGTTACTCATACTGCTCTATATTTTTAGCAAATCTCGGCTCTAATTCCCTGTCTCTTTACACACACTTTAAGTTAACACGCTTCCCCAGCTCTGCCTGCCTGCTGGCACGAAGCCACGAGACCCAGCAAACGTTTGGTTTCTCTTAGGCCACTGACCCACCTTCTTTTATTAAATTATGTGTTGTGAGATACTGGGGCCGAGAGGAGAATGCCAGGTAGATCCAGTTTGATAAGGGCACATCAGAAATGTGGATAAGTAGTCAAACTTATTGCAGTGGTTTTCTTACTATAATTTTTCCGAATCACTGCCAAACCTTTGCAGCACTTGTAATTTTCAGCATTTCTAGAGTTCCGGCCATTATTAATATTAACCCTTCACCTTAAAAGCAGCGCTAAAACCAGCGGTATGCTTGCTGGTTTCATTCTGTGCTTGCCAGGGATGGCGACAGTTTTACACGTACGAGCAAGTGTACGAACAGTCACGCCATTTCTCGTTTTACTGATTGTGTTCCTAACAGACTACTGTTTTCCACAGCAATCTACGACATTACTGGAAAGCCATGCGTTAACATCACGGCTTGGTTAAGCGTCTATTTCACAGGGAGTTACTAGCTACACACGTACAGGAATTTGAGTGCCATCCAAGGATGAGATGATACTCCCTAAACGGAAACGTTATCATTCCATCATTGTGTAGGCTGAACGTGATGCCTATCATTAACAGTTAATCCAGTTTCCCAGAATCTCCTCACCATGCCTAACATTCCAGGGGAGAAGAGTAATATTATTGTTTAGGGGGGAAAAAACACAAACATTTTTTATTTTATAGCACAACTTTCACATAAAAGCATCACACAATTATTTCCAGAACAATAAAATTACAGAATCACAAACTAAAAATCCTACATCAATAAGGTGGTGGTTAGGGCTTTATAAATAGCTATATGCAAAGCTTGACAGTTGCAGAGCAGCAAAAGGAGAAAGTCTGAGGGGCACAGACGAAGGAGAAGAGCTTTTCAGGTGGCATTTTGAAAGGATTGAGAGAAGGGCTCTTAAGAAGGCAAAGTGAAGGGGCAATTAGAAGCTGATGAGTAGCGTTTACGGAAGTGCTTGCTCCATGCGTACTTACCTCTACTGGGCAGCCTTTGGACTACGAGGAAGATTTAGAGAAAACAACAAGTTGTTCCATGAGCAGCGAATGACGCCTGGTTCCCTACGGACTCCTCCGTCCCCGTGCTCCCACGCGCCCAACCCCAGCACCGTCACCCCTGCTCCCTTCCGAGCCCCGCGACCACCTCCACTGGGCACCAGCCAGCGGAAGCAGGGCCTGGCTGAAGCCCGGTGCCTCCCGGCTACCAGGCCAGCGGGTGCCTGTGGATTAACCCGGGGCCGCGGCTGCGAGGACCCTGCTGCCTCCTCAACAGAGGAGCTAACCTGGACCCATCTCCCCCGCTCAACAGTGAAATTTCACAACTTGGAACAAGAGGTTAAAATCTCCAAAAGACAATTCAGTTTCCGCAAACTTCAGTGAAATCTAGTTGAAATTTGCCAGCAGATTCCAAATTATTCAGGAAGGGTGAAAGAGAGTAGGATGTATAGAGAGCACAATTACATAGGACTCGTGTTCTTAGAAAGCCCAGCACATCCTCCCCTTCTAAATCTAAAAGAAAAGCAGTAATAAAATAAGCATGGAGGGGCCTAGCTCCCACTTGTTCTCACCAGAAACGGAATGATTCTCGCTTGTCTTCCAAAATATTCTAGCCAACCTGCATGTGTCTGGACCCATGCACTAGTCTGACAAATGTCCAAATCTTGAAGATTCAATCCACAATCTTGCTTATTTTGAAAATTGAGACCCTCATTCAATTTACAGTTCTAAATCTCCATGCATTTCACCAGACACTTTCATGGAAAACTGATCTTGTGCATTTATTAGATTTGTTCTTTTCCATAAAAAGATTTACTCTTAAAAACGTATCAGTCATCTTTCACCTGACTTACAATTAGGCAACGGCAGATTAGCTCTACGTTTTCATAGTGCTTGGCCCAGGGGGCAGCATACAAGCAGAGACAAAAATCAAAGCTCGTACTGGTTGAAAGAAAACTTACTTTAAGCAAAAATGAGTATTTGTCACTATCACAAAGCCAACACCCTCTTTAGAACAAGAAAGCTAAAGAACTGTTTTGAGGACCTAAGAAGATGAGGGCTGCGGTACGTTGGCAGAACTATGTTGAAAGTATAGTCAACTCCAACACACACAATATATTTAATAGTGAGTTAATGCACATAAAATTAAGAAATTCATGTATATTAATAATTACATTAAAAACCTGAAGACCAGTACACCTACAGCCTAAATACCATGACAGCAAATTTAATATATGTAAAGTTTCAAGGTTAGTGTCCCCCATAATATTTTTTAATACAAAAGGAAGGACACAATGGCAAGTGGATAACTGCAAAGTTAATGTTACGGGGAAACTAGCTATAAATTAAGGCCCTAGAGATAAGCTAGCAATTTACGGCTGAAGTAGAGTAATCCACCAAATGAGAAACACCCATTTCAAAAGCCAGTCTAATATTCAAATCTGCGCAGAACATTCCATTAAGAAACTTAAAGAGAAGCTATTGCCGAGAAGTTAAAAGCAACGCCTTCCATCGGTACTGATACTGTGCTGCAAACTGACCAAAATCAAACCCGAACATGAGAAAATCAAGGACTCTGCTCAAGCCCATTTACACAGTGAAGCTGCAAATCCTGCTACTCTAAATAAGTTTTCCAGAACATGCAGCTAAATCATCCAGGATGCTCAAAAGCCAAAGAAAACGTTGGCCAAGTGGTTTGTTTAGGTTTCCAGTGCGCTTGGTGATCAAAACCATTACCTATTCTGGGTTTAGTGATGTCATGGTAAATCTTGCATATTTGTCAAACTTCATTTTTATTTTTTCTTTTTTAAACTTAAAACGCACCCGTGAACTCAATGGAATTCCCTCCACAGATCTCCAAAGAAACATCTGCAGGCACACAGCTCCCAGTGCATTATTCTGGGACTCTCTGATCTGCCTTTGTCCTCTTGAACTTCACATGCAGAAGTGATGTAGCCTTTTCCACTACGTCCTAAGAACAGATGTTTTAAATTCATGTTTCAGCAAAGCAGTCAAAGAGCCTTTCTAAACCTGAACGATGGAAGCGCGTTTCCTATACTCTTCGTCCCGCTGCAGATGGAAAGCGGCGGGTGCCATCTGGGACTCTGAGGCGCTGCATCCTCATCGCTTACCGTGACAAATACGAACACCCTTGCTTTTCCTTTACAGCTGAGACAAGCGGTGTCGTTCTGTTGGCCTGGTATACCCTGCGTAAGCGTGCGTCAGTTAGAGAAGGGAACCCCAAACGTGTTTTCCTTTTGACCACTACACACACACAGAGGAGGCGTCATCAGGCAGCATTTCTGTGCTGTGTGCTGTAACACGGGTACGGCGGGCGCACAAACCCCCGTCTGGGAGCTCACGCGTTAGTAGAGTGAACTTCCAATGTTTCTCCATTTTCACAGTACAAAGAACAGTAACAAAAATCCTTCCTTTACAGCCCTGTGGGGTTTACCTTTCTTCCTCTTTGTTACGATCTGAACCACCAATTTAAGCAGCCAGTACTTCTGTACCTCACCAAGCAAGCTGCGGGCACGGTCCAGAATGTGGTCTGGCCACTCAGAGAGGCCTCCTGTCATTTATGGCAAAGGCCTGCACCTATATGCAATGACTTGACGAGCTGTAACTACAGAAATACAGGAAGTCATTGGAAGAGCAGAGGATTATTTTTGTTAAATACATCAGGAACAGTTTGTTGATAGATTGCTGACTGACGCTACTTAGTTCTGCTGCCAATAATAAATTTTATCTTGTAGCTGCCCTTGAAGCATAGATTTTTCTTCCAAGTGCCTGCTACAGACTGTGTGGCACCAATGATTACCCGTAATTGCAGCTGGCCTCTCTCCTTCCTCAACCCCAGCAAGAAGGGCCACGTGCCCCATGGGATGAGAAGCTCTCACACACATGCTACAGCACTGGCGGAGTCTTCATCAACCCTTTTGTTCCAGTCACTGTAAAACCCCGTATGTCAGCGACTTAAATGGATTCACACAGGCATGAAGGCGATCCTTTGCAGCTAATCCAATAAAGAAACAAAAATACTTACATTTCACAGACTCCGTTAATAACTATAAAGCTTTTATCTGTGCGTTGCTCATTTACGGTCTAGCTTCGTATCCACAAGGAACACCGCACCCTAACACTGCAGTTGTAACTACATCAGTGGCCCTTAGGAGAACGTTAAAAGATGACAAAAGAGTCTGAGTAAAAATGGATGGTATATTTATTGACTTAAAGGTTCTTAAAAACTCAATTTGTAGGCAGAAATGACTTTTGCTACTTTCAGATAAACACATTAGTTTACACCTCCGTAGAACTGCCAAGTGTTTTCATTCCACTACAGAGCAAACAGGGAATATTCATTTTTATTTTTAGCTTTTCTACCAAAAAGCAGCTCTGCTAAATTCAGTGTGCGATTCTGCTAGCCAGGAAAGGTGTTCAGCAAATCAAACCTCCCATGGTAATCCCCAATTTGCGTAAGTTAAGATGTACTACTGCCTTATATCTACAGAAGACATTTCCAAGAATTCCCCCCCCTCGCTAACCAAAATGACAGCCTCATTTATTTTCAGAGTCACACACAAATAACGCAGCTGATCATCAAAACACGTACACCCAGAAAAATACAAGGAATTCTGGCAGGGACAGAGCAAGGAAACTGCTACTGGCAGCTCATTAGAGAATTTATTCTTTTAAGATACGGTAAACTCCATGCTTAGCATTAAACTCATTTAAGTGCTTTGCTGAACTCACGTCTGTGTCTGGTTTAAATAATTTAAATAGATTCTGGTTTTCCTTTACTTTCGGTGCACTGTGCAACATTCCTTTCATATTTGTGGTAAAAGTGATTCACCAACAACCGACGGGAGAAAATGAAAAGGTGTCACTTGTGCCGTAACTAGTGGTGACAGAGCTGGCAGCACTCGCAAACACCATCTTATAAGGTATTTATTTTAACCTTTTTAGTCTAGAGGAACTTTAGATTTTGTAAGTGAAGATTTTGTGTTGGAATAAGGAGGAAGGGAAGAAATCTTACCAACACTAACGAGGTGCAAGATGACAAGTACACTTTGTGCAGACTTTAAACCGTAAGGTGTGACTACCATTGAAAAAAATCACATAAACAAAATACAAGAGAAAAATAGGAAACAAAGTTCTGGATGTTTGAGGTTTGTAAGGCAGTGCAAATCATTCATTCTGTTTATTACCACATTATCAGAAAACAGTCATCTCTACGAAAGCTGTCACCTCAGTGTATTACTTGCACATAGTACATTTTACAGACAAAGTATGTCATAGTTACATAAATGACTCCTCCATCATTATTACCAGTGACCCGTAAGAAATCGTAATGTATTTTAAACTAAGTAGGCAGCCGAAGCAGCTTCTGGAACTGGATGGGAACGCAGGCGGTGACCAGACAGATGCAAGAATCACCCGTAGTAACTGCTTTTCGTGTTCTTACCACTAGTTCCCTGTGCTATTACCAGATTTGCTTATAAGCCAAAATTAACAACCCTAATTTTGATCGTCATCAAACTGATCTAGACTGAAGAAAGCCCGGCGTGTCCTATCACCCTCTTTGCAAAACAGCAACATTTTTTGCTTTAGGCTTCCAATATGCACCACTAGCTATATACCCAGACAGACGAATAGACAGCAATTTCTATACGTCCTATGAATCACACCCGCATCTTCTCACTGTGCAGGCTGTATATAGATCATTAGGTAACGCTGAACTCGAATTTACCTTCCAAATGCCCCATTTCACGTATATAAATTGAGTGTAAATACTTGCAACTATTTCCTATTTATATACAGCCCTTTGTTAAAAGTATATTAAAATAAAGAGAGATCAAATCTAAATAAAGGGAGTATCAGGTACACAGTAGTTATTTGCATGAGTGAGCTATCGGATGAAGATCAGATTCCAAAGCATAGTTTTCAGCAGTTGTAACGATTTGATAATGTTCTGCAAGACTCACAAAATTTGGCAGAACTTGGTAGAGTGACAAATGGTAAGTTCTGGGCTATACAATGACCTTACACAGGTCTTAATTTTACACGCTGCTTAAATTTGGAACTACTTGCAAACACACCATGTACAATCCATAGAAATAAAGATCAACACCAGCAAGGATAATCTGAAGCTGAAAAGACATCAGATGATTACAGATAAATACATTCGTAGAACTATTCCCCAATACATGCCTCAAAAAAAAGGCTAATTAATTGTCCCTCCAGCCACTTCTGGCCGTACCTTAGGACTTTTCCGGGATCCAATATGGCAGAATGAGTAGCAGGCTCAGTTTCCATTTCATTTTGTCTTTAAGTTAAGAGGCAATGTAGCACTTAAGAAAATATTATTTTCGGAATACCTAAATCACATTTCATTAAGAAGTACACCATGCAGTTTGGCATGAAAAGGAAGTCTCGTTTTCAAATTTGGGGTCTTTAAGAGGTTTGAATTCCTATGCTTCAGAAGCTTTGAAGTGACTGTACTTACACACGAGCTTACTCGTAGCATCTCACTAATATTTTGCAAAGTATGTTTCCAGCATTTTCTTATGGAATACCCGCATATAAGTGGCATTCAGTGCTAGGCAAAAATATTACTCTGTTCAGGACTGGCATTCCTGGTGAATTCCGAGACCTGCTTCCATACTTTAAAGCAACGGACATTTGCCAAACACACAAGCACAGAATTAATACTAAACAATTCTTCCAGTAATTTCACTGCTGTCACGTGCAAATGCTAAATGTTACGTATACGTGTAAATGCAACATTTTCTTGAATCACAGCAACATAATAATGCAATTTTCATTTTCAAATTTTAAAAAAAGACTGTTTCTAGAGTAGCCAGAGATTTAGATAGATTTTTTTTTTTTCCCAGATACACATCCTTTGATAGGGAAATTGTTCTTGACTGTTACCTCCACTGATGTACAAGGAGCCATCGTAGCTATTTACGGCACTGCAATGCTCTAGCTACTAAAAAAAAATCAGGTTGTCAGTTTTATTTTATTATCTTTTCTCTTTTGAGATTGTCTGTCTTCAAGACTATGGTCTCAATTTTCAAAAGATCACTTAACTGAGTAATTCCCAATGGATTTTCTCACTAGCAATTCCCAACGGATTTTCTCACTAGCACTCCTTCTACCAAGGTATTTGATACAACGACCACACCAAAACCCCACATCTGTGGGTTTTCCTTTCATGCTGAGATTTAAAGATCATAATAGTCACCCGACCCCACCATGATCCATACTCTCTACTTTCTGACTAGTAACTGTACTAACATGAAGCCTGGTAAGTGCACAGGACAAGAAAACGTAAATTTGATGAAAACTGAGCCTGTGGGAGAAATTAATAATGAATCAGTTTGTTTTAGCTCTTCCTCTACAGAAGTCTGTACAACTCCCTGGTTAGAGAATTATTTGCCTTTGGACATCAAACCTCTGCCGTGAATAGCTTGTCTGTCCTATGGCCAGTCCTCTCCAGAGGGCCTGGGCGTCTTAAAAGAATCCAGGCATTTTGCAGGAAGGATCACTCCCACACCCTTCTTGATCTGTTCTGTAGTAAGATGAACTTACGTCCTCTGTAGACCAGTAATAAATATATGCAAATAATGTGGGGATTTATAAATGGCAGCATGCAGTTAATCTTGTAATACCTTAAAAAACTTCATGCCAACGTACCCACTAAATCAAGCAGCATTTTAAAACACACAGTAATCACAACAGTAAACAGTACAAATGAGAAAATCCTATGTACATACCACAGTGCTTCCATTGTGCATGTTATGTGTGTCCTTATGGGCATGGGCACAGAAATCTATGCAAGCTGTTACACCAGAGAAAGGCCTACCGTCCTTGGATCCAAGCCGACAGTCTGGGCCCATGTGTTCATTTTCCACCTAAAAGTAAAATAAACTACAGGTACTTGGGACTGAAAGCGAGCAACTTGGAACCCCACGCGCCACAGCTGCACTGGTGGCGGAATAAACGCAGCCAGTAAGAATGATCAGAGAGCACATGTCTTCCTATGAAACATGCAGCACTTATGACTGGATGCCAACAAGATAAGTGGCTCAGCCAGACTCAAAATGTCTTTAAATAATAAAAACATTTTATTTACAGTATTATCTCTAAGCCTTTTGCACATGCACAGCTCAGCGCATAACTTAACCATCCGTTGAAATAAAAAAGGTGCAGTATTTTACAACCAGCCAAACGCAGTAACCGCTGTAAGCAAGCAAGGGGATTCACCACACCTGCGAGGTCTGCGGCTTCCACCCGTGAACATACTTCAGGGTTTCATCTTGTTTTCAAACTGTGCTGCCTGTTCAGAGCTACAGCTACGCTAGTTGAATGTCACAGACCTACCTGGTTCTGGAAAGCTTCAGGAGCAAGCTTCTTAAAAACCGGAGCCACATCAGTAGCTAAAGTTTGCAAATTATTTTCCAGAAGTTCCTCCTGCAGAGAAAGGGCAACATTCAGAGCGCTGTAGTTTGCTTTAATAATAATCTAATCCAGTTTAGAGATGCCTGACAAGTCAGCGGAGCTAAGAAAGTCCACCTCTATCTTCTATTTTATTAATGTGACTTCTGTTCTGCTGCCTTCTGTCACCAACCATAAACCAGCCTACTTTTGCATGACTAAAATACCAAAATTGTTAAATTTAAGTCAACCAACTAACAATGGAGGATATCTGCTAGGGCAAAGAAACCCAACACACAAGGAACCCATTTCTGCATCATTTCCCCTTCCGATACATAGATAGTCAAGGAATGAGGTATGTTCCACGCAAAACAGGGAAGTAACGTCCAGGAGAGAAAAATTATACCACACGCTGAGGGGAGATGGAACCCCAGGTCGTCTTTTATTGTTTTGCTTATGGGGCCTTAATTTATGTTGATGCAGGCCTGCGAAAAGAATCCTAGGTTTCCGCCTTCTTTTTCTTTTAACTGCATGAGTAACTCCCAATGGCATCTAACCTTAATTTCAGCTCTTAGGGGAAGAGGTACGTTTCTAACATTGCAACAGAACTCTTGTGAGGAACATTTGATAAATATTTTGTTCTTTAGCAGTGCAAAATTCGGGACTTCACAGAAATATCTTCTAGATTAGGGAGTAAGATTCCTCTCCTTGGGGTACACCATATAAACATGGAACTAGCTAGGTGGGCTTCTATGGCAGCGTAACATTTAAGTTCTTACTATAGAAACAATCCCCAAATTCTTTTCCTAAATTTTTGCTTTTCCAGGAACGTCACCAACCAACTGGGGAAGAAAAGGGTGGTGACAGACTCCCTACGTTGTTCTCCCCCAAGGGCCAGGCTTTGAGAGACAACCGCAGCTTCAGCTTTGCACACTGTGTAGTGGCAACAAATGACAGCTTATTTTATTTTGTTTAAAACAAAACACACTTATCACCATATATTGTAAACACCAACATATATAAACATATATGGATACTTTCACATTTTTCAACGTGATGTTACATTACGAAATGGTAGTTATTTTTAACTCATACTATAGCTAGTTTATTAACTGTTGATCACTACCGCAAGTTTTTCTGAACTGCACTGAAGGTAGCGCATCCTTAATCGTCTGTCCTACGGACTATTCTTACCTAGGGGTAATTACACCCTTAACCTCATCTCACTCCATCCAGTGCCTCAAATGATCCAAATCTTTCTGGACTTCGAACTATCATCTTCTTAATTTGCTATACCTCCTAGCTTTATGTCATCTGCAAAATCATCGTATCCAGTATTTAGCTAAAAGAAGTATCTGCTAGAAAAATGACAAAACCAAATGAAGAGAATAATTATTTACCAGTAATTTCACTTCTTTGAGATGCGCTGACCACCTGCACGCACACTGCAAGTGCCCAAGCACCACTGCCGCCTACAGCTGGGGGTTTTTGCCCAGCGGTAGCCTCCGGGCGCACGTGCTTCCCTCGCAGGCAGACGCAGTTATGGGGTACCCGTGTGCTGTGCGACCCTCATCCCCTCTCAGCTGTGGAATCCAAAGAGGTTTTAAAACAACTTCCACAGCAAAGGGGAAATAGGGGAATGCACTTTTAGATCACACATCTAGAAAATGTCCTGGTTAAGTAATCTTCTCCTTTAGGCAACTGCTTTTACACTGTGGTAGGAGTCATTCTCCTCCAAAAATCTGCAGGTTACCCGTCAAGGGACCCGGCCACGCCAGACAGCTCTCATGAGCGGGGTGTCATTTCTAGATGCTGCTATGAATGCCGTTGTGCTTGACTAAGGGCCCGAATGCAGCTCAAGGTGGCCATTCCACAGATGCAGAGGACGTGATGCCACCAGCAGAGCTTGCGGTCTCACAGAGCATGTTCTGATCAAAGACAGATCTACTTGAGCTGTCTCGCAAGAGATCTGGCACAGCCTGGCATTTGTTAGGCAGTACACATGAAGGTTGCCGCCTTTGTTGATTCCCCAGCTAATGTTGTTAAAAACATTAGAAACCTACAGAAAAAAAGGCATGCACAGCATTACGCAGGGGGAGAACCTGAAAACACAGGATCACAGAGAATGGAAAAGGAGAAGGAACAGGATTCCTAAAATGAAGAAACGCCCAATAAGCAAATTTTTCTATAAACTGAAAGTTTATAAAACAAATTCCCTCTTGAGACAAGCAGGGCTATTCTCAGCTTGTACTGCCTCAGTCACATATTCAGTGAGAAGAAGGGCCTGTGCGCTCTGTTCTGCTCAGAAGTCCCCACTTTAAGCACCAGGGAAGTCTGAATACCCACAATGCGAGTGGACAGCACAACTCAGAGGAGACTGCGGGTTTTGCATCCATGCACGTATGCATTAAAGATGCTTCATCAACTCTTTCAGGAAAAAATTAGGACTTGGGAGGAATATTTAGCTCCAGTGAATCAAATGACATCTCTCTCTCTTCCAAGAAACAATTAATATTTTACATTGTGCGTACATATGCATGTGTACGCTGCACATTAAAAAAATGCAGGAATACCTCTGCTGCTGCCTGGGCTTCAACCAGGCAGCGCTCTCCTGTAGCTGGCAGCCGCGGGGGTCGGGAGCCGAGACAGATCATCGGCAGGGAAACCCCAACGGAGAGATCGGTAACTGACTGCCCTGTAGCGCGTATGTCTCAAAGCACGCCAGATGTGCTAGTAAAGACGTGATACTTCTAAATAGGAGTTCCACAGGGAAGTGGCGTTAGAGACATCTACAGTCGGAACAAAAGGCACTTTTGCGTTACTCTGAGGAATACGTGTTCATCAGGCAGCGGTTACCAGTTTACACCACCTTATTCCTTCTTCATGAAAATATTTCCAATGTAAACCATTTGGTTGGGTTTTTTTAGAGAGTTGTTACTTCATATAACCCATAACCGTATTTTCTGTGCTATCTCAGCTTTATGTCATCACTAACACTCATAAGCAGCAATTACAGTATCATTTCACTGCATCATATTTTAGTGTATTCATTCCTTCAAGAGTGTTTAAAAAACGTGCTGGCCGCAGAAGAACCAGTTTATTCTAGGTGGCAGACAGAAGCCCAGGCTGTCAGCTGGTCAGACAGCAGCGTGAAAGCAGCGCAGCCCAAGGTACAAAGTTTCTACGACAAGGCAAAAGGACTGAACCTCTGAGGTGCAGCCTTGGTGCTCAGAAGAACTTTTAGCTGTATTTTAAACTTACAAAGAATTAACATCTCATCCAGAGTTACACAGTGGAAGTAAATACACATACAGAAAAGCATTTAAGGATAATCTTAGGGCATTTAAATACATGGTAAACGGGACTGAGTCTTCACACAGTGGAAAAATAAAATACTACAGTTACAAAACATGTAGTTGGGTGCCTGTGTGATAAGCTATGCATACATGTGTGAGAGAGAAGGGGTGGATATCCATAGATTTCATTTATAGCTCTGAAAATCATCAGAGTATTTGGAGGAAAACAAAACAATAAAATAAATCAAATAAATCTTACTTGCTTAGGGTCATCAGTGAGAAGCCTGAATTTCCGGGGGTTTTTGCTTCTGGCAAACTTACAGCCATTGAAATACATACTCCATGAACAGCCAAATGAGAATGACGCTCCACAAGTTTCTGGATCAAGTCCTTGGCATGCACAAGTACGACTATGAAAGGAAACAAAGACGCGTCAAGTCAGCTGACAAAGCAGCGCTTTTTTTTTTTTTTTTTAGGTCAATGCTATTTGCTATTTCTTTTATAATACATAGCATAACAACACAAGAATGTATAAAACATATGGTTTGAGCAGATCTTTTCTATTAAGGAAATACTCATGTGTAGAGGACTGACTTTTTTCCCCATAAAGACGGTCTCAACGCCCCAGAGTCCCACTTCTGGGAAATACATAACACTCCATTATAGCCATATAAATATACCCATGCTACTTTTGATTTTGACTTCTCCAGTTGGATAAAATTTTTATCCAAGAAAATATCACTGCTACTAAAGGTTACCCCTAAATCCAATAATTATTTTGTTATGTGCGGCAATACCGTTAGCTCCAAATTGATCTTTCAAAGGGGGACAACTCTACTCAGCCCAACCCTTTAAGAACACAAGCATTAGATTCGGGTCACTGTACAGCTATTAGGGTCTGTTAAATGCTGGCCGGGAGAGAAGTTCATTGCCACCCCTTTCCCTGGGTGCAGCGTGTACCACTATCACTTAGAGCCTGGTCTCTGGGAAAAGCCAGGAACTAAGTTTTATACTGACATGACACCTAGTGGTTTGTAGTCTTAAATGAGCTTTTGTATGTTTATTTTGTTAGTTGAACTATTGAATTCTCAAGTTATTTATTGCAGAACATTCAAAAGGCAACACAACCATCATTTACCGTTGAAGTAACTTACTCTTCATTTAACGCACATCTGCGGCTCGTGGGACAGCCGTACTTTCTGAGACTCTGCGTCAGTTCTTTGTACAACGTATCAGCCAGGAGATGAGGGATCCCTTCCCAGGCCAGTATGAGAATCACGATGACGGCAGTTTGACAGTGGTGTCCTGCACGCTGACGTACCAAGCACAGCAACTTTTCCTCATCGCTACTTCTTCGTATCACCTGGAAGAATCATTTTGTTTATTCTTAGATAAGCGTAGGAAACATGCAATGCATTACTCTTCTCTGGGACACGTAAGGCCTGGAAGTGTGTGAAATACTGCCGCCCAGAGAGCGTCCATCAGCAAGCAGGACTGGAACAGCATCACACACTGATCCGTAGCGCAGAACATGATTCTGCGTTCCCTTTTTACCTGTAGAAGAAATAGCAGTACATTTTTACAGGAGGAGGAATGTTTTAGGTGTTCTATACAAACAATAAAGAAGATGGATTAAGAGGCAAATAACCACGAGAAGGAAATAATAACCCTGAGACAACAGATCCACTGCAAACCTAAGTTACCTTGAAAATAATACTGAAAACATATTGCCAAAACCCAGAACGCAGGTACCTAAAAGCACATCACAAAAGGGTTAGGATGGTTACCACAGCTACGTGTCAGTACATAAAATGGTTCCCACCTCGCAAAGATAAGAAGAAAGTGATGAAAATAAACTGTGTTCTTAGCGAAGGAAGCAATGAGCTTTTTCAGAACGTATCCCTAGACGACCTGTTCTTAGCAGAATGCTGAAGTTATTACTGAACTGTATGATATACAAAGCAATCTTTGTCAGCCTTATCCATAAAACACAGACTAACACAATATGGAACAATACACTATACCAGTGAACTAAAAAAAGAGCTAGACAGTCCTACTCCCACACCTTTAGGTTTTTATCACAATCTGAAACAGAGTTGCATTGTAAGAAGACCAAAAAAATACATTAAAGCTACGTAATACAAGAACATAACCTTTGAAAATATGTTTATCTATTCTTCAAATGTGTTTTAGCCAGCATAGCCTGTGCGAGTCCTCCAACAAAGGTGTCAAGACCTCAGCGTCAGGCTTCAAACACGAGGCCTGGAGCTCTCAGGCACTAGAGGCTAAACCCCCTTCCTCGGCTCTGTTGTACGTAGGATGGGGACCAGCAAGTCTCCCTCCCTGACCGCGTGCAGACGGTGAGCGCTTGCACTGCGGATACTCCCTGCCAGCTCCGTAGCAATACGCTTGCTCAGGGCAAGCAGTCGGTCACCCTGGCTTTCCACCCAACACCCCCTCCGTCAGCAGAACTCCCGTAGACACGCTCCTAGGCACAGACTGTAAAAGCAGGAAGGGAGAGTTCACTTACTCTTTGAATACCTCCAAATACCTGAGTTTTCAAACAGATTCCCTATTGGACTGACATCAAAGCTGCCTTGTTGCCAGACATGCAGCTGTCATTCATATGTGACCCCTCGCCTGATCGGCTGTGAATATCTAAATTATTTGAACTCATTAAAAGTGAGGACCAAAGTATGCTTGCAATTAATCTGCAAATGAAAAAGCTTTCAAAAGATGAACAGTTTCAGAGGGAATGCATGCAGGCTTAGCAAGAAGCAGCAAGCTTAAAGTTAATCTGTGCCAAGAGAGAAAGCATCACCCTTCTGAAGTTAATCATAGTCTTACAATCAGCCTTAAACTTAATGAGAAAACAAGCAAACACATCTGAGATACCATCCCTCAAAAGGAGCCCTGGCTGTGACTGACCAACCAGTACAGTATTTTTTATAAAGAAAGAAATATAATGCAACTCATTTACATTTGAGTGAGGTTTACAGAAGATCTATTATGGCTGATACACAATACAGGTTATTGGTGTCAGTGTGAGTTTTACGTTCCTGAGGCAGCACAGTTCCTTCAAGTCAGAAGAATTTAATTTTGTTACTCAGCAGGAAGGGTGATGCTTTTACTCTTTTTTCTTTCTTTGGTTTCTAGACTTTGCAACTTCAATAAAAAAATCCAGTACCTCTTAGTTTCTCAGTACAACATCAGGTTGCCCTTTTTGAGTTCTCATAGTTCTAAACTGGAAACACACAGTCTAGGAAAAATAGCAAACGGACAGGAAGGAAATTTACAGTTTCCTTTAAACTAACACCACACTTCCCTGGAGTTAAACATGGCTGGAATTTGCTTCATTATGCATGCAGTAGAGAA
Organism: Phoenicopterus ruber ruber; assembly: GCA_009819775.1. Taxonomy (NCBI): domain Eukaryota; kingdom Metazoa; phylum Chordata; class Aves; order Phoenicopteriformes; family Phoenicopteridae; genus Phoenicopterus; species Phoenicopterus ruber. The sequence goes on from CM020221.1 coordinate 4,901,734, forward strand.
CGCAGGACTCTTACTGGACCCTAAAACATTTTACAGTCCAGCATCTTTCAGGCCACAAAGGTAGCTAATGGATTTATTAGTTGTCTGAATTGAATTTCTGTGGCTCTTAAGAGGTTATGTCGTATCTGACGACTACAGCCAGAGTGCTCCCGTCCTTTTGTTACCAGAGAGAAGGCACTTTTCTCACCTGGCTGTTACCATCTTAGAAGAGCATAACTGGCACCAACACGCTCACGGTTCCTCCGGGCCCGCAGCCAGCGACAGCGCAGACAGAGCTGGAGCCGTGTTGCTTTTCCCGTATAAACAGACGATGCCCCGTCACATGCAACGACCGACGTTCGCAAAGCGCTAACAAACAGAGCCTCTCTTTTGGAGTAAGTATAAACCCACAGCAATACCCCACCCCCTATACAGAAAAGCACATTTGAGCAGGACAACTGAAAACTGTGGAATAATTCCGGCCAACAGAAACACCCTGTCATTCTTAACGATTTAACAATTTTTCTAGTGGGGGAAACTGCCACTGCAGTTGTGGCAGTTTGACTTGGTGACTTCTTAGTTACATTCACACTGATGTAACTCTGGTAATTTCCAACTTGTCATTTGTTTTCCAGTGCCTGACTACATCAAATAAATTTTTGAACTCTATGATACATTATATGTATATTGTATTATAAGTGTGTGTATATATATATTAAGCAAAAGTAAAACTGACTGCATTTGCTTTTGTTAGTAAACTTGTGGTATCTGAGTAATTGGTACAATGCAAAATATGACTACAAGCTGTGTACCGCTTATCAAGGTTTTGCCTGATGTGCTTAGAGAAAAACAGTAAGAAATCTGATCTAAGTAACGGACCTAGTAAGGCTTTAGTTGACCGATTGTTTCTTGAATTACTCTTTAGCTGTCTCCAGTCTATTTCTTCAGTTCTATTCCAGGTTCTGCAGCTTGAAATTACTGGGGATGGTTCCAAGATCTTTTCACCCTTAACCATCCCCAAACCATACAGTGTTTTAACCAATAGTCCCCTCGTTTACTTCACGGAAACATCACACTTGTTAAATTCATAGAACAGCAACACCGTCTTAATGATGTCATCAGGAGAGCAGCAGATATAAAAATCTCAGCCTACACTTCAGTTCGCTTTATTCTTTTCTTTTTGACGTGTATTTGACACCGTGCCCTCCTCAGCAAAGGCAAGTGGAATTAGTATACTGTCACAGCCACAGAGAATACGATAATGCTGCAATTTACTAATCAATTCTTCATGCAATTTAAAATGCGTATTTCTTTGCTATTGAAAGTTTGCAAACGTAATACCCAGTGTACTTATTGTTTACCTATGAAAACATTGAGATGCTAAATATTAAGTTAAATATGCAACAAATAGAGCAAGTCCCTGAATGTTTCCTCAGACTGTGAGCAATGCACAAATCCGCTGGCAAATCTTGTGTCCAAAAGTTGTTGGTACTCCGCATGGTTTCTGTGATGTAGTTAACAACAGTGATACCGTAAATAATTTAATACTTCAGTTCGTTTAATTTTGGTCCCTAATGCATTTAAAAGGAATTAGAAAATAAACATTTGTTAAGTGGTGGAACTTTAAAGCTAGGTTTTTAAAATGGGAAAATAAAAACTTTTCCCCTGCAATTACTTTTCCACACAAAATAACCATGACTACTTAGTGACTCACACAGAAAAATAATATCATCAACAAAACAGACTTGTAATAAGTTTGTAAAGTATTATGCAACACTTAAATGTCATATGGCCAACTTTTTGCAGGTATATAGGGCCAGATTATCCCGGAACTCATTTTAGCAAGCACTACCTGTCATCGGTACCAAGTATCCATCAAAAGATTCCCACATTAACAATGAATAATCTGTTTCAGCTGCAACGCAGCACTTCTGGAAAGCCACCGAGCTACCAAACTGCCCCGCGATGCTTGACCGATACCCATCAGCCCTGTTCTGCGCTCACAATAACTGGGCATGCAGTTACACGCTACCCGCTCCCTCCCCTGTTTGCCAACGTAACCATGCCTAGCACAAAAGGAGGAACTGAAATGGGACACACCTGCTTCCAAATAGCTTTCTTATGCACATACCTATTTGGACACACAATACCACAAGTATCATCCTTGTAGGTTGCTGATTTGGGCAGGATGCTCATTTATTTTGATTATTTTCAAAATCAAGTTTTGTACATCCCTCCTGTGCTGCAGTTGGGCACCCACCACTACCATTGTCTGTGCCGTGCCTGTTCTGCGTTATTATGGCTATCCACGTGTCCTTGTGTACATGTACATCTAAAGGAAGGCAGCAATTCAAGTAATTTATTGTTAGCTAGCCCAGATACTCTCAAATGGCAGAATCTGAGAATCTGAGCAAGCCTTCAAGGTGAGCCCCAGCCAGCCAGTTAGGACAGAAATACAAATCAACAGCTATTACGGCAACATAGCCACAGCTAAATCTCTGTTTCTACAAGCCACAAAGGTAGAAGGTAACCCAATTTTCTTAACAGAAAGCATGAGCCAAAAGCTAGAGTACATTTATTGAAGAGGTGCCATACGCAGCAGAATTTGGTCCAGCAATTTAGCAACAAGTTATGGGATAAACAAGAGGAAAAGTTACTTTTTCACTCCCTCACATACAAGGATAGCGAAGAGACAGAAAGGAATGCTAAGAATTAAAGAATATAAGAACAGGACGAGGTCAGAGGAGTGGCCTCTCCAGCCTTATCCTGATCCTGACAGCGACTAACAGCAGTTGCCTAGGGATGAGCCACAAGAAAGGCACCCGTATGCGGCGATGCTTCTCAACAACCTCCAGGCACCTTCCAGCCACCTGCCGGCAGCTGGGGGGACGTGCTCTCTCCCCGCTTGTGAAGGATTTGCCTTCTGTGCATTTGTCCACTCACTTCTAAATCGATGCAGCATTTTACCACCCACTACATTCCTGGGCAAAGCTTAGTTCCAGACTACGGGAAAGAAAAAACATTACCTTTTCCTCGTGCTGAGCTCACCCCCTGCTAGTGCCCTCTAGTTTTGATACAGGATGAGACTGTGAAGAATAGATTGCTATTCAGCTCTCCATGCCGCCGAAGACTTTAGAGAGCCTTGCTTTCTCCCCTCCCCTCTCTGCCAGGCTGATGAGTCTGTACCTCTACCTGTCTTTCCCAGTTCTGCTGTGCTTCCTTGAACTGGGGGACCAGAACTGTATTCAAGTATTCAAGACTGGGCTGCAGCATGCTTTCTCACAGAGGCATAATTATGTTTCATGTTTTCTTTACTCCTCCCCAGTAATTCTCACCAGTTTCTTTTGATGTTTTCATCACTACTGAACACTGAAGCTGATATCTAATGAACTATTATCCCAAGCAGTAACACTCAACCTAGCGTCCATCACTGTGTATGTGAAATTACAACACTCCGCTTTTTGTGCAACTTTGTATTTATCAAGTGAGTTTTATCTGTCGTTTTAGTGGCCATTCGTTCTGGATCACAAGTCTTTCCTGCTCTTCATGTTATCTTTCCCTCCTCTTCATTATCCTGAACAACTTTCTATCATCAGCAGTTTGTCACTTCAGTGTCTCCCACTGTTTTCAAATCATTTCTGAATGTACTGAACAGCATCAGTGAAGTTATGCTATTAATAAAACCTGCTTCAGCTGTCCAAATGCTTAAGTTCTACTTACTTGATTTATTTCTTTTAGATTGTTGAAGCAACTGTCTCAACCCTTGGCAGGAGCTCTAGAACAAGGAATAAGTACACTGTGAATAAAAATTACTTGATGTCCTTAAAACATAAGCCAGTCTATCTAAATTAGCACGTACATGACTTATGTAAGTAGCTAAGAGTCAGACTGCAGAAGCTCAGCATACCAGACGCTGAATGACCACATGGATGAGAAATTACTTTCCAATTTAGGATCACCAGAATAGTTGTGTTAACTTTAACATGATACAAACCAGACACCACTAGCAAATAGCACAAAATTTTCATTGCAAGTTAAATACACCGCTGTAAATTACTGGATGAAAAAAAATAATGGAACCAACAAAAAGGTCCTTTTAAGCTTTATTTCATCTCCATGTGCTTCCACTGCAATACTCCCTCCAGCCCGTTCTGAATTTCTTCAGCAAAATCACTCTGTCTCCTTTGCAGGGCATCAGTAGTTGATTTTAGAGGGAGAACACAGCTTAACTGTTCACTGTAATTTCCTGAAATAGAGGCGACTCATTTAGAACAGTTTGGCTCCAAGTTTTCTAACCTGCAGGTTTTGCCTCTGCCGCAAAGTCCGTGTACGGAGTCTCCTCTCTACACAGGACGAGATTCTCTGCTAAGCAGCAATTCCATAATAACCTACACCAGCGCAAAGCGAGAGCACGGTGCTGTTAAAAACTGCTGCTGTTCTGGCAGGTGATGCTGTGTAACGGACAGCAGGAGAAATAAGTGTTCTTGTCTGCCGCATAAGTTGGCCTGCCCTCCTTTTTCCTAATTCACCCCTACACACACATTAAACATTACACTCTCTTCTTACTGGAAAATGTTATATACTTTATTCTCAGCATGTCTAAGAGATATTAAAATGGAAATAAGTTCCACTTCCCTAAATTCTCTCTTCTCAAGTACTAGCAGACTACATCAAAAGAGTTAGCACAGAACAGTTACCGTCAATCACAATACTATGGAGTTACTTAGCTATTTTTACAGGAATGTCACTGAAGTGTGATATCTGCAATTATCTGCAAACACCTTTTTCAAGTTGCTCCTGGAAGCAGTATTGTACTGTTTACAAATGAGCAAACTGCAGTATACATAGGTTAAGTGATTCCTCTATAAACCTGCAACCAATACTGCAGAAATGAGGACAAAATTCAAGTCTCAACTCCCAGTGCCCTCTTACCCTCCTCACTCGCTCAAACTTCCCTTTCTGTTATATTGCAAGCAATGGTAAACTGCACTTCGCATGATATGGATGACAGAAAGAATCTACTCTCTGTCTGTTCAGATATCCCATTTGTTTTAATTAAAGTAGTGATAATAGCAACTTAAATGCTTGCTCCTTTGTAATACTTAACTTTGTTTATCTTAACATAGCTTTTTTGTTTCATGTTTACTCTATTAAAATATTTTAGCAGTTTTTTCATATTAAACAACATTAAACCACTTCTAGATACTTCAGAAACCACATAAAAGTTTCTAATCATTTTGAATCTCAAAGCATTGCAGCACTTAAAGAACAGCTTTACTTTGGATACTGTTGCAACATTTTTGTCCAAAATAAACTCCTCTAATTCTGTATTTAGCAGGTATGCCTCCTAGCAAACAGTGAAAATAATGCCTGCACAGCTATAGTACCTGGTACACACGCTAACTTAATGTATTACAACGTTATGGAAAGAAAGTGATGCTCTAATACAACGTTGTCCAAAAAGGGGAACAAAACCCTCACCAACCACCCTCTCCATGTGCCAAAATTAATTTCCTTCCAGACTTCTCCTATGGAGAACATCATTTAATTATAAAGACCGTTTAATAAATGAAATAAAAGCTTGAAGGACAGTAAGCTGTTTAAAACAGAATGGAGCTGCACATTCTACCTAAACCTGTAGCCAGGGGACAGTCAGTCCAGGAGAATTTACTTTAAAGCCCTTTTCAAATATATTTCAAAAATCCCCCACTCTATAATGTTCCAAATAGCACAACAGCATCGCTATCCCCTAGCTAGGAGGGCCGCACCAGACCTCCGGACCATTCCGCTGCCAAGGGGGATACAGGGAAATAAGCATCAGAGTCTGCTGACAGGTGCCTGACTTCCTGATAAAGCGGTCCTCCGACAGTTGATTAGTCATGATCATCCCCTGCAAAGTACCTTGCTCATTCATCAGTTCATTTGCTTTAATAAATTATGCATCTCTTCTAATACTAACAATAACTTACAAGTAGAGAGCCTAGAAGCTGGAGTAACTTCTCAGTGTTCTTGCTTTTTCAATTCCCAATTTCAATCACTTTCTCAACTCAAGCTAAACTAGCAAATTGAAAAAAAAAAATATCATCTCCTCTCCATCTGCAGAAGAATCCCTTGTTTTTAAGGCTCATTCAGCACTCAACAAATTGCAGTTTCTGACATTTAGCTACAAATTCCTATCAGTTCAATGATCTATAAAATCTTGGTTATAACAGTAGGTTATCTAAGCATTACTTTTAAAAAAATCTATTCATTTCAGCGACTAATACTAAGTTCAGATCTTGAAAAGATGACTATTTTCAAATTTAACTATATTTTAAAAGTATTTGTAATCTTTTTAAATCCATTTTTAATCCAACCTTATTTTTTTCTTACTATTTATCTTATCAATCTACAACCAACACTACAGAAAAGATCATCAAGATCTGTCAAGTTATAAATATAAAACCCAAAAGAGGCAGACAGTACAAAAGTGAAAGAATTTGAGAAACTACCTGCAAAAGGCATAAAAGCCCCATAATACTGTATTTTCAAATAAATTAGGGCCACTAGCAGGCTAACAGAATCTGAAAGGTCAACAGATCATCCAAGTGTTTAAAAAACCCAAACAACAAAACAACAACAAAAACACCAAACAAAACACCCCCCACAAAACCAAAACGCTCAGAGAAGATAAGGCTCAAGATGCAAAGCCCACTTCTGCTGCATTCACAAACAAGAAGTTTGGGAGGATTTGTATGTCAGAAGCCTTCTTCACAGGGGACAGCCGAGGATTTTCTTCTCTGAACTTAAAGCCCTGACAAAAGTGGTTACAGGACAATAGTGACAAAAAAACCCAAACCAAACAACCATCCCTGCCCACCAAACAGCAGCAATTTGCCAAGTTCAGATGATATCCACCAAAGAAACACGCGCATTATCTTGATTTATAATACATTAGTACCCGAGGGCCTGAAGATGACCAAAAAGACACCACTTTATAAAAAGAGCCTGGGTGAGTTATGTTGCTTCAGTGATCACATTATGCGGGTGCCTGTGTGGGGCAAAGCAGTGATCACAGAGGAAAGTGTGGTGCACATGGAGAAGTCCAATAAACTTTCCTGAAGTCACAGCTCAGTCATACTGCAGGTCCTGCTAGACTTCCAAAAGCCATTCAGTAAGGTCCATTAGTAAAGGCTCTTAAAACAACTCTAATGTGTCTTGGGACAAATCAAAAGACCACACATGAATAATTGGTGAAAAGACACAAAATGAAAGCTGGTATGTCTCCGATGGGAGCTCTGTAGAACTGCGTTCAAGCTTGTGGTCTTCAGCATGTTTGTTAAGGGTAAATAAAAGGATGACAACATTTGTTGATGACACTAAGCAATTCAGAATAGTGAAGACAAGCACAATCTGAAAACAAATAAAGGAGGAGCTCATACTGCTGAGTGGACAGTAAAATGGCAGATAAAATTCACTGTAGATGTGCATATTTAATGCACATGGTGAAAACAATTCTATTTTTAGATAGAGATGGACTCTGAGTTGGCCATTACCACGCAGGAATGAGAATCTGGCATAACGATAGAAAGCGCTATGAAAATGCCAAATCACTGCCCTGCCACGGAGAAAAGGCAAAAACAACTGCTAGGAATTACTGGGAACAGAGCACAAGGCTGAAAACATTATGCCAGCATTTTAACTCCTAGCATAAGAGAACAGGAAGGAAAAGGAGAAATAAAGATGACAACACTTACGAAAGGCAACTGAACACAAAGACACCGCCTCCAGCTCAGGGAACCGCAGAGCTATGAATTACTGGAAACTAAGCGAGTCTTCTGGGAGGCAACTGCCCTGCTCTTACACCTTGACGCTATCGGTCAGCACTGGAGACAGGGTATCGGCAAGAAGGACCTCTGCCCTGACCTGCCTGCTCTTATCACTTCTTATATCTTGTCTTTATTCAGAGCTGGAGCCTTAAAAATTACCTTGCAACTCTGAATAAAGACAACAGATAGCAACGATAGCTTAGTTGATCCAAGCCAACGTCCACTGAAACCAGGAGAAGGAACTCATAGGAAATGGCTTTAATCCAGAAAATACTACGACTTGAAGCTGACCTCCTCCGAGGTCAGTATCTTTGACTTCAGTGAGGCAGGATGATGCCTACAGTTACTCATGAACAACTGACAAATTCATAAACCATTTCACATAAATTAAGGTAACTGTAATTAACCATCAGACATATTGAGAGCAGAAAAAAAACCCCCACCCACAACACATCCGTTATCAGCTAAAGCACTGATAAAACAATGGGACCGATATGAGTCAAGTCACTTATCACCGGCTGGTTATAGGGGATGCACAGTAACATGAAACTTTCTATTATACGAACAGGCTACTAAGAATGACAGGCCAGTAATTTCTGTACTTCAAAGTTTTTTTTTTTTAACTTACTATGAAGAAGTAGGATGAACTTGGATAAAGCAAAAAAGCAAAAGAAATCCAAACAGAAAAGAGAGAGTAAATTTATCCCGGTACATGTCACAGAATGGTAACTTATCTTCTAATCACACAGTTATCACCTACACAGATATCCACACATTTGAAATCTCTGGCAAAACTCTATTAATTCTATTTTGACATAAAAATGAGATGATACAGTTTCTGATGCAAAAAACTCAGAGGTCAAGCAGTCTCCTTGCCACCACATGTAGCGAAAACAACAGCAAGCTTATCTTCACTGCACACAGTTTAGCTTATGTGAGTGTCAACCTAATGCTTACACATACAACTGTCATAAGGTTTCAAACAACAGGTAGTATTTACTGATAATATTTAGGTTCAGCTAATAGGAGCATTCTTGTCCACATCCAGAGGGACAAATCATCACCCTAAAATATTATACATCAAAAAAAATACAGAGGAGACAGATGTTTACTTCACAAAAGAAGACTGAAAGAGAAAAGATTCCGCAAGTTTATGGCAACTTGAAATCTAAGGAAGAAAACATCAGCTCCTTTTGGGGAAAGGAGTCTGTCTCAGTAAATGTTTAACACACCAGGCACGTGTTTGGAGCCACTTAAGTGAAAACAATTTAGGAGGGAATCAGTATTATGAAATGCAGTCACTAACAGAAGAATGTATGGACACAGGCATTTTAGAAAGCCTCCTTTAACCTTAAAATGTTTCTAATGAATCAATAAGACAAAATTATCTTGTGGAAATAGGGAAAATTAATTGGGAAAAATAGTTCAATGTGATCAACAGATACATTCAATTTTTTCTTATCATATTTGCTTCAGCAGAGCTCCATTGTGGTGCTCTCACCAGCAAGTCTCTCAGGAGCCCCCAGGGCAATAGCTTGTCCATCTGCAGAGCAGAAATGAGTCTGTCCCAAAGTACACTGTAAATGAGTAAGTGAAAGTCTGTGCAGCTGACAGAACCTCGTGACTGCAATTATCAGAGAGCACAGCAAACTTTTTCCATATGCTTTCAAACAAATTTCACAATTATGTTTCTTTGGTTATAGCCAAAAACCAAATATGCTCCGTTACAAGGATTAAAATTAGCATCGCCAATGAAAAGTTAATGCAACACATTAAGAATACCAACCCAAAAATATGGATTTTATACAGGATGAAACAGTTCTAGAGAGGAGATTTCAGTGATTTCCTTCTCTCTCTTGTATTAAACAGTCACAACGTAACAGTTAGCAGACTTGGAAAAGCATTCCTCCTCTTTAGGTCTGAACTCGCACACAAAAAAAGTCACTGCTGCATAAAACAAGATTGGAACTTAAGTTAAATTAACATTAAAGCTTGCTCTCGCAAACACTTTACGTATAGAAATGTGAAAATCTAACTGGAGAGCAGGTCCCCATACCTTAAAAGAGCCTTTTCTGTATGCATCCGAGTGCTTTCTGTCATATTGTACACACATGCTGGACACCTACAGCCACGCAGATAATACAATAAAATCTATCATTTCTGTTTTACATAAAAGAGAGTATATTGATACTGGCAACAGAAAAACCAAGGTTAAGAGTTAGTTTTAAATGCCTTCTTCCATTCAACTGCTCCTAGCTATTTCTAAGGTAAGATTTTTAACTCCTGTCCTCTGTTAAAACTGTGTGTTTAGTTGAAACACTGAGAAAAATCATTCCATTCTTTTTGGGTCAATTGTTTATGAAATTAGTTTTACCATTTTTTTTCTTGGATGCTGGTTTGTTATTAAATATTATCTGAAGCAACATGCACATATGGGATTCCTTTCTGAAAAATAGTTTATGTATTGAGTATGAAAAACACATTTTGACTGTTCCAAACATAAGCAGTAAATGTTTAGCATGCAATACCATTCATGTCCAATATGTAATAACCTTATTTTTGTCATGTAGTTACAAACGCTAGTCTACCAACTGTACAGTTATCTTCATCCTTTTTTCAATCAAGTCTGAAATTCCCAAATACAGCAATACATTTTTTTTCTTTTAACAACCATGTTCTTTTATTATTTTCCAAAATTCAGTTTACAAGATTTCCAGTCTACTTTTTACCTCCCTCGGTGGTTTCAGCAAAGATTAAGGACAATCAACTCTTTCCAAGCTCTCTCCTGGAGCTTGTGTCTGTTACCTCATTTCCTGGCTCCTATGAAGCAATGTGAGACAAGACTTTGGTGAAAACTATCACCATAACATTTACATTTCCAAATACTGAGTTCAGTTCCTCAAAAACAGTAGTGAACTCCATGGCATATGAGATTGAATCTCCTCAACCATCACACTCTCTTCTTCAGGTGTTCATACAACTGAGAAGGGTTTTAAAAAAAATATTACTGGATAGTTTTCCAACTCTCCGAAGCAACCATCCCTTCTTTTCCCTCTTTCACACTTCTCAATAACATATTTCACTAGACACTCCAACTTTCGGACACTGTCAGAGTCTTCTTACCCTTGATGTGGTTATCTGTTAGCTCTGTTAAGCACCTTTCACATTCATTCAAACCACAACATAACATAGAGCACCACATCTTAAATTAAAAAAAAAAAAAAAAAAAAATTGTTTTCCTTAGCTTCATCATTTAGGCAGACTTGTAGATCAATTAAATAAAGAACCAGATCTTCATTAAAGATCAGATTATATTTAAGCTCAAGGACTACACATCATTTGACATTTAAAAGCCACACAAAACACTCTTACTGCTGTAATATAAAAACTTACCCACTTGGCAATCGGACAGCCCTGAGAGCTTTTTCCTTCCTTTCCTGTATACACCACTACCTCTATTCTTACAGCGCTTCCTTTTGCTCCATACCTGCATTAAAAAAAGTTCTTGAGTAAACCAAACTGCTGTAGACCACTTTAAAACAGGAAACATTTTCAATAAAAGAAGAGTAACAAATTTATTTTACTTTACTGAGAACAGAAGAAAACCAAAATATTGACATTTACAATGTCAAAAAATACTTTTAAATTTAAAATCCTATTTGAAAGGGGGATTTTTGACATCTCTCTTCTGATAACAAGCTTCTGCCACTAAGGAAACATCATTCGGGGAAGAAAATGTTATCTGCACGTAAATCCTAGCGCAGTTAGTCACTAATGCGTCCTTTCTGTCCACTTTGCCACAGCTTCTTCACATGTAGGACGCTAGAAAACTTAATTCTGCCAGCTGCTGACCTCTGTCATTCCTATTGACTTCAATGGCACCTAAGAGCACACTGCACTTGAAATTCAACCCTAAAGTTCCAAGAGCTCAGAAAAGACACACGAGTTTGGAACTGAAGTGCTAGTGCTCACCTCATGCACATCTGAACAGGAAAACACTTCACAAATGAGTGCTGCAAAAAGTTTAGAAAAACAGAGCTAAACATAGCACCTGGTTTCTCATAGCTCTTCTTTCCCATTTAGACAGTCAAAAATACTGTGAGCATTAAATGCTGAATTTTCCTCACCTGTTCTCCATTATTTCTCTCACAGCAGCAACGCTTGGTCCTGTCCCGAGGTGTGTATAATATGGGCCTTCATCTTTCTCTATAATTTGTTCTGCAAGCAGGTTGAGAAAACTAAGTTGGCACATACAAAATTTATTTACACCATTACAAGTAAGCTTAGAAATGGTTTACAGAAACATCTTCCAAATTAAATTACAATACATAAAATTTGTCCCTGAAATGTAATGAATAAAGACTATGACAGATTTTTCTCCTCAGAGGCATCACAATTATTTTATACTTGTTTCCTCCCATTAATCTGCTACTATTTTTTCTTTATGTCATAAAGTAATCCTAGTTATAGTAATATTTTGCATTCTCTACAAATTTTCTTTACAGGAGCTGGCACGTATTGACGAAGTAAGTTTCCCAATATCCTCATTGGTAGGAAAACACTAATTCATTTTAGTCAAAGGAGAATTGAGGAAAAAAAAGTAATTGACTGATAGTCACATACTACAGAACAGAAAACATAATCCAGGCCTCTTAACTAGCACTCTGTTGATTCAGAACAGTAAAGCAAAGACGAAACAATCTGCCTGTGTACAATTTGTTGTTAAGTCTCCAACTTGTTTTTCCATCTGTGCGCTTTGATAGTCTGAAAACACAGCATGTCTAACACTGTCAATCAAGCTGTATTTGCAAAAATCCTCACACTGAGTTCGGTCTGACACCTCATCCTGCAACGCATATTACTACGTCTGTGGCCTCACCTGAACTCCACCTTACCTCTCCTCTCTGCAATGAGAGGCATCGAGTAGCCTTTGACACGGACTCTTCAAGGCAAACTGTCATCGGTCACCAGGACCAACGGTGACAGTAACGAGACCACCCACAGCTATGCCCTGCCACTTATCTAACGGCATCCAGGCTACAATGACAATATACTGGGAAATTTCTGCCCAGCCCATCTCGGGAAAAAACTAGTTCTAGACCATAAAAATCACAATCTGATATACTGCAGATAAATTCACATAGAGCATAAGTCAGCAACGACAAAACAACAAATAGAAAAAGTCCTTTTCCTCCTGGGAAACTCTTAAATTTAAGTAGAGAATTTAAACCTGGGAGCTGCAATCCCAAAAATACTCAATTCTGCTGTGCTTTGCAGGCCCAAAGAACTCCAGGCAAAAGTTACAGAAAGGGAAAAAATAATTTTCTCCCATTTACTAATGGCAAAACACTAATCCTTTTGCAACAGTTAAGTGTTAAGTACGCCTCCTCTCCTTGAAGGAAGCAACATGAACACACCTCTATCTGAAAGGTACAGGCAGAAGTTAGCAAAAAGACTTACCAACACAGTCGCAAGTTGGCAATTCAGATTGTCCTTTTTTCGTAGGTGTATCTATTAAATTTTTTGTAGGGGTATCAAGAAACTTCATAGGTGATTCAAGGAAACTGCTGAGTGTGTTTTTTGCTGGAGAACACCCTGAGTCGCCTGTGCTCTGCGGGTGGTCAGTACCCAAACTGGTTGACGTCAGAACGGTCACTTCGCCCGCACACTCCATATTCCTGAGAGCTTCAACAGCACCCGGTACCTGGGCCCCACCACAGGGAACCGGCAGTACCTGCGACTTCGGATCTACTTGTTGTTTGACAGCACCCTGATGAATATAGGCTTTGTCTTCACTACGCATTTCGTTAGCTCTCAGGTTAGACTGATTAAAAGTTTGAGGCAAAGGATGCGTCTGACTGACATTCGCGGTTTGCTGTACCTGAGAATTACATTTTTCTGTAAACATCTGTAGGTTTTCACTTGGTCTGTTCAATAAAGATGCTGTTTTCAACTGTGAAACAGCCAGAGGATTACGGGAGGACAGGTCGCTATATTGGTTACGTGCAACAACTTCGTTTTTCAGTGGATCAATGCCTAGTGGGTCAGCGGAGCCTGCGGTTTTGATTTGCTCATTCACCGCTTCACAGCTAAACAACTTGTCTTTTTTTTTCTCTTGTGGTACCTCAGGTAAACATCTATGGAATTTTATTTGTGTTTGTGGGAGAAATAATCTAGTTTTCTCTTGTGATGCTAAGCTATTTTGATTCAGTGCTCTCTGTACTTTGGTTCTTGGAGATTTTTTTTCAGACAAAGCTATTCTGGAGTCCTGTGGCATGGTTTGACCAAGCTTGTGCAGTTTTGATGATATCCAAATGTCCTGTAACTCGCTATGCTGGCATGACAACAGCTCTAGCTGGTTCTGATTATTTTGTTGATAGCGTGCTTCTTGAGGCTTCTTTTTGTGTCTTGGTTTCCATGGTACAGCACTTCCTTTTCTATTTGTTGGCTGTTTTTGCTTTAACAGTAAGGAACTATAATTATGCCTAAAAAATACAGATTCTTTTTTCTGTAACACATCTTGGTTATACTTTGGCTGCCTCTCGTGTGATATTAGATTAAGCAGTGATGCCTTTATGTCATTCCTCCGCTCTGGATTTGTCTGGTTTGATTCAATTAGTGCTGCAAGTTGAGTTAGTTGTGTAGCTACATCCTCTTCATCCTGGCTGTGAATTCCTCCTTCTTTAATCAAAGAACCAGCTTCCAAGTTCAAATCATTACAGCTTGGCTTTTGCTCTAACTGCCCAAGAGTTTCCAAGTTGTTACTTGTTTGCTGGAGATTACGTGAAGCATTGCAATGCCGTGCAAGGGTGACTGGGTCATGAGCGTAATTTTTCTCGGTAGTATATCCTGAAAATGATTTCGCATTAGATGTTAAGTCAGACAAAGTTTTGGTATCTCTTGAGGATAACTGTAATTTATACATCTCACCAGCCAGATTGGCAGGTTTATCACGCAATTCGGAAATTGAACTTTGGCCATTGTATAACACTGCCTTATTAGGGAGCTGCTTCTGCGAGTGAGCGCAGTGAGCCAAGAGCTGTTGCTCATTCTGTAAGTAAGTGTCTTTGATTTCTTTTAACGCAGAAGATGTGAAGGAGGATGAGATATCCCTTTTGTAACTATGGAGCAAGCTGGAAGTTGTTTCTTCTGTACATTCAGTACTTTCGGTTTTAGCTGGTGAAGTTGTTTCTAAAGGGGCTTCGGATAACTGCGTTAAAGCTTCAATAGCTACAACCTGCTCTACAGTTAAATTTCTGGTTTTAATCAGGGACAAGAAAGTCGGTTGGAATGAAGAATCCTCACGCTGTGTCTCTGCATTGGGTACTTTAAAGCCATCCTTCCCCACATGCACTTCCTCTTCAGGCACTGGAGGACAACACAAGCTTTCTCGCAGATCCGAAACAGAACTCGTCTGCAAAACTGACTTATCAGAATCCTCAAAGATGCTGCAAGTGCAGTTTTCCTCTTTCATTAAAAGATTTCCTTGCTTTTCTGGGTGAACACAGCCAACACCAGTTGTCAGAGTGTTTACTATGTTATTCAGATTGGTACCCTTCATCCATTGCATATGGGAGTTGCTTGTCAAATCTGTCCTTTCCTCTACGGATACTCTTTTCAGCGAAGCAACCGCTTCCGGTGGTGAATAATGTAGGGTTTTTATGCCATTTTTGATGGTCTGTGCAAATGATTTTTTTGGCTCAGCTAACTGATTGGGAGAGACTGCTCTTTCACCGTCTTCAGCGTTTTTCAAGTGTTCGTTGTCTGTCACAGTTCCATGGATATCTCCGTTGACATGGACACCAAAAGATGGCTTCTCATTATGTGCCCACTTCTCTGCTTCTAAGCCTGTCATTCTTTCTTTCTCCTTAGACTGCACATTTTCAATGGGGACTGTTTGGTTTGTTTTCACCCTGTATTTTTCACCATGACCACATATACTGCATTCCATGAGTTCTGGTCTGCGGCCATTTACTGGTTTGTTTTCTAAATTTGCCTATAAAATAATAATAAAAAAATTTGTTGTAACAGCTGTTAAAAAACATTAAAAATAAGCAGCATAAGATTTATAGCAAATAAACCCTACTTTGACAGATATGAGGAATATCCTAATTAAGCACAGGCACAGACGTTGGGGAAAAAACCCAGGAAGTCATGAAAAACCCTGAAGCCTAAAGACCCTATCCATATTTATAGCCATTTTTTCCCCACTGTTGGGGGGGGCAGAGGAAGAAAGTGTGTGCATGTGGTGGTGGTGGGAGACTAAATGAATGAACAGATAGAGGACGTTAGCATTTAGAATCAGATCTAAGGATTCAATTTTTAATGAATTTGCATAAGCAGATAAAAGTCGCCCTTGAGTTCAAAGCAGGACTGAAATCTAAAGGCTTGTACCACAGGAAGTTTAGTAGTAATTTGGCATAATTATATCGATTTGGCTAGCAATAAACTGACACAACACTTGGTTGGAGGACACTCTAGCAGCAATGGCTGGATTCCAGGCTTAGTTTCAAGTCCTTAAAAAAAAATAACAAAACCTAAGCTGAAATGGGATAGTAAGCCAATTTACATTAGCTCACCTGAAAGCTACCCTCTAAACACTGTGTTTAGCTTCTGTATTTAGATGGTAACTTCCAGGTTTCTGAACAGTCTCTCATGTAAGCTATCCTTAACAGTATTTCAGTAAACTCTAAATTCTAATATTTGGTTAAATATATTCTTCATCTTCACTGATATTATACAATTCATGTAGTTGAAGCAATGTCAAAATCTAGATAGAGACAGAATACTGTGTCCTGGAAAGAATATGTAATATGGGCCTTAAGATAGTATTATGGATATGAAGTAAGGAGTTACGCAATTTAAGCTAAAAAAAAAAAACAAAGGCAGGAACTCAGGCAGAAACAGCAATAAAGGCAGGAATCCAATTTTTATTATGTTAATCAAATTTTATTTCTATTTATATTAAATTTTCTTTTAAAAAATAATTTAAAGTCACAGCAGACAGTGCTGGTACTTAATCTTATCGTAACATCTAAGAGTTATTTAAATAATCTGTAGCCTTAAGCCCTACTTAACAAGAAAACCAGTACTGCTTTTCAAATCAGGTATAAGCACTACAACTGGTTAATTAACCATACGTTGGCACAGTACATCTTAGCAGTTCCCAGAAAACAGCACCCAATTTAATACAAAACATTCAGTTACAGCAGACACAGTTTTGTGGTCATACCAACTAAAGTGCATGGACTTCTCTGAGAACATAACTCAGAAGAACAAATGCAAAATAGATTTATGATTAATCGTAACCATCAAGATGGAATTGCCAGAAACCCCCAGGCAAAACAAGGCATAAGGACCCAGCTCCATCTGGAGCCCAGTGTTCACCTCACAACTGGTTCCTGACTGATAGAAAACAAAACCAGGAATCTATAGCATGCCCTAGATATTATGAGAGGCATCAAATTCTCATGGAAATGCTACATAAAAACATGTCCAGCACCTATGCAGCTATGTCAAACCTATGGAAATTACATTAAGAAAGATAGATACCTTATTTAATGCTTTTTCATTGCACACAGATGCTGATTAATGGTCTGTGAGCCTGAACTCCTCTGGATCCTGGTGATTTTCAATCAATAATCTACAGACCCAGGGGATCACTGAGCAATTTCTAAGGGATCCACAAAAGCGGTTAAGCAGCTCTATTGTTAGCAGGGGTAAATGCATTACACAGGCATCTGCAACCCTACCAGAAAATATTTTAAGGGTCCACCATGGAAAAGTAAAAACCCACAATTCTATACCTGTGCAAAAGCTGAATTTCAATTACCTTAATTTAACTTCAGAAAGAACTAGGATATGAAATTGCTTGTTTTTCTGCAGCAAAAGTATATCCAAGATCTCTATCAGACCAAAAGTTGTCCCAACTGCGTAAAATTGTTATTAAAAATTATTTAATTAGACAATTAGGAGGCTGAGGTGATAGATGCAAATAGATTAAAATAATTACCCAGCATTTGTATGTTTTCAACACTACAACACATTGTTGTATTCCCTTTGTTTTTGGAGGGTGTCACTCACTACATTAAAAAAAAGAAGAGTCTAGTAAATTGAGAACAATGAGAGGTGGGGGGAAGGTGGAGGGTTCATCCATGATCAGTACAGATGCGAAGATCTGACAGAGTCCACTGACAGCACTCAAAAGTGCAAAAATGTCATCACGCTTCTCTTAACTATGTTGGTCCTCAATAAAATACTTTAATCTGACCAAAAAGTACTGCTACACTCAAAAATACTCAGGATATTCCCTAATCTGCTAGTAGTGCACAGGTGCAGTGCTCTGTCCCTATAAGACCCAAGTGATCCCAGCAGTAAAGCAGGATTACTTTTAAAATAAAATTATTCCTCATACATCATAATTTCCACTAACATTACTGGAAGCTGCCCACATGCAATAAGGAAGAAAAAAGAACCAGATGAATCATATCATTGGCATGATTTGGTTCCTATTTTATTTTTCCACACAAAGAGTAAATATTATCATAAAATCGGATATATTTTTTTTTAAATCAAACTCTCTTCCTTTTGAGCACTACGTTGCTTTTTCTCTTCTATAACTGAATGAATCCTAAAAAATACCTTTTTCTTCCCTCTCTTACTAGACTTCCCAGTTGTCTTTTCTGTTTAATATGTGAAGTTATTGTTTCCCAACATAAAAAGAAATGCAGACATACTAGCAGGGGCAGAGCTCATTCGATTCTTCTCCTCAATATAAGTCTGGCAGACCAAAAGTAATAGCTCAGCAAAAACCTTTTGAAGCTGAACAACCTAGGAGCAATCTATCTTCAAGTCCTGAATCAGGACTCAAAAAAAGCACAGTGAAAACTACAGACAAGGATACCACAATTCCAAGCAACAGTCTTAAAATTCATGGAAGTTAAGCACATAAGTCTGATCTGATTGATTTCTAAGTCTTTTCCACAAGTATAATGAAAAGCTGAAGAACAGACCAGATCAATAAAAGTAATTTCCTCTCTTTCTCATTAAGGAGGACACTACTCTATCTGGAGACATAAAACACTAACAAATCATGCTCAAGCTTAGACTCTGCAGTAGTTAGTGCTATTAGGATGGGAACCATAGAATAAAGTCAGCTGTAGCCATTGCTGTATTACTTAAACTTCAACCAGACATTCTCTCTTATATACACACACAAAAAAATTCATTCTGTGAGCTTATGCTTCCAGCACACACGAAAAGTCACTTATAGCAAATCATTTCACCATTCTGAAAAGGGTCAGACTTTAATATTTTCTTTTAACACAAGATGCCTCTGAGGTAATGCAAAGAGTTCACCAATTCACAATCAAAATACAGTGCTAAAGCTACCCTAAAGACACTTCCACATCATCTGTACAACAGAGCGCAGGCCATAGTTTTATGTCTCTTGTTTCAAACCTCTAAGTGGTAACAACATCTATTGTACTAAAGGACACAACTAGAAACAATTACCCCCATAAACCAGAAATAACAGATGATGCCCAGATCAGCTACTGACAAAACGGCTACACAAGCAAGTTGTGACAAGTTACACGATAAGCAGTGCCAAGTCCCCCTAACTAGCCCTCCCTATAGGATTCCACCCAGGTCCCCACGAGAATGCAGTGCCCAACAGATCAAAAAATACTTGCACCTCCTAGCTTGTGCCAATAACCAGAATGACCCGAAAGGCAGTTCTTCCAAGGTCACAACATTCAGCAACATAAAAGGACGAGTGGGTGAGACGCACTTCCACTTTGCATCTCTTTTCCATTGCAGTGCAATGGGTAAGCATGGATCCTGCTGCAGTGCCTGCAGCCACGTAGCCAGCCCCACATGCCCTTCCACGTTGGCACAGAGCTGGCAGCTCCTCAGAGCTCAAATACCGCAACAGAAGTTTTCTTTCAGAAAAACTGTTTGGAAAAAAACCCCAAACATACTTCATCTAACATTCAAACAGGGTGTTTTACTCATGGTCCAACTGTCAGATGTCACTGCTTCACCAAGAGATAAGAAAGCACCAGCCAAGCTGACCAGCAGCAATTTACTCCTATGCAATTTATTCCTACTCTCTAGCATCTGCTCCCCAGGACACGCAGAAATTCAGTGGAGTCCAGGACTTGCACCATACAGAACCAACAGACAGGGATAAGGAGAGAAGACAGGACAGGGGACAGGGAGACAAAGAGCACAGGTGTGGAGAAACAGTTGCTTATGCCGAGTGCTACATAGAAAGCGAAGCACTGGTTAGAACAGAGACGAATGTTAAAGCGGGATGCTGTGGAAAGTATAGGCCACCTTCTAACTACAGCAGATACAATAATACGTTTAAGGATAAACTTCTATTTAAGACCACACTACTTCACGTTTGACTACCGTAACGCAGACAAGAGCAACGTGCTGTAAGTTGCTGCCCAAGGCCACGGCCCGAGCAGGGTTTCCGAGCAGGCTACCAGCAGAGAGGAGAACAGCTGAGTAGGGGCCAAGCTGCAAGCTGGGACATATTCCCATGAACCTCACCAGAGGCATAAAGCAATTATCACCACACTTGCGTAACAACCATGGACATGAAACAGTCTCTTAGTATACCACACTTCTACAGCAGCTCAGGTAAAGCGCATTTTCTGTAGGTCTTCGTGTAGAGAAACAGATCAGAGCCCTTTATTAATGTAACACAGCCCGCATATACAGGATGTTTTGTTCCTCCAGAGAACAACATTCACAGATGGCACTGAGGGACAGGACAGGTAATAATTCTGCACTTTAGAAGCTACTGCAATCAAAGCAAATAACCTCTACTCTTGGCAAAATGATGTAGACAAGTTTTAGCAGAGAGGCTGGTTTATACAGAAACTCAGGGGAACAAGAGGTTCTGCAAATCTGGAGAAAGCGACCCGACCCGGGACATGCGGCAGAGATCACTCAGGACGCCTAGGCTTTCCGGGAGGGATCCCCCTCACTCCCAACTCCCCTGCCCCTGAGTATCAAATCCACCCAAAGCCACCAACTTGAGTATCACAGCAGGTACCATTTCACACTGGATCTTACAACAGCTGGAGAGTCTGCTCCAGTTGGTAGTGTATTTTTTTTTTCATATCCACAGCCACAACAGCAAAGAATATTCTCCAAGCTACAGCTTAGCGCTCTCCTTCTCAGTTTCATCTTCATTTTATCTACATTTATATCCTCTTTGCTACGTTCTTCAAACACCAGGCAGCCTTCCCACCAGAAAAGTTATCTTGTCTTTCCATGAGGAATTAGTACATTATGGCCTTAAAGTCTATGTCTCTGTTCTCTTCATTTTCTCTCCTACACCATTACCACAGTCCTCCTGCCCACCTTGTGTAACAACTTCACCGAGACCACTTACAATGAAGATCTACAGTATCAAGATCCTAAAGGACGCACTTACTAACAAAATCAAAAACTACAGGATACTAATTCTGGCTCTAAAGGCTTCAAATGGTGACCCCCAGAGAAGTGTATTTATTGGATTACTACTTGGAAATAGATGCACTCAGCCACAAACTCAAATTATTGTTTCCGTCAACCCTAAGCTCTAGGCTGCGAAAGCTATAAACAAGAGCAAGGAAAAATACAGAGTGACAGACACTCCATTCTCCTACACAGGCACCCAAGAAGCGGATGTGTTAAGAAAAAAAAAATCCAAACATGACAGTACTTTTTCTGCCACAGAAGCAAACATAAACAAGCATCTTGCATGGTGTTTTTTGTTTGGTTTGGGTTTGGTTTTTTACTGGTGTTTTGAATTACTCAATCGTTTGTCTTCAACATTGAAGCTGAGCACTCAAAGAGACACTGGCAGCTCTGGAAAATATAGCACTCAATTAAGCCACAAAAGAAAAATAATACAATCAGCAGCAATATGTATTCCCTAATACATCCTTCCCCTAATGTGCTTTAACTCAAATGCAGAGATGAAAGAAATTCAGTCTTTGAATTTATCCATCCTAGCTAATGCCTCTTGCGGTCTACTCATTTACAAAACCACCACTACAGCGTTAAGAAAGCCTGGCCCTTAACTGTAAATGGAGAATCATCACAGCATTCGTAACAGGGTCTTCAGGGAACAGACCCCAGCTAGATATAACACTTTTAGCAATGATCTGAAAGAACAGTGGAATTAATATCGGTAGAAAAATAACAAATAATTACAAGATCAGACATGATGCTTCCTAAGTTAACTGGCAAGCCAGCTGCAAGCACACATTCCAATACAGCTAAAGGTGAAGTTGTGTATCTAGCAAAGACATGCGACTATATTTACAAAATGCAGGTTTCTATCTTAGAAAGCAATGCCTTTAAGGAGGACATTAACATGGTCAATAATCAACTGTGCAGTAACTATAGAAACTCCTATTGCAACTTTATGGTCAAAAGGGTTAGTGAGATTCTTGGGTGCATAAACAACAACATAATTAGGAAAAGACGGGTTACTTTCTATCCTGTACTTGGCACTTTTGCACCTGCTGGTGGAATAAAGCGTCCGGTTCTGGCATACCCAATTCAAGCAAGACATTGATATGCTGGAGAGGGCCTGGAGGACCACGAGAATGACAAAGGATTGAAACATCTTGAAGTGAAAGCCTCAAGTTCACTCTCTACTCACTCTCCGCAATTTACCAAAGAAAAAGAAAATTGAAAAGCCACAAACTGCAGCTAAGTCTATGTGGAAAAGAAAGCTGATAACAGAAGGCTCCTTGTTCTAGCAGACAAAAGTATACCAAGACTCAATGACTTTAAGTTCAGGCCAGAGAAGTCTGGCCTTGGACTACGGTGCATATTTTTGCAGAGGAACAGAGGAAGAGTAAGAATCTTTTAAGCATCTTGTTAGGTGTTTTGATGCACTTTTCATCCATGGGAATTTTCAAATTCAAGTTCTTTGAGCTATTTTAAAAACATGATGCTTAATCCAAATAAATTGATACAGTCTTACAACCTCTCAGCACAAAAACAAGTGATCACAATGATTTATGCCTCGGTTTACTATAGGTGAACCAAACTGATACAAGTTAATAGTTTTCCTTCAGTTTCAGTTTGGTAAAGACCTGAACTCCTAAAGTAACAACGTAACATTCCAGTTCCCGTAATCTAGCCAGGAAGATATTAAGCTCCTTAATTTAAGACCCAGTTTTAGTGCCTAACCATCTGCTGTACAACTAATTCTATTATTTACAAGTTGTTACGTGCCGGTAGCTGCTCTCAGACCAGATCTGCGAAGGACATACAACACCGTGAGTTAACAATGCTAACCAGCCCTCACACACATACATCCCGTTTTCCCCTCACTCTGAAATACCAGCACAGGTCCCAAATACACATTGCAACAAGTCACACACAAGTCTCCTCCACATTTAAACATCTATTCTAGCCTGGTTTTAAAGCTGATATGGGGCTACAAGACTAAAAGGAATAACTGATATTCTTTAGCAATAGAAAAGTCAGTGACAGGTATGCCAGAGGAACAGCTAAAGGTAATTCAGATACAAGAAAGAAAAACAGTCACGCTGATCACTTAAGCCACCAAGCTACAAGGCCGCAGCACTATTCAGGATTTTGCATCTATGTTTTGCTTATTCTCACGAGGAAAAAAGCCTAAAAAATGGCACATGATGTTTCTCTTCTGTCTGAATCAGACCTAGCACACCTATGGTTTTAAATAAAGCTCAAAATGGAATTTACACTGTATGTAACCTCCACTTTCTCTTTACAAGAGTACCAACTTTCACTCACGTACTGGAGTAACAGCAATGTTGTTCTGAAGCAGCGCTGCAACAGGGGCGTTTGCGCTGCAGAATTCAGACAGTGATCATCTGGCACAAAAGTAAATGCTTTTATTTTTAAACACACAGAAATTTTTCCTCCTCTTCACAAGTTCAGCAAAACCTTTATTTTAGGAAAATCAAACGTAGAGCTAAATTTTACTAGAGAACATCAATTAAATTACAGTACAATAGAGACAACACCAACAAAACACTGACCGAGAAAGGAGTTCGCAGTCAAGTGTCAAGACACAAACCACTCAATTTTAAGTCAGCCTTGAAAAACCCTAATATTTTAAAAGGCTTAATATTAAAGCTGTTAGGACAACGAGGACAGTCAAATATATTCTATAGATTAATTTTACATAAGTTAATGAAAAGTGATTATTGTTAGTTCCTTATATGTAATTCCTGTTCTCTTTTTTCTTGATATTGGTGAAGTTTCACATATTTGACATTTAAAAAGAAAACACCTTTATAAGAATGCATGGATTCTTCTTACCTCCCAAATGAAAACCTGTATTTCGGAATTTATTTTAGTAGGAATTAAATCTTTTGGTTTCTACATAGGTAAAGCTCCTACTACTGTCAATGGGAAAGTTTGCTGCAGTAGTATCTGCTAAATTAACTTTCTCCTATTCAGTAACACCAAATATAAAAATCTTAGTATAACATCACAGAAAGAAAAAAATCACAGAAGTGAAAAATCTACTGCCACTCAAAGTAAGCTTAGGGCTTCTTACTGTTTTTCTCCCACATCAGTTACTAAAAACAATAAACAAACTTGCTTAGCAATACAGGGTCAGATTCTAAACAAGTAGTGCCCATTTTCAAAGCATTTTCTAGGTATTACTATCTATAAATGTATGGACAAACAGCAAACTGACACCAGATTTCTAGAATCTGCAAAGCCATCTCAATTATTTCAATGCCTACATTACATACAGTGAGTACAAGTATTCAATAAAGTTCATAATTCAGTAGTGGATACAAATAATATCAAGAAAACAACATAGCCAGAATAGGAAACCAGTGTTTATTTTGTAATGCTGTAACTTCATCAAGAACACCTAAACAATGTATCCATATACCTATGCAACTGACCTTCACCTACACTCCTATGTTTTCCTTCCTTCCCCACAAACTATGTTACTTTTACTGATTATTTTATGACATTTTTGATCACAAACACATTTTCTACTTTTTTAAGAAGCTCCACCTCTAAATCCACTAAAGTGGAAGACACTGCACTAAAACACACAGTGACAGTCAAGATCTACAAGTAACGATTCAAAACGTGCAAAACCCCTCCAAAACACCACCATAATCACTAGGTTCAGCCTGGCCTTACTCAACACTTCCCAGCCTCATTGCGCCTCAGCCTCCACCACTCCCTAAGAGGAGGAGTGCTGCTATCCTCACAACTGCTCTGCTACAGCCACAGATGAGTTAAAACAGAAACCCCTACCCCTCCCTGTCTTCCTCTCAAAGGACAGCATCCCTTTCTTCCCTCAACATTTTGGGGACTTGGGTTGCAGGGGCAAAGAGTAGCACGACGGTGCTGCTGAGGAAGCAGCACAGAGGTCCTGAGAAGGAGGTGGATGGGAGCCGCACTGAGGTAAGGGAGCTCTGGAGGAACAGGGGGCAAGGGAGGGAGAGCATCTCTACGTCCTGTCCAGCTCACTGCACCACAGAGGCTCCAACTCCCTCAGAAACTGGCTGGAAAAATTAATGATTAGAAAACTACTAGAGTAAGATTAATAATTTACAGACCATTTAAAGGCCTTCTTTGTTAGGACTCCATTCAAAAACCATCTACATACATGAGTAGTCTCAGCAGTACTGTACAAACAAAACATGGAAGTGCTTCGTATGTTCATGAGTGCGTTCATGTGGAAGTGCTGAAAAGGCTGCGTGTGGAAGTGTGCTACTAAAAACCATAATCATGCCTGCGGGTATCAAGTGAGGTGCGTGAGCCTATCAAGAGCAAAAAAAATTTAATCCCATTTAGACTGACAGATATCCATCTTGAAAAAGATCAAAATTGGAAGAATATTTCTTTCAAAAAATGATACCTACATTTTTTTAAACTAAGTTAACAGCTAAGTTACTTATTTATTTTTAAAAAATAAAAGTTAACTCATTTGTGTAGGACACTCACATACCAGAAATAATCTCTCCCTATCCAAAAAAAGGGAGCAAAAAGGCACATAAGAAATAGGCAGACACTTTCAACCAGTACTCAAAGCAATTTTAATTGGTATTTGCTGAAGGAATACGTTCCAAGGCGATAATGTCCCTCTAAAAAATACAAAGAATAAGATAAGTATTTTCTGGACAACATCCTTTCCAACTTGTATTACACCATTCTGTCTTCTTCCTCTGCAAAATTCCACTGCAGTGCAATTCCATCCATTGACTTGCTCGTTTCAAAGAGGAAAAAAAAGTAATAAAATTTAATTTCTTCCAGCTAAATATTCTGGCAGATATTTTGCACTGAAAACATACACCATAATTTAGAATAAATGTTCAAAATCAGTTCAATCCATGCTCACTCAAAGCATTATCATGAACATTAGCAGTTACTTTCCTTAACTCATTAAAACGTACATGAGCTTGACAAAAAAAAAAGTGTATTTTTCATTTTTTTTAAGCAGCAAAACTAAAACTGCATCGTAAGAAGGGCAACAGCAGATCTGCCAAACCAACTTTAAATGTAAAGCTGGTTTTGATAAGAAAGACTATGCTTTCTATGTGTGGAAGAGAAAAATTAAGAGAGTGTTCAAGTATGTATTTGTAGCTTTGATGGAAATTAAACTTTTACTGGTTCCTAATAGGATGTTTATAAACAAACCAAAAGTTCTAGATACTGAGTCATCTCTGGCTTTTGGCTTGGCTTAAACTGAACGGATTTTACAGAGTTTAGCAGGCATCGTTCGCACTTTTCTGGCACACACGATTACCATTATAGTGTTTATGCATAAACACGCAAACAGAATCAGTCAGAGAACAAAGAATGGGCATGCAGTTATAATACTCACTTAGCACTGCATATATTATTCTGGATCTCTCCCACAGTCTCTTCCCTTTTTTTTTTTCCCCCTCTTTTTTAAAATCTCCATCAACACAGCAAACATCTGCAGCCATCCAAATGGTAGCTTTGGCTCCACAGAACCTGGTAGAAAGACCACGGACTGTACTTCTTCATCACCTGTATCTTGACCTGTGGGAGGTTTCCTTACTGGTGCCACTGCTGTCTATACTTGATAACTGTAGATTTCCCTGACAATATGATGCCATGTTCAACTGTCCCATTCTTCTGAGCTCTGTGTTAATAAACGTGCATGTGACCGCAAACATTTCCCCACTGTTAAGGAGAGGTGCATTGCACTGCCCAAACTGAGTGAGAACACTGCTAAGTGGCTAAGAGGAAAATGATAGTAAGTGAAGCAGGGTGTATAATATGCCTTTTGAAATGTAGGCAAATGAATTTTTAAGTATGAATCCCTTCTATATAGGCTTTCCATTAGCAGGAATAAAATTAAGGAATTGTCCGCTTAACTGGGGAAAACACAATATAAATGGTAATAAAACCTTGAGTGTATTCCTTCCTCAGTATCCATTACTATGAACTCACAAAGACTCTTTCTTCAATGAGGATTTGCTTGCTAAGAGTGATGAATATTTCAGATGTTCTTTCAAAATAAACATAGAGAACCTAATACAGTATTTATGGCACAGAAGAATTTCCTAAACGACTCCTCCTACAATAACCAGAAAGGAGCACTAAAACACAAGTGTGGAAAATGACAAATAGTAAACGAAAGGTACAGAATAATAGTATGTATCACTTTCAGTCTTAATGTTTATATCTGTCCAACCTGTTTTCAACAGGAAAGCATTGCTTATTTTCACCCTGTACAGAATTCATAAATATGTTGGTCCTAAGAAGGACAATCAGAAAGAGCACTAGCCCTCCAAGTAAATAAATGTGCATCTATAAAACTTAGGAGGATTAGAGAAATACTAACTCCATGTATTATTGGAAGAGTACTACAAATCCTCCTTTAAGAAAGTTTACAATATGATTTGAAGCAAAATACAAAGCAACAACAACAAAAAAAGAGGAAATATTCTGTTAAAATTTTCAAAGTGTCACTGGTCAGATGCCCTCAATCGCTACCAGTCCTTAAATTAAAGGTTGAAGTTAATTCAATAGATACCATACCACCTTACATGGGAGTCCCACCAATAACAGAAGCCAGGTTAGAGAGATTCATACACCAGAATGTCTTATTTCTAAAAATGCCCTTGTAAAGAAGTCTGCAAATTACATAGCTTTTTCTAAGTTTACTGCAGCTGACAGAGATATGAAACCTAACTTAAGATGACCAACCTCCCTCCTCCCCTCCAAAAAACAAAGGAAAATCCCACCAACCCCAACCTAGATGTTCCATGAGATGCCTTCAGGGGTATCACACCTTACTTGGGGCATGCAAGTGAATCAACTCTTACGAAATACACTTCAGTACCACAAAACGAAGACAAATATTAAAAAACAAAGAACAGTACCTAAAACCAAAGAGAAAACACTGTAGAATCAATTCAGCAAAGGAAAAGTCAAACCAGAAAGAAACACAGGTCCAATGACTAACATATGGTACTACGCACACACAAAAACAGACTCTTCAGAAGGCTATTTGGAAAGGAGAGGAACGACAGCATCATATTACATAGCAACCTGCCCTGCCATCAAATCAGAAACAGTAGTAAAACGAACTCAAAGAGAAAAATCTGAAGATCCACTATGAACCGCTACAGTAGACAGACACCTAATACAACAGATCTGCCTATCACCGAAAAGAAAAAAGAGATTTTTTTCACGCTTTGACAGAATAGGTGTCATACCAACTACACATTACAAAGCTGAATAACTCATTTACAAACAATCCTTATTTTGCACGCTATTGTCAACTCAACCGCACAAAACATAGAATGAACAAACGCTAAAGTTTTAACTACACCTATATGCTATGTTACAAGAGCAGCGGTAATTAAAACGAGTAATTGAAAGCATATCCTTGACTTAATGAAAAATGCTGATTTTTTAACGGATAAATTTGTTTAATGAAAGAAAAAAAGCACTTGCTGGTGTTGTACAATCACAATTACTGTTAGCATACAGGGAGGTGGTTTGCACAACTACTCCCTTATGGAAAGACAGACATCCTTGAGGTTGGACATAGTTGCATGTCAAATAAGGTTATTTGCTCCTTGCTTAAACTTAACTTTGCTTTGTCTTACAAAACTGACTCCTTTAAGCAAGTTTCTGTAATGAATAACAGTGAAGACAAAACTGGTAAGAAACTGGGATATTTTCAAATAAAATTACACTACAGACGTTCAGCATTTATCAAATCCCCTATGTCCAATAACTTTGAAATGTTAATGTACTGAAACAATACTAAACTATCTTATATTACATTTAGCTGGTATAAGAGAATAGTTCTACAAAGTAAGTTTAACAACATGTATTTTTTCTCATTTTCCTTAGCTTTATCTCACATGTATCATCCCTCTTACTTGTACCATCCATCCTCCAACACATTTGTTTGAAACAACAGAATTAATGACTTATTTGTATTCAAAAAAATTCTACAAACTAACAGAAAGATGCAGTATCAATGTGCTACCTGTTACTTTTTTGAAAAACCATTAGCCATGAGCATAATAAGTCTGTATTTTGTTATAAAAACTAAAACATTTCCATTTGAAACACCAATCTTTTGTTATCATGAAAGATAGCCATCTTAAAAATCTTGAAGAAATGTGTTACCACATGAAACTGAAGGCTGTTGTAAGTTTACAGAATTTTCAGTTTCACTTGAGGTGTTCTAAAGTTTAAAGAAAAAAGAAAATCAAACCTACAGTAACATACACATAAAATTTCCACTTTTGTTAATTTGGTCTGCATTGTAACATTGACTTCTAGCACTAAATTTCAGATGCCATCCAATCTGTATATTAAAAACTCCACCAACATTCAACTGTTACCTTTGGACGTATGAAACTAAGAATAGAGGAAATTAAAGTGAATCTTCAATGCAATGGAAAGCAAACTTTTTGGTCTGCAGACTTGTGCAGAAAGACTCAAATATGTATACAACATGCTGGAGAGGAAGAGGAAAAAAAGAACATGTTCTGTGCTTTTAAAATTAGCTAATCTCCTGAATAGCTGGAAAGCGCCGCTTCCCAGAAATTAACCCTTTGGCTTCCTAATCTATATGACAAGAAAATGCTGCTTAAAATGGGAGGGGATAAATATTAAAGCAATCATCGGTTACCTTTAAAACTCTTTGCTTCCTCCTCTGAGGTCTTTTGTTTTCAGTTAGAACCTAAAAAAACATCAAATTGCAGAATAAGTTGTGGTCACAAAGGCAGACACCTCCGATTTTATTATCAAACTGCAATATTTCTTAAATACCCAGAATGCTTTACATGCGGCACTTTAGAGGGCTGACGGAGGCTCTACGCGGCCCCTCCGCCGCCACCCCGACACGCGGCGACGCCGGAGACGGCCGAGGGGAGAGGCCCCGCCGCCCCCCTGGAGCCGGCCTCGCTGGTGCCCCGCATTCCTCACAGCGGCGCCCACGAGGCGGCCATCTTGCTTCCTGCCGCAGCGGCGCCCTCCTCCAGGCGGCGTCGCGGGCGCGAGCCTCGTGCGGCTCCGCGGCGCGCGCCGCGCCCCGCCCCCGCCCACCCCGCGCGCGCGCCCGCCGCCGGCGCGAGGAGCCGCGGGCCGGCCCCAGCCAATGGGGCGGCTGCGGCCCGCAGCGCCCCCCCCGGCCTCCTCCCGCGCTCGCGCCGGCCCTGCCCAAACAAAGGGTCTCCTGTGCGGGCGCCGCAGCGGCCGCCCGCAAGAGGCGGCACGGACTCGCCCCGCGTGCGGATGCGGAGCCGGCGCCGCCGCGCGCCCGCGGCCCCGCGCGCGCGCGCGCACAGGCGCGTGCACGGCCCGGGCGGCGGGGGGTGGCGTAGGTGGTGGGGCACCCACCCGGGCAGCGGCCCAGGGGTCTTTCGGCTCTGCAAGGGCTGCTGCGTGCGGGGTCAGGCGAGGACACAGCCCCCGTGCACCCGCACGCACGCCTCCGTGCACACGCAGAGATGCACGCGTGCGCGTGCCCGTACACACGCATGTGCGCACGCAGGCGGGTACCGGGCAGTGAAGCGGTGGACGGGGCCAGATGCCCTCCCTGCAAGCAACGGGGCCCTCCCAGGCCCCACGGGGGCAGAGGTTGGGGACGCATCGTGGGGCAGCGGTCACGGAGCGTGCGTGGGGCCGAGCACCCGGGGGGCTCTGCTGGTCACGCTCCCGCTCGCACCCCGGCTCGTCCTGGAAAGAGTGAAAATCGACGCTCAACTGGAGGAAGCTGCACCTTTCTTGCTGTGCGCAGCCGAGGGCCTGCCTTCACCGGTTGCCCCAAGCCAAGGGAACCGCTGCACAGCGCCAGCCCCCTCCAAAAACTCTGCCTGGGACCGGGAGCCCAGCACCCACCAGACCCGAAAGCCAGCAGGCTCAGGCAGACCCTGCCTGCCCGCCGTAGCCTGCTGCATGCAACCCACACGGCCCCACGGCAAGATAAGGCTCCGTCTTCATCTACTCCTACAGCACCTAACAAAGCATCTGCTGCAAACAAATTATGATGTGAATAAGCCACCATATAAACATGAAATGCAATTATTTTCCCACATCTCCACCTGCTTGAAATGTTCATCCGGATAGAAGAAGGATGGAGGGGTCACAGCTCTACCACAAGTTTTCACGCGGAGCCCTAACGTATCACACAGACACTTGCTAACCATGGACAACGGACAAATAACAACGGATCTAACACACCACTAGTCACCGAACCATTTACTGAAACCATTTGCAGTTGACATCAAACCAAAAAGTTGGCCATGGATTTATACACTACGCATGAAAACACTATCAGAACATCTTTTCAGCAGCTACAGACTGCAATTTGAAACTGTTTTCTTTATCTACTGCTAAATTACAAGTGTAATTCCTGTCCAGTTATTGGTGCAAATCAATGAAGTAGTGCAAATGCTCAGATGCGGACACACAACTCATTCTGCAGTATATCAATCAAGCAAGAGAAAGCCGTTGCTCATTTTTGTTTTCTGATGCTACCTTGCATTTAAGCTCCTCATTTGTGGCACCAGAGTGCTGTATTAAATGGGATTTAGGATCAAGTGAAATAAAAGTAGGGATTTGTAATGTTTTCCTAAAATACCACAAGTCTACAAGGGTCTTTAAGCATGATAAAACCGAGAGGTACGTACACTCGGTGATCTGATTCTTCTTGCAGTTTTGGCTACCTAAGACGCTTTACAGTCCAGAAAAGAAATATTTAAAAATATTTATTTTGTTTGCTTAGAAACTCAAGACCCAGTATTCTGATTTAGCCCCCAATTTGTTGCGTGCACTGGACAGCACTTAGGTGGTAGTTTCAGGTTTCCTTGTTAGTTAGGCAGTTTCCCCTCCTGTTAGGATGGGTCCTCATACAAAAGGAAAGAAACCTCTTCAAATAAAAATTTCTCTGCAAAAGCTGTAAGAACTGGCACAGAAAATAAGGAGCAGTGAAGAGGCAACTTTTAAAATGCATCCTCTGAAAATAACTAGACCCCAAACTAACCCATTTCCCTGTAATTTAGGCTGCATTACAGTCCACACCCAGGATCACAGAGAATGGCAAAGAAGTGTGAGTTGTAATTATTTTACACACCCACGGAGCATGCGCGGGTGTATAAAATAAACGGCGCTACTCCAACTCCCTGCCCTGCATCCACAGAGTGGGCTGTACGCAGCTTTGCTCATCTTTGCCACACGTTACCAAACTCCTCCAGCCCATGTGCTATCCCCTTACAAAACTCTCAAGTATCATATTCAAGAGCAGTGTTTTTATGTGCGCTCATTTTAAAATTTCACTGGCTTAAATATTTCTGGAGTCCATTGTAAAATAAATACCACAAAGTCTAAATTTCTTGATTATAACTAGGTCTGGCTAGAAAACAAGAATTCCATTTCGCTTTTTTTTTTTTTTTTTTTTTTGAGATTTCAACATTTGGTTGTGTTCCAAAAGTAGAGCAAACCTTTCAAAAATTCAAGAGGAGACAGATGGGATGTGGGAGACCTAAGTTCAAGCCCCTGGTCTGCATCAGGCAAAATGCCCTAAACACTAAGCTGCTCTAATAATTCTCTCCCCCTTTTTACGTTTTAAGCAGAAATTTCATTTGGAACCTTGAGAAACTTTCCCCCCAAAACAGTTGCATCGAGACAGATAGTAGCTGTGAAAGCTTTCTGTTAAATCAGCATTTTCCATTCAAGGAATGGCTTACTGGAAAGTTCCCAACCAACTCTAATTGCAGCATCCTTTTTAAATATGTCTGGCTTTTCGGCAGCATGTTACAAACCCACAAGCAAGCAGGCCCTTATTGTTATTTAATATTTCATGTTACTCAGATTACAGCTATTAAATAAGACGTCTCAAGACACCTTGGTCAACCCAGTGACCTTACACTCAGTGATCTGATTTTTTTGTCGGTTTGTTGACCCCCGGTCCCACTAAACCCTTACCTAACACGAACTAAAGCTCTCCCTGCCAGATGCTTTCAGCCCCAGGTAGGACCCTAGAACGTAGGCGCCTCGGCAAGCCTTGCAGAAAGCAGCCTTTGGAGATGGGGGCTCCCCGCAGCCGCTGGTTTTGCAGCGGCTCTACAGCAAGAGGATCTGCGGTGGCATGTTATGAAACCCTGCAAGTTCACCTCGGTAACTGGAGCTGCTCAGCTTGGCACCCTCCCGGGCCAGGGCCGGGGTGACGGCTACGCCCAGGAGAGCGCTGGCCAGCTGGGAGCCAGATGAGATCCGCGTCCGCTTGCCCAGCCAGAGCCCAGCACAACACCAAGTACAATTACCACGCACCCCAGTCAGCTCGATCGATGACTGCAACTGCCCCAAAGGCAGCGTTTTCTTCCCGAGCGTGTGCTGCTACATCTGCAATGCCCACCTGTGCAAAAGGGGAATCTTTTTTCCAAGGAGAAAATAAACGATGGACCACCTTCCCTATCTATGTGCTGCGTTTGAAGCCTACAAAATCCTTGCCCCACACTGCTACGCATCCAGACAGCCTCAACACGCGTGACAACGCAATGGCAGCAAAGCAGGCCACTTCTTGAAATGAAATATGCTTTTTGGTAGAAAATAGCTGCGAAATAGCCTTCAGTAACTGCTATACTATTTCAGAAAACAGCAGTCTTGGAAAGACAAGACAAAAACGTGGAAGCATCACACTCTTGCGTACGTAAACTTGTCAAACCCTCTTTTCACCATGAAGCATTCCTGCATTATTCATTCTGAGAGGGACAGTAACCCAATATAAAGCCTTTTTTCCTCTTCTTTTTATTTACATTTTTTATTTACCAGGCTGCTCTTTCAAAAAAATTCAGTAAGCAAAAGAATTTTTCCCCTCTATATTTTAGAATTTTTCTTTACCAGCTCCTATAACCAAGCAGCCACGGTGTAAATCCCTCAGGAAGAGGGGCATTACACATAACAATATCGCTACACACAGGGGCTGTGAACTAGAGCCCACAATGCTTTATCCAGACTTTCATGATGTTGCGTCCCTGCAAAACCCATTACATTCAGCAACGTAAAGTATCACTGAAGGTTTATGTGGATGTTATTTTTAAGTGATATTTTTCAAGTCCAATATAGTTTTCAAATCTTTATCTGGATTATGTGTGAATTAATGAAAATAACAGTAACATAACTAACACCAGCTCCAAACATGCAACCGATACTCTCGGAGGGTTGAATGCTTGTGCACACATGGGCACGTGTGTTGGAATATGCACTTCAGGCTACATTCACAGCTTCTACCAGGCAGGCCTTACTCCCTATAACTGCAAATCCACCTAAGTTCTTACGGAAAACCGGCACTTTTGGGTGTTTAAACAGTATGCATAGACTGCCAACTCCTGCACTGGCTATCCTACAGCCATTTAATGTACAGAGCTCTCACTGACTTCATTGTGACTTTTGCATTGTTTAGTTAGAATGAGAAGAGATAATTCCCTTTAAGGCAAAACACCAATGTTTAAACTATGCTGATGCAGATCATGTCTATCCCCTACACCCTCCTCCCAGTGAATCACCTCCAAAAAATGCTTACATTCCACCAACATGAGAGATGCATGACTCTTCTGAACGAGGAATGCACTGAAGCCAACTTCATTTCTCTTAATTATTATGTTCACTTTCTATACCATGGACAGAGACCTACAGTTTTGGTTTTTCCCCAGCTGCCCTCTATTTGAAACACATTACTCCCACAGAAGTCCCAGCTGTGGCAATCCCAGTCCTACCAGTTTGGGAAAACACAATGGGATTCCCTTCCGGAGTGCTACAATCTTATCTAAAGGATAGCTGCTGAAGGGAGTGATATAGTGTTTCCCATCCCCCAACACCTCCCCCTGTATCTCAACATCTTTAAAGAGCTCTCGTAACATATCTACACTGTAGAAATACTTTCCTCTTTCATTTTCTTAGAGCATGGTTTCCAGAGATTACAAATGAGGCAAGGCTTGCTTCTAGGAAAATCTGAAAAGGCACCAGGTTTCATTGAAATACAACTTTATAAGAAAATACCTGACATGTTCTTAAATGTCAGGAATACTTAATTTCCTCCATGCAGTACTCTGAAACTTCATACGAAATTTAAAGAGAAATGAAGGAGGCCTCTGGTGTAGCTCTAAATGCATTGTACAAAATGCGACCAGTTTAATAAAATAAAAGCACACCAAAAAAAAAATCTGCCAAAGAATAAAAACAAGGAATCTCTCAAAGAAAGCAAAAGGAGCGCCCAAAGAGGACAAAGGTGAAGGGGCAAAGCTAATCTGCAAGGAGAAGGTCAGCCTGAGCAACAAGAAAAGAAGTATGTTTAGCCTGGAAAACAAAGGTTGACAGAAAAGCTGGAGTGCTTCCTTTCACCGACCCTGCCAAAACCCTTTCTAAAACATGGCTTTTAGATCACTTCCTACCTCAACTCCACCAATTCTCTCCCATGAGCTTCAAACCCACTGACTAAATATACAAAAGGACGTAACGTCACTACTCTTTTGCTGTAAAAAGTCAGGATCAGTCTCTATCGCCTTTATTGTTTTAATATGTATCTTAAGTCACATTATAGCTGTCCCTCCCCTCACTTTTTTTAAAGAGCATTTAGGAACAGTTGAGACAAAGATGTTTTTGAATGAACTCTAAGCCAAGCTGTTTAAACCTATTTCCCTAAACATTATAACTTAAAATACACTTCCCCCACAAAGAGGAATATATCATATCCCCTCACTGCCACAGAACTTGTCTTTCTGCTTGCCTGCCTTAAAAACAGAACAGACTTCTCTGCAAACCCTGGTAAGCACAGGGCAGAGAGTGGTGAGAACAGGAGGTCTCCCAAGATCTCCATAGCTGACAGGAATTTCTGCCTGCTGTAAGAACATACCCTTTTAATGAAACTGCTATCAAGAAAGCTTTTGCAGGTGCATTCTCCCCAGCATGAACTGCTCCACTCGGAGTTCAAGCTGGTGCAGAGACTTGAACCTCAGTTTCCCACATCCCAAGGCCAATGTCCCAGTGACTTAACTACTGAGACAGCATCTCCCCCTCCGTGGCTCAGGTACCATTGGATCATACGAAGCAGAACGCTTCCAGCAGGACATGGAGGGGAGAGGCTAACTCTGGAGGTCAGGGAATTCAGTTGGGATGTGGGAAATTTATGTTCAACTCCCTACTTACCTGATTTAAAGCCTGATCTTGAACTGATCTCTCTCAGAAGGTCAGTGCTGTTATCACAGGGGCATACAGATTGTCTTTTCCCCTCCTCTTTGTTCCAAAAGTAATGACCTGGGTTATAAAAGGCTGATGGATCAGAAAAATGAGTAAGAAACACAGAAAAAGAAAGTATGTATGGGGGATGTGGTAAAAGACAAAGGGAGACAGGCAGGAAAAATGAAATGAGAAACAGAAGAATAGACAATTAGAAAGGCAGAGAGAGGTGAAAGGGGAAATGCAGCTACAATTTGATCCTGAAGTTTTTAACTTTATTTCCACCAAATCTCTCATTACAAGCAAATTGTTTTATCTGAATTAAAGAGCAAACAGCTTGCCTTCCTTTCTTTTTTAACCTTAAGTATTTTGAAACACAGACCCTCTCCTTACTACAGTCTCCTAAGACTACTCTCATTTCCCACCCTCCCCACATTTTGCCCTTAAATCTTTCTCATCTCTTCATGCCTTCAATTAATTCATTGTTTTGGCCAATACGCTAATATCTGGAACACGGAGTTAAAGCCATACTTACCTCTGATTTTATGCATTTACACAGCAGCAACAAGAATAACTCCAGCTCACTTTAATCTACACCTCTATAGATGACAAGAAAAAGTTACTATACAACCTGTTAAGCTCCAGCAGTAACCCTAAGCTCTCTAAAGCTGTACATTTCCCTTTGCAGAATTTTAAGATGTACCTCAAGCCTCAAAAGAGTGACTTAATTTGCAACTTCTTTGGCTTACCTCAAAAGGTAGCGTGATTGGCGGTGGTGGCTTTTTCAGTTCTTCACATTTTCTCTTTTTGCATATCCGGTGACTAGTTTTGCGTTTCCTGCAACAGCTGCATTCTTCACAATTTGTTTTCCGCAGACAGGGCTCACAGACTCCACACCGCCTTCGTTTCTTTTTCTCTAGCATAGGGAGCAGAGATGAATATGGAACAGGGTAATCACCAGCTGGATTTTTAAGAGAAGATGGCCCTGAGGCCTCAACTGCTTCAGCGTTGTCACTCACGTTGTCCTGAACCAAATTCAGGCTTACTCCGACTCTTCCCAGCTGTGATGAATAATCATTATGCTGCAGTCTTGAGTCAGCTGGCAAATCTGCATTTATGGCTTTTTCTGAGGCAAGAGCAGAGATTTCTGTGCTTGAAGGCAACTCTGAAACAAAACCTTCAGAGAATTGTCCAGAGCTTTCACCAGAGATTTTATCAACTGTGCTTTTTTCCAAATCTGGAGATAAAGTGGGGACATAACCTAAATTCAAAATTAATGTCTCTGCATCAATACATTTAACAAGCTGTTCAATGTCCTCCACTTCAATATTGTTTAAAGAGGTACCGGAAACTGGTTCACATACTGTAAATACGTTTTTTGAGTCAGATTCTGAATTCTCTCTTGTACAGCTCAAATCCAAATTTGAGTCAAGTTCTTTGTGAACGGGTACAAAATCCACGACCAGTTTCGTGTCGGATTCTGCAAGTGAGCTTGCACCTTCAAACTGTAAAAGTGAATTTGATTCAGTGGCAGCTACAGAGCTGGAATTTAAACCAATGTCTTTATTCTCAGAATCTAAATCCCAGCCTGCCTTCAAGCAGGACTCTGCAACCGAGCTTGCATCTTCTAATAAATGTTCTTGTGAGTTAAACTCAGAGGTAACTATAGGTGCAGAATTAGAGTCTTGTTCTTCACTAGGTAGCACCAGGTCCGACTCTGCTTTGATATGGGATGTGGCAAGTGGAACCGACTCTTCTAACAGTACTGCTGAGCTGAGGTCTGAGGTATCGACAGAACTGGAGTCAGGTTCTTTACTGTTAGGCACCAGATCGAAGGGAGTCTCTGCACACACCTTCGAGTTTGATTCAGAGGTGATTATGGAGTCAGAAGGAGAAGATGGAAGCACAGGCACAGCATCTTCAACAAACACTTCAGCCGAACTACCCGAATCGAGATCGTTGGGTGTCTGCTCACAGGGCAGGTCTTCATGCTTGTATTTCACCTCTGAAACTTCTGTATCGTCATCAGTTACCTGACTGCTTGGAACGGAGTCATTTGTTTCAGGTACTTCTACCTCTTTGTCTTGACTGGCACATGTGGTAGCAGGCTCTTCGCCTGCACTACATGGAGTATCTTCTACAGGCAGAGGAGCTAACTCATTTTGTGCTAAATCTTGTTTCAAAACTCTTTCGCCTGCTTCAACCTTTTTTTCTTCTACTACTGCCAGGGCTTCTTGTTCATGTTTTTCCTTTGTTTCTAGCCTTTTTTGTGCTGCAGCTTTCCTGGGTTTTGCAATTGTTGGAGTTTGGGACAATCTACGGGAGAATGATCGGTTACGGAGAGACATTGTAAAGCCATTGATGTTGAAAGAATCCTGGTTATGAAAGAGGATATTGTCGGCTTTCTCCAAACTCACCCAAGATGCTCCAGACAAGGTTCTGGTTACACTGCTCCTGAGAAGTCTACCTGAAGAGCTCATGATTGGTTTCTTTTCTTGCTGTTTTTTCTTAACATCTTTTTCTTGCGCTGGCTTTTTGCCTTTTCCAGAACTAACAGCTTTTGTGGAAGTCTTTGTGGTTTTCTTTCTCACTTGACTAGATTTCTTTTTGCCCTGGTTAGTTTTCCTTTTGCCTAACTCTTCCTTTTTGACTAATCTGGAAGGCCTCGCGTGGTGAGCCATGTCTGCGGAGTAGTAGAAATGTTAAGAGGAGAGATGGAAAAAAATCATGAGCTCTTGAGAGAACTTTTCAATAGAAAACTGCATACTCCCATTGCTGCTCTCTGTGGTGATACAGTGTTAACTCTGAAACAGAAGAAGATATAAAATAGCATTAATATAATTCCAATTAATGAAGGGTGCACATATAAAACTGACCATTTTTTAATATTTAAAAATACACAAGTAGAATTAGAAATACTGGTAGTGGACATTATGTTCAATTAACACAAAAGCTTTGAAAATACTACTATATTGCAAAATGGAAAGCTTGCTTAAATGCCTATAACACAAATCATAGAATAGAATAATCATAGAATTATTTTGGTTGGAAGAGACCTCCAAGATCATCGAGTCCAACCATTAACCTATCACTACCAAGTCCACCACTAAATCATATCCCTTAGCGCCACATCTAAACGTCTTTTGAATACCCCCAGAGATGGGGACTCCACCACCTCCCTGGGCAGCCTGTTCCAGCGCCTGATAATCCTTTCAGTGAAGAAATTTTTCCAAATATCCAATCTAAGCCTCCCCTGACACAACTTGAAGCAAACAGAGCTCAAGTGACCAGGTAACATCACATATTTACTGTTTCACGTCAGTTCTAAGAAATTTGAGTTTTCTCAACCTTATTAGCAGTTCATTAACCACCCCTTCCCTTGAGTAAGACCGGGTACAGTTCACGTCCATAGCTTTTTGTTCAGCAGCGTATCTATCACTGTAAGGCCATTCAGGAAAAAAGAACAAAGCCAAGTTTATTGTGTGTGCGAGCACTCATACACCATCACCAGGGCATCTCTCATTCTTTTACCATCCATTGGCTGCTCACCATAGTACAATTCCAGATAAAATGGGAGAAGTAACTAGCTCCCCAAAGATGACTAACTTGTGGTGTTACAGGGGAGCTGGACCAGGGAAGAATTGCCTTTCCTAGGGTTATCTCCCAGGATAACATACCAGCGCACTGTATTACATTGCAAGCCTTGACTCTGTCCTGTCCAGCTATATCAAACGTATTACACAGGCAGTCATGTCTGCTTCATCACTATGACTACTAACGTATTTGCTTTCAACAAGATACCACGCATTTGTCCTAAGCTTTTGCCCCCGAACACAACTGCAATGCAGAAGTCCTCCAACTCACCAAACACAATTCAGTCATCTCAGAAGACACAACAGATTCTTCATGCTCCACATCAATTTCCTTCAAAGGGGGTTGGGTTTTTTTAAATGTAAAGCAATTCTCATAAGTACATAGTTTTTAAGCACATAGTGCTTTTAAATACCTGTGGAAGGCTTTTAAAGCTTTATTTACCTGTTTGAATAGATCAGATGGGTAGCCTAAAAATGGGAGCAGGCAGAGCCAGAGCAAGAGGCTCTGTAGTCTCAGGCAGGAGGGTGCCTTCCCTTCATCATCATTCCTTTGAATTCCTTAAGCCCAAATCAAGTCACCTACAGGCCACCTGCACCTCACTGGTGGGAAGAGGGAAAGAGAAGGAAGAACAAGCAGCATGGGGATGATGTCTAAAATCCTGACCGCTAAAGTGGAAAAAAAAACCAAAAAGAATCCTGGCTTCTAAAGGAAGTAGAAAAGGGAAGAAGGGTGCTACCATGCTTCTGACACCACCACTCCTTCCTATGACCTCAACCCCACCTTGAAGCCAGCAGGGTGATCTTATGGAGGCTGCACTTGCCCACGGTCTGGTCTGAGCTCTGCTGAAGGTGAGGAGAGCTATGCTAGTGCAGCCCAGTCTACTCAACACCCCAGAAACATTTAATGGTACTACACCAGCCAGGTTTGGCTGGTGTAGGGCAAACAAAAAGGCACAGGGCAGGTGAAGAGTGGCTCCACGAGCAGAACAGACCCCCAGACCATAAAAATATATCTACAGCACAAGGGGTACAGAAAGCTTACAGCCATCGCACCAAACAGCGCTGTACTCCACCAAGATAAACTCACTAGCCCACCGAGGGGATGGTTCAGCACAGCCAACCCACGCAGCCTCTGTGTGGGACCACCAGCTCCTGCCACTCCCCAGACCAGCACGCTGGCAGCAAGCTCGTTTCTGACCGTCTCAGCCCTGAGCAGGCTGCCCAGTGGTCACAGTACCTACCAAGGCTAACAGCAACTCCCCAAACTCCTGTCAAATAGCTTATTTGAAGCATTTCGAAGCCTAGCTCTTGTTTGTTCAGCAGTAGTAAGCTGACTGATCCTGCGTACTACAACATACAAACCAAATATCTTACCTAAGCATGCTGTGATTATTCTGTATCATATCTTCCTATTACATATCAGGTGAACATTATTACTGAGACAGGGTTTTTTCCACACACACAAATAACATTCTAGAGCCAGCATTGCTGTACAACACAAGGCTACACACGCCTGTAAGGTCAGATCAGAAAATAATGCCCAGCAAACACAATAAACAAGCTAACAGCATCCCTGCTCCGTCACGGCAAAGCATCCAACCCAAAGAGACTAAATAGACATGTGTAGTTGTTTATAATCGCGAGTAATGCTTCAAAGGCCACAGAAGAGATCCGAACAGCTCCCGCAGAAGCACTCTATAGAAGCTGGGTCAGACACTGAAATAACAAAATAAACACAAAGCTGAAATGAAAGTAATCCGAGTGCTTTCCTCCCCCTACCCTTCTCCAGAGACGCGCGGGGGAAGGGGGACGTGGCCACCACTACTCACTCCATGAGCCGAGTGTCAAAGGGCATCGGCATCACGTCTGCAGGTCCACGAAACAGTTGTCGGCAGCCCGCAAAAAGCTTCCCAATTTCTTGTGGTTTTGACAGAGACTGGGCTCCTCATTCCAAAGGATAGCCTGGAGGGCTGCAAAACCAGTTGGAAGCAAGCAGCAGGCAGCGTATCTGTAGCCATTAGCGGCCAGCCCTACATAACAGTGGCAGGAGAGGAAATGCGAGCTGCTTTCGCAGACTGCAGCCAGGAGAGCAAGGAAGCACGCAAGCAAGAAGGGCCCGGCAACATGGCAATGTGTGAATCAGGAGGGGAACTGAAAAGATAAAGTTTTTTTTTCTTTATCAGCCCTGAAACAGAAGCACAATGACGAGAGAAAACAGGAGATCTGGAGTGGAACCAGAGACTGGATTTTTGAAGATACAGAATGAGTAGCATGCTTTGCTCATATTACATCTACATAAGCAGTTGCCACTGCTGTTGTGGAAGTCTGGGAAGCAGGATCACCAAAATTATCAAACAGAAGCTTCATTTACAACAAATTTATAATTTTTTTTAAATCATTATAATTACATGATAATATGTTTTTACCTACATTTGGAAATTGCAACATGGTTGCTTCAGGACTGAAGAAGCAAAACCAGCCCGGTTTGTTTTTTATTTCTTTTAATAGAGAAAAATGTACCTGTCTGGCAAGAATGCAGAAAAGTATCAAAGCCAAAGTGTTGCTTCTTTTCAGGGCCAAATTTAGAGGCTATGAACATTGAGTGGTTGAAGACTTCCCTTTTTCTTGGTAAACAAAGAATGCTGATATTTGTAAGAAACTGACTGGCATTTAAATGCTGCATTAAAGATGGCAAAGGCTGCTAGTATTCGTCTTGCTCAGAGATGACAATACAGGGGCACAAGAACAGCAACAGTTTTATCCATTTTGTCATTGGAGTGACTTTAGGTTTTTCAGAAGAGATCTGGGTGATAGACCCCTAAAGGAATTTTTTTTTTTTTTTCCCTCCAATTAATACTTAACTTCAGTTATATTTGTCTGGGACTCTGAGCATCTGACCTCCAAGGTGACTGCAAGCTCTTGGGAGAAATGCCTGTCAGCAAGAGATCTTTGCTTCCCTTAAAGAAAGCCCATAGTCTTAATGAATACTAGTCCACCACAATAACCTTAACCGCTAGATAAAACACTGCCTAACATTATTTAAATAAAGTGTCTAATAAAACCAAATTACATTCTTATTTCTTTATTTACTCTTCCACATTTAGGACCAACATATTAGGTAGCTACAAGCTCAGTATTCAAGTTTTGTTTTCTGTAACACTAGGAAATATTTTACCTTCCCTTTTCCATTTAAAGCACTGGTAATGACTCTGTTGATGCCTGCAGCAGTTGCAAATTGCCTCATGTCACTTCTTAAGGACAACAAATGGCTGTATCACATTGGTCACATTTCATAGCAAGAAATTAATTGTATTTCCAAAATATTTGTGTGGACTTAGCAGGATTATCAAACATAAACCTCATGGGGCAATACAATAACTTGGCAGTTTTCCACCAGCCTGGAGAGAAACAAACTTACTTCAATGCTCTCTTCCGAAAGCCCAATCAGGTGGGAGCTACCATACCCCCCCCCCCCCCCCCCCCCAAGAGCAGAGGACAGGCGTCTCTATGAAGCAAAATGCATAATAGGCACAGGAGGGTTTGCAGGGAACTGCCCTAGATAATAACAGTGCATCCCAAAGCTGCTTGTTACTTGAGCTGACTTATCTCTTCTAATTCATGTGCAAAGCTGAAAGCTGGTTTTAAGGCCAGTTGCTTAAGTTTTGCTCATTCACAGTAATAAATCTGGAGCAATCCCACTGACTGCTATAATCCTCAACAAATACTGCTAAAAAGCTAATCAAGGGCTAAATCTTTTAGTCCCATCTTGGTCAAAATTCCAAACAATTATAATGAGAATTTTGCCTACAAAGTAATTGGGGAATTTAACCCCATACTGCTGGAATGCCTCCAGAAAAAACCACAACCAACAAAACACCACCCAACACCACCACCCCCCCCCCCCGCT
The DNA here is from genome assembly GCA_009819775.1 of Phoenicopterus ruber ruber. Classification (NCBI taxonomy): domain Eukaryota; kingdom Metazoa; phylum Chordata; class Aves; order Phoenicopteriformes; family Phoenicopteridae; genus Phoenicopterus; species Phoenicopterus ruber. Next base: position 4,945,734 of record CM020221.1, read on the forward strand.
TTTCTTATTTACTTTCCCTTTACACAAAAGGATAAAAAAAATAAAGCAAGTTTCCCTTTTAGAGGTAGTTTCCATCAAGATTCTGTTCCATAACTTGATTCTTGTTGGAGGACAGAGGGAAAAAAAGAGATTAAAAGATGTGTTCTCCTAAAAATGGTGGCAGCTTTTTTATGGCATCATGAAAGACAGCAAGTGACCCCTGAACAAACACAGCTGCATGGGGGAAAAAGTGACACAGCTAGGACTAGTTGAGCCTGGTTTCACTACAGTCAGATGCACTAATTAAATACATTTTGTTTCAGTGTTTAGGTATCTTTTTAAAAGTCACTTGAGATCGGCCCTATGGGGAAACAAGACCTGGAAGCTTTCATAAAAGCCACTTAATACACAGGTCCCAAGCAATAAGGGCCATAATTGACTTAGAAGTTGTCACATAAGCTCAGATCTACAACTTTGAATTGAAAAGTATCTCAATTTCCAGCAGCAAACACTCGAGAGGAAGATGCAAGAGACACCAGAGAAGACAGACATGAGAAAAACTGACCCTCATGTTAGGTGCAAAAGCTTTTTTCACAGTCTTTCAGGATTATGTCATATCATCTGTATATTATTCCCAGCTGCACCAACGTCAACCTGCTTTTCAATCTTGCCTAATTCCCCGTGTCTATGGATTGCTTTGTACAACACTTTGTATATGAAAAGAAGGGAAATGGGTTAGGAGCAGGGAATTAGCTTTAATTTTCCCTTTCCCCCCTTCTTTAATCCTTGAGTACCCATTTGGTTTTGGTTAAGAAACAAAAATGAAACTTCTCATCTGCCTTCTCAGTACCATGAGTTATTTCATACATAGTCTTGAAAAGAGGCCTCTCCCCCTTCCCAGGGCAGGCGGTGGGATTTCCCTGCGCTCCCTCCGCAGAGGCACCCCCAAGGTCCTCCCTCACTCACCACCCCGCAGCCCCCAGACCTCTCCTCCCACAGTCCTGTTTCAAGTGGCGTTTCTATAACCTCACATGCCATTCCAGAATACTGTTTTCCATTTTACTACGTGTAAGTTTTCTGATTTAACTTTATAGGATTATGCCACTCTTAAGGCAATTGGGCATATTTTATCCACATATATTAAACCTTGACTTAAGTCGACACTTTCCAGTAGCATAACTGCAAATCTGGGACAGGCACTGCAGGATGCCACCTCAGCTTCTCAAAGGTGTACACTCAAAGCATAATCCTTTTCCCAGTGACATCAATAACACCAGATGATGTTGAGCAGACCAAGCACCAAGGCCTTCATCCTAAATTTTTGTCCTCGCTGCGCCCGGAAGGCCACCTCTGTGCTTGGAGAGTAAGCGTGGATAAGGCAGGACTGCCACCACGACCTACTTCCCTCCGCCGCCTGGGGAGCTGAAAACAGCTGCGAAATACACACTCACAATGAACTCAGTAAGAGATGTCGATGTTTAGCATTTTGCAATGTCATGACTTCAGCATGCATCTTGGAGCCTGCACAGTAAGTGAAACAGATAAAAAAATACCACAAAAAAAAAAGCCCTCCGGGTTTAGGGAAAGCTCTATTAGAATGATTTAAAAAGTGTGGCAAGGAACCACACATGCTTAAACCACAAAACCAGATTAAGCCTCAGACGAACAACTGGCACCAAAAATCCATTGTGAAGACTCACACCGAATGCGCAAGCATCCTCCCTCCCGCCCAGGCAGGAGCACAGGCTTGCTTTAACCTCTGTTCAGCGCAGCCAAACATTGACCTCAACAGGGGGAATGCTAAAAAGTAAAAAGACACCAGTGATTTCTAAGGGTTCACCAAATGAAAGCCCTTTCCACCAGAACACTCCAGGTACTTTTGAATAAAAAAGCAAGCAAGCAAACCAAACCCCTCAGCTAATTATATGCTCCTCTAATTCTGCATTTATGCTGGTTTAAACACAGATTTTTTTTTTTTTTTTTTTTTAATAATATTTTACTCCATTCTTCCGGCGGCTTGCCTTTTCTTAACAAAAAAAGAAAAACCCGCTAACTGAATCACCTTATCTCAAACTCAATTAAAAGAAGGGGGAGGTGGAGGGAAGAACCTTCAGGCAAAGATTAAGCCTGGAAAATTTCAGCCTGAAAGGTGTTTTGAAATGTAAGTAACTGAAAACAGAAAGCAGGATGGACATGCTTAGGCCAGCTTTAACAACCACAGGTAGCAGACCAGCCGTAATAAAACACCATCAGTCAAGACTTTGAATTATTACACAGTGAAGACTTGGGTCTTACAGAAACCATAAATATCAGAAAGTTCCTTGGTCGTGTCTCACCTTGAATCTTTCCCCAAATACCTGCTTTGTGCAACCCAGCGCTCCCTTGTCTCCTCCAAGCACAAGTCCAGAAGGACTGAGCCTCAGCCTGAGGGCCGCCACCACCACCTGCCCTTGTGCTGCCAGAGAAACTGCTTCTGAAAGGCATAAACCAGCCTTCTCTTCTTTACAAACAGGGTCGACCAGGCTACCTGCCCAATTTTGCCCAGACCAAGCTACATTTTCTGGATTCAATCTCTACTCCTAATCTGTGTTGACTGACATCAATGAAAACAAGGTGATTACTGCACAGAATAGCCTTCTGCCTCTCCACAAGAGTACCTTAAAAATAGTACCGAGCACAGCTGGGAAGAGCTACTATTTGGAAGATTATTTTTTTAATTATTATTGTTTTCACAGGTTTCTCCATTGGCTTTAAATTTCAAAGAGACGCCTTTGCCCTAGAAGTCTTGGTCACGTTTAAATATCTAACGCTGCAAGTGCATCTTTGCCCAGTTTTGCCGTTACTGCATTAACGCTTCTAGAAGGGCAGCTCTTTGGCCAGATCCACGCCGGTGCATCTGCCCTGGCCAGCTTGTTACAGGGGCCGACTCTCACCGCCCCGTACGCGGGCACACACTGACACTGGTGTGCTGGTGCCCTGCTCTAGATGCCTACTTGCACGCTCCCCTCTCCTCCTTAGAGGAGTAGCATCTCGCCACGCTGGGCTGCTGCTACGTAGGCCGAGATGCAAGTGATGCGGACTACGTCGCTCTTTAAGTATCTTTGGGGTGCAGGATAGGCTGGCTGGGTGTAGGACAGGCTAGGCACACGATTGGCGCGACTCTTTTGACTACCGCTGCGGCTGGTCCCTTTGCAAACCCAGCACGCTCCACCGCTCGCTCCTCGGGCATTAGCGGCCATACCTTTGTAAGGTTAACCGGTCCTGCCTCCCAGCAGGCCGCCGGGTCCTTTTTCCTTACCCATCCCATCCGGCAAAACGCATCCTTCTCCCCTAGCTCCATCACCAGCCCGGCAGGGACCATCCCCGCCAGCACCAAACCTCCGGTTGCGACAAGGCCACCACCTCTTCTCCCCCAGCTCCAAGGGCAGCTGGATGGGCACTCGGCGCCCAGGAGCACCTCGGGGGCTGCAGCCCCGCCGCGCTCTGGTTCCTTTAGTGCAGGCAGGCGGACCCCGGGGGGGAAGGGAAGGGGCAGGCAGGGCCCGCCTAGGGGGGGAGGCAGCGGCTCCTCGTGGCCCGGCCCCGCCGCTGGCCGTGCCCCCCCAACCCCAGGAGCCCTCCCCGGGGCTGCAGACAATGGGGCCGGCCGCAGCGGGAGCGCCGGGGACCCGCAGCGCCCATCCGGACGCGCCCGGCCGCTCCCGCGGCAGAAGCGGGGAGCCGCCCCCGGGGATGCTCCCCCCGGCCCCGCACACGCGCGGCACCTCCAGAGGGTGATGCTGCTGCTGCTGCTGCGCGGCCCTCGCTCGCCTCTTTTTCTGGGGGGTGGCTGCGGGGGGTTTCCGGCTGGCCGGGGGCCCCGGCTGCCGGGCAGGGTCCCTTTAATTGTTCCCTGCCCTCCGCGGAGGCTACAGGCAGTTTCTCTCGCCTGGCGGGTTTTTCCAGGGAGGCTCTGGCTGCTGCAGCGCAAACACGCTCCAGCACAGCCAGGGAGACCGGACTTTTTCGCTCTTTCGGCCAACAAACTGCGTTTTGCATTTGAATAACCCCCAGCCTGCCCGCTTGCCTTCCTCCCCGCCTCGAAACGGCCCGACCCGCGGGGCTCCGAGCCCGGCCGCGGGGGTGCCCCTGCCTCCCCCTCCCCACTCCACCCCAGCTCAACTTTGCAAGGAGCCAAGCGGCTAAGCGAGAGGGGAAGGGGGGGAAATAGGGGGATAAAAAAAAAAAAAAAAGGAGCGGGGGTCCGAAAGCAGAGGTCTCCGTCGCCCCCCCGCCCGCAGCAGCCCCGGGACCCGTCCCACACACGTACCAGGGCTGCGGCGCGGCCAGCCCGCAGCTCACAGGAAGGGGCGATGCTGGCATGGCTTGGCGGTCCGCGCTCGGAGGGGGGCGAGGCGCGGTTCACGGCCCGGGCCCCCGCGGGCGGGCGGCTCCCATGGCGCGACGAGCCCAGGCGCGGGAGAGGGAGCCCCGGGCCGCGAAACGTGCTCTCGGCGGCGGCGGCGCGCGTCGCCCCTGGCCGGACCCTCCGGGAGGGAGCGGGGAGGGGGCGGCTCGGCGGGGCGCTCGCCGCACCGAGCCCTCCCGGCAGGCGGCAAAACGCGCCCTGGATCCCCGCGGCTGGAGCGGGATTCGCCGCGCCCCCCCCCTCCCACGCCCCCGCGCTGGGGGGCGACCCGTTGGTAGCAGCAGCGCCGGGGCTGGCCCGGCACGGCCCCGGGGAAAGAGCCGCGGGGGTGGCGGTGGTCCCCTCCCTCCCCCCCCCCGCTGCCCCAGGAGAGCTGCAGTCGCCGTGCCAGGCTGGTAACACCGGGGATTGTTTAACAACAACAAATAAATAAAATGACGATAATAAGAGAAAAGGCAAATTATTCCGTTACTTGCAGAGGCTGCAGTTTGACACCGCATGCCTCCCGACCAGCAATGGAGGTGACACCCTCTGAAATCATCCCTTTTTTTAGGCTAGAAGAGGGAAAGTCTGATCAGTGGTGACAGACAAGAGCTTCACCAGGGGGCCGAACCCCCTTCTCCTTACACATGCCACCCAGGAGGACCCCCAAACACCAGAGTCCACCCGGGCCTGGCCATCCCACGAGTGGAGCAAACACACCCAAAAGCATGGGGAGATGCTGGCTGAGAGGAAGAGCAGCTGAGCCACCCTCTCCCTCCCACAAGGAGCAAAAAAACCAAAAATAATGAGCCTTGCTCTCCCCACCCCCCACCTCATCCATCAAGAGCCACCGATTATGATATTTGCTGCTCCTTCCCAGGGGGAAGGGGTGAGCAAACCATTATAATAAGAGGAAGAGTCAGTCCAGCCTTCTCACACTACTCATTATCACTACCGCCTTTTGTCAGAGTGGAAAGCAGGCCACCAAGTCTAACGTCTTCAGACTGGAAAACAGATGTTGGAAGTGGGATCTATGAAACAATATACCCCAGCAATACTTTTTTTAAAAAAGCTTCATTATTAAGTCTCTAGTTGTTGTAGTATGAAGCACTTCAAACATGAACCAACTCATTCAAATGCGAGCCTGCAGAGAGGCTTTTCTACTGCATACAAGAGAGCAGTACTGTCCACGTCCACTCCTGTAAAGATGCTTTAAATGCCAGTGTTTCGCTATTTTAATAGACATGTGGGAAAGCAGAAGCAGTGGCACAGATCTGCACAGCTCATTGCTACCGCTGCAGTTCAGTGCCAGTGGGTCGGTACCCCATCACCAATTTGTACCTCCATCCTCTTCTCTCCTCCCCTTTATCTCCTTGCAGTGAAAAAGGAATACGGTCTGGGAATCCTAGCCAAGCTCACAGACATTTCAGATGCAACAAGGTGAAACCAACACCACATACACCTGAGTTTTGAACATTTGCCTGATCAGCTCTCAGTGGCAGGTAATTTTAGCAATGCACATGAGCTCTCTTTGCTGAGTGTAACCATACCATCTCCTCCTCAATCTGACAGTTTGCTGAAAAGTCTGCTTTTCTAGAGGGCTGGATATCAAGACTTCTGTCATTCCAAAGACCTGCTCTGCTAAAAGAAGAGGTAACATAAGCTATTTTTATAGGATAAAATAATAGATGATTTGAGAAGTAAAAGAACTATTGCTCCCCAAGCACTGCACACAGCAAAAGTAAGTAGAAGGAAAGGGAACTTGATGATGAAGCCCCACATAAGCTGAGTATATTTCTTGGAAAGATGGTAGTAAGTTGGAAGTTGTGGGCTTGAACAAAATGCAGCGTGAGAAATCGGTAACTTGGAGGAAAGCAACAAACCAGAAGGGCTAAGGCTTGGTTAGAATAAGCAGGATAACAGGAGCACCCAAACACCAACATGTACAATAACAGCTCCATTAAAAACATGCCAAAGGCTAGAAAACAAACAAGAATTAACAACTGTTCGTTTTCACACACACATACACTCATGGTCTTTTTCAACACTAATAAATATCCCAGGAAGCATCAGGTGACAATCTTTCCTGGCAACAGTAAGATACTCACCCTACCAAAACAAGCCAAGCCTAAGTGTTTGGAGAAAGATCTCACAGTAATGACTGTCTGGGCAACAAAGTGGTGGATGAAATCCTTTCATCAAAATGCAAAGTGAGGCACGTGGGGGGAAACGTGGAAATCACAGCCTCTGAATTAGCTACTACCATTCAAAACAGAGATCCTGGTACTGTGACAGATACTGCTGTAAAACTGTTCTGTGTGCTCAAGTGGAGTGTTAGGAACCATTTCAAAAGGAGGGGAAAACAGAACAGGAAACATCACTACACCATCATTATTTAGCCCAGATCTATTGTCTGCTTAGATCTTGAATATAACATGCAGTTCCAGTCTGCTTAAAAGGTACAAAACGGAACTTAAAAAGGCACACAGAGAAATGTAGCAAGAGTGGCCAAAAGCACAAGGAGCTGCTAATTACACCCAAGATTTTCACCCTAGAAAGAAGGCAATCTGGGTGAAATATCAACCAATATATTATAAAAACAAGAGCATAGAAAGTGTTGTCAGAGAGTGAACACCCACTGTTTCTCCAAAGTAGAGGATATCAAGTCAATTTATCAAAGAGATGCACCAGAACAGGAGACAGCTACTTCTTCATGCAACATGTTGTCAAATCAGAGAACTCATTGCTATCACACATTGCAGATGCTAAGAACTTTACAGGTTAAATTTTTTTTAAAGGAAAATTCATGGTAGAAAGTTTAATCAAAAGCTACTTAACACAAAAGTACTATTTTAGCTACACGTTAGTTGAAATTGGAAGAATGTGCTGAGAATAGCCCCGTATGCTACTCAAGTCTTCTTCCCTGCATACGTGCTACAGGCTACTGTTGGGGTAAAGTTTTAAGCTGGTGGACCTTTGGTCCAACATAGTGCTACCATGCCTGTGTTTTTATCCAGAATAACATGCAAATTGGTACATACCGGCAGAATAAGACTGGACAACACAATACCAATGAATACAGTGCATAAACCCATAAGTAGCTCCGCATTGCGGGCAGCTCTAGCAAAATTTGAGTCTGTGGTGAGTATCAGAGAGCTGCAAGGAGTAGTTGCTCCCTGAGAAACAAGGAGCCCCACACAGCAACGGCCAGCAGAACAAGGACCTCCCTAGCCAGCACCCAGCTCCACTGCACACACACAAGGCAAACAGGACAGGCCCAGGGGTGATATCCATATCCAGCCAGGAGTTCAGATAATAAATCAGCTTCCAGGAGATGAGACAGGTCAGAGTTTGAAGTAAAAAGTCAATCTGCAGGTCAGAAGCAGGTTTAGCAACCCAGTAGGTAAGCAAAGTCAGACACAATCCAAGTAGACACTGAGCAGGGTCCATGATGACTAAACAGGACCAAGGCTAGGCTCCAACTCAACAGAACCCATAGCTTGGCCAAGGCTGAGCTTAAATAGACCTCCCAGCCCATGGGCAGAGGATGTGGGTGGAGGCCTCAGGTGCAGCTGGTTGGGTCCGTTAAGGCCTATTAGTGCCCTCAGGGCCCTGACCCCTGCAACAGAACTATTCAGGTATGTTGTCCCTAAATCAGTCCTGCAGAGTCACCTGGATCAGACCTCTGCAACAGGCACGGTGTCAGTCCAGGCTAGGGAAGGTTAGATGTGCCACTGATGCTGAACCTAAGTTAAGCACTCCACAAACCAAAAGCTCTAGGAATTAGACTGCAAAGACACCTATGCTGCTTTGTAAGGGAAAAATTGGATCTAAGCAGGCCTATCTTGGCTAGCCCTGACTCCCTCATAGTGGAAACGTGATGCTGAGACAACAGAGCTGTCTCCCTGTGCGATTACAAAGCATGGATTAAAGCATCTACCTTGCAAAGCCTCCCTCACATTTATTAGCTCAGATTCCAGTGTGACAAAGCGACCAGCCTGCTCCCAGACCAGATGTGGCCTCGAAAGCTATACGCTGCACTGATGCGGTGCTGTGCCTGCAAACCCAGCTGAACACAAGCCAACCACCGTTAATGCCTTTGTATTTGTAATACAGATTATCAGATAAATCACCCACAGCATTGTTAGTTGGCAGTATTTGAAAGAGAAAAGTCTTGAACAACATGAGTTTAATGCAGAAACTCTTGAATTCTAATTGTGGTTTTGACAATGACTTCCTCATTTAGTCTTTCTTGGCCCTGGTTCTGTAGATAGTATCTACCTGCCTATTTGGCACTGAAAATAAGTTAACATTTGTAAGCATGCTGAACACAGATAGTTTAAGCGTTAATACCATTTTACATGAAGTAAGGCTAGAAGGGACTATGATTTCATCTTCCGATGCCCATTATACAGGCCCGTTGCATTTATTCTAAATATTTCCTATCAGATGTTCCTCACCTGTGGTGACAGCAGTTTGCCCCTGGTTTCTATTTTTTTTTTGAAATCTTGGCCCTTAGTTCACTGCATGGTTGTGCATGAGCAATACAGAGCATGAGTGCAGAATGATTGTGTTGTGCCTGGCCAGTAAACACTACATCTGGGAAGACATGGGTAATTTTGCATGCACCTACCTGGCATTTTTGGATGTTTCAAGTCTACTGCACTTTTGCAGTAAGCCATGTGATACCAGAGGGCATGAAGTGCACACCTCTTCCCTGCACCTGAAAGAAAGGAAGAGGCCTGCTTAGCTAGAGAAACTTGGCACCACTGTATTTGCAGCCTCAATGGCTTCGGAGAGTCAAATATTTCTGTTCCTTAAAGACGTCACTGACATGCTATGGGTAGGGACTGTCAGGGTCCTGAGGGTGCCAACAGGTGTTAATGGCCCTGACCAGCCTCACCTGGGGCCTCCTCCCGCACACCTGGTCCACGGGCCCAGGAGCTCCATTTAAGCTCAGGCCTGGCCACGCAATCTTCCCTTGTCTAAGCTATGTTGTAGGTGTGCTTGTTTTGAGTCCTGGCTCTGGTCTTGTTTCTTGTCTGGACCTGGCTGCTAGATGGATCTTGGACTAGTCTCCTACTGTTCCTGCCTTGCCTCTCTGGATGGACCCTAGACCTGCTTTGTGCCCTTGCTGTGACTGTTGATGGAGCCTGCTCCCAGCACCCAGCTCTGCCTGTCCTGCGGTGGGACTGCGCCCTGTCGGTGAGGAACCTGCCTGTGCCATGGTTACCCTTGGCTCCTAGCTCATGTCATCTCAGGAAGCAGCACTGGCCTGTCTGCTTGCTGACAGAGATAGAGAGCTCAAGATGCCATGCTAGCAAGGAATTGAGATTTGCTTGAGTATTTCTAATCTGCAAGCCATAATGCCTGCTGCTGAAGAAAAAAAATCCTCAAATTCCTGAGTCACATGTGGGAAAAGTTCTGTACTTCTGGTGGTTTTGGATATGCTTTGGGGCAAATGAACAGACAACTAGATAGATGTTATTTCAGATCACTAACTAGCAAAGACTAGAAGCAAGTATAAAGTGGAAAAAAATCTTTCTGATGCCTATAGCCCAGAGGCATGACGCTTGAGGATAATTTGTACAACTGTCTCAAAACAGAGCTTGATGTACCTCAGCATTTTAAGAGCACTGAAAATAATCTTTTCAGCAACAACTGCCATGAGAATAGCTTACCTAACTTTAGCCTTGATAGTTTATTTCACTTGATAAATATTTGAAACATCTTTACAAAAACAAGCATCCTCAACAACAAAAAAATCATAAACAAATTACAGCCATTGATAAAGCTACCTACCTGCTTGAATTTTTCTTCAAGGTAGCAGCTCTGCTCTTGAGTATTTTGACTTTAATGTCTTCCCCTGTTTATCATCAATCTGCCAGGAAAGGATGACATAGTGTCAGGCATGAGTGTAACCTGAGTGACATTAAAAATGCTGACGACTTTTAAGAATGGGTCATAAAAGAGAAGTCACCAGAGAAATTCTGTAAAAGGCATAAACAGTTCAACGTAAAAGATGAAGTGACAGCAGTGAGAATGTTAAGATTTGAAGGTACAAACAATGAACTAATATAGAAGCTACGAAAGAAAACAGTAGTTCAGAGCATTTTATATCAGCAAGTATTAAAAAAAAAAAGCTATACACATAAAACTAATTGCTGAATTCCTTTGTTAGTGTATCTCTGAGGTGTTCTGTTTAATTTTGCAATGCAGGTTTCTTACTGCTTTCCTAAACAGTATGCACTCATGGTGCACGCTTCCCTAAATCACAAGGGTTGACAAAGTACTCTCCTGAAATATCTTGCCTGTATCCAAAAGAATTAACAGCCCACTTATGCAGTTACCTGATTTTTCTAGTCAGTGGTGAAACTCTAGAAACTAGATGACTTTCAGCTGTGTTAGTGTAGCTGCAACACTTTTCTGTGTGAAATCAGTAAATAAATTAAGCTTCTACAGTTGGAGCTGTTAAAGCAGTATGATAGCTGTGGCAGGGGGGAGGCTTTTCCTGAGCAGAATCCCCAAAGAATACAAATTGGCTGGGGAAAACCCCATCGACAGTGACTACAAAGCTTGCTTTGATAACTCTTAGAACAGTTGCTTTTCCATTAGAGACTTAAACATCAGAGTGACTTCAACAAAAACTATGAATTTCCAAGGTATATTAAAAAAATGTAGAAAGGCTTGACAGTTTTCTGCTATAAAGGACTTACTCCACATTTTCTGGAAGAAATTTGTCCATCTTTGCTATGTATTTTTTTATTATTGGAAAAAAATGCGTATTGTAACAGCCATTTCCCAAATATATAAATGACATAATGATCAAACAGAGCAAAATAAAGTTTTCCCAATGCTGAAGCAAACTTAATTTTAAGGAATGTAACCTATTAAAGGAAAAAATGAGTAATTTCTGTTGAAGGCAGTTTGACACAAGCAGGAAGAAAAAATGTTCCAGCAAATTTGTTTGGAAGTGGGTTCATTTTACTTGCGCGAGCATTGAGATCTGTTTGACTGTTTTCTTCACGTTAAAAGACCGACTTTTTTAAAAGGGATTTTGGTATATGAAATACTTGAAACTCAGGTCAAGACGTATGGGGCAAAAAGCATGTGAGAAATATATGAGTAACTGCAGAAAAGTGAGAGAAAAGCTGACAGCATTAACTTTCTCACCAGTGTCTGGCACCAGGTACGCTCGCCTGCCTTATACCAGGCACCAGCATTCAGAGCGTGTGCGGCTGAGTTTTTTTTCAAGACTTGAGGATAAAAGTTTAACTAAATGCCTCCTGGAAAGCCCTATACACTATATTCAACAGAGATATTGCAGAAAACCTAAAAAAATTGCAAAAAATGTTGACAGCTGCAGAGATGATACTGGGTTTGACCTTTCTGATTCTAAAAAAGTGGAACTTTTTTGCTATATCTACTTCCCTTTCTGATGCATTTTGAAACTTGGATATGAATAAAAATACTGAGTATTTTTTGCTAGATATGAAAGCGTAACCATAGATAAAAGAAATACTGATGTTCTAGCACGAAGTTTAAGTAGCTATTTTAATACTTAAAAAAAACCCACTGTATTTTACTGTATAGCCTAATTAAAACCATTTAGGTTTTGGTTGCATGCACCTACAGCTCTAAAAATACGTGTTTGTTGGAACAGGGCGTCGATGACCATTTTTAAGCAGCAGCAGGCGATTCCCGGGGGTACCAACCCTTTAGACCGCCAGCCGAGAAGCCGGCTCCTCGCCCAGCCGCCCGCCCCGCTGCATCGTGCGGGCCGCTCTGCTCCGGGGCAAGTAAACGGTGAGAACCGGCCCCTGCGGCAGCTGCGGGCGGGCTAACCCGGGCCTTACCCGGGCGACCCGCGGCCTCTTCAGGCCGCCGCCTGAGGGGAGGGGCCGCCCCGCCACCGCCGCCTCTGACGCGATCCGCAGGCGCCGCGGCGCGGCCCGGCGGCCCGGCGGCCCCGGCCATGGCTCGGCGCGGCCGGGACCGCAGTGACGGCGCGGGCCGCCCCGAGCTCCGCCCCTGCGCCGCGGCGGGGGCGCCGCGCGGCACCACGCGCTACCCGCGCCGCCCGCTCGCCGCCTGAGGGAGCCGCCCGCGCCCGCGCCCAGCCCTGCCCCATGGCTTCCCCGGCGGCGGCGGGGCCCGGAGCCGCGCTGCCCCCGGGCGCGGCGCGCCGCGACTTCTACTGGCTGCGCTCCTTCATCGCCGGAGGTGGGTGCCCCGGGCGGGCCCCTGCCCGGCGGCGCGCGGTGCCCGGTCTCTGCGGGCCTCCCGCGGGCTGCCGGGGGCGGGAGGCCGGGCTTTGCCGGGGAGAGCAGGGGAGCCGAGCCAGGACGGGCTCGTGCGAGGCCGCGCCGCCCTGCGAGGCGCCCGGCCGGGCCGCGCTGCGGGGGCGGCGCGGCGGGCAGGCGGAGGTCACTTCCGTGTCAGTATCCCCGGCAGAGCTGCTGCGGCGGGTATCGTCACCCGGGGAAGCCGGGGCTCTCCCCTCCTGTTTTTCCGCCGTCATTCCCCTGGTGTGCTAACGCGGGTGGCTCGGCACACGCAGCTGCCTCGCACGTGTGTCAGAACCAGCGAAGAGCCCCGAGTAGTCGCCAATTAAATGGTCGAAGAGCCCAAACCCTCGTTGGGGTACTCGGGGAAGGCGGGTTATCCGTGTCCCGAAGCGAGTGCAGCAGGTTGTGACGATGAAGGTGGTGGGAAGGGGGAGCAGCCCGGCAAACAGCCCCACGTTATGAACCTCTTAGGGGAAGAAGCCTATTTATTCTTCCCGTAGGGTGTCGTCCCAGCTGTCTGGTTTGCAAGGGGGTAGGAAGACGTTTTGTTGGTTTAGTTCTCACGTCGGGCTGCACTCGCAGTTGGATCCTCGCTCTGAAGTAGCGCGGGGTACACTGCAGGCAGTAGCCAGCTCCTTTGGGGAGAGCAGCTACGGCAGTTCTCCGCAGCAGGGAAGGAGGAAGCAGGGTGGAAAACTCCTGAGTAACTTTCTCTGACAGCTTCTGCTGTGACTTCATCAGCTGAGAGAGACAGGGTTTTTGTAATCAGGAAAAGTAGCTTACGCATTTCATTAAGGCCTTAAGGGTTTTGTAACATCCTTCTGGTAGAGGTTGTTTACTTGTCATCGGGGCTTCTTCCAGTTCCTGAGTTTCTCCTCCCCTATTCCATTTAAAAATACACCAGAAAAATCCCTTATTTATCTGCTGACGTAAAGAACTTTTGCATCCCATCACTCTTCTTTTTCCCCTCTTGGAAAGGTGTCGCGGGGTGTTGTGCCAAAACAACTACTGCACCACTGGATCGAGTGAAGATTTTGCTGCAAGCTCATAACCACCATTACAAACATCTAGGTAAGATGGCTGCTGCGCGTCTAATTTTTGGTTTTAAATGCGATGTGTATGGCTTGGGTATGTTGGTTTAGTCAGCGATGTGGCTGGTAAAAAAAGGCGCTGATCGGACAGAAGGTTGTATCTGTCTGGTCGGTCTCTGTGCCATATTTTGTTAGTGTTTAAAAAGAACCACAAAGACCGGTGTAAGTTGTGGTGTTGGTTGATGTGTTAGAGATTGAGATGTCAGAATAATCCTCAATAAGGCGTATAAGAACTAGGCTTGATCTTCCTCTTCCTGAAGCCAGCAGGAGATTGGTGATGACAGGTTCAGAGCTCGGATCGTTTATGTAAAACCTGCCACCGCTGGTAACCGCTGCAGTCTGCCACAGGGATTGCCAGTTTCCAGGGGCTTTTCAGTGCTTGGTAGCCCTCGCGGGGGCTGGTGATTACAAGAGAGTGACCGCCGAATCCTGCAAGACTCGTGCGCTCGCAGACGGCAGCGCGGTTGATGTGAATTGAAGATAGAGGTGGATTTGTGCTTGACGTGAAGCGCAGGTGATCTGCGTTCGGCATCTGTGTTGCATCACGGTGAGAGAATGAACTGAGTTGACAGCATGTTCAGAACCATTCTCTGTGGGGCTGTAACAGTGCCCTCTTGTGCATAGTATTTGAGGTATTTTTGCATCATATGTTCTTGAAATGTGTCATAACTTATGTTCTGAAATTTAAGTGTGTTACAGTTGTCAAGAAAAAAATAGTAATAATTTTGAGTTGGTTAATTTTACATGTAATGAAACTTTGGAATTTATAACTTAGACACTAAAGATAATTTTTTAAAGGGTGGAAAAATAAATCTTGAAACAAAATTCAATGGATATGTATTCACTTCACTGTACCAAAAAGGGAAGCACAAGTAATGTGGCGTTTTGGAAACACAGTCACATAAGTATGCACTCAAATCTGCAGTTGAAGGCTGAAATAATTGGCTTGACTGATATTTTAAATCCTTATTTTCTTTTTGCTTTGTACTGTGCCATAATTGGCAAATAAAATCTTATGTCTTCCCTATTTAGGGTGTTAGAGATGATGCTGATTATTTTGAAATGTGTCTGACTTGAATGCGTGTCCTTGTTACATGTAGGCAAAAAAGAAAATGACGTGGATGAGATACCTGTAAGTGCAGAGACAGGATGGATTAGTTCATCAGTCCTCACTAAATGTGTTTACTGCCCTTGCTCTGTGGAGTTTGTGCCACATAGAGCATGTGTTTTAAGAAATAAGAACAGTAACTCATCATTGCAGGGTAGAGAGAAATTCTAATCATGGCATAAGTATTTTCAGGGGCATGTAATAAGCATGACATCTTAAAAAGACATTTAATATTGTATTCTTAGAACCACAGAAACTAATGAACGTTTGTTTTATTTAGACTTCAAATGAAAGTTTGTCAACTACTCTTTTTCTGCCAGAAAGTCAGATATATGTGTAAGCCTTTTTCACATTCAGCTCTTACATTAAGTAGTTGCATATGAATGAAAACTGTTTAACTGTTACAGTTTATTCCTTTACCAAAAAAAATATTAAAAAGTCAATTTGATAGCAATTGTGCGTAACCAATAATATGTTTATAATAAAACTGTAGGTTTTGCCCAAACTCTGTGTGATCTTCCATTATTTCCCACCTCTAAAAGGGAGTAGGATCGCTTCTTGTTGCAACAACTCTGGGACGGGAAGTGTGAGATGTTTAATTTGTAAGGAATGAGAGTCTTAAACTTTACTTCAGTTCCTCAGTGATGGCATTTAATCTGTAATTTAGCATGTAGCAATATTAGATTGTTTTCCCACGGTTTTAGATTTTTAAGTATTGATTTATTTATTTTGAATTGACTGAGTTGCAAGTCAACCAGTTTCCTTCCGTCTGTTGCTAGTATTAGCTTCTGCGGGTGGGCAGTGCCACCTGCAATGGGATTGCTTGCAGTCCAGGCGAGTCATGGGGCCTGAACGCGTGAATTCAGAATGACGTCCTCTGAGTCTGGGAGGCAAGAAAGCTGATAAAACTTAACCTTAAACCTCCTCCTTTCTGTCAGTGTTTGGGCATTGAAAGTGGATTTTCCACTCTCCCTAGTTACATGAGCAACAAGATCCGGCCTTAGTTCTATGCATCCTTTCTTATTGTCAGTAATATTTGCTTGATTTTTTTTTTTTCTCTCCCCCCAGAGTAATTGTGAAATACCTCTTTTTGTATTGCTGGCAGGAGTGTTTTCTACATTGTGCGCTGTCCCCAAAAAGGAAGGTTACCTTGGGCTGTATAAAGGAAATGGGGCAATGATGATTAGAATCTTTCCATACGGAGCAATTCAGTTTATGGCATTTGACCAATATAAAAAGGTAGTTGAATTTATTTTGTTTTCCTTTTCTTTTTTTCTGCCTACAATGAATACAGATTCTTTAAGTGGTTGAAATGAACACTGAAATTTTCGTGTTTTATTAATTAGCTGCATGTCTTTTCTAAGGTTGCTTAATTTTGTCTGAATCTACTCATTAAAAATGTCAGGGCAACAGTGAAACTTTTTGCGGTGTTGCTTAAGGAAAAAAATTCCCACTGATTTTTGTACTTTCGTATTGTTGAGAATAATACTTTTTTTTATGAAAGAAAAAGGTAATCTGAAGTCTGCTGCTATTTGTATTGCTATAAGGTAGCCCCTTGTGAATAACGTAGGAACAAAATGTAAAATGGAACCTCTATGTTACATTATGTTGGGATTCTTAGTACTTGATGGATGGAATAACTTAAACTTGAAAGTCTGTCTGGCTATGACTGTTATATTTGACCTGACAAATGACTACGTCAGGCTCTAGATGAAAATGACCTGGAAGCAAAAATTCTCATGTCAGGGTCCCACAAGATTTGTGGATTCCTTTCTGCTCTTGTGCATTTACTCTTTCATAATACATAGATAATAAATCCCTGCAACATCTTTTAGAGGTCAGGTGTTAGCATGAACATGTTTTTAAACATTGCTTATATGTGGTGAAAAATACCATTTTACTGTTAGTGAGGAGGAATTCTCTATTTGAAAGGTCAGGTTTAGTACCCAGTGAAGTAAATTGCGTGATCTTTACGGAAGACAGTGAGATTGAAATTGATTCCCTTCCCTAAAGACCAAATTTCAGAAGGCTGATACAAAGAAGTAACTGTAATGAGTTTCATATGTTCTTTTTTGTGGTGCAATCATAAATGCTGTTGATCTATGCTTGTTGTATGTTGTGTTGAATAAAAGACTGCATGCTGTGCTTTATAATTAAATGATTTATGAATCTGCAAATTTCAAGAAACCATTTAGCATCACAGTGGTTTCTTTTATCTATTAATTGACAACAAACATTCAAGATGTTTTGCAGGAATGTGTAAAAGGAAAAAATCCCACCAAACAAAACCCAAACAATTCTCAAAGAAGGAAGATACGAAATGATCTCTATAGCAGAAACTGCTTCTTAAATAGGCTCAGTTTTTTGATAAAAGCCTGGAAACTAATTTCTAGCTTCCTTCCAGTACATAATGTAACTTAGGATGTTCTTGCTCTCAAATGCTTGTCCAATTTCTCTCTTTTTTTTTTAAATCCAGTTAAACAAAGTCTTAAAAGTATCACTATAGGAGTATGTTCCACATGCTGTGCATGGAAGAAAAATTTACTCTTCTCAAATGTGTCACTTTTCAACTTTGCTCAGTGTCCTTTGCTCTCTATCATGCAACAAGGGTAGTATGCAGTTTGCCTTGTTTGACACACATTAAAGATAACTAAACAAACAATTCATCTAGTTTCTGAAGTAAATAGTACAAATACTTTCAACTAATCATTCTGCCTTGTTAGTAGAATTTTAGCACTTTCATGTTTTTAATAAGAAATTGCTAACAGCAGCAATGTTTAGAATTCTTTTAACAGTAATTAAGTGCTCTGGTTTGAATTTGTGGTGTTGTAAACTTCTTGGAAACAGCTACAGAGTTTGCATTAATGTGCTAATAAACTGCGTGATGTACTTCCTTGTGTTTTCTGATACACAAATATTGTAAATGTTCTGTATTTTTTAGGTAATAAAGAAGCAACTTGGGATTTCAGGGCATGTGCATCGATTAATGGCTGGATCCATGGCAGGTATAGTTTTGTACTTGGATTTTGGACACCCCTTTAGCTGAAAAGTTAATATTTGTTTAGAGGATGATTTGATGTGTTTTCAGGTCAAACTGTTGCAAATTTGTATTAAGCAAAAATACTAGTAAATGGTTAATGTAACAAATAGTTGCCTAATTGAAAACTGTTTGTCTAAGAGTATTCTTTAAAATATATTTGTTCAAGCATTGAATTCTGTGCTATGTTGTAAAGCACAGTTTTTGTAGTGTTTATTATGGCTTTTAAGAAATGAAAAATCCAGTGTCATCGAGATGCAGTATAAAGATGCAGGTTTTAGAATTGGCTCATCAGCCTGTCTGCCATTGCTACTGGGTTGAATCTAAGCGCATAGAAATAGAGAGAACTGCAGCTCCTTGAATGTGTGGATTCTTTGGATTTGCCAGAAATGTCTGTACTTTTCAACATCCAATGCAGGATTGTTATGATACTCTTTAGATCGTATGTGTGAATGTTAAAAAAGATCATTTATCAATTAGGGCAATAGCAGTAGAAAGACATTTGTAAACTGCCAGTATATAGTATGATTATACATTTCTGTTTTCCTCTTGCTAGTCATTCAGCCAAAAGTAGCTTGTTAAAAACAGGGAAAGGTAAGTAATAGTGGACTGATTTTTAATCGAGGTGGTTCTTCATGTGCTTTTACTTTGTAAAACAGTCCTTAAATAGTTATGATATGAGTATTAATATTTAGCTTCTTTTGGAATAAAAATACTGGATTTTGTTAATACTACCTTTAGTTAAACTAGAAAGACCTCATGAAAGCATTTTGGCTTTGCATGCCATCAGAGGAAAAAGAAAGAGAATGAAATGAAACACTTCAAAGATCCTAAAAACTAACAAAACCCATTTTGCAAGAACTGTGCTAAAGAACACTTAAATCCTCCCCCCCCCCCCCCCCCCCCCCCCCGCTTATTATTTTTTTCAGAAGCCTTGTCAGAGACCTGGAACCTGAATTGTGAGGCACTGTGAAAACATTGAATAATCAGCTTAAGTCTGTGTTGGACATGCTGGAGTTCTTTGCGTAGATAAATTAATAGCATCTGGCATCGTTTTAAGCACGTTAACTGGTTAAATCTGTTTTGTGTGGTTAGAGTAACAGAAATTAATATACAGTACTATCTGGAAACCATGATCAAATGAAATGCTTTGTGTGGTGCATTTAAGTACAATATACTCAGTAGTCTGGTATTCAGAACCCCAAAACTGAGTAGATGAGCTAGACTTAGGTGTGCAGTGAAATGAATAGAGCAGTTGGGTGTAGTAATAGTATCACATGTGAGTGTCTTACTATTTGTTTTTACTAGGTGGCATTAACTGCTTTTTGGGATATTCATTAGATAAGTAAGAGGGGAGCGGTTTATATTGAGTATGCCAAGAAGATACAGAGGAGGAAGGAGGCACTAAGAAGAGCGTAGAGTTTGAAATCTGATACAGAAGTTCTCTAGATTTGCAAACAACATAAGAAAAGACTTAAAAGCAATTGGTAATAATTCCTGCTTTAACTCCTGTGTCTTAGTCTCTTGCTGGCTCCAATAAGTGGTATTATTCTGTTTCTTCCACGTTTAAATGACTAAAGGAGATGGTGTGCTGCATGCACCCCAATGTTGGTGGAGGGGGGTCTTCGCAGTTTCCTGGAACCCAATATTATGCAGTTGAAAATGGATAACCCTTGTTTGCCTTTCCTTTTTGTCCCCTCTATACCATCTAGCCATGCAGCTGTCTGCTTTCACTTCTATGTATGCTACTGATACTTAAGTCTTGCTTAGGTCAGTGTTTCCAACATTGCTAGCAGTCAGCAGACCTGAATCGGCTTCAAAGTGGTGGGAAACATTTGAGTATCTTCTGTAACTGATAAACAGGATCAAAAGCATATCCACAGGCACAAACAAGGCAGTGAGGATGGGGGTAGTGGAGTGAGAGAAAAGAAAAACCTATTGTAATGCATATATTTAAGGAGGCCAAGTTAAAGTTACTGTGGAAACTTTAACTCTGAATTTCCTGAGTCTTGTGTGATTCAAATTTCAGCTGTAACACCTCATTAACAGATAAATGGTGTATAACTTCTCTTAAGGAAAGACAGAGCTGGGGAGAAGGTAGAGAAATCATAGAGGTTAGTAGGGTTTAGGAAACAAAATGATCAAATAACACCTCTATCACAGGATGATTTTGCAAATCTAAATCTTTTTTTAGTTTTCTAATTGAAAAATCTGAATTAAAACACAGAAATGTGTATTTCCTCCCCTGTACTTGATTAACTTAAAAATTAAAAAAAAGCCAAAAAAGACTAGATGTTATCCAAAATAAACTCAAGTTCCATGAAACTAATACAGAGAGCAAGTTTTTGTTTTCATCTTTTTACTTTTAGTAAAAGCGATTGGAAAATAATATCGATCTAGGAGGATACTGACTGTCTCAATTTTAAATAGTATGTAATTAACAGTTAGCTGTTTGAGTCAACATTTTAAAAGAATCTCTGCTGTTTATTTCTTCAGGTGCAATTCAGAAAGAAACAGAATTCTATATTGGAAGTCTAGACATACTAGGACTTGTAAATTAGGCAGTTCTTTAACCTGTCTGATAAACGTTCTTTGTCATCGGCTATTTCTCTGTATGCGTACTTCCTGAAGCTTTGTTTTGTTCTGAAGGTGCCTCCTTGATAAATTAATCTGTATACTAGTTAAGGAGCATATCTTCTGCAGTTCAAGGCTGTGACTTGTGCTTATCACTTTTTGAACTGTATACCTCTGAATCACCTAGTAGTACTTAATTTGATCTATGTAGTTATTGATAAAGTACAAAGAGCATGACATGGAATTCCTAAAAAACTTGCATATCAGATATGTTTGCAGTACCCGATCTTTGTAAATGTATTTCACTTGGGTTTTTTCTTGCTTCAGATGTTTTTTAATTTTAATTTCAAAGAAAGAAAATTATGAAGAATGGAGGAATAGTAGGGGAATTGGGAGACAGAGATAAATCCCTATACAGCTAATCTTATTGTTAACTCCCAAAGCCTGAGAAGCAAATCAAGGACAGTCTAATTCCTGTTGTGCTTTGTTGACACTAAGTCTCAGTAAAGGTCTGTGTAACCCAGTATCTTGTCCCCAAAAGTGGTCAAAGGTGCTTGAGGACAATATGGTGAGTGAAGAAAGGGCTTTCCCTGACTTCCTTGACTTCTGAGTCAGCGTTTGCAATGAAAAAGTCTGCTGTTTTTGAAGAAGTGGTTCCTTAAGGGAGGGAGGAGGTACAGTGCCCTATTATGATTATTTCAGATCAGATACTGGGAATTGCAGTGTGTACCTCAACTGTTGAGACACTTCCAGTTCTGTCCTGTTTAACCAACTATGGGAGAGGTTTTTGGCTCATCTGTCATTATTTGGGTTGACTTTGCTTCTTCAAGACAGGGAGGCAGCCTTAAGATGCTGTGGTCTGATTTCTGATAACTCGTAATATTTAGGGAATAGAGGTGAGATTAGTAATTTTGTAGACTTCACCACAATGACTCTGTGTCCCAAAGCTGGCTGCCATTCCTGCCAGAAAGGACAGCGTCTTTTCTGAGCCCCAAAGGGAATCTTGATCCCTTGTATGTACATTTTGTTTATATGACCAGTAAGCCGTGACATGCCTCTCCCAGTCACTTCAAGAAAACATATTTTGTGGCTGATGTTAGAAATCCTATTTTTTTTCAGAATTCATGGCTTGAGGATTTTAAGAAAAATAATAATAAACAAATCCTATTTATATATGGTTTCTTTCAGTTCCATTTGATTATTTTTTTCCCAATTATACTATTTTTGGACTGTGTTCACTAGTTAGTGCATTCACCAAGCTCTTGGTTGGTCTGTTTGCTAGTCTTTGTTCAGAGAATATTCCTGGATATTATCAGTGCGTGACTGGAAAGAGAAGGGGGATAAAGTCTGTTTTCTGAAGTGGGATGACTTTCCTGTGAACTCTTAAGCTCTGTAAAAGTTTCTTTTCTCATTTTTATTTTATTTTTTTAAAGCTTCTTGAATTCATTTTACAATATTTCTGGATGTCTCAGGCAATCCATTGGGAAAAGGCTGTAGTCTCAGGGATTGCATTTAATAATGTAGGCCAGTGGAAACAGTCCTAAAGTTGCTTTGGTGTTTTGCAGCTTCCAACTTTTGAACCCTATGGGTGAGACAACATCAGAAATCAACTGCAGATGTTTGCTTTTTGTTCAGAGGAATTGTCCAAAATCTCTGAAAGAGATGTTTTTGTCTTCTAAAATAAATTACTGGTAGGATCCTGCAGAAGGCCACAAACTTTACTCTCAATTGACAGTTGACTAGGGTCAGCTTTCTGGATAGCTCACTTACAGTATTCTTCTTTTTTGTCCTCCCCATCTAATCCTGATATCTTCTCTCAGATCATTCAGCTTACTAGAGTTGCTTTTTTTTTTTTCCCTCCAGACAAAAGTTATGAAGAGTTTGTTTGCTGAAGTTGTTGTGTTGTGTTTGGGTTTTGTTGCTGGTGGCTTTTTTTTTCCCTTTCCTCCCTGTTGTGGTTTTATCTTGACCTTGTGGAAAGGAGGGGAAATGATATACCTACAAAAGGAGATATCATTAAGAGACTATTAAAACTTAAGAGGAAGTGGCAATTTCCTACCAGCATAAAAAGTGTGCTTATCTTCTGTAGGACCAATTTTTAAGGGTGATGTTTAGCTAAATCAGAGCGGCTGCTAGGAAACAATATCAATCAGGAAGGTTTTTGCTTTTTTTTTTTTTTTTTTTGCTTTTTCTCTTTTTGCCAGTATTTTTTTTTAGTGACGGTGGTATACGAGCAGAAAATGACCTCTGTTTTTAATAAACAGTTTTAACTATTCCCTCCAAATCATTTATCAGCAATTGAGTGGTTTACTTCAAAAACTAGCAATAGGAAAGAATTTGTTATTCAGGTAACTGTTAGAGTAGTTGTTCTCTGTACTGGGGTTCTGGTTCCAAAATTACAAGTTGGTCAGCATCGAATCAGTTTTGAAGCAGTTCATAACTGGATGAATCCTAAGATGTGAATGGTTTTTTTTGGCATCTCAAGTCTAGAAATAGCTTTTTTGGTCAGGGTTTTAAAACAGAAGTGCTGGTGTAACATGAACTATTAAAATGCAGTAATGCAATGCAGTTAAGTACTCTTCATCAGTCCGATCCTGACTTTATTTTGAATGTCAGTAGAATATATTTAGTATTTTCAGGTGCAGTAGCTAGATACATGTATCTATATCCAGTAATCACATCAAATTCTGACACAACCTTTTTGAAATCAAACATGTATATTTGGTGGTTTGATTTTTTTTTTTTTGGTTAAGATATGGTAGGATTAGGTTTCGTGGTTGCAATCTAGTAAAGCTGATGCACTTGACTAGCCTGATGCTTATGAGCCATGGACTTAAATAAAATTGCTCATGTGAATACAGTTAGGCCCATAAATCTTTGGAAAATCAAGGCCTAGGTGTGCAGCTTCAGTGAACACCAAGTATAAACATAAATCCTTCGTGTGTTGCTGAAGTCAGTGTTCCTATTTGCTGATTATAAGTGACTTTAAGTGTTTCTTTAACAAAACCATTTGTATGTGCTATTATATTCACTGCCACAAAAGGAAATTCTGATTTTCAAAATAATCCTAGAATCAGATAAGGTGTAGGTGAGTTTTGTTTGCTTGTTTTGTTTTTGTTTTTAATAAAGGTATTACAGCAGTGATTTGTACTTACCCTCTTGATATGGTTAGAGTTCGTCTGGCGTTCCAAGTTAAAGGGGAACACAAGTACATGGGAATTATCCATGCATTCAAGATGATTTACACAAAGGTATTTTTTCTTTTAATCTTCAGTCCTGTCAAAGCAAAATATGCTCTTTAAAGAATGTTGCACTGCATTGAAAATAGTGGCTTGGTGGAAAGTAATATGACTTCATTGCGTGCACATTGAATTTTTTAATGTAAAAAATTATCTGGATGCTTCCTTCTACTTAGGCTGCTAAGATTCATGTAAGGGGGAGGTCAAAAACAGCAGAGAGAAGTTGCTTTTCAAGAACAAGTAGTAATGATACAAAAAAATTTGGGGAGGAGGGATATGTATAATGCAGAAAAGTCTCCTAGATTATGATGTAGATTTTTCTCTTTCATTTTCACATCTTATCTCCTATGGAGCCAGGCAGTTGTTCCCTCAATTCTTCAGGCACAAGAAATGGAACTTGGTGTTAGCTCCTTGGCGCTAGATGAGGCTAGTCAGATTGCTGTCATGTGAATCTGTGTGAACAGTTGCATAACTTGTTAAGACATCTGTTGTATTTCTTGCCACAAATGTACTTGTATTTTTCTTTCAAAGGAAGGTGGTTTTAGTGGGTTCTACAGAGGGCTGATGCCAACTGTTGTAGGAATGGCGCCATATGCGGGTAAGTTCAAAACAGAACGAGGCAGTCCTTCAGCAGTTACGTGCACTACTAAATTTACGTAATATATTTGCACACCTCGTTAATTAGCTTCTGTTAAAATCAAGGATTCTGTTTTTTACTGAATGGAGAGGGGAGGCCAGTAGAAGCATTGGCAACTGTTCAATCTTAATCTAGAATTGATCAATGTGCGTTAAAGCATCTTCAATAGGCGAAGCCTAGCTTTTCTGAAACTTGGAGTTGAGAGGGAGAGTGGTAAAGTAGTGGTTCTTTCTCTTCAGCTTCCTGGTTTTCCCACAAGAAAGCACATAGGATATTTCTCTCACACAGGTGGATCCATGAGAGAGCGAAGCGCTCTATGGATGGAGACTTAGAGCCTCTGTATTAGCTCCATCTCCTGGTGACTTTTATGGAAATACTTACACAAGTTAAAGCAGTGGGTGACGTGGGATGGAGGAACATCAGAACTGCCCAACTAAACTACAGTCATATTTAAAAGATGAGAGATGATCTTCAGTTAAAAAGATCTTAGGAGTTACTCTTAACAGCAGTCCAGTAATTTGAAACCCACAGTCTAGCTTACTTAAAGCATTCTTTTAATGTTAATTATAAACACTTAATAATTTGGACAGAAGTTACTGTAGAAGTTCAAAATATTTGTCTATTTCTTTCTGCTTAAGAAAAACTTCTAAAAGAATTGGAAAATAGTTTCATTTTGTAATTGCAGCTTTTTGTTTATGATGATGCATCGACAGTTTGCTTTTTTTATGAAAGTACATAAAATTAAATTTCCTTTTAGGTTTTTCATTTTTTACCTTTGGTACCTTAAAGAGCATTGGACTTGCTCAAGCACCTAACTTGCTTGGACGACCTTCATTAGATAATCCCGATGTCTTAGTTTTGAAAACACATGTAAATCTGCTGTGTGGTGGCATAGCTGGAGCAATAGCTCAGACGATATCGTAAGTTTGGGTATTGTTTGTTTTTTTTTCTTTATAGCTGTTCATTCTAAAGAAACTGAGAATATGATTTTATGTAAGTCTAGTTATTAGTAAGGTTTTTAAACCAGGCTAATCAGACACTGGAATTCAGTTATTTCCTATTGTTTCATTTACTAAATATCTATTTAATCTTCAAGGTCTTTAAGGATACGTGCATTGAGTCAGTTAAACAAATTCAGACAAATCTCCTAAAATCAGTTGGAATCTCATTTGGTAAGCTATGAAATTTTGACTGTGAACATAATTTGCGGAATTTTATTATTACAATTTATTTTCAAAACAATGTAACCTGTGAAGCCATAGAATTAAAAAAAAAAAAAAGAAAAAACAAGTCTCAGATATTGTATTTGGCATTAATTTTTTATTACTTTGCCTGCTTTCTCCATTCTCATGCTGTCCTTGTCATATTTTATTTTGTCCATAAAATAAATCAATTTAATGGACTTACATGGCATCGATTTTTCACTAAATCACTGCATTACAAATGTCATTTTCTATTAATCCTTAAACTGTTGATTTTATTTTCAATTCAGGTGTCTTCTCCCTCCAGCGTTTTACAGACTGTTTTGTACTCTCATCTGATCTTCATGTGTCTTCCTTACTCGTGCCAAATGGAATATATTAAGAGATCTGATTTGCTGGTTTTGGTTGTATAGGGGAAGTCTCCCTTTTTGGAGAACTTTCAGCTGTGTTGAGAATCTGAGCCGGATTCCTGACTCACTGAAAAGGGAGCTTGGAGGTTGCACGTGGACTTCTTTGTATTCTTTTTTTAAACAATATTCATATAGTCATCACACATCTGGTTGAACTGCTGTTCAAATATCTCCTCTGTAGATATCCCCTTGATGTAACTCGTAGGCGAATGCAGTTAGGAGCGGTGCTCCCAGACTCTGAAAAGTGCCTGTAAGTATTTTCTCTTCATCTGTAGTAACTGAATTCTTAGATGTCTTGAGCAAAGTTAAATTCTTAGTTTTAAAGTTTAAACAAAACAAAACAAACCCCAAACTGCCATGTTGTTGATTTCTTCATTCTTTTAATGAATAAGTTTCCACACAGACAAAAGCTGCCATTATCACTCTGGGGTTAAAAAAAAAAAACTGAAATCACAATAGCACTTCTGTTAGTAATACTGTGTTTGTATTAGTACCGTGTTTTTTTTTTTTAATTTTAACTCAGCTTGCAATGTCTGTCTTTAACATCAGCAGGATCCCCAAGAGACAGACTGCATACTTCTGCTGAAATGAAATGTTTCAAAGTGTTTTTAATGGTGCAGAATCTGTTCCATAAGATGATTTTGCATAATACTTTTTTATTTGACCTTTCTTGCCTTTACGGTAATGTCCCACATCCCACACGTAGTTGAGGTTCCTCCAGTAGAATTGGAAGTACCATATTATCCTTAAAATCATAGTATTAAATCAGCTTTCATCTTGAAAAACTTTCAAGTTTTTCAGAAATTCAGTTCAACTGAATTTCAAATTGCCTGAACCAAATTCAATTCCAGGACAGTTTTATTTTAGTTACTTTCAATCTTCTAGAATTGTGTATGTCTGAATCCAGCGTGATTCAGTGTGAACTGGGTCTTAATAACAGTAGTCTGTCTTGGTGACCTTTCGTAAACAACCTATATGAGGCTTACTGTGAAAGTTGCTGTTCTGTTTTCCTTAGCAGCCTTAACTTTTTTTTGCTTGGCTATTTTCCACTCCAGATACTTCTAAAATAAAAACGTGTTAATTGTTTTTGGGGTTTTACTTTCTGCATTTGTGAGAACTACTTTTACAGACATTAGGCTTCCCAGTTTAACAATATTGTTGTTACCAT
Organism: Phoenicopterus ruber ruber; assembly: GCA_009819775.1. Taxonomy (NCBI): domain Eukaryota; kingdom Metazoa; phylum Chordata; class Aves; order Phoenicopteriformes; family Phoenicopteridae; genus Phoenicopterus; species Phoenicopterus ruber. The sequence continues at coordinate 4,972,857 of CM020221.1, forward strand.
GTTTGGAGAGAGCTGTGCCTTGAAGGAGAGACACATATATGTCTTTAGAGGATGAGAGGATGAAACAAGTAGGAAATCTTGAAGCTTTGAGGCATATGGAAGATGTTCTCAAAGAGCAATGTCTGTAATAGCTTGGAAATATTGAGCACCTTACAGATTTTTACATTGCTTTGCATTTAACGGCCATTTGCTCAGTTTCAGTATTAGTACGTGAGGAAAATCGTTCTCCTTGCATATACACTGCAAATTCTGCTTTTGATAAGGTCAAATATTATATACTTAAATTCTAGCATTTCTTGTTTGAGGGAAAATACTAGGTCTTTGTCATGGTGAAGGAAGCTACACACACGAAAGATGTAGACTACAGACCTAAACATATTTCATATGCAGAACTTTAGAAGGACGGGTAGTATGATCAAGTGCTCAAAGAATGAGAATGGGATACAAGGCTAAATACTGATCTTTAATGCAGAAGTGTGTGCTGCTACATTGGGCAAATTATGTTTCTGTTACTCTGTATTAAATTTGTAAGAAGGATTGATGCTTCTTGACTCCTTCCTGCCAGATAGGCAACTGAATATGCATAGCCATTCTGGTGTAAAATGTCTTTTAGGGCAGGTGTTTTCAGTCTGAAACTTCTTTATATGGGATTGTACTGTCCTCTTTCCAGTTCCCAGCCCTTGTGCCCAAATTTCTTGCAGAAGCTCAGACTGTCTTCTGAGTCCTAAAAGGACTATAATGCTTTGCTGTATAGATCTCTTAAGAACCAAGTAAAACAAGTGTCTTGTATTTCAAGAAAGAGGTTTTGACTATTGAGTATGCGTATCCAATAATGATTTCCGTTCTTATTTTTCCAGTACAATGGTGCAGACACTGAAATACGTGTATCAACAACATGGAATACGAAGAGGATTATACCGTGGTTTATCTCTAAATTATATTCGTTGTATTCCTTCCCAGGCTGTGGCTTTTACCACATATGAACTTATGAAACAATTCTTGCACCTCAACTAATTTTTTTTTAGAAGACTTTCCTGTAAAACTACGCTATCAGTCCTCAAATTATATTGGTGAGTAAATTACTTGAAGTTTAAAAAAACCTATCTGTTACTGTGGAACTGCTGTTGGCTGACATTTTTATTTGCCAAAACATGGTTAATTTCCTGGAGTCAAACCAGGAGACAGATCAAAATAAACATTAGTTAGCTATAAACATTTTTTTTTGCACTTGAGCTTCTAGGTTTCATTAGATTAATGTTAAGAATTACACAGTTTTAAAATTACACCCACATTTTATACGGGTTTCAAGCTGTTAGTTATTTAGCTTTATCACCATTCCAGGAGTTACACACATGGTTATATTGCTTTTTAAGCTAGTAGTTAGACATCTGTTGTTCTTTAAAACTAAATTGAATAAACTGATTTGAACAAAATGCAATGATTTTCATATTCGAATGCTTGCCAGCTCTGTAGAAGCTGAACTTGGCAGACCACAACTTAAGCATCTTTTCATTCTTTTTTTGTATGTTTTCTGTATGCAAGAACAATGCATTGGTACATATCAAAGTCTCTTCAACCATTTCAATAAAAACGACAAGATGTATTTAACATTATTAGAAATGTTGCAATTTGGAAACCAGTTTCTTGGCGTACGTTCTATTCTACAAAATGCTCTATCTACACAAATAAAACCAGGGGGAACTTCTACAGTGACAAGTGCTAGAAAAGATCTCCTTAAGGCAGTTAGCATGGGCCTGATCTTAGAAGGCATTTCTGTACCTTTTCTGGGGAGCTGAATGTTCTCCATTCAGTTTATTGAAGGCTGAGTATTTTATGTACTTTCCTGTACTAGCTCATGTAAACAGGTTTGTCCCTACCTGAAAACATGGTGACAAACAAGACTGCATGCTGCTGCATTTACTTATTTAGGCATACGGACCATATTCAACCTCTCGCGCAAGAAAAGAAAATGAAGATTGTGTTGGAGTCTGTAGATGTGTATATGTACTGTTTCTAAAGTATGATATGCAATAGACTTAAATGTTTTCCTCCTCCTACAATTCCTTTTGTAGAGGGAACTATTTTCCAGACTTCTTTATACATGATTTGCATTGGTACTCTTGATTTTACTCACTTGATTCAGGAAACTGTAAAGCATTTACTTTAAGTGATGTAAGTTATTTATTTATTGTAAATATTTTAGCAGTGTCTTTTAAGAATTGGTAATGGTTATGTGAAGTGGTGGATGGTAAGATTGATTTGCTTAATTTTGAGAAATTTGACAAACTGGACTTTGAGTTATATATTCAATACCAATTTTTGTGGCTCAAGTTTTTTTTTTCCAGTTTCTTAAAAGTATGCATTTCTTTGATATTTAACAATGTAGCTATGGACAGAGAATGAGATGTATTTGAATTTATTTTATTAAAAATTTTGAACTAATGTCTTTGTGTGATTTGTGTGTCTTGCAGCCAGAAAGAATGCATGTTTCTGGAACTATCTGTATGTTTGCCCTTGTAGGTAAATCTGCATAACATTGTCATTCTTAATTAAGAGACAAGAAGTAAGATTTTTTTATCTGATCTTTAGTTTCACTTAAAGGAAAAGTAACCAATATCACAGTGAATTTTATCTTTTAAAGTCCTTGCAATAGGGCTAAATCCACTGTATTTAGAAAAGATGTGCCATTTTTCTTTCCTGTATTGTTTTACTGTGTGAGCAAATAGGCATCTTCTCAGGTGCCGGTTCTTTGCCATGTTAATACTGTTAAGGATGTTTAAATTTAGAGTTGTACATATTAATTTTACTAAAAATGTTATATTTGAGGAACTCAAATGGGTTTGAGCTATGTCATGAAAAGTTAAGTGGTTCTTATGCAGAATAAAGCAGAATCCAGCATGTTCACTCTTGAGAGGAAAAGAGCAGTAGAAAGTGTCCCCTAAATAACTGAGTAGGATATTGAATGTGAAAAATAGACCTACTGGATGAAACTGTGCTGTATTTTCAGGATTAGTTTTTCAAATTAAAATTTAAAAGTGTATGAATAATTTTAAATTTGGACATATTTTAATACTTTTGAGCAAGGTCTATGAAAGAAAAATACTTCTGTCTAGGGGCTAGATGGGAGGAGTCTGGAGTTTCTAATGTGTTTTTAGTAGCTATTTCTAACTTTCTGGAAAGCTTATTCAGGTATTTCTTATTCAGTTAGAACATAGAATTTATTTAGAATATCTGACTACCACAATGGAAACATGGGACTTAATTGTAAATCCTCTTTGTCCAGTGACAGCCCTATGAAAACCGGGTTTATTTTCATTTTGAACTACTGAGGGATTTATTCCCTTGTTTTTTCTTGTCTGTCTCTTCAGTATTTTCAGTGTACTGAACAAGCAACATCTCATTTTAGCCAGTAAAAAGTACAAGATTAGGCTCTGGCCAAGCTCATTTCTATGTCTTAATCACATACTTTCTAATTATTTTGTCTCTGTTTACTTTTTCAGCAAATGGAGGGGGCATGAATATCTGGTTTTGTCTGTATTTCCTAAAAATTTATATCATAATAATCTCATAACTAATAATTCTATCCAGTGAGGTCATTATTTTTGTGAAGAGCTGGTTATGTAGCCTTGGATAGTATTTTTAAACTCTGTTAAACCCACCTATTTCCAATACTCTTTGCCATAAAAGTAGAAAAGAAAGCCTCACCATTTTAGGACTCTTTCAGGTGAGTGTGTCTCGTACAGGCTTATCCATGACATGTCTTGAAAATCTCGGGGGGGGCTTGTTTCTAGTGATTAAACATTGTGTCTTTAAAATGAACACCATACTTCATCTCCACCTTCTTACAATTGAAAATTTTGCCTGCTGTAACTAAGGCATTTATATATGACCAATATTGCAGTTTGCAGTCATTACACAGAATTTTCATGTATTTGAACTATTTTTATCATAGAATCGTTTAGGTTGGAAGAGACCTTTAAGATTGAGTCCAACCATTAACCTAACACTGCCAATTCCAATGTCTTTTTGTTTCATTACTAATATTCTCCGGATGTTTTTTGTTGCTCATTTAAATGAGCTGAGACCTCAAGGTGGACAAATTCCACTGATACTCTTCAAATTCCTCCCCTCCTTCCCTGAAAAAGGAGCATGCAAGGCACTTCTTGTGAGCTGCCTTTTCTGTTTGCAACTCAAAACAACTATGTTCATTCAATTCAAACAGGTATAAAAGAAAAATCTCTGTGCTTGGTCCTTAGCTGTGTTTTTATTCACTCTTCAGCTCAGAGATCCCTGCTTCAGTGACATGAGTGACACTGCCCCCTGAGCATCCTCAGAGTGGATCCCAGGATGCTTCAGGCTGGTCCCAGTTAGGTTTCCTGTACTCTTGCTCTCCTTTCCACTCCTATGGGAGGATCTGACCTCTTCTCTTGCAACAGTGCAAGCACGGTTGCATAGTAAATCAGTTCAGGAAGCTGACAGCTCTCCTTGCAGCTAATTTATACTGTTTTATTCTATTTAACTGCACCTTTGGGCACTGTTTGATATTTTGCCTCATCCAGGGTAGATGGACTAGATACCGTGGTGCTTCCACTGATCTGATGAAAGGTTAACCCACGAAAGAAATGAATGGATTTTATTAGTGTCACCTTACTGAACCACCTCACACTGTGCCTGCACTCTTGCTAGATCTGATGCCAGCTAAATTTAATCTCAGATTTAGCTTTTAGGAATAAACTTGCTACCTGGGGTGGGAGCAGGCAAGTGTTATATTACTGAGTCAGTTGCTGGGGAAGACACAGCTATAGGTTCCCCTCATAGATTTCCCTGATTAAATCTGTGGCCTAAAAAATGAGGGCGTGTAAAGCATGTTAACTGTTCTATGTATAGATAGCTAACTCCCTGTTTGTCACAGGATTGGAAGGAACAAATTTCATTATCTTGTGATAAAAAATTTTTGACAATAAATTCCTAAATCTACACTATTCGAACTTGATGGAGAATGCTGATGTACCTTAAAATTTTAAGAACTTTTTTCTCAACCACTGATGCTGGAAAGAATTAAAAGAGCCATAGTCTGAACACCTTAGTGCAACTTTTGGTACTAAAATAAGGTTTGGTATTTTTCTGGATTTCACAGACTCTCCATAGAGATTCCCCAGACTGCTTGGATTTTGGCTAACTTCAAAAAAATATTTAAAGCATACTTTGTACTTTTATAACCACATTCTGTTAAGATATTTTTTTAGTGTGTGAGAGATGTATAGGCAACATGAAAGAGACTATAGAACACGAGGTTATCAAGTGTACAAAGTTGTCTTGGTTTAGCTGAATACCACACAGCCGCTCGCTCACTCCCCCCCTCCCTGGTGGGGTGGGGAGGAGAATCGAAGAGAAAGGAAAACTCACGGGTTGAGATAAAAGCAGTTCACCAAGACAGCAAAGGAAAAATACAAAAATATACTACTAATAATATATAAGGATAATAGAATATATAAAACAAACAATACACAATTTTTCACCACCTGACATCCTGAGCAGCAGCCAGGGAGCAGGGGTATATCCCCCCCAGCTATCCCGGAACAGCAAGGTCCAGAGAGAGCAGGTGAGGGAACGAACAGCCAAATGAAGGAACAAAAAGGCCCGAATGAATGAATGAAGAAAAAAAAAAAAAAAGGAAAAACAGGGAAACAAAAAGCAACCTGAAGGGAAGCTTAAGGATTAAGGCTAAGGGAAGGGGCCCACTGCCCAACTCTCACTTATACCAGGCATGACATCCATGGTATGGAATACTCTCTTTGGCCAGTTTGGATCAATTATTCTGTTTCTACCCCTCCCAAGTTTTTGCCCCTGCACATTAGCAAAACCTGGGAAACTGCAAAACGTCCTTGGTTGTTTAGCAGCAACCAGCAACATCAGTGTGCTATCACCCTTCTTCACACACGAAATACAAAACACCGTAGCTGCTGGAGACAAAACTAGCTCCGTCCTGGCCAAAACCAGGACAAAAGTAAAAGTATTTATGTAATCTCTTTTAATACCGTACCAAATTATGTGTCTGTGCATTTAATAGTACTGACACAGAACTATTATATTACAAGTAAGCTTACATTAGAGGTTCTGCAATAGAAAGGGACATTAATGTGGTTCACTGCATGTATTTCAGGACTATCCCAAAGAAAATGAAAGGGGCTAATTTAAGTACGTTCTCACCTTGTAAAATTCAAGCTTTGATCCTTCTGTTGGGATGTCTATCCATTGGCCAAAACTGTTGTCTTTGCAGGACTAGAGCCTCATACTGTTTCCCAGTGTTTGGCTACGTTAAAGAGATACAAGACCAAACTCTTAAGTCATCATTTTCCTGACATTTAAATGGCAGAACAGTCATACTGGTGTATTAAGAATAGATTTAATACCTGTGTCCTTCAGTCTTTGCTAGAAGTGATGGGCTCAGATCCAGAACACTTTGCTGAAGCAGTGGTTTTGTGGCCAAAAAAAAAAACCCGAAGAAAGGAAACCTGTGTATCTGAAACTTCTGTATCACTTCAGAAAGCCTCTGTCAGTGAACAGTGCCGAATGTAACAAGTTTTTACCAGAGAAAAAGTTGGACTCTCAGGCTGAGATTCTCCCTTAAATGGTTGGGAGCAAAAGGCACATCTAATTTTACCTCATACTACTGCACTGGTATGAGAAGAGGGGCCGCAGCTGTAACAGCACTTGATGCTGTGGAAATAAACGGCAGGTAGGGCTGAGAACGACCCTCTCCAGCGCAGAGGTAACCGCCACAGCCCCAGGGCACCGTCAGGCTCCCTCACGGCGCGGGCCCCGCCCCCGCCGCAGCGGCAGGAGGAGCCGCGCGCCACTTCGCGCCTTCAACTCCTCTGCCCGCGCGCGGGAAGCGCGCGCCCCGCCCCGCTCCGGCGAAGAACCGCCCTCCCGCACCTCCCATTGGCTGCGCTGGCTCCCTCCCCGCCAGTGGCCGAGGTGGAACGGATGAGGGGCGGGGCTTCTCCGGAGGAGGGCGGGGAATGGGGCTGTACTGCGCCTGCGCCCGGCGGGGTGGAGGGCTCTTGTGAGGCGCGGGGCTGAGGGGATGCTTGCTTACCTGTCCGGGCGCGGCGGGGCCGGGTCGCGGGCTGGGCCGTGGAGCTGAGGCGGGGCGAGCCGTGCGCGGCAGAGGACCTGCTCATGGCGGAGAGGTAGCGGCCGAGTGCGGGGGGAGAATAAGTGGGCGGGGACGGCTGCGAGCGCGGAGGGTTTGAAATTTAAAGCGGGGCGCGCGGGCTGTCTCGCGCGCCCACTCCCCCGCCTCGCGCCCCTCTCGGCCCCTCCGGGCGCGGGAAGGCGGGAGGGAGTCCTGAGGGCCGCCAGAGCGGGGGCGGGACGGCACAGGCCTCCGTCGGGGATGCGGGAGAGGTAGGGAGCGCTCGGGACTGCCTGGAATAATCGGTGAGAGGAACCCGCCGCTGCTGAGCGAGTAGCTGGCGTTTGCGCTGGGCGGGGCGGGCTGCGGGGCGGGGTACAGGCACCCGGTGCAGGCACCTGGTGTGAGCTCTGCCCCCGCCTGCGCCCCGGAGCTCTGGCAGCCGTCGGTCGGTGTCAGGAGAGTGGCTGTCCTGACTGCCCTGTCTGAAGTCTTGGCTATTGGCCAGACGGGAACCGAACCTTGATATCAGTTTTCTAATTCACTTTAGGTTAAGGGGAAAAAAAAAAAGTTAGCTCTCTGTGTTTGAGGTACTTGGGTGATTGTGGGAATTCTTATGTGCTTTACAGTGTTCAGGGGGCGGCAAGCTTTCTCACAAGCACAGGGTTTGTAGTAAAGTTATAATTAACTTATAAATGAATATGGATATATGGGCACCGAAAGGAAGCACTATCTGCAATAAATAGCAACTTAATATTTGTATCTTCTTCCTTATGTCTCATGTGTCCAAATGCTTGTTTTTCATCCCTGTTATCCAAAGAGACAATGTGGAAACGTTACCAGAGAGAAGATTCCCTGCACTTTACATGTATAGAACTAAAAAACCACACTAAATATATATAAAAAATTTGAGGGTTAAAGTTGGGTTTATGCTTGAAGCTTTCCCTCTTCTTGTATATGAGTTGGTTCTTTTCTTTTCAAATAGTGTTATGTCTTTGTAATGAATTGTTACTTCAGTTTTCAGAAGAAAGTGACTGCCTCCCCTGACACAATCCTGAAGAATGGGTTGAACAACAGATACTGTGTGTTGGAAGTCAGCGTAATACAGAGAAACGGAAGTGACCCTGAGAAACACTTGACAATTACAGCGTCTCAGTCCCTGGAAGATACAGAACTGTGCATTCTTAGGAATGGCTGGTAATCCATGCAGAAATGTAGATGTCTGGGAAGAGGATGAAATATTGGATTATTAGGTCACTTTTCTTTGTGTTGCCTTTGAGATGAGTTTTACTCTCTTAAAAAGTGATAAGAAATCCTGAAACAACCTTTATCTAGTGTAATATTTTCAGTATATTAGTGTAATGGATATTTATCTTGAGAGAACTCATGTTGTATAACTTGTGTTGAGTGGATATTGCTAGCTTAAAGTTTTAATTTGTCTTTATGCTAACAAACAGCAAGACAATAAGCTCTAAGCAGGGTATTTTGTTTAAGTGTTGTCTTGCAACAATTAGAAGTGTTCTTCTAAGTGATGTACCCTCATTGCACATATAAATGTACAAAACTATGTCTGTAAAACATGATGTTGTATGCAGTCTGTTAAAACTACCTTAGCTTGAGCTCTACTGCAAAATTTTTTCAAGTGTGAATCAGTGAGGATTCTAATTTAGGTGTTTGTGCATTGCGTGGTATGTTACAGAAGACTGGCTTAGCCTTTTGAACCGTAGGGGTGTGCGCATGCTGTTTGGCGCTGCTTTTCATTTTCCATGCAAGCCTGAAAGATGGGAGAAAAGAAGTCTAAGACTCTGTTTCTTGGAGGAGCAAGTATACAGGATCTTGAACCCTGACACTTCTAAAAATGTTTTTAGATTTTTCTGAGTTTCTGAAACAAGTAGAATTGTTAAGTAAAAAGGTAGATCTCATGTAATGAAAAAGTGTAGTATGCCAGTATAAAACATAATGATACCGCAATGGCTTAATACGTGCATCTGGAATGACTTGAAGTCAACAGGATTTCCCTACATGCAGGCTGTCCTGATGCATGATCCAATACTCAAAATTATTGAAGTTTTGTCAGTAAAAATGCCTTTATTCATTTTCAAAATTTACTTAGATCAACTTAAAAGAATCACAATAACCTCCTGTTTCAAAGTATGTTGAATCTGATATGTTAATGTATAATTTCTAGTATGTGGTGTCCTTAGCTTGCAAATGGTTGTTCAAATGTATTGCTTTATAGGGAGTCTGTTCCAGTTGTTCCAGGAGACATCATTCATTTAGAAGGGGAGTGTAGCTCTGGTACCTGGATAATAAATGAACAGACTGGATACCTAGTTCTTTACCCAGATCTGCTGCTTTCTGGCACTACAATATCAAATAGCATTCGATGTATGAGACGAGCAGTGCTGAGTGAAAGGTTTAGGGTAAGTGTTAATTTTGGAGCATCAAGCATATCAATGGGTTACTGTTTCGCTGAGACTAGTGGTTTAGCTCTATTGCAACTGGCTCAGATGCTGTATTGCAAAATGTTATTAGCTATTCATAATGTTTACAACAGAATAATTTAGAATGGAAACTGTCTGTCTCTGGCTGAGCTTCTTGTGTGTTTTGAGAATTTTGGCTAAAATAATCCTATATTCTTAATATAATTAATGGGACAAAGAAATAGTCTTCCCACTTAAAATGCTGGCAACTTCTTTGATAATCTCTTGCTGCATTTTGTGTGGATATGAATCCTTTGTGAGGGATGTGCCTCTTGTCGGCCATACGAAAACATAACCGCACTTGGCCAAGATAAAAGCCTCTCAGAAAGCAGCCTGTTCAGATAAGACTCTTAATACCCTAGGAGAAGCAGGCTTTAGCTCAAGATCAAGCTGGAGTATACGTGTACTGTAATCGGGGTTTGTATGTGCTAACTCTGGAATCTGAATGTAGCTGTTGGAACTTGGGAAGAGGAAAGGTTTCTTGTGGTAGTGTCCTTGCTGATCTGTGGATTCAGCTGAGGAAAACTTCCAGACACGGTGGGGAGTATAACTCCAAATGGGCAAGGGAACGGAGTGGTAAACAGCCACTGGGAGCCTGTGACTGAAACGAGATTCAAGTACGGGGTGAGATGGTGTCAGGCCTTCATTAAAGGAGTAATAGGAATAAACTACTCGTTTGGGAGTCCTGAGTCCAGGATAACACCACCCTCTGGTTGTGAGTGGAACCCACAAGTGCCAGGTCTGTGAAAGATATCAATAAGTACTTAAAAACCATACTGATTAGATTTCCAGTTTGGTGGTGGCTCATGCAGAAGTCATAACTTACTACCACTTTCAATTCTTATGAGTCTACAGAGGCCAGTCCTAGTGATGGTTAGATGGGTTTCTGAGCCATTCTGGTGATACTTGGAATAATTTTGTGAGTTGATAAAACACAGGAAACTGCTTCATGCAGAAAATAATATCTGTAAGATTGTAAAAGTAAGTATTTACATTAAGAAATACGGCTATTAATACTGCCCACAGGCAAAACTTGCTCAAAACTCATTTTAATCTGTGCCTTTGTTTCTCACCTGTCAATCACAGGGATTGTATCCTAACATTATCAGGGTTGGGATAAAAATGAGAGATAAAGCAATAGGAGAGACACATTTCAATTTGGCTATTTTCACAGTCAGGTGAATAGGTATTAATTAGTGAGGTGAAAACTCTAATGATCTTGCAATTAAATAAGTGCGGTCCATCATGTGCGGCAGATAAAACCCAGAAATTTTATTGAAAAGTTTGTATGAAGTTGGCATAAATCTTTATGTATCTCTCTGTTATATAACACCTGTTGCAGGGCTCCGAGTCTGGTTCACGCCAAACACTCATTGGTACAATTCTTCATGACATTTTCCAACAATCGGTAACAAATAACTTGGCACAAGAAAAAGTTGAAGAACTAGCAAATAAAATTGTATATGGACAAAAGTATCTCAAAGAAATGTAAGTAGCATTGCGGGTATCTTTTTATGTTTGGAAGACAGGGTAGGAACGTTTGAACTAGCAGATAAATTTCTACTTTAAAAAGTGTAACACTAATATCAGGAGAATCTTCTGCCAAATGATCTTTCTTATTGAAACTTGGGTATCTTTTAGTAAAATATTTCCCTATTTCATAATGTAATTTAATTTGCCTCCTCTGCTGAGCTACTTCTATAGGTCTGAATTATGCTTCTGGAGTAACTGTAGCTGTGGAATTTTTTCTTTCAGGCCAAGCAGGTTGAAGTGTTTGTGCCTGTAACGTTAGATTTCCAGGCACCTCCCAAAGCGGAGTTAAATGTGACGAGCATAATTCATTTTGGTCCTCGGGAGATGAACTAGAAACTTGTGACTGACCAAGCATTGAGATGTCTGATAGTTTCGTATTCTTTCTCAGGTTACTTAATGGCTCAGTTGTTAGAGGACCTTTAACTTATTTTCTCTGCAAAGCTGATGGAAATGCTAGCATAATAAATAGTCTTCATATTTCCATCTGAAAATGGCAAGGTGAATGGCTGTTGGTTTTAAGATTTTACTGTGGACTTGATTAAAATAAAATTCAAGTCATGTAAAAACCCTATTACATCTAGAATATTACAAATTTCATGTTGGGCAATGTCAGCATCTGTTAGCTAAGGTGAGTTGGAAGTTAAAATTGTAACAAGATTTATTACTCTAGTTCTGTTATGAAGGTGGATATTTTAAGTCATGACTGCTAAGATTACTTAAAGGCTTTTGTGTCACTCTGGGCCTCTGTTTGGAACTGTCGATTTGTGATTCCTTCTTGCATATGTAGGCTACTATTTGTTGGGATTGAAAAGTAAGTTACATAAGTCTGCTGGCTGTGGTCATTTGCACTTGTATGAACCTTTTTGTGTAAAACCCACTTGTATTTCTCTGTTGCTGTAGAATAATGACATTATTTCCAGTGAATGCCAGCACTGAATTATCTAATGCCACATGATTAGGTTCTGTTTAATGAGACTTCTGCTTTCTTGTGTATTTGTAACTGTAGCAACTGAAGAGGATCATGATTCCTTTCCAATTAAAATGGTCTGAAGCCTGTCAAAATGTATATGAAGAACACGTGGCAGATCAGTGTATTCAGACAAAAAGCAAATGGTCTTTTTCAAAAAAATTTTTTAAAATGTTTTCGATTTTGCATAAAGCATAGGAATAGCCATTTTTAAATGCATGAGTCTGGTACTCATTTCTTGCAGTCTATTCGTTTTGTTTCATCACACCTACCATGCTGATGCCTTCCTTGTGCTACACCCGTTGTTTCAAAAGTTGCATCAGAAAAGAACATAGTGTATTCTATCTTTTGTAATGGATGTTCAATTATAGTTTTATGAAGTAATTGAGTTGAACCTTAATGAATCTGTCACTATCTACAATTTATAGATGTTTATTCAAACTTGACAGTTATTTCCATTAATCTTGCTATTACTTGAGGCAAAATCTTGTTAGTACCAGCAGCAAATCTAATATTTCTGTCACCTTAATGTGCCTGGCTTTATTTTTTAGGTATCACTTAAATCTGAAACAAACAGAAATAATGCAGGAAGTGGAAGAATATTTGCCATCATTTTTTAAATGGGCGGAAGACTTCATGCACAATCCAGCTAACCAAAATAAAATGCAACTAAAACTGTAAGAAGCCAAAATTAAAAGTTAAAACCATTCTAAGTTGTATGTCTTGTTTGGTTCACTTTTCATTTTTAGAACAGCACTTTTTATGCAAATCCGTTCAGTGATATGGAGCTAATTCATGGGCTCACTGCCAAAATAGCTAATCCTGAGCTGCATGTTTAGTTGCCATTGTGAGTACTGGGGAAGACATTAAGACTGAGGGTGAACTGACATAAAAATCTTATTGGTCTTAAAATCCTTGTAAACAGTGTGGTTCAGAGTAGAAATTTTACTAATCAGAAAAGCAAGTGTGTTTGATCTACTGACTAAGCTAGAAGTTACTGTAAATATGTGCAAGACTACAAAGCAGAATGTGAAACTATTTATTAATCAAATGTACTTCACTAAGGTAACAGTTTGTCAGTGAAATGGTGATTTTACTCAACTACTGCTGAGCTCTTCTTGTCTGTGGCTTCTTGCTGTTAATGGTAATAGCTATAGGGTGTTACAGTTTCAGTGAAATGGCAGGTCTGAGTAAAATCTGTATGCTGCTTTCCAGTGTATATCATTAAACTTTTTGAAGAAACAAAATGTTTTAGAGGGTGGTTATTCAGAAAAGACCAAAACCTATTAAAAAACAGTTTAAGATTCTTTATTAACTTTAAATTGCACATTGGCATGTAGTTTTGCTATTCATCTAAATTCAAAGTAACTTTCTGACACGCTTCCTCTGTTAACGGGAATATAGTTTGAGTGAGACTTGATGCACTTTATTTCTAAAGTGAGTGCCTATAATGCAAAAATATTAAATACTTAATGACAACACATTTTAAGAATGAAGGGAAATTGTAACTTCTAACTTAATTTTCTTCCTAGGTCAAGTGGTGAAAAAACAGAAGATTTCTCTTCTAAAATAGAGATTGTAGATATCTTAGACATTGAAGAGAGTATCTGGTCTCCCAGGTTTGGGTTGAAGGGAAAGATTGATGTTACAGCCAGGGTGAAAATCCATCGCCAGTCTGGAGTACAGTCTAGGATAATGCCGTTAGAGCTCAAGTCTGGCAAGGAATCTAACTCCATAGAACACAGAAGTCAGGTACAAAACCCAAATGTCTAATTTCACTATTAGTGGCTATGTATACTGTTTTATTTTATTAGACGACCTATTTTGTCTTATGAATGTGAAACACTTTGCTTGTATGTGGTATAATCTAGACTTATGGATGACTGGTCCTGGCATGCCCAAAGCTGCTGATACAAAACGAAAGTGAACTGAGGAGTGAGAAGTATATACATTTACTACTTTCAAACACATTTACAGTTTTTTTTTATCCTGGCATATCTGCTTTTTAGTCTCTTCTTACTACATTCAAGTATTAGGCTGAGGCAAACTGCTTCAGCAATTAGTGTTGTACGTCTTTCCAGATAGCCGGTTTGATCTAGAGGTAGTAGCCTTGTATAAACTTTTGTTAAGGAAAATGCCTTTTAATTGAAATCCTTGGTTAGGCGCTTACTACTTACGGCTTGTAGATTACTTGTGATAGTAATGGCTGCTTAACCATATAAATTATGGAAAAACTAAATACAGCTTGTAATGTATTTTGGTTTTAATACATTGTAATAAGTTTATTTATAATGTTTGTAGGTTATTCTGTATACGTTGTTGAATTTGGAACGGAGAGTAGATCCTGAAGCTGGATTTCTTCTTTATCTTAAAACTGGTACTATGTACCCTGTTTCTGGAGCTCGCATGGACCGAAGAGGTAAAGTTGTTCTCCTTCCCCAGAAACTGTAATTATCTTAATTAAAATGTTTCATTTTAGTAATAGTTACAAGGTTTACTCTCATGAACATATCTGTACTTAGAGATGTTTCACGTGTTATAATGTTACTAATTGCAATAAGCTTATGTTAAAGACTTGTTTTATTAATACTCCACTAGGACTTTGCTATATGAATACACTTCTTAGCTGACTAAGAAGTTGATGGCTAGTTACTTTTGAGTTAGAAATTATTACAAACAAACCCCAAAACATCAGCTTAGTTTGCTCTTTTCTTGACAGAATTAATGAAGTTAAGAAACCACGTGGCCTTCTACTTAACACACAGTGTATATAAATCTGCTGTGGGAAGACAGCAATCACAGCTTGCGGCTTTGCCTCCTGTAATTGATGACAGTCAAGCCTGTAAATATTGCTCCCAAATACACAATTGCTTTCTATACAGCAGGTAAAAAAAAAAACCCTCTTTGACTTGTGTTTTTAAATAAGCTTGAATAATTGTACCTTTTGATATTGTGATTTCATTTTTATGGTTGACAGTTTCTTACTTCTTTATTGAGGACTCTTGCACCCCAAAAGAATGTTCCATAGACCCCACTGCAACTTTCATAGTGCAAGTCCCTGATCTTGCAGAGACTTACTGTGTTTGCTCGGGTATGCTTTCTGCAAGACAAAATCTGAGATGAGTCTCAGCAAAATACTTGATGACAATAACAGATTTCTGTTATATCTAAGTTAATAATGGGCAGTCTTTTAAGGCTGAATTGTGGCTGGACAATAACTCTCACTTTGACTCTGTAGAAGATTGTTTCCCTGCAGGGTATCGCAGGAGTTATGATACATTGATATTACTCTGCTGAAGTGTTATTGCTTCTCCTGTTAAAGAGAAGTCGTGAGCAAATATCTGATAAATTTTCACAAAGTTATTGAATTGTTTTAAAAACTGTTATAAATTTTAGTCTTGTCTTTATGCTGCATAAAAACCAAAATTGTATACTGAAGAGATCAAATGAGATCTGTTAGAACAGGAGAGCTTTTGGGGTGATCTTGTGTGTAAATATAATGCCTGATGGTTTTTAAAATTGTAGGGGTAAAAGTGTATGTTGAGGGAACTAGTTTTGTGGGCATACATGATATGTGTTTTGTAAACTAGCTTTTGTGAAATATTACTTCTAATATTCAGTTGTTACAGCAACAGGATTATTACTAACCGGGTAGCTATTCACTTCTGAACTAGTTTTCTTCTCTTTGGTTGCATTTTGTATACATGATTAGGTGTAGTGTCTATTGATATTTAGTTTTTCAAGTCTACTTGTGTATTAACTATTAAATCCCCTTTGCTTAGCTAAATCTCAACGTAGTATTAATATTTTACAAAAAAGGAATAAAAGATCAGCTGTATACAGTACTATCATTGAAATGTTTTTAATTGGTCTTTGACTAACTTATTGTCCTTAATTCAAAATCACAGAGATGATGTAAAGTTACTAACATGAGATTGCTCGTATGAACAAAGGATGCAGATTCAACTTTATTTCAGTGATGATAGCTTAACCTATCTGCTATGTTACGGTATATATTTAGATTGGCATTATGTGCATACAGACTTACAAGGAAAAAAGATACGAGTTGACTTTTTCCTGTGTTTGGTTCTACTCCTAGAGCTGTAGAACAAAAGATGGCCAGTGTGTCTTTTCCTCCTGCTCTGGTACCCATTATTGAAAGAGAGACCCAGCACCTGAAACCCTCCCACTTAGAGTATTTCAGCTTGTGGTATCTAATGTTAACTTTGGAGCTGCAAAGTGGAGAGGGTAAAAAAGGATATAAAAATATATGGATGATACCTTCTTTGGAAAGGTAAGATGTAATTTCTATCCTGGTACAAATGACGCTCCCTTCTGTAACTGGAGATGAGGCGTTGTCAACTTGTGTTTTCACTACAAGGAAAACTAGGTGTTTTCTACTACTTGTAGAAATAGTCAAATATGCTTCTTGCAAGGTAAGTTTTTTGTGAGATGTGACCTAATGGAGACATTAGCCTACTAGATTTATTGGGTTTGTATTTGCGATATGATATTTTTTTTGTTGTTAAGTCACACATAGGAAGCAGCAAACTGCAGCCTTGGTCTTCAGAAGCAAAAGTGGTATAATCCTGTTTTGTTTGTGTCTGTGGGCTGAGGCTGGGTGCTGACTGAGCCCAGCTCATTGCTCTGGTTTTCTGAGAGTTTACTTGACGAACAATGATGTGTTTTGGACCATAGTCCGAGGTGTGGCTATGAACATGGATAAAAGCAGGCTAAGGGCTCCTGTTGGCTGAAGTAGCGTGTTATTATACATCACCTAGTCCAGCAGCTGTGGAAAAAATAATTGACGGTTTGTAGGCCCATTTCAATGCATCTGTAGAAGTGAAATGTGGCTGAGTTGTTTTAAGTGAAACAAGCAACTCCGTAAATGAATATGGAACATCTTAGTGAAGTGGATCCATACACTTCAGTATTCATTTTTTTAACAGGAAATTATAGATAACTTTAGCCTAAATATGAGAGTCTCTTCTTGGAAGAAGTACAAGGGTTCTACATATTTTTACAATCCTTTTCTGGTCAAAGTGGCTATTGTAAAGTGACTGTTTAATCTTCCTGGTTCTTCTTGTGTGTGTTTGGGTGGTTGGTTTTCTTGTTGTTTGGGGGATTTTGTTGGGTTTTTTTGTTAGTGTGTGTTGGTTTTGGTGGTTGGTTGTGGGTGGTGTGTGTTTTTACTTGTGGGGTTTTCTAATATTTCTCTTACTGAGAGGATCTTAATATTAAAATATATTTCTTTTTCTAATATCTTCACAGAGAGAAGGCTGGAGATTGTGTTGGAAACATGATCAGAATTGATCAAGTGCAGGAAATTTCTGAGGGACAGTATCTACATTTTTTCCAACGTAAAAATGGTGCCATACCTGGAACAAACCT
Source organism: Phoenicopterus ruber ruber (assembly GCA_009819775.1). Taxonomy (NCBI): domain Eukaryota; kingdom Metazoa; phylum Chordata; class Aves; order Phoenicopteriformes; family Phoenicopteridae; genus Phoenicopterus; species Phoenicopterus ruber. The sequence goes on from CM020221.1 coordinate 4,990,372, forward strand.
ATTGGTTGGTGATAGAGTGGTTGTGAGTGGAGAGGAGAATGGTTTACTTGGTTTGGCTACTGGCTATGTTAGAGAAGTCAGTGTGACAAAACTCTCCTGTTTGTTGGGCAGGTAATAGAACAAAAGGGAAAATATCTGTTTGAAGACACTATGGTACTGGCTTCAGGAAGGGTACTTCTAGGTGTCCAAAAAGCTCTGATAGGGTCTGACTTTTCTTGCTGAGCTTGGGGAAGTACCCTTTGGAAATTCTTGTATCTTGATAGAAAATGTCAATACTCGGTCAGTGTATACACCTGTCTATTTAACTAGGTTGTTTGAATAAAAGTATTCTTGCAAACTCCATTTACTTATGCCTCCAACATGAGACTATACGGATACTGTGATTACTATGTTACTATTAACTTTCGTTATTCAAACTATATTGCCTTTAAATTGGGCTCTGATCATGTTTTATTTAGATCAGTTAGTAGTGTTTCTTCTAGCTATTGTTTCACTCTGGGACCTCTGGGAGGTATCACTTAACCTTAAGACTTAGTAATAAGTCTTTAATCATCGACATGCTGCTTGTAAACAATTATTTTGTCCATGTTACTGTCATCCTTCAGGGATTTGTCAAAGCTCCCCAAGAACACCATATTTAGGTTGGATCATGAAGAAGGAGATTTTGGTATAGGAGTCCCCTTTGAAAATCTTTCTAAATTGATGAAAGACTCCCCAGTTAGGTATGAAAAATCAAATTAATTTCACACTTTTGATATTTTCAGATAAGGTTTCTCAGCTGGTAACTCTTGATTCTTGTTTTTTATCCACAGTGAAAGGCTCCGCAACTTGATAATTGACTTCCACAAACCACGTTTTATTCAGCATTTGAGCTCTGTCCTTCCTCCAGAAGCAAAAGAAACAGTTGCAAATATTTTAAAGGGTACAAAGTGGCTTTCCCCCAAATCCTCTGTTTATTAGTATGTCTCTGTAGCCAAAGCATTTATCACACTAAATATAAGGGTATTTTCCTGCTTTGGGGTCTAGTGATAGTTTTCGGGTTAAAAATTAAAACCAAGTTCTTACCTTACATGTCTTCCTGTGATTAAATTAGTCATAAACTAGTTGGAAGACATGACTAGATATTTGATTAGAACTTTATTTTACTTAGTTGCTGCAGCTTGCAGTTTCAAACAAAGTGCCATATGACTACCTCTAACCTTTACAAAAGGAAGGAACAGGGAGTAGGGAAGGCTCTTGGGATAGAGGAAGCAGACTTTGAGGGAGGGGAAGGAGATGGGTGTTTGTGTAAGCATTCACTTGTGTAATCACTCTTGCTGACTGTTGGCTACTCTGTAGTGTTTGATGCTTTAGTGGCACTTTTTTTGAAAAAACAAAATTTGTTTAGGTATTTGGCAGTGTCTCATTCGGTGAAAATACTTGTTCTCTGACAGCTCTGTCAGAGAACAGAAATTTAAAGGAATTCTCTTAGAGCAAATAGAACTTTTATAAAAACTCAGCCTGAAGACTGAAAGATGTGCCTTGTTGCTCTGAGGACTACTTCAAATAAGAATTTTGCCTAGCTTCCTGGAAAACTGCTGAAAGGATAGAAAATGAGAGGAAGGCAGTTACTCTGAAACTCCAGAATGACTGATTAAGAAGTACTGGAAGACAGGGGGAACAGTGTCTTCCTGTACTTACAAGCCATATATATTTTGTTTACAGAAAGGCACCGATAAACCTAGATGTTTCTTATTTTTTTGCTTGAGCTTTGCCTAGTCCAAATAGCTGGAATGCGCTGCCTATTTGCATCAGACTGGGGAAAAACAGCTCTGATGTAACATTTCTTCTCATCAAGATGATGCTATATGTGCAGTTCCCTTCCCTTTGCTGTAAGCCATGTGTTTGAATGTGAAAGTGGGTATGATAAAATAGAAATGCCTGTACAAGAGATGATATGAAGCTGGTCATTTAGGATATTAGAAAAAAAGTCACAAAAGGTCTAAGAATAAAGATGTCTTCAGTGATTTATTTCTAGGACTGTAGTGCAGACCCTGTACTACTTGTCTGTGTATTGTGTTTAATATCATTGCTTCATTAGAACCTACAGACTTACTCTGCTCAATTCTTTTCTTTAAGGTCTTTAGTGGAGGAGGTAACTATAGGTTTTTTGTGAACTTTAGCAATTATTACAATGATTATGAAGTATAGACATTTAATTTTTATTTTTCTTCTTTAAAGGTCTGAATAAGCCTCAGAAACAGGCAATGAAACAAGTACTACTTTCAAAAGACTACACACTTATTGTGGGTATGCCTGGAACAGGAAAAACTACTACAATATGTGCTCTGGTAAGATTGTGTACCTTGGTGTTTAAATTTTTTTGGTGGGATTTGGAGGGGAGCATTAAACAAACTGTGCATAAAGCATACTGTCCAAAATTAATTGTCATGACTTAGTCTACTGGTATCTGCATAACTTCAAAGAAAACAACATTTCTTTTTACTTAAGAACTTACATTGGTAGAATTAAAAATGTATTTTGTGGAGTAGGATTCTCTTTTACTTGTGTAGGAATATATGTGGGAGGGAGGAGATTGAAGTGTGATATTTAACCACTTCTGTGACACTTTAATGTTAAAATTCTTTGGCCCCAAATGTCAGTAAGTCCTCAAATCTTGAGTTACAGCTCAAAAATAGGGACTTCTTGAGCAAGTTGGTAACTTGTCCATTGTAAATTGTATAAACCCACGGTGCTGAAGCTATGTGCAGCCTGGAAGCCATCTCCTCTAGTTGGTGGTTCTCTTTCCCTGGGAATGGACTGTAGGAACATACTGGATTCAGGCTGTGGGCTGAGTGAGTTTTTCTTGAAATAGCAGTGTCATCTCGCTTCCAGTTGTCATCAGCTCGTGGGGAAAGAGGAGGCTGGAGAGCAAACAGCTGCTGTTATCAGATCAGCTCATTCTGCTGAATCTGTGGTGGCTAAATTGTCATGGAGAACAGTGTGTGTGGGAATGGGCTGTGTGACTTGCTCTTACAGTGGAGATCTTTAGAGTGCAGTTCCTTCTTTTCAGTGCAGTTTGCAAGTGCGCGTGGATGTTCTTAGCTCTTGCTGTTTGCAGCATGCATAGTAAGCCTGCTGTTTGAGAACCATCAGGTCTGTTGCCCATGTTGCTTTGACAATAGCTAACTAGCAGATCTGGCCAGAAAGACTGATATCAGTGAAGTCATACTTGTTATTGGCTTCCTCTGAAACTTCTTGGGTTGTTTTTACCCAGTCAAACATGGGATTGCTGATTCTTGTACGTAAACTAACGTTTTTCTTTTCTTTCCCTTCGCCACTCATTAGGTGAGAATTCTTTCTGCTTGCGGCTTCAGTGTTCTTCTGACTAGTTTTACACACACTGCTGTAGACAACATCCTGCTAAAGCTAGCCAAATTCAAAGTTGGTTTCTTGCGCTTGGGGCGAGCTCAGAAAGTTCATCCAGATATACGGAAATTTACAGAAGAAGAAATTTGCAAGTCCAAATCTATTAAATCTGTAATGGATTTGGAAGAGGTCTATAACAGTCAGGTGAGAAAAGTGGTTTTGCTAGCCCTGCAAAATATTAAGGATAATAATTACAATTAGTATTCTGGTTGTTCAGATGCTGCAGAGAAGGAACTCGTCCCAGGGGTGTTACTGGTGTGAGAAATCTGAGCTGAAAAAGATACTCAGTTTCTGCATCACTTCAATTTCTTTATAGCAAATAATAACCAATATTAACAGTCTGGAAGTTGAAAATGAGTTTTTATGTCTAAATAAAATAACTAATCATTATAAGTAATAATTCCCAAAGACTTCAGTGCTCTTATCTGAGATCTTGTGTTGGATTGTTTACGCATATATCCTCTCCTAAAGTGTGATTCCTTGACAAATTTGTCCATTAAGGGAGTGGTGATTAACTGCTGCAACCTCCTCTATCTTGATTCACATATTGTTCCTGTTTGTCCCCTTTTCCCTCCCCCTTGTGCTAGTTGTGCCGTTTGTACAATCAGAGGATGGGGAAGAAGAGTGGTGTGCTGTGGAGCTGATCTGGTTAAACACTGATTTTTTGATTGAAAGATTAGTGCTGCCTGTGTGAATGTTAATGCAAAGGACCATAGTGGGAGCTGGGTAAACTGAGTGAGTGGAAGCTTTAAATTAAATTTGTTGAAAGAACGAAGCTTCATGGTAGTTGGAGTAAATGCCAACATTGCAAAAGCCACCATTTACTTTTTTGTTGATGGGCATTGCAGGGAAACGATTGAAGTCATAAGGGAAGTGACTTAACGTTTCATATTTTAGTCATTACAGATTGCAGTGGAAGCACAGACATGGGAAAGAACTGTGCTGCTGTTTTATCTTTTTGGAATTAAACCCCAAACAAAACACAATTTTCTAAGGTAGTCATTTTGGCACGCTCCATGAATTGTATATGCATAGAACCTGCTATCACTCTGAACACATGGCAGGAGTGAGTTATTTACTACAGCCTGTTCTAAAGCTGTTTTTTGTTTGTCACTTGCAATCGATGCAAGAATATGTGAGGCCAATATGTATGCAAGGTGTGCTGGTCTGATTTCAAGGATTAATGATTTGATTTATTTAATCTTATGTTTTAGTTTAGTTTAATGGGAAAGATTACTTTTTCTCTTAACCTGGAAAATGTAGTGCTAAAGGATCTAAGATGTATCTTATTCTTAAAGTGTGTCTCAATTTTCAGCCAGTGGTAGCAACGTCTTGCATGGGAGTCAATCACCCCATCTTTATTCGGAAGCAATTTGATTTCTGTATAGTTGATGAAGCTTCCCAAATAAGCCAACTCATCTGTCTGGGCCCGCTATTCTGCTCCAAAAGGTTTGTGCTGGTAGGGGATCATCAGCAGCTGCCTCCACTTGTACTGAATGCGGAAGCAAGGTAAGATAAAATGCTGTTGGACAATTATTAGTAACATGAATTCTGGGAAGGCTCTTGCAATATTTTGCCTGACACATTTTTGGGGTTTTTTTGTTTGTTTGTTTTGTAACAGAGATCTTGGCATGAGTGAAAGCTTATTTAAGAGGCTGGAACAAAACCAAAATGCTGTTGTCCAATTAACTGTGCAATACAGAATGAATAGGTATTTTAAACTTATTTATTACATTACAGTATTTTGTGTGTGATTGAAACTGCAAGATTTGACGCCTTTTCTTGTTTTTTAAATCTTTAGTAAAATTATGTCACTGAGTAACATGTTAGTGTATGAAGGCAAACTGGAATGTGGCTCAGAGAAGGTGTCAAATGCCACTGTTAACTTGCCCAACCTAAAAAAATTGAAACTGGAGCTTGCAGATGCTTCAAAAACATGGTTGAAAGAAGTACTTGATCCAGACACACCTGTGTGTTTTCTGAACACAGAGAAGGTAAAGTTCATTCTGTTCTCCTTTCAAAATGGTATTTTTGACGCAAGTTCTCAATACGCTCAACATGTAAAACTTCATACAGCTTAGGTGGGTAAAATAGGTAACTTTAAAAAATGGTTTTCTAGTTATAGGTAAAATGTGCAACGTGCAAAAATGTTAGTATAGCTGATCAATTGGGGTGATACAGCTACTGCTGGAAACATTGCATCTAAGAGCAGCTGAAAAGTTTAATTCAGATAATATTTCAGAAAATATTGAACGTACTATAAACTTTGTTCTGATGCACAGAATGTAGCTTAAAGCGTGTAGCCATACTGGATGGATGCCTTTGCCACCATAGAATGACCTCATTTCCAGCAGCTGATGGTCAGTGGTGTCTAAGCTGTGTGCCAGTGACAGGAATAACTGTAATTCTCAATTGAATTTTGCAGATGTTCTATACACGGAAGTGTGAGGGAGGAGTAAGTTGGTTTAGGTGTGTCCTTTCATAGAGACTCAAATTTTTGCCAGAAAAATAAAACTCTAGAATGGATAAAGTTATGCAAAGAACCTGACTTGTAGGTAAAATGAAGAGTTCAAATGCATGTGGAAAAAGATTAATAAATGAGTACATATTTGTGGTCTGTAGTACTTGCTGTCACTGTAGTTAGCGACTGGATTATGAAGATTTGAGTCTATCTTCCTCTCTAACGGGCTTTATGTTGATTCCTATTAATACCATGTTTTGCCAATAATTGTATCAACTGATGGTCTTTTATGCTGATCCGGGAAAGAATTCTCCAATCTTTCTGTGCTATCCAGGACGTTCTACAGGATTCACTTTTTTATAACAATTCTGATAGAATCTCTTCAGTGACCTAAAAAGAAACACAGTGTTTACTTTAGTGACTTAAAGAAACCTCTAAAAATGCCTAAACTAAACAGGGGGACCTTTTCCAGGAATGCCTCAAAAGCTGCTGTCCCTTTCACAGAAAAGCAGGCAACTGGTCCCAGGGAAGAGGTTTGTTCCAATAGGAAACTGGCTGATACCAAAATTGGTAATGTGAAAGCTAGAGTTTGTTTCATTTTTCTTTTTTTTTTCTTCCCTAGAAAGCCCATCTCAATTATAAGACAGCTGTTCTGTTTGTAGAACCAGCAGGAAAGTTCCACTTTCCAAAGTACCCTTGGCTTTTTGTTCAGACACTAGGCTATAATGTCATCTCTTCTTGGACTTCCTGTCAAAACTCCATGTGTTGTGGTAGCCATAGAAGGGGGAAAAAAAAGGAGGAAAAAAACCCAACCCCAACCCCCCCACCAAGCAGAAAACCAAACAAACCCAGCATTTATTTTGACTTTATAGTGTTTTTTCCCCTGTATACTGTTGTTTGTAGAGTAACCAAGAAAAGCTTCTGAAGAAACATACTTGGCGGGTGGGGGGGTACAAAAGGGGAGAAAGGAGAAGAAGAAATAGCATGACACCAGCAGGAAGCCTACATTTATTATGCTTGCTTTTTAAAAAAAGAAAAAAGCCTCTAATGTTTTGTTTAATAATGTGACATGTTTGTGACAGTAATCGGAAATGTTCCTTTTCTGCCAAACCCTGTGTCAGTCTGCACTTCCTCTGACAGCTTGGGTCTGAATGTTGAAAAAATCATATCCTTGATTTAATACCAGTCTTCTGAGTAATTATAGGCTAAAGTTGTTGGGGGCTTTTTTGGTGTACTATATGAACACAATAAATATAAATGTAAGCATGTGTTATCATAAGCATGACCTAGCTTTTGGAACTTCCCACCCTAAAATAGCTTTTGTATGGTTTTTGGCTACATTAATGCTAGTGTGGATAGAAACCAGCTGTTCATTAAAACAGTGCTTTTCTGCTTGAAGTAAACTTGAGCACATACAAGTTTGGAGGCTTCTTAGGTGTGATGTTTTCAGAATAGTGAATCTAAAACCAACCAACCAAAGAACTCCCCAAACCCCAAAAAACAAACCAAACAGCACAGCTATGACAGTATAGCTCTTAACTCAGTTGTGATGTGGCAAGTTGTAACAACAGTTAGACTGAGTGCATGATGGCAGTGTAAAAACAAGTTAGCTTACAGGTAAGCATTAAGCTGCGTAGCTGTTTGAGATACAAGCTATGGAGAAACTGCTGCTTTGGAAAAGGCAATGGAATTTTCTAATTTGAAGGAAAGTATCTCTGCTTCTATGCTCTATGCAACATACTGAAAACAGTGTCATGTAAAAGGAGGAGGACGTGTTGCAGAAAAACAGGATTCTTGCTGAAGTATGTAGTACCTTACTTAAGCAACACAATAGAGGTGACTTTTTTGCATGTGGCTGGAATCCTAAAATAAACTTGTGGATGCAGTAGCCTACTATTAATATATAATGTGCTGCCTTGAGAAGACCACTATATAGAGTTGCAGCATATGGGTTTGTCAATCTCTATAAGATGATTTGTTCGTTTGCAGTGCTTTAGTGTGCTAGGCATTGAACATAGATTACACTGAATGAGCTACCCAGTTAGTTGAATTCCTGGATTTGTGAAGCTTTTGATGCATATTGTACGCTGTCAGATCCTATACGTGTGCAGTGGTATTGCTCTAGCAAGCAGATACCGCTTACCTGGGATACTCTTACAAATATTAACTGTGTATTACTTTACCCACATGTTAAACATTATGGTAATCTCCAAATTCAGCCATACAGGTGATATTGGGATGGTTGTTTGGAGAAGTAAAACTAGTTGCAATAGGATTCTGAGAGTGTTGCTTTAAGTCAGTCTATACCACCTTCCATTTTAAGTGGCAATGCTGTCATAAAAATTTAGAAGGAAAATGAAACAAAGTGGCATCTAAGAAAACAAAGTTGATGTATGTCACTCATAACAGAGGCAAATAGTGGAACAGGTAAAGTAGTAAATGGCAGTAAATAAGGTAGTAAATGGAGTTCGGAGCCAGAAAGCAGTTTAGTGTATGACCAGTTTTAGACTATTCTTAAATAAAGAGGTTTGTTACTGGACCCCAGGTGTTTAGCCGCATGCCAGTTTACGAGAAGGATAACATCAGGGACACATTCATTGCCAATGATACTACTTAAACTTTAAAGAAGGCAAGAGCTAAGCAAAAAGAATAAATTATGAAACTGTGATACCGAAATGTCAAGAATTGGCATTCTAAGCCTGTTCCTGGCTTTCTGGTCTCATTCATACATCATGCGGGGAAAGGGAGTTAATAGTTAAGAAATAGTAAATTCAGTGAATACTTAAAAAAAAAAAAAAATGGAAGTTAAATTTAATACTACCATTTGGATAGTTTTTCCTGTAGTTTTAAATGTAGGCTTTCAAATATTTAAAAAAAAAAATCCTTTCTGCCATGGAAATGGGGAAAATTCACTGTAAACATCGTTGTATGTAAAGCTTTAGAAGAAAAGTCCCATGTAAAATATAGTTTGCTCTCTTACCTTGTCAGGCTGGGAAAATGTCCTTTTTTTTTTTTTTCATATGATACATATTATGTGAACTGTAAAGTCAGATGATCACGCTTTGGCAGTTTCTTAAGGTGACTTGCTAGTACTAGAAACTCATTTCAGCAGATGGTGAGTGAGAGATCAGAATATAGTAGACAGCATTGTAGACAGCAAAAGTCATTGCTTTCTGTTTATATTTTTTAAAGGTCCCAGCACCAGAACATGCAGAAAAAGGTGGTGTAAGTAATGTGACAGAAGCTAAACTAGTACTCTTCCTCACATCCTTATTCATTAAGGTATCTTGTACTTTATTACATTGTTTGGAAGGACAGCTTTATCATTAATCATTTTTACATTGCTATAGTAATGGCGACTATATGTATTGGGTTATTTTTTGAGGGATAACCTTAAGGATAAATTGAAGGTTGGCTCCGTGTCAGTATAGTGAGGAGCTTGAGGTCTGCATTCAGTTCCCTGTCCATTGCCTGGTTGGATTTGGGATGCAAAAAAAGCTGGATGCCAAATTCTTTTAAGAGGTGAGGACTGTCTTGTGAGGGAGGGGGGAGGATTTTCCTTTCTTCATTATTTCATCCAGTCAGCCTCAGGAGTAGGACAGACTAGGAGTTCTGAATGTTCACCTCACAGTTTGAGGAAGAAAGAAAAATGCGGATTTTGAGGTTGGGACAAAGCTTGGGAGCTTGCAGTAACTAATATTTTCTATTTTCTTTAGTTAATACCAGTTATACCTAGAGTTGCATTGATGACTTAGTGTAGATACAGTATCTTGCAGCACTGTTTTTAAAAAGAAAAAAAAAATCCCTGAGGGTCTTCTGACAGTAATGAGTATCCCAAGCTAACTGCAGTGACAATTTTTTTTCTTCTTTTTCATTCAGGCTGGCTGTAAGCCTTCAGACATTGGTGTTATATCACCATACAGACATCAATTAAAAACAATCACTGATTTGATGGCAAAATTGAAGGAGAACAGTGTGGAAGTCAACACAGTGGACAAATACCAAGGAAGAGACAAAAGTATCATAATTGTATCTTTTGTTAGGAACAGTAACGATGAAAACGTAAGTTGGTCATATTAACTTTGTTTCAGTCGATTTTAATAGTTAAAACACTCATTTTCAAAATGCATCTATCTACATTAAATTCTGAAACTTTAAGTAGGAAAAATAAAAGCAAGTTATGTTTATTTAACAGCTTGGCGCCCTCCTGAAGGACTGGCGACGTCTTAATGTTGCTATCACAAGGGCCAAGCACAAACTAGTCATGGTGGGCTGTGTTCCATCCCTGTGCCGCTATCCTCCTCTAGAGAAGCTGCTCTGCCATTTGCAGTCCGAGGCAATGATATCCTTTTTCTCCATGCTGTTTTGTGAAGGGGAAAGGTAAGACTGACTTACTGAGATTTGAGATGAGGATGGGAAGATCTTTGATTATTTAGGTTATACTTTTAACACTGGCAACACAGTACAAAATGTGCTAATTAAATATGCCAAAAATATATGTGAGGTCAAGCTAATAGGTGGATTTAGAACCTTCATGGTCTTCAAAAGCTGAAAAAGCCCATGCTGATTTGCAAGTCAACTTCGACATAATTTTTAAATTTTGAGGCCTGAATTCCTAATGTTAATGCTTTTGCATTTTTTTCTGTGATCATTCTAGTTTCTTGGCATCTTAATGTCAGTGTGATTGTTTTCCTCAGAAGTACCATGCATTTAAACACATCCGGTGAGAGAACAGTTCGTGAATAATGTTGCTAGAATGGAAAATGGTGTAACTTTTGGATGACTTGTTACGTTTTTTCTTTCTCTCTGGCATTGTACAGAGTTTGCTCTAGTTACGGCTGTTTCCATCTCCTGTTTAAATAGGAAAGGCCTTGTTTAGTTGCTTTCTTTGCAAACACCAAAACATATTCAAACAAGTTTTGTGGTTTTGTGAAAGTGTTACGTTATCAAAATGCTTGAGAACTACTTCCTTAACTTGCTACATCTTCCATCTTCCAGCAGGGGCTCATGAAAGTATCCACAAGTGTAACATTTTATGATTGTGAAGATGGAGAGTTTTACAGGCATTTGTGTATTTTCTTCTGGTGCTGCCTAATGTAAATAACTGGTTAGTGGGGTATGAGTGCTGATGTGCACTGTTTAATCTGAATGAAGCCAAAACAGAAATCCCTTTCAACTATTTTAAAGGTTTCCTTTCAGTAAAATAACAATACACGTTTCTTTCTTTAAGCTGGTTGTTAAGCTGGTGGTTTTAGTACTGGTGTACTTGTAACAAACCAGAAATATGAAGCGTTATGTTCCTTCAGATACTGGATAGCTACTTCAATATTCACTTTTATCTTGATAAGCAGTTATCTGCGTAAGTGAATGGGGAAACACTTGAGGCGGAGGAGGAGACTAAACCAATGCTACATTGAGTCATAGTTTTCTGGGCTTAGTTTGGTTTTAAAGACTTTAAATTACTTTACATACAGTAATTCCATTTCTTAGAATTCCTAACTAAGATGCTGTAGTGTTGTGCTGTTTGGAAAAAAATTAGGAAAATCTTCTTTCTCTTCTTCAAAGCCTCACATTCTTCTTTAAAGAGTACTTCTGCTTTTTTAAATACTGAAATCTTTTATATTTATATATATAATGTAATTAATCTCTCATATGAAAATCTCTGAGTTTTCTAATCCCTTGATTTGCATGCATCTGGGAGAAATGTGATGTTGATTCACTTAATTGCCTTTTATGAACTAACATATCTAGCAGATAAATCTGTTGAAGTGAAATGCTGCCCAGTTGAAGATCATAGTAAAACTCTGGTTTCAGTTTATCAGATATGTAGTCTTTTCAAGAAAAAAACCCCAAGAAACAAAACTAGAGATGCAGCTCGATCACTAAGAAGGTTACATGCTCAGGTTCTATTTCTTGTAAAGATGACAGGATAGGTACAATACAAAGTATCCTCTACTTGACAGATCTGTTTTAGTTTCTTTATACTACCTCGTACTCTAGACTGCTACTGAGAAGTTTCTTTCCAAGAAACATCAATTTTTTTGATTCTTCAAAATCATTAGTATTTGTCTTCTCTTGGATCAATGTCAATTAGTTGTGTGCATGTAGTTGCAGACAAACTTCTAGATGTTAAATGTGGGTGTTTTCACTCTTTTTTAAACTACTCCCTAACTTGTAATGTTTGAAATAATAAAAATTTGATGTTGGTTTTGTTATAGTTGTTTATAATTCATTAATACTTTGCTTTATATAGTACAAATATTTTGAACAGTACAAAAATAATCTGAATAGTTGACAGGATATCCTCTTTTTCAGGTGAAAATACATGCTTCAACTGTGTACGTGCTCTGGGTCTTTCAAAAGATCAAAAAAGTTAGGGTAAAATATACTCTTGTTACAGTAGTGATTTCAGAATAACATATGCTTGTGTAGAAAAGTTTTTCTTTCTATGTTTAGGATCTATGTGTACAAAAGTCTCAAATTAGCTTATCAAATGTCTTACTCCAAATTATACTTATCCAGGAAGTGATCTGCATGCTATTAAAAAATTAATAAATAAATTAGAGGTATTGCCATCCCTCCACAAAGCTGTATGAGAAACAGGCACAAGAACAATTCCGTATTTCCTTATCTACTTCTAAACTGCACCCTTCTTGTATAGTAAAAATTGGATTGAGCGGAGAGCGACAGATTAAACAATGTTTTCATTTGGTAGTCTCAAACAAAATTGAGATGCGATTCCCTAAAATACTCTTACATTCTAATGAATATATATATCAAAGGAATATCTTGTAAAAGTAAAAAAAAAAAATCACTAGTTCTGTTTGCCTTTAAAACAGCTTTCTAATGCGGAAACAGTCAGTGATAGTGCTGGAAAACATACAGACACACGCTGAGCACTGTCTTAGTGCATGATGTGTTGCTGGGATTCTTAAAAAAACAAACAAAAAAACCCCAACACCAAATCACAAACCCAAACAAAAACCAGGCTGTTTTATGCCAGACTAGTAGGCTCAGAGCCTGACTCTGAGGGCTGTTCAATGTTTTAAGTGTATAGGTTCCTTTTTTCTTTTAAGAGGTGGGAATCGTGGATCTAAGAAGCAGCCCTCTTCCCATGGGCTGTGTTCCATTGCTGTGCTGCCCTTGTCCTTCGGTCCTCCTTCCTCGCAGGCCAAGGCAATGATATCCTTTTTCTCCATGCTGTTTTGTGTGTAGTCTGAAATGGGGTGAGGTGAAGCACCTGTTTTTGTCCTACAGCTTGCTCGTTAGCCCTTCTTAAGAAGGGGAGAGGAGAGAGGATGATTTAGAATAACTACTAAAGCAAATGGTAGTGCTTAAGGTGCAGTAAGCATAAACTGAGATCCCACCTTCTATTACCGGCTTTATGTGCCGAAGAGAGGAGAAGGGTTACAACTGCCCTGCTGCTCTTGGCCATCTCTGTTTGAAAATGCAGCTCCCCTCTTTGCTGCTGCTCTCCGTGCTCAGGGCAAGGGATGTGCGAACGGTGCCGTAGTAGCAGCAGCCCTGTAGGTAACCCCCGGCTGTCGCGATGCGGGTTATCGCGATAGGAAGGAAACCGCGGCGCTGCCGCCGCCCATCCTGGAAGGGCCGCAGCCGCCGGGCGGGGCCGGGGGCGGGTCCTCCCGCCGCCGGGGGCGCCGTTGGTCGCGGGCGGAGGGGCCGGGCCCACGCAGCGGCGGGGCGGGAGGAGCCGTAGGGCCCGCAGGGAGCGGCTGAGGCGGCGGCTCCTCCTCTCCAGCCATGGGTGAGCGGCGGCTGCGGCGCCCGGGGAGCGGGGCCGGGCTGGAGGGGGGGCGCCGGGGCCAGCGTGGGGGGGAGAAGGGGCCCTGCGGCCGCCGCCGCCCCTCAGCCGCCGGGGTAACGGCTGCGAGCCGCGTTGCGGCGGCGCCCGCACAGGCAGAAAATGTCCGCTGCGGCGGGAGCGGGGCTGGGGGCGGCCCGCGGCCTCGGGGGGCGGCGGCGGGGGCGGCCCGGCGGCGGGGGCGACCTTCGGCCCCGCGCCCTGTCAGACGGTGCGGGGGCCCAGGCGCTGGCGGGGCTCCCTCCCTCCCTCTCTCCCGGTCGCGGGGAGGTGCGGGCGGCAGTCACGGAGACCGGGTGGTGTGCTGGGGGACCCTGCTTTGGGAAGGCTGAGGGGTTCGTGCCGGCGAGCACGCTTCAGGGGAGGGAAATGCTGGTTTTTCTGCTGGCTGTCGGGTGACACGGGGAGACCTTCAGCCTGTAGCCGTAGCGACTACACGCTTGGGGTTTTTTTGCACAAATACTGTTTGCAGTAAGGGCTTGGCTGCTCATCCAAACTGGGAGAGGAATATGGTCTCTTGGGCCAAGCCTCGCCTGTCAGACTCTGCTGAGCCTGGCGACATCCGTGCCACCTGCAAATAGTCCCTTTGGGGGCTGCTGCTTTGGGGCGAGAAGAACCCTTCAGGGCCCTTCATAGCTCATTTTGCACCATACGTGTACAGTCTACACTATACAATCCCTGACCAGCAATTCCTAGAAAACATGCCATGTGAAATTCTAAATCTTGATTTTTTTTTAAGCAGCAGGTGAAGAAAAATAGCTATATGCAGCTAGACCATGCTTTAAAATAGACCTAAGAAAGACCAGGCGAGAGGGCTGACAATTAAAAGGACGGTAGATGTGGAAGTCTGTCTGTGGGGAGGATCAGCTCCAAAAGTCAAAATGAGGTCACCTGAAAAAGGAATGTTTAAGATGCCTTTGGGGAAATAGACTTGAACACGTAGGGAGGGAGAGCTATCCACCTGGAGTCTGAATTGAACAAGGCTTTTTCTACAATAACATTCGTATTTACTACTGTCAATAGCAAACCTAATGTAAAAGCAGGAAGTCCGACGTGAGCTTTACCAACAGAAACGCTGCTGTTGTTGCAAGCCTCCATCTGTTCCCGACAGGGGTACCGATGCCGCCCTTGGTAGGGTTGGTTCAGTCCCGGGCGGCTGAGCAGGAGGGAAGGCAAGAGGCCAACTAGCGAGCTGTGACTGCTAACCGGGTGCTTTTTTGCCAGAGCACTGTCTGCTCTGTCTTCTAACATCTTTTAGTGTTTTCTGTTCAAGTACTGGTAAATTGAGAGGTTATAAAAGTAGTTTTCAAGATTATCTCAGGTATATCATCTTAGTATTTTTTTTTTTTTTCCTAGAAAACTGGGATAGGTTATATTGTATGGTAATAGGGTAATTGGATATTTGACAGGCAGTTAGGAATACAGAAAACTAGAAAGTAATTTTCTAGTGTCTAATACCTAAATACCTAAAGCTGTGGTATGCAAGAAATGAGACAAGTCATTTCATTGCTGTTTGAGGAACCGAGAAAGTATCCATCTGTTATAATGATTTGGGTTTTTTGTTTTTGGTTTTAACATATACGGTTCTTTATGCTTTCTGATATGCAAAGAGATAAGGTCATGAACCAATACTCAAATTTGCAGAGGAAGAGGCTCACGTTTTTTCTCAGACACAAATATGTATAGATATTTTGAAATCTGTGTCTCAATGTCTCAAAAAAGATGATCTGTGTTCTTCATTTGTTTGGTGGTGGGTTTTTTTACTTCATTTCTTAGATTTAATTGCAGAAAACAGTAAATCATCAACTTTTTTTACTTCTGTCCAAGTTACTTTGATCATGGTGAATAAACAGAGGGTTGTTTTGTCTCTGTTTCAATTTGGCAAAATAGAGGGTGGCCTGAATGTTTGAACTGCTTCATTACAAATGAAAATAAACTAAGAATCTCCTGAATGCTGGTTTCAGTAGCAGGAGTTCTAAGAAGAGGAACCTTGTCCATTCCGTCAGGACCAGATGATTTTAAAAAGCTATGGGTTTTTTACTGACTAGATTTAATCCCCAAATGTATTTTAGTAGTGTACATCTTGTAAAGTTTACCAAAATAATTTTTAAGTTCAAGCAAAACCTTTAGTTCTTAAGCTGTCCTGTGTAGAAAATATTTTGTAGCTGTATGAGAAACTGAAATTTCAGTATGTAATATTTTTCCAAAGCTGCTCCATGTTTATTGGGTGAGACTCCATACAGCCTAAGAAGGAAAGCATGTGTTTATGTCAGTGTGAAATTAAGACTACAGCAGAAAGTGATTATATATAAGAAGCATGATGTCTGTTTCTGTAGGTAGACTATGATACACCAAATAGATACTTACATCAATAGGAATGCTACTTCGATATCATGGTGAGGGCACTGATTGCTGTTCTGCAGCAGAGCCTTTGACTGCAGCGTTGCTGCCTGTGTTACTTTGCAGCTACTGACTGCTTCCGAGAGGTACTGAGACAACACAGTACCTGAGAACTGACATTTCCGGCCTTGTTTTTTCATTCACCTATTAAAACAACGTAAGATCTGTAAGGGTGTGTGTTGGAGCGGTGTTTGTAGGCTATGAACATGGTGGTTTATAGCTCTTACTTAAATATTCCTTTGAGCTTATCTAGGTGAAGATAAGTTTTTCTTTGAACAAGGCGACCATGAAGCATTTTATTATTTTGCATCTCCTAAAACTTGAACCATAACTTTTTTTTTTTCATTATTGTCTTAGCTGTAAAGGACCCTACAGCTGTAGAAAGAGCAAATTTACTGAACATGGCTAAATTGAGTATCAAAGGACTCATTGAATCAGCTTTGAGCTTTGGCCGCACTCTGGATTCTGACTACCCTCCTTTGCAGCAGTTCTTTGTTGTCATGGAGCACTGCCTGAAGCATGGCCTTAAAGGTGTGGTAATTGCTCTAGCTGCACATTTCTCATCCCAAACATGCCATTTTTCTTCCTTTCTTTCTTGAATGAGATAAAATCAAAGTGTGTTTTGTTACTTTAAGAAGTGAAGAAAATACGTAAATTGTTAGTAATGTCATTATTAATACTTCACAACATTTATTTCCACATTTGCCAACTTTTTCTTTTCTATACTATTTGTTGTAAGTGGTCCAGGGATTACCACAACTGCATGTATATATGTAGCTTCTATTTTTAGCTAGTCATCCTTCTTATATTATTTTGTTCTAGCACAGCAATTTTATGTTCATGGCAAAGTAATTGGAAGATGGCTTTAGATACTGGTGAACTGACCAGTGTTGCAGTTATCTGTTATCTGGAAGCCTAGGCTCAGCGATTAACCCTTTCGCCACACCAGCTATTTTGAAGGAAGCTACTCTAGTCATTTAAACTAATTCAGTTACTTAATTTTTCTTTTCCTAGTAAGAAAATCCTTTCTAAGTTACAATAAAACCATCTGGGGTCCTCTGGAACTTGTGGAGAAATTATATCCAGAAGCTGAGGAAATAGCAGCAAGTGTCAGAGATTTGCCTGGCCTTAAGTAAGTAGTATTGGTAAACTACAGCCAGAAAATACAGGACCTGATTGAGAATCTACAGATGTCTCATGATTTCATTTGGCATTAATCAAGCCTTTGAACAGCTAGCACATGATATTGGGGGAGAGCACAGGTGAATCTTGCTAGCTATTCATGCTTTGCACAAACCAGCTAAAAAAGTAGGATTTTTATGTTCTTTTCTGATGTTCTTGGGAGAAAAGTTTTCTGAATGGTGGACAAAAATGGTGCAAAAAGGAACAGGTTGTGTATCAGTCTGCAGTCTAGAACTGCAGCAAACACATGAGTCTAGTCAGCAAAGGCTGTATAAAAACAAAAGGTAACATACTGAAGAGGAAAGTATTAGGTAGCTTTTCAGATTCTTGTGTGTAGGGTCCTTCTCAAATGTAAATATATGCTGTGAACTACAGTCTCCTCCCATTCCTCTGCAGTCTGCTTTTGTATTTAGCTTTGTAATTGGCCATACATTAAATTCTGAAAGGGTTTGGTTACATTGTGATTGGTATATGGCAGCATAAGGGTTATAATTTATAGCTTTAGACCTTATCTACAGCACATAGGTATATAAATTATTATTTACTCTTGTATCAGGCCAGATGAAATAGTACCCTTTGCCAAGTGTGTAACAGTGTTCCTGTCCTGATATAGCATGCTGTTCTTAAGGGTGCCAGCACTAGAAGAGGAGGATCTAAAGGTCTAGGTTTAATTTGTTGGATATTAATGTTTGCCAGTTACATACATTTTCATCTTTTTTGAACTGTCTTTCTAAGATAACACTGAATTTGTAACAGGTATGAGTTAAAGCTAGAATTCAGTGCTTGTTGTGTAGACCCAGAGAACAGGATTGGGAAGGCAAGCTTGCGTGATGAGTTGTAATGGACATTCGGTTACTTTTCTCACAATTCCTCTGAAGACTTTATAAGCAAGTTGCAGAAAGGAGTCTGAATTGTTGCAGGTGTTTTACTTCAGCTAGAAACAGGACTTTCAAGATTATCCTTACAGGTACTGTCAGGTTAAGAAGGTACTTACAGGAAAACAGCACCGCTCTTAAAATTTTTTTCCATGCTGCTAGTCATGTACAGTGTGTAGAAAGTTGCATGTTTTTACTCTCTGAGCAAAACAGTTAATTTTACTGTCAGGCTCTTGTGCTTTCTCTGTTCCTGTTCTTTCCAGGGTCTGCTCCCAAGCCCAGCTGAGTTGATGAAATTTTTTCTGATATAATCCCAAAGCTTGGAGTGAAAGCCTACTAGACGTTATGGTTTCCCAGACTGCGTTGCTCAACTAATAGTTTAAAATACCCTTTAAGAAATACCTATTGCTCTACCAATAGACTGATAAGATGTTTAAGACAGTGAATTAATTGATATATTGTTGATTTGGGACTGTTTGTGTTCATGCCCTTTTTTTCAGAACACCACTGGGCCGTGCCCGGGCCTGGTTACGGTTAGCACTAATGCAGAAGAAAATGGCCGACTATCTTCGCTGCTTAATCATTCAGAGAGATCTTCTGAGGTAAACAATTAAGTAGATTTTGTTCATAATTTATTTTTAGAGGTTTAGTCTCCTGGAAAAAAAAATTATTATTTTGTATATGCTACTTTTTAATGTATCCTTAGTGTAGCAAGGTGTAGCTTCTGGCCTGTGGGCTGATTTCTTCCAGTCCTCAGGGCAGAGGGACCAAACACCGCTGCCTCATCAAGATTGAGGGCCAGCTGACGGGTGAAGAGATGTTTCCTCCCCATCGTGTAGGTGGGCCTTCTGCAACGTGCCTGACTGTTCTTTCATAGATGAGGGTAATGGGGGAAGAGCTCCTGCTGCATTCCTCTGCCATGCAGAATACCGACTTAGAAAAACCTCTGGAGAGGAGATGAATTCACCCCTACCATATGCACGGTTTCCTACTGAGCTACTGTTGCATGGAGGACTATTGCCTTGAACTTTCCTTTCACGGTTCTAAAACTGGCATTGCTCTCTCCTAGTATAACTTCCTTTCTGACGGGGTAGTTGAGGCACAAAGGGAAAAAAACCTTGTCATCTTAATTTCAGTTCTATAACCTATACATATTTTTAAGACTTCTCTTGCATGCCTAGATAGTGCTGGTATGGCAGGATGACATTGGTGTTCAACAGCTGTGGACTTTTCCATTGAAAGCACAGTTTGTTTCATAGAGCCTAAAACTTTATTTAAAAAATGCAAGGAGTAGGAAGTAGGTGTTGATATGCTGTTTAATGGAGGTTTTTCTTTTAAAAACCTTTTTAGCATTTCAGCCCTTCCTGTTTCTCTTCTCTTACCCATTTAATCTCTTACTTGGCTTCTTTAATTTCAAGCATGTGTTCATTGAAGTCCAGACTTTTTTTCACACAAGGTAAATTTTTTACCATTCTTCTTCTGCATTCTCAAGTGTTTCTTAACAACATAAGAACTGTCTGACTCAGTGTGGCCAAACATCCATCTGTTGCAGTATCCTATTCAAAAGTGGCTAATAGCAAGTATATAGGGAAGAGCCTTGGTTTTTTTCTTTTGTTTTTTTTAAAGGCAAAATAAGTCTTATCCTCCAAATTTCCCAGCCCTCCAGCAGCTTGTGGCTCAGATTTCTGGAGCCAAAGGTAGTGTCTTTGTTTTTAATAGCCTCTGAGACAAACCATGCACTTTCAATTTTTACATATTTATGAGGTGAAAGTATGGGCAGACCCAGTTAATCTTTAAGGATGTTGGAATAAGGCTAAAATAAGATAAACAATTCAGATTTAGATGTCGCTTGTTAATAATTTATTGGATGTAAGTATGCCGACTATACCAATAAGATGCAATTTTCTTCTTTAACAGTGAATTTTATGAGTATCATGCACTAATGATGGAGGAAGAAGGAGCAGTTATTGTTGGGCTATTAGTTGGGTTAAATGTGATAGACGCTAACCTGTGTGTGAAGGGAGAAGACCTAGATTCACAAGTAAGTCAATACAGGTAAAGTAATGTACATGCAATCCGTAAGATTTTTATATACAGTGAATTTTGTTACTATGGAGTTGTGACTTGTTAGAAATCTTACTAGAGACTGTTTAGGGTGTGATCCAGCTCCTGGATCAGTGGGAGCTGTTGCATTAACCTCAGTATCCGTTGGGTCAGACCTTTAGATGTTGGTAATTGTCAGAGTGCAAGGGTAAAGTTTTATGCTTCGTCATCAAATGGATGCAATAGTAGTGATGAAGAGTTCCTTCCATCTTAATTGCATAATGCATCCTTTTCCTTTGCGGGACAAATATAGTTCCATGATCAGTTTATCCCATTCGGTTTATTTATCGTTGTTCTGGAACATAATAGGAATGTTTCAAGGACCTGAAACAAAAATTGCTTCGCATAGTGTAATAAAGACCTTATAGGAGGGTGACTGCTTTCAGTCTGCAAAACAAGACTTAGAATTCTTCCTCCTTTGCAAAGTGCTTTGACTTTGAACTCTGATCTTTTCCAAGAAAATCTTGCTGGATTCTTTTTAAAGACAGATGCACAAGTATTTATAAATAAACGTAGGCTGTGTTCAGTCCTGATCATTGGGGTTTTTTTTCCAGCTTCTTTGTGGAAAAAATTGTAATAGTTTAAGTGATTATTACTGTATTTCAGCATATATTTGATGGAAAAGCAATTTCTATGGCAAAGAAAAATTATAGCTAATTGGGTATGTGTGCTGTTGAATCATAGGGTTAACTTGTCTTCGATTGTTCATTCTAGTTACTGTGTTTTAGGCACTGATCTTGCGTACCAGAAGATGTAACATTGAAAGGCCTGTAATTATAGAGAACTTATCAACGTGCTCTTCTTAGTATTGAGGATTGTATGTATGTATTATAAATCACAAAATCTATTGCTAGCTACACCTTTGTTATCTAGGTCACTTGGTGGCTTTGCTATATGAGGGGAGATGAAACTTGATTTGAGAAGGTAGTAGTGGCTCTTTAGATGAGATTTTAGAGTAATTCTGTTTGTGAAGAGTAGTGTAAATAAGGCACCTTCTCAGAGAAGCCAGAAGCAGCAAGTTGTTTGGAGCAGAAAGAAACTTCTGAAGGATGATGGAAGTCACATCCAGGAGCATAGTTTTGGTATGTTAGAAGAATGCTATTCAAGTTGAAATGTGTGTATGCACACATGGAGAATTAAAACAAAGTGACTTTTACAGAGGTAACATTTTACTTTTTTTATAGAGATAGTATTTTGCTTTAATAAGCAAAATAGGTTTTTAAAAAGCTTTTGGAGAAGAGACTTTTTAGAAAAGATATGGAAAGAACAAGTAGAGGACCGTCATAGGAAACTGACAGGAGAGCTTTGTATAAACCAAGGAAGTGTTAGACTTAGCAAGTTACTTGTATTCAAAAGCTAAAGGGAGCTCAAGAATGAAGCAGTAGGTCAGAGAAATTGAAATGCTTTTGCGAAGAGGCTGCTAGAGACCAGAAAGGAAGGGTTTTGGTAAAGCAAACATGGTTAAATACTTTTGTTAGAGGTTTGTGAATGGAGTTGGAAGCAGAACTTATGGTAATGTTGTTTATAGTATATATGATTAAATTACAATTGAGTAGAAAATAAATTAATTAGATTCAGATTTAGCAAGGCTTAAAAAAATGAATGCAGTTCACTTGGCACACCCGGGAATCAGCAAGTATGGAGAGGTAGTATTATTTGGCAAGGAATATTGAAAAACTAAACATGGGGGAAACATCAGTGTGGGAGATGTGCTGTGATAGGAGATCACGTGAAACGCTACAGACAAATTATCACAAGTCCGCTCAATCAGTGATAGGGTTGAGCAGTATCTGATAATTCCCCAAGTGAAAGTCTTCCTGTAAGTTCTTGGCTAAGCTCAGGCAGAGGAAAGAAGTCATCTTTTCTTTGGGATTTGGTACATGGCACATTGTTAATTTTGTTCAAAGGTAACATAATTCTTAACAAATATGTGAGACTACACTTTTTGAACAAGATTTTTTTTTAATGTTACAGTTCAGTTTTTTGAGCTTCTGTCTGAAACCGGACCAATCTTAAAAAAGCTGATGTAACTGAGGTTTTAGTAATTAGGTAGACACGAGACCGTGAATATTGACAGCAGTTATTTGTATGATAGGAAACTGTGTACATTTGTTTTCTCCTAGGTTGGGGTGATCGATTTCTCTATGTATTTAAAGAGTGATGATGACATTGGGGGTAAGGAAAGGTATGTCCTCACCAAATACCTCAGATTTTGCATGTTAACAAATGATTTCTTGACTGGTGCCCTGTTTAGTAGAAATAAGTCAGGTTCCCTAAAGAGGAAGTCTTCTGATCTCAGTGTTGTGAGAAAAATGGCATGCTACATGGTTCGCTATTACTAGTTAGCTGGAAGAGTATTTGCACTCTGAAGCAAGCCTCAGCAACATCACCTACTGGTGATCCTGATGGACAGTATTGGAGGATTGCAAGGTGGCAATGAAAAGAAACCTGCTAACCTTTAAGCCCTCAGCTTGGGATTTAGTCAGAGTTTCAAAGAACCAGAGTTATGGCAGAGTAAATAAACATCCTTTTTCTTTTGAGGCTGTATATGTTCTTACGTTTCATGTAGAGAAATTGTTTGCAGTTAAAGCATGGGGGTTTTTTGTCTCACTGATGTCACAACATTTAAGTAACTGACTTCATGATTGTGAGATGAAGTTGCTTCCTTTCTTTTTAAAAAGCACAATTAAGATGGACATTTGCATGTGATAGATATGTGTATTTTCAGTACATAGTTCACTGCATCATTTTGTTAAAGCTAATTTTATTATGTGCTTGCTTTAGAAATGTACAGATAGCTGCAATTTTGGACCAAAAGAATTATGTTGAAGAACTAAACAGGCAACTGAAGTAAGTATTACTTTGAAGTATGCATGTCAGGCCAGGCTTACAGGTAAAACACCTCTAATTCCTTTTGTAGAGAACTTCAGAGAAAGGGGTGCAAATTCTTTATGTTTAGACTGAGGATGTAGTGAAGTTGGAAAGGATGCACTCTTCTGGAGGGACTGGGGAAGTCTCAGTTTTCATGCTTTTGTTTTTGACAGTCAGGACTTTTATTCTTCAAAGAAACGAAAAACAGCAGGCCAAAACTGATCAAGGTCCTCACGATTCATAACTTCACAGGAATGAAAAGCTTGATCTGGATTTTAACTGCACTCTATTTAACAGTTTTCAAAAAGTGTTACTGAGTGTTCTGGGTGTATCCACATGTTTTTGTTTCTTTGCCTTTCATAGTATTTTAGTTTGTAGCTTTAATGCCTAGGACCAAAACTGAATAAGTTCATTGCTTGCTGGAAACTACTTCTATGTCGTAGGTTGTGGTTCCTGTAGAAAGAGTTTCCAGGAAAACAGCCTTTACCCCTGACTTTGCTAGATGGAGCAAACCTAGTCCACCACTGTGTGTGTTACTGTACAAATAGAGGAACAGTGCTTGTAATTCTTTGAGGAGTATTGTACAAAATTAAATGGTGTGAGGAGCTAAAAAAGAAAAAAAAAACCCACAAACCAAAAAAACAAACAACAAACCAACAAAGAACCTCTGTAGAATCTGTAGTATAGCTGATCTTCTGGATCTCTTTTTGAAATGTAATCGTATTTTTTTCATTTTTAATCCTGGTAAGCTTTATCATTAGTTACTATATGGCTACTGTTGGGGTAAAGATGTTCTGATTTGAAATTGTGTCAGTCACTGAGCAGAAACCTTCAACAGGACAGAATAACTGAGTGCGTCAAATATGAGCAAAATGAAAATAAGTTAAGGAGGAGAAAGGAATTAAGAATAGTGGTGTTTGTGTGATCGTAGCTGTCATTATTCAAGTGAGCCCCTGTGTATGGAGTATGCTCTCGTACACTGGTTTATGCATAGAATTACTCACAAACCAGCGGTTCAATAACTCTCCTATTTTATTTCAGATCAGCTGTTCCTTTCCACACATCCTAAAATGCATTAATCTCCTCTGCCTTGCCATTCTTAATGAACTGGTAACTTCTGAGGACACCACAGTAGAAAAATACGTGGAAAAGTAAACGGTGTTAGGGAATAGGTTTTTTCTTCTGTATGTAAAGTGCAGCCTAAAAGAATGTGCTTACAGCAGAAATAGGCAATCAGGTAATGGAGAAGGCCTGGATGTGGTTTGATAGGATAAAAAACTCGTGGAGTAATAAAAGGGAATAAAATTCTGATGAAACTTATAAATAAATGAAGTCAAGAAGCATCAGTAAAGAGAGAGCCTGAGGATAAATCTCAAAAAATGTGGAGAAACAAATAATTTTATAAAAGAAATGGGGTTTGGAGGAAGAGAACCGTGAGAATAGTTTCATTATATGGGGGGAAAAAACCCCAAGAAGATTGTAAACTGTCTTTTAGGGGAACTCATTAAACCTTTGGATACAATATGGTTGTGAGGATAAAGGAAGGGGAGAATACATCTAAAGTCACACCCAACCAGGAGTTTAAGTAACAGGGGTGACACTGGGAGTTGGAAAGAAGTATATAAATGTTCAACAAAGGAGACTAATTTTCTTATATTTAGGAAAACCTCAAATAATAGGAGCAGACCTTTTAGCACTTAACCATTAATCACTGTACCTTGCATTAAAGCTTTTGTGCTTGGTTGAATGAGTATTGATGTAATTTTGAATAACGTTTTTTCTTTTTCTCTTTCAGTAGCACAGTTAGCAGTCTACATGCAAGAGTTGATTCACTAGAGAAATCAAACACTAAACTGATCGAAGAGGTATTATTTTCTTTTAGTAATGTATAATAGATACTATTTACTCTCAAACTCTATTTTTCTAAATATACTTACATTATTTTAATCTACATAAATTCTGTATAATATGTTCAGATACCTTTATTTTGGCTTGAAGAACAGTAGCTGCAGGGATTTGAAGTCAGCCTGCCTAGGCAGCCTGCAGCATCAGTAAATTAATTCCGCAGAACATCAGAATTGCCACTTTGGACAAAACCAGGAGAGAAGCCTTTCTTAATGCCAGCTGTCAGTCTGATTTTGTGCAGATGACTAGTCCATAATGGATGACACCAGTTGCTACAAAGAGACAGAAAGTAGTTCACCAAACAATTTCTGTTTCTATTCTCAGCTTTAGCCAAAGGATTGTTTCTTGCTTATTTACCGTATGCTTATATACAGTTTTTAGATTTGTCTAGCTCTGGTTTTGTATTTATATGCTGTATTTCTGGTTATCTTTGATGCTTGACTACATTCCAATATTTTTAGCTTTATAAGAGAGAACACTTTTTTTAAATCTAAGCTGCTTGAGAAGTAGTTAATGAAGTGGAAAATTGAAATGTCTAAATTCAGCTGTTGAAGGGATAGCTAGCTCACTCTGGTTATTAATTTATCCAGATAGAGGGAAAACATTTTTTCTGAGTGTTAATTCTCAGAGTATCCTGGTTCCTTTACAAGCCTTCAGCCCAGCTGTGTTGTATTTTGATCAGCTGGCTTATAATTCTGACATTAAGGTATATACTGTAGGGCCCAGTTATAATGTTTCCTCTTTTGTAAATATGTTTTCTTTTCATCTGGGAGAGGTTTTCTTATTTACATTGCTCCATACGATGTATTAAGATATCCAAAAAAGAACAAACCTGGATATATTTGAATCCAAATGGAAAGAAAAAAAATCAGGATGAGGAAAGGGAATTGAGGGTCTTCAAGTCATAATGAAGCAATGAAAAGAAAGCATATTCTTTACCAGACATGAAATAATGAAGTATCTTGAATACGCATACTGTTGTGCAATGAAAGTGACTCATTACTAAAACCAGGAGCTTTGTTTTCTTTAAAAACAATTAAGCCTCTGTTTGGTGACTGTGAGAATAGAGCAGAGCATGTCTTGGTCTTGCATTCATCAGAACTTTTTTTCTTTATTTCCACTCACAAAAGTGGTCACACTGCTGTTCCTTTTTCTTTTTTTTCTTTTTTTTTTTTTTTCTTTTCAGTTAGCAATAGCCAAAAACAATATAATTAAACTTCAGGAAGAAAACCATCAATTAAGGAGTGAAAATACTCTTATTTTAATGAAAACACAGCATCATCTAGAGGTACGTTAGTTTTACCACATTTAACGTAGTACTGTCATGTGGTTCATTGTCATCCAAATATTCTTACATTGCAACTTGTAGCAAGCAGTAGCTGGGCCAAATCTAAACCAAGTTTTATTAGGGAAAGGACCTATTAAATCTGGGAAGTTTTATAATGGCATAAATATATTGAAATTAAAGGACACCAGGTTGTTTTATAACCATATGCAAATTTTGTAGCATTTTTCCTTGTATTCTTTCTATTTTTCTTCCCTTCTTCCTTTTTTCTTTAGACTGTAAGCTACATCTGAGAGCATTTAAGGCAATATTATGTGAAAATCTTGTCAAAATAGTGCGTATTTTAGTTGGCAAACTGTCTATTCTGACCTGTCTCATTATATGGAATGTCATTTGGAGTAATTGTATATACAGTTGCTGAACTTTTTTTTAGCTGTGATTTGTGCCTGGATAACATATTTTTAAGCTTTTTTTTTTTTTTCTCCCCACAAGTGTTAAATTTTTGCTATTAATTGCTAAACTTGTGATGAAGAAGGATAGATTGTCTATGTCTTTGTAGGCAACTAAAGTGGATGTTGAAGCAGAACTTCAGACATACAAACACTCCAGGCAGGGTTTAGATGACATGTACAATGAAGCACGTAGACAGCTTCGAGAAGAATCACAACTTCGACAAGTAAGTGTTCATTTCTAGGATTACACAGCACTTCTAGAAAAGGTTATGCTTGAGAAGAGTCAGTATATAAATATTTCTAGTTTTGCTTTTGCTGAGCTTAGATGCTGCCTTTAATCGACTTTAACTGCCTTTTCTCTAACTGCCTGTAATAAAAAGGGTTTTTTAATGGAGCAATCAATATATCAGTAATTCTGTAACAATGTTGCTAAAGCATAGTAAAGAAAATACATTTTCTTTGAGAAATTTTTAGCTAAGTTGTTAGCAATACTGTATGCTCTTTATATATGCTAAATCGTTCTTGTGAAAATAGAAATCCTTTAGTTCTATTTTTGTAATTAATACTTAGGCAACTCTGTGCAACACTGGCAGGGTAATTTCTGCGAGTTGTCTTCTCCCAAAGTTAAAAAAAACCCCATTGGTCACTAAGTACACGAGAGTGTAATATTTATGTAGTGGATAATTTGCGAAGTTAAAGAGGGGCAGAATTTCTGAAGTGGTTAAATAGGTGGTGCTGCAGCTCTGTAAGTTAGCTTTGTCTTTTTCAAAACAGAGATAAAACGTTGCATAATTATTTAAAGATTCTGTGTTGTGTTTTACAGGATATGGAGAATGAGCTAGTGGTTCAAGTTAGTATGAAACATGAGATAGAACTGGCCATGAAGTTGCTGGAGAAGGACATCCACGAGAAGCAGGATACCCTCATAGGCCTCCGACAGCAGCTTGATGAAGTTAAAGCAATTAACATGGAAATGTACCAAAAGCTGCAGGTAAAGGAACAGTCTGCTGGTAAACTGATGAAGCGACTTTGATTGGCGTGAGAGAGATGCATTACCATTTTGTTTAGTTAAATACTGCTGTTCACTTAATTTTTGGTTTCTTTCCGCTTCTTAGGTCAGCTTGTCGTTTTGGAACACTACTGATACAAGCATGATTTTTCACAAAGCAGTTCTTAAGATAGTCACTTAATGTTAATGGGTTTATAGAAGAAAAGAGCATGAGAATGAGATCATGGCCTAATAACATGCTGTGTGGAATAGAGTATATTTAGTGATAATGACACTTCTTGGCCTGCGTTGCATAAAAACCGAAGAGAATATAGGCGCATAGTGAGGAGTTAAAGAGGAGATCTGAACTTTCAAAGTAAGAAAAGGCATTTGGAAAACAAGGTTGTGTTAAATGGAAAAAGCTAATTACAGTTTGTTGTTGGGTTTTTTTTTTCCCAATCTGTTAACAAATGAAGAAAATCTGTAACAATGCAATGCTTCTTTGGGAGAATATGGATCTGAGAGACCAGATACGCAGTTAACGAATGACGAAACACCAGGAAAATTTAGCAGTGAATTATTTATGCAGAACATGAATTTGATTTATGGAATAAATTGTCAAAACCAGCACATCCAGTCAAATCTGTGGCAGAACGAGGGGAAAAAAATTCGGATGCTGCAGGGAGATGATTCAGATGATGGATAAAGGATGCTACTTTTCTACCTGCAACTGTGAGGAAACTGGACCAGAGGAAGAGAAATATAAATAGGACTGGAAAGAAAAATAAGAAGAGAATGTTCTTCAGTATGTTAGGATCTGAAGGGTTTAGTTTTTCTTTTAAAGCTGTACTTCTGGGGACTATGGGTAACACTGATTTCACTTAATAACATTCAGACCCGCTTCCTGGGCAGAGTAACCCAGTTTAATCATGCCGAATCTCTGCTGTTCAGGGACCAGTTGATAGCGTTGATCTGTATAGCAAGGATGATGCTCTACCTTTTATTTAGATGTTCGAGCTGTGGCTGTAACAGCTCTGCAAGCAATCAAAATTGTGAAATGTGTTAGTAAAATTCTTAAAAGATTTTTAGGCGCATATGGTAGTTTGATAAGGGTTGGAGAACCTTGGTGATTTCTAGGACTAAGCATCTTAGTTCTTTATTGGTAAGGTTCTAATGGGCTACTTAAAAAGATGATCAGTGAATTTAAGTTGACTTGCAAAATTATTAACTAAGAAAGGAAACCAAAATGAAAAATGTATACTTATTAAATAGCATCCTCACTTGCAAAGTACAAAACTACAAACTTGCAAGGCATAAAATTTTAAGTACTGTCAACTACATTTTTTAGATGGGAATGTTTAACAAGAATCAAAACCTGAAGCCATTTTAACATTTTTCCCTTCAGATACTGAAGAAAAAAAAAAATGAGGTAACAGTGTAATAGATACCTACTTCAGTTTTAATCTTTTTTGTAACACAGGTTTCTGAAGATGCTCTGAAAGAAAAGAATGAAATAATTGGTCGATTAGAGGATAAGACCAATCAAATTAATGCAACCATGAAACAACTAGAACAAAGGTACAGGCCCATCTTTGTTTTTCTTCATTCATGTCTCCATCCCCTTACATTTTACTGCATTCCTATACAGTTGCCACTGAAATGTAACTTTCAACTACAAAATTAAAAAAGAACCTTTCTGAAACTTTAGTTCTTTACTATTCGATTTTTTTTTCTTTTTAACAAATACACTTACTTTAAATACAAACTTAATCTTTCAGTTTTCTTCCTCCACCATCTTTCTTCTGGTCCTAGGTTTTTGTGCTGACATCGAAAGTTGTTCTTTCAGCTGTTTCAAAATTCTGATTCATTATTACCTCTTTTTTTTTCCCCACCTGAATGAAATGCAATAGAAACCAAAGCATTAATCCGGCTTATACTTAAGCATGTGCTTAATATAAACATTTAATGCCTTCATGGATCACTGCTGTATTTGCTGAAGCTGTTAAAATTGTTGTCTGTTGCTTTGGAAGTACCATTATTTTCAGTGACATAATGAGTTTTTATGCTGAAAGGTTGAAAAGTGAAAGACTAAAATTCCAGTATATAAATTTACATTATGGTTAGACTGCATGTATTACATAATATTAAAATATGATTCACGTGTTTTAATTTAGTGGCCTATATGCAACATTGATCTTTTTAATTGTAAAATACAACATATCCATAAGCCCTGTCATGTTGGTGTTTGACATGTCGTCTTTTTCATTTAAATCTGATTATGAAAAACATGGTTATGTATTAAAAAAATTAGTGACATGAATATTCTTTTATTGACATCCTTTTTTCCTCTTTTTTCTTTTTCTTTTTATCCTTTATCCCAATTTTTGTTTTTACTGTTTTGCTGCCTTCATCTGTCTTTGATTTTTGTCCACTGCATTCATGAAGTGACAAAGATCTATTAACTCAAACTAGGACTATTGCAATGTCATTCGTCAAATGTGCCAGCAGTGAAGCTCAGCACCAGTATAAACTTGTCAAAGATATATCATTCTGAAAACTCCTCCAGATCTGTTGTGTCTAAATAATTCCTGATAAAATACAACTTAAGAATTTTAAAATTACAACTTTA
Source organism: Phoenicopterus ruber ruber (assembly GCA_009819775.1). Classification (NCBI taxonomy): domain Eukaryota; kingdom Metazoa; phylum Chordata; class Aves; order Phoenicopteriformes; family Phoenicopteridae; genus Phoenicopterus; species Phoenicopterus ruber. The sequence continues at coordinate 5,020,753 of CM020221.1, forward strand.
AATATAAAGTGGTATTAGAAATCCTGCACTGTAACTGATCGTAGCTGGGTTCTATTTTGTTTTCTGAAAGAACATCATCTCCGATCTCACTTTACCCCTCTTAAAAAAAAAAAGTAAACTATTGCACTATTATTAAGCAAATGTAAGCTAGTTTTCTAATGCTATTTAATCACTTCTTAATTGTCAAACAAAGTTTATTTTAAAGGGTTAGCTATCTTTACTTTGTACATTTTTATGACATTTATTTCTAATTAGTGATTTTTCTTATTGTTTATGGTACTAATAGATTCGAAAAGTAGCCCTTCTGACTAATATTTCCCTTCTCCCCTGCTTATTTCTTTCACTTTTTGGCTGTGTTTATCCCAAAAGCATGCTCTCTGATGAGTTTTTTGGTTGTAACTAGCACTGTTTTCTTAAACAGAGTGCCAGGAGTCTGGGGGAAGGGGAGTGGAGCGCTCTATCAGAATGATACCTTTTAAAAAAGAGGGTAGTGTCAACATATATGTTCAGTATGTACAGATGGAAGAATTACAGGGTTTGGGGATAAAACAGCTAAAGCACAATTCCGTTTTGCTGATGTGACGTGGGGTAAAATACTTTCACGTTCAAATGTGTTTGGAGCCTGGACTTGGATGAGGCTCCAGACAGGAAGGACAGCGTGCTCTAGTGAATTCTGTAGCTCTGCCTCCTGCCTAGGAGCTGCACCGTGGTAGCTACGGTGGAAGCTGTAGTAGTAAATAGGATTTACATTTAGGGCTCAGATTCTGAACTTGTCTAACTTGTTTGTCAGCTAAGGATCTTGCCCGTCTGTGGCTATGTCTGCATTGTAATCATAACCTGTGGTTTTGCCCAACTCCTTTTCCCTCCCTCCGCCCATCATTAGGCAGTCTTTACAACTCATATTTCTGCTCTCAGTTGCTGCTTGCCTGCACTGCAGAAATAAGAGTTTTAGCTGCTGACTGCCCTCGATGTGCTCCCCAATGTTCGCTCTGGAGTGCGGAGGGGAAGTTGACTGTGAAAAGGATTTTAGGGTCTTTCAGCAGAAGGAGATGTGTTTGCAAAAGTGGGGGCAGGACGCAATAATACAGAAAGGGTTTCTGCTGCATGATTATGTATTACCTTATTCCTTGGTTTGGAATCAGAAAGAGCCTTTAACATGGGCTGGTTACTAAAAAATAAAAATAAAAAAATGCCTCCCATCCTCGAAGACAACCCAAACCAGAAACACTGAATAGAACAGGTAGACCATAGCAGAAATGGGAGCGTTAACGATCTCACGGTCATCTATGCAAACAAATCTCTGCCTCAGTATCATCTGAATCGCAGATCCTGCGGCAAACTTGGTCCAGCTCAGCACTTGTCTGAATTACAGCGGTGCAGTTAGCCTTGGTGCTAGCCTAGAGGATGGTGCTGTAGCTGGGGCTGGCCAGCATGTTTCCTGGGGAGCAAGCTCCCTTTCTACCTTGGTTGTGGAAACTACACTGCAGTTTAATTTGTGATTTAGGGAGGGTTTTAACTTGCTTTTGGTGTTACTGTCTTGTGTAGCTTCATTCAGCTGCTTCTGCCCAGTGAATTGACCCTGCTTTTCCCCAGTATTCTCCTTTCCATACATGTTTTGGCCCTCTGTGCACTACCATTGCGAATGTGACTGGGAACATTCTTAAAACAACTGGTATCGTTGAATGAAATAGTACACGCTTTATAAGGTAGTTTAATTCCAGTCTTTTTTCACTTGTTTACTGGCAGCTTTTGGAAACTCCTGCTGGTGCAACTTCATCGTTAGAAGCACAAATGTAGACATATTGCTGACTTAATTTCTTTTTAGCTGACATTGGGAGTTGTGAGTTACTCTGCATTCAGCTAGCTGCTGGGAAGTGAGAAATCAAGCACAGAGAGAATCACAGATTTTTCCCACCACTTACCTGAGAGGCCCTTGAAACGGTTTTGTTAAAGATGACGCAGCAGGAGGGGACATTCAGTGGTATTTTACAGGCTCTCTTACTCTCCTGCCTTTTCATCAAGACAGGTGTAGCCATGATATAGCACAAATTCCATTTTAGTACCTTTACTTTTGTCACATTACGTCCATCTTTTTTTGGACTGAAGAGGTGACCAAGCAGAGAGGAACCGCGGTGAATTAATGGATTCCAAGGGCAGTGCTAGCTGAAGCAGAAACAAACCCCTGGAATTCAGAAAGGAAAGATTAAATAAAAACCCCAGTCCCTCATTTCTTGATTAATCGGTTTTATTTATTTTGTCTATAGTATGGAGCTATTTCAACCAGTGTAAGAATGCATTATTTTTAATACAGATTATTTAAATTAATTTAATAATATGATGTAGTTGAGGTAGTTCTATAGATGTAGTGGGACCTGTCAGGGTGTGTCGTGTTGTGTTAGGCTAGTCAAGTTTTTTTGCTGTCTGATTGCAGTGCTCTGTATTCAGCCTTATGCCTGAATTGTTTTGAGCTGCTTTTGCACAACACATGCTCTGCCCTGTCTTAATGGGTGATTAGTACAAGCCAAGTGCTTTTACAGGATTTATTTGGGGAAAAACAAAAAAGCTTCCAAAAATAACACATGAACATATGCTAAAGGCAACAAAAAAGCATTAAGGTATATGCTTCAATTCTAAAATATGTATCATCATGCTTTGGCATCTGTTATTCATGAGCATAAAATAAAACAGTGATTACTTACAGTGATTACTCTCTTACTGTATGAAAAAAACAGGAGCTAGTTTTCTAGGCATTGTATGGATTTCTCGTTTGAGTTTGTGAGTTTCCCCCAAACTTTGTTTTTATTTAGAAATGTTTCTATTTCCCCATTTTTCTTTTATTTGTCTTCTTCACCCTCTACACCCTAGTTCTAGCTTCAGTTTTACCCAAAGTTGATTTGAATTACACCAGATTGCAGCAAGCAGAGAAGGCTCAAATGGAGGCTGAGGCCGAGGATGAGAAACTTAAACAGGAATATATGAATAAATCTGAAAGTCTGCAGAAAGAATTCTCCCAGAAAGAGAAACAGCTGTAAGTATATCTTTCCTGTTTGGAAAAATACACAGCAGTAAACATTCTATATTGCAGTATGTCCTGTGTTAATACAGGCTGGTGGTTGTTAAATGGTTTTGAACAGAATGTAAATAATAAAGATCTTCGTGTTAGGTACTGGCAAGGCGGAAGAAAATATGCCATTCCAAGAAAGTCAGGCTACCTTTGGGTGCCTCTAAAATGGTGTGCAGCTTGAAAGGAGGGGGAAGAACAACATTACTTTTTGTCTAAAGTACCATCTTAACTCACGAGGAAATTATCATAAGTGGGGGAAAATACGTAGCGTAGTAGTAGTAGTAATACACACTTTTAACAAAACCTACAAGTATATAGTAGTATAAACTTAAGCAGAAATGGCCTAGAAATAGTTTAATTGATTAGGCTTATGAATAAGGTAGAAGTGGTTTAACTTACCACTGTGCAGGAAATAAAAAATAAAAATCCACTGGAATAATAAATATTAAAAAGTAATATAAAAGCCAACCCTCTAGTCTTTCTCCTGTTACGTCCTTCAGTACTGATTTAAATAAATACGTAACGTAAAAAGCTCCCTGTAGGGGCAGGTGTTTTCCCTGTTTGGAAAGATAACAAGTAAATTATTTAAGACAGTGCAAATTTGTGGCACAACAAGGATTGGGGCTTAAAAATTAGTGATTTCCGATCCAATTATTAGCCCACTCTGCCTCTCTTACAACTCTGAATGTTAATAAACTCGTTCAACTGTCATGACAAATGTTCACTTTACTACCACAGTCATCTTTGCAGATTTTGGCAAAAGAACAGTTCAGACCCCAGCCTTAGAATTCTGCAATTCTGAAACCGCAAGGTCATGTTCACTTCTGATCTTTTCCAGCCAGATGCTGAGGTAGTGTCCCAAAATGTAAGTCTTGCCTTTAAAAATGGTTTTGGTTTTAAAACAGGAAAATTAATGTGGATACAGGTTTTCCATCAAAAAACCTTGCATGACTGCGCTCAGATTTTTTCTTTTTACTGTGTTGGCACAGTTTAGATCTAGAAGGTCGAGCAGTGTGCTTCCATCCTTGGGTTTCTCCGTAACATTCTAAACTCCAGCTCTTCCATGAAACTGATAGTGAAATTCCGGCTAGAGTGGATCTCCCATCAGAGTAGCCCTACTTCCTTTAACTGGACTCCAGTTAAACTAATAGAATTTAGATCCTTCATTATGTTGAACCTCAGCTATGTAGGAAGCTCAATAAAAATAGTAATTTAAAGTCCTTCCTCCTTTATTTTCAATTCTGTTCAAAATGCCATAAGCCTTAGTCTGAAATAGAAGATTCGCATCTAAGGGTGTAGTATTAAATAACTTACATGAGCACCGGAGAGATACGCAATCGTTGCCTGCATCACCAATGGCAGTGTGGTCGGTTGGTTTGTTTTACTTTAGAAACAAGCTATGTAAGGTTAAAGAGGCTTTCCCTTATGCATGTTTTAAAAATACTTTCGAATTTTGTGGTTAATCTTCTCTTGCTCCTTTATTACAAAGGTCAGCTCTTCAAAATGATGCCATATTCTTGGTCCTTTAAATAAGTTTCTTTTTAAACGCATTTTTTAAATGACAGTGTTTTGGTTTATTTATTACACCAATGTCTAAAATATTATGATATTGATACATTATTTCTGTTTTAGGAAACCTGTAAGTTGATAATTTGTTTATTATGATAATAGTCTATTGCACCCAGAAATAAACTCATTTTTATTTAAAAAAAATGATACTGTTGTGCACAGTGATTGTTTGTTTTGTTTTGTTTTGCATATTGTAGGCTTCAGCTGGAAACAGATTTGAAGATAGAAAAAGAGTGGCGGCAAACCTTAGAGGATGATCTTCAAAAGGAAAAGGAAACTGTATCTCATCTGAGAATAGAGACCCAGGAAATAATTAACCTTAAAAAAGTAAATTCTGCAGTAAAACTTCACTAGTAATTTAGAAATTGACTGCAAAGTTAATGATGGACTTAGACATGGTATTTTTAAGAATTTCTGCAAGTACATAAGAAAGATTAGATTAATGTATTCTCACAAATAGTTTAAGAAAAAAATGGTTTTTTACTTCCCATTTAGTCCTCAGATTAGAACTCAGTGCTTTGAATAAGGAAAAATGGAATTCTCGTTTTCCTTTCTCAGTTGTATTGAAGACTCTGTCTTCTCATCGTAGGCCAGAAAGTGCTTCAGCTTCTCTCTGACGTGGTATACGTGGCTATATAGTGGTGGTGGTCTCTGCACTCAATCGTTTTTATTTTCTTCCCGGAGAGAACTGCAGAAGCAAAAATGCTTCATCTCTTGGGGTCTAAGAGTGTTTAATCCTGAGTTGTTGCTGTTCGAGTTGGATTTGGAAACCTTAATGGAGAGTGTGATGGATCATTCATTCACTTGGCTTTCTCAATAAGATCAGCTTTGGGTAGCAGCCATTTTCTAGGCAGTAGGCAAATACAGTTTTGAGACTAATTGGGTTTGTTTGTTTTGTTTTTTGTTTTAAGGAGTTCCTGAAACTTCAGGAAAAGAACAAGCAACTGAAAAGGATATGTCAAGACCAAGAAGCTGCTCTCGAAGAACTGGCGTCCAAGCTGAGCGAGTAATTTCATTATTCATGATAATGATTTTTTTTTGCCATATAAACTTGAATTAAGAAAAATAATAGAATGGTGGTCATGTGAATTAGACTGTATACGACAATATTATCTAGCCAGTTACCAAAAAGAAATATGTCCAGTTAGGTCAGGTCTGTTTATTTTTATTTTTGGCTGGTGGGCTAGCTGTGAACTCATGGGTAATCGTAGTGCTCCGAACAGAAAATCCTAGTTTCAAAGGGCTGGGGGCCATCAGGAGCTGTTTTGCATTGAAAACGGTTGGCTAGTTTGCATGTTACGGCATTCCCAAAGAAGAACCCGAGTAGAAGAGAACAGCTCTGGCTCCGGCAGGACAGTGCTTGCCTTCTTGTGAGGCTGCGTGTTCGTGGATTCCTTTCTTTGAAGAGATGAAGATTCTCTGTGTGACGATCATAGGCCATTGATGCGAAGTCTGTAGAGGATGTAAGGCATTACCTTATCAACACCCCTTCAGACTACAGTGAGCAACAAGCTCTGAGCACGGCTCTCGTTATTGTCCCGCGTTGTTAAACTTCCATTTAATGATCTCTGTCTTCTAAGTAGTTTTGCCGTGACTAGTGTGGACTTCCGTGCCCTGTAGAATAACTTTGCATATGCACTGTGACTCAGTCAATTCTGCGTGGGTTGGCACTCGATGGCTGTGGGGAGGTTGGTTTCCCCATAATGACATAACGTGGTCTTGTACAAGTCCAGAAGTTTAAATTCTGGTGTTGTACCAGTGCTGTGTGCTGGCTTTAGGTGTTTGCACAGGGCTACGCTGGTATAAATTTCTCTTATCCACATAACCCCAAGCACATTTACAGCCGTTCAAAGGGTTCTGAGCTCTTTGGAGAGAGCTTGTCTTTGTATAATGCTTAGTACAGCAGCGTGTGATATTGATTGCATCTCCTGGATGCTGCTGTAATACAAAATACTAACTAAAATTTCAGAGTACTTTGCTTATAATTTTTTAAATACCTGCAACTTTTAAAGTTGCTAAACCGTAACTGACAATGTAGAAGTTTGAAATAGCATTATCTTATTTTTTTAGATCAAAGCTGAAAATAGAAGATATAAAAGAAGCAAACAAAGCGTTGCAGGTTAGTAGTGTTTGGAGGAAAGAGGCAACTTTTTTTTCTTTTTTACTGTTCCCTTTGGAATATTTTGTAAGCATGAGAAGACTTCTCTGCAACAGCAACTATTCAGAAGGGACTCGCTGCATGACTTGCTCCAGTGGGAGAGAGCCACAGACTCCCTGTAACCTCACGGGAAAAAGATATTCGGTTGCTTTTGATTTTTTTGTTTGATGTACAGCTGTGCATTTTGACACTTGTTGGCAATGGTACGCCCTTCTGTATTTTACAAAGTATATGTGGGACAGGTTATGTAGCCAACTGAGCTTAAATTATGTACTACTTCTAGGTGATCAATAAATACTTGATCATCCTAGGAATTAAGTAAACTTGTAGCACCAAAGCTGATAAAATACCATCTGTAATGTCGAGAGGTTTGGAACTTTCTTAAGAGTTATGGAGGGAGCACTTGCGAGCAGAGGTTGTGTCTGCACATGTTCGATCACGTGGTATGTCACCTTGCGTATTATTTCGGCCAAGTAAAGGTGTGTGACATGGTTTTGTTGAGCAGATTCCTGTTTTTATGAACTGGTTTAGTCAGAAGGAGATTAACAGTTCTTGCCACTGTCCTGTGTTTTTTGCTTCCCTGCATCTTGGGGACTGTTCCTATGTGATCGGCAGGGAAATAGGCTTCAGCTCCAAGACTTGGATACCTTTCTGCTTTTCCCAGCTAAGCCATTGGCCAGCTTTACTACCTCGAGCATGTTCGTCTTGCACCTGTTTCTGCTCTGTCTTGTCTCATGAGGTTTTGCAGTGTTTTGGAGCAGTCTTGTGCTGCTTTAGAGTGTCTTTGTGGCATTATACTGGTCTCGGGGCATTAAGCAATTCAGGCAGTAAATGTACAGCTATTGATTTGTCTTGTCCTCTGGAATCCAAAGTTGAACTTCATCAGATACATACAGTTACGATAATTTTTTCTCCAGGGCCAGGTTTGGTTGAAGGACAAAGAGGCTACACATTGCAAGTTATGTGAAAAGGAATTTTCTCTTTCCAAAAGGAAGGTAAAGCTTTAACGAAATTTCTTCCAACTTGTTTACACGTATTATGAGAAAAACATTAATTATCTTAGAGGTGCGGCGTGAAATGTCAACGCTCGGATGAATGCATAGTTATTTTTGAGATGTCTTTCTAGTTCTTTGATATGTACAATGCAGCTGGGCCCTAATTTCAAAAGAAACACTGCCTTTTGGTGAAGTGCCACAAAGGAACATACTTAAAAATTATTCAACCTACTTTGTGGAATCATAAGCTCAAACGCTTGTCAGCTCTGGCACTGTTACGATTTGACACGTGTGGAAGTCTTTTTATGGCGTTTTTTATACAATAGACTAAGAAATTATGAGTTTATTGTCATTTTAAAGTAAAATGTGATGTTAATTTCCATGCTTTATTAATGTGTGCAGGAATTTTTATTTTACATTTTATGTTAAATCTCAATTAGCTACCTGACAGAATCATCCGCAGTCTTGAATATCATTACTTATATTTTTATATAGCAGAGTATGTTCTTAATCCAGGGATTGAACAAAATCTGCAAATCTTTTATATATATATATATATATATATATAAAATAAAAAGATATGCAGTCCTAGACAGACCATCTATCTGTCTGTGATGCAATCCTGGACAGACCGTGGTCCATCCAGGATTGCACCATAGATTGGGATTTAGATGAATTATCTTTTGAAAACTAATTCCATGCTCAGACCAAAGAAGTGGAAGGAATGACATTTCGGATTGCTCTGTGTATATTGTTTACTGGTATCCAATTACTAAGTATATTTCCATTGTGAATTTTAATTTTTAATCTTCTCCCCATTATTTAGCATCATTGTAGAAACTGCGGTGAGATCTTCTGTAATGCCTGTTCTGACAATGAACTTCCTCTGCCTTCTTCACCAAAGCCTGTTCGGGTCTGTGATTCCTGCCACGCAATACTTATACAGAGGTGCTCTTCTAACGTGCCATGAGATTATTTTACAAGATATTTATTGCCTTTTGGTATTTAACTAATCCTGTTAAAAAAAAAAAACCAAACCCAAAACCAACTAAAGAATGTACAGCAGTATTTCCACAATTTCAGGTAAGCAGTTTAGAGTTGCATTTTCAAGGTACCATGGAGGAGTTACTTGTCTGCTTCCTGTTGAAACAAATAGAGAAAACGGGACCCAAATGTAGAAGATGCACGTGTTAAAAATACAGATGACAATGTTAGTCTAACGAGTGGCTCAGAAGCTCTTTTCGGAGGAAGCAGGGCAGTTCATAGAGGAGACTCAGTGTTAGCGCGTATTAGACAAGTATCTTAGTCGTTGTGATGACTAGGAAAAGGTGATACGCTTACCTGCTTTTACAGGCTAGTCTGCAGCAAGTCCAACCTAATTCTGCTGCAGAATGTGCCTGTGATACGCTGTTGTGAAGCAAAACTGTGCGGTCGCTAGTTTTAAGTTGTATTTTAAAGAAGTAATGCAATTAATGCAGTGGTCTGATAAGTTATTGCCAAATACCGTATTTGTTTACTTCGCCTCGATTATCAAGATTTGAGACATCCAAGAATATTGCACTGACAGCTCTGTTGTAGCCACAGGTGCAAGGGGAGATTTTGTCAGACAGGTAGCAAACGGTGCCTCTGGGCACTCGATGAAGGAAGGTGCGTTTTGCTGAATTACTTTTTAAAATTAACTATTCATTTGACACACGCGTGTTTCCATTAAAAGAGAAACGTCCATCACAAAATTTTTGCCTGACATTGTCTGTAACCTTGAACAAATATCTGCATTATTTTCCTGTAAGTCACGCTTTCAGGCTTGTATGTGCGGTCACTGTATAGCTCTAGAAGCAGAGTGAATCTGCCACCCAGACAGACTAGGATTAAATACTGGGACTGCATCCTTTCTGTGCTGGGCTGGAAGGTTCTTCCTTCTTTTGTCATCATCTTTCTCAAACTTTCAGAGTTTGTTCCTGAACTTCGTTTTTTTCCAGAGCACTTTTGAGCGCATCTAGGTCTAACCACTCCTCACACCGATGGGAACTTCTGCTGGAGTGTAAATCCTTACTCTTCCCATAGGCAAACACAGATACATCCTTTGCTAACTTGTCCTCACTGCCACGTCGCTGCACTAGAACCCCTCTGCCCTCTTCCCTGTGCCCGCGCACGCGATGGGGTCCGGCCGTGGAATCTCCACGCTCTGGTCAGCGCTGGCAAGCCCTCCGCAGAATTACCAGCCCGGTAGTTCCTTCAGCCGAGGGCTTGGAATATTCTTACTAACAGGAGAGGGGAGGCTCTGAGACAGGTCTTTCAATTGTTCTTGCACTTTGTTTAGCTTAGCTTTGTCTTTTGAGGATAGGTATTTAGTTAATACTCTAACAGCTAATACAGCCCTTCTTTTTAACACCTCAACGTAGTTGCTTATGTAGCTTTTGTAAAGAAAAATGTTTTTAAAATTACCTGATGTAACTTTTTGTAAAATACAAAACAAACACTTGTAAATCTGTAAATGGCTTTTGGAAAAAATAAATTTAATTGATCTGCAACTTAACTATGGGATAATGTCACTTTATTTAAATTTGTAATTCAGAGTATTTTGAGTATTTTGTTATGATTTGTTCAAGTTGCTTAAAGTCTTTGCGTGCGTTGAGGAGTGGGGAGCTACCCTGGTAACGACGTAACAACCCAAGTGCAGCTCGTGTGCCTCCTGAAAGTATTCCGAGAGCGTTTCAGGTGGGCTTTACGCGGGGCAGGGACGGAGGCAGCAGGGTTTGATCTAGGGTATAGATGATGCTAGTCTGCACTGCTTTAGTAACTTACTTTTCAACAATTATGCAACTAAACAAAATTAACTTTAAAATAGGCAGTCTTTTAAAATAGGCAGTCTTTTAAAATAGGCAGTCTTTTAAAATAGGCAGTCTTTTAAAATAAGAATATAGTGCATTTCTGTAACATAGAGATGGAATAAATTAAATTTCTATTAAACTGCAATCTTTTCCTCTCCTCTGCGCTGCCATCTTTGCATGGGAAAATGTCACTGAAGTAGTGTGTAATTACTCAGATCGCTTTAAGTAAAACTTCTGCCTGAACAAAATGGTGAACACTGTATGTTCTATGTGGTTTTATTTCCCTTAGCGTCAAACTACGTACCTGGCCTGCTTTTAGCAGTTTTTTGGACCACGCTGTCATTAACTCCTTATCTTTGTCTTTCTATAAAACCCTGTTCTTTGAGAGATGGTGAGTCTGAATCACCTTCCTCGCACCGAGTGCAGATCTCCATTCATCAAAAGAAACAGTAACTGTTTGTGCAGTATCAGAGCTGCCCAGTTTTATATTCTTCTTGGAAAATTACTTCTGATGTAATGAACTGGGGGCATTAGCGCATAGACACAGAAAAACGTGCCCCCCCGCCCCAGGGATCACAGGAGCTGTGCCCACCTTCTCGCAAAGGTGCTTCACTTACCGCGTTTGCGCCCGCTGCTCTGAAAGCAGAGGCAAAACCCAGCTGGTTCCCTCGCACTTGCCACACAGCCGCTTCCTCCAGCCCTTTGCCGTGGGCAAACACGCCCCAACTCCTTGCGCGCTTCGCAGCAAAGGCTAAAATGTCTTTGTGTACAGCGATGAAACCTAAAACTTCCTCGCTGACTGGGCAATCTTTTTTCACAGGTTTTCTTCTCAAAAACAACTCCTCTGCAATTTAAACGCTGCTGAAGTGACTTGAAAGGTTCAGCACTGAACGCTGCTCTCGTTACAGGGTGAGGCGTCGCGGTGGAAGGGGCCAGAGCGCCTGAAGGGAGTCACTGTCCGGTACAGTGGGATTTCATTCGTCAAGACTTGAGTTCAGAGTACTTTTTGCAGATTGCCTGCTTGTACAAAATGACTCAAAGCGCAACTCCCAACCTGCTCTCAAAAGGTAAGGCTTAATTAAACAGGTGTCGGTGCGCCTTCTCCTCATAAAATGGAACGCAGAGCGTACCCGCGTGAGGAAACGGTGCGGAGCCGACAGCGCTTCGCAGAGGCCTGCTGTGCCGACAGGACACACGTGCCTCCATTAGGTGTAGATGTCTCCTACCTCACTGCAAGATTTTTTTTCCTGTGGCTGGATTAACTCTTGTCCCAACCTTTGTCACCTTGGTTTTACAAAACACACAAGCTTTTTCAGCAACAGACCAAGAACCCACTATTTTTACGAGCACCAAGTTAAAACCAAGCCCTGTAAAATCACCTATATGATGGTTTCAAGCCCTCTTCCCTCCCCTTCCTATCCAAAAATATTCCAGTCCTGGGAAAGCTTCCTCTGCCGAGTACCCTTTCAGCTCCTCTTTCCAGTCACTTTGACACAAGAACACGCTCTCTAGTGAAATAAACTCCATTCTCCTCTCTCCCACAAGAAGACATTTATTACAGATATAACACAGTACTAGCAAAAACAGGTGACAGACTTTCAATACCCAAGATCACATTTGACATTTTAAGGGAGGCATTGAGGACAAAGCAGTTAATTTGGGAGATCACACTGGCTCAGAAGAATAAATACCTTTTTTCATTACACATCAGGTATGTTAAGTGTCTTCAAACAATAGTTTCTTACATATCTTACAGGTCACAAATGCACAAGTTTTTTTATCAACGTTTGGGTTGTGTGTTATTTAACAAGTATTGGGCTTAGTTTTTATTTTAGAGATGTTTTGCTTCTAATGAGCTCATCCATATAATGACTTGTCAAGTTTTGAACAAATACAGACAAATCAGCTCTGCGCAGCAAAAAAAAAAGGCTGAATCACGTTTAAATACAGTAATTCATGAAAGAACAAAAAAGTCTAACTTGCTTCTAAATCCCCCACTCTTCCCAAAAGCAGTGTTTGTGAAAAAAATACGAAGTAGAGAGCTAGCTTCAAATTAACTACTACTTGACCTATTTCATGTTAGCTAAAAGCTGCGCTAGTGTTTTACACTTTGCTTTGCAAGTTACACATGTGAAATGCAGTACCCGGAGTTCTACAGCAAAGCGTGGAAAGAAACGTCGTTGCTTGGTTTTGTGGAGGCACAGACCTCGGGCGCTACTCGTTTACGCAGGGGCACGTTTGAAGATGATGGCGGACTCTGGTAGTACAAGGAGGAAAGCTGGAACCGTGACTTTTAGCCTCCACAGCTTTACGCTGTGTTGAAATTACTACATACAACTTATCAAAAGGCTTTAGGAAAGATTCTTACCAAATAAGCTAATCTATTCATCTACCTTTTTCCCCTTAAACAAGTGAATTTCTCAAACTCATTCACTACACCAAGATTACATAGAACTGAATCAGTGTTCATAGGAGTTACAGTACAACCACCTTTATTGAACCATAGTACAACATCTTAAACCGACTGTAGTCCTGAATATGTAATACATCCTTAGGAGTAACTAGTATAAAAAGTATCAACATCAGTGGTTTGAATATAAAAATTTATTTAAAGTCAGAGTATGCAACAAATAAAACCTACAGAAAACAGATTTTCCCATCACAATCTGTTGCTTACCAAATAATATTGTGAAAACACATTCCTTCAGTCATTATAAAGTTCTTAAAATACAAAAGAAATTAAATTTTGTAAGAAAGTCTAGTAGACCAGAGACTGTTTCTTCCAGGATGTTTTGCAAAAGCAAGGCTATCCTTCAATACATTCCACGCCATCCTCCTCCACCCATACTGCCTTGCCCATAGTATCCTCCACTATTTCCACTGCCACGACCTGCAAACAATTGACACAAGGTCACGCATACATACCTTAAAAAAAGAAAAAATGTGATGGGTAATACGGAACAGTTGGTTGAAGATGACTTAACTTATACTACAACAACAATACTTCAGCACTGTTTTTCTAAACAAGCATTTGCTGCAGTAGCAAAATGCACAAACCCCCAAGCGATTTACAGTTTAAATTAAACCGCCACCCTCCTTCCCCCTTCTCCCACCACCAGCGCTCCACAGCACGCGAAGCCCACCACCCTTCCCCATCGTCTGTCAGAAGACGGACGTCAGCAACGTTTTCAGGAAATTTTTACGAAATGCACGTAAAACACAACTTTTACTTACTATATCCGCCCAGGCCGTCGGGAGTTCCGTATCCGCCGCTGTAATTGCTACCCATTCCCATTCTACCAACAGAGCCGTAACCTTGATCTGAAAAGAAGGAAGCGCATCGTTACAAGCTTGGAACTCGTTAGCCGTGGCAAAGCGTCAGCCAAGTCTGGAACTGATGCATACCCATTCCATCTCTGCCATAGCCTCCCATTCCAGAACCACCTCCAGCAGTTGAATTCAGGAATAGTTCAATATATCGATGCTCTGTAGGAAACAAAAAAGCCTTCCTTTGTACTTTGCTTCAGAAACCAGAAGCACAGAGCTACAAAGCCACAACCCCCACCCTACACGTAACAGAAGTCCACAAAAAGTGAGTTTGAGATGTGATAAATGGCAAAAAGTGTTACGATTTGTATGTTCACTGCACAGCAACTTAAGTTAAATGCAGTTTAAACCCTTATATTCAGGCTACCCTTACATACCCTGCTAAAGCCCGGTCAATGAAAGCTTTAAGTGAACACGACACTCACGCATGTGATTTTTATCCTTTGACATGGCAGCTACTGCATCCTCGTGTGTTACAAATTCCACGTCTGCCTCTCCTGTGGCTCTTCCATCTGCCCCAATATCAATGTGAACCCTTATAGGGTTCAATGGTGAGAAAAACTAGGAAGAAAAACAAAAAAACAAACAAATCACATGAATGCAGAATTCAAGCCAGGTGCCTTTTTTTTTCATCCCAGTGGTTAGTGGAGCACCGCATTAATTTTATCTCATCCTACCACATAAATTTAGTCACTAATTTCCAAAGTACTACTTAGTGATAGTGGACCTTCAACATTAGGTCAATCTACACTTACAATCTATTGTTATTACACAACTCGAAGAGCTCCAGCTACGGAGCTTGAGGAGCTTTCTTTAAAAGCAAAGATACAAACAAAAATTCCTGCCCACACCCATCGCTTCGAACAACAAGTTCTAATACAATGCCATCCTGGAAAAGGAAAATAGTTACTCTGGTTTTGAAGCAGCAGAGTCACATTTCTCAAAGCAGGGACATACTTATGGAATTAAAAAAAAAGCTGTCTTCCCTGCTACAAAACCCAAAGAAACACAGTGGTATTTCTGACCAACAGCCTTTTTACCAAACGGTGTGTGCAAATGAACCTTTGGTAGGCTACTGAAGTACTACGCATCAACTTGCAATAACAGGCGCTGAATCAAAGCCTGGAGTCTGGCCCTTGTTCTCACAGAGCCTTTAGACTAAAGAAAACAATCCAACTGACACACAGCTCAATTAAAAAAACACCCCACCCCGCTACCCCCCACCAAAAAAGAAAATAAGCACAAGCTTAAGAATGGAGTTCTGCATATATATTATTATATAGGTGCAACTAATAAAGATGGAGCCCCCCTGGAGAGAGGCCCTGTTCAAACCAGGCCTTATATCCCAGGAAAACTTTTTCCTCTACAAACACCACCTCTATACTGACACAAGAATGTATTCCCAAAATCCTGCAGATGTGCTTTTACCTGCCACCCTGACCGCTTATGAGTAATGGGATACCTTCCCCTCCAGATGAACTACAGTTTTCCCAAAAAGGGAAGTCCTTTTCCCAAAAAGGAGTCCTCCTAAAACAAGTCTCAGATCAACATACAAATATACAAACTACAATCAAAGTTTCACGCCTGCTATCGCTCTTCTACAAAATTATAAATCTTCCATTAAACAAACTTCTGAAGGCCTTAAAACGAGGATACCGATTGCAACAGCCCTTCTCTCTCCAATACACCTTTTATGGAAACGAAAACACAGAGGACGGAGATTAATGTGAACTACAGTTTGGCTGACTTCTCCAGTAATCTTACCTCAGACATAACCTTTATGCAAGCTCATTTACTACTAAGCTTTGTAAAACTCACACAAAGGGCCGTGACTTTAGTCAGCAGATGCATTAGAGCTATCAATTACTCATTTGAGAACTTTAACTGAGTCTGGAATAGGAAAGACAAGAACACGCAAACTCTTGCCACGAGAAAGCCCCTTTCCCCTCACTGTACTTACATTAGCAATATCGTTTTCTGTCGCTCGAAAAGGCAGTCCTCTCATGTGAACAAAATGACCGCCACCATGGAAACCCGACCCTGCATCTCCAGCTCCACCATAGCCATGTCCTCCCATGCCTATTAAAAACCCCAAAACAAAACCACACACCTGTAAGATCATCATGAAAAGCCAGAGAAATCATTACTACTGTTTTGCTGAAAGCACTAACTTTACACCACCAAATATAAGATGTTTACACTTCCCATGTATCAACCCAAACACTTAACTACAAGACATCCTCAGCAATGTATTTACCTTTTCCGAAGATTCCCCAATTCCCCCCTTTTTTAAACAACCTTCTTTCTTTACAAGATAATCTAATGAAGAAAGCAGTTATTTCTGTCTTGGAAATACTATGTCTTACAACTCAAGTAATACGAAAATCTTTTAAAACAAGCTATTAAGAATTATTTTTTTTACCTCTCCCATCCCTCATTCTGTCATCATAGCCATCATTTCCATAGCCATAGTTATTATAGCCACCATAGTCATCAAAGCCACCGTATCCTGTGCAATGGAGAGAAAGGAAGGAATGATTACATTATTACGCAGAATTCACAGAGCAACGCACAAGAGTCAATTCTTCAGTCTCTGGGCACCCAGAAGTTTGCAAACAGCCTCTACAGACTGTTAAACCTGGATTTCTGAACAGAGTGCAAATGTAGATTTCCTTTTATATAGTAAAAGGACTGAAACATGCAACTGAGAGATCAAATTCTGTTGAAAATGCAGTTTCCTTATTTCCATTAACCTTAAATACTAAGCCACGTTTTTTGATACAGGTAGCAATTCTTTGCGAAGCGTGTCAAACCCAAGGGGTGCTGCAGCTACTACCATTTCTTTATTTCTTGACAAAGATGTCAGAAACATGAAACTGACAACAGAACCTCCGTTCATTAGATAAACATACCACCGTCATATCCACCACCTCCTCGACGCATTCTGTCATACATACTTCCACGCCCAGCTCCATAATAACCCCCTCTTCCTCCTAATGGTCTATCATATGGTCCAGGCCGCTGTTGTCCCATCATTCTTCTTGGCATGTCACAGAATCCTCTGATTTCGCTCTTACTACTTTTGAAGATTTCAATATATCTAATAAAAGAGGATTTTCAAGGTACCAGTAAGAATACATGCATAAGCTGTCTGAATATTATAAAAGGCCATACTACGTTTTCTATAACTAAACGTACAATCCAATAGAAGTGACTAGAGATACCATACAACTTAAGTTTCTCCTCAAAACCGTAAGAATCTTAAGTGTATAAAAAAAACCCCAAAACACTTTACAGAGGCAAAAATTACTATGTGAAAATTCTAGCTGTACAAATTAAGCATAAAACATGTCTTTCCAGTATGAGAAACATACTGTTGAAAAACAATGTCTAGCTATAGTAGCATTTATCACAAGTTACCCTACACAAGAACGATTGAAAACAATTTTCTGAGTTTAGCAAACTACCCAGAGCAATACTGTCTCCCCCACCCCCCAAATCTACTGTATTTCCCAAGTTAACTTAGGATCAGTTATAAAAATTCTTAAAAACACCCAGTTCCACATAATGGTCCCCAACCCCCCCAAAAGCATTACTGACCCACAACCCCCAAAAATAAAGATTTAACACCATCCCAAACTCTCCATCCCCACCTGTGCCCTATTCTTTCCTTGTGTTTCCCCAGAGCATTTTCTGCTATCTCCTTTGAAGCAAACTGCACGAAGGCCTCCCCTGTGCTTCTCCCCTGGTAGTCCAGCGTCAATGTTATCCCATTTGGCACGATTTCCAACCCTTTAACCCAAGGACAAATAACCCCATCAAGGGGAACAGTGTTAAAGGCTGAAACATTCCCATCTGTAGCAAATACTTAAAGCATATCTAAACAACAACAACGAAAAAGAAAACCACCTCCTTTCCCCCATCACCCAACAATACAAACTAATGATCGTTCATTAAACATTTATGGATTTAGCCATACTTCTTTTCTCTTTAAACTATGCAAAAATACAACCACCTAAGTTACATGAAGAAGATATAGCTACCAATCAAGCAATTTAACTGATCCAAATGCTAGCATTCAGGTTATCCCAATATGCACAATATGTTTACTGCCTCGACAAAATTAGATACATACTGTGTTTTACTACATCTACGGTTATTTGTACTTCATTTACAGGGCATAATTCTTACTTAAGATAAAACTAATTTAACACAATCCCCCCCCATCCACCCCATTAACAGCTATTACAAATTAAAATGTGCAAAACATTGTGTAAAAGATACAAGAAAACTCAGTCACTATACTTCGACTATACTAGAGGTACCTTGGAAAAACTGAACAATCTCTTCCTTGCTGCAACCAAATGGCAGGCCTCGAAGTCGTACCACTGTTCCATCATTAGTTGTATCATTTGGCCCATTATGTTTTCCACTCCAGTCCATCTTTTATTTAAATCAAACCCTATTAAAAAAAAAAAAAGGAGAAATTTTGAGATTCCATATATGCCTAAGTCCCTCCCCTCAAAAGAAATGTGGTAGTTTTTCTTCAGATAACTAGCGTTGTGGATAATGAGCTTTATTTCTGTAACGTATTTAAAACTGCACTTTATCACATCTACAGCACGCGCACATCTAAACCCACCCCAAACTCTTGAGAGGGAACACAGCGTGCAAGGGGGGCAGCACGTGGATAGGCACAGCACATAAAACTCATTATTTACTCAGAGGACATTGAACATCCGTTCTGTAAGGTTTTCCAGTGTGTTTTTTTTTTTTTATTTAGGATTTTTTCCATGTCTTTTTTTTTTTTTTTTTTAAGCGTAACAGTTGAAGGAGTAGGAACCACGCAACGGTTCCTGCGTGGAAACAAGGCCTTCCTTTGTCTGCAAACAAAGCGCCACGGGCCACGCTCGTTTCGGCTTCTTCCCCCCTTCCGGAAACACCGGCGCTACGTTACCTCAAATTACAAGGGCCCGGGACGAGAGAGGGCACCGCAGGATCACCTTGGGGGCAGCGGCAGCGGGATCGGTGCCGCCCGGGCAGGATGGCGGGCGCCGCGCACCGAGACCCCGACGGGGAAGGGGAGGCCGGACCCGCGCGGCGGGGGCGGCTCGCGCCGGCGCCTCGGCTCCCGCGCGGCGGCAGGTGCGCGCGCGCCGCCCTCAGCCCGTCAGCCGGGGTGCGGGGGTGTGTGTGGGGGGGCACCGGCAGCGCCCCACAATGGGCCGCGCGGCCGCCCAGCCCCAACAGCGAGGGAACAGCAATCGCCGCCCTCGTCAGGCACGGAGCGACATCCCCTCTCCCCCCCGCCCCCCCCCCCCCCCCCCGCCGCCGTCCTTCCGACCCGCGGCGCCGACTACCGCCGAAATCGCGGCCCTGACCCGCCGCCCGCTCCCCGGCGCCATTTACCGCGCCTCCCCAGGGCCGCCCCCCCCCGCCCCCATAACAGCTCCCCGCCGCGCCCCGCTGCCACCTCTCCGCCTCGGAGGAGCTGCCCAGCCTCCGCCCGCGCAACCTCAGCTCCTCGGGAGCCCCTCGCCGCCGCAGGCCACTCTCCTGGGGCCGTCGCCGCCCTCAGCTCCACCACTCAAAATGGCGGCCGCACTCGGGAACGAGGCTCCGCGGAGAGGCGCCGCGCCGCCCCCTCCCCCACGCCCTCCTCTGGGAGCGCCGCTGCCCACAGCTCCCGCAGGCGGGCGCCGGCCCCGACACCGCGCCAAGGGGCGGAAAGGCCCGCCCGCCTCCGGGCCCGAGCGCCCACTGCTATCGCCACCCTGCCTGCAGGCACCCCGGGCGGGCCCAGCCGGGGCTCGCTCAGCCCGCTCGCCCTCTCCACTCACCAGAAGACCCTCGCACACCCCTCGACGTGCCCCGGCGGGAGCTTCTGCCGGGAAGGAAGCTCCTCCTCACTTCCAACCGGCCGGCGGGCTCAAAACCTACGCAACCAAGACGGGCAGGATGGCGCCTCGGCCGCGCAAGTATCGCGATAGCTACGCCGCGCTCCTCAGCCCCGGCTGGGCGGCACCAGCACATGCGCGCCTCTGGGGAGAAGCAGCGACGGCGCATGCGCGGCGGACGGGGCGTTCCCGCCTAGTCCTTTGACCAGTCGGGCTGAGGGGCGCCCGGGCGCACGCGTGCGCTCACGCGGGCCCTGTGTGCTCTTGGCGCCAAGCGGGCTCTGAGCAGAGAGCGCGCGCGGTTGGGGCGGGTCGCGCGAGCGCTTCAGCGGGTGCCGGCCGCGGCGCGTGCGTGCGGCGGTTACCCGTAACGGCTGCCCGAGGATCGCCTCATACAGGCGTCGGCGGCCGGTCGTGCCCTCGAGTGTGTGTCGCTCAGGGTGTACGGCCCCCTTGGCTTGGGAGGGAGGATGGGGAAGGTTGTCCGGAATGGGCGCATGCAACGGCTGCCCGCGTCTCCTCGGCTTTGCAGCTGTGGTAAAACCGCGGCAGGCCAGACCCAGGGCGAACCTCGCACAGCTCCTGCCTTCGTAAATGCCTCAGCGCGGGACAGGCTGGGCCGGGCGCTGTGTTGGAAGGGCCCTTAGAGCGTTCTGGAGCAGGTAGCAAGCGATGCAAGAGGTTAAGATCTGTTCTAAACAATTGAAAATAATCGGTGCTGAGCGCCGAGGGTGTGGAGGGAGGCTTGAGTCCATGTGACGGAATGTGCTCACGAGTGACGGGATGGGGGGCCGCTGGCTCCTCCTGCTGTTAGGGAAATATTAACTTAAGAGTTCTGAGATCATTTGGGGATAAAACTAGTTAGAAAGTACGTTGCAGAAAACAGCTTAAGACTAAACAAGCGCAAACGACAATGCAAATTCCCATTTTTACGGTTGATGCATTTACAAACCGGCCATTTTCTGGAAATCCTGCAGCAGTTTGTCTGCTTGAAAATGTAAGTTTAAAAAATAACTATTTTATGAGGGGCTGCGATGGCATTTACCGTTCTATACTTGACCTGAGCACTCAGCACTGCATTAGACTTTGCTTCCTTTAGTCAGGAGTTCTGCTTTCAAGCGTTGTTTGCTGTTGCTCCAGAATACAGAGCAATTAGCACAGGGGTACTCTTTTTCCATCATAACGATTTGAGATGAGACATGCTTTGTATTTTTTGTGGTTTTTTAATTTTTTTTAAAGGCTTATACTAGTTTTATTCTAACTGAGTTAAGTCAAAAAGAAATGGTTTAATTTCTTAAGACAATGGATTCAGAATGAAATCTCTGAAAGGAAATGCAACAACATAGAATCAGTACTCAATAGTTTTTGAATGAAGTGTTAAAATGTGGGGTTTGGTGGGGGGGTTCCCCCCCCCCCCCGTTATTTTTTTCTCTTTCTATGGAGGGAAAGAGGGGGAGTATAGACCTGGATCTGAGTCTTTCACCGTTAGTGTGTCAGGTTCAGCTTTAGCCAAGTTTAAACAGCCAGGTTTTATTACTTCAAAATTGCATGGTAGTTTTAGTGCAATCGACAGTAGCCATCCTTCTCATCGAGGTGTTCTGAACAGTTAGTACTAATTGGTACACTGTTGACAATTTCTACCAAAAACTAATTATTAAACAGGATTAGAAATTTATAGGCCTTATATTATTTGTATAGTAACACTTGATGAAAATTGTAAGTATGAAAATATATGTAGAGCAGTCAATCTCAATAGCTCGTACTGACAGTACAAATCCTTTCTGAATGTTCCTAAGCCTATCTAGATCTCATACAATATAGCCGACTTACCAGATCAGCTAAAGTTATGACTGAAAACATCTCACTTCAGAGGGATTTTTGGCCCCCTAAAATCTAAATATTCTCTCTCAGAATGAACTTACTTTAAAACTATGAGCTTCTAATTGCATTTTTATATTAATTTTACTTTATTACTTTAATATATTGTGAGGGCAACTTATTTGCATGTTGCCGTTGGAGTGATGAGATTTAAAGTTTCTACAGTACTTGGGGCTAAGTGTCAAAGTTAAAGCTGAGATTCAGTTAAAGCAGAGATTCTAATACAAAATGTTATTCTAAGCTCCAAGAAAGTACGGTGCAGGTAGCAGTATTTCTGTTCTTTCTTCCCTTCAGAGTCTTGGCAGATGCTTTACAAAAACTGGTGGGAGTAATGCGAGAATGGCAAAGCAAGCCCTTTCTGTGTTCCAGAAGTGCCACAGGATGGCAGTATTTCAATAAAGTTCTATTATTTTTAATAACATTTTGGTTGGTCTTTGTTCTGGTTTAGTATCTTTGGAGTAATTGTCAGTCAGAACTGTTTTCCTGGGATAAAGGAGAGACGCTTGTTACTGTAAAAAGCTAGAATGTTGTTTCATTGTATGGAATTCACTCTGCAAATACAGGTCTATGATACACATTAGTAGTTGTTTCGTATCTGTAGTATGGGATCATTGGCTGAAAAGAATTAAAGTTATTAAGGGAAATAAGTAAAGTTAGCAGGGGAAATTTTTATCTGTCAGAGGTTGAACCTGACCAGGTCCGCTCAGTACTTTGTTTCATTTGTGTTTCAATATTTTAAAGACTAGATTCTCAAACCTGGCCAGTCAGCATAATTGTGGGGAAGGAGCAATGGAACAAGGGTGAAGTAGAATTTTATACAATCGCTACAGCTCATGCGTTCTGGGATCAGTGTTCACTGGTTTAAATCTGCAGGCAGGCAGAGCAGAATGTAGTGAGCTCCAGCATTTTTGTTTTTCACTTTATCCCCTCTCAACTTCTACTGACTTAGCATATTGTTCCTGCTGTTCAAAGAGTGGTATCGAGGGTACAGCCCTAAGCGCTGATCAGCCATCTAGGCCATTGCCCTGGCCATTGCTACATACCTCTTGCTGGCATGGATTTTTCAGAGTTATAAAAAGAGAGTTGTAGTTATTTTTAGATTATGTTAATAATGACTTCTCAGTGTGAGTTTAATCGTAACTTTAAAAAAAGATTTGTGTTCATGGAAAGACTGAGTTTAGGTTTTTTGGTGATTTTATTTTCCATCTATTCCAAGAATTTGTAAAGCAATAGGCAGATACTAGAAATGCCATTGTATCACAATGATTGAACTAGTTATCCCATTTTATGCTTAAAGTTTTTTTTACTCTCAGAAGGTATTTTGAACTAAAAATGACTCTGTTTTATTATGATAGAAAACAAAACGACTGTATTTATTTGACAGAAACTTTTGATTCTGCATTATTTGGCCTGCTTTTAATTGGATTTGTTGTTTCATCATTAGGACTTGGATGAAGATTTGCACCAAAAAATCGCAACAGAAATGAACCTTTCAGAAACTGCTTTCATCAGAAGACTGCACCCTGGAGATGACTTTAGCAAAAGTGAGTGGTTCTGTTCACCCACCAAAATCTCTTACAAGGCAATAGAAAGACACTGTGGGTGCCTTTATAAGGAATGGTGCTAATTCGTAAGACAGCCAAAGCAAAATCTTGGAGTTGTGATGTATCTTACTCAAGATAATAATAGTAAGCCCTTTGCACATGGATTCTTTAAAGTATTTGAGTTCTATATCAGATTAATTTTACAATATACAAACATTTATCATTCACATATTAGACCATTTGTTTTAGTGCCTTTTACTAAATAAGCAAGTGGTATATAGAAAGTCTCCTAAAAATGCTATGCAAAGATCCTTCAATTAATACTTCCCTTACTGCTAATAATCTTCTGAGATCATTTCTTATTATACAAGCAGAAGAATAGAGACAGAACGTCCTTGTTCCATACACACAAGTCTGCAAAGTGAGTAGAATCTGGCTTAGCTGTTTAGGAAATCATCACTGGGGTAACTGTAAGCTATTATTTGTCACAAAATCTCATAAGCTGTCTGTGGAGTCAATACTGGAAACTACAGGTTTCCAACAAAACTAGGAAATCTGAGTTTGCCCAAATCAAACCCATTAGGCTGCTCATTTGATTGGTTTGAGTGGAGGGACTTCACTGGTGTTCTTTGGTAGGGTATGTATATATGACGGGAGAGGAAATGGAGAGACACTAGACAAGACAGAAAATATCAGACAAATAACAGAGTCCAGTCAAAATCGCTTTGTGGATTAGTTTTCAGCTGACTCAGTTTGCTGAATGTGCTCACTTTGCAGTTGTGTGCTGGAGTTAGATTCCAGGTTAGGGTATCGTGTTGGCGTGCCCTCGCTTTGGTACAGCGTAGTGGAAGAGAGAGGTAAACAGCTTTGGGGTTGTTGGCTGTCTGAAAGAAGCCCTAGAACAATATGCAAAGACACTGTTCTTTATGATTTGATTTTTTGTTCAGGGAGTGGGATTTTGTACCATCTCTGTAATTAAAGAGGATTTTCCTTAAGTAGTAACTATCATCGCTTACTCCTCTTGTTAATAAATGGGAATTTGTTTTAGGGTTAGACCAGTTGCTTGAATCAAGAAGTGATGATACTTTTCATTTTTCATGTTAACATTTTTCATGTTAACACCTTGCCAATATGTTTAATACATTTATTTATTTTCAAGTCATTCATGTCGAACAGCATATAAAAAGCCAGCTTCTTTCCCATTAAAGTGCTTTTGATATTAATGGGACTAGAGTTTGTGACACCAGACCCACACAGGTGCCAAAGAGGTGCACAAGTTTTTTGAAGGAATTTAGTCACTGGGTTACACCTGAGAATGTCTGTATTGAGGGGTGGTGGGAGAGAGAGACCAGGAATGTCAGAATGTCATTTATAAGGCTGTCATCTGCTTCTGGAACATTAGTTGGTGTAGTAAGGGCTTCTGGACAAAGAGTATGTTTTTGCAGGAGTATGAGTTTGTGATCAGTGCGTTTCATTTAATTTAAAAAAATCTACATTATTTTAGGAATACATTGATTTATGAGGGTACAAATGTCTTCTCAGTCTGGGTACAGCTGTATGTCTCAAGCATCCAGGCAGGTGTTCTGGGTCACAGAGCTTGTCTGTCTCTGGTCCGTCATGGCTGACTCCATTTCCTCCTGCTTTCGGCCACAATTTCCACTTGGGGGAGTGCATTAACACCGCAGGGCAGGCTCACAGCTGGGTTCTCTCTCTGCCCTGTCTCAGAGCATTTCTCTGCCATGTCCATTAGTTTCATCCACTAGGTTTTGTTGGAATTCTATTTGTTTTCATTAAATAGAAGACTCTGACTTTAATGCACTCATTTTTCACAGGGGTAATGACAAGACTCGTTTGTTTTTGTGGGGTTTTTTTTTGTGTGTAAATATCGTTTGTTTCTTTTGCACCTTTTAGTTGTGTTTGTATGGTAATGAGTCACTTGAATTGCATTTTCATAAGCATTATCTTAAATGCCACGGTGCAAGAACTCTGCAAAAGCTACAGGAAACCATGTATAGTGCACATGGGTTCCAGTTTTTTTAAACAACAAATAGAAATATGATTTCTAGTGACATGAAGGGTTAGTATACATTAGAGGCTTTTACCGGACTTCACTGGTGCTTTAAGCAAAATAGTTCATAACTGACCTAGCTCTGATACAGATTCCATTATATCAAAAAAACTATCTTTAACCTCTAAAGGGTAACTCAGCCTGCAGATGTATAGAGATTGCGACCATGACTTCGTAGGATTCCGTAATACACAAGGACACCAAGGCTTTATCTTCGAAATTCTCTACTTTATTACAGATTACCACAAATACCACAAAAATTGCCACTAGCAAGTATACCTGTGATTAATAAAGTGAATACATCTCTCAAGCTATTACAAATTATTATCAGTGATCAATAGTATAGCAGGGATCAATAATAGCAGCAAGAAGTATATATATAATATTACAGGTTACTATGAAGTTATCACTAGTCAGTAATCAAACTTATCAATAATGTAACGGTAGATATGATAGATTACTTATATGTAGATATATGGTACCGAGCACATTAAATAGATTGTGGGGGGAGGACAAACAGATCCTAGAAGGGGACCCAGAGGGGGACCAGTAAAATAACAGAGTCTCATTTCAAAGATGATCAGTGTCATGGAGTTTGGAGTCAGCCATTTGTCCCTGGCAAGGGTCCCTGATCTTGTAGGAAAGTTTGTGCAGACCTGTTTGGGAAGGGGAAAAATATATGCAGCACAGAAAGTTCTCAGAGACAGAAGCTCCATTTTGGGTAAAAATTAATTAATTTTTATATCATAGAGACATAAGAGAATGTAGGATACTACCACTTCAAGAAGCCAATAGATGCTCTTAATTTTTATTTTTCACCTGCAACATCCAATAGATGATGTTTTCTGTTCTCTCAGACCAATTTTTATTTTTCCAGGTTGGTTTTCTGTTCTTTCAGTTAGAACAGCCAATGGCGGTTAGGGATTCTTACTTTCTCAGGATGTTTTCCCCCTTTTGCAGACCATTTTTCACGTTTTCAGGTGATAAGTTGCTGTTACAGTTTGTTGGTTTTGTGCTTACTGATGATATCTCTGCATGTCTCCGGTTTCAGCTACCCAGCAGCACTTCAGAGGAGCCAGCTGTGCTTCTCAAGGATGCTTCTGGTTCACAGGCCTAGTGCCCAGGCCAGCAGGCGTTTCTACTCTGCAGCTCCTTTGCTCTTGTAACAAAGTAGCTTTCCTCTGTTAGTAGTAAACTCCTGTTGTTGACCTGACTCAAAAGCAATAGCTAATCCAAAAATCAGTACAAAATAGGTTCTTAAAGGTGTATTTAACACCAAGACTGATTATAACATGCATTTTGATTAACTGGAATGTCATCACTCTGTGCAAAGTTTTGAGATAAATTGAAGAAATAGACTTCTTCCACCTAATAATGCTAAATAAACTTTATTTTCAAGGTTCCTGCTTTGGACTCAGATGGTTCACCCCAGCCAATGAAGTTCCCCTCTGTGGTCATGCTACACTTGCAGCAGCTGCTGTGTTGTTTCGCATACAAAGTATGTTTACAAGCTATTTATTAGTATAACTTTTTAGAAAATTTACTTCTAATTAAGAAGATCTCTATTTTCTACAACAAAGGCAATTTTAAAAAGTGCTAGATATGCAAATGTCATCTGGGAGAGGTACAGTAGAGTTTGATGAATAGGGAATATTGCTCTTTTTGTTAAAAGGAAATTCCCATTCATTCTAGGAACGTGCAGGAAAGAGTCACTGGCAATGGCTGTGTTGATTAGCCTCAGCAGATTATTTGTTGAGTTGGTTGGGAATTTTGTCTCAGAATACAGGTTTACTGTAGTTATTATATTTTAGCTGCATAACTACCTTTTTCTGAATATACTGAGCTACTCTAAGAACTATAATAATTTAGATTCAAATTCTTATGTTTGATGATGTTGCAATGTTCTCTCTCTAGAAAACACAAATTCAGTTCTCACATTTGTGACGCTGAGTGGGGAATTAAAAGCCAGACAAGTGGAAGATCATATTGTCCTGGACTTACCACTTTACTTAACCTACCCACAGGTCAATCAAAATTTTATTCATTAAAGGCTTTCAAGGAAAGTATGTGTTTATGTTTGTACGTGTATGTAAGTATATCTGTCTATCTACGGTTGAATAGGTACATACATATATGTCTTCTATTTTTTACAGTGTGTGTTTTTGGTTTTTTTCTTCAGGTACTTCAGGAAGTAGAAGAGTTAATAAAGGTAAAAAAAGAATCTCTATGTGGTCTTAGAAGCACATTTATAATAGCTATACTTATTTTTATATATTAAAATGGCTGAAAAGTGGCAACATGGCATTGCTTGATGTACTCCTGAAATTGGAACACTAAACTTTAAAGGTCTGAGTCATGCAGCTCAGGAAATGGAATTCTCCAAAATGCTGCAGTGGAACTTTTGTCTTCCTGTACCATTGACTGGAGTGTCAGTATTTATTTCAGCGGCATTTTCAGCCTATTGTATACATGTGAGGGCAATCTAGTGCCCTTGCCTTTTTCTAGGTCCCTGAATTTCTTTCCAAGTTGACATATACAGAGCTCTTGGCACCTACCCATATCCATTCATGCACTTAGTGCATTTACTTTTCTTGCTTGCGTGTACTTGACGGCTGCATGAAAGACCTTGCATAAGTCCTGTTCTAGTAGGGAATTTGTTCAATGAAAATGTTAAGGAAATAATATTTCGTATTCAAATGATGATATTTTGCTTGCTTTGATTGTAACTTTTCTACCAGGCAGCCGTTGGTGACATGATTGTTCAAGATCTCCGTTATTCTCCTGACACAAAGAAACTCTTAGTCCGCCTCAGTGATGCTTATGAAAGGTGTCTTATACTTTTTTTTTTAAATAATCAAGTGTGCAGAAATTGAGTCTGCTTGTTTAGCCTTTATTCCTTAACATACTAGTCTCTTTTATCTAGTTTTAAAACAGATGGATATTAAAAACTCTAATTTAATCTCCTGTGTTAAATAGTTATTTTATCTTCTCACGTGAGCTTATGAAACCTGCAAAGCTGAATGAGATCAGTCTGAAATCTGTCTCCAAGAAAAGGAGGTGTAGGAAACAGTTTTACCAATGGTGTGTTTTCACCATCCATCTGAGTAAAAAAATGACCCGGTAACCTAGCAGGAGTCTTGCTTCTCAAATGAGGAAGTAATAGTTGCATAGCTGTCAGGGTCCACTTAGTGAGACAGGGCACGTTGACAGAATGCCGTGGATTCTTATTCCCATTTGACTGTAATCTGCTTACACATACTTAACAGCATCGTAAGTAGCTTTATAGAGGAAATTCCAATTCAAATGACTTCAAAGCATTTGTTAGTCTCAGGGAGCAGAATTTCATTGTTAAGTCAAGTATGATTTGGATATATATTGCCGAAACGCATTCTTTAATCAGGCCAAATTACTGTTATTTTCACTTGAAGTGTGACCTAACTAATGTTTAAAGATTGGGCTAGTGAGGAGATAGAAATATTCTCAGCTGAGTACTTATTATTTTTACTCTTTCAGACTTTATTTTGTAGGGAGGTGTCTGCAACTTCACAGACTTGAGTCTGTTGTAGAGTGCCCTAGAATCCTGTGAAGATCTGGATGGTGTTAGTTGCTTGCTTGCTCTGAAAGGAGGTGGGGTGCTTACTCTTTGCATTCTGTAGTGGTGAAATATTTCTTTCAACGATTACAATGTTGAAAGCAAAGTGTGCATTTTTGTAGCTAATATTCCGGTACGCTCTGTTTTCAGAAATAAATAGGAAATGGATGGCTTGAACTTTTTTCTCTGCTCACTCGGAGTGTATTGTATTCAGGGTAGTCTTCTGTTAAATGACATGGGGAGGACAATGCTAGGAATCTTGTCTCCTCTTAACATTTTACATGGCTGTTTTGGGATCGTAGAGAATATGATTTTGTAGTTTTCTGTTTCTTTTCAATACTTAAATTAATGTAAAATGAAGAATATGGGCTATTAAAATTCCATAATTCTGTTCAAGGTCTGTGTTGGAAAAACTGCAAGTGAGCGCAGAACGCTTTTTGTCAGCAGAAAAGACGGGAAAGGTGAAAGGACTCATACTCACTCTTAAGGGAAATTCCAGTGGAAAACGTAAAGGCCATGATTTTTACTCCAGATATTTTGCACCTTGGTATGGAATTCTGGAAGACCCTGTTACAGGTATGTGTTTGTGTAATAAGCGACTCTTACTCTTGTTTCAGTTCAATTAAAAGGTTCTTATTAAACTTCATGAGTCTGGTTTTGTACTTTGGAGTCTTTCTTATAAATTACAGTTTCATATGGACAGCAGGAGTGTGCTCATTAAACTGAAAACTTTCATGACTGATGCCAACTCATTCAGAAAAAATCAGCTTCTTGCTGTCATCAGGCCAGATATTCCTGTGTCTTTTTCAGATCGTTTCCCTGAAGTGTTCCAATTACAGAAAAGCAAGAGACTAGTTTGGTGTTGAATGAGTATTGCAGTAGAAGTTCATACCCACTTCTGTTGGTGTTCTGTATTTTCTTTTTTTGCACTTCAGCTGAGATCTCCTCTAGTTTCATGACACTTAGTGTGGATATTCTCAGGCCTATGAATAATATGAACTCGGGTAGTTGTATATTTAGGGGCAGGAAGGCTAGTTCTCTGCCTGTTCCTTTGATGTTCCACTCTAGGTCTGATGATGATTGCTGCAGAATGATGTTATTTGCTTAAGTACCAGTTAATCACAGGTTAATTATTAGTCAGCTGAGAACTTGGTCAAAAATGCTCATTAAATGCTTTGCTAAATAAAGAGAAAACTTGCTTTATGGGAATAACGCTAGTTATTCAGCACTCCTAGCAGAAAGGCAGGTATACAAAGAAATACAAGCCATATATTTCAGTTGTTTCTTAAGCTTTCAGTCCTGCTTTCCTGATATAGCTGGGGACAGAGTCTGGTAGACAGATCTAATCCCAGAGCTCATTCCATAGGATTTCTGGGAAGACTAGTATTGATATGCAGGAAAAGCTAGAAGTTTCCTGAATCTGAGATTTTTCTAGGCTTGTTATAGCTCACTGTCTTCCATCTTTAAATGTCCTTTCTATTATAAAAACAAATCTTTTTATTGTATGGCTGAAGTATACTTTTAAGTGTTATGGCTTTGTATTATATTTCTTTTCTAATGATTTCTTAATAATGCTACATGTCTTGGTGTCCTTGAGCCCTGATAGTTAGAGTTATTTCACAGTAGGGCTTCCAGCAGAGTGTCTTTGCCCTTTGCCCCTAGCTGCTAATGTAGACTGAAGCAGCATGTCTAGCTATGAATCTGAGAAGTCATCCTAAGTTTTTAAGCCATCTGCCAGTCAGAAAACAAGAAATTGGTCTTTTAGTTTTCAGAAGCTGTAGTGAGACCTTAAAGATCTCCTTGAGTTACATCCTGATATTTACCAGCATTCAAGACTGAAAAAAACCTGAGGTTTTGTTGTGAAAACTGTTAGGAGAGGAAGTACTTTTATTTTACACAGTGACTTCTATCCACCTGTTCCTATTCTTAAAAAATATCCGAAAACCTGTTCAGATTTTTGATGGGTAGCTGCTCATGTTTCATTGAATAACATCATGTTTAGATGACTAATATTTTGAATTTAATATTTTGAAATTCTGTTATTGGGAAACTTCACTTCTGGTAAACAAATGAGTACTTTGGCTCAAGTATTTTAATCAGTACTATTTGTTATTCCTACCAATTGTGGCTAGTCATGAAGCCCTCACCTAGGCAAAATTTCCATTGAAGCTAGAGGATGAGGAAATAATACTGCTTTATCATAAATAAATGAAATGATAAAGCCTTAAGGTCTGTCTGCTGTGAAAACTCTTAGGTATTTTTGCCCTAAACACACAGGTGGCACTTGATTTGTTTATGGCATTTACATTTTTAATGTGCTTGCTCTATAAAGTAGTAATTCTAATTTAATTCTGTACTTTGTTTTCCAATTTCTTTTAAGGATCTGCCCATGCTGTTTTAAGCAGCTACTGGTCAGAGCAGCTGGGGAAGAAAGAAATGCTTGGTAAGATAAACTATTTTCTTGCAAAGCTGCCCATTTATGTAAAAGTTACTTACTAAAAAAAGAAAAAGTTATATTATTACTACAGTCCAAACTGTAGCAATATCTCCCTATCCATTTTCTCAATATGAATAGAATATTATGTGATATTTTGTGTGTGAGGTAATCTTTAAGAAATTGCTTTCTTTCCTACCCGCCAACATGACACATCATGCCTGCAGGGAGTTTGAAGTGTCAGTTTCTGGATCGTAACTCTCTGCAGTTAGTTTTTGATCTCAGCTTTTGGATTTTAGTTCTCATGACCTTTCATCATAACTAAAGCTTGGTGAACTTCAGATAATGTCGGTTTTGTATTTTGATTGAATTTTGCTTTACTTCTTGCTCTTTATGGCTTGCATTTTGGCTATTGGGAAAAGGTATTGGTATTTTCATTCACGATGTGTGCTTTTCAGTACAATTTGGACAGTGTTGTCCTTTCCCCTCATGTATATTAAGATGAGACTGAAAAAAGTCATGTAGTTTCTGCCTGATTTTGAAATTTTCTTGAGAATTACTCCAGATTAATCCCTTCAGTGACTTCTTTAGGAAACTTAAGAGTTTAGATAGCTAGTGGTGTTATAGCTAGATAAGAAGAGGTGATGTATTTTTAACGTTGACATTCCATGTACAGAATGTGCTTTATGGTACAGTTTTTTTCTGGTTTCTGATACATCTGTGTATTTAGGTATGAAGATCAGTTTTCTTCAGGATGATGACCTTTTACATGGTAGCAAGGAAGGATATAAGAAAGAATAGTCACTTACAAGAACAAAAAGAATTTGACTGACTGTAAATATATAAGAATGGGGACAAGATACATGGGCATTGGCAAATTTTATTTGTTTGTGATTTTATTTGCAGTCTTACTTTTAAATGATTAAGCCTTAAAGGACTTTGAGATGGCTGGACCTCTGAAGTCAAAGAACAGATTTATTGGTATTCTTTCAATCAATGAGATATGCTTGTTCGCTCACATATTTGTTGTTAAGCAAGAAACTGAAGAACTTGGTGAAAAAAAAACGAGGGAAACTCTTAATATGTGACAACACTAGATAAAGAGGCATTGGGTGTCTGTTTGCTATCCATGTTTCTAGTCCTTTGCCAGAGAATGGAAGAACAATAGAAGCAATACAAAATACCCTAGTCCCTGTCTGGTTCCCTAGGCGGGGGGCAGGGGATTACAAATTCCTTTGTGCACCTGACAACAATTAAGTCTTTGGTAACATTTAGTTTAGAACAGAGATTGGACCCTTGATCTAATAAGGTTCCTTGTCCATAAAAGTAAACTTTTTTCCAAACAAACAGCTACCTTGAATATAAGCCTTCCTATATTTGGACAAATGAATCTCAAAATGGATTTTCTTGAGAAAGACAGGCTCTTTAAAGGATCTGTTTGTGCTTCATCGCTCAGTAGGGTAATCCACAGTGACTGAGACCTTCTCCATCATGGATTGAAGGAAAGGTTTAACATTCTGTTCTGAAGATCTCATATTTGCATTAACATCACACAAGTCTGTGATAGTTTTCATAACACTGGGGGGAAAAAATCCCAACATATTTTCTGAAGAGGAGAAACTGTCTTTGGTAATGCGTCCTTATGGACTGACTGTTTTGCAGAAGATTTTGACGTTTTTGGATGTTTATGTGGAATTTGAAACTCTTCTGTGCCATCTATAGACACTGCTTCTTTAAGTAATCAGACAGAAATTCTGTCTGTATTTTTAGATACTTTCTACCTGGTTTGCATTTTCATGTATTTTGTATGTACTGTGCCGTCTCCTCTTTCAGAGAAACTATCTCAGGCAGCAAAGGCAGTCATTACTGTAATAAGCTTTGCTAATGTGTTTAGCACATAAAAAAAAGTCCTGTCTTCCCAGAAGATAGATTTTTTTTTTTTTTTTTCGTATTTTATGCATATATGTCCTCAAACTTCTTGTGTGGTAGAAATCATATAAACCAGATGTCAAATGAACTTGCCTATTTAAATCTGATCAACGTGTGGTCTTTACGTGTGTTTATGAGAAGTAACTTTTCCTTACGTGCACATGACCGAGGGGTATCAGATAGAACTGGGGTGAATTCTATTACTAATGAGATTATTTGGAAAAGATGGCTTGCAATCAAGAAGATTCCATATCACCAAAGATTAATAAATAAGAGCATCCGTTGACTTTTTAGAAACCTTTGCAGTAGCTTCTGTAATATTTGATACCTTTTATTGCAAGAATAATGGAAGATTTTCTTCCATAAAATGAAAGATCTGTTAGTTCCAGAATAGATCAGATATGAAATAATATAAAAATGAGGAACATTAAATCTATTGTCAGCTGCATCTCTGCTGAAGTATCAGACATAATTTCCTGTGTTTGGGTTCTCTTCCTACTTTTATTAAACCAAATTGTCAAACAACGACCACCCCATCAACCAGAAAGAGAATTTTCCAATCTTTTTACAAGGTGAAATACTTTATGATCATTCTTGAAACTATGTACATATCCTTGAATCTAAGCTGAGTGTTAAGTCAGAGTTCAGTATCAGTCCTTGCCTTTTTTTCATTTCAAGACTCTCTGCAATATTTAAAAAATTATAATCTATCATATCAGATGTATAGACTTTGATAATTGCTAATGAATGCAATATTTAGCCACTCTCTCTGTATGCAGCCCTTCACATAGTTTTAACATTTCTAAGGTAACATTTATAAACATGCTTAAGGAATTTGATCTATTCAAACAGATTATAGAGGGCTTTCCAAATTACTGTGAAGAAAAGGCCTTTATCCAGGACAATTTTTAATCTCCAGTGAAGCTAGAGGAATCTTTCTGTACCTGTTTACTTCAGACAACTGTATTAATTTAACACTTTTATAGGGTTTAGAAATTCGACCAAAATAATGGTGATTTCTAAACATAGATATTTTTACAAGAGTGGCACTTGTTCCTGAGTTGATGTCATTGTGATGACATCATGAAGAAAATCCATTACTCCTCAAATTCTGTAAGGAATGGTCATTTAGATACATGTAGGCTGATAAGAAGCTCTTCAAAACAACAGGATAGTATTAGTACAAGGCTACTGTCTGCCTTGTGAATGTGGGGGTGCATGATTCTATGATTCTGTGATATCAGCATGCTCAATCTCACAGTCCTTGTACCTGCTCTTAAACTTTGCTCTGTCTCAGGTTAATCACAGGGGAATTCAGGGCACTGTGAATTCAGCTGTTACGTATTATTTCTACAGATAAGAATGTACATATTTGTTTTTATACAAAATGTATAAAATGTATATGTAGTATGAGATATTCCTAGTAAATACAGACATGAAACGGACGTGCAACAACTTTGTAATCCAAAAAGCGAGTGCGCATCAGAGATGCTTGAATGTCTCTGGAGACATTGCTATTAAATGAAATCCTCTAGTTATTGAAATGTTCCATGCAGGTCTGTTTACTTTCAGATATAGTGTGAAATATCAATACTTCTGTGTGAGAGAAAGAAAAGATCAAGTATTATTTTCCTATAAGCTTGGGTAAAATTTTCTTCTGTGTGGTGTGTGTTTGTTTGTTTTTTCTTCTACTTCGGAGGTTTCTTTAAGAATAAAATAAAATGGACCAGTATCAAAACAGTCTCAGTAATCCTGCCATGAAACTGACAGCACTGGTTCCACCTTTAACGAAAGAAACAAAAACCCCAACCAGCCTCTGAAGATTTGAAATAATTCATCTCTTTTGTTTAAATCTGCTATCACGAGGGAGTGGGAGAGTTTAGTTCTCTATTCACACTTGGCGATAATAATTGATCAAATGTAGCATGGTCTGGATCTTTGAATCCAAAAAGATTGCAATTGAAGGCATTACTCCATACATAAATGTGGTTCTGACAAGTTAAGAACAATAACCAGTAGTTCTATAAATAGAAAAGAACAGCAAGTATCAATATCGATCTTTATATAGCTCCTGTTTCCACTGGTTTGGATTGTTTGCTTTGTCTGAGAATCTAATACCCTGTTACAAGGAAGAGCTTTCTTCTCAGCTGTGGCTGAGAAATTGTTTTAAAGCGTACAGTATATATGCCATCTGTTAAGAGATCCTGTGCTCTGTTGTGATCTGAATACCATCTCTACCCAATTTACAAATTGTGGGTTTGTAAGGAAAAACATGCCCTTTGGCTTTGAACAACTTTTGTAGTAGTTGGAAAGTCATTGAGTGAGGAGACTGTGAACATTAATGCCTCGTCATCCACTTACAGCCTTTTACAAAAACAACACTGTATGAAACTCAAACCTTTGCTAAATGCCATCTGAACCAGACCATTTTCTGCTCAAGTAGTTGTGCGGCTAAAATTGGACTACTGAAACAAGTCTACAGATTCAACATGCTAAGTAAGCATTATCGTCCCACCTGTATATGACTAAACAGGTTACGCAAAAGTTTAGTTTTGTAATTATCTACAAGTGGAAGGCTATTTCTACTTAAATTTTATCCAGCTGTGTTAAATGATATATTCCGGATTATATAAATCAATATCTCTTCCTGTCTATGTAAGAATTTGGTCTCAGTTCGTGACAGCTGAAGCAGCATCTGTGTTTCTTTGTATACTTTTTCCACTGGCTGCTTGAGTTTTATCTACCCATTAGCCAAACATATTCTTTGAACCTAGTATCTACTTCAGATGCTCAGTACCAGTAAAGGGGTTCTTCATTCTTACGCAGATAATACTTGTTTTTCTTCCTTCTTACCTACAGTTTCTGTCTATCCCATGAATGGGAGAATTCAAGACTACTTCAGATATACAAAGGAAACTCGGTTGGCTACGTCACAGCAAACTATCCTTCACTACTTGTATTAACTAGCATTTTTGTCAGACTCAATAGACAAGTTCTAGTCTGAGCTACACCCTCAGCTAACCTTTATCTGTAAAGACAATTCATCCAGAGTGTCCCTGGTACAGTGCTTGCCCTCGTGCTGCGTGCTTTCTGGAGGCAGAGGCCTCATTTCCCTGAGTTTTCCTGGATTTTTAAGTAATTTTTGATAGATACTGATTTTTTAACTGTGGATTCTTGTTTCCATTTAGCTTTTCAATGTTCCCGCCGTGGAGGAGAGTTGAAGATTTCACTGCGTAATGATGGAAGAGTTGACATTGCGGGGCAAATTGCAATTGTATTAAAAGGAAACCTGACTTTTTGAGGAAATTGACACTAACAATTTCATCTCCCACACCTTCAAATTATTCATATTATGCTGATTATATTTTAGCTCTAGGCAGTGAATCACCGCTGTCCTCAGAAGTCTTTGATTACTTATTGTCCGTTTTAAAAAGTTGCTTGAAAATGCTCACTTCTAATCTTCAAGATCCTTGGTATTGGTTTCTCCAATTTCATCTTGCAAAGAAAAAGTGTACGCTTCATATGTACACTGACTTCAGAAACTGTCCAAGGACAGCTATCTTCTTGTTCTGCTTTTAAATGATTCTTTTCTGTATTTCCATATCCCATGTTAGAAGCCATTCCTGCTTCCTGGATTGAATTGTAAACTTTCCTGCTTGATAAAATAATCAAACTTTTTCTGTATTCAGTCATTTTCCATGAAACCTGACTACAGTCCTTTAAACAAAAAAAATCTTTTCTCTGCCATATATTGAAATGATGCTCATATGTTCATTAATTTACCTTAATTAAAATATGAAAAAAAAAAAAAAAGGCTTAGAAGTGTGCTTTATGGTTCTCTTTTATGAACAGTATTTTTTAAAGATGAATGGTATTGCAGTGGCTCATAGTACTGCTGCTTAGTCAATATTTTTAATTGAAGTTTTAGCAGAAAGATTTAAGAGATTGACATAGTGATGCACATAAAACTGGTTAAAATCTGAAAGAAAACTTTATTGGTTACAGCAATGTCATTTACTTTTCAAAAACTGAAGACCTGCTCCTAAATTAAAAGTTTCTTCTGTAATTTTCTTCATGCAGTGTACTGCTTCAGATTTTGTCACTTTTTCCTTTAGTGTTCTCGTCTTTCTCTGGATTTATTTGGAATATTGAACTATTTCAGTTACTCTAGCTAAAATTCTGTTTTGTCGTTCAAATCACTTTTGTCTTAAGCTTTGCTTTAGTTCTTTTTCTTTGCAGTATTTCAAGATGAAGTATTTTGAACTCAAAGGCATTTTCATACTGTGGGAACAGCTGGATGGCAACCCTTTATAAATGATGAGGAACGCAGTTGTGCCGAGTTCCCCTATTTCCAGTTATTTTCAATTTTATCATAACTTGTAACTTATATCATACTTAAGCCTGAGTAGCTGGAGGCAAATAACAGTGTGATAATCCTAGGATTCATTTGAAATAAAAGTTTCTAGCTCCTACCACTACACAGAACATATTGACAATGTGATTTAAATGCACTACAAAGCTCAAGAGCTAGGTGCAAGTGAAAGGAATCTCCAAATGGAAATGCATCTTCTTCAGTATTCAGTCTTGCTGAAGTTCATGGACCTGAAATGTGGTCTATAAACATGGACTCATCATCAGATACAAGACACGGCTCTGGAGGCAGCTTAGCAGCAATGTTGCAATGGCATATTTAGCAGCCACCTTGACCTTGCCTTCTCACAAAGCAAATTGCTCGCTTTCTGGCCAGTGATCTGGATCTTCTTGAGGAGCAATACTGCAAGCTTGTTTTGCTCCATTTGCTACTTCCTGCTGATTTACGCAAAGAGGGAATCTGGCCTGTAATCTGAGATGCTTGGGAAAAAAACAACCCTTCTTAAGAATATAAATGAACTAAAGAAGCAATTATTGTTCACCCGTCCACATTTAACGAATAGACAGTACAATTATTTTTTTTACTCAAGGGGCCTAATAATGAACAAAGCTCAGTAAATTTTAAATGTACTTGCTATCTAAATTTCCTGACCAAACCAATATCTTTGCTGCTTAGTGCATTTTTGTATAGTTTACTGCTACTTAGTCTCTATTTCTGTTCAGGATAGAAAAATCACCAGAGCTCAGGTGGGAGACTGTGCAGTAATGTGTTTGTAATCAACAGATTAGTTAATCAGCCATGATTTATTAATGATGAATTAATTATACCTGATTGTGCAGTTCTGCTGCCTAAATGGAGCTTTAAAGGAGTTATTTTATTAATCATCATTGTACTAATTGCAGACACTTACAGAAGGATTGCTAATTAAACATGCAACCATATGCAAAACAAGCCAGGCTGCTGAGAGTGGCAAGAAAAAGCACTCATTTTCTGAGTAGCAACTTTATTCTCATGAAATATTGTGTAGTTGACCTGGTGATCCTAGTTGCTCACTAAGACTTATTTTAATACATTGCACATTTTCAGTCAACAGTAAAGGAAATTAATTGTTGTGACAAATTCTGTCCATCTTTCCTAGTGCAAAAATAGGTTGTGTGAACTTCAAATAAAATTATTTAGAATTTGTGTGGCCTATTTTTACGTTTTCATGTGAAGGATTTACCTGTTGGTTCTATTGGCTGTATATAGTTAATCTAACTTAACTGTCTTAATTTTGAGCAAGATCCTGAATGCTAAGTTACCTTAGCACCAAATGAAATGTCTGATTACACTTGAATTGAGAATTCAGACTCAAAATTACATGAGTTTCACATCAAGAAA
Organism: Phoenicopterus ruber ruber; assembly: GCA_009819775.1. Lineage (NCBI taxonomy): Eukaryota > Metazoa > Chordata > Aves > Phoenicopteriformes > Phoenicopteridae > Phoenicopterus > Phoenicopterus ruber. Next base: position 5,059,791 of record CM020221.1, read on the forward strand.
ACGAGGAACACAGTGATGTTTAACTAAGTTAATTTCCAGGAGCCAAAGTCAGCACAGAAAATGCAGAAAGGAAACAGTACTTAAAGGTAGATTTCTGTGAGGAGACTACTATGATTTCAGTAAACATTAGTGCCATTTTATCTTCAACCTACACAGCACAATTTTTAGGTCCTTATAATGCTAAATACAATCTTTGAGTGCTATAGAATTTCGTGCAGGCTTCATCATTGTGGACTTTCCATGGACTCTTTTTAATGCAAGTTGCTAAGCCTTCCTCATTAATTAAATAAAACTTTGTTTAAGAGAGAATTTTCTGGTGCTGCCTGTATAATATTACAATTATTAACATAAAAGTTTGGAATTTAGTGTTTCTCTAAGAAAATAGTTAACTTGCATTGTTTTGTTTAAATGAAAATGTTGAATCAAAAGTTAAATTAAGTGAAGATACTAAGTGGAAGGCTGGAAAAATGCAGTGTCTTGTTGTTTAGTGTTTCTGGTGCAGAGGGTTTGCAGAAATGTTTTGTGCTGCTCTCTTAGTTAGGACTGTAGCATAGGGATGTGTTGAACCAAGAGCAAATTATGTGAAGGGAAACTACAATTCCAGAAATTCCTGTGCACTTGAGAGTTATTTAGCATGAGAGTGTCCAACAGAAGGTCATTAAGTTACAGGCCACTGTAAGTTTTGAGTAAATCCCTGGCTAGATCCAACAGCCAAAACATGAAAATTTAAATGCACGTTTGCTCATTTTACTTCTTTGGTGTGTGCCTCTGCGGAGGCGTAGCTCATGTAGGGGCCAGGAAGAAAGCACATAACCATGAGGAAGGAAAATTAAAAATAAATATTGGGCAACAGAAACCATATAAGTTTGTTGCTATGGAAACGAATGTACAGCTGAAAGGGATGAAAAGAAAATGGGAAGCCATTTTTTATTCAATAACCCATTTAACAAATTTACTTAAAGGATTCATGAAAATACTTTGCGTTTCTTTTGTGTTATCTAGATGAGAATAGACAGAAAACATATATTGAAAAGTTGTTACCAAAATTGGGAAGTTTTGCAAAAGGTAGAAATAAAAGATTTCATGAATGTGTACACAGCAAGAGGTCATAGAAAGGAGCCATGTGTTCCATAAGGGATAGGGAGGGAAATTAACAACAGATGAGGCAGTTATTTCTGGGAAAGGAAAGATTTCTTTGTCTCAGTATTCATCAGAGTGACAGGGAAACATGCCAGGAGCAGAGGGAACCTTCCCAGAAGTTAAAAAAGGAAACTAAATGAAAATTCAGGGTGATGCCAGATCAGGTAAAAATTAAATTAGTTCAATTAAAAAATGAAAAACCTACCCGTTAAGCAGTTTGATTCTGACTTCTATTTTTTTTTTTAATTTTTCCAGAGGAGTAGATCTGTCTTTAAAGTAATTACCAGACTTAAACAAAAAGGCAGGACAAGGGATTTTTCTCAATTGCTGAGTCACTGTCCTTTTATTTCCTAAAATTTATTACAAACCATAATTAAAAATTTTCAAAAGAATGGGAAAGTGGAATAACAAAACCCAATATATTACCAGATAGCTGAAAAGTGTGAAATTTTTTTTACTACAGGTCGGTTTTAGACTAAGACCTTTAGTTTAGACTTAACATCTAAAGCAGAATATGAAAAAATAAACATTTCTAACTCTGTTGGTTTCTTTAGTGAGAGGTTCACTTTAACTTGTGTTTTTGCTTCACAGATTGGCAGAGGAGGGCATTCCCTGAGTTTTAATGTCATGAATCATATAAGCCTAAGTTTTATCCACTTTCCAGTGTTCCGTGACTTTTTTTGGTGATACACCAAAACCAAGAAATGACTTTCCCATATGTAATTTTTATCCTGTTAAAAACGACAGAGTAGATAAAATACATTAAGCAAACCCAAGAAAAATTCTCAAGAACAGTTCTAGAATTGTGAATAGGAAGGAGTTTGACGGAGATGAAGTAGGTTTGTGAGGAGCAGGAAGAGAAGGAGGTGTAATGCCTGTGTAGAGACACTGTAATATGTGAGCGTAGTTAAGGGTGTGGCCTCAGGTTTTGCCACTACTTGAAGTTAATGATGCAAAGACAGTTTGTATAATTGAGAGATGTTAGGCTAGAGAAGAGATTCTGTAGATTATAGTAGAGCTAGAGCAGAGTATGAGGTGCAACAAGGCCAGGCACCTGAATTTAAGTCCAAATGTATTCTCTACTGGCCTTTTGCTATGCTTTGGGCTTACCAGAGTGCCCATCCCACCAAGGTCAATTCAGGTGGGAAATTCCAGCTGGAATTCTTGAATTTTTCTTGTTTCAGAAAGCCTCATTTCACCGTAAATATTTATGGCTGTAACCAGAAATAAGTTGTAATCGGAACGACTGTGATCATTTCAGTCACCCATATTCAGAAAGAAATGGCTCCTTTCTGAACAAAATAATTCTATTTTAAAACCAGCATTTTGGACTTTAATATGTTTATGTGTAGCAGCTTTCTGAAGATGTGTCCGATTGGCTTACATATTTAACATCCCAGCCTCTGTTCTTACCTGTGTTTTTAAGGAGCGTGGTTACTACAACTTTCAGAAACCTTTCAGTGGTTAATGGTTAATAGCAATAATAAACAACGTACCCTCTTAGTAACAAATTGCAGGCACTTTCTCAACAGAGTTACAATTTCAGCAGAAAAAAAATGTAGATTAAAAGGAAACACCTGCTCCTGTAAATTACTATGCTGCAGGTACCAACCCAGGAGACTCTGCAGATGGTTCTGTATTTGCAAACCTGACCTCACCACCCCTTCATCAATCTCTGACTGATTGATTCTCTCCAAAGTAGAACACACCATATCCCAAGGTACTAGAAGACACCTTTGAATTAGTCCCAGTCAGAATACCAATTCAGTGGTACTTTTGTTTCATTTTGGAAGTTCTTAACAAAGGATTCAATTGTCTCATCAAGCACTAGCACTGACTAAAAGGTGGTACAGTCAGACAGTTCCAGGAAGAGCTCCAAAGGGAATAGTACTTCAGGAGGTGTAATCTTTGCTGACTGGGAGTGTCGATTAAGTTGTGCTATGCCCCAGGATTTTGAGATGGACAAAAATAAGGTGGAATCTTGATCCTTAAAATGGTACAATATGAATTCATCACTTCAGTTAGCTCTCCCTGCCAGCTGAGAAAAAGTAGAAGAGAGATCATAAGTTCTGTATGTTCGTTTTCCCTTCTCAACTGTTTTCAGGCATCTTACTTCTCTTACTGAGACCTGAGACTGATTATGCTGGTTTTTTCTTAACTAGGACAAATTTTCTCATGTGCTTCTTCCAATGTGTACCTGTGCTAAGGCCTTGTACAATGTATTGAGACCAGTCTAATCAATAGATCCTTTTACTTTGTGGAAGAATACATTAACACCCTTTCTAGAAAAAAACCCTCCTGATAAAAATGGATACAAGTTTCTGTTCCCTGTCCAGTCATACATGCTCCTATTCTGTCACCCATACTCCTCACAATTCAGAGGAAGACAGAGTGATATGTTTTGGGCTTCAGTGATACCAGTAGAATATTTGGGTTTGTTTCCTCTTTATTGAGCACTTCAAATTTTACAGCTTCTTTATTTTCTGAATGCCTGAGATACGTTAAATGGCTTGCACTCACCTTAAAGAAGATACATGCTTTCCCTAAAGAAAAAGATTTAACGAGTAAGGGAAATTAATCTGCATGCAGTTTGCCAGAATTCTTTGTAGTTTCAGACTCTCATTGCATTGCTGTCTTGGACTATTAGGTAACTTTGGTAGCCTTTTCTGCATTTCATAGATGCATATATAGAAGGTCATCATCTAATCTGATGACTGGAATGCATAATATTCTACAAAGCAATCTGTGCACTGAAGCTAATAGTCTGTGATTTGGGTATAGCAGAAAGACATCCAAATTCAATATAAAAATGTAAGCTTATGAAGAATCTATCACATTCCTTGGTAAAATATCTAGGAATTTTCTGTTGAAAATATGTTCTATGTTTCCAGTTCATGGTTTTCCAACTTTGTCCTCCAGCTATTGGATCTTTTTATGGGCTTGCCTGTTGCCTTGCTGTAAAGCTTGCATTCTTGACTTCTTGATGCGGTAGAACTTGGTCTGGAAGTTTTCCTGGTGTTTGACTATAAAAGCGTCATTAATTCTTTAAACTAATAGCACTTTTATTCAATGAACATTTTTCAGCCTGTCTGAATTACAAAAATATAGTTACTACTATGCTCAGACACTTTTTTTTTAAGCTGTAAGGAAAAACAAAGTAATACATACCTTTTGGCTTCTCAATCATATATGAAGAAGACCAGCTGCAACAGAAATATAGCTACCTTACTGCATTTTTTGCATTAGGAATTAAGGTCCATGAGTACTTGATGGCATAAACCACAATGAATGCAATTAAATGAGCGAGATTGTGTCATTTATTTTGTGTATCTAAAAGGAAGCCTGTTTAACCAAAGTGGCTGAATATATTGCTGTAAAAAGCTTTTCATTTGAAATTTCCACTGTGATAATTAAGTCTGAGAAAACTTCCCCATCCTCAACTTTGGATAATTCAAGAGAAAACTCCAGTAAAATCTGATAGAATGCTGTCATTTGAGATTCTCGAAATCTCTAAAATAATAAGGAATGAAAAGAAACAATTACCTTCATGGGAGAAAAAACAAACAACAAGCTTTTTGATACCAAATATTCAGTCCTTTTTCTATGTACATTGGATGAAGTGAATTTTTTGCTCTTCTAGTCATGATTTATCAATTTTTATTTCTCATGTACTTAATGGGAAACATTGTCCTTTGTGCATTCTAAATCCAGCATTATATATTAGCAATCACTACATTGTTTCTTTATTCACAACCAGCTTTACTAGTAGCTTTTAGAATATACCCGTCACATCTAATTCATTATAGTTTGGAAATGTGACACTTGGGAGATTTCAAAATCTGAAACATCAGATGTTACCGAGTGCCTAACTAGCACATCTTAATCTTTTAGAATTGCATTTCTTTTGATGGAAAAACCTCTGTGGCGTCCTGCTGTCCATTTGGACAAAAGAGCAGATGTGTTATATGCATGTGTGCATGTGCGCTCATCTGTCTATGGCAGGATCCAAACCAATATAGCTACAAAAGTTCCTGGTTAATTTGGAAAGCATTAATTACAACATCAGCCCTTACAGTTAATAGTGTAAACTTTTACTTAAACTCAGTGTGGATTACTTAATTTGCATAATAATTTAATTATAAAGTAAAAATCTAATGGTAAACTACCATAAAAAATGATGTGAGATGTATATATATATTTATATATATGTATGTATATATATGTATCTATCAATTTGTTTTAAGGTTTCCTTTTCTTTTGATCCTTGCCATTTTTCAGCAAGTTTCAAATTTCAGCAAGTAAAGATAACCTTATTGTAAAGTTTTTTTTAAAAAGTAAGTAAAAATGTGCTTATGGAGAACATAAAGATTTAACACATGCCCTCCCAGAAAAGGTGAATGCTATTCTTTCATTAAACAAGTCACTTTCTAGTTCATACTAACAGCGTTATGAACTGAGGTCCTGGACGACCAAAACTTACAGGTTTTATTTAACTTTGCATACTTGATTAGTCCCGTTAACTGCAGTAGGATTACATGAACATGTGAAGTTAAGCATGTATGTAAAATTAGTATATAGAACATCTAATCAGAATTCTCATTTTCTTTACTAATGAGATTTTTGTAGGACAGTTCTTCGCTTAACTTTCTAAAACATATTCATGGAATATTTACATGATAACTATTATACGTTGCTAAAAGAAAAGAAATTAAGTCTGCAGTAGTGTATTTTAAAATACAGTATACCCTTATGGACATACAATATTTAAAATGCCATGAGAGAGGATTTTTAATTTACAAAACTGAGTACATTAAATCTGAATGATCTATATCAAAAGCATTTGATCCATTATTTAAATAATCTAGCTGATTTCTTTAAATATATATTATTCTGTATTTAAATAATTTAACTGATTTCTTTATGTATATTCTTCTATATGTATTCTGTATATATTTCTTTAAATAGAAGTGCCTTGAAAAAGGCACTTTTAGCTAACAATTAAAAAAATGTTGCTAAATATGTTATTAAATAAGAGAATTCTTCTGTCTCATTTTTATGAAGCACCATTTGACAGTTCAGATGTTACTGAAATACACTGTCACTTTTTATTTGTACATATTTCTTTGGGTGGTCATATTTATTTTCTGTATTTTTTTCAGTGCAAAAGCGAAAGTTTTGCTTCCAAATAAGTATCTGGACTGCACAACTGTTACCCCAGAAATGCTGTTGTGAAATACTCTGAAAACTGATAGTAAGCACATTTATGTAACAGTTTTGCAAGTATATAAAGTGAAGGATAATCTACAAAAGTCTCATTTGTGTAACAGCTTTGACCCATTAGGGGCTTTTAAATCATGCATCGCTGACTTCAGGGTTGCCGTTGTCAAGCTACTTACAGATCCTAGTTAAATCAGGCATTTCATATTTTTGCCCTTATTCGCTTTTGTTTACCAGCAGGAGACAAAATATTTAATTAGTTTTGGGACATTTATAATCTCCTCTGGGCCAGCTCCAGCCACAATGCTGGACGCCACTTCTGAGTTAATTCCAGTCAGGCTGGCCCCTCCAGTACAACATATGGGTAACCTATAAGCCTTTAGCAAAAGTTGCAACTGAACTATTAGAGGGGTGGGACCTCCCTGCTGGGAAAATACTGCGCAACAAAGCAAAAAGGGGCCAGCGTCACCAGTGGAGGTCAAGGCAACACTTAGACCAAACAGCATCTGGCAAACTGTGCCAAGCAGAAATCAATGAGAAGCAGGGCAGTGGGTAGTAATTTTATGCCTGTTTGCACGAGAAAATAACTCCTTCTGAACTGAAAAATTATTTTCTAAAAAGCTTACAGCGTCCTTTGGCATCACTCTCTCCATTGTTGCTTCATATATTTTTATTTCAGTCAATAAACTATATGGCACAATCTATACATGATTTTGTTTTGGGCAAGCAACATTAATTGTAGCATTAATTATGTTTCAGGAGATGAGGAGTTTTGAGAGTCGTCTTCCTCATTGCTTAGGAACCAGATGTATAACTGTAATTCATTTCCAAAGTGCATTACATTCTCTTCTTCATGTTACAACGAGTCAAAGGGTTTGAGAAGAAAAAAAAAGACAGTTCCTGATAGTATAGACTATAGATCTCAGCCACTGTAAACTGTTGCAGCTCAGCCCACTTGAAACCTTCCCTTGTTTTTCATCTTCCTTTTATTCTCACCTTCTGTTCCTGCCTGTATCTCTGCACATATCTCATCTCATGGCCCTTGTTTTTCCCCATTGTCTTTCTTTGCTTTTTCTCTTTTCCCTGAAATTCCAAGTGCTGGTGTTTATCTTAAATATTGTAAGCAGGCTCCCATTGAATTCAGTGGGATTACTCAGGGCTTAATATTAAACATACTCAAGTCTTTACAGGTTCATGGCATTAGGCACCATATTTTATTCCTTAAAGAGGTTCTTTCTTGTGCACTTTTCTGCTTCTCAAAACAGGGACCATTCTCTGTGGTTTTGGGTTTTGTCTACTTGTCAAGAGGTATTTCTATTTTCAACAATTTCAACACTCATTTTCATACTTAAACTACCTTGTATTTTCCTGCACATTAATTCTTTTTGTACTTTGAGTGAGGTGGGTTGCAGGTTGCAGATTGCAAAGTGTTTATGGTATAGAAATTACACACAAGTAATAGTGTTTCGTAGATAGATTGACTATCTTGCAGCACCCACTTACATGTCTCCTTAGTTTTCCGTGGTTATAGATGCTGGGAAGATGTCAGCTTCAGTCTGAGGGTCTTCCTACCTCTTGATAGAGAAGAGAATAGACTATAGACAGTGACTTTTCACTGCAGGAAAAAATTGAGAAAATGAATGTTCCAGCACTTTGCTGGAAGGAACAGAAAGCAGAATGTTTGTGGAGTCCGTTATTGGTCCTGTCCCATGGAAGGCTGCCATATAAGGAAAAAGAACTCACTAGAAGTGAAGTGGACTAGCTGTTGGTGTCCGGGGAGAGAAACGGTGCTTTTACTCAGAGAGTGCAATTTTTTGACACTTACAAATTATGCAGAAAAGTTTTAATACAATAGATAAAATACTGCTCTTTTTTTTTTTTTTTTGGCTCTGCTGTTGAAGTATGTCAGGCTACTTGCTTGACCAAAACCTGCATGTTCAAGCAGTTTGTTTGTTTGATTGTTCATTTTTAAATAAGATTTTTTCTGCTGATGTATCTGGGAAACTCAGTGGGAGCACATTCTTACATTCCTCTCCTTTGATACTGGGAAGCGCCTTTTATATCTCCCTTTCTCTACTCCTCTTTCTTCCCTCAATAGTAAACAGAAATGCCCACTGGTGTAACAGCTGTTTCTTCCCTAGGCTGCGATAAAGTAAGTTAATTGCCAATACAAAGAGTCTGTACTACTGTATGAACAGCTTTAGTTTTCTCCTGTGTATCAGCAAGACAATCCCCACATATTAAGAGAAAACTGTTTATGAGAAAATAAAAAGGAGTTGTCTTTTCAGACATCGATAATTAATGGTCTTCAACAGCTAGCTGGGGAGAGCCCTAACACCCCACAACTGTACAAACCTGCTACGTCGTCTGCAACATATAGTTAGCATTGCTGCCCATGGTCTTGTGAAAGCTGGAAACCACTGCTCTCAACAAAGCCCAAGTAAAATACATAGTTACTGATTAGCAATTAGGTTGGATACAGGCATAACTGCATTGGAAATTATAGTATTTGCCATTTTAGGTATAGGATTGGACTTATTGTTAGGAGGAATTTTGGTAAATGTAATGTGCTGAAAAAAATGGTATAGATACTTCTAGGGCAGTAATTTCATTCCAAGATGAAATTCCAAACTGTCTCTCAGCATAGTTACCTGCTCAGTTTCTGTGTTTAGGAATTTTTGTGGTTTTCATTCTGCATTCCAAAGAAAAAAATCAATTTTAAATGCTAACTTGTGAATGATCTTGGTATTTCTTGTCTAATTAAAAAAAAAGAAAAAGTTCTTTTGAATGTAGGACAACTAAAATTATGGGGTTTTTTTAAACAGTGATTGTTTGCAATAACATTAATGTGTTTCTTACGCTTCAGATGGTATAGCAAAAAGGTAATTTAAGAGTTACTACAATGTAAGAAAGAATGTTTTTTAACAAAAAGTCAGCTTGAGGAACTGACTCACCCTATGGCTGCATTACTGCCTACCTTGCCAGTGTTTGGGAGGAAGCCAGCACCTAGAGACAGGGAAGGAGTAAGACCACCTGTTTCAACAAAAGCCTGAAGTTTCAGCAGATAAGATGTGATAACAAATCACACCTGCTGCTAAGATGAGGTGACATCCTAAACTGCTTTACCTTTGTTGCTTGAGTTGATTGACTGTATTTTTTGCTTGAGGAAGAACACTGAGCTGATTTTCCTATTAAGAAGTTTTAGTTCATCCATTCTTTGTAACAAGCTTAGGATTTTTTGATTTTGTTTTGTTTGTAGCACTGGTGTCAGGGATCTCATTAAATTTAGTTACATTTATGAACTTTTGAAAAATAAGCGCATGAATCCTAGTTCACATATGCTGGTTCGTAAATTGTTGGGCTTTGGCTGTTACCATCTCTGCAGAATCCGTTTGGAACAAGCATCCCTGGTTGGAGGTTAAAAGGACCATCTTATTGTATTTGGAGGGCAGGGGGCACAGGAGGTGAAACATGGGAGTTTATCTGCCTGTAATCTCAAAGATCCCCTTATATTTACAGAGATGATTGTGATGCACACAAGTGAGGAATGGGCAGGGTGATACCTGAATGAGAGACATCTGAAGAAGTTAGAGAGAGTGTAGGGGCCACAATAGAGGGAAGTCAGGACCAAGGGATAAATAACCCCTGGAGTACTGCTCCCTCCAGAATCTGGAGTTGAACTCAAGAGTCCTGAGTTTGTACTTCCTTCTGCTGTGAGGAAATATCATCAAATCAGCTGATGAAGTGTGTCCCAACCACCTACTTCATCTTTCTAATCCTGAGGTACCTGGTATATTAAAAGATAAGAATTTGTCACTTGTGCTGCTAGTTACCCTGTCAGAGATTTTTCAGAACAGGTTAGAAAAACATCTATCGGAGATCATAAAAACAGTAATTCCTGTCTGGAGTCAGGAGGGTAAACTAGATCCCTTCCCTCATCTATTTCTCAATGCATAGCATAGATAGTGCTTTTAATAAGTCTCAAGCTGTATAGTAAAGGAAGGTCTTCTCTGGAAGACTCTTGCCTCATTGAAATTGGGTATATAGGAAAATAAAAGATGGTTAAAGAAACTGCATTACATCTTAAATAGATGGATTCTGCTCTTGCTTGTGCCAGAATGCCTATGTAATGCCTAACAAGAAATTTTAATTTTTTTGAATTGGTTGCTGTGGGCATATTTGTACTGCCCAGTGCTGCTGAAGCTAGTGTCGAACAAGTTAATTCATGGTTGAAAGATGAACAGAGGATCAGTGTTTTGCCCAGGCTAGTTAGTTCAGCTGTAGAGCAAAACTTACACAGCTTGTACTACTTCATTATCCAAGCTTCCTTGCACGACGCTAGGTGAACGGTGAATATTGTGCCAGGTAACTGTGTGTCCCCTATTGTATGTTGCCCATAGGTCCCTTTGTGAAAAACTTCAGGCCAGCTTTTGCAGATCACTGAGCATGCACAGGTAGACTTGACATTGATAGATAACTGTATTTTTAAGCATACGAGAACCTAGATGATGTCAAATGCTCAGAAAATTTGTTAGCTTTGTAATGATATGTCAAAGCTTTTTTTGCTGCTTTAGTGGTACAATGGGTTGCAATATCATTCTAAGTGGAAACTTTGTTCTTTTCATGAGCTGTCCTGTGTATATGTATGTGGCTATTTATATGTATGTAATAGTAATCATATTCAGTACATAACATAGATAAGAAACATTTTAGACAGTTAAAGGTTCAAAACATGTTCCTCTAGTACCATGATAAAATGAACCCTTTCTCATTTTTGTTTTTTTTAGGAGGTTTTAGCCCTCCTGTTGTAGAAGCATGCTTTAAATCAAAGTTACATCGAAAGGGTGTTTTGTGCAGGATCACTGGGAAAAGCTATGCTTTTTGAGCCTCACCTGAGGGAAAGCTACTTAAGAAAGATAATGTGGAACAGAAAAGGATGACTGGCAAGGAGAGATGGGTAAATTGAGAAAAAGCGATAGCTGGAGTGTTGCGTGGCAGGTAGAGCCTTAAGTGTGGTTGGGAGGCTTACTTACTGAACTATTAGAAAGAAGAGCTCAGCCCAGAGAGACTTAAGAGGAAAATGAAATGTTCTAAGCACTCTGTAGGAAAAGGTGGCCAGTATGAGGTTGGGGAGCACTAGGTGAAATGACTGTAAACTCATATTACTGCTGTAGATTGCTATTCAGCTTCCCAGTATGAGTTAGTGTCTAAATTTCCTTTCAATTCAGGTTACAACATTCACTTGTGAATTGTTCTGTTTTCTGATTATCCTATAGCCGTGATAGGGAAAACAATGTGAATAACCAAGGAAGGAAAATACATTATTCTGCACACCATGGATTTCTAGCCTGTCTTGTGAGCTGAGTCAAATATTACTAGAAATTGGGCCCTTAAGGATGGTCATATTTTGGTAGTTACCCACCTGCTCTTAATTAAGCAGCATACGGCATGCCAGTCTTTCAGCTTTGCTCAGTATAAACTCCAGTGGTAAGAAGTCTTGATGAGGCTTTTAGAAAGGATCCACCTGAGATGAAATAGTGAGTTCTGGCTAGAAGGAAAAGGTAAGACTCTTGCTTTGATATATTGCTTGTATATGTTACTTTTAGTACAACTGTAGAAGAGAAGGTATTGAGGAATTAGGCTTTAACGAGAAATGTTACTTTCACTTCCTTTTAAAATTAGTATTTGGGCATAGTCATTCCCCAACAAAAGAAATTAGATTGTGTTTTCCATAGTAGTACAGGTGGAAGATATCCAACTCTTCTTAGTGGGTGCTGTGATAATTGCATCTGAGTTATTAACTTGGATATCTAGCAAATCATTTTTGATGTATTTCTGTATGTAGTCATAAATTCTGAAAGTAGTTAATTTCTCTGAATGACTGAAACTATCCCTTATTTTCCTAATATCAGTGGTGACTTAAAGATGACAAAATAATTTGGTTTATTACTGAAATAGCATTCTTACCTGTCTCTCTTGTTTTCTCTGAGAAAAACATAATATTTTGATTAAAGATACTATTTTAGAGTTAAAATGTGAATCAAGAATAATGCTGCTAGGGTTATGGAGTAGCACTAAATTTGCACCTGCATAGTTAGAGATTAAAAGATTGAAATCTGAGTCATTGAGTAGACACAGAACTTCTTTCTGGTGATTCTAATGTTCTTCCGGCTTGAGATTGTTATGACAATAAAGTAAGAGTAAAAGGGAAATTCTTGAGAAATGATTGATGTGCAATAAAGATGAGACTAATATAAGTTTTTAGCACCACAGCAGTATATCACATCAGAATATATTAATAGCTTTCTGAAAACTTGTATCATAGAAATCTTGAGAATCATTTGAAAAATTATTTCAAAGAATAAGATCTCTGAGAAATGATTAAAAATAAACGGAGGAGGGAATAAAATTACATAAGCAATAACTGAGACAAGGTGAAATGTAGAGGAAAATCAAACCAGATGAAGGAAACCTGGGAAAATGTCACTAATACCCTTTCTATTCTTGACTGAGCAATAAAGCAGTTTATTTTCTAGGTTGAGATAACATATTTTCATATGGCTGGTGGGCTATGCAAATGAACTAAATTAATTGGTGTGCGTAAGACCTTTATACTTACTTTTCTTATTTCTCTTTCATAAAGCAGAAACAAAAAAAAATTGTAAGTGATCAAAAGCAGACATTTTGATCTGCCAAGGAACAATTTTTAGCCTTGCCTATAACCTATAAAATCCTGTTAGGGGTTCATTCATTATTATTCCAGATGGATTTGGGTCCTTGTCCTGTGATTTGATAGTAAATCATTTAAGGTAAAGTTACAGTTTGTTCAGTAAGAGAGATAAATCACAGCTTCTCTCTTGAGATTATATCAATGGATTAATCAAAGCCTGATAATGGTGGTGAATCAATTAGGAAGGGGAAAATTAACAGCACCGTCATGTACTATGTTACGGTGCATTCGTGGAGTAAAATATAAAGTTTTCAAGAACTGTGATTTTCAGTATATTTGAAGTCTTCATGGTAATTCATACTGGCAGGACATACTAAGTTAAAATTAGGAAAACTGCTGACAAATGAAAAAATATGGTATTACACCATATGATATTTTAAACGGATGCTTTTCATATTTGTGGTATGAAGTCAACAGCACTCTTAACACCGAGTGATTAATTATCTGAATTGAGTAATAGCTATCTCATGAGAATGCACAATATTTATTAACTTACAAAACACCTTAATTGTATTGTGTTCTTTTACATTAAAAATCCCTTGAGATTCATTTTAAGAGACAAAGGATTTAACTAACAAACTTATTTGGGCATAGAAGGCTGTAGCACTAAAATATGCTCTAGCAATAGCATGAAGATCAGATGTGTATTTTTTTTTTTCTGCTGCAAATGCAATACTTCCCATGAAGTGTCTTCAGAAAAAGAAGTATCTCACAAGTTCTAATTGCTGATCCTTCGGTGAAAGACATATGGTTATGTGGTTTTTCTGAAAGGTGCTGTTCTCAACTCTCTCACACACACAAATAATCAGAAATTGTCGTTCAGAAAGTCGCATTTTAATGTGTGGTGGTAGTTCTTTATGTTTGGGAGAATAGGTCAATGCACACAGATAGGAATGTTGAACATTTATAATGAAATGTGATGCAGTTGTACTTCTTTAAAAATTGAAGATGTGGCATACATTTTGATAATGGAATAATGGAGACTCCCTACCCCAACTATCATCTCTGTTCAAGACCATTAGGATTCAGAATATTAAGAGCAGAGCAACTGGGCGTAACAGCCTACGTTCAACATCTGTCATGCTGGAGTCCATTAGTGTTCAATTGCATCCTATTGTTTTTGGATTATTCAACCTCATTTCATTGTCATTGCTTCTGCTATGGATTAATCAGCTGTTTACAACTACACCAAGTTTTGGAGTCATAATGAAAACAATTGACCTATAGTTCTAAATAAATATACAGTATTCAGTCTCTAATGAAAAAAGTTACTAATTTATAAATGCTGGTAACAATTTAATTAAGTTTGAAATCAATACAGATAATAAATCATTGTGTGGCAGGGTTTTTTTTACCTTTTGTGTATATCATAAAATGATTGTGTTATATTTCCTTGTAGGTTTATGTAGATAATGGTTTTAGTAATACAAGTACAGTAAAACAAAGATGTTTTCATTATGTTGTGTGGGGTGTATGTATAGTGCCTTCTCTATCATTACAATTGGTAGCAGAAATGATCCCTTACTGCCAGCAAGCAGATTTCTTTTTTTCACGTCCTCTTTTATTCTCTTTACCTATTTAGGGATATTACTAAAAAGACACATTTAAAAAAAAAATCACATAAAACACACACATATACTTTAATATGGTGTATTAAAAAGGGCAGTTTTCACGCTATTTGTATATTTATGTGGTTTTGTGTACATCTATATCACAACCTATCCAAATATTTTTACAATCATTATTAGATAAATCCATAGCTGTACTTTAGCTGTTTAAATATATTTTAAATTATTTTAATGACATTGGAGCTGCTGACACGTCAATAAGTAATCCCCATTTTCCTTAAGATACTACTCTCTCTGCAATGTTGCGTACTTTATACAATACTAAAATTGTGAGTCCTGAAGGGTTTCTAGTAATTTGAGTCTCCTTATTTTGGTACCGTATAGTGCAAAACAGTAGTGTTCTCGGCCATATACCATTAGGGTAATTCTCCTCTGTTTCATTAGGACAGTTATTTCTTCTACTCTTAATACTACCTAACTAGAATTTTCACATTTTAATGTACAAATACTACAATGCACAGAGAATTTTTTTTTTTTCTTCCTGGGTTGCAACAGATTATCCATTGAAAGGATCTTTTGCTTAACTGCCCAGAGTCTTGTGGGGCCAGCCAGACACTACTCCAGATGGCAAGTTGTTAGGGCTGGACAGAATGGCTTTGGAAGACTTCTCAACAGATGAAGGCTGTAATGTTCGGATTTTACTGTTTTGTTTTTGTTTTTTTTTTTTTTTTCCCCCCCTGTAGTTCCCAGGGTGGGAAGGTACTGGGATGGAAGCAGAGTGCCGCCCGCCCACCTGCTACCACCTGTTTAGCTTTTGCAGTTTCTATAAAGCCTCATCTTGTCTGTAAGACACAATCATTGCTTGCCGGCAGGAGTCAAGAAAGGAGAGATTTCTGTTCCGAAGTTATGTCTTCAGATCGCAACAGTTCATCATTTCAAAATACTCTCCTAAACTGAATCAGAACTTCTTTCATCTGAAATGGTCATTTGGAATTGATGTGGTTTTAATCCATTAAGATCCTTTTTGGATTAAATGGACCATTTTCTTCAGTAACATACATTTTGAGAATGGAGATTTCATTGCTTTCTATCTCTTTGAGTTTAAAGAAATTAAAAGAATGAAAGCGTAAGACATTAAAAACTCTTTATTCTTTCTTTAAACAATAAGAAGCAATTTTCAGACATTTTCGGAAGAACCAGAAGACCTTTTATTTTTAATTTTTTTTTTTAGATACTAAGCAAAATAACCCATCGTTGATATCTGGAAACAGATCCAAGAGGTACGCAGGCTACTCACATGAGTGCTTTCCCTACCACTTTTTAGATACCTAATTTTGGAAGTAATCTTTGTGTGTGTGAAACTGAAGCTGCATTGAATATGAAAACCTGTAAATCCAGTCGTTTGGATTCAGGCATAGAATCAGACATCCAGTGCGGAAGTGGACCAGGCTGTGTGGTGAAGTGCAGTTCGGAAAGGATGGAGAATGCTGCAAAGAGAAGACTGGCTGCCAATGCCAGGGAGAGAAGACGGATGCAAGGACTGAACACAGCCTTTGATCGTTTGAGAAAGGTGGTTCCACAGTGGGGTCAAGATAAGAAGCTGTCCAAGTACGAGACCCTTCAGATGGCTTTGAGTTACATCATGGCTCTCACTAGAATACTTGCCGAAGCAGAAAGGTACAGTACCGAAAGAGAATGGATTAGCCTTCACTGTGAACACTTTCATCCGGAGAGCTATCACCATTACACGGGACAAAAAATGGCAACGGACAGTGATCCTTATGCACAGCGAATATTCAGCTATCACCCTGAACACTTTCAAATAGCTAATTAGAACTTTTTATGAACTAAGAATATGCAACAGACCAGATGTGTAATTTAATAATTAGCAAGAGTTAATCTGCTTGAATAAGGTAATATTGGCATTATAATAGCTGATTCTTGTTTGCATCTTATACTAATTTGACAAAATAAATTTGCTTTTAGAACTTCAAATCAATATGCATCTGAGAAGATTGAACTTATTTAATGCTGGTGGAAAGCATCCTTTTAATTTGCAGTCTTTCTGACAATTGCTTCCTAGTTCATGTAGTTCATTTAATTCTTTTATTAAATAAGTTTTTGGTGTGTTTTTTTTACTGTGATGAATCATGACAGTATTTTCTACAGATCACGGGCCAAATTGACCCATGGTGTAACTGAATGGAATAACACCAGAAATGACCTTCATTCCATGTTTTTATTTTTATGTCAACTTTAAAGTCATTCTTTGGTTTGTTTTCACGTAAATGGCTCCCATGGAAAAAGTTTTATAATGTATTGGAGTTCTAGTCCTCAGAGAACTAACTTTCTTAAACTTTGTAAGTTTGACATATGGGTTCCAAGGTTGTGTAGCTTTGCTTTAATCCAATTCATGGTGTCTCTTGTATGCTCGAAAAAGCTAGTTTCAAGTCACGGAAGGAATGTTTTTATTTTCAATCGCTGTAAAAGCGATTATATACCATAAATGAGAGTGCTCACGTGAAAATAATCTAAACTTCTAGATTTTTGTGGACTTTAAATGTTTGGATTTTATTTTTCAATTTTATGTTATCTGGAAACAATAAGAGCTTTTGTAAATCATAAATAAAGTATTTTTTATGATAGTCCTTACCAACTACCTGAAATTCCTATTCTAGGAATTACTTACTAGTGGCTTTCCCACTCTAAATGTTACACTACTTCCATCACAATCCTGGCAGTTTAACGTGCAGAAGAATCAACTAGCAAATGATGCTTGCTTCTCAGTTAGTAAGAAGTATGTTTTACGTACTCTCTGAAAATCAGCCTTTAAAAATAAGAGTTTGGTAAAAAGTTTTAGAGCATTCTTGCAAAGCAGTTGAGTTCATTTCAGCCCTGGTGATGCCCTGAATTACCTTTGCTTGCTTGCTTCTTTCACTTGTGGAGGATAGAGGGATCTGGGTAGAAAAGGCAGAAGAGGAAAGGAGGTTGGGAAGGTCAAAAAATGAGTAGGAGCAGGACAGCTGGAGAAGCAGATGTGTTTGTAGCAGGATGTAAAGTCCGCAAAGGTTCGGCTGCTGCTGTTTGTTGTGATGGCAGCAGACTATGAAGCTGAAGGGTACTTCTGCTGGTGCTGCTGTAGGGAGTTTCCAGAAACGAGCCCTTGCTAGTGTTAGCCATGAGGGAGAAGGAGAAAAGGAGCTGCTGTCCCAGAACAGCTGTTGGTGGGTTTCCAGCAGGGAAGGCTGGCGGGTTCCCTGCTGGCTGCTGCCATTTCTTATATTTTAGAATTCTTTCAAATGACAAATGAATAGCTTTGTTAGGACTTATTTTCAACAATTAAGCAGCTTTCAGTGAGAAACAAAAGCATCAATAGGATTTAAGCCCTGTTTTGGGGGAGAGGGACTCTGCTACAGGAACAGTTATGTACAAAGACCTGACCTTACTGTCTGTCTTCTCTCAGAACCCTTATTGACGTTTTGCCCTTGGTCACTGTCCTGCAGAGTAGCACATTTCCTGAGGCGGGAGCTGGACTGTTCCTGGAGTGAAAGCTGCTGGGACTGGCTTTCAGGCTAGGTTAAATACATATAGAAGAGGCACTGTATAATCTGAGCAACACTCTCCTTTAAACACTGTCATTCAGGAATGTTTTTAATGTCTATTTTAGCCTCTCTAAAGGTGTTTAATAATTAAAATGTGGGCTTTTGCTTCGTATGAATTACATTAGATCTTTATCAGCAAACAGAAAGTGGATTCAACCTTCTGGGAATATGAAGTCATGTTACTCACTGATTTCTTTGCAGAAGTTCATATAGAGAGAATAGAATTATTTGTTGTCCATCATATAGCCAAGTTAATACTGTTTGAATATTACTCATCATTAAGTGACAAGCTTATGTATGTAATAACAATCAATATAATCCTTAAATAATTAAATGGTGTGCCATCTTACACTAATTTATTAGCTGTAAACTTTAGGCAGACATTGTCTCACCTGCACTGCTAGCAGAGTAGTGGGGTTTCCATCCTGAAACGGGAATATGATCCAAATAAATCGCACAGTTATATGACGTGGAAAACTTGTCTTAGTGAAAGGTAGCCTTCTAAACCTTAGGTGGGAAGGGTAACACAATACGAAAGTATAAATACCAGAGTAGTATGCAAGAACATACTGATGTGTTTCTGCGCTACTGGCATATAATTTGATTTTGTGGGACATGACATTGCAGTTTATATGTAAATTATGTAAAAGTACTTAGCATCCATTTCTCTTCCGATTTTGTTTCTTCCATTCAGCTTTGTAATTTACCATGTACTGCATACGATGATAGATATAATTATAAAAATAAGGGATTATCATGCAGTGAATGATTAAATGATAGTAAGCTCACATAAAGAGGAACAAATCAACACAAAAGAAAAAATATCTGTGGTCATGTTACCAAAAATTATGAAGAATTGAAACTGAAGTCCTAAAAAGCACTTTAGTACAGTAGATAGCTTGTGAACACTTTGTATGTCAGGTCATTGCATCAATCTCTGCTGTTGAACAATATGATAAGGTTATAATCCCCATTCTCTTAGATTTGGTTGTGCTAGTGGGAAGTGAATGTTTTATTGATCTCTCTGTCTGTTGATAATTAGTAATATTACTAGTGGAAACATTGTGATTTTATATAATGCTGTAGTATTTTTTGTTTCTTGGGAGGGTGCAGTGTTGAGCTGGAAGTTGGGATTTCCAATTTACTATGGCACTGAAGGCAGCAGGGTAAGTTCTTTGTAGTGTATAGACAGCTATCTGTCTATTGATGATCTGTCAAAGCTTTTCGGGGAGTGAATTGGGGTGAGGGAGAAGTTTAATCCTTAAAAATCCTTTCTGAAGGCAATCTGAAAAGCAGATATTATCCATGCTGGTTTGGACTTCTCAAACTTAACAACTGTTCAGGAAGTCACTGGTTTCTTTTCATAGCTTTCCTTTACCAATACTTTAGTGACACTTTGTGAAATGTAAACTTTACCATTTAACTTGGGTTTGATTATTGCTCCCAAATATTTGTTCCCCACTGGCTGTTCGATGCTTGTCATATAATGGCTGTGACCCTTCTTCTGTGCTGGACTTTACTGGTAAGGGCATTTGAAGTCCTCTCCCCTTTAATAATTATTGCTTCCAGTGGGCCTCCAAATGAAGCAAAAGCTTAGATGCTCAGAGCTTGGTGTGTTCTTAGTGACTGAGTTTCATCTGATCATAAATTTTTGTCCCACTGAACAGCAGTGTAAACCTGAAGTACTTCTATTTGTAGTATCAGTACATTGTAATTCTAGAACCACATTATGGTGAAAACATTGGGGATGAGAAATGCTTGCTTCATTAAATATTTGCTGCATGCTACACACATACATGTTTCACTATTGAAATTCAGTGTGAAATTCTAATGAACTGTTTGTGGGAAATTTACCTTTATCCTTCTAAAAGGTTCAGACTGCAGGGTTTTCTATTTGAAGTAGCTATAGATATTCTGCTTCTATGATTCTTTGAATCTTGTCACCCTGTTTTGACAAGGTGATCAGAGTTATTTTTGAACTCGGAACTGGAGTGACATTTTTAACTGCAGTGACTTTTCAGTGGCTGAAAGCAGAACTGGGGTAGCACGTTCCCAAAATGTATGTTAGTAACGAAAAGTCAGTGGTTTCTTCCTGTCTAAGTATTGAGGTCATCAGTGGATATGTATTAGCATGTCTTAAAACTTTAATTCATTCCAATTTCTTAGACTTCTATTTTCCATCTCACCATTTATAAGGTATTTAGGGCACAGTCCATCTGTACTGTACGCACATACATGGGAAAGCTCAGGTCTTGACTGGAATTCCTAAATGGTGCTGCAGTACAAATTCTGCAAAGTAAGAATGTTGCTAACCTTAGTTATAGTTTTGTAAAGTTAATGACATTACAACTTCTTCACATGGGGAAGCATGAGTATCGTTAGATTTTTTTAATATTCAGCTAAGTTTCCTGTACCTTGTTAAGTAGAACTTCCCTGGTGAAGTCTTTGTGGAAGTCCCTACTGTGATGTGTCAAAGTTTTGATTTTCCAAAATAAGCTTTTGACTTAAGATGGGTACCCTTACGCTTAAGTTTCCAGCTATTTGGGCTAATCAATATGGATGCAGTTTTCTGTATTTTAGGAGTGAAATTAATCTAGATTTTTAAAATTCAATAAGAATGTACAGAACAGCTTCTTTTTGCTCTAAATATATTCAGCTGTTCTATCTCTACAAAATATCCAGGGAAAAAACAAATGCACTGAGAATAAAGACATGTTTATTCATTGAAGAAGCAGTCCAATGTTTCCTCTACACAGATATCTTGTAACAAATATTGATTTCACCTGGTACTTGGGCACTTTAAAAAAAATGCTTTATGTTTTTAACTTTAATTACATTTCAAGAAAACATGTCTTTAAAAAAACCCAAAGCAACCCCATGTGTAACATTTAATTATATTTTCTACCAAACAGTACACTTTAATATTGTCTCCTAATTTTTTTCTAATTTGTAATCCAGTTTTCAATTGTACTGAAATTAGCATGCAAAATATATCTTATACAGAATTTGCTTAAAATGTCTGCATATGTAACTCCAAGGAATAAGAAGTTAATTTTTGAATGGCTTCCTGCAGCCTGGGGTGCACAGTCGGGTTCTTTTCAAAATTTCAGAATGTCTTCAGTATTTTTCCATTTCTTTACAAACCTGTGTTGCCTGCTACTAACGGATTGTATGATGCTAAAGGATGGTCAGTTTCTGAACAGAATTTCCCACTGATATAAATGAAGAACTCCACTTAAATTCACAGCACATATAGCCCAAGATTTCTTTGTATTATGCAATAAATGGTTCTTTATATCTGTAGTGGACTTGAAGTATAAAGGTATTAATAAAAGCAGCTTGTGTTGCTCAGAGGAAATCATAAAAGGTGTAGGAGCCGCTTTAGCTCATGGAGCTGTAGCTGAGATAAAATGGTCTTAAGAACATTGTCTCTGACCTAGCAGGCACAGAAGTACGTAGAAATCGAGTCAGGTAGGAATGGAGAAACTTGGTTACATGGGAAAGGAAAATCAGTACCAGCAAATGTAATGCGGCGCATTCTTTTTCTTTCCCCTCTTCTCTTCTGTATCTGAGCTATAAGATCCAGCTTCCTTCAAGTGTTGGGTTTGCATCTGCTACTCATTTAAAATTCATTCCAAAGTCTACTAATGGACCCTTATACAAAGAATATGCTAAATCATTCAAGTTGAAGACTGTATAGGGAGAGTAAAATTCAGTGTGGTTTGTTTCAATTTTTACTTGTTCAAGTGCTGGGTACACAGCTAAGGGTTGGAAAAAAAAAAAGTCCTCTGTAACAAGTCTCTAGTGCCCTACTGCACAGAGAAACTTCTAGAAGTGTTGGTCTAGACCCAGCAAACAGCTATTTCAGGGGGAGTGTGTGGGCTAGGCAACCGATGTAGTAGACGGAGTCTGCATGAATTTTTGAGACACGATGGAGTTCAGTTATGACAGTCTGTAGGTAGAAGTATATACTCAAGCATAGGCTTTGGAGACTAATTCTCCAAGATGCTGAGAATTTAGCAAATCTATTGACCTTTAAAACATGCAAATTGCCCTAAAGACTGCTTGGCTTCTACTCTGGTACCCCTGAGAAAACTTGTTCTTTCAAACTTTGATGAAGGGGCTGAGGTTATTGGAAAAAGAAAGCATAATTTAAAACCAAAGCAAATTGATAGTAAGAATTGTTTAAAAAAGCAACAACTGTATTTCACAACTACCTGCTAGAAGCATGGCTAGTATATAACTTGACAGTATTTTATAATTTTCTTCGAAATAATGTAAAGTCTGATTCCATTAATCAGCTGTCACAGCAAAGTTCAGAGGAAACCTCTGGTCTTGTTGCACACTTTCACAATTATTTAACACGTGAAGGACACACTCTTGTATGCAACTCCAAAGCATTTATTTAAGTTTAAGTGAGACAAAGGGAAATACATTACTGAACAGGCGGGTGTTTGGTTTTTCCTTTCATATGCGCTTAAAATATACTTTAAAACTGACATTAACATTTTTCTTCCCAGTGAGAATGACTTTGGATCAAAAAATAAAAAATATCAACTTTAATCAAGAAAAAATTATAAAATAGAATTTTAAGGCTCAAAGTGAACATCCTTGTATTGGAAATAGTAAGGCAATTAACAATGACTCACTTCTTCAATATTTAACAGTTAAAATACTTCATTAGGTCTTGCTAATCATTTTGTATGAAGACATTTTCCAGAAACTAACGCTTTTAAACCTGGCAGCATTAAGAACACAGTTCTTAAAGGAATTCTTATTCCAGATTTGTTACTTTGAAGTACCTATGATTACTGTAAACAGTTGTGATTGGCAGTTGTTTACATATTAAGATAAAGACTGCAGACTTGGCTTTTCGTGTTTGAAGTGTGTGCTCTCATCTTCTCCTCACATTAGCAGGCATGAGGCATTCAGAATGTGTGCTCTACCTTCCATGTGGAAGCAAAGGAACTCAATCCAGCTGTTTTAAGGCAAGTCCAACAGCATCAACGCAAACTGCTGTGTGATGCTGCTGAGGACTGGGTTTGCACCAAGCTGGACCAAAATTTTAAAGCAAAGATAGTACTTTTGCTTTCTAGAATTGCAATACAAAAGTTGTCATTTCTGCTCTTTGAAATATACTGCCCTCTGTTTGATTGTATACAAAACCAGGGCTAGAAGGAAACAGGAAACTAAATAAACCTACAAGATTCTGAATCAGAAAACATTGAGAGGTTACAAAACTGAGCATTTCTGTCTCTCACTGATACAATGTGATGCTTCACATTGTGGTGATTTAATGGACTTTTGGAAGATGATAGCTAACACTGACTTCAGTGGAAGTTCTAACATTGATTTTTGTTGTTGCAGTAGCCTGCCCTGAATAAGAGAATGAAATACCATGTTAGTGTGAAGTGGAATCGGTTATTCAATTAAACAAAAACAACAAACAGCCAAGCTGTTCAGGAAGGGAGCACAGTTGCATAGTCTGTAGTGTGTCTTGGCACAGTATGATTGGATAGTGCCATCCTTCACAGGACATGAACTCAAACGGCATCACATGTTTTGTGACAATTCGGTGTTGTCTCTGCTCCTTACACAACCTTTTTCCCTTGGCTTTTCCATCAGTTAACAATACAAACATAATTTTTGTGTGTTTTTCTAGAAAGTCGTCTTTGTGTTGAGACATCAATACTACTAATTAACAGCATTTACATCCATTCACATAAGCTTCCTTTACATACTCATTTTATGGGCTCAGTATATGCAGAGGAGAAATGTCCTGTAGCAGTTAGTGAGCAAAATTGAATGACTGCAGACCATTTGGGATCAGACTCTGATTTTGTTTGTGTCAGATGCACTGAAAGTAATTGAAATTACTGAGTTCTGCATTATGTAGGGAGATGCGATGGGTAAAGTTTTGATCCTTTTGCTAGTAAATACTGTCAAGGAGAGAACGTTACAGTTCAGCTGACAGATTTTGGTGCTCCACTCTCTGTAGCCTACCTCTCAGTGAGACTTCTGGGGCCTTTTCTTGAATGACTAGGGATTAATCCTCCTTACACAGATTTTTAGGAAAAGTCTTTCAGCAGTAGCTTCTTGTCTTCCCGCTTCCAAAGAACTGAATGTACATTTTAAAAAACATTGTACCACTTAACCCTCAGCTTGTCAGTTCAGGTTATAATGATGTAGGTTTGGAGATATTCCACTGAAATCATGGAGAAAAGGTTGAAGAGAGATGTTTTACATATTTTCTTTGTGCATTTTATCTTTAAATTTGTACCGAGTTTTTGGGTGTGTTGTCTGATGTTGTAAAGTGTGAGAACCGCTACTACTGTCAGTAATACTAACAAGTGTGATTCCAGCACTGGTAACCAGATATTTGCTAATAGTAAGTGCTGGTATTCCTTTCTTCTAAACTACATAAAGAACTCTGATTAAAGTGATTGCTCTTGTAGCTGGAATTGCCTAACAGGATATACCCCAGTCAAAAAGGGAAAGTTTGTGCTTGCTTGAATTCTTAGTTTCTACTCAGTCAATAGGTAACTTAATCCACATAGGGTATTGATACAGGCAGTGAAAAGTAAAATAATTTAGGAAATATAGCGTGATTTAGTTCTGAAGGAACCTCAGAAGGTCATGTGGTCCAGCCCCTCGCTCAAAACCAGGCAAGGGGGCCACAGGGGAGTTCTGAGCAGACAATCGCTTGACTAAGCCTGTGCTAGGTATAAAGCCTGATGGATGATAAACAACTTGGAATACTTTGGATCAAAATGTACTCTTCAGTTCTGGCATGAAATAATGGGAAGACTAGGGCTGTAGATGGGAGTAGAATTTGATCTTTTGTGTCTTAATTTCCTCTCTTCCCACTTCCCAACAGCACTGGATTAAATAAGCAAAATCCAATAACTTTTCTTGGATTATTTTCCCAAGAGTAGTTACTAATATGGGAAACTTTTTAAATTTTGGGTAGCCCAACTCTGACTCAGTCTAGGTTTAGTTTTGGAATCCCTAAGCCATCCTAAAAACAAGTGAAGATAAGAGGAGCAGTAGGTTCTCTATCCTGGAAAGTCAGACCCACAATGTGTCGTAAATTGGGCACCCTGTAACTGAATTCACTTGAATCAATGCATCACTTTTAATAGCTATTAGTTTTATTTTGTTTGCCAGGGAGGAGATACAACATGGGCAACAACTGGTATTTCTGCTTTCCCACTGAAATACCTGCACCTTCTTTTGTCTCTCAGGATAAGAATGTTTTTTAGCTTCCTCCTCTGTTCAGTCTGGGGTGAATTGCCTGAGATTTCTAACAAAAGCATGAAAATTATAATGATGGTTTTGTTTTATGGTCTTCACTGAGGTGGGAAGTGGGACAATACAAGAAATTCACTTCCTCTAAACCCTTAGGGGACCAACAGTTAGAGACCACATAAGCTGTATTTGTAGGAAACCCAATGAAAGGCTCTCTCTTTCTCAGTCTCTGGCTATATCCAGTATCCTTTTGCTCTTAAGATAACTCCTCATTATTTTCTTTGCATATGTAATTTTTTTAAGTTACATTTTTAACTTTGAAAAAATCCAAATGAGGTCTAAAGTGAAAATATCTGTTAATTTTTTCATCTCCGTGACTTTAATCAGGACTTTGTTGCATTCTCCAGCCATGTTGAAAGCAGTAAGCAAGAACTGCTTGAAAACAATGTCCAAAGAAGAGGGATAGCAATAATTTAAAGATGCAGGAAATCATCTTAGGTATTCACAAATTCTAAGTGCTGGGAGGTATTAATACAACTGTACAGATGCTAGATATATTTAAATCAATTATTAAGTCTTGTCACTTAACACCTTCTGTTGCACTTTCATTAAATCACCTTATTTATTACTACTATTAGTTACAGTAGGTTTTTTAGCTCTTTGCACCTAACTGTTCCTTAACTTCACAGCTTCTGTATATTAACAGAATTTTCTCTGTCTTTATAGTGGGCACCACACTTGTGATTATTTCCTAAATGATGGTGAAAATTTAAATTCCACCAGATCATACTTCCTTTTCAGTTAGTTAAAAAATGAGCTAGGTGGTAGATGCACTTTTCTTTTAGTCACATTAAAAATTAGGAAAAAGAGACTGATGATATTTAAAAACAGTCAAGTTAGAAGCTTGATATCATCTGTGTTTAAAGGCAGAGAGTCACTATCATTGTAAAGAAAAAAATATGAAGCACATCTGGAAAGTAGTTTCAGCTACGGGCTCTAGAGAACATGCTTCAGACAACAGGAATTTTGGTTTCCTATGTTAGCGTCCTATGCACGTGCCCTGTACCTTACTTTATGAACCCTTACACCATGAGTACACAGTTCATGGAGTACACACACACACAAATATGAATATATAGGGTATACAGCTGTACCTACGTGAAACGCTATATTTATCTATCTTGAATTCAAAAATTCTAAGATTATCTGGCATAATAATATATAAAAAAGAGTTACATCTTTTCCCTTTAACTTGTGCTTTGTGGTTATCTGGCATGTTTATTTAGAATTACATTCAAAGTCATGTTGTTTACCCTCATTCAGGATTGTTGTTATTGTAATGTCAATGTTTTCACTGGCAGTATTCCAGCTAAACATCATCAATCCTTAACATGGCTTGCTACAGTACAGTAGCTTTAATTCAAGCAGTAAAAGTGGTATTGGCTTTTAAGTGCTGAAAACTATCTTTACTATGTAATTCTTTGCAAACTACACAGTACTGAATTTATTGCACAACACTCCATACCACAATTATCCTGCAGTAAAATAATATGCAAAAGTCTTGTGTGATATGTTACTTGCAACATTTGCAGCAGCAGTACACTTAATTACAAACAAGTTGCTTGTAAACCTTGAGCATCTTGACTTGTACCTTTTTTTTTTTTTTTTTTTTTTCCCCTTTTTTTCCCCCCCACGGTTCTAGTATCTCTGCAGATGTCACTGGAACAATTGTTTGTTTGTTTTTCAAAGTTCTTCACTCTCCACCACCTTTTGGATTGGGGATGAAAACAGCATAGGGCTTTCAGTAGTTGGGAAGGTAGAAAAAATGTCGAGTCCTTGACTGGTAAGGTTTGCATACCGGCTGCCACCGGGTCGAAGCCTTATTGGTTGTGGAATTTGGTGGTGCCACTGAGCTGAAGCAACAGAAACAGAATAGGCTGTATAAACCTCTAATTAAGTTAGCAATGAAACAACAGAAATCAATGCACGCAACTGCAACATCCTTGAAGAGAGCACAGCATTGTTGTTCCCTGTTTTAGGGTCTGTTCCTTCAAATATTGTCATTTTTGTAGTTTATATGTTGAGTATTTCTATTAAAGTCTACAGATTGAATTGAATGGGGATGGAATTCCATGGCAACATTTATATGGATTTCACCAAGTCCAAAATTTAATCATTTAATCTTTGGAGCCTTCTCCAAAACTCTTGCAATCAAAACTAAAAACATACCATAGTATGAACAGAGATGAAAAAACTGGACATGGCTCTGATTTTCTACTACTCCATCCTTTGGGGGACTTTTCTTCCTGATATTTTTTTTGGTCGTATTTAATTTCAAAGTGATAATACGGGGAATTTTTTTTAAAGAGGGGATTAAAATTTTTATTTCCCTCTACTATGTACAACTAGTAACATGTTTCATAGATTTTTTTAAAGATACTGAAAGAAATGTAATCCGAAGACACACATTCAGTAATTTGAAGGTAACATTCAACATGTTCCCATACGAACAAATACTGTTACAATTTTGTGAGAATATTTAGCTATTACATAATAATTAACAGTTGTCATTCTTAAAGCACTTCAGAAAGGTGAAATTGATATTATCTTTGCTAGTATTTATCTATGCAAAACCTCCAGATCTGCACCCAAACTGGACAAACACATCCGTCAGCACTCAAAATGAAAGGGTAGAAGTTTCCAATACTTAGAATAGCTTAGTGTGGGAGACCTACAATCTACATGTTAAGCATTGATAGGTAATGTTCATTATCTTTCCATGCTGAATTTTGATCCTATCTGGAAATATTTGAAAAATAGCCTCCTTTTTTTCTTGCAGCCCCCAGTTTGCTTCTATTTGAACAATACACTCATTATTTACTGTACCTCTTTCTTTGCACATGGAATTGCAAATATCAGACCACACTTTCAATCCCTCAACCCCATCCATTCAAAGGAGCACAAAGAAAAATGATTTCTGACGCGCCCTTTGGTGTGTAAGACTTGCAGAGTCTTTAGAAAATATGGTTGGAATCAGGAAGCATTTCTGACTTTCTGTCTTTTTCCTGTTTGTACCTTGAATCCTTTATATGAAAATTTAATTTATGTCTTGCACATTTAGATACCTAAGGAATTATTTTTCATTTTATGTGACCTTTTTTGAATCAGGCTCTCACCAGCCCCCTCTTGAACATTACGTTACTATTGTCTGTATCACCACAAGGTGGCAGAAAACTGACGGAGATGCACTGGTGACTTGTGGTTATCCCCGATAATTAAGTTGTTGGGTTTTTTTTTACAAATGGGAAATACAAGGTTGAAAACATGGGTTTTTTTCCTTTGAGGGTATGGCTATAATCCCATAGTTTGTGGTATGTGTTTTCTGTTTTATTATGCTGCTTAAGTGATCAAAGTACTCTTGCTCTAGATAAATTGTCTTAACTATTACACCTTGCATAGATTAATTAAATGATGTGCTATAGTTCTTGAACTGAGCTGGGGCCTTCCGAGTCCTAGACAAACATATTAGATGCAAACTAGCCTCCATTAATTAGGCATAGTTTGCGCCATACATGCTCCATAGAAGAAGAGGTCTACTTTCTTGTGTGCAGTTTATTGTTCATTGTTTTTTGTGTGCAATTGTATTGTTTATCTCAGGTCAGGGCTGTAGCACAGGCACGCGTCAGAGGGAACAGAGTTAAGGTTCAGTTTGAATATATGTTTATTATATGCTTATGTGTCTAGGGAATTGGGAAGGTGGAAAATGGGAGTAGAGAATACCATGCAAAACTCCTCCTCTGTTTTTTCTCTTTACCTGCCTTTAAACTGATGCGGGAGAGCTAATTTGGCCATTTAGCTGTATCATTCTGCCTCCTCCTGGTGGCCATATTAAGGTGTGGCTGTGCTGTGACACTAATTTCTAATCTATGGCAAAACCAGCAATTTATAGACTAAGAACTAGGTCAAGGCTGGGCCCAGTCAAAGAAAATAAATTCTGATTTGTTTTATTTACTAGCCAATACCTACCGTATATGTCAAGTCTAGCGGTACAAGACACAATACCAACTTCGTTTTTTGCAGACAAGGTATACCAGCCAGCATCTGCTTTCTTGGCAGGTTGAATCAGGAGGCAGACATACCCTGTTGTATCTTGATGCATGCTGGGAAAACAAGTGTTTGGAATTAGTGTTTCTCAAGAGCATATCAACTTTGAGATTTTACAATATGTACATTAAGTATGAAATATGTAAGTTGTAACGTCTATTCTCAAAGAGGTAGCAGTCCAAGACGTTTACAGTCACTAGATTTGCTTTCAGTATGACCTCAACCAATAATCAGAGTAGCTGAAATCTGTTCTTGCTCCTCTCAGCTGTGCAAAGCCATGGTGTGACAGTGTGAGCTGAACTGGTGCTCTGTATGTGTTAATATTGGAATTGTTTATTGAATTCCAATGAACTAAACCCATGCAGGGCTGCTGCACAGTCATATTGTGGTTTTTCCTAGTTCAGAAGCTGGCAGAATAACATAACAAAATGCCAAGAACATTTGTACAAAGTTGTGATATTTTTCACAACAGTAACAAGAGCGAGTCAGAAACTTTCTTATGGCACCCTTTGCCATGAGAAAATGCCCGAGTGGCAAAATCGTAAAGATTCCTTTGGCCAACACTCTAAAAGAAAAAACTTGTTTTCTAAGCTTCTGTGAAACAACTGGAACTGAGGCATTTTAGGACAGTTGTTCATTTTACATTAACTACAGTGTTTGCATGTGTATAAGCATAATTCCAGTACTTGAAATAAATCCTTGAGTAATCTGTCTAGAGGCAGAGGAATAAAGACTACAGGCTATAGAAGATCAGAGTCAGGTGGGCTTTTTGGAGAGGGACAGCAGTCTCTGAGTGCGGAGAGGGAGACCACAGTAAGATTTTTTTCAAGTAAACTTTCCCTCGTGATAGGTGTGCATTCATAACAAGTGCTGCTGCGGAGCCAGTTTTCTTTACAGATAGCCTGCAGGGTATGCATGTGAAAATGTAGTACTTTTTGAAGTTGATCTTGGAGATCCAATGACTGCATCAAATCATTAGTTGGAGCCAAGTGAAATAAAATATTAAAAGTCAGATTTATGCTGAAGTAGAAATCTTTAAAAAATAAATGAAAGCAATTAATTTCTCATTAGTTACAGCCAGGCACATTATTTCATCGGCTTTTCTTTTGCAAAACCTGAAAACTAGTCATGTATTTGAATGCAAGAGCTGAACCCGAACATTGTTGTATTTTGGAAGCATGGATCAAAGTCTTTTCCTGTTTGTGACCAAACTTTGTTATCAGTCTCTGTATCTGATATGCTAAACTCTCTATTATCCCGTGCTCTGGGGCATTCAAAACCATGTTCTAACTGTTCGGAGTTTGATTGCATCCATAGTTAGAACTAAACTGAGGAAAAATAGAGAGAGAATAAGGTGCTAAAATGCATTAAAAATACCATGTCATAGTATCTTTGATAAGAAGATGCCTATGCTATATCAGGCCTATGGCCCAAAAGGTCTATCACCTCTCTCTGAAGCAGTGGCGTATTATGCTCCATGCCTTTGTTCTGAACCAAGGAAATAGCTATTGTTCACCTCACAGTGAAGCTAGCTTTTGAAAACTTTGTGGGTGAAAGAAGTTGTCTTAAGAAGGCTACCGCCTGTACTTGTCACACAGGTTTTCATGGAAACAATTGGTCCAGCCGCAAGAAACTCCAAGCATGGGTACGATGGTACAGTACCTCATCCTCTCTCTGTTTGATGGGATGCTCTCATTATCCTTTTTCCAGTAAAACACGGGGGGTGGCATTCCCACAACTCTGCACTCTAATCTGACGGGGTACCCTTCAGGAACACCACAGTTCTGAAGCTTCTCCAAAAACATGGGGGCTTTTTTTACTTCCTTTGCTGGAAAAAGAAAAATAATTATTGAACAACAGATATTTTATTCTTTGTTTCGCTTTGAACAATATGGAAGAACAAGACCAAAAATTATTCTTGTGATATCAAAACAGGTTGTGAATTTTTAATGGAATATTAGAAGGAAAGTGAAAAGCCATGACATAGCCTCCATAAGGGAACATAAAGAAAATAATAGGCAGAACTGATATTCATAAAAGAATGTATGCATATCTAATGGGTCTAAACATACTACCATTGCAGGAAATTAATGCCAGATCTATGGATTTCAATAGCTCACATCCTGTAAGGCTTTAATAAAGAACAGTATTCAGATTTGTATTTTTTCTATTTAAAAACATTTTTAAACCAATAAAATTGGGGCTAACATCTAGGAGACCTCAACATATATTATGAATTCAAACACTAGGATTTTCTGGGGAGAAAATTAAGAATGTCATTTTGCAAGACAAGAGAGGTAAAGTGATGATGAGAGAGTTCTTACAGCCCTCTGTTAATAACAGGAGTGCACCAGTCGACTGAGCACCGGGTCCATTTCCCTGCAACAGATGAGTTTTATAGCTGTTGAACTCTCCTACTATCAGTGGATTAACTATTTATTTATAGTTGTCTGTCGGGAAACCTAAGGCACTTTTGAAGAAGTACATACAAATAACTACAGCATTGTGACTAGTTTTTCAATGATTCTTACCTACAACAGTGAGCTCCAGACTAAATGAATTTTGTCCTGCTTTATTAGTGGCAAGGCAAGTATAAGTTCCAGCATCATTTTGTGAGAGAGGATCAATAAGCAGAGAGTGAACTCCAGTCTCTCTGACCAGCATCTTGTGGGTGCCATCTGGTAGCACAGGTTTGCCGTTCAGAAGCCACGTCAGGTCTGGAGTTGGTAACCCACTCACCTAACAGACAGTGAAACAGCCAGAGACAAATGTCAAACTGACAAACAGATTTTAGTAAATTCATAGGAATTAATACCATCTGAATGATGTCATAATCTAGAACAGAAAGGGGTTTTTATTATTATTATTTCTCAGTTTCTGTTTTTCTGCTGATTAATTCCAAAAGGGAGAAAACCAAAAAACAAACAAGCAACAAAATCCCAAGAAAAACAAATACATGAAATGCCTGCATTTTTCTTAGTCAGAAAGGAAGAAACTTGGTTATATATCAGATTCAGAAAAACCACCTAGTAAACAGCTAGTTTTCTTTTTTTTTTTTAGTGGAGTATAAATCAAAACCATGGATCTAAACCGCTACAGATTTTAATAGAGATGAAAGAGTTCTATACAAATGACTTCGTATTTCGTAAAATTTGATGGAGAATGATATAGTTCTTTGTAGCTGTTAAACTTACATGCTTTAGAACACTATAGATTAAGTATTTTATAGAAAGATTATTAGACTGTATTATACTCTTAAAGATGTTTCCAATAGATAGAAGTACTTACTCGTGTCTAAAATATTGCTTTCCAAACAATATTCTACAAACCAGAGAAAGAGGGAAGTGGAACTTGCCTGAACGAGGACTGCTGTCTTCCAGGTTTGCGCAATACCAGACATACTTTAAGGCTTCACAAGCGCTGCCAGGATAGCAGAGCTAAGAATAACCAAATTCTTTGGCATGCTCCCTAGTAAACTTTACATTGTAAATTAAGTGGTAATGAATCTTGTTCATCTTCAGGGCATTAATTTCTGCTTCAGAGCTTCCACCCTCTTCAGGGTAGGAGACGTTCTGGAGCATGGAAGAGGTCAGTGTCAGCACTACCACCTCTGCTGTGCTACTGGGGCATAGAGGGACTACCAAAATATGTTGGAGCAGATGAGTTTCTTAAAGCTGTTCAATAACAGCATGTTCACTGTGTGCACTCTAATCTCTGACAACTCTCTCATGGAGATTTGCATCTGTAAATGGGGATGTTTCTGCATCTGTTCATGCTGGGGAAGCACAAAATGAACTGGGCTCTGCTCCCTCTTTTCAGGGAGTATTAATCTTCAGTAATTCAGTCCAATACAATGGGAGCATTTGTTTGAACAGAATACAACATGCTGAATCCTCTCTTTCTCATGGTTTTGGGCTATTCTGGATTATGTTCAAGAATCTGTGATAATGGAGCAGAAGGACCTGTCATTCCCAGATGAACTTCTGGAGTTCAGACTGGTGAAGGACACGGTGAACATATCTAGTAATTTGAACAACCTTGTAAGCGAGCCCTCTATTTCTGGGGTTGTGTTTTCTGTGTTCTTCATTCCATATAGCACGTGTTGAAAAGAAATGCCTCGAATCAGCTCAGAGACAATGGCAATAAGAAATAACGTTTAAAAATGAAGCATTAAAACTTTAACAGAAAGTGTTCATGCATGCAATAAAGGACATGAAAACACCTAGCAATACATGTACAGAGGTAGGGAAAGTGAGAATAAACAGAGGAAACAGTTAATACCTTACAATCCAACCTACAAAGTCGCCCTTCGTGTGCTACCATATCACCTGGAGCCTGTAGAAAGTATGGCCTGAAAAAGCGTTCTTGAACTGCTTCTTTGTCTCCTTCTGGCACCCGGGGTCGTGTTCTGCAACACAAAAACTGCATGTATATGTTTGGAAGCGAAACTTTTTTCTCCTCATGGAAAAAAAAGGAAGAAGTTGTGGTAAAGGATGAACAGATAGTTTGAGTTAAATAAAAGGGCAGAAAGAAATGGACCAATTGTAATTTAATACTTGCATATTTTCCATTTAGAAAGATTATCAAATTAACTATATCATGTAGTATCGTTGGATTCCCAAGCTGTCCTTCTTTTCTTTTTGCTTTTTTGGCTGAATTTCCTCTTGCTAATCCATCCCTTGCCTTTGACTCCACTGCAACAGGTAAATGAAATAATACTTTACAGTTAAACTTCCCTGTATTTGAAGATGACCTTCAAAAATATTACATTCTAGAAGTGACCTGTTAGGAGGGAACTGCTGCTGTTATTTCCATTTTATGGTTGGGAACTGAAGTACAGAGTGCATTGAAGTACAGCAGCTAGTTATTTTGAATGCCTTCAGTAAGAAGCATAAAGAGGGTCTGAAGGACTTGTCTTTCCTTTTACCTGTGAGGCTGAATTGTTGATATTCGGCCCCGAACAGGGATACTCTGAACCATCAGGTGGCCTGAACAACTGATTCTCCCCTGCAAATCACAATGGAAACAGAATTAATAGTTGGTTAACAGCTCATTTCATTTTAAAGTATAAATATTTAACATTTACAATGCATTAGGATTTATTTTTGTAAAGTAACTGAACTATAGTGTAAATATTACTTTTTCAACGCAAATGCTGTTAGCATGCGGTGGAGTGTGGTTGAGGCAGGGGTTTCGCTGTGTGTCTAGAGCAGTGTGTTTCTCAGACTCTTCAAGGCTGTGGCAATGCATTTAGCAGTGGTGCTGTGTAAACCAGCTTAAGCAGTGTCTGTCCCTGCTTGTTCATTCCTGCCCCTGTGTCTCCACAGGTACTGTCTGCTAGTACCTTTGTACTAGCATAGTTGTTTGTGCAGCCACACGGAAACTGAAAGGTAGTTGAGCTGAAATATAATTCAGAAAAAAGGAAGAATGTAAACTGGAAAAAGTTGCCTGATCTGCTTGAGTGTACTGCTAAATAAACAGCTAAGCTAGCATGTAGGGTGAAGGAGAATGGTATTGGGGGGCGAGACTATTTCCACATCTTTGCATCCTAGATAAAGAATAATTGTGTTTGGTAACACTTCCAAATTTGATGTAACTTTTTGTTTCCCCTTGGCCTATTCTTTCTGCCTGAAATATCATGTCTGTCTTGTCACCACATGTCAAAAGGTATCTATCAGCAACAGAGGTGGGGTCAGAAGATAGGGCAGGAGTTATTAATGTGAAAAAATGTCCTTAATGATTCTGACTGGGATATGTAAGAATAGGGGAGTAGTTTCATCATTCTTCACTACATGGTTTCCTCTCCTATCCTCTGAAGCATCTGATTTTTCATACAGTCACCACTCGATATCAGACTAGGTGGCCCAATCTGTGTTCCTATTACCATATGTTAGAAAAAGATGAAACAAGCATTTTTGTAGAGGAAAATAAAACACCTTACTTGTGGGTTTGCAGCCATAATCGTATAGTTGCCATCATCATCATTAGTAGAAGCTTCAATATGTAAAGAACATGTTCCATCTCCTTCTCTGTTCATTTTGAAATGTGTGTTTTTCTTTGAAATCTGCTTGCCATCCTTGAACCAGTATACCTGTAGTGATCAGACCCCCCCCCCGTGACTTAACACTTGCTCTGTAGTGGAATGGTGACTAGAAAAAATATTAGATAAGAACATGACTTAAGTTGACCAATTGCTAGTGAAAATTTTAGAATATTATAAAAATGGAAGATCAGTTACAATGTGAAATAGAGTGATTCCAGGTTGAAATCCAAAAGCTGCGTATCTCCTTTACATAGCTAGGCCTGTCAGGTTCTCTTTTCTTGGCTATAGACACATTACTGGTTATCTCAGATCAGTTCTCATCTTTCTGAGAAGTTATTTTTGGGGGGGGTTATGAAGTTCTGTTTCTCTTGGAGTCAGGTGGTTGTGAGGCCATCCATACAGTACATCAAGGCCTGATACATGCTCAGGAGCAGATATTGTTATTTTAGAAAGTGGAGGGGGGAGGGTAATAATTTGTTTTAGCTCTCTCTCCAGAGAGCCATGTTCTTAGGAGTGAGACTTTCCAGAGGGATCTATAGAAAATAGCGGGTAGTTGTTTTTATTCCTTTACTGCTACCAGTGAGAATGACCTACCTTGGGAACAGGTATTCCAACTATTTTGCAAGTGAATGTAATAGGAGATCCTTCCATTACCCGAAAATGCTTGAGTCTCTTATCAAAGATCGGTGCTATGTATTTGCCTGTAGGGATTTCCTCGTGTTGGACTTCATCGTCTGATTCATCCACCGGGGTACGTTCAAGGCGAAATTCTATTTCGTTCATCAGCCTCTGCTCAAAGCTTGAAATCCTGTATTCCTGCAGAGTGAGAGAGGCACAGTTCTGAACAAGACGAATCATGTTCTGTGGTATTTGCAGTCATTTGCGCTTTTAGACTAATTCTAAAATGAGTGGAAGTAAAAAAGCCTAGGTAAACTAGGACATACCTTGGGAACAGTCTGAATTTGGCCTGCAGACACAGATTCTCACTGCATTGTAAGTTTGCAGAATGTAACTAATGAAGCTGAGTTTTTCAAAGGCAGATAAAAACCCAAACATGTAATTCCTCTAAGTCCCTATGAAAAAACTATACTCTTGTGCACTGTTGAACAAAAAAGATCATTAAAATATACCAAATTTTTGAGGATTTTGTGTTCAAATATTAGTCACCTGCTAATTATAGAAATGAATACTGCTACATATTTCAATTCAGAATTAAATAAGGAAAACTATGCCTACTAAAAGAGAAAGCTAGGAAGAAAGTGAAATATTTTCAGAGTAATTTACCTTGAGGTTAAAACTTGACCAGATTTCTAGCTGGTGTAACTGAGAAAGCAAAACATATCACATTTAAATCCTTAGAAAATTAAATAGATGATGCAAGAAAACCAGTATATTCCTACATAAATGACCATTTCCAGATAGTTTGATGTAATTATGAGCCTCCTCCTAATGCCCTGAAGTCAATTAGAAACCTCTTGTTACTTAGCTGTTTTGCATGAGGGTGCCTCTTGTCTAGACCAAGAGGTGTTTGACCAAATGTCTCTTGCTGTGACATGTCAAGCTTTGGTTTTTGACACCAAACCAATGTTTGTCCTGGGCACGGTGGAGCGCTACAGATACACCTGACTGGACTTTTCTGGTAGCAGACACTGCCTAGCTACGCTAACACAGACAGCTACAAGAATATCTTGCTTAAGTCATTTTAAACTGTCTTGTGGCAAGCTTGTATGTAGGCCTGTAGCAGTAACCAAATCAGTTTGCTCAGACCTGGATTTATGCAGTTTGTAAGTCCAGAGCTTGCGTTCCTGCTTCTATTGAAGGGCAGTGATCTCTCTGAGAGCAGGCTTATGTTTTATTCTACTTCTGTGGCAAGCATGGATCTTCAGACTCTCACTTTAATCTGTCGGATAGTGCTATTACAATGGGTTTTGTTGCTTTGTTATAGGAAGGAAATGATCTGTGGCTTGGAAGGGAAATACTTGAGCAATTCCAAAAGTGCAGTTCTCATTTTTTAAATAGAATTTTAGAAACCAGTGAATAATAAATAAGGATGTAGCCTATCCTTAGGTATATTCCATTTGCTGAAGAAACAAGGCTCAGAAAATGCATCTTGTCTGAAATATTATAGAAAGTTAATTAAAGAACCAGCAAAGATCCCCAATCACTGGGACTTACATCCCTGATCATTTACATATTCCATCATACTGCTGATTATGCTCTTGACCAGTAGTTCCCAAATAGTAAGGAGCAAAGGTGGAGAGGCAGCACAAAATTTTAGCTGACAAAGTCTTCTGATTTCTTTGGGAGACCAAGGAGACAGAAGTGGCCAAAGATTAAGAGGTTACAAGGGAGTTTTGAGGAGACAGGGGTCTGAAACTTGGGGGTGAGAGGAGGGAAACATGGCAGCCACAAAGCCTGAGTAAAAAGTTGGAAATTGCCATGGTGGAGTAAACACCCTAGTAATACCTGATTTTGGTACTGTAATGGTAGATGTTGTATATTGGTCTCTTCATGTAAAATCTTTTTTTGGGGGGTTGCTGTAAGGTCAGCTCTAGTAAAGATTAGCTATGGTAGGAAAAGGCAGACAGCTCAGAGTAGGGAGGAAAGGACTTGGATGAATGAACTCTCTTTACTGGAAACTGAGTCTTCCTTCCACTCCTCCCTGCTTCTCTGATGCTGCAGGGCTGTCCCACACAGCTTTGGAGCAGTGCCGATAATTACGAGGTAACAGAAGCGTTCAGAGGGAGCTTAGGTTGCTGGGTCCCCCCTTCAAGATACCTTCCTTACCTGTAACACTCTGCCTCCACTCTGACAGGGACAGTCTGCTCTCTGATACTCTCTTCAAATGTACTACTGCGAGTACAGCTTTGCCAAGTAGAAGTTTTTGAGTTTGCAGGTCTGTAGAAGTGTGCGAGACGTGCCAAAGAGTGGGAGCCAGCCACTAGATGGTATCATCCACTTTCTTAGTTGGCTTTGTTTGCTCTGTGGGCTGGCCAACAGCTGGCGATCAGCAAACAGCCTTATAAAGTTTCATCTTGTTGAGCTGCTTTTCTTTCACACAGCACGTCTCAACAAATCACTTTAATAGATCAAATTCTAATCTCAATTAAGCCAGTGTAAAACCGGAGATTCTCTGATTTCTGACCCATTTAGATGGTGAGATCTGGTTATAGTGTTCCAAAGGAAGCTCAAGCAATCAGTCTTTTACCCATAATACTGAGAAAAGGCCTGTGTGTTTTTAGGAAGGAAGAATCAAGTAAAAACCAGGGAGTGACTACTATGTTCTAAGAAGCAGCCATGTCACCAAAATGTACTGCAGTCATATTTTGTTTCTAAAGTCTCCCATAAATTAAGAAATTCAAACCTAAATACTCGGAGTTTTGTTCTCCTTCCACTTCTTTGAGTGTTTAGGTAGTTCTTGGCAGCAGAGCGCAAAATCTGTGGCAAAAAAATTGAGCTGCTGAGAAAGGATTACCTTGAGTGACGGAATTTTCCAGTAGGACCTGAAGATACTATACATAATTCTTCTAAGAATGAAATTGTTTTCAGGTATTTCACATGCTGTGTGGCCTTTGGAAATGTGGAGGCTAATTAAGGATTAATTAAGGTAGGGGTAATCTCTTTCCGTCCTTCCCTTTCCATCATCTAATGATTTGTCACATGAATAAAGGTCAGGGCGACATAGCAAGTATAGTACAGAGAGTCTCATTTCTGCCTGTTTAAACATGTTACTGTTTATTGTGTAATGAACCTCTCAAAAATTATGTAATTATTTCTGGATATTGGTTATATGACAGCATAATTATAAAGCTAAATACACTGTTTTGCATACATATTTCTCATTTATCATATTTGAGCACTTTGGAGCACTGTTATTCCCTTTGCAAAGATAAGCCATTTTTCAAGTGTTATGTATGTTTAGAGGGCAACAGGGCTGATGGACAGAGTAGGCAAAGTGACCCACAAATGGTTATCTCAGAAGTGGACACAGTAAGTCCATGAAGAATTTTTACTTTACTCTGAACTCAGATTAGAGTAAAATGAGTGGGGCTGAAAAGTGTTAAGACTTCTCAGAGTCAGATAGCAATCCAAAAGCAGTAGTCTAGAAGACTAAAAATTGGAAGAGGGCTTTTGCCAGAGCCAACAGCTATTAGTTTTTAAGTGCAACATAATAAAGAACAAAGGAAGAAAAAGTGGAGGGCCTGTACCTGCTCGCACGTATGAAACCGTTTAATCTGCATAATCTGGAAGTCAGCAGAGCGGTTATTTATTGCCCTGTGAACCTTACCAACAGTTAAGATCATTCTTTTATGCAGTACATAAATCTGCCACTGGACTATCTTAGTTGTATACAGTCTTCACCTTTATTGAGCTATGTACATGTTTCATTAGACCTACAAAGTGTGAATGTGATGACTTTTTTCAGAATGATGTAACTATTCTCTGGAGTTCAGTTTTCTGGTGACTATGTCAAAAGCAGGTTTTTGCTAATGACAAGAATAATGTTTCAAATTAAAAAGGCAGTATTGTACTTTTAATACATCCTCAACTGTGTAGTTGAAGATTGATCCCTGGAGTGAGTTTTTCATCATATGGTGTTCTCCAGCAGAGGGAAGTAATGGGGCTAGGAAGATATTACCATTACCCTTTCAAGGCATCATGTTAACGAGTGAGGTGTTGACTCCCGAGCAAAATGCTACAGAGTGGAGTTAAAAGGCAATGAAATTTCTTAAATTTGAATTTAGGTATTCAAAAGACGTTTAGATGAGGCTCTAAGGGATATGATTTAGTGGGGGACTTGGTAGTGATAGGTTAATGGTTGGACCCGATGATCTTGGAGGTCTCTTCCAACCAGAACAATTCTATGATTCTAAATACTGCAAGCTAATGAGAGAGTCCAGTATTGTTTATAGCTAGTTGAGTTTAGTCAGCAGTTTTTCATACTGATTTTTTTTTCAGATTCATTGCTGTCCAGAAAAAGTTGTGGTATCTAATAAGAAATTAATAGCAAAGGGTTGCTGTAGCCATGATGGCCTACAGATAAAACCAAACAATGGTGATAGAGACAATTAACATCTTTTATTTCCTCTACTCCAAAGGTACAGGTTTGTCTTAAGTTGTCTAACTAACTAACTTATATTAAACTTAGAGCAATTATGTTCAAACTGTAATTAACCTGATGTTTCTTGCCTCTGTTTTAGATCTGAGTGCGTGTGACTCTGGATGTATGTGCACACAGTGAAAAAGGTATAAAGGAAAAGTAGCGGTTTGTCAGAACAAATGCATATTGCTGCACTGTCAGCACTGGGCTGTCATTACTGACGGCTGCTTCTCTGCCCATGGAAGCCACAAGAGTCATTGTGTTTCCGTAATTAGAAAATATTGAAGTTAGGGTTCCCGTAGCCCCGAAGCGTTGCCTGTGTGTTGTGCTCATACTTCAGTCTTCGTCTTTCTGAATGTGTTGTTTAGTGTGCATATATATCCTTATATAAATTTACACACAAACCAACAGGACTGAGTTAACATTGCTGTGAAAATTTTAACGCCAACATACATAGACTGAAGGTGTTATACCAAACTTCTTATAAAGAACAGGAAATAAGTGGAAATACACAGTTATATAGAGAATATAATCTTGGAGTTTTTTGCTTATTTGGTAGATTTTCTTCTAGGATTAGCAAGAACAGAAAATAGTTGTTAATATGGCATTCTGAAGAACTGTTTTTATCACATAAGCCATAAAACTATTTCTGAATGTGATTACATAAGTGGAGTAGGGCAAAGTGTTTGTGGTTGCGGTTCAGACAAGTATTTCGTAAAGCGTCACACAAAGAACAAGTCAATGTGATCACTGTGTGCAATGTTAAAACTAGGCTGCAGTTCAGCATACTGAGGAGAATAAGGGAAAGAGTACAAAGGTTCAAGCTCTGATTTTGGGTCAAAAATGTAGGGTTCCAGCTGCTTTTTGGCAACTTCCCTTGAACATGAAATTCTTACAGACAGGAATTCACACACTTGTTTAACATAGCACAATTTTAAGTATCTGGCTACTATCTCCCAGCTAGAAAACTGTAAAATTTAAGCTCCTATCTAGAGATGTAAATGTTCTGTACAAATTACAATATATATAATACATATATATATTGTAATTGTATATAATTATCTGTATCTATATATGCTGAGTAGACTGCAACTTCTGAAACCTGGATATTTCACTTAGGTGCATTAGCAAAAGGGGAGTAGGCAGTGGTGGTTGCATTAATATTGTCAGGGTATAGCTAGAAGGGTAAAAGACTTAAAACTGGCCAGAGCAAAGCCAGGAAATGCGCTGGTGAATATGTGTTTTAAGCAGTTCTGTACCATTTTTCTCTAGTCATTAGTAGCACCTTGTAAGTGAGCTGCGCAGCATTATTGCCAGAGAGACGTGTAGCGTATTCGGTATATGATTTGACAATGTAGCTGAACCAGTTTAGTTGCCAGCTTGTGCTAGCAGCAGCATTCCCCCGCTTCCCTCCCTGCTCATATTCATATGCTCCGACAGGTCCCTCCTGCCGTCACTGGCGGTCATCCGATCCCACAGTGACCTGTTCTGCAGGAGTGAGCTAGAAGAAAGTTAACTCAAAAGGGAAAAAAGAAAAAAGTCAGACAAGTTCTAGTGGAAATTTGGGGCAGATGGAGAAGTAAAATGCAACTTCTCATCTGGGGAGTTGCTAGCCTTTGCACTGCCTTGACAAAATTGTTGTAGGGTGTTGCCAAGCCTTTGCACTGCCTTGGCAA
Organism: Phoenicopterus ruber ruber; assembly: GCA_009819775.1. Classification (NCBI taxonomy): domain Eukaryota; kingdom Metazoa; phylum Chordata; class Aves; order Phoenicopteriformes; family Phoenicopteridae; genus Phoenicopterus; species Phoenicopterus ruber. The sequence goes on from CM020221.1 coordinate 5,102,220, forward strand.
TATTGTTGTAGGGTGCTGCTGGATGGTTGTAATTTGACCAGCATGGCAAACAAAATCTTCTCTCAATGTAAGTCTTGTTGAAGGTACAGATTCACATCATTTTGTCTCTTGTGATCCATCTATTTGGCCTCATCACCACCATTTTTTGAGCACCTGGCAGCAAGGCACCCTTCAGTGCAGGGCTATTACCTGCATTTTACATATGAGAAATTGAGGCCTAAAGAAGCTGAGTGACCTGTTAAGGTAACATAGAAAGTCTGTAACAGAGCAGAGAGTTGGATCATGGTCTCCTAGATCTTGAGTCAAGTAATCTAGCTCCTGGGCCGTTTTGCTACCTGTGAACCTTTTTGGCAAAAAGGGGAATTGCATAGACTGTAGTAATTCCTGTAAGTTTCTAAGCACCTTTGGGTGTGAATATGAGTTCTAAAATCCTGGATCTGTTGAAGTTAAAACCTATTTTGCTGTTGACTTTAGCAGGATTCAGATCTTGGTGAAAATACATGCTAACAGTTAGTAGAAGTTTGTAGCATCAAAATAATCTGGCATTAGCATAGTAACCCATGGAAATTACTACAAATAGAAAGGCTAGAGGAACTTTATTTGAATGTTGATTCTCATATACTGTATAAAACCATAATTCTGTTTGCCAGTCATTGCCAGCTCCAGACAAATTTCCCAATTTAATCCCAGTTTTGTAACTTTTACTAGATTGGCTTTTTGGCAGAGTTATTCTAAACCCAGTTAACAGTTTGTCTAAGAAACTGGCATATATTGCATCTCAGTGTCTGTTTTCAAGCTGTAACACTCCTTGGCTTCAAAGTCTAATCTAGGCTACTCTGACTGAAATCTTCTGTTTAGTTTGGATTCTCTCTCCCTCCCCCCCCACCTCCCCGCCCCTTTCAGCAGTGGGAATCAAAACCCAACAGATCCAACGTGCATGCTTTTCTTCATTTATGTCCCATGAAGAGGTATCAGTGAAGTGACTTATTTCTTGCAGATGAATTATGTTGGGCTGTCTTACATGGCAAAAGGCATGAATATCAAGCTATCAAAAAGTAAACACAAACCCTTGAAGAGTCTGGCAAGTCATCTGTGGTACACAGCTAGACTATTTGAAATACAGTACAGCTCAAAGTGATTGAGCAAGAGGAAAACAGAAGAGAAAGCAAATGAGGTTTGCATTGCCAACTCCCACAGACTTATCAGCTGGAGTGAGTGGCTTAGGAGTGTGCGTGAAAGCATGAGGAGCTCAGGTTCCCTTTCCTAGGTGATGAGTTCTGCAAGCCAGGATCGTTACCAGGAAAACTTGTCTGTACTTTGTTGTTGATTAGATCTAGATCTTGAGAAGACAGCTGCAAGTGGTTGTTCAACTATTCATTCTCATGATTATTGGAGTTTATACCTACTAATACCAAGATCTGGTAACTTGTTTTGGTCGGGTTCTTAAACTTCTTCTCATTTCTAGTACAGAGCAAACAAGCTTCTGTGAGGACTCCTTGTGGTTTAATTCCCATCCTTAGTCCAATATTGCCTACATTTGCTGACCTTTGAGAGATGATGTGAGGCTTGCTTTTGAGCAAGATTTTTGGAGTGGTTGAATTAAATGTAATTCTTGTGCTCTGGGGAACAGAGTTCTTGGTGATTCTTGGGACCTTTCTGAGGCTGACTGCCTAGAATGGGAACTGCGAGGAGATGATTCTGGTTTATCAGTGGTGAGGTGTTAGTGGTGATGTGCCTGTGTGGTGAGTTGGGTTCTGCATATGGCTTTACAGGCCGTGGTTTTTAATGATCTAAAAGCTTTTGGACAAACTCCGCATCTCTTCTGCTCTGAAATTCCTTATAAAGTATTCCCTAGCAAAAGTAAAGAATATTCATGTGAGAGCTGCATGTAATTTTCTACACAGCTGTAGGTTTACTTTTTGTCCTAAAAATAAGGCATGCTCTTATCTGGGTCTTACATAAGACACAACCAGCCAGCATTGCCACATGATATTCTTCATAGCAGTTGACACAGATATGTTAGCACAGTTTGTAGTTCTTATAACCAAAAGGTATAAACCAGGCCCAGGTACTTAACTCTCCTTTCCTTTATTATTGCATAGATAATGCCTTTATTTTTATTGCTGTACAGGATTTTGAGGTTTAATTACCTCATTTTTGTATTTTATATTATTTGTATAGCAAAGTTTTGAGGAGATAATATCATTAATTTCTAAGTTTTGCCTGTAAAGCTAAATTTCCTCTATTTATAGTCCCATTGGTGAAGCCTGTAAATGTTTTCAAATACCAAGGTAAAAGAATAAGTTTGCATTATACATTTATATTTTTTTCCATTTGCCAAAATCCCCCCAAATTTTCCGTCTGCCTTTTTCTCCCCACACCTCTTAGTGTTTCTACATGACATAATCTAACTGAACATTACCAAGATATTTTACTTGTAAGGAAGATAAAAGGCCCAATGGACTAGATGATTGACATTTTTGGGGAAGTGCAGATAACACTGGCTGTGCTCTCCTTTCATCAAATGGTGCAGTAGGCCAGACACTCACTGAGGTTCTGAGACTTGAATGCTTTGTCTCACAGCATTTCAACCTCGGTCTCCAAGAGGAAGCTCTGAGCTCCATGCTAATAAAACATTATAGGGGTGGAGATGAGTGGACAGGGAAGTTCTTTGTCCTTCTTGTCCTTTTTCACTTTGCAGAAATACTGAAACATCCGCTACAGCAAGACAAGAATCCAGGTGTTTGTCCTAGTTCCTAGGCAGGAGAGTGATTCTCTTTTTCTCTCTCTCTCTGTCTGTCTTTTGTTTCTTTTCTCCAACACAAACTGGAAGAAAGGATTCTAGCAGCTTCCTCAAACAACCCTAACCATTAAGCTGAAATGCTCTCTGAAATGTCCTGCTAAAGGAGGGCCTGTTCCACACTGCCTGAAAGTCTTACGTTTTATTCATGGAGCTGGAGAGGGTGAGAGAAGGGCTCAGGTCTCCTGTTACAGGAGCTGTTCTGAAAGGTGCCAGTTCCAGATTTTTATCCTGCTGATAAAGAACGCTTAATTTTTTGTGCAACCTGGGGCAGCACCAACAGTACACGTACCCACTGCCAAGGAGTTAGGCTGTCCTTACGGGAGTTAAGAGTTATGAATTCGCCTGTCTTCAGGCCAGGGAAGAAACTGAGTTAAGTCTCCTATACCCTGGGATTTGTCCTAACCTCTTCCTGCAATTGCATAAAGCTAATCCTCATTCAGTGTATCTTCTGTTTGAAAGAACTGAGCAAATCTGACTGAAGACGTTTGGTATAACACATTTTTTTTTCAACACTCCTAATTGTGATGAAATTTCACCTGGCAATATAGCATACTACCATCTGCATAAATGATAGGTATGGTGTGTTTTTTCTGGTAAAAATGACAGCTTGTTATTGCACGTACTTGATCAAAGTCGCAGCTAGAATCTAGGCAAAATCATATTTGTATTTCTGTCAGCACTGCATGATTATCCTAGTTGTAGAAGACCAGAGACTAATCTGTTCTGTCTCATGCAACATCAGCAAAATTACCAACTATGTTCTGATTCTGAATTTCTTTATTGTTGGTGATGAATGATGAAACAGAAGGAGAACATCTGGATTGTTAGGTATCATGCTGAGTGCATAATGCTGACACTTTGGAAAATCTTGACTTGTAAGCTAAACACTTGTCATATGGAAGTCAATAATAGATAATAAATAGATCACCAGGATGTAAATCACTCATGTTCATTACTGCACTTTATATAGTAATATAAGACAATACTAGTGCTTTAAGGCACAGACTTGTTATCTGCAGCTTTCATTCTGGATGATCCCTACATGCTCTGCGGGTACTGGAAAGGAGACCAAATGCTGCTATTGAAATATGGGGTTACAATACCATTCTCTGAATATCAAATGTGTCCTATAGCGTATTTTTGAGAAGGAATTTTTAAAATAGCATGTAGAAAATACAAGGAAGCCAACACTTTGAGATTCTTATTGGATGCTGTACTCCATTCATTGTTCAGTGCTCTCTCACACAGTGGAGAGTTGCATTTGTGTTTATGAGAAAGTGAATAAAAGAAGCCCTTCTCTACCATTATAATAATCAGTTTAATGCAGATATGCTATATATAGGACGAAAATGTCTGCTTTTTAATTCTGTGTTAACTACAAGAGGAAAAAACAGGACAAAATCTATGGGTGTGAATCCAGCACTCCAACATATTATTCTCACGATGTTGATTGTTCTATAAACGGCAAAGCAATAGGAATTCTGGAAAATACTGTGCATCCTCTCATCTCTTTAAATAATCACTGCTTTCACTGAGGAGAAAACTCAGACTTGAATTTGCTGGAGTCAATCTGAGCAGTGGTTTTCCTGGATGTGGAGGAATAAAATCAGAAGTGATAAAGTGGGAACTAAGGGGAAAAAGAGGGAACTTCTATTGAGTATCCTAAAATTGTTCTCTAGTTCATTACCATTGGCATTCTACTTACCATAACAATTTGAGAAGTGCCAGCTTTGAAGTTTTTCAGTGTTTGGGGGATTTGGGAATCAAGATTTTGGTTTGTTCTCATACAAAATGGCAAATAAGTGTATAAATAACTTTTGCTGTCAGCAGATAACTTTGACACTAGTAGTGATCATTGTTTCTAAAGGGGTTACCATGCAGTTAACTCAAAAGACTGATTGGTATTTCACAGTAGCTCTCTAAATAATTTGTCTTACCACCATAGCAAGTACAAATTGTAACACTTGTGATTCATCTGCAAAACATACCGCTTGCCAGTTGTTTTACTCAAAGTGCTTTGGCAGCATGATCTGTCAGAAGGAAAGGTCAACAGCAACATTAAAAAAACAGGGATTACGCTGCAGTTGTCCACAGAGGGTAATTTGCTCTAGTGGCTCCATGGCTTTTTGCTTATCTTTGCATGTTCTCTGTCAGAAGGACTAACAAATGTTGTGAAAAGTTCCCTGGTTGACAACAGATCAAGGTAAACCCTTATTTGCTGCTTTAAGCCTGAGCTGGCGGGACATCTATGGAGGGCTCTGTGGCCAAGGTGAGAGTAGCATCATCACCTATAGACAGAACAGCTATCTAGCAGTCCTTGGTGTGTCCTACTGTTATTTGAGGGTGGTTGAACCCGATTTACAGTGATTTCAACCTCAAAATATTATTTCATTTTTTATTTCTTCTTTAATTTCATAGACACTGCCCAGATCCGGTGAATTTATTGATTCCAGTTAAGAATGAACTGATATTTAGTTCCTTGAACTTTGTAAAAGGCTTGTTATTTTGCTAAACTCTAATAATGCTAGGCCTAAAGTTCGGTGTATGCCAGTAGCAGCTGCCAAAAACTTTAAGTTCCTAACAAGTCCCTGTCAGTGGGAGACTTGGAAAAATAGGTTTAATGCTAAAAATTGAATACTGCATTTTAGTTCAACCAAAGTAAAAACAGAAACCTTTTCTTAAACAGTTTGATTATTTTACTCCTTAATTTGTGTTAAAAATATACAGTGTATAAATGTATATGTGTGCAATGAGTTGAGCAACTTGTAAAGTGAAAAAATGAAATCCAATGTATAGAAGCTTCCAGGAAAATAAAAAAGTTTTACATTCGTACTGGTCTCTAATAGAGATGATCAGACATTAAAAATGCTACTCAGTCACAAAGTAAACCCTCTACAGCTGCATCCCCTCATACTTCCTGTTTAAAGCTCCAGTTTGCTATTCCAAACCAGTACCACAAAAGCTCACTCTGCAAAGCAGTGTAGCAGCTCAGCCACACAAACACCTTTTGTTCCACAAGTCATAATACACGTCTTGTTCATGAGAGAAATTTATTTTAATAACACTCAATTTTCTTACCTGCTGACTACTTTGTTGATTAACATCCTCTCTGAAATGCAGTTTTCTTTCCAGGTCCTTTACAAGTGCAGCTTTATTTTCTCGAATAGAATCATCTGTTGCTAACGGCAGAGGCTTCAGATTTTTCTTTGTTAATCCCTGGGTTGGGCTATTAAAAGAAAATTCTGGTACTAACATGCGGCAACCAGCATTTTTTTTTTTTTTTTTTTTGTAACCTGTGTGATATGATACATTATGCTTCAGTTGTCTGGAGGAACCTATTATTTATTTATGTAGAAGCCAAAGCACAATATGGGATTTGATTTTGTTTTTGTACTATTTTAATGGTGCATCCCATTCCCATGCTAGTAGGAATTAAGGACACGCATCTTAAAGAGAATAAGCATTATAATACTATAATAAGCATCTAAGTTTCATTTATATTTATTCTGGAATAATGGCGTCACAATGAATGCTAAAGAAATGTGTATAGGTGTTACCATAGGTATACAATTTGTACATTTTACTGTATCAGGCAATAATTTAAAAGTTAATACAATTTCTCATTGATCTTTATCTTATATCTTCATTGACAATTTAGTCTTTCCATGAACTCTTACTTCTTTCATTTCTCTCACCCCTTTATGACAGCTAACATCAACAGTTCTTTTTATTTCATAGATGTAGTCTGTTTTATTTTAGTAAGGTTTGAAAATAGTTTAATGAAAAAATTTGAAGGCAGGATTTCTTGGCACACAGAGTGGTGAATGTTATGTACACAGGGACACTTTTTTCTGTTATAATTACAGATTGGTTGATGTAGTATCAGCAGGATAGTTAGGAGATTGTGGCTTACTGATGGGTATCGCTACCTTGAAGTGTACCATTGGTAAAAGTGGGAAATAGTCCTTGCTTTGTGCAGAATTTGGAGTTCTATGGATAAAAAGTTGTATCAATCTACTGGTGCTAGCGTGCTAACACAGGGTTCACATAGTCCATAAGAGGGATATTAATTTCAACTCTATTAGTAAAGAAGGAATTCTTAAGGCCACAACCTTTCCAGTACGTCATCATCTTTATTTGCTTGTATGGTGGTAGCCATTTTGTCACAGAAATCATGCGGGCTGTCGAATTAAAATATTTATGTGCAAACCATTAACTCCCCTGAGATTTTCTGGGGGACTTTAAATACAGAAAGTATTGCAACCAGAAAAATACTGTTACATAAGTTATTTCTTAGATTTACCTGGACTAAGAAATAACTTATATTATGAGGTACCTTTTTAAAATTTTACTCGTTGCTTACAATAGGTAAGAATGTTTTTGTAGCTCATACAGGCAAATGGTCTTAGAGTGACTTATCCTGCAAGCTCATGAAATCTCTTTTCTCGCACTAGTACAGTCTTACGAATCTCTGAGCCCCCAAATTCTTGTATATATCTGTTTATAAACTCCCATTTCTCTATCTTGACTTTATCTTACCCTTGATGTATCTTCTTATAGAAGCTACTATCCCTTCCTTTCTTAACTGAATGTAAAGGTTAGATGAAGTGACCAGATTATACGAATAACTCGCTTTTCTATTTTATGAATGACTTGAATTTCAGTAAACTCCTCACTGGACCCTTGAACAGAAATACATCTTAGTTTCCTTTATGAGTATTTCTTGTCTCTGCTTCTGCACATATGGTTTATGCTACTTACGTGGCTGGTGTACTTCTGGGCAGTCCCATAGCATTGGTTGATGGCACAGTAGGAAGTGAAGGAAGAACAGCACTAAGGAAAGCTACTGGATTCTGAATCCGGCCAGTTGGGGAGATAGGAGCAGGAGTCACACTCTGCGGCTGGAACTGTTTTACACTAGATGTAGAAAGTGTTAACGGAGGCACCATGGATTCTTTAGGGCTTGGTAGAGACTGTTCACTTTTGCTTGTAAACCCTCCTGAAGACCTTGATTGGGCAAGTGGAGGATTTCCTGTGAAGTTTTCCTTGTTATTTGTTCTTTGAGTTCCTTGAGGGACATTGCTGAATGTTGTAACTGAGGAGCTAGAAGAGGAGCTGGCAGGCGGTGTGGTTTGTGATGGTAGGAACTGCTTAGGTCGGGTATAGCTGAATGCTTGGGAAGCAGAGGCTTTGCTTTGTTTGTACGTGGTTGAGTTGGACTGTTGATGGAGTGAAGTAGCAGAATTCAGTGAAGCTGTGTTGAACGACAACTCTCTTGTAGATGTCTGATGCACCTGCTGTTGTTCAAGCAAGACCTGGTTGTGGAGCTGTTTTAACTGGGTCTGATCACTGCATAGAAAACAAAGGTGAGCAAAATTGGTCATGAGCCCTGAATGTGCTGGCTGACTACATTTCCACATGTGAATTGCGAGAGAAATATTTTATGGCCTGTGATACAGTAAGAGGTAGGGGAAACTGCTACATGACATATTCTCTGACATTATGAGAAGAGCATAATACTAGTTTGCTACTAAAATAAACTTTTCCTTCCTCTCCCCTTTTTTTGCCAGATGCACAAAAGCTTTTAGTCTGAAAATTATTGACTGAAGATGATTCTTACATTTTTAACACATGAAATATAAATATAAATCTTACTTGAAGATACTTAAGGGATAGCATTGTCAAATTGTGCTCTATGTCACCTTAGTACCTCTCTGCTTGTGTAACTAAGACTAGGATTTGGTTTATCGGATTTTAAATGAGCATTTGTAAGCCAGATTGCAGCTATTTAGCTCCTATTAAAGTGGGTTCTGAAACCAGCATTTTGGCTAATAAAGCTTTGTAATAATCCACCAAAAGAGATATTACCAACGTAGTTTAGGTGGTGTTGACATTCAGTGACAGGCAGGAGTGCATAATTCAGAAAGGATTTGTATTTCATGCAGTTGTTGTTTCCTAGATGCTGTCTACTGTATATGTCTTCAGGGCTTTTTTACTTTGCAATTAAGGAAAATTATTTTGCCTTTTCAAGTGGTTTATTTAGTTATTATGTATATGGAAATACAGCATATGGAAAACAGGCTAACTTTTCCCCTTCCAAAAAAAAAAAAAAAGGACATAGAGGATATGGAAAATGTAATCATGTAATAAATGTTATCATGTAATAAATTGTCGAGTATTAAATTACTGTTGTTAAAAAGAGGAAAATGTAGCAGTAGAGACCAACCAAAACTGGTAGTGACAAACCAAATACATGAAGTCAACAGAACTTCCTTTTATTTAAAAGAATTATTGTTTCTATAATGTACTAAGCAAAAATCACATTAAAGGTTGATAAAGATAGCAATTTCAAGCTTTCAAAAAGTAGAATGTTAGAGAGCTAGAAGCTGTGCAATTCTGAGTTTGTGTCCTTCATATATACATCTGCATAATAATGCACTCCTTTGTTACAGGTTTGGGGGTGGGAGGTTGAGAGAAATTCCGCTTTATGGAAGCGTTAGGCAACTTAAATACTACTTCTGCTCCCCCTTAAACACAATATAGCTCTGAAAGTAAATAGGGCTGTGAATATGGGCTTAACAAAAAAACACTGCTCCAAGTTCTTCCTCTCCTACATGGTATGTAAGTTCTCTGTCTTCTCACCTGTAATGTTTATGCTATGAAATTACATCCCTGCTTAAGAGTACCAATGAATTACTTTATGAAGTCCTTCCTGAGCCTTTAGTTAAAGCTTCTGCCTATTTAAGAAATTAAATGAAGGACTCTGCATGCTTTTTGTTAGACTAGATCTGGGAGTTTTCAAAAATGCTGAAAAGATATTTCTTAATAAACTGCGGTGCAAATTCCATACATCGTCCTCTAAGAAAACTACATTACTTCTTAAAATTTCCCCTTGAGCTCACAGTGCACTAATCATGCAGGTGCTTTTTAGTTCAAGTGGTTTCACATTATCAATCTTTTCCAAGTATTTTATCTTTTTTAGGTGGAGATTGCGTTTGTGAGACATGAAAGTTGTGAGGCATGGCCACTGGGACTACAGTTGCTAGCTAGTTGCTAGCCCATACTGTGTATAAGACTGAATATGTCTGGTTTTGGCAAAATTGCTTATTCAGAATAGAGTGAGGTATACTTGAAGAACGTGCTTTTATTTTGCCTGTGTAAAAGCAATGTTGTTCACCTTTTGTTTGCAGCAGAAAACATTGTGGAATTAAATAAATTTCAAAGGGAAAACATTTTCCTTTTAAAACTGGAGAACACTTTTCCCAAGAGGAATATACAGAAAAAAAAATCTAGCTCTGCAGAACATGTTTTCTAAGAGTATGGTTAATTAGGCCAGCACCGTGTGATACTGACTGTCTTTTTGTTCGGCGTTTGCGTGTTTTGCTCTAGTGCAATAGTGTCTTGGTCTATGAATACTAAATAATATCAGTGATGCTCCTGAGACTTCGAATCCCTTTTACTTACAGCTTTGGTTTAGCCAGTACTGGGGGGGGTTCCTTGGATGGCGATGTTGGCTCTGGGATTTTCATTGTCTGTCCATTTATCCTCTCTTGGAAATAGTTGGGTCTGATTTGGTTTGTAGCGCCAGGTCCATCCTCTGGTGATTCGCTTCCTTTATCATCATCAGGCAGCTTGAAGTGCACACGGAGACCTATCTTGGAACTCGATCTGGGTTCATTATGGTTCACAAGAACACCTTCAAGTTTAGGTTTGGGGGTTTGATTTACTACACGATGGGAAGGAGTACGTGGGGGAGGTTGATGTTCAGCAGCAATTAAGTTGATTGAGCTCATTGTGTGAAGGGTAGCAGCATTACTACTGTCTTCAGATGCTGAAATAGCAAATATCAAACTTTTGGTGATATGTAAATGCCATAAATTACAGTGAAATGAAATCACAAAAGTTACAGTTGGAAGAACTCACTCTGATGTCCTTCCAGCTCTTGGACTAAGTTATTTGACCTCGTTTGTTTAACAACAAATTCCCTTAACAAAGGAATATTGTAAAGGCAGGGCAAAAAGAGACACAGTTCTCGTTTGGAAAATCCAGCAGTGGTCTTCAGTCATGTCCCCTGTGGATTCCACTAGCATCTTTGAAATACAAACTTTCTTTTCAGAGAATTCTCTAACTTTTTAGTTATGGAGAACACTGCCAGAACTTGAGCTCAATTGGAGTCAACAGTGCACTATCCTTTTATGTGCTGTACTTTGCTCGCCTAACTGCTTAGTGCCTTGGCAACATAAATCATGTTGGCAGTATGAAGGAGTCTGTTTTGAGGTTTCCTCCTTTGGGCTCTGCACAAAGGGTTATTGAAACAGCAAACCAGACAGTCCATGGAGATTCCAAAAGTGGTTATTGCCCAAATCTTGAGGTCAGCAAGAGTTGTGTTTTTGGAAGGGCTGTGTGGGATTCATTCCCTAATGTTCCTTGTTCCTTCGCATCTCTAATTGGGGAAGGACACTTTGAAAAGACATAGCAATCTGAATGTTCGATAAGCAGCCTGGACTGCACAGCAGCAGCCTGCTCTGCTTGTGTTTACTAGCAAGCAAAGGACTAAAACAAACTCTTACCTCTGACAGTTAGACGAGCTATACTAGATACTGTGCCGTATTTATTGCTTGCAGTACAGGTGAAACTGCCAGAATCTTCTGAAAATACTTCAGCAATGACGAGAGTACAAATTTCCTCTGCAAAGCATCAGAGCAGTATTATTACTTGAAGTGAACATACATTGAACAAATGCACAAAGCCTTGACTACCCTCAGGGACATTTCCTTAAGGTTTTCCACCTTGCTCAGTTTGATTTTAGTTTCATCAGTATTATCAATTTTGGCAGCCTTTGTGTGCAGCAGCTGTTATCAGCATTGTCTGCAGCAGCTGGTACCCTCTGTGCTCCAGCACGCCCAATGAAAGTGAAGAACAGGTGTCAGCAGTGTTTGGAAAACATTAGAAAATGTTTTCCTAATCACATGAAGTACAGACTTTCTCTCGGAAGAACTTAAAATTTAATTTGGAGAAATATAGTGTACTCTATACTCCCAACTCACTAAAATATATGTATTTTTATCTCTTTGCAAATTGAAAGATTAGTTTTAATTAACTGGGAACAATTCAAGTGGAGTCACTCTGTAAGGCGAAGAAATACAAGACACATCCATATAGGCTGGCATTTTCCAAAAGTACGAGTGCAGATTTGCAGATAGAGGGGATTGAGCTAATTGTGCTTGTAGAAAGTTGCCTTTTCACTTCTTTGTGAAGAAGACTAACGGGCACCAAAAATGTGCTAGCAAAATTGTACTAGGAAAAATTGAATTCTGTATTGAAAAGTTAATCTGGGGTTATGACATTCCTGTCTGACCAGTATCTGACAGGTCCGGGCAGTACCAGCTAATAAATACCTATGGTGACGGGATTTTAAGTCTTTCATTTGCCTGAGTAGCTGGGATGGGGAGGGAGAGTAACATCTAACAGCATTTCTTCAACTAGTCGGTGACTATTTTGCTATCATTTTGCAAGAAACTTTCCTAAAACCCTACGCGATTAATATTTTATTTCTGCAGAAGACCATACCACACTTAAACCTGACTGTTTCATGTCATCACTGAGGAAAATCTAGTAGCAACAAAGAGATTATTTGCTAACAATTATAGGAGAATAATAGTTTATTATAGTACTAGGATTATAGAACTAGTTTAAGGCATTATAGTATCTAGTTTATAGTACTTGGATTTGCCAACCACTGCATGCATGGAAATCCAGATTCCTTCTGAATGAGCAGCAGGTGATGAGGCAGTGACAACTGCACCCAACTGATTACCCTCTAAAAACTGCTTCACATTACTCAGCAGTGATGCCACTGGACAGTAAAGGAACAGCATCGGTGGGTTCTGGTAGAAGCTCCATTTATTCATTCCTGAGTCACAGAGAGAGACATTGCAGAGAGAGGGTGTCTCTTTCAAGACTATTTTTGGGGTAAAAAACTTTTAATAGGGCAAGGAGAAGAGTTACAGAAGTTTATATTCCATAAGAATTATAATAATTATAATAATACTTCTTCGGTAATTTTCTGTCTTAAGAGGGGCAGTGTTATATTTTTAATAGTGAAAAGCATAACAGGGAGAGTGATTGTCTCATGGAGAAGTAATCAAAATCTATAAGGCTCCTTTGCTCAAATCATGCAGAGTAGCCTACATTCTGCTCTGACCCTTGAAATTAGCAAATGCAGCCACTTTTATAGGATTTGCTGATATCAGGGGTGGAACACCTGATGTGATACTCTCGTATTACGCTGGTAGGGAGCAAAGGGAATGGCTGACATGGCTAAACATCTGATGCAATGTTCCCTAACTGGTAAACTAGATAAAAATAGCTCAGTCCTACATCATCTGGTGTACTTCTGAACCTCAGATATACAGAGGACCCTCATACATTAATTTTGTTAATCTTTAGCTCATAAGCTGGTAACATTTAGGTCCTAAGTTAGAACTGGGTCAAAGCAGAATGGAAACATTATTTTCTTCAAAAGTGATAGAATTAATTCAAATTATATGTTTATGGAACAGTCTACAGTGAAGTGCCTCTCACTAGTAGCTATAGAACATGGGGAAAAGAAGAAATTATGTTAATTAAATTATGGAGTTTAAATAATTAATATTTTGTGCGGTTAAATTACCACATTTGTATAATCAAAAAGTATGAGCCTTTTGATGATCCTCACCTGGTTCAGCCATAGATCGTGGTTCTAAAGGGAAGAAGAACAGAATTAGTAGATTGAATATACTTACTTTTGCCAATAACTTTTTTTTTCTTAAGCACTAAATATGAAGCTTGATCTTCTCAATATGACGGAATACTCCTTTTGATCCAATTTGCTGTTTAAGGGGTGGTGGAGACAGCCAGGCCTTGTACTCAATGGTATGTCAAATCCACTGAACAACATGAACACTTATGAACACTTTTGAGAACTTAAGGAATAGGAAATAAATTCTGCAAGAAGTATTTTTTTTTTATTTTAGTACTACTTTATTATGTCTTGAAGACAATTTCTGAAACTATTACACACATGAAATCAAGTTATGATAAAACATTGTTTCATTTAGGTTTGATTCAGTGTGGTATTTAAGGAATTTCTATTGAGTTGTAGCAATTTTAGCATTCCGGTGACTTACAAGAAAACTGCAGGTGTTTCAACTGCATTTGAAAATTAAAGCAGAAGTGTATGTTTACAACCTGTCATGTATCATGTGCACACACATGTACGTGTAAGCATGCTAATGTGTACCTCAGGTTACTTTTGTGGATAAATAAGCAATCCGCTGCCCATAGGCACTATTATAGTAGCACTTAACTAAAAGATGAGGGATTTACGGGCAATGGAACTCTACATAAATGGTGCAAAACCAAACAGCAGAAGTAAGGCTGAATTAGAAAAGGACATTGAAGTGGCAAAGGGATCAAAGCAGAAGGCAAAACTATTCAATATTTTGGGGAATCTCAGACAAATACTACCTGCGAGTATGCTGTTCAGTTCATCCACAGTTTTGGCTTCTGGAACCCAGATTTATTGCCATAAATATGGCTTACATAGTTCTTACCATTGTAATAAGAAATCCAAACTGTTGCTATATTAGCAATTTTGTTCCTTGCCTATATTTTATTAGACACAGTATTTCGACACAGGAAACATACTTTTCTGTAATATCCTAAAATCTGGAGAATCTTCTATCAGTGTTCCTTCTCTATACCATTCAACCTTTGGGGAAGGAGCTCCTTTCACCCGACATTCAAAGACAACAAGCTGCCCCTCAGAAGCTGAAATATCCTGTAACATCTAATAGAGAAAATGAATAGACAGTCAGTAAATGTCTTATTGGTCTGGAAGTAATACTGATTTCAGTAAGATTTCATAAAGCCACTTAAATCCTTGAATGGCTTAAGAAATGCATAATTCCTTTTTTTATCTTTGATAGCTAGAAAATTTTAATTATCTCTCCATACAATTAACTGACCTGTTTAGTTTTCAAATATGTCATAGAACAAATTACCTTTGTGAATACAGGAGCAGCAATTATAGGTCTTCCATCGAGTCCTTGCAAATAGTTAGTGGGGCTTTGAGCCTGTAGATTACAAAGCATCACATGAGGGTGTTTAGGTGTACACAGGTTATTTTTCAACATACAGGAGAAACATGCTTTTGGAATGACACAAAAGAGATTTTGGTGGGTGAAGTCCAAAGGAAAATATTTAATGCAATGAGTAGATGTTGCACTACTGTAGACAACTGTTAGAGATCTTCCTGGATGGGTTACTGCCTGAGTAACAAAAATGCTCTTATTGCCTTATTGAGTTAATCACGGCAAGGAAACGTCACTGTAGTGCATTATAACATCTTTCAGTAATACTTCACTAAGGCAGATCTATGTAGGCTGCTTGGCGGTAGTCTCCTTTTAAAAATTCTTAGGTACAAAATATTTATGGATGTTAATAAGGAAAAGTTAAGTCAAGTCATGTGTGTGACTGCTATTGTAATTCTTCTCCTCTGCCAAAACCAAACAATGTGCAGAGGTGGAATATCACCCTATTGATCCTACTCAGTGAAATCAGAATGAAATTATTCTCCTCCTGGAAAACTTCCTTATATAACTTGATGAATAGAGTTTTTCAATTTAGTGAAATAGAAACTGCCTCAGAACAGCAGAATTAATGATTCAATATCTCAGGAAACATAGCCAAATTTTATAGATGGTGTCTTATAAGCCAACAAAATTAAAAGGGATAATTTTTGAGATAACTATCACTCTTGACTTAGGCAACCTCTGTCAAAATAGCAAAATGTCACAAAGGCTTAGTTCTGTTCTCTCTGTAGTCAAAAGTAAACGTGCATTACTTCACCTATTCAGTATCTGTTTATTGGTTACCACCTAATTCTAGGCTGTAAACATTGAAAAGGCAGTGTAAAGCACGTTTCTCATTAACTTTTCAGATTTATTTTTAAGTAAATATGGCTCTTCTTTCCCATTAGGAAAGAATTCACAGTTATGAATATTCTGATAATTTGCAACAAAAAGGACTTGAACTGCATGCTAACATTAATTAGAAGCTCTTCGATATGGATATTAAAATGTTATGTGGTAAATAAGCATATCTACATATAAAGTAAACATAGTAGTGAAATGATTTAGCTTAAAATAAGTTTCATTGAAAGAAAATGATTTCAAGTGAGTTCTGTAGAGGGGGAGAGGAAAAAGTTATAGGCTGTCGCTATTGAAAGTGAATGAGTCAGTCTGCAATGAGGAGAGGCCAGTGAGTTGACTTACACATCCAAGTGCCCTTCATGGCATGCAGTCTCTGACCTGCTGGAGTGCACACTGATTACTGCCGCTGGCTGAGCTAGTGGCAGCTGCTCCTTCTGCTCACTGCCGCAGAGATGCCTGAAACCTGGGGATGAAAGGTTCCCTTCCCTTTGCCAGGTGCTAAAGGTTAGCTAGTAGGCAGGACATCTCTTCTGTGTATGCAACTACTGTATGGCTGTAAGGTTCAAAGCTGAAGTTCAACAGCAAAGCAAAAACTAGAAAATTTGGGAGCTCTGAGTCACAAACTGTAGAAGAAACACCTTTTTAAGAGCTTGCTTTTGGTCCTTGAAATTCACCGTATTGTCTCCCCTACCTGATTAACTGGTGTTGATGCAGGCTGGACGGGTACAGACACAGGCTGAACCATGGCAGATGGTGCCTTGGAGATTTCTTGATGCTTAGTTGCAGTTCTAACAGCAGGAGATGCTGCATTCAAGGAGGTGTCAGCTGGCCTTGGTTTGCTGTGAAATATTAACCAAAAACAAGTTCTCTAATTGGAACCTAGAGCTATATGTGTGTCCCTTAGTCATGTCTGTCCCAGCTACACGTCAACCCCAGCCTCACTTCTGGGATTGAATTCCAATTGATCTAAGCTGATACGTTCTCCTATGTAAACTGCATTTTATAAGAATCAGGCTGCATATCTTGCCACTCTAATCTCTCATACTTAGTTCAGTTACACCAAGAAATGGTCTGGATTAACCCAATTGTGGCCTGAAAGCTGCTGTTACCAGCCCTAAGCAGCATGAGAGAGCAATGCTAGTTTCTCAGAGGACAGTGCTAGTTTCTCTTGCACTGCTCCTTGGGCTTGTATGAAGATTTGGGCCTACAAGGTAATGAAAATACCATGGTCTGCTTGGATACAGATTCAATAATTTACTGCTGAAAAATAAAGAGAGAGAGGTATGCTTTCTGACCAAGGTGTCATGTAATTTTGGTACTGTACAGGTTGGCACCTCTTCACTTCTTCTAGGTTGTTTTCTATATGGAAGTAAAAGAGTTGACCCTATTTATTTTTATTGCTAAGTAAAATAATGCAGACAATGAGGAGATGGTCTTTTTATTCAGTTTGAGGTATGCACTGGCTGCTCTGGAATGTACCACAGGTGCCCCCAGGAAAGCCAGCCTTCAAACCAGAGGAAGCCTTACTCAGAGTGAACATACAGTTGTTGCGATCACTGATTTCTCTTTTGAAATTGTGAACTTTTTTTTGCACCTGTTCTCATAGTAGTTCCTTTTAATTGCAGGTGCTCAGATTCATGTGATGACAGCTGGAAGCTAAGCAAAAATAAGACACTGATTATACCCAAACCTGATCTTTCATAATTCTATCATTTGAGGACTTCCCGCTACAATGTCAGAGTAGCATTCTTTTTTTTCTAAGAAATACAGAATGCAATACAGTACTTCACAATTTAATGAGGTAAGCAACTTAGAGATGCCATCAAGTGATCAGGATCATGATCAACATACATTAACACCTAATGAGATGAATAAGGAAAAATGTTATGCCTGAGACATTTGGAAAAGTCTGAGCTAGAACTATGAAAAACTTAGCAATTCATCCCAAAACCTTTGAGATCTTCTTGATCTTAAGTTTTATATTAAAGCCTTACATTTATCAAAGTCCATTAACCAACCTGATCTGGAGTAGATCTGACCAATCTGACTTTGAAGTAAAAATCGCCTAAGACAGGATTTGCTGTCAGCCTGAGGTCTTCAGTCAGACACACTGCAGTGTTTTGTATGTGTATTTTAAAAGAAAATGACATTTGTAAGGAGTATAACCCTCCTTAATAAATAGTGGAAAAAAAACAGGGTGCATAAGTCTATCTGATTAAAATTTCCTCTTTATAAAGCACTGGTTGCTTTTGGGGTTGAATTAATGCATACAAAGGAGTTCAGAATAAAAGATTGATTATTTTAGTTTTCAACCAGTCCGACTCCCTTTCCAGTTAATAGAAACACTTTCATTCTGAAAGACTATAGATTTTAACAGCATTGGATCAGGTTCTAAATGCACAAGGAATGGATTTCATTTAGGAAAAATAAAATTATTTCGCAGGTTTTAGATTACATCTGACACCTTTTCTTTCTTTCTCTAATTAAGTAGTCTTTTATACCCATCATTTCAGTTTACTCTAGTTCATATGTATTCATTTCCTTATCTTAAATCTAAATAATCCATGTATAGCCTTCTTCTGCCAAAAACTTCATGACATCCATATTTTCACGTGAGAAATTTTACTACACTGTTTTTCCAAGTCAGACGCTTAAATCAGCATTTACGTTGGGTCTAGTCAAATGGCATCTGTTTTAGTAAATTAATTTTAATAGTTTAATCTTTAAGGTTAACTTATTTCTTCTTATGTTTATATTTAATATTAAAGTTTCAATTCTTAAGCTAAAGTTGAGTACGCACAAGCAGATGTGTATTTGTTCCATACTATTTGTAAAGCAAACAAACAAACACACAAACAAAACCCAACCCAGCCAAATCCCAAACAAAAGCCTAATGTGTTGGAAGTTCCAAAATATTAATGGAAATGGAAATGTCTACACTTGTGGGGTTTTTTAACTGTAAGAAATATGGAAGATATAATTGATTTTAAACTTACTGATCCATTTCGTCTTTGATGATTTCACCTTCAGAGTCAGAAGAAGAGACTCCTATGAGAAAGGAAAAAAAAAAAACCACTTAGCAGAGGGGTTATTGGAGAAGTTTAGCTATGAATGATATAAACCTTTATTCAAACTTCCTCTAGGGCATTCTAAGGATATATATTATAAAGCTATGCCACATTGCAGTGGAAATGAACCAACATTGCATACTGTGTAAGATGCAGAACTACTATTGACATAAGGCAGATTTGGGATGAGGTGCAACTGAAATGAGGAAAACAGCATCCAAGAGTGAATGTATACCTGGGTCTTCATCAGGTTCTCTTTAAAATGCCACTAGTACGATTTAGTCTGTAATTGCTGTTGTGAATCAAGAGCTTTTTTCTTCTCAGACACCTGATGCTGCCAGGTTTTTAAAAAAAGGGGGGGAAAAAGAGAGAGACCTAGAATCATAGCTATTATTCTTAAACCAGTGCCTTGTATCATAGTTTGGAGCAGATACTAGCTCAGTTTACTAACAGCTGTCTTACTGAGACATTTTACACTTCTGATTCAGCCTTCACTGCATTTGGAATTTGTATTTTCTCTGCAGTTTCTGCCAGTGAGCATCTCCATCAGCCATGGCTTCCATCCAGCATCCCCTGAGCTAGGTAAAAGCAGGCCTTGGCCCCAGTCTCGAGAACTAGTAAATCCCTGCCAAGCACAGACATCTCCCATTAATGTCAGGGGCAGTGCAGATACTAAAAAAGGATTCGTCCTTTCACTGTCAGATTAGAGACGTGAAAGAAGAATAACAGTAGAGCAAAATTAACCTTGTATTAAGTAGGGTAGGTGCTTTAATTTATGAATGGTCCCACTGTTGTCAGTGATGGTACTCTTATATTTCTCTGCCTGAGAAATGGAAAAAAGACAAAAGGAAAAAAAAAAAAGATTCTATGTGTTTATTTTGAATTTGTAATCCTGCTAGCACAATGATGGATGCAATCTAAAACCTTACCCAAAAAAAGCGTTAAAAAGAAATACAATAAATAGACTTCTCTTAAGCCAAGTAGGATATATTAAAAAGCATAAGGAGAAAGAAAAGACACCTAAATCTGCAGATACATATTCTGTTTTATTCACAACATCTATTGTGCAAGTAAAATATCAAATTGCTGGCATATTTATTTTGGTTACAAGGTCCCAATAATGGGTTAGCATGAAGCTATCCTATATTCAATTTGTAATAATGACTGTAGGGAAAAGGGATTACTAAGACACAAAGTTTAGGTTTTTATATTTCTGTAGAGTACCACAGACAAAAAAATATAAGGTGGCATCAGAATCTGATTATTTCTAGACTTCGATCTTGCAGTGAGATACATAAAATCTCTGGGAAGCAACACAACAAAATTATATGTAAAGGACAGTCACTTGCCTGAAGGGTATTTTACAGAGAAATAGTAAATATGTTAGTAATGACGAAAAGCGTTGACTCCCTGCTATGCATTTTTTTGTGACAAATCTATTACAGTTAACATACAAAATACATAATTGTATCTTAATCCTGTATGACCAATTTCAACAACAATTTCTGCAACAATTCTAACATTACCTTCTATGTAAATCTCTGCAGAAGTGGAGTCTGTTCCATAGATGTTTGAAGCAAAGCACGAGTAACGTCCTGTGTCCTCCTCAAAAGCTTCAACAATAACCAATGAGTGTTGATCACCTGTCTGGATAATCTGAATGTCTGGTGAGTTTTCAAGCTCCTTCCCTTCACAGTACCACCTGCAAGGCAAAAGATATTGTTTATCAATGCAAGCACCTTGACAACTAGAATGACAATGTTCAAAGTCTTTCTGATGATAAAATGGGTGGTGTTTAGCCTGAAGATTCTGCCAGAGTACTGCAGGCAAGTGTTGAATCAACAGTCATAGGAATAAAATATTTATTAGTATTCAATTACATCAAATAATGGAGCTCCTTTCTTTGCAGTATTTAAACATACTAACAAACTATTTTATGTAAGTAAGTAAGTGACTAGCACATATTTTTCTTGATACACAGATTTCAATAGCAGAGTAGAAGAGCTCTGAATTTCCCTTGAGGTACATTCAAATCTGTGTTGTGGCTTAAGCTGTAGCAAAAAAAAAAAGCAAGCCCTAAGTAAACAAATTTCCCTCAAACTTGTGATTCCAAAGTTCAAGTTGATTCAGAATGTGACTGAAATTTACTATAATGTTACTCTTTGTGCTGTCATACATTTAAGACAATCTGTTGTTTGTAAAAGATGGACTAAGTGTATCACAAGGAAAGAGAAGTGGTCTATTGCAATGTAGAGGCACTTCCTTACAGGGACATGGCCAGTGAGACAGCTGGACCTTGAATTCTTTTCTGCATCATATTGCTGTGTTTCTCTTTGAAACCCAGCTACACATCCAAGAATATATTCGGCCCTTTAGAGACTTCATGCTCTCATCTAAGGCATTCCTAAGTCCCTCAGTGTTCAGAAGGGTTGTTTCAGTAGAAAATGCAGGAATCCAAGCAAAAGTAAAAGCAGCACCTGAAAAGACAGCTCTATAGGATGTGTTAATGACAGTAACCATCAGCTCAACCTGAGAGCTGGTAGGAGGGGAGAGCAGGCCTGATTGCTATTGCTTGTTAATATGGAAAACACAGAAAAGAAAGAGAAAAAAGCAGGTGGGTTTGCAGAACCAGGTTCAAATTTCATAAGATAATCTAGGTTTTATAGCGAAGGTGTAGTACTATGTATAGGGATCCAGAGTTAAATGTTTGGGATAATACTCAGAAATACCTGTATTTTTTAGATAACTAGCTAAATTTGAAAAGCCAAACTGAAGTGCATTCATCTTCACCATAACTTTTCTGATAAATATAGATAGATATAAAACTCCACAAAAATACTTGTATTTTCTGTTTACTGCTGCTTTCTTCACCACGTATGGTTGATTAATGCGTCTTGTGCATGTGTGGGTGGGGGCTGTCATACTGATAACATTTTTTATTCAATTGATTTTTTAAAATGAGTAATTGTTTCATTCATCTTTATATGGTAACTTGGTAAAAGTACAAGTACCTGCTAGCTTTTGAGTGCATACAAGTGCTATCAAAGCAATTGCAAACGTATTTACTATTATATATTACAGCAAATAAGATTAGTTGTGGAAAGGATAAGGATAGGTTTTTGAGTAATAAATTGTAATAATTCATATTTCCTGGCTCATACTATAAGGTACTTTGATACGTTTCCATCTCAGATAATTTAGAAAACATTAATAAGTAAATTCATTTAACCATTCAATTGTATTCACATCTTGGAAGCACAACTTTTTACAACAGTTTGTGCTACAAATTGAGCATGAAGAAAACCCTAAATTAATATATTGGAAAAAAAAAAAACCAAACAACAAGACAGTCCATACCACTGGAAAACCACAATTTAAAAGAAGTATAACGTAGAATTGAAAAAGGAGCCTCAGAGACACTATGAGGTATGAAGGAGTACAGATCTAGACCTTAATGCTGATTACATAGCTAAGAAATACACCATGCACTATTTGTGCACCATCAGTCCTAGCTGTCCAACATGGCTTTCTTAAAGTAGACAGGGTATTCCCCAGTCCACTTCGATTGCGCGCTAGTGTAATCTGTAGCTGTACAGCCAGCTGACTTGAATGTACAGCTTGGAAAGTGTACAGGTCTGCCTGTTACGGAGGGAAGCTCCTGCACTGTAGAATGAATCATATTGCTTAACACGATTTCCCCTTTTAGAAAGGCAAACCTTTGTAGCTAGAGAGCTAGATCTTAAAAGTCTTGGTTTGTGTCTCCATCTGCTTGCTTATCCTCTTTTACAAGCCTCCATTGTAACAAGAATTGAAAATGGGTCTAAGAAAATGACTTTTATGAATTTAACATTTCTGATTGCAAAGGACAGTCAGGTAGTAAATATCATCATATTAAAAACGGATGTCAGTAGGGTGTAAAATGTCCCAGCTCTCTTCCCTGACGTTTCACAGCTGAAGTACAGCTTTGCTTCACTAAAACACAACCACATCCTTCTTGCAGGGTTTTAGCAATGAGAAACTGGCACCGCTTTACGCGGAGAAGTTCAACCAAAGTTACTCATTTCTCTTCATTTGAGCCTTAGGGCTCTGATAGATAAGCTCTTGCAGATCTGGCAGGAGTACTTTAAAATGTTAAAATCCTGATGCTGACTTCTTTGCTGGAGGTTTCTCACTCTGAAGCAAGGATGGCAGGTTCAAATGTGTTCCCAGGCCCAGCTACCCCAGTTCTGGTCTAATGAAAATGGGTTTGCGCCAGGATACTAGACGTGTAGACAAATTCTCCTATATATCACTTTTGGTAAATCTTAATAACCATAAGAGAAGGGACTGGGCAGTCAGGAGGCTACAGCTGCATCTTAAATTGCCCCAGGTGTTTACTTGAACTCAAGGTGAGCCAAAACTGTTAAGGGAGTATTCCTCTGTCCCTTTGAAGTTTGACATAGTTCATTTGCTGGGTTTTCTACTGCTCTGGTGGGCAAAATGAGATGCTCCGAGGTACTTTCTGTCAGTGGACAATCAATCTGCCTAGGACAACACTTTACTCCAGGATAGCTTTCAGCAGCCATTCATGCCACTTCTCAAACCTCAGTGGAACTTGTTTAAGGTGCTTCACAATACAGTTGCAAACAGCATTCTGGATATTAACCAGACCCATACAACGTGCAGCACCTTTGGAAATTTAAGAGACAGCTGTCATCATACAAAAGGGAGTAATAACATCAGCCTATATCCTAGGATGCAAGGTGAGCTAGCACATGTAAAAAGATAAATAGGAACTTATTGGGTGTTCTGGCTGAGACTACAAGTCCACCTAACGCAGCATGCTGTCTTGACAGTGGCCAAAAGCAGACACTTACAGAAGAGTGTAAGAACAGAGTGAATATATACATATACATGTGTGTATATTCATACATTTCTCCGGAGTATCTAACCATTCTCTTTATCTTTTTTATCTTTTTAACTTTTATCTTTATCTTTTATCTACCATTCTCTTTATCTTTTTTAGAAGGTGTGAAGCAGCACTTAAAAATAATTTTTAAAAAGTGAAATCACTGGTTTTAAAACGATTCTTTACAAACTATCTCCCTTTTAAAGGATTTCATTATCACAGTACCATTACCATTATTTTCTAGTAGATTAGATTGTCGGTTCTTTACTAACATTTAGTTTGCAAATCCTGCTTTTTATTTGTGTCATCTTTATTTTGAAAGAATCGGTTTACACTTCCATTCAAAATACATTTTCTTTAAAAATAATTCTTTAGATTAAGCTATAGTGTTCATATTCCATCACAGTCCAGTCAGGAACCTTCAGATCCTTTAATACAAACCTTTTCAAGCAGAAGGAGCAGCTACATCTATTTTAGACTTTGCCCATAATGACTTGCCCAAATCTGGTATTTTCCCTACTAATAATTAGATACAGTGGGTTTTTTTGACTGGCTCCCCAGCAGTGCATATCACATTTGCTCTTCTGTTCAGTGGTGTCCTTATGAACATGCAGATGCAGACACCGTAGCTAGTAGTGAGGTCCTTGGTATCCAGAACGCAAGCATCTAGTGCCTGGGATAAAGGAAAACTCTACCACAAGTAAGTAGAGAAAATGTTTAGCAGTCCCAAGGGAGAAGTATGGTAATGTGCATTACAGGGTTGATTTAAAAGGTCCTTTGAAATCGATTAGTGTCATTTTTAAGTTCCAAACAGGAAATTATATAGGATTCCTGTGATCCCGAAGGAGGAATTTTTTTTATTCTCTGTACAATATGGTTTATTCTTCTGTTGTTTTCAAGATTTGCAATTGGTGATAATTGACAACAGTCACATTTTCAGGAGAGAAGACCTAAGGTTCATGCACGGTTGTATGACTACAAGCACAAATTGGGTATATGAATGTACAAGTCGCCTTTTAGGTGCGTAATTCGTGTAGGCAACTGTGTACTTTGGGAGGTGAGTCATGGCACTTACTCATGTCTTTTTATATACCTACCTCATGCCTCTTCCTTATAATGTAGCCTTGTTGTAGCATGTTAGATATGAAAAACTATTGAAGAGAATACTGATGTTCTAGAATTTGATCTCATTTTCAGCAGCATCTTTTCAGAACATCAAAATAACTTATACAGTACAGTGATATTATATTTCTGTGTCCACTCAAATGTGGCTTATCACTCAAGTGACACATAAAGCAGAACACATTACACAAAATGCTGCGATATAATCACCAGTAAGATACAAGAACTCTTTGTGTTACTACTGATCAGCTTTTCTAATTAACCTGTTGTGTTTGTGCAGAGATAAGTCTGTATTGCATGCCTTTGTGAGGCACAATTCTAATTTCCTACAAGCAAATTTAGAAACACCGTGTAAGCTATTTCTTCTGGTTATTTTAGTACTTATGTGAGTAGTATATTCCTTTAGTACACTCAAACAGACAGTGAAGCAGGATTGACTTAATTTTTTTCTTTTGATCAGTCCAAAATTTGCAACATAAGTGATTTAGAAATTCAGGAATAAAATTCTGTTTTAAACCTGTGTTTAGGTCTCCTGTGCAGTATGTTCTTTAGTCACTATTTTCACCATAATGTTAAAGTATTTTGAGATTAAGCCGAGGAAAAAAGAGCATGCTACATGTATGTTATGTCTTTGCAATGCTTATAAATGAAAAACAATTCTCTCTTGTGAAATTGAGCTTTATGTAAATCTTTGGTATGGCCATATCTCCTTGCTTATTAACATTTTATTTTATTCTTACCATCAAAACGTTATACGTGGTCGCAATGAAATGTCAGTTCCAAGGGGAGTTCTGACATTGAGATACGTGGCATGACTGAAGTAGCAATACTCTCTGTCACTGACATTTCATTCCTGCCATGAATTGTAATGATAGCTTCATCATACAAGGCAGGTTCACATTAAGCACAAGCAGTGTCATCCGCTGTGCCAAATTCATCCTAGGTCTTAATCCATTGACTTGACTGGAGTTGCATGTAAGAGAAGTTTGGCTCTCTAGACTTTGAGCACTAAAACAGATAAATGTTTTCATTTGGCAGCCAGGAAGAAAAAAATCTTAATCTATCTTATGTGGCTTCAGAGTCTCTAAAAATCTGTGATTAGTTGCAGATCTAGTCTCCTTAAACAAAGCAGCACTAAAATGCACTTTTTAAGCTTTGTGTGCCTATGTTAAAGAATGTTTTCATGGAAACCTTATGACATACAGCCTGTTTTTAGAACATCAAATCCTCATGACACTTCCAGGATGGCTGTGTATGCCAAACCATGCAATGTGATTCATAAGTAAAATTAACCTAGGAGTGATGTGCCAAACAGTTTGGAAAAATGTAGGCACCTCTGAACTTGAGAGAATAAGGAGTGTTCTCCTCACAGGGAGGAGTGAATGTCACACCTATCATTACTCATACAGAAACAGAGCTGTAGAAGGAAGCATGAGAAGGAGGTCATCAAAACATTTGACACTTTGGAAATATGCTACACGCTTCTCTTAAATACTTATTTCTAACCTGCAGCATAGTCAGAGTAAAGTAATCAATCAATGATTGTAGTAGTGCTCTTTAATTGCAAGCTAATGTTTGAGCTAGCTAGAGGCTCATATACTATAGTATCAATCTTTGTTCATCTCTTCTATGACACTACATTCAGCTGATGAAACTGAAAAATGGGTAACATTTCATTGAAACTTCTTTCTAGATAGGTAAGCTTAACGAGCTTCCTCTAACATGTGGGCTTGTTACATTAAGGCTGAGTTATCTTAAAAAGCAGTTGGACAGGTCTATCTGTATTCAGCCAAGCAGGATTTAGCTTTCCATATACTAATATTTCAAATCAGTTCCCAGTTTCTTCTCTTGCTCCACCATGCAATTTTCTGTCCCGCATTGAGCCGTCGTATAGGCCAAATAGTTACCTACCAAGCCTATAAATTATACCGCTTTATCATTGCCAATGATTTTTTTGACCCTGATCCATCATGAATGTCATTTACAACCATTTTTACATCATCAGTTTTGTTTTGTACTGTCTTGCTTTCAAATGTGGTATCTGTCCATCATATTTTCCAGTCCTTTTCATTCCTGTGATCAGCTTCTTTCTAAATCTCCTGTCTCTAATTTCTGTCTTATAATCCCCATTACATCAGTTTAACCATGTGATTGCTCCTAGTGTTGACTGAGAAGCTACATTACAGAGCTTGTTGAATCTTGCTCTTGTTTCACAATGCTCTGGGTTCCCACAGTACAGCTTCTACATTGTAAGTGTATATATAATAAGCATTATAAGTAACTTAGGATTCCTTTCTGTGGGTAGGAAGTCCATTTTAAGTCAAAGGGCACAGGCAAGCATGCATTAGCACACGTGTGTCCAAAGGATGCTTGTTTACTGAGCTTGGTCATTCAGCTAAGTTGAAGGAAGAAGAAATCATGCCTTAAAGCCAGTCAGCACTAAGCTTTCTTTCATTAGTTGCCACCTTGCCATTTAGTCCTTTCCTGGGACTACTGACTTTTGTATCTCTCTTGCTTATCTATTAGAATTCTTCTCTCCTTGCCCAGCTTCACAGATACTGAACTAACTCATCACAGACCTTGGAAAACTGTTACCCTCAAAGCAAGACGGTTGCCAGTTCTGAGCCCAGTTCTGGCCATAGCTCCACAACTATGGCCAGCAAGATGCTTCCTTCACTATTTTGGAAGCTTTGCACAGCACATCAAAGACAAGCATTATTTTTAGTGAAAAAAACCTGCATTCTCATGGTCCCCGTGGTTAATGGAACACATACCCCAAAGTACATTATATTTTCTGGTTTCTTTGCGTTGTAGCAGTGACTAAAAAGGCCATGATCACTGGAAGCACATGAATATTTATCTCTCAGGCAAGTGAATTTTTTTACACCCTTTCTTAGTGTTACTCCTACACATTGGTGGAGTTGAAAGAATCTTGGACGAACAGGACAAAAGTTTTGTTAACAAACAATTATGATGAGGAAACTCTGTTCAAGCAGCTAACATTCCCAGCTTTCTCCTTAATACAGCACGTACGTTCGTATGTACGTGTACACACACACACACACACAAACACAAGGGGAGAGAGAATTCAAACTTACCCCCTTGTGATTTATCTTTTATTTGTTAGTTTAAATTGTGAAACTGAAAGCTGAGCCCGATCTTTTTCTTGAGCTTGACTGCATGGGACTTCTTTCTCCCTGTCCCTACTCCTCTTGGCCTTGGAGCATCAGCATGTGAGTTCTGGACTTCTGCGTTAGCTCCTCTAAGACCCTGATCTGACTACAAGCATGAGTCAGTAAACCAAGTGTGCATTTCTGTTTGGAGCAGTACAGTGCCTGACAGCAGTGTGTTATTATTGGAAAAGTCTGATGGATGCTTATTCTATAAAAGTGTAACAGCTCCTGTATTAACTGTCATTCACATAAGGAGCTTATTTTATTATTTAAAATAAACAAAATCAAATGTTGAAATAGAAATTTCAATGGAAAAGCTTCAGTTTTGTTGTGACAAAAATAGACCCAAGTTACAAAGACACTCGTCATCCAATTCTGTGGAATCAAGCGGTCCCTGAATTGGGTGCATAGGCATTCTGGCCATCCGTGGATACTCCATGGGATGAGTCATTGTTCCTGGGTTCTCTGATCTGCCCTTGCGAGGCTTCAGTAACTTTATAGTGTCAGCTTCTAATTCAGATAGTTGTTAAACGCCTAAACTTAGATGGCATGAACACCTTGTCAATTTTATGTATGTGTCAACGGCATGGGCATGATGTGCTGTTATAAGGATGGTAGTGTGGCCTTCTGGCAAAATACATAAAATTAACATTGTGCGCCGGAGTACATGTCTATAAACAAGCAATTCAGTCATCACCTTTTCTGAATACAAAGAAAACCAGATTGAGTTTGTGTACAGGTCTATACACATAAGAG
This sequence comes from Phoenicopterus ruber ruber, assembly GCA_009819775.1. Lineage (NCBI taxonomy): Eukaryota > Metazoa > Chordata > Aves > Phoenicopteriformes > Phoenicopteridae > Phoenicopterus > Phoenicopterus ruber. The sequence continues at coordinate 5,131,004 of CM020221.1, forward strand.
AAGATTACTTCAGTTGTTTTCTTTGCATTATAAACTATGAATGGTGAGGGGGGAAAAAAACCCAACAACAACTATTTCTTATGTCCAGGGATCTTACTGACATTTTTAATATCAAAAAGATTTATCAAGGCAAGTGCCTGGAGAAGTAAGTCTCGAAGTCTTTATAAGCAAGACAAGTCTTCAGAGAGTGTTGCTAATACCTAGGGGATGATGATATTGCCTGTCTGTTTTCTGTTAAAAACCCCAAATTTCTGGCACTGTTTTCTCTTTTAATCAGACTTCTCTATGAATTTAAGGGCTGAACAAAATACAATATTTATAATGGCATAAGTTCCACCAAGGGAATGGCTCAAAATTGTTAATTAAAGCAGTGAGTTTAGACATGAAGCACAGTAGAAAGCATATTCTTCCCAAACAGTGTATGTCCCCCAGCTTTAGAGCAGATTCCTCTTCTATAAACAGATCATTTAGTGCTTTGGAAGTTCACATTCCTATCACGGACAAGAAACCCTGCGTGGCACCACGCGTGAAGGTCTTGTTAGGGACTGAGAACCTACATGTTACTACTGAAGGCACTAGTGGGGCAAAATGGTCTGGCAGTCACAGTTCAGGGATCCTATGAACTGGGTAACGTCTTGCCATCATGACAAGGCTGTCCCTAACAAGAGGATTCATTTGTAGATCCTTGTTCCTATGTACTGAATAGTGCATTGTAAAAGCTTCTTCATTCTGGAAAATTAGCAGCTGGTGTGCCAGAAATCCAAGGGAGTGGAAGACAAAGATTCTTTACCACAAAAATCCTTGGAGATTCCGTCTTTCGACATTGAGATAATTTTCATTTGATGATTGTGCCTATTAGTTCAGTGAGAAAGATGATAAAAGGTGTTGACTGTGGTAGAAGTGGTAGTAGTGCTGTACTCAGCATTGTTGAAGTATATAAGGAAGACAATGAGCTGACAATTGGAATACGTGTACCATCTGTGAAGCTCAGAGTCCTTTAATTAGATGCTGAAGATGCAAATAGTTCTTTTCAATATTTAGAAAAGCCACACAGATTTCTTAAAATGCCTATAAAAGGATAGGCAACAGTCTAGACTAAGGATATCTATTTATGATACTGCAGATATTAGGATGCAAATATGTATAGTATATCTCTAAAAGATGGATAGTTTTCCTTTCTATTGGATTGGTACAGTCCCAGCAAAAGAAATATAATTCCACCACTGTAAGTGAGAGATAAATTTGACTAATGAGCTCTATATGAACAAATTTAGATTTAGAACTGCTGATGAGATCTAAGAGTTTTCAAGATAAATTTAAAAGTTACAATAATCTGTTTCTCATTCCACTGATGTCATTGATGAACGAAGTGTCGCTTTTTCACATTTTGTTTCCTCTCCAGTGATCTTTACAAGTGTTACTTATTTAACTTTCAAAATCCTCATAGATGTAGGTGAAAACTGAAGCATCAGAATTAGCAGGCTAGTCACACAACGTGAATAAGTATCAGTTAATAAGAGTGTCTTGTACTTGACAAAACACAAGTGTTTTTTCTAAGGTCACAGCAGAATCATTATTAGAACTGAGCTGCACCTGGTTATTTGTATAATAACTTAAATGAACTCCTTTCCTCTCTGTTCATGTATGGATGCTCTTGGTTTATAGGAACCTATGTTCACTCATCTCAAATACCTTCAGACATCAGCATGAGGTATCACAGCCATCGGTGGTTTTAGCCAATTTACACAATCAATCTTGATTTCCATAAAGATAACTAACATTTCTCACTAAGGAGTTAGCACTTTCTTTTAATTAAGGAAGTACAGCATTTAAAAACAGTTCTCTAAAATTCAAAGCAAGTAATGTATCCTAAAATATGTTGTCTTAAAATATAAGCAATCTTTTGTATGATTTAAGGAAAGCTATTGTTTTCTTAATCGATTTTAATAACCAAGATCAAGAGACTTCTGCTACAGATTACTGAAACATATGCATCAAAATATCTGGAAAGAGTAAGGCATACGCCTACTGTTACAGAAATACAAAATAACAAGTGCAGAATATGTTTACCTGACTTCAGGTGCTGGGATTCCTACCACAATGCAGTCCAATTGCACTTTGGTTCCTTCAGGAACTTCCCTGCTCTTCAATTTTTGAGTAAAGCGTGGTGGTTGTCCAATAGGCTCATCAGAATATACAGATGCAGATTCTGACTCTGTTTTTAGCTCTGCACTTGTTAATTGATTGATAGAGTCAAAGTTTGCTGCCTGTTGATCATCTGTTTGTTCAAATGTTTTCTCTGCTTTGTTTTCCAAGTCTTGAGGTACTGGAATGGAAAGCCTTTCTCTGTTTTCTGATGTGCTAGATAGGCTAGAGCTACCTTTTGGAGCAGGCTTATTCTTAGAATCAATTTTGCTCCTGTAGTTTTTGCATGTTCGGGGTCTTATTCTTTCAGAGTTGTGAGCTTTGAAAAGTGATGAGAGCTCCTCAATAAAATCTGCCGCCTTGTTTAGGAATTCCTTTTTTGATTCTGATTCAGAAGGGACGTGTTGTTTCTTTAGATCTTGAGAGCTCCCTTTGGAGCCCTTTGTATTTCTGACATGGTCCTGACAAAAGTTTGAGTGCAGGCCATTGTCTGATGTTTTCAAAGCTGTAGACTGGGCCATTTGTTTGTGTTTTCCTGTGTGTTTCAGCTGATCTGGGGGATGCTGTGAATGTGCCTGAAGCTCATCCTGTTTAGTTTCCAGTGGATTCTGATCAATAGCTTGTCTTGCGAGGTTTACACTTTCGTCTAGCTCTTCTTGGCTCAAAAAGGCAGAGAGATCTGGAAGGTCATCTTGGGCAGCTACCTCATCTGAATCACCAGAAGCGTTGCCATAATGGAAATTATGAGAAGCTGGTTCTGATCTGCTTCTTTCACTCTTCCCTTGATGTTTAGTTTCAGCTAAATAACTTTCTCTCAGAAGTTGAGATATTGAAGTTGAGGATTCTAAACTGTCGTCTTGCATGCTGCCAACAAAAAGGACAAATAGGACCACACCTTATCAATAGCAAATTTTTGATTGCACACAATTACAGGCTTCTGAAAAGCAGAACACAACATTTTCAAAGTGCATCTGTGTGCTGAATATTAACTTGTAAGTATGGCCTTGTTTTAAAGGCCTGCTTCTGTACATACTGCCAGATACAATTGCCCTTACCCAGTAAATTCATCTTTTATCACTTTTCTACTGTTGGTAGCCTTACGTAGCTAAAGCAACTGCCAGTGTGGGAATTTATACTTTGTTCCAGGCAAAACTTCAACTACAGAGATATTAACTGAGTTTCAATGTCAAATCTTTATCGTTGCTGATGTGTGTTTCTTAGCTAAGAAACAACCTCATCAGACGGATTAAATGCTGGGTATTTCAAGGACTGAAAGTTGTGAGAGCATAACAGTACTTTTAAATTAAGTAAATTTAGCTTGAAAGCCACTGAAGTAGTAAGTAAATGAACCCTCAAAAGCATTTGAGGGATGAGAGGAGGAAGGAGAAGGGGAGAGAAGAACAAAAATATTCTATAATGACAGTTTTTCATTTAAAATTCTTAAAGATATTGCATTATAGGAAGCAATAATGGTGCTGAATGTTCTATACCTTCTTAAATTAAGCATTATTTCTAATAAGCTATTTAAAGTAAGTAGAGAATTATGTCATTATTTGATATGAACGTCATTTGTACTGCAGGCCTTTCAAAATCATTATCTTAGGTCATCTTGATTCTGAAAAAATGTACCACAGATGAGAAGACGGCATCAGAAAGCCCATACTTAACCTGCCTGCCTGATAAGCAAAGCTAAAGTATCCCTTTTGATATTTAAGTAAGTACTTCTGCATAATATTCTCCCTTTTATTTACGTAAGAGCCGTTATGATTGTAGAGGGATTCAGACATCCTATTAAGACACTCATCTTAAGATGGCTTAAACATGAAGACGAGTAAGACAAATACTCCTCATAACCTTTCAGAGCGCTGATACCTCAGATGCTGGAACAAGTGCATGACTATTTACTGGATCTGTCTCAGAATATGCAGTGCACGGTATCTCTCTCCTACTTCATTTATGGCTTGGCAAGTCTTGCTGCGATGGTTTCAAATATTCCTACTCCAAGGTGTCTGACTTGTCGCACTGCAGAAGGTTTTGTTCCTGTTGTGGCATCAAGAGAAGGGAACACGCATGCCCTTGCCTCAGCCATTTCCATTCATAGCCTTATGTAGCAGCTTAAGTTGCCAGAGAAGGAGAAGTAAGAAAGGTATCTCTGCTGTGAAAGGCTTTCCGTTCTGCTAGTGGGACAGTTGTCCCTGGGAAAAGGCTGGTAAAAAGCAAATGAGGTGGTAGTATCTCGTACTGCTGCAGTACTTCTTCCTGGAACGTGAGTCACAGCCCTTCTTCCTTATTTACAAAAAGGAAAGCTTCAATTTAAACTGTTTATATTCTTCAGTGGATGAACATAAAGCTGTCATATTCTGATGTGCATTTTGAGACCTTAATCTCTCTGCCTGAGACGCAATTTGTTATATCAAAATTCTTTTTCTTACGTAAATATTTGGCATTTTAGATTTATTGATTTTGTTTTATTTTGGTACTATGAAACAAGCAAAATCAGTAAGACAATAAAGGCACCCAACAAAAATATTGGTAAGTTTGTGCCTGTATGAAAACTGACAAATAAAATACCATATAAATTAAACGCTTCTAAGCACCCAATCTAGTCCCTGCAACTGAGCCAGGGTCTGCAATACTAATTGAACACTTGGCACTAAATTATCTGGCACAGTGTTTCAGTGAAGCTGTGGCACATAAGAGAACGTTGATTTGGGAAGCCCACACGAGATAATGTTGTATGCTGTTTCATGACTGGACAGAGTATGTAATTTAACCTCTTAAGAGAACAAAGAGGTCTCCGTGAGGTGTACAGTTCCCACTCTATGGACACTACTTTTGCTTGCTCAGCTTTTACTTCTTCAACAGCTGTGCAACCTTACTGAAGCTGAACGTGTTTAAGGGGTTATATTATCTTGTTTATGTGCTGATAGCATACTATGTGCTGTAAAGGTCACAGCTAAAGCTACAGTTTCAACTCTGAAGAGTTTAAATACATTCTAACATAAGGAGTTTACAGCCTGGGAGACAAACCTCGCACACGACTGAACTGCAGACCTAGAATATAGCTGTAACATAGGGCAAGTTTGCTTCAGACCTCCTCCGCGTGTGCCGCCTTGTATCTACTTGAAAACAGAAGGGAAGCAGCAGAGCCATAGCCAGCTCTTTTCTCTGCACCGTGCATCTAGCTTAGCCTGCAAAAAGAGAGCAGTGTGTGCTTTTAATGGGATGTCATAGAAGGTACAGTCTCTCAGAATATCTCTGGAGGGATGCAGCTCCACGCTAACCTCTCTACGTGTGGCTGTGGCTAGATTATACCATCCAGCTGTATGTATCTTTGTGTAGCTTTAGATGCTGCAGCGGAAGGCTGTATTTTACATGGTTGGAGAAGTATGTATTTTGCACAGTTGCAAAATTTAGCTTGCTACATTTCTTGGCCACTCTTTCTGAAACATTTCGGAATGGCACATCTTCATTTCATCTCAATGTCTGTAAAGGTCATCGGAGCTGAAAAAAGATGATGCAGGTCTTTAGAGAACACTGGACACTCTAAGGAGGAAAAGGGAAGTAAGAAAATAATACTGCGTGATCAAAACCTGATGAAGTCAAATGAAGTTAAAGAACTGCAGTACTTTTGTTGAGAGGGTATATAAAAATCATCTGACTGTGACTATTCAGAATTTCATCTTCCTCTGTTGTACAGATATTGCTTGATTTTCTCATTTAAGTGCTATGTCTGTTTCAACAGAGGTTGTTAATCACAGTGCAGCTTTTCTGCAGATAACCATAGTAAAGCAACCGTTTGTTCAGTATGGTTACTTGAGACTTTGTTCTGGGTCTTGCATATCTTCTATTCATCTTTTGAACAAAGCGTTGAAACATGAAAGAAATAATTTCTGCTAATATGAGAAATAATTTCTGCTAATTCCCTTAAGGACTGTTACTGCAATATGAGGAGATGCTCTCAAAGAAGATGTGTTTAGATTGGCAAAATAGCTTTATCATTCCAGTTTGCAAAAAAGTATAGTGAAGAAGCCACTGTCTGATAGCAAAAGGAGGAAAATTACATGCAAATTACTGCAACATAACAAAACCAGGGGTGCCTATACCTGGTGGAAAATATAAAATGATAGAGGAAACTAAAGTAGTCAAATCAAAACTGCCTTTTGCTGATGGTTCATTTTGGCTAGCTGTAATGCAGTTGTATAAAGCATCTTCCATTCGGATGACCAGGCTAGACAGCACAGCCATACATGGAAGAGCAAAACCCACTTGTCTGTCACAGTCCTGAGTGAACGTGTAGGAAGCAAATGGACAAATCGCTGGTTCAGCCCTGTCTCTGCCCCTCTGAGGGCAGTTGCGCAGATGTGAATGGGAGAAAACAAACAGTTCCCCAGCAAAGGAGCTGGAACAACTTCCTTCCTTCCGCTCATTGGAGTGGAACAGGTAGAAGGGAGCAGAGTGCTCCTTCTGGTGTTGGGAAGCAAGATATTGATGAGAATGAATCTAATGCCAAATTCTTAATCCTTAGAGAGCCGTCACTTTTCTTTAGAGCTCACCCAGGGTCAGAATATTATATCTAACTCTTCTCTATTTTCAGCTTGTGTAGAAGATAACTTTTTATTTTTAGTAAGGAAGAAGTTGGGTACTAGTCAAATGTAGCACTTTGAGGCAGTGCTTGGCTACTGAAGTTTTAAGATGTTTTGAATTATGTGATATTTCTAATTAAATGGAAAATGTTGAGTTTCAGCAAATGTTGCTGAGAGGCTATCAGACAATCCAGTTACAATTATTCATTATGCCTTGCTTATGCCTTGAGAGATGTCCAGTTTATTTATTTTTTTTTTCTAAAAGGAGTTATACTCTCCAAGAACCACAGAGGGCTGATGATTGAGGGAAGCACTGGGTAGGCTGAGCCATTCAGATTTCACAGTCAGGGGACAACAGCTTTTGTTCAAGTGAGACCAAGCATACGGCCTGACAGGGTCTCTGGGCTAGATAGCAATAAGGCTGAATTCAATATATTTTCTAAAATATCTATTAAACCATCTTTCTAGTGAGCAAAAAGATATCACCAGAGGAACAACTATGCTATGACAGGTTTGATTAATGATAATTAATAACAGCTTAGCCTTTCTATAACCAAAATTGGAATCTAAGCTCCAAAACTAAGATCTGGTCTTGAATTCAGTCTTTCTCTTTGCCTGACTTTCTGAATTGTTTAGACTGAGATGTGAAATTGGCCTTGATATGCCTTGAGTCTTCCCTTTAATTTTTCCTGGTTGGGACTTTGGAACAGAAGTGTCTTTGTGGCTGCACAGAAGCCATCCCATGGTCCCCCAGTGCGCAGTGACACAGAACGCTGGCGCTGAGTGGCAGAGCATGGCACAGCACTGCCTATCATGGAGCTAGCAAAATGTATACAGCAATTGCAGATATCTCTATTGAGCAGATAAGCGCTGTTGAGCAAGCAGTAAGGACAAACTCTAGTAAAAACACAGTAGACAGCAATCTGTGGTGTCAACGAAAGCACCAATAATTTTGCAGACTGGAAAAATCTGTCTCATAATGAACCAGTATCAAGGGGAGGAATTGCAATGCTAGTTAGAAATAATAGCTCTAAACTGGTGTTATTTAGGATTGAAAATGGGATGACTGACTCCAGCAGTCAGCAGTTCTCTACTCTTGACTGGTTCATTACATACAGCACCAAACAAGTGCATTGAGGGCAACATTTTTTGCTTTCCTGGGACACTAACAGCAGTGACCTTGGGCACCTATTATCTCGAGAGGCATCAGAGGATGTCATGAACAAAACTGACTGCATGAACTTCTTCAGTCTACTAATTCAGTTTCTACTAGCCAACCAATTGCACAAGCTTTCTGAGTTTCCAAAAGCTTATATTTATGGCAACGTTCTCTTATTAGGATAAAATATTCACAAAGGTACAATTAGTTTCCACAGTTTGTTTTGGCAGTGACTTGACCTGAAAATCCTTACGTAGAAGACAGGAAAATCTCACCGCTGGAAGCTGGCGCAGTCTGACACCGAACCCTTTCATTTCCTCTTGTTTGAGGCTTGTTAGACTTATTGCTGCATCATCACTCAAAGAATCTTGAGTTTTTCCTAAGAAAACAGCAGCGTGAAATCTCAGCAAAACTGAAGGGAATCCTGAATATATCTGAGTGCAGATCCTCTGTTGTGTTTGGTGAGAGACAGCTTTGAACACTTGATGCCCTTAAGATGTCTTTTTCAAACAGTCCTTCACTTTACCATAATAGAGTTTATCCGCAAATATCAGATTTAATGCAGAAAACATTCAAACATCTTTTCTGGCCTTCAGTTGTAGTTAAAAATGAGTAATGTTAGTCAGTACACGTTGTTCCTGTCTAGCTTTCCAAGCTACCATTACTTTCATTGAGACTGCTTTTGTATGAAACCCCGGTATCAGAACAGCTAGCAAACTGCCGCTCCTGTCTCTGCATGGTGGCACATTTATGGCCTTTACACAGCCAGGCTCTGGACCTGCCTGCCCAGTGCCTCTGTTTGGAAACGGGAAACTTCAGCAGGTATTAGAGGCTATATCCTTTTCCATTTAATTTAATTGCACATAAATTGCATTTACCCGTACGCTATGGAACGCTAACAGTTATATGGGTGTTTCAACTGTATGATTACAGCTATGAAAAACAAGCTAAGAGATGACACAAGTGATCTGTCTTGCAGACGTTTAATGATCACAATCACATTCTTACACGCTTGCAGGAATTCTCAGTTAGCAGTTGCCATTGTCACCGTTTCCGCTATTGCCTGCTGACAAGCTGTGGCTGCTGCAAGACAGACTCTGAGACTCCAGGCGTAGGAAGGGTTAGGCTGGAGCAGAGGACTAAGGCTAGCGGCCTTGTGTGTGTTTGGGGATGTGCATGTAAGATATTTTTAATAATTGTAATTAGAAAGCTATGTACAAGAAGGTGGTTTACTTTTCTGTTTTAGACACATTAGGAGCTTTGAATTCTATTTCTTGTAATGAATCAAGAAATTCAGATAACTAAACTCCCATTTCCGAGTAATGTAATTAAATAATGGAAAATAAGGAGAGAGCCTCCAAGCCCAGGAGTGTAACAGCTTCTGATGGAAACAAAATCCCTCTAAGAACAAGTAGGCTAAAGGTTATGCCTATGTTTAGGAAACATCCTACTTCTTTATGTAGATTTTTCAGTACAATCTTTTTCATGTTCTAAGCATATTTTGCATTTTCTCCTATCTCTAATCTGTTTTATAAATTCTAGACCTTAAACCTCTCATTTGATTGCAAGTCTGAAAGAGGCAGGTAGCTGTTTCTTGCTCGCTGTTACATAATTTTGTAAATAGTAAAAAGACTGGTGGTGGCGGTGTTTTAAGTATCTTCACATACTGCTGCTCTTTGCTTTAATGTAAATGTCTGCTGTTCAAGGGATTTTTTAATTGCTGTTATAACTGATGTATGGCTACTACTGTTGCTGTGCAGAAAAATAAGTAGAATCAGGCTCTCTTCTGAAAATAAAAGCTTTAATAGTCCAGCTTCGGCCCTTAGGTACGTTGCAGTATAGATCTGGAGCAACTTCACTTAAACTGCCCAGGATTTACTTGAAGTAGCTGTGAACAGGATTGCTAACTCCCACCTTGCAGCCCATCTATTTGTAAATGCCACGCAGTTAGGTTTTTTTTTTTAAGTAGTTTTCAGGTAAAATGCAAAGTTTTTCTCTACCAACTCGAACCTTAAACCTTGACAAGTGTTACCTATGTACAATTTTCTAAAGGGAAGGAAAAAGAGAGAAAGGAAGGGAAGAAAGGGAGGGAAAAGGGAAGAAAAAAGGAAATAAAAGGTAAATATAGAACATCCAATATTTAGAATTGTGGGGAAATGTCATTATTTGTAATAAATCTTTAATGGCTTGGGAGTTGAACAATGCCTCATCTTTTGAATACTTGTGATAGTGGATCGGGTCCTTAACTGGTAAAACTAATTCTAAATTCCTTTTAAACTGAAATTGCTATCTGGATTTTCATTAGAAAGGGAATACAGAATTGAATTATCTATATACAGGTATATATAATCTATATTTAGTTAAAATACTGTGATGGACTAATAAATAATTTGAATTTACAGAGATATAATTTAATGTGAATATTTTATGAACATTAGGTAAATAATATCAAACCACAAGCAAGTGGTTTGAAGCTGGGAATATTTAAGAGTCTAGATTTCTGTAGTTGAGGATCTATCTAGACTGCTTTTTGTAGTGATATTGGTTTCCTCTAACACAGCTCTTTTCCTCTTGTCTGGAGGTGTTCACCATTTCACCCACAGGTGTTTGAATGTGACTCAAAGTGTACAAGTGTTATAGCCTTAAAAGCACCTATTGTGCTTTAAGAAACTTTTAATGAGCCTTAAGAGCACCTATTTTACAAGCAAATAGTGATATTTGTCCTTCTGGTGCTAGAAATGTGAGAGGTGAAATGCGTCCTTCGTTACCACTGTATTTCGTCCATAATGTCTCTTCCCTTTCCTGCTGACAGCATAATCACACAGCCCACAAAAGAAAAAAAAAAAAAAGTTGGAATTCATCATCTCAGGAATGGGATGGGATAAATCCTCTCTCCAAGTCATTCTGCAGAAGACATTCAAGAGGCCTATATGCACTTGGAGTCATGCCCTGGCCCATGACCTCAGTGTTACAGTAGTGGGCACGCTAAGCAGCATAAAATACTCAACGCTCCTTCAAGGACAAAGCACATTCAAAGCTCTCTAACTTTTTCAACATTTCCTACGTACTATTGTATAATGAAAAGACTTTTTTTTAACTCTGATCACAAAAAGTCTTTATTTTTTCATAATTAATATTGTCCCTTAGTAGTTCTCAGAATGAGAACTGAGTCCCTTTCTTACCCATGCCGCAAGTTCTCTTTGCCTCCTCAGTGAATCTCCTTGAACTGCAAGGTAAACAATATCTTGAAGAAATTCCATACTAAGTCAAATTGAAACTGAAATAAATTTAATCTGCTGTTTAAATTAGAAGGCCAAAAAGGAAAGCAGATGATGGCTGTCTTTGAGGCCTGCCTGGGATGCTTCTCCATCCTCCTCTGCCATTGAGCTGTGAAGGCTGGGCCTCAGATGTCAGGGCAAGCTCTGAGTGTAGTACTTCAAGTGCTCGTAATGTAGGACAAGTTTTTATTGACTCAAGCAATGTATGTGGTCCAGTTTCCTTCAAGGATTGCCCATATGAGAAAGAGTTTATATGGAAGGCCCAGAAAGATACAGCAGAGGTCCACAATTTGGTGCTGAATGTACATACAGAAGTCCTCAATGGAAAATATAACTAACAGGCAACAATACTCATTTATACTGGTCCAAACACAGGCACACCACTCTGCAAGCCTTTTTGTGCCTAAAACTGCAAATCCGCTCTCATGGACTGTGACCCAAATGATTTAAACTAGGTAATTGCTGTTATTCCTGCTAACAGTATGCATGAGCAGTGTAGAAATCCACAAATGCATGTGGTTGAGGACTACTGTAAAGTTTAAGTTTGGAACTGAAGCTACAGCTTAGCTCTCAGTGTTAAAAAGTGATTTATGTATTGCATGGGCTCAGTCTAGACTGACAAATTACAGCACTGCATAAGGTACTGTAATGAGAATTTGCACGACTTAAAACGCTGAGCAAATGTCTCTATCCTACCTGTGTGTGTACGTGGCACCGATGTCAAGGGAATTGTGCACGTGTATCTGAAGACTGGAACCAACTGTTCATGTAGCCAGACTGAACAAGCACAAACTGGACAAAGAAAAGCCCTGAAAAGCAGGGGTATGCAAACTAGATGGCATTTGCACATCTTTTTGTCTGGTAATTTCAAATATGGGCTGTTTTGTTTTTAAAACGAGATTCAGTTTTCATACAAATACTAGTTCCTAGTGAAAAAGGTAACTCAAGCCTTAAATTAGACACAAAAGAATACTGGCTTGCATTTTGTCCCCCAAGGTTTTTCCAATTGTGCCTTTCTTTTTTCACACTCTCACTGTATTTGTTTCTTTTTGTCTGCTGTTCTGTCTTTTTTGTATGCTTTTTCATCAGTCTTCTCTAAGAACATTGTAACATAGAAACCTTCACATTTGAATCATATTTTCAAACTATGATATTTAAATAAGATTTATATTAGGCGGCATTAATTTGCCTGTCCCTGTAGAATATTACTGTTTATGAAAACAAGTACTAAACCAGTTAAGTTTTAAACAGAAAAGTAAACTAGATTACGATTTAGATTGCATTGTCCAATTGCTGTTATGGTATTGTGGAAATTTTTAACACAGCAACTTAATGTTGTGTTTATGTGCAAATATACCTAGACTGCTAGTTCTTAGCAGCTGTTGATAAGAAACATTCCTTCAGTAGCACAGCAAGACCTGCTGTAAAATCTCTAAAGAATGCACAGGAATAGCAAACCAGCACAGAGCACACAGTTCTCCTTTGTCTTTGGTAGTCTGTCACATACAAAACCTAGCTAACTCCTGAATTGACTATAAATGATTTCTGATATGTAAATATCATTCTGCTCAGCTACAGGAACTAACACACTTCCTATTGCTGTTTGTTAGCCCTTTCTGAAAGAAAAAAGAGAGACAGACAGACAGAAATATCCTGACCTTAGGAACCTTCAGGAGGTGTAGGAGAGGGAGAACCGCAGTGTTGAAGTTTATGAAATTGTTGCATTAACATTTGCTGATTTTGTTTCCACTCTTAAACTCTAGAGCTTCTTCACAAATGTAAACCTCATGACCAAAACAAAACTACTGATAAAGTAATCAGTGTCTTTAGCATGATTTGTATAATGTTCTGTTGACGTAAACTCAAGAGCTACTCTGTTCTCTTGTCAATTGTTGACATATTATTTTGTAAAACTTAAGATGGGCTTCTGATTACTGCTTAATGTTGCAATATATTGGGCCAAACATTTGCTACTGACAGTCAAATACTTTTCTGAGAGAGAGAAAGAGAGCAAGGGAAATAGTGAGAGCTCAAGGGGGAGAGCTATGCCCTTCTAGCAGGACTGTTTCTGCAGCTGTTGTGTACATTAATCCAGAGAGCAGATCTCCCAGCACTAAATATAGCCAGTAGGGTCATTTTACACGACAAAATAAATAAATAAATAAATAGAAAGTATTTAGCTATGGGCTCACGTTAAATTAGGTTTGATTTTGCTTAAGAAGGAAATCCAAATTATGGCATCTTGGTTTAAGGGTGAATACTAGAATGTAAATATTTCAGAACGTGGAGGGAAAATAAGCAGGAAGAAGAATACAGTCCCGGCAAGGAGCTTTTCAGGTCATTACAATCTTCTGTTGACTCTTTGGAGGAGTCAGACTGGCTCCGAGGGATTTTGAGAAGCCCACCAATGCTATTCAAGCCCTTTATAATGCTGCAGAACATAGTGTCTCTTTCACTGCAATGCATATGCCTCAGCATAATTTAAGTCAGTCAGTTTAAAAATGATTTGTTCCCTGTATATGTCTTATCAGCAATAATTAGCATTCAAATATACATGCTCATCGAACCCTTCTGCACCTGTGCTGCAAAATCAAAATGTAGACCGATCTAAAGTTGAGGGATTACCTTTTTTAATTCCTCCAGATGTTGCTGCCCAACCCTGGCAGTTAGTAGCGATGACAATTATCCAGAAGTGTGAGATTAAAGTTAAGGAAGCGAGGGAATTCTTCGAGTCCTCAGGAACAGAAACAGCTAGGAGTCCATACAGTGAAGGAAGTTAACCTTCGTTATTATGAGGATGGCTGTAAGAAGCTGGACAACCTGTCACCACCGGAGCAATAGCATTTGTCAGTTTGCAGGTCCCAAGTTATTTTGAGCAGCGTAAACCATGTGCCCGCGGAGCATTCCACCTCATTGGACAGGGAATCCACTGCTCTGACAGCACCTATGGGCACCGAGTGCCTTCTCCTCACTCATGAAACGTCCCCTATAGATGCTTATGCGGGTTTTGCTGATTCATCCAAGAGGTACTGTAGTGGCTTTGTATTAGTCTTGTCAGCCGGTTTAGACTTCAGCCTTTTAAAATTACTAGTTATTACTATTGTCTTTATGTTTTGATCAGAACTCGAAGATCACAGTCACTGGGAAACCCATCAGCCGGTAACAATGTAAAAGTTTTGCAACTCCAAAGGCAAACTCAGCAAATGCGTGTGATTTAATAGTAAAATATTCCTGACTTCTTTGAAGTGTTCAATTTAATATACCCAGTGCAACAATGTAGAAATCCTTAAGGATGGCCTGGAACTACAAATCCTCAAAAGCTAGAACTTCTAAACTTGTTATTGAATGCACAGAAATAAACTGTTGGGAGAAAAGTAATTAAAAGAGGCAAGTGAAACTTAGCTGTAAACAAAACTGAGACATAAACATAGGTGGAATAATTTCAAAATATTTTAAATAGTACACAGAGAAACCCTGTTACTATATAGAATTTCATTTTGTAAAACTGAGCTGCTAGTTAAAACCTTGAGTGATTAAAACCTACCACATCATTTGGAAAATGTAGAGACTAGATTTTCTTTTCTACTCATCCTATACACCAGTAACAGAAAATAATCTGTAATTCTAAACAGTCCAGGTTACCAAAAATGCCGCTTGATTGTTGATATTTTATTAAAAATGCTCATCACAATTCCGATTTTATGCATTTATTATGGGGATTTGATACATAGCCCTCTCCACAGCTAATGATGTCATTAGCTGGCTTTTTGACCTCCCAATTCTCTCAAAATGTTATCAAGTGAGCACCTTTGCTAGAAAAGAGGTTCTCCAGTGGGATGTAGTTCTTCAGAAAGACGTTTTATGAGGCATAACAGTGTGAAAAATCAGAGGCAAAGGCAATTCTTTTATGAAAAATTTCCTGATGCATTGGAGGTAGTTTTCCTTAGTTTCTCTCTCTTTTGGTGAAATATCATTGCCAGAATAGCTTGCGAGCATTAGTTTGTGGTGTGGTTTCTTCAGTGATACGGAAAAGTTGTATAGTGAAGTCAGACCTTCTTTTGGGGACAGGTTAGGCATTTTATGGGTTGGGTGATGTCTAATGTAACTTCATACCTGGAATAGAGATCTAATGTATTCCTTATAATATCTGTAACAGTAGATGTGAGCCATACAGTGCTGACAGGAACTGCACGTTGATACTGTACCGCACGCTACTGTGGCTTGGACATTACAGTATCTGTAGATCTGTAGGCTACAAAGTCTGAAGCCTGAAAATAAAGTCTGATGTGTCTGATAAAATAACTGTAAATCTATGTGGACTTCTGCTGAGATGCAATTATTATAAAATGTGCATGGAGTCTTGCTGAGCTGTGAACTACTGTCTGTGCATGATATGCAAAATTAAGCAATCCAAAGTGACTATTCCATCTGATCCAAAAAAATAGGCAAAAATTTTCCACTTCAAGAGAGTGTTTTATATAAGATGCTAGAATTGCAAAATCATTGGATAATCTGTGCAACAAATGAGCTAAGGGTTATGCAGAAAGCACAGCATTGAGAAACCATAAAAGTTATGAGCCTTTACTGTGGCAAACAGACTGACCATTGTAACAGCAGGTGGTACGAGGACAAAGCTTCGAGGAACCGCAAGAAGTTAGAGCATACACAGTAAATGTAACAGGTCTTGCAGAGCTGTCATCTTGATAGAGCAACATCAGAGAATTTCAGATTCACTAGTTTGCAAATAACAGCATAAAGCCCATGAAAATACTGTTGTTCCTCTGTCTACATTTTTAGAAGACAGTGAATTGAGTCTTTTGACTACGGAGCACTAAAAAAAACACTTCAAGATATCATGACCTCCAGCTTTATGTCCTTTTGTCTTTTCTGGCTGGCAGAAGGGAACATCTGCCTCTCTAGGATAAGGCGTAGTGTCCTAAAGTAAATTTACATGAGCGCTAATTCTCTCCAGATCTTGTCTGTCAAAGCCCAAAGTACCTTTACAAGCAGAAGGAGTGAGTCAAGATGGAACTTTGTACATGACTCGTTGGCTGTTACTCCACAGTGGGATTATCAGACTGTAATTGTAAACCTTCAGGATTTATCATAAATGGAAAATTCTTGATTTTCTAGATATTAGGATGAAATTAATACAATCCTATTAGTGGCATGTGCTGAACCATTAATTAAGAAATGAGATGGGTTACACATTATTCAGTAGAGAACAATTATTAGACATCTCCGTGGACTGCCCAAAATTACATGAGGAGTTTGTACTGTCTTTTGGGGGTCATCTGAAGGCATCCCTTAATACCACACATCTTGTCCAGCCTGACAGTAAGCCTGTGAATATGGCTGGGGGGGGAAGAAGCCCTCTAAAGTACAGTATTGGAGAGTTTTAGAGCCTTAGAACATAAAAAAGAAAAGGCACCTGAAGATCTGAAGAAGTTGTTATCCTTTACAACATTGATCTGCTACCTTTTTTTTTTTAAACAGCTCAGAGAAGAAGCAGGGCTTAGTTTACTATGCCAGAGTAACGGAAGCCGATGAGTACTTCTCTGGGGCATAGGCTTGCCATAGTTGCAGTGATTTCAAGGTTATAATTAACCCTGTAGTACATATAGGTCAGCATCATGTACCTAGCATATAGCATATATTTGCTTAATTAGTTTGGAATAAGAAATTCTCCAATTCAAGCTACCTCAACCTCACAATTACGCATGTACAAAAGTTTATTTTGGCTTTAGAGGTTAGTGCTGGAAATAGTGCTGACAGCTGCAAGTTGGCAGTAAGCTTTGGGACATATATTACAGGGCATCCTGATTAGTTAGATACTTATCACAGAAGCTGGTGATGAAAAACAACTGGACAAACCTCAAAATTGTATTCTGAGCAGGAGCAGCACCTCAGAACAAAAGGCCTAAAACTGAGTGCTGCTGACATTTAGGTAGGCTGGAAGGAGAGGGAGGATGGAGGCAGGACCAGAAGACTGGGAGCCAGCTGAGTGGCTGTACAGGTGGAGCCAGACTGAGCCTCAGGCAGCCCAAGAAAGGAAAAACGACCTGCACCAAGCTGAACATTAGCAGTGTAACTCACAGGAAAGAGAACATCAGTTCCGCAAAGAAAAACTTGCTGGCAACATGTTTTAACAGGTGGTTTGTGAAGTGACTCTGATTTTAATTAAGCTCAACTGGACTAGGCGAAGCCACTTCCAGATCAGCTCCAGTCAGTTTACACACAGCAGCTGTCTGTGTGCCTGTGGGGCGATCAAAGTAGCGGGAGTTTCTGCTGTTACTCTTTAAGGGCAAGTATGTAAAATGGTACTGTAGCTCAGGTGATGCTTCCTAACTCATTCAGCCATTTTAACTTGATATGAATTTTTAGGGAAAATGTAAATTTATCAATGATTTAATTGTGTACTGTGGACACACCAGTCAAGAAACATGTGCAGAATCAGAGTAAGATGTTGAAGTCACAAAGAGATCTAAGAAGCACAAGTCACAGAGCATGCCACAATCATGCTTCCTTCAGGAGCAGATCGGTCACTGTCAGCAACCCCTGCCACCATGGAAAGAGTGTTCCTTCCCCTGTATAACCAGAACTGCTGCTGGTCCTCACAGCCTGTCCTATGTTAAGCATCTATTATCTGGAAGGGTCTGGATATATTCGAGTATCTTTGCCTACAAGAGTCGCCTGCGATACTTCCTCACATGGCAGTGTCTCTGGTAATGAAAGCTCATTCTGATGTCCTCCTGCCTTTGTTCTGTCATTATGTCAGAAGAATATAACAGTGCTCAGTGTGTTTAGTCTGGGGTGTTAGAAAGTGCCACCAGTGTCTACAGGAGAAAGAATTTTCTGGTTTACAGCTCATCAACCTCTTGGCTTAATTTTTAAACCAATAAAAGGAGTTTGCAGTATGATTAAAGACATGGGCCATGATGTGCATGTCGCAGGATGTGATTCTGTACTAAAAGTGTTGGCTGATGGGCAAATAGAGATTGCTGTTGCCATGTCTGCCTCTGCAAGGAACAGGCAAGAGTGCTGAGGCAGATCCAGTAAGAGTTGATATATTCTATATATCACATTGGCAAAAAAAATAACAAACAAAAAAAGAAAATGATGGTCCAGCACTGCTTCTACATTGAAAAAGCAAGTAGACTGTCATTCATGCAACAGTGGGCAATTTTCTTGCTCTAAAAGAACACCTAAGTACAACTAGACTATATATGATTGTGAAGAAGATCTGCATATTCTCAGAATTACAGTTGGCAACGTACAAGTGAAGATCCTCCGGGAGCTTTGTGTGGTGACCAGGAACTGATACCCAAATGGTAGAAAAGACAAACGAGTGTTTGGATTGTCAGCAAACTTATGTCCCCATCTCTGCAAGAGTAACAAAGGAGTTCACATCCAAAGGGCTCCAACTGATAGGAAGAAAAGCTGGTATCAGATAGGTCGTAATAACTTCTTACCATGCTGTCTCAAATGGGTTCACAAAAGCATATGTGATCCTTGCCATTAAGCTGATGAGGGTGCTATACAACGCAGTAGAACTTTGCTCTTGATTTAGAGGAACACAGTACATGCTTTTGAAAAGCAAATACTTACTGCCTATAAGATATAATTACAGGTTTAACATGTACTTTATTAAAGCCCAGTCTACAAAAGAAAAGACATTCAAAAGAAACAGTGATATCATACTAATAATTACACTCGTGTCTTCAATTTTCATAGATAAGAAAAAGTTTTGAGAAAAGACACAAAACCCACCTGTTGCATGCTAGTTTTGCTGGATTTTTTCTGAGCGATGATTGGGAAGTGCCCAATATACAATACAACAGCAGACTGTGTTATTGCCCATAAATATGCGCAATAGCAGCAATAATCATTGTGTTCTTGTGGCTACCACATGTGACCCTCAATTATACAGAGCAGGAAGACGGAGTTTATACAGCTATCTCACAAACAGAAAATGTGGAAAGATGGGGAAAACTGGAAAAGGAGGAAAAAATCTCACCATGTCTAAGCAAGACTTTCTACAAGACCAGGTTTTTGCCCACGATTGTAATGCAACTCCAAATTACTGTCAAAAATATTAATATTGTCTTTGTAATTGGTCCGAGATTTCTGATAGGGTTTTAGATTGTGATTTTTTAAAATTTCCATTGGAAATTCTGGAACCAAAATACTAAATGTTCCATTTCTTTGAAAGCTTCCTTAAGGTTCATTGCAGTCATGTTCTAGTGAAGTAGTGATTTTGGAGATCTCTCCGGAGCCCTGTGGAGCACAGGGTTATTACCCACTTTTCGTTTGCATCCCACCAACCACTGGTCTTCCTCATACCAAGGCTAAACTCATTTCTTTCTAATGTGGGGTATGAAATAGACAGCGAGTTAGACAAGTTTGCCCCAATGGGCTGAAGGAATAACTTCAGAAGAGAGGCTTAGCAGACCTGTAACCATTTTGCTGGTCGAATGTGAATGTTGAGTCACAAAGTACCCACTTTGTCTTTTGCTATACTAGCTTATTCCAAGGGCTGTGACTTGCTCCCTACCTGTGCAGCTGTGGACAATAGCAAGGATGTCTTTTCTTGAAGCGTCAGCGACTAGTTGCTGCTTGAGATAGTACATTTAAAGGTCCAGTAATTTGAACAGCAGTGGCAAGCCCTATTTCTCTTTTAGATTATAGACTTAATGAATTATCTTAACATTAATTTTCTGGATGTTTCTGGTGAAGCTAGTTCAATAGTGATTTGCAAACCTTGTGTAAGATAATACGAGTTGGATATTTTCTATTCATATCATTATGCAGTGCATCTCTTCGCATGAGCCTGCCAGGTATTGTGTGATTCTAGCTCAGATTCTAAAATTAGAAGTGGAGACATATCAGAAGGCTGAAAGAAATGGTAGCTCTTTTCTGTAGAAGGCACAAATAACGATGTTGAAACATTCCTTCAGTGTCTATTTCTTTTTCACCCAGCCCAAAACGGGCTTTATCATTTAACAGGGCAGCGCTCATGTGAGGATTGCCTCAGTGTTACTACAGAATTTTTCAGTCTCATTAATGATTTAGATGAAATGTAGTAGTAATTTATGGGGCCTGGTGCTGTTTCCAATGAAATCAGTGATTGTTCTGTCACTAACATCAATAGGAGAGGAGTCAAGACTTTTCCAAAAAGTTAATTATAACCACAGTAATGAAAGTAGTCTTTCAGTCATCCACACAGAGCCACAGTCTCTTGTACTATCCTCATCCAGTTTCATCCAATGGTCCCTCTATTTGCTTTTCAAAATGGATCAATAGGTAAAAATACACCAGCATTTTGCTTTGTTGCAGTAGAAATGGTACAGCTGAAAAATGTTACAAAGATTTCTATAAAATACAGAGATAATCCCCAGAACATGAAATAATTGATGTTATGGGTGGCAATTGTAAAAGGGGTTTTGTAAAATCCATTTTTTGTAAAAAACTTTTACTCAACTGTAGAAGTGTCAGGTAATTTAAGGTGGTTTCCCTGCCTAAAAAACATGGAGGACACTGTGTCCTTATTTTAAATTATGATCTTTTTTATTCTTGTGCAGTATTACCATTGTATAATACTATCTTGTATAATATTAGCCTTTCAAAGAACTTGGTCAGCTTGCAAAGATGCCTGTAATACAAAAGACTTAGCAAAAAGTGTCTGTTCACAACCATTTTACTGTTCCCTGTATAGTTAATATTTGATTAGGTCCTCCCACATTCTTCCTTTTGTAAGGGAAATTACCTTTCTAAGTTGGGATATCTAAACAACATTCTATAAGCACCTGGGTTCTTTAATTTGCTAGCATTCAAATTTTAAAAAGTGGATTGTTTCCCTTTATGGTTCAAATACAAAGTGCATGAGCTCTACCTGGAAGTGCTCACGTGGCTGAGTAGGATCTCCTTGCAGTTACCACCATCTCTGGGTGTAGGGTTTGGCTCACATCAGCCTTCTTTCTGGGGACAGCGCTACTAGACTCAATGATTTGTAGAGCATACAGCAAATATGGATATATAGAGACTGGCAGTTGCCCAAAGAAGCAAAAGTTTGATGCAACCTGTTATATAAGATCGTTTTTAAAAATCATTACAAAATCAAATACAGGAAAAAATGGAGATAATACTAATAAGGATGCCTATCTATAAAATCCAATGACTTGGTGGAGACTCTGTCTGGTAATCAACAGAAACACAAGATCAGAAATCAATGGATTAAAATTAATAACCCAGAAACTGGGTTTGATTACTGAACAAAACATCAAGGGGATGTGCTGTTCCATTCATGACTTTCTTTGGTTTGACATTGATGCCAAAAAAACAGCTTGATTGAAAGGTGTGAGATTTACAGTCAGGGTTACTACTCCCAGTATCGTCAGAGACTACAGGATCCATTCTGACACTATGGGATTTCACTGTCCTGATTGCAAGGCGTGACTAGTCCAAAACAGACCATAGAAGGGGATCTGATAATGCCAGTTCTACTGTCTTCACCTAATTTGGGCCACTGTGATATGTGAGATTTGCATTCCTACTATGACCCTCTCCTTCCCTGTCTTCTTTTATTTCCTCACTTAATTTCTTGTCATCCATGTCTTTTATTCTCTTGTTTTTAATAAGAACCTAGCTTAGCAGACAAGACTAATTTTGCTATGTTGTTTTAGGTCTCCAACTAAGAGAGTATTGGTTGGCACCGACTCAGTCCGATGCTGGTACAGGTTTGCCAGATCTTGCTGTAGCTGATACAACGATGGACTTGTTTTCCTCCGATTATATGTAAGAGAGGGCACTAAGCCAAACACTGTGTTTGTACTTTTGCTGTTCTTTTCTGGGTGCTGCTTTCCCCTTTTTCATGGCTTGTCTAATTTGTTCTTCAGATAAAACAGGATTAGACCCAAGCAGCTACAGATCTATCCATTTCAATTGGTTTCTTTACCTTTCTTCACAAAATACATCTCCAAAACATCTAAATAGGATTTTTATAGCCATGATTAATACCAACTGAACAGATTATCAGAGGGACTGGTACAAAGAGTGGACGTATCTTGTTACCTAAATGTAAAGGAAAAGGAAATACAGGAACGTTACTAAAGTGAAAGCCATACTATATACTTTATATTTTGAATAGTTGAACTTTTTCTCCTTTTGTTTGTGTTCTAATAAAAGTTTATTTTTTTTTCTCATGGTAGCTATTTCTATGGTTGATATTAAGCAGACCTGACATCTACACTGTCTGCCTTTGTTAACCGCTTACTGTTGTCCAGAGACAGGGTCATATACATGAATGCTTTTGACTTGGGGTTGAGATTAGCACAACAACACATTATGGATTGTATTTTTAAAAGTGGATTAAGAGTCAGTCCAGTGAGGCGTATTTTGTAACCACACAGTCTCTATTTCCAATTACACATTCGTCAAACAGAGATTTACAGTACAGTCCTTACTCTTATCACTTAAATGGCATTGCACATCTAGAACAAAGAGCAGAATTTCATCCAGGCTACTTACAAAGAAATTCCAAAATCCTTAAAGAACTGAGAGGCTTCACTGAGAGTCCATCTGTAAGTACTTTTAACATAAAAGAACAAAATAAGCGTGACTATTATTTGTGGAAACCTGATTAATGTGAGTTGCACGGTAATGAGGAAAATATACTCAGAGGTTCTTGCCTTCTGTCTGAACTAAGAACATATATACCGTTTATATAAAATATAGGTATCTTCAGTATCTTTTTTCTAATTAGGTATAGCGGCTTTCCAGTGTACTTCTTTGTTTTATATTAGAGGCACTGAGGCCTACAGCAAATTAAACACAAACGGCCAGGCAGCTGGCAGGAGCCTGAGGCAGCTCAGCCTAATGGTAGCGTGGCTCAGGACCTTTAGGATTTTAGAGTAACCAAAATCAGAAGAAATGACTGGTGTTCTGAGCATCAGAGGCTTTGGCGCCTGTTATAGACAAATAGAACTGTAGAGAAAATCGGCTCTAGTCAGATGTTTAATAGGACAAAACATTCAATAACTTAGTTGCCAAAATTATACTTCATGAGACACACTCCTCATTAGAATGTCTTAAAGGATTGTTGCTAGAAGAGATAAGGAGGAGGCATTCGTGGATAGTCTACATTTTAAAAATAATTTCTTGAGACTTCTTGCTTTCCAAGCAGACTCAGATGAGAGTTTCAGTGGTTTATCAGCAGTGTGCATGGCAGTCAGCTCATCTCTGAACTTGTGGTCATCGGATCACCTCAGCTAGGTAGGCCTGGGATAAACAGTTTGGAGGACAGCAACATGATTGTTCAGTGAGTTGACTAGAGGAACTAACTCAAGATGAGAGCTTGACGTGCATAGATGAGGTAGGAGGAGAGCATAGTTTAACAGTTTGCTAAAATATGACAGAAGCAAATTCCATGGAAAGGAGAGACTGTGTATAGTATATTGCAATGGCGCAACAGGATGAACTGAGAAATGGTCAGTCTGAAGGGCCACAGCTGGAGAAGAGAGATTATATCCATACTTACATGGAACCTATCATCTCAGAGGAGGGCCACAAAAATGATCAGAGGGCTGGAGCAGCTCTCCTGTGAAGACAGGCTGAGAGAGTTGGGCTGAACAAGCCTGGAGAAGAGAAGGCTCCGGGGAGACCTTATTGCAGCCTTCTAGTACTTAAAAGGGGCTTATAAGAAAGATGGGGACAAATTTTTTAGCAGGGCCTGTTGCAATAGGACAAGGAGTAATGGTTTTAAACTAAAAGAGGGAAGATAGAGGCTAGAGATAAGGAAGAAGTTTTTCACAATGAGGGTGGTGAGGCCCTGGCACAGGTTGCCCAGAGAGGTGGGAGATGCCCCATCCCTGGAAACATTCAAGGTCAGGCTGGACGGGGCTCTGGGCAACCTGATCTAGTTGAGGATGTCCCTGCTCATGGCAGGGGGGTTGGGCTAGATGGCCTTTAAAGTTCCCTTCCAACCCAAACCATTCTGTGATTCTATGATTCTATGATCTCGACGCATGGTGGCAGCAGAAAAGCATGGCACTCTTTGTGCCAACAAATAAAACGCAGTAATGGCCTGTGGGGTTGGGGGAATCGTGATGTCTGGTTACAGCTAGGAGAATGAATGCTAGCTGCTATTATTTGACGCCTTGTGCATAGTGTTCAGAAAGCATTGACTCTGCCCAGCTCTCTGATTGTACAGACAAGGGAAAACAACTTCTGCAGAAGTTCTATGGCTTTTAAAGTTTTCCTCCTTTTTATTAAAACAGTACCATTTTGTAATGAAAACATAACTAGGATATCATTCCCAAACTCTGAACCTCATTAGGTGACTGATTTGAGAAATAGTTACTGTTTTACCAGCACTTTAGTCTGTCACCTTATATTGCACACTTGAGATCAGTTTACCAGCCCCTCCCGATGACTCTGGCACTCTTTCCCTTGTGCTGCCTCATCTGTCTGGAACGCCTTCCCTCAGGCCACTGAGTCACCTTCCACTTTAAATGTTGCTTTTTTCATTGTAATTTTAAACTGACTTGCATTATAACATAATTTGTAAAAATTTGTATAAAGATGCACTGCAAAAATTGTATCTATAGATACTGATGAAGCTTCAAAAAACCTGTTTTTTTAGGATACAACTTTACTGACAGAATTAATTTTAAAATAAGGGTCTTTTTTGACAAAAAACACAAGCAAACTTTCAGAAGGGACAGCGATGGGAATTAAAGTCATTTGATAGTACCAGCTTATTAAACACCAGCAGTATCAGAATCACTCTGTCTAGCTAAAGAATAAGTGATGTTCAGATAATGTGAGCTCACTTACTGAAGTAAGGATCATGACCCAGAAAATTACCTCAGAGCAAAAATAGCAGGAGGTAC
The DNA here is from genome assembly GCA_009819775.1 of Phoenicopterus ruber ruber. Taxonomy (NCBI): domain Eukaryota; kingdom Metazoa; phylum Chordata; class Aves; order Phoenicopteriformes; family Phoenicopteridae; genus Phoenicopterus; species Phoenicopterus ruber. The sequence goes on from CM020221.1 coordinate 5,156,061, forward strand.
TGGCCATTCTTAGTAGCTATGCAAATTGTTAACTATGCCAAACATGACTTTTTCGTAAGTATATAAGATAGAGAAAGAGAGAGAGAGAAAGAAAACGAAAGAGAGGAGGATATACCTTTTCTTATAGGAAATGAAATAAGACCTCTAATTCGTTTCAAATAAATCACCTAGTAATCAAAAATGTTTATGACTACTGTCCCAGGCCACATTTAAGCCAGTGGTTCTGCTTATGCAGTTGTCAATCTCCAGAACCATCTAATTTCCAAACAGTCAAAATATCAATATACTCAATGGAAGGAGTCAAAAGGTACATCACAGAATTTAAAATATATTCTGCTCTGATAAACCATGCATATTACAAGCCAAGTTTAGATGAACTGGTACATCAGTGACATATAGCGATGCCATGTGCTATCACACAAGTTATAAAAAGGAATTTTCTTTCTGCCTAGTGTGCCTTTGAAAATGCTTTTTTAAATGTCTCACTTCTTTTTGCTTTAGAAAAGGAAGAATATTGGAAGACTCCAAACTGTGACACTTAGAAAGAAAATGCAAATATTATGGTAAGTATTTTTCATTTAATCTAATTAGTAAAGGCCTTTTAAAGCACAACAAAACCTTTTTGGCATGCTTATTTGGTGGTGTGGGGCTGTGGAAAATCGATATTTGAACTAAATTTTAGACATAATGCTCTTAAACTATATGCTTAATGTGAAATCAGGACAACATAGTAAATCAAGAAAACATCTATTGTGTAAAGAAATATTTACTAGTTTGGAAATTCAAAGACAGGATATGAAGAGCAAGCCTATGTTTACATTAAATAGTTAAAAAAATATACTTTCAATTTTCTTACTTATTTGTTGAAAAGCTAAGGGATTACCAGCGTAGATCCAGTTGTATATTCTCATTTGAGGTATTTATATCACTTCTTATTGGCCAAGATTTTGACATTTGAGTGGCTAGATGCAGTCACCTAAATCTTTACTCACTATTTTTTGAAAATCAAAATACATATTTTGAAGAGACATACTTTGGAAAGTCTCAACCATAATGTTTATAACCCATGGGTATTGTTTATGAAAACTATTCCTCCTGTATAGAGCAGATTTGTTTTGTTGTGTATTGAGCTATTGAACAGGATTTAAGGTGTTTGAGTGAATAGAGAATTTTAAGTGGGAACTGGAGCAGGAAGGGGAGCCAGAACTGCTGGTATCATGCTGTGATGGATAGAGTTTACATGAAATGCGTTTCAGTTTGCTGACTGCACTGCATGAAAGGAGTATAAACATGGATTTTTTCATACTTGACATACTCAGTTGTGGAGTTTTGAGCTGTGATATAAACCCACCAAGATTCAGCTAGTTTAAATTGGCATTAGTTCCATTGACTTCCATTGAGAAACAATTCACCCATTTGATGGTTTGTCCTGGAGGAAAGGGAAGCAGGGAGAATGACGGCTTTGACTTATTGGCCAGGGAGGGCCAAGAGAAAGAATTCAGTGGGAAGACCTTCCAGAGTTTTCCCAGTTTTAGTCAAGATAATAAGGTTTAAAATCGAAGAACCAATGAATAATTTGATTCCCAAGAATGAGGCCTTTAATAACAGTCTCCACCTTGCAGATACAGCTACTTTCTGTGCGCTCCCATGGGCTCCTTCTGATTGTATTATTGAAACTATTAAGGAGGGATAACAGTGCTCCAAGCAGTATTGTTTCCTTGCCTGGTTCTGAAAAACTTAAGAAACAAACTCTTTACGTACTGTATGCTTCCTAATCCTGAAATACTTGCTCTCTCTTTATGTGGAGCAAGAGAAAACCTTTGGTTCTTTTGCAGAGATGTGAAGATCTCCCTGGTCTAGATCCTGAGATGCAGGATTTGATGCAGCCAAATGTTTACATCAGAAAATATGTGATGATGAATGCATTATTAGTTTCAGTTTTTATTCTTTTTCTGTTGATCACTATATGTCCAAAGAAATTATGGCAGAAGCAAGCATGGTATTTGAATCTTTAATTTCTCAAATATTTTAAAAATTACAAGTTTCCTGAGATACAGCTATAAACATAATTATTTGGTAATTATTGAGCTTTTAAATCTCACTTCAAAATACATAAATTTAAGTAATATTTTAAAAAACATTTTAATTCTACTTGTCAAATGGTGTTTCTTTTAACTTGCTGTGGTTTTGTTAGAAAACATCAGGAAAATTAAAATAATAACAGTATCTGTTTTGTTGTTACTTGGGCAAATAGTGAGTTTTGTACCCAGTCAAAATTAGCTGTAAAACTAATGGTGTAGGCATTTTTACAGTGAAGATTTTAAAATGGTATGTATTGCTATTAACTGTTCTAAACTAAATCTTAGCCAAAAGGTAACAATTTTTATAAATTTGACTTGAAAATGTGCAGACACTGTAATCCCAAGTACTAGATTCCTAAGAGATCATTGCTGATATAAGTCACTGGAAATCATGACTTTTTGTAATGGTTGAAACAAAACACTTCTAGGTTCATGTCTATTATAATTCTGCAGGGAAGCCAGTAGGGATTATTATAGTTATGAACAGACTATTTTAATGCTTATGGTTATTATAAACTCGGAAGGTAACCCAAACAGGTTTATAAAGGTGATGAGCTATTTAGAGGCTCAAACTTGAACAAGAGGTCAGGAAAAATTATAAAGCTCACACGTCATTTTCCTCTCAGGAAAAGTGATTTTTAATCCTAATGCTGTTTATTACAAAGCAACCACTTGGCCATAAGGCCAAATAAGCATTATTTTCATTCATTTTATTTAAAACAAACAAACAAACAAGTTATACTCAAAGGAATTTAATTTGTAATACTTATACTGTCTGTTAAAGAGCCAGTTTGCCTGGCTGAGTTTGCTACAAGCTTATAAGCATGCAATATTGTTCGTATTGAATTGTTTGTGTTTGCAAAAGTTTTATCACTTTGGGCACAATATTTTTTTACAAGTGTACTGGCTAAAAAATGTTGTGGAAGTGTTTTCTGATGAAATTGGAGTTTGAAGCTCTTTCCTACTGGTAATCCATCTGGTTTTGGATGTCTCCACTGGGTCATGGGGTGAACAGAAGCTGCTGTGTCTCAGTTGGATACTGTGGAAATGCTGTGTCTTTTCCTGAGACAGTCTCGGGAAAAAATCTTTCTTGAATCTGCAGGGATCCAAGCCCTAGGGCGACTCTCACATTTATGTCTATGTATGTTTAAGAGTAATTTTGTTGCTCTAGAACCCTGCCCAGAAGCTGGTAAGAGCCCTCTATTGTTCTTTTATGAAAGTAAATATATGTGTGTTAAGTGGGGACTATCCAGTACCCCTCAAATGATTGGGATCGGTGATCATATTTAGTGGTGTCCCAGTGGCTTGCTGACATTAATGACAAGAAAGCCTTCATCAGTCAGACGTGGGTGAGGAATCACTGCTACATCCCTCCCTATCCCAGAAAAAAAAGCCAGCTAAATGCATGGAGGTTTGGCACAGGTGGCTGCTCTACTGTTTCTGCTTCCAAATGATATATAGTTGCTTTGGCCTCCCCTTTACAAGCTTGAAGTTTTAAATTGAAACTGTTTTTTGTATGCTGATAGACCAAATACACAAAGAAACATTATCCCCAAAACATCGTCCCATGATTTTCTGGAGAGAAATAAGAGCCTCTAAATCACTCATAGTAAAAAATCAACAAGAAGATTGTCAGCATTTTGCACAACTCCAGTGTCAGTAAACAGAAACAAAAGATTACACGTTTGTGGCAATTTTTCTTTCCTAAATGGGAGCTAGGTAAGTATTGGCATAGAAGATCTCTGGGAACGTGAGGAGTCAATAGGTTTCTCTCCCTACAAATTGTGTGTAGGTAGCAGCAGTGATTCCATCTTTCACATAGTTACGAGGATTTGATTGCTCATCTCGTACAGCTTACTCTCCTTCTGTCTCCAAAATCAAATAATTTTTTTGGAAATCTTTTATTCTAATGCTAAGGTTGAGTCTTACATCATAGGAAATTCAGAGTTACAGTCCTCCAAGGACTCCAAGCTCTGACTGCTCACATATAAGTTTTGTGGAGCTCCTTAACAGCCTCTGCAAGAGAAATCTAATTTTCCATCTGTCCAAGAGTCTTCATCCACTGTGAATATTTAATCCACTTTTTGAACAGAGATGTCCTGTACTGTAGGACAAATGGCACAGATTCATTACCACTTGGACACCACATTTCAGTCCATGCTATACCAAATATCTATCAGTTGCTAACCGCACCAAAATAGATCTCGCAGCATCATGCCCCTCTGGGTTTCAGTAATACAATGTGAAATCATGAGTCTTATCCTGAATTAAATCACAAAAGCTGCAGACTACTGTCCAACCACCTTTATTAAACAGAAATATCTTTGTTGCAAGATAGTCCCGTATTTTTGAGTGATAACTAATAGCAGAAACAGCTGGATGTAGTTTGAACATACTGGTCACAGTTTATGCCTCAGAGTTACTATTTTCTTCCCAGCTATTCTTCACAGAGTCCTACCATAGGTACAGAGAAAACAGCATGTCTTGACAATTGTTTAGGCACAGGGCCACAGGCTATTACACCTAGCTGATGGCGGAGTCCTCTGCTTCCTAGAGACCCATGCTGTGTCGTCTTCTCTCCTAGCAATCAGCCCCAACATCCATTTCATGTCATGCCTATTGTGCCCTCTGATATTCAAGTGTTTCCTTACAGTTTCTTTTTTCTCCTCATCTGCAAGTGTTATTCTGGTCTAGGACCTTTTCCTTCACTATTTCTGTTCCCGTACCCAAACGCATCCATGCCTATCTTCCTACCACCTGAAAGTTTTTTTCTCTCAAATCTTACTTCTTGTAAAGCCAATGACTTTATCAGCCAGGAAATGGGGCAGAGAGAGAGATGAATATCAGGAAAAAATCAGTCTGGCTCAACACAGAGGGGGCTTTATCGTGGTATTTCTGGTTTCCATACCAGCACTATTTTTTCTTCCATTCTCAGTTCTATTCCATTAACAACAAACTTAATTGTGAATTAAATGCCAGCTCCCACCACACCTCTGAGAAAAGAGCCCATCCATGTCATTTTCACAGTTAGTTTTCCCCTGTGCTGCCTGCCAAGCTCCCTGAGAGAACAGATCCCTCCACCCCACCTCTGTTTACACGAGCACCTTTCTTCTTTCACAATCAGGTCACCCTGTGCTTGGGATAAGAAATTACACTAAACAATCCAACATGGAAATTTGCAAAGAAGCCAAGAGTGCTCACCATGAAGTGTTGTGACCAGCCCGTGTGTGAGCCTCAGTTCTGGTCCTCTCCTGTGCCTCTTTGTTCTCCTCAGTGCAGGCTGCTACCTTTCTGCCTGCTCTTTACGAAATAGTAAGAAGGCTAATTTTAGGGCGCTTCATCATCCTGCCATGCAAAGACACAGTGTCATGTCAGAATCAGCAGCATGTGGCACCACTTGGAGCTGCTATTTTATAAGCTGAGGTTCAGCGTGTTCTCAAATTGGTCTCTGCAGGGCAGAACTGGCTCAATTATTGATCACGTATTCCTGTAGGATCGCACCTTAAAAATCTGTTTTGGCCTGACCAAAAGCCCAGTTTAATGACATAGGAACTGGTGTCTCAGCATCCAACACTTAAGCCAAAAAAACCCCAAAGATTACATGGAAATTTGCTGGTGTTCAGTTAACACCTGGCCTGCTGATCTATTTATAACAGAAAAATTCATGTAATAGTGTGAAACATCATTGCAATAGGAAGAGAACGTGCCACATGTGGGAAGGGGCTGCGCTCCCAGCCCTCTGTGTGGGATGCTCGAAAATGTTCAGCATCTTCAGCCCCAACCTGCAGGTGTCTGGGCAGTTGTGTGGCTTCTGCCATACTGCCAGGATACGGGGTAGGCACTCTGAGTGCCAGCTGCAGTTTGTGTGGGCTTGGGGATATTGGATCCACGCAGGAGTTTGTGAGCACAAGAGCTTCGTACCTAATGCAAAGGTCAGCTTGTTTCCTCCATTGTAGTCTTCCTGTTCAGGATTCATCCTTGTCCTTCACTGCTTTTCCATTTTCTTTACATCTGTCATCCTATGAATAGCATTCTTTTGGCTATTTCAGCTATATTTTGTGGCCTGAGAGAATGAGGGGAATGGGGTGTTGCAGGTTTTTGTTCTTGCTTATCGTATTTGAAGGTATGACTCCTCAGCTTATCTTTAAACAGCTCCCTTAATTAGGTGCCTCGAGTTAGACACAGAACGTGCAATATTGTAGATTTAGTATTTATATAGTGATTTACTTTCACAAACAGGTCAAAAACTGTTCATTTTTTTTCACCGTATCACTATCGGTTAATAAATAATTGGTCTTACTGGTAAGCACATTTGCATTTGAGCTAACCAGAATCATTACAGTGAGCAGGGTGGGCAGGCAGAGCAGTAAAATACGCTCAGCTATAAAGTAGCAGAGCACATAAAAGATGTACTCTATGTGTATGTGCGAGTTCTGTCTGTCTGTCTACATAGGCACTTTCATTAATTACTAACATCCAAATATTGATACTGTGAAGAATATAAGGATAAAATGTAAAACTGAAATGGCATAAAAGGGTCTGACCGTACCTTGTTTGTAAAGCTATTTGCATTCTAAAGCCTTTCCTTTGTCTTAATCAAGAATATTCTATACAAAGGCTTCACACAGAGGTTAGTAATTTCTCACAGCAAAATGCTGACATCTCTAATTTCATGTTATCAGCTGTTCTGGATACCCATTTCTATTTTCCGTAGTCTGTGACACATCAAAGTATAAAACAAAGGGGTTTCAAACGAGGAATTAATGTTTAGAAACTATGTACTGACTGTTGTGAGGAGAAAATGGAGGCAGAGAGCAGAGTCCATCTCTGTTATTAGCTATACAGAAAGTTTTGTGCCATAACACTGTAGCCTTCAAAAACATGTATATTAACTGAAAGATGTTTTCCAGTAGTAAAGCATAAAGTATACCTTAGTTAACACTATATATGATTTGTTTTCATTTTTGTATTGTCTGAATGGGCGATTAACTGGGGTACAATTTAAAAAACACAATTGTGCTGACAGCAATCACCAGGCAGTAGCCAAGCATTGCTATTTTAATAATGGCAGGGCAACTGAAAATAGTTTCCTGCTTGTTGTGACCATCAATAAGACGACTGTGCAATTGTAATAGGAAACCCTCTGTGCCGAGGCACTTTGAAAGATTAAATCCCTTCCCTGAAGTTAACCAGACTTACATTTCTTGTTTTCACTGGATTTTGCATCACTGCAAAATACTGGGGTTTTTTGCAAGTACTAGAATGGACGTTGGGAATTTTGAGGTGCAGGCGTGCTCACCCGCAGTTCTCTTCACCACTGCAACTACAGAACCACATTCTGGCAGATTTAATGCCAGTGGATGCAGAATTGGTTGTAGTGCGTGGCAGGGGGTCCAAGCAGTGATGTGGGATCAGAGTAGGTACTCCCTTCCCCACGCTGCCTGCGTATCTTTAGCCCCATGGAGGAAGGGGCTTTCTCAAGGCATTAAGACAGGCAGGTTATGGCTTCTCTGGCACAGAAAAGAAAATTTGCTAAGATAGGTAGTAAGTGGAATAAAAATATGGCTTATACTTTATTTGAAGACACATTTGAATTATTTAACTTACAGTAATCTGATTTTAGGACAACTATATTATTTGGAAGAATTATTGTAATGTCTATTACACAAGGAAGCTGAGATTTGTGCAACATTGTATGTTGTTTCATGCTTTATATATTTCTTATTTAATGCGTTAGGCCAGTTATACAAAAATACTTTTCTATGTAAAAATTGTATGGGGCATATCATGTTCTCTTCAAGTACATGGGCATATCCCCACATGCTGGTCAGAGGACACATTGCACAACGAATGACAATATTTAAAATTTACTTCACAGTGTCATTATTCACAGTGACTACTCTGGTGGTCTCATAAAAAAAAGGGAAAAGGAAGTTTAGAAGATAATGAATAAAATGTTTTCCTCCCTTTGCTATGTGTAACAGCTGCTGCTGACCTTCCGTTCTTACACGCAGAATGGAAAAAGGTGAATCACTGACATCTCCCCTTTAAATAACAAACCTGTGTATTTGCTACCCTGAAAAGTGCTGCATCATTTAGCCTTTGTCAGCTATGCAGCTATCTCAGTTTCTGTGTATGAATTTAATATTTCTGGTTTGGATCTTTACTGATAAATTTACAGCCACAAATCCTGAGAAGTCCTGGAGAACCTTCCCTATTTAGATACATAAAGGAATGTTTAATGGCTGGACCAACACATCCCATTTGTTGTTGTTGGTGGGTTTTTAAAAAATGCTTTCCATTACAGGGCAAAAGGACACCAAACACAGCACCTTTCTTACCCATAGTTTGCAAAACCATTTGCTGTGAAGTACGCCTGGTCCTTTTTTACTTCCTGACCCGCATAAAGGTGGATCGCAGAACTACTACAGAGAGGCTGCTAAATAAGGAAACCGCGTTTGGATTCCCAACCCGGTCCACTTATATAAATTGCAATGGATTTTCCTCCCAGCGCTAAGCAAAATCCTAGAAAAAAACTAAAAAATGTGTCTGGCACGTCAACTTATCTTTAGTTGCTCCACTAGTGAAAAGAAAAAAACAACCCACAAACAAACCACAAACGTTTTAAGATGCCCACCTTGTGTACGCTCTGACACAGAGGAAAGCCTGTAGCCGGAAAGCGGAATTCCGAGCGCTGCGGGAGGGCCGGGGCGAGCCCCCCCGCCCGCCCCTCTGCCGAGCCGGGCGGCCGGCGGCGGCCACGCTGCCGCCTCACGCTGCGGCAGCGCCGGCCGGCTCACCCTCGGGGAGCCGTCCCTCGTGCCAGAACTTAATGACAGGTAATTGGAGTATGAGGAACAGTTTGTTCCTGCTTCTCCCTGGCGGATCCAGTTCCTTCCCACTCACTGATCTCATTCTTTTCGTGCCCTCAGAGATGGAGCAGAGGCTTCTGCAGGTCCCTGTAGATCATGGATAAGGAATAGCAACACGCAGCCAAGTCCCTTAACTACTCTGCAAGGAAGGAGAAATACGCCATCACTAAGACCCCTTCTCAGCAAACACAGAGGGAGTGATTTGCCTCAGGACATACGCATTATTTTTCATTTTTGATTTAAAGATAGTGATGCAATACAACGACGGCATGTTTTAAAGCTGCTGTGGTTTTTTGCGCTCACTTGTTCGCAAACCAGGGTATGTACAGCCGCAGTCACCGCCCCGGAGCGAGCACCTGAGCTAAGAGCACCCTCCCGCACCCAGCCCTGCTCTTCTCCGGCGCCGCCCTCTAGGTGCACCGGGAGGACGAAGGCATCGCTCCGGCACTCGTCACTTCACGGTCATTCTCCTAAATTTCTTTTTTTGTCGTCAACTTCTCGCTCAGCCTCTTCACAGCCCAACAGCGGGAACCGAAGCCGCGCAGTGGCTCCGACCACAACCTCCCTCCGAGCCTTTCTCGGCGCCCGGGTCGCGCCCGCCCTGGCACGGCTCCTACTCCGCGCCCGCCGGCACAGCCTCCGCGCCGCCAGCGGCTCGCGCGGGCCGTTAAACCGCCGCCGCCAGCGCCGCCCGGGGGCACACGCCGCCGCTCCCGGCCTCTCGCCCCACCGCGGGGGCGGTGCCTGCCGTTGACAAGCCCCGCCGAGGTCCAGACTGACGTCACGCCACGCCGCCGCTGCGTCACCGCCCTTGACCACGAGGCCGGGAGGGAGGCAGGGGGTGAAGTGGGCGCGCTGCGGCCCCGCCCGCTGAGTTCGCGCCTGCGCAGGAGCGGCGGCCGGGCCCTGTCACCGCTCTGTGTTGGGGCCGCTCACGCCCTCGCGGTGGCCGGTGGGTTCCTGCGGCGGGCGGGCGGGTCGGGCTGTGGCGTGGCTTCGCGGCGCCGGGGGCAGCGGAGCGGACCGGAGCGCCTGGCCGCCGGTGAGTTCCGCTGGGCTGTGACGCGCCGCTGGACCTCTGCGGACCCGGGCGCCGCCGCCCTTGGGCCCCGCGGGGCGGACGGGAAAGTGGACGGGGCCGCGCTCGACCCGCGGGGCCCCACCGCGGGGCCGGTGGGACGGCGGCTGTGGGCGGAGGGCGGGGGGGCAGGTGCGGGGCGGCCGGTGGGCCGAGGCCGTTAGGACCGTTACGGGCGACGCTGCTTAGCAGCTGCGGGGAGCGCTGAGGGGACCTCGGCGCCTGGCGCCGCCCCGTCGGAACGGGCGGAGGCCCCACTCCGGCCGCCGACCTGCGCTCCTCCGCCGGGGCCGCCCCGGCCCCGCCCGCGGCGCCGCCGCTCTCTCCGGACCTCAGCGCGGCGGCGGCGCCCCGGGGAGCTGTGCCCCAAGGAGGGGAACCGTTAAGCCCGTGCTGCGGGCTGCCTGCGTTTGGCAGCGTGTCGGCGAACGCGGGCGGGGTCCCGCTCAGGGGAGCGGCCGGAGCGGGCAGGAGCGTGTGGCACAGCCCTCGGGATCGCCGGGAGCGCAGCCCGCGGCTGGGGCGCTTTAAGAGCGCGTCAGTGCCCGCGCACAGCGAGACTGCACAGCCCGCTCCAGCCTGCGGGAAGCATCCAGACTCTTCCTGCAGCACCGTTACTCGCGCTCTGCTAGTGGAAAATGAGTTGGGTGGTTTCCCTCGCCTTCTGTATTTGGTGTCGGCATTGGGCTGCTTTTGACGTCACGCATGGTAGTATCCAGCAGCTGACAACGTGAGTTGGCTTTCATGACTACATACAAGGATAAAATACTGCCATGTTTTGAGATCAAAGTACAAAATTTATTTTGCTACTGACTGTTAGAAAAACGAAACAAAAACCCCACCTTCTATGGAAATACATATCTGTTTTAATAGGAGAACTTTTCTTCTTTTTGCCCCGCTGGAGATGGAGATAAAGCTTGACTACAGAAATCTTGAAGCGCTATAATCATACATCTTTTCTAACTTCTTGTGTTGCAGGTTGAAGCTTGCATTGCAGTCACTGCTACAGATGTGTGAAATTTGCTGTTCCATAGCTATGTCTTAACGAAAGGCGTCTTCATTTTGATGTCCTCTTCTGAATGTGGTAGGATATAGCTAGTGATAGCTAGGGAAATATTTGATCATGCGTCATCTCCTGAGATAGGTAAACAGAATGCAATATATTTCAAGCGGTTTTGGTTTTTTCTTTTTTTTTTTTTTTTTAATGAGATCACAAAAATAAGCATCTTGTTTACTGCATTTTAACTTTTGCAGAGAAAAATAGTTCATCCTGTTGTGCTGGCAAGAATTCTGCCCTTCTTTGGTTTATGTAACACTTAGGTGCTAACTGATGGCTTGCTTCTCTGAGCAGTTTTATATTTAGGCGTTTTATACGTTTTATAATGACCCTGCAAAATACAAGACTGTATGCATTTGTAGTGCATTGTATTCCACATTCCATTATTCATGCTGTCTTCCAAATAAGAGTCACAGATGAAAATTTACAGCAATTTTACACTGTATTGCATTGATTTTTAAATTGCTCTGAAAATACGGGGAAACATACTGTCACAGAAGTGTAGTTTAAGTAATAGTGAAAACATTGTCATAACTTCATCTGCAATACCGAAAATGAAAGAGAAGTGTAGCTTTGTATCCTTTCCAAATAGGTACAGAGTCTGTCAGCACAAATACTGGTAATTGCAATTTAGACGTATGGGATGGGGGTTTGCACGGGGGAGTTTGTATATGTGGCCTTCTGTTACTGCAGAGTAACTATGAAGCTGTAGCCTTTGTTGATTGCAGTGCAAGATCGGGGACTGGAATTTCAGCTATTTATTTTCTTCTAAATTGCAAGTTCGGTTGACTCATAGTTGTTTAAATGTAGTGATTGACACGTCATATTATTCTTTCTGTTGCATAACTGGATTGATCAGAGCTGACCAATTTTTTCCAAGCTCTGAGTCAAGTGTTGTTTTGGGGGATGATCTTGAGGCCGTACGCAGTGCTTTCAGGAGTTGTGCAGCTCCTTGTGTAAAGTAACTAGCCTGTTCTGTCTCCTTGAAAGATTTGAGGTCATTTCCACTGGCTAGGATTGGTAGTGACTGCCATTTGTATAGTTCTGGATTAGGGAGTAGAGAAGTCTTACAAAGAATGATATTTTAAATTTTTGAAACAAAGTTTTATAAACCCAAGGACCTGCACATCTTAAAAGTTGTATCTGAAATGGCAAGGAAAGCATTTTACTGCAGAGTTCATGTAAATACTGTCCAAGAAAGTAAATTACACTCTTAAAACTTGTTCAGTGTTTCAGTATATTGGTCTGTAGAAAGTGAACTTGTGGATTACATGCCATATAGAATATAACATAAATGACTGAAAAACTGTACGTTTTCCTCTTTTTTTTTTTTTTTTGAACAGCTACGCAGAAGGGATATTCTAGAAAAGTGAAGCTGGAAGATCTCTGTGATCAAGAGAAGCATAAACATGTTGTGCTGGGGAAATGCATCTTTTGGACAGCTTGGATTGGGTGGAATTGATGAAGAGATTGTTTTAGAACCCAGAAAAAGTGACTTTTTCTTAAATAAAAGGGTCAGAGATGTAGGATGTGGACTGAGACATACTGTTTTTGTCCTGGATGATGGGACTGTTTATACATGTGGATGCAATGATCTAGGACAACTAGGGCATGAAAAAGCCAGGAAAAGACCCGGTAAGTTTAGAAGTAATGAGTAGCGGAGAGCGTGTGGGGTTGTGCATGTGTGTTTTGTTTCATTATGCTGTGTCAAACCCAAGACTGCCAGTGTCTGTGCACGTGCTGAATTGTATGTGTGGTAGTTCTTCCAAGAATGGGCATACGTTTAACTTGAAAAGCAGTCCTTTGCTTGGATTGCATTTTGTGACAGTTGGAAACAATCAACTGTGAAACATGGCTGTCCCCCCATATTTTTACCTGCTGTGCAGCTGGATGGTGCCACTATTTTTTATTTCCAACGTGGAATCAGTTTACCTAAAGTTGTGGGAGACTCAGTGGCTGGTTTAAATCTCAAGGGGAGGCGGCCTGCTTCAATACATGCATTAACGCTCTACTATGTGTATGGGTTTGGCTACTAGAATATGGTAGAAATGAATGTTTGGTGTATCATAGTTGCAAAACATGCTGTGTGTTTTTAATCGTCTAATACGTGATGTAGAGCGGGTCTGATTAAAGCAATGTTCTTAATTTTCATTTTTTTTAAGAACTAAAAATAAAACTTTTGATCAAAGACTTCTCAGCACATGCGGTGCTACAGGAAGAGGATTTGGAAAAGCCTAAAGGATGCAATATAAAACTTCCTTGGGCTTTTTTCTTCCTGTCTATGTTATATGCATGTTTCTGCTTGCTGCTAGTGCAGTTCTGTAGCAGAAGTGGGTAAACATCTTCCAGGGACTGCAGAGGAGTGTGCGCATGGGCTCCCTTCAGAGCTGTGCATGTGAGTCATCTGCAAGCTACGGAGAGATACGGAACAGTGTTGCTGACAGTACTTAGAGCATAATGTAAGCAAACTGAAAAGGCTTAGTGAGAGCTTATTCTAATCACTGCTATAGCAATTTTACACATTGCTTGGCTCAATAATTGATACAAATATTTCAAACGGAAATAACGCATTGTGCAGTATTTTAGTAGTTTTCCTTTATTCGGAGTTTCAGATTTGGTGCCAAGTAAATATTTTTTGTGTGGTTGATATGTAACTTTTAAAACTAATTTGGACTTCTACTGGGAAACAGTAAATGGATATTAAAACTGATAAACTTGAATCCTGTGCAAACATCTGCTTCATGAACACGAATAGAAACTCATCTTGTCAAACTTACTCTGAATACTTGTTACCCACTTTGAAAACGGTGCTGAATTATCTTTTAAATCTAAAGCTTACAATAAAACTATCTGACTTCTAATTTTTTAGTTTTTTAAAACAGCCGTCTATGAGCTTTCATATGTAATGGACAAACACCTACTGTAAACGTTGGGGTTTTTTTTAACATGCTCAGACACAGCAGTCATGAGGATTGTAATGTCCTCCTCCCTAATTTTTTCTTTCATCTAGAGATTACTGACAATACTGTTGAATGTTCTATTGTGAAGTCGGTGCATTGGGATAACTTCACTTGCACAAAGAGGCTCAGTGTCTTTACAAATGGATGGATGCTCTCTTTTGAATGTGTTTCTGCTAATTGAAGATAATTTTCTCGCTGACTTGCATGTCTTTGTCACTTCCGTGTCACCAGTGGCTGTGCCTTCCCTCTTTCCTCCCCACAGAGCTCTGCTTGCCATAGGGATCGTGTGAATGTTCCTTAATCCATATTAGGCAAAGTCAGCCTGGCTAGTTTAGCAGCTGGTGAAGATAGTCTCAGCTTATCTGCGTGCTGTTGCCTGAACTGGAGAGGGCTTACACGACCTCTTCCACTGGCAGAGCTGTGGAGGCCGTAATGGGCTGAATTGAGGTGGTAACCTCTTTAATCAGACCAGCTGGTTAAAAAAATGAACGTGGGTCTGCTGCCTGTGTTACTGTGTTTTGGAAACTGAGTGCCTGTCATGTTGCAGATCCTGTTAGCTACTGTTTTGAAATTGGCTTAGGCTGTGCTAGGCTGCATTTACAGTGCATGTTACATTGATGATACACAGGCTTTTTCAGTGGTGTGCCGTTCTTGGGCAGGAATAGAATTTATGTGTTTGAAAACTGGGTGTAAAATGTCCAAGCGGGCTCTTATTTAAGGGGACCGTTGAAAATTCCAGCCTTAATGATAGACCCTGATGATATTTCTCCACTTTACTGTTGCTGAAATGAAAATATTAGACTTCTGATCACAAATCGTAAGCACAAAAACAAACCTTGAATTTTTCCAAATGTATGTAAAGGTATTGATGCAGACTACTGGAAAAAATCACAGATATTTTAGTGTTTGCTTTTCAGAGGCGTGCACTCTATATCTAGAAAAATTACTCTTTAGGATCTGTTTCTACAGTATTTTGCATTATAAAGAGGACATTGTGTAGCTCATTGCAAAATCAGTAGCTTTAGTCTTTAATTTGCCCTGCCTTGTTTTGCGGGCTTTTTTGTTAATAATGAATAGGTGAATTTAATTTGCTGTGGTGGAATGTTTTCCTCTTACATAATGTCTACATGTGTAGTCATTTGACAATAATTTATTTGACCTTAATGTTAATTGAGTTTCTGCACTCATTTTCAGATGGCAAGATTAGAAGGAGCCATTATGATCAAGCTGCAGTTTTTGTGCAGTTCTGTATATTGCTCCAGTTACAGCAGTTGTTTGGTTACTTTGGGGTGTCAAATTTAACTTACTTCTCCTAGAATAGCATGCTTATAATTTTAAATAAAGGATGTTTTGGCAGACTTCTAGGCTTATTTCATTTCAATTGGTATCTTAGTACTGAGTATAACTATCTTGAACAACACTAGCTTGTTAGTAGCTTTTTTTTTTTTTTAAACAACTAACTTTTTTTTTTTTTTAACATTTTTTTAGAACATGTTGGTGCACTGGATGCCCAAAATATTGTAGCTGTATCATGTGGAGAAGCCCACACTCTTGCATTAAATGACAACGGTCAGGTATATGCGTGGGGTCTGGCTACTGATGGACAGCTTGGCTTGCCGGGAACAGAGGAGTGCATCAGAGTGCCCAGGTTAAAAATAATTAGTATATAATAAGTTATTTTTTTGAAAAAAAAAAAAAAAAAAGAGCTTACATCACATTGGTTAAGCTATTCTGCTGTTATAATTAAAAACACACATTAGAAAGTGTATTTTAAGCTATGGCACTTGCATGCTGTAGACAGTTTCCTTTCTCAAAAAGTCAGCTTATGTGAGAAGTGTGTTATGGGTTTGCTTGGTTTGGTTTGTTGGTTTTTGTTTTTTCCTTTTTTTTAATAGTCACCTACTAAAAATGAGCGTTATGTTGGAAAAGTAGGATTGGTATTTTAAGAATGTAAATGGGGATTGATAACTGCCATTTAAGAGAAGTTAGAGAAGTAGAATGTTAAACTTTCAAAACCAGTTGTGGGAGTACATTTGAAGAAGGTACGTTTGCTGTCTGATCTTCGTACTTCAGTTTTCACCCTGAGGCTGTTTAGCTGTGATCAAATAATACGCCTTCTAGTTATAAAAATGAATGCTAGCCGCATTCATTTGCTTGTTTTCAGAGTGCTGTAAGCATTCCAGCTAGCTGAAGTCCACATTTTTACTGTGATGAATAGGTTCACTGAAATCAGTGGAACTGTCTGTAGCAGTAAGTTTGTATGTTTGCAAGCTGGAGGTTTTCTTTTCCAGTTTTCTTTTTTTACATAGGAAAAAGACACACAAAAGTAACAATTCCTTGGAACATTAGTAATTTATAACTTTATCGTGGCTATCTGTGACAGAGGTATAAGTATGAAACGTATAAATAACTAACATAAAGGTTATTTAGTTCTGTATCAAATTTAAAAGCCCACAGGCCTTTTAGAAACTCCTGTTTTTCTCATCAAAAGTTGAAAGCATACTAGATTTAATGCACATTTGTATGTGTTTGCAACTTCTTTATAATATTGTGCAATACTTAATAGCTCTGTAAAATGAAGTTTTGATTGAAGTTAATGTTGGTGGAGATGAAAAATTGATTCAAATTTTAACAAAGCAATTCAGTCTTTAATACTGATACGAAGAAGATTGTAAAACCTTTTTTTCTTTTGGAAACTAGAAAGTAAGAATCATTTTCTTCTTGCATCCAGTATTAATTTCCTCCATTCAGCTGTGTGACATCTCCTTCCTAGCACATGAACCTCCCTAATTCTTCATTATGGTCTTTTACTGACTTTATTAATTTGAAAATAAGACAGAACCTGTCCTTGAAGGTGTTAGAAAAGAAGCAGTTTTGACATAAGACTTTACTAAATAGCTTCTAACTAAAGTTAGGGTATTTAAATTAGTTTCATATATACTTCAGTGAAAAGGATTCACTTTTTGTATATTACCCTTTGGCGTGACTTTGTATTTCATACCATGACCTAGTAACTTAATTCTTTCTCTGTTTTCTTACCCCAATAGAAATATTAAAAGCTTATCAGAGATCCAAATTGTTCAAGTTGCTTGTGGTTATTATCACTCGTTAGCACTCTCAAAAGGTAAGCCAAATTCTTCTGAAGTTTTGTGTAATTTTTTACCAGGTAATTCGAAAGGTTTCAACATTTATTTTGTCGTCTTTTTAAAAAGGAATTTTTTTTTTTTTAAACATACTACCAGTTAACACAGATGGGATTTCAGGTTGGTAGAAGTGTAATTTAATGATGGAAGTTTGAGTTTAAAAAATAAATGTACAAACGTTACATGTTTGTGGTGTTCTGCTTTTTTCTTATGCTTTTTTTTACTTTTTATCATCTTACTTTCATGTAATTTCCTTTCTTAATTCATTTTCATTTCTCTCATTTTGTTTGGTCCCATTCCTTTTTCATCCTGCTAGCGTGCGGCTTTGCTACAAGTCTATTTTAATCTGTAACTTCAAGTTACTCTGAGGCTTGCAGGCAATGACTTCCTTGTCTGCTTTTCTATTGCAAAGCCTCTGTTTTGTTGGTGCTTCTATAGTTAAAATGTAATGCCACGTTATAACCCACCTTTTGAAAGGTTTAAACATCTATCTTCAAAATTTTGCTGGGTCTAGTTAGTAGAGCTATCCAGAAAAGAATATGAATTTAAATCTGCTGCTTTGTTTCATCGTGACAAAGCAGAGTTGTGGCCAAAACTTCCATTTGGAAGAAGTGGCTGCTGGACGGGGTTAATAGAAACTTAGAAACTCAAAACAAAAATTCCAGAAAGATTGTAAAGTTTGACAGTGTTTCTTAACAATGTGTGGTTAAAATATAAACTAAATAGGCTGTGGGGAGAGAGGTGTTAATCGTATGCGGCATAATCTTTTTTTTTTCTTTAAATATAATAGTTTATACTGACTATATGTGCCTTGATTCTGTACATGACTTCTCATGGGCTCATACTGAGTGTTTTCTGTGCTATTATGTATTCCCAGGCATCTTTACCATTAGAACCTGGTGAGATTCCTTTGTTTTCAGGGCAGGCAGACAGGTTTACAAATAACCCTTTGCCTGGGTTAAGATCAGCAGTACAATATGAGGAGTATCAGAATTGTGCTGTTAAGCGTTCTATCCGTCAAAGGTGCAAGAATATAACAGGAATTTGTAATTTAAAATTCACTCAGTGTTTTAAATAGTTAAAAGCTTCAAGCACAGCATCACTATCCTATTGCCAATTCATGGATTACAGCTCTGTGTTTCTGTTCTTCATGTGCATTGTAGGGTATTCTTTCGTTGTTGGTTTTTTTCCTGGTTGTAAGAGAACCTGCAAGAATACTTGCAATGTAGCAAGGTCAATCACAGTTACGGCCTTAAAAATAGACCCACACAGGGAGGAAAATGGTATGAATTTACTTGAATCAGGCGTTTTGAGAGGAGACTTCATAGTATTTTTAGATCTGTACATGGGGTATTCATCAGGTAGATTAGTTCATGTGATTATAAATGATTGGCGTAGGATTTCTTTGGTGTTAGGAAGATTGTTTTGTATAAAATGGTGGTTTGTGTTTGTTGTTGTTTTTTTTTTCCCCATCTGGTTGGGTTTGGTTTGGTTTTTTTTTGTTGTTGTTTAAATAAATAAATAAAATCTGGGAGACCTGTACCCCAGGGGATGGGTTTCATTGTTTTCCATCTTGATAAAACTGTAATTGGAAAGATGGAGGTAGGAGAGACATAGGAAACATGAAGGCGACATTACTGTTTGAAATGTATCACATCAGCAAAAGCAAAATATCTTTGTGATTAGATGTTGATCTTTGGGATAGTAAATACCTTGGCAAAATGTTGGTTGTTCAGTAGAACATTTTCTTTTGGAGGCAATCTTAGCATAAAAAGCTCTCTGATTTGTGATTCTTCAAAATGTTTTGTTGTTGGTGGTGGTGTTTGTTTTTTTTTTTTTGGTAAGGCATAAAATGACATTATAAACTTTGTGCTTCATTGATCATATCATTAATACAATATTTTAAAATTTAAAATGTATGTCTCTTAAATTGTATGTGAAAATTAAGTATGTTACCATATAAAAGCTTAAAGGATGCTTGTGATTGGAAATTGGAAGTTTTTGCATGTCCAATATGCAACTTCAACAACATCTCTGCATAAAATATATGCAGTAGTGGAACTCCCAATAGAACAGCGTCTTGCTTTGTAATAACCAAACTCGACTTATCTAACACTGTTGAAACAGGAATGTTACGAGCAGTTCTGAGGGTTTTGAATGTGATTTAAATACTCTCAGTCCGATAAAATATTTGAGTTGAACGTCTGCAAATTACACGAGAATGCTTAGCTTCTAAAGTCAGTAATTTGTATGCATTTTCAATCTCACCAATATTTGAAGAGTAACTGTGTGACTTTCAGCTTTTCTTACAGTAAATAAACTTCATATAATTAAACTGTAGTGATTGTATTTCTTGTTTATTTTATTTTTCCTTTAAACAGGAAGTGAAGTGTTTTCCTGGGGACAAAATAAATACGGCCAGCTGGGCTTAGGTTATGAGTATAAAAAACAAAACTCACCACATATGATTAAATCTCTGCTGGGAATCCCTTTTGCACAAATTGCAGCAGGAGGAGCACATAGTTTTGTACTAACTCTTTCTGGAGCCATTTTTGGATGGGGACGCAACAAATTTGGGCAGCTGGGTCTTAATGATGATAATGGTAAGTAAACATTACTTCAGTAAAATTTTATGCTGAAGGTCTTGGTTTGGGAATCTAAAGACAGCAGTATTCCTAGAAAAGGAGCATACAGAACAAACCTTTGAATATTGTCGGAGAGTGCCGATGTCACGTGGGATTGCATAAGGAAGACACGGGGTTTTTTCCCTCAGCTATTTTGTAGTGAAAATTCTGACAGTGTTATGTTGAAATTCTAGCCTGCTTGACTTGTTTTCTTTCCCTGTTCTAGAATTTTCTGTGACTTAAACTTTCTGAATGGGATTGAATTAAGATCCTGTGCAGTAGTTACAGTTTGAACTGAATTTTAGGTAGATTAAATTGCTTGACAAAACCAGTAATCTATCAAAACTATTTGGTTGTTCTTAGTAGACGCATTTGAGGAATCTTCATTGTTTGTTACTGCCATATGACTTATCGCGCCTTTTGCAGGCCACTTCAGATAATCATTCCTGATTTTCAGCTAACCATTTCCAAAACTTCCTCTTCTAGGGTGTTAATACTCATTAACAATTTTAAGCAAGTAGTTAGGTTAGGCAAAAATTTGTTTCTTTTAGTTGTATTATATTACATGCGCACCATCGGGGCACAGGGCTCCAAGGTTGGGAGTATATGCTATCAGATTCCTGCAATACACAGTTTAGTACAGAATAATCTATAGCTACTTTAATGAATTCAGATTTTCTCATTGGTTCATTGTTCTCAACACCATTTAAAATAAGAAAAATGCATTGTAGTTAAAATGCGTATCTGAATTAATGCTTTAAATCTGGTCACACTTATGTAGTAAGGAAGTTACACATACTTTTCAGAAATCAAATTTTCATGGGAAACTTCAGTTGCTTTTACATATACTTTGGAATACGTATGACCCTGTTTTTTTTATATAGAGTCACTTCTCAGTAAAATCCCTTTTTTATGTCTTGATAAGGCCTTTTCCAGGCATCTTAGTGTACCTGCCATTTTAAGACGTTAGCATTAACATTTTTAAAAAGTGCTTTTGTGCAACTGGATGGCAAAGTTGATTTGTTCTGGCAATGGAGGGAAGTTAGGTGTTCTTCCTAATTATTCAGTGTTCCATTCTATTATGCGTTTAGTAATATTGAACTATAACCAACTGATACCAATTTATAGGAACACTTTAAAAACATGAAGCACATAACTCAAAACAACTGTCATTTGTTTTCTTTTCTCATGGCCAATGGCAGGTCTAATGTGTTGTTCCATATTTCATGATTTAGATATTGACATATGATCCTATGCTAGTGAAAATGCGACTTTTTGCTACAAAATATTTCAGTATAGTAGTCTCTCTGTTTTCCTGTAATAACACTTCCTTCTCAAAGATACGTAAACTTAGTCACAATGATTGTGTTATGCTAACAAATTTAAAGTGCTTGTTTGATTGGAACTGAATTAGACTAAATGAGCAAAACTATTTGTCTTCTGGTTTTTATTTTCAAAATATATTTCAAAATATTTTTCAAAAATCTGCTGCTGTGTTAAACCTTTCAGACAGGTATGTTCCTACGCTGCTAAAGTCACTGAGAACTCAGAAGGTTGTTCATATATGTTGTGGAGAAGATCATACAGCTGCCCTTACAAAGGTACAATATTTAAAGATATGTTTAGGCTTTGATTTTTTTTTTTTTAATGTTTCCAGGAGAAGAAACTACCTGAATAGGAAATAATAAACCTGAATAGGAAATAATAAACAAAATTCCGCATAAAATTTCTTCAAAGTTTATTGGATGAAGTTGAGGAAATGCTGAAAGAGTGGTTAAATGTTTGAAAAAACTTACCAAATACAAGACATCTTTCTGTAGTTTTAAATTTTTGTCCAATTTGGTGAAATTGAGCATAAAATACAGCATTTTTGATAGGACAGTGCATGTTGCATTATTAAAGTTGTGCAGATATTGAAATTTACATTGGTGTATCCTAAAGAGATTACCTGTTTTCTGACTGTAATGCCGCTAGCATCACTGTTATCACTGATCAAACCAAGTTAATTTTGAATTTAAATTAAATGCTGGGGGGATTGGTGTATGTGGTTTTTTAAAGTTTTCTTCATGAATTGCTATTTGCTGTTGTGGTGAGTTGACCTTGGCTGGATGCCAGGTGCCCACCAAGCCGCTCTGTCACTCCCCTTCCTCAGCTGGACAGGGGAGAGAAAATACAAGAAAAGGCTCATGGGTCAAGATAAGGACAGACTTGTCTTGGAGAAATGAATTTACTTTATTGCCAATCAAAAGTCAGAGTAGGGTAATGAGAAAAAAACCAAATCTTAAAACACCTTCCCCCCACCCGTCCCTTCTTCCTGGGCTCAACTTCACTCCCGATTTCCCTACCTCCTCCTCCCGAGTGGCGCAGAGGAACAGGGAATGTGGGTCGCAGTCAGTTCATCACATGTTGTCTCTGCCGCTCCTTCCTCCTCAGGGGGAGGACTCCTCACACGCTTCCCCTGCTCCAGCGTGGGGTCCCTCCCACGGGAGACAGTCCTCCACAGACTTCTCCAACTTGAGTCCCTCCCACAGGCTGCAGTTCTTCATGAACTGCTGCAGCGTGGGTCCTTTCCACGGGGTGCAGTCCCTCAGGAGCAGACGGCTCCAGCGTGGGTCCCCCCGTGGGGTCACAAGTCCTGCCAGCAAACCTGCTCCAGCCTGGGGTCCTCTCCCCACAGGTCCACAGGTTCTGCCAGGAGTCTGCTCCAGCACAGGCTCTCCAGGGGGTCACAGCCTCCTTTGGGCACATCCACCTGCTCCAGCGTGGGGTCCTCCACGGGCTGCAGGTGGACATCTGCTCCCCCGTGGGCCTCCATGGGTGCAGGGGGACAGCCGGCCTCACCATGGTCTTCACCACGGGCTGCAGGGGAATCTCTGCTCCAGAGCCTGAAGCACCTTCTCCCCCTCCTTCTCCACTGACCTTGGTGTCTGCAGAGCTGTTGCGCTCACATCTTCTCACTCCTCTCTCTTCTGGCTACTGTTGCGCAGCAGCTATTTATGTACTATTGGCAAACCAATAGAAGAAATTGAAGATTCACATAATCCATGAGCAAGTATTATAGTGTGAGGTTCTAGGAAAAGTCGATCACTTATTTCAAGGCTGATTTGGAAAAAAAGCATGTATTCTGTGTCAGTGCAGCATGTTCATAGAGAGATGTAGGAATATTAAAATAGAGAGCTGAAATGTGTCAAATTGCCTTATACCTAACTTGGCTAAATGCATCATTTGGAGTCTTATTTTTAAATTTTTTAACTTATTTGGAAACTTTTAGGAGCACCATAGAATGTATAATGGTAGTGCTCTTTCTTGCACTCATTTGAGTGACAAATAGTGTATTTCAAGCATCGAGTGATGATAAGTACCTTTATTTTGTGGTGGGTAAAACAATACATACACGTCTTACTTTAAATGATATATTCCTATACTTTTCTTTCCATGTTTTGATAGTTGGATTAGACTTCAACATTTAGGTATAAATCAGTATCATTTTGATGTTTCCTGTTGTTCATCACTCTCAATAAAATCTATCAATTTATAAAACAGAATATTTTGATCTTACTACTGGTAGCAGTAGAAAACAATTCTGGCTGATCAAGATTTGGGCAATGACTAAATATCCATTTCATGTCTGAATCTGTTGAATTTAGAATATTGTTGTAGAAGGCGTTGGAATTTTGAAAGGAACTAATGTTTTATTTCTGAAGAAAAAAATCTGTGTTTATTGACTCTTGAAAAATGTATGGTTTTTTACAATGGTTTAGTTTGAATTTTCACCCTGCAACAAGTGAAAAGTTGTTTTGAAGAATATGATCTGCCTAAATGTGGTCATACTTTTGTTGTTTACACACGCTTAATTTTCTACAGTGAAAGGAAAAGACTGTTCACAAACAATTGCTTTTTGTCCTAAAATATTCTCTTGCTTTGACTGAAAAAAAACGTGGCAATTTTGCAATCCTGAAATTGATATCGAGGTATTGTGCGAGGTTAGGGAAATACAGAATGTAAAGAAAACAGCAATCTGTAACTTGCATTCTAAATGTTTTTCACTTTTTAATGTATAGAAGTTAACTTCAAACTTCCTTTAAAGCTGATGGACTCAATTAAGATACGGAATTTTACTGTAAATGTTTCTACAAATTGTTTATGGCATACATTTGTATAGCTCCGTTTTCCCTTGCACGATAGGCCTTGCAGAGCAAGGGGTCTTGATTTATCTCTTTTGTAGACAGTACTATGTATATGTGCGAGCATTCTTCAAGTCCTTCTGAAATTCAGAAAAACCTGTCACTGTTTGTTATCCTGATTCAGTGAATGAGGCTGTTGGTTTTTCTCAGCGGACGCTGCCATTTTAATGATGATTTCCAGCAGAGGTCCAGTCTGATGCAGAGTAGCATTGAAAGAAACAGCTTTACAATTTCAAAGCATTTGAAAATGGAAAGTTTCAAAGTTGTTGTAAGGTAAGTTGTATAACTTCTGAAAATGTTTCTGATGTAACATTCTTTCATTAAAGTTTTTTGGTTAATTTCTTGATTAAATTAATCAAAAACACTTTTAAAAAATGACTTGCCTTACAACAATGTTGAAATTTTCTGGTTTCTTATGCTTTAAAATAATGAAGCTGACTATTTCAGTCATACTCTGCATCATTTGCCTGAGGAGGGCAGCTTCCTATTTAGTAATTGCTTTAAAATTTATATTCAGAATTTAAAAGCCAAAGTATACTTTTTTTAATAGTGTGAGTTTATATACTGTTGTAGTTCATCAAGAAAACTGGAAAAGAGGGAGAACGAGGATTAGTATCTATTAATGACACAAGTTAATGGCAGGACTGTTGTATAATAATGTGGAAATTACAAGAACGCGATTTAACACGAATAAGGTAATATTTGATAGCTGTGCCACGTTTTTGTAACTGCAATTAACTTGTGACCCTTCCGTGTCTCGGGGCCCTCTTGTGCATGTATATTTTCTCTCCTTTCCCCGCAATTCCAAAATCGTAAGACAAGGAGATTTATTAGACCCCTATTTCTGTTAAGTTTCTTATTCTGAGATATACATCATTTTAATGCAAATAATTTATTTGTTTAGGAAGGTGGGGTTTTTACATTTGGAGCTGGAGGCTATGGTCAGTTGGGTCATAACTCTACCAGCCATGAGATAAACCCAAGGAAAGTGTTTGAACTTATGGGAAGTGTTGTGACGCAAATCACTTGTGGCAGGTAAGGTCTATTCTGTGCTAGCACTATGAATCTTATAAGTAACTTGTTTCGTATAAAACTTCATATATATTGTAATATGAAGTGGGGTTTGGTTTGTTTTTTTTTTTTTCCTGGTTAGGGAAGACAAGATGGTCTCTAACAAAAGATATTTAGAGACCTTACTGGGATTCTAAGAGCATTCAATAGAAGAACTAAGGGAAGTTATAAAGGAAGTTATACTATTTCAGAGGCTCTGATTTTCTAAACTGAAAGTGTGAATAATCAGTGTGAAGGTGGTGTTTATTGCTGGCACTTTATCATTTTCTATTAAAGAACAAGTGTATTTGGGGAGGTACGTGAGCATCAGTGAGGATAACTGTAAAATTTGGAAACATAACTTGTTTTGTGAAATACCCATAATACTGTACGGCACTTTGGTTCCTAATGGGTTTTTATTGTATATATTGTAATAGCACCCAAGAAATGGGATAAATTCCCAGCACTCATGAAAATGCTCTTGTCCAAAGACATATGCATTCTAAGACAAAATGAGGGAGGCAACGTAACTTTTTAAGAGATGGGCACACTTTGTTATTCGGGTTAAAAAATATGTAAATGTAAACCTATCTTTCTAGTAGTTTGGTTGACAGTGGAGTTAGACCCATTCCCTTCTAAGAGTTTACATAAATTCAATAGTGGTTCTTCCCAGGCTCATGATAGGAGAGAGTGTATCTGGAGTTGAGGGGATGGGAAGGGAAAGGAGATGCAGCCAATCTGGTAGAAACTTCAAATTTCTGAATGTGTAGAGATATACTCTAAAGGTCAGCCTGTGGCTAAGCAGGGGTTCAAGGCAGAACCTGGCATCTCCGGTCCGTGAACTTTTCCATGAAAATGGAATATTGCCTATTGGAGTATAAATGGAGTATTGCTAGTGGCAGTGCATTGCCAACAGAGAAGTGGAGTGTTTGATACTATGGGACCTTTAACGTACTGTTTAACACAATTCTTAGGCTGGCCTGCACAAAGCATGTTATAATGCTTAGGTTTTTGTTACTGAATTTTGTTTGCCCTAGGCAGCACACTACTGCGTTTGTTCCTTCATCTGGAAGAATTTATTCTTTTGGACTTGGAGGTAATGGGCAATTAGGTACAGGAACAACCAGTAATAGGAAAAGTCCCTTCACAGTAAAAGGAAACTGGCTTCCTTATAGTACTCAGTGCCCAGTAACCACAGGTAAGCAACATCTGTCATATTTACTTCTTGGGTTCCTGTTCCTTTGCAGTGTCTTACAAATCTTCAGGTTTAAACTAAATATAGGCTATAATCACTTTCTTCCGAACAGTTCATTTTCACTGTACTCTATTCCCTAAAGTCCATTTCTGCTGTAGGAAATACATGCTTAATTGTGCTGTTGGGTTGGGTCCTTTGTTAGTACTAGAGCTAAAACTTAGAGCTGTTAGTGTGTACCTCAGTTAGTCTTAACTATTGTATTGCGAAGATCTGCTTCAGCGAGGTTACATAACAAATGAACCTTTTTCTAATTGAGTCTTTATTGCAGTGTCTTAATATTTCTCAAATTCACATTTTCACAGTTGCCTGTTTCTTATTCCTGTTGCAGACAATGAGGAGTGTTATTGTGTAAAGAGAATTTTCTCTGGTGGCGACCAAAGTTTTGCACACTACTTTTATCCACAGGTAATAAATTAAATATACTTTGGTTCCAAAGTCTGTCAAAGTTAAATTTTAGTTTTTCTGATGCATTTTAAAAGATTTTCATATTGAAGGTACATGTGGAAGTACAAGACGCTAAGTCAGTTTAGCAATTGGAGGATTTGGATTCAGTTATTGAGTGTTAGCTGTCAGTAAGCTCTTGTGGCTTTTTGGCATAAGCTTTTTTCCCCGAGTGATGGATGCATGTGCTTCTTTTCCCTTCATAAAGGAAAAGGTGATTGAATATTTGAGCTCTTCAACCCTGCCCAGTCCTCCTCAGTAACTCCTGACTGCAGGTTTGCTGCCTTCTGTGTAGCCATTTTAGCATACCACAATGATGAGGAAACAAATGGAGCTTTTTGCTCAAAGTGATAGGTGGTGACGTAGTTTGTTTATGCTAGTCTTAAAACTTAAGTTTTAAAAGGACAAGAATTGATCTGTTTAATTATAGTATGGAAAAAAGTCTAGAATGACTTTACAGTAAAAATGGCAACGTGGGAGTATGATGGAAAAGAAATGCTTTTAGAGGATGAGTTGGGAGGAAAAAACAAGATGAAGATGTGTGACTGGATTTGTATAGGGTCTATTTCCAGTATAGCCCAGCAGATGTTAGACCATTGGGATTAAGGAAGCATCAAGAGTTGAGTATGTGGGGTGAAAACTAATTTGGACACAAAGGAAAACAGATTTTAGTGGGAAACATGTTTGTTGTCAAGAAAAACTGAGTACAGGTCAGGCTTGCAGCAACCCTTTGCTTCCACAGCCTGTTCTGGTTGTACAGAATCAACAATTTTTCTAGGATTTTTTTTTCTTAATTCTGATTGAGTTGTGGTAACTATTGCTGCGTTTGAGAGAAGCTTGGTTAGCAGGTGTAGACTGGAAAAATTACTGATAATACAGGCTCAAAACTTTTCTATTAAGACTTCTTTCTTAAAAACTTTCTTGTGTGCAATTTTCATAATTACTGAAGTAGATTCTGACTGACTAATTGAGGCGAACTGGAGTTCGGATGAATGCAGTTATTGTGGCTTGTTTTGTACAAAAAGTATTAGCAATAGATGAACTTTGATGCTGCAAAAGTATCCCTTTTAGTACTCCTTAGTTTGGTAATTTGTATTGAATTCTTTCAAAGTTACGCAAGTACTGTACTCCTGGGACTTGTGTGTCCTTGCCAGTTAAGGGGCCTCAGCCAAAACCTGTTTGTCTTCTCAAGTTAGTTTTTGGGCAGCTCAGTTCCTGAAGTTGTTTCATTGTGGATTTAAATGACACTTCGGCGGGACACGAGGGAAGTGGCAAGAGGGTTTCTCATCCTGATCCTGTAGGATGGGATCAGAAGTTCTGACTTTTGGTAACAGCTAGCCATCATTATACTGAGTCAGCTATGTTGTCAGGCTACATCCCAAGGAAAAATACATTTCCTTTTACTAGTTTAACCTTATCTTTGCTGCTATTTGCCATCTCTTTTTGAACCAATGCTCCTACTCAAAACAATGGTCTTGGTTCTGCTCCTCTTTACTATTAGAAATCTTACTGGAATTCATTTGGTATGAGCAGCACTTCAAAATGCAGCTCATCTGATGATGCAGTAAATGGTCAGAGAAACACGGTTCATTCTCAGCGGAGTCTGATGGAAGTGGGATGGGAGAGCAGCTGTCCAAAAAATGGAATGGCTCTTTTTCTGTATGCTCCCAGCCTGGCAGTGAGCTAACTGGCTCATAGTGACTAGGGAGAAGAGGTGCTTGCACTCTTGCGTAAAGCTTGTTTAGTGTTCATCTTCTAGAAAAGTACTTGTATGTTTAGGGAGTTTACCATTAAGTAAGCTGTGGTGTGAATTAACGCGCTAATCTAGATGGTTTTTGTGTATGCTCTGCTTTCATAGTGAATGCAGAACGGCTAGAATATAGTAAATTTATCCTTGGGCTTATTTCACAGTAGTAGCCTGGGTAGGCAAATTGTCAGTCAGTGAAGAGAGAAAGAGCTCAACCACAGGATTGATTTTTCTGGAAATCAATTTTGTGTGCCTGATTCTTTACGCTTTCTTTAAAATTTAGAACATGGTGCCACCAGATGATTTTAGGTATCCTGACTTTTTGAAGCAGATCTGGACTGTGAATGAAACATTTATTCAAAGATTGCTGTCTTTCCCATCTGGAAGACTTCCTGTAGAGATAGCTAAGTAAGTGATACTGAGGAAAGAAGTTGTCTTTTATAATTTTACTTATGATTGGGCATTAATGGGGTTTTGTACATACATAGCAAAGCTATTTTTAATTACTGATTTTATTATGTGCAGAGCTTTTGCTGTGCTTTCATTGTCGTGCTTGTCAAGTAGTTTAGATCCTTTAGTCTGTCATCTCTGTCATAGTTTAGATGACTATACAAGATTAAGTTATCTAGTTGCACACTGAAAAATAACAGTACATGTAAAAATATGAGAACAACTCAAAGATTATTGCTTCTACTTTAATAAAGGAGGATGCAAAGAAATTAAAAACAAATTGCAAGACTTGCTTTGATTTGAGCTGTCTTAAGCATTGAGTCTTGAATGGAGGTTTTATCTAGTGTTGTTTAGTCATGTTAAAGTCAGAGTTCCATCCTGTGTACAATGTAATTTATTAGGGATTAAATACAGTGTTTTATTGCAAATGCTAATTTGTAAAAAGTAAACAAAATAAATGTAACTTATTTCATATGAACAATTTCAGTGAAATTGATGGAACATTCTCCTCAGCTGGGTGCCTAAATGGGAGCTTTTTGGCTTTGAGGTAAGTGGTCAGGCTTTTAAACAAGTATTCCTGTGAACAGAATTAATGGTGGCTACTCTCCTAGTGAATCTTGTTTCAGCTCTAACACCTTCTCAGTATTTCCTTATCTTACTGTTACTCTGATACCCACAGTTCAAACTTCAGCTCCTTTACTGCCATATGCTGGCCCAAATGCAGCATGTCTTCTGCCCATCTCTGGAAGCGTGTGCCACCTGGCTGCTACCATGTAAGCCAGCAAAACTCATTACTTCCCAGCCACAGGTTGTATATAATTCAAGAGGAATATATTGCGCAGGCTGGTTTAGATCTTAGTGGTTTTACGTGATTGTCTGGCAGTTAGAGAAGATTTTTTTTTTTCGGTTGCTTCAAAGGCCATATAAGAAATGGAAGTCTGATACTGTGTTCTCTTGAGTTTTAGTTCCTTAGTTAGTAGGGCTAAAAATTCAAGGTGGAAAATTCTTGAGTTGCTGAGAGTACAGGATTCAGGTTTTTTCTCTGTATTTTTTTTTTTCTTTCTGCAGCAATGATGATCATTACAAAACCAGCACTAGATTCTCAGGGGTTGATATGAATGCCGCTAGACTATTATTTCACAAACTTATACAGCCTGACCACACTCATATATCGCAACAGGTTTGTGCCGCATATTTTCCTTATGCGTTACACCCCTCCAGAAATACTATTGATATGCTTGCTCTGACCCTTTTAATAACTTTCTTTACTCAATAGTATATCAACTGCAAATATGTAAAACTGCATTGTATTGTGACCATTAGGTAACACATCACTGTATTGTATTTTAATATTTAATATGCTGTCTTTTTTTCTAAATGTATAATAGTCTAATTTAAACTCTTGATGATTGTTTTCTAGATTGCTTTTTATCTAGGTGGGCATTTGTTTAAATCCACAATTGCATTAAAATAAGCTGAATTTTATGATGTGCTGTAGGTGGCAGCTAGTTTGGAAAAGAACCTTATTCCCAAATTGACCAGCTCCTTACCAGATGTTGAAGCCTTGAGGCTGTATCTCACTCTACCAGAATGCCCGCTGATGAGTGATGCAAACAATTTCACGACCTTAGCTATTCCGTTTGGAACAGCTATTCTGAACCTAGAAAAAGCGCCTCTGAAAGTTCTTGGTAAGAAACTGAATTCTTTACTGTTAAAACAAAGGATCTCCAGATGAAAATGTATAGAAATTCCATCAGTGAAGACATGGTCTCAGCAACACCTGCTGTGTATTTACAGTTCTATAGAATTTCTCACTAAGAAAGTTAAGGGTTAATATTGATGTGTAAGAAAACACCTATTCTTTTGCTTCTGGGTGAGTTAACTGGCCATCCATATGAATTCATCTGGTATTGTAATTTTTGGACTGATTCCATTTGGGAGGAATTAAACTGTGTACTTCAGTGTATTTGATATGTGTCTTCACACTTTAAAGTGAAAATTACGTGGTCAGACAGCTAACAAGCTCTAAGCAGTTTGCAGAAGTGTTGCAGAGCAGATGTTAAATTGTCTTTGTTTTGACTACAGCACCTGTTTTGTTGCTTCTGAGCAGTTCATGTTTTCTCACTGATCCTAAGATGTGGTCTTCAAATATGCATCTGAGAATAGCTCTCTTTTTTTAACTCTACTTCCTTACACCTTCTTATTGTGACTCCTGTCACCTGAAATCCACCTTAAAGAATTGAGGTTTCAGAATTGGTATCTTTTTGAGAGGGTACTTTCTTCTTCCTCAATTATTTTTTGCCTTGTAACCCATCTCTTGTGTTTTTTAGTGGTTTTTGGTGAGAGTAAAGAGCTTGTCTGCTGTAAACAAAAGCAAACTGATAATTTCTTTGAACTTTGGGTCCTTTTCCATCACTTTTCATTACTCTCAGGACTGTTTGCATAAGTCAAGGTTTCAGGGTTTGAGCCATCTGTTTTCATGTCAAATGTTACTTTGTGATAGTCATGTACTCTGGATGAACAGTCTTACTGTAAAGAGTTGGTGTGTAATAATGAAGTGTTTGAATAGAGGTTTCATTATTTATACGATGAGTAGTTTGTTGTTTAGAAGTCTGCAACACTTGCTATGTTAAACTTTTTTTTTTTGAGAGTCTCTGGTAACTGACAAATGTGCTTTCTAGCAAAACATGGGTTTTAGTTGAAAGGATAGCGTAACATAATGTTGTGGTGACAAGTACTAAGTTTGTGTGTTCACCATTTGTTGACAGAAAATTGGTGGTCTGTACTTGAACCTCCGTTGTTCCTCAAGATAGTGGAACTCTACAAGGATGTTGTAGTCCACCTCTTGAAGTTGTGCAAGATTGGCATTCCGGCTTCTGAAAGAAGAATACTTACCAATTTTCTACACACGGCTTTCAGAGTTCTGGAAATATTGCATAGAGTATGTTTATGTCAATTTTAACCAATTCCCTATCTGTTTGTTTTTGTCAGCATCTGTGTGCTGTGTAGTTGTTAAAAGAAGTTAAGTTACTAAAGAGTTTTAAATACTTAGACTTGCATCTACAGAGATATCTGTAGTTGTTCCATCTGGACCTATGAACCATTGGAATTCTGGATTCCAATCTGACATGGTGGTGGAATTACCTGTTTTCTTGGGAACACAGACTGACCCAGTCAGTTGCATCTGTGAGGGTATGTTGGAAAGAATTGCCACTTAAGCTTGAAATGATAGCAAATAAGATCACAAATGGAAGACAAGAGCAAGCTGTATTTTGAACAAGAAAGATCTGCACAGTTTTACCAAGACAAACATTTATTTTCTGATTTGTTTATTCCGTTTGTTAGTATTGTAACTTAAGTCATGAAAACTAATGAATTTATGAACTTTGAACAAAAATAGCCTAAATCATTTGGAGTCACCAGACTGCACAGCACAGTGTGTTATCTAATTGATGCTGAGGTTTCCCCTCCCACCTCCTATTTTTTTCCCCCTCTGTAGTTTATTCTGGTCCTATGGCATTTTGTGTTTGTATGCTAAAAGAGCATTTTAGGCACTCTTTAAGGTGCTGGTCAAGTATTGTATTTGTACAATCTAGCAAAATGGGCCCAGGTGTATCTAAATGGGACCTTTGTGTGCTGTATGTAACAGCCCTCCTCCCCGGAGCTGTCAGGAAGAATGGAAAGGATTTCCATTCTTGTAGAGTTTGTATACAGACCTTTGTGTGCTGTATGTAACAGCCCTCCTCCCCGGAGCTGTCAGGAAGAATGGAAAGGATTTCCATTCTTGTAGAGTTTGTATGCTATGGTTTGCTCAGCTTTTCTTTATTCTTTATGGAGACCATCAAATTAAGCCTGAGAGTAAGACTGCTTAGTAACTATCTTGTGTAGAAGTACAAGATGTCCATACAGATTCCCATATGGAAAGCTGTTGGTATATAACAAATGATTATTTTGCTGCGTTTAGAATTTCTGTCGCTGCTCAGGCTTGCAGTAGCTGTAAATCTTAACAGCTGAAGTTGATCTTAAAATCTTAAAGGGTAACTGTAGAATTGTGATGTGGCTCTCCTAAGTTCCTTTTTTTTGGGGGTGTTTTTTTTTTTTTTGAAACCCAACTTTGACTAATATGTTGCTACGCTGTAGAAATAGTTAAATTTGTACCTACCCTGCTGCCCAACTATTTATATTGGTATAAATAACAAGCTGGTAGAGGAAAAAATGGGGTGACGTATCTGAGGTATTTCACGGATTTAGTATCTGGTGGTAGGGGAGATGTTTGAGAAAAGTAGGCTTACATTATCTGGTTATGAAGACAGAATTGGGGATCTTGCTGGTTTGGCAGTTAATGGTGCTTAACAGTCCTTGGGAAAAGAAGTGTGTGTGAGGAAAGTGTGGATGCTTCTGGATTCAAATTATACTGTAGAGATAAGCCTTTATGTAAAGTTATTTTTCCACGTCTCTCTGAGGTTAATGTTTTTAAATAGAAACTGTTCCTCTGGTCACGGGTAATAGAGATAGTATTCATACTGTAATTAAGAACAGAGTTCTTGAATCGTAGTTCTTAAACTTGTGCCAATACAGGAGCAAGTATTTGTTCCAATGTATACATGAATATGTATATTCATCACTGTACCCATGAGATCATACCATGTTTCAAAGTGGCAGCACTGTATTGTGTGATGCTGTATGCTCGATTAATCTTATTTTTCTTTGCATCTTTGATGGGATTCTGAATAATCCACGTATCCATGTCTTTAACATTGTATTTTGCATTCTTGTAGGCACTGTTGTTTTTCTAGATTTTTTTTTTTAGTAGCTGGGTATCTGTGGCTGACGTATCAAATGCTTGAAAAACATGGAAAATGTCTTTTTGAAAACTGTTATACAAAGTGCTAATAAAAAAAATAAATTGCACTTCTTTAGGTAAACGAAAGAGGACAAGTGATACAGTATGACAGATTTTACATTCATGAGATACAAGATTTGATAGATATCAGAAATGACTATGTCAACTGGGTCCAGCAGCAGGTATTTGGAATGGTAAGTTGTGTTGGTTTTTATTTGGTTTTTTTTGTGGTTGGTTGGTTTGTTTTCCCCCCATGTTTTGGTTTGGTTTTGTCCCTTTAGAAGCCTGTAGATTCTTTAAATATGGACACTTTCTTTTCATAAAAATATCTTCACAGATCATTGATGCTGAACAGACTCATCTTATGTCGGGTACTAGCTAAGGAAGAATTGTTAAATAGGTGTGCTTCTTGTAGGGTATCGTTCTTGGGACTGACACTGTTCAACGTTTTAATCCATCAATTCAAAAGTGATTTAGAATGCTGTCACTTGAGACTTACCATGTCAAAAAAGTTAAGAAAAGATACAAATGCATCCAGAATAACCTGAATTGCTATATAAGATAGGTTCGCTCAGTGAGAAAGCTGAATCTGTCTTGGAAAAGTAACTCTAGAAGCACAATAAGGAGTTACAGGGGACAGATAACTAACATAGTTTTCTACTTTGAGTATAGCAACGAGAACTGAGATAATTAATTCCTGGATCTGTAAACAGAAGAGTGGTAAGTGGGAGTAAATTAATGACTGTGAAGCGAATTAGTGAGTTGGGTAGGATTGTGCCACACAGTTCTTTGATTTATGCTTTGAAAGAATATTGAGTAAGTTAATATGCTTCCTTTGGCCACCTAAATTTAATTTTTTTGCCGTAGTACCTGGAAGGCCCTTAACATGGGAGACCTACTTTTGCTGTATTTTATGAATGCAAAGCAAGTGATGCTGCCTACTAAAGAATTAAAATTGCAATGTAAAATAACAGCAGCAGGGAGATTGGAGAGCATAATGAAATAATGAGTCAGTATTGGCAGTCATGACAGACATTTATTTCAGACAAGCTTGTCTGAAAAAATAACCGGTGTGTAATGTAGGTGGTGTTGGTAGCTAAGAGGGATGGTGTACTAAATGAGATGTAGACGCTAGGGATAAGCGTTGCGGGGCCTTGGAATTAGAGACAGGTTGTCTGTTGTCTGGAACAGAGAAGGGTATTCCGGTAAAGGGTACAGAAGTGGTGGAATTTAAAAGATGATGACCTTTGCAACTATGCTTCAAATGGATGTAAACAAACCCGAATTGCATATGTTGTGATCAGAGAAGAAAATACTGATGATGGGAAAATGAGAGCTGGAAAATTGCTTTCTAATGAAAGTCTTATGCTCCGTTTGTTAATTAAATTGGAAGATTGAGCAGTTGTTTGATGTTACTGAGAAAATACTAGATAGTGAATTTCCCTTTAATCGTCGTTATTTTGTCATGCATTTGTGCAGTTTCAAGTTCAGCAAAAAAAGTTGTTCTGATTTGTTATGGGACAGAGAAATTCCATGGCCTTAGTCAGATCTCCTTCGTAAATGGTTTTGATGGCCTTTTCCTGCCGTCGTGTCCACTAGTTTCCTGTGTTCTTGCTTTTAAAATGATAAGAACCCCTGCTTGCTTATTGAACTAGTAATAATGAATCAAAATTTATTTCACAAGTGTAATTTTTATTGGCATAACTTGAGGCAAAACTGTTTGCTCAGTTCCTTAATTAAAATGTGGAGGAGAAAACATAGAAGAATCTCAGAAGTATTCAGAGTATTCTCAGAGAGAAACTCGGAAGAAAAAACTTATTCTTTCAACAACAGAAAAATGAGTGGGGGAAAAACTGAAGGTACTAAATAATGAAGTATTGATTTGAAGAGGTGTTCTTGAGATAGGGCTTAAAGGAGTTGAGAAGAACCGTTTGAATTAAGAACAAATAATGGTAGATACAATAAAAATACAAAATTGCATAAATCTATCTGTGACGAATGAGGTACTCAAATCTGATGTTTCCTGTAGGAATTAGGAATAGGGATAGAAAGCAAAGTATTCTGGCCATCGCTTTCTGCGACCCATGGATGTCTACATAGTTGACTTCTGAGTCTCATATATATATATATAATATATTCAAATTTAAAATTTGTTAGTTTGTCATTACCTTATATTCTTTTTCTGTTTTCTGCCTGCTGGGTGGAAACGAACTTAGCTTTCTGTGCAGGATAAGGAGGGTAACATGGCACCAGACGGATAACTGAGTTTCTTAGCACAGTTGATCTAGCTTCTTGTGGAAGTCTCCACACGGTCCCAGCCATACGTATTGGTCTGTCTCAAATGTCAAGAGTCAATTGCTTTTCTCATATCATATCTTATCATAGACCCAAATGAGTCTTGAGACTTTTATGATAAAGTTGTAGGGTTCTTTTGTATTTTTAAATTTTTACTCATTAAAAATGTTTTGCATTTAATTTGACATGCTACAGTCATTTGAGAATGAAAATACATAGGTAAAAGCAAATGTCATTTATTAGTGTATGGAAATAAACATTTACAATGTTTAATTTTTTGCATCCAAGAAAACATGATACTTTAATGGCCCTTTTTTAAAGGCTGATATATAGCATGTTGAAAGGCATGATTGTATTTGGTAGATTAATTAGAATGTTTGTGGTTGTTATTTATTTCTCAGTAAACATTCTCTTGGGGGGGAAGCTGTAGATAAATATTTTTAATTCTACATCAGAGATGAATAATTAATGCAGACACTAATGCTGCTTTTTCATCTTAATTATTGCTACCTTTGTGCAAATGCTGTCATAGGATGTCAACCATGGATTAACTGAGGTAAGATTGGTTGCAATCTGATTTCTTTTGCAGAATGTAAGGAAATCAGAAATATGAATGTCAAGGATTGTCTGGTGTGTTCTATTGGGAGCAAAGCTTTAAGTTAGCATGGCTGTAATCTGAAAAGGTTTTTGTGGAGCAAAAGTACGTAGTTCTTTGTATTGCAAATTCAGAGCAGCATTTGAAAACGAGGACTAGTTTGCTCATATCTCCTAGCTGTAATAAAAGTTCAGAAATTAAAATGTACTAAGTGAGAGTGTTTGTGTGTGTTTTGTTTTTTTTTACTGAAGTACTAAACAATTGAAAATCTACTTAAGATGCTTTGGTCCTGCATTGACAATGAGTAAAGACTTCTTTCTCTTTTCAGTAAAATAGATGTATTAAATGAGTGCTATTGCAATGACTTCTTTAACCATGATTGTGGTTTTTAAATAAGCAGAGATATGACATGATTCTTTTCATTCTAGTTAACAGATATTCCTGTTACAATTTGCACGTACCCGTTTGTATTCGATGCGCAGGCAAAAACGACTCTCCTACAAACAGATGCAGTCATACAGATGCAGGTAAGAATCTCAGGTTTTAATGTTATGAATTTTTTTTTTTGAGTTAGGAGTCTTGGGGGGTTGCTGTTGGTGTTGGTTTTTTGTGGAGTTGTTTTTTGTTTCTTTTAAACTTTGTAATATCTTCTCCATAAGAATGAGGGATCTAGTTTTAATCTCAGGGTATGTACATGATAGAAGCTACTGGTGTTTTGTGGGGTTGGGATCTCATGGAAATTGGATTGTTTTAATAATTGCATAAATTTCTAAGGAACTTCTTTTCCTTTCATTAATGAGATGGCTTTTTTAAGGTGTTAACTCATAGTACATGTTAAAACAAAACCAAAACCCAACAAACAAAAAAACCCCCCAAAAACGCAACACCACCACAAAAAACCCAAACCAACCAAACAAAAACACCTCCCCCCAGCCCCCCCCAAAACAACCACAGCCCCCAACCAAAAAACAACCCTCCCCTCCCATATGAGCAGACTTTAAATGATGTATTTATCATCTGGGCTGGAGCCCAGAGCTGGAAGTCACTCTGTCTTGTTAGAGGCAGCAGCCAGTTACAGTTACTTTTTATTTCTTACCTTGATGGGACTTAGGAGCTAGTGCTGTTCTTAAGATTGGTATTATCAGAGAGGCAACATGTTGGCAGCCCGTGAATATCTAGTGCACGCCTAGTTTCTCATTTCATCTGTCATGCCACCTTCAAAATGCTGCTAAACTCTGAAGTCTGATCGGTGTCTGCAAGGCAGTAGAAAAGAAGCTTTCTTGAAAATCTAGCATCTACTTGACATAGTGGGAGTAGGTTTCCTGATCTTGCAGTTTGCAGTAGTTTTTGGCTCTTTTCCTGTTAAATGCAATTATACGTTACTCCTAATTTGTTCACTTCTGTTTTAACTAGAGACTTTCCTAGAAATTAGATACTTGATACAAACAATTCTGTATCTTGACCCGTATCTCTTGTATAGAGATAGCTACACCAGACAGCCCTAAAGTAACTGAGAGGATCTTACGTGTTTTCATGATTCTCTAGGATAGAACTGAAACCAGTGTGATGTTGTGAGCTATACTTTTGTTCAATGTTTGGAATTTTTTTTTTATAAATATAATCCATACCTGTTCCGTTGCTGTGAGGGTATAATCTTAGAATCAGAGAATAGTTTGGGTTGGAAGGGACCTTTAAAGGCCATCTAGTCCAACCCCCTGCCATGAGCAGGGACATCCTCAACTAAATCAGGTTGCCCAGAGCCCCGTCCAGCCTGACCTTGAATGTTTCCAGGGATGGGGCATCTACCACCTCTCTGGGCAACCTGTGCCAGTGCTTCACCACCCTCATTGTGAAAAACTTCTTCCTTATCTCTAGCCTGTATCTCCCCTCTTTTAGTTTAAAACCATTACCCCTTGCCCTATCACAGCAGGCCCTGCTAATACAGTAAATCATATTCTTAAAGAAGAAAAGGAAGAATGAAGGGTGGCTACTGCAAAAGTAACAGCACTAAGAGCACCAGCCCTGCCCCATGTTTATGATGTTTAACATAATAAAAGTTATTGTTCCGAGTCTGAAATTAAACAGAAGAGAAGTCATGCTCAAGTAATGGGCTCATATAGAAAAATACTAGCTTGCTTTTGTAGTTCATAATAAACATAGTTTCTTATGCCTTTAAAAATTTATATACGGAGTCAATACCAACATTTGATGAATTCAGGGCAATGTTCACATTGAATGTTTCTATTAACAATATTAAATGGTATGAAAACACACAAACTTTCAAGAGTTTTATGCCATATTCAGAACACTTGCAGCAGTATTTTGGATTTGAACAATTGTAATACAAAAATTATAATACAAATAGATGAACAAATCGCTTTTCATTCTGTGAATTAGTTTTTAATGGATGTTTTCATGCCAGATTTATATTAAACAGCTTATTCTTCATTAGATGAAGTGCAGTATTTTTTTGCTTCCTTTTGTTATCCAAAGTATTTTGACTGGAATGTCAAAAACTGTATTCTAAGACTTCCCTGAACATTATCATTAATGAGGCTATTGGTAAAGGAAAAATACTTCCTGAGGTAAAAGGAATATAAAGAAAATTGGGGCAAATTCGGGAGCTCTCATTATAAGTATTCCCATTCATGTCTTCTGCAGTTTTTAAGACAAGACTGATGGACATTTAAGGTTGATAGGAATCTTATGTTACCTACTGACACTTTCACTTTGTTTTTTTTCCAGATGGCTGTTGATCAGGCTCATAGGCAGAATTTATCTTCTCTCTTCCTGCCAGTATTTGAGTCTGTCAACCCATGCCTGATATTAATGGTACGGAGAGACAATATTGTAGGAGATGCTGTGGAAGTCCTAAGGAAAACAAAGAATGTAGACTACAAGAAGCCACTCAAGGTATTACCAGTACTTATTGCTCAGTGTCTTTCACTGATGTGCAAGTAATTGAGAATATTTTTGGATAAACCTTATTTCACAATCCGTTTTTAATTCAGTGCTAACCGAATTGTGCGTTTCAGGTCATTTTTGTAGGGGAAGAAGCTGTTGATGCTGGAGGTGTTCGCAAAGAATTTTTTTTGCTCATCATGAGGGAGTTGCTAGATCCCAAATACGGCATGTTCAGGTATTATGAAGAGTCCAGGCTGATCTGGTTCTCTGATAAGGTAGGGTGCGATCTATAGTCATTAATTTTCTTTTAACGTACAATATTTATATTAATAATGTATGAACATACTAGTTTGTGGTAGTTTTATTTCAAGAGGAGAGGCTGAAATAAGTATTCTCAAAATAATGTTTATTTTTGTCATTGTTAGATCAAAACTTCCCCTCCTGTTTTTCCCCATTCCTCACATACTCCTTGCCAGTTGTCCCCAACCCAGACAAGTTTAGTAGGAAGAAGTGCCAGCCAGAGTAAACTGATTCCAAGAGCAGAATCAATAAATCAAGGCGGTAGAGAAAAATTCGTGAAGTGGCATGTTGAACAGGTCTTTCTGTGTTCAGTCACATTTATGGGTCCGTTTCGTAGGTAGTCATCAGGTCATACTTTCTTGAAAGTTTTGATCATTGACTTTTTAGTCCTCTTTTAGAGGAAAAACACTGACTGGGGTGGCTATATCGCAAATACCTGAATGTTAGCATTTCCACAGTTGTGTTTTAAGCCTCAGCTATTAACTCCAAGGGAGTTAAAGTGCCTCCCTCCTCCTCCCCAAAATAATTTTTTAAAAAATTGACATATATTTAGGCACTGAATAGTGCAATAGTAAGTCAATGACAAAACCAGAATCTTATTGCAGTACTTTGAGCAGTATTCATCACTTGTAACACAAAATATGTTGTATCTCGGCTTTTTTTTTTTTTTTTTTTAAAGTTCTACTTTAAACAGAACAGGAGTTCTGTTTCCTTGGATTTCAGTCTCTCTCTCAGCTGGTTAAAACTATCCTGTTTTCCTCAGTGCTTATGGATACATACATGTTTAAAGAAAATATAAATGAAACTCACTCAGATTATACTGCACTGTACACTTTTTTCTGTACTCTGCAAGATTAAAATAACTTCTTTATTTTAAACCATCTTGTCTGTTTTCTGTTCTTAGACCTTTGAAGACAGTGACTTGTTTCATTTGATTGGTGTTGTCTGTGGGCTAGCAATATATAATTTTACTATTGTAGACCTTCATTTCCCTTTGGCTTTGTACAAAAAGCTATTGAATAAGAAACCATCCCTGGATGACTTAAAAGAGTTGATGCCAGTTGTTGGCAGGTAAGCAAGAAAGAAAAATGAGTGTCACTAGGAATTAATTTTTAATTCAACATTTTCCTGTAAGAACATAAAGAAAATGTGTTATTTTCACACTAATGGGATAAGCAGCTCAGAGTAACTTGCAGCCATCCTGTCATTTGAGAAAGGCTACATGCTATTGTTAAACACCTGTTTCTAAATGCTTGGTTTTAGTATTTGTCTTCTGTTTTATTATTCTGCAAGAATTTTAGGGAAAAATAATACTT
This sequence comes from Phoenicopterus ruber ruber, assembly GCA_009819775.1. NCBI lineage: Eukaryota > Metazoa > Chordata > Aves > Phoenicopteriformes > Phoenicopteridae > Phoenicopterus > Phoenicopterus ruber. Next base: position 5,197,256 of record CM020221.1, read on the forward strand.
GAAATTCAAAACCTTTGAGGTTTAGGCATTAATTTTGTAAGCCTAAGTGTGAACATAGCTTTTAGTTCTGAACAGCTTATTTAGTCCATCAAGGAAACATTCTTGCTTGTTTTGGGAACAAGTACATGCTAAATATCTGCTCTTGAGCGGGGATTTGAATAGCACTAACAGGTATGAGGCTCAAATGAGGGGAAGTGGATGTTTGATTGCCTCAGTGTTGAGAATGCTGAAGTTTTCATAGATTCAAGGCAAAATCAAACAAGTTAATGGAAGAGCCCGTCAGTGGTTATTAAGTACTTACTGCCTCTGGTTTGGGAATCCCTTAGCTGAAGACTAGGATATGAATCTTCTCTCTTCACACCTGGAGATAATCAAAAGGAAATAACACTACAAGTAATAGCAAAAGGATTGCTTGAGATTTCCCAACACTGCACAAGGTACAAGTCAATGAACCAATAAATGAAATAACAGTAGAAAGGTTTGGGGTTTTTTTTGAACTGGAATCATCAAAGCATAAAGAATACTTCAGGAAAATAAGTTCATCTTTCTTTCCACTGGTACAAGTACTTTGTAACTTATTTTGCAGGGGAATGCAACAGTTACTGGACTATCCAGAGGATGACATAGAAGAAGCATTTGGTCTTAATTTTACTGTAAGTTTTATATAGTGTTTCTATAAGTGTATGTACTGTAGGTGTTTATATAGTATTTCTTCTTATCAAGCTCATACTGTCTATTATAACTGCCTCTGATGCAGTGTTTGAGCAAAAGCATCAGCTGCTGATTCCCATGAATTTTAGCATCTGTGTCTCCTGTTCATGTTGCTGTTAGCTAAGTGGTGGGAAGAAGTTCTCCACGCAGTAAATAAGATTTATACTATTTCTGTTTGTTTTAAATAGATCACTGTGGAAAATTTTGGTACAACAGAAATTAAAGAGCTTGTTCCTAATGGTGCTGACATTCCTGTAGTCAAACACAATAGGTGAGTTTTATGGGTTACAGGGTAGTGCGGTGTTGGTATCTGCCTTGGGAATCTAGCCGCGCTGCTATAAATACCCTTTGCCAAGCTGTTACACTAATGTTGGAGGCAAAACCACTTTGGTTGTTTTCCCAAGCTGTTTTCATGGGTATTGTTAAAATAGCTATTGTATTTAAGGATTTGCCTTAGCTTCTGTATACTCAGAATGTATAATACTTTTCTTTCACTTTGAACTTAGAAGTATTTTGAAGCTCTTCAGGGCCCATTTTGACTACATGGTCTTCATTTTATAAGATTAAAAATGGTTGTGGTTCTGCAGGAAGTTATATATAATTGGAATTTAGTGAGTAATGATGAAAACTTCAACCTAGATGCCATCATGTGGCAGCTATTCATATATGAAATATTATTTCAGAGAAGTCTTCCTTTGTAGAGCGGATAAGTTAATCTGGGGTTATGTAGTGTTATTGTCAGAAGAGTGTGTGAGGGGTGTGGGTTTTTTCCTTGGTCAAGGATTCTGTTACTTCTATTTATAAAAGCAGCCCTCCCACCCTTTGTTCCCTTTCTGCTCCTGGAGGATAGGGAGAATTCAGTGGTGCTTTTGTCCCTTTTTGCAGAATACTACCATTTTCCTCTCTCTCTCTGTCCATTCCTCTCATGTGTTCCTGTCAGTTCTTTAATCTTCATGAATTCTCTGTGCTTTTACTTCTCCCAGAGTAAAGGGAAAATCAAATGGAAAGAGCTTACTCTTTGAGAACAGAATGCACCTGGGCCGTGCATGGTAGGAACGGGGCGGGGAAATGTACCTCTAGGCATGTTCCTGGAGGGCAAGTGTTTTGGGCAACGTTTTCTGTAGCTAGCTAGGTCTGTTGTAAAGGAAAGAGTGATGACAGAAGATTCTGAGGACATCATAAACCCTCACATAGCCATGTGCAGTGACAGTACCTCCCACAATGGAGGGATTTTTATCCTCCTGACTTACCCTACCATTAAGAACTGCAATCACCACCTGTACCTGTCACACTTTTTTTTTTTCTTTTTTTAATCCTTGGCTCATAGCTGAGGATTTGTGATACTTTATCTTAAACACGATAGCTTTGAAGTTCTCTGGTGGTGGTTTGGTGTTCTGTCACAAAGTGACGGTAAAATTGGAGTTGAATTATGGGAAACATTTCAAGTTGCCCAGGGAATGTATGCTGCAGTGTCGTCACCAGTTGTCTTGCAGCAATGAGGAATTTCTGTTTCTCAAGATCCAAATATTCCATGGTGCTTTAATTCGGTTTTAAAAATATTAACATAGAGTATAATAATGCTAATTAGTTTATTATGATGAATTTTCTCTGGAGCAGCCTTTCCTTCCACTGTTAGTATTACACAAGTCACCTGCCTCTGTGCTAATTACAGTGTGCATGAAATGGATATCTCATTGAGTGCTGGAAGAGGAGGAATGTGATTCACCACTTTGCTCATCGCCAGTATTTTCAGTTTAACAACTTTAATAAATGTATTGTCAAAATGTGTTTAGATGATTCTTTAAATTATTGGTGATGTTACACAAATATTGTGGATGTTGTTCAAATACTGTGGGTTTCCACAGAGAAAGTATGTTGGTAGGGTAACTGTAATCTGTAACTGAAATCGTTCTGCCAGTGTAGAAATGAACAGTGTTAACTAGGATTGATTAAAATGGTAATTTAGCAAAAAAAAAAAATCATAAATACTATATCACATCAAGGAATTTTAGTTCTCCCCTGAAATGCTGCAGAAGGTGATATTTCCAACAAGGTATGAGAATTCCTTGTACTGAAGCACAGATAACAGGCTGTCTGGTTTTCAGTATCCTAGTCCCTTTCCACTGATATTTCTACTGTATAGGACTCAAATGTCCGTTTGCACTTGATTTGCATTTTTAGTGCAGATATGATAATATTTTTAATTAAAAAATACAGCAGTGAGTTTGACTAGTTGGTTTCAGGACTCTGTGTGTAACTCAAGCCTTCAAGCTTGCTGCCGTTCAGTCCAATTCACTGCAATGCATACAAATAAGAGAAATGTTTATAGTGCCTGAAATAAATAACACTAAATGTTACTGTGTTTCTGTTGCACATTATGGACTCTGTCTTCGGGGGCACGGTGGGGAAATACATTTATGTGCCATTTTCTTTGAGGTTATCTTCACTATGGTGGTAACATGAAGCAGAGAATATAATATATTAGGATCCTTTTTGCTTAATTTTCAGTGCTGTGTTCTATACAGAAATGGCTACTGGTTTACTGATAGAAGGGTGACGTGCTGCTTCCCCCCCCCCCCCCCCCCCCCCCCCCCCAATTCTTTTTTTTCTTCTTTGTACAGGCAAGATTTTGTAGATGCATACGTGGATTACATCTTCAATAAATCTGTGGCTTCCTTATTCAGTGCATTCCATGCAGGCTTCCACAAAGTATGTGGAGGTAAAGTTCTTCAGCTCTTCCAGCCCAGCGAGTTGCAGGCAATGGTGATTGGGAACACAAATTATGATTGGAAAGAACTGGAGAAGGTAAAACCCATAGTTAGCTATCTGTTTCATATGTTTTTAATTTCAAGAGGCAAAAGCAAGATCTTGAAGTGTCCTTTTGAGCTCTTTTTTAATTAATGTGACTTCCAGCCTTGATTGGATTGACTGCATGAGTGAGGAACATTTTTTTTTTTTTTTAAATGTCTGCAAATGAAGACACTAAAATATTATTTACCTTCCTGCTTAAAGTTTTCCCATCTAATTTCTGAAGGAAATCAGTCTTAGAGAGGAAGAAAAATCCACAGAACCAAAAGGCATCTGTGTACAATGTATTATGTTAGAAGGGGGAAAATGAACAAAATGCACACAGTTAATCAAAGTAAATATTCTTGATTGCCAAAACTCAGCATGAGACTTTGTCACTACTTTATTGGGATTGAAAGTGCTTTGGAGTACGTGCATCTGTCCATGTAGCTGAAGTCAGACTGAACACCTGAAGAAAATGGACCAAGGAACACAGTACTATGTCACTTGCAGCATCCCTTTACACAAACTGCATTTATTCTACTTTAACGTCTGATTATCCTACAAGTTCTACATGTGACCAATAACCTAATTTCCTGCTCATTTTAGAATACAGAATACAAAGGAGAATACTGGGCAGACCATCCTACAATTAAAATATTCTGGGAGGTTTTCCATGAGTTGTCTTTGGAGAAGAAAAAACAGTTTTTGCGTAAGTATTTGAAACTACTTCACAGAAGTTGCTAACTGAACAGGATCACTGTGATTTCAGGCTCTTGCTGTAAGAGAGTAAGACAGACCTAAGTATTTGTCTAGAATGATGTGATTAACTTTATTTGGAAGAAAAAAATCATAGTAGAAGAAATTGATTATGATTGTTTCTGATTTTGCTGGAGTTGTCCTGAGTAACTCTGGATTGGGGTTGTGGGCAGTTAAAAGATCATGGTAGACCAGCATTAAGAAGAAAAAAACAAACAAACAAACAAAAAGCCCAAAACCCACCCAAACCCACCCCAACGACCCATACTGCTAGTGTCATTTATCTGCTGACTAGGAAGTTTTTCCTGTGTTTTGACATAAGGTTCACATCCTCCAGTTTTGTGATTGCACATATGTGGAATTCTGGAGTTATAACTGGTTGTAAATACCTCAAGGTACTGATATGAGTGGAAATGTACAGGGAAAAACAAAGTTATGGAACCTTCCTGTGAATGAGCTTTTGTTGAAAATAGATCATAGATTAGTTTCCAATTCAGATAAAATTCTTACTGAACAAACTCTGTGTGTTTACAAGATGCTTGCAAATGCTAGGTAAAGGTATAGGCAATGGATTTTAAGTAACAAGTTCTGATGCATGAAGAACTTCTTACTTTTTTTTTTTTTGAGGACTGTTTGGTTTCATATGCTAAAATGAAATGTTTTCCTTTGTATATCACCTGTTGTGTTGTAGTTCAGTGTTCATATGTGTAAGCTGGAGATTGGGTTATGTTATTCCCTGTTTTTCAGACTTAGCTGACCAACTTCAGTGTGAAAAAGCTAACTGCTGCTGAAATAATTAAAAAATGCAAATAATGATTAGAACTGCATATATAACATATACAATGTTAGTCTTAAACTACTTTCAAGACTTTGTTTGTTTTTTCTTGGCAGTGTTTCTGACAGGCAGTGATCGTATTCCAATTCTTGGAATGAAGTGTCTTAAACTAGTTATCCAACCAACAGGAGGCGGAGAAGGTTATCTTCCGGTAGCTCACACTTGCTTTAATCTTCTTGATCTTCCAAAATACACAGATAAAGAAACCCTAAAATCTAAGTTGATCCAGGCTATAGATCACTACGAAGGTTTCAGTTTAGTATAACTTCAGAAATGAGAGTTCTGTGTAATGTGGGATCATTAAACTAACTTTTTGTGTCTTTCTTGTGGTGGTAAATTCAGTGGATTAAATGATGGAGTTGATAATATAACTGATTATTTGCAAAAACGTTCAGTGGTATGGATATTCATGGGAGCCAAAAAACATTTACAAAACTGAGGAACTGTCTTAATACATACCTTCTTGTACAGAACCATGTGGATTTTGCCATCTTACAATAAAAACGAGAGTATTGTGAATGGGAGTCAAGTTTCACTAACATGAATTAACATTTCACCTTATGCAAACAATTTGGCGTGAGTGCATGAGAGACTTGCTTAAGTTTTTCAAATCACTTAGTAAGAACATTTAACTTTTTCCCTGATAAATTCACTTGGTAACTCTTCATTTTGTAAATAAAAAATTTTTGTGATAAAATAATTATGTTCCAATAGCAGTATGGTTTCTATTGCTTGTAATTGAATATGAGCTTATTTTATGGCTTTTAACAAAAAGGTGACTACTCTGATTTCTGAAGATATATTTTTCTGGTTTGTTTTAAGAACCTTAATAATGAAAGCGATAGTTTAAGAGACATTCATCTTCACAATGTACAATCCATGAAGCAGTCACTTAGTGCCGATACAAAACTGCATACAGTGGCATTTTTAATATGTGGATGGACAAGCTGACTTAATACACTGTTTTATTTTTAAGGACTGATTCTGTAATTAAGTGGACACAATTATAAAAGAGGTTAATTTATCATTTGAAACCTCTGCAGCCATGTGTCAAGAATACAGCTTAAAAGAAAAAGATGCACCAGACAATTGTTGCTGTCAAGAGGTTAAACATTTATTTTTAAATGCTGAAAGCGTAGTTTATGGTTTCTAATAGAATTTTCACTTTTTTCCAGATAAATGCATTTGAAATAACTCTTTAACACCCCCCTCCCCTTTTCTTAAGATTTTATTTTTAGTATAATTGCCCTGAGACGATTGTGCTTAGCTGAACACTTTCGGATTTGACTTTCCTTCTCTGGTTAAATTCCAGATTTTGTGGTGTTAATGCATATGTGACTTGCAGCTGTGAAACAAATATTTATTTTTTTTAGATTTTTAAATGCAGTGAAAAAATTCAAGCTATAATAAAAGACTTGAATGAAAACCTTTGTTGGTTGATGTGTATGGATGCTTGCATCATGAATATTTCTTCAACTGGAGGGCAACTCTTGGATGCATTAAATCGAGGGTACCTAGATCTCACTTGAAATGCAGGGAAATTAATTTATTTTAATAAATTGTATAACATGCAGTTTCTGTGCTGGCAGTAGATGTGAATATAATATGAAGCAGTCCGTACAGTTAAAATCATTCTTTTTTCTTTAACACTGTGTTTTTACAGCTTTCTCATGCAGTGTAACCTTTAGTAATTTCTTTGCATGCAGCCTATATTCCATCTTTTCCAATATTTGTTACCTGGCTGGGAAATTCTCCCTCTTGTGAAAAACAAGAAACCAACAAATACTAAAGCAGCTTAATTTTACTATACATGGAAGAAACAAAAGGAGGAAAAAAAAAAAAAAAAGTACCATGCCTTCATTTTACCAGGTAATACCAAAACACTGTTTTTAAATTACGAAACACCAAGATTGCAAAGGCAAAAATTCAAAAATTAGGAAGTGGCTAATGTAAAGCTGTCTTCCTTTTTCCCTTGTGCATTATTACATGATCAAGTGATTTCTTTTTTTTTTTTTCTGTGGGACTGTTGCTTCATTCAGTGTTCACAGTTGATGGTGTTCACTGAATAATAGGGATTTTTTATTTTATTTAGGTCCAAGTCTAATTTAGCATGTATCATCTAAACTCAGCACTATATCTATGTATTTTCCCTATGGGACTTTCTCCGATTTTTGCTGTATTGGATTTTTCATCAATATTAATCTGAAAGATGCGCAATAGCCTTATTCTGTAGATGAGGGGGCCTGAGACAGAATCCAAGCCATAGTCACTGAACACTTGCCAGTTTTTGGTGCCCAGTTTAGGATGCGCTAGACAACTTAGATATCCTTTGTCTTTGAAGTGCAGTTATTGTTGACTAAAACTGCTGTGGCAGTTACTTCGTGTTGCTGCAAAAGTTTCTCCATCATCAGCAAGATTCTCTTGGAACATTAGTGGACATTAGTCAGCGGTGGGAGGGCGGGGGGTGTCAAATGGTTGGTTAAATGTTACATTAAGAACCCACTGGCAGAGCAGGGTTAGAGTGACTTTCCTCAGGACAGCATTCACCTGAGACTTCTTTTTGCAATTTTGGCCTTTGTTTTATCCACCTCTACAAGAAGTGGAGTTGTATCCTATAGAGCATTGATCGTATTTGCTAAATGCTCCTGATTGTCTTACAGGTGTTAGCTCAGTCTGTGCAGTGAGACAGGTGCCCTGTTGCAAAACAAACATTATCTACATAAGAAGGTAAAAGACTTTTATATAGTACTAGAACAATTAATAGTCATTATATTACTTCTGTCAAGCAGTTTAATACTTTGTGCAGTACTTACGTTGCCATTAGTTCTGTTAACAATCCTAACAGCCCTGTGAAGGATCTCTACAAGTGGTGTACACTAAAGTGTTTCCTCTGGCTGGGACAAGGTGGGCAGTAGGAAGTGCTTTCTTTTTCTTGGATCAAGTATCATTCTGCATACAATATGTAATGCTATGCATTCTGTGAGAAGGGGGGGGGCGGGAATCCCTTCCATTCTGTGCTTAGCTAAAATAGCCATGGTGTTAATGAAGAAAGCCTAGAGCCCTTCCTCCTTGTCAAATCTCCAATTAATCAGGAAAGCTTGCATACCACTTTTTTAAAAAGGATAATGCAAGCATCTGTGAGATAGTAGTAGTTTGGGCTGCAGTAGGAGCATTTTACAATAATTAAAAACCTTTGAAGAAAGTATTTTTATTTGATAATTAGATCAGCATTTTGATAAAGATTCAGAATTGTCACTGGAGAATGCTAGTTGCATCTCAAACTTGTATCCATCTCCATCCTGTTTACTAAAGGAGGACTTGTCATAGCAGTGTACTCATGGACTGGATTTATTACACGTGTCACATTAGTACAGGGCTGAGGACTGGATTGGCATGACAGAACTACACAGGCTGTTTCAGCTACATGTATCACAGAAGCTTGTCCCTCATTTTCCGGGGAAAATCTAAGGCGACTGTTGCCCTGCGCCAGTGTAAAGCTATTCAAGCTGTGAGCCCTGTTTAAGCGTAATGACTCGTCTCCTTTGGCACTTTATGGGAGTTACTACTAATAAGGTTGTTATTAATGTAGAGCATCAAGCTGTGGTATTCCCTTCAAGATGGTTTATATGCTACTTTAAAAAGGATTTTAATTCATTGCACTGCTCTCTGCTGCAATAAACTTGATTTATCAGGAATAAATGAAGTTTAGTGTAATCAAATATAAGCCACTATAAAAGAGAGCTCTTTAAATAAAGGCACATGAGGTTCTGCGGTTAAGATAAATACATAATAAAAGTTTTCTTTTAATAATACAGTTTTCAGCATGATAGACTGGTATATAGTGAGCACCATAAACATGGCTGTGTTGACTTTCTCCGTTGTGCAACCAGAACTATGTACTTGTATGTACTACGTACAACTGTCTTACTCAGTTGTTGAGGGGGGAAAAAAAGAAGAGAAGAACAAAATACAAGAGAGAAATTGCTTACCAGGTGGGTATTTCTTAATTGGTAGGTCAGTGTGGGGTTTGGGTGAGCTAATCATCAAGCTATGTTTGTCTCCCAAGGTGCTGTTCAGGTTTGTGTTGATCAGGTTTGGAGCAGTAACTTTAAAAACCTTACCTAGACTTGGAAAGGCTTAGAGCATCCCCTATCACCTGCCATAGTCAGATTTAATACTACACCTTAGAGCCCCAAGAAATCCCCTTGACTGTTTTCCTGGAATACATCCACACTTCATAAGGTAACACCACCAGCCATAGTTTCTATGCACTTGACTGAGTCCTCAATTTTCTCCTTCAGGAAAGGAGCCTATTCATGTCTATGCATGTTATTTAACTCTGTGCTACCTGTTACACTGACATCCTCTCTGGAAGTAGAGTATGCTAAAACTTTCTAACTGCACAACTTTGCCTCCCCGTTTCTGTGCTGATGGAGATCTGCTGAATGAGAAAGATGTCTTTTATCTTCTCACCACAAGACAACTGGGGGGGGGGGGGGGCACTTAAAACCACCTCTGGCTAATACCATAGGCATAGTAGAACTGTGCAAAAGTATCGTATGTACAGACCTACTGGCCTCTTATTACCAGTAGACGGAAGAGTTTGACTTCCTGCAGATCCCTTAGGTTTGAGCATACTGCATCGATCTTTTACAAAACAACAAAATAATGTGTTGCTGATGCCAGGAGTGTGATCAAAGGACTTGCATGGGAAGGGTAGCAGTCAGCATTATTTTTTTTTTCTCCAGCCAAAGGCACATGCATCAGTCTCAGATTATTAGACAATAAAATGAGGTTTATGAATTTTGTTCCACATACGAACTACAGAGCTATTAAGTTCAGCGTGGTTAGTGTGTATGCTGCTAGTGGGGATCTTTATCTCACCAAGGCTCCGGGTTAGTCTTACCAATGGGTCATGCCCAGAGCACATGAATCTACACTGTGCAGTGCCTGGGGGGCTGTGAATGTCTGCAGGTATTCGTTGCTTCGCCCCGTGTGCCTTATTACGTGAGGAATTTCAGTGAGGCAACAAAAGATTAATGCTATGTGAAGACCTCAGTTTGAGTAGAGCACAAAAGTTAAGTTTCCTTCCCTTTTTTGAGCAAATACACCAGCTTTTCCCTTGGAAGGAACAGAGCTGGCAGAGTGTAGCTAAAAACCAACTTCCTTTAGAAATTGTATTTGCCAGGTCTTTGCAAAATTTTAAAGGTGAAACTAATTTAATTATTTGTGGCTTAATTCTGCACAGAGGCTATGTGGGTGCACCTGCTAGCAGCAGTGCTTGAGTACCCTGGGAGCCACGTGTAGCGTCTCAACAAGCCCGAGGCCATCCACTGGCAAGGTATGAATATCCTAACGCACTCTGAGGAGATTAAATTGTCAATAAACAAAGGGAGAGAGTAACTGAGGAGATAAGGGAGATAATAGTATCTTTAGATGAGGGAGTAGTTGAAGAGGCAGCTGTCGGAGGAGTTGCCTGCTGCCCACACGCTGGCCCTGTTGTGGCTGCAGCCCTGCAGAGCTCGGTGCGTGGGTGCAGAGCTCGGCGTAGCCCAGAGCCCTGCAGCGTGTTTGAGATTTCTGCAGCCGCCTCTCCGCCGGTGCCCAGTAGCGAACGCTTAGAGCCGTTTGTAAGGCCGGGGGACGAAGGCAGTGACCCCCGCGGTAAGGACCGAGGTAAACCTCCTTAGCCTGCGGTGTTGCCGGGCTAGTTGCTGCGGGGAGCCCAGCACGGGGACGCGAAGCAGCTTCCGTACAACAGCTGCAAATTGGTGCCCGTGCCTCCGAGCGCTGCTTTGCACGGTGCTACCGGAGCCCCGAGCAGCGGGGGCGGGCGCTGGGAGGGAGCTGAGCGGGGCTGCCGGCGGCTGCAGCGCCCCGCGCGCAGCTTTGCAGGTTCGCTTGGGTTGCAACGTCCCGTCTTAAAGCCGACCGGCCCTTGCAGCCATCGCGCGCCCCTGCGCAGGCTCCCGCGTTGCCCTGCGTTAGCTGTCAGGCGAGCGCGCTTAGGAGCGCTGCTGCGCGCTGCCGGCGTTGCCCTCAGGAGGGGCGGCCCAGCGCCCGCCCGTTCCCCGCGGCGGGAGCACCTGCGCCCCGCGGGACGGGCCCCGCAGCCTCGCCTCTCCCCTCCCGCCGGGTCCCGACGCCGCTGCCGAGGCGGTAAGTGCGGTGCCGGTGCGGTCGTCGGTCGCGGTGTGCGAGCGCTGGGCTCCGGTAAGCGTGAGCCGGTGTTCCGAGACTCCCGGGGCTCCGTGTAAGCTGGTGGAAGGAGAGTTTCCTTCAGCTGAGGCTGGTGCTCGAAGCAGTGCTTTGCTGTGTGAAAGCATTAAGAATAATAATCGCACAGAGTAAAAAAAAAACCCCAAACAAGTCCTGAACACCAGAATCCCAGTGAAATGCGTTTGTATGTTGTTTTTAAGGACTTTGAAATTGTGTTTCTTTGTGGTTTTCAAAAATCGGTTCATTTACGAGGAATATCTAAAGTCTGTAACTTCATTTGTAGTTTGCGTGTAGTTGCGTTGTCGGCAGCTCCTTCACAGGTGGTACTGGTGCAGGGGCTGCTCTGTGAGGGGCTGGGCTGTGGGGAAGCGGGGTTTGCAGGGACGGCGGAGTATCATCTCTTGCTCTGTGAGAGTCAAAACAACAGTCCCGTAGTCACAGAGCACTCGGGTTTGTGTCTCTGAAGAAACAGTTCTGTGAAGACCTGCAGTCGTGTATCAGCTTCCACTGTCTCCAAGGCAGGGTGAATACCTAGGGTGTGCCTTAGGAGCGTTTGCTTGGTCTGGTGTTCCAAAGGGCCGGTATGAACAGTTGTACAGCTCTCGGAAGCACTCCGTTTCTGCATTTCACCTGAGAACTGCTGTGCTGGGCTAATCTGAGGTACAAGCTGTCTCCACCTGTAGCTAGTCCAGCTGCTTACAGGAGAGCGTAGGGAAAGGAAAATAACTCTTTCCTTGGAATCCTCCTCAGGGAGCTTCGGTAGTTCTGTCACACCTGAATTTGCCCAGTTCCTTTCTGAGGCCACTTTGAGCTCCCACAGGGTCCTACGGCAGTGAGTTCCGCGGCTCGCGTGCGATGGTTTACTTCATTGCCTCTGCTTTTCTGCGTCTTAACTGAGTGGTCCTTGGGCCTTGTGTTGGGAGAGTAAATAGCGACTCTTCTCCCTTTGTGCGCCATTATTAATGTTGTTACTTTCCTTACTAACTCCTAGCAGCCTGCGCGTCTCCTCAAAACTGCTGAGCAAAGAGTGGCTGTGCTAAGGGTACCGTTAAGACTCTGTGACTTTTCTTGATTAGTTAGAGTTAGTTTAGAACCCATTGTTACATAGATAGGGCCAGTTGTTTTAGCCTGGAATTCTGCATTTTGAACTGGATTTTATTCTCCAGTCACTCTGTACATAAGTATATTATGCAAATAATTGCAACTGCCTTTAGATTTGACAGTTCTGGTTTGGTATTTAAGCATAGATGTTGAACTTGAGGTACCGAACTGCGTCTTCCTTTTTCTCAAACTTTTTTCAGTTTTTCAGATTGATTCTGAATGCTGGTTTCATTCAAATCCTTTACTCTTATATTCCCTCCCAATTTGATGTTGTTCGACACTTTGCTGTCCTGTATTTAAAAAACATTATGTATTTTCCGTAATCAAAAACACTGATTAAAAATGGACTGGATTCAAGATAGACCCGTAGAGAATATATGGCCATTAAGAAAAAAATATTACAAGATTTTAAAATATGGGCTGCTTTTACATCATTTGAAATGCTTTTGTAAGGTCATTATTGTATCTAATGCATCAAAACAGGCTGAAAGGGGGTTGGGAATGTCACCGTCTTATTAAACAAATGCTTGTACTTTGCTTTTTTCAGTGTGTCTGTTTAATATAAATACTGAGAGGGTCAAGATGCTTTCATAGGGTAGTAATGCAAATTATGAGAAAAATAAGTAATCTCCCTTTTTGAGATTGTACAAATTACAGCTGGAACTGAACACGCTCTTCCATGCTTCCAGATGAATTTCATGCAAGGTGCTGAATGTTTAGGGATAATGATGCAGAACTGCGATAGCAAACATGGCCTCATCCCCATCACTTGCCTTAGGATTGTTTTAAAACATACTTAAAGATGACGTCTTCACTATAGGGGGAGGATAGTGTGTGAAATGGAGGAATAAGGCGATGCATTGTGGTTTGGGGTTCCTCTTCTCTTCAGGTAATACTGGCAAAGATGCAAGAAAGAACAAAAAGCGGAACTTCTTCATCTGGGTGTAGTAAAAGGTGCAGCTGGTTTATTCTAGAGGAAGAATGTTTTCAAGTCCTTTCAGAGTAATAAGCAATTGATAGGGAAACATTTGTGTAAAAAATGCATAGTATTTTTAATACTTTATTTCATGTCTCAAGCGTGTGAGCTTTATAAACTATTTTTTGTTGCCTAATACAAGTGTAAGATATTTGAGGGATGGTGGTTCGGAAGTACAGTGGAATCACCAAAATCGTACGGTGTTGCAGAGTGGAAAAGCAGTTGAGCTGGGCCCTGGCCCTTGCAGGCAAACGGGAGCGGATCTTTGCGCTACAGGGGGGGTTAGTACAGCTGCAGCCCCAGGAAGCCACGGGACAAGCCAAGGACTGGCCCACCCAGGGCTCTGCAGCTGGGCTCCATCCGTGGCTGTGCCGGGCAGGTGAGACCACCCCCGGAGGGAAACACGGGCTTCACCTGTCGGCAGTCCCTGCGTGAAGACAAAACGCGGGTGAAGTATCTGTGCGTGTGATGCCGAAACACGCCCCAAACTCCTGTGTGCGGAGGTTCCTTACAGGAAGCGTCTCCTGGACGCGGCTGTTCAGGGCTGGGGTGGAAGCAGCAAGTGCCAAACGTCAAAGGAGCTTTGGGCTGGGTAGAGGGAGGGCGGCAGAGCTGCGGGGTACTGGACGCTGGCAGAAATAAACACTCGTGTTCAGCAAATACGTCTGAAGTTAACGCGGGGTTTGGAAGGAGAAAAGTAGCTTTCTGAAGGACGACGTTGCATTGTGGTTCAGGAGGTCACTTTGCCAAAGGCAGTGCAGACTCGCTTCGTTCAGGCTTTTTTTTTTTCCCCAAGGGGGCAGATGGAAAAAAGCTATTTACTGTATAATGCTTTGTTAGCTAGGGTATACCTTGACTTTATAGGGCACCTTTTGTTAAGTTTTTAGGATCTAACTAGAAATTAACAGAAACCAGAAATCAAATGACAATTTTAATAGACTTTAGAACAGAGTGTACGAGTATAAAACACTGGTTTTGTATTTCAAAAGTTGCAGGAAGATAGCCAGTCATTTTAAACAGTCTTCTACAAAACATATGCCAGTAGATTACATAAAAGACACTATATACAATATAAAAGAGCAGAAAACAATCCTCACTGTAAAAATAATTTAAAACAAAGTATTTCAATTTAAAATATCTCCTATAGCACAAACTAGTACATCGTGACATGCAAGTGAAAACTAAACATATTGCATTCTTTAGTGTAGCCAAATAAGAGCTGTATTAAATTTGGACCATGAGACAACATGCCGACGTTTTCTGATGAATGCGGGAGGCTGTTCTTAAATATTTATTAACTGATGTATCTGATGTTCAAAGAACAGCTACTATACATCTTTCAAAATGTAATAAATATTAAAGCAAAGTATATGAATAATCTACATCGTAGAGTTCATTTGGGCCAATGTTGAAAAAGTGGTTTATAGAAAAATGCTGTTTCACTTACTACTGCACTGTGCAATTTTACAAAATAGTTCTAAAGGCTCGGAAACAATCCGCACTTGAAAATTTGCAACATCCAGTTTTAAGGCAGCCTAGCACTTGAATATACAATGTAATAATTTGAGTAGCTGCTTTGCTTTTAATATGCGAGGTGGAGCTAGCAGGTGGAAAACCATTTTCCCAACCGGCGGCGTGACCTCAAACCGGCATGCTTCCGGATGGGGTCATTGATCTGTGTTGTATCCACTCAGCAGCGTAAGCAGAGGCTCTCGGTATGTCAGTTCGTTTCTCCTGGTTTTGTTGCATCAGTAACTATAAAGGAAGAGCTGCTTATTTTGCGCCTTCTCACGTGCTGGCAGAAACACTATTCTGAACTCAGCCTAGCTTCCACGTCAGAGCCTTGGCAATTTATCAAATGCTATTTTTAATGCAAGCTGCGCTATATTTGACTTTTGTATACGACGTGAAAAACTTCTACCGTGGGGGGTTCATTTTGTTTAAAATGCCGGTATTGTAACTGCTAAGGAGCCAATGTCAATGTTGCTTCATGTCCACAGGAAGTACTAAACTCAGTAACCTAAGCGTTTTCACAGCACTTCTTCATCAGCCTAAAAAACACAGCATTTCTCAAGTGCTCGCTGTCTTGTTTCCATTTAACTATCTACTCACATTTAAGTATGTCTCAAACATACGAAGTAACTGTTAAAGCAAAAAATTAGCTGCCACAGTAGGTCTTAGAAAATGCCAGTGTTTAATGACAGACTAGGCGAGAATGAAAGGTTTAGCAGAAGCCTAAGAAGGTTTTAAATAAACCAAACTGTTACAAAGCAAGAGGTGTGAAAATACCATTCTTTGGTCTAAATTAGCTGTTCCCTTTATATTAGTTTAACATTCCAATGGCTTTTTCAAAACTGTTTAAAAATAATATAAGCTGAAATTCATTAAGCAAAAATATGTATTATATACATGGATGCCTGATCAGACAGATGAACTTAAAAGTGAACATAGTGACAATTGTTTAGATATTCCTAGTACCTTAAAAAAAAAGATGAGTTAGTGTTGAGTGCGCAGTAATAGAATTTTATTGAAAAAGGTAAAAAACTAAGCATGAAAATCTGTTTTAGTTGTTTATAAACACTACATCCTTATGGTTTTGTTGCTCTAAATTCAGACGTAAACATTCATTCTGACATGCCAAAGCTCCTAATGCTGGTGGAAAGTTCCTGTAACCAGTCCATGATCACTTTACAACCTGTTGCTCGGATGGTCAGTCCCTGCAGCTTCATTTGTATAAGCTGATTCATCAGCTGCCGATTCATCTTGTTCAACTCCGTCTTCCCCGAATCCAGGTTCCTCTTCCCTTTCGGGAGCATCCTCATCCTCTATGCCATTGTAAAACTCTTCGATCTCACTCTCGTCCTCCACGTCTAAGCTCTGACTACGACATGAACCACTCTCACTACTACTCCCGCAAGAGCTAGAAGATATGATATCGTCTTCAGAATCTGAGTACACCTCAGCACCATGGAAAATATAACGATTTGGTGGTAAAAATAGATACTGAGTACCTGAAACAGAATTTTCAATAGTCAATATTGAAAGTCAATAAAAGGCTAAAATAAATTATTCATACAAGATCTTGCAGACTTCTGGTTAGACGATACCTGCATATATGTATGTTCAACAGTGAAACTTAACTGACAGACTACATTAGAAACACGTTAATTTCAATGTATGTGTATTTATTACGAAGCACATAACAAATGCTTCACTGGAGAGCTCAGCATTCCTTCCCCCCCTCACTTTGACACAAAAGAGCATTTAAACTTTAATGTGTAGCAGCTTTTTTCATTGGTACACGTATTCACAGCTAGATTTCCATTGCTTCTAACAGAACTGGAACCCCCTGCACAGAGTATCTGACAAAGTTCAAAAACAGCCTTTGCTTTAGAAAGTTGCAATTCAATACCTGGTTCTTCATCCACACCGATTTTCCAGTGTGGTAACTCGTTACATCAGTTAAGGGACTACGTACTGGAAGGCTTCCTTGGCAAGTCTAAAGTTTCCTTCAAAATGGGCCTGGCCCCAGCTGTGAGATTTGCTTTTCAACTCCTATCGTGACTTCATCAGTCGGTTCTACAAGATGGCTGCCGTACCAATTAATGACCTAGTGTGACCAGCTTCTTAACACCCGAGGATCAAACTGCTTTTTCTGAAAATGCATTTGAAAATGTTAGGAACTGATTGACTTTTTGATACTTACCTTCAGCCTCCTAAACTTTGATCTTTTTAGGGAGCACATAATCACTGATTATAAAAGCGATTATGAATTACAAAAAGTTTTCCTATCAGCCTCTCCAAAAGAAAAAAAAAAACCCAATATAATGATGAGTTATGTAGACACTTGTCTGAACAAAAATAACCACCAAAACCCACTGATTCCCTCAAGGGTAACTTACTTATTGCTTTAAAGTAAGTCTAGAATAAACACCTCTGCCAAAAAATGCAAAATACTGAAATGAGTTAACACTTACCATCCAGCCGTTTGCTAATCTGTTCTTTTGCAGATCTGTTTACCCAGCACTTCTTCAATATTTCATTTTTTTCTTTATTTTCTCCATTGTTAGATCCATTTTCCTTCATTGTTTCAGAGTTCACTAATTCACTGGTAGGATTTTCAGGGTTTTCTGACGATGTTTGTGTGTCCTGAAGCTTTTCCTCTGTGCAGGTCCCTTTAGTTTCGGAGGCAGGATCACAGTTTTCTACCTTACATTCAGCTGGGTGTTCTGAAGACACCACCGCAGTATCTGGTGGAGTCATTCTTTCTGGTGAACTAGAGTCTTCTGAAATGTTTAAAGGGGTAGGTGGTAGCTCCGATGAGTGCATTTCGAGCTCCTTGTGCGTTCGCGGAGGCTTTTCTGTTATTTCTGAAAGCTTTACTGAGTTGTAGCAAAGTTTTGTATATTCGCTACCTAGCCTTTGACATAATTCATTAATAATAACATCACAGTCTCCAAGAAGCTCCACGTCAAAGTGTAGATGAGGCAAAGGTTCCCTATTAATTAAGATCTGAGGCACTTCATGGGGGATGGAACCTACATATAGAAAAGAGAATTTAAAGGTAGTCACTTCAGTTTCACTTTCAGCAGAGACCTACTTAGAAGGTTTGATTCCTCAGACTTCTCCTCTTCATACATTCACTTGCAACGAGCAAACCAGACAGATCAGGAAGAAGACGGGCAAATCTCAAATTTAACAGCAGCAGTTTGAGGCGCTATGCCTACGGTAGCCCAGCTAGATTTTTTTTCCCCTTTTTTTACAGTAAAAAGTGTTCCTCTACTTCATCACCGAGAAACACGTGCACAGAAACACTGACTACAGCAATGTTTGGTCAAGTGTTTAAAAGATTATTAAAATTGGTACTATAATCTCTTAGAAGAACAGCGTTTGATTTTTGTGCATTCTTTTGAAATCCTTAAGTGCACATAAAGAATATACTGCTGGTAAATGACATCCCGTTAATTAGGTCAAAATATTTCCAGGTACAATCTACACTGTACAGGGTTGCTCAACCCATTTCTGACATTTAGGCTTCCCAAACCCACCAGTTTGGTAACCTAGCATTGATTCCTCAGCTAACCAACTCATGAAATCCGGTCCTAGGACACAGGAAGAGCAATGGTTTGTGTAGTGGATCTTAATTCTGCAGTCTTTCTGCATTTCCCATCAGCCTAAACACTCAGCTCTGCCTCTTGTGCAGCGAAGAGGATGTTACTGCAAAGGCTGTGGGTGCGGTACTGTTCCCAGTTAAGAGCACATGTCCTTCTCAGGCTTACAGGTAAAGAGAACTTCTTTAGTGCCACTAAGTCTTGCACTCAGTAGGCAAATAAATCGCCTGTCAAGGTATTTTCTCAGCCTGATGTACTTTATCTGATTTTTTTGATACTACATTTATCTTCTTAAAGACGATTCCTTTCTAAATCTTTCAAGTAACTTTGAAAGCATATTGCAAGCAGGGAGAGAAATGAACTGAATCTCAGAACAAAGTCATTCAAGTTTTAGGAGAGTAGTTTCTCAGATTATCATTTCATTACCTTGAGATCTGCCTGGAATGTAGAAAAAGCACTTAGAATTTGTTACTTTCTCTATTTTGCATTTCAGCTTTACAGAGGTAATCAGTTTTCATCTTGGAAAACTAGATCCTTAATCTAGTTTCTTCACTGAATCAAGCCAAAAGCACTTTTTAGTGCTCTTAACTGAGAATTTCACATTTGATCCAAATTTTTGGAAGAAAGTATTGCCAGAGATAGTCACTTACTTGGAATCAAAGCTACTGGTCTTACTTTCAGTGAAGACCCAATGACAATGAGGAGATCAACTTCATTTTTGTCGTACTTCATGGCGCGATGGAACTGCTCAGGTAAGTTCTCTCCAAAGAACACTATGTCTGGCTTCATGATAGCGAGCGGTTCATCAGGTGGACATCTGGGACATCTAGGTACAACCTGCATTAGAACAGCTTCTATTACTACAATTCAAGGCTGCGCCCTTGAAAACCTCAGATTTTAGCAATTCACAGTGACTTATTTTGGCAAAAGACAAGGAAGTTTCAGTGATACTTGCTCTTTTCATTTTTCTGTGGATATACAGACAAGTACATTTCTTGCTCTAGCCTGCAGCAACTGCACACAGAAATAAAACCACAGCAGGAGTAAAGAGGGAGTCCCCTTAAGTCAAAAGGGAAAAACCACACAGATCTACACCACAGTTCGTATCTGACAACTAAGCCGAAGCCATGCTCAGCACCAATGTGTAATTACCTCCTATTTGATAGGAATATATTTTTCTTGGTTTAATCAGAGCAAAAACTTAGATTTCACTATCAGTTTCCATTATAGGATCTGATATAAAGTGCTTCCTAATCAAGGAGTGTACTGTAGAGCTTTACCTCTCTGCTTTCTCCTCTCCCCCAAAGGGTATGTGTGTTACGCACACAGAGCAACATGGTACTGTAGCAGGTGGCTAGCAAAAAGCATACAGGACAAGAACACAGGAAAGACCTTGTGTTTGGTCTTCATTTTAAACTTTTCTAATTCCTCCAAAAACAGAGCAGAGTCCTTGTTCACTAAAAAAAGTGGATGAAAGTTACCTTTGTGGGGAACTAGGCTCCCTTTCCTCCTGAAACCAGAGGACTTTCTGATCTTTGGGACCTCTTTCAACTCTTTCTTAAGACTTTTCAGAGAAGAAAAGCAAGATGAGCGATGTGAGTGTGTACAGACGAGACTTCAATTACTCCTGAGCAATTTTTCTTTCAAATAGTTCAAGTCTTCTCAGCCATAGTGTTAAAGTACGATACCCCAGAATAAATGTAAGGAGCTAAATGTAGCTGCAGTTCTACAGCAGTCATCACAAGCAAATCAGTTCTATGGAAAGGTGTAAAGAGATGTGTATTACCTATTGTAATAGGAAAATATATGAAAACTGACACTTAAATGCATAACAACTCCCTCTTGTACACAGAATATATGCAGAAAAAATAAAACGGAACTTAGTTTAAATCAAAGAACTAGTTTATGGATGTCTGCAGTCGGACAAAAGAGAATGCTTTCCATATGAGAAAACATCACAAGTAAAAGGCCTTCCTCTAGTGTCCAAGGACCTTTGCCAAAATTTTAGGTCTTCGAGCAAAGAATCCAATCTTTTTCTGAAGAAAACCTTGTGGAAGGGATGCATAAGAAGCAATATGGCACAAGAACTAGGAACTGGTACGGGGGAAACCTTGACCACATATGCAAACTAAAGAGCATCTAGTAACCCCACGCTAAAGGGAAACCAACTAAGGAATTCCCCAAAAAGGAGCAGATGGGCAGAATGAATCTTGAACTTTTTCCTCAGATCTTTACATATTAGAGAGCGAGCTTGTAACACACAAACAGCTTAAACTTTTCTGAAGCTTTTTACCCTGCTGTCTGTTGGAAGCTTAAGGAGGTAAAACAATTTGCTCTGTGTTAGGAGGAAGATGAAATGAAGACCTCTAACTTTCAATTTAAGGAGACCAAGTAATATTAACTCTGTTTCCATCATTTCTCACAGGAAGTCCAATGACTTGCGACTTAATGGCTCTCTGTAGAGCAACCGATGTCCCTATCCAAATCATCTGAGTCACTGTAATGGGCCTATAAATGCGTTTCAGCACTACACTACTCACCAGCTTCTCTGCTAATCCTCAAAGGTCGTCAGTAAGGGGGAAGATCTATTCCAAGAGCTGAAATTGATACCAAGAAGTTAAAGCTAGATAATTGGCTCCTCAATTGCCTGGGGTCCTCCTTCCCTCCAGAAGTAGCACTCCCCCAAAACCCCACCACCTCTGCTGATGTATTTGTCTAATGAAAGAGAAACGGAATTTCTCATTGACTATTGATGTTATCCGTGTATCAAAACCAAGATTAGTAAAGATTATATTAGTTTAAGAATATCCAAGAACTGGTGCATGTTTTCCATTTCTTGGGACTTCCTAAATCTGTGACCCTTTCACTATTTCTTGAAGCTGCCTAAAATAGTCAAAAGCAAAGTAAAAGTGCTGTTTTTGGAACTGACTGACAATTGTTTTACTCAGAAGTTCTATCAACCAAAAGAAAGAACCTTGCTACAGGGAATTAGCACGTTATCTTGGAAGTGGCAAAAGAATGAAGAGCAGCAACAAGGAATCGGTAGTTTTCTAAACAGATGATCTCGAACAATTCTCAGTCTGTAATACGTTGAAAGGAAATCCTGGCAGAAAGATGCTGCTGAAGCACTTCCGACCATCAGAGGAGGGACCAGTGAAAAGGAAAAGTAGTATTTTTAGGGAAAACTAAGGACCTGGGGCCATGTGTAACTGAACTTTGCAGTAGTGGAGGACAGCAGAGACTAGAAACTGGACTATCTATTGGGACCCAGGTGCCGAAACCATTTTTGTGAAGGGGGACTTGTTAGAGAACAAAGCTGTTGAAATGGACAGTGGTTTGTTTCATAAGTACAGATAAGGTTTCTTTAGATATCTAAGGAACCAAATTCTATATTCTAGAGAGGCAACAGAAAAAGAAGCTGCATAGCACTGGTTTGGGAAATGCAGGCTACGGATAAAGATAATGATGGCAAATAGAATGATTTTTTTTTCAGGCATAAAGGAGGAAGGATATGTTTTCTTTCAATAGCGCTATTTCTTGTTGCGTGAAATTATATTTGGCAATAACTGTATTTATTTTTCATTAAGAAAATAATTTAATATTGCAGCTAGGGCCTGCCCTGGAAAGATATACCTGGCAACAGTACTGCAAGATTAGGGCTGAGAGATTGAGTGTAAAATGCTCCTTCAGTCTCGCCTCGGGAGTAAGACCCCTCTTTGTTCTCACTACGCAGAAGTATTGCTACAGGCTGCTTCTCTCCACTTCCCCACGCTTCCATTACTGACCACCGGCGGGGACAGGCCGTCGGGGCAGAAGTTCGGTTCAGCACATAAACGTACAACGACTAAAGTGTAGTTAGGAAAAGGAGTCCTGACCACTAACAATCAGAACAGAAAATTACAGAATGCTTAGGAATGGTTGTTCAGAAGGAAGAAAAACCTAAACTCCAACCAGCTGGCTTTGAAGGGAAAGGAGCAGCAAACATCTGTAAGATAAAAAGTACTCAAAAATAATATTCTTAATAGCAAAGTAAACCAGATTTCACATTCAGTATTTCAGTGTTACAAAGCTTCTGAGGTTCACGTTTCTTAAAGCTTTAACTCAAACATCTCTTCCGAAAGGCTTTCATTGAGTTTCATTTCAAATGTAATACTTGAAAGATTTACATCCCTTCCATGTTTCTCATCTAAAGCTGCAACTGTGGACATTAAATGTTTATCAAAAACACATCAACTTGCAAAAAAAAGAGTCCCCCTCCATTTGTATAAACAGGATCTCTTTGGTCAGAGAATCATCTCCCTTCCTGCAAAAGAAGGGGAAGAAGAGCAAAGAGGGTCTGGCCAAGCCCAAGGTTCATCTGCTCTGACAGAGCAGAACTCACTCCTGCCTCGGCCCCGGGGCACTTCACACCCCGATGTGGGGAGCTGGGAATACGGAATAGTTCAGAAGTCCTAGGAAGCACGTGTTGGACATCGCATTTGATCCTCTTCCTTGCTCAGAGGCTGCTCTGTAGTTAGCAATTTCTCCATGCCTCATCTACTGTTCAAACATATTTTTAACGTAGGTAAATGCTCAGAGAGCAACCAGTGTTATAAATAGCTAAGAATGCATTCTCGGTGTGACTGTGAGTTCAGATTAACTTAAAACAGGTATAAATCCAACTTTCTACTTACCATTCTAACCTCTGCCTTTCTTGGAGGTGCCATTAAAAATGGACTCTTATGGTTTGGTTCTGCTTTTTCCCATTACCTATTTTTTGCAGTATAGTATTTGAGTATACTTTTAAATACTAGAGGAAATACTAAAATACAGATAGGCACTTTTACGAAATACTTGCAAAGATATGTAGCCTTTTAAAAGCAGATCTTTTAAGCAATCCAAGGATGGTGTTCGGGGGTTTTTTGAGAGTTACTTATTAGAAAGCTGCAGTGAGTTAAAGTAAATTTTTACCTGATTGAAAATATCTCCTCGAACAACTTCACAATCAACTTTGTATTTACAGATCAGGCAGGAAGCTGTTGCAAAGGAACCTGAGGGGAAAAACCCGTATGGCAGAAATAAGGATTTTCAGTCATTCAGATCTTGTCTTTTTGCCCAAGCTGCTTTGACACAAAGGTTATGTTGCAGTGCTATAAAAATCAGTCATGAAAAAGTAATTTAAAATTAAGATACTTGTAGTACTAAAAGTAGTTCTTCTAGATGTTAAGTCAGCAGAAATCTTGTTTTAGGAGTAGGATATACCACGTGCATGTCAACAAAAATTGTATGGTGTCCTCTCGTTCCCCCAACCTGTGCAAGCATATATGAGGAGAGAACAGAACCTTCCCTTTTCCTCTTTACACAATTAACAGTAGTGCCGACAGCTCTGCAAACAGCAGTGGCAGGACACGAACCCACATGAACTCAAGAAACTGTAGTTATCAAAGGGCAAAATAACTAAGAAAATGCATCAGTAAAGACTTCACTATAGGCAGCTAAATAGCGGTACTGTTCCTTTCAGCAGAAGTGAGAACTTACAGCTACGTTATTCAAATTGAAATACTGCTCTGAACTTGGTATCCAGCTTAGCTACCGTGTTTATTACTTGGCAAGACCAAATTTGGAGTTGGTTGCTCCATCCAGCCACTTCATAGCTCTAACTGGGCTGTTTCTGAAGCAGCCGAAGGTGATGCCCGAGTATTTGGTAGAGCATTCGTGCCTCTGCCTGTCTAAAGGGAAAGCTTATCAGGTGGCAAAGACACACATGAAAATACAGAGTGTGAAGTCATTGTGGCAAACTAGAGTGGCCTTTTGGTGCCCACGTGGCCTTTTGGTGCCCACGTGTCCAGGAGAGACAGGCCTACCAGGCCTTTTATCTGTGGAAGGAATAATGCTGGAAGTTGACAGAATGCTGAAGAATGAAGTGAAAAATAGACAGATTTTCTCCTAACCATGAAAAAGGCTTTAAAAAGAAGAAAAAAAAAAAAAAAAAAAAAAATTGAGATCTTTTTGACCCTGCACTGGAATGTGCCAGTCATACAGTAAAAGTCCGGAGTTCTATTATCTCTAACGGTGATACGAGGGTAGTAAGAAAGCCCTGTGACTGAGTAATGTACAGGGGGTACAACAGTCTCTCTTCAAAAGGAAACTTTTGGAAAGGTAACCATTAAGATACTGAAAGCTTTACAGAAGCTAGGAACAGCTAAAAACCTCTGGTACCAAAACTTTATCTGGAGTATTATTTTAAGCCACTCAAATTAAAGATATTTTCTGCTCATAACTTACGCACAGCAGCCAACCAACACTTACACTGCTAAACGAAGGGATTCTGGGACTAAGTACAATATCAAAATATGCTTTGAGGATATTGTATCAGGTAAAACAGAGCGAAAGCAGAGAAAAACTTGGAGCAGATCATTTATGAACAACTGGCAGTTCAGGTCTGCTGATCACTGCTGGCGTGGAAAGTGCACAGCTTCTGAAACGCTTGCTTACCACTGTAACTCCCAGAACTTGAGGGATTCCAAGGACTACAGGAAGTATGACAGTTATTATTTGCTCATTATAATTAGTTTATAGTAATAGTTTAGTCCTTTGTACAGTGTGTTAGGGACACGTCTGTCAGGCTAGCAGACCTAACCCTGTCTGAGGCATCTGTTGCTACCTACTTGCAACTCTATTATGTGGGTCATTTTTCACCGTCAAAAGGACCTGGTGAAGAAGGCGTGCTGCCCCCTGAACGAGTCGTGTTGCCACTGCCTCTGATCACTCCGCTACAGCAACGGCAAGGAATAGGATCTAATTCCAGACGTGTTGGTTGAATGCAAAAGCCATTTTAAATTCAGAAAATGCATCCAAGAGACAGTAGTTTTCGTAATAGCAACTTTACTGTAGGTCTGCAGTGTGGAATGGGTTCAGAGGTTCATATGCGAACTCCCCAAATCATTACAAGGTTCCTCGTCATTTGGCACACTCGTGATTAACTTGCCATTGCCACAGCTAGACAAAAAATAGAATAAATATAGCAGTGTGAACCCTTACAGAACAGAGTTTCAGTTTCTCTTTGGCCACGACTAGTGTCAACTAGCATTTGTTAAAGAGCAGCATAACTGTATGTCAGATAAAGCTTGATATGCTCAAAACAACCTCTGCTAATTTCCAAAGGCCTCAAAATCTCTAGCATATTTTTAAAGAATCTTTTAAATTTAAAATCAGCTGATACAGGACACACACTAAAGATGGTCTGAAATCTAATTACTGTAGTGTGCAACTGAAAAAAATGGGAAGCTTGAGTGTGGCGGGGATGTGCAAAAACACAGCCATGTAAGAAGTTTGTGATAAATACCTCATGGGGAATGACAACCAAATGAAAATGCATGACACCCCAAGCACAAATGGAAACTAGCACTAGATTTGGGCTATTTGACGGGTAGGATTCTGCTGCGTGCTGTTTGGTCACCACGACAGAGCACGTGTTTGCTCTGTCTGAAAAAAGAAAATAGACAAATCTGGCACTGCGCTAAGCTCTGCAGATAAGGAAATCAAGTGAGTTTGGTCCCTGGAAAAGGTGGAATTAGACAGGTCTTACAGACATCCCAACACTGCTTTTAAACAATTTATTTGCCAGAAGTCTACTAAATAATCCAAATGTGCACTTTAAGAACTGATTTTCTGCGTTCTTTCCTTAAAAATGAATCCTTGGACTTTTAGCTTGACATTTGCAAGTCCTTGGAAATGGAAGGCATATCAAGCAACTAAGTAAGAGATTCCACTTAATTTGCTATCACAATTACAGAACGTGTATGACATTGAAGGTGTAACAAGATGATCTTCAATTCAACTGAATTGGTGATTAATCCACAACATCTTATACATGAGGTAAAGTCACTGAAGTGTCAGGATATTTTAAGATTTCAATGGAATGTAACCTAAACAAAGAATTGGGTAACAGCCAAACTCCATTTCATTGATAGACAGTGAGAGGGGCCTAGAAAAGACTGGTTTCCACACTACATTCTCATACATGAATATAAAGAAGCACCAAATACGCCTTAAAAGTTAAGGTCTAAGCTTGTGCGAACAGGGTGCGGATCTTTACTGATACACAAAGACCACCGTTTAGCAAGCATGATTTCTGAAAGAAGTGTTTCCACTTCTGATTTGAATACTTAAGCTACCTAAAAAAATTTCAACATTTTAAAAGCAGAACATTTGTTGCCAAGACATACCAATTCAAGAAAAAAAATGTAATTCCAATAGCGATTACCTCATCACATGCACCAGTAAAAATCATTCCTACATATAAAATAAGAAAAGTGAAACCAAAACCACTAACCGTGACACTGTATTATCCTTTGGATTCCTGCAACCTGTTCCAGTGTGTCTATGTTCTGAGTATAGTTGCGAAGTAGTTTTCCTTCTTTATCCATCAAAGCTATGAACTTGTGACACAGAGACGGCTGGAATTGTCCTGGGTAGATTTCCTAGGGAATTCAGAAGTACATTAGAAAGTGTAAGTAGACGCACAATGCCTTTATTCCAACTGCAGCAATCCACACACAGCTAAATATTATCAGTAATGATTATGTCAGCGGGTAACATTGTCACTCCCTTTCGTTTTGCTATTTCTCTCGGATCCAACTCTTCTTTGAACAGCTCAGCTTCTCATCACGTCAGGATGAATTGCTCCATGCAAGTTGCTATTTTGTTCTTCACACAGCATAAAAGCAAGGTTTAGATCTTTTTTGGTTTTGAGAATTATGAAATAGGAAAGCTTTTTTTCCTTAAGTGTCAAGTAACCTCAATATTTGTTATTAGAAACATATATGGTTTAACTGCAGTCTGACAAAACTTTCATGAGGAATTTGGATTCTGATCTTTTGGTTTGGGATATGCAGTTTTTACTCCTCGGCATTATCAGCAGCTGTTCCTAGAAGCTGGAATCCTG
Source organism: Phoenicopterus ruber ruber (assembly GCA_009819775.1). Taxonomy (NCBI): domain Eukaryota; kingdom Metazoa; phylum Chordata; class Aves; order Phoenicopteriformes; family Phoenicopteridae; genus Phoenicopterus; species Phoenicopterus ruber. The sequence goes on from CM020221.1 coordinate 5,224,681, forward strand.
GAAAGCAGAATGGCATTGGACATAAAGGGGAAGAGAGGTGGTACTCAGACCAGCTTTGCCAATTTAGCCAGTTACAGTAGTCATCAAGTTAAAACCATATCCTGGTTAAAACCATATCTGGTTAAAACCAGAGTGATCCCACTGTGCCTGACAGATGCTTAGCCCTTCCATTACATCAAGGTAGAGGAGGTAGGTGTATCTAACGAGCATATGGAAAAGAATGTAGGCACTTCTGTGGAGTGATTTGATGTTTGCTCACAATGAACAAGGAGCCTGCCAAAAGGAAAAATTACACGTGGGCACCCAGCTGAAAGCTTCACCCTAGGAACCTCTGTTAGAGTCGCCCACCCCGGGTGGTACCTCTGGTTGCTGTGTGACAAGGAGGGCGGCAGCAGCACCACCGCTTTGTTGCTCAGGAGCACTTAGCTAGGGGAGGAACTTGAATTCCAGACCCTCTGCTCTCCAGTCACTCTCTGACCACTGAACAACAGCTGGGCTGGAGTCTCTGGGAAAGTGAGGCCTTTTTACAGAAAAAGCACAAGGGTCACTGGCCAAAAGAAAGTTAGCAAGAAGGAGGCTGCTGCTGCCTTTACCAGTAGATACCTAAAGCTGAACCAAAAGTCCTAGCACAACAGTGAACTGTTAAATTAATCTTTGTGACAGCTCTGCCTTCAGCTGCCATGGAGCCTAACTATTAACAAACAAAAAAGACTTTTTGAAAGCATTTGTTTTTCCCCAAAGTGTTTCCAGTTACTCATAATTCTGACGCTACATGGGTCTTCGGAGTTAAACTGCAGCAATGATCAATGATTGCTCACAGTGCTATTACTTAGATTATGGCCAGGCTATTACACAGTAATTATCAGATACTCATGTGGTCCTAACAGCTTTTCTACCTTAGTCTGAAGAAGCAAGTCATGTTCTGCCACTGAGCTCTGCAAATTTATTTGGCCATTCTTTGTCCCTAGAATTAAAGGAAGGTAAGATTTCATGGAATAAAAAAAAAAATCAATATTCTAACTGAGCTCATGGACAGAAAAGGAGAAGGAGGAGAAATGATTTTAGTAAAAAAGTATCAGCCAAATTGGATTTGGACTATTCTGGTAAAACTTGCGTACAGACAGGCTTCAAGTAAGTTGGATTTTTTGTTTGCTGTGGGGTTGTTTTGTTGTGTGTTTGTGGTTTTTGGTTGGTTTTGGGTTTTTTTTTTAATATTAAAAAACCAAGGAACTGAGTATACTAATGAGCATCAAAATATGTTAGTATCTGCATAGGAGGCTTTCAGAGAAAGCCAAACAGCTGAAGAATGCATTGATTTTTCTCTTCCAGTCTTTATAACATAACAGAGCAGTAGTATAAATTGTGAGCAAAGGGAAGAAAGAGTGAGCACAACTAGTAGTGATTGCTTTTCACAAGTCCTTACTGGTCCTGTAGTAATTCTTATAATATTTTGGTTTTGATTTTTTTATCCCAAGGAAATTCCAGACTAAATGCAATTACTTTCTTGTTTCTACATATGTCTACAGCTTCTACAATTCCTTCTCGTCTCGGAGATGTACTCCGTGCTTTTTAAACTGTTTAATATCACTAACTTCTTTCCAAAACCTGCTGCGTTCTCCCTTTTAAGCGAACGCAGTCCCAGCAAAAAGGCTTAATTCTCCAAGAAGTAGAGATCCTTGTGACAGCTATATCAAAACCCGAAACATGAACAAACTTACTAGTGCCTGAAACTGCTTTAGTCCTCTTTGCTGTAAATATAGTTATAAAATGTGAATGTATGGTATGACATTGAAAGGCATGCCGCAGCATATCAAATTCAAATGTAGCTTTCCACGTTACTCATGTGCTGGCCAAAAGTTGCTCATATTCTTTCATTTTTCAGAGAAAGTAACAGCAGCTAAGATTATTGAGGTTTGATCAAATAATTACAAGTTTTTATTTATCATTCCTGAAATTAGAGACACCATCTAGAATGGTTGTATATATAATGAACTTATAACAGGAACAGAAAAAATAAGCTTAAAAAAAAGAGAATGTTGCTGAATATTTCTAGTAAGGCTAATACGTGGTTGCATACAATGACTGAAGTAACACTGAGCATCTAAGATTGACACATTGCAAAGACCTGCCCAAGGAGAGAGTTGTTATGCCACTGAATGAGGTCTCTCATTAAAGTAAATTCAAGATATTAACATATTTATTTTTCTATCTTGTTTATAAAAAAAGACAAAGATAGCATTTTGTTAACAAAATAGTTTTATATCCAATTTATGCATTTCAATATTGTTATCTGTCTTTACTGACCAAGATAAGAACTGTTGGAAAACCATACCTTTGCAAACTTAAAAAATGGCCTGGGATCCTTTCTGAAGTATTCTATATCAAACATTGCTTGAGGATCTGGAAGGTCTGGGAAGTCTACAGCAAGGCGTGCATAGATGCCATCTCTTGATCTAAAGTCAGGTATTCCACAAGACACGGACACCTGAAATATATTTTTGCAATCTGAAATAAGCGAAACTACATATTCGGCTATAAAGAGTTGCTATGATACAAACTATGTGGGAAACCGCATTTCTGTATGCTCACAGTGCTCAGAGACATTAAGAACAAAACCAGTCTGGGTTCTCTGTATTTATTTTTCTTTTCTTTTTCTGTTTTTTTTTTTTTTTCTTTTTTTTTTTTTTGACCAATGTAACAATTCCCAAATCACAAGCAGGAGAAACAGCACAGAAACAAAGTTTGACAACTGGACAAAAAAACCCCTTTAGTACAATCCATACAGGCAGTAATAGGACACCAGAACTTGCTTTTACTACTGGAAGTTTTGTAAGAAGTGAACAAAAATTTAAAATACTGTTGTGTTAAATTTGATGAGTAAGTGTTCATTGATCTGCCAACTTAGACTCGGACAAGGTGATTGGTTTTTTGTTTGGTTTTTTTTTAATGCTAACACAGTAACAGAATAGATTCTTTCTTTTGATGAATAAGCCCATTTTGATAAATGAACATTCTTGATCAAAGCACTGTAGTAGTCAATAAAGACTAAAATTTATTGTCTCAGACTACCCCAAAATACTATGGGAAGAAGAGGAGAAACAGGTGTATGATAGCAATTACAGAAAGAGCAAGACTGGGTAACAGAAGTAGCAGTGCTTTTCTGACAAGCTGATTTGAATTTCTCATCTTTTCTGGATGGTGTCACACCCTCTGGGTATGAACAACAGAAGCAAAAACCGATCGACTTTTGTACCGTGATCTGGTACACAGGAATAAAGCTGCAAATGTACAACAGTTTAAAAATGTTCTTCAGTAAAACTGTGAGTAATCTTATTACCGTCATAGAGCGGCACATGCTAAAAGTAAAATTTGGTCTACTGAAATCTAATCAAACTCTCCTTATAATCCTCCCCTGCCAACTCTTTTCATTTTTTCCTTTTCGGATCCTATTCCCCTAGTCCCTCTAGCTCCATCGGGTATTTTAAGAGATCCACTGATATTTTATTCAAAAAATCATTACCCTTGTTTCAAAGGAAAAAATGACTAGGATAGAAAATGTTCTGGAACAGGCAGATGTGATCTTATTCCATAACTATTTTGCATGGAAGCAACTGTTTAAAAAGAGTTTAAATGTTTAAGAATATTTTCTTATAGGAAGAGAGAGCTTGTCATTTCCAACTCAAGCTCCAGCCTTGCAGTGCGCACCATTCTAGTGGACAGCTGTGTCTCCTCTTCCCATCTAGCACAATTATTTGATTACGAACGCTGCGAGCGTCACATCACCTGTGTGCTATTTAACCACCCGTCTATATATTCTCTCACTGTCATTGCAGCAATACGTACCCCAGCTCCAGTCAAGACCATTATTTTTTTGCATTCTTGTAAAAGTTTCACAGCATCATCAATAGTATTAATATCTTTTCGTTTTTTTCTTTTTGGCGGTTCTGAAAGAATGTTTATAACAATTTGCCACAGTGTCATATCATCCAGTTCAGGTGGAGGGATTGTTTCTGGTAGCAGGTCTTTCAGAATCGTCCGTGGGTCTGTACCTAACATGAGATGTTGCTGAACAAAAGTGTAGGGACCTAAAAAAATTAAAAGAATAGAAATATTTAAAATTGAGTCAGGTATTTCAGATGATTATGATCATAGTCCCATTTATTAATTTTATTAATCCAATTCATTAATCTAATTTTATTAATCCAATTTAATGCTTCGTTCATCAAAACCCCTGTATGTTTTGGTCTAAATTCTGAAGTGACAGTATAGCTAGGGTTTTTACTTATTTATTATTATTTTATGTTAACGCATGAAGGATTTCATAGAAAGTTAGTCAAGGTAGAAATCCCAGTTCATAGCAAACTTGATGGCTCTTAGAGGTGCACTTATTTAGCAACAAGATTTCCACAATGTATCTCCCTTTTATGGCTTCATTTGTATTTTTCCAACATTTTGTAAGGTATTTACAGTAGCAAGTTGAAGAGACAACAAACATACATCTACTTTCTAGCCATATTATAAGACATCACTCTAAAGAGACAAACAGGGCCTGCCAATCCATGGATTTTTGTTGTTCTTTTAGTTGTCTAACACTAATGATTTCAGACATGACCTCCTAAAGCCATCAAATCAATCTTTCCAGAAACACTCGAGATTAGAGCGGTAGAAGAAAAACGGGTAAATCTGAGGAAGCCAAATGGCCGTCGCTAAGGCTAGTTACAATACGTATAAAGAAAACACCCATTACTCATATTTACCCAAAAGGTACCAACGGTGATCCTGTAATGCGGGATCAGCAAAGACAGCACGTGGGCAGATTATAAGTGTAATATTGTGCGATCATAACATGTTTTATTCCTGCTATTCTTATCAATGCTGGCAAAATGAATGCTGCGGTATTATCACGCCCATGTAAGACCAAAGACCTCAAGTCCCAACCCCACTGCACCCTGGAAGCCACTGTCCCGCACAAATCACCAGTGACCGCTGCAGTTATCTTGCCTCTGTGCGAGGCGAGAACTTTCTACTGAGTTCCTAACTGCCTTGTTTAACTTACCTGTTTCTAATTTGCAATATATATATGCAGACTAATTCCCAAACTGATGTAACACTTAGGACAGTGAGCCCTACAGATTGGCTGAAATCATACAAGAATCATCATCTTGTTCCTTAAAGAATTAATACTAAGTAAATAGGCTAGAAATATGCCATAAATCTGTTCAATTTAGTGAGTCTGAGTGTATGCTTTTAATATGGATCACAGCAGGATTTCTACACAAAAAGAGACATTGACAATTTTAATCAACATACAGCAAGTTTAAAGAGGTTCATTTTTAAACTCCGTAAATAACATATAGAATACAGTCAACACCACTAAGCTGCTCAAAAGCAGTAATTGCCAATTTTTTTGCAACAGAAGAAATCATTTGAAGACTGGGAAGAATTAAGTAACTGTTCAAAGCCAAACAGCATCTAAGAACATTATATAGGCTTCTACCTATACGTGGTCTTGGGGTCCAATCACTAGAACTTGCATGTGAGGCTCTGTCATCTTCATCGCTATCACAGGAGTGAAAACCATTGGCTATGATTTCATCACTAAAAAGGAAGTTATCTGCAAGACAGCACAACAATGACGGGTTATGCTTGAGCCAGATGGCACAGATACATATTTAAGTATATCACAAAACCTAAGATTGTATGCTTTTAAATTTGATTGCAATGAATTACCAGTAGGCAGTTTTGTCACTTAGACACAGCAAATTTCTACTTTTTTTGAGTTTACAGATATGCTTTCAAGCCTTCAGTAGATTTACTGCAGGATTTGCTATCTTAATACTGGGCTTCAGTGGGCTGGACGCTGGCCTTCGTGAAATTTTCATTCTATAAAGTGTTGGGCATTAAGGATTTTGCATCTTAAAAAAAATCCAAATGTTTTAAAAGTACAATCAAAAATTTTGGTAGTGATAGGTTAACGGTTGGACCCGACGATCTCGGAGGTCTCTTCCAACCAGAACAATTCTATGATTCTATGATTCTACAGTTCTCCCTTCATTCAGCTCACTGAGAAATGGGATAAAATGAAAATGTGTCACCACTTATAGACCAATCTTTGGTCTAGGTTTTAAGAGCACAGCATTTTAAAAGAAACCTACAAATACGCATTTGGGTACAACTTAGTTACAGAATTTTGACAGGCTGTTATCTTGCAGCTGAGCTGCAACAGGTGAACACATACACACTTTTACAGTATTTCAGTTACGACTGAAAATGTGCTGCCTTGAACCACCTTCACTAAGTTTCTCTCATCCATTTCGCCCTGCAGCTGGGTTTGGCTTAGAGCACCAGTTACTTCAGCTCAGCTCGTGGCCTTAAGCCAGAGTAACTCAATCTAACTTCAGCATGTACCTAGATGAAGGAGTCCAAAGAAGAACAAGATCCTTGTCTTACCGCATGCATTACTAAGCTAACATTTAAGGGGAAATCTAAATTTTAACCTGAGCAGCTTATTAGAATTTAGATTACTAAACTTTTTGTATTGGCTTTATTAGAAATAGCCACAGCAACTGTAGCTTAATTTGTTGAAAATCTAAGACTAACAAAGGAGAACAAGTTTCAGTCATGCTCCCTAAAGCAAAGAATCACGGTAATAGTTTTCAACCTCTATTTGAATAAACTCCTACAATATTTTAGCTAGGTTACTTCACTTTACTCTTAAAGAAAGAACACCACAGAACACCATCGTTTTTTATTCAGACATTGTGTTGTCCTGTTCTTTCCCTTGTTGGCATAAATACTTTATTCTGATTAGAATGGAAAGAGGACAGAAATTTGCTTTTTGTACTTGCTGTCGTCTTCTTCTGAGACCACGGGTGCTCATTGACATTACTATTTCTTATTATTAATCTACGTATTTACAACATTTCACTTCCATCTCATTATGCATGAAGTCAGTGAACATATTATGCAAAAAGCATTATGAAGAAGAAAAAAGTTGATTAGTACACGTCAGTAAGTGTGAAGCGCACGTTTAACTAGAAAGACCTTTATGCCTACTGTATAAAGAATCAAAGCTTATGTTGTTAAAGACGCATCATATACAGGTCACATTGTCTTGTATTTAAGAAACACTGTGACAGATCCAGGCAGGCTACAGTAACAGTTTAAGCTGTAACACTCCCTGTGTATTCATGTGATTCCTCAAAGGACCACGGGGAACGCTTGCCAGAACTAAGCAATCCACAGCAAAACACGCCCGAGGACCTGAGTAACTTGAGCAAAAAGGCTTCATCTGAGGCACTGGTAAGACGTCATTAGCTTTACTCCTGTGCTCTTCCGATGAAGTTTTTAAATACCAAGGCTGTTCCAAGCTTATCATGCAGCTCTGTTCCCTTTTGGATTGCTTTTGCACAGGCAGAAATTTTCTGTACAGTTTTACTATGGAGTTATAGGTAAAATATCTTTAACTATATTCCAGGATAAAACGTAAAGACTTCACTGGCAGAATGCAGTATCTTATACCTGCTAAGAAGTCTTTCCAAAGCACTACCTTAAAAAACCAAAATTACCAACAAAAAAAACCACCCTCAAAACCTATTTGTTTCAATAATGCAATGCAAGGTACTTCCATACTGGTGCTGCCCAAACAGTATGCTTCAAACATGATCTGCAAAGAAACTTTTTAGAAGATTATAGTTTAGTTTTGTGCTGCAGTCACTGAAATCTTAAGATTGTAACTTGAAGTTATTTAAAGAATTGTTCAAGATGCTGCTCCTGTGCTTTCTGTGCAAGTTTCCAGGAAACAGAGATAAAATAATTATCACGGCAGAAACCGTGCAAAGGAAACTGGGCTCATGATTTTTCACTTCTAATGACTTGTTGCCAGCAACTCAGCAAAAATAAATGTTTTCAGAAATGAGCACCGAGTCGAGCTCCTCGTACGAAGCCCAGCACAAGAAACAAGAGGCTTTGACAAGGGCTGGTTAGAGTTAGAAGTGATTAGGTTTAGAGAAATGGACGCAGCAGCTCGCTCGTTATGCTTAAGGCGACGAAAGGCGCACGGCGCGGGCGGTGATCGCCCCTCTCCCTGCGGCGCAGAGCCGCGCCGGCCCCGGGCTGCGGCAGGTGAACGCCGAGCCCCCCCGGGAGCGAGGCGGCCCGCAGGGCTCTCGCTAGGCGGGAGAGCCCTGGCGGCGGCCGCGGCGAGGCGCCCGCGGGGGGAGCCGGCGCGGAGCCGGCCCCGAGCGCCCGCGCAGGGAGGAGGGAGCCCGCCGTGGCCGCCGCCTCTCCCGACGCGGGCTGCGCGGCCGGGCCGCCGCCTCCCGGCTGCGAGGGGGCGGCCCGCGGCCCGTCGCGGCGGGCCGAGCGGAGGAGGGGAGGGATGGGGTCCTCACCGGGATGCAGGGCCGGCGCCTCGGCCGCCCCGTTTGAACGCTGCGCCCGCCTGCAGCCAATGGCCGCCTCCGCCGCGTCTTCGCCGGGCGCCGCCTCCGCCCCCTCCCCCCGGCCCCGCTGCCGCGGCTGCGGAGGCGGCTCCGCCCGGGGCAGGCCCCGCAGCCCGGCCCTATTGTCCGCGCCGCTCCAGGCCGCCGCCGCCGCCGCCTCTTCGTCCTCCTCCGTCCGGCCGCCGCCATCGGCGGTCACGGCCGCCGCCTCGCCCGGCAGCTCCGGCGCCACAGCGGCGGCGGGCGGCGGCCCCGCGCCCCGGTCCGGGCGTTGGGCGGGCGCCGCGCCCCGCCCGCAGCCGCCGTCTTCCGCGTCCAGGCGCTGGCGCTTCAGAGCGGGCTCGGCGCTCTCGGCCGCGCCGCCGGGGCCGCCGTCGCGCGGACGGAGGAGCGGAATCTCCTCGTCCGCCATCTTGGAGTAGCAACCGCCGCCCCCCTCCCGCCCGGCGCAGCGCGCAGCAGCGCCTCCGCCACAGCCCCCTCCCCCACCCCCAGGGAGCGATTTAAACCCGGCACGTGACCGCGCCACCGCCCACGCGGGCGCCCGCCCCGCGGAGGCAGCAACAACAACAAACCGGGTCACGTGAGGGGGGAGGCGGAGGGGGCGGGGGCGCTGCCGGCGTCACCTGACGCCCGTGCCGGCTCAACCCTCGCGCGGCAGGCCGCTTTTCCCCGCTCCCCCACCTATCTCTACGCGCCCGCCTCTCGCGCCATGGCGGTTTCTCGTCACGTGGCCGCGTGTCCCCGCGCGAGCCTCGCCCGGGAGCGGATGGGGAGCGGCGCGGCCGCCGCTGAGGGGAGCGTTGTGGGCAGGGCCGGGCCGGGCCCGGCTGCCCCCGCACGCCGCCGCGGCCTTTTCCTCGCTGCGGTGTGGTGTTCACAGAGGGGGCGGTTGCCGCCTGCCGCGGAGGGGTGACCGCGCACGGCGGGAAGGGGGAACCCTGTCCCTGTGGGGCTTGTCCGTTCACACCCCCTCCCGCGGCTCACCCCGCAGCGCGCTTCTCCGCCGGGACGCTCCTGGCAAATGGCGGCTCCGGTGTGGCTTCGCGGGTCTCGGTATTCCTCTCGTCACAAGCCGCTTGAGAAACCCTGGGGCCTCTCCGTAGTGGTATTCAGAATAGCTGATAGCGAATCCGTCTGCCGAGGAACAAACTGTTTCCCGGCACAGGCTTCCCGTGGCGAGCGCGCCTTGTTGGGCTGCCGTGTGGCTGTACAGCGCCTGCTGAGGTGAAACCCGCCAGGGAAGGCGAGCGTCCCTATGAGCTCCTTTGCCAGTCCGGTAGCGTTGCCGTGAGGTTCGTAGCAGCTCTTCGTTTTCTGTAAACGCAGAACAGAGCTGAGGGCAAGAAGAGAACTGTTTACAGGATTCCAGCTTGTGCCGGGGACGTTGGTGTGCCTGCTGCCTGCCCGGGAAGGGTTTTGCACCTGCAGGTTGAGCTTTTGGTAGGGATGCTTACGTGTATTACCATGGTACTTGAACTCCTGAGCTACAGGAAGGCTTTTGTGCGGGGGTTCAGCACCTGTCTGAACAGCAGCGGAGCCTATGTAGCGTAGGAGAGAGCTGATGGTAATTTGCAAGAGTTGGGATTTGCTCTAATGACACTCACAAATTCGTTCTTTTTCACATCACTGTTCCCTGGTGGGATGTGCGTAGGTAGTAGCTTTGGTGACCTGTGGTTTCCAGTGATGTCTTCTGCTATGTAAATTGTAGAGACGATCCTTAGTGGCTGGCCTCGATGCCGAGTTGTGGACCATCACTATATAGCAAATACGGAGGTGCCACGCGTGGGCTTTCTTAGACGTAGTGTCTCTTTCTACCTGGAAGTCTTGTCTGGATAGAACTCAGCCGCTTTTCCGGGACTTCTACCAACATAGAATTTTGATTTAAACTTCATGGATACGAATTTAAATACTGTTTTGTTAATGTTACTGCTTAACCTCACAAACTATTTGCAGAATAGTTTTAGTGAATTTAATACAACGGAATCCTTAAATTTAGTGGCAAGACCAAGATTAGGCAGGTAGAATTTCCCCTTTGCAGGCCTTGATAACAACAGCTTTTAAAAAACTTCGGGTTAAAATTGTTGATATGTGGGTTTTGGTTTCAAAAGGGATTATTTTATAGATAACTGACTTTATAGGTGGTATATGTATTTGTCGGGGGGATTTTTTTTTTCCTGGTTCTTTTGGGTATTAACAACCCCCCAAAAGATGTGCATGCCATTTCTCACACTACCTATTTCTCAAAACCAAGCTATGAAGTAACCAGATGTGAATCAGAACAGTTTTATTATTCTGTGCAAATTTCTTTTTCCTTATTGAAGCTGAGGCAGGGTTCAGATTTCTCAAAGAGCACATGCAGGATGCTTTTGTCAGCACATAAAGGAGAGGTGTGACTTTAATGTTGTTGGTTTGGTGCTTATTTGTGTGAATACCATGTACTAAGTAAGAAAATGTGTTAGTGATGTAAGTGTATGATCTAAAGCTTTTTGCAAAGGTATTGGTGAAGAAATGATTCAAGGATCCTAAAGCTGACTCTAATATTGCAAGCATTTATACATGTTAATGATGATGTTGCAGTAGTTACCCCTAAATCAGGAAGCCAGTGTGGTAGTGCTCAGTCCTCTTCTCTTTCTGCAACTCTGAGCGTGTGTGGGGACAAGGATGGAGCATGAAATGCAAAACTCAAATGAGTTATATTGTGCCTTAAACGTCTTGAAAATGTGTACTCTGCCCTCAGAAAGCAAAACTACTAAAGTCAGTTGACTGGAACTGGAAGATTTGATGTATTCTATGGGAATAAATTCAAATAGAGATTTCCAGATCTTGCTGTTTTATTTAAAGGGCCATTTATGACTTTTACAAGTTGATGGTAAACCTCCTGTTGTAGTGAACCAGAATTTAGTTTCACTCTTGGCTCTAAACAAGCAAAATGGTTGATAATGTGTTAGGAATGAATAGAAACAGTCTGTTCGTGGTTGGGTACAGAGGACAAATACGAGATTTCCTCACTTTCAGTACTGTTTGTACGTTCTGAGCAACACTAACCAAAGCGCGTAGACACATAAGCTGTGCCATCTCCTGCGCTGTGATTCTCTTTCAAATAAAGTTTATGTCCTGAAGGTAATATTTATATTTTTTTCTGCATATTATATACAGGTTCTCTTGCTCTCCTTTTTTTGATGGTGCTTTGCTTTGTGAGTTGTCCCACTGAAGTCAGTAGGAGCAGTGCAAGACTGAGTTGTTATTCAGTATTGGAGTATTGGTATTTTGTGCCCTCCACACGCAAACCCTCGGACTGTGCTATGGGACCCTTTGCGCCCCAAGCATTGGAAATCGGGGGGGGGAGAGGGGGGGGGAAGGGGGCACAACTATGGTCGCTGCTGCAGTTTGGATCAAAGCCCTTGTTTATCTGGTCTGACCAGACAAGAGTAGAGACGGGACCAAGGCTTCAGCCAGCAAATTCCCTGTGAACAAGCAGCTTGCGAGTCTCCGGGTTTTGTCGCCTGAACCCAGCTCTTGGCCCTGCAGTTCACCTTGCAGGGCAGAAATAGCTGCTGAAAGCTGGAGGGAAAAAGGGTTAAAGAGCCTTCCCTTTCACCTTATGCAAATATGCAAGAGATACTTGGACAAGAATGGTATGTCAGGAGTGCTGGTGGGAAGAGGGACAGCTGTTTGTTTTTTATCCTCCCCCAAAGTACAATCTCTTTAAATATTTACACGATCTCTTGCTAAAAGGTTTTCTTTTCTTTCCTATACTTTTCTGGTTTATTATTAAGTCATGGGTGGGGGAGAGGGAGAGATTTGTAATTGCTAATTCTTCCACTTTGTTGAAAAAGCGTGCCTATTGTTTTATTTTCTGAGAGAAATACGGTTGTAGTGTGTTCTAACAGATTTAAATGGTTTCACTGAGGCTTGTGCTTTGCTGTTCAATAGTGTTGCTGCTTCTTTTCATGTACTTCATATAATCTTAATGGGCTACCTGAACATACAGTAAAAATTAGGAAATTTCAGACAATACAACCTTGAAGAGAAAGCAGTGGAAGACTAATATTATATGTAGATAATTTCAGAAGATGAATAATATAGATAATAAAGCACTTGTAAATGCAGGAATTACATATTCAGTATTTTATAAACAGTTCTGAATGGCCACTGGGTCCTTCTCTGATGAACACATGCCTGTTCTAGCCTTGGTCACACCCTGTGTATCTGTTCTGTGTAGACTCTCCTGCTAGGTCTCTGCATCTAAAATTGTGTAACTATTCAAGGCATGTATTTCTAAGTGTGAGTTTAAAGAATCAGCAATATTTAGTGACATGAAATATCTTGGCTTACAAAGCTTTTGCAGGGTTGGGAAAAGTAAAAATAGAGCTCCTTAGGCTCCCGAGGAAAGACTTCAGCAAGTGGTTAGTATTACACCAAAGGAAGTAATCTGTTAAATCAATAGCTCATAGGAGACACTACAGCTAAACGTCTGTAGTCTTTGTTAGACTGAGGCCTTGATCATTAATCACAGTTCAAAATTAAAGGTATTTCATTCCAATGTAAAATGAGTTTTACACAGAACGTGTTTTGCACACCATACAGACCTTCAAGACAAGTTGAAAGTAATTTAGTATGAGAAAGAGTCTCTATTGAATCGATAGTAGACAGTATTTCATGTTGTCTTTTCACAGTCTTAATTTTGTCAGACGTGCAACTGATGCACAAGAGCTGTTTGTTTTTTGAAGAGTAGTATGTATGTACCCTCGGTAGCCTTCAAAGAGTAAAGACTCGCCCCTTCCTGTTGAAGTGACTGACAGAACTTTGAGAGGCTTTGGCAAGGTCAGTACTTAATTCTCAAAAGTTTGCAGCCCTGTAATCGTTAATTTGGAAGTAATCATTACTCTTTTCTATAATTACCCATATAATCCCCTTGTGAAAGACTGCGGCGAAAGTCGCAATTAAAAATTAAGCAGAAAATACATTTTAGTATATGTAGGCTCAGGTGCAGGAAAGCCTTTAAGTATGTGCCTGATTTTAAGTGGCAATACACGTGATGGCGTGATCTAAATCTCAAATACAGCTGGATTTTAGTTGGTATCCAGAACCCTTCAGTCTGGATGAGACCCGCAGGTTAATGTTGAAGTGACTTTGGCAACTACAAGTCCCAGGGAGCATTGCCGTTAGTTAGCAGGTCTGTGCAACCGGACTGGCATCCTGCGGGGGCCAATGGCAGGCAGAGAATTCAAGAACGTTCGTGTGTGTCAGCTACTGCTGTTAAAAAGCGCTGGAGAGAGCTGTAGACCTGAGTGGAAATTGCCTGTTTCCCTGCGCTACTTTTAAACCCTTGCGTGAGCTTTGTATTGATATCACATTTTACACCCTCTGCGCCTCGGCTTGAAAAAGCCCGCCGGACTAGCCCAGATGGATGCAATTCTGAACTGCAGACCGGATGACTTGGAAGATTACTACAACTTGCTTGGATGCGATGAACTGTCTACGGTAAGAGCCTTCCCTGCCTCCCCTCCAGGTTAATAACATCTTGCATGTGCTCATGTGTCTACAGGGGGGATTTGAAGCTGTTTATCTCTACAGGCAGGACTATTTGAAATGCATTGTGAACCTTCTTTCTTGCCACTTTTATCTTCTACTGTCTCCCTTCGCAAAGCTCGATTTTCTGATCTGTATACTGATGTTAAGATCCTAGAATAAGGCTTGTATTAAAAGTGTCTTATAAAACAGGATTGTATTATAGATACAGCTGAAATAATGGTTTATTCATTAGTTTAGTTCAACATGTGATATGGTTATGAATCGTGAGCCAACTGCATAAATCTGACAACATCCAAATCATATTTTGGAATATATTTCCGCTTTTAAAAGATGAAAAAAGCTATAGATATGCAACTAATACAATGAGTGTTCATAGCTGTAGGTTATTGATAATGCTGTTGAGTTTCTCAGGTTTTATACACATGTTTTAATGTTCTAAAAACTGTATTCGTTGGTTGGGAGGAAAAACAAAATCTTTTTCATTCATCATATTAATGGTTTTTAGATGCTAGTTTTAATGATGTTCAAATACTAGTTTTACTAATTTGTTTTGGTAGCAGGTACATACTTTAGGATGAGATCTAGCTAAGCAATTGTTGAATGCTTTGTAGCTAAAGCAAGTGGTGTTCTTCCTAAGGATGTCCAGATAACATTTTTTGGATAGTCTGAGTTCGTTGTATGCTAATATTTTTTTAATCTAGCTGCTATATTAACTGGGCCTGGGTTCCAGTTTTGGAAAGGGAGTTTTGATTACTCTGCTGTAACGACGGATGCATTCAGTGTGGATAAAAGCTGTATTTTGCTCAGTAAATTTAATCAGATGGTCTCATCTGTCCTAGCAGTCAAATGCAGGGAAAATCCCTCTGGCTTTCAGTCACTGAAAGCATTCTAGTGAGCATCTTCCATCTGGTACAGAAGGCAATGCAAAGCTTTCCCGAGAGAACTCCCAAGGAGTCATCCCAGCAGAGGGCGGTGTGAAAGTTTGTTTCGCAGATGCTATTTCTCATTTTCTACCTCACGCTCATTCCTTAAGGGCTTAGCAATTAGTGAATAGTTCAAATACACATGATAATGATTTTTCAAATTGCTTAAAAATGAAATTTAGAAGATGGAATAAATGCTAGTGGGTCCTGAAGAATAATCTGTCAAGTGTTATTTGTTGAGAGAAGCAGCAGATGTGCCTAGATTATTTTTGACACGGGAGCAGGAACTGAGATCACAAGTTGACTGAGTACCACGACTGCCTTCCCTCAGGGTGGTGCACACGGCCACTTCTACCATGTAACAGAAATTTGAAGCAGTACAGGTGTTTTGCAATCGCATTACTTTCTATATGCAGTCAAGTATTTGTACCAGCACAGGCTTCTTCAGGCATATACAGCATGTTCCCAGCTGCAGTACTTTCATCTAAGGTGCTGAATATTCTGGTCTGGATCTGATCTGGTTAATTTCAGGCACAAATAGTCTCAATTTCTACAGATTTTCCCTGTATTCAAGTAAACACCCATGTTCATTCTTGGCTTCTTGTAGAATTGAGCTCATGGACACCTAGTTCATCTTCAGACTTGAGAGGAAGAGGAGAGATTTAATCTACATCCTTCTTCCAAGCACAATGTTATTAATATATAGTGGGTATTGGATACCTTTCTTGGTAAAACATCTCACTGAATATTTCATATAAATTTCATATATCTTGTATAAACTTTTCCTTCTATTGTTGTTTTTTTTTTTTAAACTGAAGACTTCCACACTACCCCTCTGCTACTGTACATACTTTAACTTTAGAGTTCCCTTTTATATAACTAAGTTTTAGAGATGGTAGCTAGCTATATAGTAACCAGTTTCAACAAGTTCTCTGTACAATGTATATATTTTTAAGTGTCTTACTGACTGGAAATATACCACCTTGTATCTGTCCCTCTGGAAGAAGTTACTGAGAAGAGTGAGAAGTGTAGAAGTCTTAAAATACCACTGTAGACCACATTTTTCCCAGCATATGACAACAAAATTTGGCCAGCTAGTTTAGTGAACTGTAATTTTATTCTAAAGAAAAAAGGTTATGAGCCTTAATTTTGAAATACATCATTTAAATTGCATATAGATATCAGGGTTTGAAGGATGAGGAATTTATATAAACAGCCTTTCTAGCATGGGAAAGAATAGTAGCTAATTGATATCTTCAGGCAAATTGTTGAGAAAGCTCAAGTTGTACTGGAATGATATAAAGAAGCTTTGGCTTCTGAATTATAATAAGCAGCAAGATACTTTGAAAAATCTGAAAATTTGAAAACCTAAGCTCATGGCCACTCCAGTGGTTTCCTGTATTTTGTTAACTGTTAGTATGTATTTGTTTTTCCAGTGGTTGTAATGTACTTTATGGTACTAGAAACTGTGTGGGAACTTGTAACTCACTAATAAACTAATACATGCCTATGTTCTGATATTGATTATAAATTTATTCTATTCCAAGCCAACCTTTTTGCACAGAAAATTAACTTGACGGGAAGAGCGTGAACTGCTAGTTCTCTAGCTTTGTGGTACCCAAGGTGGAAACGTCATGTGGTACTGCCTACATTTCCTATGAAGAGGACATGGAGAAAGCCACCCAGTCCCACAGACGGATCTTCAGCAGTACAGAACATCTTTGCTTCCTCCAGTGAGACTCCGTTAAAATTTAGAGTTAATTAAACGAAGTGAAGAGCAACTGAAGCGATGCATTTTGTCTATGTGGTCAAATGTGAGGAAGGGGTTTTGCACACATGATCTTGACGCATTTTTTTCTAAAGCCAACTTGCCATCTTGGATGACTGAGCTTCACAAAACCAGGAAGAAGGATGAGTGCATGGAAAATGAAATTAAATAAGCAGTGTCACTGACAGATGGTTGTTGTTACCTATTTTGCTTGTACTAAAGCTTGTAAAAATGAGTAGGAAAAAATCTTTCAGCATTCTTTGCTGTTCCTTCCAACTCCTTTCAAAATGCAAATCTGAAAATCTCTTCTGTGTGTATGTATTTACTCACTTTAAATCTTGACATTCTGTTTAGGTTGAACAAATTCTTGCAGAATTTAAGATTAAAGCCCTTGAATGTCATCCTGACAAACATCCTGGAAACCCCAAAGCAGGTATGTATTCTTCCCTGTTTAAAAACAATCTTTTTTTTTTTTTTTTTCTTGTATTAACATCACTAAGATATTAAATTCAGCCTTAAAGCTTTATTAAATATTATTTTCCCCCATTGTATTGTAATTGTCATGTGTATTGAGTATATTGTCTTCAAATAGCAAGCTTTAATATTCTTTTCTAACACTTGCTCGCTCCTGGGTGGTAGAGCAGGAAGACACTTGTTTGATTCCCCCCCGCCCCCCCCCCAAGACTCTCATTTTTTTTTTCTTTCTCTGGTAGAACATCTTTTAATCTAGAAACTTTATGGAGTGTATCCCTTTCTAGACCTATGCAGTTGGCCTGCTTCCATGCTCAGTGGCATTTTAACTTGCGTCAACAAGTTAATTTGCTTCCATGAACAAGCCCATCAGGAACACATTTAATGTACTTTAGTTTCTTTTAATGTAATTTAATGACTGGAAATGAAGAGAAGCCAGCACCGCATGAGTAGCCATCTGTTTGCAGAACAGCAGCTAACATTTGCGTTTATGAAAGCGTGTGCTGTTCATCACACCTGTGACCGCCAAGCAGCACCTGAGTTATTTGGAGACAATCTTACCCATTCATAACCGTAAGATAGCTCTAATCAGTGCTCACCAAGGTCTGAATAGTTTATATTCTTATAACAGAGGTTGTTCTGATCATAATTGTGGTCCCCGCCAAAAATTTGTTGTAGAATAACTAAACATGCTTCTCATTCTGATTAACGCACAAAACTTTTCCTTTGGATTCTTCCTATTAGTTTAACTATAATCTGAACAAGACGAGCATAAACTGAATGCCATAGCCTGCCTACCTGTGTGTTTGACCTCGTCCACACCCCCCCGAGGCAGCAGAGCTGGGGGTATAGCAGGTGTTCCATGAGACCCGCACTCCACTGCCTCGCAGAGCCCTCGGCAGGGCTTGGCATTCCTTACTGAGGGGCCACCCCAGCCTCGGATCAGAGAGCAGGCAAGGAGGGGGGGAAAGGTGAGATAGGTGGGATTTTTCACTTTGAGATTCCCTGACAAGGAACCGCCTGAGATTTGGTGTTCGCGAGACAATCTACCACCTATTAACAATAACCTGATCACTAATATTTAATTTATTCTAAATGATAGCACAAGTACCAATGAAACCAATGGAATCGACTTTCCCTGCGGAAAATTGCGGCTATTGCAGCTGGGAAACAAGAGGCTGTTCCAGTGCGTGGTCCTGTTCTGCCAGCACCATCCCCCACCCCTCCCAATTAATGGAAACTAAATAACTCAGAAAGGGAGGCCAAGTGTTGGAGCAGCTTGCTTTGTCAAGTAGTAGTATTTTATGCTCCATTTACCTGAACATGCCGTATTTACTTTACATACCTTTTTACAGTATTGGTGAAAGTTTACTTTACATTTTTTGTCATCAGCTTAAAGCTCAATAAAGAGTAATTAAAGTAGGCTTTTTATTTATTTGTTGAAAACTAGGGACACTAGAAAAAGGAAACCTAATAGAACTGCCCCCTCAACCCGTTGTCTGTTGTTTGATTTATGGTTATAAATTTTGATTAGTGTTTGGGCTAGTGTATTTCAAAAGAAATCTCTCTAATTTGTAAACTGGAATAAATGAATAATAATAATATATCACCGTAACATAGGTGACTCATAGATAAAATCTAAATCTTTATAACCCTTCTACAAATAGTAACATGCAGCTGCATCCTTAGTAACCATTTAATGAAAAATTACCCTGTAGGGAAAAATGAGAGCGCGCTCTCATGCAGTCTGGTATTCAAGATAACATGTTAGCGTATGTAGAAAACATACCTAACAAAATGCAGAAGTTAGTTAATTTGAACTGTATTTAGATTCCTCTTCTTGCTTATCGATTTTTGATTGTCATTTTTTTCCCCACTGATGTTTTCTTGGTGCTGTGCTTTGCTCTGACTTCCTTGCTGCTGCGGATCTAAGTGTGTCCCTTCTAAGCGTTACTACTCTAGTTTAATTTCCCTTTTTAAGGTTGTCTACAGGGAGTGCCTTGTGCTTTTTGCCTCCTGTGCTCTGTAAGTTTCTCTGAACTTAAATTTAGGAGATTTTGAAGCCAGTAGACAAATGAGCATTTTAGTCCTCATTTGAAAAGGACATCAGTTGTCCATCGAAGGTGCTATGATCCTAAAGCCAGCTAAAACTTTGCAAAGCTGTAAGCAGAACAACCACGTACTTTTGTCACTTAGTTCTTTCCTTCTGTCTCCTCTACTCTGTTTGCTCTAAGCCTTTGTTGGCAGCTCCCCTTTCACGTCTGAATTAATTTCTTTGAAAACAAATATTGGCGTTAGTATCTTTCTGGTTTGTGTTCTAGTGGAGAATTTCCAGAAGCTGCAGCAAGCTAAGGAGATTCTTACTAATGAAGAGAGTCGGGCGCGTTACGATTACTGGCGACGAAGCAAAATTACCATTCCGTTCCAGCAGTGGGAGGCCCTGAGCAGTTCTGTGAAGACGGTTGGTGTTCTCTAAGTTTGGGCCTTCAGGAGGAGGGGGAGGTAGGGCTGGTCCGGAGAAAATGTTGCAGCGAGTGAGGGGATGAGTTACACCACTTCTGCTGTAGTGGTGGGTTCTGGGGATAGGAATAGTGCAGAGTGATTCCTGCACTAAGGCAGTTAAGGAAATTCAGGAAAAATTGGAGCCCATTCACAGAAGGGTTTTTGGCTAGTAGTTTTAGACTGAATTTATCAAGTTGCTGCTTTTTTGTGTACTATATGAAGTTTAAGTAACTTAAGGGCTTAAGTAACTTAAGCATTTTCAAATGCTTCAGCACGCTTTGATTTTTTTAGGAACCTTTTATTTATTTTCAAAGCTAGGACCTTTGTATAATATATTCTCCTTTTGGTATATTGCTTAACAGATAGGTTTGCATGCTATCTGATTAAATAACGAGCTTAGTGAAAAATCTAGACGGTAGTTCCTTGGAACCCTGGGCTTCACCCAGGTCTTTGGAGGGGCCCTACTACGCTAGTGGGGTGATCTGTGACAGACAGATGTTCTGAAAGTCGTTTTCCCTCCTAATCTTGCTAGTGAGATAAATTGATAGCATGTTCCTAGTAGATCCTAATTCCAAAATGTTTGATTCCCCCCCCGCCCCCGCCTTATTAGGGTGAATGATAGTTCCAAGTCTACATGGTCAGATTTTAAGGCAGGTGAATAAACGTTTCCCTTGCCAATTCTGCCCGCCTCAGTTCTGCTTACGAGAGAAGTTTGAGAGCCTCTTCAACTAAAGCATTATGCCTGAGCTTAAATGTTTGCTGGAAGCATCCTATCAAGCTTAGTTCAGTTCCAAACAGAAGTCATTGCACAGACTTTAACAGGACTTTAATAGTAAAGCTTCCCAAATTGTCTTGTTTTCAAAGGGCACTTTGAAGTCAAAGACAGCTTTGAAAATGGACGTTTTCTAAGTCACTCAAGCCCTCTTAGTGTCTGAAGTCATGACAGAAGAAACTGGACAAAAGACCCTTAGAACTATTTGCTGCATTTCTGAAGAACATTTTGTTCTTCATCCCCACCTGACATGAACTATCCTCTCAAATGCTATTTGCAAAATGAAACCTTGCTCTCCCCTGTCCTGTTGACCTGCAGGCTTCTCTCTAAGATGTTTATTACAACAATATAAGAAAGAAAAGAGAACTTCATTAAAAATTGTTTAAAGCTTAGGAATTAGTTCTTTATTTGTTATTTTTGCATTTCTTCAGTCAATGCACTGGGCTGTCCAAAGTAAGAAGGACCAAATGCTGGAAGCTCCTGACTTGAATAATAGCAACAACATAACTAATGAGATCTGGACCCAACAGACTGAAAGCAACGAAGACGGATTGTCAGATGGGAACAGGGAGCAAGAAGATGTTGCAATTCCTGATGTGAAACCGCAGTCTCCAAAGAATCCAGACTCCCCAAGTAAGTGAAACCAGCAGTTACAGAAAATTGCAGTATCCAGGGATTGGCCTGAAGTGGAGGCTTTTAGTCATGAGAAATTCTTCTCTGGAATAATATGTTTAACTGGTAGCTTTTTTTAATGTGGTTTTGGGTTGGGGTTTTGTTTTGGATTTTATGTTGTTTATTATTTATTTAATTTTGAACCTTTCAGACCTTTCTTCCTCCCTACCCCATGTTTGCTTGCTTGTTTGCTACTAAAACCAAAAACTGGAGAAGAAAAAAATTATTCTTAAACCAAAATGGAAAGTTCAGTTTTGCTGCTATATCAAAATGAAAAACAAAGGCAATTATTTTTAGTGATTTAAAAAAAAACCCCAACCTTTACAAAATGTTAAATAAAACATTTAGGTATTACTTTTTTTTTATCCAGCATTCAGTATTTATGCACAGTTTGCATCTGATGAGTTAATGACGACTAAAAATTGAGACTTGAAGGCTGCTTTTGTATTTCAACAGGTTTTTTAAAAAACAATGCATGCACCAGAATATATGTGTATTTCAAAAGCTGTGGCCAGTTAGCATTTCCTGTTTGTTGTTTAGGTTAGTACGCCTGAATCAAAGCTTGCTTACCACAACGGCCCCCCTCTGTTCTGCTTGGTGCTTCAGGAGTTTCATAATCTTAGGCTCACGTTATCAGAGAACCATTATTAAACAAAGTCCTGTCATTTCTTCCCAGCTTGATCAAACAGGAAATTAGGTTGAACTGTGAGGGTAGCAAACCCGAATTTAATCCCGAACATTCATGGAATGCAGAAAATAGATAAGAAAATTCGAAAGCAAATGTATGTGAGGCATAACTGAACATTTTGTATTTAAAAATCATGCTCTATAGCATTATACTATTTGCTATTTTTTGGTAATTAAACCATCACCGTATCCTTTGTAAAACAGTACAATTTCAAAGTAAAGAAAACATCATCTTGTTCCTTGTAATGGTGAGCTTTCTTTGCAGGCATAGTCTTTCTCATATTTTTTTTAAGTTTTAATTTAATTTCCATAGATTTGAATGCGAAACATATCAAACCCATCAAATACCTACTTAATTTATCCAGTGGTCATATATTAATAAATGTTAATATTAGAATATATTTACTTGACAGGGCCTGTATGCACTTCAGTGTTCATACTTGATGTTAGGATGTTGATAATGCTTTTGTTTCGGTGCAGGAAAATTTATTGTATTGGATTCAGTTTTAAACTGGGATATTTTCAGTTCCTGCCTGCTGATCCGTAAGAATTACGGACTACAACTCCACGTAGATTTTAACACGAAGTCTGGTAATAGGTTTCAGCTCCTTGATACTGGAAGATGACACCTTTTAGTATGAGCAGCCCATAGATGATAGCGCGGGGTC
The DNA here is from genome assembly GCA_009819775.1 of Phoenicopterus ruber ruber. Taxonomy (NCBI): domain Eukaryota; kingdom Metazoa; phylum Chordata; class Aves; order Phoenicopteriformes; family Phoenicopteridae; genus Phoenicopterus; species Phoenicopterus ruber. Next base: position 5,247,126 of record CM020221.1, read on the forward strand.
TGAAAAACTCCTTTACTCCCTTGTGTGTGGACAGGGCCATCCGTACCTGTCCTCCACACTGCTGCCTTTCACGTGCTTGGAGATTCATCGTGTCGCCCTCTCTCTCTTCTTCTTCAGATTAAGCAAATGCAATTCTTTCAGTTTTTCTTTAAGTCCTATTTTCTGGACTGCCATCATTCCTCCTGTTCTCCTTTGGACTCTTCCCAGCTGATATATATCTGGAAGTTTGGTGTTTGCTTGAGTTCTTGTTCAAATGGTGCAAAGAATGCAGAGGTTTTCCCTGCTAGTCAAGAGCACTGGAAGTGACCAATTTTTTCTTTTTTTGGGGTAAGATTATCAAGTGTTATTTCAGATAACAGTTTTATACTTGTTTATAATAATTTACTTTGCCTTTCTCTTTTTTTCTCAGGATTTTCAGAGGCAAATTACTGGCACTTGCGTTTCCGCTGGTCAGGGGATGCTCCATCAGAGCTTCTGAGGAAATTCAGAAACTATGAGATCTAAAATGCAAAATACGCAAGAGCGTGAGATCATCTGTTCAACAATTCAGTATTTTTTTTGTCAGCAGTTATAAGTTATTTGTATTTTGTATTCATTCATTGTGATGTGAACATTGTTTGAATAAATGTCTTAATACTGATTTGTTAACACGCGTGCTATAAGCATTACAGACGGAGGTCTTTGTTTAATAAGCAAAGCCCTTTTCAGTATTAACATAAAGTGATTTTGTGAAGTTATCTAACATCTTATATATTGTTTCTTGTATTCATAAATATTGTGTAGTGAATAGTATTTTTCTCAATACGGTGATGTTACACAGAATGTACTCTCGGTAGAACCAATAGTCAATGTTAGACTCCAGCATATCATCCTATTGAGCGATGATCTTCCAAAAGCTTTATGACAGTGAACTTTCAACCAAACTGTGCTTATTTCTAAACTAGGTACTCTGGTTCATTTCTCCATCGCATTGCGCTTACTGTGGTGATTTCTAATGCACGCATACACAATACTAGTACAAACCCAGTTTGTTGGAGAACTGTGATCTTACGATATAGATGAAATAAGAAGGTCACTGTAATAGATTAAGCACTCTTAAAAATCACTTGTTTTCTATCTTAACAAGTACACTTTTTGCACCAGCTATTTATTTTGGAAGGCAGTTCCAGAACTTCACTTCTCCAGTTAGCAACTTTCTTCTTAAGATTTATTGATGGACAACTGATACCCCTTGTACGTGTGCCAGCATTGTCCTGTGGCTTAATAGCGATTTCCCTCCCTGCTCTGGCCTGGTAAACGGGGTCTTACCAGGGTTTTGTATGGTGAGTAATGAAGAAGCAGGCCAGTGTTAATGTGTACAAAATCTCACATGAAAGGTTTTTGATATTTTGGGCAACTTTTCAAATTCTACATTGTATTTGTTTATTTTGTATTTGCTTTCTCCTTTGTAAACCTGACTAACGTGTCAGGTATTGACATTGTGGTTTTGTGCGGGCAAGTAATTCCATCAGCAACAAATAAAAAGGCATGCATACAGAAAGGGGTGGTTTTCATTTGTATTTAATTGAAATCCTCTACCCACCACAGAGATCCCTGTTGAATTTCTTGTTACTTGTCCCCTCAGTGGGTAAGAGCTTGAGGGATTCCAGTTATGAATCCTGGGCATCTCCGTGGAAAGTCTAATCTGAAAAGTACAGTCTTGTCCCAACATGGAAACAGTATTAACATCTGTCTCTCCCTGGAGTGACATGTTGGGCTCTACTGTGCAGTGGTATGATGCGCTGACTGACCTACTGTGCTTCCCCTTTTTGGTGCCTATTTGCTACAAATCATAACACAAGTGCCTGCCAATGGATCCCTGATAATATGTGTATCTTGTTAACCTCATTAGTATGTTTATTCTGGTGCCGGTTTTCTTTACAGGGGCTGATACCCGTATTAATGCTGGCTGTGTTTGTACCAGTTTATAAAAGCTCAAAGTACTGGTGTTCAGTACTGGATACAGCTACATTGATCCTAGATTTGATGGCATCAGTAGCAATAGGTATCTTTTTTTTTTTTATTCTACATGCTTTTCCCTTGCATGTTTTGCAGCTGAAAACATCATAGAGATGAGATTAATAATTGTGTGTAATATCTGCTAAACTTTCTTCTAGTGCATATACTGCTTTCCTTTATATAAAGGTATTTGCTCAAGAATGACTTGCAATCCATTTTATAGGGAGGGACTGCAAAGAGTGTCAAACAGCAGTAACAGAAGAAGCTCTAGTTCATGCAAAGGACACAAAGTACAAATTTTCTCTCTTTAACAAAAAGTTGGAAATGCAACCAGCTGGAGTACTTTGAATGAGATGGCAGCTCACATTCTTCTCTCGCAGTTTCACTTGCTCGTAAAGGTAAAAGGGAGTAGTTGGATGGATGATTTAGCACCTAACCAGCTGGTTTCCCTTGAGAAGTGACTATACAATAGGCCTTTGAACAGCAAACTCATTTTTCATGTCATTAAAACAGATGTCATTATTAGCCAATTATGATATGGTTTGTTTTGGCAAAGCACCTTTAGATATTTTGTAGATGAGTAATTGCAGATATTTGGAAGACTCAGTGCAGTGAAAGCTGATGGCAAAACTTGCATTTTGCAACATACCTGCTAGAGGTCGGTACTCTAATTTGTATTTGCCCTAGTGAAGGGGGCAGATTATTAACTGGTGCTCTAGTACACTGATACAGAATTTTTTTCTATTTGTGTATATATTTAACTTAAAATGGCCCAATTTTCTGTATTTCTCATAGAGTTGAATTAACCTGTTCCTAGCAGAGCAAACCCAGAGGTACTGGAAAGCAAGAGGAAGCTGTGCAGCCTGTTTTGCTTTTGGGACAGCATTGGTGGGACCCGACCTGTTGGCCAGTAAGAACAGTTAACTGGAATAAATGGGCAGCCCAGTTCTCCCTCGTGTTAGAAAGGAAAGAAATAAGCACCTGACAAATTACTCGGTGTTAGATCATCCAGGGCCCACCCCCAAGCATAAACTGCTTACTTTTTAAAAAAAATATCTAGTATTCTTAGAAGTTTTTTTGCTAGTAGCATGAAAAGATCCAGCAAACGTCCCACAGGACGTTATCCACAATAATGTAGTGCCTTGGCCTCTGCACTGGTAAGCACAGAACATACTTAACATGCTTAAATATTAATTGGAGCAGGGGTTGCAAGGTGGGTCTCTCGAGCTCTGCGAAGGTGCGATTAAGAGGCGATAGTCAGGCATACGTGGTTTTTCAGTGGCCAACACAGAACTTCACTTTCTTTGCAAAGTGGAAACAGCTGCAAAAGGACAGTTGTGGGGGTGGGGAACAACAGCAACAAACCCAGATGCTACATATTAGAATTAGGGTTGGTGAATCTCATGTTGGGGGGAGAGGGCAGCTACCTGCAAGGGACGGTAAGGTTTCCTTCTCTTCTTTAGCACTTCTGGGAGTTGTTTCGGTAGGTAACAAAGGGTTCTGAACCTTCTGGGTATCTGAGGGGTCTGACTTGGTGAGTGCTTCTGCTACACAGCGATTGAGCATTACCATGCTTGAGTGCTTTGTTAGCTATAGCTCTAAATGACTTAGCTTAGTTTGGTATGAAAATAAACAGACCTGTGAAGTGAGCCTAGATCCTCTGGAGTCTAGTCAAAAGTAATGATTAAACTTGGCCATTACTGGACTTGTGAGGGCTGATGAGATTTCAGCTGGAAGTTAGGATAGCAGATGGGGGTGCAGGTGGATGATGATAATAAAATACAGAGAATAGGGCATGTTGCTTAATACTGTGTTTCTAGGTCTCCGAAACTGTATGAACCAGTTTTGTAATATCAGAAATTAAGCAACTATTTAGCCAGCTGTTTACAATGAAACTGAACAGCTCTGGGGGGGTTCTTGAATTACATAAAATTAATATATCTTTAATTACTGTTGTCATGCCTGTTCTTGTGCAAGTGCTGAATATACGAGATTGAGAATGTTCTAGTTCTTCACAAACTTCTTGTTTTGCCAACATTTCTCAAGTGGCAACATAAGAGTTAAAGTTTTGATGATGAATACAGATAGTATATGACATAAAATCTCAGGCTGAGTAATGCTGAATGATAGGTAAGGCCATTTCCTGAATGCTTGTTTACCTCTTTGAAGGGGGGGGGGGGGGGGGGGGGGATAAAAAGGCAGTTTATATGTTCTATAATAGAAGTAAGTATCCTGATGATTAAAACAGATACTGGGTAGCTTTAATTTCCTGAGTGTGAACATTGCTATCTTACACTTTCATATCCTGAACTGAGAGACAAGACTGCTGGGAAGGTACGCAGTGAAGCTGTTGTAAAGCTGATGAAATTACACAGCAAAAGATAAAGCAACTCAGTAAGTTGTCAGCCTTCGTCGCTGTCAGATGGGGTTATAGTTATCAGTTAGTTTATGCTGGGTATTTTTATTGCAGCCCCGTGTACATGCTCACCCTGCTGTTATAAGAGCTGCCAAGCCTCCCCCCCGATGGCAAGCACTGCGTATGTTTGGTCTTTCACCTTCACTCCTCCCTCCCGTGATAATGAAGATGAGACTCTTTATGTGCTCTGTTTGTCCCAGCTTTGAGAGGCTCGTGTCTGAGTCACTACAGTGACGCACAATATAGACTGGGAACTTTTACACATTTTAGGTCTCTGATGGATATCATAACCTGTCACAGGTGATGGATGCTGGAGAAAAACAAATTTCTTTCCTCTCTATTCCATCTTCACAGAGGTTTGCTCTTGCTCCCATCTTCTGGTGGGGCAGTAAGGGAGAGGGATTACTTCTAGAAAATGAAATTTGCTGCCAATGTTCGGAAGGTTTCCAGTCTTGATGTATGATGTGGTTCTCAGTGCTTTGGACAAAATTATTTCCTTGCTGCTTTGTCAAAACTGCTTCTCCGAGAGCATCGAGGGACTCTTGGCACCAAGGGCAGACAGCTTTTCTAAGGAGATGCAGTTTGACTCTCAGGCATCAATCCTTACAGAAACTACATTTACTTTGTCAGAGCTGGTCCTTTACTCACAGTTAATTTCCGTGGAGCCCCCCAAATTGCCTGCCACTGCCACAGGACTAGGCTGCTTGCCTCAGTGTGGCTAGCTGATGATAAAAAGGAGCCTGGACACCTTCAGCATCTCTTTGCTTAGCTGGCTAGAGGCACCTTGATCCCTGCAGGTGCTGTGCAGTGAGCCTGAGCCAGGTTTGGGGAGGATTGCACCAAGTGGCAGATAGGGAGCAGTACCATGTTGAGCCCTTGTGTACCTTTTGGGGTCTGGACTCCAGCACCAGATTCATTACTGCCTTGCTCTTTCTCACTCTTACAGCTGAGGTTTAAAAAGGGAAGCAGATCAGAACAGCAGCATTTTAACTCTTTGCTACAAAATGGAGATGAAAAGTGATAGGAGTCAAGAGGAGAACACCAAACCTGGAATACTAGTGCTGCTGATGCATAGATAGCTTTAGTAGGCTGTTTGACAGTCCTTCCTTATTTTCTTCTGTAATTACAAAAAACCTACAAAAAAATAACTGCAATTAAAACCATATGGTTCTTCCTCTTCAGTGCCTTGATGGGAACATTTTCATAAATCTTGCTGAAGGGCGAGGGTGGGAAATAACTTGCGTGTTCGCTGCTGCTCTTTTATTTTTCAACTGCAAATTTTATGGAAAATAATTTTCAAGGAGAAGAGGTTCACTGAATGCAAATACTTCCTTAGAGGAGATTTTTGTTGCTTTTCTGACAGACTGGCCTCTTATTTTTCAATATAAAATTTAAAATAACCACGTCTTTTGGTGTCAGTCATTTGACATTTCCATCCCCAGCAAGGTCCCATTGAAAAGGACATCTTGAAGTTGCAAACTTCCTAATAAATAATTATTGGGTTGGTGCTTTGACTTCAGATCTATTAAAGCAATGAAATATATCTTTTGGAAATAAGACACTTAAAAGTGGTCAGTAAAAAAACTGGCAACTTCTTCAGTGATGCAGCGGAAGAAGGACTTGGTGTAAAGCTTGCCCACTGTGTTTAGTATTTTGACTCTTTTTATTACTTTGGAATGTCACCCAAAACTGCATTACACAAAATAGAGTTTCTCTCATCTGTTCCAGATTACAGGGGTGGGTGGGATCTTCAAGTTATAAAAGAACAAAAAAAGAGTTTAAATTCCTGACTGATTAAACAAAATCAAGCCTTATTTGTGGAAAAGAAAATGTATTTTAATTTGTTGTCTGAAATGTGCACATTCACTGAAAATGTTGATATTTTGCAGAGTGACTAACATGTTGTACTGCTCTAAGCACACAATTTTAAGCTGCTGTTAGAATACAAATATGCTAAGGTGAAAGTAGCACATGTACTGCACCTTAGCAAAGGATGCTTAAGTCGGTACTCTTGAATTTAAAAACTGACTCTTCTGCAACGTCTGAGATAAGATAGCTGATTCCAGTGTCCCCTGGCACGTACCTTCACAGGTGAGAACTTCAGGGAAATGCCTAATGTTACGGTCACATATTCTACAGTACCATTGTCAGTTATTTACCAGTTTAAGATTCCCTCTGAAGTGTAACCTTGAACATTTGCACGTGCCCTAACAGATACAAACACCTAAACCTGAAATCCCTGGAAGCCTTGTTAGGGAGCACTTTGAAATGTTCATTTTGCTGCCAGCTTAAAGAATTATTTGTCCCCTCTTTTTCTTTTATTTTGTTCTGAGCAGGGATATTTCAATGTTTCTTCTTCTTCCCCGGCCTCCATTTTCTGATTAAATGAAGTTGCAGTAACAAAACACGATGCTAGAAAGAATGGGTTTGCGTGTGTGTTTGTGTTGGGTTTTTGTCTTGTCTTTAAGAGAGAGAGGAGTGAAAAGTGGTTGTTCCTACTCTAGGCTATTTTGGCCACTGTGGAAATGCCCCTTTTCTTATTTCCAGCTTTCTTTTATCCTACTTTGCAAATTTTTCAGCTCTTCACTAATGCTGGAGTCACACATAGGAGGAGATTGACATATCTGAGTGCTGAAAGGTCAGTTTAAGCCAGTCAGAAGGAGGGGATATGTATATATATGTGTGTGTGTATGTAGGGGGAAGTGCCTTGTTCTTATGTTTTTCCTGGTTTTTAGTTGCATAATAACTTCTGTGGGGTTTTTTTCCCCCTCATTGCCAGATTGTGCGTGTGTGCTCTTCATGTCTGTACAGAAGGCCATAAATGACAGGAAAAGATGATCTAGAACCCCCTCGCTGGCGGTCTAGGAGTAATCAGACCAGCTTCCTTCATGAAAGGGAAGGTTTGACGGAGCAAATGCATTCAATATCGCATAGCCTGCTGCGGAGAAGGTTTTAGTTAGTTATTTTGTATCAACTGTAGGATGTGGGGCAGAACAATAGCCCTTTGGGCAAATCAGGACACTGTGTGTAATTCATTGGATTAATCCTGAGCTTTGCACTTGCACAGTGCCTATCCTGTCTACAGATGACCTAGAAGGGGAGCTGTGGAAAAAACACTGATCCCAGCGTGCCCTTCTCCCACCTCCACCAAGTGCTGTTTATCACAGGTGTTTTAGATGCAATGCTCGAAACTTGCCCTGGGACCTATTGCTGCTTTGGTACTACTTTTATTTCTTGACAGAAGGGGAAGGGTGTGTGGGCACGGCCTAACGAGTTGCAATAGGATAAATAGTAGATAAACCCTCTTGTTGCTGCAGAGGCACGCTTAACATGAGAAGATATGAGTAAAACCTCCATATTATAAGCAATAAAAGAGAAAAGGGGGAAAAAAATTAACCCCCACCGGGCCGCAGCGAGCAGGGTTCGAACCTGCGCGGGGAGACCCCATTGGATTTCAAGTCCAACGCCTTAACCACTCGGCCATCGCTGCTGCTGGTAGCGACATGCCCGGGCTGAAATCCTTATCGAGCGTTCCGCCGCCGGAAGTTCCCGCCCCCGAGTGCCCGGGGAGCCAATGGGCGCCACCGCCCACCGGCCCCGCCGCCGGGCCGGGAGAGGAGCTGCGGCGCCGGCCGCCCCCCCTGCTGTAATGGCCGCCGCGCCGCAGCCCTCCCCCGGCGCGCAGCACCGCCCTGCCCGGCCGGAGGGGCTGCGGGACTGGCGGCGGCTGCTGGTGGATTTCTTTTTTAAAAACAGTATTTGTGCGCGGGGAAGCAGACGTGTCAGTTCCCGCTGTCACCTCCTTTATCTCCTTTTTCCTCCCCCCGGGTAACAGAGCTGCGCTTTGCCCGGCGGCTGGAGGCGCTGCCGGGGCGCCGAGCGGCGCGGGGCTGCAGGCAGCTGAAACGAGCGCCGCCTTTCACGGAGCGCTCTTTGGCGGCTGCACCCATCCCTTCCCCCTGCGGAGAAGGGAGCGGGTGCGGGGCACTGTACTCTTTCTAACGTAGGTAATAACCTGAGCGAATGACCCGCGCTGCTCTTCAGCTCAGGAAAAAATAAATGTCAGTTTACACGCTGCTGGGATTTCCAACCTGCAACATAAAGGCTGTGTGTGCTCCCGTACATTAAACGTGCCTGGGAGCGCTGGCAGGCACACTTGAATTTGCTGTTGAAGGTGCAGCCAGTATCTACTACAAAATACAGTAACTATTAGGCGTTGCATTAATTTTTACAGTGGTGTTATCTTAAATTTTTTCCTGTTTTTACTAATTCTGTTCTCTCAACTATTACGAAAGTTCTCTATCATATCACTTTTATATGTAATTCCATTCACTGTAGATATTTTTTTTACACTAGCAATAGTTAATTGCATCAGCAGTACCATAATGGAAATTCAGTCTAACTTTATACGTATGCTGCAATGGATAAAAATAATAATTTTCCTTTTCATCCTTTCTGCAGAGTATGTTTATGCTAGGATTTTTACCCTGTTTTCCCTCCTATAATCACAGCTTTTGTTACTTTTTTTTTTTTTTTTTTAAATAGCTGGAGTGATGTTGATGATTGTGCTTCCCCCCTCTCCGTGTTTTTTTTGTACGAGTCATTTATCAAGAAGCACTCTTAATAATTCTTTAACTTTCCTCAGTGCCAAAAATATTGCTGGATAAATAAAGCTCTTAAAATAGGCTTATGAAATTAGTCTTTTAGGACTTTTGTCTGGAACCTGAACTGGGGAATGTAGAGGACAGACAGATATTAGAAAGCACAAGGTGTTTCTATAATTTTAAAAGAACTCGGTTATTTCGTTGTACTTCAATATTTAAATTCTCTTTACCGTTAAAGTTAATACAGATTTCAAAAAGGTTTTGAATCCTTATCTTTAATTGCTCATTAGCAACTGGGAGTCGGGTTCGTTTGCAGTTGTTGTGAGGCAGCTGTGACTGCTCAGTTCTGCCTCACGAACACCAACCCAGAATTTGTCATTACTTTCAAGGGGCAACGATAAGAACAACAGGTTTATGGCCCGCTTGTGGAAACAGGGATGGTCCCTCAGTTGCGTGCAGGCCTGTTGTGGTAACAGGCCTTTCATCATCCCTCCAACGTAGACAGTAAAAGGCTGGATTGATACAGAAAATTTGATACTACATGTTAGTGATTATTTTTTTTCCTTACACTTAACTGCATAGGGTTCAAGGCTACTGTTGATATTATCTGTATATTTCTTCTTTTGCTCCTATATATCTTTTTGTGTTATTATGGACATGAAAAAAACAATAATAATATCAAACTTCATTTAGAGTTTATGCTCGTGCTGTTTGTGGTTTAGATAATGAGGAACATTTTAAAAACATAACACATAAAATGGTCCTTATTATCTTACTTTGTATCCCCCTATCCAACTCAGTAGTTTAGCATCATAATAATCTTTGTTTCAATTGTTGGTAGTTTAATGTGCTTGTGCCCAAAGTGATTTGGTCTGTTTTGCTGATGTCCATGTAGTTTCGTATGTTTGGGTAAAGCTCTCGTAAGCTGCATTATGCCTGACAAGATGCTGTCTTTATCCCATAGTGTACCTGGTTTCATATACGTGAAGACAAAAACCATGATTATACCAAATTTTTATGATTATGTAAATAGCAAATGTGTGAAGAGCAGGGTGAGGAGAAGTAGTGCCTTCAGTATACCACACTATAGCCAAGGGGAGCTTCTTAAAAGAACAGAAATAGAAGGAGACAGTCAGAGATCATGTTTGCTGGTGGGAAAACAAGTATTTCTCAGGTGTAAATGCCAGAAAAGGCTTGTTTGGGCTTTGTACTAAAAGCCCCTTTTTCTTTTTTTTTTTTTTTTCTTTCTTTTTTCTTTAATAAATTGATTTGAGGACAAGGAACAGAGCTGTTTACTTCTCCACTAATGGATCTGCTGCAGATTTCTTTTCTGTACAGAAAATAGACGACCTGAAATCCATACAAGTAATTTGTTTTAGGAAGATCTTATGCAATGCAAGAACATTTTTATTATTCAAAGCCAAAGGAAACCAAATTATAACAACACATCAAAGTTCAGATTTGGTAACAGCCCTTCAAGTAAGGGTATTTGTTCTACCTGTTCCTGAAGGGATTGAACCACAGCTGTTGGGTTTTGGTATTCCCCCCCCACCCTTGGACAGAAATTTATGCATATGTGCTATATATTGGTTTTCATATACTGCTTACATGTATTTGCCTCACAGCACGTGCGTGATGGATAGGACTGAGATTTCCAGTTATCTAGCCGGCAATTTGAAGCTTTGAGGGAACTGTTGGATATCTGTAAGTCCTGGATGATTACACAAAATCTTTACCTTCTGAATAGATGACACTTCCACAGTGAGCAAAGGGCAGTAACTTAGACATACATTCTGGTCATGAATGAAGGCCTTTTGCCACTTAAGGTTGTTTAATGACATAGAGATCCATGCAATAAATGGCATGTTACCACCTGAGTCTTTTATGTTATTTGCACGAAGTTATTTTACCCAGAAAATATTCACAGAAAACTTAAATGTGACACATTTTGAATTTTGACCGCTTACTAAGGACAGTTTGTAAGTAGGAAAAATTCCCTTTATCTATATGAAATATAAAATATGCCTTCCCTGCTTTTCCAGATGCCTTGTTCTGTTATTTTCATTGAAGAAACGTGGAAAAAAAAATCCATTATGGGAGTCATACATTAAAACATTCTTAAAGTCTAAATCAAAATGGTCTTGTTTTTAGACTACAGAAACAATTCTTGCACTTAATTCTACTGAAGTAGTACTTAATACTTAAGTAGTACTTAGTACAGTGGTTTCTGAGAACTCAAAGACAACTTTTTCCTGTACTTTATTGAAGGAGGGCTTTTTCAAATACTCCTTTTCTTGACTGAAATGTTAAATACAATTCTGTAGATAAGAATTTTGATAGCTTTTTTTATTAGGAAAATTCTTTTCTAAGATGAGAAAATATGGCAATTATTACTTATCTACAAAGAGATTTTGAGCTATATAAGGAAAATGTTCAAGAGCAAATGAGGAATCAGTATGTTTGTTACTATTTTACATGGGTTTGATAACAAGCGAAATCAATGTGAATGGTATCGTTACTGTCTGTACTATGCAAATATTCACGTCACTGGAGGTCTTACACTATTTGACCTCTAATAGCTGCCTCAAACTGTAGTAACACAATTCCTGTGTCTCAGGAATTAAACTAATTGGCATCAATACTAAATTATGAAACCATGTTTTGGAGTTTGTATTTGATCTCCTTGTCAAGACATGTGTTTTAAATCTACTGAAAATGATGCTGGAAAGACAATTACATTCTGAAGCCATGCAAAATGCAGAAAACCCAAACAAGACACAGCAAAAATAAATTACAGTGTGGTCTCTGTAACAAAAGAATGAACTTACTTGGAAGAAAGAGAGGGGTGGTTATAGACATTGACTGAATACAGAGCTCGGACTATACTCAGCCTTTGGATTCAATGGAGACGCCCCCACTACCTACTAGCAAATGCAAACTGCTTCTTTAAACCAAACTTACTTGATGCCAAAACACAGGTTTGTGTAGTCTGGTAGTCTGGGCTCACGAATAGTAAGACCATGTCCTCTGGAGCACTGTACACTTGAGCACAGTTTTGTGTGGCAACACGAAGACACACGGACTGCTTACAAATTGTCCACCTGGAAACCCTTGGGTGGCTGACAGCTATGTAGGAATAGCCAAAGCATTTCTAAGAGCACTGAGGTCTGAGGGTTTAGATCTGGTGCTTGAGAGAACACTTGAGTTCAGGTGTTCTCCATCAGGCATTTCTTGGAAGGTGAAACCCTATAGCCTAACCATTCCAGGCCGATAGGCTTTTGCTAAGTTGCAATGAACACAGACTTCTAAAGAGACATCTGAAACATACGTGCAGTATCCTGACCTGGAAATAGACTCAGTGTTCCTTTTCTCTCACAATTTGCTGTGTCTAACTTTTGTATTTTGAAGTTAGGAGCCTTTATTTCCTAGCAGAACTAAGAAGCTTTTTTTTTCTTTAAATGACAGTTACCTTTATTTTGTGTTCACATGAATGTAGAACTTGAGTTAAATGTGCAATTTCAGTAAAACATAATAAATCATAAGAGTTGGCTGACTTGTGTAAAGGACACACAAAGTGTTATATTTAAGCAACTACATTCGATTTAATCTTGAAAAACTCGGTCTCTGTCTTGCTTTAGAGAAAATGGTTACTTGAGCAATGCTAGAGTGACCTCCAGTGTTCATTGTGCAAGCTGCAAGTAAAAAAGGAGACAGGATGTGTTGCAGGTACCACATGCAGAAGGAGCAGGTTTAAGCACTTACATATAATAATCTTTGAAGACGAGCAGTGATCAAAAAGGGATTAGGGAAGAATGGTACCATTTACAGAGTGCTATTTGAATTCTAGTACTTCACTATGAAGCTATTGTATTCCCAAGACAGAAGGAGATCTTGCTACAACACAAATCACTAAAAATATTCTAAAGAAAGCCTCAACTAAAATAGCATTGCAGTGTTAAGTCCTACATACTGAGCTAGGGAAACTCAATAATATCTAAACAACTAATTAAAACCTTGAGATACAAGCCTGAAGTAAAACTGGAACAAATTCCTAAAATGTAGTAAGAAGGTCTGTTGCCAAGTGCTGGAGAGCCTTTGCACATACAGGTGTTTAATTAATAAAGCGTGCTACCTACTGAACGTAGTCTTATTTTAAAGACCTTAAAGTCCAAGATATTTGGCTACCTTTAAGAGGCTGAGGCAATGTAAGGGGAGCGAGGTCAGAAGAAAATTGGTCTCGGACAGTTCAAGTAGGATTGAGCTTCCCCAGCATTCAAGTAGGCACTTGACTTTTAGATGCCTCAGCCAGCTGAGGTCATCTTTTACAGACGTCAAAGAGGGAGATCCTTGTCCCCAGCGGGCAAGTAAGCTCGTATTTCAGAATGGAATGAGCAGTTCTTCAGAAATACTTTCCAGTAGCCATTGAGCAGCCCTGAGGATGACTAGATATGAGACTAAAAGCCTAACTAAAGCATTTGGTATGCCATAGGCTAAAGTTAGCAATGTTTATGCATATATATGGTTACTTTGCATACAATGATCTTGTCAAAGAATTAGTTCATTATCAGAATTTATGCATATAACATTGCTTTATGAATGTACTGTTCTATAATTTCAGAATTTTTGAACATATGGCACCTGTTTTTAAATGGGAATAAAAATTACAGCTGACAGCCTTCAGGAAGGATTGTGGTATTCAGAAAGTTTTCATAAACTGAAAATGCATTTATAATATACTTGCTTTGGAAATGCAAACTAAACGAAAACCATCAGTGCTTAGAATTTTTCTTCATGGCAGTGCTAAATGTGAAGTAAACACTAAAAAAAGCTTTAGTGTACCTCATGGGCTTTTCATGAAGATTTAACTGGTCAAAAATGAACATAGGATAACAGATAAAATTTCCCAATGGATAAGTGTATTTTGGAAAGTAAATTTATATCCCAAAGAAATCTTAAAAGTTTTATTTCTTAATCACTTAAAACTGGCAAGAGCTGGACACTGGAATAGATAACAGAGAGAAAAAAAAATCTGGTTTAGGACTGTTACATAAAATAATGGTACTAGGATAGGTTTGCCCACATTTTTCCTGTCTTTAACTTCTGTAAGTAAAGAGGACAGATACTGCAAAATCTTTAATAGGAGTATGGACACTTTAATCAACCAGTAGAAAAAATGCGCAAGTGATAATCAGCATGCAAATACATTCTTCAGCATTAAATAATGTCTATATTATTACTGTCTTCTTTAGAAATACAGGACTGAGCCCCAAGCACTTTGACACTTCAGTTTTCTTGTCTTTTTTGACCTGAAGTGCAATGTCCATTTGGTAATGCCTATTCCATCCCTTCTCACGCATTTGCTCTGTGGCCTTTTACTTTATCGATCTCTATCAATCAGCTTTACAAATGCAATAGTTTCAACATTTATTCCTGTTAGAAATCTATTAATATGTTATGTCTGTGATGCTTGCAACAGAAAAATTAGATTAGATTTCTGCCTAAGTTAACAGGAAACATTTACAGCAATATCAGTGGAACAGTAACTTTGTGCTTATGTGTAACTTAGAATATTCAATACTAAATTTTACACCTCCCTTGAAGAACGCAAATGAATTAATGAACCCAACACAAATTGTGTATTACAACAGATAATGCTAGCACCACTAGACTACATCATTTCATGTTTTCTTACCGAAGAAACTAATGAATAACAATAGCAAAAATAATGCTGCATACTGAAGTATATTTCTTCTGTATTTCTCTTATTCTATCTATTAGCTTTGTAGAGCATTTAACAAAGCTGAATGCCTAAACCATATAATCAATAAAAACAAGAATTTACTTCAGAAAACACTATATGGCTAAAATTTTGCATTCTGTGTGCCTAAGAATGGATTTGGGACCAGTTTCAGGTACAGAATCAAAAGTGGCTTCATTTTGGAGCTGCTGTATAATCACATTATAGCCTGCTCCTATAGCCTATTGTTTTATAATCTCCCCCACATAGTAGTTTGTTCATGCTGTGCTGTACACCCTTACTCTTAGTCCACTTATTCAAATTCTTAAATATAGAATTAGTTTTTAACACTATTCCTCTGTATTAAAACATTCTGTATTTTATTTATCCTAAACTTTGGGAGTTCTTACGGCATCTCCAATATGACTGAAAAGTCCTTTCGGGATCATTTGCTGTTTCCATCTATCTGATGCGTAATAGATATATTCATGGTGCAAGACTGATGTTAAATGCATGTTATTTCTGGTATGCTTTTTTTTTTTTAATACAATATCCTTACAGTCATTTGGGGAACAGTGACTTATTTAGCTTTTCTCCAAGTTTTTGTTGCTAGTTCCATTAAGACATTTGGAGACTATTAGATATGAATACTAAATAAAATGAAAAGCTATTATTCATCACTTAAAATTCTAACCACTACACCAAATTAACTTGCCTGTGAAACAGATACTAATTTAGTATGATTTTTTTGTGTGCTCTATGAGAATTCTCCCTGATTAAGTAGTCAATACAGTTGTCAAGTTTCAAAGAGTTTGCATTTCATCATACTATGCTTTCTGGCACAATTTATTTAAAAAGAACCTAGGTAATTCTTTCATGACATGGGTATGTTTTCTACTTCCTTTCCTAGTTCAGAATCCTGTACTGTGTTCCTCTTCACTGTTTGTTATCGAACATGGTCAGTCCCTTCCCCTCATTTCGCATTGTGCTTCCTTGTTTTGTGGCTCCTGTCTCTTTGTTGGGGCTAGTACAATGGTGCTCCACTTTCCTTCTGTTTGGTTGAAAACATTCTGACAGCAGTGTACTAAAATTCCATATTAAGGGATTGCTAGCTTGTGAAGTATTTTACCTGCTTTGCTTTATTTGCTTGACTCCATGCTTACAGCACCAGGATCTATCGCCAATGACTGAAATGCTATTTCTGGTATGATAAAATGCAAAAGAACTTTCAATCAACCAAAGTGCTTAAGACTTGACACAATCTGATCTAGTAATCATGCATTAACATTGGAAATGTGGAATGGAATCCTGCTATCTTAAACCAAAAGGCTATTTAATGGATATTGCAGATGTTTATCTGGATAATGGAAAAGATTAAACCCCTTTCCTTTTTTGAGACTAAAAGACATTAATTACTGGTTGGGGGGATGGTAGCATTTTTAGAAACTTTTAGCACTTTTGTTACTTAAAGTCAGAGCTCTGCTCTGGCTTCTCCTCTTCTGGTCTCCCTCGGATATGAACAGTGAGTACCAATATGGTCTCCGAGACACAACTCTGATAAAACCTTCTCTGTCCTGAAACAGAGAAAGGTTCTCATGGAATATATGTTATTTTGCCTTTTTTTTTTTCTGCTGTGGGTAGCTGTAATTTTTGTGAATATGGAATTTATTCTGAGACTGAACTGGAACTAGAGGATGCCAAGATGGCTCAGGTCCCTGGTTATGACATGTGGAACATTTCCTTGTCTTTCAATTCGTCAATGATGACAAAACTTGCTGCAATATAATAGCTGCTGGGCAGCTTCCATGGAATTAATTGGTATCACAAGGTATTTTTTTATAGACATTGTCTAGAAAAGCAACAAAAATAAACCAAACTGTTCTTCTAGTGCTGGTCCTTTCTGGTCAAGGACTTAAGGCTGTTGGCAGGATAGTGTTGAAAAAGTGCTGATGTTTTTGACTGACATCTTCATTGTATGCAAACGTAGCTGCAGTTTCCTGTGCATCTGTCTGGCTCTGCTCACAAATGCTTAATCAACTTAGTTAAAGCAACATTTTAAAAGAAGGAAGTATGACATCTGTCAACACAAGTATGTGAATAAACATGTACTGTTTGCTAATCCTGCTTATGCAGTTAAATATTAATTTAGGTGTCTAAACACCCGTGCATATGCAAAAAGAGGCATGCAATTTTATGTTGAAGCTTTCATCTAACTCTTGGAAATGTGACTCTTAAAGTTAACAGACTGTACAGAGTCTGCTTTTCCCTTTAGTCTTCTGACATGTTCAGCAATGGATCCTTTTTAGAAAGATTCTGTTAGTTCTACTCAAATTTTAATGAAATTATAGGTTTGGCGTTACAAGATTACCAAATTATATCACTGAACATCATTGCAGCTGTCAATGCAGCCAAGTGGTTAGTTGCGTTCTTATTGTTAAGTAAATTATCCTAGTAAATTTAGGCATGTGTGCAGTGCACTGCTGGATTGGAGCCTTTTTCCTTCATGCATTTTTTACCAGAGTTACTGGGTTTTATACAAAAAGCATATTCTGTGTTTCTACTTGCAACTGTTTTATACACACAGTTATCACATTTTTATGAGAACGGAAAGAAGGGAAGTGGATAGGCAAATACCTCTAATGTTGCAGGTAAGTGGAAATGCTTTCAAAATCTGAGTATGCTAAATACCATACGAAAATGCTGCTCTGTGTGCCAAAAATACCCTCATGGTAGGATTATTAATTGAATCTGGCTTTTACAATGCATCTGCAACACCGTAAATAGAGAGTAACATATTTACCACCTGTATGAAAATAAAATATGCTTCTGGTTCCCATTCTGCACCGACTTTTGTCCCCGTTCTGAGCACAAATCCCTATGTAAGTATGGAGACCCTGATTTACTTCAAAGAGTTGGTCCCTTTTGTATGATTCAAATCTTAAAATACGAGACTTTTTTTGCATTTTTCATTTCATCATATTTTTCCAGTTTGATAATTTTTTTTCTCATAAAAACAATACATACAGAGTCTATTTAATAGTTGTAATTAAAAACTGTGATTTTGCTGAGTTTTACAGGCTATTTTTCTCATTTTCCTTACAGAGGAATGATGATATTGAGTGAAACCAGTAGGTGCATCTAGTGTTAGTACCTCCATATTAGCAGATGCTTTAGAAGAAAGTTTAAATGAGATAGTGGGCAATTATGAAAAACTCCTTTCACCAGAAAATCTCCCTGTTGATCGGTGGTTGGCTTAACCCTGAAACACACATTTGTGCCTAAACATAAAATCTATTTGTAGTATTGACAGGTTGCCATTATCCTGGGTAAATGACCAGTCTAACTTTAATTCCTATTAAGCCTTTGCAATTCTTTATACATGTAAAATCAAATACTTTGTATATTTTGAATTATAAGACCTTGAATGTAGGAAAGCTAAAACTCAGTAACAGGTAGAATAGATGCAATTTTGATTATCCTTTAAAGTCAGTTTACCATGGGTCTTTCAGCTCAATGTCCTCTTTGTTTCAAACTAAGCTTCTACATACACATTGTTATACAATATTAGAAGACCTACTAATTACACAGCTACTGTTAGCATTTTGCTTGTGCAGAAATCTATGGTATACAATATTAGCACTCATGGTTAAAAGTTTGATTTTTATAGGTCTATATTGTTGATGATTTCTGTCACTGGTGGGCTGTGCGTGGATAAACACAGTGGTAAGGTGCTTTTGTTGAATTCTCTGAAAACCTTGTGATCTGCATGAATATTCTAATCTTTTTTGATCTTTGGTTATTCTCACCTTTATAGCCTATGTTTCCTACTTAAGAAAAATATTCCTGGTGAAAATTCCAAAAGATAGTTTGGAGAAATAAACCTCTAGCAATGGAAGTCTTGAGATTTGTGTCTTCTCTTTGTGTGGATCCTGAGAAAGACCTTAACATGGGTTCGGGAACTGCAGGTGCTGCTGTTGCATTTCTGACGCTCATGGTGATATGATTAATTTTGCAATTTAAGCTTCCATACTGCTAATTTCATACTGCATGGCTTCTCAGTAGTAGTGGGAAGTAGTGCCTTGTAAGCAGGCTGTTTTTAAAGAGTTCTCTCTTTAAATAATGTTATCTATTGTTTGTATAAAATTATAGCTTATGGAATCAATTACAGTTCTGACAAGTTTGATTAAATAATAATGTACAAATGTGAAATGTATTAACTCTGCTCAGTACTTCCATTAAAAGTAAATAAATTAGTAAAGCAACTGAAAATAGAAATTACCAATTACTGAATTTACTTACAGGTAATAGTTGAAGGCAAATGGACAGTCAGAATATTGGAATGTGCTGTCTGTAAAAGAAAAAGAAGTCTTTTATTTCTGAAGTGATTCAAGTGACAGCTAACATCAAAAGTTATTGTAGCAGTGTGAAATTTTGTTAAAGAATTTGATTTTAAAATTTCCTTTGGCCTAGTATAGTCTAAATTATCTAAGCAAACATGACGACAACTATATTGGTGGACACAGGGGTAAGTGTAAGGTCCTGGGTCTCGTCACACATTCTGTCCATGCCCTGATGCCATGTTGGGGCTAGATTTAGCCACTCACCAGCTATGAATTTTTGATTTGCCTCCTGTGGGAATGCAATCTAGGTACATGAGATGCATGAAACCTTGACGTTAATCAGGCAAGTTCCTTACCTGGATGATCAAAGACCAAGATTGGGATGCACTACAGATTGTGTCCAGTCAAGGCAGATATGGATACCTTATTTGATGTGAAATTTGGTTTATTTTTATGGATACTTCGTTTGATTTTAAATTTATTAAAGTTCCAACGTGCTTTGCCAGAAGTGCTGGGTCTGACTAGGTCTAGCTCTCATTCAAAGCTGTGAAATTCTATCCAGAGTCCTATAGCAGAACATACAAAAGCAGAACCTTGCCTTGTGAACCAAAGGAAAAAAAATCATGACAGTTAGTAAAACAGAGGAGAAAACCTACTACCTGAAAAAATAGGCTATGTTGGAAGGAGTGATATATGAACACTGCCATAAAATGATTTAACTTAAAACCCCCACCAAATAGGCTTAGTGCACATCTGTATGTTGAATTCTCACAACTACCGCTAGGAAGTGGCTCTTGCCAGGAACATTTGCCAACAGAGGGTTCTGTTTGTGGAAATTTCATTTCCCGCCCGCTGGGAGCCGAAGTGGCATTACGGTGGCAGGTCTCCTCACAAGTTTGTTTAGGAAACGGCTTTCTCGGTAGGCGCCGTTTGCAAACGGGCTGCAGAACAAGAGCTGTTTACCGCACGGTGTAAACGAAGAAACTTTGTTGATAGAGGAGCAGCTTGGCGGGCAGTGGGTGAATTAAAAGCGTGAGAGTCCCGCTATAAATTACCTGTCCCGGTGCAAGGGGAGAGCGAAGGGAAGCGCCTCCTCAGCGCGCCGCGTGCCAGTCAGGGCCGCGCGGGAAGGCGGCCGTTGGGGCGGGGCCCCGGCGGCGGGGGCTGCGGCGCGCGCCGAGCCGTTGGGGCGGGGCCGCGGCCGTTGGCACGCGCCGAGCCGTTGCGCACCGTCCCGGGACGAGGTGGCAGCGTCGTCTCACCGCCTCTCCCGTCAGCCGTTAATACGGGCCGTGTTGCCGTTCCGCTCCCGTTCGGGTGCGAGCCAGGGGCAGAGCAGCGTGAGGAGCAGCGGGGAGCAGAGGGTGGGCTCCCCCCGCCTCAGACCCGCCCTCAGCCCGGGTGGGTTTTCGTGCCTGCCTCAAGTCACGGGGCAAGAGCACCTGTGTCCCTCTGTGGAGGAGGAGGAGGAGGAGAAGGGGCAGAGAGCGGGAGGGGAGAGAGGTGGAAACAGGGAGCTGGGCGCGTTAGAATGCAGGTTGTAACAGGAGCATGTGTCCTCAGCAGGCTGTTGAGACAGACAGCCCCCTCGACGTAGAAACTGGGAAGACTCGGGGGCAAAGAAGAGGTACATGAATGTCCCTTCTTGCTAAAGAGAGAATATGGCTCAGAGGGGTGTTTCTAGATACAACGGTAATACTCTGGTGTATCATGGACCTGGTTGCTTTTTGCTCAGAGCTGTTTTGGGATTTTAAACTGACTTTGAGTTTAAAACTGTGGCATGAATGGTATGAGCATGTAAGTAGGCAAAAGTAGATTTAATGTAGGGGTTTTGATAGATGTCTTTTAGTGTAGTGTCTTCTACTTTCGTCCACCTTACCGTCCCGCTTGCCAGGGAACCGCATGCACTCACCTCTGCTGCCCTGTTTCTGGCATATTGGTGCAAAAGCTCCTCTCAACCTTTACTAGAACTGCCTCAGCAAAATTTGAAAGTGCTTTCAGGGCCTTTTGTAACACAGTGCTTATTTTTATCGGTTTGGGATGGCAAGACCCTTTTTCAAAACCTGCCAATTCTGACTGCAGCCCTGAAGTTACCAGAGCTTTTGAAGTAATCCCTCTGAACAAGCACCATGAATTGGAGAGAGAAATGGAGGGAAAGAAGGATTGGGAGTAGGGTTTTGTGTCCTTTTGCTGTTGGCTTCTTTTTCTTTGTTAGATTAAACCTTTTGATATTGCTTAGTGGATATGCTGCTTGGTTGGTCCATTTTGTTTTAAAAAACTGAAGAATAAACTCCCTTGGTATGAGAGAATGAAATGACTCCAGCATATAGAGGTCTTGTAATTTGTCAGAGGACTTGCAAAACTGCTGGCCTATAGGAAGCTAACGAATTCTGTAAGTACCTGAATGAGTGATCACCTATTTTGTAAATTTATTAAATGTAACAGAAAAGGACAGAAATGTTTGAACAAAGGGATAACTTCATCTACCTAAACACCCCCCCCCCTTTTTTTTTAATAAATGTAGATATAGAACAAGGGAATTGAGGAAAAACTCCAACAACTTTTATTTTGTGATTACTTTAATGTAGTTTTCACAGCAAAATGACGGGTATTTCTGTGGTGACAACTCATTTTTCTGTGTGGATGCCATGGATTGGATTGACCAGCAAAACATGGCACAGTAACAGATTGAAACTGCTTAGTGAATTTAGTGAAAGATGGGCTAGGTATAAAAGTCAGAGGATTAAATTTAGCAAGATGTGAAGTTACGAGGTAAGGAGTTACGACTAGTTAATGGGGAGCAAATGTTAAAGAGGCTTGGACAAGGATACAAGAAGTCTGTTAAGGAAATCTGGAAGACAGCCAAGGTGGAAAAATATAGTATATAGTAGTTTACAGTAATCCATACCATTATCATATTTTTAGATATCGCGTGTGGAATATTTTAATGGTACTTAAGAATCGGTGCTGCAGTGGCATTTGCAGTGGGTACTGCATAACTTCAAAATCTGCAATGCTTACTTGTAATGACATGTGCCTACCACTTTAAGTGTTTCACAGGTGACCTATCAAATCCAGGTTTGAGTGGAAAAGCTTTATAGCAACGAATTAATAGGAGGATTTGTTAAGATAAGGACAACTTGGGAACGAATCAGGTGCCTGAGCACAGGTGTCTACAGCCATTTTAGACACTTTAGGCCTCATAAAGCATCCCCATATCCAGCCCTGGCATATGTGGCTGAAGTCTATGGGAGACCTGCAGTAGGTACCCTAGGGGCTTGTACGATGGTCACCCTACGGTATCTAAAATGGCACTAGCTGCTTAGCCTAAGCAACTGAATCCTATTCCTCATTTGATAACGCAGATGACAGGACAAAGAACTTCAAATAAAACTAGCATTTTCCACACCTCTCCTTAGTGTACCTGTTAAAATAAGGAGGATCTCTGTTCACCACTGTAGTAATTTGCTTCATAAATGAAGCACTGATGTAGTTACAAAGATCTAGTGATTAAAAAAAGTGTAATAGGGATCATCCACATAACTCCACTTGTCTATATTGAATCTTGCAGTTAAGCGAATTGCATTTTTGTTTGTTCTTAACTTTCAAATAACATTCATGAAGTAAATAAGAGAGCTAAGAAATGCTGAGAAATGCTAACTGCAGTTAGTAGGATGTAGACTTGGATTGTATCACATAGTTTTAATATAGTGCTCAGAAAATTAATTCTTTCTTAGTTCAGCAGCTTTCTTCTCTGACTATTGTTGTGCATGCCTTCTAAATTCACGAGGTGAAGGTGAGCAAAGAAAGGATTATCTTTCAAGGCTGAACCTTGAAAAAATTCTGAGAGGAATGAATTATGAATAAAATTGTAAGTTTAACATGGCAATAGCAGGTACATTTCCCCATAATAAATTGTTGTATCATCTAGGAAAGTCTGCTTAGTTTCTATGAATAATATTCGATGCTTTTGCAGGGGAACAAAATCTTCTGTAAGATGTTCTGTTTACACCTTTTATTTGACTTTCAAATCTTTTCCTTCTATGTAGCTTTAAGTGCAGAAGACGCTGCTGAAATTGCTTGGCCATTGCACGCCAGGGCCCAAATGTGACTGATATTTTTTTTTTTTTTCCCCATTCCTTCCAACTAGTTCAGTAGTGTCTCTTATGTCAGTCCAAGTCTCGGGTTTTTTCCTTACCTGTGAGTAGTCACAATATGTACTCATTCCTCAGGTCTCTCTTCTCTCTTCTAGTTGAGCCTCTCCAATGCTGTTAGCTGGTGTCAGATTACCTCAACCTTCAGGCTGTCTGTGCCCTTTTTACCTCTAAATTAACTAAAAATAGCCAAACTGCTATGGCTGAAATTTTCCAAAAAGAAAATTCAGCCTGACACATGGACCTCACACAAATTTTCAGACTGAATGGTTTAAGGCCATTAAGACTTTAAGCAGCAGAATAGAGAGTCTCTAGGAGAATAGATGCAACTATTGAGCAACCTCTGCCTTTTTGGAGTTTGCAGAGTTTTTTTACGTGAGTGCTATTGCATACTACGCTTCAGGTTACTCAAATTTGCTATAATAGCAAATTAGCAAAACTTCATTCATGTCCATTTCTTAAATGGCTGCCTTGGTGGAAAATCTTGTAAATGTGGGATTATCGATCTGGATGTATGTTTTGAGTATTTTGTGAAGGTAAATGAAGAAGATTGTCATGTACAGCATGGTTTGTATGAACTTTTATGATATGTACATTGCAATTATATTTAACCTGGGTTTTACAATAATAGCCTTTGCTTTCCTTCTTCCCCTTTCCCCTCTCATGTTCAACCTAAACCTCACTGATTTCTGAGGGGGCTTTGCCATTGACTTCAGCGGTGTCTGACTTAGGGTTTTAAAGCTCAGTGCCAAACTATGTTTGCAAGACTAGGAATGAGCTTGGGGTTTCTTTAAGTGGTATTTTCAGTAGCAAGTTGTCAGTGAAGCCAGGAACTAACAGTTTAGGAGGAGGTTCCAAATGGGTACTGCCCTCCCCATTTTGACTCTCTTCCCCTCCTATTTTGTTTCTCATAGACTAGGAATGACAGGCAACCGTTTGCTGTCTCACTGTCAGTGCCTCTGGAGTCAAGCTGCATCAAGAGGAGTTCTTCACAGAGCTGTTTCTAGGATCTCTTGTTAGATTCTTGATTCAAAAGGTAAGATTGAAGAGGAATGAAGGGAATTTTCCACTTAGTGAAAGTACATGAAGCTGTGAATGGAACTATAGTTGCTTAATCAAATAATTGCCTCAAAAGTTTGAGTTAAAAAGCTGGTTTTCTTAATCAACTTTCTAGAAAAAGAACTTTTAAACATGATTTTTTAAATGTTCTGAATATTTTAGATCATCGTGGTCTTGTCACTTGAAGCCAGTAGCCAAAGTTGTGCAATGTGTTTGCGTGTTTTCCAAATATGAAAAAACATATTGGAATATGGGAAAAGGAAGGGTAAAATGTTGCACGGATGCTGTTATTTTAAAAAGTTTGACTTACCTCCTGGTACTTTGCTGGATTTTGCATCTAATGCAATGAAGGTTTATGTAAATGTACATTTGTCACCTCAGTGTTGAAAATACTGAATTACTGTACAAGGCATTTTCATACAATTACTTTTGATTTTAAAATATAAAAGGCACTGTTTTATAAGTTAGGGGTAATGGAGGGCCTTTACATTCAATATAACACTTGGCATATTTCAAAAACTTCATGTACTCTAAGATAATAAGAGGAATCCAAATGGATTTTACATAACAGAAAATTAAAGACAAGAGCTATGTTCAGAGCTAGTGAAGCCCAAAAGACATCCAACAGCAAAGAATTAGACCTGGTGACAGGCATTTAGAAAAAAATACATAATGAATTGTTGCTGTTCTCTCGTATTCCTAATCAGTTGGTTGATGTTAGGAAACTAATCCATGTTGGAACAAAGTTTGGTTGTTTTTGTGTTGTGTTTTGGTTTGGTTTTGGATTTTTTTTATGGTTGTTCTTTAGCCAGATTCTTTTGAGTTGGAATGAGAGCAGAGGTCAAATGGGCAGGAATGTCTTTAGTCTTTATTTCTGAAGCTGTTTCGCCAGAAATGATGTATCAACTAAGTAGAGTTTTTCTTCTGAGCCACGTTTTGATTTGAAACTGGTTGTCCGAGTCGATAAAGGAAATAGGGTGCCATGCAGCACCAGGAACCCCATTGGAAGAATTAATCTGTATGTCAGAGGTCTGTCCATGTATACAGGCATGACGTGGTGAGATTATGGTTTTGCTTAAATACTGATTTTCTGTCTCCTGTTTTTTAGATCGGGCTTTTGTAGGTGCTAGCTAACTAGCTGCTTGCAAGCATCCAAAATGGTGCAGTTTCTGAGAACCATTTCTCTTTTATTTTCGTACATATCTCAAAATTAACATATTCTTAAGAAGTATCAATCATATATACTACCCTTAATTTTGGGGTGGTTTTATGCATGTCTGTAGACAACAGGGAAGATGATTTATACTATCTGATTTGCTGGCCAAAAGAAATAATGCAAACCTTTATATCAATTCGAAAATAGTTACATAAAATGGTACGATAGTGAAGCATCCTGGGATAATGCATGGATACGAAACAACAAAATCAGTTGGCAAGAGTGGCAGCTCTACAAAGAGAAGGGAAAAACACGTGTCTTTTACCTTATTGCAACTGAGTGAGAGACATTTGTTAAGCAAAACAGTATAGTGTAATGTTGCCATAGATAACCCTCAGCAAATAACAAAAAGGGGAAATGAGGGGATTGCATTTACTGAAAATAAAATTTAAAAACCTTTTAGTAGCACACCATGGAATTTTTTTGTGTCTATTTTTTTTTTAATGAGTTGAACAATGTCCTATTTTTAGTGGAAGGTCAACTTGAACTTTATTTAAACAGAGTCTCTGGTTCTGAGTAGAGATAGGAACACTTTAAAAGTGATAACAAAAGGGAGGGCTTGGAGCCAGACCTTCTTAACCTATCATTACCAGCACAGGATAGCCATCCATGTAGGAACTGTACACTGCTTAAATAGAGAGGGATCCTTGTTCTGTGCTCAAAGCGCATGCAGTGAAAATAGCACAGAGACTCATGTGAAAGGATTTTTTTTTTCTTTAAGAATTTGAAATGGGTCCAAAGAGTATTAATGAAAACCTTTTCCTTTTTGAATGAAATGCCGCCATCTGATGTCACACCACCACCTTTTTTTCTCTTTTGAAGTAAATGCGTTTTCAATATCTTAAATATTACAGCTGCAGTTCTGAGACCAAAAACTCCAGTAACTGCAAAAATGTACCTGGAAGGAGTGTTACGAGAGTAAGATTGGCAAAGCATTTCTAAACCAAGTAGGATTTTTTTTTTATTCTGCTGTCACCCATAGTGGTGTATGTCCACTAGAATTTCATTGATATCAGTGGAATTATTTAGTTTACTGCTAATATAGTGAGAGCATTGTCAGATTCACAAGTTTCCATGGTTACACTTCAGTGGAGAAGATTTCCCTTGCGGTGGCTGTAGGCTCAGGACCATAACACACATTTTTGGACAGCTGTTGGTTGAAAAGTGGAGTCTGGCATGCTAGTGCAAAGCCAAAAGTTCTGTAGCTGGTCAGGCTGTAGGGTTCACACCTCTGCTGGAACGTCTCCTAGAATTCGTCAGTGTGTCGCAGCTGGCTGGAAGTGTGTGCATTCAACCAAGGCCGTAATTTGGGTAGTATGTTTAAGGGGAGAATAATGTATTAACTGACCTTACTAAGAATAAGAAATACTAGTATCTGGGTAACTTTGATATGAGTATGGAAGATGAGATTATATTATTTAGATTTATAGTGTAAATTGTATTTGGAAATGTTTTACTTCTTAGCCTGTTTATTGGCCTCAGTTAAAGAAAGTGTGAGGAAGGTGCTCTAGTGACTAGATGCTTGTATCCCAGCACTCCATCCCTGATTCTGACGCTGGCATTCGGTGTGATCTTGAGGAAATAATATTTCCTTATGTGATATTGGAAGGCGACCTCTGTGTGAAAAAGTGCTTTGATGGAATGCACTGTAGAAAAAGTAGGCATGACTATCAAACAAGGAAAAGAGAACATGTTCTGAATGTTATAACCCTGGGAAACATCTTCATTTGTTATCTCACTAGACATCAGAAAGTCTGCATGAGACAAGTTCATTGAGGTGTAATGTTTTTCCCCATCTCAAACATTTTTTTCCCATAAACTTTAATTAAAGCTTTTCATGCTGTTAGGTTAGTCATAACCTGTTCCTTGCCACGTGGATTCTCCAGTATCCAGTAAGAACTAGGCTTACACTGTTCCTTGGTAGATTCATTATAAGGGATGATGTATGACACTATTTATGCTGGGAACTGTGTTGAAGAACTTGGTGGAAATCTTGTATCCTTTGGAATTTCAGCTGCTTTTCAGATGTTGTTGAAGTTAGCCAATGGATTAAAAAATTGCTCTAGGGAGAAAGTAGATGCAGAGGGAAGTGAAAGGGAATGTAAAAAAAAGTGTTGTGTGGGTTTTATGTGGGTTTTTTTTCCCCTCTCTCCATTAAAAATTATCTTCCAGTTACTTCACTGCAAATCTATACCTAAATGCAAAGCCTGTTTAAATAAAGTAGCCTTCAGTGAATAAATGTTATTAACGGATCTGAATCTTGCCACCTTCTCCAGTTCTCCAGCTCTTCTTTCCTTTGTGATGTCTTTGCATTAACAGACATGTTTCCTGTTACAAGTGATAAGAAGTGCTAAAACCTAAGGTGGTTAGAGTGTAACCTGGCAGCTGGAAATCTAAATAATTTGGCAGGTGCATTGCAGATATTCCCTCGTGTTAAATGGGCCAGATCCTTCCCAGGTGTCAGAGGCATTGCTCCATTCCAGGGCATGGTCTGACCCACAAAGTACAGCAGGTCTTCAAGCAAAAAAGTCCATGCTGTTGTATTGGAAACAGAACTAGTACATTTTAGCATTCTGAATATCTTATTTTATGTATCAGATAGAGGATTAAAGAAAAATGCAGTGACTGTTTTTGTGGCTTCTGTAAAACCTGATTTGCACTTGCTGTACTGACTCTATAGCAAAAGGACTAACAAATTTTATTCCCAGAGCGGTGTTGGTACCAATTGATGAAGCCATATAATAAATATTGAAATTAAGAACAAATAATAAACCATATTCTATTACATATTCTAGCAATGTTTCATGTCTTGGAAGTCCTCAGGTGTCCTGTCCATGTGTATCTTGTTTAAAAATACTAATCCAGACTGCTTTTGTTTTAACATTTTTTCTTGCCTTCCTTGTTTTTTAGAAGGCAAATAGGCCTGTATGTTTTATGAAATTGATGGGATAATATGTTGTATGTCAGTGTAGATTAACATACAATAGGGAAAAAAACACCCAAAGAAAACAAATTTGGTGCCAAGTTACTGGGTGAGAGCCTTATGAATCCCTTTGCTGTCCAGCTCAAAAGTCTGAGACTGAGTCATTGCCTCGAGACAGAAGTTGGCATACAATCAGAACGTATGGGAAAGCAGTAGCTGTGCTGAAAATTACAAGAAACAGCACCAGAAGTATCAGTAATGACATGTTTCATGTCATCTAATTGTTCAAAAGCTTTTTAACTTTAAATTTTTTTGGCATATTTGTGCTCTAGTATATAGCTTTAAGGATGCCCATCCCCCTGCCATCCCTCCAGCAGCCACTGTGTCCTGTCAGTCATCCTGAAATACACTGGAGAGCTTGTCAGGCAGTCCCTTGCAGATGCCTCAGAAGCCAAATAGTGAGCCATAGCAGTTGCACTGAAGTTCCTAACACAAGGTAATTACATAGACAGTTGCTTTAGTGCTGAATATGGACCATATATATTGTAGGATAGGTGAGTGATGTGCTATTGGCTTTCTAATGATCTAGCAGGAAATAGACTCTAAAGTTAATGTTTTCTAATTTATGCAGAATATCTTTGGCTCTGCTTTCTGACACTAATTAGTTTATCTATGTCTGTATACAGTGTACTTATAGATTGTTTAAAAGCTGCAGCTACTATGTTCACATTGTATTGCAGATAGATACAGACTTTGTTTTTCTGGTGTCTTTTTTCTTGCACCAAAATACTCAGCAGTTTCAGTTTGGACGCATCTGCTGAAAAGACAAAATTCTTATTATCTTAAAGTTTGTAGCACTTGGTAGGAGTGTGCAGGTGGTTGCTTTTCTGTCTGTTCTGAGACACAACTGTATCTTGTGACACATGCTTAACATCCTAAGTGTTGTAAGAGCTCCTGGTCTACAGTGCTGAAATTGCCTACTGTAAAGGTTAATATAACTGAGTGTGAGGTTATAGCAGCCTTTTACCAAAATATCTCGCAGTCAAGATCCCTACTGTAATTAGAGGGCATTATACTGGAGTAGGAGTATGCATTTTAAAGAAATAGAAGATGGACTATGATCCTCACTTTTTCCTGAGGCAAGCACCAAAACTTGTTGTCTTATTGAATATAATCTGGAAGGACAGAAGTTCACTTTCTAAGTGGAAATATCAGAGAGAACCCCAGAATGATCTTTACTGGTTGCATATTTTTCTATCTATCACCTATTATCCTTGCCTTGATTTAAAAAAAAAAAAAAAAAAAATCCTATTTAAATACTGATTAGCTAATATGGTAAATAACAGTAAGGAGAGCCTGGTAAGTTAAAAATATGTAGTCAGGATATCAAAATAATGTAAGATCTTGTAGTTTTCACTGCATTGGCTTGCAAACTTGTTTTTGTATTTTGGCTGCTTTAAGAAAGTTTTAGGTAGCATTAGAATTTTATCTAAAAAAAAAAAAGGCTAGAATTAGCAGGTGAGCCCTTAAGTAGATTATTTATACCTTAGAATTTAATTGCAATTTTCAGAAACAATAATTTTTGCACTTGACTTTCAGTTAATTATAAGTTATGAGCCTGACCCAAGGCTAAGAAGCTGTTGTTGAGTTCAAGAGCCAGTTGAGCCAGGGCTCAAGCAAAGAATAAAAATGCTTATGTTAGACAATGTGCTAAGGTTAAGAAAAAAAAAAAAAAAAAAGGAAGTCACAACACATGGATTCACATTTTTCTGATCTGCAAAAATGGGATTGGATTTGTAACACTTCCCAAGTTTGAGTCTGCTCAGTGGTAGGATTCTGGAGCACAGTGATCTCTAGTAAGAGGAATTGACTATAATGACAACTACATTTTTATCTGCCAAATTTTGGAAGAGATCTGATCATTGTAGGTGATGTGTAGTACAGGAAGTTGTGCTATGAGAATGGAGAGCGGCTCTTGCTGCAAGCAGCGAAGGTTTTATTTCTGAATTTTGAGTAAAGCAGTTGCTAACACCCTTCTGTCAAGGAATTAAGGAGAAGCCACTGTGAAGTAAAGCATGAGTGTATCTGCAGAAAAAATAACCTGAAAATCATCTAGTGATTTCTTCAAGTCTCAGTTAAGGCACGAAGTGCTATCTCCATCCCGTTCTTACCTGTTCCCTTGCAGCTGATGTATGTCTTGACCAGAAAAAAATTCACAGCACAATCGATACCATCTATTTGCAACTCTTGTGATGGATTTCAAGAAGTACCCATATACTGGGAGGCTTCTGGAAGTGTCAAAGATAAGGGTTGTGAACCAGCAATATCATGTTTTTTTTTTTTAATGTGAATAAAAGGCAGATTCATTGAAGTGTTGGCCAAAGATTTAGAGAACCAGTGCAGATGGTAAAAAAAGTCTGTCTTTTCAAGAGTGTGAAATGATGTGGTTTGATGCAATCCCAGTGAAGGAGGGAGCATCTTGTTGAATTAAGAGGCTTTTTGATTCAGAGGTGGACACAGCAGAAACAGCTTTTCAGCAGCGTGGGTGCTTCTCTGCTGTATGTTCATAGGCTGCACCAACATGCTGACAGGTAGGCACGGACATGACACACTGCCAACGCTGCAGAGGCAACCAAAGGTGCATGCGCTACTGTTTTATTATGGGAGAGCCGGTTTAAGCAGCTATTAAATAGCAATGCAATTGAAACTAACTGAGAAGAGCAGGGATGTGAATGACAGACACTTGTGGCTTTCAGAGCAAGTTATTAGTACTGTAGGAAAGATTACTTTAACAGGTTAAAAAGAATCTCCTGTTAATATTTGCTCTCTTTAATTCAAGAGATTGTGTGGAAGTCTGAATGGTGGTGGGAACCTGGCTGCCAGGTTACTGATAGCTTCCTTGCTAGTATAGCAAATGTTGCTGGAAATAACTACATAGCTGTAGCTATAACAAAGCTTGAATTTTAATCTACTTCGCAGACATAGAAGCTTTCTGAATATTCATTGTTCAATAAAATGATGCAGTTAATAAGCGCTGGCCCTTTGAGACTGCATTTTGTACTAGACCTTGCACACTTGAGATTTACAGACTTTACTTACATCATTATATATTTAGTGTCAAATCTTGCAGAAAAAGTGGCAGAGATTAATTGGAAAGTGTGAGACCTGAGCATAATGTAAATGGTATAGAATAAGGTGTGGATACTGAACAATTATATAGTTGAGAAATTGGTTTCACTTTTGGTTTTAGTTTCCATACATAAAGAAGCAATGGGTATTAACAGTAAGAATCACTATAGATAAAATAAAGTATATTTAAAAAAAAAAAAACCAAACCCTGCTCATGTGAGTACAGAGCAGGCATGTCTTTGGCCTGACCTGTAAGAATAAGCTCTTGTTGCAGAGCTCAGCTCTCCAAGGATGTTATGTGTGCAATATAAAGAAACCAGGAGTTGTTGCGGTTTCATAATGACCTAAGCTGTAGTTATATGAAGCCCTCGGGGTGATTGTGAATTTATCTCTTAGTGATTCCTCCACTAAACAGCAGAGGGAAAGAGCCTGTGTTGTTTCTTGCTTTGTTGCATATACAGTGTATTATCAAGAACGATAGCCTGACCCCAGCAAACATACTGGGCTGGATGGACTGTTGATCTGATTCATAGGACATTTATTGTGTTGAATGTGCTTGTAGATATTTTGAGTTCGTTGACTTTTGATGTCTTTTGTCTCTTGTGGTTCTCCTTGCTCTGAAATTCTGAGAACATTAGTTAAGCAAAGTTTGGAAAGAAAATATTTTGCCTTCTGGGAGCAAGCCCTAACCACCAGCCTCTACAGGTATGCTGTGTTTTCAGCCTGTTTTGTTCTGAGCTCAGTGAGTAAATAAGTAGAACAGAACCAGCAGAAGATACTGAGTCATCCGTCTGAAAGCACTTTGTAACAGCTGCATTGAGGCTTTGTGAATAAGAGGTGTTGTCTGTATACTTGCTTAGCTACAACTTCATCATGTGAGGGAGGATACATAACAATTTGAGCTAGCAGAAGCGCTGCAGTCCTTTTCCTGACTAGGAGCCACCACTTGTTTCTGAAGCAGTGAATGATGAGGGGGCTTAGTCCCCTCAGAACAGAGGGATAAGTTAAACTGCAGTGTTTCAAAACTGTGGAAGTATCCTACCTACTGACTGATTGGACAGGAAGAGAACCACTGACACTAGGGATTTTGGAAGTCTCAAATTTTATTTCCTTGGGGTTTCTTACAAGTATCTAAAAGTTAAATGTGTAAAATATGGCCAAATAATTTGTATTGACATTTGTAGAGTTCTCTTTCTATTATTAATTTCCATGGAAGGAAAAGTGTAATTTTGGTCAGTCTGATCTCAAGTTTTTATTCTCTCTAACTTTTGACTTGGAATGAAAACTGAAAAATCAGTTCTTTACATATGCTGTCACCTGACTGTATGCAGCTGAATCTGTGGGAATGTAGGGCTGTGACTAGTATAGCTCGTAATAAAAGAATAAACTTGGCATTTGTATAACCTTTACTAAGAATGGCAAAACCCTAAATTACCTTTTAAGCTTAATTCTTCAATTATCATTCATATTATCTTTGCTTGCAAGTGAAATGGGGATAGCTACTCTGTGATAAACAATTTGGATCCCTTTCTGCGCAACTTGCTATGAAACCCTGAACCTACTGTGTTGTATTAAATCAATGCTAGGTTCACCGGAAGGTGACAGTATATCTCTTTAGCCTGCACAATCACAGTACCTTATTACTTTATTATACAGCAGCAATGGTTGTAATAAGTTCTGCTTAAAAAGGACAGATCTCCATTATTTGTGTTTTTGAAGTCTTTATTGGCTAAAAAGGCTTTGCTGAGCTATGTTTTATGGGAAGTTAAGTTACTGGAAAATTTAAAATGTCTTTTATTTTGGGACAATAATCAGCTGCATTCCCACTACAGCACAGTTATAATTCTTTGTTGGCACACACACATTTCACTGCAGCTAAAGGCCTGAACCATGGCCCAGTAAACTCAGTGATACCCTTAAATTAACATCAGTGGACTTTTGGATCAAGCTCCTAATGAATGATTTATTCATTTTAAAGACCTTACTTAGCTTTACTTCCATCTTATCGACTTCAGTAATAGGCTTTCTTGACTTAATCTGTCTTGAAACGTAGAAAATATTTGTTATTACAGGGTGTAAAATAACTAAATGTTTCACTTTCTCCTGCTATTAATTGCTACGACTTTTAAGGGCTGCTGTATATATTTTTGTTCTTAAAGTGTTTGTTATGACCTCTGTAATTTGGCATATGGAATAAGATATATTGTGCACATAGCATTAATGTTTTTGTTTTGTGATAAATTCAATAATGTAATATATAATTTTTGCTTTAAAGCTCCTTTTATTGACTGCTAGAGAACTTATATTCTAAGGTCTTCTAATGCAATTATCCTTGTGTATTTTTTAAAGATATGGTCAATTTAGAAATCTGGAAGAGAAGTCAAGGAATTATATGTACTTTAAATCTATTTTACAGTTTATGCAAGTATCTGCATATTTTTTTCACAATTTGAATTTTTCCAATTCCTCATTTCTATTTTATCTCTTGAAATCCTAAGTCTGTTATAGAACCAAGTCTGTACTCCCGTAGGCACTCTGGGCTCTGACAGAGGGCAATGAGACTTGCGGTCATGGCTAATAATTGCTTATTGCAATTTTGTTTTTGTTTTGCACCTAGGTGAAATGTCAACAAAAGTGCCAAGCATGAAACTGAAAATTGATCCTCGGGATCTGCAGATCCAGACGTTTACAGTGGAGAAATTATTGGAACCATTGATAATTCAGGTATTTTAGTACTGCAGAAAATAAATTGGATAACCATAGAGGAAAGGGAATAAGGCTGAAGAACTTTGGCTAAGGACACTATTATGAAAGGCATACCCACAGCTCTTCTGTACTTGTAGTTTACTCTGGCTCAGAAATTGTCCAGGAGGATCTGTCTTCTTCCAGATTTGGTCATTCATTTAGTCACTTCCACTTTTTTGCAAATGCACACAGTATATCATAGCAAGTATTGCATGTTCTAGCTAGTCTCTTGTACAGTATTATCTAGTGGATGTTTAAATGTAGAGTACACTGCAAATGGATTTCCAACACATGAAAAGTTTCATATTGTAAGGAGTGGACAGAGTGGAAAAGAAGAGCCTTGAAATCTGTAGGTGAGTTTCTTTATCTGGATTTTGAAAAGAATTGCATTCTGTTGCAATTTTCAAAGAGGTGCCCTAAGAACAGTGCAGTTGTTGCATATTGTATGAACCTATTTTAGTACTTTTCCTTCCAACTAAAGAAAACTTGGACCGAGGGATTTACAAAAATGCTTTCAGGTTTGTTGACAAAATGCTCTTTTTAGGAGGAGCAATTTTACTGCATATTCCAGTTCTATTTCAAGTATTCACTGGTTAAATATGGAGTGCTTAGTGTGTTAAAGATTCTCTCATTATCTCTATATTTGGCATAGATTAGAAATGTCTTTTTTTAATACAATGGAAAGGACCTACTTGAAGACTTGACCTCATTTTGCAAATAATGTACATAACTAAGAAAGTGTTAAAAGACCTCTGTAGCAATATGTTACAGGGTAAAGAACAGAAAGGACATCATCTATTTTGAAACTCAAGCTATTTTGAATTTTGTCTTTGTTGTACTTAGAACAAAGATGTTGGTACTTGCATTTAATTAGTCAATTACACTTAGCACAAGGATGCCAGCTTATCACTGTCCTTCAGCCCTGCCAAGATGATGTAGATCAAACTACTTGTCACAGCTGTGCACTGCTTATTTAGTGTTCTTTTCCTGGTGCCTGAAGGTACGGTTACATGGCAGTCATTGCTCCTGCAGTTTGCGTAGGTACAGAAAGGTGTGACTTCATTCAGAATTTTCTTTCACTTGCTGATGTACAAAGAATGCTTTGTTGTTTTTCAGGTTGTGAAGGTGGTCAGGTATAATAGCTATGAAGTAGTTTCAGTGGTTGGTTGATGAAGCTCTTTCCAAGGTCTTTGAGAGTAATGCCTCTTAGAAGACAATAACTTTTTGTTAAATAGATTATGTTAACAATTAACAAACGAAACTGATACTGGGAGGATGACCATTGGTAAATAGAGCAAAGCCAGACTGAATACTGTACTCTAGCTGTTATTCTATTTATATACATGTAAGATTTGGGGGGGTGTACAGCTTATTAAAAAAACGTAAGAACATATCTACCAAGTTTTCTGTTATTTCCATTTTTTCAATTTGCAACTTTTCTATTTAAAAAAAAAAAGAGATAAATAAAAGCGTTTTAATTAAGTCTGAAACAATTATTATTGTACTTGGACAGATACTAAAGGAAAAAAAATTTTTTTTTTCTCATACAACTCATGGGCTTCATTTGACTGCACTCAGCCACTTAGGTACATGGTAAATTTTGTTATTCCAGGAATGCACTTCTTTTCACACGCACTGCTCCGATGACATCTTTCCTTCTTTGTCCTGGGGGCCACTCCTTTGCATGCTGTTTCCCGGGACCTGCCAAAGGGTGGTGACCAGATACAGGGGAACAGTCAGATTATAATTAAAGAGGAAGCACGTAATGATTGGAGGGAAAAAGAATACAGAGGTGAAAGATGAGGACAATAAAGTGATGAGTATGGTGTGATGGTTCTTATGTTCATTTGGACTTTCATGTTGGAAGAGTCCTGTATTTATTCCAGAAGTGCTGTATGTGCTCAAAAAGCTAGGAAAAGCAAAGAGGTGTTGATCACTTTTTATAACAGTTCTAGGAAAAGTTGCTTTTAAAAATCAGTTAATTCATTGAAATAAGTTTGTCTTTAACAAATAAAGTTGTATTCTCGCCATTTGAAACTTTTACCTGTCCCTAACTCATCGAGTTTTTTATTCATTTTTCATTATCATCTTCAAAACTACTTCTCTTATTTTTGACTTGATCTTCTTTTCCTCTTTTACTCATTTGTCCCTTCTGGAAGATTCTTTTCTTCAGAAACTAACCTTTTCTTTTTATCATTACTTCAATTCCAGCTTTTATTAACTGAGCTGCCTCTCACTCATTTTGTCTGCCTTTATTTATTTATTTTTGCCTAGGTGTGATTGACGGTGTAAAAAACCTCAGTTAACAGTTCAGTGGTTTGTGGGGAGTCATCAAGCTGGAGCATCATATGTGGATGGATTATAAAATTAGTTTCAGAGTAGTAGGAATAGATGTTGTGATAGGCTGCATTTTAAAACCTCTCTTGTATACCAGTAGGTCAGACTGAGCTCAGGCAGCGGCAACACTGTGGGTATTTTTAGAGGAGATGAAGAAATGTAAATTTTGGCCTGAGTTTTGCAGGGTCAAAGAAACCTGACAAAACAAAGAAATAGAGTTCCAGAACAAAACAAAGAAACCATCTGATTTTTTTTTTTTTTTAAAGCTCTTATCAAGCATCTTTAAAAAGCTTGAGTCTGTTAAAAATGGAAATGCGTTGGTTCAAAGAGAATACGATTTTGGCTGTCTTTGACCTTAATACTTTGTTTGTTTCATAACAGAAGTGTGGAAAGGAAACTTGCATTTTGAGTGGGAAGGAGACAAAAAATGTTGAAAATGCAAAAGCAGAGATTAAAACTCTAATACTCAATGAAGGATGATTGAGATGCTGGAAAGGCAATAAATGAAAACTGATTTATGATTAGAAAGAGAATCAGATCAGTCACAGATAAAAATGAATAATAATATTATGCTCTGGCCTGATTCACTTAGCTGCTGCTGCTTTGAACACAGTTTAACTTTATTTTGAGATTTATGTTCTAATTTATTTATTTAATAGTCTTGTAATGCTCTGGTAGGAAAGAGGCAGTAGAAGTGTTTGAGCTTCTCTGAAGTCTGTCCTAGCCAGTTATTCTGTTAGAGCAATCATTAGGTTAACAGCATCAGCATGGGAGAAAATGAAGGCAAAAGCAGCCTATGTAGAAGTAACTTTGCAAACGACTTTGCTAGATTCTCTCTCTTCTCTGCAATCTGCAGTTGGCAGTTGTGATCACTTTGAAACTGTGAAAACAGTATGACACATTGTTATGTATAAAACCCTCTCCGACTTGGCAATGTCTCCATCCTTGGAATAAAACAATGCCCCTAAACTACAATGTTTGAGAGACTGCAGGGGCAGCAGTCTCACTGCCTTTCACTCTTTGCATCCCAAACAGTGGCCTGACCTGGGGTGCTAAGTTCCAATAGTGCTGTGCAGGGCTCTGCAGAAATAGACACTCATATGTTGGAAGTGGCATAACTGCATTAGTGTAATTCTGTGTCCAGCCTTATAAACTGTACTCTCATGGGGATGTTCTACGAGCTGCACTCTGTTTTCTAGGGGTTGCAAAAAAGTTTCTTTAATCCTGTCCAATTGCCCCCTTACCAGAAGAGGTTCCCTCTGTCTATGACTTTTATTTTATTCCAGGTGCTTTGAGGACATTAATTTTGAAAGGAAGGCTTTTAGGTGAAGTTCTCTATCAATGCATCTGGCACATTAAAAATGAT
Organism: Phoenicopterus ruber ruber; assembly: GCA_009819775.1. Taxonomy (NCBI): domain Eukaryota; kingdom Metazoa; phylum Chordata; class Aves; order Phoenicopteriformes; family Phoenicopteridae; genus Phoenicopterus; species Phoenicopterus ruber. The sequence continues at coordinate 5,285,150 of CM020221.1, forward strand.
TGTTGTCAAAATTGACATCATTCAGCTGGCAGGTTCCTTGATGTAAATTGGGTATGTGCTCAGACAAACAATCTTTCCTTAGTTCTGGGCTTTTATCAGACATGCACTCTGTCATGGAGCAATTAGTGTGAAGCAATCAGTAGAACATAAAATGTTTTCATTTGCATAGCTGATGTCTAATATTTGTCATGCTTGTGCTAGATTTACTCACAAAATTTAACAATTAATGTAATGGAAAATATCCTCCTCTTTTATCTCATCCTCAGAGCCTGAAGTCTGTTTAATCTCTTTGCTATACTATGTAATGATTACAGTTATGGCTAGGTATAAATTTGCTTCTGTAGCAAACTAGTATAAGACTTTTTTCCTTTTAAATTTATGTACAAGTATAAGTTTTGAAAGATACGACTTGATGAGATTCATATAGCTTCATTAATTCGTGCAGGCAACACTTCATAACTGCCTTTGCAGTCATTGCAAGTCTTACAAGCTGTAAATTTGCCACTTATTTGGATATTGTATCGAAAGCTCGCTCTCTATATTTATGTATACACACATACACTCTTAATATATATGTATTGTGTGTGTGCATACATAAGCAAATATTTGTAAGAGCTTTTCCTTGCCAAACCTCTTGCTTCCATCTCTTTATATTTTATGCATACATATGAGCTAAGGGAAGTTTATGGCTGCAAGAGAGAGGTGAGTTTTACAGAATATGTGGAAACATCCATGTATTTTAGAGTCCCTTACATCACTGATGAAAAGTAGACAAGTTGAAAGGCATTTATTCTCTCATCTGTCATCCACACTGACAAGTTTGCTCACACAGAAAATGTACACTGTTGGTTTTAGTTCTATGTATGGTGAGTTTTCTTTATGCACACTGGAAGTGATTAACCAGAATTTATTTGCATGGACAATACTTAGGATTTGAAACAGTGTGCAGGGGGTTCTGCTGTTGTCATTAAATCACTGAGTTCATGTCTTGTTTTTTCAAATGTCTAGGGATTGCAGTTACACTGAACTAAATTTTAAACAAAAAAGAATGTTTTAGGATTGATGCTTTAAAATACTTTTATATTAATATCAAAGATGAACCAAATCTTTTGATACTCAAGGTACCAAGACATAGTTTCCTTAACTACTGCAATATTAAAAGATTGTCTGTAAGGGCTGGCAGGAACTGAATATAGCATTGGAGGAACTGCCACACAGTTCCTTAGGAATTCAGTATTTGGGATAACCACGACAAAAAATCCCACTCCTTCAGTCTAATAAATAATGGCAATTAACAAGCTACAACAATGTGATTCAGCTTTGCAACTGTGATGGCATATGGGCTTGAAAATCTCACTTAAAAACCCCTTGTGCCTCTAGCACAACTCTGTTGCCCCTACCAGAGACACAAAATAACCTCTTGACAATGATTTCCATTGAATGCTGGGAGACCTGCTGTGTATGGCAGTAAGAAGGTGTTAACAACTGGGAAATGCAGTCAGGCATGAGCAGGATTAATGGGGATATGTTTTTCTTTATAATGATATCATTTTGACTGTGTATTCTGCCACTACAGTACAAGCTGTGTTGACAATGGATCTAAAGGGCACACTATATTAGCTACTGTGTAGTTCAGTTCTTTCTGTGTAGGATTCTGCATTGGAATTCTGTGTTAGAGAATTCAGAATAGTTTTTCTGTGTTCCTTAATCTCCATGAGCCAAGAACTAGCTATCAAATTTTGACTTGTATTTGAGATCAGAAGCTGCCTTTGATATTTCCTGAGTGTGATGCTGAAGGTGAAGGGTCTTACAATCAAGAGTTTTCACTTGCAGGAATGATTATTTGTCATATTTTTCCATTTGTTTTGTTTCCTTTCCTCTTCCCCCAAAACATATGAATGAACAGTACATAGAATGGTATTTTACATAAAAAGGAGACTACAGTAAAAATCTGAGAAATAGAATATATTATTTTCTGGGAATGGCGATTAAATAGTTAAGACACTTTAAAAATGTTTTTTACTTGATAGGTTTTTGGGGCAGCTTCTAATTTTTACAGTGTTTTATGCCTTTCTCATTGGAAGTATCAGCCTATAATCTCTTTAACGCGCTTTTAAAAATATGATCATTGAAATGGCATTAAATGCTCTAGAATTAACATTAGAGGGTTTGTAAAAATAAAAGATAGTAAGATTCTTATTCCCAGTGCACGCTCTACCAGATGGCTGATTTATGTGCAATAAATAATTTCATTTACTTTCTTTTGAGCCACAGTCAGAAAAATACCCAAGCCCTCTTTAACAATCTGAGCCAGAGTTATTTATGTTGCGGTCTCCCTTGTGACATGCCAAAGCAGTTGATGTCAAGTGGCTGGTTCTTTTTCCCCCCAAAATTCCCCATGAATGATGTAGGGGTCAGGGCTTTTGTCTTTCAAAGATATGTTTATAGAAATGCTTTCCAGAGGATGTTTGTCAGTTACTTTTAAAAGTACTGATTCATGAAAAGCACTAAAGCGCATGAATTCATGAACCAGATCCAAAGGTGAGCTAGGGCACGGCTAGCGTGCTTCTCATATACCTGTGAATGGAGCCCTTTTCCATAGACCAGCTCAAACCACAAGCTCTACTGCAGCCATTAGCTAAGTTTGCCTGCTGGACTAAGAAATTCATGCACAGCTTTTGCTTTGCTTAGACAATATGTTTGATGATTGAAATGCCATTTAATAAAATGAAGCAATTGTATACGTATGAAATGTGTTCATTGAGCTCCAAGACTAGATCTGTACTTAATATTATACTATCTGTGTTCTGGTACGGAGAACAGAATAGAAGGAGGATTAAAAAACTTCAGTGAACTTAATGAAAATAAAGTATGTTTTAAAATATCTATGTAACACTTCTCTCTTAAAATCTTTTAGGAGTCTTTCCTTAGTGTGACAGCTCAAGCAATGCCTTAGAGACTAGTCTGCTAGAAACATTCTGTTGGAGTGTGGAGGCTGTGCTCAGATGATGAGGAATGTGGAGTGGGATGCTATATAAAAATAAGTTCATTATGGATGATGAAGTGCATTGTTAAAAAAACATAATTTGGACAAAGCTGCAGTAAACTTACATTCTGGGTAAAATGATGTACAATTTTAATGTTGAGAGCCCCCCCCAGAATTCTGAGGTGCTGAGTTCTGACCACTGTGATCCTCCTTTGTAAAAAGAGAAAGCATTTTGAAATGTGTCTATACTCATTTTGGGTATTTGCTTCTGAGATAACTTGGGAGATTTAAGCCGGAAGTATGGGAAGATTCAGCACTGATTATAATTCCCGCCTTGGCTGAAGCCTCCTTAGATAGCATTAGTAATTTTTGTTCTGTCATGATGAAATTTTAAAATAAGCAGCATCAGGAGTTTGCATCAGGGTTAATATGACAGTGAGATTTCTATTGACTTTTCTTTGATCATACAGAAAGAAGAATAGAAAGATGAGGCATATCAAGTAAAATTACCTGTCAAATTTGATTCAATAGTTTTGCCCATTCTCAGTATGTATCCTGAGCTTGCCTGTCTCTCTCTAAAGCAGGGGGACTCTCATTGCTTATTCTCACCTATATTAATTTGATTTTTTAAAATTTGAGAACAATATAAATTGACTTATTATAGAACTCGCATCACTATTGTCTTTTTTGTTTCTTTTAAATGTAGGTTACAACACTAGTGAACTGTCCACAGAATCCTTCTAGTAAGAAAAAGGGCCGTTCCAAAAGAGCTCGTGTCTTGCTAGCTTCTGTGGAAGAAGCCACTTGGAATCTGTTGGACAAGGGGGAAAAAATTGCCAAGGAAGCAATTGTGTTTAAAGAGGAACTTCATGCAGCACTTGCTGATGTCCAGAAAGAGAGTAAGTATATGACAAATAATTTAGGCACCGCAAGGAATTAGTTTAACCGTGTAACACTGGTATCAAAATGAAGCTAGGATATCCATGAAAAATATGTTTTGATGTGCAAATATCTGAACTTTGAGTTGTCTAACTGTATGTTCTCAGATACCACTTACAAGGAGGTAAAGTGTGCAAGCTGGGCCCCATTGTGGAAAACCATTTATATCGGTGGAAATTTTGGGGTGTGGTGTGTGTGGTTTTTGGTTTTTTCTTTTTTTTTTTTTCTTCTCCTAATGAAGACAGGACGCCCCTTGTTAATTTTGGTGGCTGTTAAGCACAAGTTTAAGTTAATGTATGCTTTAATGCTCTCCTTGAAAAGAACTGTTTACCTGAATCTGGGATTAAGGCCTTTTAGTTAAAAATTTAAAAACAAATCTTCCCTCTTTTGCGCAGTAGTAAGGACTTAATTTGGGAAAGTGTAATAGTCCTGTTGGGAGGTATGTTTTGAGACTTCAGTAGGAGGAAGATGGATGCTTTAACCTGCTGTAAGAGTCATCCCCTCATGATAGAGCAGCTCATCTTTGAGCTCATTCTGTTTCCTCATGACCTGTCTCCCCATTTCCAACCAGACTCCCAGAATAGGACTGTGTTTTATGATCCGCTGAGGACATTGCATTAGCCCCTTTCTTTCAGACTCTTTGTTGCTTTGTTGATTTTTACCCTCCCTGTGGATAATTGGAGCCTATTGGGTGAATATGAAGGCCAGGCTCAAATAGTAATCAGCTGGATGACAAACATCCAGAATGTGTTTCTGCAGAAACCAACCTTGAAAACTGATTCAGGAGAAGGTTTCGGAGGAACAAGGGGACAGTAGAGTAATGGTTTTAGTGACTGGTCATTTGAGAATTATATCCTTTCATCAGTGCCCCGTGAATTTTGTAAACAAATGGTTCCCAAGGGTTGCCTGGAATCAGATTGAGGGGCTGATGAAAGCCTTCCCAAAGAAGTGGGAGCAGACAAGCAAAGAGCAATGGTCTGCACCGTGAAGTTCTTGTCAGGCTGTGTTATTGAATGAGCTGGCAACCAGGCTTGGTTTTATCAAGGGGCAAAGTGGGCTTCAGTTGCCTTTTCACTCCTGAGCAGTGTGGTGTATGTTCTTATGCCATGTGACAACTTGTGCCTGAAGGACTGCGTGTTAGTCATTTAAATCAGGTCTTTAGATCACCCCGTTCTTGCTAAAGTTGCAACTTAATCAGGATTTTTATTTTTTTAATTTTGTCTTCCTCCATGTGCAGCTGAGGCGGTTTCTGAGTCTCTGCTGTTGCTCAGGGTAGTGATTACTAGCTATTGGCTTCCTCTGGATCCAGAGGTGGCTGCATTTTAGAGTTTGATATATGCATATGGTGTCTGAGATACCTTAAGGTCCTTTGTGATTAAAAGCGTTATGACCAGCAAATATCATTGTTATCTGTCACACCGATCAGCTGAGGCTTTTAAAAAAATCACTCATTTTGGAGTACTCTTAAAATGTTAGCCCATCCATTCCAGGCTGATAACACAAGACAAGAATAAAATATATAGTTTTATATTGATTTTTATACATAGATAATATAAAAATATTTCACATTTTCAATTTATTTATTGATTCTCAGCCAAGACCAGAGATAACATGGACTTAACTTTCTTTTAAAATGTATGAGGTGTATATAATCTACTTTATGTATTATTTATTTTTGCGGTTATCACCTATCGTTATGCAATGACAAACTGAATGTTCACAGCCGATCTTCCTCCAAGGATTTGCCAAACTGCACAAGTTAAAATTAAGAAGTTGGTGAACAATTGTAAAATAAACAGCGGTTTGTTAATTTTGCAGATATTTTAAGTCCTTTGAAGCTGTGTATTATTTTTAATTTGTGGTATGCCACAACATATGTAACTTTATTGCCTGTTATTCAAGTCACATTCTGCTGTTGTTAAATGTCTCATGTTGTTTACTTCAAGCTCTTTGAAAGGATGTGGGTTGTAAACTGTGCTTGCATGCAGTCACCTGCCGTGCATGTTGTAGCGTATAGTATTTAATTTTCTGTGGGCACATTTTTCTGTGGTGACTGGCAGGTATTTTTATTAATATGTTTTTGAATAATTTATGAATTTTTGCATGTGGCTACAGCTTGCATTTACTGTGTAGTGGAATTTTGAAACAATGCTCTAGATAATTTCACTCGGGTGTGAACCAAACTGTCAGTGCCAGAGTTGCGCACCAACATCAGGAAAGAATAAATACTGTCTCACCTCTTCTCGCATTTTAGCTTGTTGAGTTGAAGACTGTAACATGAGAATTTAATGCTTATTTCTTTTGTATGTCAATCGCCAGTGTGAGAATGCTGCTTTATTACTTTTGGAGCTCATTAATAGGGGTTCCTTTAAGAGGAGTGATAGACTCTTTTTCAAGCTACTGCTGATAATCCTGTTCATAATAATGTTTTGGGAAAAAAGGGGCAAATTAGTAGGATAAAAGTGAACAGTGGAGATAAGATGAATAGAAGATTTGTCATATTTAATTAATGTGATGCATTAGTCTTCTATGTCTTCTATGTCATTTAATGTCTTCAGAAATGGGGACATGGGTATGGCTTTGCTAACTACAGTTTGGTCTTGACAAACACTGTCAGTAGATGGGATTTTGGTCTCAAATTCAGTTAAGTTCTATTAATGACATCTAAAAGAAGGTGTGGCTATAATGGATGGCAGGCACATTCCCTGGATAAATCTAGTTTCTGCTTCCTTGGACATCTGTGAAGTTTTACCAAAGATTTATAGTCTTGAGGATGATCATTTTAATACAGAGGTCCTCTGCATTTTTCTTTGAGTTTCCTCTCAAAGTGCTTTTTAAGGCCTATCTCTATCCACAACTTGAGTCACCGCCTTCTGGAACTCTACTAAATGAGCCACCAGGCAGGCCTGTGGGTGGTGGACTATGTGCATCACCCAGAAATCCACTAGCCTAGTAACTGGAGAACTGCCGTGTTTTCCTGTTGATCTAGATTGGTGAAGCTTTGTTAAAGGGTACTCACGTTCACATTTTTATTCTAAAATAGTGTAATAAACCCAAATATAAGTATCCTGAAAAATTCTCACTGCCAGATTTCACATATATAGCATTTCAAAAAATTGCCTTCTGACTCATAATGTGCTGTGAATTAACAGTAAAATAATTGACCCCTATACAAAGGAATAAGAAGCATTGTTCAACCATGAATGCTTCTGACACTAAACATCAGACTATAATTAATGTCCCGATTCTGATATTTAATCAATTTTAAGACAAAACAGTGATGTAGTTTATGTGGGGAAACGTTCTCTTAGCAATTTGTGTTAAAGTCTAGTGTTATACTTAGGATAATGATTTTTTGCATTTACGTCAAGGTGTAATTGCTTATAGTTTTCAAAATGTTGTACAGGCATAGCTAAAATGTTTGGTATTTATTGCCATTGCTTACTGACTATATATGGTCAGAAGCACAACAGTTGTTGTCTGTGTTGTTTCTATCTATTGCAATGTCTATGTTCCATGCGTTTAGCTGTTATCATGCTCAAGTGTGTTCCTAGATAAGCCTTTCATCACACATAACAGTGACTTGAAAGCAAGTTACGTGCTGGAGTTAAATTTTGAGCCTTCAGTTGCTCTTTAAAAGGAAACTAGAAAAAATAATTTGATATTTCGAATGTCCATATTTAATGTCTTTTGACATTAAACCGGAGAGGCAAGACTTTGATGGCATGGAAGAAACTACCATTCCTTGGCAAGAAATGGGGAGTGTACTGTAAGGATGTTTACTAAAGGAAGGGGATAGTGATCTCTTGTATCGTACTATATTCTTATTTGTCCGTCCCCCCCAAATCTTAAAAATAAGCTTAGCTTTCTCATTCTACATTAAGAGGTACATGTGTATGCTCTGCATCTAAGGGACTTTCATTCTGGGAGACAGAATTTAGATATTCAAGTGGCTTAAAATAATCTGTGCTGTACAGCCTTTTCATCAAACCAAGAACAGATCCCTTGTAGAAAAGCTTCTGACATCACCATTGCTGGATCAGGTGTCCCTGAGTGGGAAAGGGGGAATGAAGAGATGGGTGTAAGGCATGAGGGGGGTGTGTGGTGGCTCTGATTACACATTAGGAAGAACTGTATGAGCTGTGGAAGTGGAACTTCCTGGTATGGAGCAGTGAAATAATTGCAGTGCAACAGAATACAGTGGTATCTGAGTGGGGTAAGAGGCTGTGTGGCAGGAGAAAAATGTCCTGTAACATCTACAGAAAGCTATTGTGAGAATCTGAGTTATCACGGTGTTGATACCTCCTGCATGTTCCTAATACTCAATCTGCTTTGTCCTGACACTGATAGTGTCACTTCCAGCTGGCTGACTGAGCTAGAATCCTTTATTTGCTGTAGCAGATGGAGGTGGTATTTGTGGGAGCAGAACAGGTGATTATATTAGTGACTAGTATTGTTTAATCTCTTGTTTTTAGAAAGGGTAGGTTGTTTTGTGCTCTGACGTGACATTGACTCCCAACCTTCTCTGGTACTGATTCTGCTTATGTATTAGTTCATACCTGAGGAACTTGAGGCTGCAAATACTAGTGTAAATCAGAGTTTATAACTTTTCTATTATTGCTATAAACCATTGTGTGTGGGGTGTGTGTGGTCCCCCCCCCCCCCCAAGTTTGAGACTAGGATGTTTGAAGTCCTCTCTTTTTACTGACTCTGGTATGTCCCTCCCTCCCTTAGTCAATGGGCTCCCTTTGACAACTGTGTTTCTCTGGAACTGTAAATCCACCAGCCTCTAAGGGTGCAGTTCACAGGAGTGGGTGACAGGACTCTCTTGGCAACAATACCTCCTTGTGAGAGGACACAAGAATGGCTTAAAATTCACTGCATTCCATGTGGATTTCACACTGCTACAGTTAAAAAATGCGAGGAGAAAGCCAGATGTAAAAACAAACAGAAGAGAGAGAAATGTGATGCTTAGATAGGATTTAGTAGGAGAAAGAAAATCTATTCAGAGAAATAAAAGAAGAAAGCATAATTCTGATAGTCTTGCCTAAAACAATAAAGAACATTTAGCTGTTGTCAGAGCGTGATGTTGAACACTGTCTCTGAGGGGTGCTCACTGACTGCAGTTGGTAGTATTACTGCAAGTATCTGTATAGACAGATTGCCTGCCATCGGCTAGCAGCCCAGCAGAAGCGTGTACCTTTTGTCAGCTCTTTGCCAACAGCAAATTTGCCAACAGGCTTACAGTTGACTTGTTTTTAAAGGAAACTTCATGTAAGCTTTTGGATATTTTTCATGCTGGATTAAAGTGTATGGGTCCTCTAACTTTTTAAAAAAATTACCTGTGCTTGAACTGTGTTTTTTACCTTTCCCTACACCTGAGCATAGTGGGTTTTTTTGGTTTGTTTTTGGGGTTTTTTTTGGTAAGTATGTGTAAGTCGCGGTCATTTGACAGTAGCAGTAGCTGTCAGTAGCCGATCAGCTAATGGTAGTAACACCGTTTACTTTGGGAGTCAGCTATCTGTGTGTGCTGAATAGAGTCTTGGAAGTATCTGCCTTCCAATAATCATGTAGTTATGCTGTATCTTGACTTTGGTTCTTTGAATTGCTTCGCATTTGAATGTCTAAAATAATTGAAATACTATGAATGCTTCCCTATTTTTCCCACTAAAAGGGCACTGTCTTTGATGTTTCATTGTTTGTGACAAATGTAATTATGGAAGAATATCCACTTGATGGGAATTACAGTAAAATAGATGAAATTGCATCGAACTGTCATGCCGTCTACTGCGTTTTAAGAAAGTTCTAACATCATGTTGTTGTTGTCATTTCATGTTGTTTGTACTCATAGCTCCTATCTGCCTAGGCTGCATCTCATAGCTCTGTTTTAGGGTCATGATTTTATACTTGTTTATCTGGTCATCCCAGCTTATGCCCAACTCATTTCTAAGGGATTTGTCATATTCAGACCCTTCTGGCTTGTCTTTGCTCACACGCTCAATCGCAGAATGGTTAGGTTGGAAGGGACCTCTGGAGGTCATCTGGTCCAATCCCTCAGCTCGGGCAGGGCCAGCAGTCTGCCCAGGACCATGTCCAGTCAGCTTTTGAGTATCTCCAAGGATGGAAACTCCACCATCTTCCTGGTCAACCTGTGGCACTGCTAAGTCACTCTAAACATTAGAAAACATTTTTTTCACTGTGAGACGGAACCTCCTGTGTTTCAGTTTGTGCCCATTGCCTCTTGCCCTGTCACTGGGCACCACTGAGAACGGTCTGGCTCCATCTTCTTTGCACCCTCCCTTCGGGTATTTATATATACTGATAAGATCCCTCTGAGCTTTCTCATCTCTAGCCTGAACAGTCCCAGCTCTCTTGGCCTTTCCTCATATGAGAGGTGCTCTTGTCCCTTAATCACCTTTGTGGCTCAAGTACCTAGAAGATACTGGTATTGAAATGGTACTATCTTCAGATTTTAGGATTATTTGAGGTTTTGAAGTGTCTCAGGTGCTTGAAGAACACCCAAATCCATACGGCCATTCTCTTCTGGAAGGCACAATAGCAGAGACCTGGGCAAATAATCACATGTGGGGCCTGTGAACGTGCAGTTCAGCCTTGTGTTTATGGGTAGGGGGAAACATTACGTTAGAGGTTTCTGAGGAGCTGCTGTGCTGTCAGAAGATTGTCTTTTTTGTTCCCAACTTCTATTAAATATTCGTGGTAATAGCACTGTCTCCTATCCTCAGCTAAGCCGTATCTCACTTTGCTCCTGATCCATTCAGTTACTAAATCATAGGCTCACCATTCACTCTGGGCTTCTCACACCTGAGTACTTTCACTCCTTCCTAACCAACCAGTTCCTTCTGAATCTGTAGCTCTGCTTTCCTGGGCAGTTTTGTTTGGACCACTTTTACTGTGCACAAAGAGACTCTACTAGCAGGACATACAGAACTTAAAAAATAAAAAGTAATTGGTTATTGGCTAACGCATGCACTAGATTGCTCAGTCAATCATTAGTCTTAGCCAAGTGTTAACGTATTTATTACCCCCAGTAATGCTGGCCAGACAGTTGTCAGTCATGTGGGAAAATGTTGGCCTGTGCTCCTTTGGAACAGTGGCTCAGTCTTGCAGAGTTGTTATCTTGCAAGTTCCTGCGTGTCTTTGCCTAAGGTTTATAACTTTTCATGTCAGTATTTTTTCCTCTTGGATTGTTTGACTGCTAATTACTGCTATCTCTACATCTCCACTTCTGTCTGTGTTTTTACTTATCTTGTGTGATGTTAGCTAACATACTTTCTTGCACCTTACCAAAAATCTTCTCAGCTAGGGTCACACAGTTGTGCTACACCAAACTAGCCCTTGGATCACAGATGGCTGAACCATAGGACTGAGGATTCCAGTCTTCCTCTGGTTGGTTGATTCTCTCACTCTTCCCCCGTCCTCCTCCAAACTTTCCTCTCAAAGTAACCAATTCTATTTTCTTTTCTTATTGCTTTCCCTTCATTAATTCTCTTATCAGTTTCTCCAGACTTAACTAGTTTTCAACAGAAGTTCTTCTGAACTGCAGCGGATTCTGTGCCTAAGAAGTTTTAAGTTTCCCCCAAAGGTCACCAAGTTGACTTACTACTTATCCTTTTATCCTGAGAAGTATGTGAGGTTAACAGACCACGTTTATCTTGGGCTACAAACCTATTTGCAAATCTGGCTTAAAGTGCTGAGTAAAAATAAGTTAATAGCTGCTTTGCCTTTGCTTGGATGGCACAAGACACTGCAAAAGTAGTGAATCTTGTCTGCTTGCTTACCTTGTAAATAAATGCTAATAAATAACAAGTAGTAAAATACTGCATGCTGTTTTCTTCCTCTCCTTATAAACACTTCAGATGTTCTCTGTGTCTGAAAAAAAAAAAAGAGTGAGTCCATAAATAGCGGAACAAGGAGAGCCTGTCTTCCTTCAAATTTACGTCTCAACACTTCTGTAGATTCTTTGAAGCTCAGTAGTAGGTGAGCTTTTACTGCCAGCCCCAGCTTTGACAGGACAAACAGATGGTAGTTAAATACTATGAAAATAAAATGGAGACAGTTTTTGTTATTCATTGACATTGCTTGTTCTCAGAAATTTGGAAAGCTTTCTTTCTATTTGAAGTCATAAGACAAAAGAAAGGGCAAGGAGTTTAGTTTTATGATAGTGTGTATGCACTGCATTTCCCATGTCCTTATTAAGGCACAATGAATTTCCAGAGTTAGTATCTTTAATTCCTACTAAAACTTCCCAAATTGCTATTAATTTATTAACACTTGTATTAGCCACTTTCAAAAATACATCTAAAGATATGTATGTATGGAAGCAGGATTTACTCTCTCCATTTAATCCCCCCCCCCCCCCCCCCCCCCCCCCCCAATTACTGGCCTCAAATCAGTGCTTTGAAACTTTTAGTACTGAAAACAGTACTCATCTGGAGAGGTGTTTCTGTCCTTTGCAGATGGGGAAATAAAAAAACCTTAAAAATTGGTTGTTCTAATTAATATTTGATTTTTATTTCCTGTAGTTTTATTTGTTGTGATGTGCTCAGCTGTGGTGCATTATCTCACCAACTGCCAGAGAAAAGTTCTAATTTGCTGTCCTGAGCACAAGAAATTGATATTTTTAACTTTCACTGTTTTGTGATGTAGCAGAACCAGATCTCAAATTAGTGTGATTTTTATTTATTTATGGAGTTTGCTAAGTACGTACTTAAGATACATGATTTGCACAAAGACTTTAACAAATCCAAGAGAAAACCAGAGAGCACTATTAAAGGTGAGTAGTCCTGGAAAACTGATGAGTTTCAGCATGTTGGAAGTATTCAGTGTTCTGAGAATCAGACTGGCACTAGCTCAGGTGCTAGTATGGGGACTCTGTAGTAATTGGTAGGTTTATTTCTGTAATTTTGCTCAATATTTTTCTCAAATGCAGTTTCTAGTTTCTTGTTTTTTCTCTGAATCTTGAGAAATGAAGTCACATATAGAACCAGTCTGGCAAACTCTGGTGCACTTGCATAGTTCTCATTCAGTTCTGAGCGAGGGAGCACATAAAAGTCTATATCTATGTCCCTTATGCTTGTATGTATTTCTAGGAATATGCATTAATTACTGATTGTATGTATTTTGTACCAACCTTGTTGGCTAGTTTTTGATTTGAGGACTCCAGAGCTTATAAAAACACATACTTGGTTCAGGTAGCAAAACTCTTTGCATGACTTTAGCTTTGACTTTACTGCCAGGTACTCTGAAGTAGACATGCCAATAGTGTTCCTGCATGAGGCCTGTCCAGACTTCTTGCCTTTGAGTGAAGCTATACAGTGCTAAGGGTACTGTGAATTTTATTTCAGCAGGCAATATTCTCTCCTTACTTTTGGTCAGAATTTGTAGAACAAAATGAAACAAAAATTACATGTTCCTGTACTTTCTCTTTCTATGTAGAAAACCTCTGTGATACAAGTGACTGCTTGGAGAAACATACCCCATTCTTATACCAAAACTTAGGTAATTTAAATATAGATAGAAAGAACATTGCGTAATAAACAAAGGATTTAACTCTGGAGCAATATCAAATTTTTTAAATGCCATATTTTTCTTTCCTGTTGCATCCAAAATCCAGGACATGCTTAAGGCAGTTGTCAACAAAGGGCTGGCTTCATGAATATGTAGTCTTTTAATAGCTACATTTACTAATGATGTTTCCTAATTTTAGCACAGCCGAGACTATTCATTTTTGTGACTTTTGATCCATCTTTGGTTTCCAAGCTGATAGAGAGTTTAATGGGTCAAACGTTTATTTTAGCAGTTTGTGCTTGTGTGACAAGAGTTTTCCAGTGCTGTTCTGTGTAGAGTGAGTTCTCTCAAGGTTGTGCCATCACTAGCAAAGTTCCTCAGGTGATAATAGACTTTGAGATACTTTTAGAAATGAGTATAATGGCATTTTTTTTTTCTCAGAGTAAGTCTAGGTGACAGACTGCTGAAAGTAAACTTGGGTGTTTGTCATTGTTCTTACTGTTAAATTTCTTTTGCAAAACTTCATGTTGGAGAGCAGTAGATTGTTGTCTACTGGCACAGTTACTAGCTCCATTGTATAGATTTCACATGTTTTATGTCAGAGTTGGATGTTTGAGTGTATAAGATTTTCATTCCATTAACTTATATATTCCATTAATTTATTATATATTCATAATGGGAAGAACAATATTTGATTCCCTTCTGTGACCAGGAATTATTTAATGGCAAGGACAGCAAAGTACATAGTAATATAAAAAGCAGTGACTAGAAAAGTTTAACATAGCGCCCCTGGCCTCGTTGTGTGCAGTTAAGAGTAATGGTGTGATTGCCAAGGGAATTATTTCAGAATTAAATGATTCAGAAGAATAGAAAGGGAACACCATTCAAAATGTGGAACATTCTGCATGATCTGTAATAATTGACCTTCATTTCGAGGCATTAGGGCAACAAAGAGATGCCAAATTTACTGGCAATACTTGTGACTTGCCAAATAACTGATGGAGTTTTAACAATTTTTTTTTTCCTGGGTGTTGTGATATAGCCTAAGGGAATTTATGTCTTCATTTTGCAGGTCAAGCCTTAAAGGTATCGGCAGAAGCATTTACCAGTGATCCCTGCTATCTGCCTAAGAGGCAGGCTGTTGTCCAAGCGGCACGATCTCTGCTTACAGCTGTCACAAGGCTTCTAATTCTGGCGGACATGGTTGATGTGGCATACTTACTGGAACATTTAACTGTGGTGAGTAGAATTTGATTTAACTCAGACTCCATTTTAGCCAGAGAAGTGTGTGCTGATGGTTCTTTCTGCATTGAAAATTCTTTTGGTACTTGGGAATTGCAGATCTTGTGCACGTAACACCTTGGCAATTGGTAAAAGTGTAGATTCTAGATGAGATTTGTAGAACATACCAAAAAAAAGCCTTCTACTTCTAACTCAACATATTTGATCTGGGGAAGCAGATGGCTCTGTACGACTATATTTTAACTTCCTTTTGTTTCTTATTTCCTATTTTCTTACGGGAATTGTTGTATAGCTTTCTGTGCATGAAACCTTGATGTTTGTGGCAGTAGTAGAGAATAACGTATTTGTAGAGAATCTTAAAGGTGGAATTTTATGTGGATATTTACAGAGGGAAAGAACTGAGTAGGTAAGGGTCTATCTCTGTATTTAAGTCAGTTTGTGAGAGAGATCAGCTAAAAGGAGAGGGAGAAGATGTGTGAGAGAGGCTTCTGGCAATTCCCCAGCTCCAGCTACGCATACACTGCCGACAGAAGACTAGAAAGTCCTAATGTTGGTAAAGCTTTAAAAATTGTTCAGTAGAAAATATTCTCTAAAAGCCACTTAGTTTTTTCACTCAAGAAAATAATGTTTCAGGAGTACATATCAAAATAGTGCTATGTTATGGGTCATCTTTCTTTCACCTGACTTTCTTTATACAGAAGGGATACCTTCATTCTTCTATTCCCGTATAAAACTAACCAGTGGTTGTGCCACTATTGCCGAATTGGGCAAAATGTCCACACTTCCGTTGTTCAACATCAAAATGCTTTCCTGCCTACATAAACTCGAGTTCCTTTAATGTCATCCATAGTGTCCCATGTCAGCAGGCTTCCTTCCTTTTTTGAACAGGGTGATTTTAATCTTGCCAGCATCATGTGTCTGACCACAAAAATGTGTTTACCGAGTTTCTTCTCTGGCTGTTTACTCTGTTCAATCTGGTGTGTGTCTTTGCTGGGAAGAGCAAGGAATTGTTCTTTTTATGTTTCCTTGTTTTTCCCTAACATCTTCAGTAATGTGTGACAGTGATAAAAATTCAAAGTCTTATTGACTTAGAATTTTTCAGGGCAGAGGTGAATAATCAGCGCCACCTCTGATTATTATAAATCAGCCACCATACCTCATGCCACAAGAGGACCCACTGACTTTAAGGGGACCATTTTTGAAGCAAGTTCAGTTTGAGGACACGGGAATGAAAATTTAGCTCTCAATCAGAGTAGGAACAGTATTTCATACTAAAACAATGTTGAGTGGGTTTCAATGCTGTGTTTGAAACATCCAGCATTGACAGTTGTTGGAGATGCAGTACAGGCTAAATGAACGCTGCCTTGCAGAAGCTACTATGTTGTTATATATGTGTGAAATTTGTCAGCTATAAGAGGAGTGGCCTATGTCTTTTGTACTGTTTGTGGAAAATTTTCTTAAATTCTGATATTTTTCATTGGTAGCCTATTGCATTTTTACATACATATTTTCATAATCCTAGATGAACCCTTCTAAAATATTTTCAGTATGTTTTACATGAGAACACTAAAATTGGTTAGTTTTCTTTCTTAGTGTTTCAGTATTTCTAAACAACCATATAATTCACTTCATGATTTCCATTTGAAAATGAAAACAAATAATAACTGAAAATCATAAAAGAATGCAAAGAATCATTCAGGAAAATCTCCAACTCTGCTAAGAGCACAATTAAGTTGTTATCTTCTTCCGTGCTTTAATTTAGTTCTCTTAATAGGAATGAGAACTGATTCTTCAATTAACTGTTAGAATGAATTAGTGTGGCATAACACTCTCCAACATGCCTATGTAAAAAGACTCGCCCTAGTCCTTAGAGGAAGGTGGTACATTTTCCATATTTATTTAGTCTCTGCTCTGGCTGTTGAACTTGCCAACAGTGGTATTAGCTGTAGTGGTGCCTTGTTATGTTGACATCTAATTAGAAAATCAACTTAGAAGATAAGAGTAATTTCAACATATGCTACTGAACAACCTTCAAATTATAACAACTGTTGGTCACAACTAACTGAGCCAGATTTAAAGGCAATTAAATCTTTTAATGAGTCTCAACTTTGCTCTTTTTCAAGTCCTTAAATTTAATTATTATACTTTAAAACTCCCTTAGGAATTCAGTTTTTCTTCAGTGTGAACTTGCTCCAACAAAAAAGACATTGTATGCACACAGTGGCTGCGGCATAGAAAGTAGACCTCGCCTTTGCTGTATCAGCTTTAATATTCTTGATGTTTACAAGTTCATATGACTTGAAAATCAGCTGTCTTTAGAAGTCATTAGCAGTTTTTCTTTGAACTTGTTCTGAAATTTTAATAATTCTACCATTTTATCCTCTTCTTCACAAAGACTTGTTAATGTTAAAGCTGTTATTAATCATTTAAGAGAGAAGAAATTTCATTGCCTTTTATTTCCTAACTCTGAGCTCTATAATTGTCATAGAATAAAATGAATAAATTTAAAGGATTGAGCCAAAATTAATTTTAAAAATGAAAAATAAAAAAAAAAAGAAGTAATAGTAGAATAAGTGAAATGAAAATTCTAACCAAGGAGGTTTTTTTGTTTGTACGTATAAAGTGAAAGAAAGTGATCCAGAATTGTCAAAGAACTCTGTAGATTGTTAGTCAGATCTTATTCAATGTGGAAGCATTTCCTGGGGCATTATCTATTTATGTACCTAATATTTTTCAAAACCATTTATCAAAGAGTGCTGAAAGCTTTTAGTCTTGCTCACTCAGTAAAGCTGGTTAATTCCAACACTGACATTCAAAACACTTGAAACCATACTTACTTCTACTGACAGAATGCAGTCTGGATCATTAAACTTTAATTTCCTCTGTAATCTGCGAATAAAAATAGAAAGGAAACAATGACAGTGTGACTAGCTGTCATATAAAGCCTTGTCTAGTGTTACCTGTCACATCTGCCATTCTATCTAGGAAAAAAGATGAACCTCAGCTACCTCCTTCCAATTTATGTAGTCTTATATGAGAGTATTGTTTTCTGTACATTTTACTTAGACTTTGGACTGGTTTTGACTTCTGTGTAATGAAATCTTTATATAAAATGGAGTATAATGATGAAAATATTTCTATTTTTGTCACAAAAATATTGAAATGCAACTTTTAGACTCACCTGTTATTTCTAGTTTATTTGGAAGAATTTGATAAACCTGGCAGGAATTTCACTCCAAATGTCCAAAACCATACCTTTGTGAACATGAGATTAGCTTTTTTGACATTTCACTAATAAAGTGGAGAGAGTTTTGATTGGTTTAGGGATTCTATAGATCTTCACCCAGCAAAATGTGTATCAAATAATGCACATTAGAAGCCAGTACAAATTCTCAGTGACTGATCATAATCTGGCGTAGTACACTCCTAGCCAGTTGTGGAATTTACAGCATTATAAGAGTATGATGATGCAGTGCAAACAGCAAGCTTATTTTAGAGTTGACTGAGAAAATAAAGTACATAACACTGATAAGAAAGGTTTTGCTTCTTTAAACAATGGATTTTTTTTTAAACAGGGAAGAGTTTAAATAAATAGCTGTCCATATCTGAGTTTCCATACTTATTTTAGAGTTTGAAGTCTCTAATCCTAAAATTGAGTTGTGAAAAACGTAGTCAGGCTCTCTCATGTATTGCACTCTTTGATTTGGAGCTGTATTACCAGACTCATTCATTATGGTTAGTAATGCTCGATATTATTTAAGTGCATTAACAGACTAATTGAATTGCTTGAATTTATTGATTAGAAGAGAACAGCAAGAAGGTAACAAGTTCTGAGAATTTAATTCAAAGCGCATTGGCAGTCTGTCTTTCTCTAATTTATTTCAGATCATGCTGAGCCAACATGTTTTATCTACCTTTTTTCCCTTATTGTCATTCTTGTAGATTTACTGTTTAAGTCTTCATATTTTTCATGAATGCCTCAGACAGCGTGATCTCTATAAAATGCTTGCTTAGAGTTATTTAAAACTGTTGCCAGGAAAAAAAAAATGAGAATGGCTACAGATAAGAAGCAACTTGTGAACTTGGGCCCTGTGGGCACAGTGCTGTCTGTTCCTCCCTTCCCTGCAGAGTATTCATCAGCATTAAAAATGTTTTGAGCGGGAGAAAAACAGTATGGTTACATAAAAGAAGAGAGGTAAGTCATCTTAGGCTTACCTACGCTTCAGATCTAGGTATTTGGTTCAACTCGCATAATGCTGCTTTAACTAGAATTTGACTTAGTCTCCCCACATTACCTTCTGTTTTGGTACTGTGGTATCATGCAGTAAAATATTAGAAAACAGAAAAAGGGCAAAAAAGAATATAGGCTACCCTGAGGGTACGGGGCCAGGCTGTGAAACTGAAAATGATCAGAATCTTCCCATCTTCCCTTTGGTGGGCATCGGTCACTCCCATAGCAAGAGAAATCTCTGAAAATAAGGGGTGTTAAGAGGATGACAGGAGTCTTTGGGAGAGGATTTGGCTTCTCCTTTGGTTCATACTCATGTTTATTTTCTCATCAACCAGTAGAAATGGATTCTTGCTACCAGTCTGAGGTCAGTATATGCCATGTGGGATGCAGTTGTTTGCAATCAGGGCTGCAGTGTTTATTATTGCACTCTGCAAATTCTGTAGCGGTCTGTAACGTGCAATAAATGACAGAGGAAAAGCAGCTCCTAAAGAACTACTTTTAAGAGTTGGGCTTTTCAAAGTGAACATCTCTTTGAGTGCAACAGGAACCTGGATCCACTTCTGTTCTCGGTATGGTGGCCTCTTGACTGCTGCTTTGTAACTCCCTAATGACTCAAGGCTTTACAACCTTGGAGGTCTCTTCCAACCAGAACAATTCTATGATTCTATGATTCTATGAACCCTTAGGGCTTCCCTTGAAACAGCCATATTAGCAATGACTCTCTTCTAACAAACTGTTGCTAAGGAATGGACTTCCCAGTCACTGCAGTTCTGTTTATATAATATCTGGTTTTAATCTTAGCATGGGAATCACTGAAAAAAAGAGCATTATCCTTTTCTTGCCAGTCAGAAACATGGCTTTGAAGGGACCCTAATTGGCCAGCTTCAGGTACTACTGTTCCAGAATTTCTTTGACGTGAGCAAGCCTGAAGGCTCCTGAACCTGTTTTACCAGAGCACAGGAAAACCAAATGGAATATAGTGGCTGTATTTCCAAGAGAAAAGCACAATTGCTGGCTTAAAAACACACTTAAAGGAAAAGATTTGAAAACAAATCCAATCCTCGCTGCTTTGCAGTGTAGAGCCTTCCCTTCAATCTTATTTCTAGTTCAACCTCTCAGCAGATTCATGCCTGCAATAGATTAGAATCATAGAATTGTTCTGGTTGGAAGAGACCTCCGAGATCATCGGGTCCAACCATTAACCTATCACTACCAAGTCCCCCACTAAATCATATCCCTTAGGGCCTCATCTAAACGTCTGTTGAATACCCCCAGAGATGGGGACTCCACCACCTCCCTGGGCAGCCTGTTCCAGTGCCCGACAGCCCTTTTGGTGAAGAAATTTTTACGAATGTCCAATCTAAACCTCCCCTGGCGCAACTTGAGGCCATTTCCTCTTGTTTTGTTGTCTGTTACTAGGGAGAAGAGTCCGACCCCCATCTCTCTACAACCTCCTTTCAGGGAGTTGTAGAGAGCAATAAGGTCTCCCTTCAGCCTCCTTTTCTCCAGGCTAAACATCCCCAGTTCCCTCAGCCACTCCTCATAGGACTTGTGTTCCAGACCCTTCACCAGCCTCGTTGCCCGTCTCTGGACACGCTCCAGCACCTCAATGTCTTTCTTGTAGTGAGGGGCCCAAAACTGAACACAGTACTCGAGGTGCGGCCTCACCAGGGCCGAGTACAGGGGGACAATCACCTCCCTACTCCTGCTGGCCACACTATTTCTGATACAGGCCAGGATGCCGTTGGCCTTCTTGGCCACCTGGGCACACTGCTGGCTCATATTCAGCCGGCCGTCAACCAACACCCCCAGGTCCTTTTCCGCTGGGCAGCTTTCCAGCCACTCCTCCCCAAACCTGTAGCGTTGCCTGGGGTGGTTGTGACCCAAGTGCAGGACCCGGCACTTGGCCTTGTTGAACCTCATGCCATTGGCCTCGGCCCATCGATCCAGCCTGTCCAGGTCCCGCTGTAGCGCCTGCCTGCCCTCCAGCAGATCAACACTCCCTCCCAATTTGGTGTCATCTGCAAACTTACTGAGGGTGCACTCGATCCCCTCGTCCAGATCATTGATAAAGATATTGAACAGAACTGGCCCCAGTACTGAGCCCTGGGGAACACCACCTGTGACTGGCCGCCAACCGGATTTAACTCCATTCACCACAACTCTTTGGGCCCGGCCATCCAGCCAGTTTCCTACCCAGCGCAGAGTATGCCCATCCAAGCCATGGGTAGCCAGTTTCTCCAGGAGGATGCTGTGGGAGACAGTGTCAAAGGCTTTACTAAAGTCCAGGTAGACAACATCCACAGCCTTTCCCTCATCCACTAGGCGGGTCACCATGTCGTAGAAGGAGATCAGGTTGGTCAGACAGGACCTGCCTTTCATAAACCCGTGCTGACTGGGCCCGATCACCCGGTTGTCCCGTATGTGCCGCGTGATGGCACTCAAGATGATCTGCTCCATAACCTTCCCGGGCACCGAGGTCAGGCTGACAGGCCTGTAGTTCCTTGGATCCTCCTTCCGGCCCTTCTTGTAGATGGGTGTCACATTTGCCAGCTTCCAGTCAACTGGGACCTCCCCAGTTAGCCAGGACTGCTGGTAAATGATGGAGAGTGGCTTGGTGAGCACTTCTGCCAGCTCTTTCAGCACCCTTGGGTGGATCTCATCTGGCCCCATAGACTTGTGTGTGTCTAGGTGGCGTAGCAGGTCACTGACCATTTCCCCTTGGACTACGGGGTCTTCATTCTGCTCCCCATCCCTGTCTTCCTGCTCAGGGGGCTGGGTGCCCAGAGAGCAACTTCCCTTGCTGTTAAAGACTGAGGCAAAGAAGGCATTTAGCACCTCAGCCTTTTCCTCATCCCTTAATACTAAGTTTCCCTCCGTATCCAATAGAGGAGGGAGATTTTCCTTAGCCCTCTTTTTATTGTTAATGTATTTGTAGAAACACTTTTTGTTGTCTTTTACTGCAGTAGCCAGACTAAGTTCTAGCTGGGCCTTGGCCCTTCTAATTTTCTCCCTACATATCCTCACAACATCCTTGTAGTCCTCCTATTTCTTCAGTGGTGTCTTTGTGTACTGAAAACTTTTGTTTCTGTCACATGTAAGACTTAGGTGTGGGTCAGCTCCCTCAGGAATTTCTGGTTTTTGGGAATTTCCTAGTTTAGCTTCTGCTGCAGGCACCCTGTCTGCTGTTTTTCACTGTTTCCTAGTATCCTAGAAGGGTCTCCATGAGCAAAGCATGCTTGGTAGATTTGAGAGAGGATCATTTCCATTTCTTCCAGAGTGTCTGCATGATTTAGAGGAGCAGACCCTCACCCTTAGTGTGGCAGGGCAGATAAATACACAGCCTTCCTCCCTACTGCTCAGCCGCTGCCTTTTTCATAGTCGTGGATCACAACAGCAAAGGAAAATCATGCCCATCTACCCCACTCTAGGAAAAAAAAAAAAAGAGAGAGCGAGCGCAACAGGAGGAATAGGTTGCCCTCTTAAGACTTCTGCCTGGGAGGGAGTCATTTTTGACATCTCTTGAAAATTGTGCATATAGGGATGGGTAGACAGACCTGGGAAGGGAGAATATAAACTTTTTTTATTATGAATTAAGAAAAAGAGTTAAGGAAAAGATTCCTAAAGCTGGGAAAAGCTACCTTTAGAAAAGCTACCTTAGCAGCAACCTGTCAGTTACACGAACCAGGAGAAAATAGTGATGAAAGCAAATTAATCTGGACTCACTTGGTCCTAAGCTTTATACAGACTGTTTCTACAATCCAGGTATAAGGGAAGGAAGAGTGAAAGAAGTAGGGCTTATTTTCAATGGATAAGGCTTTCTTTAAGTAAGATGGGTTTTTTCTGGTTTGGTTTAATGTTCATAGTATGAAAGATATTTATATACTAATTATTCATAAAAATAAATAATTGTAAAGTTGTGAGATAATTTCCTGATGAAGTGAGTTGTAAGCATGAAGCTTGGGGAGATCCACGATACAAAGGTGGTTTGTAGCATAGGTTAACACGGAATGCATGAAGTTGCCAGAAGTACAACTGAGTTTGAGGAATCTGTATTATGTCTGGTGAGGAAGTTAGAAAATTATTTTGGGAAAGTTGGAAGGTGGGATATTAGAAAAGCAAACACCTATCTTAAATTCTTATTTGGGCTGTGTAAATGCCTGCATGCTCCAATCAGTGACTAGGACTCCATTGCAGTAGACTCTCTTTGAACCTATCAGGAAAAAAGAGCCTTGCTAAATTGTTTCCTTCTGAGTCGTTATTACTGTGTTTTGCTCCTACAGCAACACTTACTTAACACTGAAGTGCAGTGCTTATAAGAGAATAATATGGAAGTGACGCTCTGAAATTTCCTTCTATGAGTGCTAATCTTGGAAGACAAATTCTAGGTTAGTAAAATAACCTTGGAAAATCAGTTTCTCTTGGCAGATTATTTATTGGTAGTATAGTAATGAAGTCAGTGTAATGTAGAGTGGCTTGTCTGATCAACAATTATTTGCATCTCAAGCATGCACAGATCATTCTGATCTAGAGAAATTTGTTTTATAACTCACTTGCTTTGGGAGGCAAAAATGAGGAAATGCATGCAAAACAAACAGTATCTGATTTATCATCAAAATGCATGTCTTCAGACCTTCTTAAAATGAGAGCAAAATCATCTGATATTTTCTGAATGGAAAAAGCTGTGTGACCTGCTCTCCATAAACCTCTCCAAAGAGGCATGTTGCCCATTCCATTACAGCAAAATATTGGGAGAGCAACTATTTTCCTATAAGTATGTGTGTTCAGTAATTGGAATTTAACAGAGGTTTTGAATGTTTGGGTTTTTATTTTCCAACCATATCTCCTGGTGATTTAAAATAGTACATTTAATATAATTCAGTCTTTTTAAAGAAGCAGTATGTTATTAAAACAGGAAGGTATTTTTTTAATGAATGGCTTCCTTATGTCAGAACGGAAACAAAATTTGCTTCTCGTCCTTAGTTCAACTTCTACTAATCCATATGAAAATAAAGAGAAATATTTCACAAATAGATAAAATAATTCATTGCTATTTTGCTGCCCGGCACAGTGGAAGATGATAATATTGATATTCTGAAAGACAAATACTCTTTCACTTCTGCAGTTCCAGACAAACCAGAAAAGAGCCATTTCTCCTTATTCTTGAATAAGACTGCCTTTTTGCAGCATTGGCCCTAAATCTGAACCAAGTATGCAGAAGGAGACTAAGTAGAGGATGTGCAGCAGGACATTTGATTACATCACCCTTATGAATTAGCTAGGCTCCCAGGCAAATGACATTAAAGGTATGTGGTTTGTCAAATAGTATCATTCACAAACTGAAGAAGCAGTATCTGCTGCCTCCCATACCTCTTTCTGTTTATATGGAGACTGTAAGATTATTACCAGGAATAAGACTTTGTACTCCGTATTTAATGACGTCTCCTCCCGCATCTTTGTATTGTAAGCAATGAAGTACTTTGCACTGTGTATTTATGATCTCATATTTTTGTGGCCTGGCCTCCTGTTTAGCTGACAGGCCATTAATTTTCACGGCCCATATTGAGGTTCCCAGGCTTGTCAAGGGAATCCCATTAAACTTGGAGAGAATTTTGTCCACCTAAGGTATTCTTGTGCTCTTCAGGAATGTGGCCTATACCAAGTCCTAGACTAGGATGCTTCAGATCCAAATTAGAGAGTGACTTGAACCAAAATCTCAGACCAAACAAGCTCTGACTTGTCTAGTGCAGAAGCTATTTCCTTGGGGTTCCATAAAGGATACTATGAAGTGGAGCTGCAAAGGTACGTTATCAAAATGTAATAATTAAACTAGACTTTAAAAATTAGACAGCAACTGCCTTTAATGTCATTACTTATTCCACAAATACTTACATTGTGAATCAGTTTGCTTGCAACAGCTAAACATGGTAGCAACAGTGAACAATGACCTTATCCTTTTACAGACAAATGCAGAGCTAAGCTACAACATGAAAAGACTTTTAAGTCTTTATTAAATTGGATAAATTAATTTGAATGAAGATCAAACATAGTAAATTTTACCTTAAGTAGTATCAAAATTTTAGTATGATTTCCTGTTGAAACATTATGTAACCACTCTGTTTATGACTCAGACTCCTTTCTTTGAACACATTGCCTCATTTCTATTACATATGACAGAAGAGCAGAAGTTCCAAGGTTCCTGAAAATAGGTAGATGGATAGTGGAGAAAAAACCAAAAAGGCTACATCAGGAGCTTACAAAGACACCAGAGGATTCTCAGCCCTTATAAACAGCTTTACTGCAGGAGAAACTTCAGTCAGAGCTCACATCTCTTCTTTGGCATTACAATGAATAAGCTGTGAGACTATAGGACATTTAGTCCTGATGTTTACAGTTATACTTATTCATTAGATAGAGTCACGATCATTGTCTGAGATGAGGTTGCAGGACTTTACCATACTAATCAGGGGCATCATACTTATGAAGAGGCCATATTAATAACACTCTTCTGGTCCATCGACATTCTGGATATTCATCACTTTCGGAGTTTTTATGGTATTTGTTGCTTTGAGATACCTAAAATGGGACTAGGAGAATTGCTCTGCTTAGTTTAAGACATCCATCATGTGTTGGTTTCCAGTCGGATAAGCACGCAACTTTCACTCAGCAAAGTCTTCTTGACAGTGCGTGTTCAGGGTATAGCGTCTGGTGTGTTATCCACCTTGTGTATTTTAGTGCCAGGGTGCTGCGCTCTAGTTTTACAGTTGTTGATTTTGGGCTTTTTATTGTGAAAGGAGTGTTGTAGTGTTCACGAATGTAATGTAATGTTCTTGTGTTTTGAAAAGTTATAAAGTTGTCTCTGCAGTATCTGTGCTATGAAGTTACCTACAGTACCTTGACAAACTAAAGAAGCTCTTCAGAATTGTTGAAATACTGGTATTTCTTCTCTACTTGAGGTCCAGCTTTCCTCGGAGGAAAAAAATCAGTCCAGGTAGTTACCCAGTAGTACCACAGAGAGCAAAAGTAGTAAAGGAATGCTACTTCTCAACTTCCAGAAACTATGTTCAAAGTACTTTGAAAAACTGACAGGCAAAAAAGAGCTTCTGGGGATCTCTTATGATTATTTACATTTGGTTATCAGTGAGAGAGAGGGAAAAAAAAAGTTTTAGAATACTAGTATTTCTTTTCACCTCTAGACAGTAAAAGTGTCGGTGAGATCCAGATGTGGTTTTAAGTTTAAAATATGTTCTGATGATCTATGTATGTCTAAGGCAGATTTTTCTGATTTCCTGTTGATGGCAGTGAAAAGAGCCATATGTATGTTTTCTTAAAATTGCTTGTTTGTTTTTTACTTACTTTTGAGTTACATTTTTAAAAAGTGATTTTTGCTTGCATCTAAAGACAGACTTCTAAGTGGATATCCTGGCCATTACCCGTCTATTTTATTGAAGTATATTACCCTTACAGTTACACATTTGGTTTGTATTTACTCATCCTCACATGCTGGTTCTTGCATCTCTTTCCAGAGAGCAAAATGCATTATTAATGGTTGGGGTGCTTCAGGACATAAGGAAGCATGTAAGCTTGCTAGTAGAGTTCCTGCCAAAGGAAGAATTGAAGCTATGGGATTAAGTACATCCTTAAGAGGAGGATGATGATTCTACAACTGTACTGCTTATTGTAGTCTAAAATGTTGATGATTAAAAAAAAAAATGCTCAAAAAAAGACTGTACCTTATGTCCACTTGGTGAGTTTGGGAATCATTAGAGACCTTTTCCCTATATTACTCGACTGCATGACAAGAGTGCAGCAGGTTTGGGGTAATTTCTGGAGAAGTGTGACATGATTTGGAGCTGAGGGTGTATGATGAACTTGTACAGATATATTATGAACAGTTTCTTACACACTTATAAAGAGGGAGCACTATGGATAGCTTTTGGTCAGCTTAAACTGTACTCAGGTCTTGCCTGTAGATGTTGTAATTAAATTGCTTCCACCTAACGGGGGTACCCTGGAGTGGGAATTGGTGAAAGCAAGCATTAGAAATTCAAGGCTTTCAGAGCAACTCGGGAGCAGAGGTAAAGTCTGAAAACAACAGATCCTACAAAAGGTGAAATATAATGAAGTAAAACAGAAAATAATAGTGTTTTGTGGCTTTGTCTTAGCATTTATGTTCTGTGACCCATGTTGTTACAGAATTCAGTGAACTATACTTTGGATGAGAAAGCTTTCTTTTGTTTTTTGGTAGCAAACATTTCAAATGCAACTAGAAAGTCTCCAGTTAACCTCTAGTGGTGCTGAATGAGGTATAGTAAGATCTATTACAGATAAACACTGCCTTAACTTGCTGCTTGGTTATGAGAGGAGTGAGACTGAAATAAAGGCTGCAAGGTGGCAAAAGAGAAGTGCTAACTTGCCTGAAGATTCCAGGATGTATCTGTCCATTGTAAATCATCATCTGAAATCCACAGCAGCTGCTTGTTAGCCCCAAAGAGGAATTACTTAGTGGCTGTTCAGCACCATTTTCAAGTTGGGCTTGATCTCCGTCAAATGCACACAGAAGGAGTCACACTGTGGAGTAGCCTACATCCCCTGTCAGCACTAGCTGTCAATTCTGCTGTCAACTTTTTAAAGAGGGATTGAAGATGAGCGGAGTTTCTTTTCTCTTCTACTCCTATGGTTCACTTTTTCAATTCAATGACTAGTTTTAACAAGGGTATAGAGAAATGTGCACTGTAGTCACTACTAAAGTGCTTAGTTTTCCAGAACTGACTGGAGAGCAGTCCATTTCTTTTGGTCTTTTGCCCCATTCCCTGGACACTAGTACCACGTGCAAGCTTTACAGTAGGTACTTCATCTACAGGGCCTGTAACTGCAGTAAGATAAGTCAATATTTTGACTTATTTTGATTTAGAAGACAGTTCTTCCTGATTATATTAGTGTAAATAAATGTTTATAGACTTGCTTCTGGTGGTAATCACTGTGGTAACAAAATATTTCTAGACTACTTCAGCTTTACAGCTGTCACATGCTTGTGAGAGGAAGAAGAATACTTACAGATGGGGAAACAGAGTAAGTCAGAGGAGAAGGTCCACGATTTCCTGAAGGTAGCAAGGAAGCTGTAGTTCCCATTCTCCTTTCACACAAATCTTAGCATTTCTGTTACAGTTCCCTACAGCTGGTTTGGTACTGTTCATCTCTTTGAAAAATACCAGTACTATTTTTAATAGTAGCGTACGCATGAAAGAAGTTTTAAATTTAAAAGTAAGATCTGTAACGAGGTATAATTAACTTTGTCACAGCTTTTGTACAGAATGTGAGCACATTGCCCAAGGTAAGTATCCGGTCTTGCAAATTACTCAAAAATAAGTGAACTTGATAAGGACTACCCTGTTATATATAAGATCTACTGTTATGCTTGATGGAGTGAGGAGTTCATGGCCTGTATAAAGTTGCATATGCTTTTATTAGTTGAAAAAAAAAAAAAACAAACCCAACCAACAGCAAACCCTATATGAATATATTCTATCCTGTAACATGGCATAGAAGAACTAACCTTTAGAGATTGTGTTGGTTGCTAGTGTTTTGTCATATGCAAGTCTGACCTCTGAAGTTAGAGGATTTAATTTAATTAAACAAGGCATATGTACTATGGTTTGAATTCTGGGATTGATTTCAAAACAAAATTGTAGGAATGTCTAGAAGGTAGTATACTCAAGATGTGACACAGCTCCATAACATTAGTAATTAGTAGAATAAAATCCTAATGAGGCAAAAAATACAGCAGCTGTGTGAATGATGGTATTTGTTTTTTTTTACCATCACAGTTTCAAAGAACGTTTGAATCTTTAAGAAATGTATCCAGTAAATCTGATCTGCAGAAAACCTACCAGAAGTTTCGAAAAGATCTGGAAAATCTTGATTATTTGGCATACAAACGTCAGCAGGTAAGAACATGAAAGCTTGGTAGGAAGACAGAATACTGGGCATAAACATGGTGGGTGGTAAAACTGATGGGTTTGATAGAGTTATTGTTCTATCAGTAGGGTTTTATGCTTTGTGTAATGTCATCATGTAAGCCAGTAGGAGGTGTGACAATTCTATTTAATGTACATGATGTTGGACTGCATGGGTTTTGATTTCTCGGTGGAGAGAAAGATAGGTAAAGCAAGTAAGCAAGACTTAGCACGCTATTAAACTTTGCATTAACACATAATAAATTTTTTTTCTTTAATTAAAGGGCATAAAAGTACTGTTTGGATTTTTTGACTTGAAAAATGAACTAAATCCACATAAGTTAATGGAATCAAATATTGACTATGCATACAAACCACTATCTTTTTTCTTCTTTAGAAATGAATTTACAAGGCTAGATTGCATAAAACTTTGAAGTGTATGCGGTCTTTGACTTGTGCTTGCAAGATCAATGTTAAATCAAATTGGTAACATACATTTAATGTTGGATGTACTTCCTGTCACTTATGCATGGCTTCTGTGAAAATGTCAGCTCTCATAATAGGTCTTCACTTCTTTTTGTGTTCTTGGTAAAATAAGACTTCACCTCTTTCAGAGTACTGATGAAATGCTCTAACATTTCTGCATGGGGGTTGTTTTGGTTTATATTTTTCTGAATTCTGTCGCTTGGTGTCAGTGTTGTCAAACACTTCACTTGCTTGGGGGCAGATCACTTACAGTTGTTTATATCAGGTAATTGATTAGATAGTTAAAAATTAGGAAAGGGCTCAGGGACAGAAGGTATCTGAACACATGAATATTTGATTCTTGAGATAGGGAGGGCAGGGAGCAATTGGCTTGGGTGAGTTTTGGTGTGGTAGGAGCTGTTATTCTGGTAGTACTGTAGCATAGTTCTTTGTGCCCTCTGGCATGGGGCTGCCAGCAACCAAAAGACAATGTTTTAACTGGTAACTAATGTGGGTTTATGTTACCTGATCTCATAATTATGTCAAACATAATAAATGTCACATCTGCAAGGGCCTGGAGAGCATTTCTAAGCCAGGGAAATGTAAATTCTATAATTACTTCTCAGGCTATCATCACGCTTCTATTGGGAGTAGCTTTCTCTAGTCCAAATTCTCACTCTCAGCTTTCCAAAATTCCTTGTTATTTCAGGTGACGTATGTCTGGTTCTCTAGCAGACTCTGAATATGCTTCAATAACATACTTCATTTCACCTTGAGCAGGGCATCTCTTCTCCTGTTTTCAGAACTTCACCACCCTTCCCATCTCAATACTTTGCACTTTCAAGCCAGTTGGAGAATCTCAACATCCTTGTTTAATATCAGGCATGCATATATCTCCCCATGCTGTTTCTGCTCTATGTTTAACTGTATTGGCAGAAGCTTTTGGATTTGGAGGTACTAAAGGTGTATTAGGTGTAAAATCACTTCCTGCTTTCAGTCACAGAATGGAAGACAGGCTGTTCTGTCTTCTGTGATTGAATCTTTCTAAAATGTTATACAATGCTATTAAGAAAACAAACTAGGCATAGGCTGAAGTTATTTAAAAAAAAAAACAAACCACCAACCACCAAAGCAAAAACAAATGAGGCAAACTAGAGATGTTCTCCATGTCTTAGTTAATTTGCATCATACACCTGATCACCAGTTTTATGGTTTTCTTGAGTAGTATTTTACCTGGCTTTGATATCGAGATTTTCATCTCAATAGAACTTGCTTAGAGAATCTGCAGTGAGGGATTTGAAAAGCTGCCATATCTATTTATTATAGAAGATGCTTTGAATTATGTCCTGCTTTGGAAAGAAAGTGATCTCTGTGAGAAGATTAAGATTTGCTTTGATTACTGTGCAAAAACCACAGACCTGGATTGGGTCTGAAACTATTCTGAGTGTTTGTCATTTGTATCCAAGTTTGTGGAGTGCGTGCATTTAATTGATAATGACTTACATGCTGTCGTATTAGATCAAGGGTATATTCATCTGTTTGGAGAGAAACAATTGTATACAATAGGAATATGAATCCATTCCTGGTAAAGTAAGTGTTTTATGTAGTCAAAGTAATGAATATTGCTTTTGAGTGAAATATGGTCATCTGCTTCTGTCTTTATTTTTTAGACATGAGACAAAGTGCAATATAGCAATGTAATTCTTTAGTGCTGAAGTTTACAGGACAGATGGGAAATTAGAACTGCTTTTTAAAGGATGTTTAAAATGACCCATGTTGACTCTGATTTATAAATATAGACTAAGCTTCTATGAGTGGTAGAAGTATACAAGAGGGAAACATGTTTGGGATGATGGCTTATATTAAGTCATTTTTAACTGGCGATTTTCAGAATGGGGTAGA
The DNA here is from genome assembly GCA_009819775.1 of Phoenicopterus ruber ruber. NCBI lineage: Eukaryota > Metazoa > Chordata > Aves > Phoenicopteriformes > Phoenicopteridae > Phoenicopterus > Phoenicopterus ruber. The sequence goes on from CM020221.1 coordinate 5,316,399, forward strand.
AGGTCTTGAGTTTTCAGATAGCCAGCAGATTGCCAACAGAAATGTCTCTTTAAAATGGGCAGTGAGGTCAAGAATTCAGTTCTGGCTTGCTTTATAGAAAAACCTCAAAGTTGTTAGCATATGTTGGTTAAACTTCTCACAGCTTTCAGATTCTAATTTTGCAAATAGACTGAGTGTATGTATGAGCTGGCATGGAACTGGTCAAGGTGGATAAATTCATTGGTGATTACAGGCGAGGAAGATGGGAAGTTCTTGGAGACTTTAATGGTGCAAAGCTGAACTGTGTGGATGACATCTAGTATTGTGGTCAAGAAGCCTAAACGATACTCTTTGCAATTCTTCTGTTCCCCAAACAGAAGATGAAGTACTGAATCTCAGTTGTATGCCAGGTCTAGTTACTGTTGCTGTACTCATGCTGTCTGTGATGAACTCCCACCATACTCAAGTCTGCTCCCAGATATATTGCTGCATGTCAGAGCTTTCCTTCTTACTGTTGGTTAGTGGAACACACATCTCCACCTCTACAGACCTGCCATACTTTTCTGAGAGAGATGGCTTATTAGCCAAGTTAGTTGAAGTATGTTTAACTCGGGCCAGATGAAGATAAAATACAAACAAAATATTTATACTCAACAATGGAATGTAGGCTGACCCCTTGCAAATGTTGATAAATGATGCAGGTGAAGAAACGCACAGGATCTGCTCACACTCAGGTTGTGGTCACTTGGTTGGCCAAGCTAAGTGCTGGCTGCTGCAGACCCACACGCAGCCCTGGCATGGACTTCATGTTCCTGTGCCTTTCATTCTTCCCATTCCGGCATTTGTGTGGCCCTGCACAGAGATGCTTCAGTGTGCTAAACTGACTTAAAATTACTTGCTTTACGGTGATCTCATTATTTTGTTACTCATTTGCTCACTTAGCACTGTTTCCCCCCCATCCAGATGGATGTCTCTTCATCTGTCTAACTTGCGGTGACCTAATCTTTCTGCGTGCTTTTAGGGTTGGGTTGCATCCACTAGAGAAATGGGTTGAGAATATCAGTTTATAGCCAGTCTGCCATTTTGAAGCCTTCCAGGAGATATGTGTCTCCAAGAAATGTAGTTGCCCAGGAGATTGTCTGGCAATTCCCTTGAATTAAAGCAAGCTTTTAATTTCCTTGATACTAACTGTCATCTCTGAAATTTGACTAAAAAAGAATAGCTCTGTGCCACAATGAGTAGTAAAACTATTCTCTTGCTCTGTGACTTATTGGAATGTTTCCAGTAAGAGTTAAGTAAGCTTTACATTGAGCATTGTTTTGTATCAAACTAAATATTAACACATCTGCAATATGAATATTTACAGGGGAAATAAGATAGGGCAAAATGGTAAAGCACTTTGGGATAAGAGGGGACTTGGTGATAGATCCCAACACTCTTCTTGGGATACTGTAGTATCCTTTTTTCTTATGTGGGACCTTATTCCTGTTGAAGGGAAGTTGTCCATATATTGTTCAGCTGGAACAGTACTGGTTTAAGGCCATTCATTATAATGATCTTACTGTAAGGTCATTTCAGGAGTGTTGGGCAATAGCTACAATAAAAATGGAATTATAATCAAATTCAGTGGTATTTAGCACCTGTCAAACCGAAAAATTATCGCTGCTGTTCTTAGTGTTAACAGTGCCTTTAGGGTGCCTGTAGCAGTGCTGGCTGTAATTCAAAGACACTTGGTTTTTGCCTAGAAGTCTCCAGCAATATGGTAATCTAACAGTTGACAACAGAACTTCAGTATGTGAACACACACAAAAGCAGTATCTTATTGTAAAGTTATGGTAATTTAAAGTTTACTTATTTGATTTTGATTGTATGCCCTGAAGGCAATTGTGTGTTAAAGGAATCTATGTGAAACCATTTTGATCATTCAATTTTAAAATCTTTTTGGGATTGCTTCCTGATGATTATTGTAGTTAAAAATGTTTTAAGAAGTTGTATTGGAAACTGAAGGAGTTAAGGGACGTTTATGGGGTACACAGTAATTTACTTTGCTTATGGGAAATAATGCTTCCAGGAGATGAAGCAGAGCCCTTAACCTGTTTTACTTCAGAGCAGTCCGTCGTTATCAGTACTGCAGTTGTCTTCATGATCATACAGGTCAAATTTACATTTTAGAAGTCTTAATTTTGGAATGAAGGCTTGTTTCTACAGTCAAATGGTATTTCTCTTTGTTAAAATGGAGTAAGTGCACTTTTATTCTCTACCTTTGATTGTTCACTTTGCTTTTTAAGATGGCATTGTGTTGAGCATGAGATTTGTTCACCAAAGTGCTCTACTCCAGAAACTGGAGGCAAGTTTTCAAAAAAGATTATCACCTACCAACTGACAGGCTTATTGTGTGACAAACACTTTAAAAAGTATGCTGAAAATTGGAGGGAGTTCAGGGTAGAGGTGAGTTATTTGTTGTCAAGAAAATAAGCATTATGGTGGAAAACTTAAGGAGCTCAGTCATTGTTGCTTATCTGGAAAAGGTTATGGCTTAGAAATAACACAAATGGAGGTACTTAACTAAGTCTTTATTCTAGTACACAGATGTATGACAAGATCCAATGGATGGAAGTCAGAAAAGTTCAAAACAGAAAGCAAATGAATGTATTTGACAATTAACTACCGAGATGGCTTAGTTGAGGTGCAGTACATTAATCACTGCTTGTAGCTTTTATATCTATAATCCATGCTTTTCTAAAAGATGTGCGGTAACCGAGATGCAAATTAAAGGGCAGGAATTACTATGGACATTTTTAAGGCTTGTGCTATTCAATGAATTTGAATGAGAATTCATGATTGTTTTTTCTAGACTTAAGAATGACAGTACATTTGGTTGTGTATTTGAGGGTAAAGGCAGAATTATGTCTTTAGAATTGCCATCCAGGATTAATAAATGGGTGAGTTTGTTTACTTTTGTATTTACCACTCTGCCACTGTCTATTCTTCTGCAGGGTTGGATGTGTTAAGAGTTCTTGTTTAGAAATTTTCAAACAAGCCTAGCACTTCAATTTAGAGTAATTTTAAGGACATGTAGACATTTGATTCCCATAGGCTTTTCTGAAAATGCCTTCTTTCCTTTCCTCCTCTAATATTTAGTCATACAATATAAATTACAAAATGGGAGTATAGGTTTTTATTTCCAGTATTCCTAGCTTGTTATCTCCCCTTGACATAAGAACAACTATCTAGCGTGTTGTTGTGTAATTAAAATAATTGATTTATGCATTAATTTAAAAATAGCAAACAACATGTCAGTCTTGGTAGCTGAGAGTGTAAAATTATGACAATTCTGTTTTCACCCACCTGACATTTGTGGGTAGTTCCATGATTATAGCTCTGTCATTTAGCCATTGCTTCTGTCCGTCCTGTGTGTCTATATGGTTTGCTTAATGGGTGAAGAGGTTTTCCTTTCTTCTGCCTATCCAAAAGTGCTGATGTTCCTGTTTACAATTCTTTATTAGGTATTCAGGGCGGTGAGGTGGAAGAGTTTTGTATCCCCCATCAACTTTGCCACTGCATGCACCGTAGTTTTACAGCTCAGCTCTTCAATTGAATTTGTCTGTCCGTAGTGCTAGTCTTGCATGATTTTAAGCTGCAAGCAGTTCGTATCTCTGTGCGCAATTTTTCCATCCGTGCATGGAAGCCAGACCTCTGAGAAGAAGTCATGCCTTTTCCATTTGAAGGAAGGAGAAATCAAATGACAAGGAAAAATAATGAGAGATGGTAGAGAATTTCTTTAAAAAACCCTACTGTTTGGCAGCTTCTGTTTTTTGTGTGCGTGTGGCTCATGATATGGAGATCTGGTGTGCTGACTGTGCAGCTGCACAAGGAGCAGGAGGAAGGTTTTGCTGGTCTTCTCATAGATATAGTTTTTACTTGTAGAAATCTGAGTGTCAAAATTGGGTAAAATAGACAAGAAACCTTAGGGGGGAAAGTAGGAAGTATAGTTGCATAGTAGGTCACATTTGCATCTAATTGCCTGATACTTATTCTGTGGTTAATGCCAAAGCTGTCTGATGCTGATGGCTTCAGAATCCAGCCTGATGTTAGTCAATGTGATGAGGGAATAACAAGAAGTTGATTTTTAGTAAGTAATTAAAAGTGTCATTATAAAGGGTACTCTACTTTTAAAAAGGTATTGAAATTCCTGCTGAAAGTATGAACACTGACAAACTGAAGGGTGGGTGGGATTCCTCTTTTGGACCAATAAAGGTATTTCCAAAACTCAAAGAGGAATCACTTGTGCTTAATTGCTTTTCCACAGCTGTGATAAATGGATGAAATTTAAAGAAACAGAGGTATATTTTTGTCTTCCAAATGTAAAAGTAGAGAAGTAGTCACTCAAATCCTGCCAAAAATCCAGTCATGAAGGTAAAAGCATGTCTTTGAAATATGTCAATATGTCTTGCATGCCTTTGAAATATTCTCCTATAAGCTAGTGTGTTTTTGGAATTTAGGGGAAATGCACAGAATTCTGGTTTATCTTGCATCCAGAATGAGAATTATGAGAAATAATCTCTTTCCCCCTTTGATATAGTCTGTGGAGGACATAAGTGGTTAGTATGTAAAGTCTTCAGCCTCCAAGATAAGAATAGTTGAACTATTATCTGAGGTGCCTATGGCAAAAAGCCCGTAAAACTTTGATATTACAAGGGAAATTAAAAATAAAGCGGGGGGAGGGGGATATGTTCTGAAACAGTTATATATTTTTCAGGAATAAAAACTGTGGTGCCGTAAAGAGGTTGAGATAGATGTGAGGGGTTTATTTAAACCTGCTTCTCACTTTCTTGAGAAAACAGAAGGGGATCTGTAGGGAGCCTGGGACTTGAACAGAGGGCTAAAAACGCTCCCCCCTGCTCTTTCCAAAGCCTAGTTTGTTGCTCTTTCTATGAAACTGAGTTACTGTTTACCTGTGCCCCAAATGTCCTCAGTTTGGGTAAAAGATTCCAGTCTAGTCTTGTCTCTGCTAAATGTATCTAAAATGTCTTGGGAGCCAAGGGTGGATGATGCTTTAAGTGTAACCACAGAGTGCCCAGGTAATTTAAAAACGAACAATACAAAATTGAGTATGACAGTGGGAAGGAAATGAGATCTTCAGATAGGAATTAAATTACAGTAACAACTAAGTAACGCTAAAAGGGCATGACTTAAAAAGCTGATAAAAATTTTGAGTGTGTGCCATGGAGGACTTGCAAACACCACTAATTTAGTACCTGAACGTTTGGTATGGTACCATATATGTGTCCTATATGAATTTTGATGTGTGGGTATTTTATTTCAGTGGTACCTAGTGGCTCAGATTAGAACTCTATTCTTTCAGTAGACTAGAAACTATCGTCCCCTGTCCCCCGCCCCCGCTGTTTATTCTAATGTGGGACAAAACCAGAATTTGTGGAATGTAAATAGGGTCAGAGTCTAAAGAGTGTGGTACTTACTGATGCAACAATAACTGATAGTATGACAATTAACAGTGTTCTCTTAGGCAGCAATATCCTCTCAAGGAGCTAACAAAGCTATGTTTTTATACAGCAGGAGTGAGGTGAGCCTTAAAAGAATAATCATTTGAGGTTAATAGTTTTTGATTTCTCAGGAGAGTTTATTAAAAAACAATCAGAGTGCAAAGTATTTGTCCAAGTGTATTTTAACAGTTGACATTACTGGTGAAGCAGAGTTAAGTAGTATAACTGTTTCATGTTGATGCTAGATGAAGCTGTGCTACATGCTGAGCTTCCCCGGCCACTTTTAAAAAACAGTCATTGATTATCCTGACCTGATTTAATCAGCTGCTAATCACCTATGTCATCCTAATGAATTCCTGTCCCACAGTCCCTCAGTGCTATGGTTAGTGGAGACAATAGTTTCTCCTTGCTGCTTCCCATTTACTTACAAATGTTGACCAACAGGGTTGGCTGTTCCCTAGCCAGGACCTTGTAGAGTGAAGTTTTAAGAGAGCTCAGATCTACTGCTCTAATCGCAACCAAGGAAGTAAGGAGTAAGGTGGAAAGAAGGAAGTATGGTGAAAAAGGGAGAGGCAGATTTTTGGGGATGAACCAGCCAAGGTTCCAGGTGATAGGTTAAAGTGGACACCTTTAATTTCACTCTGCTGCTCCTGCTCTCCAGCAATACTTCACTGGGTGGTTAAGTACAAGTAGTGGAAAATACCATTTTACAGATAGTGTGCTATCTTTTGAAGTAATAGTAGCTTTTGATCGGTCTTCATGTATAATCCATAGCAGTGTATGTTTTAATTATTTAGCCCTAATCAAAATTGTGGGAAAGGAGAAGATGATTTCTTTCAGATACAATCTGCTCTACAAACAGAGGTGTCCTTGCTGAACCTTTTGACTGCAGCTTAATTTGTACCCACCAATGCTTCAGGGTGTGGCTGTTGTAACTGCCTGCAACGTCAGTAAGCGTGTTGTGGATTAGGCAATGTGCTGAATAAAGCAGGATCTTGCGTAGCAGAGTAGAATTTTAATGATGGAAAAATGGTCAGATGAGAGACTGGAGAATCACTCCCATACAGGCCAGCATTTGGACTTATTTCTCTTTGGTTTATATCAAGAAAATACAGTGCAAATTTAGGATGATACAGAGATTCAAAGTGGAAACATTCAGTGCTCAAAAGAGAAGCAAAGTGATTTAGAATTAATTTGATTAAGTCTGTGAGCTTTATTCCTTCAGCCTTTCCTAAGGCAAATTTATTGCTAACTTTAAAGTGATACTGGATTTTCTTGAGCAGAGACTGTAAGATCAGGCTCTCTTTCCTAATGATTAAAATTTTTAAAGAAAAAGGTATTCTCTGAGCTGAAGATGCAGTGACATTAACTAGACTTGGGTGCATATGTTGAGAATCTAGGATTAGAGAGTGGTTTGACAAAGTGACTACTTGCCCTTATTTCAATGATAATTTTTCTGGTCTAAATAATTTGAGTTCCTCATACTTGCAAGGAAGACAAAAATAAAGAGCATCTGATATGGAGGAATAACTGTGGGTGGGACAGATACAGCACTCTAAAGTAGATTATATGATTTAGCCGGGAGTAAAGGTGAAATGATGAATCTGTGTATTAAAATGCACAAAGGAATAATTCTGTGCTACAGAGCCTAGAATCTCTGAAATGGCAGTCATTAGCTGTGACATTTCTGGTACAGATAACTCCTGGAGTGGTTGGCTTTTTTTATTTAAAAGTTATGTGTGTGATTTTGTGGTTGTTTTTTGTGGGGTTTTTGTTTTGTTTTGTTTTCCTAAGAGCATGAGATGGATAGACTAACTGACTTGTGCCCCAAGATAGTATTTGCTCCAAATTCAGATTAAAGTTCCTGTTCTGTTTGAAAAACTTTTGTCAAGAGAAGAGACACGTTCCCCAGAATTACAAATATCAAACTCACTAGACCGTGTTGGTTTAAGCCTCACGAACCAAAGTGCTTCATTTTCTGGTCCACTGCAAAATGGGAAAAATCTTGAAGTCTGTGGGATGATATTAGAATTACAAGTGGTCACCGGCACTTCTGATGAACAAATACAGGAGAAATCAATGTCTTACTGCATGAACATTATGTCTAGTGATCCAAAATATGTTAATTACTTTAAACAGATGATTTTTTTTAAATTGGATTGAAAACAACTAAAGACAAGGTTCTTGGTACACCGGGCTGTTAGTTGTAATACCTAAAATCCTAACAGCACTAAAGTAATCACTTTAGTAGAATTTGGCCAGTGACTAAGAGAAATTCCACTCTTTGACCTTAAAGTTATAAAAGGCATACTTTCATACCTCCACATGCTGATATCAAACAGGTACCTTTTGCTGTGGACTTTGGAAATCAACAAATTGAAACTGTTTCAGCATGCTCTAATATTTATTAAGACCACAAAGAATTGCAAACCGCTTTGCTAGCTTTTCTGAAAGCTGTCTGGGTTTGCTTTCTTCTGATAATAGTCATGGCAGTCTGAGTTTACCTGGAAGTTCCTGGGCAGTCAGTGTGGGTCTGCATTCTGGGATATTGCATGGGGTTCCTAGGGAGATTCTGTAGCTAAAGAGATACCACCTTTCCTGGAGAGAGATGAGACAACACAGTGCAGTGGCTGCAGGCTCCTGCTTAGTTCAGAATACAGGGGTAATCGAAGGACTGTTTCCTTACAGGTACAAAATTGTGCTCATCTTGTTGCAGTGAGAGGCAGCTTGCTTCTCTGGGCATACGGTGCATCAGATGACTGACAGTGGTTTGCCTCTGGGCTGATTTGCTGGGATCCTCTGAGCCCCTTAGGCATGTCCAGGGTACACACGGAATGAGACACACAAGCTGTGTTTCTGTGTGTCTTGTCTTGTCCACTTTATGATCCACATCTGAACTGTAATCAATGCAAATTTTGTCATCATATTCATTCTGTACATGATCAGCTGCTTATTCGTGAATTCTCTCCGTAACAGAGAACAAGTAAATTTTAAGAAAAAACCCTGGATGAGTTTTATGGTGCCTAATAAGATAATCCCCATGTTAGCCAAATGGCTTTGAGGTATACAAAGTTTTTGAGAATAATTGGAAATGGTAAGAGAGCAGTGGTTTGAGAAATGTATCTGAACTGGGCATACTTCAAGTTTATATGACTTATTTTCTGATTAATGGAAGCTCCTCTGAATAGGGAATTAATTTTTAGTAAACTGTGTTGAGGAAATAATCAAGGATCATAAATGATCCACTTTGCAGGGAACTTCTTTTATACTGTCCTGCCTGTTTCTAATTAATGATTTATTTTGTCCAATGTCTTTGTCACAATCAGTATCAACAGACCTATATAACCCAGGTAGTCTGTGGACATTGTTTTGAGAATGACCATCTTAGGTCATCTGCCTTCCGTTTTATTTTATTGACTTCAATACTTAGTTTCTGTATTCTGAGCTGACTTTATTTATACTGGTTTAAATGTGAAGTAGTTTCAGGAAGTTAATCGTGTTATAAACTTACACCAATATAGCTAAGGTCAGAATCTATTCTAATTGGACAAGAGCAATTTCAGTAAATTAAACGTTTTAAAACTAAATTGCTTGCCTCTTACTTTGAGGCCTGGTTTTGTTCACTACCAGCACACAATTCATGTGAATTGTATTCCGAATGAACATTAAGAAGACACAGCAGTATTACTATTACTGTATAACTCACTTTGAGATAATGGAAAAACTTTTAAAAATTGTCTTTTTTTGGTGGTGTGGGTAGACTTCTTCCACAGATATTTTCTGTGCAGAGAGTACCAAGATGAGGGGAGTGTGTCTGTGTGGAGTGTTTGGTTTTTTTTCTGGAGTATCTGTAGTTATAATTTTTTCCTTCCTGAATAACCTTGTGTTTAGGAGAGACACAAAGCATTCTACCATTTAGAAGAGTCCAAAGAATAGTAGAATCAAGAGGGCTCTATAGCAATTCCCCGTCTTTTGACACTCTCAGCTAAAATTAAAATTCTTTGAAGTGTTCCAGGAGATATCAAGCAATCTTTTTTTTTTCTTGGTTATTTTGTTTAGTCTTCCTTTTTCAGAAATAATGTTCCTCCTGAACTCTCTTGTGGTAATTTCCCCTAATTATACTTAGTCCTATTGCTGGGGAAGAATTTTATCCGCAATAAGCTTTGCATGGACTAATGCAAACTTAACCAATACACAGCTGTGAGCACCACACATCTCTCTCCTGTGCAAATCATTATGAACTTCATGAATTATATCCTGGACTTTTGGGATAGATAATAACCTACCAGAGAAGAGAATAAAATATTCTGTGTATTCAGGAGTGATTAGGAGAGGGCTTAGCAACTGGGAAAAAAATGGACTTGATAGGTGAGTCTTAGTTGCTCTGTTTGTTCTGTTGACATTTTCCTGTTTCCAGGTACACAAGCAAAGTAAATTTATTGAAACCTGCAAGAGTTTTGCAATAGAAAGGCACTGATACAGATGTTAAAAGAAAAAAATCTCTATATGGTCATAGTGGAAGAAATGTAGTACTTTGAATTTTTGTGAACTGCTCATGGATATAAGGGAACTGAATAGTAGCATCAGTGAATCCAAGAGACATGGGAAGAGAGAGTAAACAAAGAATTGAAAGTAAAACAAAGAGAAGACAAAATACAGCCTCAAACCTGGTCACAATTCTTGTTAGTGGTGGTTTCTCCTAATTATTCTGGCCAAGAAATTTGATCTGATCTTTAACAGGATCAGATCATATTTGTTTCATATATGTGTGAAGCTACATGAAAATTAATGGAATTGCTTGTTGGAGACATTTGGATATATGTCCTTTCCTGTTTTGGAAAACTCCTGTTAGGATGGAGATCATTAGGGAGCAAAAAGAAGCAGCAGTAATACGGGGAGGGAAGCTGAGTGAGAGAGAATCAGAGGAATTCTCTCTTCTTTCTTTTATCTGCTGGTTTGGGGCAACTCAATGTGTGCCTGTGGATATGGAAGTTTGTATGGGTTTTCTTTGGTTGTCAGTAAGAGCCATTTGCAGGAGAGAAGTATAAAACATTAGAAAAGTCTAAAGATAAGTCTAAATGTCACCAGAGAACCTGTGAGCTTTCAAGCCTAGTGCTCAGTGGGGGGACATCCTCTTGGAAACTAAGATGCCTGATGCCCTTGTGCCTCAGAAGGCCTGTGGTTGTGGCTAGGCAGATCTTGAGACTTGCTTCTGCTGTGCATAGGAAGGTTGGGAATATTTTCTTCTGCTTCCTGTTTCCTTAAATGCCTTTTTCCCCTTCTGTAAAAGAGGAAATTATACAATGTTCAGTATCTTTCAGTATTTCTCCCTTTTTGCTAAACTGTGGCATTCTACCTGGAGAGCAAAATATATTCTGTTGCCTGTTCTTATTGGAGCACTAGAACTTCTAGTTGCGAGTTGAGTGCTGTATAACTTGTCTCAGAACCAGGCAAGGAAGGTCAAACCCTTCCATGTTCAAAAAGCCAGCAGTCCGATTAAGCATAAATTAGGTTTCCTGTGGTTCAAACCACATCTCAGGAAGTTATCCTTAATGTGTCTTAGAATGGAGAGAGAAGTAGCTGGAGGAGTATTTGAAGGAACCGTAGAATAATTTAGGTTTAGACCCTTAAGATCATTGAGTCCAGCCATTAGAACCTAACACTACCAAGTCCACCACTAAACCATGTCCCTAAGTGCCACGCCAAGGAGTGTGTCTTGGGGAGCATGTTCATCTTTTATGTCTCCAATTTTGCCTGATAAAAAATATTTTATCAATGGAGACTTTACATGATGTATATGAGAACCAACATGTAGTTTGTTTTAAGCAGTCAGCACACTTTGGAAGGAATGTCTTATTGTTCATGTCAAGATATAGCTAAACTATCCCAGGGCAATCTTAAAAATTAAATTAGGCTGAAAATAATAGGGTCAATTATTTGATAACGGGAGTTCCTGTGATTGTGGCAATCAATTCTGTGTACAGAAGCAAAACCTCTACTTTCCAGTTCTGATAAGTCTTATTTTAAAAGAAGGAAAGAACAAGAGAAAGGACTAAAAAAAATTAAAGACATTAAGTATAGTTGAAGTACACGTGATTAAATTAACAGAGAAACTACATGCAAAACTTTTGCAGGAAAGATGAGTGTTTTGACAGGTGTAGCACATTTATCACAACATCTGTCTCTATTGTTCAAATAGCATTTTTCTTTTCTGCTTTTGTTTGCTTTCTTCATTGTATCTACCATTTTAGTTTTTGGAAAACAATGGTGTTGCATGCATCAATGGGATTGTGGTCTTCCTGACTTCCATTCTAGTCTGCCTCCCCCAGCTGATATACTGTAGTGTTTGTAAGATTCTGAATACTGGAAATGGATCATGAACTCATCAGGAATCACTTCCAGCAAATCAAAGTGCTAAGGTCTTCTCCATAGACCTAGACCTACTGTATTTATGCCAGACAATTTTGAACCTGGAGCTCTGCCAGTAGACAAGGTCCCTGCAGTCAGAAGATTTCTGCCTTCTCTTTGGAAACTGTGTCCTCCTTTATCATATGTTTAGATAAGAACCTTGGGGTAAAGATCCTGACATACCATGTGCATTACACAATGCCAAGAGCATCCTGTGGAATGCTGCAGCATGCAGTTGTGTCTTGGCCTTTCGCCTTCCTTCTCTTTCTGTTGTTACACAGCTCACCAAAAAGGGCTGGCACCATACTTTTTTCTGCATCCTGATGCTGGGCTACTGTGCAGATCTGAGTGGATCTATTTAATGTGGGGAAGTTCAGGTGGGGTAGCAGACACACTCCATAACTTTCTGAGAGTGGGTGGAAGAGGAGTCCTTCAGTGTTTTTTGTGATACAGAATATGTCTGCCTGCCCCTGGTCTCCCTGTCCTTGTACTGTTCTTAGGCCTTGGACAACACATTCAATACAACCCTGTGAAATCTGAAAGAGGCAAGTGATAACTCTTTTGAGAATGGGTTGAATATGCTTTGGGGAAACTTTTGCTCACAGGACCCCAATGATTGACTGATTACTTCCAGTGTCTTCATCCATCCACAACTGCCTGAAATGCTATGGCTCCCTGCCAGCTTCATTTCCTTAGGACCCACTGTACTGAAAACATGATCTTGGCTCTCCAATGAGGAGGACAAAATAAGCTTACCAAAATTATTTGTCTGTGCTGCTGAGAGCATTTAGGAGTAATGATTTTCACCTGAAATGGGCCTGTTAGGGGGTTTTTGTGTGCAACAGTTCTGGAGAGAAATGCAGAAATCTGGCAGGAGAAAACTTAAGTGTTTGTAGGCTACAGAACACAAAATTTACTCGTAACAGTGATCTCATGTGCTAGATAGCTGGTTGATAATTTTCTGGTAAATACTCATTAGTTGTCACTAAAAAAAGAGTAGAATTTCTAGTTTCAAACTTATTTCTTTTTCATGTCTTTTACTCCATTTAGCAATGGTGGGAGTAAAACCCAAAATGCTACTTTTTGGCTCCTAACAGTCAAGGGGGGTTAAGATAAATACATGAACAGGGTTAACTGAAAACTGCCTGAGAACAGGAGATCATCAGCAACAAAGCACTGAAACAATGAACTTCATCAGTTACAAAAGACAACTTAAAAATCTTTAAAATCTGGCAGGTCAGTTCATAGCTTCAAAGTGATTTCCTGTTACTGGCACACACTGTACGTACTTGCGATGAAAATTAAGCACAAGGATGACTTAAAGAATGCTAGTTATTTTCTATAAGGTTTGTATATCATATGTGAAGTTTGTTACCATGACATTTCCTCTAATTTTCACTTAAAAATAATTTCCAGATTCTATTTGTGAACACACTTTTGATGAATGCAACTTAGAGCTCAAGCACTGACAGACTGCTGGTCATTTTTTTTTTTTTTTACTTTTTTACTTTTTTTACTTTTTTCCTTCCATTTACCAGTCTGTTGCTGGGCAAGCTGCTTAGCCTTGCAGTAATGTGTCAAAGCAAATCTGATTTTTGTTGCTGTTGAACTACCCATAACATACACATCCAGGTGAGGGAGAGGAAAATATACAAAAGAAAAAAGATACCAACCAGCATGAGTCTTCCTGGTGCCACTGTGAGAACCAGCTATTACATGTTATACTTTCCTCTCAGTAAATCACAGCAATGAAGGCTGTAAGAAAATGAAATACATCAAGGTTCCATCTTTTCTTGTATGAATGTGGTTGTGCTAAAATGAATGTTCTCACTGCTGAATGAGAAAAACAATCACAAGCCTAGATGTATCTGAAGATAAAATAGAAATACATTATATTGTGGAATGTACAACTGAAAAAATCTGCTGTCGTCTGAGAATTAATACATGAACATATAAACTCCCTGGTGATCTAATAACCCCTAAATAAGCCAACACTTTTTCCACTAATGAACTGAAAACACATTTTTCTTGTGTGTGTATATATATATTATTAGTTATAGAGTTGGCCAGGTATTTAATGTTGCAGTAATCTGATAGGAGAAAAATGTTCCATCCTTAAATTAGGAGGTTCTTTTTCTTGCGGAATTGCATTTCAATGCCATCAGATTGACTAAATTTAAGCTATTCAGAGACAGATACTTTATGACTTAAACTGTGGCATTCATCTGAATTCGGTACAGCTAAAGATGTAATATGAGGAGGGGAAAAAGGAGTAGACTGTATTCAGAACATGCAGAAAGTCAGAAATGGGGGGGCAATGAAGCATTTACTAAAACTTGCATTAAGCAAGTTAGATTTATATCAAATGTTAGGCTTTTCTTACTGGTATCTACTAGTTTAAAGAAAGTAGTGGGCCCTGATAGCTTCTTAAATTTGTAAGAACATTCTGTTTATAGTAGTACTCCTGGAAAAATATTCATGACATACTGTTGCTTAAACTCAAATCTATACTGTTGCTTAAACTCAAATCTATCTCTTTCCTACAGCTGGCAAAGATCTGGTCCTTTGGAGTTCATGCAGATATGTTGTCTTAAGGCAGGTTGCAGAATACTAGCTATACCCAAAATTATGCTCCTTAAAGTAGGGAGTACATTTGTTCAATGCTCTAAATGTAGCCAAGTGCATTTGTTTGTGAGGAACTGTATTTTACCTTTATTTTGCATGCAGGTATCATTCATGACTGTGTGTTGGTACATTCATGTTAGACTACTGTTTTGCTTTAATGCAGATGAAGTGTATTTAGTATCTTCTAGTTGTCATCTTCCTCTCTGGAAGGGCTCCAAGTACTTTGTAAGACTATATATGGGACTTTTGTAAATTAACAAGTAATATATTAATGTATATTAATCCTATAAATTGGTGTTGAGGAATGAGTGTTGTTTCAAGAAGAGGTGAATGCAAAATAAAAACAGGGAGTTTTTTCATTTGTTTTTCCACATCATGGAGCATATGGTTAACTGACACCCTGAGTAGGGTAACAATCCACATTACAATTAGACAAAAGAGAGAGGAAAGCAACAGTCTTAAATTAGAAGGCTAGACCAGCTAAAGAGGAAAAAATCTAGAAGCATTTTGCAGATAAGAACATAATATATTTTGGGTGAAGATTTTACTGTCATTGTCAAATTCCCCCAGCTAACTCAGTTTAGGCCAGTGCGTTTACAGCATGAATTACCGACAGAGCTTGTAATATACAAACTTGAAACTAGTTCTTCAAAGAAATGTTACAACAGAGTACTGAGATCCAAATGTTTTGCAGCATTTAGGATATAGTTGTTTGTTCACAACAATGCACTCTCTAAGTATTAAAGGACATTTATATAGCCTTTAGTTTGTAACCCTAATGTATCTACAGGGGTAAAAAGAGGTGATAGCATACTAGTATAGCAAACCAGAGATGTTTGTGCTCTGGAAACACTTCCAGCATGCTCTCTGCTTCCAGTTATTTCTCCTATGGCTTACCAAATTCATCTTCACCCCTTAACAAGTATCTGACAGCCATTTGCACCACCCGCTTCACTAGTGCGTGTTTGTTTTTCCTGTGCTGGCTTGTGGTAGTGCCATTCTGCCAGAAGAGTTGGGGAGTGCTTGTCCTGGAATGCTTCGGTAATAGGATCAGTGCATTTGTGGTTTGTTTTTTTTCATGGGACAAAGTAATTATTTTTGTACAGGCTGCTGATGTTTTCAGAATATGAATGCTGCACAGCAGATCACTGTGATAAAGTAGTACGCGTGCTTGTTATGGTTTCTTCTATATGGATGTTACAGGATCCTTGTTTAGGAGAATATAGGGAAAACCACCTTTTTTCTATGCAACTTGTGTATTGTATTTAGTTATAAGGTTTTGGTTTGGTTTTCTCTCTATGTTCCTGTTGAGTTAAAAATATAAAAAACATTTTTGGGTTGGTTGCTCACTCTGTGATCTGCAGAAGTCTGTGTCCATGTAGTCTTACTTCAGAGCTACTTGCAGTGAAACATTTATTGAATGAAGTGCTCTGATTGCCCTTGATATAATGTAGAAAGTACTCTTGGATTTTTCAAAATTAATATTGCTTTTTAAATGTGAGTGGTTTGTTACTGGGGGCAAATGTTTGATTTGTGTGGGTAAGTGATTAGGAAGAAAGAGTTTTTGCTTGTATGTTTACGCTGCATTGTTCATGCAGTGGAGATGGCAAAACAGGTAGATTTGTATGAATGTAAAGTATCATGAGGGAGTGAGGTGTCTCATAAGTGAAAGATTAATCTTTTACTAGAGTCATCTACTTGCTTGTAAGAAAGTGATTGTGCCTTCATTTTTATACGAACTATGAGAAACTTGAAAGTTGTAGTGGTGCTGCTTCTTGATGCTAAATTTGTTTGTCAGATATTAAACCATTTGTGACTTTTATTTTTTCATATTTACCTCAAAGTTTGTTGCGACTGAAGTATGCCTGTGTCCTGAAACTGTATGACTGAATAATTTCAGAAGTAATGTGAATGTTCAGGTGTGGTATATTTGATTTCCTTGCTCTGTGATTTGTGCATATGCATTTCTTTTTGTATTTGGCAATTATGAAATGTGTATATGGTGTTTTTATGAACGTGGAGGACATAGGTTGTCCTCAGAAGGGATAGCTGCAAACGCTTACGTTTTTCTATGTTGCAGAGTTATGTGCAAGCCCTGTGAGGCTTAAGGAAGCAGTAAGTTTATTGACTGATGGTCCTTGTTACCCTATCAATTAACCCAGCAGGATGTCTACAAGCAGCTTAGATTCCAGCAGGAGAGCCAGTGCTCAGATTAAGCTAGAGGGGTTTTTTTAGAAAAAAAAAAGAGGGGGGGAAAAAAAAATATTTTTTTTACAGGACAGGTTTGTCAGTCTTCTGTTTATTCTTGGTAAAGGAATATCTAGTTGTGGGGGGTGTGTGTGTGTTTTGTTTTGTTTTTTAATAAAGGTTTCTACTGTGTCTGGACAGTAAATAAAAAATAACCTTTTTTTTTTTTTTAGCGTGCCAGGGTAACAAGCATGTACTTTCTCACAAAAGTCGGTAATCTTCTTTTAATTATCTCTCAAGGGTTCAGGTAGCAGGGTTGATGCTCAAACAGTTGCTGTTTACGTAAATTTTCCCTGTTTCTGCTATCTAGACTGTCTCACATGGAAGCATCTTTTCGTTTGCAAGGAAATAATGTATTTCATTCCAGGTAGATCTTCCCACAGCATAGCTAATCTCTCTGACAAGAAATAAGCTCATATGTTAGATGGAATCATAGTGGGATAACGGCTCTATAAAGCTGTGATATATACAGAGTTGAAGTTTTATTGGTAACATCTTCAGCATGAAAAAGTTGAGTCATGTTTCAGTTGCTCTGTGAAATTCAGAGTTTTTGAGAACTTGGGTTAGTTTTCTTACAATAAAAGATTGCAATATGCAGGACAGTGAAAAAGCCGATGATATATAATTTGCTTCATTAAATGCTCTGAATTTCATGGAAAAAAGTATGGTGGTTTCTGAATTTGACTGCAGAATCCCCGTATCACTGGGGACAGTTCACTCCAAATTTTTATTTCCCTTTATTAAAAGCATAAAAAAAAAAAAAATCCGAACATAACCACACAAGCAAAGTTCTCTATCTAGGTACGGTTTATACCAAGAAGGCGAGTTTATTTGGTGATATAAATGATACCTTTTCTGGACAGAGTTTTGTTGGTATGAAAATATTGATAAAGCCTTTGTGTTGTGATAGTCTTTGTGTCAAATTGCTTTGGGAATTACTACGAGTATGGAAAGAATCTAAAGAAAAAAATATATTAAATATATTTTTTTTTAACATAAACTAAAATGTACATCAAGAGAACATTATGCTGGTTTTCCACTACAGAATTAGATAACTATATCAAAACTGTCAGAGTAGGTCATAGTCTGACATTAGTCTTTATCTAAAACTTTGTTAAAACCTCCAGTGACAGATTCCACAACATCCCTCGGCTGTCCTTACGTTTCACTGAAAGATCCTCCTAATGTCTAATCTGAATCCTCCTTAATACATGCAAGATCATTGCATCTTGTACTTTCTACTATGGACATAAGAAGCAGATTATTCCTTCTCGCTTTGCTGCAGTCTTGTGTATATTAGCATGCCTTCTCTCAGGCTTCTCTGCTTTAAAATAACTAGCCACAAATCATTCGGTCTTTCCTCCTAGGTCATGCTTTTGACACCTTCTGCTATATGCTGGGGCTCAAATAGTTCTACCGCTTTAATAAAGGATGCCGTTGATAAATAGAACGAAAGGATTTCTTCTGGTGTCTTCTATTTATATGTATGCGATTTGACTTTTCTTGTAAGCACTATCATCTTTGATCCTTGAACAATTTCCTGTGAAGTGTTGGCTAATCAGTTATTTCTAATCATACATTGTGCAGCTGACTGTTCCAGCCTACATGTGATGACTTGTACTCGTCCTTACTGAGCTCTATCCTATCTGAGAGCATCACACCTATTTATAAACATCGAGTTCATATCCTGCCCTCCAGTGCACTAAGAGTCCCTTGTCCTCCCCCTCAACAAATCCCTTTTGGTTTTCTTATCCAAGTTATGTTGCATAGCGAGGCACCCAAAACAGACCCCTGCAGAAAATCATTTAATGCATTCTTCTGTAGTGGTAGTATATCATTAGTAACTGCTCTTAAGAAATCTCCATTGATTCCAGAGTAATTTTTTTTCCTATTTATTTATGAGAAAGTCACATGAGACTATAAAAAAATATAGTCATATTATGAGACATTTACTGCTAATCCTATGACTACAAGAACAGAGGAAGAAGGAAATTAGACTGATTTGGCAAGACTTGCTCTGGACAAACCTGTGGTGGCTATTACTCATTCCTGTGTTTATTTCTAGATAACTAAATAGTGTGCTTCATTATTTGTTCTATTTTTTTTCCCCCAGGAATTTAAGTGTAACTGACTGGTCTAATTCCTTGGGTTTTTTTCTTTGAAAAAGGACTAGTCAAGTTTGCTCCCTTTCAGTCTTCCATTGTCATGCAGGTCTCCGCTCTCTCACAGGGGAACATTGGTAGCAAGGAGAGTTGATAGCTTTGTCATCAATCGGTGAGTTTTCTGTGGTCATAGGATGATGTTCGTTCAACTGAACTGCCTTAATGGAACACGTTGCTCTTTATTTTGCAGATTTTCATCATGCCTTTCCAAGAGTAGTGATTGCTGTCATTAAACTAAAACTTCACATGGTTTCTCCACATTGGTTAAAATAAAATCTAAAAGTTTCCCTCTCACCACTTGCTCCACCTTCCTTACCAAACACTAATGCATTTCAAGATGTTGCTGAACATTTTCAATGCTATATATTCCCTTCCACACTGGGTAGTTTGAAGCTTGTGTTGTAAGTCCTGTACTTTGGATGCTTCTACCAGCTGTATACAGAAAAATTTCCCTTATGTTATGTTCTTGGTATGGTTTGCTGTAGAGATCTTCCTCTCCCCTGCCGGTTCACTCTTGCAGAACTCCTGTTTGCAGCAGCTTGCTTGCAGGTCTTGCTGGGACACGGGGCTGCTGGGTTTTAATGCCCTCCTTCACACACCTGTCAAGATTCCTATATTATATAAACCTTCTGTAAAAGCTTATGCAACAGTATCATCTGTAAAGTGTTACACTCTAAGGAACTTTGACAAAGTTTTTAGTCAAAAATATTATAAAACATAACACTTTCGTATTTGTGCATGAGAATCAATATTTATATTTGGACTAGGTCTAAGTGCTGACTTTATCTCTGGAAATAATAAAAATTTGGCTTGAAAGCCAAAATGCTTAAGGGATGTTATTTTCAAAGACCAAGTTCTTTGTCCCTGTCTTATAGATCTACCGCTCAGTACGTTTTTGTTGGTTGAAATCATCACCCAGTAAGGTGATGCATGATACTTAGCCACAGTTGAAGGAGAAAATACATTCCCTAATTTTCTGGGAAGTAACATATCTGAATATTCTACAGAAAAAGCAAGAATTATAGAGGATGCTTCATTTGTTGAACACTATCGAAGGTGATGTATGTGCTATTTTGATTTGACCTTCTTTTCTTTTTGTTAAGTAAACCGCTCTGGAGCAGTAGGCAGTGGTGGTTAGAATAAGATTTTTTTACTGAAAAGTGAAGAAACAGAAAGAGAAGAGGGAGACAGGTATATAGATGTCTTGTAAACATTTTCAAATTTGCTTTCTCACAGCTTTCTTGTGTGACCTTAAGCAAGCCTCTTAGTACTAGACCCGCTGGAGGACATCACTGAATGCCTCCATCCAAGAGTTAAAAATCTATAGGTGTGTAAGGACTTGCCAGTGAAATTCTGTGGCTATTTGAAGTTCCTTTTGTCAGATTATGACAGATTTATGTCAGACTAGGTAAGTCCTGTCAGTGTAGGAGGATAAGAAGACAGGAGGTTGGCCCCTATACTAGGCCAGTCTGGCATGGGACCTTCATAGTAAGAATTTACTCTCACTTGTCTCACCTGGGTGAACTGGTTCAGTGAAGTTCAGTCTGAGCACAGCTGACACACCTTTACGGGGTCAGAGGCAGCATAAAGCATATAGTCTGAGCCACTATTTTTGTGGTTGTGTTGTTTTTTTTTTTTCTTTTGTTTTGGGTTGGTTTGGTGTTTTGTTTTGTTTGTTTTTTTTTTTAATATGAGAAAACCCTGTTGTTCAGATGCAGAAATAATGCAAGTTAGAAGTGGAGTAACAGCTTGGAATGTAGAGCTCTGATTAAGAAAGACTGTCTAATGAATGATGTTATGTCATGGTGAAAATGACAGTAATAGTAGTTGGTAAAAGAGTATCTGAAGGGGATCTTATATTGTATTGATCCAAGCCTGACAGACATATACTAGCTTCTCACAGAAAAAGAAATTCTGTTATAAAATGTTTCTCTACCTTGGCACTTCATAAAAGTCAGGTTAGATGAAATTCAAAGCTTTGCAGAATGACTGAGCTGTGAATGGAAAATGGTTTGAGAACATAATGCTTGGGAACGATGGACGAATCCTGCAGAAACAGTGTTCCTGCAGTGCTTGCTCCAGGAACCCTTAGCACACAACAGCAAAAGCAGACTCTGCCAGGAGCAGTCTTCTTGCTGTATTTTTCTAAGGCTGAGCTTGCGTTGCAGTTACCATGCCCATACTACTTGCCCATACTTCAGTACTTTAGTAGATAGAACATTCATGTAGGAGATAGAAAACTTGCATTTAGTGTACTCCTTGAACCTGAGAGAGTTAATGCAGGATGCAGATTCCACCCTCCAACTGTGCATACTGCTACCTGCCTGGCCACAGGTTAGGAGGTAGAGGTAGGGATCTCTGTCTCCTATGAAACTCAAGTTCTGTAACCAGTTAGGATTATGGAACAGGTGAGCTTCATAGCTCGCCCCTGGCTGACAACCTTGTTTTGAGGGAAGAAGTCATAAGCCCTATTCATGAGGTTTCTGTCACTTGAGTAGTAGGTACCCATACAGCCTTTGGATTCCAGCTGTTTGAGGATACTGCTAAGCTGGAACAATGCTACGCAGGGCTGAAACAAAAACCCTAAAGATAGAAAGCAGTGTTGCATACGCTAACAAATTACTTGTTAGTCTTGTCTTGAATCCAAGACAATATTCTGACTTTGTAGTTTGTGACATTACTGAGTTGGGCTCTTAGTCTTTCTTTTTGTATTGTCCCCCCAACACACACTCCCACCCCTTCCCCAGCACATGTTCTGCATAAAGTTGCATTCTATATTTTGCATTTGCATAATGTTACTCATGTGCAGTTTCCTTCTAAAACTCACTGTAGTCATTCAGCACTTAATTTTTTTTATCTAGTCACTCTGCATCAATTTTTGTTCAATCTGTCTCCTTCCTCCTCCAAACCTTTCTGTCATCTGTCATCCACACCTCATTTCTGTTTGTTCATTCTAAAGGTATTTACTCATTCATTTTGCTCACAGAAAGACATTTGTTGCATTAGACTCAAACAAACAGCAATTCCACCCACACGTATAGTTTCCCTTTATTCTCTTCTGTCCACATGCAAAAAAACCCCAGTGCTGTTGGGGTGTATGTTTTTATGTAGGGTCTAAAGGATTACCATTAAGAGTTGGAGTGTGTGTATGTGTGGACTGACAGGTCACAGTGATTTTGTGCATGGAGGAAAGAAGACAAGGTATGGGTCATGACAGAGGTCACTGCCCCAACCTAGTTTTGACCTTCCTGATCTGAATTCATCCTTCCTGTCCCTCTAGAACTCCAGACCCTTGTCCCAGCTCAGCAGAAATGCATCTGATTGTCTGCAATATATAGGCCTGTCATCACTGGCTCTTTCTCTCATCAAGGACTTGGGAGAGCACAGTTAGATCTTCACCTTGCTTGATTTGGCTCACCAGGCTCTAATATTTTCCTTTATTTGTTACCTAGCTTTTGTTAAAACGTGAGCCTATATTGTAAGATCTTCGTGGATTAAGAGTGCTACAGCTGGTTCCTTTTCAGTATGGGCCTTATTACTCAGTTGATCTACCTCAAAGTCTGCCTTCATGTCATTTAGGGAAATTATGGTTTTATAGATGATCATTACGGAACAAAACTGTCTTTGTAGGTAATATTTGGGTATTCATAACAGTGCTTTTATAACTAATGATGATAAATTCTACTGGCAATGGAACAGTGAATACTTTCCTATGTCCAGTTTAAATCTAGGTTTATTTCCTTGAGTAAGAAAGATTTTTTTTTTTTTTCCTGCATGAATTTAACCATGGATCTAACTTTACATTGTAAGAACAAGAGATAATATGTAATAAAATCTTACTTCAGTCAAGCTTGACATATGCAACAACAATTATATTAGTTTTAACTGTAACTTGGTTAGTTAAGGGAGAAGGATGAGCATCCTCTTTGATTTGTAGGAGAAGTACAAACTGCACTGCAGGACAATTTTATGTAGCTGTTTATTTTAGCTAGATCACAAAGGATTACCCCCCAAAAAGGCACATTTTATTGTATAAACTTACCAAGTTATGTTATCTGCACACAAGAAATTCAGCACCGAATTCACTGAAGTGTAAAAGAGATTAACAGACCACATAGTCACAGAGCCCAGTTAGATATCCTTCAGGGAAAGGAGAACTGGTGGCTAAAATCTCCTAATGATGATTGTATTTTTCGTTTTGGGACCTGGGAAAGATGTCTCTGAGCAGTTCCTGCAGATGGTATGGCTGAAGTGCAGAGTTACTGTACTAAAGAGATATATTTAATTTGCACTTGAACATGGACCAGAAATGGAGAAAGGGACCTAGAAGAATTGCTGTTATAGATTCAAAAGGTCCGATTGCCCACTGGTTGGTCTTACATGATCTTGGCATGGTCTAGTAAGGTGCAGTGAGTATAGACTGAGTGTATAAAAAGTTACAATTTGGACATATTATCAGGAAAGTACTTCAGATTGCACTATAGTACAATAAATACTAAATCTAGCTTGGAACAGTCAGTTTAGGCACAGTCAGTTCAGAAGAGATTTGAGAATAAGGCAACTATTGGAAGCGCTGGTTGAATGGGAGCTAAAAGCATGGAGAAATTGGGTGTTTGAGGCACATTCATGGTTCAGTTTTAGTACATGATTTCTAATCAGGGACTGAAAAAATCTTTAAAAAGCTAGGAGAAGGCAGAGCCTCGTTAGTATCTTCTAGATCTTTCTGTATGCTGCTGTATTGGGGAAATGCTCACTGTGAAAATAGTGTGTTGAGAAAGAAAACAATTCTATTTACCCAACAGCCATTTCACTGTCAGGCTGTCCACAGTATATTCTCTGTACATGTATTGTAGTGGTATTACAGCTTTATGGCATGGCTTAAATTAACTTTTACAATCATTAGAGATACAAATGAGTGTCATAGCTATTTTTAACGGTGGATATCACTGGTATTCTCCAGTGTCTTCTGTAACTAAGCAAGCCTGCTGCTGAATTTCTTGTATGCAGAAACCTAGTTGTGCTCCAGCCCAGTACCTAGTTGTACTCAGAAATACTACTTGTGTTCTCTGACTGTTCACATACTCACAAACCATTGCAGGAAGTGGCAAAGGGAGAGTATGAGGCAGCAGTCCTTGGAGCTGATGGTGCCAATAACTTTGATACATATTTTGAGTAATAGCTTGCTGTTTTGGTTAGTTATCGATTCTCTTTACTGACTGATGCAGATATTATACTATGCTTCTAGCAAGGACAGACACTAGAGAGAAGTATTATATGTTTCTTCATATGTTCAGATGAGTAAGCTAATATTAGGTTAGTCTTTGCTTGAGCATCTTGAGAAAATACTGCAGTATTTCTCCTCTTCTGCTAAGTTAGTAGAGGCCAATAAATTGTTTAAGGATCTGAACTGTGTATGCAGCATTGCATTTAACTTCCTTACTGATTATTAATTTATAGACAGATAACAGATGTGCCAGAAATGAGCTGCTCACCATATGTCTCTGGGTAAGATTCCTGGCAAAGGTTATGTTTTCACTAATACTAATAGCCAGCGTTCTTAGAGCAGTACTTTGTATGGCAAGGATCTGAACCTAAGTGGAGGGGCTAAAGTCCATGGAACTAAAATTTGATTGCAGACCAAAACTTTGGAGATCCTGATTATGTTTTATTGCTAAATTGGTAGATAGAGAGGAGAGTATAGGTACAGCGATAATGTAAGGAGTAATATTATCTCTTTATCCACCCCCACCCCACCCCCCTTTTACAGGTAGGGTATCATTTTTAAACACAAGTAAAGTGATAGCAAAGTATCTTGATCCTATCCCCCCTGAACTCAATGGGAGGTGTCTGTTAGAGAAGTGGACTGCATTTTATCACAGGAAGGGTGGATAGATTCATTACTGTGGTATGTATAGACTTGAACCTAGGAGGTCAGGAAAAGGAGTTAGTGAGAAAGATAATAGAAAGCATGCTAAAGAGTTCTTGATCTTGGCCTTGGCCACTTTCTTGGCTTATTGGAAATGAAATGGGAAGGTTTTTATGTTGCCCTGGAAAATGATTCATTAGAATTGCAAAGAGCTAGCTGAGAAGCTCTTAAGAATCTTGAAAAGGTTAGAACAAATGAAGATTAATTTAAAGAAGTGTGTGTATCTCTGCCTGCACACTGCATGAATCTTGCCTAATTCTTTTCCACCACTATTGTCAGCAGTAAGGATAGTCCAGAAAGGCAATGTACTCCCTTTCCAAGTGTCTTTAATAGTTTAGGGGAGAAATGACAGATGCTTCTGACATGGTTGTGAAATTAAAACAGTTGTCAGGGGAGGGAAGAAAGAAGGCAGTTCTGAAAATAAAATATGAACAGAAACAATGTAAAAAAGATGTGAGCACTATTGGAGTCCTCCAAAGAAGATGCAGAAGAGAAATATTTTAAGAAAATTCAAAATAATTTCAATGCATTCTCTATCCTTTCTTCACTGCTTTTAGTAGCTCCTTTCTTCACCACTTTTAGTAGTCTCAGTAAGACAACTCTTCAAATCTTGTGTCTTTGTCTGTAAGTAGAGTTAAACCTTAACCCATCTTACAGGAGTCTTGCAAGGAGTGTTACTAGGAATGAGATTTTTGAAAATGTTATTAGAGATGACACCTTCAAGTATTTATGCAGGGAGCTGTCACCTATCCACTGAGCTCTGGTACCCTTCCCTCTAGGAACCAGTACCCACGGAGGAAGCAGAACTTAGGATACCGACCACCCACGTATCTTGGCAGTCTGTGGGTTGCTGGTAAGCGAGCCTGTCATGGGTGCAGTTGTACTAGTGACCTGCAAGGCTATTGTTCATACATCTGCTCCTGCTAGTCTATATGACTCTTACTCTTGATGGTCCCACAGTTTATGGATCTTGGCCCAGGGTGAACTCCTCAGTGGGAGATGAGGGCTGTCAGTAGTATTCATGCACATGTGAGTGGCGTGGGAACGAGGCGAGAAAAAAGTAGTAGTGTTTGTTTAGTCTCCAGCTAGTCAGCTGACTAGTATAGAGATCAACCTACCTATTAATTAAAACAAAAAAAAAAAAAGCTAGAAAGCAGTATTTTTTAGTTGGGCAACAATGTACTTGACAGCCAGGAAAGGAAAATGTCTTTAATTGAGTTAAGTACTTGTTCTCTTTCCTGCCATTCATTTACAATCGCCATTGTTGATGTGACTTGTGACAAAGAGCTCTTTGTGGTGCTCATTCCTAAACCAAATCAGAAGTTTATGGAAGCTATGTGTGAGGCATGCTGTGAGCTACACACACCAATATTTCTAATTTTCCAACTTCTACTATAGGAAATACCCTAAAATCCCAACCAGAGAAGTCAGACCCTGGTGCATTCATCGATATTCTTTGAGGCAGCTGTGATTGACCTAGTACTATTCAGATGTCAGAGACAGGATGCTTGACTAAATATACATTTAGTCTGATCTATATAGGTTATTCTTTTTTCCTTTATGGATATTGCTTTGTGCATGTGTCCTCTGAAAGTGAGGTGTTCTGCCACAATCTTGGTTTTTCCAGCCCTCTCTGATACAGAGTTTGACGGATGTAGGAAATACATGTACAAACATGACTGCGTGCTCTTAAAAAGCTGCTTTGGGGATGGAACTGAACCATGTTTTGTGTAGTCAGGTATAGAAACATTAAGGCACACCTCACTCTTTAAAAAACCAAAACAAAACAAGAACACAAAACCAAAAAACAAACCACCACAACAAAACCCCCTACTTCTGGTAGGTTCAGGTGAATTGATGTTAGCCATAATGTGAACAAGGTTCCATGTTATTGCAGCACATTTGCTGTTCTGGTAGTTAAGTTGGAAAGATAGACTTAGGGGACAAAATGAGAAGAGTGTTCCTAGTCAAAGAATCTAGTTTGAATTAGAGCTTCCTTTGGTATTGTTAATGTGAGTTCAGTAGAGGCAGTACTAGCACTGGTGGGAATTGTTCTGTAAAATTTTCTGGCACAGACAAGATTTATTTAGGTAGAAAATCAAAGTTAAAAGCTGAAGCATGTCCATTATTTAAATATTAAAATGCATACATGCCTTTGAGCAAGATGTGCTTAATTGTAATACTTAATCCTCTTTTTTGGAAGGAAGTAATGCTAATAAAATGTAACCAGTTAAATCTTATAAAAGTTTTAAATTAGACATTTTACCATGCATATAAATTTTACTGTGTTCATACATACTATAAGAATGGTTTGTGAACTTTTGTATAAAGACTTTATATTCTTGCATAATAATTCTGCTGCAATATTATTTTGTATGTCACAAAAATGTCACAGTGATTTATTTATGACTGCCAGCTCCTCTAGTTTCTCCTTATAATTATAGAATCACAGAATAATTCAGATTGGAAGAGACCTCATGAGGGTCCTAGTACAATCTCCTGCTCAAAGCAGAGTCAGCTTGGGGGTCAGATGAGGTTGCTCAGGGCTTTGTCCAGCTGCATCTTGCAAGTCTCTGAGGATGGAGACTGCACAACCTCTCTGGGCAGCCTGCTCCACTGTTAGTGTCCTCCTGGGGCTTAAATCTAGTCTGGACCTTTCTTTTTTCAACTTACGCCTGTTGTGTTTCATCCTCCTACAATGTACCACTGTGCAGACCTTGACTCTTGTTTTATTGATGACCTTCTTGTAGGTAGGTACTGGAGGGGCTGCTATTAGGTGTACCCAAAGCTGTATCTTCCCCAGGCTGAGCAAGCCCCATTCTCTCAGCCACTCCTTACAGGGAGGTGCTCCAGCCCCCTGGCAATTTGTTGGCCCTCAGCTTACATCACCGCAGCTTACCAATGTCTTTCCTGTATCAGAGGGCCCAAAACTAGACACACTTTTCCAGATGTGGTCTAACAAGCCCAAAGTAAAGGGGAATACTCATTTCGCTTGACCTCCTGGCTATGATTCTGTTAATACAGCCCAGGATACTTTTGATCCCTCGATTCTCTGGGAAGATGCTTAAGGAATTACTTTGTCACTGTACTTGCAAGCTCATGTCTTCATTGGCATGACTAGTGTCAGTGCGTTGAAAGGGTTGTGGCCTTATAATTATATTGTGTATGTAAATTATACAGCAAATCCCTTTTCTGTGGAAGAGGCATTCAAATAGAAAATAGCGCATAAACTTCATAAATTCTATTCTATAAATATAGGATGGTATATCTGTTTATGTATGGTTCAGGTGTTGTTAAAGGCAGTATCATAAAGCTGTTTTCTGTATTCCTTCACTCATGAAGAAACTTTTTTCTACAACCTTGTACACTGCTTCCTTTTGTAACTTTCAGCAGTGGCAGACCAAATGACTTGAAACAGTACGTTGGTAGAATCAGTGCTCAGTCCAACATATGGTTGTCTTGAGTGAACAATTGTTTTGCAGTTGTCTTGGAAGATGAATTATTTTCCAATATGTCTCATCAGTAGTTTTTTGAGTATAGGAGAGTTGTCTCAAAACCAAAGGAAG
Source organism: Phoenicopterus ruber ruber (assembly GCA_009819775.1). Lineage (NCBI taxonomy): Eukaryota > Metazoa > Chordata > Aves > Phoenicopteriformes > Phoenicopteridae > Phoenicopterus > Phoenicopterus ruber. The sequence goes on from CM020221.1 coordinate 5,344,816, forward strand.
CAAGTACTTGCCTGACTGAGAAGAAACGCCATCTCCTGGCTCTTTTTTTTTGTTACTTATAAGAATTCTAAATAAATAAATCAGTAATGCTTGCTCTTCATTGGGACTGGGAACTGCTAGATAGGAATGCATGATACTGTTTCACAGTGGATGACTCTTCTGTATCTGTTACTCCCATAACGCATTGTGATATTGTGACAAGTAGTGATCATAATCAGGGTGGCGTGAGAAGGGGGAAAGGAAGTTTACCTCGTTATAGACTTGTTTCCATGTGTTGGTTCCCGCATCTCTCTGGAAAGAGTGTTTCCCTGACAACATCTGATTCTTTGGGCACCTTTGAGGAGTCCTGAGTACTACTGAGGGACCATCTATTTTTATGCCCTTTTCTGAAACTTCAGTTTTAATACTTTCTCCTCACTGCTGTTCTTATTTTCATGTTAGCTCCTTGCAAGCATTGTGCCTGCACCTCAGCAGAGGGGCAGCCTAGGGACAGTTTGCACTTTCTATGGATTCTGATAGGCATTCAAACATTGTGTCAGCCCCTTTATCCAGAAGAATTACTGCTAGTAAAATTTTTACCAGGTGTCCTAGTTTGATACCTGTACCCCTTTGCTGCAAAAAATTATCTGTGTAGATGTTTGCTTGGAAGAACTGTAAGAACTCATAGCTATGTGGTTGTACACCTATTCATAATGTACTAATAAATACCTTGCGAACATAATAGAGTTTTCATAAGACAGAATTTCTGCCACCTCCACTGTTAAATCTTTCCATAGATATGGAGAGAGACTTGGAGAAGTTTGTGAATTGACAGGTTTTACCTGTACATTGTAATTCATTATGACATTGATGAGAATTTCTATGTGGCACGGAGGAAAAGTTATTTTTGTAATAGAAAATATAAAATTGTATTTTCATATCATATCCATTCAGTGTAATCCTGTCATGACAGGAAGAGACAAATGCGGCTGCTGCACTAGTAACAGAAGAATGAATGGCAATATCTCTCTGCTACAGAAAATCATTTACTGTTGTTTTTTAATACAATTTTTATAGAGGAACAAATCAGAAATTTTAGGTATAAATACTTTATGAACAGAACTTTGGGACAGCTCTAGTAGTCATCATACCTGTTTCCCATAAGCTTTTTACTCTGAGCTGGAGAGTGGCTTATTAAAATGATATTGTTGAGTACGTTTTTATAATTACATCTTTCTGTGAATATATATATAACAGAGACAGATGGTGTGTATATGTGCATAGTATCAATTCCAAATTTAAACACAGAGACAATGCAAAGAGATGTGTACCTTTTCCGTTTCGTGTCTGACAGTACCTGTCAATGTACAATATCTATTAGATTTAGTTCTGTAGTACTGATTAATTCTGATCATGTAGAAAGGTCCCTTCCAACCCAAGCTATTAAAAAAACCCCCAACAAACCAACCTGCAAACAAAAAACCCCAAAATCAAAACCCACGTAACTGGACCAAATGAAGACTTTTTTTCCCTTTAATTGTCTTTCATTTCTCTTTTATATGCTCTTAAAAGCAGTCTTTTAAATATTTTACTTAAGAAATTATTTTACTTTAGTCCGTTAATCTTTGGCTGTGATTACAATTTAGGTTCTTCAGTCACAACTAATAGTTTTAGAATAGATAATGTCTTACTAAACAGAATGTTCTTTCACAGATACATGTTTGTGTTTCCCTCATTGGTCTTTTTCTCTTCACCTTCCCAGTCATCTAGTTAAGTTGTAATTTCCTGAACATCAGCAATAATTTTCTACAATATCTAGATATAGGTGTGTGTATATATATATTAACTTCAGTTTGGTTTTGTACCTGTTAACTTCTCTTAACAGGTAAAGCACTGAATACAAGGTGTATTCCTTGAAATGTTCTGGCATGTAAATCAGAATATGAGATAATGATTTGATATTTGGGTTTTTTTCTTTAATATTAGCTTCTGAAACTTGTCAGCTCTTCCTGCCTATCTGCCTTTTGTAAAGGATTCTTCCAAAATACCAATTTGTGTGCACAGGAAAACTTTTACCATATGGTCTTTTGCTCTTTGGGTAAGTTAAACCTACATGAAGTACAAAACTTTGCAGCACAAAGTTATATCCTAGCATGAAGGTTTAAAGCTAGTGATTGTGTTGTAGCTGTAGCAGTCTGAAGATAAAAACTTCTCCAGGTCATAGGAGAGCTAATGCTTTTACTAGGCTAAGAGACAATGCTTTTGAACAAAAGTATGCCTACTTTTTTCTCCAGATCCATGAATTGTTCTAGTAAAATACATTATTGGCCCATAAAGATATATGACTGTTTTTTTCCTTTTCTTTTGCCTTCTGAGAAAAATCTAAAATAAATGTTTTCTCTAGTCCAAAGATGCTGGTTTTTGAAACAGAAACACAAATCTTATTTTTAAAAAAATCTAGTTTTTCTCATCTCCCTACCCTACTCTTTTCTTATTTTTAACTCGAACATTCATGGGTCAGAGTGGGATTGAGATCTAAGGATTCCAGTCTAGCATTGGCTTGCTTCTATGAGCAAAATACAAAGAGCTGCTTCATACTTTCAGTCAGACAGCTTATGGAAGCAATTACCTATCTTTGACAGTCTTCATTATTATGAAACTGTCATTTTGGTATTTGCCTCTCACATGTCTGATTCTGTTGATATGAATAGTCGTAATGATGAGGTGGGGCTATATGTGTAAGTGAAGACTTATGGTTTGATTTGAGTGGTAGTTGGTATGTGTAAATACTGATAAGTTGTAGCATGACCTGTGGGCTCGCTTTTCGGAATGACTAAGGAAGCCTGCTAGACCAAGCTAGGAGGACTACACTTTTGCCATCATACGCGTTGATTTAGGAGACTTTCCTTGCTGTTAAATTTCAGTGGCCTCAGTCTGCTGTTAGTAATGTTACTGACATGCATAAGGTCTGGATGTGCATTAGGGAACAGTGAGCCATTTTAAATTTCCCAGAGAGCCTGGTCTTTGGAAGCTTGTATGATATATCGGGTGTGTCTGTTGAAAACCAACACCCACCTCCCCGCCCCCTCCCCAAAGCATTATATGATGTTAACTTATTGTCAAATACTGCACATCTTTGTTACTGGATTTAATTATATTGCATACATGCTAATCAAATATACACTATTCCTTGAATTTTTCATACTATATTTGATTTGTTGCACACAATTTTTTAGCTTTTTGGCTGCAGGGCTTTTTCCTTAAGATTATAGTATTTCTCCATTGTGAATGGTTAGAAAATACTTTATTTTCACAGCAAACCACTAAAACAGATGTTAGCTTTATCCCGTGATTGAGGATAGCATGCAGTTACAGAAGCATTTTTGTTTGGGGAAAACCATATTTTTTCATCTGGAATAATTTGAATAGGATAATCTTTGTTCAAGTGACCTTTCTATGTTTTGTATTTTTTTGCAATACTGGTAAAACTGAACTTACTGCAAATATTTAGCATGTTAAAAATATCTTGTATTCATATTTTTAATGGCTTGTACATTCTTGGGAATTTAATTATATGGATGGTGCTGTTGTAAGAAATTCAGGAAGGAATTAAAAGATGGTGGCAGAATAAATCTTATATGACAAGCATTCAGTATTTTCAGGTTATGTACTCTCTTCATCTGGGAAATAAGTTGTTTCAGTGGCCCCTAATTGCCTTAAACACAGTATTAATAAACAAAAAAGTGTTTCAGGAAGATAAAGTGGAGCAGTTTTTTAGGTATTGCAAAATCTGCAATTGGAAAATGGAAAGTCACTTTGCTAGGCTTACGAGTTCTCACCATTTGACTCTACAAAGATTTTTATTAAGGAGCTGTAGGGGAAATCAAATTGTGAAGAAGCAGTACGTTTTGAAGGTAAAATATGAACAGATGCTCTGGACAATAGGAGCGCTGAATAAGGCCGTCTGCAGGTGTACAGAGCAGCAGGAGGTTTGCACAAGTCAACATTCATCTTCATTCTGAAAAATTCAGTAATGAAAACTGAAAGAACTACATTAACATCTTTATAATAGGGAAGTCATTAATTGCCACTGAGTTACAGTGCATTGAGGAAGACTGGTATAGAAGTAAACTGTGTTTTTTTAATAAAGTTGAATATTTGTGGGGATCTAAATGATACACAGTTATTTATGACAGAAATAAGACCAACGATTTAGAAATATGGTTGGTTATTTATTTTCCTCTATATCTGTGGAAATCTGCAGGATGTTAATGGTTTGTTCATTAAAGCATTACTCGTGTAATTTTATTGGAGTCCTGTATTAGCCACCTTAGCATAATAGCCGACCTCTAAACTGCTTACTTAAAAAGATGAAATTCTTTTCATGTATATGTCTAAATTTGTTGGTGTGGAGGTAAAGAAAACAAAACAGTACAAGTACACTATATATTGACATTGTAAATTTTTTAACAGTCACTGACTGAAGTCCAATGCTTTACTTTAGAAACATTTGTGAAAGAACAGGCCTTGTGATTTTAAAGAGTCAGCTCTAGCTTTTGCGCACAAATACTGCCTTAGGATACTGCATATTCCATGACTATGTTAATTCACCCTTAGGAGAGTAAAAACTCAATATTCATATGATACTATAATCCAAGCCAAAAGGCCATATGGCTTTGGTTCAGCCATTTTTTAGCGGATAAAAATCCTGTTGAGTTGAATGAGACTTCTGTGTACAGAGACTTAAAGCCTTAGTCTTCATGACCATAATCCAATAAAGCTGTTTAAACGTGTAAGTAGATTCACATGTATGGAACAGTGGCATAAACATAAGCAAGAATACATTTACATATTGCAAAATTGCTTCCAGGAACCAATCAGCTCTCTAAAAGTTCGCAACTTGTGTTTACCTTGAAAAAATTGGAAAATCATTTTGTTTTTGAAAGTGCGTTTCCATTGAAACTAGCTTACACAAAATTATTTTAATATTGTCAACGTTTCATTTCTGAGAAACTTTTTTTAAAAAAAAAAAAAAAAGGAAAAAGGGGGGGACAAGAAGAGTTTTGACCAGATAGAATTGCTATATTTTGACATTTGTTGTCAAGGTGACATTAATCAACTGCAGCAAGTTTGGAAGTTCAGTTCAGCACAGCTCAGTCACTTACTGAACAAGACCACAGTCAACCATTCAAAAAAATACACCTTACTAAGTCCTTTCTGTTTTTCGTTCATGCTCTAAATTTTTCGTTCTGTCATGCGTTGAACAGCAGATATGACCTTATATGGACTTAGGGATTATTTGGGTCACTTTGTGATCTTTCTTCATACATCTGCTTTTCAACAAAGGGTAACAGAAAGAATGTAGATTGCAGTACTTAGATATATGATAAATAATAAATTCACAGTAATAAAAAGTAAATGCTAACAAACATGTTGACTGATCAAAAATATTATTAGCCTGTAGGTTAAAACAAGTCTAGCTAATCCTTCCATAGTTAGCAACATTTTATAGAAGTGAGGTTCAGAACATAGTCTGAGATCCTAGACCTAATCTGTTAGAATATGAGTTAAAGTCCATATCAAAGCATTTTGGAATGTAATATTTTGATCTTTCATTTTCAACAATTTTTTTTTGTTGTTTAAAGCATCTTAATTCTTTATATAAAGAATAACAATAGAAGAAAATAGATTTTCAAAATTATTTCTACGGGGTAAAGGCAGGAAAGAGTTTCTCGAAATGCATTGCAAAATGACATTTCATCATCCATAGTACTTCTGGCAACAAGTAATAGTGACACATAAGATATCCTTGCACGTCCTGGCTTGTATGTGCCACACTAAGAATATTTTCCTCCTCTATTGTCTGGCAAGTGAAAAAAATAAACAAAAATACTTTACCTCTTATATGTTCCTGTATACCTATCACCTTGGTATTTGAACCCTGCTGCACAGTCTTTCCAGCAACCCTACCTCTAAAGACCCATCAAAATATCTTGATTATATTGTCTTAAAGAACTTTTGTAAGATTAGTAAGAAGTTAAGTAGGAAATTGGTAATGTCAGCACACAGGCAAGCAAAGAGTGACAACTGTGAGAAAATTCTTTGTTAACTAATAATCTTTAAACCGTAATTATTAGGAAACAGGAAGACATTATGCTATTCTGTATTTATTCAGACAAACAAAACCCTGGGTTGATAGTTGGTTAGATTGAGTAAATAGAGGTTATGACAGTCGTTAGATTTGCTAGACTTGCTTCTAGCAAATGAAAGGATATAAGATTGTAAGTGATTGATAGAAATTGAGTGGCATTGTTAGCATTTTTTATTGCTAAAATTAAAACAATTTATTGTAGCACTAGTTTGTAGTGTGTAGTACTTGTAGGATTTTTTTTTTTTTTAAAAGTTCATAAACTGTGACAAGTACCTGCGGTTGTTTGGCACATTTGTGGGGGTTTATCACAGGATGCTAGCTTCTTTGTTCTGAGCTGTAAAGATGCATTGGAAAGGAGCTAAATCATAGTGTGTGTTTCTTCTCTGAAGCATGATTTAGTGATAATGGAACAGTACAGCTATACATTTGTCTCTGACTTCTGCATTGAATATCCTTGCCACAAAAGGAGAAAATTCACCAAAATAATGTCCAATCTTAGAACACGTATTTGGTTGGAAATTGGTCCTTTAGATGTTACTACCGTAATAAAAATGCACCACAGTGCGACAGATGAGTTTTAATCTGCATGAATTATGTATAATTATAAATCCATATATAATCCATATCCAAATAATGAGTGAGTAAGTAAAAAAAAAAAAAAAACCAAACCCTACAAACTTGTATCACAAAAATCTAATTGGTTTTGATTTGGTACCTGCAACTAATCCCATTAATATGCTATTCAAGTAGACCAGCTTGCACAGAGCTGTGCGTTTTTGTCTTTTGTTTCCACCTCCCCTGCGAAGGGCTCTGAAAAGTGTTTTGGGACAGTGTTCATTGGGTTCAAAGTAATTCTGGAAGGTATAATTCTGGTGATTGGCAACAATTCCAGCTCTGTGAAATAAAGACTGTCTCTGACAGAATGGCTTGCAAGAAGAGTAATCAGGGAAAGGTGTTTTTCAGAAATATCGGTGTTCCCCTCCAGCCAGGGCAAGGTGGCTGCAGCAAAGGCTGTGTTCAGCCCTATAGTTTGGCTTTCTTTTAGTAAAAGAACTGTCAGGGCCTCAAGACTTGACCAAGGACATTGGGTGCACATTATCAACAGCAGCTGCACCTTCCCTGTTCCTTGTTTTAAAACATGTTTAACCATAATGCTGTGTCCCATTATGCTACTGCCTCCAGCAGTGCTGGAGTTGGGTCTTTTTATTATGGTTTTTGAACAGATTACAACTCGGAATGTAACGCAGAGGCACCTTGTGCCCTCTCTTGCCAGATAACAAACTGAAGCTTCACTACCTAACCTTCCTCCCTTTTAAATTCGAGTTTTAAACTTCAGTAATAGGCAGTGAGATTTCTATATAGGTTTGAAGGGTTACTGGACTGTGTGTAGACACCAAAACAAATTTTTAAGCTCTGGCAACCAGTGTATCTCCTTCAGCTGTCTCAGCAGTTACAACTCAAAGAACTCCAGCAGATTCTTTTTCTCACACTCATCTTAGACTTACAGGTCCATGATTTCCTTGGGCATCTACTGAGTGCTTCCTTAAACGGTGATGCTTAGTGTTTATCTTTCATCCATGGTCAGTCTTGAGAGTATTTAATGTATGAATGAAAGTGATAGTTCATACAAAACCTAATCTCCCCGGTCTTGTTAAAAAAACAAACAAACAAACAAACAAAAACCCCCCAAAAACCCCAAAACAACCACCAAACAAAACATTTGCACGCAGAGAAGCTTTGGATTCCTTTTGAATGTTCAGTAGCTCAGTATGGTTCTGGTTCCTTCGGCAGTTGATGGCAGGAACCATATTTAAACAGCATAGTCTGTCCGTCAAGAGAGAAGTGTTATAATTTTATTTTGGTTATTTTCTTACTGCAATAGCAGTGACTCTGGTTAGGTGGATCTTAAGGTTTTCAGTACTGTGCAGTTCACAATTCTATTCTATGTCGGATTTATGGTGCTTTGTTTTTGTAAAACAGTGCCTTAACTTGCTTCAGCATAAACTGCAATTCTGCTGTCTTTCTTATGAGGCTTTATGGTGAAAAGTCTCTTCTTGCATATGAAGTAGAGGGACTTAAGTAAATGGAGCACTTAATAAACCAGAGTACAACCTGTAGAGGTATGAATAAGCTGAGAATAATTGAGATGACTGTGAAAACATATTTATGGTTATTCTTGTTGGTTTAGGCATATATTTGACCTGTATAATATACATGATACAGTGTAATATATAAAATACAAAAGCACTTCAGAAACATCATTTCTAGATAGCGGTGTTGCAAGACTGGAACGGAAATTGAATTTCATGTGTACGTGCACTCATTACTGTTAGAATAATCAGATCTATTTTTATTCGTTTTATTTGCTATCTGAGTAGTTTGTTAACCATCATTACATTGTCCGCTGTTTTGGACACAAGCACCCATATTCTTTCCATCTGTGAATTTCTATCAAAGCACTTCAATTGATCCACATGTCTCTTCATGGACTTCCATTAACACCATGCACGCAGCATATAAGAAAAAGTTAACTGACTTCTAAGTGATCAGGAGCCATCTTCCTTTACGTGTTTTGGGGAAGCCAAAGCCCTCGGGCCTGCCATGTTGAGGTGGTCCTGTAGTTGACCTAAAAATCTCTGATAGACTAAACTGCTTTTGCTTCTCTGTTCCTGCTATGATGATATGCACAGAATTGTGATGTTAGTAATAATGCAGTATACATGGAAATAAGAAAGGTGTGTAGACCAAATATAGTCTCTGCCCTGCAGAGACTACCTTTGAGTCTCTCTAGCAGTCCTATTTTGAGTAGTTTCTCTTGATTTCACTGGGAATTACATTTGAGGAAGAAGAGTTGAGCAGAGACTTTAATGCCGAGTATTGTATTGCACTACTCATCTGTGCAAAAAAAATGTTTCTGTAAACTTGGAGACCTTATCGCTCTCTACAACTACCTGAAAGGAAGTTGTAGAGAGATGGGGGTCGGACTCTTCTCCCTAGTAACAGACGACAGAACAAGAGGAAATGGCCTCAAGTTGCGCCAGGGGAGGTTTAGATTGGACATTCGTAAAAATTTCTTCACCGAAAGGGTTGTCGGGCACTGGAACAGGCTGCCCAGGGAGGTGGTGGAGTCCCCATCTCTGGGGGTATTCAAAAGGCGTTTAGATGAGGCCCTAAGGGATATGATTTAGTGGTGGACTTGGTAGTGATAGGTTAATGGTTGGACCCGATGATCTCGGAGGTCTCTTCCAACCAGAACAATTCTATGATTCTATGATTCTAAGGTAAGTGTGATAGTAAATCGATCTTATTTTGGTTGATCTCTTAATATACTCCAGGAGCATGTTCAAATATTTCTAGTAGGGTCTTACTTGGTATACAAATAGCTAATTTTTTTTTTCAATATCTGGAAATGCTTGGTTGACAGGCAGTGGACCAAAAAAATTGCCCACATTGAAAGTTAATTTGCTTTTCTATCAAAATATAATTCTGATCTTCCAAAACTTAGTTATGTAACATTTCATGATTGTCATAGCATCTTGTAAGTCTGAAGGACTGCTATTAACAAGATGGAATCATACTATTCCTGCATTTACAATTTATCAGTGGCTTATGTAAAAAGGTAATAATTCATCTTTCCTCCCATTGCTATGCCTAGAAGGCCAAGAATTGTGGGATGTTGTGAATCCCAGAGATGTTTTTCAAGATCTGCTGTGAATGAATTGCATGGACTACTGTCAGGTGTGCTCTTGCCCATTTTGCTCCCATTTGCAGCTGAATTTTTGCAGCCTAAAGAATCTACCGAGGATCTCAGTTTTTGTCTACTTCTTGAACCAGTAGAACCTCTGTGTGTGTTCAAGTTTGTTAAAAATCCTTTTGCCACAAAGGCGAGATGAAACTCTCCTGGAGAGAAGAGGCAGCTGATTCTTCTCAGACGGCACAGACCATGCTGGGCTCTGCATGTGACTTCTAGGGTTCAGGGTACAGCAGGACAGACAATGCGATACAGCAGCTGTGGCCTCAGCATGGCCTGAGTGGCGCCTGAAAAGAACAGAGGTGAGGTGAGGAGGGTGCTTTCCCGAGGGACCAGTAATGATGGGGTAGAGGGGGACAGGAAGCAATGACCTGACCCTCGGGGACAGTGGGGCCAGAGGTTCTCGGATCTCATATAGGAGCTCTCTCCTAGCACAGCTCTGGGTTTTGTTTGTCTGTTCTTTTTCTTTTCCCCCTCTTTTTGAAGATGTCTCCTTGTTCTAAGTTGCTGTTTTGCACAGCGTTAAATCACAGCTTTACCAAAAGGCTGCTATTCTCTTATCTTTTTGTCTGCTCACCTGATGGAAAAGGCGCAAAACACCTGTTATCTATCAGTAGCAAATATAATCGTCAATCTTCAACAAACACAGCAGATTATTTATTTATTTTGACCATTAATGGTTATGATTCTTTTATTGGGAGTGCCTGCCTGCACATTTCAAAAAAATATCCTCAGGCTGATCTGATGTGTATTTGTGGTAATCTCTGGGTTGGCCAGTGTTCAGGACTGAATCAGGGACTTCCAGCTTCAGGACCAAGTATATGAATTTATGCAACTCAACCAGAAGCAGCAGGATGTGTAGTTCAGAATGCTGCTTGTGAGGATCTCCTTTGGAGGAGCAGGTGTGATGTAGCAGCATTGCTGGCTTACATGCGCATGTCCTGTCGCCTTCTATGCAATGAATGTTCATAGTTCATATGAAAGCAACGTGAGCCTTGACTGCTGATAAATTTGGCCTTTGTGTATTTGGAGTGGTCTTCCTGTTCCTAATCAAAACATGTATGAATGTGAAACACTTTGGAGACAGCTTATCAAGGTGTATTCAAAACGAATTTGAGCCCCAGAGACTTCTGAAGTCATCTTGGTTTTGTCGTTCCTGCTTTTTTCTTAACTGTTGGTGGATAAAAAAATATAATGCTGCTTCTCACAGTTCTTTTAACTTGCAGTGATTTATAGTCTTTCCAATAGACATTTACAATGTATTGTTTTATTTTGCTCTCCATTATAGTCCTCACTGAATCTTTAAATGTTAACAGAGCTGTATTTTACAGTCTTCTGTGGTTCAGGTTGCCCAAAAGCTAGTGAAAGCACAAAGTCATGTCAAATGTGGCCAAAATGTGGCATAGATAGGGGCATATGTAAGTGTCTGAGACAATTCTTGAAGGTATAATATACAGTAAAGATCTGTGTTTGGTAAACTGTATGCAGGACATTTAATTAGGTATAAATTTTCATGAGAACAAAGCAGGTTAGCACTTCTCAGTGCAAATAAAGGAACAAATAGATTATTTGAAATACACCCTGAAATGGAAAATATTTGACCTTTTTTGACCTGCTCTTCCTTCTGCAGATCATCCCTGAAAATGCCTGAGCAGAAAGAGTTTTCAACCATGTTTTTGGTTTTAATGTATATAACGTACTTGTGGTTTATTTACCACCAGCAGTGAAATTGAAATTATATATAATGAGAATACAGGAAAATGTATGTGGATAGCTGTGTATACTTGCTGTTTAGTTGATAAACTACAACTTTAATTAGTCTAGATTTGGAAGATTTTGTTTCATTTAATGGAAGCATTGGAATGGGAGATAGTAAACCTGAAATGGTATAAAAAGGTTTTAAGAAAATACATAAATTAATAAAATTATACTCTATATAGGTTTTCCAGTATACTTTCCCCATACAGAGTGAACTTTCAGGCTATAATCTTTGGAATGGAATGGCTGAGGGAGAGACTTCCTGGTCTCTGGTGTGTGTTATTAAAAGAAACTGCAAAATAGACAAGGATGTAGCTCATTAGAATTCTCTGGGAGGGGGGGAAGTCTACCTACAGGCTATTAATATTAGTTGTAGAAATAAATCCAATCAGGTTGTTACCCACTATTATAGTTTGTGCCTTATATTTGTGCATGAATTCCTTATTCTTATTGATATTATAAATACAGTTAAAAATGTGCTGTCCCATAAATTTAGATAATTTTTTCTTTATTACATACAGTTTATCTGGAAGAGGGGAGCTAATATGTCTTTAATAAAACTATTTAAACAAAAAAAATTCATTTTCCAAAATGAGTGGCTTTTCAAGGAAAGTAAATTCCTTTGGTCACTATTTTTGGTGAGGAAATAAAAATTTGCGGTAGCGGTAGAATATATTTTTTTCCTTCAAAATTTGCTGGTTCAAAACACCAGTCTGGTTTGAGTTGCAGTAATATTTTTCTTTTGGCATTCTGTTTTATATGCTCAGAGCTTTCCAAATATGCATCCTTAAGGCTGAAATTTTTTATGGATGACCTTTTCTTGGAGGTGAACTTATTTTTGAATGCAGGAGAAAACACTGTCTAGTCCCTTTACTCATAAAGTTATGGGGAAGACATAGAAATTTACTCTGGAAGATTCTTAAAAGTTAGCTTTGTTAAGTATGTCATAAGCTCGGTATAGAGTCATGATCTGTGCTTTGGTGCTTTTAAGATTAAAATTTCCTTTTAAAATGGCAGACAATATATACCTTGAGATTCTGTATTACTCTTTCTGATATAATTCTAAACAATCCCTGAATTCTTAAGGAACCGTAACATCCACATTTGGACATAATTTTAAGATAACTTCTAAAGAATTGTCTGTTCCAGTTTTCCCTCCTGACTGACTCAAGTAATACTAATGTTTTAATCACAGCAGCTTCTGCAGGCAGACAAATACAGTTTCTCTTTTAAATAAATTCCCCCAAAGACAAAAAAGAAGTCATTATTTATCTATACAACCTGGAAAATGTGGAGACTGTTGTTAATGTTTGTTCTTTGAAACTACTGGGGTCCTGAATCAGCCAAGCATCTGAGTACCTTTTTAACCACAAATAGGCAAGTATTCCAACTGATTCCTAAATCATGTCCTTCACAGCTTTGCTGTTGTAGATCAATATTTGCAACATGTCTGTGCAAATCTAAGGAATAGAGGGCGTAAAGTGCAGAGGGAACATCAAACACTTTTTTTTGCCCCCTCCCCCCCCCCCCTTTCCCCACAGATCTGAAAGGATGGGAAATGGTGATGAAGTAATGAGGAAAGAATAGTGGTAAAAGGAGAGCGTTTGCTAGAAAAATACTTGTGAGACTGAAATTTCCAAGAGTAGAATGTTGCTCCTGGGTTATGCTGGCAAAACTACATGCCCTAAATATTCTTTTCTCTGAAACTGTTCAAACTACCTGTCTAAAGACAGCTGGATCTGGCTTTCCACCTAGGTAATGATTTCCAGGCGGTATGTTGTGTGCATTTGAAGATGTGACTTTAGAAGCTTTGTAGTAAGTTTCCTGGGGAGAAGAAACTGGGCATATTCTAAAAGCAGGTTGGTTTTTCTTGGTTCTCTTCTACAGATTCCCCCCCCCCCACCCCCCCCCCACCCCAATCTAGAAAATCTTCCTTTTTGCTCACTTTCTAACTTCTCTCTGCAAATATATTCATACTGCATTTGATAAACTTGCTGAACAATTCCAGTTGCCTAGGTCTTGCTGTGGGATTACACATTTTCAGTTATGGTCCTTGTATCATGCAGACAGATCAGTGTTTTCAAATGCAGTAGCTGGGTTTTCTGAATTGCTAGCCACACCTTTTTCTCACTGAATGGTTGGTGTTAAGTGCCTAATGGTTCTGAAAAATACATCTCACTGACTTAAGACCTCAATGCCTAATAGCGGTAGTGCTATATACTGACATGTACATGTCATGTATATGGTAGCATACCTGCTTTTGATGGGCTGGTCTAGTTGCAATTACTAAAAAAATACAGCAAGAAATCAGAATGTTCCAATGTAGAAGTAAATTTAAAACAGCCTGCAGGATAGCTTTGATTTTACATGGTTCTTTAGTTTCTGGCTTGTTAGTGAAATCAGCAGAAATTTTATTAGCAGTGTTAAGCTGCAACAAAATGCAGTGTGTTTTGACTGATGGTGATATTTGTGAACAGAATTTATGTTTTGGATATAGAATAAAATCAAAACATTGACTGAGACCTTTCTGGTTTAGGTAAAAGAGCACGATTGAAATTTTAACTTTAGCACAGTGTGGCACTGAAAAGATAGTATTCTACAAGTCTATTGCCATGTAGCTTTGCCAAGTTGGGACTAGGAATGTGGGGAAGCACAATTTTTTTTTTTTCTTTCCCCCCACCCCCTTGGTCCAACTTCTTCAGCTACCTGAGTATTTCCTGCCATCTGAGACTGCAGCTATTGTAGCAATTCTTTTTAATACTCCATCATACACTATGTTGATGACTGTTGTCTAATTTTGACCTGCTGCTCAAGTATCTGTTAATGCTTCTCAAACCAAAATCATTTTTTGACAATCAGGGAGGGGAAGACATCACTGAGTAGTTGTGCCATTGTCCATCTGTCACAATTTTAATTCGGCCACTTCTAAATTTGCGCAGAAGGATCGAACATGAGCTTTTTCTTGTCACTGTTGCTGTTGGCTTGTGCTACTCCAGACCTTCCAGATGTTGTGCTTTTCTCATAGTAGTGATGTGGAGACAAAATGAGTGCTTACATACAAATTAAAAGGAATTTTTGAATAATGTTTTTGCAGAAGATTGTGTACTGTCTATCTAGAGTCACTTCATGTCTGAAAATAGGTAACAACAGACATGGTAGAGCAGGCAAACTGCTGCAGATTCAACTTACCACTCCCAATTAAACAATAAACAATCAAGCAAAAATAATACAACTCTGTTCTGTAAGTACTCACCTAGTACATTGCATCAACAAAAGCAAACATAAGTATTCTTTCAGGTATTGTAACCCAAAGCTTTGGAACAGCACATGAGAGGTAAGAAATAATCCAGGGATGTTATCTATAGGTGTGTTTGAAACATATGCATAAATATTTTGTTTCCTTTTTCAGTTTTACTTAGGTAAAACTAAATGTGTTTGGAAACTTCTCTAGTTACAATTCATTTATGATTCCTTGCCTAAATGGTCATTGTCTCTTATCACGCACATTAAGCTGTTCTGCTTCTCCATGGATAGTTCCCTCAAACAGTAGCCAGAAAAGAATATATTTGAAATTCACTGTGGTTTTGGTTAGTAGCCCTCCAGGGCTGTGATAAACTAGTAATACTGGAACAAATTTTAGAGCCACTGCTTATGTGTGACCTTGAGACATCCAGGTCTTGTGCTTCCCTGCAGCAATTCTAGCTTTCTGGGTCTGTGTTTAAGGCAGAGGTATTTCAGCCATCCCAGTAACTGTATTAGGTGTTTGCCTGATCTCGCACTGTTTTAAGAATTGGCATAGGCTTTTCCTCCAGCTCCACTGTGTTCTCAATGGGGTGTACATGCCTCTCACTGAAGCCTTAGTTCTCTTCTTGTGTCAGTGATCTTGGCTGAAGTCATGAGGGCAGAAAGCTTTGGCTGGGTTTTCCCTAGATAAAATAGATAGGGGAGTTTGGGTAATAATACTTTTGCTTTACTTTTGCACTCAAAGTATTTGATTTAGGGGAAGTAGTTTAGACCGAGAATATTTGATGTAAGTATATTTCTAAATCTGCATAAATTCTATTAATTGTTTTTGCAACATTTCTCCAGGAATAGGTCCTCAGCTAATAATCATAGAATCTTAGAATCATAGAATAGTTTGGGTTGGAAGGGACCTTTTAAAGGCCATCTAGCCCAAACCCCCTGCAATGAGCAGGGACATCCTCAACTAGATCAGGTTGCTCAGAGCCCCGTCCAGCCTGACCTGGAATGTTTCTAGGGATGGGGCATCTCCCACCTCTCTGGGTAACCTGTGCCAGTGTTTCATCACCTTCATTATAAAAAATGTCTTCCTTATATCTAGTCTGAATCTACCCTCTTTTAGTTTACAACCGTTACGCCTTGTCCTATTGCTACAGGCCCTGCTAAAAAGTCTGTCCCCATCTTTCCTATAAGCCCCCTTTAAGTACTGAAAGGCTGCAGTAAGGTCTCCCCGGAGCCTTCTCTTCTCCAGGCTGAACAACCCCAATCTCTCAGCCTGTCTTCACAGGAGAGGTGCTCCAGCCCTCTCATCATCTTTGTGGCCTCCTCTGGACCCGCTCCAGCAGGTCCATGTCTAATAATCTTTGCTACAAAGAAATGATTGCTGGTGGGAAGTACAATCTTTTGTGCATGTTTGTACCTTCGTCTTTGAATTTTTAATAAACAAAAGAACTGGTAAGTGAAATACTATATCCGTTTTGTAACAGTAATAAGAATATCAAGAAATGCAGTGTACCACAGGTGGTCAAAGTTCCTGGCCTTCTGACTGCGTACCCTAACCTTTGTATGTCCCATAGCCACAAGATACCTATCATAAAACCTTGGAAAGCCTAAGGGAGGGAGAGCTGACTTGAAGTTCATGAGCAGGGGTGCCTGTGATCACTCAGGTTACAGCTGAACCCTGGGGTGGTTCAGTGATGGTGGCCGACTTCCTTGAAGAGCCAGGGCTTCTGGTTATCTAATATCCTCCTTGGCATTCCTGCTCCCCTAGTTGGAGATTACTCATGTGATCAGCAACATGGGAGGGGCATTTAAACTGCTTTTAAGTCATGTGCAGTTCAAGGGGCACAGACACCCCATTTCTATGTAGAGAGGCCTGTCTGCATTTAAAATAGATGTGACAGCTGAAGTCAGATGGAAATAAGATCCTAGGTACAGGAATGCACATTCTGTTTCGTGTTAACACTAACTGTTTTGCTTGTTTGTAAGATGTGTTGGCTTGTCAGGAAATACTTGACAACAACTTTGAAAAAGAAATTGGGAACATTCTTTGTCATGAAAATATTTCAGACCTTCACAGGAGTTTACTCAGGAACTGCAGTAGTACCTAGAACCCATTAAAAAAGCTAAACCTATTTGGAATAACAGAGTGTAGAAGTAGTGTGGAAGAGGGCAAGCATCTGTGATGAAAAATGATAACCACACTCTTTTTAAGAACTGCTTTTAAAGCTTATGGTAGTCGTGATAATGAAAAATGAAGGGAATGGCATGCGGCTTATCCTGGCAAGAATTCAGTAATCAATGAAGACAGAGCTCAGTATGATGCCAAATTATATAGTTACATTATAATCTTCTACAAAGAGAAAAGATTTTTGAGATTTGTAAATATTAGGACCTTCGACCTTCTCTGAAAAACCTATTTACTGTTAAATGACTGCAACATTAAGTGCTTGAAAAATATAAAAATAGGGACAGCTATAGAACCATGGGACTAGTGTAGAATCTATTGCTACCAGAGAAGAATCTGTCTGTTGGGCCTTGGATCAGACGGGATTTAACAGGAAGTTGCCAGCATTCCTGTCAGTACTGGCCTAAATCCTCACGGACAGCATTTCAGAAGCTTGTGAAAAGAAGAGTTGGAACATAACGCATTCTTTCCAAAACATTCTCAAAAAATAAATGAGAGCCATTCAGTCAATACATGATGTGCAGTGGGTATAAATCTTTCAGGGCTGCAGATGAAATCCCATGTGAAAAAATCTTAGGGTTGAACTGCACAGTATCTGGTTCTACGGGAAGAGAAGTCTAACTGTTCCTGTGTGCCATGCAGTATGGCTATCTTCCATTTTGTTAGGAGAAATTATTTTGGCTTCCACAGTCTTTAATTTTTTAATGAATAAATCTTATAGAAATGAAACTGCTTCAGTATTACAACAGTAATACAGAATTCAGTAGATTTCTGTTCATCCTAGAGCATCAAAGAAAATGTAAGATTTTTAACATTACACAGCTCCCTGGTACATGAGCGGTGTTTGTTTCCCTTCCAGCTCATGACCTATTTAAAACTGAGCAGTGTGATGTGCTTTACATATCCCTGCTAGTACAGCCTCAATTAATCTTATTTTTTTCCAATTTCAACATTTGCTGCAGTAATTTTCACGATTGATCACAGCAACCATTAGGGATGTAAGCTTACAGGATTTTGGAACAAAAAGCTAGAGAGACGACATTATACCAGGTTGTTTTCAAAGACAAACTGAAAATAACAAGTATGATGAGCAGTGATATTCTGACTGTTAGCAGAATTTGACCTGCAGATTCAAGAGAAGTATAAATGATGGAAGAAAAGAACATGCTTAAAATTTTTGTTTTAACTTTATTATGTAACTTAGCATTTGTAGTGTTTAAGTATATTTATAGATCTCTTTTTAGGTCACATATTTTTAGTCTCAAAAGTATTTTCAATATCATAGATGATTTTATGGATCTAATGGCAACACGGATTTAAATTCTTGTGAATAACCTCTCATATTTCTCCTTGCCTTTGTGAAATAACTGAAGCTCTTTTTAACTTATTGCTATAAACGCTTCCAGTTTTCTTGTTAAATTAGTATGACCATAAAAGATGATACACATTGATAAAATCTTTTTTGTCCTTTTTGTCTGCATAGCTTATTCAGAAAAAAAATGACATAACTATGCTTTTCCTAGAGTTTGTTTTATATAAACACATTTTAGTGTCTGAATCTTAAATATCTAATTATTTCTTCCAGTTGGACAAGAGCCCAGTTTACACAGCTGCTCATACAGGCATCCTCCCTGTTTGTTTTGTCTTTTGGGTGGCACAGTGATCTTGGGGAGTGTTGCGTGGCCAGAGAGTGCTGAGCCCGCTGCCGCCTGCTGCTTTGCAGTCCCTTCGCGTTGGTGTGCAGTATGCAGGCCGAGGACTTGACTTCCTCCCTCCAGCAGAACAAGAGGAGACATGAAAAACTTTTCTTCTCCCTATAGAAGTCTAAACAAGATAGAAATGGAAGATGGTTTGTCTCCCCGGTAACCCTTGCCCCTTCTTTAATCCTTGGTGCAGTAGCTAGGAAATATTATAGGATACCCTTGGCAACCGTAGGGAAATAAAGCTCAGTTATCATTAATGCGTGGTTGCTAAGGAACCCCTGATAGTTTCCTAGGTATCGTGACTGGGACTACAGGGATTGTTCTTTATCCCTGCAAGTGAATCTCCCCATCTACTACTCAAAAAGAGAACTAACTCCCCCCCTTTTTTTTTTTCCCCTCAGAGTTGCTGAATGGTCTGTTGATGTAGAGGGGGAGAGAATAGGGCTACAAGAGAGAAAGAGTAGTTAGGCAGCACCATGAAGAAACTGCTAGGTGTGATAAGGACTGGCTTTCAGATCTGTGAGAGAATGGATCCCATGGAGAATTCTTATTTGGCTGAATTAAGGTGTTTGTAAATGGCAGAGTTTGAGTCTGTACTCCTTGTTACATCTTTAAACTATTTATTAATGAATGTACATATTACATGTTGACAGGGTGTGTTTCTGACATAGTACTTCAGGAAGAATGCCTTTATACAATGTTTATTACCTATCACTCATTGGATTTCATAAATATTTGGTTGTCTGTATATTCAGTAATATATATTTTCAACACTAATAGTTTTAAAATGTTCAAAGATTACTTAGTTTAGAGCTTGTCAAAGAACATGCACTGATTAGCACACTGATTAAATAAGCATTTTTGATTACCTTACTGAATGTACATTTTTATCATATTCACCCAGTTTCCAAACAATATGGCATTCAGTAAACTAATCAGTAGGTATATTCTCCATTATTTACTGAAAAGTTTCCAAAGAAATGCAGAATTTTCCGTATATTTTCCCAATTCTTGATCTTTTCAGCACTTGTGAAGGAATGCAAGATTTAATCTATTCTGCTGCTGTTATATACTATTTTTAGCTTGAGGCAATGGTAGCGCAACTGTATTACCAAAGTAAGGCCTTCTGTGGGATTTGAAAATGTGTTGTGTCATAGTTGTTAAGGGTTGGACTGAAGTTGTGTGTGGGTTAACTGATCTATTGGAATCATTCTCTATTTTCTAGAGATTCTTTTCATTTTGTAGTATTTGTAGGAGTAATTTTCTAATTGAAATGCCTACTTGATAGTGTTGCAGATATTACTGCTTTCTGTTTAAATGGACAGACTTCTCAAATGTTAGAATTTCTTTTTTATGGTCAAGTAGAACAAAGTAATCCTGGCCTTTTTCTTTCCTTCTGTAAAATGTCCTTGAGACCAGCAAGTATTTTGCTTTATAAAGGACTTAAGACACTTAAAATGTATTTTTCTTTCTGTTCTATCTCTTTTTTCCTTTTTTTTTTCCCCCCTTTCTTTATTAAAGTCAGTGCTAAAGGTCTGATGGAACCAGGATGCCAGCCCAAATATTTTAAACATGTTCCTTTAAAGCTGTTCCTTAGCTCTGTGCAGAGGTGTTTAGGAATTTCATCGAGCGCAAAATGACTGACAGACTGCTGACCAGTGACCGTTGTTTATGAAATGTATAGAGATGTGTCAAGGTAGCTTGTTCTTTCTAAGCTTGTGAGTTGTATCAGAATTTCCAGAGTTACAAAAGTAACGTCATTGAAGCTTTAATTTTAGGATTTTCGGCTCTCAATCCTGAGGTCACTAAGAACAGCGAATACAAAATACAAATGTAGGTGAAAATGTTTTTAACATTGCAGCCAGTCTCTGCCTTTTCAGAAAAGTTCTTTCCTTCTTCTGGTAGGCTGTGACTTGCGTGTCGGAGTAAGGATAACTTCAGGAGGATTATGTGAACTGTAATTTCTGTGTGAAAGACAATTGAAGAGTTGTGTGTTCATCAAGGCTGGATTTGATGTTTTCATCTACACAACTGTCTTGCCATATTTTGTAAGTGCTGAAGTGAAGCAAATAAACTTGAACACTTGCAATGAAACATAACCAATGTCTCACCATGGTCAGCCACTGATCATGTTTAGTATATGAGCACATTATATATATATCTATTGTGCTGGACTGGAAATAATAAACTGAGAAGACAGTCTTCAGATGAGTAGATAGAGGCTATGTCATGAAAATCTGAGGTTGGAGAGTTTACTTCCAAACTGTGAAAAACTATTTGAAAATTAGTTCAGTTCAAGAATGTCTATATTCAAATGAAAAAAACAGGTTTTCACATTTAGCATAGGATTCACAAAATCAATTGATATACAACCAAATTAAAAGAAAGAGAGTATAACAAGTAGTCAGATCTTAGTGCAAAAAAAGTAAAAATTTTCGTTAATTTACTAATCTACCCAGAGTTTCCAAGAAACGAAAGGTGACTCATTCACTGTAAACATGGAATTGAAAACAAAATGTATTAAATGCTATGAGTCTTAGCCCTCTATCCATCCATATGTACTTTTGAAAAAGCAATCATTTTTATATTCTCATGCTGATTTATTCAAACACATAGTGAAGAGATATATGTGAATTGATTTAACTTTCGTACCCTTTGTTGTCTTTCAAAATGTTGCAGTGATGTAAAATGTGAGACAGGTGGCTTGATACAGCTTTATGGTGGATATGAAATTTGGGGAGCAGGAAGATACTTGAAAAAATGTTCTTTTTGGGTATTATAAAGTATCATGAATTATGACTAGGGATGCACAAAAGATGTTTTTAAACAGAGCTGGTATAGACTAATTTAAGTTGTTCTGTAAAACAAAGCATGATTCTCAGTTGTCCTTGTGCGCTGGACTGTGACTAGAAAGAGCTGATCCAGTGCATTGCTTTTGGGGGAAGGAAGTTACAGGAAGCTCTTGCGCTTCCTTAGCCATGAGTACTTACTGCTGGACTTCTTTGTGGATCACCCCATCAAAGCCTATGACTGGCCTGAAAGGACAGACCTTCCAAGATCCCATGCTTTTTCAAGGCAGGTCCTGGTCATCACTGCTGATTACCAACTAGCTGGTTTTGGAAGGCTCATCAGTTTCAGTAAAGCAGTTCCTGGCCCTACAACCCTGTTGTATGACATTGTTTGTAAGAGAGTAATTGAGAGATATTCCACAATGACTAAATGCAAAACTGTACTCATGAGTATGATCTAAACATGCTGTGAGAGGAGATATTTCAGGGTGATTACTGGTTTGGTGTAGTTAAAAAAGACCCAGGGTGGTCTAAACCAATAATAACAGATGTTTGTAAACATTATTTGTCACATACTTGCAGGGAGAGTCTTTGAAACCTACATTGCCCTTAGAACAGATTAATGCAATGTCTGTAATCTGCCTGCCTCACTCACAAGACCACTAAAGCAAGTAAACAAAGGGCTCTTAGATGAGGAAACTGAAGAGGAGGGGAAGAAGGTGATGGCAGAGGCACTTCAGAGGCACATCATGTTAATCAGTGGGGGGAAAAAACACCACTTGATGGGATGCCTGTTGAATTCTACAAAACCTTTAACATTTACTAAGTAAGTTCCCTGCTTATGTTTAATCAGCGCGCTCTGCTACTTTTCAGTCTCTATAGCACTAATTACAGCACACTTGTGATGTATAAAGATCCTCTAGATAGTGGTCTGCAAAGATGTGATGTGCCAGGGAATGCGGCTGATTCATGGAACTGTTACAAACTGTGTTTTCCAAGAGATTTTTCAGTTAAAAGTTTATGTTCAAGAGTCTGTGAGAAGTTTTTAGGCCTGATAGTGTGTTTGGAGCTAAGCTTGAGAATTGTTGCATTAATACGGATTCCAGAATATGAGTAATAGCTTTCTAAAAGGTTATGTGAAAGGTTGGAAGATATATCACTAAATTATTACTATTAATAATGAAATGAATATTACTATGATTCATGAATTATTTTCCGCAGGTTCTATGAAAAAAAAGTATCTCCCAGCAAACATTGCTGTATGTATGTTTGGTAAAATTTCTGAGGTTCATATAGTAGAGACACAAAGCGTATGGAATGGATTTCATATGTAGCAAGGAAATAGAGATTTAACTACAACTAAGCAAAGGAATATGGTAGGCACACACACCTGAATGAGTGCTGATTCAAACTGTCATGTCTGTGTACAGCTGTACAGAGATGGCCAAGTATCCCAAAGTTATCCAGCTGCATCAGCACAGCTTTGCGCAAGGCTAATAAACTTGGATTTCCTTTCACCGTGCTACACTGATCATTGTCAGACAGCCTGAAATATTAATACTCTGTATCTGGAGGGATTACTCTGGGACAGTAAAATTATGCTGTGGCATTGGCATGGCACAGCAGCGTACTAACGTATTGAAGTTTCTTCTGGCTTGAGGCTGTTCTCTCTTTGTGTCTCTGTGCTGTGGAGATGTGTTACCTTGGGTCAGTGCGAGTGTTGGGGGGGGGGGATATCTCTGCACCATGCTTCGCTGCACAGGATTCGTTTTAAGTAACAATTTCAGGTGCAGTCTTGATGCTTTCTAGAATCCTCTCAAACCTACTTGATAAATTTTGAAATGCCAGCACTACTGAACTGGAGGATACTTAAAACCTGGGACCAAAACACAAGCTTTACATTCCGTGTTAGGTCATTCTGTAATTTAGGAACTTGCTCAGACATAGTGAATGAGAACATGTATGTGTAGTAAATAGTTGTTTTTAATGTCTTTTTTCAGATTTCTGTACTTCACATGCAGCTGTAGTTATAATTACTGTGTGTTTTGTAGCATTTAATTTAGTGGCTGTGCAAGCTGCTGTATTGAGCAAAATTCACACGCGCGGGTCTGTTTAGCCACAAGGGCAGTAGAGCAGAAGCACGGACCCTGTGTACTTCTGGCTTGTTCTGACAACATGCCTGATATTTTTACATAGTCTGTACAAGACAGTTATTTTGGTCATGATGAGAGAAGCTGAGATCCAGTTTACTGACCCATAATGTAAACCTCTTTATGCCTTTGTAACTCTCTTCTGTTAGCCAGACACATTTCCTTCTGTATTGGATGTGAAATCTCTCTTTGCTTAGTCTGGTGGAGAGTTGTGATATTTGTTATCTGTTTCAAAATGTGTGTTCCTAGAATCAGAAAAGTAGGTCTGAAAGGAATGCAGGAAGTCATTCAGTATCTGTGCATCCCAAACCAGTATTAAATAGAAGTAAGCAATTCCAACAGATTTTTTTTTTCCTTTAAAATATCTATCCCTATCTGTGCTACAACCTCTCTGTACAATCTATACCAGTATTTCACTATCCTTACTGTTAAAATGTTTCCCCTTTTATTTAATTTTTTTCCTTTCTGTCATTTAAATCTGGGGGGTTTTCTTATCTACTGTCCACAGTCATCACAGAGAACAGATGACTCACTTCCTTTTTATACATTTGGAAAAGATCCCTAATTCCTGTAACTTTTCTCTTTGCAGCCTCCATCTCCTCAGTTATTACTCTAAATTAAAGTGGGGGTTTTTAGGACTCTTGTGCATGCTCAGTGCTCTCTTCCTTCTTGTTTTGAAGAGAGGTTTTGGAGGGGAGGCAGGGATTATGCCCACATACTATGTGGATAATGCCCACAACTATTCACAGCACTTCAGCTCTGGGTTTGTCATTGTTTAAGATGATGAAAGGTAGCTAGATGTTTTTACAGGCTACAATCTATTCATTCACTTCACTTTGATATATGCTGTTTCAGGCGGGACTGGAGAGGGATTTACAACAGGGCAGCATATTTCCCTTGCACTAAGCTTGTGAATTCACTGTTGTGATTCTTTTTTTGTATGACTGTAATATAGCCAACAGTTTATTTTTTCCAATTTGAGTACAGACATTCGTGTGTGTTGAAATGTGTGGTTTTTAGATTGTTTTTAGGCTTAGGTCTGTTTCTACAAGTTATTGAGACTCTCTCAGTTTTAATCTTGCCCTTTGTCATTTTTGTGTTCTCTTTCAGCTTTCTCTCTTTTTCCTAACCTTGGTTGAGAATATTTAGTTTTTTCCAGATGCAGAAAACATTTCTGAAGAGCCTTATTTGATACATATTTCCATTTGATAGAGATCCATTGTTATCTATTCCAAGATGCTTCCACTGCTGATGTTTTTGTACAGTCCTTACACTAGTTTCATTTAGAGCATGTGTTCTGAACCTGCTTTGAAGAACCTCATTTGTGATGGGGTTAAAAACCATACTAGAGAAATGGCATATGTTGTTGTCATCTGCTTCTTTTAGTCACACAACCATGGCGCTATTATAGAAAGAAATGAGATTGGTTAGGCCAACCCAAATTAGCTTAATTCACTTGTCACTTTTCTTTTTTGTGCTTACAAATGATATATTTTTTTTCAGAATTACAGTTAAATTTCTATTCCCTTACTCTTCCTTGTTTTCCTCTTTTTAAGGAATCCCTGCTTTTAAGGATATTTTTTCCCCCTAGTTCTCTAATTACCTCATCAATACTCCAACAGGTCTCAGCTTAATCACTTATGACTCTCAGGCTTGATCAGGGTATGATGGGATGAAACTAAACAGATTTAAGTAATTTGAAAGCTGCCAGGTTACCCTAAGTATTCTTTAATGTGTTCTTTCCCAATATTAATCTCAAATCTTACTATTTTTTTTCTGATTTTAATTAATGATTGCAACTGATCTTTCAAGTCAAGTCTGAAGCAAAAAAAGAAAAAAAAAAAAAGCAGTGAACATTTTGTTTTTCACAGTATAATCTGTCTCTGGAGATTTCCTTCTAGTGCTCCAGCACTTACTTCAACATCCTACTACTACTTCAGCATTTCCAGAACCTTTTCTTGCTGTATTTGGTGTCCCTGGCTAATTCAAGCTCATTTTATGTTCTGCCAGTATTGATTTTTGTCCTTTATGTGTTTGTGTTACTCTTTTAAATTTGATTGTGGTAATCTGACCTAGTTTCTATTTTGGATAGGCTGCCTTCATCCTGCTGAGAAGGTAAAGAAATATTTGAGGATTAACCCATTTGGTCTTTTCCTCTCCATTTCCCACATTGTGACTGTTTGTCTTAGATCACTCTGTGTTTGTCAAAGTCATCTTTCTTCAAGTCCTTCGTTTTTATTTTGCTAAAGGAAAAAAGTAACCAAAACTGTATCATGACAGAGTAAAATGCGTGAGTCAAATGGCATCCTGCACACATATGGTGGTCTAACCTAAATGCAGAAAGCAGCAACAGGCTGTAACCTGTGGGCTTTTTGCTCTGATGTGGCAATTACTAGAGTAGAATTAGATTGCAGAAGAATCATTAGTATGAGAAGGAAAGTTTGTAATCTTTGAGAATGCAGAGACTAGACCTGTGACTTGCCTTGATCTGTTGAAGAAAGATGAGCAGTGCAGGAATAGATTAGGACCTGTGCTGTAATTTGTTTGGAAGTGAAAAACATAAGGATATCTGACCTGTAAAACTTGTGCTGAAGTACACTAGGCCTGAAGCATTTCTAGCAGGATTGGTTAGCAGAGACGAAATGGCTCCAAAATGCAACACACAGAGCTTGCTCTTTGTCTAATTGGTAACAGGTGGCAGGCATCTGCTAGAGAATTATTTCAGTGAGAACTCCAGCTCCTTGTTAGCAACTGTGGAAGAACACCACAGATTACAGTGAAAACAAACAGGACTTGGGTGCTTTTTTTTGAAGGTTGGGCAGTGAGTGGTGCAGGTCTGGTATCTATGTTCTAGCTCTGCTGCTCACCAAGCAACTTCTGTTTTTCCATGTAATCCAAATCATTGTACAGCAACAGCAGGGTGGAAGAGTTGTATGTCTGTATAACCAAGTGTCAGTGTCTCCTGGATGTAGTAACTTCTTTATTTGAGCTTAGTAGCCTTATTTCTAATGGCACTCTTCCTCTGTGGACTTACTTGTTTATTCATTCGTACATGTGTTTGCTTGGCACTGAAGCTGCTGCAACAAATGAAATATTTTTGCTGACTGTCCTGAGCAAATACTTTTGATAATTACTGAGAAAACTGGACTGTTCAGAAATTTTCTGAAAGAAAATGAAGTTAAAATGAGTTACTAGGATCTGTTTTTTCAACTTATTACCCATTGAAGTACTTCTGAGTATGGTAAGGGTTTTTTCCTTTAATGATTTAAATATTGAGTAGTGCATTGCAACATGACTGTGCATAAGGCTTCCTAATGAAGCAGTAGCATAATGTAATTTAGTTCCTGTAGCTTATCCATTTGATCCTTTAGTGTGATAGTAAACTGCAAATGCAAAAGTATAACATTCTTCAAAGGAAATCCACATAATTTAGAGAATTGCAGATGACGTATAAATAGAGAAGTAGTTCTGTACAGCTATTATTCTAATCACTATTATCCTCCCTCAACTGAAAGTTTCACCAAGGAACTGCAAGCAAAGAGGTTTCGAAAAGGTTTGAAGCATTTAAGAGTGGAGTATTGAGTCCTGCAGTAGTTAATTTATTTGTGCTAGTGTATAGAACCATAATCCTGACGAAAAAGGTATCTATGTCTGTAAAAACTGGAGATCCTGTGCACAAATGTGGAAAGTGGAAAATATGGGAATTTCATGCTGAATATTTCTGGATTTTCATATACAAGACAGGCTACCTTGATCTCTTGGCTATGTTAACTACACCATACTGTAAGCATATGGCTCTTGGCTTTCTCATAACTACCATCATGAATTGTCTAGTCATGAAAAGCTGAATGCCGTCTATTGATTTTGGAGTGAAAATGTCTGTTTTTCTTTCTTGACTGGACAACAGAAGGATGATAAATTCATTACCTGTAGTTTTTCTAACGGGCAGTCTTACTGTGTGGTTTGTACAAACTATCAATTTGAAGCCTTAGATTCCTTTTAAAAACTAAATCTTTAATCTTTTCTAAAATAAAAGAATCTGGCAAATTGTGAGAAATGTATTCCGTCTAAGTGGTAGAATGATTTTTCTTTTAGGATTAATTACTGACTAGGAAGACTTGATTAGAGCCTTTGATTTTTGACATATGGTATTTGATGAACTGTTTGGTCCAAGGATTTGATACCAGTATATGGGGCCTTCATTTGAAGACCGGAGGTTCAAATCTGATTTTTTTTTCTGATGATTAGAGATGACATGTAACAGCTGTTTTCTGTCTTACTGGCAATCATCTCTGTCAATGCCCACATCATAATTATTTTAAATTAAGCAGAAAGTATGTCTCTAGTCCCATGGAGGTTGGTGACATCACTTGTGTTTTCAGTTAGATTTATGTAGTCCTTTGCTGAATCAGAACCTGAGTAAGAGAATGACTTCAGTAGAGAGTAGGCGCTAAGTCTCTCATGAATCAGGTCCCTTTGTTATCCTGAAAAAGTTATTTCTAAAAAATGTTCCTTGCGGAAAAAGAATGAGTTTTAATGACTTTGGAACAGTTTTTCCCAGTGTTAATGGATAGATAGATAGCCTGTTGGAAAATTCTGTACCTCTCCCTGGAGAGAAACTGCAGAATAAATTATTACTTAACCTAACAATAAAGTTTGGGTCAATTCTTTGAAAATAAATCATTCCTCATTTGAAGGTCATGCTGTGGCTGGTACTGTTTCCAGCTCAATGATTAAAAGCTTAGTCATCCTCTTCAATTTCTCCTGGATTGGTGCCCTGTGTGTTGGAACTGAGACTGAGCTTGACAGGGACCAATAGGCCATTGGTCTGTGTGTTGAGAAGGAGCCCTTTTAAAGAGCAAGATAGTAGTAACACTTTATTTTTTGGTTTTATTCTCCTTAAGAAGCAAACTGCTATGTTTTTGAAGCAATTTTTCGCTGCACATCAAAAGTAGCTAAATCTTGTTTTGCTGATTTATCCTCTGAAGGTTTCTTTTTTTTTTTCTCTCGCTGGTTCTCCAGCATTCTCTGTGTTAACCTCATCCATGTCCTACTCCAAGCAAGCTGGAGCTCAGTGAGTTTCCATTCCACGTGTGATTTTTCAACAGAGGGGGACAACAGAAGCGAGCACTTTAGACAGAATATAAGGCTGCTTTAAGCTGCATCTTTGCAAAGCTTTCCAAAAGCTACTAATTAGTCCCTGCAGGTTTCACTTAAGTGCCAAGTAGTAATGTTAACAAGGTTTTGCACACTGTGGTACTCTTCAGGTACAAGCTCTCAGGGGAAGGAGGAGGAAATCTACCATCTCTGTTGGAGGAGTTAAGCAGCCTCATTTGGAAGCAATGATAATTATCCCATTATTTCCAGAGGGGAGTAAGGAGTGTTGCATTTACTCCAAGTTGACAGGAAGCCACGGATCCTAACCTCTCTTGCACAACCAGCTTGACATAGAATTTTCACTTGGGGGGGTATCCTTTTATTCAGGCAGTCTGCGAAGCACCATACTCCTGCAGGAGTACTGGCCACGCAGCAGCCAGTGGGGGAAAAGGTGCCTAGATACTTTAATTGCACAGATAATGAACTTTTGCTCCCCTTATCTTATAATATATTGCTAGTTGGCTATGTAGTTTTCTCATGATGATTGCTTTTTTCTGGCATGTGTATCCATTTATACCACTATTTTTGCAATTTACTGAAACTGCAAGTTTAGCCAGGGCAGATAAAATGTGTGCTCTGGTTTTGCTAGTTACTGTCTCATCACTGTAAACTGTCATGATTATAATCATTGGAATTGTCAATACATAGTTTATGTACTTACCTCAGTAGTCAGCTACACATCTCTCATTCTCTCTTTTGAAGGATTCTCACTAATCAACACACAAACCGCCTTGCAGATGACTAGGCACAAGTCCCCAAGCAGTCCCTTGTAAGGAGAGTTGCCAAATGTACCAAGTTGTCTGACAACATGCGTGGCACTGGTCCAGAACTATCAGAAAGTTTCCTTGCGATATAGCAGCTATTGGATGCAACCTACAGATGCTATGGAAAGAATTTTGTTATGATAGAAAAAATAATGTTCTTATAGAGATATTAAATTGTTTTTTTTCTTGATTGTCTGAGGAGACTGTAATTATCAAAATTGTTTTCCAGTGGGAATTGTTACTATGTGGTTGGATTTTTGGCAGCTTCCTATTCTTATTGTGGCATTAACAGGCTGAATCAGCAGCCGACTTGAACATATTTCACTGGCTTTCACAAACCTGAGTTTTCAGGGCTAGCTGTTCAGTACAGTGCTCAAAAGAATTTCAAATGTTTTGCATTTGGGACATTTTTCTGTGCTGAAGTGATTGATGAGACTGATTTTAAATCTAGAAGTTGGCATTCTGTAACTGTTCAACAAGGACAAATTATTTTTGCCTAAGTTTGAAGAAGAGTGTCTAAAAAGCAGGAAAAGTAGTTACTAACAGACATTCCACAGCTGCTGTGTGGGTGTTGTAAGTTCAGTTAGTATACAGAATGCAGGTGTATGCATTTGTTAAGTATCTTTTTTGGGTGGGGTGGTGGTTGTTGTTGTTAGTATATGAGTAGCACTTTAATAGAAGAATATTTTTCATGCTACAATTTCCTAATACAGTTTCCATTTTGGTCACAATTCTGTAGAGAATGCGGGATGAAGAACATTGAAATTATGTTGGAGACTTGGGCAATTTTTGAACAGATTTCTTTGGTTTCAGTGGATGGTTCCTAAAAAAAAAAAAAAAACACCAAACCAAAATCCAACCCCAAAACAACAAAAAAACCCCAAACAAAACAAAAAACTTGCCAAAAAAACCCCAACACCAAAAGAACCCCCTAAACTGAGACATACATGGCTTGTTAGAATGAGGTAGGAGTAGTTTTTGCTGATATTTGATTAGCATGAAAAATGCTTGAAGTGAAGGATTATTTAGTCTTGGAAGAATATGGTTGCCAAGGTGCTGTGGCACATCTTCACGTGCAGAACCTTGTTCTTTGCTCCGTATCGCAAGCTGTGGAGTGTGCGCACAGTACATCTGGCCTGTTCAGAGCTGCAGAACAGTCTGTGGGCTTGCAGTAGTCCAGACGGCTTTTGTTCCTGTTTGGGACCACTATTCTTTTGTTCCCTGTTAGATGACTCCTGTGCCAGGCGCTATTCTTTCCAGTTCTGTAATTGTTAAAAGGAGGGAGATTTGTTTTTTTACTATTACTACTGTTGACAGACTGAGAATGTAACATATGTTTAACAAGCTTTCCTAAGATTTCTGCAGTCCCATATAATTACAAACACTTCCTACCTCCTCCTATTCCATTCCTTTCTCCCCCTAGCCTGATTGTACTTAAGAGAACAAAAAGCAGAACATGTGGCTAAAATGGAGCCTCCCTCTGTCCGCATGTTTATTTTCTCCTTTCCGTGTAGTTTCTCTTACCTGTTTATAGCCTGGCCTGTTTCTGTTACCTTGTGCCAGGAGCAAAATGTCCCTCATGTTAGGTTGATGCAGTGCCTGTATGCTGAGGCTCTGATCCCAGCTGCTACTGCACAATCCTACAGCAAGTCATTCCAGCAGAGGAATGGTGATCCTTTACCTCTTCTCTTAGAGCTAATGTTGCAGAATCAGAACGTGGTTCACAAATTTAAAATCTGTTGGGGGGGGGGACAGGGACGACCTATGAAACTCACTTTTGAAATATACAAATACACAACTGCATCTCATGTTCATGCTGAAAGAAGTTTATATTAGAAATGTTGGAGCTTTTTTCCTGAGCAAGAATAACTTCTCCAACATTGTGTAAAAATTGACTGTTATCATAAAATACAAAAGATTTGTTCCCTTTCAGAAGGCAGTTATGCTGCTTAGCTTTGAAGATCAAGTCTCTGAAGGATTACACTTTTAAAAAATTCTGTTCACTTTTCAGAAATGATGTTCTAATAATAATCTGAAAAGTAAATTGATTAGATAGTCATTGAGTGTGATTTATCATTTTAACAGTGAGGTATTGTCTTATGAAAAAAGTTTTAATGCTGCATTAATATATCACAAGAATAATCTAGAAGAAAGGAAACATTTCAGAAAGGTTATTCTCATGTTAAATAAACTTTCCAAGACAAAAGAACTCTACTGCGGTTTTTATATAAATGTAATTCACAGTCCTGAAATTATAAGATAGTATTTTGATTGTAGTGTGGCTTAGGGTGGATAAAGAGAGAATATAATTTATTTCATTCTAGTCTCAGCAACCCAGGAAATTACACCACTCATCCAGAATTACAGATGAAAAGCACTCTGGATACTTGTAAATCTTAGAATTTGCGAGTGTGCTGCACACAAAGACTGATACTGTAATGAGATGAAAGTAATGAAATTTAAATTAATTGGGCAATACTTAGCTAGTCAATGAAAGAAATGCTTAAGTCAGCTTTTTAAAAAACAGATCCAAAAATATAAAAGTAGTCTCTCTTGTTGTTTATGTTATGGTATTTTGTTCACATGTTTTTACAAAGACTGATATAGCAGTTTGCCGTTGGCTTGAGGGGATTTTGGATCAAATCTGTGTTTAGTCAAATTGTAACTAAGAATGGAAAATTATAGGCTCATTAGTAACATAGTATTCATCTCAGAAGAGTGACTACTAGCGAGAAGTATACAGTGACACACAGTCCTAATGCTTCCGTATTCAGCCCTTGAGCACATGAAACTAAGTTTCTGCATGAAATGTGGAAAAAGTAAGTTTTTAAATGCTACGTGTGTCGAGATGGTTTCTGCTTGATAAATTATTTGGTCATGTGAAGTATGGTGCTGCTTTGACTGACTTACCTGGCCTCATTTTACTAATGAGGCCTTATGAAATGAAATCTAAAATAAATGGTTATGTCTATAATGGTAGTTTCAATGATGGTTGCTGAGCCTCTCGTACATCTAGCATATGTTATTTCCTTCCTTGACACACAGCTGGAGAGAAAAAAGGAGTCTGTTGCAGCGGAGACCGGGGGGGGAGAAACTGAGGTTTCTCTCCATGTTCTGTGACACTTGGGATGTTGGAATCCATCTTTCCCCCTTTATCAGGAGGGACTGCTGCGTTTACCTGTCAAATCACATGCCCTGAGAAGATCTTAGGTCTCACAAGACACATAACACTGAGGCTTAATGGCCATGTGCACTAGTCTGCTATATCTGCTATTCCTTCTGCTTGTTGCCTTTAACTTTTCCCCTACCTCTTTCCTTAATTTAGCAGTCCTGCCTTTTAACTTTTCTTCCATGTTTTCTTCTTCCTTATCCACTTATTTACACATCTTTCCTTCCTTTTTCCTGTCATTTTTGCTTTGTCTAGTGTATGTCAGAGCCTATATTCCAATCACAGTCTCTCTCATTCTCAGGAGCATGTGGAGAATGTGTGAGGACTGGAGGAAATCACTTATTTATATATTGACTGGTCATAATTGATAAACTTCTGCTGTGTGATATGTAGTCATGTTATTGTGGAGTCTTTTCTCATTAGAGGTTGGGGAAGGTGCGCTTCTGCGCACAAGTCTTGCTCATGGCTGTGGCTGTGAGCAGCAAAGGGGCTGTCTCTGCAGGAAGCTGATAGAGCAGAGCAAAACACTGGCCAGTGTTTCGGTGAGAGAAGTATGTGGCAAACATCAGGTAATATATAAGAAGTATGCCTTCTGATGATGAATAGGCTTTGGTGGGATACAGAGAGAAAAAATAAAAGAGCCTACAGACAGCAAACCATCAGGCCTCCAAAGGCTAACATGGCAATTACAGATAATTGCTTTAATTCTGTAGTTTTGCTTTTATTTTGTGAGAAGTAGCGAAACTATGCACCGAGTGACTAACTGGAAGAATAGTATGTGATTACTTCAATACAATGTCTTATAATTAGTACAGAAGAATAACTTACTTGCTTAAAGAATAGTTTTTAAAACCAATTTAGATAAAAATTGCTTTTTCACATTGAGTTTGTGACATAGGCTTAAAGTTAAAAAGTATTTTCAGTGTGACAAAACAAATAAGGAAGAGATGGAGATATTGTCTTTTTGCTCCTTTACCTTGTCTACGCTGGTGCGCTCACCCGATGAGGCTTCTTTGTCAGAGCAGTCTCCCAGAATGATGGATTCTGAGTTTTCCTGTCTCTGAAAAGTGCCCTAACCATTATGCTGTAGAGTATTTTGTACTTAATCTTTATTGTTGCAACTGCAACTTTACATATTAAGAGAAGTGAATTTTAAGTCGGTTCTTCAAAAAATGGAAGTACTATATTTTCTCAAGAAAATACTGCTCAGACTATATTAACATGGGGAGAGTGCTTTCCTTAGCCTTTAAGTTGAAAGTACCTGAACCTATCTTTTCTGTAAACAAACAAAGCATCAAATAAGAAAAAACAAACAACCCCCTTCAGATACCTGATGTGATCAGTTTCAGCCCACCTATTCATTTGTCAAAATTATGAACAGCTGAAAGCAGGTTTTTTTGTAATGGAAAATGTTACACAAGCCCATGCAAAGTAAGCCAATTTTTTTTTCACACTTTATCTCTCATCTGCAATTTGTGGTTTATTTTTTCTTCATTAAGTTTCTCCAAACTTAACTGGAATTTGAAATTCTGCATGGTGGGGAAGAGAAATCTACTGAAATATCTCCTCCTCCCAGTCTGTCAGGTTTGTAGAATATGGGGTAGTTAGTCTTTCACCATGGAAAGTTTTGCATATCCTGAATAGTAGGAGCTTTCTGCATCAAAGATGCAGAGAACCAGGGCCTTGGAGTACTTTGAAGCTGGTGATTTACATGTGTGTGTGTTTGAATCTTCCATAACAATACACTGCTTATCCTTTACCCTAATGGGGACCATTCAGGTGAGACTTGGTTATTATATAATTCCCTGAAAAGGAAGATTCCTGACTTTCCATAAAGCTACAGAATAGTCACTTTCAGCCCTTGAATAATGAAAGTTAGTATCATATTTTAGCTGAAAAGGATCTCCAGAGATCTAGTTCAATGTTTTGCTCAATACAGGGCTAAGTTCTAAATTAGATCAGGCTGCTCAGGTCTTGTCTGTTCGACTTCTGAATATCTTTAAGGATGAAAATTTCATAGCCTCTCTAGGTCCCTGTTGCAATGCATCGCCCACTGGTGGTGAACTTCTTTCCTCCCTGTAAGTCTTGATGGCAATTTGCTTTCCTCTCATCCTTTAGCTGTGGATCTCCGAAGAGTTTGACTCCATTTTCTCTATAACATCCCTCTTTCTAATGAAAGACTGTAAATGGGATCCCTCACTTTGTGCAACCTTCTCTTTTCAAGCCTCAGTACACCTGGTTCCTGCAGCCTCATGCCATGTGCTCCAGCACAGCTCACAATCCTAGCTGCCTTCCACTGAACTCTTGAAAACTTGACAAACCTGAAAGCTTGTGATTTGTTTTTGGGGAAGCATAAAATATACCTTTCTAAAATTTTCTAAACTATCTGCACAGAATTATGTAATAAGTTTTGTTTTTTCTCCTTTATTATGATCAAGGGAAGCAGAGAAAGAGTGATATTATTTTTAACCTCTTCCACTTTCTTTCTTAAATAAAAGATTTTTTTTTCCCTAGATTTTTACCATGAGCACTTGAAGTGTTTACTGAAGATTGTATCATTTATTTTACAATTTATAAGGTTCTGGGGTTTAACTAATACTAATGAGGTGTCTTTTGATTCAACAGGGGAAAGAATGGCTTCTTTAGAAACACTTAGGTCTGAGCAATGCAAATATTTCTCAACCAAGAAGGCTGTCCTAGACTTCCTAAATTGTCTGAGGTCCTTCCAGTATGGTAGTTTCTAACTAGAAATGCTACCGATGAGGACATTTTCTTTGACAGTGACCTTTCCTCAATGGAAAAACTGACCTCATTATCATTTGTGCAAAACTGCTAGTCATAGAAATGAGTGTATTCTATTAAGGCTTATTATGCTGAGGGGTTCATAAGAAAAATAATGTTGCTCCAAAGCAAGAATTTGATACTACAGAGAATAACTGTACTTAAACAAACCCCTTGAACTCAAAAACTTCTCAAACAGTTTAATTAGATGAATCTCTGGATGTTACAATTCAGCAGTGTTCTTCCACACTGTTAATACTATCATTAAAAAAAAAAGGAAAAAAAAAAAAAAGCCAAAAAGGAAAACCAAACCCAACTAATTCTGATAACAATTTTTGACTATTTACAGAAATTTTCCATTTCTAATGAAAAGATTGAATAATAAGGAAAAATTATGAATCTAAGGAAAGGTACCTATAGGTTTCTATCTCTTAGATGAGTCAAAAAAATTGGGATGTCAGCATATGAATGGGTGGAGGACATTTGGCAAAACTGCTGTGTGAAGCTGGAAGTTCTTCACCATTTCCTCTCTTTCCGGGAAAGACCATTATAGGCTATTTTGATCTGTCCTGAGGTAGGGAGCTGATGATGACAGGGAGGCAGATTTATTTGTTTCTGATGAAGACCGTGATCAGCTGTGGATTCATATTTTATTCTTTAGGAGATACAGTGCAACTCTGTAACTAATATATTAAAGGACAGTTCTGTGAAGGTAAAAATTTCAGTGTTTCACGGTATCCGTAGGATCCTCATCAAATTTTCCCTAATGAACTTTAAACTGTGACTGCTTTCCACTACTGTTTCTTGTATTACTGAGAATCATTATATTTTGAATGTTGTTTCTACTGAACATGGCTGTCTTAGAGCATGTGGCCTGTGGGGTACCCCTTGTATTAAGGTTAACAATTTGTGTTGAACCCACTGAATCATAACAGCTAGTGCCATGTGAGATAATACTTACAAACAGGTTTACTGTTTTGTTTTGTAGTGTTATGTGTCTGATACAGGGATAAAGCTGAATTCTGACCAGTTTGAAGGGCTTTCATATGACTGAACTTCTGAGAGAGCATTCAGTTTAGAAAAAGGGAAATTTTTTTTCTGATTTTCTGCAACAGAAATCATAATGAAATGTCTAATTTCAGATCAGCATACCTCAGCTGGATTTTTTCATCAGACTTGAACACCTTATTTCTTATAGATTTGGAGATCAAGAAAACTGCATTTACCAATGTTATTACTATATAAGAAATGCACTACGGGATTAGCTGTCACTTGCTATGAGACCAGGAAGACATTGTCTCCTACTGAGTCATTTCAACTATAAAAGTTGGAAGCTGACGTATAAATTAAAATGGGAGCTTCAACTACTGTTACAGACAGTAGTCTCTTAAGGTAATAGACTTACTAGGCAATGCAGTTTCATACTGATCTTATTCTTGAAGGAACTATGTGTAATTCCTTCAACAAAACAAAATCATTTTGCTTCCATGGATTTTGAAATTACTTGTGTTAATAAAGATGTTATTACAGAATGTTTTTTATAAATATAACTGTTAATCTGTTGGTTACCTGGAAAAAAAAAAAAAGTCTAGAAGCTTTTCTCATTTTCTGAATCGAAACTGTTGGCTGATAAGTTGTACTTCCTCATTAGTGAAAAATTCAGATCTTGTTCATCCCTTAAAAATCCATTGCTTGCTGTTCACAAATAAGCAATCATGTATAACTGTTGAATGGCCATGGGACTTTGGGACCCCAAACTTTGGATTGCTTCCATAAAATTAATGAAATTCTGCAGTTTTTAGATATTGGTTACAGTGTATACCATTTTTATAGCTACTGTGTTATACTACATATTTTTGTAGTATATTGGGTCATACTCTTGGGCTGGTCGCACTATGCTGTGAAGGTGATGCAGAATTCTCTCGAGCATAAAGAAGAATAGGACTGTGAGATACGGTGGCTGTCAGTACTGTTGGTAAGGATGCGTCTTGAGAAAACCCCAACTGTTTAAACCTTTGCCCCTGAGATTTGCTTCTTGTACATTTGTGTAGCATACATCTGTTGTGTAGTATAAATCATCTAATCAGAGTACTATACTTTTCTGATTATCTCAAAGCATATTCCATGTAAAACAAAACATGCTATTCATTAGCTTTTTGCACATTTCTTACATTTATTTTATAAAACTCTTTTGGTGTTTGTTTTTTGAATTTTGTTTAACACTGGTAAGAATTAAATGGCATTCTGCATTGAAGTGCTATCATGGAAGATGAATAAAAGTTCTAATCTAAATAGAATCTATGTAAGGGTAATTTCTAATTTTCATAGGAATGTTAAAACGAAGAAATCATGTTCTGTATTTGCAGCATTTCTTGACAGATACTGATGCTGTAAATTATACAGCTGTTCTTCCTCTGTATGGATTTTGTAGTACTCACGGCGATTTATAGGACCAGGGTGCAGCTGCTGGAAGTCATTTATTCTCAGTTCTGTATTAAATCTATCATATACAAATGCATTAACATTCAGTACAGAGCTCAAGGGCTTATGGCTTTTTCTTTCTTGCTCTGAGTTGCTGTCCTGTAAGTGTTTGCAAGGTATGCAAAAAATAACATTAAAAAACTTAAACTGATATACAAGAAAAAAAAAAGAAACAGTATTGTCCATGATAAATACTTGAAACCAGCTCATTTTGCAGTTTAAGCTGAACAACAAAAACAAAACCTGTTGTTAACATTTCTGAAATTGGTAATGCTAATAAGCTTGTTTTGATGGATTAGCGCTTCAGTTCCATTTGCTTGAGTGCCACTCTTTACGCATGTTAATTGTACGCGTCTTCGTGTTACAGAAACTTAATATTCCCTGCAGCGTTTGAATGGTGTGGATCTTGAGAGTGTGTGAGTCTGTCATTGATTTACTTGATTCAGCTTGTTTTAGTTTTGGATTTTTTTAGTTGGAAAAAAGGAAACTAGCTTATTTTAAATATTTGGGAAGTATTTATAATGAATGTTAAAAATAGTTAAACTGTAAGTCGAGTTTGACAGAAGAATGGGGCAAGGGTCATGAATATTTATTGCATATATAATCTGTGAGAAAATAGCAGTTGGAACAGGCTGCCTGATGTGACTTGTGTACCTGTTTATTGTTGATGATTTCACATCTTTCATATTGAGATATTAAATCTGGGAAAATTGAACTGTGCTCTGTTCAAGACCAGGAGAAACTTGTACCTAGGGGAACTTGAGCTGATTTGTTGGAGAAAGAGATCCTGAACTCTTGTGGCAGATGGAATGTGTTTAGACATGATTATTTGTATAAAAAAGGCTAAACCAGAACAGGCTGAATGTGAAAGATCTATTTGTTTGGTATCTGTTAAACTGTGTATTGGTGAAAACGCTAGTGGACCATGTATAACATGATCTTCCACTACTGGTAGTTTTACTTAAGTTGTTTTTAAGTAGCTTAATACCACTAAGGCAGAGAACGAAACAACTTTTCAATCTAATAAATATCCTCAAATCCCTTCTAATTTTAAAATCTCAGAAAAGAAGCAAGTAAAAAATAATCACATATGGTATTATGAGAATTTAATAAAATTGCAGAAATAAGTAATTGTGGATAAATGTCATTGTGCCACATTTTTCAATGAGTCATCTTCCATTGGAAAAAATTCCAGGCCAAAATATTTCTTGAAAGCTTTAACAGCTGTATTCTGTGCATTGTACTATATATGAATGTTGGTACTTTGTATTTTCCATACCTTTGAAATAACTACAGTATGAAAGATCTTGTATTGAGTCTTGCTTGATGTGTTTAACTTTGATTTTTCTTTGTAGGAATGTTTACAGAATAGCTTTAACCTGTCATTTCTCACAAATGCCAGTTTTCAGGTGTCTTTACTCCTATGAAAGTAGTTAGGTCCTGCTTTGGCATATCTTCTGAACCTCCTACTTCTTAAGCAAGCTCTGTGTTCTGCGTTGTTTGCCTTGTATTACTTAGGTGTGTATGCACAAATTCCTTGTCTGTTGAAAACTGTGATAGGTTGCTTTAATATGAAGCTTTATATTATATTATAAATTATCTTGACTGCCAGAAATACGTGTCAATCTGAGCTCTTTTCTCTCAAGGATGGATGTTAACCAGCAGATTATTTGTCTTAAAGTGTAAGATGGAATTTTAAACGACATAGGTCAAGCTAACACTAACCAATACAACGTGCTTCTGAAATAAACGGTTACACCTACCACCTCTTTCGCTTTCTGGAAAGGGATCTATCTCCAAGTCACGTTAAGAACTGAGTACTGAAAACAAAGCAAGTTCAGATAGGAAAAGAAAATTATGCGATGAAAACACTGGACTGGACTTCTGAAAACGTTAAACTGTATTTGACAGCAGCATAAAGAGAAGGTATTCCTTAGGTAGCAATGTTCACAAAGAAAAAAAATGCTGCTTTACTAATTTTTTTTTTTCTTTACAAAGAAAAGATTGCTGCTTTACTCATTAAGTTACAGAAGAGGAGTGTAGGCTGCTGCTGCCCTACCTTTGGGTGCTTCTGCACTGGCTATCTGATTTTCAAGTGCTTGGAATCAAGTGACGTTGGTATATCACTGACTCCTTCCCATCCATTATTTCTTAATCTTCATCTTCCTTACACTTTTTCACTTTCTCTTTTGTGTTGTATCTCCCCTGTTTCCTGTTTTTCTGTCTTTAAATTAATCTATATTTCTGCTGTATTTCCTCCCTCTCTTTTTCCACGCTTCATCTCCTTCACATCTTCGTTAGTCGTCTCCTCCTCTTCAAGAAGTGATAAGACCTTCTGGAGGTTCCTAACTTCAGAGCCCTCTCCCTGATGAATGTTTCCTGCTCTAGTTCCAGGCAAGCTCATTGATGACAAATGTGACCGTAACTGTGCTAGGAGAAAATCTTTGTAACCTAATTATTAAGTGGTAGATGTTTGCAGAAAAAGGATTGCTGGACTTAAAGAAAAATTCTTACATTAATTCTTACAGGGAAAAATTGCTTTGCTACCTTTCAAAATCAGCTACTTCATCTAGGGGACTGAAAGTTAACAGAGCAGGGTATTAGAAGTGTGGGTACGAAATCCTGAAATAACGGATAGAGAAGTGACAGCAAGGTGTTGCTCTGTCATCTGTAACTGGCTTAGAAGTTGCTGAAGCATGAGAGACAGAATATTGTGCAATAGTTGCAATCTGATGCAACAAAGTCATCAAAACCCCCTGTATCTTCCCTAGCTGAACAGCAAATTCCTGAAAAACATTAGTAAATTAAAAAAGCTGGGATATTAACCAGTCATGGGCAGGTTTTGATACTTTGTATAAGATAGCTTTGCTTTTCTGTGGTATTATATATCAGTTTGAGTATGATTAATAGTAAATAGGTACAGATACAGTTGCAAGGCTTCACTTCTACTGGGAACCTGAGTCCTGTAAATCTGTTTCCTGCTTGCTCTAAGTTCATTGAAAGTTATGGTTTTATAAAGACAGTGCAGAGCCTTCTTAGAGGCAGAGGGTATTACTTAAGGCTTAGTCCTATGATAACGTTGACATGGCTTTGTACTATAACATTTCGCATTTTGTGTATTCATGCGTAAGGCTGATGCAAACAAACTCTGCCTACAGTTTATAGCCATATGGAGTATATATCTTTTGTGTGTGTATATATATGGTGCTTGTGTACTCTGTGTACGTGCTGTAGTATAGTTTAGCGCGAGACACTAAGAACTGCTGATGACTTCTGAAGTCAGGAAAAAGAAATCTAGAGGGCAGTTAAGACTCTTTTAGTAGAAAGTTAGCTTGGAATTCCTGACAATCAAGCACATACTATGTTGCTGCTTTGTAAAGATAGGTTTTGTCTCCAGACCTGATCAATCTATAAGACACATCTTTTAAAATGACTGACTTCTGTGGTGCCTGCAAACGCTGTTGTTTTGGGGATTGTCAGTGTTTCAGCATTGTCTGTCTATCGGAGAAGAGAAATGAGAAAGGAAAAATTTTACGTTTCTGGAGTGTAACACTGTTAGTTTATTCCATCTATCTGTTTGGACTGGAATCATCTCTGGAAACCTGTGTATTTAAAAAAAAAAAAAAAAGCAAAGTGCGAAGGAACTGGCTTTGTGAATACATGCTTTCTCTGTGAAGGAGCAGATGAGAGATTTTAAAGAAGAGTTTCCAGTGAGTTTCCATCTCTATGACACTGTAAGATCTAATCATTTGCTTTCTAGAGGCCTCGCCAGCCAGGGCCCTGTCCCACTGCCCTGCATCGAGGTGAGCTGGCCATGACAGGCGATGGTAACCAGGTTCAACCAAGAGTCCAGATCATCAGGAAAGTTCGTGGGGACGAGGCAGGAGAGAGGACAAGCTGTGAAGTCAGTCCATGGATCAGGTCGAGGGTCAGGCCTGGTGAGGGTAACCAGGTGAGAGACAGCCCAGTGATATCTCAGAAGCACTGTGGTGACAGGGCAGGCCTGAGCTCAGGAGGTCAGTCTGTGGGCTGAGGTTTGGATCGGGGGGCCTATGGCCAGGCAGGGGGCAGCTGTGGCTGAGCTGGATACCAGCACTCCTACCACAGAGGTCAGACAGGGACCAAAGGTCCCAGAGTGAGCTGAACTGGGGTCCAGGGCCCAAGGGTGAGGTGTGGATGGAGCCCCCAGCTGAGGCTGGGCAGGGCCTAGTAGTGCTTTCAGGGCCCTGACAGGTATAAGCCTTTAAAACCTGTGTGAAAGCAGGATTATCTTGGAAGAACTGACACAGCTGAAGAGCAATGGGGCAGTCAG
Organism: Phoenicopterus ruber ruber; assembly: GCA_009819775.1. NCBI lineage: Eukaryota > Metazoa > Chordata > Aves > Phoenicopteriformes > Phoenicopteridae > Phoenicopterus > Phoenicopterus ruber. The sequence continues at coordinate 5,387,189 of CM020221.1, forward strand.
TATCAACCCCAGATCTTTTTCGCTTTCTGTCTGTGAGATAGTCTCTTCCACTGAATAAGATTACACAGTACTTATGAAATATGTAAACTGGAGCCTTACTCACATAAAGAGTGCGTGAATGCACTTGGAAGAGTTTGAGCTTTGTTACTGTCTTTGATTCACCAAATACACGCAATTTGGCAGTTGCTTTTGATTGAAAGCTAAACACTAAATCCAAGCTTAAGCAGTGATAAAAAGTAATGCTTTTGTCCCCCAGCCCTATAGCAGTATGAAATTGTGGGGGTTTGTATGTCTGTGTTTTTTCCTGGATATAGAACTCAGTTCAATGACATCTGTCTCTGCAAAGAGTGAGCTAGGGGACTGCAGCGCACTTTATTTGAAGCTGCCTTTGTGAACCTCGTGTTGACTGCAGCTGGTGCAAAATATGGCAGTGTGATTTATACCCACAGTGATGCCTGGATCCCATGAGTTGTGCTGATATGACTACTTGGTGAACAAGAGCTGGCTTCCTGGTGTATTGTGCTGTCAAACCTTAAATGTATTAAGTGTAATAAAGAACTGATTTTTTTTTTTCTTTTTTTTTTCTTATTGAAGTAGTGCAACCAAAGCTTAACTGTGAAGGTAGTTTTCAAGTTTTCCATTCAAAGTCGTCTTGTTCGTTCACCATATTTGACTGGAACAATCCACAACTGGGAATCTGTGACTATCCATTAATTTTCCATTCTTATCAGGGACAGCCAGGTATGAGGAAGACATAATAATATGTCCCAGGAGGGGCTGGGACAGCAGCCTGGGGAAGTATCACTATACTGGGCCTCTTAGATTGGCAGTGGTTGGAGATGGGATTATCTTTGATCTCAGCTGGTCTCATATGACACATCTAGAGCTCAGTTGCTGACTTAGTCTGGAAGAACACATCCCAGACCAGTGGAAATAGTCCAGTAGTCTAAAAAGAAGTTGGAATAAGAGGAAAGTGGTAAGCTGTGAAGAAAAAGAAAAATGGACTAAAGCTCAGTCATGTAGCTGGATGAACTACAGATGCTCGGATATTATGGTATGAAGAAAGTAGTAGTAAGAACTGATTTGGAAAACTTCTCTGTAGTCCCATTTGTCTTCTGCCTCTGTGCAGGTGGAAGATGATCCATCCATACTTACAACAACCTCTGAGTAACAAAAAACACAGTCGTAGTTTGTGTTCTCCTGTTCCTTTTGTTCTGGTGCCATGTTTTACAGATATTTCAATCCTATATGTACATACTTTTCCCTGTATGATTGTTTTGCATGCTTGAGTAACATGATGTCTTGTTGCATTCTGTGCCAAAGTTAATGTAGTATATTTGGGCAAGGGTCAGTATGTACAGAGTACCTATTTGAGTGCAACTTTCGGTGCAGCCAGATTTGACACACTGAATGCTCAGACCTTTAAAAGTCTACGGTCTTAGTTTGGAAACTTGCCTAAAAGTGTGCAAGTCATTCAAATTTAGCACAGTGCCCATCAACTTGTTTAGAACTGTGACTGTTTGATAGTTCATAGGAGAATGTTAACACTCTGTAGTTCTCAAGTGATATGTTCTATCAAAGGATAACTTAAAAGAAACTGTGTACTTTCTCAGTATGGCTTTCTTGTGTTTCCTAGTGGTATATTCTCTTTGACAAGTAAAAAAGGAATTGGGCGGTTTCTGTATCTTTCTTTCCAATGGAAAAAGTTTACAGACTATGGGTTAACAATCTGTAGAGACTTAACTTCCTTCTTCAGAGAATTAGTTACATTATTCTGATAATCCAGGTATGCAAAGATTTGATAGAGATCACTCAATTTTAGGGTTTTTAGGCCTGTTTGTGCAGAAGATCAGACTAAGATTATCAACTGTCTTGTCCAGTTCACATGAAAAATCTTGAGGAATTAATTCTTCATCAAGGTGGAAAAGAACAATGGCCCTACAGGTTCTTTTGGGGCTGTCCAAGGCTCACAACTGAACAACAAAGTAGTGATGAGTTTCATGGGTCTAAGCATATATACGTATTTTTTTTAAGAAAGTGTTATTGAGCAAAAGTGAGGCTCTTCATAGGTGAATTTACCAACACCATGATTCTGAAGCTCTGCACAATATTGTGTGAAACAAAGCATTCTGTGCTTTAAAAACATTAACACATTGAATTTTTTGAACTGTGTTCGGACATCTTTCCAGATGCCATGTTATTGACTTGCTGTTACTGGCTTTGTGCTCCTGGCTTGCCAGTTTAGGATTTCTTATGGACCCCTTGTTCCTGGTTAGACAGTACTGTTTTAGAGGGAAAAAGTCATTTGGAAAGACTTTTGATTGTTTGCATATGATGCAGCAAAGTAAGAAATGGTTAAGAATGGAAGGCAGCAAGACTGAAGGGTTGTATTGACATACCATTGTATCTCTAGGTCTGTAGCTTCCTTGCAGCACAGGAGAAAAGAGGGCGTTCTGTTGTCTTGTAATTTAATTGTAGGAAAGGTAGATTCACTAATTAGAACAAGAGTCTATGTTTAAAAATAAATAACACCTTTTGCTGAGAGTGCACTGGATAAATTGCAGATGCTTTACAAGGTTGGAGGTGCACTAATATTTGGATTTGAGCACACGAGGCAACAAAGTAATTTCTGCACAGTGGTGATTCATTTATATATTGGTTTATTGAAAATGTAAAATTATGTTGAATATTAATATGCCCAAGAAAATAACTCAGTTTTCCAATTCAGATGATCACCTGATTAAATCATTGTTTGCTTCTGTTTAAGGCTTCCCCCCCCCCCCCCCCCCCCCCCGCTTTTGTTTTGTTTGTTTGATTTTTACTGTATCCCTGAGATTTCCAAGTTAGCCTGAGGAAGTAAGATGCAATCCTATGTCCAATGCATATCTTGCACTAAATGAGATTTTAAAAACATAGGACCGGTTCATTTAATATTGAATGCTCATTTCTTCAGCTGTAAACTTATAAACTTTATGCAGTGAGAAGTGGATACTGTGATGCTTTCGTAAATAATGCATATAGAGCCTGATGCAATGCAAAGGAAAATAATTGGAACGACTTCAGCTTCCTTTAGAGCAGGCTGCGAGCTGTTTTGTATGCATTTTGTCGTTCATTCCTCATTGTGCCTCTTCTCATCTGAAGCTGGTGCCACAGGCTTTTATTGTTCTGATGTGCTATTTTCCCTTCCTTCCCCCCCCCCGAATTTGACTGTCTCCTTCACCCAAGCCATTTAGCAAATACCTACTAGGGTGTTTTTTTTTTTTAATTTCAAAGGGACAAGATGCAGAAGGAGAATGGGGAGAATGTCTAGAGTGAAATAGGATGAGACAGGAGGCTCCTTAGAATCCTGATATTGACTCTATGGTTGTCCCAAAGTCCATACCTTTCAGCTGTCCAACTAACAGCTCCCAAGCTTGATTCCTAGAAACATTTAAATCTGACTTGGCAGCTCTGTCGAGCTGTGTGCTCCTTGTTGTCTGGGCTGGCAGGAGGCAGTAGGGTTTCAAGAAGATCTGGGGGGAGAAGGGAGGATGAATGTGGTAAGATTCCCGAATGCTTTAAGTGTGTACATAGCAGGGAGAGAGGAGAAACAGGCAGTGGCACTTCACAGAGATGACTTCTCTCGAGCACCTTTTTCATTTCCACACCTTCTGCGCTTCCTATTTCCCAGGAGTACAGGATTCTCATCCCTGACCTGCTGTGCCTTTCTGCAGTCTGCTTAGGACATATGCTGGTGGAGCAAGGAGGCAAACACAGGAAATCTGTTTAGATGCAACAACCACAGAATTCCTTGCTTAATCCAGTCTGCACCTCGGTCTTTCTCTATTGCTTATGAAGAAAGACATGTCTGGGAGGAAAGACAGCTAATTTCCAGGCCAGTTTTCTCACAGGAAAACTGTGCTTAAAAACAAGCAAAATGTGGACAGTTCATGGTGCTGGTTATAAGACACAATAAAAATTGGGGTGGTTTTACACAGACTTTGTTTGTTTCTCATGAGATAAAGATGATCAATTTTAAGTGCTGTTGTAGTCCATTTTCACAATCTTTTGATGAATTTAACTCGATGTTTCCTTAAACAGAGTAGAGAGAGAAAAAAAATTGTTTATACATTACTTGTCAGTTTTGAAGTGCTTTTGGAAATAAACAACATGGTTTTTTGCTGACAGGATTTGAAATCTAGCAATCAGCGAGATGAAATTGCTGCCGCACGTGCATCCCTGAAGGAAAATTCCTCTCTCCTACATTCAATATGCTCAGCTTGTTTGGAACATTCAGACGTTGCATCCCTTACAGCCAGCAAGGATTCAATTTGCAATGAAATACAGAATGCTCTCAATGTAATTTCTAATGCTTCCCAAGGAGTTGGAAATAAAATGGGACAACCTACATCTCACACAGCTACTCTTGGAAGTGCACTTGATGAGCTTGAGGTATGTAAACCTGTGAGACTGCAACATTTTTGGAAAAATAGTTTGGTTTTGTTTTTTTTAAATGAACTATTGCTATCATAAGTGACGGACCTAAAGGCATTAGAAATTGATGCTCTGCTTAGTCCTAGTCTAAATAGTATCACTCTAAATTATTTCATTGGGAGGATCACTTCCTTCAAGAGAGTTTGGAATTAAGTCTTCATGTATGTTCAATATTTGGCTTCCTTCGAACAGCAGGGAAGAATTAGTTCCAAGTGTGTCACTAATGATGGAGATAGACACATCCTTGAATAAGTGGGCAGAAACCATGAGTGTTGTTTACAAATAACAGTGATTGTCAGATGATGGTGATCGCTGCTACCTGGACTGCATTTGAATGAGTACAATGCAAGTTGAAGTCCTTTACTCAAAACTTGTCATTGGGATCATTGTCATTTATATCATTGAAGGATTTAGAAACCTAATTATGTTTTCTGCTTATCATTAAATAGAGTGACATAACTAATTATGCTTTCACAAATTGTGCATTTCTACTTCCATTATTTAAGCAAATACTTGGAGAAAATCAGTTCTTTCTCTACTCCTGACCTGATCCTAAGCTTTTGGATGGAGCTTTCCCTTTTTCTCATGGTTACTCTGGCTCTTACCAGTGTTACTTTCCATTGTCCTGCCAAAAATGGTAAAAGACCTCCTGTAGATGAGATTACAGACCATGCTCCTCATCTGGTGTAACTGATGTAGGCCCAGATCAACAAAAGGAATGAAAGTTTCTGAACACATTTGCAAATATGGATCTTTTTGGTTGTAAATTCTCGGACTTCCCAGATCTCAGCCTTGGAACTCCAATATTGTTGATACATTTTCAGGAGAATTGGTGTTATGACTGATGGTAATAGATTTTCAATGAAAGATTAGAGAAATACATTGACATACGACACAAATCTCGTGGTGGCAGTTTATTGATCAAAACAGACTTCTCAGTCATACTCAAAGTTGAATCTGACAGGTTTTTTCCCTGCAAAGGAACAGGCTACAATTGCATGTTACATGTCATCCTTCCTTGCTTCTCACATTGGGTTTGAAATTATGGTTTCTAATCTATTTTCTTAATAAATGGAAGAAAAAAAGAAACATTTAAGAGTAATACATGGTTTGTTGCAGTGAAACTCTGAATGACAAATGACATACTTTAAATGAGAGCTATTGTTTACCTGTTTTACTTACAATCCTTTTGCCAAAGTTTGTTTAAAAAATTTGTATCTTCTGACAGCAGATGAATTCATCTTGACTGTATGTGAGCAGTACCATTTTAATGATTTTTTTTTTTTTAAATGTAGTTAAATTTATTATTGTTTTAAAATTTAAGGTTTGTGATGATCACAAAATGGAAAATATTATCTTTTGGATTGAATTTGTTTTTATTTGGAAATGTAAGAACATAGCAGTCTGACTGTTGTAAAAAGCCATTTGTTTATGGAGTTTTAAATATATTTTTACCTAGGTAACACAAATGGGAATTGAAGCTGTGCAAGTTAGATAAAGCACGATTTATAGAGCATTTAACTACTTAAAATGATTTTATGAATTAGATGGTTGCACTTTTCTTTCTTTACAGAAAGTTCTATTCGCTAAGGACCTGAAATAACCTTTGCTCTATCTTCTTGTTGCAAATACAGTGCCATGAAATAGATTTATGCTGTAAATAGTCTGTTGGGAACAAATCTCATTAAGTGTTTATAGTGCGGAAATGTATCATGGAGCTTACCCAACAATCTAGTATCTAGATGTTTTGCAATGTCATTCTTCCTTTGCCAGTGCTGACAGTGTGAAAGTTATTACAGATTTATAGGTGAGGAAACCACCAGTAGAATTAGAGCAGCTAACTCTTAAATCAGTAGATTCTCAAGAATTTCTCTGAAAGGCTCCATATAACTACCGTGTCATTCATAAGTAAACATAAAATTGTAACATTACAAATTTAATTGCGTATTAAGTACTGTGTTAACCTGCACCTACACGCTCTTTTATCTAATGCGTTTCACTGGTGTTGCATCTTCTGAATGTAAAGAGATTTTTCACAAAATGATACAGGTCTTGCATGCCTGCCTCTCTGTCAGCGTATTCGTCTGATATCTGGTCCTTTAATGGCCATGGCTATCTAGCAGAGCAATTAGCAGAGATGTCAAAATACTGTAAGTCAGTCCAAAATGTCAGGAAATACGACCGTGTTTCTGGATACCCATGATCCCTCTTTTTCATGGATCAGAAGACCAATGAGGGAGAAAATTAGGGATCTAATAACTCCTTTTAAATGCTCGCTTATGCTTAAGAACTTGTGTAGCTAACCACTGTTTAGCCCTGTTAAAGCAAAACCGCTTGTTGCATATTTGGTGTCTTCTGACAGGTTGGAAATTGGATCATCTTTTCTGGGTGAATGTACTGATCATAAATATTTGATGAAATTGCTTGAAGAATTTGATCTGTGGGTAGAATCTTAAGTCATATTTTCCTGGTTGTTATTGCCTAGATTTTTTTTTTATTTAGAGATGAACTGTAGCAGCTTCTTTTGCCAGTGCTGTTTGTCCATCTTTGCATGAACTTTCTACAAACTGTCTCTCCTAAAGGAAGACATTTTGCCTTCTGTTTCATCTGAGATTTGAAGGCAGTCATTTTGCTAGCTAAATGTAGCCTTCAGGTGTGTCTTAGTCTGCCACAGTCAATGAAGCTGTTTGTTTCTGTAGTAACACTTCAATATTCTACTTGGCAGATGTGTTTTATGTTATGATGGACATTGTATGTATAGCCTAGTGTTGAGGGTGCTTACTTGAGATAGAGGAGTGCAACAGTGAAGTTGCTGCTCCAGTGAATAGTGACCAAGTGGTACAACTCCAGCAGAGGTGAGGTACCACAGAACACTTTGGTATGAAGGACTGTAATGTGAATGAGGGAGACAGAGTTTCAAATCTCTAACACAAATGAACCCTTCTCCCACATCAGAAATGAAAGTCCTGACCTCTGGAAACTGACTGTATGTTAGAATGCCTTCCCTTCTCATTCTTAGAAGAGCATCATGGACAAATCTTCCATATATAAGATTAGTTTGGGTGTAAGCTGATCATATATTTTTTAAAAGTAAATATTTAAACATTAATGACTAGTTTTATGCAGTTTTCCAAAGCTGTATTAATATGCTCATTATTAAAGCCAAAACTTTTTCATTTTTAATTTTGCTGTGTCTTTGGATATAGCCAAAATAACAGACCCAGATAATGCAGTCATTAAACGCTTGTTATGCAGGACAACACAGTTCCTACTGCTGAAAGCTATTTTGATTCTGCTTTTAAAGTTACACATTCTTACTTAGAGAGGTGACAGCTGAAAGAGGTTAATTTCCCCTGCATTTCATATTCCTTAATGTCACTTTTTACTACTTTACAATTTCCTTTACTGCATTTCCCTAATTTCCTGCAATGCATATTGTATTTGAGACATGTAGTAACTTAGCCTCCAGGTAAACGGGGTGCAGTTTTCCTTTGCGTTCGGCCATAATCTCACTATGGAAGCTCAGCAAAGAGAAGAAATGAGGAAAAAATGGATGCCCTATACTAATACTCTTAATGTGTCTCTAAGTTATCATTGTGAGCAAATGGTATCTTACTGCCTTCACCCTTCCAGAAAAGTGTCTTCAGGTACATTTCCTTCCTTCTGTGGAAACAGCTATTCTAGAAAAGGACACAGGAGTATTAATGTTTTAATTGCAGTAGGAAGGCTTCTGATGACAACATTAAGAGCTGGATTACTGCTCCTATCAGGCCTGGCTCTAGGCATTGGCAATGAAGAAGTTGCCTGCAAAAGCAAAATGACTTCCTGTGCTGTTGCCTGGGAGAGCCAGTCTGGCTCCATCCGCTGCCAGTGAAAGGTTAGGGTATATGGAGACATTTCAGAGAAAAAGAGCAAGCCATCTTCATTCTGTCCAAGCGCTCTTTCTTTTCTTTGGATTTTAGCTTTCATGGCAGGGTCTGCCAGGCCCTGGCAAAATTTCAGCTTTTCTTCTCTCTTTCTTGGGGAGGGCAAAAGTTGGATTTTTTTGTAACTACCGAGTAGTTCTTAACTGGCTCCAACTTCTCTACTTCTGCAAAAGAGCATGAAAGCAGTGGACTGCCTGTTTCCTTTGCTCTGTCTTTGCGCATGGGCTAATTATTGTTCCAGTTTGGCTTTGATTCCAAAGTTGCGTGAGATTAATGTTTCAATGATCAACATATTTTTTACATCTTTCAATTAGGAAATAATCGAATACAAATTCAATTGAGAGATACAAATAGGGTTAATATGTTGCTTTCATGGTTATACAAATAGCTGTGTTTTTATCTTCAAAATATTTAAGCTCTTTCCCTCCTGCTTGCACATAAACTCCTTTTCAGTGTATTATGTGTATCTGGATAGGTGAACATTGATTTGATAAAATCCAGGAGCTTGGAAATACATAGTTGATACTTTAACTTAATCTATGGTTGCATCTGCTGGATGCACATAAACACCTGACATAGACCCGTAAACCATTTTAACGGTCTATCCTGTCACTTGCTGAAACAAGTCTATAAACTTAGTTTTAGACTTTTTATAGTCTCTCAGAATAGACAACAGAAAATTGCACTAGCAGTAGCACTGGCCTGATTTTTTGTGATACTCTGCCGTGGTATGAAAATCCCAAAATTCAACATAGAAAATGTGGAGACAGCCAGAAATTCACTAGTACCTTTTCTTTCTAGTCATTGTCTGTGGAAATTTGAGGACTAGAGGTCATGTAGTCCCAGTTTCTGGTACAAAGCATAACATAATCCTAGAACTTTTAGTCCTCGGAAGGTCTTACAGAGGTTGTTTAAGAAGGTTCATTGTCCACTGATTTCATGTATGTTAATAGGGCGTAAGTATGGGGCTGAAGTGCTGAGACTACTTAAATAACTAGAATGCTTTTAAATGAGATGGAGGACTTCAAGGCAGTGGAACAGTAGTGGAGGTGGAATGTTTAGAAACCTACAGTGACCCTGCAAGTTGGGAAATACAAGCTTCCATTTGAATGACACAGTAATGCAGAAAGAACCTGCACTGGTTTCTCTTGGAAATATTCACATTAGGAAGTCTGGTTTTTCTCTAGTTTTTCTGGAGAATCTCCCAGCTATCTCAAAACCATTCTTGTATATTTCAGAAAAGATGGGAGGATTGAACCTGTAACATCCTTTCCTTAAATCATACCTGACGTGTAAGAGAATGATAATAATAACCAACAAGAAAATTTCAAGGTGACTGAAGTCCCCTTTCCTACCTGTTTAAGCTTTTGTCTTATGATGTTCTAATAGAACACTTTCACTACTCTTAGATTTGCCTAAGCTAGACAGTACCTGAAATTGTGATAATAAATCTAAATTGAAAAAATAATTAAAATTCTCCAGCTTAAAAGTAGTCCGGCACATACTGGATAAGCACAGATAAGTTCTGATTTACCTGACCTAAATTCCACTTCAGGGTATATGGCATAGTTTTCTTGTTTAAAATTTCTTTTGAAAGCCTGGTACCACATATGGATGTAACAGGTGAATGCGTTTATGTGGAATATAGGCTTGGTGATCTGGACCATAATGACATTGTTTCAGATGTTCAGTTAGATTAAAAATTACTAATTTGAATTTCTTTAAATGCTGAAGCTCGAATAGACTTTCATATTTCGTGAAAATATCACCTCTCCTTTTCTTTCTCTTTAGAACGTTTGCTTAACACACAAATATAATTATCATGCCAAAAGACTTGTCTGCTTTTGTTTACCCTAGCTAGTGAAAAGCAAAAGGACACTTATATCTATGTCCTTTGAAAAAACAATTGTTGAACAAAAGCCACTATTTTGATCTTTGCCCCTATTCAGCCTGTTAAAGGTAGCAGCAGTGACTTTCTGCCACAGTGTGGGATTGTATTAGACTAAAAATCAGCAGAACTAGACTGCTCATGTAATCTGATTTAACATTCTCAGCTGTGAGCTAGCACTGCTGTTTTTGTGTTAAATCCAGAGGTCCTCCTGATCTCTAAAAGACTAAATTTTGGAGGTGTTAAACCCCTCTTTCAAACAAAGCCAAGAGTCTGGTCTGAGATAGTTAAAACACAGAATATTACTACATAGTAAACTCATACACAGTGTCATAATTGTACATAGACATCACAAGCTTAGTATAAGATACATATCTTCTTTTTAAGAATTTACAAGGTAAATATACAAGACAGGCCCACTGTGTGGGAGGATAAGGAAGACAGATGACCCTCAAGAAGTGTAGACAGGCACAGGAAAGAGTTTGAAAGAAGTGCTTTTTTTACAACTACAGTGACAAAACTTGAAGAGGAGAAACAATGCTGGCTGAGAACTTGGGAAGATGGCACGCAGTTGCCTGTTTTAAGACATACCTTCTGTATGGCCGTGAACCTGGCAGTCTGAGTCTCAGTTCTTTGCTTACAAAATGGGGTTGATATCTTTTCATTGTAGAGTAGGATGTTGTGAAGATTGATAGACTAAATAAATACTGCAGTGATAAGAATGCACGCATATTTATAAAGGTAGACAAATAGCGTTTCTGTTTGCAGGAGAAGTGAAATAGCTTGTAGAAGAAGAAATGCCAGATACACGTGTAGGAGACACTGAAGCCGAGGTTGAAAATCTTTAATCTTCTGCAGCGAAAGTAGGATACAGAGGAAGGACTCGGAGACAAGGTAGTTGTAGTCAGAAGATGTCAACGTGGCCTGCCGGTAGATGTGATCTTCTGCTTGTTCTGTGAGCTGCTTAGGTGTGAACCAGCTCCAGCTGGAAAGCTCTATTGCCATCTTAGCACTGGGTCCAGGCCAGTAGGATTTGATAATGTGGATATTGGCTTAGAACTAGTGAGATCTGAATGGCAGAGTCTGCAAATGACCTGTATGCGTAGCCCCAGTAGGGAAAACAGAATCTGCCATGGTCAAAAGTATTTTGGATACTTCAAGGGGAAAGGGCTAGTTGCAAGTTGAAGAAACATAATATCACTGTAGTTCACGCAAGTAAAAAATAAAGCAGCAACTTAATTGGGCTGACTTTTCTTACCTGTACTCCTAATGTTTTCCAGAATTTAATTATCCTGGATCCTCTTGTAGTGAATGAAGAGAAAATAAGGCCATCACTAGAGAAACGTCTGGAAGCTATTATCAGTGGAGCAGCTTTGCTAGCTGATTCTTCCTGCACGCGCGATTTTCATCGAGAACGCATCATTGCTGAATGTAATGCTATCCGCCAAGCTCTCCAAGACCTGCTTTCTGAATACATAAATAATGTAGGTAACCAGACTTTCTTCCTTTTTTTAATGTCCGTCTTAAAGCCTGTTTTAGTGTATATTAGAATTTAACCTATAATTACTGTAAATCAGAGTTTAACTTATATTTCTCAACATGCTCTTTAAAAGCTTGAAAGGAAGCTTTTAAAGTATAAAAGTATGTTTTTTTGACACAAATCTAAGCAAAAGCTAAATAGGGATCTCCAGAATGAGTATGAATCATATTATATCATACAGTCTGTGGAAAATGCTGGATTACAGATACAGTGTATATATGTTTAGGTTGTTTTATGCTTATTGTGAACTGTCACTAGTACAGAACAGACATAATCCTTCATATGCTGGCAACAAGAGTTTCTTCGTAATGTCACTTCCTAGACCAGAGTTTTAAAATGTAATCTCTGTTCCTGTAGAATGCAACAATTTAAATAATAATTTGTTAAAACGTAAGTAATCTGTTAGTATCATTTTAAAGTAGAGTGTTCACACTACTACATTTCATCTGTGTAAGAGCACCAACTTAAAAGTGTAAAAATGACTTAATGGCTAAATTAGAAAGCTAGGACTCTTCAGTAAATCCAGAAATCTGGTTGTCTGGCATGCTTATAGGCCAATTCATCTGAGAATTTTTGAAAAGGAATATAGTTTGATTGTGTTTTAAAAATAACGATTAGATTTAAAGGACGGATTTGGCACTTCTTACGTCTGGCAGTTAAATGATAAACCAGTGGAGATTCAGATACTATTAATATGGGTACACAATGCTAATATCGTGCTTTTCCTCTGGAAACACTTTCTGTAGACATACTGTTCTTATCTAAAGATACTTCAAGATGATTCATCGAGCACATTGAGAGGATAATTGTATGATACAGCTATTTGTTTCTTTTTTGGGAAGCTGAAATCCCTTTCTATTCTGTAAGTCACACTAGTTAACCCAGTCCAAAGCTGTTCTAATGAGCCTGTTTTCTTTATCTTATCCTATTGCCATTAGGATAATGAAGTGTAGGAACTAAGATAATCTATGCATATCAGATGTTTTTTCGTTTCACAGATATTGTACTTTTTGATATCTTCTCTTTATTTATCGAGGGACGGGGGGCAGGTGGAATTTACAGCTGATTTATTTCATTTTCTGTGAATTCAAGTTGCTCTTTCAGTCCTATACCAGATAAAGATGCTTTCATATTTATACTCAAAATTTAGCTGCAGTTTCTGTTGAATGTAACATAATTCTTGAACCTCTCTGCTGGTGCTTTACACATGTGTCAGCTATGTGAGATTTCTTTAGTTCTGGTTAGCTTGGAATGCTAGTCTTTGATACCTTCTTGTAGCAGATGACTAGTGCGATATCTGTTCTAGGCTGGATCAGGTTTGCTGTTAAATGGCTGGAAGTTTAATAAGGGGAAGGTATCAACCTGTAACAGTTAGACTCGATGATCTTAAAGGTCTTTTCCAACCTAAATGATTCTATGATTCTAACCTGTAGTAGCCAGAGCACATGGGAGGATGCAGATGTGGTGTATAGTAACCCATATTAGTCTAAAAGATCACTGTGGGTTTGTTGCGAGAATGCTTTACAGGAATTCTATGTCTTGCAGGAGTAAAACTATGTGATTGTAAGTCGAATGGCCTTAAATTCTTGGACTCTTGAAACAAAATTGTGATTATCTGTTCTGTTTCAGAAATAATCATTTTAGGGTTACATAATGCAGACTAAGGGGAAAAGAAGAATACGTAACCCACTCCACTGACTTGAGAAAGTCAGGAAGCAGCTATTTAAATATGGCAAAAGGAAAGTGTCATATAATTTGCTGCAGAACCCAGTGCCTGCACAAGGTGGCAAAGGCGAGGAGGAAGCAGAAAGGAAGAAATACAAAAGATTTAAATGTATGGGGTGTTATACTAGGGTTAAATGACAGGAGTGAATGTAAAGTTTTTTAGTTTCTTTTAGTGCTCTTGATCTGCTTATACAATTAATATTGATCTCAATGGAAAAACTCTCACCAAGAATAGTTTATGGCTATTACCAAGACTGGATTAAATAAGTTTTTCAATGAGAAGATTATCAGGTGTCAGTTACTTTATTTCACAACTCTAACTCAATGAAGACTAGATGATAGATCCAGGAGACAGTGCTGATTTATCACAGTTTCTGGACTCTTCTATTAATAATTTCAATAAGATAGGACTGTGAATTGAATGAGCTATAAAAATTATGCCAGCCATTTGTTAATGGAGTACAATTTAAGGACTAGGTTGTGATTCCCTTCCTTTCCTTGGGGACACTTGTACTCCACAAGCAATTGCACTGTCTACATAATACTTCATGTGAGTATGTGTATGTTCTTATGGTGTGTTTGTGCCCTATGCCCAGACTGAGGCACAGAGGCTCTGTACCGCAGCTTGTATGTGAGTGGGGAAAGTCTTCCTTGCTCACTATCCACAAAGGGCATGCTTTTGCTCCCGTCTTCCTCCTGATGGTGTATGATTCACAAAACATAGCCTGCCCACTGTCATTTCCGTTCTTTTCAATCACTCTCATGAGTTGTAGTAGTCAGCTGCTTGGAAGATTTTTCTTCTGGATCGTGTCTGTTGTTTCTTGCTAGTATATTGGTTTGATGACTTTTCTTAAGGCTTCTTCCTATCTGAGTGTTGCTAGTGGGAGCTGCGTAGCTTCAGAGACACCACACACAGTAAGTGCCACCTTCGCAAATCCTTCTCTAGCAGCTGGTTTGCCAGGAAGCTGCATGAGCTGCGCTGACACTGGTAACATCCAGTATATCTCTAAAGCCCCTGGGTCTGGTGCTGATGGTAGATGAGGCCTGCCTGGTAAGTGTTTAGCTTTAACAGGATCATTGTCAAGGACTCGAGTGCCTAAATTCTATGTAAGTTCTGCATAATCTGTTTTTTTGAAACTAGCCCTCGGTGCCTAAACAAACGTACAGGAACATTATGATTTAGCCCTAACTATTTGAAACAGTATAAGGAATATAGCTTTTGTGGTTCCTTTTTTTTTCCTCAGTTATTCGAAGTCTCTAATAAGCTTTAAGGACATCAGGTGAAATCAAGGGCCTGTTGGTGTCAGTGATAAAATTTAGAGTTTTTACTGCAAGCTGGGAGAAACATCTTTTCAGCAGATACTGCCTTTTATGTAAGTGGCTGTTTTTCACAGAGGCTATATCACAGTGAGGTGATGAAATGGAAAGTTAAGCAAAACGTTCTCTACACTAGTAAAGACCCACTCTCTCTCCAAGAAGCTTTAAGTTTTTCTGTTCACGAAGTAATTTAGACATATAGGAAATCGCAAATATATTTATAATTCTTCTGAAAGTCAGCAATTTTTCTTCTGGTATTTTGGAATTATTTGTGTGCTATTGTTATCCTCTCTGAATTTTACTCAGACATACATTGTTAAGCGATATATTTGCATTTCAGGATGTCAAATAACAGGAATTACTACTGTGAATTTGGATAGCTTATCAATGGCAGAATCATACTATAGTGTGTGGATAATAATGTATCCATAGGAGCAATCATTTTGTTCCAGTAATAAGCACTTGCATTTTCCTAATGACAAGCTCTTGTCTTGTCTCTGCTCATCCTTTAAAATGAAAAGTTATTGAATACATTGGAGTGCAGCAATACTAACTCCCTGTTTCTTGAGTTCTCTCTCTGCTTTTACTCCCAGCTGCAATCGGGATATGCACTTATCTAAGTGATCAAAAGGGATAATAGAGTTGTGATTGAGTGTGGGTTGAAGTAGCTGTTGTGAGCAGCAATTAGGATGCTGGCAGGCACTGCTTTCTCTGCCTTCATTAAATAGGGAGGGTATGTCTGAATAATTATTCTGCACCCACCTGTGGGTGTGAATAAAGATCACTGACTAGATTGTTCAGACAAGGCTGAAAAAAGGTTGGTAAAGAAAGGTCAGATATACTGATGGTACGATAGCTGTTTTCTTGAATTAACGTTTTCCTACTTTTGGTAATTTTCATGATATTTGAGCTTTATTAGTTTCTCAGCTTATTCTGGATGTTGGTTGGATGTGTGTATATACACACACACAGAGTTATGCATGCTGGGCCGGTATACTTTATACCTTTTCTGATAGGTTGTGATTTCATTCTTTCTTGTTGTGTATTTCAAAAATTTCTGTTTCCTAACTGGGTTTTTATGTTAAAATTACCTAAGTTTTGGGGTCAAATAATGTCTGTAAAATAGTATGCATTTTCATTGTCATTTTCAAAGTTTTTTCCATGTTTTCAGCACTTCTGTCTTTAAAAATAGTTTCAAAGGAAACAGAAACATTGAGATCTGAAAATGTATTTATAAAAAGAATATTCTTTTGTTCTTTTAAAATACATTAGCCAACTTCATACAGATTTGAAAAACACGTCAGTGACACAGAATAAGTTCTCTTGTTGAAAATATTTCACAGAATATTTCACACACAATTCACAGAAATGCGTGACTGTGCAAACTAGCAGCAACTCAGTAATTTAGTCTGCAGTTCTGCATCGGACCACTCCAGGAATGATGCTGCAAGGGAGATGAAGTAGTTGGGGGCAGACAGCGAAGCACATGTATTGCACGGAGGGCATACTTGAATCTCACTGGGAATGCAGCTGCTGGAGCTTTATCTCCTTGGGTTCCCTGAAGGTTCTCTGAAGCCTGTTGCTTTGCCACAGGTTTGTGGCCACATCTGAATATGAGACACGTTTGGATTTGAGGCATATTTGCATCTGGGCACATAAACTTAAATGCTGTGAGGATGAGACTAGGAGCTAGGGTCCCTGAAAGTAAGGGGACACCTGATACAGGGAGTGAGTTGGATTTTGCTGAGCCCTCTAAGGAAAAGGTGTGCAGTACAGAGCCCTCTGTAGCCTTGGGGAAGGTCCAACTGCAGGAAAGGTGATACAGTGGATAGTTGGGACTTGTGCAGTTGTGTCTGTCTAGATTTCAAATTGTAATTGTTGTTCACTTACTGGAACCTGGGCATTGGAAATTCAAAACCAGAAAATGGATGGAAAACCAGGAGTCTTCATTTATCGATGGCATGGTTCTGGGCCTTACCCTTTGTCTCAGCTCATAAATTTGAGTGCTGTGGAGTGCTAATGCCTTGCTTTACCCCTCTATTGAGTACTCTTCAACGACAGCTTAAGGTCTGACCCACTGTCTCTATGTAGAGACTGCCTGTGATTGATAATGTTTTGTGTAGTATTTTATTACCATTCTTACTCTTTTAGAGTGGAAGGACATATAGATAACTCAAGCATACAGATACCTCAAACTTCATGTTGCTTGTACTTTATGGTTTCCTGATGAAGACTTTTAACGCTTCCCTGGATAGAGGGAAGACAAGACACTTTGGTTTATCATCACAGTGGTGCAGTGTATCTTGCATTTAAGCTACTTAATCTTACTCTGAGCAGTGGATTTTTCATTTCAGTGCTTAGGGAGAACATTTTTGGTAGTTCTGGAAGTTGCAAGAATTCCTTCAGAAGAGTTATTTCAGATGGAAGAAAACACTTTGTTCAGCTTAAAAAGGGAATGTTTCATATTTTTAATGTAAAGAATTGCCTGGTCGTCTTTGTTAGATATTTGCATTTCCTGGGGCTATTTTCCCTTAATTATCCATGTGCTATAGCTGCAGAAAAGTGGATTACTGATGGTTAATAATACGTATGTGAAAAGACTGGTACTCCGTAAATCAGGGCACAAAATGGTATCTCTTACCAGAGAAAATTTACATTGCATGAAGCAAATAACTGAACTTGTGAAAAAGCTCCAGACACTTTTTATATCTACTACAACTATTTATGGTAAAGTTTGTTCTCTACTCATGTAGGGATTCACCTAACCTGTTCCTGTCAGACGGGCTTCAGAGAGCACAGGCTATTTTAGAAAATATAGTGTTTGCCACTTTTCAAGTCTCATTAATTTGGGGGTAACTTGCATTTGTATTTTGGAGTGGGGGTATATTGAGCAGTCTAATACGAATATTTTTTAATAGTATGCTGAAAATGTATTTTGAATGTATAATTTCCTTCATTAATACATTTTTCATGACTTAAAAACTTAAACCTTCTCATCTCAGTACCTGTCAGCTACTGTTTGCTCCTGTATAGAAATCTGCTATGGTGATGTGTGTTAAAATTTTGTCGTAAGAGATCATCTTGCCAGATATCAAAAGTATTACAACCAATCCACAGATTGTATATTGGTATGTGTCTAAATATGTGTATTTTACCATTTTCACATTGTTTGTACTTTGTTGTTGATGGTGAAACTGCTGAAAAGGCATTACCAGTTCTGGTAATGTGCATACATCTTTTTATAGAGGTCCAAAACATGGTTTGATTGTAGCTTCCAGTGAAATTGTCTTTGTGGCTACATGGTATTGTGAAGCTGTAAAATTGGTAATTTAGTCCATTAATTAAAGAATCTAAGAGCTGTGACTCAAGAAATGCCTTTTCATATACAGCTTTGTACCTTTATCTGTTTAGCTTGATGTGTCTCTAACTTTCTCCATATAATGAAAATGATTCCAAACAATCATATGTGACACAGCTGAAAATTACAGAAACTGTTTACAGTTATGTTAAATATGTTATTTGTTCAATAATATACTTTAGTATTGGATGCTCCAAATTGTTGCCAGTGATGTCTAGGGAGCTAAGAAGAGAGGACTGTTTGACTTTATCTTTCTTGGATACTTACACTTTCTTTCACTGATATGTGTCTTGAAAAGTTCTGTGTAATTGCTCTCTGGTTGAAGAACTGAGCCCAAACTTGGCAGACTAGACTAACCAGGGAGTTCGAGGAAATTCCTTGTTAAAGTCTTCAAGAACAGAATAGCTGTTGGTTATTCATGCAAGTGGTTAAACTTCCTGAAATCCTTTTTTTCTGTATTCCTATGTAGGAACATGAACAAACAGAGCTTGTATTCACGTCTTTTTGTAAAAAGAATGGATTCAAATGTTCTTCAAATGTTCTTATTTTACTGTCCTCTTCATATTCAAACATTTTAAAAAACTGCTGTTCCAGAGAAGTCTGAAAGTCAGGTATAGCAAAATGTAAACTATAAAAATTTCAATGTGTGATGTGTGGGTGGAAAGTGTCACTCAGATTTTTCTCATTCGTGGTTTTTTTTAATGACTTTATTGAGTATTATGTTTTCAGAAAGAAGATTTATTCCAGTAAAATTGGTATGCCCATATGGCATATTATGCTGGCATTTATGCAGGAAAACATGTCGTTTTCATAATTCTGTTGTTGACATTGGCCGAGTACTTAGTTCAGTTGACTTTGAACACTCCTACAGTGGGTTTTCTTACATTTTATGTGCAGTATGTGTAATTGAAAGTTATTTTTCTAAATGTTAACTTTTGTCAAACATTTAGTTTTATAGGGAAATTACATATGAACTGTTCAGGAAGAAGATTTTTAGAGTGCATAAAAGACAAAAGTAGTCTAGTGAATTCCCCAAATAGATTTACAGTTGCAAAATAAGCTGCAATAAAATTTACCTGGTTATAGATGGTCTTACAGAATTTGCAATAAACTGGGATCTATGCACGTGAGCTAGAGAAAGATAATGAAAGATTTTCTATTCTTAAGCGCTGTTTTTCATTTGGCAGTTCTGAGCCAAGCTATTTCAGGATTAATCGGATCTTAAGTTAAGGCTTGCATTGAAGTAATGTAGCATGAGGAGCAACTTGTGCCTTTGTAGAGGATGATTCAGTACAATAGTCAGTAATTTGTATTTGGTATACCTGACAGGACTGAAAATATATTCGGTTGCTGAAGACTAATTTTTTTTCAGGGAACCTTCAAAAAAGTAGCATTTTCTCTGTCCAAGGCGAAATAAACCTTTGATTATGGCAATAAACAAGCATTATGAATAAATATTAAAGTATGTGTTAAATCAACATCTACTTAGCTGTTTAATTTACAAGATTTTATTTTTTTTTTACAGTATATAGAAAACAGTTGTCATTATGTTAAGTTTTTCTTGACCATTTTCCTATTTGCTGGAGGATGTTAAAGACTGATCATTTTTCTAAATGTTAGTATGCCATTTCTAGGAACACTACTGAAGTCTGGTGTTTCAGAATGCACTTATCTTGGTTTTTATCCTCTGTATAGGACAGCTGATTTTTGTTGTCCAAATAAATTTCTAAATTGTATTCTATATCAGATCAAAAGGTATTTACTTGTACTTGTTTATGTAACAATTCTTATTAAAAAGATCAGTCATTGATAATTAAGGGAACTCTTAATAGAATATTAGTATTGCAGATGACTGAAGACCAAATCCAACTTTTTAATGAAAGAATTATTTTTTTCTAAATAAATCCAAAATGCCTTACATTCTTTTCTTAAAAAACCCTTAATTGCTAAGTATGTAGCCTACACCACCCCAAATATCTCTGTGTAATCTTTAAACATGTGTTCAGTGTCATAGCATGCTGGATGTTGTTTAACTTGACTTTAGTCAGACTTCTGGCACTGTCTCCCATAACACAAGCTGATGAAGTATGGACTAGGTAAGTTGACAGTGAGGTGGGCTGAAAGCTGGCTAAAGTGCTGTGCTCAAAGGGTTGGGATCAGCAGCACAGAGTCCAGCTGAAGGCCAGCAGCTAGTGGTATACCCCTGGGGTCAATACTGGATCCAGTACTGTTTAACCCATTAATGCCCTGGATGATGGGAGAGTGCACTGTTGGCAAGCTTCAGATAATACAGAACTGGGAGGAATGGCTGATGCACCAGCTGGTTGTGCTGCTGTTTAGAGGGACCTCAACAGGCAGGAAAAAAGGGCTGACAAGGAACCTCATGAAGTTCAACAAAGGGAAAGGCCAAGCCTTACACCAAGTTGGCCATGAGCCAGCAATGTGCTCTTGCAGCAAAGGCCAACAGCCTCCTGGGCTCCATTAGGAAGAGTATAGCCAGCAGGTCACGGGGATGATCCTTCACCTTTACTGAGCTCTCGTGAGACACATCTGGAGTGCTGTGTCCAGTGCTGGGCTCTCCAGTATAAAAGAGACACAGCTATACTGGGTAGAGTCCAGTGGAGGGTTGTGAAGCTGGTTAAGGATTTGGAGTGTTGACCATACAAGGAGAGGCTGAGAGAGCTGGGATTGTTCAGCTTGGAGAAGAGAAGTCTCCAGGGGGATTTTACCAGTGTGTACAAATATCTGATCTAGAGGGCGTAAAGAACACAAAGCTAGACGTGTCTGAGGGGATCCTAGTGACAGGACTGTGTTCAGTTTTGGGCCCCTCACTACAAGAAAGACATTGAGGTGCTGGAGCGTGTCCAAAGAAGGGCAATGAGGCTGGTGAAGGGTCTGGAACACAAGTCCTATGAGGAGCGGCTGAGGGAACTGGGGATGTTTAGTCTGGAGAAAAGGAGGCTGAGGGGAGACCTTATCACTCTCTACAACTACCTGAAAGGAGGTTGTAGAGAGATGGGGGTCGGACTCTTCTCCCTAGTAACAGACAACAAAACAAGAGGAAATGGCCTCAAGTTGCGCCAGGGGAGGTTTAGATTGGACATTTGTAAAAATTTCTTCACCAAAAGGGTTGTCAGGCATTGGAACAGGCTGCCCAGGGAGGTGGTGGAGTCCCCATCTCTGGGCGTATTCAAAAGGCGTTTAGACGAGGCCCTAAGGGATATGATTTAGTGGGGGACTTGGTAATGATAGGTTAATGGTTGGACCCGGTGATCTCGGAGGTCTCTTCCAACCAGAACAATTCTATGATTCTATGAAAGGACAAGAGGCAATGGGCACAAACTGAAATACAGGAAATTGCATTTGAACAAGAAGGAACTTTTTTTTTTCTGTGAGAGTGGTTGGACACTGGAACAGGTTTCCAAGAGGGGTTGTGGAGTTCCCATCTAAAACCCAAACGAACATGGCTGTAGTTGACCGTGCTTTGAGCAGTGGGTTGGACTTGGATGATCTCCAGATGTCCCTGCTGACTTCCCTATGCGGAGTCTGTGATTCTGAACATTTGAATAAATTCCAAAGTCTGTGCCACTTCCTGGATGTCCCTGCTAGCTACTTTTAATATGAAGTAAATCCCATTATTTAGTAATGGAAGAGAAAAAGATACTCTGGTAATGAGGGTAGGAAAAGAAATTACATACAGTAAAGTAGTAAAAAGAAAGTTTCTTTATTTTGAATAATCTCTGGCAATCCTGAGGTGGTGAAAGGGAGAGTAGTTACAAAGTTAAGTTCTGTGCTAGTTAATCCTCTATATAAAACAAAGGTTAGAATAACACCTTGAATTCCTTGTGGAAATCATTTGGGCAGTGGTTGATTAAAGGCTCTCCCTATGAATTTAATCAGCCGGAGTGTTGAGGTCTACTGCGTGGCTAAAAACAAATGCCTTTTCTTGTAGTTACTCAGATTTAAGATATTTGTACACCAGCAACCTATGAGATGCTGCAGTTCTTAATTTGTAGGACCAGAGGTGCCTTGTCTTTGGTAGAAATGGAGGTATCTGCATAGTTCTCAACTGGCTTTTCAACTTAATTTCTTGCCTAACTTCTATTGATCTTTTTTATGAGGAATGAGCAATGGAGTTGTATGTGAAATAGCTTATGATCACTTTTGATGAAATCAATACTGTATCATAAAACTATTGCATAAAAAATTCTAATGCTTTGTCTTTACTGTTCAGCCAGCTCTTAAAACAGTGATTTAAGAGATTGGGGACCTGAGGATCTACATCCAAATTCCACGCTTCCATTTTCTGTCTGAAAAGAAAATCAAAACATGGCTTAAAGAACAAAACCACATCTTTGTCTGTGATCATAAACAGCATTTATTGGCACTTCCTTTTTATTTTAACTTCCATTTCAGTGGATTTATTTCCAGTTGCTGTTTCTCTGTCTGATGTGCTAGTCTTTTTTTCTTAATTAACTAAAAATAAAAAAGAAGAATATTCTTTTGTATCATTGCATTTGTGACCAATGTGTATGATCAGAAGACTGGAAAAGTAAACAATCAAACCAACCCCCACCATCATATTAATTAAAAAAAAAAGTCCTTTCAAGATCAGCTTTTCTCAAGAACTGCTTCTCGCAGTTGTTTTCTAAGCCTGTGTTGCCAATTGGCACATTTTATTTCTATTTGAGTGAAGAAAATAAATGTCTTAAATCAGACAGCTGCAATGCTTAGTAGAATACATTAAATAAAGTAAATTATTCTAATTACTCTATTTATTGGAAAATCCTTGCTATCTTAGGTTATTCTAATTATTTTTAACCATTGTTTTGTTATCAGTAGCAAAAATTAAAGAAAATTTATACGAAGATGGAAAGAAAGGATAAGTCAGCTACTTAACTAGGGGCTGTACTTGGGAATAATCTAGGATTATCTTTTCTATCAAGTAGTGATGTTTCTAATTCTTTCAAAACCTTAATATTGTATAGCAGGAATTATCAGTCTGTAAAAGGAGATAACTGGTAAAGGAAATCCCTCCCTCTGTTCTCTTACTGAATATATTTAGCTCTTTGCAGGAGAAATGAAGACTAATAATCAATTTGAATTCACATAAATAGGAGAAACTAAGAAATATAATTATTACATACACCCTGAAAGCAGTTAATGGAAAACAAAACTGGAGCCCAAGGTAAATGTCTTCCCTGGAAACTTGGTTAGTATTTTTTTTTTCTTAATACAGCAAAAGAGCATTGTATTATTAACATGTCTTTACTAACTGTGCACATGCACAAATGGACAATGTATATGTGAGAGAGCATATGCACACAAGCAGGAACTGTTTTGATTTAGTAAAGATGTTTCCAGTCTACTGTTTGGAATAATAAGGAAGAGAAATGGATGAAAACTTTGCAAAGTTCCAGTAGAAAGCGTGAACTAAATGAAACCAAACAATGACTAGGTGAAGGAATTATGAAATGCTATATGAGAGCTTGTAGCCTGTTTTTAAGGAAGCAAGTTCATAATGACATTTTTGATCCTTGCTACAATTGGCTAGGAAATGGAGTTTTCATTCCTTAGCTTTCAAGTCATTGGAAAACTTTGTTTCTAATTTGCAAAGAGGCGGCCTAATAATCTTCTGGATTCTGCCAGCCACCTCCCGTGTTCACCTGTGCACGCGTTAAAGCAAGATTTCGAAATGAAATACACTGGGATGTCTTAGGTGATGCTGACTGATAGTGCCAAGACTATTATCAGTTTTATACCTGTCCACTCCTGAACAGCTGTGGACCAACTGACCAGATTGTTGAGATGAGAGATGAAGTATTATTCTAGATCCCAATGGGAAACCAGAGTGCTGTTGCATACGAGTGAGCATGCAAAATCTGAATAAGCCTCAGGTAAGGCTGCCAGATTCTTAGGCCATTTGGCTCCTTAGTTATTGTGATCCTCAGAACACCTGCCTCTCTGAGCGGTAACAACGGAATTGTTGTAGAGCAAGACTACTCAGGGACTGGTACCTCCAAGTTCTTCCCAGAACAGACTGGGAGCAGTGGATCTGAAGTTTTCTGATTTTGGTTCCAAGGCCATCTTGCAGAGCTGGCAGGGCATATGCCTGTGTTTTATCAGGAGATCTATTGTGCTTGCTCTATTTCGATGGAATATTCTGCTTTTGATAAACTGGCAAAATTCAATAGAAGAAAGATTCCTCTGGAGAATTTCCAGTCAGCTGTATTCCTGATTTCTGATGTTGTGCTTTGATGCTTGCTATGTTTTGTTTTCCAGTTAGTCTGTAGCATTGTCAATGCCCTTTTAAATGTTTGATAGAATTGTAAGCAAGTAGTAAGTGCTCTGACTACTTAGTTTTGTCTCTGTAGCTTTCATCAATATATTAACTTAAATGTTGAAACTATTAGTTAAAATACAATCATATAATATTATAGATTATCAGGGACATCTGACACCTGGTGATACTGCCTGCTCAAAGAACGGCCCACTACAAAGTTAGATCAGGTTGCTTAGGGCCATGTTCAGTCAGGTCAGAGTTCTAAGCATGCAGATTCCACTGACTCTCTGGGTGCCTATTCCCGTGTTTTATGATCCTCATCGTGAAGCATTTTTTTCCCCTCTATCTCATCAGACTTTCCCTTTTCCCCTTGCTTTAAAGTGCTCAATTCAGCTGGAATAGGTAGTCCCGTTGTGTACTTAGCATGTTTGTGCTGTCAGCTGCTCGGGTCTGTCCCCTTCCTTGTGCTAGCTCTGATACTTAGATTATTCTGTCTGTCAGCCAGGTCAGCTTGCCAAACTGACTATTCACTTGTTCTTGTTGGATTAATTTCCTTTCACTTTTACTGAGCTGAGTCAAACTCTGAGAACGGCCCACAAGCTCTATATACATCCCCAGGGAAACAGGAGTGAGTAACTGAGAGTGCAGAAGTGGGCTGGCAGAGCAGAACTGTCCCTTTTGTGGGCTGTGAGCTGTTAACTCAGTCCACCCTGGGAAATCAGAAAGACCCCCGCACTTTCTCCCTTATCCATCTGACTTGTCATCCTTTCCTGGCAAGGTGTGTGTTATGGATTCATTCTTAATGCATGTCTTCAGCCTCAGGTTGCACCTGTAGAGAGGTTCTCATTAGAGAACTTCCTTCCTAACCCTAACACCTGTTAGTTCTTGCAGCTAATTCCTCTTTAGAAAGCTTAGAGGAGTTTTTCCTCCCTGAGTTTTTTCTGGTTGTCACTTCCATAGAAAAATAATGCTTATTTTAGTGAAGAAATGTGAGCCTGTTTCACTTTCTTGGATATACCAGCACCTCTTTTTAGCTTGACAGCTCTTCCTCTCAGAAACAGCAGAGGCCTCCTGCCTCCTTTCACCTGTTTTTGTGCCTCGCTGATTCATTTCAGTATGAAGTGTGCTTTATGCTAGTCTGTATGTTCTGCATGTATCTGTAGATTAGAATTGGCTCTTGGTTGAGACAAAAAATAAAGATGTAAATAGCCAGGTTGGGGAAACTGGATTTTCCAGAAACGCACTGTAATTGAATGGCATGTGGGTTGTATATGAATTACATGATGGCAGTTTCCAAGGATGAGGATAAAGGAGGTAGATGACATTTCCTTGAACATACATTTAAAAAAAAAAGGGGAAAAAAAAAAAGCAAAAGGAAAGGTAAATTTTATTAGTAGGAGTATCATTTGCAACATGTGGAGGAGGCAATCCTACTCTTAACACTGGTAAGGACAGAGGTGAATTGGGTGATGTAATTCAGGCTTCTGTATATTCATAGACATTGCCAAAGAGTTTGGCTTTTCCAAGTTTTAATTCTTTTATTCTCTAGTTTATTATTGTAGTGGAGAGTCTGTACGTATCTATGATATAGGTCTATAGGCCAGCCTGTAAATCTGGAATCATGCATTGCTTGCAAACAACCAGAACATGATCCTGTCCTTGGTATTCCCTCTGGCTGGTGGTGAGAGTGAATCTTCAGAGACAGGAGGAAGGAAACAAGGAGGAGTTTGAAAATAGTGTCATGGGATTGCTGGGAGATCTAGCTCTGTGCTTAGGACACCCTTATAACATAGTGCTCCTGTGGGAGTACTGGGAAACCATTGCCGCCATCTGTCTATGAAAGTCGTGCCTTCCCCTCAGTTCCGTAAGGCCTGCCTGGTGGCTAGATGAAGAGTTTTGTACGGGGTTTCTAGGTCAGAGTGGCTGTTTGCTCCTTTGTCCAAATAACATTCTGTTGCAAAAATAATACAGCAAGGCACGCTCCAACAAGTTTTCGTATAGCATCAAAGACTTTTTTGCTCTGTTAAAAGAAAGAACTAACTAGAGAATTTTAATAGTGAAGAAGAGGGTGGAAATCTGAGCACTGGAAGTAATTTAGTCAAAAATACTATGAGAAAATAAGAAACATTATTCTAAAGATTACAAGTGAAACAGCAAAATCATTTATTAAGGGATTCAAAAGAAGGTAGAGGGTAGAAGCTATTTAAAACACACGAGCAAACTTCTGGAAAAGTGGAAAGCATAGAAAGATACCAACTTGCTTGCATCAGGAGCTTTTTAGTGACTGGAAAATAAAATAGAGATGCAGTGTAAATAAAAAGACAAGCATTGATTGTGGACACAGCCAAAAAAGCTGTGGCACAGAATGTGTTAAAACCAGTAGAAGTTGCATAAGGCAAGAAGAGACATTTCTACTAATCCATTATTAATAAGAAGATCTAAGAAGGAAAGTAAAGACCTTTCTAGATAGGGGACTAACTCAAAAATACTATGATTTTTTCTACCTGCTTCAGGCTTCATGTAAATAGTTAGCTGAGAATAAGTGCTTAATGCAGTTAGTAAGACAAAGTGAAATACATGCCAGAAAGAGGTTAAAGAATATTTAAGAAAGGAGTTTCTGAACCATTGACCTTGATTGTAAAAAACAGTGAGGAATGAGTATTTGCAAGTAATAGAAAAGCAAAACTTATCTTAAAACTAAGGAACTTATAGATCAGTCCCTGTAACTTGGATAACCAGGAAGAAGCTGCAGGAAATCCTTAAATGTTCATTTCCTAAAAATCTTCAGGATAAGAAGGTGGTAATGAGCAACGAGCATGAATTTTCAAAATACATTTTGTCAAATACATCTAGTTCTTGAACAGAATAGCTGGCTAGTGGTTGAAGGGGAAGTAGTAAATGTGACGTAACTTTTCACGTGGCGTTTCACACCGAGAGGAGCATGTTTTCATAAGCAAACTTGAGAAGCGCAGTTAACTTAGTATTAAGGGAAAAATAATGTTCCTGGCGAATTGTTATTTATACTATTGCAGGTCAGCTTGGGATAGTTTAATAAAGTGTGATTCTGCAAGGAGGGCTGGCCTGGGTCCACGTATGTTACCTGTTTTCATTAATAAGGTGGCTGAGGGAATGAAGAGTGGACTTACTGAGAGTTTGAATGATGCTACCCTGCCCTGGTGAGAGTTCTAAGTATTTTATAGGACAGTAAAAACATCTCCCCCCTCTCTCTCTCTTTCTGTCAGTAGGGGCTCAGCTCAGTATGTACTTTTGGCCATCACAGTTTAAGAATAGCATGGACTGATAAGAGGGACAAAATGAAGCAAGGATTTTAGAACATATGAGAAGTAAGAAGCAGCTGACTTAACTGAGTTTGTGTAATTTAGAAAGGGAAAGGAGGAGGAGAAGAGGAACATGATAATGTTTTCAAATATGGAAGAGGTTTTCATAAGGTGTATGTTGTTAAGTTATTCTCCATGTCTGTTAAAAGAAAGACAAATGTAACTGGCAAAAGGTGAAATTTGTGCAACGTTAGGTTAGAAAAATCAACCATATAGATGAGTAAACACTGGAACAGGTTCCCTTGGGAGGCTGTAGAGACTTGTTTATGGATACAGTTAGACTAGTTAGACAACCATCTGTTTGGGCAGCTCTAGGAACATGTGTGCTGTTTCAGAGTGGTCAGGATGGAAAAAGTGACCATGAGGTCCCTTCTAGCCCCACTGATTATTGGCTTACATTTTTATTAAAGTAATATTCCCAGTCTTCTTTGTGCATTTTCTTACTGCAAATTGCTTTTTTCCCCAGATTACTGTAGAATTGTAATAGTGAATGCTTGTCATATGCAGTGGTCAAAACCGGATGGAAATTTGGTGGGGCTTTTAGATTTCTGGGTTACCTACAGACAATAATCTGTCCCTTCTACAATTTTGCCTTCAGTGTCTGGGGAAGGCTGGATATACAAAAGAAGCTATTAATAGTTGTATGCATACTAAGTCTATTTCCTCATGAGCTGTTTGCATGACAGTTGTACCTTTAACAGTGATTTAGCTTATATCAGCAGGATTTTTTTTTTACCCTGCCAAATTTATAACTACATTAGAAAGATTTATCTAAATTTAGTATTTTAGAATCTACCTAACAATTTTACATCCTATAATCTGTTCATGAACTAGAACTCAAGTACAAGAAATAGAAGATTGCAATTATACTGTACCAGATTAAAACTTTAGCAACCAAATTGCATTTGTGTAATGTAACATGTGAGCTGTTCTCTCATATTGACATTTTTCTCTGAAGAAAGTTGATACGCACTGTAAAAAAAACACCAATCAACCAAATCTTTCTAGAATTTGGTTGTATGGCAGAAATCCACAATAATTTCCCAGTCTTAATATAAAATCTAATATTTTATCTAATATAAAATATAATATTTTAAAATCAATATAAAATCTAAAATTTAACATTACTTTTTGTACTTTTAATATTAATTATTTTAATAATTATTTAATAATTTAAGAAACGTCAGTATCACTGTGCTTAGTGCTTTTATGCAAGAGGGAGTATCACTTTCCTTTCTTTTGACTCTTCCAGAGTGATTTACCTAGCGTTTTGTCAGGCAGATGAAACTTTGCCTAGCCTGTTAGCAGGGAAACGGTGAGCTTGGCAGGCCACGCATGATTGTGTTGTTAAATGCTTATGCTCTCAGTGTATTCTGTATGCACTGCATGCCATGCTATTTTAAAAACAGGATGCATTGACGTACCTGTTCTGGTTGCTGCACTTTGGATTTGAGGGAGCTCTGCAAGGTCCTGGAGTCTGCTCCTGCCTTCGGGCTGTGCACAAGTGAGGAACCTGCCTGGGGCACGGCGTGGGCTGGGGTACACCTGGGAGGCAGGAGGCTGCCCCAGGCCTGTATGTCCATAGGGAGTGGGCCTCCAGCCAAGCCTCACCTGAAATTTGGAGGGAGGAAATTTTCCCAAGGTTCTAGAGAAGAGTCTAAGATTGCTGCAAGCCAGGAACCTGCTGCAAGCCAGGAAGCTGATGCAAGGTGTTGGACTAGGAAGCAAGAAAGGAGTAAGTTACCCACCATGTCAGGATACAGATGAGGGGGAAGTAACTGTTTTCATATGTTTTGAGTCACTTGGCCATCTGAGCTTTCTTTCTCAGATAGTTACTGTGTTCAACTTTATAATCTTTCTGTTCTAAAACCAGAATGCTATAGTAAACATAGCTTTAGAGATTGAGTGTGCTTCTGCTACAATCACGTGAAAGAAAAAGCTGGTCCTGTTCCACCCCAGAACCCTGTCACACTGTGCCTTTTTCTGAAATCTGGTATGCCAAATGAGCAGAAAACTTGTGAGAACGATGATGCAATTTTGTGTGACTAATTGCAGTGCTACCCTCTTCATGAACTTCTGGCAAATGTCAGGTAGATTTCTTGTAGAAAAGGTGTTCATGAAAGCGTGTGTGCAAAAACAGCACCATGTAAATTGGAGCAGGTCACTGTGTTGAGTATGTTGACGGTGTGACTCGTGTTGTCAGCTGAAAGGTCCTTTTATAGTAACTGGTTGATGTTTCACTGACTGGAATATAAGAACAACCCAGTGTATGTTGTAAATTTAAGACACGAGACAGCTTTGTAGTTCTTCCAGAATTTTTACTGGAGCTTTAGGTACAAACTGATGGATTTATTCTGGAATAGATTGTAGTTTGTTCATCTGCTCTAGTTGAAGCAGCTTCCCCCCCACCTTGGGTTTGGTGGTTATAAAGAAAGAATGACTTCATTATGTGTTGAACTGACTTTTTCACAATAAACTTGAGAATCTAAAAACATACCATCAAATGTCACTATATGTGATATATTTCACAGTTTAAAACACAATTTTTTTTCCAGAGTTGAAATTAGAATTGCTGACAGTAAGGAAATAAAAGTGATTGATGGACTGTTTACACTTGACCAGTTGCTAATGAATTCTCACTCAATATCTTGTTAGCTTGTGCTAAAGTAATACATAAGGCAACCTAGAAAATAGCCTGAAGTTCCTAAAACTACAAAGAAGAAAAATTTAAGTTATTCTGAAGTTTTTGATCTATGAACTGTGATATAAGCTGTGACTTTTGATGTTCTGGGATGATGTGATTGATAGTATAATTTTTGTTATTCGATTGTTTACTCTTTACTGAATGTTACTGTATGTTATATTTTGGCTCAGAGGCAGGGAGCAAGGTTGCTTATTTTCCTTGTTGGCCCCTGTAGGCCTTGTTCAGGTGGAGCTTTCCAGAAGGAAGGGCAAATGCACTTGCTTTGAGAACAGCTGAGCGTGCTCAGCTGAGAGCAATTTCTGGAGTTTCCTAAGGTAGGGACTAGTATCCCTTGGAAGAGACTTCAGAGAAAGAAGGTAGTATTTCTGTGGGTCCTAAGGGAGTTTTATAAAGTTATTGCATCTCAACCCCCCCCCACTGAGAATTCTTAGCCTGAGAACAAGCTTGTAGGAAAGGAAGGATATGTGATGAGCAAGGGAGGGATTGGCTGACTAACACTTTGATTTTTAGTTTCTTTTATCCAGCAGGACAGCTTTTTCAATCTTTCACAATTGTGTTGCAGTAAAGCATAGCTTTGATTCAGTGTCTTTTTGATTCTCTTAAGGAGAAGGTGGAGGAGGTTCTGGTCAAGAGGGAGGCAGTCTCCGGGAGGCTCCTAATAGCTGCTTCTCTGTGAGACATAAAATTTAAATTCTTAAATCACTATATGGATGAGTTGCTTTTTCAGTGTGAGAAGGAAGGAGTTACCCTCTCATCAAATATCCTTTCAAGTATAGGAAATACCTTGGAAGGCTGCAGGTGACTATTTAATTATGAGATTAGCTAGTGTGTTGTGGCTATTGCCTATGTCAAACTGTGCTACATAAAACACTCATTCTTATCTCCCTTGCTGACTCCTGACTATCATCTGTAGAAGTGCAAAAATCCCACTACTTTTAAAAGGTTGAATCCTCTAAAGCCAATGGTGGGACTTCAGCTGACTTTAATGGACCCAGAATATCATGTTGTTTCAAGGAGTTAAGCTCAGCTCTGTGGATATAAAAGGACTGGTAAAAATAAGGGGAGGTGAAGGGGGAAGGGGGTCATACTATTTTTTTAAATAGTGTGGTCTGTGTTGAATATTTCATGCTGTGCTTTTTGTTGTTGCCTATATTGCCAGACACCCATGTTTATTGTAGTGTCTTTATAAACATTCTTTAAAAAATATACTTGATATTTTTGTTAAAATCCAGTCCTGGTTATATCTTTTTCTATTGGAATTGTGCTGTGTTTCTGATGTTTGGACATTCTCTCTATGCGGTTTTGCTATTACTTTCTTTTTCTATTGACATTCATGATGGAAGATGGAAGAATATCTGCAAAGCAGAAGGAAGAAATTGCTGTTTGACCTACTGTTTAAGCTAAGCAAATTCGTAAAAGAAAAAATGTTGAAAAATAGTGTGAATTCATTCTGTTTTCCTCACGCATTTTTTTATCAGTATTTTGTGGCAGCTGAAATTTCTGACCAGGACTAGACTCAGTATGTCTCTTTTGGCCTCAGACTGCATGTAATTATTCACAGTATGCTGTTTCTCCTTGTAGGAAGCCTTATTACCCACAGGGAAATGTAATCTGTCATCTTTTCCTTCAACAATTCTCCTTTTCCCTCTACCCCAAAAGAAACCAGAAAATATTTATAACGTTCTGCAGCCCACAAAACCTGCTTCATTATCCTTAAATCAAGTATATCTGATTGCAAAGCTCTTATTTTCATAAGAATTTTGGGAGTGGAGTATCTTACCATTTTTGGCGTGCATTTACTAAAGGTGAAAAATGCATTTTTAAAAACTGACTCTTTTGAGAGTTATTGCTGCAAAGTAAAAGCTCTTCTTGTCAGAACTAAAATGATGGATCTACCTTGAGATGTCCAAACAGAATGAAGTATTCAAGCTGAAAAGATAACATCAGTTCAGATAGTATTGTCTTAATATATATATTGTGTTACTATCCTATACTTCTGATGTAATGTAGCATCTTATTCACCTATTTTTACTGCCATGGCAGATGAGGTAGACAGCTTGTTGAATCTAGGTATTGTGTTCACTCCCCTTCCCCAGAGGATTAAATCTGATTTGGGACCAATCAATATGAATGAGCAGCTTAATTTGTGCCTTCCCATTTTCGTGCCTTCCCATTTTCTTGCTTGTCTTAATCTGTTACCATAATGACCAGTTACACAGTTTTGTCAAGTCCTTCTTAGTTGAATCATTTTAGTCTTACTTTTACATCTGCTTCTCTTACTGTTTTCTGTCCTTTCTTCATTTTACACACGTACTCCTTCTCCTGTATAGATAGAATTATTTTTTTTCCTAGTTGGATGTATTTCCTAAAGTTTGTGGCATAGGAGATGATGTTTTTCAGTGAAATGCTGATTTATTTTTGGACAATTTTAATGGAGTTACTGGCTTTGCGTGAGAAATAACTGTAAGGATCTCAAGAGTTGTTATTGGTAGTTAGCACATTTCACCCTCATTCTTAATTGCTGGTTTGCTTATTTATCTCTTCAGTCAGACAGTAAACTTACAAAGCAACTCATACTATTTCAGCTTAGTTGACCTGTTGATGCTACAATACGTATGTTAAAGATTTTCCTTTTATAACACTTACTTAGTTTTTTAACTATTTTCCAAGGTTACCTGTATAACTGAGAGTCTTGAAAACTGTGGTGTTAATGGAAAAATATACCACTAAAGCATAGCAGACCTCTGCTTTTGATAGGCAGCATTGTATGTCCTCATTGTCCCATGTAATTGAATTAATTTTCGTGTGACAATATTTTGGTGTCCTTACGTATATTATTGTTTGTTTGTTTGTTTTTTAATAATTCTGTCTTTGATTTACTTTTCTACTTCCCTTGGTTTCCCTAAAGTCCTATTAGGAGAAACGGGTCATTAGCAATAAGCTATTTTTTATGTAAAGGCACTTGATTGAGGCTCTAATGTGGAGTTATTTATTTGCCTCCCAGAGCGGTTAGAGAATTGAGATTTAAATGTTTGCATATGTGGGTCTTCTTTCTCTATGTGGTCAGTTACTCCTTTTAGCTCACATATATAAGGCCAGCTTTTTTATCCCTCTTAATGATTTACATTTGGATACTGTGTTACTGATTACTCAGATATACAGAAGGCGTTTAGTACTAGAGAAAATGGAAATAAAATGTTTTTCATCTGGGAGGAAGGCAGAAGCCTTTTGCATTATCAGGTGGTTTACCTGTGTGTATTCAGTCCCAACTTAAATTTAATCCTTCTCATCTCCTATTTATTTAATGCCTTATTAGCCTGTACCTCCTTTTAAAAACCAACCTTAAATATCTTCTATTCTAGCTCCGTATAATTATTGAGAATATATTTTTTTGTTCCTGCGGCATAACTTAGTTGCATCTGTGATGTTTATTTCCCCTTTCTTTACATCCTCTCTCAGGAGTAACACTGAATTATCTCTGCATTTAAATCTCTTCAAGTTTTAGCTCGCAACATGAATGTTTTATTTCAGTAACTATTGTATTTTTGTGGTATTAGCAATGCCTCTGCATAAATTTCCTCCTCTCCTCTGGATTTTGTAAAAGAAAAACTTAAATACAGAGTCTTACAATAGGCCATTAATGCTTATTTCTGGAAGCACAAATTAATTTATTCTTTTTTCTAAGAATAATTTTGGTTTTTAGTAAGATACTTGCATATTACATGAAGGAATCTTAGAATATAATTTAGCAGTATAAATGATCTGAAATCAGTTCTTAATTTCAGTGGATTTCTTAATTTCTTTGCTAAAGAAAAGGTGGAACTTGAAAAATCCTGAGGCAAAATGCATGCGGGTAGGGAAGAAAAGAATGAACAAGTGCCAAAGCTTGTGAATATGGGAGCAGAGACTGGCAGCAGTTTACATTTGAGTTGTCATTTTAGATTTAAACCATGAGATTGATCCTGCAGTGCAGAACAGAGGCAGATCTTTATGCCTGTTTGGGATCTAGGTAGCTTCGGTGAGACTCTTTGTAGATTCAAGGAGTTATTCAAAGACATAAAGAAATGGAAGAAAGCTTAGAGGAAAAAAGTAGCACAGAAATGGCTATATTTAAGCCAGACAGTAGACAGGATTACAGATCCTGTCTTACAAATCTTAGGAATTATAACATCTTTAAATGGAAATAGAAATTTAATCGATAATGCTTATTCCTGATCAGGTTCACTAACTCCATTCCTATTTAAGTATATAATTTTAAAAAGTTTTTGTTTTTTAAATGTACTGATCATATTCACAAGCAGTGCATCTGTCTTTCTGAAAGCTCAAATTTTGGAAAAGATCTTATTCTATTCTCTTAAAACATCATGAGACTTTCAGTCAGTGGTAACCTCTACGGCATTTTTCAAGGTGGCCATGGCATGTATGGGTGTAGACCTCCAACAGCTACAAGCAGCGATTAGGTTAGGCATAAGGAAAAATATCCTAATAGCAAGAGTGGTTAAGCATGGATGCAGATTGATGTAGATACTGTGTTCCCCAGAGACTGAAGGTTTTTGAAGAAGTTAGGGAAGCATCTATCACGGTAAAGTTGATTTTGCTTTGAGATGGGGAGGACATCATGTTCACCCCTTTCAGTTCCACTTTGAAGGTTTATGTTGTAATCACTTGATGAAAGTGGAATTAGGACAGTTTGTACTGTCATCTATTAATCATGTGTATTCAAGGCTTTAGAGTGCAAAGAGATAAAAAACCCACCCAACCAAAAAAACCCAAAACACAAAACTCAACACCACCTTGTGTAGTGGTAGAACGGAAGAAAAAGGTTGATTTTTATTAGCATGTTATAGCATTAGCATATATATGAGTTTATTTTTGCAAGATCTAGTGGTGAAGTAAAAGGCACTTGAGTTAGACAAGCTTTAGTGTGTGCTCGGTAGGCAGCAAACCTGTTCAGCTCTGGAGATGGGTACCTGAAAGGCATTTAATACTGTGGGTTTTTTCCCTCCAGTAACTCAGCCTGAATAGTGTGTGTGTGTTTGTTTTTTTATTTTTGGCATTCTCAGTTGTGAAAGTTAGAACTTGGAGAAAGAGGCAAGTTACAGGAGAAATATGAACTGTCTAGATAATATTAAAGCAGAAGACAAGGAAGAAAAATCTTTGACTTATGTGCATATTCAGATATACCATTGATAGCTGTATTTTTTCCTTTCCTGAAAATGAGAATAAGGCTTTTGGATAGTGAAGTCTAGACTAATTGTATAAGTTTACAGGTTCTTCAAAAATAAAGTTACCAACAGCAAGCTGTAAAAGGGAGGTGCCTCATCATTACTAGAAAAATAAATCAGTTTCATTATTTCTTTTGAAAGAATAAATGACAACAAAATGTATTCAATATGAATGGTTCAGTTAATGGCTTTCCATGCCTCATTTATGACACGCTCTTGTATAAAACTACTGAAATTATTGAAGTGCAAAGTGCTGGAGGGACACATGATTTTCTTTTAATGAGTATTCTTATCCCTAGTTGATGAGTTTTTCTTCTCTAAGAAGCACAGAATTAGTATATACAGTGTTTAAATTATTTGACTTTGAAATACGTTTCATTGGTGTGATCATTTTATGATTAGATTGTAGATAGAACTATTGCTGAATTGCATCCAGTTAAAAGTCTATTTCTTATGGAATACAAAGTGGAAGGTACCTCTCCATGAAAGCTGGAAAATCCATATTCTTATATAACTGAACATTTTAAATTCCTTCAGTGTTTATTACAATAACATCCATCCTGTTTACGTCACTTGACGTAAGGCAATTAATAAGGCAACCATCAGACATTAATGTTAATCCAAAGAAATTCCATACTAATGCAACATTAATCAATGCTCCCTTGTGTATTATTATCGTTACATGTGTCATGTCTATAGTGGTGACACTTTGAAGGGTCCACTGTTATGAACGTATTAGAACTTTAATGTAACAGGACTGAGTGTCATGAATTCCATGTTGCAGGCTCATTTGCTATTACACAGCAGGTGCTCCTTTATAGTTAACCATCTAAAGAGACAGGTTTAAGAAAGAGTTATTTACATACAAAAATGATGTTGATAAAGTAGAATATAAGCTCCGTGCCATGTGGGATTTTCAGTTGTACACACTGCACTTCAGCTTACATAAAAATTCTTGGCAAGGTTCTAGTGGCAAAATGTTAATTCCTTAGGTGTTCATTAAAATAACATTAATCATGAACTTTGTTCACATTGATTTATTCTGAAACTTTATGATTAAAATTAATCAGATTCTATAATTAGGTAGAGCAGGAAAATGGAATTTGGCCTTGTTACTTTATAATAGAACTATTAATTCACTTAAATGTTAGAATTTTTTGGAGTAATTTAATGAACATCTGCTTTTAAATATGGATCATACAGTCAAACTTGTATCTAATAAGAGATTCATGTGTGTCTTTCCATGTTGAAAAGTGTTTTGCACTACTTCGTGAGAAACAGGCTTATTTTTTATTTACCATTATGATGGACTTGAGAAAGCTGAAAAAATATGCTGGTTTCTGGTGAGCTGAATCTTGATTTTAAGACACACACACACACCCCCCACCCCGAGGGAAATTTGATAATTAAATCTACAGGGTTTCAGATAATGTCTGTACTTTAGATGACTGGATGGATGTGATTCAAACTACCTTGAAGTCATCAGTCTGTCATTATTAATTACGTGATAATCATATTTCTGTGTCAAAAATGGAAGTGAAAAGTGTTATTATTACACTACTTTAGCATTCATTTCTACTAGAACAAAGAAAAGAGGCAGCTTTTCTGGTCAAAGTAAATTTACTTTCTGCAGGACTTGTGAAGGTTACAAATTTATATGGCTTCAGGAAGCCGTGTACACATTCAAAGAGAGACTATTAAGACACCACATTTTGGCTCAGGAAGTCCCTGATCTACAAATTGTTGGGGACTGCGGGGGGGACATTCTGGGGAAATACTGCTGTGTGCTTGCTCCATTCTTTAGTTCTTCTCTGGGTTTCATCTTTCAGCTGCTGTTTGAGATGGGTTATCAAGCCTTAGATGTACCTTTGATTTGACGAAGTAAAACCATTATTATATTAATTTACAGATATTTATGCCTTTACTGGTAAGATTTGCCTTCAGGAAGCCCAGGCCCCTGAGACCCATGCAAAAGTCTGGGGCAAAAAGATTTTTCCCTCAAGAGAGGAGAATCAGCCTAGGGAACATGGGTTTGAACTGTTCTTTCTCACCTGTTCAACAGACTATTTCTGCTAGACCAGTAGGGAACTAAATATGGCTGCTTGTATTTGACACCACATGTGATCGTGTAATTTGTTTACATTAACCACCTTTGAGTACCTACATTGCTAATAAAGCAATTTCCAGAGTTTATTACAATTCTGTTGATACTGGAATCCTGGCTTTATTTTTCTTGTCAGCGGTGTTGCGCTTGCAGTTTTGTTTTGGTTTTTGTACCATTCACGTTACGGTTTTTGCATGATTCCTTTTCTCTTTTCCAATCTGAGGACTGGAAATAACAGTAAGAGATGAAAAATGCTTTGAGAGAGAAGGGGAGAATTGAGTGGCTGTCAGTAAACAAGCTAGTACACAACTTCTGAGGCTGGTACATTTTCTGTTTGTTGTATGTTGCCAAAAGAAGTCTGATATTTGCGATGTATCTCTGAAAACTGTGTATATATTTTTTTGTTAGTGGTAGCTCTCAGATCCCTTGCGAATAGTTTGTACAATACCTTATACTGCAAATTTTGATCACTTTTTAATTGAAACAGTCATGTGCTTTCTTTTGGATAGATGTTATTTTGGTGTTTATTTTTTTTATATACTGTCTTGAGACACATGCGGCAATTTGTCAGATAATCATTAATCTTCCTATATACCTTCTTCTTTAGATAGGACCTCCATTCAGATCCTTGTGCTCCATTTCCTAATGGGTGTTTCAGCCCTGTAAATTGCTGTACAACCATGATCCACTGATGGATGGTGTGAATTGTTTCTTGTAGCTAGGTTTATTTTTAAAGTTGTCTGTGCTTTTTTTATTGATAGAGGTTATACTCTGTTTGTGTTTTGCAAGCATAATGAATTCACCCAGCTTTTTCTTGATAAAATGATCTACCAGGGTATGGTGGTGTCACTTAACTGTAAGACTGAGATTGATGCTGTTGGCTACCTCTATTTCTGGTTTATGGATCTTATTGCAAAGGGAAATGATATAGGAAAGTAACCCTCTGTAAATAAATATTTGAACCCACAGGCTCAGCCTACTTTCTTCTTGCTAACTTGTAGCTTAGAACACTGGGACTTTATTAGCTGATACTTTTTTGTTTTGTCCATGTAACTAGAGCATTTGCTATTTCTGTGCACTCCAAGTCAGTATATAGCTGGCAATAATCTGTTGGAAAGCAGGCGTACACACACTAACATAGGACCTTAGGAGTGAGTCCTTGTTTGGGTT
The DNA here is from genome assembly GCA_009819775.1 of Phoenicopterus ruber ruber. NCBI lineage: Eukaryota > Metazoa > Chordata > Aves > Phoenicopteriformes > Phoenicopteridae > Phoenicopterus > Phoenicopterus ruber. The sequence continues at coordinate 5,426,240 of CM020221.1, forward strand.
AGCTTAACCTAGATTTTTTTCATTATATGGATTTTTTAGGGAAGGTGCTTACCTGCCGTCTAGTTTTCTCAAAGACATCCATCTTGTTGAGAATAGCAGATTTCGGGTTGATGTAGTCCATTAAAAAAATGGTATCCAGTGATATGTACGGCAATGTATGTTTTGACACTCTAGATTTGGGGTGGGCATGTATTCCGCTGCTGCTTTGGGCCCCGGGATGTTGTATCTGTCTTTCAGAGCACCGGAGCAGCCCATTGGGGTTACAGAGAGCCTGGCACTACAAATGCCCAGGAAGGTGATCGTGATAGTATAGCAGACTGGTGAGGTGCAGAATCACTGCTGCTTCTCTGACCCTGCTATTCTACCGTTTGTCTATTGATGTGTTGGTCTGAAACTACAAGTCTTTCAGGAGAGGTCCAAGACAAACCAGATTCATTAATGTATGCCTCATTATTGAGGAAAAGAAACAAAAGGAGAAACGTTTTTGTGTATGTGAATATATACCCAGTGGTGCTTGTTTAACCAGATACGTCAAAAAGATTTTGTGTCCGTTGGCATAAGAAAGTATTTTATCATGTTCCTTAGCTTAAGTTCATTAGAGTGCCTAACATTGAAAATATTCATGTCATACCGTTCTCCATAAATTAGAAATACCTGGAGCCTTTGAACATTTGTGCGTTTTGAGTAACTGCATCAGTACCAGGACCACGTTCAGGCACTGTAAATATTTGAGGGCAGTGGGTCAACGTAGAGAATAGGAAGGACAGAGTAAGAATAACTGAAATAATCTTTTGGGAGGATGGTATTTGATCTTAACAGCTCAGGCCTTCTCTTATCACCAGAATGCCTAAACAATAAACCTTAAAAACAACTTTTGAAATAAAGCAGTGAACTTCTTCCTGCAGTACAAAAGTCACTCGACTCCAGAATGACACCTGCATTTCTGCTTTCATTTTCTCATTACCAAAATGTATTTTCAAACTGTGCATAGTAGAATTCCAGCACTGTAGAAGATGACCAGAAATTCAAGAACCCATGTGGTAAAGAAATAAGAAACTGAAGTGTGGAGGTTCAAGATGAGTGTTAAAAAGACAAGTAATGTTTTGAATAGCAAATAATTTATGCAAAATATGTTACAAAATCTAAGATGCTAAATAAATAACCAATACAATGTATTCTGTTTTGACACTTCGTTTCCACTTAAAAGATAGTGAATGCAGATTCATTTGTTAACAATATTTTGAAGCTATTTTTCATTATATTTGCTTTATATTCTGTACAAACAGTTGAACTGTAGTTTTAAATTTCAGTCTTCTGCTTTGAAGCTACATGAAAATATGGTGGGATAAACATTCAGAAAAATAGATTTGTGGTTATATAATTTCTCTTTATTATAAAAAAGTTGCTTCACCATATGAAACTTTTTTCTCCTATATTTTTGAAGGCTCTTGTTCCCTTTTATATTTCACCGAGTTGGCATGATATAATGTGTTTCTAATTTCTGTAATCTTTTATGATTACAACATGAGGGTAGTATTATAAAAGTTATTCTCATACAGTATTGAGAAGTCTTGAAGATTTAAAACCAAAGAATGGGATATAAGAATGCTTCAATCCAGATATTAAATGGCAGACAAATAAGCAATGTAGTAATTGTTAAAGACTTAATACTACATTTCTTTGTATTTAAAGTTTTTGTGGTTTTTTTTTTTCTTAGCTTGATGTATCATAATGTTAAAGGACTATTAACCTTTACCATTGGGTCCAAATTGCTGTATTTTTCAGCAAGGTAGAGGTTTCTTACTTTTGAGTAACATTTTACATTCTAGGAGTAGTATAACTCCTAAGGGCTTGTTTCTGTTGCCACTTCTGTCAGCAGCTATCTTTGACAGAAGTAGCTTTTGGGCCCATTTGTCTTTAAGTAGAAATACAAATGCTTGATTTGGCAGGCTATACTTCCACAGCAGATTTTGTAAAGACAGCTGCCTATTGAAGTCTCCTGTCCGTGTTGTCTTGCAGAACAGTAAGACTTTACAAAACATCATCAGCATCAGCTCACAGTTGCATACATAAACTTTCTTGTTAAAATATGTCTGTTTATCATTACATTTTTCTGGTTTAGAAATCAGGCTGTATTTCAAGGCAACAGGTAAGTTTGAGAATTGTTAAAATTTTTTTTTGATTTTCATTTGTAAGAAAACTTGGCTATGTATTTCAAGAATTTTTTAGAAGTCTGAATAGTTAAACCCTCCTTTTGGTTAATGCATTACTTCTGGAACCAGTAGATAAAATTCTACACATTAAACACGGTAAAAACGGTGCGTATTCTGCAAAGGACAGAATTTTAGATTATAGTTTTCTGGGCACAAAAGCAGTAACAAAATGATCCCTACAAAACAGAGTAACTTAATAACACAAGAAATAACTTTTGTTAATTTGAAACTTTAGAAACTGAAACTTGTAAAGTAAGATGTAATTAAATTATGGTACTGTACATACCAGCTGTTCTTGGTAATTGAAACTTTACAATATGAAAAATACATTACATCTGTACAGTTTATACAGGTAGGTAGGATGAGTTTTGAAAAAGATTCACTTTAAGGGTCATACTCTGAAGTCAAAAAAATACTGCACAACTTAACTAATTACAAATTGTGGACTTGAAACAATTAATCTTTGTGATTCATTTTTAATTTGAACAGGGATCCTAGAATCCATAATACTATGTCTTCTCACTTCTGTCCATAATGTTACATAGAATTTGGTTGCAGCCTCTGCTACAGGAAAAAAAACAACAACAAAACCCCCCCCAAACAGTTAAGCCAGCTGCTGACTGTGTTCCTTGATTCGTGCTGTTGTTGTTATTGTGCTCAGATCCAGATCAGTTTCTAGGTGCGTTTCCACTGTGTCTTCCTGGTTGTTCGAGTCATAGGGCTTGTGAGCTAGCAGTTCATGATGTACTCCACAGTAACTTATCGTGGGCCGATCATAGGCAAGAAATGTTGACACATTCATAGACAATGGTATCTAGGGGAAAAACAAAGATGAAAACCAGCAGGTTACCAAAAGACGTAATCAAATTGTACTTGTCTGAATTTGATGATGAAGAAACGGACGGTCTAGAAACATTGGCTAATGCCAAATGTGGTGCTGCATGTAAAAAATCTTTGTTCCCTCTACCCCCTCCACTCCACCCAAACCCTGGTCTTTACTAGGGTGCTTTAAGCCTAACCACTGCCACCTTTGATCTTGTGGCCCAGGGCTAGGTGTGTGCTTGAATGTGTGTGTGAGGATTAAGATGTGATTGAACTCAAATTGTCTTTAGAATGTAATTAGCCTCTGCTAAAAATCAATCTATCAGGGAGGAGAAAGAGGAGTGACTCAATTGGGGATATATGGAATATTTCAAATGAAATTTAAATGGCTTTTCAAGTTTGAGTAGTTAGTGGATCTTGCTTGAATATATGACTGGGTGTGATACCTTTGGTCTGCTGGGAAATACAGATGACGCGTTTCCTATTATTAATAGCATAAGCATCGATTTGAATCTAGTGGCTTTCAGTAAATATTGGACCATGGTAGATGATAGCTTCATCCACTGTTATGCTATGGTAGTTTTGGAGGCTTGACTATTGCAGGTTTAATTAATTAAATGCTTTAGGCTGAAAAGTTATTAATTTTTTTACTGTTTTCTTGGGGATTTTGAGCACACTTCGGCACAGAATTATTTACAATACACTGTAGAATCAGAGATGAAATTAATACAGATTTTGAATTGTATGTATTTGTACTATTAGATTTATTTTTATATATATTAAGAGAATTGAAGGATGAAAAAGGTGACTATATTGTAATGGCTGTGTGAGCCATGCGTTAAAGTATTTCAAAATCAGGTTTCCAGTCCATTGTAAAACTAAAGAGAACAATTTTTATTTGTGGCTTTTATTGTCTCTTGCTGTTATTTTGAAGACTGACTGAAATGTAATAAAACTAAATATGAAGACAGGTAATACTTAAAAGCAGGTAATTTAAAAACGGGTGATATTAATTTGAAATATGAAATAATACAAAACAAAACTGTTTCTCATTAGCACAACTGGTTGATGCATTTGGATGTCCCACTTGTACCTCTATATGCTCACGACAGCATGTTGGAAGTCCCGTTATAAACACTGCTCATATGCTATGCAAAACATGGAGATAGACTGAAAAATATAAGGAAGTGGATGACTTTTCTACCTACATATGAGATATCGATAGCTCATGAAGAGCTAAATAACATTCAGCTTAGAAGGTGGACGTACATAGCATATCATGTTATCACACTGTCTGAATCGGAAGAATATCAGCTAAACCTCTGACAAAACTGTATCTTCATAGGATAGAATCAGAAAAACAGTGGAATGTATCTTTTTCTGTCCTGACTCTTGTATTTGAAAGATTTAAGGTTAAAGACGCCATACTGTATCACAGGTGTCTGGTGATCTGTATCTCTTCACTCACAAAAATTCATGAGCTCTCTCTGCATTTCATGTAGCCACCTTGGGTGTTTTTATTCTTTTTCCCCTTATGATGAAACACTGGATGAACACCTCAGGCTTTCTTAAAATAATGAAAAGATTTTACCTGAGGAAGAACTCTGGCATTTTAAATACATGCAATAAGAAGAAATGTTCCACATTTTCCCCCTTCATAAACACTAACAGTATCTTTTCTTAAACTACTGAACATTTCCTTTTACAGCTCAAAATGTATCTCCTAACCTAATTTCATGAATGTGGCACAATATTGGATGGTGTCACCATGGGCGTGGATTACTTTTGGAGGCTGCAATGCAATGAACATGTACTGTCTCCTGCAGCTTTGCTCTCATGATAGAAGAAAGGCTACAGTACTACGCTATGTCCTTATCACTACTGTGGTCGCGTCCAGAACCCTGGTCCCTAAGCGATCTCCTCAAGTAGCAATTTCATTACAAGCAACATAATTCTTAAGCCCTACTGTAAACAGGACTGATCCCCTCCCTCCCAGGTTGATTGTGCCTTCAGTTCCCATGGTACAGTAGGGTAAAAGCATCTCTCGTCCTCTTTGTACCTAACCTAAAGGCTGCCATAAGTTCTGGAGATGGAATGTAAGCAATGCCACTTCCATCTCCATTCACGTTCTGTTGACCAGACATATGTGCCTGAGGGACATACAGAATTTCTTGCTCAATGAACCACCTTAGTAAACAGTGAGGCTAGAAGGCGTGAGATGTCCCAAAGAGTGCACAAAAAGGAAAAGTGGCATAAAGGCTCTGGCTGTACATCATGTAGGTGTGCTGGTACTTACTTTTTCTCTGTCCACTCAGCTAATTTAGTCATATTTGCGTTGCCCTTTTTCTACAGGAGCAAAAGGTGGTGAATGGCCTTGAATCACTAATGCCTATCCACGCTTCCATGGAAACCAGACAAAGTGTTATACAATCTGGCTTCAAATGTGCTGTTGCCCAAACTTTGGTTGGAATAGTCAATGATATTTAGTGCCACATCTATCAAAATAGAAGATATGGGTTGACATGCTTCATAAAAATTAAAATCTGTCTCTGTGTGTTTGGAATAAGAGCTGAGGCTTGCATACATTTTTGAAAAGGTTTGTTGGATATATGTTGGACTGGAAAATGTGTGTGTTACTATAATACCTGGTCATATTCTCAGTAGCCTTTTGTTCATGTATTTTTCATGTAATGTATCTAAATTGCTGACATTTGATCATGTTCTTGTTTTCAGCAATAGTAGAATAGAAAGAAGGCAGAAGGGAGGAAAGGAGCACTCTCACTGCTTCAGACCTATAGTCAGAAATAAGCTGATTATGGTTATGGGCTTGTTCTGATTTCTTTCTGATGCTGACATGACAACCTTGCAGTAAAGCAACTCTACAGGAAGTTGGTCAGCAGTGTAAGGTGGGCCAAGCAAACTACATGTGCAATTGCCATGAAATGTAGACAACTGCATACATGCATTCTTTCATGCATCCACATATAGGCCTGAGTGGGAAGCCACGTAGGAGGAGATCTAAGGCCTAGCTGAGATTAGAGAAACAGAACAACTTTTGGATTTAATGACATTTTCCTTAGTCTGGTGAAGTTTCCATTCTGAAAAAAAAATAGCTTGTGTGGTTCTCCATTGCTATTTTCTGAAGTGATGTATGAAATTGTGTTGGCAATTCTACCTTATTCTGGGCAAATACCAACCAGGGATGATGGCACTCTTCTGAAGAATCTGCACTGGTTCTCTTCTAATCAGGTCATTCCTGTAGAATGCAAAATCTGCACCTTTTAGAAAATTAGTGATGTTCAGACCTCTTATAAAATCTCCCAGATAGTTTCTCCTGACCTACTTCTTTTCTCTTGTTGCATCTTTTTTCCCCTTCTGTCTCTGTTTCCTAGTATGGTCAGGATCTGACCACCTGCCATGTTTCTTTTTAGTGTAAGTATTTGGGGAAGGAGACTTCTTGGTCACTCCAGTTCATACCGCAGCTCATTTATAACCCTCGGGTAAAGCTGCTACCAACTGCTGCTTTATTGCTGCCTGGGTCTGCTGGATCACTTTGGGCTTTTCGGGTTATAGTCCTGGAACAGAGATGTCATCCCTCATGGCATGGTAATTAAACAAGGAACATCCCTGTTGGTATTTCCTTCTTTGCATTTTTCCTTCCTGTTTTCCTTCTGATAGTGGAACGTGTCTCACTAAAAGTTCTATCTCTATAAACCTTCCGTTCTTTGAACTTTTTTTAAATTCAGATAAGTAATACCACAGCATTTGCAATGATAGCACTCGTCTCTCTGACAGCAATTCTGGAGTAAAAACCACTGCATTGTTTAACTACTGGTGGTGTGTGAACTTCATTTTGTTTGGAGTTCAGGTTCAGATGAGCATCCAAAAAGCCTCAGCTTATCTCAGATTTACAGTTCAGAAGCCTTAAAACTGCAATTACTATTCAAGGAAGCATCTGCCCTGCAAGCTGAATTTCATTGCATAGTATTAAATTTCTGTACTGCGGGGGGGGGGGGGAAGTTCCAGCAACCCTATATCTTTTCAATAAGGAACTCTAAAACTCCAGACTTGTTTTACATAGAAAATGTAGCTAAAAGGTTGCATTTACAAAGCTGTATAGCAAACCAGAATTTTTTTTAAAATAATTCTTTTGAGTCCTGACCAGAATTTAATCCAGTGTTTGGGATGTTGATGTTTTCGCATTTCTGTTTTGATCCTCACTGGCAGTTGAAAAGTTACCACAGATTAAAAAGAAAGTTGTTTTTTTTAAAAAAAAAATGAGACTGAGAATTTGGTTCTGGCTTTTCTCTGGTAATTACAGAGATCTGCAGGAAATAGGTTATTTTATCCAGACTGCAGAAGTATATTCACTACTAAATGGATGTGAACTGGTTGGGGAGGGGAATGCTTCTAGCTACAGATGGATATCTTGGCAGTCAGCAAAGATGGGAAAGGTTCTAGCAAAGGCATACAGTGTTTATTAAGCTTCTGGTGTTGTGGCTGTGTTCTTATCTGATTGCTTGACCTTGGCTTGGCTTTCATAAGAAACAGAATTGCATTTTTCCCTGAATTTATTGTATTTAGAATTAGAGGCAATATTTTCAGCCTAAGGATTTTGGTGTTTTGTTAAATTTAATGGACATGGGGTGTTCAAACCTCCCGGGGGGATTTCGAGACTCAGCCACAGAATCCTGGAAATGAAAGCTTGGAAACTAAAGGCATAAGGGCATAGCCACAGATCTGGAGTGGCTTAAGAATGTAGGCATGGGAAAATATGATAGCACAAAGGAATATTATCCATAGAGATGGCAGAGATAAGGAGCTGAAAAACAGAAGATCATGAACAGGAGAGATGAAAATAAGTAAACCAGGTTGTACACTAAAACAGGAGAGTAAAATGAGCTGAAGGATGGAAGCAATAGAAGTGATGAATTTGTGATATATCATTCTGAAAATGTACAGAATATAAGAATGTCATTACAACATTGGCACAGGAATATAATATATCAGCATATGGTCAACATATGAGAATTAAATTTATTTCATATAGAAGCCAATGGAATTTTGCTATTGGCTTCAGGGGGAAAAAAAAAAAAAAACACAACAAAAAACCCCCCACCAAAACAAGGCCTTGTAATATATACCAGGGAACCCTAAAGGTTTTATTGGCATGAATCAAAATGAAATGCTTTATTCATGACCTCTGTGAAGAATCCTGTTATTTCAAATGAACTTCAAAGCAAATCTAATACTTTACCATCCATTAGTTTGTCTTTGTGATGTATTTGCCATATTATTTAAATTTATTGGAGGTTAGATTTTGAATAGCACTATTTTTGAATCCTTGTGTATGTAAAACAGAAAAAGACTTGGAAGGAATAAAATACCTTGGGTTTATTAGATAGAGAATACATTAGAATAAATTATAATTAATGTATTTTAAAAATCTTATCTAAATTGTCTCTTTCATAAATCTTAACAACCTGATTTCAGACTTTGAATTACAAGTGAAGGTAGTTTGTGTCTTCATTTGGGAACCTCCTGAATTCCTAGTTTTTCTCCTGTTTCCTGTGCCTGTGAACCTCACTATTGAATGTTGTTCTCAGCAAAGCATCACTGAACCCATTTTATTCATATTTACTAGCCAATATTTCCAAGATCTTTTTGATTCTTCTCTAAATACCCCTGTTTCCCACAAGCCGCCTTATTTGCAAATCACTTGTCAAATTGTGCTTTGTTTTTGCTACCTCTGTTTTCTCAGACCCGTCTCAACTTCCCAACTTGCCTACTCCAAACTTCGTTATGCTTTTCTCTGTAGCATGGTCAGACATGTTTACCTGTTTTCCTCTGTCATCCTCTGTCCTATTTTCCCCGTATTTCTCATCTGCACGTTTCCTATCTTGTCCCCTGCTTTTCCCTTCCATTTCTCTAAGTCTTCGCTTCACTCAGTGCCTGGTGACTACTTCTGCTTCTGCCTCTCGCTCTCCAGTGACTCCATCCCTCTGCCAGCCCACTGGTTCCATCCTCTGGCCTGCCCCACGCTCATTCCTCTGGAACGCATCTTATCTTGCCCTCTTGGAGAGCTGTCTCCTGTAGTCAGAACTACCTTGTGTAAGGGAGGCTATAGGCACAGTTCCTCAGTTTTTCCTGTCTGCCTCTTTTCCATGCAGTCCTCCATAGGTGCCCTTTTGTTTTCATATGCAACATTGCAGGGCATTGTAATACCTTTCCCAGATTTTACCACAGGCCTTTCAGAACTTTTTACCCTGTTTTCTATGTCCCAGTTTTCTCTCAAGAGGAACTGATTTTCCCTAAATCCTTTTCCGTTGCTCTCTAACACTGTTATTTCCCTAAGAGGGCTGTATTAACTTGGTTGTTTCTTTTTCTTCTGTTGCTCTAAGATGCAGAGAAAATACTATGTAAGAGCGTAATCCAAAAAGTTTTGTTCCAGTGCTGCTGGACTATAGCAGTTCTGTGAATTTTTGGACTAATGTTAGAAACTACTTCTTGTGCTGAATGGAGAAAACCAGTTGAATATATACCCCAAGCACAGTGTAGTAGACTTGCGGATACTCTGCTCCTTAGTGGTTCCCATTTTCTTCCAAGAACCTAGGTAGGTCTTGGAATATTTGAAGTACTTCACAGGATTCTGGTTTATTGATAAAGTTGCACAAGAATTACCTCGACACTCATTCAAGCTTCTTAACTGGCTTGTCCTTGAAGCTGAGTCCCTGTTCCTTATGGAGTCTTGGGACAGGACTGTAGCAAGATTGTTCTGTGCCTTTGCCTACATCTCCTGCCCCTGCACCGCCACCTTTAAATCCTCTGTGATTTAGGCAGGTCTTGCATGTAACAAGTCCCTTATCTTCTCTCTTAAGTAGCATGTCCAGTGGCTTTCTGTGGAAGCCCTAGAGCTGTCTGGTAGGTATAGTGATGAGAAGAAAGTACCCATCTGATTATGATCTCGTCCCATTTCTTTCATTGTCTGCTTCTTCAAGCATGTATTTACTTAAAAGTGCTGGGCCCTGAAACAAGGGAGATAAGTAAACTCAAGCTTCCGTTAAAGGAATAGATAAGCTTGTTGTAGCCAATTTGTGACAGTCATGGATTTACAGTTCAGATCCTCCTAGCTCCTCTACCAAAATGTAACTAGCCATGGGGATAAGGTTACCAGAAGTTACTTTTTGTTGGTGATGGTATTTGCATATGCTGTGAGGAGGCCTGACTGTAAGGCAATGAGTACCTTGGATTAAATTGGGGTCCCTTTAAAGTGCTGAAAATGGATGGCTGTAAAAATTGCTAGTCACTTTTAAAGATCTTAGTTTTCCTTTAAACTTCTGAATTCTTAGGTGGTTGTTCTTTAAACCTAGTGTCTGCGTATTTCAACCTTTCAAAGTCCAAATTCTAAAGGCCTGGGAAAGGGCAACATGTTGTTAGATCAGCTAGTGAGAATTTTGGCATGAAATGTCATGAGGTATTGGTATTAACCCACCCAGCTTTACTTGTGAATGGCAGGGAGGAGCTGTGCAAGTGAAGAAATGCAAAGGGAAGGATGTTTTCAAGCTTTTTCTGCTTCTCCCAACGTCCATTTCGACTCAGTTCAGGCTGCAATTAAAAACCTACCAGCAATGTAAGCAATAATAATAGCTTTTGTTGAATAGCAAAATTTTTTTTCACACAAACATTAAGTTAATGCCCTCTTGGTGAGGGAGAATTGTGTTTTCTATTCAAAGGGCACATCTGTCCAGATGTTGTACATGATTTCAACATGAAAATTTCTGTTGCTCAAGAGCACTTGCTTTTCTTCTGCTATGATTTTCCTTCTCTGCAGTAAATCTGAGCAATAAAGTACAGTAGTGATATGTTTCATGTGCTCTGCTTGGGTTTGGTAATTTTTCTATTCCAACGTGGTGTTCTGGTTACCTAAATTGGGGTCCCACGTTGTGAGAAATAATGCAACCAAAACCAAACATGTATTACTATGCATCTGTTTTGTGCCCAGTCTTCACTGCCATGTTAGGCTAAACATGTGTCATAACTGTAATTTCTTATCAGAGAAAGACAAGAGTGAGGAAGCAAAGGACAGATGAGAGGTCTGCATCATATCTGTATTTGAAGCTTTTTAAACCATCCGTTCAGTCACACTGAACGTGAGGACCAGTTGTCTCCATGGCATTATAAGAAACATATTATTTCAAAGCTCCTATTGAAGTAGCTGCTGCTGCTTCTAGACTTGACTTGTTCTAGTGGCTGCATGCCCCATGTTTATATTGATACCAAAAAAGAGAAAGCTTTAGTAAGTGCATGATTAGAATTATAGTCCATCAGTAATAGCAGTCTTATCTGTTCAATGTTTAACATGCATTTTAAGTAATTTATGATGCAGCATATTCCCTGGGAGAAGAGGGTGGTGTTACAAAGTAAAAATTGCCTTTAAAAACAAAGGCCGGTACTTTTGAACCTTTGTGTTGAACGCTGGACATGTAAACAGTAAGCTGATGTTTTCTGAGGGATAGGAGAGGATATAGAGAGCATTCAACCACTGTTGGGTTCCATGAGAGAACCATGCAAATTTTTTTTAGTCATGTCAATGTGGATTTGGTATCTTAATTTTAAAGTAGAAGGAATTGGCAAAAATTTTTCAGCAAGTTGAATATACTAGTTTTGACAATGGCATTTACCAGTTTTTGAAATGCCGAAGTGAACAGCTACTAACAGCTGCTAGAGAATATCATCCCTTTTCTTTTTGTTTTTAAGTAGAAGAAGATAAGGCAGAGGAGGAAGCAGAACTAAAAAGGGTTTATTTTTCATTCTGATTCAGTTCATTGGGGTTCAGACTAAGAAATAGTGAGCTGTGGTTTCCTAGTTGCTGGACATTTTGTCTTGCGTGTCGTTAGTTTTCTCAAAATTTGAACAGGGTGACATTTGCTTAACAACTTTCCTTCCTGCAAAGAATGTGACATTCGTGGGATGAGAACAACTTGTGACTTGATTAGCTTTAATTACTTGCTTGGCTTTAACAGCAGTATGTATTACATTTTCTTTTAGTTAGACATTCATTTTAGCTATTAACGTTAAAAACTGAACAAGTTATAAATACTGTTCTGCATGACGAGGTAAATATCTGCCCTGCCTTTTTGAGGTTTTTTATTTGTTTGTGTGTGGGGGTTCTTTTGGTTTGGTTTGAGGTTTTTTTGGTTGGTTTTCCGTTTTGTTTGTTTGGATTTTGGGTGGTGTTTTGGTTTTTTTTTTGGGGGGGGGGGGGTGTACTTCAACAACAATATGAAGAATTTGCATGAATAAAAAGCACATGAAAAAAGACACCTTTGAAAAGTAAATGATGTATTTGTAGAGACGTCTCAAAGAGAATATGTTTGTAAGCCACACATATGTAGGTACATGTGTATGTATTATACGCATACATTTGTAAATCTTGTGGACAAACCCTAAAAGAGGTCAGTCCAGCTCCTTCCCTTCTCCTCTGAAAGTTTTAGAATACCAAGAAGGAAACTAGACTTTATTGGTATATGTAGAAGGGAAGGGAGCTGAATTAAGAACCAATGAGGTTCATTTGATTTATATTATAGATTTGTTTCATATTTAGGGGAGGTCTATCTCCCTTAAAAAAAAAACCAAAACAACCCTACTGTATCATAAAGTTGAAGAAACAACATATTACAGTTAAGTTTAGAAAAACTGGTCCAAGCCAGGCTTAGTTAAACAATAGAGTGCCTTGTTTAGTTAAATACCCTAGGGCCTGGCCATGCAGGATGTCTTGCAGAAACTGAAGGGAAGACTTTTTATTTAGGAGAGCTCTGTGGAGGGTAAGGTCTGTGCGTGGTATTCTGTGGTATTTCTCTTAATGAGCAAAAATCACTGAAGAGTGACTATATCCAATATTTAATCAGTTACAGCACAGACTGCAGTTATTTTTAGATTTTCATTAAGCGTGGCTGCTTTGGTTGATAGTTGAACTTTTTGGCCCATCATAGGGCTATAAGTAGGGTGGTTTTTTTTTTTTTTGAGTACTCTATTCCTCAAAGGTTAGAGTCTCATATATTGGATAGGCTTGTGTAGAGTGTGATTAATATGATCTTATTTTCTTTATCCTTCTCTAATTATTTTAATGTAACAAGCAATTTTAATATCCCTTAAGTGCTATAACAGGCAATCTTATTACTTTTCATCAGGCTTGTTTACAGAGAAATAAACAGCATCAAAATAAATAACACTGAATAAACCAGAAGCTGAAGTATTACCTGCTCTGAGTATTCAGAACCACGAGTCAGACTCCGAAGAAGTCATGAGCCTACCTTAAGAAAAGGAGGGTATTTTTGTTGATATAATCTTTAGCTTCTTGTTTACTTTTTGGTGTGTGAGCAGTTGAGGAATATTATATAGCTTTTGTATCTAACTGTAAAGACTAGGTTCTAACTTTAGGGAAAGCTGAAGTTCTTAAAGCTCCAATAGTAGGGGCTTTAGGAAATATCAGGAAACTTGATGATACTGACGATATAGATGTCTTCCTTGTCCACTTTGTCCTTTCTCTCTCTGTTATCTTCTAACTGTTAACCTCTTCTGTCTTACTTCTGTTTTATTGTTTTCCTTCTATTTCTGTCTTTAAGCATCCTTCTTATTATTAACCATATTAATCATTTGTGTAACCTCTCCATCTTCCAGTTATATTGTTGTTGGCTGCTATTAGTCTATTATCTCGTTCGCTTTTGCTTTTCTTTGTATTCTACTGTATCTCTTTGGCTACTTTTCAGTAAGGTGCCCTAATACTCTCTTTCCTTAAGTGTCATATCCCAAAATATGCTTTCTTGACTGCAGGAAAGGAGACAGGAAAGCCTGGTGGTGCTAAGACAAACTCACAGTGAAATCACGCACTGCAGTTTTAAATTCTGAGCATTAGCTTTTAGCCCTTGACATTTAAACAGTTCTCCTGCTGAATGGACTGTGATTGTGGGTTTCATAGTGTCCGAAGTCTGATCCTGCCAACTGTTGCATGCAGTTGTGACTAGCCTACCAGAATGAGCTGATGAGACATCCACATAGTTAATCTAGTGTTTGTATAAACTGGAGTCGTATGGGCCAACAGATGCCAGGGCCAAAAGATTTATATATCTGAAGGGAAAAGAACTTGTGCTATCTCTGAGAGCGAGGAGGAGGCCTTATTTACTCTGCTAGTTTGATTTTTCTCTCTCAAAATTTTGTGCGTAGAAAACTGAGTTGAAGACAAACTTGATGTATTTCGTTTGAGTTCTATGTTACGGATAGCTTGAGATTGAACTGGGGTACCCATTTAAAAACCACAAAAACCAACAGCTGAAACCTGATACTTGCAATCCTCTTCTGACATTTCTGGAGAAGAGGTTTTGTAGTCACATCTATAGCTGACAGAATCCTGTCCACAGTGTTCTTGTAACTGAAAAGTCATCACGCACTCTCAGCAGCACAGGTGTGCTGGCACAACCCTTCATGCAGATGCAGCCATGCTTAATTTTATTAGCTTAGCTTGTATCGATCAGGCTGTTCTTCAGCAGGGGCAGGAGGTCTGCTGTTAGATTGTTCTGGAGAGTGTGGTTGCTACTACAGCTTTCTCAGCTGACTTCAAGTAATATTGAGGCACTCGATGGTCAGTGATATGTTGTGATATCAGGAATATTCCTATGTAATGAAATCTCAAGTCCCAGGAGCCTTAGGAAGTGTGTAAGAAAGGTTCAAAAACCCCAAACAATAACCCTCCCACACACACCTCAGCCTCACCTTACCCTTCTCTGATACCTCTTTGTACTGCTGCATTATGTTGCGAGGCAATGCTGATGAGTACTTGAGGTTGGCCAAAGCATACCTAGATATATATGGCATGTGTGGATTCATTTAAAAGACATACCATGAAAATGTCTCTTTGGATGTAGGAAACTACTTAGAAGAATGAGAATGTTAAGCCTGTGTTGCAATATAAATTCCTCTTTTTACATTTTAAACAACCAGTTTCCATGGAGTAGTGTACTCTTGTGCACAGTGTTCTCAATAAATAAAATTTAAAAATCTAACTTACATTCATAGCTTGCATCAGCTTATGAGTAATGTTATTTCAATGACTAATCCAGACATACCTGTCAGAGATGGAAAACCTATACTGAGACTGCTTTAAACCATTTGCTGATTTTTATGGTCCCGAAGTCCCTTGAAGTACCTGATTGAAATCCAAATGTGCTCCACATGCTGAGTTTTGCATGTAGATCTTTAAATTAGTCGGAAGACCTAGACAGATTCCCTTGGGATTCAATCATTTGTTGAAGCTTAAATGGTTTGTTTATTGTAGGAAGTGTTTTATTTTTGAAATCTATTTTGCACTGTATAGTGCATCTGGTCTCATTGAAAAACTTAGTACATGCTGCACAGAATTCCAGGTATGCTTCTCCCATCCTTCCTTTCTTGTTCCCTCTCCCCATCAAGCTGATAAAAGGCTGGGTTTTGTTTCTATTGTTGTTGCTCTGTAGTACACTTTGCTTTGCTGAAGAAGCAAGAGCTGGGAGCTCCTGGCTTGGCTGGAGTGAGTTAGTGCTATCGGTGGTAATTTGGAGCTGTGTGTTACAGTGAGTGCTATGCTGAAACTCAGGCCGTGCCAGGACATCACAGAATGGGGGGTGGAGGCAGACAGGTTGAGGGGGGTTAACTTGTGTGTACCTAGTCACAAAACAACAGGTAGGGAGTAGGAGTCCTTGTTCTGTGGGTGGGTTTGTGTTGCTCAAAGAGTACAAGTGAGGAGCGGAAAGAATTGGATCATTGTCTATCTATTCAAAAAATAACTAAAATAGGCAAAATATCAATTCTCCATATAGTTACTGTTACACTTTAGTTAAATAAGTAGCATATTGCTCTTTTCTAATAGTTTGAACAAGGGCGTTTTCATGTATCTTAAAAAACCTTTTTGAATGATGCCAAAATGCCAGTGCAGTTTTGGCAGAGGCTCTCCTGGAATGAAGTCCTCTTTCTTTGTTAGTGGTAGGAGAATTGATGTGTTCACCCAGAGAGAAGAGACTTCCTAAAGGATATTAGGAGGAACAACTCAAAACACAGAAGAGTTTAAACCAAAAGTAAAATTTCTAACTGTAAACTTATAAAATTAATAGAGATTAATATATCTAAAAAAAAAGGGGGGGAATTTACATTTAGTTCATATAAAATACTGCTTTAACAGACTCAGTTCTTGCAATTTACCATGCAATGAGCAGTGTTTTGTTTATTTCTAGAAAATAGTGTAATTTCATAAAACTCATCTGAGTGAAGTATTTCCGATTACATTAGTGAATAAGCTCTGTGTAATTATTTAAGTAAATTAAAGGAAGATCTTTGTTTAAAAATTGAATGGTATTATAACAGAAGGCTAATACCAGATACAGTTTGAAAAGCAAGAGCAGAGGTTAATATAATTTATATATCTCATGGATGGGGAGCATGGGATATATGGTTCTTTCAGTTCTCGGGAAAGGTTCTTCCCGTGTCTTCACTGTGTTTACCTGACAAATATAAAATGGTTATTTTCTGATGTGACAATAGTAATGATAGAGTATTTCTTTTCCTTAACCAAGACATCCTCTACATATATTGTTTGATATTTGTGCTAATGAAATAATTTTCTCTTTTTAAACTTCTTTCCCTCTGTGAGTGTGTTTAAGTGGCCTTCATATTCTATTTTATCACTGTATAGTTCTAGAGAGAAAATGCTATGTTACATTCCCAAGCACTATATGCTAGGTTATTTCTATCGATAAGAAGTATTAATATTTGTACTTGTTAAAATATTTATGTTGTGCCTCAGTTGCACTGCTCCTAAGATATTTGCGTGGCGCTCAGGCTGGATGTTTGTATGTCTATCCATAAGTAAACAGTTATTCAATGTAGGACTACAAATTTCGCAGGGCAGGAAAGCATTATTTGGTGGCCCATTTAATATTAATTCTTTTAAAATCCAGGCCAAACATTCAAAGCATAAAGTGGCCATTTACTGATAGCCAGGCTGTTCATCATCCTTTTCACTTTTTAATGCTGCACTAGTTACTGTGGCAGATTTTCAGGAAAATTATAGTAAGCAAGGGAGCATAGATATACTGTGTCGGGGTTAGAAGGGTGCAGGCGAGGGACCAAAGCTCAGTAGTTTAAAAAAAAAATCCTGGAAAAGTTGTCGTAGACCTTTCTGGTACATTAAAGATGACCTTAATTGCTGGTTTGCATGGTGCGTGGACTTGGGACTGGAATTCGGAGTTTTAGATATCCAGGTGACTCATCTGCTTAGCCCAGTGTGGTAGTTACCAAAAGCAATTAGGAGGCTGCTCTGTTATCTCTGTACAGCTGACTCCTTTATAGCCCTCGTGGTACAGGAACTTGAACAGGACTAATATAAAAAAGAGCCTCTCTCAGTCTGTACCTGGGTTATTATTTCCCTTTGTGGCTTTTTTGACAAATGGACCTTAAAACCCCATCCTCCTGTTGATACTAGTGGGATTCCTTTCAGATTTGTACAGGTAAAGTGCATTTCTCCTTTAAAGAAATCCTCAAGTAGTGAGGGAGATGAAAACTGTTTAGGATATTTATTTAGAGCCAGCCAGTTAAACCCAGTCACTTTGATCTTTTCTAGTACCCAATCATGCAAATATGTTTACTTTCGTATATTAACTGTGGAAAGAGACATCAATACGTACTTACTGCATAGCTATTTTGGTTGGCATGTTTTCTTTAGGTCAAAATGGAGTCATGTTGCTGGGATAAAAGCAGCAGCTTGTACTATTTTTGGTATTGTGGGTAGGCAGATGATGGTTCTCTTCAAAACATGCAACCTGAGATGTTAAACAGTATTAAAAAAGCCCACACATCTAGCAGGAGCCCCGCATGAGTTTAAAGGAACACACAAAACGGGTGACGAGCAGCATCGTCTGCACTTCTAACAGGTCTGGCCTGGAGAAAAAGAGTGGAGCCTAAATGTTTTTGAAACAAGTGAAAATATTACAGAAAATGTAATAAATATATTCTACTTACATAATTCTGTATGGAAACTTCCACAGAATTTACAAGAGAAGATGTGTTTCTGTTCAGATAGCTTATTTGCTGTTAGAACAAGCGAGAAAAGTCTGTGGAAGATGAGACAAACTTCGAGGGCTCAAGAGCGAGGCATAGTAAACCAGCCCAGCTGTGTGCAAGGAAAAATTAAATACAGGTATACTAGATGTTCATCGGTCTGCTTGGCCTAGTGTCAGTATTGACTGCCTGCAGGTGGTAGCGGTAGCAGGGGCAAGAGGGGGAAGACTGTGCTGGTAATAAATGAAATTACCCTCTGTATTTGAGAAATGTGAAGATGATGTATGAGCCATCCGTATTAATGGGTGTGTGCGTGTTAAAGATAATAAAATAGTGCTGCTTTTCAAGAAGTTGAGAAATGTACATTCTGAAGCCTGAATGCTCTACCTGCGCTAGCTCTAGACAGCTCCTGATGATAGAATATGAACTTCCACTCAGATGGAAATTCAAAAAACTGAGAGATTTTGGATACACAGTGAATTGGAATGAAAAATAATTTAGGACTTTTGAAGTTTTTCACAGCACTGAAGCATTTTCATTTTGAAGTAGAATATTTTGTTCTGTTTTTGTTGCACACTATGTTAATAATTAAAGTTGCAACAATATGAATTATCAAAATTGATTTTTGTAAAGTTAATTAGAGTTTAAAAATGGCAACAGTGTATTAAAATCATAATGAGAACATTTTGGTCTAATCCAAATGTTCCAGAATTTTTAGTGAAATATTGTGGATAGATTTTCCTTCCCCCCCCACCTTAAAATGCATTTCATTAATTGGAATTTTCTGATGGAAAAATCCATCCATGTGTGTTTGACCCATTCTGAACACCTTGAGAATAATTCCAAGGATTGGTTCCTTTGCTGAGGCCAGATCATGCCATTAGCATGACAGTGTTCGCAAAGTACTGTCACGTCTCATCCGAGACATCAGATTCGGATGCAAAAGGCAATCTAGCAACAACAGATTGAGTTACTAATAGTAATAATGCAATGCTTAGTGGCTGTTACTAATTAGAGGACTTAATTAAGTTGTCGTGAAAGAATATAGATAATCACATTATCAGTTCTTCTTCATCATCTGGCTACTTGAGCAAACTGTTGTCTGGTATGCGTTATGCACCAGTACGTGTCATGGATCCCCTTTTTCTTCCTTTCAATTTCCTTAGGCCTTTCTGGGTTCTCTCTTTTGGAGTATAGTGATAAAAAATAGATGTGGACTTTGACTTGTCTCACGTGAAGGGTTCTGATGCCACCTCTTCTATATAGTATTAAGAGTTTAAAGGCAATGTGGCTTTATGTAATCATAAACTTCTGTTGTAATATTTATTAGCCATAAAGAAACAAAAAGGTCAATTAGTATGTGTGGCTTTTTTGGAGTGTTGTTCTCTTGCCTGGGATTGCTGACAATAGAACGGTAACGGCTTACTTGCATTTGCTTGACTTTGATTCACAGTTCAAGTAGCATTTTGTCAGTGAAGGAAGAATCGGATTTTCCTCCATTTGGTTAGTCGCCATGGAGTGCTCTTGTGGTTCTACAATCCCAGGCAATACAAGATCACTTCTGAAAAACTGCTTTTGAATTAAAGGATGCTGGCATGCATTTGGACTGTTCCCTGTGAAAGTACTGCATGTTCAAAGTAATGTTTACAGGTCTGATTTTAGAAGTCATGCAGCAGATTCAAGGCCTCTTTGACAGAAGGATGTACAAGCTTAAATGGGACTTAAGTGGATGCTAATGCACCTGAACCATTACCCCAAGTCATCATCTTGGTTTTTTAACCTGTAAGTTCCTGAGGTGCTGTAGTTCAGTGTTATTTGTGGAGTTAGAACCATCCTAATTTGACCACCAGGGAATCCATCAGCTGTGCTAAGTGGTGTTTGGATCTGGAAGCTGGACTGAGTGGTGCTGAACGCTGCAGGAATGGAAGATAGATGTTTGCTTACAACACTGGTTACATGTGCTGACAGCACTACATTTCATCCAAAGAATCTGAATAGACCTGAAGAAGGGCCAGTATAGGTGCCTATGTCTTTTGAGAGACCACTGTGTGATTCCACCGAGAATTGTCTTGGCTAATTTTACCTCTTACAAAACCCCCTCTAAGTCCATCTTCTTTGAAAATCGCTGTGTGATACTTTCATTACAAGAATTTGCATGAGAATGACCAAAACATAATTAATTTCTAGTACAACTTTTTCAAAATCTGGATTTACATGCTTTAATATGCGCATCAGATGGACTGAAAATCTGTCCAAATTTTACAATCAGATGTCACAGGTAACATCTAATTAATTGTACAAACCAAATTTTAAAATATTTGGGCAGAATTTCTTTAGGGTGAGTTTAGAATAAAACTGAAATATTTTATATAACTTCACATGACAGAGATGTTTTTTGTCTTTTTAAAGAATAATCTGCTATTTATCGTTTTGTTCCTTTTGGTAATGTGCTTCGCACATTAAAAATAGATGAACAGAGAACTATTCAGCTGAGCTAACCAAAGACGCAGATGGCTAGTACAGAAATCTGCCAGTCTCTCAAATCTATATTGGATAACTCCTTATGAAAGACTTATTACCTTGAAGCTAGTGAAGTTAACTGGAATGGATCACATGTTTGTTTTCTAACAATGGATTTTACAGTTCTACAGACAAAATTTCTCTAACCTCATGAACGTTAACAACACATTTTATTAATCACATAAGGATTCAAAAGTAGTAGTATTGTTCAAGGAAAGGATTTGATTACAGGGAAGCTAATGTAGATTTCAGTGCTGTTGAGAGAGTTCCTTCCTTTATGCACCGAGTCTGTGGCACCTGCTCCTAAATCAGACAGCCGGCTTTGGTCACCTGGAAGTCTATTAGAAGACTTCGTGCCTCCACAGTGGCTTTGTGTCCCAGCCCCATAGACAGGTCCTCACTTGTAATTTGCCTTCCCCAGAGCCGTCTGGGCAGCCACAATCTTTGCCTTTATCTGCGCTCTGGATCTGGCATTGATAGGAAATGGATTACTTTTTCCTAGGACTATTTCAGGACTTGGTAGAAACTCTTAGTTTGGCACTCTGTTGGAAGAGAAAGGTGACACAATAATTATTTGAGTCATCATGTTTTTTGAAAGATACAGTCAAATTAAAGATTGTTGAGGGCAAATGCACTAATTTCACATGTATGAATTTCTGTAGTAAGTGAAGGCTGGCTTGAGAAGGAAGTTGTTTTAAAGCAAACTGATGTGTAGATTGATTTATGCTGCAGTGATTGCCCAAGAAAATGCTCTTACTTTACTGTCAACATAAGGTAATCCTTGGTAGTTTTCCTGTCAGTTAAAATAGTACCTTGCATTTTCTCTGTTACGTGTAGATGTGGCGCTTAGGGACGTGGTTTAGTGGTGGACTTGGCAGTGCTGGGTTAACAGTTGGACTTGATGATCTTCAAGGTCTTTTCCAACCTAAATGATTGTATGATTCTAATGTTTTCACCATTCACTAAAGTATCAAAGACACGTCATATCTGAAGATGGTGTCCTTGGCAGTACAGTGAAATGCACTGATTAGACTTCTGGATACCTGAAAATACTGATTAAAGGTATTCCTCTGCTCAAGGAAGTAAATCTCTTAGCCTACAGTTCAACGAGAATGCTCTTAAGGGAGTTTCTCCATTCCACACTGTGGTACAGAGCTGCTAACTCAAATCACGGAAACAATATAGTCACATTAGGTCTGTGTGTCTTAGTAACACTGCCAGCCCCATTGCCTTCTGTTTATAAGCAAGCTGAGTCATGGTTGGATTACTTCCTTTCTCCGTTGCTCTGTGTTCATCAGTGCAGATTTACGTGCAATGTCTTATAAATCTTGTAACAGTGATAGTTTAAAATTGGCTTATATAGAAATAATAACTTGTGGTTTGAAAGTAAGAAAGCAGAATGATAAAGAACACTGTATTCAGTGTTACCGTTGTCTGGATGTTACTGAAAGAAGGGATGGAAAAATTCTGTTGCAACCTACTCCAGAGATAAGGTGGCAAATTGGAAAGAGTGCAACAAGGAAAGGAGGAACAATTAGTTTTAAACTCGGGTTGTATCTGTAAGATAGACCACTCGGCATCCTAGATATCCAGCTTTTTCAGTACATGCCATCATTCACTTTATGGAGTAAATGTAAAAATCACAGTAGAGCTTTCAAAACACTCTTATGAGTTCATTTGCTAAAAAGTAGTTACACACTTTGAATAAATGACATACATTATCTTTCTGCTGTATTGCTGGGCTGATGATTTGCATTAAATTGTTGATATGTTCATTTGTTCTTGATGACATGGTCTGTTTTAATCCATCAGAACAATACCTACAGCCTAATGGGATTTTCAGTTTCTGAGATTCTTTATGTTGTGTTTTTATTCAATTAGTATGTGGTGCTTTCACGCATGTTGTTTGACTAAAAGAAAATGAGGAGACACAAACAAAAAAAAAAATCCCTAAAGCGTTCTAGTCTCTATCCTTAATCTACCTGTCCTTTCTATTCCTTTCTGCCCCGGAGATGTTTGAGCAACATGTGCTGCTGCTTTATATCACCTCTTTGCTTCCCTGCAGCAAACACGTAGTCTCTAGACTGTAGTGTTTTTACTGCATGTGAGAAACCAGATTGTTATTCTTGCTGCATTTACTGTACTTCTTTCACTGATACTGCTCTGCTGCCCCCAAGGTCTGAATGACATTGATCTGATGCTCACAGCCTAGAAATAAAGCCAGTGTGAGCTGTACAGAAATCTCATGGCTAGTGCAAGGAAATCACTAACTCTTGCGGCTTGTTCGGATAAATAAAGGAAGGTAAGGAAATTGCAACTTAGCCAAAATATGACAAGTATGATGATATTGCTGGGACAGGATCTCCACTGAAAAGCAACACAAATGCACATCATAAGGAGGAGGTTTTATAAAGCTAAGCTTGTCTAGCTGTCCAATTGGGAAAAACCTATTACAGTGAGAGCAGTAGTATTTGAGAGCCTTAATGCTAGGTTTTCAGAGTTATGGGGATTTTTGCCATTGTCAAGCTATGTGTCTTTGTTAATTTCCTTGTTGAAAACACCCTTTTGGAGAAAAACTCTCCATCACTGAAATAGTTTTCCTGAGAAGTATAGTGGTTTTATTTTTTTTTTAAGCGTAGTATAATTTATTGATATATCTATCCAGTGTTGTTCTCCTTGGTCAGGGGTCCTTTCTAATCTCCCTGTTGTGCTGTGATCGTAATACATTGAGTTCTGGGTAACATCACGGTAGCTATTCAGATATATGCTTTTTCATTTTCTTTTCTCCCTTACCTGAGGTAACACAGCATTACTTCCTATGTAGTTTTGCTTGTTAGCGACTCTGTCGCTGGGCGTCCCTTTGTACATGTGTGGCACAGCACCTCGCTTGCTTGTAAGAGCTCCATTATATGGACGTGGTAACATGAGGCTTGGCAGAGCTTTTTATCTATCTTCATTTTATTTTGTAATCAGGAATGTGCCTGTTGGGTGGATTGTTCTAACATCTAAAATATGTGCAACAAATGTGTGTTTTACTGAATTTTGTGGAATCTTCTGCTTTGATGGATAGAACTGTATGTCCCTTTTTTATTTTTATTTTTTTCAGTGTTGGAGGATTATTAATACTTCTCAGCTGCCTCTCTAAATGTTTTTCTTCAGTCAGGGCCAGCTCTAACTTGATGGAACAGGTGGTTGCTTAACCAGCAAATTGTTTAACATAAAGCCCCAGCCAGGATGTAGCTTCTTATAATTAAAAGACTCATACTGCTCCTGCCAGCCATCTTTTCCCTTGCTCAGCATTGCACCACCATTTCAGACAGAATGTGCAACAATAAAATAAAGAACATCTCCAATGTTAACCCTGTCTCATCCAAAGCACCTAAACATTTCTCATATGTATTGTGATACTAAGGTGCCGTAAAACTGGATGGGACCTGCTTTCCATGTCGCAGGAGAAAGTATTTCTTTTTATTTCTACATTTCTTTTGAAGATAGCAGTCTCTTCTTGTCATTTTAGGGTGAAAGACCCCAACCCAAGCATACGGTTCCACCTTTACATTGCAAAATGCTGTCACTCAGGAACTTCAAAGCCAGGGCACGAAGTGAATGTTTGGGTTGCGTGTTACTGAAACAGCAAGCGAATAGCCACTGACACTGGGGCAGAAGGAGAGAGGCTCTTCATGTTCTCCTCCTTCCCTAATGTCCTGACTGCCTCAGAGGCTGGCCCTCCTTCTTCTTATTCGGAGGCTGTGGCTGGCAGGGAAGGGAAACGGTTATCTGGTTATCCGTGCGAGCAAGAGGTCAAGTGTGCATCTAAAGTCCTTTTTTTTCCTCAGTAATTTGAGGACATATTCAGAACCTCTAGGATACTTACTCTTGGCAAGCAGTTGTCAAAACAAACCAGCCAAGCCGGTAGCTAATTTTTAGGAGGTTTTTAACATATAAGCCATTATTAACTTCGTGGATGACAGAGTCAGTGTTACTTTCCAGTCAAACACATGGACTCCTCCATCACCTAAGCAGGCAGACTGCTCCATTGCCCCTATTATAATACTGTATACTAGCATGATTGTTAATCGTATAAACATCATAACTACAGGGAATTACAGGGGTCTTTAAACCAACTGGACTGTATTCTATGTTGAAATCTGTAGTTTTGGCTCTTTTATTTATTTGTAAAAGTATTTGCTATAAATATAAGGTGGATGGTTGTACTAAACTGCATAATTGACAAAGTGAGATTGTTACCAACTGCAATCCTAATTTTCAGATTTGACAAATGTAATATAATTCTCAGTATTTATGGTGACCTACTTAGAAAAGATGCAGTACTACTATTACCATACTACTTATGTAGGCATGCCAAATATAAAAGTCTGATATTGTTACATTATAAAATATTATCCTCTGTTTTTTGGGTAAAATGCTTTTCTGATGTACCAGTTAATAGTGTATGCAAAGAGTTTTTACCAGATGTCTGAAAAAGGATCCAAAAATGCTTTGTTCAGAACAAATCGAATGTTGATTGCCACCAAAGGGGGAATTAGGGCCTGCAGTATAGTTCAGCCTTTGTAGTCTGAACTAAGGAACTGGCAGCTTGTTTACACATAAATCTGCACTGAAATAACAGAAATTCCATTTAATTTACATCATCTTTTTTTTTTGAGTGAAAGTCTTTGTGCAGAAAGATTTTAGCATAAAACTTTCCTACTCCATTTTTGCCTGCCTTTTTTTTTTTTCCTGAAGTTTAAACAGTTGTTTGTGGTGTCTGTAGAATACACAAGAAGTTAAAGCTCTACTTCAGATTGAAAAGGCTTTTTTTGTTTAAGCAGCAGGAGAACTATATACATATTTATTCCTAATGTTACTGGGTGCTTATTGCCGAATTATCTTGCTTGACGTACGGGATGGGAATCTTTAAACTAGTCACCATTAAATATTCCTTTTCTCTTTTAATTGTCAGTGTCTTACTAATTTCATAGATATTTCACATTTTTGTTGCATCTACTTAGATCTGATAAAGTAGTATGTCTGTGTTCAAATAAATTATAAGAACTGAAAATTGATGTATCATCTTGGTATTGTATCTAATCTGTTACTATCCTTTAAAGCATTATGGATGCTTTGATCAAATAATATTTTCAACTGACTGTTGAATTAACAGCGAGAGACACACAGATGTATTTGTTCTTGTTGACAAATATATTATTAGTCCTTGAGTAATCCCTCAAATCCAGGCTTTATATCACAGTCTGACCTCTTGTATATACAGGTTGAAATCACTCATTTATTAGAAATCTGGATGAGAGAATTTACTAAATCAAGATTTCAGAGTATTGAAAGAGTATTCAGTATCATTTGGTGTTCTTTCAGAAACCTCCTCGTTAATTGTGACATCAGGGCTTAATACGTGATAGTGGGTTATCACGTACAAAACCTCAATTTTATACACTGAGCATCTGTTTATTGTAAGTGAATTTTTAAAAGCTGTAGTCAGATTGTAAACAGGCTTTATTTCTGACGTCCCATGTTAAACTCGCCCATGTGTCCACCCTGCAGAGTTGCATTTGTCTACTAGTTGCAAGTTACACCTTTTCAAAATGAATGTGTTGAGAAACACTGTAGTTTGGTGTGTATAATAGCCTGGCTTTGAAGTCTTTGTTAACTGGTTATGATAATGTCTGTTAGGTATGTAAAAGTGTTACAAAGAACATCTGCTCCTGTCATAATTGATGCCACTTTTCATCAAGATCAGCACTTTGAGCTCAATAGGGCATTAATTAATATTGGAACTGGTCCAATTGTGAAGAATTTTTCCTCTGTGTACAACTGTGGTCCATTTGGCTAGTATAACGGTACTAATCCTGATTTCAAACCTGTCCAGATGGAAGGTCCTTATACTTTTGCAGTTTTTCAAGGAAATCCTTTGTGTTCCTGGATCCAGCTCTCAGTTCTCTTGGGGTATGCTGTGTTTCCAGGAGGGAAGTGAAACAGAAATCCGGTGAATCCTGCCCTTGAAGAAATACTGCGCTGTTACACTATTTCATGGTAGTTCGTATAATTCTTTCCATTTGTGCATACATGTATTTTCATTTTTTCACTTCAATACAGATATAAATATGACAGAATTCCAGTTCCTTTGGGAACTTTAATTTCCAATTTTCTTATCTTTACTTTTAAAATTAAGTGTTTCATTAATGCCTATTTCTTCTGCTAAGCTTCAAAAAAGTGTATTTCATTCTCAGCCTACAGCTATGACTGGTTAAAGCAATTTTCACTGCAGCTATAGACAAATGCATGGTAAGTGAATTAGCTTTTATTATACTCACAGTTGCTTCTCTTTTTGATTTCTGCATGTTCTTGTGTGAATTCTCAAATGTATGTATATTAAAATTGGGGAGAGATGATTTCAAAGCTGTATGCATGAATATTTCCTAAGAGGTCACTCTGTGCTCCTGAGCTGCACACATGAACAGCAGAGCTGGCGTACGTGCATTTATTGAATGCGTGCAATTGATCTGCGTAGCACATTTGGCTCGGCAGGTCCAGAATGTATTGGACAGAGGCAGTAGACATGCCTGACTCGGGAAATCTGCTTAGGACATGTGCTGTAACGCCAAAATAGCCTGTGTGTTTCAGATTCCTTGTGGCACTCGTGGTACCCAGTGTCATAATCACAGTTTTCTACCTGGTAGCCATGGGAACACTAGAGGAGAAATCTGAATGTCTATTGTGCATATTGTATATGTTGTAATAGTGTCTTTCT
Organism: Phoenicopterus ruber ruber; assembly: GCA_009819775.1. NCBI lineage: Eukaryota > Metazoa > Chordata > Aves > Phoenicopteriformes > Phoenicopteridae > Phoenicopterus > Phoenicopterus ruber. The sequence continues at coordinate 5,453,645 of CM020221.1, forward strand.
AGCTATTTACACATAGCATGAATGTTATTAAATTGAAAAAACAGTGATAAAATGGGTACTTTAAATAGGTCTGTTAGCGTATGTTAATTTGACTATGATGCTATAGGAAAAACTTGGAAGTGAAAGAGAGCACGTTTGGGAATGTGAACTGGAAGGTGAGCTTACTCGTTATGTGCTGAAATGCAGGCGAGGGGACAGGAGGAGCGTTCTAACAAGTGAGCTGTACAGTTTCACTCTCTCAGGTTGGGAGAATGTAGCAAATAAATTCCTGCACGAATCTCTCCTAGATATGTTGGTCATAAGGCAGCTTCTTAATGGAGCTGAGTATTAAATTTGTAGGAGGAGACTACACGTATGTTGGAGGACAGAACAAGAACTTAGATTCACTGGCAAAAAGGAGAGGTTTGAAAAGACAGGGTGCCTGGTTCTGCACTCATGTGGGACTAGTCAGCTGTGTCCCCACAGGGTGAGAAACAACTGGGTAAGTGGCAGTTCAGCAGGAAAGTGTCTGTGCATGGCACGCGAGTCAGCATTATCACGCTATTATGAAAAAGGCACAGCATATGACGTAGTTGACTGCCAAGGCATGTGTAATATATTCTTTTACTCTGTCCATCACTGATGGGGCATTGGCTGGAGAGGAATATTGTCCAGTATTGAGCTGTGTGGTTAAAGAAAGATACAAAGTAATCGGAGACTGTAAGACAGCATCAGGAAAAATCAGAATCTAGAAATGATGACTTAGGGGAATGATTTGGAGTCTTTAGTTAAGAGAAGATGAAGTAAGATGTGATAAAACCCTTCAGATGTATAAAATGCTGCTGCAAGGAAGGGAAGATCTGTTCTCCATCATAGTGGTGGGTAAAACAAGAAGCAGATCTTAAATAGGATTAAATTGAATTAAACTTCTAATGTTAGGAATAATTAAATACTGTAATAGGTTGCTGGAGGAAATAGCGAAGTGTACTTCACAGGAAGTAGGTTAGAAATAGATTAGCCAGACTTCTGTCAAGGATGACAGTATCATGGCCATTCCTACTGGGACAAGTGATGAATGCGGTGACCTCCCCAAGTCCTTCCAGCCTTATTCTAAAATGTAAGTTTTGAAAGATGCTTTGAATCTGAACAAAAAAAAAAAAAAAAAAAAAATCCCCTTATAGTGTTTCCAAAGGCTGGTTTGATGTAAACATTTTCTTAGTAAGCTTCTAGATAGAAAACTTTTTGTTGTTGTAGTTGGAATTGGCATTCCTCCCCCTTCCTCCCCCCCTCTTCCCTTTTTAGCCTTGAAAAGTTCCTAGATAAGTAAAAGCTGTCGATTGTTTCCAGAATTAGAAGGCATACATCAAAGACATACACTTTTGAGTGAGGATAGTCCTTGTTAGGTAGAGAAACAGAGCCAACAAGTAGGTTAAAAGAGAATTTGGAGAGATCTGGTTTGTGTGGGATCAGAAACATTCTTGCCAAAGTCCCATCTGTTCAGCTTTTATTCAGCTCTGTTTTCTTTTCACCTCTCTGTTGTGCTAGCGCTCCAAATGGAGACATAACTGACTGACTGAAGTTAAGTTGTGAAGTCGTGCTGGTTGTCTCTCCAATGCAGGTATCACAAATAGTGACTGAGTTTTCATGGAGAGGTTTCATTGGTAGTAAAGTCACCTGCTTAAGGAGTGTTCTGATCCAGGAAAGCTTAAGAAGCTGTCTTTAGCAAATGGGGAGCAAGTAAAGGAATGATTATGCTGGTCTGGACATAGATGGCAGCTCTACTCCCCAAGATTTCTGCGACTGACTGAGAAACCCTGTATTCAGGACTCTTTGCAAAGTCTGTCTATGTTAGTGTATGTGTTAATCACACCTATGATGTTCCTCTTTAAGAGTTAAACTGTGAAACACGAAAATCACACCTTAATTGAAATTATGGGAAAAGATGTGCCTGGAAACTGAGGAGTGAATCCTCTTATCATAAGCATGTAGGTTATAGCATATGGCATAGCTCTATCATAAGGAAATCCTGGGTAGCCTGTAGCCTGGGAACGTACTTAGAGGCTGAGTGATTGAAGGGTAGCACCTACAGCAGGCTTAAAACATTGGAAATTCTGCATTGCATTTTATTGCAGTGCCCTTGTGGGTGGCCCACAGGTCTGAGGAATATTTCTTTGTGTTGATCGTTGGTGGCTCGTTGGAGATACACAACAATATTTTCTCTTGAGAGAGGCACTCCTAGGAGAAGAGATTATTTCTATTTTATCTTGAACTGGTTTTGCTGACGTAGTATTTTCACTCAAAAAGATGGCTGCCATTTCTGTCCACTGTAGAAGTTCTAATGGAGTTTATCTCTTCCCCTATCCTGAAGAAAGAGACCTTGGTGAAAGTGGTAGCAGTAATTGGGAGAGACAGCCCTGTAGGATGGACAGCACAGGGGCTTTCATGTTTGAATTACAAAGATTTGGGCTAGATGGAGTGTTTTCTCCCGTCATCAAGCCACTTGGAATGGTATATTTCTAGTTTATTTCTGGGAGAGTGGGATAATGGATTTAATTAGTCTCCCACTTAAAGCATCATAAGTCAGGACTGATTTGACTGGGTTTATGCTAATAAAACAGTCGATGTAAAAGGAAAACAGGGGGTTAATCTGCTGATATATTTCACTGAGGCTTAATAAATTCACCACACTGTCAAATAACTCTTAAGTAATTTGCAAAATTAAATGTATGTATTCTGTGCTACTGGGTTTTTGTTGGAAGCTAGACATCTTTTGCTAATGCTTCTTTGCGAAACCTTAACTCTGGCAATGTGTTCTGGCCCGGTCCTGTTTTTGTATTGCACAGGGCAATGAGCTGAATGTGCTGCAGGACTGTGGCAGAACGAGTGTCAAAGCAGTGTGGAGTTGGCATAGGCTACTTGCTTAAGAACAAATGCAAAAAGGATTAAAAAGTTCTCGCTGTCGGATCTATTTGTAAAGAAAATCATTCAATTGCTAGGAGGGTATCTGTAATTGCATGTAAAGCAGTGGGGGGGGGATCTGTAATTGCTGTCTATTCCATATACTTTTTTTTCTGAGAGCACAGGTCCATACAATTGCAGAAAGTCAGCTTGAAGTTGGGGAGTTGTTAATTGGCCTCAAGATTTATCTTCATCTTTCTACAACAGTTTTGCCCAAGCTTTTAGAGTGCTGAGTTATTGGCAAAGAAACTGAAGTTTTATTGGAAAAGATTTATTGGCATTTTGTAATTCAGATAATTAATTAAAGCAGATTCACAGTTTTGGCCTCACCAGTGTGGCTAAATAGCATAATGTGGTGTCCAAAAGAATTAATGTGTAGGTAGAGCCTGTGGGCAGTACAGTTAGCTTGAGTTGCCTCTCCAAGCACAAAGGTGTGTGAAGTTTCCACCTCTATTTCTGTATCAGCAACATTATTAACTGAACTGATAGCAATCTGATAGCAGTCCCCGTGGATCCCGCACAGGGGGCTTAACAGCTGCTTTCAGGAAAGAGGCTTGCTCTCCTGGACTGAGATGGGTAGGACAGCAGCAACAGGCTTCATTTGTTTTGGTACTAATGAGAGCAAAACATTGGAGCAGTTTGTGTAGGGAAGGTGTGGGTTCTCTGTCATGGGGACATCTTCTAGATATCTGTCAGAATGATCTAGGAAAAGATGATTGTGTCCTGGGGTGAGGGTGCACTAGCTGACTTTTTGACAACAGAGCAATGTGCTACAGTAAAAGGAGATTTTTGCCATCTTGGCCTACAGTAGAAACAAACTGTTCTTTGTATTAGAGTTACAGATATGTCAGAAGACAACTCACTAAATATTTTACTTGATATAATATCACATTGGAGCAGCAGTTTCCCACTGTGCTGGAGTTCTGCATGGTACAATATCCATGCAGCATCGGTATCTACAACGTTTGCTTTGCAATTCTTTCCTGTGTTGTACTCAGGTATTTGCTCCAGGTACTACATCTGCTTTTAGACATAGCTGAATGATAGCAGTCTGGATTTTGTCGCAAGTAGTTTTCTCCCGAGATTGGCTGCCCACACATCTCTAGCATATAACAAGTTACAATAAGCGTTTTTATTTCTAAAGCAGGTGATTTTCCTATGAGATCTCAGTGAGAACTAAACTGATTGTAGTACAAAACTTAGGAGGTACGTTTCTGGTTTTTCATATGTGACAATAATGGAATTATTTTAAATGTTGAAATCATCTTTACTGGGGCATAGACTATAAAAAGCTTTGTGAATAAGTACTTTGCTAACTCCAGTCTATAACTTTCCTAGGGAAGCTGATCACATTGACAAGGGAATAGGATTCCACAGGAGGTTATATGAAATGATGAGATGATGCATATGAAATATATTTTCTTGGGGGGAGGAGAGAGAACAACTTCTCTGTAATTGAGTTAGAGATAAAATTTAATTTAAAGGGTCCAGCAAGCTTGTTTGAAGTTCAAAGAAGCTTGTGCATAAATTTGGCCTGCCTGGAGTTATTGCGTCTTAACACATATAGCTTGATCAAAAGAAATGTAGAAATGGAGTAGTTCCAGAAATCCAGATTGATTAAGTCAATCTTTCTTGCCCAGTGATGGAATTTAGAAAAATATCATTTGGTCTCCTCTAAAGTATTATCCTCCTGGATCAAAGGATTTCTCTTCCAGCCTTTCTATACTAATCACATAGTGAAAAAGAAGAGCTTCTATAGTGAAAATATGATGTTCTTTGTGATCTATTCAAGTTACAAGTTCATGGGGGCTGCTGTCCTGAAATATAAGCTACAGAAATGCTAAGTCAGTAAAAATATGACTTGCCCCTTTAATAGCTTGAATTTACCTTTATGACAAACTTGGAGAATGAAATAGTAAAATGCAGTGTGATCTGTAAAAGTGTACTTATATGTGATTTATTATTTTGTTTTCTGTGAAATGGGGGGCCTATGACTTGAGCCTCTGGATGATTCTGCTAGCAGTGCTCTACATCAGGAAGAGGTCAGTGGCAATACAGAATGCTTGTGGGATAAGATCTAAGATCCAAGAATACACAGCATATGGGTTCTTTGGGAGGTATGCATTTCAATTAGCAGGAATAGATGCTTTTTAATTAGCTAGACTGAAAAAGCTGGGTGGAGACAAATGCCCTGGTACGACTCTTAGCAATCTCTAGTTTCTGGAAGCCTTAATTTAAGGAAGCAGGACTTGAAAGTATAATTTATGCCCTAAGATGGGACAGGGTTGGATGAAGATTGATGAGGACAGAGAAAATCCGTGGGACTGTCACCTTTCCTGTAACAAATACTGTTCTGTGATACTGACAATTTTCCAGTCTTTTAAAGTCTAATAAAAGCCAACTTAGGGGAAATAAGTACAAACGTTTTCCTTATATATATTTCCATATATTCCATATATAGTGGAAATACAAACAAGGAAATTATAAAATGTCCTGTTTAATGAATTTGGCCATTTTGGAGCTCAGCTGACTGGGAGAGGTCTCTTTGCAGGCCTGCTGATCTACCAGTGTGAAGCTAATTACAGTATTGGAACCTGCCATATTTTATACATATCGTACTTTTACTTTCTACTGTGATGGTATTTGTATCATTTCAGGGCCTCATAAATACCATTTGACGGTATTTAACATAGATCAAAGAAAATATATTTAGGTGAGGTTGTTCTAGTATGATGAGCGATTTCTCCTCCTTTCCCAGCAAGTTTTTGTGCAATTCTAAAGGCCTGTAAGAGCCACCGAGGAAGCTGACTTTTATGGAATGTGGGAAGCGTCGTAGCTCATTTTAAGTGTGTCTCTAATATTCCTACGTGCCTAGTAGCTTAAAATCTGGCCTCTCTCCGAGGTGGCACAACTCTTTAATTCTATTAAGCTGTTAAAAATAATATAAATCTGCTCAGTCACTGACAGCAGGTTATTTTATTGTGTGGTGATTTGGGATTATGAGAGTTATGGGGGAAGGTGACCTTGATGCAGGTTTAAGTGCAGCACTTCTTGACACAATGCAGTAGAGAACAGCACTGGTGTTAATTATGGTGTTAAATGCACTAGGGGTGAATTACTTGAAACAAACAAGGGACGTTCTTATTTCACAACCTGCATTTAATCGCATGCATGGCTGTGTTTATGGTAGAGTTACAGCCATACAGTAAATTAATGTGAATAGAAGGCTCGCCCATATCTTCATAAGCAGATGTTTTATATTGAACTAAAATAGAAATAGGATATACCTTAAGTCATTCAGGACAAGAAGGTTGAAGTCTCATGTATTCACTAAAAAAGATAAATTTGCAATTTTGAATAGTTAATATTTGCTCTCTTATTTGGTCTGAAGCATCCAGAAAGAAATTAGGCTGGTCATCATGTCATGGAGCAAAACTACACGTAACAGAATTTTGCAATGGAATTTTGCAAAGAAATAAGCACAAGTGATAGTATAATCAACTTCAAGGCTGCTGATACTTATTTAGTATGGGTCTTGACATTTTTTGCCTCTTGTAGGAGTTCAGTTTTTCATTGATATTAATTAGAAAACCTGTATGAAAAAGTTGTAAATGTATTAAAAAAAATTGCTACCTGTCAGTACATTTCTCACTGTATTTACTGAAATTTCGCCACAGCCTTTTCTCAACAATTCTAGCTATGGGAAAAGTTGAAAAACAAAAAGAAAAAAGTGTTGCATTATATTAGTATCCTTGATATTCCCCATTTTTGTTTTTGTGGGGGTTTTTTTAGTGTTTTGGCCAAAACGATTTGGTACATTTGACCCACATTTGTCGAATAGTTTTAGGAAATCATTGTTGCCTTTTGTGGTGAATAAACAGTTTGAAAGGAAAATTCAGGCAGCTCTGCTCCTTAGTAATCCTAGTACAGAAATGTACCTCTACTCTTACAATATTGTGAAACCCCTATGTTCCCATTCACATGTGAGTGGAATTCATAATTCAATAGTTTATCTAATGATTGCATTCCATTTTGCAGTGACAGTTTTCATTAAGACTGCATTTATTCAGAGAAAAGCTAACCTAATAAGAGTGCCTCAAGTTAATGGATTTATTGTTGTCCTTTTTTAATATTTTACTTATTCTGAAATTGGTATCATTTGGGCGTAACAAAAAGTGGTGTTTTCTTTTTTTTTTTAAATTGCGCAACATTTTTTCCAGTTGTTAATATGTATTACGTGGAGAATGTGTGGTATGTATTTGAAAAATGACTTTTTTTTTTTCCCAGATACTGAGATAGGATTGAAATGGGCGGGGGGGGGGGGAGAGTTGATAAACTGTTTGGTCAAAACTATAGGCACAGATTTAATTTGAAAGTCATAGGGACCTCCATAATTTTACCTTCTGCATGGTATTTTTACAGTTTTATTTGGGTTTGTTTCAGTGTTAAAATCAAGGTTTACATGAGGTGGGGAGTGGGGCTTTTCTGGTCATTAGCTTAAACACACTGTAGAAAATATTTGCTTTTATTATAAAAGTTAGCATTTAGCTTAACTTTTAGATTGTATGCCCTATCCAACGCAGTATATGGAGTCAATAAACCTGTGACTACTTTTTATACCTGTAGATTTTGAGTTCAAGTCTCATCAGTTGACTTAGAACTCATGTAAAAGAAGTCGTGTTATTTGGAGTCTGATGTTAAAAGTAGAGAGAAATGAATACAGGAGTAACAGGCCCAGCAATTCTTACTTTTACTGAAATTTTTATTGCAGAAAAATGGAGAGAAATGAATTCAGTCACGTAGTTTGGAAATAGTTCTCTCTTTTTTTTCAAGAGGCTCTGAGCTCTGCAGGGTGTCCTGTGTGGAGACTGCTTGTCCTCCTCCTGGGAGGACAGACAGGGTTGTGTGGCATCTCTGCTGTGGGAGGGAGCGTTGGGGCTTGTTTCCCCTGCTTGCGTTTTGGTGTGCTGGTTGCTCAGAGAAAGGTTTTGCCCCATCTTCTACTCTGATTTAAATTATCATACCCACCAAAGGAACCTCTCTCTACCCATTTTCAGCCTCTTAAGTGTTACGGGCCAAATGTAATGCTCTCAAACTTGACGTCTCATCTGTATTTGCAGATAGACACACAAGTGAGGCAGAAGCAGTTTTAAGTGAAGAACAGTTACAAACAAACACACCTGCCATGACAGTATATGTATATACATAGTATAATTGTTCCTTATGTTGTAAGAATAGTCCTTATGATTCTGAGGCTGCCTTCTTATGCCTAAAAATGGGGTTTTTTCCTCTCATCTAATAAAGCCATAATTTTTGTCCCACATTTTTTTGTAAAACTAGAGCTGTAAGTCATTGCTGTAAATTTGTTATGAGTATGTGCATATATAAGCACAGCGCATTATGGGGTTTGCATTTCTCTGCTTTAAAGGAGGTAAGAATCAAGCCTGTAAAGTCTAACACAAAAATAAAGCAATGACAAAGTCTGGAAAAAATAATTTCAATAATTACCAAACGAGCTTTTAGGAGGGAAACAGGATATGCCTTTTGAGGAGAAGTGAGTTTGAAAGGTGCCAGCAATATGATTTATCACACATTCCTGGATAATGCATCACACCAAACTCCTATTTATCTAGCCTATTGCTGTTGGCAATTAATCTCAAACAAGGAACAAAGCATACTGAGAGAAGTGAAATGACAAAACAGAAAGGTGTCCGTAACCTGCTATAGGATCTTCTGTAATAGCTTTGTGGCCTGAAGTACCAACCAGACAGAGACTGGGAGGAGATTTCTCCTCTGTCCACTTTCTGTGTTTATGTAATCCTGTTTGCACTTAACAAATGTCATGGTGGTGTAGTGTTTTCCTTGATTTCCAGCTGTACCAAGTTTTTACTTCATATTACTATCACCAGAAGGATTGGAAAACAAAATTGTGTATTGTCTAGATAAGAACAAGGTAAATCATGCCTTGAAGAGCTTTGTATTAGTTAATAGCGTTATAGTAGGTAAATATGATTGCTCCTTGATTATCTCCTCTTTTTTTTTTTTTTCTTTCTTTCTTTCTTACTTCCCCTGCCCCCCATAAGTCAGGTACTTGGAAGCTGTGGTTTCAGGGCATTTGACTGAAGATTTATTTAAGATTAGTAAAAATAGACTTGAATTGCAAAATTTGCTTCCAGATCTTAATATCTTGCGTCTCAGAGTTCTGGGAGGCATTATTTGTATTGTAACATTTTAGGAACAGTGCTTGGGATCTACAAATGAGCTCAGAATTCAAATGCCAGCAAAATAAACGCTTTTTGGGGTTTTGCATATTTGTAGTTATGATGGAGCAGAATTTGTTTGTTAGGGAGGTCTCTCACAGCAGTTGCATACAAATAATTTGCTTGTTACCTTTGCTTTCTTCTCATACCTCATCTCCTTTGAAAGTCGCTATTTATCATTTCATGGCGCTGGTGAGTAAGTGCTGCTGAGTCAATGCTTGATTAGTTTCCAGCTGGTCCTGTGTGAGTAATTTATTTAGATGCCAAACAATCAAATTAAATTTTCAGAGTATTATGGCTTTATTAGAACTGCAATGTGGTGGTGTTGTCATGGTGCCATCCCCAAAGACACTCATGGCCAGTGACTACTCTGAAGTCATCTCCTCAGACTGGCAGTGACATCATCCTGCCACAGCACACCAGTCCCTCTGGGTTTTCATTACCTTTGCAAACAGCATGATGTTGTAAACAGTACCACCAATGGCTTCCATAATACCAGCCTGAAACTATTTTGACAAGAAACATTGCAGAAGGATTTTTGTCAAGAACATATAAAAAGTTCTTTTACTGCAGAGGGCAATGTTTTGCAAAGAAAATTGCCAGTAAAATAATTCTTCTTGTAAAATTTTTAAAACCACTAGTGCATTTTCTATGGATCTATGTTATCTAACCATGCACATTGATGCATATTTGATTTTGTTACAAAAGTCTGAATTGATGTGACATGAAACAGAAAGCATTTCTTAATTTGCCAAATGAAAATTTTGGAAATGTGATTAGGTGATATTTATGTACCTTCGCTGATGTTAAGACTCAACCATTTAATGTAGTTGATTCAAATGTCAAATTTTACTTGAATACTAACGTGGCCTGATTTCATAGCTTCTTGTACTTTGTACTCATCGCACCTGCTGTGGAACAGGGAAAGAATTGAAAATAGGCATGTTGCTTATGTAAAACGGCCTTAGTATGCACGTGATAGTTTGAAAGTTTAGGACCTGTTTCATGCGGAGAGTGGCTTCTGCCTATCAGGATGGGTACCTCTGGGAGAAGGCAACCTCATTTTTCTTTTACTCTTTAATCTTGTTCTAGGGTCTCCTCTGCTTTACAGAAGCTTTGTGATATGGTACCAGATTAAATTATTATTACTTTCATCTTTCATTGGGGGGGGGAGGAGGGGAAAGGTGTGTGTGGGAAGGATAATTACGGACTTTTACTCAGCTTCCACTGTTGCAAGAACTGTCTGGGCTAATGGGCAAAGTTTCAGGCCAGTATTGCTTAGAGGAGCTTCTAGAGAAACCACTGTCTACATCTAGATTAGTGAGTGCAATACAGGCAGATGTGTAGGGTGAACAGTTGGTGAGGGGGACCCAGAGTCTGCACTGTGTGTATTTTCTTTCACACCATGTCTGATCTTGTGGAGGGAGCACTCACAAGCAGTTGAAACATTCCTGGAGCGCATCCTCTGATTTAGTTTCATGCAAAAGGAGTGCAGTTTGTTTGCTTTGAGACCACTACAAAATGCCAGCCAAAATGTGATAAGCTTCTGAAGTGCTTGTCTAAACGCACTGAGACACGTGTATGTTCAAATGGGTAAGGTGGAAATTCCCCACTGTTTAAACTGTGGATTTTGTCAGACATGCTAAAATTATTTTTCCCCAACCAGTGTGGCAGTCCACAGCGACAGTTAAATAGAGATAGGGATGGCAACCTCTCAATAGGTACAGGGTCAGCACAGATGAAAGGTGGTAGGAACTACGAATAATACAAAATAGCTATATTGCTGGTAATGGATAAGCTTCATGATTCCCATGCCTCCCGGATTGTCAGTGTTCTTTTCAAATGGGAATACCTTAAGTGTCTTAGGTATTTACTGTGATCTGTCTGAAAGCTACAACACCTTCTGTAAACAAGAGAGTCTATAACTCACTGAATTCAGAGAAGTCATCAGTTCCCCTGCTTTCAGGCTTCTATATAATCCTAAAGTACTCTGGAGAAGTGTTACAGCATTACAGGGTGTGATATTTGGCATCTGCGTTGCCTCAGGAATATTTTAATGATTAAGGCTTGTCATTCATCTCCTAAAATCCCTGAGAATAAAAATACATTTTATACTAACGTAATTTCTGAAACAACATAGTCAAGAAAGCAGCTGGGGCACATTTCACCTTTATTAAGGAGTTTGGTAAATGAATAGACTAGTGCCATAAAAATCTATTCTGACTCTTCTTTCATAATTGAGGATTCACTGTGGAAACCATAACCGTGACCTTAAGCATCCTGTGTCCAAAAGGGAATGTATAACAAACGTGTGGAAAGGTAGTGTCTCACTGGAGGACTATAACAAGATTGCTAGGCTCTCTAGTTAGCTCTGCTCCTTTTATTAGTAATCTTTTTCATGTTAGAAAGGGATCTTTTAGGGGCAAGAAAAAGGTCTGTGTATCTACCTGTTGTTAGTTGTTTGATTGTGATGGCCAAAGAACTCTGCTTTCAAAATCTTAGGACAGATGCTTTAAAAATAGCTCAGTAAGCATTTCTTGTGTTTATCAAAACTAAATTTGGTACAGCATCTGTCAGAGGTTTGAGGTTTCCCATAATTCTGAGCATATAACCAGAGATGCTGTTTCATATGAACATGAGTTAGTCAAGCAAACCTAGGGAAGTAGGTTAGTCTAAAATCTGATGCAATTAATCCAATTGTAAGATACTGTCAAATGTAACCTGGGGAAAAAGATACCTTATCTAAGGGCAAAGGCTTGTGGAATGTCACTTTGCTGAATCCAGCTTTTGATTCCCATACAAAGGGCTCTAGAACTACTTCCTAGCAACTCAGGAACCTACACCGATAAATTTTAAAGAGGTTACTTCAAAATAGCAGTGTGTTGGAATGAATTAGTTATTTCTGAGTTGTCCTCCTCGTTCATTTCCTGATATTCCTTCATTCTTTGTACGCTCAAATGTGTAGAAGTTGCTAACAGAAGACAGTCTGCATTCTTGTCATAAACCCCCAGGCCTCCGTGCCATCCCATCAAGGCTGTGTTGGTACAGAGCAACAAGAGACAAGTCTCAGGAAGGACTCTGTACAACACAGTGGTTTGGGATAAATAGAAGATAAATCTGGAGGTTCTTTTTTTGCTGCTTAAGCTTGTTATTGAAACCCAGGTTTCTTCCCTTCCCTTTTCTTTTACTGATTTTGCTCTAGGACCTCATCTTCCTGATGTTAGAAATTCTTTAATTTCTGATTACAATGTTATAGGGTCAAGATAAACATGTTTCACTGCCTTTCAGTTTAAATTAACCTTCTTTTTCTCTGGGGTTTATTTACTGATATGTGCCTAATTTTCTCCTTTGTCCTTAATTCTTGTATACTAAAAATCTAAGCTGTTAATTTGCTTTCATCCATCCTAATGATTGTCATACAGGTTCTTCTCTGCATCAGAGATTCACTTTGAATCTCTTTCTCAAATACAGCTGAACAGAATTATGTGTTATCCAAGAGAAACTCTTACTTGTAGCTTTTATAATAATGCTAACACCTCCCTTTCTTTACTGAAAATGACTCAAACGACATGTTTAGGATCAGCTTTACCTTTTTCACAGCCATATTGCATTACTCCTTCATAAAGGTTGGAATTGATTAATATATTAAAATCTTTTTTTCCTGCTGTTATTTCCAGTGGATAAGCCCATTGTTTACAGAAAAAAAAATAATCATCTCTTAATGCATGACTCTGTACTATTTCCCATCAATTTTAACCTTTTTCCTACTACTGCAGTCTTCTCTGACATCTCTCTCTTTCAGTGTAAAACTCCCATCCCGCTCTATTGATGATTCTTCATAAATTTGTGTATCAGCAAATTTCATTAGCATAATTTTACTTTTTTGTGCTGAGATCGTTAATGAAAATAATGAAATAAAACCTCTTTATAATCTCTCACCGGTCCTTTACTTTCTCTTCAAACACTGAATTTTTGCTTCTCTTTTAACTAGCTCCTTATCCACCACAGAATTCTCATTGCTAATCTTCATCTCTTCGTCAAAACTAACAGTTTTTCCAGGCAATATATCAGATGTTTTGTCAAAGTCCAAATGGGAGCTGTGGCACAGAGAAGTAGTATCTTTGAGGGGAAGAAGTTTCAGAGCCAAAACGTAGAATTGGCGAGTAAAAGCCTTACACAGGAATGAGGTCAAAAAATAAGATGTTAATTCTGGAACATGGCAAGGCAAGGTGTCATTGGAGCCAGAGAGAGCTGAGAACATGGTCCGTTTGGTAGACTCAGGTAACATTTTAGATGAAATTACAGATGCATATGTTACGTGTTTGGGGCGAGGGGAGTAATACAGTCCCTTGAAAAGTTAATCGGCCAGCTTCAGTGGTCTGACCAGGAGGCTGACACACAGTGAAAGTACTTTTCACACAAACTTGATTTCTGTTTTCGTGATTCAGGAGCCAGCATTGCATCTTTAGACTAGCTGATAAAGTTTGGTTATGACTACTCCTTCTGCAATTGGTACTTTGTTAAATCCTTTACCCTTAACTGGTATCTCATGTTGTAGGAAATAGCGCTGAAACTAACCTGTTTGTCCTGGAGTGACAGAATTTGGGAATCGGAATCTGCTGCTTTTCTTGAAAAATGCAACAAATCCATTGCTAATGACTGATTTACTTATTTCTCTTGTTTTTGATGTTGTATCATTTAAGCAGGTCTAAATGCTGTAACTATATACAGTGTGAAAATGTTGACTCTTGTTCTCCGAGTTTATAATCTATTTAGGTAATTAGTAGTAGTTGGTTTATCAGCCAGTTAAGGGAAGCACAAGATCATGGTCACATTATAATGTGCATATAGGCATCCTGGCAAAGATAAATGTTAGGGGATAATCTGGGGGAAGAAAGCTGTCAGAAGGCTGTTCGAATTTATGAAACTCTATCTTAGAAAGCTTGTAAAATCCAACTGCATAAGAACCTGTTTTACATCCCATGGGTGAGATTCTTATTGTTAGAGGCCATGTCTAAGCAATCTAACGTCAGGCACCTGTTTTGAAAATGTTTTGTGTCATTATTTCTTTGATTTCCCCCTCCTGCCCCCCCAAAGTGTGACTGCATTAGTTCAAAAGGTTTCTCCACCCCCAGCAAATGTCACAGCTGTTAGGGGCTCCCAGAGCTGCTTTGCTTGTTTTGCAAGAGCTACTCTTGCTTGCAGTGAATCGTAAATAGCACCTAAAAATATACTTCCAGCTGGAAGCCTTCATGCAGTCCCCCTTCTCACTCTTTTAAAATCGCCTCGGAGGGCACCACTGTGCCAGTTTTATCAGAGTCCAACAACTTAATGGGCAAGAGTTTCTTTCACTGATCTGGAGGTGGTCTCTGCAGAGCAAGAGAGTAGCAGTAAAGAATCACTTTCAGCAGGCGTCTCCTGAGACAAGGAAACTAGTGGACATTTGATGAACATGAATGCACAGAATCTTAACCAAAAGAATGCTGATGGGATTTGTGTTTGAAGTGCTGGTATTGTGTCACCTTTCTGAGGAAGTCATCCTTTTTAAACACAGAAGCCTTTCAAGAACTCCTACAAAGGAACTCTGTATTTACATTTGCATGCCTGTAGAATACAGGAGGCTGGATTTATTTGAGAAATATGACTAAAATATGGAATTAGCATGCTGTTTTGTGGCTTTTACCATTAATTTCAGAAGTTGGTATTATAAACTAAAAATCAGGTGGTAGTTTTACAATGAGTCTGTCCATAACTTTCAGGTTTGGTCCAGATGAGCGTTTACATGTTGAGATATTAGTGCCTAAATTTATGATCCTCACTTGCTTGTCCCATCTTCATGATACACCTGATGTAACGGTCTAAACATCAGGCCACTGGACTGTTTTATCCTACTATTAACATAGCATCAAGAAATGATGCAACTTTTTATTTCTGAAGTTGGCTCAGTCTGGTAGCTCATTGCAGTCCTCAATCAGATTACACCAAGTGGGCATGAACTATACCACCTTCTTTTTGTCTTCTGCTCCTCCTATTCCTTACACAGTTGGTAAGAAACTTCCATATTGGAAGTTTGAGCTTATTTTATAACATTCATTATAAAAATGAGTGGAAGAAGCTGTACATCTGATTACATTTATTAAATAGAGACAACGCACTTCAGATGTGAATAGGATAGTAAGAATCTGAAAGAAAATTAGAAATATTATAATTTTTCCTAT
Source organism: Phoenicopterus ruber ruber (assembly GCA_009819775.1). NCBI lineage: Eukaryota > Metazoa > Chordata > Aves > Phoenicopteriformes > Phoenicopteridae > Phoenicopterus > Phoenicopterus ruber. The sequence continues at coordinate 5,469,060 of CM020221.1, forward strand.
TATAAGTTCACTTTAAGTGAACTTTAGTGTGAACATGAGCAAGCTGTATAAGATTTTGACATATCAAAACTATCCTTCCTGTATAAAAAGACTTAACCATTGAAACATTAGAGAGAAATGTGACATAAGACTGAGCTTTTAACATATAGTCATGTCCTAAATGCATCCTATTGTTGCTGGCTTTAGCCGTTCTCTTCTTCCCCTGGTTTCTGAGTCTCCTACAAAAAAGCATGACTTCTAACAGCTGGAGGAAAAGGCAGCATACTAAGAGTGCATGGAGGGGATTAGTAAAGTTAATTTTCAAATACTCCAGATGAGTTTCTTGGCTGTCAGCTACTTCCATTAGGCAGGAACCTGATGAGTTCCAATTTGTGCCTCCACAAAAATGCTGAAATGTGTCTGCTGATACATTATTAAATCTGTAGGGCCAAATTTTCTGCCAGTGTAAAAATTCTACTGATGACATTTACAGCATCCAAAGCTTTGGCCCATTATTAGCTAGTTCTTTAGGATTTAATTTCTATATTGGCACTATAATTTATTTGGGAAAACTGTGACCACCCATTTACAGCTTTTATTGTAAGAAAATACTGTAAGATACTACTCAATTTCAGAATTATTTTAAAGTCAGTGAAAATTAGTGATTGCTGCTGTGAGAGATGCCTGTATTGGATAAGATGACAGAGAAGTGACTAGTAAAATCCCATCAGTAATCTGAAATAAGTAGTACTCACCAAGGCTTTCAATGTCTTTTAATGCTCTTATCAGACCACAAAGAAGAAAGACCAGTGGTAGTATAAAGTACTAGTGGACTACTACTCTCATTAAGACAGCTTCCTAAAGATCTGAAATAGAGCAGCACTAAAAATTGTGGCACGGTTGATAAATTGATTACTTTGAAAATGTTACTAATTCTGCATACAGGCTAGAAAGTAATGTGTTTTACCTAGTATTTTCCTTAGGCAGCAAAGACTTTTGCCCTTCTGAACTTCCAGCATTTCTGCCTCTCATTTTCAGCTCAATTGCATTGATAGTTCTGAATGCTTCCATTGCATTCAGTGAAGTTACATTGTGCTTGTTTTGCAGCAGTTGAGAAAAGAATAGGCTAAATGCTGGTAACTGTTTTTGGAAGAAACAAAAGGCATTACGGAAGCTGTATTTTATTTATGATTGCTGTTAATTTTAGAGTTTGCTGCAATGACTTGCTTGGTACTGGTCATAAATTGTTTACTAGGGAGCTGGATTATAGAATTATCTGGTTGATATAAACAACGACCACCTTTTTATCTGTCTCTTCTTTTGCTGAATTCCTAAGTCTCACACCTTTTAAAGCTGTGATTATCAGCAAGGCAGTGGTTGCTTTTACTGCAAACAAAGGCACAGATTGAGAGGTAAGACTAACGGATTCCTTTCCCTTTTGTGAGCCTGCTAGTGTAAAGAAAGCTTCAGCTAATGAAAAATCCTCATGTTCAGGGGCTGTTTGCGAGGGAGGAAAAAAGCAGTTTTGCCAGGTCGTACTTTCTTGCCTCAATGGACAGCAGGATTTAATCAGAGTTAATGCTCCTGTATAGGGGACTTGCCCATCCTCCTGCTGACCCTATATTTAATGAACATAAAGGCAGCTAACAAAAGTCTGGCAACACTGCAGGTTCTGAAATTTCCTGTAATTTTTTCCATCTTAACTTTTCTGGATCAACAGCAGTCTTAAGAAATGTCATGAATAGTAATATTTTTTTTTTACTTTCTTATTCATGAAGTGTGAGACATTTAAGATCCACTGGAGAAGCAGTCTTGGAAAAGGCACACCACAACATCAGAGGTTAGGACTCATGAGTATTCACAGAGCTCCATGGAAATGTTATGAACAAGACCTTCCTGGCCTTGTTCGTTAGTATCAATGCTTCAGTTTCATAAAGACTATGTTTTATATCCACATTTGCTATGCACCAAAGCTGTGCTTCTACTAGCAATATGCTTCTAGTACTGAGTCTTTCAAACTGTCACTTTAACGTGGAGTTATTGCAAATCAACTGTTTTTTTTTGTGTTTAGTGGTTGATATGATATAGTATGCTATGCCCATATAATCCTGAAACTTTAGCTATAAAATCTTGGCTAATCAAAGAAAGAGGAAGTTCAGATGGCTCTTTATATTAGTTACATTAACCTGAACAGTTAAACAATTTGTTTACGTGAACTGACAGTTTCCTTTTTAACACCATTGCCTGGATTTACAAAGGGTCAGTAAGCTGTGGTGGGATTTCTGCGTTGTGTCAGTCCAGTGCAGAGGGTGTGAGGTGCAGGAAACCTGGCTTCTATCGCCTGCCTCTGCCAAAGGCCTGGTCATCTTTGGGCTTCCCTTTCTGAAACTCAGTTCTCTCATCTCTCAATTATAGATTTTAACACTGACCTTTGGACAGTGCTTTTCAATTTACTGATGAACTAGGTGTTCTTATTAGTCATTACCTAGTCACGCCTATGCACATCTTTATAAAACGGTTTTGCAGGTACGTAGTAACTGCAAATTTGGGGCTGATGTATTATGGCGTGAGAAATTATGCACTGAAGTATCAGACCCAAGAGTTGATGTGTACAGCACAACAGGAAGGGCTGTGAATGAGCTGGGAACGTTCTTGTGAAAGCAACACTACAGAAATGCAGGATGTGCTGTGGTGCTTGTCCTGCTCCAATAAAATGAAGAAGCAGCTGACATCAGAACAGTTAGAAGTTATACTGATAGTGGAAGTACAGGTACCTTGAATGTGATGTAGAGAGCGATGCTTTGAATCACACTATCAATGGCCTAGGTTAATTGCCTTGAGTATTTGAGTTATGCTGTTTATTTGCAACACAGACAACTCACTGACATGTCCGTTTTTTCAGAACTCCAGCATCGGAGTTATGTTAGTCTTCATATGAAAAATAAAAAAGTCTCTCTTGGAGCAGAACAAGCATTGGCTGCATGGGAAGAAATGCCTGCCAACGTAAGACTCCCTGTAAAGGGTTTTGAGGGCTTGCATTGGAGACACTTGTGAAAATAAAAGGTGAATGGGTACTTTACAGTTCCTTCAACAATGTTTTACTTTTTTTTTTTTTCCCTGGTAGAAATTAAATTTATGCTTGTCTGCGATAGCTTGAGAATTAAGTGGCTCTTCACCTTTTTTGCAGTCTTTTTATGCTGAGTTGTCTGTTGGCTTAAAATATATTTGATTTTTATCACCCATGGAAACAAGCATAACTGAAGAAAAAAAGCTTGCTAGGAATAACTTTTCACCTCTTTTTATACAGTGTTAAATAAGATGAACAGAAAGGTTTTCTTAACCTCATGGTCTTCAGAAGTGTTTTGAGCCTTTAACTTCTGCTGGCATGATTCCATGTGTCTTCTACTTCCTTACATTACTTTTCTCATGTCACCCCTAACATTATCAAGTCAAAATCAATGTTAAATTGAAGAATTGTATCTACTGAAGACAGAACTTCACGTGTCTTTTGTGCACAATGAAAATACATGTGGAAATTGCTTTCTCTGACCTTAAGCCATTTTTCATTCTTAGAGATCATGTGAAAGAACTTAATCCAAATGAGATTTTCAGCTTCAGTTTTCCAGAATAGTCTTCCCAACATCAGTCATGATGTGTAAGACTGAAAAACTGGTCTAGAATACCTTTTAAGGAGCTGTGCGTGACAGTATTCATTTTCCTTTGGAAACAGGAAATGCAAAGACGTTAAGAATCAAATTACAATGTTCATAGTATGGACTGAGTTACTTATGATTTCCATTACTCTAGCGCTGAGAGAACACCAGATCAGCAGATGTCTTGTCACCCTAAATGTAGAAGAGAGAAGAATTTTCAGGGGTGCCTTTTGGCTTTGTTTCTTATATGAAGCACTGGCAATTTTTCAAAAGTGGGAAGTGTTGAAAAGCATCAACTGGGACTCCTCCAAATCACAATATTTTGAATGCATTTAAAAGTTATTTTTACTTTTCACCTCTGTTTTAGAATCTTTACTGTCAACTTATTTCATATTTTCAGTCTTTTCCTCACAGCCAAGACAGCAATATATATATATTTAGTAACATGTAATTCCCCTTTTCTCGCCATTGTATGCTGGGGAAATACGCACACAGCAAAATCTCAAGAGGTGGGAGATCAGTTGTATTTTTACAAAGATAACAGATATTGCTGAAACATTTTACAATACTCATGCTTAGGATAAGTGCAGTTTGGATATTGCTTAGTTATGAACAGGAAGTATATTGTATTGGGTTTGGTCATCCCTCTTTAGGATGCAGACAAGCTGGAGAAATAAGAATGATAAGCAGCTTAGAAAATAATACCTATGAGCAAAGATTGAAAGAGCTGGGCTTGCTAAGTCTGGAAACAAGAAGATGAAAAAAGATGAAACAGTTTTTCAGTACATAAATACTGTTGAACTTGCTCAATGCCTTCAGAAGAAGATACGTTCTAGCAGTTTAAATTTAACTCTTGAGTCAAAGTGCTGGACTTCAAGGCTAAAATTAAGATACGAGGCACTTTGCAGCCTTATTCAGGTGAGATAGGAAAAAATTACAGATTTTATTGTTTCCATTTTAGTATTCTGTTTCTGAGATACATAAGACCACATTTGGAGGTTGTAAATGATAAATATTTTTAACTAAAGGTCTTTCGCCTTTAGGAGAACCCTTGATTGTCTCATGTTGGATTCCAAAATAATGATTGAGAGTTTGGGCAGACAGGATAGGTGTCAGGATAGCCTGAGTACTCCAATTTAGTTTTCTAAACTTTCTTCAGTGCGTATGCTGTCACTGCCACATAGAATGTCACTCAGTATTATTTCATTTACACAAGATGAAACCCAAACAGCTCATGTCCTTATACTATGGCTGTCATAGCATTAACAGAGTGAAGTTGCTTCCTGCAAAGACTAACGGATGCAGACCATCAGAAGATGAAGCTATAAAAAATGAAATTTCAACAGAAATTCATCTTCAAATACCTCGAGTGATGCTTTAGTTATTTCTTAGAATTTAAATAACCTATCTTTATCCCCTGATAAGAAGCAGAGCTCCACTAATATCAAGGAAACTATCTTAATTTAAACTTGCTGAGGATATGGCTGTGAATCACTTGAAAGAGCCAGAAATAGTTCTTACTCTAAATTTGCTTTTGATTAAAATCTCTTTTGTCAGCGCAGTTCCTTATCTGATGTGTTGAGGTACCTTGAACATAAGTTGCATTTCTTGGCTTTTTTTTTTTTTTCAAGGGCAGGCACTAGTAATGATGCCTGTGGGGAAAAAAGTGATGGAGAGATGTATGCAGCATAATGTAACAGGGCTGAATTTAGGTCTGGATCCAGCTTCGCTGGTGGTGGTGGTGTTATACATCAGCACAGCTTCTCTCTGACATGATCTAGAATACATATTTTGGGATGAGGATACCGAAATACAGCCAACATCTCTTCTGTCATTGGGAAGTTCGCCCTAGCTGCTCTATGTACTGCTTACAGGTAGGCTTCAGTAACAATTCCCCTCTTGCAAACATCTCCGTCATCTGTTTCTGACAATGTATGCTAGAGTCAATACAGTCCCACTGAGTAAAGAACTATAATACTTTAAAGTGACTCATGCACAGTAATTTAGAGGGTGGCTGCCTACAATTTCCAGATGCCATCAATCTACTTGGTAAGATAATTTCCTGCCGCCTTATGTATGGAGGAGGAAAGGATACACCATGAATTTCTGATGATGGGGATGATACTTAGCCTTCGTATAGTGTTTTCTGCCTTCAAGGCAGTTTACAAGTATGACTTAATGTTCATCATATCCATTGAAGTTGTTAAGTATTAATATCCCATTTTATAGACGGGGAAATTGAAGGAAAGAAGTTATCTAACTTTCCCAAGGCTTTGGAAGGAGTCACGGGAGTAATTTTCAATCCTCTGCCTAGACTATGTATCCCTTCTTTTCCTCAGGTGCTTCTGTATTTATCCCACTGTTTTCCAGCGTAAAGGACTGTACCAGTATTGGACACTATGCAGTGTCAGAGGGTGTGCTGACAATTAGAATAAGTAAATAATTGCTCTTGGATATTTTTTAGAAATTTGTAAGCTAAGAATTTGAAAACTTCTGAAAAATGTTCCCAAATGGTATTTAACGTAAGCACGAGAGATTTACATCAGGTGGTTAGCTCACTGGGAGATGTCAAAAAGTCTTCAAAAACCCTTCAGCCACAGGAATGAAGCCATGTAACCTCTTGGTTGAAATCCTACTCAATTCAATGTTGTGGGTTTTTTTCCATTAACTTCAGTGAACTTAAATGGAAATCTTGGAGGTAGCACTTGCAGAATTTTTTGTATTTATATATTTATTTTATTTTTGTCTATGTCTGCCATTGCTTTTAACTTTTCTATAGCCTGAAACAAAAATAGAAGTGAAGGCTGCAGATACAGAAGGCTTCTTTTGAAGCAATGGGGAGTCTACCAGGGAGATAAAAGTGGAAGACATTGATATTTGCTTAACAAACCCTGGTGTCTATCAGAAACATGTTTTATTAATATAAGACAATTCATAAAAGGTCAAAAAGTAAGAGAAAGCTTATTTACTCCATTCTCTTAAGCAGAATGTTGGCACAGTTGAATAGAAGTGCCAGACCTAATTAAAGGACACTTTTTTAATATGTGCAGATCTAAAAGCTATATTTTATACTGTGTGATCATCTATATGATGATCATTATGGTACAGAAATGTATGTAGTATTGAAGGGACTGTTCAGGAATTTGCAAAAAGTAAAAGATCGTGGTTTCTGCATGATAACAGCAATTAAATGTTCTTTGGCAAGAGCTACATTTTCCTACTTGATTTGACTCCTGTCTGGAACTTTTATACATTTGAGTCCATTCACTTGCCAACCAAATGCACATACAGTTGAAGGGTATGATTTCGTATACACCTGATGAAAAGATTGCACTTAAAGTGAAAAAATTAGCAAACTAAACATATTTCATTTGTATGAATTCAGTGGCTGTGAAAGCCAGAATTGGTACATAGTCACTATCGGCTCCTTTCCTAAGCTAGCTTTACTAATGGGTTTTGAGTCCCAAGTTTCAAACTTTTTCACAGATCTGGATCCCTAAAATGAAGAGAGATTAATCTATGCTGAATTAATTCAACTAGTTTTGGTAAGGTGAGTATTTTTTTAAAATGAGTTTTGTAGACTGGCATTCCTTTGTAATGCCCTCAGTATAGTGGCAGTTGATGCGAAAGTTCTATATGTGATTCATGAGGTGATCGGAGGCCAAGGCATTTAGGTTGTGTTTGGTGTGCTAGCACAGATGGAGAGAGGGGCTGTAAAGCAAATATACAACCTTGACTGTCCACAAATAAGAGAAAAAGGAAAAAAACATAGGCGGGAAAGAGAATGGAAAACAAATTTTAAAGGCTTTTTGATTCAAACCTGAAAGGATTTCTTAATGATTTCTTGATTCTGAATATTTTTAGAACTAAATTTGTGATTTCTGACTAAGGTTTCATTTGTAGAAAAATAAGCATTTAGCTAAACTAATTGTGTGCTTGTGGTGGTAGCCGTATTTGTGTATCCATTTCTGGAATTTAAAAGTAGTAACCTTGCTTAACACTTTCTTCTTTAGCTTTAATGATAGTGTGGTGAGCATTGACTCAAAATCCCCCAATGTTTATTCTTTCCCTCTGTTCTTTTGGTCATTAGGAGCATTTGCATCCTCCTGTCTTTGTGCAAGTTTGTTGTTGGTGTTTTTTTGAGGGTGGGTTGGTTGGTGTTTTAAGAATGGCTCTAGTAACTTCTAACTCACTGTCACATCATGGCGGAAGGTTGGCTATTTTGGAGTTAAATGTAAATTTTTTTTATTCTGGTAAAACAAGATAATGATCATTTGGGTTTGAAAAGTAGCTTTTCGTACTGATGTGAAAGCTAATGTTTAATTTTTAGTCAGCATATTTTTAAAAGTTTTTCATTCATTAATACCTTTGATGCAAAAAGAAATTAATTTCTAATGATAAGAATGTTTTTAAAATTTGAAAATATTGAAACATTTTAAAATTTTTCACTCAGCCTACTTTATTCAGTTTCTGAAATTTTCAGGGATTTAAAAAAATAGTGAAAATATTTTCACAGCTCAATTTCTTTTAGCAATTTAGTTTCATTTAGTTTCTAAGTGCTTTAATGGCAAGCATTGTAAAAATTCCAAGTTTTTAAGCTTCGTGTTCATTTGACTCTCCCGTAGAACTGACGTTTCTAATGACACAAATTGTTGGGCTGCCTTCTATCTTTCCAAAATAAGAATTACCTGTGTCTTAGAAAAGGTAGGGGTCAGACTGGGCCAGAACAGGCTAGCTGGTTGAAAACTGACAGGAAAGGAGACAAATGGACACATACTGATACGGAACCACATCTCCTCACCCAGACATATCCGCAGCCAAGCTTTCTCGGGCTTAATTCTGTTTCTTCCTCTTTCCGCTTTATGGGAAGATACTGTAGTTATTTTTGGTGAACTATGCTTTAGATGGACCATCAGTTCTCAGAACCGTATACACCAAAAAGTTTAAAACTCAAAAATCTGCAAGATTTGTTTAGCTTGAGAAGTAAATGAGTGCACGTTCATGGTTCATTTTACAGTCCCACATCTGCATGTGAGCTCTGTTGAATAAAAACAGTAAGTAATTTTTTGCTTCAGAAAACACTTGTCACTTATTAACAGTGCATTGCACTAACAAATGATTTGCAAGTTGAATATATTTATTGACGTTCCCTGTGCTTTTTAAATGTGATTGGTACAGTCCAGCAAACTGAGGCGTAACACGCCCAAGTGAGGTGCAGAATGCTTCAACTCTCTTACCCAGCTGAGAGTGCTCGCTTTTTCTGTACCAGCGGAACACTTTCCTACCTCTCTTTAGAGTGATGGGCATCCTTTCAAGACAGTTAACAGCCATTCTTTTTGCAAACTTGGCAACTACTACTGAAGTATGTGTGGAAAACAGCATTACCAGATGTTCAGTGTTGATGGATGTTCAGTGTTGATGGAAGCTTTTAGTGCCTTGGAGGGAAAAGTTACTTCTTTTCAATTCTGTTGCATCTAATGAGCGGAACAGTCCACTGCATCTTTCCTGCAATGGGAACATTCATACAGTCTCTCTATTCTGCTCCCAATATTCATAGAATTTGTAAGAACTTTATATTTTTAAGAGTTCTGCCTTCTACTAAATTAGGCCAAAAGGGCTAGTTGGCTATGAACTAACAAGAAAGGAGACAAATTGGCACTTGCATATACACAAGCACGGAAAAACGTTATGATTTCGTAAGGAAATCAGGCTAAAAGTAGCAGAAACCTTCACACCTGAAACACAGCTATGCCCCTCTAAACGTTCTCCCCTTCTCCCCTCCTTTTTGAGAGCATTTCGGGAGATGTGATAAGTAAAGACAAGCTTCATATAGCTGTTTACTAAAGCTCTTGGGGAAAGTCTAGCAAAATATGCTTTCATAAATAAACCAGAGTTAATTAAGAACCACTTGAAAAGCTAGCACAGGGGAAGGTTGGGAGAAAATTACCATGTAATGTGTATGTGGTTAGCAGAAGCATAATTCTAGCTGAAATGAGGCAGATACCTTACTGGGAGCTGGATTCATCCCTTCTTTCTCATGTTGGGTAGTGTCTTATTAAACAAATGATGACGTTAAATTTGATTGAACTACTTGGCAATGATAATGACATCAGAATAAGGCCTTTCCTAAGTAACTGGCATCTAAAAATGTGATAAAAGTCTGATAAAGTTACAGGAAAGGGTACTGTGTAATTATAAGAAAAGACAATTTTAATGCATGTGTTAATTTTCAAGTCAAAAGCAATGAGTTCTATAAGAAACACCAAGGGGATAGTGGCTATCTGTAATATAGTAGGGAAATTTAGTGCATTTCCTAAATCAGGTTTTATGTGGAATAGTTAGAAAAGGAAAGCAAACCTCATCCTTGAGAATAGGCTGTCTCAAAAGTTAGTAACTAGATGTGTAGTCTGTGCCAACGGACATTTAGACAAAGGTGGCAACTGTTACCGCCGTTACCATCTGCGGTGTGATTGCCTCCGAGAAGGCAGTTCGGTTTGAATCCACATCCTAGTGATAGGATGAGAGTGGCACAACTCCTACGAAGGTGTTTGAGAACTGGTCTCATTGGTCTGAACGTGGCCCAGTGGAAAGTGATGCTATTAAGTCTCTGCATAAATATGCCTGTCACAAGAATGAGGTAGTTTTGATAGATTTTAAAATTGCATTAGGGGAAAAAAGAACACCTTTGGGGGCCTCAGAGAAGCTTTCTTTTGGGCTTTCAGTGGTTGAAGGTACTAGGACATGTCAAACATAGGAGAGGTTCTCGGGAGATTGTGTCTTTTGACGTCCTCTGGCCTCGTGGCTGGTTTCTGCATACATTTCATGCGCAGGGAACACACCTGACTGATATTGCCTGTTTTTATTAGCACTAAATTTTGAGATGTAAAATCTGTACCATCATTTTTTAGTTCAGATCTGCTCACAAATTGGCTAATAGTGTCTCAGTGCTGCAAGACAGGTTATGTAATGACTCCTATCTATCTATCTCACCGGTTGGGAAAAGACCACGCATCTGGAAAAAAACGTGAAGAGAAAAGCTGCAGATACTTTGTCTTTTGCAGAAAATCTTTGTACTTGCTATGTTGTGTAAATGCCTAATTTGTTAGTCCCCTTTGGCATACTGGCACATCATCCAGTTGTGCTAACAAAATCAGTCATGATGAGGATGGCTTCACCTTCAAATAGGGATAAGTTACTTTTTCTCGGCTTGCGTCCTAGTGGGCTTCTAAGTAGAGAGGGGTCACAAAGTTTGTAGACATATTTCTTGGGGGGATTCCTTGCTGTCCAGTATTGGGACTTTCCAGAGTTTGGGATGCTGATCAGGTCTAGGATTTTGATTCAAGAGCATCTCTGACTCGTATTTAGGTTTGCTGCTGCTGCTTTTTTCTGAAATATTTTATTCAGGCATAGCATTAGACAAGCCTAGCTGCCGTATTGACTTTTGTTCTTGGTAGGAAGCCTCCGCGGACACAATACTGCTCCATAGGAGGTGTACTTTGGAGTGACAGTTTCTCCTGTAGTATTTGGCAGAGCCTCAGTAGAAGCTTACCCAAGCCTACCCTTTTCTTCTGGTTTAGGTACAGGAGAGAGACCTATAGGACTGACGAAGGCCAGTTTTCTACTGAAATGTATTTGCTCCTGTATTACATAAAGCAGAGTTTGGTTACAGCAAGACCTGTGGCTGTTGGCTTGTGAAGTGAGAATTTTAGGTAAGGATCAAAAAGAGAAACTATTCAAACATTGAAAAACAAGACAGTCGTAGCAGTTCTAGCTGCAGCATATGGTGTAAGGAAGTGGAGAGCTGGAGTTTTCTCTTGATACAGAAAAAAAAAAAATTACTAACCCTATTTGCCTAATTGTCCAGGCAAAGGACAGCTATTAGGCATTGCAGAATTTACATACATGCCTGACAACAAAAACTATTATTCTCAGAGGATTTCTAAGACTTGTGTGCTGTGGAAGCGCAGCTTGGAACACTATGTAGGATGTAAGAACTGTCATGCTCCCCTGTATGAGGTGGGCTGTCCTGTCAGTTCGCTGCTGAGCCATCCATTTAATTCAGACAAGTACTATCTATTCACATCTCAGTTAATGAAATATACTTGTTAAAATCCCTTGTTTTGAAAAAATCCATCTGTATTTTCTTTCACAGTTTTGGTATTTCTAATCATATTTTATATTGATATTCTGCAGTTTTTCAGCTCCGAAGTGTTGGCAAGTTTCATGATTTCACCAAGACCCCTAGGTGACATTTCAAATCAGCTGTTAAGAGAATAGTACAGAGCACAAGCGAGGAAAACTAAACTGATATAATCTGTTGCTTTACACAATCTGCTTGCTGAATTAATTTCACTGACTGGCAGCAAGTGAAAGGAAGGTGTGAACAGAAAGACTTGGTTAAATGGCAAGCTTTAACTTTATTTTTCAATGTAATGCTCAGGTTTAAAATCTGCCCATTATGTCTGGAGCCCGTGCTGTATAGCAGGGAGATGGGAGGATTCCATTTGCTTTAGGGATTTGGAGGGGGACATGGAAAAAAAAGGTAGGATTAGAATAAGTTTTAGTTCCTTCATGCAAAATTTTAGTCGCACCTCAGAACTCCCTGATGTGTTAACCAGTTTTTTATGTTCGCCGCCTTTTTTTTTTTTTTTTTTAAATTTTTGGCTGAGAACTGCTTGTAACATATGGGCTATCAAACTGGACTCCACAACTAAGTGCCATACACATCACTTGTCCTAAATATTATCCTTTTGTATCTGCCAGAAGCTAAGTACCTTCCAGCCATATGTATTTACAGACGATAAAAGGTCATAGTCATCTCTGAACAACTTTGCATGCTTAAAACACTACTGTGTTCGCTCATATTGCTGCCAAATTCCACGCCATATTAGCAGCCTCCTAACTGAGCTGCCTTGAAATATGCTACTCAGTATTGCCATTTCTATAGAGAAGGATGTGCCTTGAAAAATTGAATTTAAACCCAGTTTCAGGGAGATGCAAGGAAGTAAGAATCTACATTATTCCTTCGTCACGTTTCTTCATGGTACAGTTGGTGCACAGACTTGATTCATCCTGAAAGGTAGAATGAGCTTGGCCTGTTATAATTAGCTTTAGGTAGATTTTAAATGAGCTTGGTGACATCATATCTGGCTGCTTCTGCTTTTCCTATATTTCTAAGGCGTCTCTATTACTCATTGTGCTGAATGTGATTTGTAGTTCATTGGCGCGGTTTCTGTATTTAGTGGTTTCAAGTCTACCTTTACTGGAATACACACTGATTTTACTCTTTTATCCAGGGGAGAGAAACTTTTAGGACATCATGTCGTTATTTGGTCCTGGAACCTCATCATTCACCTCATCATCACACCCAGCATCTTTTGCTAGGCTATTGACAATCACCCATCTTCCTCTGTATCGTTTATACATCTAGCTGTTTATGTTTTGTCATGTGCAAATCTGTGGGTTTTTTTCGAAGCCGTTTTCTACTTACACAGGCAAATTTGTAATCCATTATATTGCTTTAACCTAAGGCCACTTCATATTTTTGATAGCCTTAATATAGGAAGTATTAAAGTTGCACAGAACCTCAGATAAATTGTGGTTTTTATTTGTGGCTTGTAAGAAGCTTATGTATTCTTTGCCAACATCTGGCAACTCAGAAGCAGGGGTGAAACCGAATGAAAGTTGCTCTTAGCTACAAATTGTGTTTGCTTCAGTGCCTAACAGTGTGCTTTTACACAGTGATCTTTCTACAGATCAGGCTTTCTTCCCTGGGTAGGATAGAGGCAGTAAATACTATTGCTGTGAGAGAAGGATGAAAAGAAAACTGCAAATGGAGATTGAAGAAGTGCTTTCTGTTACCCAGCCTAAATCTTTATTGCAAATTACTGCATTTTTTTCTTCGTGTTTGGTTTGGTTTTTTTTCTTCCCCCATTTGTTATTGATAATGTTGGTTATTACTCCTTACAAATTTTTATCAAGTGGAGGATTGTTCTCTCATTTCCCTCAATCTTTTTTGAATTGAACCAATTCAAGGCATCATAGGTAATTTTAACAAGATTTCTTCTAATTTTCTTTTCTCTTCTCTAGGTTATTTTACCCTTTTCTTTATTTTCCCTAAAACGCAGTATCTGCAGCTGAGTGCAGTGTATCAGCTCAGGTCAATTGGAGTGAAATAATTCTGCTAGACTTCCTATGCTCTATCTAAAATATCCTGGGGCCAACATTAATTGCTTATCCTATTTGAAGGTAACTCTGGTATCTGTTCTTTCCTCCCTCCAATTCCATTTTTTTATATAATCATTCTTCTTGAGTACTGTCTTATCCAGATTTCCCATCAGCGCTATTTGCAGCTTTTCTTGAAAATCTTTTTTCTCCTAAATTTAAGTGTGCTAGGCTAATTAGAACTGAGGAGCAGAATTTTTAAAAAGATGCTCCCATTCATCCGTGGTTCTCCTGAAATGTAATTAAATAAAAAAAGTTACAGTGCCTTATGCGTGAAAATTTTAGTGACCCATATCCACAGTACTTATGCACCATGGATTAGGTAGTTTTGATGTCACTAACCCTTATTCTGACCTTTATTTCAGCTGTTTTAAAATTATTCTGGGTGAATTATTAGTGGCAATCATAGAATTTCAGAAATACTTGTTATGGGAACCAGCTTTTCAGATAGCTATTTTCTTTGGCTAATCGGAATTAGTATCTCTTCCTTTCCCTTTCGTGGCCCATTAGAAATCACAAAGAGAGAGGACTAATGGTCTCTGACACTGAAACAAAGGTAAGGCACCATCCAATTTCCATGATAAAATACAAACAAGTCTTTCATTAACTTTCATGAAAGTTATTTCAGAGTGAGACCAGTTTTCTCCATTAAATAGCAGTAGGATTATTTCTCTAGACTTGCAGCTTGAACTATATTTAGGTCTGATCCTGTATTTGTTTTTCCAAGATTCCCACTGAAGTCAATTACATTTATTGTTAGTATATTATGGGCTTGGGGATTTTTTCTGTTTGACAGTTAATTGGTGTGTTATGAACAAATACCTCTTAAGGCCATGCTGTTTTGTACTACTTAAAATTAGTAGTATTTTTAAATTAAACAGTCATACGTCTTTGTGTATGAAGAAAAGGCTTGCTTGCATCATAAATTCAGACCACTTTTCAAACACGTCTGTGAGGTTCATTTTGCTTGACGTTCTCTTGTGGCAGTATAAGAATGATGTGTGTGTGAACTTTGGGCAGCAGAACGAGTGTGTCCCTGACTTCTAATACAAATAGATACCACGCCTTTTCTTTCATCTTTAAATGGGAAAGATGACACTGTGAACTCATTTACTTACTAATTGAGCAAATATGGCAACATCGAGTTTTAAAGCATGATAAATCAAACTGTGACCATGTCTGCTCCTCTGTTTGTTTGCTCAGCCACTGGCAGCAGCGTAATCAATTACAGCCTCCCCAGGGGTGCATTTAGTCTGCTAAGAGCTCCACGGGGAATATATTGTTTCACAAGCAGTCTGGGGCTTCTCATCCAGCCTTAGCATAAACGCTGGGTTTCTGTGAAGCTGCAGCTTTGTAAGGCTCCTACCTAAGCTGCTTTCTGGCAGAGGTCAATGGAATTAACTGTTTTGCATTATTTTTGTAAATTAGGCCTCTACACCTGTTTATGCGCAAAGCTGTTCCTCAGAAAGCTATTTCCCCACTTTCTTCTTCAGTTTCCATTGAAGAAAAAATGTCTTTGTCCTCAGGGAGAAGGAACAAATGAATTTTTCACTCGTCCTATTCCAATGATCTCTTTCAACTCAGTGACGTTTAAAAAGTTGTATTATCTATAAACATACTACTAGGATATTCCACACTGCATGTTAACCTGGGTAATGAAATGTTGCAGTAAATATCTGTTAACTGTGGTTGCAATACCTAAAAAAAACAGAAAGAAATGATCTTGTCATTTGTCATCAAGCGTGAAAAAGACACTCTATGACAACTAGAGTTTCCTATTGAAAAGGCAGAGAGTTTTAATTCGTGGTTATGTAATCATGCTAAAGGAAGATCCGTCAGCCCTTCCGTGCTAGCTAGCTTTGAACAGAACTTGTTTGTTGGAAATCACTTCTGTCTGTGCTGTCTGGCAGCTATTTAAGACTTCACAACGTGCACATAGCACTAGAAAATTCTGCAGTAGTTCACAAAACTTTTCCACTTACTTCTTCCAACCAAGTTTCAAGGATTCAGTGGTACCAGCCGTCATTTCAGACCTATGGAGGTCAATATTGACAGCATTAGTTTTCTTTGAGTCACTAACTTGACCTTTATTTTAATATGAAATGAAAAGGAGAAGAATAATTCTTGGTGGTTAAGAAATGTGGGAAAATATTACTTTCTCATCTGTTCTTATAAGGGCAACCCGATTCCACTTTCCAGTAAAGCAGCTATGTTAGGGACTGTGTTTTGTCAACTCTCAAAAAACATTTCATAAACTGATTTCTTATAGCTTTCTCGTTTGTTCTTCGTGAAGCCCAAGAAGCTGGTTTTGATGAAATTAAGATATGTGCTATAATTGCTTTTATTATTCACCATGCTACAGTAAATTCTACTGGAATTCATAAAGTGAAAAGCCATCTTTCATAAAGGTTTTGTATATAAAGTGTTCTATGCCTACAGAGTAAAGTACTTATTCTTGCTATCAAATACACTGTGAGAGTACTGAGGAGCCTAAACTAGGTTTGAGAGAGCCTGAATGGTGTGGCATATTCACGGCAACAATGATCCAAGAAAATGCTGAAGTATTTTCAGTTATTTCAGTGTTCTTGGGAAATACCAGTAAGGTAATATTTTTCATAGACTTATGGCTTAGGAAATTAATAGATAATCTGTGCAAAACTGGTCTTGAGTGAGTTCCTAAACCCTACTCTGCAAGGATGAGCTCTCAGTATTCATCTGCACATCCACAGCAATTTTAGTGTAGGTATGGATTGGCAGTTGAACATACTAGATTTCATTATTAAGTTCAACCAAGAGTTTTCTATAAACTGTTAATGTGAAAGTAAAGGCAGAGACAAGAGTTTTCAGGGTAGATCTATCAAAGATGGTATTTGTCAGTTGCTCTACACTCACTCCCAACTTAGGTGGGTCTTGCTTTGTCTGTTTTGGTAGTTCTGTTCCCCTCAGATTTCATTAATATTTCTCATGCACACTAATGGAAGAATTTTACAGTTAGGCTTGTATGTTTTTTCCATAAAGAACATGTCATGCTAATTTTTGGCAGTAGTGACTTTGTTTCTGGATTTGTCTTTAACTCTTTGACTTGTAATTACTTCTGCAGTCTCAGTTCCAAGGGCCCTTGATATAATCTCTCTGCTTCCTTTTCACCCTACTCCTCTCTCCTTATTCCAGATGAAGTGAACTGTGATGCACTTCCTAAAAGGTCCTATAGATGAATTGTGTGTGTCTGAAGCCAGGTTGTTTCAGCAGGACCCCTAAATTATTGTCTTGGTACCTCTGTGCTTTTTCAGTTTAGAACGAGAGAGACCGAGGGGGTGGAATAAAACCCAACAAAAAACCCTGGAAGAAAACTTTGTCAGGTATGGAGCTAAAGATGAGCCAGAAGGTGCGACTTTTAAGCAGCTGAACAAGGACAAGTGCCGAGAGAATTGCCAAAAGGCAATTCTTGTCTCTATTTAGTGTCATTGAGAAACATCAAAGAGCTTCAAAGATAGTTTGGCTGAGCAGGTTCTGCAAAGAAACAAACTGCTTATTTACAGACAAATATAAATGGCAATTCTGCTTGTAAAGAGATTCTTATTTCATTTTTGAATTATTACTGCTTGATTTGCAGAACTGGAGCTGCTGCCATTTAGTTTATGACACAAATTAATTTCTGTCCATTTGTATCGGTGAAGCATGTGATCTTCTAGCCAAAAGCTGCAAAGACATCAACTTTAAATCTCAGAAGTATGAAGTCTGTTCCGAACATTTATATAAAATAATGAGATAAAGAACTGAAAATAGAACAGTGACAGATTTCTAGAACCTGAACAGCTTTTTTGCAAATTGGCTATTTATGGAAAACTCATAGCCAAATGTTCTTCCCCAACGCCTTGCTAAACTGTGTCATGTTACTGGAAGTCTAAAATCTGTCTCCACTACACATTGCATACGTTGTAACTGCTTGTTTGCAGTCTGGTAGGCACACAGAGCCTTCCTGTCTTGTAGCCTACTGCTGTGAATTAAAAACCTTAGTGATTTGAGCAGCATGGAAGTGTTTGTAAAGTAGCGGTGGATGGGACTTCTTAAGAACTGCAGGGAGATGCTATAGAGGTAGGAGGCTTTCTGGGTGGAGCTGGGGCCCTCAGTCCTGGTTTCATGCCCCGTTTAATCTAAGTGTGTCCTTGAGGTGCTTGGGCTGAGCCAAAGGAGGGAACTCATCCAGCCTAGAAGTAACTTGATAAGAATTTAAAAACAGCAGAAAAATTAGTTTTCAGTTGTATCAGTGCCCAGTGCAAAACTCCAAATTCTGCTCAGTGTGCCCAGTACCAGGTCTAGTGCCAGCGCAAGAGAGGGAGAGAAAATCCCCACTGTCTTTCCCATCCTCTTTCTCAATGGTCTGTAATTAGGTCAGTTTAAAGCAACTGTGAAGCTGCAGCCTGGGGTGGAAAAGATCAGCAAATTCTCCTCCTTGATAAGGGTTTTTCTCTCATTATCTAGTCTGCTAATTTTCCTGAAGGCCTTGCAGACAATACATAGACTTTTGATTGTCTTGTGTCAGCAGCAGAGTCTAGCTTGTGGGGTGAAAGCATGCCGAAGGCTCAGTCCTCTTTCCCCTGTCCTTGCCTGCAGCACCCTGGAACTTCCTCCGATGCTCCAAGCCTCCTGGTACTGCTCATTAGCACCTTTCTCCTCACTTCTTGACTACTTCAGCTACCCCATTGCTCCTTAGGATTTATTCCTGCATCTCACTGCTACAACACTTTGCAGCTGGAAGTATTACTGTCGTCAGGGAGCTTGGAGAGTAGCTTTGCATCTGCAGTTGCTTTTGGAAGCTGAGGTAGTTAAGAACAAACAAGCAAGCTAAACCGAAATCACAGAGAAATGTGGTTTTTGTCATGCTGAAATTGAAACATTTCATCAGCTGGATGAATCGAATCAAACAAATGATTTAAAGAGAGTGGGTAACGGGGTAGATCAGACACTGATTTGAGACAGTGGTGATAAACTTTAAATCCCAGTTCTGCCTCATTTTGAAAATACCAGATTTATTAAAAAAAAAAAACAACAACCAAAGCTACCCAACAGTCAGTCTCTCTCTCTCTAATTATCTATCTCGGGCAGAGCTCAGGACTTAAGAGTTGATTTTCTAAGAAATGTTTAGAACAGTGTCGCAGGCACAGGGAAAATATCTGAATGATCTGTCTTCATCCTTCCCTAGAACAAAAATGGCGTCAAAGCCTCAGCAGTGTTTTGTCGGATCTAAATACAAATTCCCTCTGGAGAAGGGAATCATTAGCAGTACTCACTGGTAAGTGATAGACCTCACAGTTGTTACCTAAGGGAAAAACGCCAAGTCATTGTAAATCTTTCCGGGGTGTCTGTTGTTTCAGCACAGCAGCCTGCTGGCTAATGAGTGCTGGTTCTCTTGCGTGAAATACTGTTTGTTATCCTGTGTTCTCTGGGCTGGAGGAGGAGTCTTGAATTTGGGGGAGCTTTGCTTATCTTAAAGATTTTTTTTTTTTTTCTTTCTATTTTATTCCCAGTCTTCTGTGTTTTCAGACCTAGATAGTGATGTCCTTAGCTCCTGTGGAGACAAGTTACTCATACAGGATCGTGGAAACACCATTGATTAACATTAGCCAATATAAGTAAGGGGATCACAATCCGGCCCTTGAGGTTGTGGTTTTTTTTCCTTCTTTATAACAATTTATAACGCATTTAAAGGAGACATTAGCCCTGGCTAATTCTAGACCCAGGCAAATCCTTCACAACAAATCATTTCCTCTAGACTTTATTTTTGCTGTTGGAATGTTGGGATGTGGATCCTAATGCCATATTAATAAAATTTCCATTTATATTCTTTTTTTCAGTATTGTTGATCAGTAATGTAATTTTTCTTTCTTGAGGTTTGATTCTGAAAATAAAAAAAGAGGAGTGTTATTATATTAGTATTAGGTGGATGAGTCATGTGGGAGAACTCAAGTTTCCTGACTGCTCAAGTAGATAGCCATTTTTGGCTTGCATACAGATATAAAAAGTTTTCAAAAAGTAAGTTTGTGACTCGGGCCGGGAAAGCGTAATCGCCCGTGAATGTATGGGAAGTAGACAGAAGAAGGGTTGTTAGATTGGTAATAATGAATCAATTTAAAAAGACTGTTCTGGAAAATCTGCACGATTTGGGCAGTCCTAGTTATTACGATGAAATGCAGATTGCATCTATGTGCAGATTTGTTCAAGGATCACTGTAAGCAGGATGAATTGCTATTGCACCATTGACAGAGCACACGGACTTTGAGCTGGTCTTTAAATTATGCCCCTCCTTGAAATTATGTTAGAATAATGATGCAATATAAACCTCATGAGAATATCTTTCTGAGCAAAATTCTCTCTCAGATATTTTTACTTAAATGTTTGGCTTCCTCAGAGACCCTCAACATGGGGCCCCTTTGTGTAGTTGGCTGATAGGAACTGTCATGCTGTCTTTCTGCTTTAAAGGGAATGTTGCGTCAGTCCTTTTTGTATTTTTAAACAGCAATTAATTTTTAAAGCATGAAAAATAGATAAATTAGAGTCATCCTCATATTTTTAAAGACACTTGTTCTGACTAAGAATTGCTTAACGTACTACCCTTGCTTCTCTGAACAGTAATGCTGAGTCACTGTGTGTTATTTGAAAGACCATATGCTTCTGATTAACATGAAGTGTAATGTATTAGAGCTTTTCGGACGTTGAAGTTTGGAGCTACTTCTGTTTTATGCCATTGAAGCTGACTGGAGAATCTAGTCAAACCAAGGAAATTTTTTTTCCCATGCACCAGCTGATCTGGCAGCTATAGCTGCATTAGAGTGCTTACTAAATTAAAGCACTGTTGGGTTATGGGCTATGCATTAATGCAGATATATTAAAAGTCTTCTGAAGATGTTGGCAGAATTCTTATATTGCTAAATGAAATACAAATTAAGATTTAATTGCTAAATCCAAATCTCTTCTGTATTATAAAGCTTTTCCTTTTCTCTTACTGTTGTTAGAGAAGAAGTACTAGCATAGCATATTAAATTAACGTTTCTTCTAGAAGTCACAATGGTACTATATAAGTAGAGCTGCTCAAAAAAATCTTGTAGAAGTTAATAGAAAAATATTTTAAAGCTTTGCAGCAGAAGGTCTAATTATAAGCTGCCTAACATGCCTGGGCAGGAAATGAATGCCCTTCAGTTCCTTCAATGTCCTGAACAGCCTCACAACAGGGGGAGATTACTTCTCCCAGCACTGGGTTTAAGGCTGAAGAGTGGGCAGGCACGACTAGGAGGAGGGTTGAAGGTCTCCATCTCATCGACCCCTGAGACTGTGGGCAGCACAGTTAAGCCAGCTTGCCAGGCAAAATGCTCTACACTAACCACTAGCGGGAAGAGAGGCAGACTGCAGCAGACAGCGCGCAGGCCGAGAGAGGGGCCTTGGGCCGCTGGCACCCACGGTCATGTAGAATTTTTCCAGATCTGAGCATGCTGTACAACTTTTAGATATTTAGAATGTAGCTTTAGAACTAGCCTAAATCAGTTTGTTTCTTTCCCCCTAAGGCTCTGTTCAAGGAAATAGTGATTAAAGTGATGATGGTGGCTGTGAAGGGTTGGGTTTGGAACGAATGAGTGTATTCCTTGTTTTCTTCGCTCTTGTTTTTTAGAACAGATTTAAAGATCTATTTGTATTTTTTTTCCTCCTTTGACGTGTATGCGTGACACACTATGCACAACTTTTGTTTAGATTTATAAAACTGCAGTGCTTTAGTGAATCTCTAAGGCTTTTGTGCCTGATCTTGATTAACACAGTGCCCTTCCAAAGAAGAAACTGCTACAAGGTAGGAGCAGAAAACAGCCACCGTACCTGCGTTTCAGTGCAATATTTAACACTGCTATATTAAACTGCAGAGCTACAGTCATCTGGTTTTTTTCTTTTAATTCCTTTGTGTGTCCAAAAGTGCTTGGATTCTTCTCTTCATTATCCTACTTTCCCTCTTACTCCCCTCCTCTCCCCACTCTCTTAACTTTACTCTCTCTTTCATTTCTACTTTAAAAGCTCATCAACAGGGACGTGCTGTACAAAACCAGAAGCTTGCCTTGAGGTCACGGACCTTGGGCCCCCTGTGTGGGTCGACAGGGAAGCTTGAAGGGGAGAAGGAAAAGAGCTGCCTTCTGAATCGGGCATGGGCAGCCTGGCTGTTGGGGGAGAGGGGCAGTAACAAATAGAAGCAGAGCTTCCTGGGGGGGCTTTTTAACAGGGTGTCCCCCTGCCCGTCTCCTTCCTCCTTCGGTGAGCTCTTAGGTCAGTCCTCCTTGAGGGCATGCGCTTACGTACAGCGTACGTACAGACGTATGTACAGACGTACAGTCTTCCCTTTGCTTAGGAAAAGGGTGAGTTCATAGATCCTCACTGCCTGGAAACTGGCTGGCTTTCTCGACCAAAAACTTTAAAAGTGTACTTGTGTTAGGTGTCTGCCATGGTGTCAGCTATCAAATACCTATTGGAGTGTGATGAATAAGGGCTGGGAGAATTTTGAAGGTAGGGGAACAGCGATGGTGGAAGAAAAACAATGTGTCTATTTTAAACTAGCAACTTGGGATTTGTACAATTATGGTGTTCAAGCAGCAAAATAACACCACTCCAGGAATTAATTTTACCTTGAAATAACAGAAGTGAGTTGGAGGAAGTTGTCAGTGAATGGCTGGAGCTAACTTTGTCACAGAACCACATCAAAAAATGTTAAATTCCAGTATTTAAAGAAGTACCCATCAGTGCCCAATTCTGTTAACCTTTGAAAATCCTAGCTGAGAGATATGGGATTGAGAGTCTAGAAAGCTGGATTTTGTTCTCTGTGTGTGACAATTTTGATTTTACATTTTACAAGTCAATCTGTCCACAATGGATATAATTTTAAGAGGTTTCTAGATCTTTAGTTAAGAACTAGTTGTAAAGCTCTCCCAGTTGTTAGTGGAGTCCTGCACAAAGTTTCAATAGCTTTGTGAGGTGTGACTTGGCTTTACAAAAGTCTCCCTAACCCTTTGTCAAGACTCTGTAATTGCCAGTTTGCCTGTTACTTTGGTTCTTTATTATTGCTCGACGCACATTGTGTGTACTGGTCCCCAGTTCCTTGTGTTCAAGGCTGCTTAATAAGAACCTGTGTCACGCGTGCTGCCTTCTGATCTTCTGATACGGGTGCACTTTCAAAGCATTAGATGGCACGCCACAGGGATTAGTTTTACTTATTTTATCCTTGAATTTCTTTTGAATTTGGGGGTGCATTCTGGCTGGTGCTGATGAGTTCTTATAGTTTATTTTTTCAGTTTATTCTGGAATGAAATGTCATTTCTCTTTTGGTCAGATTTTCAGCTGCATCATCCTTTGGGAAGGATTTATTTATGAAAACCTCCCAAAGATTTTCTGCGCTGAATGTGCAAAAAGACTCCTGTAGTTTTTCTGCAATCACTGTGTCTTCTGTGGATAGTCTGCCTTGATGATCCCACAGACTTTGACAGCCTTCCTGCTCTTGATGAAAGGATAAAGAAGAAGTGTTATAGCTTACTGTATTGTTGCAACTTGCTCCTTAAACTCTTTTGTGGTCTGTCATACTGTGTTTTTTACAACTAACCTGCCATGATTTATATTCCTTTCTGTTATACTGATCTGCATATGCCATGATCTTTTTTGACACTGTTGTTTCTTATACCCTCTCTTAACCTGCCGTTTAAACACAATGGCTTTTTTTTCTGTTAGTCTTTCAGCAGGTTTTTTGAGGTGGGTGGTATAGGCTTGCTCTCACTTTCTACTATGCTATGTTTACATAACCTTCGTGCTACTCACCAATACTTACCTTTTGATATTTTGTTTTCTTTTAATAAGCTTTCATTTTTATTTAGCTCACCTTTTTAAAATCAAGTGGATTTGGGGGGGCTTTTGTCTACTGTAGAGATGGTGAATCTAAATATATCAGGGTCTCTCTTACAGACTATCTTCTTGGTAGTAATATTCTCAATGAGGTCCTCGACGTTGCTGATGACGGTGTCGCAAGTTAGTTTTCTCTTAGTGGGTTCCCTGTCTAGCCACTCCATGAAGTACAATCTACAGATTAGGTTGGCACCACAGCATGTCTGAAATAACTAAACCCTACCATTATTGCTAGTTTTCCTGTGCTAGCAATTATTCTGATTTCTCTGGGCATGACAGGGTCGCTGTTGCCAAATGACAAGAGATAAGATTGTCCTTAATAATATATTTTTCCTGTATTTGGACATGGACTTTCAATTTTGTAGAGGTTCTATGTTATTTATTGCTGCATTTCACCAAGCTCTGATTTGATTCTCAGCTATTTGTAATATGCTTTCTTAAAACGATCTCTCTATTGACATGAGTTATCACATCTTTTCTTTATCCTTTATGCCCAAGTACTAGTGTACCAACAATTGATCTCTTTCCTCCAAATGTTTGACGTGCTTCAAAACATTCTTACAAGTAGGTGTTCTAGTTTACCCATCTCCTTTTTAACCTTCTCAGCATTTGTAGAGAAACACATGTATATTTGGTTTGGTTTTCTCCTACCTCTTTTGGGAAATGCTCTCACTGTTTTGTGTTTGACTTTGGCTGATATCTTTTCTACCCTTGTGCCTGTGGACAGACAGGGGAAAGGAGACATGAAGTCTCGCCACACGTATGTCTTTCTCTGGGGATCCTCTGCTTCGTTTACAGACTGTCAATACTCAGATGAATTTTGCAGGTAGACTGATGAGCGTCTGTGCTCTGTTATGGATTTATGTTTATGGGGGCGAGTGACTCAAATTAATGAAATTTCAGTCACTTCCTTAAATCCATTTCTGAGTCAGCCTTAGTTAATATGTTTGTCGTAATTGATTTAGAGCATAGCTGCAGATGCTGAGACTGAAGACTTGCCCTGAAATCCACAGAAGGCCATGGGACATTGTGAGGCATGCTGCTTGTTGATAGCATTAGATACATTTTTTTTTATACTATTCTAGTTTCAGCTTAGAAATACAAGGCAGGTGATATAAGGACAAGTGGGAGCTGCAGTATTTTTAGTGAGAAAAGACAATGTTTGTGTCATTATGCAACCTGGCTAGTGAAGAATAAGCTCCCAAACAATTAGGGTGGTTTTTCCATACTGCTTTGCTCTAGAAATTTGACCGAATCTTTTCCTAAAATAATCTTAAAATAGTTGGCAATAATGTGTCCTAGAGAGAATAATGCAAGACAATCTTTAGTCTTATTTTTGCAGTGAGTTGCATAAAGCTGTATAATGAAATAGGATTTTGAACCACAGCAAATTTTGGACTCATGGCAATCATGTTCCTTCCTTTCTCTCACCACCAGGTGCTGTTTTATAAGTACATAACATTTTATATGCAGGCAGAGAACAGCTGATTTATTACAGAAGTGAGAGAATATTTAGCCTTCTAGGAGGCTGTAAGGACAACATTAGCACAAATACATTTAATCTTGATCTGATAATAGCAGGCAGATGAACTAACAATATTCTGTATTACATGGAAATTTCTGTAACCTAGTTGCAAATGGTTTTTCATTTAAATTTTGTTTGCTTAAATTGATTACAAAAAGAAAAAATAAACCCTGCTCTGTTGGCACCTGCAAGACAGATGTTTCTCTTTTTTTGTAAATTAAGGTCTGCATTTTATTGACTATGAAAATTGTAGTATTTCTACTTTTGCACAAGACAGCTAGTTTTCTAAAGCTTCTCTCTCAACAGGTGTCTTATAATGGCTTCATCTTTTGAAAAGGTATGCCTTTTCTAAATACCTATCTACAAATGTTTGAAGTACATTAAGAATGAACGCTACACAGAATGGTGAAGGGAAAATGTATATGAACAATGTTCAAACCAGAGCTAAACTTTTAAAACCCTGTTCTAGCCACCTAAAGAGAAATTGCCTGTGGAGACCTGATTCTTAAAATCCCCCCTATCAAAGTAGTCGTCCGAATGTTATTTTAAGAACATCCATCACCTCACCCAATTTGATGGAATTAAGCAGAACTATTCATACCAGTAAGATTTTACTGTGTCTAATTTAGATGGATGAATGATAAGAGACTTCATTCATAATTTAGAGATGGAGTTTGCTCCTGTGAAGTGAGGTGTGGTTGCCTGTCCTTTCCTCCCCCACATGCCTCATGCCAGCAATACACCTCTGGAAGAGCAGTTCAGGTGCTCGTGTTTGGATTTGGTAGCCCAGCTATAAGCACACAGGCTTCTGTCTTCCTTTGAATGCTAATCCAGTTCTGTGTGGATTACAGTGCCATGAAGAGATCTGGACATATCATTTAATGGTATTTAATTATTGTAGTTAATAAGCAGTGGCTCCTGTTTTTATATATGTAAGATGTATAAAAATATGTTTACTTAGAATGTGTTAATGGTGTCTCTATTTGTGGCATAAAGAGGGCAAATTATCTTTTTAGTGAAAAATAGCTCAGAACAGACAGTATTAGTTTTTGTTAGATGATGTTTTAATAGGATAGCCAAAAATGTGACTGGTCTCATATATGTGTTCTATAAACAAATAATTTATATAATGTTATTTTTCTTCTCTTTTTTGCTCTAGTATGGAGGCATTCATGCATGGATTGTTAGAATACAGACATTACTTGAAGTAAATATGCCTTTATCTGAATATTGGCTATGCTTGTAAACTTGCATGCTATTTGTGTCTAGTATTACATACACTTCTATTTGCCAATTGTAAAATAGACAGATTTTTATTTTTGTCATTTACATGCTTTTGCATTGTACGTCAATAAGACTCTAATCAAATTTAATTCTACACCCATTACGGAATGGTAGTTTTTAACATAGTAAGTCTTGATTTTCATATTCATCTCACTGATTTCCAAAGGGAAAGTGAAAGAACTGTATTCTCCCTACAGAATGATAGTTTTGTAATAAACTTTTCTAGATTTAATCCAGTGCATATGAATGAAGATAACAGCTGTATCTTTACACTCTTAAGACTTAGTGCTTTGTAGTATGTCTAGCCTAATATAAGCACATCCTGTTGGAAACTAGCACTAAGCGTAATTAGATCAGAAAACAAATAAAATAAGGATAGCATTATGGGATTCACCTGAATTCACCAAAGAGAAAAATTCAGAACCACTGCTGGAAAGTCCTCCTTACGTGTTTCCTGGGAGATGGTACAGTAGATACTTGAAATATGGCACATAGCTGCTTTTTGTCAGTGTCCTAAATGTCATGGCAAGTAGCTGTGTAAATGGGGGCTAACTACTACCGTCTTAGGTGCTTAAAAGTAGCACCAACCCAGAAAATAATTTTTTTTTTTCTTAGAAGAGCTTTACCGCAATAGCTAATCAGTACTGTCTGACAGGGTAAAGAACAGCACACGGACAGAATTTATTGGGACTCTCAGGCGGCCTTTGCTAGGGCTCCTCATAAGAGGCTATATAGGAAACTAAATAGTCCCGAGGTGAAAGGGGAACTGCTCTTCTGGGGTAGGGACGGGCTGGAGACAGAAAACAAAGAGAAGGAATGAAGTGTCAGTTTTCCACATGGCAAAAGGTTAACAGCAGGGAGCCCTCAGGTATTCAGGCAGGTTCATGCGGTACAATTTGAAGTCTCTGTGAAGAGTCAAATGGCAAAAAGAGCAGATAATACACATTTGTTTAGGTCTGCCATCCTAGGAAATGCAGCCAGGACCTTCCAGAACTCGGCAAAGCTAGATGAATGAGCAGCACCATACCAAGCAAAATTAATTGACAAATGTAAAGTAATGCCAGTTGGCAATGGCAGTAATAATTTGAACTATAAACATCTGCTGTTAGTATTTAAGCAAAGTGTTAGCAGTGAAAAAGGAGTATGTCATTTCCTTCTGGACACTCTGTTCAGAAGGCTTGGTCAGAGTACAGCGATGACATAAACGGGCTTATACGTGATAGACTAGTAAATACACTGAAAATTAATAAAGGCCTCGGTGTAAATATTTCACCTTTTCTCTTGAGTCTATATTCAATTCTTATTATGTAATATCGAGGAAGATTAATTGAAATGGAAATGGTTTGGAGCTTGCTGAGCGAAATGTTTAGAAGCATTTGTTTCAAGGGATACGGAATTGATTTTTAAAAGGACCTATTAAAATCTTTTTATCCACAGTCTATAATTCATCTGTAGAACTTGCTGCCAGTGATGTTAAGGTTTGAGTAGAATTTCTGTATAAAAAGATTTTTATTTCTAAATGCGTAATGAGAACACTTACAAGTATGTTATTTAAAATTAAAAGTATGATACGTGATCCACGTGCCTGAAGGGGTAATAGGAAAGGGCTAAGACAGTAGCATCTTTTTCTCTAACTATTGTAGCCTGTCTTTTATTATTTTTTTAAAAATACATACTCCTGCCTGTTCTTAGACACGGGTTACCCACAGTTAGAAAGCCTGCTAGGCAGGTCTAGTATGACATTTCCTAGTGTGATTGTGATACCCTTAGATCAGGAGAAAGCACAAATAGCTAAATGCCCTGTGATATATGAATGCATATATGAATGAATATGTATTCCTCCAATTTATGAGGTATTGCAATTGTTGGTGCTTCTGCAAATGCATCCCTGAATGTAAGGTAGATTATTGTATCGTGTATCATCATGATCTGAGCTTTTTAAACAGAGGCACAATGGGATTAAAGAAAACAATTTTCATGTTGGTATTTGTTTTACTTTGATTCTGAGTTTCTCTAGAGCCATAATCTCATTAGTATTCCAGCTCCTTTGTAATGCTAATGTGGTCAACGGAAGTTGGAATAGAATTTTCAACTTGTGCAACACCACTTATACCCCCTTCTCACCTGCCATCGTGTGTTGCAGGGAGAGATGGAGAAAAGCAGCATTTGGCAGTTTGTAGCTGGTCCCCATTTAGGAATGCAGGAGAACGCTCCTGAGCTGCCTCTGCTGTAGGGGATGTGGTTTCTTCACGCAGAGGGTAGGGTAGCACGTTCCTTGGCGTAGTCCGGTTCCTTCTTGATAATCCCCTGTTCTTTCTGCATGGACAAGCCTGGCTCTGTGTGCTCAGCCTGTGCCACTTTATTATACTATTTCTTATATTAAAAAAAAATTTTTTTTTACTATTTCTTTCAAGTTGTCTGATTTTTGGATGACATATCTTTCATTTCTGTATGTAGTATTAGTGGTGAAGCCTAATACCGTTGTGTGGTCATTGCCAGGATAGATCACTGCTTGTCTTTATTTCAGCTGGATTTCATTAGTTTATCGTAGACAGATGTGTTTCAATGCTACTTGTTGGTACTAATGTAAATACTAGGATCAAAATGGGTTGCTTTTGAACAGTAAACTTGGATCTTTTGGAAATGATAACCACAACGTTGGTGTGCTCTTGCCAAGTCATGTGGGTAGGACAAATAGTAGAAATCCATATATAGGGATTAGCAATGAAACTGAACTTTGTCTGGCACTATAAATACAAAGTTATTATTTCAGCTGTTGTTAATAAGAAGTTCATTAATACTAGATTATTAGATGCTAAATACAAAATCTGACTTTAGTCATTTTCTCAGTTTATAGAAAGTACTCATCTGAATAGACATTTGCAGTAATAATTTTACAATAACCTGACTGTACATGAATCTCTAAGCAATCATGTATTCCCATCAGATTATGAGCCACTTTAGAAAGAATAGCCATAATTCACAAAGTGGAATGAGTCTTTTAAAACTAAAAACCTCAAACTCTGAATTTATTATGGTGGTCATAATTGCTGGAATGGATATTGTGTGAGTTTTGGTTTATTTTATTGGAAGATGTACAATACTTTCCAATGCGGTGTTGTTCTGCTGTCAAGCATAATGTTTCCCTAAAGTTCCGTAGGCCACAATCATCTGTTTTATATTTGTCAATGCAGGAGGAAAGCCTGCCAAACCACAACAGGCCTACGTGATTTCTGTGGCGATTATAAGCTCTGAGTAATTTTATGTTATGGTTTGACAGGCTATAGATCTTCAAGCAACACTTCTGAAAGTGTGCTATTATGGGATTAAGGTTATGTCTTAATATAAAAAATTCTGTACCTTTCTAAATTCAGATGGTAGTGTCTGGGGTTGCTCCCTTGCTGCTGCATAATCCTTCACTCTCACTTCATCTGACTCATGTCTCCTACCCAATTTCCACTTTCTTTATGAGTAAGAAAAAACAATAAAATAATACTAATGAATAAACTTTAAAAAAATGGAGTAAGGATATAGAAGGAAAAAATATATAATTTGCACTCTATAAAATGAGATTATGTTAATCTGACAAGCAAAAACGTGATCAGCACTGCTGCTGAAGTAGGGGCTAGACAGTAGCTAAGATGAAGATGTAATTTTTACCACATATGTTGGGGTGAAGGCCATTCCCATTAGGGTTTCCTGAACTGCAGCTACACAGTTTAGGAGAGCCGCACTCCCTGGCACGTTTAAAGCTGTTTGGCGCACCTGAGAGTTCCAGCATACCTGCCTTTGGGAAAGACCTATAAAGTTGCTCCCACGGTTGTGAGGCACCCATCGCTGTGTGTGATGCGTGTTCTTCCCACCATCTCACAAAGAGGTCACTGGTTGCAAAAAGTTCTTAGAATGCAGTGAGGGGTAGCCCTTTTCCCAAGCACTGATGATGTACAACATTTATTTGAATACCAGTTTCAAGGTATAAACAGACATGGAAATCCCCTCTGGCTCGATTAAACAAAGCTGCCCTGAGTTGCGTGGAATAGGCAGTCACATAGATCGGAGCTGGGGCCTGGCAGTGGGAGGCTGAGCATCTGCTCCCAGTGCTGCCGTAGTCTGTAGGGAAACCAGATCAGGTGTCTTTTCCGTATAAACGGCATTAATAATGTCATGTAAAGTGTTTCAAGACTCTCTAATGAAAGGTGCTTCAATATTTTTATTGTTAAGATTACTTTAAGGAGTGACATTTATTTCTAATTACAGCTAATTAATTCTATTATGAAGCAGTTGGGGATGAATGTTATAATCTTTAATTTATTAATTAATAGATACCTGACTTGATGAGCTGTTTATTTCCAGTTAGAAATTCCTGGAAAATTAAGTGGGGTTTTTTATATTTGATACTAAAACTCTGAGTAAGAAGAATAATTACTTGCCAGATTGATGAGTTTTATTTCTGCATATGCCAAGCAAAGAAACAAAACAAAAGAGATGTAGTTCTGTTTTATTTTGTTCTTGTTGAGGGTATAATTTAGAGGAAATCTTTGTCTTTATATCTTTATCTACTGCCTTCCCAAAACATAAACAAATGTGAAGGTGAGCAGACAAACATCACAACAGATACTGGGCCCACTGGGGGACTGACTTGACTTGGAAAAGTGAAAATAATTTGGTGTTTTATGGCCTCCCTTGGTTTGGGAGGAATGGGGGCCGGTGGGCAGTAGCCTGACTCCTCTGCAGCAGCACGCTGCAGCGTGTCAGAACATTGCCTGCGTCTCTTGCCAGACCTGCCCACCTGGAGTATTAAGCACAAGAAAGCCAGCGATATAAAAGATTTACAGAGTCCATTACTGAAGGCCATCAGCCTGTAACACTCAAACAAAAAACCAACCCTTTTTAGAGTGTGTGGTGGCTCTAGATTCTTCTCCCTGAGGAGGATTTGGGACATGACATAAAGGGTATTGTCAGTTGTTTTTCACCTACAGGTCAAGATGGCCTGAACCCCCTGAACCTGATTTCTAGGAGACACAAAGAATCAATGGTGCCATCTTCCTTTCCACTGAACAGATTGGCTTACTTGCCCTCTTCTACAGCTTTTCTGTGTAATAGGAGCTAATGAGTATTATTTAATCAATCAAGCCTTTGAAAAATAGAATGCGAAAAGTGCTGTTTATGATGAAATCATCCTTTCTCTGTAGTGCTGGCTTCCCTCGTACCTTGTACACTCATCAGGAATTTTCTAAATCTTAGACCAAATGATTCTGTACATTTAATAAGGACCATAATTTCAACAGGACTAACATTGCACGTCGCATTAGCGTGATGCATGTCTGTGAAGATCTATGTAAGGTGTAGGCCATTCCTGGTGTCGGGGTCTATCCCTCAACAACAGCAGCATAATGTTGCATCTTCTCCAGCCTGGTCCTCGTGCTGTACGGGGATGCTATGGAAAGGGCACACTTCAACTGCTATACGTTGTGTTGAGAAGGGAAGGTGGCATGTTAGGCTGCTTTTCCCTGTCTCCTTCCCTCTCTCCATGGCTGTGCCGAAAAGCTGATCCTGAGAAGAGTGGATTCGTTGCAGCCATCACAAGTCATGCTTATTTAGTGAGGAAATTGTTAAATGCTAAGGCCTCTTGTCAGCATGATACCACTGTCCTACGTTTGTACCGCTGATTTACAAACTGCAGCATATGACAGTCTTCTGTAAAATTCACCTAACCTTTTGGAATGCTTTGATGTATGAATTGGTTATGAAAGTTAACCAGAAAGCCACAAGGGTGTTTCAGAAAGTTTACCATATCCACAAAGTCCTCCTGCCGGTGCATTCCTACTAAGCTCTGTCTTCCTTTGAGTTTTATGGGACACTTGTCCTTTGGAAAACTCTTAGCTTGTCTTGAGTTCCAATGGACCAATCCGAGTTGAACAAAAGGAGAGACTGAGGGTACAAGAGTGATTTCCTGCTTTTTAATAGCAGTAGAGTTTTCTGCTGGATTCATGTGGATGGCAAAAATGAAGAGATGAGTATGCTGTCCTAGCCATCCCTCCAGCCTTTCATCCACTTCAAAGACAAGAAATTCAGGGTTTGAAAGATAGTCAGGTGTTGCCTGCTCAACATGACTTCTCAGGGAGCTCTGGGGACTTACTAACCTGGCCACTATCAAACCAGGAGGCATTTCTTTGTTACAAAAGCAGGTAGCATCTGTGGTGCAAAGCTAGTGGAAATTTCACAGGATTCTTAGCGAAGATTTGAAAATCTCTCTTTCATCTATTTGAAATAAAAGCTCTGTCACATTTACTCCAAGTAGGGAAAAATATGTTAAATGCCTTGAAATAAATTTTGCATTAGGGCTGGGGGAGATGACCAGGGGTCTCAGGAAAAGTGCTTTTTTAACTTGTGCCACGCATTTGCTGCTTTGCTGTATTTTACTTCAGTCTCAACTCTGCAGCCTGAAGGCTGCAAGCCTGAAATTAAACTCCTAAAATTACAAAAGCTTAAAATAAAGCGAAGGTTAATGGTCGCTGGCTTCTTTCCCACAGGCTCTGCAAGCTTTGATTTCTGGAACGTTAATAGAATAGGAAAGCATAAGGCTATTGCTGTTATATATTGTTCTTTTTATAGTCAGTGTTACTACTGTCAAGCAAAACAGCACTTCCTAAAAAATAACACACCTGAGCTGACAGTTGACCTGAGAAAGCTAATGCTGCTGTTGAGGACCCTGGAAAGGGCACCGTTTTGTCCATTAAACAAACTATTAAATAGAATGAAACTAGCAGAAGAGGGATGTGCAATGATTCTTCACTGATCTATGTTGCTTCAGTGGCATAAAAAAGAATGTAAAGGTATTCGCAAAGGTAATTGGACCGCCCTGAACACCCGTTCAGTATGGATTTGCCAATGAGGGGCCCTTTTGCAGGGTGCACCATGGACGTCTACCTGAGTTCGCCTGCTAGAAAGGGAAATACGGCTTAGAGAACAGCTTCTTTTCAGTCATTTTTGGTAGGCTCATTGGACAGCAGAATGTAAAGCAGATGAGACCCGATACATAGTCTTTCTCTGAAGGATACAGAAGTTCGTCAACTTACTGAGGAATTTCCAGTACTCCTTGGAAAAGATACATAGGCCAACCCAGTGAAGGTATTTGACTAAAGGCCTCGAGTTAGAGGTTTGAAATAGAGGATCATTTTAGAGTACTGTCACCAATGCCCCACATCAGCTCTCGGGGAATGACCAACTGGTCCAACATATGAAGGAACTGAGTCAGATACAGTCAGAACTGAAATCGAACTGAAGATTTTCAGGTATCCACATGTTTTACCATTATCGACTAAATGAGCCTTGTAATTCTCACAGTGATTTTTACAATGTATAAACAGAAATAGGGAGGGGCTGTGTTTTCAAGTGTCTGCTAGTTTTGAGTGGTTGACTTTGAGGCATTCTTTTATTCCAGGCTGTTTTCCAAACAGTTTAATGCCTATACATCTTCAAAGTTAATATTCCTTTGCGAATTCCCTTCTTCTTTCTCTTTCTTACATTAGCACGCAGCACTGCTGCAGCGTGTTAGCAAATGCTACATAGCAGGTGGATTTCCACTTCCAGTCCTGCTCCATCCTCTGCCTGGCACAGGTTTTCTATCAGCTTTTGCAGTTCTCCCAGTTACCCTCCCCCTTCAAAGCTGTTAATGCGTCCTCCTGAATTCATGCAACAAAATTGGACTTACAGGTTTATGCTGGAAAGTGCATGTGATAGTGGTGTTTGTTTTTTTCTTTGTGTTGGGGATGCAGAGAAGTGGAAGTATTAAATTGTATAAAACAAGCATTAAATTGAATAAAGGCACAGGTAAGGGGCACAGGCTACAGGTATTCAGAAGGGATCTCTAAGAAAATTAGTGTTTTATTTGAAACCTTTTAAAAAGGGAAAGACTCTTTGTTCCTGCATGTAGATTGGAAATCTTTGATTAAATCCTGACGCAGCCCTATTAAATAGACGCAAAGTGTTCTGTGGTACTGAGAAAAAAGGGATCATGGGTTATTCAGCTGCAGTTCTAAGAGAGCCTGTTATAACCATGCATTTTAATTAACCAGATCAGCTGAAGAAACGTTGGCTATATACTGCAGCATAGCTGTCCGCCTTGAAAAAATATCCTATCGATAAACAGAGGGCTTCTATTTGCAAAGGCCTTTTAAAATACATTTAAAAAATGCATTTGGGAGAGATTAATTAATAATTAAGCTAGTGTGGAATTAACCTTAGGCAAATCTGCTTCCTTTTTGCAGCGCAGGGACATGTCCTGTCTGTCATATCCGTATAGTGCCCCAATAAAGCATTGATACAAAAAAAATCAATTCTTTGTAACTAATCAGCATGCTGTTTGGCAAGGCCTATAATTTGAGATAACTTTTGTTTTCTCATGCATAACAAATTTTGAACATTATGTTTATTTTCACTTAACATTGATAGGATAGGGTTCCTGCAGAAGGTACAAGTATTCAAAACTGCTTAATTTTATTTTTTTCTTAGTATTTGAGCATGAATCACTTCACTGTTTTTCATTTTACCTGTTATTTGATCAATGAGTCTCCTCTACTGGGGGAAGTAATTTCAAACTATTGTGAAAATGTCTCTAATGTTTCTTTGTTGCTGAAAGCTTGCTTGCTGTTGGAGCAGAGGTGGTTTGTAAACCAGGCTTTGCAGGGGCAGAACTTGGTAGACTTGTTAGAAATTCAAGGGCATCTGGTACAGTCATATGTAGCCCTTGGATTCTCTTTTTCTTTCTGGGATATAGATAATCAAAAGAGAAGAGGAGCCCAGACTGGAGGAAACAATGGGAGTGGAATGGGAGAGAGAAATCTGAAAAAGAAATCAAAATAATGATACTTTTCCTTTCTATGAGACGTAAGCCTGATCTAGGGGAGTCTTGCAATTGGGACATCCCCACAATAAACTTCCTTAAGGTTATAAGCACATACAGAAACTCCTGCAATCTACAAGAAGGATGAAAATTCATGAATCCTGATGTTGCTTAAATTGAAATGAAATTTGCACGTTTCGGAGAACAGGGATATGTTCCTCTGCCTCTCATGTCTGTCCCCATCCTGCTGTAGTAGTTCACCCGTAGGTCTGTAAACCTCTTTCCATTGCTCTTACAAATTAACTCAAATAGAGGATCTATCCAAAATCATTATAAAAATGTATAAGCCCAGGAATGCTGTGCAGACTGCCATTAGTGTTCATATTACTTGTTTGAAAAACTAAAATGCTGGACAGTTAGCCTGAAATGCCATTTTGACGGTTTCCTCTCCCCTGCTCAAGGCCTTATCACCCATACAGCTTAAGACAGACTCTTCTATTACAATTCTGAGGCAGAATTTTGGTACCTGCCAGGTGTACTTTGTTCTCGGTTTTGGATAGCCGTGCTGCTGGATGGCTGAGGAAAGGTTTGGGAATATGGAATACTTTTTCAAATGAGCTGCTGGGACCGTGCAAAAAAGTTATCAAATAGCTATGGCAAGCTCTGCGCAGAAGGTATCTGGAAGTTTGAATCAACAGCAGGTCACAGCCGGTTCCAGTGTCACGCTGGCTGTTCTGGGAGCCCGCGAGCTTAGGGAAGAAGGTCATCTCTCTTGGAAATGACTGGCAAGCCCCAAATATGTATACACGCACCTTCACAAACAAGATCATTTTGGTATCTTTCCCTGTTGATACTGGAGTGTTGACATAAATATGGGACACTTTCTTATGTATATGAACTAGGTGGAAACGATGAGTACTTGTAATAAATTCTCAGTACAGAATCTGTCTGTAGGAGCATTTTCTTTTCATCCTCTCATTAACGAGTTTGAGTCATTAACAGCCTAGAGTGCTGAATAAGGATTTACATTTAATTGAAGTCCTCTGTTCTTAGCTGACGAAATGTATTTTACAGACTTGATGGATGTAATTAGTGTGATGAGGCTTTAAAAGAAATTGGCTTTGTTAAATTTAGAATTTGCCATGTCAGTTTATACATGAAGCCAAACCGTATGTATCAGTAGTTCCGTGGCTTTGGAAAAATGCATTTTATTATTATTACTGATATAAAGGTGCTTTTAATTTAGGATACTGTTACAGTCCAAATACAGCATGCTTTCAGATTTGAGAATGCAATCTATTATGTTACGATTTCAAATTATTTTATACTGCTACTAGATCTTTCTTACATGCCAGAACTTACCATTATATGCTATGGCTACAGACGAACCTGTATTCTTTGGATAGCAAAGAGTTGTGCATAATTGTTTAATTAGGTAAGTTACTGTGCTGTATTAAGCTTACATGAAAACAAACCTTCATGAATACTGCTGGACGTCAGTACCTGCAAACTAAGGGCAACTGCATACTACTCAGAGCCACTTTTTCCCCCACAATGTTATTGCCTTCTGCTCAGCCTGATAGGCAATAACTTCTCACTTTAAAATATTTCAAGATTTGTCCTAAGAAAGGTCATATGCAAAAATTAATAAAAAAGTAAGAGAATGTTGAGACACCATAGCTGTGTACTGTAGGCTTCCTTAAGCTGTAAAATAAACACTGGATATAAGTTCAAATTCTCAGTGAAAAGAACTTGGTTACTGGCAATTAAGTGCAGACTGCCTCACAAAGCTTACTGCTTCCCCTGTGGCAAACATTTTATTTTTGACATATGTATTTTAAAAATAGGAAGCCACTTATGTAAAATGTGAAGGTATAAAGATTCAATACCCAGGATTCTCTTTTAGAATGTTAGAAATTTTTCCCTCATATTTTCTGTGATTGTGACTTTTTCCCTAAGAAAAACGAAGAATTGTTTTTGTGTTGCCAGTGTTACTACGGATGAATAGAAATATGCTGTCCAGCATCATGTATGTTTGAACTAAATCTGTTCTTTAATGAAGGACAAGTTACGGGTTAGTAATTGGCGCTTCTGAGCTCATATAATAATAGCGCTAGTTTTTGCTGCAGGCCCACATTTTGTATCAGTAGTGTAGCCTGGAAACTGTTGGTAAAGATAAATGAAAGTAGGGAAATCTAAACATTTAGTCCCCAAAGTACAGAGACTGTTTGTGGTAGGTACAATTAGCCTTAGGAAAAGTTCCCACTGAAGGGTTTCTGTCCCCGTTTGTTGTGATTCTTTGTGGGAAGGTGGATAGTAAATATATTACACTGTGAGTCACAGGCATAACATCACATGAAATTCATTTTTGAATTGGAAATTGCTATTATATGCACTGCGTATGGATTCTGGATAATACAGTGTGATTCAGGAGAAGCTGGCTGGTGTGAAGCAATGTAGAATGAAGCCTGCACTGTTCTGAGGATATGACTCATTACAGATGGCTGGAAGGCTAATACTGTGATATGAAAGTGTTACATTACAAGTAATAGTGCACTGCTAACAGAACTCTGATGTGCTGGAATAATTATTTGACATTACTCTTTTCTGAAGAGGAAAAGATGATTCCTTTTTCAAACTTTGGCTAAATATTTTTGTATAAGATTCCTATTAGTGAGGAACATGGGAAACAAACTCATCTGGTTAAAAAATAGATTCCAGAATCTGTAGCTGGTTTTTAAAGTGAACCATAGGTAACTTTTTCTGAGGTCAGTTAATTTTAACTGTGTGCCAGGAATTAGTGGCAGTCCCTTTTGTAGCAGGTCAGAAGGCAATTTCCCAGTATATACCCTTTTTCAATACTCATCCCACCCAATGTTAATAAGATACATCTGCCACTATCTGCACATCACTGAGGTACAACAGCTTCCTTTCACTTGCAAGGAAAGCTGCCAAAGTCTCCAGGAAGGTAACTTTTTGGACTAACTTCATGAAGCTGGTCAGAGCACTTTGTAGACCTTACAAACAGTCTTGTTCAAATTTCAAATTCTGAGGAGAAGGGGAGAGGAGATAATGTTCTGACACAAAGGTTAAGTGCTCAACTATTGCAAGAAGTGGGTGGGATCTGGGTGTTTAAATTCCCATTTGCAGCTTTGAAAATCTTTCCTGTAGTCTGTTTTAAAATAAACAAAATAATCTATAGGAAACTGAAAAATTAGTAACAAAACACTAATTAAGATGAAGTCTAAAGTGTTTTTTTGTTTGACTCCAGTTTGCGTTTTGTAAACTGTATTCCCTTTTTTATACTTTTATCATCTGTGGCTTTTGCACAACTTACCACAAGCCAAGTAGATGCTTCTGCATAATGTATTTAAACAAACAAAAACAAAAAACCCAAACCAATGTGTATGCTAGAATATACATTATAAAGTCTGTATTTTAGAATAAGGAATCCATTTATGATGGTTGTATTTTCAGTGGCTCAGAGATTGTATGACTAATGTATTATTATTGCTTATTATCTACATTCTATCAAAACACATGTTCAATCTTCAGGTTTCCTTCATCTACAGCTACTTTTAATCTTGGGGGCGATGAAGGGACGAATTACAAAGGCAATTAGGATGCCCAGCTTCCATTGGAGATCTCGGGTTGTACCTTTCAACGTTTGGTGCATGTTTTCTCCCCTGAGTTACAGCTGAACCAGGAAGGGGACAGTAATCTCATTACATTATTTTGAAGTTGATTTGTGAGTTTTGCAGCCTTTAAGGAAGTGGAAAAATTTAAGTGCCTGATTTAAAACCAGAACCATGAGTTCTACAGCACCAATTATTATAGACACTAGTTAAAGAACTGGTATTCAAACATTCGGTAAGTTGTTCCTGACCGTAAAGGGCACATGTAAGACCCAACAACACAACCCATGATTTGTCATGAAGCGTAAAATAAATGCCAGGAGAATGTACTCAGCTAGAGTATTGTACGTGTTGCCAGTTAGCAGCATCGTATCATTCCTACAGATGTTGAAAATAATCATACAAGAAACAACAAAATAGATGAAATATATTTTGATTATTCCCGTATCAGCTCAGTCCCACAGCTTCATAAAGAGGTGTCTTACATTATAAGAAGGTATTTTCTCCCTCTCGTTAAGTTAGGTATGAAATAAAAGTTAGAGAAGTTTTTGTTTGATGTTTAAAGATGCCCAGAACTAGACAGTAGCAGTTTTTTAAAAATAGATGCTTAAAATACTTTTAAGAAATGCACAGACATTTATTTAACTTTCCAGTTTTGCTTTAGAATGTAATTTTCTCTCTTTTAAAATGAGTTGTTTAACTTCTGGAAAAGCTGAGTGATCCTCCCTAACTTTTTACTAGCACTGTAAGCCATGTGCAGTCCTTTTCCTGAGTCTTTTCTGTTTTCCATCTCTCAGTGTAATTATGCACATGAACAGAAGTGCCCATAAAAATGCAAAGTTTTCATATAGTTAGTACATCACACTATGGGATATAGTGCGGGTATAATACATGACAAATATAGGAGGTACTGCTGGATTTCAAGTGAGAATAACTAATAAAGGCTGACTTCTTGATGACAACTTCTGCAGGCTGCTGCCAATATCAAGGTGTTTAGGGTTTTTTCTTTCAGCGTTAAGCAATTAGGTTCCTGAGAGACCTAGCTAGTTAAATGTTTTGTTAGTTTGAAGAAGAAAAGGTTGTGCACGCAGAACTGGGCAGATGATTTTCTCAATGGTGTAGTGAAGCAATAAACCTTGTATTGCATTTATGTCCTTGTTTGGAGTGTGAGTAGATGAATAATTAGGATGTCTTATTTTCATATGTCCTTATGATGTGTTAATAGAATCTGGCTGTGCTGCCACAAAACACTTTGAGAATTTGCAAGGTTGAACTGCAGTTATAAAGTCCTACATTGTCTCAGTGCTACTGCTCACATTGAAGTAATAGAAATTTAACATTCAGTCAAGAGTGTAAGCTGTGACACATAGTCAATGTATTAGTCACACAGGAACATAGTAAGTGAATGGTTTTAGAGGTTAAGAAGATACATTTGAGGAGAACTCTTTTTCAAGATTACATCTCTAGTCATTGAGTTTCTTCTCAGCAAGTGAAAGAGTTTGTGAGAAACAGTAAGAAACTAAATAAAGAATGAAATATTTTGTTTTGTTAAAGAGTTAGGTTGATTTCAGTAATGAAAAATCTTAAACTTGTGATTTTTCACATGAATATAAAATATTTCCTTTAATAGCTTCAGTAAGTTTCATTAAGCTGTTTAGAAAGAAAAAGTTAATAAACAGGGATTAACTGCCCTTTTGTCCCTTCTCAGTAAACAATGCTCATTCTTACTTGAGAATGCTAATGCTATGGTCATGATAGTCTAACAATATGAGCAAGACAGGAATTGTAGGCAGGTGTGATTTCTATAATGGGTTGCTCAAATAAAAGATACTGCCTACTACTTGCAAATCTTTTTTCATTATTGCTTTTACGATGTTTGTGCTTGTTCTAAATGAGATTTGAAATTTGTCTAGTAGGTGAAATGTTGGCCATCACCTCACAGCTAGCCATCCCAGAGTGTCTTGAATAAACTCCTTTTTATTACTTTATGACCTCCTTGGTGATCTGTTCATAGCTGTTGAACACAGTCACTTTTTACTTCTTTTGCACCGTACTGTGTTCCGTTCACCGTTATGCCAAGAAATAGTTTGGCTATAACCCTGAGGATCACATCAAAATCCTCTACTGTACTGCTGTGATAACACCCATTCTAGAAAGCCTAGCTAGGCTACATATCACGGACTGATAGGTGACCTCCAAACACACCTGAGTACAGAAAAATTTAGAAATAAGACTGTATTTCATTGTGTGGAGTGAAATGAGTTCTTGTGCATCTTCTTAAGGGAAATTAAATCTGGCTGTTATCAACAGAGCTATAATCCTGATTTCATTGGTTTATGTCATTCACTGTGGTTTGAAATTACTGCCAGTAACATTGGCATAGAGTTAACTCTGAGGCCTGAAGCAGTTGCTGCAAAACATACCAGAGGTTGCTGCGAGCAACCTCTGCCTCAGCAAATATGCTGCATATTCATATGTCACTAGTGAGTTTCCCACTGTTTGGCTTTATTATTGCTTGTGAATTTGATCTTTCATCATTTGCTTCTTGTCTCTCTTGTACATTGTGTGTTTTTGAGATGAAGCTGTTACTTTAAGTTGTTCCCAGGTGGTGAGTGCCCTTCCTTTTGATGTCTAATAATATCTTTCTCTCGTTATTGTAAAAATAAACTCAAAATTTTTATTTTTTTTAAATCTTCTGCTGTTAGAAAGTTGAATGAGTTGTTTGTAGTCTGAGTTTATTTTTATAGCATCTTAAAAAGTCACTTAGTGATGGTTTGTAAGTAATAAGTTCTAAATCAGTGGCCACAAATTTGTTACAGCTCCTGTCCTTGCTTACTTATTTTATGCTTCTTGCTTTTTACTGACAGCAGTGACTTACACAGTGGATAGACCATTTCTTGCTAGCATTCATCTACTCTCATTTTCTCCACTCATTCGCTACATTCAGTTTATGACTCTCATACACAGAGATGAAGTTGCAATACAGTTGAATACTTAGTATGGTGAAAGGATTTGGTGCTACTAGCATGTGATACAGAAGAATACAAAGTAAAAAGGCAAACACATCTCTATGTGAGTTGATAGAGACAACAGATACCTGTGATTAAGCTAACTACCCGCTGGATGTCACTATTGTTCCACAGAAATTCATCTAAGAGAATATTTATCTAGAGTTGAGTGGCTGACAGCAAAGACCATTAGCTTGCAGCAAACTGAAAATTTCTAATTGTGTTTGCAGGAATATTGTACACTTACATTCATTTTGCAATTGAATTTTATATCAATGTTCACTATTACATAATAATAAAAAAAGAGCATTGCCAGACCTTAAGCTGTGATGACTGTAAGTGCAGATAGTGAGTAATGAACACCTACCAGCCAGTAGAGAAGCTTGCATTCATTATACTCAAGCCACTTGTTCTCATTATTATTCTCTTACTCTGCAATTGCTGGAGGTAATCTCAACACAGTGAATGAACATTACCAGTCTCCTTGAATTGGCTTAGTACATTAGTTACTGTCTTTTTTCCAAAGATTTGCATTCTGAGTGGTTTATTATTCTGAAATACCACTTGAATATTCCAGGAGCTAGGTTGTTTAGTTGAGAGGCCAAGTAGTCCACTGGCTAGGAGGATGTCTGGGTGTGAGGACACTGGATTATATTCCTAGTATTCAACTGGTGTGTGATCTCAAGCAAATTACCTCAAATCTGTCATGTTTATTTGCCATCTTCTGTCTGTCTTCTCAACATCCCTTGTAAACATTTAATGTAAGAGATTGAAGGTGTTTGTACAGTGGCTAGCAGAGGAAGTCCTGACTTCCCTGATTTTTGGGATGTTACAATAAAATGAAACAGTCTTGTTTGGTGATTCCACCTAACATTTGTCTTAACATTGTTTAAATAAATGTAGACTGCAAAACTAATCAAAATGAAAACAGGCATGGAAGAGTATTGTACTTTGTGGCTTGAAAAGCCCTGGTCTTCGAGTGGTAGCCCCAGAACACCATATGTGACTCAGGAAAAGGAGAAGTTGATTAAAAAAAAC
This sequence comes from Phoenicopterus ruber ruber, assembly GCA_009819775.1. NCBI lineage: Eukaryota > Metazoa > Chordata > Aves > Phoenicopteriformes > Phoenicopteridae > Phoenicopterus > Phoenicopterus ruber. The sequence continues at coordinate 5,512,172 of CM020221.1, forward strand.
TGAAACCACCACAAAACAAAACCCAGACACCTTCAAAATGCATTGTTGCTCTCCTAAACTTGGAATATGTAGGCAGCATCAGATCTATTAAGGGATAGCCAGGTCATGAGAGGCACTAAGTCACATCTCCTTCCTCGAGTTGGTATCTAAAATACTTGTATGAAGGCTTAGGGGTTTGTAAGAGCCATCATAGCTGTTGTGCATCCTCTGAGGGTGCCTCAACATCACCCCAGCAATGTTTTAACAGTTTTGTGAGAGACTGACACCAAAATATCCAAAACGCAAGACAAAGTGGGATCAGAATTCTAGATACCTGCTGCCCAAACTGGAGAGAAGCAAAGGAGAAATTTCTTTTCCGGAATCTTTGAGGCTTTACCACTTCATTTGTGCTCAGGAAAGGGGCAGCCTTTCACAGGGACTGCAAGTTGCTCAGCTAAGACCAGGTCGTTTCTGATGAGATGATTAGAATTTGTGACTCTGGTGGCCTAGCCACCCAAAAGAAGTCACTTTTCTAGTGTTTAATTTGACAGTGGTGAGACTAAATTTAGTTTAGTTCATGTAGTCTTTGCACAAATGAAAGCATGGGTTTTGTAATGTTCTTTAACGTACTATGAAGCTGGTTTAAAATGTTTTCTGAGCCATAGCCACTAGAGTGGGATTTAACAACTCAGCTTGCAGGCCTCAGGCTGTGCAAGAAGGTTCAAAGAGTTACGCTGGGCATCTTATTTTGTGTAGTCAGACAGTCGTTTCATTATCAATGACTGTAGCAGCAATTACACATTCATCTATGTTTGGTATACGTTGGGAAATTCATGAAAAGTGAATCTGTAGTTTTTCAGGCAATAAGTGAATTAGTTGATCTGAGCATCTCTGTGCTTGAATATAAACATGCTGGATTTTCATTATTATTTTTGGTATCCATCTGTGATTCACGACATGCATTATTTTCTTTTCACATGCATAATTAAATATTTTTCAAAGGGAGCTGGTGATAATTTTACAGGTATTGCTTTCTGTAGGAGGTTATGGATTTGTTCTTTCTGAGTGTTGTTATGGTTAGAACAAGACATTAAAGAAACATAAAAGGAAGCATATAAAGTCAAACTCCGTTATATACAACTCATTCACAATCACAGTCCATTAAGAAGTTTTAGAAGATGCATTAAATATTTTCAAATAGCAAAAATATATATGAACATATGTATGTTTTGGGCTAAATATTTCTTGTTTTGGCTGTACCTAATATTAGTCACCACTGCACACATTTAAAGCCCGTAGAAGTACAGAGATGGTTCCTAACACGAAGTTTACAGCAAACTGTAGTCCTTCAGTACAGAGGTAACCAAGACCTGATGGTAGAAACCCAAATCCAGTAAGAGCTAAGATAATTCAATGCATATTGACTTTTTAATAGCAACTTTCAAGGTACAACTCGGGTTAAAAATCCCAGTCTGCTCGGTGCTGCTAAAGCGTCTCAAGCACTTGCATTATTAATTGTGTGGGATCCTCTTTGTACTCAGGGGTCTCAGTGTTGCAGGGTTCAGTATAGTCTCAAGCTTCTACTCTCAGATATTTTCTCCCTACAGTCCTTGAAAATGGTTTCATTATATGAAAAAAACCAAACCAAAAACCCTTCAAGTGTATTAATTCTTTTTAAGAGATGCTTTCTAGCTTTGTTTGCGTTGTATCTAGCATATTTCAAGGTGATTGGCTGTGATTAGGTCTTTTCCAGTAAAAATTCAGGAGAACATTCTGCTAAGGTTTTGCTTTTTCTAATCTGCTGCAGTGAAACTGCTTTGTAGAAACATTCCCTCCCAAGTGATTGAAGATGTGCAGTTTACTAAGCCAAATCAAGTTATAAAATAGAGGTAATTAATTACTGACTTGCTTCTATGTAGGTGCTGCTGTATTATTGCAAGAATGAACCACTATGCCCTCCTCCTCCCCCCCCCCCCCCCCCCCCCAATCAAACCAGGAGAGATGATTTATTTGGCTATATGGGGGATGTTACATTCTTCTGCAACCAACAAAAATACACGACTTTGGGAGAGGGAGGGCGGGGAGTAGCCGGGTTACAAATCTGTATTTTGTTCAGAACTACTGACGAATGAGTACACGCTAAAAATGAGTATCTGTGAATTCTTGTAATGTCATTAGGGTTTTGCTAAGAGAGAGAATAACTTGTCACTGATTTCTTTAAGGATTTTTGGATGCACTCTTGGATCAGTGAGTAACCAATTTTCCCTGAAAGCTCTTTGCCGTTGTAGTATTTCTAAAACGTACACTGTTTGGCTTTGTAAGTAATGAAGCTTTACTTAGTTATTAGAGGGACAGTGTGTAAAACATCACAAAATCCTAGCAAGCTCAGCCCAGCAAATAAAAAGAAATAGAAGAAAATGACAGATTTAATGGTTTCCTCAGCTACATTAATGTCTTTGACAGTCTTGAAAAGAGAATTTCTAATGAGCGCTGAAACAAATGTGTGCAGGAAGTGGTCTTGCTTTTGCTGCTGCACATTTGAGTTCCTCTAATTGCATCAATAAGGAATTTCTGCTCCTCATTTAATGAATGCCTTTTGACTACTTTCTGAAAGGCAACTGGATGTAAGGGATAAACACTGGCACCTTTTGTATGAAGTCACATAAACAGGTTTCAATAAACAGTTATTAGCCCTAGAAACACTGTATTATAATGCAGCACAGTAAACCCCATTGTACACTTTTATTATTAAATTTTTATTAAGCCTAGGTTTCCCCCTGCTTTGCTTTTGATGTGATACCTCATGTCCTAAGACAGTGCTTTAATAAAAAGCCAGTGGGGAGTTATATCTTGTGTTGGGCAGAAATCGGGCATTCTTTCAGAGCTGTTCCTGCACCATCTCTCTCCTCAGACAACTCAGAATTCATATGATGCTACGGTACCTGGGTCTTTAGTTTGTTCTTGGTTCAAAAAGTGAGGTTCAGAGCAAGGGCTGGGGTTGGGGGGGGGGGGGGGAGGAGGGGAGGGAAGCCGAGTTTGATTTTGGTGGGTTTTTTTTTTTTTTTCATTGTTATCATTTTTCTCCCTAAACAGAGGCACAGTCGCTGCAGGTGCAGTGGATTACTTATGAAAGAAGTTTTCTATTTAAAAACAAGAGAGACTTTAATGAAATCAGTAGAGGGTTTGTACAATAGGTATTGTATTAAACCAGAGCTCAGGCTTCACATTGATTGCGGTATTTAAATTTCAATGAGTTGATTATGTATGAGAGTAAAATGACCAGTATTATGAATGTACAAAAAAGTGACATGGAAGAGCTGTGCCAGAAAAGTGAGAAAAACGTTCCCTTTATAGTCCCTAGAGTTCAATAAAGCACCACTATTTCCCAGCTTTTAAAAGCTCTTTTATCACAATGGTTCATACCTCACATTCCCTGGAGCCTGATTTGTTATACGTGCAGGGTCCTGTTCCATTCAGCAGCATCTCACTGGTTTCAGTGTTGGTAGGTTTGTAATCTACATAAAATTCCTGTGTGCTTGGAGTCATTTGCTTCAGTGACTGTCTTTTCTTTTTCCTGTGCCTTCGCATGAGAGAGCGCTGCTGCAGCTGCTTCATACTGGCTGGGTAACGCTTCCATGACACGTAGATTACCAGCAGGATCACAAGCACAGACAAGAAAAGGGCCACGCTGCCTGCTATGATTTTATGGAAGGAGATGTGTTCTGTGTCGTGCTCAGGTTCGGAGCTCGATTCAGTGGCTCCAATAGTTGGGGGCAGAGGGGGCTTGCTGTCATGTTTAGGCCTGGTGAGTTTTGGTTTAAACGTTGGCTTTGGGAGAGCTCGTGCTAATTCAAACCTTTCCGTGGTACTTTTGCCACAGATGCTGTAGTTTTTCACTGCATCAATAACATTCACCCCTTGCAGCTCTTTGGGGCTGGCACAAATAATTGTATTTTCCCTCAGCCCTTTAAAACTTTTAAGCCAGTTTACCAGAGAGCAAATGTTTCTGCTGCATTCCCATATATTCCCAGCAAGGCTGATGTCATTGAGGGATATCCAAGAATCCAAAATTTCTTGACCAATAAATGTGAGCTTGTTTGAATCCAGGTTGAGGCGCTGTAAATTGGGCACACACTGAAAAACACTAGGTCCACTGAAAGCTTCTATTTCATTGCCAGATAAATCAAGTCTTTGTAATGAGCTCCAGGTCCAGGACATAGTTTGTCCTATCACACTGATTTTATTCCACTGTAAATAAAGGTTTTGAAGGCTGACTAGCCTTGGAAAAAGTGCCAGGTTGAGCTTAGAAAATTGATTGTGCTCCAGATGAAGCTCTTTCAGTCTGATCATGCCTGCAAAGACATTCCTTGCTAAACTTCGGATGCGATTATAACCCAGGTCCAACAGTTCAAGGTTCCTACAATCTTGAAATATTCGAACAGGGATGGTTCTTAGGGAATTGGACCGCAAATGTAAACTCAGCAGCTTCCTTAAGCCCCTGAACTGTTCAGATCCCAGAGACTGCAGCTGATTGTATGACAGATCCAAATTCCGGAGATTTGTCACAGGTCTGAAGGTATTATTAAGAAAATAGGAGATTCTGTTGGAACTCAAGATCAACTCTTTTAGTCTGCGTATTCCATTGAAAGCATTTTCGTCAATATTGCTGATGTGGTTATGGTCTAAATAGAGCCAGGTGAGTTGATTAAGACCTTTAAATTGATTGTATTTTAGTTTTTGGAGGCTGTTATATCGAAGGGACAAACCTAAACAACCAGCAGATATACTTGAGGGAATCTCCTGCAATTTCTGAGATTCACAATATACCATTTTGCCTTCACACCTACAGCCCTTAGGGCATCCTCGTTCAGCAGAAGAAAGCATTGTCAGTAATACAGTAGGGGCTATTACCAGAGCTACAGCTGATCCGCTCAGTAGCCTAATTACATTGAAACCTGGAAATAAAAACAACTTAGAAAAGTTATCCCCCCACACATCAGTCATTTCTTTCAATCATGCTAAAATCTTTTATTTCAACAATCATTTAAAAATTCCTAGCTCTACTCAACTACTTTTCACATTGTTTTCTTTACTCAGATTTTTTTTTTTTTTTTTTTAAAGAATGCCTTTATATAAACACTGAAAAACAGTTGGGTAAAAGGTGTAATCCCTAAGCAATTTAACTGTAATAACAAATCACATCAAGGTAAGTCTATGGAGTAATTAAAGCACAGGCTATGCAGTGGCTATGAACTATACATTAAAAAAATAACATGAAAAACATACCCATCCTTTGTGTTGTTCAAAGGTCGTCCTTAGGTCTTTTGTTTTTTGCTTAGTGTGCCACAAGCATGGCAGCCCCTGTCAGCTGCACTGTAGTGAGTCAGGGCTCGCTGACACCCAGGAAGAAAAATTGGACCCCTTGGGAGATGGACCGATTTTGGAACATTATTCTTTGCCAGCCATGCAGAACACTCCAAGAATAAATCAATCCCAACACAGCATTCGCAGCAAAATGTCAAATTCTTCCTAGGTAATAGGATCTTCATGGATATTACGTTTTTGCATCTTTATAGTTAGGAACCTGGCTTTTAAAATTTCTCTTTATAGGAAAGCATATTAGATTCCTCCAAGCACCGTTTAGCTATCTGAATTCACACATCTGTATTCCATAGCACAGCAGTTCCCTTACTTAGTACCCGATCCGGCTAGGAAGCTGCTTTGTAGCATAGAAGGTAGAATAAGCCCGTACAATGAACAAGCTCTGCTCACTTCTGCATACTGTCATTCTGAAAGCTCCGTCCGACTGTTGCTTTGGTTTCGGCGAATGCAGTCTTATGTAAAGCTGCCCCCAGTGGTGAAGAATATTATGGGCATGTGCAGAAATGTCTTCCTTTTATCTTGCAAATGAGTAAGCTCTGCTGGGAAAAGAGTGATTGTTCTGAGTGACTAATAGAAGCTGAATGGTCAGCTTCGATGTAAACTAGTGAGGTGTGCTGAAATACCCAAATCCTCCTAGTCTCTTTTGCTGCTTGTGAAAGCTGTTTTGAATCCTTGAACTTAATAGCTCAGCGTGCGCTGCTGAGACTTTTGTCTGAAGGGCTAACGTGACATTTGTAGGACATAGATACAAATTTTCGGTCCTGAGGGATTTTTTTTCTTACTGCATTAGACATGTGTTCACATGGCCTTTTTGCAATAACTCACTATTTTGTAGTGAAGTATCAGCCCCCTCAGTGTGTCTCTTACCAAGTGTTTCAGTGGGGACACTATATTTTACAACATGAAAAATGTTTTGGAGCTGACATTTTGCCTTTTTGCTTTTTTCTTCTCTGTTAAAAGGCACAGTGCCAGGAGGTTAGAAGAGAGTATTGTGCTCATTTATTTCCCAACTTGCTGTCACTTCGTTCCACAACACTAACACTTCAAACGCAGGCTTCTGTAACCCTTACAATATAGGGACTGAGCAGCTTGGTGTAGTACCTTAATCAGGTGAATTGTTTTTACTGTAACTTATGACATGGGCAGGATTTTATGTGAAAGTACAATATGCAGAGTTTTTTTAGATGTGTGACTCTGGGCAGTCCTTATATATCGTATAAAGAGCCGCCTTCTCTTTCCTTACTCTTTCCTGCGTGCTGTAGAGAAAGGACACATCCTCTTATCTGGGCAGAGCAAAGGTAAGATGGCATTACAGCAAATGCACTGCGCTGGCAGTCTTCCTTCACCAAGAAATATGTGATCAGAGATGATGGTGGGGAAGTGTAAAATCATGGCTCTTTGTCGTGCAAGAATAGGCTAGAGCCTGAAGAGAAGTGTGCTGCTCCGTTAAAAGAGGAGTACAGATTACAGTCCCTCAAATGCAACCAGACAGCTCTGAGAACTGCTTTTCCTTTCTGAGGCAGAATCCGTACCCCTTGGAATAATGTGCTTTGACTTTTCCCTTATTATTCACTGCTGTGAGCACAGAAGAACTTAAAATGAGGTGAAACCTGAAATTTTCCACGCATTAAAATGCCAGCGTTGCCTAGTACTTAGTCTGTGAATGACTTCAGGCTTACAGTAATCCCACTAGTATTAACGCACCTATCTATAGTGCCTAAATTAGGAGCACAGTCGCCCCTGGCTAACAACTATGAACATCTTTCATGTCAGGAGTCAGAAATACATACCTGCGTCAAGGCACATCCTGTGAAAATTCTCCCCTTTGGGCCAGATTTGTGGAGAGGGAAAGGGTTAATTCCTCCATTAACCTCTGTCACCGTCACCATCTCCCATTCTCTACTACAGCTTGTTTCTGGCTCTTAAATCTGATCTGTAGGGTTGAGGAGCCAGCGACAAACTGCAGCCTGCACTGGGAACTGTGATAGTCTGGGGAGCTGTTCTGCTGACAGGAGTGTCACGTGCCAGTCCTGGTGTGCCTCTTGCAGGTTTTCCATCACTGCCTTGGGCGCTCTCTGTACTTGATGGAGCAGGATTGGCAGCTGCAGAAGACAATTCAGATCTTCGGTAAGCCAATTTGCCTCTTGGAACTGCCGCTCTTCCTCTGTTGCCAGTAGAGGATGCCTGTGACAAGTAAACTCTTTATTGAAATGGCTCAGTTAGGTTCCTAAACTTAGATGGCATGAAATTAGGTGTAAATCTTCACCTGGTTCAAACACAGCATGTAATTGTTCAGATAACGTACAAATTCTTTCTCCTGAAGAGTTGGTGCTACTTAGTGTATCAGCTCAGTCTGAGCCTTCTCCCCAAACTTTGCCTATTCTCTGGCTTTTCCTCTTTAGTCTTCTCTCCCTGCTCCATCTTCGTTGTGGAGTTAACAAGTAACTTCTCTGCCACCATGAGTCAGCAGAGCTTCAGTAGCTTTTCCAGGGTTTTGATAATTGCCAATATACCGGACAAATAAGAGAGAACAGCCACTCTCTTACCATGAGTTATTTTCATTTTTCTGAAAGGGGTGAGACATCAAGAGATGAACAGAGAGAGCATCAAATCTATGTTAATGGATTGCCAAATTCAATTTTCTTTACTGAGATCCTTTTTGAATTACACAAGCAGGAAAAGTGCCAGTGTCTGATAAACAGTTTTTTAAAATTACATTTCTGTATCTTCATACAGCTGAATGGATTCTTTTCAAATCGTGGAAATAAAGCTGCTCCCAGTATGAAACATTTAGTACAAAATTTCAGACCAGTCTGGCCATATCTATGGCCATATTTTCAAACTATGAAAAATAGACAATTAAGTTAAAGCTGCATTTTAGACAAGAGGATACCTTTTGTAAGTGGTTTAACCTTTGCCTCGTATCAACTACACCTAATATATCTGTGCAACCCCGTTGCATTACCATTTAACTCGTGTAACCAGGAAAAAAGAACTCGAGGTTAACTGGTTAACTTCTCTTATGGGTAAGCTAGTTTTTATTAGAACTAATACTGCAACTCCTGAGTGCCTAAAATCCAGGAGTTTGTCGAAGGCTTGGCGTGAATTTAACTTGTACTCCATGTGAGTTCATGTGTATTCGTTCTGCAGGGTAGTTGTTGTAAGCACAGGGCATTTTAAGTTCACCTCTCTGCGCCATTGCTAGGCAGCCCTGCCGCCTGTCCTGGAACAGCGGTTCCCCGTCAGGAATGGAGGTAAAAACTGCAAGGAACAGAAGTCTCGATGACTTCACACTGACTATTAGTGCTCAGAAACAATGTTATTCCTTCTCCTCTGCCTAAGAAGACAGCATTTTCTGCAATTCTGCAAAGACAGATACTCTTAAGAGAAATATTTCATTTATTTGTGTACTCTGGCAGTCTGTGTTTTGGGATTTCGGCTTTAGACATAAATTGAGATGCCACAGAACCTGGGAAGCTTACTAGTTTTGAGTTGTGTGCCTCCATGATTACTGCGATTTGTTTATCTGGGCTTTTTCTGGGGGGGGAAATGGCATACATCAGAAAATATATTGACAAATGTGTTGCTAAATATGTCTTAACATTCGTACAGATGAAAAGCAATGTGTTGGGTGGAGCCTGTGATGAACACATCGTGTTCTTCATCAACACGACAGATAAATTAAATTCAAAGTTGTTTGGAAATGATGCACTGTCCCAAGGTAGTGATGGCCCAGATTCTTCTCTTGGTACTAAACTCTCAATAGGTTTTCCACCTGAAAATTGTTCTAGATGAATTTCACTACTATCTGATTTTGAAGTAATTTGCTTAAATTTAATTTCATTTTTGATTTTGATTTTGCTTATGTAGTTAAATTCTGGTATATTTTCTTTTTCCATTCATTGTGGCTGTGGTCTCTGTACCTAGCTGCAACTTTCCCCTTTTCCCCTGGAAAGCTTAACATGAACTGCAGCCAGAATAGTAAAGGGTGGATCAAAAGATGACATCCACTGCGAAAGCCTGTTCCTCCACAGAGCTGGATTTGGAATTGAAACATTTTGCAGAGAAAAGGGGAATTGGCAAATCTTGCATTTTTCAGGGTTATGAGAAGGCACCTGTAATGACCAGGTACATCTGTTTGCTAAGTACATTTGAAAAGGGGGGATGACAGAATTATCAGGCTCCAGTAGAGTGGGGATGAGGCGTGCAGGGAAGAGAAGTAAACTTCCCAAAGCATAAGGAACCAGTAGTTACCTGGTGCTAGTGGGATTCCATGTAAATCAGCAGTCAAAAGCCTTCCCCTGTTCTGTCGCTTGCTTCTCATCAGCCTTCCCAGGGTCGTTTCATGTTTATTCTTTAAAATGTTGTTCTTGTTTAATGACGTCGTTACAAAAAAAGAAAGATTTTTTTTAAAAAGTTTCCATTTCTATTACTCCCATAAGAAATCCATTCAGAAAAGCAGTATGATCCTTTCTAGCCACAGTGCATTGCATTCTTAATGCACACACTTCAGAATTTAGACTTCTAGATACAGCGTTTTTCTGTTCACAGATAGAGCTCCTGGGTCTAGGAGTGCCTTTATGTGTGTAATCGCATGTCCCTTTGGGGAACCGGGGTTAACAAGTGCTGCACTGTGTTCTTTTTGGGTTTATGAAGTGACAATGTATGTCTTTCCCTTGACTTTATTTCACTATAAAGAAACTAGGAGTCAGCTGGGTTAGCAATAGTAGCTTGTTCTAAATGGTACTGTAGTGTGCTATCACTGTATCATTAAGAGTAGATAAGTCTAATAAAATGTGTTTGCAATTTTTGAGCCAGTGATTAAATGAACCTGCTGTTCCATGAGGATCAGATTAGAGCTGGGGGAGTATAACTCCCAGCGTAAATATCAGAGCGTGGGAAGACAGAGGGAAACTCAGGATGCAGGATTTGCCAAAGGCAGACATAAAGAAAGGGAAGTGTGGGAAAGCCAGGTTCAAGGAACATGTGGGCAAGGGAAATCAAGGCAACAGAAAATGCTCTGAAGAAACAGGGAAGGAGGACTGAGAGTAGGGAGAGTCTTATCCCAGCAGTTTGTCAGTACTGACCTAAAGGACCATGGTGGTAAGTGGTAGATGGGGGAGGTGGAATATCCCCTTGCTCTCCTGCTAGGAACAATTAGCTTTGCAAGGCCTCCCCTGGCCTCTGTGAGGGTGAAAGAATCCCGTGTTAAATTCTGTGATAAGCTGAAGGAACATCTGAAGCTGAATAGGAGCCATGCCCCCTTTCTGGGAGTCAGTAACCTCTGTAACATCTGATTGCTTGTAGAGGACATCAGGGACACATCTGTCAGTTTGTGTATACCCGGAGGACCTCCTCAGTGCCATGGTTCGCAGGGCAACACAGGCTATCGCTTTCCTCATGCGTAGTTACACGCTGTTGAATAATGAAGCTTTTCCAGCTTTACAGTTTTGTTTAAATCTGTGCATTGTGGATAGGTCGCAGGGGCCTCTAAGCTGTCCCAGGGTAGATAATGCTGCATACAAGCCTACAACCTTTGCTCATGCCATCCAGTGGCTGGATTTTCTGGATCCTGTCACAACTCCTGTATCCTTAATGAGGCATTGGACACTCAACTGTTCCCCGATTGACTTTTTGTCCTATGATTTTGAAGCTGTTTGAAGGCAAGCAGCCTGTGCTTCAGTCTCACCCTCTGGAGACACGACTACGTGAAATGCAAAGCTGTCATTTTACTTACTCTCTGGAATTGATAGGTGCCGCTTCTGTTTCGGTGGATTCATTCAGGCTTGTCCTCCAGCATTTTGGTGAAAGGGTAATAGGGGTAGAAGCAGCAGAAGGCAAATGATCACCACCGAAGGAAAAGAAATTAATTATATCTTACATATAGTGCAGCTGTGTGCTGCCATGTGAAGAATCAGAGGGGATGGGGAGCAGCCTGTTTAAGAACATGTACCTGTTTGATATCACAGGCTGCTCCAAGCTCGCATCGGCTGAAGAGTAACATGCCTTGCCAATGACAGTCATGGCTGATGAGCAGCAAAAGGGAGGAGTGTAGGTCTTTGGTGTCTTCATAAGACTGAGAAGAAAACCGTGGGGCCGTTCAGGATATTGCAATGTCTGGCTCCATCTGATAGTCTACTTGGAACAAGCGTGATGAGCAATTTAACTGTGGGTTGGTGGAGCATATACATGAATGTAAATACTTTTTCTTTTTTGGAGAATGAATTGGAAAACTGGAGGCATCCTCTGATGAAGTTTTCCTTTAAATGGATATGTTTCAATAGAAGATTTATAAAAATAAATGTTTTCTGACAGAAAGACACCTTGTTGGGGGAAAAAAAGAAATAATCTTGACAGTGTCCAGTTCTGGCCAGAGGGAAAGGAGGGAGCTCTGAGCATGTCCTGTCTTATTGGTAAGGATGGTAATGGTAACATTTGACTAAGGACTAATGAGTTGGTGGTAGTGTCAGTAATATGGTCATTTTGACAGTGTTTTATTTTCCACCAAACCCTAGACTTTTTCAGTCTTCGATGTTGATGTGTAGTTAAAAACCTCAAGGCTAGCCTTTCCTCCTCAGCTGTTTGCTCTGTCTTCATGCCTTTGCCTATAGCTTCTCCTTCTTAACTCCTACCCTGTGTATACTTCTCTGAAGAATGAATATTTGTCAGTTGCTCAGCATAGAGCATATATACACAATGCATGTTCACGCATGTTCTTAGGAATTTCGGACATGTTCCCTATTACACATTGAACTAGTTGCTCCTTGGCTCCCCAAATGAAACTGCCTTTGTATCTCACTATATGCTGAAGCTGTAGAGTTAGTTATTTTGTCAGGTCAGCGTGGGAATATCTGTTGGCTGCTGTGTCTCCTTGACTGCTGGAAGGAGACAGCTGGCAAGAACTTTTCATTAAAGGAAAACCATGACATCCACATCATATCAAAAGCCATTAAAAAAATCTTATAACTTGCTTTCCAAACTTCAGCTTTTACCCTAACTTTCTTTGGGTCTCTGTATCTCCACTTATGAGAGAGGGATAGTGACATTTAATTATCCTATAAGATGATCGACGTAATAGATGACTTGCTTCACTTTTTGTCTGACACTATGTATTTTCAAACATACGTCTTTTCCAACAGTTAAGCCATCTATTCCTTTTTGGACTTCCGACACAAGTTATTCCGTATCTGTTGTCATTTTTATTACTTGCTATGGGTGTCATTTGTTTTGATGCATTTTTTTGAGCTAGAATTACCAAATAGGAAAATTCCATGTGAGGACAACATGGTCATCAAATATAGGAAAACAAGTTTCTTTTTAAGATGCAAAATTATCTCAAATCTTTCGTTAATAAGCTTGTCAACTTCTGTTCACTGTAGGACCTGTTTTGGATGTTACAAAAGTACCATTTTGAAAACTATTTAAAAATCTGCTGAATATTACCTTTAACTTTCCATATAAAAATTGTGGCATTTCTTGGGATCAGACCCAGATTAGTAGAGAAGACAATTATTCTCGTACTTCCTAGTCTTATTGCTCTTCAGTGTAAACAGGCATACAGGTGTAAGCAATTAAAGAGTGCAGAATAGCTTGAGTTCATTTGACCTGTTGAAATATTCGAAAATAATTTCCAATTTCTTCTTTCGCTTGCTTATGCATGAAAACCTCTACAGAGAAGAAAGCATTCTAGCTTACCTCCATTAGGATTCATGCTTGGACTCAGGTGTGGTATTCCGAGATTGTGATTTCAAATCCAAAGACAGTCGGAGTGATGTGTTACTATACAGCATTAGTAACATTTTGAAGAGAAAACTAAACATGACAGTCGAGCAGATTTGCAACTGAAAGAGAAAAACATGAACAAAGTTAAGAAGCATATAATTATGTTCATTCACACTGTGACTAGCATAAAAATGATTTATTCCCAATAGTTACAGTTGCATGCTTAGTCACTTCCTTCCCTGGCTTCAGCCTAATTCTGTTTTCTGGCATTTTCCTGCAAAAAATGTTTGTTCTCTTTTTCATCAAAAGTTTCAGATTTTTGTAGCTTTTAATAATTCAATCAAGTCTTTTCCAATTAAGCAAGCTACAGCAGTTTTTAGATATTCCAGCTTTGGTAGCTGATGTTCCTGAGAAAGCTCAGAATCTTAATTATACTGACAGTCTTGGTTAGTTAACCAGCCTGTAATCTGCTTCTACTTAGTCACAGAGGTCACTCGTCTGTGCCCAGTAATGATGGACTAGAACTTTCTGGCTTAAAAAAAAAATACAAAAGGTGAATTGTTGCAGGTATGTTTTGACTGTTCTATTCTGTATTTGCCATCCTTTTTATTCTTTTCCCATTGATGTGTCTGGCGAACAGAGCTCTGAAGAAACCATATGTGACTTAAATGACATATTAGCTCATCTTTTCAGGCCATGTCTACCCAAGAAAATTGTCTTATATTAAATGTGATTAAATAAAAAAATAAACATACAGCCAAACTCCAGCATATTTAAATGATTTACAAAAGTGCAACAGACTCCCATATAATTCATTTAAAAACAAAAGTCTTGGTTACTGCGGATTTATTTTGGTTTCTGTGACAGTATACTGTTTATTAAAACTAAGTGTCTTTTATCCAGTGGAGATGACAGCAAACAAGTAACAAAAGCAACTCAAAGGGACTGAAATATTATACATGGCGTTTGCCTGCTGCGTCACAGTGTAAAACAGTAAATATCTTCCAAATGTTAATTTCCGACTGACCAAAATGTTGAAGAGTGCTGCAGGCACAGGGAGGAAGAGAGGAAACTGACATGAAGAGAAGAGTTGGAGTTTCACCCTTTCTTCTCTTTCTTGCAACAATAGTAGGATAGGCATGTTGTAGTTTTTGCATTTTGTAAATCCTTCTATCCAGTATTCTGTATCTCCTAAGTAGGTAAGAAGCTTAAAACCACCTTTCTCTCTTACAGCTTAGCTGTATACAGAAAAGGTTAGAAAGCAAGAAACGCTGCCAATTGATAACCAAGTAGAGACTCTGGTCAGCCCATGTAGTGAGACACAGGAGAGCTGAACCTGAGTGAGTCAACAGCTTCATTTCTGTGTCCCTAAATGGTAACAGGAATTGGGAGAAAATAGTAAGGACTTATAAATGTGAACTCGGTTTCAAATCCAAACATTTTTCCTCCAGACACACAGGAAGCAGGTGCATATCCAACCACTTGTTCTTACAAGGTACCTCTTTTGTCAGAGATACATGACAGAAAAATTTTCTGTCTGTGTAACAGGGAAATCATGGGGCTTGCTGATTTGCTCTTACAGCATATGTGTGTGTCATCATTTATTTGTCATTTGGACAAATTGACCGGACTGAAATCCAGAGCATGAATAGACATGTACCAATATAATTAACACAACAAAAATACTTCCTGTGGGGATTTCTACTGCTGTGTGTTGAGCAGTTTCCCGTGTTCCTTTGTAAGACTGTAAGCTCCTAGGAAAGGAAGGTACTTCATTCTGTCAATGTAAGACTAAAAAGCACCCTAATCCTAAGATAACTATGTACAAATCTAATACACAGAACACTTTTATAAATAGAGTGATGTCAAAATATTGTTTAGTTTGAAATTCATAGAAGTAGAAAAGAAGGACTTTCAGGGGAAGCTTAATATACCTTTGATTTTTTTTTTTTACTTCATCAATATGCATCATTTCAGCTGTATAATTTAGTTTATACTATGATGATTGAACGCCACAATACGATCTCTGTGGGATTCCTTCTAAGGTGATGTGCCTTGGTGCTGTTTGTATCCATAAAGAATTCACATAGGGTAGTAAAAGCTAAAAGACATAAAGGTCTCATGTTTCAGTGTAAAAGTCAGAAAGTAACTAATGGGTGTCAGGAAAGGAAAAAAAAAAACGGTACTGTATGGCCATGTTACCGAATAAGAGCTGTCTCCTGTGGAGATCTTTCCAGTTTCCTTTAAAATACCTAGTACTTGCACTCTGAGACAGAAAGCTGGAAGAGATCCAGTGCTCTTATCTGACAAAGCAATTTCAATGTTCTTCTCTGTGTGTTTTAAAGTCAAGTAGAAATATGCTGTTAGAATAGAGATATCTGTAAACGGATAAAAGTCTTGGAGTTATATCAGAACACCACTGTATGAGAGAATCTCCAAAAAGAAAACTATAAATGTCCTTGAATATGTTTGCTCCTTACATAAATACCATGGTATTTGGAATTCTGTATCAGATGCTTGCTGATCAAAAGATTAACATTTCAAAGAAGTTGATAATTCATATGTTCACATAAAGACCAGGGTTTAACATTCCACCCTTTCGTACACACACAAAATATTAGGAAATGTATTAGGATATATAAGGATATTAGGAAACATTTATTCACCGAAAGGGTTATCAGGCACTGGAACAGGCTGCCCAGGGAGGAGGTGGAGTCACCATCCCTGGAGGTATTTAAAAGACACGTAGATGTGGCGCTTAGGGACATGGTTTAGTGGTGGACTTGGTAGTGATAGGTTAACGGTTGGACTCGATGATCTTGGAGGTCTCTTCCAACCTAAACAATTCCTTGATTCTATGAGAGGAACACAGGATTGAAGGTGCCAGGCTCTGTGACAGTTGAACTGCAAGGCTTGATTTTGCAAAGCTCTTTAATATTGATAAAAAAGTTTTATCCAAAGGCAGATCTAGAAAAGATTTCCAGTAACAGTTACTACTCCGGTTATTCGTGTCTGTGTACAAAGTCCAAATCCACTTGTGACGGTTATTGTACCTTTAGTGAGAACTGTGGAAGGTGACTTCTGTCATTAACCATTACTGACGTGGTGGGAATTAGCACAATACTGATAAACTTCCAACTTGGATCCTCCACTTGAAAAGGTGGTTGTAAATTAGATCAGGGACACCGAGGAACAGAATTCCTGTTCTTTGTAGTACAGTTTTTTACAGTCAAATGTCTTAGCTGATGACAGCGTTAATTATCACATAATGAATGTGGTTCATTTGTAGAATTTCACGGTGGGAGAGGATTCTCCATTGGTATATTTTTCTCTCTCTCTCTTTTTGAATATTTAATCCCATATCATATCATGAATTAATACAACAAGTTGCATCCAAAAGATTAAGGGGGGCAGTTGCTGACCCTTTGAAGTCTGGCAAAATTAGCCTCTTAAATGTTCAGCATATAATTTAATAGATATGCCAGTGACCTCTCTTCTGTTGCTGTTCTTTGTCACAACTACTGGAAGTACTCAATGGCTATTTTACGTCCTTTTATTTTAATGTGTTTATGCAGTACATTTGTATTCTTTGCTCACGTTGCCACTTACCTGGTATTTTTTACTTTAGGCCACTTGCAGCAAAAATGTATGAAATCCTGTACGTCCCACTGTGCCTAGAATATATTCCGAAAAGAGTAAATGCTTTCAGTGCTTTACAAGTTTGCAGCCTCTGCCACCCTTTGCTAGTATTTGTCGTTTGCTTTCTGCACGATTTGCTTGGTACCGTATGCCGCTTCCTTGTCAGAGGCTGGCTGGAAGTGTCGTGTGTCAGTAGCGGCTTATTTTACTTGCCACAGTTTAATGCAAAAGCAGTCAGCAGCAGCAAAGGAATCTGCTTTGTTTCAGTTTTCGTTCTTTCCGTTGTTGCCGTTCCAGAAAGGTAGAAACCACATATGAAACCACTTATGAATTATTAGGGAGTTCCTCATGTTCTCAAACAAAAAAGAATTGAAAAATTATGGAGAGTTTTACTCATCATTATATGGAGTGATATACTATTTAAACACTTTCCAGGAGTGCTAGTGAATAGGCATATTAGTGAGTCAGATATGAATGTGTGTGTCAGAACAAGAGTATCCTTCAGCACGTATTTTTGGTATGTCTGTCAGAGGTCATTATTAGGAACTTAGTGACGAGTTTCATGATTTAACATAACAATTACTGGGAGTATATTTTGCTGATTTCTGTTCCCTATGGAATTAATGACTGTATTTGTCTCTAATTTGTACTCTACATGATTAGAACAAGGGTCAGAGGTAAATATTTTATGTGGAGTCACTGTTTGGATAGTTTTACTCCTGATATTCAAGATGATTCATCTATCGTATTTTATACTAAGATTCCATGGATGTATTTTTAATTTAAGCATTAATAACTCTTACAGAACTTGTAAGTATATGTTAGACATGCTTGTGTGTGCTGTAGGTGGTGTTTTTAGAAGATTGATAAAATCCAAAATGGAAATATTCTGTTGTCTTGGAGTCTAAGACAATCTATAGGAGCTGTTGCTGGGTTTGAAACAAAATGAATAAATGGGAACTCACTATAAAGTGCTGCTGCCTCTCCTGAGTTTTGTCATTACCTTTATTTAATGGAATAGGTTTTGGCATTCATCAGCCAGCTGTACTGGCCTCCCATTGTCTTTAGTTCCCCAAGAAAAGGAATTATTTCATGTGAAGAAAACGCAGTATGAATCTGTCTGTTCAATGGAGACTGCCTTCATAAGTCAAGAGCCATGTAAACACCATGGAGTTAAAATTTGCTTGGCTCTGGTTACTGCAACAGGTACATACTATTTAGTCTACACATACGGGCATGAAAATTGTTCTTCTCTTACAAGTAGCTGTCCCTCATGCTGTTGAATGTCTTCATTTAGGGTTAGGGAGCTATGCTGTAACATTGTGTCTTCAATTTGCATCTTAATTGACTTTGAACTGAAGCAGATAACTTATTTGACATTCTAAAGGGGAGCTTTTGTGTCCAGTTATTCAGGATTAGTATTCCACGGGGAAAGAGGCTGAGATAATGAGATTCTCACCACCTTGTGAAAAGTCCCTCAGGTACTGGTTAAGAGTCTTGTTTGCAAGGTTCATTTCTGCTAAGTAGTATGAGAATATAGGCTGTCATGTTTCACTGTTCTCAGCTCCTTCTTAGATCTACAATTAAAGGTCAGTTTCAGTCATGCATATTCATCCACATTACGCTGAAGGGAGTAGTTTCTGTGAGTCTGTGTGTGTATCCGAGTGTGCTGGTACCAGTTTGTAAGGTATCAGCCTTCAGGTTCATCGCAGCCCGGTGACAGTGGCGTTCTTCTGTGATTTGAGGTGTTTTCTTTCTCTCCGCCACTCTCTTTAATCAATATATAAATCTAAGTTGAATTACTTTCTAATGCGCAAAGAAGTAAATAAACATCCATTTGATATTTATATATAGGAATTTTGCTATAGCAGACAAGGGATGTGTTTTGATTTTTCTGAAGACTGGTGCAAAACGTTATTACTCTGGAAAAAGATTACAAGGGAAATGCGATAATCCTTTTATCAAGATACTTGTCATTCCCATTTAATCATAGCTGAAACAATAATGAATGCTTCTGAAGACAACGAGTCTGTCTGTGCTCACAGCATTTCTTCAGCTTGTTCAAACACTGTATAGATAAAGTGTTGTGCGACTTTCCAGTAAGTTTCACTGCTAGTCCTGAGCTGTTCAAAAGTGCAAAGCTCCTGTGTGCGCAGCTGGAAAGGCACGGAAGTTACTGCAGAAACAGGCACCGTGGTTCAAAAAATTAACATAAGGAGTTTTTCAAGATAATATAACTTCCATGAAAATTCAGTGCGCTTTTCTCTCTGATGCATTTCCTATGACTCAGACCTCTTGTTTCACTTGAGCCAAATAGGGATTATTACATAAAACAAAGCAAAGCATTATATTTACTGCCATATTTAATGGCTTTAGCTCAGTCTATGGTATATAATTATTCTTGCCAGTTCAACAGCATACTTAATAAGAAATTCAGAAGAGGTTGTTAAGGAAATTTCTATTTTTAATGTCTAATTTTTAACTTACTGAGTTTAACTGGTCAGATTCAAAAAAAAAAAAAAAAAAAAAAAAAGTGAATTCCAGATTGCTAAAAAGGTTGTTCTTAGGCATTCTTGCCGTCTCTTTGGGACCCGTCTCTTGTTCAGGAAATGCAAATGAAAATAAAAATATGCTTGAAGCTCAGCAAGTAAATACAGCAGCTAGATAAAAAGGTATCAGTTTTATTAATTGATTCAAACCTTTTCTAACCATGAGGAACTTTGTTATTTTCATTTCATCCATTAAAACAAACAAACATTTTCTAGTTGGCTGCTGACTGTGCAGGTTTCCATCTCATGAGGTGAAGGTACGTTTTCAACTTTCTTTCCGTAAGACCATATCTTATTTTGCTGCCCAGATGGTCACTGTTGTGTGTCAGCCTACCTTACTGTTACCGCCTTTAAACTGCGAACAGCTTCTCTAGACCCATAATATAGTGGGTTTTTTTACTCTCTCTCTGGATGGGCAATACATTTTACTAATTTAAAATGATTAGAATTTCTTCGCATATGTAATTCTCTCTCTCAAAATCCTGGAATCTCTCCTCTCTAAAGTCTTGAAAATCGTTATTATAAATAAGGGCAACATACTTAATAAGTAACTGTGACCTTGTGTTTCCAGTCCTTACTTTTTTAGTCTTGCAAAGGTTTGGGTTTATTCCTGCTTCTACTTCAGACTTCCCATGTTTGAAGACAGTAGTTCCTCATGTAGCAGTTCTTCAGCGCTTTCTTTAGCGGCTGAAGAAAAGAGGGAGTCGCTGAATTTTGAAACCAAGATTTTTATTTTTTTTCTGCCATCAGGACTCCGTGCTGTCCCAGAGGCCTGTTACAGTGTCTCTGCACTGTCTCCTCGCTCCGAGGCTGAGGTGCTATCTTACCCGTCATCATGGGCTTGTGCAAATGAGCCAGAGAGTATCAACACTAACATTTGTTACTGTCAAAGGAGTAAATCAACAAGAATACGTGTGAAACAAGTGGGTTATCGCCAAGAAACACTTCTCTCTGAAGAAGAATTCCATTCCTTACATTTATTTATGTCGTCTTCCCTATCTGGCTTTTTTATTTTGATCTTTTCACCCAGAGGAGCACCAGCCGTGACTCTCTTTACATGCTTTTGGACTGCCTAGACTGTATTGTGCGTTCATATAGAAATTAAATTTTTTTTTTTTCTAGGAGCTGCCTCTTAGTAAATTGACATCAGATTTTATGTTGTATATATTAGAAATGGGCAGGGAAAGTTACCCCTTCACCAGTTTTCAAGTTTGTTTGTTTTTTCCCCAAAAGTCACAAATTGTATTGAAAATCAAGGTTTCGGGGTTTATTTAATGAGGTGATGATTTTCAAAATGAGTGCAAAATTGTTTCAGCTTATTTGAAGTACTTTATGCTGATAATTTAGAAATGTTTCATTTAAATATATATGAATGTAGAGAAATAGGAATTTTATTAATAATGTACTTAAAATATTAGATTTAGTTGAATTTCTTTGAATTTGAAATGGTTTTCATTTTCACCCACTGGCCTGATTTGGTTTTGGATTCCTGTAAAAAGAGTCAAAACTTCCAACACATTTTATCAAGGAAAAATACAGACTGATGTTTTCCCACAAGTCATTTCAGATTAAGTTAATCAGCATTTTAATACAAGTATGATTCATTAAAAAGTTAATCTACTAATTTATTGATATTGTGCATGTATATGTAGAACTATGAGGTTTTAGATACATAAAACTGATCTAAAAAAAGATTGGTAAATCAAGGCCAACATGAAAACTAGTTTTCGTAGATAACATGGCAGTCTGTGCAAATTTTGTAGGTGGTCTGTTTGCTTTGGCAATTTAAATAGATTAATGTTTTTTAGAGATGGACTTCTAGAAATCAGTGTGTGTCTAGAAATTAGGTGTGTCTATCATTTATTGTAATTTATTGTTTATCTTGGGCCAGAAAGTTGGAAAGTTGAATTTTTAAGGTTTTTTTACTGGTCATTTTTCAAATTAGCTGTTCCCTTTATACATAATAAAAATTTACAAGACATATTCTAGAAACTATAGGGACGGAGAAATAAAGTTAAGAATCCGTTTCCTCAGAGTAGAGTCACAGCTCTAGGTGTGTTTGGGCATACGTCTGTGTTGATATCCCTTTCAATGGGAGAGGCAGACAAATGTTACTGTTCTGCCAGTAGCTTTGCTTAGGAGGAAGGGTAAATGTTGGAGGCAAAGATTATCTTCTTTCTTAACTCCAGTTTCCCTGTACGCAGCAAGAATCAAATAACAGTTGAGTTAAGCCTTGTCAGTACTGTTTCAAATCTCTTTCAGCTGGGCCGCAGCCCAAAAACCATACTCGGTTAGTTTTTTCTGGGTACTACAGTCCCAGCATCTGATGAGATTATATCTTTTAATTTATTTTGCGGCTCATTTTCTGTGATGTTTCTCCCTGCTTTTCCCTACTGTACGTATACAAGCCTCCACAAAGCAACTACCATTACCACTTTAACAATGTGGTCTAATTTCTGACCAGTTTTGCATGTCTTGGTTTTTTTTTTGTGTGACATATACTTGTCTTTTATCCAGATAAAGGCTCCTGCGGCCGTTATTTGACTAATTCTATGGAAGCATAAGGATTCCTCACCGTTATTTTCAATAAAATATTTTTTTTAGATTTATAGTTGAGGTTGGGATTTTCTTGGGCTGTCATGCCTGGGCCCAGGCTGGATGTGCCAAATGTAGGGTTGTGCTGAGGATTAAAGTTACAGATTCTTGTGTTAAGGAAGGTGCTCAGAAGCAGAGTCGTAGCAGACCTGGGGCAAGGAAGATCGCTGCTCTTACTGAGGAGGCATTTCATCGTTTATGGACATCTCATTATTTACTGAAGCTATATGGAAGTAGATGGGGTTAGGGAAAGACTGGAGTTTTCCATTTTGGGGTTGATCTAAACAGCACTGACAGAGTGAGGATAGGGCAAGTGATATTTGGGCTTTGGGAAAAAATTTTAATATTTCCCCTGGTCCAGTCCAAAGAAGAGTTTGTCTTACCCCTGCTAATGTTATGTCCTCTTGAGGTTAAATCTGAGTGTTTATGGCCAAAGGATTTTTGTGTAATTGCCATAACTTCATTAAAAAAGGTAATAGCAGGTTAAACTGAGAAGTAGTATACATTATTATATGCCTGTTTTCATGCCTAGGATCTTCCAGAGCTTTATAATCAAACAAACATGTTTTGAATGAAAAAAAAAAACCCAACAACAAAAACCAACATCCCCCCCCCAAACCAAACCAAACCAAACCAGCTTTGATTTAAGGCACAGAATGGTTAATATTGCCTCCCTTATTTCTTCTTTGCCAGATAAAACTCCCACCACTTCAGTGTTGCCATGCAATAAATTTTGTGGTGTTGTTTTTTTCCTCCTTTTACTGGTGATTCATTGAAATTAAGCATTTGTTAAACTGTACTTTTAAAATTCCTGTTTATTATTTTTCTGTGGTTGGTATTTTGAGGGTTGCTTGAAAAAGTCCATGCATGCTAACCTAACTTTCCACCATGCTAACCCTAACTCAGATTTTCTAGGATTAATTTTATTTAAAGAAATACGAGTTTAAAAAAATCTAACAAAGTGACTTTTTTTTTCATAGGGAACACACAAATGCATGTATTTGCCATTGAGCTTGGAGGAATACTGGGGAAAATTACCATGCAGTGTTCCTCTCCTCCACTCAGTTCCAAAGCATTTTCTTGTCCCTCTGCTCAGGAAATAGAAAGAAATTATTTGAAAGAGCAACTTAAAAAAACTCTACCCCAGGTAGTAATTATCAAAAAAAGTCTTTCCTGGTAGAGTTTTTTAAAGTTGCTCTTTCATTCCCCTTCTTCCCCATGTCTGCACCCAAACAACCCCATCCTACAAATCTTAATTTGCTTAATTGAGGTAAAGAACAGGCATATGCTGGACTCAAACAGCTGTACTGAACGAGGGATCAAAGGAGGGTGGCTAGCGTAAATGGACTGCTGGATTATAGTCGTTGTGGGATTAGGGTAGAAGAACACAAATCCAGGTGCTATGAGGGCAGGAAGGTTTGAGATGACAGTATGGTATAGCAGAGGACAGGATAAAGGAAAGAGAAAAAGAGAACACTGGATCTAGAGGGAATTTGGGGAAGCAAGGAAGAGCAAGATCTCTGATAGTAAAAACACAAATGTAAATATATAATCCTCTCCTTTAGCACAAAGAGGTCATGGTTGCTTTAATTGTAACCAGCTTTAATGAAAAAGCCCAGTTCTTGTAAATGAGAAGCTGAGGAAGTTTAGGGCAGAAGGAGGGGAAAGTTCTTGAAAGGATTGGAATTGTGATAACTCTGGAGTAGGCAGGAGGGGTTGAGAGCTGTGGAGAAGGCTGTGGTATTGAATAGGGTTGGAGACTTCTTGGATATTAGAACAGGAAAGCAAGAGAGTGTAGAAAAAAGTGGGTTTGGGATGAGGGACAGGTCACAGAAAATATAGTCTGGTCATCTTTAAGACCCTGTTTTCAGGTGGCGACACTAACAGAAGGCTGCTGGCACACTTCTTTAAAGGCTCAAGGGACTCCCTGATCATCTTTTAGTTTTACATGTGCCCACAGGATTGCTGATATTTTAATAGGAAGACTTTCCATTTATTACACCATTGCCAGGGTCCAGGTAGTACAAAAGCTCTGTCCCTGTTGGCTACTCTTGACATCACCTTTATTCTTTGGGCCTCACCGCCTCTACAAGAGTAAAGCATTTACAATCTGATTGGGACTAGTGGTAACAGTAATGTGGTTACCTCAGTTATTCTAGGTTAAAAGTGCAATTGGGGGAAGGTGTCACCTGATAGGGGTAACTTACTGGTGTATCAAAGTCCTTGAATGCATTTAAATTGGGAAACTTTCTGACATATGTGCTACAATGAACTGGTAATGGCTGAAGTTGTACTTTCATGCAGTCCAGATCCAGCTGGGTGTTCTGCTGCCAGACATTTAACCAAGTCAAAAAATTTGATAATTTAATATTCTGTACGTAATTTCTTCTGAGCACCACTGCTAGTATGATTGTTGTATAATAACTGAGGTGGATGTGTTTGATATTCTCAAATACTCACTGGTTGCTGATTAGGGCTTTTATATAACACAGACTACAGAACACGTTCTGATGGCCTTTCCTTGTTGGGAGGTCACATAATCTTTCAGTTTAATGAAACCATTTGGGTATATTAAATAAAAGAAAAATCAATTTCTGAGGTATTGATTGGAACAAAATTCAAAAGGTCAAGTATAATGCTTGATCTTGAAGTCTGTGGTTTAATACTCTGTTACGGTATTAAGTATTAGACTTTGCTGCTCATCATGGAACAGGATCACGAAATAGAGAATGAAATGCTGTTTTAGGCAAGATGTCCTGGTTCCAGCTGGGATGGAGTTAATTTTCACAAGAAGCTGGGAGGGGACACAGCCAGGATAGCTGGCCCGGGTGGCCAGGGGGATATTTGATACAGTATGATGTCATGCTCAGTATATAAAGGGGGGACGTGCCAGGGGTGGGATTGCTGCTCGGGAGTGGGTGGGCATTGGGTTAAGGGTGGTGAGCAATTTGCACTGCGAATCACACGCTTAGTATAGTCAGTTATTGTTATTGGTTTTTCCCTGTTTTCTCCTCCTTTGCTGTCCTGTTAAACTGTTCTTATCCCAGCCCATGAGTTTTGCCTTTCCTTTTCTTGATTCTCCTCCGCACCCCACTGCGGAGGGAGGAGTGAGCGAGCGGCTGCGTGGTGCTTAGCTGCCAGCTGGGGCTAAACCACGGGACAAGAGTAGCTGGTGCTCTCTCTGCATTTAGAACCACTGAATGGGGAGAGTTCAGGGATGAAATGGTTCTAGATTGATAAATCTTCAACACTTGCTAGCATAATTTTAAATTAAAATACAAATTCTGTGTAGATCTTTAATGCATAAATTATTGGCTGGAACAGCAACAGTGGACAGTATACAGAAAGGGTTAATCTCAGCCTTAGGAGTTTATAATCTCACTGAGAAAAAGACATGGCAGGTGTTTTCAAAAGACTGGAAGAGAGGAAGATAGGATAGTTCTTCTCAGAATTGTGCATAGACCAATTTTCTGTACAGCTTGATGGTTTGACATCATTGACCCGTATTGATTTCACTGGAAAATTGAGAGTAATTGCTGCCATTATTTAATTGATGCTATGAAGCTATCACAACAGACAAAAAGTATATACAGTAGCTTCACTGCTGTTAGAATCATAGTGCTTCAGTTTCATAGTGTTTCATAGCCGAAACCAGGACACTATCTCTAGAAGGTCTCCCATAGTTGTCCTACCCAACATCACATTTGTTTTCTTCCCCACTAGTTAGGTTTATGTCAAAAGACAACTTGGGAGATGGAAAGGCATAGTGAATCTTTCTGCACAGAGCAATTAAGCATAACAAAATGAGAGGAGGAAGAGAGTAAACAGTCTCCAGCAAGATACATTGTCTGGATGGAGTGCAGCGCGGTCAGACTGAAGGTATTGGACACCGCATGGAATGAGTTAAACTTCAGTCCTGGATCTTTAAAATTCTGTTTATTCTGCAGGAAGAAAAGGTCTCTGTCTTTAAGGGAAGTTAAAATTATTCAATGGGAATAAAACTTTTATGGCAAAAATTGTTCCCTGAGGAAGAATGGAATTATAGGAACATAGATTCTTGCCTGCCAGTCTGGTCTTGGTGGGAATGACACCTTGCGGAAACAGCACTTGTTCATTTCTGAGTGTGTATTAAAGTGATTTCTTTGGACACTTGTGATGCAACTCTCAGACCTCAGCCAAATTGTCTCCCACAGTGGAAGCTATTTGAACTGAAATAGTTAGAAAAGTTCTGTTAGAAACATGTTATTCAGAGTTTTGCTATTGCAGCAAAAGGCAATTCGTTCCTCAGGACTATAGAAAGGTAGTTGCTTTAAAATCAGTTGGCAAACTAGACTTAACTAACGCCTAATAAACATGGAATTAATAAAAACTAATGCATATACAGAATAGTCTTAATTTATTATACTCATTACATTAGGACTTTTAAATGACATTCAATTTTAGAATGTATGTTTGAATGCATACATTCCCTGAGATTGCAAGCAGCTTAACATTACTGCAAAATATGACAGGCTGATAACAATAAAAGAAATCAGCAGTTTTATTGTTTTGTTTAGGTTCTGAAAATCAGAGATGAGGAACAAGATAACCATGTTCATAGATTTTATTGGTGAATTCCTCATCTGCATAAATGTGACTCAGTTAATGACAGCCAAATGGTTCGATGCTGAAGTGAGGGTGCTTTAGAAAAGGCTCTCTACTGAAACATTTATTTTTCTTTCAAGGAAGATGGTATAAATGTAAATCATATTAACCTACTGATGATAAAAAATTATAGCTTTAAATGCCACCAGTGGTAACAACATTTTTAAGGTTGGTTGACCTCAATGTAACTGGCAGCCATCACCTCTGGCATGCTTGCGGCTGCTGCTGAGCTGACGTACTGAAATCAGTGATGAGGTACAATTTTTAATCCACAGTGTACCTATGGGGCCAGACAGACACTCTTTCCCTGAAGGTATACTGCATTTTCAGAGTATTTAAAAAGCTGATTAAGGGAAGGAGGTATGCTGAGCTTCATGCTTCCGCTGTTTTAAAATCCCAACTCCTCCTCCAACTGGTAAATATCAGTGTAGGCAGAACTATATGGTTGGTGTTGAGCAGCCTTCTCTGTTAAATTAATACTGAGCATATGCCTTTGTCTTTAGATAGACTGTAAATGAAATTAAAATATTTATGTTTTTTCTGCTTTGATAGAAATGCATTTTGGTTTACTGGTTTGTCAAATTACCATTGATTAAATAACTAACCCATATGATTTCCACTGAAAGCCAGAGAAATAGAACTTTGTATTTTACATCTTCCATATAAGCTCAGATGATCTGAGAAATCTATGTCACTTCAGTGAGTTGCTTCCCTTAAACGCTCTGTGGGCCGGAGGGCATTAATTGTGATCCTTCGGTTAGCCATCCCACAGCAGCTCTCAAATGCTTATTCCACATTCAGGGCCAAATTCAATTTTTAGTAGAAATAGTTGCAGTTCTGTGCACTGTAGAAGAGTTTAATCAGGTTTAGGAGGCCAGATTTGAAGTCTCTATTCCTCAGTCATTTTCATAGATGTTTTAACCGTATCCAGCTCTATCATTCTGTTGTCTGGAAACTTTGTTTTAAAGTAGCGATAATTTTTTTTGAATGCCTGATTCTCACCATAGGGGCTGGAAATGAAATGATAGGAAAAAAACAGGGTTTATGAGACATCTCTGGCAACTGAACTATATTTTATAGAAATAAACTTGTAATTGCAGTGTATAAAGTATGAAAATATTAGCTTCAGTGTTTAGCATTAGGTTTGATGGGCGAATAAACATACAAATGTTGCAACTCTGCAGAATTGTCATCCCAGAGTCAAAACTTGGAATGGAAGTTGCAGGAATGTTACTAGTAGTTTGAGCTGAGATGCTGAACTTCAGAAATAGGCTGTAAAAGTGTAAAATGTTCTTTGTAAGGAGGCTTAGGTTTCTGCAGTTCAGAAATAATTATACTTAGCAATTATGTGATTTTAATTTTTTGCACAATCGGACATAAGTGCGAGACTATGTATGCACGTGATGACTAAAATGAATTTTATAGAAATGAACACATTTTCAAGTGACGTTAGATCCTTGGAATACCAGTTATGAGAGGTAGCAACAAAAGCATTTATACCTCTAGATGCCCACAGTAGCTGTGCGACACTGTGTCAAAATTGAGAGTGAAGTGTTTTGGAGTGAAAAGACAGCAACTAGACTTGTGGATTTGTGAGCTGGGAACCACAAAGGGGTGAAAGCACAAACGTGAGGGATCCAAACTCTGAGGGAGGAGAACTGAAAAGTGAAGGCTGTAGGGCAGGATGGATTGGGAGACAGAGCGGGAAATGTAAAGATTACTTGAGGCCAACATTTACTTGGTATTTGGAAAGGCAGACACTTGAAGATGTCTGCCCAATACCCCGTAGGACAGCTGGGTGCCTATCTGTCCTCCTCTGTTCTCTGCAGCACAGGACTGCTGAGTATGTCCTTCCTTTGCAGTTTGTAGCCCGCCCAGGGCTGGTTTCCACCCTCTCACAATTCCCGGATCTCAATTTTGATTATAATGTACATATCTGTTAAGGCAAATATTAGCTACGTTAAGGACTTCGCTTTATCAGGAAATGCATTAAGCAGGCATGTAAAACTACGTGCATATCTGTTCATATGTATGTGACCCATGTTTGTGTTTTCAAAAAGATTTAGGTTCCTACTTAAGTATTTGGGCTATCATGAAAAAAATCACATTTTTTGAGGTACATGTTTCACACACATTTTGTATTTGCACTGACTGGAAGGCCAAGGAAAATGTCGTTTTCAACGTGCATGGCATAGTGTGGTTGGTCTGATGACAAAATCATTAGCACTTGTATATTTTGTCTTCATTGCCATTCAAAACAGTGAGGAATTCTGATGTATGAGAGAGTATATTTGTTACTGGACTAACTACTGGACATACTTCATTTTAAGTGGTATCTAGAAACACGTGCTTTCTGCTGATACTCGTATTTTATATGAATTCATGTGGCAAAGATTGAAAATGGTAGTGGTATGTACAGTGAATACTATTATAATGGCATACACATTTTATGAACTGTGAAACAAAAAGGATAACCTACTAAGTTTATTTTGGTGACCAAGATTTGGAAGAGTAAGAATATATGTATAACTTCTTTAGTAACTGGCAGACCTGTTCGAAATAGTCTGTTTCTCTGGCTTCATTTACTATGGGCTATTTTTTTTAATGTATATTTTAGTTAGTATACTATGTTATTGTTTAATCCTTCATAACAGAGGAGGAGATTTTTGTAGGAATCTTCAATATTTCAATATGAAATTTTCAAAGCAGTGCAGATGACTTGGAAACACAACTTGTGGAATGTGATGACAAATCTAGTAGCTAAGTCTCATTATCATCATGCAGTTTATTTGGTTAACTTGAATAGTATGGGATAAATCCCTCCTCCTCTTGTATTTTAATCATCTCACAATGTACGTGATACCTCAAACAAACAAACAAAACCAACAAAAAGGAATTTTTAGCTTGCAGTATTGTAAATCCAGTCTTACTTTGAGTCGGTATCCCCTTTTTAGAAGTGGACATGCTTTGATTTTATTTTGGACTTCTACAAACAAGGAAGAAAATGGAACCCTACCAAGTAACAACAAAATTAAATAATCTGTCAGTATTAATGGAATAAGCAGGGGGTTTGGTTTTTATGATCGGTGCAAACCAGAACTGAGATCCCAAATGAATGCTGCAGTGATGTGAATACTTACAAAGAGAACTTATTTTAGGGACAGAGTCCATGCTTCTCCTGTTAACATCTAAAAACCAAAAGACAAAA
Organism: Phoenicopterus ruber ruber; assembly: GCA_009819775.1. NCBI lineage: Eukaryota > Metazoa > Chordata > Aves > Phoenicopteriformes > Phoenicopteridae > Phoenicopterus > Phoenicopterus ruber. The sequence continues at coordinate 5,541,890 of CM020221.1, forward strand.
AAAAATACTGAGTGATCTAGTGAAAATAAAATCTAGTTGTTTAGAAATTGAGTGCAAAATCTGAAACTAAGCCAAGAGATTTTTGTTTATTTTTAGTTTTCCCCTGCCAAATTGGACCCTCACAAAACAGCAGTGTTCTAGGAGGGGCTGGAAGCCACACCAGTGCTTAGTTCTCTTTTGGAACAGCTGTACACTGCGTTTAAAAGAGGGATGACTCTTGACTTTACTGAAGCAGGTAGTTAAATCAGAGTTCTAGATAAATGTTGGAAGTATAAAGCTATTGTGAATCCAATCTCCAACGCATACAGTTCCCCTATGGATAGAGAATGAATCTGTAAGCAGCGTTGAGTGAGGGAGGTAGGTGCACCACACAGAGGAGTGACTGCTGGAGCGTGAATCTGTGGGCACTCACTTAGGAAGGAGACATAGGAGTTCTGGTTCCATCTTAATGAATTTTTTGGCTTTTCACCTCAAAACTGATGAAACAGTCCTGTGAGTAGGGACCAGGTGGTCTACCCTGAAGTCTGTCAGTAGCACGCTCTGACCCTGTGGCACCTGCATTGTCACCCTCCTTCAGTGTGAGGGATGAAACATTGCCCTACCTAACCTATTCTGTAGTTTGGAAATCAGGCCTGGAAGCGAGAGGTATGGGCTGAAACTATGTCAGGCTGAGTTGTGTGATATCCTGGGACATATCTAATCTCTGGAGTGAGAAGGGAAATTAGATGCACTCTGTTTGTTACTTTCTACTAGCTACCTCTTCATAGCTGTTCTTTTTGTGTATCACGTTTCTGAATTGCCCTCTGGGAGCTAGCTGTCTCTCCCTATTGATTATGTAGGGAATGTAGACTGCTATCGCTAGATGGCATCTAATTTTGTGCATTGAAGTTACTTGGAGAAGTTCACATGGGTGTCTGGATCCAGCCTGAAATTTCCAGTCTGCAGTACAGAAGGGGATACTGCATTTAGGGATGAATTCAGTTGTGCCTCCACTCAGTAGAAGTTCTTTGTTTAAACCCTCTAGCTGTTCTGAAATCTAGTTTGAAAATGGTGAAAATTGAAGGGGATTAACAAGATATACATGGAATTTGGGACAAATGTTTGGAAGGGGCTTCTGTTTGGTACATCAGTGAACATCAGTGTCAACAGTAGGTAGCGTATTTTTCAGCATATAGTTTCTGGTAGTCCACTTTTCTCTCAGACAGTAGCGTTGAGACGTGGTTAGAAATTCCAGGAGATACACATGCCATTGTCTTTTTGCTTCTCATGTTAGGTGGCACCTTGAATTGAAGGGAAGGGAAAGAGGAGAAGAGAAGCATCTTTGAAATAGCTACAGAACACAGAAGACATTAGCTGTGGAGCTGTGGTCCTGGCTCATTTCTATTTGCCTCACGCTGGGGGAAGTAAAGGAGTCAGAATGAATTGATAGGCTTCAGGCAACGTAGTAGTCCCTATCCCTCCATCATTGACATTCCCCCTGACGGGGCCTGGAGGGGTGAAGAGAAGGGGAGACCGCCAAAAATGGGCAGTTCTCTGAGCATGGGAGTTGGCCAAACTCTTTGTCACAAAAGAATTATCTAGCTAAAGTAGCATTTATTTTGTCTGTGAATTGTTCATGAACAGGCATTCCTCTTCACTTACATATTATTCACAAATGTTGAAATATTTTGTGAACAAATGTTAGCCCATGGGCATAAACTGTTTGCTTGAATTATTTGTAATTTATTGTTCATGGTGTGCAGTTGGTCACCTAGGTCACAGAGTATCGTTTCTGCTTTTAGATTCAGTGACTAAAGAGTAATGAATTATGCGTAGCTCGCAGTAAGACACATTTTTATTCACTGCAGTTGTGGATTTGTACTAAGGGGTGGATACTACCTCTGGCTCAAAAAGTCCCTTGTGCTGTATATTGCCAGTAGGTGGGAACACATAATTTAGGAAGTATCAGTGTGTATTTTTTCTGTCCTACAGACTTTTCCTAACCATTCCTGATTGATCACTGTCAGAGATAGGATACTGAGCAGTGGGGACCTGTGGCCTAATCTCTTACACATACTCTTGTATTTATATGAAATCCCAAAAGCTTGTGTTTATACCTTTTCTGATGTGGTCGGGTTTAACGTAACACTAAATTAGGTGGGACTGATCTTTTGGGGACCATCTGAAAAAGCTTTGCACATGAGCACAAACATCATACATGGGGTCATTTTTACAGATTGCTTTTGTATTAGATAGATCATTCTGCTGAACTACGGAAAAGATTATTTTTGCCCACTTCATCATTGTAAACTAAGTGAATGGTTCTTATTGGACCTGCAATGTACTCTTAAATAAGAGAGAGAAAGTCATATGAAAATTCAGTGAATTGGAAGTCTGGGAAACAAGGAGTAATAAAAACACTTTGTATTTTTTAACCATTTTTCAGTGTAGTTTGGAGGAGCTGAATGGAATGAATGAAACTTAGTAACAACAGCATACTAAAGATTTAACATCTATTCATTTGAATCTTTCATATTTATTCTTTAAGAGCGTTTCTTCTTGTTAAAGACTTCCTCACACCAGTCTATTCCTGCACTCCATTATAAATGCAGTATATGTCCTATGCAAAAATGGTAAACTTCTGTTGTTGTTTAAAATTGAGAGGAAAAAGGGGGCGAAAGTTAGTAAAAATACAGTGTCATTTTAATGGTACATTAAAATTGTTTATTCATATGTATTATAAATAACTGATTACGGCATAAAGTAATTTAAGTATTTTTTAATGTGCTACTATTTACATTTTATAGTATACTCTTGCAGGCAGTGTCATTAACACAGCTCTAGCTACATTACTGACAATGTAAAGCCATATTTTACTGGTTGTATCATCAGTAAGAAATCTCTCTCAAAAACAATTTTTCCTCATCTTGAAATTTTGTTTGAGCTTGAGGTTAAAAATATATGTATATAGATTAGAGTGAATGCTAAAACAATACTGTACACATGGTTTTGGTTAAAAAGAATCTATATTCCAAAACAAAAAACTAGGAAAACACTCTGAAAACAAGGAGAAAAGTCTTATTTACATCGTCAGAGCAGGAAATGGCATGAGCTCATAAGTCTCTACTTAAATTAAGCCTGTCCCATTGGTTTCCAGTGCTGGTTTCACTTGCTGGTGGGAGAAGGTGAGACCAGTATGAGGGCTCTCTTATTTGGTGGTGTGCAAAGTTTTATTGCACTCAAAAACCCTCTGCTGTGCTACTGCTTATTTGATTGGACTTCTTCATACTTAAAATTGGAAATTTATTTAATGTGTTTTCCTGGCTCGGGGCTTTTATAACATAATCACTGTTTAGCTTGATTTCTTAGGAAAATGAGGTTTAAGTGATTATATTGCCGACTGTGTGTCCCCCCTTGATAATTTTTGAACTTTTGGCTGATGTCAGCCAAATCTGTCTGATTGTTGAAGTCACTATGGTAAGAATTTAAAATCAGTTTTTGGTTGGAGAAGAGAGGTCCACATTAACGCTTCCATGGAGCATAAAGCAGTTGTAACTACACATTAGCCATAGCGGGGGAATCATCGGCCCGTTGGCCAGTCAGCATATGGCCGTGGGTGAATCAGCGTGTACCTTACGCCAGGCTTCCCACGCTGCGTGCTGCCACGTGGCCTGTTAAACAAACAGGGTGTGTGGGGGGGACACCGACAGAATGGGACAAGCTGTTAGGCATATAGTACAAATCCATTGGAAGTCACACTTCTTGGATTTTCTGCTCATTTTGCAAAAGCCTCTATAGTCTTATATGTCCCTCTAAGAAGAGTGAAGATGATGTGTCCTAAGTATGAGTTGGTTTTACTCTCAATAGGTTTTGAATTTCACATCGCATTATGATGTCTCCTGTGGGCTTATTCATGTCTTACTCTGTAATGTGTTGAATATATGCTGTAATAAGAAAAAAGATCTGAAAATAATTTATGTGAGAAACATTAGTGTAATTCTCACTACACTAATGGGTATTAATGGAGGATTAGTAGATGAGTCTTGAGGGCATTCTAGAAACCTCACAAAATCCATTTACTCTTCAAGATATTCTGGATTGCTATTGTTATGATGAATTGGTTAGTCTCAGTAAACAAGAAATCCTTGTACATTAACTGTAGCAATGTCAATATGTTCTTAGTACACCAGTCAGCTATGTTATAGTCTCAAAGGTAAGAATATTGATTTGAGAGCACACTTAACCTGGAGGTGTGCTTCTTTCCTTCTTTCACATACTATGAATCTTCTCATACTACCTTAAATAGAGAAAGCAACAGACACCCTCCCACCCCCCTCCACCTCAGCAACATGAAAGTACAATTGTGAGGCTTGGCCGCCTTCCTTCCACCAGTGAGTGAGTTCTTTGATGCAGGGCACAGCTTTTTGCTTTGGGGCGGGGGGGGGGAGGGTGGTGAGGGAGGGAGAAGGTGAGAGAGGGGAAGAGAGTGTATTCAGGGTATTCTTTGCAGTGTTACCTAACTTCAGTGGCTTTTCATAGATACAGGACTTCTAAAACCTGATATCCTACTTAATTCTCACCTCTAATTGCACTATAGAGGTGTATCTGAGAGCCTTTGCAGCATGCAAAAATGACAGTGATGCATCTAGAATGACTTCAAAGGGGCAGAGTTCGTGAGGTGCCCTCAAGAAGCATTTGAATGACAGGAAATTTCTGCTGGGTTCTCCTTGAAGTCACCCAACAGGATCAGCTCACCACATTTGGAGGGCTCAGTTGGCTTCTTCAGAGAGGACAGGCATAGAATCATAGAAAGGGACCTTAAAGATGATCTACCCCCCTGCCATGGGCAGGGACACCTTCCACTAAACCAGGTTGCTCAAAGCCCCATCCAACCTGGCCTTGAACACTTCCAGGGAGGGGGCAGCCACAGCTTCTCTGGGCAACCTGTGCCAGTGCCTCACCACCCTCATGGTGAAGAATTTCTTCCTTATAGCTAATCTAAATCTACCCTTGTTCAGTTTAAAGCCATTACCCCTTGTCCTATCACTATATGCCCCTGACAAAAGTCCCTCTCCAGCTTTCCTGTAGGCCCCCTTTAGGTACTGGAGGGGCTGGGGGCTACTCTTAGGATCATTGCATGTCTCCCAGATGAGGGGTGAAGGCAGAACAGTAAACTTTGATTGTCTTTATTCACATGTGACTATCTTAAGACAGCAGAATGGCCCCAAACTAGATGCAGTGACATTTTTTGCAGTCTCTGAGATGAAAGGATGCAGGTTTACTTTTGGAGGGGAAAACCCTACATAAAAGCCATCCAGTGTGGACTCTGGCTCTTAAAAGATGTACAAAGAATGTGAACAGGGAATTAGTAATTGGAGGAATTCAGGGACAAAGAAAGCTTGAGGAGGAAATGAAAACAGAGAATCGTGATTTCATAGCAGATGAAATGAAGGTAGCAAGAGAGAGGCCATGCTAGATGTAATCAGGCATTGATTCCCTGTGGGGGATGACAGAATAGGCAACACTGCTGGGACTATGTGCCAGTTACATTCATAGCCAAAGTATGCATACAGCTGTTGTTTTGAGATAGCATTTCTCTGTAATGTGCCATTTTGTTTTATTCCTGTGAGTGGTGAAGCGATAGCTAGTTTATTTGAAATCCATCAATGTAAAATGTATTGCAAACAAAGGCTGCGCATGCTATCATGTTATACTTCTCCTCGTTTTATATAGTCTCTCTGCATAAATATGTACACCCTCCTTCAGATTGTTCAGTTGAGGGGCTGTACATGAGTGACTGTGGAGTACATCAGGCTCTTGCTCTGAATAATAAGCAAAATTGAATTAATTGTTTAGAAAAACATGTTATTTATGCTGGTTTAGAATGAACTAGCTCAGGTCTTAAGGGAAATGTACTGTTGTATCTTGTTGGATACAAACAGAAATGTATGTGCTGATGATATTAAGCTCAACATGACCCGGCAATGTGTGCTCGCAGCCCAGAAAGCCAACCGTATCCTGGGCTGCATCAAAAGAAGTGTGACCAGCAAGTCAAGGGAGGTGATTCTGCCCCTCTACTCCGCTCTCGTGAGACCCCACCTGGAGTACTGCATCCAGCTCTGGGGCCCTCAGCACAAGAAGGACGTGGACCTGTTGGAGTGAGTCCGGAGGAGGGCCACGAAGAAGGCTGGAGCACCTCTCCTATGAAGACAGGCTGAGAGAGTTGGGCTTGTTCAGCTTGGAGAAGAGAAGGCTCCAGAGAGACCTTCTAGCAGCCTTTCAATACCTAAAGGGGGCCTACAAGAAAGCTGGAGAGGGACTTTGGGCAAGGGCATGTAGTGATAGGACAAGGGGGAATGGCTTTAAACTGAAAGACGGTAGATTGAGATCAGATCTTAAGGAAGAAATTTTTTACGATGAGGGTGGTGAGGTGCTGGCACAGGTTGCCCAGAGAAGTTGTGGCTACTCCATCCCTGGAAGTGTTCAAGGCCAGGTTGGATGGGGCTTTGAGTGACCTGGTCTAGTGGAAGGTGTCCCTGGCCATGGCAAGGGGGGTGGAACTAGATGATCTTTAAGGTCCCTTCCAACCCAAACCATTCTATGATTCTGTGATTGGCTAGTGCAGTTTTCTGCCACTGTCTCAGCACTGAGCTGTCTGTCTTCAGGCATCCTCAGTTCAGTTCTGAGGAAATGGCTTTTGCCCACCTGTATTCTTGCAGCTGCTGTTGGAGATGCAGTTGGAGGTGTTCTCTGTGAGAAGATTAGTCCATCACTAGGACAGTCAGGGCCGCCTTCTGTCTCAAAGACTTCATATCTGAAACAGCTGAAAAGCCAAACTTAGGACAGGCAAAGAAAAATTCTAAACCAGGAATTTCATCTTTAAAAATCAGAATATAGTATCAGGCTGATTCTGAGGAGCAGGGTAAATAATTTGCCATAATTTTATCATATATTTTCATTCCACATTTTTAACTGTAATTAAAGTCCAAGGTCTTCATATTCTGCTGGAAAAAGAATAACAAAAGGAGCAATGAAAACCAAGGAGGTAAAAATATCAATGTATTTGCATACACAGTGACACAGTTTCTCTCTTTCATCCTTTGGATTGGTTAAATCTAACCATCTAGGCCAGCTGCTCTACATTAAGCTACACTAATCAGGGTAATGTCTATAGGAAATACTACAAGATAGATTGTAGAGAATTTAACTAGAACAACAAAAAGAGAATGAGCATTAAATTAGTTCTTTGAATTAAGTGATACCAACCTGCACCAGTTTTTTGAAAGTATAACAGCGAAATAAAATTCACACATCTAATTGTTATCTGTATATTGCTAAAATTTCTGGGTTACCCTTGGTCTTATGCACTAAGACAGGCTTTGGCTAAAAAAATGCTTCTTTCTCTAAACTAATGACAGGCAGTAAGGGAGATTTAAAGCGAATGGATTTATGGTAGAAAATAAAATTAGAATTAGCTTTGTGAGCAGAATTTAAGAGCTATACAAAGCATCAACCTCTGTCCTGTTTACTCATCTGTGGCTTTTCATCAGGTAAACATTATTCGCTGCTTTCACTGAGTTAATATTTGCTTTCAGTTGCCATATTCTTTCTTGGCTAGTGTTACAGATTGTACCTGTAGTTTAATTATATTAAATTATCTCTAAGTTTCATAATATGCTGTATCTGTCAGTGAATATACAGCCACAAGGGAAGGTTTTATCTGTAAATCTGAGAAAGGCTTTTTGTGCAGAAATCTGTCTTGGAAACCAATATTAAAAAAAAAAAGTCTCTGCCCTGGTTCCGCCCCCCCCCCCCCCCCCCCCCCCAATCCTTGCTGGTCTGTTACTCACACTGTTTTTCCTTATTCATCTCCTTTCTGGTGTTTTTGCCCTGTACTAAATCCGTTTCCCCCAGGCGCCACCAGTGTGGCTGAGGGGCTGGGCTGTGTCTGACGACAGGGCTCCGGAACCTTCCAGAACCGGCTGGAACCGGCTGTGCCCAGCACAGGGCACCCCCAGCCTCCTCACAGAGACCTCTCAGCCCTGCTTCCAGCGCCTGGGCACAGGCACCCAAGACACTTTTAAATTGCATTCCCAGTAGTAATGTTTATTTTCCCGTAGAACATACCAAACAAAACATTTTGGTTTGGAATTGCAGTTTCAATCTTCTGAAAAACTCCAACTTTAAATCATTATTCTTGCTCCGAAAAGGGACTTTGAGGTAAGAAAATGTTGACTAAGACTATGGAAACATGGGCATTTTTATGGTAACATTTCTGATTGGAAAAGAAAGCTTTTTACCTTTTGAAATTAAAAGAGTGTATTTCACTTTGCGTGACTGACCTGATAGAGAGCCAGGCTGAGGCGAACAGTGTGGGAGGAGGGAGGCATCAGCCTCTGTGGCTCGCCTGCCGCCCGCCATGATGTGTCCGCAGGTAGCCAGCTCGTGCTCATGCAGCGTACAGGTTTTCTCGTGTGGTTTCATTACTGTGAGGGAGGTGCGTAGGTCTTCTATGGAATCCCAGCTGTATTCCAGTTATTAAATGCACTGGAAAGAAAATAAAATGTTATGGGTTTTTGTTTGCTAACTTCAAACAAAACTCTCCGTGTCATTGTAGTACAATGAAATCTTCCTATTTGGCTTGAACTGCTGAAAGAGAACACGTTGGTATGAATTTTACATCAGGAAAATCTGGATTTTTCAGTAACATTTCTCCAAGACTGCCTTTTTCGTTTGAAAATCATTCAAGCAGGAAATCCCAGTTTTCATTTTGTTTTTACTTTATAAGTACTTTGGAGTTTTTGAAATTAAAAAAAAAAATCAGGAAAAAAATGTAATCTAAATTGAATGTATATTTCTAAAAAAAAAAAAATATTTTTTGAAAATAGATGTTTTAGTTTCAAAATAGTTCAAAACTTTCTTGTGAGAAAATGTTCATATTCAGTTCTGCTTCCATTTAAACAAGTGGTAGTGTTCCTGCTGCCTTCAATGGACGCAGCATTGTCTTCTACTATTTTCTATCAAATCTTTGAAATGCTTTTTGTATGTTCTATATGTTTTCATCCAGATTTGCTGATAGCGAAACAATTTCAGGTGTTTTACGTTAGTGCCTAGGGAAGTTGTAAAACGTTTGCTTGACTCGGGACATGCCCTTTATGTTTCTTTGCAAAAAAAGAAATACAGAAAAGACTGAAGCCTTTAATTTACAATTATGCAGTGAAAGAAATGTTTATAATGACATCATCAAACCCACCTGAAAATAAAGGGACCTCTGCTTTTTGGACAGTGAGAGTGGAACTCATGTTGCTTAATTTTCAGTATCTCCAGTGTAGCGATCTATACCTAACCTAGCTGTCCAGGTTCCCATCACAGTGCTGGCAGGCTGAGTCAGTACAGTCAGTGGAGTCTACAGTCTGACCAAATATAAATGCCAAATTTAGGCTGAGTTTAATTCCATTGTCTGTGTTGATTCTATCTCCACTGGCACAGTAAGAGTTCAAAGCAACTCATTCAGGTGTAAATATCAATACTGTAGATACCAGAAGTCAGATGATTTGAATTGAGTAAGAGATTATTTTTCTGCACTGCAATGTGTGGCTTTTCTCATTGTTGCGTTGCCAAGCGTTGACGAATCAATAGACCCAGATATTAAAAACAGATGACTTGAAATTTAAAGTAGCAAACATTTGATACACTAGGTCTTTCAAATACTGACTAACAATAACTAGAAAATAGATCAGTACTTTTAATTTAATCTGTTAATTTATACTGTTAAAGACCAATAAGCTTCATCAAAATATAAGAGGTTGGAATATAATTCAGAAGATGACAAAACTTTAAGATCAGAAACATAAATTCCTATACGTATACTTCCTCCCTCCACCCCACCAGCTGTCAGATGCTATATTGTCAACATAATGCAAACAGTAAATTCTGAGATCTCATAAACTAGCTGGAAAAGGAGGTGCGAGTTGTTTGAGACTATCCTAAACAAGATAGGTTGTTTTAGAAAGATGAATTTGCAGTTCTGAATGTGATGCTAGACGTCCAGCCAGCATTTATTCCACTTCTATTTTAGATTCTATGCAGCTTTTAAGCCATTCAAAGGGAATTGATATTTCTAAGATCTATGACTATACCAGTCAGCTAGGCCCATTTGGGCGTAAATCCCAAACACTACACAAATCATTTTAAAGTAAAAAGAAAACAAATAAATTTAAGTTTTGTGGTGGTCAAGTGCAAAATTGTGAAAGCTTGGTTTTTTTACTTCATCCAAATTGGAATGAACCTAATCAAAATACTCTGTGGAGGAAAATGAATACCAGGTTAGAAGCAGAACAAATAAAAGAAATAAATGACTACCATGTAGCACTATAAGATTTGTGGCCTAAAGGCTGAGAAAATTAAAAGGAATTTGGCTGTAATAAAGGTACTGTATCATAGTGAAGTGTAACGCAATTGTAATGCTAAGTCCATTTTGTAGGAACAATAAAAAAGACCTTAAAAAGGGTTTTTTAAAAAAACCTATCCCATGTGACATTGCAAGTAAACCATACAAATATTTCTGATTCTTAATAATTACTTACTTTAAGCAAATCTACTTGACATGCACACCAGTAAATTCCCATTAGGTGTATATCAATACTAAATTAGGCCCTGTATTTCCTGGCAATCTGAACAGCTCGAAGGTGCTCGTTTTTATATTTTATTTGTATAGCTATTGCTTCTGAAGTAATTGATTCTAGGTGTCTGCGAATCTTTTTTTTTTTTTTTTCTCTTTTTTCATGCTGAAGCCAGTCAAAATCTTGTGCAGAGACATTTCTGTGTACTTAGCTAATGATTGTGTTCCTGTAATGGTGATAAACAGTATTTCATGTGCATGTCTCATAAGAAGAACACAGAAGCAAAGTATGAATAGCATCAAGGCTGTGCCTTTCACGTTATATGAGACGCTCCATAATAGGATTGTCCTGCTGAGTTATTAACAAAGGCTTGGCTGGTCATAAACATTTCACAACTGCAAAGTACACTTTGCAAACTGGATAATACTAACAGCCTTTTAGTCCAGAGTATTTATCATGGCTAAATGCATTAAAAGTTGGCTTCTTATCTCCATGATTGTACTCCTATGTGGTAGAGATACTCTGTGGAATAGCAAAGCCAGGGAGGCATGTAGGAGGAAAGGCATCCCTGTTGTCAGGCCTGTGAAGCAGCTGTGGATGTTTCTTCTACAGTCGTGATGTGACAGCAGGTTATACAGCCTCAATGTTCAGCTTCTTCACTGGAAAATGAGAACATGAGAGTCTTTTGGCTCCATTTCTGGATCCACATGGCACCTTATGACTTCCGACATTTAGTAAGCCACAATACACTGGCGTTGCAAAACCCAGTTTTGGTCTTGGCATAATGGATTTGCACTTTTTTTCTGCTAGGTGATCTGTAGTGGGAGAGGAGATGTCATTGTACAGAATATCCCACCTGATGAAATGTTTTCAATTAGGGGAGGTACTGGCTTGACAATACAGTTAATAGACCTTTTTTTTTTTTTACTTCTCAGCTTTTTTTGTAATGTAGAATCCTCAAGTTGTTAGTGACCAAAAAATGCCTACTCTGTGAAGGCTTGACATTGGTCTACATACAGCAATGATCATAGTTTGGATTATTCAAAAGATTGATTCATAAATCTATCAAAATCTGGATGGATTAGCTGTTGTGGTAGCTAATAGATATGCACGAGTGGCTGTCGCCTCAGTCCAGGGCTGGATGTTTCCGGCTCTTCCATCCTATCATCTTTTGGACGCATCCTGTGTTAACACTTCTTATCAGTAACTCTAAGCACAAAGTACTTCACTATTCTCTTTCTGTCCTCAGACAGCTTTTGTATTGATGGTATATTTCAGGGGTACCATTGATTCCTAAACCCTGTAAGAGCTGAAGAGCTTTAAAGCTTCATGACATTGTTCTCTTTTTCCCCGACAGACTAACGAGAGACCTCCGCACACTCCCCTCCAACCATATGTTTGTTATCCGTGAGTGCTATGTGCAGTGGTCCTGCTTGTTCCCTGCAGGCTGGAGGCCAGTGCTAGGGCAGCCTTCTGGGTACAGGCCCGTGGGGAATTGCCCCATAATGTCTAATAAACCTCCTCCGTGCCCCTGCCACTGTGTAGGGAGAGGTTGCAAGGACAGCGAGACAGTTTGTCCTTTGCTGTGCTCTGGGAAGCACGTGCATCCTTTCGCTTTTTGGAGAGACAGATCTTTGCATACACACACATTTTCACAATGGAGATTCACCACTGCTCTGTAGAAGCGCCAAAACGGCAGCACCCGAGAATGTAAGTGGTAAAGAAAAGAGCTTCTGGGGTTAAGTTGTATGTCCTTAGAAAATAGGAGGAAAACTTAACCTTCAAAACATGCAGCTGTGTTTGGTCTGCTGAAAAAAGTGTATATCAACTGCAGTCAGAAGGGTAGTGCTTGCTTTTATTTACTGGCGTCCTTGTTTATTATCTTAACCCCAAAGCTAAGGACTGTGTGGACGTGTAAAAATGAATTAATTTCATTCTGAGAGTTATTTCCTAATGTGAGAGAAGAAGGAATCATGAATGATAGCTTGCTGTGCTCTGACCTGCCTTTTGACTGTAGTTTCATAGCTAAACAAAGAACTGTTCATCCAAAACACTCTGAACTGTCACTTTACAGAACTTAAATAAGATTTATCCATCCCCAAATCCATGGAACAAAACAATAACAGAAAGTGATTTTCACTACTGCTTGTTTAATGATGACCAAGGCAGACAGGGATGGCACTGCTCGTAAGGTTATGTGATGTACACGGTTTCAAAGACATTGACACAACTTGCAGGGACTCATTCATCTTGGAAGTGATACATTTAAGCTTTTGCTGTAATCTTTAATTTGTGTCTTAGTTTGTAACGTGCAGCAGTACTCCAGCCAACTCAGATTCTTTCTATAGCCCCAACTCCGTAACATTTGTGGAATACATTTCTGGAATTTACAGGGTTTAGTTCAGAAAAATCTATGTAATTTGTGGGTCCTTGTTAGGATGAGTAATGAAACAATTATTTCATTCTTCCAAAGCCACACAGAGTAAGATCCAGGTTAAGCAGAATAAATGAATTTTAAATTTTCTAGTTTGCATGACCTGCAAATTATTTTGTTCTCCAACAGCGAGTTCATTCCTACCACACTTATCCTGCTCTTACTTTCCAGTTGCCTGATATCCATAAGCTGTAAAAAGAGATCTGTACAACTCTGTTTTATTTTTTTTCTTTGAAACTTTTTATTGCTTCCAGGAAATATGAAAGGTTTGCACTGATTATTGCCCTAGGTGGATTTTTGACTGAAAAAAACCCAAGGATGTTGGGATTCCCTTCTTGTTAACCTTGTCTTGAGCTGATGGAAGGTACTTTTCCATTACTCAGCAAGTCAGACTGGCAAAAGTTGGACTCTTCTGCTGTTATGAAGGGGGGAAAATGATTAGAAGATTAAGATATAACTTTGTAAGCACAAAAGCAGGGGGATTCAAAAGCAACATGATTCAGCTTCTGGTAAATTGAGGTTGTCTATTCAGTTTCCCATATATGCTGGATAATGGCTGACTTTTTTTTTGTTATTGTATTCATTTTCTTCACAGCAGTTAAGTTACAGTAACAACTGGTGTCAGTGGATACTGAGTTTGTATGGTGAAATCCTGACCTGCATTGGAAGTCTTGTGGCAGGAAACAAAGATTATCCCATTGTCTGCATTTTTTATTTTCTATCCCTGGCTTTGCTATTGGCCTGAAGGTGGCAATGGCCAAGTAACTTCACCGTTCTATGCCTCAATTTTCTCACGGGAAAATAAGGGAAGAGTACTGGCTTTCTTTACAAAACACTTTGAGAAAAGCTCAGTGTAAGAATTAATTATTGCTATTATATTTTACAGTTCTGCAGTGGTACTCATTACAATATGAATGATATATTACATTAGACTGATTGCATTGACATAATAACGAAGTATAAATACCGCTGGGTCAACGTTTGTCCCCCGGGTCATGGAAGACCTTCTGGCTATAGATCTGATGCTGTTGCAGGAAAAGTGAAATAAAGCAACATAGTAGTATATCAGTGGCTGAGCTGAAAGTGTCTCAGGAGCGTCTCTATGCATTTTGTAAACTGTGGGCTGGTAGCTTTCTATTGCAGGTTCACTGAGAAGTCCAGGGCACTGCTTATTAGGTCTGTCAGATGATGAGTGCTTAAAATTGTCTCATTTTTGTGCTTAAAAGCATCAGAAGATATAGTTGGAGAAAAGCTACTGTTGATCTCATGCTGCTGAGCATCTAGTTACTGTGATTATGCTCAAGTTGATTATTTGCTTTGGAGGTTGTGAGAGAAGTAGGAGCAAGGCAGATAGTAAGATTTTAATCTTTTCTGTGTTTACATAGGCTTTAACTAGAGTGGGTTTTAACAGCAATGTTAAAATTGTATGTGCGTCTCCCTCCTGTATTATTACTGAGATGGCTTGTTGTACAACTGAGCTTGCTGTTTTGATTGTAAACTTCATAGCTAAAGTGGTCTGCCTTTATATTAGACTAAGCTGCCTTAAATTTTCAGTTTTCATGCCTATTACAGCTGGGGCAGTTATGCAGCGGGTTGTGCCTGTATTTTTTGTTATCTCTGAACAAGCTTATGTTGTGTGGATTTGTGTCTTAAAAAGGGGGTTCTCTTTGAGTAATAATGTGCCACTTACATCCTTAAATTGTTTTCTCGTAAAGAATGGCCTAGTCAAAATCAGGCAGTTCATAGAATTGCCTCTGAATATCAAAGTACCCAGGTTTTTGGCTTTTTGCCTTTTAAAATATTTTCCTTTTAAAATAATGATACAAAATTGTCTGTGACAGAAATACACTTGAAAAAGCATTGACATCTTTAAAATGGGATTAGCAATTGCTTTAGAAAATGCAAGGAATTCACATAGAAATTCAGTTATGAGTTCACTTCCTGTGGATTTTAGGTGATTTAGGGTGTTTTTTCCAGCAAACTGATGATTGGTTTCTTTAAACATTAAATATATATTAAGGAAAGTGTTTTATAGGGGAGATACCGTTATATATACACACCTACTCACCTACATGGATGTATAAAGAGGTAAACTTTACTGAAAGTAAAAAGCATTCAAGTAAAGAATCATAATGACATTCATTCTGATTCAGCAGCGCCTTATACCTACATGCTTACCATGGGCAATCTCACCTCTTTTCATTGGGCTTTTTTAGTTCTTTTCTAGTATCTGTCCATTGAAATCCATGGAAATGGATCCTATTGACTTTATTTCAGGCTTTTAAAGCATGTGCTCATTTTAAAGGCCTATTTTTATCGTGCTTCAGTGAAAAAGATGGAATTATTCATATGATAAAACCTCTCTACTGAATAAAGTTTGTAATTAGAGCTATAGTGAAAAATAGTTCCAGTCTAGCCAAGTTGTTTCATATTGTCTGGGTAGATTTATGTTTTAGTTAGATACCCAGAAGGCTTTTTTAAAAAAAAATTCTGGAGTTCTTCAAAATTAGATGTCATTGTATTCTGAAGTTTTAGCTAGGATAAAAGGCATTATGATACAGCATCATTCTTTTGGCATAATTATCTACCTGTTTTAATTCTCATTAAAAAATTAAAGTTACATCATGGTATATAAAATAATGAAGCAAAGGCAGAAGTGGGAGTGGTAACTCTGAAATGAATTCACATCAGATGAGAAGAAATAAACTAGGCAAGAAAGACAAGAACCGCAGTTAGATTTCATATAAGAAATGTAGCTATCATAACAGTTTTTGCCCTTATATGATCATGCTGCCCATGTCAAAATTGGAGTCCTCTGTGTGTATGGATGTAATTTTTTTTTGTTAACCAAATGTATAATGATCAGAAATCAGCAACAGTGCCCATGTTAGAAAACTTTTAAATCACACACTGATTGACAGTTTCATCAAACAAGCTGAATGATAAATGAGTATGAGCAGAAATTGAATTACTCCTTCACCAGCAACTTTCATTGGCTTCCTTTAACACACAGTTCTTTAACAAACCATACAAATTTGGCAGGTCTTTAATGTAGAAGCACTACAATATAACTGAGTCCTGGGAACACTTATTTAAAAAAAAAAAAAAAAAAGGAAAGGGAAGAGAACATGGCCAGTTTCAACTTCCGCATGCACAGTAAGCACACCACTTTTCACAAACACTGCAAAAATATATCATCAAAAGTGGACAGCACTTCAGAGTAAGATATAGATACAATATTAACTGTTGTCTGAAATGACATTTGTTGTTGTTGTTATTATAACTTCCTCCTTTTAGTTTAGGCTAAAAAAGGAATGCAGAGACATTGCCATCCAGGCAGGTTTCTATACTATTCCACCTTCTCTTGAGAAGCCATAAATGAACGCATGCTCACTTATAAAGAGGTTTCTTATGGGAATATAGAGTCTCCTAATTATATATGTGTGATGCAGCAAATTATGCTTATGTAGAAGACTGCAGCATAACTCAGTCCCGAGGATATAGCACAAATTCCTCCCTTGCTTATACCTGTGTTTCCCTCATGGAGTACAAGAACCAGCTGGTGTATTTCCTGAATTGCAGTCTGCATCTCTTTGACCGTTCAGCTACTTTGTTGCTTGCGTTTCTCCCAGTTACTTTTTAGGTGTAAAATAAGAAGAAATTCCTCAGTTACTCCTGAAGGGCACACTGAACTTAGTTCAAAATATTCCTTTTTAAGAGCTACTTTGTAATGCGTGTAGATTTAACATATTTGCAGAAGCAGCAAAAGTAAAAACATCTGATACGCTAGTGCTTGGTTTGGAACAGAGGAATTAAAGTAAACAAGAGGAAGAAACCAAAAACATCAGTTATGAGTGAACTCTTTCAAAATTATGTGGAGACTATTTGAATATACCATTATTAGAAGCCCAGAGCAAATACATAATACCTATCAGAGAAGACTTTGAAACAGCTGCAGAAAGCTAAAATGGCTGAACAATAATGTAAATGTAAATGCAAACAAAATAAAGTTAAATCGCAGTGACTTTAAACTAAGAGCATGCAGAAAAGCTTGCAGGAATTGCATGAAGAGAACCCTCTTTCAAATAGGTCAGGTCCAGCAAGTCTTAAGAGAGTCTGTAAGATGAGCCAGAAATGACCAAAATATTTTCAAGAGTGCTCAGTGAGTTCAAATTCATCCATGTTCATTATGAAAGAGGTTGGTAGGATTCTTACTCCTACCTTTACAGTGGACATCAGAGGTCTTCCTCACAGAGCACTGGTAAAAGAAATCACAGAAAAACTGACAGAATCAATAGCAATAAATCTTGAAACCCCTGTATTCTTCCCTCTACTAAAGATGATTGCCAAACTACTGGCTGTGGTGTGTAACCATGCTAAAAAGTGCCTCTGTACTAGAATACTTCTACTGCTGTCTCTGTTTCTACATCATCTTTCATGTAAACTTCTAGTGCCGTATGTTAAACAGCATCAAGACAGTGGAGATGTTTGTCTGAAGAGTTTTAGTGAGAATCTTGTTTGCTGGTAAACATGGATGTAAGGCACTAAACAGGTAGGATAAATCTACTGCATGATGTTTTATATGACTAGACAGTTTGACTTTTTTCATGTGGTGTGGTAACAAATCCCTGCTTGCTCTTGCCCTCAGAGACTCCTGTATTACCAAAATGTTGAGACCAAATCTATTAATGCATTTATAGTTGTATCACAACCTCATCTGCTGTCATACAAAGCTATTGTTATTATTGTGTAGGCTATTTTTATGATTGTCACATTTTCTTCCTGGGTTCAACAGTCTGGCCCGCTGGGTTTCGGCAGCATGTCTGCTAAAGTCCGATATTACAGAGTCACGTTTGCAAGGATCTAAAAGAGCCTGCTAAATACAGCTTGAATATACAAATGTTCTTTCCTACCAGTTAACATAAAAACACTTGTAGCGTAGCCTGTGAAACCGTTCTAATGTACAGTTATGAAGAAATACCTAACTGTGATGTTGAAGCATAAATATTTCAAAGTAAGCCTAGTACTTAGGGTACAGTCTTATTCATGATATTATTATAACGTATTTGGTATATCAGTTAAGAAATGCTTTTTGAAGGTGTTGCAAGTTGTAGATGTACTGTTTTCTTGCCTAGTCTTTATTGTTTCCAGATCAGTATTATAACTCATATTTTACAATAGACTAAAGATGAACATTTCATTAAAATCTCACAGCATTAACTACTGTGCAATAAAAGTTGATGAGAACAGTTTCATACCAGCACTCCATTACTGTTAATTATTATTACCTTCATTGCACTTACTTGTTTCCAGCAGGGGCCTCATTGTATTTGATTGTGTCTAAACAAATGAGAAGGATTTTCAGAGTTTATAATATACACAGATGAATGTTAGGAAAACAGGATAATAGCATGATTAATATGGCAGCTGATCCTGTCTTAATAATATAGTATTGGTTCTTTGTTATATAAGCTGCAAGTATGCTTTGTCCATCAGGCTGGACAGTACTCATCAGTCAAATTTTCTTGCCACAGTAGCACTGAATCTTTGGAAAGGACGGACTGTGGTCCTGCAGACCAAAGCCGGATGATAATTCCACTTGTATGTGAGGTGGCCCTTTCAGAGGCCAGATGTGCACACACCTCAGTGGTGTGCCCTGTAATAACACATTAATTAGAGTGGCTAATACTGTCTACTCTTTGGCAATTTGCTGTTGTCTTCCAGCTTGTCTGTTCTCTGTTTACCTGTGCCGGCTTCCAAATTACTTCCAGGGTTACATTTGAATTGGGTTTTTTTTGAGATTTTATCTGTGGCTTGACCTTGCTTTTATTTCCTGGTAGATGCATTTCCCTGGCACTAGAAGTAATATTCCTTGATTTCAGCTGTTTCCCACCCAAAGTGAATTTGTGAGAGTCTGGCACCATCCGTATGTTGTCTTTTTCATGTTAAGATATGCCCAGTTAATACTTGCTGGTGAACGGGTATCACAGACCATGCTTGAAATTTATTTCTTATTTTCCGTCAAGTGATAAAGATGAAAATATGCCTGTTTCGTAACAGGCCAACACACTTTATTTATCTCTTTTCCCTTTCAGAATGGAAATAGTGTTTTAATCTAATAGAAAATAATTTGTGAATATAGTAGTTATAAAAGGGACAGGTGTTTCATAAATTTTTCAGTGATTTCTCAGTTTAGTCATGGAATCACGGAATCATATAGTCCATGCTTAACACTGTAAGATAACTCCCTGTCACTCAGGGGCAGGTTGTCCAGGCTGCAGATTAACTGTGTCAGGTGTGGAGGCCTCTGACTGGTTCCATGCCCCAAGCTTTGCGGTGTCAAAAATACCACGGCCCCACTGAAGCCGGCTCAGTGCTGCTTCTAGCACTTTGGGAGCAGTTATCCGCCTTCTGACTTTCCTCTGTGGACATCTAAATGGGGAATTGTTGTGGTCATCTGGATGTGGCGCTTAGGTCAGTGGAAGACGCATGTTCTAAAGTTACATAATGACCTTTGCCCCTCCCCCTTATTTCTGACTTCTCTTATAATTTAAATATATTCTGTATAATTGATTCTTTTTTCTCTACTTGGGCTCTCAAACATCTTTCTCCCTTATTTCAGATAAACTTAGAGTTGATGGTATCATATAACAGACTTGTTAATGAGAGGGGTATTTTTTGCTAATTCTGGATTAGACTATTTTGAAGCCATTATGCTATGTTATTGATGTCTGCTATTTTCAGAGGAGTGTTTTCATTCTGAAATGAGCACCTGTGGAAAAGCATGCATCTGTAGTGTAAGCTGCTCTTTTTGCCTTGGCTTATTTCACTGTGGGGCATAAAGAAAGCATATAAAGTGAAAACAATTTAAAAAAAGGTGAGAGTTATATAGAACAAAATGCTTGCACACATACATATTCTTTCTCTCTCCCTCCTTTCACTCAGCTTCTCTCTTGGTTATATAGAAAGCTAATGCTACAAGTTATGTGCAGGAGAAGACATGATTTAAATAATCTTTTCACAGATCCTACACAGAATCTACCACATGAAAGTTCTGTAAATCCAGGAATGATGAATGCAAAGGTAGACGAGTAGCAATAACTAGGGACTGTCAGTCTGAGAAGAGCTGGATATGGAGGAGGCTGGTATAGTATCTCTGGTTATTATGAGAAAAAAGAGGACTGAAGTCAGTGTGTATATCGAGAGAAGCTGTAAGGAAGATGCTCAAGCAGGACTGTCCTGAAGCAAATACAATCCAGAAAAGGATTTGATATGTGTATAGGAGATGAGTGAAACTTATAGCATGTTGCAGTGTTCCAAGCAAGGACTGTAGTGATTTTCCCTTCTGCTTTATGGAAAATAATGGTGTTTCTAATTTGTCTGTGTTTTGTTTCCCTTCGCTGAGATTTTGATTTCTTCCTCACTCTTATCTCTTCTTGCTGTTGCAGCTTGTGTGCTTTAAATTTCCTGCCACATGAATATTCTTTATGCTAATTTTTTTCTTTGCTTCCTCATAAAAATTGTTTTCCTATTCCTGTATCCATCTTTTGATTCTATAAAGAGTGTATTACGCATATTTTAAAGTAACCGTATAATATTTATGAACACAGACAGAACTCCGACTTGTACAATACAATTGTGTAACTTAAGTAAAGAGCCCATACAGTCCTTGGAAAGCTCCAGGTAATAGGATCTCCAAATAGTCTGTGTTGCTTGTACTAAATTATCTACCAGGAGTGCGTTCTCATGGACAATGTTTAGCCAGTTTGATTGCACACTGTGTATTCACTCGTGGAAGAAAAATGAGGAAGATTGCTACTTGCTATGGACTCTCCTAATTTTCTGATGAAAAACATTCTTGCACTAAAGAACATTCATGTTAAATTTTTTCCATTTATATTTCTTCTGTGGTAGCGTCTGGATTTTCTTGTTGTGAACTGGGACTCTGGTAGGCACAGTATAAACACATTGACGTCCTTTCCCTTACACCATTTGGCTTGGGGTATTCCTGTTACCAGACTGAGGACTCCTGCCCCCAGGTGCCCAGTCTACATTCTTACGTTTTCTTTCCACCTGCCATTGGTACCACTCCCATGTGTGATTCTCCATGTAAGATCTTTGCTTAATGATCAGCGCACTTAAAAAAGACTGCTCTTAAGTTAGCCTGTTTAAGTGCATTCATATTGCATAGAGACCCAGAGAAGGATCTGTGTGTATTCTGTGTTTCAGGGGGTCAGACCAGAAAAATTTAAATTGGGCTTTAACTCTTTAGATGGAGGTACATTAGCATTTGAAGCTGGAGTTCTGACCTGGGTGTAACAACGTGATGCAAACCTATTCAGAAAGCTGTTTCTGGTAAAATTATTTGCAGTGATTTTGCAAATATGTGTATACACATTGAGGTATTGTCTTTGTTAAGTGTTTGTTCTGTGTCTGGCTACAACCTTGTTGAGAAAAATGAGAAATGACTGTAAACAAAGATAGACTTTGAACTTCATCTCCCATTTCTCTGATCACTAGGGGTAGCTGTTCTTCGGCATTGTCTTTATTGAGAAAGTTACCTTAATCTCTATGTGGATCTGGCAAGAAATTATTAGCTAATGTGACACAGATAACAGGCATTGCTGTACTTCTAGGGCCATGTCATATGAGATACATATTTGAGTGTCTGAGTAATTACTTAAAGACAAGGTGTAGTTTTCAAAAGCTTTTGACCTGCCCAAGTTTTATTTAAGGTATAAAGAAGAAGAGGGAGAGAATCTAAACAGTGTCTTGCAGCAGAATCTGAAAATGTTTACAGCTTTATATATTGTTAAACTACAAGTGAGGCTTAGATATTTCAAAGGTTAAAAAAGAGAACTTAATTCTTTTTAGCATAGCGTTTTGCCATCTGCAGACAGGAAATGTATTTTACAAAACTTACTGATCTTGATTTGCAATTGAATCAAGTTGTCATCATTGAGCCTTAGGTGAATGAGTTTCTGCAGTTAGCGAAACTGAGTAAGAAAGGCTTTAATTTTGTTCTGGCACATATCCAAAAACTGAAGAGATTTTTGGAGTGTGTTGTTAGAACTGTAGTGAATGGTCCAAAAATTTGTGGAGGTTAAATTCTTCATGAGGTCACAGATGGTACCTACCATCCATTGTATGAACCACCAGCTTTTAGAGTTTCAGTCTGACTCTTCTGTGCTGGCTTCTATCACTTTGCAGTACATGTGCTAATGAAGGGAATTAATTTTAAAGCATTTTTCAGTTTAGTAACTTTTTATATTCATTTAAATAGAAATTCCAAGAGTGGTACCAATGTTGTCTATGATCTAAATAAGTGCATGTTGTGCACACATAAAGTTTATGGCATTTGCTGGCTTATTAATCAGTGTGTTGAATCAGACTTTTGTCTCATTTAAATATAGATTAAAAATTGGATCAGTCTTTTCTTGTAACAATTGAACTGTTTTAACAGGGCATATCATTATGCAGCAAGGAGTATGACCCATATTTTGTGAAAGGTGTGTTGTATTCAGTCAGAGTCAGAGGATGCTAATTGAACTGCTTCTGTAATAGTAGAGACCTGTTTGGACGAAAGATTTTGTTTCTTGAACTTCAGTTTCTCTTTCAAAAGATTGGAAAACCTGCTTGATAAAGCCCTGCTTCGCCATTCCACATTGCTTCCTAATAAGCCAACAGTAAACCTGTTGAAAATTATAGATATTGTTTTCAGACCTCCTTGTGTTAGCCTTCCCAAGATGCCAGTCTGTCATCTGGCTTGTTCGTGCTCAACTTTCCATTTTCCATTACTAAACTTATTCCCTAAGTGGGAAGCTGTTCATTTTCTGCCTCAGTTGGTGCCTTCATTTTATGGCAGTGTCTCTTCATATCATGCTTGAAGTGGATGAGGAACTAGCTTCTAAGTGATGATGTGTGTTTTAATTCTAATTAGTACTTTATATATTCAGGGATGGCAGGGTTGCATTGGAACAAGCTCAGAAATTTAAAGTTAGCAAGAACTGGCAATTCCTGTCATTCTCTGCCCTATGTTGAATGTTCTGTAGGCTTGATGCTGGATTCCAGTTGCTTGATTTTTGTTTCTTCACTGATTTCCATCATATATCATTTAGAGCCTCTGATGAATATACTACTCTTTGGTATTTCAATTATATATGAAAATGAAAGCAAAGTGTTGTTTGTGCTTCCTAGCAGCTTGTTCTTATTTTCTTTTTTAGCTTTATCAACAAAGTTGCCTATGGTGTATTTAGGTTTACCAGCTCTTTCAACTAATGCATTGAATCTTTTAAGGTTTTTTTCTTTTTATTTAGGCTCAGGTTACAGGTAAAATTTAAGTGTATTTATCTTTCAAAATGATATTGGATGCCATTAGGTAGGATCATTTTTTAGTGGATGAAATTTGTTAAAAACATAGCACTTATTTGTATGTTGCACATTTCACAATGTTGTGATTGCTAACAAACTAATGTTAAAACAGTTAATAATGTTAAATTAAAAGTGCATCATTTTCAGTAAATGCAATAACTAATATATAGAATGATAAGTGGTTAATGATATTTTGCATATCATGGGATCTTTCTCTCTTTATTGCATGAGAAATAAGTGGATATTATTCAGTCTATTTCATTTAGCCTGTTTGATCTATCCTATGCACAGAATTTCTGCTCTCACTTGAGTAGTGATGGCTGCTTACTGCAAAAACAGTAACAAAGCTAACATGCCTATAAGCATCATTTATTGAGCTTTGGTGGAGTACATACGTACTTATGTATTCTAAACAAAAACTGCACTTCTTAATGTTTTTGCAAGTACTACAACCTCCTTCCCTCTCAAAACTTTTTGAAACATGGATAAAAATACCCAGAGGCTCCAAGTACGCATTGTCCGTATATTGTTAGGGACTTTTCAGAGCACACTGTGTTTTAAAAGCTCTGTTGTGTCCCAGTCTCTATAGCCTCTATCTACCTGTTTTTCTTCAAATGTCAGTAATTTAAGAAAGAGAATGCTTTTTTTTAGATGCTTGAAAGTGCCATGGGATTACCACTGATAAATAATGATGAGTTAATGAAATCGCTCTTATGTTGGACATCTCTCAACTTTTGGGTTTGGACTTGGTCAGTATGGAATACGTGAAGTGATCCTGTTTGTCTATGTAATTTACAACACAAAGTTACTTTTTCCTTTTTCTTAGATTGGGTTTGGATTGTCTCCTCAGGGTAGTGTAAATCAGATGTAACTTCTGTGCCCTGTAGCTCTGTCTTCTGTTCTCCTCTCTTGGTCACTCAGTGGGTGCAAGCAGTTGCCCTGAGAAGGTTAATGGGATTCCCTCGAAGCAGGAGAATCTTTCAGTTGGCACCTGCTCTGCTAACATAGGCTTAATGTCTTTAGGCAGGGAGAAGTAGTGTGCAGGGATCATGGCATGTCATTTATTGCCATCTTCTGACTTCAGACAGTGGCATGGTTCTCTATGGCTTGCTTTAACTGCCATCGTTTCATTAGACGGTGTGTGAGGATCCAGGTCTTTCTGAACCTGGATTAGCAGAAAGATAATCTGGAAGCATTTTGGCTCTTTGGCTGCACTCAATGTAGCTTAATGAGAAGCACCAGGATTGAAGTCTTTTATAAGAGGAGCTTCAACTTTGTCACTTTCATGTTTTGTTTGTTTTTTTCATCTCAGTACCCTTGAGTTTAAGTTATGTCAGTGTATGTCTGTAGTAGCAGTTATGTCTTAGTTCCCATTTGAGGTTTCTCGAGTGTAGCAAAAATGTCCTGTATATTTAATTTGCTGTTGTTATGGATCAGCATAAAAGAAGTGTATCAGTAATCTTAAAAAAAAAAAATCAAAAAAAAAAAAATCAGAAGCCTGAGTTTGATAGTCTTAAACAAGCAAAACCAAACCCCGGTTCTGCAAACTTGTTTCAGTTCCAAGTCCCCTTCTCACTCATGCCTTGTGAGTAGGAAACAACAACAACTCTTCCATAATTTATTATTTAATTTCTCTTTCATAATTACAGAACAGACTTTGCCTGGAATATTTACTTTGGCTTTTCTGCTTAGCTTTCCCATTCTCTGTTTTAATGATTTTGATTTTGTTCTTATTAACATTCTTCGCAGATATGCTGTCACATCAGATTTGCTCTTTATGTAATACGTTTTGCTACAGCATCCATTTTCTCTTACGGTATCAGCACAATCTGACATAAAGCCTTTTCATGTACAATTGCTCTTATATTGTCTTGGATCCCATTAATGTGGTTTTGTTCAATTACTATTTCAGTTGGTTTTAATATGCAATACCATTTTGTGATTGTAGAGGTATTTTGTCTACACTGGAACACATACTTTAGTTAAAAATGAACATATGCACCCTTTAATATCCCTGAAAGACAGACATTTAAATGTGTACCTTCAGTGTGATACATTTAAGTAGTTTGATAAAGGAGGTATCCACAAACGTTTGTTTTTTGGCAGTGCTCTTTGTGGCAGTTTGGAAGCATAGAACACTGAAGTGTATTTGATATAAGTAGTGTATTTTAAAATATATTTATTTACATACAAAAGATGATGCCAGACGGAAGTTATACTTTCAGCACTGAATTTTTAAATGTGTTTTATACTATCATAAACAGTTGATATTTGAACTGATTCCACTTTTTTTCCCCCACAAATAGGCATACAATGTTCCTTGTGCTTTTAGAATAGGGATGTAGGGATATCTTTTGGTGCAGCAAGAGTCGACTGGGAGGGATTACAGAAAAAAGCTTACTTTCTGCCATACTGTTCATAGTATGATAGCAAGTATTTTATTTATGAAAGCCTGAAGTAAGATAAATATATCTAATATGTATCAACGTTATCTTCATTCTCAGAATCTCATTCACAGTTTTACTATATGATAAGCTCTCTTTCGATGGCATTTATTAACAGTATCTGTGAGTATTTGTTTCAAATTAATAGAAAATTTTGTTTTCTTCGATTTGCAGTGCTTGAACAGGTGGCTCTCAAATATGTTAAGTTGTCAGGTTAGTCACTCAGTTTTGTGTGCTTGCTGTTTTCAGATTTCCATCAGATCAGCATGCAGTATTGGCAGTTCTTTCAGTCCAAAGAGTGTTTATAAAGTGAACCAGAGGCAACCTGACATATTGTTATCTGTATTTATATTTGCATATGTATGTGTGAGTATTGCGATGTGTTTGAATAATGTCTATGCGTATCATCAAATGCATAGATACATAGTTAATAGCAACAAAACTTGAAGCAGGAGGGAGACGGTGGAATTAAGATTCTTCTTCACACCTATCATGTCCTATCAGCAGGATGCATACTAGCACAATCTTTAAATGCGTGCTTGAATACTATGTTTTCTCTGCATGAATGATGTTTATACACCACAGAGTCAATGAACAGGCCCTTTCTGAAGTTTTTCAATTTACTGATGCTTACTATTGGGAAATCTTTGCGTCCAGCTGTTTGAGAGGACTATCTAAGTGGGTAGCAAGCTGTATCTGGACCTGCTAGTAAACTGCTGAAAGGACCCATCCTACAATAGTCAGAGCATGTTGTAAGAGTCCTCAAATCTTCAGTGGCTGGGCTGAGATTGTAACTCTAGATGGCTGCTGTGCTACTCCATCATCACTTTTATTAAATGCTACAGCATCCTTCAAGAATCGGGAGATGATGTGGCTTTTGGCAGGGTGCTGCTACCATCAGTAATTGCATGAGAAACTTCAAAACTATCTGCCAGCTAATAAATGAAAATGGTAACTGACTGCACCTGTTGCTAGAATATATACAAGGACTTGCAAGGAATAACGAAGGCTTCCTTACCAATAAACTGTTCCTCAAAGTTCGCAGTCTGTGTGGACATTTGACTTCCACCTGTCTTTTCTTATTCTTCTTTATGAACCAGTTGTGCGGTTGAGAGTTAACTGAACTAGTGGCAGTTACTCTGACCTACATACACTATCTTGAGGAGCAGTAAGGGAGGTCTGAGAACAAACACTCTGTAGATATTATAAGGAAAAATTTCAAATCTTATATAGTGGTACATGAATGTGCCCACTTTTAGTGTACGCAAACAGACTGGATATCTTTTAAGCCCCTGGTTACAGGTGATTATAACACAACCTGAATATTTCTTTATTATAAATGCATCTGTCTGAATTTACTTTTACATTACAACTAGTGAACAATATTTACAATGATCCTACTTAACCTTTTGTTTTTAATCTTCTGACTTTGTTTATTTTTAACATTCTTTAAACTTCACATATTGTTCAGTAACACACATTTATAGAAAGAGGAGGTTACTCATTAGATTTCAGCCATGTATTTCATTTATTTCATTGAAAGTGAAGGAATGAGTATAAATCTTAAAGGAAAAAATGTTCTTTGAGCTCTGTGATATTAGTGCATTGCTGAAAAAACTCACTTTATTGTATTTTTCTGATTTTTATTTTTTTAAAGCTCTTTTTCTCACTTTTTTTTTTCTACTGTATGGTAGCAGTGTACCACCATATCTCTGGTATTATGCCAATAAAGGTATACCAAGTGGGTGCGGTGTCTTAAAGAAGCAGAATGCTTGCCTACCTTCAGCACAGCCTTTATTAGACCCTGGGTTTGTAATTTTTATCGATCTCTTGATAAGACATAAGTAGCATACTTTTAAAATATGTTATCCTCCACTAAAAACCTAATCTGAATCTGTAAGGTTTCTTTGTTCCTGATAGGACATGTGTGTTCCACAGTGATGGTCCGTGAAACTAGCTCATGTCATTGGGTATTCAGACACCGTGCCTGGTTCAACTGAGATAACTGGTGTCATTACAAAGTGCTGTCACCAGATTGCCAACCATTAATTTCTCTTTTACAGAGCATTTTTGCTACCTATTGCTTCATTACGTATGGCTACCTAAAAGTATGAATGCTACTGTTAATATCAATAGGCCATACCTTTACAGGGTATGTTCCTCTTGACCTCTGAACTTCATCAGTCTGCATGACTCTTACCTTCTATAGACACAAGTCACCATGTTTCCTGTATCTTTTCTTCTACCTATGTATTAATAGTTGTCCTTGAGCTTTCTGCTAATATCAATGACTTTTCATTACCCTTTACTTGATCTTCACTGCTGCCTGTCAGTTAAAAGCTTACTCTGTACAATTAATGATGCATCAGCACAGGATTTTAACTTACAGACATCTCTCTTAAACCTTTAATGAATCTTTCTTCTGCTCCTAGCTTTACCCAACATAATTCCTAGTTCCTTTTCTACTGATTCTGTTCTAGTTAGATACTTTTATTTCCTTTTCTTTTTTTGCTACAGTCTTTCATGGAGCTGATGACAATTGTATGCAAGTTTAGGTTAATTTATAGTACATTAATTCTTTGGCTAATTAGGGATGTAAATGGTTAAAAAAATGAAACATGAAACTTGGAAATCTTAATTTAGACAAAAATTGTCTCCAATGTTAAAACTAAAAGTCCTGCAGAAAAAGAACTTCCAACATGAAGTATGATCACTTCATTAGAATGTCAAAAATGTTGCATGCTGAGTTTGAGTATTTCCACAGGTATATTTGGGGTTTTTTTCTGTGTAAAAATAAATACGGAAAGAACCGCAGAGAATTTCTGCATAGAACTGCAGAGGAATATGCCCTGAATAGCAGACTTTCTTGATCTCATGCAGGATTCTGCAAATCCCTGCCCTGTAGGAGACTCTAATTTTCAGTTTTCTTCCCTGCATGCCATCACATACAGCCTCCCTTGCTCCGTTGTTAGCAACATGTATCAAATTGCTTTTTTCCCTCTCTTGTAGCACAGAAACCCAGGATCTTCAAACTTGTACTGAGAGTATAATCCAACAGCCACAGTAATGCTCCAGTTTCTCACTATCCAAATCAATCTGCTAAATAAATGGCTATGCACTGGCCTCTTTCCTGGCAGTCGTCAGTGTAAAAGGATCATTCAAGTGCTCTTTTATCAATCTCTTTCATGTTCTTTTCCCCATAAGCGCTAACAGCAGAAACTATCTGAAGTAGAATAGATTTTCTCTAGTTAACAATAGTGATTTTTAAAAATAACATTTGAGTATTGAAAACATTTAGTCACAAGCTTCTGAGAATAACACCTTGGAGTCATTTCATTGTGTTGCTATAAATAATGGTATGTTTTATTCAGGAGTGACTGATAGTACTGAATTCACCTGGTGAAGTGATTGCATCAACTATTATTTGCTCTGACAATCCCCAAAACATCTTCTGTTGCTACCTCTTATCTTGTAGTCCTCTGTATAGACAAGACATGTATAATAGAATTCATAAAATCTGGATTCAATATATGTACAGGATGCTGGTGAGTGTTTAGCTGAAGTATTTGTAAATTTGAGAGCTAAATGTTTAAACCACTTGCCTTAGTCCTCTCCCTGAAAGCTGGATTTTCATTCACTGCACATTCTTAAGTGACGCCCAGCCTTCTAGATTCACATATTACATCACAGTATAATGTTAAATTAATTGCTCCGGATTAGAAAGGGATTAACTAATACATTTAACACATAATTACATGGAATTACAGTTTTTGTCTGTTTGGGGTTTCAGCCTTTAACTTTTGTTTAAAAGTACGGTTATGAACAAAACCAAATCCATAACACGCATGTTAGCTGAAATGACTGAATTTTGCCTGGTTTAGAGCTGAGGTCTTTGACAAGTAGCTATTTTCATAAGGTTTCTGTCTGTGGACCAAGTTCTGTCATGGTTCCACCCATGTTTGACTCAAACAGCTTCCTTCAAATCATTCCACAGAAATATTATAGAGTATAAGTTATGTGTAAGTGAAACTAAATGGGATTTTTTTAGAATAATTAAAAGTGGAATTTCCTTTATTTATGGACATGTGCATAGCTGAAATCTCAGATCAAGGGAATCAGGGAAATCAGTCGTCTTTACCCATCTATGGTGATACAAGAGTGTGCTGGTTTTCCGTTAAAAGAAATATCATGGCATGTCTGTTCTATAAGCTATCACGAATAGGATCAGAGAGATTACCTCAGCATAATAAATATGTCAACATAGCAAACTTCATAAAGGAAAAAAAGGAATTACCATAGTTTTACTGTTCTGCCTTCTTTATCTCTTTGTGTTGCTCTTTGATATAATGGGAATTGGATGTGATTGGATGGTATGGAGTGGCTATGAGGACTTAAGAGATCTTTTTTTCAGAAATGTATTTGTAATCACTATTACATATTTAAAAAAAAATGTGTGTGTATATAGATATAAACTGCTGATCGATTTGAGCGCTGTTACACTCCTCTTAAGTCTACTGGAATCTGTTTATGTAGTATGTAATGCATTAAAAATATCACATCTAAAACCACAGTAAGGTTGTTTTTGTTGCCTTGAAAAAGGCAGGATGTGCCTTTGCTTTGCTGCAGAAATACCACTCTGGAACTTGTACTAACTCAGTCTATCCCTAGGTATGGAAGAATTCGAGTAGCTTAGTGCTGGACATTTTTCCCTGTTTATGATTCCTGTTTAAGACCATAACTTTTTGATTTAGAGTACAGCTAAGACCTTTAAACAATCTGGATGAGAAGGACTGTCTCAGCAACTCTACTATATTTTATTTTGAATTTTCTTCCCCCTCCATCCCCTTCCTCCCTCTCATAACAGCATATAATCTCCAAGCAATTTATATGATAGTTCATCATAGGAAAGTCTTATGCTGCTGTTGTAGGATGAGCTTTTCTCCAACTAATTTCCTATTTTCCTGCTGTAAAACTGCCGGAACACTTTGCTGAATGGTAGATGGATATTCAATTAAAAACTTCCATACTATGAACTTAGAAAATTGCTTCTTAGTAAAAAGCAGATTAACTGTAAGTATGCTTCTTGTTGTCAATTTGATAGTATGGATATTGCTCTATTTCTGGTTATGTTTGCCTTTCCTTCCTGCATCATCAGTGAATGACAGTAACATCTGATTAAAAGAAATTTAACTTCTTTTTTACTCACTGACAATTCCTCCAATAGTTTTTAAAGTTGAAATACAAACCAAAATAAAGTACCATTGGCCTTTATGATTTCTCTATCAAGTGTAAAGACTGTCATATTTCAAATATGAAGTACCCATGGCTTTTGATTTTGCCTTAGAAATAGTAAGTGATCATTATATTTGCTTTGCAACAGACCAATTACGGCACATTCACTTCCTGCGACTCTTTTCCCCAAATAAGTAGTAGAAAAACATGGGATTTTTTTAGGATCACCTTGGAATCATGCTGAAATTTTCTAATATTGCCAATGTGAAAAAGTAAGAGAAAGAAAATGATATAATGTGATATTTGCCTTATATATCAGAAAGAAACAATAAAAATTGAAAATAGCATAGGGCCCTCCTTCCCTCCTTTGGCTTGCTCACAGTCACTTTCAAAAGAAATTAATATCCTTATTCTCTTACCAGAAACGAGGGATCCAGCTCTGTCCTTTGAGACACCCTGGCTACCCTCCCCAACTTCAGTTGCCTGACACTGATGTTTCAGAGAGTGGATTAGAACATGCAATATTATGCATATCCCAGCAACATAATTATTTCTGAGAATTTACGATTAATTAGGATCTGAAAATTTCTACCTTTTTTTTTTAATTAAAGGGCTATACATTCCAAATATTTTTTTCTGTTGTGGTTTTTTTTTTTTTTTAGGCTGTTTTATGCATGCTTATTTAGAATTACATTTGTTTTGCAGTATTAGGAACTAGATATAACTGAATGCTAAAAGAGAGTTATACTGAGAGGCTTTAAATTCAAGACTTTTCCTGCATATTGATTGAGAAAGGGTAATTCACACGGTGAGGAGAGCCTGGGTAATTCACACGGTGAGGAGAGCCCTTGGTACTCCAACTGATATCAATAGAAGTTGAGGTAATTCATTTCTTATGAGGTACTTCACATGTCACAGCATTACATCCATAGGGAGCTGTCCATGATGACTTGAAGAGGAAAAAAATGACAATCTCATATTGAAGCTGTTGAGGAGAAAAAAATATCTATAATGAGAAACAGTTCCACATGAAAGACTCCTTATTTGCTCAGTTGCATGTGATTTTCTGTGCCCCTGTTGTTTGGGTTTCTTTTGTTTGTTTTGTTTTGTTTTTCCCTTGGCTTCCCCCCACCCCCCGCTCCCTTTTTAAATATAGTTACTTGTTTTTCACAGAAATAGGTTTTCTTGAGTTAGGCGTCTTTAAAAACAGTGCTCTAGGCTTGGTTTATTAGAGTAGGGAATCTGTGTTACCAAGTAAATACAGTGATTTTCAACTGAAAATACTCATGAGTTATTCATTCTTTGTGTTTCCTATATTAACAAAGGTAATAAATAACTTGGAAATGAATTTCCTTTTGCAGGCTTTTGATGTACAGTAAAAATATGCTTTGAAATGGTGTATGAAAAGGCCTGGGAGCTTTTACTTTTTCAAAGGAATTTTTCTTCTTTAAAATGTCAGAAATGTCAAGTTCTGCCTTTACTGTGTTGTCAGCGGATTCCTTGAATAACTTCTAAAATGTTCATTTAAGGGATTTCTCAGGCAGCAGTTAATAAGATGGCACTGCTGTGAATCCTTAAAGACTTTTGGGGAAAAAAAATGGAAAAACATGCATATAATTGTTCATGCATCTAAATACTCCCTTTGTTTCAACGAGGTTATTTGCACTCAAAAAGCTATTCCTATCCACCCAGCATGTTGGGTGAGGGTTTAGGGGTTTTTTTGTTAAAGTACAATGTACAGGAACCTATAATTATTGAGTACAGGATTACTGTCAGACAACACGTAGCCTGAAATGATCAGTCATTTAATTAGAGCTCTGACATTTATTAACCAATCATAGTATTGATTGGTATTTACCTTTTCGCTTGACATTTTTTTGAATATTTCCATAGAGAACTGATTTCAATAAATGTGCTAGTCTTTTTAAAAATAAAATTGTCCTTGGATACATTGAACTAAATCAAAAGATGTTTATCACAGAGTCATAGTACAGCTGCTGGAGATAAGCAATGAAAATCACGCTAGTGATCGCTTAGCAGCAATTAATAACATCAGTGTATTATCAACATTCTTCACATACTAAATCCAAAACACAGTAGCTACTGGGAAGAAAATTAGCTCTCTCCTGGCCGAAACCAGGACACCAGGAATGCAAGATGAACTTGCATCTGAATATCCTCAAACATCAGGAATGCCCTGAATCTCAACCCTGTTTTGTGTGTTTACAAATAACTCTTTATAGTGGTGTTTAAGGAAAGAAAGTCAGGATGCCTATCAAGATAAATTACTTACTGCTTTGTAGTTTCTGTAGTCAATGGCACACACAGATGTGTATGATATAACTAGGCTTATATTGATGTAGTGTGTTTATAACCTTATACTGCCCAGTATCCACATATACTTATTCCTTTACAGACAACTTGGCTGAGGGGAACAGTTCTTAAAAATTCAGAGTGAGGCTCGAGCTACAGGTTTTGCATTCACTACTCGACTTTTCCTGCATAGGGGACCCGGATAGATCCTGACCACTTCTGCTGTTTGCGGTCCAGATCCTAATTCAGCTGTTGTATCCTGAGGCCCTGCATAATGGCATGGATAGAATCTCCTGACTGTGTTGTTGCCATACAAATACTTGAAGGAATCCTTTAGGACTAATGTAAAGTAGTTTTTAAGTTTATAGCTAAAACTCCAGCTGTTCTGGAATATGGAATTCAGAAGACATCTGATCTCACCATGGATGTGATAAATTAATATTGCTCCCTTTTACTCCACAACATTGAAAAGCTAGAGTCTACAGATGTGTTTTTGAACACGTATGGCTACTTTTGAAAAACAATAACTTTATATTTGAAATCTTGTTACGTGTTTCAGGTGGATATTTCCAAAATATCCAGGGTGCTTCATGAAGGTCTATTACAATTTACTTTTAAAAGTTTGTGGGGTTTTTTAATGTAAAATGAGTATTTTGGGGGACTAGTCACAAGACAAAACTTCAGCCTACCAAACTAGGTCTGTTTTACCACCCTGTGTAGTGAGTAGCGGCACAGGACATTCAGAGGTGATGCAAAAGTGATTACTTTCTCTGATGACTATAAGGTGACCTCAAGGAGTGCAGTCTTGTAAGATTTAAGTAAATCCTTGTGCATACTTTATCACCAGTACATACCCAAATAAACTGGCTCCATTTCACTTGGACAGATCTTGTTTATTTTAGTCCTGCTAATGAGAGTACTTCAGTTCTGTGTTGTAACTGAATTCTTGATTATGGCTAAAGGGAGGGTGTTCTTTGATTCACATGATGCATACTAATAGTATTTACTGTTTTAATACCAATGGCTGATTGTATCCTTTTATGCATCCTTTTTTATATCATTTTTTATAAATTTAGCCCATATCTATTCGCCTTAGTACTTGAAGAGATTAGATGATCACTTAAGTAGTTCTGCCTAAATCATCTTTATAATCTACTGATCAGTGTTCATACAGGAGATACAGCACAACTATTAAGTAAACATTTTTACCATTTCAGAAGTATAAACAAAGTGAAAGTAAAAACCTTATCAGAATAACTATATTCCTTTGTTTAAGCTATCTCTTCAACTCAACAAAGTACGAAGGTTGTAGAATTACTGCTGTATTTGTTAATACTGTTAACTGTTGGCATGTACCCACCCAAGGCTCCACTGGAGACTCTTGAGTCCTTCAAGGTTGTGTAGCTAATGCAAACATATTAGTTTGCATCTGTATACACTGGAGTGCAGAAGGATCTGTAATGCCTGTGAAGGTCATGATCCCCTGCTGGTATAAATGAACTCCATTAAAAACAGTGGCGATAGTGATTTGTTTCAGCTGAGAATCTGCCCTTAGATATGTACTGTTTTAAATGAAAATCCGACAGGAAAGATTTTCTGCACATGTGGTTTTTGAGTCATTCAACTAATGTTGTTTGCCAGTGTGTGAAATAGATAGGCCTGTACTATTGGCAATACTCAGCATTTATCTTCAGGCTATGCAGTGTTAATTAAAAATACTTGTTTTCACTTAGTGGATTATTAATAACAATGTGACTTAGTGCTTGTAAAATGTTTGATATGTTAAAAATGCATTGAAATAGGAGTTGGATATTACTTGTAATATCTTCACAAGGGAGCCATATAGCCATTATTACATATATTTTACAGAATAAAACTGTAGCTGAGTGCAGGAAAACTGAGAGGAAGGAGTGAGCTCAACTGCATGATTTTTTAAATCCAGAGCCTACAATAATGTGCATAATTTTCCTAGCCCTTTTCTTAATTCAGTCACCCTGTACATGAATGAACTATTTCAGGATAGACTTGTTATTTTTTAAGTACAGCAGTAATGAGAAGAATGTTAATTGACAAGCAGATGCAGAGTATTGCAAATACAGACATGTTAGCTATATTACTGGAGAGTGGAACATGGTGTAGATATGTTCAGATCACGTTTAGTTTCACTATGCCATATACACTTTTAAAATACTAAATCTGGTATTTTTCAGCTATTAAAAAGTGTAATCATCTAGTGTAGATCTTGAACTGTTACTGTCACCTACATATTTGAGATGGAAGTCTGCAGAGGAATATAAACTTAACTTAAAGGAGTAATTCAGCATTCAAAGGTACCTGGGACCAATGGACAATACCTTACAGAAGCTGGACAACATGACGCGAGGCCATTGATGTTTAAGAGTACTTCCACAGTAGACTTTGTAGTCAGGTGTCCCCCGACTTTAATAGACTGTACACAATTTTGAAATACTTAAATCTTTATAAAAAGGATTTATCCAAACAGTAATGTATTTTTTGGAGTTTTGTATTTCTTTAAGGAAGAATGAGAGTCTGCAATTATGAGGTTACCTACAGCCTGGACCTGTCCACATTCTACAGTCTGAAGCTGCATTTTACAGTGTATTTAGTTCTTGGGGAAAACACAAGCTGAAGAATAACTTCAATTATAGTTAGGTTTGCTTTCTAGACATTGACTTTTGACAATTATGTTAAGAATTTGCACGTAAAGTAGTTTTTTCCTTGTTCACTGTTCAATATTTTTATGCCACTTGCTGAGTGAGGTTATTTCATATTAGCTGCTTTGAAGATTTAGGTTTGCTTAGAGTCAGTTGTATCATTAGTTGCCACCTTCGAAGTTACAGCTTACTAGAGAACTTAAAAAAAAAAATCCCAATATTTTACATTGATTCTGTCTTCTTAGAAAAATAGGCTCTAAATATAAAGCTTTTAGAGGATGTGCCAATGCGGAACTGCATCTTTGTCATCTGAAAATGCATAGGCATAAGCTGAGCTGTATCCACAATGCTTTTACTGGTCCTGTTTACCTAGCAGTTTGGAAGGGATCAATTTTGTTGTCAAGGCTGACAATAGCTTGCAAAACATAGTACAAGAGTCATCATTTACTTCAGTTCCTATGCAAGTATTGGTATGAGAAATGGCCACATTACTGTGAAATAGAAAGTTAGTATCTACCTTTAGGGACTCCTTGAAGGTTTCAAGGTGAAGTTAAGACCTCTCTCCAAGACCTGTATTTGATCATCTGTTCCCTCTGAAGACTGTAAGCAATTTCAGAAACTGAAAGCAGTAGGAAAATTTCTAAGTCATCCTGAATATATAAGCTCCATTTTTTAAAGTAATTGTTCCTTTCAGTTCATAGAGAATGTACTAATCATTTCAAAGCATTTATTACATTACACATTCACTTTTAATGTAAAAGCTCTTTCTTGATCATCTCTAGTCTTTACTTTAATACTAAGCATATTACTCTGTTCACAGATTATTATTTTTGTTTAGCAAGGAAATAACTCTGACGGAAGTATGATATATTGTATATAACAAGGTTATATACCTAGGTGCCTACCAAGATATTACTGCTTTTGTTTTCACTAGTATTTATTTTAGTATGATTTACAAAGAGAGACAGTCATGTTCATAATATAGACTTCCTAGTGTTCTATAACTGAAGCTCAAATGTTATGGTCAGTATACATAGCTATTTCTTTAACCTTTATGAGAATCTGGTCCTTTCCCTGGAGTTGTTATGTATACTGACTTGAGACTTTGTGTAAAGACACTTTCACTGTTTATGATTTCTTTCCTTTGGACCAGGGCAGTCCAAGATAGTGAGTAATGAATGATTGCTTTAGAGAAACGAAGCTCATCAGGCATTTTGGATTTTCATATAGTTTCTGTACTAACATGAAAAAAAGATAATTTAAAACAACTAGTAGACACAGAACTACTATGGTAATATTGTACAGAAAAAATGCTGGGTAGTACAATAAAAGTGTTAACTCCACTTTTCAAATAGCTAATAATGATATAGGCACTTTGCATATAGATAGAAATAAAAAGTTAAGATTGTTTGGAAAATATAAAACTGGTTCTCTTAAGACCTCTCAAATATCTCAAGAGCTCTATCTTCCATTGATGCTGAGAATGAATGTACTGTAAAATGAAAAGATTGTCTATTTTCATTGACAGTGTTTATTGACTTTGCATTGGACATTTTGAAATTCATCCATTCTGTTTTAAAGGAATAAAATAATGAATGCTGCAGACTAAAGAACTACCAAACTGCATTGTGGACATCTGAATTTATAAATTGCTTGTAGAGAGAAAACATGATTTTTTTACATGAATATTGTGTTAATGGATTGGCATCAATAGTAATAATTATATTCATGTTGTTCCGTAAGTAACCCTGGGCTATACAAATAGTATTACAGCAATTCAGAAGATAACAAGTGTTTAATTTCATTCCTATATACTGCTAGTAAAGCATATTTTTTAATTCAGCGGATTACGCTTAACATCACAAATTGGCATTCTGTGAATATTGCAATACTGGCTCCTGAAACACATTAAAATTAAAAAAAATCCTTAGCATGTAGGCTTTACCAAATGCTCTGATGAACTGAGGACACAAAGAATGCTTGCTAAGAGATCACAAATAACCATTGTTGTATTTTCTATCATATTTGTTACAGACTGACAAGAAAGAGAGAAGTAATGCCTTGAATGTTGCAATAGATAGCATGTGCAAGAAGACAAGAGACCTCCGCAGACAGGTAAACAACATGGGAAACTGAAAAGATAGAAAAGGAGACTTGAAGGACGCTTATCCAATTTGCTGTTTTCAGTTTTTGTAGAACTGTGTTTTGAAAATAAATATTTCTTCTATATTAAAAAAATACTGAAGATAGTTACACTATTCCACAGAATATATACATATAAATTTTCAAAACTCTGGGAAAAAACCCTACCAGATGATACTGGCTGAATATTATAGAATCATAGAATCATAGAATCATAGAATTGTTTTGGTTGGAAGAGACCTCTGAGATCATCGGGTCCAACCATTGACCTATCACTACCAAATCCCCCACTAATTTAGAACGGAGAGCTAAAAAGCCAGTGGTTCTTTCAGCCAAGCTGCCCCAACCAACTGTATGAAAATTTATGGCTACACAGAACATGAGCACATGCTGCTTTCATCCTGTCTCTAGCTGTGGCTGTTTGTCAGCTCTCTGGTGGAAGAATATCCCTCCCAACTTTGTGTACAGTCTTACAAGCCAGCCTATGCTTCAAGATGATGAATAAATTCCTTCCTGTCTCCCAGAATCAGCCAGGGGAAGCCTTGAAAGATGAGATGAATATAATATAAATATAGTGTTTACAACTAACTAGCTATCCAATTTCTGCTCACGTTCCATCAAAAATATGTTCAGCTCAGACACCCAGCGACTTGCATCACAAGCTCAGTGTGTCAGGAACTCTCCTGTTTTTTCCTACAGTCTCTTCCATGAGTTAATTAAACTCTAGCTTATAACAGTTTACTGACTCTGTTACAGTGTTTAAAATCTGTTAACTAATTCAATTTGTGTGTTTCTATAAACCTCTGTAAAATGTTCAGGCTGAACATAACCATGCCCATTTTATAGTCAGTCTAGAACCAGTAGTTTTCTTTAATCAGAGTAGCTCTATGGCTCTATGGCTTCTTGACATTTTCCACTGGAAGGTATTTATGAGAAATATTTCATCGACTCCCTCTAATTCTGCGTTCATACATGTGAATTGCATAAGAATTGTTTTAGGAAGAGTGCTTACTGCATGTCCAGTTCCTGATCTGGGAAACATGAAATTGTGAGTTCTGTGCCTGCAGGTATTGCAGTAGAGTCTTATTTGCTTTCACTTATGAACATTCATTATTCAGTCTCCCAGCACTTTTACTAGAAACGTGAAAATTGTTATTTGGTCTACTCTTACAGCTTTTATAATAGTTAAATTTTTTTTTGAATGATACTGTGAACCATAACTGGCATTACATTAGATTCGCATAGCAGATTCAAGGCCATGATGTGCACAATGTACTCTGCTTTCAGTCAGTTACTGGGAGTGCCTCTGCAAAATCGGGGTTGAAGATGAAACCTTATGAAGTTCTATTTTTGAAACCTCTTCAGTGTAATGCACAATAAACAAAACTGTCATATAAGTGCTGGCCCAGTCACCACCTGATTATGGCTTATGCCATGGACCCCTATGGAACATCTTTGTAGACCACAGTAAGTAAACTGAAGGAAGGCTTGTATCTGGTGCGACTTGAAGGCAAAAGTAGCTATCTCAAGAATAGTGTATTCTGGAAGTTGTAAAAATCTCTGGCTTTTCAAATGAAATGATTTGTATTCATTCAAGGACTTGGCCAGTACTTGTGGGGATTGTAAAATACTCTGTTTTGTTTTGATTTTTACTTGTATTGTTCCAGAGATGTGCATGTCATTTCTGTGTGTGCAGTTTTACCTAGATCACTGCTTCCCTGCCTAGTAGAGCTGTATGAATATTTAGGAGGGAATTGTCTATTCATTCCAATTTCTAATTCTGAGAAATTACCATACTCGGTTCTTACCTCCCAGTTGTTTCCCAGTGTACCATGAATGGACTGCACAGGTTTCTCCTGTGGTTGTTCCGCAGTTTTGGTTGGTATTTTTTTAATAAATGTTATTCCTGATGATTTTCTTATATTTCTATGTTGCTGCTTCATCATGGATAGCTTTTTCTGAACACAAAGGAGATTGCCTTCCTGGCATCCCTTCGAAATAAGAAAGAGTGATCCCTCAATAATAACGAATCTTTAGTTTTTCCAGGACTTTTGCCAGTGTAACCTTGTGAGGCAATAGGCAAATAGAGGCAAACACGGTCTTCTGTACTCATCAGGATACTGATGTTGTTAATAGTGTTGCAAACAGCTGCTGGGATTTCCTTCTCTACCCTCCACTGTTTGTTTTTGACAACCTTATGCCCCATGTTTTATAAACAACATGTTTCTATGTTATTTTTTAATGCACTTCGATACCAAAACAAAAACTCTCCATGCTTCCACTGCTGTAACAGTCTGTTCAAAGGGTAGGGATAAGACCTTGCACCTTAAAAATAAAACAATTTGTCAGACATTATCCTTCCTCTGCTTTCCCTCTTCTGATGGTGTCTCTTTCACTTAAAAATATGAGATAAATTTTAAATATAGCACAATAACTTCCCTAGTATTGCCTGCTAGCACTACTAGTGCTGTTCTTTATCTGTTTATGTGTCTCCCTATATGGCTACATAGCTTTTAGCATTTTGCTCTAGAGGTGGCCACAGTCAGAAACAGACTTACTGGGTCGTGGAAAAAATTACTGTTATGTTTAGGATGAAGAGAAATAGATATTGTTTCAGATATTCCTTTTTCTTTTGTCTTTTTCCTTTCCTTGTTCTACATGGTATTTCTTCGTTCTTGGCTACACAAGCCATCTTTTGAAAATCTCAGCTTCATGTATTCCTTCGCATAGCTGAAACAGAAATGTAATTTCAAACTTGTTTGTATTTGGCAAAGACACAGCATTATCTTTTTTTTGAAGATGATGTGTTTCACTTTAATTGCAGGACAGAGGATCTCTTAGAACAAAATAATAATGATAATTTATATGTGAAAGGTTAATTAAACCAAGCAAACCAGTAAAAGGCTTCAGCAAAGAATTATGTGATGAGAGATAAAATTAGGCTGCTGATTTGAAAATTGGATGTCTCAAGCTGACCACAAATGTGACTAAGGTCATTGCAGTCACTGGTCCTCTAATAATACATTAAGGCTGCAAAAGTGCTACAATCTGGGCTATGCAGGACCCAAAAATATTTTTCTTGGAGATAATGAATCATTGGCTATGGATATGGTTCCACAGGATTTTGTTGCTGATTATTGTAAATTGAGATCTTAATGTTTAAACTGTGATTCCTCAAGCTCACATTCATGTACTTAATTTTAAGCAGGCGAGTATGTCTCTTTTCTTCAGTTGGACTTTTCCAACACAGGCATTTTAACAGGTAACTTGGCAGGACTGGAGGTTCAATGTATTTTGTTCCTAATAGTGAAAGTTTTTATCACCTCTTTAATTTTTAAAATTCCAGCCTGAACAAAGCTGGGAATGTGAACATGACAGTAAAAATCCAATTTTGTATTGGAGTTCCATAGCCTTTGTGTTCGTAAATTACTTTCGAGAACATACAGTGTATCCAGACAGTACATCCTAATGCAATATGCTACAGTAAGTTAGAAGACAAAAAAACATTCCAAATGTAAACTTACCTGTATTTTTTCAGAAGATTTGTCTGTCCCATGTGCATGATGAGTCAATGAGAGCTGGCTTTAGATGGTGACGCTATCCAAAAGCTAGTGGTGGAATTCATATCCAAATCTTTTCTTGATAATCAACAGATTTCTCTACTATTATTTCTGCTGTGCATGTTCACTGCCCTACCTACAAGGACAGCAGCATCAAATAGATTGTAGTTTTTTGCGTTTTTCTAGTTGTAGGAGTCTTTACTTCTACTGAGTTTTCACACAGATACATTGGAGCAAAATGCTAAGTGAAAACACGTCCCTTGGCAACAAACCTGTCAGCATATAAGAGCATAAAAGTCTTTTGTGTTCTTTTCTGTTCCAATCAATATCTTTTATATATATTGTAAAAAATAATGTTTTGCAGTAGGAAATTCAGTGAAGTTGATAATTTAGTTGCATTGCATGTATTGTTATGATTGGTATATTTCTTGTAGTGTTCTATGATTAAAATGAACAATTGCCATGTGTAGGTTTATAACATGGAAAATAACCTCTTAAGTGAAGTAATGTCCCAATGATCAGTTATAAGCTTACATCAAACCTAATTTAAGAGAGGTAATTTGTAGCAGAATGTTACACTTCTTTAATAATTTAAGTAAGAAGTTCAAGAACAATTAATTTGAATAGAGAAAATTGAACATCAGACTCATAGTTCTTCTTGCTTTATTAATCTATTATCAGGTGGCATAATCAGTCATCTCATTGATACAATTACCGTGAAGGCTGCCATTTTGCTAATCAAACTGTATCATTGAGTTTTCCAACAAGGCAGAAAATAGTTGGGTAATTTTGCAATTATGAAAACATGTGATGTAGACTATTTTGTGAGTACAAACATAATTAAATTAGTATTTTCTTTGTATCATGAAATAGCCTTGTCCCTTGGTGTCTGAACTTCAAGAGAGAATACCCAGGAGACATTATTTGGTCTAACAGTAATTTTTCATGTGTGGAATCAATTAAGTAGTCTATTCTATTCATCAAAGAACATGAACATTTGTTTGGCTCCCTTGATTTCAACAGAACTAGTACGTTTTCAGTGTTTTATGTAT
Source organism: Phoenicopterus ruber ruber (assembly GCA_009819775.1). Taxonomy (NCBI): domain Eukaryota; kingdom Metazoa; phylum Chordata; class Aves; order Phoenicopteriformes; family Phoenicopteridae; genus Phoenicopterus; species Phoenicopterus ruber. The sequence goes on from CM020221.1 coordinate 5,584,714, forward strand.
CTGTACTCACACACACATACAATCACATGTACAAACATGGTAGTGGTATATTAAAATTTTCCCTAAAATTAGAGTTTTCTGTGTAATAGATAAAAATAGCAGGTGCAGTAGGTTTCAGACACATAATCCTGCAACTAATGCAGGCATACAGTGTGTACATGTTTATGTTATAAAATACCAATGGACAATAATTACAGTAGACTTTAATAAATAGTCCAATTAGCAGATACTAATGTAATGCTTTCTTTTGCAGCTCCGTAAAGCCATTATAGATCACATCTCAGACTCCTTCTTAGATACTACTGTTCCACTTTTAGTTCTCATTGAAGCTGCTAAAAATGGAAGAGATAAAGAAATAAAGGAATACGCTGCTATATTTCGAGAACATACCAGCAGGCTTGTGGAGGTATGTTTGATGGAGTTACACTTTTTTTGAATATATGGTATAAGTGACTTGCCTCTGCACATTTCCTTTGCTGGCAGATATCATAAAACAATTAAGCCTGGCGTTTCAGGAAAGAATACATAAATGGCCTAGGGTAATAGTAAACATACTCCCATATTTTGTATAATGGTATGCAGTAAGACAGTGGATTTTGTGGTATCAGCATTTATATAGTATTTCATTGCATAGAAATTAGGTGGTGGGGAATTCTAATTTGAGAAATGAGTGTAAGCCTTTCCACAATGAAAGTGGGAACTTGATCAAATGTGTGATTCTAAGGAGAATAGCTCAAAGTGTTCAGAATACTACTACCCAAACTATGTGAGACACTGTATTAGTGTTAGTTGTTTGCCAGCTTTCTCACTTGGAAAGTTTATAGCCTGTGTAATGATATGGTGAAGAGGAAATGGTGCTCTGACATACAGTTTAGAGGCATGAACCCTCTAGCAGACTGAAAGCGTGTTGGCGTATATGCTTAATAAATTCACACGCATACATTGTATACTCAGTATTCATTTCTAAAAGATACACTTCTTTATTACTTATACATAATACTTCTTCATCACTTAGAAATTTGCAAATAGAACTGGGGGGAGATTTTAGTTTGTTGGACAATCAGTCCTGCAAATGTGACTAAATATTCATTGATTTAAACTCATTCAAACTGGAGCTTGAAACACTGCTGGAATACTGCAGCCATGGATTTTGCAGGAATATTATTTCAAGTGCCTGTAAGGAATAAGTTGCTAATTTTTGTGGGTTTTTTTAAGCTTTTAGTGCTTTTGTGTGCAGTAATGCAAAAATGGGAAAAATCAATGAATTCACTCTGTGGCTGAAAATTTACTTAGGAAAACTATTTGGCTCAGAATGAATTCATTAATCTTGGGTGATCTACAGATAATGAAAGATAAATAGGTAAACAGCTAAAGTAAAAGTAGGGTCTTGCATTTATGTTTCTCTTCATGGTCATCTAGTTAGAGAATAAGACTAGTTACTATTCCCCAGTTTACAAGAATGTCTCATTTTGACCATGCTGCAAAATCAAATGAAAGCTAAAACAGAAGCCCAAGGTTTTACAAGTTTTTCAGATTTTTAATACTGAAGCTAAACCAGCCTGAAGTGGGTTAACTTTTAGAAAGGACAGCTGCTCTCTGAAGATCAGATAACTTTACTGAATTTGGAATTGAGTCCAGGTCAGCTGAAATACCCAAATCACTATTCAATTTAGAAGATGTGAACCTCAAAATCCAATATTCATTTCCTTTCATGTGTTTGAATTTGTTTCCAAAATGCAAGGAATAGCTGGCCATCAGGGTAGGTTTGTGATTAAAGGGGCTGATGGCTGCACAGCTACACTGCCTAAAAAATCTACAAGGACATGTAGCAGCTGCCTGTGAACATAAGACTGCCCAGAAGATAGCTATCCTTAGTGATGTAGGAAAAACTATAGCAACGTTTTGCAATTCCAGCATAGTTACTACCTAGAAAGGAGTTAAAAAAAAAAAAAGTCAAATGTCCTTTTTCAGCATAGACATTACTAGTCCATTTCACAGTGTCCCTTCTGCAAAGTGATAACCAGACTAGACAGTAATGCCTCAAAAACTTGGCATCAAGATGGCCTTCATTCACCTTACTGAATGATTAACTTCAGAACCCTCTGGTTTTACCTAAACTTCTTTCTTAAGTGCTATTAAGCAGAGCAGTCTAAAAGGCAAAGTGTGTGTATAGTTCATAAATGTAAATACTAGTAGAGATTCATTTATCCAGATTATTCTGAGGACATCAGACATACTTATTTTACAAGCAAATTAGTAAATCATAAACAAATCATGTGAAGGGATAAAAGCAAGAGTCTCATGACTGTTGTATAAAAGGGGTTCATTACATGGTAGACTGATCGTACCGTATGTGTAAATATACAGTGTGTGTGTACATATTTATATTTATGCTGTGACTTAATATGCTGCCTACAGTGAAGAAAACATACCTTTAAAAATGTTTTAAGTAAACAGCTTTCAGAGAGACTGTACACCATGCCACCTCCTATTGTTGAATTAGTTGTTCCAAATTGTTGCTTTACTGGTGCTTATATCGTATGCTACTATTGAAAATTAACGTAAAATAAAATTGAAGTTATTTTCTGGATATCTACTAGAACTTAAGTATCTTATTTAAAAGTTGCTTATATTGGTTTAATGCACTTACCAGTATCTCTTAAGTGAGAGCTTGATTGATGATATTCAGTGGCTTTTTGATAAACTGTACTGCTAAACTCTCCAGGAAATTAGATAGTAGCTGTACTGCATCCGTCAACTGCTAGCCTATCAGACATAAAACAAACCAAAAATGAAAAAATACTAACAGCTAAGCAAGTGGCCACAAAGGGGCTTTGTACATAAAAACAGATTTATCTGATTTTTTAAAAAATTCAGTCATTTCCAACGGCATCATCAAAGAAAAAGAATAATTATGGCAGCTGTTTTGTGGAAAGTGTAATACCAATTCATTCATATATAGCATTTAAATACATTAGAGCTGTAAATTGGAAGCATGTTTTGGTTTTTAGTGGCCTAAAACCTGCTAAGATGAAAAAATATCTATTTTTTAAAATTGACAATAGTAGAGCACTGCACTGTTGCTTTAATTTGTCAAGGAATATAACAGATAGATAGACTTAGATCTCACTAATCCTGGTTTTCACAAGTGTACATACTTCAGAAGTACACACATACTTCAGAAGCTCAGAAGTGGCAAATATGTATGGAGCTTGGTTTCCAGCTGAACATGGTGCCATGGGTAATGGATGGATATTCCATAGAAATCAGATATAGCTAAAAGTGCTACCAAAATCAGGGAGCCTGATCCTGCAAGAAGGACAGGACAGATGGAAAGGAGATGAGTTGGCTTTGAATCCTTGCTACTTCTACTATCCATTTATTTATCAAAGAATTTACTTTTTCTTGGTGAAACTTCTAATGTATAAACATCACCTGTCCTCTCTGTCATATCCTCCTTCAGTTGTCTGTTTTCCAAGTTGAGTATTTCTGGTCTTTTTAAATTTTCCTTGTTTGGAGGCCATAAAAGGAGCACCTTGCTACCTTTCCTGTACCTTTTCCAGCACCTTCCAGCTCATGAGGTGGTACATCAGAACTGTGCATGCTATTCAGGATATTCAAGTGCTTTCATGATGTTCTCTGTTTCCACATCTGTTTAATTCCTAACAGTGTTTCTCCTCAGAGGACTGCTGAACACTAAACTGCAACTTTCACAGAAAGTTCATATGATAAACCCAAAACCTTATTCCTGATTAGTACTAGTTTGCTGAGGTCCATCGTATATATGTAATACTGGATATTTTATTTTTCTCCAAGATGACTCACTTTTCACATCTCTCTAGATTGAATTTCATTTTCTGTGTTATCATCTAGTCATGTTGTATGCTGATGTCCTTTTGCAAATCTTCCTAATTAGTTCTTTTATTTACTATTCCAAATAACTTGGTAAAAGATGCGTGGAAAAAAAGTAAGAAAAACTTAATGCAGACACTGTGACCACAAGGAAATTTCTGGCTCATGGCTTTCTCCCAGTTTTCTGCTGATCTGTTCCTGAGGTTGAAAAAAATGATGCTAATCTATCTGTATCAGCTGAGAATTACTGGTTACTCAGCCACCCCAATTGTTAGCAAAGCCCTAAATTTCTTCCTCATCCTATTCTTGGAGGAGTAGTAAGATCGACATGCCTGGATCTCAGTACTGCATACACAGTACAATTAGTAGCCTAGCTCTTTCTTGGCAGCCTCGGGGAGGGCATTCCTCCATCGCCTCCACGTATGGAAACGGGTCTGTCCATTTCTGCTTGATTTTAACATTGCTCTTCTAAAAAATATTTATGGCGTAAGAAAGCTTTATGACTATTTCCTTGTCATCATATAAAGGTAACTTTTTGCACTTGAAGATAGGTGCTGTGAAATCAGCTGTATGTACTGTCTGCTGAAGTTTGATTCTCTCCAAACTGAGGAAACAGTATTTTTTAAAAATGCAGCTTTTCCTTAATCCAGTCATGAGTTCAACTTCAGTAAGTCTCCTCTTTAAAAAATAGTGTCTCAGCTCTGTCCTGTTAAACACACTGTTCCAGCCGAACATGTTCCACACACCTGGGAGGCTTCAGAACAACACTGTTGTCCTGGGGTGATGATGTTAGTGTTGCACCAATGATGAATTTGATAATATCAATTTAAAAATGGAGACAGGACAACATACTATAACGAAGAGATGATATTGCATTCTCAATATCATAAGTGAGCCATAATTTGAATCAGCATAGTTTTATTACCTACTCTAGTATGTCCTTTGTAAATGTTAATATACACTTTGTTATTCTATGACTCTGTCAGTTGTAAATGATGCTGTAGTTGCCATGTTGATAAAACCATCAGTGTTTGATTTTCCTTCCATGATACTTCATTGATTGCAGAAATTTGCAAAATAAATTTCTGAATCTGGTCTAGAAAGACCTGTGTATTTGTGTAGTCAGATCTCCAGTCACGTAAAAATCAATTTTAGTATTGCAGCCAGCAAGTTCAACAGCGATAGCTAATGCAATGATTTTGATCTTACAGGATGAGGATGTAAGTCCATTTTAAAGTAAAACAAACCATTGATATTTATGTTATGTCCAGTTTAAGCATTTACTTGCCCGCTCAAATTAAAACATATACTAACAATATTGCCTCCCCTCCCCACCCTCCATACCCGGTATCACTTGTCATTTTGCTTGTTTTGTCTTTTTTCAAAGTTGAAAAAGTCAGGTAGGTGTTCTGAGATTTGATTGTGTTGGTCTTTTTTCAATTTAAAACCTTATTTACCCCATTTACTCTTAACCCGAGATAAAGATTTCCCAAAGAAGATTTATCTTGCTTATATTACATGGCTGTCTCTCCTTTGATTAAATGACTAGTTGAGTCTGGATGTCTAATTTCTAGATAGCTGAAGTGAGGTGAGATGAATTGTACCTCGAGAGATGAGTGTTGGTCTGTTTTGAGACATACATTATGTTGCATTTTCTTATGCTCCGCATAGCAGTGTTTAATCAGGTGTATCCTATTTTTCAGTGCAGTTTTGAATCTGTTTTTGAAAGATCAAGGATGTTTGATAGTAGGTTATGATGTTGTTTTGTATGTAAATACAATAGACTGACTTGGACGTTATAAAAACAAAGGTTCATCTTCTAACAAAGGTTTCTCCAACAATGAATTTGATATGGAAATTAGAAGTACTACTTGAAATATCAAGAGAGATTTTCTGTGGTTTCTATTTTAATCTGAAAATGAAAACTTCTCAAATAGAAACAATAGGTCTTGAGAAAGAACATACTTTTTTTCCCTCTTTGAATATGAAACGTTAATTGAGCAAAGCTAAATTGCCCACTACACTGACTCACTGCTCATATTGTAATTTAAGAAACAAACAGTATCCTCATAGGCCAGTGACCTTTGTAAATCAGATTGAGGATTAGTAGCTCTTACAAATATCTCTCTTCTGAATTAGCATTTGGAAGTTACAGTCTTTCCTTTAAAAATTGATTTTAGATATAATGATATAATACAGTTCAGAAGTATGTATCTAAATTCAGTGAAGTACAAAACATCAGTGAAATAGAAGGATGGAACACCACACCAGATCTGGGGCGGTGATGTTTCCAAAGATAGTAGCAGCTATAGATAATATCTTCTTCCTTGTTTTCTTGTTTTCTCTCTCCTGAGTTTATTAACTACTCTGTGCTTTTACCCTAGAGGTTCTAGCTTCTGTTAAAAAATGCATACACTTGGGACGTTAGGCACACTTACCAGGAGTATTACCTGGTGCTTTGTGGACAGTGCTAGTATTTGAGATACCTTGGTTAACATCTTTGCACTATTATAGCTGCACAATAATTGCACAAAACAGAATCTCTTAGTTGCAAATGTGAATAGTATCTTCAAATATATGGAGGAAGTGAAATAGTCCTAGTTACACAGTAAAAAGAAAAAAAAACATTAAAATGCCCACTTTGGCTATTATATTGAACGCTTCCTACATGTGAAATGGACGCTCAACAGCTGAAGTATTTTCATGAGTACCAAAGGTCCCATTAAACATTCTTCAGATGGAGGTTATTCTAGGCTACAGTGCCTTACATTGCTCATACACTGCATCAAATATTCCTAAGTCTGAATATCGATTGCGTGACATTGAAAAACTAGGATATATTGTAGAATGAAAAAAGCAACCAGATTTGGGTTAAGATTCTGTCTGTACTCTATGTCTTTGTCTGTGAGCCTTGGCTAAAATAAATTCCCAAAAGATAAGTTTCTGTTGGAAAATGCTTGTCATTAATTGCAATTCCTTATTATAATCCAGCAATTTTGATAAAAATATTTCAAAAAATGAAGATTAACTGCTTTGAGATTTCACACGTTTAGATTTTGCTTTGAAATGCCTTTTCATTTAAAATGTTACAATTAAATTGCAAATGTAATTGAAATACTTGATTATATGGAAACCTTTTCGAATAGTCTTGTCTTCTAGGAAATTTCAAAATTAGTTCTGATCTGAATATAACCACTATTTAAAATTATGAAAATTATGACAAAATAATATGAAAAGCCTTAGGGGACTTGGTTGTACTTTATAGTCCCTTCTAAGACATGCCTGTTTTTAGTGAATATAGTGTTCTGGCCTGTGGTTCACTTCTACCAAAGACCAAAACAAATTCTGATATTGAAAGAACAAGTACGTAAAAGTGAACAAAAGACAGGTAAAAAGGAAGACTTAAATGTCTCATCTACACCAGGAAAAAAGCAGGTGCTCTGTAACTAGAGATTTTTTTGTTTGGGAAAGCTGACAGGCTGTTCTCCTGAGCTAATCTATCAAAGAAATGTAATGATTTCTGAGAGGAGGAGTGATAGGCTGGGTGAATTTGAGATTAAAAAAGGAATTTGATGGGAGCAGGGAAGAGTCCTCTGATTATCTTTTCTTTTGGCACAGATGCAAATCTCCCACTGCAGTGTTTAAAGGTCAGCTGTACCAAGCAGAGGCTGAGAGATTTAATAGGAGAAGTAGAGGTGATGATGAAGTGAACTTTGTGTTCTTCATCTCTTCTCTCAGTACACGAATATATCATATTCTGTGTAGTTTGCTCTAATAACACTGACTTCAGATCTACTACTCTGATACATAAACTTGAGGTTTAGCCTATTGCCTAATTCTTGCCTTTGGGTTTGGTTTTTTTTTTCAGTTTTGACTGTGTTCCAATATGACAATGCTGGCTGCTAGGAATTAGGATTTCTAAGGTTGAAACTATTATGAACAATGGACAGTAACAGACAGCACACGTTTAAGTGCATCATTGTTGTAATGTATTGATACAGAACAGCAAAGGCATGCAGGACATACAGTGTGTTGTTAAAAACCAAGTTTGCCAGTTAATATAAAGATTTCCATTGCAGGAAATGCAGCACATCTACTGAAGATGAATTCTCCTTAAGAAATCATTCTTTTTAAATGAAGTTAAAAGATGTAAAGGAGTTATAAAAATATATATAGAGAAGTAAATTGTTTTGTCACTTTCTAGTTGAACAAGATACAAGACGCATAGGAACAAACTGTACAAATACTGACAGAATCTTAAAGTTAATTTACTTCATGAAAAAAATTACTGAGATCTTGAATGAAGTAACTTGCTGGCTCTTGTTACTTCAGCTACTTCTAGAATTAGCTTTTAAAAAGATGAGACTGATGTTCTGAATGTGTTGGGAGAACTTTGCTTCACAGCTTATAATTTGGGGCCAGGCACTCCTTGCTCAATATAGGGCTCCTGGCCCCTTACCTGGGGAGGCTGTCTCTGTCTCCAGATAGCAGAGCACAACAAAAAGGATACGGGGAAATTAATTTAAACTGCTTTCACTGGAGAGTTCGTAGCTTTTTGCCACTCTAACATGATCAAACTATTGTGTGGGGAATGACGGCAGTCTGGCATTGGCACCTTTACTATTTTACATTTAAGTATAAATAATTTTTTAGTTTGTTGGTTAAGAGCCTTTCCTATTTACCTAAGAGCTGGACCCAGAAAATGTGTTTGAACTAATGTGAGCCAAACTCATGGAACTGCTCATCCTTCACAGAAATTAAGCTCTTCAAAGGTAGCATTTACTTCATTTGTGTTTCAGTAGCACTCTGGAGACTCCAAGAGATATCTGGATTCCTAGATTTGGGAAAACAGATGAGACAGATAAACTGTAGGAGACAGAAAGGGAGAATGAATCTGTCATGTGGATCAATGACGGAGCCTGGAATAAAACAGAGATAAGTGAATTTAGCTAACTCAAAATCAGTCACCATTAAACTCAGTTAAGAATGTCCATGTAAGGGTTTATCTGAATTAACTCATTCTATTTAGAAAACCATTAATTGCTGCAATTTCTATAAAGAACTTGTGGTTTGAGATATACGTAGATATAAAAATTATTTTTCATTCAATGCTATTACAATGCCATTTCGGCAAACAATATGGAAGAATTTACATATGGTACAAATGAAATGTTTTCAGGGTCAAACATATTAATCAAAATGTTTGCAAAACCCACCACAGTGGAAATAATAGTAAGTATTTGGTAATCAAAATTAATCTATATTGACAATAACTTAATAAGCATGCTACAAGAAAACTCTTCCTTTCTCTCAAGCAAAACCTGGGGCCACTGGCTCTTGAACTAAAGTTTTCTACATCTGCCTCTCGTGGAAAACAGCTCTGCGAAAAGTCAGTTTCAACATGGAATCTGCAACTTAATTGTGATAAGTTGCTTTTCATTTTCTGTACAAACAGTAAATATTTCTCTTCAAATACAATGGGAAAATTCTCACCACTTCAGTCTGTTTTATTGAGATATATATACACATGTAAAAGATCATAGCTCTTATTTGCCACTTTGTATGTAATTTGCTACATCGTTCTATGTCAAATTTTAAATAGACTGACCTAGAAAATTGGGTTCTGAGAGCAACTCACCATAGCTCTGAAAGATGCAGGCAAAAAAAACCCTAAAAAAAACCTCATCTCACTCTTGTGCTTTCCTGAGTCTACTCTACAATAACCAACCTTCAAGCAGCCTGTGATGGCTATTATTTTAACCTCTAAACATCCAGTACATAAGGACTACATTCCTTCACGTTACTTTTCTTTGACTCAGAGCTAAGGATCGTGGGAAGAAAACTACTTGAATTTTGAAAACCAACAAAAATCCCCACATTTGCCATCCAAAGTAACACTTACATAGTTTTCTGGCAGATAGCAACTTAACCTAAAATGGAATTTAGCAATCCATTAATGAGTTTTGCTTTACATATTAAAGTACTGCATGTACAAAGTACTGTCAACTGAAAGATTTTGATTTCGCATTGCACCCATTTCTATGGGTTTTCATCCCAGACTGGTAAACACTAAATAAAAACAACATTTTAATGCTTCATTACTAGTTCTGTAGTATTGATTTTACCGAGCTGTTGAAAAACAAAACTACTTCTGTCTGTGGCAAAACTCCACAGCAACTTCATGTGTGGAGGTCAAACTGACGGATTACTGCAACATCTGTATTAACTTTCAGGATATCAGAAGAGAGCAGAATCTTTTGTCATTCTTCTTAGGAGCATAATCAGAAGACACAAAACATGATCCTGTTATGTGGAAGTTTTTCGTTTCAGACAGTTCAATGCTAAGGAATTTCATCCTCAGACATAAGATACAAGTCTAGGGCTTGTCATTTTTTTGCTGGCACTTTTGTTGTTACTATCGTTCTTTAACCTATAATATACTTTCCGTTGTATTATCGTATAATTACATCTGTGTCAAAACAGCAATTAAAGACCCTAAGCTGAAGAGTGTATCATCATCCCTATTTTTGCATTACAGTTTAACTTCTATTAGTCAGGTACATAACCATACAGAGCAGCTGTCACTAGGATGCAGGATCCTGTTGTACAATGCCATCGGCGGACACAGAACTTAAGTGTGGTTTTCTGCTTGAAAGAGCATATATCTAAGTATGAAACATGAAGCAGTTACCATACAGAGATATGCATGCAGAATATTGATCAGCATTTTGGGACTAAAATGTACCTGTCAGCAGACTAGGAGGACATTTTTTGTGAATAAGATGAGCACTTTTAAGCACGATCAGTATTTATGAATGGGAAGTGGATTTTCATTACGTTACCATACTAATTTCTAGAATCAGTCTATCCTTCACAAATTAACTCTCCTCTCTTATCACACATGTTTTTGTCACTCTTATTTAGCTAGTTAACACAATGCTTTTTTTGAGAGAGGAAAACCACCTTCAGTTTGCTAATTTCTATGCATCCTCAGTTTGTGTGATTCAGAATTCCCATTCAGCACTCCCCTGTTTTTGTCTGACTTTTTCACTTTCAAGCGAGACCAGTGTGCAGCCTGCCTGTTCAGGCAGGGTTTAGTTAACAGCATATCCATGAGATGCGGGCAGCGCAGGTTCCTTTCTTGTAAGTTCTTCATTGCTGCTGTTCAGTTAAATCCAAAGATCTTAGTGGATCCATTTTAGCAATCCAACTGCTGCCTTGGCTAATTTTAGCAAATCTATGATTAGATAGATCTGTAGCAAGCAATACCAATCTAACTGCAAAACCAGAAAATACTCTTCCTCATTTTACTTAGATTTTTTTTTTCTGCAACTTCTTAAAAAATCAAACTTTTAATGTCTGAAACACAAATTTAATGCCAATAAGCCCAAGAGTTAGGTCTAAACCCCTGCTTTTCCCATTTCAGCTAGAATTCATTTCTGTGCTGAAGGCTCTGAGAGTCCTTCAGCAAACTAACCTGCTTGTCAAGATGATGTGACAGCTGTCAATAATTAACATTATAGACAGCCTTACTTGTTACAGCCTACAAACCCTCTGTTGTCAGGTGTTCCTCTGGTTGGTTGGTTGGTTGCAGACAGGATGCAAAAGGGAAGCCTAAAGATGGTAATGGCATTTGTGGGGGGTGCGTGGAATTATTTCTAAATTGAAAGGCAGCAGCACAGGAAAAAATGCACAGATGCTTTAAATACAAAAATGCTTTAAATTCTAATAGAAGAAGCCTGGCAACAGTAATTGAGAGGTGGCAGGCAGATGGAAGGAAGCCTTTAAAGACAGGTAACTTGTTCTTGATGTATTGGAGCTGGTAGATGGATGCTTAATGGAGAGCTAATGTGGTCAAAATAGTGAATTAAGAAAATGAATTCAATAAAATTAGCTTGAAGTCAAGCATGTGCTTCTAAGCGTATGTAAACTTTAAAACTTTGAACCTTGCTATTTTGGGCCTCACAGAGTTCCAGCACCTTGCAGCGAGTCCTGAATTTATAATGTGAGAATTTTTGCACCTTTATGTAATTAATCAAATAAGGCCCAACTTTCCTATTACTGATTGAGCTTCAGGTGATAAATGGTGACATTTTCATTAATCCTCTTAATCACAGCCTTTATTGCATAAGTATGAAGCAAGGGAACAAAAGATAAACAACCCAAAGATTTATCAGACTTTCTGTCTGAGGGGCATATTTCAACAGCTAGAAATGTCAGCCACCTAGCCCGGTGAGGCAGGGTGTACTGTAAGTTATGTGAGCTACAAAAGGGAAATTGCTTGGTTCAACATGGACTCCTCGTCATAATACACCCGGTTAACATTTTTGCTGATAGTGTAAAGACAGCTGACACAAGTGCAGTGGCAGTGACTTTTTTCTTGTATTACTGCAGAAACCAGATTTAGAAGTTCCTCAGAACATTAGAAATCGTGATAATTGTGATTCCATCTTACATCCCCAAAGTCTCATGGTTTTGACAGTACTGATCTGTAATGAGCCAGTCACATGTAACAGAATAATTCTGAAGGTGCTAAAAAAGGCAGTTTTAGCTTAATTAACATGTACCCTGTCAGCCCTTTATATCACTTATAGGTTGTAATTCTAGACTTCCTTGCACAGAGATTTGTTTCCTTTGAAACATGTTAGTAACCTCCGCATCTCTTAGTTGTTGTTGTTGGATGGATGTCTACTGAGCATTAGGATTGTTTCTCATCTGTGCATCACTTTACAGTGATTTAACAGCGAATTCATTTGCCCTTTTTCAAGGCCAGTGTACTGTAAAGAAGATAACAGTCTCCATAGGAATTTTGTCAGTGAATTTAGTAGGAACACAATCCTACACTTTGAATTCTATCCACATGCTTTAAGGGTGAGCCCACACGATGCCTTGTTGCAATCTGCAGTTTGGAAATCTGGATGATTTTATATGTAAGTTTTGGTTGCAAGGCTTATAAACGGTTTTAGTGTTTTCCTTTGTGATCAATTTTACCTTTCCTAGACCAGAGATCACGTTGCAAAAATGAGTCAAGGATTTCTTATAAAATGTTTTGTGAACCGTTAAACTCAATTAACATGAAATAAAGACTTCCACTGACAGAGAAACATTTTATGTTAGTACAACATTTATTCCATATAAACTGTAGTAGCCAGGAGACTACATCTGGCTCCACTGCAGTTGGAATTCACTGTCTATAGATGGCTTTCACAGTAGCTGCAGGAACGCAGCTCATGACACCATTCACAAAGAGGAGAAGTAAAACTAATAAACCCGAGAAAAATTACTTAGATATTCATTTAAGGGATAAAGGAAGTGTAAAAATGAATGAGAGGATTATTTATATTTTTACAAGATATTTGAAATGTAGCCTATAGTGAATGCATAAGAATATACTGTAATACAGTAATGACATAATGTAATGCATAAGAATATACAGATTAGATGTTTACCACTGGAGCAACGTAACATTCATTTTGCTTTACAGACAACTTAGTTATCTAGTATAATGAAGTACATGTGTGTACTTCATTATGAGTGAATTATGGATTGCTTTATAGCCACTGCAAATACAATTGGCTCGAGCATTTCATAAAAAGCTTCCTAAGCACATTTACAGCTTTAAATTTCAATTTAAAATTTTGATTCACTTCAGTATGGAAAGTTTTTTGAATGGAGTTAGCACATGTCCAGACCTCACGCCTGTCCTGTACGGTTAGTTAATATTCAGTGGGAAGAAAACAAAACCACTGGCAGTAGGAAAACTGAGTGTTTAAAGTGCCGTTTCACGAAGCTGCTCTTTCCACGAAAAGGCTCTCTTAAGCTTTCCGGGCGCGGGCCCTTCTGCCCCGCCCGTCGGCGTCGCGAGAGCCGGGCCGGGCGCTGCCGCGCTCCGTATCGCGACCCTTCGCTGCCTGGCGGGGAAGCGCCACCTCCAGGGAGCCGCCGCCTCAGCCGCCCGCCCGGCGCCTCCCCGATCGGGGCAGGGGACGGCGGGCTGCCGAGACCCGGGCGCCCATCCCTTAGCTTCGGTCAGCACCGCGGGCCTCGGACGGGGTCACCGGGTGGCGCCGGTACAGACCGAGCCGGGGAGTGGCTGCCTGTGGAGGGTGCGCCGCTCCCCTGCCCCACCTCGCGCTCTGCTCGCGGCAGCGCCCCGCCCCCCGCCTTCTGGAACGTTCGGCGGCCACCCTGCGGCTGTGGCGTGGCGGAGCGCTCGGCGGCCTCCGGGTGAGCGGCGGCCGGCCCTGCCCGGCCGGAGCGGGTAGGTTTAGTTGCACATTTCTCTGTCGAGCTTTTAACATAGATTGCTCGTTTTCTGGAAGGAGAATTCCGCCATTCCCGGCCGAGGCTTTTCTGAGTGCCGAGCTGCCGGGTGCTGAGGAGAAAGCTGCGCGGGCAGGCGGTGCACGGCCCAGAGCATGCAGGGCCATCCAGGCCGCTAAAAACTGGTAATATCTGTGTTTTCTCTTCCATATCATTATGTTGTCGATGTTAAGAAGTATTGTTTTCCTTTTGCAAGCGGTAAGCTCAATGGCCTTATTTTAAGATCTAATTTTCTGCAGCATAAAATCTAAAATACCAATGTGTGAGGCAACAGTAGAAAACTATATTGTAAAGAAGTACTTTTTTTCCTAGGTTGTCAAATTTTCAGTTTCAGTTCTTTGAGTCTGAATGTTTGGGTTTTTTTGAGATGAAGGACTGCATTTAAGCAGTAACGAGCTTTTGGGAGCACTTGTGTGAGCAGCTGCTCACCAGTGGAAGTGAGGGATACACAGTCCAGTTTATAGTAGTATTTTGGTCATTATTTGTACTTAATTATTATGCATTATCCTTATGTTTAAAGCTGTTTCGTGATGGAATGGTGAAGTAGTCCTCCTCCTCTGGATTTTATTTTTTCAAGTCCTGTTCAGTGGAAGCAGGACAAGAATAGACTAAAGGTCTTTATAATAACACTGAAAACATTGAGGTATATTGTGTCCTGTGTAGCTCTGTGAAATGAATGCATTTTTTGTTTATGGTAGATTTATGCATCTGTGTTCTGTGGTTGTTTCCTGTCTTGAATGAGGCTATATGAAAGGCTGTACCTTGCTTTCTGGTAATCATTAAGGTAGTCTTCTCTACAAGGGTTCTTCTGAGTTACTCTCCTTTATTTTAATTCCAGGAAAGGGCAGTTGTCAACATTTCAACTGTTTGAAAGCCTGGGGGGAAAAAATGAGTCATCCAATTAATTATAAAGTGTAAACCAAAAAAATTTTCTGAAATAATACTATTTTTGTTTTCTATGTGCAAATGTGCCGTGAGGGTTGCACGCCGTTTTGCACTGAATTGGTGCGATCCTGTCCCAAAGGTTAGAGGGAGGCAATTGGGTTGCAGAAAGATTCCAAGAATGCTGAAAGAGAGACTTAACTTGTGACAAGTTCTGAAATGGGACTTTTTTTCTTTCTGAGAAACCAATATTCAAGAAGAATTATTGAAACACATCTAATGTGTATATTTGTGAGAGGTAGGAGGAGCTGGTGGTTGTGCATGATGTAAGGTGCTTTAGGCTCTGACTCGCTTTCTTCAGTAAATTTCATCCTCTTTTAAATTGGGAGATGGACCTTGTACTTGCTCTGGGAAGGCTTTCAAAGTGCTAGAATTCAGATATTGCCACAAACTGAATCTTGAAAAAGATGGATGACACTTCTTCTTTTTGTTTCTGGAGGCTGGGAGGACCTCCAGCTACACTTTTGCATGGATATCAGGAAAATTACTTCTATGATAAAGGATTTTTTTCCCTTTTGAGGAGAAGTCTTCTCAGGCTTGACAATAAGAATGTCTTAAGTCTCAAGTTAATCCTTCCTGTCATGCAATATGAAAAGATACGCAGCTTTATACTGTTTCCCATTTTTGTTATGTATTCGTTCTATGTTTTAATTTGGTTTTTCATTATAGTACTAACCAATTTGTACCATTAACAATAGGTTAGTAAATACTGCCTTCCTTGATAGTATGTTGTCCCAGTTTACTAACCATGTATGGCGGTATACATGGTTGAATGGTTTTGTGCATTTATTTTGCAGTACTGATTTGGTTCAATTAAATATCTAGAGAGGAAAGCAGTGTGTTTGTGGAAAGTCAGTGACACCTTTTGGTGCAAACCTTAACCAAAGTCAGTGATAGTATTTGGGATTTTCACAAGTAAAGTGAAAGTAGACTCTTATCCATGCATTTGTATGTTTTAGTACTCCTTTGGTTGTTGCTAGTATCATTAAACTTCTGTTCAGTAGTTTGCAGGGAAATACAAAGTTGCTGCACTGATTTCAGGGTTAAGGATCTAAGGTCGTCTTTTTGCTCTTAGCACTGTGAACAAAAGGACGACCCACCACCGTGAAATTTTGTTTGTTGTCTCAAGAAGAGATTACTTTTTTAAGAGAAATTGGACATCCTGAATTCTGTGGTAATTTTTAGAGGATAAACAGTTTCACTGTTTTTGAATTTGTCACATGCAATTTGTAACACAGTACTGTGTCCTGCAGAAAATAAAGTAGGTACTATTAATGGTGGATGTCTGGAAATTATTATCAAAGTTTGTGTGGCTGATGTGAGCTACTTTATTTCTGGTAATATGGTTTATTGAATTTGTATTATTGAACAAGTGTATGCTTGTATCTCCCTGTCTTTTTTCCTTTCAACTGTGGAGGAGAAAGTGTTCTTCTGTTGCTGAAGAGTTCATTTATGCTTCTTGGTAATGCGTATTAACATTCTGCATGTCAAACTTCATTCAGCTGTAGCTAACCCTCAGTGTGTTACTGTTGACTCTCTATTATTCTCATCATAGAATCATAGAATAGTTTGGGTTGGAAGGGACCTTTAAAGGCCATCTAGTCCAACCCCCCTGCCATGAGCAGGGACAACCTCAACTAGATCAGGTTGCCCAGAGCCCCGTCCAGCCTGACCTTGAATGTTTCCAGGGATGGGGCTTCTACCACCTCTCTGGGCAACCTGTGCCAGTGCTTCACCACCCTCAGAGTGAAAAACTTCTTTCTGATTTCCAGCCTATATCTCCCCTCCTTTAGTTTAAAACCATTACCCCTTGTCCTGTCACAACAGGCCCTGCTAAAAAGTTTCTCATTTTTCCTATAGGCCCCCTTCAAGTACTGAAAGGCTGCAATAAGGTCTCCCCGGAGCCTTCTCTTCTCCAGGCTGAACAGGCCCAACTCCCTCAGCCTGTCTTCGTAGGAGAGGTGCTCCATTCCTCTGATCATCCTTGTGGCCCTCCTCTGGACCCGCTCCAGCAGGTCCACGTCCTTCTTATGTTGAGGGGCCCAGAGCTGGACGCAGTACTCCAGGTGGGGCCTCACCAGGGCAGAGTAGAGGGGCAGAATCACCTCCCTCAACCTGCTGGCCGCGCTTCTTTTGATGCAGCCCAGGATACGGTTGGCCTTCTGGGCTGCCAGCGCACATTGTTGGCTCATGTCCAGCCTTTCATCCACCAGCACCCCCAAGTCCTTCTCGGCAGGTCATCCTAGATTTGATTGTAAGTGCTCAAGCGCCACACACCTATAATTCTGTACCAGTAGTTAATGATAGTTGGAAGAGAACTAGAATATAGATTAACTCCTTCTTAGTGCAAAAAATACATATTCCAGAAACCTGTATTGCTGTATATTTTCTATATTGCTGAAGCAGGTGGTTGATAGTAATGTTAGATATAAAATGAATTGCTATACTTTCTATGGAGGCAAAAGTTCTGTGAAGGGCTGATCCCGAGATGGATTAAATTCTGAAGGTATGCTTTGTTGCACTGATCTCTCATTTTCTTTGGTTACCTGTGGACTCGATGATCTTGGAGGTCTCTTCCAACCAAAACAATTCTATGGTTGTATGATTTGTTGATGGGTTCTCCCCCCCCCCCAATGTCATGTTTTTTTGGTAAGTATTTGTGGTACAGTATTTATTACATTTCTGTGTGGTAGTTCTCTGTAACTTTCCAGAGGTGAATTCTGTTTTTCATGTATTGTCAAATTAATTAATTTATGCCTAGGGTGATTGACCTTTTATTTATAAAAATGTAAATCTGTAACATGTATAACCAATCCAGATGTTGCATCAGAACAATGTGCTTAAAGCATAGCTGGTTTTGTAAAAGGATAAAGATTAATTTTTGTAGGGGACTGCTGCTATTTTGAACTCCTTTAAGAACTGTTACATGAACTGTGTTTTTGTTTCTCATTCAAAAAAAATCACTTAATGTTTTATTTGTCAGGTATCCTACTTCTTCAAGGAATTGAAAACATTTACATTGAAATGAAATGAAAGAGTTTCTGGCATTGTAACTAAGTAATTACACTGCTGGAAAGAAGTCTGTTTCCTCTCCTGCTCCACTAATATTTATTAAGTGCTAAGTGAGAGCTGTGTGCTTTCATTTTGTTGGCATACTGAGTCGTCTTAGCTCATGCTGATTTAAATAATAGAGAGTGTATGCATCGTGGAGGAAATACGCTGCATCTCCTGGGATTGATTTCCATCTCAGTTAACCAGTCAGAGGCAAAGAGGTGAAGATTTTGATTCTGACAACAGGAAGGGTCTAAGATTTTGTGGCTAAGGGAAACAAAGGTCACCCGAGTACGGTTGGGTATTTGTATGACAAAACCATATGTTACTTAGTCTAACAGAATAATCCTTAAAACAAGGGTGATGGATATTGTTTCATAGAATATTTGAATAATGAGTAATAAGAAAATAAATGAGGATGTATTCATGCATCTATTTGGATCGTACCTTTGTTTTGTAGAGGAAAGGGGCCTGAAAGCTTGAGTATTCTAACAACAGCTTATTATGTGCGTTGTATTTGCCTCTTTATTATTTACATGTAGGAGATACAGCGTTTCATGGAGGGAGGAAAGGAAAAAAGAAATGTTCATGCAGAAAGAAAGAGATATTTGGAAATTTCCACTGAAACACCTAAGAAGACACAAAAAGACTAGTTGATGGGAGGTGACCAGGCAAAATACTGCCTCTCATAAGATGGTATTTTATTTAAGAGCTGGAAAATGTATGGGATATTTGGAATTTGAGATGTTGTACTTGTTTTGAGAACTGATTGATCCACCCTGATCCTTACTGGCTTTCACTGGTGATAGATGTTTATCAAATCCTGCTAATGTCAGACAGTCGAGCCCAGCTCGCTAATCTGTTCAGAAGCACTTATGTGTGTGTGGTGCCCAGTTCCCTCAAGGACTGTATGTTCTGTTAGTGAGTTTTGATCACTCCTCTTAGGTATTTTAAGGAATTGGCTAATTCTGTGCATGACTGATGGCTTCTTCCTGCTGCTCCATGGTTAACCGCTATCTTAATCGCCATGTTTGCTGTCAGGCCGAGATAAGGAAAATCAGAATGTTGGTTATTAGTTACATGATTATATAATTGGATAGTCACTTCCTCCTTTTGAAAACCACGCTTTCTTCTGGTTTAATGTAACGTACAACATCTCTGTTTACTGCTAAAATAAATTTTTGTCTTTATACTGACATTTTTACTGTCTGCATGAAGAAAGAGGTAGGGACAAGGCAGTAAAATGGTTGGGTTTTAGTCAGTTCTTTGCTTGTTCTAATCTCCTTTTCAGATAGTTTTCTTTATATTTCTGTATTCGTGGTGTTGTCCCTCAAGTGGGGTCGTTTGCCCGGTGTGCAACACGCCAATATACACACAGAGTAGAGGTATTGTAATTTAATACATATCTGCGCAAAGATGGGTGCTAGGTGGTAATTCCACAAAGCTAGCACACCCCGGCTAACATATGGTTAACATTTATACACTTTGAGCAACTGTTATCAGTATTTTCACAGTTACGTTTAGTTACCCTCTTGCCCATTGGTCCTTACAAGTCTCGTCTCTAATTAAAGGCAGAGCACACATTTGTTTTACTACGCATGCTCTGTGGGGAAGGGGCTTTTGTGAGTAGGGGGCGACTGCAGCCTAGGGTGTGATTTTTACTGTTTTAATGAGCTAAGTTCACACAAAGTTCACAGTTCTGTTTACCTTCTGTTTACCTTTTTCTGGAATGTTCATTCAGTTACAAATTCAAGGACTCAAACAAGGATGTGCCATCCTTGGGCGCCTTGATTGGACTTCCTTGTCCCGTTGTTTTGTCTCCCATACTCCCTGCTCCAGGGCATACTGTCCTCTCGTAAATTGCTCCTTCGCTTTTTCATCAGTAAAATATTCTTTCTTTCATCTGTGTGGTACTGCTGGAAAGCCCTCTGTTTGCTAATATTTCAGCAAATGGTGCTAAGGGAGATGTTTCATGAAGTAGTTTACGTTTAGATCTTTTACCTGCTATTATGTTTGTGCCCATGGAACGACCTTTCTTCAGATATCAAAGGCCACTTTTTGGTTATTCCAGTAGATTAAGTCTGATGCTGGTGTGGATGGTACATTTTTTTTCAGAAACTGTCAGAGAGACACAAGGTCACACCTATAGACAGTTTCTATTTAATGGACTCTTCAGCTAGCTTGGGTTGCCAGAGCACAAGTGTAATCCAAATACGGTATCGTATCTTTGGTTGTATCCAGGGTTCTGCACACTGAGGTCTAGAGAGGGAATCCTTAACTTAGTTCTTCAGCTGTCTTTACTGTGACCCAAAGCAGTGAGAGAAAGCTTAATGGGGCTCTGCGTCAAGCCTGACACCTTAAATGAAAAGGAAATTATTTCTGAAATGTTACTGTGCAGAATTCTACCTCGCACATGTGCGATCTTTGCCTCACAGTATTGTGTTTGTTTAATTTATTTTCCATTTTTATTTTGGTTGAGGCCCGGTTTATCATAACAATCTCTTAAATAAACTCCTATGAGGTAAGACTTGTCTGAGCATATGGAACTTGAAATAAACTAGTTGGAGTGGGTTGTTATAGATTTATGTTGGTTAAAAAAAAGAGAACAATCTAGTCCATTGGTATTCAAATACCTTTTATTAATCAATTACGGAAATAGAATCTTTAGCATGCTTGTCAAATAACATTACAGGAAACATTTGAAGTTACATAATCCTTGGAGGAGTTTCGTCATGTTAACGAGGTAGTTGGTTACAGTTGAACAGGGGCAGTTATAAGCCTCCGGTGTACAAGGTAGAGCTAATTTTGTCAAATCAGTAGTGATTATGGCATTAATGGAGTACTATGTAATTCAGTTCTGCAGAAAATGGAAGAGAGAGAGATGCGCAAAATTAAGAGAAGTGCAAATGGAACCAAAAGATGAGTGAAAAGGCTTGCAGATATTTAGTGCCCCACAGTAGTTAAATTAGCGGATTCAAGAATCTTTTTGGAAGAGTGGAAGGTGGAAAGCTTAAAGAGACAGGGAAAGCAACATAATATATGTTAAATGTATTTTTGAGTATAGTTTCTAACTTTATTCCCACAAAAGTAAAAACTAATAAAAATTAAAGTAATAGGGTAACTTTTGACCAGAAGTATCCTAAGGCATTTTATAAACAATGCAAAAATAACATATAAACTCTGGCAGCAGCTTATAAATAGCTCAGTATTACTATTTGACTTGATCTGCAAAAGAAATTAAGTTTTATGGTAGAAAATGGGTTGGAAAACAAGGAACATTGTGGTATTACTTTATTGCCTACTGGAGGTAAGTTTTCAGTCCACAGGAATATGTCTTTTTTACTCTAAACAAATATTCTAGTCTATAAGTTTTATTAAGCTCATAAAAATGCACATAGTAATCGTAAGTGCATATAAAAATGCAGCAATGACTAGAAGACATACATACATCAATGTAGCCTTTCCCTTAAAAAAGTATAGAATCATTATTTATTGTTGACCTTCCTAGTTTTTCCATGGTATTTTTTTGTATGAACAGTCATTTTTCTTAAAAGACTTTTTAAGGCTTCATGAATAAAGCTAGTGGTAGAAGCTAAGAACACATAATAAACTTGTAGAAGATAGTTCAATATACCACAAAATTAGAAGCAAAGAATATGTAAGTACCTTTTTTCATTTATAGTTGGAGGAGAGCAGACTGACAGTTAAAATCAATTTGCGTAGAGTATCTAATTTATATCAAAAGCCATGTTGACTACTATAATGCTGCGATTCAAATGTTATTGCCAAATGAAGTATCTTCTGAGCTGTGATTACTCAGGATTAATCTCTACATCAACGGATTACTTTACTGTATTTGTGTCTGTTTGTGGTGTTGTGTCTGTGTCCGTCCTTCCGCCTCTCCCCCCCCCCCCAATTCTTTTGTTTGTATTTGGTGCCCATTTCTTTGGCGGTACAAGGATAAAGCTCGATGGATCAGAACGTTTTTGAGGCTTTGCCTTTTGTGAAACTTTTGAGCTCTTACTGGTGGAGTGAGGCGGATTGCATCTAAAGAAGATGTTACTTCATTTAGTACAACTTATGTAAGAGGAATTTAGTTGGCAGACTATTCCCAAGAAATTCTTATTTTTGGGAGTTAATGCGGTGAATTTGTCTGAAAAAAACATTTAATACTTATTTCGCAGTGTGGACAATGGAACAGTAAAGGTGTTCTCAACTGAGAATGAAACAGGGTGACAGACTGCAGTGGTTTATTTACTCTTTTGCTACTTAAAAATCTCACTTTTGCATTTGGCTTTGCATGTGTGTTCTCACCTTGGAGTTAACTCTGAACCATGATTCATTCTTAAACCACTATCATGCATCGTTGAGTCACAGTTGGAATGTCTGTCCAAAGGACTCCTACCAACAGGATCATGCTTTCCTCTTTCTTTTCAGCAGAATCAACATGGTAAGACCTCTTGGTCCTCTCACAGTGAAGAGGCAGTCTCACTTTGCATGTGAACTTCCACTTGTCGTGAGGCTCTTAATGGATTGGGAACGCTTTGCTTTTGTCTACACAAAGGATATTACATTATCTTCATCACCTCCAGCAGTATATGGCTTTAGGGCATTGGCTGCTGCAAATTGTCACACCTTTCTGAAGAATTTTTTTTGTCACACCTTTCTGGACATCCACTGGAAGTAATTAGCGGATCTCCAAGGTGTTTTGCCTATATGTATTTTTCCTTTTGCCTTGTAATCTCCAGTGGAAAGCATTTGGAAATCTGAGGTTGAAAGAAGCTGAGGATTCCTTAAAGAATGCATCTTCCACTTGGGGAGGGAACATCAGGATACACAGTGTGTGTGCGCTTGTGTGAGCATAGTCAAGGTAAAAAGCCTTCCATCTCGAAGAATTTTTTACAACAGTGCAGACGGGTTCATGTATAATGTATCTCAAACAGCAATGATTAGAGTAGGAACTGAAAAAGTTCATCCACACATTTTCAGATAAAAGCTTTTCCAGTTGTGCTCTCTCTCCTAGATACATATGCATGCTCCGTGTAATGTGTAAGTCAGTGAGAGGAATATGATTAGTGTGTGGGGGGGCTTTTATTGGTTTTGGTTTTTGTGGTGGGTTTTTTTTTTGGTTTTGTGTTGTGTTTTTTTTTTTTTTTTTTAAACTAATTGCATCTAGTATGCACAGGTCTTATTCTTCAACAATTTCTAGCCTGAAAAGTTGGTGGCTTATCAAATTCTAAAGGGAGTAAAGAGAGGACCCTCCTCCCCTCATTAAAGAAAGGCAAACCCTCAGTCAAATACAAACACAAGTTGAAGTGCCTGTAAGAAGCTCGTTTAATAACTCCAGGAATGTAAAAGAAATGTGCATTGGCATATGTTTTGTGTACAGGTAATGGACATCAAATAATACAGTCTTTAGTGCCTTCATAGTCTAAAAATCTGTCAGGCTAATGGAGTGTTTTATCTCCTGTGAGTGCTGCGCTTACCTGCTTAGTTCAAAGTCTTCCTCTTCCCACTGCACCTTAATTAATGTATTGATTGATGTTGCTAAAACTCATCATGGATGGTTTGTTTACTGTTTTTCATGTTTTCAAGGAAGAGCTTTGTAACTGCTTTCATAGTATCTTGGAAATTTTTGGAGAGAATGATTATGAATAGACATGTTGCATTGAGTAGTACAAGTTGAAAAATTATGCTTTTTCACATGGTAAAAATAATAAAAAAATTTCTGATGGCTTTTTTTTTTAAAAAAGTTCTGTTGGAGCTGTTTTCAATCAGACCAGCCTCCAAGAAAGCTTTGTCTTTGTCCTGACAATCTTTGCTCTTCAGAAAGAGAATGATTTTCTGACTGAGAGGAATCATTAGCTCTTCATTTTGCAATTTTAATTTTGAAGTTGCAGTGTACTTGAGCTTGAAGTCCTTTACGGGAAGCTAGTTGGAGAATACAGAAGAAATGTGATGTATTTGTGTAGCTTATGTTGCTTAGGGGAGAGACTGTAGCATAATAAGGGATTTTTGCTATTTGAGAAACCTTCCAAGATGTGCATGATACTTTCAGGAAAATAAGGTGATAGGTCTTCTCTGAGCTAGGGCTTGATTTTCTTACGGGTTGTAGGCATTTAGTATTGATGAAACAGCTTGTCATCCTTATTAGCAACGTTACAGCTTCGAAAGAGACTGTTTCTCAAATGCCCTGCCCTGTGCTTGGAAAAATGAGACTTCTTGTTAGTAGTAGTGTCCTAAAATGTTGATCGATGAAGATCTGTTTTTATTTTGCAGCAGCTGGACTGTAGAACTCATTGCATGAGTTTTGAATAATTACAAATTAACTATGCATATCTGCATTTATGTTGGTATTTGCAGTGCTACAGAGGTCTATTTCTCAGGCAGTTCTTGATCTACGTTAACACTGGAGTGATACATAGGTAATACAGCTACTTCAGTGAAGTCTATGAAGACTAACAAGTGTGTAGTAGTTTACGTAAGGACCTTATATAACTTCAGTAGGATGAAAAGATCTACTGGATCTCAGTATCCCAGCTCCTCTTGTGCCTTTGCCAAGCCTGTCTGTTATAGCCTGTTGATGTTGAGTTGCAGTGAGCTGAAGTGAGTGCCCTTTTTTCCTTCATCTCTTCGAAGTTGTTCAACTGTGGAGCATCATGGAAGAGCTTTTTTCCTGTAAAGGAAGCTGTATCTCCATGACGTATAGTAAAATGAAACAGAAGATAGACTTGTTCTTTCACAGATTTCAAGTTTCCTTATACATTTTCAGTGTAAGTTGTACCGATACGACTATTTCAGTAGAAAATTGTACCACTAATAAAAATAATGATCTGTGGATAGGTCAGGGTATAAATCATTTTGTATTTCATTACTAGAAATCAAGGCAATGTTATTTGATCTTTAAGGTCTTAAAAGTAATTAAAAAAATTAAAAAGCTGGACATGGTTTGAAGGGCTCTGAAAAACTAACAGGCATGATCACAAGCAACCTAGCTGAAGCCTTAGGATCTTACTTTGAAATTTCTTGATGTTATCTAAATGCCACTCTGCAGCTATTATGTGCTGAACCTAAACTGGGGAGAGGTCATGAGATTTCTTGTTACTGTCTGCCCTTTCTGCAGCTCCCCCCCCCCATGTTTCCTTGTTCAGAGAGGTTCTTTGACAAATTAATTTCCCCAAATAATGAAGGCTTTGTAGCAGAGATGTTTTTGGCAAGTTTGAGAGTCTGGGGATGAATACTTGCTTACAAAACTTTGTTTGTTTATTTAAGGTTGCTAATCTTGCTTGTTCATTGTCAACAAATGAAGATGGAATGAAAATTGTCCAAATGGCAGCTAATCACATAGAGACTTTGTGCCCACAGGTATGACTTTTTCAATTAATTCCCATTGCAGCACACTGAGCGTACGTTGTATTTTTGTCACAAACATAGATGTTTAGTTGTGCTCCTTCAGTCTAAATTCACGTTCCATTCGCATAACTTAGCGTAGTAAATGGAGATAAATCAAGGGCAAATACTCAATTTGTTTTATTTTTTCTTAGTGGCTGACATAGGAATTGTTACTAGTCTGTGTTGATTGGGAGTTTTAAATACTGTAAAAACTGCAGTTGAAGAAACATGCTGCTCTGTTTCTGAAATTAAATGTGATTGAATGAACAGTGTAACATGATAGGGAAATTGACAGTATTTCTACTTTTAGAAAGCAATACATATTTTGACTCTTAACTTGAAATATTACTACCACTTGATTTGGTTTTTGTGTATGTGAATGTTGAAGTATGAATTCTTCCGATTATTACCAATTCCAAAGCTTGAGCTTTTGTCTTAAGTAAATGAATGAAAAACAGCACAGCTACAGATAAATTTTCGGTACTTAATATCTTTAAAAAAGTGTATTCAATCTGTATTTGTCACATTCAGAATTATACAGTTATAAAACCTTCTGCAGTTATATCTGTTTAAAGCAAAGATTCTACTGATTTGTGTGAATCTGATCTGAGTGTTTCAGCCTTGAGGCTGCATAATTTCAAGATCATTAGTTCTTTGAAGAACACTATGGTTTACACAGTGGCCTAAGTATTCTTACCCTTTTGTACGTTTGAATGCTAAATGTAGTTGAAATAGGTGAAGAGCAAATATTAATAATACGTTCAATTACAAGCTTGAGAAGTCCATTTTATGCCTGTTGAGTAAGTGATAAGACTTGGGGAAAAAAAAAAACTTCTATCAAGGTAATGTGATATTCTGAAAATATTGCAGACCAGTGTTTTCTCTTGAATCATTCAGTTTCAGTGTCTATTTTTAAAACTTTTACAGTTCTGTGTTTCACATCCCACTCTAATTGATTTAATCTGTTCCTGGTTTTGTAAGAAGATTGCTGGCTTGTAAGAAGAATTCATGAATAGCTGCTTTGTTTCTCCAGGGGTACAAGTGCACCTTTATAATACATTATTATGCATCCAGCTTTTTAATTGAAAACCCACACTTTCAGTATTGCATGTAATACCAGAAACTCCTAAAATCTAATTTTGACTAAAATACTGATTTTCTGCACAGCCATTTAAGTTGCTAGGGTTTTAGTTTCCTATAGTAATGTGGAAGTTTCTTGTTTGGTTTTTTTCCCCCTTTTTTTTAACCTCGATGTAAAACAGGGATGAATTAGCTGATGATTATAGATCTGTCTAAACAGAGAATGTAATATGCACGTGATAAGATTATATTACTATTAATGGTGTGTTCATTGTGCAGGATTTACTGCTTTCTTAGATAAGGACCATTCCCTGCGAAAGCAATTGGCATTTTACCTCAGTAACAAATAGCAGAATTAGGCTCCTGCGTTTTTCAGAAAATCAGATTATCATAGAATCATAGAATCATAGAATTGTTCTGGTTGGAAGAGACCTCCAAGATCATCGGGTCCAACCATTAACCTATCACTACCAAGTCCCCCACTAAATCATATCCCTTAGGGCCTCATCTAAACGCCTTTTGAATACCCCCAGAGATGGGGACTCCACCACCTCCCTGGGCAGCCTGTTCCAATGCCTGACAACCCTTTCGGTAAAGAAGTTTTTACGAATGTCCAATCGAAACCTCCCCTGGCGCAACTTGAGGCCATTTCCTCTTGTTTTGTTGTCTGTTACTAGGGAGAAGAGACCGACCCCCATCTCTCTACAACCTCCTTTCAGGTAGTTGTAGAGAGCAATAAGGTCTCCCCTCAGCCTCCTTTTCTCCAGGCTAAACATCCCCAGTTCCCTCAGCCGCTCCTCATAGGACTTGTGTTCCAGACCCTTCACCAGCCTCGTTGCCCGTCTCTGGACACGCTCCAGCACCTCAATGTCTTTCTTGTAGTGAGGGGCCCAAAACTGAACACAGTACTCGAGGTGCAGCCTCACCAGGGCCGAGTACAGGGGGACAATCACCTCCCTACTCCTGCTGGCCACACTATTTCTGATACAGGCCAGGATGCCGTTGGCCTTCTTGGCCACCTGGGCACACTGCTGGCTCATGTTCAGCCGGCCGTCAACCAACACCCCCAGGTCCTTTTCCGCCAGGCAGCTTTCCAGCCACTCCTCCCCAAACCTGTAGTGTTGCCTGGGGTTGTTGTGACCCAAGTGCAGGACCCGGCACTTGGCCTTGTTGAACCTCATGCCATTGGCCTCGGCCCATCGATCCAGCCTGTCCAGGTCCCGCTGTAGTGCCTGCCTGCCCTCCAGCAGATCAACACTCCCTCCCAATTTGGTGTCATCTGCAAGCTTACTGAGGGTGCCCTCGATCCCCTCGTCCAGATCATTGATAAAGATATTGAACAGAACTGGCCCCAGTACTGAGCCCTGGGGAACACCACTTGTGACCGGCCTCCAACCGGATTTAACTCCATTCACCACAACTCTTTGGGCCCGGCCATCCAGCCAGTTTCCTACCCAGCGCAGAGTATGCCCATCCAAGCCATGGGTAGCCAACTTCTCCAAGAGAATGCTGTGGGAGACGGTGTCAAAGGCTTTACTAAAGTCCAGGTACACAACGTCCACAGCCTTTCCCTCATCCACTAAGCGGGTCACCATGTCGTAGAAGGAGATCAGGTTGGTCAGACAGGACCTTCCTTTCATAAACCCGTGCTGACTGGGCCCGATCACCCGGTTGTCCCGTATGTGCCGCGTGATGGCACTCAAGATGATCTGCTCCATAACCTTCCCGGGCACCGAGGTCAGGCTGACAGGCCTGTAGTTCCTTGGATCCTCCTTCCGGCCCTTCTTGTAGATGGGTGTCACATTTGCCAGCTTCCAGTCAACTGGGACCTCCCCAGTTAGCCAGGACTGCTGGTAAATGATGGAGAGTGGCTTGATGAGCACTTCTGCCAGCTCTTTCAGCACCCTTGGGTGGATCCCATCCGGCCCCATAGACTTGTGTGTGTCTAGGTGGCGTAGCAGGTCACTGACCGTTTCCCCTTGGACTTCGGGGTTTACATTCTGCTCCCCATCCCTGTCTTCCTGCTCAGGGGGCTGGGTGCCCAGAGAGCAACTTCCCTTGCTGTTGAAGACTGAGGCAAAGAAGGTATTTAGCACCTCAGCCTTTTCCTCATCCCTTGACACTAAGTTTCCCTCCGCATCCAATAGAGGAGGGAGATTCTCCTTAGCCCCCTTTTTATTGTTAATGTATTTATAGAAGGACTTTTTGTTGTCTTTTACTGCAGTAGCCAGACTAAGTTCTAACTGGGCTTTGGCCCTTCTAATTTTCTCCCTGCATGACCTCACAACATCCTTGTAGTCCTCCTGAGTTGCCTGCCCCTTCCTCCAAAGGTGGTAGACTCTCTTTTTTTTCCTAAGTTCCAGCCGGAGCTCTCTGCTCAGCCAGGCCGGTCTTCTTCCCCGCCGGCTCATCTTTCGGCTCACGGGGACGGCCTGCTCCTGCGCCTTTAAGATTTCCCTCTTGAAGAATGTCCAGCCTTCCTGGACGCCTTTGCCCTCCAGGACTGCCTCCCAAGGGACTCTGCCAACCAGACTCCTAAACAGGCCAAAGTCTGCCCTCCGGAAGTCCAAGGTGGCAGTTCTGGTGACCCTCCTCTTTACTTCTCTGAGAATCGAGAATTCTATCATTTCGTGGTCACTGAGCCCAAGACGGCCTCCGACCGTCACATCACCCACAAGACCTTCTCTGTTCACAAACAACAGGTCCAGCGGGGCGCCTTCTCTCGTGGGCTCCCTCACCAGCTGCGTGAGGAAGTTATCTTCCACACACTCCAGGAACCTCCTGGACTGTTTCCTCTCTGCTGCATTGTATTTCCAGCAGACATCCGGCAAGTTGAAGTCCCCCACGAGAACAAGGGCCAGCGATCGTGAGGCTTCTCCCAGCTGCCTGTAGAATACTTCATCTGCCTCCTCATCCTGGTTGGGTGGTCTATAACAGACTCCCACCACAATGTCTGCCTTGGTGGCCTTCCCCCTGATTCTGACCCACAGGCACTCAACCCTCTCGTCACCATCCTCGAGCTCAAGGCAGTCCAGACTCTCCTTAACATAGAGGGCTACCCCACCGCCTCTCCTTCCTTGCCTATCCCTTCTAAAGAGTTTATAGCCGTCCATCGTGGCGCTCCAGCTATGTGTGTCATCCCACCATGTTTCCGTGATGGCAACTATATCGTAGTTTTCCCCTTTCACAACAGCCTCAAGCTCCTCCTGTTTGTTGCCCATGCTCCGTGCATTCGTGTAGATGCACTTCAGCTGGGCTAGTGATCCTGTTGCCTTTGATTATACCATATCATTTAAAAATTCTCCACAGGGAAAACAATTATCTCTTAAGATTCCTGCAGGGCATATCAATTAGAGTTTGGAATGGGGAAATTTGCATGTAGAACTCCCCAATGTTCTTAAATCTTTAGAGTAAAAAATGGGATTTTATGTGCTCTGAAAAATATATTTCTTGAAGGGAACCACGTGGTTTTGATTGAAATCCGAAATGGTTGAATTAAAACAGAAGAAAACCCCAACCGCACACCCCAAACACACCAACCAAAAAAAACCAGCAGTGAAAACATCTACAGAAAACACCTTGGAGTCTTGGGAGTTCTGCAGATTTGACCAGCAAAACTTCCCATGTAGCACTGGGGAAAAGGCAGATACAGAATTGGCAAACCTTGGAGGAAAGCCTTTTTAGTTGTTAGAATTCATAGACATGCTTATGTTACATTAATTATACTGTACTGTAGTTAAAATGTAGAGGGTTGATTCTGAACTCTGATCATATGGGTTTTTTCCTCAGGTGAGATTATTAGCAAATATTTTGACTGTTGAATAAATGAAATAAGCTAAGCATGTATATTAGAGCCAATATGAAACACAAAATGCCTGTTGTTCCTGCAATTGCATTAATACTTCATGAGCAATGCATTCTAAGAATATTTAATGTTGAATCAATAATAATGAATAGAATAAAGAAATAAAGAGCTGCTAGCATATATTTTGATGAAGGAAGAATTATTTCTGTTCATGTTACTAGCTTTTGGTTGGGAGAATTTTCTTGAGTGTTGTCAAGTAGGTAAAATCTACAACATCACTTGTTCTCTATGGGAGTCTGTTACATTCCTGGTGTGCAAACAAAATCATGACCTCATCAAATTCATGAGAAAGAAAGAAAAGGGAAAGAACCCACAAAAGCAAACAAACTTCTATTTTTGAACAGCAAGGATATAAATCTGTAGAGCTGTTTTGTTACTACAGATCTTGCGTTTGTTCCCCTTGTGCTTCAGTTCAGTGGCATGTTTGAAGAAATCTCTGGTTCCTCTAATAGTTAGTCCTCTTGAATAGGCAAAGATACCTGATAGAGGGTAAACCTGTCTATATAGAGATGAAAAATTATCCTAAATGTAGGAAAACAGAGATTAGCGGACAAGAGTCTGGCTTCTCTGTCTAAATTCTTGATAAGTTTTACATTTACCTCATATTCGGGCTAATGAGCTTTCAGGTGGTTCTCAACAAGTATGTCCAGCGCACAGGCCAATGAGAGAAAAGACCCAGAAAAAACTGTGTGTGTATAAGGAGGATCTAGCCTGTTACTTGACCTGGCTTCTGTGTCCTGGGTCCTCTTTCCTTCTGTTAAGGTAGGCCTCTGGTTTTGCTGGGTTGGGGAGCTCTGCTGAGGGGTCAGCTTGAGGAGTAAGGATGCCTTCTGCAACAGGCTCTGAAGGAGGGAGGAGATGAGAAGGAAGCCACTGATCAGATCTTGGATGGAGTTGAAGGCCTTAGATACGTGACTTAACCTGGCATAAGGATACAGTGTTGGGGGAGAGCAGAGAAGCAAGACTTGAACAGTAGCCAAGGTAGGTGAAGGTGTGCTTGTTCTCTCTGAAGCTCATGTTTGTCAGAAACACACACAGTGGAGGTGCTGTGATGCGCATAATGAGAGATAAGGACATTTTCCTCCCAGAGGGAATGGAAGCCAGGGAATGCCAGGAGCATTAATGCAAACAGATCCTGAGCTGCTATTTTTGAGAAGAAGAATGACCTTAAGCCTAAAGCTGGAACAGATGTTTCAAAGTGGAGATCAAAAGTGGCTCGTCTCAAGGTAGCAGCTGGGAAGAACTTCAGCATGTCAAAGGGCTCTGGCTAGAGCCTTTTTATTAGCATAAAGATCCCTGGAGAGTTTTAAGGAGCAGAAAGTTTGGGCTTGTTTTGGCAGAACCATACCTGAAAAAGCGGATTTTAGACTCACTTCCTTTGAAGATGAGATCATGCTGACTCAGATCTTGCTAGAGCTTACTACTCGTTA
Organism: Phoenicopterus ruber ruber; assembly: GCA_009819775.1. Taxonomy (NCBI): domain Eukaryota; kingdom Metazoa; phylum Chordata; class Aves; order Phoenicopteriformes; family Phoenicopteridae; genus Phoenicopterus; species Phoenicopterus ruber. The sequence continues at coordinate 5,616,649 of CM020221.1, forward strand.
CCAAAATGGCACAGGGTGATTAATTCTGCAGTGAGCCATGTGTGTTCTGGTACATCATGCGAGGAAGCGAAGTGCAGGAAAAATACATGAATGTTCATGGTTTAGCTTAGTCTTTACTTGGTGATAAATAAACTTAGAGAAATCGTTCAATCCCATGCAATATTTTTATCAGATATTTTAAAAAAGACAAGGTATACACTGGTATAACCAGAACCTCAGATCTTGGTATTTTTAGTGAGTTCTATTTTTCTTTACGTGTTGAGAGGTAGGTAGAAACCATCTAGTTATAAAGCTATTAGGTGAGAAGGAAATCTATTTAATAGGAAATCCATTAGAGTTTGAGTTGCTCTTTGTGGTTAAAGAATAAAAATGGAAATGAGGGAAAATATCTTAAAAAAAAAAAAAAAGAGTGTGCATCTTGAGCTATTTTAAATGTATGTGAAGCTGTCACCTCATTTCTCTTCTTAAGTTGCACCTAACCAGGAATGTATCAGAATCTACAGCAGATATTACAACATATTTCAGATCTAGTTCGTAAGCCACTGGACGAAGTTTGCAAAGACATAGATGTCCTTCTTTATGACTAGCTATTGTTGATGCAAAATGTATTAGTGGAAGACATTGATTCTGTGAATATGAGAGCAGCGCTGAGGAGAAGGACTTGGGGGTGTTGGTTGAGAAGCTCAACGTGACACAGCAACGTGTGCATACAGCCCAGAAAGCCAACCGTATCCTGGGCTGAATCAAAAGAAGGGTGACCAGCAGGTCCAGGGAGTTGATTCTGCCCCTCTACTCTGCTCTGGTGAGATCCCACGTGGAGTACTGCGTCCAGCTCTGGGGCCCTCAGCACAAGAAAGACATGGACCTGTTGGAGCGGGTCCAGAGGAGGGCCACAAAAATGATGAGAGGGCTGGAGCTCCTCTCCTATGAATACAGGCTGAGAGAGTTGGGCTTGTTCAGCCTGGAGAAGAGAAGGCTCCAGGGAGATCTTCTAGCAGTCTTTCAATACCTAAAGGGGGCCTACAAGCAAGCTGGAGAGGGACTTTTGACAAGGGCATGTAGTTAGGACAAGGCGGAATGGCTTTAAACTGAAAGAGGGTAGATTGAGATTAGATATAAGGAAGAAATTTTTTACGATGAGGGTGGTGAGGCACTGGCACAGGTTGCCCAGAGAAGCTGTGGCTGCCCCCTCCCTGGAAGCGTTCAAGGCCAGGTTGGATGGGGCTTTGAGCGACCTGGTCTAGCAGCAGGTGTCCCTGGCCATGGCAGGGGGGTTGGAACTAGATGATCTTTAAGGTCCCTTCCAACCCAAACCATTCTGTGATTCTATGAAATGCATGCTGAGCCAGTTAAATTCGTGGTCAGGTCTGATGTGAAGTGTCCACACTCAGATAGTGATACTGCCTCTGAGAATGCTGTCTGCCTGAGTCTTATCTTTGTATTCAACCTATTGGCTAAAAAGTAGTGCTCATTACACATCATTTACTGAGTACATACGATGAAAAGTGAGTGCCTTGTGGTATGCCAAAAACTTTGTCACAAGCAAGACAAGAGTTAGAACCCATAGTACATCTGGATAGTAGGGTTTATTTAAGAACCAGGGAGATCAGTTTTCACCATGCTTGATGATACCACATGCTCACTTACTTGTTTTCCCCACAGTCTTATGTTCACTAGGGCTTGACTTTCCTTCCCAGTGGGAAGATTGCTGCTAGTCCAGGAAGGCTGGGCAGAAAGTTACGATGGTTTTGTCCTGTACATCTGCTTGCAGTCACCTGTCTTGAGCTTTACTGTCCAGGGTCCCTGGGTGTCTCCCAGTATTTGTCTCCACGTATTGTCCTTTAATGACAGAGCATCAGCTACACAGCCACTTTAAGATCTCATGGCTCTGAGGCATCCAGGTGGATTGGTGTGGTTGACTCCTGTGGCAGGTTATGATGCCAAGGGCACCTTCCAGCTTGCTTTGAAAAAGAACAACTTGCAGTACAGACTAGGCTGTCCAATAGAACTACACATCAGGCTGTGCCTGTTGTACGAGGAGGCTGAGGACCAAGACTTGTATTCTAATATGATAGAATTTGTGTAGTGAAATATTTATCGTTTCTTAGATGGAAGCTGGCTTCCTCTTAGTCCTTGTCACTCTAAGGGCATGTTTCTTCTGAGAACCATGGAACATTTGGTTCTGTATTCTCTCACATGCTGGTGTAACAGGAGTAGAGGCTAGTGTTTTGCCTCCATGACTAATTATTGAGGAAAAGTATGAATGGGAAGATGTTATTTTTAAAATAAACTACATGCTTCTAACATGTCTTGACCTTCAGTTTCACCACTGGTGTATGTCGAGTGTCTCAGTTTGGAAACAAATATTTGAGATTTGATATGATTTTTATTTACTTGTGGTTGTAGTTGATGTGTTAGTTCTCTTGATGTCTATATTACCTTGATGCCTCTAATCTTAAAATTGTTCTACAGGGGAATGCTCAATTGTATGTGGGGTTTGGTACCTGTGATAGCATTTTTGTCCTGCACTGCTTGTTCAGAACTTCTTACTGTCAAAGAATAAAATGTTTAGTGTCAGTAAGCTTCATGTCACAGGCTTTACTCTTACCTATTCATATTCGTTTGAATTTGTAATATCCAGCAGATGGATATCTAAGTGTGTTTGGTTTCTCCCTTATCCTATTTCTGATTCAGTAGAAATGTTTTCTGTAGTTCATTTAGTGCCCGTACTTCCCTTCCCCTCCCACCCTCGTTTACTTTGTACATCTGCATCTACAGTTCCCCTTACACCTTAGCAAAGTACTACGCAAGAGGTTAAGTTGGCGTACTTGGAAACAGGCATAAGTTTGTTAGTCCTGTTCCTACAACACTCCTAGTTCAGCTGTGAGGAAAGACTTGGAACAAACACCATAAGCTAATTAGGATCTAACTAAATTCGTAATTCTGTACGTATATGAAAAGGAGTGAGAAATGCACTCCACTCTAGTAACTTGGAGTGACGACTCATGAAAACAGACTCAGTTTTGAGATCTTGCAAAAACCTGAGAATACTTCACACCAAATTTCTGACAACTTTTAAACTGGGAGAATTACATTATTACAAAGTATCCATATTGAAAGATGAGATTTAGAAAACCCCAAGTGTTTCTCTGTTAGATTCCATGCTTATGAAACTAATCTGCCTCTGAGAGAAAACCCTTTGCTGTTTCACCCCAACTTCAGTTAGTAGGGACACATGGACTGACTTCATTGGGCTCCATAATTTGCTGCTCTTCAAATTCCATTAGAAGAGTCCATCTTCTATTTAGGCTCCTACATTCACTGATCAAAATGTAAGAAATTGCTTAATACTTCTGTTGTTCTCAGTGCTATTTACAGGGGAGCTCAAATCACGTGATTTCACTCATGAACTGCTGCACAGCTTCATGGGGGGGTTTGGGAGAGAGACCCCATCTTTGTGATAGGTTAGAAAGGACGCAAGGTGTTTTGGTGTGTTCCCACTCTTGAAGGATGTCTCAGAAATTTCCAGCGCTTCTGTTTAAATTTCATATGAAAATGTATAGACTCATCTTCCCTCATTCTAAAAACTCTTGGAAACAAAAGATGAATGTTCTGGTCATACTTCTTTTTGCTTCTTTCCTGAAAACAGCCCTGTTAGTACTCTGCTGTAAATCAGGCTGATTATTATTTTGGTGTGCAGTGTGTAATGACCTGTTTTGGGTGTCTGGCTTTGCTGGGTTCGTTTTGCTAAGATGTAATTTTTCTCTCAATATAGAATTCAATGCAGAAACTAGATAAACCCCATTTTTAAATGGGGGCTCTCCCCTTTCCCGCAGAAAGAACTCTTTTGATTAAGAATGTTTACGGTACGCAAAAGCATCTGGTAAGCATCCTATCTCGGTGAAGTTTTGCATGTGAAATTTCAGCACTTTCACAATCCAAATCAACATGTTTATTTCTAGGCAGGTGTATCTGTATCAGTGTTTGGATTATGTTATTTAACACCTTTGAGTAAAATCACACTGCAAAATCTGCTCTTAGTAAATGCTTAAGAATATGACTGACACTCCGAAATGGAGTGTAGATATGGCCAGCAGTCAAAAGTCCTGTTGATAACTGTCTCTGAAAACAGCTACCGCTGTTCTATAACCCTGCTGGTCATAGACTGGAAAAGACAACGTGTGGTATGTATTGACCTGTGTGACCTGAGCACTGATCACGAACATACTTTGCAATCAGTGTGTGGTAGCTTGGGTTCCTTGTTGCAGTTGGTTTTTATTTTTATATTTGTTGTTCTTTCTTCTCCTATGTTACATTAAAAAAAATGATACTAATGAAATGAGCATAATACTTGGCACGTTTGTGGAAGATACAGCTCTAATTCTCAGTGCCATCTTTTCTTGCTGCTTGGAACTTAATATGCTGTTAGTTATTTTTAATATTGCTTGATATATGACTACTAAATACCACTAAAGACAGAAGCTGAATTTTTGGCTGTGTGAGTTTGTAAATAAATCAGTGTGGTAGCTCAAGTAACATTGAGAGGTATTAGGGTAAGCAAGATGCTGAGCTGATCAGTGGGAATATATTTATACACGTCATATTTCCAGGCCATTCAAATACTGATCTGACAGCTGTCTTTAACATTTTGTATTTGGCTTGTCCAGCATAATTCGTCTGTGTTTTTCAATGCCGACGTGACTGTCTGGAACTGACTGCTGTATTTTGATATTACAGATCTGCTTCTCTATTGACACATGTACCTGCAGTGAGGAGAATGTCAAAAAATGCCAAGACTCCTTGCAAGAAACCAACCCCTGCAGCCTTCCTTTCTTTGAATTTTAGTAATTTCAGCACTGTTGTAGTGGTGCTTTCTTTCCTCTCTCTCTAGCAGGCAGTATTAAGCCTGTTGCATGGTTTTTTAGGATCATGTGAAATGGTCTGTGTTTATCAGTAAATTCAGAAATAATGTGGAACCAAGAGTTGAGGAACTGAGGTGTTTTTTGGAGAGTGTGTGTGTATGTTTGTAGAAGAGATCCAGACAAAGCATCTCCAGTCCAGTCCACAAGCCGCTTGTATTCTGTCCTCTTCCAAAGTACACTGATTACACCTGCAGTTTGGTGCAAAGTAGCGTGGAAGCCTTCAGCAGCCTGACAGTTACAGCAGTGTGCCCCACACATAACAAGTATTCAACTGAGAAGCTCTTATTTCCAAGCAGGGCTTGCATGTTCTCTTCATTCTTTCTTAAAACTGTGATCATAACTTCGTTATGCTTCCTATAAGTTCTGCTGAAGCTTTAAATGTCAATGTCCTATAAAATTTTCTTCTCAAAATTAAACATTTTATCAGCTTGTTTTTCCCTTATAAAAATGAACAGGGGAATTTAGTCTTTCCTTTGTGCTATGTTTTGATTTACACTTAAATTGTTTAGCCCTTTCGAGTTGATACAGATAGATGGATATTATTTGCTTCTGTGTTATTTTCTAGAAAGTAGGTGCTGTATTGAACAAACCTGAAAATTCTCATTCACAAAAATGAGACTTGATAGCTAATAAGTGGGCAGCATCTTTTGATGTGTTACATTTTTCAGATATTGGAGTTTAATTATATATTTTATGATGCTGTGTATTTTTGAAGCGAGCAATTTACATTTCCTATATATTTACTTTTCATGAGAGAAAATCATCCATTTTGTTATTTGCTCTCTGGTACGTTAAATGGTGGGGGACACTGAGGTTTTTTATTAGCCTCATAAAAACTCTCCACCAATACCACTTTAATAACCACAATTGTTTCATCATCTTGGTTGAACCGTCTGTGTGGCATCTTCTTTTATCTGTCTTATACCATTTTCTTCAAATACAGCACTCTTGTGCAAGGGCAGAAGTAATGAGGGAGAACACGGTAAATCAGTGAGTTCTTCACCATCTGCTTTAAAAGAGATAAAACAGATGTTAGTATCTTTTAACGGTATCAGACATCTTAAGTACCATCTCCATCCTTTCAATTGAGAGATTAATTAAAAGCACATATCATGCCTTAATAATAATATTTCTAAAACTAAAGGAAAGATATTTTGGGGATGTGATACATTTCTCATGTAGATTTTCACCATGTCAGCAAAGTCCATGCACAATGTGGCTGAAGTTAATGAAGAAATTGTCATTAACCTTGATAGCCGTGGCAGTCCATTTTGAACATTCCTGTGTTTAATTCTTTCTATTAACACCTTTGTTCCATGACCAGTTTAATCTGGCATACATCATCAGTGCTGCTAGAGACTTGATCTCCCTCCCTACTCTCAAGCTGTTCTTTCTGCCTCCTTCCCTTGTGACTAACAATGGCAATCATACAGCTATTCTGCAGTCTGGATCAGGAAACTGATGCAGCTGAGAATTAACCTGGGAAGCAAGTAAGAAGGTTAGTTTTCATTCAGGTCAGTTGCCTGATACAGTTTGCCGTATGGATGTACGAGCGCTGCTTGCTGGCTCAAGGGACAGAATGAGGAAAAAGGAGTCTAAAGGAGGAGCAGACCACTACTTTTGGTGGCAGTGCAGACTAATGCTGGCTTGAGCTGACAGTAGCACAGCTTTGGTGTTAGAAGTTAATGTTTGTTTTCAGTATTAGTAGATAGCTGTTGTTAACAGCTACCAGGAGACATTGCATGGAAAAACTTGTTAGTCTAGTCCTCAAGTATCGTAATGATACATGGTCCTGTTTGGATGGATGAGCCTTTGTATCATCAGAACACTACAGTCTTAATGTGACGGGCAATCTGCAGAAAAGGAACATGTACAAAACCAGCTGTGCTCCAGTTTCCAGTCTGACTATCTGACAAGGACTGAAAATTATACAAATAAGAAAAACTTTCTTGTATCCTCTAGCATTGTTTACTGACACTAGTAGTTGTAGGATGTTACCTTTTTCTGTTTGTGGAAATTGAGGTTTGTTGCTTTAAAAAGATGATAAAGCATGTATTATTTTTAGCTGGTTGGGGTACTATGGAGTCCTAAAGCTGTGGGCCACCAAAATGTGTTGGAAGGCCTAATGCTTTGTGCTCTTATGCAGACAGACTTAGCTAGGTGTTTGCTTTGGCTTGAACTTTTCCAGTAAACAAAGTTTGAAGGGGGGGGGGAATAATACTGTGACTCTTAGATTCCCCTGAAAGTCTCATGTTGGCTGTGACTGCTTGGCTGTTTTATGATAGTCCTTGGAGAGAGAATAATTAACTACAAAATGCCTTGAGGTTTTCAGTCTTAACTTTCCTCTTCCCGTATCTGTTGTGTTAGAATAGAATCCTCAACAAATTCTCAGTTTGTAATAATAAAAATACCAACCCTGAGTGGCCTCAACTTCTGTAGCAATACAGAAGCTGTTCTGCTTTATCCTCTTCTGCTTTCCCCACCTGCAGTTAGTGGACGTAAGACATGAGAATGATAGGGTTTCTTAAAGTTGCTGGAGGGCATTCGCTGTAGATGCGTACTGCACAAAAGTGCTATGAATGTTTTAGAAACAATGTATTTTTCCCTGTGCCTTTAAAACTTGAAAGTATTCTTCCTGGAAAGGTATTTATTTTTTATCTCTTCAACTTCATCCTTTTTTCTGAATTTATAAGTTTTCCTGAGATGCCACATTTTGTTGGTGACAGTCCTGCGGCAGAATGCCAGGGAAGGAAAGAAAGGCAATAAAACATAATTATTAGAGACTTGTGATAAAACAACCTACTGAGTCTGGCCAGGAGGGTGGTCATACAGTAGGAGAGCTTAGAGTAGTACAAGACAGCAAAATAATACCGCTGTTAAGAGATGTAGTTTTGCATGGTTTTTGGAAGAGAGGCGTGGACAGCAATAAAGAGCAGAGAATGTAAATAGCTATAGCATGCAGTAATAGAGAGATGTAAATAGCATAGGTTGACAAGGGAATGTGTTCCTCTTGTGCAAGCAAGAAGCTAAAATCACCCTACTCATATGTGGTTCCATCTGATGTAACTTTGTTCTATGGAATTGGGCATATAACTACTATCAGCTGTTTAGCTATTTTTGAGATGCTTTTCAGCTGGAATATTGGAAGTGTGATAAGGATCCTCATGGGTGCTTCAGCACCCTGGAAGCAGCCGGTGATGTAGATGGTGGGGAACAGACGCAAGCACTTAGTCTGTTAAGCACCAAGGGAAGTGAATGAGGTAGACTTAAGTTTAATGTAGATGCAGCATCGACAGAGGGGGGCTGTATGGTCCACATTCTTGTATGTGCATATATATTTTATGAGGTGCAGCTAAGGAACAAGCCTTTTGGCAATTTCTAGTGTCTTCTGCACAAGCATGCAAAGCAAAGGGTACAAGAATTTTTTTTTTCTTTTTTTCCCCTGCACACCCACCTTCTCCCTCTGTCACTGATGCAGGGTCAGACTTGAGTGAGGTGGGGAAATTCCAGCACGTGTCTCAGAAAAGTGTCTGACCTGGAGAAGTGTGAAGAGGTGAATCGTGCAAATTTTGGCCGATTCATGTCTCTAATGAGCTTCCAAGTTTTTAAATTGAGCTTTTAAATGGTTTCCTTAGAAGTAGCATCAGATTCAAGGCAGCAGATGACTACTCTTGTTGTGTTCTCATGATTTCTTCCTGGAAACTAAAATGTCATTAAAGAAGGCAAAGAGAGTAAATACGATTTGCAAGTGGATTTTCTGTGTTATATTTGTGGAATGATAAACGCAAAGTATATCTGGCAATTTGACTATCTGCTTTACTAAATTCCAAATTAAAATTCATTAGGAAATGTATCAGTAAGAGCAGCATTGGAAGTAATAGTAAAAGTAGCAAGTACAGCACCAGTTTGATTTCTGTATCTCTTACATGATTGTGCATTACTGTGGGTATTGACGCAGAGTCTGGGCTAATTGCTATTCTGAGTTAGAAAAAGCTTCATTTACTGTCCTCAAGCTGTCACTACTATTTTAAACAGAATAATTTCAAGCAAAGTTTGCTTTGTAATTTCTTTGGAACTTACTGTGTGGTGTGACATGCTAGCTAGATGTGAACTCATGTTTACATTTATGCATAAAATAGGGATAAGGTATGTGTGTTTCTCATTATACCACTTCTTCTGTCTCCTTTCCACTTTTTCTGGGAAAATGCAAAATGAATTTTAGGTAACTGCAGTCACACTAACTGTGTATTCTACTGTAGCATCACTGAGATTCTTGAAGAATGCAAACTGTTGCTGTTGATGCTTGATCCCTATCTCCAAGCCAGAATTATTGCCCATACATGCATAGTTTTCTGGGAAAGATGTTCTCATAAGGAATTTTTTTCTGGATAGTGCACTGCATCCTTCTGACATTTGTTTTACACATACCTAAATCATGATGTGTATAAATAATGAGTGACACTTCAAAAATCACCCCATTTCTCATTTCCTTAACGGTACATCTTTCTATTGGAGGCAATAGCTTGCCTCTTTCTTGATCCTCTTGTAAGTCAATATTGTGCTGAGATATCTGCATGTGGAAAATAGAGTAAAGGACTAAAGACATTAGAAAAATAGTATCAACAATAGGGGGGAAAAAAATAGTCATTTGGTGGCGGGTGACATACAATTTAGGTAGTGTTAGATTCCTCTTTTAACAGGATGATAATGTGAATGATGTGTAGAGACATAATTTCATGATGATGAGTCTCTGTGCTTGGCTTTCAGAAATGATTCTTAATAGTAACAGAGGAATAAAGATTCCTTCCTAAGGGAAGGGGGGACCGGGGGGGGGGGGGGGGGGGGGGAGATTTTCTTTATTTTAATTTCTCATTACCTGCCCTGAACTATCTTCACTGTCTGGAAGGTAACAAGGCTTTTGTGTTGTTTTTTGCACTACTTTCAGCTCATAGGGTCTACAGGCTGTGTATGTGATATACAGGACAGAAAATGAATAGGAGGAAGTGTGGAAATACTTCAGTTACCTTAATGTTGTGCATACCTGCTAAGATACTGGCAGTGTATTGTTTTCACTTTGCACCATTTTCTTAATTCTTTTTGGTTTAAGGGTTTTTTTGTTTATTTGTTTGGCTGCAAAGGATTTTGCTTGAGAGAATTCTGGAAAAAAGTGGTTTGAACTTTCTTGGTGGGAGATATTTCACTGGGGGTAAAAAACCCCAACCTCTCCCATACAAACCCCTCAAAATAAAGTGGTGAGGATCTTTGGGACTACAGTTGTTTACCAAGGAAACAAAGGAACTGTTTTGTTACATCGGCTTCACGTTGCACCTACTTCAGTGTAACACATCTGGTGGTGTGATATAACATTTGTTTTGGAGGAACTTGTAAAATCTTCAAGGTTTTAGTGATAGTTTAATGCTTTTGTATATGGAAATGTATGTCCCTGAGCAAACAGTTATTCTCTTTAAGGTACAGTATTCCACTTTAGGTATAGGAATGTAACTGAAATCTTACTACACTTCTGTGACGAAATCATACGATACTGATTCTTACGGGCTAATTCCATTCATATAAAATAGATTATTAGAAATAATTCTCTTACTTAGAGTCCTCTCTTGTTCCTGAATATATAGAATATATCTGATTAGTCATGATGCATTTGCATAATGCTCATGATGCTGTCTTAATCTATTAGCTCCCAGACCTTACTGTGTCTTTCAACTGTTCTCAGTGTTTTCGTTGATGTTTCTCAAGCCTATTTTTCCTTCTGTATACCTTTACAGAATGAACTGATGAGAATTAAATTTTTACCTGTTCTTTCCAGAGGCACTTCAGGGATTTTCAACCTCCATGTCCCCATCTCTGTGTAACTCTCCTAAAGCTTTCTGCTTATCTGTCTATTCAGTAACTCATTTTTGTGTCAAGTTGAAAGCTTGCTGTTGTCTTCAGCTCTTGATTCCCTTTGCCCAGACCATACCATAGTTCACAGGTGTTTTTTGTTGCTGTTTTGGTTGGGTTTTTTGCAAAATATGCTTCAAAATGTACATGAAGAAACAGTTGTGGCTTATGTGTTGAGCTTTACTGTTGTGGGATTTTTTTTTTTTTAACTCAGTGTATAAACTTAATCCATATGTGTGTTCATCTACCAAATATTCAAAGACTGTAATTCTAGTGTTGTTACACTGCAATTGTTCTAGTTCCATTGCAGTTGTATTTTATGTCTGTAAAGTTTGCTACGTGAATGAATAGTCCATAAGGATCTTTCTATTTTATATCCAGTACACTACAAATTAGACTAAAGATTTACTTGGATATGAGATCCAATAAACAGAAGGTTAATTACATAAGCTTCACTTTTATATTGTCATTTCAGTATGCAACTAACTTAATTGATAATTATGGGTGTTTTATTCAGACATGGGTTTTTAATGCTGAATGCCTTTCAAGATCAAGTCCTGAGACTGTAAACTCCCATGGAGAGTTTCCTTTATGCCTGCATACTCCAGAAAGCTTTACTGTAGCTATAGGAGTATGACTTGTGCTGCTGACAGTATGGCTTATCCTGGTTTGATCAGCAAACTCAGCTATCACCAGTGCTGATAATTTTTATACCAGTATAGTTGATATACTGGGGTAGAGCAAGCTTACATCTCTAAAAAGCATTGCTATATCAAGAGGCTTTGTTCTCAATTTAGTATGTTTATACTGAACTGCAGATAGTGGAGCTCCAGTTCTGGATGGAGCACTGTTGAAGATACAAGTGCCGCTATGGTTTTGAGTGTAAAATAACAAATGAAACATTATAAACAGAACTCTGTTTTGAATGGTTTTCTATTTCCTCTGTCATATATCAGTAAGTCTTGAGGATTATTTTAGCCTTCTATTTCAAGAATTTGCTTTTCTTGAAATTAAAATTTGCATTTGAGAATGCATTGCTCCAGGCTTGATAAAATTTTGTCAAATGTCCTGTGCTTTCTGAGCAGAGTCTAGTTGTCCCCCATATAACACAAACCGTGGACTCAAGAAAGTAATTGTTTAGTTAGAAAATTGCAACTGTAGCTAAAATTGTTTAAAGTAATTGACCAGTGTTGTGATTTGCTTGATCCTAAGTGAGATACTGGATATTCGGTATATATCTAATACAAAAAATATATTTTGAGGAACAGTGGGTTTTGGTTGTGTGGAAAAATGCACTTTTGATTCTTGAAATAAACTGGGGGATTTGTGCGATCCACCCCCCATAGCTTTGAATATCATATCCAAAACATTCCCTGGGTCATTTACAGACACTGTATTCAATAAGACAGAAACAGAAATGTTTGTTTATTCTGGTTACTTCAGTTTCAGTATTGCAAAATAGGGAAGGTGGAAGTACTTAACGACTGAAATTACTAATTTGATGCAAATCAGGCACCTGCAATCTGGCCTGCAGGTCAGATACCCCAGTGTATTTTGTGATCTGCTGTCTGCTTCACTTGTCAGGTCAAGTGAATTAGTTCTGGAAGGGAGGTGCTGTCGGATTTAAAAATCAGTCTTTAAGTGTTGAGTCTATTTTGTCCTCTGTCTCCAAAAACCAAAGAAACTATCCACCCAAATGTGAATACTGAGTACTTTACTGCATTTTCAGTTCTTCTGTGCTTCCATGATGTCTTAGACTAAAATAATGGGAATGTCTCTTTTTTAAGCTTTATTTTTATTTTCTTGTCTCAGAATATTTTATTAGGGTCTCTGCTGAATCCCTGAAGTGTTGAAGATAGCTTTGTGTGCCTTTCCTGTAGAAGGTTTCCAGATGCATTCAGAAAGATGCGTGTAGTCCCTGTATAAAACCAAGACATAGTTGTGTACGGGGGTAGGAGGGAGCTTTAGAGGACTGTGTTTGGTGTGGGGTTTTTTTGGTTTTGTTTTTTTCTTCCTCAAGAGTGCACCATGCCTCTCAGCAGTGCTAGGCTATGTTGGGAGGTATGCTTTTGAGTGAAGTTACACAAATTGAATTAAGTGTGGTAGGAATGCAAACAGTGACGTTTCAACTCCTGCAAATTTCTTACCTTTAAGAGAGTGTTGGGGGAGCTGCTGTATGTAGAGCCAAACAGGAATGGGCTTTCATGTATTACACTGTACATAGGAAGTTCTTGTGTCTTTGGTATTGATGTTGAAATAAAGAAACCAGAGATTATTTCATGTATGCAACTGTGGAATATCCAAATGTGATCAGATGTACAGATCCTGTTTCGGTTTAACAAGCTTAGAGGGTATTTAATTGGTTGCTGGTACTTGGCCGCACTTTACTCCATCTTTGTAGCCCATCTCCTGGATCCTTTGGGCAGTAGACACTGGTATAGTTGTATAGCCAGTGCTCTCAGTGCTTTATTGTTAGCTCATGTTGTTGAAGCCCTGGCATGTACAGGGATTGGCAGTGAATTGGTTTTTGGGTGTGTTTTGCATCTTAAAAAAATGTCATGAATTGTATAGAAATATGTGCTGGTTGCCTGAAACAGGCTTTCCAAGAAGTACTCAATTTTGAAGCTTAATTAATAATGGCAAGTACTTACTTTATAACATTTTCAAATGTTTACAGTTTGTATTGAAAAAAATATTAATTACAAATCAATGATCCCAACTCTTTTAAAAATGTCCCACAGTATGTAGATGATGCCCACTTGATGCCAGCCTTGATGCCTTTTCTTCCTGGCAGTAATAGAACTTCTGCTCTTTTCCTCCTATACTGTCACAAATGTTTGTTATTAAGTCAGGAAACCATTTCATTTTAGCTTTATTTTGATGTCATGTGTAGTTCACTTTCCCTCTCCTCTTTCTTCCACCAATACAGGATCAACTCTTCCATGGTTTAGAGATTTAAAATATTCCTGGCAGATGTTTTAACTACCTTGCTCTTAAGTACCTCCAGTGATGAAGAGTTTAGAGTTTCTCCAGGCAGTCTGTTTTTGTGCATATTAACTGTCCCTTCAGTTAGGCATCATACTTAAGAAAAAAACCAAACAAACAATGAAAAACCAACACAAAAACCTAAACAACCTTCTCTCTTGCTACAGTTCTGTCCAGTACTTCCTGACCTATTCCTGGTGGCAGAGATTGCAGTTTTATTTCTCCTACTTAGCAGCTACCTTTTTTGAATTTGAAAATTGTCATATATCCCCTCACTTGTATACTACAGTTTATATATGCTACCAGTACTACTAGTCCTTTCTATCACAGTCTTTCCTATAAAAAAATCTGTGACATAAAGGATTGCTAGTAATAGGCTGACCAAAATGGTGCAGGTTGCATTCTCATTGCTAATGTACCAACATATACTGGTCTGTTAAGGTATCTTGCAAAGTCTTTTTATGGCTTTTTCGAGGACCAATGTGCAGTTTGAACTGTTTCTTCCTTTTTTAGAAAGCGGAAGAGAACTTGGAATATATTTTATTGGGGATGCTGGTTTTATTCTTCTCTTCTGTTTCTTGTTCTCTGCTTTTTAATTCTCTCCCATTTATTTGTGTACATGGACATTGTCCTGTTATTGTTACATTGTACGTTTTCTGGGTATAATTTTGGAATAGTTAAAAGCACCCAATGTTAAGAATGTTGCTTGCTTTATAAATTCTTGTGCTACATGTTTACCGAAATTTTTCTTCTTTTTCTCATGACATATTGTATTCTAGCTGATGAAAATAAAGCTTAAGGCAGAGTAGGATGAATTACGTAAGTATAAATGCTTATCAGTATGGCTTGGACCTTTGAAAAACAAATGATGAGTCTTGTCTTGTGGACAAAGGAAACAGAGTTTTCTACTAATTCCTAAAATGGTTAAACTGCTACTATTATTTAAAAAAATATATGGAAGTACGCTATTACTACACTGAACTACCTGATTGTGTATTCTACACTTCATATAGAAAGAGCATCACAGGCAGCATTGTCAAGCAAAGAGGTTTGGGCACTGAGCTGATGCTTGGTAGGGTTGCTTTTGTTCCACAGAAGTTTCTGTGAGGAGCTGAAGGATGTGATGCGTATACTGTCACTAGAAGTGATACTCTTGAAGCACCAAATGCAGAATTCTTTTAAAACCATGGTCTGTGTGCAAGTTTTGAGTCACCATGTTTTCTTCCTCATTTTCCATGTCTGGGAGTTAAAATTAGGCATTAACGAGAAGGCCTTGTGCCTCTAGTGTCTGCACCTGGGAGAACAATGTTTAGGAACTGAAAGCTCAGTCTGTTTTAAAGGGGATAAAGGAAAGGGTATTAGTGCAGGCCCTTTCCTACTTTAGTTTGTCTCTTCATTTGTGCATGTGTGGGATTTTTTAATTAGTTTTACCAAGTCACTTGGAATAGCCAGTCTGCACTTCCTTACAGATTAGAAATAAAGTTGTCTTAGGAAATGAAAACTTCCTTTTTGTCCTATTGCTGAAGCACCTTCAATCCAATAGAAACCTTAAGCAATGAACTCCATCACCACAGATCCTGAGAAATGTGGTAACAAAATTGAAAAGATGATCTGAAGTCTAGTTCATAAACTGCTTACAGTTGCATCTTTTGAATTTTAAGCATTTGTTTTAATAAAGGAAGTAGTTTGTATTACTGGTGAAATTGGAAGTCAGTTGAGACTGGCTTTAGCATAGTGTGTTATTGCCTACTTTGAAGTATTTATTCAAAGTGTGTGTTTAGTGCCAAAGGTAGTACTGCAACAGAGGAAAATGCTGAACGTTTATCTTTATAAAAATGAACTCTAATAAGCTCTTAAATTCCCTGCTTTAACTGTTTGGAAGAAAAAAAAAACTGTACTTGCAGAGCCTTCAGTAGAAGCAAGGTACGTAAATGGAAATTTAAACCTTCAGCAGCTTGAGTGATCCATAGACTTATTTGAGAAGCCAGAAGCAATTGGCTATCCGAACATTAATAAAAGTCTGCAGGAAGAGACCCTACGTTTCCAAAGTGGTGCTGCAAATGAATAGTGCATGTGGGAATGTAGGCAGAGGGATTATTACGGTAGTTTGCTTATGCCTAGGAGATAGGCACCTTTGTTGATGTCTTTGAGTAGGGCTTCAAAGTCCCTGGTGACTCATTTTTAATGTCTACATTCTGATGAGGTATAAATGATCAACCTTTTCATCTGTCAGTATTGCTGTGCTATTACTATTTTTCAGATGCTAGAAACAATGCGTGATTTTAGCAGTGCTCCAAGCTGCACTCAGTGTTCATTTGGGAGAGCTTCTCTTGTAATCTCCCTGGAAGTTACTATCATTCTCTCCTGCATTTCATTGGAGGAGAGAATGTTATTTACAAACTAAAATATAAGGCACCTTCTGCACATTCAGTATTTTAACCATGTATGTTTCCTGGCAATTGCATTAAAACAAGGCAATAAATGAGAATGGGGAATTTGGATTGTGTTTTTCACATAAGAGACATAAATGGTGTGCCTGCTTTTTAGGGATAGGATCATACACCATCAAGACGGATCTGCTGCCAGATGATACAGCTGATAAATGCTTTTGCTGCTGGTTTTTTAGATCTGGAGTATGGATAAAATAAAATTGTATAAGACGTAATGAAGGGGCTGTATTGAAAGGGTGTCTGAAAACTATGGGGAAAACTGTGTTTAGTACAAACCAAATTATAATAAGAAAAGCAAAAAGAGTAGTCAGTTCTAAGTCCTTACTGGACCTGGCTAGAGCAGTGTTCTGTCACCCGCTTGTAACATCTACTATTTTAAAAGTCCGTAGCTTTGTTTTAAGGATACTGCATGAAATCAGACTTCTTTTAAGTGAGACTTTAGACTTCATTATGTGTGTGCTGTACGGCTTGTGAGCTGTACTTTTTTAAAAAATTGTTTCATAGGCAAACTGCTGAAACCATAGCTGGCGGTGGTGGATTTTGAGGTGCTTTTGATTTTTATTGTAAAGAGTGTTCCATGTTCTCTGAGGTGCAGATCAAGTGATTTTGTTGTTGTTGTTATTATTATCATCAGATATTTTTAAAACAAGCTGTGCAGCTTTAAAAAAAGACTGCTTAGACTCAGGATTTCAAACTCTAATTGCTCAACTGTTCAGCACTTCTTTCCTATAGCATCCACTTTTGGCCTTTAATCAGAATTAACTTGATTCTTTACTTTGGTTCTTTACTAAAATTTTAAATTCTTTTCCAAATATGGGTACTCTGATAGTATGTTCTTTAAGGTAGCTGCATGGTGCTGTGCTGTATAAATGAAGGCAGAATTCATTGTCAAAAAGCTGATAGTCTAATGAATTAAATAAATTGGGTATTAGTAATCTGGAAAACAGGGAGAATGACAACTTCAGTGTATTTTGTGGTTTTCTGCATAACTTTGCAGATGTTTTATCAAAATAGAAAGGTTCTGCAGTGTAGATTGCCACTAATTCAATAGTAATTCTGAGGCGGTGGGGCTCCTGATTGGTTACATTTAGACAACAATTAAACAGTGTTTTTGTATATATTTATTATGTCATTATTTAAAATTAAGTAACACTTTTACGATAATTCCATTCCTATTTTATGAAAATATGTAGTAAATCATTCTGGTATGTTGGTGTAATATGGCATGTTGGTGCTATTTTATGCAACAGATGACATGTTAATAATGTGGTCTTCCTCAGTTTGGCAATTAGTGTACTTGATGTTTTAATCTTACGCAAATTACTGTTTTCATCTGTTAGAGAATTTAAGGTAAATGGAGAGCTTTTTGCCTGCAAAAAGTTGAGTTCGTGTTTATTTGGTTGATTTGGGTTTTCTTGTGTTCTTTCTTGAAATTTTCCCTTCCTTGCAATTTAAAGATTCTTCTTTTCATGATATACACAGAGTAGTTTATTCATTTCATCTCTTCAGCTACTCTGCATTTCTCTTCAGGCTCTCTCTTCTCTAGACTGACTTCATTTTTTCCCAGTCTTTTCTCACAGCTTTGCGGTTTTTAGATCTATGATGATGATACTGATGCTGTTCTGTCTTCAGTGGGAGAGAAACTCTTTGTGTCTTTCTAGAAATATGGTGCCCCAAAATGGATAGGGTATTTAAAAAACTTAATAGTGCAAAAGTAGAGCAAAACACTTGCCTTGTTTTTTCAGGTGTTTCTTCTGTTTTTACTTCTCAGACTGTTGGTTTCTCTGACAGTGCCTTATTTTTTGCAACCACTTGGCATGGTGGACTTGCATTTATTGACTGATGCGCTGTAGATGCAGATGCATTTTTGCTGCTACCTGCCCACTTGGTTCCAATTCTAAATTTGTTTTGCCTGTTGGGATTTTTTTTTCTTGCTGGAGGATAGGATGCTTTTATATTTGTACTTATGGGACAGAATTCTATTTTTTTTAGATCACTTGTGGAGTTGCTGAAGAAATCTTATCCCTTTCTTCATTGTAGTTGCGTACTCTCCTCCTTCTCCAGCTATCTGGTAAAGTAATAAGCATGTGGTCTATTCTTTGTTATCAAAATCATTAATAAAAAGACCCAATCCTAGCAGTATTCTTGTGAAAGCCTAATTGTGTATGTTCCTTCATTATGAGACCACAAATATTAGTAAGTTTGTCATTATTTAGATTTCACCGGCTGTGTAAGTTCATGTGATATGTAAAAATACCAACCAACCCGAACTGATTACAAATTTAGCTTATGGTCCAGAGCAGGGCCAAGAGGACTGAAACTATTGTAAAGACACATCAGATGGGCTTAGGATGAGGAATTTCCTAGTTGTTCTTCTTTGGTGCAATGACTTGATTACAGTGGCATGATATACAAGAATGTTTCATGAATGTATACTGTCAGTGCTGGGGATTAGTGTGGTATATTGTTTTTATTCTTCCCATTTTTTTGCTTTACATGGTATTTTGTTTTCTTAAAACGATTCTCCCCTTGATAAGTAAGCAATATTTGGAAGGGGAAGAAAGGTTAGTGTAAGGTTAATGTTCAGCTTCTACCTGGGATATGTATTAGTTTAATTTAAATCATGTTTACAGATACAATGTCAACGAAAAGCCATATTAGGGAAAAAACCCTTCTAGCTACTTACCTGATTGAAGAGGTATCTATAGAAGTAATCACTTTAGGATCCAGTATTTCCATCTTCCATTAGTCTTTCCTGGGAGAGATTGAATCTACCTTCTTCATGTGAACATTGTTACTATTTTTAGGCCTAACTGATTTAGAAATATCAGTCTGCTGCTTTTATATAGATGTAGTATGTGTTATGTCCCATGCCACTGATCCTAAAAGAGAGATGTCTTGTCTGTTGTCCTGGTAAAACCTTCCACTTTTACATGACAGAGGCTGATAATACCACTTTCAGTAAAGATACTCCATAATAAGCTCTGTGATAACAGTTGTTAAAGAGTTTAAACTGAAAACTGAAGTGATGTATGCCATACCGATATGTGCGTGCCTTAAGTGTGTGTAAGTAAAAACTTCCTTGTATTAATACTTGCAAACTGGAATAGTATGAATTCTCCAACTAAAAATAAAATGTTGGGATTTTTACTATCCTATTCTATTAGCTTCTTAATTTATGAAGCTAAAATGGAAGTTAGCCTAAGCAACACGTGACTGATACTCCTGCTGAGAACAGCAACAAAAGCTGAGCAACGGTTTAGCTTAGAGAATGAAATACTGTTCTGCAATTTTGAATAAAACGTAAAATTTTATTTCTGAAGACATAATTATTTAGATGTTGGGTTTTGTGTTTATTTTTGGTACAGGTTATTAATGCGGCTTTAGCTCTTGCTGCCAGACCAAAAAGTCAAGTTGTGAAAAACAACATGGAGATGTATAGGAGTACATGGGAGAATCATGTCCATGTTCTTACTGAAGCTGTGGATGATATAACAAGTATTGATGATTTTCTTGCTGTATCAGGTATGATAATTTTCAGAATCTGAATATTCTTTTGTATGCTTTGAAAACATTTCATAACATTTCAACAGGAAACCAATGGAAGATTAGATCGTGTAAGGTTTTGTGATGCTGTTGCTTCTGTTTCAAATGTCCCTGCATAGTAGATATTTCTGCTCTGCACAATGTAGAGCTGGGTAGAAGTTACTTGAGCAAACTAGGTGTATGAAGCAGAATGGGTATGTTACAGTGCATACATTGATCCATACTCACAGATTCATTTAGCTCTAAGTTTCAAAATCCTCTCTGCAGCTGTGAGAAGTTATCTTCTCGAAAAGGAAGTGCATATCAGTGTGCCTATACATAAAACAGGACATTTTCACGATATCTTCTGTTCCAATTACTGTGGAATGTACTGTAGCATTTCCAGAATTTTAAGAATTACAAGTATTTGTCAAACAAAATGTACTTCCGAATCTCTTCACTGAAGAGACCTTTGATAGCAGTAAACTGTATTTACTGAAAGAGTGAGTGTCTTTAACATTTAGACAGAAGATAGAAAACAGTTTTACTTGTTGTGGTTTAAAGATCCCAGGTCTAAGTTTTTGACTTCTCTTAAGTTAGTGTAAAGTGGACAGGAAGGAAAAACTTGTCTCATCTTCATTAAATGTGGTTTAACTTTTGTGTTTCCTTATGGCCAGCAGGCCACTTTGCTCATTTTTCTCTGGGCATGTCCGTTGGTCTTAATTCCATTTGTTAGGATTATTTGGTTTATGCAGCAATATAGAACATGTGTAGTTCTGCAGATGCCAGTTGTTTGAAACCATTGTAAGTGAAGTCAGAACTAAGTTCATTTTCTCAAATTATTCTTTGCTCATTAAACATGAGGGTGGACTCTTGTCTAAAAGGGGACTTAGTTTGGATATTCGTTGCTCTAAAGCTTACTTGTGTATCTTCAAAAATACCACCCTTACTGTGGTAACTGGAAGCTTTTGGTATGCCTAGTAAGTGATTTAGGTCTGAATGTAGAAGAATTTACTGCGAACAGTGTGAGTTGGTTATTCATTGAGCTACTCTCCTACGTGTGTCTCAGCATCTCGGTACAGAAAAACATAACCAAAGGATTATTTTTTTTTCCCCCTGTGTAAGTTAGCCTTTAATGGAAGCTGATTATGAACCTTCCTGTTGCTTATAGGGTCTGGGAAGTTGCAAATCTTTCCTGTTGGACTGAAACGGAAATTTCTGCAGCTATTGCTAGAGCTGTTAATAAAGGGAAGAAACAAGTGAATTGCTAATGAATTAAATACATGAATCTCTTTAACCTATTATGAAATCTCATGAGTTTTAAAAGTCGTCTTTCAAATTCATTGAGCTAAACCTTTCTTTTTAACTAGCCAACTGTGATTCATTTAAATGGCACATTTCAGATATTTTTTCAATATTTCCTTGTCTTGAAGAATAGAGTTAGACATTCCAATAATAATTGGGGAAAAAAAAAATCTGTCATTGGGCAGCTACTGTTTTCAGAGTAGACTCCTGGCTTTTTGAGGTATCTTATATTCTTTGGTTGAGCACAGCTGAATAACTGACAATATTTCACAGTAAGTAAAAGCAGAAACTGTAACTTAAGTAGCAGTGATGTGTAGGCCTACATATCACGAGGTCCAAAAAAGTAAACATTCATATATTTGCTCTAAACCATATGTAGAGCATCTTCTGTAAGCTTTGGTAAAACCTTTTGGCACATGTTAATTTAATTTGTTTAACTTCAAGTGTCATGCTTGTTCTTAACTGATCTGCTGAGTAGATGTTTCCCTATGGCAGTGTCACCTAGTTGCTTTGGGAAGATTCCCTCCCCCCCACCCCCCCCAATTAGCTCATATACCAAGAAGTCATTATTAAGACTAATTATAAGGAACGGTGCAAGCCATTCCTGGTCTACTCTCCAGTGTATTAGCACTATTACCATGTTCTGAGGGAGTAAAACATTCATACATTGCTCTGTCTAAATAGAAAAGTTAAATGTGTAATAGAAGATGGTATCTAACTTTTTTGGAAATTACTTGGTAATTGGGAAAGATAATGTTCATTGTGTCAAGTTTGAGATGAAGGGAATACGAGAATAGATTTATAATGGATCTCTGTTTTCTACAGAAAATAGTATTCTACAGCACATACCAACATGGGCATGTTGGGGGAAAAAGGTTTTTTAAATAACATACTTCAATCAAAATTGATACTGTGCTGTCTCAGTGTGTCACATATTCACAGTTGTGAATGGCTGAGTTTGCATCACTGACTACATCTTCCAGGTTGGTGAGGGAAGTGATTAGTTCTGTAGTGTTAAAATCATATTCAAAAATACAGTACACTTTTTTTGTAAATAGAGGAAACACACCTTCCCTAGTAATTCTGGTGATTCAGAATTCTAAATCATACAACAGAGTCACCTACTTAAAAATTTATTTTAAATCGTATCTCTGATTGATTGTTAGGTTAGATTTTTCTACCAGATACAAAATGTACTTCCCAAACTTGTTAAGAGTTGGGAATATCTATTTTGTGGTTTACATTACGTATCTCCTTTTCACATAGTGTCACCTGAGCCTCAGATGGCAAGTCATTCCGTAAAGTGATGTTATTAATGCGAGTTATTCTGGGTTACTGATCGTTTTGAGGGTAAATTCAGTACTCATAGTTGCGTTTCTGCTATGGACATTTTTCAGGTACAATGTAACTGCCATTAATGTCACCGCAAAAATTTTGCGCAGAGTTCAGTAGCAAGTGGATTAGTCCCTATGGTTCTTCAATCCAGGATGTTATGTTTCTGTCCTTAAAATAAGCTGTATAAGGGAGCTATCGCTGAGAGGATAGGAAGGAACTGAGCTCCCCGTGAAAATATCTCCTTGAGACTCTTTACAAACCACTTGTGGGGTTGCTGAAAGAGAATGTATGCATACAGGAAAGTTGTGTCTCTCCTGTTTTGATATATGTACTTCTCTGACGTAGCACTGGGGGAAGGAGAATTCTGTGGCAGATCAAAAAGGGTGAATTGTGAGCACTGGAAAGGTTGGGGCATTTTGTTGTGGTTGGTTTTTGGTTGGTTGGTTGTTTTTTGTGGGGGGGGGTGTTTTTTTTTTTTTTAGGCGCTAATATGACATTAATTGTATGTGCTAATAATGCTGCTCTTATTTTTCAAAGTGTATTGGTCTCTCCTTTTCAGATTCACCTATCCTCATGAAATGGATTTTTTTGTTTGTTTCAGTTGTGTTTTATTCTTTCCATTTATTTGTATGTGATACTGTGTTCAAAGGAAAGCTAGCACTACAGAAGACAAAAAGAGAGATGAAATCAGGTCTTTACAAGTGAAAAAGATTGCAAATAGCCAGTTTAAATGATGGTCCGTTCCTTATAAAGGAAAGCAAGAGTTAATGAATTGTATAAAAAATGTCATTGCAATTATGAAACGTTATAAATGATGATACCATTGTTAATAGATTTGTTACACCTCCTAAGAACAGAGAATCAGTTTCAGCCTATCAGTTTTGGATAGTTAATTTATGCAAGGAAGAACGTGGGTATTAATCTTTATAACCCACAGACATAAAGTTTAAAAAAATACTGTTATCCATTTATCATGATGTTGTGAAGCTTTTAGATTCATATAAGTAAATTGAAATGTGCTATTGCATTTGATGCATGAATTTCCAGGAAACTAGTTTTGATATGCTTATAATTTTATGTTGGTAAATCTTTTAAGTTTTATCCTCAAGTCTGCTCTTGTAAACTGACTCTTCAGTGTCTCTTTCCTGATATGATTAGGCTGAAGACATAGTTCAAGATGTTAATTTTCTAATGTTGACTCTTCTGTGTTATTTTAATACCCTTTATTCAAAGTAACATGAATAAAACTTTTAGATATAGGTCGAAAATCTGAAATGTCAGTATTTCCTTTCTTGGTATGTATGTTTTCCTCTCCTGATGATGGTGTGTAATTACAATGGCATGTTAATTGCAATTGTTAAGTATTTTTATATTATTATGTGTTAGAAAACCACTAAGAGGAGAGTTAGATCTCTTAGTCCAAGAGTTAGCTCAACTTCTACAAGGACTATATAGGTAAGAAAAGCATCAAAAGTGTGTTTATATATACAAAATTCTCGGGACCTGTGATTTTTCCTTTCTGTTGTCTTCTTGAAGAGTTTGAATGGCACACCCCTGTGCTGCTTTTCTGTATTCTTCTCGGTGTCTTTGCCCAAACTATGCTTATTTCATCTAATGAGCCTTGTCTCCAGCCTTCCATACTGTCTGAGATTTGGTCTGTCATATTTATAAAATCACTATGGTTAAATCCTTATAATATTAGCTCCACTTTTGCCAAAATTAAAGTTTTGTGTTTTCATAAAAACATTTCCTTGTTCATCTCTTTTCTCATTGCTCATCATGTATGAATAAATCCTCCTCTTCTTTGTGTACTGTATGCAAATAACATAGACCCTTTCCTGTTGCGTTCTGTGTAATGATGTCTCCGCTCTCTGCCCTTTCAAATACCTCCTTAAAATACAATTTGTCTGAAGTCCATTTTGACTCTTGTAAATCTCATCAACACTTAAAATTGAGTTACTTTTTTTAAAGGTAAATGCATTCCAAATAATGGGTAATAAGTCATTAGCTTTGAGATGGTTTTGTCTGATGTCCAGTTTGTTGTTTCTCTACCAGAAATTCTGTTACTTGCCATTTACCTAATGGAGTGATAGTGAGTGGAATGACTTAAATGTTTGCCTCAGGTAAGGGTTTGCATAACTCCCCTGTGCAGTTTCCACTGCTAAATTGATAGTGGTAAACGTGGACCGCTGCAGATCAGGCTGCAGTAGAATCTGGAGAACATACCATTTTTAGTATTGTGAACAGAAAGATAGGCAGAGGTGCCCCACAGTTCAGCTCCTGACAGAAATTGGACTGAGGTGTCTCGCAAGAGGGAGAAGAGTCATAGTTCACCTTCCTATTATACTCTTGTTCCAGTGTCACGTACAGGGTTTCAGAGAATATTCAGGGAAATGTTGCATGGCTCTCCCTCTGAGTGGAGTGGAGTGTGCAAGGAATTCTCTAAAAATCTGAAATCGTCCAGGCTAGAAATTTGTTTCCAGTCTCTTAATCCTTCCCTTGGAATCTAAGAATATGTTAAGTCTTTCCAAGCATAATGGGAAACAGTGAGATACCACAGTGTTAGAACAGAAGTTACCTTTTAATGTAAGCCTGTGCCATCAGAATCTACTTCTAATTCATGGAAAGCAGCAAAAGGTAGGATGTTACTGTAAAGCTGTTGGAGAATGCAGTTTTTGTGGGTACAAAGGGTCTTATGGCCCCCACAAAAACAAGAGCTAAGGGACCACATTTTTTGCTGCTTTTGTTTGTATCCTTTATTTGATTTCAGTGAAGCTTCCTCAGTTTAACACTTGCAAAAATAAACAGGAAAAAAGAAACTTACCTTATGTCTTTTTTCCAAAGGCCCAGTTCTAAAGAAGTAATTTACTGATAACACAGAGGGAGCAAATATGCAGCTTCACTTGTTTCCTACCATTACAGCTTCAGATCTGAAGGCCCTGCTGCTACTGCAGTTTCTACAGTTGGAAGAGATCTTTAATAGTTGATTAGGAAACAGGGTGTCAGATGAAATTTATTAACATGTAGTGTAGCATGTACAAAATGGCAAAATAGGAGAATAGAATGAAAGACATTAGAAGAGAATTCTGGAGATTATCTACTAAAGCATCTTGCACAGAGCAGGACAAACTTCCAATTTCCTACAGAAATTTCATTTGAAACTACTTCGGTTATATGTGATCCAGATCTTGTTTTTTCCTTTGGTCTTAACTATTAATGTACAGCAAAGCTTAAGCAGTGCAACACTTAAGTAGTATGCATCTACTGCAATAACATATTAAAAAAGTCTACGTGACGAATCCCCTCTCTCAGTTGCATCGCTGAAAGAAGAATGCAATTGATCTGAATCAGAGCAACTAAGAGTAGATTCATGTAAATGCATTTTCGTAAGTTTTTAGGATTATATAGAAGATGACAAAGTTCAAAATAATAGTAAAGTATAGTATCTGTACCTTGAAAAGAGATTTATTTTATTTACAGTTAGTTTCATAGATACGGAAAAATACTGATAATTTGCCACTTACAGAAACTGAAAGCAATTACTAAATTGCATAGGTCTTTTAAAAAGATTTTTTTTTCATGTTTAATTTTTCAGTTGTATACACATTCATTAAGAAGTAGAAAGGGGAGCTCTGTGCCTTTTTAAAACCTAACATACCACACTACTAAAATAAATCAGAAAAAGTGAATGTATGTGTACATCCATATCTGTGTTCCTGTGTGTATACACACACAATTACACATAACAATATATATTTGAGCTCTGTGAATTACTGTGTGGCTTTTCTAAGCTGATGATACTGACTGGAGTTAGCACTTCCTGGGTGGATGTCTGTGGTAATGGCAGTAGTTGTGTTGTGGTGAGGGTTATAATTTATGTAAAGTCAGAAAGCATACCTTTTCTTATAATAGAAAAGACTTTACATAAGCATTTCATTTGTAACTGTTTGCCTAAAATTATTTACTAAACAGAGCAACTGAAAGTTACAGGAGCACACCATTATTTGATACAAAAATAACTGCAATTAGTGTTATTGTAAAGCTCTTTGTTTTCAAGTATTTCAGTACATTAAATAAACATATAAGTAGATGGAAAGCAAAAACTTTGTTATTTACGTGACGACATATTTCAAAATATTTTGACCACGTATCGATGTTGGAGAATTTGCTTCAGAACAAGTAGACTGCCTTCTTACTTAAGAATGTAGTCACCTGGTTTTACTGAAATGCATTTAATTTTGGAAGGTCTGAAATGCCCATGTAATTATCCTTCCCCTTCTTGGGTTTCAGACTGGTATCTCTGAAGCATTGGTGGGGGGGAACCCCACAGTGCTTTATTATTTCTGAGTAGTACTAAACCAGAGTTGCTGAAAACTTTTAGAAGAGGTCCCTGGCAGAAACCTCTTGGATCGTTAGACTCGTTGACTGAATTTCACAGCAGCTCAATTTCTGTTTGGTAATTTTTTCTCTAAGCCGTTTTGTTTTTTAAGTGCTATTTTTGGTTTTTTACATCCTTTGGAAGAGCAGTGTGAGATGAACTTTTGTGTCTCAACTCTGTCTCTGCCCGCCTTGTTTGTGTTCCTGGTAGGCTTTCTGTTAATTTCTGTTGTATGATTGGTTACAGAAGTTTGTTGATTGAAGTTTGGTACAGTTCTTTCCTCTCTTATTCCCCTAGACTCATGAGTACAATTGATTTCACTAAGCAGTTCTGTTAATCTTGCCACAGTTTACCCTTAAGAGAACTTAAGTTATGGAGTCATACATAGTCTTTCCATATTGTTCTCTCTGAATTAAAATCAAGCCAGTGTTTGTTATGAATCATAACCTCTGTTCGTAACAAAAGCAATTCTTAAATAGGTGAATTTTTTGACGAAATCTGGTGAGCAGTTATTCTTCAATCTACAGCTGAATGTATTTTTTAAGCTTAATTTAATCTCCCTTTTTTTTCTTCTGTACTCAGTGAACAGAGATATGCTCATTTGGAGATATTTGGGAGAGCATCACTTGTTCTTTTGGATGATTCAGTCTTTCTCTCCTGAATACAGAAAAAGGTTGTTGAAATTAGACTAACATAAAATTTTATGAATTTGCTCCTTGATGTTCCAGTCTGATATATTTCTGGTTGGTAGCTAGGTTTCTAATAACTTTCGCAGTCTGTTTTTTCAAATCTGTAGCAGATCCCTAGCATTATCCAGTCTCATACAATAAAAGCAGATCTTTCCTATACTTCTCCAAAATGACTTTGTCTTTTTTTTTTTTTAAAAATCATGCTGTCCTTTTAGTTCCTTTGACTTTTCACATCCCAAACATACAATTATATGCAACATTTCCAAGTTTTGTAATACTCTCTGAATATCACACATCCTTCATTATCTCTGCCCTATAGTAGTTACTCTGCTGTTGAACCGTTGTTCTTCATTATCCAGAGTTGCATTCTGTATAAAGATATTCTTAAGAAATAACTTTCTTTATGCTCCCTGTCCTTTTAATGTCATCGTTTATCCAGGCTTGTGTCATGGTCTACCCAGTGCTACTTTTTTCTTTTTTCTTTTTTTTTTTTTTTTTTTTTTTTTTTTTTTTTTTTCCTGGGACCTCAAATAATCTGAAACCATAATTTATACTTGCCATTACAGTGTGAGGATGGAAACAGGCCAAGATGTGAAGAGGCTGTTAATATCTTTCTGTTGCATTTGAAGGGAAGAGAAAGCTTGGGTTTTTTAGTATAAACCCCTTTTTTCTGGTTTGAAACAGAAGCAGCAAACTTCAAGGTAAAAATAGCTTAGGATTTAACTTAGGTTAATTGATGACATTTTGAGAGAGGAGGATGCTGAGCACCAGAGGTAATTAACATAATTTGCCCTGTCCTGCTCTGTGCATTCTATCTGCTAACCAGAGGTCATGGTTCTTTTAGGATCTGTGTGATGACTCACCCTGATCATCACAGATCAGCAATGAAGTTGGCATCCAAACTAAAATTACAGTCATTGTTCCAGCTTCAGGCACTCTTCGGCTGATAGATTGAGGGGTGAGAGCGAAGGAGGTGTTAAAACATATATTATTCTTTGTGTTGGGGTCATGTGCTGGAATCACATTGAATGATTTCTTCATTTTTGGATATATATCAGTTATTTCATAATTTCAGGAATTGTTAAATAATGGAGTTCTATAAATAAGTTGGTCATGCAGTAGAGAAACATTGGATGATAAACAAGTTAGTTAATATAAGGGAAAAGAACTTACCTGTTCACAGTGTTCATTTCTGATGTGTATTCATTTGGAAGCTCTTAATTGTCTTGTGCTTAATTCTTTTATCTGGAGTGACTGAGGCATGTTGATTTTCTTTTATGTAATAACTGATGTTATTTTCCCCAGGTTAATTGCCAGAAGGCTTGGATGGTAAAAAAAAAAGTTTCCTGCCCCATTGGTTTGAATTGAGTGACAAATTCTGGATAGGAGACAACTGGAAGGAGAGTGGAGATTACATATGATAGGTTTTCAGCTCTTTGTATGTCACGCCTTCCTGCCAAAATACAGGTTCCAGTTCTTATGGCATGATCTCTCCTTCACTGCACTAAATCAGTGTCTAGAAACAGACTGTATTTTTGTGTTCTTTGCACCATTCCTAGAGAATGCATCATACATGTTAGACCTAGTATTTTTATCTGCAAACTCTAATCTTGTAGAACTAGTTATTGCAATACACTGATGACATCAGTGTTGTTGAATTGTGATGCTAACCTTGCCAAAAATTTTGGAAATCAGTGACCTATTTATTGAATTCTTCCTTCTGATCTCTGCTTTGATGATCATCTGGGATTTTTACATGTAAAAACTTGCTAGAGGTATGAGCCTAGACATGGCAAGAGCTCTTTGTAAAGGTGCCATTTATAATTAAGGTCATTGTAAATACATAGGTAGAGGCAAATGGTAGAACATTCAGAAGTGCTGAAACTGTTTTGAAAGGTTAGCGGAAGAGAATCCCTACATTGTCTAGATGCCTTTTGAAGAATACTACTCCAACTCTGTAAAATCCTGTTCATCCTTATTAATTCTGCTTATATTCCCCTGGAAGTTTTAGATAAACTGGGAAATTTATTTAGTGCCATCTACTGAAACTCAGTTA
Source organism: Phoenicopterus ruber ruber (assembly GCA_009819775.1). Classification (NCBI taxonomy): domain Eukaryota; kingdom Metazoa; phylum Chordata; class Aves; order Phoenicopteriformes; family Phoenicopteridae; genus Phoenicopterus; species Phoenicopterus ruber. Next base: position 5,646,192 of record CM020221.1, read on the forward strand.
AAAATTCTGAAAGGTTATATCCAATATTGTAGCATTTCAAAGTTTAGAAACAATTTTATATGTGATTTCTTCTCATTCTTAAATCTCCTCAGTTCTCTAGTACTGTACATTTCCACTGAAAATTTCCCATTTCCTTCCCCTCCCACCCCAAAATCTTCTAATTTCTTTCCTTTGAAGTTTATCTTCTAAAACTTCTAGAATCTCCTTGCTCCCTACACTCCCATTCTCATTTAAAAAAACCAAACTTCCGCAGTTTTCTAGTACATTGCAGGTAAGGCTGTAAAACTTAATGCTTTGTCTGCTAATTTAGTGGAACCGCTTGAAAACAGAAACTGTGTATGACATCTCTGCATTTTTTTCAGATGCACTGTATTCTGTTGTGGTTTCATTCAGTGATTTAGGAATGTATGTTATCTTTCATCCTCCTGAACAGCTACACTAAGCCTGCATTAAAGGATGGTGCTAGTCTGAGGTTATTGCAGTTCAGGTACTTCTCCAGGCAGAACTTTTTATGCTTTACTAGTCACTTGTTCTTTACCAAAGTACACAGTTGTGCTTAAGCCATGTACAAAGTGTTGGATGTAATTTGGGCTAATCAGATTAGTATATTATTTCATTGTCTTGGAGGTTTTGCCTTTTGCCTCTGGATTTACGTCTTTCTCCGAGGCTCTGGTTTTTTTGCATTTTAAAAATTTGTCTGTGAGCAACAACTGTTGTCGTACAGGAGCAAGTCTAATGAGTGAAATCTTTCTTTTATTGCAGAAGAGCTTGCTTGGAGACCACCCAGTAGACTTTAAGGAGCTTCACTGAAGAAGTGACTTATTTCCTACCTATATCTGCTAGCAAATAGGTATATTGTAGGAAGAGTGCGAACTGTTGAAACACCTCAAACTTTGCTACTTCAGATATTTGCAGTAACTGTGCTATTGTAGTACTATAACAAAGTACTATGAACTCATCAAAACCATGAATAACACCATTAAGGCTGTTCACTTCAAGTCATGCATCACTGCAATTATAGGACTGATTGTATGTTGGTGCATTTGTATGTGTGTGATTGAATTACTGTGGGTAAAGCTCTCATCTCTTAATTTTAATTACTCTCGATTTAGGTAGTTGGACTTCACCTGTGACTGTTGTAATTGAGCAGAGGGGTATTATATGAACCCAGGACTCGGCTTTGGTGAGATTGTTTCTGTTAACTGTGGTTGCTTTTTCATTAACCCCTAAAGGAAAACAAAACTAGGCTGTTTATAGAATACCAGATTTAAAAAAAAAAACAGATCATAAAAAGCATAAATGAATTTTATGCCATATCAAATGTAGTAAGTGAATATGTTTGTCTTTACCTTAAAGTACTCTGCTATGTGGCATAGTAGAATTAAGTGCACCTGTGGAGGTGGCCTATGACCATCGGAGGTCTCTACCATTATAGCTAGATTTAGCAGTCACCTAAAATTTCTTTCCTTTGCCTAAGCCAGCGGAGGCCATTGCAGTGTTGGAACATGTGTGTACTTCCCTTAAATTCCACATGCAGGTTTTATTTAAAAATCTCGCACAACTTGTAGCTATATTTGTATGCCACTTACCTGCACAAAGACATCCTGCTTCTTTTTCATAAGTGAAAAGTTTTCATTCATGACACGTAAGCACAAATCACAGAATTTTGGGCCTCTTCATTCTGTTGCCATGGAAAATCTACCTTGTTCCTTGTCCTTGATGGTTTCTGCTGCTGGGCAATGTGGGAGGCCTTTAAGCCTGCACAGAAGGGCCTCTTTCTGGATGAGTCCTGAGTGTCAGCAGTGCCTCAGAGCTCCTGGTTTTAGTGCCCATTTCATGGGAAGCAGTGGAATTTGTTGTCCTGTGCCTCCTGTGTGTTTGTTTCTTTGTGAACGTGATTTGGATCATAGTGGATAGGTTTAGTTTTTTCCTGGAGGAAGGGGAAGTCCTTGTTCTGGTTCCTGTTGAACTGTTGTGTAAACTGCAATCACACTAGAACATTTTTCATGTTCTAGAACTCAAAAGAGAGTCTGAAGTTTCTTACAAAATGCTTTTAGTTTAAAAAACACAACCCCACCCCCAACCCCAACAACCAAATGTGTTGTTTATGGGTGGGAAAATGTTCTATTTACTGCTCACAAAGAAAAACATTATAATGCCCATTTACTAATACCATCCATTTCTTCTTTATGGATACTGAAAAGCTCTTACTCAGTTGGGACTCTGGGATTAAGAGATCTAAGATGCTCTTGTGGTACTTGTTTGGAAAGCTGAGATCACCCTTCTTTTACCCTTGCAACATTGCTACATCTTCTATTACGTTAAAAAACCACACTTGATGAATAGCATTCAGATAAAATGAATCATAAGACCAGGCCTCAGTCTGTATGTATTTATAGCATTAAACTTTAGATTTTGATCAGGCTCGTGTTTCAGATTACTTTGGATGGTAACAATCATTAAGATGGGAATCTGGACAGCTGAAGTCACTTAAAGTAAACTGCAGAATATACTGTAAATACGTGGGCAAGGAGTAAGAGAATGTTTCAGATTTCTGTCTTGCTTATCTCTCTTGATATAATTAGTTTTCCATCAATGGTTCAAAGTTCTGTTTCAGTTTACTACTGTTTTTCCAGTCTATGTAGGATGTTTACAGATGAATGCATCGCAAAAATTGCCAATTATAGATTCACTCTTAGCATAGCTATGGAGATAGGGAGAAAAACAAGAAGCTATTCAGAGACTTAAGATTAAATTTAATGTTTTCGTGCTGGCTTTTTGGCACCTGCAGTAGCAAAATACCATGCCATGCTTTTTGAAAGAGAATAAACGTAAGAATCTAAGTAGAGATGTATGCCCTTATTTATGGTGAAAACAGTATTCAAACAGGAGGGTAAATTACACAGTGGGTTTTTCAGTACCGTTTATCTCAAGTTTCTTTGGCCCGACTATAATGTGCTTCAGGATAAATACGAATTCACTAAGCTAAAACAGTCGAGCTCCCTCTTTATGGTTCTTACCTGGAGTATAAGAAAACGTCTTTGAATTTTTCCCTTCTTGATCAAGACTAAAGGCTTGATGTGTGTGTCACTGAGCATGCAAAGTTTGCTTCTGCTGGTATAGCTTTCATCAGTTTAGTGACCCACCTGAAGGTTCTGTCAAAGCCATCGTGCGACTTTGTCCTTGCTGCGCATATTCTCTACTGTCTACTACTCTTTGTTTTAACCTGTTTGTTTTCTGTAACATTCTATAACTGTTATTTCAACAATTTAGAGATGTATTTTGTGAAGAAGTAGGGTTTTTTGATTTTAGTTGTGCTGCTTATTGAAATAGATGTTTTTAGCTGGAAGTAAGGACAAGAACTGTTCACAGCATTTAAGATGTAGGCATATCATGGATTATGCTGGCATAGTAAACCCCTTTTTTCTTTACTGTCAGGCTTTCCCTGGGAAATCCTAGCATTGTTTACCTTTTAATCATCATTGAGCTAGTGTGCTTCTAGAATTTTCTTAATTGACCTCAGAAATGTCTATGCTTAATAGTAACCAATTTATAGCTCAGCATTTTATATAGACTTAGGGCTGTTTTTTCACTATACACATTAATTTGAGTTTATTGACATTGAATGTGGTGTGTTTTATTGACTGATCACTTGGTACTGTGATAGCCATCTTGAGTTCTTTGTTGTCAACTTTGACTATCCTAAACGAGAAAAGACCAAAAAAAAAAAAAAAAAAAAAAAAAGCCCTCCTGTGTTACTTCAGTACTCTATATTATTTCTGAAAGTATTGAATCACACAATTTCAGAGCCAATCCCTGTGGAACCGCTGGCTTATGTAATTGTGAAAACTGTCTGCTTATTTCTGTGCCTTGTTTTCTGTTTTGTGAGAAGTAACACGTAGAAAAATCTGTCCTCCCATGCCATCTCAGAGTTGTCCAGGAATACTAGTTGCAAGACCATTTTGAAAGCCTTTTGGAAATCCAGTCTACAGTTACCGAATGAATCACTTAACCTGCTGTTCACCAATGCCTTTAAGAATCTCCAGTTTGTGATACATGACTCTCTACTCTACAAAGCTATTTTGACTCTTCTTAATTACATCATATTCGGATCTCTGTTCTGTTTTGTATAAAAGTTCCTACCAGTTTGCCCAACAGAAACCTTATATATAGGTTTCTGTTTCCCCTGATTCCTACCAAACGCCTTAAAAGTTATCACCATAGTAATCAATTTTTTTACTCTGTTATCAAGGTTAATAGTACTTGATATGTTACATGTCACAGCTAGTAGTTCAACAATTTTTTTTCAGTTTCCTTTAGAGGGATATCTTGTTCCTGGAAATTTGTTGATGCTCACTGTGTCCATTTTGTTTTAACTGAAAATCTAGTGTTGCCTCCTACCTCACTTTGATATCCATATCCTTGCCCCAAAAGTAGCAGACAGTCCCTGATACAGTGATCTAAATGCAAATTACTCTTGTAACGCTGATTGCTTATAGTGAAGGGGAAACATTATAATGTTGTTACACTTCTCAGACAATTGATGCATTCTTAGGGACTGCTTGTTCAGGTATGCTATATTCTAGCCACCAAATCGGACCATGTATCTCACGCTGATTTTGGGAAACCGTTTTGGCAAGTGTTATCCCATAAAAACCTGCTATTTCAAATTAGCATTTTCTAATTCAAGATTTTCTGTGCCTGCCACTAAGGTTATGGAAACGTTTTAGTGGTGAATTTCTTGCAGAGCTGTAGAGGATAAGAGCAAATCACATGTGTGAAGTCATTCAGTAAGTAGGCAGGAATAAGGAGCTAGGTAGTACAGTTCAACAGTGGACTTAGTCATTTGGATTATTCAAAGTTTTCATCCACAAACTGAAATTTCATATTGAATTCCTGCTCACCTTTTACTGAATTTCAGTAAGTTGTCGCTGAGGCCTAGTTATCTGCAAGATTTGTTTCTCATCACAAGCTTTGCAAACTACTGGCATCCTCTTGCAGAGTTTTGAAGGCTGATGCATTTGGAATTCACTTTGTATTTGATCTGGCTGAGTTCATATTTGGCAGCCTTTGGAGCATGGTCTAAGATGCATGGGTTTGATGCAGATTGGGATTAATTTTTTGTGTGTTTATTTCCTAACAGTTTGGTTGCTAATAGCTTTCCAGCTGCAGCTGTGGCAGTAGCTTTTAATGGTTTTGTGCAGCTTTGCAGGAATTGATTTGCTTGCTTTTTGTAATGAGGCCTATTGGAAACATACACAAGTGTTCTAAAAAATAGTATCTAAATAAGCACAACCAAATGGTAAGGGAAGATTTTTGATCAGTGGCACTAAGAGTTTAAAGTGACGATACTACTATGGTACAGAATGCCAGACTTTCCGTTTCTAGGATAGGATACAAAGTCTTTATCTGGGAGAGCAGGTTCCAGTTGCGTTGTAGTTCTGAAACTTCTGCTGTGTGCTTTTACTACTGAAAGTTAGCCAACCAGGCTGGTGTGCAGCATGTCAAACCCGTATTTTCTTTAAAAATGAAACTTGAGAAAACAGACATACATACATGCACGAGATGAGCAAAAGCTGGTTGTTGAATGTGATGTGTTCCCTTAAGGTCCCCTCTTGTGAACTTGATAACAAGCAGTAGGATACTAATGAGGTTTTCTTGATGATCAGAAGGCAGCCTACCCTTTGGAACCTCCAGCAGCTGGATAGGACACGTGCCTATTTGCTACAAAGCTGGGAATCCTCAGCACATTGGGGGGGCAGGACAAGTGCAAGATCAAGGAATGTGCCTAATTGAATTCATGGGTTGCACAAAGTCTGACTTACATGTCCAAACTTCTGTTGCCAATAAGTTTAGCAGATACTTCTAAATTTAATCCCAGAAATGTGGTACATGGTAGTGTAAAAAAAAAAAATGTAAACAAGCAAAACCCCTAACCTTAACCCCCCCAATACCCAAAAAACTGAAACAACACCACCCCCACCCCCCGAAAAATGATACCAGCTTATGCTTCAGTGGAAAAACTGATCTAATGAAAAGGCAGCTTTTCTTTCTGCAAATTTGATACTTGGAGAGGTTACTGTTTTCAACAGTAGACAATGCAATTCGCAGATGAGTATAATGCTTCCATCAGGAAAACTGAGAAATATATCACAGCTTAGAACTTATCATTTTTGTAGGTAGACTTTTGAGTTTCCTGCCCCAAATTATCTCTTGTTAATTAAATGTTTTCCATCTGTTAACATTTGCCCTATCTGTGGGTTGGCTATTGTGTCAGACAATTATTAGGTGTTCATCAGATGTTCAATATAGCAGATATAAAGCTGTTACAAGAGAATATTATCATAAAGTCAGTGTTTTCACCTGAACAATTATCTAAGAGTGACAGATGGCTATTACCTTTTGACAATGTTTTATAGACATAAATGAAATAGCTACCATTTAACATAATATGGTCTGCTTTGTTGCACACATTGTAAAACAGGTAATGCAAAAAGTCTCCAATTATACACTGCTAATCTAGCAGAAGGAAATAGATGATAAATTTTCATGTTTGTTAAACCCCCCCCCCCCCCCCCTTGAGGAAATTAAATTTTTTGAAGGTGATAAATTGACCAAATCTTCCATCTTATCCAAAGACAGACATTGAGTATTCCCTAGTAATTGCAATTTCTTTTATGCTGTTTGGTCCAAACTGGGAAGATTGCCAGGTCTTCATTCTATAGCATCTGCCCTGAAATTATTAACTAGGATATCAGCGATGCATTGATTTTTAAGATAGGTGCTGTGAACTATTTTCGTGTAATCTGGCTAGTTACTTCACTGTTCAAAAGACTTTCATTTCTAGTGAGATAAGACTGGAGCTCAATGAAAAACTCTGTAATTCCTGGCATAAACTAATTTCTTTAGATAATCCATTATTCAGAAAACATTGCTTTTGCCATTTTAGACTTAAGGATTTATGATTTATCAAGGCCTTTGAGTTTTTAAGAGATATTTTCATGAAGTTAGGTAATATTTTAGCTAGATTTGGATTTTGAATGCGGAATTTAGAAAGCAACAATAAATTTTCCATTTCCCAGCCATAGAAGGGCAGAAAATAGATTTATTTATGCCCTGTTTAGGGCCAACTCGTATTTCACCTAAGGCAATAAAACTGCAGACTTCAGCTCTGCTCTTTTGGCAGAGCAAATGATATGGAAAATTGAATCTCTACTTTCATAGCACTGAGAATACAACTTTTTTTTGTGGTAGCCTCTATCTGCTTTAATTCATCAGCTGTGTAAGCAACTGCATTCAGAAGGGGCAAGTGGGGCACAAAAGACCAAACAAAGGCTTGTGGAACATTTTGTGTGTGACACACAGTCTTCTGCTCATATGCTGAAGGAGAATCCTCTCTTGTAGTTAAGAATTCTCCCCCAGACAGTTCTAGTAGACTGCTGAAAAGCTGGTGGGAATGAAGAAACAAATAAAAAAAAAATTTCTAAAGAAAAGTCTCTCCCCTTTTGTAGTTAACCTACTGGAAAAAGAAGCCTCAGAGAATTTCTACCTGAGGTTTGTAAAGGTGACAGAAAAGGAAAAGTATTTTTTGAGAGGGAATGTTCTGAGGAGAATAATAAATGCTTTGGTTGTGTGTTGCTGTGTAAATGAAGGAAAGGCCCAGACTGAGTATAAAGAAAATGGTTTTCCTGTGTATTTTGTGAACTGGATGCCACATACTAAGGAAAATATGACATGATTTTGCAAACAGTTCTCCATTATCCAGTAGCTAAAGGGGAGAGTGAAAAGTAATTATTATGTCTAAGATAAGAAACTGAGAAGAAAAGTCTAGGTTAAGGCTGACAGTTGGTGGCAAATGTTCTGAAGAATTTTATGACCAAATCTGTAAAAGGACTTGCTGATGCAGAGAAGGTGTGTTTCAGTAATCTGTGGAGCCTGGATAAGTCAGCCTTACCCCATGCTCTTTTTGGCTGGCAGTTCTTACCGTTTTTTCCCTCTGTATCACAGAGTCATAAAATCATTGTGGTTGGAAGGGACTTCAAGGTCTAGTCCATCCTACTGCTCACAGCTGGGCCCACACTGAATTCAGACTAAGAACAGACATTTTACAACCTATCTGAGCAACTATTCATTATTCTGGTGAACCTCATTATCCTTGCAGTAATTCCCTCCCCCCCATCCTCACCTGTTTCATTTTGACTGTTACCTCTCATTTACCAGCCTCACACCTCAGTGAAGAAGTGAAAGACCAGAGTCAATTAACCTCTAAATGCAGAGTTAAGGTTACCTGGCAATGTTCTTCCAGCATGCTGTGTTCACTAGAACTTAAATTTCTGAAAAGTGGTATAGGAGATGATTGCTGATATATGCTGATTAACTCATGTCGTCTTGGATCTGTCTGGAAGCACTTACTGTATTAGGTGTAAATATTTAAATGGTGGAGACACTTTTTGGAGCAGTTTAGCAAAGCTGGGTGTATAATGCAGGTCCATTGAAGTACTAGGTGCTATGGAAGAGGCGGGTGGGGGGGGCATTTGCCAGTCCCCACATTTGTGATCACATGTAAGATACGTACATGTGCCATGAGAATTCTAATGTGTATATATAACATAATGTTGAAGATTCAGTCTGTCTGCGGTAGTTGAGATGAAAAAAGGTCGTCTCGTCCAGTGCTGCCTAGTCTAGGCCAAATGGCCTTCTAGTCAGTGTTCTCAGGAGTTACGGTGGTCACATTAAAGTTGAAGGGGTTTATTCCTTTGTACTTGAAGAAGCTGAAGTTGTTGAATTTGGTTTTTAGGAAGGTAAATTACACTCTTTGAAAACTTGTACTGTATGTCAGTTATAGCTACTTTGGTGAAGAGAATGCTCTTTTAGAAGAGAATAATGATAGTTACCTAGGTTCATAGCTGACGCATGACTAATCTGAGTAAAATTTGCTTTGTACATTCTGGAAGTTAGTAGCAGTTGGGAAGGGGGGTCATATTGCAGACATGATTTATGGTTATGGTGATTTCCAAGGATTAAACGAGAATGCTCTATTTCTTCTTCTCCTTCCTTGTCTCCTCTTTCATGTCCTGCTACCATTTCCAATTCATTATTTTTCCCTTCTTGTCCTCCAAAGTCAGCATCGTATTACAGAGTATTAATACATACAAAATTCTTTGCTGCCCTATACATTACTGTGGATAATGGGAGTATGAACTATCTCCTGTAATTTTTAGAATAAAAACTGAGCTAAGCATTCTCAGCTTTTTGTAGCCAGAGGAGAGAAATGGACACCTCTAAGGCCTAAGTCAGTTGAACGCATTTACTTGTGTATGTAAAGGATGAGGTGGATTATCCCTAAAACGTATAGTTTCTCTCAGTTGATGCAAGAAGGATGTGTTTAAGATGACTAGGCCAAATGAAGAGGCTAGGGGCAAGTTGTATCAGTGCATGTCACTCCTGCGTGTTTCTGGAGGAAAGTGTTTCCTTGGCCCAGGAGAGAACTGGAGTATATAGATAGAGAAGTGACCCCTACCCAGCTGGGTATGCTTACATTTCTGCTTTTTCTGGCTTCTCTTTACCTCTTGCCTATCCAGGTGTCCATGCTTCTGGTCTACTTTTTCTCTGCCTTTCCTCTCTCCGGATCCTTATCTAGACATCAGGATAGTCTGTATGCTTTTACTGTGTACTTCCTCATTTTCAGAGATTTCAGAGCCTGGCTCATGTAAAGATTTGGGAAAGCAGAGAGACTTAAACATACTGAGAATTTAAGACTGTGCTTCCTTCATTTCCCCAGGATCCTGGAATACATCTGTATGCTGAATGGGGAAGCTGCCTGTAGGCTGAGTTTTGTGCCCAAGAAATTGCGGGCAAGGATTGAAGCATAAGCAGTTAGCATCTCAAACCAACCAAATCTTATTGTAATCATGTTAAAATGAATGAGGGAAAGAAATAAAACTCTGGAAAGGATTAATACTGCTGTAAGGCTCTCACTCATGCAGGGGGAGAAATTTTCTGTAATCTGAAACCTTCATTAGCCAATTAAACTGATCGTTTTGGGCTGCCAACTCTGTAATTAATAGACGCTCACTTTAAGAAACATTCTTATTTTCAGAGATTCTTTTTTGGTGGTGATGTGGTAGGGGATTTGGGGGGAGTTTTTTGTTTGGTTTTTTTCTTTTTAGCTTTCTTGAGTTTAAATGCTAACATCTTGGAATCATTCGTGCATATGTGAATGAAAATGAACCTTAAGGAGAGGCTGCCAACTCAATCAATACTTTGTTCACCCTAAGGTAAAATCTGAAAGAAATACATACTTCACTTAGTATTTTCTGTGAACAGAACTGACGTTAATGTTTCAGACTACAGGTTGAAGTTTCTAAAAACATAAACAAGAAATTTATTATACAATTTAAAGTGTTGCTTCCCTTTTCCTTCAAAAGTCATCTATAGAGATTTGCAGAGATAGTGATAGATCCTGAAGAACTTCCAGTATGTTGCCTAGGGGGGTGCCTTTATGGCATCCCCTCTTCGCCCATATTCGTCTTCATTTTCCATCCCTATTCTTCTGTTGTCTGGTAGCTTTTGTCTTGCAGCCTCCAGCTCACTGTTTGAGATAGCCACCATAATTTTGTGCTTATGTCCCATGATACTGGACACTCTTAGTTTTTGTTTTTTTTTTTTTTTTTTTTTTTTTTTTTTTTTTTTTTTTTTTGTTTTTTTTTTGGTTTTTTTTTTTTTTTTTTCCCTTTCTCCAAGTTAGCTCACTCTTTCCTGGAACTCTCTGGCACACTTCCTAGGCATGTTCTTCTTTCAGGAAGATTTCTCCTTCAGCCTAGTACCCATTAACATGAGGCATACCTATTAATTCAGGAGGCTTTTCATGTATGCACTTTTGCAAATTTGATCTCCTTTGGCATCACAATTCCCCTTTCAGGAAGAGATTGTAGTTGTGGCAGACTTCTTCCTCCGTGTTGTTTAAAAGTAATAATTATTTTATCTAGCACCAGAAAACAAAAGCATTTGCACCTGTTTCTCTGCAGCAGTTCATTTCTAGTCTCCACAGGCAATTTGTTCAAGTGTTTCACCATGCTCATAATGAAGAATTCCCCCCACCCCCACCCCCCCACCCCTTACATCAAGTCCTAAGTTTCCTTTGCTTCAACTTCTGACTAGTTGCCTGTTGGCACATTTGTCCAGCTTGTCAGGGCTGCTCTGAGCGTCAGCCTTGTCCTCTGTAGTACCAGCCAGCCAGTCTGCCAAGTCGATGTCACCTCCTGACACCTGCTGAGAACGCCTTCTGTGTCATTGCCCAAGGTGTTAATGAGGAAGTTAAATGGTATTAGCCTCAGCATTGACTCTTCCTGAAGAGCGACTGTTCTAACTAGCCTCCGGTTTGACTTTGAACTACTGATCACTCCTCTGTGAGCCTGATGGTCTGACTGCTGCTTCATCCACCTTGTTGTTCGCCCAGCCATATGCTATCACTCTAGTTTTTCTGTAAGGAGGCTGTGGGAGACTGTGTCAAAATGTTCTTGAAGTAAGCAGTAACCAATGCACTCCCCTCATCCACAGAGCCAGTCCTTCATCACTGAAAGCAGTAAGTTTGGCCATGCTTGATTTGCCTGTGGTAAATCAATGCTGTTCCTAATCATCTTCCTGTCCTTCATGTGCCTGGAAATGCCTTCCATGAAGTCTTGTTCCGTAGTTTTTCCAGGGACTGAGGTGAGACCTTAGCTTCCTGGATCCTTCTCCTTGTCTTTTTTAAGATGGACATAACAATAAGACATTTATGTGCATTTTATATTATAGCTGTATATGTCTAAAAACTGAGCATTTTGGAAGCACCATGCGTGTATTTGAGTAAATATCACACCATTGTGAACCCTGCCTCTCAATACCACTCTTGGTCTGAGACAGAATGACAGTGTTGTCAGCTGTGTTAGCAACAAATAATATTAGAAATTGTCATCTAGTTTCTTAGTTTTGGCAGATAAAATATATTTAGTTAATACAATCAGAGAAGAAAGGATATTTATTTTCCTTTTTCTGAGTAACTCTTTTTTCTCTACTTCTTTATTCATTTAAAAATTCTTCTATTGAAGGTGCCAGGGACTTTGAACATTAAGTGATTGCCAGTGATGTGGTTTTTGAATAGTGACTAAGACACTGTCTTGCTTTTAGGATGTAGATATTATATTAAAAGATCCCCAAGTGCCAAGAAAATCTATTTCATAAGATTGTTCATGGAGATTTAGCCTTGAGTATTCTCTGAACTTCAGTATGTAGGAGGAAGGTGGGAATTAAACGCAATTTCTTTTTTTTGTCTGAATAGAGGAGGAGTGATAACAGGGAATTGTATACTGGAACTTGTACCTTCCGCTTAGCGGTCTCGTTCTCTTAACTTTGGCACCAGGAGTTGCTAAATCTAAGTATGGATATTGTTAATAATTATTTGTTTTCAGGTATCTTTTGGGGGATCACCAAAGCATTATCAGTCTGCAGGAGCACATCTTTTGCCATACTAGGTAGTGCCATTATTGGAAAACTTGGAATCCTTTTCTGAGTAGCACTATAAGGTACCACATCCAGGGAATAGGAGTCGTCTGAAAGGAAGTTTACTTTTTTGTACAAAGTTTCTTTTGCTTTCCATTTTATCATGCCAACAGATGGTAAAAGATAGAAATCATTTTGGTCAGGCTAAACGATCACTGCATACATTTCTACATCTAATTTTATGGTTTAGGGCTTGCAGGAAAGTATGTTTTATTTTTCATCTTGTCTTCAGGAGATGAAACAAATTTAGTTTTCTAATGCTTCTTCATATACTATATTTCTTAAATCTCTAATAATTCTTTTTCTTTTTTTTTGTAATGTCTCGATTTGGTCCACAATTTCCTTGAACTGAGTGGAGAAACTTTAATAAAAAGTGCCTCAACTCTGAGGCCTTATCAGTGCCAAGTGGAGTGGAAGGGCATCACCTGTCTTTTTCTTCAGATGACATGCAAAGTAAGAGCTATTGATTTGTCCCAGAGACAGTCTGAGTCATGGCTTTGTCAAAGACAGCTTTATTATCCAGTGGTTAGCTCAGTTGAGATACGATTTTTGGCCAGTACGACTAACACCAAGATCCCAAAGGAAAATCAGAAGGTACAGTGCACCACTCGTGATAATTGCTGTGGTGAAGGTGGCAATCTGACAATTTCTTTAAACATCTATCAATCCACTGTTACAATTAACTCTTACATGAGACACTCTGACTCATGACAAAGAGGTGGTACATCATCCTAATCTTCCTTTGCCTCTGTGGAAAGGAAGATACTTGGATGAAAATGAAAAGTTGATCTCATGCATTTTGTATAGGAGGAGGAAGCACGTGTAAGAAAGATACAGGTTAAAACAGTCTCAGCTGGACTGTGATCAGTGCTGATTTCTTTCCTTTTCCATTAGATGTGCTAACGCAAATGTAGAAGCTTGTTTGTGCCTTGGAAAAAAAATAAGTTAAGCAATGTTTTGTTAATTGTGAAGTACCTGATCTGGGAAGAGCTTCAGAACATTGTGAGAGACTGTGTGTTGGCCATGGATATTCAGAAAGGCTACCGCTGTGTGTGGGGACAAGGTCATTTATGCTCAATGAATGCGCCTATGGTCTGTGCTTTCTGCCATGCTGACAAGAGCTTGTGGGTTTTTGACTTAAGTACGGCATTTGTCAAGTTCTCAACTGACCCTTTATATGTGACAATGTACGGATGTAACAAGAAAGGATGTTGCACATCTTTTCTAGTACAAGGTGGATGGACAACATACAGTTAATAAAATCTGTGTCTGTCTTTGTCTTCATTGAAACACAAAATCTGGAAGGGTAGATCACATTCTAATTTATATTCCCTGATACTATTGTGGCCTTTGATAGTTAGATTCTAAAATGACTTAAAAGTAGTCTTACCAATTTGGAAGGAAGCAGGTAATTGGGATCTCGGGCCACAACATACAGGTCTAATTGCCTTTCCATTGAGCATCTGGCCTCAAGTTTGCTTTTTCTTTCTACATCAAAGTGTTGGTTTTGACATCTCTTAGAAGGGTTTGGAAACTGGGAGCTTTCCATCATGTGTTCCATTCATACAGTACTTCCATTAGGCCACGTGCAATATTTTTTTTTTGAAATTTACTTGAGATTCATATCACACAAGATAAACAGCTATGTTTTTCCATTATGGAGATTTCACTTGGTAGATATCAGAAGAGCCCTGTCTTTCTATCTACACAGGACTAAGCCCTTTAGTTAAAAGGCAGTGTATTCTTCACACAAGGGCCCTTCAAGTGGGGCTTGTGCTATCCACTTCTGTAGTTACCTCTGTTAACACTAAGACAGTATTAAACCTGAAGCAATGGTGACCTACACGACTTCGTTTTAGACATAACTATGGCAGCAGAAGTGGGATTTTATTAGTCCTTTCTCCTGTGTTCCGTGGATGTCAGCCCTCTCTTTCCTTCAGTGCTTCAGCCTTTTTCAACCTTGTGTGCATTCAGAAACTGGTTTGGTTGGAAGCCTCCCACTGTGGAGAGCACAGAGGGAGAGATTCCTGAAAAAAGAAAGAGGAGATATTAACCTGTACAGCACCGGGTAGTCCCTGAAATGTCTTTGTGCATCTTGTCATTTGCCCCCTTCTTTCGCAGTTTCATGTGTTGTGTTTGGCACAGGTGGAACTGAAATAGTTGCCAGTCATCTCGTTGCCCTGCTTCCCTGTAGATGGTAGTCTATGTGTGTAGTTACAGAATATGCACAGACTGAACAAATAGTGCTAACAGTCACCACTATTAAACTTTTTTCTGCTGACCTTGGAGATTAGTGACGTGTACCTGAAAGGATATGGACATTCCATATTGACAGAAGCATTCTGTGATGTAGCAGTTTCATAAACTGAACCAGAACTCATAATTTTTGCATAGGTAGAATCCCAAGGTGCTCATGCTGGACACAGTAATTCAGGATTACCTAATGGGGTGTGTTGTCTGTCTGAGTTACCATGGTTGTCCAATTTATTGTATAACATAAAATGTAATTTAATACTGACATACTGAATGGCAACATGTGAGTTAACAAGAAACATGTAAGCTCTGAATTATTTCAGGGCTTAGTGCAAGAGAAGTTTCACAGTGGTACTTCTGAAGATACAGCAAATCTGTTACCTTCACATCTTGCATTTCTAATGTTCTTCTATTACATTCTCTGAGAGACAGCAGATTTTAGGTCTGCGTAGGAAAGGAAATTCAGTAACAAAACTAATACAGAAGCTTTTAAGATGTGTTTAAGCTTTGAAGCCATAAACATATTCTCTTTTTAATTATATTTTATGGTGTTACCCTCTATACCGTAAGTTAAATTTTATATTTACATTACTTAGCCTGAAAAAATGGAATAGGCCCTTCAATATTGGTGCTATAGATGGGAATCCTAGCATGCCACATACCCATTCTCTCTAAATCTTGACAGTACTGTTACTGTCTTCTAGCTTGATCTGAGTTCTTACTCAGGTGTGTTGCCCTTTGGTTTTATGACCAGTCTTACTTACTTTAGTACCAGTATTTTCTCCTTCGTCTCTGTCCTCCTTCCTGCTGATGTTCTTTTTTCCATTATTGTATATTTAAGTATCAAAAAATAGGTTGATAAGCACAAATACAGCTTTACTATTGCCATTGGAAAAATGATGAGAAAATGGATTTTCAGAAAGGCAGAAGAGTAATAATTTATAAGAAGAACTGTATAATTCTTCTTTGCTTGGCACCCTTCTGCATTTGTCCACATTTTCATTTCTGACCATGTCAACCCAACAGTTGCTTTAAGCAACGATTTTCTCCTTGTGCTTTCTTCTACCCAAATCTTTGTTCTTTTTTTAACTGTTGACATTATGCATGGGTGACTTGGAAATGCTAATGTGCCATGCTCACGTTGTATTTTTATGTGTTATAATAATTTCTCTTTTCTGGCTGTCTTAGACACAAATTGACATCAAAGTCCCTTCAGTCAGGTCATTAAATCACATAGAGCTGAGTGAAATAGCAAAGAAAGGTTCAAGATAAGTGTCTCTTCTGTACTGAGTGTTTGGCACCTTTTAGTGTGGCAGCGTGTCAAGCAGCTGAATTTATCTCAGCATAGGGCAACTGCCTCCCTTAAAAACAAACGAACAAACAAAAACCAGAGAGGAAACAGCGAAAGCAACTTTGCAGTTCTACCTGCATTAGTTCTACGTGCGTTGGAGGTGACTGCCAGATACAAACATGTTTGATCGGTAAGGAAGACAGAGTCAGCTTATTTCAACTCCCATGCTTAGCAAGGACACCACTGGGTACCTCTTTGGTTAACTGTATGTCATGCACTTCTTCAGCTCCCAGGTGTTTCTTTATCTTACTTCATTAAATATTGAAGAAGCCCTGTGAATGTTAAATATTGTCTATATTCAGAAGATAGCAATTACTGTGATATATACTCTTGTGGGTTTGTTGTTTGTTGGTGTTTTTTTTTTTTTTAATAGAGGAATAGTCCTGTTTTATTGTATCTCTCAGACCTTTAGTAATGGGATGATTTTGAGCATGTTTATTTCTTTCTTAAAGCTTTTTACTAGGAGGATCGTCTTTAACTCATCTCTCATCCAAGAACTGGTGTCTAAGAGACTTTTTGACTTTCAGAGGTTCTGTGTCATTATGTGTTTCACATAGATTAACAACATTTCTGTGCCTGTTCCCAAACTTCATGTTCTGTTTTGTGCCAGAAATGTAAAATTTGAATGTATGTGTGTTTAGACAGGCAGAAGGTGACTATAACGTGTATATGTTTTAAATAGTAAAGTAAAAATGGGTAGGCTTTGGGTATGTTGTGGCAAATCATTTAACTAGCATTGACATTAAACCAGTTGCCATACTGCAGAAAAGATTAAGACGACCAGAATTTCTTCATTTCCTCAATGTGACTTTGAATTTGTGAGGTGATGATGAATTCTAAAGAGGGAAATTCTAATAAGGAAAAAAATACTGTAGGAATGAAAGCATGATGATAGAAAAGACAAATCCTGTCATTAGGAGATGACAGAGATAGCTGAAGGGGAGAAGTATTGTGTGCCAAGAAGGCACAATGAAAGTGGCCGTAGGAGGAAAGCCAGTGCTGTGTAATTGTGTTACATATTGATAAGTGGTACTGTATGTATGTGTATATAGATATATATTTGCACGTATTTATTTAAACATCACCAATAGTATATGAACCAATAATATACATTGTAATACAGTAAATATATTACTACAAGAAGAAATGTAGATCATTTGAAACATATGTAATCCCTATACATTTTGTAGTAATGACACATATTGCAATAATTTAATAAGTAATAGTATAATTTTAGTACGAGGCAAAAATACTGCTCTTTCCATTCACAGAAGAATTTGATTTAGCATGAACATCCTAACACATTGAGCTAAAAGTAGTTAGTTTAGTTGTTGGGACAATTGTTTGTTGACAGAGATTCATCTCATTATGGAGCCTTTTGCCACAGTGGCTTAAGAAGGTTTCTACAATAAGTAACAGCTTTCATCCCTTCAAATTTTCCTTCATTCTGCAAATACTCACTACGTATGTAAGATTTTGTGGGTTTCATCTTTTTCTAACACTTTCTGACTCAATATTTTATTGTTGTTGTTGCTTATAGGAGAGTATTACAGTACCTTTTGAATTCTAGGAATCAATAAATTATTTTAAGGATTGCAAGGACAGTTCAATGCAGATTTCATGATGTAAGTTTTTTATCCAAGCCTGTGTTGGACGATGCATTTCAACAGGGAAGAAAAAAATGCAATCAACTCTGCGTCTAAAATATGTTTGATTCTTTAAGAGGTGTCATCTTAAAAGAAATGTTGTTTTATTTGCAGAAAGCCATATTCTTGAGGATGTAAACAAGTGTATCATTGCACTGAGAGAGCAAAATGTGGACGATTTAGATCGTGCAGCAGGTGCAATCCGAGGGCGTGCTTCAAGAGTAGCTCATATTGTTTCGGGTGAGATGGACAATTATGAGCCAGGAGCTTACACGGAAGGAGTGATGACGAATGTTCAGTATTTGACCAAGAATGGTAAGTCTGATTTCTAAGCTATGTTCTCAGTTTCTTCAGCGGTATAAACTGTCCTTTATATGCCACAGTTGAAGTGAATCCTGTGATTCTTTGATCTAATGCACTGATTATGCGCTAATGATTCACTATATGGTCTCTTACCTCTTTTCAGCATGCTATCCATTTATGATGATACCATGCAGCTCAAAACTAATTTTTAAAACTGTATTTGAATTACATAGTTTATGTAAGGATTGTTAAGTTATGGAAGACTTTTACTAGAGTTTTTAAATAAATGCAAGTAACAATGTTAGGGGTCTTGTAACTGATGAGGCAGCAGCTTTCCACTTTGTTGTACTGACCTCACCGCATCTGTTCTAAACAGATGAAAGGCAAACTCAGAGAAAGAGAAGCAGGTTCATGATTTCTGTGTACTTACCACTGTAAGGACTGTTGAGCAGTGGTTAAATATCCTCAAATACCTTCAGTTTTGCTATGCAAATTTGGAACTTCCTGAAATGGTTTTTAATGATATTGAAAAAGAGGGTATCTTATACTGGAATATCCCTGTACCGGCAGCAGCGGTGTAACTGCACTATTTTATAAATGGTTTCTGTTGTTTATGTAAACAGTTGTTGTTGATATAAATGAATCTCTGGCTTTTCATAGTGTATACTTAATTAAAAAAAAAAATCTGTGGAGCTCCCAGGACTTCCATGTTTTCAGTGGTTATAAGTCTAATAGTTGGGCAGTTAAAAAATTGCCATCAAGAACTTTTCTGGCAAGTTGGTACATCTCTGGAATATAGGATTTAGCTTCATGAACTCAGAGGTCTAAATCATAGCTCTGTCACTCTAAACAAATTTCTATTATCTTACATTTGACTGACATTTACTTTATTTTACTGCAGAAGAAGACAGGAATTTTGTTTGAGCTCGCTCTTAATCAGTTCAAATAGGTCCAGGACAGAACTGTCTTCATGTGAAACAAGAGTGAACTGAGATCACAATGAAGTGGCAAAAGGGTCAAAATAGTGAGAAGAGTTTGAAGTAGACTTGCCTGTTTTTATCTCCTTTTCTGACATTTTGATGAGAAAATCTGAGAACTTTCAACATGCCATTCTTTTTTCATAACTTCTGAAAGTACTATGACAAATACCAAGGGAAGCAGCAATTATAGGAAAGCATAGTTTTGATTCCTATGTAAAAGCTGAACCCTTCTTTCTTGAAACCGGTAGTGTTTAAACACATTAGGAGTTGACACTGATTTCTGTTCTGTTGCCTTGCTTTGACAGTAATATATAATCTACCTAAATCCGTGTATCTACAAAAGACAGGAAGACATAAATCTGGTTTTGGTTGGAATGTTTGCCTGTGTCAGGGGACATCAAGCATGGTGTCATCTGCTCAGATGTCTTTGCAGTACTTCAAACCTGAGAATCCACTATCTTTAGTCAATAGGAGTGGAAAAAAGAAACATGTATTTTTCATTCTTAGGTGTATTTATATGATCTGCAATGAACAGACATCAAATCATGCAAGTTTTTTTGGTTGCTTGATGATTTTCTTTTGTTTTGTTTGTTTAACTGTTTCACCTTACAGGGAAAATGGAGGTAGGCTGCAGCCCTCAGGTGTAACCCAAACCATTCTATCACTGCTGGGTCTTTCAGGAGCCAGCTGATTGCAAGGTGACACTTCACTAGGAGCAAATTGTGTATTTACGCTGCAATTAGCTTCTGAGTTAGTTTACATGAGCAACCTAGGGCAGTGAAGTGCATCCTTTAAGCCCAGTGAAAAGGTAATGTGTTACTGAAGAGAAATTACTGCAGGCAGAGTATAGAGTTAGTGAAAATAGAATTATAGAATAATAGTGTATACGGAAATTGAAGAGAAATAAAAATGCAAATGAAAGAGAGAACAGGAGCCAGAAATGGGAAGGATGCAAATTGGAGGTAACTGGACAGAAAAATTGTGCATAAAGAGGAACAGATACATTTACTGTTTGTTAAAACAAAGACTCAGGTTAAATTGTAGCACATACATTGAGGTAATTTATAAGAAAAAAGAGGTTAAATTCTCTGCATTATAGTATATTCAAGAAAAGAGCATAAGATTGCCGAATCTGTCTCTTCAGCTGGAAGTTATCAGGCATACTTGAGATGCTAAAGTGAGCTATTCAACAATAATACCATGCTACTGCTGTACAATGAGTATTAAAACCTGATGTTTAATTTCTTAGCTCAAGTTGTATAGTCCTGTTTAGATACAAGTTGTTGACAGCCAAATGGATCTCTACAGCACCATACAATGGAGTGTCTGCTTTCTCAGGCTTATGTTATGCTGCTCCTCCATTTTGCCCCTTCCCTTTCCCTCAACAAGAAGAAAAACCCCAAGCAAACTAACAACAAGGCAGTGTAAGAGCACCATTCACATTGTGGAGTCAAGTTCCTAGAAATCAGGTAATACCAGAACTAAAGTTGTCTTTGCAGCCTTGATTTGCACTCTCTGTGTATATGCGTTATGACATTGGGATTATGTGATCATACGCAGTTATGTTACAAAACAGCTGCTTAATTCAGGTCACTGGATGGACCTGCTTTAGACACAGGCCGGGGTCACATGTTACAAGACGCTGGTGTCCATAGGATCAACTTGGAAAGTAATGAAGGAGAAGCCTGCGGGAGGAGAATATGTGATCTGAGAGTGAGGATGGTTCATGTGGACTGCCACTGTCTGTACGGAATTCCTGCGTGATGCTGTGTAAGTTCATGAGGCTACAGCTAATTGTGGCATGCAGGAATGCTTCCCAGCTCCTGGTCTTCATTCTACATCATGATGAGATTGGGACATACTCTGTCCCCTCTGTTCTCGGGTCTCAGTGGGAAGGGCATGTAGGTATGTGGGTAGGAAAGAGAGCTGCAAAGCATTCAGCCAGCTCCCTACTCTAGATGATTGGAAGTCAGCTTTGAGAATTGTGCCCTGGAAATGCATGCCTCAGGGTCTGTATGAAACCTTTACAGACAGTGGAGAAAAGAGTGTTCAGTCGTGTGTTCTCTATACTCCGTGCAGGTGATTGTTTAAGCCAGCATTTCCTGTCTTGATTGTACAAGTACAAAGGTGGTAGAGGTTCAGGCTATATTCTGGTATGGCTAAGACTGTGAAAATGTCAGTACTGCTACCTCTCTGTCGTTCCTAATGTCTGGTACTGTGGATTAGACATTCCTGATGTCTGGCACTTTTGATTAGATTGAAATACGCAGATCCTTGCATTTTGATAGGGTTTGTGTACTCTTGCATGAAAGCAAAATGAAACCTTTAGAAATACCAGGTATAAAAACCTAAGGTATTTCCACTTCAGAAGTGGAAGAGTAACCTTGTACTGTATTTTTAGGTATCAAAGTCTACTCTATTATTTTACTGCCTGCCAGAAACTGCAGCAGTTAAATTTAAGTAAATAATTTATATTATGGCATATATCTGTTGATGTAGTAAAAAGCCTGTATTTATTGTAAATTTTGTCTACAGTTTTGCTTTCATGTCAAAGTATAATGATATACTATATACATATATATGTATGTATACACATACATAAATCCTCTAGTTATTTAGATGTAAGGATCTTGTAAAAAACAAGGAAAAGGGTGGAGACGAAGATAGTAACTATTTTAACTATCTTAAGGAACTACTGGAGGTATCTTTCTCTGAATCACTGGAGTTTCGAGTCCATGTTTTTTTAATTCCAGTAGTGCTGATGGAATTACAGCAAACCATTGTCCACAGCTTCTTACAACCAGAATTATGAAATACCTTGTACTTCATGCAAGGATAGGGCTTAACTTTAAGTTTAGGAATAGTAATGAAGTTGTATTTGGAATGAAAAACAAATTTAAGTGTTCTCAAATTAAAGGTCAGCTGTAGGCATTGTTCTGAGACTGGTATGACTCACAATACTGTTCTCACTCCCTTTGAGGTACGGATTAAAACAGAGTTTAATCTCTGAGACAGAATGGTGACATCAAATGTAAAGTTGAACATGGATTTGAAAATTTCTTCCTGCCTCAGAAAATATTTATAAGCTTGTGTCCATAACTGTGAATACCAAATACTTTCTCGGTATAAGAGGGACGTAAATCAGATTTTTTACAAATACTCCTATGCCTAAATTGTGTAAGTCTTGTTGAAAGTCATTAAAACTGTTATTCATGTGATATTTGCACCCATAAACTACAAAGTAGTAATTGAATTGACTAGAAACTAACAGTTTTGGAGATTACTGCTCTTCTGATGTGATACCAGCAATGTTACTTGTAACTGGGGATTGAAGGGCAAAATACATAAGAGGTGTTTTTTATTAAGTGAGTCATCATCTGGGTAAGTACAAGTTTTTAGACATTTCAGAGTGAGGGAAAAACCTCATATCCAAACAATCCCCATGACTTATTCACAAGGCTCAAGGAGCTTTATGTTGAGTATTGCATAATCATAATTCTTTGATAGAGCAGGGGGATGCCAACGGCAATTTGTGGCCCCATTATCTCCTTGAGAGCTGTGTAAGCCTATTACTTCTAATTAAAGATTTTCCTCAAATTTCTAGCATTTATGCATGGCCAGTTTGTACATTTTGTTCTTGTGTCAATGTGAACAATTCTTCTGCCTCCACCTGGATTAAAAACACTTGGCCACAGTGGGCCAAACACATTAAACTTTTAGACCTGTTCTGGAGGGATTTGGTTTGTGTTCAGTGATTTTCTTTAAAACCTTCAGAAGTTTGTTACCTATTTTTGAAGTCTTTTCCTATGATTTTGTCCTAAAAGTCATTCTGACCCAGCTGTCTTCTGTATTGGCAGCATATTTTAACATCATACTTTTTGCCAGTGTCACTAATGAACTTAGTTATTTCTTGGTCCCAAGATTGTTATTTTGGCCACCCTCCAGAGCCTTCTCTCACTTCATAGCCCTTTCAGTGTGATCAGTTGTATAGCCTCCATACTGTTATGATCTACTCCACCTGAAACAGAGCTTTCCTGTCGGTACTTTATTAAGTGATTCTGCGGGGTGGATTAAATCTACTGCATTGCTTTTCTCTGGGAAAAGGTAATTTATCTTAGCAGTAAAAGATAGTAGTGTTATCTGATACGAGCTTCTTTCCATTTTCTGCTTTTTATTTAGCTTTTCCATTTACCTCCATGTCTTGCATGCTTATGTGCACAAGCTAATGACTTTGTATTTTCCTAAATGCTTCACTTGCCTTTTTCAAATACAGTTTGCAGGCTTGTCGCAACAGCTTATGCGAAATGACTGACAGTTTCCTTTGCCCGCTGTCTGAGTCTTTTGCAGAAGGGTTTGTCTGTTTTCTCCAGTTCAAGAATATTACACTCTCTCACCCAAAAGACACTCGCCAAGGGGGAAACATAAGGAGGCTTTGCAGTCTGTTTTCTCCTGCTCACTCTGACATTTAGTACTTATTTTATCCTCTTTTGGCGTGCCATCTAAGCAAAAATGGGGAGAGAGAAGCACCTCCAGAGGTCTCATTGACTTTTCCTAAGATACCTTTTCAGATTAGATAGGATGAATCAGCTGTTGGAGCTCCTTACCTCTTCGTGTAGTATAAAAGATACCAGTATGACCAGCTTTATTCTAGGTGGTTTGTTTGGGGGTAGCTAAAATGAGGTGGATGAATCTCACTCATTCTGTGGTGCATGCAAAATCAAAAGTTTTCATTCATTTAAAAAGACAAGGTTTTTTTAATGAAAAAATATTTTTTACTACTCATCACCCTCAGAATGAGATTTAAAGATAATACTTCCTATTCGAGTCTGTTTAGTATTCAGAGGTTTTTACACTTGCTTGTGAAGCCCAAAGACTGCTAAAGAGGACTGAGTCTTTTCGCTGTAAAATATTTAAAATAACCCCCAAAACATTTGATAGGAACACTGGCTTATGGAATTGGTGAACTTGTGAAATTGGTGTACAACTCAGACAGGAAACAGCTTGTAAGAAACTATTCAACAGAGAATTCTTGAAAGAGCTAAGAGGGCAAAAAAGCATTAAATAAGAAAAATGCTGAGGATGTGTACATGACTTAGCCTAAAATATTTTCTGTTTATAATTACATGATGATTCTAAGACTATAACTTAAGCAATAACCCTTCATTCTTGTGACTATTACTCTATTACAAAGTCAATAACCTCCATTTGGTTAAGTCTGCAGCTAGCTTTTTTTTTTGTATAAGGCTCTTTTCCTATCCTGTGAAACCGTGTTAAAAATGTTGGTTTTAAAAAACTGAGATTTGCTTCAGATGTGAAGCATGTTCTGAAAAATAGGAAGAAATGTAATTAAATTTTTTTTGTGTTCCAGATAATCAAAAATTGACCCTGAACATAATGCCATTTATTTTTGCCAAACTTTTTTTCGTTTCCTGTAGCTCAAAAATAGATGTTCTTCACTCCTAGTAACAGTAATGTCCGTGTTGATTATAAACACTGTGTGGGAGTTAAGATGCCTTTAACTACACATTTGCTTGCTTTAAAATGCTGTTGCACTTAGGGATCATCCCAGGTACTAAGAAGAAACTCCTCTTCAGTGCACTGTTCCAATAGACTTTGTTCAGTAAAAGCTTCAGAGTGCCCAGTGCAGACTCACTGTCTAGGACACTAGTCCTTAAACACACAGTTTCCAAAAACTTTCCTCCTTCTCAAGATAAAAGTTAGTAAGAATAGCATTTAAAACACAGTATTAATTTAAAATTATGTTTATGAATAAGCGAATAACTTTATTTTTACAGTTTTCAATTTAGTTCTGATATTTTTTTGGTTGTCAGGTGATTTTCCTGAATTAGGATAGTAAATACATTTCTGTTGCCAGCACGGATTTGACATAGATGGTCTTGCCCCAGCTAGTTACATGGGGAGAGGGGAGGGAGACGATGGAAGGATGTCCCAGTTTAAGCGGCATTTGTGGAAGAAATTGGAAAAGGGAGGATTTCTTGTGAATTCTAAATCTTGCTCCCGTGATAATGAATTTGTCATGTACCCTGGTGAAGCCAGGTTTTCTTGTAGTCTGTGGAGCAGAGGACGCTTGTGTAAGCCGTCCTTAAAGTAGGAACACTACTGTTGGCTTTGTTTCTTTAATTTCCACAAGCCCTTAGAAAAATCAGGTTTTTATTCCTGTAGGGGAAGTGAGGATAATAGTATAATAATGTACAGTAAGTACTTTTTTTTTCCCCAGTCAGTGTAATAAATCTACATCTACGTGTGTTCCAGGAAACAATTTTTGTCAGGTGGGTTTGTTTTGGTTTTTGTTTGGGGTTTTTTTTACTCTTCTGTGTTCATCGTATGTGACACTTTGTGATAAATCTTCACTGCTTCTCTTCACTTGAGGCTACTTTAAGAAATGACTCATGACTTTCCAGTGTGTATATAACCTTTATCTGTCCTTTTTAATATATTTTCTCTTTTAGATCTTAAGGATCACTGTCCTGGTCCTATTCAGTAGAGTCCATTCGTAATGACAGCCCTTCCTTAAGATGATGAGATGATCAGGGAACTACTACTGCCTTTTGTACTAGGTATTTTTAGCTGAAGCAGACTGTCTAACTTGGACCATTTTTATCTGTGTGCCCACATCAAAACCATTACCTTCATTTCAACTATGACTTTCTTGTACAGGCTCTTAAGTGCCTTAACCTCTGTGATGTTAAGGACCTTTCATTTGCAGTTCTGTGGTCTGCCTTTCTCTTCCAGCTCTGTAACCTTTCGAGTGGTTATTTTGAATATATTTCCCAGAGCCTCTGTGGCAATGTTTTTCCATTACTGTTGTCGTAATGTTTTTCTCGTGGTCTTGCACCTACAAACCCTGATACTATTGTTATTTTGCATTCTTTTGGGAACTACAATAAGCATTCTCCTCCTGTTGCATTTGTCCATGATTAACTTTGTGTCTTAGACACCAGTTGAACAATTATTTCCTT
This sequence comes from Phoenicopterus ruber ruber, assembly GCA_009819775.1. Taxonomy (NCBI): domain Eukaryota; kingdom Metazoa; phylum Chordata; class Aves; order Phoenicopteriformes; family Phoenicopteridae; genus Phoenicopterus; species Phoenicopterus ruber. Next base: position 5,672,245 of record CM020221.1, read on the forward strand.
TGCCATTCAACATTCAAGGAATCCTTTTGTCCTGTTGTCTTTTAGAACAACATAGTGCATTGGAGATGACATCTGCCTTACAGCAGTCTGGTCTTGTCTCTTTTGTAAATGCTTTGTAATAGGAACGTTTTAGTTCTTAACCTAGCAACTTTGGCATTTTCTGATGCTTCCTGGAGCCAGTTGGTCAGACATACCTACTGGTTTTTTTTCCTACAGACCAAAATGTTTTGAATTCTTTGGGATTTACCACTCTTCTAACCATTTACTTTTGTAACATTTATGTGTCAGAGCACGATCTGCCTCCTAAACAGAACTCTGGACTGAGTAACATCATTTCACAAATCATTAGTGCTTAAGAGTTAATTCTGTATTCCATAGTCTATGAGGACTTTTTTGTTTTAAATATTCAGCATAAATCCAGTCTCATTAAGGATTTCCTTAGACCTGAAAAATTGCAGTAACTTCTTGTTCTTCAGTTTTAGATCACTCTCAGTTCTTCATAGTTGGCATTTTTTGTTGTTTTCTAACCTGAATTTAGAAAAAGCAACTTCCACAGTTTTCATTTTTGCGTGGAATACTTTTAAAAATGTTTTCTAATAAAATTCATAATTGTCATAACATGCTATATCATAATCATAACATTATATGGTCTCCCCCTCTCCCCCCAATAATATTTCCAACTATATACAGCTAACCATTCCAAAGTCTGCTCTGCTTAAGATTTTCATAGTGTCTCACCCAGATTCCTTTCTGGCAAACACGCCCTCAGCTCTTCCTAGTTACCTCCTTAGTAACTACGAACTGTTAGATTTGGAAATGATGCAACAGATCTTGATAGGGGGGGTGTATGCATAATTCAGTAGGATTTATGTATGCATGTGTATTTATGTATGGATTATAAATCTGTTAACATAGTAAAATTGAGTCTTGCTGAAATCATAAATGATATGCTTGTCGCCATTTTGTTCACCTCAGATCTCAGTAAGTCTCTCCAGCATTGCCATTCATGGCAGTATTTGGAGAAGTGGCATTGAATGCATTGTATGCTGAATAAATATTACGGTAAATAGAGCTTCTCCTTACTTTCTAGGGACCATACTCCGTTTTTTACCGGAATCCCACCACTGCCAGCACTGTACAAGGTCATCTCTGATGGCAGTTTTATCTGCTGTGGGCTTTGTTTTGACTCGCAGTTGATGAGAACACCAGACCATCTCCTCTGTTTACCCATTGCTATTAAACAACTGCAGCTAGAGTAGTTTTGTAATAATTCAGTAGATAGCAGACAAAGTGTAAGTAATACATCCATCAGTTTTAGAGCATTTGTCATGGAGTTCATGCAGGAATATACAGCTGTCCGTCATTCATGCTCCTTTATGATTGCTGTCAAGAATTAAAAATTAAAACGTAGACAGCTTCAGTCAGCAGATTAGAAGGTGTGTGCCTTGGGCATTGTACAAAAAATTCATTACAGAAACCTTCACCCTTCCAAAGCAATATAAAGCAGCAGCCACGCTGCTCTCGTGGAGTACTCGGAGCTTGACAGCTAGGTTAGGCAGTAAACAGTTTGATGCCCCTCTTAATCAACAAAAACACTTGGGAGAAGCCATAGGTGTTTCCACAGCTTACGGGTTTTTGGTGGGTTTTTTTTGTTGTGTTTGGTTTGGGTGTTGTTTTTTTGGTGGCTTTTTTTTTTTTTTTTTTTTTTAATCTGAAGCAATTTCATAACTTATTTCCTGACCTGAAGCTGCAAGTTAGCATTTCTTGTATCAGACTTGGTTCCCAGTAACTTTATTCTTGGTGTTGAGGGAGGCTTAAAATAATTTCCTGAAACTGATTCCTAGGTTGAAGTCAGAACTGTTCAGTGATCTATTCTAGAAGATGGCTACAAGTAATAGACCTATTTTTATTGTTCTTGGATTTCCTGGAGCCTTTTTTTTTTTTTTTTTTTTTTTTGGATATGCTTGTTTTTAGGAAGGGGAGGGTAGATTTCAGGAAATACTGTGAAGCAGATCTTTGAAGAAGCATTCATGGTAAAATAATATTTAATGGTAGTACGCCAAACATTAAAGAAAGATGATGTATTGATTATAACAAGAATGCCAAAAAGAAGGTAGAGAAAAATCTGAGAATGTGTCTTTTGGAAACAGGAAGGTACTCACTGTACACTTTCCAAAACAGGCCTTGCTAAATTTAGAAATATTGGGGAAGATTTCTGGAAAACAGAGGGCTCTCAGGATGGGCGGGGGCCTAGAGCAGGTGACCTGTGAGGAGAGGGAGAGATTGAGAGTTTGTTTAACCTGGGGAGGTGGAGGCCGAGGGGCAGTCAACTAGAAGCCTCCAGCTTCCTGAGAGATGCCATTTTTGAGGCAGTGGTGCCAGACTCTCCTTGGTAGAGCCAGATAGCACAACAGAGGGCAATAGCCACAAGTTGCAGCACAAGAAGTTCAGGTAGGACATGGGGGGGGAGGGCGGTTATTAAAAATGTAGTGCAACACTAGAACAGAGATGCAATGAAATTTCTGTCCTTGGGGGTTTTCAAGACTTAGCTAGACAAAACTATGACTGAGCTGATGTAGTGTTGGTCTTAGTTTTAAGGAGGAGACTAATCCAAATGTGTGGAAGTCCTTTTCAAATGGTGTGTTTATGATTTTTTTCCTCATGTTAAACACGAGTCATCTTTTCTGAGTAATTGAAGGTTTTAACATATGCATTCATACTCTGCAGTAGCAATCTCAAATTCCCAGAAAAGAGTTCCTTCTCTTCCTTAGTGGCTTGCTTGCTGTTAAAAATATGTAGTGTTCGTATTTGAGAAGGATTTTTAGTGTAAAAGGGTTGTAGATACCTCATTCTGAATATATGAATTTCTCCAGAATGCTAATGCAGGTCTCTTACATAAAGTATCATGTATTAAATGGAGGTGAAGCGTAGCAACATTGCAAATGGGTGCAGTCAATCTACATGATTTAATCTGATACATTTCCAGATAAACACTTAAAGCCCATTGGTACTCTGTTTTTCAAAGTGTGTGTTTGCTCTGTAGTGTGCTCTTTTAAAGCTATGTTGATCCCCCCCACACCCGAGAGCTAATAGGAAGATTTTCAGCAGTGCTCCAGATTTCTTCTGAATAACAACATAGTCATCTTGTATTTACTCAATTTCTTTGCTTGCCTTACTTACATATGATTCTGTGAGACGAGTAAGGCAAATAAGTACCTGTACCTAAGAACACTTTCAGAAATCATACCTTAATAGCATTGGAAGCAATGTTAGTTTTATTCATATAGTTTTATTCAGTTTCTAACCATTGTTCATGAGTTGATGTACTTAGAGTTGATAACTGACGTTCTTGAATCTTCGTTAAAGCCTGCTATTCTGAGTCTTGGAGAAAAGTTTTTTTTTTCTGCATTGCAGGTTAGGAGGAAGTATTCTTGTACTCAGCCTTTGTAAACTCTAAACCACAAGTAAAGAACAAAAAAAATCTTGTGGAACCTTTTCAGCCTTTCCATACTCTTTACATAGAATTGAAAGTAGCAGGAAATCTAATTGACAATCACTTTCTTGTCTGTCAGCAGTCTGTTGCAGTTGGGAGTTCACCCTGACTGTATGTGCAGAACAGTCAGTACCCATTATAATTAGTCATTCTCACTGTTTCCCTAGATTCTTGTATGGAACTTTCTTTACCTAAAGAACTTTTTCCTGCTGATAATACTAGCGTTAGCACTAATATCTGTAAAGGTTGCTAATTTAATTAGTCACTAGCTGATTCAGAAGTTTCAGGTAAATACGGAAGAATGTTCTTTTTAATGTTACTGGTAGCTGGTTGGTTAAGGCAAGGTTTCTGTTATGGGGCAAAATATGTACTACAAGATCCAGTTATTGACTGAGTGCAAACAGCCCATTCAATTTGTTTCTTTGAATGCTTTTTTACCTCTGGGATAAGAATCAAGGGAAGGAGCAAGTTGAATAGTACGACTGGAATTAGTTCAATATTCTACACCTCCCACCCCACCCCCACCCCACCCCCCCACCCCCCATTTTGTATGGTAGCCCATCCTGCTGTTTTCAATAGAGAACTGGTACATAAGAGCATCATATCCTCTGTCTCTTCATCTTTTCGTATAAAAGTAAGAAAGATATAAGCAATTTTGGTAGGTTGTGTAAATAGTTTCGTTCTTTGTGTCAGTCCTATCTGATTTGGGGTCTGTTGTGTATCTGATCATCTGCTCACTCTGTTGTGTCTATGCTTGATCTTTTGAGCTTCCAGTTATCTCCAAACTCCACTTGAAACAATTTTCAGAATCGCTTTCTCATTTGATTTTAGGCTTTAATTAGATACACAAAAAATGTTACCGCTGCTTGCAGTAGATACAGTTAAATTAGTTTTGATAACATAAAAAGATACACAGGTTCTGTCCAAACGTACATGACTGCTTTTGAAAGGTTGCCCAGAGAGGTTCTGGTCAAAGCCTGATTGGACAAAGACTGGCACAACTCGTACTGCTTTGAGCAGATTGTGAACTAGATGACTTGTCGAATTCTTGGGTTGTGCTGGTTTATTTTTCCCTGGAGCACTGTCTGTATGTAGGAATTTTTGCAGAACACCTAGAGATGCCCCTCCTTTGATGCATACTTTCTTGTCGTGCTTTTGCAGTCATCTGCTTAGAGGAAATCAACTTTTTGCCTCCCGACACTTGTTTCAGTGGGCTGAAACTGCTCCCTCGTGACTGGTTTTATTCATTTCATATTGCTGAGTGGTTTAAGGCAAATTTGGGGAACCTGAGCCTTCTCAAACCCATAGCAAGCAGGAGACAGTAGAAGTGGATTCCTTAATTTCCTCATCCAGACCTAAGCTTTTTTTGTGAAAGAAGGTTCTCAAGCACGGCAGCATTGTTCTCTACAAGAGAAAGGTGTTCTGTGTTTTCTTCTAACTCTGTAATTGCCATTAGTTTCTTTAGAGGAGTGTGGGCAGAATGGTTGAGTGTCCCAAGACTGAAAACTTCTCTTCTGATACGTCTTCACCTTCAGGGAAGCCAGGTGTCCAGGGGGGGATATGATAATTTCCATCTTTCATTATACCCAGAATTCTAGCAATTTCCGCCCTGAATTCCTTTGTTACAAAGTCTTCTTCCCTGGCCTCCCTTTTCAGCCCAGTCAGATGGTGAGCTCATGCTTCAGGACTTTTGACAGGAAGTCTTTAAAAGCTCGGCTGTAATAAAACCGCAAGAGATCCGTGAGTCTGGAGATTGGATTGCTAATTTGGGTTTACAGTTGTATTTACGACATAGCTAGATGCTTGATTATGTGATAAATGTGCTTAGTGTGTTCGTATGTACAAACAGTTGGATTTGTTTAAAGATCTTCTAATTGCAATTATTTTGCTTCCTAATCTGAAAATTATTCTCCACTACAAATAGGACCACCAAGGTAAAACACTTTGGGTAAGGTTTACTCGTGTTCTTACAGTTGATCTTAACAGGTAGCAACCTTACATATTAAAATGCAATGTTCTAAATGTCTGTAAATTTGAGAATGATGTATACTTTCAGAATATTCAGGAATGTCATAGGAGAATCCCAAAGCTGTCCAAATTGGGGAACCTCCTACAGGTTGTGTCAAAATCATAGCAGCTACTCCAGGCTCTACCTCAAGCTGGGAACTATACTTCCAGCAATTTTGTCTTTTATGTTTTTCTCCTTTGCTAACATATGTGTCAAAAAAAAGTATCTGGTTCTGCCTAAAAAACCCCAGTGTTCATTTCTGATGTTTCCCAGTGGGATATGCAATTTTTTTGTCTTGGGGCCAAAGAAAGCTGGGAATCTTGTGCAGGATTATCCCCTCTGATAATTCAGTAATTCAGTTACTTTCAGGTTTTGTAAGTACGGATACTACACCCACTGAACCAGATTTCTGAAAAGACAATATTTCTAGTAATCTTCCAAAGTAAATGGCTGCATTTCAAAAGGAAATGTTTTGATTGTTGTCTACTGCTAATGTTTTGAAGACCAGCTTATTGTCAGCATGGTTATAATATTGGGAAAATTTGGCCCAGTTACATGTTCTGAGCTTCTGAAACTACACTGGTGCCTCCTGACATAACATCACCACAGTTCATGAAAACCTCCCTGTACCAAACGCGTAATAATAACCACTTCAACACCAGTCTTCTGCCTTGCCCCATCACTGAAGAACTCGCTGGGGTTAATACAGAAGTTTGTATGTTAGGAACTGCTGGGCGCAGGGTTGTTTTTTCCTGCGTCTCTACCTTATAGGATGACTGGAGTTAACTCAGATTTAGGCATTCCGTTTTCCTGATACTTCACTAAATCTGTTGTTTGTCAGCCTCATGGAAGTTTTATTGTTTTTTTGTTTGTATCCTAAGTTCTGTTGAGATAGGACTTTGAAGTTTTATGTCACTTGGAATTTAAACATTAGAGAAGTTCTCTTTATAGAATTCTTGGCCTCAAGGTTTAGGGGGAGGGGGGAGGGAGTGTGGGATGGGGTTCTTGTTGGTTGTTTTCTAATGAGTGATCTGTTTTGAATGATATTTGTATTAAGATAACCAATTAATTAGGCGAGAGAGCTGAATTGTATCTAACCTTTCAGTCTCATGCATAAAATATTATGGACTAGTGTTCTTTTGTCTTAGTATTAGGAACAGCACCTAAACAAATGAATTCTAGGTCAGTATTAGTGCAGCAGGAGTAAGTACTTCCTGAGCAGCAGATCTGTAATGTGTGCACAGATCTCTGGAGGTATCGGAATGGAACTATTTCCTCAAGATGTTTCAGATCTAGAAACTTTTTTAAAAACAAAATACAAGCTTTGCAAATTGAACTTTGCGTGTAATTTGGAGCTTTTGATGAGACCAGAGTTCCTCAGCTGTACGAAGAGAGTGTTTACATGTGCACAGTACAATGCTTTTTGATGATACAGTGAAAAAGCCATTTCTCAAGATACAACTCGCCACTGTTGGACCCCACATCCTCAGAAGCATGTTCTCAAGTACTGTTGGAGTATGTCCTAGCCCAAAAACTTAGGTATAATCATTTAATACCCTGCAGGTTGTCTGCAGGCAGGCAAGATGCAAAGAGGAGACAGAGCATCTCTTGTGACTTCTTTGAAGGCTGTCTTTCAGAACGCTATAGTCACAGCCATTAGTTTTAATTTCTGGTGCACCATTTGTTTTCTCTAGTTAGGGTGGGAAATAGAGGGAGAAATTTGAAGAATGTTATTGCTGCAATTCTTTCTCTGTACCTGCAGATTCAGTCCACCTTTGCTTGTGAGCTTTCCTCTGTTTTCATGGGAACCCCCCTCTCACCGCTTGGAAACCAATTCTTTCTGTCCCTATAGGATGATCGCTTCATTTAATACTATTTTAAATAGTTATGCCTTGTGGCTGACTGTAACAATGATACCATTCAGATTTGTTTTGATTCTTTATCTTACAGGTATGAAATAATCTAAGCTGCATATGGGAAATAAATCGGTTACATGTCAAAGATGCAGCTGATTTTATAGGGATGTATTCTTCTACTGCCAAAGGCAACAAATATAGCAGTCTTGTTTTACAGTTTCTAGCAGTGTTGAGCAGAGGTGTCTGCAGTGTTCTTGTTCCTGTTCACACACACCTGCCCATGTGCCTTTCTAAATTTTATCCTTCTACCAAGAGATGGGCATAAAGACTGTAGTTATTGCTCACATATTCTGCCTGGTTTGGCCCTTTTTTCAGTACCTGAGAGTGTTGGATTTAGTCTGGTCTTTTGTGACAGGTATATATTTGGCTCAAGAGCCCCTTATGTTTGGTACTCAAGACAGTGTACACCCACTGCTTAATGCTTCTGTGTAGACAGATTCATTCTTGCCTTGTTTGGTAAAGCACAGTCTCTATTCTGAAACATTATGAAACTCTGACATTTTACTATTTTTGCCATTGCAAAAGAGACATTCTGTGCGGTGTCGCAAAATGAATTGTTGAAAATAAAAATAAATATAGCCTTTTTTTTTCTTTTTTGGTAAAGGGTCTTTGTTTTACATTCCTGTATTTCATCTTTCATTAATTGCATGAAGTGTAGTGTGGCTTGTAAAGGAAAAGCAAAAGCATGTTTCATTTCTGTCCTTTAGATGTAAAATAACAACAAAAAAATTCCCAAACTGTTATAAAAACAGCAAGGAAAAGTGGCTAGATAGTGAGAAATATTAGGAAGGATCGTACAAACCGAGCATATGTTAGGGTACAAAGGGTTCCTTTGCAGATTTGTGGCCTAGCCTTATTCTTCTTAAAATAAATGGATTTTCTGCCTTTTTCTCTGTAGAAAACATATAGTACTGAAGGATTGCATTGGCAGTTTGACACTGCAAGTCAAACTGAAATAAGATGTGACGGTTAATGGCGTGAACCACTAGTCAGAGTCCTGTATATTTAGTTCTAGTGTTGTACTGAAAACATGCATGCTAGTCTATGTGTATCACAAACCTAAGTAACATCTTACTCGTTTCAGACAGCGAGGTCCCTCTTGGAGTAGTGAGGCAGGATTAGATAATTTCTTCCTATTCTGTTTATTCTTATTTCTGTGTTTGATGAGTTTTTTCTAAATTGAGGTGTTCCTTGCCCTGCTATAAAAGTAGGGCCTGAAAAGTGTCTATAGTTACATCTCAAAGAGAATACAATAGGATAGAGAAAATGAGATAACATTGTATCAGTCAATATTGCCTGTTTGTTTGGAAGAGAATTTAAACTTTTTTCAGTTAAAAAATTATTTGGAGAAGTTTGAGTTCTCAGTTTGTCATTGAATCGGATCATTCTTTGTCCCTCAAACAATCTATTTAATGGAAACATTACTTTTGTAAAGGGGAAGAAATGTCTCAGTTGAGTTTCTGACCTTCTTTAGGTGAATGATCTTTAAAATTTTTACATCATTTTATAATTGAAACTCTGATTCAAGAAATCCTTAAAAATATGCTTAGATTCAAGCATTCACTTGGTGTTCCTTCTGGTGAGCAGGGGGTTGTGCAGTAATTGGGATCAGAATGCAGAGGTAATCAACCTTGCAGCTTATGAAAGTAGTGTGCTCCTTCGGTGCAGCAATTGACATGTGCCAGCCTGAGATAAAAGGGGTCTAGAACAAAATCCTTGCGCTATTGAGTTCATTAGAAGTTACATGGTGATCAGCAAGCAAAACCTAGAGAAGGCTGATACAAGTGTCACAGACTTGTTTCTTTCCAAAAGGATGCAATTTATTTTTATGCTGTGTCTACAGATTTATGGCAAAATTTAGAAAGAAGCATTCCTTGCCATTGGGTGAGAAAAGCTTCCCCATTGTGAAGATGGTGACTCATTTCTATTATTAGGAGTCCCATGCAATAAGCACTGCTCAGTACAAAAAGAAAAGTCGCACACCAGGTACCTTAGAGTAGAGGCTTCTCTGCTTTGCAAGCGCTTGGTCCTGTTCAAGCCATTGTGTTTCTTGCAGTCATTAAGAGCCTTTTCTGGACCATTTTCAAGCTGTGCCCTATTATCTGTTTTCCATAAAAGGTAAAACTGAAGGTAACTATTTTGGAAGATTTACTGTCAGTGATAATTACATTTATGTAAGGTAACAAATGCTAAATCCCATTCTGGTTTCTGCTCTATCTTTATGTAGCTATAGCAATGTAGAGTGTTTCTGGAGACCTTGGAAGAGCGTCGAGAGCAAGGGCAACACATAGAAAACAGCTAGCCCTGCACCGTTCTTGTTGTTGCGTCCAATGTAAGGGTCTCTTCCTTTTCCCATTTTCAAGGCAGCCGTATTTGTTACTACGTGTTACCTAAACTTAGTTAAATTTACCTGGAGTAAAACCAATCCTGAATTGTGCTGCCTGGTTTTCCCCCAGTGTCTAAGTATGTCTGGAGACTACTGCAGTCTTGAAGATGTTTAATTGCTCACTATGACAGGAAGGAGTCTAGCTTTGTCCCTTTGCTAGCTTTGTCCCTTTAAAAATGTCCATGTTAGCTACAGTATTAAACTCCATGACTCTTATTGTATGTGTTAGCAGAGGGATGTATTTTTGTCCATTGATTGGTGCTGAAGGCATTAAGGGAATGAAGAATGCCAACTACTTGTCATGCCTAGATAACTCTTAAAGGTATGTGAATGTGAAAGTGTCTATGAATAATAGTCTTCACCCCTGCTGATCTGTTGAGGCACCATATGCTTAACTACTCGCTGCTCAGGGGAGACGCCTTTCACTTCAAATTTCTTTCCTATCACTTTCAGCTTTTAATCCATGGCAAGCCTTTACCCCTTGCCCTGTGGCTTCCCCCCCCCCCCCCCCCCAGTTTTGTGTATCAGCCATTCCCCTTGTATTAGCATTTTTCAGAGCACTGCAGAAGATCAGAGACACTCACTTTCCACAGGCTAAGGCATTCAGACATTGTAATGTTAGATCTGTCCAAATGTTACCAGTGTGTCTTCAGTGAGGCTTTCTCTGTGGGTGCTTTCCCTTTGGGAGGGGGGGCAGCCAATGTAAAAATATGCTTCTCTTGGTTCTTTGTATGTTTTCATTTCATTTTTAGAGACAATGTTAGTAATCTAATTTTCAAGAACAGTAGTTGCATTTAGCTATTTGCACTGTAGTTTAGGGAAAAGGCAGAGCCTTTTAGCACAGTGATCTGTACAGTTTCAGTAAGAGCATACAGAAAGACTTCATAGGTGAACATGCTCGTATCTACAATAAACACTGCTTTACTGTATAAACACAAAAGTGTAATCCATATATCTGACATTCAGAAATGATCTTACAGCAGTTTTGTTTCTTCTACAAAGTCCCTTCCCCAGAATGAGTTGCCATATATCCATTCACTTGACAGTGAATAACGCTGTCTCATAGACATAATGTCTGAGATTCGCGTTACCTGAAGACCCATTTTAATTGGTTTTCCCTGCTTGCCCTCTCTGTATTTTTCAAAACTCGGTTTGTAAAAAACAATTATAAATTAATTTTAATAAAATGTGTCTGCATTTTTGCAGATAAGTCACTATGTTCATGCAGCATAAGCTGTGTTTTGGGGAAGATTATAGGATAAGAATAAAACTTTGCACTTGAAAATACAGTTGGTTTTCTGTGACTTTTCACTAAGCAGAGCTCAGAGATACTTAGAGATATTTAGTGACAGATACTTAGTGTTTGTCTGTTGATTTTATTGCTCTAGCTAGCTTTCCCCAGTACTTCTACATGCTTAAATTAAATTAACCATCTTCCTTATCCTCCAAATGAAAACAGTAACTTGTCACATCCCACCCACTATAACAGTTTTTAATTGGAAATGAAATCAGATACTAGGTATTAAAAATCAGAGGGTGCTTTGTCTATCCTGACATAAAGTTAGCAAAAAGTCAGTGAGAGTAGCCTGCTACCCTGCTGATACTGTTTGATAACAGAATCAAGTGCTAGAAACAGGTTAGTTAAAGAGTTCTTAATATCCCTCCAGATTATCCTTCATTCTGGTGGACTGCTAATTCTCTTTCCACTGATTTAGAACAGGTTTCATTTTTCTTTTTTCCAGTTGCAAGCAATAAGACAAAGAGATTGTAATTTTTTTTTTTTTTTGTCTTCAATAGATATGAGAGTGTGTATGTGTGTATATACAGCATTTATGCAGTTAAATAGGAAGTTACAGAGATGGAGTTTAAAATGGTAGAGAAAGCGTTACGGTCATACTCAAGAAAATAAATGAAGCCAGTCTTCGAAGACTCAAAAATTGTAATCTATCAGACAAAAGGCAAAAAAAAAAAATTTGCAACACCTTTTTTCTTTTTTAAAAAATCATTGTGTTTACAGACACAATGCTTATATGGAATGTGTGTGGTATGTTACAGTAGGTATGTTTACAAACAAATCCACCTTACCCAGCAACAGACTGTTCTGTGGAATTCCATTTTTATTGGATGAAGCTTGAATGCTTTGGGGGTTTTCCGAAGATGGTTGGATTGCCTTCAAGGAAAGGAGAAGGTGCACTAAAAGTTACAAGCTCAGGGCATAGGCCATGGTAACGCTAACCAGTAATTTCTGGGATGTAACAGTAAACGTGTGGAATAAGCAGACTGTCAGTCTGCAAGTAGTCTCAGCATTCATAAGTGAGTATGTGAGGAAACCCACACTTCAGTCATGGCAATGTTAATGTATAAAACCTTAGCCAAAACTGGGGTTGTATTGCACACGGAGTAACAATACATTCCATGTTCCAGGCCGTCTGTTTCCCGAACAGGTAGACTCTAATGCAATGGTGAATTTATTGCATGAAGTGAATTCTGTCGTCTTTTCAGTACTTTTCTTCAGATCAGCCTTAATAAGATTTCTATTTTAGTTCAAAAGAAGTAATTCTTTTTGAATGCTCTTAAATGACTTTAAATATCTTCTAAATGAACTTTTCAAAGGTCAGTCTTTTTAAAGACTAAAATAGTCTTACCCCAAAATATCCCTTTATATACTTTGTTAAGCATGTTCTTATTACTTCAAATTTCGTAGGAATTATCGTACTAAACATAAAATTAACAGAAAACAACATGCAGTAATACTCATAGAAGTCTGACTGGTTTAGGTTTTTTGCTAATTAACACTATTCTCTAGCTTAAGCAGTATATAGCATAATACTTATTCACTAGAAACAACCAGTGTTCACAGAGGGTTGTTTTTGTTTGTTGTTTTATGTTTGTGTGTGGTGTTTTTTTGTTTTTTTTTTTTTTTAAATTCAGCTCTCAGGATTTCTCTTTCCCACCTAAATTACTGAAAAACTGTTCTCTGTTGAGATAGTCTCTCTTACATATAATGGACTCCCCTGTAGGAAGACCTGCATTTCCTTTTAATGGTTTGTATGGCATTTCCTGTGTCCTGTTCAGTACCTTTGAACAATCCCATTTTGGTAGTCTTTGTTCAGCAGCCTTTAGAAATTAGCTGATGTGTTAGTCGGCTCCTTACTCTTGCTGGCAGAGCTTTGGTCTTGGATATAACAAAGCCAGTGAAGAACAACTTCATTAGAAATCTGTGGTAACAAATTCTAGTCATAGAAATGGGGGCTGCAGTTCACAGTCGTGTTAAACAGCTCTAAATGCAGCTTTTATTGACAGCAGTGGTGTCTGCCTGCCCCATCTGCCTTTTCCTGCCGCCTCTCTTGTACCAATACTAGCCTGTCAACTCTCTGGCCTGGTAGCAAGTTGGACTAGAATACTGAACCAATACAAAACTAGCCTGGCAACCAAAACCTAGTAGTCTTAAACTGCCTCAGTTCATTGAACTTTGTCATCATGCTGCTGTATGATCACTGGTTTTGAAATGAGGACATACACACGGAGGTTTGATGGTAGTCCGCAATTGGACTGAAGTTAAACTGAAGCCTTTGTGTGCTCCATGAAATTCACTTATGAAAAGTAATTGTGCTTTTTTTTATATACAGACTTAGGGTATTAACTAGTCTTAGCTTATGTGTATCACAAGACATGTTATTTAATGCAGATGCCTCTAAATTAAGCCCACTGACTTAGACTAAAGAAGGTCATGCTGTTCTGTACTGTGAGCTGAGTTCAGGAGGAGTGGACATTTCCACAGCACATAAAGGCCCTGCAATAGCAAGGAATTGATGAGATAAGACAGGCCCACATGGTCCCCACTGTCTGCTAAGAAATGCAAAAAAAAAAAAAAATCTGAAGTTCTTCGCCAGTATGACCTAGGGGGAAATGTCTTTCTCATCTGAGATCTCACGGTCAGTCTGTCCTTGAGCGTGGCAGCAAAATGCGTAGGTAGAGAGCTTTGAAAAAGGTAGATTATTTATATGATCTCATAGTATCTTTCTGCTCTTTTTGGATGCTGTGACCTGCCTCTAATACCTCATACAGGGTAATCCATCTAGCCCCTCAAAACCAAAACCACCTCTCTGTGTTTTTTTCTGGGCATTTGTGCAGTGAGGGGAAAAAGATCCCTTTAAGTCACCACTGAAGTCTTGAACCATGACGTTTAATTGCAAGCACTGCCTTAATTCCCAGCTGCAGTGTTACGTGAATTTGCCAGACTGTGCAAGGACTGTGGAGAGAGAGCTTGAGTAGGGGAAAGTCCAGAGGCTCACTGATTCCAAAGTCACAAGCAATTGCCGGTACCTGTCCAGTCTGCTGTCTTACAGAGTAACAGTGACTTTGTATATATATAAATTATTTAATTGTCGTGGTGCCAATGAAAATACCTATATGTTTTCCAGGTAGGAAGTTGGATCACTGTCATGGGTGTATTTAAGAGAGGCATAAATAAGGGCCTCTTCAAACTTAAAAGCAGCAATTTACTGTATTGCCATTCATTAATAATACACATTGCCAATAATTAGGTCTCGCTCATTAACAATCATTTCTCATCTTCAGAACAGTTTACTCTTAAAAATGTTATCCTTATCAGCTGTAAGGGTGTAATACCACTGTCCTGGTTCCAGCTGGGATAGAGTTAATTTTCACAAGAACCTGGGAGGGGACACAGCCAGGGTAACTGACCCGGGATACCGTACGATTTCATGCTCGGTATATAAAGGGGGGACAGCGCCGAGGGGCGGGATCGCTGCTTGGGAGCGGGCTGGGCATCACGTTCCAGGTGGTGAACAATTTGCTCTGTGAATCATGCGCTTATTATATTCTATTATTGTTATTGGTCTGTCGTGTGTCCCCCCGTTTTCTCCTCCTTTGCTGTCCTCATGACCTGTCTTTATCTCAACCCATGAGTTTTGCATTTCTTTTCCCCGATTCTCCTCCCCGTCCCACTGGGGACGGGGGATGAGTGAGTGAGCGATTTGCTGTGTGGTGCTTAGCTGCCAGCTGGGGCTACACCACAACATACCACAAAATTGCTGTCAGATATTCCATATAGCTTACATATAAATACATATGTAAACATATATATAATATAAATAAATATTTATTCTATACATTTATATAGAAATATATTTTTTAATAAATATTTATTTCACATATATTTTATATATGCTTAGCTGTGTTACTACGTGCTTGTTGGTTATGCCAGTAGTCTTACAACCTTGCCAGTGCATACAGTGTTGCAAAATGCTTATATACAGTTTCTGGTTTCACTATTGTATTATGCATATGTCTGGGTTGAAGAGAAGCAACTACTAACTTATCTTGCTTTTAGCATGCAAATTCTTTTTAAGTGCAACAGGTCTCTGCCTTGGGTACTTCATGTTGTATTACACTTTCAGTATGCAAAAACTTTAGCATGAAATACTAAATCCCACAAAGATCATTTGTAGTTCTTTATACTCTAAATACTCGGGGGGGGGGACACACACACAATGGGCGATTCAGAGATTTTTTTCTCTCATATATTGGCGTGGGATTAAGATTGGCAGAGGAACATGAGCAAGTGTTTCATGTGTTAGAAGTTCCAAAAATGTTAATCCCTTTTCCTGTGTATAACCTGTAAGCTTGTTACCAAAAAAAGTGATGAAATATAAATGGTAATATTTGACGAAGTAGAAGGGATATATCAAATGCACACAGTCACAAAGCTGTTCTACTCCTTTCATATATATGTACTTATATCTCAGCAAGTCATCTGATACAGTGTTATAATTAAATGTCACCAATTTAACATTGTATCACAAAAATACAGGCTTGAAGTTAATTGTACCATAGCAAAATCAAATTTAGAAACAGCTTGATCTTCATATTAGCATTGTATTATGTGGATTTGTCGTAAACGATTGGAGTTTCAAAAGGCTGCTTACGTTACTCAGTTCAACCTTCTGCAGTGAGTGTAGAATCACCTTTCTTTGCAGTAATTCCAGTATTATTTAAGTGTATTTTTGACCACATCCAATAAAGGTGTCTTCATCAGTCATTAAACAGTTTATTCCATTCTAAATAGCATGCCTTGGGTGGCGTAACTCAAGCTTCTGCCAGAAGCAGCCCTTGTATTTCAGATGGTATGCCTTGGCGAGCGCACTTGCCTTAGCTTAGCTGATTTTTATTTGATTTACTTATTTTATTAGTTCTTTGTATACCACTTTCGATTGAAATGACATTAAGAATAGACATAATACTTAGCCGTAAAATTGGGTTACCAGAATATACAATGTTCTTACTACCTGAAATCCTTAGATACCACTCCAGAAGAAATTTGCAAATGCTTATTTTTAAATCGCAAGAAGTGCAAACTATTCTTTGGTCTCAAAAAGTGAAATGAAATAAAGAAGTACTGCATAAAGACTGTGCAGTTATGAACTAGATTTCTTATTTACTCTGGTATTTACCCTGCTTTCAAGTGGTAGCTGTATTTTTAATCTTTTCAGCCATACTGCTTATGCTTCTCTTCAGCTGAATTCCTGCAACTGGAAAACGATTGAAATCCTCTGAAAGCAAACCACCTATACTCATCACACTGGCTTTCATATTAGGTGATCAGATGATGGGGGATAATAAAATACTTGAGGTACACACCACTTGCCACAACTCTCTGCTTATGCTGCCACCAGAGGACTCATCTGAACTTCTTGCTGAAAGATGAAGGACATCCTTAAAGCAAATCTTTCCTTCCCATGAATAAATTCCAGATTAGTTCAATCTAACTTAGTGTACAATTCCAGGGTATAGTATTGAAAAGCATCCTCGGGAGGGTAGAGTTCAAGCATTTATTGCTTTTACTATGTGGCTTTCTCAGTGCTAAACAAAATTAGACAAACACAATAAAAATTAAACTAAAGCTCTGCTGATGGGCATAGAGGAAAATGAAAAGGCATACAGAGAAGAAATAGTGAATTACCTCACATGACAAGAAAAAATGATTTATTTTTTCCTGCCCGAAGAGTAACCGTTGCTTTGCTGCTTTACTACCTTTTTTTAATTCATTTTTATTTTACTTCTGTTTCTACTTTTCTTTACTTTTGTCTTGGGTTTTTTTGCTTTACCATTGTTGGTTTTTTGGCATGTTGACCTGAGGGATGGAAGGTATGCTTATACCCTTGCTGCTTGCCTATAGCATTTACCTGGTGTCGGCATTTAAGTGTACATGGCAACTCTTTTCTTTATAAGGATTGTATAAGCTTCTCCCTTCAAATAGGGAAGTCAGGAGACTGTTAAAAAAATTATCATCTATTAGCTGTCTGTTACAGGGATAGATTTCTTTTTCCTAATCAACAGCTCCTGATAGTCTTTGCCTACAGAACTTAAAAGCATCAATGGTATATTTTTCTGAAATGGAAATGTTAAATTTTTGCTTTTAGAAAAGGAGGGGAATTTCAGATATGATGGACCATATAGTTCCTGTATTTAGAAAGGAGCATGAGTTTACATATTGCGACATATGCAGGCTAAATAAAGGCCAGTATCCATCTCAGTGTGATCTCAGACCTACTGAGGTCAAAGCAGGAGCCCCCTGTGGTATGCGTAGATTTTAGATGAGAATCTCAAAGTTCAGTAGGTGCTTTGTAAGATAAGAATAGTGAAAAACTGAGTTCAGTTTTTCAGGGTATTTTATAAAGAGACAGAACAACTTTTTTGAAATTATGCCTGTCTTCCATTATTCAAAATGCCTTGCGTTTTCCTCACAATGATAAAAATACCTATGCCGTGAAAGGAGTTGATAAGCCAAGAACATGATTAAATTTTAGGAGTATACTAGGTAATTGGCTCTGCGATAACCGATTTCGTATAAAACCAATGTATTTCATATTATTAGGTGTGGTGTTTAGAAACTATGATATAGAAGGCATATTTTAAAAATGGGATCAGAGTCAGTAATCAGTGGATTTATCGTATGGGCTATGAAAAAATATTCTAATGTGGTCCAGCAATTGAGTAAAATTCAATGCTCTTTTGGGAAAAACTTTTTTTAGTTTAGAGAACATTTTGGATAGAAATACAGATTGTACACACGAAGGGAATTTAAACAGTAAATAACAAAATAAAGAACTTAGTATGACAGTTTTAAATAGAAATGTGGGATTGTATTTTTGAACAGTTTTTAACATTATT
Organism: Phoenicopterus ruber ruber; assembly: GCA_009819775.1. Classification (NCBI taxonomy): domain Eukaryota; kingdom Metazoa; phylum Chordata; class Aves; order Phoenicopteriformes; family Phoenicopteridae; genus Phoenicopterus; species Phoenicopterus ruber. Next base: position 5,690,244 of record CM020221.1, read on the forward strand.
GTTTTTATTGTTTTTTTGTCAACACCTTTTTCCCCCCAAATGCTTTTTCATATTTTTGTGGTTTTATTTTTGTTTCACAACTGTTGTTTAACATAGACACACCGTGCTTTCATACTGTTGCACTGTGACACCTTGATGTGTAAATAATGGCCTCCACTCTAAAGAGGTGTTTTTATATGTACAATTAAGCCTAACACATGAGATGTACATTTAATATTCTTTAATATTTAAAGAGTAGTGGACAGAGTACATAAATGCTCTATTTTTGGAGGTGAATGTGGCAGAGACATTTAAAAAATAATTTCCATGCAAGATTATTAATAGGAGAAATCAAATGGCACTAATTCCTATGATTCTTTGGGTTCTGATTCATTTTATACGTGTGCAGTGTGGGAGTGCAGTGGTCTGAATGTTATCTCCTATTCACATGGGTCATGTCCTTTTTCTGTTACCTGTGTTGTACTAAAATCCATGTGCTACACAGCAATGCAAATTTAATTGTGCAGTAGCACAGAAGGTAATACTGGTCAGGAGATTTAAAGCCCACCAAAAATGTCAACAGAATTATTTTTTCTCCTTTAAATGTCAGTCAGTTTTAATAGACATAATGTGCATACTGAAAATGAGGTAATTTTTTACCTTGCCACCTGAAAAGGCTTTCCAGAGTTGGTTGGACCTTCTAGGTCCTTGACACTGAGAAGACAAGATCACTTCAAGGAGCATTCTTTGTATCCATACCTTGAGAATTAACTACATCTGCAAGGGGTAATTTCCTTGGTAACATAAGATACAAGATCGCTGGTTCTGACTTCTATGAGTTCTCATGAGGTCTTGGTGCCTAAAATAATTTTGAGCTCATTTTTGAAGTAGGAGACTTGGAGATTTCTGTGGACTGCTTCCACTGTTGTCTCTTCAATTTTTTACCTGTTTTCCAAGGTAAAATATGAGAGATCACATACAGAATCATAGAATCATTTAGGTTGGAAAAGACCCTTGAAATCATCAAGTCCAGCCATTAACCTAACGCTGCAAGTCCACCACTGAACCATGTCCCTGAGTACCACATCTAGATGTCTTCTAAATACCTCCAGGGATGGTGACTCAACCACTTCCCTGAGCAGCCTGTTCTAATGCTTGACAACTCATTCGGTGAAGAAATTTTTCCTAATATCCAATCTAAATCTCCCCTGGTGCAACTTGAGGCCATTTCCTCTTGTCTTATCACTTGCTACTTGGGAGAAGAGACCGACACCCACGTCTCTGCAACCTCCTTTCAGGCAGTTGTAGAGAGCAATAAGGTCTCCCCTCAGCCTCCTTTTCTCCTGACACAGACATAGCCTGCTTGTAGAGATATGGCAAGTGCATCTGGAAAGGTGAGGTATAAAACATGTATTTGGGGTCCTTCTGTAAGTCTAGACTCTACTGCCTTTGTAGAACAAGAAGATAGAAATCTATCCATGTACTTCAATGTCAGCAGTGGAGTTACTAGATCTCGTGAGTTGGGTGTCACACTACAGCTATACTTCCATTCTTAGGAAAACCCTAGCTATGACATACTACTCTGTTTTCATGGCTTCACCATCTTTTGACTGCCCTCGAGGCTGTTAAGGCAGATAGCCTTTAGTGTTCTTGTAGTTCTGCCATGTCACAGACTTCTCATGTTACAAGCCACTCAATCTCCATCTAATTTTATGATTAAATAAAGAAGTCCTTCATCTATCTACTCTTCATCTTTAGAAGGCTTAGAGTCATCTTGTTAAGGTGGTTTGGTCTTGCCAGCAGTAAAAGCCTTACTGCCTTTCATGTTGCTTATGATTACAGCTCCCTCTTAGAGCTTTAGCAGCTAAATTTACCTTTAAATGTTATTCTAGAGTAGCTCTGGAAGTTTCTTTGGTTTAAAATTGCCCCGGAAGCACTAACAGTGTAGGATTCTGGGTTTTGTTTTCTCTGCAGCATTGAAGTTTTTCGTAAAAATACTGCTCCTAATGGTTGCTTATGCTTGAGGCTAGCATTTTCTCTCTCTGGATTGAGAGCTTTGGATTCACATATTACTGGGTTAGCTCCGAGAAGCCCTCCTGGTCTTGTAGGCAACCTAAGTTCTTTCAGGCTGATGTACAGAAATGGGGAGATACACAGTGAAGTTCTGAAGACTGTTTTGCAGGATTTGTGGGTGCCCTGAGATCAATTTCTTAACCTTGAGTATCAACAAATGACAGCTTTTTATTCACTGTAGGTATTCTGTATTTTTGTACATTGGCAAGCCAGACGTTTTAGGAAGGCTGTTCATGTTTTCCTATCTCCCACCAAACAGTTCTGTGACTCTTTTATTTGAGCACAGAAGATGTCTCTGGATGGCTGACTGCCCAACAAAGAGTCTTCTCCTTTGTTGAAAGGTCATTGAACTTGAGTTCAAGCAATAGCTGTGGCAGTCTTGCAGAGTCTACCTGTAGCTGGGATCTGTAGGTCTGCCACAGAGCGCTTCATTCATCTGGGCACTGTGTTTCCATTTCCATTTCAAAGCTGCCTTTGAAAGAGTAGTTTTTCAGTCTTCATTCTAGTGGGAGCTCTTGAACCTTTTTCCAGTCTATTTACACCATACAGTAAGTTGCTCACGGTGTTTGTACATATAAGATAAACATTGAAGGTGGAAGTTTGGCTATTTACCATAAATTCTTTTTCTTGAGATAAATTGTATATATGTGCATTCAGTAATCCACCGCATCTGCTCTCCCTTGATGTCCTTGAGGAACTAAGAGGGAGAACCATACCCTATCTATATCACTCCAACATAAGCGCAAGGGATGGGACCTGGGGATTGTCCTGCAGAGATGGCAGAGCGCCAAGTAGTCTTATTTTCAGTACTGGAGTACAAGAATGGTGAAAAATAAGTAATCTGTGTTTTGCTTTTATGAAGATACGAAGATGCTTCTTGGTTTTTTTTTTCCCTTTGTCAAATAAATGAAACAGGATTTTTGTTGGCCTTTTTTACACCCCCACCCCACCCCCACCCCCCTTAAAAATCATAAACATTTTGAGGGGGGGGGGGGGGGGGAGTCATTATTTTTTTTTAGCAGTTCTAGGAGGTCATGTCTGTCCATGTCTGTTATATTCATTTTGTTAAGGCATTCTTTAGGTGAGTGTTGCATACGTGTGGACATTCTAGCTGTGGAGACTGTTGCCTTTTCAACATCAAGCTATCTTGCTCGCTGATGTTAGTCACTTAACACAAGTTATTACAAGGTGCCAGTAGAATGGCTCATGTTTTCACCTGTTGTCGCTGGCCTTCTGCAAAGCTGAAAACCTGTTGTCCTGATGATTTTGTTACTAAAAATAATAGACACAGAGTTACTAATTGGAATAAAGTGATTAGTGAAGTTTGCTTTTCTGTATTACCTAATGTGATTGTGGCATATAGATGTGGTAGCCTCTGAATTAAGAGCTGGGCCGTGGAAGCTATTGAACTACAAGCAGGATTCATTAGTTGGCTTTAGTTGAAGATGACAAAATCAAGCAAAAATTATTAGAGGTGTAATAAGACATGGCCTACAAGGAAAGACAAATAGTATTGTTTATTTAAAACAAGAGAGGAATTAGGGAAGACATGATGAATTTTAAAATAACTAAGCTTAATTTCAAGAAGAGCGCAGAATGTGGGTTTGGTGGCATGAAATCTGTAAATTAGTTTGGGGACTTTCAACATTACAATTATGAACAGCATTGCTATTTTCCAAAACATCCTCCTCCTTTCCACACCTTCCCCCTCAGGAAAGGCAGGATTACAGATGTTCGTGTTGAAAATTTGCTCATCATTTTTGTTGAGGGAAAAAAGGCAAAATACTACTTCTCAATTGTGTAACACTTGAAATTTTTCATTTTACTTAAAACTTGTTTAATTTTTCTTTTCTTTTGGAAAGATTGAAAAAATCAATCTTGTCCAACCTATTTTTACCTGCATCCACTTCTCCTCTATATTTAGGCTGCCTAGAAAAATAAAGCAGAATACAGCAAAGATGCACATTATTAATGTAATTGTAGTCCAGTTAATGCAGTGTTTCAGGGCAATACGTGAACCATTTGAGGGTGTATGAAGTAAAGTATTTTTGATGCCATTGATCCATGGATAAGAACTCTCTTACCCACCAAAACCTCTTTTTAAGTGGTCATTTGGTTGGGAACTCAAAAATGAAGTCAGTCACATACAGTCAAGAAAGGAATCTTGGATTTGAGGGAATTATCCAATCTGATACAGGGTAAATGACCAAATAAGAACAACTATTTGATAACCTTATAATAGCCCAAGTGTATTTTTAGTCTTCATTAGCAGATTGTTACATACATATTTTAGAATTACAGTTTAGTCTTGTGTTCTAATTGTCTGTCTGTAAAAACGATACTGATGAAAAGCAACCATCTTAAAAATGTTACCAAAGGGAAGCCACTGAGATCGTATTTCCATAATCAAGTGCAGTCTGTGGTTTAGCACTGACTCCACCAGTAGCATATGAGCTATAGAGTACATATTTGCGTAAAATCCTTTTCATAAGTGATGTATTCATTCAGACAAATACATAATAAGTTTGTCATAATAAGTTTGGCCTCAGAAGGAGGTGTGAAAAGGCCGTTAATAAGACATACGGAGTAAAGGATGGAGTGCAGGATGGTGGCTGAATAGGTAAGTGAGAAGAAATAGCCTGTCCTATAGAAGAAGAGGCCTGCAGGCAATTAGCAGCCACTGAAAATGCTGCTGGTAAGCAAGGAGTCTGTGCTTTACAATACTGCCAGCGCAAGTGTATGAAGTACAGTGAACTGAGAAGTGAGGATGTAGGAGGCTCTGGAAAACACCTGATGGTTTTGACTGTACCAATGGAAATCTTAAATTCCTGGAAACTTCTTACATTTTCCTTTGCAGCATTTTTACAACGGATGTGAAGACCTGAATGTTTAATTTTATGTAGATGTATGAGGTGACTGTTTAGTTCAAAATCACCACACTTGTGATTATTTTGATAGTCTCGGGGCAAAGATCTTTGTTTAACAGAAAAAAAAATATTTTATGTTCTGAAATTGTATATTTGTGTTTCTTTTTAAAAAAACCCAAACAATTTCAAAAAGCACTAAATAAATAGGCGTTTGCTCTCCCTAATTATTCCATTTCGTTGCTAATGAAAAATGTACCTTGTCTTTTTTCCATACCATTTAAGAAATCTGTTCTTCCCACTGACCTTTTCAGAAGACAGGGTAATTCAAGTGATAATCTTAAGAGGGAAGAAAGGATTTTAAATATCCTATTTTTCAAATTAAATGGCATCCACATGTCTCACACTTGTGGAGATCTGTTTTACAGAAGAAAATGAACCTTCCCACTAGCACTGAATTAACTGGTTTGTTATTTCTGAGTACTGACACGAGGTAACTGTTCTGCACTCTAGAGAGAAACAGCTGAGCTCCAAAACAGTGAAGTTTCTATAATTTAAGAGTGAATCTAAATGTTTCCAAGGGTTATGGGAGTTTCTCCATGTAAAGTTAGGAGTTAAAGCATTATTGTGGCATCTTTCCTAATATTTAAAGTATATGTTGCCAGGTTTTCTAATTCAGAAGTCCTATTGACTTCAGCTGAAGCTTTGTCTGCATAAAAATTTATTATATACTTCAAAATTTGCCTGAAATGATTCATACTTAAGGTACTGGTAGTGGTGTTTTCATGTGGTATGAATTTATGGATTACACAGCGCGTAATTGTGGAGGAAGGGATGGAAAGCGTATTATACTTGTATTTGAAACCAGCACATTGCCTGAAAGAAGCTTCTGGTCCACAAGGTATATCTTATTCCTACCGAATACTAGGGAAGTTGAATTCTATCCCTTTACTATCCATTTCTTCTGTGTCTTCAGTCTGACTCAAAATTTACAGTTTGTTTGATTCAATCAGACAAGGTAAACTGCGTTGGTAAGTCCACGTTACAATTGTGGGACTTCTTAATTTGGAGAATAAACATCAATCTTTTGGTAGTTTTGTCTCCATTCAGACTGAAAGCAGATTCTGAAATAGTAGGAGCCTGTTGGATAGTAGTTCCAACTTTGAGCCAGGTTATTCATCCTGTTTCTTAGGTAAAATTACTGTTGAAATCACTGGCAAGTTTTTACAACTGCTTCCTCGACCCCCTTTTAAAACTTTCTTCTTCTTTGTTGTACTGTGTAACCATCCACAGCCTACATGCCCACCAAGTGTATTGCTATCACTGTGACAACAATCACAAATGTGTTCCCTGTTAAAACTAATCATGTTATTACTATAATGCTTTTTTTCAATAGTTCTAATCAATGTAAGGTAATTTGCCAGAAGGAAAAATTACATGTTTTATCCTTTTCATGCTCACTGAATTTTGTTTGTGTTTCCTCTTTTAAATAGTGATTCCGGAGTTTATTAGTCAAGTAAATACTGCATTGGAGAGCTTAAGCAAGAACACAGTGCATCTGTTTGATGATAACCAGTTTGTGGACATTTCTAAGAAGGTGTATGATACAATTCATAACATCAGATGCTCAGTCATGATGATTCGGGTAAGTTTTCTATTTGTTCACTTAATACTCGTTTCTGAGATAGTTGAGGACGTTTTCAGGAGAATTTAGAACTGTGTATGTGAACAATGCCCTTAAGCTCATATCCAGTTTGAACTGATCTGGGAAATTTGGATTACAATGAAACACACATGATTGTAACTCAAGAAGGCTAGGATTGTGTTGAGTACCAGATCAGAATGTTGCATAAAAATGTGTTTTGTTCTTTAAAAATACTTATTCATGTTTGATTGATAAAGATCTTCATTCACTTCATTAATTATCAACTTGTTGACTGCAAACCCAAATCTGCTTGTAGCTCTTCAACTTTAACCTTATTTAGTGGAATGTAGGAAAGGAGAGTGTATTCAGGTGATCCTGAGAATATCTTGTTGAAGTTTTGTCAGCTTCACATGAGAAGACTTAATAGCCTGATTTCTGTCAGTCTTACACAATCACAATCAATGTACTTATCCTAGTGTTTTTCCTGAAGTTCAAGAAAATGCTTCAGAACAGCTTATTTTTTAAATTTGAAACAGAATTTTGTGAAGATGCAGAATTTCCCCCAAATATCTTCAGTCCACAAATCCCATTTCAAAGGATACAACAAGTAAGCTGCAATATTTGTATGTTCAGCAATTTTGTTTTTAAATAACATTAAACATTAATAAGAATGTAGATACATTTTTCAAAGGAAGTTTGTCTTCTGCATTGTCTTTTCAGTTGAGAAGAAAGTAAGAAACAGATTCCTCTTTTCTTTTAAATATAAAAACATATTACAGGCTAGCATGGCCAGCAGGTTGAGGGAGATGATTCTGCCCCTCTGCTCTGGTGAGACCCACCTGGAGTACTGCGTCCAGCTCTGGGGCCCCCAGCACAGGAAAGACATGGACCTGCTGGAGCGGGTCCAGAGGAGGCCACAAAAATGATGAGAGGGCTGGAGCAGCTCTCCTATGAAGACAGGCTGAGGGAGTTGGGATTGTTCAGCCTGGAGAAGAGAAGGCCCCAGGGAGACCTTATTGCGGCCTTTCAGTACTTAAAGGGGACTTATAAGAAAGATGGGGACAGACTTTTTAGCAGAGCCTGTAGTGGTAGGACAAGGGGTAATGGTTGTAAACTAGAAGAGGGGAGATTGAGATTAGGTATAAGAAAGAAATTTTTTACGATGAGGGTGGTGAAACACTGGCACAGGTTGCCCAGAGCGGTGGTAGCCCCATCCCTGGAAACATTCAAGGTCAGGCTGGACGGGGCTCTGGGCAACCTGATCTAGTTGTCCCTGCTCACTGCAGGGGGGTTTGGATTAGATGACCTTTAAAGGTCCCTTCCAACCCAAACCATTCTATGATTCTGAGATTATAATATAGAAAATATTAGTGCATCTTAACATATTGCAGTGTCTAAGTTAAACAGTTTCTGTAGGAATTCAAATGTGCAAAATCTTTAAAATGTCTCATCCTTATTGCAGTTGTCAGTTACGAAATTGTTTATATACTGAAGAGAGATCCTGCAACATACATCATCTTGCCCATAGCAGGAGGAGTTTATGTGAGTTGGATTTACTTGGCAAAACAAACCAGATCGAGGCCGATCCTCTGTTAGGTCTTCTGATCAGTTCCTATTTCAGTGAACATAGGCTAAGACTTTTGGTGAGGACATCTAATTTTTTTTTTCTAATTCAGTTAAGCCTCATTTAATGCCTGCATTGCTCATCCTGCCTTCCCTTAGTGACTCAGGGACCCTTATTTTTTTTAGATTACAAAGTTGTTTCTGTCTGTTCCTCTGTGTGATCTAAGTCTTCTATATGTCCAGTCTTCTTGGTCTTGAACTCCAGATGATCGTGACTGACTATTCCTTTATGGAGTTTTTCGTTTTTGGGAAATGCGCTGAGGGGTGTAACAAAGCTTCAGTCAGTCTCTATGAAGACATGGACTCTGCTCTGCAGGAAATTGAGTGTGTATTCTTATAGTCCTCTGTGATGTGTGTATGTATGTGGACAGTCACTCAAAAAAAGAAAAAGATATTACATCCCCTGTACTTCTTTCTGAAGCATGAGGGGATAATACTTTCATCTGAAGAGACTGTACATGTGCATAACGCACGGTAAGTGCACAGCATACGTGGACTATGTAAGTGCATAGTGCATCTGTAAAATTGTAAGTCACGGCACAACACCTAAGTGGATAGTATTAGTATAAAGATTTCTATCAGTGCCATCTTCCACTACTGCTTTGCAAGTGCAATTTGACAAGGCAAGAAAAAAACAAGTTGGCTGTACCTGAAGCTGTGCGTGGCAAAGAGCAGATAGTCCTCCTCCTCCTCCTATAAATTGAAGAAGTTATGACCAAGGGGATAAGAGCCTCCCTCCACCTCTACTGAGCCTCCCATTATCCTAAGCAATGTATGTGTGTGCCTTAGAAATCAATGTGGCTTGGAGTGTATTCAACTGATTTGAATGTATTCAGCAGCCCAACAGTTGCAGAGTCCTGACAAAAGCTCAGGAGAGAAAAAAACAAATTAATTCATTAAAAAGGACATGTGCATCTTTCTACTTAATGAATGCCATTATTCAGACACTGTCATGAGAGGGGTTTTTTTGAGGTTTGGTGAAATGAGAGTCAGCTACTCCACCATCCCTTAGAGATACTGACTGCCAGCACAGAGTGAGTGCTGAGGAAACCCTGGCGTTCATTTTTTGAGTAAGGATGTATTTGCATTCCTAATTAGATATATTCCAGACAATGCCAGTTTCATTTCAATCTGCCTGTAAGAAGCTTTAGTAAATCTCATGGTTATTCAGACATACGCTGTTACCACATCAGCCAAGGTGAGGAAATAAGTGTTCTGTGGCCAACTTATAGGGGCTTACTGATACAGTGCCAAAGAAGAATGCGTTGCTGATTACAGGGGATTGCAAGACTGAATCAGGGAAAGAAATTGTTGATCAAAATATAATTGAGAAGTGTAAATGAACAAGGACACCAATTCACAGGGGACAATTTTTCAACATCAAAGTAAAAGCAGAAACTCTCCAGATCAGTTCCTCAGGAAGCGTTTCAAGCATGTAATTACACAGAGAGAATGTTTTTAAAAATAGAGCTCCTAACTGTAAAATGCTGCCAAATACCATTGTTAATGCAGATTATCAGATATGCTTTTTAACGTCCAAGCTTAACCATAGATACATAAAACATTCATTCTAGTCCTGCAGGTATAATGTGAATAACACTTGAGAGCAACTAAATAGTGGAAGGTGTGCTGCGCTGATGAGCTGTAATAGAAATGCCTCTGGAACTGCAGGATGCTTCCCTTAAGATGCTTTTCATTGTTTCACTCGCAAGGATTAATTCATTCAGTGGTAGCTGTTGATTTGAAATCATCAGATCCAGGACATATAGCTGCATGTGCTTACCTAGTGTCCACATTCCTCAGTCCTTTTTTGACTCCTGAAGCATCTGATTTTTGTTAAATTGTAGAGGCTTTGGGAGCTTGATTTTGCACCGGAACATTTGGGCATTATCTGGATAGTGTTTTAATTAGAATATTGCTGTTATGGAAATAGATTAGGGTAGATAGTAGAATTAAAGACTAGAATTAAAGTAGAATTCTGGCATGTGAAATATATGGAAAAGTCAAAGGAAACAGGTTGACAGTTTTTGAGACAATAGTATTAAATGTTGCATAATGTTAAGACTGATGTTAGAACTTCCTTTTTTTTAAAAAAAGGAGCTTCTATATGAAAGTGTAGTTTGTTGAAGAATATGAGACAGCTGGATTGAAGTAACAGCTAATAATATCCCATTAGGATATTAAACACAGTGGAAAGAGGTAATGATTTCAAATGAATAATAACTACTGATAGCTGAAGCAGTAATAAAGTCATCCTAACAGAAATACACCAAGAACAGTGGAAGAGAATTCACCAAGACAAAGCTTCATGAAATTCTTTGGTTTTATTGGAGGATAAACAAGTGAACTGCTATGAGTTTTCCAGAGAGGAAGAAGAGGGCAAAATGTTCATATACTCTATTCAAAATGCTATTACTACTCTTACGTTCATGGAAGCAGTGAATGAGGAACCTGTGTTCCCTAATTTTGAGAGGTGGAAAATGTATATTGAGACTGTAGTTCTTACCTGAGACAGTGCATCATTTTGATGCAGTTCTTAAAACTCCTTTCTGCTGAATGTGTATTCCATGTGCTGTTTGTTTCAGAATTCTGGCATGGAGACTATAGGTTCCCTTAGAGTTTATGGTGTTAGGCTTTTTGAGTGTTTCTTTTGCAGATGGTGCCTTTATTACTGTTGAGCAGCCATTCTCTGCACAACGTTGTACATGATCTTCACCCCCAGTCCACCCCCGACCCCTCCCCCCAAAAAAAACCCTGAGGCAAAGCATTCATTTTGGTTTTCTGTCATACCTAGATACTTTTATTTCAGCTAGATCCTCACTACATCCCCATTCCATTCCCTGTCTTCCTATTTCTTTAGCTAATAGTCTTTTACTGTGGATTTTAATTTCCTTTGCAAAATCAAACTCAGTTTAGCTACACATTCAGGTGTCTACAGCATGACCCTTTTTAAAATGTTTTGGCTACCTCAGAATACCTTTGGGATGGGTTCCCTTTTTCTCCTTTTGTTGGTTGCAAATTCTGGGTGGTTTTTCATTTTGTTTTAAATGTAAGAGTTCATCCATAACAGAGCTTGTGAGCACTTCAATACAGTTGATTTCTCTCAATAAGAGGCATCACAGCAGACTTCAATCTCTTGTATCCAGCAGAGTTACAGGAATTTTCAGTACATAGACTTCTCAGAAAGGAAGATAGCAAGTGTTGAAAACCTTCCTATCATCCTGTTTCTCTTTCAGCCAGTTAATAAGCGTGTAGTTTAAATTCTGCCTTTGCTTTTATTAATGACAGAATTATCCTACATATGTAGGGTTTTCTACCTGTTTTTACTTCTGTAGTAGGAATGAGTTAGATCCTGTCAGATGCAGGCAATAGCACACATGAATTGAACCTCTATTTAAAAGCTAGAGAAAACAAAGCAAAGCAGGGAAGTGTTTGAGAAAAAAGACATTTACTGCAGTTTTATAATTGTTTGTTTTTCCAAGAGAGCCCTGAGACCTCATAGGGAGGAATAACAAAGAACAATTCATGTAGTCTTGGTAAACTTCATTGTTGTTGGTCTGAAATTTATGAGTGATGCTAACTCATTACAAATATATATTGGGGAGTTTGTTAAATAGCTTTTTCTTCATTTTTCTACCCTACACTAATGCGCAAGAGGAAGAACTGCAGCAGCAGTAGTTAGGAAGCCACTTGGACCTGCACCTTTCATCACTTTCTTGCCATTTCTGACCTAAGTAGGTCAAAGCTGACCTTTCCTTCCCTCAGCTCCTTGACAACTTCCCTGGCAGAAAGCAGGAACTTTATTGTGTATTTTCACTTGTGCTCCCTTATGCATTAGGCTTCTGGTATAAACGTGGTTAGTACTTGTTATGTGGTCATCTTTTTTTGAACCAGGAGAGGATTTTCTTCCCTTGTTATTCAGGAAGAAAATAGGCGCTATACTGGTTGTTACCAAGCACGATGTTTCCATGTCCTACCTTCTTCAAATGGTACTTCCCTTGCTTATTCTATCAATCCTGTCATCCAAAGATTGATATACCTAGAGGCAGTGTGATTGAAAAAGGACATAATATCTGATGTCCTTTCATAAAGAACCTAGAAGAAGTGCCTATCATCTGTTAAGGATAGTTGGACACCTGTTCCTTTTTCAGATTTTTATCCCAAGTCACGTAAAAGGTGTTACTGGGGAATGTTATGTTTGTGCTGCAGAAACCAAATAAGAGGTGAGTTAAAACTGTTCAGTGCCATGATCAAATATGCATACTTGCAAGTAAAAGCCTGTGGCAGCTATTTGTCCCTGCCATATTACTTGGCTTTTTAACATCTCAAGTCAGGATCACCAACCTTGAGGTACCATTATGGGGAAAACTTAACTCAAAGCACTATCCCGCATAGGTTACATTTCATATCTTAATTCATCTACATACATATTTTCCAAAAATGTTTATGTTCTTTATCCACAGTATACCTAGGAAGTCATCTCATATTGTAGGAAGACTTACTTGTTTATATTTATATCTGCATTAGCATCATAAACTCAGTCATTATTATTATGACTCTACCTTGCAGATGTCTTATCAAAATGCTCTACACTGCAACAATTTTGGGACACAATCTGCATACATTTTAATTTAATATGCTGACATTTTTTTAAATGCTAATCTCCATTTAGTACCAGGTCAGTTTGTGTTCCCAAATAAATAAAGCCAATTTCTGTTTTTTTGGCAAACAACTACACGTATTATTTTGTTTATATTTCATGTTTATGTACCATATCACAAACTCTCAAAGGTCTGATTTTCTGCCAATTTCATTAGTTTAACACCTTTAATATCTTCAACAAATCAGTTGACTGTTCTGGTTCTCTGTATAATAGTGGTGCTGGTTTTGTTGCAACAAAATATAATAACAATATAACGTCATGCTCAGTATATAGGAGGGAGACAGTGCCAAGGGGCGGGATTGCTGCTCCGGAGCAGGCTGGGCATCGGGTTCCGGGTGGTGAGCAATTTGTACTGTGAATCATGCATATATTCTATTACCGTTATTAGTTTTTCCCTGTTTTATCCTCCTTTGCTGTCCTGTTAAACTGTTTTTATCCCAGCCCATGAGTTTTGTCTTTCTTTTTCCTGATTCTCCTCCCCTGCAGGGGGGAGGAGTGACCAAGCGGCTGTGTGGTGCTTAGCTGCCGGCTGGGGCTAAACCACGACACCCATCTTCTCTTTTTTATTCTTTTCCCAGTTAAAAATGTAATTTTTAAAAATCTGGCTTATGTTTCCAGTTTGTAAAGTGTCAGCTAATGGGAAAGATGTTGTGTTCTGTTGGTTTTTAAAAAAAGAAAGGAAAAAAAAAAGGACTTTATGGGTATATATAGACAAAAATAGTGAATGATTTCAGAAACGCTGATAAAGGGACCAGTGGTGAAAGTGTCAGCTGCATACTGTATCCATTACAATATAAATGTGCAATTATCCATCCTGGCAAATCTGCATTGTCTTCTGCCCAGGCTATACAGCCTTAGGCGTCAGCAAGGCTGTGAATTAAGAACTTCTCAGCAGCAAAGTAGTACATGGCTTACCATTAAAGTCTCTTAGTGCTGGGGTTACTGGTTCAGACAGAGAAGCCAATATGCTTGGTACAGAAATGGATGACATGAACAGTTTTGACGTGCATACTGCTTTAAATTTCAATTCTTCCCCATTTAGGGACTAAATTACATTGCAACTATGTCACACATGTTTACGTTTTTGATTGTTCACAAAATTATCCCTCTCTTTCAGGAAAACAGAACTTTCCAGAATGATTTGGTAGCTCTAGTTTAGTGGCTCATTGGAAACTTAAGCACAAGGCAGTATTTTTTCTGGAACATTAAAATCTTTGCTGAGAGTTTTTTTCTTATAGCAAGGAAAAGTAATGTGTATTCCTTCCTTGCCATTTGGGGCTTACTGTCTAATATAAATTATATTCTCAGAGAAATGGAATGAATATTATTCTGTTAAAAGGGAAGAACTGAATTTCCGGAACTAAAACTGGGAGACACAGCGAAAGTGCTACAAATCACAGATACTCTATTAAAATATGCATCCTGCCACATGGTTCACTGGAGTATGAGAAATGCAAGCCTGGAAATGGAGACTGCAGTCTCTCAATAGTGTTAATAGCTCGGGCTGTGATTCTGATTCTGAAATCAGCCCTGTCAATGTTGGTGGCAGTTCTGGCTCAGAGATCGTCATTGCTCAGTGTAAATCTGGCCATAGATCCCTTTTACTGATCATAATCATCTGTACAGTCCATGGCCTAGTTGAAATTTCTCAATTGCCATTATTTTCACTGAGGAATCATTTAACTGGTAGGATGGACTCTTTTTAGGGTGATGCAGAAAAGCAATGAGGTATATTGCAAATGTATTCAATATGTAATCGGATTTCAAAAACATAATAATTTTCTGTGTGCTAGATTGTGATCTCAGTTTTGAAGGCACAAGAATGGAGTAGCAGTGCTGTGGTCTGTGTTATTCTGTGCTTTGACATTGGTGTAACAGAGTTTAAGATCTGGTCCTGTTGTCATGCATGTCCTTGCTGATGCAGCAGTGTGACAGTGAATAAGGTTTGTGATGAATTTATTTATTTATTTAACCCTGAATAGTTCTTTTTGGTTTACATTTTGATAATTCCTTAGTATTCCATTGGTATATTTGAGTTCAGGTTTTGCTATTAAGGACACCTTCCTGCTTTTTTTTTTTTTTTTTAAAAAAACATTGCTTGTGAACTTGAATCACACCAGATTATTTTCTTGAAAGTGTGCTTGTAGAGTTGGAATGCAGAGTTGTTGAAGGCAGGTGGGCATACCAAGTAAGGAGGCATAGAAATAACAGTGAAACTGACTCAGAAAAAACAGAAACCTTGAAAGAAAATTCTTTGGAGAATTTCAAAAAAATCCTCCACTGAGCTTGATGAATGGAAGACGCTGTTTTTAAGTACTGCTTTCCTGAAAAGGTTCTATAGAGGTTGACAAACCAGATACTGCCTAATTACCTGAGAAGCTCTGAGGCTTACAGCTTGTTCTTAAAACGAGAGAAAAGAGACCTTTCATTATATTCAGTACCAACAAAGTCAGTGTATATTGATACTGAAGTGAAGCATGTTGCAGCAAGGGAGCACTGTGCATCATCTAGCACATGGATTGTGTTGAAATTGCAGTTTTAGAGCACTGTTCCTTCAATGTAATGTAGCTATTAGCTTTTGAGGCCCTCTTGCTGTTTGCTATACCAAGTACTTTAGTTATTAGGAAATTAGAGCAGTAACATTAACATAAAATTAGTTTGTTACTCCAACTGCTCTGTTATCCTGGTCTCCATGAAGTAGTCTGCATAAAATGATTATAGAAAATGTAAGAAACCAAATTATTCAGCAAGTTGGACAGAATTCTTTCTGAAAATAGAAGCCTTCCTTTTTCCTAGACATGGTCCAGCATGAAATAGTGCATGAGAAACGATCGTGTGTGCCAATCCGATTAACCTTTGAAATATCCTGAAATTTGTTACAGTGTTAAATTCACCTACAAAAATAGTAACAACTTTCATGTTATGATACGGCAAAGCATATCCATCTGAAGTACTGAGAATAAAGAGATGCCAGTAACTATCCAAAGTGAGGCAGTGGCAGCTTGGGGATACACACAGGTACAGTTATCTGTCCCTGAGAATGGCTTTGTCAACAGATGACTGCCTTAGTTAGCCCCCTTGCACCCAGAGCAGCTGCCTGGCCCCCATTCCAGCAACGGCTCGTCCCCTTACTGCAGTGTAATCAGGTTTGCTCCATTGGGATTGTGGCCAGCAGAGGCAGGGGAATATCATCATCCTTTCAGGGGCATTGAAATTCACTGGCTGGCTGCGTGAATTGCAGTGAGGGCTACATGCTTGACTGCAGTAACTGGTGTCAGATCCAGCTGGATAACTGACATCCATTGTTCTTCCACCTATATTTATTGTATTAATCATACCGCTGCCTGCCTTTTACCTTCTTCATACTCAGTGTGTAATTTGCTCATTGAGGAAATCAGATAAGCGGATGCCAGACAACTCTACGTTCTTTGTATTTGTTGCTGATGTGCTAACAGAATGGGTGTCGGTGCCTTTTGCCTTAGTGAGAAACCAGTCTGGCATCCCACCTGAACATGGCATGCCATGTTTGTGAGTTTTGCTGACCCCACAGGGTTGTTCTGTCAAATACACTGTGAAAATTTTTGTGGGTTTGTGAAAACTGGATTCCAGATGTGTAAAAAATCAAGTATGAGACTGAATTAATACTCAGCAAATAAAAGAACAGAGCTGAAGAATTGTTCATCGTTTCAGTGAGGAAGAGCTAACCACAGCAAGCAAAGGTAAACCCCTTGTAGCACACAGTTACGTGCTTGAAGTGATGTGAGATCTCACCAGTGACCTGGACCTGTATAAGTACTAAGCTCAGTTTTACTGGTCAGTGGCCAACAAATAGAACAAGCTTGTCACCTTGGTAAGCGAAGCCAGAAGTGGAACTTACCCACATTTTAAGCAGAGCAGCACCAGTGCAAATTGTGGCTTCATCTGCCAGTGTTGGCGTTTATGGACTAATCACTTATTTCTGAAATGGAGGCAGTCTCCAGCAGAGATGAAACCTAAAATTGTGTCTACCTAAGCTTAGGCTTTCCTTTCCCCTTTGCTGTTCCATTCCGTTAATATAGCCTTAAGCCTTGCATCTTACAGCTTCCACCATCTCAGACTTGACTGCTTGATTTGCTCTTGCCGTTTATAGGAAACTCACAGATCAGAAAGCAGATGACTCACCCTAGTTGCCTTTTAACTGCAGAAAGGATCTGCGTGAAGGGAGTTATTTTTTCCTGAATGAAAAGATCATCCTATCTGATAGTGTTGCTGCTGTGTTGCTGCTGTATTGCTGGTTTTGTTTGGGTGTTACGAGGTTTTTTTGTATATGAAATTGCACCATGCATTTTTAGAACATACTAGCTTTATAATTCATAGGACTCTTTTCTCCCTATAAAATTATCAACTATTTCTCGGCTGGTAGAGTTAAATCCAGATGAAATTTTAGGCTGTGTTTAGTTCATCAATAAAAAACTTCATTTTCTCCCATTATTTTCCATTCCAGAATACTCGATAGCAAGTATTACCTGCAGCCTGGATATTTAGAGATGGAATGATTCACTCTTACACAGTCTGTAGGATTGCCAGATAGCTCAGAGGTTTGGCAGGCAGCTTTTACCTGGCATAATTGGGTTTTAGGCTGTGATACATCTCTGCTCCTTTTTTGTTTATTCTTGGGCATGTTGATGAGCTCAGAGATTTATCTACTGCCTAGGCAAAAAAAAAGTTGAGAGCATTACTAACTGCCAGAAAGTACCATCCTCCACAAAGAGAAAGTGAAAGAACAATTGAAATTCATGTCAGGGACCATTCAACAACTGGCATGAATAGCTTACCGTGAAGACATAGGATAATATTCTCTGAAGAATCGTGGTGCTGCATCACAGGTGTAGCTATGCATTGTCCTGCCTCACATAGTCTTGTTTGTTTGAATCCTCTTCATTTCTTTTCCTTCCCCTCCTTTTTTTCATTCCTTTTCCATTTTCTCTCCTGTTACGCTACAGTTTGTCTCATGTTGTTTATATGCAGATTTACTTCTCATGCTTGATGCTAGAGTAGTATAAGAATTATCTTTTGTAAAGCGTGAAAACTGGAATTCCCACAGGGTGCCAGTCTCTTTGGAAAAGAGAAACTAGTGCATGAATACTGATTTTTATCTTGGCTAAAATAAATATTGTAATCAAGTATGAAATTTGAAGATACTAAACTATGTATAGAAATTGTATAATACAGTAATCCAATTCAAAAAGTCGTTAGAAGCGGGGACATACACACTAAAAGCTACCTTGGCATATGGATGTAGATTAGAAGATGGATGCTTAAATACAAATGGAGATGCTGATCTCTTCTCCCTGGAATCCAGTGACATAATGCATGGGAATGGTTCAAAGCTGCTCCAGAGGAGGTTTAGACTGGACATTAGGAAGCATTTCTTTACCAAGAGGGTGGTCAAACACTGGAACAGGCTTTCTAGAGAGGTGGTTGATACCCCAAGCCTGGTAGTGTTTAAGAGGCATTTGGACAATGCCCTTAATAACATGCTTTATCTTTTGGTCAGCCCTGAAGTGGTCAGGCAGTTGGACTAGGTGATTGTTGTAGGTCCCTTCCAACTAAAATATTCTGTTCTATTCTGTTCCATTACATATGCTCCAAAAAATCTGAGCAAAATATACACTTTTCCAAGGAAGCCATTAGGTGGTATTTTTTTACTGTACTATTACGTAGAATAATTACCAACTAATTAGTTGGGAAAAAATGTATTTTACCAAAAATACCATGAAAGTAAATTGATATCTTGGGGGAATTTAATGTATTTTTAACCTCTGGCAGAGCATACCACTGGACAGCGAGCCATTGCGAACTGATATATGTAGATGTTACGGGCCACATCTTCTGCTCATAGAAATTTAGCAGCTATGTTAAAATCAGTAAACTGTGGCAATTACTCTGCTTGAAGGTCTGACTCTTATTACTTTGTATGACAGAGAAATATGAGTTTGCCGATAAAACATTAAAAAGGGGAAATAGGTAAAGGCCATTCCACCACTGTGAGCAGCACACCTCATTTACCCATCTCACTGAGCCTGTATCTAGTCTCCATGTGGTCCCGTGGTATTGCACAGTTCATTGAGCATTCATGACTAGTTATTTCCTGTCTTTAACTTTCTGAAGTTGTCTTTTACCCTCGGCGCCCCGCCCCCCCCCCCCCCCCCCCCCCCCCCCCCCCCTTGGAACTGGATTTTTCTTTGCGAAAGTAAGCTTCCTCCTTCTCTTTTAAATCTTAAATTTTAAAGTGTCTCAGACTCATCTAGATGTTTGCACCTGATTTCATTTCCTTCTCTGTTTCTTATGTTGCCTCTATCTATATTAAAATACTACACTAAAAAACTGTGAACGTTTTAGAAACAAGCACTTCAAAGTTAGTAAATAGCACTGTTGTAGTTCTTTGCAAACTTAATACACTATATCGGAATAATGTGTTATTATACGATCCCTAGTGTGGAAGTATGGGTGTTTTTTCATGGTATCTCAGTAATTAACAACAGTAAATGTTCTTGCACTGCATTAAATAAGTACACCTTAATATCCATACTACCTGCATATATATGCATACTAATATGTTAGTATTTCCATGAAAGAAAATTTTAAACCAAATCAATGATTAGATTATGGTTTTTATTTAGGGTAAGAGAAAATTTTAGAGTTTGGATGATTGAAAAGGTTCTGAATAGTTTACTGGGTGATCAACATATAAATTAAGGCAAATAAATTTATGTAAATGAATTAGAGTATCATTTATGTGATCACTGTTTTCAAAAATGTTTTTTTTTGTATGAATCAAGGACCTATGACCAATTATGTGCAAAATCTAATCAATTGCTAAGTCTGGTTTTTACATTAAGTATTGCAAGTCCCGTTCTGAACTCTCAAGCGGTAATAACATCTACAACAAATTAATGGTAGTGTCCTGCATTAATGAAGAAATACATGCAATGACTGTTGGATGTTTTTTCATCTATCTCTCAGGATTTACACTATCTAATTAGAATTAAAGTGTCATTCCTGTATATATCAATTTGTATTTAAATTTATCATTCTTGTAAAGACCTTACTTGTACTCTAACAGCAGGTATTCCATAGTGTGATCTGTGCATAACAAGGTATCTTTACTTTTAAAAGTATTGTTTGGTAGCAGTATTTACAGACTTGAATCTTGTATAGTACTTGCTTCTATTTCCTTCATGTCCACTTACAGTTTAGTAGTTCAAGCACAGTGGTACTCCTTCAGTACTGTTTCCTGTGCAGACCAGGATTAACTTCAAGTAATTCCCAATGTTCATTTGTCTGACCTGTTCTTAGAAACATCGGCAGCTGGAAACTCCCTGGTGTCTTCAAGCAATCTATTCCACTCCTTCATTACCTTTAGAAAGTTCTTCCTAAAATCCGCCCCATGTGTCTCCTTATGGCAGCCTAAAGCACTTCTTGTCTGGTCCATCAAGGATATGGAGAACAGGCTATTTCCTCCTCCTTCTTGTTTCTTGTATACTTAAAGAGTGTTTCTTTTCGTATCATGCTCATGCTTGCTACGATCCTTTTCTTCAGCTGGTTTACCTCCGTTTGGAAGTGCAGTGCCCCACACTAGATACAGTACTTCCAGTGGAGGCCTCAACTCTGAGTTGAGTAGAAGGCTTATTTCATACGGCTTATGATCCACTGTAATTCTTAATGCTTTTCTGTAAAGCTTCTACTTAGCCACTCAGTTCCCATCTCTTATTTGTACAGTTGATTTTTCCTGCCTCAATTCAGTACTTTGCATTTGTTCCTACTGTGCTATCTTCCTTCCTTTCTCAGTCCATTTGTCAAGATCATGTTACATTTTAACACTGGCTTTATAATCACAGTCTCTCAAGAATTCGGTACCACCTGCAGATTTAGTAAGCCCACTCTATTCCATTGTACAAAGTTTTTATGAAAATATTGGGCTTAGTGCAGGTGCCTGTTGAATTCTACTTGATAAATCCTATCATTTTGACAGACAAATTTTGGTAACACTTTTGGAGTATATTTTTTAGCCAGTTACGTACAAACAACTGTCATAGCTTTGTCTAGAACCTATTTCTCTAGCTTACTTAAAAGGAGATCATGTGGAAGTGTACAAAAACTTCTTCTCTATCCACAAAGGGGCATTATCCCATCAAAGAAGTAAGTTTGATTGTTTTGCCATGATTTAGTCTTGATAAATCTCTGTTTGTTGTTACTCAGCTTGTTTCCATTCAAGTTTTCCTTTCTTTTAGCAGCAAGTGTCATTAAAGCACACTGTGTAGTCTCTCTGTATAAAGATGAGCACTGATGTGGAGGCTGCTCTGTATGTTTTTTGCCATTTCATAGAAGCATAAGCTCTGCTTCATATTGTGTACTGTTTAATTTAAAATACAGGTTCACCCAGTTCACAGGACAGACCTCTGTTCTGCTGCCTTATATTTTCTGAGTTGCAGATTAATATAAATGAACAAATTACTATTCATGTCGGAGACTTAGACTTTGAAGTGCTTAGTTTATTCATGAAAGGGGTATAGCTTCATTCTTGCTGTCCCACAGCTCTGGTTTGTGGAGACAAGAGAACATACTCAGTAGGGCTCTATTCTCCCCACGGCTTTTGGGGACCAGTAATTTAGAATGAAAGACCTCAGTGAAGTCAGTGCAATTATGCACATGCATACAAGTTGGAATTCGTGTGCCTTACAAACCCTTCCTCTATTGAGATACCTTGGCCATCACATCAACCATGTTCTGTAATGCCCAAAGCTGCCTTAGTTTGTCAGGGAAGTTTCTTCTCATTGCCAAAATTAAACTTCTTCAGGAGATATGAAACCAGATCTGCTTCTAATACTTAACTCACCGTGAAAGGGTTTTACTGAAATTACTCATGTACATGAGCAGTTTCCACAAAAACTTAAAATTATGGGTAAGCAGCACCGATGACAAACCAAATGAATTTCATTAATACTTTTCTAATGAGTATTTATCAAAGGTGGGTTTTTTTAAATGAAAAAAAGTCTTTGCGTTCCATTATGTCCTAGTATGAAAGACTTTTTTTAAAAAAAAAAAAAAAAAAAATTCTATTGCCATGGGATAAAAATGTTGCTGATCAGCTCCAGTTACTGATTGAATTTAGGCTGGTTGTGGTTAATTCGTATTTAGATTTGTTAGTTCTTACTGTTCATTTACTGTTCAAGTCAGATAATACTGGAGAACTCTGAAAGACCAATTTCACCCCATGCAACCAAGCAACATTTTATTGAGTTACAATTGGCTGCAGTTATTCTGCTTTTTAAATGCTTGAGTTAAAAATAAGGGAAGTGGGGTTTTATGGTCCCAAGATGAGCAGTGAGCACCTCCAAAATTCCCTAGTTGTTTAAGCAAATGCACTCTGATTTATTGCAGCTAGAATAATCAGAGTATTAGAAAATGTGACCTATGAGAAAAATACCAAATGGGTTAGTCTTAATTAGCCGAGCAAATAGAGCAGCAGAAGGGGAGAGAGAAGGGAAAGCTATAATAACCATTTTCAATTATATAAAACGTCGTCGCACAAGAAAGGAGAAAATCTATGTTACGTGTTCATAATGGATACAAAGAGAATAAGCTCTGACTGCATGGGGGAAGATTCAGCTTAGACATTAGGAAAACCAAATTTCATAAGATTTTGTTAAATTTTCATAGATATTAAGGATCTTGTGCCTGTCTTTGTATCATTTTTATCTGTGGCAGTCTGGGTTTGTATATGACAACAGTTATGTTGAATATCTCCCCTTCCATTTCACTGGCCAGCAGAGGCTGTCAAAGATGCATATTGTAAAAAAATACACAAAGGGAAAATACTGATCTGAATAAACTTCTCATTTGACGTGTTAGAATATTCCTTGCTGCCTTGTTTCATGTAACTTTGTCATGAAGCCTTCCCAAATTAAATCATTTCACATAGAAACCCAAGAATTTTCCATGGACTGTTAAATACATTAGTAATAACAGACAGTGTACATATAACTAATAAATATATTGTATGATTCTCTTTAGCACCTACTTTAATTATAACAAAATCATGTAATAAATAATTTGTTTAGAAACAAGATCTGAAATAGTTAAGTGTGCTTTGAGGGGTGGCTGGAAGCGGGATGTGTGTGTTTAATTCCACTTCACTTGAGGAGCCTACTTAGTAATAAAGGCTATCAGCCTCTTAAAGCAGAATTAAATTACTGATTTGTGACACGAAGGCTGGTTTGCACAATGATGTGTTTAATGGGTTATTTAGTTCCGCGTCAACTGACACGGATCGCTCAGTTGAACAGTTATTGGTTACTGAATGACTAAATGTGGGTGGATGCATGTTCTGGGCATTAGAAGCCTCTTGATAATTAAAAGCAGGATGAAAGTAACGGATATAGGATTCATGGCTAGAGTGGTTTTATTTTCGCTGTCTTAGTGTCTGGGAGGAACATCTGCTAAAACTGAGAAGTTTACATTTCAACAATAAATCATAGGTGGGTGTGAGTGGGAAGGGTGACGGTAGTGGTATCTGTGCATTCAGAAGTGGGCTATACGTTAGATTCTGTATTTTTACAATTATGCACAAATTTTTGATTGACAGGCTTATTCTGTGTGCCTTTTTTTAACATGATATATTTTACTTGGAGGTCAGATAGTAGAGAGGGTCGGTTGAGACTCGAGACTTAAGCAAATCTTCAGGTTGTAGATAATCATTTCATCTACTCCAGTTTGAGAAATGTTCTTATCATTGGAAATGTTTTGCGAAGGGATATATTCATCTATCCAAGGGAAAGTGTGGTGGTTTTTTTTTTTTTTTTTTAAGTATGATCATTTAGCATAATTCATTTAACAGAAACAGATGGATCTGGCATGTTAGAGAAAAATCTTTGATGCTGTGGCTGCCATTACTCAGGCTTTATTCATCTGATAAACCTACATTTCGTACGGGATTCTGAATCGTCTGTTTTGTCTGTTGTTTCTTGTCCGTTCTGAGCACTGAAATGTCTTTTTAAGAGAGTCAAACTTTGAGGTATTCACTGCACCTTTTTTACCTTTAACATATTGATGTTTTCCAAAAGCAGTTCCAGTTTTCTTATCTGCATTTCATAGGACAGTCTGCCTTGAAACAATGTTTTTGTTTTGGCTTTGGGAATGAGGCTTTGGGATATACTCTCCTTCTCCACAAAAAATGGAGTCTTCCAGGGAGTTTCTGCAGGAAGGCAGGCTGTATCACATGTTTTCAAAGCGTGATTTCAAATCTCGTGTTCACAGAAGTGGATTTATCTTACCACACTTTACTATTCCCTATCACAAAGAGTAAGCATTGTGGTAAGTTCACCATTAGGGGAGATTAAAATACAAACTAAACATTAAAAAAAACCACAAAAAGGCAAACAAGCATGAAAGATGAGGAAGGAAACAAGGCTTTTGTTGAAAGTACCTGGAACCTGTGACTGGATCTAGCTAAGTGGATCTTCATTGTAATCATGCCCTCTGCTTTGGGGGTTTTCCTGCCTTCCATGGGACTCCTCAGTCCCATGCATGGGTTGTTAACCAGCTGTGTCTTGGAAACCTCTCAGGATGGAGACTACACAACCTCTCTGGGCAGCCTGCTTCACTGCTGGACTGTCCTCAGGGGGAAAAAGGTTTTCCTTATGGCCAGGCTGAACCTCTCTTATTCCAACCTTATGCCTCTTACCTTTCATCCTCCCACCATGCACTGCTGCGTGGAGTCTAGCTCCATCTTCTTGATGATCTCCTCATAAGTTTTGGTGGGCTGCTGTTAGATGCCCCGAAGCCACCTCCTCTGTAGGCAGAACAAGCTCAGTTCCCTCAGCCTCTCCTTGTAAGACAAGTGTTCCAGCCACCAACTGTCTTGATGGCGCCCTGCTGACCTTGCTGCGGTTAATCAAGTGTCTTCTGTGTATTGAGTGGGGGCCAAAGTTGGATGCAGCATTCTGGGTGCTGTTTAGTAAGAGTCAAGTAAAGGCGGATAGTCACTTCCCTCAGTTTGCTTCCTCTGCTGTGGTTCATCCAGGATTCTATTGGTGTTCCTTGCTGCCAGGGCACACCGCTGGCTCATGCCCACCTTGCTGTCTGCCAAGACCCCCAGGTCCTTTTCAGCTGATCTGCTCCCCAGCCAGGCAGCCCCAGCCTGTGTTGTTTGTAGCAAGGGGTTCTCCCTTCCCAGCTGCCAGACTTTGCATTTATCCTTGGTGAGTTTTATAAGATTCCTGTCAGCGTGCATAAATCCCTATGGATGGCAGCCCTGCCCTTAAGCGTATTGACTGGTCCCCTGATCTGGTGGCATCTAAACTTGCTGAGTGTGCGCTTCATAACCTCCTCCAGACCCTTGGTAAAGATGTCATACAGAACTGGTCTTAAGATAGGCTTCTGTGGTACTCCTCTTGTTCCCAGCCACCAGGTGGGGTACAACCTATGAACCATTGCCCTCTGAGCCTGATCGTCCGACCAGTTTTTATCCACCTGGTTTTTTTCAGCTGTCCAAAGTCTAATGTCCCAACTTGGTTACACAAACTGGGAGATGATGTGAAGAGCCTTTCTAAATAATAGCCACTGTTCTTCCCTCACCCAGAAATGTGGGAGAAGGTAGTCAGGTTGATGAGGCATGATTTACCCTTGGGAAATCCATGCTGACTGTTCATAGTCACCCCTGTGTCCTTCATGTGCATGGAAGTGTGTTCCAAGAGGAGTCAGTTCATGATTTTTCTGAGGGACTGAAGAGGGGCTGAGCAACCTGTGCTTTCCCAGTTTGTTCCTTTGGCCTTTTTTGAAAATGGGAACCATTACGAGTTTTTGAAGAGTCAAAATACAAAGCATCTGTTTGGTTGCCTTTGGAGTTCGCCAGTTCTATAGTAATGATATTTTAGACCACTTTTAATATATACAGGTGTGGTAGAGACAAGTTCTTACTTTCTCTTCATTTTCAAATGTTCGAGTAATGTTTAGAAATAAAGTCTTCCATTTCAATCACAACTATAAAATTGGTAGGCCATATATAATTTACCTTATAAAGAATACTGGCAGAAGTGAGAAAAACAGCTGAATTGGCTTTTCACTATCTGTCTTCAAACAATGTCAGAAGTATTTCCATCATAAATGAAATGTCTTAATTAGCTTCCTACTAGGTGGAGCAAACGTATGTCAACCCAGCAGAGGGAACAGGGAATACATTTTACAGAAGCAGAACAGCAAATCAGTTGTATTAAAAACTACTATTCTGTTCTTGTTAATTATTAATTTTCTGAGTTTAAAATGGAAGCTTCTAAGACATGTATTGAAGTTTCCTACTTAATAAGCATAAGCAACGATACACTTTGCATGGAACTGTGTATCAGTTGTCATTGTTTTCATGGCAGGAAGACAGGGACTTTGATTACAACAAAGGTATATAATTGTAATAGCTATGTTTGATCATATATTCTGTTGTTGTTATTTGGAATTTTCAATTCTTTTTAAAAATGTAATACCAAAGAAGTGCTGCTTTGAAATGAAGTATCTGGGGAAAAAAGTAAACAAGCTTTCAGGTTCCCAAGTGAGTCCTCAGGTACCTGATAAAGAATTTGTACTTCTGAAATCTTAGTTTCTTTTCTAATCATGCTCTTTCATTTTATAAAAACTGCTACCTCTTCTATAAACCTTATCCTGCCTGTATCTTTTGACCCTTCTGGTTACGATACCATTACTAGTTGTGATTTTCATGCAACTTTCAAGTTTCCCCCAACTTTTTAGATTTAAATACATGTTCAGTGGTTTTACAACAGCGTAACTAGGTCAGTATTTTCAGGAGTAAAACTCTCTTCAAATTGTTCTCGGCATTAATGCAAGAGTGGCATATCTACAAAGTACCATCAGTGCCTCAAGAGGTACAAGCAAACTTCAAGAAAGGAAAAAATGAAAACAGGGCTGAAATACAGGTTTCCAGCAAAAGAAGTGTAACTTTGGATAGACAATAGGTGCTAAAACTCTCTGTGCCAATTTACTCAGCTGTGACAACTTCACAGTTTTTACTTTAAAAGGGTTTTCAGAAGGCAGTTCTCAAAAATTTCACTTTAAACTTTTCAGTTACACCCCTCTGCTCACATCCTTCCTATCTCCTGGGCCGTTTATTGAGAAGACTGTTATCCTAATGTATGTGCAGTGAGAACTGAAAACACAGGAATTGTCGCATGGAGTCAGGCTATTGATCTGTCTAGCTCTTTCTAATGGTGATTAATCTTACCTTTTTTGTCTTAATCTCCTGGAATGGAGTGTTATAAGTTGGCTTATTGTTAAACGAGCAAACAAAACCTCCTAGCATCCAGAAGTAATAAGGTAACTTTTACCCCATACTATGAGTTCACAGCATTTATTATTTTTAAAGCCTCAACTCTTTACCTTATAACATAATCTTTTTTTATTGAAAATACTTTCATCTTTCAGTGTTGAAGGTCATAATTTCTTCTTATCATTAACTAAACTGTTTGGTCGTCGCCAAAGTTTATGTTCTCAGCACCAATCTTGCCTTGAAATTACAGCTTAAATACATAAAAAAATCTTTTGCACAATTTTCTCTGTTAGTAACAAGTACTGTTACTGACCTGCATTTGAAAATAAACTGTCTGTAATGTGTACAGGCTATGGTAGGATAGTGATTTTACTATTGATGATAAATTCCTTGCCAGCAGTTGGCGACAGTACTGCTATCAAACATTTCTGGTTTAATTAATCAGTTGTTAGCTTTATATTCATAATATCCCAAATAATGTGGTATGCAAAAGATGTCATTTTAAGGGAAGTGTCAAAAATAGTTTTCAAGAATAGACACACGATCATTTTTAGTGATAAATAGAGGGGTGGTAATTGCCATAGCATTGAGATGTCGCAATACTGAGAGGATAACACAATCCTAAACATAGGATTTTAATTTGCCCTTTATAATGTGGGTTTTTATTGTTTGCAAAATAACACTCAAAATAGTTGCTTTTAGCAAAAAAACTGAAAAGATCTTTTGGTGAATAGATAGCAACAATTATGAAGTTCTTAGTAAATTAGTCAGGAAAAATAAATAACGCTTGCAATTTCTTGTTCTCCCTCTAGTGCATCAAAACTCTTTCTCTGGCAGCCTGTCATCTGGCAGAATTAACTGGGGGATAATGATGATATTGTGACTAATACACAGAAATATCAGACACTAGCTAAATATTTGCAGAGGGCCCATTTGTGACATGTTTACCATAGTTCGTTACACTGAATGACATACTGCTTGACATGATGCAATTTTCAAAATACGGGCATTAGTCAAATGTCCAGAGTAGAACAGATAATCTCTTTAAACCCATTCTGTTGTCAGTGAAGAACATACTAGACAAAGTCGCATCCTCCTAGAGTGCATACAAGCATTTCTTTTGCTGCTGTGGTATTTACATACCAGAAATAACTCTGTATTTGCAGTGGTGTAATAAAGAGATCACTCATCAACTTAGCTCCTGTTAAGGTGTTAGTCTGCACTGCATTTTAGTATTCATTTGGGAAAAAGAGTGACTGATAAGGGGTGTTGAAACCAAGATAAGATAAAGCATAAGTGCATATAATGACAGTTTAAAGGTCAGCATTTAATTGAATGTTAGATAAGAGGAGATAGCTTCCTTCTTTCACATCTTGATGCCTCTTTGTCCATTTACATTGTATGTCTTGAGATTTTAGACTTCACTCTGCATTATTTTTTAACAGCTGAGACCCTTTGTGTGCAGGAATGAGTGTTTCATGGGTGTATCTGAGCTTTAAAAATGAATGATCTAGATAAAGTTGTTTGGATAATCACTTTTGAGGAGGGTTTGCATATAAAACTTTGTGTTGGAGAAAATGCTGTAAAACCTAGTCAAACACATTGTTCTACAAAGCTTGGATTAAAAGCAAATAAGCCAAAGAGCACACTTGCCCCCAGTTTGGAAAGACTGGCAGAGATCTGAAGACAAAGGCCAGGCCTTGGTTTTATTAATTATTCTCTTTAAAACCCTAGTAGAAAAGCAAATTTAAAGTTTTGTCATCAGAGAGTGTTTTTCATTTCATAGATGAAAATGTGAAGGTAATTCATAGCCAGAAACGATCCACGTGCAGTAGTAATGACTTGCTATTGCGGCTTGAATATCAGGAAGGTGTAAAATTAATCAATACTTGACTTGGATATAGCCTTAGTCTTCAGTAGCAAAACCAACAAGAATGCAGATTGATTACAAGCATTGAAATGTGGGAAGAAATACACACTTACTTGTGTAACATGTCAGGAGTAGTAATTATAATCTTAAATGTGTAGGGACATACCTGAATGCATTTTCGTTGGGGTAAGCAAAGGTTTTTCCCAAATGACTGAAATCTCTCTTAGAATCATGGGCCAGGAGGCTGGGGCAGACGTCCCGTCCTGTCTCACACCTCCCCTTTCTCAGACAGCTGTTACACAACCGTGTGTGTACACTGCTCAGGCTTCATCTTACAATTGATTTCTCCCCTCCTCCAGCACCTCTAGGGGAGACTATGCAAGAGTTCTGCTCCTATGGCTGCTGGAAACCTTTTTCTAAATTTTCCTGTTTAAATTTATTTCCAAACTTTTTTTTACCGCTCTGCTTCACTCATGAGTTCGTAGGTTCTTGCTGACCAGTCTTGCACAGGACTTCCTTTTACCTCAGCAATCTTCCTTACATTTACTGGAAATTCCATGCTTTGTATGTTTTAATAGTGAATTTGCCATTTATGTCTTGTATTCATCCTGTCACTGACTACGTATCCCCAGCCCTCTTCCTCTTCTGTCACTTGCACTTGCTGAGACTCCAGTTTGTCAGAGGTTGATCATAGCCCTAAATACTCAACCTTAAACAGTACTTTGAAATTCCTTCCATTCTTCTTATTCCAGTCTTCAAGCTCTGCTATTCATCCCATGCAAAATTCCTGTTTATTGATATCACCCAGTTTTGTGTTACAAGCCCTGGTAGTCCATACTCTTACTAAAGACCAGTTCAAACATGCAATAACATTTTCCTCCTGTAGAATTCAAAACCAGCAGAGAGTTGCATTATGTTCAGTTTTCCCAATGTGGAATATCCATGTGTTCACACATGGGCTATTCATATAAGTAGATATATGTGTCTCTTAGGTATTTAATAAATAGTGGATCATGAAAGCAATATGAAAAACCATAAATCTTGTACTCAATTACATAAAACAGCTACCAAGGAGAGAAAACAATTAACTATTTCCATTTTCCTCTTTATTATGGTGGGGTTTTTTTTCCAATTTTCGATGCTTTGTGTCTGAAAATGACTGTGGTTTATGGCTTGTGATTTAAGGTTTGATAAATCAAGAGCTGCTTTCTGCTTGAAACTTTGTCCTTAGTCTTTAATATCTGGATAGTTTTTCTTCTGAATCCTGTAGTTCAAAACCTGGCAGATCTGGACTTTGGAGAAAATGACTTAGGAAGAACTCACTTGGGAGTGCACTCCTGTGGCTAGGAAAACGAGGCTTGTAGAAGAAACTTATAATCCCAGCCACAAATAAATTTTACTAACCTGAAAAGGGCATATGCATTATTTTTAAAAAAAAAAAAAAAAAAGATAGTTTTCTGACAAGATTTGGGCCAAGAGGGGCTCAGAGACGTGCCCACTTGCACTTAGACTCTGACCCAATGTTCTGCATATGAGTAAAGAATTGGAGAGTGAATCCCTATGCCAGTGCAGCTGGTAAGAGATCTCTGTTCTATAACTTGCGGTTTTGAAAGTGTCATATCAGATGAATAGATTAACGTTGTCATCTATGGAAAGCTTATCTGAGACTGTCGTTTAGAGATGTCTTACACTAGTGTCATTTTCCTGCCCTCTCTGCTCTCTAAGTTTTCTACATAGAGGCTGGTAATATTTATGTAGTTTGACTTTACAGAAAAATAGCATCAATACAATTCTACAAAATTCTATGACTCCTAAAGTAATCTTTTTTGTAAATATATGTAATTTGTTGTGGGGTGGTGATGATATAAAGCTCTTACTGACATGACCTAAAATTCACTTAAAAATAATGTGACTGTCTCAAAATTATTAACCATTCTGCCCTGTCACAGCATCTTTTATTCCATGTTTTATAGAAAAAAACCCCAATCTATATTGGAAATGTGTGATTGTCAAACATTCACAAGTATATGTTCACCAAGAAAGGAATGGTACTCTACTACCGTGAATCCAACTTTATGATCATTGGGGGGGGGGAATTGTAGCTAATGTTTAGAAAAACCTAAGAATTGCAATGTATTTCTGTATGTAGTAACCAAGTATCGTATAGCTTTAGAAAGTAAGTGATTTCTTTTTTCTGTAAGCCTCTCACTGAATCAAGGCTATTACCTGCCTTAGGGCCCTGGTCAGTGTAATCCCGAGAAGCTAAAGGTACTCCATTTTAAGACCCTTTCCGTTACTGGTCCTCTAATAAGAGTGTCTGTAAGTGTTTAAATAAAGTGAATTTGTGAAAGTTTTTTTTATTTCATGGATATCCACCCACAACAAAATCTGATCTTCCTTCCACACTGCAGGTTTTCAAACAACTTTTCATAGAATCATAGAATCATTTAGGTTGGAAGAGACCTTTAAGATCATCGAGTCCAACCATTAACCTAACACTATCAAGGCCACCACTAAACCATGTCCCTAAGCTCCGCATCTACATGTCTTTTAAATACCTCCAGGGATGGTGAATCAACCACTATCAGCTTGTTCCAGTGCTTGATAACCCTTTCAGTGAAGAAATGTTTCCTAATATCCAATCTAAACCTCCCCTGGCACAACTTGAGGCTGTTTCCTCTTGTCCTATCACCTGTTACTCAGGAGAAGAGACCGACTCCCACCTTTCTGCAGCCTCCTTTCAGGGAGTGGTAGAGAGCAATAAGGTCTCCCCTCAGCCTCCTTTTCTCCAGGCTAAACAACCCCAGTTCCCTCAGCCGCTCCTCACAGGACTTGTGTTCTAGACCCCTCACCAGCTTTGTGGCCCTCCTTTGGATGCGCTCCAGCACCTCAATGTCTTTCTTGTAGTGAGGGGCCCAAAACTGAACACAGTACTCGAGGTGCGGCCCCACCAGGGCCGAGTACAGGGGGACAATCACTTCCCTACGCCTGCTGGCCACACTATTTCTGATACAAGCCAGGATGCCATTGGCCTTCTTGGCCACCTGGGCACACTGCTAGCTCATATTAAGCCAGCTGTCAACCAGTCCCCCCAGGTCCTTTTCTGCTGGGCAGCTTTCCAGCCACTCCTCCCCAAGCCTGTAGTGTTGCCTGGGGTTGTCGTGACCCAGGTGCAGGACCCGGCACTTGGCCTTGTTGAACCTCATACAATTGGCCTTGGCCCATCGATCCAGCCTGTCCAGATCCCTGTGTAGCACCTTCCTACCCTCAAGCAGATCAACACTCCCCCCCCAGCTTGGTGTCATCTGCAAACTTACTGAGGGTGCCCTCGATCCCCTCGTCCAGATCATTGATAAAGATATTGAACAGAACTGGCCCCAGTACTGAGCCCTGGGGAACACCACCTGTGACTGGCCGCCAACCGGATTTAACTCCATTCACCACAACTCTTTGGGCCCGGCCATCCAGCCAGGTTTTTACCCAGCAAAGACTACACCCATCCATGCCATGAGTAGCCAGTTTCTCCAGGAGGATGCTGTGGGACAGCATGCTGACAGCTTTTGGCTACTGTGGAATTCTTACTATGTATAATTCCAGGACTGAAGCTGAAAGACTTCATCACACTGCTAGTCTTTGCCTGAAAATAAAATGTTCCTTTTCTCTGCTTTACCAGTGTAGCATTATGCTCATCTTTGTCCCCAAAACTGATCGCCTGTCTGTTGTCTTGAGGAAGTCTAGGTGTATTTTTCACCATCAGCATTATACTTCTGTCAGCTTGTGCACCAGCTTTGAGTTCTTTATTGCTTACAGTGTTATCTCATAGAAATTATTGTTGTTTTGTTCAGTGAGTGAAATCTGCTTGTGTACTCTTGAAGTAACAGAGTGCTATTTAAACCTTGTTTCAAGGCTGACGTTGAAGTCTAGTGGTTTATATACTGCTCTCTGGCCACAGAGATGCTTTCCCAAACAATACATATGTATCCAGGTGGATTTATTCAGTTTAATGTAATGGCATTACTATGGACCCAGAAATAAAAGAACAGAACCCTACAGTGTCCCTCTCAACAGATCGTGTTTATATATAACTTGACAGTAAAAATAAGCAGGTGAGAAAGATAGCAATTCCGGATTTAAAAAAATTACATTTGACATGATTGAAAACAGTAGAAGTAATGACCAGGGTTTTTTTCTGTCTGTCTTTTGGTAGGGTTATCTGATAGTCCGTCTCTTGTCATGTTTCTCTTGGCACATGGGGCTTTTGGGCTACTAAGAACGTCAGGATTTCCCTCTAATTGGAACTCGAGATGTCAGGCTGGTAGTAGATCATTCAGTAGCAGATCTGTCACCAGTTATGTTTTGAGTCTTGACCTTATATATATTTTTAGTTCTTTAAAATGTGAATCTACTTGATAAAGGAAAATTTTTTGAGTCCCTATTGCATCAGCAGAACCAATACTACTTTTTAAATAGTTCATAATCCTGTAAACTTTGTGTGCTTCATTGTGCAGTGTTTTGTTAATATGAGTAAACTTGCTTGTAATATTTTTTTTAGTGTCCTTTATATAGCCATGTTCATTAGGCTTTTATTACTAAGGTATTTATGATAAAATTCAGCCTGCATTAAGACTTTTTTTTTTTTTTAATATATTGGTAAGTGGGAAGGAGGAAATAAATGTGAAGACCTGGATTGTATAGAAAACTGCTCTTGTCATAGTTAAACAGTGTTTTTTGAAGGAGTTGCTCATGTATGGTTGAAAAAATTAGTACCCGAAACCTGTGTTGCCAACATAGATTCTTTTAGCTGTGGGTACATTACAGTACGTACAGTATACACAGTAAAAGTCATAGACTGGCCCAAATCACTCGGGGGGGGGGGGGGGGGGGTAAAAAAATCAATGGAGAAGAAGAGAGAAGAGGAGAATTTGGAGAGCCTATGAAAAGAGAAGGCTAAAAATAGAATTTACATTTTTTCCCAACATACATAACTGTTTGAAGGGTAATTTAAGGGTTGTGAAAGGCTCATCTGCTGAATGAAGTAAAAATGTATTTACCTAATGCTGTTGGGATTAACTTTCCTTTGTTGAGAAGATGGCTTGATATAATTAATTGATATCTGTAAGAACTACTTCTTCCTATCCACCTAAAGGCAACAACCAGACAGCCCTAAGAAAACATCACAACAGTAGAAAAGGATAGCAAATTATCATAATGCAAATATTTATTTTCATACAATAAACTGGTGTTGCTTAAATGGCAGTTGAGGTGACTAGAATGAACAGACAGTGGCATATGAAATAATGCCATGTATACAAATAGCAAATTGGGGCCACTTAATTTTTCCTGTAGTGCAAGAGCTTGTGCCACTTCATAGAATTGAGAAATGACACATTTAAAACTGGGGAAGAGGTGTTCTTTCCCTCCTAGAGCGCATAGCTGACTCGGAACACTCTTTGACATCAGCGTAGCAACAAAAATCAGCAGGATTCTGAAGCCTCGTACTCCCACTGACAAAATATTATACCCTTTCGAGGGCCTACGAGATCTGCTGTGTCTACCAGGAAGATGGGAGGGTGCGCATATGAGTATTTCTGGACAGTGAAAAGTAGTAGAAAAACTCTTAAAAAAAATAGAAAAATCTTTTGGGTCTAAAAACCTAGGCATCCCTTCTCGTCATGTAAAGGTTTCTTGTAAGACACCTTTGCCAGCAGCAATAACACAATATTTAAATACAAAGTAACTTCTCTAAGTACCAACTTTAAAAGTCAGTGCTTTAATTAAAGTGTGGCTATTCTGAACTAGTTCAAAGCTGTCTGACACAATTTGATTTTAGTTGGCATTTAGTAACCAGTGCATTGCTACAACAGGACTGGTTTTTGTTCGTGAGATGTTATCTTAGACCAAATTGTAATCTATGTTTGACATTAATACCACAGTTACTAACCATAAAAGAGAACCCATTTCTACATTTTTTTCCCCAGACACCTGAGGAGCTAGAAGATGTATCTGACCTTGAAGAAGACCATGATGCACGTAGCCGTACAAGCATTCAGACTGAAGGGAAAACTGACAGGGTATGTATCACACCAGTTTATTTAAAAAGCAATTTGATGAGGGGAAAAATGGTGGTGTTTTACTGTTCCTATGAAGCCACTTAAAGTCATGCAGTGAGTCATTAAAATCTTGTTCAACTCTTAATAGATGTCTGAAAATGTGCAGAGGGCGTATAACTGATATGTATGACCTGAAAGAGAAAAAGATGGTGTAGTTAAGTTGTAAATACTTGGTGAACATGTAAATTAGACAGAAAAATTCTTATGCTTACTGTATGAAATTCTAACAGGCTACCGTTTCATAAATGTGACTTGGTCTAATAGAAGCTAGGTTAATAAGGAATTTTTTATATCTGGGTCTTACTGAAGCCTGCAATGCGTATTAACCAAAAATAACCTCTACATATGAGAAAGTTCACATGCACAGAAGAGAAAGGGATATATCTGGAACCTTAACCACTGCAGTGTGTGAGTTACAGACCTTTCCTGCTGTGTTCATGTGTGAACCTATTCTATAGTTTATTGCTTAACTAGTGAATTCATGAGGAAGTATGAAAAACTTAACACAGTATTTGACAATTTCTGTATGTCTGCACGTTCTGAATCTGCTTTTCCTGTTGTATCGTCATTTAACCTGAGGACGTCTCTACATTACTGGGTTTTGTTTATTGTTTACATTCAAACATTTTTAAGAGCCTGAAAACATATTTGAGATAGCAAAAGGTTTCTTAGTACAAAATGTATTTAGCAAACATTAATCTTCTTTATGTTTCCATTTTAAATAATGTTTCCGCAAAACTGTACTCTATTCACAACTTTCTGAAGTGGAAAGATCCATGGGGCCAGAAATGTTGCCTTCATTACTTGTTTGCTCGATACCTAGAGCAGTAACAGATCTTTCACACTTGATTAATTCTAGTATTCCCATAATGGAAATTATGAATGATAGAATTAGTTGGGGAAAAAGCAAAACTTTTCAATATGAAAAGAATTTTGTCAAGAAAATGGCATTTTAATTCACATCTGTTTTTCAGCAAACACATTTTTTATTCAACACACACAAATATTTTCTTTATTAAGACCCTAAATACTAATGAAAAAACACTAACCAAAATGAATGCTTTCACTTGTGTTGCATATGTACATATCATTGTATGTTAACTGTCAGTTGAGTCTTAAAAATTGTGAGAAATGTTACAACTATGTGAAAGATCACCTTACGCAATCTTACTACTCAGTAAACATAATTGGCAATTAAAATACACTAGCTGCCCTTTTCAATTTAAATTACTCTTTCTAAATGTTAGCATATTTTCCTCACATTACAGGCTAAAATTTCTGTTGTAGTTAAGAAATGCAAGGTTTTCCTTCAAAATGTTATCCATATAAGATGCTATGAATTTGTTTGGAACGGGTACAGATGGTGTGCTTGCATATTTTCATAAATATCCCATAACGAATGCACTTGAAGTTTTTCTCTCGCTGGGAGAACAGAAGTAGTAGTTTGTAGATGTTTACTATCACAATGTAGTAACAAAAGATCCACTAAAGCTTTAAAAGATGACGTTTTCGCACATGGTCTTCCACTTCTCAGATAAACCAGAGTATGTCTTTAAAGGGAATGTTTTTTGAAAAGAAGACCATAAATAACACATACTTCTGATGACTACACAAAGCAAGAAGTAAATGCTGAAGACTGTTGTGGGTAGGGAGCTGGCTACCGAGAATCAGAGGCATAAGTTACTGTGTGGAGAGCTCTCTCTGGGATATGCTTTTCTTTGTACTACACACAATATATATAATCTGCACAGTCAGTGAATTTGGTGGGGAGGTGGAAGGGACCATTATTTATAGATAAACTATGGTTAATACGCCTGGAAAAACAGTATTTTAACAGGATAGGATGTACGTTTCTATTTTTTCTTCCATTTCTCCCCAAAATAATACAATTGCTGTAAATGTTCGTTTTGGGGGGTCTAGATAGCAGTCATTGCTTAAAGCCTGATTCTATATCTTTACTTGGGAACAGTTTTCCTAGATTTCAGATTATGCTGTCGGGGCATAAATGGCACATTACCCCCCAAAATTAGTAGAAAGTTACAGCTTTGACTAAATTAGCTACATACCCTCTCAGCCTAAATCAATATATTGACAGAAACCTTTGTGTACTTTTTTTTGAACTAATGTTTGAACAAATCTATTTGCTGCTGCAGCAAACATGAACAATGATTTAAGGCCTCTTTGTTTGGACTGCTATTTGATATTGATATTTGAAGATTTATACCTAAAACCTGTTTAGCAATATGAAGAATCTGTATAGGGAAGATAGATTTTAAGGTTTAGACAGGGATTGTCTTGTTTTATATTCTGTAGCAGATTTCTGTGCTATTGAGAGGCTTTTGCATGCAGTGGTAACACCAAGAATGACTGTGTTCCAGAAGTAGTATGGCAAGATTGCAGAGTAACCTTTTTTCCTCCTTGAGTTCTTTCTCTTGGGCATTTCCACTATAGTAATTCAATTTTATTTATACATATCTGTCTCGATACTAGTTCTGCATAACATCACTCTTGATTCCTCTTTCTTTGTTAAATGTGTGCTATTTTCTCCTATATCACATCTCTCACTGCTCCAACAAGGAACTAGTGCCTATGAAAGCGCCTTTTTTCTTTCTCTTTTTATCACAACATATAAAGCATGTAAAACCAGATGTGATGTGCATATGCCACTTGTAACAAAGGCTGCATCTTAACTAGCAAATCTCTTTTTTCCTTACGTAGGAAAAATTCATATATTATTAATTGTAACTTCTTCAGAATCTATATATAGAGAGTATAGGGTAGTGGTGAGATAGCAGGACTGAGATTTGACCTCATATTTATGTTCCTGACTCTGCAAGTGTATAGGTAGTCTTAGAAATGTTACTTCATTGATCTTTCCCTCAGATAATTCCATATCTCTAATATGAATATGATAGTGCTTACAGTACTGTCCCATACCATGGGATGCAGGTTAACTTGGGCAATGTGCTGTGAGATCTCTCAGTAATAAAACTGGATAGCAATACTGATTATTATCTGTAGGGTGGTTTTATATCCTTGAGGAAGATCCTTAGAACAAAATCCTTAGCTAGTGCACAAACAGGTATTGCTTGTGGATCCAAGGACTAACACAGTTTTTCTCAGCTGAAAGTTAGATCTTCCTCTGGTTGTTTTGTCTAATTTGTGTAGTTACTCTGCAAGCTTATCACATAGTAATTTTGCTTGAGGAAATTTATGCTATCATGATCAGTGTAATTCCATCGAGGTAGTTAGTGGCTTATTATCATATGATTTTGTGTTGAAGAGGTGGTCAAGTAAGAATTTGCCCAGTTAATTTTCAGACTTAGAAGACAATGTACATTCTGATGATAGAAGAAAAAATATTCTAAGTGTTTAAAGTTACTAAATGAGTGAAGAGAACATCTTAGCTTAATTTTAGAGTTACTGCTACAGGTTAGGTGCTCATACTGAAGAAGAGGCAAAATGTTTTAGCTCATAACGTAATCCCCTTAGAGATGACAAGAGCAGAAATGCTCTCAGGCAACCACCCACCCACATTTTTTTCCTCAGAGTTCTACAGACAGTTTTGTGAATACATAGACAAAAACATCTGAGAATAAGATCATCTTTTATACAGATTTCTTGCATACTATGTTTGCGCAACAATTCAGGGCTGATGAAGAGTTGACTCAGTGTGTATTATTGTGAATGAGAAAATCCAGGCTGAATTATTTTACTCTTTTATTCGTATTTCATCTTAAATACAGCGATCATTAAAATATGTCTAAAAATATATTTAGCCTTGAAAAGATGGCCATATAAATGTCTTACCAAACTCTCTTAAGAAGAGAGAATAGATATAAAAGCAAACACCAGGAACACCTATTGATACTTGCATAAAAAATTACTTAGAAGGGAAGTTAATTTGCCGTCAAGTGAATGAGCTATTCTTACTCAAGTAACAAATACTTTACATCTAAGTTCCTATGTTAATATAAATGCTGGCATACATTAACAGGAAGCGTGTGCTACTTTGTTAAAAAAAAAGCCAAGTTTAAAATAATTTTGTAAGTTTAATTTTTATCAAAGCCGCACAAGCTTGAAATCCTGATGATAAGAATTCAAGCATAATGTAAATAGCTACTGTAATTTTGAGTAGGTTCTATAAATAGTAATTTTGACATTTAATAGATGGCAAAAGATTCCCTGTCAGGAGTCATGGTCTATCAAAAGCATTTAATTTCCTTGCTAATTCTTAAGTTACCCCAACTTCAGTAAAGGGAAGAGATGAAGTTAATGAAGGACTCAAGGTTATAGCAGTATAATATTATATACTGTTACAAAGTAGGACTGGAAAGAACCCCAAGAAGTAGGCTAATCCAGCCATTTGTCCCAAGGTAGAATAAATATACTTCTTCCTGATACGTACATATATAAGAGCAATTGCATTGCTGTCTCTATTTAGCTCATTACCGGAATTGATTGCTTATTGGAAAGTTTTTTTCTTTATACTTCATACGTTGCAATTAAGCATGTTAGTACTAGTCTTATCCGCGAAGGACACAGAGGATGTGAGGTTTCCTTTCTGTATGTATAAATTTTTTTGTACTTGTAGAGGCTTGTTCGATGTCCTCTCTGTTTTCTAAACTCCAGATGAAGTAACTCCAGTACCCTTCAATTATCCTTTAAGATAGTGGTTTCTGTATGTATTTTTGCTCTCTTTTTCTCTCCTCTGGGTGCTCTTCAGCTGGTTAATGACTTCTTGGATTTTGTGTCCAGACTATTTATATTGCTAAATGCATTATGCTAGCTGTAGTCTCAATGACAAGCACTAGTGTAAGGTTTACGCTATTTCTTCTGTATGCATACCTTAGAATGAGTTTTGTATGAGGTTTGCCTTTTTAACAAGAGTACAAAATTTTGATCCAAATCCCAACCCACAGAACTGCTGATAACCGGTTTTGTCTCAGTTCCATGTATGTATTGGTGATTTTTCTTAGGTATAAAACCTTGTACTTCTCTCAGCTGCAATACATCCTATTATTTTTTCAGATCAGCTCTCAAGATCACTTTGAATTGTAAACCAGGCCTCTTACATGTCAAACCAGGCCTCTTAACACTGCAAATGTGTGATGTGTACTCTTGGTTCTGTCATCCACGCCATTAGTGAAAATACTGAATATGCCAGAGTCAGGGCAGGTCCCTTCAGAATTTCACCTGACAGATCCCTCCTATTTGGCATGCGTTCTTGATAAGTACTCTGTGAACAGTTTTCTAACCAGTATCACATCCACCCAATGGCAATTACATTTAGATATATTTCCCTGGATTATTTATGAGGATAACATGAGAACCAGTGACAAAACCCTAGCGAAGCCCAGATTTATCTTCATCTATAGGCCTATTACCCTGGGACAAGGAGAAATTAGATTAATGTGACACAATTGCCTCATCTAAGTCAACCTTTTTAGTGAAGGCTGATGCAAAAATGGCATTGAACAGTTTGTTCTGTTATCTCCCAATAGCTTTACCTCTTTATCCAATTATATTGTATCTAAAAATATACAGGAACTGACATGGCAGCACAAATGAGGTGCACTCTGAACTTGTTCAAAGAACGCTGGACTTCAGCAGGCGTGCTACAATTCTTAAAATTGGGAGAAGACAACTGGTGACAGGAGGTAGTAAACTTAAAAGAAATTCAGCTTCTCCCAGCTGTCAGTATCACACACCCGCACAGTTCATCTCTAAGGAACATCCTGTGTATTCACTTTGCCATGAATTGCTGAATAGCTACCAGTCTCTCTTTCACCTCTTTATCCAAACTTGAACAATTATTCGCTCAGTAGAAAAAGTGGGATGTTTTGTAAAAGGTAGTGGACACTTTTTACTCATTTTAACAGAATCACTTTTGACCCTGTGCTCTATTGAAGAAAGGTACTTACATACTAGCATTTAAAACACATCTGTATAATAGTATTTATAAGTGTCTGTCTTACGCTCACCTTCCTGGTAAAATAGGCTCAGCTGACGCGTGCGTGTTTTATGACAGTGATCCACAAAGTTTGTTAAATAAAAAGCAATTAAAGGTCACAATTGGAACTTTTTTAAAACAGTTTGATTGAAATATATTACTGTCCTTTGAGTGATTTGGAGGGATCTTGTTTGCTTCCACCAAATGTTCAGCTGACTCTGCAGCAGGGCAGCAAGAACGTAGATGAGATGGCTTCTTGCAGCTGCTGAGTTGGTGGTGGAATGAAAAGCTTAGCCCTCAACTAAGGCAAAGCGGGGACATGAATCAGGTCTTTTTGGATCTATGCGATTATAACTGCAGGATGTGAAGAGCATGTTATTTTGTATTCTTGCTTGTAAAAGCTCTGAAAAGTTTTTCATGTGCTCCATCAGTAGAGTAGGGTTTGTTTTCTTTGTAACCTACAAAATTGTAGAAAAACAGAGTTTTCCTCTTTTATTCTCTATAGTTAAATGACACAGTGCAACCTACAAAGCAGGAAGTGTTAAATAATTTTCAAAGGGAGGTTCTTCCCTTTGAAAAGGATATCTGGCTGCCTCTGTCTCAGGAGGAGTTTTCGATAACACAAGCAATTGCTTGAATGTATTGTGCTTCTTTCTGTTGCTTTTCTTTCCTTCCCGCCTCCTTGTAAGTGGGAAGAATTTTGATGGTGTGGATCTGGCCAGTCATTTGGTTTAGGGGATCAGGAAAGAAAAAATGCGTGTCAGTCTAAGAGAGAATAATCATAAGTTCATATGAAAGTCAATTCCTTGGAGCGTAGACAGGGACAAAGGTAGGTAGAAGGCCAGTTCTTTGGGTTGGGATCTCATTGGCAAGTAATACACCAGTGAGAGAAGAGTCAAAATCTTCACCAGGTAGTTATTCCTTATGTGTCCTCTTTTTTAGCATTATGTGGACAATTTGTTCTGACCTTAAAATTTCAGTGTCTGTGATAGTGAATTGACTGAAACTTGGAAGGGGCTGAAATGAAAAGAAACACCGATCTCACATGGTAAGTCAAGTTGCAAATGGGATGACACAAATAACCCCAGTGTTGGAGACTCCCAGCTACCAGGGATAAATAGCCTTCCAAAGAGTTAATTCAAAGAAATTAAAAGAAAAAAATAGATACCGGATTTTTTTGTAATAGAGGAAAGAAAATGATCAAAAATACAACTTCTCCTCTCACCTAGTTTTAACTGTGTTATCTGCTACTGCAATGAAAAACACTTTGTCTTAGAAGTAATGAAAAAATCATTTTCTCCTGGTGGACAAAATACACCTGCACTCATGTAATAGTAGTCATTCAATTTAGATCTTTACTTCACATTTACTATTATGTTGTCTATTTTGATACAAAATCATATCTGCGCTTCAAAGGCTGTGTATACAATTGTTTTATTTTGTTGCTGTACATGGTTTTAAAGCAGTATGAGGAAAATGAAAGAAAAGTCAAGGTCAGAATTGTAGTTTCCTTTGCCCCTTTGTTCCAGTGGATAATGTGTCTCATTCCACATGAAACTCATTATTGTTGGCACATAGCAGGATACTGTATGTCACAGTTCCCTCATTACAGTTCCCTCATTAAAATGTCATCTTTCTTGTGGTTTCCAAATCTAGGCCTGTGTTCTTGAACTCAAAACAGTATTGAAGCTGCGGGCTAGGAAATACCACAAGCATCCACCAATCAGCAAATGCATATTAGATTATAAAAAGGGGTACTTCTGTTCTCTTGACTCTGTAGCCCAACTCTTATTTATGTCTGTGTCATACCTTTCCCAGCAAGCGTATCCTACAGCCATGAGGAAAATGTGTCTTGGTCTTCTCCGGTCTGTTTTAGTTTTGGGTTTTTTTAACAAAACAGGAAAAGTATTACTTAAAATAGTTACACTTTCTAATTCTGTGACTGCAATTATAACACAGTTATACTTTGGGAGACCTGTAATTTCCAGTAATTCATATAAATGGGAAAATTAACCTTGTGACAGAGTGATTCCAGCATAAATAAAATCTCTGAAATGGCATGGCTTGAAAAACATACGCATTACTTCTTAAACTGCTTCCCCGCTATACTAATTATAAGTAATGCAGCCACTGCCATAACCTTCCATTTTATGGATGGTAGCTAATGTTTTACAAACAAGAATAAGTCACAAAATATTTATTGTTTAATTGGAGCATAATTACAGTGTGTTAACAGTTGCTGTATGTAACTGTGAGTTCCTGCTGGCCTGCGGTGCAAGAGGTGGACCACTTCACAGAGAAGGTGCTAGATAAAAACCACTATGGCAGTCGAGCCATCACAACCAGCAGGCCGAAAGGTCTCCTCGCTCCCTGTGGTAGACCGTATTATGAAGGGCCAGGACTGCCGTGCGGCCACATAGTATCTGAGCCGCTGTCTGCTTCCTGGCCTGGTTCTGACACAGGAGGTGTATCTGACCCTTGTCTGGAGCAGACTGATAATCATGCTCATGAAGAAGAATATTAAGTAAAATTTTAATTTCTCTCACCGTGCTGCGTTTTCAGAAGTTGTTTCACTCTTTATATATTAAATACTTCACTAATGCTTAAATGTAGGAAGAATACATGCATTCAGTATAGATTGAATGTTCTGATTCCATAGTCTGAACTTGCACAAAACACACCACTTCTCTAGCTGTACTAAACCTTTATTTGAAACAGTTTCAGCTGGTGGAATGTTTGCAAACAATCCAATCTGGAGCCATAGCCAAGTACAGGGCTGTGTCCTGCCTGAGCCTAGTTTGGCCGTGGGTTTATTTGAATAGTGGGTGTTTTCCTTTTGGCATTCAAGATACTTTTTTGGTAATCTTATTCACATACTGATTTCTGACATGTTCATCTATTTATTTATCTTCTTCAAAGACAGGAGATGCGTATTTGAACAATTAAGTCTTTCTCAGTTCTTAAAATGATGATGTAGAGCCTTCTCAGGAGAGAGGGCAGGCATACCGGAAAGTTTTAGGACTATTAAACCTT
Source organism: Phoenicopterus ruber ruber (assembly GCA_009819775.1). Taxonomy (NCBI): domain Eukaryota; kingdom Metazoa; phylum Chordata; class Aves; order Phoenicopteriformes; family Phoenicopteridae; genus Phoenicopterus; species Phoenicopterus ruber. Next base: position 5,734,371 of record CM020221.1, read on the forward strand.
TTCCTTTTAAAACCAATCCTACCTGAAAGAATATTACATTTTGTAATTTGCATACTTAAAAACAGTTAGGGTCCTTCATCCCTAAGAAAAAGGAAAATCTATCAGTCATATTTCATAAAGGCTCTTTGGAAGAATTTATTCTTCTTTCTCTCACTACATTAATATTAGTGGTTTCCTGGACACCAGTGTTCCCATTACACTGAGGTAATTTATTTGGCCCAACCCAGTGATGGCATACAGATTTTGAATTCAGAAGTGCTCCGGCTGGAACAGTTGGCTCAGGCGATAGTGTGTTTAAACTATATGTTTAATAATATCCGGTGACTTTGTTTAAAAAAAAAAAAAAACACAACACTCTGACATAGATGTTTTGCAAATCAAGTTATTTTATGTTTCAGGCCAAGATGACTCAACTGCCAGAGGCTGAAAAGGAAAAGATAGCTGAGCAAGTGGCTGACTTCAAAAAAGTCAAGAGTAAGCTTGATGCAGAGATTGAAATATGGGACGATACTAGCAATGACATCATTGTTTTGGCCAAGAGGATGTGTGTGATTATGATGGAGATGACTGACTTCACAAGGTAATTATGCAAAAAAAGGGTCTTCAATATTTATAAATGTTGGAGGCCATTGTCATATTGGTATGACAGGAAATACTGAGGTTTTAATGTCAGGTGACAGCGTCTTTAGAAAATTGAGTGGCTAAGCTAATGTAGTTAGCTTTACCACACTAGCTACTAGTACTGAAAGGTGGGAAGGGAGGTTTGAAGTTTTGAACTGTGCTTGTCCTTAGTTTATTTTTTTTTCTTTGTGCTCTTTTATTCATTTGGTTGGTTGGTTGGGGTTTTTGCACATTTTTAGCACTTTATTTCTGCTCTCAATGAAAGGGAAAAAGTAACAAAATAATCTTGATTTTGAGCTGTAGTTCTGTCTCATCTGTTGTTCTTTCTACTTGTACCATACCATGCTGTCAAGCATAAAACATACTGTACAGAGCATATGTCTGGCAGTACCCATTCAGACTCATGCATATTTTATATCACATTACTTGCTGTTGCTTTCATCAGAACTGTATCATGCTGCTATATGTAGTTTTAAAGAATGAAGTGTCCTATAGCAGATAGCTTTCAAAGCTGCTATTTCTTTCTGCTGCCAGTATATGTTCTGTGATACTTGTATACAGGAAACAGTTTTAAGTGCTGAATAAATGTTCAGTAAATTTCATCAAATTAATTGTACCAAAGTGCGATACTGGTGGTTCTTTTTTTTCCCTTCTGGTTACTAATAAAATAGTTGCTGGTAGGTAGGTGAAGCCTTAAAACACAACCATTTTGCAGGACACTTCATGTCTCATAAAATAAGTTGTTTCATGCAAGATAGGAAGAAAAATCTAAGCCTCTTGGACAAATTCTTCAGGTGTGTAAATTAACAGTGTTTCATAGAGCTGAACCAGCTAGCAAAGCTGGAGTCTGGCTTAGGCCTGTTCTGGGGAAGACAGTTGTTGCATTTTATCATGCTAGCACTTCCAAATTCACCTTCATGTAAGAGAGACTTAAAGACCTGCATGTTGAACTCCGCAATCCTTTTATTCTTTGTAAGAGTATATGATTTATATTGAGACCTTTGAAAAAGAACATATTGTGCCTTAAAGTCAGTCTTTACAATTGGAGTCACCTCCTTCACCAAAATTCTTTAAATTACTACCTTTAGATTAATCAAGTTTAACAAGGCCAGTTTATAGTCTTAGTTTTGCATCTCAGTTGTACACAGCATAATCTGCAGTTACAAGTTGAAGAGCAGCTCTTGTCCAGTGTTGCTGATATCCAAAGAGTCCACAGAGAACTCTGAAATGACTCCAGTAGAATAACTTACTTGAAGGTAAAATTAAAATCTGTTGGGAAGAGAGAGAGGAAATCCTCATTTTCCCTTCAGAGTATGGTAGGGAACTACATTATTGGAAGATGGATTTTGATTGTTCTCCTCCAAATTTTAGGAAATGTATTAATCTTTTTACTTCATAGATGTTTAGTCTATAATTTGAGATATGCAAGTATATACAAGTATATACTCCTGTATTATGTGTTTGATGCTTAAGTTGTAATTTCTTGGGGGTAGGACTATCCTACCAAGTCTTTTGTTTAGTTTCTAGGACTGTTAGTAACAGAAATCAAGGTCACTCTATAATACTGTATATATAAGAATGGTCTTACAAGATACTTTTGTATCTTAGATAACTTTACCTCACATCTTTAGAAAGCTGGTTTTGAATACGTCTATCAGTAATATGTTTTCAAGTTTTGTTTTTTCTTTAATGATGCCAGACAAAGTCTTGTAAAATGAAGGTTTGTATCTATCTAAACAGTAGGTGAACTCTTCCCCTTGCTCTTATTGTTGCTGGAGCAAAGGTGGCAGTTAAGTGATGAGGAACACAGCTGGCTTTCTCGCTTCCTTCTCCATGAAAATTTGGGGATGAATAGTGCAGAGGCCACAGCAAGCAGTGGCTCACCTTAGGGTTTGATCTCTCCAGTCTGTAATTCCAAGTTCTTGGACATGGAAGAAATAAAAGATTCTGATATTTTGTATTTGTTACATCAGAAGCTACTCGGTCAAATAGTAGATTTCTGTATTTGAGTCACTTATTACGTAAGCTGATTTCTGTTTTTCCTTCAAATGTATTACCTTGCATTCATTTTTATTTAATCTCAATGAGTGCTTTTCAAAGCTTTCATTTTTCAAGGTCATCTTGGCATCTTAGTGTGTTTGCCTGTGTGTATTGTCCTGAGCATTTATGGAACAGTAATATATTCAACTAAAACCAAGTCAATGTTGATATCAAAATAACTTGTTATTCGGACAGAAGGTAGTGAGAATGGTGCTGACATGAAGTATCGATGTCTATGCCTCAGATCATGAACAAAAATACTTCAAGAGGACTTCAGTGAAGGCCAGTAATAATCAGTGATGGCTCAGCAGAAGTTAGGACTGGTGTAGAGTAACCATCTGAAGTAGCCTATTATGGCTTAGCTTCCTTATTTGATTATAGAGGCAGATGCCTCTGGGTTTTTTTGAGTCTTGGCAGAAGGGACCTGCGGAACCTCATTTGAAACAAATCTTATCCTACTGAACATTCGTGAGCATGTCCTCTGCAGATAGACACTAGGCCAGGCTACTGTAATTTTATGTAACATGTATTTTTCCAGCTTTCTTTAAACTTTGTATGTGCTACATGACATAAGCTTACTGAAACTTGATGATGAACCTTGCTGCAGTGAACCGCTTTATAAATCATTGTCATAGAAAACGCTTGACGGATGGAAAAGTAATTGAGCAAGAGCAGAAACGTATTGTTGGAAGTTTGTAGCAGCTAACAGCAGCTGCTAATCTGTGGTATGAACATGATAATCAGGCCTGTTTATGCAAAACTGGTTATATTGATTACTGGAATCTGTTAAAAATTCTGTAAAAATACCATCAGATTTGCAATAGTAAGCTCTGGCTCTGATGGGCAGAGGTGGAGGCAGTGGACGAGAGGCATTTGCTCTGCTGAAAATGTGGCCCCCTATTCCCGTTTGGACTTCGCCAGACTTGTTGCTTGTTGGGGGATAACATAGGAAGTTCCTACCAATTTTACTCTGTCTGTTTGCTGAAGGTTGCTGCTGCTAGAAATGAAGTTTGGTAGAGGTTTCTTTCCTGAATTTTACTTTGCTGAAAATGAACTGGATTGTAGTTTCAGTTTCTTTAGGGGGGCTACAGTGAATAAGGCAAAAAGAGCCTGTGAAATTGTTCCTGTATTGCCATGGCTTCAACAGCAAAGCTGAGAAACAAGGTATCCGTGGGTCTGCTGTTGTTTTCTGTCTTCAGCCTGTAGCTTCAGCTCTGTTCCCATCTTTCTCAGGAAATACCCTCTTGGCTTGGCTCTGCTAGCTTCCCCAGTGGTTGACCAGAAACCTGTACTTCTGTCCCTCTGGCCTTAAGCAGAAATGAGCAAAGCTGGGAGTCAGTTCCCTTGTGCCTGCCACTTACCATCCTCCTCAATATGCAGGAGAGGTGCTTTGTCACTTCTCTGTTCAAAGGAGCTAGGTGTTTTCAGAGCACCTTACTGGGTCAGGATCTGTGCATACCTGCATCTCCTTTGAATGCCTGCTGGGCAGAACTGTACAGAATAGGGTTTGTTTGATTTTCTGGTACCTTAGGGATTCACTGAAGATGCCAGGACGTTTGGTTTCTTTGGCTAGAGGGGGTTTAAACGTACTTTTCACCTTCCAGAGTATTAGGCTATAAATTATCGGGAATTGTGAGAGATACTTTAACACTATCCCATGGATACTTTCTGTATGGAAGAGGAGTTTGCTTGGCTAGTGTTTGGGGATTCCGGTTGCTGTTCCAAAAGCTGCATATGTATTTGTCTGTTAAGTATTAAATATTCGTTGGATAGTTTGGAGACAGGAAGATGAATATTAGGTTCCTCCTTTCCACAAAGCCATCATTTCTATAGTTCTCACACACGGTGTACCCTGTAGCCTAGCAATTACAACATTTCTTAGCGAGAGGTGGCAATAGACATGGATTTATATTTCTATTTCTATGCACTGAAGTCAGACTTGGCCCAAATTCTGCCACCGTGGTGAGTGTTGGTTGGTTATGTTTTGGAGCAGGGAAAGCAGGATTTCAGTTCTTCATTCAGCTTTTGAAAGGTGAGGATGAAATATAAGGATTCCTTTGTCCGTAGCTTTTCCTAATGGCCATCTGAGATGACTTCATGATAAGCATTTTGTTTTGTGTGAATCCCATTTTGAATTACTAAACTCTCATTTACAGGGTGTCCCACTGTCTAACAGTGCAGCGTGTGTGATGTGATGATTGCTGAAGATACATTTAAGTGCTGTGATGTTCACTTAGGTGCACTTAAGTCCCTTTGTAGTCTTACATATCGGATGTCTGAAATGCCATAGCTGTAAAGGGCCATTACTGACTAGAAAATTCAGTCCAAAAGTTATGCCTGCTCTTTCAAAATAGAAGTAGTTCATTCTGGTTTTGAGCTCCCACTTTTCCAGGAGTGACAGATCTGTCCTGCTGTGTGGAAATACACTATTTTAAAGGAATAGTTTCTCTCTCAGCAATGAATGAGTTTTCTTCCTTTAAACTGAGCTTTTAAGTGAACATAATTCCTGGAAAGAATCTATATAAACATAGAGCAGTGAATTAATTTAACTCACTACTTAGACTTCAGTATATGTGACATTATTTCATTGTATTGATGGGGTGGTATCTAAATGAAAGATGAGAACAGAACTGGCATCTGACCAGGCAGACTTCTAGGGGAGTAAGAGGAGGCTAGTTTGGATTTGGAACATAGGATCTATCTGGGAGGCAGATACTGTGCACTCTATTTTAGTTTTAAATCTTGGCCTGTGAACCAGTTGGTTCACCCCAAACAGAAGAGAACTTACTTACCAAATATTTGACATTAAAGAAAACACAGTTTCATGGAACAAGGAACTCTGACGCACTTATGAGCAACTACATTAGGGTACAACCAGCATATATGACTCAATTTGTCTTAAGAAAGGCTGGTTACAATTTTTTTAAACAATTAATTCAAAGCTCTCTTCTGACTTTTAATGTTTTTCAAAGCTGTATTTTACAGAAACTGAACAAGTAGCTAACAAACAAACAGGCTTGGATCCATCATTGATTCAGTGTCCCAAATGCACTCATTTTTCCTTTCAATAAAAAAATACTTTTTTTTTTCCCCCCTAAGCTTTCTGACTATTGTCAAATTACATTATTGGTAAGAAACCTTGAAGGGCTTTTGAAATAACTGCTTATTTGTGTGTTTATCTCAAATACAAGCATGAATTGTGTTTTTAAACACATGAAAAAGTGTGGACAAAATTACCCCAAAGACAGCCTTGGGTTAGGGAGATACACACAAGTGTGTATGTATGTATGTATGTATTCTCTTTAGGAAGCAACACCGCTATGCAGTAGTCTCTATTCTCTGCCAGTGTTTTGGAATGTACAACAGGCACAATTCCCTGTAAAAGGAATGGAAGGGTAAAAGAATAGGGATTTTGGTGCGTATAAACATATATGTGTGATTATATAATTTGAATTTTTTTTCTTCCTTGTGTCCTGTCACGTTACATTTTCCCTCAATTCCCAGTACAAAAGCATGAATATTCACTGATTGATAATGTTTAAGTTTAAAAAGAAGTTAGAGCTTTTAATTTTATGGGAAAAATGTAGTTAATGACATAGGTCAGTCACACATCAATCTTCTGTCCTTCTGCTGTGTCTTCTGTAGAGGTAAAGAGCAAGAAATTGCCTCATCTACTGTCATAGTTTCAGTAATATTCTGGTGAAAATATTCTAATTTCTGTGCTGAGTAGCTAAAAATGTACAAAAAAAAAATCCAGAGGGTGTATGGGGGGGGGGGGGTTCTAAGCTTTATGAGTAAATGGAGCAGGATTTTTTTTTTTCCATTGTCACAGCAGGTGATAATTAAGAGGATATTTACCAGTAAACAGACATAAATCCCATTTTGCTCATATAAAGGAATATGTGTATATTTCAGGCAGTACTTAGAACACTGCAATTTTTAATTCATATTGACAAAGTAGCAAGAAAGGGTCAGTGGTTTAAGCAGAAAGGGAAAGCATGAGCTTGTTGAGAATAGTTTTGGTGGATAGTGTTACTTTTTGAACCTTACTCACCAAGGCAAGTTCCTTCGTAGTAACAGAGAACTGCAGGATATCTTCACTGCAAGTTTTTCACAGCACTTTGCTCATAGGAAAGCTACTACCAGGTCCTCAGATGAGATTCGGACATAAAAGGCAGAGCCTGCTGCCATGTCTGAGGTGATTTTAAAGATACACCAGAGAGAGACCAGCTCTGGTAACTGAGTTCTGCTAGGCTGTTTCCCAGCATGTCCTAATGGCATGCAGTCTGTGGATTCAGGATTCACAGTGCCAGGTTGAAGTCTCTATGACAATCCCTGTCAGTTTTCTGTGGTATAAACAGTAAATGAGAATCACTGGGCTTTTACCCCTACCCATTTTGTAGGTTTGTTGAGATCCCAAATGGGGCCATATGAACACTTTCCTTTTTTTAAAAAAAAAAAAAGTGCAACTCTTAGCAAACTGTTCAGAAAATGTCTCATATTTGCTCTTGATATTTGACATTTGTTTCTAAAATGGCATCAATATCAGAGTTAATATTAGAAAAATAGTAAAAATAGCAAAACAAATTAACAAGACTTGGAAAAATAAATCTAGCAAAGTCATCCCACAAAAGCTGTCCCCCTTTATCCTTATAGTAAGCCTAAATATAATTCTGCTTATACCTCTAGTACTTCCAAGGACTGCAGCTTAGCCTAAAATTTTCTCTCTGTACTACTCTTGGTTAAGACTAAGTGCAGCTGCCCAATCTAGGAAGTCTCCTCACCTGATAACAGCCAGAGTCTTCAGCCTTAATTCATCTGCTCTCCCTGGTCTTCTGGTCTTTGCTTGGGAAAGCAAGAGGGGGGATCTAAAAAGAAGATGGAAAGTCAAGATGGCAGTTCTGTACCTACTGAGATTTGAAGAGACCATGAGACAAAAAGATGTTGATGGAAGAGGAGAGAAGAGAAGAGGGATTCTATTCCTGTTCAAGTTTATCTGTGAAGCTCCTTACTATAACTCACTATTTGATTTACCTTTCCTAGCGTCCTTTTCCACTGCAGAGTTATCCATGATCCTGCTAGTTTCCCTTCAGCAGCCAGATGCTTCTGAAATACTATGGAGCTTTTCCATTACAGCCTAAAATCCACTGACTTCTTTGCCTTTTTCTGGCCCCTCCTAACCCTCAGATATCTGTCAGTTCAATACAGCTCCTCTCGCCCATCTGGAAATCACTCGCACGTCCCAGCTCTCCTACTCCGTCTTCTCCCTGGTCACCAACCCAGTCTGTCACTGCCACAAAAGATAATGGTACCTTTATTACTAAAAACCCTGAACTGGCTAAATGCCATTACATCTACAGTTCAACTTCAGATACATGTCAAAATTTCCCCTTTCCCTGCCCTCATTGCTTGTATCAGAGAATTCATAGGTCAGCATTATTTCATTAAACAGTCTGAGATGCTTTTGAGAGTCCATGGCTACGCAGTGTTTGCATCACAAGGTGCAAAAAGAGCATGCATCATAAGATGCATAAGAGAACAAACAACTTTCACTTTAAAATTAAGTATTTCATCAAAAATCACCCAAAGATTGAAGGTTGTAAAAGTTTTGTCAACAGTGATGTTGTCCAGCTGAGTCATCAGAAAGGACGGAGTTATTTTGGACAAAATTACTTTGGGCAAAGTAGGTGAACACTCCTTAGGGTTCTATCTTGAGCAGCTTTTACTAGAGTTAATTATATAAAGATGTTCTTTAAGATAAATTTATTTCTAAAGCAAGTACAATTTGGTTTTATGTGCATATTTGCATGTGTTTTATCATACATGCTTTGATAAACAGAACCACCAGGATTTGCTTGTTACAACATAGTAGATTAAGCAGATAAATTTTACTGTTAAAATGAGCAGCAGAATTGCATTAGCTAGAGTAGTGTAAATGTTATTTAAGATTTGGCAGTATTTGCAGGATACTGGCTGTCCTGCCAGAACTATGTGTAGTAGCCTCAGACAGTTGTTACCCTCCAGTAGAAACATGGTATCTCAAATTTGTGATGAATTGTTCAGATGTGTCAAGTTAAATAGTGTCATGTAACACAGAATCAGCTGATACTGCTCATTCTTCCTGAATGTCACAGAGCTGCTAAAATGTATACAAATTCAACTTTCACAAATAACTCAGGATTTTGAGGGCAATACCTGTATCTGTCCTCTTACCCACCTCAAAAGATATTGACTGAGTCTGAATTTCATGCATGGTACTCCTCTGTCTTTACTAGTGATATTTACATAGCATATGATAGTTCATATGATACTCGTGGATGCTCTTTTACCGCTTTTATAGTAAAAATAGTTTCAGCTGATTCCTGAAGACATATACCAGCAAATATTTAATCAGAAATGGCAATCACTATTCTATGATTTTATGAATATAATTCTAAAAGGTAAGTGCTAGATATTCATCCTCTGATAGTAAGATTTCTAAAAAAAAAAAACCCACACAAAGGCATCCAAATATATTAGTTGGTTTATACAACCATATATTTCAAAGTGATAATCACCTTGTGGAATGAAGTCTTAGAACCAAAAGAGAAATGTTTCGAGAAAAAAAAAAAACAACAAAACTAAACAGTTTGGCTCTATTACTCTCAGAGTATTACTCAAAGTATTCAGATACCCAATTTGCCTGCAAGTTGAGTGGATTTTTTTTTCCTGTAGTATGCATAATTAACTTCAATAGTACTATTGTTAAACAAACATGGTAAATCACAGATGTGTAGTCTGGTTTAGATATTTTTGTTAGAAATTACAAACTCAGAATTTACTTTTAGACCGTGACACAAACAGGTTATAAATGGATAAACAGAATGCAGCTAAAGAGGAGGTTAGACAAGAAGAGTAACAAATACAACGTTAGGATGCTTGCTCTTTTGCAGGTTAACAAAGCATGTTAAATACTCGTAAACCAATACAGCGAACAGCTAATGACCAAACTAAGGAGCGTAACATTGCTTTCTTTCCTCTGCAACATTACTGTAACAAAATACAGCTAAAGAATGTATAACTACCTTTAGTAAACAATTTTTTGCTACTGCTCACAACTAGACTAGAGATACTAAAGGGAATGGATAAACTAAAGCTCCATGTCACCATCAAAGTTAGAAAGAGGGTAGGTACATATGCATGCCTATACACATTGGCTTTGTTTTGAATCTGCATTTTTGCAGCCTCCTGTTTCTTTTGCGTCCTCGCTGTTGTTCCTTTAACACACTTCTGTTCTCACCTCTGCTGCATCAAACAAACCACATGCCTTCACTGTCAAAACCCTTAAGCACACCTCTTTTCTCTCATCTCTCACTCAGTACTGCTTCTGTGTCCAGTCAGCTCATAACATTCATATCGCCCAATTCCTTTAACACCTGTGAGGTTTCTTTTTTAAATGGATCCTTTCAGTGCTGTACTGTGGAAGCTTGTTATTCTCCTTTACATCTCAGAAACACTCCGGGTTGAGAAATGGACACTGGCAGGCATGTTAGTTTGCTGGGGTCACTTGCTATCCAGCAGTCCAGTCTCCTCTCATTGTTTATAAGTTTGTTCCTACCAAGTCATAGAAGAAATGAGGTTAGAAGGGACCTTTTGAGATCCATCTAGTCCAGCCTCTTCAAAGCAGACTAATTTCTACATTAGATCAACTTGCTCAGGGGCTAGTCCAGTAGAGCTTTGAAAATTCCTAAGATTGGAGATTCCAGCATGTCCAGCCTCTCTGGGCAACCTGTAAGTGTTTCACCACCCACAGTAAAGAATTTTTCCATCTTCATCTAACAGGAATTTTTTAGCTGCAGTTTGTGTCCCATGCAATAAAAAAAAAAAAGGTGCATATCTCTGAGGAGAAAGTCAGTGTCCCCTATATTCTCACCTTCAGGTAGTAGAAGAATGCAGATTATCCCCCTCCTTGGCCTTCTTTTCTTGAGGCTGAAGCTTTGTTCCTGCAGCCTCTGTTCCATACATCATATGCTCCAGCCCCAAAGCTCTGGACTCTCTTCAGTTTGTCAGTGTCTCTGTAGCACTGAGGGCCCGGTATTAGACAGAGGACTCAAGATGCAGCCTTGCAAGGGCCAAGTACAGGGCCATCATTTCTCTCAGCCTCTTGGCTATGCTTTTAGTAATGCAGCCCATGATGTGGTTTGCCTTCACTGTGCAAGAGCACACTGCTAACTCATGTAATGTCATTTTATGCAAAGTTATTGCCTAACCAGGTCATTCTGCCTCTGCACTGATAGATGGAGTTGTTCCATTCCAGGTACAGGACCATGTATTTTATTTTGTTGAACATCAAAAGTTTTGTCAGCTCATTTTTTCAGCTTGCTGAGGTCCTTCTGAATGGCAGCCCAGCCATTCAAGTATCAACCACTACCTCCTGTTGTATCACCTGGAGATTTCTGAGAGTGTATTCTGTCCCATCATCCAAGTCATTGATGAGGATGTTAAACAGCATTGGCCCCACTATCAACCACTGAGGAACACGGCTTGTAACAATTCATCAGTTAAACTTTGAGCCACTGACTATTACACTGTAAGACCAACAATTCAGCCAGCTTTTCACCCACTTTGTAGTCCACCTGTCTAGCCACATCTCTTCAGTTTCTCTGCAAGGATACTGTAGGAGACTCAAAAGTTTTGTTAAGGTGATCAAGATCTACTTCTGTCCCCACATCCACAGAACTAGCCATTTCATCACAGAAGGCAATTGGTTTGGCAAACCCACAGTTTGTACTTGGCCCTTCCTAATAATTTTCCTGCCCTCAAAATACCTTCCGTGAGGACTTGCTCCATAATTTTCCCCAGGACTGAGGTGAGGCCTTAGCCTGTAGGTCTGCACATCCTCCTTAACTTTTTGAAGATGAACTTGAAGACTAGCTTGGAGCTGTCTGTTAGTTCTTCTTTTATGTTAGCTTGCAAGTTCTTTGGCAGCAGGTGCCTAGCATGTACTCCAGTGGGTCCAGGACAGTGTCAGGTTCATGGTAGTAATTACTGTGATATCTGATGAGTAGCTTCTGCTTTTTTTGAACATTTAATCACACATTGTTGTCACTGTTCCTTCCCAGTCTCTCAAGTTCATAGAATCATAGAATAGTTTGGGTTGGAAAGGACCTTTAAGGGTCATCTAGTCCAACCCCCCTGCCATGAGCAGGGACATCCTCAACTAGATCAGGTTGCCCAGAGCCCCATCCAGCCTGACCTTGAATGTTTCCAGGGATGGGGTATCTACCACCTCTCTGGGCAACCTGTGCCAGTGCTTCACCACCCTCATTGTAAAAAACTTCTTCCTTATGTCTATCCTGTATCTCCCCTCCTTTAGTTTAAAACCATTACCCCTTGTTCTATCACAACTGGCCCGGCTAAAAAGTTTTTCCCCATCTTTCTTATAAGCCCCCTTTAAGTACTGAAAGGCTGCAGTAAGGTCTCCCCGGAGCCTTCTGTTCTCCAGGCTGAACAACCCCAACTCCCTCAGCCTGTCTTCATAGGAGAGGTGCTCCAGCCCTCTCATCATTTTTGTGGCCTCCTCTGGACTCACTCCAACAGGTCCATGTCCTTCTTGTGTTAGGGGCTCCAGAGCTGGACGCAGTACTCCAGGTGGGGGTCTCACGAGTGGAGTAGAGGGGCAGAATCACCTCCCTCGGCCTGCTGGCCATGCTTCTTTTGACGCAGCCCAGGATACAGTTGGCTTTCTGGGCTGCAAGCACACATTGCTGGCTCACGTCCAACTTTTCATCCACCAGTACCCCCAAGTCCTTCTCAGCAGGGCTGCTCTCAATCCCTTCATCCCCCAGCCTGTACTGATACCGGGGGTTGCTCCAACCCAGGTGCAGGACCTTGCACTTGGCCTTATTGAACCTCATGAGGTTTGCCCAGGTCCACTTCTTGAGCTTGTCCAGGTCCCTCTGGATGGCATCCTGTCCCTCAGGCATGTCAACTGCACCACTCAGCCTAGTGTCATCTGCAAACTTGCTGAGGGTGCACTTGATCCCGCTGTCTATGTCATTGATGAAGATATTGAAGAGTACTGGTCCCAGTACGGATCCCTGAGGGACACCACTTGTCACCGAGTTCATTGTAAAGTTACAAATGTGTTACTCAAAACTAAAAGCTTCTAGAACACAGCAGGTACTTAAGTTCCCCCTGTGAATGCTATCAACTTTCAAATAATTCAGTTAACATATGATATAATTTACCTCGTAACTCCTGGTTATTAAACTGCTGCGTAGGCAGTTGCTTATGTCTTCTCCAAATCCTGATCTTCTCTTCAAGCTATTACGCTTCCAGTTCTGGAAAGAAAGAAAATGCTCATCTGTGAGTTAAGTTACAATTGCAAAGGAAGGCTTTAATGGAAAGAACTGGTTTGGGGTAAGCTAATTTCACAAAATTTGCAGGAGCTGTTCTACTACTGAATCACTGTTGGATCTGTGTCAGCTGATGTTTTCTCCCCTATAAGGGGAGAAGGATAGACTTCTAAGTCCCTGAAATCATTCACTGAGAAAGCAGTCATACTGGCAAAACACAAGCTGTTCAGCAAAAGATCAGGACAGAAGGATGTTCTGTTACTATTTTTTCCTTCTTGGTGACATTACTACATTTCTACACTATAAGCCTGTGTAATTATTTCACTGTTTTTCTAATTGTTTCTTTCCTTGGAAAGGTAAGGCATTCACAATTTGGTCTTGTTTAAGAACTTTTTTTAAAAAGACACTTTCTTTCATTTATTTGGATCAAAACTGAAAGTGAACATAATGCTTTTTTATTATCGAGCTTAATGGTTACACTTAGACTTTTGATAAGAGTGCCAAAAAAAATTTACCTTGACATTTGACTTTCCTAATTTCAACTTTTATATTGCCAATGCTTGCAAACCTTTTTTTAATTCTGTTTTTCCTGCAAGAAAGCCAGGTATTGATAAAAGTAGCAGGGCTCACAAATGGAGCCTTTTTCATGTAGACTTGAAGTTCTTTTAAAAGAATGTTTTAATTGATTGGAAACAAAGAGTTACTTGCCACCTGGAATGGAAAATAACTCTTAAATTTCATATATACAGGCAGAAATTCAGACACATTTTCTCACAAAGAGAATTCTACTAGTCATCTGGTTAAAAGTCTATGTAAAACTCCTTAACTTAAAAATTCTGGTGATGGTTTGCTTTTGTGATGTTTTTAGTTGACTTACTGCTGGACTGTACAAAGCCATTTCTGAATCATTTCTTTATGCTGTAGAATGCCTCGTAGTCATGGAAGCTGTGAAGATTAATTCCACTGATTAGGACAATTACATGCTCCACATCCTAAAAGAATTTTATAAATTTAAGACCAAGAAAATGTGTTCCATTTTAAACAGTAGAAGTCCTGTTTGTGCTGACATGTTAGTTATACTTCATGTATAGGTAAATAAATTGTATACATAGGACAAAACAATATACAAATAGGAACACTAAAATATTTTTAGACCTCCTTGTCTCAATATCTCTAAGTCTAACTAGTATTTCCTTGAAAACAATGAATCCAAGAAATCAGATAAGTAACAGTTGTTGCTACTTCGCTATTTTTCCTGTAGTCCTCTGCAAAATTTCAATGAATTCCTCGCATTTTTAGCAATCTTATGAATAGTCTAACAGTTATTTTGGGGATACCAGTACTACAACCCTTACCATAAAAGCTGAGGTAAAAAAGTGAATGGATAAAGAGATGTTTGCTGGTTGGGCAAGGAGGTTAATGAGGAACTAATGTTCATACCTCATGTACATAGTCAAAGATACCTTAATAAAATAGGGACATACTCAAATACAGGAAAATCGTGAATAAGGCAGATAAACTAATCTACCCACCAGTATAAATCCATCCAGGACTAGAAGCAAACCAACTACAAAGTCACAGCACACATTACAGCAAATACAACTTGCCATTAAATTAGGATTGCATCTCGTGCTAGAATCATCTTTTCCCTTTCATCTTTAGGGACTACTATACTCAGAGGACAGAGTGAGTTCAGGACGCCTGAGTATTAGCTCCTGCCAACAGAGACTTAAGGAGTGTAAAGCAAGAGGGGTTCAGGTAGTAATTTAACGGCTTCCAGGCCAGTTTTTTATAGGCAGCTGGGAAGCCTGTAGCAGGGCAGTCACCTTTGCGCATGACAGACCAAGGAAAAACTACCTGTACGAGCAGCATTAGGCCCAGCATAAAGGTGGGTGCAGTGCCACCTCACAGCAGTTTCAGTTGTGCTCTGTAGACGTTCACCATTTAGCAGGGACGGGCAGAGGTGGTGTCAGCTCCCTAGCAAGGGGAAGCAGAGTGCCCCAGAGGTAATAGCTACCTGCTCAGCTGCAGGGTCAGCCAGGACTGCCACTCTGACTGGGGCTGCTCAGTTTCTGTCCATGGTCACCTTCCTCCTTGTCCTTGAGGCAGCAGCAGCGAGACCCCAAGGTTGTGAGGATATAGGGCAGTGTCACAGGGCAGCAAGGGCCAGCTGCTCCCTAAGGGAGGCAAGCCAGGCTCCAAGGGTAATCCCAGTGCAGACAGAGCTTGCACTGAGCACGGCTCAGTCCAACAGCATCTGAATGTAGCAAGGAGCACAGGGTGCTGGTAACAAGATCCATCAGCAGTCCCAGACAGGGTAAGCAGTGAAGCAGCTGTATGATCCATCTAGGAGCAAAAGGAGAAGGGGCTAAAGCCAAACTCCAGCATATCCATGAGGGGTCTATCCAGGAGACGAGCTACTGGCAAGGTAGGTCCAAAGTCCATCCAGAGAGTAGGGCTGGAAAGACGTATAGCTGTGATTCAGGTCAGGACTTGAGGGTGGTGCAGGCCAGAGCTCAAATGGGGCTCTTGGGCCAGTGGGCAGAGGCCGAGGGAGAAGGCCTCAGGTGAGACTGGTCAGGACCATTAAGGCCTATTGGTGCACTCAGGGCCATGGCAGCTGCAGCAGAGGAGAACTGTTTCTCCTCTATCCCTTTTCTCCATCTATTCTGATGGCTCAGGGGCACCTGGAAGGGGAAGCCAAGAAGACAGTGTCCAAATTGGACAATGTCCAAATGTCATGATCAGTGACATATTACAATTTGCTGTTCTTATGATAAAGTTCAGGGAAGTGACAGTTTCTGTAGCATTCTCCAGTTGGCACATCACTGAGCGGCCTGCCTTTTGAACTTCAGTGGCTTGATGCAAGACTTGTTTTTCTGTTTATTTTGCTCAAGCTGTTGTTGGGTAAGAACGCCCAGCAATGTCTCCTAGAGAAATAAAGAAGCAGTCACTAAAAAGGCAAAGCACCTCTCCCAGCATTTTTCCCCTTTAAAATGTAGGCCTATTTTTATGGAATTTATTTGCTATATTTTGTATGTGCTGTATATTTTTTGCTATAACACCATATGTTCAGGTTCCTCCTGAATTAATTAGCAGAAATTAGAAGCTTAAACCTTTGGAGAGTTTCCAAGAAATAAAGACTGGAAACTTTTGCAGTTATCAGCCCCTTCATTGGAAGTGTAGGCACATCAGCAAATTAATTATGACCAGAAATTTAACATAAAATATTAGTTACTTTTTTTTTCTTTGAATTTAATGCTGATTCAACTGAAAATTGTGCCTACTTCTACAAGAGATCAGTCACATTCAGAGTATGATGTACACCTGCATTTTTCTTGACTATTTATTGTCCAAGGGTGAAAAAAACAGATTTATGGCAGTTGACCTGGCTGGTGTTTGTGAAATAGAAGACTGGAGTTTTAATTGTCAAGGCAGAGTTTGTGAACATGATAATATAGATAGTACCCAATGTGGGTACATAAAAATGAGTGGTAACCCTTAAAAGAACGAAGGCAAATAGTAGTTGCAGATAGTGAAATAGAACAGATCAGTGGGATGTTATTTATGAAGTGAAAGGGAGTGCTTTTGGTGCTGTGTAGGCTTTGCGGTGCTGGTCGCCACAGTTTGCAGATACTCTTCAGAGGTTTGCTCTTGATTACCAGGATGAGATGAATCTCGTAAAGGGATGTTGCTTTCTGGGCTGCTGCTCTGATCTTAGTGAGAAGGCAAGTGGGCAGTCTGGAGAAAAGGGAATGAGGAAGGTTTGCAGTCAGGGACTTCTCTGCATTCTTCTTCCCTCTTCTTTACCCTTAGAAGCAATGCTATCAACTTCGTATTTCAAGGCTTCTCTATCAGAATGTAAAACATGAAAAAATTTTGAGGGAGTAAGTCATATTTTCCAAAGCAAAGAGATTTTGTAGTATTTTTATAAGAATCACTTACTTCAAGCAAATTATGTTCTTTTACGTTCACGTGTACAGTAAGTCATAAGCACTGGAGAAAAATTAGGCTTTAGCCCTTCGTGTTCTGGACATATCCTATATCCTTTAACATGTAGATGAGATGAAGGCACAGCACACCCTAAAAAGCAGGTTTTATGGGGGTACCCAGCCATATCCAAATCAGCTAGAGGCTCTCCAAATTGTGTGCCTGGCTTTGGTCGTTTGGTGTATCAGAAGTACATTATAGGATGGGGAAAGGAAGTATGGTTAGAATTTTCAGTATATGACTTCAGTCTTTCCTAAAGGATTATTTTACTATTATTTTCCCCTCTTCCCAAAACCGGGTTATAGGCCAGCTGTTCGACAGCACCGTATCACTTGCTATAGTCACCCTCCTCTGTGCAGATGAAGCCATGGTTATTTCAGAGAGATAAGGCCTTCATCTTCATAAAATCAATTCACCTATATTCTTTCTCCTCCTGCTGTTCACCGTACCAAATGTCTAACTTTCGTCTGTCTGAGTGATCAATCCACAGGAAATAATTTCCGTTGAACCTTTGGTTTCTTTATGGCAAAGAGTCAAGCTGAGATGGAGTTGCCATCTAATAAAATATAATTGTTCCCAGAAGCTACAGGGCTAGAAGCAGCCTTACTGTATTTTCTATATGATTCATTTTATTTAGTATCCTTTTAGTTTAGTTTTCTTTTTTGAATATGCATACTTCTGAGAAAAACTACTTACAAATGCTCACCTTGGTGAACAACAGAAACAGTGCTGAATTGCTGTGTTTTCTGCTAAAAATATGACTGGAGTCTGTTCCAACCTTTTTTAATTAAACTGGGACCTTTCAGGGTTCACACAGCCTGCCAATGGTTTTCTCACTTTTTTCTTCAACAGTATACAGCGTTTTTTAACACACATTTTTTATTCAGTGCCTTTGGCGGCTGCTGTTTTGGTACCCTTGGGGATTAAAACTCTGTCTTTCTCCTTAAAATGGCACTGGTAGTGGCATTCAGTTTCTCATTCTGCCTCAGACCTGATGTAGTACTACTGTTCATAAAGGTTAGCAAATAGTTTTGCCTCTCCATCCTACTATATTCTTGACACCTTTGAGGCATAATAGTGTAGGGCAGAAAGAGGTATGCCCGTACCGAGCCTCTGGCCCAAACTCCTCACTGCCCTGACACCAGCTGAGAGCAGATTTCAGCTTTCTCAGTATGAAAGTGGCATTCCCCTTCTCATGGCCTGTGTTCTGTGTAGAGACATACCTCTGGCTAGCTGGAAAGGTGGTTAAATGAGAAATGATGGACAAAGCTTGTGTTTGGATGGACTGGTTTGTAGCGCTAGATTTTCTGTAAGCCAGATGGCCACTGCAGTGAGGCATGTTCACACAAATACAGTAAGACCTGCTCAGAGCACGGTGCTGCCTCCCTGCACCAGATCTTGTTTTCATCAGCCAAGTTGAAGTACGAGCAGAGTAGGTGCCCTTCTGTCTGCCACAGACCATATGGTCAGGGGAATTATTGCTGCTTCAAGGCTGATTTGCAGAATGACCACAGCCAGTTGACCACTTGGAGGTCAGTATCTGGGGATATGGAGGGTGTGTGACCTTAATGTGAGTAAACATGATGTGGGTATTTGGGAATATCCAGGTCAGGCAAATGTAGTCTTAATGCAGCATACGCCCAACAAGCAGTAATACCGTGGTTTCTTTATTGAAAGATTGCATCACAGCTGTTACCTGAGCTGGTAGAATATGGCAAGAGGTAGAAATGTAGAGGGCTCTGTATCACAGATGGCAAATGTAAGATTTTCTTTCACAGTATTTTCCCATACCTGTCTCAATCCTGAACTGTTAAGGTCATCTGAGAGCTGTTGTTACTGTCAGCAAGTAGTGGATCAAACAATTCCACTGGTTCTGTGTGCTCTGTGATGGCAGAGGGGAGGAGTGACGCTGTTCAGTATACCCTGCCCTGGGTGGGTGAGAGTTAATGGAAGGAGTCTCAGAGTTCAGCAGGGTATCTTCATTTCATGGTGAGCTTACTGAAAAGCTGTTGTTTACAACAGCTGTAGTCATACCTGCTATAGTCATATTTGTTTCACAGACCATTGAGATCATCCCTACATATGCATCTCTATTACTCCCTAAAAGTAGTAGCTGATACTGTCATTGAGGTCATCTTTAGATTTATGGAAAGGCCACACGTCATCAACACACTGAGAAGCAAAATAAATAAAATACAACCAAAGCTGTAAAGGAGGAGGGGAGGGGGGTTGTGAGCGCACTTTGTGCCACACACCTACCCCCAGGAGTGTGTGGTGTCCTGGAGATAGTGTGCTTCTGATCAGTGTTGTGTCAGAG
This sequence comes from Phoenicopterus ruber ruber, assembly GCA_009819775.1. NCBI lineage: Eukaryota > Metazoa > Chordata > Aves > Phoenicopteriformes > Phoenicopteridae > Phoenicopterus > Phoenicopterus ruber. Next base: position 5,753,676 of record CM020221.1, read on the forward strand.
GAAGGAAGCAGAGGAATGTAGTTTCTGCCTTTCACCATTCAGGTCAGCTTCCCACTTCCACCTGGATGACTTGATCGCTAGTTCTCTTGCTATCCTGAGTTGGGTCTGTCTCTCTTTCACTAGAGCTGAAGGTACGCTGTATAAGGTAGAACCAAAATGAAGAGAATACACGGCCATTTACACTAACACCTTTGATTTATATTTAGCATTAAGCAGTGGTTTATTTTCAGAGTCCCGTTCATTGGTTTGAACATCATCTTTCTCCTGCTGGCTGAATCATCTATGCAGAGCAGCATATTCTTCAGTGAGTAATGGAAGAAGAAGAGAAGCCTCTTCTGTGTGTATGGGCCTGTGATAATTGGTAGACATATTGTTATGTTCTGCTCTTAAATAACATTTTTTTTGCTAAATAGTTATAAACAGATCATAGTTCCCAGTTAATTTAGCACTTCAGAGTTTTTGCACTGGAACATGCATGATTCCATTTCTCTCACTTGAATGTCTTCAGTAGTGTCTATATTGCGTTTCAAGTGGGCCAGAGGTAGCAGATGAGGATAACATGAATATTCTAAAAGTGATTTCCTTAAAGAGTTCTCAGTGCTTATACAGGAAGGCATGAGCTACAGGCACCAGATGCTGGACATTTGTTACTAGCAACTGTGAGAGCTTGGTGCTATGTTACACCAAGAGTTTTTGCTGTCATGGTGTGGGTAACAGGATACGGCAGGAAAAAGGTGCTACCAAAGAAGTTACTGCTGTTGGAAGGGGTATTGCAAGTGTTCACTCAGTATTTCCTCTCATTTTATGCCTAAAATGTGTTGTTTGCATTTCTAAATATTCAGCGGCTCTAAATACATAGGTCATATCCAGATTAATCATTGCACCTTATCTCTGTCAAGAGTGTTCTGTTTTTCACATGTGGTTTTTTTGCAGCTTTTCTTTACACAAGCTGTAATTTTGCTTTGGGGACTTGCAGTTCAGCCCAGATTAATAAGAGAGTCAATGAGTTACTTGGAGAATCTTATCTTTCTTTTCTTATACCTTTTTTAACTGACTGGGATTTGTTTGGGATTTTTCCTCAAAGGACACTTTCAGAGTAGTCTGCCATATTCTTTCTATGGCAGGCCCTGAGGCCCTCCACAATCCTAAAGCTCTCGCAGTGGACCTCATGTGACGTTTGGCTGGTGTTTAAAGACAAGCCAGTTGTTGGGATTGGGAATGCACATCACCTCCTTACTCTGCCACGTTCCCAAGTGAGAACCACTCAGATAAGATCTCACCTTGGCTTCTGACAATAGGCAAAGCAAACAGAAGGTGGGTGGAAGGAAGAATTATTATGGAAATACTGTAGAGGGAAGTCTGCACTAAGGTTCTCAATCACAGTGCCATTATTCTCTTTACATCTTTGCTGCAGTGTGGAGCCTACATCTTGTGTTTCCTTTTCAGAATCAGGCTGTGCAGTGTTTGACTGAGTGAGTATTACTAGTACTTTACCAAAATTTGGAAGAGTTGTTTTCCCAGCCAATCCTAGGACAAGCCATCCTAAAAAGCTACACAGCCTCATAATTGTGCTCATGCAGTGAGAGGACCGTTATAAATGTAAAGATAAATATGTAAGTAAACATGAGTGTTGAATTGGTTGCTTAACTGTGATAAACGCAGCTTTTCTCATCAATAAACAGTGAACAAGCAGCTGTCTGTACTGCATTGCCGGCCAAGGCAGTAACTTATTCCAGAAGTTAAGTTCTGCAGGCTGAGGAAACAAGCTGCAACTATAGTTTTAGGCCTTAGAATAAAGTATGGTTTAATTCTGATGAAAAAATAGACAAAGTGGTGTTTTTATTCAGGCCTGTCGTTCCCCCTTTCAGTCCTAGGAAATTTCAACTACTGTGATACAATTTAAAAGTCTCATTCACCAGAGAGCCTGTGTCAAACATCTTTTCCAATGCTTTCATCTTGACATAGCAAAGTGACAGTGACACTTGCTGATGGCAAGTAACTTGCTCTATTGCATTGTGTTAATTGTGTTGAATATAATTTTCTGCAGAAACTGTGTGTCCATTAAGAAAAGTTTCTAGCCTTCTTGGCTGTTAAGAAAATCTTTGAAGTACATAATTAATATAACCAGGAATGGCCTCTCTTGCTGAGGTTGCACCAGGCAGTTCAAAACAGTAAGGAATGATCTATGTAAGACCCAAATTCTGGCTCTAGTTTGCAGTCTCTGCAGCCAGGCATTTCAGCAGGTGAGTTCTTGCATCACTGCGGGGAAGGAAATCCCTTCCTCACTCCCAGTGTTCTGCAGCAGGAATGATGAATGCTGTCTGTTGCCAGTTAGTAGCAAATTCCTTATTCTTAACATGGGGAAAAAAAGAATTGAGCTAAGCAGCTTCGTACAACACTGTAAGTAGACATAACTGTCTGCCAGAGGGTATACATTCCAGCAAAGAGTACCCATGTTAATAATTTTTCCCGCATCTTTGCTCTTTTTTTGTTTGTTTTTTGCATCAGTGATGGATTCTAGCCGGTGACCATGTCTGCCTGTCATACTACCACTTACCTCTCACCACTGTGTGGCTACGAGAGAGCTTTCTTACTGATGTTTGATGAGCAGAACAGGAATTAAGTCCTTCTGTGTTTTAACTGTTCTTTTCTTAGACTTGTATAGTCAGTGTTGATGACTCACAATGTTATTAGAAATCTTTTTATGTATATTACTTCATGTCTTGGCACTTGAGTTATGTTATTGTAGGTGAAACTTGCCTCAAGCATTTTTTAAGTTTTATGGCTGTTGAGCAAATCCTGAAAATGTGACCCCGAAGGCTGGGAAAACAGAAAGTAAATACAAAGAACCTCAGATTTATTATTTCAAGTCTCATGGTATTTATTCCAGTTCTGTGGTATTTTGGAGCCTGACTCATGATATTTGAATGCTTGAGGCAGACAATACAAAGATTTCATTCACACACAGTCTATGTTACACTGTGTTTACCTAAGTAGTTCAGAGCGATGAGGAGAGTCCTCCATGAAAAATGTGGAGGATTTAGGAGGATGGGAACATCATAACCCTTTTCCTTTGGTGCTGTAGAGCTGTTCATAACTCTGGTGGGTCGTCAACAGTGTAAATGAGAATTTGTTTACTTAATTTTTTTTAAAGCATGAACAAGGCAAGTATCAAATTGATGCAAGAAAGTACAAAGAAAAGAAAGAAAATACAATACAGTCTGTCTCTAAAACTGTTCTTTTTCATTATGCAAAGTATATATTTGTATTTTAAAAATCTGAAATTGGCTTTGTCTTTGCTTGGCATTTTAAAGCCAGGTACTTTTTCAGTAAGAGTCAAGTAAGTAGTGCAGTTTTGAAGACTACCTAGGACTGAAATTGCTTCTTCTGGTCATGCCCATTAGGCAGTTGTAGTATGGAGGAAGTAGAAGTGAAAAATGTATTTACTGGTTTTACGCAAAAAAAAAAACAAACACCCCCCAAAAAACCCAAACCCCAGCCCTTGAAATGCAGCAAATAGGATGACACTAGGTGATGTTTTAGCTCTGAAGAGTTGTATCTGAAGGATTCTGATCATACCTGCTGTCCAAGGCAACACTTTCAAGAGGTTCTGTTGCCTTTTAGTCTGCCACATGAAACAGCAACTTGTCAGTGAGCTAGACGTTGTCTAGTAGAAAATAAATGGGGCTAAAGTGGTATCAGAAAAATCAAGGGAATTCAAACATTCAAGTCCAACATGTCCAGCTTGTTGATCTTCTGTAAACTTACTTGTAATAAAGTAAGCTTTATCTGTACCTTCATAAGGGCGTAGAAATTAAGAGCTGGTAAAGACAGTATGTCCACAGGAAAGGTGAGGACAAATGTGTAGTCAACATCAGTGGTTAATGGTTGACATGTTAGAAAAGGATACTATGAGCTTTATGCTGAATTTAATAAACCATTATTATTTTGAGTTTGAGCAATCTCAAAACACTGATGTTCAGCTGTAACCAAATATTTCAATAATCAAATAAGGAATTTTCTAATTGTCTGACTAAGTAACTCTGTAACTAAATGCCAGCATTTTAAATAAGTACATGATCTGTATACTCTGGCAGGAAGACATGAGATTTTCTACTCAGGGGTTTTGAAGTTGAACAAGAAAAAGAAATTGGAAAATCAATGTTCTAATTTGATGTGGGGAAGTTTACTCCTTTCCTCTGGACATTAGAACCTAACTGAGAGCAAAAAACAGGTTGCAGGTTGCAAGGCATAAAAATTTTAGGGTGGGCTAATGCATGAGGGAGTAGTATTTAGGATCTGTTCTATACCTTCCTGAGGATAACTGAAAAGAGGAGTGTCCAGCTGAGTCACCTGATTGGTGGTCACCAGCTTTATGTAGAACATACTCTTTCTCTCATCAAAACACATTTCCATTCATTTTAGCTCATTTTCATTCTAGTTATCATATTAAAGGCAGTTTCTTTAAAGTAAGTCTTTCATACAACATACATATTATAAACACAACATGTTGTAAGTGTTGCTATGATAGAATTGTACGTTATTGTTGAAACAAAGCTGCAAGTTAATGGTGCTTTTCAGAGGCCATAGAGGTGTAAAGAAGTAATTGTTCGGAAATATTTTGGTAACTGGTTCAGCATATAATCAGAAACTTGTGCGGTATTTAGAAGATGGATTACTGAGCCATTAGCAATCTAGCAATATGATTAGATATCCATATTAATAAACATCTGTCACAGTGGCATAGCAGATGTGTTAGGTGCATATATAACATAAAAAGTAAATTTTTGATGACTACTTTCTTATTTTTTACCACAAAATGTTTTAATTACATTATATATCCTGCCATTTGTTTCCTTTTGCAACGCTGAAAGTGCTTCTTTTTAAAACAAATCTGTGAGGACAGTTTCCCGATAAATCCTAAAATATGACTCTGCTAATTGAATGAACTAGTTTTAAAAGGTGAATTTTATTTTCTTCCATTACCAACCTACAGCCTATCATTACAGGTTTGTTCTGCAGCATTTTGGTTCTGATAATCCTGATTTTGGTAAATCTCTAGGCTCAATAGCATCTTCAGTTCCAGTTGCTGTTGAATTTATAATGCATAGCATGTAGAGTGTACCAACTTCATGCCTCCCTTTTCTAAATGTCAGATGTCACAGTCAGGCAAAAATTGCTGTTGTGTTCTGAAGATGAAACTTGAAAAGCTGATAAATACAATTATAAGGTATAGTAGTTTACTAACAGAAAACTGACTCCTTAGCTCCAAAAATTTCTTTTATTCCTATGTTCTTTGTCCTAAACTTCATTCAACTTAAAATCCCATTATCATATTTGCAAAATCTTTGATCATTGTGAATTTTTCCTTTGCAAAACACTAGATGAGCACTCTGAAAGACAATTCTGCAGTATTTTTATATACCATTAGTCAAATACATCTTTTTGAGCAAAAATGCTAGCAGGTTACTGATGGCCCAGGTGAGTTTTTGAGTCAAACTTTGGTATTAATTTGTATTTTTCTAGGGATTTTTCAGAAGACTGATTCCTTTGTTGTGAAATACTCAGTACTTAAAATTGTAATTGTATCCCTGAGAGGTCTTGTTCTTTTGAGTAGCTTTAAAAGCTATTAATGATAGCTTGTGGGCAGAAGTGTTGAAAAATACGATTATTAATAGCACATGTTAACACCAGAAGTAGGATAGCACATGTAAACTCTGAAAATGGCATGACTGGTGATAAGCAAGATGATGTTACGGGTAGTAAGAGGCATTCTGAAAGATTCATTTTGGAATCAACATTTCACTGGAATGATAAACCCTTCAGTAAAGAATATTACAGTAGGAAGTATTGGCAAGAAAGAGGTAAAATGATTGTGCTGTGAATCAACTTGAAGAATTTGAAAAATGTTAGAGGGAAGGTGAAAAAGATTTGCAGAGGCTAACTGCCCCTGGGGTAAAATAATGTCCTAACACAGACCTGATTGTAGCATGGCTTCCTTTCTAGCCCATGATACTACTACTGTTGATCAGTTTTGCCAGTTTCTTCTGCATCTAGCAATATAAGTTTATTTTTCCCTCAAATATCTACTTCTGAAGACCTGTGAGTAGATGAGCCTCTCAGGGCTCTGCTTCACGTGTGAAGATACTTTTTGTACTTCCAACCATCATCTTCTTGCAGAGGTGTCCCCAGTGAGTACAGTCATGGCACCGAGTTGCTTGCATCAAGGTCTCCTGTTGCTACTGCCCAGCAGGGTGTGGACACTGGTGAGGATGGCCTGGCAAAGAGTGGCCACTCATCACAGCTGTCCATGCTAAGGCAGCCCTTGTTTTGAGTTGGACAGAGCCTTAACCTTTATTTAAAGATAAAATGGTTTGGTCTTTCATGATTAGAGATTAAAAGCTTGAAGACATGACCAGTGTGCAGCCTTGAGCTTTAGAAATAAAATAAGCTCAAAATAATCTGAGGGGCTTACTTTTTGGCCAGTCTGGTGATTTTTGAGATCTGGATGAGGTTTTTTGAATTACTGTGGTTGAAGATACAGTCAAGGGGAATGAGAAAATTTGAGATAAGAAGGGTTCAGAATTAAAACTGTATGTCGTTCATACAGCTCTTGGCTTAATTGTGTTAAAAGACCTCTCAGCAGCTGTGTTCACACCTGCACAGACCGCACAGCTAGGTTCTGGCTTTCTTTTCTATCTTTAGGTAGTCTCTGACATACCCTCCTCAGGAAACATGTATCTTATGAGTCTCATGACCTTCTAAGTACAGAAACCTAAATTTGTAAAGGTGCATGGTTATCTCCATCATCCATTGAGGAGTCACATTTTCTAAATATCTGAAAGCCCCAAAGTAGAATTATTTGTGTAAATGGCTGTGGACCATAAATGGCAGTAGACCGTAACTTGTGGTGTATTCAAGGCGTATCTGCCGTGCGTAAGCAGTCCTTGTGTCAGGGTGGCTGCCTGCAGCAATAGGTGCAGAGCCGCTAAAACACCCAGGCAATTCGCAGGACTAGGGAAGCGCTGAAGGGAGTTGCCAGGTGAGCTGGTGGCAGGTTAATAGTGCTTTGCCTCCTAGAATAGAGAGAATTGCGTGGAGAACATTCTCCAGCCCTCATTGCCTGTCCTCACCCCTGTTTCATAGCTGGAGCTTATGGCGGAGTGGGACTACCATGATTTGTCTTGCCTAGCTGCATAAAATACCTGCTTTTGATCCGTTGGCCATAGATATTTCCAAGGAAGTCAGGTGGCAGATAGTGGTGAAGAATCCCACATTTCATATGTTTTTGTAGTGTGCTGTGTTAATCTGGGAGGTGTAATGAAAGCTAGAAACTTGTTAAGAAAGCAGGTCAGTCTTCACATGTGTGTGTGTGAGAGAGAGACAGATCTCCCAGACTTTTCAGTTTGTTTGGCTGGTATTGAAGTGCAGATACGCTGTCTTTACTTGTAAGATGGTCTCCATGTTGAGGCAGTTACTCCAAAAGGTATCTAATTGTCTTTCCACAAAATATATGTAGTGTTTAATGATGTGAACTGAGACAGATGTGAGAGCAAACTGAAATCTTTAATCTACCTTCCTTTGCAATTTTTACTGTCATCTGATTAGTAGGATTGTGGTCAGTTGGATTAGGAAGAAAAAAAACAGATCAAAAGTGTAAGCTCAAGAATGAGAGATTATTCATATAGTACATATAAATACATAATTACAGCTATTTGGGTCTGTAATACAGCTGGCACTATTACCCTGTATTACTGAATCGGAGGTCTCATTCTGTGACTCTAGTTCATGACAGTCTTTTTGTCTTACTGTAATTCATACGAAAGAGCTCTCTGAACTCCAAGTTTGGGGTTTTCAGTGTTTATTTTTGGATAATGAATTTACTATCTCTTTTGTTCGCTTTCATGTTTGAAAATCTAAAAATCCCTTAGAAGACAGTTCTTCACAGTCTCTACATCTTCTTTTGCTGCCATCCATTTTTTCCCCCAGGAATAAGTGTCCCGTATATTTTACTCTGGGTTTATGATGATGTAATTAAAGGCTTCTCCATAACTACCATGTCCAGAGGGTAGCTGACACCTTCAACGTTTAGCTCGGCCCTTCTGAATTTAAGTGTTAGTTACACATCTACCAGAGTTCCTAATGGTTTTCTTCAAGTAGTTTGTGTTTTAAATTGCATTGATTTATTCTGTATTAGCTTATTTTCTACATCCAGAAATGATCATACCTGCGGGGGGGGGGGGGGGGGGGGGGGGGGTAGTTCTGCTTGTTCATATATGCCATTTATTTTATTAAGTGTTAAAACATGTGGGGCCAGATCCCACCATGCACTCCATCCCTGCTTTGTTCTAAAACAAAGGCCCTACAGCTGAACGATAAAATCTCAGCAGAAGAATGGTTTGGGAAGTCTCTCGCAACCCAGCTGAAGGTGCTGTTGTGAGGACACTTGCAATAGATAGAGAGCAGCTGTCCTGTTCGAGAGAGATGATTTCCCACAAGAGCGTTAGCCGGTGCCAAGTTCCCAATAACTCAGTTGTAAGACTCTGTTCATGAGTGTCTGTGCACTGCTGTAAAATTTCAAAAGGTAAGGTCTGCCATTAAGTTAGTATTTTTAATTACACAATTAAATGAGGATTAAATACCCTCAAAAAATCGTAGCATAGTGGTCATAAAGCAACAAATTGAAATTTGCTGTTTGAGTTTTAACCTCTACCTTTTGGGATTCACCGAGTTTTAATTGCTGTAACAGGCCTTGCTACAAGCCATGTTCTGAAACAGTAAGGGAATAGTCTGGATATATATGTGGCTGGATTCTTTAAAGAAAAAAAGTTAATAGAAAACAGATACAAAAATGATTTTCAGGACAATTAATTTGCTTTTTCTCATTGGAGAACTGAAAAGATATACTTTGAAGAATAAAGGGAATGTTTCTTCCATTTTTTAAAGGTTACAGCATAGCAAGAGGTTTTTATAAGACAATATTGACTGACTTAAGTGCCATTGCTATATGTTTGCACTATACTGTTTACATTCCTATTTTGTTTCATTAGTAACCCTCCGATGGCTTTTTTCTGCTTCCAGGCTGTTAAGACTTGCTTTTTCTAGACCACATTATAACTCCTGTTGAAAATTCAGCACATGGTCCACAAGAGTGGGAAGCAGATGGGCCACTCTGCAGTGGGAGCCCTTAGAGATGATGCTGACTTTCTGACTCGGCCGTAATTCACCTCTGTGCTTTGAGAAAGTGCAGATACGGGCTACAGTGCTGTTATGTTTGAAACGTACTCCACAGAGCCAGACACCTCCATGTTTGCTCTTTCCGCTCTCACAGGAGACAACCCTGCCTACCTCTGCAGACAGGCTGTCAGTGCCTACAGAATTACCATAGACAGTGGGCTGGCCTGTTCGTATAAAGGACAAGATTTGACATCTCATTTTGCATTGTCCACTTCGTTGCACAATCCAGGTCAGACTGCAAGGAAGCTGTGCATTTATTAACATGTGTGCGTACAATTTTAATGTCATTTGTTCATAACCAAAAAGTTTCTACTTACGGAAAGGCTTGGATTTTAAAAATTACTGAAACATGAGGTCTGTGAGGCTATTGGATGGTTCCTTATATTAGAGATGTTAAAATCTCAGGATAATTTCTGTTTATGACAGGGAAAATAGGAGGGGGGGAGATTGATGAGGCAAAAGCAGACACTTTTCCTGTAATCAACACAGCAGTAACTGTAGATATGTAGCGTAGTGATTAAAAATGATAGACATCTAAATTAAAGCCCATGACTGGTAAGATCTGCTGACCTTCTTAGCAAATAAAAAATCAAAGTGTCCTTTGAAAAGATGGATTTGGAAACAGAGAGATGGAGAAATATCCGAGAGATAATGAGAGGAGAAGGAGGTGAGAAACAAATAATTGATGCCTGGTTTAATACCAGAACTCACTCACTTGTGATGATGTGATATTCTCTTACATTGTACTAACAATGTTTGTGTATGGATGTGATAAACAGATCAGAGGGAGATTTGGGGAGAGACTTCTGGTGGCACAGGAAAAAGTGGCTATGAAATACCTAAATGGGGGAGCCAGTCTCTACATCTGTAAATTGTTTCCTCTGTAACTAAACAAAACGCAAACCGTTGAGCTTCATGGATGGCATCCGCTCAGTAATGGCATCGTCAAATTTATTCAGGTGTGCTATATTGTACAAACCACTGCTTTTGTTACAATTTCATCTCTATTTTAATATAGTAGTACCAAACACAGATGTGTTTCTATGTTTACATGTACTTACAGAGCTGAAAATGTAAGAATTGCGAGCTCTTTCCATACTTACACTTGTGCACACAGACTCACACCCCTGGACGTTTGGGCTTCTCTTGCAGTCTTTGATGAAATGCATCATCAAAGTGTCTGGTGTAAACGCAGTTGAGACCTGCTGCAGGAGGGAAGCTTCCTGTCTTTCCACTATTTTCATCACTACAGGCTTTGCTTTTCTTCTCTCTCTCTTTTTTTTTTTTTTTTTTTTTTTGAGTCCAGTGTAAAATCCACTGATAAAATAATTTAGGAACAACAGCTAGCTTGGTGAAGCACTATGAAGTGCTTTCATCTTCAGATCACAATGACACTTTTATATTGTTATTCTTTTATACATATATAAAATATGGTGGTTGGTTGGTTTATTTTTAATACATACACGTCCTGCAGCTGGTCTCGGCTGGGTAGAAGTAGGATATTTTCATTAACCCCTCATTTCATCAGGGTTGGCAAGAGAAGTCCAAATGTCTTTGAGAAGATTTGGACTTTTGGATTTATAGGCGAAGGGAAAGGGTGTCCGTCTGTGTGCACCAGTGTAAGTATGGGAAGATCTCAGAAGTCTTAGATTTTCATCTCTATAAGTGTATGTAAACATACAGACACTTCTGCGTTTGGTTGTTGCACATGTAAATATTCAATGCATATACATACACACCAGAGTCAGGTATGTACAAACATATCCCTTTGATACATTGCTTTCCATATTCTGTTGTCGCTATGATGAGTTGTGTCAGACTTCTCATTTAAGAACTTGTAGTCAGGGTTTCAGCTGCTCTTCCACCTCCCAGGCCACACGTACAGCTCCTCTCCTGACATACCTTCTTTTCTGTTCCCACTTGACTTCTGCCCCTTCCCCTTCCCCTTCCCTGTTAAGATGTGTAAGTTGCAAATTATGAAGCATCTTTGACAGGTGACATAATGTTCAATAACTATTCAAGTAATATCAGCATTTTTTCCCTACTAACTATTTCAGGTTTTCTCAGTTTCAAAAGTGTTGTTATTAGGATGATGGAACAGCACTCTGCTATATAGAACTACATTCTGAAGCAAGAATTTAAGATTGGAGACCAGAAACAGCACTTCTAGTGACAGTTATTTTGCAGTACTGTCATGTTCACCTTTGACCCTGCAGCCAAGTTTTCAGCTTTACAAAAAGTTTACTCAGCTGACAAAATAGGCTATGTGAGCTTAGAAACAGGAGTGCTTTGTCCTTTTCATGTTTAAATAGCTGTATTCCTACTTCATTAATCAGAGAGAGGAAGAAAACACAGTGGATCATTAAGAAGGGCCTCTTCTGTGTTTCAATATTACCAAATAGTTTGTCCGAACAGTATTACAAATGAAGGGCATTTTGTTTGCTCTGTGCAGTCACATTGTATCTTACAGGGTCAGAAATGGCTGCTTCGGGAACAGTATGAAGAGGTCAGGAACGGACGCTATCGAGGATGGACCTAAGGGCTTTTGCAGGCTGCCAGCCAGGGACCACGGCGCTTGAAAGCAGCTGGGGGCAAAGGGGGAGGCAGGGCCATGCTGTTCTGCGTCGCAGTGCCTGAGGGGCAGTGCTGGCCCGCGAGTGAGAATCACTGTTGCACAGGCACATGGCACCGAAGATGAACTACAGATAGACCACAGAGTCTTCATGATGTTTTGTGAAATTACCAGAAGACTCAGATTTTCCTCAGAGATCACAATAAGTGATCATGGTTTTAGTGAAATTCCGATAATTTTTTAGACTGCTATCAGAATTGAAATTGGTAGACACTACAAGCCTTTGAAAAAATTACTTCTGTATTGTCTACTAAATGCTGAGAAAATTTTTGATTGCTCTGTTTTGGTCTTGGGTGGCAAAATACAGGAAGTAAGAGCAACAAAAATCAATGACTGGGTTCCTCTTAGAGCAAAGCCTTCTAAACAATAGCTTCATTTATTTAGTAAAGCTGGTGAAAGCACAAGGAATTCAGGGAGAGAAGGATGATCTAGATAAGAAAATTACCAACATGAGATCAACAATGAAGTATCTAGATTACTATCTCTGCCCCCAGAGCAGAAAACTGAAGAAATCATAGGACTGATACAAACTTGTATTGATGTAAAAAAAATTGCTGTAAGTAACAGTACTTTCCAGTTCCCATTTAAGTACCAGGCTAGTGTGGACGATTTAACTACTCCTGTGGGTTGTTACACTGGCCTTCATTTTCAGTATTTCTTTAGCCACAGTTGCATTATCATTCTATAAAGGGAGAAGAGGGAAGTATAGTTGGCCTCCTGCCAATTTAACTTAAAGGAAAGGTCTGGACTTTAGAGCTGTTTCTGTGTTTCGTATTTTTCCCACTTACTGATTTCTTCAAAGCTAGTGGTGTAGAATTCTTTGGGCTAATTATTGCAGGTTCATCCAGAAATTCTGCGTCACTGCCTACTGTTCCCTGGAACAGAAGATGGCTGCTTTGACAGAATAGATGCCTTCGAGGTAAGACATACATGATGTTAGATAAGATGTCATTGCTGACAGACTATGTAACCATATGAGTGCGTAAGTGCTGTATAATCCTCTTGTGCCACATAACCCAGTGACTGCAGTTGAAGAGGAATTCCCATGTCAAGATTTTTCACGGAGCCTTACTGCTTATTCCACCATAATAAGCCGAAGCTTTAGGAAGCAAACCCAAACCTAATCCATTCTGTTGGCACTCTTATCTAAATTAAGTCTTACGTCTTTCCAGGAATTCTCCTACAGAGATCTCATTTCTGTAAAAAAAAACAGCAGTCTCCTCTGTGGTTACCACTTTCCCATTGCCTTTTCTTCTGCAGCATTCTGGTGTTGATTCCTGATGGATTTGTGATCCACTGAAGCTCCAAATTGCTTCTTACTGTCCTGTTGTGTAGGGACTGACTCTCCACTTGTATCTGTGCATTTGATTTTCCTGCTTGAGTGCATGTATCCTTTTTTAATTGCATCTACTTTTCTTCCATACTTTTCTCAAGATAATTCTTTATTCTAAGTCTGGCCTCCCTGCCAGACCTCCCTCCCTGTCCTTCCCCTTCCACATCAGTATCAAGTTTAAGTTCATTAAGCATGCTCTTTTTTCCTTCATTTGAGTCATAAATAAAGAACTGAGCAGCGCAGAAACCAAGGCAGATCCCAGCAAAACCAGGTTCCTCCTTCTATTTTTCCCTCCATTGTGGAAGTGGCGCTTTGATAACCAGTATATCTTGAAGTATGCTCTTCCAACAGTTTTGCATCTCCTTTGCAATTATTTTGTCTAGATTACATATTCTTTAGGTAATGTGTGAAAATAGAACAGGAGACAGCTTCAGAAGCTCATCTGAAGATACATGGTATTTACAGCTTCTAATCTTTTCAGAAGTCATAAAAGCTTATTTTACATGGATCTGACAGTATTTATCCTTGAAAAATCATGTTGGCTGTTACTCATCTCTTTGTTATATTCTGCATGCTTCCAACTTGTTTGTTTGATTATGACTTGATAGTATTTATTAGCTCTCAGTAGACACCGTCTGGAACTGATAGACAAAATGAGGTCGATTGCTCTGCTAACATTTCTACCAAGAGGTTTTGAAGGGCAGCACTCAGAACTCCAACAGGGTCTGTGGCTGACTTCTGCACACTTAAAGGTACCAATCCAATAAAAAACAGTCTTAGCCAGATCAGCCCATGTAATACTCATTTACAAAGTATATTTGTTTCATATATATCACTCCACTCTTGCTGTAAAAAAGCCTATGCTTTTGGGCCTCCTCTCCCTTACTCCTCTTTGAGGGAGATGCAGACCTGATATATTGCCAGTGCAGGAAGGCAAAAAAGAAGAGGCAAGAGAAACTTCTGTCTTAAACTCATTTTTATTTCCAGAATTACAGAATAGTTGGTAATATATATGCTGTGTTCACATTGCTTGGAACTTCACTGACCCATTCCTGGGTCTGTATAATCCAGGTATTTTTGTAAGTCTTAAATTCCTTTACTCACAAAAGGTATTTGTAGCTACAAAATACTAATTTAATACAGAGAGTTTACGGTCATTTACCTCATACCTTTTAGCGTTTCTTCACACTGTCCTTTTCTCATCTGGCTACACTTTTATTTATTTTGTTAATGAGTGGAACTGCTTCAGCCATTGCGTCTGTAAATGTTGAGTGTGAGTTTGGCCTTTAGTCAGTTACGCTAGCAGTTTTGCTGACATTAAGAATTTTTTTCTCCTAATTTCCAAACCTGTAAACTCAGACTGGGATAGAAAGTGAGTGCAACTAGAATCTTTCTTGCTCCTGTGTCCACAGCTGTAACAAAATGGCAAAGTCAGATCTGGGATCCACCTGTACAAGCTACAATTACGTTCTCCCTGAGTTTCCTGAGGAACTCTGCTGCCGCCTGTTTGTCTAGGTATAACTGATAGAGACATGCAGCCAGGTGTAATAAAAGGGTTTTTTGTTTATAGCCTTGATTCTAAAAAGCATCATTTTCCATCCTTGAACACCAAACACTTAAAAATTTCATCTAAAGCCACGCACATGGAGCTGGGTGAGGCAGACAAAACGATCTACAGCAATGTTAAACATGAGGTTACGCCCCTCCTTCTGGGGGGTTTAGGCTCCCTTTTTCAACTGGGATCTGTAAGTAAGTATAATTCCAGTCATTCCTTACAAAAAAGGGGGGGGGGGGCAAAAATGTGATAAAAGATTTGTTTAAAGATATTGCTAGGAGAGCAGTATATTCTAGTGATAGCTGGATTAGATTAGATATTTACCCAGGGGCTGGGAGTTTCACTTCCTTTCAGTCTGGAGGGTTAAATCCACATTAGCCATAAGCCTTATACCTGTAAATTCTGATTGCATGCCCACTTCGTTTTTCTGAAGCAAAGCTACTGCAGGAATTGATTGCAGAGCTGCAAAATTAATTCTCCTAGAAAAAAGAGGAAAAAATTACTCAGTAAGTTAATAGAGCATTTATAATGAGGGAGGTGTGAATCCTGCTTCCTTATCCCTTCTCCCAGGACTTCACACAATCACTAGGTTAAAAAAAGAAAAAGAAAAAACAAACTTAAGAAACAGCTCATGGAGTAGAGACCAGAGTGTGTGATGGGAATCCAGATTTCTTAACTATGCCAGTATTAGAAGCATTTTGCAGAGCAGCAGTGGAAAGGTAGAAGAAATTAGAAACACACTATGTATTTGGTTGGGGAAGAACTGCAGGAGGCACAAGTGGAACCATGGAATGTAGTGACAATGGGATTAACTAACACTGTAGCATATATACAATATAATGAATTTGTTTAGGAATATCTTTCTGTGGATAAGATAATGGATGTATCTTATAAAACTAAATAAACTGATAGCAATATAATTAACGCGCTTTCCCCAAGAGTAGACACATACCTTAAGTAACATGATAGTCACCTGGATGAGTGCTCTGACCTTCTTCACAAAGTCAAGAAATGCTCCAGTTGATTCCCATCAACCAGGAGCCCTAGCCAACAGTCAGCCTCATCCAGGCCAGCCTGGCCCCTGACCGATGGTACCAGTTGGGGCTGCTCAGCTGGACACTGTCTGGGGTTGGCCCCGATTGCCAGGCTGGATCCCCTGCTGAGCTTTGATTGGAACAGCAAGGACCAAAGAGAGAGATGTATTGCTGGGTCCGTACTGCTTTGGAGTTAGTGCCGCCTTCTGCAGTGTCCCCACAAACCTAGAATTACAGAGGGAGCTGTCGGTTTGCTGAGCTAGAAAGTGGGACTGGTCAGTGTCTGAAGCTCAAGAATTTCACGTGACAAAGACCACTCAGGTTGTGGTTTGGAGATGACAGTAGTTGCAAAGCTGAAGTTCACACCTTGAAATGTTTGCAGTGCTATGAAATGCTCTTGTTTGATGGTAGTTTATGGTGTTAGCGTATGTTAGGTAGGAGTTTATTTTTTGAGACTGACTAGTCAGTAGAGCTCCCTATTGTTGTTTCTGATGCAGGGGAAGTACAAAACATTTGCTGAGGCGAGTACAGTGAGTAGGGGTAAGTCAGTCACTCAGCTTTGCTCAGAGACGGAGGAGACTATTCCTGGAAAATGTGATGGCAAAGGCCTTTTGGATTTGAAGTAAGAGTACAAGTTTCTGTTAATGTAAGAATGAAGAGAATATTTTTGATCGTTACTTTTCAGAGTGAAATCCAGTGTGAAGGAAAAAAGAAAATAATACCCCATAGTGATGCCTACAATGATTAGCTGTAGTTAAGTGTAGGCAGACAGGGATGGAGTTACTCTGCAAATACACTGTTTATCATGGCTTGGAGCAAGAATGATTAGATTGAGAGGCTTAGGTCCCTCTTTCACAATTTTCCAAAACCCTTGGTGTTGTACCAATTAACATGGTCCAGCTTTTTTCTTCTTCTGACTCTACCTTCCAAGAAACATTTCTGTGAAGCTTTTTTTCTCCTACAACTTTGAGATACTCTAAACTGATTTTGTTGTACACAATCCAACTACATTCCGTCTAGTTAGAATTATTTATGATCTATTCCTAGTTTTCCTCATTGGATAGAGCAGCTGATTTAAGAGGTGTAGTAACAATCCATCACTACCTTGGGGGCATATAATTGCTCATAAATAGAGTACTTTCTGTCTCATCTGTGTTTTCATAACCTTGAATGTTTTATCAACTTACTTAACTAGTAAGGCTTTATGCTTGGAAATAGTGAAGTGTGAGGAAAATAGATATGTTAGATCTTCCATGCAGTGAATCAAAATCAGGCATTCTGAGTCTACTGTAGGCTGTGAACCCAATGAAATCATTGGGAAAGAACTTCAGTAATTGCACTAACTGAGTGTGCGAGATGACGTTTGGCTTTGAAAATTACAGAGACTGGAAGCAGGGGAAAAAATAGTAAGATAAGGCTGACTTAGAAAAAAAAAAGTACACGGACAGCATAGCAAAGAAATCAGAAGTTCTCTCATAAAAGAGGGAAAAAGATGGAAAACTCCGCAAAGGAGAAATTTTGTGATGCTGTTACCAGCAGATGGTGCATGGTGGGAAGGATTTTTTTAATCTGTTTTAAGCATCTGCTGTAGGTACATGAGCTAAGCTAATCTTCTTAAGCTTCTGCATGCAGATCTATATTATCTATAGTAATTTGGTTATTTTTAACAACTGGACCAGTACCACAGTAGTCTCACAGATTAGGCTGGGATTCTTCAGCACCTGATGGAGGAAAATCATGGACTACATTTGTAGAATGAAAGGGATGTTGGTACAATGATACAGAGAGAGAACTGAGTGAAATATCTGAAAAAAATTCCAGACAGTGAGATGGATAGCTCAGGGAAACAGCCTCCCAAGCAAGTGGTTTTTCCTACTACAGACTTGCTAGACAAGATGCAAGTAAGTACAAAACTCATAGGGAGCCGTCTGCTGGCTGGGGAAGACAACCGAGATGATTTAATAGACTTTCTGTGTCACTAACATCTGGATTCAGGGAGTTAATCTGAGCTAGTGGCATTCTGAATCGGCTGATCTGGTGCTAAATCAGGAAAACCGGAATACACAAAACGCACAGCTGCACCAATAACATTAGAAGGCAACACGCATTGAAACTGGTAGTCACTCATCAAACAACATGAAACTTTTGTTAAATTTAAAATAATACAATCGTTGGACTGGAGGAGACCTTAGAAGGGACTTAAATCATCCTGTCATTCATAACAGATGTCTGTCTAGTCTCGTCCATTGGTGGAGATGGCACAACCTCCTGGCTGCTCTGTTCCAGTTCCCCATGATCTCAGTGCCTCACCTGAAACTTCTTTTCTAGAATGTAAGCTCACTACTACCTCCCTTACAGCCATGAAGCCCCTTTGAAGATTGTTACCACGTATATCCCACAGCCTCTCTTGCTGATGCTTCCTCCTTTGCTCCACTCCTAACTTTGAAATTTCTGTATCGAAGAAGGATTTAAACCCTTTAATCTTTCCTTATTGGTCATGTTTATGACATGTTTAATCATCCTATTTGCACGGTCTCCAATCATGTCAAAACTTTATTCATGGAAACCCCCACAGAACTGCAGCTGCAGTCTTACCCAAACTGAGACAGCAAAAGGAGAACTTTGGTTTGGATACCTACCTGTTTGTGCACCTTGGTGTGGCATCTGCTGTTTTCGTAACAGCACTACCTCATGGACTCTTGTGCAGGCTGACCCACTGTAATAACCACTGTATCTTTTTTAAAACCTGCTACATAGGCTGTATCTCTCTCTTTCTATGCAGGTGATTATTTATGTCCAAATTTAGAGTTTGCAGTTGTCCCCATAGAAATTTCGTCCTGTTTTTTTCTGTCTGTTTCTTCCATTTGACCGGTGATTCAGCAGATTTGGTGTACTCTCCCAAGTATTCTTTTAAAAGTACTTAGTGGATAGAATTGCCAAACATCATAAATTGGGACTAATGGCTCACTATGCTGCACCCCAAGGTAATTTAACCTGTACTTTATTTAAAAGGGTCTGGATTTCCCATGAAGGTAAAAAGGAGGACAGATAGTATTTCTTGGATGTGTAGAAAAGGAGCCCTCGTTGTATATGTAACTTAACATGCTGGTTTTTTTCAACACTTTTTAATATGTGTGAGACATTCTTAAACACTATTTCTAAGCATTTATTTCGAGACTTAGCTGTGGTTTGTAGCTCATAAGCATCCCGTCCCACGTTTCTTAGAGAATGTAGTAGGGAAGAACTTGAACCATTGGTGCAATTAGGTGGCAAGCAGAGCAGAAGTCTTGTCAGTCCTCATTGCCGAGTGTTCCTGTAATGGCTCTCACGGTGGCCATATTTGTGGTGGAAAGAAATACTTGCTTTTCATTTGTTTGAAATATCTTTCTTGGGTACAATTGCTTCATTCTCGTCAGCCAGATCCTCTGAGGGACTTGCACAGGTACAAGAAAATTGCTAGTTTAATTGAACAGCTTCACCTTCAAATACTCGGCCAGCCTATCTTCAGATGTCAAAAAAGCTGCTGGCTGATACTCGCCAGAATCACCTAAACAGAAATTAGTTGCCACTGTTACTCCCTCTCTCCTTTCCTCGCTGCTTTAATTCTGGGTTATGTTCACCTTTTCTGTTGTTTGACTGGTAGGCTGGGTTGTAACTTTCCAGGAGGGTGCAGGATTGCTTATAGCTTGTACCGCACCAAAAGGACTTGCTATGAACAGCTGACATCCCTGTGGCCTTTGGAACTTGCCACGGTGCAAACAGCAATGACAAACTCATCAGTGGACTGAAATGGTGGGAAGGTTCAGTGTGCAATCGTAAGAATTCAGTTGTGCAACTAAGGGCTAGAACGGAGAAAATCAGGAAAGGCAAATGAAGGGCATGGTAAAGTTTGAAGTGTGTATCCTGTACTCGTGGAATTGCATTTGCAGATTCATCCCCCACATACACTGTGTTTCTTCTATAAACTTCCAAAGTTGAGAATAAGGAACTGTAATTTGTGAAGTATGCTTTTTCCCCAAGGATTAATAAATAGTTCCTCGCTAAGCAGTATATTTAATCAAGAAAAGAAGAGATTAAACATTATCTACCATGTTGTATTGTTATCACTGTCTTGTTACTGAATGAAATGTTTGTATAACTACATATGATAATATTTTAGGTTAAATGAGGTTTTTACGGGAATGGTTTGCCTTGTTGATACATGAAACCATATTGACTTCAAGGGAAGGGTCTTCTCATTTGAGCAAAGAAGTACAGTCATTTTTTTTCCATGCTGTCCACTTCCTTTGTCCATCACAGAACTTGTAAGTAAGTGGATACAAGGCCTTCAGGAATGAAATGTTTACATAATAAAACTAAAAGTCTTCCTGTCAAAGAGGTTGAAATGCAAAGTTGAATTTAGCAGGGTTGTTCACTTTATACATGTGTGAAGTATAATTAAGCATTGATTTTAATTTAGCCAAAGTATTTCAGCATTGAAGAAGCTGAAGCACAAGAGAATGTGAAGATAATGGTTGTCAGTATTACCTACCTTAAGTAGTCACATTTTATTTCTTAGGTTCTAGAAAGATTCTCATGTAATTAAAGAAGTTTTTTGGGTTTGGGTGTTTTTTTACACAAAAAAGAGGTTGGCTTCTTGACAAAATGTTCATAAGAATTTTACAGTTTTCCTAATTGAAGAATTTATGAAATTATTTGGAAAGTACTTTGAGAATGGCATATCTGTATTTTGAGTAGCATTTGTTAGTTTTAATTGCAGCCCGGTCCATATTTTCCATTCATGCTTGTGTACACCAATTAAAAAAACCCACACCAACTTTTTTTTTTTTTAAATACCCTCAGATAGCCATAATGAGTCTCAGAATACATCACTGTGCTGAACTTTCTTTTGAACATATTTACTAGAAAATTCCTGGAAGGGAAAGGAACGTAAACTTCATGTATCCGTGGGAAAAGCAAACGGCACAAGTACTCTCTTAAAATCTGTATCCTCAGGATTTGGCATGGGTTGTGCTCCCAGTATGAAAAAACTGTGTGACATCTTTCTGGTACTTCTGCATCCAGTTGATGCCCAAGAATACAAATTTGTGGGACGTGAAAACAAAACGGGGGGGGGGGGGGGGGGCGGGGATTTAATTAATGTTGCTTCTGTATGGATTAGTTGTTTTATTCAGTTGAGTTCTTCTGTGCCTAATTTGCATTGATATGATTTATTCTCAGTTTTTGCATAATGTAATAGGGTTCTTTGTTTCATTTGAAGGGGTAGAGGACCACTGAAGAACACATCTGATGTAATTAATGCAGCAAAAATGATTTCGGAGTCAGGATCAAGGATGGATGTCCTAGCACGGCTGATTGCCAATCAGGTGGGTTATTTATGCAGTAATGCATTGCACTTCGTCACAGATGAATCTGTCCACAGAACCTCCAACACCTGAGAGTGTCACTTACAGAAGTACTTGGGATGCTTTTATATCTATCTACCTGATTCTCCTTTTCTTCTCAGTTCCTGAAGCCGTGGATACATAGATCCTGTCTCAATTGTATGTGTGGATTCTCCTCTTCATACATATCAGTGTGTTTCTATACACTTACAAACATGCATAAATGTATGTGTACATCTATCACAGATGTATATGTATGTATATGTGTGTACATATGTATTTGTACATACGTGTATATTTGTGAGTGTGTTCAAGTGCTCCTTTAAGCTATGAATGCAACATTTTAGACATATATATATGTAGGTATGTATATATGAATATATATATTTTCATAGCTCCTTTAAGCTATGAACACAACATTTTAGATGTATAGTATAGTCCACTCTTGACTTCCTTGGGTAAACGGCCCAGAACCAACATGAGTTGTTTCAGGCGAGTCAGCTCAGATGTGGGAACACAGGATTGTTGCACTGGCACAGAGTTCCGCTGAGGGGGCTGGCTGTTTTGGAGAGGTGCGAGGTCTCAGCACTGTGCTTATTAAGGTTACGCGCTTTTCCTCTCCGTCTTTGAAATTGTTTGTTTTCTACCCTAATCTCTCTCTGTGTAGTTACAGAATCTGTGCTTTTGCTGTACCTAGGTTATCTTTCTTCCATCTCTCCCCCCAACACTGGCTGTTTCTTTGGAGTATTGATGTCAAATGGTTTTCCACGTAAATACCCTTCTAGAGAGTCAGAGTTTTGGCCTCTGCATACCTGCAGTCTCGAGATGATTTTTTAGCATTTAAAAGAAATACATGTTGTCATCAAATGCAAAGTGTTACAGCTATAAGGCCTACTTTATTTCCATTAGATTTTTAAGGCATCAGAGAGCTCAAAAAGACCTACTGAAAGCCCCAAACCAGGATCTACGTAAATCGCTAAGCATGCTCATTTTCCTGGCTAAGATCACTGCATAGTAGCTTAGTAAAGAAATACCCCAAGCAACTCATCACACACAGTCCTCTTTCTTTTCTTTTGGCACTATCTGGCCCTAAAACAACCAACCTTACTTAGTAGAGTGTGGTGAAATGACAGTGTGCAAGTATCAAATCTAAAGCATTTACGTTCCTAGTCTTTGTGACTGCCTGTGAGGCAGCGGGTAGCATGGTGTAGTCACTGTCTTCCACACCCTCACGTACTCTTGCTCTTCCCCTCACTTCTGATTTTCATACACGCACTTGCTTTTCTAGTATCTATGAAGCAACAACAATCTGTTAGTGTTTTTCTGTCATACACCTCTCTGAATTCCAGATAACAAGACAGAATTTCTATTCGCGATCTATACAGTTCTGATCTCATGTGTGGAAAAACTAGGTAAAATATCTGGAGTCCCTGTTTCTGATCTTGACAGATGTTCTTCCAGCACGTCTCTCTTTTCAGGAGCACTGGAGAATGGCTCCTTTGAAGATGTTATCAATTACAAATTAAAACTCAAAACTGTAACGCTCACTGATCTCTTGCAGAAAACGATGTGGTATCAAAGCCAAAGATGAGTACAGGTCATAATCTCTTGCCCTTTTTAGAATAGGGAATCCATTCTCACTGAAATAGTTCCTAAAATTTTCCTTTCTCTGTATTATTACAGTGACTCCAGACTAGAAACATGAACAAATTAGTGTGATGAAAAAGTAGCCATGAATCATTAGTGCTGATGATAATTTGTGTGTACTCTCGTAGCTGCTGGGAAATGTGACATCATTCAAGTTATTGTAACTTTTATACTGGATTCACTATTTGTCCTAGCTCAGAGCTTGCACGCAGTTGATGATACACCCTTGAGCCACCTGACCCCGGTATTTATTCCCTGAGGCATCTTGCATGCATCTGAAATACACTAGTCAGGTACAGGTGTTGCTTGTATTTTAGATGTAATTGCACGTTATAAGCACTAGAAGCAAATGAGCATATACAATTTAAAAAAAAAAAAAAAAAAGAATCAAAGCAGCCCTTCCAGTACCTCTGTGGTGAACACAACTACAATCATTGCTAGACATGTCAAACAGTAAAAAAGAGAATCTTGCCTTTACTCCTCCTTTACAAAGATGCTTAATATGATTCTCTCATTCCTCAGATGGCTAGAAATCTTTTAACTTACTTATATAACCTTTTCTCCTGTGCCAAGTCATCCTTTAACTTACAGAGCTCTTTTCTCACTGTAGGTTTTTTTTTTAATCTCCAAGGTATTTGTAAAGACCAATAATTCCTTTTCTCAGCTGTTATTTTGCCAAATTGCCTATGCCTTGCTCTCTTGGGGTCCTAAAATAAAAGAAACTTTACGTTCCTCTGGGCTACCTCATAGCTGTTCTCTGAATTTGTTCCAAACTGAAGGAACCCTTCAAGAATCTGGTGCCCAGACTGGAACATGAATTCTCATGAAGTTTTATGAGTGCCTTTTTCTCAGCAGCATTAATACTTTTAGTGGAAATATTTCACCTGTTGCCTTTTAGTAACAGCTAAATTATGTGGAATTTTTATTCATGTAAAAATAGATTTGTATGATTTGCTTCAAAAGTGAAAATAGATAGCTCTATATTGTACCATTTTCAAGTAACTTAGAAGATACAGGTCCTTGCATTCTTCCTGCGCATGCTTTTCTTGACACCTTTTCACTACTTGCTGTCGAGCTTAGACTGCCCTGTAAGTATTTGTTACCACTTCTGATACTGTCCTTTAATGAGGCCACATCACTTTACTGTTCACAGTTGTCCCTTGACTGAACTGTTACTCTGCCTTTGCAGTTAACAGGACCACAGAAATGTATGAGAGCATTTTCAGTATTCAAAGCTACGTGCAAGAAAAGCAAAAACCTTGCTCTGTTTCCTCCACCTAGCATCAGATCTGAGCCAGAACCCCAAATAAGCAATCACTGCATAATGAAGACTCATTGTTGTATCTCTTTGACCTTTTCCTGTTCATAAAACATTTTCAAATTAATTACTTCGGTTCACACTCCATGTAATTTCAGAGATTCAGAATTGAGAGCTGTGGAATTACATCGTTCATACAGTTTTTCTGTTAGGAGGGGGAAAAAAAAAAATCACACACCACCCTGAAACTGTATTTGCAGTATTTTATAACTCATCAGCCACAACAGCACCTCTCTGATACATTGTTCTTCATTTCAGGTTTTTCTAAATCCCTCTTCCTGTGTTTGAAGGAAAGGGACACAGTGTGGTACAATTAGCAGAATTAGAATTCAGTTACATTTCAGTCCCTACTCACAGCACTTTAAGATGACTCAGAGTTAACAACTGTGAAAATAATCACAGTACAGCATCAACATAAACCTAGGCAAATTAATCACAAGTACATTGATAATAAATTTAGTTTAAAATGAGATTGTTCCAAATTCATTGTCAAATTTGTGACCTGAAAGCCCTAAGATAATTAAGGCAGTTAGTACATCCTGGTTTTAATGGAATGTGCTGTAGATTAAGATCTTTATTAAAAGCCTCCTCAGTATTCCGGTTGTATTGCACCAGGAGGTGCTGGTTCGTTATGATCCCAGTAAGAAAGGCACTCAAACTCTGTGAGGTGTCATTTAAAATGCTGTTTGTCAGAGCTAACACTGTGAGAAAGAACAGTGTAGATAATCTTACATCCCTTTCAGTGGTGGGAAGCCCAGGTGGTGCAGCATCGAATGGGCCTCCAGTCGCGCACAGCATGCTGGGCAGGCCCTGTCCATAGAAGAGATTCCCCCATTTTGGTCATTTGAGCTATTACGGGATTTTCTTACAAGACAACAACTCTATGACCCCTGCCAAACGGAATGTTCACATGGGAACTTTTCTGCAGTCCTAGATAAAGACCAGGATACGCAGGTGGCTTCATCACCAGGTCCAAGTGGGAACTGCCCGTAAGCCCCTCTGCTGCCGTACGTTAGCTCGGTGCATGGTGCGGCCAAGGGATGTGTGCACCTCAGCACGGCCTGAAGGCCAAGAGGTATGTGCAGTGCAGCCCAGGCCTGGGCCCGCTCAGGTTACCTGCAGTGTGGGTCACTAACTGCTCGATGTACAGTGGTCTCTCGGTCAGGAGCAATGCATCAATGGAATAAAATGTTAACTGCTTTTAAATTCTGGAAGTATAGGGCTCAGTATGAAACATCTCTTTCTATAGAACCAGGTAGACTCCTGACTTAGAAGCTGATTTCATGTATTTTAAAAGCAGTTTTCCTGAAAGTAAAATGATTAGCTGATAAATATGATCCAAGCAGATATGCCAAAAAGATCTTCTGATTACAGGATCATCTTACCTAAAAGCTTACAGTTAAAAATTAGTTGCAATAAATTATACATTTATATTTATAGTAGTGGGTTTGTATGTGATTATACCCAGTATTAATCACCATGAAGACAAATTCAGATTCTAGAGAAATGCTACTGACTTCGTTAGCAAAGGACTGAAATCAGAGTAAAGCAAGAACAATATTGTTTACAGTCAGAATTCCTTGCAGAATTGTTTGTCTTGATCTTTTGTGCCACTGCTGTGTCAGTGGCTTTTTCACTTGGATTGTGAATGTTGGTTTCACTGTGTTTTTAATCGCTGCATAATTTATCAAATCACTTGGAGGTTTCTGTGGATATTATTTCTATTAGGCAAAACACCACTGCATCTTTTGGATGCAAGTCAGTTCTGATCCTGTTCTTATGGAAAGCTCTTGTTAACACCCCACTACCTTCAATATGTATGGGAAAGAACCTCTGATAATTTGACAAGATCTCTAGCTAAGGATGTGAGGCATTAAACTGGTAACCACCACTTGCCTGCGGGATGATTAAACTCAGAATTTCTCAATTGTCCTTCTGTTGCAGCCTAGTGTTTGGTTTCACTAGTAAGCAAGTGTTGCATGTACCAGATGCTTCTGAGCATACATAGAGGATTCCTTATGGAATATCCTCCCTACAGAGTATATTTCTTTCTAACATCGCTTTATGGTTGATTTGGATATGCTGTAAGGCATGAGGCTTTAATTTTTTTGTAGTACTTCATCCTGCTTAAAGTAGTGTAGAATGTTATCTTTACCCCTGTAAACGCCTCTTCTTTGTATTGTGTTGGTCCCTGCCTTGATCATATCATCTTGTAAAGTTTTATGGGTAAAGTACATAAAAATGAGCACACTTGGTCAGACCGTAGGTTCATTTAAGTGAATATCCTGTTGCAGAGAATAGTTAATAGTGAATATATACAGAACTCGGTGACAGAATGGCATGTGTTTCATGATGCTTCCACAATATGGTCTCCCAGCCTCCAGTACCCATTCAAGAACTTACTTAACCAAACAGATTTTTGATACACTTCATACATTAAATAGTCCTTTATAATTTTTCATAAATTTGTCCAGTAACTTTTTTAACCCATGTAATCTTTTAGTATAACCATTGTGCAACAAAGATGCCTGCAACCTAACACCACAGTGTTCAGAACCATCCCCTTTTGTTTTGAACTCATGCTAGTTACTTTTAATGACCTCTTGGTTTTGTGTTGGAGAAAAGAATACCTGTCTTCATGAAAATCTTTGTTGTCCTTTTCCTTTTTTTCTTATGTGCCTTGTAATGGGCACGAGGGGGGGAAAGATGCACCACACCTACACAGAGTAGTAAAGCTGTGGGTATACCACAGAGTTGTACAGTTGCATAATTCCATTTCAGAAGTCTTTTCCCAATAATGCCTAGCATTTGCTTTTTTTGAATGCTACTGAGCACTGAACTAGCGTTTTCATAGAACTATTTTAACCTCAAGGTCTTGTTCTTGAGTGGCAATTTCCTGGTCTTTGATGCATATCATCTTTAGAATTCCTAAAATGTTATACATTTCTTCTCTAATGGTATATAAGGAAGATGGATGGCTAGCCTGCCAATATTCCTATATAAAAGAGTACTACATAATAAGGTTAAAATATTCTTGTCCCTGGAGTCCTATAATTGACATTGTCACTATCTGAAGTGGATGAGACACTGTATCGGCACCCTATCTATCTGCCCATCTCCTGAGTTTTTCCAGTGGGGGAAAAAAAAACCACACTGTATTTAAGAAGAGGAAAAGAAAAAACTGAGGAGCAAGCATCTCATTCCAGGAAATACACTCTGTCTTGATATAATTAGTTCTGATGCTTAAAGGGATTACAGCTGCATTTGACTGGAAGGACAGATTTTTAGTAATTATAATGAAATAAACAATGAGTATTCCAGTTTTCTAGACAGTCACTGAGATCCTAGTATTTAAATACTGATTTGTGCAGTTCTTAAAGCAGAGTTGAGTAAGGAAGAAACAAAGACATAGTATAGTTTTCCATAATACGCTAGCGCTTTGAAAACATCACACAAAAGAAAGAGAGAATGTCAAGAAACTCTTCTATTTTTCTTCTAAACTATGCCAAAGTACAGAAGACATTTTAGTAATGGATCTAGCAGAACATGAGGTAAGGACTGACAATTCATATTAATTAATTTAAAATTGTTCACTCTAATTTCTTTGTTATTCCTTGTTATCTTTTCCGAACTCTAAAACATGAACTTGTTTGCTTAACCAAACGTTTCTATTCTATTGCATAGTCATGAAGAGTAGATTCATCACACCCCCATTTTACACAAGTATCAGGTTTCTTCAGCAAAGCCAGTATTTTAGGTAAAGTATTTCATGAATTAAGTAGAATTGGTGCCTTTTCTGGCTTCTAGCAAGTTTTGGATTTAAATCACCACTGCATTGACCACAATTCTGTAAGACCAGAGGTTTATTAACTGTACAAAACCCTAGAGGGTTGTCACTGCAGTTGGTGGGAACGTGTCTTTTCTCTTCTAATATACAAAGCTGAACACAATTTCCTATCAAAAGAAAGTGACCGTATTTATAATGCAAGTACAGCACACAGGCTAAAAACATGGAACATTTCTTACTTAGCATGCTCCCTTTTTATGGCTGTGGTAGCACGATAGGGACTCGCCGTTCACCTGAAGATCCCTTTATTCTGCCACAGCAATGAAAAGCAGCTTTAGAACAAATGTATACCAAGCCTTAGGTGTCTAGCCTGGTACTCAGAGAGCAATAATTCCCCTCCAAGTATTCCGAGTATTTTGGGAGTTCACAGAAGTGAGGGTAGAAAGATGCTATTTTTATAAAAAATACTGTGTTGTTAAATGTATTGAAATCAGCGAGTTTTCTGTAAGACACTATTTTCTGTTCCCACTGATAAAGATGATCTGCAGATCAAGTTGAATAAACCCTGGATGGAACACAAAACCCCATAGATTGTATTAGAAGATAAAGCATAATTTCACACAAATGTAAACACTGCTCTGCATTTACGTTTACATTTGCCCACATAAGTATTACTGTTAGTCACAGAATCACAGAATGGTAGGGGTTGGAAGGGACCTCTGGAGATCATCTAGTCCAATGTAGGCATCTTCTTAAAAAGAAATCATAACTTCTTAGGAATTGAAGGGAAAGTAATTACTCTATACATTAAAGAATTTGTTTAGAAATATTGCTAAGGCAAGCCCAGCAGTGTTAAATAAACAGTGAATATGGGGAAGTTTAGGATTATTCTGAGCTTCTCCAGTTATTTTGTTAAAAAGCTTCACAAGAGGAATGAACTATGCAACCCGATAGAGCTGCAGCGAAAAGCAAGGCTACACTCGCGTACAATTTGAATTAATTGTTCTTTTCTTAATCTTCAGTGTCCAGACCAATCATGTAAACAGGATTTGTTGGCTTACCTAGAACAGATCAAGCTGTACTCCCATCAGCTCAAAATCTGCAGTCAAGTTAAAGCAGAAATCCAGAATCTAGGTGGAGAGCTCATCATGTCTGCTGTAAGTAGAAAAATGGTATAAATTACTGTGTTAATCAAGATAAATCTTAAATTTGAGTTGTGCTTTCCTGTGCTTGTGAGATGTTCCAGTGTAGTCCTGAATCTCATTCTTCACTGGTTTTTACACTCATTTAACAGAGAAGCTAAAACAATGAAGCATAAGACTGGTGGCTTAAAAGGAACAGCAATCACTTGTAGGGTTTTTTTCTTTTACATTCTCAAAACATACTCTTCTTCATTGTTATTCTGGAGTAATTTGGTTTTAAGAACTGTAACCCATTTTAAGATAGAGGTTCCTTTAGTTACCTATATGGAGTGTGCACATTTTTTGTAAAAAAAAATCCCCAGAGACGTACTTCCAGTTCAGAAGGAAATGATGAAGGACATTCTGTATCCCTACAGAAATAAAGAAAATTAGGAGCAAGGTGACTTGATTCTTGAGTAGATTTCTTGATTTTGCATTAATGTAAGAGTCATTAGCTTTGTTACAGCCAAGTATCATTAGCCATGGAAAAGATATTATTTATGATTTTGTGGAAATCCTATGCATTTGTCCTCAGCATGATCACAGGCATTCATATAACACCTTCGCCTTCACACATTCTTTGATTATTAGTGTTATTACCTGTAGCATATGGGATTATGATTTCAAGACACAAAATCTGCTAATTGGTACCAAAAACAGGTAAGAAAAGCTTCCCACCCCACATTCTTACCAGTTAAATACTTTCCTCTTTATGATAACTTCACATTCACATAGTCTGGAGCATATATATCAGTAAAACTGCTCGTACATTTTATATAGTTTACAAACTAATCAGAAATGAATCCTCTATTGCTGATGTGAGATTTGAAACACTGATTTTTGTAGCATATTTTTATTGGCTATTAAAATGATAATTCAGAGACCATGTGTAAAGCTCTGGAACCTACAGGTAAGTAATTTTGAATTGAATGTATACTTTCTAAAGCAAATACTTGTTTTCACTTGGATTGTAAATTAATCGGGTTTATCTTTATTACCCATTTCTTCTTTCTTTTTACAAGCAGTTCCATGAGCAGCGTGGGTTAATAAAGCCAGATTTCATTGTTTCATGCCCTTTGTGCACGTGTCCTCTGCTGTCGATGCTCTCAACTTCCCCATGTTGTCTGTAACCTACCTCCAATGGTCCAACACAACAGAAACCCTCGTATCCCTCTGTGCTTCGAGGCCTTGTTTCAGTACTTCATTCTCCCGCTCACCTGCACTTAAACCGTTCACATCTTCTTTGAGCATTAGTGCTTTTTACATATATAGTCTCTACACAGTCTCTGATTTTGTGATCTGGTAAAGATTAATTATTTGTCTTCGGCACTCTTGGGTCTCTGTAATATTTGGAAATCTGAGATTAGCTAACTACTAAGTTAAAAAGTTACTGGAGAAGTGACAAGTGAACAAATGTACAACAAATAGGTAAACCTTATTTGCCCCCAAAAGTAGTTGAAAGATACAGTTTCTTGCACATTCACAATGTATATCCGATTTGAATTGTCGACTACTTTGGCAAACTGGGATTCACATGGATCCTTGACCTACAAAAACCTGCACACCGCCTGATACATATGATCTGTAATTTCCCTGGTCCTGTTCCCATTACTGAGCACAATTGATTGGTGGACTCACTGCAAGACATTTTGGAAGCATAGTTTTGTTCTTGCTCTTTCTTTCTCCCACTGTAATGATACTCGCATTGTTTTCTTTACCATTTTGTTGTGTCGCCCATGTGTCAACAGTGGGAAGTACATCATCCTGGTGGAAAAATTTTAATTCTAAAAACGAAAACCCAAACTTAACTTCATTCATAATGCCAGAAGGATGACTACAGATCTTAATCCTGTTTCAGGGAAGGAGGATGAGGGCATATATTGTGTGCATCCGTAAGTTCCAGTTCAGGAAAGCAATTACTTGTTCAAATAAATGCTTAACTCAGTCCCAGTTCAATAAACACATTTAAACGGTGCTTAACTTGGAGTCAGTGGAAATTAAGAACATGCTGAGAGTCCTGGACAGTTTTGGAAATGTTTTGTGGAGTCAGGGTGAGATGCTGTAAACTCTGGTTGTTATTCTGTTAAAGCAATCTTGGAAAATGCTCCAACAGTGATCGTATTTTTTTTTTTTAAAATATGGGTGATATGGTTAGGCCTATAAAAGAGAGAAAAACTACCAGCCAGTGCTCCAAGAGACCTGCGCTCTCAACGAAAGCCTTTTGAACTCAGTGGAGACATACCTGGTCGGTATCGGTGGTTATGAAAAAATTTTGTAAAATTAAAAAAAAAAGTCTCACTGATCTGAAAGTCTGTTAGTGGGGAGGGGAGGGCATTCATAATTGACTGTGCTCAACTGTCCCTTTTCCATTAAAATTGTGGTTATGTGAAAATGCAGCCAAACCAAACCAAACCATGATGGCTTTTCTATAAGGCTTGTCCTAATCTATATGTAAATGAACTATTTGTGTTTGACTTGCTTCAATTTTAGAAGAATATGGGAATTAAAAATACGCTGTATGGATAAAGAGATAAGCAGAGAGGGAGAGAAATTCACTGTTGATATAAAATGTCTGAGTTTTGAATTACCTTTTTTAAAAGCTGGAGCAAATTCTGGCTTTGAAAGTCCATGTGGGGTCCTAAGAATTTGATTGTGTAGGTTAGCTGGCCTTAGAAAAAGTGACAAAACAAAATTCTGCACAAGAAAGCACAGAGGTTTCCTCCCCCCCACCCGCCCCCGCACACACACAGAAGATCTGGTAGCATAGTAAGGAAAAAACTGTCTAGAAAATATGTGGACAGAACATCTGTGCCCTGATGATCTGTCAAGTATCTGCTCAGGCAGTTGCATTTCACTCTTCTAGCCAAAAGGGTTTTTTATGGTTTATGCAACACTACTAAATCTTCAGATTCTGTTCACATAAAATCAATAGCAAAGTTCTTTTTTCAAGGAGTCAGAACTGTAGCTGGACTAGGATTATATTCTCCCTAGTCCTGATCTTCTCTCTGTTATCTGTTTATGCTAATAAAGAATGAGAATCAGAAAAAGAGACATAAGGCATGATTAAGAAAAAAAGAGGCCATGCCCTTGCAGATAGTAAAGTTTTCATTATGTCTTAAGTAAAAAACTCATGAGTCTCAAAGTATCTGAAACTGTATCCTTCCTCTGGACAGTGAAGATCTGCTGCAGGAAAAAGTGTATTAGAAAGGGCATTAGGAAATAAACATACTTAGAGGTTGTTCCATTTTTTTGCTTTCACTGGTTTCCCTGCGATTTCTCTCTTTGTACCTGTGTACATGTATGCTCAAGATTGGACCACCTGATTCTTGGTCATCTCTCAGCTGTCTGTCGTTGGCTCCTCGCAGTTCTCTTTTGTTATCTCCGGTCTCCCTCGTGAGCTGTGATAGGCATAAGCAAACAGAAGAGCTGAGAAGGAAAGCACCTCTCCTGTGAGAAATTACAGGTTTCCACATTCAGATGGTTAATATCAACCTCCACACTGGCAAGTCAACTTTGCTGTACAAAGTGAGAATGATAGAGCAAAAGCTGGTGACAGACCACAATTCCACGCATAAAAGCGCTGTTCTACAGACGTAAGATGGCATTTGTATTCGCTGCACACTTCCCTTCCTCCGAGAATAAGAGTTGTGCACAAGGATCTTGGATTTAAATTGGCCTCAAGGAATTTTAGGGTTTTTTCTCACAAGAGTAGTAGTGGTCGTGAAAAAAAATCCTCTATGGAAGCTAGAGGGATGAAGAGTGGAGGATGTTGTCTTATTCTATCACATATTTGTAGATGTGTAAAATGTACAAATTTTAAGATCTACAAATTTCTGTTTTCAAGAACTGTCGCCTTGAAATAGAGATAAATCACAACATCTGTCTTACCAGTACCATCTTCTGGATGAAGCTAATGAAGAGAAAGTAAAGTAGACGTAAAATGGCATTACAGATTAACCTTACATATATAACAGTGGTCAGCAATGCTACAGTGTAAGGGCACCTGTATCTCTGTCAACAGGAAGACGGATTCTCATCTATAGAAGCACTGTACCTAAGGAGGTACTGGTGACTGCCGGCATAGTTCAGTTTGGGACTTATTGCCATGACAACTAAGGGCATTATGACTATGAAAAAGTATGTTGTAATCCACAAACACACCTCATATTCATTCTCTGTATCACATTATCTTCTTTAGTTGTTTTTCATCTGTGTCCCCTGTGCCCTTGTCCTTGTCTTCCCTATGACACTCCTCTGACAACCTCCCCTGGAATGTTTACTTGGAAGTAATACCCCTGCCATACCATTAGTGTAGGTTAAATAGGCCGATTTGCCTGGAGCAGCTGGGATGCTTTGGGGAGTATCCGCTGATAGTCCTTCTAACTGCTCTCCTCAATTAGTGGCTTTTTAACTTCAGGCCATATAATCTTGTAGTCTCTTACTACAGCTATGTGGACACCTGCCTTTCTCACTGCCTTTCCCCCAGCTCCAGTACCTCCACTCTAGTGAGTGGCACAGCAGTGCTCAGAGCCCCAGTTACGGTGGTTATACAAGGGTCATGCACAGAAAAAGAGAGGAAGAGATGTGTGAATCATTAGCTTCTAATTCTTCATTCACTGCGGTTTCGTTTTTTTCATTCATTAAAAAAATCCCTGATCAGTATTTAGTCTTTCATGCTCCCATAAAATACTTAACTTTTTAAATACTGCAGCTAGCATTGCCAGTTTGTACGCTGCACAAGCAAAAATGGTGAGGATTCAGTAAGTCTTCACTAGGTGTGATTAAACAGGAAACTGACAATTCCTTAGAATACAATTAGAATAAATTTGTGCCTCTTCAGACACAAAATAACGGGGTAACATTTGCAGTATGCAGATTGACAGTAACTGCATTCATTTATGTAGATAAATCTGATAATTCATTTACAAGTACTGCACAATGATAGGCTTGCACATTGACAGCTCGCTTTTTTCCCAACAGTGGCTTTAAATAGAGAGTTATACGACAGGGCAGAAAATTAACATATCTTATATGCAAGCATCGCATTCTCTGACTTCTGCCAGGCAATTCTGGTTTGTGCTATTTATAGTCATTATCTTCTTGTATTTCATTTTATATTGTATTTGGCAAGGGAGACAAAGCTTTTTGGCCTTAAAAAGGAAACAGAAATCCAGAAGAGAGAGTTCTGAGTTACAGTATCACAGAATTTGATAAATGGCATAGCAAAGATCTCCCAGGTTAGCCAGCCTTACCTGTGCACTGAAGGCTGTTTCACTTCTTCCTGCAAATGTCTCATTTGATTTATCTTAGTCATGACTCTTCCTGATGGTATCACAAGAACCAGACTTACTTACTTAAACAGTGACCTAAGTCCACTTTTGTGCCAAATGTAGGTGCTTTAATACTTCTAACTTCATGCTTCAAGGCTGGATTTAAATGTCTAGTTCACTTAACTGAGTTACCACTGAGTTCCCATGCCAGTTAAAGCTAAAGGTGCCTGCACAATATTGCTATGAGCATGTTGCAGCTTTGAAGGCTATACCGCATGTAAAAACACGCGGAGGCAAAGCTATAAGCCAGCATGTAGAAAAATACAAGGTAGGGTATTTGTAGGTGCCACCAGGCCTTTGGCTGACACAGTCCCAATCCCTGGATAACCATACCCCGGGGAAGATCATGTCTCAGCCAAAACATGAGTGCTGTGGCAGCTGGCAGGCTGCTCAACGCCTTCGCTACAGTTGGAGGTTTTCAGTTACTGCTAGAGAGGAGCCACGCGGCAAGAGCTGGCAATTTGCTGAGCTGCTCCTTTGGCAGGGGAGGGGATGGGGAGCAGTGCATTTCAGTTCCTTTTAGAGTTTCTGCTTGCGTTTGCCTCTTGTTTCTAAAAGAGAAGTCAAGATGGGCAGAATGGCTTCCTAGCTGCAGCTCCTGTAGGACTGAAGAATGGGAACTAAGGGCTAAGCAGCAAGCTGGCAATCATACTCGAATATTGGCTACTGTAACAGCCCACTCAGTTTATTACAGGTAGACAGTTTGTTCCGCTGACTTCAGTACCGCTGTCCTGCCTTTATTGCTGTGCGACCTTCAGTGAAAAGATTTCTCTTTTGCCTTGGTCCATAGCTGCTGTTCTGACAAAGCTGATCCTGCGTGTGCCAGAGGCACAGCTACTGCTCCCTGTTCTGCCAGTTCATTTCTCCGTGCTGGTATTTCTCCATGACATTGGGAACTTGTAATTCAATCTGTTTGAACTAATGGCGGAAGGCTACTTGTAGGGCCTTAACTATGCATAAAATTATTTCTTAGATCGGTATTTGATTCTGAAAATACTAAAACGCTAATTTTCTAAAAGTTGATGTTAACCTGTAAGAGTTGGGGTTTTGGTTTTGGGTTTTGTTTTTGTTTTTTACTGAGAGTTGACAGGAATGTTTCACTGTTCGGGTTTGGGGTTTTTTTTAATGTAATAACACTACATCCTTCACTGCTTTTGCCTAGTGCATGCCAGTCGGTGGGGGTATAGAAAACTCCTGGCCTTTGGAAGCAAAGCAAGGGATATGTTTTTTCCTGTTAATTACATACAGACAGCTCAGTTGCTATTGCTTTCTAAACTGCATCTACCGAGACAAACTAATTTAAAGCAGCAAGCAGTATTACTGGTAATGTACACTACAAGACAGTTAACTTCTCCTAATAATAATTACTTTGCTAATTAGCAAAATCAGGATGTAGTTTATAGTTCTTAGCCTCAGTGCACGTAAAAGATTTCTGCAACAAGCACTCCATTTCTTCACAAACTAAAGCAACTGATGGAAACAGCAAGGAAAGGATTTACATTAAACCAACATTCTCTTTTTCTCAAGGACCTGTTTTTTAAAAAATAGTTTCCTTTTTTTAAAACCTTCCTGCAAGTGAGAGCAGCAGTACTTGGGAGGGACTGAGCTAACCGCCTGTCTAAGCATATGTTCCATTATGGTATTTCAGGCAAACAGTTTTACAGTACTTACGTAAGTTGTTTATCATTTAACTTGGACACAGGGCCTGGTCTAATTATAGGACTCAATTTCAGTTCTTTGAATCCTACATAGCCTGAAGCAGACTCTGGTAATGGTTAGTTATTTAGTTCATTAGATTCAATTTCCCCACCTGAAAAATGGGTAAAACGCAGAACAAACCCCAGATACCCTTGAGGTGTATTATGTAGTTACTAGATAGACAGACAACCAACAGAATAGCCACATTTTTAGGAAAACTCAAGTTCATTGAAAATAAACACACCCAGATTAGCCACCTAAATGGTGAGGCAGGTTTCCCGAGGCAGGTTCCACACATCGGGATGAAATCTCTCCGATATCCCAAAGGGAGAGCATGGCAAAGCAGAAGTGAGCAAAAGGCAGAGGGCACAGTTTCCAGTACTGGGAAAAAAGAATCGCAATGGCAAGTCTCTCTTTGGCTTATTTTATATGTAACCCGTCCTGGGATTGAATCCATGATAGGCTTTATGTATTATCTGGCAGTTATCTGGAGAAACAGGGTAGTTAATTAAGTGCTCCCAACTCTTAAGCTTTTTCCTGTGCTTTCTTCACCATCTTCTGGTGTCACTGTTACACTAAGATCTCCATTTTCATTAAAATAAAACTATCGCTATTCTGGGTAGAGAAAAACTGTGGAAATGTAAACATCCTCAGCTCAGAAAACAAGGCAAATAACTAGTGTTAAAATCCTGGCGCAGGCCAAGGAAAACTCCAATGTCTTCAACAGTCAGGATTTCACTCTTAATAATTTACCTGTTTGGATTGTTCTGCTACTTGTAACCTTAAGGGATTAAATCGCTTTATTTTATATAGCAACCTTAGTGAAAGAACCGTAAAATAATTCACAACAGCAAATTGTTACACATGTAAAAAAGTGTGAAGAAAATTAAAAGCATCACGTTATAAGTACTCCTTACCTTAAATGCAGCACTACTCAGAAGCTCACTAGTCTTCATAGAAATGTAGAATTCATGTGATTTTCAGAAGTAGCTGTCAAAGAAATAAAAATTCAGTCTTAGTCTCGCAGTATAGTGTGAACCTAGTGGTTCAATTAAGATAAATTTTTAATAACTGACCTTGTTTCCAAAAGAATTTTAAGTTCAGACTTCAAACATTGATTAGAGAGATATTCAATTCTTAGTTTTCACCTGTATGAAAAATGAAAGTCTGGTTGAACTGTAAATAGGACTTGGGAGATTGTAAACAGCCAATTGATAAATCTGTGCTCAAATAGTAAAACTTCAGTTCCCTGCAGAAAAAATTAACGCTCACAGCAGACCAATCCAGAGTATCACAACTGGGGTTCTAGCAGACTTGCATGTGACATATCAAGAAGTGTTTTGTGTTGTTTTGTGTCGTCTCTTTACAGCTCTGTTCCAGAAGGCAATTGTCTGCCACTGTCAAAGAGACGGCGTCTGCAAATGTGTGCAAAGACTGGGAGCGGGAGACTGACTGACTTACATGCTTTGACAATAAGGAAATTTTGTATCTGTTTAACTGCTACAGAAACAACTCCTACTGACACATGACAAGGCAGGCATTTCTTAGTACACTGAACAGAAAACACTTTGACAGCGGAAGAGTTTCTTTAAATTCTAAGTCATGATTCTCTTAATCATTCTGATTATTAAATAAAAATAACTGACCATATCAGTTATTATATTGTTAAACTTCTTATCGTAATGGATGGCTACTACTGCCAAGGCATGAAATTATTTTACAAAAGTGTGAAAAATATAACGCATGCGAACACACTGAAAATAAAGTTGCAAAATTCAGTTTTTTCTGAACTCCCTTTTCTTCAGCTTTGTTATTCAACGGAGAGTTTGCTTACTTGCACGCAAGACTCATTACAGAAGAGAAATGCAAGTGCTGGAGATGCAAGAGAGTCGATTTCAGCATGAGTGCTGCCAGTCTGATTTTTTTTGGTGGTAGGGTTTGGGGGATTTTTTTTTTTTAAATTACCATCTTCAGGTCTGTATCTTCTGTGTTTCACCACAATGTGAAGTTACAGCGCTTATAGAATCATTCTGTATTCCTTTTGCAATGGAAACAAAGTACTAACGCTTACAGGACAGATGACATATTTAAATGAGGAAGGATATGGCAAAGGATGCTTTTCCTAAATCCTTTAATGAATTACTGTCTTGAACATTGTGTCTCCGTGGAAATTGCCAAAAGAGCAAAAGTGGGAGTCACACAAAAATAAAACCGCTTTTAGTTTGGGGTTAGTTTGTTTGTTTGTTTTGCTAGAGCGTCTTTATGTACCACTTGCTACAGAATGCAGAGTTTGCAGCTACATCTCTCTTAAATGAAATGAACTTAAGTGCTCAATGAATATTTTATCAATCTTTCATTTATGCCAAGTTTCGTTTCATCAGTTTTCCTAGATATGAGACCTTGAAGAGCCTGCTGAATATCTGGGATAAAAGGATCAAGTGAAGACAGTCCTTGAGTATGTTAGATTTACAGAAGAACAATAGATTTACACCGAACTCTATAATGTTACTGGTATTGAAGTATAAAAATAGCTGCTCTCTAGAGACAAAAAAAAGATAAAATGTATGGCCTGATTCTTACCATCTGTAGTATATGTCCAAGAACATCTTCTAAAAGCTTCTCCAAATTTTGAATGCAGTTAAATACTTTTTTTTTCCCCTCCTCACAATATCCACATGTTCTCTATAGAAGTAACACTAGTGTGAGATACATCGAGAACATCGAGAACACTGAGGGGGAACATAGACACTAAGACACTGCAAATAACATGGACAGCCTAAAGGGCAGCATTAAGTCAGTCACCCTGTATTTCATTGCCTATGCAGAGATGCCAAGAACAAAGTAAAATTAATGGCGATTGCTGCCTGTCCTGACATACACCACACACCCCCCCGCCACTATGGTAACTGCAGCAAACCCCCTAATTTAAACAGCCTTAGTAGTAGATAGGTTGTCAGCTTTTCAGCAGGGAGGCCCACAGCAGCTCTTTTTTATATGTTTGGTTTAGGTATCTCTTTCTGCAAGCCTGTTTGTATCTCGGGGCATCTTTTGTAGAGTTTAAATAATACGGCAGAGGTTCAGTTCCTCTGGCATGCCAAGGGGGCAGTGGAATTCTGCCACTCCAGTTTGGTCCAGCTGTACGATTGGGTTTATAATTCAGTCCTTTGGATTTTAGCATTAAAATACTGGAGTTGATAGGTGTCCACTCCCCAGAAGCTTGTGTCAAACTACGAGGCTACATGCCATATACTGGCTTGAAATTACAACCTCATCAAAATTAGAGACCCATAAATATGTTATTATTTGTTTATAGTAGATCAATATGATCATAGTTTAAGCACTAAAACCACAGTTTTCTTGATCACAGTGGTGTGGTGAAGGAGCTGTGGACTCTTCCACAGCCATGGCCATTTTGTGCAAGAAGCTACAGTTGCCAGAATGAGGTGATAACTACTTGCGCAGTTCCCACAGGAGAGGAAAGGCAAGGAAGTGTAACGGTCTCCTGAAGGGATGCCACTTCATTATCCGTATTTCACAGTATAAACTAGTCACCAAAAAAGCGGATAAAGTTTTGGGACAACCTTCTATCCTGCCTGGATGCTGCTACCCGTTTCTTCTAGCAGCTTTTTCCCTTCCGTGCAAACAG
Source organism: Phoenicopterus ruber ruber (assembly GCA_009819775.1). Taxonomy (NCBI): domain Eukaryota; kingdom Metazoa; phylum Chordata; class Aves; order Phoenicopteriformes; family Phoenicopteridae; genus Phoenicopterus; species Phoenicopterus ruber. Next base: position 5,793,458 of record CM020221.1, read on the forward strand.
ATTTATTTTCTCCCCCCTCCCGGAGCAGCAGTCACTAGACCTACCGCTGGCCCCCCAGCCCACCGTCCTCCTAGCGTGGCTTGAACTCCAGGCAACTTAAAAAAAAGTAGAAGGATTACAGACACTGAAATCACTGAGAAACTTCAGGAAAAACCCTGCCCTTTAAGCCCATACACCTTCTGCCATAGAAGCATCTTTTCTTTTGCCCCCTCTGGCACAGAGCAGCTTCATAGTGGTGTTACTACACAGCCAATGCCAGAAAAGTGAGTGCAATGATGCCACCAATATTGACCACTGGGGGAAAAAAAAGATTATTCAAAGCTCTTAAGAAGCTGTCAGGATCACAGCATTGTCAGTTGTTCTAGAAAACAACAGATAATTAAAATTTTGTGTGTGTGTGCATAATTAATCCTCCAGTTAGCATGAAAGAAAAAAGTTCGTATGAAACTTTGTCTGTCTCTCCTCATTCCTTCTAACCAAATAATAGCTAGTGTGACAGTGAGCATTCAGCAATTTGAAATTTAGACAGGACAGTAGTTCATCTGCTAGTGAGCTAATGCTACAACACTAGTCAGCCTCCCTAGAAAAGGGGATATGCTGGGGACTGCAGATGTATCAGGAGTGTAATGACAAGGCCTCTGAGCAGAACACCTTACTCACAGCCTGGAATTTTATAAAATGTTTGGATTAAAAGCAGCATTTAAAATGAGCTTTAGGCTTGGAGGTCACCATGTGCTTTGAACTTCACATCAAACAGTATCACAATAACTATGTTGCACTGCTAAACCTAGCAGAGTGGCTAGGCCGCCTGCTTCCCTAAAGTTGGGTTTAAAATCACAGGCCCCAAATATACCTACCATCTTACATTAAAATACTGCCATGCAAAGATTACATGACTATTATAAACTGGAAATCATTTCTAAAACGCTTACATGCTGCAGCAAGGAATGAACTTTAGAGGCCATCTGGTAAATTTTACACTTTTTCTTGGAGTATAGAGATAATTTCAGTTTGCCATCACACATATGTGTGTTCAACCAGTCCTCAAAGTATTTTAACTTGCAGGGGGCAGGGGTGGAATTGGTAAGGGGTTTTTTGGCACTTCCAGAGAGAAGCAGTAAATGTGATATTAACTGGAGGGTTTTTCTGCCAGTTCAGAGATGTTTCCAAAATGCAACTAAATCCAGCCCCTTGGCTGCATTTTTATTATTGCCTCATTTACATTTGTGTGTATGGGGATAAAGTGTTGCACAATCAACACAGACAGACAATAACACATTCCTCTCACTCACCTGACGAATTCACTTAACCTGGCAAAGGAGAGAAGACCTTGAACCTTTCCTGACAACTCGGTTTGTAAATCTGCGTATTGCAAAAGACTATGCAGTTAGGCTGGATGACAAAGCTGAAGATCATTCTCCCACTAAAACCCATGGCCCTTTTAGAGAACTGACTGCATTGCTTTTACAGAAGACAAATATTTCAACAAAGTTGAAATGTAGGCTCTCCAGTTATATAGAGTAGTCCTACTAGTTTTACATCCAAACCATAGTGGGCTACCTCAGTGTTAGCATATATGCAAATGACAAATACTCCTGAACAACGTGCTTTGATTATGTAAGCATGCGTGTGCACAGTATTACATTCGCTCTGTATGTGTGCGCGTGTGTGTACACACACATATTTGTACACGCGCGCACACACACTCGCTCTCTCTAGAAAGTAGACCATCTTGCATTTGAAGTTTATATATGGTCCTAAATGCAATGCTGTTCTCATCCTGGCACACTGATGTAAATTTGACTTTTAACTCTCTTCTTCCCTGTCATAAAATGGGAGGCAGCTCAGGTAGAATGTATTTATTTAAATAATTTATAATAACAAATATTTCTAAATAATAATAACTATAAACAGCAAATACTAAATAATATTAAAATAAATATGTAAAACAGGGCTTTCTTAAAGGTATTCAGACTGGAGCTTCCTTTCCAAATTAAAATTGTCACCCTTGTAATTAAGTCAGAGTGTGGTGTCTTCTTTGATGATAAAAAGCTGGTCATTTAGGACACTGAGATGATTTATACCCTGTACTTGTCCCTAGCAGTTCTTCAGTGCACTATGACAACAGCAAAGGTACCTTAAGTGGAAGGGGGAAGACAGCCTTTATGTCAAGCAAATAAATCCAGAAGAAACTTAATGGTACAAAAAGCACCGTGCTCAAAATGAACTATGGCATCATTCAGCTGTTAGCCGACTCTGTCAAAAAAGTTTCCCATATGACCAAAACCAAAATCTAAACATTTCACCTAAAATGGTACAAGTTTTTCCTGTTTGAGTGCACTGGGGTGTGGTGATACCTTCTGAAGTGCCCAGGGGGGCATACATTAGACACAGCTGTAGCAAACACACACAGAGGACTTCTTTGCTCTTTGATTTTAAGACCACAAGACATGGAAGGACACCCCCATACCCCCCCCAACCCCAGTTCCTCCCCTTCTGTGTGTTTGATGTCCCTATTACTTCTGAAAGGACGAGCCCGAGCCTTTTCAGGCTGTGTTTTCTCATTTCTAAAGGTTGAAGTAATACTGATGGCCAATTGCAGACATTTGGAGAAGAGGAGGCTGAGGGGAGACTTATGGCTCTCTCCAACTGCCTGAAAGGAGGTTGCAGGAGAGGTGGGTGTCAGTCTCCCGCTCCCAAGTAGCAAGTGATAGAACAAGAAGAAATGGCCTCAAGTATGCGCCAGGGGAGTTTGGATTGGATATTAGGAAAAATTTCTTCACCGAATGAGTTGTCAAGCACTAGAACAGGCTGCTCAGGGAATGGGTTGAGTCACCATCCCTGGAGGTATTTAAAAGACACATAGATGTGGCACTTAGGAGGTGTTTAGTGGTGGACTTGGCAGTGCTGGGTTAATCGTTGGACATTGATGATCTTCAAGGTCTTTTCCTACCTAAATGATTCTATGATTCTATTACACTGCAGAGTAGTATGGGAGAGCCAACTTGCTTGTTAAAGCTGTCCTTTTTGTTCCGTTAACAGATTTTCAGTTCAAATTAAACACTCTATTTCCTATTTCCATGAGTACTGATGGAAAATGCCACTGCTTTAATGCTTGTATGCCTATGTAGTATGCTGTTGCAGATGGTAGTAGGTGATAGGGATTAGTTTGCTGTGCATTCTGCCTCTTAGGTCGGCACTCCTTAAACAGTTTGAGAGGCCACACGGTTACTGCAATTTCTGTGTGCTATCCTGCTCTTAATTACCCTTAAAAATCTTGGCTGCTGAGACTAGGTTCAGCAGCTCTGACAAAGCCAGCCACTTCACAGTGTCCCAGCATTGCTCAGGAGCATGTGTGGAGCCTGGAATGTGACAGGAGCAGCTGGAGACTTTGCCTAGTGCTGATACAAAAGGAAGGAATGGGTCACATTTTCATAGCTCTTCTTCGAGGTGGTTTCATGACCTGTTAGTAGTAATTACAGTGAGACCCTGCAGATAAGCATCGTGAATTCACGTTTAAAAAAAAGAAAACGAGACACAACCATCTACATAAGCATTTCTATTCCACCAGCACAAATTTCTGTATATCACTTTAAGTCTGAGCAGTGGAACATGAATATAATGATCAAACACACCAAGGGAAAATAAGAAATTAGGGTTTGGTATGTTTGTCTTACTTTTTAAACCATTGTTTATTCCTCAGCATATTGTGATTAAAAGCAGACCGGCTTCCTAGGCTAATGTTTCTGTTTCTTATTACAGTTGGATAGCGTCACTTCACTAATTCAGGCTGCCAAAAATTTAATGAATGCTGTGGTGCAGACAGTGAAGATGTCCTATATTGCATCCACAAAGATTATCAAGATTCAGAGGTCCTACTGGCCCGCGACATCCTGTTGTGATGTGGAGAATGAAGGCTCCAGAGAAGAAGCCCCTATTAAAAGAGAAGCCAGAGAAAATCTATGCAGCTGTCAGAAAAGGTTCTGCAAAGAGAGAATCCATCCTGTTCAAGTCATGAGTGAATTAGAGGCAGAGAAATAGTCTAATATTCTGCCACTTTCTGTGTTCCTACCTTAAATTTCTGATGATTTTCATCTTTTCCCTCACTTTAATAATTATGTATGTTAATGTTTTGCTTTCTCTATATCTGTAAGATAACACTTGCTTAAATTATTTGAAAATGGCTGTTGGATGATTAGCAGCACACAGTTGAAAAAAAAAATACCCATTCTCTTGCAGTGACAAACTATCATGTCTTTATACTGGCATGTTTCCAGCAGAGCACTTTGAGTGACACATTCTGGGACTGCACTGTAGGTGGAAGGGAGGGTGCGATGTGGCCAATACTAAAGTGCATGTATTTTATGACATACAACTTTTTAACCATTGTGCTATTGGGCCAGATCTTTTATCAGCATCATTGCACAGTGATCAGATCAGCTGGACTGCTTGATGCTAGCTGAGAGTCTGGGCCCTCAGCTTGTATCTAGATTGAAAGATCTAAAGGTCTCCCCTCGTCCAATGCCCAGCCTTGGAAATCTAAGTTTGAAAATGTTTGATGAAACACAAGAAGTGTTATAACATGGATGTAATAAAAAAAGCATTAATGGCAACATAGCAGGAATAATAGCTCTTCAAAAGGCCTTTTAAAACATTAACATTAATCTGTGTTCTGCTTCCTACTCTATTCTGTGAGCCCTAATAGATCTGCTGACTGTTACATTTGGAAGTTCAGATAAATAAGGTATTAACAATAAAAAAACTTTTTTAATCACTGCACAAAAGAAGAAATATTAAATACATCATTATTCTGAGATCAGTGTGGGAAATACACATACATGTATCTTGAATCTTAGGAATGATGAGATTTTTTGCAAGGTAACTAGTGATGTAAATTACTTTTCTTATGACAGTAGAGTCCTAAATGCAGGACTGTGCAAGTAAGCGACTTGCTCAATGGCTGCACTATATCTCAAAGTATGTAATGAAGATAAGTGCTATTAGTCTGTGATCACCACTAGGCTTCTGTGAGATAGCAAAAGAAAATTTTTCTAAATATGTTCGAATCCAAAAATCCGCTTGGACTACTTTTTTTTTTTAAAGAATCTAACTTGTCTTCCCTGCCATGTCACTAAGTTTTCCCAGACTCCACTTGTTACTCAAGATGTCTTTGCTTGGCAATTAAGTAGATCCTTTGGTATGTTTTTTGTATTTGCTAAGATGAAAGGGCTCCCTCAAATGCCAGAACTTCACGATGTGTCATTGACTGCCATTATGAGGCTGCACCTACCTAGCACAATGTGGGCAGCAAAAATAACCATGAAGTGTGGTTTTCCTCTTGGGGCCACTCTGTTTCTAAGCTCAGGACCATGGAGCAGTATAATTTCTAGGCTGTTGGTTAAGAAACCCCATGAAACCTATAGTGATCATGAATTAAAAATTTTACAGACCACTATTCCACCTTCCATAACTTTACTATCTGCTAAATGAAACAAAAGGAGTATGGAAGAAAAAACTACTTCTTTCCAACTCAAATTCCCTCCAGCATGTTAGCATCAAGATCTTAACAACACGTCTAGGTCTTTGCTAGTCCTCTTAGGGCTACAGAGTGGGAAGCAGCTAACAGTCAAGTGGAGTGGGCAGAGGTAATATAGAGCAGGTCATATAACCTACTTTGAGTAGGTCTGCTGGCAGAGTAAGCAGAGCTGAGAAAGATGCTGTGTGGTATAGAAATCAGGAGAGTGGACATTATTGTCGCACCTTAAAGCCAAAATCTCTGCGTAGTATTTCAGGTTCTGGCCCACCCCCTTAGACTAAATACTCCCCCAGCAAGGCTCAGGTCCAGAAGCCAGCAGGTGAGCTGACATAACCTTGTTTTGGGGGGGTGTTACTCTCTTAATAAATCCTCATGTCTCTGGGTTACACCTTTGATATAGGTCACCTTGACATCAAATGATTATAACTAAAGTCTTGTTATCACATTATTAATAAAAAGCATGGACACCACTGAGAAGACATCTTTTAGTGTTGTGGGATTTATTTTTTTTATTTTTAATGTGTCTCCTTATTGGTCTCCAACACTAGTGAACACCCAGTTCAAAAGCCTGCCAGGTTTGCTTACCGGAGTGCCAGCCTTCTGGCACACTAAGTGGACTCTATTAGTCTGGTTTAAGTGAGAGTTTTTCTAGCATTAGTATCACTAAAGCACAGTTTATTGCTTAATTTCATGCTCCTTCCTGCAATGCTAGTCACTACTCCCTTATCCTGGCCATACTCGACAACCAGTTTGATCTCAACTTCCAATACTATTCCTATTACATAGGAATTCATTAGGCAAAAAACAACCCTCTAAATGAACAAGAAAATCAAAACCCACTGCTGGTTTTTGAGAAGAGCCAAAAGAACGATGAGTTAGGTATATCTAGACTTCTTTTTCTTGGCCAAAGTTCAAACCCAAGTGAAAACATAAGGTAAAGTTTATTCCTGGCTAAGGAGGCAGAGGGCTAAGAAACAAGCCCTGGAGATGTAAAAAGCCCAGTGTATTGGCTCGTGACCCGCCTCAGCAGGTCTGCGAAGCAGGGAACCACCACTTCTGTGCCACTAATAATAATGCTGAAGGAGGATGTGCTGCTCAGTAAGTTTTATTCAAAAGCAGCTACTCAATTCATCCTGCAACCTACTCATTCCTTCCTAGTCCCAGTTTTCAGACTATAATTTTTCACTCCATTGTCATTTTGACTCTGTGTTTACATGATGTCCATAGCATATCAGCACGTCCCTTGAAAACTATGCTCTTAGCTGCAGCTTTGCAAGCCTTTCTCACCTCAGCAGCTCAGATTATTTCATTAGCTTGCCTTGTCCTCTCCCCACTACCACATTATGGAGCAAAGTATGATTGACAATTGAAGGCAATTTTATTTAAAAAATTCAGTGGAGCACTAAAAAATGAGATGATAGATTGTATTTTTCATTGTTGAAGCACATTAGTACAAGAGGACACATTCAAGCCATTTCCATGAATCCCAAAGCTGTTGATATTTAATTTTTTTAATCAACAACTTGGCTGTGTCACAATGCTCTCACTGCTGATGATGTTTCCTTTAGTATTTAGCGATTCTAATTTGTAAACAGCAGTTTCTGTCACTGCAGATTGTGCTGAGCATAGTTTGCAGTTTGTCCCAATTACTTCATTATTACCTTGACTTAGTGAGCCATTCCTGGTAAGTAACGGAAGTCCTCTCATCTCTTGGGCCCTCAGAAAAATGTAAAACCACATGTCCCTCCTACCTCTGCCCACCCCTGGAGCCCTGCTGTTGCGCATGGTAAAAACTGTTCTGATGTAACTAATTGGCTTTTGTTTTGGAGGGGAGTGGGAGAGGGGAAGGAGGGGAACAGACGTGGTAACCCTCTGCACTTACACCAATGTCCTTTTTCCCCCCAACTTAACCTGGTATCGCTTGGGAAGCTCTACAAGTGCATCTCTATGACTATGCAGCCTAACATCACGCAGGTCTGATGTTCCAGATGGTTTTAGAAGAAAGTTTTCTTTCTTCTTTCTTTAGAAGAAGATCGTTTTAGAAATCCAGAGATTTTGAAAAGGCTTTTTGTGTTGTTTATTTTCTGTGGATCCACAATTGAAGCATTTAAGAAAAATGTGTTTATACAGCAAGTTCTTTAAAGAGCTTTTAGAAGTTTTATTTTTGAAGAAAATATTTGTAACTCTTTACCAGTAGTAGACAGTAAAACTCTATGTGGTCATACCTGCTATTTTTGCTTCCAGGTACTATTTATCCCTTGTGTACTGATCTTGGTTAAACTTTGGGGACTTGCCTGTATATTTGGCTCAGGAAATAAGGAGATAAATAAACCCCTATTCCTTCAAGCTGGATTTAAAACCAAAACAAAGCAGAACAAATGCCCTGCAGAGAGGGACTGGTATGTGTGTGTGTGCAGGAGAGGAAAGAAGTCTTGGGCCCTGGAACGAGGGTAGAAGTGGGGGTGGTAAGCAGGGGTGGTACTTTTGGCAGAGGACATAGAAGTTGTTGAAACTCCAGAGATAGAAGGGCTTGATGAAATGGTGCTGGACATCTTGATCTTGTACCTGAGACCAGCACTTTGGATTCAGCAAGTGAATGGCGCCTGTTCTCCACCTCACAGCCTTGCAGCCCCCTGAATACCAGTAGCCTTAAAGAGCACCATTCACCTCCCTCATCCTCCCAGTCCTTGCCAGCAGCTCTTAGTGGTCACTTGAGGCACAACTGACTCTCCCCAGCCCCCTTCTGGGCTCCCATCTCCGTTCTTATTCTACAGAGTCTCCTCTGCATCCCATTGAATCTTGCCTGTAAAAATGAGGTAGCTCTAGTTATACACAACTGTTAATAACCCGCTTCCTCTGGGGTGCTGGGAAGAAAAAGTTCACATAATAAAAGCAGTCATCTGAAATTGTCCAATAGAGTGCAATTTAAGAGCTTACTAGTAGAGTAATTAAATAATAATGAAAGATCAAGCAGATGACACTATACACTTCATTTTTGTTTTCCCCGGGAGATCATTAGAACTGGCTTACTCTTTCTCCTAAGATGGTTAGTGGGCTTGGTTTTTTGTAGAACTACTTCCTCAAGTGAAGAAAATGCACTAGCACTGTTGAAAAAATCTTACGGATTTTGTGTTGTACACTGAAAGTGGTATTGCTGCAATGAAAAATATCACCTGTCAATTAATAAACCACAACTCTGTGGAAACTTTCTTGGGATAAAGAGAAACAAAATATATCCAAAGCAGAAACGGCTTTAGAGTTATATAAAAACAAACCAGGAAAATGCTTCAAAGCCTCTGTTGTCTACCAGCAACAGGAGAAACTTGCTGCTACGGTCAAAGGAACTGAAAGCTGAGGGCCTAATTTTTGATTCCAGCATACAAGAAATAGCTATGATGAAAGCTTGCAGTGCAAGAGATGGATCTAGCAATTTTATTTTTAAGAAGCTTTTTACAGGATAGGAAATATTCATTTTCTACTTCCTGATGGTGGAAATGACTGCATTTAAGCAGGCTGGAGACTACAGAGATGCCTTGTCATGCAGGGTGATGTTTCCTCTGGACTCTCAGTCTTCCATCATCCTGGCCATTTTAGAGCCATTGACTTTTCTGCTGTAGTTCTCAATTATTTTTACAGAAGACAGCAAATGATTTAACAGCAGCTGAAAATAGTCATGTAGCTCATTATCTGGGGAGGGGGCTGTGCCTTTCTGGCACAGCTCTTTCACAGAGGCAGGGGGGCAGGATGTTAAGGGAGCTTGTGCTAACTGCTCCAGCAAGCCTGCTGGTAGGTACTTTCTCTGCTCAGTTCCCAGAGCTCCCTTATTAGATGGAAACACGACAGGAAATTGCTCCCACGCTTTCAAAATACAGAACAGAGCACCATGCTCTGTTTGCCCAACTAGTCAGCATGGCTGAGGGGATGGGAGAAAGGAAGAAAAGTAACTTTTTTGTGTTTTTTCAGCTTCTCTGGTAGAGAAAGACCACCATTCAAAGGAATGATTCCTCCAGGAAAGCAGAATTTCCCTGGAGTCAAGGCTTTACAAGGATCAAGGAAAAAACAGAAAGAGGCTCTTTTATGCCTTCCGCTCCTTCTATGAACCCAATCTAGTCCTGTGTTTTCTGTCCTATACTTGCTCCTAATAGCAGATTATCTAAGTATAAATTTTGCATTATTCACCCAGCTGTTATTTCACAGCAACTGATGCACATACTGGAAGCCTTCCTAACAGTAAGTTGCACTGATTAATTGTTTCATATTACTTCTTATTTTTATTTGAGGTACTAAAGACCTCACCCGGCAAGCTGCAAAGCCGAAACCCTCAGTGATGTCTCTCAGAGCTTGGATAGGCAGCAAACCATTCCTACCACTACCTGTGTAAATATTTTGTGTGCAAAAATGTTGTGTGGTTTGTACCATATTCCTCCGCTCAGTAGTGACTGCTACACCATCATAACTAAGACCTCTCCTAGAGCAAAGGGAATAGCACTATAGGTGCAATGGTGTATGTAGATGGTACCTAGCCACACATTAAGATTCAAGCTGTCATGGCAGGCTACTTATTTAAGCACCAGCAGCTGAGTTCCTGCATGTTTGGGATGTGGCTGCTTTCACAGCCTTCTGTATTTTGCCTTTTACTGTCAGGTGTAGGAACGGGCTTGCTTGGACTAACACCTTTTATTGTTGTCCATCATCTGACACACTGTAACCACACTGTGCAGATTCTGTGTCCTTCAGAGGAGCCACAGCTCATATGATGTTCAGGAATTTAATCGGGAGCGGGTCCTCAATGGCTTCACAAAGGTGGCTGGCTTGCTTGTCTGCATGGTTAGCCAAGAAAGGAGGAGAGGAACCACTGAATCCCTTCCCCACAACTTCCCAGCATTATTTGTATGCAGTGACCAAGTAACCCACCTGTCCTATTCCCTTCTGACTATCTTTTAATTTCCATCTATCCTATTTTCATACCGTTTTGCTATCTATGCTCTCCCTCACCATTAGCTTCCTGTCTCTGTCCTGGGCACCACGACTTCTTTAAACAAAAGGACAGCATACAGGTTTTCAGCACCTCCACCCTCATTTCTCAAGATCCTGTTTCACTTCATCATCTTCTCAAAACACTACCACAAAAAAACAAGGAGAAATGGTGTGTGGCCAGCTCAGCAGCCAGGCTAAATCAGCACAGCTATTTTGAGTTCAGTGGTAAAATACCCCCTTGACAGTAGTTACTCTAGTCCTTCCTCTGTAGCGGCTCTCTAAAAATGTTATCCCTCATTCAGGCTGGCTAAGACAGATCAGTCACCTTGAAGTTTGCTTTTGAACAGGTAGAAAGCACGCCACCGGTAAAGAGATATGCTCCTCAAAAGAAAATAAGTCTTCCTTGCCCTTTCCTCTTGCTGCATTTCAAACAACTTGTCTTTATTTAGGCATGTCGGGGCCAACTTTAAAATACCAAAATACAAAATATGAAGGTTATTAATAGAGCAATCCAAAGGGCAAAGAGCTTATTGGTAGTATGAGCTATTGAGTCATGTGGGTGGTGATGGCACATCCTCAAGCACTCTATTATCATAATGCCTGGGCTGAAGACTCCATTAATTTTCTGCATCACCAACAGCTGAGGACCAAAGCTAACAGCCAATAATACATGAGTCCGGTGTAAGCAAAATACATGCACAAACAAACCTTCCCTTCACCTCATAAAATATTAACAGCAGACTATAACAGATCAGAAAATATGCGGCAAAAGAAAGAATACAAAGAAAATTGTTCCTAAGTATAAGAGCCCTTCTAATATTGTTTTTCAGAAACATCATATTTCAGCTCCCAAGCAGCCGTGCATTTATCTTTTTCACTACTAAGTGAATTCTGAGGGTCTGAATGTGCTAAAATAAATTCATGTACTTTGATTTTTCAAGGTATCAAAGGAGAGAAAGTGAGCAGCTCTTCCTGTGTTTTTGCTTAAGGTATATATTACATGGAATGCATCCCCCCTAGTGACTCACACATTAGGAGATGCATGTCGATCTAGGAAAGGATTTCTGTGAATTAATTTTGGTTGGCTACTCATCAGATAAAACAGTATGTCTTTTTTTTGTTAACAAAAGTATGTTCAGCCATATTTTAAATAGAACAATTTGCAAGAGATTTTTTAAAAAGCCCCTTTTCTAACCAATCTTAATTCCTCATCTAGAAACTTTGCGCCCTGATACTGCAATCTCCTTTTCCTTAAACAAGGCATCATCTGAAGAAGAATGGTTATCCAACTACATCCAGGTATGAGATCCACACTTTGGAACAGAATTTGCCACCAAGTATTTGAAGGTTCCAAAGTTTATTTCCAATGCAGGAGGACTGCAAAAGCTACTAGAAACTTAAAGACTACAATTTAGTATTTCTTTTGAAAACTAATTAAATCTTATTTTCATTGGTATTCAACTTTTATATAAACAGACTTAACAAAAACTGGAAAGGAACATACAATATGCTACCTAGACAATGGATATAGACTTATTTAAATCAGGCATCATGCCAAGTTATTAGATAGCATATGGTAGACTTCTCACTTCTTTGTTGGTTTGATATTTTTTGACAGATTCATGTAGTTTGTTGTAATGAAAAATGGAATTACTCATTTCAGATGTAGTATTCCCTGTAACATCCAAATGTTGAGTAAAATACTGACTGTGTGTGGGGAAACCTTGGCTGAAATACCTTTTTTAAAAAAGAAAAAACAGTAATGTAGCCTTTGGTATGGCCACTGAATTCACAGCTACTAGTATTTGGTCAGACTAATGGTAACATGCTTTACCTTCCACCACATACTGATATAACATACCTCATCACATTTCATCACAGTGAGCATAAGCAATGATTCCCACTGAAAAGAACTCTCATGGATTTACCAGTATTGCAAACAATATATTAACCCTGTGCTTAAATCATCTGTTCAGCAGGCCTGGTCTTAGGATTCTATGTAAGTGCTTTGCTGAATCAAAGCCATCCAGCTGGCACATTTAGGTAACAACCTATCTCGGGAATCAGCAAGGTATGGTTACTAAGAGAAGCATTTATTACCCAAAAGTTATATGAATTACTACAGAAAGTGTAAATATGTACTCTGCCCTAGTGAGGCCCCATCTGGAGTCCTGCGTCCAGTTCTGGGCTCCCCAGGTCAAGAAAGACAAGGAACTACTCGAGAGAGTCTGGCGGAGGGCTACAGAGATGATGAGGGGACTGGAGCATCTTTCCTATGGGGAAAGGCTGAGGGAGCTGGGGCTGTTTAGCCCGAGGAAGAGAAGACTGAGAGGGGACCTCATCAATGCTTATAAATACCTCAAGGGCGGGTGTCAAGAGGATGGGGCCAGACTCTTCTCAGTGGTGCCCAGCGACAGGACAAGGGGCAACGGGCACAAACTGGAACACAGGAAGTTCTGAACATGAGGAAAAACTTCTTCACTGTGAGGGTGCCAGAGCCCTGGCACAGGCTGCCCAGGGAGGGTGTGGAGTCTCCTTCTCTGGAGAGATTCAAACCCGCCTGGACGCAGTCCTGTGCAGCCTGCGCTGGGTGACCCTGCTCTGGCAGGGGGGTTGAACTACATGATCTCCAGACGTCCCTTCCAACCCCTGCCATTCTGTGATTCTGTGAAATACAGTGGTAGCTTACAACTGAGATGTCACTGCTGGCGAACAGCTCCAATAGCACATTTCACCTTACGGGGAAGCTCTGCTACTTTACATATGGACTATACACATGCCACAAATTTCACACAGAAATAAAGTAAACACAAACAGAGGAAGACCACATGCACACACTGCAAAACATTTGCCCCTAATCTGGTTGCCTTAATACTTAGCTGATCTTTGCCTTGGCCTAACAGAAAAATAACTCTCTTTCTCTATTATTTACCTATTTATATAATGATATAATTTCTTTATTATCTATATTATATATAGTACAATACATATTAGTAATGATTACTATAATTCATTAATAAAATATTAGTAATGTACAATAAATGTAATTAATTTACATATTATTAAATATATAGATATAATTATATAACTATCTCTATATAATTACATAACATTTATCTATTGATAAACTGAAGTTGTTAGCATTCATAGCCAGTACTATCGGAAGTACGGGAATGTTTAACGTTAGTAAGGTACAGCATTTCCATATTCAGCCTCAATTTTCTGCTTTTGAAATAATCTGACAAAAAAAAAAAATCAGCTGCAGCCTATAGCAAACGTATAGCAACTGCATCTAGTCAGTCAGAAAGTAAACCGGAACCTAACACCCCAGCAATTAAAAACAGAGCACAGAATAAATATGTCTACAAACCTCTGAAGAGTTTGAGTAGGATATTCATATTTGGTAAAAGACAAAAAAGTGAAACAAGACAACTTTTTTGGCTAACAACGAGCTCTATTTTCACTGAAATCATCTTTGTCTAGCTGCAAACACTACACAAGGCAACAAAATTTCAACTCAAATAGGTGTTATGTTAACAAGAATGACTAAGATGCTTCACTTCCCCCAGCGTCCTATCCTCTAACTATTCTTCCTTATTTTCCTCCCTGAAGAACGTCTTGTTCTCAGGGCTCTGGAAGGAATGTAGCGTGTACAAATGTACTAACATTTCAGCAAGTGTATCCACCTGAGAGATCTCATCTGAAACAGTTTTTGTGAATTAAACTCATAATCTCAGCTAAAAATAAATAGGGTGTAGGCAATCCTGTTATTGGAATGAAATTCAAGACTCAAAACTGCCAAACTATTCTGTGTTCATTCTTTTCATCCCAGGCTCTTATCTATTCTATTTTGCTTTTTTAGTTTGCATGTAAGACACTGCCTGTCACTGGGTACTATTAGATATAGATTTCACAATATAATTGGTTCAGTTTGTGATTGAAACAAAAGTTTGATTTTTTTTGGAAATTTAGTCTCAAATCAGACTCTCTTATAATACCCTGGAGCCTGGTGTCTAATGAACACAAAGCTTTAAGGCGACAGTCTCCTCTCCCCCTCATTCAAGTACCTCTAATAATTCCAGCTGGTGTACCACCGGGACTCACCTTCACCCTCCCACTACTCTGCTCACAACTGTCTCCTTGAGTTTTCACTGCTGGCCACACTCCCTCTCCCAAGTCACTTAAGCTCTTCAGCAGCCTTAACTCCTCGTGTGGAGTCTATGGTCTAGGACAATACTTAGGGAAGTTCATGCATCCCCCAGCAGCCATGTGTGGGTGCCAATAGGGATCCCTAGTCTTCTCTGTGCTGCTGCTGGGTACTACTGAGAATATTTTTGCATGAGAGAATGCATTACCTGTTTCTGAGCTGAAGGGGGGAAAGGAGAAAAGGAGGGAAAGTGACATTTCCATGATACGGAAAACTTCTGGTTTATAATTCTGTTGTAGAGTCAGCATTTCCCAAGGGGGCAGAAAAAAGTGCTATTTTTCTCCAGATAGATAGGCCTCTGCAGTTTCTTTGTATGGAGCTCCTACACATGCCCACCTTGTACTCCGCACTTTGCGGCTACCAATTATCAGTACACAGTAAGGACTTTGAAAGTAACCACCAAATGCCTTCCTAAGTACGTTCACTTTTCTTTTCATTGAATTGCTCTCTAAAGATGAGATTCAGGGGACACACTGCACGTCCACTGACAAAAAAAGGCAGTATTAGGACTCTTTGACGCATCCATAAGTACTGAGTAACAAATACCCTGCCAGGCCAACCTGCCAGAAGCAGATGAGCTGGAACAGCAGTCAGATCATTTTGCAGTGGTTTTAATACTGGTATTATTTGTACAAGTCTAATATTTAACTGAACCCTATCCCTGCCTCTGGAGTGAAAGGTCTTTCTCTCTCCTGTCAAATCCATATGATCCTGCCCTGCTCATGCCCGCTCCCTTTTCTAACCTGGCAGAAGCAGATAGATATGAACTCCCCATATTTTTTCAACACATCTTTTTTTCCCTTACAGATAGATCTCCATAAATAAATAAGACATCCATTGACCAGCTTCTACCACAGCCTCAGCCTAATTGTAATCATTCACAACACTTCCTCCCTGGCAATAAGACTCCAACTTTTTCTTTTTTTACTGAAGTGGCAAGCTGTTTTAGCAAGCTGTGCTAATTGGCCACTGTAATGCCCAAAGATTCTGATATCTAAAGGGAGGATAAAAGAGGGACTAGTAGCAAAATACTAAAGAATTAATGCAGCACATACAGAAGAGCTTACAAAAAACTCAAAACCTTAGACTGCAAACAGCAGGCTATACTTGCAAAGTCAACAAACAGTGGCCAAAGGCTTCTCCCTCTGATTTTGCAAAACACAATGTGATTTGTCAACAGCAGTAGTATTTCCTTGTTTAGAAAAAGGTTACCTTCTTTTTTTAAAACTCCCATCCTTAAACTTGTGTGCTCTGAGAACAGATGGCAAACCACATGTCATAAAGCAAAATGAGAATTTTAGACAGAAGAGAGAGGAAAAACAAGTTTTCTCCTTTAAAAATAGGAATTCTCATTGGACTCCTGAAGCCACTGCATTGCAATCCCTTGTTACATAAGCTAGTCTGATGGGGTCTCAAATAAATCAGCTATCTCCTGAGAATTACATTAAAAAAGGGGATAATATGAAGTATCAAAAAGACCTCAGCCACGTCTCTGTCACTGCTTACTTCTGTAGCTGTCTCTGAGTTTTGGGGACACTGGTTTCAATATTCTGTTATCCCTGAAGTCTAGCTCTTCCCAGAAGCACAGTGACCATCAGATTTTTATTTTTTTAATTCTTTCTGCATCTCGGAGGGAGCCATTTTATTTCTCTCTTAGCCACGTAGGTAAGGAATGTAATGGATATACAACACTGCAGGGCAATTCCAAGAAACATCTGGCATAGAAGAAAGGGCCATTGCCTATTGCTTTCCATCAAAACGGTGATAGGTTGTAGGCAATCTTCCCAGGATCTCTTGTGCCAAGCAACCTACTGTGAGCAGACCCAGTTTATTTTATGAGAGGAAAACCGTTCCTCTAGCAGACTCAGATACATTAGAACCTTACCATGTTTCTCTAACACATGTTTAGGAAGATTATCTCATCTGAAAGGAGCTTTCAAAATGTTACTGACTGTGTGAACTGAGCGGGAGAAGGAAGAGAGATGACTGAATGTGTGTCAGAGATGCAGAACTTACAGAGGGAGCTTCCCTCCAGCCGCCCACATCTGCAGAACTGCCCCCAGGCTGGTCCCATTTCCAGGAGCAGGACGGCACTGAATGGGCCAGCATGGGGCGGCCACCCAAGGGGACTGTGTCCCCAGCTTTCAGGGCAGCAGGCACGCCAAAATAACTTTGTACCCTCTCCCAGGAATAGAGTAACTGAATGTGAATGGGACAACTGTGGACATTTCATTGCAGGAGACTAAAATATAGACCATAACAAGGATTCATATTAAATGCCTGGCAACAAAACAAAGCCAGTATTTATGGACTCTATTTCAAAATCAAGACAATTTTACTTCATATTTTGCTGGGCCACCTAAGCAGCAGGCCATGTCTTGCTTCCTGAGCAGTGATGGCTTTCTGTTGCGTAGCATGCATTATTCAAACAGAGGAACTGATTAGGAACAGCTAGTCTGTAAGTGTAACTGTATAAACTCCTGCAAACAGTTAGATTGCTGTGTTTTGGTGGTGATGAATTAGATTAGTATAAATTTATACAAAGTACAGACAAGAATGAATTATTTGGATAAGTCTTTTGCGCACACGACTTTATCTGGACTGATAATATAATCTTCCATAATTTTGTTATATTTTATTGAAGAAAACGGAAACATTTGAAGACTCAGAAAAATTAATTATTAAACCTAGTTGAACTTTCTTCTTCCAATTATTTGCGATATTGAGAAAGTGGATTTTTATAATAGAATTGGATATAATGAAATTCATAAAATGAGAAATTGAAAAGAATTAAACCCACTGATTTTTCTTCTAAAGATGCATTTTCCCTTGACGTTTCTTTCACTTTTTTCACTATCTTTAGCGGGATCACTGAGTACCATATTCAGAAGGCACCTGGCATCTCCAAAGCAAAATAAATTGATTTTTGTACTAGCATGGCAGTACAGTAGCAAAACTGCAATTTTTATTCACCCTCTTCTGTTGAATACTGTTGGAGGAGGGAGACATTTGAATGAATGTGTCTTTGTGTATGTGTCTGTGTTCTGTCCACATCCACAAAGCTTCAAGTTAGTAAGGCTGTACAAAGAATAACTGGACCTATGGTAGATTTTATGGATAATTTTTAATAGGCACACATTTTAGATACGTTTTATGCTTTAGCAAGGTTTTGCACTGAAGCTCCTTATTTTTTGTCCAGAATACAATATATAATTTGAGACTCTTGTCTCAGTTTCCTACATATGACATTAGGAAAGTCACTTGGCCTTTCTGAGAATTATTATGAAGTAACACAAGTGATGCAATTGTAAGATGTATGTAATTAACTTCTGTAAAGCAATTCAAATCAAATGTAAAGGGTGAAGCAGAAAAGTAATTGATTTTGACACTGCAACCAGCTTTTACCAGATGTTTTTACCCCACATGTCAGCACCTTAAAAAGCAAATTTCCTTTTTTCTGCCTGTATATAGTAAAGTAAGATGCAATGAATGACAAGCTTAATGTGATGTGGAAGGCCTGCATACGCTGACGATTCACTGATGACTGGAGAACATGTGAAATGCTCTTAAAGTGAAGAGTAAATTCTGAGCAATACAGAAGAACAGACTATAATAGAAAAATGAAACTCTGGCCTGTTTTGAGGAGGGAGAAGAAGTAGTGAGAGATGGCAGGAATTCAAAGTAATTAGTGTTCAGAAAGAGATTTGAATTTGCTTGTTAAATATACTGAAGAAATGCTCTATTTGTTAAAGATTCCATACCTTCACCACTATACTTAGCTAACAAAATATTCAGCAACACCAAAGCTAGAATCGGAAGAGGTACTGCAACATAGGAAAAAAGTGAACTAAGATTAGAAAAAGCAGGTTTCTTAATATGATAAAGAAATTAATAATAATAAAAAAAAAGACTTGGCAAGTCACACAGAGGTAATTGCACGTAAGAAACTTTCCTAGGAAGTTACAAACTTAAATGTCTTTGAGCCGCTGGTGATTTTCTTCATTCAAACTAAGTTCCTAATGAAAGCAACTGGAGTTTTGCTGCAGTATGAAGTGCAAGAATAGCACATGATTTATCTATGGTAATTAAAAAATATGTAAGATCACTTATAATGGAACAGTTGGATTATCTACAGTGAGAAGAAAGGTAAAATACACAGGATGTGAAGGCTGTTCAGCGAAGCCAGTAAGATAAGAACAACAGTTATCTTAGATGCTAGCGACATCTAAGATCTTGTTTACATGCCAGTAGTGTAACATCTGGTATTTTTGTGAATGAAGTAGATATACTGAAGGCTAACCAATTGCATGACAATCAGAAAACAAACCAAAAAAATTCAAAAGCTGCCTTGAAAAAATCATTGTGCCAATGCTTTCAATGGTATTGTGCCCCATGGAAAACATTGCTGATTGTGAGCTTGTCCAACTACTCGGAAGGACTTGTTAAGGAAGTCCTGTGTCTTTGGCCTTGGAGAGACCAAACAATGAATGACACTGGAAATATACTCCTGGAAGAGGTCTTCCAGTTAAAGCCTGGCTCATCCTTCCAGATCCTTCATATTCTCATTCATAAAACTTGGTAAAAAATTATAGAAAAAGTAAAAAAGTAACAAGGACTTTTGTGTTAATCCTAAAGCAACTCTGCTTTACTTTGACTTCATATCTTGGTGGCAGCTGTATAGAGCAACGTTAACAAATTTTGCTTCTCCTTTATTTATAAGATACAACAGTAAAGAGCCTGCCTGGAACCTCCTGGGAGACCATGAACTGGAGCAGCAGGTAGAATGCTTGAACAGAAAGAAACTGAGCAAATGGCAGAGGGGGAATGGACAATTAACACTGATCTGCTTCTGAAGAACAAAGGAGAATTTCTGAGAAGTTTGGATAAACTGTATTTGTGGTCAAAGCTTTCTGGGATTAAGAAAGTTTTCAAATCATATAAAATTAATTAGTCAATAAAACCTCAAGTTTTATTGATAAAACTTCAAGTTTCATGCCCATGTAGCCCCTTTGTTGTAGGATAAATGACACACTGCTGTGGGAGGACAATGTGTAGCCTGGAAGACTTCTATTTTAGGCAGAGCACTGAGCGCAACATACTGCCCTGTCACCATAAGCGCTGTAGGCCAACAGAAGCAACCAGCTTACAGAATCCAGCAGTCAGCAAGATTACATCTGCGAATGATCCCTCAAGATTTGGTGAGTGTTGGAGAGCACATGAAAACTTTGGAAGTATTCACATTGTTCCAACTTTAGGCACCTAAATGAGCTAACTGTGCAAACTAACCGAAACTCCACTTGTGATTTAAACTGCTGTGGGCAATTCAGAGCACCTGCAACAGCGGCACGCTTTGCATTACCCTGTGGCAGCACTCTCAACTCTTTCCACTGACCATAGAGTGGGCCTAGGGAGATTAACCATGTAGCCAGCCTAGCTAGTTGAGGTCCTAAACTTGGGAGGGGCTCGTCTCCCTGCATTCAATACACACACATTGCTGGGAAGGGAGCTGCTGGTGACGGCAGCAAAGCTCATCTCTGCCTGCTCGTCTTGCCCGAATGCTGCCCTTGGCTGCATCTGGTAACCTGCCTGCAATGGGACATGGCTGGACAAACAGTGCAGGAGGGGACCATGCCGTGCTGAGGACTGGAGGAAAGCCAACGTCACTCCAGTCTTCAAGAAGGGCAAGAAGGAGGACCTGGGAAACTACAGGCCAGTCAGCCTCACCTCCATCCCTGGAAAGGTGATGGAACAGCTCATTCTGGATCTCATCTCTAAGCATGTGGAGGACAAGAAGGTGATCAAGAGTAGCCAACATGGATTCACCAAGGGGAAATCATGCTTGACCAATCTGATAGACTTCTACAATGGCATGACTGGCTGGGTAGATGAGGGGAGAGCAGTGGATGTTGTCTACCTTGACTTCAGCAAGGCTTTTGACACTGTCTCCTAACATCCTCACAGGTAAGCTCAGGAAGTGTGGATTAGATGAGTGGACGGTGAGGTGGATTGAGAACTGGCTGAATGGCAGAGCTCAGAGGGTGGTGATCAGTGGCACAGAGTCTAGTTGGAGGCCTGTGGCTAGTGGTGTCCCCCAGGGGTCAGTACTGGGGCCAGTCTTCTTCAATTTATTCATCAATGACCTGGATGAAGGGACAGAGTGTACCCTCAGCAAGTCTGCTGATGACATGAAACTGGGAGGACTGGCTGATAGACCACAAGGCTGTGCTGCCATTCAGCGGACCTGGACAGGCTGGAGCATTGGGTGGAGAGAAACCTCATGAGGTTCAACATGGGCAAGAGCAGGGTCCTGCACCTGGGGACGAACAACCCCATGCACCGGTACAGGTTAGGGGGCTGACCTCCTGGAAAGCAGCTCTGAGGAGAAAGACCTGGGAGTCCCGGTAGACAACAAATTCACCATGAGCCAGCAATGTGCCCTTGCGGCCAGGAAGGCCAACAGCATCCTGGGGTGCATTAAGAAGAGTGTGGCCAGCAGGTCGAGGGAGGTTCTCCTCCCCCTCTACTCTGCCCTAGTGAGGCCCCATCCGGAGTCCTGCGTCCAGTTCTGGGCTCCCCAGTTTAAGAAAGATGAGGAACTACTGGAGAGAGTCCAGCGGAGGGCTACAGAGATGATGAGGGGACTGGAGCATCTTTCCTATGGGGAAAGGCTGAGGGAGCTGGGGCTATTGAACCTGAGGAAGAGAAGACTGAGAGGGAACCTCATCAATGCTTATAAATACCTCAAGGGCGGGTGTCAAGAGGATGGGGCCAGACTCTTCTCAGTGGTGCCCAGCGACAGGACAAGGGGCAACGGGCACAAACTGGAACACAGGAAGTTCCGTCTGAACATGAGGAAAAACTTCTTTACTTTGAAGGTGCCAGAGCCCTGGCACAGGCTGCCCAGGGAGGGTGTGGAGTCTCCTTCTCTGGAGATATTCAGACCCCGCCTGGACGCAGTCCTGTGCAGCCTGCTCTAGGTGACCCTGCTCTAGCAGGGGGGTTGGACTAGATGATCTCCAGGGGTCCCTTCCAACCCCTACCATTCTGTCATTCTGTGCTCACTAGTGCTATGTATGCAACAATGATGCCAGCACAAGGGAATTTGTCTGCTGGGAATCACTAGCTGGCCCAAAGCCACTTCATGCTGAGCATGAACCAAAAACTGATCACAGCACACTGAAAAATCCATTAATATAATCACTGCATCTTAGATACTTGAAAGAATGCCCCTGACATCTCAAACCTATTAATTTACGTGAACTCTAAAGAGGAAGAAATCACTGCTGAATATGATTAAAACTTACTGCCAAGGAAAAGAAATTATTCTCTGAAAGTTAGGGAAGAAAAAAATATTCCCTTGTTTTTCCTAGCAGCTATAAGATTTCAAAAATGCTGCTTGCACTGAAAATAACCAAAAATTTGCTGAAAGGACTCAGGAGAGTGCTCTGCTATTCAGTTATGCACGGAAATAAAGAAATCATCTTTCATTTAAGCACTGAAACAGAAATCCAGAAGGTGAGAGCAGCAGTCAGACCTATATTTATCTAAGAAGGAAGGAAGTGAATTGTCCAGTTTCAGGGTCTTTCTCTCTTTAACTGATCTTTGCTTGCTTAAAGAGCTTTTTCTCTTTATGACTGTCAGATTAGTAAAAAGTCGTATCACCTACGCAGTCAGTAAGCTAAGGAGTTGAAAGGTACTGTATGGACTGTACAAGATATCTAATGCTTGATCTGCAAGGACAATACTTGTCACTGGGCTTTGTCTCTATATTGTACTGCTACTTTTCTAATTAAGTGTGACAGAGTCATTTTCTTTTCTCAGTCACCCCCCAAACTGCAATGAGCTACTGCCTGAACTGTCTCCATTTGTACAGCTATGACGCCATGCCGTCTGTAATGCTCTCTTATCCATTTTAACACATTAAACCATCTGCCAACAACAGAACATGGATAGCTCATCTCTAATACGAGCGTAGTGCTCTTCTGTGCCATTTCCACTCATTTGATTAGCGTTCCTTCCATTTCTGTTCAGGATGGGAAAAAGATAATATTTTCATTTTAAAATTCAGCCTAATCTAAGCATAATCTCTTTTATTTACTTCAGCTAAGTAAGACACAAGAAAGGCTGTGCCACCTACTGAGAAGCAAACTGGGACACAGTGCTTTTGAACAGATTTTACAGGTAACCCTATGCCTTTAATGTGAGACACATGGCTGGTGCACTGACAAGCAACCATATTTGAGGGCCCAAGGACACTATTCTCTGCCTGTTATTCAACCTAAATTACCAGGAAGAGCTGAATAACATTCAGCAGGAGCAATAAATCACATTATTGGGCAGGTTTACAGTACAGCTATAGGAAAGACCCAAACATTACTGTGGGTTAATCCAGTATTTTACCCTATTTTAATAAATAATCCCGAATCTGCCCATACAGATTCAGAATCTAGAGAAGCACTAACAATAGCACTAATACAAAATGTTAGGCTGATCATCCAGAGTAGCATAACCTGAAAAAACCCACTTGTCCAGGATTATGAAGATGAAACATTTCCTCTGAGTGGGAATCCCAGTGCAAGGGGCTGGGTGCTTCTGCCGGGGTGCCTTTGTAAGCTGCTGCCATGGTGAACATCTGAACTCCATGCAAGGGAACACATCTGCTCACCAACTTCAGTGATCATACACAACCTGACATTTTGGTACAAATTTTTTCACCGCCTCCCTTTTCAGCTTTTCCTAAAGCATCTGTGCATATAATATCCAGGATCAGCATCCGATTTAATTTTAATTTTGTTACCTGAAGTATCTTAGACATTTCTTTGTTCTCACTTGAAAATTCAGATGCCTTGCTGAAATCTGGATACCATATTGTTTTGGGAGAACAGATATGGTATCTGATTCTTATTTACACTATGGTCTCTTGGCAGTGCACAGAGTATAAATTACACCTTCATCCACAAGAAATCTCTTTGCACTCCCAGAGCAATTTAAAGGTATCTTAGTATGAATAAGAATCAGAACCTGTGAGACATTTCTGATACAGATTCTGCTGGAAAACTGCGTTCTGCCGTCCTAGCTGCTTGGACACGCTATTTTCACATTTTCTGCTGCTTGTATGTCAGGACAGTCTAGCGTGAATATGAGACCCACATTGGCTTCTTCACAGTAAAGAAGAGAAAACTTAATTTTCTGCTTCAGAAAACAGAATTGCTGGTTCAGAAGGTCATCAAATACCAGTCTCCTCTATGGAGAGAAAACACTGAAAGGGAGTCTTGTAAAGGAAAACTCTCATATGCCATTAGATCCTAACAAGCTGACTTTTGGTGGCGCGTATGAGAGAAGATGCAGAAAGTACAGAAGGCAGATTTATAACTCTGCAAAAAGACTAGTGTTTTCTTTTTTGCAGAAATATGTATGTATTTATTTATTCCATCCTGCACTGATACAGTAGTTGCAGCCGAGAACCCTTCTTCAAAACTTTAAGACTGACTATAAGAAATATTTAATAAGGCAATTTGTATGTTGAAGCTATGATTAAAGAAAACAGACTATTTCAACTTTATATGCATGTTTTGAACTATTATGAAACAGAAAAGAAAATTTTTTTCTTACACTATTTCACACACTGAAGAGTGCAAGACAATTAACTCCAAATTGTCTTTATAGGCATAGAATTTTAATGAGAAATCTAATGTAAACCAATAATCTAACCAAGTATAGAAATCAACACTACCAATCCTGTTCATGTTGGTCTTACAAAAAAGAATAATCTGTTCTCTTTATCTCAATGTGAAATGTAAGAGATGGGTATGAATCACACCAGGCTGATCTTTTCCAGAATTTATTTAGTTCCCTATTTCCAGCAAAGAATTGCCCATGGGTAACACTGTAATACTAGGAGTCTTCACAGCAACTAACTAAAATCATCCATCTTAGGGGCTACAAACTATCCTTTGGAAGTGCATATCTCTCTCCTTGACTATGCAAAAAACTTAAGATCTTTGTAACCCAGCATAACCTACAGAAATGTTGAGAGCATCCCTCACATTATCAAAGTAACAGAACAACTTCTGCTGAAGCTCATGCTATTTATTAGTCATGTTACTGAAAGTACTAAATAGTTTAGAGCTAGACACATAAAAGGTTTGACACATCTAACAATCTCATACTTCAGATATTCTGAACTTGCATGTTGCTGTTGCCTCCACTGTACAGGCATATAAACTTCCTAAAAGCCTCATTTTCCACCAGTAGGGTTTCCCTAGATGACTAAAGAAGTGCTCCGAGGAATGTGTTGTCAGCCATGACATGACTGCATTAAACTATAAGATACTTCAGCCTTAAGAAGATTCAAAACTGGTATTTTTTTGGTTTGTTGTTGTAGCAGTGGGGCTTGTTTGTTGTTTTCCTTCGGCTTCAAGACTTGTTTTGGTGGGCAAAGGAAAAAGACAATGTCACAAAGTGAGCTAAGCAGCTCAACCAATTCAAACGCTGCTCCAAAATACAGGACACGGCTCTTTTCTGCTTGATTTAGACCGATGACCACACTACACACTGTTCCATATTGTGTTAAAATAAACAAAACTGAAAACCATAACAGGGACACAATTTTGATTCTTTAGATCCCTGGGGTGTGCTCTTATTCTTTTCCTCTGTGAGCCAATGAATATATACATTTTACTCTGGAAAGTGGAACAGCTTCAACAGATAAGCATAATGGATGGAAAGCTCAGACAATGAAAGCATAAGTTGCATGGATTATAAAATAGTGATTTTTGCAAGGCTTATAAATGGACTACACTTAGGAGATTTTCAAAGGAGAAAGGTATTACTATTCTATAACTATCCCTCTGCTAAAAAGTATGCCCTACCCAAACCTTTTTTATACTATTTATTGAATTGAAATAAAGACTGAACATAGAAACAGCACAAGTGGAGTCTGCCAAAAATCGAAGGTGATCTATATAAGAAGGTAACTTCAGATTTGGGGGGAAAAAAAGACCTAACTCTCAGGCATCCTGGCACGCAGTAGAAAACATAACCCTAATCTAGCCCTGCAACTTCCCTGTGGATAAGTATCTAAGATGGCTCACTGACTTGACTCCTAACTCATCAGCATCTCTTCAGAAACAGCCCAAATAAAACCAGATTTTTTATATCTTCCTGATCAATTACCCTTTACATTTAATTGAAAGAAATTCAGCAGGTCAAATGCCAAGTTTCAACCTCATCTCTTTGACTGAGCTATTGTGAAAGAATGGAAATTGAAGTAATTTGCTTCTGGTTATATACTTCCATGAATATAGATCCTAATATATACTATTTATTTACTTATAATAAAGCAAGTCTTAGCAGAGCAACTTCTTCACCAGTACTGACAGTGGAATATTTCAGCACTGTTGATGTTCTACCATGACCCTATGTAATTATAAATCGGAATGGCCAGCTACTCAATGACATCAAACCGAGAAAGATTTCTATGTTCTTTATAATACATAAAAGCAGACACCCAAGATTTTGCTAAATAAGTTTTAGTATTATCTGTAGTAAAGAATAAAATTTCATAGCCATAGGTATAACTTAAACTTATTTTAAGGCAGTAAAGCAGTACATAAATCAGAGCCTCTTATTGTATATTCAGATCAGCTCAATGGGGAAAACCTCCTTTTTTAAATGTTTAAACTTAAACAAATCTAAAAGCCAAATTACCTCTGAAAGCCTGTAGTGCTTGTAGAAGAACAGATTAATATATCTCACAATGAATACATTAGCAATGAAGTCACAGAATGCTTGCATCAGGTTTTCCTGCAACATTTCATGGTATATTAAATAATTGGTTCCACAGAGCAAAGCAGAAATGTAGAAATGTATTTCCAGAAAGCTAGAAATAATGCACGTAAGTCTGTATTACATGCGCGCTGCTGTGCATTTTAAAAGTTCAATGGATTCTGGAAGCACCACCCACTAAACATAGTACATTCACTGTAGCTCAAATACTTTAACTGGAAATAAAAATAGAAATTAAAGTTATGAGGTGAAAAACGCAACTCACAAACCCCCAAGAGCAACCTATGTGTTAAGAGTCCTCACAAAACTTACTACATTTGATCACGGAATCCAACACGGGTTTCTGTGTGCACAGGACATTGACTGAAGCACCTGTGAAGCACAGTGCACATGAAAATGGCAGTGGAAGATGCACAAAGGGAATTCTGCCCCAGAACAACTTATGCACACAGAAAGGCTGCATGTGTTTCATTCATTTGTAATAACCTAAGTAACTATTAGTTCATAACTTCACTGGTTAGTTATTGCTCCAGTGGATTTACTGAACTCCAATGAAGTCTGCCAGTACATAACTGAAAGTTTTTCTCCCTACCGTCAAGTGAAGTAAATACACCTCAAATGGTGACCTTTTCTCTTACCATTAAAAGAGGGACAAGGAAGGAGCTGTATTGTTCCTAAGCGTAGGTGCCAGCTAGCACTACCTTGAAACACACAGTATACCCTCAGCAAGTTTATCAATGCTTATAAATATCTTAAGGGTGGGTGTCAAGAGGATGGGACCAAACCCTTCTCAGTGGTGCCCAGCAACAGGACAAGGGGCAACAGGCACAAACTGGAACACAGGAAGTTCCTTCTGAACATGAGGAAAAACTTCTTCACCGTGAGGGTGACAGAGCCCTGGCACAGGCTGCCCAGGGAGGGTGTGGAGTCTCCTTCTCTGGAGATATTCAAACCCTGCCTGGACGCAGCCCTGTGCAGCCTGCGCTGGCAGGGGTTGGACTAGATGATCTCCAGAGGTCCCTTCTGACCCCTGACATTCTGTGAAACAGGTAACATTATATCTGAGCAAATCTACTGGATGTTTGATCATTTCTAGAGATAAACTTCATATTGAAATATAATATTGATTCTGGACATACCTTGATTAACTCAATTAACATACTGTTGAGACTTGGTTATAAAAGGGAAACATGAGGAAATAAAACAAACAAACAAAACAAAGGAAAAACCCCAACAAACTCAAGACCTAAACTACACATAATGATGTAAGCAAGCTCTGGAGGGAATAGCTGGGCAGCTGCCAAGGAAGGCATGCAGAAGTACATTAAGTCATGAAGCGGCAATGAGAGGACAGTGGAAAAGAACTGGAGGAAAAAGATTAGACGTTCACTTAAGAAAGAAAGAAGACAGACAGACTGACTGACTTCTGGGCCATTGATTAAAGATCTAAGTAGGAAAGTGAGTAACTGAGGAGGAACATTAAGGACACAATTCAGGAAAAGAATTCCATTTCTTCTCATTCCATTTAGGGAAAGTAGCACTTTAAAAGAAGAAGAACATAAGGAATTGAAAAGGTAAAATAAAATACTAGTATCTGGAACAAGAAGGAACAATTAGTCAAGTGTTTACCCTGAGCAGATCGCTGACGTAAATTTTCAGCTTGTAGGCTCTTGATATACATGAAAAATACCTGTGTAATGGAACTACTTATCTCTCTAGTGCCTGACTGCTTCTTCCCCCCAACCCTCAATAAAATCCAATGACTATTTAAATCCACATTGGTACACTGGATCAAAAACTTGAGTATCTGTAAATGGTAGGTACTGATACACATCTGTGGATACTGTTCCTTTCTTTACCTCCTTTGATGGAAGCTTTCTCTTTTCTTTCTGCAGCTCACAAAAAAAGTGATGGTCCTTTCCTGCTGTCTCAGGACACAGAGTTGTAATAGCAACAATGCAATGGAGCACAGGATTTCAGCTGAAAAGCAGCATCCCGAAGAACATTTGCAATAAGAGATAGTGGCAGATGTAACTTTTGAGAAATGTTCTTTGTACCATGCTCATCTTTCAGCTGATAATATAGATCTCACCCACAGCCACCTTTGCTCTAAATACTTCTGTGTTTTGCCATTTCCCTTTTCTTTTCCCTTGCTTTACTTTCCCTTTCTAACTGTGCCCCTGATTGGAAATATGTTATTTGTTTCCTGTATTTCTTTCTTTTTCTCAAATGTTACTCATTTTCCTCTCCCAGATGAATTTTCCCAAACTGTTTTGATTCTCTCTTGCTCCTCATCCAGTGTGACAACCCTGGAAGCTAACATTTTCAAATGTTACCCCCACTACATACTCTACAAGCTTCAAATACCGTGCTGGCAAGCTTCAAATCCAGCGTATTTTAGTAAGTTCTAGGGTCAATAGCTGGCCAATGTCTTTCTTTTTCCTTTATACTTGGGACAGTGACAGTCATTCACCATAGATAAAACAAGGCCTTGACAAATCGTTTCTGAGCATACTTGACTTGATTACCTAACCACATTTAGATCAGATGGACTACTGCCTTCAAAGGAGACTAATTATGTATGTCAATGTTATTTAACACAAAAAAGGCTGCAGATTTGGAGCCACAGGGTTTCAAGCAAACAGTAATTTTACAATTCAACTTCATGGTGAATTCAATGTTCCTTTAAAAAAGGTTGGAGTCCGCTTGATCACAAACAATAGGAACAAAAGCATCCGTGTTCCTCCTCTCCAGTTTGCTGCTGCTCTGCCTGCCACTGTCACTGCTGGATGAGGGAACTGTTCATTCCACCTTCACATCCAGTAAGGTTCTTGGGCTCTCTCCCTAGTGATGAACATCCCTACTGCTTTTAGCAATGACTACGATAACAGCTTTCTCCCAAAAGTGACAGGCACTGTATTTCATTATCAATTACCCGAGCTATTCAGTGTCCACCCTGAGAATTTAATAAAACTACAGAATTTCATTTGAATTTTACACACACACATGCACAGTGTTAGCCATTATTTTGGCTTCCCAACAAAAGATCCCAATTAATCATTTTGCCAGTATGAAATGTGTTGCTTAATTGCTCAGAAATCAAGTTACATTAACACTAGCATTAGCTATTGAAAATTGGCAGAAATACCATTAACAGATGAAGCATCATTTAAATTAAATGCTTCATTTGTATTTTTTCCTATCAAAATTACTGCATAGGAAATGCACATACCCAACTTCAAAAATAATGTTTCTTTATGGTGAGAAAGAACGTGAAAATGAATTTTCCAGTGAATAAAACTCCATTACATTTGTTTTGTTATATGTAATTCTAGAAACAAAGGAATACTCAACCTACCACTTTTCAAAATAAATATAGGCACTTCTGAAAGAAAGGATAAGGCGATATGTAAGTGGTTTCAAAGATGAATTTAGATATCTAACTTTGGACATCTCTATTTGAAAATCTCTACTTGCATTTTCTATTATAGCATGTGTTATAAATGATACCAATATTTATAAAAATATTATATTATAACCTTGCCAAGTAACAGGTTCAAAGAAACATAAGGAAAGGGTTTTTTATTCAGCATATAATTGTTGGAATTTACTGCCACAAAATGTTGTGGAAACTAAAATATAAGGGGGTTAAAAAGGAGAAATATAATGGAGAATGGATTGCCTCATAGATGTTAACATAATGAGTGGGCAAATCCCTGGTTCAGAATTAACTTCTTTCAGGGATACCTTCCACTTTCCAGCAAAGAATCCTATTATACATGTCCTGCTCCTACAGAAATTCCCTTTGAATTTGCTACTGCAGTTTCACAAGCTCTGAGCCAGATGACCCTCTGTCTGACTAAATATGGAAGTTTTTATGATTAAACAGTAACATCTAGCAACTACAGTAAGGCTAAGCTGTCCTTGCAGAAGGCATAGATACAAGGAATTGCAACAGCTAAAAAAGTTCTGATAATAAAGAGCAATGTTTCATGTTCCTAAAGTAACGTAGCTATTCATATTTACCTGTGCTTGTTCTCAGTGACGCTGAAGGGTTACCTTCATAATTGAACCTCTATAAAGCAGAAAACTGGTAACTAGTTTCAGAGGCACTGCATAACACTGTCTTGGCTCAAGGAGTTCAGTAAGGCTAATGCTAGCTGTCAAAACTGCAGCTATGAGCCTATGTTCAATAATTAGTCAAGTAACAGACATTTTTCTTTGCAGTTATACAGATTCCTTTGTCTTTTTTTTTTTTTTTCCTAGGGGAGGAGAAAGGGAGGGATTTATTGTAATACACAGTACCTACCATAGTTATTCTTAGGCAAATGCACATGAAAGCAATTACATGCAATGTATGTAAATGTTAATTATACTGAGTTTTTAAAAATCTTAATAAATTATCTCCTCAGAGAAAAGTCTTAAGTTTATTCTTAAAACTTATTGCTCATGAGTCTTAAGTTTATTCTTAAAACTCATTGCTCACGAGACTTTTTCCTGCATGGAGAAAGTTAGTAACACTTTTTCTTCCTTAGCTCTCTCTTCCTAGTTTATAAAATGTTGACTTGCCCTGTGTAAGAGCCAAAGGCTAGTCACCAGGAGGCAAGTATGTTTCTAATCAAGTTTTCAAACAGTCTAGACCCACTGAGCTTTATAAAAGAAAGCAGCAGGTCAGTGAGTTTAGCTTTTGGTTTTTTAAATTTAAACAAAAAATTGAACAAATGAAAACGTACCACCCAGAGTCACTTGAGTAATACTAACACACTGTAATGAAGGATAACACAATTTAACATTTAAATCAAAATCAAATAAAGGTCAAATTAATACATCAATAGGTTAGCCTCAATGTTGGTTGAATCAAATTAAATAAATTAGATCAAAATATTAATACTATGACTAATCAATCTTTAGAAACACTAAAGGTGACAATAAGCTAACCTAGTTGATTGATTATAAACTCAGCTAAAGAATTTCATTCATGTTGGTCATAACTCAGCTTAGGAGCTTATTAAATATCTTAAAACTGAAAGCAAAGTCTAAGTCACAATGTCAAAAGCAGCTCCTCTCACGTAACTAAGTCTTTTCTCTCTGGCCCCACATTCTTCCTCCCCCAGCAGGAGCAAAAAAGATATAAAAGCAGTCCCTAAAAATCACAAATGCTGTAACTATTGTGACTTTTAATGGTAGGACATACCCTAATGAGAACTTTTATGATGCATACTCAATGGGAACTTTTTCCGATTTTCCCTGTATTCAAGTACTAGTGCCCATATGCCCATGAATATGGATTCATACAGTAAAGCTGAAGACTAGAAAAAGGCTGGACTCTCTCTTACTGTTTATATTTTTAAAGAAGTTAAACAAAATAGCTATGAAATGGAAACAGCATGAAACTTCTTCCTGAACCACTGACCTCTCACAGGCTTCTTGCCTGGGAGCACAAACTACAGCTACATAGCATATTCTCCTGGCACAGAGCTTTCCAATCAAAGGTTTTTCCAGAAGCAGGGACACAGGTCAAATACGCAGAAAATTTCTTAATGTCACAACTACTTCCACCTAAGGCAGCTGTGTTTTGAGAGATTATCAAGTTTATCAGTTTCCCTTAACATTTTTCACTACTCTAGAAGGCAACAAGGGAATTTTTCTGCTGTTAAAGTTTAACTTGCTCTCAATGATGCCAAGGGCTTCAGGGAAATCTGGTAAAATGCTACTCTGGAGCTATGGAACTTGGTACGATCAAGTCTTATATAGGAAATACTTCTCAGTGTATGGATTGACTGCTGTACTTTTGAGCTATCTTCAGACAAAGTAGATTGATTAGTGTCTCTTTCTTTCTTACAGTTATCTTTGGCAGAATCACACATAGGAGGGTGGATAGTTCATGTGCTTGTTCAACTATTTGTTGAAAAAACTATCAAAATGAAAATAACATGGAAAATACAGACCAAACGACTTCATTTTTTCTTTCACTGCTAAGTCCTGACAGTGGACTATTCTATTTCCCTCAAACTGTGTACGTGTTTGATTGCTGACACAAAAATAATAATCAAGCTAGAAAACAAAAACGTACCATGACATTTTAATGGGTCAAATTATGGAAACTCAGGTGCAAGTTCCATCTTAGAACCTCTAGCCACTAGATACATCCATAAGAATTACTTATTTCAGTCACTGCCATTTTAAAGCAAAATCCAAAAAATAAAATATAATTTTCAATTAGCTCACTAAAAGCTCTGTTCAGTCCAATCTATAAGGATTAGACCTTGTGTCACAGTATTTCAAAGCCAAATATTTAACATTAATATTAATCATATTACATTATACTTGAGAAATTCATAAGAATAATTTTGTGGAACTTGTGTATGTTGTAATAGCGCTGCTACAGTTTGGAGTCTCCAGTGGTTTAGAGTCTGGTGAAAAAAATTCACAGCAGTAAGAAAATCCACAGACTAAGATAAGTCCACCTCAGTCATAAATACTTTCATTGTAGGCCATCATTGTTAGGAAGAAGTCATTTTGTTTTATAGTGTATCGCTCACCCGCAGACTACATAGTCAAGACATTTTGGATTAAAGAGTCGTCAATGAGATTATGAAAGGATTGACTTACTGCTTTGAAGGCATGACTGCATTCAATTGTAGCAAAATGTGCATATGTATGGTACATAATGAGCCTTTTAAAAATCCCCTAACTATGTATTTATGTAATTGGAGCTATTTTGCTTTATGTCACATCAAGTGAAGAAAATACCAAATAATTAAAGCAGCACTCACTAGTGATATGAAGTTGGCAGCTGTGTGAATAGAAGAAACACTATTAGTTTCTTTTCTGTAGCACTAAAATACTGTTTGCAGTGTGTTTTGCTTATTTATAGGTTTCATGTAAACAAAACCCCTAACAATGGTGGACTAATATTTGAATAATTATCTACCTTCCCACCTACCCAGAGAGGAAGTAGCAGCTTCAACATTAACTTTATAGAAGTGCGAACTGATCACTGAGGCTCAGCCAAGTCAAAAGTATGATCCTGTGGCTTTGTCCGTCTTTAGAACAATACATCAGAGATACCAGTTAGGAGGCAAAAAAACCAACCAACCAAACAAAAAACCAACCAAAAAAACCCAGCAATACTGGAATTAACATCCAGTAGTAAATACAGGCCAGAAACCAACTCTGCTTCATCTGATATCTCTTATTCTGTTGATTACATGGACTATAACATTCTAACTCACTAATTTTTGAGTGGATTCCAAGACAGCACTCCAAGGCTCACAAAACAGAACCTGATTCTGAAGGTTAGTCATTGAGGTTTTCTGTCCTAGCTCAATGTTCTCAAGAGAGGTGTTACTGTCATTACCATACTATAGATCAATGATTGGTAAGTTCCAAAAGACAAAAACGATATGAAAAACTTTCAGAGGAAAAAAAAGTAAAACCATGATTATGTGTTTCCATGATCTTAATACACGATAGATGCTAAAACTGAAAAAATGAAGTCTAACACAGAACCACACGTGAAAGTGATAATAGTAAGTAAAACTGTGGATAGATACAGGACAGTGAGGAGTGAAATATGAATGACTGGTCAAGCAGACCAAGGAGGCTAGATTTTTGGGGGGGTTAGGTCAGTTTAAAAATGTGAAAACATAAAAACAATGCAATTATAAACACAGATCCCCTTCTTTCTAGCAGTTCTATATAGAAAGGCCCCCATAGCTATCCATATTTAACTGATTGCTCTATCAAAGCAATGGTATATATTTATAAAATAGGAAAGCATTTATTTGAAATTTATGTTTTATTAGTTTGACAATATGATCTGCATTTGAACTTTCTACAACACATGCCAAAGGACATTGAGACCATATGGTAACCTTCCAACAAGCTGGTTATGTACATCTGCTGGCTTCTGCATGTCAAGTGCTCCAAATAATTTTACTTGGGTCTCTTCATCACACACAAAATTAATGTAAGCAAACAGTTCAATGGGTGTGTGTAACAACACCTGTTATATATCCAAAGTTGCCAAACAGAGAGCTAGTATATTGCTTTTATTTTTCATTAAGTACATCTTCACTGTGAGGACTGGTTTACGTATTATTTTCTAAATAAATATGCAGCACCTAATTCCATATAATCATCTTGCAGTCAGTTTTAAATTTTCTAGGTATGATACTGTTGAGGGATATGACCAAAAATGTCCTTAAGTATGTTAACATATAGACTGTAGGATAGTATGCAAGAACACGTTGATGTTTCTACAAAAGCGTGTATTGCAATTCCTGAGTCTCTAGGAAGCGACAGGTAAGATTCAATGGACGGGCGAGTAGAGCGAGAGAAGAGAAACCACACCAAAGATGTTGTTTTTTGGAGTTTCACAAAAGAAGAGCAGATTAGATGGGAAGGTTGGAGAGGCAGAGGAACCACTGGGTAGCTTCCACAAATCAAGACAAGAGATGACATAACTACTTCAAAGATCAGGACCCTGGCAGTAAGGCACGTGGCACCCACAGGCTGAGACAGGGCTCCAGCAGAGGATTAGTCTAGCTCTCCACTTTTCTGCAGCCAGCGTCTTTCCACCACCAGGGGAACTGGCCATGGAATCAGGACTGCGCTTGGGCTGCACTTATGCCAATGAGTAATGGCATATCTTCATACAGCAGCATTATCTGTGAGTAGTTAAATTTATGCTATCACTGCTGTTTCTGACTAGCCTTTGCATTCCTTCCGTCATCTTAGTCTGAGCCCCTATTGTGTAACTGGGTCTTGAGTTCAAGGCAGCCTTTGCAGGAGGCTAATATTTGGCAATTCAGGCTACACTGGTCAGTTTTGGAGTACTAAAACCAGGGCTCTGGGATTCATATGTAGCAAAAGGTAAATGACTGCTAGGATACTAAGTTTCAGACAACACAGGGCAAACCAATCAGATTTGAAAAGGACATAATAAAACAAATCAAGAAGCAATCACTAAAAACAAACAGATTTTTCATACATGTGGTTTAGCACCCAAAACTGAACAAAATCCATACTTGAGAAGAAATTTTCCCCCTTCTGAAAAAGGCAGCACACCAGTTACCAGCTGTAACTCATGAACGTCACTTACTCTCTCAACAGTTCCATCAATTGTACCTGCCAACATAACAGGCTGTGCAACAACCTTAACGTAGTCTTGTGGGAATAAGGAGTTAGGAATTATAGGAATTCTTATCTTATAGGAGCTGGTTATGTACAGAAGGAACACTCTTTAAGCCCTGTCATCTTACGCATATAAGAACTGGAGCTAGTTGAAGTAATACAGAGACCAAAATGCAGGAACCTGAATTAGTAATGATCCTCATTTATCTACAAATAATGTTTTTTTCTGACATAAAGAGATGTGATCAACATGCAGTTTGCAAACATCCTACAAGCTGAGAGAGACAAACCAATCTCCCTTTTGAAAAAAGGGATTGTGGACAAAAGCTGCTACCCCAAACTTCAGTGTTCGCGTAAAAATGACTCAAATGTTTTTCAGTCAGAATTGCTGTCCATCCTCTATAGAATGCAGAAAAACCTCTAAGAGCCCCCTTTTGCGTTAAGGACTTTAAAGTTTTAGCGCTGAGCTTCCTATAAGAGACTCTCACAAGAGCATTCCCTAAAAGGAGAAGGGAAGGCTCAGAGGCAATCGAAAGGGGGTGTGGGGAGCAGTGTATTTTAATAATAGAGGTAATTTAAAAGTTATGGGGTAAGTGTGCAAAATCCATTTTTTTTTTTTTGAAACTGTAGGCTGCCAAAGCAATAAAAAAAGTTAGCAGTGCATTTCTGAAAATATATATGTGTTTGTAAACAGCAACAAATAGAAGTAAGAATTAGAAGTTTTGGTTTAGCTCTGCAATTTATCTCAAAATTTTGTCATGGTGCTGAGGTGCCTGAGGTTTGAAGGCTAAAGAGATAAATCCCATAGCTACAATGTTTCCCTCTAGAGAGGGCAGGCAGAATGTATGCCTATCAGATACTTTCAAGACACAGATCTTGGAACCAGCGGGAGAGGCTACCATCATACATGAGAGCACACATACTAAAAGAAACCAAGGCCAAAGGAATAAAGCCCACTAACACAGGCTCTTGAAGATACTGAAAGAAGACTTGGAACCAATAAGGTTGAAAGCAAATTCAGCAATTAGACTCAACTGCAATGAGCAAAAGAACCTCCAGCTCAGAGAGCAGCTGCAAAGAAAGTGTGTGATGTTGTCTGCCCATTTAATGACCAAATGCTGCATGGGGGAGGAGGCTCGGAAAGCAGTGCTGTGCATCCAGGTGAAGTAAAAAACTATGCAATCAACAGTTCTTGCACAGATGTTCCCAAAGCATGATGGGAAACAAGAATTTGAAAGAGAATTGATGAAAACAATCAGAGTGGTGGTGGGATACCTCCACGATTAGCCCCAGGCTGACTGAATGAGAATACATGCCTTTCCCTCTGGACTGCAATGCTGCTACAGAATTGCCATTATGATCCTCTACTGCTGAAATTAATTTAATCTGGACTTCCAAAGCTAGTATGAATCCTGTACCAATTTGATTTCTGTAAAAGAAGCAGAACCGTGGGGTAGATAAAAAAGCATCAGTTAGCGATACTTAAATATTCAATGCATAAATATTTAACTAGCATTTCTTCATCTTTCTAACTGAATATGGACTCAAGCTGACTTAGGAAGTCAGAACTTGGGTTCAGATCCAAATTTCAAAACCCTCCAAGTTAAATTCTGTCGGGAGCCAGTGATCTAGTCTGCAGGTCTCAGTGTCTGTGGCCCTTTTGAAGGAAGTCTTCATTCTTTCACAAAGCTGCTGCCACCAAAGCTCTTGGTGCAAGACAGATCAGATAGAGCGTGGTATGTATACTTGGGAGAGAAGAAGGTATCAACAGTAGTCCCTGCTCCTACAAGTAAGCAGGGAAAAAATGAGTATAAACCACACTTCAAATCAGCATAGTGGCATTTTCTGTTGTAGGCAGAGTACGTTCTGATGGGCAATGAATTCAGCATAACCACGTGGTTTCCTGGAGGCTTCCTCCCCCCCCAGAAAAATATTTCTTGGTCACTTTGAGTAATATCAATTTTAGCTTTAGATCCTGGTCACATTAGGTATTATTTGATATCAATGCTTCAGTGAACATTTATGTTGTAAATACTCTTTAAAATTAAAGGACGCTGTTGGAATAAGTGGTTTAGTAACTATTGCTTCTTCAGTTCTATAGAAAAATTGCCATATTAACCAAAAAAAAGCATTCAAGAGCTTTTATCCAAACACTTTGCATATATAGTAAAAAGGCATAAACATTTTTGTCTTATTTGACATTTCAAGGATATTCCCAACATTTGTAATAACAGTAAACCAGGTGGAACAAATCTCTGAAGAGTATAAAACAGAATATCCAATCTTTTCTAATTACTTTCCAAAATCTTTATGTCTACTTCACATCTGCCTCCTCCATACAGGCTGCATTTCCTCCCAAGTAAACCTTGAAACAGTTGTTGCATTCTCAGGCTAAAAAGAAATGTGACATCTGGATCTAAAGTCAGCCAGATGGCAATTATTCATTGAGGACATACAATTTCACTTTTCATTTGACCTGCTGTAATTCATGATGCTAACCTCAGTGATATGGGATGCTCTGCTCTTCTGTGCTCTTTCAGTTCTTCTCATTTGTGACCCTTATGTGCCTGGAGAAAGCCAAATCGTATGTTGGTTCTCTGCTTCACACACTAGTGTGTGATTTAGATAAATTCTAATGTAGAGGAGCAGTAATTCAGAAACAGAAAGCCTATGAAAATAAGACCGGATTTCCAGTACTCAAAATCTTTCATCCCTCACATTCAGAGGATAAATAAATATGTTTCAAGAGAAAATAATTGTATTCATTGAATAACACTTTCTTTGAGAAAAACAGGACTATCTGTGACTGTAAGACTGCAGAGTAATGTCTAGAAGAGATTCTGAAGTCAACATCCATATTCAGCTATTTGTATACATAAACTAATTCCAGCAAAGCTATCAATACAGCTTTAAAATATTTTCCATCATCTCTTCTGCACCTAGATGGTCTGAAAATACTTTCTTTTGAACTTAATCTTTCATATACACAGCCCCAAACCAAAATACTTCTTCTCAGCATGTCTGGTTTTTAGACATCTGAGATCTTCAGAATGTATTCTCCATTTTCATATACTCAGGGCATAATTCTATTGTCATTGCTGCTATTAACAAGCTACCATTTAAAACTTCAATTTGTGTAACCTACACGTAGAGTATCCTGCTTTAGATTGAGAAAATAAAGCTAGAAGATATTCAAAGAAATACCACGCTGAACACATGCAATAAGTTTTGCTGAGACCATTAGCCCAATACCTTGACTTATGATATCATGGATAGAATTGCATATTTTAAGTATTTACAACACAGCTTACTTGTAAAATCTGAAAACACATCCCTGTTCTGGAAGTACAACAGTGCTGGGTACATCCTCTTAATGGAGGAGAAATCCTGTAAACCAACCAAATCTATGAATAGGAGAAATCATTTCTGATTTCACAGCAGAAGCAGGTTCTTAGCTTCTCCGATAAGCTTATCAATGCGAAGGAAATTAATTTCCTGTTGGGGCAGACTGAACTATTACCTGATAGACTCAAATCAGAGCAGAAATCACTGAGATTCCCCTCAATCCTCTCCTTCCCTCATTAAAGTATCAAATCAGCAGGTTGGTGACGGAAGAGAAGGGTTAGACTTTGAGAAAACACTTCCATGATGTAACTTGGCCAAATCCAGCTGTTGTGCCTATTGAGTGCAAAAATCAAATCAATCAAATTTAAGAAGAAAAATAATGGGTGGAACTTCTAAACATCTTACACTACAGTAATTGCATAATTATAAAAGAGTTACAATTACAGACAGCAGATATGCTGGGAATTGTGGCCAGGAGTTAGGTCAAAATAATTTAAACACATCAGTAAAGAACAAAGTGGTATTTTATACCACCGGGGGGAATCATAACTTACATGGCTACTTCTGCATTATGAATGAATGCAGGAGTTAAACAGTTATATTTTCAAAGGGAGAGGTACTTGTATTTTATCGTGATGAATACCAAAGTTGGGA
This sequence comes from Phoenicopterus ruber ruber, assembly GCA_009819775.1. Taxonomy (NCBI): domain Eukaryota; kingdom Metazoa; phylum Chordata; class Aves; order Phoenicopteriformes; family Phoenicopteridae; genus Phoenicopterus; species Phoenicopterus ruber. The sequence continues at coordinate 5,833,102 of CM020221.1, forward strand.
AAAAAGAAGAAAAAAAAAAATAGGCAGGAATAAAAGAAAAGTAAAAAGAAGGGCTAGCAGCTAGTGGAATTCCGTATTGGAAGTTTGCCCAAGCAAAACATCTATACCCTGACATTGCCAAACCTACAGTCAGGAAATCAGAAATACACCTGCACATAGTCTGTCAGATGGAGATCACTACAGCACCAAAGGAGAATTTATTCTAGTACAGTTTGTGATTCATTAGCTATACTTGAGAGTTAGAAGGTAAAAGGAAGAGATGGCCTTGATTTGTTGAGTTTCAACTTTCTGTATGTAACAGAACACATACTGCAGATACTAAAACCTGTCTTTAAGCACTGTTGAAACTGAAAGAGCAGCAAGATCCAAACATAAAGTAACAGACCAAATTTTAGTAAAACAAATATTACTAATATTCTTGAAATATATGAGAATAGAATATTACTACGAAAGAGGGTTCCTAGATAAGCTACTAAGGATTGTTTAGGATTCAAAAACCCAATATACGCAGAGAATAATTTATACAAATTCAATAATAATTTTTAAAAATTGCAATGAGGAGATCAAAAAGTGTGCCAAAAAATCAGAAGATGGCATAACAGTTGACTCAAATAAGATATTTGTAGCACTGTCACTACAGTGTTGCTTAAAGCTTCCATCACAGGTACTCAGTCAAAGGTGACAGAATCCAGGTAGAAGAAAGCAAGTAATTGCAGACAGAAAGAATACTGTCCAAAACTATGTAAGGATAAGGAACAGTGTGAATGATACTGATTGAGCAGGTAAAACAGAACCACCACCATTATAGTCTAAAGTAGCACATGCTGCTAAAAGAATGAAGAATGGAAAAGTTCAAGACAGGATGAAGGCACCAATAAAGTTGCTTGAACAGCAGCAGCAGGAAAGTTGCTTTCTATACTCATGAAGCTATGGAAACTGGAGGACAGCCAGATTCTTGGAAAAGATCAATGTACATTCCAGGACCTAAGAAAGAGTACTGGAAGAAACATACAACTACAAATCAATCTCATTGATACTGCATGGAAGCAAGGTCATATTCTGGAAAGGATTCGAAGATTAAAAAAACAACTCAGAATATCAATGTGAATTGGTATGACATACACTCGGAAGAGGCACAAGGGACAACCTCAGGACCATGATCAGTCATGTTTCAAATACTTCAGTAATTATCTCTTCTAATAGAGAAGAAACAACATCGGTGGGTTGAAGAGTCTTTATATCTAGGCTCAAGTACTGATCAAAATAATTCCCATGAAAGTAATACTTGAAGGAATTAAGTACTACAGAACCAAAAAAGACAAACGTATCAATGATCTGGAAAAAAATAGGAGTCAGCATGAAAAGCAGAAATCCATGCTTTTTGAAGACAATAGCTTGCTAAAAGCAACATGTACCTATGAGAGTGGGAGGTTGAGAAAAAGGGGTACTTCAGAGATTGCATTTTGAATGTTGCTTGTTTTACAGAAAAATAGCACAGACACAGGTTTGGGGGGGGGGGGGGGTGTGTAGTAATGCTAGTTAGATCAATACAACCACCCCAGATTTCAGAGCTGCTGTAATTACAGTTTCAGCAACAATCTTATAACTGGATGTTAAAAAGAGTGGTATGACAAAAGACCCTGTCAATATGATAACAGAGGAAATTGCAAAAATACGGTCATGTGATCAGGAGGGAAAAAAAGCAACAGCCCAAAGATGATAACCATTCAAGAATGTATTGAAAAGAGGAAGAAGAGAGGAAGACCAAGAGCAGCACAGATAAAAGATATAAACTGCTGGATTTAACTGCAAATCAGTCAAGCAAAAATCTGGCAAAGAGAAACAAGTGTGGAAACAACTGGCTTAGCATGACATAAAGCTAAGGAGAATTCATATGGATAAGAAAATTCCTCAAATAGAAGTGCATATAGAAGCCTCACAAAATTCTAAGGTCTTAAATAAGAAGTATCTTTTCTTTTTTAATCTTCTTAACCAGATATAAAAACCAACACAACCTGGTCATCCAGCTGACCTGATTACATGGCTTCAATGCTGTGCGGAGATAACTGTGCTGTCAGGCACACTCCCAGCAGGAAAGTGATGCCAGCATGGAGGCCTATTTGGGTTAATGCAGTTTGCTTCTTGGCAGAGCCACTAAGCCAGTGTGGTCAGGAAAATTCTCTGCCAATTTTCTGTTGATGTGCTCTTTTACAGGCACTGCTTTTGGCTTTATCTTTTAGCTAGCTTTTCCCTGTTGGTTCTTCATCACATTGGTAAACTTTACATCAACAAATATAATTTTTAAAATACAGAAAATAGTATATGCAAGCAAACAGCGTAATGATACTGGGAGTTTTCTGAGAGTAGTTAAATCCTAAAGCGTGCCACTCAGCTTCAACTAATCTTGCCCTTACAGCTAGGACTGAATATCATTTGACTTTTTAGATCTCAACATTTTACGATCTTTGAAAATTTTACGTATCCCACCAGTTGTCGAAGAATGATTAGTTGAACACTATTATTTCATTGGGAAGATGAATTTTATGATGTTTCACATACTATACTTTGCCTTAAAGTTTCATTCTTTCCAGCGACAGCACTAGACAGCCGTTCTGTCTCAAACTTAAATTTCAACATATCACTGTAACAAAACAATCTCTTTCCACATGAATATAAATATACAAGACAACAAAGTCAGAGACTTGTGTGTTTAACCACGTCAGAGTGCAAGTCTTTGTAAAAGAAACCAACCAAAAAATTGCAATGCACAGATTTTCTTTCAAACCCACAGAACAGTTTTCTCTTTGACTATGGATATATCCTGTATAAAAATATTCATTAATGCATGTATAAAGTCTATATGCATCCATATGCATTTAAAATTTATACATATAATATATACATAAATTTATGACTGCATTATAGGAAATCTGTTTCCATGACCTAGACTTACCCAAACTCCTAAGTAACATTTAATTCAATTAAATCAATAGTGTTTTATAGTGATCATAAGTGGGTCCAAAGCAGTTCATACTTCCTCCATTACAAATGGTACTTCCAAGGTTGTTTTTCCTTCATTACATTCAGCTATATCAGAATTGTGTCAGGTATTTGGAGCAAGCACAGTCCCAACTGTACTATGGACATATTGAAAGAATTCTTGTTAATGTTTATGGACAACTTTCTATTAGACTACTAATTTGGCTGTGTTTTAGCCATTCTTCGTGCTTAGCATGGCTATTCAATTTATTTATAACTGGGAAAATAAGTTCCAACCTCATTTCCATCAGTATCTGGAACAGCTCCAGTGAAGCAAAATCAGTTACTGTTTTTATATATCAGCATAACAAAGTAGAATGTATGCCTGGAATTTGCCCATAAACTATGCCAAAGTTAGTCACCTCTCTTAGCATTACAGATTCTTATGAATTATAGTAGGTATATCAAGAAAACATTCTTCAGCATACCTTCAACATCATGTTTGAATGGAATCATAAGAAAAGAGCACATATAGGAAGAGTCTCAAGCTAAGCTATAAGGAATTAATACCACATGCTATCACGATCATGGTCTCAAGGTCAGAAGAAAAAAAGACAGGTTAATTGCTTCTTAATGATCCATTAATACAGTCCTTTTATTTTGTTAGTACTGCATTCAGGAATGTATTTAAGCAATTACCTAGATTCAAGTTTGTTAATAGCCTCATTAAATTCTGTGGGCCTCCTCTCACACTAGTCATTTTAAACACATTCTTGATTTGGGACCAGAGACAAGTAGGTAAGTGAAGTAGTCAGCACAGAAAAGGTTATGAAATTGCAATATTTTAAGAATGCTTTTTATTATCTGTTGAATGCAAGACATTCAATAACATGAGCGAATCATGGTTGGGGAGTGAAGCTCTAGTGGATCCTGATTATATTCTAGGAAGTACAGCTGTATCAAAGTAATAACACAGAAAATACCTAAGACAAGTATACAGGCAAAGAGATTTTACACTACAAGCAATTTATGTGCAATATGGTGAACTTCTTTTCTCCCTCAACCAGAAATTGATGCAAGCTGCCAGTTATTTCAGATGAAAGCCACATTCCTTAACTATCATGCAGCAACAATCTAAGAAGCTAATCTGATAAGAAAGCAGACGATAAAAAGAGCTTCTTCATACCCTAAAATTAAAATGAGCAAACGTGACAAGACAGGTGTGAGACAAAAGAGCAAATATCAGGAGGATAAAAAAAAATAAGTTTTATAAATGAAAAAGCAAAACTGAGTAAAAAGAGAAGGATGATTTTACTAGTTTTTAAATGAATGAAGGAAAAATGTGTGATAGTATCAAACTGTATGAACTGTTTATATTTTTTACCTGTTCTTCTAAAACAAATTTGCCTTCATCTCTCTTAGTGAAACATCCTTGCTTCTGAGAATTCAGAAATTTTATACATTTAAAGAAAAATTATTCTAAGGAGACCAACGATCCTTATCTTCATATTTATATATTTCCATGTAACAATCCACCAAGGATACAGTAGACATGGTATGTCTTCTAAGTGGCAGTTGCTAGAATGAAAATAAAAATGCCAACGAAGAGTTTTATAGCAATCAAAAATATCAAGAGATTCTTTGGGATGCATAGTTTGTCCATACATTCACACCACAGGTGGGCACAAGCAAACAAGCTAGAGACATTTTAGCCCTAGCAGTGTCTGAACAGTGTGCGTATCTTATTATCACAAGTGCACTCTTGTATGAGTGGAGCTCAATCCCAGACCCTGGATTATATCCTGGTAGAACTCCAAGGCAAAATAGAAAGACATCAGGACTAAAAAAATGCACGCGGGGACAGGAATTCTCAAAAAATGTCAGGGTAAGGCAAAGTAACCTACCTCTTTTTTCGCAGTGATTGTTCACATGTGCATGTAGGTGACTGTTACCAGTATAAACCTAACCTGTGTGGATTACAAACGTGAAGATTCCCTAGAAGAACAGTAACTGGAAAGTCACCTTTCAGAGAGCTCTATCAGGCCTGGCAGTTTCCCCAAAGCATACTGCTTAGCAAAGGTGTGTACAAAACTTCAGACAAGTCTTGGGAACAAAGACATTCATCAGAGATGCTCTAAGGTTGCCTCTATTCTCCTGAAAAATGTTTAGGTCATGGATGCAGCTTGACCTTTGCAGAAAAAGGCTTAATATAGTCCTCCTATTCAGTGCAACAGCCTCTGAGTCTAGCTAACTTAACGGCCTTTCTGCCATAGAAACAAAGAGGTTAAGCCTCTCCTAAAATGGCTTTATCCTGTAGAGATGGAAATGGAAAGCACCACCAAACATACTATGTGAACTGATTTTTTGGAAACTCAGACGGCCTAAGGTTTAGGGATACAGTGAGCTGAAGAGTTTTTTGACTTAAATTCAATTGAGTGATAGTTTGAGAAATGAATGGGTGATACTAGAAATAGAATAGATAAAGAAGGTGAGTTGTTATGACTTCAATCTCTAGCTCACCTAGCAGAGTCAACAGCCACCAAAGAAGCCGCCTTCATCTCACCATAGAGGAAGGGGACCACAAGACTCAAAGACTTTCTCATGAGAGATTTCAGCACCAAGCTGCAATTCCATTACGGCTGGAATGCTTCACTGAACTCTGAAAGAGCTGCTGCTGTTAAGAAAACAGCAAAGAAAACCAGCAAACATGTCTTCCCATGACACAAGCAAAAGTTGCATCTCCTCTCTGATTTACTTATCGGGCATCAGCAAGAATCCAAGTCTTGCCCACAAAAATGTTCATCTTCCTCACTTCTGCCCGGGGCAGTTCAGTATTTCTGATGGCTTGGGCTTTCAATTTACTCTCACCAGTTGTTTAAAACATCTCCACAAAATCATCTATTCCATGGTTGCATTTGGACTGAGTCAAGTTCTTCAATATTTTTCTTTGCTACTCTTCAATGTTAAGCTAGTCTTAATCATATCACATATATTGTCCATCTCATAGAGAATTTTGGCATGCAAATATGGCTTTATTATTACTTAGGTGCTTAAATCCAAAGTGTAAATCCCTACACCACTTGCTCAGCTACCACTAACAGTGGTGCTGCCTAAAGTCCTTACAAGTTTGCATTGGTACATGTTCTCCAGGTACCAGAATCCCGCATTCTGGAACAGTGGGCCTGGAACGAGCCAATGCGCTATTTTTTTTTTTTTTTTTTTTTAATCTTAGTTTTTTCAGCTGATCATATTTTGCAAAATTAGAATGAATTCCCATGCAAATCCATCTCTACATACATGGCTATTTCTTGGCAGTGTAAACAACAGTAACAAAATGACCAAAGCTTGATTCCCAAAGGCTGGACCCTCTCTTACTCAGATGATCTTTTAGCTACCAAGAAAAGTTATAGACATCCAATCTTTTGCTCAGGGGATTATGATTTTGAACATATAGGGACAGCAGACAGATACTCCTGTGCTCTGGATCCTGTGGCTCTTTGAGCCTGAATGTAGGATATGCATAGGATGAATCCATATGTTCCTGTTGGTTTCCATGGGAACAAAAGTCAGAGAACATTTGTTCCTCAGTGAGGAAAACGTCTTATGCCCATCCACTTACACATTGTGTATGCTTATGCATGTATGTGGGTGCATGGGTATCTACCGACTGCAGGCATTATGGAAAAGTGCAGATTTCCTATCCTTCCTCTTCCTATGTCTAGATATGCAGACATTACCATAAACCTTGGACTCATTCAGCCTTTGTTACACATGTGAATAACTAGATGTGCAGAGTTGCCTGTAAGAGGCATGGAGCTTGTGTAAATAATATGCCTGTCACAGTTTGTTCCCAAAGTTAAATCTGCTTCTTCAAACAAAAGCAGAACCTAAGCCCTAGCTTCTCAGGACTGTTAGGCCAGTGAACAACTGAACTTTACAGGACTTCAAGCCCTTCAGCGCCCCATATCTACAATGTTCAGTGATAGTGAACTAGAGTGGTTGGAAAGCATCTATGTTTTCTCCTTCATAGCATTAATTTTAAAATAAAAATAGGTACACAAAAAAATCTTTTTTATTCTGGAACTTAAGAAACCTTATCCCTATAGGCTCATTTGCAGTATTTCACTGGGAAATCTACTATTTTTAATCAAAATAGTTTTAGGTAAGTATTAACTGCATTCACTAACATTTATGTACAAGCTGCTCAGAACTGAAAGTAAAGCTTTGTAGTTATCTTGGGAGCCAAAACCTCCTCGATCTGCCACAGAATTAATGTGCAACTTTGTGGGAGCTGTTTAACCTACATGTCCTCTGGTTCAGAACTTTAAAATAGGGCTAATGTCAACTCTCAGATGTGTTGGGAGAAGGACTTCATTAACCCTTATATAAAGCACTCCAACATCCTGTATAGAGAACAAGCTATATTCTTGAATATTTATACAATTCCCAATGTAAAAGCAGGAAATGCTCTGTATAGGCACATAAGACAAAGCCCCTGACCTGAATGCTTACCCTCTAAAATAAATATGCACCAGGAAAGTGAGCATGCTTACGCCACCAAAGCCTTCCAACTTCTAAAGCTAGTTTTTATTAAGACACAAACCAAAACAAGGTGACTCTTGAAACAAAGAAAACTCACATCTGTTGGGCATCACAGCACCTATGAATAACTTGCTGGTCTCATAAATTGTTTATTTTACTGTCTTAAAAAAAGGGTGGAGGGGAGGAAATAAAGCAATGAAAGCAACACCTAAGCAAAACTGCATGACCAGATTCTAATTTCCACTTAACTGTGTAAAGATGCTGCAAATTCTAGAACTGCTGACAAAACGTTCCAAGTTCATACAGTTTGACAGAAATTCAGTATGTATTTTAGCAGGTCAGTTGAGCGCGTGAGGCTGCAAGATGCCAACAAATCATGGTTAGAAAATAAGCCAAATCAGAACACATCTGTGTAACAAAACATCATAGTGAGTTCCCTCCTTCTTCTTGGGTAGGTATTTCAAACCCTGGCGTCCCTAAGGGACCTGCTTTTATAATAAAGCTTACATAAGCGGGGCTACAGAAGTGACCCAAACTCCCCTGACAGTACAAGCTGCAAACTGAAAATAAAATTTTAACATAAGAAAAGCAGTACTGTATCAGAGAAAGATCATGAGAGCCAATATCCTACCTCCAAGAGTGGCAATGAGCACTTTTAAGGTAAAACTCTTCTAACCCATTTAGCTTTTAAAGTAGAACTCTTCTAGCTGACAACTACTTTTTGCCTAGGGACTTCCTGAATTGGATGATATTTCTACAAATTCATCTCTTCCATTAACTCATTTCTTGAATCCATCCAAACTTTCAGCATCCACAACTTCTTTGCTGGGGGGTTCCACAGCTCAATTACTTGTTGCATATGGAACCCTGCCCTTCTCTTTGTTTTGAAACTGGCTCTTACTGCCTTCACTTGATCCCCCTAATTCTTGTACTGAAATAAGAGTGTGAACAACTGAACCCAGTTTACTCTCTCCGTTTGGTTTTATGCATCTCCATCAAATCACCATTGAGTTATCTTAGTATAAGCCCCCTGACTATGTAACTCAGGAAGCCAAAGAAAGGAATACGCAATTCACTTTCTAGTACTTCAAGGAAACGAGCCTCCACTCTGTCGGTGATTTAAATTCCCCCGCAGCCCCCAGTGCCAGCACAGACCACTGCTGGTCACATGCTATAACCCTAGCACAGTAATTGCTTTCACAGCCCTTTGGAATGACCCTTCCTTCATTAGAAGCCCTGATTATTTGATGCATTTATAACTAACTTTTGACCCATTACTCTGGTCATTTTATTTTTCAGATTGCTTTCTGAAAGATGAAATATGAATAAACCTGAGTTGCTTATCATAGAATTCACCCATTTTTCTAATTATAAGACAGTTGTTAATGATTTTTTTGATCTAGCTGCCTATTTGCATTCCTTAGTGTATTTGGGAGCTTTGATTCAAAGAGGGATTCAGACCAAACACAGGATACAAGCCCTTCAGTGCTTCTATCATTTAGTGGGAAATCTTTGAGCCACCTTCACACAAAATAACAAACTGCATTGAATTTTTTGTGTAATTTTGTAACAGACAAATGAGACAAGAGCATACTAGCCAGTTCCCCAAGTACAGAATAGAAAACTGTGCTTTTAAGGCTGTTTAAGGCAAAGCTCTCATCTATGTCAGTAGCTATCTGTAATATGGAGCGTCACAGAGACTGTGCTGATGGTTTGGAAAAAGCTTTGCAGGAAGGGCAACTTCCTTGAATTCATTATGTCAGAGAGATGCCTGTGTAATGAGCAGTTCTTTAACAATGCATGTCAGTAAAAGATACTGTTCCTAGCCAAGTTTACAATATCTGTTAAGCTTCAACGATAGTGAATTTGCCAGTTTTACAGAGTAACACATCCCTTAACTGAAAATAGAGATGTACAAAAAATATTTCAAAAGGCCTCAATAAAGATTGGCATTTTATTTCAATTTGAAATATTCTCCTATACAATTAATTCCCCAATAACCAATTGATGAATTCAGAATGGACTGGTCTGAAAATAAGTTTCACATGCTAACTAGCAGCCTTGCAAATATATATATAAGGTATTTCCTCTTACTCATATATACCATACAAATGGCTGGAAATCATTTAACTGCTTATTCAGAAAAAAACCCAAACCCTACCCACAGCATTGGCAAGCCAAATAAATTTCATAATACAAAAGAGTACAATTTTAATAATTGGTGTTAATGGGGAGCCAAAAAAATATCTTCCCTGAAGTGCGGTGTATCTACAGAAATAATCTAGATGTTGTTATACCCATCCCCACCTAAAGTGCCTCTATGTATCTCTTGCTGAAGCTAATACGCCTTCTACTTCCATCTTTTCCAAAAACCATAAAACATACAATTTTCAAAACCAAAATTAAACAGGACGAGAAATACGAAGAGACTGAAAAGACACTATTCCTAAAATTGTATCAGCAACTGCACTGACTTTAGTGTGACATGTAAAAGAATGAGGTAAAAATTTAGTTGACCACATAATAAGGTCTCCCTTGAGCCTTCTCTTCTCCAGGCTGAACAATCCCAATCTCTCAGCCTTTCCTCATAGGAGAGCTGCTCCAGCCTTCTGATCATTTTTGTGGCCCTCCTCTGGACTCGCTCCAACAGATCCATGTCCTTCTTGTGTTGGGGGCCCCACAGCTGGATGCAGTACTCCAGGTGGGGTCTCACCAGAGCAGAGTAGAGGGGGAGAATCCCCTCCCTCGACCTGCTGGCCACGCTTCTTTTGATGCAGCCCAGGATATGGTTGGCCTTCTGGGCTGCGAGCGCACGTTGCCAGGTCATGTCCAGTTTTTCATCCACCAGTACCCCCAAGTCCTTCTCGGCAGGGCTGCTCTCAACCCCTTCATCCCCCAGCCTGTATTGATACCTGAAACACTGGAACAGGTTGCCCAGAGAGGTGGTAGATGCTCCATCCCTGGAAACATTCAAGGTCAGGCTGGATGGGGCTCTGGGCAACCTGATCTAGCTGAAGATGTCCCTGTTCACTGCAGGGGGGTTGGACTAGATGACCTTTGAAGATCCCTTCCAACCCAAACCATTCTATGATTCTATGATTCACAGCTAGCCTTATACTTTTCAAGGGGAGACTATTCATCGTCTTCCATTTGTAACTCCAGTGGCTTGTTTGTTGTTAAGCTCTTTAGCAATAAAATACACAGACAAGAGTGACTATAACCATTGTTTGAGGAGAAAACACGACCACAGCAGATACAATTATTTTTATCTATAAACAAGAGAGAAGTACTGGTGTCTAAAAAAATGAATGTTTCATAAATGATTCACTCCAAGGATGCCTGCTTTTCTCAACTGTCTCAGCTCATCACTGCAGCTACTAGAACTGTTGAGTTTTCCATCTGCCTTTTTGGCAGGAACCATAGTGATAGGCCAGTATCTTCAAATTTCTCTCATTCAGGAACCATGAGGAAGTCCCTGAATCCGACAGATTAAAAATAACTGAAACAACACTGAAAACATTAGCTCCCTGAAACTATAATTTGCTTGTCTTCAGTACTATGAGCTGAAATTAAAATTGCCATGTGGCTAAAGTTATGGAATAACCCAAATACACCATGAATATTTTCAAGCTTTTGAAGTTCAACTTTAACCAACTGGATTTTGAGACTACGTAAGAAAACAGGTGAGAGCAGGAAAGACTGAGAATAAAACTTAATGACAAATGACTGAGTGGTGGGCACAGCAAATACTCTTTTAATACACTGGTTTTTTTCTTTGTTAGATGTAATTTAGAAGGCACTAATAGAATCTATCTGATTCTGGACTGCAATTTTGTATTAATTATGGGTGTGGTGGGGATTTAATGAGTAATTTGGTAGAAGTGTGAAGGTTGGTACTATTCATCAGCTGAATACTTTTGCCTATTAGGAAGAAAGTATCTAGCTGGAGTTTTGACTCCCCTTCCCTGGTTACTGCTAATGCCATCTGCAGGGTCCAGCGTTAGCATCTACTGCTTCTCAGCCCATCCTGACAGAGTGAGTTCAAAGGCAAGGTACCTTTGATATAATACTGCAAGGGATTTCATTCTTCTTTTCCCCCTCTTTCCTACTCATTATTGACTCCTAAGTTGGGCTGACCAAGCTGAAGGAATTCTTTCTATGAACCAGCAATCAACTGGAGTACTTCAGCACTGACAGAAATGCTACAAAAGAAGAGTGTATCTTCCAGGTCCTATTCTACTTCTGAAAAACAAAGACAAGCAAAAATCTGAAAAATCAGGGAAGCTTCTGTTCTACTCTAGTGTTATACATCCTTGCTTATTACCCTGATGTGTAATTTGGTTTCTTCTTGGATTTAATTGCAGTAGAAGGAGTAAAGGGAATAACATGCTCTGTTGTTGTTGCTATATAGCTTATGTTTGATCACAGGCATCTCTTTCTCTACAGTAAAACAGTCTGAAAAGAAATGCAACCTTCTGCTAATATATGGGTATTTTTAGATAGGGACTAAATACTCTTTATTGTATATTGGTAATCTACTGATGAAAGATGATAAAAGACACTTGCCAGTAGTCCTGCCAAGTACAAAAGAAAGTAAGAAAAAACTGTGCTATGGCACACTGTGACAAATGGTATCCTGTTAATATTTCAGATGATTGCTCTGTTTCACCCTAACTACTGAAGCAGCTGTAGACAACTCTCATGTCATCTTGAAGAATAAAATATATCTGAAAATCTAGCACATTTGCACTAGTAATCAGTATTTTAGAAAATCTAGCTTAAAATAGAACTAAGCTTTCTCAACACTGTTCTAGAAAGCTGAATGGAATACAATGTCTATGAAGGCAGACTGTTAATGAAACAAATGTTTCTTTAAAAAAAAATTGTAAGCCAATAATCCTTTTCTCTACAATAAAAGCCCCCCCCCCCCATTATTACCAAGTTACAAAATGATGATGTCCTATTGTCTCTTAAATTGAGACAAACCAGTAAACCTTTTCATATATCTCTTACAGATTGTGACGCAGAGGCTGAAGGTATCATAAGTAAAATTACAAGACACTTTATTTGTGGCAAGAAGTCTTGATTTAATCCCGTAATAGCAATTGAGGCTATAAAATATTAACTTACTGATTCTAATCTGTTAAGACTTTTATCCCCCCCCCCGCATTCCTGGGACAAGTCTTTTTCTTAGCTTTAATGGGTCAATTCGCAGCTGTCATCTTCTAGTTTTATTCTTATTGAGAAAAATATGAAAATGTCTCCATGCTGCCTCATTTTTTAATGACTCTTCCTCAAGTAGCCTTTCTCCTTACCAATCTTGCTTGGTTTCAGTATAGTAAAATGCTACCTCTCCTGATCACTTTTCTCTCCCTCCTTCTCAGTGCCAGCATTATTAATTATGAGCCTGGGAAATTTTAGTAGTTGTCATATGCAACAAAGCCATATAACCTATCATAAATTCCTGTCTCCAAAAGTGCTTGCTTTACCTTATCTGGATGATATAACTAAATCCTGACAGCAATAAGGAGTTATTGTGGAACGTGCATTTCTTTTTAAAGTGTAAGAGTTATTTTTAATTGAACTAACCTATATGAAAGTTACTTTGAAGTATATTGCGTGCCCATAATACAGTCTAAGATAATTCTGGTTAGCCTTTGAGCTCTACTTTAAGTGGCAGTTCTAGAAACAAACATTTCAAACTCCCTATACCTAAAATATCCAAAAGACAAAGAAAATACTAGAAAACTTGAAGCTTGACAAGACACAATGTGTATGCATACACATATATACACACAGAGCAGTAGTTTTTACAGCAGAAATGGTTATTTGAAAGTAAAGACACGCTTCTGATTGTAGTAATACTTGAATACAACTCTGACTTACTATTTCAATCTACACACCTTGCAAAGTCTAATTACTAATCCACAAGTCTGTTTTCATAGTCTTACCTATTCTTGTGAGTCCCTCAGATACCCATCTGCAAGCCTAGGCCTTGCATGGGTGAGAGGAAAAGCAGGTGGTATGTGTTGGACATACAGGCATAAGCACACAATAGAAGTGATACCCAGTATTGCTGTATGTTACATAACTTTCTGGCTCCATCCCCCCCACCCCCCCTTACACAGACTTGCATTTTGGTGTGGTGCCAAAAGTCTGTAAAAAAGGTGCACTTTGTGCCAGCAGAAACCCTTGATAGAGGCATAGTTTTAGTGATCAAAGCTGTATTCAAAAAAGTCCCCATCTTTCTCACACAGAATGTGGCTTTCAGGGAGCGAATACAAGGCAGTTTAAAGGGGATATTTGCTGCAGACAGAGCTGTACAGAAGTGATTGGTGCTGCACTAACACTAGGAGCACTTGTAGGGCAGACTCTTTCAAGAGGTGAATAACATGAATAGCCCCAGCTAGAGAAGATGGAAGAAACCACATGCAGGTAACTATGGCCATACTCTTTTGGTTCAAAATACAAATGTTCTGTGTAGACACACAACATCCCAAATTCCCTGTTGTAGGGTATTTCTGCTCAGTGCAGCAGAAATGAGAGATTTCCACATTCTGACTCACAATGAGCTTACCCTAGAATATAGCAGGGTTTTTTGTCATCCTTTTCCAGGTAGCAACAGTTACTAAAGCTAAAAGAATATTTTAAGCTTTTGCTAGCCCTGTTAGGTCAGGTGTGTAATGAGGCATGGTATGTGCCTGCCATAGCAGTATCAGCAAAAATCCTTACTGTAAATAGTTATGGTGACAAAACCGTTTCTACTGCTCTCACTTGTTTCTCTCTGATCAGGAATAATCCTACACCTGTAAAGGAGCATCTCCCACACATCTCACTGGAACTTTCAAACATGTCCTCACAAAAGTTCAAAATATTTTTGGGCTACTCCAGGTTCTTGTGCCCCCATGTTTGTGTCATTTTATTTCTGGTTCTCTTACCTTGTTTTCCATAGGCTTACACCTGCTCTTCCAGGTCCCGGTCCGGAATACCTGTATTTGCAACAGGGGTTGCTCCTTCCTTTTCCTTTCTGTGAGTGACTTCTGCTACAGGCAGTCCAAGCAGCAGTTTGAAGCATTGTGCTCATGGCTCTCCATCCTGCTCTACACCAGCCTTTCAAAGGCAGAGCCTACTTCAGTGCTTTCCCCAGTCCTCTTCCTGCTCTCTGTGCCAAGTGGGCTTTGTTCATTCTTTGTTTCTATCACAATGTCTCTAGAAGTTCTCCAGGACAGCCTCTCACCTGCTGCTGGGTGGGCTGTGCATGTTGCACAGCTGGTTCCTATTTGCTACTCAGGCACAGGTGGAAGAGGTGATGAGGCCACATTAGGCTTTGGGGGAGGGAGGCTGCCTGTCCTTTCACAGGTATCTTGGGATTGGCTGCTACCCCTGGTGGTATCTCAGGTGCTTCAGGTTCTGCAACATGCAGAAAAATAACTGATATCTCAAATATTGCTATACAGCCATTTGCTTTCAAAAAGTCAGTACCACAGTAAATAACAATGTTGGCTTGGTTTTGTTTTCTTTCAATATTCATTTCTAACATTCAGCAACTTGATATGAAACAACTGAGAAGTTGTGTCTGTAGATGCAGTGGAGGAATGTTTGTTTACTGCAGGTGGGCTAGCATCAGGTCTGGAAAGAACTTCCCCTCCCTTGCAGGCAAGTGAGACTCAAGAGACAATCAGATGCTGAGTGGAGCCAGACTATTTTTACAGGTAGAGGACATGGCTCACAAGACTTTCTGAAGAAGCCTTTAACTGTCTGTTCAGAGTTTGCTTATTGATAACTCTTTGATGGAACACATTTTCATGTACTACAAACACTCATTGTTGAGTTATGGATGAACACTGAAAACAGCAACTTGCTGAAATTTCAATCCAACAACTTTCCCTAGGAAAAAAAATAAAAATACATCAGCTAGAATATAAAGAACTCTAAGTGATGTGTTCTTACTATGAGCTTTGTTTTTTACAGGCTATGCTATCATATTGCATAGTCCTTACTTATAAGAAGACTGCAGAATTGTAGGTATAGCACTTTGCTAAGCATCACAACATGATTTACTTAACTCTAGCAAATGAGTAATAACCATCTCCATTTCACAGCATTTTATATGATGTGTATCTATTAAAACAGCTTGGCTTTTTATTGTTGTTTCTAATAACTCAATAAAAACCCCCACAGTATTTATGATTAAGAAGCTATATCGCAGTGATCAAGCTCTACAATTCTCAGTCCCAAGCCATACTGTACTGCTATGGCTTATACAACACAGTTTATAAACATAATCTACTTATCTTACTGAAATTTCACTGGATAGGATCCAGTTTGTAACCAAACATAAACAGCTATGAATAGTTTAACTTTGGACACTTGAATGCTGAAACCGGATGTCTAGATATTTAGCCTGACCTTCTTCACAAGTCATCTACAGAATTTCACTCAATACTGCTGCATCAAAACTAACCTCTGGTTGAGCTAATTCATAAGATGCACCCTCTGCCCTCTTTGGTAAGTCATTTGGAGGGGCTGAAAGGATCTCTTGAGAAAGCTGTCTTAATAACGACTAAAGACCTTCTTGCTAATTCCTGTCCTGCCCACACATTTCTAACCTTTGAAATCTAACCTGCTTGTATGTTAGTACTATCTCAACACTGCTACACCATCAACTTTTCTGCCAAATTCTATTACATAGATCAGCATTTACACTACTAGAATTACTGAGTACTATCTGGACAACTTTCTTGTATAATAGCTGCTCATAGTCTCTCTGGTTCCAGTTTTGTTAGTTCTCCTGCATGCTTGTACAGAGCATTTTAGATGTGAAATATTTCTGTGATACATCTTGATGCAAGAGCATCACTGAGTCTAGACTGAAAGGGACTGTTAAATAAATTGGCCTCTCTTTCCATCTAACCTTACCTCACAGTCAGGATCTGTCTCAGCTGGGTCAGTGGTAAGGCTATTGCAAGGCCTCCGTTGTTCCAGAATCAAGCATCACGCAAGCATGTGATTCTTTCATACATTATTTTCTTTGTAAGGAATGATACTATATTGTACTGACTTTGTCACTGGAGCTGAGCTAGCACCACTCTGAAATGAAAGGACAAGCAGGTCACAGCTCTTCAAGCTGTTATTCCAGATTTAGATGTCTGTCTCGGTCACAATTTTTTGAAGTCTTTTAACCCAAAGCTACTAGGAATTCACTTCAAAAAAAGCAACTCAAATCTGAGTGTAGTCTGCAGTGCACATGGTAGTGCAGAGAGGTCAGGCTAGTGCTGACTGGTACATCTGCACAGAACAGTGTCAGAGTGTTAGTGATGTGCGTGCCCTGTGCTCACAACTGCTGCCATCTCATGAGGGCTTGTTAACTGTAGTGCAATGCCAGCTTGACAGAGGTCAGCTCCAACTTCTCTGCAGCATGTACCACAGTGATCTTGAATGCTAGCACAATCAAATCAATCCCTGTTTGTCTCAAACAACCAAATACAAATTTGCATGTTCCATAGCATCACCTTTACTAAAATTGCTCCTTATGAGGGTGAAGTTACTACATGAAATCTGTTTGCTTCACTGGAAATATTAATGCATTAGGGCAGGGTCACAATCCATACTAAAAGAAAATAGACTTGAAATTCAAGTTAAGTAAAATATGCATGATCTTGAAAAAACACTGACCAACACCAGAAAAGAATGAGAATTCCCCAAAACTAAAAATTCTTATTGTTATTCAGTATTTGACATTGAAGATATTTTTTTAATAATCCTTGCTTACTCTTTGTCCTCAATTTTTTACAATAATTTACCATTTTACTTTGATGCATGAGAGATCTAGGATTATCTACTAGAACTGAAAGAAAAAAAACTCTTTCAGATAAAACTTCTTTCTCTACATTTAGATAATATTATAGCTTGGACAGAATGCACATAAGGAAAGAGTAAAGATTCTAGTATTCAGATATGTTATCTAGCTTAACTGCTGAATGTTCCAACAAACTCTGGATAAATTGCCTTGACCAGCAAAAAAAATGGATATGCTGAGTTACCTGCATTCTGAATGAAGGAAGGTTAATGGTATTGCAGCAATAAATTCACATGATATGGAAAGTTTACAAGAAGTCAAAACTTATTTTTTTGTAATCCTTTGCTTTAATTCTAAGTCTGATTCAAGAGAAGAAACCTTTACTTACAGGCCACTAGCCAGATGACAAAATGTATCCCTCCATAAAAGTCATTATTAAAGAGAATAAGATTAGAAAGTTACGTAGTTACTGTTTTATATGGTCAGCAAATGATTTTCAGTTGGTTTGTAATCAAGATGAAGCTTACTGATAATACATTGCAAACAAGTTGGCAAGAAATAGGTCCTATTTATCAAATTAATTACCAATATAACCTTCACATGTAGCACTAATAATGATTTACTAAATCTTCCTAATCAAAGTATAGTTCTTTATTGGTAATTAACACTGGAGGCAAACTCAAATTTTACATGTCTTATCTGTGCATTTTCTAGTAATAGTTTCCTCACAGCATGTTTTTTGGTGTCTGTCTAACCCAAAAAAATGCAGTTTTAGGTATTTAAGTAACCAATATGCTCTGGAATGGTTTTAGACCAAACTTTCTACCTGTTGTCTGACAGTATATGTGGTTAATTCAGGGTAATTTACCTTCAGTGACACTTAACACATGCTTAAGCCAAAATGCTCCTATTTACAATAGAAAGCTTTTAAGGATGTTTACCTCCACTCCTGAGACTTAACAGCACCTGATACAACCTAGGCTCACAAAAAGTGATAACTGACCCACAAAGTTACCCAAAGGAGAAAAGAGATTGGTGCCTGGCTGCCTCAGCAGCCATAGGGTTCTCTGTGCTGTTTCCAAATTCTTACACATAGCCAACTCTACATAAAACTTGCTTTCTATTAGGATGCTAGCACTGAGACCACACCACATCGTACCAGTCATAGTTTGAGTATCATCTCCTGCAAATAGCAGTCACATCTTTCCCCCATGCCTTTATTGTCTTTAACCACCACAGATGATAGGATTAGACAATCCTTAGGCGAAACTTTATGAATACTCATCTAGACCCTTGAACTTGGGTTATTTCTGTAGCCCTCAAACTCCTCTGTGATCAAAGGATAGCTCTTAAACATGTTTGTTTGTCTCTCATGAAGCACGTACCTCTCTCTGTATTCTCTACTAATATCTCCATCTGCCATCCACACACCCTCACATACTAAATCCTCAGGCAGATGAAGAAATGCAAACTGGAACACTGAGTGACAGATAGGAATATGTGTGTTTAGTACATAATCTGTGTGGGAGAACATCCCCATATCCCTCACCAGCATCCAATTCAGCTTTGGCAGGAACATGTATCTTATCACAAGTACCTAAAATATTCCACTCGAAACTCCTAATACAATGCTTAACAAATATCCATACGCAGGCATGACAGAATGCCTCGTTTAGTAGCACCATCTTACCAGGACTGCTCATGAGGGAGCAGCCCCAGGGCCCAGTTGGCCTGATGGCAGCAGTTCACTGGAAGGGTACTCAGAGGTGTAGGACCTTCCACCCTCCACCTTAGGGGAGTCCTGAAAGACTTTTAAAGTTTCTGCTTTGGGGAGCCATACAAACTTCAGCTATGTTTCTACTAGTCTTACCTGTGGGTACAGTTCTGTGTAAGTTTGTGTTACACAGAAAGGGAGAGAGCATACTGGAAGTGTGGCATCTCCACCATTCCTATAAAGGTAACACTATGAACATGTATTTTCCGATTCCCTTTCATGCTGCTTTTTTTTCTTCCTGCACAAAGAAAACTCTATTAAATATCACATTAAAAATAATCACATAAAAATAAAGCAACAGACTTAATATCCAGATTACTTTAAAAAAAACCCTTAAAATACCTTTATCCATCTGTTACAACCATTCTGTACTCTTCCTAACCTGCAGTAGTGTAAACCTTCCTCAAGTATCTTTTCCGGTGACAAGCTCCTCAGTCTTTTAGTCAATGCTAAGACCATTTTGTAAAGAATTTTTGATTGCTGTGTCTGTTCTCACTTTACTTGCCTCACAAAACTCTTTAGCTGTGTTGAGCAGATGCTTCTGATTCTTCTGCAAGACTTTTGCTTTTTGCTCGTGGTTACTGAACAGGAATGAAGGTTACTTCTGTTTGACAAGAGGAGCTCTGAGTGACTTGATTTCATATCTTCCCCATTCCTCTCCACGCCCCCCCCCCCCCCCCGAAACAGCATCAGATGATCATCTATTTTATACTGCAGGCTCAGAACACTCTGTTTCCAGAGGAAAGGGTGTTCTGAATTGCCAGTTTTCTGCAATGCTACTGAGCATAATGTGTGTTTCTTCAAAAATTTACAAATACAGTTTTTAACAGTATTTTGGTCACCACTTAAAAATGGAGAGGAATACTGTCTTTTTTTCTTGTTAACAGTATTAGATAATGTTAACAACAGTATCTCAGAGCTAAAGAAAATGCAATTGCTGGCAGCGTTTCTAAAAAGTTACAAGCAAAAATGGAGTTGCTTCTTTGCAAAGCAAAGTTATAATCCTTCAAGTCAATGCGAGGAAACAATCCTAAATGTTGTACAGCAGTGTTTGTCTGGCAGGTATGAGTACGTGTTCTGAAAGTATTTAAAAAAACAGTTAGCAGTTAAATAGATGACAAAGAAACAGTAATTCCAACCTTTTCCAGTGGCAAGTATCTCACAAAACATGATTCCATACTGTTTCCAGGTCATACTAGGACTACCTGGGGCTTAACAGTTTAATCAAATTATCTTTGTATTTGCTTCATTTGGTGAAGAGATGTGACAATCCTACATGTTTGCTTAGACACATAAAAAAGCACTTTATACACAAGTCTACCTATCTATCTCTGTCCTAAATGTGCTTCATCCTGTCCTCTGATTTACATCATACAAGTGGTTGGTAGTAAAGATGGGATTCGTGAAATAAAAGTCCAGTTGATATGAAGAATCTGAGATTACAATCTCACACGCTGTTGGGAGAAAAAAAGATAATGCTGTCACCAAGACAGTGAAGCAGATGCAAGCCTTGCTCTGCCATAGATACATTCTATAGCCTTGGTCAAGTCACTTTCTGTCACATCAATTTAGACTGTTTCCTGGATGACAGATACTATGCTATTATTTACCTTTGTAGTCCTTTGCTCAATACAGGCTCTAAGGTGAAAAAAGTAGATAACTATTTGGTAATGGGAAGCACACTCTCAAGGGTATATTATCAAACTTGCAGTATTCAAGTCCACTAACTTCAAACAAGCAATAAATGTACACAACCCTGACAAAAGCATCACACACTATAGCTTTAAGCATCTGGGGTGATCTGAACACAACCACCACTAAATATGAAAACTAACAAGTAATGGCACTATAAAATGGAGGGAAAAGATCAATGCTCTCTACTCGTATTTCTAGTAAAAATGAGCTTTCAGGGATTTCAGAAGTGCTCTTGAAAAGTCCACAAATTGTAGGTGTAAAAATGATGATAAGGAAAATACTCAAACAAATGGACACAGGGCACCTTGGAACAGTCAAATCAAACAGGAGAGCTAGAAAAAGCATATGCAAGACCCGCATCAATAGTGACATCAAAGAGCTGGTGAGTAGATGTGTAAAGTGGAACAATTAAAATTCCATGGAACCAAGCTGGAATTGTTATGTTTGGGTTGAAAAACATGATCAGCAAATGGCTACTAAAATTTTCCAGGATAGTCTCAATTTAAAGAATCACAGCTGCATTATAATAGTTATTAAAAACATTAGATCTCTAGTTACGTATCATAGAATTCTGAGAACAGTAATTATCACCAGAAAACAAGTTCAAAAACAGTAAAGTATGTGACAACTCTTAACAGGAGATCTAACTGAGACACCCTCAAATTTAGAAGTCTGATGAATAAGCATGTATTTTTCAAAAAAAGCAATGAGTACAAGCAAAAATGCATACTTAGCATTACCATAAGACTGTCTCTGTAATACCAAATACTAAGACCTGTATGAACATTCAGCTACCAAACTGAAAGCTAAATAGCAAGTCCATGATAGACAGAAAAGTACTGGCACATATAGAAATAAGCACATAAAACAGCACAACAAAGAAACAAAGCTGTTCTAGCAAAAAAAGAGTAAGGCTGTATGAGGCAGTTTCTACAGTACACAACATAAGGCAGTCTGACATGCAGACAACAAGCCTATTTATCACACTGCCTCCACAACTCTACTTACATTTAAACATCAGTCCTTTTGAATTACTTTTTTTTCAATTTATAGATGCACCCATAGCAAAATTACGAGTTCTAAAAATCAGGTTTTAAGAGCATGTTTTTAACTGTTTATTTCCCTTTGAATTTTGATTTGCTTTGGAAGAGGTAAATTATAGACTTCTCTAAGTGAAAACTCTAATCTAAAAAACTTTAACTTTATGAAACCTTAAAAAAAACCAAAATCCTTAATGATTGCCAGGTGCTGGTCTTATCAGCCAGCTAAATCCCACTGCTGTGCTTTAACCAGCCAGAAAAAGAAATGGAATACATTTGGAGGGTTAGTTTTTGTTTTTCTTTTTTACATAACCTAGCTTCTGCATATAAAAAAATATCTCTAAATGCAGATGTAAAGTAAAAGAGGTATTAAACTCCGTAGAGTGAAACTATGGAATAAACAGGTTTGTGTAAAAAAGAGACATTTAGAAGGGGATAGAAGGAAAGAGGAAGAGCACTCAGCTAAATATTCTAAAAAATATATCTGTTTTGCCACTGGTATCAATAGTATCATAGTGATTTACAGAGATTCTGGTGCACAGGAAGTTTGAAAAGTAATTACACAGTTTCAGCAAAACCATAACAAGTCTCTTGAGTTCAGAAACTACCAACGACTTAGGATCATAGGATACCTAAGGTTGGAAAGGACCTCAAGAGGGCTCCAGGCCAACCTCCAGCTCAAAGCAGGGTCAGCTGTGGGGGCAGACCAGGTTGCTCAGGGCAATGTCCAGTCATGTCTTGGAAACCTCCCAGAAGGGAGACTGCACAACCTCTCTGGGCAACCTGATCCACTGCTGGGCTGTCCTCCTGCGGATAAATGTTTTCCTTGTAGCCAGGCTGAACCTCTCCTGTTCCAGCTTACTCCTCTTGTCTCTCACCCTCCCACCACGTGCCACTGTGGATGACCTTGTATTGGAGGGGCTGCTGTTAGGTGCCCCTGAAACCAACTCTTCTCCAGGTAGAGCAAGTCCACTTCCCTCAGCATCTACTCACAGGGCAAGTGCTCCAGCCTCTGACCATCTCGGTGGCCCTCTGCTGAACTTGCTTCAGTTTATTAGGTCTCTGCATTTGCCCATGTTGAATGCCATTAGGTTTCTATCAGCCCACTCCTTGCTTCAGCACTGTTGGAGCTACAGTTCCTAAACTCCATACAGGCATGAAATACCAAGACAAAGTTACATGAAATTTTTCTTTATCACAAAACATTGTTCTGTGAGATGACTGTAGCAATTTGTACACAACCAGAGCTGCTACGATAAGATAAGTAGAAGAGTAAATAGTTCATAAAAAGATTAGAATTTCTGTGACACACAGAGAACCACCATAATATCTGGCCTTAAAACCCTCGTTTTTATCACATAAAAGTCTTGCTTTGTACTGATGGACATGCATTAAAATGTTATCCCTATGTTATGCATATACATTTGTATGAACTGATTATTTTTGTTATCACTGCCTCTTTTCTACCATACTTCAAAAGCAAATTGTTTTCTTAACTATAAATTATAATGCATTTTGTAATTTACTGCTACAGTGAACATGCAGAAAGTATTAATTTAATGTTGGATTTTAGAAGCACGGTGTTTTACTTTAAGTAGCAGCTTCCTGAACAAAAGAATCATCTCTTTTGTTGGGGCTGTTTTCTTCAATGATTGACCTCAAGCATGCTTTTTGTATTTTTGCTTAATTGTAGGTCATTTCCTTAAAATTATTAATCCTAATTTACATAATGGTGTATAAAAAAACCCTGCATTCCTCATGGCACCTCATAAACATCTCATTTCTCGCTGAACTTCTGTATGTAATATACCAAACAGTTTTCTTTTTTGAATAGAAGATAAAGAATATTGCAGCAGAACAGATCAGAAATTTTCTTTACTAAGCAAAGTCCTTGCTAATGAACGCAGTGATTCAGCACAACACTGCTCAAATACACAATAATTATAAAATTATTATTTCATTAAAGTTATACAATTCTCAGTATATATTAAAGGATTTTTTTCAATTCTTTGAGAGGTTTGGTAATCTAAATTCCTATTGACTTTTTAATAGGTTTTGTCATTATTAAATGTGAAGATGCTTTGGAAAAGCATCTACTATAAACTACATTGGTTTTACCACTTCTGGAAAAATAGTTTATTCATTTTTTTTTTTTTTTAAGTTATAACAAGAATTACATGGGAGACAGAGGTATTGTGCTATGCATTTTACAAATGCAGAATGAAAGACTGGCCCTAACCTGACGTCTACAACAAAGCTTGTAGTGAATAAGGCTAATTTTACACAGGGAAGACTAAGGTCAAAGTTCCAGTCCATGGCCTTAGCAGCAAGATTTTCTTGGCATATTCACAGTTCTTACTGGAGATGTTAGAGTCTGAAGGGAACAATTTCATAAATGTGATGGAATTCACAATATAGTGAGAAATTATTGAATAGACTTATTAATCAAGATTAATTTGCTTAAGAAATTCAGAAGTTATCTTGACAAACAGATTCTTCACAATCATTTGTGAAATTAAATGGTATTCTCTTCCTTACTGAATAGTTTAGATAACAAAAGCAGTGGGAGTTTTGATATATGCATTTTGTAGTTCACAGTTGGATCCTGCTCAGGCTACTTGTGAGAATTCACATGAGAGAAATTGGTTCCCCAGATAGATATGAATAGTAAATACAGCATTATTTCAAAGCACTCAACATTAATTAGTTTAAAAATTGAAACGCATATTCACAGAAATAAATTGAATTATTTGCCCAAGACTGCTCCCTAAGACTTTTCACACAGATAATTCTAACTAATGTCTCTGTGTTTTGACAGGAGGAGGAAATTGGTGCTTTTCTGCAAGGGCTGATGTGAGCATGGCAGGCTATGTCATATGTTTCCATCTTAGAATCATAGATTCGTTCTGGTTGGAAGAGACCTCCAAGATTACCAGGTCCAACCATTAACCTATCACTACCAAGTCCACCACTAAATCA
Source organism: Phoenicopterus ruber ruber (assembly GCA_009819775.1). Classification (NCBI taxonomy): domain Eukaryota; kingdom Metazoa; phylum Chordata; class Aves; order Phoenicopteriformes; family Phoenicopteridae; genus Phoenicopterus; species Phoenicopterus ruber. Next base: position 5,857,910 of record CM020221.1, read on the forward strand.
TATCCCTTTACCTCATATCTTATACAACTTCTACTGTTGGGGGGGGGTGGGGGTGGACAGGGAGAGGAGAGAGACACTTGCTTAAAGCTCAGCCTTTGCTTGGGCTAGGGTTATGATTGAGAGAAAGTGAAAGCCTATTTCTCCCCCCCCTTTTTTCCATTTTTATAATGAAATTCATCAGGACTAATGTAATCTCACACTTTCTCTTGGTCATTTTACATTTTAAATGTTATTAATATGCACAGTGTTTAGCAGAATTAGATGTGATTGAAAAAGAGTAAATGCTAAAACTAGCAATTTAATGGTAAACTAGCAATGCTGCTAGACAAAGAAAATATTTGGGAAGGAAAAGTAATTTAAATGAAGGAAAAAAAACTTTCTAATTTAATAAAATGCAAATTCTATACTCTTATTTCATTATTTTCCTCTTATTTATTTGTAGAGTAATTTTTATTTTGCTTCCTTTTATTTTATTTTACAACTATATATTTAAGGGTAGCAAGGTGGGACAACAGAGTAACAGCATTTAGATTTTATACTGGAATACTCCTGAGGTGTGTCTGAGTTCTTCAGAACTCAAATTTTTTCACTGTATAGGAATTATAGGAGGCTCATACATTTGTAGTAAACAGTGCGATAGGCTGAGAGGAACCTTACACAATTCAGGAAGGACATATGCAAAGTCCTGCAGCTGGGAAGGAAGAATGCTCAGGAGACTGTAATTATCCCCCTTTATTTGGCAATCCGTACACCACATGTAGATACAGCGTCCAGTTGTGGGCTCCACAGTAAATGAAAGACTAGATCAGCTGGGTGAGTTCAGTGGATGCCCACCAAGATGGTCAGGGGCTGGAGCACCTGCCCCATGAGAAAAGGCTGAGGGAAGTGGGCTTGTTCTGCCTGGAGAAAAGGTGGCTGTAGAGGCACCTAACAGCAGCCCCTCCAAAATCTATGAGGAAGTCTTCAAGAAGATGCGGCTGGACTCTGCAGAAGGTATTCTAGCCTACACACAATAAGTTCCATCCTACAAGCACTATTTGTGAGATTTCAGTTTGGATAGAAGAAGAAAAAGAAAAGACATCCTATGTAGACCATGTCTAGAATTTTGCGCCATTGAAGGTGTAATGAGGGACACGTGCCTGAAATATGAGTATGAACATTCTGTCAGCAGATCAATTGGGAATGCTAGTAAGCATGTCCTCTAGCATCTAGTATTGTGTTGAATGCTACTTCCCAGTAAATCCAGAAGTTTTAATTTGTGCTTAGTGGTAAAATTACCTGATGAGTTTCGGGAAGGCCTGGAAATGACACTGAGAGGTGAACATTCCTATAAATTACAAATGTTAAGCTAAGATTAAGTATAATTTTAGCATATTTATGAAGAGGCCCAATGATCTTACTTCACCTAACGTTATAGTGAGTTCATCACTAATGCAGAAAACAGTGCTTTTTTATAAAGCAATTGTCCACATAAAGAACGTCCTATGCAACCTGATATCCAAGGTGTGTGTCAATACGAAGCAAAATCTTTATAAACGGGCTACAGGAAAAATGAGAAGCAGAGCTTTGACCTGATCGATATGGATTCTTACCTGCTGAGAACTAATGCAATGATCTGATGCCGATATAGATGTACATGTTCTACAGTCTGAGAAATGAAAATGACTTCAACAGAATCACTGCTACAGCAGCACCATTCCACATGAGAAGTTTCCGATAAAAAAATTCAAAATTTTCTAGCCTTCATTCTTTTAACTGGGGAGAAGTTTCTGAAAAACTCATTTGCATCAAAGTGTATAGGGGATCAATTTTATAGCACCTGATTCAAGATCCTGTGATGGTGTCTAAGAAAAGGGGCTGGGGAAGGAGGAGTAGATTGAAGTATTCTCAAGAATTAGAAAGTATAGCCATAGACTAGGATATTAAAAGCCTGTCTTGCAGAATTTACAGACTGCCATTAGGATTTAAATCCGTCAGTCTATCCTTGAAAAGACATTTGACTGGAACTATGGGTGGCGGATCTGTGTGTAGGATTAACAGCTTTCAGCTCACTGGCAGAGCTGTCTCACTGCTGAGTATTTGATGCTGAGGACCGAATACAGCAGATCATTATTTACTCCTGGAAAATTTCTGGAGCATATGCTAAGAAGGGGCTAGGGCAGAGAAACCAAGCCTGTAGGGAGGATTCTTCCCGGGGAATGTCTTGTAACATTCCCAACGGTCTTAACACAGGTACAGGCTGCTCTGCAGAGTGCAGTGCCTCAAATGCTTGGGAACAAAATGGGTTCTTCCCCTCAAGGGGGGGGCAATACTCCCCCTGAAATGAGGCTTGAAATTTGAAGGTAAAAGTACCCTCTCAAAACAGGAGCTGTGGATCTTGCTGTGATTTCAGAGCCATGGCTACTTTGAAGAGTAACCATGAAGCCTCTATGTGGAGTTGTCTAATGCTGGGGGGCTTTTCTTATTCCTGCCGGAGTGAGGCTTGAAGGGGTCCCTTGTAGTTAAAAAAAATTGGTGGCCAACAAGAACATTAGTGATAAAGTGGGAAGTGGTAGGAGACAGTAAAGAGTTTTAGTCAGTAGATGAGAATAGAAGGTCTACACTGCTTGGCTTCTTTCTGTGACAAAAGCTGACACTAATACAGAAGTTGGGATAGCTGAAGAAAAAAACCTATATACCCTCAGAGGCAATAAATCCTATCAAAACTTTAACAGACAGAGCCTCAAGATGCCATGTTTTGTTGGAACACACAAGCAGGCACAAGCTGGTAATACGTAACATTCATTTAAAAATGAAATGATTTCAGAGAACATCCTCTGACATTTGCTAGTCTTTCTTATAATTACAGGAAGAATTTTTGGACAACACCCTCCTGCAGCCAAGACAGCATGTGGTGTGTTAGTACTAAAACAATAGAGTCTGAAGGAATGCCCTTTTAACAAAGAGGAGTCGGGGATTTATGAGGAGAAAGAAGACATAGGAAAAGATGAAAATGGCTTGAACCCACAAGTAATCTCAGATAGATTTGTCTTCTGCACTGATTTGGGATCTGCACATAAAGAATGTATTGTACTGCTATTTTCAACAAGCAGATCCAAAGAGAAACTCATGGATTTGGTGAGTAAAATTTCCTGCTGCATGTTTCCTCTGAATGGATAACTCAGACTAGCTCTTGTCCATTCTTTCCTAGTGTACTGGTTTTGGCTCAGCTAGAGTTAATTTTCTTCATAGCAGCTTGTATGGTGCTATGTTTTGAATGTGTGATGAAAACAGTGTTGGTAAAACAACCGTGTTTTAGTTACTGCTGAGCAGGGCTTACACAGAGTCAAGGCCTTTTCTGCTTCTCACCCCACCCCACCAGTGAGTAGGCTGGAGGTGCACAAGAAGTTGGGAGGGGACACAGCTGGGACAGCCGACCAAAGGGATATTCCATACCCAGCAATAAAAGCTGGGATAAAAAGAAGGAAGAGGGGGACATTCAGAGTTATGGTGTTTGTCCTCCCAAGTAACTGTTAAGAGTGATGAAGCCCTGCTTTCCTGGAAATGTCTGAACACCTGCCTGCTGATGGGAAGTAGTGAGTGAATTAATTTGCTTGCATGTGCAACTTTTGCTTTATCTATTAAACTGTTTTTATCTCAACCCACATGTTTTTTTCACTTTTACCCTATCAATTCTCTCCCCCATCCCACTGGGAGTGAGAGAGCAGCTGCATGGGGTTTAGCTTTCTGTGGGGCTTAGCCCACAAGACTTGGAAAGCTTCAATCTTCAAGCTCTAAACCTCCTGACAAAGGAGCTTTGTACCAGCTTTTGGTCACAATACATTTGTGTATCTTATGCTACTGAATGGAAATCTGCAGTGTTGTGTTGCTATTAGTAGTTAAGTATTTAGCTCTTAAAAGCTGCAACTGACTTGGCAGCTCAAAAACTTACTCTTTGTCACCACTGGTATCGCATATAGAGTTACACAGGGTGGTACGGCAGAGGTCTCACACTAGTGCCGCCATTTTCTTCTCCTCATATTCCAGACGCTACTGTCAGCTCTGTGTTGATTTGAAAGCGGCTCCAGGGGCCATGACTGACTCTGCCACAGTTAATCATGAAGAGGAAGAGAAGACATGGCTGATTTCAAGGAAATCCATTAGGTTGGAAACACGCAGAAAGAAAAGGAAAAAACACCCAAGGAGTTTCCAAGATCTGAGGGGATATGTCACAAGGAAGACAGATGTTTTAATTTTCAGATATGCAACTGATAATCCCTATTTCTCCTTTTCATTGACCCCTGTTGCCTGTTGTCCCTATTTCTAGGAAGCCAACCTGGTTTTCAGGAATAATCAGTGATGTCATTCTGACTTTGGAGATCCCATACGTAACACTGTTAGCTTCCCAGAATGACAACTCTGTAACACCTAACTTCTGCAAACAGGCTTCCAGCAGACAGACTTAAGATTCTGATAAACAACTAGGTCACAATCCACAGCTGCAAACGCAAACAAGGTCTTCCCTAGAAACATGAAGATTCACAAGTGTCTTGCTATAAGCATAAAATGCAGAGCAAAGGCAGATTCAAATAAAAACAGCCTGATGAAAGGCCCTAAAAGTAAAATTGAACAAATTTCCTTCCTCCTCAAGGCACCATAAATGCATGTGTCCAGATCTAACTTAAACATCACAATAAAAATGAAATTAATATTAACAAAAAGCGTAAACATGACCAATTATAGAAAGGGCATGGATCCATAAGCCCCAAATCCTGAGCTAGATGGTTATCTTTGGGTGACCAAAGAAATGATCTGGCATGGAGGGCAAGAAGGCCCAACTGCAGAAGGGGATGAACTGGCTGGAAGCAGGAATGCCAGAGACAGAGTGACTCCTTGTAAGGGGAGTGAATTTTCCCTTGCTGATGAGATAAGAAATAGCCACAGTATTGTCTTGTAGAAATCCTGGAATGCCAGTGCTCAAGGGCCACCTTTGGGCAGCAGAGCTGGCATTGGGGGATGGACCCAATGCTGGGCTGAGGCACTCCATGCCAACGCTCGTGGGATTGGTGCCAGCGCAAGTGTTTATAAGGAATCAGCTCGTGATGCATCTTTGCAGACTCCTTGTAGAATCGCTTATAGTGGTAGGACTCTGTCCAATGCATTGTTCATCAAAGGGTTTTTTTATATTTAAACACAAATGTGTGTTTAATTTGCCTCAAGGAGTACAATAAAAATTCCCCAACATATTACTGAAATTAAGTTCCTACTGTGAGAGATTATTTTAAGATTGTAAATCTATTTGAAGTTAGTTTGCTCTAACAAAATATCTTAAGTGACATAAAATATTTTTTAAAACTCAAATTACTCTCCCCTTCTCCACACCAACAAACTCACTCTCACCCATTGCTAAATTGCTTCTTACATAAACCGACAGCAAAATGGGAGCCAGATCTCTGTGATACAAAACATTTTTCCTCTACTAAGCCTCTGGAGTAAATTCTGATGGGCAGTTTTCAGTTATTATTATCTTCTTTTAAATTATGTTCTAATACCACATGCCATATTTCCTGGATGTGTGACAAATGCGGTTTCTGTGTGATTTGTTTGCATCATTGGAAGCTTGCCATCGATATGCTCCTTTCCCCCAGGAAGAGTCAAAGTTGAAACATGAGTGTTGTGTAGGGAGTATACTGGGTAAACTACTGCATTGACTGTGCAAACCTGCAGTAAAATGAAATTAATATTAAATAAACATTGGTCTTTATCTATATTATGTCCTAAAAATGTCACCCTTTGGTCTTTTCCATTTTATTAAAATTAGGCTATCACTTCTATTCATATCACCCTAAAGGAACTTGCAGAGCTAAAAGCTGGATGAATGAATTCTCTCTGCTATACTAGAACAGCTAGGCAATGTTTCTCAAGGTCTATCAGGTGTAGAAGCAGGCATTCACCTACCATCCTCTTCTCCTTTTTCCCAATTTTGTTTATATTGACTGTCCTAGGATGTTGGAAACTCAGGATCCTTTTTCCCTCAGAATGTCAGTGATTTGTTTTCAAACAGTCCTTTCTTTTCCCTAAAGTTCTAGCTCTGCTGTGTTTTACTGTCGTGAGAGTCTCACTGGTAAACGTGCTGGAAGAGAGGTCTAGAATTTTTTTTCTTCCTTTATTTTACTATGACTGCTAAATGATAAGATTCTGATCTTGAGGGGAATAAACAAAAATAATTCCCTTTGTCTTCCCTTCTCCTCACACACCACTTCTAGAGAGTATTAGTTCCCCTTGGCTGATCATGAATTTCAGTGCTCCCGAGTGAGATTCAGACTGAAAAAAACCAAAGAAGTTGGGTTTTTTTAACAGCTTGTTGGCAACAGCTTTATTTAAACTCACCCCACCGTCACCTGTTACCATTTCCAATATCCCAAGTCAAATAGAAAAGATTCATTCAGCCTGAGGCTGGGAGGAACTACTGTGACAGTCTGCTCTGACCTCCTGCATAACACAGGTCACAGAACCTTGCATAACAATTTCTGCATCACACCTGTAAGCTTCTACATAAGCCACAGCATATCTTTAATAAAGGGATACAACCTTGACTCAAACATTGCAATTGCAGGAGGATTTGTCTCTTTTCTGGCTGGTAATTCTAATGGTTTAACTATCCTTGGTACTGAAAGACAAGAGTGGACAATGACTCTGTATCTGAGGGTTCTGTAACTGCCTTTACCTGTGGTCAAATGGGTCAAGTTTCTAAAGTTTGCGAACATTATTTATTTAATTTTACAAATAGGAAGTGTCTACTAGCAGCCCCATGTAGTTCTCATTAAGAATGATAATGCAGGCAACACCAGTGAAAGAGTATACAAACTGATTTTCTACAAGCCAAACTCTCTAATTAATCCTGATTGTGTCTATTGACATTATTTTATCAATGTCAATGCAGATTTTATGTCTGCTGATGGTCATTTAGCAAGCACAGAATGTTTTGAAAAGATGAGAGGCCATGAGCATACAAATTGCTTGAATTAAAAAAAAAAAAATTATTCCTGATAAAAAATAAAATTTGAACACCTCAAAAGCCAAGGATATTTAATTAATTAGAAGTGGAAGAGAAATCTCCTTCCTGGAAAATTACTGTGGGAGAGGAAAAAAAAAGGATGTATATGGAATAATGCTGAATATAGGGAATTTCATGTTAATATAACCATGAAAATGAATATAACAGAATCTGTCTGTTCATCAATTATATAAAGTCTATGTATAGTATACAGCCAGCAGGGCATTTCCACAATTCAAGATTTATTTACTTTTAGGAAGTGCAGGGAGATACAAGGAAATAATGCACATAGTGAGTCAGCTTCATCTGTTTCCTTAGATTATACTGACATCACCATATGTGGCTCCTGTAATGTATGTGCTGTTACTATGTACAGTTGGCCTACTCTGGCAGTAGCCAGAGTAAGACAAATTATTCTTGCTAAACCAAAATTGTGTCGGCCAGCTTAGGAGATTTTATGAGCCAGAACTTCTTTTCCAAGGATTCATAGTACACAAATGGTGTATTATTTGTCATCATAAGCCTCAAGAGGGGCAGACATTGTTTAAAGCCTTTGGCAGATTTTTGAATAATTTGCTTTAATAGTCAGTCTTTCTGCTTTGTATCATTAGATTATGGTCAAAACCACCCATTTTCATTCATTCAATATTCCCTGGTTTTTTCACCTTTCTTCAAACCAGAATATGTACGCATAAATCAAATGACTAAAATACTATTCGACAGGCCACCAGATCATGGGAAAATTGTAACAGAATCTTTTGACAGACTGAAGTCCTGCTCTATAAGCAGAATTACTCTTTTGGGACGGAGCAAGATATGTCAATATACTACGTCACTGTAGCATCTGACAGCAATACTTACTCACCTAGATGGCCTACAGGCTTGATAATGAAAAAGACTCAATAGTACTTATTGCTGGCTCTGCTAGTGGTCTGTTCTGTGATGCTGAACAGGCCCAAGTTACCTCTTTATGCCTTATTTTCCTTACCTGCAGAAGGACAACCCCCCCCCCAAACTTTCCATTAGGACTCTATGAAATCTACAAGTAAAAAAAAGTTGTGATTTTATTTATTAATAAACATTTATTATACTTACTAACAGAACAAACAGAGGCTCTATGAGTACTGTGTAAACTCACAGTATCAAAAGATAGTTTTACTGCCATAGACTGTAAGTTTGAACAAATATATACGAACAAATTAGTAAGACAACTGTGAGCATTCACAGTATATGAATTAAAATCTCTTAATTACTTGGTCTCTAAAGCAATTCTTTTAAGTAATACATAACTCAGAGCACTGGCAATAGATACCAACAGTTACACACAAATAACAAACAGAGAAGCTTCCTTAATAATTATTTGGCTTAGTTTTTAGAGTCAAAGAATTATGTTGTAATATGTAGCAAGACACCTCTGACAACTCATGCACCATTCGAGCAATTTTATAGGAATTGTCCCCCTGTCGTTCCTGTGAGCCTTCAGTCTTACCAAGAGCTGGTAACTGTATAATCTTGATATCCTCCACACTAACAGGTGTTGGCTGATACAGTGAAGCAACTAATTCCAGTAAGTGGGCTCCTTACTGCTTTAGTTCTGCATTTCCTTTATAGAGGGTTCATTCTTCCTGCCATTAATTTCTCAAGTGCCAAACAACTGAGACACACTAAAAAAAAGAGACACAAGTATGTCATTTACTTACTAACTTTTCCAAAAACTCTAAAAAAATACTGTGGTTTGTTACTAAATTCTTCTGAATATATGAAAATTTGGATAAATACAGTTAACTTTTCTGAATATTAAAAGGAATTATCAATAGAGACACTATAAATCATAAAGGGTTTCAAGTGCAGGACTTCACTGACCCTGAAGTAATGCACTCACTCTCTCACAGATTTCCCAAGCAGAGAGTCTATCATGCTGTTATTACACTACTTTGAACAGTGCAGCTTGTTGCAAACAATTTTACTAGTTAATTCAGTTGGCCTGATTGAGTGAGAACAGAGCAAGAGACATCTTCATCCTCATGCTCATTAGGTCAACCTCAATTTTACAGTACAGCAGTAGATACCACGAAATCATTCGCCATTTCGAAGCCTCAAATTTTGCCGTGTCTTTGAAGGAATTAAAGTAGGGGAAAGCTCTTTTTGTCTTACCCTCCTGTGAGCAGCTTCTTATAATGAACAAACATAGAGGAAATCTGTTTTCTGCTAGCACCACTTTTTCCACTAGTATCAAAACACAAAACCCAAAGGTCCCACTAGATAAAATAGTGAAAAATGACACTGCTTTTGGAGCCATGTATCTGAAAAAGTGATCAAGAAAGTCACTTAAGTATAAGATTATAGATAAAGAGAAAATCAGAACCTTACAGAAAACTTCTGAAGAGATTGGTACTTGTTATTACGAGAGCAGATTCTCATTCTCTGGTGTCCCACTATAGTTCCTTCTCTCCTTTTGAGCTCCTACACTCTTATATTGAGAAGTGCACTTGCCACCTAACTTTCTGCTTTCTATATCGTTCAACATTTACAATGTTCTTCAACACATTTGCCTATGCTCAATGAAAAGAAGTTAATCAACCAAATCAACTCTGGGAACTAAGTTCTTCACCTGATCAAGTCTGTTATTTAAGGATGTAGAAGATGAGGGGACTCTTATTCAGGAAGTCAATAAATTATGAATTCTTCTTACATACATAATTGCTTGTAAGTTAGACCTTACACGAAATTAAACAGCAGGGGTCCTACATTTTACACTAATGAAAGGAAAGTTTCTACTTCTTTTCCTCTTAAAAATGTAGTCAAGTTAATAAACACTGACATCCTCATAATGCAATAATAGAAGTGAAAGTTCTATAAGAAAGCCTGATTACATTTTAATTACATTTAATAAATGTTTAATATAATAAATTTAAAAAGAGAAAGAAAATAGCATCCTGCTATATTTGCCAAATTCATTGCCTAAAAAGGGATATACTACTACTTTAAAAAATACGCTATTTTTTCCTCTACATAGTGAGCTTTTTTGACTGGCTACTTATTTTTAAACAGCTGTAATTGAACAGCAAACATCTTCAGCTAAATTCTTTTCTAAAGAATGTTTATAGTATTTTCCTCCTCTGGAGATTCTGAATTATGTTTTCTTTGTAGAAATAAAAGATACACAAAACCAAGCCAACTCTGCAAACCCTTCTTTACCTGTATCCTCACCTTTGAAACAAATCACTTGAGGAAAGATGAATGATATGAATCAGACTGCATTTGGAATAAATTCACTGCAGTTTCACATGTTTGGAAAACCCCAGAAAGTATTAATATCAATCAGAATTGTTTGAGATTCTTGGCACCCATGGCACTAGCAAGATCTTTAGAAAACATAGTTCACTGCTTAATAACACTTTACAATCCAAAGCGGGGGGGGGGAGAGAATATCTGCATTAATACCAATGAAAATTCTTGAGGCATTTCCTCCCACTAAGAAACATCTCCACAAACATAAAGACATTCAAAAGGCACTTGTGCCTTGCAAAATTCAAAGCTCATTTTCTGGGATATTTGGAAATTCCTGATATATTTATTTATTGTTAATGACTGAAATTATGCAGAGTAGCACAACCTGCCTTTCTCCAAAGTAACCAAAACCCAAGTATGGGAAATGTTTCCTCTTTCACCAATGGCATTTTGAATATAAGAAACAGTAACAAGTCAGCACTTTTTGTGTGATCACAGTTAAATACCAACTAAGAACAACATGCTGAAAGATGTACTGACTCCAGGTGCTGCCATTTTTAGGACATATTATTCATATGGCCAGGTTTTCAAGAATTCTGTCCCATTAAGGCATTTATAATGAAGGAAAGATTTTTAAAAAAGATTTTCCCCACCAGAACAAGAAGCAGTAGCATGCCTTAGCATCTTCTGAACAGACAGCCCTTTCCCAGCAACAAGTAGCTGCAGAGAAAGCACTTAATTCTGTCTGGTCCTGTATGATGATCATTATTTTAATAAGAATGAATAGAAGCATGACAGAAAAGATGCAATTATTTATCAGATGATAAGCATGACAGTAGATGCACATAGATAACAGTTAACAAAACCCAATTTTGCACCAATAGTGGCTCTAAGCTGGATATTTTAACTTTGCAGTAGGTAGAGTGAGGGACTTCTTTGTTGTTCTTTAAAGCCTTCTTAGTCTCATTCCTTAATATTAGAAAAACGACTCATTTCCTTTGCATTGATGCATATAACTTCTGAGATACGCCTGATCCATGAGGCGTTAGCCCTTAACCAATGTACAAATACCACGTCAGTTAACTTCCATTAAATATATTTCCATCACTTCTAGGTTGTTTTTTCATATCTTATTCTATCTTTTTTCCTCGGTTTACATCTTTTTATGCTACCTTTAATATACCAACTTCCCAGTAACAGTAAATGTTTAAGCTACACTTCTTTTAAACCTGAAAAATAGAAGCTCAAAGCTTATTTTCCTTCTCTGGAACTCCTCTTCTTCCTTTCGTGAATCTTTTTTCCCTTTTTTTACTTACTTTATTCTAGTTTCTCCCTGATCAACACCTGCATCCTTGGAAAGACTTTAGGCTCTTAGGCTACAATTATAAGCAGAATTTTCCTAATGTACTAGCGTAACTACAGTATATGCTGCTGTGGGTTCTGCTATTGCTTAACAGTGCTAATGCTTAGCAGAGGTTTACTGCTAAGTATCTTAAGTACCTACCGTTAAACAGGTGTGAAGGCAGAATTGAACCTGTTGGAATTAACTGCTGGATACTTAGCCAATATAAATAAATCCATAAGAAATCGATCTTCAGTACCTTACGTGAATTACATCAATAAACCACAAGCATGTTCTGTTACCTCAGAAGTCATACACAATCCTGAGTTATCTACATTTCATTGATTCATGTCCATAGATCATACCAAGGCAAAAAATTTACAAAAGCATAAAAATGCAGTACAGAATGAAAAACTTAAACTTCTAAGAAAACAACGTGTGCAGCCACTTATTGCATAATATAAACAAATATACAATGCTTGAGGTGGGAATAAAAGGTGAGGGAATGTTATTGAGTTACTATAGGCAAGCACCTTGAGCTGTGCAACTTAGAATCCAAATAGGCAGCATTCCCCTGCTTGCAAGAACTCAGTAAGGTCTGGAAGACCCTCCTTTAAAGGACAGAAACCCTTAGATTCTTCTCAGTCCAGGTATCATTCTGGTTTTGTGAAATTTCACTGACCATTTCTAACAGTCAGCTTTCTTTAACACAAGAAAGGTATCTAGGACAGCTTGAGAAAATTCATCCATCTCCTGGTTTCTAATGCCCTTTCCACAACCAGTCCTTAGAACTCTTACTCTACAGATAACAAAACAAACAAGACCTTTGCAGGTTTCATATGCAGACAGGCTGAGAACATATTCTTAACCTAGTAAAACCAATTCAAAACATAAACAAAAAGGGAAAATGTCTTCCAAACACTAGACTCCAACCCCCTTACAACCCTCTATCTGGACTTACCTCCAGCAACCTGTGACTCCATCTTCTATCTGCACCCTTTCCTACAAGTAGCAGCCTCTATTCTCCCAGATGCTTTTTATGATTTTGGGACTTTATGACATTTTATGATACTGGGTAGAGTGGAATGGCTATAAAGAAGTAGTAAACCATCTTACGACCAACTGTTCCATGAGAATTGTCACTGTTGGGTCTAAAAGAGTCAAGGAGAAGGACAAAAACCTGGTTTAAATATCCCAGCAGGTACCAACTGAGCTGGTAACATTGATTTAGGCACCTCTGTTTCTGACAGCGATCAGGCACCAAACCATCCAGGGAGCTTGTAGAGAGAAAGTTAGAGACCTCCTGGATTATGCATTACCAAAATGTGGTGTTTAGAGGTCGCAGTGATAGGCTTATACACTTAAAGACTTTTGCAGGACCGACTCTTCACTTACTTCAAGTTAAACTAACGACAAAATATCAAATAAATGAGTTTGGGCTTAGTTTTCAGATGTTTGCACAAGGAAATCTTCTAGGGAATATCATCAACAAGAATTGTGAGACTTCTGTCTCAGGCTGAACATCAGTCATCCTTTGAAGTCAGCAAAAAAACTCTCTATCTTGGAAGGATCGTGAACTTTTGGTTACTTGTGGCTGCCCGAGTTTTCTACTTGATTTTTCACTTCCTTCCTCTAGCTGTGAGCAACACAGAAGAAAGAAAAATATTAAGACATTTTCTGCCATGTGGGTCCAGTTCTCAGACCTGTGACTTATACAGGAGATGATGAATAGGAATCTGAACGCAAATGTAGAATGAAGTAAACATACAAAATGCACACGTTGTGAGAAGAGGAGATCTCTTCCCTTGATTGATACTGCCACTTAATGTAGCTTTAAATTAATAGCCTGGTATTTATGTAATTTATAGCTACAGCTGACCCCTTTTATTTCTCTTTCTCCAAGGGTTTAAAATATGGAAAAAAAAAGCTATTCTGCAGCTTGTGAAGTTACAGAGAGAAGATGTATCTACTATCACAGGGAAGCAGATAGGGTCATTTTCATAACACTCAGCTATTTCAGTACAATCAATTACAGTTAACTTCACTTAAAACATCTTTCTCATCTTTTTGCTTCCATTGTACTCCTATCCTTACAGCACCAGCAATTAGAACAGTGAGTGGAATGCAAAGCTTTTTATGCCCTAGCAACACTCCCTGGCTGACCTCAAAAGATTAACTATGAGAAGCAGTAAACATCAGGTCACACCTGAGAGAAAATGCCATCATATTTACGTATAGGAAACCGGAGGTATTTGCTAATATGGTAAAGACGACAATTTTATGTTCTTAAATATACAGCAAAGTTGAACTCGACAGGTCTGGTATGTGCTTCAGCATTATACTTCACTACAGTCCACAACTGCAAGCATCTGATAAACTGAAGCAAGTTCAGCAGAGGGCCATCAAGGTGGTCAGGGGCTGGAGCACTTGCCCTCTGAGAGGAGGCTGAGGGAACTGGGCTTGTTTTGCCTGGAGAAGAGGTGGCTTTGGCCTAATAGTGCCTAACAGCAGCCCCTCCGATTCGGAGGGATGGTGTAACACGTAGTAGAAACAAGGGTAGGAAGGGGGGGGTGAAAAAGTGCTCGGCTGAAGCTGAGCCTGGGGAAGGGGCAGGAAGGGTATTTGTCTAAGGGTTAAATTGTCTGTATTTTCTTTTTTTCTCAATATATGAATCAGTAATTAAGTTTTTGTTAATTGCCAATAAGTTAGTAAATTTCCCTGAGTCAAGCCAGCTTTGCACATGACAAATATGCTATGATTTGATGAACTATATGCTTATACTTAAATTAAATTCCGATTAATATTAGAAGCCTACTGCTGCACAAAATACTCTCTCTCAATGCCAAGGTGCATTCATGTTCCATAACAGGAGTAAAATTAGCCCATGCCAATGCCGTACAGAGCTATACAATCTGATAATGACTTTCCAAATGATAAAAACTGTGTTCTTGACAGCCTATGCATTAACTAAACAATACTAATATTGTCATTAGTATTATTATTTCCTGTGAAGTACCAAAGGTAGATATTTTCTTGAAGCGTATGGTTAACATGCTTGGAAGCTGCATCTATAATAAAGGATTATTAATAGAAAAAAATCACATACTACTAAAAACTTCACAATAAATTTAACTCTAGGATGGACACAGGAAAATTAAAATAAGTCAAATTTGATAGTGAAAAACTGCTTTTCAGTGAAGAAAGAAAACAAATGACATATGGTGCAAAATGTTTGTAGTTAAGGTTATTTTAATTATGTGCCTCTAAAAGTTTGTTTACCAAAATGACAAACCATTTCCTCCCTAGCCAAAAAAAAAAAGGGTACTAGCCATATCAGAAACCACAGCTGTGAGCTCTGAAAGTACTAACAAGTTCCCTTGTGTCAGTAAAACAACAAGAACTGATTCTTATGAACTATTAATAAGACCATAGTTATAAGTATTTAAACAATGCTCTACTCAGAGCTGTCAGACATAAGGTGACAGACAGAACAAAGGATTTCAATGATTCAGCCCTACATACTGCTCACTTTGAATATCAACCAAGACACGTGTCTCATGTTTGGTCTATTCTTATGGTTTCTGAAAATTCTAGATACTGCAGTTTTTAATAAGGAAATTTGGTTTTCAGGTAGGCTCCAACCTGCCTGACGTGATATTGTTGATCACTTTTGTCCTCAGTTCTGTCAGGATCCAAAAACTTGGCAGTCCTCTGACTACTATTACATGATCTGTTAGACGTGACCAGAACAGGCCTAACAACTCAAACACAGGCCCTGAAGTAGTAGCATCACCATCTTCTAATAAGTTAAGCTTATACAGTGTGGAATAAACATAGGTTCTATTCCATCTTTTATCTGAGAACATTCATGTTATAGACAAATCTCAGGTGGATGGCAAACTCAGCAATGAAACTTGTTCATTTTGCATGGACTTACCAAGATTTAGTAAAGCCAGAAAGAGAACAAAGGAATAAACGTGACTAATCTCACAGTTCAGCATAGAGAAGCGATGGAGACCTGGCTTCCTAACCACGCCCTCAAGAAATCTTTTAAGTAATTCATCCCATGTATGTCATATTATTAAAACCTTGTCAGTTTTCAGAATTCCCTTGGAGAGTGAAGAGTTGGACTTCAATCTTTGCTGTCAGTGCTCCTTGTCCCAACTACTCAGCATTTCAAGAACCAATTGACAAAACGCTCAGACATCCTTGCATTCAGTGTGATGGGGCAAGAGCTGGGCAGGTTCTTCTTATTTGTCTACTACAGCTATGTCAAGACAGCCCCAATGGAAATGCATGGATATGTCCACAAATGTGGGGTTTTGAGCTTTTTTGCCCAAAATAACTCCTACATCATACAGAATAACTCAGGTTAGAAGGGACCTCAAGAGGGCTCCAGTCCAACATCCTACTCAGAACAGGGTCAGCTGTGGGGTCAGACCAGGCCAATGCTTTGTCCATGGGGAGTGATTCTATTTACTCTCTGGGAACCTGTCCTAAAGGTTGGCTGACAAAACTAGCATATTTAGCTGTACTTGCATGAGGGTAGTTATCAGGACAGCTATGACAGAACTTTTTTTTTCACAACACCAAATGGCCATATATGTTTAGGGTACATTTATAATGCAGATCTCCCACTCGAGCCACTTCTGAAAAATATGACATCTTTTAAGTTACCCATGCCTCACAGACCATCATTTGGCTTCCGCATATGGTTCTTTGTTGATGTACTGGCTTCCCTAAAGCTAGAGAGCACCTTTGAGCACCGCATAGTACAGAAAGCACAGCAATCTGCCCTGGAATATAAAGGGTCTGTTTCATCAGGATGACAGCGTTGCATCAGCTAATCATGAAAACCATCTGATGTCTCCAGTCTGCTTGCAAGCACAGTTTTAAAGGTGGCAAAGGAAAAAAACAAGTTAGAAAACTGCCACCACTGGATCTTTTCAAAATATGATGTAAAGCTTCAACATTTACCTCTGAAATTTAAACCAGACTGAAAACAAACATTAAATAAATCCTGCTCTGTATCACATTTAGATCCGTTCCTTAGCACGTCATCTAGATTTCAGAATTCTTTTCTACAGTTCAATTAAAAGATTCAAAAGAAATAAAAATTTACTTTGCCTTTTTATTATACCTTTGTAGAAAAGGGATAATAGTAAACTTGGAATTAAAAATTTCCAGTGTAGTGTGGCCTACAAATTCTCAAAAAGGACAAATGAGTGGTATTTAAATGTGAAACAATTAGCTTTACAATTTAGATCAAGTAAATATGATATAGCTATACTATACAATATGTACCTGGGTGGATAGCAACATGCACATGTGTGAATACGAAGAGAGGAAAAGGGCGTGACCACACACACAGTGTTATTTTGACACTATGCAATCAAGAATGAATTAAAGGGACCCATGCATGTTTATTAGCTATTCTCCAATTTACATTTATTGACACATTCTTCCTCAATAAGTAAACTGCATCTCTTAGAGCTTCTGAATTCAATGTAAAAAAAAAAGGAAAGAAGAAATATTTTCTACAGAACTATATCAGACATTATTTAACAGACATTCATGATCCATGTCTTTGTTTAAAAATGGTGCCATAAAATTATTATTAACACAAGTACTGGTGATCTACATTCCATTAGTCCACAAAAACTTGAGAAACTATCAATAGTTCAACTGTCATCAGCACTTTTTTGACTGCTTTATGATACAGATAGATTGAGTAGGCTGAGCTTTAATTCCACTTTTGTAATAATGCCCCTGGTAAACGTGATCTGGCTTTCAAATCACTGCAGCAATGCAGCTGAAAAAATTAGAACATATTTTACTGTGAAGGAGCATAAACAAATCATTTTCACTTCGCACTACTAGCATTCATTTTATTTTTTTATGCAGGTACTCTTTCTGTATCTTTAAATATTTTACTGATTATTTGCCTGCTAGAAATCAGGAATGAGTAGTAAGTTAGGTCAGAAATTACTGTCTATGTCTGAACTTTCATAATTGACAGTCTAAGGACTGCATGCATGCTGATGACAAACCCATCTTTGTATATTCTTTATGATGGGAGCTCTAAGCATCTTCCGTTTCTATAGTTCTGAAAATTAACACCATTAAATATTCCCCTGAGAAAGCGTCACACATTTGCCAATGCAAAACCACACTATTCTTTCTGTTTTGGGGGAGGGGAAAGGGTTAGAATAATTCAGGAGAAAATAAACCTAGGTGAGTAACAGCAGGTTCATTTACATAAGAAATTACTAAGTCTTGTCAGCTAATGTAAGCTTTAACTCAAATAAAAACCCGAAGTAGTAGGTATAGGAAAGAGATTTTCAGAATGAGCAGAATAGTCATGAAAAAATGTCTACGGGGTTTTATTAAAAATGCATTGAAGAGGATCATGATCTTAACATTGAACAGAAAACCTCATAGCTGATGAAGTGACAGCTATTATTTGTTATTATGACCTGTATAACAGTAGTACTCAAGGATTCCACTCTGCCGATCAAGCATACACAGTGGAGGGAGTCCCAGACCCCCAAATTTAAGCTATATACCAAAAAGAAACAAAAGGCAAAAGGAAGGAGAAGATATTGCCCTGATTTTTTTGATGGAGAACTGAGGCATGGAACATCAGTGCAGTCCAGAGTTAATGCTTACACGTCACAGGAAATCTTAATACCACTAAGCCACTAGAAATTAATACTTCAAGACATTCCAGCAAATAACTCTACATGATCAGGACAAACGTACTCATCACTTGCATTTTCAGATGGCTTAAATTTCACCTGTGTTCCTGTGTCCATTGTTTCCTATTTGCTGCAGCTAGATCTTGTATTAAAGCATCTAAAAAATAACCAAAACAATAAACCAAAAAAAGCACATTCTTCTTTCTTGGATTTTAATTAAGACATTGCAGAGAAAATCTCCCTTCAAAAATACCGCTGGAACTGTTAAGTGGGTGGTGACAGAAGGCTAATTTAAGGAAAAACAAATGCCTCTATCTTATCATTTAACTAAGAACTGAATCTTACCAAAAAATCATTTTTCTGTGCAGAAAAAAGTTTCATTAGAAGATCAGAAGTATATGCTATTTTTCTTTTCATCACTACTTTTCAGCACAGTATTATTAAATACTTCATAAATTCAGATTAGAAATTGAGCGGTTCATTGGAGGCACTTAACACCAATTATTAATAATAATCTAAAACACTCAAATATCACTGACATTAAAACTTAAGAAGTAATTATGAAGTACACCGCCAAGTTGCAGTGAAAGAAATCACGATATTACCAGTTTCTTCACTGTTCTTTATATTTTAATCATTACCATTCACATGCAAGGTCGTCTTCATATTCACACAGTCCAAATAATAGCATTTTCACTCTGAAAGTTAAGTTCTGGCTTGCAGTGTATCCTTAGTTCTCTTGATTCTAGCACTCTGCCTCCTCACTAGCTGGTTGATAACACTTAATAGGTAATAAGCTCAACTCTAACAGAAAAGAAGCTCTAGGTCTCCCCTCTGTTGATTTTTTTCCTAGTTGATCTCAATCCATACAAACAAAACAATCAAACAAACCACAACCCCCATTAACAGCAACAGCAAAAAAAAATCAAAACAATCTGTTAGCAAACCTGCATTCTTGTCAGAACACGTGTGTATGCCTCCTCAGCAATCTGTAGGATAAGACAGCAATCAAATTACTTATATTTCTCTTTTCTTCCTACTTGGTCTTTCTTCACAAATAAGACGGCAGCGCTCTCAAAGGTATGATTTTGCTGCAGTATCTTAGTACAGTTAAAATGAAAGCAGCCTGTGTGCCTGAGGGACTTCGTAAAGGGCCTATACCTGTGGAGAAGAGAAAAGAGTCCTGCAGACTCAGTAGGCGTGAAGTAGAGAGTCTGTCTTCAAATACAGGGTGTTACGATGGACTTGACACAACTTTGCAAAGGAAGTTTAGGAGAGTGTGGAGAAACTCTTCAGAAGGTTTGAGGACCAGTCTTACGAGCTGAAAACTCTCCCATCTCTTTATCAAAGGTCATAGTGATCATCTTTACAAAGAATAAAAAGGGAATAACGTACCCAGAAGCATAAGGGTTGGTCCTAGAGAACTTAAAGAGTGCAAGGTTCAAATATTGTGGGGAAGTAGATAATGAGGAGAAGAGTAAAACGCAGTTGTTTCTGTAAGTTGATTGTAAGTCAATATAAATAAAACAAAATATTTTTTATAGGAAACCTGAAAGACTATTTTCCTAACAGATCCCAGCATTGTATCAGTGATGCCTTGTGGACCTCCTCCTTTACCAAAGTTCAACTGTTTAGGCCAATTCCCTTTTCTTCTGGCAATCTTATAGGTGTCTACTTCATTTTGTATCTGAATTTCTTTACAAAGGCTGTGAAAAGGCAGTTTCCATCACAAATTTTTATGAAAGTATTGGCTAAAACTCCTTTGTCAGTACGTACAACACCAGTTGGCTTCAGGAAGTTATTTCTCATAGCATGTTTATGGAAAGGAATTAAAACCTGTAACTTTTTATAGTGAGAATCACAGTTTGCTTCTCAATCTCTCAGAAAGTACTAAAAATAAAACCATGTTTTGTAAGACAGCAGTGTCACATCAATGCTACAAAATGACTTTCACCATGATATTATTCCTGGGAAAAAAGGAGAGATTTCAACAAGCTTCCGGACTGAGTGGTTTTCTACTACATAATTGCAGCCTATAGCTTCCATCTCCTGCTATTACAATTTTCCACATCTAGCTGTATATACATGAACCTCTTCTGGCAAATCTTTCACCAACAACCACAGTACTGTCTGCAGGTGCTAAAACTGTTAATGCTCTGGAAATCTAGACAATAAATTCGAATAAGCTGTTATTGACATATGGGGGAAAAAGTGGTGTGTATTCAACCAGCATTTCTCCCTCCTCCTCCCTCCCGCTCTCCTGGCAACCCTTCATTTTCAGGGTGCTGAATTGGAACATAGATTAGTTGCAAGCAATTTGTTTTCCCTTTTCTTCATGGAATTATCTAACTGCAATGGCTACTGTTAATAACTAATTAAAGCTTAAATTGTATACTCTAAGGACACAGTCACACTAAAATGGAATAGAAAATAATGCCTGGTTGCAAATCCTCTGTTTACAGTGCAGCTAATCTTTCCGCAGAGCTGGAATAAGAAGGGTCTGCATATTCCCCCGGTGTGAGAAAATAAGTCCCAGAGCAAAGGTGCCTGAGTCCTATGAGTTCTTGCTGACATGGAAGAAGTCCCAATCAAGCAGTATTTTGGCCTGAAGGCAATGGAATCAACTTTGAGGACTACTACCTCATCATGTGTAACACTGTAAAATTGCAGACAGATGCAAGGAAACTTGTAAATTACCTTGACCCTAAGATAAGAAGAGGTCTGATTGTGATCTTGATGTAAATCTTCCCAGGCACTAAAAGACTTGGTACTTTTTGTTGCTATCTGAGCCAGAGATCCATTTCTGGGTGATCCTGATCTTGAGAAGATGTCTTGAAGGATGGGTCTAAGATCTATCACTACAATCCTAGAAATCAAATTTCCTGAGACTTTCTTTTCATGTGCATTCTGTGGGCCCAGATGCTTAAATGACTGGCAGATGCTCCCTGTAAAAATTCTCTCTTTTCATGTGGGAGGAAGAATTCCACATCTGCCGATTAAAAATATTTCATAAGAATATAAGAAAGTCATCGTACAGGATCAAGGGTCTATTTAGCCTAATTTGCTTTCTCACAGGACCAGATGCTATGGGTGCAAAAATAATCTTAGTTCTGGCATTTGGTATCTCTGCAAACATAATCCATTTTTTCCCTTGTGTGTGAGTTGTAATTATCTTTCATTACATGATCACAACTGTTTTTCCAAAGAACTCCAGCCTCAGTTGTTCCTCAGAGTGAATGCTGGTCAATTAAGCACCCAGCAGGTCTTATTTTGTTTAATCCTTATTGTTCTTTATAAGTTGTGTTAACATGTCAGAATATTTATGGCATGCTATTAAACCCTTAGCTTAAAGACAGAATGATTAATGCTGGATGAACTTTTCCATGTTTCTCATCTTTGTATTATTTCAGCACTTCACAAAAAAGTAATGGATTAACCTGCAATGTACCCCTATAAGACAATACTGAATTATTATCCCTAATTTACAGAAGAATTAAAAGAGAGAAAACCATCTCAGCACTGAAAGATAAGTAACTTCATTTGGACGGAACTTCTGGAAATCAGATCTCAAGTTTGGTGAGCAAAACTGAAGTACACACCATTAGTAATCCTTCCTGTTGTCTAGCCCAAGTGACTCGATTTGCAGAAAGCAGATGCTCTATTGAATGGACAAAACCAAAAACCAGTTGAGTACGGCAACCTTTCCAATCAACCTCTGAGATCAACCTCCTCCTTTTCTCTCCTCTTTGATCTACTATAAAACTTACAATATCTGCAACAAATAGGGCTTGGACTATAACAAACACCTTCTAGTACACAACCCTGATTCATCCATTCAAGTAGGTCCACCCTGTTCAATGAAAAAGCATAAAACCCATGGAAAAATAGTATCCAAATGTGCCATATACCAATATACCATCTTACATACACTCGGAAGAGGAAATGTAATAAATGTGTATCAAAGTATACTGTGATCAACAAATATAAATTAACTACTCTTGTCAAAAATACACAAGCACATAATCCTGTACAATAGAAGTCAATGTATATTTTGATACTGAATTCTACCAGAGCAGAACTAAACCCCACATACCTGTTCAATGGAGATGGGCAGCTAAACCAAAGGTTTAATTCCTGCATTATTCTAAATTTGATTGGCAAATGAAGTATTAGTATCTATCTCTGCATGTTTACAGACATATTTTCTCATGCTTACATTCTAATTCTTTCTAGAAACATAAACAATTATTTAACTTGTAGTTTAAAAAAGATTCTATGACTGCCTTCTTCACTGAGGTAACTCAAGTTGAACTTAAAAAACAGTGACTCAGAACCATGGGGAAGCAAATTTGTAAATGTTAATAGACAAGTCTTGCTCAGGAGCTGGCTTGCTGGTGAGAACAAAGATGACAATTTTTTATCTAAAAAAAGATTAAAAGGAAAGTTTTGGCATAGATGTCATGTTAGGACAAACACAGATCTTCCTTAATAACAGCTAGTTTTCTCTGTTTCTGTGAGATTTCATGCAATTAACTGGTACCACAGAGTGAATGAACCCCATTATTTCCACAGGCAACAATTTCAATCCTAAGTGACAGATTGTGCTGCTACTTTAGCATATAACAATGTAATCTAATACAGATTAAAAACGTTATAAATTTTGATGTCTCCAGATTATGCCAGTGAAATGTGTAAAAACATAGCTTTAAGGCATAAACATAAATATATTTAAAACTTTCTGTAACACTTTCCCTAGGGAGTTCTATTAATATGCTCAGTGTTTTGTAAGACGTGAAAATGAATTTATTACATGTAAAAAAACACAGTCCTTCTGAATCTAGCATATTTGGTTTTTATTTAAGTCTGCTGATTGGCTACGGTTATCCAGATGGTTTTGTATTTAATCATAAAGATTAAAAAAGGAAATCTCTAGATACGCATGGCTTTTCTTCCTCATTTTTTCCCCCTTGTTGTCCCCCCCCCCACTTCTTTTCTCCCACTGAAAGGCTATTTAAAACAAGAGGCATGCTTTTCCAAATATGAAGTTCTTAAGCACAAAATGGACATACCTGTCACATTCTCCTGCCATGTTTTCAGATTTGGAACTAGTGTAGAAATCAACCTTTTGACAAGTGGGTCTCTCGCCTCTGCTCTCTCATATACATTTTCTATTAGCTAGCTAATGTATAGTTAAAAAACAACCTCAATATAACTGATCGCCCAGCTGCCACTGTCCATTATTTCAGGAATGGATCAATGGCATTTAGTATTTCAAAACATGAGATAAACTTCCTGACAACCCTTTGATTTTGAAAGCATCTTATCTATCATCAGAATACAATTTCTGTTCTCCAAGACAAATTCTAGCAAATAAATGTTTCCCAGTGATGGCAAAACAGCAGTCTCACAGAACACTTCATCTGATAACAGATCTCCAGTTAGACTCTGAATAATGGTATTTCATTTCTATGACTCAGCATTCAGATTTAAAACCTTCTGAGTTTGCTTTGGTTTTGCAAATAAAGGTTTCTTTTTATGGAAGAAGAGCCCCTTTATGTTCCAAACAGCCCTCTACTTCTATCCCCTATTCCAGTGCTATTACATGAAAGAAAAATATGCTGAAGTGCCATTTGGCCTACAATTAAAAATTCATTTCAAGCCATATACAGTTGCTCATCTATTATCCTTATACCCTTCTCATGTTCATCACTTTCTAAGGAGATAGTATTACTGAATCCAGTAAAACTTCTTTTCCACTTCAACTTACACTTTCTGTCAAGAAAGTTCGTGTTATAGCCCCTATCTTCAACCACTGTAATAAATTACAGTGTGCAGAACAGTTCATTACTTTACATAAAATTGGCACCTTTTAATTGGAAACATGATTTAAAAAATACAGTTTTCAAAACAAGTATATGTAACTGGCTCGTGCATTTTTATTAGAGGAATGTCTGATTTGGAGAAAAAAATATATCTTTATCTAAATAAATAAATCAATCACACTTTTAAAAATTAACTAAATACTTGTAGAAAATATTTTCAGTGGAATAATTAGAGCACAAATATATAACTGCTATTCATGCTGACTAGCACTTACTCCAATAGTTACAGTGAAACACTCCACTTTACAGTAGTAATTTGGTATTCTATAATTTTATTATACAGTTTAGAGTAAATACTACTCAGTTGGAATAATGATTGAAAAGCTTGCACTTTTTTATTAAATTTTGCAGTATGAGTGAATTAATGCAATTTCACAAACTGAAACAATACACCAGAGGTGTCTGAAGAATTCTTGGGAAAACAGTTACATATTTGTTAAGCTTGTGCCTGGTTTTATGAGTTTAATGTTTCAAGTAAACCACGCCTGTTGACCACACCTATAGCTGCTGTTGACCCAAGAAACAAACAGCTCTATGTCAGGTTGGCTTCAACCCCCAAAATTGCATCAGAATTTTCTTCCTGAGACAGGCCAGCCACTGTAACCAAACCATTTGGTTATCTTAACCTTAGAATTTTGTTAAGGAGAAAAGAAGGTTGATATTGCTAGATACAATGCTAAAATTAAGTCTCCTTCCACCAGCAGTGGTTTTGAATAAGCAAGGAAAGATCGTATCAATAAAAAATAAGTGTTGGCACTGGATAGGCAAATAGGTGAGAGAAACAGAAGGCTACCTTTTCAAGGGCTGCTTAGCATAGCTGCACTGAGTTAACGAATGTGAAGTTTTTGTATGCATGCCAAATAAAGGCTATTATGGTAGGCACTTGAAGTACTCAGAATTCACTGAGATTCATGTCAACTTTAAGGTAATGTGTGCAGCAAACAGGTAAGTTTTGCTTATGAACACAACATACTGTTCTTTGACTCATGTCCTTGGCATATACACTGTGGGTGTAAGCTTCTGAATGAGCTTAGTGTCCATTGAGTGAGTGGTCACAACCCACATACAATCTGACAGCTTCCAGCTGCAGCAAAAAAACCCATACAGCAGAAGGCAGCTCAGGTGGCAGATGAAGGCTATTCAGGTCCTCATCAGATTCATTATTCCTACTAAAATGGCTTTGTTATGGGTATGATACACTCCAGTGACATTTCCTACCTAATTTTAAATGGATCTGTGGGAAGAAAGGACCTATTCTATTCTTCAGATGCCACAAGTCAGAAAAGTACAAGAATTCAAGGTTTTTTTACAACATGGACCTCGTGAGACCTCCACTTAGTTGGACTAGCCAAAATTTCAAAACAAAAGCAATGGATGTCATCATCCCTAATGAAGAGACTATTACGTTTGTCACTCATATTTATCTAAGGGAAAAATATTGCCAACTCTAGGTGGTGGTCAGGAAGATGAAAGAGAGTTCTTCCTTCCTGAAAGTATCAAGTCTATGCGAGGAGTATTCAGCGATTGGACAAAGAACAGTAAGCAACCTTATGAAATTCAAAAAAAAGACAAACGCACAGTCTGGCAGCTGGGAAGGGAGAACCCCTTGCAGCAAACAACACAGGCTGGGGCTGCCTGGCTGGGGTGCAGCTCTGCTGAAAAGAACCTGGGGGTCTTGGCAGACAGGAAGCTGGGCATGAGCCACCAGTGTGCCCTGGCAGCGAAGGCGGCCAACAGTATCCTGGGCCGTAAGAACCATGGCAGAGCCAGCAGACTGAGGGAAGTGATTATCTCCCGGGCTTGGCTCTCATTAGACCACATCTAGACAATGTATCCAGTTTTGGGCCCCCCAATACAGGAAACGCTTGATCAACTGAAGCAAGTTCAGCAGAGGGCCATCAAGTCATGGAGCACTTGCCCTGTGTGTAGACGCTGAGGGAAGTGGGCTTGTTCTGCCTGGAGAAGAGGTGGCTTCAGGGGCACCTAACAGCAGCCCTTCCAATACAAGGTCATCAAGAAAATGGAGCCAGACTCTGCACAGTGGCACGTGGTGGGACGGTGAGAGACAAGAGGAGTAAGCTGGAACAGGAAGTGACCCTATGTCAAAACTGCTTATTACACCATTCAGTTCAGTCAAAAGTATTCACCTGCCCATTGCAGCCTGTCTCTAGTGCTGTCCCCAACACATCTGTATTGCAGGGGTTGGTTGGTTTGTTTTAACAAAAGCCTAAATCCAGTAACGGTTTTTGAACTGATCACGCAGCACAGTTTGCAAAAAAAGTTCCAGCATGCATGCATCACTCAGAAGGACCTTGATACACAGCCGTTTCATAATCTCTCTTCTGAGATTTGACATAAATTATGAGTAAAACTTCAAAAGTCTTACAGTCTCAGTCTCTAAGATAGCTAGACCTACTACCCTAGTTGCCTATCAAGCTCAATGCTGAGGACATACATAAGCTCTCAATTATAAGCCATATCAGTAGTTCCATGGAAATCACCAGGATATTCACAGAGTTTACATTTCAGCACATCAGTATCTTCACAGGATGAATGAAAATTGTGTTTGACCTTTACCATAGGAAAGCATTTGGTCACAGCTCTCCCCCGCCTTTCACATGACTTTAAAAGGACTGGCCATAACCTAATAAACTCAAGCATGAAGCATATTAAAAAGATGGCAAATGTCTCCTAGATAAGGAGGACGCAACTTCCAACTTCAATGTGCGGGTCAGTTGCTCAGTTACACAATTTGTTCTAAAGCTTTATTTCTGCAGTAAGTCAGGCTGATGGCTGTACTTGTCTAGTGCTAAACTAGTACTTTCACATTGGCAGAATGGGGCTTCCCTGCATCTTCTGTTCAGTTCAGCCTTTTTGGTGCATTTGATGGCCTCACAGCATCTGCACTGCTCAGTTGTGTCACACTCCTGTTTGAGTCACAGCACTGCACACCACCAGCAGTAAGAACACTGCAGTTATGTTTTGTTGTAGTTGTTTGTTGTAGTTCCAATAGCGTAGCTAGCATGTAGATCCAACAATTGCACTTTCCGCAAAATATTTAAAAATATGGAGGTTTTGAACAGTATCTCTTACTAATGGCTCCATGACTTAAATTATACAACAAAAAAAAAGCATGCATTAATTATTGTTAATGAAAACAAGAGACTGATTCTCTGATTTAAAGACTCAAAGAATGTGCAAGTGTTACCACATCAATGTTAATGCCAAGGCACTGCATCTCTGTAGACGACAGCTAATTGCTTTTGATGGAATAAACTCTGCTGAATATTTGCTATCATGGCAACTTAAAAAAATACAACCTTATTTGATATCACACTCATCAATGTATGCAGGTTATAACACATGATCTCTAAGAGAAAAGGTGCTTTATGTCATTAGGAAATATTAAGAGAAACCTATTTGTCAGAATAGTTCAATAGACCATTTTGCTTAAATCTCAAAATCCCTGCGATACTTATATATCAAAATCTGTTTTAGCGGTATAAGAAAAAAACCCTCAACATACGCTGAAGAAGAGTCTGCTTCTATGATTTGCCTCAAACTGCAGTGTTTCGAGAAGAACTTTGTAACCAACTCCTAAAATGCAAATTTTCAGGGGCTCAATCTCCTGAAAGAAAGTATACAGCAGATTATGTAACAATAAAGGCCTACATCTGAGGGACAGTAACAATGAGTTTACATAACAAGTATGCTTTGAGAAACCTATGAGCCAGAGCACATAAAATACATTATTTTATATGGTCTGTTTTTTTAAAATCCACTAAGAGATACCATCATATCGCTAAGTGCAAATTCTACTTTATTTAGCATCCGAAGTAGAACACGGATAACTACACAGTTTTTTTAGTATATTTAGTCCTATGTCATGTACAAAACCTGTCCATAAACAGACCTGCATTTACAAGCGTTTGTTACTTCACTGCACTGATTTTTAAAGTTTCCAGTGAACTTATACCAGTTTACAGGTTGCTCATGAATTTAGCTGATAGTAAACGCACTGGAAAATTTTGACACTGAAATAAGAATGTGGTATTACTTCTTCTAGTTACTATTAAGTATATATTTAATATATAAATTTAAGAACTCATTATTTGGATATGTCTATTTAACTGTTGCAACTCTGTAGAGCAGTATGAGCTACTGAGCCTTGGTTATGTCTGGAAAATGAAGTCAAAATAATAAATTATCCATGTGGGATGTTTTTTCTGGAAATCTGGAAGATTTTCTTTAATTCTTTTGGCTAAATTTTACTTTGTTCCTTCCCAGCTGATGGAAAGAAAGACTGATATCTGGTGGTAAAGCTTCTGGTCTGCTTACAATGGTCTTAACACGTAGGGTTTTCTATTCACACAGTGTGCGTCAACATGTGCAGTCCTGTCTTGCTTTGAACCTGATCATGTCTTTATCAATCCAACTGCTAAATGACACACCTCTGGCCAGACGGTTGCAACAGTAACTCAGTGTTGTGATAACGAATTTAAAATGCCTTGTGTGTGTAAACATACACGCATTCTACATGGAGAGCAGATGGTGATTAATAGGAAACACTAGGCAACAAGGATATATCATATACACTAATTCTGTTCCACAAAAAACATCATCTCGTTCAGTGCACAGGTAAAAATATAACTTCAAACCCTCCTCCTTCTCCCAACCACTTCACTGATGGTCAATCTCAAGATACACAACTTGAGGACCACTGAGTTTAGCCCTGAACAAATAAAATCTGCGGTCGGTGAGCATTGACAGAAATGGGAGTCTGAAAGAGAACCTTAAATTCAGTATCTTCCCAAGCAAAATTCTGTTTGACCACATTTGCAGGTTCTGAAATAAATGCAATATTCCCATAAAACATAGCTGACACCTTGCCCAGGCCTAGTTTTGGGTCCCCATAATGATGCACTTGGATATAGAAAAGGATTGTTCAAAAGAGAATTCAGTAGGAGAGTGTCACAGTGCTGCTTTCTCTCCTGGAAATCTCCATTATTCTGCCAAGTGTTGTGTCTTGCAGGCATATACAACTACTGCATCATCTCTGCACTTGATGTGAAAGCAGTTCCTTCTAAGACAACTATAACGATGTTTCACAAGCAAACACCAGAATGTACTAAGCAGCAAAGAAACCTACTCATTTAATTCCCATCCCTCTTCTCCATTTCACAAGACTAAGATTCATTCAGCACTCCTCCCTGACATGATCTCTGCAAACTCAAGGTAAGAAAACCACAACTCTTCCAGAATCTAAGAATTTTGTGGCAACTAGAGCTGTTATATTGTGTTTTATTAATTTTTTGTGTTTTTCTTAGCAGAAAGGAGATTGCCCTTTTTCTGTTAGTTTCTAGCTATAAATAAATGATCCATGAGATATATGGTAATAATTTTTATAAATAAAATATAAATTGTATAGTATCGGTAATTACAGAAGGCTTTACCTTACAAAAGTTACAGTATTTTGCTAGTCACTCATGGTATATTAAGCATGTAAACGGCCCACAAAAGGATATTTCTGTGCATTTAACTTGAAAAGGCATTCTTCTTCAATATGAAGTGTCCTTCATTTACTAGCATTATGTCCTATACCTCCCTTCATTTTGCTTTCCTCCTCCCTTAAAAAAGAATAGATACATTAAGAGACATTTGCTGTTCACATGAAGATGGATTCCTGCTTAAATTTGATACTTCCTTCATGACTCTGAGATAACTGAGCTTTTTATTTTGCAAGTCCTATGCCTTCTTTGAGAAATTTTGCTCAAATTTAAAACAAGCAAAGAAAGAGGGAATCCATTTCAGAGGGATTCCAGTAGGGCAAGTGAGACTAGTTTATCGTTTGGGGGTACAAATCATAATCACATTCATAGTTAAGACTGATCCATAAGACCTCCATGAAGGTCTTATGACCACAAGAAAGAAAATTTACCCATATCCAAATACTGATGCCCTTAATTCCACCTTCTCTTACCACTTCTGGCGGAAGTTATGCTGCACATGCACAGGCTCCAGATTATGAGGACTATTCATTTCTGGTAACTAATGTAGATGTCTAGTTGACAGCAAGTAGACACAGTGTGCTAGGGTCCCTCTACAGTCAACAATCACAGACACCTGCAGGGAGAGATTCAGCTCTCCTGCTTGATCTATCTGTATGCATTTGAAGACGTACTGAATTATCCAACAGAAATGTCTGTTTCCCTTGCTACCTGTAAGGATATCCTAATCAACTACCTGAAACTTGGACTTTAACTTTCACATGGTTAATGTTAAGCTGTTATGCCACAGCTAAGACCACACCGAGGCAGTAGAAGAAACAGGGCTTTGCTTTTTGTTGTGTTCCCCCCTGACAGTAATAAGCCTAGAAACAGAGAAAACACATGGCACATAAGGAAGAAGAGGAGACAGCTCAGAAGGAAGCTTTCCAGACTGTTTTGGACCATGCTATTTTCAAAAAAAACGTAATACACAATTCAATTTTGCATATATTAAACCTGTGGCATAGAAGAAAAATAAATGGCTGGAAGGATAACAGGGCAATACCTGTAAAAAGGCAAAAAAGAAGGGAGTGTCAAAGTCAGGAAATGGATTGTGCAGAGCAGGAAGAAAAAACTGCCTTTAGGGCAGTCTGTTTAGATCAGAGAGAATAAAAACAAACCCAGAAGAGATCAAAGAGAAAAAAATTAAGTCTTGGTGAGAGAAAAGACAAAGATCTAGAAGAGAAAAAGTGCAGTAGAGTCAGGCAGCTATTTGGTGAGATCTTACACTTCGTATGGATCAAAGGACAGAATTCAGAATAGAGCGCTTCTGAGCAAGAAGGCAGATTACACAGTAAATCAGCATAAATGACAGGGAATGGAGAATACAGTTACACAGGATAGAAAGTGAAAAGGAACAGCTCAAAATGAGGGCTCAAACAAGCAGAGGGAATTCTTCTGGATGCAGCAGGAGGATAGTACAATGAGCTGGAAAGCTCTTGCTAGATGGTGTCAATTTAATCTTAAGAAAACATGAGACACTTGTGAGCTCTTTGGGCAAGCATTTTTAATATGCTTGTTCTCATTAAGAAGCAAGATAGTTCCTCCACTCAAAGAACTGTTTCACTATGCTTATCAAAATGCGAACTAGGATAACAATGTCTTAAATATAAATATACAGGTTCTCCAGATTCAAAGACGACCTTGCGTTCCTAAAAGCATGCCTCATTTTTCTCAGCTATGTTTGTTGGTCTAATACAAGAGACTATCTCAACACAAAAATTTAAATTTTAAGGATAATTTGCAAATTTTAAACTTAAAAAAAATGCGAATCAACACCACAAAAACATACTCCAAAATGCATTTGCAGTTAGAATGATCAAAGACATCAAAGGACTAGCAGATAAATTCGATTTTTTAAGTTACTTCCTACTACAACTGAGTATTCGTTGCTAAGAGCCAAACCATGCCCGTATAATGGTAACTTGCAAAGTAATGTTCCACATGTAATTCCTCATTACTTCTTGCCATGTTTTAATTTTCAAATTATGGTTTAAACATTGACATTTTTTACAGTTCTGATTTGTGGCCTAAATCTTACATTCTTTCTACTAGCTTATGTTCAAATACACTACTACACCAAATCAACTCACTTCAAATTTGGCCCAGCTCTTACTTTTTAGAGTGATTACTTATTATGCCATTACTTATTACCACGGATTATTTATTAGAATCACATTCCATCAGCTACCACTGTTATCTTCCCACTAGCCCTTTTTGGCAATGCTTAAACAAGCACTGATGCTTCCTTCTTCAGGATTCAGTTTTAATGAAGACTCTTGTCTAGTAATATTCTTTTAAAATAACACTGTATAGTAATTTATAAGATTACAGAACAGAAATATTACATATTATGTACATTTTTCTTCTCTCCAAGACTCTTGCAGCCTTCCGCATTAGAATGGCTTAAAACAACAACAAAGTAACAAAAGAAGACATCAGACTGAAAGATATACATACATTTTTGCACTAGTTATTGAGTAAATAATTTTTAAGTACAATCCAGTAAAAGCATATTATAGGTGGAATTTAGGCTGGAAATAACTGTTAATTGCCAGCATGATCTTACATTGCTTTTTCTAGACAAATCGATTTTTTGCTAAGATTATGCAAGTATAGAAACACATGTTTAAAGAATAATGAACTGAATAGGAAAACTACAAATCATTAAATCCAGTTAATTTAGGAATTTTTGTTAAAACATCCTTGGAAGTGAGGTATTCTTCTGGTCTTCAACTGCTTAGAGCAGGAGGCAATCATGATTCACTATAGGAGGGCACCGATACCATTGATTTCTATCCAGTGTACCTGCATTCAGTAACAATGTGAGTTGGTACCTTGTGGACTTACATATGATCAAAGCTCCATTTTAAAGATCCTGTAGGTACACACAGTAGGAGATAGCCCTGCCCTAAGCACTTTACAGCCTAAACCTGAAATGAAGGTTAAAGAAAAGCATAGGAAGTAAATTCTCCAATGTCATAGACCAGATCACTGCCAAAACAAAGCACAAACAAGGACCTTTTTAATATTCTGTTACCATTACTGTGACATCTATTCATAGTGTTTTACTAAAGAAGTGCGGATTTGACTTCCCCTGAAGTCACTGGCAAGTCCACCACTGCATGAAATGTATTTCATGCCTAAGTGTCTTTATCATTTTGACCTGTGTGATCACAGACTTTTCCCTGGTGACTCATCATTAAATGAAAAAATCAACATATCCTTGTTGTTATAAACTAAGGTAATTCCTCTATTGTAAATGTAATTTTTTTTTTTTTTTTTTGCTTCCAAATCATATCTTTCTTGATCTTTTGTTATTTCTTGGTGATTCCATGTTAAAACTATCTGAATTATAGTTTAATGGAAGAGGCAGCTATACCCATAACTCATATAGCCAAGGCCATAAGGAAAGGGTCAGTTTGTCCATCATAATCTCTTTATAGCTAAGTTTCCACATGGCAAGCATCACTATGCAACAAAATTAATTGTTCTCGTAACACACCTCATCTACATGATCTGCAAAGACCAGTGGGATAAGTTCCTTACAGCCTTGTTACAGGAAAAAAAAAATTAAATTGTTACATGAGTAGAAATCTTGTCCCATCCCTTTGGCAAACCTATCAATGCCTCTCGTCCATTTTCCTTTGCTCAACTCACGCATCAAAAACTACATGCACCACAGCAGGAAATTTACTTGCACAATTCCTTGAGAATATATTTGATCTGAATCGTGATCTGGCAGGAGTGCTGCCACCTTTGTCAGCTGTTCAAGAACTATCTGTTGTCACCAAGAGACCCTTTGATTCTCTCATCTCCAAGTCCAGCGTTTTGAAAAAGCTTTCTTAATTTCCATCACCAACAGTTATCATCACTGAGGGCAGTTACTTCTGATTTATCTGTCCTTTTTTTCTCAGCAGTTATATCTAACATCAGCTGTTATCCCAGGAGCTTACATAGGTCTGAGGGATTTGAACAGAAAAAACCACCCTACCTATTTTTCATTACTTCCAAAGAACGGAGAACGTCCAAACTCTTTTTCAGGTAACTAAACAAATCTTAACCTTACTACAGCCTAGACAACATTAAAGTAAAATTGTGTATCACATTGCATACAGCTATCATTTTAAAAATAATTAAAAGGCACTGACAGTAAAACAAAATTTTGTTTCTTTTGAACAACAACAACATCAGTCTATTATAAAAGTCATATGTCACCTGTATTAA
Organism: Phoenicopterus ruber ruber; assembly: GCA_009819775.1. Lineage (NCBI taxonomy): Eukaryota > Metazoa > Chordata > Aves > Phoenicopteriformes > Phoenicopteridae > Phoenicopterus > Phoenicopterus ruber. Next base: position 5,891,872 of record CM020221.1, read on the forward strand.
GAGTTATAAGAAAAGTGTTCAGTGAAATACATGGTATTCAGTCTGGAAGCATGAGAAGGTATGCTATCATTCAGACAACTTTACAGGAAGAACAGCCACTACTTCAAATAGAGCAATTGTTCATGTGCGTGAAGAGTTTTATGAGTCTAGTTAGTAACACCGAAGCTAAAATTACGTATGTCTTTGCAGTATTAGACCAAAAAGGAATAATATGAAAGTGCAATCCAGAATATGGAATACCAGAGCAAAAGTACAACATGAAACTAACAGTCATAGCTTGCAGCAAGTTAAAAACAGAAGCATCTGTCAAAAGCCATATAAAGTAAGATTCAGATGGCAAGAGAGGAAATAAATCAACAGAATGCTAAAAAGGAAATCAAGCAAAGAAGCCACTGAAAGATCTCTGCAAGAGACCATTTAGAAAGCATGAGTCAGATGAAAGTTGTTGGAAGTAGAAATCACTGTAATAGAAGCAGAAACATCCAACTTCTTTCTCCTTTGAATTCCAATTCGCACAGCTCTCCATAACTGGCCTTATTTTAACTTAGTGGTAATTGAAAACCTGATGATTAACCTAAGGAGAGCACCAAAACCTTTGTCTTAAAAAAAGTTCTCATCTCTATTCCTTGTAGAATACTTAGTCTTCAGCAGCAGAGACTATGCACAGAAGGTCAAATGAAGATGGTAGTAGCACAGGGAAAAACTGGAAAAACAGCTGTCCAAATAAATACTTGTTCTTGGATGGTCTTAAAGAGGAGGAGGTTGAAAACTCAATGAAGAGATGTGTCATGGTTTAACCCCAGCCAGTAACCCAATACCGAAATACCAATACCAACTTCTTCACCGAAAGGGTTGTCGGGCATTGGAACAGGCTGCCCAGGGAGGTGGTGGAGTCCCCATCCCTGGAGGTATTCAAAAGACGTTTAGATGAGGCCCTAAGGGATATGATTTAGTGGGGGACTTGGTAGTGATAGGTTAATGGTTGGACCCGATGATCTTGGAGGTCTCTTCCAACCAGAACGATTCTATGATTCTATGCAGCTGCTTGCTCACTCCCCCTCCTCCCCAGGGAGGTGGGGAGGAGAATCAGAAGGAAAGGAAAACTCAGGGGTTGAGATAAAAACAGTTCACCAGGACAGCAATGATAATAATAATCATATTAAATAATAATAATAATAATAATAATAATAATAATAGAATATATAAAACGAATGATGCACAATTTCTCACTGCCCAATGACCCAATGACCAATACAGCCTGTCCCAAGCAGCGATCGCAGAGCGAAACTGGGAGCGATCTCGGAACGATCCCGAGCAGCGATCTCAGAACTGCAAGTTCCAGAGAGAGCAAGCGAGGGAACGAACAGCCGAACATATGAACGAAAGCATAAATGAACGAAAATGCCCCCCAGCACACCCCCACTTATACTGTGCATGATGTCTATGGTATGAAATACTCTCTTTGTCCAGTTTGGGTCAACTATACCGGCTATATCCCTCCCATGTTTTTGCACTTGCACATGAGCAAAACCTGGGAAGCTGGAAAATGTCCTCGATCGCTTAGCAGCAACCAACAACATCAGTGTATTATCAACATTCTTCACAACCCAAATCCCATACTAAACCCGAAACACAGTAGCTACTGGGAAGAAAATTAGCTACTGGGAAGAAAATTAGCTCCAACCCAGCTGAAACCAGGACAAGATGCAATGATAAACAGGTTACACAGAACAAACAACACAGTAGCAATTTTCATTGCTGGGTTGCAGAAGAGGAGCAGTGTAAATCAAATGTTCTGCAAGCAGGACAAAGATAGAAACAAAGGCTATAAGGGGCAATTTCACCTATCACCAAGCATAGGGAAGTATCTTGAGGCTAGTATTTTTGGCTAAAAATTCAGAGTAGTGATAACAAATGCAATCCTTTTGAAAAGTCAGTTCTGAAGAGAGAAAGAGTGAGCGCTACTAAGGTTATTATATGGAACTGGTTAGGGTTGGTTTGACACAGTGATCCAGCACAACAGTTTCCATAACAATTCTGGTGATACTCCTTCAGTCAGAGAATGTTCTTTAAGAAAACTATCATTCATTCTGAGCCCAAAGAAAGAGAAAATAAAAGTTGCCTTTCTGTTATATGCCCATATTTGCATTTTTGTAGCAGCACCATACTGAATGCTTATGTTCAATTTAGCACTCCCAAGATCATGCTTCTCTAATACTGTTTCTTAGTCAGCATTCCACATTTCATGTTTTTCATTGTTGGTTTTTACACTGAGTGAGAACCTCTTTGTATTCATCTTGATTACATTTTACTCTGCTAACATCTGCCTCTCTGTTAACTGCTCTACTTCCTACAGCCTTTTATGTCCAACTTTGCAAATGTTATAGCAAGCCCTCCTAGATTAATTTTTGTCAGCAAATATGATTGGTGCAATCTTCATTCCTTCCTTCATTTGCTTTATTTTCTCATAACAATCTTCTTGACAAATTTTTTAACTAATGCACCCATTGCTTCAGTACCTCGTGAAAGTCATATAACTCGTTAAATCTGTATCTATTAGGTTTCCTGTGTTCACGGAATTTGTTACATGAAAACATTCAGATAACTAGGGTTTCACAAAAGCAGACTTCATTGAGTGAGTTGTATCACAACCAGTATATAGTCAAACACCGAGGGATGTAAATGCTACATAGCACTTCCTCAAATATATTTTTATTTTCAGTTTATCAGTAATTTATGACGTCTCTTTTTTTTCCCCACCTTGAAAAATAAGAGTCTTATTTACCACTTATTTTATGATCTGTACACAGTTGTGACTGCAGTTCTGCATGTATGCAACAGACCATCAAATTGGTCTGTTGGACATGTGCCCTCTTCCATTCTTCTTTAGCTCCTGATGTTCTTAATGAGTCCCCAAAAGATGACCGCCAACAATTCTGAAACCTCTTTTGCCAGTTCTTTGTGAATTTTGCTGTCTGGTACTGCTGCTTTTACACATTGAAATTACAAAAGGCAGTGAAGCAACAAAGTCATACCTGCCAAATGCAAGTGTCTGACTATCCAGGCTCACTCCCCCATTTCTGCACATTTCAGAATGCAGTCAAAGGGAAGAAGAGAGAGTACTGAGCAAAACAGCCTTCTGTTAGAGATAGGAGAAAATGAAGTAGGTTTTGCCTTTAATGACACTTCAGAACTTTTTCTTCTGGAGGTTTAGCTAACGTTTTGGAAAAGGTACTTACCAAAGGGAAGAAGTCTCTTTCAAACTCTCTCCAAACATTTTCTTCACGCAGGTAATTTTTTAAAAAATGTTTTAAAAAGCAAGAGATACTACAAAGATATCCACACCAGTCTGTAGGCTTCTTGAGGAAAGAAAAGTCCTATCTTCATGTAGGAAAGTGAATTGTCGGAACTCAGGGAAGAAAGGAATAACTTCTTAATCTTACTATGCTACCCTTTGGTATGCTAAAAAATTACTACATACAAGAGAAACAAAAGTTATAGTAAAAGGAAGCTATTGATTTTAAGGACAGAATTTAAGCTTCAGAAATTTTTATTGCCTTGTATATCCTTAATGAACTGTATTTTCCTCTTTTAACAAAGTGAAGCATAAAAAGCGCGTATTTGACAGCTAGCTGTTGGTTTCAGGACAAGAATCTATAAAACTAAGCCTGGGCTATATAAAGCAGTTGGACTGAAAATATCAATTCTATCTCAAAATATCTCAACTACTCAAAATGTAGTAAGTAGTACAGTATAGCAATATTCTCTTAGAGCCATATTCTGTTCTCTGGTGAATTAATACACATATGGATCAAAAGTTGAGAGGCTGTTCTTTACTCCTACTGCAAATTGCCTGAGAGAACTTATTCCTGGTATTCAAGAATGTTAAGCAGCCTGCCCAACCAATCACACCAAAAATATGGGCTAAAATGTAAAGATTCATTAATGTCTTCACTTTTACTTCCGTACTAAGTATATACTTAAAACAACATAATTTGCACTATTTCATGACAATGAATCATAACTAGGGTTTTTTCACAAATCAATTCTTCCTAAACTGAGCAGCAATTTTTAAATGTTAGGAAAACTTTAAAAGTGCTAATTTAGATCTCCCACTTCCAGAAGCTTTTGTTTTCTTTTCTAAAGTTCTTTTCATTTGTCTAGTAGTTAGCTTTCCAAAGATTTGAATCTAAGACATAGAATTCTATTTTAAATGCAATTTAAAAATCTCAATGCCTTTTGTACCAGACACTTTGTACCCCTTTCACAAATTAGTTTAACATGACAGACGTGGAGCCCAAGTGTTGATATTCACATATGGTTCAAAAATTTAATGTTTACCACACATTTTGAATGTTGAGTTTGAGGACAAACTCAACAAATCAGTGCTTATAGAATGAAATTCCCCAAATTGATCTTATTCAAATTTGATTATATGTAAGGCTGGGCAATTTTACATCATTTCTAGCACTTTAAGAATTTATAATCTTGTCATACTAACTGTTCTCATAACATCTCATCTATCTAGATCAGAAAAAAACAGTCTTTTCACTTTTAGAATGTTACATAACAATGTTCAGTTCTAATACAACTATAAATACATTTGAGCGAAGCTGTGTCTCAAGATCTCTTCAGGATTAATGCCCATGGAGAGAGGATGCTGGGCTAGCCAGACTTGTTTAATCATTTTGGTTGAATCTTAACACTCCACTGGTAACTGATCCACTGCCTCCCAGTTGGTACAGCAATGTGCAAACTTGGCAGATATCTAGTTCCCATGAAAAAATTGGAAGATGTTTTAGCTAAGCTGTAGAGAAAAGGTAGGCTTCTACAGGAGTACCCTGATGGTAGGACAGGACCTAATTTATATGTCATTCTTAGGCCAATGATCTGCAGAATATTATCCTACAAGGAGTGATTAGCTTCTGAAGTTGCCAGGCCAGAGGAAAAAGGGTAAATGAGTCTGTACTGAATTGAAAAGGGTAAATCAGTAGACATTAAATTAGTCTGAAAAAAACCAAGCCAACAAAGAGTAATCTAGCAAACCAGAAAAGAGGAGGACAAAGAAACTCCGACAAACTATGACACATTAGGTCACATTAGGAAAAGCTACTAGTCATCATAATCTCTTCTACACAAATTCATGGATTTTCTCTTGCAAAAGGTTCCCAAACACCCACTAACATCAGGAAAATCTGTTGCATTACTCTCCCTGTTGCAGAACATCAAATATTCTTGCTTAATGACCAAATCTAACAAGCCTTATTCACATCCTTTTTCCCATTGTCTCTGATAAGACTAGTTACAAGCGCAAGAACTACTTTTAGGAGGAAAAATTGTGGGCTAATGCTTACAGATTGAAGAAATAATATATTACATTTCAGGAACAGGAGGCGGTCACATAACTACCTGCTTGATTATAATGTATATGAGTAAGAGCATATATGCTTACATTAAGAGCATATACGAGGTTACGCAGTCAGCCTTAACTTTCAGATTTCCATAATTAAGTTACTGCAATGTACAAAAGTAATGCTGAATTAATGTGGGGGTTTTTTTCTCTCAACTTAAATATCATTCCTCATGAAATTTCAGGTCCAGAAAAAAAGTTAAGATAAACTTATATAGAAAGGCTTGGGGCAGGTAAAAAAACCTTGTGTTTTTTTTCAATGTACAAAAGTGAGTTCAGTTAGAGTGCAATACTGGGCTAGCTCTTGTTTTACTCAGATGATGTTCTTTTGTTTCTTGCCATTCTCAGCTGTTGTTAGGCCCTTTAAAATTCACAGTGACCCTAAACTTTCCTTGCCTTTCATTTTCCGATTAGGAAGTTCTCTTATGACCCTAAGTAGTAAATATTAAATGCTGCAAAATATAATTTTAGTAAAAGAGCTCAGTATTTAACCTGAATACGTTAGCATTACTTAAGTGTTCATGACACCCACAATCAAATGCATTCAGCAGTGCTCACGCTTGTAGCTGTGTGAAGGCACTGAGCCAGTGGGTTTTGGAGATTTCTCATCTTATCCTAGACCAGGACAGTACTGAAATATTATACTGATGTAACTGATCAGAAAGTGAAACTCTGCAGTGTTCACGGGGATAAGAAAGACAGTTTAAAATTAAAACTAGTGAAGGCCATACCAAAGACAGACTTGGGGAGAATGGCTGCTCTCGTGCCACAGACACTATTCATTTGCTACATAAACAAGTCAGAGCCTCAAGTAGGCTCCCTGGACTTCAGCGTGCTCTTCCACATTTCTACAAGCTTAAGTATGAGCTCCTAACGTAAACATTATGAACAAGTCACTAATGCAATTTTAAGTGCCAGAGCTCGCGAGTATGTATTAATTATCAAATTCAGTGTCTTCTACTGCACAATAATTCCCTTTGACATATTTTTGATTACAACAGAGATGTAAAGAGATTCAGACATTTTTTCTGGAAGACTTCTGAAATGTTCTAAACCAATCACTATTGGACAGGTTTTCCTGCTACTTAGCCAGAACTTCCTCTTTCTCAGCTGCATCTCATTAATAGATACAGTTATGGTTACACATATGCTGAAAAATTGTGTTGTCTCCTGCAGGTAATAACTGACTTGAGTTTTTAATTCACCTAAGTTACAATCAGAAAAGCAACCTTCAGGTTATCAATTAGTAATATTTCATTCACACATTTGAGTGCTGTAATGATGTATACAAACCCCTTCATATAAAATTGTGAGATTAAGTTAACAATTAGATTGAGCTTCTTTGTCATTTAACAAAGGCTACCTCTGGACAAACTGATTTCCCCTATTATTTTATACTTCATATTCTAGTCAAAACTAATAGTTTCAGAGAGTAAATCACTTTATAAATGGAACTAGTGCAAGGTGGAAAACCAAAGCATGACTCTGTTAATAACTATCCAATTATTTTGAAAAAGAAAGAAAAGTCAAATTATGCAAGTTTGTGAAGCCTCATGAAGATGCAGAAGAATACATACAGTCTATGAGGGCCATCAAATGCTACACAAAGGCGTTATCCATCATACTTTGTAATCCTTAGCATCCTCCTCCTATCATCCTGTTTACAGAATTCCTTAACTTGTGAAAAAATCTCTCACTGTTGAAGAAGCACTGGCCACCCCTTCTGAGATGGTAAATGTCTTGGGACAGACAGCTGTGCCTGTGGGCCTAGAAAGCAGTTTGCTCATAATGAGGCCACAGCGAACACAGTAATAATAGTGCCTGTGATCTACACAGCCACTATCAAGCACAATGAGTGGTGCAGTGGATAGATGTTGAATGAATTAGCATGTAAGCCCACACAGATAATGAGAAGCCACCTTTTAGGGCCCAAGGCACTGGTTGCACATTTGTACAACCTCTCACTACATCAGAGGAATGGCTTCAGGCAACTCTAGCACAGCAAAATTTAACATCTTTTCTGGAGTCCTAGAGGTGTGTCTGAACATTGATCTATCGAGTTCCCATATAGTTCATCCTTTCTCTTCCATGAATTGTGACAGATAAAATTTTGTTTTATCCAAGTACCTCCTCACAGAAGCCAATAAAATAGAAACTCAAAAAGTTAGCAACATGCTACAGTTGCTAGGATCTTGAAATTCCTATTAACACAAGTGGTACTTGTGTGTGAATCATCACATATGAAATTCTTGTAATTTAATTTACAAACCTCAATACAAATGTTCCAACGCACTTAGTGCTTCCAGTTCTAGCCACTGCTATTAAAGTCTCCTGCTATAGTTAAGAACACTAGAAAGCAGTGGCTCAGTCAGAGCTGGAAAGGAAAATTTTTAGCCATTCATATTGTTATTTGAATGCTTGTAATCTTCCTTTTTTTTTTTCTTTTCAGACAAGAATGCAAAATGAAGAATATTAACTAGGACCAAAGGGATCATTTGATTAGCTATTAACAAGCATATCAGAAATGTACCCTTGAAAGCATACACTTTCATGATTGGGCTAGGGCATTTACCAAATTAAAAAGTATTTAAAGTACAATGAAATTTCAAAGCAGACGAGGTATATAGCTTTTACAGAGTATCTGACTTAACTTCCATTTAATTTGTGCCATGATTTGCCCATGGATAGGTTACATATTTTAACACAAAGATAGAACTGATACATCTTGCTTTGAGTATGGCTTTTATCCATTCACTGATAAATTTAATTTCACACAAATAAACACTAAATAGTATCAACTGAAACAAGCCTTCAGATTTTCTCAAACTGTTACAACTTGAAGTGCCAGTGCCCTACAAAGAAATCCTTACTCCAACAGTTAATGGAAGACTGAAATCAGTATTTAGGTTAATTTTTTCTTTATAAATCAGTGAAAGCCTGCAACATCAATTACTTCTCCGTGGCATAAGCTTTCAGTGGGAATTGTACCACGTCACACCAAGACTGATTTCAGTCCTACACAGGTGTGTGAGGCTAAAACAGAATAGAAGCAGAAAAGAACTTGTGCTCCCACACCATAGATGATAGATAAGCAGTACTGGTAGGCAATCTGAAATAAAGTTGATGCCAACAGTCTGCTTTACTGGAATTATCCTAACACTCTGTTCAGATAGATTTGTATCAAAATTCTCTCTACCCTTAGAATTAAGTTGGATATTCCATATCCCATGCATTCCCTTCCTCCAGAGCCAAACTCCTCTCCTGCTTTGCTCTGCAGTATTTCTCCTTTCCTTCTTATCTCATTCACTGTAATTCTTTCTCTGCATTCTTTCTGAAGAGGTCTGTAAAATTCTATTCCCGAGTCCTGAAAATTAATCCCAGGAAAACCCAGAATAGTAAGACTAAAAGGAACTAAGAAATGTACATTGAGCAAAAAGGTTCACATGCAGGTTAGTCTGTCCCAAAGAGAATGTGAAAGGCCATCCTGGATTCTCTGTGTGATACTGGCCATTCTTCTAGGCAACCGCTTTGGAATGAATTATAATACAGACCAAAATACTACAAGAGTTTAATGCATTGAAAAGACAAAAAAAAAAAAAAAAAAGGCAAAAAAAAAAGGCTCTAGGATTCTGACTGCTCTAACACCAGTTTATCCTAATGGAAGTGAGTATATTCTTTCCAGTCATCCATTACTGATCTCGGTCAACATAAACTGGTTTGATCTATTAGGGCAGCTTCTATGTTCAATAAATGACAATGCAACAGGGGTGTCAACAGATGAGCTCTGTTCTAGTTTGTACCTTCGTAACACAGGCTGGAGCGGGAGAGAAGCATCAGGGGAGATTTCAGTGAGGAACTTCCTAGGGAACTAGGAAAGGGAGAATGATAGTTGTCCCCTTGGACAGAAAAGAAAACTTCTTTGCTTTCCAGGGACTTCTGCTTTACTAGGATGTATGACTACATTGAGATAAATTGCTTGAAGCATATACCTGGGGCAAAGAAAGAAGTGTCTGTGGTAGAAGAAAAGAATGAATACAACTGGGGAACAAAGAAAGAACTCTCCAGAAGTGTGAACATCATGCACTCCAACACTCATGATCAGTCCTGGTTTTCTAAATCAGATAATCCAACAGAACGACAGTACTGTTTGTAATATGTGGGTAATATTTTAGTAATTATTAACAATTAATATTTAAACTAAAACAACACTTGCCTAATAAAATTTAATTGAAATGTAACAACGTAGAAGAGCGAAAGGCAAGTGTGCTCATGGGATTTTGTTTCATGGTCTGATAATGTCAAATATTACCTGTAATTCAAAAGGAGTAACAGTCAAACTCGGGGTAAATATTTTTTTCTCTTGTTTTTAGCAAACTTTGAATAACCAAATGTCTCCATGCCAGAGAGTTAATTAGAAGAAAACAGTGCTAATGGGTGCTCTAATTTAAAAAAAAAAAAAAAAAAAAAAAGTGAAAAAATTTCTTCCAGCAGTGGGCAATTCTCCCCCATATTTTAAGCCAGATTTTTTTACTCATTTATGACTGCATAAGGCTTTCAGTGATCACTGAATTCTCTGTTAGGTGCCATGGAATCACTTCAGATTTAGGGAAGTGACATTTATCCTTTGACCGTCTTCTCTCTATGGATAACATGTATCTGAACTATCTTTGCCTATACATATTAAAAGCTTTATACCTACCATGTGGTTTTAGCCCTAGACTTTGGCCTGCTGAGCTCTTTGACCCATTGTCACTGTGTCCACTGCTCTCAGTTCAGAGATCACTATTCCTCAGCTGGGACCATAGCTGGGCTGAGGAGATCCCCTCTCTTCTTTGGGAAGTAAGCGGTAGCTGACTGGTGCCAGCTACTGGCATGTCCCTTCACCAGACCAGAGTGCCTGCCTCTAGCAACAACACACAGTTGGTTAGGGGCTTCACTTCTCAGCAACAAGGCACTTGCTGTTCAAACTGCTGGAGGGACTCACCTCTAACCTGAGGACCTGAAAGCATCTCAAAATGTAGGTTAGGAATCGCTGTAGCCGAGGGTAAGGATTTAACAGTGTTAATAAGGGAGAACTCATAACCCAAACCCAAATTATGATCCAGGTTTAAAACGCTATAAAACCATACTCCTCACATAGTACTCATTTCCTCATTTGCTTGATATTCTTTTCCTTCTCTCTCTGTTCCTATGTAATTCAGCAACAGAAGGCACAGCACAGCTATTTTTTTCCAAATACTGAATAAAGTAGTGGTTACATTAAATGAGAAAGTTAGCATGCAAAGGTTACCTCACCTTTCAACTGTTTGCAGCTCCTTAGAACAGCTTTATCAGTTTTGAATATTGACAAGGACTGCCATCTGGCTGAGAGCGAGAGTGGCTATCATATGTATAATGCACTGCATAATTAAGAAGACAATGATAAACTGGTCCCTGACCCTACAGAGCAAAATTTGGTAAGGCCATGAAGTTACTGTGCCTAAATGAGCATCTATTTGCGTCATAAGATTGTCTTAGTTGTACTGTACATTATCAAGGGCCATTCACTGCTGGCATAAAGTGTTCTCAACCCCTTGTCCTCATTCCTGCCAATTCCTAAGCACTGATCAGGCTAAAACAAATATATATTAAATATTATATAATTACCTATCTATCATTAACTTCTCTGACACATGTAACCTGTACAGGTCCAACAAACAGATTTTTTCAGCGCTATCAGGATTGGCACTGCAAAGCAAGTGGAGCAGGAATTTCTTAGAGCAAGCAGGACACCTGGCCTGACACAGCTGCAAGGTATAGAGACAGTACATGAGAGAGTATAGGAAGAGGCCATCCTCTGTCTTTCAACTCATGCTTTTCTGGTGCTTTCTCTTGATGAGCTCTTTCTTTCTCTTCTGATTATTGACCTTGCAAATTACATCATTCAATCTGTGCTATGTTTTAATGTAATACTTAAACTTGGCTCTTCAGAACAGTGGGAAAAAATGCTAACTGCTAAGAAGTAACACATAGCAATTCCATAGCCGTGCCTTTATTGGCAAGGATTTGAATTTGGCTCTCCCACAATGTTAATAAATGCCACTGCACAACTAGCCTATGAATTAGTTTGAGATCGGCTTATCCCAGTTTCTCCTGCTGGAGCTGTTCCACTGTGTAAGCTGAATATTAATTAGAGCAAGAATTTGAAAAATGGTTTGCAGGCAAGCACCAAAAACACATCTTCTGAGTCCATCTCTCTCTCCTTAACAGCTGAGAAACCTTTCATCTATAACAGCTGTATTCTTACACAATGCTTAAGGTTAAATGAATCAGAATTTCTGACAAAGCCAGTTAAACCAGAATTCCTGACCAGATCTGACACACAACCTACATTTCCCTAGGGACCTGAAATATCCAGTAGCACTTTTTTGTAATGGCTAATGCAATTTCAAAGAGTCTGATTCAATGAGGCAGAAACTAGATACATGACTCTGATTCAGAGTTTACAGACTACATTTCAGTGAGTTCTCATACAATTCTATTTTAACAAGCTAATTAATTTCCACTAAGTAAATTATTGTAAAAATACAGAGTTCTGAGAAGGAACTGTAAGAGAGCTTATTTTTAACAGTGAAATGTATGTATTATTTAGTAAAGGAACCAACTTACTATAACAGACAACTTAGGGAACCCACGATCATGTAAGAAGTTAAAAATGGCTTAAAACGTGTTCTCCACTGAAGAACTATGACAAGCTTTTAGTAGAAATTGCTATATAAAAGTGGAGAATGTACAGATTGAAAACTACTGTTGCTAGGGTCAATGCAAATGGACTTTGTTTTCCCTTCGCACAGATTCTAACCTCCAATTATCTCTCTGGATGTTTAGAGATGTTTGTCAGATCTAAACCATCTAATATTATAATGTTATAATAATATTTTATAAATGCGTAATATCACATTGGTAGTAATTAGTTAATATATATATTGTACATAAGGTTTATGAGAGCTAAACATCTCTATGTTTAGAATTGTTAATTAGAGCTAATTAAACACCCTGGACAATGGCTCCAAGTATTCACAGATAAGACGAAATCCTACTTGATGAAAAAGCAATTGTGATAAAATGCTAAATCTATGTCTTTGCTAAAGACAAATAATGAAAATAAAAAGACTGAAAACAAAACACACCCATAAAGCCCTCTAAAGGACACAAAAGAAGGCAGAAAAAGCTTCCTATCAGAAGTTCAGTCTCTGCTTTTAAGACATTTGGCTATGAATCCTCTGATATTATTAAATTATTATGATCTAATACACTTTTTAAGGAACCCTTGAGGCTGTCTTTCCCTTGTCATCTTCAGCACAGAGCAAACATAACTCTTTATGGAAGGGCATGTGCATGCTGAGCTTGCTTTTTTGAGCAAGAGAAGAGTTTGACCATTTTCCATGTACCCTGGCTCTTCTGCACAGAAACACTTCAATGCTGTAACGTGAGGAAACCACATTTCAGTGCTGGAAGGGTACTGGAATAGGGCTGGGAAATTACTGTAGGAAATCAAGTAATCTTCTGATGGCAACACTACAAACAAAGCAGGAGTCCCTGGTTTTGTTCCTGTTTCCCACTGAAGGTATACAGAGGACATACTGATAATTGTCTGGACAATTAATACCTGGCTGACCTCGGTTACAGACACTGGAGACATCTCTATGCTCCCCTGCCAGCAGATCTGTAACCATAAAGTAAACATGGATTCTGTCTCTTTTTGCACAATTTAGTCTGCAACTAGTTACAATATGGTTTGATATCACATCTGCCCCCCCCCCCCCCCCCCCCCCCCCCCGGGCCAATCCCCTTTCTCTGTTCATCTTGCTCACTCTTTTCTCTATCTTTTATTTGTTTCTTTGAAGTTCTCTCTGGCATTTTTGTCTGATGGGAAAAAATAATTACCATATCTACAGCAGTTTTTATGAGCAATTCTGCTTATTTAATCTTAACAGGCTTGTGGGGCTCCATGAAGTCTATCAGCTGTGGTAAGGTTCTTCAAAGGTAAAAAAGCATTTAGAAATTGAAACATCATTTCATAGAGTCATAGAATGGTTCTGGTTGGAAGAGACCTCCAAGATCATCGGGTCCAACCATTAACCTATCACTACCAAGTTCACCACTAAATCATATCCCTTAGGGCCTCATCTAAACGTCTTTTGAATACCTCCAGGGATGGGGACTCCACCACCTCCCTGGGCAGCCTGTTCCAATGCTCGACAACCCTTTCGGTGAAGAAATTTTTACGAATGTCCAATCTGAACCTCCCCTGGCGCAACTTGCGGCCATTTCCTCTTGTTCTGTCATCTGTTACTAGGGAGCAGAGTCCGACCCCCACCTCTCTACAACCTCCTTTCAGGGAGTTGTAGAGAGCAATAAGGTCTCCCCTCAGCCTCCTTTTCTCCAGGCTAAACATACCCAGTTCCCTCAGCCGCTCCTCATAGGACTTGTGTTCCAGACCCCTCACCAGCCTTGTTGCCCTTCTCTGGACACGCTCCAGCACCTCAATGTCTTTCTTGTAGTGAGGGGCCCAAAACTGAACACAGTACTCGAGGTGCGGCCTCACCAGGGCCGAGTACAGGGGGACGATCACTTCCCTACTCCTGCTGGCCACACTATTTCTGATACAGGCCAGGATGTCGTTTGTTTGGCACGCTCTTTGTTACATCTGGTGGTTTGGTTTTTGTGGGGGATTTGAATATACACTTAGAAGACCAGCTAGGAGTCTGTGATCACAGCTGTCTCAGAAAGACTATGAAACGTTACTGCTTGAAGAGTTCTTGGACATTGTATCTCTGAATGCTTTTTTGGCAAGTTGGATAGAAAAACTTCTGGAATGAGTCCATGTGTCCAGGACCACATCTAATTCTTCTTCTGAATTTCTTGCACTAGCTCCAGTTCTTGTCTGACCCTAACTTCATCAGTGAACTGACTATAAACAAGCCTAAATCCTCAAAAGACAATCTAGTTCAGTGCCTGGCCCACTTTCTTCAGTTTGTCCAAAGAGTAAAAAAGAAAATGAACCAATCCAAAACTACAGCTCCTGTAAATCTGGCAGAACTTCCTCAAAAAACCTCTATGAGTTTCAACATTTCCTTCTGGATGGGTTCACCAAATTACCTTTCTAACACAGTCAAACGAAAGACAACACCATCTGATAAAAGTTGCCAGTGCTACAGATCTTTCAGCAAGAAAACATTGCCAAAATAGGACACTGAATTTTACGAACACATTTGTTTCATGAAGCTATCCATCTTGTACAGACTAAGAATAAAGTTGAGTTAAAAGCATACCCTAATCATTTTATTTGTTTTTGAGAACACAATCCGAATATTTGGATTGTTCCTCCTAGAAATTCCACCTTTCCCCCCCCCCCCCTTGATGTTTATGTGTGCAGAAAAAAAATGAGGGAAACATCCTAAATTTTAGGAAGCTAAATGATTGACACAATTCATTTTCATTAAATGTCTTGCTTTAGTCTTCAGTTTAAAAAAACAAAACAAAACAAAAACCCCACAAAAACCCCACACCACCCCTCCAGAAACCTCTCCTTGACCTGAGATTTGAACCTGATACGGCTTAATCACAAGACAGCCAAGAAACATATTAGGAAGATCGGCACAAGTAACACAGACATTACGGTAAATATTTTCTCTCAGAGTGATGATACTGGGAGTATCTTCTGATAAGCACGGGAATTTTTTTGTGAAGAATGGTTTACCGTGGCAACTGTAGTCACTTTCTTTATTCCATATTCACAAAGTTGTCTTTGTTACGTCTGGTGGTTTGGTTTTTGGGGGGGATTTTTTGCGTGCGTGTGTGTGTGTGTGTGTTCCCCCCTCCCCCGGGATACCACCTAGTATTTTACTCCACATGTTTTATATTAATTCTAATAGAGAGTTCTTCCTGCAAATCATTCAAAAGAATCTTTTCATTCTTACATAATGTCTTGGAAGACAAATGTCATTATTATCTTTTGTCTGATAGTTGGCATTTTGTCATTCAGTCTTAAATGAAGCCTCTGGGCTAAGTCAGTTCCCCAGCTTCCATACTTCTGACATTGTTACATTAGACTGTGAAGAGTAGGTACAAAATAATTCACTGACATGTTTCTCTTGTCTAAGTCTAATGATGCCAGTTGAAAAGCTACACTGCAGCATGGCTTGACATACTTAGCCTGTTTTTCTTAATAGTATCAAGCTCTTTCATCTGAGCCACAATAAAGCTTCCAGTAAAGATAAAATCCATTACTCTGTGTTGTATTGCACAGACCTTGCTTCTTTTGTTTGCTGATCTAAACTGAAAACACTGAAATTGGCTTTTTTGGCATGGCTATCCCTCAACCGTCATGGAAGTTGAACTCTGAGATGGACTGTATTTGGAAAAACGCCGAGAAGTAGTTCTCACTGCAAGTTTCCTCCCTTTCTCTGTTTACGTGTTCGTTTGGCTGTAGTATAACTGTGTGACACATAAAGTGAGCAAACTGCTGTTGCTATCAGTGTAAGTTTACCGCTGTGTATTTAGGTTTTCTTACCACCTGATGCTCTATTGCAGCTTTTGTGGATGCTCTGTGGTTTCAGATGTCCTATCTGCTTGTTTTGCTTTTGTTTGATGCAATTTTAAGGCTAGTTGTTTTAATCTCTCCTTTTGCCGCAGTATTTTTTGATTTGGTAGCTCTTGATCTAATGTCTGACAAATCATGTTTTCAGTTCTTACCGGCTGTAAACTCTGTTGCTTTACCTCCTTGCCATATTTTCCTAAAAATAACCTTAGTTGTAACTGCTTACAACCAGCACATCATCACCTGTCATGACAGTTTAAGTGATAAGGAAATTAACGTCTGGTATAGCAGCATAGACAGCACAACTTTTTTTTTTCCCTTTAATCTTAAAAGGGTTAAGACTATGATTAACAAGCTAATCTTATGACTTGTATTAGTGTTTTACTAAGCAAATGATTGGTTGTATCACTGAGCTTAGTCCCTTCAAGATGCAAAAGCCCCCAATGTCCCTGAGCAGGAAACAGATTACTGTCAGGTCTGTTTTCAAGAAGCAAATTTGTGCTTATTGGTTCTGTTTTTCTAGTTTTTAATTCTCTATTAATCACAGCAAACATACTATAGGCAACGAGGAGGATGACTGTCACTTCCTCATTGCCAAGAGATCCAGCATTTCCACAGAGTCAATGGCTAAATTCCTCACTAACACATGACACCTAGTAGGTGCTGTCCTAAAGCACCTGTAAGATGAATAAATTCATTTGACCCACTGCTTGGGACCTGAGGGACAATGCAATTTACTGCACTTAGAGGACTTAAGTTACAAAAAATGTGATGACAACTTATTTTAGGTATCTTGCTGAACCAATACAAATTCATGTATGTAGGCCCGTCATCAAACAATACAACCATGTCTTTTAGCACTCTGGTGCCGAAGTAATATCCCCTGTAATCCTGACGTCATAAGATCTGCACTAACATAGTTTAGAGATTTTTAAAGAAATAAATATATAAGGAAGAAGAAGCAGTAGTGATAAACAGCAGCTAATATTTGTATTTGTAAATGCTTGCTATTGACTTTGAAACTAGACTCTCCCACAGGTCTTTGGAACTATTTAGCTTCATACACATAAGAAGCCCACATATTCTATGACTCTCTAACCACAGAATTTGCCACGTAAGTATTAAGTTCAACATGAACGCCCACGTGTGAGTGCATTTATGTTTTGTTTGCATGTATGTATATTTACAAACACACATGAAATCTAAAATCCACACAAAATTTGGAGAGATTTATAAGTCTTCCAATTAAGTGAAATGTTTGAAAACATTTTGATAGATATATTACATGTAAATTATTGTTACATCATCTTCCAGAACACAAATAAAGTACTGTACAGCAACTTGGATCTCTATGGAGAGCCTCCTTTCTTGTCATCTAAACTCAGACACATGATAGTTTTAATATTTAACCTTTAGCAGCATCTTCCAACAATCCCAAGCACTCTCAGAGCTGGGCTGCTGAATCTCAAAACTATTCTTTCACCAAATTCCCAAACCTCAGATCTCACTAGACAGTCTCTATATGAAAGCGGTAACTGTCAGCTAAAAACTCTGAAGCACATTAAAAATTTAAGGAAGCACAGACTAAACTGAATGTAGTAATGAAACAAGTTATTGAAAGATTACATTCTGTTTGTATCTTCATTTCCATAATTTAGGTCAATTAAAAAAATCCTTCTGCTTTCATTTTTACTTCAACTTGCTGCACTATTTCTTTTCCCTGCATTTGCATTGCCACTGAAGTCAGTCAGTCTTAAATCTACTGACTACAAAGAATGTGAGTCCTGCAAATAAGCAGTTTCTGGTAAGAGTTTTAACCTCTTGCTTGTAGAAATCCATGATTAAGGAGAATAGTTCTGAGTTTTCATTTAGAAAGAAAATACAAAGAAAAAAGCCCACTTACAAAAAAAGAATTATGTGGATTATACATGGTCAAGGCAAGGAAGAAAGTCAAGTTCACCACCCTGGAAAAACACTCAATGTGTTAAAAATACCATGTGCTAAAAACTGGGACAAAAAACCTCAAACAATTTTGAAATATTCTGGAAGTCGATAAACTGATCTTAACCAACATTTCTAACCAAAATGCTTTCTTAAAATTTTACCAAGCTCCTATAACCTTAGCATGGGTGGCTGTCACTAAGAAGAGGAAGAAAAAGACACAATGTAATCAATGACTTCTCTCCAGAGGCTGCCATTTCTGTCAGACATTTCACCAATGGATGCTAATAAAACATATGTAGTCAGTCTTCGGCTCCTTGAGCTATTATGGGCCTTACAGAAGCTCTGCTGCATTCTGTTGATTTACATGGATCCAATTTGGGCAGACATTTAGGTGGCACTTTGAGTGGACGCTAGTTCTTTAACTAAACAAGAGGCTTTTTTCTAGGCTTAGATTAAAACCAGGGTGACTTCCAACCTTCATTTTCATGTATGTATCACAGCTACATAAGTAATACGCTTCACCTGAGACAGAATAGACATGCACTGATAATAGCCCAAACCAGCCTCTTTTCTGATTTTTTTTTTTTCCCCTAGTAAGTCAGTTCTCTCAGACCTTAGTTTTTCTTAGATTTTCTGTGCAGAAATCTAAGATAAATTTTAGTTCCACCTGTGCAGAAAGATTCTGGGCTGACATGAAGTCCTCTTACTAGTATAACTCACAACTATTTAAGTGTGCCGTTAGACACGGCTCAAGTATTGCTCAGCACAGTCGCCCTGCTTCCCTATGGAGGCTCTTACAGTCAGCCTCTCTCAAGAATGGAACTTACGTAGCTTAAAGTTTCAAAGCATCTTATCAGATTTTTGGAACAGAAAAAGCTTCAGTACAAGAAACCTGATAGGTTCAAGTAATCATACTTTTTCCATTCTGGAAAAAATTATAATTTCCTATAGTTGTTCCTGTTATAATATTCATTGAAACTGCATCTATATGTTTGAATATTCTTTGTACTACAAGAGAGGACCAGGCAATTCTGATTTGGAAGTACACTCCATACTTAAAAGATGCATGTTTAACATCTTGGTGAGATTCTTTGAGACAGACCTCCCTTAACATCCTTTTCCACAAAGGCTGATTTCTACTCATATGGAAGAGAATGGATTTTTCTGAGTGACTTCATTTGGGAAAGAATAGCTCGTATGTTAGGTGACAGACTTTCAGACTCATGTCCTGTTCTGCTGTTCCTCTTCCTCTTTTTTCCCCAATTACAAAGAAGTAAATACAGAGTGGGAGTCAGATGACGTATGTCATGTTGTGGTTTGAAATCAATACGCATTACACTTTAAACATTCACATTGATTAGGCACATCCTGTAATACAGGTTTAATAAAGAAACTGTGGGTTTCATCAGTGCAACTGTAATGCTTCCAAAACCCTTGATAGTCTCAAACTCCCATTTCACTTCAATGACAGGCATAATTCAATCTTTCCTCTGCCTCCTAGAAGATACCCTAGGCATATTCAAAACCAAAACAGGGCTATAGCAAGAAATCATATTGACCGACACATTGCCTACTTGAAATGCTGAGTTGGTCTAATCATCCACTCCTCTACAATTACTTTTCCAAGAGCCAGGCAGAGGCTAGAGACAAGATTTTCTAGTTTGCAAGCAGCTGATTTAATATTAACAAACAATATAACACAGAGAGCTTGGAAAAAAGCAACACTTGAATCCTGGGAGGCCACCCCCATGGCTGACTATATGAATACTGGAAGAAGAGTGGCAAAAAGCTAAGCGGATCGCAGGGAACGTAAGTCAGTAGGGAAGTAGAAGGATTGCAAATCTGAGTATACAAAAAAGCAACAGAAGAGAATTGAACTCAGGAGGTAAAAGGGCAAAGATTATATATGTATTATCTGAAGACTCTAAGTCTGCTCCAAACCCAAACCATAAACCAGAGTGTCTGTTGTGTGGACACAGTAGCTGACTATCATTTCTTGAAAATGAATGCTTATATCTGACAAAACACAAGCCCCACATACAGATGAAAACTGCTAACACCACCATCAGGCTGGTTTTAATAACAACAGTTTTTAGAATGAAGAGCTGCAAACAGACTTATTTTTCAAAATACAAAAAATTCTGTAGAATCCTTAGCATGCAAGGTCTCAAAGATTCCATCCCAGAGAAAGTAAAGATTTTAGTGCTTCCATATTTTTTTCCAGCACTATGCTACATATAATCATTTCAGGAAAAAATAGTCCTCAAGCATGTGATGAAAGTGATGAAATCCCTCAACAGAAAAGCTGCACATATAAACATATGGAAAACACAATTAGTAAACAATCCACAAGATGAAGTTTGTCCTCATTAAGCATTTGCCGAATAACTCAGGAGAAAAAAACTGTAAAATTTGAAGTCTGTTGTAAAACAGTTTGCAAACAAAATAAAAGGCTAAACCAGTGTAGCAAATGGTTTGCAATGAACTGTTCACCTCCAGAATACATCTTGGGAAACCAACTTCCCACTTCACCCTTTTTGAAAGGTATTTCATAACAGTATTTGAAAGTAATAATTTTGTTCTTTCTGCCTGTCCGAACTTGCTTTATAAACACCCTGCTTTCTCTGCTTCTTATTAAGTGCACATTTGCCCTTCATCAGTGGCATATCTACACTTCTGATTTTGTAAAGCAGTTCCCACAGAGGAAAGAAAGCAAACACATGCTTAACTAACTCCACTGAAATCAACCTAAGAATTTAAAACTAAGCATTTCTGCAAACATTATCTTAAATAAAAACGGACATAATCCTGTATATTCATGTTATCAAGAATTGTGATCTAAATGCTTCTCATTACATAAACACAGTCTTCAAATTCATTAACTCTTATCTATGAAGACGTTTTATGAAAACAAGTAAGCAGCCAAAATTCTTCTACACAGGTTAACTTGGGGACTGTCTTTGCTTTTTCAAACATCTTGTATTTGGAAGAAGAGGCTAAGTACCGTGGGCTTTTTTGTTTTGTTTTTAACAGAACTTAAAATGGCTTCCTGAAAAGTATTCCCTTGAGATCTTGCAAAAAGTGATCCTCGGGTGGTCATTTATCTCTTTTTCCGGAAATATTCTATTTGCTACACTTTCTGTGGGAATGAATAAGTATATTCCTTCCAGCGTCACCGGCTTTTTAATTCTGAGAGAAATCAACTTATTTCCAGGTGGATAATGCACAGAGGTTCACGAGGGCTTTTGCTGTGAGAAGGTACCCTGTCTGCACAGTAATGGACTAATCTACTGTACTGCAGTGCAGTTTCCTGAACTGACATCCCTATAAAGTCTGCTCTCGCAGCTAATGAGATGGGATTATGCAGTTCTGCATTTATTAACAGCATACAATTGCATTTCATATGCTGAATTTTCATCCCTAAATTTGGTGCCCAAGTGTTCCATAACGAATTAACAGCATCTGACTTACGTAGGCTTTTTTAGTATCTTTTGTTACCATTTGTAGTTGTGTAAAACAGTTTATTCAATTTGTTGCCCTGACAGTAAAAGCAGATATTAGAAGAACAGGATCTAGCGTACTGACAGTACCCTTGATCTTTTTTGCCCTAGTCATATAACACACCATTGTTGCTGTGGCTTTTTGATTCCTTTACACTACATGCTGTTGAAAAGTAGGTTCTTGGACCATGTTGTGTGGAAATCTATGCAAAAAGTATATTTGATAGGCAACATTTGCACTCATTACTCAAATGGGGGCTTTTAAATAAAAAAGGTTATGCATGTATACAAACAGATGGCCATTTATACTTTTAAGATGCCTACCTAAACATAGCTAGGATCTGTTACAGAAGTAAGAGTGGGATGTGTAACAAAAATAAGCACAGAACATTAACTGTAACAGAATAATGACTTATTGGTTTTATTACTACACTAACGAGCAATTAGTCTTCTGGTACAGGATGACCATCTGTCTGTTCCTAAGTTCACAGTTTGAAAGGATACAGAGAAAATCCCATTCAGGTGAAAGTACAGGACAAAGCACTGTCCCAAAAGATTTCCCAGGACACTGAGATCAATCCATGATTCACAGGGGTAACATCCAAGCTCCATTAGAAAGACAAGTCACCCTACCTTATTCATCTGTTGGTCTGAAATATTTACATGATCCACTATCTAGTGGTTTTAAAAGATAATCATGAAGACAGGATGAGTATTTTAGATAACTTGCAAAGTTAATGTTTAGAAAAACGGTAACTATTTTGACATTAAAATGATATGGGTCATACAGCAGGAAGGAACCCTATTAGCTAGGCCATCTCCTGAACTCAAGGCACGTTTAGCAATTCCTGGTCATTATTGGCAGACATTGTCTCCACCGTTTAAAACTCTATTATGGATACTCTACTGTCTCCCCCAGCGAATCCATTCGAGGACTTCTGTACCCTCTCATGATAAAGTTTTAATCTGCGTCTATCCTGAATCTTCACTGCTCAGATTTAAGTTCATGCTTCTTGACGTAAGCACTACAGATATGTGAGAACAGGTAGTGCCTTTTCAGCTAGAAAGTTTTTTCCATACTTGAAGATACTTAAGATCTCCTCCTACACTTTCCTCCACCTTCTCACGTCTGTCATCTTTAGGCTAAAGAAACTCCATTAACTATCTTTGAAGAATTATAGAAAAAGCAGGGAAAGAGAACTATTCTTATGCTCTCCTCTGAACCCTCTACCAACTGTTTGCATCCATCCTGATTTTTTTTCCTCAAACTGGGAATATGACTGTATTTAAGCTGAGTTGGAAGAATTATTTTATTGTATATATCTTATGTCTTACAAATGCTACCACTACTTATACAATACAGTGCTGCATTTGTGTTTTTTTCACAACAGAACAGTATTTTTGACTGCTCTTCAGCTTGGGAGCCTCAACTATCAGACCCTTTCAAAAAAAAAAGGAGAAAAAAAAAATTATTTCCTACCTTTGTTATGTGCTTGATAAACTCCAACTGCAATGTATACTTCTGACTGAACCATGGCTTTGATCTTTAGACCATTTCTTCCATTTGTCATGACGTTTTTTCAGTTACGAACCTGCCTTCCAAACTGCCCATTTCGTCCCAGCTGCATGCTACTGTGAAGTATAATAAGCATACTTTCTACTCCATTATTTGAACCACTAATGAAGATATAAAGCTGTACAAACCTCTGGACAGTCCCCCTGGAAAACCTGACTAATTCCAATTCAGTAGCAGATCATTGAGAACTACTCTCTGTGAACAGAGTATCCAGCCAGGTTTGCCTAAATTCTGCAATAGTTCAAGACCATTATAAGAAAGAAAAATCAGATTACATCAAAGACTTACTAAATTAAAAATAATATAAAGGAAGGGAGGCAAGTAGAGGTGTAAAATGAGTAACATATTCAACATATATTGTTGTGTACCTGACAGATGTGTGAAGCTTATAAATCTGTATGTCAGCTGGGCAGTCTTAAGACAGAAGGTGTCATGTCTGAGGGTGTATTTGTTTAAGAGAAAAGGCTACTTCTACAGCTTCAGACCTTATGATGTGATTTGTCTTCTTATTGCTAAGAAGAAGTAGTAGTCAGTAAAAAACCTATTAGTCTTTAGCTTTGTCCATACTTAACTTGTTAGTTATAAAGATGGTCGTATCTACACCTTATGATTTCTACTGTGCAAACAGCACAAGCATTTTCCAGGAAAACTTTAACAACTTACATGGGACTACATAATTAGAGAAAATTATTTAAAGAATGTACATTTAACTGGTCTAGCTTTGTCTAAAGTTGTGGAAAACTGCATTTGGCACACACAACCACCTATACATCAGCAACCAAACAAGATCAAACCAAGATCTTATCTTCTGAGTGACCTATATTACCTTTCAAAGTTTGATAACCATTTAGTTTTGAATGGAACTGAAAACCAATAAGCTTTACTAAAATTCCCAAATGTATCAAAATAAAGCCTCCATGCTGCAAATACACACATGTGTGTAAACTCAAGATATAAACAAACGTATCACTTTAGATATATTTATAATCCTATTTAAAGTAAAGCATATGAAACATTATTTGAAGGCTTAAATAAATAACTCAGATGGCTGATTCATTATATTGTTAAACCAACATAAATTTGGGCTGCTGCTAAATGAGGCAGTCCTGTTCTCAGCTTCCCACTCTGACTGTACTCTAGAGGTTTGGTTGGTTGGATCTGTGGTGCATGATGATTTAAAGCCAAATCAGTCTCCTGAACTGTCTGACTGCACAACCACAAAAGTATCAGCATGAGAGAGGCAGCAAAAAGGCTAGGACAGTCCTGTTTGGCAGCAACCCCACTGTGTATGTACTTCAAGTGATCATGGCACTGCAACCACACCAAGACATAAGACACCTTATTTGACTTTGGTCCAACAATTTTTTTCCAAAATGTCAGTAAGAAGGTACTGTAAAATATTGCTCAAAATGAAGTGCCATGTCATAGAAAAAAAATGTTTTGTCGTCCTTCTTTACCTTCCAAGTTTTTAATGAATTGTCTAATCTGTTTGCATTTTCAAGTGACTTATGTTGCATTACCTAATCTAAAAATGTTATTGGAGAGCTCACAAGCGAAAAGATGAGAAGTACGCTCTCAAGAGATAAGTATTGTATACTAAAAAAAAAATTAATAAAAACATGAATCAAGAAAAAATTCACTGAAGTAAAACACAACCTGAACTGTGATATAATATATTGTTCAAGTAATTGCAAAATGCCCAAGTATTCTACTTTTGCCTAGTAACAGTATCTATGGAATGGTTTAAATCCTATCAGTATTAATAAATACTCCTCATCCTCATAATATCAATCTAAGTTAAAGAAGTAGTTTCACATTATTAAGAAAATAAAGAAGGCAGCGCACGTGTAGAAGACTGAAATCCTAGGTGACTTGACTCTTTATTCTTACTGTAACTCTCCTCTACCTTTCTCTCCAGGGAGTTCCAGTGACATCTGCAAGATCAGTCTAGGATCATAGTACTTTTAAGCTGAACTGAAGACAAAACAAAGTTTTAACAGCTGCTCAAGGCCAGTCATTGAGCCAATAATCTAACAATTATCTCAAGGACCTCGTGTGTCACTAAACTCTGTTCAGCACATTCATCAGTAATGTGTCTATTAAAATTATCAAACACCTTAAGTATACGTTCTCTCATTCTGTCCCCATTGTGACTATTTCAAATGAAACGGAAATACATTTGTACCTTCACAGAAGTACAAATATTCTTTATTTCTCTTACCCATAACTTGTTTTTCTAATAAAATAGATTTAGGATTTATCAACTCTATTCCTCCTTTCTAGACCATTCCCTTATTTCTCAATGGACAATCTAAAAAAGTCTGGGGGTAGTCTTCTCAGCACTTTATTAACTGTCCTCCTGATCTGTGCAACACTTCATGTGCTCTAATTTAACTTAATCCTGCTTGCTTTAATTTAGGATTATCCACCATAATCCAGCCTCAGAGCAGAGTGGTGCAGTTGTGAATACGTACAAAGCAATAATAAAAGATAATTATTCTCCACCAGACTCCTCACTTCCCGTTTCAAACACCAAAGTCATAAAAACTACTTGCCCAGCCTCTGGGCGGCTCTGGGTCCCATTTCACCTCCTGTTTTCACTATCTGCAAATCTAAACAATTTGCTCCTTTTTCATTCTTTTATGTTCTTAACATAAGATCACCTCAGCACTGATCTCTGATAAACTCCACGTAGTGTCAGAAACCAGACTGAAGGGTAAACCTTCAACACCTCTGTAAGAGCGGAAGAGAAAGAATAGAAAACACAAACACAGCAAACAAGTTTAAGAATAGACTTAACACATGGACCTAGCAAAATTAGTCAGGAAAGAGAAGGGTCCAGGATCAGTTAATAACCTGAATTCAGGTTGCAACTTGACCTGAAGCTAGAGAGCTATTAAATCCCAATTCCTCACAAAGCATTGTGCTCCACACAAGGTGAAAAACAACCAAAAATTGTAGAGGGGGAATAAGAGAGAGGGAAATAAGGGAAAAGGAGAAGCAGAAAAAGAGAAATTCCTGACTCCTCCTAAGGTGCTGAGTAGGAATTCCACTTGCCTCCAGACACAGAAAGCCACAGCTTTTCTTGCTAATGGCCTGTTTTCTGTATTCTGTCTGATTTATCAGCTTCTGAGACCGACTCAGTGCAAGAAGCGTCTTAATATAAATTATAGAAGAGAAGGGGCACTCAGCTTGCACAGGCCCACCACTCCTTTCATGTAATACAGAACAAAACTGTTTTCACTTAGTTTAGTGAGACATTTGACCGTGATTTCGTCCTTTCAGGTTCTGCTGATGATCAAGTTTTTCCTTTACTGCTTCCTTTCCATTCCCTCTTTCATAACCCTGCACTGCCTCTTCTATTTCATTATTTTTGCTGTCCTCACCTCCTCCCTTGAAGTGTAACTTTCTCAAGTTACTAGCCTGCTACTCTAGCTGCTACCCTGCTCTTTCCTCTTTCCTTACTTACTTTCTCACCTTTCATATCACTGCCTTCTCCTTTCAGAATCTTACCCTTTTTTCCCAAGTTACTGACCATAGTCAGTTTTCACTGAGTAATACAGGCAGCATACATAGCATCATACATTTTCACAGAGACGCAATGTTTAAAAGCTTTACTGAATGGTTTTACTGATTACTAAATGCTATACTAAATTCTAAAATCAACACTCGAACAGTTAAATACTGACACCCCGCTGGCCTCTAGCAGGCAGAGGAAAATAAAGCTGCTGTTCTTTGTCATAAGTTAAAGCAGTTAACTGTTTCCTGGGTGGGTTCAAGCCACTATATATAACGTGTGCATTCATCCACAACCAGTGCTGACTCAAGACTTGTACAACTACCAAGTAAAAATATGAACATCACCTTTAATTTAGATCTAGTAGAGCCGTTAAATGACTTTGAAACTGATGACAGTGAGCTGTTTCAGAATGAGAAACTGAATCAAGTCATTACAAAAATAGCTTACCAAAGCATAACTCAGTGCTGTCCTCTCTTCTCTTTAGTCTACATGGATATATAGACTATCAGAACAGATGAACAAAAGGCAACAAGAAAAAAATTTAAAGTATATTTCATAGCAAAACACTTCATTATTACATGAAGCATCAACCTCCAGAAAAGTACGATTCTGAACCCTCAAAAAGATGAAATTCTCTTTCAGGAACATGTAACACGTTTTCCTTTAAGGTGATATTTAAAACAGGGAAACTAGATTTTTATGGGAGAAGTTCTTATTTCAGTCAAGAGATTGTTTTAGATATGTGTATACAGACCAGTTAACTCACTTTCTAAAGCCACAATTTCTCATACTTTACAACACACCCAAGCTCTAGTTCACTTGAAATTTAAGATTCGGAACTTTATCTGCAGCCTCTTCGGAACATTGGCCACAGCACAATATGAGATGTGGAAGAACAGAACATCTGTAGATGGAATTCTCAGCTAGAATATCCCTTAATCAAATTGTGTTCATGGACAAGTCAAGTCAAAAAGCCGAACATACGAACACAAGATACTCCATCAACATCCTTAACTACTTTGTCTAACTTTGTAAGACTGAAGCTCCCTATGCTGGCTTCTTAAACATGCTACAATGCCAGCATGCTCTGTCTCATCAGTGGCCTCTAAAAACAAGATGTTATAATAATCCCATATTGAAATAAAGATAACAAAATACATTAAAATATAAAAATACATTAAAATATAAAAATACATTAAAATATAAAAATACATTAAAATATAAAAAAAAATAAAATAACAATTGTGCAACAATAAATAAGTAGGAAAGATGCATCCTAGAATTGTTTAGTCAAAAGTTTTCAAAAATATTAACTTGAAGTGGCCAAGACAACCTAGTAGAGTATGACTGCTGAAAAAACGTCTGCTCCTTGATGGAAATGGCATTGATTGGCTGGGCTTAAACAGCACTGTGCGTATTGGTGAAAGCCTACATTTATTTCAAAAATCAAAAAAACCTATTGTGTGCATAGCTTAATGAGTATGGTCTGAATGCAAACTTATTTTGCTTAAAGAAATGAGCTTGAGATCTGACTGCCATGGCTACATAAACTTGTTTGTACTTTCCAAGACTTTGAAACCTCATTCAGTAAGTAAATGACTATTATTTCGTAACAAACATCTTGTCAAACTAAGTCAAAAAGTATAAATCAACTAAGGTTGACTAAGATTTTTAAGAATTTTCTTATTTCATGACAGTATTACACAGCGATTGCTTCTAAAACAGAGAGTGGCTAGATGCATGTCAGTGCCAAATAAAGAAAGGCAAATAAGTAACAGTTTTAAAAGTGTTAACTGATGGAAAGCTTTCATGATGACATCTGCTTGTGTACATTCCTGAAAGAAGAAATTTAGAGATCAGGAGAGTTTTATTTCAGTGTTTTAGCAAAAAGGATCAAGTAAAACAAAATACACTGCGGTATTGCACACGAGAGGAAAGACTTAAAAGTTATCCAAGTTCTAGAAATTTGGTTAGACAATTAAATTTGTCAACAACTTCCAATGGAATGGGCACAGCAATTGACATTTTACCAAGACAAAAATAAACATTTCTGTTTCTCAATTTTGTTAACATTTTACGCAAACGGGAAGTCTTCCAAAGTACTATCTATTTCAAGGGCACGTGTGTGAGAACGTATGCTCAAGGGCAGTGCAAAAGCTCAGGGATAGCATCAGGAACAGCTAAGTAGGCCAAGGGACTCAGATAGCTGTGAAGAAAGCCGGGGTGCACAAAGCAGATTTGGTTGTTGCAATTGTGTCCGGGTGGTCTTGTGGTGGTTTCTTAGCTCAACAGAAAAAGAGAAGTTTTCAACTAGCAACATAAATGACAAGGAAGGACTGGTTAAAATAGCTTAAATAAAAAAGGTATCAATAAGGCAATATATTACATGAGTTGGTCCTAATCCAGTAAAATAACATAATATAATGCAACCACAAACATTTCTGAGAATTACAGGTATGATACACTGAGGACAGTTGACAGTCCTCAAAAGTTAACAGGAATCAGCATATAGTGAAGGGGCAAAAACATCTTACATGAAAAAGGGAGGAGGTTACCCAGAACACAAAACTTTTCTAACAAATGAAATTACTAAAATTTCTGCTGTTATTCCTTTTCATCTTAGATGTCCACCCTCAGATGAAAATGTAAAAACGTGAAACACAAAGCAGAAGAAATGGAAGTTTGCATATGAAATTAAGATCCTCTTGAAATATAGCACACCAGCTAACATTCTTTTTTCCCTTCCAGAACACCAACGGTAATACTTCAGTTTCAGGTGCGCCTATTCTTACATGTACAGTTCATCAATTTCAGTAGCTCCATGTATTAATCAGCTAAGCAAAGTCAGGAGTATACTTTCCTGTTTAAGGGATTTGAGTTTGAAGAAAATGTATCTCATCTCAAAAAAAAGAAAAAAAGGCACCTTCATCCATTCTGTTCTTATTCACACAAGCACTTAAATACAATCTTAAAATTCAGGACCTACTATATTAATAAACTGGAGCTTAGCTAATATTAACATAGGTAAAGATTCCCAGGTAAGGAAATGCCCCACTGAAAATGAGTTGCAGCCTTATAAATATGCATGATAATACTGTCTGAAATTTCTCAAATCACAAGCTATACAACTTTCCATTCAACATTAGAGATTTATCTGACCATCTAGTTGCCAAATTCTTCCTCAAGAACGAAGGTGTGAAAGAATTAATTTTACAAGCATGCTTCCTGTACAAAACTTTAACATAAAAATTGCAACTGAATTAAGAAGTAGCTACAGAAATGTTCAAGGTATGTGCACATATCAGGATATCACAGAAAATTATCTTCCATGTTGTCAGGTCACTGCTGACCCATATTATAATTTGAGAGGGACAGCTTTGGGGACAATAGACAAGAATTAAGTCACATGCAATTTTGAAAGCCTTATAACTCAGCAGAAGGTCTTACCAATCTACGTAGCAAAACTTTTCCCAACCTCTACCTATAGTTTTCTCTACAGAGAAGAAAGGCCCATTTGTATTAATTTTAACTAGGTTCTCTCAAGCATGTTTAAAACTTTTTTTTTTTGGATGTAAATCAAGAGTGTGTTATAGAACAGTCAATGTCTATAATAGGAGTGGTATTTGCAAGGCTTTTGATTGGTGAGTAAATCACAAAAGAGTTCAGGTGGTGTTACTTTCTCTTGGTGTACTTTGGTCCAAATTCAGCATTATAAAAATTGATTTTTTACCAGTTTTGCTCAAAATTTATGTATCTTCATGAGGCATGAAATTCTAATTTCATTGCCCTACTATTCACTAAGGAATCTTATGAGAAAAAAATATGGTTTTGATAACTGCATTTGTGTATAATTTACTGTATTGTACTATATTTACAGTATATTGTTTACCATCCATTTTGTCTCCAAATGATCCACATAGAGTAACTGTCTGACATTGGTACCAGGTGAAGGTATTTAGATGCCTAAATATATAGCCAGGTGCCTTAGTAGGATTTCTACTGCACTTGGTTAACAACTTTAAATGAATAATTATCCTTAAAAATTGATATGTTACTATAAGGGATAGTGTCCTCTGCCTTTGTGCATTTGCATCACTAGCACAGTTTCTGCTAATGGGAATCTGCCCTTCGATCGTTAAAAGGCAGAGATGCTTTATTTTGACAGATAGATGTAGATAAATAAGAAAATGATGATTTTTAAATTAAATACTCTTTTGTCTATTGAACATCATAGACTATTGAAGATATGCTTCTGAATATTGCTTAAGCACATGCTGTATGTAACATGCTAGTTTTTACCCCGTCATCTTTCGTTAGTGCCTCTGTGTTTTTTCTCCTAACAAAGAAAGATGTCAAGTTCTAAGGGGGAGACAACAGGAACAGTCATTCTGTGGCAATGTTCAATAAAAACCTCTAACACTGAGTTACGGAAAGACAGGCCTCTGTCATCAGTTCTTTCTCACTATCACCAAATGCCACAACAGAGTAAGAGTTACCACACCTCTAATGGTTTTCAGAACAAATTGCATAGAGTCTGTACACACCCATGCTATAAATCTCAGCTAGCAGACAGTGTTTGTATTTCACTATAGGTTTATATCATTTACTAGTGATACTGTGCAAGTAGATCTCTCTTGAAAACACTTACTTCTAAATTAACTGATAATCATTAAGTAATAATTACTCAGTTAAAAGAAATCAGAAATAATTTGAAAAAAATAATATTGCTTTTGCCACTTTACAGAAATAGGAATGGATAAAGTAATAAAATGGCCACATGAAGTCATCTTGCTGGAAGTATGGAAGTATTGGGACCATGTGTTTGAAACCTATATTCCACCAAAGCAGTGAAATACTGGAGCAGCAACCTGGCAATTTGGCATTCACCTGCACACTCATGAATCATTTATCTGAATTTCTGAAATGTCCTCTATTAGAAATGCCTGTCCCTTGGAGCCATTTATGGATTCAGAGAAAATGAGTTACGATTATGACTAACGGAGTGAAGAAAGACTGGAAGAGCATCGTAAGTTGAAACAAAGGAATGAGTCAACACTGGGGGAAAAAAAGGACTAATATTGGAACTAAGAACTCAAACAAGAAATACTAAATAGGACAAAACTTGTAAGCATGTCAAGAACAGAAGAAACTAATGCTAGCATCAACTAACAGAGCTGCCCCAAAATTATTAACACTGATTCTATGGAAACATTGCTTTAGAAGGAGGAACCTAATCAAAGGTCAAAATTAAAAGCACTGTATTAGCCTCAGCCAGGCTATGCCTGAACCTTTCACTCGATGACTAATGTTAATGCAGCTTTGAAATATAAAATCTATCCTAACAAAAAAGATACACTCAAGCTAATGTAGCACGTGGCCCACTCCTCAAGAACTCTTTAATTCCATTCAATTACCTTAGTTGTTGTTCTTTAAAGAGAAGCATTTTCCATTTCAGCTATATTTCTTTACCACTCTTTTCCAATAGCAGAAGTCCCTTACGTTAAAGAAAAACATCAGAGAACTGTAGGAAGAGCAAATAACTTGCCAAAGAAATCTTACAAACATTTTACTGTTGCCTGTTCTAATCTCGTTAGCATTCTTTATGTAGGATTTCTGTAACATGCTGCATTTGACTAGAGGCCTTGTCAGATCATGAACATTTTATTAAAGGAATTCTCTCCATTCTGCTAATTTGACTTGTGTATCTTACACTGTTAAATTTAGATTATACTGGAGCAAGACCAAAGTATTTTAAAACTGCAATTTTAAATTAAAGTAACTAACCGCTGACAGTCTGCTTTATTCACTCACTGGGGCACACCATTTTCTAACCGAATTCAA
Source organism: Phoenicopterus ruber ruber (assembly GCA_009819775.1). Classification (NCBI taxonomy): domain Eukaryota; kingdom Metazoa; phylum Chordata; class Aves; order Phoenicopteriformes; family Phoenicopteridae; genus Phoenicopterus; species Phoenicopterus ruber. The sequence goes on from CM020221.1 coordinate 5,924,245, forward strand.
CTTAGAGAAAAATGAGAATATTTACATAAACTTAAACCAGATAAAAGCTCTGTGGCAATCACTGACTACACTGGATTTAAGCCTTTTCGTGCCTGTTAGTAACTGTTGTATTTCTATTTTGTCTAGACATAATTTTCTCAGTTTCTTGGAATGCTGAAAGTTGCACTGAAACACGGAATGGTAGGTACCAAGCCTTTAATGACATGTGACACATGTGACACAACACAGAGAATACACTCTTTTTCTTTCCCCAACATAGGTTGTGACTGAACCCTGAATTAAACCTAAACAAATGAAAGCCAGAGATAATGCCGATTAGTGACGTGCATTATAAAATGTGTTATGTTCCAACTACCCATTTTGAGAATTCAAATTGTGTACCTAGTGCGGGTTCTGCTAACTACAGATACACTGTTGCCTTCAAAGGTTGTATTTCTAGGTATGTCTAGACTGTGAAATACAGTACCCTTCCTAAAAAAGGAGTTTTAAAGGCTGAAGTGAAATATACTTTTAATGGAAATATAACATTATCAAAAGAAGTATTTTTAGGACTTTGAAGAAAAATTTCATTTTCTACCATTGCATTGGCTCCAGTTGTTGTTCCTCTCTGTCAAAGGCTATCCCCTGCCTCCACTCTAACAACATTCCTTTTTCTAGATTTTTAACCCTTCTCTATGCTTAACCACCTCCCTGCTCTCTCATAGATTTCTTCACTGTACATTACGTGATCCTGCAAGGATCAGAATATTTCTAAGGGTTTTCATTCCTACTCCATTTTCCTGTCCCTTCACTTTTCTAGGCCTGTAGCTACTAGCTTATATACTCGCTCTTTGGTGATTATAGAACAATGTAATTCTACATTAACCTTCCTTACAAACTAAGTACTTTCAAGATCCATTTTCCTCATGACAAATTTTGATAACCTTAATATTTAAAAATGTTACACTTCGGTAATGAGATTCGAATGTTTCTAAAAACACTTTCTATTCATGTGGGTTTTACACTGCAATCACAAATTCACGAACTACCAAATATTAATTTCATTTTCTACAGCCAGATGGGAGTCGTTTCCCATGTGCTTATTTAATGAATTTCACCGTTAATTAGAATAGTTTGCCAGCGGTGATCAATAAACATTTTGGATATTTACAGAGTAAGCGTTATGAAGAACAGCCACAGACTAAAAGGACAGAGGGAGGGGAGAGACTGTAAGATTTTATTAGCTTAATTAACAACAGTTTCATAACCTTCACAGAATACGAATGTTTCTAGTACCTAGTGATTTACTTCCCCCCCCACCCCTCCCAGTAACTATCCCACCCTCATAAGCAAAGATCACTTCAATTAAAATCACAATTAAAGCATTTTTTTTTAATTTTAGAACAGACACGCATAAGGACTTCTGGTTTGGGGGGAGTTCAGAATCCAAATCAAAGTCAGAAACAAGCATAATCTGTACATTCACAACAGGAAGAATTCTAAATACAAAAAGCTCCAGATATAGCATGCTGTCAAAAATCTGACTGGGGTCCAGATTTCACATTTGTACTATTTCTTTTTAACAGAACAATCAAACCTCAGGAAGAACATTCAAGCAGTGAATGCAACAGGTGCCTGGACATACTGGATGGAAAATGCAAGCGATACAGGATCTTTGATGTGCTCAGATTATGAATTTTCTGGGTACACGCAAATCAACTGTACTATACTGGCTCAACAGGATTGTGGTACGCACATCAAATCCTATGTATGTGAGCCTGTTACTTTTAACAGATCTCTGATTTTCTCAGCTTGACCATCTTCACATATTCTGACAAAATTGAAGTAGACTGGCATGACAGCAAACATTGTTAAACTCATAAGTGGGATGAGGGCAAGAGAAGATCTTATTGCAGATGACTGACTAGTTTAGGTGGATTCAAAACTACTGGTGTCACTAAGTGGTCAAATACCTAATTACTGTTTGCTTACGTGCATGATACAAATTATAAATAGTTTTTATAAAAAATGTTTGACCTAATGACTGGACAAATGGCACACCTCTGACTGTGACAGAAAACAGGATTTTACACCATAAATAAACATAATACCTACAAACATTCTAAACTGAGAATTTTCTGCAAAGGGCAGAGCTCAAGGCACAGGGCACATAACAAGCAGATCTGATTATATCTGGTTTTGTCCTTGCAGGCAGGAAAGATGCAGAAACACTAAAAAATTCAGAGGAAAGGAAATTACACAATAGGACATTTTTTTTTTTTTCTTCTGGGAAACAGTATGCAAATTCAAAGAGCAAACATTATTTTACTTTATCCAGCCACTCAAAACAGTACACATGGAAGTTTCTTCTCATAAGCAGTTCAGGGAGACTGAGTTATTCACAATAAGGGGAATCAGTACTCTTTAAGTTATCACCCACACTTTAGAATCACGTCTTTATGCTCAATTAGCAATCTGCAATTCTTAAATAAAGATAAGCAATTTAATCCTGTATGATGTTCCCAGATTTTCATATCCATTCTGATTGCTGTAATGCTGTAATGCTGTAAATGCTCTGTTCACAATTTCTACGCTGCATCCACTTCAACCTTGTTGCTTATATGGTATTTCATATGAAAATAAAGCATCTGCATAATTAGCCATCTACTATCACAACTGGATTAGAAACACAAAAGAAACAAGTGACTTTGGGAAATGCAGAAGGAAAAACCCCACTTCCACACTTTTTTCCTCTTCTCAACATTAAAATGAAACTGCACTTTGAGAATGAGCTGCCGCTTACTGACACGAAACTTGTGAATTCATAAGTGTAGCATAATCGTTCATTCCCTCAATGCAGTAGGTTGCCTTAAGCCTATTTCTTTGCAAAAAAATGCAAGAACAAGAATCACATATTAATTCCAAGAAATCAGCAGAGAATTAGACAGCTGTATTTCTGCACATGAATTTCAGAGTCAATTCCAGTAAGATGAAAGAAATAGATCTTTAAGTAAAAGGGATTAAAAGTGTAACTTAAAAATAACCAATTATATAATTAAGACCTAATGCAAACTACTTAAAAAAATAATTCTATAGCTTAAGTTTTTTATACTCAAACCTTTTATTTGGCTTCACTTAATTCACATCAAGCTCAGATTCCACTCCAAGTTGCATACTGCAGGTTTCATACTGAGTACAAAGTGAAAGCCTGCAAAGCAGTCCTCAAGGCATGAGCTTTGCAGCTACCGCAGCTGGTGTAACTGGCACATAAGCTGTGCTGGACACCTTTTAGCTCACAATCAAGGTGGACCAAAATAAAGTTTAAAGCAGCTTTAGCCCTGTTTCCTCAAGGAACAGAGATTTGATTTCCAAAGCACTGTTTCTACCAAGTAATTTTGTTCTTCACAGCAAATAAACCTTCAACTGAGCATTTAATTTTTTTCTTCCAGTAAACGTCAATGTCCTGAAATTCAGTCCGTAAGTCTTTTTTTTATCACTATTGTAATAATCAAATTTACTAGTTATTTTTAATACACGTTTATAATACAAGTAATTTTAATCACCATTGTAATAATCATCTAAGACTGAAACAACTACATTGGCAGTTCTATCACCACACACTTCTATGAGGTCAGCCTTAGTGTCTGTGGCAGAAGCCCAAAGTTGTGAAATCTGGATTGTCACTACAATAGCTACTGTCCTCTATACCTCAAATATTTAACAGCACTTGCTATGTATTACCCCTTTATAACTGCATGTGACAGGCTAAGGCACATGCAGCATTAATGACTCCAAATAACTAACTAGCTTTGTTACTTCAACAACTGCTGTTTCATTTATTATACCTGCCGCCTCAACCATCTTTTTTTATTTCATAAAAGTACCTTAGTTAAGTTTTCTAAATTAGAACATTAAATGAAACAGTAAGTTTTTGAAAAGATGCCCCCTCAGAAATAAGGAAGTATTAAAAATGGGCATATAAAGCACAGATTTGAAGGAGACTGTTCTCAGTAAATGAACAGACATTAACAAGAAATGCTAGTGTAGTTATTTCTGAGCCATATTTGTGTATCTCAGCTAAATTTAGAGAAGCAGCTATTAAGATCTGGGAGTACGATATTAATTTAAAAACAACCTGATTCTAATAAGAATTGTTAGGGACAGGTAGTAACAAAGAAGGTAGCTGTTCGTGTTTGCTATTATTAAGTCTCAATTTGCCAGTATCATTTTGCCAACAAGTAAAAGAAAGTAGCCTTCCCCTTTCTACTTCATGCTTTTGAAAGCTATAATTATTTGGATCTTCTAAAGTTGCTTCTATAATGACTTCATTGTCTGCAACTCAGATTATCTTTAATTACAAAAACTGGAATGCAACTTAATGATAATTAACAGTGTTTTCAAATTAACATAATTCCTTTTCAATCGTAAGTAATCAGACATAGCCATTTCCTCCTAAGTAATCTGTAATGGCTTCAGAAGCTTCTTCTGTTCACTAGAAATCTGAGTATTTTTTTTTTTAACAATATTAGAGAGGACTTTTAGCCTTCTAATCCCTATTGCTGCAATATCTCAAACCCTCTATATTAAAATGATAAAAGGTCCATGCTGACTTACAAGTTAACTTCTTAAAACTGGGATTTTGCCTTGCCAGATCCCCAAATAAGCTCTGTGATACCAAACAAGTATCAGACACCAAGCATCGTAAATTTTCAAGATAACTTCGTAACATAAAATAGAAGTTCAGTACAGTAACTTCTTTCCTACTTTCCAAATATAATTTATTTTCTCCAAGCAGTCACTACCAAACAAATCACTTTTTAATGGTCTATGACTTTTTTTGCTTTATCCCAATACACCATAAGAGTCACGTACTACAATTGTGGATTGCCTAAGACCTTTCTGGGTGCCATGGTTTAACCCCAAATTGTAACCCAATACCATGCAGCCGCTCGCTCATTCCCCCCCTCCCTGCTGGGGTGGGGAGGAGAACTGGAGAGAAAGGAAAACTCACGGGTTGAGATAAAAACAGTTCACCAGGACAGCAAAGGAAAAATATAAAAATATATTAATAATGATAATATATAAGGATAATAGAATATATAAAACAAACAATACACAATTTCTCACCACCCAACGACCGATACAGCCCATCCTGAGCAGCAGGCAGGGAGCAGGGGTATTCCCCCTCCCCAGCTATCCCAGAACAGCAAGTTCCAGGGAGAGCAGGCGAGGGAACAAACAGCCAAACGAACGAAAAACAAAAAGGAAAAATAGGGAAACAAAAAAGCAACCCAAAGGGAAGCTTAAGGATTAAGGCACCAAGGGTCTAAAAGCCTAGTGGCCCACCGACCAACCCTCACTTATACCGGGCATGACGTCTATGGTATGGAATACTCTCTTTGGCCAGTTTGGATCAACTATTCTGGCTCTACCCCTCCCAAGTTTTTGCACCTGCACATTAGCAAAACCTGGGAAGCTGCAAAATGTCCTTGGTCGTTTAGCAGCAACCAGCAACATCAGTGTGCTATCACCGTTCTTCTCACACTAAATCCAAAACACAGGAGCTTCTTAAGACAAAACTAGCTCCATCCTGGCCTAAACCAGGACACTGGGCAGCATCTCATCCTCAGGACATCTCTCCCTTCTTCCTATAGTTTGGAACAAATGTTACTTGCTCTTCTCTAGGTTATGTTAGGATCACATAACTCAAGCACAGCTTCTCAGAATACCACTGTGGTTTACAGTCACTAATTGCCACTGGGAAAGCACTAAATATTTTCTTGAAGAGATGTCAATTCCCCAGACATCATATTGATTTGCTTTCTTGATCTTATTTACATATTTACATTTCTAACAATTGCAGGTTCCTCTGATAATGTCAGTCGCTACCATGGTGGGTACTCCGGTTCTCTTTTGCTGTCTTCTTTAAAAATGATGGCCTCTGTCTTGTGCTAATTACAACTTCTGGTCTGATTCCATGGAATTTTTAGAAAGCATATTGACAGATCCCATTTTCAGACCTCCCTGTCTCATAGTTCACAAATATTGACTTGACATACATGATTGCTGCTTAATGGAAGCATCTTCCAGTAAAGATCTCAAAATCTCATGAAAGTCAGATTAGTATTCCAAAACAACTACATTATTTGAAAATGATGGTCCTGTTTTGCTTTGCTAAGGTAATTTTTTACTTGACCAAATTTTACCTCTACGACCAAAGTAAGCTTTTAAATTCTTTTTTCTTACATTTCTTCACATATCTTACAGTAATCCTAAAGATGTTTATGCAAATAACTCCTTATTTGTGACCAGTGTAAAACAACTGCAACTCTCTACATTTTATCAAGCCTAAAGAGCCTCCTTTTTTTTTTTAACACCAATTTAGTTAGCCATATTGTTCTAACATTTTAACTCACTTTCTGAAGAGTCTCTGTCTCAACCATAAGCTTGTGCGTTGTTGTATGCATTCAATCTGAGGAGAAAGAGGTATATAAAACAATTAAAATCAGAAGACAATGTATAGCCCTGGACTTGTCTCTATGGTGCCATCTAAACAATTGGGCTAAAAAGTGTGCCTTCAAGCAATGCACTTCTCACCTGCATTTAGTCACAATCTTGATTATACTATTGCATGATGACTGTACCAATATTCTCTTTGAAAATGTTTCGTGTCTTGTTATTTCATCTAATTTCACAGCACTTTAGTTGCAGAGCATCGCTAAACTAACCTCCTCAATTATCCTATTTGTAACAGTCTATTCAGTACTCACCACAGTACTATGAACTTCACTGAGTTTCAGTAAAAGTTTGCTCATTCCAGGCTTTCATATTACTGCCTTGGATAATGTATTTTTAAAGTATAGCTCCCTACACTTGTCAGCCTCTTCTATACTGCAGCTAAAGAGTCACAATAAGAAGAATGTTATCTTCTCTACTAATACGTAAAATGATACAGTATTCTTCCTAAATTTATTACAGAAATATAACTTGCAAGCCTTGCTGTGTAGGTTGAGGGTGTTTTCTGGACTGCATAAATCTTTACTACTCATAATTTGAGTCATGCATCCTCCTAGAACTCAATTTCTAACTACATCATGGCACTCCATAAGCAGCTAAGGCAACACCAATTTGAGGCTCTCCTTGAAATGTACCATTCATGGCATCTTTAATGAGACTACGACAATCCAATCTATATGAAAGCTTGCAAAGCTTTCCTACATAAAGATCTGACAGTAGATAATGAAAAATCCTCACTCTGGGTAGTTTCTTTGTTATGTTTTGGTTGTTTTTTTTAATTTTAGAGTTTTATGCCTTTTCCTTGAATTCATTATTTTAAACTCAGTGACTGAGTGTGAATTTTTTATACTGGCTCCCAGACTGCCCTTTGCACCGAGTTTACATATACTCTGATCATAGCAAGTCCTCATTTCACATTTGTAACAGTTGTACAACAGGACCCTACCAAAGAACTTTATTTCATGCCATATTTTACATATTTCCTAAGAAGTGATGATAACATTTCAGAACACAATATGAGTCTATTTTCCTTAAGAGATAATGCTCGTTATTCAAAAATCCTGCCAAGATCACCACATGGTTGAGAACTCCAGAATGACAGTGCAAAAGGCAAAATAATACACTTCTAACTCAAACATAGGAAATAAGGTAAAAATGAAAGTAAATACACTATGATCCATCAGAATTTGCTGTAGCGATTACTAGGAAATTAAACAAATACTAAGTAATTAAAAGCTGCAGTTTTCTCCTTCACAAAGCACGCTATCTTACATATTAAAAATAAATGGCAATATTTAAATAAATTAGACTTTTAAATTTACAAGTGACAGAGACAAGAAACTAGTCCTTATACAAGGAAATTTCCACAAAACTCGCCGGGAAGCTTTGACCATTTTAAAAAAGGTACCTGGGCCAAAGGAGAAAGAAAACCAGTGAGTCTTAGAAGATGAATGTGCAAAGGAAGAGATTCTTAATTAACTATCTAAACTCTTCTTGCTGCATTTATGATTTTATACAGCACTGTGGGAGACAGAATTCAGAAAGAGAGAGAGGGAGAGAGCATGCGTGACAGAGCGCGAGTGAGTGAGCACTAGCACAGGAGAAACGGGGAAAATTTCTTAAGCACTGACTAAAACAAGTTTCATCCTACAGATGGGATACTAAGGTACATTGAGTGGTGGAGGGAGCGATCACAATGACAAAAGGATTTTCTTGTTTAGCACTACTTTACCTTTTCGTAGCTTTTGGTTAAAGCAGCTGGAACAAAAAGAAGCCACAATATATGAACTTGGTCAAAAAAACAGTAAGAGCAGGACCCTACCTCACTTATGAGGGACCCCATTACAGGACCATGTAAAAACATGAGAGATTAGGCAAGAGCCAGTTGGCCTTCAAGTAGAAAAGATATTCAGTTGTTCACTTACAAGATTTGCAGACTGTCATAAGGTTTTAGAACCTTCTCTTTTTATTCCTCCTTGTTCTCTGCTCTTAAGAATGACACATTGCTGTCACAGTACTTCGTTCCCTATTTCAACTTACGTCACACAAAAAAGAAAAAAAGTTTATACAGTGATTACAGGAGACTCAAATGACAAAGTTTCTGGAAGTTTGGGTTGGTTTTTCTTCCTCTAGTTAGCAAAAAAAAAAAAATCTGCTTAAACTCTATTAAATATAAAATTCCATAAAATAGACTAAAAAAACCTAGCTACCAGCCACCTTGCTAACCAAAGAAAGGTTGTAGCATAAACTGTTAGAACACAGCTTAAATAGAGCACAAGAGCCCTCGATCCCCGGGTATAAGAAATCAGGCAAGGAAGACGAGACCAGCATGGATGAGTCGAGACTTGCTGGTCAAACGAAAGGGTAAGAAGGAAATGCAGAGGCAGTGGAAGCAGGGACAGGTATCCTGGGAAGCGTATAGGGACGCTGCCTGGTTGTGTAGGGATGGGGTCAGGAAGGCCAAGGCACAGATGGAGCTGAACTTGGCAAGGGATGCAAAGAATAACAAGAAGGGCTTCTACAGGTATGTCAGCCTGAAAAGGAAGGTCAAAGAAAGCGTACCACCCCGATGAGCAAGACTGCCAAACTGGTAACAACGGCCGAGGAGAAGGCTGAGGTACTCAATGACTTCTTTGCCTCAGTCTTCACTGGCAACCTCTCTTCCTACACCTCTCGAGTGGATAGATCGCAAGACAGGGACTGGGGGAGCAAAGTCCCTCCCACTGTAAGAGAAGATCAGGTTTGTGACCACCTGAGGAACCTGAACATCCATAAGGCTATGGGACCTGACCAGATGCATCCCAGAGTCCTGAGGGAATTGGCTGATGCAGTTGCCAAGCCACTCTCTGTGACGTTTGAAAAGTCACGGCAGTCAGGTGAAGTCCCCAGTGACTGGAAAAAGGGAAACACTGCACCCATTTTTACAAAGGGTAGAAAGGAGGACCCTGGGAACAACCGACCTGTCAGCCTCACCCCTGTGCCTGGGAAGATCATGGAACAGATCCTCCTAGAAGTGATGCTAAGGCACATGGAGGACAGGGAGGTGATTCGAGACAGCCAGCATTGCTTCATCAAGGGCAAGTCCCGCCTGACCAACCTAGTAGCCTTCTACAATGGAGTGACTACACCAGTGGATGAGGGAAGAGCTATGGATGTCATCTTATCTGGACTTCTGTAAGGCCTTTGACACAGTCTCCCACAACATTCTTCTCTCTAAATTGGAGAGATACAGATTTGATGGGTGGACTGTTCGGTGGATGAGGAATTGGTTGGATGGTCACATCCAGAGGATAATGGTCAATGGCTCAATGTCTGGATGGAGACCAGCGACAAGTGGTGTCCCTCAGGTTTCCGTCCTGGGACCAGTACTCTTCAATATCTTCATCAATGACATAGACAGTGGGATCAAGTGCACCCTCAGCAAGTCTGCAAATGACACCAAGCTCAGTGGTGCGGTTGACACACCTGAGGGATGGGATGCCATCCAGAGGGACCTGGACAAGCTCAAGAAGTGGGCCTGTGTGAACCTCATGAGGTTCAACAAGGCCAAGTGCAAGGTCCTCCACGTAGGCTGGGGCAACTCCCGGTATCAATACAGGCTGGGGGATGAAGAGATTGAGACAAGCCCTGCCGAGAAGGACTTGGGGGTGCTGGTGGATGAAAAACTGGATACAAGCCTGCAACGTGCGCTCACAGCCCAAAAAGCCAACCGTATCCTGAGCTGCATCAGAAGAAGTGTGGTCAGCAGGTCGAGGGAGGGGATTTTCCCCTTCTACTCTGCTCTAGTGAGATCCCACCTGCAGTACTGCGTCCAGCTCTGGAGCCCTCAGCACAGGAAAAACATAGATCTGTTGGAGCAGGTCCAGAGGAGGGCGGCCACAAAAATTGATCAGAGGGCTGGAGCACCTCTCCTATGAAGACAGGCTGAGAGAGTTGGGGTTGTTCAGCCTGGAGAAGAGAAGGCTCCGGGGAGACCTTACTGCGGCCTTTCAGTACCTAAAGGGGGCTTATAAGAAAATATGGGGACAGACTTTTTAGCAGGGCCTGTTGTGATAGGACAAGGGGTAATGCTTTTAAACTAAGAGAGAGTAGATTCAGACTAGATATAAGGAAGAAATTTTTTACAATGAGGGTGGTGAAACACTGGAACAGGTTGCCCAGAGAGGTGGTAGATGCCCCCATCCCTGGAAACATTCAAGGTCAGGCTGGACGGGGCTCTGGGCAACCTGATCTAGTTGAGGATGTCCGGGCTCATTGCAGGGGGGTTGGACTAGATGACCTCTAAAGGTCCCTTCCAACCCAAACTATTCTATGATTCTATGCTAAGTAGTTTATGAACAACAGCAGAGTTCAGAGTGAATTATAGTTACCTGTTATTAAATCTCTAAAAAGAACTCAGGATGTATCAGAACTAACAGCTGCCTAACAATCCTCTTAAGACTTCTCTCTGTAGCACAATGCTAGAAGATTGGGATGTGGAGGTGAATAACCCTTCAGAAGAGTTCACTGTTGGCCTGGTCCTGTTCCCATAAACTTAAATAACATTAGCATTGAGCTGAGGTCAAATGCTTTTGACAATCCAGCTTTAAAGGGTACTTTTGGCACATTTTCAAAAAGGACGCTTCTGCTTCGATGTACATCTTGGAGACAAAAACTCTGCTTTATACTTCATGTTGGCCCTCCGCTGGTACAGAGCAGAATCTAGAAAATTGTTTCCAACACCGTAGCAGTCTACTTATACTTTGATAATTCCTCTTCAGAGATTTTCTTTTACAAAGTATGTTATATAAACATATACAGCCAGTACAGATTTCTCAAGCTGAATAACAGAGAGCTGAAGCATAAGGTAAATCCCCAGGCAGAATGCCATTACAAGTTACTATGTTGTAGGTGCTTTATTTCTTGAGAGCTGTGCTTGACTGAAACAAAGTAGAAAGCAATCATGGATCCATATATTATAGTAGAGTCTGAATGCCTCTTTGGGTCACATGGGAACTTAAAGCAACCTTGGGCTGCTTTGACCTACATTTTGATTCAAGGGGCTCCAGGCAGTAATCAGGAAATGTGGAGGGAATGCAGCACGCTTCGAAGTAGTCCTTCCTTCAGCATTCTGCTACTGTGCAGGCTTTCACACTTTCCACACAGTCAAGACCACTTACTCATGCAATAAATACTTCCCAGTTGAAGTCTCACCTATGCCAAGCAGCCTCCTACCTGTGATGGTATTGCTTCCTTGTGCCTAGAAGGATTTACACTGTAGCTAGCCAGTTCACTACTCACCTTCCTTTTTTTAAAAGGATATTTCAAATTAGACCAAAATATCCGTTTTCTATGTTTGCACATTTGTTCTGTCATAATTAGCTCTACTTTCTTTTATATTTTTCTGAAATTAATAAAATTATGGAAAACGAACAAAACTCAGCCAGGCAGATCCAACCATGCTTTTGTCCTTTTGAAGTCCATGGTGATCAAGGATGCAGAGCTAGAGCCTCAGGGTGCAGGGGCAAATGGCTGGTATCTAAGCGTAAGCTCCGCCACTCAGAAGTGGCAGCGAAACTATCCAAAGACTTTGATATTTGGCTAAAGGAGATTTTTTGTGCATAGTGATCAGATGAGGTCCTCAGGACTTAACCTAAAGTTCTTTTGAGATAGGGAATTTCATAACCCCATTATTACAGTTCCCATCAAGATTCTTAACTGACCTTGTCCATTATTGCTCCGACGTCTCCCTGCCCTCCCTCCAATCTGACCGCTCTACTATTTTGAAGAATATATTGCTTTCCCAGATAGATGACTCTTTCTTGCTCAATTTTATCATTTGTCTATTGTCCACCTACTGTTCATTAGCTATCTTACAGTTTTTATTTGCCTGCATTATAGTGCCATATACCTCTATGAATACACATTAGGTAGCAACTGCACCGCAGCACGTTGGCATATGTTTTCCTCTCCATTTGCCATTGTTTCCTTTGAAATGAATACTACTGTTTACCACAGGCCAATATATCAAATCATAAACCATTTTTCAGGGTTAAGAAAAAACGGTTTGGTAAGGTACTGTACAACAAAAATAGTAAGACCATATTTACTTCTGGATTTACTTGCTTATTCTAAAATTAAGTGTCTATGATACTTGAACTGCCAAATGCAGTATATGCTCTCACTCTCTAGTAATAAAATATGCAGCACGCCTATAAAGAAAATTCTATTAAATAATAAGCATGCATTGCAATCAAATGAAAAATACAGAGCTCAATTTGCATTTACCAACTTTTAACATTTGAGAATTTCAGCACAGCAAGTAAAACCACTTTCTCTCCCTTGTTGGAAAGATTTGTATATGCATTATTTTCTGAAATTCCACATTTTTACAATTAAATTTCCAACATAAATTGGATAACTGGTATAATGTTCATATAGCACAAATGTATCCGCTGCTGTGGGGCTCCAAATCATTGTCTTTTCTTGATCAGTGCAACCCAGTAGGAAAGGCTGTTGTCAAATGCACACAATCATATCACAGCTAGATGCTGATGGATTGATATGCATCACATATAATGCCTCCTTAATTTTTACTACCTCCATAAAATGTTGCAGACTCCTTTGTTCATTTTAGGAACGCTATCTAAAATGATTTATACCCCATTCTCCTGCATGGAAGGAGAAAGCCATGTTTATGATTTCATTCATTAGCAAAGGTGGAAATTGCGTTCGATTTTCACCACTAATAAAATAGTGTTTTCCTTGACTTCCAGGTCAGTACCTGCATACCAGTATTTGCTTCCGAATTCAAGTTGTCTCAAAAAATTTCTTTTCTACAATTCTGTTAATCCCAGGCTTATCTGGAGAGGTTAAACACTAGCAAAGGAGTGGTCAGTAGCATCTAAATAGAGTGCATACTACTTGCTTTGAAATAACTTTTGGCAGTGCTACATAGGCCTCTCTACACTAGCAATCAATAGAATAAATAGCCCTTGCAGCTATACCAAAGCTGACAGAGTACCTACACTACATAAGCAGCATATTTTTGAGGTAACTAGAGCATGCACGCTCACTTGTACGTACACACATGCACACTTTTTTCCCCTATTGTAGCTCCCTTTTTGCCATGAAAATCCTTGATTCTAATTGCTTTCACAGGCTTTAGCTACTTTATATTAATCACCACTGAGAAATTTCTAAAGATCTATTATGCATTGGGATGCTGAATGACAGAATACAAAAATTTATGACATCTAAAAGGCTCTACACCTTTCCCTCTATTCAGACCTGAGCCTGCTCTCCACAGCTGAGCAATAGCTTCTTCTCTCGTTGCCAGCAGAATAACCACAGTGACCTAGAGTTCCTAGGCTTCTTTTGAGAATGACAGAACTACCTGTTTTGTCTTCTGCAAATACGGAAGATGTGAGCCAGCAATGGCAATCCTCAAAACAGAAAACTACGCTGGTATGAGCAACAACAAAATTTACCTTAATTTCCCTCCATTCTCTGTTACAAGGATATCAGAGTCTGTTTTGCAAAGTTTCAACTCCTCCAGTTTATTAGGATATTGATAGTCATGTAAGTTGGACCATTAGAGCTGTTTGTAAAAAGACATGAACAGGAAGAAAGGGAAATACTGAATATAATTTTCCCCCTCTCCAAGTATACAAAATGTACAGCCTGTCCTCAAACAGTGCTCATAAGGACCCTGGCTGACCCTTCTGAGCTTACAGGGCAATTTCACGTAATTCATGAATTTGAGTAATATCACATGACTTTACCCATAAGCCACAAAAGTAACCTCTGTTAAAAAAAAAAAAACCTCAGTATTCAATTGCGTTATCAGAGAGGTCTCAAATTTACCATTAGTAAGCCAGTTATTGCAACGAGTCATTATTCCACTCCACCAGAACAGTAGAAATTTTCACACACTAAGCACTCCTGCTATTTCTGTGAAAGTAATTTTGAGCCAGCTCAGTGATCTATACCTCTTTGATCATAACAAAGCATATACGCCATTATTATTCCAGCAGCGTAAGTTACAACAAATTAGGAACTGGTTGAATTGGACTGTGGCTATGACACATAGTTTTGCTATTAAGAATAGGCATGCCCCTTCAAACGTGCTAGAAAGGATACAGGTATCAGACTTAGTTATGCTTCTACAGTATCTCACATGCAACTGTAGAAATTTTCAGCTTGATCACTTAATTTCCACTTTCTTGTCTTGAACAGAAGAAAAACGACATCCTGGCCGTAACACTCAGAAGCTCAAACAGCAGATTAAGATAAACCGGATTTCATTTCAACATTCAAATAACCTTATCTATGCTTAACATAAATAAGGCTCTCTGCTTGCTAGGGACTGGCAAAAAATATAGCTTCTGTTTCTAATAAAGAAAAAAACCAAAACACAACCAACCAACAACAAAAAGAACGCAAGAATGAACATTAGAGAAAGTATTAAGCTTCTCTCCAATCCTTTGGAACAAACCTGAAAGGCAAAAATGAAGACAAGCCTGCTGGCAAATAATTTTAGGCTCAGAATGACTTTTCTACACTGAGAGAATAAAGACATTTGCAAGTTTTTATTCAGATCCTCATATCCAGGAAACTGTTCCTTCAATGGTAGTGGCTCTGATCAACTGCCCTGAGCTTTTGGGTCATGAGTCATCATCTGACATGGGAGAACGGTCAGAAGGTTATCGTTCTATTCACTACTAAAATAGTATTTTTTGCATGTAACCAGCACGTGTTATCACTGCAAAGCACAGAAGTACCATCATGGTACTAAGGGATGCTATATAAACACAAAGGAAAGAAAAAAAAAAAATCTTCCGTATTTCAAGGCACTTAAAATCCTAAAGACTTCATACACTCATCAAGTTTTAATCTCTAACAGTGACTGTAGCATAGCTAAAGCAACAAGCCCTTCTGCTGGAGACACCACATACATGAGAGCCTTTCTGTGGTATAGCTAGCAGGTCGTATATTCCCAGCTACCATAAGCTAAGCCAGCAAAGGCATCAGTCAGCACAGCTGCATCTAAACTAGGAATCTGCTGATGGCATGCAGTTTGTTCACAATTCCTCAGTGATGTTACTATGGGAACTTTTGTAGTGGGAGTTCCTTATATCTGATCCAAGTTTGAGAAAGACAGAAGTAGGAAGAAAGGAAAGAAACTGAAGAGAATGATAGGAAACTGTATCAGCACACTGTGTCCCATTTACTGTCCTATCGGAGAACCCCAACAGAGATGAGGCACTTCTTACAGGCAGTAACCAGACAACATTAGCATCGCATCACTGATGAATGACACGCTTCACGTTCTTAACTATTTAACTACTAACTATTGAACATTTTTACATTAAAAAAAAAAAACAATCAAGGGCTTTACCCAACTACACTGCTAAAAGACAAACTTCTGCTCGTCATAATGTTTGCAAATACTTCTGAAATGCAACTTAAATATACATCTTGGTACAGCTCTAAAGAACTAGTTAAAAACTAAACAACAAAAAAGTATACATTTGGCACAACAGCCCACTGCCCTACTCCCAACCAACAAGAACTGCTGGCTTGCTACCAGAGAGAGAGCAAATAGCACAGAAACAGCAACAGTGACACAGATCTGCTTACCACACAAATACAGCCACAAAATTGAACGGAGAAATTTGTGTAATGCTTAATATGTATACTGACTGCCCCTGCTTTCGTGTACACCACAGAGCCTGTGTAGGTTGCAGCACAGGCACCAAGTTTTCACACAAATTTAGTAATATAATGGAAAAATGACTCCGTTATGGAGTCTTCCTTGCCTGAAGCATAGCAATGTTATTGGAATCACCATTTGTCTCAGGGAAATCAAATGACACTGGGAGGAACCTACTGAGCAACAGAACATGCTTAGCGTATGAGAAGTTGTAGTCAATATTAAATTCTATTTTATTTTCCCATTATTAATGCTGGCAAAGAACAGTGCTCAGCCTCTCTTCCTCTCCAGTGTATTTCTGTTTCAATATACACATCAATATTAATTTCCCCTGCAGAGTTACGGTCATATCTAATGAGCAAACACATGCTATGTGACATGTCTTTTTATGCCCTTGATTTTTAAATTACCTCTAATTAATTCAGATCACTAATATTATATTTTTAAAGTGGGCACAAGTAAAAAGTCATACGCTGTAAGCCTGCACAAAGTTAATATAATGCACAAACCCACATACCATGTATCTGTTCTTGTTACTTGTCACGAGCTGTCCAATTTTTCCTTTCAAATTTTTGTTTACAAAATCCCTCAAAAACTAAATAATGAAGCTTCACAAGATATGATTACAGTATTAGAAAGAATGCAAATACAGCCTACCTATTTAACTCTAAGCAAAGCATTTAATTTATGGCGATAAGTTGGTTCTGCAGACATGCATCCTGAAAATGTCGTCTTCTCTAAGACATTTATGTTTTAAACCAGTTAAGCACATTGACAGTACTTGGTAATAACAGTTTCACACAAGAGCCCTCTAAATTATAATCCACAGTATTTTTAAACTCAGAAGATGAATCACAGTCTCAAATGAATTTCAGATATTTTCCTCCTTCTCACAATTTCAGTATCATAATAAATCTTGATGGATTAGCTCCCCATTTCTGTAAGCCATCACAAGAGTCAACATTTTTAAGGAAGCTAGTAAAGCACCAAAGAGGACAGTGCCTTTCAAAACAAAGAATACATAGACCCAACCTGGATTCACTGGTCAAGTCTGTATTTGCAAATAATGTGGCCTAGCAGGAGACGACATACAAAGTGAAACAGTGGTGCATAGAACTTCACATCCACATTACATCCATTTGACAGCATTTTTATTTCAGATTAGCTCTTCTCTCATCCCATGGTCTGAATGTTCGTTTGAGGTTGAAGCGCATTAGGTATACTTCTGGAATGCGTCCTTAAGTTCAGTCTAATACAAACTGAGTTCATTTTGAATCTCTACGATCACTTCATGATGTGAACGAAAGCACAGTAAGTGGTGATGATCAAATTTGCTTCAAAAGCACACTCCTGATTCAAATTAAAGCACAAAAGAAGATGTGCCCATTGAAGTCAATGGGAGCTTTGTCATTCCTTTCAGTGAGATAAAACTTACTTGATCTCTCTCCCGCTTTTTTTTTTTCCCCTCTGACCTTTCACCTTAGGCTTAGTAAGACATGAAGAGTAAAAAAAGAATTGATAAATACAGTGGAAGAATAGCGTCTTAAAGAGAAACTTTGCTAATGTGGTTGTTTAGATTGCTTTAACTTACTCTGGCTTTTCATTCTCACAATCACCACTTAGGAGCAAAGCAACGGGATAAAGATAGTGTATTTCCATGCTTGTGCTCAGAAGTTCACTTCAGGGTCATATTGCTGTGCCCGAGCTGATTACTTCTGAAGGCAATGGGGTTCTCCAAAGGCTGAACAGTCTGCTCACATTCAGCTACTTGTACTTCAGAGCTATAAAGAACACGTCTATGATGGCAAAGGTAACAGGCATAAATCTGTCAGCTCTTTAGGATCCTTTTGTCCCAAGTACTTTCCTCAAAAATGCCTCCCCTCACTGTTGCTGATATAGAGGGGAAAGAAATGTGAGTGCAGGTCAGGTACCAGCACACTACAATACCCTGACTGAACGGGAAAATCTGGTTATTGTAAAGGGGCTGTTTAAAAACCTCATACCCAGAAATGATAAAACTTTTTATTTTGTATTACGCCTCTCCATAATCTCCTGTAGAAGAAGAATCTCCTTTATAAATTATATATTTTTCATTTTCTTTCAAACTGTTAAAACCATTCATCTTGTGATTTACCATTTACACGAAAATGATTAGGTGATTATGCATACTTACTGTGTAGCACAGAGACAACACATGAAATCCAGACATATATTATAAAGATGGTATGTATGACATTAAACTAAGACACTTATTAAGCACTTAATATAGCCATAAAGCAAGCAGCAAAATGCTGAGCAGACTATAAACATAAACCAAATCTTTTAGCACAGTAGTTCCTTACACATCTTTTCTATGAGTTAGATGCCATCCCTCTCATGTTCTTTACTGAAGTCATAGGAACTGCTACCACTTCTTCCAAACTGGAGGATGAATCCAGCACATCTCTCCTTTCACCAAGCATACTCAGTACACACTGCATTCCCAGCCACTAGCATGTTTGGGAGAAAAATTAAAGGGAACTGCCTTCTTTTTTGCCCCAGTCTTTAATAAAAGTGCCGTGACTTTATGATGTTATAGTCTGCATAGCTTTGCTGTCAATCTTGCTCCCTATGGTATTGCACCTGCAGTCTCAGAAATTAGCAAGATCTTGTTTTGAATAAATAACAGTTTTGTTTTTCAAGAAAGAGGAACTTTTAACAGTGTAAAGACCATGCCTACCAAAGCCTAACAAAGCTTTCCAAAAGAGTAAATGTTATAGGGAAACAGAGACTATAGGAATTGTGCATCAAATGCCTCCTATTTGCTGGAGTCAGTAAATGAAGTTTGCAAAATCACCAGTTTAGTAGCTTCTCCTCAGCTCTCCTCCAAGAGGCTGAGATCTGAGTAGCTAGTCAGACTAACTGCCTATTTAGTTCAGTAACCTTCCTATACAACTGTCCAAATAGAAATGTTTGTCGAAGTTTTGTTGACTGACCCGCCTTCTCAGGATCACTTACCTGTACAAAGTTCTCAGTGCACTCTGTATTTACATCACTGAGAAAGGATAAAGCATCAAGCACAACAGAATCCTTGGTATGAGAACTGCTAGATCTGCTGTAGATGTCACTTGATCACCCGTCTTCTCATCCAGAGGGGGTGGGCCTGAAAGCAGAAGGGAAAAAAAAAGTGGTGTTTAAAATCATAATCCAAAGGCCAGAGGAGTCATACACACTGCATAGTGTCTCTCTGCAATCTTAGACACAGGAATCCTTGGACCCTCGGCTCTGCAGCTCTCACTTCTCCTTCCGTATGAGAGAGAAGAAATGAACCTTTAATTCTGGACTCTCCTCTCCATTCTTGTTCAATAACCAAGGACCATTTTTTCCTTCCTTTGCCATTTGCCCATGCTGTTCCTACCCACTGCTGCATGTTTCGTTTTCCTCTACATATTTCCTTTTTTTTGAAGCTTCTCTCACCTGTGTCACACAACTACTCCACCTGCTGCCCACACTGTCTCCCAAAGCAGTTGCTTCTAACTGGCTGCTTGGTCACAGCTGGAGGAGATAATTAGGTTCCACATTAAGCCTCTTCAGCTGCTGCTGAGTGGAAAGCATGCACTCCATCACACACATCCTGCAAGAATTACTGGTGGATCCTATGCAAAATGCATGGAAGGTCTGCAAACTACCTAGCCAAATCCTGCTAAGCTATTCTCCAATTTTTTATTGTGCAAAATCAGATTAGATTTTGGCCTCACCCCTATGGCAGGCTGGAATTAGACTGCATTTTTTCTTTTCAGTCCTTGTACACATCACTCTCATACAAACCACTTCTTTATGTGCACCTGGGTGTCCAGAACCTTTCCTGCAACAATAAGTGCATACATAGTTTCTCTGATGCACCTGAAACAGCCTTCTCACAATGATAAACACCACTCCAATTGTATAAAGTCTCCCTTCTCTGGTTCTCATTTAGTAAATATGTGCACAGGTGCCAAGGCTTTCCTGGGCAAAAATTAAAACAGCTGAATACCCATGGCAGGTAATTGTGCTCTATGTTAAGTATTTCAGCAAATTTGTAGCATTTAACCACAGCATTATTGTGAGAACTTATTTTAAGAAAACAACTTAGGAATGTTAAAAGGTCTCTTTACAGTTTAAGGCAGATTTTTAAGACAGCTCAGAAGTTGCATTTGTTCTATTTCCTTAAAATTCATAATATGAACTTGCATTCTGCTAATGCTTGACACAGAAAAGTTTCATTGAGGCAGCTGAGCTGTAAGGATGCAAATTATGTATTGCAATATTTTTTGCCGAGATCTTCCTAGTCATAATTATTATAAACATCTTCTTAAAATTATTCTAATATATGCATGTGCTTTATTTTTATTACAGATGATTCCCTTTGAAAACATTACTGAGACAGCATAGCCAGTTTTAGGTTTTCTAAAAGTGTCAGAACTCTGTAGTATTCATCCAGCCGAGACTGATCACTGAGAATAGGTTAATGATGTTTACAAGAAGATTTGAGCAACTCTAATCCAGATTACACACCTGCTTTCAGACCACACGTGTTTCTGCCAGCCTCTTCCAGAGCTCCTGTGGTATTTGGGATTTTTTGCGTGTTCAAGAATTGGGGGAAGAGTTAGTGGCACTTTTGAGACTCTCAAGGACTCTCACATCTCAAGGCTTTTTAAGACACTCACATTTTCAAGAGCCCTCTAGAAGGAGAGAGTTAAACAGTCACAAGGTCTTCAGTTCCTTTGCCATTTCCAGCAATGCTGATTTAGAAATGATCACAGGGCTTAGCACTTGCAGAATATTTCCATGCTACCAGAACTGCTCAGGCAGTCTAAGGGCTGCCTGCAGAAGATACAATGTGTGGCAACTTACGCAATACTGCGCAACACTGACAATTTAATCCAAATGTGACACTCATGGGGCAGACACATGAAGTATAAGACATCTTGAGTCACGTCCGCCTCCGATTTATGTGACGGGGGAATTCATTATATAGTAGGCACAAAAGGGGACTTTTCTGCCCTGTTGAATAGGTCGCAGAGCATAATTCAAAACAGTCTTGAGGCCAGAGTACATACAACCAGTCTGCCTAAGGATAAGGACAAGCGAGAGATATACAAATCGTGTAAAGCCACATATGCATTCCTACTCAGTTTTGTTGGAAATGACAGTGGATAACATAAGAATCTTATTTGCAAGTATTAAAGCTGTACATATTTGCAAAACTGCAGGAGATCATCAATAAACAGACCCTCCGAAAAGCAAGAAGGAAAATGCAATAGGCAATAGGTTTCTTTTTTGAGACAAAGAAAAGGTCATCCTACAAAGGATGGCCTTCAAAACAAACAAAAAGGAAAAAATGGTAGTACCTATGCACTTCTGACACATGAAAACTATCTGCTGAAAATTTAATGCTTCTAAACTGTGTTGTATTCATTACAGAATTTACTTAAATTTTCTTCTCTTTCAGAAAATTGAGCAAACCATGATCACCATTTTGCACATAGCAATATATATATTCAACAGAATCTGAATCCAAATAATTTTAAATAATTAATGCAAATGATCTAATACAGAAAATATTCAAACACTCTTTAAAGCCACTGTTAGAAAACTTCCAGACAAAACTACCCTTTTGGAGCACTGAGAATTCTAGAGAGGCAAAAATGATCATTAAATTATTATTTTGGGTGTTGTCACACTAATTGTAGTGAATTAAGTGCTTTAAGAAACATCTAAGAGAAGCTGAGGATAGCAGAGTAACATTCTATAAAATCAAAACAAAAAACATGGTTATTAAAATCTTCTTCCTGACTTGTTTTATGCAGAACTTTCTGAACCGTGCTACCAAAAGGTGTAATACTTTTGGAGTGTCCAGAGGCAGTGGAAGCACCTCTTTCATAAATGGCATTTGGTATGGAATGCTGTGCAGAAAAAAAATTGTGCTAGGAATGCTTGTGCTGCTATGTCTTATTTCCACTATGAGAATAAAATCAATGAATTAATAACAGCAGGCTAAAGAATCATAACACCTTGAACCAACAGGAGGAAGCCACTGGAAAAAAATATTCGACGACATGATGCATTTTGAAGATTACAATTGCTCCAAGATGGTTTGATCCTTATGCTTACTGGGAAACCTGTCTTTGTAAAACACTGAATTTTTCATCAAGTGCGTTCCAGTAGTGGATCACAATCTACAAGAAAAGCTATCAGAGGTGCTTGAATATGTTCAGTAACTGATTTCCTCTGCCTTTATTTTTAAAGGACTCAAAATGGCTATCTCCTGGACAACCTCAGATAACTTCATACTAATTTCATACTAACTTCAGTGACTGTGAACTCATGAAGAAGCTAGAATATGTAAAACCACCATCATTACAAGGACAGTTGTTATGTATAGTCAATGAACTTGTAACTATTACTTAATTTAATTTTTTCTCCAGGTGTGATACAAAGTTATCCCACATCATATCAAACCAGTTGTATGAAATCATTCCAAGCATCAATACCTTTTTTTTTTTTTTTTTTTTTTAATTCAGCCACAGAAATAATTCCGCTGACTTCTATTTCAGATGGGAGAAAAATTAAAGCTTAAATGCTTTAGGATGGAGAAAAAGAAAAGAAAGCAGAAATAATGAAATCTTTTCTTGTGAATAAATTTAAATACTTCCTTTGTTCTAAAATAAAAGTTTTGTAGCAAATAAATAGTTTTAAAATTATAAGAATAATACTTATATTAATCTATTAGGATAAAATAACCTACTAAAGAGAAACCAAAATTTCAGAGTGTATTAAGAAACCAATCTCTGATGTATTATTCCTATTGCACTTGTCAAATAGCTTCCATTGTTGTTAAAGATAGTATAAATCACCTTTAATAAAGTCCTGGACTCTGCAGCTATAGCAGTGATGTTATGCTTTTCTGAATATAATATAGCACAACAGAGCGCCTCTCACTATGCTTACTGAGTAGTAAGCAGATAGTTGAAGTAAAGGAAAGAAATCTAATTGGTAGCATACCACTTCCCTAAAACCAACAAGATATTTCAGTGGTACAGGCATCCTGTAGTAGATTCTAAGTATGGATTTTTTTTTTTTCCTCAGCTCCTACCTCCTGTTTCAAAGGTTAAAGGAGTTTATATAGATTTTAAGAATGACTCCTTGTATTGAGACAGTGATAATCCCCTACACAGGAAAAGAAGGCATGAGAGAATGATTCTTCTAATATTGCACTAAAAAAAATACAGGAAGTATAGCAGAGAATACAACCAGACTAATCGGTATTACTTCTTAAGTATTCCAATAGCAGTTCCATTAAGTAAACCTTGAACAGGACTGCTAAAGCAGTAAAACACTGTTAGTACCGGAGCTATTGTTGCAATAAGCTGTTTTACCTCCCAGTCTTGAAGTGGTTTTCTGTTTGTAGAATATATTCTTATCACCATAAAAACACACTTAATGTTAAGAATGCATAACCTGACTATAGCAATCACTGCTTATCATTCTAACTATCCCAAGATCATTGTCTATTCCTTGTGAGAAATGCAGTTTTGAAAAACATTGAAAAAGTCTTTTCCTTACATATACCCTTAGTTCCTGATACTGGGCAATGGTGGAAAAGCATTACCTAAACATGACTGGTGAGAGAACAGCAATGAAAGGAAGAATTTGTATACCCTAGGTCATTAACAGCAAGAATCGTGCACCTGGTGTGAAAACTAGCAGACAACCCCATCGAGTCTACTAGACATACAAATGGAACCTGATTATGAAACCCTTACATTCTCTAATTCAAAAATGTTTCAAAAACACACAAAAACATTTCTGCGTAACAGCTGAAAAATGAATGTTTCCCCAAAACACTTTTTCCTCATATTTATCATTCAAAAAAACCTACTACAATGATTGTATAACGTAACAGGTCGTACAAACAATCCAATCCTATTTGTTTTATAACAACACCTTACATCCCCTAAAACAGGAAAGCCTTTACAGACGTTTTTCAATATTATATTCAGCTGATAACACAGCCAGCTTTTAAGGTGGGGGAAAACAAGAGAAATACATGAAGTGCCTAAACAGTACACAAAAATCAAAAGGTATCATTCAAATTAAACCACGAAGTCCAATTTCTGTTCAGGAGTACCATGTGACAGAACACATGTAAAGCACAATTTTTCCTAATTTAGAATTACAATACACAGTATCTTCTTTTTTTAAGCTGAAATTATAAGGAATTTGACAGAGAGTTCTATTATTTGGCGAACTATGTACCTGTAGCACTGCTATGTAATACTGAAGGATGAGAAACAATTTTATGTGAGAAAAAGGTGTAGCAATCATTGAAAATGCTATTAAAATTTTAAATGCTTTACTCCTTGTCATTAATAATATCCTTGTAGAAATATGAAGTTAAATATTTTTCTATGTATTGATTCAATCCCTTTCCATTTATTTCCATTGCCTCCAAATATTTTAAAAATATTCCCCCCCCCACCCCCCCAGGAAGTAGAGCTGCTAAGGAGCAGGATTGCTCCCTTTAACAACTATGATACCTTAGACATCACCTTATTCTTCTGAAACACTGTTTACTCACTGAGCTACATCAATATTAGCCCTGATTTGGAAATGATAACAACTGCGATAAACAGATAAACAATAAGGTATGTTACCCCCTCTGCAATACCAGTGGTGTTTTGTCTCAGGTATTTTCTGACAGGTTAGAACAAAAAGGCAAAGAGGAAGACAGCTACCCCTTAAATCAGACTTATTTCTTCCATTAGCCATTATCTCCCAAAAGTATACAAACTCACATTCTATTCAGTTAAAAACCAAAGATAATAAAGTAAAGGTCTCTCCTCCTCACTTTTCAACGGCAAGAGCTCACCAGGAACTATAGGGAGGCCTTGGTATTTCCTCGCTGCCTCGGGGGAGCTCAGAGCCTTTCTGTTCCCTGTGGAGAAGCCCCCTACAGCAGCGCGAGCGAAAGAGCCGTTAACGCCCGTTTCAAAAAAAAAAAAAAACGGCCGTTGGCCGCGAGGGCGGGGGCGCGCGCGGGCGCTGTGGCGGGCCGGTCTCGCGACGGGCCGGGGGCACGGAGGAGGCGAGGCAGGCGGGTCACGTGCCCGCCCAGGGACGCGCCCGCTGCCGCGCGTGCGGGCGCGTGGCCCCTCCGGCCGGGCCGCAGCGGGGTCGGTGTCGGTGTTGTTCTGCCCTGACCGCAGCTGCGGGAGCTGCGCCGGGGTGACGCTTCGTGCCCGCTGCTGATAAAGGCGGCTGCCCGTGGGGAGCTCAGCGTGGGGGCAAAGGGGCTCACTCCAATTCACCGTCTGCTTCAGCAGGGAGAATGTTTCTGCCCAGGGGTGCTCGCAGCACCAGCGCCGGAGGAAGCCTGCACGGGCCACAGGGGGAGAAGGACAACGGAGGTGGCACCTGCGTGCTTGAAGCCGTCACAGATGCTCTGTGGAACGCAGCCACTACCAGTAGTTTTCATCTCCTTTGTAGCTTCAAAGGCTGGACTGGTAACAAGCCAGTGGAGAAACAATAGTCTCTGTTCAGTTTTTTTTAACACATGACGGGAATGATATAACCACTCTGAGCTGCTGGCTCGTGTTTCTCATTGCAGCTAATGCAGCGCTTCCTACATGTAGACTGCTAAAACGTAACTAAAATGTAGACTAAAATTAATACACAATTAAAGCATTCTTTTCAGACCATTGTATAGGTTAAATACATTAACTGACCTTCCAGACACAAAATATGTGGAGTTTGCACACCACCTAGAATACTATTGAAAAAGTATTTGCATATACAAACACCTGCACTCATTTATATTCTTTCAGCATTGGTATAAAACTGGCCAGCTATTCAAATGCTACCTGTAGCAGCTGTAGGTTTTTTGTAACCTATCCCTTTCCCATTTGAAATGTTAACCTATCGCCTTTGAAATTTTAGCCTAAAAAACCCTCAAAGAATTTGGGATTTAAATAACTTATGATCTCTTTAGTGCCTCTCACCCTTTCTGTATTTCCCGAACCCTCAGGCTCCTGCCAGAGCTATGGGGTATTACATGTAGCTATACCTAATGTACAGAACATATGGCTGGCCTAGCTATACAGCACGCAACAAGGGTTTCTCTCTGCACCTTAGGAGAACCAAGCAGAACGATTCCAGCATCTACCTTATTGTGTAGAGCATCTAATTACACTGAGATGGTAAACGAAGATAATGTTTGACCAAATATTGGATGATATAATCAGAAACAAAATGTGGAATTTTTAGTCGCTGATAATTTGTGAGTACAAATATCTGTAGAACAGAGAAAGAAAAAGACTGAAAAAGATGACTGAAATTTAATTCTTCCAGCTGGAAAAAAAAGAAAATCCCTAAATCCCTGAATGAGCAGGATAGTGGAGTCAAAGAACGTAAGCCCTAAATTACCCTGCCAGCCTGGATACGCAACGAGATTCTGGCCTCACTGAAAATTCATGGCCAAGTATCTGCTGACTTGCAACAGGACACGGTTTCCCCTGTGAAGTACTGGCAGCTCTCTCGTCCTTTTTGCAATTAGGAATACTAATGTACAGTGAGGAATACCACTCATGCATTTTTACGTGATGGGGCTTTAGTTGGGCGACTACCTCTGGAAACGTACCTGTAAATATCTGTGGTGATGATGTATGGATGCCCCATACACTTGTTTCACATTACATGGTAGCTAGGTAGCCACTGATTGCATCATCCCTGTGCCTGAACTCCTCTCCCACCAGCTCATTCATCTCACTCATGCTCTGCTCAACAGGGAGCACAGGTAATTACAGCACAACTGGAATCATAATGAAGACTGTAATGCTATTTATAGACTCTTTATGACATTATCACATCCAATTTCCTTCCAATATTTCATGGCCATCGAGCACATAATAAAACTAAAAGAGAATGGGCCAGATCCCTACAAGGATTTAGAAAGGATTTAAGGGCTACAGTTTCTTCTGATCAAAAGGAGAAATCATTAACTGCCTCTTCCCCACCCCTCCCCTCGAATCCAAATGAGCAGCCTCATGACTTCAGGATGCCTACACTCAAATGTCGCCGTCTTACTTTAAAGGCTTTGCACATGCATTAAAAGCTCCCTGGATAGTTCTGCTCCCCTCCATGCTCAGAAGTTTCAACATCTTGAGAGCTGAGCAGTCCACAGTTGATTTTATGGATGACTAATAGAGGTCAGAGGGTTTAAGCATTAGCAGTCCCTGTAGCAAGGAACTGACCCCCATTTATGGAGCAGATCATCTTGAGTGCCATCACACGGCATGTACAGGACAACCGGGCGATCGGGCCCAGTCAGCTTGGGTTTATGAAAGGCAGGTCCTGCCTGACCAACCTGATCTCCTTCTATGACATGGTGACCCGCCTAGTGGATGAGGGAAAGGCTGTGGACGTTGTCTACCTGGACTTTAGTGAAGCCTTTGACACCATCTCCCACAGCATCCTCCTGGAGAAACTGGCTGCTCATGGCTTGGACGGGCGTACTCTGCGCTGGGTAGGAAATTGGCTGGATGGCCGGGCCCAAAGAGTTGTGGTGAATGGAGTTAAATCCGGTTGGCGGCCGGTCACAAGTGGTGTTCCCCAGGGCTCAGTACTGGGGCCAGTTCTGTTCAATATCTTTATCAATGATCTGGACGAGGGGATCGAGTGCACCCTCAGTAAGTTTGCAGATGACACCAAATTGGGAGGGAGTGTTGATCTGCTGGAGGGCAGGCAGGCGCTACAGCAGGATCTGGACAGGCTGGATTGATGGGCCGAGGCCAATTGTATGAGGTTCAACAAGGCCAAGTGCCGGGTCCTGCACCTGGGTCACAACAATCCCAGGCAACGCTACAGGCTTGGGGGGGAGTGGCTGGAAAGCTGCCCAGAGGAAAAGGGCCTGGGGGTGTTGGTCGACAGCCGGCTGAATATGAGCCAGCAGTGTGCCCAGGTGGCCAAGAAGGCCAACGGCATCCTGGCCTGTACCAGAAATAGTGTGGCCAGCAGGAGTAGGGAGGTGATTGTCCCCCTGTACTCGGCCCTGGTGAGGCCACACCTCAAACACTGTGTTCAGTTTTGGGCCCCTCACTACAAGACAGACATTGAGGTGCTGGAGCGTGTCCAGAGAAGGGCAACGAGGCTGGTGAAGGGTCTGGAACACAAGTCCTGTGAGGAGCGGCTGAGGGAACTGGGGTTGTTTAGCCTGGAGAAAAGGAGGCTGAGGGGAGACCTTATTGCTCTCTACAACTCCCTGAAAGGAGGTTGTAGAGAGGTGGGGGTTGGTCTCTTCTCCCTAGTAACAGACGACAGAACAAGAGGAAATGGCCTCAAGTTGCACTAGGGGAGGTTTAGATTGGACATTCGTAAAAATTTCTTCACTGAAAGGGTTGTTGAGCATTGGAACAGGCTGCCCAGGGAGCTGGAGTCCCCATCCCTGGAGGTATTCAACAGACGTTTAGATGTGGCACTAAGGGATATGATTTAGTGGTGGACTTGGTAGTGATAGGTTAATGGTTGGACCCGATGATCTTGGAGGTCTCTTCCAACCAAAACGATTCTATGATTCTATGATTCTTTTTCTTCTCTAACAAGCTGAGAGGAATCCTGCATGGCCTCAGGCTTTTACCCTAGCCAAACACAACTTCAATAAACATAGTTTCTTTGGCTCCAGCAAAGTGTGTAGAGACTTTTTCTTACTCCAAACCAGTTTCCATCTCAATAGTTCAGGCTTCCCCCCACAGGTGGCTTGATATACTGTCCCACAGAGAAAGGAAATGCACATCTCGGTTTTCAGCCTTGCTAAATAATTTACTACTTACATAGCTATATAAAAGGGAGTTCAATAATTACTAATGCTTCATCATTTGCATTGTTCTACTTTTTAAAAAGCGTGGGGAAGGGCGTTTTGTTTGCACATCATCTTTGTGCTAGAAGATTCACAGCCAGATCTATTTTTGTGGGCTGAACTATGGCACTTAACAGGGAGGGCTAAAACCACCTGAGCCTCAGCTACCTCCATTTTGGCTAGGCCCAAGCAGCTCCATATTAAGCCCTCTCGCCCTGTGCAGCTTTCTGTGCAGCTCCTGAGTCGTTCTAGATTGCACCCCTCTTCACAGGGAATCAAAATGCATGGTATGGATCCTGCGTTTTATATTCCAAGGATGAGGAGCCTAAAATTTAGACGCCACAGTACCCCAGTTTGATTTTAGGATGCAGTTCCATTTTCCTTTCATTTCTGATGAAGTATCGTCTTGTGGAAATGTACTGTCTAAAAAACTAAAGGGGAGAATGTTTCATCTCTTTTCCTTGTCAACTGAGACAAAAGTTACTTACTAGTAAC
This sequence comes from Phoenicopterus ruber ruber, assembly GCA_009819775.1. Classification (NCBI taxonomy): domain Eukaryota; kingdom Metazoa; phylum Chordata; class Aves; order Phoenicopteriformes; family Phoenicopteridae; genus Phoenicopterus; species Phoenicopterus ruber. Next base: position 5,953,800 of record CM020221.1, read on the forward strand.
TTTATTATTCTCTGCATTGGTTAATTAAGCCTAATCTCCTATCCACCCTATCTTCCTATGCAAAGCTCTTGTACTAAAGCAGGCAAATGTCCTTTTCAGAGGCTTTATTGTTTCAGGAAAAAATACTATCTACTCCATACATCACGGAATTTCCTTTCTAGCCATAGGTACAAAAACATGGAAAGATTCCTTAAGACCAGGAAGTAATGCAAGCACAAATGAAGGTTACTTTGGAAAACTTCGACTAAATGATTTTATGTATGTTCAACTCTTGGCCTCTGAACACGCATTTATAGTGCTCTTTAGAACAAACTCAAGCACATAAACAGAATAATACAATTTTATACCTGTAAGAAAAATCAATCCAAAAGACAAGTAAATCTTTTTTCAATTGCAATTTCTTGCTTATTGTTTCTATTACAGAACCATTGTGAGGTAATTAAAAAAAAATCCATCTGTCTTGAAATTTTATATCAAAATAAACTGTTAGATATTGTCAAAAATTTATAAAATAACCAACTGCTGAGGACCACTTTGTAATGCTTTTACACATGCCAAGTACCGTTCTCTTTCTCTTGTTAGAGAAACAACCTCTGCTGTTCACAAAGTTTAGATGGTTGGGTGGTTTACAGGGAGATGAAAGAGGATATTATTTCCAGGTATCCTCTATAGAACAAAAAATATTTTTGTAGTACTAAGTAACCAACCAAGCCGTAAGTTAATAATGTGCTTAAGTGCCAAAACCTGTTTGCCAATGTGCTATCTCCTCAGTAGAAGTGAGCAATGACAGCTTCCTGAATTCCTGGGATACTCATTCTCACATCCTTTAGAAAGTATTTTTAAAAGTGCTCAGTGAATCATCATCTCTGATTACGTGAGATCAATCACAAGATACATCTAAACAGACTGCCTTACAGTTTATAACTTATGCAAAATTTTTGTGATTTAAATTTTCAGCACACTGAAAAGAAAACCTTGAAAACAAGCAGTTCTGCAAAATCCCCAAATACAGGGAGTCTGTTTTGCTGCTGTGCAAGGTAGCCTGCTTACCCTGCAGTACCAGCCCCAGGAACATCACCCCAGCGCCGAGAACAGCAAGGAGAAAGGCAGGCTTTTTAGCCTAGTTCCGGCTGCAGTGTTCGTATGCTGTTCTCCTGGTTAACAATGTGAGGAGGCAGACCCAGAACCTGCAACACGCTGAAGCATTTACACAAGTATAACTTGCACAAATATAATTTAGAAAACCCTTCATATCCATGGATTATCTTATTAGTCATTTCTTACTTATCCTTTACTATTGCTTTATACTTCTGAATCTCTCCTAGAGATCTAAACCAGATTTTTACACCCTTGAAATGAAACGGACACCGATGTCAGGAAACAGCTCCAGAGACAGAATTAGATCCTTAGCTGGAATAAATTAACATCTTTTAACTTTAACAAAACTATATATGTTTACATCTGTTGAGACGCTATTGTAGAACTCTTTCCTCACCCTTTTCCACTATTTTCCTTTTTTAAAATACTAAATGTTCCTTTTTTGAAAATGTATACAGACTAACTCTGCATGATGCCTACCAAGCTGGCATTTCATGCCTTTTCCTTCGCAGCCAGAAACCATACCTCATTAATATTTTTGCAACCGACTCTTGCTGCTTTATCCAGGCTAACTGACAGCAGAAATATCAGCTTGATTGAACAACTGGGTAAGCTGGCAGTAGAGGGTGCAAGATTTGGGTCTTGCAAGAAACAATGAGGTGACAAGGCTCTGGAATACAGGGGGGAGATGGGATGCATAAGTTCTGGCATGAACTCTATAGGAACCTTTATCCCATGGTTTTTTTCTTTTATGCTTTGGGCTTTGCTTAAAGGCATTTAAACACTCACTATGACCATGAAGTAAGCGTGCTAACCACCAGGCTGAAAAACCTATTGCTGTGTCCCCGTCCCAATGCAAGTAACTCTCCCCCCCTCAAGAGTCCACTGTATTTCAATTAACTTCTTCCCATTACTATTACTTATACCTCCTCAAATCACTTTCTGTAATTTTTCCTGTCAGCTTAATGCTGATGTTTTTAAAATATCTGTAGACATTGCATTGATGTGCCATATAACAGACCTTCTACCCAAAACACCTTCATTTAGATTTGTCATTTCTCCAAACTACAGGATATGAATATGTTTGCCAAGCTTCACTTCTGGCTACATGCTGAAGTGCTGGTGCTCAGGAACAGTTTCCTCTGAAGCCTAACAGGAGCTTTTCCTGCGTAAGAAATTCTTAACCAGGCCATTTGTGAATTAAAATGGCCAATAGTACCCCTTTTAAAATCCCACTTACTATAATTGCTTGTTGCTACTAGCCCAGTTGAAATCAATATATGATAATAACTAATTTAATTTGTATTGAAGTAGAAACTGTCTTTCATTCATCTGTAATAAAATACAGGCGGTGGAAAACACAGTCCTCTGGATAGTCCACATTTCTGTCCATCAAAATGTTACACATCTCAATTCTGACCACCAGCTATGTGATCATGTAATAAAAGCCACTGCATATTGCAGGCTCATTTAGCCTTGCTTAATAGTCATGTCATTACTGCTGCCTTTGCAATAGACACAAATTTTGCCTAACGCTTTAAGAAAACGGTGTCTTAAAGTTAACATGAATCTACAGGCCAAATCTGCCACAGAACCACACTCTTAAATAGGTGACGATGCCTCCAGAGGTCCTGCAGGGACGTTACGCAAAAGAGAAGTACAGAGCAGGAAAGGAAAGTTGCTTTCCAGGTAAAGAAGGTCCCCGAAGTTCTCAGGAGCATGATGGTCCTGACAAACATTTTCTTGAACAACACTTTCACTAATATCATAAAGGCCTTTGCCAAACTGAAGAATAAAAAGCTGTGGATGTGGCTGTATTGTCTAAGGATTTATCTTCAAAGAGCTGAAATGCTGACAATAATCTCAGCAGAACATCAAAATAGCGACCTCTGAGGTTGCTGCAGCCAGTGGAAATGTAATTAGCAGTCTCCAAGCACTATATATTTCAGTGATATAGTAGTTTCTTTACTACGTTACTTGGTATGGAAAATGTTCCAGTTCTGAGAGGGGAAAAAATAACTACCAGATCATTTCCAGTTGGTAGCAGCGTGTTGTCAAGAAACCCATACCAGAAGCCCCATATTAATTGGTTTGAGGCATGAGCATCAATAAATGGTAATATTTCTATTTCAAATAATATGCATTAGATATGTTACTTTTCTTAGGTCGACACCAGCAGCGCTTTGTCTTTAAAATTGAAGTAACATTCTTGGAGTTATTTAAAGCACACATTTTGGGGACAAAACCACAAACAGTTCCTAGGGAGACAGTAAGGTAAGAAAACAGATTGCTATTGTGAGGCTAATAAGTCATGTTCACATTTATTTCACAGCCCTTTCATTTCTGTCCCTAAGGGAAAAATGTATTCCGATATAGACTTATGAACACGTGCTTTTAATAAACTTCAATCTCAGAACTGTTGGGATGGAGCTTTACGTTTTAAGGCATTATGAGGCATTGTCAGAGAGAAGGTGGTGAGGAGAAGGTGTGACTGAGGGCAGCCTGTGAATCTGAACTGCACTGTGACCCTGTCCAGCAAAGAAAATTACAGTTTAACTTGCTTTTGGAATATTTAAACTTACACCAACTGTATGAGAATAGGACACGTTCCTTTTCCACTCCACTGCTGAGCAGTCCTAAACCTCTGGGGTGTATCTGCCAAAAGATGTTAGGCAGTCGCATCTATAGACAGTATTTGAACAGGAAATGGATGCCTATGTCCCTTAAGGCACTTTCGCAATTCTCAGTTGTAAAAAGCTATGTCTTTAATCATTCTCGGCTTGTTTCTATCTTTCCCCAGTTTTCAAACTTCTGTGGTTGAGGACTGTGATTTCAGCAGATGATAGATGCTTATAGGTAGGTACCACAAGGATGGTATCTAACCAGAGTGGCAGTCCACCAGCCACTCTAACTCCTTCTTACCTAACTAATTACCCTTTAAAGTGGAGAACAGTAGAAAAGAAAACCCATTCTCTAATATTATTTTTCTTTCCCTCTAGTCAGACAGGTTACATAAGCCAGTTATGAAACAGTGACAGGAACTGAGATTTTCAATGGAGTTTAGCAGAGTCAAGTAAGTAAAAAGTGGATTTTGATTTTGAAAAGAGAAAGCCCACATTTCATTAACATTTTTTCCATTTATCTCGATTCTTGTTCATTACTGAGCTCCTCCACACTAATCTGTGAACTTGTAGTATTATTGAGAAATCAGCTCAGTAAAAATCTCCTTGGAACTGCACAGAAATTCCGAATCACCTGTTGTGTAAATCTTTTTCTGTATTTCTGTACATGAAACTAAAAATATTACATATAATTTCATTTTACTTCTTCAGTGCCTTCATAGTTTCCAGTCACAAAACCCAGGGGTTATTTATTCTATCCCCTTGCCAGCTGCCTAAATTTATTTAAGTCATTCTGACACATCTGTGCCTAATGTGTTCTTAAATATCTCCAGTAATAGAGATTGTACAGCTTTTCCAGGCAACCTGTTTTCATGCTTTCTGCTACAAATAGTTACTAATAACTAACTTGAAATGGTTTGTTTTTTTTTTCTTTTCTGAAATTCAAGCTCATTGCTTCTTATCCAGTCAATCATGGACAAAGAAAATAGATTAAATTATATGAAATTAAGTCACAAGTTATTTATCCTAGACCTTCTCTGGTGCATTTCTCTGTTTGTCATGACTTTTTGTCCTGTAATTGTCAATGCTAAACATGTGTTGTGTGTGTTTTTTTTTTTCTTTACATTGCAGATTTTAACATGACAATGTACAGCTTCAGATTTGAAAATTCTGCCTAAGCATTGAGGAAAAAAAAATCTTTTTGCACTGTATAAGGACATATGTATTTAAGTAAAATAACATTAGACTAAAGCCAAAAAAGTTATAGTCAATTAAACTGTATGTAAGAACTGAAAGTGTATCTAAAGAAGCTTGTAAGACATTCTTTCAAAATAACTGTGCTATAATGTACTGATGTCCCTTCAAGTAAATGAACTACTAGTAATTATAATATACTTATAAAGCTTCGTTTTCTGTAAATGCTCATAGCTCAGGGGTTTTTTTGCTAGGAAAGCTTCTTTTGTTGTTATTTTAACTACAAATCATCTGTTTTTTCTTTTTTTTTTTCCCCTGGATTCATGACCTAACCACAGTGATTGACAAACTAGTTACATTTGGACGTGGCCAGATGGGAGCCAGGATAACGTGTCACCACTAGCCAGTTTGTTTCCTAACAGACCGTGCACAGCAGCATGTGTCCCAGCTTCGGCATAGTGCTGTGGCTCTTTCCCATCATGTGCCTTGATACATCGTATATACCTCCCAGCATGTGACAGACCAGCACCGTGTCACACACTGGAAATGAAGATATACCTGAGGACTGCACTAGTGTAGTACATTTCTTCTGGGCAGGGGCTATCGACAGAACTCCACGTCACAAAAAATTCCGCAACTTCACAGAAACAAGTCTTACATGAAAGCTATTGTATAATTAGTGTTAATTTTAGCATAACAAATATCAAACACATTAAATGATATATAAGAGGTGATGAATATGCAAGTGAGAGTATTCCATCAAACTGAATTCCAGCTCTTACAAAAGCATTGTAAGCAAGGGCAGGTAACAGCATCCTCTAATGCTAAAATTCTTCAATTTTTATATTATTTAGAGTCCATTTAAAACTATTCAACATTTCTCAAAAATGTAAGGATTTTGCATAAAGCCTTCCTAAGTAATAAATCTGTCCCACACTTACTTTTTAAAAACTCAGGCAAAATTACTCAGGCATTTATAACATAGCTGAGGAAAAGAATAGTTGCCTCCACCCCCACATCCCAAAGATAAAAAAAAATGGTGACGTTATATGAAATGCTTTCTTATTCTTACCTTGTTGAACAAAGACTTGAAAGAAGCTTGGCCTTTCTGTCACAGCCATCTTTCTTCCATCTCCTTGAATAGGACAGTGTCAACATATCTGTGTTAGGACAGAACAAAGAGCACATATACAGACTGGACAAAAAACTCAGAAGACTATCTAAAGGCTGCAGTTTAAAAGGCAGGAAGAGTAGAAGTGTCACTAAAAACTCTTAGTGGGACTGGCTTGCATACTCCTCATGAGGAACAAGGGACTAGTATGAGGAGTCTGCCAAAAAGCATTCATTGTGAGGCAGGATGGAAAGATGGTGCAGAAGGAGTCTAAAGCCTGAAGTACACAGGCATATAGCATTTTCTATTCATTGGACAAATTCTCTTCACAGCTTGTAATTTAACTCAACTTCCACCCTCTGTGCCAGCAGTTGTCTGTGAAACCTAAGAGTAAAGTGTCCTCAGTCCTCCTGGAATTGCTGCAGGTACAGAGTAATCCCCAACAGCAGCATCTCAGCAATGCAGGTAGCACAGGCCTGTAGGGGAGAGTCACAGTTTCTCACCGTGTGCAGTGCCGGGACCCTGAGGGTCTGGAAGTTTGACTCTGGTATGGTGTTATTTTTTCAGTTTGTTCTTGAAAAAGTTATAAGAAACCCATCAAACACGTTTAAAAAGTTATTAAAGTTACAACATAAAACTCTCAACCAGTAGGAACTGTTAAGACTAAGGCTGCCTTTAAAATCTGTATCTTATGCATTACAACAGCATAGCCAATGTAAGATTACACACTTACTGAGGATTATGTATCATTAAATCTCTGCAATATTTTGTCATAAAACATGACTAACAGCCATTCATCATAAAGAAGCATTTCCAAAAAGTTACAACAAAAAAAGAATTTGGAAAATGTAGTTATGGGTACCATAGAAGTCTACGAGGAAAGTAATCATTTGTTTTCAGAGCAGAGTTCTAACGGTGCGCCGCAGACGGCGGCACGGCATCCGCTGGGGGAGGAGGAAAGCGCACCAATTTCCCTGAGCGACAAATGAGGCACATGCCTTGTGCAAAAATAACATATGGTTATAAGGTTGAGTGTAGTATCAGACTGCAAATAGAGAAGGGGCTAAATTAAGTGTTACTGTAATTATGGAAGTTTTTAGCTTTTGAGTATTTGACTTGCAGTCTAAATAACATTGGTTTGCTGCATTTGTGTGTAAAGCAGTAAGCAAACTTAGTACCAAACGTTTCGTTCAGCCATGTTTGCCAGTCTTATTAATCAGTTATGAATAATTGCAGAAAAGAGTTTCTGTTTGTATCATGTAAAAAAAATTGGGTAAGTCATAGCAAAGCTTTTTCAACATGACTTAAATGACTTCTCACAAACACGGCATAAGATGTGTATTATACAGTGTACTTCAACCTCAGTTTTGGTTGTGCCAACTATCTGGCAAATATTTGTTAACAACTGATACTTTGTAGCATTTAGCATCTGTTTACAAACCATTGACTTACAGGGAAAAGGACTACCTTTGGAGACTCACTTGCAATGTGTATTTTGAGAAGATCTAGCAAGTACATGCATAGCTGTAACAGTCATTTAAGAAGTCCCACAAATGGAGACACTTGACAGAAGCAGCGGATGAAACAGTGAAAGGTAACTGGGAGGAGAGAGAAAAAAAAGTGCAAGTCAGCAAGGCCTGATGCGTTCCAAGAGCCTTTTTTATGGCTATCAGTTCTAAGACCAGTGATCAAATGGCTGCAACAGAAGGTTGATTTGAACAATGTTTACTTCAGCAGGATATTATTTTAGCTATATTTCACACCAAAATGGTTTACATCCATTTCTGTGAAGATTCTAATAAACTGATTTAAAGAACTCTCTGTGCTGTCTTCATGCTACCAGCTTATCTCTTTTGATTCTCCGAAAATTAATTAACAGCTGCATATAAGAAATATTACTGAAATGGAGTATTGAACTGCTAGACAGCATGAATAACTGTTTTGAATTATTTGCTTGGGCTTTACAGATCAGCTTTTATTCACTGCAATCAATTGTTCGGTCAGTGTGATCCATGTCCGCTGTACAGAAAGGGGAAAGCATGAAGTGTTTTTATGGCAATACACTTCTTTGCTCCTATATTTGAATTTTACGGGAGGCTCAGCAGAAAGAGTTGGAAGCAAAGTATTCTGCAATCAAAACACAGTCCTCTAAATAACAGTGATCCTTTAAACCATACATGTCCAATTTTCCAAATCCAAGTTAATCCCCTCCTCTGTACCAGTTTAGCACATGCTGTCTGATACCGTCCTGTTGTTTGCAAAAATGAATATGAATAAAGAGCACTAGCTATATCCATTACAACTTTTGGGTTGTAAAGATTTATATACAAGCAGCACCAGTGAAAAATTCTATTATTCCACAAAGTTGAAACTGAAATAAATCATCAGTTTCAACATACGGAAGCAAACATAATTCAGCCTACTAGTTGTGTTATAGGAATAAAGTTTTGGAATTAGATTATAATCCACAAAAGATTTGTTCTACCCTGATTCACAGGAGAATGCTATACAACTTATTTATGCTCTATTCTAAGAGATTTGGATCAAGCCAGTCAGTCTCTGTTCCATTTTGGTTTTAGCATCGCCAAAAATAAAGACTTTGAGATCAGAACTTAGAGGATATTAGTTTATCAAAACTAATAAATTGTTTAAGATTAGTCCTTGTCTGTGCAGTCAATAGTGCTCCCCCCCCCCTTTTTTTTAGCAATGAAAAGCCAAAATCTAAACCATTTCAATCAATACTTGTCCAACAGTTGCACCTATGTAGGTGGCCATTAATTTGGAGAATAGGTGGTGTCTATTTTTAAAGAACCACAGTATCTCCATGGTCTGCCAAAACAGTCAGCAGTTATCTGATGACTGTAAACCAGAGGCTACTGAGAAACTGATACCCAGGTACTTTATAGCATACAGAGGTATTTGAAACAGAAAAGAAAGAAAAGAGAATGAAATACAACTCAAGTCTTGCAAGTCTGAGAAAAATTTCAAAGAATGTGGAAGTTCCCACTAAGAAAATCAGAAAGTACATCATCAAGAAAATGCTGAAAATCAGCTCTGTGAAAAAGGAGAAAAAAAGGAAAAGTATTTTATGGGGAAGGAGAGGAGGAGTGAAAAAAAAAAAAAAAAGGACAAGGAACTGTGGCAAACATCTGATGCTGAAAATAGATCCCTTATCTTTGTGACTTTTTTAATGCTACATTACATTACTTGCTTACTACATTACTGATTACATGCTGCTTCCCATCTGCAGAAGCAGGGTAATTTCAGCGTGGCGCTGGTGCAACCCAGCCTTTACCATTTGCCTTTGTCAATGCCATCACTGGTTTTCAGTGGATTAATGGGTTTCTGTTCTTACATGCTTAGTAAATGCAGTAAATGGGTGTTTAGAAAATCTTTGAGTAGTATTTTAGAGCAACAGGCATTGTTATTTAAGACTAGTGATTTTATGTCAATTTTAATTTCATCCACTGTCACTTTTCTCTTATAAGTTATTATTAATATTATTATGCTTTATTGTCATCATGTCTGTGAGCTCTGGATGTGTCAGGGCCTTGTTATATTAGGCAGCAGAAGCGGAAAGGTAGTCTTTACTACACAGATTTATCGTAGCAAATCAGATGCTATGGAGTATCACATGTAATACCGTATACTGAGTTCAGCTACTTTAAATAAAAAGAAAAAACAAACAAACAAACAAACAGCAACAACAAGCCAAAAAAAAAACCCACCACAAAAATCCTCCAAAACCCGACACCCCAAACCCCAAAATAACTGGAGTTCAAAAATTAGAAAAAGTAAAAAATTAAACAGTGGATGAAAACATTTCAACAAAAAAGAATACACGTGTAGGGGGTTTTGTTAGCTATTATAAGAATTAAAAAGACACAAGTTTCTCAGCTCAAGAGCAGATGACATGAAAAACAATGAATAATTTATATCTGACAGCAAAGGTATTTCTAATCTTATTAGCAAAGGAAATACTCTTTCGGTGATCATAACTTATTTACAAGTACAGCAGTACGGAAATAGCAAAGATGCATACATGCAAAAATTGATTTTACAGAACAGGTATGAAAAAAACACCATTAGAAAGATTATTTTGATTTTTCTTCTCACAGCCAGAAATATAAAAATTTAACTGTAGTGCATATACAAGAAAAACTAACCAAAAGTAAAACCATAACTCAATAGTATGGATGTTAAAAAAAAAAAAAAAAGGAATGTAATCTAGTCATTTTTCCTGTCACAAATCAAATGGAAAAAAGAATTCTTACCGATTTTACCCAACTTTAAATCTTGTTAGGATTTTTTTGACAATGTTCTGTCACTGATGTTAAAAAAACCCCAATGCAGCAATATCAGCTGTTCACTCCAATGAAGTAAATGGGATTGAGCGACCACAGAACAAGATGCTACCTGGCATTCATGAGAGAGGCCTTTATTCAGACGTAGCCAGTTAAACATCACAATCCACATGTCCTGCCCTTTGACCAACCATTAAAGATCACTGGGAAAACCAAAACCAGGTTGTAAATACTGAGCAATCAAGAGAAAATGAGAACTTCCTAACTTCACTGTGGATCAGTAAACCCTACACACCAGCAAAGTGACCGCAGATCGCTCAGTGCTCCAAAGCTCTCTTGAAATAGAGTTATTGCCACTCACTTTTGTTATTAACAGCATCAGACTTCAAGCATCTTAAATATATTTCACACTCAGTTAAGAGCTTGGTGATTTAGATAATGATTTAAAGACCATTAAAGGCTCCTAGTTATTCTCTTCAGTGCCTCAGTTTTACAGATACAGAGTGGCTTGAGAATATTTAAGCACTTAGCACTGTCTTAGGGCTTTCAAGAAAGAAATACTAATTAAAATACAGCTAACAAAACTACCCTAGGTTTGGCTCTTAAGCAGGTCCTTTTTTTCATAGTGTCATAAATCTGGCCTAAAAGCATGTTGAACACACAAAGCTTTGATTGCTCAGAATTTAATCAGAGAATGGACTTCTTACGGAGAGATTGCTAAATGCATCTGACACTTTAATTTCCAATTTTTCTCCCTGCATTACCTTTAAACTTACTTTGTATTTGTAAAGCCCTAGCTTCTCTTTGAAGAATAAGGACAGATTTCCTGTAAAATTTCAAGACAACTGGGTCAAGCGTCCAAAAATGCTATTTAACATTTTTTTTTTCCATTTTGAAATTTTCAGTCTATAATGGACTAGCTTACCTTGTTTATAGCACAAAAGCTTTGATTCAGAATTGTACTTTAACTCGGGAAAATGGGAGGAAACTCTTCACCATAACTTGTAAATACAGCGGGACCCAAATCAAGCATGCACACAAATTTCAGTGAAACCCTAGTTCTGGCTCACCTACACGCCATGAGAGGTTGCTGAATGTTCCTTCAGCGGTGATGGGCAGGAGAAGTGTTAAAAGGCACGGGAAGTAACGTGTGAAGGGACTTTTTTCTCAAATACAGAGCACCACTTTTCATGTGTACAAGGATGTGTGCAGATGGACTGACTGTGAAAAACATTCCTGTGGTTTATTTTCTTTCTTTGTCCATTAAAAATACAAAGACAGTTTCCCTTCCTTTTGTATGTATAGTTATGGGACATTATTTAAATAGTCCATTAGCATATAGAGCTGAAGACTGTTGGGAAAAAATAAAGCACTAGTTCTATTCTGGACCTTTACTGCATGTGAGTACATGATACTTCCACACAGGGGTCAAATCATATAATTAAGAACCATTTAACTGAAACCTCATTTAAAAGTACCACATTGTACCCAGTTTGCAATAAAGTACCTCTTCCACTGAAACAGCAATGTAACACCATCCATTCCGAGGACTGCTTTGCTGTTACGGAATACAGGCAGTTAGGGTAGAAGAACAAAGCTTTTCTATGATACTAACATTTGGGCCATGAAATCAAACCAAAAATTCATAACTGAATTATAATGCGCCTGGAATTTCTTTCATGGAATAGCCCTCACTAAAAGCAATAAAGGAAGAAGTAGAACCTAAAACTGGATGCATGTGTATAGGAGAAAACTTTTCCAATGCATGCATTTTTTAAAATATACATATTTTCAATTGGATTTAATATCTAGACATGAGAAATAATAGCATTCTTTGTGTGTTTAAATGCACCTTGCTGCTCAGTTAATGACAGGAAACAGCACAATAGTCCTTCTGCCCCTCTCCCATGGAAAACGTCGTCTTACATCCAAATGCTTTTCCAGAAAACCAAATTACTACAGAATGCTGCATTTTGCAAATTATCACATATTACCTATTTCATTTTACTCATATTTTTATATGTTATCAATACTAATTTAAAAAACCTTTTGCTTCTTAGCTTAGAATAATACCTTATTCTGGAGCAGTTCCATTTCAACAGAAAAATTTGAAAACTGAGATAGAAATCAAGTTTTCCTACTTAAAACACTATCTAGCTACTCTTGGAAGAAAAAAATCAGTGGCTTTACCTGTCTCTATAGAACCATTTAAAAAAATATACTTCCCCTCCAAAGCAGGTAGCTAACAAGTATAAGAGAAACACACTTTGTTATGAATAATTCTATTTCAAAACGAAAATACTTTGCTGTTTCCACTTATCACTTTTCTCTTGTAATTTCAGCTAATACACCTCCTCATTACGATGTCTTTCACTTGTGGTACCGAAGTGTAATAATTTCTCCTAATAATTCTTGACTATAATTATAATCTATCACAAGATAATGTTAACATAAGGAATGCAACCTCCTTTAATAACCATTTCCAATAATTACAACTGTAGGCTTTAAAAAACACTAAAATGCACACTTTATTCTCACTGAAATGACTGGGATTTAAACCTCCTAAACAAGGACTGATTTAAAATACACATAAAAAACATTTCTAAACTGGAGCACACTGCAATTCAAACTGTACGCTGAGTCTAACCAGTAAGCAGGTTAAATAGCACAGGAACTTAGCTTAATCCCAGCCCTGCAACTCAGTGACACTATTCAAACCTTCACACAGATCTGCTAATTCAGGAATGTACCTGTGCTCACTGCATCCTTTGGCAAAACAGGGGTCCCATTATCCCTTCGCTTTCTCTGAAGTTGACACCTGCAGGGAAGCACGCACCCAGTGTTGCGCACAGAGATTCATTTAAGGTGTTTCATATTTATTTCCTCAAAGCACAATTTCTTTTCTGTTAGAAGACACTGCTATTTCTCCTGATAATATAGATTTTTAGTACTTCATGAAGATTCTTGCAATTCCTATAAAGAGCACCTGTTATTAATTTAATCCACAATGCAACATCTTACCTTCCAGAAAACATAAGTAGCAAGCAATAATTCAACCTATACTAAAAACGGGCCAGGATGTTGACATTCATATTAAATCATACTAACTATACTTCAGAGAAACAGTTAAATATTTAGCAAAACAATCGTAAGTAGTTGTTTATTATCCTTTTTGTAGAAAAAGAGTAAAAAGACAAGATGAAAAGACAGACTCCTGACGGACTTGATATTTTACCTAATAGCTCCATTTTTTCAATACCATGTCATGGATTAAAAACCAAGCGCAGAGCACAAGCTTACCTAGCACTCCCACCAAAAAGTACACTTCTTTAAAAAAACCCCACCAGTTTCTGAACCTTCCACTCAAGCAACAAGGCGGGGGGGGGGGAAGCAAGCTACACCATCTGTTCCTGTAACATGCTTTTTTCTCTTTTAACAGACTAGAGTCAAGGCTGAACCTTTTTACAGGAAATCTCTATTTAGTAGAACTTACCATCACCCCAAATATGTTCACCATGAAATGTGAACTGTTATAGTCATATCACTCCCAGCATTACAGAAAAACATTTTCACTTCAAGTAATGAAGAAAATGTAAATGATCTCATAGCATTAGGGATCATACTCTGAATATTCCTGTGGTCCCTTTGAGTCCTGTGGTAAGAGCAGGGTGAACGCACACTGAAGACCCTGTGTGAATTGCAGCACAGCTATTTTCTCTATTGCCCCAATTCCTTTGCAGGGCACATACATGGATGCATGTTAAAATGCCAAAAAGGTTGATTGTTTTTCTGAACTGCCAAAATTCAGAAGAAATGCCTGGAAGAAGTAGGACATACAAGAACCTCAATTCTTCTGCTTCTAAACTGATATAAATATGTATCAATTATATACTCAATTTATGGTTTTGGCGCTCGTTACCTACCCTAAAAAAAACAGGTCCATTAACGTATTACTGTTCATTAAAGGTATAGAGGTGTTAAATGAAGGAAAAAAATATCATTGGATCATATGAGAATGAATATGCATACTGGCATATGTAGGGAACAGCTGGAAGTTGCATTCTAGGTCCCATCTACTAATTTGGTTACTGAACCCAGTTCAGGAAATGGCTGCTTACCCCTCTCAGGGTAGCACCAACCAGTCTCTTTCTTAGGACACCCTTCTTGAGGGTTAGGAAGGTAATGAGGATCTACAGTCATGCCTATGGATTTTGACTGTCTCTGTGGTTCATGAGGTCATTTTTTCTTAGTCCTCTACTGCTTCTTGTCTGGCAGCTCTCCTAAAGCTGCCCATATTTCTCTGCTGACAAGGCCTCACAGCCGGTATCCCCTCTTGCTGCCACAGTCCCCAACGATCCCTTGCATTTGGTAGCTGGTAGGTGCTCCCATTTGCAGGCACCTCTTACTGCAGCATGCTGCCTGTTCTGGGAGAATATCCCATCTCCGTTCTCTTCCCACCTCCACAGACCTCAGCTACACAGCTTAGAATCACAGAACAGCCCAGGTTGGAAGGGACCTCAAAAGACCATCTGGTCCAATCTTTCGTGGGAAAGGGAGCCTAGGTGAGATTATCTAGGCACTGGAACAGGCTGCCCAGGGAAGTGGTTGAGGCACCATCCCTGGAGGTATTTAAAAGACATGTAGATGTGGTGCTTAGGGACATGGTTTAGTGGTGGACTTGGCAAGTGCTAGGTTAATGGTTGGACTCAATGGTTTTACAGGTCTCTTCCAACCTAAACGATTCTATGATTCTGTCTAGCACCCTGATGAGATTATCTAGCACCTAGACAGCTTCTTTGTCTTCAATCCAGCAGCCAGAACATGCAGTGGGAACAGCCTGGCCCTCAGAGGGCCACCCTGCTACACATGGATGCTTCACTCACAAGTTTAAGTTTAAGCTCCAGGCAAGCTGTCTCTGGCCAGAATTCAAGACTCCTGTCCCCATAACCTTAATGTCCTTTAGAACTACAGAGTCTGTTCCTATTCAGTCAGCATTTTTAAAGTTTTTTTAGCCAAATTAACATGTTCCCTGAACTTTTCATTAGCCTACAAATCAAGCTCTCCTTGCTGCCTGATGACAGGTGCTACTTCTGTTTCCAGCTGAATTCCTTTGGTACAGTGCTTTGGCTCTACTTCAAGACCACACTCCCTGGTTCTCATTAGTTTTTGGACTGGGGACATCTCCAGCTCACAGTGCCATCACCATTGCTCCTTACACCTCATTTTTTCTCTTGTCTGAGACAGCTGCTGTTCCAGTCTTCTTGTTAGTGGTACTGTTTTCTATCTTGGGGCTTTTATTGATTCACTTCTTGTTCAGTTTCTTGTAGTAGGAGAGTCGTAAAGCATCTTCTTTGTCCTCCTCAGCAGCCTCAACCATATGTTTCTGAATCCTCCAGACATCTTCCAGTTTGGGCATGTGGGATGAGAAGTTCTGAAATGATGGTACAGGTCCCAGACTGTGTCTTGTCTTCCCTCATCCCTTCCTTCCTTTTGTCATCTTTTCATTTTTTTTTAGCAAGAACTGAGTGCTCCAGTATGCTCTATGTTTCCAGTTCAGTTCTGGATATTGGATAAATTCATTTACCCATAGACGCATTGGAAATTGCTTGGGAGATGTCCAAGTATTACAGTGATAGACACACTACTATGCAAGGGTTGAGGTGAAGAGGCCTCACAAGTAAGAGAGAGTTTGGCTCTTTTGTAGAATGTCTGAAGACTTAAGGTTATAACATCCCACTCTATCGCTGGTGGCATTCCTTCTTTGAAGGCTCTTCCTTATTAGATCGTAATTGAATAATTAGGTTTCTCCAATTGCCTCTTCTGGAGCTTCAGTTTTATTAGGATGAAAATAGATCCTCGTATTTAGGGTCCCTGAGAACTCACACTCCCTATTATTATTCTTCTTCAACCTGGCCCTGAAACATTTAGGCAGCCTTTTTGCAGATGATTACTCCATTTTTGACAGTCTCCTGTTATGTACACAAATTGACATCAATGAAAGTATTTTTATCTGCATATTGAGATTTCTGGGAGAATGGGCAGATAGTCAGCTAGGACATACTGATTCATGGATGTGAATTCCCTGCAAATTTTACCTTTTTATACCAGTTGAGAAGACGTCCCTACATATTTGCAGTTTGTCCAATACAGAAATTGTAAGATGTATACTCACTAAGATAAAATTAATTTGCTTATTGGGATATTAAGCTGACTTGCATGTAGGAAAATCTTTACCTACTCTTCAATGCTAAGTAAAAAGAATACATAGTTTGGTGAATACTTGCAAAGTTTTGTTTTGTTTTAAACCCTTGTAATGACTATTCAGTTAATGGATAATCCTTCTATAGTACGTGAAAGCTACATGAAATAAACTACATGAAATTACTGAAGTGCTTTACTTTGATATCTTGTCACCTCATGGCTGCAAAATCCATTTTAAAAAGCTGCTGATTACACTCAGAAACATTACCTCCTGCACATCAGGAAACATCACTATATCCCAATGACATCTTCCCACACCAATCTGCTAATTACAAGAAAAACAGCAAGACTGAAATATTTCTCTAGTATCTGCAAAAATCCCCAACTGTCATCGACATGAGAATGAGACAGTAAAAGCCATCTGATAACCCTTAATACATCTCTTAGGCCACTGATAGGCTTTCACACTAATAACCACTTAAACATTTCGAAACTGCTTCTGAAAACTCCTTCCACTTTTTCAATCAATTACCACTAAGCAGTGATTGCTGAAGCCCTACGTAGCTAATTATCTTCTATTTGCAGCTCTTTAAGATTAAACTTTTAAAACCACAATTAGACTGATTATATGATAGTGAACCTATTAATATTGCTAAAATGAACATTTGTCCACATTAATTCTATCACAGAAAACAAATAAGCAAGCAAAACCCAACACTCTTCCAAGCAGAAAGATACATTCATTAACTCTAATCCATCAGTTTGACTGCAATAATTTCCTTCAGTGTTTACCAATACAACCAGTCAGTAAGGCAGCACATCATGCCTAGAAGCTGTTAGCCAAATGCATAGTTACCACAAGAAATGTAAACTAGCATGAAGAGCTAGTAATGGCGTGAATGAGATATCACAACTTTTCCTTCTGGATGAAAGGCAGATTCTCCTTACTTTATTCAAATTAAACAATGTCCTGACTACTGGAAGTCAGTAAAATTTGCCCGCATTGAGCCCAGCCAGCAAGCTTGGTTCTAGCAAAAGGATGCGAAAGCAGGAGGCTTCGTCTCCAACTTCACCATGCTTTTTTCTTCTTACGACCTCTTCTACCAGACCATGAACCACCGCAAGACACACTGACTGGATTTATCCTGAATTTATTTAAGTTCTGGATTCATCACCCTCAAATACAGAACATGAATGAGTTGAGAAAAAGCACGTAATCCATGCCAGAATGTGCACACGCACACAAGGACAAAACAGAAAATGAGAGAAGCTAATGCAGGAGAAATGAACTGAGGAATAAGATCCTGGACGAGGGGATCGAGTGCACCCTCAGTAAGTTTGCAGATGACACCAAGTTGGGAGGGAGTGTTGATCTGCTGGAGGGCAGGCAGGCGCTACAGCGGGACCTGGACAGGCTGGATCGATGGGCCGAGGCCAATTGTATGAGGTTCAACAAGGCCAAGTGCCGGGTCCTGCACTTGGGTCACAACAACCCCAGGCAACGCTACAGGCTTGGGGGGGAGTGGCTGGAAAGCTGCCCGGCGGAAAAGGACCTGGGGGTGTTGGTTGACGGCCGGCTGAACATGAGCCAGCAGTGTGCCCAGGTGGCCAAGAAGGCCAACGGCATCCTGGCCTGTATCAGAAATAGTGTGGCCAGCAGGAGTAGGGAGGTGATTGTCCCCCTGTACTCGGCCCTGGTGAGGCTGCACCTCGAGTACTGTGTTCAGTTTTGGGCCCCTCACTACAAGAAAGACATTGAGGTGCTGGAGCGTGTCCAGAGACGGGCAACGAGGCTGGTGAAGGGTCTGGAACACAAGTCCTATGAGGAGCGGCTGAGGGAACTGGGGATGTTTAGCCTGGAGAAAAGGAGGCTGAGGGGAGACCTTATTGCTCTCTACAACTACCTGAAAGGAGGTTGTAGAGAGATGGGGGTTGGTCTCTTCTCCCTAGTAACAGACAACAAAACAAGAGGAAATGGCCTCAAGTTGCGCCAGGGGAGGTTTCGATTGGACATTCGTAAAAACTTCTTTACCGAAAGGGTTGTCAGGCATTGGAACAGGCTGCCCAGGGAGGTGGTGGAGTCCCCATCTCTGGGGGTATTCAAAAGGCGTTTAGATGAGGCCCTAAGGGATATGATTTAGTGGGGGACTTGGTAGTGATAGGTTAATGGTTGGACCCGATGATCTTGGAGGTCTCTTCCAACCAGAACAATTCTATGATTCTATGATTCTATGATTACAATGGAGTATGGGGAGGTGAGGGGAAAGAGGAGAGAAGATGAGGCAGCAAGAAGCGATAAAAGCAATTACCTCTGAAGTCATCCAGAGACAGCCAGAAGAGTAGTTATGGCAAGACACAGGAAGCTAAGAAAAGTGGGAATGAAGAAGCTGCAAAAGGAAGCTACCAGAAGGGACTCATCATCACCAGAACCATGGGGTCAGGCTATCTTGGCAGAGAAAGTATCTGTCAACAGAAAATAGAAGCTTTTGAGGAGGCGGAATAGAAGATGTGGACAATGAGAAAAAGTTGAAAAAATAAACATGGACCCCCAAGACACAAGAGATTAGTGTGATTGCTATTTACAGGGGGAAAACGAATGGATTCCCAGGAGAATAGAACCAGGACAGCTTTACAAACACAAAGTCCAAAAACTTTGCTATGTAAGGATATGCTGGAAATGTATTTGAATAAAAATTTCTGAGAAAATAAAGAACTGAATCAAAGAAATCTGGTCTTGAGGTACTAGGAAAAGCAAGCACAAAACTAAGCTACTTGTGAAAGGATCCTTCCAAGGATATGAAACCTTCTAGTGCTATGGTTGGTAATGACAGCAATAGTTTACATGAATGCTAAAATCCTTTGGCTGCAAAGGGAAGTGTAAACTGGGACTGCCAGGACTATAATGCAGGATGAGTTCTGCAAAACGCGAAGAAGGTATTTCTAACAGCAATTTTCTATGTTGGTTTTTTTTTTTCCAACAGGTTGGGAGTAAGCATTCAGGTCCAGTTTGGTTTTTATTTAGTTAAAAAAAGGCTTTTAAGATGTTGACGGGGGATGGGGAAGAGGGCGTGCAGAGAGAGAGAAAGAATAAGCCACAAAAATTAATACCATTTTTGGACTGAAAAATCCTGGAAACACAATACTAAAAATTTATTTGGGTTTGTGGTATATGCCATAAAAGTGAGGTTGAGTGAAACAAATGATCATGTGCTGATGATCAAAAAAGATCCCCTAGAGCTAACATGGCATTGATTTATTTAAAATGACTGTAAGAAAATTACGTACCCATAACAGACCTCAATTCTGAGGTCATTGACACTGACAGGATACCCCTGCTGAACAAAAGATTACGAACATCAAATTGATTTTTGCTAGGCATGATACAACTGATGTGGCATATGTGGAGCCTAGAGAGTGCAGCACAGGCTGCCTGCAGCAACGTCTGGGCTTAGATGTAGTAGCACATAGTTCTCATTATTCCTAATCTACCACTTGTAGTTAAAAAAGGATTGAAATATGAAAGTTCTTAATAACACAAGAACAGTGATTCTGATCCTTGATACTTTACCCTGCAAATTGTAGAACAGTAATAAGAAAGCAAAAATGCTGTGTAATTTTCAGATATTATGTGCAAGTAAACCTCAGAGTTACAAAGTCTGTATTGACGTAATCCGTGACTGAAGAAATTAAGGATTTGCAACAGCATATATAGATAGAGAATGGTCAAGGAGAAAGCAACAGGATTTAGAGTTTCGGAAAGTGCCACGAGTCTGTGAACACGATCCATGGCTCCACACAGTAACTTCGTCCAGAGCTCTCCCTAGAGGCTGGGGATTGTCCCTGAGAAGGGTGGGCATTTACGAATACTTAAACCATATTTTTTCTGCTTTGAGAGGGAGGGAGATAAGGGATGAGTTTGTCATTTTGCCTGAAATGAAAACAGACTGAGCAAGTAGACTTTCACTATACAACTGCAGTGCTGACACTTTAAGGAGGATTTACAAATTAGAACGTTTCTACAAGGCACTTCCAAAACTGACCAAGTATTGCTGGAAAGCTACTCAACAGATCGGTTACATGTATTTGGAACTGTGGGTTGTATTACAAACTGACAGAGTAAGACTTTGTGATGGTAAATAGGTGCCGCTTTGATATTGCCCTTACTACAAATTAAAATTTTATTTTAAACAGCAGAGGCTTATTGTGTTGTCTTCATGGGCTATTATGAAAATACACACGCACCCCCTGACTCACAGATAGCTACACAGATCTTCCTCTGAATTCTGATTCTGGAGCAAGCATAGCCTTTGTAAAGTAACACCAAGCAAGCAGAGAAGCAACTGCTACAAGGGATGTAAGTGATGTGTACTGAGATATGAACTGCATCAATTCATTTGGTTTAAAACAACTGAATTTTTAAGGATCCTCATACTAAATTTATTTCATCTAACTTCTCCTATGCATTGCTGGCTTCCAAGGCAAATGTGGCATTATTGTTGTTCTGTCATTTAGACCTACAGCTCCAATGAAGAAACCTTGTGAACTTTACAATTTGGTAGTACCACCTCAGCGATTTTATTTCCAGCTGAAATTCTAGATTGAGATTGTCCTTCTTTTCATGATGAACCTTTTAATTTTTTAATTTTCTTGTTTTTTTTCTAGAGTATTTAGGGATATGATGACAGTGCCTATACATTTCCCTAAAGGTTTGGCTTGAAACATTTTGTTTTCCATCTCTATTGAAATGATTTACTGTCAGAATCAAAAAATTCACAGCCCTGATCTGAAGCTGCAGCCTAATAATTCTTTCACACAGAAAACGTAATGTCTCTTTGCTTATATCCAATGTGGCACTCAAAATACCTTCAAGATGATTTATGTACATAATACACATCAATATGTAGAATACGTCTCTTTAAATTAATTTCTAGTGAAACAATACCCTCTTGTAAATATTTTAATTTTGAGAACATTTTAGTTGGTTCAATAGAAGCCAAGACATGATTTAACATTGGTCTACATGTTTATCATGTAAACACTACTGCACTGATTTATCTTGAAATTCTGAATGCTTGTCATAACTGGGGTTATTGCAATGCTTTTTCTAGGGCTCTTGGTATCAAACCATTGTTGATGGACTATATTTGGACAGCTCTTACTGTATTATTTTAAGATGATTCAGCTGTCAGTTTTTAGACTGTCAAAGTGTTAAGCTTTATTGCACATTGTTAAAGAGAGTCTCTTCCAGCAGTGATTTTTTTTTTTTTAATTGTCTCCCACTTATATACATTCTTACATTAATTTGCTAGGGGAGTAATAATCCACACTATTTTTCATGTTATTGTGATTAAAAATATTTTAAAATAATGTTGACTTAAAGAGCTGTCCAATTACTGAGTCCACAGCTGGTTAGAATACAGATTGGCTTTTCTAATGTGCTGTAGCTGATACTCCATTACTTGATGAAAAGCAAGTAGAACCAGCAAAATAGGCAGCCGAGGTTTACTATTTAATGTTGAAATTCTTCCCAGCCCTGCAAAAATCAACAGAGACACTGCTATTGATATCAAATACACTGGAACAAACATTTTTCTCCTAGGAAGCAACTGTGATGAATACTTGGATATCTTGTATTCATCTTTTCCTCACTTTTGTATTTCACACTGCATAAAACTTCATTAAAGAAATCTCCATCCTTGCAGCAGTAAAGAACTAGGTAAAATATTCTTTGAAGCCCATTCCTCCTATCAATGCCTCTGCGATCACGAAGCAGGTTGGGGACTACCCAAAAAAGCAGGACTACAGAATGTGCTTCTCACCTTCCCCGTCACAAACACAATTGGATTCAGTATGCTTAATAAGTGCACAGACAGGATTACAGCAGCAGAAAGGATAAAACCATTGCTCTCTGCCTTCCGAGGGGGAATAACCTTCCTGGGGAATAACGTAACTAAGCAGAAGCATTTGAGATGCTGTCATGGGTGACAGGAGAAAAAGGCAGAGTTGTTTGGCATAAAGGCATCATGGCAGAAGGATTTTTGCATAGACAGGATGCACAGCAAGGAAGAAGCTATGCCTAACATCAACGTATTCCAAAACCCGCAAGTTGTTGGGAAGGAAAACTCTCTAGCAGTGCCATTGGTTTAGGTCACATAGTAGGAAGGAGCTTGCAGGTTTCTGTGGCTTGTACTCTAGTCCACGAGTCCCCTTGCTATCCAAAGTTGCCATAGACACACAATGGATAACTTCTTTAGGAGTCAGAATTCTGCTGCACTAGATTAAAGACATGATACAACTTGCCAGATCCTTTGGGATGCTGGCAAGGTCAGGGCAAGTCATGTTTTTTATTAAGTATCTTCCAATATAAGGACAATCACAGTACGTGGAAAAAAAAAGTCACCGTTAGAAGTCAATTTTAACTGCATTATGAAACTGTATTATTTTAAAATTAATAATTATACTTGAGACTGGCCTCAGAGTCTGTCAGAAGAGGATGTTGGCCAAAACGTTACAATGCAGATTTGTTTTTTCTCTAAAGGAACAAATTATTTTATATTTTTTTTTCTCCCATGTCACCTTTCCCTCCTCTGGAAATCTCTCTCTCTCTCTAATTAGAACATTTGTAATTAATATATGATTCTTCAGGTCAAAATATTTTCAAAATGAATGCATAAAGTTAGGCACTTAAATCTGTATTTATAAATCTAAACAAAAATACCTTGACTTCAAAAGGAGCTGAAAAATGCATATTTGCATTTCCCTTTATTTCCAGAAGTGGGTCTGCTTTTCAGTCAGGCACATACCTGTGATTTAGAAGCTCAAATTTAGGTACTGTCAAGGCATAATTTGACACACCACAGCTTTCTTCAGCAAATATGAAACCTGAACTCACAAATAAAACTGCTGTCTTGATTCACAATAGAATAGGTTAATTTGCCAAGAGATACACTACAGCCATTCTTCTGTTCTGATAAAATCAGAAGTATGTAACTTTTAGCAAAGTTGGAGAATACAGTGGCATGAAAACAGTTCTTGCTAGAGGCAAAATAATTTTACTTTTGGCAGGTTTACAGAAAAGCAAGTCAGTTACATTTTCACCTCAGGTGGTTTGTGGTATCAAAAAGGCAGTTCTTGCAGATGGAAAACTGTCATTACATGAGGACAAGCTGTTTGCTGGGGGAAATGGAAATATTTTGCTCTCTGTCAAACCTGTGAATATTGGAGAGAAAATCTGTTTTCATATAGGAATACTGGAAACAGAAGCTGATAGTTTAATGGAGTTCTACCTGACTGACAGAGTGGCTCACCAGACTGGTGACTGCCCAACTTGAGCTTCAGTTATTACACAAAGTTACCGTAAAATTTCAGTGAGAAGTTGCATTTATGAGAAAACAGTAGCATGGACCTAAATAGAGGTTCTTTCAGATAGCCTCAAACAGATCTGGTGATGTGAGATTGGTGCGTGCCTCTGGAAATGAAGAGTCACCAACTCAAAGACCCCACACCACATCTCCCGCTGGAAACGCACCAGTTGTCCACTCAGGATACTGTGGAGTACTTCATTCCTGCTGTAAACTGTCCATCATTAGTGACCACTGATGTAGAAAGAACTATAAAGACGGCATGCAAACAGGTGGAGAGCTGCTAGCGACTGATGTGCAGCTCATTAGCTTTCCCCAGGCTGTCCATGTGGATGCAACGCAAGGGTGTAGAAGTAGTCTGTTGCCACTCCATACTACCCATGTGTTTAATCAGTTGGAATCGATCAGTAGAAGGTGGAAAGCAGTAGACTCAGAAAATCTTCAGTGGTGGATCTGAGAGCATCTTTGAAAGGACTGACTCATACTACCTTTAATGGGGCAGAGTCATCAGATCCAAGTTTTACACAGATGAAGGTTGCAAACCCCAGAATTTTAGCACAGTTGTATATAAATCAGACAATTTATCATGGGAAATTGATCCAACCAGGAAATCGTGAACTTCTCAGCAAAAAGTCAGACTTAAAGCTAAATAAAGTGCAAAATATGTAGCCAAACAGAATATATAATTAAAAGGGATTTATTTACATTGGACTGAACCAATATTTCTGAAATTTTTCAAGATTGGGGTGTGCCTACCGTATCAGCTTAATTCAGCTTTACTCTTTGCTCCCAGGCTCTGGTCTTACATCATCCACACTCCCCGCAGTCCTGCCTGTGATAAAACCCACAGAGCAATTCGTTTATGTAGGGGTGGCAGGAATAAGCCTCTGTGCCTGCCATGCTGAACAGATCTCCAACAGTATCCCAATAATCCCTACATTCCTGTATGTCCATACACATCTCCCTGCACCAGCAAGCGAAACATACCTTGACAAAGCCGTAAGACCGCTTTTGCTGATGCACAGCAGCATGCTCATTATTTTACATGATGGACTAGAGCGCCAAAAAGCAAATTAAATTGACCTTCCACAGGGCACTGACGCAGGCCCATAGGATCTTACAGCAAGACCAGAGAAGACCAGTGTACGCCCACCTCTATCTGTTAGGAGCTGGGCTGCAAGCATAGTGGCCTCTGCAGGCCACCACAGGCTGCCTGACAATGCCAGTTAAGATTTATAAAGCTCAAAGAGTGTACCTTCAGGTATTCACTGCACACAGAAAACGTGCTTCCACAATGCCATGCTGCACCAGATAAGTGTAGTACCATTTAGGAGAGAGGGTGGGTAAAGCATTCTGGCATCTACCACGGCTTCTTCATCTGCCTCTGCCTGGTATGGGAAGAGAGGAGTATAGGAAACGGTCGCCTCTGATGAAGTCCCCCCCAAAAAACACTCACCATGGGGAACAAGACAAAGTTTAGGCCTTCTGGTCAAGCTTTTGTCACCCTTTCTGCAAAGAAAATGTGTATGAAAACATGCCTGGTGTCTGTGCAACTCAGACATGACAGAAAACTGCACTGCAGAGGGAAGAGACACCTCTGTTACCATCAGCCTCCCATAGCCACTCCCACTGATGGTATAGCAATGCACAGAGTACATTTCCAAATAACAACCAGCTACCTTACAGCATGCATCACCATCCACTGAGCACGCAACCTGCATCTGCAGCAGCAGCACTAGGGTGAACAAATCTCAAATTAGATACTGCCCAGTGAGGTATCCATTTATTCCCCTGCATGCAGGCACAACACTTCCAGCACGAAAGAAACACTCAAAGCATAAGAAAAATCAATAAGGTGGGGAACTGGAAGGTCTAGCTCTAATTGATAGGGTATCAATGTATTTCACATAAAGAAACTGACGATAGGAAGATAATCAGGGAAACAAGGCAATGCAAAGGAAAAAAAAAAAAGGCAAGATTGAGCAGGCTGTGATGCTTAAGAGAGCTGAGAATTTAATTAAATTAGCAAACATCCCAGTCAACAAGTAATATAAACCCCATATAAACCCATAGGCCTCGATCAGAAGAATTTAGCTTTGGGTTTATATGACCCATATACCATCCAGGATGGGGTGACTGATCATGACACTGGGATGGGAAGGAGAGACTCAGTGTTTAGGTACTAGCAAAAACTGCTTCAAGAAACAGCTGCTAAGGGAGCTCTGAAGAAAAGATGCGATCTTGATTTGGTCTTGAGAAGCATCCAGGATCTGACTGAGAATCACACGGTTAAAGAGCACGCGTAGCAGCCTGGGTAGTCTAAAGGCCAAGGGACCTAGATACCATGTTGGTAGCATGAGGCAAAGCACATCACCTATTAAGAAAGGCTTAACAAATTAGTGCACATTCCTCTTATTTTCTGCAAAAGGGGCAGAGCTGGCTTAAGCCAGTCAGTAAGCATTGCATCTGTGTTTACCCCTCTTCTGTATCTATTAAGCAGAGGTTAGCATCATTTCTAGGTTTCCTTTTGCCTCTCAGAACCAGTAACAAGGGTCTTGGTGGCTGCCGCATACCACAGCAAAACTGCTGACCTCACTTGTAAATTATATGCTACACTACAACATATGTAAACAGAGTTCCAAATGACAGCAATACAGATTTTGAGTAAATTGCAAAAGAATTATAAAGATATGCACTCTAAACATACTGAGTAAGTTGAGAAATTTTATATGATCCAGTGCTTGCCCCTAATGGTGAGATCAATGCCCATTTTTGCTTCCTCCTCATTTTAATAAGCTGACAAGGTTCAGCACACCACTAACCCTACACAAATATTTTAGCATGTAATATGGAGGCTAACACAAACACGTTTGGAAACTATCTGTTGAAACAGGCTGAGTCAAACATAATTTCTAAATCATCATCAACGATTGTCCAGTATGATTTAACATTTTCCCACTGTTTTTAAGTGCCAAGGAAACTCTTACAATTCAGTAAAGCTGGCAGCACATTAATTCCCTGCCCTTATAAGATTTAATAGCCTTTTTTCATCACAATTAAAATCCACTCACACAATCCCTTCCCCAAGTATTCTCCCTCCAGAAAATTGAAATCCCATTACATCTTACTCATTGGTTTGTATTTGAAGGTTCAGATTTGTAAAGCTTGAGAGGAGTTGGACCCCAGTTTGGAATTTTGCTTTAGGTTCATCTCTCACATCTGAATATCTGAGGAATGAAGTCCATGCCTGATGTTTTATGATTTAACAGACTCAGCTGTAGTGCTTGCTTTCTTCCAAATCGCAGAAAGATCTTTTTAATCACTTTTATACTTTATGAACTATAAATTGTTCGCATTCTAAATTTTCTTTGATAGCTATATTACATTTTAAAACAAGTTTTCCACCACCACAAATATCTGTGTCTTAATAAAAGACATCTTCCTTTTCCTAATTGCTCTACTGCAATTTCCATTCTGCCATGGGGGAGTCCCAGTAGACTTTCAGAGGCACTTTTCGTGATCTGCTAGCAGTGCTCTAATGCTCTTTATCACAAAATCACAGTAGTTTTTATCATCTTTTAGGCAATTTATAAAAT
The DNA here is from genome assembly GCA_009819775.1 of Phoenicopterus ruber ruber. Classification (NCBI taxonomy): domain Eukaryota; kingdom Metazoa; phylum Chordata; class Aves; order Phoenicopteriformes; family Phoenicopteridae; genus Phoenicopterus; species Phoenicopterus ruber. The sequence goes on from CM020221.1 coordinate 5,981,286, forward strand.
TCTACAAGCCTACTGTGTGACAATTTAAAATAATGTTTTACAAGATTAATCTATAAAAGTGTAAAAAGTACAGTATGTGCTTTGAAAAGGTCACAGAGCTGCTTTCCATTAAAGAAATCAATACGATCACAAACAGATCCTGAAGTCACATTACCATTTTAATTGGCTGGCACAGCCTTCTCACAATTCCACCTCAATGGTGACATTAATTACAACTGTGAGAGTACAAGGGCTGTGCTAATACAACAGGAAAATAATTATTATGCATTGAGTGGCTATCTTTTGCTACTACCCAACATATCAAAGTTGTTATATTAAATATCTAACATTGTTTTCTACTCAATAGATTCACCTCTTTCTTAGGCTGATTCTGATTTCTGTTCTTCAGAATGTGATATTAAAAACATTAAACTCAAGCACTCCAAGCTGGAGTTTAAAAAAAAAAAAAAAAAAAAAAAAGGCACACCCCCCCCCCGCTTCAAAGCCACAGTATTGAGCAGCATTAAGACTGGCTGGCTAAAGAGTGATGAACTTCTTTGCCCTCCTCCCAGAGAGACGCCAGGGCAGCTGCCGTACTGGTGAGCCGCAGAAGTTCCTAAGAGCAGAGGAAGAGGGAGGCTGCCCATCCCCACTCCCCATTCTCGGCTCCTGTAAAACGCCAGCCTCGTTTCTTCTACTCTGGCTCCTTCTCCCAATTTGTTGGGAATTTTTTTTTATAACTCCTTATTCACAGCCTCTCTCTCAAGCTCATCTCTGCATTAATCTGTTTACTTTAATCTCTAGCCTTCACACAATACTTACCAAGTTAATGTTGCCTCTCAGTGTCATGTTCAGTGTGCGTGTTCCCACTACACATCACTGGCTCCCAGGTTTTGTCATCAGCCACGATCTCACCACTTACCCACACATCCCAAGCTCCTCTAACACACAAAAAGCTCTGCTTCCTTGCCTGCCACTCCTATAACCCCAGCTCAAAGTTGCCAAACTCGCTTGCCATTCTAGTCACTATTTCTTCTCCCTCCTGCCTGTCCCTCAGTTCCAACGTCACCAATATTATTCCAAAATATTCCTTCTTTGTCCTTGGTCTGGCTCCAGGCCATTCTACATTCAAATTAGACATGCCATCTTCAAATCCACTCAGCTCGACTACCAGTATGGGTGTTGCTGAAAGCATGTAAGACATACTTGAGAGCAGCTGGGGACAGCAACTACAAGAAAAGTCTGATGTACTCCATAGGGATGGCCTATGTACCACCCGGTCAGACCCAGGAGTTATGAGAAGACGGCGCTTGCTGTGCTGCTCGGTGAGTTAAGCGCACACAAGCTGGCCAGCACCGCAAATGCCAGAGGGATTGAGCATGATCAACGAAGGCAGAGTCCTCAGAGCTTTCAATCTGCCCTGACATACACGCAAAGCTCTGGTTTTTGTAAATGTAGTTTGGCCAGACTGGGGCAGATATTTTAATGAATATGGCAAACTGACATCTTCTGAAATTTCATGTGTCTTCTTGAAAATATTAAAATGTTAAAATTTAGGAGATTATCTTGAAACTATTTTTAGCTGCCATTTCTTTTTTCTAAAGAGCTATTTTTCCTTCATGTAATTTACGAAAAATATGTGAAATTAGCTGAAATATTTTAAAAAAAGAAGTATCTAGCAACCAACAAAGAAAATTCTAGCCCACCAAGTGAATCTACACGAAGTTAGGAGAAATTGAAAGGGTTCTGAATATACTGATAAAAGAAAGTGTGTGTGTGTGTGTGTATACGTATACACATGTACACAGTCTTGTCTGTGTCTTGATTTGAAATAATCAACCTCTCTACAGTCTTTTGAGAATTTGCTTCTAAAAAGTAAAGGTTTAACAATGTCCCAGAAACAATTTAATATATTTAGTGATTATGTAAAGCATATTTTTAAACTCATGCAGAGTCTCTTAATGTTATCGGACACTATGAACATAGACACAAACAGATTAAAAAGTAGGATTGGTATAATACCTTGTATCTGTAGGCTCTGTGCTGGAGGTAATAGACTAAAAATAGACAGAGAAGGAACAGTTAGACATTAAAATTCCATTTAGAAATGAATCTGATCATCTGTAGCTGACATTTGAGATTGCAAAAAACTATCATACAGGAGAAAATTATTAAAGAATAACTTTGGCATATGAAAAAAACAGTCTGCAGTTTCTATGAATAACCAGGAACAAGATGACAGAAAGCATCCCTACGCTTACAACACTAAGTAACTTTCATCCTTGATCAGACCTTTGAACCTTATGAATACAAATCAAGGTTCTCCTGTAGCAGAGTATCTCTGATGTATGTACAAATGCAGCTTTGTCAATTAACAAGAGATATTTGGTATGCAGTGATAACTCAGGAAATGTTTAGAAAAGAAATTTACTTTTCCAAGAGAAACTCTTATTTTCTTACCCCCATAAAGGCATTTAAATAAGAGTGTTACTTCAAGGATATTAATAACATCTTTAGGAGGAATCTGTGCCTACCCAAGGCTTCATGACAACCTGCTACAACCAGTCATGATTTGTTTTGGTGTAGGCAGTGCAAATAAATGACTCTCTGTTGGCACTTGGGAACTGCACTGAGTTTTCCCCATTGTCAGAGAACTGTTGGCAAATCAGAGAACTTACCTGCTGCGCAAGCAACGCCAAGCACAGGCACAATCAGGACATCTTAGGAAAAAAAGATCAGGTATTTCTCTAGTTAAGGTGAACAAAACGTGGAAGGTGTATGCATCCAAGACAGAAATCCAGAACAGGAATCAAAGTAGTCCCAGTTTTGCTTTGTGAAATACACCCGTTTTCATGGTTAACTTCTTTCTAGGTCGGGCTGTTTCTGAGAATACTCTCTCATTAACATGACTAGTGTTTCGTCAATGGTCTGCACTGGTGAAAGATTTTTTTGTTTAAATATTACTCTCTTATTTGAAATAAAACCCAATTAAGCAGATATGATGATTCATATAGTTGACATTTTTATTGTAGACTAGCTAAAATGAATTTAACTTCATCGACACCTATTTCTATTTGCAATGCCATTTTCTAATAACTGGATTTTAAAGCTAAAACCAAAATCTTCTTAGGGAATTAGTCACCAGAGATGGTTACCTAGCTCCAGGAATACAGAAACATACTGACATTGGCAGAAAAGCTAACCAGTTAATTAAAATCCAAAGTATGTTCAGAAACCTCTCAAATACTTTATGCATTGCTGAATGTACCTAATATATCATGACATTAAACTAAAAAGGAGGTCATTCAAAAGAACGGAAAAGTAATAAGAATAGAATACCCAGAATGGTAAAATAAAAATTTATTCGCCAATCTTAAATTCCGTGTGCAAGCCACACTTCCTTGGTTTTTCATTGATTTTTTTTTTAATATATATATATTGCAATATTCTTATCATATCAAATAAAATTCAGATCATCTAAGGCTGACAGAGATAAAACTATAGTCACCAATATTACATGGAAGGGAAAAAAGGGGAAGGGAACGTTCTGAATAAAAGTATCACAACTTTTGTAGAAGTGGAACTTGTATCTGCTGAGCTACATTATTTTATTGGTAGCTGAGTACTCTGAAAGCATTTAATTAACTATTGGCAGAGGAGAGCATAACTGAAATCCCAATAAATATTAAAAGAACCAAACTGAAGTTGTATCCTAGCACGTATATGGGACTTACAAAAGTCTTTGTCACCAGAATTCAAACAGCATTACATAATACACTAGAAATAAATTATTATATAACCATTAACAACATTTCTTTTTTTATACAACATTATGGAGACTAGTAGTTTGCCTTTATATAATGTATGTATCATCTGCAGGGTGCCCTTACCAATTTATACATATCTTCAAAAGCCCTTCAAAAGTGTCTTTTTACCTGTACTGTTTTTACTCATACATTTCGGCATAAATCGGGTGCATAAGCATAGTTAAATTCAGTGTCATGTAGAAAAATTCAAGTTAATCTTAGCAGACTTCTGTCTGATACAGGAAACAGTATCCAGGGCTGGGCTGATACTTCACCTGCTCGAGTTTCAAGAGTTTTGCTGTACAGAAAACTCTGCAAAACTTTGTTGTTGAGATTTTGTTTGTAAAGATCAGGTCATTGTCCATGACTCGGAGGAAAACTCACTTGAAAATAGGTGTCGTCATTCAGATTTCTCCTACAGAGGAATTGAGGTTGGAACAGATGAAGTGAATGATCACTGAGATGATGTGGGGAAGTGAGAGCCTGTCTTATGAGACAATATAGTGTGCAGTAGAATAATAAACCATGATATGAATAAGCATCCTGGGGCTTAGCCCCAAGGAGAAAGAACAGTCATTTACGTTAAAGGACCATCCACTGCTTATTCCAAGGAACATTTTTTATTTCGTTCATCCATCTTATGAGTACATGAAAGGCTGAATCAATCAATCAGACCTGTGCAGAGCTATATTATTGATTAAACCTTGCTTTTAGTATAGAATTTGGCCTGAAGAAACCTGACCTCTTAATGAAGCTTAGCCATAACCCTCAAAACAAAAACCTTATTCTCCTTTTTTATTATTTTAAACCAGCATTGAATTGCACACATGAAATAATCACAGACACAGCTTGCTGCTTACCTTGTTACAAAATTGTACTACCCCAGGCCTCTAATTGTGCCTGAAATTTACTGCTTAAAATCCAAATAGGGAAATGTAGAGCAAGGTTCATTAATGGCTATACAGATCAGTAAAGTCTTGCCACACGGGCAGCTGATACTGGGGGCCACTGCCAAAGTTCAGCAAGTACTGTGCACGCAGCAGTGCTTTGAGACGTCTGAGAAAACAAATCCTTCTGAAAAGTCTGGGTATTTCCAAGCAGGAGCTTTACAAGAAACTTTCTATATCGATTCAGCAGACTATAAGGAGAGAAGGATTCTAACGGAAATGATGCTTCAGCATACGGACACTATTTGCTCTGAGCCAGTGAAGATACTGTAGGATGAGGGCATCGATTCTGTGAAACTGGAGGAAAGTCCTCTCCTTGGAGGCCTTGTTCCACCAAATTCTACATGCAGATGGAAGAACCTGTCCAGAGGGAGGCAAACATTGAGGAATGGCAGAGAGGAAAAAAACCTGACGACTTGTTCCCCAGGACTTCTGATGACTTCCTCTCCCCCAAGCCACCTTGCGGTCTGAAATTATGCTAACAATATAGTCGCTCCTTTTTACACTGAGAAAACAGAAGGAGTTGGCTGAAAACCACACTTTTTTCTTGGTGGCCAGCTTTGCCTCAAACACACACCAAAATGTTTCTAATAGCTGTTGTCATTCATGTGAAGGAAGAACGATCGTCTTCATTATGACTTTCAAAATAGCAATGAAGCCGCATAAAGAATATTTGAAAATACATTAAAAATGTAAATATATTTTAAAATGTGTGTTAAACTAAAATGGTTTGAATTCTGACATGTATTCTTTTGCACAATGCTACCATCAACTTCAGAAAATTCCTTTCTGCCAAGAAACAAGTGGAAAGGAAAATGAGTATCTGCTTTCACCTCATTGTATAGTTAATATACTGCTAAAGAAAGCTACAGACGAGTCTTCATTTCATCTTCTATAACAAGTTCTAGAGGAGTTTTCTTCTTCTCCCAATAGTGTTTCAAAATTACACGAAATATTTTAAATGTTTTTCAAACTCGATTATATGGAAATGTTAAGCAATGTCCCTGAAAAACGATTACCTCTATATCCTTCCGTTGAAAATAAAAATATTTTCTGGCTATTAGAAATCAATCTTTTCCTCAGTTGAGGACTGCCTAGTGCCTATTTTTAAGTTCAGTGGGGGTAGGGAGGAAATAGATGCAGAAACACTTTTTGTGGTGGAATACTGTATACATTTCTACCAGAGATGAAAAAATAAAAGAAATCAATCTAGTATATATTGAATTATAGGACATAAGCATTTGCTGATGTGTCAGTTGAGACAAACGATTGATAATTTAATTCTTTGGTGATAAATGTAATTTGTATAAATAAAGAACATGGAAAAGCAAAGAACTGAATCAGATTTAATTCAGCCATTATACCAGCTCTCAAACACCTGACATAACTTTTTTTTTCAGGAAAAGTATTACTTTAAACTGGATCAATCACTTTTTCTTGGAAAAGAAGGGAAATTTTAAAGAATACCTAAGCATTACGTAATTTGACAGATGCTTAGATATGGACTATTAATACGAGGGATACCATTTTCTCATAGATTCAACGGAGTATATTTGCTCATGCATCTGGAAACAACCTGATACTCTGTCGTTAAATCCTGTTTCTCATATAAAGTTTCTGCAAATTATTATGTGAATTCCTACCTCAAATGCAGTAACGGACAGGTTTTCTGTGTGACAGCAGATCTGCATAACCCAAAGAAGTTTACCAAATCCTGATTCAGCACAGCTAAGCTCCAAATTAACATCAATTTTATTAACATTGCATGTGTGAAACATTTTATGAATGTATTAAAAAAGACGTATTTCTTGATTTGCTGTGGAAGGTATCTAACTTGTCTGTCTGTGACAGGAAGGAACTGGCCTTGACATTTATTCCTTTCAGTCTGATATTTCTATGAGTTATGTATTTCAGCAACAGTTCCTACACAGTGATTTCCTACAATTATTTCATAAGAAACTGATACTAATCCAATTGAAGTCAATGGAATTATTTCCTGCTGACATTCATCCATGCCCTAAATTCTTTAATAACCAAAGGAGGAGTCTTTGTGTAGCACTGTAGGAATAGGTTCAAAGAGTAAAATAATCTGCTTTTAGCATTTATTATATTAACAATTTGGCTCTGGCTTTCCTCAGTGGATTGGTTTAAACACTAAAATTTAAAGTACCACCACTAAATTGCCTTAAACCATGAGGGTATTATGTCATGAAGAACCTAAAAGAGAATACAATTTCAGAGACTTTCTTTCTCCAGACCATTTTCGTAAGACTTTTTCATAAGTGCAGATTCCTATCAATTAGGCCTATATCATAAGCATGCAGTCTAATTTAGATAAGCAAACTAAAGTTGTGTTTTGCTCAGAAAGGGATCACTACAGTAGCTAAGACACTAATTTTAGTCTGAGAATTTCTGGACTTTGTGTTACCCACCGCTATACTAATAACACTCTAACACTAATGCACTGTGTCTGGGAGGTGCAACGAAAGGCTAAGCGATGATCACAGAGCACTTAACCCTAAAAAATGTTCAGAAAGAATAAAAAAACACAGGACACATTTCAACATTTGATGACCAAAGAAGACAATGTTTAATAACACATCTGTATTTTTAGGATACTTGCCAACCTATGTCTTTATACTGAGACATAGGTTATTTTCTTGCAGGCACTCTAGGTGGAATAAGCAACCTTTCAGATGGGATTTATATATAAGCCAGGCAAGACGAGCGCACAAGCCGCATGAAGCATCAGTCCAGAAAAAAAACACTCTCTCTTCTGAAGTAGATTGAAAGCCTTAGCAGCAGAGGGCTGCCAAGGAGGCTGGAACGAGCAGGGCAGGTGCAGCAGTGACCTGTTTACTCTTAGGGCAGAATTGGACAAGCTCACGTACGGGGGTGGCCTACAAAGAATGAAACGTGTAAGAAGCAAGGGAAGAGGGTGCCCTGTCCTGAGCACAGCTAGTGCAGGTGGTAGGCGTGGATGGGGAAAAGCAAGGTCATCCTGAGAGGGTAAAAGGGGAAGGAAGTTCATCCCCTCTCTTAGCTCTGGTTCAAAAGGGGAAGCTCTGAAGTCTAGGCTTGTGTTACCTCAGTGTGTGTTGCTTTTACCTATACACAAAACCCCAAGTTGATGAATAAAAATGCAGTCATCATCAAATAAACAGAGCCTAGAGCTGTCAGGGACCTTCAGAGGTCACTTAGTCCACCCCTATGCAGGAAGGTGGGAACAACCGCTCCTGAGAGGGGTTTGCCTCTCCTGTTCTTACAGGCTTCCATGGGACCCACCCAACTCGAGGCAGGTTATTTCAGCACTTGTTCATCCCTGCTGAAAAACTTAATACCTTTTTCTAGCATGTAACCTTATAATAATCCTAATCTCACACCTAATGGAGAGTAGAATTGTTTTTTCTTCTATGAAAACCAATCCAATTTGCACACTGTATGTTTGCATGAATTATTGGCTGGAGGGTGCTGTAACAAAATTACAAAACTAGTGAGTGTGGATTAAGCAGAAGTTCCCATATTATTGCTGGAGGGAAAAGTTACAGTCTTACATCAAAACAGCGAAATAAATGAGTGCATGGAGAATTAAGAGCAGAGCTATGGGAATTGGGAACAGGCCTACTGTCAAACAGCAGATAAGAAAGCCTGGCTTTTCACACCCCAGAAACTAGTTTCCAGTAGACAGAAATAGCTACAAAGAAAGGTGGCTATCAACTTGCATGATGGAGATGACTTCGACAAAATGAAGATAATCTCTTTTCTATACTTTCAAAGCTCTGTGCTGTATCAACTTTACCAGTGAAAGTTACTTAAAATGCAAACACCTTCCTCCCAGCTTTCCCAGCTCAGCAGACCTGAATAAAAATTCATCCGGTCCCAGAGCTGAAATATGATTTTAATGGGCCCTTCAGATGAAACAGCTGCATATGCACACTCATGTAGAGAATCACCTTGAAGAAATGATCAAACACTGGTAACGGTATAAAACAATTCCCCATAAAAGGTTTTGCTGTTTTTGATTAAAGTGTAAAGTGTTAGTGATGCAGGATGAAAAAATGTTCTCCTAAAAGAAAGCATTATTTTCTTAAGTTAATTACAAAAGGTACAAATATTGGCAAATTTTTCAAAAGGTGCCCTTCATCTGTGCACTAACATATTTGTATGCCAGATTCTGCCAGGGCAGAGAAGGAAAACAAGAGAAAAGCCGTGTTATCAAAAAGAACAGAGGAGACATCCCTGGACCTCTAAAGCACTTCCCTAGAACCTAGAGAGACAGTGGCACAAGGGAGACAGAAGGAGAGATAATGTCACGTCCGCACAAGCAATCCCCAAGCAAGAGGCCTTTTATCACCAGCTTCTGCAAAAAATAAAGATGAGATAAAGCTGAAACGCCCCTCTATCTAAGAAAAAAAATTTAGACTGTCTGGATTTTTAAAATAATCTGACTTGCAAATTGCCTAGAAAAAATTCAAGCTAGAGATTCAATTCCTAAATTAAACCCCACAAAATTGCTGTCTGGGATTGGTCTGTTTTTCTCATTTGCATTCAGTTCTACTGCCACAATGAAGTAGAAGAGATAAAACAACAAAGCCAAGAACAAAAATTGTTTTCTGCAGCAATTCTGCTGAGGATTTTCTTTTCTTTTCTTTCCTATTCCCTCCTGAAATAACATAATGTGTGTGACATATGTAGAATTCTTGTAGAGGCATTTTGGTAAATTTAGCTGTTTTAAGAAGGGTAACATCAAAATCAGTAAAAAGTAGCAGGCTCTTCTAAGACAAAGCATCACTCTGCCACCTCCATGGACAAAGGCTGTACCCCAAAAACACATGTTCACAGTTAGAAAGTAGAGATCTCTTTTAGAAAGTTAGGTATTATTTTTTTCCTGTTTGTTGCAAAGGGCAGGACAGTACAAGTAAGCAAATAGCCTGACTGAATTAATTTTGTTCCAAACAATATGGATAGATCATTCCCTGTGGCCTGCATGTGAGCAGTTCATAATTTGGAAGTATTTGGGATTTAAACTTCAAGGTTCTCTGGTTATCACTGAACCCATGAATTGTATGACCCACTTCTGGGTTTTGATCTCTGCAGCAGATTTTTTTGTATGAAGAGTCATACTTACAAATTAAAAATCTGTTTTCAAGACTCTGTTCTAACTCAACTACTTCTGTTTCCATGGACATCCCTGGTTACCGACATGACTGAACAAGAATATTTACAATGAGCTAACACAGAAATGAGTTAGTGCAGTCAAAAGCATAATCACAGTCTAATTCATGTGAATATTCATTGAAAAAATACTCAGCAGGATTGATCATGTCATATGGGGGGGAGGAGGGGGGTGGTGGCGGGTGTCAGTCTCTTCTCCCAAGTAACAGACGATAGGACAAGAGGAACTGGCCTCAAGTTGTGCCAGGGGAGGTTTAGATTGGATATTTGGAAATATTTCTTCACCGACAGGGTTATCAAGCATTGGAACAGGCTGCCCAGGGAAGTGGTTGAGTCACCACCCCTGGAGGTATTTAGAAGACGCGTAGATGTGGCATTTAGGGACGTGGTTTAGTGGTGGACTTGGCAGTGCTAGGTTAACGGTTGGACTCAATGATCTTAAAGTTCTTTTCCAACCTAAATGATTCTAAATGATTCTATATAAGGCCCTGATCCTGCATGATTAAAGGTAATGGGATCTTTGTCATTGACTTCAACGAGCATTGGAATGAGCCCCAAGGTAGCAGCTATCAGAAAGGGCAGCTGCTTAAAATTTTTATAGCACTTTTACTTGAGAGCAATCAGAGTAAAACATACGTTACAGACATAGCCATACTTGGATGCAAATGTGCATGAGCACACACATAGAGCTTTAATTTTTCTCAGGCTTTTGTAGCTGCAAACATCTACAGATTTAACAGTTCGTTTAGGAAGCACTGCCAGAATTTTAAATGAGCAACTAGTCAGCCTGAAGGACAGTGGTTTTGGTGCTGGCAATGCCCAAGGTTGGTAATTTCACAGACTCAGTGTAAGTCCTTGATATTTCCTTCACTGTGCATCACAAGGTCACCACTCGGAATCCCTGGAAGCCATTTAACTATCCTTCTAGTTCAGCACAGCTGTAGACTCTACCTGCCTTTACTTAATAGCAAGAAACCTGAACATAAGAGATTTGCACCAAACAAGTCTTTCAGCTGATTACTTTTGTCAGCAACTACTTTAATCCAGGCCACACATTCAGGTTTAGACCTGAGCTTTCAAGTGTGCAATTGCAAAATGGAGTAATTGGAAAGTTGAAAGGTTTTAGCTCCTCCACGAAACTCTCTGCTTACAAGGCAGGGGTTAGCAGCTGGGCTCCTGGTTCAGCAGTACCACGGGAAAGGTGAATCACTCTGAACTTCTTTGCAAGAGAAGATAGCAGCACAGTGTTAAGGTTTACTAAGGGAAACTTTCATTAATGGTCAATACACACTGTATTTGTGGAAGTATGTAGATGAGGAAGGAAGCGGAGGGGCAAGCGATTAGGTTTGAGGAAAAGTCTCATTCACTTTCGTAAGGTGTTTAGAACATGTTTAACCATCTTGTTTGTAACCCAGCCCCAGCCATCGCTCAATGATCAAACAGCTTAGCTTTCTTCTCCTATCCCATCAACTAATCCTTACACTTTTTGTTTTTTGTTGTTGTTTTTAAGTTCAGGCTTCCCAGTTCATTTCTTTTGCCCCTAAAAAAGTGTAAATAAGTAATAAACAAGGATAGAGGTATCTTTCCAAATGCTGATTCATGAAATATTTCCTATAGTAAGCCCCAGTTCTCATCCAGAAATGGGAGGCTGATGAAATCAAAAGTTCATAACTTAGTGGCAGATATTATATGACTTAAACATCATATGAAATACTGGACTGTATTCATTCAATAATCAGCCTTTTTTTCCCTTTCCAATATCCTCTATAGTAATATATTGCTATATTAATAATACAATGTATCAGTAATACAGTATACTTAGATATGGTCTTAATGTAAAACTACTTTTGTTTTGATGCCTGTTGTATTCCAGCATATTCCATATTAACTACTTCTAAATTCCTTGCCAGGAAACACAAAAAAACAGCCAGTTTTGTTACAAAAAGAGTTATTACACTAAAATTATGGGCACTATAATTTTAAAGCATCAGCTCAGTTTTGCTTCCAAAAGTTCCAGTTTTCTGTAGATTTCAAGGGCTGGGGATTTGCAGTTTTCCTCATCACTTCAGTTTTCTGTTCCTTCCCTTTCCTTCTTTCTTCCATGAGGTATCTGTTTGTGGTATTCATTAAAACACATCCATACAATTCTGTTGCCTTTGCCCTCCTCTCAAACTTATTCTTTTGGGATGGAAAGCAGCCCCTGTCTTTTCACAATCTCAAACACTAAGCATACAATTTAATACTTAATGGGAGAAATCCAGAAGGATGCTGACAGCTGGGGGAACTATGTCCCACATCCAGAAAACTCATCCATCGTCACTAATCAAGGGAAGCCAGGGACACTAAGATTGCTACTTGTATCCTGCTTATGCAGGATGATGATGAACACAAACTGCCTAGAAAGTCATGCGCTGCTTTGCTGATAGAGTTTGACCAGAGACATATCGTACTAATTCTAAAATGTATTTTGAATGGTTTTTTGATTTCTAAGTGAGCAGGTGGTTGCTAAAAATTTTGTGACTTATCTTTGTTTTATGAACAGCAGTAATGTACTACCCAAGAGGTTATTATTTCAAAATATGAAACAGAGCTAGTGTAATCATCTTCATTCTCCTTCATGCATTGCTGCTTATATTAACTGTGCATTTTCATCTTGATTTTTAGATACATAGTTGTTTACCATTTGCTTTACATTTTATTTCTAATATCCATTGATGAGGTTTCGATCATAGTGTTGCATGAAATTTTGATTTACAAGCAATTTATTATTTATTTTCATGGTAGCAATTAAAATATGTTTTTGAAGTTGAGATGTTTTTAATGGCCACTAAAGAACTATCTCCTCCAAATATCTTCATAGCAAATACCTCGTTCAATGTGAAAGCCAAAAACAATGTAGGCAGACTGACTGCCTGTTACCAGCTTAAAACAGTGAAGTGGTAATGGAGCACTCAGTAAACTAAGGCAGAAATGGTCAGCACGTGGAGGGTGCCGGACACCGGCAGCACTTGCATGCAGTCTGTCTTGCTTGTGGAAGCAAGCCTAGAGGGCTTGCTGGGACAGTACAGTGGGGGTGTGGGCTATGAATGGTATGGATGCTTTGACACTGGCAAACCTGCCAGTCTCTGACTTCTCAGGTGGATTTCAGTCAGAGACTTTCAGAGATAAGGTAATATCTTTTTTCTTTTTTTAACTGCTCTCGGTGCATTTTTCTTCCATCAACTTATCCATATACTGTCTTTAATCTATGTAAAATTTTAGCATCCACAAGTATGTAAATACGCTTGTTAGCCTTGACCTTTCAAAAGACCATACCTGTATGCATGTATTAAGGTAACAATAGTAAAATCTCAGTGCTCAGTGCTACAAGTTTAATGATACATATGCTGCTTCTTAGAGATCTAGTTGTTGGAGACTCTATTCTCGTAAGAGTGAGAACATAATTTTTCAACACACAGAAACAGGGAAGTAATAAGATGCTTGAAAAACACTATCCAAACCACACTGTAAGGCAGAGGTACCGAAATGGCTCAAGACTAAGCATGTATTTTGTCACGATCTCAATTTCCTAGGTATATTATATATCTAGTCAACACTCCTGTGGAAAATCCTGTATTTCTTGCTGTTCTCCTGGTTGGATTTCACACACACTTTCCATCCAAGATGGAACCAACCATCCATCCAACCATCTCCTGGTTGGATTTCACACACACTTTCCATCCAAGATGATCTTGCTAAAACTACCTATCAAATCTTGTTAAGAAATGAATTTGTAACCTTGTGTTACAGGACCAGAAAAAAAAGATGTATAAAGAAAGAACCCAACATTCATTATTTTTACATTTTCAGAAAGGTCCTCAATTTATGGGGCTTAACTCATTATTTTTATTTTTGAGGTTCATAATAACACCAATAAATCTCTGAAGGATTTGGACCTCATCTTGCACTACTATCTGTTTATGCTGGAGTCAGATGTCTAAGCAGAGCAGCTCTGGTTTTGCTAAAAGTGAAGGATTTGTAAGAAATCCAAAACCAAATCTGTGCCTGTAAATAGACGGTAAACAAAAACCTATAAAATGAACTCCCACAGCAGAAGCAGAGTTTACCTAAGAGTAATCAGAATATTCTGTCAACCATAAGCATGGCTGGTCATCCCCTTTTGAATGAAAGCTACTGCCTCCAAACAGGGGTTCACAGTTATCCCTATATGAAAGCTGCAGATATATGCCAAGTGATTTCCAAGCAATGCAGCTTCAGTAAGAGGCAGATATTGCTTAACAAGAACTCAGGATGTTTATTTAAAGAGTGAAAAACTCATTTCATTTTCACTTTTCTGTGAAACATAGAGAAGATTGGAAATAGAGAAATTGGCTCAGGTATAACACACATATGGTGTAGAGCAAGGCTCTAGATGGTATCAATGAAAGGAAGCTGACAAAGAAAGAATGCTCATTAAAGAAGGCATAGTAGCAAGAGATAAACTATCTCAATTGTAACAACAAAGATAAATTGCAGAAAAGTCAGAGGTATATGAAGGAGGGAAAAGCAACTAACCTGGATACAAAGAGATTACAGAAAGTGTTATGTGCTCTGTGTAGCTGTTCATGCATCAACTAACTGTGCGTGTGTTTGACCGCTACCTTTCAGACGCTGTTTCATTAATGATGCACGAGTTTCCCCTATACTGTGTGCACCAGTATCCTCTCTACCACCAACACGAGAAATTGCATTGCAATGCCAGTGTCAGCAGAGAAGCTTTGTAGCAGAGAGAGACGTTTATGCCAAATTTTGTTCTAAACTGCTATCTTTCTTTGAGTAACTACATCGATAAAAAGAATTTTTGTAGTAGGTAAACTAAGGATATATAATAAGCTGCAAAATCAGTTATATCGATGTCCAGCTTGAATATTTTTCTCTTCCATCTGGAATTTTGTAACCGAAAACCTAGTTCAGAATATCTAACTACATTTTCGCATTTGCTGTGAATGATCTTGGTAAAACTACCTATCAAATCTTTTTAAGAAATTAATTTGTAACCTTGTGTTACAGGGCTAGAAAAAAAGATGTATAAATAAAGAACCCAACATTCATTATTTTTACATTTTCAGAAAGGTCTTTGATTTATGGGGCTTAACCCATTATTTTTAACGATGGAATTATGCACATAAGAGTTTTGTTTTTCAGGATGTTGATTTTTTTAAAATGAGATGTTCCATGAGAAAGTACGTTAAATGACTGGAGATGGTGATCTTTAAATTTTTTTATAGCAATTGAGATATTAGTCATAAACAGAGATTTGCTCAGGGAGAAAAAAAAAATAGTATCCCTCTGTGGGTTTTATTTCTCAAGGGAAAATGGATTCCTCTTAATCAAACAATGGAAAAGTCCCAAGTGTAAGGGCAAGGAATAAATAAAATAAAAAGAAGCTGCTTTCAGAGCGAAGTCAAAATCGAGAAAATGCTGCTTCTTAGAGATTTCTCTTTACCAAATTGTTAAAAGAGTCTCCCTATGACCTGGTAGCTAATGTTCAAAACAGAAAACTGAATTTCTTGGCCTCTAGGGACTTCCAACAGCTCACAAGCCACCACCCCCCCCCCCCACCTCCATGCCTTTAGGGAAGAATTTATAAGTTATCTTCTTATTGGCCTACCCCCTGGGAAGAGCACGTAAGTTATCTGCCCTAGGACTCCCTCCTCTTAGAAATCCTTCAGGATTGTGGCTCCACACCTTAACAGGGTTAACAACCTAATTCTCTGGAAAGAAGCATCTCCCAGCTACAATCAACCTTGTTAGGATTTCTTCCCAGCACTCTCATTCTCATATCTTTAGTTTCATTTGCTGCAGCAAAGACTGTGCTGAAGCCTCACTCTCTTTTACAGAAGAATTTCCAAGTTTTTATCCTTAACTGCCATGAAATGGAACTTTGGTATTTTTAAAATGTCCGGCTCCTCTACAAAACACTTTTCTGAGGGTGGCTTTACTGTGTTACCACATGTTCTAAGCATGAGATGCCTCACAGCAAATAAGCTACTGAACTGTGGTCAGACTACAGGGTTAAATCGAACTGACATGCATAGAACGAGGCATTGCAGCCACCTTATTCAGCACACCTGACCATCAGGATAAAATGCGAAGTTCTTGTCACACTTCTAAAAACCTTCCTATCAAGAGTTCAGTGGTGACATATCAACTCTGGATCTTAAGATCCCATCAGTGACTTATGGAATGATGTAACTTCAGGAGTAATTTTTAAAATAATTTCCTTACACACACGTTATTCCCCTAAGTGCCACAGAAGGGGCATGCACTTACATGTAAGTCAGTCTGTGGGCTCAACTGCTCTCCTGGCTTGCCAGGAACTAGCACCAGTCAGCAGCTGATCCTGCCACCCAAATTGTATACAAGAAAAGTCAACTGAAGCCATTGCATTCAGTTTACTGGATACTACTCAGGCTGATTTGGGCTTTAGAACAGCAACAGCAAATTTAACAATGAGAACAGATTTGGAGAGTGACCTTTGAAGTCTACATAGAACTGCGTTTTACCTGTTGGGATTGTGCACCCCTCATTCTTTCTTAGATTCAACTGATAAACTTACCCTTATTTTGTGCTTTTCTCATAAGTGTAGAGAAAAGGCTTTAATAAGTTTTTGAAACATTGGTGGCTGCTTAAGGGGGTATATTACCTCCTCTAAGAAATTACATCAATCATTTTCTAAAAAGGATCTAGAAATATTGTGACAGTCGTCACCATCCACTACTGCACTGACAAGGTGAATCTAGAACAGTAGAGACAGATGTCACACCACAAAATCTTGCCAAAGTTTGTAACTCTTGAATAACTGATAGAGCATACGTGACAAATCATGTTAAAACTGTTTCAGAGACTGATCTGTAACCACAGAGTTAATGGATACGCTTTCATTGATTTCAGTGAGTTATACTTTGGGGCTTTAGTTCCTGGAAAAGTAGAATGTCAGCAGTAAATACTAAACAAGTGAACTCATTGTTCCAATTGGACTTTTACTGAAAAGTAGCCAGATAAGTTTCAATGCTTTCTGCTTTATAATTGAGAAGAGTATTCAAAGATGTTCTACATTTGCAGTAAGAATTTATTAGCATCATCCTCTAAAGCCATTACTCTCGATTTCTATCCATTTCCAGCTTTCTTATAAGCATTTCCAGTCTACCAGTGTTCCAGGTTCTATTTAAACTGAATCAGAATGCAGAACAGACCAAAACCAGTCCGCTGTGGTATCTACAAATATGATATGTATATTTTAGGCTTCTTTTCTTAAATTGCAGTCTGTTACCATTTCATTGTATCACAGTGTCTTCTCAAATGCTAGCCAAGAACTTCCCTTATGCAGTCTTTGCCACCAAAAACATACGGTTTCATGATGTCCCCACAAAGAAAGGCTTACAGACAACAGCTGAAGAAAGAAGTGCATTTTGCAAAGTATCTGCTAACCACAAATCAGCTGGGAGCTCCTCAGTACTGTGGAATCTTCTGACTGGCACATGTGGAGGAAACAACTCTGCAGCTACTCTACACAGATATGACTTTGGCCAAAGCTGGGAAGCAGATTTGAGTATAGCGAGAACAAAATGGCGCAGGTTTAACTAAAGCAGGTAAACACATATAGATATATATGTACACATCCAGAGAGAGATACTGGAGGAGATACAGATTCCCATCTTTTGAAATCAATGGCAAGACCTCTGGAGAAGGGTAACACGGACTGCTCAGAACAAGAACTACTTTGGAAATGATAAATTTGTACACTACATGTTGATTCACCAAAATCTTAAGGTAAGAGCTGCCCATCGAAATTTTTTACACTATATTCTTGTAATTATTCTAATCTCTTCCCACGTGGAATACTATTTCCAAGTGTTACAGTATATAAAGAAAAAACAACGATGTCAAGTTGTCTACAATTTTTTGTGATAATTCTCTAGCAGTGATAAAAACAAATCTAAAAAAAAAAAAACCTTTGCAACATAATCAGATGAAGATGTAATCTAATTTTCAAAACCACTGTGGAAAACACCAGTGCAATATTCAAGACATGAAGCTCCACGGTTAAAAAAATAAAACCAAAACCAAACCAAAAAACCCTGAAACAAACCAGGGAGGTCAGGAATCATTACTGGAACTCATTACCTAAGTACCTTTTCCTTTAGAGGCAAGTCTTTAAGAAGAGTGGACAGGCACATTGGCTGGGCTGTATTAATTTAAAATATCTATTTTTCAAGAAAGAAAGTATCTTTCATGATTATTATATCCACTGTGAAAAATAAGCTCAGGTTGGCTTTATTCAATAGTGAGCCCACACATGTCATTACAGCAATATATTAATCTCAGTTTATCAATAAAGTCTAGTCTGATTCATCTGAGTAGAAGAGGGAATTGGAAAAGTAACCCCTCTGCCAGAGCACTCAAAACACTGCATCCATTGCCAATCTAGTAGAAACTCCTGGTAATTAAACACAGCAATACCCTACGAGTTTTAGCATATTTAAAAAAAAACACCTTAGAAGAGCGGGTGCAAAGCTAAAGAGGGAAATACTAAAAACAATTGACCTTAAGACAAAAAAATAATTCATAATACAAACCAATAAATAATTAAAATTAGAAACAATAATAGTGAGGAAAAATATATAGCATTCTATTTCAAACTGCTTTACAGTAGTTTGAGATTTATTTTACCAGTTCTTATTTCATACTGTATTTTAAAGTTCATTTTATGTTCTTTATGATGAATTTTTAACTGAGAAATGCTTTTTCCATAATTTAGCCCACAGATATTTGAATCACAGACTTCCACTAAAACATTTGCATAGAAACAGTTCTCTTAAAATTCATCTACTTCAATTACTTCTTTCTCACCTGAAGTCATAAAGTTCCATATGGGATGTATGAACCTTTCTGCTGCCCGGGGCCACGTTATACGGGGCACAGGAACATATTCTTTCTCTGTCCAAGATATTCATCTGGTGAACTGGTACAGAACATGTTGCAGAAAAACTGTAAGAGAAAAACAAGAGTTAGCACTAATAACTGAAAAAAATGAAGAAAAATCGTTGCCTGAAAAACAGTACATATGTGCCACCGGGGAAAGAGAAAAATAGGTAACAAGAAAGGGAAAACAGTCGAAGAGTTTTGGAAACAGTAAGCTGCAAGTAAAGCCCATTTTCTCCAATGTCACTAGAGTGTAACTTCTAATAGCGTTTCCAATTGCAGACAAAACCACCGGGGTCAAATGAAACCAGGATCCCAAAGCTGAGTGGGCATCTGGTAAAGAAGTCTGGGACATAAATCTGCTATCCCCATCGGCGTGTTCCAGGGGTTTACACAGAGGACATCCCATTTCCCAACACTACTCTTAGGTGCCATAAATACTGTGAAAGCAAGCTGAAAATTCACAGCATAGTGTCTGGCTGCAGACATGCAAACACAACTGCAATAGCATAGTTCGAGCTGTGACACAGAGATGCTTCGCGGCTGTTCTTCCTCTGTGAGGATGTCCTCCCCCAAAGGAGTGAAAAATCAATCAGTTGGGGCTCACAAGCGATGCTGTGATATACCACAGCTCCATACAAAATACTTGGCAACTGGGCTGAAGTGTGATAAGTTTCTCTCTCAGCTGTCAAGAGCTCAAGCAAAAGCTGCACCAGTATTGTATGCCCTCCTCCATGTCCAGGGCACCATCTCTTTTGTGCATGGCCATGTCAGCTCAGCCTTTAAGCAGGGAAGAACTGATTCTAAATGTTGATTAACTGACTTAGAACAAAAATTTGTGAACTTGGCCAACAATCAAAAAAAGCAGTATACAGTAGGAAAGTAATAACAACTATTATTTATATATTTAACATATTGCATATTTAATTACATATTATAACAAAATACTGCCTTCCTCAATTCTCCTCAGCACAGTGGGAGAGATTTTCATATTTTAACTTTTTTTTTTTAAACAATTTTCACTGTGCTTGTTTCATGTCTTTTATTAGATTGGCATAGGACTGTCATAATTCTAATGTATTCAGAATTTAGATAATTTAGACTGAATTTATCATATAATGTCATATGGTCAATGGTTTTTAAAGTCCATGAATCTTTAAATAATAACAGTATTTTGGCCTGAACCACCACACACTCTACAGACAAAAAAAGAAACACAGAATACTTTGCTGCAATTTCCACTGATCCTCTTATTATTTACTCGATAGTTTCAACAGCAACATATTTTTAAGCCAATTACTATTTCATTATTTTCAGAAGACTCTATCAGTGTAGAAGACTGTTCTTCAGACCTTTGTCAATACCTCCAAATATTTTTAAACATCCATCTCAATGACTGAAACTAGATTATTAATCATAAATCAAGACAATATGAATTCAACAAGGCTGCTTGTATGAACTACTTTATCCTTACTAATAATTTCATTAAAAGGCTCAGTTCAGCTTTCAATCCAGTCGATGAAATAATGTATGAAGTGACTATGGAAACTTGAGACTAAACCAGAGACTAAATATAGAAGTCAATCACTGGTGTTGTGACAGCATTCAGATCTACACCCACCGCTCTGCAAAACTGAGGCAAAATAGTTTACTTGCAGTGCTGTATTAATATAAGAGAATCTTACAAAAACAATGGCGCATGTGCAAAGCTGTTCAGAATGCAGACAAATGCTAGAGACTAGAACAGAATAGAGATAATGATAATGGTGTTATAAAACCAGAAGTATTCTTCCAAAACCGTAACAGCAGAAACAGCAGGAGTCTAAGAGGAATACAATGAGCATTGTTAGGGAAACAGAGGTCTATGTGCACAAAAAGTAAAAAGACTGACACAGTTCATATTAGTGATTAACTAATTTAGGATATGCCAGAAGAACCCAAACCAATGAAGTGTATAGGCAGGGCAGATCAAGTGCTCCCTCATAATACAAAGAAGAAGATACAGTTAATGAAATCACAAGGCTACATTTAAATACATTAAAAACTGATTAACAGGTTATTTTAATATAACATAAAATTAACCATGACAATTCATTGCAGGAGAAGAGTAAGAGATTAAAAAAAGATTATACATTTCAGTGATTGCACTCACACTTATAAAACGTGTGTGATCTCGTGTTTGAGGAAGCAGTCAGCCACTGCTTAACACAAATGTGTATTTTTCTTCTTCCTCTGAACCGTTCATTGCCCAGTGAGCAATAAGACCTAGAATAGTCCTACTGGCAGGGAAAACTACAAAAAACGGCCAGCATACATGCTGCAAAAAGTTACTCTGTGTCAAGTGAGCTGTAATAACTAGCCATGTGTCTGCCCTTAGACACATCAAATCCAAAGCAATTAAGCTTAGTTTAATTGCTCTTTCAGGAGGAAGGGGAAAGACAACAACTAAATAACTAAAGAGAACAGTTAAAATTGATATTTTTTTGAACAGTCAAAATGCATAAACATAAAAAATTAAACCTGCTTGCCTGACGCATGTTAACATGATGCTAACAGCGTGCTCAGAAACAAGTTAAGAAAGTACTTAGACCGCTGGACCAGCTTTGTAAAATAATGAGAACTGAATATAGAAAACTGTCCAACTGGAACCTAAGCTAGGTCTTAGACAGATGAATGCTGCCATGGGCCAGCAATTTGCCAGCCCCAGTCTGCCAGAGAAGGGCTGCCTTCTATTCACTGTGAATACACAAACCAATACTGACAAAAAGCCCAACCTGAACAGCACGGGTCCCGCTCCTAGGGGACTGCCCAAACCTCACAGGCATCTTTCTTTGCTGTTTCAGAAAATACTTGATATTTAAAAAGACCTTCAACAGCTCCAACGGACTTTAAGAGGGATCTACCTGGAATCACTGAAGGTTGGGACTATTTTGTTCAGTTAGCAAAGTTAATTAAAGCTTTATGAGTAGCTGCTTTTAATAGTTCCTCACAGTAAGAAAGTTACAGGACCCTGTCTTGACCCTCTGCCTGTTGCCCCTTGATAACAGTAACAGGCAGTACTTTTACTACTGCTATTGCTCCTGGGTCTGATCTTTTCTATTTTTTAAGACAAAGCTGACATGCTATGAGAGGCAGCTAATAACAGGGTAAATTAATTTTCAGGCACTAAGTCAAGAAACTCCAGAGAGTAGTCCTACAACATGTAGGCCTCTGCCCAAGTATAATACCATGTCAGCCTCAGGCAGATAGCGCACGAGGAAACTTTGATATCAATCATGAAATAAATATATTTCCCCTGGCAAAACTGGGAGATACCTATGTCAAGACAGATATAAAATCAAAATGATAGTGCTCCCAATGGATTTTTGAAGGTAAGAAATGTACAGTGTCACTGCTTGTCAGATGGAGCTCTATACAAAAGTTAGAAGAAGCTGCTTTTTCAAATCAAACCTGGATTTCTCCAAATGCCTCTCAGAGCTCAGCTGAAATGAATCCAAGTCAAGTGGAAGTGTCAGGCTCTAACAAGGCTTGATCTTCTGTCCTGGTTTAACCCCAGCTGGTAAGCAAATACCATGCAGCTGCTCACTCACTCCCCCCCCTCCTCCACAGTGGGGTGGGGAGGAGCATTGGAGAGAAAGCAAAAATTAAGGGTTGAGATAAAAACAGTTCACCAGAACAGCAAAGAAAAAATTAATAATAATTATATATTAATAATAACAATATAATAAAATATAATTATAATAGAATATATAAAATTAACTATACACAATTTCTCACCACTCAACAACCCAATGACCGTTACAGCCTGTCCCGAGCAGCAGTCACAGAACAGGAATATTCCCCAGCAGCGATCTCAGAACAGCAAGTTCCAGAGAGAGTGAGCAAGGGAATGAACAGCTGAATGAATGAACAGGCCTGAACAAATGGAAAGAGGGAAAAAGGAAAAAAGAGAACTGTCCCACTGGCCGTCCCCCACTTATATACTGGGCATGACGTCTATGGCATGGAATACTCTCTTTGGACAGTTTGGGTCAATGTACTGGCTCTACCCCTCCCAAGTTTTTGCACCTGCACATTAGCAAAACCTGGGAAACTCGAAAACATCCTTGATCACTTAGCAGCAACTAATAACATCCATAGATTATCAGCATTCTTTACATACTAAATCCAAAATACAGTAGCTGCTGGAAAGAAAATTAGCTCTATCCTGGCCAAAACCAGGACACTCTCCTAATCTGACAGGTTAAGAAAAGCTAATATACAGGAACCTTACTCCAGCCAACCAGACTCACATCCGAAATTCAGAGTAAGAGAAAAACAGCCAGACAGATGATTGTTCTCCATGACTCCACTGACACTTGTCAGACAAAGTCTTAGCCAACTAACACTGGCTTGAGCATTCAAGAATAATTAAACAAACAAACAAACTAACAAAAACAACCCATAAAAACCCCACCCAAACCAAAACCACACACAACAAAAAAACAAAACCCAAAAATCTTTCCAGGCACTTTTGAGGTTATAGTTGTTTTCTTGTATATATGCCTCTTCCCCACTCAGTACTGTGAACAGTGATGTTAACAACAACAGGATTATTAAGAAGTTTCTCTTCAAGCTGTGATTGCCATAAGCAATGGGAAACCATCTTTAGTCTACAGTGATTTCTTTTAGCTTAAAGGAAACAAAACAAAGGCAAGATCATTGGGATGTAGCACAAAATATGTGTCATTAACACCTCAGAAAACAAAATGGCTGCTATCCCACAGAGCTCTAAAAACATGAAAGAGGCTCTTCCCAGAACACAGTCACATGTGTCACATTTCATCATCATATATTCCACAGAAAACCTCAGCACTCTTTTTTAATTTATATTAAAGGAGACATTCTGTAATTTTCTGCATTTTCCTAAGCTCTGGTAACCTATAGACTTCCTGGGTTTGACTGTAATCTCCCAGCCAAGCAATAAAGCACTGGTTACAATATAGAACATCAAATCTATAGCTAACATTTTTTGGATGTTCCGCTATCAGTGCTGTATCCGTTTCTTCTCTTACATATAACCTTTTTGAAACAGATTTGTCTTCCCTCTTTCTCTCTCTACCTGGAACTATTCACTGTCACTGCTCTTCAACAGGGACTCTGCATCCCTGAATCTTCAATGGTTAACACTGGGGCACTTGATTTCACCAGAGCTTTTGCCCAGGACCCTGTCACAATGCCAGATCACTGCAGCCCAAACCCAGCAAACAGCAAAGCATTATTTATTCCCCCAAAAGATACAGAGCACACAGAAAAAGGATTAAAAAAAAAAAATAAATTACCTCACTTAAATCATAATCTTTCCCTGCCACTTCCAGTACATACAAGCTACTTAGGTCAGCCTTCAGGACAGTGAAACTGATAGAGAAACTATCTTGCTATAGCTCCTCTGTCAAAAACTCTTCAGCTATAGCCAGCAACTCCCTCCACATCTTTTCTTCTTGTGGCCTTTAACTTTGACTTCTTAAGTACTACCTCTGAACCTTTGTTTCGCACCTGGGAATATGAATCTTGCCCTAAGAAAAGACAGAGCCATCTAACAGCCTCCCCATTGCTCACTCTAGGATTTAGCATTTTCTGTATTGGGCCCATTGCTTCCAGCCATTGCTTGCTCTTGCTTTGCTTCCAGCTCTCAGCCTCTTCTGAGGTAACACTTTCCAGTCAGACAAAAGAATATAAATATATACAAATTAAATTGAATTCAACACTAATAAAGATAACACTATTTATTTATTTTCAATAACATAGGTTTGGTTTTGTTCTGAGCATTTGGGTTCTTTGTTTCAAAATATTTTCATTCTTCTGGCTCCTAGCGTAAATTTTAAATTTTAAAAAAAGCATCTAATGCTATGCGGTTCTGAAATGTACCACTTCTGTTAGAGCTAGGACATACTTCTCACCAGTGACATTACACAACAGAAGCATTATTTTTCTCCTCTACCCAAATATGCTCTTTGGGCAAGGACTGTCTCTCTTTGAACAAATATCTGAGTATCTTAAGTACATCTGAAACTCTGACAATATAAAATATGCAACATACCAAAGAAAGACTTGCTTCTTATTCATTTTAATTAAAGCATTTATTCTCTGCACTCAAATATTAAGGCTTTACCTTATTACACTGGTGAGTACAAATCCTCCTAGTTTTGTACATTGTAATGTATAAAATATGATCAATATGAAGCAGGGACCAATCTTTACAGTTTCGTGAATTAATTTTAATAGTGCAGCTGTTGTTAGTTATATATCTATAATTTCTTTTAACGTCCATATCTATTTACTCTATTTTATTGATGGATTTGAACTTGCATTTCACCTTCTGTAACAGTCATATGACCATTTACATTCTTCCTCGTTCTATTTGCCATTCTTGGAACAAATGGGGCTTTATGAATTTGAGATCAAAAGACTTGGTCCCCTTGGCTATTAAAATATTTCTGAGAGTTAACGTTAATAATATAAAAGACACCAAAGAGCTTGAAATTAGGGCAATACTCTTATATTTCTGAACCGCAATACGTTATCTGTAATTGTCCCTCAGTTTAGCATGTTTCCCTCTTCTGTTTCAAACTATTGAGAGCTATAAAGCTAGGGAGCTTTTAGAGCAACATGAAAAAGGGAAAAATCAGCAATGAAATGTGAGCCGATATAGCAAATGTACAATAAACAATGGTAAAAAGTGGTAAGAGTTGTCAAAAGAAGGTACTGTCCATAGACTCTTAAGGGTCTCATATTCTCATATATGGCATTTCAATATCTGTCCTTTTCCATCTACAAAGTGAAACGCTGAACTAAGGCTACTTGGCTTGGTTTGACATAAATTAAATATGTGGTTTGCTATTTTTTAAATAGTTGCTAAAGGAGACCATAAATTACATTTGTGATGGAGGTCATTTTGCACTTCCCTGCTGCTTCCCTCTTTTCTATTTTGGGAATGTAAAACCATGAACAGTTTGATGGACTTCCAGAGTTCAAAGACTATAGCGTAGTTTTGACCTTGCTATTGCTAAAAGAGGAAAGCAACATCTGCTTCATGTTTCTCGTGTGCAAGCTTTACACTATCAGTTGTAAAAGTTGGGTAAGTTTCATTATTAACTGCTGTACCTTATTTACACACTGGTTTCAAACACATCCTGGTGGGCCAGAAATAGTGGACAAAGGAAAAAAAAATATGGTACAGTCATTTTAAAAAAAATCAAACCAGCACCATTTATAAAACAAGCTCAGAACAATTTCAGTAATTGCCACATTGAGAAAATAGGTAAATTTTACTTTCTTTAGTTTTACCCATGACATAAGCAAAAGATGCCTGTTGATTGCATCACAAGCAATTAAGAAACATCTTGTTCCCTTCACTGAATGGAACAATGAACAAAACTATCCCAAGTCTTGAGGAAAAAGTGGGAAAGTGTGCTAGCCAGAATAGTACAATCTGGAAGCATAACAAATACTTTCAAATAAACTACTCTGTGAGCTTTGCCCATGAGAAAAAGCTTTAGAACTACTGAAACCATTGGAAACTTTGCCCAAACTTCTTTCCTCCCAGACTATCCTACTTGCTCTCTATGGCCTTTTCACTAGGGATGAAGACCTTTGTGCCTGTTTGTAAGATCATCCCCACATAGATAATACAACCTAACACCCTGCTTTCATTTGATCATTCTTCAGAACAGTGTTATCAATAGTCACCAAAATTATTCTTCATATGAAAAAAAAAAAAAAGGAACTTCCTGACATAGGCAAAATTTATATTTAAGGCAAAAATTCCCTTTACACTAACTTAGAAAGCATTCCTACTTATTTCAGCAGCAAAGCATTTCCATTTATATGTTGCCTCTTGCTTTCTAAATCTTGGCAACGTAAATCTACAATGTAACATAATCTCTCTGTATCAATGAACATACAAGATCAGATGAGAATTATGGATCGAACATCCAATTGCAGGGGATGCTGCTAATAAAACTTATTAGCAGTTTTATCTTTGAGATGAAAGAGGTTTCGGCAATTGCAAGCCCTTGAATAAACACATGGAGTACTTCTGCCCAAGCAGCTGAGTCCACCACATTGTACTGTTTTATCAAAACTCAGGTATTTCATTAAATCTTTTAAAATATTTTTCTGCAGCTTGTGTAGATCTCTTCCTATATGTCTTCTACAGACATTTCATGGCTGAGCTTACACATGGACTACTCATTAGGTTGATAAGAACTGTAAATAAAGGCTGTAAGAGCAGGCCCTGGGTTTGTAGGCGTACTTGCCTGCATAAAAAAAAAGTAATTTGAGAACCCTGCTATTCTGTTTCTCCTTAGCAATTTAAGTCCAAATAAATACTGACAAGTAAAAATCTGATAAAATTGTCAGCTCATTATAAAAGGACAAGTGAAATACAGTAAATACAGAAAAATATGCCTGAACAGAAATTTGTGATGTCCTATATTCCCTGCCACTTTTAACACTCACAAGTGTTCTTCATCTTTCCAAGATACATTATTAGATTTCAAACTGGGATAACAGTCATCTGAAAGGGTTTCATTTGCTGAATAATAATGCTTTCAAACATACTCAGCTGAGTTCTCTCACCAGGTATCTATTCAACAAACAGGATGTTTAAAATATTCTTCTCTGGCAAGCTGTCTCATTTTCTTTCCAAAAGACTCATGCCCTCTCTTAAACAATTTCCTGAAAGATAATTCTCAACATGTGGGATTAATCATTGCCCAAAGCTTGCTTCTGACATGTGATTAACTATTTCTACCTGACTCAAAGGACACAGGCCAAAGCATTTCAGTGTTGCTGCTCTTCACTCAAGCCCTGTACTTAAAGATCTGTAGAGTATGGGAAAAGGGGACGGAGTACATCATTCATACTTTATAAGCAGAAGGTGGAAAAAATAGTATGAGGGAGGATTTTTATACAATCCGTTGATTTCTTGTGTTTAAGAACTGTTCCAGAATCCAATTTCTCTGCATTTATCATGTCCCAAGAATGCAATGATTTATGTAGTGCATCAGATGCTATTACAAGGTTTCTCACATCATAAACACAACTTACAATGCATCTCATGCATGATATGCACCACTAACAATTTCACTTGATGAAAGCCATCCTTATGCTTTTTATCATTCAAGCATGTTAATGAGTTCCCCCAAAAGATTAGTGAGGGGCCTAATAGACCAAAAACCTATTTCAACAATCATTTTACACAGTCTTTCAATGAAGCAATGTGAACTTCTGCATCTAAATGATCCTTCCCTTAATAACTCAGGAATAATCACGCCCTGTGCACTTGTGCCAGGCCATTAGGGTATTTTAACAAATGAATGAATTTGTAGTTTTACGAGGAGCTGTACCAGGAGAGGAATTATCCTTTGAAAAAAATATATCTAACTTGTATGAAAGATGTTTGCACTGAATGGCTTCGGTCCTGTTCTTCCCAACATGGAGGTGTAAATGAGAGGGAGACTGACAAAAAAAAAAAAAAAAAAAAATCACTGTTGCTAGTAAGAAATACCTCAAACCATTGCGATCAACCTTTCTTTGATCCCTGAGGTCATTTTCTAACAGAGTACTCAGCATCAGTGGAAACATTTGGTTACTCAGAGAATTTCCTTTCAGTTAGTTATTTGGATATGACTATATACCTCACACATTCCGGGGAATGGACAGGTTTTACTCGGTTCTACTTAATGGAAAATGCTTAATGTCCTGCCAGAAGTCCTTTCATCAAGCGTTAAAGAGATGAAAGCCTCATACAGACATCCTGGGCCAACAAGCTGGGTCTGAAAAGCTGCTACACTTTCACTGACAGAGAACGCAATTCAATATCTAGTATATCACAAACTGCTCCCCACATACTTCATCAGTCTTCATGATCACTAGAATGAGCTACAACATCACTCCAAGTTATTCTGCTTAATACTTTTGGAAGCTAAGTATGGATGGAAAAAGAGAAATGACGGAAATTGCAATGGAAACACCTGACATCCTTGCAGCGCAGGGGTATGTCCGTGAAGCATTTTGCAAACAAGAACCACCTGTCTGGGCTCCAGGGCAGCTGGACATAAGCCTGCTCTGAACCTTGGTCATCGTAAGACTGTACCTGAAGCACTTGCATGACTTCCCGCTCAGAGCTGGTGGAGGGCACAGGCAGAAAAAAGCATCATTTCCCTACAGAAGCTCATGCACATGTTCCACACGAGACAAGAAGTTTGCTCCAGGGAGGGTATTCTCTGGACCCACATTCCTGACCTGTGCTACTGCACGAAGTTGCTCACACTCCTTTGTTTCTCTTTTCAGCATAAGCACATGGAGCCTGGGAAACTCTTTAATGAGGAACTGTATTTTCTAAGCTGAATTTCTGTCCTTCCGCTAGTTCAGTAACTTTCCTCTCTTGCCTGAATATATTAAGAAAGATTTAAGTGAAGATAAAAATACAGTCAATTAAATGAAATTTCTAAACCTGAACTTTATACAATTTAATATTCTTAAACTATTTCTTGTTCTCCCTCCCACAAACTTTATCAGCTCTTTATTTCAAATAACCAAATTATTTTCTTAAGAATACAATGTTTAGCTATGCCCAGTAAGAGTTTCTTTGCCCTTGTCTGCTGCTGTCAGACTATTTCTTTGTCTTCACACTTCCTTTATCCCATAATAGACCTTGCATTTCAAGTGCTTCAATACTCTTTTTGTGTTCTGCTTTAAAGATCAAATTACAAATTAGTTTTATCATATAAAATGAGTTCTTGCCACAAACCCAATATTATGTTTCCTTCTTCCAGTTACATTTCTAATTCTTTAGTCGTGTAATTTGCCTAAACCATTATCTTGTATTGACATAGTTGGCAAGCTGTACAATGCAAAAAACATTTTATTACAGCACAATTTTCAATATACAAGCTTTGCTACACTGAATTTTATATAGTCTGCTTGAGCAAGGTCATACCTGCATTTCTAGTTATTTCTTACATCAGTTGATGTGATTAAATTGAAAATACAAATCACTGAGTTGTTGAGTCTTGAACTATAAATAAAGACACTAATAGACCATTTTCTATTAATTTTCCTCCAGTATAGTGGGACCATTTGACCAGGAGCAGATCTGAAAAATATTGTAAAGATTTCAGATTATATAGATTTTTTTTTTCTTGCTGACTCACTAGTATTTTACTTCCAGATGAAAACAATCTAGAAAGAGCTCCTATCCAAGGAGTTCTTTTTGATTAGTTCTTTAAAGCTACTCAGTGGAAGAAGTCCTTGCAACCCCTCTGTGGTCTGCCTCTTCTGGAGGTCACTACTGTAGATTTCAAGAGTCTTATGAGAGAGGGCAACTGCAACGGCCTCTTATCATCACTACAACCCCTCCTCAGGTATTTCACACGTGATTATTGCCATTTGTATTGGAAATCTGAAAAGGGAAACCTTGCAGTCCGTCTTGACAAAATAATAGCTAATGAAATGTAAAAAGAAATCAAAATGAAGACCATTATTCATACATGTACCTGAAAAAACAGGACAAAAAGCCTATAGGTATTGGATGCTAAGGTGTGATCTAAAACCTGGGACATCAAAAGCAAGGACACATACTGCAGTGCAACTTTCAGACAGGTCTCAAGGAATCACCAGTGTTGCAGTGAATTTCCCTTCTGAAAGAAATGGTAGCAGCTTGCCCACAACTGGCAGCGTTTTTCATGCTGTCCTTTGTTGATTTGTTTCCTCAACTTTGCAAGACTTGTTTGTAAATATTTATTTCCTTTTGTGGAACATTATGAGGTTTCTGTCGACCCACTTCTCCACTCTGTTGTGATTCCCCAGAATGGGAGCACCCCCACTCCTCCCAGTTCTGTACTGTCTGCAAGCTTGCCAAAGGGCATTCTGTCTCATCATCCAGGTCGTTAACAAAGATATTTTACAGTACTGGCCCCAGTATCTGGGGTGCACTGCTCATCTGATGCATTCTCTGCTTGGTGCTTCCCAAAAGTATAACCCTGACTTTAAAGGTGGCCACCTGAGAAGTCAATGTCATGCAGTCAAGAAAATCTGAAAATTACAGCTCAGATTACTTGTTTAGATTACACATAAACGCTGTAGCATAGGCTGATATGGTATATAGGGAGAGTCCATTTCTCTGGGGCAGCTTTCTACTGCCTTAACCATGAAACTGCGCTTCCTATCTTCCCGAGTTTCCTCTTCTGCGCACTGCAGATCGTGCAGCAGTCTAGGCAGGGGTGCTGATAGCACCAGCCCTTCTCATCACATGACACTGATTTACCCCCAGTGCTCTACAGGACACACAAGCCTAATGTAAAACACCATGAAAAACCATGCAATTTAAAAGAATGTTACCATAATGAAAGCATTTCATATCTCATTAAACAACAAACCGCTGAGGAAGAGAAGCTACTTCCAGATGTAGGAAGTAAGACATTGGAAAGAAATGTGGCTACAGAACTAGTGAATGATTACTAAAAAGAGATTGTCAACCAGTCTTCTTCCTAAACCAGAGCACTGTTTCACCTGCGGGTATTTACACTGGCTATGAATTAGCTATACAATCTTTCCTCCAGCTCCTGTTATTAGATAGATTTTCTCAGGATATCTGCTAGAACGTAAGGTAATGAATCTCCTGGAGTACTTTTCTTTCTCAAAGTGACTCCTAAAGCAGATCGAAGGATGACAGATCCACTTTATGGTAATTTTAAAATTCTTCCATCCTAACTAGAAAGAGCTTTTAGAAAGCCTTCTCTGAAACGGTAACAAAACGCCAGATTAAAGGCCTCCATTTCTCTGTTAAAAGGTAGTTTCCGTGTATTTTTCCTTGTGGTGGAAATGTTACCTTGGCATAAAAGCTATGTTAAGGGCCCAAATCTTTGCACTAGAATATAGGAATTGTCCTTGCCTCTTCCCCTTCTTCCTTTTCTGCGCTGTTCACAGAAAAATAGGAAAAAATAACCAATTCCAATGTCAGTATTGTCAAAAAAGTGTATTTTGGAAGTATTCTGACCTGTAATTATCCAGTAATTTTTCAATTCCTTTATTTTATTTTGTTTTTTAAAATATCTACATGCTGCACTCTATTATCTTTGGTCATCTATTCTATATGAGCTTTGTGATTGTATACTATGTCCTGTAAAATGAAAACACACCTAAGTCTGCCTAGAATCAATTGCTTTCCAAGTATGTAGCCCTGCCTATAAAATACCACACAAGTATTTAAACTACTCAGTCAGCCGGCCTACAGAAACATATTTTTGTTATTTTGAGATAGTTGCATGATGAGATACAACACAATGAAATGACGATGGTCACTAAAGAGGAAAATAGTGTTGCTCTTACAAAAGATGAGGTCCAAAAAGGATTTATTACACAGTTGTTTCTGCAAGGAAGCCCAGCACACTCAGTAACAAGTTAAACAGACACTAATTTGTCTTATGCTTCTGCTGTTTCTTTCAAATGAGGTGAGGCAGGAACACCTGTCAGATTACAGTATGGAAAGAAATACAGATATTTATCAACTGTCTGAAACTGGCAAACCTCCACTATAACCAACATGCGTACATGAACGCCACAGAAACGCAAGCAGAGACCACAGAAATACTCTGAGCATTATTATAATCTAAACATAAAGAGGAACTGATAATTTGAGCAAATTTCACAGGGTTCAGTTTGTATGTCTCTGGAGACGCAGTCTGCAAAGAACAACCAACATATGCAGCTTCTTCAAAGCAAAGATGTGATCAGAGATCATGTTTATGCCACCGAGTGATGTAAATAATGATGCTCTGGAGTCAAAACTGTGCTGAACTTCTCCAATCTAAATTGATTCTTGTATGATCTGACATTCCCTGGCTTTTATGAAACCAAATATAATATATTTATGAATCAGACAGATGTCTTCAGTATTACAGTGCTGTCAGCAATCCTGCCTCTCCGATGTTTAGTATTTCATACCATAACAGAGAGTTTGTTCAGAGAGCTACTATCTGGTAAGAAACCTCAGAGGAGAAATCTCGGTCCACTGATGTCAATGACCACTCATGTTATACTATGAGCGACCACTAGAATGGCCACTTTAGTGTAACACTGGCTACAGAATAGGAATTGGATTAAACAGAATTTGAGAAACATTGACTTTTAATAGAGCTGGATCAAATCTGGTTGTAAAAATATTGAATCTTTTTTCTGTTTCAAACAGAAAAATCCTGCCCTAGTCAGACCAAAGGGAGTCTGCCACCTACTTTGAAGGGACCGTGCCATCAACATTAACAGCCGTCAGGTTAATCACAGTTCTTTTTTATGCAATATTGTTTTACTGTTCATTAAATAAAAGTGTGAATGGCTCTGTTTAATTTCAAGTTCTGCACAGACTGTTAATACAATTAAAAGGATTAAGCTATGAATCAATAGTTAGATCTCGACCTCCCTAATGCTATTCCCTCAAAAAAACCCCAACCAACCAACCAACACACACACAAAAAAATCAATGCTTCTGTTTACTTGCAAAGATCTCCAATGAGCTCTGATGCAGATTCCTCGTCTAATAGCTGAGTTACTTGCATATAGAACGCCACAAAGAACAGAAATAAAGCTCTAGCTTTTCCTGGCACCATCAGATTTGATCACAGCATCAATAATTAAAACTTTCCTTGTCCAACTAGTACCATCACAATAAGCTAAAGAATGAAAATGAAGAAAACTGTTGAACTGTAGGTTTACCTGCCATAAACTAGATTGATCCAGTTATTGAAGTTTACTGTAGTTCAAAAAAAAAAAAAACAAACCAAAAAAAACCCCACCTAAACTAGAGATTGCAAGAAGAAAGATCTGTCCTGTTCTGTAAATAAATACTGACTCAGCTTCTGATACAGCTGGGGATCTGATATATGGACCTATCAAACAAGAGTTTTGCAGTAACTTTTAGAGGAAGAAGCTAAAAGATAGCTTATGGGCTTATGTCAGGTTAGGTACGCAGCTAGTGAAATGGGAGAAAGCACTGAAATAATTTCAATTCCTACTTTGTAATCCAGGGGAATTCATAAGTATGCTTTCAGCCTTCCAACACAGTAGAAACATTTGCAAATGTTATTTTATCAGCTCTGTATTGCAAATTAGTTGCTTTTAGAGAGCTTCCTTCAATTTTCTGGAAACATGAAAGCTGCTTTGGTACAGTTCATTTTGGAGCACAGCAATAATTATACATTTATGCTGGTTGTCCATTTGTTTGATTTGTTCCTAAGGCCACATAACATGACTTCCATAAACTTATTCTAAATATCTCATCTGAAACAAATTCTAATTTTAGAAACTCTTCATCATTCATATCTATTTTCTATTTATAAGATAGTAGTCATTAAACAACTACAGTTATTAATCTCCTACATTATGTTGGACTAGCTTTAATATATTTTCCTTTTGATTTTTTTCCTTAAAAAAATTGTGGCTTATAGGTCAGTTTAATTTTCACATCTAGTTTTACTTACTATTCAGCTAAATCTCTGAAAGCTGCAGGCTTGTTAATGAGTGCTATGTGGATATTAATAGCAACTGATATCAAAGCCACTAGGTCAAACGAATGCTTGCTTAAGATAGCACTGTTTGTCACCAAGATAAAACGCCTTGTTACTGTTACACATAAAATCAATTGATTTTAATTTTCTGGCATCTGTTTCAGTTCTCCTCACTTATTAGTGACTAGCATTCATGGCTCTAAGGGAAAATTACTGAAAAAAGATTTGCTTCATCTCCAGCTAAAGGTGAGCAGCTGATGAAATTCAGATGTCCAATGGTTGCTAAAAATCTGAAAAAAAGTTTGACAAATTCAGGTACAGCACTGGAAATCTGTGTGACACATGAATGGTACCATTTGTAGGATCCCATATTCTCCAAATACACAGTATGAAGCTTCAGCACAAATCAAAAGACCTAGAAACACCCTCAAATTCTCTGTCATATCCACAAAACCACAATAGATGATGTCCTGTTAGACTAGCTGCAATTGCAGCACTTTGGTGCTAGAGCCTTCACAAAGCATGTAGTTCATCTTACACAGACTTGTCAGCTGCAATATCCAGGCTCCATTTGAACAACTCTACTTGAGCTGCTGAGAAGTCCAGCCAGAACCAATGTCCTGGAATAGCCTTTAGTAAAAAAGAAATATGATGAGAAAGGTAAGTATGATCCCCTGAAATCGGAGATTACATGAGCTTTGAAAATGAGTTGTTTCATTTGTATTAGGTACTAGGGAGCAAGAGGGTAGCGAGGAAGCACGGACAGCAGAAGACTTATTCTGCTGATTAGTGCAAAGCAGAAAGCCAAAGGGAAGAGGACATTTTCAGGCAGTCACATGGAGATGGACCAGCAGCTATGAAGTAGCTGACAGAAGACTCCTGCAGCACCAGAAAATTCCTGGAAGTCTCCAAACTGAGAAACACATTCAGATTAAAAGGGGAGATCACTGGCAAGGACTATCTAAGGTGCTCTACTAAAAGAAAAATACATCTTGATACTTTCAGAAAAGGGGGAGAATCTTGTGGAGTAGGAAATAAATATGGCTGGATGGTGGACAAAAAGCCAAGGAAGTGATGCAAACCCAGAAAACTGCAACCTGGCTTAGGCAGGGTAACAACAAAGGCGAAATCTCAGTGGAAAAGGCAGACTGCCTTTGATCAGATGCTGAAGGAAGTAAGTGTGGAAGCTGATGGCGTATCAGCAGGGCCTAGTACAGCAAGCAGTGATCTGAACAGACTGATGTATGCATATGCTATGCAGTGATATCTATAAAGATCACCAGCGAGTAAGGAAGTTGATTCTGATGATAATATCCCAAGAGGCATTGCAAGGACTTTCTGAAGAGACAGAGAGACGCTGTAATAAATCCTGTGCCTGCGGCTAACCACAGACAACTCCAAGGTTGCAAAAAGCTTTACCAATGACTTCTGCAACTGGTGCCTAAGGATGAGCCTGATTTCAGAAAAGCATTGGGCTAGGACGCACTACAGGTTTTCCAGATGACTAACCCTGCTGAAAAGCAATTACAAAGAGGTGAAATCCCAGTCAACAGTGAGCTAACGAGTACTACAGAACAGCAACTGCCAGCAGTGAGGGAGAGTCAACATCACTCAACACGCTCCTCATCGATCTTGAGTGTGGAGTACGAAGTCACAGGGACCAACAGTGCTGCAGCAAGTGCACACTGCACAGGGGCCCTGATGTTCACTGACACACTGATCTCCTAAACACAGAGAATAAGAGCTTGCATCTTGTGGGGCAGCAAAATGCTCCCAAACAGACCATGAGAAATACAACTGGTATGCAAATCAGTTTGAATGATCTGAAGCTGGTATGAACTCTTATGGGACATAAAATGCTCAGGCTTCTCAAGATACACACGTTTTCCATAGGTTTGATCATGATATATGTAACATCAACCCTGATTTTCAAAAGGCAGCCTTTGGCAAAAATGCGCTACTCTTGGAAACAAGCTGCTTGTGGTAAATTGGCATGACCACGTTAAGAATGAGATAATCATAAAATGTAACCATGTGAAAATGATGGGGACTCATGAGAGGATCCAGCTGTTTGATCAAGTCTGTCAGATCATGACTAACCACTTGCAGAAGACTGTTCTCAGTTGGATAGAGGGAAGCATGTAAGCAGCAGACCATAGAAAAAGGGCCAGCTGCCACCCAGAAGAGTTTAACTTAGTAAGGCAGAGCACAACGCATGGTTACAGTTGCAGTGTGGCCCCTTCCTTCAGTGGACTTCTAAACAGAAAAATCCCAATTATTGGAGACAAGCTCCTTACCCAGCCTGGAAGTGCTGGAAATACCAAACTGAATTATCTTTCCATCTGATACTAAATAATGAAAACACACAACCGAATCTCTCCAACCAAGATATGTGGAAGGTAAAGTATCTATGGTGACCTTGATTGTATGGAAAAAAAATCTGAACAATTTCTTAATATGTGGAACTTAAGATACTGCAAGTAAGCAGTAGGTATACTACCTACAATACTCCTTAAGTTTTCCTCCAGATTCTGAGTATAGATGGTGCTACAGAAAGCATCTGAAAGAAGACTGTTCTCTTTAATAATGACACATAAATATTAAGTTGGAAGAATAGACCAAGGAGGATGGCCGTGTAAACAGTGAGTTCTGGAAAGAAAGGGGAAGTGCCAAGTGGCTAACATAATAAATACCAATTGGATTTTTCAGGAGTAAATTACTTTTGTACTTCAATTTTAGGTTTCAATTTATTTTGACATGTATAGAGACTATAAAAGGTAAAGTGATTTATAGAATACATACACCCAGAATGTAGAGAAATGAGAACACATGATGAGTTATGAAGGTATGCTTCATAAAGACTGATATAAAGTCATAGCTTTCACATTAGGAAAGTACTGTACAATCCAATTCAAAACTCATATTTAATACAAACTTAAATTGACTATTTGTTCCAAAGGCAAAGTTAAAGAGGGAGGCGTGGTTTGCTGAAGCGGCCTATTAGCTGTGATTGCCATTCAGCAGGCCAGAAACACAGATTTGAGGAATAAGAATACGTAGGGATTTAAAAATGCCTTTTCAGGAAAAGGAAGAACAGGATCACCAACTGACGAGAAAACAACCAACCCTTCTGGTGGCTTTCCTGTCACTGTATAAACTGTATAGTTAGGGAGACCCAGCCAAAAGAAACGCAAAGTTAACTGGGGCTTGGAAAGGGGAATTCCGGTATTTGACTTATTTCTTAACACAAAGCACTACTGGGAAGAGGGATAAATGTTCTTATTTATATACAACTCATCAATTTTCTAAGTGTTGCTGTACCTGTTATATCCTTTTATCTTCTAGTAAAACCACTATTACAATTATCTACTAATTCTCATAAGGAATATTTTTATGCAAGACAATTACATCAGTAGATATAATATGATTCATTTTAGAGCCATGCAGAATCACAGATTTAATTTTCATCTGGAAAAATATCTCTCTGATCATATCATGATAAGCATGAAT
This sequence comes from Phoenicopterus ruber ruber, assembly GCA_009819775.1. NCBI lineage: Eukaryota > Metazoa > Chordata > Aves > Phoenicopteriformes > Phoenicopteridae > Phoenicopterus > Phoenicopterus ruber. Next base: position 6,019,212 of record CM020221.1, read on the forward strand.
TTGATTACCTTATTCAAATGAATCTTTCTTCAATACTCACTAGAATATACTGACCAAAAGGGCCAAAACATGTAAAAGCTTCCATGGCATTCATTTCAGAAGTTTTGTGTACGTCATGTGGGACTTTGATTACAGCTACTGAAAAACGTTGGAACACATTTATAACAAAACCATGTACCCACGCAGGGGCAAAGTGGATCCGTTCATCTAACAGTTCTCTCCCTTCCACACAGATGCAAGAAAGGAAAATTACAGGGAGAGATTTGAGGTTAGACCATATCATACCATTCCAGTATATCCCCTTTAAAGTTTCATCAGTTACTGACATAATTCAGTATCTTATTGAAGTAAGCTTTTTTTAAAGCTGGATTTTAAATGAGTGTGATTCTCTCTTTCAGCAGTTCAGAGAATCCTGAGAGTGCAGCTCTGTAACAGTGTCTGCTGTGTGATGGGCACACAACTGTTTTCTAAACCCAACCCCCAATGTTAAGAGACTTTTTTTATACTCCACTTTGTTTCTTACGTTATTGCTTTTCCAAGTAGACATTTCATTTTATAAAAACATGAGGCATTTCATATATGACAGCTTGTCTTATATATGAAAGTTTATAAATATTTTCTCAGATTTGCTGTTTCTTCTCTAACTTTTTCCCCATGGTATAAGAAAGATACCAGTTAAAAATTGTCCACCGCAATCTAACATATTAGCTTAGAAGAAACAAACATTAAGAATTGACTCGCTATCTTGAATTAAGGAAAGATTCCATTTTATTAAAACGTTACCTCATTGTGTTGTAGACAACTTTGATTACTGACAACCACTCTAAGTTTCTCTTGAGTTATTTTGCGTAAACATGGAATTCAACTGAGGGGTAACATGAGCTGCTGAGTATTTTGCTTCTATTGTATCCAACATTTTGAATACAAACATTGGTTCGATAAATTATTTGGAATGAAAATTACAGATAAGAGGAAATTACTGAAATAACTGTTATGAAAGAAATCTCAGACCATTAATTTGATATACAGAAAAACAGACCTGCCAAGAACCTGCGGTAGCAATGGAGATCATACATACAACATGCATGCATGTAAGTAGATAACCTCCAGGAAAGAGAATCCCCAGGACCAATTATAAGGGAGTTTTGCAGCTGTTCTGCACTATTTGATTCAAGTACTATACCATTAATTTTAGATTTATTGGTTTTTGGCTGGTTTTGGAGGTGAGAGGATTACCTATTTCAGTTCAGTAGAGAAAAGACAGAGTTAAAAATGAAATAGCCTCTAGAAGGCAGGATCAGTACCAAACTGTAAAGGAAAGAACCATATGCTAAATGCTATGGCCATGCCCTAAATTTAACATCAAGCTACGATTAAGTATCCCCAGGTCACTCATAAGATAGCCAAAACTGCTGTCAAAATTATTGACAGTCACGAGATGATGGCAGAGGCCTTCAAATAAAGGCAGAGGATGATACTAGAGGCCCCAGGGATATAATCACCAATAGTTAATTACTGTCAGGAAAGGAACGTGACCATGGAACTGGCTTATGGATAATAATGTGAACAAAGAGCACATACACATATATAAAGAACTGTCGTAAGGTGAAACTGGCAACTCACGAAGAAAGAAAAAGCAAATGATCTCCATTCATTAACTTAGTGGACCCAGGAGCAAGGTAGAGGAAACCACCAAAGTCAAAATTCTCCTCTTAATGAAGAACTGGGGGCTGCAGATGGCTCATGTAATACCCTCTCCCTTCTTGAGGAAGGCAAGTATCCAGTCTTGGGATTCACGGGAGCGGTGGAAGGGCAAGCATAACACACTGGAGAGAAGAGCGTGGGTACTAAGGAGCATGCAACAGTTGCAACTGTTTCATTATTAGGACATTTTCCTGAAATTGCATTCTTTTTTCTATAATAAGTAGATCTGCATTAGTAATCATTCTTTTATTAGATTAACAATAAATTCTTTGCTATGTGTATAAGGTACGTTCCCTATTTGCCCATAACAAAATTTTGCACGCAACAGTGTGCATAGAGCTTTTGAATATGAAGTGTATCAAATATACAAACTCATTCATTCCATTCAGCTTGCGATTTTGCCTGCAATGACCATTTGTGTTCACTGGACTGTCACAGAGTGTGATTCCAGAATGCCTGTAATGTTATCTCACATAACTCTCCAAATACAGATTCTTTCAAGATACTATTATTGTATGCCAAAAGCTACAAATCATAATCCTTGTTTTTATCCCAGGAAGCAATGTTCTCTTACGTTAAATTTTGTACTTTAACAGTTCCTATTAGCTGAGCCTAGCTTGATTTTTAAAAAGCAAAGAGAAAGAAAAATAAGTTTGTATACTGTATCAGTAAAAATGCACCTTTAACAATTTATCTGTGTTTTCATTAATGTCTGTGTTAGACTCAAAACCCTTTCCACCTTCTAAAAAAGCCTTTAGCTAACCTTTAAACCTTAACTACAAGGCTAGTTTGTAATAACTAGAGGAGAATTTAAAGGGTTTATTAAGGAAAAAGCCTGTAAAACTCAACCTTTTCACTTTTTTAATATACAAATTTATATACTCAAAACTCATACTAATTGAGCCAAATTAATATTACAGAGTAAAAGTAATACAGCATTCCTTTTTTTTGCCTTCAAAAATATGTCCCTTGAGAAGAGAAGAAATAAAATGAGTCAAAAATTACATTAAGAAAAAACTGTGGCTCATGGTCTGAAGTCAATGTATCAGTCCATATGTAACTTGAAATATTTCATTCTCTTACTTTAGTCTCTCTCTGACGCTCTCTCACTAAAACATCAGTTAAATTGTCTCATATCCTCTCAGATTTCTTATCTCTCGGATCAAGTGAACCTGAGACACCCTGTACTTAAAAGTGGGGTTTTTTTTGAATTCAGAAGAAAATAAAATACTTGTGATATTGAATATAGTTCAGAAAACCAGTTGCCTAGACAATAATTAAAAGTTAAAGCAGTGATTTACAATGGTTATCAGAGGAGATTTGTTTAAAATAAATCTTTGTAAAATCAATATACAAAACAGGCCCTTAGAAGCAATAGCTTAGGCTGGCAATGTAAACGAACGCTCAAGGCTACAACAGGCATTAATTTAGGGCCAAATTCCACCATCCTTATTCTCACTTGTTATTACCTTTCCTCTCAGGTCCCACTGAAATGCCCAAATCTCGACAATATAAAGGTGTCTGCCTCGCTCTGGGAACCAGGCTGATGCTACACTTAAAACTTGCCAACCTTGCAACAATTTCAGTGCAAGTAAGCAATTATAATAGGTAAGAGGTTACCAAGAAATATTTGGAGGCTCGAGAAATGAAAAAAAAAAAAAAAAAAAAAAAAAATTTAAAGCTCTGACAAATATTTGTTTCTGTTTCAGTTCTATGATGCCATCACTTTTCTAAGCTCCCTTCAGTTCCTGCTCGTCTACATTGTATTTGATAACTTTTACAGTGTTCTGCATACTTGATATTCTTTGCTTAATGAACCTTTACTTCACAGTTCATTTGTCTATGTAGAAAAATACATCACTGCAGTTGGTACTGGCTCATCCCCTGAATAAATGACCATTTCTTCTCATAAGCATGGTCCTTCTAATTCGAGAGCCAGAGTCAATGCCGTTTCATTATCAGTTATATTGCTGCTGATCCCATTCAAAGAAAAGAAAGAAGAAAATCTGTCTCAGTCCTTACACAATTATGACATGTCAGGGAGAACAAGGAAGTGTAATCCCTAAAAATGAACTTTCCATTCCGCTATTCTTCGACTATAAATGAAGCCAAAAGCAAACAGAAACAAACCTTTTGAATAGTGAGGAACTTCAGATACCAATAAACTCTTAACTCATTTCTAACTAGTGAAGTTAATTCACAAAGAGGGGGGAAATAACAATTTCTCCAAATGAATGCTGCCTTTCTTTTTCCTTAGAGCTCTTGGAGAGATTAAAACATGAGACTACTGGTGGAAAATGCCATGATGATTCACAGTCAGCGTGCAAGAATTCCAAATAGCCTCTAAGTATACTTTTCAGAGTAACCAGTCTTCAGGCAAAGAATAGTATAATTTTCAAAACCTGTTGGATTTGGCATCCTTGGAAAAAAAACATTCATCTCGTATTCACGTGTCATACCTGAATATATCTAATCTTCATTTAAGCTTTCAAAGATACTGTTTTCAGTATGGAACCAACTGTGCAGCTTAAAGTCACGCATCTAGGGTTTTTTAGAAAATTTAGCAGATCTTCATCAGTCGTTTTCTCTCTAGTTCTCAGCCAAGAGTAATTCCATTAACAGTGAACTGCATCCAATAATCTACCAAAACGACAACATTTTAACTTTAAAAAAACAGTGTACATATTAAGCTGAAAAAATCGGAGGCATACAGGAACCCAAAGAGGATTGCTACTAATTCCAGGATTGTGGTCACCTTCCTGTGATGGAAGAACCTCAATACCTCCAATGATGTAGCTGAAGATAGTCCTCTGTAGAGGACCAAACGAAGGTCAGTATTTTCCAGAATAAGAAGCAATTATTGTGCTATTTTCTATCTTACATGCTGAGCTTCTTTCAGTCATGAAAGATTAAACTTGACCATGACATGTGCAAGTCCCAAGTGCATTTTCATTGCGCCTTAAATGCATAAAAGTCACGAAGGAGCATTAAACGGGGGTAATTGTTAGAACATATACGTGACACTGCTGGAATACATATCTATAGGAAGGTATACATTTATTAACAGGTAAATGTAAGAAATTCTAAATTGATAACTACAAGGTTAGACACAGTGGGTTTTTTTGATAAAATATCTGTTCAAGATAGGTCACAATCTATAGACTGGGTGCATATTTCATGAACAGCTGCAGAGCTTATGGTAGGAAATAATGATGCATATGAAAGAACATTAGTTTAATATTAAGCTGATATAACTTGACTTCCTGATGTTCAACACAGTATTTTTAGTCTAAGAAATACCTTTGTTTAGTTATTAAAGCAGCAGAGCTTCAGTTCAGCCTCAAGCACACCAATTTCAGCAGTATCAGGCTGTGGAACTTTTAGCTGTGGTTCTTAATTCAAGTTATAAGTAACCGTTTAAACTGTAACAGTGAGGAGCTCTTAGCACTGCAATATTTAACCTATCAATTCTCTGGTATTTGCAAATGTTCATCGAGGCACTGGCAGCACCATACCTCCATAAAACAAACAAAATCAAAAAAACTTTATGCAACAGAACAACTCCCCCACAGCTTGTAAAGATTATACTGTTACATGGCCAGCAAAGCACTGATCCAGTGCAGCAGTAAGGAAAGACGTAATGTTATAATCAGAGGGCTCATAATAGGAAGAAAGTTACCCTCTGAATCTAGAAGGGCTGCAGTTGTGAACTGGAACAAATTGGGCTCAACCCACTGCTGAATCTACTGTGTATTTGAACCATCACTAGGAATGATTACAAAAGCCAGGGATTTTTCCCACTGAAATTAAAAAAAAAAAAAAATCCAGAAGGTAGCATTTCTGGAATAGACATTATTAGGATTAGTTTTCACTGCTGAAAATGAGGCATTCTGGGCTTGACTGCTTGTCTCAGCTGGTAGTTACCCTGTGTTGGTTACAGCCTCCCACCTGGTGCACTGCTTGCTGAATTGCAGGACAGTTAACCCAATCTTTGCCACAGTAGCAGAAAAATGTTTTTTGCCATTCCACTAATCTTTTTGGACTTCCCCTCCTCCAACCCTGTTAGGCTGTGGTCTTGCTTTGAGCATCACAAGCATGTGCAGTGCAAAGCCTTTGGCTTGTCGGTACTCAAAGGGGAGGTACCATTATTGATTCCCAAGGCAACTTTTAGCCAAACTATCCCAAACATCACACAAATGCTGCATTCATTAAACTTTGATTGTTGCCTTGACTGAATTCACTAGTACATCAGTCAGGTGAATATTTTAAAGTATTAGGAATATACAGATATTGTGTGAATATTTCATCATCTTTTTAAACTTGCCAATATTGGCATTTTTGGGGATGTTGAAGAGAAGCAAGCAATATATGAAAATATGAATGACACCTTTTAGTAATGGATTAACTACCACTTCAATTTTCTCTTCCTACAGTGGAAACACTTTAGCCAAGACTTATGCAGCATGCGGCCTCATTTATTTTATGCCCCCCCCAGCATGTGGTTATTTCGTACCTGAATTTGTCAGTGAACTGTCTACCATCCAGTTAAGAATCACAATCTCCTCCTCCCAGAATTATACTCAAATCCAGGTAATGCATCTTGCTAGGAGTTGCACCTCTTCAAGGTATTGCTCCTATCTCGAAGTGTGCAGCCCTCCTGCTACCAGATTTTTTGGGGCTGTAATCAGTGCCTTCGTTCCCTTAAAACTTTCTTCAAGGGCTTGGGAGCTGCTGAAGAAACAGGCCACCTCCCCTAAATGACGTCAAACTACCTAGAATTTCTCTCCCTGAACTTCCACTCAGACCCTCCTCCTGTTACAAACCTTATTCTCCCTGAAGGGCAAACTTCCCTGCTTTCAAAAGCCCTTCTCCATCACATCGCTTTACCATACGATCCCTGAACTTTCATTTCCTCCAACAGCAGAAGTAGCTACAGCAGACAGAGGTGAGTCTGAGCAGCCATTTCCCTTAAAGCTTCCATGCAGCTGCACATAAAATGCTTTACTGTTAATTCTAGAGAGAACATTTGTTCTACTTCTAGGCAAAATCCAAGGAGGCTAATGCTGGACCTAACACTGCCAGAATCTATAGCTGAAATACTATATTTGAATGTCATATGAGGAGAGGACTCCTCACGTATCCTTACCCGTTTATTACAGTTCTAATTAGTGGCTTTTAGCAACTCCTGCTGCATTGCTCCCTCATGTTCCAGAGAGATCTTTGGGAGTAAGAAATCTGCAGCTGGAAGGGGATGCTGGGGCAGTCACTCCTTCCATTAGCTCACATGAATTGCACAGAGGAAATAATTAAAATAAATGCAGTCTGATGTTTTCTTTAGTTTTCTGCTTTCCCATACCATGAGATTTATCTGCAAGTCACAGAGGGTATGTTTTAGAGAAGGAGTCCTAGCAATGTGCTTCCACAACCAGTTACACTGTCCAAGAACCAAAGTAATACACTGATCACAAGGCAGTCTTTTATGTTTGGATGTGACTTCTTTTAAAACTGATACTATCATCAAAGAATAAAGCAACCTTCTGGCTCCTCCATACCCCAAGCTCCCCTTCCGAAAGCAGTAACTTTGGGGAAAGGCAATGAAATAGATTTCCCTCACCCCGAAAGAGCCTTGTATCTACCCTTATTATCTACCACAACAACAATAGTTCAAGAACATTCAGAGTTGTACGGTGTCACCCATAGCCCTAGCAAAGGTGATTTTACATATGCAATACAAATATAATGCCTGAGAACCACGGTCCACCTCTCTTTTACTGACAGTTCTTTTTAGCCCTTCCCCCTGACTGACAGAACAATAATTTAGAATAACATAATTCACAATAAACAAAATTACTGAAGAAAGTCAAGAAAAAATTCACATTGTGCTGAAAGAACTGATAATAACAAGAGGAGCTACTAGGTACAAACTTTCTTACTAGAATAGACGTGACTGAATCTAACAGAGTATTTCACTTTGAAGAGTGTTTTTTCTTTTAAGGTCAGTCATCTAAAATCTATCCAAGCCTAGAGAGAAAGAAAAAAAAAGAACCAAACATCTAGCATATGGAAAGTTTCTGAAATTATATCCCTGACTGACAGAGCTGTGAAAGGAAACAGTCATAAATGTAGCACAACCTTGTCCTTCTGTTAAACAATAGCAGAACACATCTTTGTGCTTGCTGGTAACAATTTTTTTTTCATTGGCACTCATTTGGGGTCAGGCCGACATATCCCTACTCAAAATGAAATTGGTGTTATTCTTAGAAGTAGTAGCATGGGAGTCAAGGAATCATTTTTTATCAGCCTGGTAACTAGTTTTAACTTTTAAAGCCCAAAATGTCTTATGAACCTTTAACATTAGAGGGATAATGCTGAGTCCATTCACCAACTTGACATACTCCAGAGAAAGAATTTGGGTAAATTCCTCAGCTGACACACGTACAATGAAACACACGAAGCTTCACAGATTTACAACAAAGGAGAATTTGATCCAGAGACAGCTAAATGACTTGCCTACAGATATAAAATGAGTCACCAGTGGAGATGATACAGATCTCAACAACTCCCTGGCTCAGCCCACACTGTCCACAGTGAGGTTTTTGTGAGCACGCCGGCAGACGTTCGGGTTCAGCAGAGCCACATTTTTCTTCTATCTGTAGCCATTGTTTCATTCCTTACTGTCCCAAGTGAGGAAGTGGTGTGCATCCCTAAATGGTAGGATGTCGTATCTCTGTTTTCAAAGTTGCTTTCGACTTCAGTCAAAAGTATCCAATATTTGGTAATGTTTAAGAGCAGCAAACAGTTGAAACACTGCAAAGCCAGAGTCTAGGGTTTGAGACAATTACAAAGAATAATATGAAGATGCAAGAAAAAGTAAGAGGGATTGAGCCAGCTATACTCTCGCTGTGGCTGCCACAAATGTTAGTTGAACCTACTATGTTAATAATGATAATTCTCCAGAGAAGGTGTTTATCTGCAATCCGAGATTACCATGGCATTATTTCGTGGTAAACAGATCCTGCTGATTAACAGACTGGGCTCTGGAATTTTTATCTTGCAGGCAGCGTAAAACACACTGTCAGGATGAAATAAAACATTTTCAAAACACTCCATTAAAAGAGGAATTGGAGGGGTCAATGGATACTTTTTGGATATTTATAATTAGGAAAGAGTTTGAAATTTTATTATTAGATGAAAATTTTGTTGCAGATTTGTACTTCATATTTTGGCAGAGGTTGTTCATAACATATACGACCTACTATTAATACAATTTTTTTATTGTTACAATAAAACATACAACTATATTTATATTAAATATTTTTTTTTAAAAAAATCAATAGCGATAGCTGCTTTTTAGTCCTGGTTGAACTTTTCTACATCACAATACCTCCTGTTGTAATGAAACAGTCTGGCATTTTAAACAAGTAAAGATGATAAGTACTCAGGATGCTAATTAGAGGAGCAGATGTTTTCAATAAATTTGTGTTAGCCTGAAATAATTTTTCTACAGATATGAGTATGCACTTTGGTGTTTGGCCAATCCATAAGAGTTTAATTTCAATAGGATTTTTCCCTGACTAATGACTTAGTGTCCTCAGGATTCACTTTGTGATATTTTATTTTTTCTTTTAAAGTGAAAAAGAGTACTTCTTTCCCTAGATAAGACTGGTCTAATGCTTCCTGTTATAAACTCTTGTATCTAGCTATTTATTACCACAAGTACATCCCACACCTGAATTTAATGGAAGATTTAAAAAAAGTTTTAGTCAGTTTGAAGTATAAAATTGAGACAAAATTTTTTTTTTCTTGTTAAAAATACTCTAATTGCTGTAATTACGTGACACTCAAATATCACTGTAATCTAGAAGAAAAGCTTGAAACATGGCAGGCCAGATACTTGGGTTACTCAAATGTGAGAAATGCTTTTAACCAAGCTGCAAGCTTTTTTTTTTAATAGAAATTTGTTATCTAAACTCCCTACAGATTCCATCTGCCATGAACATGCTTCAGCATCAAGCTACAAGACCTGATGGGGAACGCTTCCTCGCATCAGGAGACTCCCTGGCTCCAGCACCACACACGCAACCTGAGACGCTGAGACGGTCTGAGCACTTAGGGCTGCTGCTGAAGGGGCCCAGGTGCAGAGAGAGGAGGCAGAGCCAGCTGGATGCTTCCTCTGGTGCATTGAAAACCAGGCTCTGCTGCTCTGAAGAGGCAAACCAGGGCCACAGAGAGGGGCAGAAGGAGCAGAAGAGGAATGCAGCCCTGGAAAAGATCCTGCTGCTGGCGATCGGATGCGGTGAGTGAAGTAGTGACTGCTCCAGTCCTCATTCCCCCATCAACTACGGAAGTTGTCACTCTGGCTTCAAAAATTTTTGCACTGGCAAAGCCATCATCAGGAGGATTACTTAATTGCTGCTTCTAGGAGTCTACTGCCAGAGGGAGCTTGGTTATTTTCAGCTTGAGTCAGCCCTAAGAGGAAGCGTGGCTCCAGCCTTACATAGGCAAAACTAGGCATCAGTTATTTTTCACAACATACCAGGGTTGAATGGCATGGGAAATCAGAGAAACACTGAAGGCAAACCATTTGCAAATTGACAGGAGAATCATGGAGCAACATTACCTCCACAGAAAAGCAGTTTCTATCTTTAGTAGTGGCTGGAAGGCCTTACCTTTAGGCTGCTGCAGTAACAATCGCATTTTTCCACATTGCCATAGGAAACTCGGTTTGACACTCTCTAGGCACCAAAAGTCCCAGCTGAAGGGACAATGACGGGGGGTAAGGAGCATTCTTTACTCTTAGGCTGTGGTCCCAGCTTGAAATCAGATGACTGGGTAAAAATGTGAGATTAGTGAGGTGAAAATAAAGATGAAATTCTGACTCGGCTAAAGCTGTTTCTTGTTTTGGAATGCATACGAAAGAGAGAGAACTCCAGCTGTAGCCCACTGACTAAATTACATCATATACAGCTAACTTTGCAACAAGCAGAACATCAGGAGAGAAAAGACGCGGGTTCTTGCTTCACTGTCAGACACAAAAATGCAGTGCAAATATTTTCCCATATAAATGTTTTCTATCCCTGGTAAACTTAAGAAAAGTACCATTTAACACCAACCTTTCTCCTCCCAATTTCTCCTGGATTTTATACCACAAATTGCGTATGCAGCATTTGGCACAAAACCAGCATTGAAAGAAAACTTATTTTGTTCTCATCGTGGAGGAAGCTCATGATTTAGTTTCATTTAAGTTTCTCTGAAGTAGCTCCGACATGAAAGCAGAAATCGGTGGACACTAGGACAGGGCCCCAGAACAGCTTCTGCAGCTCTGAAGTACAATCACTTCCACAGGCCCTTGGGATATTTTAAAGAAGTAACTCAGACAGAAGAATAACATTTGCATGATTTAACACATCTTTTAGAGAAATAAAAGAAAACAGATTTAATTTGCCTCTCATTCAGGTCAATTTTCCACCTGTGGTGGCTAGTACTACATGAGGTAGACAGTTTCAGACCAAGGCAGAGGTGGACAATAGATCACTTGTGCAGTGAAGCTCTCAGCAGCAATGGGCAGATCTTTCTGACTCAGCGTTCTCTCCCCTTCAGTCTAACATGAAGACCTCAACCGTCTTCTACTACTTTACACAGCAATTGCAGCCACTAACTACCATGCTCTATACAACGCTAGGCTATGCTCTGCACACATCAACACCAATGAAACGCACACAAAAAAGTAGAAAAGAAGAAAAGATTAGAAAAGAGGGAAAACCCCACACAGTTGTCTTTCAAAATTGCCAAAACTTCCAAAGAGGCTATGTCTTTTTTTTCATGTATTGTCTTTATCTTTAGAAAACACTTGCACATCCGCTCTGTAAGAGAGATTAATACTGATGTGAAATTACATTTATTAATTATACTGTTTGATTTAATGAAAAAAACCCTGAAAATAGAAACATGTTGTATGTGCAATTTATGTTGAATACCCAGTTTTCTATAAGAATTTTGACTAAATACAGATGATCTGTTTTTCTTAAATAGTTTGCCCTAATTTTAGACTAAAATATACATAGCAAAATGATACATTAATAGAATATAAACAAAGTCAAATCAATCTTAGATTAACTCAATGGTTAAAAAAAAAAAAAAAAAAAAAAAAAGAGGCAGGTGAGGAAATGAAAACTAGCAGTTGGGAGGCCCAAAATGGAGACTGCCAACTACATTCTGCAAGAATATGCAGAGTTCTGATCCTCACATTCAAAGTAAATAAATTTAAGCATTAATGTGCAGTGGAAGACAGAATAGCTGGGGAAGAGAAAGCCAGTGATAGAAAAGGAGTCTAGCTACTGTGCATTACCAGTTTTACAAGACTTACAAAGTTAAGAGAGGAAAATATTGCTGCCCATAAATACACTAGAATAAGCATGAGGGAGGGAGAAGCACTGCTGTCTCAGGATCAGAGAACAAATAATTCCAAGGACAAATGTGTGTGAACTGATCATGCATACATTAAGGCAGAAAAAATGTTTTTAGCTATTCCACCATTATATTCCCGAGGCACATTTTCAAGTGAGGCGGTGGAACAAGAAATTTACTTTCATTTACAGTTGTGTAGAATAAATTCCATAAAAGTGACTGCACGATATTGTCCTGATGAAGCAGGGGACCGTAATTAATGACACAATATTTTCCAATCCTCTTATTTTCTTTTCTGACAATGAAGGAATTTATTTATCCCCTACACACGGAGATTTGTGTGACTGCAGAGGACATAAGGGTCAGAGAAGTCACAAAAAAGCAAAGATGACACAGGGATCCTCATGTCCACCATGAAAGTCCAATTATTGTTCATAATATCATACAAACAAGATCTTTCATTCTAATCCTTTGCTGCATCAGCATCAATATGAGACTGTTTCAAAACCTTACTAGAACTGCCTAGACAATAAAAGATTTTGAACTAGAGACTTGACCACAATAACCTTTCAGCTAATTTGAAACTGCAAAAGAATGAAAACAAAGCATCGGTACAGACTGACCCCTTAGTGTCCTCAGAATTTGTTACAAGGCAGCACATTAATTATCTGCATGTGTAAGACTTTTTTAGGGTCTTAGCGTCCCTGTGTGAAACTAGAATGCAACTGGAAAGGAGGCAGTGAGATGTGAAAGGTACTTTTTGGTGATGCACAGCATTCAAGTTTCATTTGATGCGGTATCCTGTATAACTTGATCTGTTTGTTGACGCTGCAGCTTAAAAATCTACAACTGCAGATACATTCCATGATATTTCTGATAAAAACTACTACAGTTTAAAAGAAAAAGATATTTTGGAATTTATATTATTATATAAAGATGAGCAGATAGATACTTTTTTACACTCAAACCTTTTTATGAAAAGGAATACCTTCATATGTATGCCTAAAAAAGTAGCTCATTCAACAGCATCTGGCTAGCATTTATATAGCTTATATGTGATGAATGAAATCCTCCTATTTTCAGAATATTTGGAGAGAGCTGCTTAGTTAAAACAATATTTGAAAAGCAAAATCTTTATTAAAGATAACATCTTAAAAACTATGTGGACTTTCCGGTGTTTATTGCATATTCACCATCAGTCTTAATGAATATTTCCTGCAAAAGTTCTCTGTCCCTACACAGTGGCATATTTTTCACACTTTCCAGAAGACAGAAACATTTTGCCATTGAAATTTTATTGCTTCACTTGTGAGTTATAAAGATTTATAGCTTCTCTCAGTTGGTCTCAAAAGCATCACTAACACAAGGGCATTACTCTCAGAAAAAACTAAGAAGCTGTAGATTAGAAAAACATTTGCAGTGACCATTTTTGTGTTTTTAGCCTTTGCTAAAAACACCGAATCTTCTATTAGAATTTGTCTGCATTAGTAGCCCTTTGTTTGCAATAAAATAAAAATTCTGTGTGCTGAATGAAAAACTGTTCAGGTCAGATATAGCAAAATGACTATATAATAATGACCCAACAAAACACACTCATTCTTTGCAGGGTTTGATCCTTTCCTTCATAGCTGGCCATTTATACAAGGGGTCTCGTTTTCAGAACCAATTGATATTGTGATTTCCACGGAAGTCATTAGGAACACTCTGCACGTCGAAACATCAGCCACGCCTTTGCACTCTAAATAGCATAGAATCATAGAATCGTTTTGGTTGGAAGAGACCTCCAAGATCATTGAGTCCAACCATTAACCTATCACTACCAAGTCCACCACTAAATCATATCCCTTAGGGCCTCATCTAAACGCCTTTTGAATACCTCCAGGGATGGGGACTCCACCACCTCCCTGGGCAGACTGTTCCAATGCCCGACAACCCTTTCGGTGAAGAAATTTTTACGAATGTCCAATCTGAACCTCCCCTGGCGCAACTTGAGGCCATTTCCTCTTGTTCTGTCATCTGTTACTAGGGAGAAGAGACCAACCCCCACCTCTCTACAACCTCCTTTCAGGGAGTTGTAGAGAGCAATAAGGTCTCCCCTCAGCCTCCTTTTCTCCAGGCTAAACATCCCCAGTTCCCTCAGCCGCTCCTCATAGGACTTGTGTTCCAGACCCTTCACCAGCCTCGTTGCCCTTCTTTGGACACGCTCCAGCACCTCAATGTCTTTCTTGTAGTGAGGGGCCCAAAACTGAACACAGTACTCGAGGTGCAGCCTCACCAGGGCCGAGTACAGGGGGACAATCACCTCCCTACGCCTGCTGGCCACACTATTTCTGGTACAGGCCAGGATGCCGTTGGCCTTCTTGGCCACCTGGGCACACTGCTGGCTCATATTCAGCCGGCCGTCAACCAACAGCCCCCAGGTCCTTTTCCGCTGGGCAGCTTTCCAGCCACTCCTCCCCAAGCCTGTAGCGTTGCCTGGGATTGTTGTGACCCAAGTGCAGGACCCGGCACTTGGCCTTGTGGAATCTCATAAAATTGGCCTCGGCCCATCAATCCAGCCTGTCCAGATCCTGCTGTAGCGCCTGCCTGCCCTCAAGCAGATCAACGCTCCCCCACAACTTGGTGTCATCTGCAAACTTACTGAGGGTGCACTCGATCCCCTCATCCAGATCATTGATAAAGATATTGAACAGGACTGGCCCCAATACTGAGCCCCGGGGAACACCACTTGTGACCGGCCGCCAACTGGATTTAACTCCATTCACCACAACTCTTTGGGCCCGGCCATCCAGCCAATTTCCTACCCAGCACAGAGTACGCCCGTCCAAGCCATGAGTAGCCAGTTTCTCCAGGAGGATGCTGTAGGAGATGGTGTCAAAGGCTTTACTAATGTTCAGCGTTCCAAGAAATTTCTCTTAACCCAAAATCCTGGAAACCCTGCTGCAGCTGCTATTCAATACCGAAGTAGTCTAAAGTCTTAAGGGGCTTTCTAACTGTGGAGTGTTGCCAGGGCTTCTTCAGCTCTGCCCCTGGGCAGTGCACAGGAGCTGGGTTCACTGCACCCCTCATCTTTCCATGATGTTAGAAAATCAAATCTCCCCATATCCAAGGGGAATTTCTTACCTGGCTGGTACTGGGTTACTCTGGAGAAGAGAATGGGATAGCCGTACCAACTTCTCTTGCTAAGTCTGGGTCACTGTGAATTAAAGACAAGAGACAAGGGCCATAAATATATCATTTAAGAAGGAGAGCAGCTCTGTAGCTTTTGCCTTCCTAGCCTTGTGTAGCTGTCAAGCTGCTGCAGGGCAAGATTTTGCATATAAATCAATACTGCAGGGTGATTTTCCCAGAATAATTATGGCTTGTATCCAAATCTCATTTACCTCCTCCCCAAAGAGACAAGAACAAAAGACAGTATCTGGATATGGAGGAAAATAAAGAGAATAAAGTTCGAGATTTAAATAAATGAAGATACTGCTGCTGATTACAGGATGTGCAGAGTAAATTAACCTGCATGCAACCTCCACACCACCAGAAGCATACTGCTAACAATACCTGATAACACCACCTCAGGGGAATCCCCTTGGTAATGGAGTCACTGTTGTTTGCTTCAGGTAATTCTTTACATGGTCAAAATTTGCTAGTTGCTCAGAGCAACTGGGCGTAGAGAGATCACTTCTTTGTCCTAATTTGATGAAGTTAATTTCTTAAGGAGGAAAATGGTTTTTTACATTTCGTCATTATTTTTATTGCCAATTTTCCTAATAAATTACAAAGATCAAGAACTATGCTGAAAGCCAAATCTCACACAGCAAGGGACAGAAAAAGCAGCTCAGTAAAATTTGATTTTCCTCATCATTGGCTCTTTCATATCCCAATGATCCATTTTTGGGACAGATTCTAATCTCAGACGCAGTGTGGGCATCCCGGCATACCTAAGAAAAATCTGTTACTGTGCATCATGCGTGATATTAGAATCTGGCCCTTCCATTGTAGATGGAACATTTGCATAAAGTTCTTATGACTTTTTATAATAGCCATATTTTCTAATATTTGCAACTGTGCGCATTTTTGCCTGAATTGCCTTTCATTCCACAGATGGCAATTATGAAAAGCCCTCACATATGGCAACTACAAAAATAAATTCATCTAAGGCTATGAATGTACAAATTCACCACAAAACCCAGCACTCTGAACACAGTCCCTTTTCTGAGAACTTGGGTCATGCCTTAGTCCCTGCTCCTGTAATGAAGTCAACTGGCAAGGTGAGAAAGTAAGCCAGACCTAAGAGCTGTCGATTACTATGATTTTATCCTGATTTATTTCTCAAGTTTGAGAGTGAATGAACTTTCTGACTGTACCCTGGAAACCCTCTAGGTATACATTTAACTTTATATAAAGCATTAGCCCCAGGGAGACCAGTCACATCTCTAATAACGTGGACAGATCATCACCATTTTGTTCAGATTTTTCTTTTTTTTCCCCACAATCAAGTCAGTACATGAGTACATGAGGCATAATATGGTCTGCAGAAGGCGGCCTTTTTGACCCATGGCTTTCAGCTGCTATTCCATCAATGCTGAGGATAAGGCTAAGTTCCGAGGCCCCCCCGCTGGCCCTGTGCCCGCTGGCAGGCCTGCTCCGGGGCGCACAGCTCTCCCGCCCTGCCACGGGGCAGGAGGCTGCTGGGCTGCCACGGCGGGGCCTGGCGGGAAGGGGCCGGTATCCAAACACCCACTGGGTATCTTGGAATGATGGCTGCTCTTTACCAGTGTATTTCCTTAAATGTCTTTAAAACAATTTTTAATAACACAGTTAATTCTTCCTTCAGAAAGACATAATCTGTCATATGCCAATTTATTCTCTTAAACACTTCAGTTAACTCAATTTCAGTCTCAAATACCAATTACTTTGTTTTCCAAGGGCTGCTCAATCTAACTTCTACCTATATGTTATTTTTTATTAAATCCAGATAGAACGCACTCATTCCCTCTTACTTATTTTAAATTACCCGTAATTCCTTAGCCACCATGTTTCTACAATGTAGCCCTCCAGTCTAATAACAGCTTTCTCATAGCTATAGAGTCTCTAGAAATACAGCGTGTCCTTTATTTCTTTCCATGCATCTAAGATCAATGCAACTTTCTGCATTATTTAATGGTCATACAATTTGGAAATGTTAAGTGCTAGATAAATATATATTATTATTTGGCCTCACTGTGATGTTCACAGCACTTTCATTTTGATTTTTCACCTGCTATTGACTAAACTGTCATCCTATACTGGCCTTAAGATTTAACACTTATGTTTACATAATGGTTTTCAGTGCTTCAGATCCAGCTCCACAACCCCTTTGATCTTTAGTAGGTATCCAGCTCCGGTTTTTCAGGTGGTGGTTGGGGTTTTTTTAGTAATATAATCATTACTTTACTTTTTAAATTTGCTGCATTTTCCTCCAAAATTTGTCTGAGAGGTAAAATACAAATCATTCTTACAAGGGCATTAGTATTCTGGTGTGTTTTCCTGACTATCCTTTCAAGTCCCCTGCCTAACTACGTACTATTTATTTGAGAAAAATATATAGAGAAAAGGCTGAGTCCCAAACTTGCACTGGCGTAAATCTGCACAACTTACTTGGAAGCAGTGACATTCTGCTGATCTAAATTAAATCTACAGCAGGTGATGATTGGGCCTAAACACGTTAACCCTTCTACCTGCCTTCAGCACACACCTATAAAAAAAAAAGGTAAGTCTTTTCTGGTTTATCAGTAGACACTTTATTACTCCAAATAAATAACCATTAACAAATTGCAACCTCCTCTTATGTTTCTGGCTACTACTCTAATGACTCTTGACTTTAGAATGCCTCATTTGCCTTCATCCAGCCACTGGAAAAGGCTCTCAACACTGAGCTTTTTGTACTGTAGTGTTTCTGTCCTACTAACTGAACATCCCTTTGCACCTTCAAATCATCTCTATCCCTGCTTGAGGCTATCAGCCCCCTTTTTCCTATTGCTGTTCTCATCAAGTACAATAAAAGCCTTCAAATCGCTAACCCAACTGATTTGTCTCAGTAACATCAGGAGATGGCATTTGGTCTAATTTACATCCCATGAAATCCTAGTGACTTCAGTAAGTCGCACAGGATGTAAATCAACCCACAATGTAGCTCACAAGCAAGTTTCTCATTACATGCCAATACAGATGGCTTGTCCCCATTAACTAAACTCTGCAACTCTTTCACTCTGATAGTATCTGTCTTTTCTTGAAGAATATTCCTCAGATGTTAAGTTCTCCTAGCTCCTTAGCATTTTCTTCCTCTGAAAATACACTTTTCTATTCTTTACAGTGATACTGCAATTCACCATTTCCCAACACCCTTCTCAACTTCTTTCCCCTTATCTCTACAACAATTTTTGTGCTATTGAAAGACTAACAGCTTTGTTTGCCACCCTGCCTTCTCATACTATTACACATCAGAGCTTTCAACAGCTGCTTTCATACACTGTACATCTAAACCACTTTGCCTGTATTACCCTCATTAAGAAAACAATAATTAAGAGCAGTTTGTTTGTTTCCAAGTAAACAGAAAAATTCAACACTATAAAATTCAACTGAGAGAGTCATTGGGCTATATCCATCCATCTCACTTCGTTTCCTTCAAACAAAATCATCCATATACAGCGGATGTTTTATAAGCCAGTCCCAAAGTATAATCTTGCAGTGGTTGTGTTTTCAGTATTGGCATGAGTTAACCACGAGAGAGTGCTCAGAGTCAGAATAGTATTCACAGTATTAGTGAGGTTTTCCATGCATCCAGGCAGCCGTTCTCAGCTCGCATAAACTGGGGAGAATTTAAATCAGGAGCATTTGAAGACATGTCTATGCATGGTGGCAGCAGTCTAAGGCTCTGCATTTTACAACATTACTGTGAACAACATTTTAAATCAGACTGTAAGCACTCATGGATAGGGACCATATTTTACTCTGGTCCTAAGTGAAGGGTGAGGAACAAGAGATTTGATTGTGCCTAGACTGGGTGTGTAGTGCAAATAACATTGATAAATGTTGTTCTAACACTCTGCTTTAAATAACTGTCTTCAGAAAGAGTAAAGATCTCCTGTCTAGACGAAAACTCTAATTTTTCTGTCTGGGCAGAAAAACAATTCAAACAGCAGTGAAGATTACAAAATAGAAAAGAGGGAAAAAGGAAAAAAGCAAAGAGGGGTAGCACATTTACTTTTTCTTGAGTCTGGAAAAAAATAAAAAGCTTCCTAAGCATATTTGGAGTGTCGGAAGCAGAGAAAAATCACATCCTGTTGTAACCACGAGGGAACATCCATGTTCGTGTTCATCACTACCTGCATATTTGACCCATAATCACACTGTCCCCTGGAGTATCCAGCCTTCCTCCCGTGATCCAAAGAAAGAAATTCTTTCAGGACAAGTGAAGTTCATTGTATTCCTGCAAACTACAAGTCCATTAACCCATTTCTCTGAAAGAAACATTTTATTCAAAATTCAGTATTTCATTCATCTATTTGTAATGAGAAGTGAGCCCACATTTATATTAATGGAACTTAATGACTGATGAATGACAAAAATGCATTTCTTGTCAAATGACCTACTGCAATTGTTCCAGCAACGCTGGTAGTGTTGTGTTTGCGCACCTTCCTTTGGCAGCACATTACCAGGGGTCTGACAGGCAGGATGCTGTCCAAAGTCATTCACATCACGGGCAGTTCTATTAGGATTCCTCATCAGATTCTTATGGCTGCAATATCTTTTGGGAACGTATAAAATAAAGGTTCCTAAAATGGTCCTGTCATTGTACATTTATCAGCTGAAGTTGCCAGGACTGTGTATGGATATGGCACAATCCTAGTTCTTCCATAAGGATGCGGGTTGTGTATGCAGCTTGCTGCTCATTTCATCTAACAGCGAAATGAGTATTACAGCACAGTTTAGATAAGGTCAGGAGGTCAGGATGCTGTGGTGAAATAGACTGTAAAAAGCTCCTGCTGTGCGTGAGAGGTAAGAAAGGATATTATAATAGCCATAATCATTACAAGGTAGAACCAGAATTTTAAACACAGGCTGATGATTTGATTTCTGCATTGGAATTCAATATAACTGCAACTTAATATGTGAGGCAGACCAATTGCTAGAGCTTTTTTCCTATCCTGTAAACAGTAAACAGGTTTTTGAAAAGTCTCACTCCAGAAGACAATAAGATGAAGATATGCATGCATATATATGTATATAAAAATGCAGCAGAGTCTCATAACTGTGAACAGCTGAGTAGTTTGCATGGTGAAGGTGGCACCAATGCAAGTCCTAGCATCACGAGTTCTCCATTTTGTAGTTGTGTGATGCCCTAATAGTGAACCAACTGTTCATCCCAGAGTACGTAGCGGCCACCGACTGCTAGTGCAGTCCTACATTGTGTTAGATCAGATGGGATTCAGCTTTCTCAAAGAGGGAAGGCGGTCTTTGCCCACGAGCTAGCGGGGCTCATTGTCAGAGCTTTACACTAGACTTGAAGGGAGAGGGGGATAATATCAGGCTTGCCCGTGACAAGCTGTGGGATGACACACCAAGGTTAGAGGGACAAGGTGCTAGCGAGGGCCCTCAGCCTGTTGCTCTGAGAAGTGCTGGCTACACTGCAGCACATTAAGTCTTACGGAGATGAGCCAGGGGCTCCTGAGGTAATAGGAGCCAACAACAGGGAAACACCAGTGAAATACCTCAAAGGAATTAAGGGGTGGTCCTCATCTGACCACATACATCCCAGAGTCCTGAGAGAACTGGCTGATGCGGTTGCCAAGCCACTTTCTGTGATAATTGAAAAGTCACGGCAGTCAGGTGAAGTCCCCAGTGACTGGAAAAAGGGAAACACTGCACCCATTTTTACAAAGGGTAGGAAGAAAGACCCTGGGAACAACCGACCTGTCAGCCTCACCCCTGTGCCTGTGAAGATCATGGAACAGATCCTCCTAGAAGTGATGCTAAGGCTCATGGTGGACAGGGAAGCAATTCGAGACAACCAGCACGGCTTCACCAAGGGCAAGTCCCGCCTGACCAACCTAGTGGCCTTCTGTGACAGATTGCAGATGACACCAAGCTCAGTGGTGTGGTTGACACATCCGAGGGATGAGATGCCATCCAGAGGGACCTGGACAAGCTCAAGAAGTGGGCCTGTGTGAACCTCATGAGGTTCAACAAGGCCAAGTGCAAGGTCCTCCACGTAGGTCGGGGCAACTCCCGGTATCAATACAGGCTGGGGGATGAAGAGATTGAGACAAGCCCTGCCGAGAAGGACTTGGGGGTGCTGGTGGATGAAAAGCTGGACGTGATTTGGCAATGTGGGCTCACAGCCCAGAAGGCCAACCATATCCTGGGCTGCATCAAAAGAAGTGTGGCCAGCAGGTCGAGGGAAGTGATTCTGCCCCTCTGCTCTGCTCTGGTGAGACCCCACCTGGAGTACTGCATCCAGCTCTGGGGCCCCCAACACAAGAAGGACATGGATCTGTTGGAGCAAGTCCAGAGGAGGGCCACAAAGATGATCAGAGGGCTGAAGCACCTCTCCTATGAAGAAAGGCTGAGAGATTGGGGTTGTTCAGCCTGGAGAAGAGAAGGCTCCAGGGAGACCTTACTGAAGCCTTTTAAGACTTAAAGGAGGCTTATAAGAAAGGTGGGGGCAGACTTGTTAGCAGGGCCTGTTGCGATAGGACAAGGGGTAATGGTTTTAAACTAAGAGGGGAGATTCAGACTAGATACAAGGAAGAAGTTTTTCACAGTGAGGGTGGAGAAACACTGGCACAGGTTGCCCAGAGCGGTGGTAGAAGCCCCATCCCTGGAAACATTCCAGGTCAGGCTGGATGGGGCTCTGGGCAACCTGATCTAGTTGAGGATGTCCCTGCTCATTGCAGGGGGGTTGGACTAGATGGCCTTTAAAGGTCCCTTCCAACCCAAACTATTCTATGATTCTGCTGTTACACTTTCCTGAGACTATGAATAGGTGATGAGATTTCTCTGGGACATGCTAGTAGTCTCCCTCCTCAATGGAAATTAACTATTTATTCCTTTTTTTTTGGTTTTGTGTCTTTTATTAATCTACAAGTCACGTTTTCTTTTTATCCTTTGACTTTGCAGTTCTTCTAAAAGTTTTCAGTGAGAGATCTCATTTGAACTTTTTGGAAATCCAAATACAATTCTATACTGTAAGGCATTTTCTAACTATTTGTGCATTTAGCCACCAGATTTTCTCTTAAATAATTGCACGTGAGACTTACATATAAGTTAAAGGTTGAAAACAGTGACTGCGGATGTATTTTAAGGAAGAAAGAAGTACTACACCTAATTTTCATCAACTACACCACTATAGTGTCATGATACATCTACACAAAGCAGACAGAAATAGAAGCAAGCTACTTATTCAGTCACCTTAAAGAAAATACAGCTATTTTTATTGAAAAATAATCTGTAGTGCACCTTAATAATGTTAGGGGTTACAAACTTGTTTTTCAAAGAGGAGCATGATTAAGCTTCCTTAGCATGACATACATTTGCTTACAGTGTCAATTAAGACCTGGTGGGATGTTTGGACAGAGAATAATTTATTTCCTTGAATGCTCACAGAGAAACCCTCCCCCCGCCAAATAAGATCAGTTTTCCTTCATTCTTTTCCCTCCACCCCAACAAATATCCTTTAAATCCTCCCACATAGGAACGACAACAATACATAATTTAAATGGTAGCCATAGCTTCTGGGAACTCTCCAAGCAATACCTCCTTTCATAAGGAAGGAAAATTACACAATAATACAGAAAAACGTGAGAAAGAAATATCCTCAAGCTCTCTGGAAAAAATGAAGTATTTTCCACTTAAAAAGCAAGGAAGACAAACTGTGCACAGCCTTGGAAGAAAGCAAAAAACCTGCAGGAGCAAAATATGTAAGATATGGTAGTCTGCCAAGGAATCAGGAATGGACAATAACACAAGATGGAAATACTATCTAAAACACTCCCATGGCCAATATGAACCAGTTTCTAGACACAGATAAGAGAGCTGGAGTATTAACTCTGGCAACACTTCCCTGCTTTGTCATGCCAACAGTATAATGGAAAATGAAACATTGATTGATTGAACTGCACATGACTTGCCATGAGATGTGAACGGTATTACTTACAGAATCTTGAATGGATTCTCAGTAGCTCTGCTTTGTAACTAGCTAGTGTTCTATTTTTAACCACTTTAGAACTGTAATGTGCAGATGGAAGTGGATTTTACAAGCCCTGCTTTGCTTTATTTTGTGTTTCAGGCACTGCTATGCCATGGCACAATGTGTATCTAGGGGATTCCAAACAAACCAGTGAAAGCCCCACACAATGAAGTCCACACTTCGCTTTTAATTGTGTAAATGCTGAAAACACTTTGAATACACATCCTACCCTACACAACGATCCTACAGGGCAGGCAGGTTTTATTGAGCTGGGCTGTAAACGGGTCCATAGTCAGGGCCCAGTAAAATGCTGCAGGTCCTTATTCTGCTATCACAAGCGGTGTCCTTAGGCATTCCTTGGAATTATAGGACAGCACCGTCTCTTTACAAAAATTGCAGTTGCTCTGACACTTGCTGCCGAGGTTGTGAAAGGCAGCAAGTAATTGCTTCTAAAATGCACAGAATAATCCCAAGAAGTGTGCTAAGTAACAGCACTACTTAAAGCCATTGACTATGTGCACCTTCCCTGGTATCTTCCAAGATTACCAAGTGAGTTGGCAGATCCCAAAACATGTTTGGTACTAAAATGCTGGGAAACTACTTAAGTATCAATGTATTCATTATGAAAACATCTTTTTGTCATTTGCTTCCAATTAATGCTTGTGCTTTAGCACGACCAGTTTTCCTCATTATATTCAAATGTGAGGCTATGTGAATGACCAAACATGATTATGGAAACGTTGGCTCACATTCCCCGAAACGGGTGTTCGTAAGGAGGCTGTCAATTGGAAATATTTGGAAACCTATTGGGAGTTCAAGCACATTTTAAAAGGACATCTGTGTACAAGAAGCAATCAAAATCAACAGTATTATCATACAGGCTCATTAGATAATGCAGCAGAGGTGCAGTTGGTGAGCATTATGTTGCATTAACAATATATGGTTCAGCTGTACAATACCGTTGCCAGTCCTAGCTGTACAGTTATGAAAGGAATGGATATCAAGTAATAAACATGAACTTAAAGCTACATCATGAGGCCGTGTCACAATCAGCTGGATATCAAAAAGGGAGTAATTTGTTTTCAGAAGCCAAAAGGCTAAACACAAGATCTGTTATTAAAGAGTGTTTGCAGTACAAAAACAAAGGCTTTCCTGGCACAGACACAACAGAAATCATAGCCATGTCTATCACCCAAATGGTTAGTTTTTGAAAATTTATGGAATTCATTTCTAACAGCTGCACAGGACTTAGCTTTGCAAATCTATTAAAGTAAATAAAGCATGAACACTGCCCCTCTACTCATCTAGTTGGACTGTTTGCTGGATTTATTCATATTGCTGCATTGGACTTATTTTGAGGGAATCGTTCTCATTAAACAGGTGGATTACAAATATTTCATTGTGAAAGCTTGGTGCAAGCTTTCTAATACATTTTAGCCAGCATTCACCTCTGATAATCAGCAACATCCTTTAAATTGCAATCCCAGCTAATTTACACATGCTGAGCTGCCCACTGTAACTGAAGAGTTTCAGTAGCAGAGAGTTCATTTTGCCTTGAGTAGCTCTCTGACACACTCCAGTCCATGGGGCAGAAACAGCCTGCCTTAGCCCACGCAACATGGGAGGATATCTGTTCTTCCTCTATTGCAACAACATGGTCATTTTCCCCAATATGCTGCTGCTGACTACAGTAAGAACTCCTTGCTACCGAGGCCACAGTAAATTAACCTATGTAATTAAGCAGCACTAGCTAAATCTCGAGACCTGAGAATTTAGGTTTTTTTCTGTTATGGTTTGTGCTGTGCTCAACCTGTGACAGAATAGGGAATGTTGGCTTGCAAGGTTGTGAACAACATCATCATCATCAAATAGGGAGAAAATAAACCCATTTTAAGTTTGGGGTGGGGTGTTTTTTTGTTGGGGGGGGGGGGGGGGGGGGGAGGGGGGGTACTATTATTTTTTATTCTCCCAAAAATCTGCCTATTTGCAATATACAACATTGTTAGCTTACAAAAATAATACCTGAAAACTGACTCTAAACGGTTTCAAGATTTGTGACTATCAGGAAACAGACAATGAAATCCAACCACGGAAATTTTAAAGCCATTTTTGCAGTGTTGAAAAATGCAACTATTTTTGACACCAGTTTAAAACAGATCAAGTATTGCAGTTTGCAACTGTGCAATTACTGCAGTCAAAACCAAAGCTAAAACCCAAGAAGGACTCATAGGACGTTACAGGGTCCCACTGCAGCCATTTTTGTACACAATGGCCGACACTTCTAATTATTTCTCGTAAGACAAGAATTCATCATTCACAATTTAGTTTGTAAATGATAACGTCTGTGAGAGCAAACATTTTTCTCATAATGAAAGCCTAAATAAGTTAAATTCAAAAGGACAGAAAAAGGAAACCAGACTGATTTGTATATCCAGCCAAACTGTAAGACGTGAAATATCTGAGGCAAATAGAAGTATTACTTCCATGCATTCATCTAGCAGATATTATTTTAGAAATGCATATACAACTGTATGTGCCCTAGCTAGCGGCTCAATGTTTAAAAAACAATAAAAGCAAGCACAAAATCCCAATGTAGTGTTCAACAGATTGGTACGAATGAGAAAAAGATGACTGTAAAAACATAGAGGCCATGTTTGCAAGAACTCATTAATGCCAAATTAAGGTGTGAAACATGAGAAGGTGGAACATGCCTGTACTTGTTCCAGCCACCAACAAAAGCAAGGCATTAGCACCTCATGGTATTTTGTGCAAATCAGGCTGTGTTTCCACTCACAAGCTCCTACTGAACTAAGCACCAGGCTGTTCTCAGGATATTTTTGGTTGACTGGGTGTCAGAAATGTTTTTTTAAGGGGAGAGTGACAGATAGAGGCAGATGTTCAAGCTCGCTTATTTAAATAGGTGCCCCTGTTTGCTGTTTCCCCGACACTTTTCTATGAACTACAATCCACTTAGACAAACAAGAGGGCACACGGCTGGTAAACCCAACCAGTGATCCCAGACTGAACAATATGTTAATGAACTATGTTCTGCAGGATTTTATTATTTCTCATTAAGACCAAAGGAACTTCATCTGAAAATAGAAAGGTGATGCTTTCTGTCTGGTAGCTGCAAACCTCCTATTATGGACATTATCTTTGGGACTCTGGAATTAATCCCTCTTCCATGCTTGGTTTGCTTCCAGCAGAGCAACCCTCAATACAAATGTACTCAAATGCAACCACTATTCAACACATCCAGCCGCTGTTCCCTCACATCAGGTAGTTATATCCAGAACCACACGGCTTACGCAAACAGAAGGGTTTCAGAAATAAGCTGTTTAGCACCACAACATACTTAAGAGTAGACACAGGAGAGCTATTTGCTGAGGTGCCCTTCTCAGTAAAAGACAGATTACCAGAGACACTATCAAGGCCAAGAATATACCAAACACATCAGTGTTTGTGGAGAGGTCTGTCTGGGATTCTTCAAGCCCAGATTCTGCCATGAGAATTAGCAATGCTTTGTGGAAATGGAATCTAGCAGATACATGGTTTTAGCCTGCAAAACAACTCTAGAAATGAAAAAAAAAAAAAAGTTTGCTGTCATGATCAATCTTAGCTACAATAAGGAAACAAGGGGCAGCCAATTAGCTAGCACTGACAGGATGAATTGAGAAAGGCAGCCCATCCAACTAGGAAGCTAAAAAATCCAAAGGTGCAGAGAATATGCTGCACTGCACAACAGACGTAGCAATCAGCAGCTCCTCAGGGGGGTTGTGTGTATGTCAACACAATGAAGACCCTTCCTAGCAGGGAACACTTACAGGCTAGCAGCCCCCGTTGTGTAGAAGGAGGGTCCTGAACCCAAGTTGGAAATGATGTTCATGAGAAGTCCTACTCACAAGAGGTAAATAATACGCTTTTGGGTCATGAACCTTAGTTACAAGTTGCAGGCTACTGTGTTGGGTAATTCACCTCCCAGGAACACGGCCAGGTTTGTGTAGAGTTGCTGAAAGTGAAAAGCGGAAAAACGCTGATGGGTGCAGAAAAGCGCACTGGGGGAAGTTAAACGAATTTATACGAAGGATAGGATGGAAGCTAGACATGATCAAACAGGAAGTAGCAAAGAATAGCAACAGTTCTACATAAGAGAAACAGTTCTACAGAGAAATGAAATAAAAACAACTTAAACATGTTTTGCTGCAGCCATCTAAGCAGTAAGATGGGGAACTAGACTGCCTGCCTGACTAGCTTGCCTACACACTTTTAACTGACAACATCAAATACGAGCATAATAAGCATACAGGATGCCTAGTGGAAAGAAAACAATCAGAGCCACTGTAACATGAAAGACAAAGCACATTTCAAAGACAGAGTAAGCTGTGCCAAGCAGCATCATATGTTAAAGAGTAGTTTAAAACTAATCAGCCAAGTCCTCTAGCCAGGTTAATAAGATGTGATCCCATGGAACTGATATTCTGGGCAAAGGGGAGAAATATACTATTAGCATTATATTATCAACTATGCAATGACAATGGTGACAGGAAAACTTCATTTATACGCAGCGGAGAGTGGTAAATGTACTGGGACATGTTGCCAGGAATCATTATTTCATGGGCAGTCAGGAAATTCAGAGAGGAGGAAGCAACTCCTGGCTTAGTTGGAAGCACTGCACCGGACCAGGTTTTTCTTTTTTCTTTTCTATTTTTTAAATGACAAGTAAAATTCTTAAAGGCAGTATGAAGAATATTCAAAGACAACTTTGTTCACAAATAAAGTGTGTCTACTAAAAACTTAAAAGAGAAAGCAAAAGAACCTGATGCTGCTAAACAGCAGAGTAAGAGGTTTTGTGTCCAGGTGAAGAAACCAGAGAGCATCATGAACTCTTGCAGGTATAACATATATCACACACCGAAAAAAAAAAAGTGTTTGAGGAACAACTTTAAAAAGGCATAGAAAACACAGGGGAAAGAATCCTGCTGAGAATCTGTAGGGGTCAAAAAAACGGTGAAGATACAAAAGAATTGCTTAGAGAAGATAAAGTCATAGCAGAAAAAAATAAATGCATTTCTTGCATGTGTTTTTGGTAGAGGAGATTGGAAAGACTCCTATGCTAGAATCTCTCTCTACAGTAGTGTATGACAGTGCCTATCTCTAATCAAAATCAATGACAGAAGACGCTGAAAAAAGTTTTCTAACAAGCAGTAACAAACCACCAGAACCACAGGATAACTGCCAATAGCATAAAGAAACTCAAGACTTGACTACCAACGATGCTACTCAACCTCTAGCTTAAATTTGCTTTGATACTAAAGGAGATCTGGGCAATCACGGACTAATAAAGCCAGGCAAATTGGTGAAAACTGTTTTTAAAAATAGAATAAGTGGCCTTATAGACAAATATATTTATTGACAATGAGAAAAACAGATTTTGTGAAGGAAGGCATGCCTTATGATCTATCAAAATATTTTCTAAAGGTGCCAGCAGATATACTGACAACAGAAATCCAGGCTGCATTTATATACTCAATGGCATTTGACAAGTCCTTAGCCAAAAGATCTTAACGAAATAGCTAGTATAAAATAAGAAAGTCTTCAAATGGATAAAGAAATGGTTAAAAAGCAGTAAAGAGAAGTAAATTTTTAGAGCACAAGGAGGTGATGAAGGTGACAGATGAGATTTAATAGGCAAAACAGATCAGTAGGGAAACGGTGACAGAGAGGTGACATGGTTTGCACTTTTATCACCCTCAGGGTCCCAGACAGACTGACCTCTGTCCTTAGCTGTCCAGTGCCCAGTGCATAGGGCATGCTCTCAGGAGGGAGTAGATACGTCCGTACCAGATAGCTCCCTTTCATCTCCAAAGGCAGAATCTATGTATATGGAGCTGGCGCTTATCAAATAATTTTTTTGACAAAAGGTAAAGATTTAAATACCTGATGAC
This sequence comes from Phoenicopterus ruber ruber, assembly GCA_009819775.1. Lineage (NCBI taxonomy): Eukaryota > Metazoa > Chordata > Aves > Phoenicopteriformes > Phoenicopteridae > Phoenicopterus > Phoenicopterus ruber. The sequence goes on from CM020221.1 coordinate 6,048,492, forward strand.
TAGTGACAAAAAAACCTCTGGAAATGTATTTTTCTGCCATAAAGATTGGTCAGGTATTTTCTGTTTAAAAGATTGGGTTTGAGGAACCTGAAATACTAAAGAGTGGGTTTATATTTCTGTTCAACTGTGATCTTAATTTTATCTTAATTTAAATTTGATCTTAATTTAAAAATGTGCATTTTTATTCAAATCAAGAAGAGAGGCACTCCATCCCCAATTTAGGCCTGAATGACCATTCAGTTCTTCCACAGCTAATATTCACACCACCTTTTAGAGAAGTTAGCTTAAGTGGGGAAAACCAATCCTTTTTGATTCTTCTTATTCCCTCTGCACAGCCCTTCTCCACCCCAATTAGCCCTTCTTTCATTATCAAAACTGTGCCTTATGTATCTCCAGATTTTAGATACCCTGACAACTGCTGGACCAACACAGACGTATTTTTCTTCAGTCCCCTGGCAGTACTCAGTGCAAAAGCTGAGTTGGTGCAGGAGAGAGCAGAGGATGTAGACATTGCCCGCTCTGATGGCCTTCGCCACCCACGTGTTGCAATTAGGCTGGGCCAGAGAGCGGAGGAAGGGTTGGTGTCATTCCACAGGCTCTCCTCTGCTGTAAAACCGAACTTCGTAGCTGACAGCACTGGGAACAAACAAGGTTATATCCTCCCCTCTGCCCCTGAACTGGCAAAATTCAATTTAACCCGTTGCTGAAAAGTCTCAAGATGCCTCTTGTGAAAAATTTTTAGGTTGCCATCGGGTCAAACACAATGGGCCCTAAAAGAACGGTGCTTCCTAGTGCTACTGCTGTAAAAAGAGTAACTGCTGCCACCTTCTCCTGCAGATCAGTACTACCCTAGCTCAGGTAGGTATTTAACTGTAGCCACACTGGAGAAGAGCATGAAGAATTGGGACAGAGTGCCATTTTATCCATTGAAATTTCATGACAAATTATCTGAAACAATAGGGTGGGTTCCTCAGTTAAGGTAACAGATTTTTTTTATTATAAAAATAATAGGAGAAAACCCCCAAAACCTCAAGCTTATATAAAAATATTAAAAGATTTGAAATACTGAATATGGAATATTTAAATTAACTAAGTTCTATTGTCTTTTAAAAAGAATATTCATCCCGCATCAAAAAGATATATTCCCCTCTGGCTTTTCTCTCTACTACTATTTATAGACGTACCCTAAGTATTCAGATAATCCATTTTTATAATGTTCTTTGATCCTCAAAGTGTTATTAATTTTAAGAAAATATGCTTTCTGAGAATTAAAAGCAGATGTGTTTTAGTCAGTATTTCATGTACCTTATGGAGTTTGCTTGTCTGAAACTTTACTCGTGCAAGTCCATCAGTTGGCCCATCCCACTCGTCAGACGCAAAGCTGTAGAAGACAAACAGAAGTGCTCATGACCTGTTATCGAGGAATGTGCTTTCTAAGACAACGCAGAAAATACTGATGAGTAATAAATTAAATTACATCTGTTCCAAAGAGATTTTCATGCAGTTCTGCCAGTGCAAAACAATTCTATATCCATATGAAATAACAATGAAATTAAAAAAAAAAAAAAAGAAAAAGAAAAATAGAAATCAAGAACTTCTGTATAAGGGAAATAGATAGGGAAGTATCTAGTCTACAAACTAAAACAAGAAATTGAATTTACAGTATGCATTTTTTCCACTAAACACTTGAGGCCTATCAGTATCTGTTTCATGTTAGCAAATTAGATGTAACACATTCACATTTAAAATAGCATAAAACCACGTGTCTGCTCCTTCTTGCTATTCATCTGTCATCTATGTTTTTATCAATGTACAACAAAAATCAAGTAAATATTACTTTAATTTGGCAGTGGCTGAGATGACATTTACTGATCATATCAACAACACTAATAAAATAAAAATCAGAAGTAATTTTAAGAAATAAAAGATACGCTCCTCAGATTAATATAGTGGTATGTTCTATCTCATTTCTTTCTTTAAAACATAGCAAAGTTAATTATGAGAATAATTATAACAAAATAATTAGATTATTATGTAATTATTTTTAGGGGAAACAAATCTTTATAAGAATGCTAGAGGCTACAGAAAGGCCCCAGGAGATGTGAGTGGAGCTGTTAAGAGGCCTTAACTATGATGTCAATTTATTTGCGTCCAGCTGTGTTTATTGAACAATGATTAAAAAAGGAAAAATGCCTACAAGATATTTACTTGGGTATGTAAATCAATACTCTTCACTACTAGAAAGCTAGCAGTATGTTGGCCATAAACCAGCAGATTCAAGGCATCCTGAACACAGCGGTGACGGGAAGAGAGAGTTGCTCTGTTTTAACAAGCTCTACTAGCACCCTAAGCAGTGCGCTTATGAGAGTCATGGAAATTATTGATGGGCAGAGGGGAGATGAAGCACTTGAGTATACGCCTGCCAGGAAGAAACGAAGAATTCTCTAGTTTTGGCCAACAGCAATGAGAAACTGTAAAGACAGCAGACACTGCCCTGGAAAGGAGATGAAGGAAAGGTCCTACTAGGATTTCACCGCCTTAGCCGACTGCAGCAGCTGGTTACCTGAAATGGAGGGTGACAGCATAAGCACCTAATTCAGCTCTAAGGCAACTGGGGGTGTGCCATACGCAGCAGCTGTACTTACATCACTGCCTTTTTAAAAGCTTTAACTCAGCGTCATTTGGGCTCAAGTCATCACTGATTTTAGAACTGTTCTGATTTTCAAATAATCCTTATTTCTGTGATAGCCCATTTGAAGTGGAGTTTGCCCTGCTGTGGAATTTCTACAGTCTGGTAAAAGTCTGCATAAATTGCAGCTGGCCATAGGTTTAATTCACATGACTGTATACAAACAGTAAGTTCTTCAAGAGGACGAAACTACTCAAAGCACTCCTGGAGTTACAGCAGCACAGGATGACACCACTACCACTCGGGTAGTTACTACACCCATGGACACAGCTCCTTCTGCTCTACTAGCTTATGCATCAGCCTCACAATGCATGTTCTTCAATATATTCTTGTAATAGGTACCTGAAATAACACATGTCTAGCTGCATAGCGGCTGATCAGGAGCCTGGCTGCTGTAATCCCCTCCAAGGCTGTTTTATCATGGGGAAACAAGCCTTTTCTTGCAATATACTATCCACAGCACTACTTATACCAAGAGTGACAGTGGTAAGGACAATTGCTTCTCACTGCAATACTGTATTTCATTTGATTTAAAACATTTTACATGACAATCCAGTCTGACTGGAGAGGATAATTACAATTAAGCTATTCATAATGTCACTTGAATCTGAGCCCCAATTGTAGGACTTTAAATCCATGTCTTAAACTTGTCCAAATTTGGAGCATCTATTCAAGGCACTCATGTTTTCAAAGAGTTTGGAGGAAAAACTGATGCCTTCTTATCTCATAGATCTGTGAGATAGGTGTGGATGGTTAATTCAGTGACAGCAATGAAGTTCTTTGTGTGCGTTCTTAAGCATTAGGTGCCTTTTTCTTCTTTTTTTTAATTTTCAAATTATTCTCTTACAAGGAAGAAGTACTTTGGAGAAAGGCATTTGCAGATCCTCCCTAACTGCTACAGTCTTAGTAAAGCTTAATTCAATCCAATGCTGTTAATGTACTGGCATTAACATCACTGCAGCTAGATATGCCACTCGGGAGCTGTCTGCTGTAAAAGAAAAGTTTCAGTCTAGTAAAACAAAAAGGCTCATTTCAGAGGCCCTAAAAGAAATAGAGACACACTCCAGAGGGAGTTATGATTTAATGACAGTTCTGACAGTTTTGATGAGATTGCCTGAAGTATCAGAATTTTTGTCAAATATTTCTCTGTTGCCAACCATACCCTATTGGATGAATTTGCTAAAGCTTAAGAATTTCTCTAAAGAATTAGCAAGAAATAATGACAACTGGGATAGCACCGCAACCTGGGCTTTTCCAAAATGAAAACACTGAATGCGAAGAAATACTTTCTGTCACATGAGACTATAAAAAGTAGTGGAAAACCCAAATGTAAAGGCGTTTAAAAACTGGTAATAGGTGGATATGATCGCTACCATCCAAGTAGAAAACAAGTCAGGATATTAATAGACCAACTCTGTTACATCATCTTAATCAAAAAAGAGGGGCACGTGTACAAAGTAGGTGTGCTTTTATTTGAGCAATACGGGAGGGAGTTTATAGCGATGCAAATCAAACTACAACACAGAAGCAATATGATTTATGCATTCTATAACAACAGTATTTATTACCTTTACTATACAGCTGTATCAATGACTGATTTTTAGTTACTGCATCTAAACTACTTCTATCACTCCTCAGTGAGGAAAATTCTGTAAGTCTTTAAATTGCCCGACCATTAATCCTGCCTTCACTGCTGCGTTACATCACCACAAATAACATCACTGAGCAGACTTTTTCACCCAAAGTCCTTAACACTCCTCTGTAATTTCCATTTTACAGATAGAAGGAACAGAGAAGTGATTTGTTTATTGTTATTTAATAAACCAGGAACCAACTACACTGAATTCAGCCTCCTAACACTGTTTAATACACTACCTGATTTAATACCATCTGAGCCAACAGCCCTGTAGGCTCAGGATGCAGCTGAGCTAAACTTGAAAGGAATGTGCCATTTCTTGATAGCAAGCAGCTGATGTATTCCCTTCTGCCGCCCTGGCAGTCATGTTTGGAAAATAAGCGTGTGTCCACATGCAGGCAAGCAGAGGATCAGACACACAGACACCACAGCGCTGCACTGCCCAAATTTTAGCAGCCTTTTCAGATTGTCTACCTTTCCCAGAATTATTTAGTTCTCGCCAATGCAGGTCTTGTAGGGTACATAACAAAGCATTGTAAGGGATGAAGGCTAGCACATGGTGAAGCCTTAGAGAACTAGTTTCTCTGAGAGAAGCAAGCAACACAACCACCGCTTAATAGATTCCACTGTGCTAACCGTGGGAATATTTTTGCTTGACAGAACTGCTTATGGATTAAGAAGAAATTACCCTACTCCGCTGTTTCTAATAATCATAATTGCATTGCTATTCTTAGATAATCTATACAATCTTGAAAATATTTACAAAGACGACACAGTTCATTATTAAATACTTCACATTTTGAGCCTTGTAAATTATCTAGATGACATTCAAGTTTGGTCTGTCTTTTTTTGGAACCAAGTCTGATTGCTCTCACTCACCAGCATGTTCACATAATTTTATTTTTATTTTTACTGGATAATTGAATGATTAAGTTCTAAGATGTATGGGATGCACCACAGTCTTTATCATGCTAGAGAGACAGACAAGAATAACATTGAGTGTGAATACATGCTACTGTTATAAAAGACAGTGCCATTTGCACACAATGAATTAGGTTTAGAAAAGATACATTAAGTGCTAGAGACAGCAGTTTTTGCAGTGTTCATTGTATACTATTTTGATACCTCAAGAAGAGCGGCTAATGCTAAGTGGTGTATTTGGCAGCTGTTAAGTCTTGAGGTCATTATGGGATTTCTTGGCGCAACCAGATTATTTATTTGATGAAATTTCAGTAAGACATTTTTTCTCCAGAATTCATCATCATGTCACTCAGGAAAATATGCTGACATTAAGTGGTGTTTATATAACATTCAACAATTCACTGCTTCAGTGGCAAATGCATTCCGTGTAGAGACACGAAAAACAGAAAAACAACAATCTTGTTCAATCTCTGACTTTCCGACATGAGCTGCCTGATGAATATTCTATGTACAGGGAAGGCAAACTAAAAAAACCCAAGCAATTAGTGGATAAACTCTAATTGTATAAATATTGCTAATTATATAGACAGGAAATCTTTTCAGTTCAGTAAAATCAGATGCTAAACATTCCTCCCATTCATAGAAAAAGCCTTCATACCATGCAAACAAACAAGCGCATGAAAAGCAGTCAGCTAATCAAGCTGATTCTTCTATAAAGAACCTCCTTGCTCTGTAAAGGAAGAAAAAATGTTAATTTTGTTTTTGTATACTGGAGACCCACACGGATGCTACTATAGCTGGGGCCTGTGCTTTGTAATGAAGGACATGGGAGAAGCAGAAGAGAGTGTAATTGCAAATTGATGTTGTACTCCAGATGTAGCAGGCAGAGGCAGCAAAAGCAACCGGCAGGCTGTTTCAGAGCCATGCTGACTGCACAAGACGGGGTATTTCAGGAAGACTGGGAGCCAGTGTGCTTTCCAAGTTACTTCTACTGAAGGCCCCAAAATAAGAGCATATGTTCCTTTATACACAGGACCTGGATTACAGGTAGGGTTCAGCCCTGCGCTCTCCACAGGTTGACTGCTCTCAAAAAACAATTCCCCACAACATGTCACCAGCAGCCAGCCTATGCCTTGAGTACTGTCATGTATCTTCATCGTACAGCTAAGAGAAAAAACTGCCATCATACAAAAATCATCTCCCTGCACCCGTTTGCTGCACTCCTAGAAGGAGGCACCATGTGAGTTTAGAATCTGCAATACTTTCTTAAACAGATGTGATGCCAACTTTTGCATAAGAGGCCAAAGGATTAAGGGACTAAAATTAAACAGTATTTACTGTGGTAGCACATCCAACATATATATGACCACTTAATTGTTAAATTGAACATTAAATAACAACATTCGTTAAAGTGCTTTTTACGTCATCACATTTTTTTCATTTGTCAACTTACAGTGTGTGTGTATATATATATTTTTTAACATTTGCTGTATTTCATTAAATTATTTCTTTGGCTACGACACCACAGCTGCATGAGTACACAGAAGAACTACTGGATAATTAGAGTGAAAGTTGACTGTTTAGAATATTATTCCAATAAGTAAGTTTGGATTCTACTAATTCTACAAGAAAATATTTAATACTATTTAAAACTTCTTTCATACAATACTTACATTCTAAGCGCAAGTGCACAATAGTGCCAGTATTTCTGTTACGTAGCTTCCATATAATAAACCAGAAATTCTGATAACTTTCTCATTATGGCAGTTGAAAAAAATTTGTATGACTTAAATGCTTACTACATTTCTAGTATTAGCATTTAATAAGAAGGAAGCAGACCGCTCCCACATAAAAGTATCTTAATACCAAGGGAACCTCTTAGCTTTGAAAATTCCAATTCCTGCCTCCACCAAGTTTCAAGGCTTGTTAGATCCAATATCTTCCGACTTTGGGAAAAGTGCCACAAAGCAGTATCAATGACACTGGATTTCTACAGAGGACTGCCAGCTGCTGGAGTTATTGAGAGCCATTACTGAGCTGTGACAAGTAGTAGCTGCCACAGGAGGTTAAGCAGAGGCACACTGGAAGTTAGACCACCCAGCGTGAAAAACAGTAAGAAATCTCATAAAATAGGACATGTGCACAGTCCCGTCAGTGGTAAAAATTTGTTTTCATCAGGCAGTCAAATGAGTAGAGTGTACACTATCCAGATTTTCTAAATTTCAGAAACACATTGCCCCAACTACTCTACCTGGACCAAGTGTTCCTATGCACTTGATGCTTCACCGGATGGACCGAGACAGACAACAACTGATATGCTTGTTTTCCATAATGCTATCCCCTTGCCCACAGCCTGACTGATGGACCAGACAGGTTCCACAGGATGTAAGCAGCCTTGAAAATTGCTCTGAAAATGGACAGCTATTCCTGGATGCTTGTCTGACAACATAAACACGTACCTAAGATGACATATTACTGGCTATACAAGAGTCTCCGAGAGCATGAATCTGTGAAAACAGCAACATAGTCTTTCTGACCGCTGGTGAGTGCTACTGCTCTCAGCGTGTCATCTTTGGCGAATTCTCCTTTCCTACCATACCACGTGCAGGGCATGAGGAGGAAATCAGAACTAACATCCACTCCGGTCCCTTCTCCCGACTCATTTCATATTCCTTTTTCCTTCTTCAGGCAATTGCAGGACAAGATTAAAACTCTGATGTCAGGCTTCAGTCAGATCTTGGTAACTCACAACAAAAAAAAAAAGTATTGTTTGCAGATACAAAACCCCCTCTTTTTCTTTTTTTATTCCCCCAGCATAAAACATGCCAGTGAGATACGCTGAAGCTGCCCTTCAGAGACACAGCTTGAACATCAATAGCAGAACAGTGCAGCTATCCCTTTACTGCTGTCCAAAGCTAATCAGCAGATTTCTTCACTCTGGACCAAGTCTGCCAGAAATCACTGCCTCACCCTTTTCGGCAGATTCAGATTTCCATGTGGAGCCAGGCACTGCTCAGTGTGAGCAAAGGTGACCAAAGTGTTATTTCTATCTTTGTAGGGATTCATCTGATTGTTTATGGAGCTGAAAAGAATAATGATAAAGGTTTATCTAGCATACAATAGTCAAGACTAATTCAGAAGACTTTCCACTTGACATAGCAGCACTTTTTCAATCTACTTTACCCAAGCAATGACTCAAAACTATAAATGAATCAGCTTTAGAGCTCCCACATCAGGTGAAAAACATGCAACACACTGCATAAGTCAAAATACTGATTCAATATAAATTCACACCGTGGTTCATATGTGATAACCTTATTGTTTTTTACCCCTGAAGAGTTAGCTTTGTGCCCAGACAGTGCCTCATCCAACCTTGCCATTGTATCATTATGCTTGACTTGATATCATTTGCTGTTCTACCGTTGATGCGAAAACTTAAAACCCATTTAGACTGCATGTAGCACACAGTGGGTGATTTGAAAGAACTGGATCACGTGCTGCACGTCAGATCAGCTTGGTGTGTTATGCTGCGAGTGCCTAGTGAAACAATGGAAGCACGACCTGCTTCCAGCCACTCTCACAGCTCTCCTGCATTGGTACTGGAAGAGATGGTTGCTTTCTAATTGCAGACACACGCCTGTTGATTACGTACAGAGCCTTGAACCTGTCTGTAGACTACACCACAGTACTGAGAGAGACAGCTTTGCTTAAACGTACTAATAGTTTACCAGGTATATTGCAGAGGTGGCTAATGATTTCTTGCAATGTGCTGATGCTTCCTTAGCCACACAATTAGCTCACCCAGCTGCTTCTATAGAAAATGATGGGATCCTGCTGGGCACTAGCAAGGAGCTGGCAGAATGTCTGTTCTGTTATGTACTGTTCTTGAGCAGCTTAATTTATGGGGCTGTTTTAGGTCAGTGCCACTTAGAGACACAAAAGAAACTGTCAACAGCTTTTACCTGGGATTTTGCAAGAACCTGCTTTCACTTAGGGGATTTGTCTTCTATTGGTTATAATGATATCCTCCCCTACCCTCTCATTTCCTTACTCCAGCCTCTATCTGCTGCTTGCTTATGATGATAAATATTCACAAACCTAGGAACATGAAGTGACTGATTTTTTATTAGATTGCAACCTGCATACATAAACTATATCCTTATGCATAACTTTCTGTTGGCACCTCTGAGTGCACTTATTTTAACAGGAATGTAAATGCCTTTTTGATGACCAGGTAATTTAAAGACCACAGGGAGGTATACAATACATTATGCCAAAAAGAAAAAAAAAAACAAACCAAAACAAAACAACCAAAAAACATCCCCACAAACCAAAAAACACCCAAACAAAAAAACCTGGACATTTTCAGAGTGTGGTGTAAGCAAAGACTTCTGCAGCTGGGTTTTAATTGAAGTTTTTAAAAGGTTAACTGTCAGCTTGGGCTGTAAATAACAGAAACGAAACAAGATGTTCATGTACCAAACATCTGATTTATTTACAACAAATAAAGGACCATACCCAGCTGAAATCATCTTCCTTCCTTTGGCAATCTTGGTAAGCATGTTTTCAAGAGGGTTTTTTTTTTTTTCTTGGAATGGAAACATCTGAAAATTGTTTTGAAAAAGAGATACCTGGTAGAACCAGCTGGTAGAGTGTCAGGGCAAGGGCACTAAGACTGCATCTGAGAGAACAGCCTAGCAGAAACTTGATTTTGCCTCTCCTTTTCCCAAGAGAATTCTGCAGCCTCTAAGGTGAACCAGCTGGTATGGGTTTTCCAATTGCACGTACACAGACTTTGTCCACTCTACTACATAACGTAAATACTGTATGATACAGTAGAGCAAACTTCTAAAACCTGAACCTAATTATGCCACAGTGCTGGTCCCAGAAAGGGAAGGATGGGAAGGGAAGAAGTAAAGATCAAACGTTTTCAGTGCTCTTTAGTGATGGGGGGGCGGGATCTTAGCAGTACACACAGGGTTGCAGTCACAATGAACTGCTGCATTCAACACTTTCTCATCAACATGTATCTGGGGTTAAGCCCTACACATCAGTGCAAAGTACCTGATCAAACATGTATATCCTCTTACAAGGCAATGAGGAAGACAAATTCTGCGCTGAGGACGGTCCTCAGGAATAAAAATGGAAATAGCTATATCCTAATAGTCTGTTCTCCATCCTTATTCCCCAGAAGTGCCCTCACAAGCTGAATCCCAAACCCAGTAACATTGGCAGGAGATGTTTCTTCTGTCTTGTGCAGCCTAGCAAAGGAAGGGAAGAACTAATCTCTGCATCCAAACCAACAGGCCAGGTACTTCATGCAGAAGATGGCCATGCAGTGCCCAGGCAGTCACAGACTGCTATGAATATCCCCATCACTAATCTCATTGAAATGAGAATGCTGCAAAAAGAAAAGAGAGAAACCTGTTGTGTGGTATACAGCATAGAGACGAATGAAGATTGGCCATCTGTTTGTACTGGGTATTTCCCACTGGTTTAGAGACGAGCTACTCACTGGCAATATGTTCAACAATTCAAGTCCCATAAATGCTCTTCCTTTATTCTTTATGACTCCATTGAAGAGAGCAAGTAGCACTATTTTCTACCCCTGGAAGAAGTGAAGGGTGCTGGGATGGTGATGGTAATGGTCAAACATTTCTGGATTCAAGGCTCCTACGCCAGCTTTGCCATTCCTCAATGTAAGCAAGAGCACATGGGATGGCTCACTGGGGAATTCCTAGGCTCCCTACAAGCTGCAACTCCAACTCTTAAACACAAAAATAAAGGTATTGCAACTAGCATAGCGCTTGGGAGTAAGGAAAACAATGCTGCTTAATTGATCTAAAATTGTTTCAGCTTTCTGTGAGTTTTCCAACCTCTTGTACCTCTTTGTCCTACTGCTAAAGAATAATGGTGGGACCAGAATAAAGCATGCTCTGTGCAGCATCTATTCAACACAGCAAGTTGGTGACTATCTGTAGAATACATATTTATAAATTACAGTGATTACCTGGCAGCAGTCTGGCTCGAAATTTGCTTAGTCTATTGGACACACTACACTTCTTTGCAAATTACAAAATAGTAGTTTGAAACAGAAAGAACTTTTATGTTCTTTGGGTCTGAAACCTAATTTTTGTTCCAAACCTGTATGGCATCTACAACAGCAGCCTGATTGGTAGCCTAAACTGTAATATAACAAAAGTATCATCCTCCATTTTCCAACAGCAAATATGTGAGCATTACCTACAAGATGAGACTCCACAGTGAGTTTTCATTTTGATTGGTACCTCAAAAGAGAGGAAAGCTGGCTGGATTTCAGGCCCATCCTAATACGATGATCAAAAAGGGCGCAGAAGGGAGAGCATATTTAAGGTTCTTCTCATTTAGTGAAACTGAACAGAACATGCTGACTTAAGAATAACAGTCGTCCAACAGTTACATTTTTTTCTTATACATCAGCTTCTTCGGCAGAAATACACTAAAAGCGGTCAGTGAAAGCAGCAGTTGAAAGTTTTCACTAGAGAAAATAATAAAATAGAAAAGTCATAGCAAAGACTAGTGGTTTTTATTTCTGATGTTGCTTTCAAAAGATTTTTTTTGTCATGTAGACATGCAGTGCAAAAGTTTCCAAAAGAACTTCCATCCTCCTGCTCTTTTGAAGCAGCCTCTGATACAATAGTTGAGACATGGATGAGGATGTAAAAAGTGCATTTGATCGGCACCGTAACTGCTGGTGTGACCTTATTTGGTCAGAGTCTCCTTTAGGGGTTTAAACTTCCTTACAACCACCACAAAGAGATTTTTGTGACTCTTCTAAAATAGCGGTGACATACTGCATAACCAACGTAGCAAAAGAATTTGAGAGGAAAAAATAGTTAATGAAAAAGAGATAAAGTCATAGTATTGCTAAACCAGTAAAGCATGTTTCAAGGCAATTTGCTGAAGGCAGCCAGAGATAAGATACACTTTTCTTTTTGTGTGGTTTACCTGGGGAAACAAGGGAAACTTCAAATTTCTTTTAGGGGAATAGGTGGTGTTTGCATTATAAGTATCTTCATTACTTGTTCCCACTAAAAATATAGAGGGCTTTTTAGATGCTCTATCATTACTCTAATTTTATCTAGAAAAGCCAGCAACTAATAGGAAGACAGATCTTGACTAGTACTACAGTATTTCTTTTTATACAGTTTTACTTAAACAACAGCCATTCCTGAACCTGCTTTTGGTGTTTGAACTAAATACCTGAAGATTTTATAGACCTCATCAAGATGAGGCTTGAGAGTTTGCCTTGGTTTTCCTAAATTTTAATTTCTCAAACTTCCCTTTACCTTTTCATTTTTTCAAAAACGTACTCTACACATGGAGACAGCTGGAAATATATGTAAACATTGGTCCTTCTCATTTTCAGGGATAAAATTCCAGAAAAAAGGCTCAGTTGGAAGCTTTTTCCTGGGCTTTCCAGATAGTGCCTCGGGATTCATGCTCTTCAGGAACAGCATGATGAAGTGAAATTAGCAGACTACATATTGTTTTACAAACCAGCTTCTCAGCCCCCATTAGAATCTGCGTGTTGCTGAACCATTTACACTCGTAAGAGCTATTTCATACTGCCAGGAGACCAACTACCCACACAGCCCATTTTGCATCTAATCATGGAAACACACACATAGAGAAGAGTTTGGTTCTGCCAGCGACCCAGAGCTTTGCAACAACCAACTCAGAATCTGTTCGTGCAACCAAAGCAACTTTCAACCCACTCGCAACAAGAGCTCAGAATATTATTGTTACACGTATGATAATACATTGATACCTCTTGGCAAATCCACATAAGGGGTAGATCCATAATCAAAAACTGACAAAATAAGTAGGCTATTAAAGTAATTTCTATCTAAAGGCATTTTAAAATAAATCAAATGCTTTTGCAGTTTGGAGCGCTAAATAACTGCAAGAAGAGTGCCACTGGAAAGACATTTCTTCTTTTTCTATCACTTGTGCGATTCAGAAATACATATATTTGGATGAGTTATTTAATCTCTCTTCCAAATTGTGTATCAAGAACTAACGCATGCTCAGTTGTGAGTTCTGCGCAGTTCGTCTAGAATAGTAGAGATACCCAGGTCAATCTAATAGCCTTATAATTGATGGGCATATTTTCTCCAAAAAATTAGAGCATCACTTTGCATACAGGAATCTGAAGATTTTTGTAATTTCCTTTTTTTCCCTCCAAGCACTATCCAGTTTGGTCTTCAAGAAATATGGATTCATAGGAGTCTGAATCATATTTGGTAAGCTGGACAGAGTTGCAGGTTTTTCACTTGTCTGTGATAATTTTATTTGAGCTTATGAACACAGTTCACAGCACATTTTTACATCAGAAATAGAGACTGTTTAAAAGCAGTATTTCCCTGAAGTCTGATAAGCTCTTTAATAGCATATTAATTCTTCTAGACTTCCTGTTTTTTTTTTTTTACTGAACCTATCCCTGATCAAACATCCTTCCTTCAATGATTTTTCTTTTTCAATTGTCTGCTATTATTGTGCAAGGATTCCCTTCACTATATTCCATTTAGCATTCAACTGCAGGCAATAATGACCTACACCTGGTCATCTCTATACCATCTCATGGTCCCCTTCCAACATTCTGCTCCTCCTCTTGTATTTTTCACCCTACCTCTCCTGAATGCTGCAAATTCAAACATTACACCTTTTTTCAGCTTCCTCCTGGGTTCAGAGTTTTATATCCTTTATGATGTGTCTGTTATTTTATTATCTCGTATTTTCATGTCATGAAGCTTTGTTCAGTGAAAAAGCTTTTCTCTCTCAAGTTAATTGATGATTAGTGCTTATACCTGTATGTCTTAAGTGATTCCATTATCTCCGAAAACAATTTACAGTACTATAAAACTTGTGCATTTTACAATTCATATACAGTATCTGTTGTTCTACCTCTGAATTTTTATATGTTTTTACGTGATTAATATTTACATATAATACATCCTTCTCACACTGCAATAGCTGTTTCTTCTAACACTTAGCTTTACACCTAACGTGACTCTTACCCTTTTTGTTGTTGTTTCTTAGTAACCCACTAGGAAAACACAGAGATAGGCTATTTACATACAGAGGAAGAAAATCTTGGTGCTACAACTCTGTATTTCCAATACTGTGAAGAGATTTCATAGTTTATGCTGCACATTTATCAACACAGTTCTCTAATTGTCATTACTTGGAAGGTATATATGGTGATGAGTGGTTATAGACAATATTTTATGATTTCTAACTATCTTTTAAAGTTATGATTTAGAAGTCTTATATCCCTTGAACAGGCAGTTAAATGCTGTATAAATGTGATATTGTGCTTCTATAATTAACTAGAACATTGCTGTTGACTTCACTCAGCAAAATGTGAAGCTCAAGGGAGAAAGATTTCTGCTCATGAGCACTTCAAAGCATAGGTATCACTCTGGAGTGTTTTTTCTTCAATATAGAAGCATAAAAGCTGATCATATCCCATGTCCATGGTAACAACTACTGTCTCTAGTGTGTGTTTTTTAAAACATGCATAGAAGTCTCCTTAATTCCTATTTTCAACAACGTTTACAGTTAAAAGCTTTTTACTGCCACTTGAGTGTATGTTTTCATCAACAAAAGCTAAAAAATGTTGGCTAGTTAAGTTAGCTCAATCACAACTGGAAATGGCTCTTGGCTTTCTCTTTGGCTGGGTTTTTTTTTTGCCAATCTCCCTCAAAAAAAAAGAATACATAACCACAGAGAAAACATACTAGGATGCTAAAAATACAGTACAATATAAATTGCATCCATAATTTTTCTGTTCTTCCCTTGTGTGCCTCACAAACATCTCCAGCAGACTAGCCTATGAGACACGCTCATTCCATGGTAGGAAAGGCACCTTTTTTTTTTTTTTTTTTTTTTGTATGAAGAGTAACAGAAAGGCTAAATCATTGTAGTATCCATGTCTTGCCAGCAAGCCATGATGTCCATTTTGTATCAGTCTTTGAATAATTACAACTAAACATAGCTGAACAGAATTCCATCCTCTCTCTCTCTTCCTATCCCAGATTCCATCATATTCAGATCCTGGCCTCACCTGTGCGTCTACATCTTTCTACAGCATTTTCCTGTGTCTCTTCCCGAAGGTTATATGCCGGTGCAAAGTTCCCATAGATATTACACCATTTATCCTCCCCTTTGCATCATCTCTTTTGAGATGAGTATTTACTCTTTAATTTCCAGAAGAATTGCAACGTAGTGTTTCTGGGATAAACCGACTGTCTCTATGAATCGATGCCACAAGACAAACTTACGACCTTCATTCCAGGGCCACCTCCTTTGGAAAAAGATTTATCCCAGTGCCTGTAATATTTTACCATATGCCTGACACAAGATCACAGTGTAAATTAGGATGCAGAAAATGCAAATCAAAAAATAAAAACCACCACCCCAAACAAAAGCAAACTTGATCTGAATTACCTTGAAACATCTGAGAAGCTGATCTGATGGCACTATTTAACTGCAGGTCTCAATGCATTTTAAAAAGATAGATATTGTTACTGACGTAGCTGCAGTACAAAGATTCCTAGAAAATCAGCTCTGTGGGCCCAGACTTGGTCACCTCATTCTGCAGGCAAGTACAAGTAGACCCAAAGCCTCTAAGACTCGACTCCACGCCTCACCTCCGGGGCCCACTGCTGCTCTAGAGAGATGGCAGCTCACCCTTACAGGAGAGTGGTATAATCATCTTTCACGGATGAGGACAAAATTATAAACATGCATGTACTAAAGCATATTTTTGGAACATTAGCACTTTAATTTCTACATTTTCCAGTTTTAAAACTCAAGACTAGCAATTTGAAAAAGAAATGTGCAGAGACAAAACATTCCACTTTATGACTTATTCTCAAGTGCCAGGCTGACAGAGGGAGATGCAGTGTAGAGGAATGACACAGAAAAGCCCTTGGAGGCAAGTGCATTGTCCTCAAAGATCCATGTAAACAGATGCAGAAGAGATGGAGTGTCATAGCCCTCATCAGCATTTGGGCAATTTTCTCTGTCAACTTGAGTATATTTCTAGATTCTCTATCCAAGAATACTCACCAGAAATCAGGGAAAAAGAAAGCTTGTTTGTTTTTAAAGCAGAACTTTCTAGTATAAATAAGTCTAGTTCTTTATAGTGAGTTCAATTTCATTCCTGTGTTAGCATTTAGAAAGGGAAACATTGCCTCCATTAGGCTTTTGGGTAGTTTACTTTCCAGCCCATTTGGCCATCAATTAAAATTAAACTGCCAGGTTGTGTTTCTCTATATGGTAAAAAGTCCCTTCAAAAACTGACTCCAGTCTTCCTTGTAATCCTCAAACATGTCCATAAAGAGAAAATCATTGAAGTGTTTGCAAATCAGATCATAGCCTGAAAATCTGAAAAGCAATATATGCTGCCGTCTACAAGGATGGAGAAACAGCAGGATTGCTACAATCCCAGATGGCACTAAAATTAAATGAATCAAAAGGAACTCAATTATTTTTAGTTTACATAAAGGTGGAACTGAACAACAAAGGAAAAATGCTACAAGGAATTGTGAAGTGGGATGGAAAAGGGACAACCCAAACCTAGCAAGTTTTCCACAACATAATCACAGAAAGAGAAAATTAGGAAAACAGTTGATTTGTTGGTTTTTTTTTTTTTCCACATTCTTTTCGTTTTTGAGTGGGAGATGAAGAAACCTTTTTTTTCATTCGTAATTTTTGTTAATAATATATTGAAAGCCATAAGAAAGCAAAGAGGACATCTGATTCAAGTCAGCAAGGAAGCTAGATTTCCTGAAAGAAGAAATGATTAAATGGGAAATCACAATGAGAAAAAAAAAATGAAGAAAGACTCTCTTCCCTCTGCAAGACCCTGTGTTTTCTGTAGGCTCAAAGCCAAGTTAGAAAGGTGTGCAACTAGTTCTGGGAGCACTGGAAGAGTTAGTCTTACCATTAAAATTACCATGAGAAGAGAGTTCATCTTCAGAGCAGAAATACCTTGAGGTCCAGCTTTAATGCTCAATGTGTTTCTAACAAAACAGTGATCATTATACAGCATTATGAAGAAATATGTACACCTCTTAACAGGTGAAAGATTTATAGACATTTAGGCTCAGATTCTTATCTCAAGTCAAATAAATTCACAGTAACTTATGAAGTTGCTCAGGTGTAAGCAGATGAGGTTACAGGCACACAGATATGATGGATGAGACATTTGAGTGATGCTATCAGTTATGAATTCAATCTCAGACTTGATAATCAGGTGAAACTCCCACTAGCTTCAGTGATAGTTTTGCCCTGGTGAGACTAAATAATGACTGCCAGTTTTGGCACAGTTCTTTATACATGCTAGATATCCTCAATAGCCCGGACAGTAGATACGCAGGTACATTGAAAAACAATTTATCACCTGCCAATCTAGCTATCAAATCTCTCTCTTTGCCCCTGGCAATGTCCATGCATTGTACTTAGAAAGATCTCTTCTGTATCAAAAGCTGAAGGTGTCGGAGCAAATGTAAGTATATTAAATGCAGTAAGAAAAAACCTGGGACTGAAATAGCAAAGACATGCTTTCATATCATAACCAACACATTAGAGACTCAGGCACACCTTTTCATTTAAATTGTAGAGCTGCAAAGTATTTGACCTATTGCAGATTTTGAGAATTTTAATTCATCTTATTACAGATTAGCTATGACACTGCTGCCATTAGTAACTCATAACTGGCTACAGTTAGTAGAGGAGTACAGAATCCAAATATCCTTCTTTATCATGGAAATATCAGAAATACTACTAGCTCTAAATATCCCAGGCACGGCAAGAAGCAACTAAAAGCAATTAGCATTTAATTATGAAATAAGCATTAAAAAGCATTATTGTTCTCTTCTAGATACTATCAGAAATATAGATCTGTAATACTATGCAAAAATGATTGGCAGTAGTTCCTTGTTTTTAGAAAGCAGCAGGATAGCACATCTCTCTCTTCCCTACAGCAACACAGCCTCTTCTGTATTCAAAACTGAAAACACGCCTTTGACTATGGGGTACCAGTCTGCATCCTTAAGTTAAATCCACATATAAAGGGAAAGAAAAACCAACAGCCTGAGTCACAACCCGATGGGTGCATTGAGCACAGAAACCTCGCCAATCTTTCACAATCACATGTAGTCTCTCCTCTCCCAGAGACATATTTAAAACTATATGGGTAAGATGTACGCTTACTGTTTCTATTGTTCCTGAAATGCAGACATCTGCAGTATACGGAAAGTATGAATAGACTGTTACAGCACTTCTGCTCAAAAATAAATTAACGGCTCTGCACCCTTGGTTTTCTGTCTCCAAGGTTACCACTCGTGTTTTTCATGAATGCTACTGTTTACTTTCTTCATTTCGTTCTTGTTTACTTGTTTCGCATATACAAAAATAGAGATATTAAAAAAAGAAATATGCATTACAGATAGTTGCCGTTTACAAATGAGGACAGAAGGTTAGGTGCCAGTGACAAATTTGCAAGTATCTTCCTTCTCAGCACAATCTGTGAAAAGGGCTCAGAAAGCTACATGGCACACGGCAGCTGATGTTTATGGCTCTAATTGAAGTCCTGGATCACAAAACCCTGCCAATGCCAGTTTTTCACACGCCACTTGGAGGAACAAAAGTGGCACGAAATGTTTGGGGAAAGCAAAAAGGCAAAGAAGATTCCCATGATTAAAAACATATAAAATCCACAAATAAACTGTCCCACAAGTAACAATATTTAGCATGAAGTGAGCTATAGGGTAACCCCTACTTTTGGAAGCTCTGTGGGGCCAAGCCTGTCTTTCCAATAGAGTGTCTTGCAAAAAGGATCTTAGTCTCAAGGACTGAACCTGTTTGGGGCCATCAAAAAGAGGCAAGAGTTGCTGTAAGAATTTGGAACATGATGAAATAAATTTTGTATTTACACTGATAGTACTAAATAACACTTCCAAAACTCTTATCTTCCTTCTGACTGGAGAAAAAACCCACTTTGGTAATATAAATCCATTAGATCCCTAGAGATCTTTTGTAGTAATGACTTTAATGTTTTTTAAACCAGACAGACATGCATTTACTCTGTCCATGTTTTGGGCCAAAACTACAACTAATGAGGCCTGCAATTCCATTGACTTCAAGTAACTACAGGTTTTTTTAACATACCTACTGAGAGTCTAGCCATTTGGCACGAGGAACAAAGACCACACAAAGGAGACATGTTTCAAATCTCAAGATACACCCATCCATTTTACAGAGCATCCTGTAGGACAACATAAACGTTTGAAATAGATGCTAGATTCAGAAGAGGGTGGTTTGCAAAAACATTATAAATATCAAGTCTGTTGTCTATATTAATAACTTACTATCTATCAGAACTATGAAGTGGGGAAACGGTGAACAAATGTTTCAACAGGTAAGTACAAACTTATTTTTATAATATATGACTCATAAAATGGTATAAATACACTTGAAAACATTGTGATTTGAAGTGAGGACACTTAAGGAAGAAGAAAGATATTAGTTAAGGAAAACAATATGACTCAGAGGAAAGAGTGGGAAGAGAGACCGGAAGGTAAAAGGCAAGATTACAATTATTAGTTTTCCAAGTGCACTGAAAAACAGAGGACGTAACTGAAGAGAAATTTCATGCTAAACAGAACTTGGTTTGCTGTTTTTCCTAATATACAACCTAACCCTTTGCTTTGCTGGATCCCATCTGTTCTCATCTTTGAGAGTGCTCTCAGGTGACTTTGAGGAGCCATAAAGCACACGGGTAAATAAACCAACAAAAAAAGGTGCAGGTATTCTTCAGGTACATGCCACTTTGGGCTGGCTAACCAGTCCTGGGAATTTAGATATATTTTCCACCAAACTGAAGTGTTAGGAGGACTGGCACATACCAGGTCTCCAATGAGTTGTTTCCCATATGTAAGGCAGAACCCTTCTGAGGGGGGAAAGCCAGCAGGGGAAGATCTTGTCACTGCCAGCAACTCTGAATTGTGATACCCTGTAATGGCAGGTCCCTGAAATCCCCAACTGAACTCCTATCTTTTCAAAGAAAGGAAGGGTATTACTAAGCTGAAAGTTCATATTCATCAAAATCCTCACTCTGAAGCTTACCAGGTAAACGTTGTTGAAACTTCCCTTTACCTACTGGAGAATATTTTTCAGAATTCAATACCATAAATTCTATATATGCTATCAATTACCTCAAGCACCAGGAAAAAAAAAGCTTTGCACAAAGGTGCAGGAGAGATGAAATCTGACATAGCTATTCTTTAAAAGAAAGAAAAATGACACATGAAGATGGAGAATTTGGGGGAAAGATGACCAAGGAATTGCATTTTTCTGAAAGTACAGGGCAAGTCTCTGGGTGTAGTACCTTTCTTACTCAGCACCAAAACATAAATCTGAAGACATATGCAAAAGACATTATATCCATGGCCTATATAGAGAAAGCAGACATACAACAATAGTGCTAAGGCTTCATCTTAAACTAGTCTATCCCAGTTCATAGAATCATAGAATCATAGAATTGTTCTGGTTGGAAGAGACCTCCAAGATCATCGGGTCCAACCATTAACCTATCACTACCAAGTCCCCCACTAAATCATATCCCTTAGGGCCTCATCTAAACGCCTTTTGAATACCCCCAGAGATGGGGACTCCACCACCTCCCTGGGCAGCCTGTTCCAATGCCTGACAACCCTTTCGGTAAAGAAGTTTTTACGAATGTCCAATCTAAACCTCCCCTGGCGCAACTTGAGGCCATTTCCTCTTGTTCTGTCGTCTGTTACTAGGGAGAAGAGTCTGACCCCCATCTCTCTAATTAATTCGTAGTTTTCCCCTTTCACAACAGCCTCAAGCTCCTCCTGTTTGTTGCCCATGCTCCGTGCATTCGTGTAGATGCACTTCAGCTGGGCTAGTGATCCTGTTGCCTTTGTGGTGGGAGAAGCCCTACTCCCTACATGTCCCATCTCAGGTATTTCCATGGTTCCTAGCTGGTCAATGACCCCTGTGTCCCTGCTGCTGCACGGGTCTCTCTGATCCACAATATTTAAGCTAAGTAGGTTTTCTTCATAATTCTTTTATTCCTACCATGTACATTTGTTATTGCAGATATTTGTTACCATAGTAATAAATCAGGCTGTAGAAGTACAACTAAAATGCCATCAAACAGTACTGTAACAAAAGCAGCATAAATTCAGGTAGTTATTTTTTGTTGAATATTTACTAGCTTTCATGTTATGGTTTTCCTAAGTATTTTATTCACAAGAATATCCGGGTAAACCAAAGGTTTTTTAAATCAGCATGCATATTTAAACCAAATGTAATAGCATGATCATTTTTAAAATGCTTGGGCCTGTCTCAGAAAGGCAATAAAGCGTGTATGCTGCTCTAAGCACCCCCAAGTGGTTTTGATTAACTTAAACATGCTTAAAAGCATTTACACTCACATACTTCACTGACTGGGAATAAGGGGTAACATTGATTTCAAATGGAAAGGGAAGAATACATCATGCTTTCAATCTGGAGGAAAGATTTAATATTTTAAGTTTGGTGTACAAAGCTTTTTTTTTTATTATTTGTGGTTCTATCTTGAATATAAAAATAATCTGTTTTTATAGGCCTGGAATGCACCTTAATCTTTCTTCAGCTTTTTTCACAGTAATTGTGTTTTGTGCTAAGCTTTACTGGTTTTTTTCCCCTCCCTTTCTAAAGTCTCACATGCCTCAGTATATACATCTAGGGCTAATAACGTACTCATTGATACCCAGAGGATACACTGGTAGGTAAATATAAGAGCAGCCCTATTAAAATGCCTCTACTTGGTATGAAATTGCATGACAAAAATTTCAATTCTGGAAAATTAAATGAAAAACAGAAGAAAAGCAAGCAGATGACTGGTATCCCTGAGAGGTACCTAACGTCTTTCACATCAATTTTATCATATTGTTTCGGCAACTGCGTGTGCTCTGTGAATATAAGGTATTGACAAAATACGTCCTTCATCACAGAAAGATCACAAAACAGAACTAGGATGCTTCATGTCACTCTAGGAGGTAGAGTGGTCATGAACCTTCATATAAAACTCTTTCAGTGTGGAAATTGCCGTATTATAAGATATTTGATCTTTTAAAAAAAAAAAAAAAGAATAACCATAGTTTTGTCTGACTGATGTCTCAGGTTCAGAAAAAAGATGCATTGAGCTTCTCAGGATTCAGTATTGCTTCTCGCCAACATGGTGGCGTATATCTCAGCTATAAGAACTTCTCATAATCATCTCCTCATATATTTCTCCTCCTCCAAGGGCAACCTCAATAATCCATGGCTGATTCGCTCAGATGCACAAACTCACCGTAATTACTGGAATTTCTATGCTTGATGTTACCAGAGGCTGAAAAAATAAGCTATAATGGAATGATACTGCAGAGCAGAATCTATATTTTATGCTGTTGGCATGCTTAGAATTTAGCAAGACATATATTATTTCTTCTATTCACTCATCTATCCTGAATTCAATGTTACGTAGAATGTAATTTCTCTTTCTCATCAATCGGATTCACTTAATACTGCACTGTTTCATTTGAAATTACATATGGTTAAGAAAAATTAGATAAGCACATAAGATAGGTTACTTATTTTCTATCAGTATGCGTGACTTTCTTACACACACACTCTTAAATTTCCAATTATCCAAAGCAAAACTTTATACTAAGTATACTCTAAAAACAGCAGGGACATATTTTTTACTCCTAGGAAAGCCAATTTCAAATGAGAATCACAAATACAGAACAAAGAATTCCAAATAGCAAAATCTCCCCCTACACAAAGCAATATTACTTCACAATGTTCTTATTATGTTTAGATACCTAGAGATACTCATTTCACTTTATGATTATTTCCTTAAAAAGTTCATTATGCATGAGATTGACTTTAGCAAGATGGGTTCACATATACAGTAAGCAACTGCTTGTGTAACTGGCTTATTTTTGAACAACTGTTTAATAATTGAACTCACTTAACTTTTGCAATCACGCAGCTCATAATTCACTTCAAAATTTTATGCATCAAAAATTTCTCCTTGCCCCTTGCTTGGCTCAAAACCAATGTTCTTGCATGACAGAACAGGGTGCTTTACTACATCAGTTTGGGGACACATTTACAACCGAGGGAAATCAGTCTTCCAATACTGAGAATATATCACTGCCATCGCTTCTCCTAGAGATGTTAAGTGTACATTTTAAAACGAAGTCACTAAGAAATTCTCCAAAACTCATTGTGCCAAGCTCTAGTCCTCCTCAAACACAAAAGGCTATGCTTCCTCCTCCCCCCCCCCCCTTTTTTTTTTTAAAAAGCCATGAAATTATAGCTGTAAATACTAGTTTTTCATACAGGTAATTGTTACTTCCTACAGCACGTTAGGAAATAATTGCACTGAATTATAAAAAAAGCGACCAGAAAGTGAAAAGAAACTGGAACACCTATTTTCCTTACATACAGAATTTATTTTAAAGCATGGACCTAACCTTATTAAAACTGTAACTGGCATAAAGAATGTATTTTTTCTTCTGCTTTCACAATGCTTGGCATAGATTCATTTATTAAAACCCCCAAAAGTACACCAATAAACTGTTGATGTTATTAAATGAAATAATTCCATTTCAGGAAATGAAATAAAATTCAAAACCAAACCTCAAACTAACTATGCAAGTAATACATCCAATACACATAATAGATGCTTTAGTTTTTTGCCCAAACTAAAAAGAAAAGTTTACAATAAAGTTAAAGCTTTTGTTATCTATTTTACTGAGAAAAACAAAACCTAGTTGACTCCTCCCGAGTCATACAAACATCTTTAATAAAAAAAGAGACTGGAATGAGAGGTATAACCTTGGCTGGAGGCAACTGACATGGTTGCTATTTCGAGGCGTGCACCCGAGACACGGGTTACAGAGCTTGGGCGCCCTTTGCTGCCCGCAAGCCTTTAGTCTCACGCGTGTCCTGCCTCGGGGCACGGGCTGGGTGTGCTGGTGTATGAGGGCAAGGGGATCCCAAGGAAATGTCAATCACAGGACCACATTCTGTCTCTCACAACAGCATCCCCACTATCCCCAGCCTACAGAGTTGTTCTTTGTCTGTCTCATTCATTATTGCTTTAGTAAACACATGTATGGCTACAGAAAAATGCCTGGGGCTACAGCACCGTTTCTGCTGCAGGGCCAAATATTTTAATCTCCCAGGTTTTGCAAGAGGAATGCCTTTCAGTTATGCAAGACAAGCACTGTCCACCCAGACCCTTACAGCATTCAGTCACACTCTTAACATTCAACAGGGCTTTACTAGACACAGATAGATGCTGAACTGGTCCCATAGTTCGCAGAAACTAACGTGGTTACAGTTCATTATTAACTAACACAATTATAAGTCATTATTTTCAAAAACTGTAACCCTTAGAGTCACATCATTTTTCATATTTGTAAAGCTCCCAAGTTTTCTATTATTTGTATTGATAGCTAAAATTTTAATCTATGTAAAATGAAAGGTAACTGTTTTTCTTAAGTCAGGAAACTGTTGGCCTTTACAGTTAAAAGTTGGCCTGATACAATTAATAAATCTGGATTCAACCAACTAAACGGGTTAATTTTATATAGATCTATTTCTATCTAGTATCTACTGCATCGCCTCCATCCAGTACATACACTGAAGATATTCGAACTCCTGGTAAGTTCATTGCTCATCAGAAGCTGAGTGGCATCCCCTTGGGAGGCAGGCCAGAAACCAGGCTGCACAAACTTGGGCTTTTCCGAGTTCATATTCACAACCTGAATAGCACAGGGAATATCCAAGAGATACAGAAATTTCTCAGGATGCTCTAAGAACCCTATTCAGGCCAGAGAGGAAGGCAAAAGACCAAAACCTATTTTGATACCACACAAAGCTACTTATTGGTCACCTGAAAAAAAGAAAAAGAAAAAAAAAGCTAAGTTTACAAGCTCCAGCCCTAGTCTCTCTGCTCTAATTACCAGAGAGTGCTTCTTGTACACCAAGTTCTTTGTGTGAGAGCCAGCATCGTATCCAAATGTCTGGGCATTTACAGGAGGCCACAACTGCTTAACATGAGCAGATTAGATCAGATCAAAGTTCTGCACAGCCTCTACCAGCCCACACGCTGGAAGAAAAAACCCTTCATGCACAGGCTGAGCCGAGCCACACGTCCTACTGCTCCATTAGCAGCAAAAGGCTGAACAAGGGAAATGCAGGCCCACTAGTGAATGCAGGGGGTGACTTAGTGACAGCAGACACAGATGAAGCTGAGCTCCTCAACACCACCTTTGCCTTAGTCTCCTCCAAATAGGCCTCTGTACTTAGTCAAATGGTTCAAAGAAAAGATGAACTATCAGTAACATATGAGGATTGAGGTAGAAATTACTTGGGAAAGATTGATCCTTCCAAGTCATTGGGATCCAACAAGTTGCATCTGAGGGTGTCAAGAAAATGGGGTGTGTCCTGAAAGGCCATTCTCTGTCATCTTTAGAAATTCATGGAGACCAGGAGAGATACCCAACAACTGGAGAAAGTATCCTCAAAAAAAAGTCAAAAGGTCAATGTGAGGAACTAGAGGCCAGACAACCTAAGTCACTCAGAAAATCATGGAGTGAGTCCTCTTTGAACGTATTTTTGGGCACATAAAGGAGAATAAGGTGATTTGGAACAGTCAGCACAGTATTGAGGATAAATCACGCCTAACCAACCTGATTACCTTCTATCATAAAATGACCACATTTGTGGATGAGGAAAGAGCAATAGATATCATTTACTTTGACAAGGCTTTCAACACCATCTCCCACATTATTCTTGTTAGGTCATTATAGTCTGGAAGGATGGATTGAAAAACAATGCCTGGATGATCCGGCTCAGAGGGTGATGGTAAATAGTTGTACTCTATTTGGATGCCTGCGACAAGTGAAGCACTGCAGGGGTCAATCCTGAGACCTGTCCTGTTTAACATCTTTATCAATGCCATGGAAGAGGTACCAGAGTGCACACTTTTCAAATTTGCAGATACCACCAAAATGAGGGCAACACTCAATGCACTTGAGGGCAGGGCTCTACCATCAAGAATCTGTATAGGCTGGAGGAATGGGCCAACAAGACCTTTTTCCCCCCATGAGGAAAGCCCAGCAGTGCACCAGGTTGCCCAGAGAGGTTGTGCTATATCCATGCTTGGATGTTTCCAAAATGTGATTGAATAAAGCCTTGAGCAAACTGGTCTGACCCCAGAGTCGACTGCTTTAAGCAGGTTGGTCTAGAGCCCTTCTGAGGTCCCTTCCAACCTGAACTACGCTGTGATCCTATCTTGCCTGCAACCTTTTGCAAACTGAAATGGTAAGAGTATTTCATTAGGTGACTCAGAGATTATGAAAACAAAAACTTATTCAGCTGCCTTCACACACAGAGGAGAGAAGACTTCAGGCTGGATTTTGAGCAAGCACAGCTAGCCTGGCTACATTTCTGATAATGGTTCCATATCTCAAAGTTAAAAGTGCCCAAGTTGCTTCTACCTTCCTGTACTCCTGAAAAATGTTTTGGATTTGGTAGACAACTGTACCAGGCACTCTTGTCTTTTGCCCACGTCCACAGGTTTGTCTGCCACTCAGAAACACTGTTCTCTGGAGAAGTCTCAAACAGGCACAATTTGCTTTAGGGGAAAAAAACAAAAACAACCAACAACAAAAATAAACCACCAAAAACACCCACCAAACACCAAACTTAAATCAAAACCATGCAGTATCAACAAGAAACTTAATGTTGACCACAGTACTAGATACAGTACCAATGAATTTCCCTGTACATATGTGTCAAAAGAACACCTATTCCTGCCAAACTCTTTTCCATTCTTTTTTAACGGTACAAAGTGCCAAGAGACTCTTAATGTCACACAGCTTTCACATGACTATAACGTTCTGAATCTGTCTCTCTTCACGTTGACATTTCCTGTGTAGCAAAATGTTATTTGAAAGTTTGGTCCAAGTCTCTCTGAATTTCAGAATTACATAAGACTGAGGGGGGAAAAACCTACTACCTTGTATGTAGTGGGAAAAAAACCCTCAAATGTTTTTTTTTTTGGTGCTGAAAAGAATAGACTCTTGCCTTTTCATCTGACAAGTAAAAAGAGCTCTTAACATATCTTTGTTACTGCTTGTGGGAAAGGAGACAGTAAATTGACAGTCATATCTAACAAGCGTCATTGAAAATTTAAGTATATGGCAATCAAAATGATCTTAAAATAACTGAAATCCCTCAATAATTTTCTGGTAAATTATGAAAATGTGATATAAACTTGCAAAATTTTTCTAATATTTAAACCTATTTTCTAGCACTTATGACCAGGGGAAAAATGTTACCAAAGGGAAAATAAGCATTTTTACTAAAATCAGGACAGCCACAAAAACTAGTCAATGTTGATTTTTTTTTTTTTTTTTTTCCTAAATTTAAATAATAGTTTGAATAAAATCAGAAAAGTGCTGAAAAGCAACTGCAGATTTATGGGCTGTGATATAACTACCCACAACAAATTTGTCAACTTAAACTGTCTACTAAAAACCATGCTCGCTTATTTTTGAAAAGAGTATCAAAATTAAAATTAAGCAACTCTAAAATGAAGAAAATGAGGACAACATGAAAATTTCATGCAAATTGTAGATAACCAAGAATTCAATATTTCTATCCCGTTTCCAAACCCCAGCCAGAAATAAAGCCAGCGGTCTGAACAGTGCATGTTTAGTCGCAAGCTATTTGAATATTTAAAATATTTGCCCATAATTGGAGTCTTTTGAGTCCACTACTATAATTTACTCCTTTATTGTCATCTGAAGGGCTCCCTACAGGGTTAGGAATGCAGTTTCTTGCTGAAGGGTGACTATGGCTGGAGGGATTCTGGCTCTCAGTACCAATGATAGCAACAGAGTCTCCTGCAGCGAGAGCTCTGTGTTCATGCAGATAGTTTTCGGTCCTAATTTGAATCTATCTTCTGGCCTAGTGAAGATCAGTGAAGACTAGTGCTTACCAGTCACTTGTTCTTTATGTATTACACTCAGGCCTGCCTACTCAGAGGCTGGATAAAAGGACAGAAATTTACCATGTCCAATGTTTAACAATGCCTCAGCACTATTTTAGCAAGTCCTTAAAATACGGGAAAGACTTTTTAAATTAGAATTTTGAAGTATTATTCATATATCTGAAGTGTAGCTTTTACCGATTTGATAATTTTTTTGAACTAGTGTTAACAACACAGCCAGCAATATAACATCGGGGATCCATTTGCCTTATAGGTCCCAAATCAGCAAAGCGTTTAAGAACGTACTTTACTTTGAGTTAAAAACAAAACAAAAAAAACCCCAACAAACAAAACTACTGAATCAGGTGTTACAAGTTTAAATGAAAACCTGAAAGATTGACCTGAAAAATTTAGTGTCAATTTTTGACTGATAACCTTTCAGCACCATTCCCAGATACTGAGCTTAATGTTAGAAATGTGCAGCATTAGCATCTCTGATTTTACTTTACAAAACAGGAAGTATCAAACAAGTCGAAAAATTAACGATGGATCAACTGGTTGCGTAGGTGTTCAACAGGCTTGGAAGCCAGTGATAAGCGAGCAAGGCCGTACTTTTTTCAAAAGTAAAACTCGCCTGGCAAGTACTGAGAGGGGGGCAGCCTATGCTATTACACAGGCAAAGTATTTGTTCTCTTTCACTGGGCATTCCTTTGCTGGAATACTGCAGCAAAAAAAAACTTTAATAAACTGAAGGCCTGGGGGAGCTACAGGCTGTCTAGGAAAGGGCAAATGAAGAGAGATTGGAAGCACTGGAACCATTTAGTTCCAAGAGGGATATGAAAGTAAGATTTGTTTTGAAATATGGCTTCTTTATAAAAAGCTCACTTTTAAGCCTTATTGTATTTTAAAGTCTTTTATTTAGACATGAATATTTGAATAAAGAAAATTTAAAGTAGATATTTTAAAATTTCTAATTATATTATAAACACTTTCTTATAATTTAGGTATGATCTGAAATGGAATGTGCTCTAAATATTATAATCCTAATTTAGTGTAATTTTTCCTGTGCCTTGAGTGACAGATTTTTATCAACTATATGAATCATCTTTATTACTTTCCAAAAAAATAAAAAGGCCTATGTGCTGTTTGGAAGGAGAATAAGAAAATGATCTTCCTCTTGCCCTACAAAATTCCAATTATTTTATAATATAAGAAGAAATTAATCTCTTCCTCTCCCTTTTTGCTACGTAAAGTTCCTATTTTGACATCTTATATACATGTATTATTGAACCAATTTCAATAAAGAACAAGAATTACAACAGGGAGAATTGAAACCTCTCTGAAGTTGAGTGCAGCTTACCTGGGAGGCAGAAAATGGGCAGACACAACTGAATCATGCAATTATTAAAGTCATCACCAGCAGTCAAAGACTGGATTGTCCAATAAAAAGGTCTGTAAAGATACTGATTACATCTGGGACTGGAGTATCTCCTCGGTGCAGTTCACTGTAAAAATAACGTCCTAAAAGAAACACTTGGGCCTAAGGATCCATTGAACTGTTTAAGACTAAGAAATTCCCTACTTCCTCAGATCTGTGGTACATCTAGAGTCCAAGTTTCATCAAAATATTAGCAGTTAACGAACACATTTGTCTTTCCTCATTGATTCAGACATGCCTACTTACTTCTTACAAGTGAGTTATTTCATCAGTCAGAGAAATGCTCTAATTCAGAGCCTTTTATAGACAAAAAAATTCTTAATGTCAAACCTTCAGGATAGAGTTCCAACTCTAAGACCATTTAGAAAAGCTAAAGCAACATTTGTGCCTCACAGAGAGCAAGATGCTATCATCAAAAGCAAGAAAGGACTGCCCCTAACTACCTGCTGTAAAAGATGATATTCTTCAAATCTCCATAAGCACCTAGCAAAATGGAAAAAAACCCAGTGCTTAGTGTTGAAAGATTCCACAGAAAAATCTTCCTACTTGTTTAAAATATAATTCAGAATTTCGTCTTCAAGTTATGGGTTTGCTAGAACATTAAGAGCATTAAGATCTCATTTCATAATCTCAGATTTCTGTGCCAACAGCGTTTAATCATTGGAAACAGTCAAACTGGTAAATTTAAGCTATTTTAAATATCACTAAGATGTCAATTCCTCATAATAATGTTAGGGTTCATTAATGTAGGAGCTACCTATGCGAAGTGGGCTTAAGATCTTTAAGATTCTTCCTAAAAACAAGAAGCGGATTGAATTCTAGAATTCTTACCAGGCAGATTAACTGTTGATTCAGTGCTGTCCGTGGGAGTCACAGCCTGGCTCTAGCCCATCATTCACAAGGCAGCAAAGTTTAATTGCATCTGCAGTACCCTAGAAATCTACCCGTGCTTTCCTGACTTGCCATTTAGTGGGACCACGCTCTTCTCTGAAGAAACCAACATCCGCAGGCGACTGAGAGGAGTACTTTGATGTTTCACTACTCTAGACTCAGGTTAGCTTTGCAGATACCCAGCTGATTTAGGCATCCAGCAAGATGCCTAAGGTTGAACAGTGGAATACTTCATACTGCATTTAGTCTTCACATAAATTAACACTGAGATCGTAATTGTCTTGCTGAGCATGGCATATGAAGCTACAAATACCTACTGTATCAGCATATACTTTTGAACATCTGTGTACATCTCAGAGAAGGGAAAAGACACTTTAAGACTCTCAAAAATGTTCCCTACTCATGGATGAGCATTAAAATGGACGGCAATTCCTTGCCTTAATTTGTTCCATCCTATTCAGTATGTTTCCTATATACTTCAGAATGCTTTGTCTCACCAATTTTGAATATGCTGTGTATTTTTACTTACAGAAATATTCCATCTATGAGTGAATGACACATGCTTTCAAGTACCATCCTTAATTTTTACTTTGGAGTGCTAACTTAGCATAGTAAACCAATAAATCTACAATTAGTCTTAATACTGTGCTGTGGGCAGTTTATTTTCTTGTGTATTCTCTCTTCCCAGGCTTACACTGGATCGTTATAAGT
This sequence comes from Phoenicopterus ruber ruber, assembly GCA_009819775.1. Classification (NCBI taxonomy): domain Eukaryota; kingdom Metazoa; phylum Chordata; class Aves; order Phoenicopteriformes; family Phoenicopteridae; genus Phoenicopterus; species Phoenicopterus ruber. Next base: position 6,079,897 of record CM020221.1, read on the forward strand.
GACTTACCTTTGACAACCTTTTCTGTGATCTACATCTACAGTGATAAAGACAGTTAACTTTGAAGTCATCCTCAAGACCCAAAAAGCCAACCATCCCCGCTGCAAATCCTTTTGGAGAGGATTCTAAGGTTGTTCTAAGCTGGGAAACTTGCTGAGCTTATGGATAGGAAACCAAATCTACTCTTCTCAGCCTTCCTTCTCTCACCCCACACCCTCAGATTCTTTTTGCAATAGATCTGTGAGAAACAATCCTAAAATTTCAATTTCTCTCTTTTGCTTTCTTTTTCTACCTCCCATAGAAACAGACAATCCCAAGAAGACAGTCAAGTAGTAAACAGCACAATCTGTACAAGAGCTCCGTTTTACATGACATTCTAAGGAAAACGTCAATCTCAGTTACATGTTATTATAAAATTAGGAAAGGATGGTTCACATGGCTCAGCTCAGGCAACCTTCAGTTTAACCAGAAATGGAAATACAGATGGAAAGAGAGACTAACTCACTAAATAGCATAAACGCTTCACTGTATCCTAATGAAGCCTTTCCAATGACATTCCGATTGTTTCTTTCCAGTTCTCTCAATCTGAAAATCATATACACTACTCTGTCAAATTGTTTTAACACTTTCCAACAAGTTCTTGTCTTAAAGTTCTATCAAACCAGATTACACAGGGCTATTTTGGAAATCATAATGTAATTATTGTACCCTCAATTTTTTATTCATACAGTTATTGCAACGACACTCAGCTAGGCACATGTACATGCATAACCTTGACCTGTAACTACCAGTTAGTCTTGAAACAGTCTCTGAGACATAGGCTTATAGAGAAGTATATGTCTCATATGCTTTTATAAGTATCAGGAAGAAAAGCTTTGAGGGATGTTTTTTTTCCCTCCTTAGTAGCAGTTAACTATTTTTGAGTCTAGTATCTAAATTTGCTACCAGTTTTTATTCTGATTATTTTCTCTAGAATCTCTAGATAAAATTGAATTGTGACATTAGTAAGCAAGCTTATTTTCACTGAATTTGCATTCTTATACAATACTATTTCCCTAAACATGATTACTAAATATTGCCAATGACCTTGATTATTAACCTAACTCAGTTCAACACAACCACTCTTTGACTTTTTAGACTTTTAAATTGCTGCTCTTTATTTTCATTGCTTGTGAAGAAACTTCCATGATACATATCCTTTCAATGTATTTAATCTAAACATGCTATAGTTTTATAAGCCTTGGCACATCAGTGCTACGTTCTTTAAATATTAACACATTTCATCACTTGTTTACTTAATTTCCCTTTATATGAGATACACTACTAATAAAAACATTCTATTTCAAAATCAATTTCAATTGTAAATTTTGACGGGGCACCCTCCTACATATGCAGAACTTGCACTGGTGAGAGCCAGAATGCTACTCTGAATTACTTGCATAAATCATTACGGAAAATTATTGTAACTTTGACTTTCTAAGGATAAAATGAATTTTTAATTTGTTTTAAAATCTAATGAAATTTGAGATTTGTATTTCTCTGGATTAGTCACTTGGTTAACAACTGAAAGATAATTAGATCTAGTTGCCTTTATAAAAATAATTTTAATAATTGGCTTGTTTTCTCTTTGACATTTTTAGTTATTCCTGGCACTAAACAGTTTAAACAATTTTGAAAAAAACCCTTTCTACTTCACCATTCTAAATGAGCTAGTAGCAGGCAACTGAAAAACTCGGGGGGCGAGGGGTGTGATCAAAACAACCATTTAAATACAACCAGTATGTTCCACCAAAAGCCTAGATGCTTCAAGAGACACTGTTGCTTGGTACTGAAGAACGCACAGCATATTCAACTGTGTCTCAGAAAATTCAGAAGTCCAGCCCAAGCAGAGAAGCTCCCAATGTTCCCTGCACATCCATCAGGGTTATGGCACAATGTTGTTCTATTTTTGTTCAAGAATTTCATTGTTAGGCAAGTCATGAGCTTCTTGGGATAGTCAATACAGTTCACAAGAAAGTCATTCCATAAGAGGTCAGGAAAAATCCCTACCAGCGATTTTAAAACCTTCTAACAACCCACGTTTAAAAAGGCACTGCCATTTTACACGTAGTTACTGGACATTGCAGAAGAAAAGCTATTCCCCTCTCTCCACGTTGAATTGTTTCACTGGGTTACAGCCTGCAGTGACACAGCAATCGGTGTCTCAAATACAACTCAACCATGCGCTGGTTAGTACTAACAGTCTTCACACACACATACACACACACTTACTTTCTCTACTCCAAAATTATTAGTTTAGCTAGAAATAATATTTTTATCCCATTCAACATTCCATCAGGTGGTTTATACATAGTATCTAGTATAATGATCAGCCTTTGCCCATTATTGATGGTTATCAACTGTGCACATTGAAACAACTCTGAATTCTCAGGCAGTGGTACAATAAAGGTTCCAGCTTCACTGGAAATGTCTCTGCCACAGGAATCTCAGGAAATCATCTGATGCTGCAGAAGAGCAAACGGGATCACATCTATGCACAGAATGACAGATACTCTGCTTCCTACTGTCCATCCCCTTCTCCAAATGTTGCTATGTCCAGACTGACGTGGGCATGAGTCTGTCAGAATATACCCTGGATCATTACATTGTACCAGTTTTTGAAGATAAACACCTTGGTAAATAGCATAGATCATACCCAATCCTCCTGGCATTTTCTGTACTCTTCTAAGTATAACAAGATTTATGGGGGTAATAAGGCCAGCTCAACGTAAATAGTACCGAAAGGCAGAAAACGATACTGTTTTAATATAGTTACTCTAATAACAACTTGGCAAGGATATCTAATTTCACGCTTCCCAGATGGCATTTTCGTAGCGTCTCAGTAGCCAAAATCCCCACAGCTACTGTTTGCCCAGTGGCAGATGCCTGTTTCATACAATGATAGTACATGGCAGGAGATAACAGTTCCTGATCCAGAAAACTTCCGGTGTAAGTATGTTTCAGTTGCATGAGATTTCACTATTTGCTATTACATGTTTTTGAATCATTCCCATGTTTGTGTTCATGACGGATCAGATGTCTGTGCTTACTGTATGTCAGACTGCCTGATGCAGTCTTTCAGGCTGGCTGGAGAGTCATTTTTCCTCAACCCTTTTCAAGTTTCTTTTTGTGGATAGTTTATTACCCATTTCAATCTCATTTAAGCATTTACCTCATTACTTCATTTAACAAGTTACATTTAACTAAGCACAATTAAAAACAGCTAGGAAAGCACTGTCAATTACACGGCTAAATCTCCAGGCAACATTCCCAGTGAAGTCCACGGGACCTGGGCCATACCATGACCATTACAATACCATTCTCGTTAGCACCCTGCACTGTAGCACCAGGTGCTACGCAAACAACAACTAAAACTCCCTCTAAAATCCAATCTTTGCTCTAGAAATGGTATAAGGTATGAGACAACAGATAGAAACAGACCAACCGGGAAGTACAATGCAACACTGTACTGATGCTCAGTGCTGCAGACAACACCCCCAGAGCTTCAGCAGCCTCATCATGGTCAAGTTGTTTTATGGCCACCATCAAGGAGAGATGCATAAAGAACAACTCCTCCTGAGTGCGAGTAGCAGCAGGGCAGAAGGGACAAACGTGCATCTTCGAAACAGAACGTGTGGCTGGGGGCTGGCACAAAAGGTTTATCCCACTTAGGAATCATCATTTTGTATGGGAGAGAATGGTATCATTTTAATGAGGCAAAAAATATAACTCATGCTGACACAATGAAAACACCAGGAGAAGTGGTTTGACCAAAGCACTGAGACAGAAAAAATGAGCTAAGCAGCAGTAACCTCTATGGGCACTGGAGAGACAAGCCCAAATTTGTTAAAAACTTAGAGACAGTCAAGAAATTCTTTCCATTACAGTAACAGGAATTCAGCTGTGAAAACTCTGTGTCTAGATACACTGCACAGCTACCATTTCTACCTGCTGAGACTGTGCTTTGGTTCAAAGACATAAAAAGAACAACATAAACAGATGACACCTTTGTTTCCTTCCCATGATGGAATCATAAACTCGCAGGTTCGCTATGTCTCAGCTGCAGCCATGTTCTTCACTATTCCTCTTCGAGGAGAAATCAAACAATACAAGAGGTACTTGTGCACCCCAAAGCACAAAAAGGTCATTGCCTGTTTTAAATGATAGGGGAAGCAAGGCTTGCACCACTATTACACAAGAAAAAGAAAGCTTCGTGCTGAGAAAGGAAAATTAATACATTTTCTCCCTAAACTATTTGCAGCTTTAATAGGCACAGGAAAGTACAGCATAAAACCATCTTACTTAGTTCTGCTGTTACTGGGTTGAACCTTTCTTTCCACTAAGTAAAAAAGCGGCAGAATCAGAGACACATTGATGCTTGTGCTCCAAAAAGGAAACCTGCCTCTCCCCACTACGGGGATTTCAAAACAAGACTGCATGTAATCAAGGATGCTCTTGGGGAAGCAGATGAGGCTTTGCTTGTGCAAATCAAATTTAATGTATCTGCAGAGCCCTCTAACTAACTGTAATTCCTAAAACTCTATTTCTTTTGAAAAGAACATACACAGCTGCCCCAGGCTGCCACTTCCTTAAACCCACACCGCTACCTAGCACCCCGCAGCACGCACCTGGGCAACCACGAGGAGACAAAGGAGTAATCCCAAGAACCCAAAGTAGACTGGTTTCATCTATTGTTCATTTCTAAAGATGAGCACATTTTGCAAGTGCTCCAGGCATACAGCTGTGACACACTCCTCCTGCTGATCATTTCAAACAACCGAAGTTGGCCATGAAAGTCTGGAGACACTTTTCATTCATCCAATCACTCTTACACTACTACTCCCTTCTTCCCACTTCTGACACTTCTCTACATCCCCTCAGCCTTTGCAAAGCGCTGACTCAGAGGTAATACTGAACCAGGTGTGCAAGTTTCCTACTATCCCCTTTTCCCCTCAGTCTGGTTTTGTGGGTACACCATTCTTGAATAGGTTCAGGAATCACCTGAGGGTCAGGTTTTCTCTACCATGTCTCAAATCACCTCTCAGCTACAAAACATAAAACTTTTCTAGGCTGAAAAGTCAATTTAGTCATTTTCCACATGGAATATACTCCATCTTTGATCACACTTGCTACCTCCATCTGTACCACTTCTAGTTTTACTACGTCTTTCTGATGTAGTTTCACCAGAGCTGTGCATGTTAGTCAATGTATGTGTATCATGGGTAAATGTAGCAACACTAACTTTTTTTTATTATGTTTTCTATTCCCACCATAATAATCTTTAATATTCCTATTTATTGTGATCATTACTGAGCACAACTCTGGCATTTTCTCTGAACTATCAATTATAAACTTAGTGCTTACATTCAAATCAGAAACAAGCACTACTAAGGTATTATTCTTCCTCATGTGTATTATTTTGCATTTTATTTACATACAACTTCATTTGACATTTTATCACCCACTCAGTATCACGAGATATTTCATCTCATGTTCACATTCAGGTCCTCCTCATTATCATCTTGAATAACTTGATCTTGTAAGCAAACTGCCATCGCATTGCTTATCTCCTGACCATTTCTTTTGATCCCTGACTAGTTATTTATTCATTCAACGAGTACACAGTGGCTAAGTTTCTTTAAAAATACTGGCAAGGAACCTTGTCAAATGCCTTTTTGAAAGTCCAAATTGATTATGTATCAGCAGGCTTTATCTTACCCACCTGCTTAGCTACTCCTTCAGAGAACTGCAGTGGATTTGTGGGGCTTGACTTTCCTTCAGAACTGTGCTCACTTCTTCCCAAAATATCCTATTCATCTGTGTATCCATTCATTCTATTTCTTATTATGGTTTCCATCTTTTTCCACCCCCCAACAGACATTAGGCCATATAGTGATCCGGTTTTCCTCTGGAATCCTTTTAAAAACGTGATTGAACACGCAACCCATCTCATTGTCAGGTACAAAGGCAGCAATTTCACTGGAGAAATCCTACAGAAATTTTGGGCGATAACATCTGCTCCTGGTAATTTCTTGTCATATACTCCAGCATTTGTTTGGCAATTCCACTGACAAGAATTTCTCTTTGAGGGCTATCAACTCACATGATCCCCTTAAATACACTTCCAGCACGCGTATCTCCCCAATCTTCTCCATAGAAATTATGTGTAAAAAAAGTTTTTCTCCCACATCTTTACACTAGGCTTCATATTCCTGTTGTGTTTTTAAAAAATCACAGCTTTTTTTTTTTTACACCATTTTCAAGTTCTGGGGGTTTTTATTTATTGTGGTGGTAAGTGGTGTGTGTTTGTTTGGGGTTTTGGCCTGCTACATTGCACTTACATTTCATAGAAGTGAAGAAACTCTAGGTAGGAAGGGACCACTGCAGATCATTTAGTTCAACCTTCTCTCAAAGCGGGACCTAAGTTAGATTAGTTTATCATTCTTTCAGTTTTTCTGTTTTCTGGTACTTTAATTTTTTAAAGGTTATTGGCCTTATTTCTAACATCCTCACTTACCCTGCACTTGGCTAGGATGACCTTCCTTGAATGTTCCTAAAGTCCTTTTTGATTGGTGACAGACATTTGCTCTGAGCCACCCATGTGATGACTACAAGAGACAACATACATGATATATCAAGTTCATTCTGAGAGCATCACATCATGGAGATCATCTGTCTCAATCCACTGTGGTCATTCCTGTGATTTTCTTGGTGCAACACCACATGCTACCTATCTCTGATCTCTCCTTTTGGTAAAATGGTAGTATCAATTACTTTTCATTACTGTGTGTTCATCTGGTAAGTCAACCTTGTAAACCCACAGGGACATCTGTGTGGACTTGATTATTGAGTTTTGCAGCAACAGACTACCATACAGGTAGGCAGTACAATTCCTGCGACCTCAAGTCTCATATGCAATATTTTGTTTTGTACAGCTGTTTTACTTCTGCAGAACTCTGGCATAAATTTCTAGCACTATAGGTGTTCCAGCTTTCAGTTTTCTGCTAAATGAAATATTATCTGATGACAGCCTGCGTTTCACTGCTGCTATCCTGTAATTAAGAAAGCTAAACATAGATCAGATACTGTTTCTCAAGGTTTTTGTTCATTAGATGCTTTATTATTCTGACCTCGTTTTCTATTAGCATATTGAACAGAGTAATGGATACGTATTGCCACCTATTTAAAGCCAAACTACATTGCAATCTGCTTTAACTCAAGTTGGTAACTAAGTAATTTCTTTTGGATTTATAATCAATTTTCAAGTCAATTTGTTATTGAAAAAGCAAGTCTTTTCTTGGAGGATGGCTGTATTTTCTGGTCAGCTTCGCGTTTGTCCTGCGTTTCAAGCAATGGTGTACTCCATAGACAGGGAAACAGAATAAATCCTTGAAACTAGTACAAGAAAAACTTCTAGTAGTTCAGGATATTAACGCTTAGTTTTTATTAGAAGCTGTAACCTTTTAAGTCTGTTTATATCATACGTGTGAGGAGGCTGTAGCAATGCCCCATGAAGGCCTGTATAAACATTTCAGTTTCATGATAATTGCCTTGGTGGCATAAGGACTTAATCATATATCATCCATATGCTTTAGCAAACTTTTTTTTTTAAAAAGAATACCATCCTATATACATTGCACAACTTAATAAGTGGGTAGCCAGTTTGTGATATACATTTCCTTGTACTATAGCATTATAAAGAATTTGTACGCTTCCTCCTCACGTAGACTGCTCATTACAGGGTTTTACAACAGCTCCTAATGGACTCAATAGAAAATCCTTAGCAGCTCTAGAGGCAGTTAGATAATAAAGTTGTCCCTGATGCAGGCAATGATGTTCATCTTTAAATGGTTTGAGCTGGTGATTAAATAACAGCTGTAAACAAAATTTTTCATTTCACTACTGTGACCAACGTTTATGCAAAAATTTCACAGTATTATATGATTTCCCTTGTTCCTGCTCTCTTTTATATATTTCAATGTATTTTGTATCATCAAGGAAGCCTTCCAATGAAACTGTGATTACAGCTGCTGAATGGTTTGCAGCTAACACTGTGGATGATTTTCTGTGTTACGCTTTGAAAACGCCCAACATAAAACTTCATACCCTCAAGGAGTTAAGGAGCTATGCGAATAACGCAGCTTTGTGCCACCCCCGATACGGCCAGTTATGAAAACTGCCGCAAGTCAGGTGCAATACGATGAGTGTACAGCAACTCCCCACCCGTTCCCTCCAGCCTCATGAGAGCTCTGCCCTGTGCCTCCGTGCTAGGCACCCACATCACCCTGCCTGGGGGACACAAAGTCTCTTAGGAACAGCCTGTGGTTGCCTGCAATGGCACCAACATGTAGGAAAGCCTCCTCAGGAAGATTATAGAGTCCTTTTTTTGAGCCTCCATATGGACCTCCAAGCATTTTAAATAGTACAATGAGGCTGGTGTGGGCACAAAGACTAGATCTGAATGAAATTGTCAGGGTTTTTTTTTTAAAGAAAAAATTAGTCTCCAAATCCTACATTGTTTGCTAATTCAGGTGGATATTTCAGTCCCCCAAAAAAAGGAGGAGAGAAGTATGAAATAGTGAAAACATTTTGATTATTCAAAACCTAAATATTTCTTTCAGAAGTGCTAACTTGTTTTTTTTGAGAGAAAACAGAAACAGAGTTCGAAAAAGCAAAATTATTACAAAATTGACATCAAATTAATATTCCTCTTTTCTCTTATTCCAGCAATACAACTCTCATATTAGCTTCATCTCACTCACTCCTCCTTTCTTCTCACTCTCAACACCCCTTCCTCCTGCCCCAGCTTTTAGGTTTTCCAATGAGGCAAAATACCCATTTTTCAGCCAGCTTGAGAGAGAGAATCCCACCCAAGTCACTGCCTTTCCATTCAATCTTTTTTAATCAATTACATTTTTAAAGAAATTACAGAGTACAACTAGCATGCCAAATGCAATTTAATTTCATTTGAGGATTTTACTCTGAGGCAGCACTATGAATCATCTCAAAGTTCACAAACTGTGTTTTGTTTCATTCAACCAAACAGCAAACTGGTTTATTACACATAATTTCCTTTTGTAGACATGCCTTTTTTTGCCTCTTAGAAATGTATTTCTGTTGGCAATGTTTCTTGAAGAAAGGCAGTTTCTGTAATTAAGTCTATATTCATGGGTGTTATAGCACACCACTGCCTCTCCAAAAAAAAAAAGGAAAGAAAAAGAAAACAGAAAACCAAACCCCAAACAAAAACAAAACAAACAAAAAATCCCACCCCAGCCTCATGAAAACCTTTATTGTGATACTGCATTTGCCAAGAAAACTCCTTGCACAGACTCTACAGCCTTCAGTGCTGTGAGTAAGTGGATGTAGTTCCAGGGTTGTGTCCTGCACCCTTGAGTAACTAGAAGATAAGTACCTGTCCTCCTTCGACATCTTCCATGGCATTGATACTGGCTGATGGTTACAATACCCCTACTATGTTTGTTCAGTACGCCTCACACCTCTCTGTGGTTACAACTCCTTAGCTCAGACTACAATTCACAATATGCTGTAGCTTTTACCTTAGTACAACACCAAGTCCCATTTTAGACCTGATAGCACTCTGAGCCTTCCTTTCCTCCCACATACTCAGCAGGTCCTTGTCAAGCAGGTGTTCTGAGCTTCTCGGTTAAGCCCTACCTGTGCAGCACTGCAGGCACACAGCAACGGGGTAACAAAAGAAATCCTCTACTAAAGCTTCTTTCAGTATCAAAGATCTAAAACCCACCTCTTCACAAGGAAGGCAACATGTAGGTCTGATGAGTCCTATCCTAACCTTGAGATCTGGCATTGGGTCAGTACGTCAGGGAAGACAAAAGTCTCCCCCTGGCTCTGCCCTCTCTCCAGCACACAGCAGTACCTGTCTGCCTCCTGGGATGGCCTCCCTCCCCAGCAGAGACCAGACTCTGTTTGCCCAGGGATTCCCATAAAGAAGCGCTGACCTCTCCCTAAGAGCCAGGCCCTTCAGATCGGTCAGAAACCACAAAACAACCAAGAAAGCAATCCTGAGATCCTCCGACAAGCATTTAAAAATTGGCAAGCTAACCACACGGCGATTGACTGTGGCATGAGCATCACACTCCAAAGAGAAACAAGGCAGAATGGGGCTCACACACAAATATAAACATATCATAGAATCATAGAATCACACATAAGTACATAAAATTTTTTGAAAGTGTTTGCATAACAATACGGTAAAGACATTCTCCCCCATTCAAAAGCACGGACAAGCCCCTTCTCCCCCCACTAAATATCACAGGGGGTCCCGTGACAGGAGGAACAGTATGACAGAAGCTGTTTCACCAAAGCTACAGGCTTTAGGTTTTTTTGTTTTGCTGTTTTGAGTCTCACAGCGAGCACCAAAATCCACTGAAAATATCAATGCAAATGGAAAAAATATCTCCTGTATGAGCATAAGTCTTAGAACCTTAGAAACTCCTCTCAAAAAAAAAAAGGAAAACTACAGCTACGCTGTTCTTGCAACCTCGCAGCTCTTGGAGCTGTTGCCCACAGCCCAAAGCAGTGCCAGAGGCAGGGCCGGGCTCAGCCCCGGGCTCCCAGCCTCCCCCAGCCAGGCAATCCACACCGCTTGCTGTTTGGTCTTGCAAAACAAAGGTTTTCTTGAAGGTCGGTAGCAAAAAGAATTCTACTTTTGTGGGGCTGTGTTAATGATTAGTTTTCCCAACTCAATTGTTAAGCTGCTCCACAACCCAAACAGTATTTCATCTTGACTGGAAAAATATTTCCTTGTAATTTTCTCAGCAAAACGTAAGGACTGAGAATGTATTTCTATACAAAATACATAATTAGACCTGGAACAAGTTGTTTCACTTAATTTGAAAATTACTAAGCCTTTTAAACAGGTTTGAATAGATTTTCATAATATTCAAAATGAACACTTTAAAACGAGAAAACCTTTCTTTAGGAAACTCTCCCACAAAGTAAACAGCAAATACATATTTGGAAGTGTCCAATTATGCATTTTAGCCTCATAATTGAGCATGGAAAAGTCCCCTGCACATCTAATAAGAAGAGATTCTCAAACATTTCCTGGTATGTGTCCTTCCTTTGTTATTAGATGAAGATGAAAGACACGGGGTTTATCAGAAGTTAGGAAGATGTGGGGGCATCTAAGGACACAGTGGGAAGACAGTGGGAGTTGGGAATATGATTTCCTGTACAGGGTCTAAACCAGGGGTCTCCAAAGTGGGGTGTGCACACCTGAAGGGATGGGCAAGGTGATCCACTGGGGTGTGGGAAGAATTTTTTCATAATAAGAAACCATTTTTAAAATAGTGTTTACTTCAGCATTATTTCGTCCTTTTTCAATTTCTATTTTTGCATATGCTTTATAATATACCTAACACATTAGTATGGTAGTACTAATAAATAAATAAATAAATAAATAAAAATTTATTGAGTGTGTGCTCAAAACATTTTTTTAACCAATAGGGGTGTGCAATCAACAAAAGTTTGGAGACCACTGATCTAAATGTGAATTTAAACCAATAACTCTGATCTCGTTGTAATGATTGCCTTCAGCATTACACAACTCTTCCAGAAAATAACAAACGAGCGAAGACCTAGATGTCACTGAATATGAAAATGGAAGAACTATTAGCTGTTTGGTGTACTCTTGTATATATGTACAGCAGAATAATTCTGCCACAAAGGGAAGACTGTATCTACAATTAGGAAATACATGATCACCCGCGTGTTAGCACTAGACCCTGTAGAAAACATCCTTTACAAAATGCAGGAAATCGCATTCTTTTTCCCCTTATGGGCGTATTTTGCTGAGCCAGAACTTGATGTGCTGTAATTTAACTTCTCTAAATGTCAAGAATGGTAACTTCCCCCTACCCCCAACTAGCTACCTTAATAAATTGCTCCTAGATTTACTGAAGGTCTGAACTGAATGAGCATGGCTAAAGAATAACACTTACAGCATCTGTACCTCAGAGTACAAATGTAAATCCACCGATGACTGCCTTACACTATAACTTCTGTAATCAATCTATATTCCATTTTTTACCCGGCTTTTTACGAAGACAAAAGAAATTCCATGCTTTAAAGTAAATTCGCTTGAGTAAGCATAGATCTGATTGTCAGATTCTGACTTTCTATTAATACAATAAACTTTAATATTCACTGGCTCCATAATCGTTCTTTCACTAAGCTTGGAAGGTCAGTAGGGAGAACACAAGCTTTTCTTCCTAGGAAGAGCAGTATGGCCAGCAAGGAACAAAGGTAAAACAGAATTTTAGCATTTCTAATGAGGGTAATACAAATTTCAGTTTCTTCTCAAATGCATCAAACAGTCACGTACAGCCACTTTCAGTTACACTGCTGAGTGCAGTGGCTTAGGTGTTTGTCATAGCACCTTAATGCCATCTTTTAAATAAGGCAAAACATTTAACTGTTATCCTTGAAAGCATCCATAAGGAAGTTTTGGTGGCAAATACCATACTGTCAACTAAAGACCATCTTGTGGAATAATTTTTGAACCTTAACTTCCCAGTGCTGTGGAGGATAAGGAAGTAATAAAAACAGATTATAAAACAGAGCCCTTCTCCTATTGCCTTCTGTTTGTTTTAAGCAGACATATATTTTATGTACACTGCCATTACACTCGTTTTCTAAAGGGCAATTATAAAAATCCTTTTAAAGGAAAATCAATTTATTGGACTCCTGTATGACTGCTGCTGGCATCTGATGTGATTTGACTTGTTGTGTGTCACAAGGTATAATTTCTTCCACTAGGTCCTTCAGTAAATTTCTTGGGGATGCCTTCGAGGCCCAATTCATACATTTATACCTTGATCATTAGCTCCTGCTTCTATAAAAAAGCCTAGCAGGAAGCATTATGAAATGTCTTTGTAATCATTCAGTGCCCCGTGCAGAAATTCAGTTGAGTAATCTAAATAGATCGCTTGAATGCATACCTCCGATTTATGTTTTCTTTATATAGAAATCAGCTTTTAAATTAATAAAAAAGCTTCCATCCACACACTTCAAATCTGCTAAAGTGTGTATAAACCTACCACACGACATTTTTGCCTGAAATCACATGAGGTACTGACTGACTTGATGGAAACATTCTAGACTAATGGGCTATTATAATAATCAATAACTTCAGCAATTACTGAGCTGCTGTATCCATTCTATACATAGGAGGGATATAAACCCATAGAAAGATGTTTTTGTCAAATAATCCTTAAATACTCGAACCTACCTCTACCTTTAATTTGTACAGAAACAGTAAGAACTGCTTTTAATATGATGCACTTAGTTGCACATATACAGCTGGTGCAAAATCCATGCTGTTCATCCCTGCAGAGTAACCAGTATCTCAGGTTTTTGGCTAGGTCCATTTCTGCATAACTTGGTCACTGGCCGGGGCACTGCAGAGCCACCCCGACAGCACAGCACAGTAATTTCAGATCTCCTCAGCCAACACGTGACACACACAAAGCCCCCACAATCGGCAAAACGTAAGGGCAGCAGTTGCTGCCAGACCCTTCCCAAGAAAGAAAGGTAAAAAGGCAGAACAATCCTTTCACCATTCAAAGACTGTCTGATAAAGCCCTCCTTTATTTCTCATCCAGCAAGCTGAGTGCTAGAGCATAACCTGCTTTAGAGTAAGTGCCTAGAGACTGCACAGCAACATAAGCATTTATAGATAATTTCCATTCAGGCAAATTCTAGGTTCCAGATAATTTTTAATTGGAACATGGTATTAGCAGAGAGACAGCATTTTTTTAGCACTACTGACCTAACAAGGTCCTCACAAACAGAAAGAGAAAAATTATGGCCTCATGTCACATCCAGGTGGCAGTTATATGCCTTAGTACGACCTAAAGAACAATGACCCTGAAAAACTGATTGCTCAAGATCCCCTGGAAACTGGTAGGGGGTAGAAGGAATACTGCAGCATCTCTGACATAGTCTAGGTTCAAGTAAAACTGCTTGGTCCTTAGAGATGTAGTGGTTCTGTGTTAGCTCTTGACCGCAAAATGTTGTTTTCCTTCCCTCCTCTCCTCTGGTGGTATGTAAATTACACGCAAGAATAACATTCTGCATTAAGCTCCTGTGACCAGCTCTTACAAGGCCATTTTATTTATAAAACAAGGCGGTCCCCGAAGCCCACACCTTTCTTTGTCAAGAATTTATGAATTACCTTTAAGCACCATTGACAGCCTGATACACGGGTCACTTGCAAATCAGTTTTTCTTGCTGAATTATTACACTATTAACTCTACAGCTTTCTCAGCTTTACAAAGTGCACTTCTGCCGTGTGTGTGAAGGATGAATAGCCTCAATAAATTCCATTATACAAAGGAACAATGAGGAGAGCATATTGCTGACTTTAGGATAATGAAAGCAACACCGGATTTCAGATTGTTTTGATGTGATTAGCACTGTGTTCTCATTTCTCTAGGTGAATGATTTTTAAGGCTCTCATTTTCTAGAAGAACGTATGAGAAGTGGATTTCAGGAGATGAAACAGGATTTTATTATTATTTATTACAGTATTATTGTTACAGTAGCCTCCATATGAACCATCTGATAAAAGGTCTCGGCACGCTTTATGTTTGATAAGCATATAACAAGATGCAAGACACGCCCTGCCCTTGACGGCTTACTTAAAGCACGCAAAGAGGCAGAAGGAATCAAGGAATCGTCAGCGCCCCGTTTAGTACACTGGGGACTGAGTCACAGATCCCATCTTTGCCAAACTTTAACCACTTGCCTGAGGGGCTGCAGGATGTGTCAAGATCAGGAATGTCTCTTAAGCCACCCTTCTTGACAGTAGTCTATTCTAGACTGCACGGGCCAATCTCAGACCTATATATCATTAATGATACCTCAAATATTAGGTGTTTGAGAAGTCACTGCTGTTAAAATTTTCTAGATACAGGTTTAGGACTTCACGCTAGGGTACGCAAGTTGCGAAATCACTGCTATCAAAGCTTAAGTAAAGGCCTCAAATATGGAGCCTTTCATTTCTCTAAGTACCTATTTCAGTTTAGTTCTCATGCTGTCAAGGGTTGCTTCCCCACAAGTGTTAACATTTCATGGTTAATACTATGTTGAAAATAAAACACTACCACGAAAAATTATTGGTTTATTATGAGTCTCAGCAGAAACAATAACCAGAGAAATTTCATATCCGTAACCCATAGTCTGGCTATCATTTTAAACCAACCTTTTCAACTTTAGGTCTGTTCACAAAGATGATTAAGCTACAGTCATGGAAATCTTTTCACAGACAATAAGCTGCTCCTATTCTTTGATCAACACAACTGAGATTCTTTATTTTAACAACCTCTGTAATTGTCTCAGACACACATGCCCTCAGCAACATTGAGAAGCAAAACTCTAAATAAATCAAGTAAGCTTTTTTTCCTTACAGGCTGGAAATTAAGAAACTGAGAATGCTATACTTGGAAAGCCTCAGGAACCACGTAACCAGGTTCACACTATAAAGTTATAAAGCCAGGAAAAACTAAGTCTCCAAGGAAAAAACCTGAAACATAGAAGGAATTTTCCTTGTAAACCTCTTTTCTCAAGATCTGCCCCATGACTAACTGGCCATAATCATCATACAGGTATCTGAGCTATATAAGAAAACAAGGACATAACTGCTTATAATAGATCTTAAGGTTTATCATAAAATGAGATACTTAGTACCCAGGCATCTGACAGAAAAATGAAGAAAACCAGTACCTTTTCACTTATCCCTGCTAATAGCCAATCAGCTGCATATGCAGGAAGAGTAATGCTGAAAGTCAGTTTGTGGTGTTGCAGTTACATGTTGTCCTGTTTTCTCCTTTTCACTGCTGTATTCTCTGTTCAGCATGCAGAGTGAAAACTGTATACTGACAAGTTTTAAGGAGAAACAAAAGTCATTTTAAGAGAAGAAGGGGTGCACTGACATTTCAGGCTCTGGTCTGCTTTGTCTGTTTTCTGCAGTACGAGCACAATCATGTTTCAGCCCTTCATCTGCTTTGTACTGTGGACAATACACAAAGCCCCTGACTTGGCCACCCAAGTCACCCTTTACAGCTTGAGGTGATGTAGAGACCAGGTGTCAGTACTGGGGAGATCCCCCTGCGCCCTGCTCCCATGCACACAAACTCCTCCTGCTTCCTAGCACTTCAGTGATGCTTGGTAAAGCCTGTATTGAGCCAGCGAAGCTTGTTAAGTTCACAGAAAGCTATTCACTTGTTCTTTTTCGCTTGCCAGGTTGAATTGGCTCAGCGAAGGAATCAAGTAGGGCTGGAGCCAGCACAAAGGATAAAGGGAGGAATGGGCAGCCAGCACCACCAACGGATGTGAGTCTGTTGGGAGGAGTAGGAAGTGGGATGTCTCCTTTTCAGAGGAGTGAGGTGTTAGTTTGGCTTAGCTGTCTTAAGTTTGCCCTATGTGTAAGAAACTAATATAAAGTTCCTTAGGACAGAGTAGGTCTCTCTCCAATCTGCCCAACATTTGGTAATTGCATGAAGTAGTCATGACACTTGGTCAATGTACAGCAGAAAACCAACGTATCGTGAATGTATCATGTTAATATTCCAGTCAGTAGTTTTAAAGCTCTGTGAATACCTTAAGGAAAACAACACAGATAGCACTCTCTCTGCCTGTCACTGTCTTCAAGTATTTGAATATATAAACAGTGAATGTGCTTCAGAAATGGGAGACAATCAAATATTGTTTTGAACCCTAAAACGTTCCAGCCGCTCCCTACCAAGACCTAGCAAGAGTAGCATTCCGACTGCTGTAGAAAGTATCAATAGGCCACTTTGCACATGTAAGGAAACTCAAGCTAGCTTCAAACTAACCAGCTTGGATACTGTTCACAAAGCAAAGCATACAGCATAAAATCTGTCAAAGATGACAAGAAAATAGTGGTATTAATAAGTAAGTAAGAGAAAAAGAAACAGAGCCTGAGACCAAGGAGCCACCCCAAGGTAAGGGCTGTCATAGCTACACGGCTAGTGGTACTTGAGCTGGCTTGTTTAAGAAGAGGTTGGATACACCTTCGTGACCGGTGCTGGCAGCAGAGGCTGCAGGACAAGAATATGTCTCGCCCAGCCTGCCTACGGGCCGAACAGTCTCTACCATCACCAAGGCAATCCCAGCAGAGTAAGAGCAAACGTTCACTTTGGAGTAGGACTGTAAAAATACTGGAGCCACCTTCAAGACAGGGAACTATGAAGTCCCCCAGTCCCCAAATGAAAGCAGCTGGATGCTTCCCCTTTCACACCTACCCTCACACCCAGTGTTACACCTGAAGTCACTTCAAGTTATTTTTCCCTTTTAATTTCACTCAAATTCCTTTTTTTTTTTTGGTCTTATTTTTTGGCTTTTCAATGGGAAAGTGGGATAAAATTTTACAAATTGGACCTGGAGAAGGCAAATAGTAGGTAAACTTTTAAAATACCATTTATAAACTCTTAGCAAGATAAAATGACAAAACATTTACAAACACATATAAAAAGCCTAAAAAGTAAAATTTCCATTTTAAAAAAGTCCACAGCATTTCTTTAGAAATTTCAGTGACAGGCAAACATTTTAATTTCTCCCCACATCATTGGCGGGAGGGTGGAAATCATACTTTTTAAAATATATATAGTTTTCTCAGATCCCTGGGCCTTTGGGTCTGCTTCACACAGCTATGGACCCAAAGGTTGTGAGTATACAACACCACTTCCCCACCGAATTAAATCCCAATCAGTGGGAACCAAAACACCTTTTCTGTCAGTGGGAGTCAAACTACAAAATCTTTCTCAAAATTTATGGGAAGGGATGTCCATTGCCCTCACCCAGGACCCTTCAGAGAACCTTTTGGAAAGCCCCAGGCCAAGACCCTGAGCGCGAGCTGTGCTGCAGACAGAGCAGCACTGGCACAGAGCTCAGCGGAGATCCCAAGCACCTCTCCAGCCATAGACGGCAGAGAAGAGACCCTGGCATAACCTGCAGCTTATCTATAATGATCTAATTATACTATTAGAACTCACTAGGTGAAAGCTTTCATTCTGAAATAAAATAGCCTCGGTTACTTCCAAAGCAACTTAAAATAAACAGGAAAGAGGAGACTTGTAGTTCTCTCCTGGAAGTTACACAGACAGAATTACATCAGTACACTAATAAATGCAAATTTTCCTGCAACCACAAGCCCATAGACAGACCGCAGCTTTCCAGTTCACCTGGACCAAGGAGCTGTAGCTCGTGAAGATACAAAGAAAGCTTACAGTTATTTCTGCTGAGCACTGCTTATGCCCATTCTGCCTACTTAGATAGACAAAAATCACATTCTCACTACTTCCACAATTATCTGAACAATGCTTTTGTTAAAAAAGAAAAAAAGCTTCATCCATCCTCATAGATTAATGGCCTCAAAAACCTTTCAGCATGCCCCAATGACAAGCTGTAGTGGCTTTCAAAGTAGGGAATGGATCCCCTCACATTCACATTAAAAATCACCATCAGGTTCCTGAGCAAACTAAAGAGAAAAGCACCTTGAATTTTCAGTGCTCCTTCAAACAGCCAACACACACGTAGTCCAATGCTTGCTTCTGCTATATGATAACAGGTAGCAGTCATTGCAAGCACGAAAATGCATGAACTCTGAGGAGTTTCTTCAGTGAACTTAACATACTTAGTTGTACTGTATGTATAGAGGTAATATTCAGGTACCATGAAGTATCAATTAACTTCAGAATTTTTTCTTCTGGGAAAATAATTAACACAAATATTCCATTTCTAACCATCTCATTTTTTATGCAAATAATTCGTTTTAATAAGTCTGCCTATAATGGTTCACTCCGAATTATGTGGAGAAAGTGCTAAATC
Organism: Phoenicopterus ruber ruber; assembly: GCA_009819775.1. Taxonomy (NCBI): domain Eukaryota; kingdom Metazoa; phylum Chordata; class Aves; order Phoenicopteriformes; family Phoenicopteridae; genus Phoenicopterus; species Phoenicopterus ruber. The sequence continues at coordinate 6,098,828 of CM020221.1, forward strand.
TGTATTTCCCAAGCATATTGCCCTATGGCAACTATATTTGAGACTTACACCTTCTCCTTCTGTTCTGGCTCCCTGGAGGAAGGCCTCTCCCACAGGACTCTGCAGCTCTTCAGCCCAACAAGTCCCAACAGCTGGGAGAAGAAAGTTTCATGTTCAGTGTAATTCCTTGGCACAGAGCACGTACGCAGAATGCGTGCTCAGACAGTAGCATGTTTGGGGGTAATTTGTTTCACTCGGTATTTTGCACAGCGCTTAGCACCGAAGGGAACTGATCTCAGCAGGGGATTCTAGATGTTACTGTAATATAGATAAAGAATAATAATGATGTTTATAAAAGCAATGAGGCTTTCAGATGAAATGCACTACATCAATCTAATCTATTATGAGAAATTAGTCTTTTCTATGGAAAAACTTCTAAACCTCCACTTAAGAAGTCTGAAAAATGATGCAGCTCCTGCAGATGGAATGCATCTTCCTTTACCACAAAAGCATCCTATTATTTGAGAACATTAATGACCAAATGATAATTGGACTCTAACAACTATTTTTCATAACTAAGATTCTTAATCCATTTGTCATATGAATAGAAAATAGAATTAGTTTTGGAATACTTATGATAATCCTTAAACTGTGCATAAATAGGACAGAAATGATTAATTCTTAAGAAAACATAAAATTATGAGAAGGCAGCAAAATGTGCAGTCAAATATTTTATACTACATTAACACAGCTGCACATGACATACAACTTCAATACAACTGAATCAAAGTATTAAAAGAGGTCATCACATTGTGTGGGCGTGTTCATATTTTTGTAATGCAAACCAAAGTGGGGTTTTTTTGGTTGGTTTTTTTGTTGTTGTTCTCCCCCCCCCCCCCCCCCCCCCCCCGGGCTTAAAACAAACGTAAAGTAATATTTCTCTAGTCCTTCCTGTACTTCAGCAAAAGCATCTTATGGAGAAATTCAACCCACCTTCCATCCCCAAAACATTTCAAGCTCCATGTGGTGCAGAGTGCTGATACCCACCATTACCTGACCTAATTGAGAAGCATTACGCGCAGCTCTAACTAAAGGTCCCCTGTGATCTCTAAACCTCCTCTAACGCCTTCCTGAGAAGTAGCACCCAGAGAGAGCAACTGGTGCACAGACCCAACTACTAAAATGTAGGCCCAGAAGAGATTTCAATTTATTGTTTTGAAACTGTGAGGGGACATTTAATGGCTCTGCTTTAAAAGTATACTGGGACTACTGAAACAGAAGTGGTTAAGAATTTTTTTTCCATGAATATTCATAGTTTCAATTAAATACTTCACCTTTTATTCTATTTTAGCTCGATTAGTCATACAGTAATTTGAGCTATATTGAATTTAATGCACAAAAGCAAGCTTTCTTAGCTGAAACCTACAGAACGCATAAGGTTGTACTTTGTCTTTAGAATTTTAGGCTATTAAATAAAACATCTGCAGGAAAATGTAAAATAATGATCTTTCTCTAATTTCAATTAAAACTCCATTAATAATCACAAATTTTAACAGGAATAAATTGTATTTCCTATTTAATTATATTCATGTTACTAGGAAATGTCTATTACATTATGTTTTTAAGCTTTCAATAAAATGATTTTGGTAGAAATAAGGAAGAGACATTACAGAAACATAGTTTGAGCATTTCAATACAGTAGATCACAGTGTTATTTAAAATGTAAAACAAAACAAGTTGAGAAAACTATGAACAAGACATAGTAAGTTCTTCTACCAATATTATCGGGTATTACCAAATGACAGAAAGCCTGGAAAAAAGAGGAGAAAACTGCTCTAATTTAAATAATAACTTGATATATATTGTAAGTAGCCTTTTCAAAATACTTACACAGATTAACAACAAATAGAAGGCATTTTTAATAGCATTTTTACAGAGAGAAAAGCTTTTTTTTTTTTGACAAATAGGCTTAACAGAATTGGATATTTGAGTTCAGATACTAGTCAAAACAAGGTTCAAGACATTGCATTTAAATAACAAATAGAAACAACAGAATTAAGGCCCTTAAAAGACAATAAAAATACTTATTTAAATCAGCTGTTTCAGAGGCAGCCAACACTAGAATTTAGGTTGCGCATAATGCGTCCTTTTCAAAACCCACTAATATCAACTGAAAGACTCCCACTGACAGAAGAGCTCAAATCAGTCAGCAATCACGCTACTTCACTCAGAGTAAGCAGCAAATGATGAAGTAGCCCAACTGAGAAAAAGACATAAAAACTAAAAATTCAATTTGCCACCAAATCCAACATATTGAGGCACTGAAAGAAAAGATTTAGTCAAAAAGCAGAGCTAGTATTTGCAGTCTCATTCAACACATCAAAATAGATCCCGTCCCTTCAGTAAGGGAACATACGGAGTGCTTCCATCAAACAACCAGACTTTTCATGCCAGGTTAAGGTTTGATTCAGGGCCAATGAAAATCAACGTGGCTTTTGCTTTTCCTCCCAAATAGAGTGAAATTGATGGGGTTGAGATTGACAATGTTCTAGCCTAGGGTAGAAAACTACCCCAAATCCTACAATTATTTTAATCACATAGTTCTGAAACACTAGTGTTAACCAGTGATTCATCTGGAACTGCTGGATGGCAGCCCCCATCTCAGCGGGCAGGCGACCGTGCCCCAGCACACCTTCATCAAAACACCAACGATGCATAATGTGCCTGGACACAGCCTCTGCCTCCCAGCTATCGGCAGGCATTCACATGTCTGGCACAAGGCAGAGCTCTGCACATCCAAGAATAGCAAGCAATCATATATTGCAAAGAGAAGTAACCCCCATCAGTAATGACGTCACATTAAGAGCTGGCATTCCTGACTTTATTTGGTTGTTTTTTCTCACAGCATATTAGAGTCCTAGCCGTGCACCTTTTACAGCTGATGCTGTAAAAATAGAGTAGAACCAGCACGTAAGTGGCAAGCCTCTGACAACACAGAAACACACAAATATCTGTATTGGAGACAAAATTGAAGTCTCTCGTAGTCAAACAGAAAGAGCACAGAACACCTGCAAAGAACATCACAAGTTTATCGGTGCCACTAGCTGGCCAAGTCATTCAGCATCTACACAAAGAGGTTACCTAGACTTGGTGACTGCTACAAAAATAGAAAAAAGTAGTACTCACCTTTGTCCTATTACTGAAAAGATGATAAAGACAGGTGAGGGAGTAAATTATGGATCGTGGTGAAAACCATTGAACTCATTACACCAGCCAAATACCTTCCCTCAAGCTTTGCGTAAGCGTTATGGTAGAGGAGCACTGTCACGAACAATAGGACGAACAACAGAAGGAAGTTTTAGCAATGCTTTTTGGAACTCTACCTGGTCACACTGGCATTAGCTACGCTAGAAGAAATACAAGGATATTAAAAAAAAACCCCACAAACGTTAAGTGGGTGGACAGAAGATGTCATGATAAGCAGTTAAGCAGTAGGGATCGCATCTATACTGGATAAGAAACGACAGAAGGTCAGTCCTAGAAACAGGAAAGGAATTTTTTAAAGCAGAGAAGATAAATTTTGTTTAATGTCAGATGGGAGAGAACAGACTTGGAAAGAATAAACTTAGAAAATTGCTCTGAATACAAAACTAGAGATAGTCTGTGACAAACCAGAGAGATACTGAGTGTCTTGTTTCTGGTCACTGACAGAGCAAATGGCAAAGCTGAAGACACAAATCTGATCCTGAAGTCTTTAATCATTCCACATTTGGTTTGAAACACAAACTGTCCATCTAAAGTACGAGTATTCAAACTCTTTGCAGGTATACTTGTGAAGAGTTAAAAAGTGAAATCCATTTACTGCTTGCCAGCACCACGGCATGTTTCACTGCAGTCACCAACCTTCTCCTCGTGGCTGTGGCCTGCAGAAACAGAAATGTAACACCATTCATGGTGCAGTTTACAGAATGCCTCCCAAAAGGAGGTTGCAGCGAGGTGGACATTGGCCTCTTTTCCCAGTAACAAGCAATAGGACAACAGGAAACAGCCTCAAGTTGTGCCAAGGGAGGTTTGGATCAGACATTAGAAAAAATTTCTTCACCGAAAGGGTTGTCAAGCACTGGAACAGGCTACCCAGGGAAGGGGTGGAGTCACCATCCCTGGAGGTATTTAAAAGACGCGCAGAAGTGGCACTTAGGGACGTGGTTTAGTGGTGGACTTGGCAGTGTTAGGTTTACAGTTGGACTCAATGATTTTAAAGGTCTTTTCCAACCTAAATGATTTTAAGATTTTAAGTCCAAGCCTTACTGATTTTTTTCCTGCATTAGACTTCAATGTAGAGTTAAAGAACAAACAGCTTTGTGCAGCCCAGAAATTATAACGCTCTTCCACCTGACCTCAGAGCAGCATCTATGAAGGTAAAGAAAACACGCAAGGTTTTTCCACAAGCATTATGCATCATGGACAAAATCTACACTAGATGACTTGCAATTTTCATAAGTAGTTATTTGAATGCAGCAAGGCACAAGGTTGACTAAGTATATTACTTTTGTTTCTTACTTTTCTAAACTCCTGTCATCCTGTGTGCACCCCCCCCCCCCCCCGCTATAAAAATGGTGCAGGGAAAACGTTATTTACTTTTTCTACAGAGTTTTGATCCCCACAAGTTTCAGCTTGTTTATGATCTGCTCTTACAGAGTTCTTCCTGCCTTCATGAAAGTGAAGCCATGTGATTCAGCACGTTACATTTCTCTTTGACCTTCAGTTTACCTACTCTATTGGGACACAATTTACAGTTCTGCTAGATGAAAGTGGAGTTCAGAAGAAAAAGGATGGAGTTGTTAGAAAAAACTGCTAAGCTAATTTTTGCCTGCAGCAACATTCATACATCTACTGCAGGCAAAGTCTTATCTCTTTCACCTGCAAAACTAAGGGAAGAAAACCATTTTCCAGTCACAATCAAAACAAATCAATCGTGCTCACTTTCAAATTGCTTAGAAATGTAGTTTATGACAAAAGTCCTGCAATAGCAAATGAAATTTACCAAAGGTCTTATATAAATACACATCTGCATACTTACACCTAACATGAAAATGTTTCTGCAAAATGAAATAAAAGTAGCTGTTAAAATGTAAAGTAACTGCCAATCAAATTACTTCTTTCTGCACTACAGTCAATATGCCATATTTAATAATAAGCAAATGTTAAGTGAAAAATAATTCATTAGAAATCTTGGTCTTTATTGATAGGCAGACAGCTTGTGGGTTGACTCAGTCCTTTTCATCCCATATCGAATCATATCAAGGCACAGTCTTTTTTCCTAACGCTCATTCATCCCTAAAAATCTGTTGGTTTGTTTTACTGTTCTTTTGGCTAATATGGAGTAGGCAAGAACTGCCTTAATCACACATTCCAAAATACTTTCAGTGAGGCCTTTTAGCATTGATATATTGTCTTGGCTTTTGAGAGAGGCCCAGTTTTCATTCTTAGCTCAAGCAGTAAGTGGTGATTACACATAAGTACCTGTTCAAGAAGTACTGTCAGGCAGGATAGCGTTGCTCTCAGAGAAGACTGATAATTGTCTTGTATAGGTTTGATTGTGGGCAAAGTCTCAACAAAGGATCCCATGGCTTTGATAAGCAGTTGATATTCTGGGGATGTTCTAGTTTAATAAGATAATATTTTTATAACGTATATCCTCTGCCAGTCTGAAATCCTGAGAAGACAACCAGGCTGTTAGATGATGAAGATTTTATTACAGAGGCACTCTGAAAGGAAATCACTGCATCCCTACTACATCTTTGCGATAGTACTGGAAACAGGCAGGCTTCTACGCAGTTGCTCCTCACACCTTGGAAGAGTAAAAGCCAAAGAGTAAAGAGTTTTAGAAGAATAAGAATTTGACGGCAGATTTTCAAGCTTGGATCCATTTCTAATTACCTTCATTATCTGAAGGAAAAAGAAAATAACAGAAACAAAGATTTTCTCCAAACAGCAACTTCACAGCTGCTTCTGTTGTTAACACGATCACGCCATGGAGGAAAACCGCCCACTTCCTCCTCTTCTCTGGGCTTCTACTGTTAAACACCAGAAGAAACAACCCAGAGGTGGCCATGTTCTCACTGCTAATACTGACTCAACAAGCTACTAGAAACCAGCATTGTCTGGGCAGGTTTTAGTGACAAGCTATATGCAGTTCCCTCTTTGTTTCTTGGAATCCTTAATTTCCAGAGTAACTGTCAAGACTCAGCAAGAGCAGATAAACATTTCCTTCTTGGGAAGAGCAGCACAGCTCAATAGGAGGCATTGGGAACCGGTACGCCTTACTAGAGCTTCAGATAAACCTTGCATTTCTGTTCCCTAGTTACAACAGCAAATGAATGTTTAAGTCTTATTGTTACTCACTGGCCAGACTAAGCTCTTTGATGATCCTTAGTGCTTGTGGAGTGGTTCTAAGGATTGATGGTGGAGCCATAATTGAGGCAGACTGCAGAAAACTACTACAACAGAAAGCAGCGGTAGAAGTAGCACTGATTTCTCCATCTCTTCTGCTAGTTTTTACCATCTTAAGCTGCAGCTGTCTCTGCAGAAGCAGCATGGATCACTCAGCTATTGTCACCATGGCTTCAAGGTTGCCTCATCAGAATTACAGGACACATCTCTTTGGCCTAGTTTTAGGTAAATTTTGCAAGAAACACCACCTTTGTGCATAGCCCCTTCAGGTTCTGGCAAAAGCAACCCAAACTGTAGCAACAGCAAATCTCCTTGGATGCAAACAAGGACAAAACTGAAGAGATGGAGGGAAGAAAAAATAAAGTGTTTAAGATGGAAGTGGCATTAAAATATAACTTGTACTCTTTTGCTCCGAGTATATGGGAAATTATTCAAGTTATAGAAAACTAAACTTTTAAGTCTTTTCCACTAACCCTTCTACCATCTGTTTCTTGATTCTTCCTGTGCTTTACAGGTCATCAGCGTATCAGTTACTGTCATCAATGTTAGTCTGACTGCTCCAAAATGATCGCCTGTCAAAATCACTCAGGGGATCCAAAACAAGACCTTCTCCGAGGTCACCAGTATCTTTCCCTCTAGTTCCCTCCCTCAATGGCACTTCTTTCTGTATTTACCTATATCACCCCAGTTGCTAACACCGGTGTATTTCAAACAGGCTGCAAAGAGCCCTCAACTTTTTCTCATACAAATGTAGGAGAAAGATTATGATCTTCACAATAGCATGGAATTTAGTTTATACCTAGACAAATGAAAAGCCAGTCAAAAGGAAGACGGACATTTTAAAGTTAACTTCACTTATTCTTTCTCAGTACACCTTATCCTTCTGTGCCAACCTTTCTTCCTATACCCCCTCCTTGCCAAATACGAAAATCTTTTTAGTCAGACTCTGCCTTTTACCACTGAATTATCCTTTATCATCTATTCAGAAACAGTCTCAAGTTATAAGTGGCCTCACACTTTTTGTAAGAACCTAAGATGTAGGTTGGAGTTGGAGTCTTGCATTTTCTTTTGTTTCCTCTAGAAAGGCAGAACGACTCTTTGAACCAGTTTTAAACAGAAAGACAAACTCTTTTTCCGTGACCCCCAGGCAATCTGGGATGTGGAAACTGACCTTGAGTCCCCTCCTACGTTATTTTCTTCAAAGTGAGAATCACTTTTAAAAATTCTGCTAGCGTGGGTTTTCTGAAGGAGCAGAAGTATACTGTATAGTCAATGATAAATCAGATACTGATACTTATACTGAGCTTGAGGAGGTCAAGCAGGCAAAAGCACACTTGCCAGAAGCATCACTGTAGCGACATGACAGAGCGGTGCTCCTTTTGCACAGTGTTCTTGTGCAGAGACATATGTACCAAGACAGACAAATTTAGAAAACTACTGTCACCCTCAGTCTGACATTATCCATGTGTCATTGAACTGCCTTTGATTTGTCCATTCACCGAAAGTGAGGGAACTTAGTTACATCGGCTTTCCTAGCACTGAGCTGCTTTGTCAGGGAAGGAAAAATTTTACTGCTTGTTCTGGTTGGCAAACACAAAATCCCTGAAAGACTTACACCTATTGTTTGAAGAGCAGGAACAAAATACACCTCATCAGTGTTTGCAAATTGAGTGGTTTGTAAGATTTTGATCTCTAGATTAATTTTAATTGATTTCTTTATCTACCTCAAAGCTATCCAGGTAGTACAACTTTCAGGTTGGTTGATTAGCAGGGACTGCAACTATTGAAAATATGAAGAGTTTGATTCATTCTATTTCCAATTAAATTTTCATCCTCTAATTATAAATGAGTATGCAAACAAATTGTTTGAGTCTACAGCTGGTTTTGATGCCTGTAGGCCAGATGTACTGAAATAAGAACCTGACCTAATTCCACTAATCTCAAAGGAAAGACTCTTGTTAACCTTCATGGGCTTTCATCAGCCCTTGAAACAACTGTATTTAGATGAATTGGGCAATACTTTCCTTTTTATTCTACTCTCAATCAAGCTTTTCATAAACTATACATATTTTGTGTTCAAAAATAAGACAAGGCTGAAGGATAGAACAGTTTTACTGGAACATTTAAACCAGGCTCAGCCAGCTGTACCTTTGAAACCACTCTTTTGTGCGATTGCAGGTAACCAACTATTACCCAGTGAAGAAATGTCATTTAAGTCAGTATCTAGCTACCAAATTCAGGATTCAGCACAAATAGCTTGTAAGTATTTCTCCTCTTTTACTGAAATAAATTTGTACTGACACCTAAGAAAAGCCTACCATCCGTTGGGAACCGGTGAACCCTTATTATGCCTTACCTGAGCTGAGCAGGCATTTAAAGGTAATTTTTCCCTGAATGTTCTTCAGGTTCCTTTGGTTAGATAGCAAAGCCAAACCCATGTCAGTGAGAAGGTCAAGAACAGTCAAGTGAATGCTCTTAATATTAGCAGAATAATTGGGCCTAGAATATAATAAAATAGTCTGGTACCAATAAAAAAAAGAAAAAAAAAGAAAGAAAAGCCAATAAAATTTCACTCTACTAACTTTTCTTTACTACCTGTAGAAATGAGTCTCAAAGGTGTTAAAAATAAAGAAATTAAGTAATTGAATACACCAAGATGTCACATTTTCAGCTTTCAACCTAAAGCTACCACTTGTGGGGAAACAAACTGTTTGGCTTGGGTCTTGATCCTTTTAATGAACCCAAACCCACCCAAGAGGGCGACATAAATGAACATTCACGCAGAAATATTGTGTAGTCATTTTTATCTGAAAATCTCTTCCTGTAACTTTCAGTTTTGATTGCACTGGTTTCAGCTATCCTAGTTAAGAAAGCGTCTATAGCTCCTGTCTTAGCAAATGATCCAGTAGATGTACTCTGTATTATTCTATTCTTTGTTTCCTTAATCTGAATATCCTCAGTTCCCCTCAATAATGCAGTTCCATCTGTTTTCAGTTGCTCTGCCTTTACTTAGGAGGGTGTCATTATTGTTGTCTTACGCAAACTGTATCCTAAGGGAATTTAGTTTATCATCAATAAAAATAAAAAAGTTGATCCTGTATCATAAACATCTCCAAAACTACATTGAGCTATGCAGCATGTGCATAAGTGGCTAGGAGACACAGAGCACTACATAAGCTTTATTCTCTCGCAATAGCACTGACATGACGAGGCAGAGCACCCTTGGTGGTGAGCAATGGACCCAAAGGCGAAGTGCTACCAGAAGGTAGATGGGAGGGCCGCAGAACTGTCTTCTCAATTACATTTAGGAAACAGCGAGACATGGAACATTTCTTATGGGTTGCATTAAGTAACCGTATCAGCGTATTTTTGTGAAAGGTTTGTTCCCTTCTGAAGTCAATATTGAAAGTTAAAGTGCTTTAAGCAGTTTAACAACATTTTGGGTTGCCAAGACCTCTGATTCTTACCAGTTCCTTTCAAATGAGGGACCCTGGCCAATCTGAAAAATGCATGGGCAACTCTTCCCATTTACACAACCTGAACCAATCTTGCAGTAGTTAAGATCTGTCCCACGTTCTATTAACGCAGGTAATATTTCCTAATTACTCTTGCTGATCTAAATAATTAGGACTTAATTCTTTTTATGAAAAGTTCCCTAATATGTGTGAGCAAAGGAAGTCAATGCTAATTAACCTACCCTTGAAGTGCCCTATTATCAAAGCACATGCTTTCAACACATTTTGAAATGCAGCCTCTGACTTCATACATTTATTGACTTGCATTCAACGAAGAGGCTGCATTCAACAAAAGGGAGGCCCAGGCAGTATTAGCTGGCAGCAATCACTGAATGATGTTCTGAACTGTATTTGGTTTTACTTATCTGTTAGACAGTCTCAGTGGTTTGTCATCCTCTCTAGTACTTCCTGTTTAACATGCAGATGAAAAGAATCAATCTTTCTCCTAAATGTAAATGGTTCACTGAGGTGCAAGTCCCCACCACATTCCAGCAACATGGATTAGGTATCACTTCCTATTGCAGCAGAACTGGGCAAGAACAACAGTTATTAGGCACATGGCAGTTCACCAGACAGCACAGCTGAGCTTGATTACCAAATGAGAATTTGTCCCAGCTCGCCACGATTTAGCATCCCATACTCAAACAACATGGTAGTAGATACTATGCAAATCCTTGCCTTTCATTTTTCAAGAAAATAGTTTTTAATTTTCGTTTCAATTATGCACATTACATCTCAACCAACAGTGAGAAAACATTTGACTCTCACAGCCCATACTGAACTCACTACAGTTAATGTACATGAGCCTGTGATTGGGTTCTGCTGAAGTGAAGGGATTCGCTTTTCCTAGTAATGAAGTACTGGAAAGGAGAACCACATGAAAGCAGATTATATGAAAGGATATAAAGGAGCCCTATGGATTTCCACAAGTTTTATTTTTCTGTGACAATGGTATTATGCAAGAAGTTACATTTTTCACCAAAATGGCAGCTTTTAACAGCCTCTCTCAGGATATGCGTATCACTAGAAATACCCAGGAACACTGCAACTAGAGGCCAAGAGTCTGCTCTTCACACTAAGACATGAAGCGCTCCACACATGTCTACCTTCCAGTCTCTGCGCTCCTCCCTGCTCAGGAACTGTCTGGGCTACAGCTGAAACAGGAGCAACCAGAGAGCAGAGCCAGCTTGTGTTACACAGGGGACATGCCCTCAGGTCTCACTGGAATACCGCACCACTTCAGTCTCGTGCCTACCGCACACGTTGGTGTTAATACCCCCAGTATGTGCTATTGAACATTGAAATTCAGCTGTTTGGTGTGGAAAAGTAATCTGAGTCATGTTCAAGATAGTAAAAATCTGACCAAAGTTACTATATGGATTTTTTCTGATATAGAAAATATTTGCAAAATAATGCAGAAAACTCTTTAAGGAAAACTGAAATTATTCTTTATACTGGCAGGAGAATGATCCCCTCTCCATCTAAATATGTTTTCTGGATGAATGTTGCTGCTTTTGACAGATGAGTATTAATGACACAGTACAAGCAGGAGCTATTTAAGCTTCGGCATGATACAGTACACTGTGGAAATTAAACTCTGTGTGGAAGACTGTCACCAAGGCGCTCTGTGCCACTGAATTTCTACCATGACGTCGAAGCAAGGATCATCTGGATGAGACAGTGCAGAGAGGGCCTAGAACAGAAGTACCGGTACCTAAGGTCTGTACAGAAAGCCAAATTCAGGGCTAGGCAGAAAAATAGTTGGACATGTGTTGTATACATCTATTTGTTCCATTTCCTTCCAATACAAACAAATACAAGATTTATTTAGACAGAAATATCAGGTTGTGATTATTGCTGAATCCACAAACTCATTTGGGCTCACGATTGCAGTGGTAAGTTTTACTATCCTGGCCTATAACAACACATAATACTTATTAAAACTATTTCAAATTAAAAAAAATCATTTTTGGATATTTCATTCACTACACAGCAACTATTTCCCATAGCAGTGACTTACTGAAACAAAAGGGAATACCTTTTTGTACACTGAACTTAAAAGAACCAAATCCCTCTCTTTTCCTTCCAGTTAGCAGGAAACTTTTTTCTTTTTCCTTTTTTTTTTTTTTCTTCTTTTTTAAAAAAACTTCTGAGCAAGCTGGTACTCTCAAAATGTTTCAAAAGAGACAAGATAAATGTTGATGTCATTCTAGAGTCCCTGGTGCAGGATGCTGGCTATGGATGACACTACCAGGTGCTGACAATGCTCTGCCAGTTTCTACAGTTGTTCGTAGACCTGCTCTGTATCATGTGCCATGTGTTGCCTTAGAGTGAATCCTCATTTTGATTTCCTGCCTAATTGCTCAATTCAGCATTCATTTGCTAGTGGAGGCTGTCCCTTGCCAGGCTACCATGTGTTTTTCCATCATTGCGCTTCACTGTTAGATCTGGTTGAACAAACAACACTCCATACTTCACTCACATTTCCACATCTAAAATGCCAAGTCTGGTCCGCAGTCATATATAAAGATCCTAATAATACTAATTATTTGTAAGTATTTGTATTACAGATTGGTAGGAACACACACCAACTCTGATCATTTTGCAAGTTTAAAAAAATTATAATTTGGTACTAAAACTACACCGGTCATTATCTGCTACTCATTATCCTGAATCTTCCATTCTGTTAACCCCTTCAGGGTACAGACACACACAGAAACCTTTATGGCCAACTGTACAAATGCAAACAACGCAGCTAACAAACAGTCTACCAGCTGAAACTGTGTTTTTCAAATTAATGATAAATACGCTTAAAATATCTATCTTCTCTTGTGAACTTCTTTGAGAAGGCTCTTAATTACTGTTCTCTTTAATGATCTCCAGTGTTCCTGTTCACACCAAATATGCAATGATGAACATCAGAAGTTGAGTTTGAAGTCATTGTGAACATGAAATTCCCATTGATTTCAAGTGGAAATACACACTTCTATTGAGAAAGAGATGCTTGGCTCATCAAGTTCAAGCCCTTATTCCTGAAATCAGATAAAACTTACAAATAGCACCAAGTAAATACAGAAAAGGAGCTCCCATATGCTCCTTGAGAAGAGTAATCTTCTCTAGCTAATATTTTAAGAACTAGTGTTCCAGAATGAGTCTCAGAAAAAGTAATCTTTTATTTCCCTAAGACCAAACCATGACACCACAGACAGGAGCAATCTACAGTTCAGATCGCAAACTTAACCTTCCTGCCCCTGCATTCTAGATTCCTTCCAAAAGAAAATCTGAGTTTGTGCAAATGGAGAAAGCCACATCAGAAGTGCCTGCATACCAAGGACAATCGAGGCACCAGGACTGCAGGGAGCCATGCTCAATGTCCCTCCTCAGTTAGGTTTCTATGAGCCTATAAATAACTTGTTCTACAGTTTTATTAATTATCTCAGGCTTGAACCGAGCCTCCTAAATCCATCTTTCTTGGGATCTCTAACCTTAGAGAAACTGCACTGAATAAAGGTGCATGTATTTGACCATTTTGTACCAGTAATCAGGCAGAAAATTGTGAGAGAAAGCTAGTGCAAGCTGATATATCTCAATTAACTTTGAGAATAATCTGTCTCAATGAGTTTGCATATGTTCAGCCCTTCTCTTTGTAAAACAAAATTAATGTAACTTTTTCCTACATACAGTTAAAAAACCAGGAAGAATTCTTAGCCAGTTGGACACCAGGTATATTTCCCTGAACACATTCATGCATAAAATCCTATTTATGCTGCTTAAAAAACTAAATTCACTCATAGAACATTTAGTTGCTATCTTGCTGTCAGAAAACCCAGTCCGTTCACTTTACCACTGTTTCCTCTGTTTTCTTTATTCAAAAGTGCTGAGGGAGCTAGCTCATATCATTGCAAGGCCACTCTCCGTTACCTTTGAGAAAGGTCATGGTCGCTAGGAGAAGATTGCAAGAAAATACATGTCACTCCTTCCCTTCAAGAAGGAAGATCCGGGAACTACAGGCTGGCCAGCCTCACCTCACTCCCAGGGAAGGTGGTGCAGTAAATAATCCTGGAAGCCATTTCCAAACATAGGAAGGACAGGAAGGTGATCAGCAGTAGTTAGCACGGATTGACAAAGGGGAAATCATGCTTGAACAACCTGATGGCCTTCTGTGATGAGAAGGGTGGCTCAGTGGATGTGGGGAAAGCAGCAGAAATTGTTTATTTTGATGCTGGTAAGCCTTTCAGCGCTGTCTCCCATAACATCCTCATTGACACTGATATAGTACAGACTAGGTAAGTGGAGAGTGTGGTGGACTGGCTGAAGTGTCAGGCTCAGAGGGCTGTGACCAGTAGCAAAAAGTCCAGCTGGAGACAAGTCACTAGCAGAGTACCCCGGGGTTGATACTGGGACCAATACAATTTAACATCTTCATTAATGCCCTGAAAGATGGGACAGAGTGCACCCTCAGCAAGCCTGCAGATGATACAGAAGGGGGAGAAATGGCTGATGCACCAGATGGTCGCGCTGCTATTCAGAGGGACCTTGACAGGATGGATCAATGGACTGACAGAAACATTGTGAACTTCAACGAAGTTCCTTGTACCTGAGGAGGAATAACCCCAAGCACCAGGTACAGGCCAGGGTCTGAATGGCTGGAAAGTAGCTTTGTAGAAACAGGGGCATAGTGGAGTGAGTCCAGCAAAGAGCTATAAAGATGCTTAAGGATTTAGAGCATTCATCTTCATATGAAGAGAGGCTAAAAGAGCTGGGATTGTTCAGTTGTGAGAAGAGAAGGCTCCAGGGGGATCTTATCAACACCTCAGGGGGGGAGAAAGAAGATGGAGATGGATTCTTCTCAGGGGACAGGGCAAAAGGCAATTTCTATTTAAATTTTCATTTAAAACAGAAAAAAGCTGTTTTATTGCAAGGTTGATTGAACACTAGAACAGGTTGCCCAGAGACAGTTGTGGGGTGCCTATCCTTGGAGATAATCAAAACCCGAATGGACATGGCCCTGAGTAACAGGCTCTAATCGACCCTGCTTGAGCAGGGTGGTTGGACTAGATCTCCAAAAGGTCCCTTCCTGCCCCAATGATTCTGTGAAAAACAAGGCAATGGGATAGCCCATTCAGCTTTGTCCACTCAGAGAATGGCTGGTAAAGGAAACAGACCTGAACACACCAACAGGAACGTGATTTACAAAACAACATTTGCTCCGGCTGACACAGCGAGCCTGGCATAGCTGCACTGCAGCCTGACAGTACAAACATAGCCAAACCTTCCTCTCCTTCTAGCTGGTCTGTCAAAAGCAGAAAAGTTTCCAACTAACTGAAAATACATTGGTGAACCAAAGTTCTTCCCTTCCAAACAAGGCAGGCTGCTGTACAGACAAAGAGGTGTCAAATGAATATTTTATCTTTATCAAAAGTCCCCGTTAGCTTTTAGTGAAATCCCCAAACAAACACGAAGTTTTAAAATAATAATATTTTAGTTGCCAGTCTTTTTCTCAGGGGCATCCTAAACAATTAAATAAAACAGCCTCTGGCATGAAATTTCCAGTGTGTCTTCATGGTCAACTCACCAGTAGTCAAAGTCTGATACCATATGGAATCTTTACTGCTACTTAGTGAAAGGATCATACTGATTCTTCAACTGTTCCTTAATTCTTTGAACATACGTGTTCATTTGAAACAAATACAAGTGCCCCTCCACAGAGTGCTGCTAAAAGTTGGCTCCAGAGGAGCAAGTGGACTGATCCCTCTCATAATGCACTACCAAGGGCACAATTTGCAGCCCTGAACAGGGAATGCAGACAGGGAAAAGTTCAAAGCAAGATTTTAAAAATTCATATCAAATGTTAAAACTGTCTAAAATCAGAAGTCTAATCACAGGATATAACATCAAATATTCAAATGACTGTGCACTATTACACAAAGAGAATGAGAATGGTTAAAAAAATATTTTGTCATCCTCTTAATTTGAATTTGAAGAAGTCGGGATTTTTCTTCTATCTTACAGATCAGCTAAAAGCCAGCCAGGAAGGTTAGGAGAGAAAGAACAGTGTAAAGAGCAAAGAAATTGAAGAAATAATTGAAAACTGTCTAAAGATTTTTTCTGTACAATTTCTGTTAACAACTTATTCTGTCGGGTTTATTAAAAAAAAAACAAACACAAACAAACCTGCTTTTCAAATACTAACCTGTTTCTTTATTTGATGTTAAAATTGTGAAATCCCCAGATTTAGATTTTGCTAAAAAAAAAAATTATGGAATAGTAGATAGCCACAATTACTATAAATTTTCTAACTTGGAACAAGGAATTTGTGAACCCGCCTGGTAACAGTGGCAGGGTTAGAATGCGGAAGCAACTCTCTATTTTCAGGAGAATCCATAATGTATGTGGCATGTCATTGTATGCATACTCTGGCAGATTTTTCTAAAATATAGAATCATAGAATCATAGAATTGTTTTGGTTGGAAGAGACCTCCGAGATCATCGGGTCCAACCATTGACCTATCACTACCAAGTCCACCACTAAATCATATCCCTTAGGGCCTCATCTAAACGTCTTTTGAATACCTCCAGGGATGGGGACTCCACCACCTCCCTGGGCAGCCTGTTCCAGTGCCCAACAACCCTTTCGGTGAAGAAATTTTTATGAATGTCTAATCTAAACCTCCCCTGGCGCAACTTGAGGCCATTTCCTCTTGTTCTGTCGTCTGTTACTAGGGAGAAGAGTCCGACCCCCACCTCTCTACAACCTCCTTTCAGGGAGTTGTAGAGAGCAATAAGGTCTCCCCTCAGCCTCCTTTTCTCCAGGCTAAACATCCCCAGTTCCCTCAGCCACTCCTCATAGGACTTGTGTTCCAGACCTTTCACCAGCCTCGTTGCCCTTCTTTGGACACGCTCCAGCACCTCAATGTCTTTCTTGTAGTGAGGGGCCCAAAACTGAACACAGTACTCGAGGTGCGGCCTCACCAGGGCCGAGTACAGGGGGACAATCACCTCCCTATTCCTGCTGGCCACACTATTTCTGATACAGGCCAGGATGCCGTTGGCCTTCTTGGCCACCTGGGCACACTGCTGGCTCATATTCAGCCGGCCGTCAATCAACACTCCCAGGTCCTTTTCCGCCAGGCAGCTTTCCAGCCACTCCACCCCAAGCCTGTATCACGTAATTTAGGATCATCCCTCGATGAGATTTGTGCTCATAAATCCTACAGGCAGATTTTAATATCCCTTGTTTTGTGGTATTTAGACCCTCTTGTTTATTTTGCTTACAGGTATAGATCTAAATAAATCCATAAAATTAATGATATGAAAAAAATATTCTTAAACATGTTCCATCACCTGAAATCAATCTACAACAGCTAAGTTAGATACAGATATGGTATAAAATTCTTACTTTGAACTATGGAAAAGGTTGAATTTCAGCTGGCTAATGCAGCTGGATTTAATCTTAAAAAAAGAAGTAAAATATTCTCAACTGAGGGTCTGAGAGGGCAGAGATTACTTTTTACCTCTGACAGTTAATTCTGGTATACTGGGAGCAGAGAGGCAGTAATGACAGCTGCAAGGCAGGGCCAATCTCGTGCTGCAATTCTACCCTTTCCCTCCCTGCCCACTGCTGCACTTCTCTGCATCTCTCCAGACGTACACCTCTCATCCTAAGCACCAATTCTTCCTCTACATCAACACGCCAGTTTTGAATTCCCTAAAAAAACCCAACCAACCAAACAAAAAAAAAAAAACCCCAAAACCCTGAACAAAACCAAAACAAACACCCAAACATACCACACAAACAAAAAACCAACACACACAACTTCGCAACAAATACCAGCATGATGGATCTATAAATATGAGCTTGTCTCAGAGATTATTTGGATACTCTCCTTTGCCACAAAAATTAGTTTGGGTGAAGTGGGCAACCTTTAATGAAACAGAACGTCTTTTCAAAAGTCATCATAGGAACCAATTAAATTTACAGCTAGCCCTAACTTAATCTTGACCCGTGTTTGAACACATTGTTAGCATGTCATTAAAATGGGTAGACCTATCTACATACGGAGATTAATTCCAACAGGTGAAAGTAAATTACAAAATTGATTACACATATGACAATTAGCAGTATCTTGGGATAAACGTCATGATGTATTTGGAGACAACAAGTGGGCATAACCATCTGTGATGGTTGACTACAGCGTGGGAACTCATCCAATACACAAACGTAGAGAGGTTTCAAGAGCTCGACGGAGGTGTGCAGCATCGCATACCAAAAGCTTGCTGGATAAGATACAGCATGTTCTCAGACCATATGTCTGCTCCAGAGAGAATTCTGAAGTAGTGTTTCACTCACTGTTTTATGCCCTACTCACTCCTAGTTTCTCCTAACTCTTTCGTGGGAAGAGGCACTGCTGCTTCACAGATGCCAGATTCCCATATACCATCAGTGCTCTGTTATTTGGTGGTATGGACAGGCACAGTCTAAACAGCCAAGCCCAGAAGGTACAGAAATGACAGGGCAGTTTGGAGAGCACAGTGCACCCATGTGTCTGGGTAGGGAGCACCCTTGGCAATAAACACTAATAGGACTCATGCAAAAATATTCATAAACCCTGTACTATTTTGGGCTGTTTCAGTTCAGGTTCACCATCAAAATTTGCACATCTACCCACAGTCACACAACAGAACACCTCCAAAACCCAGAGGACAAGGTGACCTCGTGCTAGGGCATGCACAGCTCTGCACAGATGCCTAATTTCCCATGGAACCAATGCCAAGCTAGACCTAACAAATTCACCTGGACTTCAGCTAATATGGTAAACATGTTAAACTAACGTGGTATAGTTCTTTAGGTTTCCAGTTCCTGAAGTATAGTAATGACACTGGCTAGTTATGCTGAAAATCTATTTAATTCTGGTAGACTTAGTAGAGCAGGCTGCAATCCATGCAAAAGTGAGTTAATTGCTTTCACATCTGAGACAAGCAGGGAGCAGGGCCACTGTTTCTCTGCTGTGGTGCATCTGAGTCACCAGGACCCAGCACACCTAACTTCGCACTGCAGGGAGCTACCTGAATCCTGCACCTGCAGCATGGAAAACGCACAGTCCAGATAAACTACTCATGGACAACTGAATGTTGATTACACTGTCTAGAATACAGAGTATATCACCATGGTGAATACGAGGAAACCTTTGTGCTGTGCCAGCTGAATCCTGACAAGAGAAGTTTCCTGCTTTTCTGTAATACAACCTAGAAACAGTTGTGCAATTTCACAACTGTAAGATCTGTTCTGCTCAGAACGCAACTTTGCTGTCACTCCTGAATACTGTTAAAGTGTCACAAGCCTTCTACACACACCATGTACTACTGTGCTAAAGCTACAGAAATGCTCGCTTGCAAATAAAATAATACACAAACTTACATACCTCATTATGTTATGTTGTCTTTGTTACTCTGCCTGCTCTTCTACTCTTCTTGTTCTCTCTGGATCATATAATTACAGACAAAGCGTCAAGCATATTAAGTTACTGTTTTACACACAGTACTGGCTCCTTCCATACCTACTGTTTGTGAGCTTCAGCATGCCCCAGCAGAGCAGTGCTATTATTCTAAGGGCTGTTGTCTTCCTTCAGAGTTAACTATGATTTTAACACGGGAAAACTACCTATGCTTCTGTCAAACAACTACATTTAGGATTTGCATTATTAAGTGTAAACAGACATATGCTAGAGGCTATTTATTAGGTAACAAACATAAGTAGTGGAAAAAAAAAAAACCCAAAAAACAAAAAAACCCCAAGAAAAATCAGATTTTGATATTTTGACAGCTGTTTAACCTACAAAAAAACATTTCAGTAGAGAAGACTCTCATTGCCTACCCAGTGAAGCATAGATGAATCCTTCCTTTCCGAATAGCTTCATTAAATTTGAAGACTGGATTACCACTTGAATGATCTCTAGTAAAGACGATCACCAAAACCTTTCCAGTAGATTAATAATTCTAAAGAATTTTGTTGATTTTCCAGTACTATTAAAGAAAAAAACAAAACCAAAAACTGTCGGGTTAAAACTAGAGACCGCAAAAGCAAATACTGATGCATGAAGGGGTTAGGAGAAAAAGATGTAGGTCTGCAGAATTCAAACATGCCATCATGAGACTAATTTTGCTCCTCTTAACATAGGTGATACAGCTAGAGAAGTTTCAGAAACTCCCCAGCTAAGACAGGTGCCTTGAAAACCAAAAGCTATCGATCCTGGGCTGCAATTTCCATGAACTGTTGAGAATGCACTACAGTTAATACTCCTACTCACTTTCATGCTTCTGCAAAGCCCTGCAAAAAAAAAATAAAAATCTACTCATTTTCAACAAACCATACAATGAAATTGAGCTCAAGTTTAATGGAGGACTTCAAACATTATGTTGAGCTTGACCCTACTCAAAAGCAAAAAGTCATCACATTCAGCCATCCTCAGTAGCTGTGCCATCCTATCAGTCATGAGTTTGATATAGTTGGCAGAGTCCATTAAACACAAGGAATTCATGTGTGACATGCCAATCTTCTTCTATTACGCAAGTAAAACAAAATACAACAAATATTTTAAATTTAAATAAATTTGAGCCAGGAAATACAGATGTGAAATATGGGTATGACAAACACAGGTCATATTCTAAAACACATACTTTTTTTATTATTTGGAGTTTACCCTTACCTCCAATGGCACACGTGCCATGCCTATGCAACAAACCAGGATCCAAATATTGCAAATCTGGCCTCTGCTTTGATCAAGCAACTGATCTTTCTGCTCCTCTCCCTTCACTTTCTGTATCCTAAAACACTGATACATAACCTCACCCTTATTTTCCTATTTGAATGGTTTAAAAGTGTGTTATCAAATAGCTGAGGTATAATAATGAACAGCTGCCAATCTTAGCATTTGCATATGGAGAACAGGAAGGGGCTCAGACATCTGAGAATGGTCTCCCTTGGCAGATCAAGGAAATTAGCTGAGACCTTGACTCGTTGCAGAACAGGGACGAGACTTACTCAGAAGAAAGAGTTTGTCCAGGTTCCAGGCATAAGCCTCATGCTCATCAGATGCAGATTAATTTTTTTTCTTAAACAGAGTCTTGTTTTTCCAAAGGCAAATAACTATCATATTTTGATGCAGTATATATTGAATAAGAGAACTTGGATATCCTGAATAAAAGATAACTGAGATAACTTGGGGCTGGCTGAATCAGAAAAATGACTTGAGACCCCAGAGAGCATAAGAAGTGGCCCTAGAATGCAGCAACCTCAAGAAATCCCATTTCATTGTTTTGTTTGTTTTCCAGAGGGTCGGTGCTGGCTATATTCCAGAAATGCCCATTTGGAATTATATAGGCAGAAGCGCCTTTAAGCCAGTGAGAATAGCCTGATGGGCTGGAAAACATTGACATCTATCTTCTTTCCCCAGATGACAACAGTTCGTTGAAAAAACTCTGCTGCGTGTTCAGAAACTCCCCTTCTCTGGCCAATTTCCCTGCCCCCTGGAAAGGCACACTTTAAACAAAAAGAAAATTTTACTAGGATTTTTATTGTCTACATTCCCATTATCATCAACTTTATCAGGTTTTCTAGAATACCATTTATGGCCACTGGCAAGAAGGGTAATCCAGTTCACATTACTGTGCCATTTTATAGTTCTCTGTTGGGAGAACACAAGGTTTCAGAGAAAACTATTGCAATTATTTATGCAGAAAATTGATATTTTGGGCAAGGCCTTTTTATCATGGTAACAGTTGTAGGCCTTGGAAAATTAAATTTATATAGAAAACTATTTTATATTTTAGGAAAAAAATCTGCCTTTTTTCTTGTTGCAATTGTATATCACCGTTCATCATAAACTTACGAAAATCAGTAAGTGCTTTGATTATAGCATTATTCTACGAATAACCCTATTTAGATGATGTACTGTGATTTATCTTTAAAGCCATTTCTAAGTTGTTACTATTTTTAAACACTGATCTAACAAAAGTTACAATAAAAAGTTATGAGATTGGTATAAATGAGCCAGAGAAAATATGTGATAGAACAACTATGAAACCAACTTTTAGAGCATCTTGAAACTCAAAAGAATTATATGATCTTATTTGCCACAGGAGATTTAAAACACACTGTATCCAGAAATGCTTTTTTAACCTTTGGTGGTTTTCTGTCTTTTTAAAATTTTTTTCAGTATTCTCTAAAAATGAAATAAAGTCAAAAATAATAGTTGTAATTAGTAGCTTCATCTTCTAAAATGACTACAATTAAGGACCAAACTTCATTACCAATTTAATGCTAAGGTGTAATTGTGAGCCTTTTATTCAAATATTCTATAGTACTGTGAAATTATACAGCCAACTACAGCTATGATATTTTGGTACCTGGGATCCCTTTCTCCCTCCAGCCTAACTCCATGAAGGACACCCCCCTTCCCTAATGCAAAGGCAAGGCTAGCTGTGGGGCTAGAACTCTTGGAAGCAACACTCCTGCTGGATTTTTACTTCCATTGCTTCACTCTCAATTCCCCTAGGCTGCATGATCCTTTCCCAGATTGCCAATGTAGGCAATTAGAACAATCTTAATTCAATGCAGATAAAATACTTCCTCCCCTACCCAGTTGCCCCTTTCAAGCACAAATGTTTAATATACTTTGGATATACGGAGAGTAATTCCAATTCAATACTATAATCTCTACGGATAATCTTCAGTGCTAAGTACCGCAGGATTATAAAACAGCCTGGCTGTAGCTCTCTGGTCAAACTGGCTGACCTCCAACTACTTCAATTAACTGTAAAAGTGAAATAGAGTAGTGCTGTACTCAGGGAAAATACTGCAAGGAAAAATAGAGCCAAAGAGTTGTTTCAGGAAACCTGAAAGAATCGCAAAAGGCCCGGTACAGTTCACATCAGTCAAAAGCCAATGTTGAGCAACCTGATTTTTCCAAATATGGTTTTTGGATACTGTCTGTAGCACTAAAGATCCTTTTCAAATGTCTTTATATAAAAAGACCAAACTAATCAGCAACCCACAGGTAACTCAGATACAGTATCTTATTAGCCAGCCTTACTGTAAATGCAAACGCTTGACACATCCTTGACATGCAGAAAGAACTCCAAGCATTATCTAGGAGGGTTTATGTATCCTTTGCAGCAGACACTGTCAGTTATGAAGATACTATGCTTGGGTCTCCCATGCGTCAGAGAGGTTGTAGTCTTTCACATTACATGTGACAATCCCAAAGCATACATGCTCCTGAATGAAATATTATTTGGGATTTTAAATATGTTAAAGGTTTAAAGAGAAAATGTAAACTATAAGAATATTATAACATGCTAATGGCAGACAGTCCATGTAAAGATTGTGAAGCGTCAGATTGTCAAAGCCACAAAAGAACATTCACAAGACAAGATCTCTTTCCAAGAATTGTTTAAGTGCTGGGAACTTCTCATACTACCATGACCATGTTCCTGTGATGTTCTTTGTGATGCAAGCCGTAAGTCTATCTGTGTTATGTTAGCTATAGCATTTTCAAAGCCCACCCATGAGCAAGCTTTCAAATAAACATGATGCCTAAGGAGGCAAGTTGGGTGATTCTTGAAATATTTAGCAGAATAAACTCAAGTTTTCTCCAAAGCAGCTATGGGGAAGCCTAGAGACAGCATATATACTACATGACCAGCTGAAGGCTTCGCAAAGATAAGTCGATTGTATCATAGTGGGGACCATACCCTAAATCAGATCATGCACATGGGGCGTGGGGGCGGGGAACATCAGTAGCTAAATTTTGCTGTTTAAGTACACTTGAAAGCCAGAAAGACAGGCTTTGATTTTCCTACAACCACAGTTCAAGCACGTGGATGAAAAGGTACCATCATGTCGGTGTGAAAGCCCCGCTCCACTGCCAATGTAGCGCACCTTTCTGAACTGTCGCAGGGGACCAGGGAAGGCAAACTGCAGAACCCATCTTCGTGGTCCACAATGCACAAAAGTAAGGCTGATACAGCTCTACAGATTCTAGGTGGCACGTGCAGTGCCCAGACATTTGTGTGCAGTCTGTTGCACTGATCAATGAGGCCTTCTTTAGCATATAATGCTTCACATACATGTAATACCTATACATTTAATATATATAAAATATGAAAATACTGTTGAGCCTTTCTCAATATTAAATTTCAGGTATGCTTCATTTTCTCTTTAAAAAGAGCAAGCAGATGCTTAATTTCTTACCCCAACCTCAATACAAATAAATAACACAACCTACAGTTTGAAACATATAGTTTCAAAATGCATTTGGGGACACAGCAATGCCCTATCTATTTACAACACAGATTTAATCCGCCTCATCATATAACCCCTTTAGTTTTGTCTGGTGAACCTGTTCTGTACCAGAAAAGCTCTCACATTTCGATTTGCTAACATGTATGGATTTTCACTATCAAGATTGCTCTTAGTCAACAAAGTAGTAATTGCTTTAACGATTATTCTACTAATTGCTCAACTACTCAACAGAAAGGGAAGTAATTACTAAACTAATTCAACCATCACCAAAGAAATGACGGACATACATAGGTTGGAAATACAAAATACAATTTGTAAAAGTTATATGCTTATTTAAATAAATAATGAATATTTAAGAATGTGTTTCAAATTCCGTGTTATTTAGTTCCATCTAGAAAGACTGCTCTTGAAAATGCAACACTAACCTCAGTAAAAAGGCAAATGCAATATGCATAATTTAACTGTGGGCCCTGATATTTATTCTCACTGTAGAAAGTACTAACAATTGCACATCAAAATAAATTGTATCGATTGAAATTCAGACAGATAAAGCACACCACCGAGGCACTTTACAGATCAATGTATAACATCCAATCTAGAAAAATACAAATAGCCCAGACAAAAAAATATTACCAAGGTTACAAAAAAACCAACCCAAACCCCACAGAAATTAAAAAAAAAACCCACCCTACCTTTTTCTTGGGTGTGATCGGTTGAATTTCTTTTTCTCCCTCATTGAATACAAGTGAGCCTGAAAGAACGAACGAAAAACAGAATTCACAATAACATTCCATGGGAAACTATTGTCACAATTGATTTGCAGTAGTTTAAGGATTATTTTTGTTTGGGGGGTTTTGCCAAGTCATTCTATTAGTAGTCTCTCAACATTGCAATTATGTATTTTAGGTGAAGTGGACAAATTTCAAGACGCCAATAACACTGACCATAATCACATTGAGTTTCTGAGTGATTATATTAGGGAAATACATACAAGGCAGATCCACTGATCAACATGAAGTTTTCTTTAAACTTTCCTTACTCTGACAGAATATGCATGACTGGCAAATAAAATTATAAATATGAAGAGAATGTGCCACAATAATTCATTCAGCAGGTAAACAAACCTATTTAAGATGTCATGTATTACAATAATTCCCTGTATAAATGGTTTGTGACCAAAAACAATCCAACACTTCTACATTATAGAAATACAAACACTTTTATTTTCAAGGCAAAACAGAACACTGAAATTTTTCTAAAAGCATGTTAGAACTGACCAGGTATAGCAAAGCAAGAGACTGAGAAGAGAAATTATGATTTGTGAACAGTTTGGGGGCTTCTTGGCTTCGTACAAGTTTCTAGCAAAAGGATTTGCTGACATAATTCTAAATAAAGGGGGTTTTGCCAGTAGATACTCATGCTTCTTTGATAAATATAAAACCATGCAAATGTTGAAAGAAAACTTCCCAGATGAAAAAGAAAAAACATTTGAAGACCACACAGATAAAAATACAGAAGTGGAGAAGATGGAATGTAAGCATACACAGACAGTCTGGAAATCAATGTAGTATTTTATTCTCAATGCCTTTTCCAAGATTTATTTCTTCAAATTGAAAAAAAAATAAAATAAATCCTCAAGTAGCCTCAAGCAGGGGGAAGTAGATAACAGTGTTGGCAAAACCTTGGTAGAAGGCTCCTGGAGAATTGGATGGCCTTCTCTTTTAATACATGACATTGACTATCAAATTTTCGGAGTGCAGGATTATTCCAACCTGGCCGTTGCAACCAAACCCACCAAACTGGAGTTCTATCAAAAAGCAGCTCCTTGAGCCGCAGACCATGTGCTATAACACAACCTGAAGAGGTCTCGCACATTAGGACAGGGAAACTTCATTTTGGCTACGCTCATATGTAGAACAGATAAGAACAATCAAATGGTAACTGCAGTTTTGGTAAGCTGCAAAAGTCAACTAACTAAGCTTCTCGTCCTTCATCAATTCAAGCTGGCAGCAGACACAAACACACACTAATGAGGCATTAAAACACTCCCTAATTTCCTCCTGGACCAAGGATGATCCTCTTATCCTCTATTTTCCTTACACTATCATTTAATCTAATTAAAACAGGGAATATTTTCATTTTACATCTTATTTAATGCTATTTTGTCATTTGCTATGTGCTAGGCAAAGGTTTTCTTGAGCAAATTTGGACTCTTACTCTAAGACTTCTCCACATCCATTAGAAAAGGGAAAAGATGCGTAACTTTACCCAAGGATCCCCTCATTTATGTTCAGCATAAAGCCGATCAAAAAAACCCCACAACCTTTCAGGAAGTGGAGGAACACTATTTGGAGAGCTGCTCTGGGACAGTGTTTGTAAAGAGGTCCCTTCCTCTGCTTGACTTTCCTCTCTCTTTAACATATTAGGTCAGATGTAGAGTCCTCAGTAGCACAGGCTGCACTTGTACAGCTGCCCCTCTCACTGTTAGGCCTTTGATGGGTTTCTCTGCTGTGGAAATGCCAGCTTTTGAAGTGGGAACCCGGTCATCCGGGTAAGATTTCCACCTAGGAGTTCCTCAAAACCTGATTGATTTCCTCCTCTGTGATCTACTTAAGGGCATCAGCCGAGAAGCCTGAAATGCGTTCAAGGCTTTAGTGTCTGTGATGACAGCATGCTGACTACTGAAGGTCTAGTCCTACTTTGTCATTAGCTGCAAATCCTTATCCTTTCCCTGACATTTTCCTGAAAAAAAGAAAAGCCACTAAATCCGGAGCTCCATCTAACTTTTGAGTTGGTGAGTTAAATTTTTGCTTAAATGTGCAAATCAAGAAATGAAAATGTATTACAGAAAAGAAGATGAGTAACTAGAACCAGTTCTTTATCATTGATAATTTTTGGCAAGTTCTAACATTACAAAATAAATCAGAGCACTTCCGTACATCTGACAGAGGCAGTTATACAACTGTTAGGCAGGAGATTCTAATTTTCTGGTCTGCACATTGTATATGGAGATTTAAAACAAGATCTGAAAGTTAGATGGGATTATCTTAATTTCCCATATTTGGGAATAGGATACTGTAAAACTGGGATACTCTCAAACTCCCAAATTTTTCCCTCTTTAAATTGTTCTCTGAAGATTGTTTCTCATTCCCCTCCCAGCCAGGTGCTGCCCTTTGCCCTCCCCATTCTCCTCTCTTTATACCTATCTCTAAACACTCATTCAGCTGCAGCACCTCTGGGAACAACTCGTGAATCTGTCGACTGGCAACCTCCCATCCTTCTGTCCCAACTGAAGTTTCACTGCATCTGCTCGAGAACATTCGGATGCCCCCTTTTGCTCAGTGTGGCAAACCCACAGCTCTTAATCTCTCTGGGCAAGGCTGTCCCACCACCTCTTTAACATGGCTGAAAACACGAGCAGCTGTCCCATCATCGCAGCCTATAAATGGCAAAAGCTGTGTCACAGTACATAACCACGCATGTAAACACAATAGTACAGAAGCGCCATCGTTATTCTCCAACAAATAAAGGTTTTCAGCACAAACAAGGAAGTTCGTTCTTTATATATAGCACCACTATTCTTGAAAACAGCAAAATTCTTTATCTTTTCTTTTCTAAGATGGCAATTTTAGACTATATGGCATTTCAGCAATCCTATCAGTTCACAGCAATGCATGATTCATTAATGGGTTCATCTCCATCTGTAAAATTCTAAGGCAATTAAATAAGAATTGGTGTTTCTCCAGAGAGGCTTCTCCAGCTAAAAATAAAATAGAAGTTAGACAGTGACTGGCATTATTTATATCAACAATTCTGCTGGAATGATAATACAGCAGCTTTCACATGCAAATATACATACATTTAAATGATTTAGGATGGATTAAAATAAGGAGCTTAATACATTTCTTTGCTTGTGCTCAATCTTTTCATTTGCTTAAGAATTTTATGAAAGATGCCTCTCAAAGCAATTCTTTTGGACTGTGAAGAAATGTCAATACACTACACTGAAAATATTCTTGCCACATATGAAAGAAATAGCAAGTGGTTATACAGATATATAAATAGCTTGCTATAAAAAAGTTTACTCAAATCAGCATTCAACAACACACTAAATCTAAAGAAATAACAAATATGTTTGTTTACACGTGTAAATGTCACTAAGATACTAAAACTTTCAATAGGGGATAGGATCATTTCCACAAGATTTATCATTAAAAGATTAACCTCACAAATAGATTTGAATCTACAGTAACTATACCTCTTAGCACACTTAAAATAACAAAGCACCAGCATAACGGTCTGGGTCCCACTGCTGCTTGTCTCCACAGATGCAATAATGGTTCCTTTCCAGGGTTAAACAAACAAAAATAAGGTCATGTCTGGACATTTACATTTGTGTTTTCTGTGCAGTATTTATTCATTGGTGGAATACTGGAAAAAATTAATTTAGATTGAATTTTCACAAGCGTATTTTCTCACTATCCCAAGTTTAACGCCCTTTAGTAACTGTAGCATGAAGCTACATAGAAACAAACAGTAAAACTGAGTTCACATGCTAATATTTCATTATATGAAAAACAATACCTTGTTTGCAAGGCTCTACAATACAGAGATTAGCATACCATGATGTACCACTACAGAAATACCACATTTCTCAAAAGAGCAACACACACATCTGAGGTTTTCTCTCCTTTCTTGTTTATGCCAAATCCTTTACTTTGTTACCTCAGCACTGCCAATAACCAAGCAATTGCACAGTACTTCACATTTTTAATTTAAAATTTCTGATCCTCATGTTCATGTGATCAATACTGAATTAGCATAGACACTAAAGTGAAATTTCAATTCCACAAGGCTAGAAAGTAAAACTTGAGTGAACTTTAAAATGCCTACATAGAGACAGCAAATAAAACAGATGCTAGTTTAAAAAAGAAAACCCTCATCACTTCAAGCCAGTAATGATTTTTAACACTTCAGACTGGCAACAGTATGATCCAAAGTGTGATTTTTAGCTGTATC
Source organism: Phoenicopterus ruber ruber (assembly GCA_009819775.1). Lineage (NCBI taxonomy): Eukaryota > Metazoa > Chordata > Aves > Phoenicopteriformes > Phoenicopteridae > Phoenicopterus > Phoenicopterus ruber. The sequence continues at coordinate 6,128,096 of CM020221.1, forward strand.
TGTAAAGTTAACACATTATTAATTAGAATTCTTTTTGAGGTCAGAATTTGGCCTGTCGTTGTGTGGTGTCCATATGTTTTTGGGTGGGCTTTTTTCATAAAATGCTACAGTGTTTGGGTGGGCTGAGATGGTGATAGCATTTGTGCCACCAAATACAGAAACATTTTTTTTCTTCGTGTTAACGTCTCAAATTTAATGACTTGCATTTGTAAGTTTATAGAAGAAAAATTGTACCAAACAATTATCCAATTGAATAGCATTTAAATGTCCTGTGAGATTTCTTAATTCTATTTCAAAAGGCTTACATGAAAGCAGGCTTCTCTTCTGGACAGCAAAAATACATATCTACAAAACTTTGACTTCTTCCTGACCTGCTTATCAGATTCTTCCTATGTTCTCATGAACAACGTCTCTCCTTCTTACATTTAAACTCTAACTAGCATTACAAAACGCTGTTATAAAATCACTCATGCTGTTGTTCGGGCTTCCCTATGAACAGGATCAGTAAGTAGTTCCAAATTGACCCTTGCTGTTAAAGACTGGCTGGCCCCAAAGTTTCAATCTGCTGAAGCATGGAGAGGCTGAAGCTTTCCAGTGGAGCCGACAAGGCAATGAAGGCTGACTGGCTCCACAGGAACCTCCATTAGCCAAGGAGAGGTTCTTCAACAATCTTACTCCACTGTTTAGTAGCGAGGCTGCTTGCTGGCTGCCAGAGCACGCTTGCTTCAAAACTATGAGGCTCTATGTATATGCCACCAATCAGAATAGACAACTTCCAGAGTAGCAAGAAAAAGGGGTTCTTCTGATCCCTACAAAAGCTACAGAAGAGACAAAGGACAAGGGCTGGAATAGCTAATTCATTAGCAAAGATATTCTACCTGTAACTCTGATATATCATGGTACAAGAATCGGCAAATAACGCCAAGCTAGTCACTTTATCTCCCTAGTCTCTTCGGAAAAGTGAGTATCAACTCTTGTCCCTCATACTTGAAGAATAATAAAATGCAGTAGCAAGACTCAGAATACACATCTGTTCTTTGAAAGGAAATGCAAATAGAAGGGAATTCAATCGGCATGTTATCATTTATATCAAAGAGATTAGCATTATGCATTGAATATATTAACCTGACCCCTTATTTTCTTTCTCAGTTCACTCCCACACACTCTGTATATAGATTAGAATGCCCTCTTCATGTCCAAGTGCACCTGATGCTCACAAACCTAGAGCAAAGTGCTGAAACACACTTCAGCACAAACAAAGAGTAAACTGTTAAGTAGGTTTTCTTTCAAAAAAAAATCTCTGCTGATAGTCTATGGCATCATCTGAAAGTTAGAGATTTTACACAGGGTTTTCACTAAAACAGAGTATCACGATTTTGCTGCTTTACTAGCAAAGAAGAAATATGATCTGGATTGATTCCTGCGTGTTTATCAACACTGATGATTGCAGTCAAATAGACAGGGATATTAATGTGCCTCTAAACCAAAAGTCATAGACAACAGTTATCCCTGGTTATTCAAGGTGTTTTATTTGAGATCTTTATTAAGAACCTGCAGAGTCCAATCAGATCTATTTTACTATTGGCCAAAATTAGATACCCTATTATGTATATCAGAAATAAGAAAAATTGTCACAATTTTGCAAATCAGTATCTAAGTGTAGATGCACTTTAACTAATTGATTTCATTTACTTCAAGAGCACCTTATTCTGGGTGCTGGGTAATAGAAAAAGAGAGGTAAATTTGACTAGGGTCATCAGGTTTTGAAGTGAAAAACTGAACACTTTATACCATCTTAGACTACAATTTTCAGTGGGTGTAACTGAATTCTGGTTCTATTATATCAGTTACAGCCACGTGCACTAAGTATCTATATTTCATAAGATTATACTTCTACAGCAATGTTGAACATGATTCTACTTTTACAACCAGTATCTCCTGGAAACTTTCCAGTATGAAAAGTTGATATCCGATTAATTTTCAAAAATAAAATAAATGTTTAGACATGATGAGTATATGTCACAAATTTATTTCCTTATCCAGTTATATGCAGGCTTCCTACATTAGTCTTTAAATTTAATAGCGTACCTGCATATGAAATTCAGAAAAAATAACTTGGAGTGATTGTTTTAGATTAGAAACCTCCTGCATTTAGATATATTTCATTACTTTTATGAGTCTATCCTGAATAAGTACAGAATGCATGCTAGTGAGAGCCTCCTACATGTTATGCTGATAACATAACCTAACATATTATGATGATACATGATGACAGTCTGTCAGAACATAAAGACACAACGGTATTGCACAGGGATACAATGACTTGACACAGACAGAAATGTTTTCATGCATCACAACTTGCCTGCTTTGGCCTGAAGGACAAAGAAGAGGAATCCCACCACCACCTGCCATCAAGGTTTCTGCTTAAAGTCTGAAGATTCTGTCATAGTTTTGAAGGTATTTTTTGGAAGGTTCACAATACGTTTTAAGTTGGGGGGGGGGGGATGTTTCAAATACTTCTACCACAACCATTTCCAAAGCATCAAGTATCTTAGCCATATTTAGACACAACTCCTAATCTGAATACTTTATATAATGTAATAAGTTCCTGATAATTTAAATGAGGATGCCATTTTGCTGAGGAAAAAAAGTCAACTATTTCTAAAACACTCAGTCCACTTAAACCCTGAGGCCTCATTTCCCCTCTGCACGTCACAGGAAGCCACACGACTCAGGGCTGTGGAAGCCGTGAGCCTGAAGGCCGAGCGCTGCAGTGCCCGCGGGCTAGGTCTAATGGATGTAGACAAATACATGTAATTGGAAAATAGATGACATACAATTCAGTTTTTAACAATTAAAATTACATTCAGAACTAATTTTCCAATTTTATTTACTATGTTGTCTTGTTGATTTAAAATTACCAATGAAAAATACAATACTGCTTTCTCTGGGGAGTCTTTAAGTACAATATTGACGAGTCCATTGTCAAATGGGACCACACATACCATTCCAAATATTAATTTAAAAATCCTAAAGAATCTCTGCCTTCATCTCCTCCCCAACTAAAAAGGGCAAAATGATTGCTTCATCCACGTTTACACACACAGCAATAGTGAGATATGAGCATTTTCCTATACAGTAAGTGTTTTTATCAAAGCATCATTTTGTTTTCAGGGGTATTCCTTTTATGTTAATTGGGAGTACAGTATAGTCAATACCCGTTTTAAGTTGCTGGGATTTCTTAAATATCTTTGTTTTACTTTAAGTCATAAACACAGTAATATCAAATGATAAACTGTTCCAGGGAGACCAATGTGAGCCTCTCTCATTTTTTCACCTTTATTTAAATTGTGAATGTTGTGCTACTCAGTGCCCTTGCCCAGAAGAGTTTATGATGCTTCCTAGATTTTTTTTCCCTTGTGAAAAGACAAGACTAATGATGCTGGTTCAGGTCTGTATTTTATTTGTTTTACTGATCCACCTCTATCAATGTTTTAATCTTTCACAGTTCCTCCACAGCAAGTTTGAACTTCACCCTATCACAGACATTTTTACTTACTGAACCATTTCTTGATGCATCATTACATAATAAAAGGTTATGCTTAGTTTGGTCATAAAACCTGAAAAACAACTACTTAGACACAAAAGATCTCAGTTCCTACACGACAGAGAAGGTCAGTATATATTCCAGGTGGAACCACACCTCTGAAGCCAGGACTCAGCCAGCAGCAGAGCTTGAGGCAGCACAGCTGGGCTGCGACGTGTGTGCACATACAGACAGACTTGTCTTCACACCCACGCCGGCAGGTCCGCCAGTGGCTGAGAGCACCACACCGGCCCTAGCAACTCGTGTCAGCAAAATAATCGTGTGCACCACCCCTCCCCGCCTGCTCTAGATACAGCCAATACAGAACTTCACATTCTACTATTATTATCAGCTTGTTATATTTAATTAGCGCTGATCATCAACATTTCACAGTAAATGTCTTTTCTAATTAAGAGACTTAGAGTTACCTCTGCCAGCACTGTCTTCTGCTTGTGATTGGTGTACCTTCCTTTTTTCCTGAAGTATTTCCTGAATTATTCTTCAGTTACTATCTACTTGTAGAATATAACTGAAATTTGCTCAAAGTGAATCTCTGAATCTCCTCCCAAAAATCTTGTTATTTTTAGAGGATTCCCCTTCCTCATTAAGGTAAAGCCAAAACTTTTTTTTTTTAATGTAACAGACTTCTGTAGCTCACTTTTCACTTCACTTTCCAGGATTCTAATGGAAAAGGCATGAATCTATAAAACAGGCGGTGAGGACTGAATCGCTATACTAATACGTATTTGTGTTTAAAAGAAAAAAAAAAGTAAAACACGAGTAATAGACTAGAAAAAAGCTTATTCCAGAGTAAGTAACATCAGGGTTATGTACCTTTTTAGCCTCAATTGGACAAAGTTAACACTCGTACTTACTATCAGCAGTACTGAGCATGCTAGCATTTCTTTCTCCCTCTGGCTACAATCTATGCTGGACCTGATAAACTACTGTTTCCTTTGTGTCAAAACCAGTAGATTTCTGACAAAATTTATTGGGCGCTTTTGTTTTTCCCCACATCTGTGTTTTTAAACAAAAATTATATTGATAGAAAATACACAATTTCACACACACACCACCCCCCCCACTCTCCATATGGCTATAAATATGAATTAGAAAAGCAACCAAACATTTTATTTGAGGGGGGGAAGGTTTGCCTGTTTTTTCTTCTTCCAGTCTCTCTGAGCTTACAGTGAAAGTGAACCATTTGTATTTTAAGAGACCATAGTAATTGGGGGGGGGGGGGGGGGGGGGGGGGGGCGGGAATCCTTCATTGCTTTTGTCACTGGAACAACCAGCTTGGGAATCATTTGAGGTTTCACATCAATGTTTTTGATGCCAAATTGTTAGATGGAAATTCCCAGTGGTGTTCCTGTAGACATGGAGCCAAGCCTTTAAGTTGTCTGCAGGTAAAAACAGCTGCAGTATTGATATTTGAGAGGTCACCAGTTATTTTCACAGAACAAGAACAAATCCCTCAACTGCGATTATCTGTGTGATTTTATATGATTATTAGTGAGCTTTTAATTGCATAATCAATATGCCGGGGAAGTAGAAGCCAAAAGGGAGAGAGACATTTGTTACATAAATCCAGCTCTTTGTTACAGAGACCAACCATAGCAGTACATGCATCTTAACGTAAGTTTTCAGGAACAGTCAGTTTATTTGCAGGTAATTGATTCATGACCAAGCTAACCTCTGCAAACAATCTATACCTTATTTGCATTACTGTAGGACAGAAAAGCCATAGTGCTAAGTCAAGACATTTCCCTATCCTAAACACTGTTCAAACCCAGAGTTTGTTTCCAAAAAAAAGAACAGAAGAAAGCAATTCTGAAAGCCAGGAGACAGGCTGGGAGCTAGAACAGCCGCCAACATGGTTGTATCACCCACTGTCACCAAAGAAGGAGATATTAGCTGCAGATATGGAAGATAAGAAGGATGGTTTGGATACAATAAGAATAAATTGACTCTAGAAATTAGTAATCAAACTTTCACATATAGGACTATGTGAACTATAGGACTATTCACATATAGGACTATAGAACTTTCACACCAGTTCAAATCTGTACAAACTGTACAATAGTTTACATTTCATAAATACAGGAAATCCAAGTGGGGAGCTAGACCAGACGACATCCATAGGTCCTTTTCAAACCACGTTATTCTTTAATTCCACATGAGTAAGTTTCAGAAGGGCCTATTCCACAGACACTCTCTTCCATATTGTCTAACATTTAGTCCATATTTTGATTTAAAAAGCCAAAATATATTTTGGTTTTAAACTCTGCTGAGAAATAAACAAACAAAAAACACTCTAATGGAAATGCTTTTACAAGTATTTTACTTTTGTCCAAAAATATCCATATTGAGTTTTTCTACAGCTCTCCTAACTGATAGGTGCATCATCATAAAACTATTGACAAAACTGCTTTACTGATCAGAAACCAAACTTCTAAAATGAGAAGACACACCAAATTATTCTCACTATCAAAGGTTATTTCTCCAAGAGAACAAAGAGATTGTCAAGGGGCAACATAAGCAGGAGACTAAATTTCACTTGGGTCATTACAGCAACCTTTACAAGCATCTGAAATAAATGGTGTAAAACTTGGTACCTAATACAAATACTTGCTGACAAAATTGCAAAAAGTTAATGGAGGCCTTTTTGGGTTTTTTGCTGTTAACAGACCCTGCCAACTTTCAGATGTATACTTAATTCATTTACTGCTCAGAGAAAAATGATCTGTTGGGCTTTCTAGGATGATGGAAGTGTTCGTTGCCATCTACATCTAGTTTTAACTATTCCAGTTCACCTTCTTCCTGAACTTACATGGCTTCCAGCTGACAGTTCTATTATATGAAGAATAGAAACATCAGCTGTGGGTGACTTTGAATGACGCTGCTGTTCAGTGCCCTCAAGAAATCACATATATAAGACTCGGGTGGCCAGATTTGTAATATAAATGGAAACAGGTGTCAAGTTGCTCTTTTCAGTAATGAGACACTCATTTGTCCTCAAAAGAACTGGAAAAATTGGATAGATACAAACCCAAATTCAGTACCAAGATCACAGACTCCCAGCTGCTTGGAGTTGACAGGAGGGCTAGTATCTTCAAAACCTGTAACAGTAGCATCCTGAATTTGCCAATGAGAGTTAAACTTTAAGATATTTTAAATGGCGATAGGCTGACCTCAGCTTAATGAAACAGTGAATGAAATGATCCTTACGTATAACCTTACAAAGCTGTCGCAAAGCTTGTTAGCTAATATAGATGATATGCTCTGCACAGCTTAAACAACATATTCTATAGAAGGGCAAAGTATAAAATGAATTGTAAATTCTGCAGTACCAGAAACTATAGAATTGTACATGAAGCACAAAGCGACTTCAGGTATTTTTCTTTATGTTGTTAACAAAAAAATCAGATACCTTTAACAAAAATACATGGGGAAAACAGTTACTCTAATTACTGCTCTCAACAAAGATGAAAACCTGTGGGTATTTTGGACACTTGGTACAACATGCTAAAGGCCAAAAACTAACCCTGTCCAGGCCTCCTTTCCTAGGGGAGTGAATGTGACCACAAACCAACACAAACTTTAGTTTGAAGTAGCCCTGTATGGAAAAAAAGCACTCTGAAAACCTCTCAAACCCTGCATTAGTACAACACTTCAGTAAAACCAGAAGAGCAGCAAACTAGACACCAAAGCCCCTGCGCTCAGGGGGAAAACAGAACTGAACAAGAGATTACATTTAATGCGATGCGTGGTTCCAGTGTGGCTCTTCCCGTTTTTCTTTCAAAACCCGCAAACTGCAGAGCCTGAATTGATGCAAACCCCTCCATTGTCCTCTCTCTGCTTCACCTTCCTGCCCCAAACAGTTCTGGTTCCTAGAAAGGACCCCTTCCATTTCCCAAGCCTTGAATTTTCGTCAAATTCTCAACTGCACACAGGCTCCTTGCTTTTTTCAGGCATCTGCCAGTCAAGTTGCAAGCTTCGTTTCAGCCTGTGCATTCCACCTCCCCAGACACACACAGATGCTTCAAAACCCAGAACACAAGAGATGAGATAAGATGAAAAGGAACCTTTCCTTCTGGTGCTCACCCACTCAATCTCTTACTTCAAGCATACAAAATATAGCACTTGCATATTAAACAAATTCAGTAAGCCTACCGTCTGTTGCACGCGTACTTTGAATGCGATGCTGAGAACCAAAGTCAGGAGCCTGAAGATAAATTTTCCCATGATCACCTCATCCAACTGCATCTGTCTGCTGAACAGGACAGTTCTGCTCCCTGGCACAGCCTCACCCACCTGCAGCTGGAGGTTGTCCTACTCCCTGCCTGCCATCCAGTCTAAAGATCAGAGGAACATGGACAGAAGCAGTAAAGCATTCCCACTTTCCTCTTCACTAAGCTGAAAGCTTAGTTCTCAAATATCTCCTTCTACTTCTACTACTTCATCAGCAAACAGTATCATATTTCTAATACTACAACAGGACTACTTCATAAAAATATAAAGCATTAGCTGAGTATCTAAATGTGTTATTAGTTTAACAAAAATTAAAACCAAACTGTCCTCAGTGTTAAAAAACTTTTTTTCTTGTCTTACATTTGCCATTTCTTACCATGCTTTCTTAGGACAGTGCCAATATACTAAACAATACAGCCACCAGAATGTCCAAGAAATGAAAACAATGTTCACTAAACAATATGGCACAGTACTGACAAAAATATGCAAGAAATATCTATGTGGAGAGGTTAAATACAGTAAATGCAAATCAACCATTTATTATTTCAAAGTCTTGGTTTATCCATCTTTCTACTTCACAGAAAGTCAACCACCATTATTACTGCGTGGAACACAGATACTGCTTAGAGATCTGTAAAGGATGTTTTAAAAATTCTTTTAAGATTTTTATTAAAGGGACATTTTCAGTTAGGTATTGCTGTCTATAAATACTGCTAAGCTGTCATGAGCCAACTGTGAGTAAAAGCATGTAAACAGGCCAAATTTAGAGATAGCTATCAATATTGGTTTTTTATTCAAACATTCCGTACTGCAACACTGCCAATTCCAATAAGGACAAGCATAGAACCAAATCACAAGATTTTGATTTTGCAAACTCCATCAGCACAATTACAGTCTTTGTTTAATTAGATAAGTGCCAAAGGATGATAGCAATGTATAATAGGTGCTGTGTTGAATGACCACAGAGGTGCTGCTAAAGCGCAATGCATTGCAGGGTGAAGCCTAAGCCACTACTATAAAGCACACGAAGGGAGTGTATGAGGGATGGAGAGGCTATATAACAGTCTGATAAGCTTCAATTGTTTAAAAGCAACAGTAAAGTTGGTAAGTTAATTTTTAATATTCTACTATATTGCACAAGCATTTACAGGCAATGTATTACATTAGCTTTATACTTTCTGAAGAGCAGTAATACATTATTGTTAAAAGTACTGAACTAATATACTGAGCACAGCGCTAGCTCTGTTACATATTACTGATAATGTAAGGTTTTGGAGTTTTGTTGGGGTTTGGGTTGGGTTTTTTAATAGCCTAAACCAGTCTACATGGAACCTTCAATATGTAAGAAAGATTCTCTGCAAGAGGGAGCTGACTCATTAAACAAGGTAGAACATTCAACGTAGGCAATTAGGAACCTTCTCAACTACAAAAGTGTGTTAATCATATGGGTTTTTCTAATTGGAAACAGAAAGCAGTAACCTTTCCATTGGGCTATGAGTTCTTTTCTCATACCTGCTCAATCACTACAGTTTCCAACAAACCGCTACTCGAAAGCTAAAGTTCATTTCAATATTTGAAATAATATAAATGAAGACTCAGCAAAAATTTCAGCAAACTAAAAATCACTTGAAAACAGGAATTATTTTTTAAAAATTTATGAACTAAAACATATGCTGTTTCCATTGCAAATGTCAAATACTAATGGGGGGGGGAGGCTTAGACTGGAAGGAAAGCTGAATTGTTTGCGTAGCAGGCCAAATGTGTCATTTAAAGCCTGAGGAATAACAAAAGAAGCTATGTGTACCAAAAACGCAAGTAAGCAAGGACTGCCCAAGCAACTTACCTTTTCCCTGTGTCTGCTAACACCCATAAGCTGCTAGTACCACCAGCTAAAAAGCTGATTTGAAGTGGTATTCAGCAAAGTTTGAGAACTTTTGTTTTAAAACTGTAATTTAGTTGTGTTCAGGAACCCTAGCCGTCTCTACATAAAAATATTCTCTAAAAGATACCATGTTAAACACTGTTTGAAAGATAGAAAGGTAGTATGTAATTAAAGCTTAACAGATACTGAAACGCTTCTTTGCAAAAGAACCTGAATAATTGATCATATATAGCAACGAATTATATTTTTGTATTCAAAAATTACACAGAATTCATATGGGAGAGAAAAGTGGGACTGGTTATTTCATCTGCTGAATAATTATGAACTGTTGTATCTTGGATATGCAAAACATTCATACGCAATGAGCAACCAGTTAATTTTTTAACCAACCCCGCAGCAGTTTACAGCGGCTCTTTGATAGCACTAAGACACGGATGTCATAAACCACAAGGCTACATATGTAGCTACGTGCTTTTCTTTCCCCACCCATGTTGCAGTTTAGCACGGAACAGTCAAATAGGCAGGATCTTGTGAACAAAGATTTCTGCGGTCCTCTAACAACATGATAGCTCTCTTCCACCCTGCCAGAGAAGGCGGCTTCAAATAATTGGATTATAAATAAGCTACTTCCTTTTGAAACAACTTAAATGTGAAATCTAACAGCTGTTCTGTTTGCTGCTCCATTCCAAGGATCAATGAACTCTGGGTATGTCAGTTATGGAGATGTAATCCATCAAGAACAATAAAAAAAGATGCTGCTGAAGACCGTAGCTTTTACACAGTGTCTTTGGAGCTAGGAACTATCAAATGTATCTATTCAATAACTTTGGCCACATTTGCTATATTGAATTACAGTATTTACTTCAAACAGTTTCCAGTAACACACACAAAAATATTCTCTACTGCAATTCAGTTATTAGGACAACAATGAACATGCATAGAAACCAATGATTTTTAAGGGACTATATATATGAAAATGATTATGATTAATTAAAAGACAGACAAGTTGGGTAACAGTAAAATACAGGAAGTGAAAACTAAAACAGTTACAGAAGTTTAAACACACAATCTTTTCTTAAGCTACCTTCTGCTATTACAGTCTGACTCTGTAAGCCATCAATGCACTTCTCTAAGCTTAGCCTTAACAATGTTGTTAAGAATATAATTAGTATTTGATTCATGGAGAGAAACACAGTCTTTGTATACTTAAGATGTGGATCCTAGAAGTTAATGCAGTTTCACACAACAACTGCATACGATTTCATATGACTCAGAGAAAGATGGGTAGTACCAACTTCCTCTAGTTAGTTTTCCAGTATCAAACCAGAATTGCCAGTGAAGACTCCATCTCTCCTTTTCTTGTATGAAAGGGAGGTGTTGGAAGGAATGAAGCTACAGGAGATATATGTATCTTACAGAAGGATGGATGAATAGATGGATGGAGCATTTATCCAGTAACAGCGCATAGCAAAGACTTCCCATCTCAACAGATTACTAGTAAAAGGAGGAGTTTAAACTGCTGAAAATAAAGACAAATGAGAAGTAAAATATGGCAGAATAGAAAAGACTTTTCCCTGAGGATTATTACAAGTGATTAAATATTCACGAAGAATATGCCTTCCCTATCTTCCAGCTTTTTTCTTCCTCTTAATGTCACTCTGATTACAGAAAAATCTCTGTAAAGTCAGACTTCAAAATTCAGAATTCCTCCTAGCTCTCCACCCTTCAAAAACTATTACCAATGAATTTCATTTCTCTCTGATCAAAGAACTAGAAATTTGCTTCCAACAGCCTGAGAACATAGGTGGCTGCCTGTCAGTGCTGAGAGCTAAAGGACAGATGCAATGCACTGTGGAAGTTTCACCGCTGTAACCAGTGTATAATGGAATCAGGTCAATGACAAACATAATCAGTCAACAGCTTGATGTCCAAGTGGAGACCAGTGACGAGTGGTGTTCCTCAGGGGTCCATACTGGGACAAGCACTGTTTAACATCTTTGTCGGTGACATGGACAGTGGGATCGAGTGCACGCTCAGCAAGTTTGCCGACGACACTCAGCTGTGTGGTGCAGTTGACACCCTGGAGGGAAGGGATGCCATCCAGAGGGACCTTGACAGGCTTGAGAGGTGGGCCCATGCAAACCTTATGAGGTTCAATAAGGCCAAGTGCAAGGTCCTGCACCTGGGTCAGGGCCATCCCAAGCCCAAATACAGGCTGGGCGGAGAATGGATTGAGAGCAGCCCTGAGGAGAAGGACTTGGGGGTGTTGGTTGATGAGAAGCTACACGAGCCAGCAATGTGCACTCACAGCCCAGAAGGCCAACTGTATCCTGGGCTGCATCAAAAGAAGTGTGGCCAGCAGGTCGAGGGAAGTGATTCTGCCCCTCTACTCTGCTCTGGTGAGACCCCACCTGGAGTACTGCATCCAGCTCTGGGGCCCCCAACACAAGAAGGACATGGACCTGTTGGAGTGAGTCCAGAGGAGGCCACGAAGATGATGAGAGGGCTGGAGCACCTCTCCTATGAAGACAGGCTGAGAGAGTTGGGGTTGTTCAGCCTGGAGAAGAGAAGGCTCCAGGGAGACCTTCTAGCAGCCTTTCAATACCTAAAGGGGGCCTACAAGAAAGCTGGAGAGGGACTTTGGACAAGGGCATGTAGTGATAGGACAAGGGGGAATGGCTTTAAACCAAAAGAGGGTAGATTTAGATTAGGTATAAGAACTTCACCATGAAGGTGGTGAGGCACTGACACAGGTTGCCCAGAGAAGCTGTGGCTGCCCCCTCCCTGGAAGTGTTCAAGGCCAGGCTGGATGGGGCTTTGAGCAACCTGGTCTAGTGGAAGGTGTCCCTGGCCATGGCAAGGGGGGTGGAACTAGATGATCTTTAAGGTCCCTTCCAACCCAAACCATTCTATGATTCTATGATCAGCCACATGGCTTACCATAATTGCAAGAATGCAATTATCAGATGCCACAAAGACTAAGTTTAGGAATTAACAGTCTTAACAGGCAATGCCAAAAAGTAACTATTTTTCACAATTATGAACTTGAGCATAAGTATTTATTATTTAGACTTAGTGTTTCTTACACAAACTGAAAAGCAGCACTGATATCCAGCAGTAACACACTGAACTGCTGAACTGTTCTTCAGCTGAACTGCTTATGTCAAAGGAGCACTGACAAGCTTGTGAAGTCAAGCAGTTCAAAGTGCCAGATTTGTGATTTTATAAGCAACCAGGAGACAGTTACCCTATGCATAACCACCACTGAACGGAGTGTCTCACGAATTCTATGGAAATGCAGTAGGCGATAGTTTGGTTAGTGATGTCAAGATAGATGCGAGTTTGACTGTCTGAGTTTATACCAACCCATCCAGTCAGTCTTTGTTCAAAACCAGCCCACAGCCTAGAAAGAATATAAGATTAGGGGACACACACAACTTTTTCTCATCCCCTTGCCCCAAAAGCCCAGTTGTTTTAGCATTGGAAGTTACATACAACCACTAGATATTTTTAACAAAATGATATTGCAAGTACTTTTACCGATGCCTTTGGCGTCTATCATCATATAAGGCTTGAATGCTGCTCCTTTTGCAGTGCTGCAAGGCTTCTGCCAATGCAGAGGAAAACCCAACACCTCTGGATAAGCCAAAAACAGCTAACTCTACCAGAGAGAAATCCTCTGCTGCATCATCTGTGAAGTACACTCAGATCAAAACTTGAATGCTCTTCACAGAAAATTCATCAGCATTTTCAAATTGCTGCTCTTATTGAAAAGGCTCGTAACTGTCTTAGGAGAGAGTATCACATCTGCAGCTACCCTTCATAACTAGAAGCTTGGCTTCACAGAAGAGATGCATAAGAGAAGAGAACTAAATCTCTCAAAATATTCCAAAATTTAATAGCCTTAGTTTCTTATTAATAGACATAGTTTCTTAGTTCTTGACAAAGATTTACAAAAATAGGTTTTAGTTTGAAAGTTGATCAACACTTGGTTTCCAATCAACCTGTTCAAGCTGAATACCTAAGTACTTTGGGATCCTCATGCACAGTCTTGCTGTTGAATAATCTCTTAAACAAACACACTTTCAGGCTGTACTCCTACACCACTCCTGTTTACTGACTCTATGCTATGGAATAAAAAAGTTTGAAATATGGAACATGTTAGAAAACTCTGGCTCCAGAAAAAGGTGGCAATAAGTATTTTTGTAGCGATGGATCAGTCTTCATACACTATTTTTTAGAAATGTTTGCCGTGAACTTCCTGTCATATTCACAAAATTGTATGTACAGATTTGAGAGACTGTGGGGGAAGGAGAAATTGTGTGTATATACACAAATATATACGTATGTGTATACATATATACATACCTGACAGCTCTGAGTAATCCTTTCAGTATCAAACATTCCTTGCAGGTTCCATCAGAGAAACACTCCCGTGGAAAAAAAACCACCACACAAAAAACCCAAACAAAACCCCAAACAACCAACCAACCACACACACCACACCAAAACAACAACAAAAACACCCACCCATCCACAACTAATCCAGTTCATTTCGTCGCATTTCTTTGGAAACACATTCATTCATTACACAATTAGTTTGAGTGCTTAGAAAGGTGCAAGATTCAAAAACCAGCAGCTTTCAAGTGCCAGATACCACATATGCTTGCTATTTGCCCTTTGTCACCTCAACAGTGTGCCTCAGTGATAAATCAGAAAAAACTCGTCCAAAAGAAAAATGCAGTCTGTATTTTCATTCAGCTTTTAGCTTTTCTGCTGAAACTGATGACATGGACACTTGGACAAGTTGCTTTAAGTGATTTTTTTTATCCACTATATGCTGCACAGCTAGGAAATAAAGTCTGCACTAGCTCCTCTGGTCTGTCCAACTAGAGCTGGGCTGCAGAGAAAGCTCTCAGACAATGGGGATCAAGACACCTTAATTATCTGCCTCAGCCTTCAAAGAGTTCATAGCTGCTAAGAACCTTGTTATTTGACTCTAGAACTACTTAAGAACTGGAGATTTCAGGATGTTATACACATGAAAGATGATGTCTGATAAGGAAATCAGCTTAGTCATTAAAAGATGCAAATGAGCAGTCAGTGACAGCTGCTTCTGTTGATATCCCATGTGAAGGAATCTTTTATTTTAGTTCATAAAAGTCAACTGAGAGCCTTGAGTGGGGGTGAGACATCTTTTTATGGCAGGAAATTAATATTGAAGCATTTAACCATTAAATCATACCATTAGGGGAAATAATTAGCCACTTCACACAGACAAGACAAGCTACGTATCAAAAGGCAGTTTATGAACTATTGTAAAACATTTCATTTGAATGAATGGGGTGTACCAGAACAAAGATGGCAATCGCATTTTATTTCCATGCTTAGGAAAAGTTTAAAAGGACCGTGAAATAAGGCTTCATTGAGGGCCTACTCAGTTTTCAAGACAGGATTTATCTTTGCTTAATCCAGTAAAAACGATTTGATTAAATGTCACTGATAAATGGTCTTCTGGAAAGGCTGGGGGGTTCAACCAGTTGATGTAATCTACTGTTTCGCACATAGATTATTCTTCAGCTATGCAAATTCGGTTCTGTCAAGGAACATTAACACAGAGATACAATCAAACAAAGCAAGCAGTGAACTGAGCGAAGGAGGGGGCAGAGATAATCACACAACAAAGCTCCATGTAGAGAAAAGTAACATTTAAGCACATCAGAGCAATATTCTGACATATGCGAGTGGAGCATGAGGTAGTTTGTATCCTTGCTTGACATACTGCTATACCAGGGACAATACAGTCTCCTTTCCCCATGTTACCAACTTTAAATACAATTGTTACTCAAGTCCTACATGTCATACTAGGGATCAAATACCCTAAATGGTATACCACATATAGAAAAGTCACAAAATAAGCCACAACCTGGATATTATTTCTAAATATGAATTGTCCAGCTCTTCTGGTATACATGTGAAAAGACATTATCAGACTGTTCTGCGGTGTATTTCAAACTCAAACTCTGTAGAACCAATTCTAATTCTAAATCAACACACAAAATGAATATACCCCTCCCCAATTTAGGGCTTACCTACCTTCAAGAATAGAGGAAACTCACTAAAAAAAAAAAAAAAAAAAATATCTGAGGCTTCTAACAGTCAAATGTTTGTCTCAGTATTTGTAAACAACAGAAAAGAAGGGCAACACAACTTCCCCCTCATTCATTTACCTGAATTGCAATACCTTTCATTTATATTTTTTGTTAATTTTGCACACTGTAGAATCTTGTATCTTGGCTTCTCATAATGTATCAGTCACAATTTTATATCCAGCATCATCATGCCTACCATTTTGTTAAGCTATAATGAAAATTCAAGCCGGCTTGTAGGAAGTCATTCATCTTTACCCCTAAAATTGTATTTGGCTGTCATCTCAAAAAATTTCCGTGCAACATTAAAGATAATGCAATAGCACAGTAACAGGGAAATTACTTTTCTTCTTAATGCCTCATTACTGATATTGCTAGTATTGTATATCTGCATCTGATACAGAAGGTATCTCAAGGGTAGTTTTAGGAACACAAATGATAAATAATTTTGCCCTCATTTATCTAACAAGAAACACATACAGATTTTCGTATTCATAAACCATTACAAGTAATACCAAATGCCATATTCTTTGATTGCCTCATGATAAGATAGAAGTCATCATTATAAGTGTCCAGAAACTTCCCTTATCAACAGCAATAATAATTTGCTTCCCATCCCCCATCAGCTACCTTAAGTGTTGCAGCAACTAGTTTGTTCATTTCAAGTCAATGCCTATGAAAGGTGAATGAAATCACTTAAGTTTCATTAAATGAACCAAATGTCACCTTTATTTAATGCTTCATAAAATATTAAGGGAAATAATAAAGCCTTGGAAACTACATTGCACTAATTGTGTATCAGTAGAAACAATGCTGTAATGAGAAGATTTGAGATTTAATCTTGATTTTCATACCACACTTCCCTGGTTTCAGAATGAGAACTGATCCTCCCAATACACTGCTTATTATCTTAGCATGTAAAGTTGAGGAGTGGAAAGAAATCACAATGCTTATTCTGTTCCACTACTTTTAGATCCTATTCCACTAAACGCATAAAGACAGACAGACGCAGTCTTCAGTCTGTGTTCGAACAGTACCGCTTTGAGAGTGTGGTTATACTGCACAGGCACGTACCAAAAGATTTTTCTGTTATGACTGTGCTATGCAATGCTCTGGCAAATAGAAAGATGATGATACTTACATCTATTGTCTATACTCCAACCTATGGCTCCTGGTACATCTCACACAAAACACTCCAATTTAAATTTTTAGAACTCATTTAACATCAGTAAGAACACTCTCCAATGAAAAGTTCATTCAGTAAAGTTTAAAAGACCAAGATTTGAAGTTAGTATCACAGCTTCTTTTAAACCACAGAGTTTAGGAAATCTGAACATGTCCGTAAGTCCTTCCAGGGGAGGTAGTCTTTTTTCACATATCACAGCCCTTCACTTATATCAGATGTCCAGAACCAATACTCCTTTCTTAAAACATGCCAAAAATAGAATAAAATCATTTCTTAACATACTACAAAATTATCTTTCCTACCGACGCATTCAATTTCAAATATACTACAGCATGGCATTACCTATTGGAAAGTCCTATGCTCATTAGTTACTCCACAATGTAGTAAAATTGTGACAAACACAAAAGATGCACAAAAAGTACATAAACGTAAGTCTTCAGTACTATAACCATCATTTAAACACCAAAGAGCAATCATTTGTCGTCTCATTAATAAAAACATCGTTTTATTCCACCAAAACTTAGTAGTTTAAGAGGATTTAGAACACTAACTTAATATACCCTAGCACTATATTCCTTTCAGAATTTCTATTGCACATTCAATAAACAATACATAAAATCAGTTGTATACAACCAACAGTATATTTCCATTACAGAAAAGAAAGAATAGAGAAAGGAAAGGCTGAATAGTTATGCCAAAGTGTGCGACAAAGAATTTTAAAACTATCTGGATAATTTAACTACTTATTTCTCATACTGACAAAAATAGATTAAGTGTTCTCTTATGGGGAATGTACTTTCACTGTACAATTTCAGGAAAAATAAATGATTTGTAAATATTAGCTAAACCCGATACGTATTCAATCGTATAGATTCACGTTTCTTGAAGAGAAATTGCCTCAACAATTACACTAAGTTAAATCAGTGTGACTAAACAGAAACCTAATACTGTGGGAACACAGTCTGTACTTGTCTTGAGACTCAAAGGAGAGTTGTGCTTTAAGAAGTTGCCTTCTACCTCCTCTAAGCAGAGATCATTTAATGAAGATGTTCCTGAACTAACATCTTCACCAGGTGTTAGCAGCAGAACACAATGCTGTCAAGGGAAAAACTTCAAGCAAGATTCCCAATCTTGTTATTAAAAATAAGACATTTCCAGTAGAAGGGAAGTTAACATTAAAATCTTGATTAAAATCAAATCAAGTGCCAAACAGTTTTGAAGTTGAACGGGACAATGTTCTGAACTGAAACACATTTGCTGCTTTCCTTCTCCTGACACTAACAGGAGACTATCAATATTGCTCCTAAATTAAGCAGCTCGGTTGACTAAAGTGATGTGCGTTCAGTTTGGAACTCCCCACTCTATAACGATTTATGATTTGTGCTGTTAGCAGAAAGGAGACAAACATTTCCAAAATAACGTAAGCAAAAATGTATTTATACTATATATTAGACTTCATGTAGTGTTTTGGGGTCTATCTGGAATTTTCTATATTAGAAACTGCAACAGCACAGTCTGTCCTTACGCCTGCATTGGTTGTTACATACTGGAAGATGTGGTGTGCATGAAGTTGAAACTTTGGCTTCAGTTCAAGGAATAAAGGAACAACTGCTCTATCTCCTCTCATTTAGCAAAGATGGTTTATTTATTTAGGGATTTTTTTTTTAATTTAGAAAAATAATAGAGTAATTACTATGTATAGATAGTATTCTCATTTGGATGGCTGTATACCACTCCATTCAGGTAAGAGGCACAAGCTGTAGTATTCTCCAGTATACAGCAAGGACCACGTGAAAGTGTTATAGGCACTGTAATCTGTAGTGCTACAAAGGTGCTAAAAGAGCCTGTGTTCCAGTAGAACGTGAAATACTCCCCAAAGCAAACACATTTCTATTAACATAAAATGCATTTTTGCCAAGTCAAAATTACAATAAATACTTAGGGGAAAAAAAAAAAAAATGTACTACAGCTACACATTTGTGCTCTGTCTGGTCTTTTGACCTCTGTTGAGGTGTGAGGTATCCAGTTGGAGCTCCAACCTATTTCATCCCATTAAGACAGAGCTGTGCGAACATCCA
Source organism: Phoenicopterus ruber ruber (assembly GCA_009819775.1). Taxonomy (NCBI): domain Eukaryota; kingdom Metazoa; phylum Chordata; class Aves; order Phoenicopteriformes; family Phoenicopteridae; genus Phoenicopterus; species Phoenicopterus ruber. The sequence continues at coordinate 6,147,228 of CM020221.1, forward strand.
GAGAAGCATACCTTAATGAGTGAGCTACTTAGAAAACTATAAAGGAAATTTAAACTGGAAAAGGACACAATGTTGTTTGAGGTGCAAATTTAGGACCCAGCCTCAGGAAAAGCGTATTTTAGTGGAATGTCATATACCAAAACCTACCATTTGGAGATTTTCCCCATTTTGTACTAACGCCAGAAATATACTCCTGCTTGTGAGGACGCAGAAGACTGCAGAATGCTAGAAGTTCCTATGAAGAACCTGCCAAAGATGAAAAACTTGGTTTAAATCCCACAACAGGACCAATATTTCACAGTCCTCACGTGGGGCAAACTTTGGAAAGCAATCACCAAAGCTTTGAATTCACAACAAAGATGGAGCAAGGGAAAATAGAACAAAGCCCAAAACGAACTGGCTCATGAAAATCTATTAGTAGCCCATGCTACACCTCTGTTCTGAGGCCCTGTTTTGTTCACATCACTGCTATTATTTTATGTTATGTTCTACACTGAAAACATACAAATAAACCTTCTAACTGACCATTCGTTTCACAGCTGGCAGCTTGTGCTCAGTCAATAAATGGCTTTATAATTCTAAATTCACACAGTAAAATTCTTAGTTCAACATAATCTGTTAAAAATTAAGTTACAGCTAAAATTAGGCTAGTAAATTCACAGGTAGCTCTCATAGCAGGACATACCCTGACTTTCTAATTTGGAATGAGAGCTACTGGGTGCTGTCAGTGGCAACTGCTAAGTGCTCATTATTTCTCAAAATACCTATTTGAGGTATCTAAAGAAGCTCCTAGAGATAGGCCTTTTGGATACACTGCAAAATCTGTGCTTTTTCTCACTTCCACCTTAGCTGTTTTACAATATAACCACAGTTGAGTTTCCATGGGTGCTTTCTTTACTCACTCCATTCAAGCAACAGAAGTCCGTCATCTCCCCCTGCCCTGCCCTAAGATGTCTGCCCTGTAAAAATTTCACTTCTTCCCTCCTAAGTCCTAAAGCACTAGTATAAACTGATGCAATTTGTGATTAGAATCCAAGCTCTGGAAATTGCTTAAATTTCCAAGTTCACATTACAATGGCCTAAATTCTGCTCCTTTATTCCTTCGGGTAATGTATCAGAAGTCATTAGCAGATGATCACAAAAAGGCCCAAATCAAAATATTTTCCCAGGCCAAGTTCCCAGTAGACAATAGAAGATCAGATTCAAAACATCTATGATGAGTAGGTTTTAACAATACAGGGTATTTTGTCATTTAATTTAGAACCGTTATTCTGTCTGTATAGATAAAAAAGGCATAGTCTATTTGGAACTGTCTAAAAAGTTATATTGTCATTTACAGTAGTATTTTATTATTATTGATTCACTCAGCTCTCAGGAGCACTATATTACTGAAATACTGGTGCTTTTGAGGCATTCACTCAGTAAAGACGACTAAGATTCATGGAAACATTTTCATATTTCCTTTATGCTTGGGGGGAAGGAAGAGAAAGCAGGATGCTGGGTAGGCACAGTGATGATACGAGCAATACCATAGACAAGGGGCAAGCCAACACACTTGCTGCATTTTAATCTGTTTGCTTGCCTTTGTTACCAGATCGGCAAGGCCCTGTAAGGTAGAGATGTTTTCTCTTAATTTAAGCCTTCCAGTTAAACACCACACAACAACAAACCACCTTTCCATAGACTTAATAAAAAATACATTGGATAATTTTGCTAAATTACCTTCCTTTCTTTTTTGATTTATCTTACAAATGTCATCTTCCCCATTTCTTAGGCAGATGAATGCGCAGGAACTCAGAGAAGCCAAGTTGCAAACATATTCCACACTTCAATGGCTGTTACTCAATACATCTAAGCCATATCTATTTTATTTCCAGATTGTCTATTTATAACCACCTCCAAAAAGTGTTCAATGTACTTGAAATTTCAACTTTCTAAAGGCAGGAAGAAAGTCTTATTAAGGGGGGGAGGGGGAAGGAATATTTTGATTAGGAAAAATATTCATGTTGTACCTCACAAACAACATTGCAGTGCCCAACGTGCCCGCAATGCTCTTGGAGCCAAGTTCCTTGAAAAAATCCTGTCTCCCATGGTGAAAAACATCATACATGCTTGCTACGTAATACTCTAACCAGCTATTGACTTGAATGACTCAATCATAACCACCCTTTTCCCATCTTCCTTATCCCAAGTGCTGATAGCTATACATCAGCCGCGCAGTAAGGCCATCTAGTTGGAACCTTTACCCTGGGTTCACACTATCCATCCCTTCAAATGTGTCTCGCTGTGTGTTGTCACTACAATACATGATTAAATCAGAGCACTAGAATCACAGCTAAAGCTCTAGGGGAATAGGGAACTTTTGGAGTGGGATTTTTGTTAAGAGAGAAGGTTAACTGACCTGTTTTCTCGCACAAAAATAAGAGGAAAACAGCCTTATAATTTTATGTGTATCCATCAACAAAGCTATAACCACCTTCATGAAACACATTCTGTCAAACTGGCTTCCTTTGAAGTAATCACTATTCTGAAAACACTGCACTGGGATCCGCCAGTGAGAAACTGTAGAGCGCTACTGAAGTGAGTTTTATGCCCGAGTATTGACGTACATTATGGAACCATCTGGCTGTCTTTGGAGTGCGTGGGAAGAAGCAGGTTAAGCTATTGGACAGAAACATCAATGCAGTGTGCTGTAATGCTCTGCAGCTAAAAGCATGTGGTAACGTAACCACTTGATATTCAAGAGACTGAGCTCACATACAGGAGGAACAAAGAACAACAAATACGAATCAAGCTGTTAAGCTTCGAATTTGTTCCCCCTTAAGGTAGAACAGCACCAAAACTCTCTAGTGGTAAATATAAACGTTTATCCTGAACTATATTTTTTAGTATTTCAATCATCCATTTTTAAAGCATTTTAACAATTAAACTACACCAGATTCCTGCAAAGCCAGTTCATTTTTCGCAACAATTAGATCACCTAGCCAGCACTGCCAAAGGCATGCACTCAGAAACCAGAGGTACAAGATCCTAGGATGCCCAGTGCTACTAGATTTTTCCAAAGATGATTCAGAAAGATGCATATTGGTTTATACTGGAAATTAAGGATAAGTGTACTGTAACCTTATAAGAGGAAGAAGTTTGAAGATTAGCATCTCTATACACACCAACAGAACAGGTTTTCTTCAGCATGCAACACTAGCATATGTTATGGTGCTTCAACAGATTTCCTTACAGTACAGACAGGTAGATATCCCACAATTCAGGCAAATCATTCAATTAAAAAACAAAATGAAAAACTGAGCTGTTTTAATTTCAGTTCGATAGCCTTCCTTCTCTCAGACAGACTTGTATATCACTTCTACACGTTGAATCAAAGCATTGGAATTAGACTCATATTTTCATTATCTATGTAGTTTTCAATGTACCTCTACATTTTCATACAAGATTCTTTATTGCAAGATCCCATGGGGTGGTTCTTTTTTGCTACATATTTAATTTTTTTCTAATACTTCTATTTTTATCTTTTTGTTCTTCTACAACTTCTTGAAAGCATGTTCATGATTCTTGTTTAGAATGTGCCAGCGTATAGTAGATGCAGCCAATTCTCTTCTCCCTTTCTCCACTCCCCCAGCCTGTATCCATTTATCCATATGCCTTTCCTAGAGAACACAGTAAGTATACCTGACTGCTGTGTGGATTCACCTAGAGTTTTTATGGAAATTGCACTTGCTGCATTTTTGACTAATCAATAAAAAAAAAATCACTTAACATCTCTGCTTCTCCTCAGCCCTCAACTTCTGCGACAGAAGGCAGTGGTCACGTTCCGCTTACTCACTAAGCTCGAAAGATGGACTGCCACGTCCACAGACACCCTCACTGAATTACAGCTTCTTTACTATCACTGCTTTTTACAACTGGTTGCCATGTTTGTCCCCCTAGCCACCCCTTTTTTGGGGGTGGGCATCCAGCTCCCAATAAACTTGTAAAACGTTTCACCACACTTTAGGGTTTGTTTCACCTGAGAGCAACAGTTAAATACAGCACATTTGTGCATACTTCCATGCACACAGTGTGTAGAAAAAGCAACAGCTGATGCATCCCATTTATCTGTAGCATATTTTGCCATTTCTCTCCATATCTCATCAAGAGAAGTTATTGAGCCCTGGTGCTGGGTTAAAAATTCTTTTGTCTACCATACCTGAGTGTAGCTAATACAGCCAGAGATTTTATACCACTTGAGCAGATACTCTGGCAGTTGTTCTTGTGCAATACACACTGCTGTAGTAATACAACTCAGGCTGGAAATATTTCTTATTGGGACTGTTGCACTTGTCTGCTTTTCGACCAGAAGCTCTGTGCTGGACTTTGGAAAAAAAACTCATTTATAATGAAGGAAGTGGAAATAACGTTTTGATATTGATGCAACAGTAATAGTCACAAAAAACCCCCCACCGACTCTCAGTGGTCCTTCAACCCCATGTCTGAGAAGGTACAGAATCAAGGACGAGAAATAAGCAAAAATAAGATGCATTAACAGCTCTGTTTTAAAATGTTCTTGGTACACATTCTCAGTAAGATCCATTCAATTGTTGCATATAATGATTAGATTCTGTTGACTGTTTGCAACCAAACTGAAAGCAATCTTTTAACCTCATTGGTTTTGCATTTAATTTATTTTTTCTTAATTTGTAACCCCATTTTGGCTACAATATCGGCTGTTAATGCAAAACCTAGGTTTTGGTGACCCACACATGACAGTTACTTAAAGCTGGCTCTCAAGATCATGCATAAGAAAGGAGAAGAACAAATCTTGACCAGCGCATCTGAAAACTGTTTTCTGAATGCACCAATAATTTCAATTATGCATGTGTACCAATTATGCATATTTTCTGTATTCACCAATGACCGTTCTTATCTGTAAGAAACCACGCAATGGCCTTGAGAGAAAAACACAAACAAGGAGCGGAGGAAGATGTATTGTTTCACCCAAAAGAAAGTTTTGGTACAGCTAGATGTGGCTGAAAAAGCCTCAAACTTCTATTTTCAAATTTTAAAAAGGAACATTAAAAAAAAGTGTTTTTCCACTGAGATGTTGTGATCTTACAGTTAAGATTATGCATTGCTTTGAAATGAACTGTCACTAGCAGCATAAAGCTTTGTTTGCATCAATTATTAAAATTAATGACAGCATTGTTACTAAAATAAATCACAACATTAATGAGAACAAAACACTGTTTCAACAGATTTTTTTCAAAAGTAAACCAGGCTCACATTTTCAATATGCTATATAGTAATTCAATTTTTAATGATACCAATATAATTTCTAATAGACTTATGGTACATTTTCATTGGTTTATTCAAGAAGAGTTTTAAAATCTCAAACAAATACTAATTTCTAAATCCCATTATTCTACAAACCAACATTTTCACCTGTTAGGAGTGACTCATTGAGATTATTGATTAACTACCTAAAGAGAATATAGATCAATTTAGCTGGTTACCTGAAAACAAAACGTAATTTTCACAGAAATACTGATGTAGTAGCTCCAGATCTTTACATATACTTACGCTTCATCTGGCACAACAGAGGACTCACTAACCAGCGTTGGACTGTCATGTTAAACTTGTCTTAGTTTATTTCCAATGTTCCTTTTTACTCTTTTCCTCTGCTACAACAATACAGATTTTAATAATTCATTTTCATATCTTGCACCCTGTTAGCATTACGCTGCTAACCTAAATCAAACATTTGAAGAATATGTATGGCTAGAGGTAGCTTTGTGTAGATTCTGCTTAATACTATAGTTCGGGAATTATGTTCAATCAATTCCTTCCATCACTGAAAATAAGAACATTTGCACACTTTTTTCCATCCAGTTCTACTTTTCAAATCGTAGTAATGTTACCGCACATTAACATGCCCTTCTCTATTAGCTTCAGCGTCAGGTTAGCATTGATAGTTAAAGTTTAGCAGCTTCTTTGAGAATCGCTGACCCTACACAAATCGCGTTTTTAGTTTCTCTCTTTAGTTGCTTTCAGCACCAGAATACACACAGCAAAACAAATAAGTGTATTGTGCTTTCATTCAATTCTCCAGAAGTTGTACAATTCATGGGATGGAGCTGGTTTTGGCAGACTAAAGTTGTGGCTAGACAAAAAGAATTTTTTTTCCCCTCCAGTAGTAACTGGCCTTTGTTCTAGCAAAAATAGTTCTTGTCTAGTCACAGTGATTTTACATTGCCCTGGAAGAATTCTGGGAGCTATGTGCAGGATGAATGTAGTACAAATAGCTTCCAGGAAGTTATCTGTCTGCTCTGTAAAAAAGAAAATTGTATCTGATCAAAATAAAGGTTCACGTGGCACAGTACTTTGTCTCTGGTAGAGTCTTGGTAAAGAGTGCAAGAACAAATGAAACCCTGCAATTGCCATTTGGAATTCAGGGACATCCTAAGCCAGAAGTGGTGTGTTTGTATTTAAAAGCTCTCAGTGAATTTTCTTGACATTAATTTGCCCAACCATTTTATGCAACCATGCGGGATCTTACCATCGCAGCATTCTGTGGCAAGGAACTCCACAGCTCAGCAATGAATTTTAAGAAAAACTGTCTTAGTAGAAGTTCCTCCAATGCATTTATCCAGAATGGATATAGATGGTGTTAACAGACAACTAGTACCACCACCACCTCCTGAGACCTGGTCAGGCAAAGACTCATTAGATATAACGTGTCTCAGAATTTTGTTCTGCACACAAGTAGTTTCCTAGGTGATAAGTTACCCTCTGTATAAGCAATGTAACACTGTTATAGAATCATAGAATTGTTCTGGTTGGAAGAGACCTCCAAGATCATCGGGTCCAACCATTAACCTATCACTACCAAGTCCCCCACTAAATCGTATCCCTTAGGGCCTCGTCTAAACATCTTTTGAATACCCCCAGGGATGGGGACTCCACCACCTCCCTGGGCAGCCTGTTCCAGTGCCCAACAACCCTTTCAGTGAAGAAATTTTTACGAATATCCAATCTGAACCTTCTCTGGCGCAACTTGAGGCCATTTCCTCTTGTTCTGTCGTCTGTTACTAGGGAGAAGAGACCGACCCCCATCTCTCTACAACCTCCTTTCAGGTAGACAGCTTCAATCATCTGCAGATACAGCACTACGGATTCAGATAGCTAATATCTATACAGCACCAACAGGATTATGTGATGAAGTTAGGACCTAGACTCAGTTATAGGGAGGTACCATGACCCTGAATATACTTCTGATCTTGGCAAGTTCCTCGCTGCACGCTAAGAATATTCAGTAGCTTAAAGTAGAAAGTTTATTCTCAAAATATTTGCAGCAGAAATACGCCTAAATCTGTGAAGAAAAATGGAAGTGACAAAAATAGAAAAATTTTACCCTTAGATGTAAGCTTTTATTTGACTTGTGAGCATGTATATCTGAGGGGAGGATCTGATCCACAGCACTATCAATACCGTGATATAGTCCAAAATTAGATCCTAGTAAAGCAATTTGCAAATTCCTAAACATTGTTAAACTAAGTCATTATGATACACCCACCAATGCAGACTTACCTTACAATTTGTTTAAGACTATACATCACGCAATGCAGCATTAATACAATTCACTCAGTGTGCATGGATTTCTTCCAAAGCAGGAACTATACTCCTACAGAACTTTTCCAGCCTCTACTGCTAAATATCTCCAAGTCTTGTACATTTGTTCTTATTCCAAAGGAAGATGAATACAGTTAAGTAAATTGTACATTTCTAATTCATAGAATCACCTTTACAATGAAATGAAATTTCAGGATTTTTAGTATAAATTTTCCATTTAAAAGCCAAGCAAGGATCTGTATTTTCATGATGACAATGTCATTGATTCTGTAAGGGGGGAGGGGAGGGAGTGGAGCTGAGTTTCAAGATCCTAGGTGAGACAGAATCAAGTCAACAGATGTCAAATATGTAAGATTTTAGGAAAGTTCAGATCTACATCCAAGTTTCCTGATTAGTCATTTAGCCTTAAAAGAAATTCCACAGAAATTTGTAGAGTTTTTCCCCAAGATGCAGTTCCAAAATTTTGACCTGCATCTTTATCGCTCATTTTTAGAGAGGTTGAGTAAAAGCTACCAATCTGTATAAAAGGGAAAAATAGAAGCACCTTAACATGCTTTAGTGTTCCTCTGTATCATTATGTTTTTATGATGCTCAATGAACTGCCTTCCAAGCTGCCTGTAAACTGAGATTCTCTATTTATTTTGATATGTGAAGGCCTTAGAGAGGAGTGTAATCAAATGCTTTTTTGACCCACATTCAGTTGCTCCAAATAATTAATTATAGAATATGTGTAGTCAGATGTCATATAACAGATTAAAAGGTAATTAGCAGTCAGCTCAATTTAAAAAAAAAAACAGCCTGGGAAATTAAAGAGAATGCCATTTTAAAGGTTAAATGTTAATCACAACTGAACGAAGATGTTTGTCTACTGAGATACACAGTGAACTCCTCTGATTTGGGACAGCGTCAGTGTATTTCTTCCTAAGGCCATCCTCACTGATGAACGTTTGGCTACCACAGCTAAAGTTAATTCCTCAGATTTTCTTCAAATATACAGCAGACAGACACAAATTGCAGAGATATCCTTCATCTTAAACAGGTTTGAAGATAAGCAGATATGGAACTTTTACACATGCTCTCAGTATGCTCATGCACAACTTCGACAGCAACTGTTCTCCTACCCACCAACTAAGATGGGGTGGGAGAAAATATTACACGTGTAGGTGGAGTGATAAATTTAAGTTAGCTTCTTTTCTGACCTCTACTGCCTCTGAAGCAAACACCTTAGGACTCTAGTGCTGTTGTCTTTGCTAGCACAACTATGCAATTTTCCAAAACTCAGGGCCAGCAGATTCTATTTGCTTTTACTCAGCAGATTCAGTTAAATATTTTACCCACAGTCCTGTGCATTGACATGCTGTGACAGGAAAACCTTTTCAAAATCGACATTATGGAAGCAAAGCCCTCTTGTACAATCATATAGACTGTTTTCTTTCAAGTAAAGGATTGACTGCAAATGTCTTATTTCCCAAGGATACCACAGGCACATCAGAAAATGCCCGTAGTCTGCTGCAACTTCCACATCTAGGAGAAACTCTCTAAAGTTTTTCAGTTTGCCACGTCTTTGGGCATTTTCTTGTATTAGCATTATTTATTAAAGAATACTCAAGTATTTACTAGACAGCAGCTTACACTGAACAACATTTTTTGTACCTAATTGCCAACTAGTAAAACTAATACTCATGAAGTAAACTAGGACAGTACAGAATTTTCTTGAATTATAAAATAGTTCCCAATACTTCAGTGTATTTTGAGATCATCTACTGAGTAGGGCACACAGTAAAACACATATGCATACACAGATTAGATTGCAAAAAGGATGGTATGCCATGTAATGGTGTTCCAATTCAGTAACTGAAATGCACTCCAGTGAATAAACATGCATGTATTAAAAAAGAAAAGTTTAACACTGCATTGTTACCCTAAGATAACTATTGTATTAGAGAAATCAAAGTCTTAAGAGCATTCACGTGACAAATACACTGAGAGGTCTCCGATACCCTAGACGCTGTTCAATTTTTTTTAATATTGAGCATAGCAAGGATTACAATCATCTATACTTGTGCTCAAAGTTAATTCTCTGTGGAAACTGGAATCTGAGGGGAAAAGGAGAAGCTAATTAATATAAATTACAGAAGCAAGTGACAGGACTGTTGAATTCTTACCCCTGAAAGAGGAGACAGACCTCCTGAACCAAAGAAAGTCAATTAAACACTAAAAACAATCTGAATTAATGGACACCCCTGTTGCAGATGCTTACTGATTCAAAAAAAGAGGACAAACTGATAAACTTGAGCAGAGGGATGCCTTTGCTTTGTGCTTTGCAAGCAGATACAAGTAAACCTTGTCAATGCTCCAGGACAGGAGAAAGGCATCCATAACCAAGCAAGGGTAAGAGGCTAGCCCGAGATTAATGGACCATGACTCTTATCCTCCCTCCTGCACTAGGTATATTTGTTCAGTTACAGTCACAAACAATTCTTTTTCAACTGGGACCAGGTGGAGAACAAGCTTTTATTTTTCCGCAGTGTGCTACCTACACACAAGCACGTGACAGGACTGCGCAGATAGTGGGTAATAGCCAGCAAATGTGAACTGCTTATTGACTCAACATTCATTTTCTCTATATTGCTTGCTGCCCTGAATAAATACCACATCTTGCGAAAGGTGGCTGGTTAACTTTGTCATTATCTCCAAATGATATTAGAACTTAAGATACTGACTAAATTTGTACCAAAACTATTACTTGACTGCAAAGGGACATAAGACAACAGTCACGTTGGGAAAGCAGACGGACATAGGCTATTGCTCCAGAAGAAGGAAATCCCTTAAACCTCCAGGCAGTCCCTAAGCGTGGCACCCTTGCAATGCTGCTCACAGTAAAAGAGACCATTCACACTCCTGTGTAGTTCCATTGATCAATTTAAACATTGTTGACACTTGAAAAGTAAAGGAGTGATTTGCCTGCAGCAAGATCACTTCTCTTTAACCATCCAGGTCTCAACACAAGCTTTCTAGACTTTTTTCTAGATATTGACAATATATGCCACTATAGAAATACAGTTTTCTTGTGACTTACATCAGAAAGTAAGACATCTCAGGAGGAAAATTATATAAATTAATAATCACAAAGGCAACGCTGGAGTTTTGAGTGAAAAAGTTGTTCTTCCTCTTCTTCTTTTAAACTTTTTTTTGATAATAAAACAAAAGAAGTCATTGACTTTCTAACTCATGCTATTGAATTAATATGTTCTTAAAACAGTAGTACTTGAATTTGCATTAACACTGAAATTACTCTTAATAAATACTTAAGGCACACGCTGACATTATTATCCCTAATGCTATTTTTAAATACCCACAAAAAAGTTCTGTTTGCCGAGCTACTGATAGCATGGCCAATATGTGAGGATGCATCCAAATCCTACCAAGCAGCAGCTAATCCTGGGGAGCTCAGAAGAGGATCGCCCTGGAGGCAGCAAATCCTGGTTCAGAACAGCAGAACGTATATCCCTGATGCTAATAGCTCCCTTCTGCTGGAGACAGAGCTGCACTGCTAAAGCACTATTCGCATTCATGTTCATTTAGGTTTTCTTGTGCCTTTCTAAGCAACAGACAACACATGGAATTTGGATCTAGAAAGCCTTCAAAGCAGATTCCAGTGTTGGGAAGCTCAGAAATATTTTGTCAACTCTACTCCTTGAACCATCACAAGAGCTTTGGGCACAGGCTGTATTTACCCTAACAACCCTTCCACCCCTGTAGTCCAATGCCAGCCTGGCAGTAACATACACCCACTGCCTGCTGTGGTTGAGGTGGCTGGTGAATGTCCCTGCTTTGCCCAGTCAGAGAAGGAAAGAGAAAGGAGTGAGGATGCCCTCAAAGGGCAAGCAGGGACACTCACTGGGTACGCACCTTCAGAGGCACACAGCTTTCTCAGCAAGAGCTGCAGGACATCTTTCTTCCTCCTGTTGCTGTGCAGACTGATAAGAGCATGCTGAAATCTCTTCGTTTCAACTCATGCAGTGGTTGTCAGGCAAATTATTTTAAGATGATGCAGGCGAGCTTCGCTTGAAAGAAGCAAAGCTGCTATGGGAACCCTAAGGATTGCAAGGACAGGAAACTAGGGAAAAAACCCACAAAACAAAACAAACACACAACACCAACCAAAACAAACAGGTGAACCAGGTAAAAATGCAGGTGAACTACTCACTGGTTTAGTGTCAGTCACACCTCTACCAGCCTTAAGCACAGTAAGGTACATCCAAAGGTCCCATTAATAAGCTGTATTAGAGGGATAGGAAGTCTAGCGTATTGATGGGATGCTTTATTAATCCAAAACTGTAACAGCATTAACTTAGAAAGTCTCTACACTTCCAACTGAAAGTGGTCAATACCTTTCCAATTCACACTGCCACATTTTAATTAAATTATCTTATGGTAAATATACTAAAACCTCCATTACTTCACGGCATTTCAATTTTAGCTTTCAAATTCTCAGACTCACTCCTGAAAGGTAAGCTTGGAAAACAGTGCCACCTAATGCTAAAGAGCATAAAAATAGGAGATTACTGTAATAACTTTAAAATACAATGTTGCAAATTTGTTTTACACTGATTTTCCACACAATTCTCTAATATTCAATTATAGCTTAAATAAAAGGTTAAAATGCATCTGTCAAATAACATAACAGATTTGGAAAACAGCATTGCTAGTTCAAAAATATCTTTTATGAAAGTAAGAACATCTAATTCAGGTGATAGAGAAGTACTTGTGCTTGAATAGCAAATTCCAAAACCACTGCATTACCTTCATGTTGTTTGAGAGTGCTAGGGAACCTGAGGATCTGTTCCCAATTAGGTCTATTCCTAATCAGTAAATATGACAAACAACATTACCTGCAAATCATGATACTGAACAGCTCTGAACAAGATGCAGAATAGTGTTGTCATTAGCCACAATTTATAAAAAAAGATAATTTATGGGAACAGCATGAAGACCATTCCATAGTGTTCTTGATTAGCTTCGTACAGTATGTGCTTTTAAGTGCTCTTTTGCCAAACTTCCTGATACAGGAAAAGCAAAATGAGCAAGATCCTCATCTGCACAGAAAGAAAGAGAAGGAACATGCATTTTCTAGGACAACTATCTAGACATCTATCAGCTTCACGTAGTCTGGAGTGAGGGCTTTCCTCTCAAGACATTTTGCCAAACAGCTTCCTGAAGTTGGTTCTTAGAGTAACGAGGTATGTGCAGAACCAGCAAGACTGGGTTTGTTTTCCATAATCTATGTATTAAGAACTTTATGCACATAAACATTATACTGAATGAAGCAAAGGCAGCACAGTAGTGACAAAACGGGAAAGTTCTTTGCAAGTTTAATGAATATGACAAACCAAGAAAAGCTTCTTTATAATCTCAAGTAGTTCACATTCTGAAATCCAGCCCAGAATATTAGAGAAATTCACAGTGAACTGAATTAATCTATTAATGTTGTAATGTATTAATTCAAATTACATGGACAACAAAGCATTTGCATGAATTTTCAGCTATTGAACTTTTAACTCCTTGTCTCATTTCAGATTGTGAGAAAAATCATTTCACTTAAAAATAGAAGCACTTTTCAAAAACATATTCAAATAATGCACCTGTACCAGATGACTTTCCTGCCAAGTCATTAAAACATTCAAGGTTCTCTCCATAGATACTATAACCTTCTGCTTTAAATCCTTCAATTAGATACTGTGTACAACAATACTCTTCTCCAAGCTAATTTGGTGAAATTTTTTTTTTTCCAGACATCCTTCATTAAAATCCCCCAAATGACACTTCTACTTTTTTCAATATTTATTACAGGACTAACCCAAACATAAAAAAGGAGATATCTTGCCACAACCACAGCCACTGTTTCGTAACCCTGTTGTGCTCAATGCTTTTACTCTGAAATGCTAATAGTTTCACACAACATTAATTTTACTTTACTTGAGAATTAGTCCTATAATCTTTAGCAGGCCTGCTAGGCAGATCGAGAATGGATGTGGATCAAGAAGTTTCGTTCTTCATTTCTTCCAACTGCCGTGGAATGCAATGTTACATTAATTAATTGTGTGGGGCTTCAATGATGTAGATTTTCTTTATTGAGGTAAATACCATCCTGGATTTAATCCTTTTATTTATTTTCTTTCTTTTCCAAGCATACGTTAAATATCACGCTGCATAGGAGTGTTATTATCACAACATCAAAGCTTTTAGGTTTGGTTCTAACTTAATTTTAATTAAATTCTCACACACACACAAAACCACAAAGTACTTTTCCCAACATGGATAATAAGGAAAGAGACCGTTTTGGAGGCTCAAGGTAAGCGCTTGCCTTTGAAACCAAAACCATGTTAGAAACATCACACAAAAGCAGACATAGCTAAACAGTGGCTAAAAAGTAAGACGACATCCTTCAGAAAACTGAAGGTTTGTCCAAAGGAAATAGAAAGGATCATAAATTCTGGCAGGCTAGGTGTAAGAACACAGGCAAAGAAAAAGGACACGAAGTGTTTCAGGATCAGCTCTAGAGCCATAAAATCTAGTAATATATCCTTTTTCAGAAATATCAGGAACAGAATACCTGTCTAGGAATCTGTAGAAGCAGTTATTGTTCAAGGTATAAAACGAGTGCTCAGGGAAGATAAGGTTATTGCATTAAACAAAAATTATTTTTTTTTAATTAATTTTTACTGTGGGGCAGCTTAAAAAGAGATTCCCTTACTGCATCCCCGCATAGTAGAAGGCATACCAGAGGATTTTATCCCCCCCCCCCACCCCCCAAATCAAAGGGCTGCTGGAAGACACTATAATAAGAGAAAAGAACTTCTACTTTGAACACTCTAAACAATAACAAGTCACTAGGCTCAGGTAGTATTCACCTACGACCTTCTGGACAAAATCTACAATGAAGTAACTGTGCTGTGTAATGTCTTGCTTAAAAGTGCCTGGCGACGAGAAGTCTACAAGGTCACACATAAGATACTCATTTTGAAAAACCGTTCCAGGAGAGAGAGGGAAGTATAGACCAGTAGATCTGATGTCCGTAGATGGAGAACTAGTAGAAACTGTAAGATAATTTGTGAGCACATAGATGGCTGTGATATATTGGGAAAGAGTCAACATGGATTGTGTAAAAGGAAGTCACACCTTACAGATCTATGGGAATTCTCTGAAGGAGTCAGCAAGCACATAGCTAAAGATGACTCAGTTGACATAATCTTCCAAAGAAGCTACAAGAAAGTAAGTTGCCATAGTAGGAAGGAAGGAATAGAGGGAAGCATTTACACGACTAAATAACTAGTTACCATTTATAAGTAGCTATAAGTGAAAAGTCACGGTAAACTGCAGTAAAAGGATGTTCAAAGTTTCCTTCCTTCTCCCCTCCAATTTCTTACACAGCCCAGTAATTTACCAGTGATTCTCCAGAGTTCCTCCCATTCCAAATCCCACTGCTCTAACAATGGTCTTTTTGCTGAAACCTCAGATTCCTTCAAAGTGAACTTCCTTCACCTTTTTTCAGGTGACCTCAAATTCCCAATCCTACCTTTCCTTTATGATCTCCAAAGATTGGTCCTCAAATCTATATAGTCCTAATGCTCAGACAGGCTTCCAAGCAATTGCACCAAAGCTAATGGATGCAAAAGAACTTGCTTTGTTTGTGGGCAAAGATCTACCTTTCCTCCAATCGTTCAGAACAAAGCTGTCCAAATCTAAGAGCACACATCCTTACTCTATTTTTCCAGAATGTGACTGTTAACAGAAGTGGCTACAGAAGATGCAGCTCTGCTTTAAGCTTCCTCACTTGCCTGTTTGCCTGGATAAATACAGAAATGTCTGTCTCCGTGAGTCAGCAGAATGCACCCAGCTTTCTCCTTGCAAGATAATGAACTGGTCACAGGACAGGGATTTTCAGCAGACAATGTCAATGTCACCACAGTGAAGCACAAGATAAAAGAGGGGGAAAGGGAAACCTTTTGGTTTCTCTCTCAAATATTCTGTGATGGCATGACTGGACAAATTAGTAATGGTGTTAATTGAAGTATGTTTATTTCCCTCTCTGTCATATAAAAAGTGAATAAACCTAGGCATAATGTTTGGTTTAGTGCCCATGCAGCATCTACCAAAACAAGTATGATGAATGAAATGGTTTTAACAGTTCTGCAGCAAAGGCAGCTTTACTCTACTCACCGCTTGTACAATGTGTACTTAACACATGAATAGATTTTGCAATATAGGAATACACATTAATGTTGTGAACTTTGGTATAAGTTCTATACACTAGAAAATGTATGCAGGTTTGCCCTTCTTTCTATAGAAAAAACTAGTATAAATTATTCTGGCGGCTCATGGCAATTTTAAAATGGATTACCTCTAATACACCATGTTCCATTATGAATCATTAGAGGAAGAGTGTTTTGATGATGTATGTCACAATTTACAGTCTCTCTGATGAGGCAGATAATACACTGATGTAATGCATTCCAAGGATTTAGCAGAAAAAAAAAATCTACTTTTATTCTCTTTAAATGAATATACATGGCCATATTCTATGCTTGATTCACCCCTGCTGACATCAGAATTTATAAAACTACATATCCAACATTGTCATAGTGGCAGGAAAGGACAAGGACCCTGTCCAGCAATACATAACCAGCATGTTTATTTTCCTTGTATCTTCCCATGACCTGATATATCAGTTAAAGGACAGCCTTGATTCCCACTATTCAGCAACAGTACGATTGTTACAGCTCAACATGCACCTGACACAAGTGCACAGTTCATTCCCAAACCTCCTCATGTATGCACGCTACAGCCACTTGAAAAGAGAACCAAGAGATTAAAGCATTATAATACTGCAAACTAAACCAAAAGGAAAGATATCATAAGGCCTATTTATCAACTTGCCTCTCTAACACTTTAAGATCTATTCTGAAGAGATTATTTAACTTCAGGAACAAGAAAGGGGGAAAGCTGACGAGGATAGAATTTCAGACTCTGCTCTGTTGCTTTACCAGATAAAAGGGAAAATACCCTTGAATTTTACTGCGGTACAATTTTCTTTCATAAGTCTTTTACAACCTGGTAAATATTCAAATAAACAATGTTCTCGGTAAGTGTAACTGATATCACTCTCTGCAGTCAAAAGTGAGACTATAGCTCCTGAGCTCTGTAAACAACTTGAGCATCCTGATTTAGTTCTGTCTGATTAACAGCTTGATGTGACGTGGTTACGTGATATTCAGGATATTCGCTCACCTGTATTCAAATGTTTGCAGTATTATTCCTTTGCTGCAGTTTCATGTCCCATTCTAGAGTCTTCTCTGTAAAACCACACTGTTTGCTTCACCCAGGGATGGCTGCCCCACAGCTGGTCTAGATTCAGAGTGGGCTCAGTATGTTTTAGTGTTGCATTTGTTTTTGTGTGTCACACTATGATTCCTGGTGGCTTTAAAGCATCAGGGAAGATGATTTGTAAAGCAGAAGCTTCCAACTATCTTGCTAGTGCCACAGGTGTGACCAAGCAAAATCAGATGCAGATTAAAAGTGGAAGGCACAGGGGATTAGGATCATTAGCCTGCATTTCCCACTGTGCCTCAGCACTAACTCATACATTCCCAAAGGCAGCTGCCCTCCAATTCCATAACAATATACAGGATGCAGATGTTAGTCTTGCACATCAGGTCCTGCAGCAGACGAGAAGCTGAAGCACTGCTTGAAGCTGAGCTTGTAGCTCCTCAGTAAAACACTGAGCTGTGGATCTGCCCTTGTCACATCAGCCTACATAAGTCCAACATGCCCCATCATGTGATACAGACAGACAGCATCCCCTCATTCATGTCACGGCAGCCTACATCTCCATCTATCTCCCAAAGCCATAGGATTCATTTTTATAATTATACAAACATGACCCTATATAAGTTACGTTTTGCTTCACAGTAAATTTGCTCATCCTGTTTGCAAGTCCCTAGTTCTGGTATGGCCAGCTAGGGCACAAACACTGACACATCTGATACCATGGGGCATTGAAAATGGATTCTTCATTTTGATTATTAATCTGTCAAATTTACATTATTAGGCAAGTGTAACACATGACTGACTTCTAAATGCCCATCTAGTACATTGTTCTATCTGATGCAGTTATTAGTATAAACTAAAAAAGGTCATTGTAAATTAGTCATAGAGCAATTAGCCATGGAGAAATTCACATGTTGCACTGATTTCATACCCACAGTACACGGCTTTTTCAGAAGCTAATTCTAATTTAAGTTGTGACAAGATTGCACTGTCTTCGAGAACCATAATGAAAAGCAGTTCCTGTGCTCTGTTCCTTTGTACACAGAAGTAATAAGAGAACAGCACAGCAGATGTAGATAACCAAGGAGAATTTTGACTTCCAAGCTAAATAGAAAAGTGTTTATGACTTCTTAGGGTATCAGACATCTAAAGAGGAAAAACAAAATAAATGCAATGAGCAACAGGGAGATGATCCTTTACTGTTCAGCTAAAATAACACTAGGATTATAGCATCTGTTATTCTACTCTAGTAAAACTATCTCCATACCATTCTTCCTCTTGCATTTCAGGTGAAGTGCACAGAGATTATTCTATTGTAGAAATGCACAGGGACTCACTGAATGACTCTACAGCAGTAAGTACATACCAACACAAAATCAAGCTGCTTGTCTTTCTCAGATTACATCTTCCCAGTAATCCAGAACCCCATCAACAAGGCCATACTGTGAGTGTTTGTTCAGCATCTCCTCTGTCCTAGCTTGCCAGTTTCCTGTGCTCTTTCTCATTTTTTGGGGAAGAAATTTCTATTCCATTTAATGAGCCACATATCTTCAACCACAGCAGTCATTGCTTTGTGCAAATTTTCACAGCAAATGATTTCTAGGATCAACATGTCATCTTAATATAACTACCTAGCAGAAAGTGAAATGCATTCTTGCTAGTTTTACGTACTGCAGAAGTGATTAGGTCATATCTCAGATCATTATATCACTAACGATTCACTTCTAGTCAGAAAGGCATCAAACTCTTTCAACAGGAATTCAGCTCAGTGGTAACAGAATGAGAAGTTTGAGCCTGGTCTGAAGCTTTTCATGCTTTGAGCCTCGTTTATGAGCCCCATGATTTAAGCCTTGGTAGGTTCTCATACAGAAATACTGAGAAGGGATAGACAGAGATAATTAATTCAGCTTCACAGTACTACCTCCAGCTTATTTGTTCTTCTTTCTCATTAGAAGACTCATCAGAATCCACAAATATAAATCGATCTGTGAATTAAATTTGTTTCATGATAACAGGTAAGTATCCGCAAACAAGACTGAGTTTTACGTTAGTGTCATCTCCACCACAATCTCACAGAATAAACTGCTCAGTGTGGTCATGAAGACTCTGCCAGAGTCAGTTCCTTTTTCAAAGTATGCGGTTTTTCCTAAAATGCATGTCAATCAAAATTGGTTAGCCAGCCAGTCTCTGAGCTGTTCTAAGAGAAGAGCTGCACTCAGACACAGTTTTATCTTGTGCGTAACACTTCTTTCAAAGTGGGTTTTTTTGGTCTTTCTTTAGACTCTTTACAGATCTCCAACCTGTAGTTAAGAGTTCCTTCTATCGCCATACTGATAGAAAAGCCAACTTAGAGTTCCTCTTCTCTATCCCTGCATCCTCATGCTGTTAGCCACAGAACAAAATGATCACAGTGAAATACTTCCTTATTTTTGAACTAGATCAGTTTACTGGTAACATTGATCAGGCACACTCAAACTTACGGGATCTTTCCAGAAGCAAAGGAGGACAACAACTAGTAACCATAACACCAGGACTGTTTCAACAGCATTCCACTTTGTCACAATAAGAACCGACTGCAAACTGTAAGTGGACCCACCCTATACTGTGAATACCTCCAGCCCCATGCAGCAGGAACAAATATAGCAGCATATTTCTGTTACGTATCCCCACCACTACTTTCAAAAACAAGCAACAAGTTTAAGAAACAGGTAATTTATTACATCACACAGGGCAATGAAGTTGGAACAAGAGCAGTTCAGACCCCCACCGCCCTGAGGACAGTCAGGCACTGCAACAGGTTACGCAGAGAGGTTCTGCAGTCTCCATTCTACTTTTAGCAGTAGGTTGGACTAGAGCCCTCTAGAAGTCCCTCCCAACCTAAGTTATCCTATGATCTTATGATGCAACAAAACCAAATGTATCCTCGTTTTTATGGAATGTTTGCTCTCTATTCTTATACATACAACACAGCCTTTTATTCAGTGATAGTCATTGATGCTTTGATTCGGTTGACATAATTCAAACAAATATTTGCAGAAAACCAAATGAATTCAAAGAATGATCGGAGTACAGCTTCTGGGGACAAACATGTCATCTATAATAAGCAGGAAAAAAAAATGAGAAGCAGAGTCTGGACTAGCAACGTATTCAGAGAAATATATTAGAAATCTAAATATCTGTGCCCACTTGTCGCACATCATTTACAGACTGGCAGGAACAACAGCAGTCTTGACTTTCCATCAAAGCATTTTATACATTGCCAGTTGGGGGGGGGGGGGGGGGGGTGGACCTCTGATAAATCTGATGGAAATAAACGTGCAGACTTCATACTGAACTGAGTAGTATTTTTTCTGTATACATCAACAGTAAAAGTGAAGGAGAGAGCAAGAGAATAGTTGCTTTTTCATTATTACTTGGACTGAAGCAGTTAAGAGAGGGAAGAAAGGGAGACAGGTCTTTACTCAATGTTTCCTCTCTTTCAATTGCAAGCGGAATTAATGAATGATAGTCCTCCCAGCAGCCTCCTATTTTCCCTCCTCAATATCCTACTTGGAGTTTAAAGGTCTTTCTACAGATTGGTATGCTGCCCTTGCCATTTTCAGGGCACATTCTGCAAGAAATCGTTGCTTACTCAGCTGAATAAAAGCCTCTCTATGTCCACTGATAGGACATGGACAAATCTCCAACTATGGGAGACAAGATATCCTGAAGAAACACCCTCAGTACATTTCCAGCAAAGCCAGAATGGGGCCGTGACAAGCAGCAGACACAACATAACATCCTCTTTCAGATGCCAGGAGGAAAAAGAGCTAGTAATAAGTCTTACCTTAGATGCACCCTTCTGCTACTGGGTGCTTTGCAAATGTAGCTGGTTCCACTGCCTCAAGATGGAAAGATGCAAAAATGAATCAGCATTTCAGGCAAATGGTGGTGGTGATGAAGGGTTAAGGATTAAAACAAAGAAAACATTTCACAAGACAAGGCCTTAAGAAGAGGGGATTTGCTGGAGGCAAACGAGAAATAAAACAAAGGGCATTATTCAACCTCTGCAGATAATTAGCAAGACAAGGCACTGGGAGGAGGAACAAAATGACACCCTAAATCAGCCTAACAAATACCAAAAATAACCAAGAGAACAGAACTGATAAAAGATAAGGAGAACGTTACTTGTACTTTGAGTGATCTATCCTCATTAACATAGCAAAAACCTGCCCTCGGGTAGGGAAAAGCCCCCTACCCACAGAAGGCCCTTCCTCTCTGAGCATGCGCAGTAAAAAAGGAGGCTGCTGTGACTTTAAGTAGAAATGAGGCATGTAAGGACCGATAGAAAAGAGGGTAACCAAGCATAACTGTGAAAGTACTGATAACGGTTGCTCAAAACACATAAAATGTTTACCGTGTGTTAGCCAAGGGGTGCTAAGCTTTGTGGAGTTACCACCAAGCACCCGTATCTCTGCACAGACATGGAATAAACAAGTATCTCGACTCAGTGTGTGGATCGGCTCTTTGCACACCGAGTAAAAAACCCTGTTTTGGGACAACAGTGGCACATCCTTGACATCCAAGGTCCTAAACCAGGAGTTTACTTAGTTGCTTTTGGCACAGAGGGACATAGAGGACTGTAACTTATGGTGGGTAGTCTAAAGCTAAACAAAGAGTGGGAACATTGCCTTGCTCCCCAGTAGTTTTCCCTCAATTCTATGATTAGGGTGAGGTATTCCCCTCATTCAGATCTCTGACTTAAAAGGGGGGAGGGGGGGGGAGCAGGGGCATAGGAAGGAAAATCATATCCATCCTGGAATTTGAGAAGTCAAGCACAGTTTTACAGCTAACGCACAGATTCTGGACAGGAACTGTCTGAGGCTGTGACAGCTCAAAAGAAACATGTTCATAGAGCAGTTAGTGGGGACCCACTAACCTCTTCATTTCACCAATATCACTACCTAAAGTGACTGACCGTGCCCTCAGATCCTCTTTAAAAAGACTGCTAGCCTCAGGCAAAATCCCATTTGTTTCTCCTGCTTTTGCTGCATTCAACCCTACACAGCTAAGCTAACACCAAGGTCTGTGGGGTCAAGGAAAAAAAATACCCAACTGTGCTGTTATTCTGGAAATACCCACTTCAAAAGTTGTTTCTTACAGTTCTTTCAAAGAGTCTACTTTGCTCCAGGGCTGTAAGCAGTCACAGTGTCAGACAGATACTCACAAGGAAAGAGAGACCTGAAGGATGATGTCAGGAAACTACCACCAAACCAAAAGGATGCTCAATAAATGAGCATGGCTCAGAATACTTTTCGGGTGACTCAAAAATATTTTTTCAGTAGACTCAGTAAAACTAATATTGATTCATCATTCAGGATCCTGATGTAAGATTCAGATTTATCACATGGCAAATCATTTTAGCAAAACAGAGATTCATTGAAAAAAAACAATGACCAATAAGTGGCCAGTTTGTAAAGTGAGTCTAGTAGCAACAGCACCAAAATATTTTGCTGCAGCATATTTTACAACAGCTGTAATAGAGTAAATGCACAGGCAGGAAAAGTGTCTCAGGTAGAAGTAATATCTTTCACTAGACCAACTGGCATTCCTGGAAAATCCAAACAATATTCCAGACATAAAAGCCCTTCTTCATACCAGAAATAGAAGCAGCTGTTTCCAAGGTACGGCAGAACTGATCAGAGTTTAGGTATAGATCAAGTAGACCATCTTGTAAAGAAAGGTGAATTTAAAACAAAAAAACCTAGCAAAAAAAATATAACTTAAGATCATTGAAAACTTGAAGTCTAATCATGCTGAATGAGTATTTCTTGAAGAGAAAAATAATACCAATAAATATAGGGAAGTTCAGATACAACAACCAAACAGCTTATCTTGTTTTTCAGCATAGGACATACAAAGGAAAACATGTTCTCAGTAATGAGCACGTTAGACTTTCCTATTGGTTTAGAAAATTTGGTAAGAGTAGTAGTTCCAAAACCCTTTCAAAATTCTACATAAACAATTTGCCTTGCACAACCATTGCAGCTACAGGTAAACAGGAAACTCATTCTAATTCGGGCAAAACATGATTTACATTTTTGTCTACTTCAAACAGGTAAATACACCCAACTTTTTAGTTTGCCATTAGAACATCACTGGTTTACAACCTATGTCTGAGAGCATATACCGTCCCTTCTTCCTTTTCTCCTTCTCATCTACATAGGAGCAGGAGGTTTGCTTGCTGTTTAACAGAAAAATTAACATCCTTTTGCAAAGGAATCAATGAATTTGATACATATAGAAAACCCACTGCTGCAAGCTAAAATAGTCACTATTTGAGAGAATATATTTACAAAACAAAGTAAAGTACATGTAGATTTTTAGTTCCATTATATAAAAATTAGTGTGACTCCTTTTACAACAACTTGGCTGCATTAGGGAAATATCAATAGCTTTCTATCATTTTAATGATGTTGCAGGGTCAGTTGAAGTTAATGGAGTTGCACCATGGATTAATTCAGACCAATTAAGGCAGCAAATTAATTGAAGGCTTCTCACTCTTGCACGACAACAACAAAAAAAACACCTTTGTGGAAGCTTCAGCCGTGGTCTGCTTCACCTCTGCTAGGACCTGTAGCCCCATAGCAGTGCTGGTTGATGAAAACATGTGCATGTACCTGAGCTACTGCTGAAGTGGCTAAGAGAGTTCATCAGATCCTAAGGTACTCCAGGTTGGAATGCAACTCAGATCTCCCATCACTGCAGGGGGACCAGCAACCCTGAACAAAAAGATGCAATACCACAGTAGTTAGAGGTAACAGTCTAAGCCATAATTACTAGATCCATCAGGCCTACCTGTGGACAACCCCAGAAGGGTCACAAAAACGATGCGCATAGATCCTGCTCTCCATTCTCTCAGAGAGCTGCCGTGTAACAGCATCCATTCCTTTGATCCTTTTACGTTAGCTTTTACCCAGCGAGTTAACTCCGATCTCATTCAAGTCAAGGAGACTTGTGACACTTAAATGCTGATGGAGTTTTACCCTTTTACTTGTAACAGTACCCAAGATCTCATATAACTCGTTAGAGGTACTACCCTGCTGCCTAGAACCTGGAGCACTTCAGGGTGTATTCCCCTACAGCGTTTGCTTTTCCTTGCACTTCATATTTATAAAGAGATATGCAACATGGTGGCCGTAGTCCTGCAAAGACTGCTCTACTTAAGACACCCTTCACACATTGATGTGAAGCGTCACTGCCTCTGCACAAGCACAAACCCATCAATCTAGACACCATGATTTGCAGAGCATTTTCTAAATTCCTGTATCTTTTGGCTGATTTATATTTTCACGTATTTAGCAAGAGAGAATTAAAGCTGTTCAGAGAGACAAAGAAGCCACAAAATGAATTCAGAATGTCAAAATAGGTAGAACTTTAAAAGACTAATTTTGGGAAGCTGCATCATACACTCAGCCTCCACAACAACTGCTTTTAATTGAAACATTTCAAGTGGATTTTCACTGAATTTTAGTTTTCATTATCAAATATTTATGATCCAGGATGTTCTGTGATTAGGTGGGTGTAGTTTTCTTTTTTTCATTCTTTTTCTTTTCCTCCTGATGGACATTGCCATGAGAACTACAGTGAAATGCATTCCTCCTACTTTGGTAATAAGCTACATATTTGATTTTTAATTATAAAAGGCAATACTTTTTTGGTGTTGTTACTTTTAGTAACACAAATCAGGCCAGCTGGAGATGTTATTTCTACCCTGGAGAGTCTTGTGCAATGTTTTAAATTGTAAAGGGAAATAAGTGATTCTAGCTTTTATGATAACACAATTCACAGCGACTTCTCCTAGTATTATTTTTCTGGGAATTGCTGCACGCTGCAGACTAACGTAAACTTCTACGAGCACCTTGAGAGAAATATGCATTTAAAAGTTTATTTAGGCAAGGTAAAAGATTACGTCGACAAGAATACATTAGCATATGCTAAGCAGGATAGAGCCAGATCTCTACCATGGCTTCATTTTCCTCATGTATACATGGACAAATGAGTTTAAAATTCCTACTTCCAAATAGATGCAAAGTCCTAATCTTTACATTCCAGTCAAAGTCCAACAGACAGAAACACAAATTCCTTTGTCAGAGTAACTGAAAACAGTTCTTCCTGGGCAACATGAGTGACAACCTGAGTGACGTAACTTCAACTGTTTTTTATAAAAAGTTTCCAAAAGTAGTTTAACAATATTGATCCTGAAAAATTACTTTCTCAAGCCAAAATGGGGTAAGCATCATGAGGGCTTTTGCATTTTTATTCAGTATTAGTTCAGTTTAGATCCTGGGATAGATGCCACAAATTTTAAACGAGCAACTACACTGAAGGTTGATAAGCCTGAAGGAATAACACTAACACTTCACAGAATTCTTGTGTCTTATAGGCAATTTTTTCATTCTAAATTGTCCCTGCAATGCCAGTACACCCACCTTCCATTTGACACAAAAATGTACCTCTCTCCTAAACAACTGTTGTTTGCAGACAACAACAATTATAGTGATTTCCAAATCCATGGGGAAATCAAATTGCCCCACCCCCCTCCATGGTCCAATGTAGCAAACCATTTTGAAAGGAAAAGAGCCAAGTTGCCTTTCTAGTAACACGCTTATAAAAAACCAGATCTACCATCAGAGAGGGACGAGAAGAATGATTTGGAAACAGCGCTCAGTAGTAACTGGCGGCTCAACACAGAAACATACCCTATCGCATCCTCATATTGTAATTGAAAGTTCCTGCTATAATCTGTGTTTCACAGAGTCCAAGAGATTTGACCCAAGCTAACTTTTAAAAAATCACTTTCAGCCTATATTCCATCTGCAAAAACACCATAACTAAAGCTCAGATAAGGTTTTTGACACTGTATTAGATTTCTAACAGGTTCTAATTCTTCTTTCCTCCCACGTAGCACATCTATCTTTCTTTTCTTAAAGTATGAAGATTAATTTGAATAAACACCCTTAAACAAATGAAATTTAAAGTCAGTTGTGGCTCATGATAGAAATTATATAAATCGCTCCTTTTCTATCTGCTCTTTTTGCTTTCCTAGTTATGTTTTTCAAACATTGAAAATATTATTAGCTATATAGACAGACAGTTAAGGTAAGTCTAGCTTCTGGCACTGCTGGCAAGAAGCGATGTAAGAAAAGAGTGTAGTAACAGTTCATTCTGCAGCAGGAATCGGTATGAAGGAATTACATCAATGAATTTTCTTCACTCAGGAGAAATATCAACCTAATAGTTCTGTAGAAATGGCAGGAAACTGCTGTAAAAGAAACTTCTTTCTCTGGGGGATATGGAAAGAAGTGTACTAGTACTAGTGTACTGCAGACTCTTGAATTTATCCCTGTATCCAATTTGAATGTTATCTATTTAAACATCAGATTCGTAGATAAAAGAAGTTAGCCTTCTCCCCCTAGCATGTTCCTACCTCCACAGGAACATACATAGCTACTCTACTAAAAGAGTTAAGCTAACTGCTTTCACAAAAAATGGGGATTTTATTTTTCACAAAATTGCAGAGATTCCTCACAAAAATATATAAACTAGATTTCCAGTTTGCTGGTTTTGTTACCGAGTTCAGTTCTAAAATAATGTTTCCATGCACAGTGTCTCTATCCTGAAGTGATGATTATTCATTATGTCTTTTCCCTTGAATAAAGTTTGGAATAAGCAATTCTTAAGAGTTCTTGTATTTGTGCAAATATTTCTATACAAGTGACAAGAGAAACACAGCAGGAGTAAAGGAGTACAGAACACAAGTGTGCTTGGTGTGCTTTGTCACACTTCTAACAGAAGAGGAGAAAGGTCTACACCCTAAACTGCTTATAGTTTATAGACAAAGAGTGAAGATTAAAGTATCAGTCAAAACGTTATTTTCCACAAAGGAGAAAGAGGTGGTCAGAGGAGTTATATTCCGTTGGTTTTGTTGTTGTTGGTTTTTGTTTGGTCAGGGTTTTTAATGTATGACACGGATTGTAGTAAGTTTTAATGAATCGCTTCTTAAGGGCTCCTGCTGGAAAAAAGTCCCTATCTGTAAGAATGTAACATACGTAAGATTTTCAGTTGTTTTCCTCAGTGGAAGTCTAAATTTGTAAATTTAAACAGCTTATTCCCAACATGTGTTCCACAGCTGCATTCTTGTGAGACACTGGAATATGGAGAAAGCTGACAGAAGTTAGTTTAGGAGAGCTGTCCTATGCAAAAGATTCAATGGGGAAGAAGCACAAGGCATCTGTGTGGGAGCTGGGCAAGTGGGCAGACAAAGCTCAAAGTTTTAATAGGACAATAAAGATGATGTGCAAAAATAAGATATGAAAAAAAAGCCTAGATGGCAGAAAGAGAATGGTACAAACCACCAAAGTCAGCAAGAAGCTTGGAAACAGCAACCTCTCATTGCCCTGTTCTGTGTCTCTGCAGTTCAATTCCTTAATTTATTCCAGTCTGACACATTTGCAACTTCAGTCTTCTCGAAGCAATCAACAAGTCTATTGCTCAGGATCAGGATCAAACTGATTGTCGGAGCTAAATGGTGGTTTGTCAGATTGCCAGAATGACTCTTTAAAAGAAATATATTATTACAATTTTAGCAAGTCCATTAGTGTCACAGCGCAAAGCAAGTACAACGGGCATTCATTTTCCTGCGTCAGTGTTAGGTATACGTACGTACTCCTGGGATGAAGGATAAGCTACTGCTGTAACCATTCTATTTTACTTCTCTCATCTTCCAAACTTCCTCCCACAGATGCACACAAACCGTGCTAGTTCTTCCTTGTTTTGCAGTCATATGCAGAAGCCTCAACTAAGGTTAGGGCCCCAGTGTGCTGTACACATCAGTAGTAAGACACAACCCTTGCCTCAGAGAGCTCACAGGTTAAATAGCCAAGACAGGCAAACGATAGCAGAAATAATGGAGAAAGCTGGAGATAAAGTTACTCGCCCAAGGTCGCAGAGCAGGCCAGGAACAGAACCCCTATCTCCCCTTCCTAATAGGTCACATTTCCTCTCACCTTCGGCTGAACTTTCTTCTCTGCTTCTTCTCCTCAGTTATGAATAATTCATTCTCCAGCTCTCAGGTCAAGATTGCTGTTCACATACAATAACATTAACCAGATAAGAAGTCTTACGCTACCATATTAAAAATACTAAAAAGCATGGCAAGATGAAAACTTTTCAGCCAAGAATGTTGCTACTGTGGTTTCTTTATCCATCTGCATTTAGAATGGTTTTTTTTTCTGATACTGGTGTAATTAATTTTGTGTCTCTCTGCCTGCCCACGGCAAGGACTTCATTTCTGCAATTCATAGCTTGAAACATGAAGAAATTCTGCATTCGGATTAGCTACAACATTTCCTTTGCCCCATAAGTATTTTGAGGTTGTAGAGTTTACTGCAAACATAGTAACAAAATTTAGTAGCATAAAGGAGAACTGTGAATTCTACTACTAATAACAGTTCATCACTTTTACGCATAAGACTGGATCACCCATCCAGATGACTTGGAGCCTGAAAGTGCTCTAGATAGATAAACAAAATTGTTGTCTTGACATTAACTAGACTATGTTACTGCATTGAATAAAGTTCACTGACCCGATTTCTGAAAGTGCTAGGTACAGCTCCTATCGACCATAACTGTGTTAATAAATTGACATTTTTTAAACAGAGGTTGTCCATTGCTCAATTACCCTAAATCAGTTTGTCAAAGAGAGTGTCCTTTAGCTACCTTCTAGTAATTATAGTATAATATCCAAAACAGTTGTAAATAACATGCCTTAAGCGTTTAATAGAAATGCCAATCACATCATCTTCTGTCATTATCTTTGAACTCCGCACCTAGATTCTGTACTTTCCTGGTTACATTTTCTTAGTTTGAAGGGTACAATACTCACACTGCACAGTAAACTGCTATATAACTTTAAATCACCCATTAGAAAATGGAGACTATGCAA
Organism: Phoenicopterus ruber ruber; assembly: GCA_009819775.1. Lineage (NCBI taxonomy): Eukaryota > Metazoa > Chordata > Aves > Phoenicopteriformes > Phoenicopteridae > Phoenicopterus > Phoenicopterus ruber. The sequence goes on from CM020221.1 coordinate 6,176,164, forward strand.
TGATTACTAAGGAAGCGAGAAGGGTACACTACACAGTGAGGATGAATAAACAGCAACAGTGGATTTCTTTCAGTTGTCCAAACTGATGGTGCACATCTCCCACAGCAGAATTGTATTCCTTGGAATTTATGGGCAGAGTGGACCCTCTTACCCAGCCATCAGCCTCTGGTGAAAACTGCAGCATATTGGGATTCCTTTGCCTAAATGTCCTGATGCATTATTTGAATAGAGAATAGTCTGAGTAAAGAAGACAATATATAACTGCTCTCTGTCTCACATTCGTATAAATTACATGACCTAACTTTAGATCCTGAAATACGCCATACCAAGTATTGCTTAATAGTATACTTTATATCATAAAATTTCAATGTAGCATAAGGTTGTAGACCAGTGAAGAACAAAAAGGGTGGACTGCTATAGCAACTGTATGAAACGGCTCCAAGTGAACCTAAATGAGACAGAGAAAAATGCATCAGGGACATCTCAACAAGAAGTTTGGATGCTGATGTCTGATTGCAATGCATCAACTTAAAGATTGCTCATCAACCTTAGGACTCGACAGGTGATGAAAGAGGAGACAAACACCAAATAAAGGGGTGGCTGTATCTTGGTCAGTATAGCAGATGAGACGGCACATCTCTGTTACGTTGTGGTTGAGTACTGTGACTAGCTGACTGATAAACAAATTCTTGGGTTCCAAAGAGCGGGCAGGTTTCTCTGACTAAAACATAATTCTTCCCAAACAATTTTGCTTACAACAAATCCCACATCAAAAAGTAAAGAGAAACACAGAAACAGCGAGGCCATGAAACCAAAGAATGATGGATCTTCAAGCCTAACAGTGACTTTACTGAGCAACATGTTATAAATTGGCTAGTGTGCGAGTGCAGAATTAGACACGATGACTTCTAGAGATACTTTAGAGTCTACATCTTTCCATAGTTCTATATAAGCTGCACGTTTGGCCTCTCATTTCAAAGCTTGCCCTGCCCTCACTCAGGCTCACATACCACTTCTCTTGAACAGAAGAGGAATAGAGAAAGATTTTAAAGGCAGAAAACTCCCACTAGTTACTCATGTTTAAATGAAGTGAATTTCAGAATAGGAAATAAAAATAGAATGTAATAGATTTTTAAGGATCTATTTGTAGAAAAGTTCCTGTTGTCTTTTCAGAAAATAATTTCAGAAAGTGGTAGTGGCTGTTTCAGTTCCAAGCAAATACATGCCGAGACCTCAGTATTAGAAGCACTAAAGAGAGGGCACTCGCAGGGGGGGGTGAGGAGGGGAAGGCATGTGGTTTAGTCAGTCACTGTTCACACATATTAGATTTAGAATTTAAAAAAAAAAAAAAAAAAAATCCATGTAGTCTTAATTTACCTATCCTTAATCTAAAAGCCTCACATCTTTTACCATTTTCATTTAATTTGAAACATAAGTAGTTTTCCCTGTTGCATTGTCTTTTGAAATCCAATAGCAGTGCAAGCGGACAGTAAATTAGCCTGTAGTCATTAAAAAGACAGGCTGAAAGATGGACTAGCAACAAAATCAAAACACAGAACCGTATTACTATAATAAGAAAAGTATTTGAGCTAATACTATATATAATTGAACTGCTAATACCAGTTTAAGCTTATAGAATCTCACGTGCCTGATGTTAACATTATAAAACAAGAAACACATCAGGAATTAGATAATAAAGAATAAGTGCTACATGTGGCGCTCAACCTCTTGGCAGATAAAGGTTGTGTAAAAATCTTTCCACAGGTAGAAAATGCGTGTTACGCACTGTAGTGCAACTTGTTCCTCACCATTTTCAGCACTGTGCTACAATAGGACACGCAGCAGGATGTGCAGCAGCCCTTCGCTGTGAGCTGTTCCTTAGTTTTAAGTGAAGGCTAACAAAAGTATCCTAAGCGAAATAGATCCTCTTGAGCTGGAGGGGGAGGAAGAGAGATCTCAGAATATCCCCTACCACTATTGGACATTTACCCTGAGCAAAGTTACAAGCAATGCTTCTGGCAAATTAACTACTCTGCAGCACACAGTGGCAAAGAGAAACAAATAGCCCTTCCTGTGTGTGATGGTTAAGTTTGAGCATATACTTAGTATATTTACTATTGAAAGTGAGCTATTCACATTACTTTTTCTGGCAAAGTACTATTTGTGTACCTAAAATGAACAGGATTTGCCTTCCATTTCAACTGACACAAATGCACAGTGACATTGTATCTTTATGTTCCTTAAAAATCTTAGGAGGAAACCAGCATGAAATGGAGCTAATGCGAAACAGACCTAGGAGCCTCCAAAATACAGTGTTTCCTGAAAGCACGTTAAAAAGTGCCTAGACTCTCTTTCCACTAGTTTCATTTATGCCAGTCAAGAAGACTCAAGACTTCTGTTTGCCTAAGTATTGACAAAATCTGCCTACTACTTTACATAGTCAATTACTCACTACATAGTTAAAAACTCACTACAGTTTTAACACACTGATTAATGTAAAAAGTTACTTTCTTATACCAGAGACATACATAAAACAGTTTCTTACTTGTTTTAGGGAAGGTAACCAAAAATCACATAAACAGACTTTCGGAGGGGGCAGGGGGGATGACAACGGATGGACAGACACACAAATTCTGGATAACCAGAAGCTATTTGCAAGTTTTTAATTTATTCAGTGCTATAGACCAGGATAAATATCAAAGAATGCAGTTTATCTGTTTCAAACCTGTCACAGAACCTGGAAAAACAGGCAAACATCTTTCAGTTTAGTACTACCGTAAGGGAACTACACATTAATTTTTGTCTAAACAAACATTTCGCATCTAGAATAACAAAACAGAGGGAAAGGCAAGCCTCTTACCTCAGCGTAGGTGACAGAAGTTCTGAAAGTGGCCTGCAACTCCTGTAAACATTTTTCTACCACCTGTAAAAAAAATACAAGAATATTTACTGTGGTAGGAAGAGACTGATTTTACACTGTTTAGCAAGGGCATTCACCAAAAAATAAAGAAGTCACATTCATGCCTATTGCCAATCCCATTCAAAACTAAGTACTCTATTTCCAAGTGCAACAGCCTAGTACCCTTTAGCATTAGGGCATTTAGTGACAGAAGATGCTAAAAAAACACCCCACACCCCAAATCTGAATCACTTTGAAAACAGAATCACAGAATGGTAGGGGTCAGAAGGGACCTCTGAAGATCATCTAGTTCAACCCCCCTGCCAGAGCAGGGTCACCCAGAGCAGGCTACACAGGACTGCGTCCAGGCGGGGTCTGAATATCTCCAGAGAAGGAGACTCCACAACCTCCCTGGGCAGCCTGTGCCAGGGCTCTGTCACCCTCACGGTGAAGAAGTTTTTCCTCATGTTCAGATGGAACTTCCTGTGTTCCAGTTTGTGCCTGTTGCCCCTTGTCCTGTCGCTGGGCACCACTGAAAAGAGTCTGGCCCCATCCTCTTGACACCCGCCCTTGAGGTATTTATAAGCATTGATGAGGTCCCCTCTCAGTCTTCTCTTCCTCGGGCTAAACAGCCCCAGCTCCCTTAGCCTTTCCCCATAGGAAAGATGCTCCAGTCCCCTCATCATCTTTGTAGCCCTCCGCTGGACTCTCTCCAGTAGTTCCCCATCTTTCTTAAACTGGGGAGCCCAGAACTGGACGCAGGACTCCGGATGGGGCCTCACTAGGGCAGAGTAGAGGGGGAGGAGAACCTCCCTCGACCTGCTGGCCACACTCTTCTTAATGCACCCCAGGATGCCGTTGGCCTTCCTGGCCGCAAGGGCACATTGCTGGCTCATGGTGAATTTGTGGTCTACCGGGACTCTGAGGTCCTTCCCCACAGAGCTGAAACTGATTTATTTCCAGAAACATCAACTTTTTTAACATTTCTCCAGTCTATGAAATAGTTTACACAAATAAAGTACAATCTAGTTATATCTTCATAAACAAAGAATTAAAGGATGGTAATCTAATTAATGCCAACCAGGATATGTTTATGGAAAATGCATCTCAACTAACTTGATGAGATTAAAAGTCTGTATTAAAAAGAAAATTGCTTGATGTAGTTAGAATTTTATGTGGATAAATTAGACCTGGTACCTCCTGAAATGTTGACTGAGAACCTAGAATGAAACAAAGTCAATACATGTCATATGCTAATCAAATTAAAAGCTCATTAACTGACAAATCTCAGTTGAAAGTCTAAGCAGAAAATCCTCATCAGAGGAGCAGAGTTTTTAATGGGTTCCTGCAGGCTCTACAGGCTTTTAATAATTTATTTTTTACAATTAGCCACCTGATGGGGAAAAAAACCCTAGCAAAATCTGAAGATGAGACCAAGAAAATGGTAAGCACGAAGCAGGGTGCGTCATGGACACACAAGGAGGAAAACCAGCAGAATCCAGTGCAACATGCACTTTAACAGCACTAAACATAAAACACGGGCAAACATTTTGGCATACAGAATGCAGGAAGGAGAATTCTTTCTTTATTACTGCGTCACAGGACAGCAGTGGGAGCTCTGACGTGCCTTGCTTGTTTGCTGTATTTTGTCTTCTTACAGAAGATCAACTTCAGTTCTTTAACACATTTAATTTTAAATGGTTACTACTATATATGGGTACACGTGCACTCATCTAAATGCACGTACATGTATATAGACAAGAGTGTTCTTCCTTGGGGTTACAAACATGCAAGAGGAAAGCATGCTGTTTACACAATAGGATTAACATGTTGCCATGGAGATTTGATTCATTTTTTATGGATCTGAGTTCCTCACCTTAGTGAGGAATGAAATGAAACACCCCTGTGTTGTGACACTCCAATCAATGTGCTAGAATCAGTGACAACCAGCAATTCCTTCTCTTCAACAAGTACATTCCTGAGGGCTGGGAAATTGTATATACAAAAAGATACAACATAAATTCACTTGGAGATAACTAAAACCCCCCATAAGTCAAAATTCTGTTACTTTATTCTCACAATATTACTGTAATTCCAATATTATTCTTCTCTCTCACTATTATATTGTTCCTTAAAGTATCTAGTTTGAAGAGGGTCACAGTCAGCATTTTAAGCATCTCCAAAACAACCATTTACAAAACTAACGCGCAAAAACACCACCTATGTGCAACTCTGAGACCAACTGCCAGCAGAACGATTAGACTAAGCAGCCATATGAATGCACAGCAATTTGCCTTATCAGGTTCAGAAACAATGCAGGTGAATTGTTCTTCACATACTTTGTTTTCTGCATCATATCCATTTTTTTAAATCCCAGTCATATCATGATAGATAGGCTAGAAAACACTTGCTAGCAGAGAAAGTACTAGCTTTGCAGAACTAAAAATTAAATTTTGCTTATGATAGTCAATAGTCTGGCACAAGAATGTATCTGAAAGGTAATGATAGTTCTTTCTTCAAACAGGACAGTTTCATAAATAATAAATCATATTATCATATTAGTCTTGGAGCACAACCTACCGTTTGCTTCACAAGCACAGTTCCCAGGAATTAGTTTAATCGGCTGTATAGGTAAACTAACTAAATAAATAGGTATGGGGGCAGGGGGTATCCCCAAAGTTAATTAGGAGTATAAATTAATTTTCAGAAGTGAAATGTAGTACAATTTCACATTGGATGTAACCCAGTCCCCTTGCTAATTGCTATCAAAAAGTGGACTCTCATTCTTATCCTCTGCCCTCAACCACTTGCTTACAGCCCTCCCCCTGCCTTGGGCCTAGTGAGCATGCTGATCTGACACAAAAACCAAACACAAATAGCAAAACAACCCCCATCGTCTTTCTATTGAAGTGTACATTTAAAGTCATATTTCTCTGGTTACTTAGGGACCCAAAGACACACATATATATGTAACTACCTTTCCAAATCCAGCCCTTGGTTATCAAAAGTCTACAATGTTCAAATGAATGATGGGATTCTAACTTGATATTAAATGGCACATATGCCTCAGATATGACTACAGCTACTAGTGTTCGCATCTAATATTCCAGCATCTCCTGTGGTAAATTATTCCCTGTAAATGAGAAGCAATTATCACAAAGTTATTGGGTTATCAGACTTCTAATGATGTTATAATCGGTTTCATTATACAATTGATTTGTCACAAATGTTCATATTGCAAATATTATTGACCTCCTGCCACTCCTATAACGTAATTAAAGTTGCAGTTCAGCTTAACACATTGCCCTCCTGTGCTGCTGAAGGCTCATCACAGAAGCCAAAGTATCTGCAGAGTCACTTTTTGGCTCAGCAGCACTATGAGACCTAGGGCAGATGTTATTTTGCCACCTATTCTCTCAAAATCTTATTTTCTCAATACTTTGTTCTTGGCATTTCAATACCCTACTCTGCTTCTTTATTTAGCCGCGCTTCATTTACCTCAACTACATCATATTTCTCTTCAAGTACAAAACATATTTCCTATTCTGCAGCTTTGCTTTCTATGCTTACTACACTTGCACCAAAACCAAATTAATTTCTGCTTTTCTTTGCCTGGTATTTTTCTTCTTGATGAAGTAACAGCCCAATTAATTCACTTTCTAATTTTTTTCTGATTGCTCAACTTCTGCTTTTTAGCACAATTATTTTTCCTATTCATTTCTCTCTGGAGATTTTGCTGAATCTATCTGAGAGTTCGGAAGAACAGATTGAAGGAAGTGCAAGTATACCATCAATCTTATTTTAGCAGCGCTCCCATACAAATCTATTAAGCTAGGTAGATTTAGTACGGCATTCTTACCTTCAACAAGCTGTCGTTTTGAAATAACATGAGAGCTTTGTGAGTAACCTTTTGAAAATGAGAGCCCCAAAATCTAGTATTGTTAATACATTTATTCAAAGTTGCTACTTTCATACAGATCTACCCAAGACCCATGTTTTCTTTGTTTTTCTCATCTCACAATTGCTTTGAAGTTTAACTGATTGAGGTTAAAGTGCCTGCTAAGCAACAGGGGGTTAATATAGTTTGCATATTGACTTCTGAAAGTCTACAAAGGCCATTAAACTATCCATCTGCCTACACATCTTCTCCCGTGTCTCAGAGACAACCACATTTTAAAAGCTGAAGAAGATTAAAAAAACACAGGATGGGGGAATTTTTTTTTCCTCCTAATGTTTAACATTATTCTGTCCTCTAGGACTAATCCAACATCATTAAGCATTAGGGAAACTAGGGAAGAATAGTACTATAAAAAAGATGTCCAAAATAGTAGAAATTCTGCAGTGTGATGGTTAAAGTATCCCTTTAAGTTAGTAAAAAGGGAACATAATACCAAGAACAAATAATGCTGAAAAAAATAAATCTAAAATACACAAACCATTACAAAATTCTAGAGGAAAACCTTGGTCAAAAGTAATAAACATTTCTGTGTTTGGGGCATTCCTGGCATTTAAATTACTGCATTACTAAATGGGAAGGAAGGAAAAAACCAAAAGTTATGTAAAACATATATTGAAAAAAGGATGAACAAATCATCATTGTCAGAAGTGAAAACCAAATATCCAGTAAGCCTTCTAAATTATCTTCATATTTAGACCTAAGTCTTGCCTGTGCAGGAATCTGAAACGCCATGTCACAAGTAGATATCGAGAAAAGATTCCAGGAGCAGAATAACAGTACCTGACTTGCATTGCAGTTACACCAGTGTAGCTCAGGAATGACTTCAGTAAAGTCAAGGGAATGAGAACAAGTCTGGCCCATTATTCAGTAGCCATATATATTCATAATCCGTTTTCTCATGGGCAGCAATGACATTAAGCAGTAAATATGCAGATGAATTTTAAAAGGCAAATTTCAGAATCCATATTGTAGTTCTCCAATGCCCTGCGCCTCATGTCACCATTTAAAACTTTCCAAAGATCTCCATAAATTATGAGTTTTACACTCTAAGAACGTCTTGCCAGCTGTGTGACAGTTTAAATCAGTAGGTAAGTTCTGTAAACCCGTGAGAATCAGCTGTTTCATCCTGCAGACCACTGTTATGTACATCACAAAAATGACAGAAACAATAGGAGAAACAGTCTTCTGAAATGAGAGTCACAATTTCTACCTTAAAACTCAATTTTATTAGTAAGGACAATCAGTATCTCCCAAAATAGTGTTAATCTGCTTATGAGAACCACCCATGCCAGAACATACACAGTAGCCCTATCAACTTGGAGATAACAGAAAGTAATTTCTATAGCACATGGCTTTGGTAGAATACCTTCAAAACAGATCTAAGTGCTATGCAACATCAGCTACAAAATTCGGAACCAAGAGAAGATTTGGACGTAGGAGAGGCTGGCTAGAAAATACAAAACTTCCACATAAGTAATAAAGCTTATGTCACATAAATCTTTCTAACTGTTATTGCTTAGCAATGTCCTCTGACGAAAAATTATCTTTTGTTCATGACAAGTTCACTTACCAAAGACAGTGATACTTGTACTCAGCCTTTAAAGACACTGAGCAGGACAGCTAAGTTAAGAGCTCACTGCACTCCAGAGTGTTTGTCTTGCTGCTTGTCTCTCTCCAACTTGCTCCACGCCTGGCTACGCAGTCCAGTCTCCTTCCATACCCCCCATATAGCCTCTTACTTGACAGCACTGTATACAGTTTGCGCTCAGTGAGACAGCGGAAAACCACTCACGCTTTCTACCATGTTAGCTCCCTGCAGGCTTAGTGAGCTGAAGCAATTCCTTGAGGGGTCAGATGAACAGAACTGGAGCCACACAGACAGAAGCATGGAAGGAGTGAGATTGCATCTTTTAGTTGCCACAAGCTGTTAGATCAGTTTAGATCATCTCATGTAACTTCAACCATAAGGAAGAGTGACTGGAGATTCAATTTGACTTTCTATTTAAAGAAAAAAAAGTTTTGTTATTATGATAATGTAGGAGAAAGACAATACTGCCAGGCTACGAATGTCTAAGAGCTCTTCACAGGAAATTCACTCTTCAGAAGAATGTTCTCGCCCTTCAGAACAAGTGATCTCTAAGCAGGCTGATGTTGCTGCGTACAGGGAGGTGGAAGAGTTCAGGCAGAGCCAAAGAAACCCATTGAGCATTTTTTCCCAGTTTGGAGGCAGAAATTTAACAAAAGAATCTTCTTTTCATATGCTCCCTGGCATATCAGTGCTCTGCCCGTGACTGCACAAATAAATTTGAATCCCATTTTTGAGGCATTACATATCCCTCTAGCGTGCTCCATTTGGAAGGAGTTTAGGGAATATTGGGTTGAAGTGAGACACAAAAACAAAGTTACAATAGCAGGACTGAATGGTGTAAATGTCCCTGTGTATCTTTTTAAGAAAATGCAAAGCATAATACTTACTAAAGTGATATTATTCATTTCTTTCTCCTTTCTAGAATCCTGAAATAGTATTTCTACCTTTGAAACTCAGCTGAACAAATATAAAGATACATCCATCTTAAACTCTGCCGTGGTCACAGGAATTCCCCACCCCCTCCCCAAACTCCACTTAAGTAACTGAAACAATTGCATTGAGTGTAACAGTAAATCTGAATTATAGACGCCAAGATTTAAAACTAACTAGTTATCATTAGAGATACCTTCCTCTGTTTTCATCAGTTGTCCACTAGTAAAAAAAACCCCAATAATAAATTATATGTTTAATTAACCATGCTATTTCAAAAAAAGAGCAAAAATATAGATGATCATGCTACTGCTGTTATTTTCTTGCTATTCTGAGTTTAAAATTAATGAATGTCTTTTGGGAATACAGTTCTTTATTCTGTGGAGAATGATGCAATTAACTTTCACCAGCATGATTAAGTAATTCTTAGTTATACAATCACATCACTTCTGTAAGGTTTTGCACAGCACATTCACATACATGTACCCCTTTCCATTTCCACACGTAATACTAATGACCACTATAAAATATTGTGGGTACTGTAGATCAACCATTTCAAAGAGGATGTATAGAGAAACTGCCAGAGGATTATTGATTCTTATCAGATGTAATTAATCACCCTGCCAAGTACATTTCCTTCATCCTGTGCTAAATTCAGGCTCAACTGGCAATAATCACTCTTGACCAGACTCCCTTCAAACTCTCTAGTATGTGCCGCTGGGCCATCCATCAAAATGATAGGTACCATATATAATGTAAAGATACATTCCAACACAAAATTTCTTATACATGCCTCATACAAAACAATCCCCTAAAATATCTAAAGAACAATGCAGCAAACTACAATAATGATAGCGCAAACTGTAATCTACAGAGTTTACATGTTTTTTCCCAGGACCTCTTAAGACTGGTTCTGTGAAGTTCAACAAGGGATTACAATCATTATTAGTAGCCTAATGATACTATATTGGAAGGTGTTAACAGCTGCCATCTAGGGAGCCCAGGATCCAAAGGCAATCTTAAGACTTCAGTAAAGCCTGCGATTGTGCCAATTACACTTCTTTTGCCTCATCAAGAAGAGTAACAAAACCCCTTAGTGCAACAACAGCAGACAACATGGACAGCTAGGGCAGAAGTGAACCTCTGCAAATACAACACAAGGGCTATTTGTTGGAGGAAGCATGCTGTTAGTGTTAAGAATATGGTCTTGACAGAAAACAAATGTAAGATTTTTATAGCATGCAGCTGAGAGGTCCAGAAGTTTCTGAGCAAGAAAGCTGTTAGTGATCATTTTGGGAAAACATCTTACTTTCTACTTTCCCCCCCTTTGAGTGTGCATGAATTAGCTAAGGCAGATAACAGCTTCAATTCATCAATGAAAAAATAAGATCAGTGAAACCAGTCACAGGCAGCCTCTTACAGAGGCCACAAAGTCCTGGCAGAATAGACAAAGCCTCTGAGGTTTATAATACCAAATATTACTTCTGTTGCCCAATCTAGGATTCTGGCTCTATTTCTGAAGTCCTGACATTGGACAGTATGACATTTTAATAGATATTTAATTTAACTTAAAATGGAAAAGTTTCCCCTTGATCACCAGGAAAGCGTGACATACATTAGCAGTACAGTAGTGTGGAATTAAAAGGTATACCAGGAAGTTTCCTCACACAGCATAGAATCAACTGCCTGTGCACTTAAAAGGTAAAACATGAAAGAAGGGAAAAGTTACCATTGCCTCATTTAAACAGCTCTTACCCAGCCCTTGTACCAGACAGAAATGGGCAAATTCCTACTGAAACTAGCTCTGCCAGGCTAACCCCAAACCAGAATTTCTCTGGGAAAGCTCATATGCACAACCCATCCATGTACTTTGAAGAATTATAATCAGCTCCCGGTAAGAAAGTCTTCAAGGCTCTCTTGGGGCTTTACATCCTTTGAAATCCCCAGCAATTTGCTAAAAGCAGTTGAGTGTTTTCTTACCTAGGATTTTCGTATCTTGGTTTACTAGTGTATATAGCAGCAAAAACATTTCACAAAGCAGCACATTTCTAAGGCAACTTTCTACACTTTAAAATAACTTTAAAAGCACTGAAGTGCTGGTAAAACAACAGCAAGTTATCAGACATGGATTTTGCATGCTAAGTTTCAACTGGACCTGGAATTGATTTAAGAAAACAAGCCTCTTAGTTTAAAAAAGAAAATGGAAAAAAGCTAAAGTACTTTGCTTTTGAAAGACTGTTGACCTGTAGGATGGGTACTTCATGCTCCTCCCCACCACCACAGGTTTGTCTTTGTGCAAGACCTGCTCTATGGGGTTTCCACCAACCCTCACAGAAATATATGCAGAAGATCCTCTCCAGCACATCACAAGCATCAAGGAAGGAACCCCTACCCACCTAGCAAAAGGACAGGAGGAGATGAAAACTAGTTTCAGTGAAGCCATGCATTAAGCTGACTATCATCTTGAAATACTTCGATTTTATTTCAAACATGGGGGGGATGGACAAGCGGGATTTTCTGCAAAAAGTTTTACTTTATAAGAAAAAGACCTTTTAACAGAACAATTTACCTTTGAAAAGATGTTTCAAAAGTAATCTTTTCTCCTAGACTGTAATTTACAAACTATCAGGTTTGCTCATGAAAGATGAAAACATTTGTGGTGAGGAATCACACCAGAGGCCTATTGACCCAATAAGGCTTTCCAGATGCTTCCAGAGGTGAAGGCATGGGGAAAGTTACCACCACACTCTAGAAGACTTTCATTTCCACTGTTTTTATTTTCCTGTTTTTCTTTGTACACATTTCTCTGCATAAGCCCCTGTGGGAAGGTGCCCCACAACTAGTCATACAGAGCACTATTGCAAATTCAAAGGAGTTTTCACTCAATCCAAGATTAAGAAGCTGCTCAAATCACTACGAAGAAACATGCAGTGCTAGATTTCTACTGCATAACAACTGGCTTTGCCCAAACTACTCCATCGCTTTTAGATCACTCAGTGCTAACTCAAGTGTCGCTAAATAATTAGTCTGTGCTTAAAAAAAAAAAAAAACCAAAAAACAAAACACCCTTAACTTTTTCCCATAAAATAATTTGGTTTTGGCAACCTCCTTCTTGGAAAATCTGAAGCATCAAACCCAGATGAAACCCATGAGAGCCCATGGGCACAGCTGTGTGGGCCAGTCCCTCAAAGCCTGTGGAACTCAGATGTTTACGGAGACTCACAAGAACAACAAATCTCACGGCTCTCAAACCACAAAATTTATTACTATATTAGAGCTTTTTCAAAACTGCAGTACCATGAAGGAGAAACAGTAAGCTGGAAGAAAAAAATAAATGCTACAACTATCTCTGGAAAGAAAATAAAGCAAGCCAGAGGAAATACATGCCTTCACATCTTGACATAATTGCTTCCAAAGTAACTCACTCTTTATACTTTTTGTACTTTGTCTTTGGAGAAGACTTTCCAAAAGCACAAACAGAAATTACTCCAGCTCTAATTGCTCTCCAAAATATGGGTTTTTTTCTCCCCAGATGTCATATTTTTAATGTATTTTAAAACTGTAAATGCAGTATACAGCTGTGCTATATTACATCTTACACAAAAAGGGATGACTGACTATATCTGTCCCTAAACAAGATTTTTTTCTTAGCTCTGTAACAACTTCTGCATTTGTAGAAGTCCTCCTTTTGTTCGCTCTCCGATTTAGTAACCGCCTCCACCGCAGAAGCAGGCTTTTTCCCTCCTTTATATTTTGAAATTAAATCCTGCATGTTTTAAGACTATTTTTAACTCCTTTTCTTATTAATTAGCAGATTTATAACAATGCTGACAGCCACAACACAGACATAGGACCTGTGCTTTGCAGTTCCCTGTAACTGTTCTAGCCAAAAGAAAAAAAAAACAACCAACACAAACCACTTCTCGCAGCTGCTCTTGGTCTTACAGCTTACTCTTCAAGATGCAAACAGTATAGATTTTGGGGGTTTTGATAGTGTACCATCACGCCACAAAGCCTTCTGCTGAACTCCCCACTCCAACTAACAAATGTGCATGTTAGTTGTGCCTTCACAGTACACGTACTGAAGTTTCTGCATAGCTTTACAATTTTTTATATATATATATATAAAGGAATACTCTCTCTCAAGTGAATACTCTATACACCTTTAAAATTGTAAGTATGAGCAATTAACTGGAGAACATAAATCTTCCACTACTGAAAAAATGAGTAATGCACCTTCTAAATAATGGACTGCAAATGCTATAAAAACTCAGGCTTATAGGAGTGTTCTCCTCCTCGCTCCCCAGTGCTTTCCAGATAAATACCTAATGATTTGAAACTATAATTTCAATACATGAATAATCTCAGCAGATTGTTCTAAGTAGATATTGATGTATTCCTACAAAAATGTCTTCAATGGCTGTAGAACCCATTTACGCTTTTTATGCTTTTTCTGTATTTTAAGAAGTGCATTTTTAAAGTCTGCTGTTAAAGACCAACGCATGTTCTAATATATAATTTTAAATTGCCAGTTTAAATCAATTAGAAATTACTCTGGAATTGACGTGAGGTCAGTAGAAGCTATAGGCACCTGTTTTAGATAAAACAAAACAATCTCTATGACTCTAATCATAAATCTCATCTGAAAGCTTAAAAAAATAGTTCCAGATAGAGCAGTATTTTAACTGTTCTATTAAATAAGAGACAGTACTTACAAAAACAGTTTATACTTGGTAATAGCACTCAAAAAATATCAAGCAATTAAAGAGGAGGTAACAGTGTAAAAAAAAAAAAAAAATTCTAAAAGGAAGGATTAGTTATTAACTTCCATATTGTCCACCCTCCTAGCTTCTGTTTATTACACACTCCTGAATAAGCAAGACACATTGCTGATCCCACTGAGGTTTCTCAGTTTTGGAAAGAAAGAAAAAAAGCTAAGCCTAAGAAACAGGTTGCATTCCAAGTCTGTTGACATATTGAACCTATTGCCCCCAAAAGGTTGCAGTAACCTTTTTGGTTAAAAATGAAAAATCAATATATGCTTTTTTTGTAAGGCAGGCCACTTGGATTGTTAGAGTGTGTTTTGCTTAACAATGAGCTAACCAATGAAAGTTTGAGTAAAATGCATTTAGGCGAATATCTAACAGCAAAAGCATTCCAAGCAAAAGGGTTTTTCCATTGCTGCATGAAACTTTTAAATATTTATATGTTTATAGATAATCAGTATATAAAATAAGGTTCCTCAAGAAAGCTTAGAGGAAGGAAAGATTTCTTAGTTTGTCCCTGCCTCCCTGCTGCCTGTGCCAGGCTTCTGTTATAACCAGAAAGTGATAAGCTTCTGCTGAAGTGAACCTGGGATTTTCTCTAACAATTTTATGGCGACGTATCAGAAGAAAACTCAAGCAAAAGGCAAAGAAAATTGGGTGCTCTGGTCTTAGTCTAACCTAATGCTCAAAAATGATCCATTTTTATATACAGTACACTGCAAACCTCAAAAATCAGTGTTTGGTTGACTGCATCCTTTGATGCTGGAATTGTGCACCACCTCTCCAGACTGTGATTGTTAAGACTTTTCGCAGGATCCAATATGAAGCACCCCTGAATTCGTTTTATTAACAAAGGACGCTGCTGGACTGAATGCAATGAAGAAGGACAAAATGAAGTATTCATGGCAGAAAGTGGTTCTAAGAGGAAGAAACTGGTGGCAATATGAAGCTTAATTGCTGGGCCAAAGCAGAATTAAGTGCTGGTCAGAATGTAATCGAACATGATATGCTATGATACAAGAAACAGTAACAAAGACAGGCTGTTCAGTCCCTGGAATATTTTTGTAAGGGTTTTATCGTCCTGAACACACGGCTAGAACTCAGTAACGTCTTCCCTTTCCATATACAATGACTTAGTTTTTGAAGTGAAAAGCAGCACTTAAGTTTATCATGTTAAAAAAAAAAAACCCAACAAACGAATAAAAACATTGTTGGCACAAACACAGAAGATTGCATTCTGTACTTACAGATGCAGTTGGGTAACAGGTATTTTGCTAAAGAAAGTGCTTGGTTAATGAGATCATTAATGAGAAATAGTAGTATACTGATTCATGCTTTGACACCAAGAAGAGACTAGCCAGCTATCCAAGCACACTTGAAACCGAGAGAAAGAGAGCAATCGTTTTTTAAGGCTGACATTACATTGACCCCCTTTTCAAAAGCATTTAGTACAGTTTTTCATCTCAGAAAACTTAAATATGTTTATATATAAATATTTTGCATATACAGTGAAGTACGTTTACAATCCTAGCTTATTTTGCTTTTGAAAGGAAACATGATCAGCATTGTAAGAAAACAGGAATATTTTCCCAGTTACAACCTATATGAAGTCTGACTGCTTGACTCAGTGCTATAGCTCCCATACTCTTTCCAAACTAATTAGTGATGTGTTATGACACTCATGAGAAATACAACTGGTGGTTTCCCGAGTTTTAATAAATTAACCATGTCATTTTATTCAGTGCTTTCTTTCCCTATTGCATGCTTTCTGTGACATTTATCACATCAATTATTGTTTAAGACGACTACATCTGTTAAATGTCAAAATAAAGAAAAAAAAATACTTGATGTATTTGTCATTATAAGATACATTATTTTATAATAAAAATATTTTTATTGCTTGTCAACCTGTAAGATCAACTATTACTTTCTCAAATTCATTAAACTGTAGGTATGTGAACAGAATAAAATACTTTTAAAAATTAATATTCAAATTTGACTGTCACACAACTCTTCCAATAAAGCTCCTAACTGGCCAATAAAATGATGAAAGAGGGAATGCTTGCTTTTCTTGACCAATACTAGAACTGTTGGTGGCTATGACCTAAAGCTGACCAAAGTAAATGGGAAGCTTTCTACTGATTTCTTTCATTCTCATTCAACCTAATCATATTATTTATTTTCTGCATAGATAACTCAGGTTTGGGGGTTTTTTTAAAATAAAGGAAGAATAACAGAAACACAAGCAATCCAGTGCAGAAGACAACAGAAATGAGATTAATTGAACAGCTTCAAGAGCATGTGGAAAAGCTCTTTCAAAAAAGATTTCATCTCCATCTGCACAGAAGCAGAATGGTTTGGCACCAAATGCTAGGTGCTATTCCATTTCAACCCCAGGTCAAAAGGAGGAGCTGGCGAACACACACACACACACACACACACACAAAAGGACTCCAAGCCCTCTGCCTTACTTTATATCACTCTTTCCATTAAGCACAATACTCAGTCACATATCATGAGGGATCATATTTATTTACCACCATAAGCTGAACTTTGTGTCAATAAAGACGGAGTATTCACATTACAGACAATCACATTCTGATCCACATTTAGTTTAAGTTTTGGGGTTTGAGTAGCTTTTTGTTTTTCTTTTGGTTGGTTGGTTGTGTTTGCAGGGGTGGAGAATGTGCCTTATTACTTACTGTTGCAGATCCAAGAAAATGAGACTCTGAGTTTGGAGTTCCTCCAAAAGGGTGGCAGAAAGCTGAGAAGAGGATTCCGTAGATCGGGGCTGGTGAGATAGGCTGGATTGAATATCACACAAGAGTTTACCACTGCTTACTATTTTCCCAAAAAAAGAGAAAAAAAATTTTGACCTTGTGCTGGCAAAATGAACCATAAGGGGGAACACAACACCCAACATAAACCAACTAAAACAACCTTTTTGCACCAACCCTTAAAAATTCATTATTTCAGGTATAACAAACTGATACTCAACCGTAGTGCTTGCTCCAAAGCCATTTTTATAGACCCTAGTTGCAGAACTATTAAACTGAAATAGATGACCTCTAAGATCATGCCCTGTAAATAATAAGAGACAGATGGCGGGGGGAAATCAATTGATAAAAAATATTTTCTCCAATGTAATTAAAGCAATCCCATTTTTTATGTAAGCTGTACTAACTTGTTAAGGCACACTACTCCTAACAACACTAAGTCATTAAGTACACCCTCCAATTTAAAGAAAGCTTGGAAGGTAACGTGGTAAGTCATCTGTATATCTGTCACAATAAACATGTGACAGATGGAAGAAAGGTGCCAGATGGAAGAAAGACCACAAAAGAAGTCACTTTGCCCAGTAATTTGAAGCCTTGCCAGGCAAACAAGTCTCAACAGCTTACCAGGCAGAAATGAAGTGAAAGTGAGCGGTAAGCCAGTTCCTCCAGATCACCCATTCTCTTAACAGCCACATCTCCTGGGCAGTTTTAGCCTTCCCTAGTGCACCTACCACCATCAGAGAAAAGTACGCTGCACAGAGGCAGGCATCCAGCTCCTTGAAAATTGACATCATGTCTGTTGGACACAAAATAAGCACAAAACCAAACATCTCCCTACTACCTGAACCAGCTCCAGCATGGGATGTGGCAAAATCCCAGGCACAGAAAAAGACACCATGAGATGTCAGATAGAGGCAGGACTCTGCTTCTTCAGAGGGAAACATAAACATATTCTTGTGTGCTCCACAGAAGCTGCAGAAAGCCCCCTGGTTTTTCTAGTGAAATCAGTCCCTTGTTCTCCCAAGTTAAGGGAAAGGATTCAGGGTTTAAGGATTAAGGAACACTGGTAACAGACAGCAGTGGGAGATTGCCTTTGAAAGATAGGACCCAAGCTCCAGTGCCTGCCACCAGCTAGAACAGACTAACGCCAGGCCTCAGAAACCTGCCATGACCAACTCGAAGGATGGCACGTCCTTTACATTTCTGCAGCAAGATCTTCTGCAATGAGAAGTACGAAAGGGCTGCTCACCATACTGCTGCACAAGAGAAACTGCAGCGTTGGGAGAGAACGTTGCTTCATACTTCTGCTGCTGAAATATCAGTGCTGGAAAAGCACATTTGTGAGGATGAATGACTGAAGAAGTATAACGGCAGAGACTTGTTCCAATGCCAGCACTGGAATGCAGCCAGTACTGTCCTTGAAGCCTGTAAATGGTTTCAGGAATAATGACAAAAGCCAGCTGATGCTGCTCAGCCACACAGAAAACCAAACTCACAGTGTTTGCTGACAGTAGTCCACAGCCATAGACGACTGCTTTGGCAAGAAGGATGTTACTTAACCTGACAAAACCCTCCGGTGACCCCAGATACTATGAGATCTTAACCACAGTCACATGAAAACTTAGGTACAGCACAGTTGCAAGACGACAAAAGGGACAGTGGTCTCCTTGCCTTACTCAAAAGTTTTGTACTAGCAGTTTCTGGGGCTACCAGAGATGAGACCGAACAGTCAAAACTGGACACATCACACCCTTGAAAGGACAGTTCTGGAGTCTGAGCTCTACACACTTTATCCAAGACTTGAATGGCTTGCACACATACCATTTCTCTCATGGTTGGGGTACTACAGACCGGGAGAATGAAAATGACCGAGTGCAACCACCGCAAGCAGCACACAATCAAGAGGAAGCCTTGAGTCAAGGTAGGTAGATAGCAAACAGCACGAAACCTTTGCTGCTCTACTAGAAAAGAGTTTTAGAAGCAGAGTACTCCATTTCAGATGGGCAGGAGAAAACTGAAATGGCATCCTCCACATCTTACACGTATATGCACCAGACTGAAAGAAGGAACAAAGATGGGGGGAGGCAGACAAAAAACACTTTCTAGTCTGAAGTAATTAGGTACAAATATACTCATCATTAGAATGAACACGTGGCCACAAACAAAAATTGTACTCCTTAAAACAGCATGCAGGCTCCATAAAAAGGATTCACCACTTGAAAAGAATATTGCTACAGCCCCCTGGTTACAAATGTGGACTACTGCTGAGATGTATCATTTAGCTATCTTTTTGAGCTGTGCTACCTTGGGTGGTTAATTGGATAGTGCCACAGCATAATTGCACACAACTGTTTAGTGTAAAATCCTCAGTTACTGGAATGAAAAAGTTTTAGAAAAATAAAGAAAAACTCCAATAATTGTTTTAAAATATGTTGACAAGATGCTTTTGCTTCTACTCCACTGAGCAGACTTCTGCCTTTCTTGTCTGCTGCAAACTTATGCTACCCAGCACGTCAGTTTTGTACATGTGACAGCCAGTCTTTTCATTGACAGAAGACAACCTTAGCAATGCAAGGAGACAATATTAGATTCTAGTTGCTGAAGTTTCAAAGAATTTCTTTGTTGAAACTCAGTAACTGTTTCCAATATTTATTTTAGTAACCCACAATTGCCTACCCAGCTTCAGATTTTGAACTTTAAATTAATCTAGTAGCCGTACATGCTTTTGAGGGATGGTTCCAGTGCACTGACACCTTACGTGAAAAAAAAAACCCACATTCAAAATACACATGCACTAAGTAATTAATTGTTGAAGCAGATCTAAAGCTACAGGAAGGTCTATGTGTTGTTACATTGCAGAGATGAACGAGCAGACAGAATTACTTACCAGGGGACCATGTTTAAACAATTGCTCTTTGCAATTTCCCTCAGTAGTGAGGGAAGCATACCAGGACAGCAGCACTGCAGCCCAGTCATCAGCTCTACTGCCTGGAGCTGTGCACACTCCTATTTTGAATTATGTTTCAGAAAGTCAAACACACAGAAAGCTACGGAAGTGGACAAAAAACTGGAGCAACTGCTCAGCATACTAGCTATATGACATACAATCTCTTCATTACCACAATTAGTTCACCTCAACCTGTTAAATGATTTTGATGCTGACATTTACATCCCTGGACAATCAGACACTGCCTAAGTGAATCATTGCACCTGATGGCTGGAGTCAATCCTGCCCCCCTTATCAGTTCTAGGATTTTCAGATCATAAAGATCACCAAATCAAAACTACATTTAATAGTGTTGAGGAAACAATTTATTTTTAAAAAATTTATATATAATTACTCAAATCAAAAAGCAAGCAAGCTGGCATTTTCTTTAGTGATAAACCCACTCTCCTGAGCCCGTTCAGGAGAGAGAAAGTTGGTATCTTTCTTAGAACCTTCTTACAGCTCTAAACCTCAATGGCACCCTGCCGTATTGCTTGTATGCTTCTAATGAACATAGCAACCACTTTGACCTCTTCTGATTGAGGCAATGGTTTACGGCACCCGACTATCACTTCTGATATTGCAAAATAAAGTTTTGCAAAGATACAGTACCTTCAAAACATTGTGTACCTGTAAAGGCAAGAAATGAAGATATGCACAGGCAATAGAATACATAATGAGAAAAAAGTAAAAGCAGATTAACTTCATGGTTTATCAGGTCATTTCAAGAATGATTGATATCAGAACTGTATTCTCACTAATTCTGAGCTATATTTTGGCTTTCTTACTTGTTGCAAATGTCTATTCCTGCTCGGACGAGCTTGGCGCACTACAAATGAGATGACAAACACAATGACCTTTGCCAATGTGATATGGCTACATAACTAAAAAGCAGTAAAGCATATGCAGTTCCTTATCTGTATTACAGTCCTCATTGTTGGTTTACATTTGCTACAATTTAATTAAGTGCAAAGATAAGTTGATGATTTCTGGTGCAGCAAAAATTTTATTTTTTCCAAAAACATTGCTACATCATCTAATTTTATAGTGGAATAGTTGCCAGCTACTTCTGTAATTAAAGCATATAGTTAGTTTTTAAGATATGGATGCTGTTACACTTAATTAGATATTCTGTATACAGTTTTCCTTCGTCAACTAATTTATACCTAGATTAGGGCTGTTTTATTATGCTATTACATATTTATATGTAAAAATATGTTCAATCTGAAAGAAGACAACTTGCAGTTAAAAGCAAGAAGAAAATAAATCTGATTAACTTCAAGTTATTTAAGTCACAATAAAAATGCAGCTAAAAAAAAATCTCATGCCAAGATTATTAGCCAGCAGTGATCCTGCTACAACAATGGTGGTAAAATGTTCCAGCAGAGTCCTACTATAGTTATGGAGTATTAAGTGATTTTAGCTCTTGCTTATCTGAGTTAATCTGATTCTTTTTGTGTGTTTATTCTATGCACAGTCTTCAACGCATCTTGATGTTTTACATTACTGGATTCTAGAGACAGTTTCTAGCACATGTTAATGTGTGTTCTAGGAAAAAAAGTGTTTATAATAGTGGGAGAAATCCCTTCTGTTGCATGGTGTGTGGTCAATGTGTAAACTACCCATCCCACATGTTTTCCATAGGGCATCCATCTTGTTTGGTACAAAAAAAAAAAAAAAAAAAAAAGAAGAATTTAAATTTTAATCAAAATCAATTTTGCTAACAAGAGAGTCAGATGTGAGACCACCACGAGCTCAGGAAGGGGCGGCCTCCACAGGCTCTTATTCCCCCCCTCCATGGACCATCGCTCCCCACCACCTCCTCTCTGCCCAGACCAACCTTTTCTCTGCCACGACCCTTCCTGCTCCCGCTCTCGTACATGCCCGCCAAAAACGCTGCTTCTCCTCGCTGCCTCGGCGCAGCCCACTCACCCTTCCTCTCACCCTCTCTGCGTCTCGGCCGCACCACGATGCCTTTCCACAGAGCATGTCCTACCAGCACCCTGCCCTCCATTTCAGTGCTGGTTGGTTCAGTACCTGAGGTAAATTGAGATTTTGGCCAAAACTGCCAAAATTGTCCAAAACCATAAACACCCAAACACCAAAAATAAAGGAATAAATAAATAAATCCCCGAGGACAGAGAGGCAGGTGCCCAGAGGTGCTCCCGGCACTCCTTACTGAGGCGCACCCCCCGCCCTGAGGCGTCCCTCCAGAGCGCCCCTCCCCTGCAGGGAGCCCCGCCCACAGAACCTTCCAGAAGCTTCCAGGCCCCAGCACCCTCAGGGCACACCCGGCCGCCTGCCCTGGGAAACACATGCCCCATTTTTAAGGCAAGGTAGGAAAAAACCATTAAAAAAAGTGAGGAAGGAGGTGTGTGAGGGGAGAAGGGGGAATGATGATAAACACATGAAGCTGAAGGGGCTAGCTTTTGCCCACAGTAGTATTTTGCAAACCACCATGCCAGCCTTTCCCTTCTCCCCACCCCACTCCCAACTTCAGAAGCCCTTCAGCCCACCGCAACCCCAGAAAGCAGCCAAAAGTTTAGGAACAAGCCAGCTTTGACACAAAGTCTTCTTTCAAGTCCAAAGGGGGGACGGGACGGGACAGGGGACAAAACCAACCAGACAAGACTGTGCACGGGCCAGGTGCACTGCCATAAACTACCTGCCCGTACCACAGGCAGCTCCATAACCCACCCTCGCTTCAGCACCACACGCACACCAGGAAAATCCTCACTTTACAACCCCTTTCTTAACAGGAACATTTTGGCTTGGCCCTGAAGGCTCAACACACCTGAGGAAAAGCAGCTACTAAATACCAAATGGTACAATACGCCAAGGAAAAGTGGTTTGCTTCTTAACATCAGCTCTCCTTTTCAGGTTTTCCCCTTACTGGCTGCTACTTTATTAAGCAGGGCCTCTACTGCTTTACTGCCAGACTCTTTTCCCTGAGAGATCTCCCTCCCAGACATGGATATTTTCACAAGATTCCCTGTTTAACAGCTGAAACAGAAAGCCAGCCCCTAAGCCCTGTGCCAGTGCTTCAAGATCCACAGAGACTCTCCAGACACCATGAAGAGGTGACAGCCAAATCTTTTAAGTCTCCTGATACTCTTTCAAGCAACAAAAGGAAGTCTTCCACAAGAAAAGAAATGTTACTGGAAAAATTAAATACAAGCTAGTCTTAAGCTTTCTTCCTACGTTTTCTTAAATGGGCATCAGGAAAAGTTATAATGTACTAGTCTCTGCACTCCTGAGGACCCCCCTGATCTACTTATCACTGAAATTTGCCCCTAACACAGAAAGGGAATCTACGCCAAGCAAGAACATATTTGAGAAGGACCTTCCCAAGACACTATCTCCTGTTTCCCATGGAGGAAAGAAATCAAGTTTGTTTGCACAAGCAAGAACAAATCCAGCAAGCAGAAAGTTGTGACAGATGGACAACGAGTTCTGCTTTAAAAACTCTTACTTTGTAGTTTGCCTACCTAGAGGGGGAAAAAGAGAAAGAGGGAAAAAAAGTTACTTGCATGCATTATAGCTCTATTACAAATGTCTTCTGCATCCAAAGCAATGGTGAATGGACTATTATGCATTTTTGTAATGCTTTTTATTGGAAGATATTCAAAACACTGCAAAAGATCACCCAGAAGTTTGACTTGTCTCTGTTTGAGCTTTGAGAAATAAGCATGCAGAAAGAAAAAACAAAATATTCACGTACATGCACTCATTTTGTGTCCTCCCATTTTTAGTGACTAAACTTGACATGCTCATCTGACTCAGAAGCACCGAGCATCCCCCAAAGCAGCTGAAGTGAGTGATGCATACTGTTGCCTAATAACGCTATACTGCCGTTGCTAGCACCAGACCATAGACTTTGTACGTACTAAGTTTGCAAGGCCTCAGAGGCTTTCCAGACTTGCTCTGTGTGAAGTTTTTCAGGTCTGCTGCAGCTATGTTTTGTCTTGCTTAGCTACAAAAGCAACATTTTTCTTGTGACCAGGTAGCTCTGACTAACCTGTTTAACTTTTGTGAGGTACCACTGTAGTTTTATGTAGACAGCAGTAACAAGTAGTTATCCTGTGTAGAACGAAATATTTACAGCTAACACCATGTAGTATACAAAAATACAGGCCTGATATGATAGCAGAGGCCTTTGAGAAGCATAGACATAGGATGCAGCACAGAGTAGTACAGCAAGGGATAATAAGAGATGGCACCCCAGGGCCATAAACAAGTCACCTATGATCAGGGAAAGAAATGCAGAACTAGAGCTGGACCAAAACAGATATTAGGAGTAAGAAAGATAACAAAGAAATAGTATTTAACGTGGAAAATACATCATACACTATAAATTCGGATGCAGTGTGGAGTTACAGACCAATAAAGAAAGAATATTCATGCAAAAGCATGCTAGAACAGAAAAATAGCTCCATGTGAAATAAAAGAGAAGAACAGAACAGGAAGGAGAGGAACAAGAAACTATCAATATAATATCCTCCAGGGCAAAGGGGTGCATCACCCCCACCCCCAAACACCTGACTGAAGCTCTTCATTTTAGTATTCAGAGGAGCAAGGAATGGTGAGTGTAACACCATGAAAAGGGATTGAAACTAGTTAGTGTGTGTGTAACAATTTTACCTGTATTATTTATTACTGGGATATACTTCTGTATGCAGCATTGATTTCTTTTGTTTTCTTTTTCCTGTAGTAAATGGATGTGGACTAATAACGATTCTTCAATTAGACTGCAAAGGTTTCTATGATACTAGCCATGAATTCTTGGCTTTATATGGAAGATGTGTTTCATTTTTTGCAGAGAACAAGATTTTGAGCATAACAACGTTATTTGGACACTCAGCATTAGAGTTAAACTGAATCAAATGTTCTACTTGAGACTTTTACCTTACCCCTTGCTCACAGCAGGACCAAGACACAAGAACCTCCAAAAGAATAAGCCTTTGCATTTGTCCAAATTACCAGGTCAGCTTTCCAATATTGGAGGAAGGGCTATTGGACAGAGTCAAAATACAGCTTTTACTCATTTCGTGATCTCTTTTCTTTAATCAACATGGAGAAGCCAATTGTAACAAACCAGATATATTCCTGGAAAATATTATCTCTATTTCTTTGTTGGTTGGGTGTTTTTTTTTTTTGAGAAGCGATTTCTGTCTTATATAAGAAATTTCAATCATGAAACAAAACTGCACGAATCTTTGAAAACAGATTTTTCTCCCTTAAGAAGATTTTTCCCTCTAAGGCATATATTACCAGTAATATCAGCCGAAAAATATACAAGCAAATTGTTCAGTGAACTTTCTCGCCCTGATTATTTGAAATGGTTAATCACATGCTAGCAAAATCAATACATATATAGCAGTATATCTACTATACTCCATTACTGGCAATTATAAATATCATTGTGAACAGAACTTCTCTCAATTTTGCTGCCCTATAGAATTAAATATGCGATTTTTTAGAAACTAAGCAAAAATATTCGTTTGGTATGTGGAAAAGGAGGGAAGCAAATCAAAGAGCAACAATTCGCCCCCATCTGGCAAATGATATCTGAAACCTATGGTTAAATATCACTTTCTTATCCTGCATTTTTGGAAGCATGTGAAAGCTGAACATTTTAAAGATGAATGTAACAAACTGAGTATACAATATAAGGCATGACTTATTACATTTATACTACTATTACAATGGGATCTGATTTTAAGCATGATCTGAGTAACTCCTGCCTGAAAGGCCCCTATTGACAGGGAAGCTCTTGTGCCTCTTCCCCTACTGATCTTACTTAACAGAGTAATAGTGAAAATTAGGAAGATCACAAGATAAAACTGAGAGCTTGCCTAGTAATGAGATCTCCTGGAACTCCTTTGTGCTTTACCTTAGTAAGTTGCACGTCGTCATCATTCCTTTTATTTGCCTTTTACTTGTTTGAGCAAACATTTCTTTCTGCCTATTTGCAAGCACAGTCATTCCCATAGTTAGTTTTCTGTAAACATAACGGAAAAAAAACCCAACAACAACAAAAAAAATCAATAGTCACTGTGATTCTTTTGAAGTTCATTATCAATTTCAGTGCAACCAAAACTAGTTAAGATACCCTGGCTGCAAAGCCTCAAACACATGAATAAATCTACACAAATGTATAACTATTTTGAGGTCAATGCAATTTTTCATCAGTGTGAAGAAAGTTTCAAAGGACTGTCTATATACCAAAGATTAGGAATGAAGCAAAAATCTTCCTGTGAGAATTAACACTTAAGTGTATTCACTACTGTACTTTTGTTCTGATCTGGTTTTTAGTAACGGATGTTTAGTTTTTCATAAATTTCTATGCTCCTAACATCCCCGCCATCCACCTCCATCCTCAAGAACGTCTCCTATAAAATATCCAGCACTTCTTAGTTCAAAACCCTAACGCTCTTAACATTGGAATATTATCTCTCCAGTTTCACTAAGGAGCCTCAGTTATCCCATTGTATTGTAGGAATACCATGCATGTGTGTAACCTGAAAGTATAAAATATTAAGTTAAATGAAATTATTTTCCTTATCTCCAAGTTTGTATTTTCAAACTGGGGGGGGAGTGGTGGAGACGAATCCACCTTTCTGCTTACCACCAGCAGATACCAACTTCTGCAGCACAAATTCCAAAGGTTTCTAAGCTCATACCATTCTTTTTGGCTCTGAAGAAAGCATCCCCCAAAGCAGCACAGAATCTCTGGGGAAAGCAAGCATCCAGCATATACTAACAAAATGGCATGTGCTTCTGCTGTCTTTTACAGATTTGCTGAGCGGCAGCAGAATGGAATTGGCAGCACTAATCAGGTCCTGCCTGGAGCCCAGGAGGCAGCAGGGACACTGAAGAATCGCGGCAGTAGTCTCTCCAGAAACCACCACGTAGTTCTCCTCAGTGAGTCTGTGCATGCCATCTTTTCTTCCTTGGCAACATTGTCCTTTTGCATGAGTCTGCCAATGAAATGAAGGTTTTGTGGGAAAGCTGAAACAACAACGCAAATTTCTTAGCAATGCTAAAGACTTATGAAATTGGTGGATGCCTTACACTGTACGCTGTTGTCTCCCAAAACTTTGCATATCCTACACCTGGCTGAGAACTCAGATTTCCAAGAACCTCTTTAAAGCAGTACAATTGCTGATACCAGTTTTGTAAAACATCTTTTTTCCCCATAGTTTTTATCTCATTGGCAGGTGTCAACGTGTAGTTTTTATGCTCTATAAAATTGTTTTAAATGCCTTCTCAAACTCCAAGTTTATAAAACTACTATTTTTTCATCTCGCATTTCACTACGTACTCTTTTTCTTTTACAATTCACTAGGACAAACAAAGT
The DNA here is from genome assembly GCA_009819775.1 of Phoenicopterus ruber ruber. Classification (NCBI taxonomy): domain Eukaryota; kingdom Metazoa; phylum Chordata; class Aves; order Phoenicopteriformes; family Phoenicopteridae; genus Phoenicopterus; species Phoenicopterus ruber. Next base: position 6,203,428 of record CM020221.1, read on the forward strand.
GGGAAACATTAGACATTACTCCTATTAAGAATATGGCATATTTAACTACCTTCGCTTCCCTTTATTATCCTTTCTATTTAGACACCTGCATATCACCTTAAGGTGCTCATAAGTCCAGCCAAAAATTCCATTGGGTGACTCAAGCTATCAGACTTTACAAAATTCCACAAAAGACACCTTTCATACGGAAGAGGAAAACATCTGAAGTTACAACAGGAAATATTTTTTAAATCATGTACCTGTGGAAAAGATATAATTTCTAATGTTCTAGGTTGTAAGGCAGCCTCAGTTTAACAAGAGTCAGGATGAAAGCTCTCCGTTGCGAAGGTTTTCCATAATTCTCCATTTCACGACTGTTGACTTCCCTTTGAAGGTGAAGTCCCCCACGCAGAACACACCAAACCACCCAGACCTCTGGTCCAAGTTACGTCAGCCTGTCTAGTCACATGCTACTCAACTCCGAGCAAACACAAAAAGAATAAACAGGTCAACTGTCAGGTGGGATTGTTTTTCTTCCCCCTCCAGCACAGCAGCACTGATCAAGTTTTCCCTAAATAGGCTGTCATGGCGTGAAGCCAGCTTACATAACCTAATGGAAATTACGTGCACAGGAAAGCCATATAACTGACTGAATAGGGCTCTTGAGTAACAGGAGTATTCCATGAAGGCTGTGTAAACAAAGCACTTCACAATATCTTGATCCTTTCTTACTGCTTTGTAGTTGTATATAATCAATATACCACTATCACAAGGACTAAAAATGTGACTGTAAATGTTTTACTGGTGTCATATACCATACTACAAGTGCCATTACAGACCTGAGTTTTTACAGTGCCTCAGAATATTGTTATAAAGTTATTTTTCTAAGCAAGTATAATAAATTAAAGAACATAATGTACAAAGAGCTTTAAAATTAAAGTAGTAAAATACTAGGTTTCTGAAGTAAGAATAAGAGCCTTTTAAGGCTGAGAGAAGAAAAAAAAAAAGTACAAAAAGCAATTCCAGAGCCAAAGTTTCTGTTTCAGAAGAGTGACAAGCATTTAATAACCGTGCCCCTATTGCTTTCAACAAAACTCTAAATTGCTTGTCAGTTTTGAGAAGGGAACTCTGGATTATAATTTTCAAAACTACCAGTCAGCCAACTGACACATATTGCTCCTGGTAGTAAAAGTAAGGAATTTAATACTACTTGGCAGTGTTTGAAGGTCTGAAAATCCTCTGAATTTTACCAAAAAGTCACGTATTTACTCTTTGTCACAGTGAAGATCAGGCCAATATGCTTTTTTCCCCCCCTCTTAATATTTCATGAAGTTTACTAAAAAAGAACCACCATTACAGAAACATCAACAAATTCATTCCAGAAATTACCAATAAACCGACAGACAATGCTTAAAGCTCAATTTTACACTGACTACTGCTATAGTACCTTGCGTATTTGTATCTCAGAAGATAGCACAAAGGGGCTCATTTATTATCATGACAATGAAAAATCTGTTCTTACAAATGATTGAAGGAGTAATGGGAGAGAAAGAATGAACTTCAGACAAAACTGAAGTTAACTTTATAGCATGATATATGTACACATTGTCACTGACTACAACTCATATGTTGTTTTATGCTGTAGTATTTTATCTTATATCCACTTGAAAGTACTCAAAGTCAGCCTTAGATGTATTTTTCTTTGTAAACTATTTCTTATAGTAATGTAGTTTGGTTCTCATTTTCCCGGATGCAATCCAAAGTGATTTAGGAACTTAACAGAAACCATAATTTGTAGGACAGCGATTTCCTTATAATTAACTTTGCTATGCATTTTGACAGGCAGTCCATAAGACTAAAACTATGACATTTATTAATACAATTTTTAAATTATGCTTACTCTTACTGATGAAAAAGGGCTCCCTATTGCATGTCTGTCAGTTCTTACTCTGTCAAAAAATACAGTTCTTGCATGGTCTTCTGTCAGGAGCCTATCTTACAGCCTAACAGAACTCTTCAATGTTTCTCCTGGTAAACAACGTTTGGTTTATACCCAATTCCAAAATCCTTTATACTACACAAAAGTCTTTACTTTTCACCATACTGAAATACAGGGAAGCCTGCCTTTGCTCTCATAAAGGTTTAACTATTTTCACTGCTATGCTATCTCAGCAAACTTAGGGTTAGCAACAGCAAAGGACCTGCAGACTAGAGCTAGAAGAGGCATTAAATCACCTATGAAACCTGCCTATGAAATATGAAATGCATAAGCAAGGGAAGTCTAAATAGCACTAGCTTGTCTGGGGTGCTTGCAGGATGCAGCCTGACCAGACTCGTATGTCGTATGAGTACCTGGGACATCATTCCCTCTCCAGGTCTCGGTGAGGAAGTCTGAAGGGAGCAGATTTACAGGGACCCTTCAGAGGCCTTACACAGGAGCAGGGATGGCTCTAGAGTGGCTGAGAGCACTTTGGCTTCCATACCGCTCCTCAGACACTGCTCTGTGGGCTGGCAGAGATCACAGGAGTGAGGAGCAAACCATCGTCAGCTTTCCGCTGTGCAAAGCAAGGCTAACGAAAGCAGAGTGTTTAAGTGACCTGCCCAAACTTGAACGCACATTGAGCTTCAGGAAGTTTATGTGCTTTTGGCTGTAGAGTTATAGCTAGATGATAATGCCTTCTTTATTTCTCACACCTCCACAGGAAAGTGATGTAGAGTAGTAGCTTCAGATATCTTAAATTCTGTTTGATAGTTTTCAGCTTTCACTTCCATCAAGGCTACTATGTCAGAGATACCAGACATAAAATAGTGAAAAGTTCAAAAGATTTGTTCAGGGATATTGTAATCCAATAAGTTAAATACAATGGTAATATTTAAGACAGCCATAAAACAATCTCCCTTTTTTGTTACCATCTTGGTGAGGAGATGGACTAAGTGAACTCAGTGGACGTTTTGTGGATATTTTACAGGGGTGGTCCATAGACCAAGGGAATGCTATCTGTGTATTCTTATCAAGGATGGGAAGGAGAGTGGTGGTTAATGAGGATGTATTGGATAGTGTGGGACCATGATATATCCCTTAATACTAAGATGCCCAGACTGTCATGTGTAAAACAAGGACCATAGTACTTAACTGAACAATTCAACAGTGCTTATGAAGCAGTATCGACCGCAAGGGTTCCAAGTCCAGGTGTACTCAGGTACCACAACCACCAGGAAGACCCAGCTCTGTGCAAAGCAAGGCACAGCTCACGAGGAGTTGGGCTTTCATACCCTCCAGAGCTCCACACATACACACACACACACACACACACCTCCCACGTATAGCGAGTTAGGTGACAGTGCAAGCCATTTTTCACGTGGGTGGGAAGACTGAAATAGTTCATGCAACAGCTAGGGGTAAACATGTTTAATGATATTTAATGATGTTCAAGAAACTCAGTTAATACAATGACATTGGCCTCACTACACCAGAGAGATGTCAGACTATCTCTAGTTGCTACAGTCCAGAAGCGCAAAGATAAGATCATTTGAAACGCTAAATTTAGATTCTACTCCAGGCTACAAAATCTTCATCGTTTGGAAGAGCAACCTTCCAAATGCACTGACCCAGCATCTGGCTTTAAATAAAGAAGCTTCAAAAAAACTCCAAACATCCTTCACATGCTGTATTGAAATTTTCTAAGTTGACTTTCCTCAGCAAAGTTGCCTCAGCTTTACTAATTTGTAGTAATTATCTTATTTCTTCCTTCTTTGATTACATGTATTGTTTAGTGGCTTTGCTTATAACACTGACATTATTAACCACTTGTGCTCCACAGCATCTTGGCACAGCAATTCATTATGCAATAAATCATTTCAAAACATCCGAGTCACAGAAATGTGGCCATATGTGTTTTAACATTCCTTTAACCCTTAAACTTCAGATTTCCAACTATAGTTCACACTCCTGGAAGCTACGAGGTTTTGGTTTCACTTGCATCTCCTCAGAAGAAACTCCAGATATTTTCACTGAAGAAACAGAATATAAGAAAGCTCGATCTCCGAGGTAGTTACACAGAGTAGCTGAGAATACAGCTAAGCAATGAGAATTTAATGCTCAAAATGTCTGGGCAACTGAGTTGTCTCAACAGCAACAATTCATTTTAAATGCAATCCTACTTTGAAATCTCTTGGCTACATTAACCAATATGTGAAAAGGCTATAACACATAAAGGTTTAGATGCCACTCAGAACTAAGTACTTTAGTGAATCTCTTCTGTTAAATCATTTTGCTTTTATACTACTCCCATCAAATCTAAATCTGGCTGAGCTGCTTTTGAAAGTAGTTATAGGTAGCAGTAGGAACTCTTATAGATATTTTCATAAAGGTATTTTACTTGATTTTCAAAATAAGAGATACCACAACAAGAAAACAATGAAATATGAAAAAAGCAAGCTGCAATATTTCTGTTTACATTTGCAAGCTAGACTAGATGAAACATGAAACACTTCTAGTCCTCACTGTAAACAACTGCTTCATACATTTTAATAAAGATACAAGATCATCCAAGGAATTGCCCCTAGATAACATGGGAAAATTGGAAAGTAAAATGCATGACATTTCAAACAAGTGAAAATGCATTGACATTTTATTCAAAGCTCTGTCAAAAAAACCCTCTCAAACTGCCAATTATTTTGGGTATAAAAAAAAAAAAAAGGCAAGTTTTTGGTTTAGACCAGATCAGTTCTACATATAGAAGCCTCCACATGGGAGCTTTTATACTGAGTCCAGCTTGACACCCATTTAAAATATAATGAGGGAGCCATTACACAAAGTGTTATACCAAGGTCCTGGCCTGTTTGCCTTTCTCTTTTCTTGCCTACCTTCTCTAAGCACATCATGTGAATAATTCTCCAAGTAAAACAAACTGCTCCTACCACCTTTGCTGCATACAACCTGCTTCATGAAAATTCTAATACTACTGGTCACTAGATAGCAAAATACTTCTTCATGTTGCACTCTTGTTCTTCTGATTCAATTCATTAATTTTCTTCTGAAAATGTATCTTTTTATTAATACTATATGGAAGTACCTGTTATTAACATTACAATTACTTGTAGAAAGAGGCAATATTACTGTGTTAGTTAATATATTTTATTAAATTAAAAATATTCAGGACTAATCAGGTTACTGTGCAAATTCATACATCTGCCTCAAAATATTCACATGTTGAGATACACCACTGCAATACAAACATCACAAGATAATGTCAGAGGTAGTAATCTATAGCAATTATCTTCAGATATGCTATCGAAACAGGAGCCAATTTACATTTACTGTTTTGGAATGGTATTCCAGGCTTGACCCATAGTCGCACAAAGGCAGCAAGACTCACATTGTTCTGTCTGCTATAAAGACATTTCGTAAAATTTCTTCTTTCACACACTATTAAAACAAAAGTGAATATCCCTGTGATACCTAAATTGCCTATGATATCCAGGCTAAAGATCCACTACTACTGGATTTCCACACTGGTTTTGTTCATTTATTTAAAACAAAACCGAACACTCTTATATCACTCTCCCTTATCTAATGATTAGTCCAAGGCGATCTGTAAATATGTTCTCTCTCTAACAAGAATCTCACCTAATACATCTCTTCTTTCCAGTTGTTTCTGACCAACTCAATCTCTACAATATTATGATTGATAGGCCCTCACCTTACCTAGCTCCCCCTAAGCCATAACATCAAGTCCCTGACATTAGCTCCTCCAAACACCAGGAGTGTCTCTTCAGCCTGCTGCATAAGAGGAAACCTCTTTTCCTTCCTCAGCTCCTCCTTCATACATATGGAGCCAAAAGAGGGCTCTTCCAAGCAGCTGACTCTACACCCCTAGCATCAACAATACCTGGATATGTTCTGCCAGAAGAGATGCTTATGTCATGGTGTATGACACTTTGGCAAGTCAGCTCATGCTGGGCATCAAGCTCCTGCAGAGAGATTTCAACCAGTTCCAACTTGGGTATCTTTGTATTACTTAGTTATTGTTGGAAGCCATTAGATAACTTCGCTACGGGACAGGATCCAGAACTAGGCTAAAACATGAACAGGCAGCTGGTCTGTACCCTGTTGCCACCATGATAAAAAACAGAGACCAATTCTGAAAGTTGTCATTAGTGAAACTATACCCATGTCATTTACTTCCTTCTAGAGATTTACACTTCTTTTCTAAAAATCTCAGGTATCCATGAGTTCAAAATACTTACGATGTTGAAATGTTAATAAATGTACATAACAGAGAACACAGCCACACCTTTCCTCATACACCTAAGAAAGCAAGATTAAGACACATAAATGCACAACATCCATTTCCTTGCTTGCTCTCTTGGATTTGGACTGTCTGATGACAACTGCATCTCCTGCTGTAAACCAGCAGCTTCCCATGGTGACTAACAGAATGTTTTCACCCCTATCCTCGTGCTGCTGTGCAGGACACAGCAATGATAAAGACAAGCAGATGGCTTTGGACATCCTCAGTTTGCAAGCAAAGACACTTTGCTGTATACCTAATGAATGTGTTGCCATGTTTCCACAAATATGTCTGTCAATGTCATTGCAACAACCTCCTACTGTCAACTTCGACATCAGGGTACAGTAAGCCATAGCAGTGGAAGATGGTTGAGCTGTTGAAATAAGAACAGATTAGTGTATTCAAACACTTGGAAAATCATGGTATCGGGGGAGAACGAGAGCTCTGGTTATCCTAACAGGCAAATCACTATCAGGTTATCAAGAACTCTTGTTCAGGAACTTGTCTTTCCAATTAGCCCAAGTTAACACAGAAACTGAAGAGCACCTGTTGCTGCTGCTATGTTTCCATTCTCCTTCTGGCTACCATCCGAGTGCCTGTAGTTGGTCCCAGAAGAGTTTGGAAAATTCACTCCCTTAAAGTCCGTTATCATTTTGGCCTATGAGCACTCTGGCAGTTGAGAGTGAACTATGGTATCAACTGCCTCACAAACTCTCACTACCAAAACATGCAGATTTGATTTGGCCCAAATCAGTCTAGTTCGGGACTGAGCTGTCTCACATAGCTGCTGACTTATCCCTTAGTTAGGTACCCTGGCAGAAGAGAATCAATACAAACCCTCTATGAATACAGCATCATACCAAAGACCAGCCAAGTCTTGCCCATCTCACTGCCAACTTCCAAAACCAGATTCTCACTGGGACTGCAAGAGGCACAAACAGGAGAACTCAATGCCAGAAACACTTTATGAAAAAATCACCCATACCTAAGAAAATGAGGACAGAACAAGCATGTGTCTTTGACGCTACAATAAACTGCCCTTTTGCCATACGTAGTTTTAAATGTTTTAGTCTCTTATCCTAGGCATCCTATGAAATAGCAATTGTGGTGGATTCTCAAAAATCTAGAAAATAAACATATTCTGTGCGCGCACTGCTGGTCTCTCCAGAGAAGTCCTCTGCCTGACAAAAACCATCACCCAGCATTCAAAGGCTAAACAGCCCTCCTGCCACTCCGTCACTGTCCTTGCTCTTCCTTAGATATCGTAAGCGCTCCACAACAGTGCAGGAAACAGCGAGATGGAAGAGCAGAGCTGAGAATAGCGGGTATTTGCAACGGCAGCATCAGACACGGTCAAAGCCTCAGTGAAGTCTGTTTTGTCTGAAGACACAGCTTTTTTAACAAGGTTATTGTACCACTCAAAAATAGTTGTGCAATATAACCCATTCCTAAAATCTAACCGCACAAATAGGCAATCTCTAATCATTCTCTTCATTTAATGCATTAACAATGCCCGATTTCATTGCAATATTCTATTTTTTCTCTAAAATAGTCAACCATAAACTCTCCAGTAAATTAAAACAATTAAAAATTTAAGTGAGCACTAAGTCAACAATTTGGCGATACAATCATGTATTTTCAATTAGATATTCACAGTCTGCAAGTGAATTTATTTAGGCCAATGTACCAGCATCATCAACAAAAATATTCATCATCATTACTACTTTCATCTGGCAGAAATTAGTAGCAGATGTTATGGAACTTTTCCATGTTTATATTCATAGATGCCTGACATTCCCCCAATTGAGTTCAAAATGAGAAAACACACCAAATAATAATCCCATGTTCACAGAACACTATTTTGAATCATAACCTGCACCTACTTTCAAGTCACATCTCAGACCGCAGCAGCCATTGCTTTTTGGACTCAGTCTTCAGCAAGACAATTTGCTCTGCATAAAGGATGCGAAACACTAAAATAGAATATTGGCTTGCAGTTCAATTACTGCCCAACCACTATAATTACTCCTTGGCAAGTCTGTTTGCATAAACACCATATACTTATTCCACATGACCAGTAAGAAGTGTCAGTCCTTCTACTCTGTAGTCCACTGGTAACTAGCAGTATTAGATTTACTTGTATAGTAGGATAGATCTTTAAATTATGTACAGCAAACTCTTCTACATTAAAGAATACTTTCTTAGCCCAACCACACTTCCAACTGCAAACATTTATTCAGTAATGATAAAAATTGTGATTTAGGATTAAAAAAAACAACCAAACAAAACAAAACAACAAAAAACCCCACTGCAAACAAACCAACCAACCCACACAAAATCACCACACCCCCCAAACCAAAACAAACTCAAAACCCAACACACAATAAAGATGCCCGCGTTGGCTGCCCAAGCAAAGCTATACCTGTTCTTTCTGCTGGTTCGGAGTCACGCAGCACAGACTGGTGCCAAAGCTTGGGAAGGGCAGGGAGGCAGCTTCTCATATGTACCTGGCATGGGAACCAGGGAAATCTAGTGACTTCAAGAATCAGATGGTGAAACTGTTAAACTTCTTAACATACCTACAGGCTCTTTTTGCTTTCACATGCCTATATTGTCCAGGAACTAAGACCACTGAAACTGCCCCCTCCCCCCTCCTTTTCTTCATCAAATAATTGGTTTTTCAATAAATCAACTTACTGCATGGGAACAGGAACGTGAATGCTAAGACAAGGGAAGTAGCAGGGACCTGTGGCAAGGGGCACAGGGGAGGGGAGACAGTTGCCTTTTGCTTGGCAGCTACATGTGTTTGCACTGCCTCCTGAGATAGAGCAACCAGGGGTTAAAAGGCAAAGACCCACACTATAAAGACGTAACAGGAACAGACAGATTTATCTCCACATCTTTTTAATCCACCTCGCTCTTCCAGATGATCTGAATTCTCCAAGATGACGCTGTTAGGCTTTTCTAGTTTACTATTTTCCAGTCTGCTACAGTCTAGCTCTAGAGACTGGGCGGTGCGAGGACTTGCAGCACACCCACAGAGGACGCAGGGGAATGTTGCGGTGGGAAAGAAAAAAGGGTGGCGGGGAGGAAAGCCAACCCCAAACCGTAATTTTGATTCTCTTTCAAATCAGGCAGGTGCACCTACCAGCATCGTAAAAGATGCTGTACTCCATACAGACAAAGAACTAGGGAAGCTGGCAGGGAGGCCAATAGGAATTACAAGATCAACAGTGCCACTCTAGCAAGGAGGTAGAAAGCAAGCCATGGTGCCTTAGATAAAATACTACCAACTCTAGCCCATAGCTAACAAGGTACTGAAAAACTCCTGATATGCCCTTAACTCCTATTTTACAGTAGGCAATACAAGCAGAGAATCAGATCAAAAGATAGCATCGTACAAAAAAAATACAGACAATGTAAACTGGTAATAAAACTGAAATATTCATGCAATGTCAGTCTGTCAAAGCATCTATTTGGTCTACCAGCCAAAACACTAGCAAGAAAAAACCCACAGCACTGCAGTACTCCCTTCCATTTATGACTGAAAAATATAGTAATACATCTATTTTAATCTTACCGAAATCCTGTATTTCCTTGAAATTACAGATTATTATACTTTTAATTAAATACAATGAGGGCAGTATTTGAAATTAGGCATGATTATAATTACAAATAATTATAATTATATATCTGTACTTGGAGTTAAATCTTCCTGCAAATAGATGTAAAATGTCACATCTACTGAACTAGATGAGTAAATTATCTGATGTAACAGTAACTGGGTAAGTATCAAGATAGAAATAAAGAACTTTGGTGTTTGTATATATTTAGGTACGTTTGATTATTTAAAATGTAGCTACATTAATAATTTTGAATTACTGGTGAGTAAGAATATTTTTTTAATCCAACAAATTGTTACTGAGAACTGGGAACACATGGAGCTTTGTTTTGTTGGCTTATTTGTTAGGGGTTTTTGTGGGTTTTCTTTGTTTGTTGTTTTGGGGTTTTTGTGTGCATGGTTTTGTTTGTTTGGGTTTTTTGTTTGGTTTGTTTGTTTGTTTTTAATTAAAAACACCCCAACATAGTCCTCCTTGCAAGCATCACTTGACTTACTCCTCTAAGTAAGCGAGGGGACTCTGCTCCCATCCGACGTTTAGGGCTGAACTGCTCTGAAGGGAGCAGTGGCTCATTAGGAGAGCAGCAGAAAGCAGCACCTGCTGCCAGTGTTTGAGTCACTCTTATGCTTCCCAGGCTGGCAGTCTGCTCTCACATTAACATTTACACTTTGTGAAATCTACGCGTTATTTTGTGAACAAACCAAACCCCACAAACACAGCCCACGACCAAAGACCAAACTGAAGGCACCCTTCCACAGCTAGAACCAACTCTTGCTACTGTAAAGGTACAAATGTAACAAAGCTCTTCAAAAATGCACAGCCGTAGGCTTTTATCACAGTTCTTGTAGGTCTCCTGTTTAATGAAATACCAATAGAGTGGTAGATAATTATAAACAGTAACCTGGAGGGTATGAGAGCAGGAATCAGTTGTACTGTTCCCAAAGCCAGCTCAGACATCTAAGGAAGATAAATCTGACAGAGAGCAAGTATTGTAATATTAAATGTTAATGCATTTTAATCAATGTTTTCGAGATCATTCTGGGAAAGTGTAATTTAGCAAGGGAAGGTAGCAATACACTCACATACCCACTGAGCTCTCAACTTTACTTTTTATACAATATTCCTCAACATTTCTCTATAAACAGTAGTTTTTACAAACATAAAAGCTTCTCATGCCTCGCAGCAGCAGCATTCATAGGATACCTCTGCTCCCTCTGGAGCTCATTCCTGATTCACAAGGCAAGAATCTCTTCATTCCTCAGCTATGTGCCATTTTTCCTTTACTCTTGATATTTTCAAACCCTTAAGTTGGCCACAGATAAACATACCCAGTAGAATGCAGGAAGATCCACAAGTTTTTAAATAACTCATCTCTCTGATAATCCCATTTTCAATCAAACAGTTTTCTTTTGTAACCAAGTAGTTTCTTTTCCTACCAAGTGAACTTTTAGCTAAGTTTTCTGTTAAAAAGCTTGACACAGAAAAGACATGTGAATTGCCTGGCCTTCCTAAAGACAGCCGAAATATTACATATATCATGACATGTATAACAATAAAATGATGAGAGGGTGAGTTAAATACTGTAGCTGTAGCAATTCCAAGTATGTCATGAACAGGAAGAACTAAGTACCACATTAACAGAGGTTGTCTACCAAATACAAGGAATGTGGCTATTCTACTCAGAATTGGCATTACAGGGGAATAGCCAAAACCATTGCCCATGTTAGAATGATGCACTGTATCAGGTCAGGGAAAAGCACAGCACATCCACTGGGAAAACAAAAAATAGGAGGCAGTTGTATCTTAGGGTCTTACCTGCCACAGCACATGTGAAATTCCAATTCTCATTCTATGAATTCCCTTAAAAAAAAAGAGAGGGGAAAAAAAAATCCTCTCATTTTAACTTATTAGCACCGAATTACACGTGCACCTTGGTTTTTGACAGCAGCTGCTTCTTAGGAGGAAGTATTTGCATTTCCAACTGGTTTTGTCTTTTCTACTGGACAGATATTCAGCCAGTATTAATCAGGTTGAGAATTTGCATAGTTCCATTCATCTAAACCACAGCTGTTCCAGCTTGCACAGGTACTACCTCACACAAGCTGAACAGGCAGAGCATGGCTGAGCAGATCAGAAAAACTAAGAAACAGTCCACACTCCTCAGAAAATCTTCTAGGAGCTAGGGCCAATGTACTTTGTGAACATAATATACATCTCAAAACACAGTCATGCATGTGATAAAAATTCAAGGCAAGAAGGGGGTATAACACCATGTGAGTTTAACTAAGAAGGGATTTTTCCTTGTTGTACACAGCATAGAGAAACGTGAGATAAAAAGGAGCCACAGGAAACACGTACGCATCTGAACCCAGGCTCCCCAGCGCAGAGGGCAAGGCAAAGAACCGGCTTCTCTTCCTGCCGAGTGGCACAATCCCGCCAGACACCCAGCACAAGGTCTGGCAAGGGCCAACACATGCTCACATTGTGCCACGCAACACTCCACCTTAGGGAAACCCAAGTAAAGGGTTCTCACATTTGCTTGAGGTGCTCAGTGCAATGCAAAGATACTAGTTTGGGTTCTGACTTTTGTGACCGTGCGTAGTCATTGCTGATGTTAGTCAGAGTTCAGAGATCTGTTTGCCTTCATCTCCTCGCTCAGAGCTCCACATAATCCCTTCAAAGAGGTATTTTCTCCGTTTCAGCCCTCCATAATGAGTCTTTCCATATCCGAGTTTTCCCTTCACTGCTTGCAGACTGATATTGTTTAAAGTCAGTGAAGCAGAGAATGTAGAAGACCGAAGTAAATATAGATAGAGCAAACAAGTGCTAGACTGCCTTATTTGGCTTTAATAAGGGTGCTGGAGAGTCAAAGCGAGCTGTGAAAATTACACATATTACAATGCTAATTAAACCTTGTCTCTTCAATCTCACTAGAATATTTCACGTTTTCTATAAACTACAGCTCACACCAACCTCAGAGGTCTGCAACTTCCAAGAAAATCAGACAGCTTCTCAGGTACCCAAGTACAGCTTTCGGAGCCTAGATTTAGTTGCCTGGTTTGAAAAATTTTATCCTGAAAGGGATTCTGGAGGAAGCTTCTCAGTTGTAAATGCTGGGTCCAGATTGAAACAAAGGCCACAACGCAGGAGCAGAGTTCATTTACTTGAACACGTCTCTCCCATCAGACTTACGCTGCAGTCACACATTTTCAAATATTTAAAAAAAACATTTAAGATTCAGGGCTGATCGGGTAGGAAATGTAGAATTACACCGAGCCCATCAAACACTGCACATTTTGGACAACTTCTCCCACACAAGAATAGAAAGATTGTACTGTTCAGTTTTGAAATACTAGTAAGAAGGCACATCAAAATCCCATAGAAGTTATCCTTAATTAAGCAGTACAAAACCATCTGTGATGACCTAGTTGATAAATCACAGCAGTGAGTGACTACAACTACATCAGTAGGAAAAAGTGTCTTAGATGTGATCAGCATTTAGCGATAGAAAAGTGCATCTCACACATGGAAAGTGAAAAAGAGAACTACTCGGTTTTGCTGCTCTTTGGGAACAGTGGCCCCACATAGCTGACAGCTGACCAGAAAGCCCCAAGTGTGCTATAAGTAAATGTTAAAACAATTCATGCCATGTTCACGTTGCATACTAATGAATACTAAAAGCCTACACTGTAATGCATAACTATCCTGGAGACAGGACTTCATTTTTGGCAGTACACCTTTTGCTCACGCAGCTTTGCCAGAATACAGAAATCAAACCTCTGCGGAAGCACCTAGAGCCAACAGGCTGGTAAACCAGCTTCTATATTTGGATACTCGAGTTCAAGTTCTCACTCCCATTCACCGACTTTGCCACTGAACATGAACTATGCTGAATGTTTGCACAGCAGATGAGACTAAAACTTGAGTTGTTTATAAAAACATACCATATCTACAAGCATTCATTAGACTCAGGATGAGTCAGTTTATGCAGCTTTAGTAAACAACATTACATTTTTAAACTGTTCTATTATTTTAAAAATAATAAAAGTTTAGAACATAAAACTTTAAAGATGTGTAGGAGTTTCAAACTGAACATCAGGCATTTCAAGCATTTTTCTTATTTTCAAAGGGAACAACTAGGTACCTACAGAACAGTTTCATTTAAGACACTGCCTAAATTATAGTCATATTTCATACATAGTGAAAAGATGTCAGCTCCTGACCCCACAGATCAGACCGCTGGACATCTAAGGCTTTTGCCTACAATGATTTGCAGGAGACGGATTTAAAAACAAAATGTTTTAGGCCTGGCTTTAAAATGAACTGAACTATGGTTTAAACTTGTGTTATAAAATGTGAATCAAATTATTTTGTAGGGTTCACAGTTTGTTTCAATGCTCTTTAATCATAGTATGTTCAGACTGTTTTAATCAACATCTTTACGACAGCCAGACAATGTTTGTTCTTGCCGCCACACATCACCATTAATGATTCCGCAACAGGGAATACAGCAGAAGCAGAATTTAGGACTGTTATGGTAGCGAATAGCAAAAATAGCTTCCATTTTCAAAGTCACATTGACCGCGAAGCACCTGACAGATACCAAAAAACCAAACCAACCGCCTTTTAGTGCCTGGGCCCTCAATTTTATTCACACAAAGAGAGTCTTGGGTGCATGTGGGATCTTGTTCAACTCTAAGTCACTACTGTTGTACAGTGATTTGTACAGACTAGGACTAGCACTTTGGTCATCAAAGTCCACATTTGTAAATTGGGTTGAAAAAGGCACAGTTTTTACAACCATTTCTTCAGATGAAAATATCACAGAATCAGTTTTAAGAGTTTAGGGGAATAGCAAGGGATTGCTACAGCTAAACGAGCACCCAGCTGAAAAAAATTTCTCCTAGAGATGCAAAGAGCAGTCTTAATTTAGTTTTGTAGTGGAATTAAGGCCTCTTCCTCCCATCCCAATCACATCCCTATGAATAATAAATGCAAGCACAGACTGGGGCGGATGAGAAGCTACAGCCAGTGCCTGCACCCGCACCATGCAGCAGCACAACGCTCTCCCACGCTCACCCTCCACCAAAGAGGGGGCACATGGTAGAAATGTATGTGCAGGGAATATTGAGAGACTGCAGTTATCCCTTCCCTTTCTGAAGACAGGGGATCAGGAGCTCACACTGCTCTTAATGTAGGCCAGGACCTAAACATTAATACAGGGCTAGTAGCAGTCCTGTTCTTAATGGTTACCGACTTGTTTAAATCAGTAGAATGTTGTTGATTTACAGGAACTGATGACCTGTTACTGACCTTATAATAGAAGAACACAAACAAGACAGGACCCATCATGATCCCCCGTCAGGTTTATAATTACTCAATTTCAGTAAGATACTGGCATGAATATATAGCTAGTATATTCAAGCCAGTATTAGAATAAGAACAACATTCTCACTTTGATGCTTTTTACTTTGCCGGAAGTTTAATATATATCTTTGTGATTGCAGACATAAGCACAGTTGCTCAGACCTTCAACTGGCCTGATAAATGGTATGGTGGTTTTCCAAATCAACTGGGACAAGTCAGGTGACAAACGATTTCCATTAGCTTCAGCAGAATGGAAACAAAACAGATCAATACAAATGATTTGCAGCAAGTTCAGATCATAAATTTCCTTTTGCCCAGTTCCATCATTTTAAAATAGAAGCATTCTCCCCGCACAATATGAAAAAAGGCAGTACAGATCCAGAGATTTGATCATTCGAGTTACAACAAACGGCTCATGATTTCAGCTTGGAGTGCTTTTTAATCAAGCGTTAATTTTACTCAGTGCTACATAACGATATTATTTTAAAAGATGGCAAACAATAAAAATCAGAATGACCATATTTTTGGAAAATGAATTGGATCCTACTGTTACGTAAAAGCCGTAACAGTCCTAGATTCTACTTTTACTGTGCTAAAATTACCTGTTATTTTGCTTTTGCCTTTCCTCATTTGTCTATGACCACTTCCAAACCCTGTTTGTGAAGGATATTTTGGGGTCACCAATTCTTATATCTTTGAGATCAAACAACAACAGATTTTGAGCATGCACTGCAAGGAATAGCTTAGCTTGCACATAGTCCCTTGTTCCTTCTAGCTGGCTAAATTAACTCCTATTTAACAAAGTAGAGTCCCAAAATACACTCATCTACTGTAACGTTGAGAGGAGATATACAGTGATTATGAATCTGCTCTTATGAATAAGTCTATACTAATGAAAAAAGACATTCATAAACAGAAAAAATATTTCATTGAAGCAGGAAAATCATTAATTCCCTCAGAGCAGGCTCAGCGCACCCCACTTTCCGAAGTACATAATACACTTCCATCGCAACATGCTTTGGGGAAAATTCCTTTGTAAATTAGTTAACAGAGTGATAAACACACACAGATGTTTGTCATTTGCAGTTACCTTCTCTCAATCTATCTATATAGTTATCAACATTAGTGATGTCTCCTTAACTGGCTCTGATTCTTGGTTCGTATTCATGCAATAGCTAGTTCCACGGGTTAATTCTTAATGTTAAAGGAAAAAGGAAAATAAACTTCCCATAAAATTAAGTAGTCTCCCTTTCAGTTTCAGTGTATTGTCGTTAGCTCTTATCACCAAAAAAAAAAAAAGAGAAAAATAGAAGAAGTTGTCTCTTTTCCATATCGATACATTAATAATACCTTTTTTAAACATCTCTCCTCTTGACATATGGGAAGGTGGGGGTTGTGACTTCCTCCTCAGGACTGCTCCACGATACCCTGCGTGGGGGAACACCCCCGCCTGCCTCGTCACAACACTTGTCCCTGTCTCTTACCTGTCTTGATTCAGAAGTCACCAGGCCATTGGTAGAAAACAGACCTTTCCCTGATATAAAGCAATCCTACCTTTTCATTTTTGTACTTGACAACGTAAACCAAACAATTGCTATATGTCACAACTGGATTCAGTTAGGAGTTGGGATCCTATTTCTAAAAATAAAACTTAAAAACCGTGAATTGAATCAAAACAGCATCATGGATTAGAAGATATGGCAAGTACTGTAGTCTATTTGTACATACTAAATATTTCTCTGGAGAAAAAAATTCACCAAAATGTGATTTTAGAGTTTATTTAAATAAACTAGAGCTGTCTGGAAGCTAATTAGAATGAAACGGCATTTCTTCAAAAGGTAGAATAAAAGCCTAAGAAAATACACGTTTTACTTTACTCAAGACAGGACAGAATTACACCAACATTGCAGGATGCTCCGTGCTGCAAATTACTTCAAATGGAGAACACCATTTCTCCATAAATACTAAAAAACCCAAGTTCACAGATACAGCACCTGATCAATGTAAAACAGCTGTTGCTCTTTAAAAAAGGATACAAAATGCATTAGCATGATTTTATTTAATTTGGAGAAAGTAGTAGGAGAATGGATTTTAACAAAAATTTCTGGTGTAATTATGAGATTTACTGTTGCGCTTGGATTTTACCTTGTTCTCTCTCCCCCTCCTCCCTTAGCTCCCCCACCCAAAGCTTTCTTCACAGAGTGTGCTTTTTTGCAGATACAGCTTTTCTAGTGTCACAACTGAACACAGAAGTGCAGTTTCTGTAACCTGCATTTCAGAATGGGTTATACACACACCTGTGCCATAGCCTGCCAAACATTCACAGTCACGTCACTGACTTTCTGCGACTCAGTTATTGCCTTGATAAATCCTGTTACAGCTTTGGCCTGCTCTGCAGGACACTTTAAGGTCATTTTCTGAGAGGTTCCATGTAAGAGTGAGCTTGTGGGCACTACCCCATCCAATACTCTCTTTAGAGAGATCAAGCAACATGATGCAGACAGATTTAATTTCAGTTTTTCAATCTGTCAGGAAGTAGGAACTACACTGGAGGGTGAGAAGTGATTATCTGCTGTCCATCAATATTGTTTTGGAGCTCCCCTTCCCACACACATTTACCCCCAGTGGACTTTGTTCAATTCAAGTCAAGTCATTTTGTACTACTTTAAGTCAAAAGCTCGGATTTTTTTTTTTTTTTAATTCCTAAATAGATCTAGATAACAGAAAGTACCTTTTTTCCCCTCAGCAGATGTGTGTATATATATATTATATATAGTCCCCTCAGCAAGTTAATCCAGTTCACAGTATATTTCATCAGTTGGTTTAACATCTAGGAAGAATTTTTAAATCAGTTTTGCAAGTGTCAGCTCACTGTAACACACTACATCAAGACGACCTAGTAAAATCCAGCCATATTAGAGCGTTTGAGAGGTAGTGACTGCATTTACTCAACATTTATAACTCTTTAACAGATCAGGAATAGAATAATCAATTACATTGTGTATTCTTGTGCCTACATGGAAATAAATTCAATATCTGTATCAGTAGTATCATGATACTTCACAATTGAACTGTGGTATTTTTCTGCTTGCGGGGCGGGGGAGAGGGAGACTGACAAAACCATCAACAGAAAGGACTGCAAGAAGCTGGCTGTCAGTTTTTCTAAAAGCCTCCATTAGACTTCCAGCTTCTCAGGAGGAAAATAGGAGAAAAATAGACAGAAAGAAGAGATGCAGCCTCTAAAATGGTGAGCAAATGGTCACTTTAGGACTGCAGCTGCTCCTCTCTGCAGGAGGCACAGACAAGATACCGGAAGAATATTTGGCAAAGATGTTCAATATGGAGAGAAATACATAATGTGTGATCTATGGTGCTGTGCTCTCCCCTTAAAAAAATCCCATTCCCAGATGGCCTGTGAGATATTAAACTATTACTTATGTTTGCAGTTCCAGCTGGAGACTGTATATAAACAAAACCACTTCTGTAAGCCTCTTCACAGTTCAGTAGAATGTTTATTCTTACTTTTAAATAAATCTCTCTAATAATAGTAGCTATAGATAAATACAAAATACACAGAATTTCAACACTAACTTATCTCTCCACTGCACAGTTATTTAAAATAAAAAAAAAGGGGGGGCAAAAAGAACTTCTCTTGGTCCAGCCTACTAAAAAGAAAAATCAGGTGGTATAACTGGGTACTAACTGCTCTCTGTGCCTTAGAAGCCTCCTCTAAACACCAATGCAAGAATGAAAGCAGGAACAAAGATGCAATGAACCCAGGAAACGTCTCAATTTCAAACAATTTATTAAATATTTGCTCTAACTTCGCTAAATACACTATAAAGTATGGAACCCTCGTTACTCTAATTGTTTTTTTGTTGCTTACTGTTTAATCAAACAGCTGCACCCAGAAAAAAGCGTGGGAAAACCATGTCCCCATAAGAGGAATTCCCTAGGTACAACATATATTTGTGATTGTTGGGCTCCAAATTAAGTTTCCATGCATGTACACAAGAAAAAAAAAGTGATGTTAGAAGACAATATTGAGAGCATAGAATAGATCTAGAGACAGCCAAGTATTTTAAAGGAATTAAAAGACAGAAGAATGCTAAAAATATACTTGGGATACCAAAACCGAGAGCTAAGTGAATAAGTAATTAGCTCTCCCTGCTGACATTGCTTTCCTGTCAGTAGCATAACAGCACCTAGGGACAGAGGCAGCTGGACAAGCATTTGACAGCTGTCCACGTTGTAGGGAGTGTAGGACAGCAAAAAAAGCTTAGACCATGGAACTAAAGAGCTTTGAAAGAGTTACGAATGTTCTAAATATTACTTCATGAACAAGCTGATGTACAAGTTTAACATTAGAGTCAAGATGGTTTACTTAAAAAAAAAAAAATCGAAGGCAATATGTAACAGTTACTACTCATATTAAAGTTCACAGGAACAAGCAAAATTTTGACTGGTATGTTCATCCACAGGCCTGTTGGTACAATTTTCAACTGAAAGTTTATATGCTGACAAACCATTTTGTTAAATGATAGGAAGAATGTTTATACTTTGAAATGTATTTGCCCAAGGTTTTATGAACTCCATCTCCTTCTCCTCCAAGTAGCAGAGTCCCTGATCAGCCAGCAGACCTCTAATGCTAAGTCTACACTAGAGTCAGAGGTCAACAGAAGCCATTCCCAGGGGCTTTGTCTAGGATTGAGACCTGATTAAAAAAGGGAGGCCCTTCCTCCCAATTGGAGTGGAAAGTCAGTCCTACTAAGCACAGCCCTGCTTCCCCACTACAGACTGCATTATGAAACCATCAGCTGCAGCCCCTAGGCCTTCCAGAGAGCATAATTAACATTTCTATGTTACGATCTTTGAAGCTCTTTTCCTTCCTGTAAACCTCTGATCCTGCTTTTACTTCTGCCTTTCTGAATTCTGGTAATCCATCTGTTCTCTGCTGCTTTCCTTCATCTCTCCTCAGAGCTCTCCAACTAGAAGACTAATTCAAGGCATGGAATTTCACACACACGGTACTTCTATGCTCAATTATTTGCTGACAGAAGTTCAAAGACTATTCCAGAATGTATTTATCTCCTTTAATAATACATAGATGCACAAATGAGATTATGCACAGGGAAAGTTGTACAGTTGCTATGCTATCTATGAGATACACCCTATTCTATCAACCTGGCATCAGGGGAACACACAAGGTGGTTCCTTGACAAGGGAAGAAATCCAGTGCTGTGCTAAATTGTTCCTCTATTTCTTCCCATCCCTTTCTGTTCTTCCTCTCCCCTCTTTTTTTTGTTTCTGAATGTTAGCGTGTAACAGTCGTTCTTACAGCTCTTACAGCTGATGCAGCCTCGAGAGCTAGTTTTAGCTTTACAGCTGGGCACTAATTTTTTTTTTCTGATAGTAGCTTCTCTTGCTCATTTTATTTATGCTGCTGTAAGATCGGAACAACAGCTGCTCAACACGTTAGTATAACAAATAACTATAGCCGGGGTAAATGGATAACAAAGCTTAAAAGAATATAGGAATTATTCTACAGGTATTTTTCTTAAAGCAGTAAGTCAAATGAAGGTCCCCATCAACAGAAAAATCTAAACACTATAAACTGCATTTAGCAGTACAGATAGTGTCCATCCACTTTATTTTTTTTTTTTTAAGGCAGAAGAGTTTGACTTCAATTTACATGTATAAAAAGCATTAACAGTGATACAGCCCATGCTTCCATTTGTCTAAATCCAATTCTACAATATATTTACTGCCTGCTGGATGTAAGTACCACTCCAGGCCACTGACTGTCTCCATTTTACTTACACCTATAATATGAAACTCTTTTAGCATTTGCTGTACTGCTAAGATGATTGAGATCAAATACTCCAAAAGCTATGACTGATTTTGCAAGAGCACATTTACTCGCTATTTAAAAATGTTCTCATAACTTCATTACACTCAACAATACATTCCGAGTTCACTTTTTTATCTGGACTTCAGCATCTATTGGTTCTTTGTCTGAATCCATACACCTCTCCTGTCAGACAGGATTTGTGCTGCACACAGCCTAAGGACATCAAGAATCTGAGAAGAATGTGGACCTTCATGTCTAGGCCTTTCTTGTAGCTCTACACAAGACACATAATTTCAAATGAACACCTTGCTAAAAAAAAAAAATCCCACATCCACACACCACCAGAACCACCAAAAAAAAAAATCAAACCCCCAAACCTCACAACAAACCACCTTACTTAAACATAAAGGCCTTTCAAATTCTTGTTCAGTAGTTTATGTCAACCTTCAAACTGTAGTTTCTCCATTCCGGGTTTCATTCACAGGCAGAGCAAGTTTTAGTAGATATTTTCCTACGTATTTCACTACTGCAGCTTTACAAGTAATCCCTAGGAAGCAGTGCAGGAGGAGTTACTGAAGATGCCAGGATCCCTTGGTTATCATTTCCTCCAGGTTAGTGCCAGTCACTGCTATTGCAGTCACCCACCTCCTGGGACTCCAGCATCTGCCAGTCCCGTCCACACCATACAGTCTCTTGGCTGGATCAGAGAGCAGAAGCCCTGACCCTATTCTCAGCTTCTTTAGGCAAAGCCATTGCAGGAGACCGCTTGAAGTTTAACAGGGTTATGGGCCTCCCTCTGGAGCAAGGAGCCGCACCAGGCACTTGCCAGCAGCTAAAAGGGAACACATCCCCTGCCCCATCCCAGCAGATGCCAAAGTAACAGGGAAGAGACAAAACCCCAACTAAAACACCACACAGAAAACCAACAGAATGATAAAAATAACCGACCTCAAAGCACAAGCCCCAAGACAGTACCATTCCCAGCAGGGCAGGCAACCCTCTCTTTAACGAGCCCCAGAGGTGAAGCTGCCGTAAAGGTGAGGGTACCAGGGCTGGAGGGACTTAACTTCTGCACTTCCACTTGCAGAGATGGAGGCCAACACCCTGCCCAAACCCCACCATCTTCCCCACGAGCTTTGCTGGCAAGCCCACAGGTCCCTCGGCCCCTAACAGCCGAATTGCAGACACAGCATTCAAAACCCAGCCTGCTGGAGTTTACTTATCTAGCCCTCAGTGACCAGAGCATTTCACAGCTGCTGTTCTCCTCCATTTTCCCCTTCTTGCTTTACTGAGCAAATACTTGTGGATTCAGTTCTTTTAGCTGTATTGCCACCTTCTATTGCCTGGAAAGTCACTGCCTTTTTTGACCATCTGTCTTAAAACAAAACAAATCCCCCCGAACAAATCAAAAAAACCCCACCCAGCACAAAAATAGTGTTGCAATCTTCTTCTCTAGACCAGGGGTGTGTAACACTTGGATGAAACAAAAGCATTTTGTTTCATTAACTATATAAACATTTCAGTTTAAGCCATCTTCGGCTTCTAGAAGGAACCCATATTAGTATAATTATGCTACAAATCACTCCCGTTTGATTAACGCAACAACTGTTTTTAAAGAGCAGTTCTATTTTGAGGCTGAACGTAGCAGAATTAGTGGCTAATGATTTGCCGAAGCCAAAATATCACAGGTAACATCCTACTGATCACAAATAGAGATAGAAAAGTCAAGTAGCTCTATTGATCTGTGCGAGATCTCACTGCCAGGAGAGCACTGCAGTCACCCCACACTGAATTCTTAAACACATCACTTAGATGCTGCTTCAGTTGGTGTCAGCTGTTTCACCTACGCAGGCCAAAGTTAGCCCCCACAACACATGCTAACACCCAGAAATAACACCAGTCGTCAAACTCTGCTTTAATCTGTCCATGAATTTGGGGGGGGGGGTTGTTAATAGTACTTGCAATTAGGATTAAGTAAAGTCTGCTTTGACAGCTCTATCTAATGATAACCAGCATAAAGCACTTCAATAGGGAGGGTGAAGGAGGGAGTGGGTCAAACCGCTTCTGGTTTTGCATTAAATTGTCTGGGCTGCCAAACTGCTTACTCCCAGCATTAGCCATAACCCCTAAAGCCAGAGCTGCCAGTATTATTCCCAGAATAAAAAGCAGTCAGCTTGATCACCGAGCACATATTGGTCATTTCAAAAATACGAAGTAGCAAAGTTGGGTACTGAAGGATTCTTATCTGCAGAGCAGTATTAGCTGAGCATGAATCTGCAATAAAACCTTTGGCTGCGGAGACGGGCCAACTGCACTGACAGCAGCCCACAGCAGGCTCCCCCAAAGAAAATACAAAGGCCGTTTCCCTGGCAGAGACCCACAGCTCTGCTTTCCTTGGCTCACACTGTCCCAGCAGATCACACAGCCACCCAGAGGCACAGACCTTGTATTCGCCATGCTGCTCTGTGCAGGAGGAGGAGCTATTGCCGAGCATTTATACCACACATGACTAAGGTGCTTTTGCTGTGTATGTCACACTGCCGTTTGGGATGCACAAAAGGTAGGTGCTGGTTTTTCCCTCTCTCCACTCATGCACCAGCAGCTGGAAAGGTCAAGAGAGCCCATCTCATCTCGTGTTGTTCATATTTGCTGGTAACAAAGCTGCGCTACTTGCTTCCCGGCCGCATCGTTTCCTGCGCGCTCAGTTCCATAAACACAGCAACACTCATCAGTCAGCTTTCACGTTAGTAAGTCCAGTTGTGGAAATTGTACTGCTACCCAGAGATGGCATCGTGTATCTTGAAAGGCCATATTATCATCTGACTAATGCTCTAGGACTTGATTCTCCTCTCATTGGCATCATGAATGAGCAATAAATTGGCATATGCCAAAGGATTTATATTCAATAAAAAACAAAACCCAGAAGAACCCCACAAAAACCAAAACACAAAACTAAATGTCAGTTACAAATAAGTCAGCAAAAACACTCATATGAAAGCAGGCAATGGAGATAGAGAACCACAAGAACTTATTTGAGGTTCAAAGTAAAAAAAGCACCATTTTTGGTCACTCCAAAAGTCTCCATCTTGCCACAAATAAATATTTTAAGTATAAATGCTCGTGGAAGGTTCCCAAAATTTAGCCCATATTAATATGCCTTTTGTTTCATGTTTGCCCTGTTGAGAGGCTAAAGTCTTTTTAAAATTATGAGAGTGATGTTATCTTTTTTCTAAATGCCTATTGAGAGTAGAGCAGCTAATACATGTAAACAAAACTAAATACATACTCATCCTTATTATAAATGGATTTGGAGTTTGAGTGCAAAGGAAAACAACTATATTCCCTCAACAAATAGATACTTGGTTAATTCCTAGCAAGCCCTAATCTCCACCCCAACTCCCAGAGCTCTGCGGAAGAAACTGTATAAGGCTAAAAAGTGCAAAACCAATGGATTCCTTGCATTTTCTCCCACATAAAAAGGCAAAAATGAGACACTCACTGTATCATATTATCCCATCCTTTTTAGAAAGTGGAGTGAAATTAAAAATACACAAGTCTACATCCTGGGAGGAGCGGAGGGAATCATATTTGAACATCTGTCATATTTTATCAGGTAAGAAGCGTGAGAAACCTATTTGGCTTTTTTGACTGATGATTCTTCAATGGAAGAACTGAAGTTCAGCCCTTGGTCTTCTGTCACACTCAGTCACAGCCTGCAGCGTAGCAAGTCTTCTAATGGAGGAAAACGTCATTTGCATCTCCATACACTCAAACTAGCTACTCTAGGACAAACATTTTTAACACATTCAAGCACACCAACATTCTCCAGAGCACTCCAGGACCACAGATACAACTCCCAGGACTTCTGTTTTCAGAAGTGACAGATGTGCCCAACAGATCGCAGTTGCCTTGGTATTTCACATTAGATAAATATCAGTCGGAAAAATTTCTTGCACTTAAAACATGCTGAATGTTTCTTATGTTTGCACAGTGTATTCATATTTAGAAATATACAGCATTTCAAATGAATAATACAGATATATTAAAACAGAGCCACGTGCTTTGAGGAAAAAAGTCTTTTCCAGTTTAAACAATATCTACAGATGAGAAATCAATCTTTAGAAATAAGTTCTTAAATAGAATTTTTCATTTGACGTTCCTGAAATAGAAGTTAACTTCTCATTTTATTAACAGAAGAAAAACCAAAACCAGAGTAAACTCTACTGACACTCCCATTTTAGGCTCGTATAAACAAACCAAGTGCCCATCCCCACTGGATCCTATTGTTTCTTCTAAAGACTATAAAAGTATAATAAAACATGAATTATAGCTGCTCATATTGACATTTCTTTGTCATGTGAAGGAAAATAGTTTTCCAGATTCAATCTGAAGAGCAGAAGACAAGAACTATCACAGAATCAATGTCTATGCGATGCTGCCTTTGAAAGCAGTTTTTAAAAACAGCATGTAGGCACGATCCTCTGAGCAACCCAGCACTGACGACCCAGGCGCAGCCTGAGCAGACGGCTTGCAGCCACGATCGTGCTCTAAAGCAGAAGGCCGTGCGCTCACCCATTAGTGACATGACAGCAAAAGCCATCTTTCTGCACCCTTGCCAGTAAACCCACCCTGCGGAATAGCAGCTGTACACCAGAAAGTGACTTAAAGCACCTAAGGTAAAAAACAAACTTTCAAAAGAAATAAAACACAGGCACATAGCTTGAAATTTGTATCCCCACATGTAACAGCCCCGCATAACATCTCTCTCCAGCAACATAAGTCTCGCATACTGTGTGGTTCCTACATTTCGTTGACACAGACAGAAAATGTTCTACCTGCCAAGGGATGCCTGCTTCTGCAACTGTCCCACAGAGGCCTTCCACCCAAGATCCTCACTCCTGGATCCACTTATTTTCCTGTTTCCCCACCTTTCTGCTTAAATGTCTGAATAAATTTATCAGCTATCTTGTGATACAGAAACTATAAGATAGTACATCTTTCATTCATATAGTAACCCCCAATTCTTTAAGAGCAAAATCCTGGATTTTGCTGTTGAAAAGCTCTAGTTACTTCATTAAAGCATCCGTGTTCAGTGGAGAAAGAAGATTGTGCTTTGTCAGTTACATTCCCAATGAATGTGAAAAACCAACAATTGCTGACAGAGCTTCCATTCATTATGTACAAAGAATCCAAAACCAAACAAGGCGGGGGAGGAAGGGGGGATATATAAATTAAAAGGAGGAGTGTGCCTGGGCCCCCCCCCCAAATGCTTTTTGAAGAATTGACTTATTCCTATCTTCCCTGAGAAAATCTGCTCTCCTTCAAGGTAACAATCATTAACATCTTGAGATAAATAAATGCTACACCTACCATACAAAGTCTTTAATTAAAGAGAAAATTCATCATTCTGGTCTATTAATATTCATCGAACCAGAATACAGTTCACAACATATATCTTCAAGTCTAGGTCTGTAGATTGCTAAATTTGACTTAATTTGTTTGAGGTGCAATAGTTAAGTTTTTGTAGAATTGCTATAGGTGCTTGAAGGTTAAACTAATACAATTATAATTTACAGTTTTTAGCACATAACCACCACCTGATTGCTGCAGGAATTTGATAAGGCTCTTATCTTTCAAACCAACCACACTACAGGATGTGCAAATCACAAGCTACTATCCTTTAGTTCCCCCTTCTTCCAGGAGAAAGGCCAGAGCACCCACGTTCAATATGGATGAAGGCAGTTCAAGATGTCACCATTTCACATTCCAGCTGCAGCAGATTCAGCATGCAATTTGTTAAAACTAAAGGTCTGGGGCTTTGGTTGTTCTTTTCCTTTTTTAACACACTGTGTCCTACTGCGGACAAACTGCCAGTTTGTTGTAGGGGTAGAAAGGCAGAGGGCACGTAAGAGCAAACGCACATACTCCGTTAGCAGCACTCCCCTGCCACTTCTCCTCAAGGTGACCTGTTGTAACTCACAGAAGGAGCATCCTAAGCCAGAACAGCTGCTTCACATCATATTTCAGGACCTTCTGATTCCTTTCTGCCAAAAAGCTTAACTGCAAAATTCCCCCCCCCCCCCCCCCCCCCCCCCATACCTCCTCGTACTTTGTTGGGCACATTTCAGTCCTCTAAGCTGTGGGACCCCACAGCTTCTCTTACACACAGCAGCTCCGCATTGAAAGAGGGCCCCCACTCAAATACACCAACTACTCCCCTTAGTTGACTCCATTGTGGTTGAATTTGTCTGACTCCTGCCTAACGTAAGTTTGTCTTGTATATCTTTAACAATATTTAGCACATTCACTATTTTGTAACAGCATAATGGACTAGAAACCATTTCCTCGATTCTCAATGCACTGGTCTTCATTCATTTAGAATAAACCAAACACATCATGACTGGAGTATTTCACATTCTCTGTAGTGAGATAAATAACTAAATGTGAAGAGCAAGAGAGACGCAATTATAACATGCTTAGTTCACTTCTTTCTTTTTTAAAAGCATACCTGCTGTGGTATACCTGAAATAGAAAGCAGAACTGTGTTAGAGGAGAGTGAATTTTGTCAGCCACCAAAACAAAGTACTGAGCAGAAATGTAAAGATACTCAAAAGGCAATTATACAATCTGATACTCTAAACTAGCTTTAGTGACCTAAGTACAGAAAACCATTTCCCTTTAGCTGTCTGGGGGAATCTAATTTACCTCAATAGCCGCCTGCACCCAAAATGTTAATATTCTCCAATACACAAATTCTTCTTTCCCTCCCCCAACTACTTACATAGCATCTGCACCTGAAATGCTCCCAGCCACTTTAGGCAGCATTAATCGTGGCTGCATCTCAGTAATGGATACACCATGTCCTTACCAGTTTAACAGCAGACAGCAACCATACAAGAGTCACTAAAGCCAGTGAAGACACGTAGCAAGTAAATACAAATATTTTACTTAATCAAAAAAGCGTGTCTGTGTATATATAAAATACACACACAGAGCTCCCAAATAGGTTTTCAGTATTGTCCTTAAGTGTTCCTTTTATTTGTGCTTTACAGGACTAATAGTTCTTCATGACTAGCATAAAAAACAAACAAGGGGGTGTTGTTACATTCCAGCTATTGAGATGACGCTGTCCGTGTTGCCGTACCAAACCGCCCAGCCCTATTTTGCCAGGTGCATTAGCTCAAGTGCAGTAGCACACTGACATTGTTATATTGCTTTCCACTCTGCAGCTAGCCTGGTGTCTGCCAGCTTGTATGTCTTTGTCCGATACTTCAGTGCATAGTAAAAATACACATACTATTTGCTTAAATTTCACAGCTCGTGCTAAATGTTGACTTGTCAAAGCATCTGGAAGACAAGTAGAAATGTGGCTGAGACACAGTGGTAGAAAAAAAAAATTTGTACTCTTTCTAATACAGATCTACCACTACTGTCCAGAATATTTCTTCCTGCAACTCACCACCATCTCTTTTCTTCTCACCACCCTGTCACTGCCACTGAGACTCCTCTTATAAAAGTACTTTATCATGTTTTGCTTTAGAGTTTTTTCCCCATGAAAAAAAAAATCTCAGTGTAATGGAGCATTCCATCAGGAGGCCCACGGCACATAGCCAGGCCTCTGAAAGGGAGTTTGATGATAGATAAAGGTAATTATAGCGTAACATTTGCCATGCTACAATTTAAGGCTATGTCAGCACTTTCCCTCCTTTAAGAGGCTTATAACTCTATGAGAGCCTCGGGCCCAAAACTTGATAAATACATCCAGCGAAAAATAATCTGAAATGTAGAGTCAATGAGATGCCTTGAATTGAAAAGTAGTAATGCCAAAAGTAGTCTTGGAGTGATAGTGGATGGAGTATTAGATATGAGTTGCAAAGAGATCTGATGGAAACAAATAAATCTAAAAAAATAAATTGCTTTTCTACTTGTGTATTTTGAAGAACTGCTAGTGGACAAAGTTTTTAGAATGTATACTCTAAGTTTCTTGGTAAAATTAAAATTAAATTAAGAATGAAAAGTAGCACTGAATACATGTTCCAGAACTCGGGAACTGCTGAGCAAAAGCTCTACTAAACCAACAAAGTATGTCCCGTCCCCAGGGCAGTTTTGCTATTGCGTGCTACTGTGCTTCCCCCATCCAACTATTTTAGGTAAACTATTGTAATTGTGCAATTCTCATTTTTCCATGAAAAATCTGTACATAAGCCCCGAAATCACGACCACACTTCACAGACAACACTCAAAGCATGTCCGTACAGTTGGTACAGGCTACACGAATACAGACCTGAACCCCCCTGGCCCTGTACGCAGTACTAGCCCCAGACCAGCTCTGGTCCAGGAGTCCTGGAGATGCACCTGAGCCAGTACTTCACTAATGAAAACCTCAGAGGAAAAAAAGCAGTAAGATAAGTCATAGGTTCCTGCAGTTGCCACAGCCTAAGGATGGTTCAGTTTACTCAAGACAGTTTAATTACAAA
Organism: Phoenicopterus ruber ruber; assembly: GCA_009819775.1. Taxonomy (NCBI): domain Eukaryota; kingdom Metazoa; phylum Chordata; class Aves; order Phoenicopteriformes; family Phoenicopteridae; genus Phoenicopterus; species Phoenicopterus ruber. The sequence continues at coordinate 6,233,015 of CM020221.1, forward strand.
CCCAGAAATACCGGAGTATCTCTAATTTGGCTGCATTTTTTTCTAGACACACTCCCATAAACAAGCCCAAGTAGCTGAATTTAAGCATCCTGAACCAGAGCTTTACCCAGGCTCCAACTCATTTGGCAAAGCAGCTTAACCAGTATAAAGGTGCCGATATGCCCCAGTTTCCGCCAAAGAAAAGGAAGCGGGATGGCTGGCACGGGTCAGGACATCGCTGAGGAAAAAAGACTACTTGAGCCGTAAAAGGTCTCAACGACGGCAGCACAGACGTTTTTGATCATGACTTGCAAAGCTGTCACAATGGACTGCACTACATTTTTGAAATCCCCAAGTCTGCCTGTTTTGCCATCAAGCCTCTACCAACTCTGCAGCATCCTCTGGAACAGGACAGAAAGCAGGAGCCACAACAGCCCTCCTTCCCCTGCCCCAGCTGTAATTTCTGTATTGTGCCTTTTACAAGAACAGCATAAAATGTCATCAGTTGTGTTTTCAATGAAAATAAAAGAGGAATTTCATGTAGTCATAAAACACAGTCTTTGACTGGAACCTGTCCTCATTAGGTACAAAACAGATCCTCTCCTTTTCAGAGGAGTGTCTCATACGTTGGAAAAATACCACTCAGGTCAGTAAAGTTACACTACTGTGGAATTTTTAAAGTTAGAAGCCACCACAGCATTTAGCATTTCTTCTTAAAAGTCACCACAAACAGCAGGAACAGCACCACTTACCAGCCTACCCCATAAACCAAAATGAAAAATCACATTCTGATAAATCCCATCACCACTTCGTAGCCAGACGTCCTTGAAGAAGTAGCGATCTGTCTGTTATTTAGCAGACACTGTAAAAATGCAACCTGGCACTAGCCTTGTTCATAAAAATTGTGTCAGTGGGTAAAACTTCCTCTTTGGTGGAAACCTGCAGGATACAGACAGAGAGGATGACTCCACATTGCTCCTCTGGCAGTAAACTTTTGGGGGACGGTCACCTCAGATTAGATCTGGTTCCAGGTGTGGAGGCAGAGGAAAGAATAAACATACCGCTTACCACCAGTTCACGGATGATAAAAAAATCCAATTACAGTAAATGTGGAGGTTGGGACCTTTGGCAGCACAGAGTAAGTGGTCCTAGAGAAGTTTTATATGCTGTCAAGGGTCTCCCTCCCATTAACACCCACATGCTGCCAGCAGACAGAATTGCTTCACCAAGAGGATTTGGGAAAAGTGAAGGGCAATATACAAATTAAATTATATTGGACTTGAGACACAGAGATTGTGGAGGAGAAACCACAGTAGCAATGACCCTACCGAGACTTCTGGAGGAAAGAGAGACTTACCTGGCTCTGTGGATTTATAGGGGATGAAACCAAAAAGACATGGAAATGTTCTAAGAGCATTTCAGAAGATATGGGTGGCTGAGAAAGGAAGCATAAATGAACTCATTTTGGCCACTGTCATTTACAATCACAGAGTAAGAGAAGGATAAATGAAAGTGAGAAAAGACTGTTTCTTTATGAGGAAATATCAACATAATTTTTTTATGATCATCTCCACATTCCATAGAAAGCCCATGGAAAAGGCGATTTTATTAACTCGCTGCATACGTGAGAATTATATTGTAAAGTAAGGTAAGACCAAGTATATGGGTGTAAAGTCGGCAAAAAAAATATAGGAAAACTCAATTAGACTGGAAACAAGGACGACATGCAAAGATAAAATGACAGTAAAAAGAGGAATATAATAACCATGCTTAAATAGGAAACCAAAATGGTGGAAAAAATATTTTAAATGAAATTATATAACAGTAGTAAGAATCAAGTTACTCTTCAATTCCCTTCTTTCCACTTTCTCTGTAAGATAGTCCACAAGTAGCTCCAATGGGACTGAAGGATGGAGAAGACACTAGTTGCCAAAGGGTCTTGTATTTTATTTACTCTTACAGGGTTAAAAGCAGACAGCACTCAGCTAGTAGTAAAAGAAGGTTCAATTAAAATTCACAGAGCTATTGATCTCAGCCCTGCTCCAGTGAACCCTCTTTCTGCTTCTAGCTCATAAACAAGATGACATGGGAAAGAACTATTGATTTTCATATGATATCTTTTTGGAGACATTTTCTTAGAATCTTAAAATTGCACCAAGCGTTCCTAAAACAAATAGACTTAATGTGGTCATGTTTGGCAGACAGCACAACCCATTTGCCAAGTGTTCTAGATGGGGGAGGTAAACCAGGTAGATAGGTTCAACCTAACACAAACTCAAGCTTCCCACCTGGGAACCAACACACATCATCCTACATCCACTTGCCTTCTTGTTACATGACAGAGCAATAGCTTTTTATGCCAAATTAAGTATATGCTGATCAAAATGCTCCCTGTTGACACTTCCTGCAACCATAAATGGGGCTGAAACTCACTGAACATACCCACTGGCCCTGCAGAGAAATGCTCCCCATAGACTGGAGCCTTTGTCCCCTGGGGCACCTGCAAAGCTGCTGGGGTACCTCCTCACCCTCTCGGTCACCTCCTGGTATCAGCAACAAGTCCCAACTGCAATACTTCAGGCAGCAATTCATGAAATACCTGAGCTAAAGTTTAACATTTGAGTCAAAAAAAAAAAAGCAGTTAAAGCACAAGCACCAGAGAAAACAGAAACGCCACGCTGCCTCTGCTAAAAAGCTTAGGCAACGACTGATTATACCCAGACTGTTCTGGATGAGGTCAAAGCATGGCCCATTTCCCTGACATCATCTCCTAACAAGTTTCAGGTCACAGTGCCCACTGTGGTAATGTTAGCAATTATATTTGTCACTATTAGAAGAGGTAGAAACACTCTCCCCTCCCTCCTTATCAGCCTTCCAGCATTTTCTATCAGTCCGAGTCACAATGATACGCTGACTTGCTTGCCATTTTTAGGCTATACCTCAAGTAATGAAGCATACCTGTGTGGGTTAAACAAGCATTCACCAGCAAAAATGCGAGAGCTGAGGTTGTTCAGACCGTAGGCATTAAAACTTCTATTTTTACTACTGCCCTCTCAGTTGAGTAACTCACTACATAAACTGGGCAGCCAAAAATCAGTAATTGTGTAAAAAATGCTGGCTTTTTTATCTACTTACTTACAACCTGATACAAAACTGATCACGCCTAGAACTCGCATGAGTCACCATATATGCAAGCATTTCTAAAACAGGATACGTGATAAGCTCAAGTATTACGTGCCTTTCCTTAGACTAAATTTTGAACAAGGGACAACATACTGGTAATATTAAGGGTAGCTAAGAGAGCAAATAGAACCACAAGCACCTTACAAGGAATATAACTAATGTCTTGCAGGAATGAAAACTAGAAAAATATCTTATTTGAGGAATCCTTTTATCTGCAAATTGCTCTGTTCTTGTAAAAAAAGAAAAAACCCACACAAGTAATGACAGAATACTCTGACAGAATTATTTTGTGATCTCCTGTTTTTAAGCAAAGACCACTTCAAAACATGCATTTGCTTCGGGGATTTGTTTAAAGCAGAGCAGGTTCATAAACATTTTCTTTTCAAGATAAAGACTAAGTTGTGGGCTGTTTTGATTCCCCTTTCACAGCATCTTACTCCGTATTATTTAAATAACTACAGAATTTGCCTAGGAACAAATGAGAGAGAGACTCCTAAATCTTTACTTTCTGCTGTACTACTGATTTCCCTAGAAGGCAGTTTACAGCCTCTCTGTTTCCTATCACCAACACTGAGTTAGAAGGCATGTCCTCACTGAGAGGTTTTTACCTAGCCTCGAAGATTCCTGATGGTGGAGAGCCCACACGTTCCCAGGCACTCTGTCCTTGCGCTGTCTTACTGCTAGGAAGTTCTCAACCTCTACCTTGCATCTTTCTTGCTGAAACCTGGCTTTTTAACTTTTTGTTCTAACCACTACACGTAGGTAGAATAAATGAGACTGTTCTGCTTTCAAAATGCCCCCAATTTTGGGCATCTTCTCCCCACCCAAGCACTCCACCACCTTCTGTCTTCATTTCTCTGGACAGTTTTTCTCATCAGTCACATTCTCAACCCACCTGTTCTACCACTCTAGACTTGCCAGCTGGATCATACACCACATTTACTGGTCCTCAACTAAAGCTATCTTAGCTGTAGTTATTTCATGAGTATTTCCAGGTTGCTATTGCTGGTTTTGGAGACTCTTACATGGGACGTCAAAAGCTTCACTAAAGTTACTGCCCCTGCTTCTCCTGTAACAAAGTCCTATTTTTCTGCTTAGCAGGAAGTCAGATGAATTTACCAAGAACAAATTGTGTCAGCGTGGGCTACTACTTATCTCCTCATCTCACCAGTGCTGACAAAGAGATCAATTCTTCCAGGTTAAGCAGGTAAGTGACATTCTAGGGGTTTTTTTCCCCCTTTGAAAGAACAACATTATGCTTGCTTTTCCCTGCACCACACATGACCACCACAGTGTCTCAGAAGTAACTGCTAACAGTCTGAATCAACAGTTAAAAAAAAAAAGTGGTAACTCTAAAAATAATTTTACTGCAACAGTAGTAAGCACAACATAAGTTCCTTGGTTTCATTTATACTCACTTTAATCCCTACGTATCCCTCTCGACACAAGAGCAATAAGAAGATGCAATGCCTGTGCTTTGACAAAACAGTTCAATGACCTCAACTAAGATGGAAAGCAGTAACCATAGATCTTATTTTTACAAGTTTCCAATTATAAAAGTACTTTAACTGAAATTAGAAGGGCAGCTCCTAGCACATGATCAGCTTCGGAGGATGGCTGCATTTCCCTAAAAACAAACAAACAAAACAAAAAAACCAAACACACACAAAAAACCCACACACAAACAAAACAACAACTAAAAAATTATAAGCTATTAAATCTTACTTCAGGCCAAACAGTTCAATTCAGTATTAATACCATTTATATGGCAAACCAGTGCCATCTGTCAGGACCCCAGCTTGTGAACAGGCCACATAATGTTGCAAACGCAAACAAGAATGAGTATTCTTTCTCCTAACCGCTCACAGCTAAGGTCATGTTAAGGGACAAAAGGAGAGTAAGCTGTGAGAATATGGTAAAAGTGGAAAAACTATTTTTTAAGCGTCTGATAAGGGCCTGACTCCACAGAATGCCAGGTGCTGCTAAGAAAGCAGAAAATGTATAATAGCTGCTATTAAATTCTGTCAGTTGAGAAGTACACACTGTTTATGCAGACATCCTGTAATTTCATGTTGCAACTTTCAGGTTCTATTTTGATCCACGGTCTATACTTTCTTCATACTGAAACTTTGAAACATATTTAAGAAAAAAAAAGTCACCAACCTTTCCTAGCATGCACTCAACAGCAGGTCATTTCATCAATGTAGTTTTTGCTAGTTTCTTTTATAATCATCAATACATAACTTACAATTGTGTCTTATGTGACAAATGGGAGCTTTTCTAGCTTTTTCAGACTAGAAGTAGCAGCTTGACTTAACAAAAAGAAAAAAGGCAAAATCTCAGCCCAGTAATTCAGTGAGAAATCTCTAACTGATTTCAGAGTTAGGGCCAAAGTTTTATTATAAAACTGAACTATGCCCTAGAGCTGTGATAGATCAAGATGTGGACTAAACCTTGCATAGGTAGGAAGCCTAAATTCCCTGAAGATGTGAAGACAGACTGCATGCTATATGGAGTCAACTGCATTTTGACTTTTTTTTTATTTCAGTAACCAAGGAATGTATTACAGTGTAGAGCTTATGGTGACTTTAAAACATTCACCATTGCTTCATTCAAGATGTAATATAAGAAACAAGCAAAACCAAAACAAGCAAAACCAAAACAAGCAAAACCAAAACAAGCAAAACCAAAACAAGCAAAACCAAAACAAGCAAAACCAAAACAAGCAAAACCAAAACAAGCAAAACCAAAACAAGCAAAACCAAAACAAGCAAAACCAAAACAAGCAAAACCAAAACAAGCAAAACCAAAACAAGCAAAACCAAAACAAGCAAAACCAAAACAAGCAAAACCAAAACAAGCAAAACCACCTCTGAAGCAACACTCCCAGGTGGCTTTGGAAGGCAGTTAACTTCTCCTGAACTCAAACAGGGCACGATGTCTGAACCTCTCCAATTGACCTTGCTTTTGCTCAAGTCATCAGGATTTTAGTTGCCTGAAGACCAGGTGTGTTGACAGCATCATTGAGAAACACACCTCGGAGTTCAGAGCCCACTTCCCTCTGTGGATGAAACCAAAGGCCGCAGGTCCCATCTCCTGCCTCCTTGGTAGCGCTGGGACGTTTCCCAGTGCAAAGGTTTGCTCTGCAGATTATGGGCGAGCACGGACGGTCAGCAAATTTTCTGTTGCCCTGTTTTCATGTAAGACTGGCTACAGCTTATAGAACAGCTACCGTGTGAGCCTCAGGACCGTAACAGGTGATACCAATAGATCAACTCCTTTTCATTTAGGAATTTAGCCATTTTGGTGTTTGTTGTTCATAGTCAGCCTTTACCTACGTTCTCATTTTGCACCCATCACTTCCACATCTGAAGGTGCTCCCTCTTCCCTAGCACAGTTTGTGCCCAAACAGGAAAGAATCGCAGCATAGACTGCAAGGATTCATCTCCAGAGGCAAGTAGTGCGTTTTTCTGTCTTCAATATTACTCTAACAAACCATTTCATATGGAATTAAAGACTTCATTCTCTCCAGTCATTCCTCCTTAAAGGAGAGAAATAGAATACTGCTAAGCATACTCTGAAAATCCAAAGTGAAGACTTCAGGAATATAAAGCAAACAACTATAGCATCACTACAGAGCTAGTATCTGCTACATTCAGCAAAAAAGTAGCTATTAAAAACTACACATGCAGTAAAGACTGAGAATATAAGGTACACATCTGATTTTCAGAATCACAGCTACAGCCTCATCTAGTATAAGCTGGCACAGCTCAGCTGGCATCTAAATTACTCTACATTTCAACTGAAATGTAATGAAATGTAATGGCATGATACAAATACAGAAAATAACAGTATTAGCGATGCTCAGATATTGCCAAGGCTTATCCTTTCTACTCCCTTTGATACACATCTCACCTTCTCCAGGCACTCTCTAAAGGTAAGCATAAAAAATGTCGTCACCTTCCTCATTCCAACTATGCAGCCCGAAAGACAAAAAATTAGGATGGCATGCAGCACAACTTGCTTGAAACTTCTTATGTTTCACTGCATGATCCAGACTTGTCAGATGTGAAAGACCAGTGCCACCATCTGGTGCCTTCTAAGTCTTGGATCTTTCTTTCTAGTCAGAAAGGAATTCATAGTTTGTCTAATTCAATACATAAAAGAGGGGGAGAGGAAGATAAGCAGTTCTGAAAAATAGAGCAGAAGGCTTAAAAAAACTCCTTCAATGCAGTTGTTGCAAAAGGAGCCCAAAACATTATAACAAGCAAAACACAAATATTGGAAGCTGAGAGGGATTAAGAAAGTAAAATAAGCAAGCAAGGTCTTGTCAAAGAAAAAAGGATAAATCTCACAAAAAACACAGACCATGATTCAAATCATATCTGTAAACTAAACCTTCACGAGTTATAAACTTTTAAAAATATTTTTCCAAGCATTGCTCACAAGGAGGTTGGGAATCATCCAGGCAAAGCATTAACTATTTCTATGAGCTTCATACATAGAGAAATAAACAATCACAACTCAAAATTTCTTATTTTTCTTCAGTTATTACTCTAAGAAAGCAAAGTCAGTTCCTGATACAACTCAAATTAAGAATTATTCCTAAGAATCAGATAAGCATCTTGATTTTAAAATTGATTTATATGTCTTTTAATTGATTTTACATTGTATTTGGGGATGTTTGAGAACCCTCTGGAACAATCCCGCCTGTACCATTCTTGAGGTCAGGGAAAATGGCAGCAACATTCATTAGTATTTCCGCCCTCACTTTGAGTGGATTCTTAAAATGGGAGCTACTTCATTTCTGTGCTTTTATGGGGGTCAGGTTAGCATTCTTAATCACATTGGCAGCAAGAGTGCATCGCAGCCCTGCCCGTGGTGCAGAACAGCACTGGCAGAAAATCCTCCCCTGTGCACCTCTGCAAGGGAGCTCCGCTGACATGAACACACCGAGAAAGCCTCCGTGACCTACCTGTGCTCAAGGATAAGCAGCAGTTTGTGACAAATGGGAGACTAAAAAGCAAAAATGAGAGGAAAGTAGTCAGCACCACAACGCTGACCTGTGTGCAGCGTAGCCAAGGTAGGGTCTGGGTGCGAAGTACCTGGAGAGCAAGGGAAATGCACAGGGAGGGCCTGTAGGACTTGGTCCTGGCCTCTGCTTGATCAGGGTCTCACACCGTGCTCCAAAGCTCATTACTTTTTATTGAAGTGCTAGTCTGGCTCATACCACGTGGACATAACAAAAACCCAGCAATAAAAACGAAGGCAAACAGTAAAGCATGACAGCAGTGTGCAGGGAGCCTTGTGCTGCATGGCTTGGAGCAGCTCTGGGCAGTCCCTGGCTCTGGTTCAGGCACAGCACCATCACGCTAATCCCAGCGCAGAGCCGCACTGGGGCATTTCAAACTGCTTTCACTCTGTTCCCAGCCCCCACGTCCATCTCCAACATGCCCTTCCCCTCTTTCGCCTTCAGTGGCTCACTCTGCCAGAACAACTGTAAAGGGTACAGCAAGTACCTGAGGTTTTGCTCGGTTAACAACAGAAAAACAGTTTAATTCTTTGCAAGTGGCTAATGGGAGTTGTGAACCTGAATATTAAACACTGATGATGTTGCAGGTGAGGCAAAACTGAGAAGATGCATATGCACAGCCAGTTATATTTGACACTGATGAGAATCAAACTTTAGGCACCTTTACATTCAAAGCACAGACACATTCACTTGTCCATCTCCCCTTGAAGTGATAACTGCTCAAGCTGCAGCCTTCAGAGCCCGCAGCATGACATACATCACTTCCTATATAAAAAGGCCTCCAGCTTCCACAGATGCACACCCTATCCGATTAGCCAACAGTTTGTTTGCACAGCCATCGATCCACAGGACCTCCTTACAGTTGTGGGTTTTGTCCTTCTGAGTTTACTCTTCAAATTCCATCCCAGAGGCAGCCTGAAACATTCTGTCATGAAGCAATAAGGATGAATTACTGGGTGGACATTGCCAATACAGCTTTGTATTAATTATTCATAATCGTGGTAAAATATTTCCTGTAACTTAGTAAATTACTAATTTAGGCACACATTAGTCTGAAGATTATGATTCACATAGCAGCCTGCATGCTGTAATGCTTAATCACTCCTTGAAAGTTAAGGCACCTGTCCCATGAAGATTACAAGAACAACATCTAAACTTCATAGAATCGTTTAGGTTGGAAAAGACCTGTAAGATCAGAGTCCAACCATTAACCTAGCACTGCCAAGTCCACCACTAAACCGTGTCCCCAAGCACCACATCTACATGTCTTCTACATACCTCCAGGGATGGTGACTCCACCACTTCCCTGGGCAGCCTGTTCTTCAACAAGTTTATAGCTAAATAGCACGATTAATCAGTATTCTTATCAGAACAGTTTGATCCATCTTTGTCATCTCTGCCTAGCAGTGTCATTTAATTGCTTTCCACCACTAGCTTCTCATTGGGCCAGCTTCATTAAAAGAATAGTTTATGTAAGCAGCTTTCTAAAACATTAATTTTTACAAAGCCTGAAGTTTGACAATAATAAATGAAGATTCACATATATCATACATGCTGTAATTGCTATGTCAGAGTAACGATGTACAATTTTAATCCAGGTGAATACAGTATTTATTAAAATGCAGATTTGAAAGGTAGAAGCAAGCAGTATTTATTTACATCATCTGGTAGTAGGTATTGGTATTCTCAGATACACCTGGTTAAAATCTAAACTACTGCTGAAGTAGATGGAAACATTCAGGGTATACCAAAGTTAGATCTGAAGCTGAATGCAGTAACCTGTGGATTCTTTCCCTCCCAACACCATGTAAGGGCTTTGTCATCTATTAGCTGGTAGGAAAGTCTGTTCTGTAAGACAGCAGCAAAAAGCAAACAATTCTAAGTCCCTACTTCACAATATATATTTTATAAAAAAAACTCCCCCCTCCAACAAATCAGAAAATACTATTTTCTTTCTATACATGAAGACATTCAGGTTTTTGCTATTTCAGAGGCAAGGTTAGACAAGCCATAGGTCCATAACATTACAGATCTCCATTATGGTTTTCATCACAATGTAAGACAGACTTTTTTTTACAGTCAGAACAATCATTCACTGGAAAAACCTCCCCAGGGACAGGGTAGAGGCACCAGCACTGGCGGTTTTCAAGACCTGACTGGACAGGGTGCTAGATAGTCTCACCTAGGCTCCCTTTCCCACAAAAGGTTGGGGCAGATGATCTTTCAAGGTCCCTTCCAACCTGGGCTGTTCTGTGACGATTCTGTGATTTATGGCCCAGTGTCCATAGCACGATCCAAGAGCCAAAAGCTTTTTTTTTTTAATTTTTAAACTAGCTTATCACTAGGGCATTTCCCCCAGTGTCTGGCCAAGTCTTTCTTGCAGTAACTCCAGCGCATTACTTCTTATCCCTAGACGAGAGCGGAACAGATCATTACCCGCTGCTCCATAGATCTCTCTTGCACCTGAAAACTGAAGTCATCTCCAAACCTTCCCCTTTAATTTTATCTTTGTAAGCCTATGCAAACATAGTTCTTTCAAACCCTCCAAGACCACATTTCATCTACCTGTGATCACTCTTTGCTTTCCTACAGGCTACTTTTGCCTAGTTTGCAACCTGCTGTAAGACTGGAGCCTGAACTAGCTGCAATACTCCAGGCTGCACCTGGCAGCATGACAAGCAGAGTGGGAGGACAACTCCTTTCTTGTAGGAAAATAAATCTCCCCCATACATCCTACCAGTGTTAGTATTTTTCACAAAAGCCTGACATTGAGGTTCAAGTGAACAGAGCGTAGTAACTCCCAGCATTCGCTTCTAAAGGGCTGTGCTGTATCCCACGTCTGCATAGATGCTGTTCTTACATTTCTACCTGTTGAACTGCTGAATCTGCTGTACTAGTAAAATTGCACGCTTGGGGGGGGGCTTTCTGTAATTCATCCGGAATTCTGTTCCCTCCAAGTTTGGTATTATGTGCTAATTTGATAAGTATACTCTCTATTTCTTCATTCAAGTCATTCACAAAAAAAAATTAAAAAACAAAACAAAAATAAAACAAAACACTGTACCAGACCCAGGACAGACCGCTGAGGAACTCCAGTCAGTACGCCTATCATTTTTCACAGTGGCCACTTACAACTATTCCCCGCATACAGTTTTCCAGCCACTCGCACACCACCAGTAGCTGTTCTTACTAACAAAGTCCCCTCACAAAACGTGAAAGACAGCAGGGAGCCTCTGATTTGTCCTTACATCCAACAGCAGATCTGCTGGAGCTGCCTCTATTACTGCTGGTTTCAGCCTGCGCCAATAGCCCGTGGTGCAGTTTACCTGTGCGACATTAAGGAGTGGAAGAAACGCAGCAGTCTGGTGAGAGCACACTCCGCCTCTACCAGAGAGAGCACTTTTACAGCTTCAGTAATTGATTGCCTTTGCAACAATCACACGCCGCCAGCTTCATTTTTCAGAAAAAAACATCAAATTGGAGCAGATGGGAGCAGATCAAAACAGATTGCACAGAGCAGCCACAGTCTAATGGTGAATTGGGAATACTGAGCCAATATAAGAAGCCTGCGTGCCTCGTGTCTGAACTGGAAACAGAGCTCTTCCATCGCAGCTTGGAAGTGCTGGTGTAAATGCTCTTATACCTGTTCTGACAGCTAATGGCAAACTATCGCCTATGCGATAGCTTTACTTGCTGGGTGAATGCTTTAGTTATGACCAGGACTGCAGATGTGCACAAAGCAGGAGAAGTTGCACAAAGACGGGTGCAGACTCCTTTGCTCACAGAAAGCAAGGAGATGCAAACACAGAGGGTATCCTTGAGCCACAGCTGCTCCAGCAGCCACAGCTCATCCCTCACAGGGTCACCAACACCGCACCCCCCCAAAGACAACCATGCTCAGCGATGCCATTCCACCCATAACCATCTTTTCATGAACATGGAATGAATCTTCCACTTGGGAGCAGATGATACAGAAAGCAGTTTTGGTAAAGAAAAATTAAACATTTTTAATGAAGCTTTCCACATAGATCAAAATATTTTCTGGTACAGTGAAGCAAAAGAGGAATCAAGATAAAAAGCATTAAGTAGCCAGTCCATTCAGAATCAGTTCGTTTCTATTCTTTCCAAGGCACCCTTTGCCTTGTATTTCTAAGGAGTGATGAAAATTTCCGTCTTAAATCTTCGTTTTTAGTTTATTATATTGATGGAGCATTGTAGTGAAAATAGCAATGAGTATCAATCAAATTGTCCTGTATTTTCACTCTGAATGATCTTATTTGGGATTGGGGTGGGGGGAGTGTTGCAATCACAGCACTGACTTTTTCTTTGGTGATTAAATCTAATCAATCAGTTCTTTCTTTACATGGCAGGGTAAACATACTGTTTTCATCTCTTTGATTTTATACAGCTAAAACAAATGAATGGTTCTTTGCCACAAAATTGTATCAGCTGTAGCATCTGGACCTGCCCTTTTTAAAAAGGAATGCACTAAGGATCTGTGATTTCATCACTAGAAATGATCTTTCCCAGAAAAAAAAACACACACACACAACCTTCCTGAAATCCACAGGGAAAAAAAAAAAAAGAGATTATTATGACAGCAGGTTATCATTGAATGTACCAAGCAGAAATAATTAAGACTTTTTTCTCTTTGTGAATAATGCATAGCTGTAATAAGATTTATGTTTTCAAACGATCACTATGCCATGTAGCCAGGAGATACATCCAGAAAGTAAAGCGCATTATAGAAGTCATTCCCCCCCTCGCCCCACACTCTTCCCAAGAGGATTGATTTAGGCACTGAAGCAAATACAGGCCTAAGGGGGAGGACAGCCTCTCCCCTCAGTCCTTCCCATCGGTTTCTAATGCTTTCTTCAAGCCAGTGCACAAAAATTCCTCATGTAGTATTTCATTCTGAAAAGGAAGCTTCCACTCATATGAAATCTATTTTTATTGTTCTGCTTCTACTGACTTGTTTTTTGATGCTCTTTATTGCACTATGAGTGCCTCTGCCAAGTATGCAATATAGCTTGTTAATAGAAAACCTGAGGCTAAACCAAGCTCCACTGAACTGGTTTTCCTCACGCTGTTGCTGTTTCAATTCTCATTTCTTTGTCAGGCTTCCAGTCACCACAATCACCTAGTAGGAACTAGGAGTATTAAGTATCATTTGGGAATGGTAACCTTTACAGAAGACCAGATGGTAGTTCTTGGTCTCAGTGCATACATCAGGGATTTACTACTTCTACTCTATTTATTTATTTGGACCTACTGAATTTATACAAAAAGTCTGCTAGGCAAATAAGCCTGAGACTACTGGTGCCTGACACATTACTTGTCTTCTTACAATGAGCAGTGAAAATCCCCACGATATGTCGAAGGTAAGTAACTGCTACCTACAAACCTACCTACCCAAAACCTACAGATGCTGCCACCTTTCACATGCTGCAGGGACAGAGACCTCCCAGATCCGTGCCAACACTTCCAGACAAGCCCTAGCACCATCTTCCCTTGCCACCACCAGGGCAGACGAGAGCCTACGATGCGTCTCTCCTGCAGGCAAATGTCTTCAGAGGATTTCAACACCAGGAAGCCACCAGTTTTCCTTCCAGGAATACTTGTCTCGAAGCTGGCCCAGAGACCTCCCCATCAGCAGGGACTAGAAAGAGGTGGCTTATTTTAGCTGCACGTCCGTCCCGGTGGGCACGGTGTGGATACAGCCAGAGCCACCCCGGCTCTCTGGGCACAGGAGCAGAACGGCCCCCACAGCACTACCGCTGCTACGGCGGAGAGCTGCAGAGACCGTGCTCACGTAGCAGAGCCACGAGGCTGCGCGCAAGCAGCATTACCTATCCCTCAGCTAGTTTTGTCTTTGAAGAAGAGGACCTTCATATAAAAAGGTAAAAGAAAACCCTCAAAACTTGTTTGCTTTGTTTCCAGGGCACACTATTAAAAAAGTACAGCAATACCTCAAACTGAATGTTTGAATCCAAACATCTTCAAAGAACTAGGCTAACAGCACTTCTTTCATTCTTTTTCATTTAAATTGAACAAAATGTTTTGCTGCGTACATGCTGTTCACTTCAAAAGACCGTTCTTAATCCATTAATAAATAGCAGCCTAAAAGGAATCATACACAAGTAAATTTTTAATGCATTAGCCAAAACAGCAACCAGCAGATGGGCAGGACTGAATTAACTGTGTGAATCCTTCCCACTGGTATCTTTGCAAAGTGTGAAAATTAATAGCAGAAAGGAAAAGGACTATTAGAAGGCAGAAAGTTTTTCAGGATTTTTTGTTTTGAATAAATTAAATAGGTTTTGTTGCACTCCAAGTTAGGTGTTATAAAATGTGAATCTTCTTTAAAATCACATTGCAGCTGTACAATAAAAATGAAACTGTCTTTGTAGCTATTGATTACATCAGAAGGGTAGTGATGATATCAAAATGGTAATGTAAAGGAAGAAAAAAAACCCTGTATCTTCGCATAATCTCTCTGGTTTCTGTGAGTATTTCTGGCAGATTTGAACTAGACTATTTTGAGTATCATACCACATTATAAGCTGAAGTAAAATACGTGTATGAAGACTGGCTTAGCAGATTCAGAAATTGATAATTACCTGGAAAAAGTGGTTTCCACTTTTGGTAAAATGCCTCCCAACTCATCCTGGGCTCTAACAGCTTTTTGCATTGCCTTCTCTCCAATCACCCATTCAATAGACAGCTGAAATCTGAGTTGTAAAGGAAGGTTTCCTCTAATAAAGACAACGGCCTGCAGGAAAACTTCATCCTTCCCCACACCTTAGCATGTTTATTTACAAGAAGCTCATTAACTTTCCAGCACAGACCAGCTTCCATCCGAATCACTCGCTCTCACATAGCCCTGGCAATTAAGTCTACTTTGATAGCCATCAAACTCCAGCCATCCTCTGGAGTCTAACTGTAACAGTTTTGGAAGGACTCCTTTCAATCCCTTTTTCTGCAGTATTGGCTTTCCAGAAGATATCCCATTACCCACAAATCCTTATCCTGAAGGAAAGGAAGTTTGAGATGTGACCCTTCACCCTCTGAATTTTGAGAGCTACGGTGACCCTCAGCAAGTTTGGTGTTTATAACAAAACCAAACACAATTCCATTAGCCTCATTTCTGCTCCGGAAGTATCACAGATTGCAATACCCTATCCCACATGTCATGCTCTGATTTAAGGCAGAAAAAAGTCACCCTAACTGGGTACATAATCCACCGAGTCACTACCGTGCATGCTCAAAAGGCTGCAAACATCTGTTCAACTCTCACTGTTGGTCAAAAGAACAATTGAAAAAAAAGGTGAAGCTTGTGAGTTAGAAGAAGAATAGAAAACAAAACAAATCAGCATGTCACCGCTCGGCTCAACCCTCCTCTCAAGTACTGTGCATAGATCCAGCCTCTCTTTCTGAAAATAAGTGTACTGTGTATTTAGGAAAGAGAAAGGTAGAGTGAGTGATTGGAGGTACTTCTCTGCAAGGAAGAATTAGGCAGGTTAAGGCTGTCATCTGGAAGAATCATGACAAAGCAGCACTGTAACCAGGTCTCTGAACTCAGGAGTGACACGGGAAGACAAATAATGAATCACTATTAACTGTCTCACATCATACATAAGAAATAGGGGAAACCAAATAAAGTTATCTGATGGCAGAGTCAAATCAAGAAAATGGAAAGATTTCACAAAAGCGACTGGACTGGGGAACTCATTGCCCTGGTTGCTGCAGATGGCAACATTTAAATGGGGTGAAGTAAGCAATCAGTTCAATGAATAGATTTTTTTTAAAAAATCCATTTAGCCCCAAGTGCAAAGGTGCTATCACCTCTGCCCAAAAACATCTCTGATCCATTCCAAGAAACTGGTAGTTTTCTGAAGCACCATTCCTGCTCATTTTCTGTGTTTCCCCAGGCACCTGCTACCAGCCACTGCCAGAGAGAATCACTCTTCAGTCTTGGGACAGGTGTTCTTAAAATAGTATGTAACCAAACTTGAAGCGAGGGCTGATGCAATGGCACTGACGCCCATGAGCTTTGTGATCCATATACCAGAAAGATTCCTCTCCTTTGTGTTAGAGCATGCTCTTTTCACGCTAAAATTGGGATTATTTCCTCCTCCCCCCCACCCTTTTCCTATACCACCGTACCAAGACCTCCCTTATCCTCAAAGTCTTGAGAGACAACAGGGTTCCTCATTGGCACTAGAGCAGTTTGCATTACACTCCAGGGCGTGAGGATCTGGGCGTCTCTTCCCCTAGGAAAGGGCCACAACAAGGCAGGATGGCTCAGTGGCGGTGGATGCCCTACCGCCAGAGGCAGCTGCCCCACACCGTCCTGCTGCGAGCAGGGGTAACCACGACCGCCCCGCAAGCGGCTTCAAAGGGCTCAGCCGATGAAGCGGCAGAGGTGCCAGGCAAGCCCAGCTGCCAGGCTTGGCCTGGAGGCAGGACAGGGAGCACTCCTGTTGTGCATGGGGGACAACACTATTGGAGAGGGCCGCAGCTGCTGCTAAACACAATGCATCTTGACACCAAGAATCTCTCCCTTTACACCCCTGGGAAAACACTGCACCAGAGATATGTCCTATTTAACTAGAAAAAAGCAGCAACTTTCACCTTAATCCTTAAGGACCTTCAGTTTAGAAGGGGAACAGGTACCTTCATTTAATTACCAAAGTTGGGCTCCCCCACCCCCCCACTTCAAGCAGACATGCAGTGTCCGTCATAAAACTACAGCAACCCCCTGTCCCCTCAGCCAAAGCCTTCACTGGGCTCTTGCTTCTCTCCTGCTCATTCTCAGGACTTTACTGATGCAAAACTGTCACCTTCATGATTTTGCCGTGTCCAAGCCCCATCGCTCTCACCCCAAGCCTGACACAACCGACCTGCAGCACGCTGCTGCACATGGGCTGCAGGAAACCCCTTCTACCATTCTGCACGAGGCTCGGTTTTGCTTCAGGCAGGCAACTTCATCCGATGTATTTTATTCTTCACAGGATAATTAAAATGTTAATCTAGCCAAAATCTTACTGTACATACAAAAGCTGTTTGACTGTCAGTGATTGTATTTATTTCTCCTCCAACCCAATAAGCAAAGTGCTTACCCTCTTTTCTTTGCGATCATTATCTGAACTGCATTCAGTTTCAGTATAGCTTGAATTTAATTTAGATTTTGCTTAACTGATTTTTATTCTATTATCTTTTGTTCTCTGGGCAAGTATATATTTAATCTTGAGAGTAAAATTGTTATAATTAAATCTGTGTTTTTAAAGGTAATATAAATTAGAGGGTAGAGAGGAAGTAATATGTAGTGGCTTGTATGGAATTACATAGGTAAAATAATAACTCACTTTTATGAGCAGTGCACCATGACAGAGATTAGTTGTTACCAAAAAAAGGTATTTGTTATTCAGATTTTAGTACCCATTGAAGTACTACATGATGCCTAAATACATTACAAAAGCCTCTGCAGAAACACAAGTCTGTTAAAGACTCATTCAGAAACGTCAGCTTTTCAACTCACACTGAAGAAACGTGGGCAGTTTTGAGCGCTCATCTCCCGGCCTCCATCCCCAAGATGATGGCCAAGGTGATGCCTATCACACGAAGGCAGAGAAAATCCTTTAGCCTCTTTTTACCTCACTGTGACACATAAACAAGTTTAATAAACAAAAACAGATGGGTTCAAAGAGGGAGGATAGAAATCTCAATAAGATTACCATGACCCAAAATTTCCTGCTTGTCTTGCATTTGGGGCATCAGGTCTTAAGAGCTTGAGTTTGGCCTGGAACCCAAAAGGCCACATTTGACTTTGAAAATCTGTACCTATTTATCTCCTACGTACAATTATGTAAAGATCTTTGCAGCATAAGAGATGAACAAATGCCCAATAGATTCACTTTTCTTTTTTAATAGGAATGATGTTTACATTTTTAATTCCTTTTTGTATTCTCGACAAGCCAATGAGAATGAGACAAGTGCACGGGGGCCCTGGAGTATGATGACAGGCAATTAGCTTCTAAAATGCATAAATCTTACGGTATTCAGAAATGTTTTTCTTTACATAGCACATGTGAATTCCATGTGATTTGTGTATTTCACAAGTTAAATTATGTCCCTAACTGGTACTTCATAATAAAATGCCTGAAGGAGACCAGGCTGTTCTGATATGCAAGCAATTTTAGATTTAAATTAAGTTAGGGATTGATTTCCATTTCAAAAGTGGTTTTGAAATTTAACAAGTGAAATACAGAGCCGTTTTCAAAAAAAGAGACACAAAAGATGGGAATGCAAACTGTTTGATCAGGCAGTTGATATTTAGACAGCAGAAGTATGGCATATGTAAAAATATTTTTCATTTGTGTTATTGTCCCCTTGATTTAATAGAATAGATGGACATTTTAAACAACTCTGCTATCTGAGCATATCAGAGCTCCAGCCGCAGAAGGAAAACTGGCCTATAAAAAACCCCACCAACAGTGCTCTTTTTATTAAGAACTACTAACGCTTTTTTGCAGGGAATGAGACCCCAAGCCACTTTTCTTCAGGTGATAATCGTAATGCACATTTCTGTTATTTCTTCGGATATTTTAAACTGGCGGGTGGAGTTTGATTTTCTGCTATTTTATTTAGCTCTGATACTTCTTATTTTATAACCTAAAGCTCTATTCGAAAAATATTAAAAAGTTATAAGTTGTGAAATTAAGACCATAAGGTGGTTTTGCAACTGCTTTGTAGGACACATTGTAATAACTAAGAGATTGAGAAATAACATTACTCCAAAATTAAATGGAAAAAATGGGTTTCCTTTGAAGGCCATTGTCATTAGGCAGGGCAGTCTCCCTTCTCACAATTTACACTTGTATAAATTCTGTAGCACAATTGCTCTGTTCCCAAATAAAGAACATTTTAGACCCAAATTCAGCATGAGAATGAAGCTAGGTTTCTTTTATTTTCAAGCTCAAGTAGTTCCTAAAAATACTGAAGAAATTTTAAGGCATCTTGCATCTAATGCTGCTGAGAATGAAAAGGTTTAAAAAGGGAAGAGTGAAGAAGGATTTGGCCTATCTTGTTCCATTCTGGAAGAATAATAAGAAAAAAGGCAGCAAGGTTAACGTTTTGAAGAAGAAAATGTTTTATTGGTAAATAAACCACCTGCCTTCAGATTCTGCCTGCCACAGGAAGGTTGCAGTGGCCATTTCCTCCAAGGCCCCTTCCAGGATAGAGGTTTACAATTACTGATCTTTTCCGGCCCCTCCATTCTTCTCGGGAAGATCTCATTTCTTTTCACGTATACGACTTTGCTCTGAGCTGCTGCTGCCTCCACCACTATCTCTAACCTAAGCTCAAGAATTTTCCACTCTGTAAAGTATCTCTGATGAAAGCTACAAAAAGGCACAAGTGTGTTCGCTGGGGAAATACCACAAAGTCAAGGATGCCTGATCTCCGCTTACAATAGCTGTATAAGAGCAATGCCTCTCAGCCAAGAGACATCTGGATTAAAAAGACAGGGGAGCAAGGGGATAGGAAGGAAGGACGGACAGACCTGCCTAGGATAAGATTTACAGAGACTAAAGGATCTGTAGTATAATACAAAGCAAACAAATTCAATTTAATAAAACATCCTGCATACAAGGTATCACCTAGCACTTTACAGAGAGATAAAAGACCAAGATAATGCTTTAGAGAATTGGATACTGTGACTCATAAAAGCAAACCAGAAAAATACACAAATAAAGTTGAAGTAGTTCAGATAAAGGAAAACTGCTGAATTTAAAAGCATCTAGAGTACAAGCATATGTTCTTCTAAAACAGCTACAGCCAGAGAAAAAATGAACCTCAAACAATTAAAGGCTCATTTAAGCATCTAAAGCTCTAGTGTTTATCAAAGCATCGCTGTACTAAAAGTCTTAGGCTGACAGAAACTCGTTTTAACCTGGTGGAATTGGAACTGCAGAAAACCCTTTTCAGGGTTTCCCATCCCCCCATTACCTCTCTCTGCCTTAGGCTAAACTTCAAATAGAGATTTTTTTTTTTTTTTTTTAAAAAAAGATGGACAAGCTTTTCTGAAACATAAAAAAATTGAGTTTGAATCAAATAAGTATTGGATTAGATCTCTTCTTATTTAGAGACAATTTTGTCAATTCTATGTTAAAATAAGGGAGAGCAAAAAACCAAAAAGCATGAATCAATAAAGTAAACAACAATAAACATAAGGAAACATCTGAAGGCACAATTGACTCGCGATTTCTAAATGCATGAAAGTAATAGCTCCATCTATCTGCAAAATTTAAGTTAAAAACTGTGACCACACCACAGTTTCAATAACAACTTGCAGTTATTAGGAACCAAAGTGGTGGAGGGGAGAGAAAGAAGCTCAAAAACAGAGTCAAGGAGTAGGCAGGGAGCAAGGTTGAGCACCACGGAGTGCAACGACACAGCTTGAGAGGACCCCACACGGTCTGCCCGGGTGGCTCAAAGCCCGAGAAGCAGCAGAGCTGCCAGTACTGCGATGCTGCCCCGGAAAGCACGAGTACATCGTTACAAAACATCAGTGCTGGGGAGCGGCAAGTACGTACCTGGGGAGTCTGTTGAAGAAGAAACCAGAGGCCCTGAACGTTGGCAATCACAAAGGCACCAGCAGAAAGAAGCTGAAGGATGCCTTCGCACACCACTTGAAAAGGCAGACGGGCGACGCTTCAGGGCAGGGAAACGTAGCAGACACGGCCGACACAGCCTTGACTACCTCTGCTTTCTGCCGGTGACAGTGAAGAGCTGTAAAGGGACAGCTGAGGGGAAACAGTGGCAGGATCATAAAAACAGGGTAAATGATTCTTTCTTCCAGATGGGAGATTTTACCCTGGAAACAGAAAGTATGGTGGAGTCACGGAGCTGACAGAGTCTGGATGGACAGATCAGTGACTACAAGGTAGTTAAGACAGTGACAGATAGCAGTACAGCAGGGTATCACCTGAACAAGCTCTATTATCACTTTTAAAACTAAACCCATGAGAGATGCCAGAAGACACAGGAGTGTGGCACAAGCCACTGCAATTCTGGAAACTCAACTACAAATAAGGCCTCCAGAAGGCGAAGATGGGGCCGCTCACGTGCCCAAGGGACGACGGCCACTGGCCTGCCCGTATCCATACCCCTCTTTGGCAGGGAGGGCCCAGCCCTGCTGCACCTTGCGGAGGGCCACGCGTGCCCCACTCAAGCTACACCATGCATGTGGCAGCCACTGCCCAGATTGCCACCTTCGCCTTGCCCGAGACTTCTCACTCATCCCTTCCCTCTCCCTGGCACACACCTACGTCAAAACCCGATCCAAACAGACTTCCTTCCAAGGCCAGAGGGCCCATGGATTTATTTTCCTATGGTGCTTATTTTACATTAGCACAGTAATTAGTTCCAAGTTTCTTCAGAATACAAGCTCTACGTCAACATAAACTACATCTGCTGAAAAAGACCCATCTCCTCATGCTGGACTGCTCACCTTCCTACAGACACTGCCAGCAGGTATTCCCAGGGGCCCTCTCCTTTTCCATAAAAGTCCCTTAGCCTGCCTGCTTGGAAGCCAACAGAGGTGCAGCTGCATGAACCACAACTCCCAAGCAATCTATTGCCATTTGTTTGTTTTTAACCTATTTCAACCAAGAAATTAATTTGAAGGTTAGGAGTAGATTAAAGGATCTTTCCAGTATCCTTCTCCACGTGAGCATTGCACTTCAACATTCATCTCATGAATCAAAGGCCAGAATACATTAGATGCCTGATGGAGTAACACTACAGATATCCCTTTCAAAAGCACAATATATAGCCACTGTTTCTATCAAAAAGAAAATTACACGAAAATTAAGGTGTTTCAGTTCTTGCAGAACTGCCACAGTACAGATTCTTCTATAAGCACATTCAGGAATATTTTTTGTTATTGAATCTTGTAAAAAAACACAGCTTAGGAGAAAATGTATGCATTGCATCTATTTTTCTTCCAAGCAGGACAAAAAATTGCTCATACTTTGCAAGCACAGTAGCCTCATG
This sequence comes from Phoenicopterus ruber ruber, assembly GCA_009819775.1. Lineage (NCBI taxonomy): Eukaryota > Metazoa > Chordata > Aves > Phoenicopteriformes > Phoenicopteridae > Phoenicopterus > Phoenicopterus ruber. The sequence goes on from CM020221.1 coordinate 6,255,267, forward strand.
AAACTAAACATACTTTGCATCAGCTCAAGCTGTTGTGTATACTAAAATGATCAATGTTGAAAGCTTCTGAAATTATTTCCACAGCTAGATACTGCATGGCTTTTTTAAGGCTTAAAACAATTTCCTCTTACATTTTTATAGATTTGGAATCATCCATTAAGATGAATATGTTCAAAATACTAAGTGCTTTTCTGGCATTTTCATTTCTAGCACATACAAAAGTGTTCTGAACATGCCAAAAGTCACACTTGCAATTAATTTAAGGACCTAATTAGCTCCAAATAAACAGGAAATTCCCCAAGATATTGCACAATAAGAATTTAAAAATATTTGAGAGGTTGGTTTGCAGATCCAATTAATTTGGTATTCCATGAAAAACCACGAGTTAACCATATTTACCGAGCAACGGCTCCAGCTGGAAAATAATTTTATTTGAATAAAGTAGATATGGTAGATAATCTACAAAACATGCAGTAAAGGGGTAACAGCCATAATACAGCTGAGCAAGCATTTAAATAATGGAAAAATCTTAGTGTAAATGAAAATTAAAATCTTTTCATGCAAAAGGGGACAAAAAAAAGGAAGGTGAATATTTACAAGAGGTACAAACAAGGAAAATGCACAATTTATCTTTGGAATCACAGCAGGTAAGTGTAATTCAGACAGAAACACACACAGCTGGCCCATGAATAATGACAATAGATAGCCATTGTACTGCTTCAGCACCTGATCCAAACAATTAACAGCCTGAAAACTAGCTTGCTTTTACAACTTTTTTCTACTCCAGGAATGGAGAATTTCCCAGGACAATTATTAATTCTGATACATAAGTCTTAGAAGTGAAAGAACGGTCATTGCTTTCTACATAAAAATACAGGTTTCAGAGCTCCAAATTTCAGTTATAAAGATGGCAAATTAGCTATGTTGAAATAACGCATTTTCCTGAAAGCTCCTGCTATACTGCCATGTTCATATTGAGCTAGTCTGCTCCCTTATGTATGTGTGTATACATAAAGTTGCATACTACTGTAAATACTTTGATCTGTGCCCAGAGCTGTGTCACACTCTCCCAGTACAGTTCAACAAGCCTCATGTCCCAACGCAGCAGGAGGAGGCTCCATCCACCTACGTTGAGATCACATAACGGGCAGAGGGGATGAAATCAGGTGGCCTGAGCACACTCCTCAGGGCTCCTCCTTCTCGCCAAGGAGCTCTCCCCTTCCTCCCAAAGGACACATCCGTCAGCACCAGCCGCCTGACATCACCCAGCCCTGAGACTCCTCGACAGAAAAGCGTGGCATCTGCCACGACAGCAGACACGTGACAAATGTTGGCTGATGAAAGCAGAAGTCCAAGCATCATTTGCTAACTCGGGCCAAACCATTACAATACACTTACAGAAGGACAATTAGCGAGTTTTCCATCAGGACAAGACACCCGAGGTAATACTCAAAAGCATCAAGCAAGACAAGCTTCCTTGAAGTCAGTGAACAAGTGCTCCAAACTATGCCACGAGCTGGATTTCAGAAGTAACACACGTACTTATCTAGGTGCAAAGGAGCACGAAAAATCCAAATTAAATTACAAGAGCAAGAAAATTTAGAGTTAATTTGGGACTGCTGAACATCTTCCTGACGTGCTGTAACAGCTCATATAAGACTTATTTTTGGTGCAAGGTTTAACAGTACTTCCATTAACCTACTGCAGCCATTAGAGTTTTATTCCATTAATTCACAGAAACTGATGTTGGCTTGATTACTGATTGAAAATATTTTTGAAAAGCAGAAGCTATGCTGCAGTACTCACTTTTCCAACAATAAGATAAATTATTATTCAAATTTTGTATATGGAGCAAAAGATAATCAGTCAATACTCAAGAATGGACTACTCAAATGCCTTCAAAATTAAATTACATTACAGCTCAATGCAATTTAAAATGTCAAAGAAATCAGAAGCTCTCACAGATTTTAATTAAAGCAATCTTCTCTATATTCAGTCCTTCCCTCTTTCCCATCCTGCTTCTACTTACTCCTTTAATGTTTATTCACTGCTCTGCGTAAGACAATGAAAACAACCAAATTTACTTCTCATTATTTATAGTAGCACAGTTCTTAAAAATACAAGGACAACATTCTCCATCCTAAATAAATGACTGGTTTGGACAATGATATTTCAGAAACCCAGGCATGCCCATAGTGTAATTTTATGGATAAATTGCCATAGAAATAACCAGCTCAAATGCATGCAAAATCTCAGTCACAGAAAAAAATAGTAGTTCAATATCCTTTAAACAGTTGGGGGGGGAGGGAGCACCAATGGACAAAGGAACAGATAAAAGTCAGACAAAAGAGAGGCCTTCCACCGCAGACCTCCATGCCGCCCTGTTTAAGCGTAATCATAATTGTGTAATTGCAAGTCCTCAGCCAGTTTAACTAAGTCATTGGAGTCAAGAGACAGGGGGACTGAAGGAGCCTACAGAATCATTGTCTCACATGACAACACTCAAACTTTCCCTCTCCCCAACACGAGCGGCAGGATATTACAGATGACTCCAAGTGACGCAGCAAACGGTTCAAGTTCTTGCCCCCAGCCTGAGGGCAGAGCCCTCAAAGCCCATTGCTAGAAGCAGAGTTATGCTTTTACAGCTGTGAAAGGCTACAAGTTAACCCAGCGAACAGCTACAAGGCTATTTAGGCAGGAGAGGGATGGTGCATGGGCCAAACATGCCAGGAGAAATGGTTGCCCCATCCAGCCCCACACAGCCACTGCGAGGAACCAGAAGGTCCCTGCAGAGCTGCACAGCACCCCGGAGCGCAGCAAACAGAAACCCCCGCGGCTACCTAATGGCCACAAGGCCAGACGAAGCAGCCCGGCTACCTTCACCAGGATTCATACAACTCACTTAAACGGAGCCAAGGTTTTGCCTTATTTCCATGCCAGCGTTTCTCTCCCAATAAAAATAACTTTCTACTGCTATACCACAACAATCCTGCCAGCACCAGAAAAAAACCCCACACTATATATACATATGAAGAAAAAACACAACCCTCCCTTCTAAGCCTTCCCCTTACCTTCAATCCCGGGAAGCAGGCTGCCAGGGGCTAACTGAACTGCCAGGCAGGCTGGGGCAGGCCAGGGGACAGCACACCCCAAGCAGGAGTGAGGGCCCTGCCCACGTTTAAATGGGTCTCCCGGGCAGGGGCTGCCGGGGCCCAGGTGAGGCTCCTCAGGGCAATTAAGCACACCCAGGGCCCCCCAGCCACTGCCAGGCTTTTCCTTCCAGCTGCCGTTGGTTTCCCTGTTGGAAACGTGCCAGCAGAATATCCCATGGGCGACACTGCCGCAGTCTGCTCCCCGAGGCCGGATCAGTCAGGAGTAACGCATTTCCTACGACAAATTTCACATCTTGTTCTATTTGCGGATTGTTATTTTTTACCATATTCACAAATTAATTCATTATTCAGAATTATTCTTCTGACCATTTCTAGGGTTTTTTTCTAACTTGTTCTAATTCCCCAGGTGACGGAAACAGTCATGATTGCAAACTTTGTATCTGCACTCTGCAAATACATTGAAATACACATTTTAACAGCTCTTCAAGAGACATTGGATAGCAAGGAGGTCTGTCACCAGGAGCCCTATGGATATCAAATTTAGCTCGCAGTCAACAAAATTATAATAAACTGAATTAGAAATTAAATATTTTTATAGTCTGCAGACCACTTTATGCTACATGTAGCCTGCACCATGAACATATATTGCAGAATTTGCCCAATTGCACTGCTTCTTTATTAAGTATTCAGATTTCTGCTACAGTGTATTTACCTTTTTTACATTGCCTGCCACATTCTGCATCCTTTAAAGTGTGAAGTAATCTTTTTTTCTTCAGTCTGGGATGTTTTTCTGGTTACTGTTGGTTGAATGATAAGTGTTTCTCACTGCAGTAGAAATTTTTGGGGTTTTCAGTTTCTGACTGAGGTGACATATCTAATTAGGAGCTGTCATGTGCCGTAGCTTAATCAACCTCTCATTAACATTCTTATCATCATAATTTCACAAAAAAAGAATTCTTTTTCACATGGAATAATCCAAGGAAAAAAGTCAGCACTGCAGTGCTCTCCTCTTTTCACCCAGCACGTTAAGAGTAAAGCATTACTAACTGTTGTTATTACAAAAAACCTGTTACTAGCATTATTTACAGTTGAGCAGGATGCATCACCACCTTTAAAACCTTTGGTAATTTCTATTTTCATTCTGGGTGACTCCAGTCATGATAAGAGGAAGACACTAACTAAATAGACTCTTCTCCATTCATAAAGCCCTTTTTATTCTTTTTGGGCTACAGAAAGCCTGATAGAAAGAGGAGTTTCTACCGCTGTTGCTGTAGGGAACTCTCTTGCTTATCTCCATAGCAATACTTTTGCAGCAGAAAGAGCTAGCAGACAGAAAAGGTCTCTGATAACAGCTTAATATCCCTTCACATGCAGTCCCACTGCTGTGAAATACACCCAGACGGCTTCACCAACCCCAGAAGCCTGGAAAGCAGCCCCTGTCTAACAAAATAAGGGTAGTGGCCTCCCTACTGCTCATCTCAGCTATAGGCTTGAGGCAGGCTCGGTTGGCAGGCTCAGTTTCAGTCCAGATTGTTCCCTTTTCCCCCACTCCCCTTCCCCTCTCCAGCCTCCCCCTGGCACCTTTCCTGCTCAAAACAGAGACTCACTTATATCAGGTCTTGAAGTGGAGTAACATCGAAGGAGTTTGGATAAACCCCCAACCCGCTCCCACATTTCAGTCTTTAAAAGGAGGGGCAGGGCTCCAAGGGAAGGAGCCAAGCGCTTCTGCTGCAGAGATGGCACCAGGAGAGCAAGAAAGGAAGGATGAAACAAGGAGCTCTGAGTCCTTCCTCCAAACACCTTGATCTGATGTCCCCTCTAACATAAACAACTGAAACAGTCTTGTGACCCAGGACCAAGCAAACATCTTCACCTCTGCACTGCTTTATTGCTTCTCTTGCTCGGTGATCCTCAGTTATCAGTTAGGGTTCGGGGGGGTTTTGTGAGTGCAACAGGAGGTAAGTTCTTCAAGGCAAGGGGTTACACAGGGTACAAACATGAGAAAGCCATTTATTTACTCACAGTACCATTTTGGGGAATGGGAGAAAAGGAAGAAAAAACCCTGAATCCTCGTAAGTAGTTATATATGTGGCATGTTGCCCCCAAGTTTCAAAGGAATCTGATTTTCTTTTGTGGTCCTGAAATACATCAGCTGACATTTCTTGCTATTACTGACTTTAATTTAGACCTATGTCTTTATTCAAGCAGTGGATCAGCCAGACATCTGCATCCTGGAAAATCATATGCCGGTATTGATTTTCTTACTGGTAATAATTCACCACCAGTAGCAGCAGTAACAATGCTTTGAAAGCTGGTTCCAGAATGGCATTTTAACATTTTGGGAAATTTTGTGCAATGAAAAATACAGAAACTACAGTCATACATTTATCTGCTTAATAGAAGTTTTGTCTAATTTAGTTTTAGTTGTAAGGATAGTACACTGGCACTTTGACTCAGAAGTTCCTCTGCCAGGTGCAGAAGAAAGAACTCCACAATTTGAACAAAAGCGAGCAAAAATGCTACAGGGAAGGCAAACTCTTCTAGTTTAATGTACAAGGCTGTGGCTCAAGTGAGAACACAGCTTGTGTGGGTTTCTGTACAACACAGCTTGCTTTCTTCAAATACCACAGACAAGTAAAGACGGTTAAAGAAAACAAAAATTTTGACCTAGCATAGCTTCAAGCACGAGGCAGAACCAGGGCTGGAGTTGAAGTCTGGACTCAGCTCTTGTTAAACTGCAGGAGAAGAGGGCAAACACCCTGGAAATTTCACTGGTCCTGCATGATTTCCACCGCCCACAGCTGAGCGTCACTGAGAGCAAAACTCTAACAGCATCTGAGCGGCTGCAAGTCACGCAGGGGTGCATCTCAGTCCCGGGACTCGGACCCCGACCTTTCCTCCCCGTACAAAGCTGGACGTCGTCTCAGAACTTATCCTAGTCAAAAGCATTTAAGAAAATGTCAGTGTTGTGGAAAATAAGGTTTAGTGATTAACTCGCTTTTTCTGACCTATACTTAAATAGAGGCCTATAATAGTTTTAGCATATGGTTTTATATTTTAGTCCTAGCACAAATTCAACTTGAATATTTACTGCAAACTACCAATTGGTTTTTCTTTTGTAAGTTTCCTCAGCAGTTTCAGGTGGATAAAATTTCCTTGGTTTCTGCCTTCAAATATTACTGTCAAGTATGCACTAACAATTAGCATATTTTCTTAAGAAGCACCCTCATGTCAGAGCTGTGTGCAGCAATCTCTAGTAAATGGGAGTATTGAATATTCAGGTAAGGCTATGAAGCTCTAGAGAGGAAACTCTAACACAGAATTCCATACAAAGAGAGGATGTTGTCATTAGTATAATAGTAAACATACCATTCATGTGAAAATACAAGACACACAAAATCCAAGGATCATGAGCAAGTTATTGTGAAATTATGTTTTTAAACACTACCTCCTTTTAAAAGCAGTATAGTCTTTCACAATTACGTGCACCTATTTCATAGAAGTTTCTTTCCGTGTATTAACTGAGCAGTGGACTTGAAAATATTTCACTTCATTCATTAATGTAATAAGCAATAGCCAATGGCTGGAGCTACCAGCCAGTCAAGAAAACAGCTAATCAGAAATATTTCAAAACCAGTAAAACTGAGGGACCAATGAGCTAAGGACACTGGTTCTAAAAAGGGTCCAGTGACCTGAACAAGCTATTTACATTTCTTGAAAATACATGTTTTAAACAGGCTGAGCTTTAAAGTTTTTACATCAAAGCTGCGTTGATTTATTAGATAAACTGCCTCTCATCCCTCTTTCTTATCAAGTAGAAAGACTGTATGTACTTTATGGAAAGCATGCTAAATAGGAGACTTTCCTCAAAAGCTTTGGTTTGAAAAACATTTTAAAAATCTACCTTTGGTTACCACGCAATGGTATGTTGAAACAGCATCTTCTAAAAAATACAGGGATTAAAACTGATCAAAACTAATGTCCTTCAAAGACATCAGTCTTGTCTTGTCTTTGTCTGAAGTGCCTTAACAATGCAGGTGAGACCTTTTAAAAGTAGCTAGCATTATTCTTAATCATGTGTTTATTTAAATGCTTATGTTGTAACTAACCAAGTTATTAATGAGAACCGTGTGTTAACTGCCACAATTAATTACTTAATAAAGAGTAGGTAAGGTAAGCTTAGGTTAGTCCAGTGCAGGCAGTTATAACAACGGAAACTAGCAGCCATTTTGAACAAAGAGAATTCTGTAAAGCTGACATTGTATGCACTGACCCCTGCAAACAGACTACATTGCAATCTCACAATAGAAGGGCAAAACCATATATATTAGTCCAAAATATTTATTTTCAAAAGTTACTTGTTCCTTTACATCCCAGCAGGGCTGGGAAAACAAGACTGGCAGTGAAAATAGCATAGCTGTAGATGAAAGGAATGTGAGCTGCAGGGAAGACATGCAGAACGTCATTTGTATTAGTGAGAGGCAAACACAGGGGATGAAGGAATAGGGTAATATGGAAAGATGGAAAAAAGACAAGGGAATGTAAAGACAGAAGATAGGGAAATGGAGATAAAACCTCAAGTTCTTTTTGCAGCTCTGGATATTTCAAACACTAATAAACCCATTTTAAATATCATCAAGAGGTTTTATACATCTCCGAAATAAACACAGCAGCAAAAGTACACTGATGAATCTGACCAGAAAAGTCAAAGGAAAAAACAACCATTATTTGATAATACTATGTGCTAATGCTTGCTTAGTTTTCATTAAAATATTCTAATCTGACACTAAACAAAGCCGGCTCACCAGAGCTTCCTGGCAGAAGCTGGCTGACGACAGGGGTCTGGTTTGGAATTGCACTGTCAGTGTGCTGTAAAGCGCCTCACCTAACTGTTGCAATTATACCCAATTCAAACATTAGACGCTGGATTTGAGCTTGTACTGAAAAGAATTTCATAGATCTCAAAAGCGGAAATGCACAGTTAGGATGTGTATATATCCTTAATTATAGCATAAAGTGGCATGGTGAAGAGGAGGATGAAATTATCATCCAAGACATATCTGTTTCTTTTTCTCTAGTGTGCAAGCACAAATACTAAGATGCCTTAACTAGAGCCATATGGCTAGTGTATGGAGTCACTGCAGGGTATTGTTAATGCAGTTTGAGTGCCCAAACTATGCTCATTCAGATGTTTTTGAATGACTCTGAATAGTTATAGAAAATAGTAATCAACTCTGAAAATACAGGTTGAAAAGATTATTGGTTTTTCGATAATGATAACACACTCTTGTACTGTGTCTAACCACAAATTATAAGCGTACCCACTCCATATTAATGTAGACATGCATTCACAGAGTGGCTCTGATCTGGTTACCTCCACAAGAACAGGTCATTTTGGAGCAAAGCCCAGGAAAAAAAACAAGCATAAGTTAAATTACTGATCCAAGTGTGTGTCATTGAGCCATAGTACCATTTGGAGATGGTGCACAGGGGCACTCAGCATCTTATAAAACTAGTCCCTTACATATTTTAGAAGAGTCACAAGTCAACAAATAATGATGTAAGCAGTACAATATATCCCAAAACAAATTAGAAAACTGGTGGAGGGGTTCAGTGGAGAGCCAACGCATGTAAACATTGATTTCAGATGCAAGGACAGATGAAAACAGTTTAGAGGTAGAAGAACTTCATTTCTCAGATGATATTCTATTGGAAATATTAAAATATAAAGTAGTTCAAATGTACTGAATTCTGCTTTGATCATGTATTACCTCATCACTTGACACACCAGAATAAGAAAATATGTTTCCTTAGCTTGCCAGTAATGAGGACAAAAGGGAAACTTAACAAGGTGCTGACTGAAGGTAGGAAAAATTCTGTGTTATAAGGCAATGCTTAAAAATAAATGGGGGTATTAGTGGATAACAGGCAAATAAAACCAGACAGTAAATTACTTGTTGACTATTAACCTATTGGTCATCTTGCCTCTTTCGACCTTTTTCTGCCTCAGTGGCCATATCCATAACCAGGATCTCGCTGACACAAACACTCCCACTCGTTGCCACTGAAACCACTCGCAAGTCGATGAGGTGTGGTTGTGTACACCACCCGATGAGCTGGCATGGGGCATGTCAATTAGGTCTCTGCCTGAATTCCTTGCATATACTAAACACCAGTAGTTGTTTATAAGAGATTTGGGGTGTGGTGAGGGGCAGAGCACACTTAAGCACAATTAGGAGCATTTTACAGTCTTGAAAAAAAAGAGTGAACACTTTTATCACTGAAAGAAACAGGGAACAGTTTCTTTACAAAATGAAAATGTTTATAAAGGCCAAATTGGTACAACAAGCAAAGAGCGATGTAATCGGATTCCTGATTCCATCACCTAGGATGTTAAAATATGGGGATAATGTTGCAGATAGCAGAATTTTCTTGCTGCCTGTTAGCTTTCATTCAAGCTTTTAATTAAGGAAGATAGGAAAAAAAAAAACCCAAGAGCAGTATTTTCTTCCCATGTTTCCTATAAGACGCAACAATGAATCAAACGCACTGCTGTATCTTCAGTGCCCCATTATTATCAAGAATTGTCTGTTATTTCTACCATTGTCCTTCTTTTTATTTCCCTTGTGTGTTTCAGATCTATCTTCCATTAACCAGAAGGAGTAAAAAGCTGAGAAGGGAGACAGCAGAAATAATGAAAAGAATGTCTTCCGCTCTATAGCTGCCTGTAGACTCTGGTGAACTGGCCCTGCTCACATCCCTGCTGTTACTGCAGACGCTGTCCAAACTCACTGGGCAGTATATCAAAGAACCCCTCATTTCTGCTTTAAAAAAGAATTAAAAATCAGAGAAATGGAAAACTCATCAAAAGATTCTGCTCAACAGAATTTTCCCAGTTTTGCACTGTTTTCTTATCCCTATGTATAAATTCTGCAAACCAAAAGATCTTGTTAACACACTTTGACGTGCTCCAGAACAGTAAATATAGTGTCATTACAACACTGATTCAGTGAATTTACATTTACTTTCCTACTTCCTTATTCAGCAACGAGCAATAATGCAGATGGCAGTGGAAAGACAGAGCGGCGAGAAGCAGGTGTGGAGGAAGCATAGTACTGTCCATAAAAAGACCAATATCTTGATTAGATTACCAGTGTTGCTCCAGATCTGGTATCTCAGAAATCTTATGAATCAATTGACATTAAGATGGGTATGTGAGCCACCTGCACCAAGTAAAACCAAGTTCAGTCAAGCATCTTCTCTCTAGCAATGGCCAATAGCAGTTGCCCAGGAAAGAGCTAAAGATGGTGGCATGAGCCTGATGTGATGCTTTGTCTGCCCCCCCAACCCTCCGCTGCACTTACGAAGCTCATAAGCTCAGAGCCCTCCTGGCTGAGAGGAGATGTCTGTGCTTCAACAGCCACTGATGGATTTTTCTTTCATTAATTGTTCCAATTTTTTTTTTTAATTTTCTATTTTGATCTAAAAGTGTAATACTGCACTATTTATTTTGGCATTTCCCATTCACTGATTGATGAACCAGTAATAAATGGAAGTATATTTGGGGAAGAGACAAAAAAGTAAAGAAAATGAAGAACAAAATCCTGACACCATTCATTCCTAAAAAAGGGGGCTAACAGTTTATGAAGAAACACCCTGTTTCTGAAACCTACTCCAAATCTCAAATATACTTGTAAAAACAATCACAGATTTAATTCTCCATTAATTCTACATCCATGATGCAAACAATGTTTCTCCTATACAGAATTTCTCCCTGTATACATTTTTTATTATTATTTCTTCTACATGTGTAAATGTCTAGAAACAGCATTAATTTAAAAGTTAATTTTAAAACAATGTTAAAGTTTTACAAGTTTGCAAATTATTTCAGTTCGTGTTTCTCAATACCACTTATTGCTGTAATTAATACAAAACTTGAGCTTTGCTAGAAAGCTCTTATTAGCACAGGTATTTGAGAACATTTAATCTTAAAAGAACAAAAAGATCCTAAAGAGTGAAGGTAGACAGGGCTTTGATTCCTTAATAGTGTTTCAGATATGCATGTTGAACAAACTTGGGCTATTTTATTTATCTAATTTTTAATCCATGTACCTCCAGGAATCTTCAAACCATCAGTCTTCTCCCAAATATTGCCGTCAGAGAGATAAAAGTGTTTCATAAAAACTCAGTGATGCAATTCGAGACTGCTGACTGACAAAACTAGTTAATTGCTAGAAGGCAGTATGTAATGATAAAGTAGAATTGCTGGACTTACAGACAGAAGTATGACTCCAGTCAATTCCATCTCCAGCAAATCTGGAGATGAAAAATAGGCACATGATTTCCTTAAATATGTTTCTTTTGTAGGTTTAAAAAAAAGTATCATCACGGCGATATGCTCATACGCAAAGCCCTGTAGGGACAGTACGTTTGTAACGTGCAACTATTTCACAAACAAAGGGGCTTTTCCCAAACCTAAGGTCACATCTGGCAAACACAGACCAGAAGACATGACCTGGATGACCACACAGTCAGCACAGTTTGAAGGGCCCCACTTGTTATTCGAGAAGGCCTCCCAAAAATTATCATGTGTCACAGGAAGACGGTGGGAAACATGCAGTGTGTTGTTAATACCTAGAGTCTTGGCAATATGAGGTGACATGTTAGGTAGAAATGTTCTTGTGCGTAGGAAGTGAACTCCCCGCTGTGCTATGTAGAATGCCCCTGTTCACAGCAGATTCTCCTCTCAGAGGAAAAACCGAGTTGAATAAAAGCTGATGATAATTAAGTAATCTAATGCCTCTGCTGGATGTTCAAACAAAACAACCTACTGAAGTGGCTCTGCAAGGTTATAAATAATTTTCAAAGCACAATTTCTTCTAAATATCTAAAATATTTAAAAGAGTAATTTGTAATTAAAACATGATAATAAACTATAAAACCAGTCTTTCTCTTCAGATTATTGTAATTCAGTATGAAGGAAAAGGGTTTTGGTGGGAACATCACTGAACTTTTTTCTTGAATATCCATCTCCATTAAGAGGCGGAGTATCCAATAATAAACATCACCAAGAGACAACTAACAGGCAGAAAGAGTGAACCTTGGACTACTTTGAACAATGTGTTAGACGCATTGCTGAGACAATGTAACTGTCAACAAAACATTGCTACATGCAGGTCTAACTAAATTATATTCTTTTAAATTGTCATACCATAGTAAATGCTGTTGAAGAAAATCACGGGGACAAGCACTCAACAGAAGTTTGTTATAGTTACAAAAGAAATAAAGTTCCAAATCCCTCCCAAACCCATCTTTAAATCAATTTAAAAACAAATATAGCGTTTTGTTTCCTTTTTAGAATACAGCCGGCCTCAGAAAAAACATGCCACCTTCCCCTGAGAATGACTCTTTGACAGACTAGCAAAAAGCTAAACAGTATTGCACAGGAAGTTATGCAGGAAAAAAACCTCCTAAGAACTAAATAATAATAATAAAATCACCCTAGAATTTTGTAAGCACATTATAAAATGACATTAGCTGTGATTATCATCACACATATAGAATCACAGGTAGGTCTCCACGCAAGTATGGAGATCAGAGTATTTTACCTACGATCTACTTCTAGATCCAAGAGGAACGTATTACCAAAAACTTAAACAAGATAGAGGTAATTGGCGTGCAGCAGTGTTTCCTCAGCTTTGGAAGGCTGTCTTCGTACTTCTCGAGTGCACACACTGGATACCAAATGAAGCACAGCTGTGGTTTTGGTGGCACTCTGTGATGTAAAATTAAATGTTCTTTCCGTCAGCTATAAAGAGGACTGTTCTGCCATCTCTACATAAGCAGATCTGCCATGTCAGTTGAATGGACATGCCACACACCCCAGAAAACACACCCCAGAAAACAGAAGAGCTGGAACTGTGGCGTGGAGCAGGAATTGCCCTGGCTTGGGGAAGAACGCACAGGGACTGCCTGACCCCCTGGCACGGCTCACCTGGGCCCAGCCAGCCCAGCTGGGCCAGCTTGAGGCTCATCCCTGGATAAAATAATGTTAGTGATGGCAGGGGGAAAAGGGAAGCTGTATAATTAATTTGGCAGAAAAGTAAATGCCATGCAGTATGTCGGATGCGTTTAAGAAAAGCAGAGAGTTCTTCTGGTAGAGAAACACAACTGCTGTCAAACCAAATCGTTGCTCTTGTGAACCTTCTGAGAACATGCATTGTGTAGTTCTCCACCTGACAAAACTCTCTAATTTGGCAAGTTAACATAAAACCTATATAAATTACGTATTAACAATGTACAGACCTGATATTACACCTTTAATGTGATGTTAGTCTTCCAGTAAAAGTTCTCGACATCCTTCCTCCTCTTTTTGAGTACTGTTAGGACAGCCTGCATGACAGAAGTCCCCTTCTCTTGATCACATCATCATTTTGCTACCAAAAGAAGTTAATTATCAGTAACACTACTGTTAAGAATTGCCAAAGTGGGAATAGGCCTTGCTATTTTAAAACCATCGTGCCTTTGTTAATTGAACAGGAGCATTTATCTTTTATCCGTTGAGTTCTCCCAGCTGCACGTGGCACATAGCTTTTACCAAGTTCGGTGCTCCAGCCTCACAACCATGACTCAGTAAAATATTCACTTACCGAAAACCCAGAACATCAGCCAGAAACGGATTGTGGAAATGACTGTTTCCCTCTGGCAGCAGGAAGTTTTCTGGCAGTTGTGAATTTTCAGGTGGCTCCGTTCAGTGACACTGGTTATGTTAATTTAACCTCCGCTCTCATTGACTTATTCTCTCCTTCCCTTTGCTCTCTTAATTGCAGGTCTTAGGTTACTGATACCTGAAAACAAAGAGGAAAACAATAACAAGTTCAAAAATCAAGGGAAGCATTGGCAGTGCTTCTGTGTACTTATCCTTAATCCTCCCTCTTTGGAGGGATAAAATGTCCTTGTTCAGTAGCTGGCCTCCATGTTAATTATATTTTTTAAAACCTATTTTCAAGATACATAGAAAGTAGTTATTCTCTCTTCGTATTACTGATCGAAAAGATACAAGCTGTGGGCCATTCCAGAGATTAAAGCTGATTTACCACACTCTGCCAGTCTGGTAACATTTAAGACATGAAAGAAGTCAGCAAGTACAAGGTCTGTTAGCAACAACAGTTCAGATTTTGCAGTTTTATCGGCTTTTGTAATTCTAACTAGTTCCATTTAACGCAACATCCAGTTTCCAACAAAAATCTTCTAGGAGACTTCTTTGTTCAGATTGTTATTACTGTTGTTTTGCAAATACAGAACCATCAGTATTTAAAGGTCTAACTCATACCTATTTTCACTGCATCAGGTCTATGGATTTGCTGTATATGGGGACTTTTGACACAAATGTTTTAGTTTAGGGTTGTTTAGTGTCTGTGGGAATATTTACTTCAATTCATCAGGGAACAAGGTAACCTCTAAGACAGTTTCTCTTTCTTGGTAACTTACATTACTTAATGAAGAGAACAGTATTGTTAGCACAATAAATATATAAAAAGCACCAAATACAATTCAAGCACAAAAAATAAAACCAATTTTATATCATGTAGGTACTTCAGACAGGACTATTTCTCAATTTTCTTCTGTGAATGAAAGTAGAGAACAGTAAAAGTCTCCCCTTATACAAAGACATGGATGGGATTTACAAACACATATTGCTTAACTTCTCAATCTCAATGAACTGAGGAAAGTGAAACTATACATTTACCATTACTGTTCTGTGTTGCAGAGCAATATATAAAGGACAGGCATTCTTTCTGAATGCACGCCTTGAGGTCCGAAACTCAAAAGACCACACAGATCCTCTGGAACAAATGGGAGAGCAGAATGGAAATGGCTTTTTAGTGAATTTTCCCAATTCCAGAACTCTCTTCATTTTATTCTCTTGGAAGTCTGGGAGCAGAAATTATTAGGTTTGTTCAGATTTTGAAACTGGGAGTGGAGAGGGAACAGGAAGAAACACAAAGTCAATTTGTGATTCAGCAAATGAATGACTAACAAAATACCATACCCTTGACAGATGAGGCAAGCAGACGACGACAGGAGAACGATGTCCTAGTCAGACTCAAGCTGCAAGACATTGCTCAAGACTGGGACAAAGAATGACAGTGGATCATATTGATCGTGATGTTCACTGCTGTTCAAGAAAGAAAAGTTGGAGCTATTTTAGAGTTTGAATAGCACCTGTTTCTAATATCCAAGCACTAAACATTTGTGCAGACAAGCTAACTTCCTGCAGGACTGTAAGAAATCTTCCACTTCTCTCTCCTTAACAAAAAAATGTCTCTGTTTGAAAAAAAACTTACCAAACAACATCTACATCCCTGAGAGCAGCTCAGAACAAGGGCTGATTTAGATGATTTACAAAACATTCAAACGTTGGCTTTTCTCTGTTGTAATAAGACAAGAACATTTTTATGAACCTTGTAATGAGGGAAGAGACACAGATGTCACATTCCTTTCTCAGGGTCCCTTGCTGCTTTCTGTTATGATGGGAGTAATTTTTTGTGAACTCGTGAGATTAAGACCCTGCCCTATCAACCTAAAGAACACAGGCAGCACTAAGGTACTTTATAATCGCAAGCAGATAGATACCCTTCTTACAGTTCACAGGTGAACCCAGTCCTATCCTATTTACCCACCAAATTCTTAAACAAAAGTTGTGTTGCTTCAAAAGAAGAGTTGCCCTGTAACACCAATACATGGATTATACTGAAGAGAGGGAAAAAAAAAAAGCTATTTTCAGCAGCTACTACCTGCACGTTCACATGACCAGTGTTTAATTAGGTTGTGTCATGGTTCTAATCTGATACTTGATTAACTGAGAATGTTACCTGTTTTTCTGTTGGAAAGATCAAAAAGCATTCATGTGTGAAAAAAAGAACTTCATTATTCTACATAGTTTATTTGTACTCTTCTTCAGGTCTGTTCTTTGGCAGCCTGACTCAGTGTCAGCAACCCCAAGGGTACTTGTGTGTATTTCTCCTTTACATTTTTTGTCTGCATCTGGTAATTCTGTAACTCAAATTTTCTTTTCGCAAGGAAACGACCACTCCCAGGCACGCTGCAAATCTCATGCCCCGGAATTGTACCTTTGTGCACTGACAGACGGGGACTGGCCCTTGCTGAATGGTCAGTTCAGCAATCCACGTACAGTGAATTTCACATGTCCTGACTCTGAGGGTCTTCAATATTTCATCATGGTTTTCCATTAACATAGAATTCAGACTGCAAGAGCTGCCCAAGGGAAATAAACACCCACAATTCATGTTTTCAGGGCACTTTAAATCCTTCTGGTGGCTTTGAAAACCTTGGCCTTTGTAGTTACTATTTCTCTGTACTTCCCAAAAATGAGAGATGAAATCTTGCTCCAAGTAAAAGTCAGTGGAAGTTTTGCTATTATTTTCAGTAATATCAAGATTTCACTCAAGAAATTCAACAGATGAGTTTAATGAAACACGGGATGACTTCGACCATAGGTTTCTAACTGTGGTGCAGCATTTTCTACAGACACACAAACCACTCAAGGCAGTAATACCCCTGCCAGGGGGCTGTTCTTTGAGCTCTGCTAACAGACAGCTGCCCTTGTTGTCTGAGCACTTATGCCATGCTCAAGTCCGTCTTTATCTGCTTTGCAGACAGGGGTCTGAACTGAGCATCTCACGTGGACAGAGATACCTTCCATGTATGTGGACATGGACTAATACACTGTCCAGTCTGCCCGTTATGTAACCCCGGATTACTTTGTTTTCAATGTTGCTTGTTCTGAAACCCCTTGGCACGTTCCCCCTCTTTGTGCAATCTATGGCATGCATACACAGTATTCTGGATCCCACTCCAAAGTCAGATACCTTCTTCCATAAATACCAGAAGGCACTAAAATTTGCAGATCTTTGCATACATATCTTTATGCATATACTTTTAAGAGATACGAAATAGAGAAAACACTGCAAATGTTAAAACAACTTATTATGCTTTATACAGCCTTAGAGTTATGCAGTTGTTCTTTGTGACAAACTCTGAGCTGCAAAACTTTTGGCAAAACCCTGTTTATTTGCTTGCTAAATGCTTAAAAGATGCTGCAACCACCAATACGCATCCATGCTAGAGTCAGAAGCACTGTGCCCTCTGCTGCACGTGTGTCCTCAATGACAGGGAGTGACTGTGACGGCTGGTCACTGGCCAGAGATGTTCTTGAAGATCAGGCACGCTGTACATGTGCTCTTCATCCTTAAATTAGCCGATACTTTCCGCTCCAAAGCCTTGATTAGAAGAGATGATCATCCATATATGTACTCCCAATTATCCCCTGCCTCCATGATGACAAAACGTTGTCAGGCTCAGACGCCCAGGGTAAGCAGGCTGGCCAACGCGCTTCATAGTACAAGTGCTCCTTCATGGAAGAGACACTGAAATACAGTTTTGTTGTGAGACAATTCAACCTTCCGACCTAACTACCGAGTGATAGGCTGACTTGTGGCAACCATGATCAGACAGGGTTTCACACATTGCCTGTTGGTTTTCTAGACAGACAACCTGATGATTAGAGTTTTGCACAGAGAGCACTGTTAATTGAGAACAACTGCAGAAAATAGCTCACTGGATCTCCTCCTTATGGTTACTACCAAGCTAATCATTTTCCCAACAATGATCTAGGAGACAAAACAACAAACTGAAATTTAGCATAATAACAAAACAAACCTGAACTTGATTTTCCTGCTTCTTAAAGATACCATCAATTGCAAACAGTCTTACGGTACTTTAGAATCTGTCAGTTTACTTAGTATTTATTAATACAAATACTAACAAGAGATAGATGTGGTTTTGAATCTACACTTGAAAAAGTAACAGGCCAAGAGCTTCTGAAATGATGGGAAATAACTGAACCAGTTTAAACAAAATAAGCACACCTTTGAGACAGTCCAGCTGAAACTTTCCATTAAAACGTCTGGGAGCGCTCAGTACCTGGCAATTTCCAGCCAAATTGCCAGAACGAATTAGCAGCTGTGCTTTCACTGTACATCTCAAACCCATAAAACCCATACAAAAATGGGCACTAAGACAATGACTCAAAACAACATTAAGAATTGCACGAGGCAAAAAAAATCCTTATGAGCAGAAAATTTCTGCTATTTTCAGTAGCATTCAGAAAATCAGAGGTTTTAACAAACTGAATGTGATGCACTGGAAAAAATAATCAGCTAAAGCAATACGGGGAAAATGTTTAGTATAGTTGTCTTCACTTTCTGCCTTCCTGAATGAAGAGGAATGAGCATGGGGAAAGAGGGCTTTGGAAGACTATGCATCAGCCATCTGGAGATAAAAGACCCACAGAAACAGCCTTTAGGTCAATTTATCAGAAGTGTCTTGCACAATCTATAAAACGCAGAGGCAAACGTTTCTTGTGGCAGAAGTGTCAGAGCCAAACAAGTACCAGTACAAAAGCTCACTGGGTCTAAAGATAAATGCAGCTTTAGGCTTAGCATGGATTGAATCTCTGTCAGAAATATCCCACCTTGAACAGAATTCCTAGTTAGGGGTTTGAACAGGTAAGATAGCTGTCGTTACTTCACTTCCACAATTAGATGAGATAGTTTTATCTCCAGTTTCCTGTTTTGAAAAGTGCCCGTTCCCCATCCCTCTCTTGGCATTAACTGAATAAATTCATGGTCTGTCATGTTAAGCCTATTCCCATTGCAGCTTTCTTTAATCTTGTGCATCCAGATCACCATACATAATTGCACACCTTATTTTACTGCTTTCAGTAGTGTTTTATATGGCCTAGCTGACATTTAACAAAGTCAGCTACAATTTAAAATGTATGAAGATGTCATTATTCATCGGAAACTTGTTTAGCCTTTCAATTAAAGAAGAGGCTGAGTAAACTACAAATACATTTTCCATCATATAATCTGGGACAATTCCAGTTCACTGCTTTTACCTTTCTGAATCGCCTAACATATTCTTAAATGCATTTTATAGCACAGGGAGAATTTCACAGACTCTGATACACTTAAATATTTATTCAGGTCACACATCATTCTGCCATTCATTGAACAGTAAGTAGCAATAAAAAACACCACTTACATTATTCATTAGATGTAAAAAGGGGAGTGGAGCTCATGAAACATACCACCTTGTGCGTGTCTCTGGTGCAGGGAGTTATCAAGCTGCTCTCAGGTAAGCAGGTTTGTCTGCTAACAGACCTTCAGTTAACAAATGTCATTCCTGAGCGCACACCAACACCTTGAACGAGAGCCCTAGTTTTCATAAGCAATAGTTCAGGTTTCCTCAAATCCTTCATTGTTTTATGCTACTTTCTTCTCAATCTTGGGGCTACATAGAAATTTAATCAAAAAGTTTAAAGACTGTTCATGCAATGGCCCAGATCACTTGTCCTCCAATCTCCCATGCTACACCTAGGTTGTATTTTACCCTGAAAACATGGGAGGGTTCATACAGCTCACAACTTTGTTGTGTAGGTGTTATCTGAAAGCGCTGCTTTTGTTCTTTGCACTGAGGATCCACACAGTGTGTAAAGATTTTATTCTTACCCTTCAGGAGTGGATAGTAGGAGAGAGGTACCTCTCTCAGAAGTATTACTAGAAATAACGTGTAGGAAACAGAAAATGTCAAGGTAACGCCTCTAACAAAGCACTGGGGTGCATGATTAACCTGCAGTTTAATGAAGAACTAAGTCCCTCAAAAGTTCGCCACCTCAAACTCCTAAGAAAGTTTTCTGTTGCAGCAGTGAAATGAAACAGCTTTCCTCTGTGGGTTATGTTTAGTACTATGAGTACAGTATTTGCACAGCAATTGAGAGAAAGGAAGGAGGTGGTTTGAACATAAACGCAAGGCAAATGTGCTAGAACAGTCATCTTCAGACAAGTCTGGCTCATGTTTTTAATGCCACCATAATGACAATAAAAAGCTGGGATTATAAAAATTAGGCGATTTCCTGAACAGTTACAAACGACATATCCAGTTGCCCTAAAAGGAATTTGATGAATAGAACAACATCCGTCAGCATTTCAAAGGTTAAAACTACAACTTAAGCAAGCACAGGCTAATTGTCTGGGTGGAACCAGGGCTCGGGTTTTGGGTATTTTTAATCTTTGTAGAGATAAAAGAAATTTCAAACTCCCATCATATTCTTCTGCATTAGCCTCACAGCTTCTCCCTCGAAATACTGATAACAAATTATGGTACTTAAGGCTTCCAGAAGCATGAAATGGAAAGTAAATTGTAATGCATCATTTGCCTTTTTTAGAGCATCATCTTACAGAGTAATACATCTGCAGAATCAGATCAACTTTGATAAAGTCCCACCATGCAGCAGTATCTGTTGCTCTGGGCTAGCACTGTGCATACCACTCTTGGAGAGGAAACTCACCTCCTTCTATTTGCTTTTAAAAATGTTGCCGGACAAAGGCTCTCACGCTGTGGACTGCTGAGTTCTCTACTAGCAAGGGAGAAGGAAGGCACACTGGTATTATATTGGTCTCCAGGCAAACAAACAAAAGCTAAAGCCACAGCTGGCTACAGTAAGGCTGGCCAATGCCAATGCTCCACCTGTGATTACATTTGTACTCTCACTCTTCCTACGCTTTGGAATGTCATTCTGCTCCACAAATGATGCCACTGAAGACAGAGAAATCTCGACAGTAAGGTGTGAATCAACAAGAGCAAAAGGACTTGAATCTAATCCAAAAGCTCTATAAACCATTTTCAAAGTTTTGGGCAGAGCTTTGGTAGATGGTTTTTTGTTTGTTTTTCTTAGCTTGGTCAAAGAAGTGACAAATTAATTATTTGCGTAACTGTTCCTATATAGCAGGCATGGTATTTTAGTTAACCTGAAAAAAGGCACCATCTGGCCTGGAGGAACGATTTGTTTCATCACAAGCATTATGAGAACTGTTGAGAGCAAATTAATACACAAGGCAAGTCCAATTTAAGAACTGCTTCTCATTATTTTATCAGATATTAATTTAAAGTAAGGATGGCACACTTGGTGCACTCGCTTGAATACCAATAACCTATGACGTTTTTTCCAATTCCAAAGTACTACACAGAAGTGCTATTAACGAAAGTTTAGGAATAAGTTTTATTAGAATTTTCAGATAGGATTATTTCCTGTGGGATTTTAACATCATCTAATAGGATATGCTACAAAAGGAAACCTATCTTAATGCATTATCTTTTATGCTACTTTTGTTTCAAACGCGTAAGTTTTTTAGGTCTCAAAATGAAAGGCTCATTCAGAGTGTCAGTGGAGAATTTCTCCACAAGTGGGTCCTGATACACAGCCTTGGACTGACACCACCGTTGTGAGCAAAACTGTCTTAACTTGGGGAATTTTCATCTGATTTTCTTTCTTGCCAACTAATACAAACACCTAATCGCTGACTCAGGTACTGCAATAAAAGATGATGTAAACAATTCAACTTATGGCATATGGATGACTGGGTGAAACACTGAAACTCTGGACTCTATGCCCAACACACACCACAAAATCTGTTAGCCTGCCTCAGTGTGTGCCACTTACGCTACGGCGTGTTGCTTCTTACTTGAGAAGAGGCGAATGGAGACACTGTTTGGGACTTGCCTGAAACAAAGCTTTGAGCAAAAAAGGGCGCCACAGCATGCCTGGCCAGGAGGCCATTATCAGTTTGCTTGCCTTGTTCAGCATCTCCAGAGTCTTATGTTAATGTAAATGCAAGTATCCATAGCACCACAGGACAACTCAAGCTGGAAAGGGACCTCAGGAGGACACTGGTCCCACCTCAGGTCAGATACGGGGCTGACCAGGTTGCTCAGGGCACACTAAGCTCTTACTGCTTTCCATAGTCAAATCAGTATTGCAAAATATGCTGGTAACCAGCTAGTTGGCATTTTGTAACTTTTCGAATGCTTATTTTATTAAGGAATTATGAGAACTCAAGCAGTACTAAATGAACAGGACGATGAGAGGATTTCAATTCCACAGAATACTGGAGAGTGAGCGGTTTGAGTAATGTTACTCAACACTGCATTGTTCCTGCCATTTCTTAAACGGCAACTGGTAAAACTATTGCTCGACTCTCATTGTTGTCTTCAATCGTTTACTTTTTTTAAAGCATGCCAAACATGGAGATTTTGTGCAAATGTACACGCAGCACTTTACTTTCCCCTGTCAGTGGTTTTATTAAGCTACTCACATATCTTATACACTCGTTAGCACTGCGTGCTAATAGACTTTTTTCCTAAAATCGTATCTGCCCTTTCTTTCAGGATTCTTTCTAGTAATTTTCAATCCGGCATTAATACTCCTTCCTGCTGCACAGTTCTGCTATTTTAAGTGAGATTTTAATTTTATTCTTGGGATCGGTCTTCAGAAGACAAAAATCTCTTACAAGGTTTCACCATCAAATGATATGGAACTTAGTTTTGTTTCTTATGACAGGCTTTTAAGATGTAGGCACTTACTCTACAGTTCACACTTAACCTTTTTGCCTCAAAGAAATCAAGACTTTAATAGCATGTATTAGTCACACCTCTCTGTCACATTATTTCATAATTTCTCCTGGTTCCAAAGAGGCTTGTCCCTTTGAGAAACAAGTGAGGTTTGATTATGATGTAAGACATTTCAACTAAGTTCACTCTAGATAAAGTAAAACGGGATGGCAATCTGCAGGCTGAACACTCCGAAGAAAATGTTTAAGTTGGCTGAAGTGTCATTTCAAGCTATTTCTAATTTTACCTTTCCTTGCCTTCAACAAACGCAGCATTAGCCCATCTAATGATGTGGGAGTACTTCACAGGAACACAGATCAAATGAGAGTCTGCTTTGAACATCTGTTCTTTGGTAAGTCTTATAGAAACGCACTAAAGTCAGTGATTCTGGTTTTGCAGGATTTCCAAAACTTTGTGTGACAGCACACACATTGTTTATATAGCAATGTTTATATAGCTTTGCTTATAGGAGTGACATCACCCCTTAATTACTGATCCAAAATTGAACTGGCATATAAGAAATGGAATACAATCACCCAAAGCTACTATTGCCAGCTTCTCAGCTATATGAAACCATTGTATCTATCCATATTTCACAGGCAGGTTGCTATATCCCTGTGTGTTATTTTCTAGTTTATGCCTACAAAGGAAAACACACAAGACCTACTCTGAAATATCACCAAAATTCAGTCAAAACTATTTATAGTTTCTTCTTTGCTTCAGAAAATTACAGATTTTGTAATTTGTCAATCTTGCACATGAGAAAAGACAGTAAATCTGCAAAGGAGGAGGGCAGGTCCCTTGAAATTCAGTCTGATGTGAAACGAATTATGTTAGCTTGCATCATATAGAAAGAGAAAGATGAAGAGCTTAATCTGGAATTCCAAATGACAATCCTGTAAATGATGAAACTTTATATATTGTAAAGCATTTTCTTCTTCATAGGTATCTGTATAAATTAACATTTTTTCAAAATTTGTCACTTTCTTTTTAAAGAAAAAGACAATCCTCTGTCAAAAATATGGAGACATACTCTTTGCTAGTAAGATTAACAGGACTATGGTGATATTCAGGTGGCTGGACAGTCTCCCTTCAACTTCAGGCATCTCACTGGCCCCGTGAGGCCAGAGCGCCTGGTTTTTCCCATGAAGAGATCAGGCTCCTAAGTATGTTCGTCTGGCTGAGTGCAGCGAGGTGTCTCACTTCAATCACAGCAATACTCTCATGGAAGCTCTCAGCAGAAAAACCCCCAAAGACACTGACATACGTAACATTCTTCCCTCCCTGGTTTTTCAGTAACAGAAACATTCGACTATAACTAATCCTCAACTAAGGGGGAGTTTTCTAGGTTGCAGTTTTCTAAGTTGCCTGTAACGGTGCCTACATCATCTGTCTTAATATCTAATTATATTCTTTGACACTCCATTAGTCTGTGGTTGGTGTTTTCTGCAGCTGCATTGCAAATCCCTCTCATGACTACAGACCATGGGAAAACAAAAACCCTTTTATGTTGTAAAACAGATTCCCAGATTCCAAAAAATAATTTTAAAAAATAAGTAATAATTTTACTTTATAAGTAACTTGCTAAGGTGAAAAACGTGCTTGTGGCCTTTTGTGTCCACCTTCTTGTAAAACAAAGATGTAAAAGCCTTTCTTTTTTACCCACCTTAATTCACATTTAGACTAACTAGTTTTGCTGGTGGGATGGGAAGGACATCGATTCAGCGACTGCCAGCGAAAATAAACTGACATTTGAACAACTGAGCAGGAAAAAAATTTGAGGCAATCTGCCTGGAATTCTTCAGTTTCAGTCAACTTCTATCAAGGTCTGCTTGGGGGAGAGCAGAGAACATGGCTGTTCATTCGGTCCTGCAATCTCTCCCATAAGGGCGGGTGCTGCAGAGCTGACTGTCGGCAGAACAAAGCCAGCAGCTGCTGGGGAGAGCAGACTCCCAAGGCCACTGAAACGGCCACAAAAACTCCTCTGCCATCCATAACGTGAGAGTCTGAGGTAGCCATGATTGCTGCTGATTTTCCGTATGTTTTACTAACAAAGGAAACAGGAGGTTCTGCCAGGGGTGACATTAATCTTACTCATCCTTCCCCTCTGTCAGCCTGCTGTGATACCACACTACTGCAGAGGAGCATTTGGAAAAGACAATGTACAGTGTGGTTGGCGAGAGATTGGTGGGAATCATCTGATGGTTCTCCTGCACGGGCACATAAAGCCTTGTTTGTCTGAGACCAGAGGGAAACAAAAATCATGTTAGTAAAAAGCATGCACGGGGAGATAAAGGTTGAAGCCTCATTCTCCCTGGAAAAATGACTTTCCTCTAGAGCATCCTTAAAGTACAGAGATATTTATACCCTCAGTGATTTGTCAACTAGACTCAAAAAGTCCCGCAGAATTGCATTACCCCATACACCAAAATACTGTTCTGCAATAAGCCACTGTTATGATGCAATATGCATATATGTATTCTGCCTCCTATTTCTATAGGAGACAAATTTCATGACAGCTTATTTTCTGGTTTACCTACAGCGATGTGAAAATGTCCTTCCTCCCCATTTCTCCTCTTGGGAGGAGGTGACTCATAGCATAACATTATCTCATTGGAATAACCTTGTTATCAAGAGGTAGCTGATGATACAACCCTTTAAAAAGTAACAAAGTTGATCTTTCAGCCATGTAAAGGATGGGGATGCCTGCCCTCTGCTTCTCTAAAAATTTCTCTTGGCATTCCTCTGTGATTTTCTGTCTCTGCTGTGTTTGGTAACAGTGTATGGTTTTTTCCCCCTTTAAAGAAATGCAGGTCATCAAAACAATGTAAGAGAGGCAAACAAATAAAATAAAAGGCTGAGACAAGATGTGTGCTCCCAGTCCTCAAGGTTTGGGGCCACAGTTGTCACATGCAAAGTGCAATGCCAGAAAACAAAGACCTAACTTTTGTTTGTTTTAGCTTCAATTTCTGCTTTGAAAATGGAAACCACAAAAGTGTTCCACTTTAGAAAGCAATCATGCTGTAACCCTCCTACTGACCTCTGCATGGAGATGCTGAGAAATACCATGCTTGAAAAGGATGTAATTAGTAATAATGATAAGAATTCTACAATAATTAGTACTTAAGAAAACCACTTGTCCTTGAAAGCCTTCAGTTAAAGACCAGAAAGAGATTAGAGTAAAAATGATCCAAATCAGTAATATGATACTTTGGAACAGAAATGGGATCTGCTTTTACATATGGAAAGGGTCAGGCATGTCCTAGGTTCTGACTGTAATTTCACCGTCGGAAAAGACAAGAGCAAAAGGTAAGAGTAACATTGGAGAAAATTCCAGGCCAAGAAATAAATGAGCAAGTATCAGTTGATAAGCAACTTTTTGAGGAGAAAACACCTGTATAGCATTTGGAAACAAGCTATAATATACTGTTAGTTCTAACAAAACTTCTTTGCCACTGCGAAGTTATTCCAGTGAGATAATATCATATTTTATGATACTATCTCCAGGTGATCTCAGTTTCCCACCTCAGAATCCTCATACCCAAAAGCCCCACTCACTTGTTTGACTCTTGCGCTAGCAGGCACTGCTACACTCTGGCTCACCGAAGTGAATACTCACTAAACCTCATCTCCAACAGAGATCTTCATCTCTGGTTTTCATAACTCTGATCTCTCTCCTCTGGTCCTTATACTGACTTCTTACAGATTGAGTTAGTCACTGGCTCCTATCTGCAATTTCTCTGTGGCTCTACTCTGCCCACTTTATTTACTTCCAGTGACTCCCAAGCCTTTCTGGAACTGCTCTTTTATTGTTTTACACCATATGCTGTTGCTCCTTAAAAGACTGAGAAAATCTTCTGAGCAACTAATAAAGGCATAATGCTGTCCATGTTCATATGCCCACTTTCTCAAGATGTCTTTGAATATAAAACTATAAGGCAAAAATCAGAGCAGCACAGGAAGGGAATTCATCATCAGCACTGCTAGGGTTGTGAATCCACCCTATTTCATTTTACAAGCGTATTCTGAAAGTACAGACTACCAAGCCTACTGGTTTCGGTGCACGTTCTCTACGCATTTTTTTGTTTGCATAGTCCTCTCTTCAGTTACTGCACTCTGCAGGCCAAGATCCATGTGCTCGCCTGGGTGACGTGCTCAGCACTGCCTGGCACATTCAAAATTCACAGACCGATGAGAGTTTGGGGCACTTCATGTCTGAAGTGATTTCTGGAGTGAGTGTTTCACAAATTGTGCTGAAACTTTTTAATAAAACAGCCAGAGTATTCACATAATTAAGCCTGATGTCACTTCCACAAGGTTTCCAAGTCAGAAAGACTGGTTTTATAGCAGGCACTCACGCAGTGTTCCCAAACTCATTCTCCATTGTTCAGGATGTATGTTCATACCTGTCCAGAAACTCATTGCTTGCTTTTAATCTAAATGCATTTTTCTTCTTCACCATTTTCCCAGTCTGTAAATCTGTTCATTACCTTATACAATTTATTGCCTTCCTTGAATTCTGCATTGTTTAGCAGCTCTCAGTACTATTGCTGGTTTCAGACCTCATTTTCACATTTCACCTCCTTCTCAAAGCTTCAGGATCACTACAGCCAAAACACAGAAACTCCCTCTTCATCCATGATGCATCACCCCACACTTCAGTCACCTTCACTCTTTCGGAGATGATACTCCCTCCTAACCAACCATCTACTTCCTCAGCTGAAAACAGGCCCCCAGTGCTGAGCACCATGGTTCCCATCTCAAGGGATTCACATTTTCTCTCTAGCTTTTAATTCCTTCTTAAAAGAAAAACAAAAAAACCCTTCACCTTATTGCCGTTATTAGCAACATCATACACCTCCAACTGCAAACATAAATTACCTAAGAAAATAGAATATTTGTTTTATTTTCTCTGAGAAAGCTGCCGCATGTTCCAGAAGATGAACTGTACTTAGCTTCAAAGGCTGTCACCTGTGACTCTTCCCTTCTTGGACAGCACAGGCTGTTTCACAGATTCCACTTGCTGCTCATCAGTGCCAATTAGGAATCGTTTTCCTTGCATTGAATTTTACATTGATGCAACTAACAGAATCGGGCATGTTAGCAGGATCTGTGAATATATGGCTGACCAAAACCTACTTATTCAATTTTCTATTCAGTTTATTTCTTATATATTACTACTTGATTTTGGGGGGAGTGGGGATGGGAACACAGAGAAGACAGAAGAACCTCCTGACCAGATTCACACCATCTTTTATGTCTAGTGTAATACACAGAAGTAACTTTGGCTCACCTGCAGGCAAAATTACGAACCATTAAATTGTAATTGATCTGTCCTGATTTTCATCAACTAGGAGTTTTAACCTAATAACCTTGATGATACAAACTTCAGGGACTATGAAGTTCCCCAGCCAGGGCCCCCACACAACCTTGCTTACCTCCATGCCATAAATAGTGTTATAGTTTTCTCCTTCCTCCTGCCCTTATAAAATAAGTTGCTTCTAACCCAGCCATTGCCTGCCAACAGGAACTTGGTAGCGCCCTTTCTGCCTCAGTTAGGCAAGGCACCGTCCTGGTGCGGGGCACACACGCAGACCAGATTCAGCACAACAAAAGAGCACTCGATGGGATATACACAATGTAGAAGGAGCTGCCCAAAGTAACGTTTGCGAAATGTGGGTCCTAATCCTGCAAAGCTGCCCAGGGCTGTACGCGTGGCAAAGGAGTGTCAGTCAGACCCCTACAACGGGGGCCTTAGCAGCACCTGAGCAGGAGGAAAGTTGTGTTTAAGTGCTCACCTGCTCGTGTGTGTGTTCAGTTGATTGATACAAGGCTTCATTCACCAGTAGAAGTGTGAAATCAATTTCATATAAATTGCAACATACACACAAAAATCTTATCACTGTCTAAAGATATATTTCCATTAGTATGTTCTCTGTTTTCTTCAATCAGCTTAGTATTTATGGGGTGGCTGAAAAAGAATCCTATACATTATTTATTAACATTGATTTTAAGCAAGTCATTCAATTCATAACCATGAATTACCTAAGAAAATAGAGTGTTTATCTTATTTTTTCTCTCTAAAGAAAATTAAGTATTTAATTATTAATGGGATTTTATTGGTGAATTCAGTAAACAGGTCCTTAAAAATAACAAAGGGGGACAGAGATAACTACCCATGGTACAGTTATACAATGTCATTAATAATTCCAGTGTTTACCGCATTTCTTTCTTTAAGGAAGTATTGGTGCTGATCTAGAAAGAAAGTTTAATCTAATTAAAAAAAAAAAAAAGCCCTCTGTTCCAGTATTTACTGAATTTACATTTGAAAAAGGCTCATTTTCACCAGAGGCCTTTATATTCTGTCTAGACAGTTCTGCTCTGCTGGCCACTCATTATGGTAACAGGCTGCAATGAAAAATCCTGTGGAGGATGCAGATCAATTACTCAATGACATTCACTTACCGATACTGATTAGGCCATACGTTGTTTGGCTTCCCCTTTGATTCCTTCTGTCATGAGGAAATGGTTACACCCCTCCTGTAGGGCAGAGGAAAATGGATTTCATGAAAATGAAATGACTTTGAGGTTTATAAAAATCCTGTCTAACTTGAATGGAAAATGGCCAATTAAACACATTAAAGAGCAAAACCCAATAAAACAGCACAGGCTCAGATCTTTGCTCACGACGCGACCCTGTGGTGAGACAATTTGGCATAGTATCATACAAGCTAATGACCAGATCAACAGCATCCAGGAATGCAACTCTGCCTAAGTACTAGCTTTCGAGCATTTTTTTAGATAATACTTTTTTCCTTCAATCTCTTACAAATTCACGTACCCCCAATTTCAATTTCCTGGATTTTGGGTTACCCCCGATTTTTGGTTATCCTCATCCTGTAACATTTGCTGTCTTCTGATGCTGGGTCTGTTATACTTAGCCAAGAGTATACATAGCTGTTCCGCTAACACATTCTTCTGATTAATCTGTTGCTTTATCAGTCCTTAAAATGTCAGCTTTTTCATTACTGCGATGTTTTTTATTCCATTAAAAAACTTACAACTACCTATTAATTTTTTATGGGTTATCAGTTACAATCCATTTATATCCAGGCAAAGTGCAACAGTTTATAAAATTATGTGTTGTGTGGTATGTGACTGATGAGATGCTGTAACTTATTAAGCAAAAAATATTTCCCTTAGTCTGCTCTTCTGAAATTATTGTTACAGCTGAGAAAGTCTTATGGTCAGGCCAAATCCTAACTGCCTACATCTGCATTCCTGCTTGGTTTTATTGCTCTGGCTAAAAAAGTGATCAACAAGGAGACGTAGCCTGCCAGAAACAGGAGAGCCTGTAGTCTTAGCACTCCCGCTGACTTCCCACGCCAAGGCAACTCGGAGCACACGCAGCGACCGGAGGTGCTTGAAAGCCCCCAGGGTGACCCATATGCAGTTCCTCTCATATTGTACATCACTAGTTCACAAACACGACTGGAGCCCAGAGGATTTTTTAGATGTAGCCCTACTCTGCTGTACTTTTTACCCTAAAACCTCTCTCACATGCCTGGGGATTTGTTTGTTGACAGCCAACTTCTGCAGCCTAACTCACTCAGAAAATGTGGTAAGTATCATCACCGCAGTTATCTGCTCAGGTCTACCTGAGCCTGCTCTGTTTTCCTGCGCTGCCCTTTTTCATGCCACGTTTTCCACCACGAAGCCCCAAGCCCTACTGAGCGCACGGCACACTCTCCACCAGCGCCCACCTCTCATGACTGCCCCTAACGTCTCGTAGCTTCCCCCCAAAGCCACTTCATGACCCTCTGCCTGCCCTTTAGGCTCTGCATCTTCCCAGCGCTGGTTTTCTTTCCCATGTCCCTTTCAGGAGACAGGTGTCCTGCCAGGTGCCAGCACTGCACCCTTGCTGTCCCTGAGATAACCCTCTCAACATTTGGGCAGCCCCGCAGAAGGCAAAGCCAGTGGCTGTTCTTTCTTTTCATCTCCCGTCTGCATCTCCCCCCTCCTCTTTCTTATCCTTTGCCATATCAAGGAGGCCACAACTTCATGTCTTCACAAAAAAAAAATGCATCTCTCTAAACTAAATGCTTTAAGAGTCAGTGTACAGTTTATTCTTTAGAGCTGTTTCACTATAACATATACCTGCTGAAACTACCAACAGAGGGACTGAGGAGTGCCAATGGGAAAGATGTGTTTGTCATCTGACCACTGAGCTATTAGGAACTGGCAGGATCGTTTTAGCACAGGTAATTCCTGTGCAAAGAAGGAATATGTGCTGGTTTTGGAATGGCGGACATGTAAGGGGGAAATGACAACTAAATCCCAAAGGCAGACTAGAATGCAGAAAAAACATCAGGGATTATTTTGAAGTTTCTAATCCAGTGCTCTGGAGTTTCTAATTTGGGTTAAGGGTGTTTTTAGAAGGACATAGTGTAGATCTGCTTCCTTAGGTCAGGGAGCACTGAGACAGAAGCAGATGCACACGCAGGTATCCTAGGGACCCAGGGGTGTTCCTGGATTTAATCCAGAAATGGAAAATATCAGGAAATTTACCAACCTATTTAAGGTGGTCAAAACCACATCACGATGGCTGGTGCCTGCTCTGGCTTCCTCTCTGCACCATTTCCTACTTTTGGCCCATCTATGTCTTCACAGATTTCTAATTTGAAAAGTAAGGCTGATTTTTGATTGTATGGCAGAAGATTCATATAGAAATCTTTCTTCTGGAAAACGTCTTTGGAAGCAAGCCCAAAACCATTCTAGGGCCATTAGGTAAAGAAGCCTGTCCTTGCTGTCTCTGTCAATGAAATGCAAACACCAAAGAACAGATGCTTCCATACATTTGCATCAATAACAAAATTTCTAAATTATTTTTCTTTCTATTAGTATCTTGTCAACTACCACACTTTGTCATTGCTTCTGAAAGCTACTGCATTGCAAATAATCCAAAGCATTCTTAACTAAATAAGAGAAAAAGAGAACAAAGATAGTAAATTCATTTCATTTGCTTTGTTTCCCATCCAGTTTCACCAATCAATACTACATATTACCTGCAATTCTGTTGCTGTCATAAAATCCTTTTATTCACAACTTTGGGGATATATTTTAGAAAGTTAGTAAGTTTAGAAAATGACAGGCTGCCCATGTAATTTTTCTAGCTTATCAATAATTCTCTTTTGTTCACATAGAGGAAAAGAAGTAAAAAAATACAGTAGGTGTGTAACTGAACTCGAGAAATAATAGCCTGCAGATTTGAGCAACATTTTAATTTACAGTGACTACACTCTCATCATTCTAAACAAGTGATTTGCAGTCCGGTCACACCTCTTGCTGGCCGGGACAACACGTACCACAGATATTCTGGCATACAATGTCTTAAATGTCCTAATTAGTCTTTTTTTTTACCCCTTCTTTCCCCACGGAGCAAGAAGTACTCTCTGCCTAGCCGACAGCAGCAGTGAGCTCTGCCCTCCTTCCTGCCACGCACATAGCCATGCTCTGCCCATCTTTGGGGAACAGCTTTCTCCCGGGGAGAAACGCTCGAGCCTTTGCCTCTGAAAGCATCTTTCTCCCCCTCTTTCCCCTGTCCACACCGTTACCTCACCTGCAGGGATACCGTGCGTGACCCTTTCTGGACTTTACAAAGTCTGCCAATAGGAAACCAAGTCCTCCATCTCCTCCCTAGCACCCGCGGCAAGTCTCTAACAGAGGCAGGCCAGCAGCCCTTTCAGTGTCTCAAAGTGACCATACGCCCCGCACAGCAACTGGGGTACCATGTTGGTTTAAAAAACATAGGATAACCCCAAGGAGAGGTAAATCTGTTCCTTACATGCCCTTCTCTTTCCGCTGTAAATTTGCATTTAGGTACAACCACCTTGGTTAGAGGTGTGAAATGCATTTTAACATGTCCATTAATTAGTTTTCCATAATTTTAGTTTTTACGTAACTTTAGAGCACAGATGTTCTTTTCCAGCTAAATACAAAGATGCATGTAAGTATTTTCATATAACACATGGATACATTTACTTAATAGCACTATCGATATGGGTTACAACATACCTTAAACACCACTAAAAATATAACAGAACAGTATAGAAGTTGTACTGCTGAAGTGTTGCAATGTCTCATGGGAACTCTTGAAAGGCGAAAGAAGTACAATATTCACACTTGGTATTCACAGCATGTTCATTACACATTTCTAGAAATGTGTGTCGTCCCCCCCTTAATTAAAAAGAAAGCTGAAAGAGTAGGAGGAACAAAAATGTTCTCAACTTCAATGACACTATTGGAAAATAATTATTTCAAAACTGCTTATCTGTTAAAAAGCTGGCAAGCTACCAGAATCTTGATTGCTGTAAGCAATTCTATAACTGCTCTACACAGATAAATTTAACAGAGAAATTAATTTCAGTCTCGTAATAAGTCTCATCTCATTACCAAAACGATGTCTGTGCTGCAACAGAGCCTTGCACAAAGGATTGCTAGTAGAGGATTTTGTGTGCAGACATTAACAACTGCCTAGAAAAAGTCCACCTCAAAACTCTGAATGCCATTTAACACTTCTTTCTAAACATAATTCTTCCTAATTGTGAAATAGGAAGTGAAATATTGTGAAATAAAGTGAAATTCTTCCCAGTTGCACTTGTATTTTGCCCGTTGGATTTGAGGAAAGCTACCTGGCTGCCTGGAGCCATCATTTATTCTCAGTTTATTAGGAACATGCCCCTGGGAGCAGTAACAAGAGTATCGCTCATTCGAAGAACCGTATCGACTATGCCATCTACCCTGCACCTTTTTTTTTTTGCAATCCAGGGCACCTAAAAACATGTTAATTATACGTCAGGCTTCTCTGTCCACAGACATGGTCACAATACGACTGAAGAACGAAGATGGTCTGTGGGTACAAAAAGTGGTCTCCTTCCTTTACTTTATGCCACCTCACTGCCCTTTTTTGGGACTCGTCTTCCCACAGGACATTTCTATTACATCCCTAACTCCTCCAACAAGTCTTTGAAAACACTGGAAAATGCAACATGACAAGATCCAAAATTAAAACTTGACAGCAGATTCAGCAATAAGCTCTGGATGCTTTGAGCCAATTTATGGCCACTGTGTTCTGCAAAAAAAAGGCACAAAACAATAACAGAGTGCGTAACAGCTCATAAATCCTGCCACGCTAGCACTCATGCTTGCAGCTCTCAGATGGCACCGCTTGAGCAGCGGCATTATGAATAGCCTGATTTTCTTCTTCTACCATTCTTATTGGTGTTCTTGTTATGGCACATCAACCAGGGTATAAAAAAAAAATGAGCGCGTGATATATTCTGATGAAAATCCTGATGCGGATTTCAGCTTTGCTAACACATAACTTCACTATACAGCATCGGATCTTTGGGAACCACAATGCCATTTTCTGCTACTAGATATCCCATCCAACAAACTGCAGAGAGCAGATTTACCGGCACAGAAAGCATTTTTTCATGAGGTACTCCTCACACATTCGCTGGTGTACTTGACCACGCAAATCAATATCTCTTTACAGAGCACACGCTGTAAGCAGTAAGAAAACAGACCATTTTCTTCAATCCAGCACATCCTCGCGACTGCAACTTCATTTCACTATTTTTTCCCAATTACAGAATTATTCTGTTCATCAATTTTGCTTCTTTGGCATAAACTCATCTACAGATCTATAGAAAGTGTATGCTTTTAATACAGCAGATATTTTATTTGTTCTTGAACTTTTCCACAGAAAATGAAGATAAAAATCCTCCCCTTTCTTTGGTTATAAGTAAATGTATCTGATTTTCGACCTAGGTTTCTTGACCTATCTCCTCAAAGATGTTTTTCATTCTTTTCGTGTTTCCACAGCAACCTTTCCATGATTCTCATTAAGTTTTTTCCTGTTTTATTATAATTCTAAAAGGAAATAGTGATTTTGTGGGGGATTTCTTGTTTGGTTGGGGGTTTTTTGTTGGTTTTTGTCCTTTTTTTTAACAAATGCAGAGATATTTTTATTTATGTATTTTAAAACAAAACAAGGATTCTAGGACAATGTTCATCTCCACCTCTCCTGCAGTAATTAGATGATTCTGCAAAATTTCAGTTACATCAGCAGTACTGTTGTCAGTCTCTCACTTTGACAGGTTCCACAACACCACAAGTTTGTTGCAGTCCAAGGTGGGGAAGGAACCTTCTCTGGACCCTGTTTAAATACTTCATATGGGAGCATTAATCAACAGTACCAAAGCAAGGCATCCATTCCATTTAAAATTTTTGAATAAATGCTAAATAGAGCTAATATCTGTCTCCAGTGATTAATACAACCCAGTTCACACCTAGGGAGAAACACTGGGGCATCGCAGTTGAAAATTTTGATGGTGATCCATATAAAGACTGCCCACCCACATCCAGGTGGTAGGAGATACTATTTTAAAGGAAAAAAGAGACTAGAGCAATGATCTAGGTTCCTTTATACTGTTACTGCCATCTATTTCTTCCCTTTCCTTGTTTTTACTTCCAGTCTATTTTATAAAATGCACTAGAAATGACTTTATATATACTTGCATATATGCTTAATGTCTGTATGCTATAGCTGCCAGAAGTGCATCAAAATAATGGAATCTCTCATTTAAAACAGAATGGAAAAAGCATATCAGGTTCTGTGCAACTGCTTCCAGAAGACATGAAAATAGACCTTTTCCCCACCTGAGATTCCCTCTGAGGTCAAAGAGAAGAAGTCTGTTTAGGAGCTGTTGTAGTTTATAAGCTAATGCAGAGGAGCAAGGTTTTATGTTTTTTCTTTAAGCAAAACACAAGTGAAGCTCAGACGTGCAATATTTTCTGAGGCCAACAGATAACAAAGAAAATTTCAGTTAGACTTTCTTGCAAGAGCTATTAGATTTAATAGTAATGTTCCAGTTCATATAAATGAATACTCAAGGTAGGCAGTTTGTGTCCCAATTGTTTCTGCACATTGTTTATACTTAATTGTCTTCAATTCTGGTAATAGATTTTGAGTGGAGAAAGGGACCATTCCTAACACTCTGCATTTTACACACCGTGACTCCTGGCTTTCAAAGCTCAGCTGAGTAGGAAAATGCATCTGAGAGGATTAAGTTCCAGCCCAGACCTTTGCTAATAATAGCTTTTCTTTCTCTCCTCCACTAAATGCAAATGCAACATTCAATGTCTCTTTCTAATTTATTTGAAAACATATGCCTGAACCTTTACAAAAACATTCTCTTTACGGCCTGGTTTTTTTTGAACAGGTTGTTAATGGGACCTGTTTGGGGTTTTCCTACTGGGTCTGCAACACCTCAAAGTAAAGTAACTTCAGTTTCCAGACCTCCTCATGTTTTATGCTGCTTGCATCAAGGGGTACATTTGCTATAGCAGCTGTTCCTTCCATATTCAATAGATTTCAAGCTTTTAAAATAGTTACCTGTAAAAACAGAACAAACCTTAAGGTACAACAGTCA
The DNA here is from genome assembly GCA_009819775.1 of Phoenicopterus ruber ruber. NCBI lineage: Eukaryota > Metazoa > Chordata > Aves > Phoenicopteriformes > Phoenicopteridae > Phoenicopterus > Phoenicopterus ruber. The sequence continues at coordinate 6,291,409 of CM020221.1, forward strand.
AAGGACTATTAATTTCACCAGCTTGGAATATAAAAAGCCTTATCTTAAAAAAACATCCTCCTACACTATATGGAACAGAAGTACAGCTGAATAAGAACTTTTCTTGAAAGATTTTTCTTTGCGAATGCACCAATTTATCTAAGCGCTTTTCCACCGAAGCATGACCTTTTAAGAAAGTTACCGATTTTATTAAAAAACTTTTACTGACAAAGATTTCTTAGCTCCAAATTGAGTTTTCAGTCCAAACTGGATGAAAAATTTGTCTGCACCCATTCAGAGCACACGTTGACTCTCCACTATATAACTGGACCAGGGAAGTGAGAGCTACACCTTACGCCAGGTGTGATGGAGACCTGACTGGAACAGAACTTTTGTTTTTTGCAGGATGGGCTCATGCTTCCAGGTGGAGGTTTAATCAGCTCTGGCTTTCTGGCTTGCAGCAAACCACACATTTTTTTCCTGTGGTCCTTAGGAAGTTTTTCTCTTTAACACCTCTGAGGTTTGGCTGGGTCTGCTCCCTGCTCACCTCAGCAGCTTCTCAGTTTCTCTGCACGAGCTGCAAATTCTCAGAAGGCTGCTACAAGTCTTTCCTTCCTGAACCTCTTCTGCCTGCTGCTCAAGGCACACTGAAAGCTTCTCTCCCTTAGCAGGGGCTACATCCTAAAACTTCTCCAGTGGCAGCCCAATATTTGCATGAACGAAAAAAGGAATATGTGGTTCTATGCAATTTTAAGCACTGGAGCATGGAAGAAGTACTGTGACACCACCTAGCAAAGCAAGACAAATAAAATCTGGCAGCATATCCTATGCAATGTCTATTACACATCTACTAGAGTCACACTGACACAAGAACAGAACAGATGAAAGTACTACAATATGCCAAATCAGCTTTACATCAGCAGATTTAGACTATCCTTGGCTACAATGCTCCTGAACAGAACAAATGCAGAACTGGCTATTCAGCAAGGGATTACTAGTTTGTCAAGGACGCTTCGTTCTAGATTTAGTATCTCCTAGAGCTCCGGAGTTGTCCAAGATCTTAAGTTTTCCTCTTTAATGCCACAATTGGTGTTTTGGATCACTGATCTTCCAAGTCACAGAGAGTTTGTGGAGCTGGGATTTTTGTTTAGCAAGATCTGCAAGTCCAAATACTTGTGCAACTTTTCAAAATTTTATAGAAATTATGGGTGGAAGAAAAGTTACTTCTGTCTGATACTGTAGGTATTTTCTGTATCTTCGTAATAGTAACACCTGATTAAACACCTTTCATTCTAACTTTAAAACCTATCTGCTCTTGAAAATGGAATTACAATACCTCATCTGAGCTCTGAATAATTCTTATGAAAGCAAAGGCCTTGTCCATCTAAAATAAGGTACACTTGGGCATTTTAGGTTGAATTGCTCGGTAACATCTTTTTCCATATAAGCTAATTTTAAAGAATTCTCTTGATCGAATTTGTACTGCTGGTTTCTTCAGCCCATAGTCTATACTAGAGATATGCAAGCAATTCATTTCAACTGTAACTTGCAAACTTTGGGACTAATTGTAAAAAATGTAATTTTTGTCATGAAAGGAAAGTAGATACGTAGGCTGCTAAAGGCAAACCAGGTGCTGAACTCTAACACGGTAATTTCCTTCCAAGCTGCCAATTTATTCAGAGAAAAATAGTAAATTGGTGCTAATTATTATCTACTTATTATAGCCCTGTTCAGCCTTCAGGTAAGAATGAGTGACTAGAGAGGCTCTGACCTCTGCTACTCTCCCTGCAGAGGCTGGATCTGAGACTCCATCTCGACCTCACGAAGCTTTTAGCATGCCTGCAGGCATTCTTCAGCTCAACACTTTGTACATCCCTTTCTTATTCTACGTTTTTTATTGTATTTAGTTACCATGTATTGGCAGGCCCTGAGCAATCCAAGATATACACACTGCAAAATTAGAACGGTAGCCAATTCACGGGACTTCTTCAAGGAATTTTTGTGAATAGGTTTTGGTATGGTGTTCCTCACTTGTCAAAGCTATTTGCTTCAAACCCTTTCCTGGGAAGTCCTTGTTTTCTAGGTTTACTTAAATCAGTTTTCACAGTGGCGTAAGAAGCTTAGTCATAAACTGCAGTTCATTTAAGCCAGTGCTGCCTGAGGAGCTGAGCCTACAGAAGACTAAGATGAGGTTTTTCTCCAGCTCCACTAGAGTCAGAAGGTTTTTAACTGTGTTCTTTCAGTGTCTTTTAGAAAATGCTCCAGACAAAGGCAGGACAATTTTGCCTCTAAATTATCAGCAACTTATCGAGGGGCCAGCATAGATCTGCTGCAGTCCATTTAGGACTAAAAGACATTTTTCAAAGATGCTACACTCTGGAGGTGACACTATAAAGCAGACCACAGGAGTTACATGTGCAAAAACATGCATGCACCTCACCTGGAGACTGAATACAAATAACTATACATTGTCAACTACTTCTTCTTTAATTACCATGTTTATACAAACAGCTGAGTGCTCACCGATTTCAACTTAAAAAGCCACATTTTGAACATACAAACTTTCAGAGTAAGTCCAATTCTTACCCTCAACTGCAGTGTTAAGGTAAGTTTAAGCAAAAATTATCTGCTTTCTACATTGTTTTCAAAATGACTCAACCGTTTGTATGCAGGGAACTTTTGCGAGTCTTATATAGGGCATGTCTATCTCATAGCTTAAGCTTTTAGTCTTACTTTAGTATCAGATCTAGAAATAAGCTTAAGGTTAAAGAAATGAGTCTTAAAACCATTATTGTTCTTCACTGGTGCCAGACCACATCAGTGCAAGGCACTTAATTTGCTCTGGCTTTTAGTTTTAAATCAATCATTCCAAAAGTTCATACACATCATTCTTGTAACTTTTTTTAGTTAATAATGAAAGACACAATGACAATTACATCTAAAATAAAAAAGCTTAAACATTCTAAAGCCATCTGATTTCATTATGCAAATGAGATAACATGTTAGTAACAACACATACCATTTCAGTAATACGACTTGACTTTGTACTTAAGTCATTTCAACTTCATTAATTATGTGGAAGGTGGAAGAGCCAATTTAGGTCATAGTCAGGTAGCACACCCATATGGAAATACACCATAAGGCATACCTGTGATAACAGCATTCAAATAAAATTTTTAATGTATGTATTAGCTGCCCTTGTAATTTTCAGTGTGGAGTGAAGGACGTACTTGGGAGCTTATTGTCTGTGCCACTGTACAACACATTTTAATTTTTTAAAAAATCCGTCAGCCTGGCCCCACACACTCTGCTGGGGCAGATGAGCTCCTGCACAAAGGAGCTGCTCACTTCCAGCTTGAAGGAGAGACACGTCCCTCCTGTCCCACTGGCAGCTCAGCTCCCCGGCTTCCATCAGCCAGGGCACAGGAGAGAGATTGATTTCTTGCTAAGCACATACAAACCATGCCAGAGGCACCTGTATGCCTGCCCAGAACTTGCTGATGAGACAACCAGGCTGGGTATCCATGACCAATAACCCCTTGACTGCTGGACTGTTCCTCATTCAGGAGGCTATGGGATAGCAGCTGAACAGCATCTTCAATTCCTATGGTGCTGCCCTTCTTCCCTGCAATGCCTCACATTTGCTCAGCATCCTACCTAGTTATTACAGCATGTGCAGAGAGCACAATATGCTAAATGCGTATCCTGAGACTGGTAATTTTCAAGGACAAACACAAGAATCTTAAAGTTTGGGGATGAAATGAGATACTCTGTCCTTCCAGAGGCAGATTTGTGCTGTGAGGCTAAGGATGGCATATTGGCTATGCACAACCATCTCTGCTTAGCTGTCCCTCCTTGCTTGAGGCAGGATAAGTCTCTTAGGGAATTTAAAAGCATATGGATCTGGTTTCCTAAAGATTTAGCAATTAATCATATGGGAAATCATTGGAAATCCACAAGAAGAAGGGAAAAATAATCACTAGACACTGGATTTAACTTCATTTGTTTTCATTGTAATAGTCTCAGATAAAGTTTTTACCTACAATCAAAGCAAGAATTTTGATGCAAGTTTTATAAAAGCTTCCTTGAAAGAAGAATGTTCTTGGATGAAGAAAGAAAAACACATTTTGATTTAAGAAAAAAGGTTCTCTATTTGCTTGTGTTTATACAAATCCAAAAATAGGCATTCAGATCAAAGTAGCATTTGAACTTTGACTTAAATAAGCTGCAAAAGCTTTTCATAAGCAAGGGCTGAAACTCAAAAGTGTCAATCATTTTTGCAGCATTATGATAATTTTTTTGGTTGAAATACAATAATAATCTCTTACACTACAGAAAAATATTTTCAATATAGATATGAGATTAAAATGTAAAAATACAGGGATAAGTTTGGCTCTTGACTATACACGTGCAGCCTTTCTGAAGACTGCACAGATGCAAATCAGCTAAATTTTACCTTTGATCTCAATTTTCAGGTAAGATTTCTGCCATATTTCGAAATACAAAAAGTAATGATGGAAGTCACGTGATGTACTCTGCATTCAACACATGCAGTTAAAAGTGAGAAATAAAATCAGTGACTTAGATGATCAAAGACTGCACACACTGATCCTGTAACTTTTGTGTCAGCACAAACAATTACAACCATAAATCCTGCTCTATTATGTCTGTGTTTCCTGTTAAAGTATATGCTCTCTGTGCACAAATACACAGAATTAAATTCCCCACCCGCCTCTACTCATTCTGCTGTAGTTGCACCTGGTTACGCCAGTGGTGAATTTGGGTTTTTGGTCCATTGTTTTTCAGAATTTTGTCAGCGGGAGAATTTTTGCTCTTAAAGAAGTTGGACCCTTCAGTTGGCTTTTCTTTGTCCCAGTCCCTCCAGAGTCCCATATCAGAGCAGCACGAATGCTTCACCCAGCAGCGCTCACTGGCGTTACATGCTGGCCTTGCAAATTTTTGCGATCTTTCTGAACAAGTAGTGGAGAGACAGTTGCTACTCAAAGAACATGGGAATAACCTCAGAAAATGCCCTAACAGTGATAGGCAAGCTCAAGTAACTGTAAAGGCATATTTGAGTGTGGCACCCTATCCAGAATAATACAATTTCTTTTAACACTAATGCTTTATTTCTTGAGCACATTCCCCACAATGATCCCACGAAGTGGCTGATTGGAGCTGTCTCACAGAAAAATAGAAAATACGGAAGAAGATGGGTGTTTGCCCCATCAAATTGGACATCTGGACAACCTAAAAGCACAGTGGAGTGATGAACAGTGAACATATCTTGGCTTAGTTGCCTTACAGACAGTATTGGTCAGTAGAAATAACTACTTTCTATACCAGCACAATGGCAGCAGCGTTAGCCCACTGCTCTTTAAATGACACTGGGAAATTACAACTGGATTGATGTCAGCAGCAAATCACAAAACTGACACTGAGGAGTCCAAGGTGGAGCTATCAACATGAGCTTTTCTGAGGCCTCCAGGGATTCACAGAAGGGAGAGACCCCAGGGCAAGCAGCAGGTACCCTCAACCTCCCTACTGACCTTGAAACAGCAGCCACTGGCAAAGCACTGCTCAGCCCCCTGCAGGAGCACACTTCTGCCTGGGTGACGGGTGCATCGCCCTCGGGGGTCCCCATTTCAGGGGCACTTGTTCTACAGCAGGATTTCACCTCCAGCTCCACCTGATGGAGGTGAGCTAACACCCCCCACGCTGTGGGGTCCCTCTTAAGGAAAGCTGAAGAGTGCACATCTCACATGGAGCAACTACGTATAGGAACTGAACAAAGAACAGGAGCACGCAGCTTCAGCAAAGACTCTCAAAAGGTTTCACATTGCCTAGGGTTGTAAAAGACACAAGTTAGGCCTGAAAACAATACCGTAACTGGCACTTAGAAACTGATTGTGCACAGGCAACAGCTGCTTCTGGGACCTTAATAACTAATTTGTTATGCTGCACCTTTTAGGAGCACAATTAAAAAGTTATGTCAACTTACAATGAAAAGTCTATTTCAGTATTTGCCAGCTTTATTTGTTTTTTCAAAATATTCCCCTTACTACAACAATTCTGATGTTACCTCAGGAGATTTCTGATTTACTTCCCATCTTATTTAGCATTTGCACTTTGGTGGAACCTGAAAGTCATAGTCAGGATTAGACCCCATTCCATGAAACACCACATGTGCTAATCCTTTTTTAAAGCTAGCTATTACTCAGTCTCTGTGGGAGACAGCCCTTGGCAAGCTTTTCAAGGACAAAGCACTTCCAACACGGAACCGTAACACTGATATTTCTTTTTTACATTGTAAAAATTACATGTTATAATTGTATACTATGCATAAATCCAATATGCATTCAGTCTTCATAAAACAGTTTCTCTTTTTTTAACTTGAGTACAGATTTATGCTATGAACCAATTCTGAACGGGTTCAGCTGAGACCAGAGTAAACATCTGTGCCTGTTGAATTTGCCTGTCATCAAACAGACAGACAATTAAAGTCAGCAATAATTTATGGAGGACAATACCTGCTTCATTTCTGAGCACAGGTGTAATGTGAATAGGGCAAGAACTCCTTTCCGACTGAATAAAAATACTGAAGAATTACTGTAACTGCTGCTCAGAATGAGCAGTGAACAGGGCAGCAGTTGTGCAGGAATAATATGCAGGACTCTGTCGCACAGAGGGGCACAATAAAGAAATCATGGGCAGTCTTCACTGCGCATTTCCAAGCACATCCTGTTTACCAAGCAACATCCTGGATTTTTCTTTTCCTGAATTATCTCATTGTTAGTCACAACTCAGGAGAAAATATCAAAATGTCACACTGAGTGATACAAAGCCAACTTGAAGTTTTAGTAGAGGATAAATAGCATCATCCACTAAGGAGAAAGCTGAGCAAAGAAGAATCACAGTCACCAAACCCTACAGTCAGGGCATGCCAATGAACACAGCTGTTGTACCATGGCATAAATATTGCTCGATTTGACCAAAATACTCAGTTTAAGATGTAGACCTGATGAGTCATAACTCAGATACCATTAAGAAAATGTATTTCAGGTGCTACTTTTGTTGCACAATAAAAAACCCTCCTGGATGGCAGCACCTTATTTATCCGGCTTAAGAGCTTCTGGTGTAACTTTGAATGTTCCAAGTGAACCTAGGTTTACAGTATCACAAATGTTCTTACAAATAAAAACATCTTTAATACTGGTATAAAAACCTACTCAATAACTCTTAGGTTTCCCAGAGAAGACAGTCTCTTTACTATTGATTGCAAAAGAAAAAAAAGTAGGACATATTCTGAATAAAACCTTCCACAAGTTTGTGTAATTTCTTCGTGTGACAGATTTGCAAAGAAAAAGCATTATGAAACTGAGTAAGTGTCCATAAACTTCTGTCTGCTAAACTGTTGTGCTATCACATGGTTTAGTCACGCCACTTGAAATTCTTCATCTTCCTTCTCTCTCTTACTCCATACCCCAGAGCCTGAGCTAACATTAACAACTTCCTCACAAAGCCAAAGAAACAGGGATTACATATTTAGCATTAAAAGGATCCAAAGATAACATACTTAAAAGCTTTGGCATTTTGAGTAGGCAGAGAAAACTGGTTTAGGCTACTCTTAAGAGTGCTTTCAAATGTCTCTGCAAGTCACTTATCTTTTAACATCAACGGGTACTTTGCAATTGTTATTTGTGCAAGTTACATACATTCTGCTCCATGTCGTCCACGCTACAAAGCAACCATGTCACCCCAGGAGAGCTTTATTTCAACAAATATTTGACTGAGTCAGTGGAACAAGTAGCCAAAGGGACAAGAGAGAACAATTTCACATAAATTGTTAACAACAGAAAAGCAGTATTCAAATAGTTGTATCAACCGTTGATAAATTTTACATGGCTGGAAAATTCAACAAGATTTGTAGCCCTTCATTTAAGAGAATGTGCATAACTGATTTACAGCCTCATGCCCTGGGACGCTTCCCAAATTCATGCCACTAATAATGCCTACCCTGCAATGTGTGTAATAATATCACATATGTGTAAACATACGATACAGATAATACACGTCAGCTACATCTACTTTTATAGTCTTTGATCAAGTCCCCAAATCACTATCTGAGGTATACAATGCAGAAAACTAGATTTCTATTCCCCTTTTGGTTTAGGACAATCTCCTTTCTCCCATCTCGTGTACAGGGCTGGACGGCCTCCCGCTGTCTGTCTGGATTCCCTTGCTGCTCAGTGCTGTGCCTAAGTGCTACACGTTGCAGCTTTGCTCCAATTTGTTAGGATTCCCTTTGGCGCTTTGGAGTTTGCAAGCTCCAGCAATAGCCCGGGGAAACACTTACTAGCATCTGAAAAAATCTCCCTTTTGGGAAGGAGTTTTCAGCTTCCGCAGAGAGGAATCCCTCTGCTAACAGGTGTTCCTAATGGAGCCCAACAAGCAGACAATTTTTTCTGGCTGTGAACCGCAATCAAACTGACAATTATGTGTTTGCTCATGTCCTTGATAAAAGCTCATTTAGCATCAGCATCAGGCTGATTTTTTTTTTTTCCTGCTGCCTTCTTACATACAGTTTTAAGTTACACATTAAGACTTCCCCCTTCAACCTCCTTCAACAAAATACAGGCAATAACCAGGTTTCAGAGCTCCTGGTAAGTTTGATACATTTGTGAAAACACCAGTTCTCAGAGGGGATCTGCTTGTTATCCGCTACACCCAGTGAAGGTTATAGAGTCCAGATAGGGGTTTGTAGTGGGAGAGGTGATTATTATTCTACACTGCATATATCTGCAGTATAGATATCTTCTGTATAGGAACCAGCGAAGGCAGAGAATCAGGCATCACTGCCCTTCAACAGCAGGCAATATTTACCTATCAGCAGGCTCAGCAACGGCAGCACGTGTGCATTGACAAGGCTGCTGCCTGCGCCTGGCTGTGCTGCCCTCCCAGAGACAGCAGCTAACCCCGAACAAGGCACAGCTCCAGCACGCTTCCCAAAGGCTTCTCCCACGTGCTGGCCCTGTCGGATGCAGCACAACTCCCCACCAGAACTGGCCAGGAAAGACGTCATCCCTGTGCTTTTTTTGAACATGCACATTGTTATTAGGAGTGTTACTGGGACACTTGGCAGTCCTCATGAGTTTCCACACCTCGTTTGCTATGAGGGTGTCAGCCTGTTTGTAGCTAAGCCTCCCGTAAGAAAATGGGCAATATTCTGTGTCACATGGGATTGAACTCCCCCACTTACTCTTCTGGGCTGCTGCTACCGTCTCTTCCTTTCTCCTTTGTTTTCCCCATGTTTCTGAAGCACCTATGCCTTCCCTCCTGGGACTCCTCGTCTTTCCCTGCTTCTGAGCTGTCTCTGTTGTCTCTTACTAAATAATGAGAACCTGCTATCACCTCCTCTTCCTTTCTGCCCTCCTGCCATCCCTCATTTTGCTGTCATTTAAAACTTTAGAGGAGGAAGCACTCAAATGACTCTCTGGCAGCGCCACATAAAATTTATTCAGTGTAGGCAGAAAAAGTGCATAAAGTACACCGTAAAGACGCACAGGGTAAAAATTATTCTTAGGATGCTAAACCATTATTAAAGCAAAGCAGATATTTCTTGCACCTCCTTTACCATTGGGATCTTACAGTGACAGTAAGTAAAGAGTTTAGAAAAAGCAGCATTATAAAACCTTGCTATGGTTGTATTAAATGCTAGACTTGGAAGGAAATAAATTTAAGACGGTATATAAGAAAAAAATACCTCAAGTCCCAGAGCTCATATGCAAACATCACTCAGCACTGAGGGTTATATTGTTCAAATTTGTAGGTTCACTATGCTTGCTGCCTCTCTTGCCATACTAGCAAATCATCAGTAATCATTAGCAAATTATGGAACCTTACGGCTGGAGAAAAACACAGAGATATGAAGTACAGATGTTTCCCCAGTGAATCCTATATATTTATGCTACTCCTTGAGCACAGCTGAGCGCTAACAGCATACAGGCAGTGCCCTCTTTAGGGAACCTCTGCCAAAACACCACAAAAAAGCCCTGAACTCATGCTACTTGCAACAGATCCTCCAAAACGAACCAGAATCAAAACATTTCCTGTAAGACTTAACAAGGCTCATATGCCTAGAAGGGACACTCAAAAAAAAGTCATGAAACAGTGCCATCTCGCAAGTTACATCCAACATAAATATTACAGCAGGTCCCCAAGCCTCCGCTCCATCATCCCCACTCAAATGGGAGCATCACTGCACTATAGTTACTCACTATATACCACAGTAATTCATCAGTTAGCATTCTACCCTGTCCTATCTACTCAGAAAGTCAGGGTAAATATCATTTCTGGTCCTCAGTGCTCACCAAAAAAAGCCTTTCACTTCTTCTTTATGAACTGGCTTTAAACAATACAGAAGTTTTATTTTCATAAATAAGTTTTACTGTCATTTTTACTTGGCTGAAGTCAAGTAATCCACAGGTTGTATCATAATTATGTAGAAGTAGGGGGCTAAAAACTACAGTTCAGGGTAAAGACACTGCAGGTGTGCAGTTTAATGAGTTCTTAATTGAGTAGTGGGAGAGCATAAAAAGGAAGTGCAGAGGGTGATTACAGGGCTCTTTCAGCGAAGGGAGCAGTGCAAGCACTGAACTCTATAATCAAGAATAAAGAAAAACGAGTTCACGTCTAATTTTCTCTCTACTACAGCCTTTGTTATTCATGCTCAGAATGCAAGATTAGAATTTGTACCATCGAGTTAACTGACAAGATTAACCTTTTTTGAGATGTACATGTTTTAAGGCTAAAACCACAAAAAAATGAGGAAGGACATAAAAAAATAACTTAGATCTGAAAAATACATTGCCTGCACTCCTGTTTTGCACATCAGTCAGATTTCTCTCTGGCTTCTGCCTGTTCTCTGCTATGGAATAGAAACTGCACAGGATAAATCTGCAGAGGAAAAAATGGAAGAGACACCACATGGAAGGGAAAAGGCAGCTACTTGGGATTTACTACACTCTATCCTCAATTCTCTTCTGCCTCTCTCCAAGAAACAAACACCACAAAACCCCAAAAAACTCTTCTCTCTGCTCAGGGAAAGCCATCTACAAAGTGACAGCGCAGCAGTGTCACTGCTTAGGTAGGCACTGCAGGAAAGCACTCACACACAACAGTGGCAATGCTCCCGAGAAGACTAAGGAGATGTAAATACGTTAAGGAGACATAATTTTATATATGCTATGAATTTTATAAATGCTAAGGAGAAATTATATAGTGCACCCATTCTCAGTTGTGGACTGTTGAGATCTCCTGGACATTCCCTTTGCTACCACGCATAAATCTGCCAAGTGGTAAGAGCAGCTTCAACCTTCTGTTGGGCAGAAGACAGTCACTGAAAACCCTGCACAGTGTCACTTAGCACAACTCTAGACTTGAGTCACTTGGGCAATCAGATGTTTGGGGATTTTTTGAGAAGTAAGAGAGAGAAGTAAAATCAGGGATCTTTCCAAGTAGTTCTATGCAGTTCAAGTGTTACCTGAAATGTCTTTTTTTTTTTTTCTTCAAATTTAATATTTAGAACTATGAAATTCATGACAGAGCACAATCTGCCTCAACCTCTGAGGAAAAAAGAATTTTTATTTATATAAAGACTTCTTCATTATCACCTCAGTTTTATGAGAAAACTCTTATATTTGTATAGCTACAGCAAGCTCACGTAATCATTTTGTATACTGCATTGGCTTTCTTTTGTCTAAGCATTTTTCAAATTCTTTTACATCAGGCTTTAAGACATCAAAGTTTTGTTGTTATTGTTGTTGGTTTTCTCCATAAATATACTTTAACTGCATGTTGCTGACAGGGAACAGTTAGCTACCTTTCACAAAGCCACAGCAGGCTTGAATTCACCAAGCTGGTTGCAAAGTTATTGATATTTGTCCCCAGTATTGTGGTCTCTGCCTCCACACCAGTTTCTGACTCCAGGAGGTGACAGAGGGATGAGGGATGACAAGACTAATAACCATTGAGGCCCTCTGGAACCATTATCATGTTCTATTCCAATTTCCCTTATAACTTATATTACAGAATATCACCCATTACTTCCTACATCAGGCTTATAATGCTTAATTCAAATATCATTGCAAGAATCCAGTGCATTCATCTCCAAGAACCAGGAAATATAGCTGCTTAATGACATGAAGCCTGATCTAGAGCCCACTTATGTCAAATGGGAGTCTTTTCAGCAGACAAATGGTCTTTGCTTAAGGGCCATCAGCTCCAATAAATCAGGAGAAAATTTTAGCTCTAATCAGACAGATCTTGAGAAGTTCATGTAAACACACTCACCACGTTCCCTTTGGCCATCCCTAAAAATTGGCAGCAGGAATGACCATGTTGTCAGCACTGCATAGGTGAGTAACTTCTCAGTAGCTGTGTAACGTGCAGGCAAGAAAATATGCTAAAACTTAGTGGTACAAAGCATGGTGCTACAAAGACATTGACACTTAACGCCAGAGAAGATATGGGCAGCGTAGGTATGCTCACTGGTCCAAATTACCATAATACATCCGACACTCTTCCCTTGGGGCTAGGGAGAGCACCTCATTCAAGCGCTGTAACTGAGCTGCTTTACATTGTTTTATTGCATACAGAACACAGGTGCAAATAAAGAATTTGCCTAACACAAGCAAGAAGTGTTACACTGCAGTCATCAAACCATACGTGCCAACTGGAAGTCAATAGATTCATTTAGGAAGAGAGGGATTGCTTCCTTCTAATGATTTAGGTTTGGTAGCTGCCAAGTGGCCTTGCATTATCCAAATGCCAAGTCTCTGGTAGCTTGTTACTTCTCCTTGTCCTATGCTATGGCACACTCAGCTTATAGCAGTATTCTACTTACTGGCACAAACTCGCAAGTTCATTTATCTATATCCAAAACACAAACATTTAAAGAAAGGTTTTACTCTAATGTTGGAGAAGAACACGGTGCAGGAGTCCTTTCCATGTTACCTACAAGCAAACGAGCACGTGTGTCCGAGATGTGCCTGTTTGCATCAGAACTTTACCAGCTCCTGAAATTACCTCCAGTTTGTGCACATCAGTACTTTTTTTTATTGAAGGCCTGGTTCTTTAATCTATTATCTCTCATCATTAGTGATTATTTTGCATGTGAAGCAACATGTATTCTTTTGAAATAATTTGCTGATGTTAAAATCTACAAGCCATGGCATTAAATGGAAATGTTAAGCTGTGTATTTAAAAGCTCTCTGAAGAGTAAGAAACCTTCACTCACAGAGGATCTTGTCACCCATATCAGGACTATAGTTAAACAGTACAGATCAATGGACGCTCATGAAACTACCATGATTAAAAAAATATTAATGATTTGATAAACAGGTCTCTGAGGAAGTATGTGGTTTACTCTATATTTACGTGTTCTACCCAAAATGCAGTTATAAATTCAGTCAGTTCCACTTGGGTTTGGACCTTGCAAATGCAAGTACTCCTCAAACCACACACCACACATACTCATTTAACATTTACCCACGTTAGTAATAATTACAACAATGTTTAAAGCCAAGACAGATTTAAATCTTACCATCGTATAATTTTGCCAGCCCCCACCACTTTAATGGTTACTTTGAAAATTCAGTACTTGCACATCATCTTTCCATTAAGCAACAGGCATTTTTCATAGCTTTGTGATCAAATTATTTTGTACAGCTAAGCTTTTAGGATCATCCACATTGTTATATTTTATAATTGCAGATACAACAGTAATAGCAAATTCCCTACCTATTTTTTGGGAGAGCTGCACTACTTCGTGTACATAGCGTATGTTCTTTAAAGAGAACGTTCAGTGGGCTAAGTAACATCCTGATAAGGAACACTCTGCAGTCTTTTACAGAACTAAGGAACTAAAGTTGAAATCACATGGTCCTTGTAAGGAAGACCAAGCTGTTCCTCAGAAGTGAAGTTACCACATTTCTAGGAAAAAACTTTTATAAATCTCAACGTTACAAAAATCTATCACATTTACCCCAAACAGTAAACCTAACAAATTCAAACACTTTCCAAACTGAAGCGGTTTTATTTCTTCTTCGGCAGACAAATAAAACTATATGGCTTTCAAACCTTGCTGTTTGCTGTTTATTTTACCCAGATACTCTTATTAAATACGGCAAACACTAAAACTGTCAGCTCACAGATCAGTGAAATTATTATAATAAAAACCAATCAGACAAATGCAAGGAGAGACAACTCACAGTAACTTTTCAGGAGGTGAAGAAAATACATGAGGGTGTTTCATGTTAATTGTGCTTGCTGTTTTTTTCTTGATATTTCGCAATTGCTTCAACTTCAGGTCTAGCAAGTGAATTCTCACATCCTGGCAATATTGCTGCACCTACCTGCCAAAATCACCAGCAGATGAGATTTCTAAGGTTCTGCCTCCCAAAAGTTATTTTCTTAACTGAACTTTGCTTCTTCATTTCCTATCCCATCTCTGAAGCTTTATTAAACAAGATCTAAAAAACTAATACTGTACGGTTTCTATTTCATTATTAAATCAATACAAAGATTAAAATGAAGAGGCTGAAAGTTTTTTGTTTTTCTTACATCCAGTTAATAGATTGTAAACTCCAGGCTCATAGAGTTCTGGTCTGAAAGAAAGAAAAATAGATCTACTATATATAGTTTATGAAACATTGGTAAAATTCATCCTGCCCTTCCTTCCAGCCCAGTAAACACCTTCAACCTGTGCATCTCCAAATGCAGTACTTTCTGCCAACTTTTCAAATCGCTAATGCGTTTATTTCAAAATGCACTGACAATTGCTAAAAATTATGTTAAGCTGGGAATTTGCAACATTTAAAAACTTCAAATGAGACACACTCAGAGAAAAGAGAGAGTGAAATAACAACAGGTTTAGTATTTTAAGTGATAAATAGCCTAAGGCCAAGGAAGGTTTAGAGGAATAAAGAACAACTTGCTGTGAAGATAATTACAGGTAACTGGCCAAGGTTTTAGATGGACCAGCTGGTTTCCATCCAGATTAGACATTAGGGATCCACGTTGATGACTAAAAGAAACAAGCTGCCACAAGGTGACCTGTTATTACAGTTACTACACAAACAAACCCAAACCCAAACAAGCAACAAAACACAGAGACGAGCCCTTAAACATAAACCGCTACTTACCAAAAGAGAGCCATAGAAATGCTGAACCAAAACAACATCTAAGTGAAATCTAGAAGTTAGTCTAGTCTAGAAGTTTGCCCTCAAAACCAATTAAACCACTGGAATTAACAGAACAAAATCACTGATCTACTGAATTTACAAGAACGAATCTGTAGAAATTGCAGTGTGATTAGTTATAAATCCCAATTTAAAAAATTCAACAAATTTAATCTTTACCATGACAACAGCTAGATACTCAGAAAATGAGTTATTACCTAATGAATAAATCACAACTTTGGAGTGAAATATGGCTTACACATTCTCATCATAGACTGGTGAGTGAGCCTTTCTTTCTAAGTGCAGGAAAACTTTATATGCAGTAAATCCACCTGGAGTAGCAGAAGCATTTGATATATGTCTGTTACGTATACAAGTATGCCTCCTACCATGCTTCAAAACACATGTTAACGCTTCTCTTTCACGAGATCATATTTAGGACTTTCTAAACTTGACTAGGCACTTTTTCTCTGGCAGCCGCTTCATATGCACACACAAGGACAGGAATACATATCTATACCCGCTAATGCAGACCAAGAAGGACTCGGCTCTTCCCCAACTAACAGAGCACAGGAGGGAAAAGCAGAGGCTGGTGGTTTCCACCCTTCCCAGCCTCCAGCACGCAGCTCTGCTGAGCAGGTAACGGGCACCGGCTGCTGCCCCAGGCTCAGCAGACCCCCGGGAGCTGGGAGAAAGTAGGGAGAAGCTACTTGCCAGCGTTTCCTTGGTGCCACAACCACCTTGGCACGGCGAAGCCCGTCAGGAGGTACTGGAATTTGACTTGCGGCAGAGCGAGTAAGTGAGCTCATCCTTAGCAAGCGTCACCTTGGCAAAAGCTACTTGAGCTTTAAAATTAAGAAACCAACAGAAGTTCAGCATTTTATAAAGCTCAGAGGCTATAACCTTGCAGTCTCTTCAGTGTATCAGAATGTTGAAATCATGGGATTGCTTCTGAAGATGCTGGTATAACTTTGTCTCTGTGAAAGATCATGAAATGACATTATGTCTTCAGTTTACGGAAAGTTGGAGCCAAAATCCTATTAAAATAAGTGACTGAGAAAGAACTAGCTATAGCCAGCCACTCAATATCCATCCATCAGAAAAAATGAAGAAAAACCCACAAAACCAATCACCTTATGACTACATACCAGCACAACCTCTACAAAAAGACAAACTACAGTTATATTTAGGAACTGAGTTGTAAATCAAATCATTCTCTCTGACAAGATGAAATTTTCAAGAATAAGTTATTTGAAAATAATTCCTCTAGACATAGCATATTTAAGAAATAAAAATCATACACAGAATTTAAGGTCTCCCTTCTTGTACATGCTTTCTTTCTCTGGGTCAGGTGGTGTAATATGATGCTAAAAAAAATAATTCTACATAATACATCAGGTTTTAGATAGCATCTTTTCATTTTTGTCCTAGCATATTATCGTTGCCTACTTCATTATGTCATATCAATGGACTTTCTATGTGGCAAAGCCTGATGTAGAACACCACTTATCAGGTAAAAAATACAAATAAAGCCCCTTACATGTAATTTAAGGTTAATACCAGTAAAGTTATATCATCTACTCTGATACTGGAAAACAGACACACTTTTGGTTTTGCTTTTGTTTTGGTTTATTATCTCATTATGTATAGGCCTATCTAGAGAGAGAGAGAGAGACCTATAGATATACAAAAGAGACAAATTTCTGTCCTTCCATCCCTACAGTAGACCATACAGTAGTTGTGCAGAAAATAGCTTCTTAAAGTAAATGTGAATTAATGTCCTTTAACTTATTTCCATTATGGCACATCTTGAAAAAACAACTTGTACCAGAGAGATTCCCATGAATGTTTTTATATTCAAAAGAGATGATCAATGAGACTCAACTAGCCAATGCAACAATGACTACAGCTGCCCACATTTCACATTTCCGTAAGTCAAACCAATTCAAGTGGGTAAATGTATTTAAAAAAATAAAATCAACTAGTGCTGATTTTTCCATATTAACTCCAGTTCATAAAAAGGCTACTTTACATGTAGTTTTGTGCAGTTACAAAACAATTTTTCCATTTATTTTATTCAGGCACGTTAATTAATTTTAGCCTTAGATGGGGTTGTCACTTAGAATTTCATATCACTGGGGTATATATCTATTTTTTCAGTATCACATTCACATGAGAAAAATTGACAAAACCCACAAAAATGTTAGAATGATAAAGGTTGTCAGGGTAACAAATTATGCACACAGGCAAAAGGGTAAAATATAATTATGCAGATGGCAAAATAAAAGAAGGTAATTTACAACTGATGCAGAAAATTACTGGCACAATAAGCATATCCCATAAATCAATTAGTTAACAACCTAATTTATAACTTTCTGAAAAACTGCAAAGATAAAATAGAGACCTGGAAAGGAATTTAAGTGCCTCATGTCTCTTCTTTCAGTAATGCACCTACTAAGGACAATATTAATAGATCAGCAGCACATTAAATAATTGATGCCACATTATTACCCCCCTCCCCTCTGTACTAATGAGCAATTACTTCTTGTGATGACTGACTCTTCAACAGGGAAAATAGGAACGTTTTTGCAGCACAGAAATGGCAGAAGCTCATAGGTCTGAGATTATCAGCTGGAAAACCTATTCATTTTTAAAAACATCAACAAACACTGCTCAGGCCAGAATGAGAAAGGCACTTCAGTGCATTCTTACAAGTCCTTTGGAAAGCACAATAGGAACCGAGATCTGTCTTCTCCCCACAAACCAATAGGCACATCTGAGTAGGCTTTTTTTTAAAAAGCTATACAAAATTAATTATAGAGGACATTCCCCCCCCCCCCCTTTTTTTTAATAATGAGATACTTTAGGGGATAAAAATTTTAAAAAATGGGTAGCTCAGAAGGAGTGAGCAAGGTCATGGTGGTTTCTGGGCCCCTAACTTTTCAAATTACTCCAGCACAACATAAAAACTAAACATCTCTCCAAGTCCTACTGATTTAATGAGCACTCAGTCACAGGTCTAAATGTTCTTCTATATTAAAGGGGAAAGGGAAAAGACAAGGATATTTTTTGTGAATAAGGTCACACAACAAGGTGTGACATATTTGAAGAGGAGTAAAGGTACTAAACTAAAGAACAAATGCAAGAACACATGGCACACACGTCAAAGAGACTACATGACAGCAAGGTGTTCAGGAAAGATTTTAAAATTTCAAGGAAAAAAGTGATCATCTTTGTGGCACACTGATAATACAAAACAGTAGGTAGGCATAATGCAGCAGGAGCTTTCTTAGGCAAAACCCATCCTCCTGGCACAGCTAGGGACTTCGGCATGCACCAGTGTGACTAGGGTGGTAAAGCTGTAGCGTTCGCTGCAAACAGGGAAGCAGCAGCCTTAAGAGCCCGTATTAAGGTTTCAGAAACAGTCTTGGCAGAAATGAATAATAGGTAACTGCAAGGTCATCTCATTTGTGACATTGAGTCATTAGACTGATGATGTGTCCATCTGGCTCTGCTTTGCAAATTGGCCTTCTGTGTTCATTAGCAATCACAAACCCGGATACATTATGGCACAGGCTAGGAAATACATGTACAAACAGTCATGAGCACGGACCTGAGAGCATTACAGCTACTCAGCGTCATAAACACTAACGACTTTGAATCATACAATTAGCCTACTGGAAGTAAGCACCTTTAGAACAAATGGAGCACAAGACCCACATCAAGAAAAAAATGAATTTTCACTGTAAATATGCACAAAACCAAAGGGACTTTAATCTACCAAAACAGGCCTGTCAGTGAAGAGAGAGCTCAGTGTAGTAACTATTCATCACCACTGCCACCATAGCATTACTTTCCACTTGCCCAGTGGATTTCATTAAAGATAGAGATACTAGTCATCTGGCTCTGCTTCTCCTTCCTTCGCCAGGTCTTAACTGCACTTTTCTCTGTGCAGCAAAATGCAGCAATACAAAGGCGTTGCAAAGCACGCTCTTACCCTGCCCTGCTACAGGATCCTCTAACAGGAGCTTCTCTGCTGCGGAGCCAACTCTCGCCCCCCAAACCATGCTCTGCTGAACTCCAGTCAGCTTCACCTCTGTTTATGCAGATGCAAAAGTGCTGTGCTATGCTGGAATCAGGTTAGGGAGCCAAATCCATTCCTGATATCATTACAGGGATCAATTTGGTGCAAGTGCTTAAGATTAAAACGAATACGATGTTCAAGTAGCTAGAACTCTTCTGCTTGTTGAGGAAAGAGAACCCCCCCAACAGCCATCTTATAGTTTGCACATTATGCTGGCTAATACTTAAATTATTTACAGAGTGAGCACTTGTACTGTAACAGAATTTTTGTTAGCTATGTATTCATGTCAAGAAAAGCAAAACCAGTATAGTCCTAATGGATACATTTCTATTCATACATTCTACGTTTTTCTCATTCTACCCTAAGGCTATCATTATACATGGTAACGAAGGAAATTAAAATGATTCCTGTTGCCTCTCTTCTTTATTAATCTTTAATGCTTTTTAATTTGAATGCTTTAATCCATCCTTTCATAAAAAGGATAAAGCAGTAATTCTTAAAAAGCCTTTTGCTTGCGCCCCCCCCCCCCCCCCCCCCCCCCCCCCCCCATCATCCCTTTATAAAACAAATTTCAAAAAAACACATAGGAATTTTGAATTTTGTTTCTGGTACATACTTTCCTATTTTATCAGTATTCAGAGAAGCAAGTAAGGGCATGAACCTGCACCCATCACCAGCACAAGGAGTGATTCAATAGAGCACATATGCATGTTTCTCTATAAGCAAATAATTACGTCACTTCTTGTTCAACAAAGCATTTAAGCAAAAGCTGTTTACTGTAAGCTGTGCTCACTGCCACGAGTGACCTTTTTTTTTTTATTTAAATGAGACTAATAAAGGTAGAAAACATGCTGCCTAAGAGTGGCTTAGGAGGAGAACTCACGCTTGAAGAGCTTTTCTTTGCAACAAGCCAAGAGAAAAGGTGAGGTAAACATTGAGTTTGAAAGTCCATCATCTGCAGCTGGCTTGGGAGAGGGCAGAATTGCTTGGGAGCTAAACCCAGACTGAATTAACCCTTCAACCCAGAAATCGCTGCCTGCTGAGGTCACTGCTGGGCACCAGAAGCAAAGCCTTCCACAGTCTCTCTGGACATCTGCTGTCACAATTCTTGCAAACGGAACACCTACAATCCCCCAGCCCTATACACCCAGGCCTGCCACCACTGTCCCTTCACACACCGGTCTTTGCGGTCGGCACAAGCATCTGCCTTGGTTACTTCCGATCCAGCTGGAAAGCAAACAAACAATTGAAAAAAAACACTCCCCACCACCCCAGCTTAGGAGCTGAGGTACTTCTGAACATTTCACCAGTCTTCATTAAATACATAGCCCTGAAACCTTGCCAGTACAGCCCAGGCATGAACTGACGTTACAGTGGCATATACACCTCAAATTACTTGTTCTCCCGGAAAGAGTGGTATTTGGGTGATGCACACAGAACTTTAGAGCATAACACCATCAGGTATTTCTAGTGTGTCATGTACGCTGCACTTCCTAGTGGCTCTTGGCACAACACAATTATCCAGTCTTCTGCAATTTTTTTTTTTTTTAATTTCAAAAATTTTGCATCAAGGCAAAATTTTGGAACCATCCTCAACCAGTTGCAAATGAGCAAACTGCCCTTGGCCTGGATACAGGAGCCATGAAGTGTGAGGGCAGGTCTTTCTGAGTCCAAATCAGAGTGGGCAGGGCAAGGACAATCCATCTTCCAACTTCAAAGGAGGAGGTACATATAACAGAGGCTGGTTTTAACGGGCAGATTAACCGCCTCCAACAAATCCCTGTCAGGACATTTATTTGCAAAAATGTAGATGTTCTGATTCATCCATCTTTCCCGCTGGAACTGTTCCATTATGTATAAACACCCACATATTTGTTTATACACATATCTTCTGCAGAGAAAGAGGGAAGTAGCCTGCAGGCTGGGTCTGTTTTCTGAAACAGAGGCAAGTAGGTTCAAGTCCCGACTCCAAGAAACAGCAGGATTTTGACCCACTGGTGTCTTACTTCCCCACGAGTCACACTGCACACTGGACTGCTGCCTATTCCGGTGTTGACTAGAGTCACTCTCTTTGAACAGAAAAGCTATGAAAAGCTTCAAGTTCAATTAACTAGCTTTCATTTCACTTACTTATCTTGAATGAAAAAAACACCATTAAAAAACCCTGACCCAATTATTTCATACATAAAAGAAGCCTTTGTAGCAGGTGTAATATTCCTAAGAGGTGGTTAATGAGAAATACACATCAGAGCTTAAGTGGAATGAGTCTTTGATGTTGGTTAGCTTACCTGTCGTGACACTAAAGAAAAAAGATCACAAGGGAGAGAGTGAGCATACATTGCATCTCTACTGGGGGCTGTTACAATTGGATAAGCCACGGTCTCCTGGACTGTTATACTTCAGCTCATGCCGAAGCAATCCGGACCTCCGCCCCAACCCCACACACAACCCCACACCAGGACACCTACAACCCACGGAGCCAGGTTCCCCCAGCATTGCCCACAAAGGACGCACCTTCCGTTGACTACGGGGAGCTTTGATTTCAGTAGGTTTACCTCAGCACAAACCCCGTCAGATCACACAGTTCTTAAATAAACTAAACAACATTCACAGCTGAGGTGGAAAAAAAATACATTAAAAAAAACCTGGTGTCTGAAAAATATAAAGTAGGTTTTTATTTTTTCCAACACCCTGAACTCAACTGAACCAAGAAGATGTAAATAAATTTCTAACAAACGTAACTTATTCACAAGAGTTGCTTTGATTAGACAGTCTTTAAAAATGCATAGGGACAGAGGGGGGTTGTGTGTGAATGCCATTTGATTAGGATAAGCACAGCACTATTGCACAAGAACACCACAGTTCAGCAGAGATCCACGTAAAGCTCCTTCTCCTCTGCAAAAAGCAGAGGGAACTTCTTTTGCCTTGGGCTCTCCAACTTGCTTAAACTTCATTTTCCCTCCTCACATCTTTCTATTGCTTGACTGGCACAGTGAGAGTTCTCCCTCCCATTTCGATTTATTGTAGCCACAGGAATGGAGGCAACTATAAATTCACATGTCTTTGCGCATCTAGCAGTAACCACAGCAGGAATCTCATCTCCACAATGAAACCTTTCCAAACTCAAAATATAAAATGGCCACACAATTCACACGCAACATCCTGGTAATGAGAAAAAGAAATAAATGACTGAAAATTGTAACAGACAAGAAATCATACATCCTTTCTTTTCATTTTGATGTATTCAATGTATATGCATTTGAAAAGGTTATAAAAAACCCTCCAAAACAGAGTTTCACATTGCTTTATCAGAATAACTATTTTTCAAATGCAAAAGCATCTGAAAGGCTAAAAGGGTATTCTTGTTACTGGCTTAAAAGTGATTTTCATACTTGAGTACATTACTACTGTTTAACGAGGGAACAAATGCACTTTACTGAGTGAATATCTAATTTCCTGTGTGACAGCAAGTAAAAATGAACCAAGCTGCTGGCCCCTAGGAGACCTGGTAGGGCTGCCATGCTCTGAGAGAGTTCTTCAACATTCCCCGTAAATTACCAACGTTTGTGCCATGCCTTCATGCACCCCCTGCAAAATCATAGAATCACAGAATCATAGAATCATACAATAGTTTGGGTTGGAAGGGACCTTTTAAAGGCCATCTAGTCCAACCCCCCTGCAATGAGCCCGGACATCCTCAACTAGACCAGGTTGCCCAGAGCCCCGTCCAGCCTGACCTTGAATGCTTCCAGGGATGGGGCATCTACCACCTCTCTGGGCAACCTGTGCCAGTGCTTCACCACCCTCATGGTGAAAAACTTCTTCCTTGTATCTAGTCTGAATCTCCCCTCCTTTAGTTTAAAACCATTACCCCTTGTCCTATCACAACTGGCCCTACTAAAAAGTTTGTCCCCATCTTTCCTATAAGCCCCCTTTAAGTACTGAAAGGCTGCAAGAAGATCGCCCCGGAGCCTTCTCTTCTCCAGCCTGACCAAGCCCAACTCCCTCAGCCTGTCTTCATAGGAGAGGTGCTCCAGCCCTCTCATCATCTTTGTGGCCCTCCTCTGGACTCGCTCCAACAGATCCATGTCTTTCCTGTGCTGAGGGCCCAGAGCTGGATGCAGTACTGCAGGTGGGGTCTCACCAGAGCGGAGCAGAGGGGCAGAATCCCCTCCCTCGACCTGCTGGCCACACTGCTTTGGATGCAGCCCAGGATACAGTTGGTTTTTGTGGGCTGCAAGCGCACATTGCTGGCTCATGTCCAGCTTTTCATCCACCAGCACCCCCAAGTCCTTCTCGGCAGGGCTGCTCTCAATCCCTTCATCCCCCCAGATTGAAATCTGTGCATTATACCTATTTGTACTTGAACTTGTCTTAAATTTAGCTGAGTTTGTGGGGGTTGCACTTGTTAAAAACATGAACAGAATGTATTTGAACCTTATTAAACCCCACAGGAGAGCTGAGATTTAAATTTTAAAATAACAACAAAAATTGGCGGGGGGGCGGGGGGCAGCAAAGGGTAGAAAGGGGAGAAAGAGGAAGACAAGGAAAAGAAATGAGCTTCATGCTCCAGGACATGATGAAAAACTTGCCATTGAAGTGTCATTGTTTGCGACACCCACAACTCCCTTGCCAAAACCCTGTTCAGGAGCTGTACACAGAACTGTCCCTCTAATATTGTACTGGGGCATCATGGACAGTGCTGTCCAACAAAAAGGGCTTGTAAAATGTGTGGTTTGATTCTTCGTTGCAACAGGAATGTGCTTTGATCTGTTTTCCAATGCATTCAATGATTCTTGCACAGACACCTCTTTCCTGTGGTGCAGCATAAGAAATGTCTGTTCGACATAGAGAATAGCAGAATTTAAATCTCCCTTTATGTACAGGATTTCCAGCAGTTTTGCAAGCTTCCAACACAGTTCAAGCCCAGCCTAGACACCATTGCTCTGCAGAAGCAGGGAATGCCTATACCGGTTTAAGCTTTGATCCTCCTGCTGAATTTGATAACAGGAGAGTTGACTACTGCCTGACTGCTTTTATGGATATTTGTGAACTCCACTGGATTGTCCAATTTAAGCAACAAGACAGATTTCCAAATGCACCTGGCTGGTGGAGGCCAAGGCACCACAGTGCTTTCACTGGAAAAGAATAGGCTTTTACCTCAGAGCCCCACAAGAAACAGAGCTTCAACAATTTTCCAGCCTTGGCTAGACCCAAGCCTAAAATCACTTCCTTGGAAATACTTGGTACCAGATGCATTCAGAGATTGTATTAGTTATTGCTGTGGTTTAACCCCAGCTGGTAACCCAATACCACGCAGCGGCTCGCTCACTCCCCTGCCTCCCCAGTGGGGTGGGGAGGAGAATCGGAAAGAAAGGAAAACTTGTGGTTTGGATAAAAACAGTTCACCAGGACAGCAAAGAAAAAGATAATAATCATTATATATTAATAATGATGTTAATAACAATAATAAAATATAATCATAATAGAATATACAGAATGAACGATGCACAATTTCTCACCACCCAACAACCAATGCAGGCTGTCCTGAACAGCGATCAGGGAGTGAAACCAAGAGCGATCTTGGAACAATCCCAAGCAGTAATCTCGGAACAGCGATTTCCCCAGCAGCGATCTCGGAACCACAAGTTCCAGAGAAAGTGAGTGAGGGCATGAACAGCTGAATGAACAAACGAAAGCATGAACAAACGAAAGCATGAACAAACGAAAAGGGTCCTCAGCCCACTGGCCAACCCCCACTTATATACTGGGCATGACATCTATGGTATGGAATACTCTCTTTGGCCAGTTTGGGTCAACTGTACGGCTCTACCCCTCCCAGCTTTTTGCACCTGCACATTGGCAAAACCTGGGAAGTTGGAAAAAGTCCTTGATCTCTTAGCAACAACTAACAACATCAGTGTATTATCAACATTCTTCATATACCAAATCCCATACTAAATCTGAAACACAGTAGCTACTGGGAAGAAAAGTAGCTCCATCCCGGCCGAAACCAGGACAGTCATGGAGGTAAGGGACAACCTGCTCTGCACATCAGCTATAGATGAGACTTCTTTAAGACTGAAAGCCTGAAATTTTAATGCCCCTTTCATAAAAACTAGCAACTTTTTGATGCAGGTTATCAGCATAAAGGCGCAAAGTGAAACACTTTACAAAAGACCAGGATCAAGCTTACACACATAACATCAGTTTGGTCCTCTAACACGGGTGATTTACGATACAGTCTTGACAGACACAGTTGTGCCATCCTGATTTTCGTGAAACTCTACTTCATCCTTTACATAGGTTAAACTGGATTCAACTAATGACCCCCTAGTCAATTTTCTGTTTAATTTTGTTTATTAATTCTGTACAATTTAAATACTGCTCTAGAAGTCTTAGCTTCTTCTGGGTGCTTTTCACGGTAGGACTTAAGACAACCATTCAACATAATTTTTGCAGAAAGTACTCCTTAATGCAACTACTCTTCACCAGCTTCAATACAAAATCCTCTGGCTTAATTTGTGGCTGTTTAACCTGAATGCTGTTTAATTTGACCTATCTGACTTGGCAATGAAGCAGAAAAGATCACTGCATGATCCATTCCGCTAAGATGAGATGACACAACCTTCAGCATATGAAAAATAAGAAGCTGATAGGGAAATGAGGGAAAGGAAGGCAATATCTTAAGTACTGCAGCCGTTCCTAAACACGACAAATATATTCCATGTCAATTGCACTCAAGCTTTCTGTTCCAATTGCTCCTCAAATTTATTCTACCTTCACAGCGGCAGTCTCAAGAATGGGGATAATCTGGGGCACCTACCATCACTCCCCCTCTCTCTCCCTAGAGTACCTATCATTAAAAACTTCCTAGTTTTAAAGCAAGCATGGCCCTGATTTATGCCACAACTACAAGTGTCCAGAAAGTGAGACTGGTATAGCAAAAGGCTTATGAGAAATCTGGGTCAAGCAACTGAACTCACCATCGTTGAGGAACTCAGCAGCAAAGGCCAGGCCAGGAGGCCGTTTCATCGTGCAGCACCCAGCTGGCTAAGCGCTCACACCCGCCTCTTCCTGCACCTTCTCGCTCAGTACCTGCCTTTCACGTTCTGCAATAAACAAGCCAAACATCTTATTTCAAAATTAAATGACAGCCTTATTGAACACACATTATTCCTTCCTCCGTTAACTGGTCAGTGCACTATACACTGAATAAACCACAGATTCTCTAGCAACTGCGGAAGCCAATACAACCTTAAACAT
Organism: Phoenicopterus ruber ruber; assembly: GCA_009819775.1. Classification (NCBI taxonomy): domain Eukaryota; kingdom Metazoa; phylum Chordata; class Aves; order Phoenicopteriformes; family Phoenicopteridae; genus Phoenicopterus; species Phoenicopterus ruber. Next base: position 6,317,977 of record CM020221.1, read on the forward strand.
CGTCTCAGGTAGTCTCCTCCTATTTACCTGCTCCCTCCCACCTGCCTAAAAAAGGCAAAATGTAATTTACACAAATGGTTTAGCCAGCATTTTCCAGATTTTTAAGTGCTTGACTTCACAATGTCAAAGGTGATTCTTTTAATGCACATGGTTTTTAGGTTGTGTCCACTTACTTACACATAAAACGTTCATTGTTAGGATGTTGCTATTAATACAATATCTAGCTCCAAGCATCTACAGATTACAACTTGTATTTTCAGGCCAACTCTTATAATAAAACAAAATAATATTTTGTGAGGCACAATTAAAACTCACCACATTTGACAAATGTGATCGCTCTATAATCACAATCTGATTATATAGAAATATTATTGACATATAAAAATGAGATCCAATATTTTTAATGCTCTCTAATAAATCAGTTTGCAACAGCTTTTTAGTGTTGCCTAATAAAGTTAGCATTTCTTTTTAAAAAGGAAGGTTCCTGCTTAATTTTGCATCCAATACATTTGAAATCAGAAACCACACACTGGGTAAATGGCAGAAACAAAAAGGTCTGTCAGTGAGTGCAAAGCCCAAGGCTACTGCCACACCACTTTTTCTGAGCTGCTTTTGAAATGAGGGTCCTGCAGCTGCAGGGAGCTGCTGCTGGAGCTCCTGGCACACCAAAGCTGGAGCAGGAGGGCAGGAGGTGACATGGGTGAGTGCTCCGAGAGAGGCAGTTGGCAGAAATCTTGAGGAGTGAGCTGCGTCACCAATTATGGAATTGTGTTTTGGGTCAGTAATTACAGGATGCAAATTTTTACTTTTAAGATCATTTCAGTTGCAAAGCCAGGAAGGCCTTAGTACTACTACACCTTTCATCTGATAATTAAGGTCATTCTGCTCCTGGGCCTCATCTTCACTGCACGTTTTGAGTGGTGTGTTAACAGAGCTAAGCGAAGTGTACTGATGAGGTATTAGTCAACAGGCAATACCGTCCCGGGGCAGTATGGGACCCAGGCAAAGACTCACTATAACTAGAGGATTGGCAACAGCCAAGACAACGCATAGATCAGCCCGAAGCTATTTGTTTTGGTGTCCAAGACTGTTGAGACACCAAAGCAGCTTCCCCATCACAGCCGTTTCCTGGTTCCATGCAGTCAGATGTGCACTCACAGATAACACTTGTTTATTGGCAGATGCACCTGAAGTATGTGAATTTCTCTGCTACAACCTTACTCTTTATTCTATCACATAAAGCTTCCAAGTGAACCCTTCCACTGCAACGTATTTCCCCAAGGCCACTGAAATAATTCTTTGAGGATCTCCCAGTAAAATAAATTAAGACATTAAGAAATTCAGTGAGCTAAGCATGGATATCATAGACCAACTTAAAATATATTTATGGTTCCTATTAGAAAAAAATGGAGCTGTAATTGAAACTTTTTCATTTACTGTCCTGAGAGAGTGAGGTAACTGTACGGGTGACTGGATTATACTAAATACAAAAGACTCAAGCCTACACACTGTGACAACCATATATCCATTTGCAAAGACAGATTTCATTTAAAAAGGGATTCTTGTGTGCAGACTAAAACTTTCAGTGGAGATTTTACTGAGTCACACACACCCTTCCTGAGAATCTCTGTAATGAATACACAGGAACATTATCGTAAGTGTGATTTTGGGGATTGTTACCAATTCCCTAGTGTTAATTTGCAAGTTGCTACAGAGATCAAGTAAATTCCATTCCTGGTCTACGTCGAACAGAGAGCCTTTATACGTGCCCTTCTTTTCCTCTAGTAAGAAAAGAAAAAGAGGTGATGTTTATATCACAGCCATCAGAAAATGAAGGCTATTGGCTTTGCCAGAGATTTAAAAGGCAGCAGTGCAACCACTGCCGAAGTTCATTCACAATAGCAGACCTCCAAGTGGCTGGGTTACACCACAGCCCTATGGTACAGCGTGGCTCTATAATTGAGAGAGATGGCTGAAGACCTTAGCAAGCATCTCTCTACATCCTACCTTGCTGTGGGACAAGGTAGCACTCAAAATCAACACACACAGACCTACTGCCAGGGCTGGAAAGGCACACTAAGGAAGACGGCACGATAGCATGCCACAAATAAAGCTGAGAGAAATGACAAGCTGGTATCCAAAAATTTAAGATAATTTGAGTGTGTTTCCTAGCTATAAGGAAACAGACTTCACATAAGTTCATTTCAACTTCCATTAAAGAAAGAATACCACATGGTCTTGAGCAAAAGGAAAAAGGAGACTCAACAGTTTAATAGAATAGCAGTGTTTTAAGAGGAAAAAACTCCACCGTATATCCAAGACAGCAGCAGTTTATTTAGACTTGCCTGTTCAACAAAGAGTTATCTAGCAGCCTAGACATTTGTCTGAGGCAGTAATTTGCCTGCCTATTCCAGGAGGCCTGTAGGAGTTCTTAAAGCTTTTTATGGACACCTTAGATCCTTCCACTCCTAGAGAATATATTTATAACTTTTCCTACCCTGCTCTTCTGCAACCTCAAATTTGCACAGGAACAAAGAAGTCTGTAAATAAGTGCTCTGAAGGCCTACCTGAATCATGCATTTCAGCACCCACACGTGGAAAGAGCCAGGCATCCAAAGCAGCACCGCAGCCACGGCACTCCAAAGGCAAAAGAACAGGTGCCAACACAGCACCCGTTTCTTTCCCAGGGTCATACAAGACCACTCTGAGCTCAACAGCATCCCTAGTCACTGTACTCGACCATCATGCCGGAAGCAGAGAAAAGCGCTATTCTAAAGAAATATACAGAGAGAAAATATAATACATCTATAATATAAAATATAGATAGGATAAAACTGTAGGGTAAAAATCAGGGTCCCTGAACAAGCACGGAAACAGTTTCTCATGAGGAGAGACTAAAAGTTGCATGAAATGAGTGTTAGGGTGAGGAAGAACTGGTATCCATGTGGAAAAGGAAGCATGCAAGAAACAGTTTTCAGTGAGATGGTAAACTGGGAGAAATATTTATGATGAACAATTTATCATGCAGCAAACCCATCACAGAGGGTGGGAGCACGTGAGGGGACCAAAAAGCATTGGCTAAGCCTTAGGGTAGCAGAGTAGCACTGTAGAGTGGCTAGAGCTCCCTTCTCCCACCCTGAGCCTTTACAATGCTATTTTAAGAGTAGGCAGCTCCTCACACCACCCGATTACCTACAGTGTCTTGCGGAAGCAACTGGAGACATACCCACATTATCCTCGTTCAAGCATTCACTCGCCAGAAAGGCTGCGTCAGGTGGTGAGCTGTAAGCAGCAGCTCCTGCCTGCACTGATTTGTAACAAGCAGGACACAAATAGCCCTGGCACAGACTGTAGCAGGCTCTTCATTAAAAGTCTTGTAGTTGGATTTAGGGAAGGGTTCACATCTGTTCTTGCACTACACGCATTCATCAACTCCCGCTCAGCCAGGGCACAATGAATTTGCCTCACAATGTCTGAATTTAAGTATTAAGTAGCAGAATTTATTTTAGGCAACCATGGGCCAGGAGAGGACCAGACAAGCCAGGACTGAGCAGAAGGCAGAGGAAGAATCCTTCATGTTTCCAAAAAAAGCCATTTTCGAGATTCCAAGTGCACAGTGAGAGATTTTCCCCAGCGTCCCTGCATGGGAGAGAAGTGTCAAGCACAGTCTCTCTTTCCTGGCTGCATTTAAGAGCTCACAGTGTGGTTTGATTTTCACAGTTGTGAAAGCAGAAGACAACCAGCCATGATGGTCCCTGTGCTTTGGCACCTGCTCTCAGGTTGATCTTTGTGGCTTCTCAAGGACTTGCTGAGCGCAAACCCTGACACACATCAGCCTGAGGAAAGGAGCAGAGGTAACATCCTCAGCTGCTTCACTTTACAAATACTGCTCCTGGAGCAAGGGTAGCCTTCCCCATTTGCAACCCCACCACGAGAAGCTCCTAGGCAGGGCATTTTCTGGGGAACAAGCTCCTGCGTGACACCTTGCTGACAAGGTCTGAGGCACAAGTTATCCAGGACTACAGAGCAACCTGCCGACAGAGCCAGGAGAGCGCAGCCGTCCCCAGCACCTGCCTGCTAACCATTTCCAAGCCAGCCTTCCGTTTCTGCCTGATAACAGCCAAGGGGAAAGAGACGTTTGTGCAGACTTTGTAGGGGAAAGTCTTAATCCAAAATAAAGGTAGCTCAAGGATAAGTGTGGGAGATTTGGGAATAGGGGAGTCATTTGTTCTTCACAGACAATTATTGGCCATGAATCATTTACAAGGAGTATAATGAGACATTGGAGAGAGTGACAGTGAATTAAAAACGATGGTCCTGATCTTTATCCCTTTCCATTTTTACCCTTAATAAAATTGCATGGGATTTTCCTAGACAGGAAAAGCCCTTGCTGTTAATTAAATTCTCTTTAAACATTTGGAGGTAAGACTAAAACATTTGGAGAACTAACACACAGGAGGAGAATGCAGGACAATAGCAAGCCTGTACCAAGACTCTGTTATTTAATTGTTTTGCAACTACAGAATCCAATCCTACACGAAAAATACAGTTTCAGGCAAATATTAGTTTTGTTAATGTGCATTATTGTGGAAAACCAAGACCAAAATATCTTGTTTCAAGTAGTCTGAATCAACTCAAATTTCTTCTGCTTGGTGGGATGACATGAAGAAATTTTGCTTTGAGTTAGCTCAACTGTGAACTGCTGTTTCTCAAGAGCTGCAGGTTGGAATGGCCACATTCTCCTATCGCACCCACAGGATGAGCTCCTGAGCAGACTTCAGTGCTTTTTCTCTCTCCTCTTCCTTACCCCTACAGTAAGTTTTCTCATGGTCAGGATATTCCTGGAGTTGACCAAAAACTTCACAACGTATTTTTTTTCCCTTGCCAAGCCATCAGTCTGTGTCATGGGAGATGGGGTCTGTTGGCAAGCAGTGATCAAGTTCACCCATATTGCCGCTAACAGAGGCGGCAGCTTGCCTGAAGTAGCTCTAATTTAGCCATAAGCAAAGCCAAAGAAGCCCAAATTAAGCTTTCAGATGTTTTAACTATTTGGTAAGATTTAGGAAGAAAAAAATGCTGCACTATCCCAGTTTTCTGCAGAATGGAAATGCCAGCTTTTGCACAGCTCCACACTTTGCTACCAATGGTTTGAATTGCAAAACAGGGCATGGTTATCCTCTCCATCCAAAGCAATCAGTACACACTTGATCCAATATATTAGTCTGCTACTTGTCATCTTGTTAGTCTTACTTGTTGAAATCCAGAATCTTGCAAAGTACTTATCTGTAAATGTATGCTGAATGGTAAAAAAATAAACTATTTCCTCCATTTTCCCATACATTTTGAGCACTAGAAAGAGCAACAAATCTTTTCAAACTATTGTCACGAAGGCTAGTTTAACAAATACTTTCTTTCTTAAAAGCTTTAGTTTGCCATACTTTTTATCATTCAGCTTTTCAGGCATCTTATTCTGGGGCCAGGATGACAACAAATACCTGCATCCCTTCCCCAAAATGCGTTACCTCCAGTAAGTGACCATTTACTGGGCCCAGCACACAGGTCATGAAAGCTAAGACAGAGACTGGGCCACTCCCACCAGCACCGCATCAGGCTTTTACGGCAGCTGCCTGCCTATACATAGGTAATAAATGAGATTCTTACTATACAAAGTAAAAATAAATAGACAATAGAAAACAAAACCCATTCCACTTAAAGTGTGTGTGTGTGAATATCAATCAGTTTTATCCCCCAAAATACTCTGTGCTTTTAATCATTTCCTTTCATGGAGGCTGCAGTAAGTGAGGCTACTACGTAGATGCGCTGATGCACAGCTCACAGCAAGCACGCAGATGAGTAAGTAGTGATTCTGAGCTAGTGAACAAAGACAAGTCTGCAATGGATAACTCAGCTGATTTTGTCTGATAGTAAGCATGACAACATGCAACCCAAACCATAAAATCTTCATTCTTCTCTGAAAATTTTAAAGAGATTAATGGAATTTCTTTTTCAGTTTTAATAAGAATTCTAGTATGCTGAGACGTAGTACATGCGCAACAAGTTCCAGCTCAGTGTGAATTTTTATAGCAAGCCCAGAAAATACGAGTTTATTGCCTAAATGCTGATACAATCATACCTGTAATGGAGAGAACAGCACTGCTGTAATTTCTGATACAATCCTATCAATAAGGTTAGTAGACAAAGGTTGCACCAAGAATTTTACTTTTTATTTTCATTCACCTTTTCTAACTTAGAGTTCTCAGGGTTTCCTGTCACTTACCTAGTTTTTGTAAAACAGACCTAGGAGACAGACCTCTTTGCTCATGGTGTGCTATTAACAATAGATGGTAAAATATCAAGTATTCTGTGCTGCAGTTAACTAACACAGAAGCTAAAATCATTGCATAACAGTTATTTCAGGGACAGCCTTGCACACGTGCTGAGATTAAATTAAAGAGTGAATTTATTAGAACTTGAAAGAAATCTCAAATGAGAAAAGATGCAGGAGATTCTGGCTCAGTTACACATGCATGAGCTACTAACTTGAAGCTAATGAACAAAAATAATCTCCAGAATGTCTCTCACACAGAAAGTCTGAACAGAATAAAAATACTTCTTTAAAACGTACATAACAGAAACAGCATGCTCATAGAAAGATATCAGCCATATTTCTAAATGTGCCAAGATGGGTCTAACACCAACTTCTGAAAGGCTATGGAAATTGTCCAATTTCACCGCTCTTCCCTCCAAAGATCACCGTGCAGCTGCTGGGCCACCCATGGCAAGGACTCACTTGAGGCAGAGGCAAGCTCTAGGCCAGCAGCCACGGGCCGACAATGGCCACGGACAGAGGCTGGTTGTCAGACTGCTGACAAGCTACCACTTCCCATGCAGGGCTGCAAGATACTGCTTTGGATCGGCTGCCCTAGAACAAGGTCAAGACATTATGTCCAATCTGTGGTGTCATGGACATGTGCTAACACAACCGCTGACGTCTGATCTGATCGGAACCTGAACTGCAGCGCTCCAAAGTTGGCTGAAACATCTGAAAATACCAACTTATCTATGGCCCTTAAACTGGTGCAGTTATTCTCCAAATAGCTCAGGGCATATGCTTTCCTTACTTTGCCTGCCACTTTTGGAAGATGCAGACTAAACCCAAAACAAGCCGGAAATGTCAAGGAGACGCACTGCTAGTAGGAAGATTGCTAGTGGCCAGGTCAGAGCAGCGTCTGCAACATGAGCTGGCAATGCTGCTACCCTGCTAAACTGCGAGAGAAACACATCAGGGGCTGCTTCTTTTCTGTCCCCAAACTCACTAACTTCCCACTCCAGGAAGAGGAGACCATCTGATCGCTAATAGTGCCCAACATCTTTTGCAATACAAGCATCCAACCACTCAGCAGCAGGCTGAGGCCAGGGGCTTATTTCAGATAAGCTAAACATTATTGCAGCCGAGTCTGATTAAAATGAGCATACTCTAATAACACCTATGCTGTATGACAGACTTCATTTGTTTTAAAGACATAGCACTTTAATTCTGTGTATGTCAAAGCAAATGGGAATCATTATTTGACTGAAGGACGCAGAAATGAAACAGAGACAATCAGCAGGCCATGGCAGAGCCAGAAATGGAGGCCAGCTTTCTCAAGTGTGTTTTCTGTTGGGTTGCACCATCTACAAGGGAAGGATTAGTGACATCATAGTACCAATTTTCTAAGCCAATGATGCCCTTTGGCTCTTAACCACTGGGGTTACTATCAAGTGAACTGTATTTGTCATAACTGTTCCAGTCATTCTTGCATTCAACTTTATAGCATGCTAGCACATTTCTGACCAAAAAAAATAACAACCTTCTTTGCAAGGCAGCAGTTAAAGAAAAATCCAGTTTTCAGTTATACGCAGCTACTGTTATAAACCAATTGTCACAGTGACAGTTCACTGCAGTTGCAGCTTTTTCCATTGTTTTCTACTACATACTGCAGCAAAAATGCCCAGTATTGTCATTTTGATACAGTAACCAGGTTCATTTCATTCGGCTATGCAGAAGTCATTATAAATTACCTGCAATTGCCTTTGCAGGACGAAGTCCAGCTAGTGGCAAGTTAAACCAATTCTCAGCAGAGGGGTGAAGCGGTACCTCCCCGAGGATGCAGCACAGCACACCCTGCTCTCACAAGGAGTTGGCAGTAAGATGCCCAAAGCCAAGCAGGTCCGAAATGCCATTTTTCCTAGGCTGAAGGATTTCTTTTGAAACCTCCTGTGTTCCACAAACTTGTGTTCCCAAAACACAGACGGCATCAATTTCACCAAGGAGTAGCAGGTCCTGGGGAATTATTTTACTTGAAAACATTGGGTTTCATCATTTCTAAAATGCTTTTTACTTCTCTTGCCCCCAAGAAGTTGAGAAACTTTCTGGAAGTGGTGCATCTACAAAGTAACAAACCACATTTTTATGCATATATATTTATATATCCATCCCAACTAAATTCTCTGTGTTTCACCAGTTTATGTATGATGTTTGCTTCATAAGCAGTAATTTCCTCTGCCTTTATCCACTTTCACTGCGTAGTAAGAGGAAATTAGGCATCATGTCACTTTACCCTACACACAGAGTTTTGGAGAAGCTGCTTGTGTACCCGTAACACCCCCCCTCCCCACTCCTAGGTTATGGACAGAGACCGAGATCAAAGCTGTGCTATTCCTGCACATTTGCACAGGACTTGCCTGAGCTGAATCAATTCCTACACCACAAACGCCAGCACTGGGTGAGGGTGAATTGAAGAGTCAAAACCAATCTAAGTTTTCTTTTCCTTAAGCTTTAAAAAAAGAATTAGTCTCCTGTAACATTCCTCTAGCATTTCAAGTGCCGTGAGCTTCTCTCTTTTTTCTTTGCTTCATTTAGAATTCACATTTGTCTTACGCTGTATTTACATCAGACCTTAATGCAAATCAAATCAGCTTATCTACTGTGCAAGATTAATGCATGCCCTGTAAACAGAAAACTTTTGAACTGGTTAAGGAAGGAATTTTTGAGACCTTTCTTCATCTTCCTGCTCTTGACTCAAGCCTTAAGGCGCCATTTAGAAGCACTGATTGTGACTTATAAGCACTCAGTGGTATTTAGCTCGCAATTTCCCCTTATACTCAACAATCGATTGATGTATTTATTTATTTATTTTTAACCTTGGGAAACCTTTTCCCCTTTGATTGCTCCCTGCAGACGAGCATCTGCCTGGCCTGTTACTCTGACCTCATGGCAAAACTGGTTCAGTTTCCAGCTTCTTAGCGCTGCCAGCATGCGTCCACCAGACCAAATGATTACACTTCTTTCTAATGCAACTGTTAGCTTTCAGCTGTCAGAACAGTCTATGCAAAGTCATTTGAAGACATTGTGAACTTAAGGGCTGGAACTCTTCACTCCATGGCTTCTACCACAGGTTTCATGTCTATAAAGAGACATTGATGATACCAGCACCCCAAGGTCTAAGGTTTCCACAAACGGTCACATTTTGCTGCTAGGACAATTCTTTATTCTTGTATTTTCTGTCTTGCTTTGGTATCTGTGGAGTAAATGAACGGAATCATTCATTCAGACTTCTTCACTTTGGTGTAAACTTCTTGTCTGAAGATTGCTGTTGCCTGCTCTCTCCCCACCTCCTTTGGGGATTCCCAAGTGATAGAAAATTGCAGGCTTGTCCCTCCTTATACCAGTTTCAGTCTGTTTCTTCCATCAAGGTGACATCACTTGCACATTGCGCAGAGCACAAATACCAAATCTAATTGAGAGCAACAATGCCATCCCATTAAAGTTTCAGGACTTCTGACAAAGATGAGAGAAGGCATTCCAGGCTTATCTTAAGTGTGTGTAGTCACTAAAATGACACGGCTGAGGATTGTTTTCTTGTTTTTCTTTTATGCTTTTGCTCAGAGGGCTTGCATGCCTATCACAATGCTTTGCCAGCACTGTCCTTTTGTAGCATATCCTCCTGCTTCCTGAAGCCTGTGGAGCTGTGGCAGCCTCCCCTTTGATGCTCCACTTGTTTTCCACGGAGTCCACTCCACCTGATAGTCTGTCCTTTGCTTTGTCTCTATGTGAAATCTGTGCATCCTTTTGCAAGTAGTTATTCTACTTTAGACTTCAGCCAGTTCAGGAGGTTGGAGACGTGGCTGAGAACAGTAACTCAGCCTGTGGTAGAGAGATTTTGTACTAGAGTCCCCTTTACAGGGACTGGGATCACGGTTACTCACATCCCTGGCATCGGCTACAGATGTGACTGCCAGGTTATGCTGCCACTTTATCAAGTTGGTCCCTAGTGAGCCCTCCATCCCTCCACATTATTTGGCAAACTTGCTATTCCCTGTAGGTGCTGATCAGCCACCTTTAAGAATATCTACTGTTTCTGCGGTGTTTTTTTTCCAAGTACAGATATATCTTTTTCTAGCTCCTTTATTCCCCACTTGCTGGTCTGCTAATCGTTGTGTCTATACAGATTTTCTTGATACTCCTTCCAGCTCTCTTCCCTGCCGAGATCATTACAGAAAAAGCGCTATATACATACACACACGCGCGCTCTCAAACACACCCCACTCCCAGTACTCCTGGGGCTCCCTGCACACCCAGTCACCCGCCCCTCTAGAAATAAAATCCATGAGGGGGTGGTAAGTAGGCGGCCACCCTGGGCATCCTCCCTTTCCTTCCTGGTGGGTCTGCAAAACGTCTCACCCCTGAAGAGCTCTGCCAAGCTGCCCACGTTTCAGCACCAGCGAAGCTGCAGGGCCTCCCCTCTCTGTCCTCCGCCAAGGCTGCACCTCTGGGAACAAGCACTTACAGCAAAACCCCGTTTTTCTTTACTTTTCCATGGAACCTGGACTATAAAAAGTGCTGTGTTATGCCAGTTCTGACTCTGTGTTACAGTTTTGTTTACACACAGGTGAAATGAAATTGTTATGGACATGTGTTATTCTGGCTTCCAGTCAGGATATTTCCTTCTATTATGTCCTTTAGGAATCGTAAAAGGGTCATTATTACAAAATGATATGTACCAAATCATGGCTAATATCTAGCTGTCCAAAGCAAGAAAAGCCAAGATGATCATTACAGAAAGGAAAAACAAAAATATTTTTAAAATATCTGAAAAGAGGTATTATACTTACTGAGTAAAGCATGTATAAGGCAGTAAAACTATTCTTCACTTACAAATTTTTAGGCCAAGGACTTCTGTTTGAATTCAAGACCCCCCTCCCCCCCCTTTTTTTTTTTTGTTATGCCTCCTATGACAGCGGGGATGGTGGTGACCAGAGGAATGGCCAGAAGCAGCGCTTGTGGCTTGGTTTTGTGGCGTATGTATCCTGCTAATGACATGCTCACCTAACGTGATAAAATCAACTGTTTGTGGTGGCTTTCTCATCTGTTTTTTATGTTCAAATTAAATGTTTGATTTAGTTTTTAACTTTACAAGAAACGACCAACAATAAGAGAGTGAGAAAATACCGTAAGATAATGATCTGTAGACATAGAGTCTTCTTGTACGGCTGACCATACCGTATGCAAACCCAGCTAAGATTTCAATGTGTTTCCTTATCACAACCGTGCAGACAGTTTGCCAAAGGCTACTTTAATTTCAAATACAGAACCACACACTTCTGCCATATTTATGAGAAGTATTCTTGTCATAATGCATCTCTACATCTATACTTAGCACCACAAACTGTATAAGATAATTATAGAAAAAAATTTAAGCCTGCATTTCTGCTTGAAATCCAATCTCTGCAATGGAAATAGTTCCTTGACAAGACAAAGGGAAGGTGGATGTCTTCGATATTCTCTGCTCTCCTATTTTTAGCTCTTTAAAATGTTTTCTTGTGGGGTTATGGTTGGGAAGATGTGGGTACAACTCAAACAGCAGATACTCAGTAGTCGAAAAATAAGAATGACATAAAATTAGAGAATTTACATAATGAATAAAACCTGTATTCTGCTAAGTATCTCTTCCCTGTTGAGAAGCATAATGATCCTAACCCATGTCATTGTAACTAGGACTTCTGAGATTTTTTTCCAACTTGCTTTATTTATATCTACACTAGCTGAATGGCAGTACATCAGGATAAATCTCAGGCTCACTGCCATGAGTGGATTAACTTTCCTAATTACTGATCAATTTTTCTTTCAGCTCATTTCTCATTCTAGTACCCAGTGATTTCCCTAATTCACACAATATGGCCTTTAAATGTCAAATCCTAAGTACATGGAAAAAAAGGCATTTGATAAATCTGAAAGCTATCCATAAAAACACTGTGCAGAAAATGAACTGACCCACCAAATTGCCTTCCTCCCCCTCCATTGCAGGGAACAAGCCATGAGGACCCACGTTCTAGATACACCTTTTTCAAGATGAAACAACCCAGGAGAGATACATCAAAATGTGCTTCCAAAATAAAGGAAAAGGAACTGCAGCCCCTAAAGCCACCACAGTGGGCTGCTGCTTCATTGCAGCTTTATCCCTCTGCCCCCTCAGCTACATGGGACTTCCTGGCAGAGCAGATGCCGGCCCCAGAGGCATGCACCCCTCTCCTAACTTAGGAAGCCATCAACATGCGTCGCAGTGGCTCCTTCCCACTTGGAAAGAGCAGACAGCTGCCTAGTGACAAAGCACTTTAATTTTTGTAATGATTTCTTTCAAATGAATAGCTTGCATATGCATAATCAGGTATTCTAGCTCTGATACGCATGATGATTAGGATTAATCACTTGGCTGATGAATTGGGCCAAGTGAGAGCTTGCCCTGTAGTAAAGCTACATGCAAGAGCTGGCTATATTCTTTACTGCTGTTCTCCAAATTCAATTAAGATGTTGCATACGCTCTTGGAGCTAGGGATTATAAGCGAAGTTCACATTGCTCAGCAGCAGTGAGCTGGACGAGAAAAGGCAGAGTCTCTCCATCACCACGAGTGGTGTAACACGGGCCCTTGATTACACAGCCGTTTAGGTAAGAAGCTGGAGGGCACCGCTTGCGCCTGAGCAGCTGTACAAGCTGGAGTCATCTTGGTGGCCAGAAATGATTGAAGAGAGAAATACTCTCCTTTTTATTCAGCTTTGGTTATAGCCCAGTGATCTGATTTCAGAGTAGGAATACTTTGGTGGCCATAAATGGGTGCCCTACAAACACAACACAATTATCCTTCAAGTTTTATTTTGTGTGGACATAATTAACCTTTTCCTGGGATAGCCAAGTGGAGCATCTTCTCCAGCATCTGACTCTTCTGACCTGATTTACATAAACTGTGGGGGGGGAGGGAGGGGGGGTGGACAGGGGGACACACGACACGACGGGATGGGGACCAACACAAAACACACAGAAAACCACAACCCACAAAAGAAAAATCCCAAAACAAAAACCCCCAAACCTCCAAAATCCCTCAGCATGAAGAATATAGACAACTTTATCTTTGTTCAATTCAACATATAATACAGGCTTTCCTTAATACTTAAAAAAACCACAAACAAACAAACAAAAAAACCCAAACCAAAACAAAGCATATCTCTTCAGTTCAACAAATAAAGCACATATTGTACATTTTGAAAGGCTACACTGAACATCCACTAGGCCTTACCAAAAATCATCGTCCCAGAATACTAAATTTTCAGTAGAAGAACCATCTATGTCAGAAATGTTTTAAATCTACATTAGAGACCAGGAGCTACTACATGTTGTCAGTTATTTCTTAGACATTTTCCAAGGTTTTTGTCCATATTCATTATATATCAGTTTACTCAAACTTGTTTCTTGCATTTTTGCCTTGTTAGTATATGTGTTCTCTTTTTTTGAGGATATTAATGATCTCTGGCTGGTGATTTATTTTAGAACTATGATTTCCTCTGTTGTTTTTATGAGAAAAAAATAATTAGCATTTTCTGAGAACTGTAAGGTCATTTTGATGGTTTGTGTTTTCTTTAATAATTGTAAGGAGAGGTGAGAGATGTGAAAAGACATCTGGTTGAAATCAACCATGCAGCATTGTAAGCAAAAGAACATCTCACCTGAGAAAAATGAAATTGCCATATACAAACTTCCACTTGGTTAATTATAAAGCATGGGTAAGGTTGTTAAACAGGGCTTCCTTTAGGAAGAGAACAACATGAAGAATAGGAAACCAACTATTTGGGGAAAAAACCCCAGTTGCAGTCCTTCTTCCTGGCATGCAGAGAGGCTATCAGAAAAGGTTAAAACCAGGACTAGGATTAAAGCCAGAAACTAGGCATGATGGCAGCTGTCCTGCTCACATTTTGGTAGCTCTCAGGAGCACAACCAGATGGGGGGGGGGGGGGGGGGGGGGGTGTTAAAATGCATATATATACACACATATATACTGCCAGCATGCCTAGTTATTCATACAGCCGCAACAGTCCTGGTTTTAATCTCTTTGGATAGCCTCTTTGCATGCAGGGAAGAAGGAGCAGCTATCCTGTGATTTAAGAGTGCAGTAAGTTATTAGCTCCAGTAAAACCGCCCACTGGTCAGCGGAGAAATAATTTGCTCAGCTTCTTTCCGTATGGATAATACCAGAGTACCCAGTGTCTGCCCCCCACCAGCTCTCTCAGCAAGCCTCCGATGCAAGAAAAGGCAGGAGCAGCACAGCAGGATCACGAAAAGGCGTTGCACGGAGCATCCACCCTTCCCACCCTGCAGCCTTGCTCTTGCATACCCCGGCAGGACTGCCTGGGCAGCTCTCCACAGCTGAAAGAGCTGGATGCCCCTGTAAAGCAGATGTTAAATATGTTGCTGCAAAGAATCAATACCCTGAGAGGTTAAAAGAAAGGATAGAAAAATCACTGCTTAGAGCCAGTAAGACATTAGGTCCAAACTCAATTTATTTTTGAAATTAGATTTCTTGAATCCCGCAAGTCTGCATTTTGGCCAGCTCTTATACTCTGGCCTTTTCTTTTCACCTGTAGACTCTATCTTACAGAAGCCAGCCAAGAAAAGCAGCAGACAGTAATGTTGCTACTTCAGTTTATAAGCACTATAGTTTCCAATAACTCATTTATTGATCACAGAAGTGGTGAATGTCTGTCTATCCTTTAGAAGAAAGAACAACAACACAGAAATCCTCACAAAATGATTAATGAGATAATACAGTCACCTAGCTAAAGCTATAGGAACTCGGAATATTTACATGCAGTCACAAGATGGATGTACCCTTCTTTATGAGACTCTTTTAGCTTGGCTGTAACACTGCGACCTGTGAATCCCAACTTTGATAAATTAACATCCAGATCACAATCCACAGCAAAAAGGATTTGAAAGAGCAGTAAGGGTCCACGTCCTGAACATAAATCAGCCCAGTTTCTTGGGCTTTGGGAGATAATACATACTAGGCAGAAATCCTGCCATTAGCAAATGACTAAAGTTAAATATAGCATATGCCATTGCCTGACACCCAAAGAGCTGTTCACACGTCTAGGCAAAGCACTACTATTTCCACTATGCAGCGTTTACAGATACTTCGCATGCATGAAATTACAAAAGTCACAGGGCAAATGAAGAATAGAAGAGAGATTTACAAATTATGGATTTATCTTTTAGTATAGACAAAGCACTCCAGGGAAATTTCCTCCTCGGCAGAAGAGCAAGGTAATTTCACTCGTAATAGAGAATGTGAAGACAGAAGGGCTCTGAGTCCTCCTTTCCTCAAAAGCAGCACAACAGTGCAGTGCAGAGGGAGGCATTGCCTCTGCATCGCTGCTGCCTCGGCTTCCGAGATACCTGTTGGAACTCCTGAAGGAGCTCCCATTTCACATTTATAACATAAAATGAGTAACTGGAAGCAGCTGAACACAGAATCTCTGCAGTAATTCCCTCCTCCTTCACCCCTAACACTTCAGTTTGCAAGAAAGATTAATAGAAGGATGCATTTCCTTAATTCTATCTATTTTTGCATTTTTTCATTTTCAGGTCCCTTCTGATGTTTGTACCTTTATGATTTTGTCCTTTTTCCATTTCCACACATCCCTATCATGTGCTGAATGGAACCTTTCACATTTTTTCAAGGTCATAAAATAATCTGACTCTCCAATCAAAAAAGAAGATGACTGAACCTGACCTCAATTGATCCTAATGCGTACTATCCTCCTAGTCTGACTCACCATGATCAAGTCCCTTGGATAAAGTTCTACATAAAACCATCTGCAGCGTGATACCAGCTAATATGAATAATGCGATTGAAATCTTTTATTGCTGAATGGTGGAAGGTGACAAGGTTTTCCCTTTTCTCAACTATCCATGCTGTCACTTCATGCTAGTGAATTTATGTCAGCATACTGCATCACTGAAATACACTCACAAATACTTCAACTTCAAGGCATTCCTTATTCTCCCAGTCCTGAGGTGTTTTCTGTTTTTTTTGGTGGTTTGGGGGCAGGGAGTAGGAAGGCTTCTTTCGCATTTTGTGGTGTTTTGTTGGTGGGCTGTTTGGGAGGGAGGTTGGGGTTTGGGGGGGGGGGGCGTTTGGTTTTTTGTGTTACATCCCCTAACCTCTGAACAAATGTAGTTGTTGATGAAATATTAAAAAAATAAGGACCTTACTTCTATAGATGTGACATTACTACTAAACAAAACCTTCTCTTTCACAAATGAAACCTTTTCCTCATAGTCCATCAGTGTACCATATGGATCTTCTATATTTATTTGAGCTCCTTTTACTTATTTTTAATCTTTAGTCAGGCAGAACTACCTCCCAGGATTTGACATTTGTACTAGGGGATGCTAGGATCTTACTTATTTCACTTTAAAACGATCATCCTTTGTTCCATTTGCTGCTTATGCAATGCAAAATTGCATCCAATACACGCAGTGTCACACTGTTGAGTGTTATCTGTAATTGTACGTTTTGCTACCTCAGCATCTCCAGTAAAAACATGTTCCCTAAATCATATTTATATATACGAGTTACAGTGCAATGAAGGAGGAAAGTGCCTGTACTTTAAAAATTATCTTTAGAACTTTGTGGAAAGAATACGCAGAGTGTAACATTCCTACATACCTCTATGATTCAGTAATGTAGCTGGGCCATAAATTAATTCTTAATGGTATTTTGCTAAATTGAAAAAAAGACAGTTCCATTACTACAGACCATAACCTAAATCTCTTGATACAAAATGACTTCCCATTCAGTTATAAAGAACTGAAAGACAAAAGTTAAGCTTTAAAATAGGAATATATTTGGAAGACATCCCATTAAAATAGTAGCATTGATAGTGCTGAAAGGAATCAACTTGACAAATCTTTCCACAGACAAACAGTGGTACCTATGTATCTGGTCTTTGGAATTTTACTAATGGTAAATACCATTACATTTTGTAATTTAAAATATATTTGTACCAAGATATGAAGCACTGCAGAAACTAGATTAGCATAAGAGGGTTTCTCCATATACATCCTTTACTGGAATTAAAAGGTAGCAGATACAATATATGAAAGTGTGTGCTTGAGATTTTGCTAAATTACCACCACCATTAATCATCTACCTCTTCTGCACCCTTTCACATTAGATATAAACACTTCTTGAGGAAAAGGGGGCAGGGTAGGGGAAGAAACTATGCAGAGAGCAGTTGTATTCATATTTGTCTGGCCTTTCCTCCCAGAAGTAACGCACTGACCGCCGAGAGCTAGTCATTAATGGGTAACTGCCAATATTTTCAACATGTCTATGGATTTTAGAGCCATAGATTGAAATGCCTTGGGTCTGGTCAAAGGTTTTAAATTTCCATAGATCAATGAGAACCAATACAGTATTCTGAAAATTTAAAGGGGTCCAAAAAAAAAAAAAAAAAAAAAAAATCTTTGTACACTTTCGAAAGCCTGTGTGCAAAGTTTGAGGGGAAAAATGGAGCCTGAGCGTTCAAAAAGACAGACAGAAGTGCTGTGAAGTGCTCTGGAGTTACGGAGGGCATAGACTCAACTTCTGCGTCTATTCAGAAGCAGCACAATTTTTTTCAATGCACAACGGAATCAATTAATAACAAATGCACTCACTTTAAGTTGCTTAACAAAACATCCTATTTAATAAAATTTTTCCTGTCTTCAACTCCAACAATATGTGATTGAGGAACTGCAATGCCTAGTGCTAAGTAAAGGCACTGACATACAAAGCATACGAGAAACTTGGGGGAAGGAAGACAGTAAGCAAGACATTGTAATACCGGGATTAAAAAAAAAAGGGGGGGTTGGGGGGGGAACACACACCCCAAACATCCAAAACCAGAAAAGAAAAGACAGGAAAATGGGCTACCTGTACTGTAGTATTGTATGCTAAGGACAGGTCAGGGTCGAATCAAATTAACACACTAATCATCTCAGCAAGTAACACAGGATCCATGGGCCTTGAAATATCTTGCCTAAAACAGAGCAATATAGGATTGGGTCTATATTACCTTTCAGCCGAACAGGGCAGCTACACTAACTGCAATATGCTAGGAGAGATCAGAAAGGGTAGTAAACAAATTAGCAATAGGGAGGCTTCAGTTACTGTCACAGATGAGGCAACTGACACACTGCGACAGGAAGCAGAAAGGACGTGCTCAGACGCTGCCAGTAACTGTGTGAAGAAGCTCGCTGGGAGCTCATAAGCAGGATGCAAAACCCTACTTGGTCCTAGGTAGGTACAGGTCAATCGGAATCGCACAACTAGAAACGATCTCTGCAGAAGTGACCACAAGGAAGTTAGAGACAATGTCCTGCAGGAGTAACAAAAATGAAAAAAAGAAAAATCAAAAGGAAAAAAAATCCTTTAGTGACACTTAACTTCAGGAAGGCAGATTACATAAAAATTAGGAAACTTATTAAAAAGCAGCTAAAAATAACATTTTAGAGATTTGAAAGCTGAGAGACAGCGATGAAGACTGCTGAAGGGCAGCATGGTCGAGTCACTGGGCCAGCGCAGACTGCCCATTGAAAGGAGATCAAGCAGAAGGAAGCCAGAGTAGCTGAACAGCACAGTGAGGGGTTACTAGAAGCAAGATGACGGACTTAAAAAGATGAAATTGTGTCCAAATGAAGAAAATATAGAAGATTCTAATCTCTGGTACATTAAATTCAAGTGAGACAGGCAAAAACTCAGCTAAGCAAAAAGGAACCAAAACTAATACTAAATCCTTCTTCAGCAGAAGCACCAAAGTCTCATGAAGGCCAACCAATGACCAGGACACAAACAGCAGAGGACAGGGCTGCCGCAGGGAAGCTGACCAATTTCTTTGCATTAATGTTCACTGTGGAGGAAACTGGAGAGATCTGTCTGGAATTGAAGCAACTGCAGGATCGGATGTAGAGTAAGCAGACAAAACTAACAACAAAACCACTAGCACAAAAAGGTATTCACCTGAGTATTCAGGTGAAGTAGAAAATCTGATTTGCTAAGTAGGTAGCCCACTTGCTTTAATCACCTTGGTATGTACCAGAAGGTGGGAAGTATCTATACTAGATATAAAAATAGAGGCTGGAGTAGAATCAAGGGAATTATAAGCTTAGTATCTGCACTGAGAAAATTAGTAGAAACTGTGATACAGGTTAGAACCAAGGAGGTCTTGGCTCCGCATGCAGTGGGTGAAAAAGTTGTAGTACTTGCTCAGAAAATAGTTGGTAGATGCTAAAATCTTATGAAGGCTCAAGTTTATGGAAAATACTCCTGTTGAGGGTTAGTATATAGACTGAAATCACATCCAGCTCAGGAAATCCACAGAGATGCACGTAGCTGAAGGCTGGAAATACGTATTTGCTTGCTACGTTTTTACTCTTCCTTGTGTATCTACTTATGGCCACCTGTTGCAGATGGGACACGGAGCAAAATAAATCTTGTTTTGACCCGTTAGGGACTAGCTTTTCTTCTGGCATTAGAAGAGCTGAGCTGGCAATGAGATATACAAGTCAAATCCAGAAAGCACAGCAGACGCCCAAAGCTTCCTTTGGCAATACTTACTGCTGGGTTCTCAGTGCTGTGCTGAGCCCTCGTGGTCAACATGGGACTGAAAGAACAGCTAGCCGTCTTCCCAGCATTGGCCCTAAATCACACCGGTCTAAGTTTAACCTGAGAAAGCATAAAAATATCACAGCCCTGACATTTACATATAAATGAAGCTCCGAGTTTATTTCTTGCTTTCCCCCTTTTGAAAGAAGACCCGTTAAAACATTTTGGAGTCCATCAGAGAGCAGATCCCATAACCTTAGCATATTGAAGCAAATCTTGTGAAAAAAAAAGTGCACTGTCATTAATTTTTTTAAATAAACTGTCATTTAAAAATGCAGAGTGTGAAAACCTGGCTACTTGTTAGAATGCAATTTGTATGCAAATAAGGAAAAGGGATAGAACACCCTTAAACTAGTATTCACAATTAGAGTTAGGAAGGTCATCATAATTCCAATTAAAATACAAAGATCATGAGCACAAATAAACTATTTATCTGTATTACTAGTCTTTTCTATTTATTTAGGAAGCCTTTATTCATAAAAATGAAGGCAAATAATAATTGAACATGGAATTGGCCATAAAGCGTAGAAACAAACTTAAAGCTGAAGAAATCAGCTCACTGCTCCTGTGACGTTAATGAGAAATTATACCCTCTCTCTTTCAACAGATTGGGTCTTACACTGCCTGAACAGCTGGGGGGGCGGTGAGGGGGTGTTTTGTTTTAGAGGGTATGGAAGGGAGTAGAGTGGGGGGGTTACAATCAAATTGTTCCACTTTTCTATGTGACCTCTAGGCAATCAGCATATTTAAAAATTGTTTAAAAGACTGTTTATGCCCCAGACCTTCAGCCAGAATAGCCATTTGTAGAACTAAGTCACAGTAAGAATCAAGGTAAACCAGGTCCCATTCTATGGAACATTTTTGCCTTTTCCAGGGTGAAACGATGGTTGTACTGAACGGTCCCCACCATCTAATGTTTTCCATCCCTACACAAAATTACTGCCAGTTCAGGATCAGGAAAGAGGAATTACAAGGCACAGGACGAGTGTTATTCATTGCTCTGGTGCAGAATAGAAAAGAGGTTGCCTCCTTGCCTTGAATACTTACCTATTTACAGGAAGACAGGCTTTCTCTATTTCGAAGATATTATTAACTGAAATAATCCAATATTACACATAATGATTTACATCATGAATTACACATAATTATATTTTAAAAGTTTCTAGGTGCAGAGTCAAGCTCAAGGCCAAAAAACAAAATAAAAATCAGAAAGCTCAAAAGTAGAAACAATTACCTCCTCCTAGTTAGTAAAGATTCACGTTCCACTTGTGCCCTGATGGCTTTCTCCCAGGCCACATACATGATTGCGTAAAAACAGATCAGACAGTGAAGACAGAATGGCCGCATCACACCAGAGAAACAATCACAGTTGATTGTGGTGAACAACTTCATGATAAAGAGTTGTCTAAAGCTTTTAATTAAAAATTAATTGTCAAAGTTATTCTGTTCCCATCAGCAAAGTACTTTGAGTTACCTCTGCTACATTTCTTTATCTTTCATTTCAAATAAGGCAGGAGCAGAAACAGTAAGTGTAGTTTCACACAGGAAGTATCAAAGTGCAAAGACTAAAGAAAATACTGCACCCAAAGGAGGAGGGAGTTATATAGAATTTAAAGTGAGTTAAATTTTGAAAAAAGAGGCAAAAAACAGCAAAGGAAAGCAGAATACATTATTGCTATACAACAGTGACTAGGATTGCTTTTAAAGCAGGAACAAACAACAACTCTAAAAACAAACAAAAAACTCAGAAATCGCCTAGCTCCACAGTTAGTTCAGTTGATGCTATAAACCATAAAATAAATGTATATGCCTACACACACAGGGATATAAACACAAACATATGTACAAGGGAATCTAGGAAGAACTTATCAGAATTATTCTTGATCAAAATAAGAATACATTATCTCCTGCAGGAAGGCAGGAGATCCAACACCACACATCTCAGTGTCAGAAAGTGGGCATAAATATTCCTTCTAATTGAAAAACTCTTGAAGTTGCAATTAAAAAATGATTTTTTAAAATTTATTTTATTTTCTAGAAGCATCAACTGCAAATCCCTTGCAATGCCATAGAATACATCCTGGGATCTCCAGGCACTTCATAAAAATGCACAGTTGATTAACCCCTCGATACAGGCGGTAAAGCAGGCTCTCACTGACTAGGCAAAGAAATTGATATAGAGGAAGGCATAGGGCAGACTTTATGTTTGAATACCTAAGTGACTTCATATGTTATTAACCCCAGAGACTTGCGTCATCGCCAGCAACGGCTGCTCAGGACCTCTGTGGAGCCCAGGTGCATCAGGGCTGGTCCCAGCGTGTTCACAAGGGAGGCTGTGGTTTAAACGACCGCTTCAAGGTTACGTAAATCTGGCTTCCAGGTCTGCTTCAGTCACAAGACCCATCCTGCTACACGATTTGGAATATAAATGAAATACATGTCAAATATCCTAATGGTTTTACTGGCTCTCTTGCCAAATGCATTTGATGGTCAGGAAGTCCTAAGGGGGACTTTTTTCTTTTCTGTATAATGGGGATGAATAAAAACCTGGCCTTTATATTAGGAGTTCTCTTAATACAGGGATTGACAGGGTGGCCCTACGCAGAAGAAGCTATGAAGAATGATAACTAATAGGACTAAATAAGTCAAGAAAATGTTTTGGGGAACAATCTAGAAACAACAAAACCTACATAAGGTACATTATTATCTACAGGCACCTGTTCTAAGCAGCTCTCCATATTGATCTAATAAAAAGGACCAGAGCATTCAGTTTTGTTTTTCAGAAACAGCAAATCTAAAGCTGCCCTACCAAATGTAGATGATTGAAGAACTGTTTACTGCTTTCTTAACTCCCAGCTTCGTATTCACAAAACTGATTTTTAATATAGCCCTGCATAAACAAAAATGAACTCGAAATTAACATCAATGGCTTTTTAAAGTGCTTTAGAGAAATCATTTTGGTGAACTGCTTTGCAGCCGCTAGAAGTGGTGTCAAAAATTAAAACGTTACTTCTTTTATTTTTTCTGTAGATGGAACACTTAGTTCTAGAAATATCATTTTGAAGACTATGTGTACTCTATGTGACCTTGTCTTTGAGGCTTTACTGGCAGATAATTTTATGCCACCTAGCTAAGTCTTATTATATCGTAATTATGCTGTCACATAGTATCTCAAATGAAATTAATGAAATACTATTAACCCAAGACAAGAGCTGTGGGAACCAGCAGAACTCTCCCTGTGAGCATTTGCTTTTACTATTAAGCCCCATCATTTAAACTCCTGTATCAGGTATCTAAAGAAATAAATAAAATCAGGGAAATTAAGTTCAATATACAAATGTTTTGATTAAATGCTGTCTTGGGTTTCAGATTTTTCACTAAAAGCTCATCACACTCCTCTATAGCCAAGAAAGAAATTAATTGAAACTGGTGGAAAAGATAAAAATAGAGAAGATAAATTAGGAAGAGAAAGAATGAAAGCACAGTTCTGTCTGCCTGATTGGTCTCAGACAAATAGGAGAAAAAAATTACTCAAATAAAATGAAGTTCTTCCTCAAGACTTACATAAATAAAAGCTGTTAAATGTAATTATCTGTAGAAACATGAGAGCACCAGATATTGATAGTCTGATTTGATCGCTAACAAGAGGAAGATGCAGAAACTGTGAAGCACGGATGATCTTTTCAGGACTCTGTTCCCATGAGTCAGAGCTGCTACTAGGACATGATTATTTTGGCTCCTTTGAGTCTTCCCACTACTCCTGACTCACAGCCCAAAGTTTCAGTATAAATACTAACACCCCATCAGGTCTGCCTCACTGAGAAGTATCTACTGTATTTTCCTGTATTGATTGTAAAAAGATGTGAATAACCTGAGAAGTAATAGCCACGAAAACTTCTATGTAAACAAAATGGACATCTTGATTGTGTGCGCAATTAATTTTGAGCAAAGGGAAGAGTAACAGCTTTTCCACCACACGTCACCACTAGATTCACTTAAACCTCATTAAACACGTACACTCAGGAATAGAGAATAGTTAGAAAGTGGCTCAAACCAGTCAGTCAAGACTGAATCACTAAATCAAGGAACTACCTGGTTGCTAGTGGGTAGCAACCAAGCACATCACCCATATCCCCTGTCGATCAAACCCATGTCTGATGTCTCAGTCTCTCAGATGACAGAGGACAGACAAGCAGAGAGCACATGTTTCTCCATGCGTACATTCAAATACACACTAAGTTTCGGGCTCAGTTCAGCTAAGTTCCTTATGTGCAGATGCATGACTCCCACCTCTCCCAGCAGATGCAGCACGTTGCCCCATCACGTTATGCAATAGAGAACTCAGCAGCTGCTCCCAGTCACACCAGGATGTCATCTGTCTGGGATAACGGTAACAATAAATGTGAAAGAAAGGGTAGAAAAGCTAGCAAGTTGGTGCATCCTCATCCGAGAGGAAGTAGCTGGTAAGTCTGAGCAATTTGAGCCACTTTCCCTTGTGATGTTGCATTCAGCATCTCGTTAGGTGATAAAGGAAATAATTCCCTTTAAGTGCACAACATGAAAACGACTTGAAAAATAGTCAGCTGAAAAACATTTCCTGAAGGTACTGTTTGTAAACTGTACCCTGTGCAAATGTTGGTAAATGTTTTAGCAAATGAGTATTATGAAAAATTTAATTGTTCTCTAAAGAGTTGCTGAATTTTAAGATTACATTCAAGTCACTGAAGTGTGAAATGCAGGAATTGTAAATTTAGCTTAAGTACTGTAGCTCTATAGCATCTTCACCATGGAAGAGATGTGCCAACAGCAACAGTGGCTCCACCTTCCCAAAGAAGCGAAAAGGAATAGCCCTATTAAGGGGGTGGGGAATCATCAAGGCTACCATTGGGGACCTCTCAAGGTCACCAGCCTCTCCCTGCTACAGATTAAGAGCCCAGTACACATAACTTAAATGCAGTTGTACCAGATGTTAAATAGTAATGGATATTTGCTCTGAGAAGATCTCTGATTTTACAACCTAGGCTTTCCAAACATGGACCATATTTGTCCCTGATGTAATTGTTAACTGAAACAGATTAAATTTGATTAATTTAATAGCTGTCTACACACAAACATATTATTAACCTTAACTGAAATCGATGATGCTGGTTTGCAAAACCTGTTTGATTTTAGACATCATCTCTTACGGTGTCAGCCCTCACTGTTTCTTTGGCAGGCAGTTTTTTGACCCTCGGACAGGAACGCGCTTGTCAGCCTTTACATCACAGACACTGTGTTCATAAATACACATCAACACGACGTGCAGAGATTCAGTCCCCTATTGTAATGCCAGCCGATACTATTACCAGCCTTTTAAAGCTGAGAGTTCCCATTCAATGTCTTTTTTTTACTTTGTATCTACAGACGTATTTGTCAGACTGAGTGCTTATTAACATGTATTTGACCACCGAACTAGGTCAGCAGCATTTGTTTTCACCAATGCAAAAAATGGAGTGGTCAGAGATGATTACAAGTACCTTCCATGTGTCCAAGAGTTAAATGCTTCTCGGGAAGCTCTTGAAGTAGAAGTTGTGTTCCTCCTTTCACTCTGGCCTGAGCCCAAACACATAATGTGGCTTTCAGTTCTTGTTTTATATGTATAGACATATGTATGTATATGTCTTTTTCAACACAGGTTCATAACTGCTGAAACACATCAGGATTCAGAATACTTACTGTCCTGAGGCCATACTTCCCGACTTCAGCAAGTTTCAGAGGTACTCAGCACCTCACAGGAACTTTGTAACCAGCTTCAAATATCATGTCCAATTCTCAAGCTGGCCACGTA
The DNA here is from genome assembly GCA_009819775.1 of Phoenicopterus ruber ruber. Classification (NCBI taxonomy): domain Eukaryota; kingdom Metazoa; phylum Chordata; class Aves; order Phoenicopteriformes; family Phoenicopteridae; genus Phoenicopterus; species Phoenicopterus ruber. The sequence continues at coordinate 6,343,823 of CM020221.1, forward strand.
ATACACTTAACTTAGGACAGAAGTGGCCCATTCAAGCAATAGTTTATCACACATACATTGTATTTTTCACTTATAGTATTTTGATTTTAACTCGAAATCTCGGGCCAGCTCCCGTCATCTGTGAGCATGAAGTCTTATCTGTGCTGGAAAGAACGGCTGTGGGACCAGTGCACAGTATTTTGGTTTTTAAAATGCTACAAAAACTTTCAGTGTAGAACACTAATGATTTTTATGTATCTTCTAGATACTTTCTGAACACTTACTTCATTGTGTTTCTGTATGACACAGACATTTCCAGAGCATCCAAAGATTTGTTCTGCAAGTGCAGGAAAAAAATTCAGGTTGCAATGTACTTTATAAATCTAGGTTCTGAAAATCCTATTTAGAAATATTCATGTCACCACCTAAAGCAATCTCTATAGCTTAGCCATTAAGTATTCTCCAACAGCTCTTGAAATGGGGTGAAATATGATGAAAAACTGCATATACCAAACTTGTCTCTTTATACGGCAAGAATCAAAGGTTGGTTTTAGAACAACTCTGGACTAACTGTTCCAAGAGACATGTGGCTTTTAATTCATATGAAGGGATAATCCAATAGTGTCTTAAATTCATACATGTGGCCTGCTGACTGAACCCTACAGCACTATTTCACCACAATGTAATGAAAAGCACATTTCATTCAGACCAGTATATATACTAAGTATAAGTTTACTGAGCCGAGTATTTCTAAGTTTTCACATGGTTTTATGCAGCAAGGTTTGTTTTGTTCCAAGATAGCTGAAAGTGACATCTAGAGTGAAACTAGGCTTAGATTCGCCTTGCTTTGTGCCAATTTTTTAACTCATTACCCTGAACACAGTTTGCATCTTTTAGTATTTTCATCGCACTTCAGCAAAGGACAACAGTTTTCCATGATGGAGCCACATCTCCACAGCAGGACCCTCCTGTTCCTCCCTGCCCATCCACCTTTCTTTTTAAATGCAGTTTCATGCATTAATTCACCTAAGGTAAAGACATCAGTTTGTGATCTGAAGAGAAACCTCTGGACAGAAAAAGAGAAGTCCTCTTTAAAAACTTAAACTTTTTGTACCACACAGATACTGAAAGTGTCCCAGCACTGGTCTGGCATAGATGCAAACTAACAGAGATGCACAACGAATTGTCTCTAATGCAGTCCTCATCCAGCAATGACGCTGAGAAAAAGGAATCCTTCACTGGTGGGACTTCTGCATCACCATTACCCCATTTAACATTCAGCTAGACAGGATTTTTTACAACCTCTCTCTGAACACACAATATTAAAAAAAAAAAAAAAAGAAAGAAAAAGGTGGAGCACATTTGAGGCTTTCGCTTTTCAACGAGTTGTAACATGAAGACGGTAAAGTATCCTCAGCCCTGCTAAACAGTACACATTCAGTTAGAAAGGAAAAAATAACTATGAATTGATCTACAGCTAAACTATTTTTAACATCTCAGAATCACACAATAGACTTTCACCAGCTGGCAAAATGGTTGTATTCAAATGCCTGTAAACTTACAGCCATCAGAAGGTAAGAGAGATCTTCTAAGGCTATGAAGAGAGGACTTCAAAATCATACAATGCAACATACACATACTTTCCCAAATTATCTTTGTGCTTAAACCTTTAAGTGCAGTTAGCAGCTCCTGTAAGGGTCTGGTCCGACATCAATCAAAGGAGTGTACTTGAAATCAACTGAGTAAATGATTAACAGTTAAGAGTAAGTAAGTGACCTCTTTTTCCACCTTAAGATGTTAGTTTAGAAAACATAGTTAGCTAATATTTACTGATGTGAACTGCCATTATCCTAGCCGTTCGTAGGCAGATTACAAATTCATTTTTGCCACACCTGTTGCTTCTTAAGATGTAAGTTTAAATATATAACATGACAGGCAGACTACATTTCCTGCACTGCACGGTTTTGTTCTGTATTGTGAAGATAAACTTCATTTTATTTGTTGAATCTAATGAGATCTGGAAAATGTAGTCAGAAGTGAAAGTTTACTTGTGTAGTTGCTAAGCAACGGGCTTGTACATAAACTGACTGATTATTTCACATAGGGCTTTTCCTCTTAAACATCATGACGTTTTCAGCAAATTACCCAGCTGAAGGTAAAACCCCTCTCGTTTTCCTCTTCCAGTTTTGCAACTCAAATTATGTAATGATATTTAGGATACATGAGATATTCTGAAGGGTTTTATTATTTCTGCTCTAAATATTTAAAAGAATCTGGCAGCTCTCCCAAGCAGCAGCATCCATTTCAGCCTGCAGGGCACATTCCCAGGCAGCATCTAATAACAAGGCTCCTCTGAAGCCACCGATCTAGATTAAAGGGACACTCTCAGGTAACTCCCGAGGAAATCATAGAATAAACATTGCCTGGCCTTTCAAAAGAGTGATTCACCCTTAGGGCACAGCTGCCTGTACAATAGCTAAAGCAAGGATTTTGTTTTTAAACATAAGACCTTCCACGATCCTCAGAGTCCGGCAGTGGTGTGCAAGAACTGCATTCAGCCACGTGGCCACCTCTAGCAGGATAAAGTTCCTCTAACTTCAGACGGATATTCAATAGGGACAGTGCTGGATGCTACGCTGGATCAGGGATAAAGACAGTCACGGAAGCACAGGGCCCGATTATTTTGCTTTACTCACCTACACAGGAAGAACCAACTGAAGAACATTTATGTAAGCTAGTTTTGTCCATGTCACCTGATGGTCTTGCTGTAAGCCACTGTACATCACATAAAACGTTAGATTAAACATTCTCTGCATCTTTAATGCCCTAACTCTGCTACTCCCCCAAAATAAAATAAGTTAGCTTAACTTTATTCCAGAATATTTCCAAGTCTCAACTAAGAAGTCGCAGGTATTTGCACACTGCTTTAAGGCGACTACAAATAAGCAGCCATGCAACATCAAATCAATCTTATTTCTTTCCTGGGAGGAGCTCTCAGTTTGGTGGTAACCAGCCTGCAGGATCCCCCTGCTCCTCAATGCTATCCCAACATCATGTTCTCATAAACGACAAAGGGACATTATCAATGTCACCATGAGAATGCACCTGCACAACCAACTGGAAGACTACCCTCTGCAAGTGTTAATCAAGCGCAGTTCAGGTGCAACTCCATCTGCATCCAGTGCTATTTAATATTTCCATTAGTGATTTGGACAATGGCAGTAATGCAAATACAGGCATTCTGTGAAAGACATCACACAGAAAGGAGCTGCAGGTACCTGGTAGACAAACCTGGAGCACTCGTTGCCCTCCCATCTGAATCAAGACATCGTTTTCCCTCCCTCTCATTACCAAAATTCTCAATTTCCCTTCCACCCCCCTTTCCAGGGCAGAGGGAAAAGCAGCAGCAGCAGGACAGGTGTCCTTCTACTTCTGCAGGAGTCCTTCCTCCTGATTGCTCTTTTGGTACAAATTCCTCTGCTAGAAATCCCTCCGAGTGCTGCAGCAGAGGTGAAGTGTACACACGGCAGCAGGAGCGACGGCCACCCCTGCAGCACACTCTCCCCATCCTCTTCCAAAACTGAGATTTCCAGCTCAATGGATTCACCCGAATAACCAGTATCAGACTGCTAGGCAGCCAGAACACCCCACTTTGGGAACCAGAGGTGCAGACTGCGCGCTCCAAGATCAGCACCCACTTACAGGATGACTGATTAAGTCACACCTTTATCGTTACTGCTGCATTCAGAAGAAGCCACGTTGACTCCAGCTCTCAGACAGTGTTACACCATTCTGTGGGACATCCCAGAGCAAAGCAGAAAAAACCATTCAGCATCTCCAACAGCCTACAGGATTGAGATATTCCAGCAGTTTCTCAAAAACATGTAAATATGTTCTGATTGTTTTCCTTGTTTTCCCACTCAAATTCACATTTCCTCTTGAAAGTGCAATATACGAGTAGAAATATTTCTATATCTAAAAACAACAGAGTAATAAAGGGTAGAAAAAGCTTTCAGGAACAACGAAATTGGAAAACAGAAAAGAAGAATTAAACCAAAGGCTTGACATGGATTAATTCAATAAATTCCTTTCCACGTTTAGTCAATATTTTAACACAGAAATGGAGCCTAGTTTAATTTCTAGATGCAGACATGGCTCAGCTTGGCAAGAATTCAAAGTCTATATCTAAATTTTGCAGCTAGCATCAATGGCTCTGGGAAGTAGGGAAAAGGACAACAACATGAGATTGGCATCCACATTTTGTAGCTCTCTTCTGGTTGAAATTATTCCATCACTTAAAAAAAAACCAACCTTCTTCAAATAGCTTAATTTTGCAAGTAAAATTGCATTTGGTTGTTGATATTAATTATCCTTTTCTGATTCCCATGGTAATTCCTTTTCTTCATAAACTGCAATAGCAGAGACTACATAAAAGCAATAGAACATACACACAGTTTACCCCACAAAAAAGCCATAAATAACAAAGGGACTACTCACTGCAACATCACTGCTGTGCTGTTGTAGTGATTAGAGAGAGGTTTTTGCTTTTTAAGAAAAGGTAAATAAATCTGCACCAAACTATCTTCTTCAATTTTACCCAATTTAAGGACAGTTATGTATTTTTGTCAGATTACTTTTTTTTTTCTCCGACAGTCTGTTTTGTCCTTCATCAGCTTGTGTGGGATTTCTGCACTCCTAATTTCTTTGAAGAAAGTCAACAGCCTGACGCAAGACTCACCTTTTCTCTCATTATATAATGAAAAGAAATGATGAGTCCTTTCTCTTCCAGCTCTAAGTAGCTGCAGGTAATAAGCGAGTCATCAGTTCAATACCATTATGTCAAACAAATGACATCTGGCCACACTGCACTATAATTGTTGACTTTTTCTACAATATTAAATCTAGAAGCTTCACTCAAGCTACTATTCACTTACTCAAAGCAGATAAAGATATTGAACAGTATTATACAGTAATGCTAAACCATTCCAAAAACCAAGATTTGCCCACCTGTGCTCACTATTGTATATATTCCTACTAAAGTAATCCGGTGATAACAAGCGACAGGCAAAGCAACACAGCTAGGTCTAATAGTGTTTTCCACATCAACTACTACAATTAAACAACCACTTAGTAAGACAACATTTGAATACTTACTTAGACACAGAAAATGTAAAGCATTGGATGGTGTGATCATCATCCAGTTCTTGTAGAGGACGTTTACTAGAAATGCTACATTAAAAAAGGAAACCCTATTGATTACGATATATGGGTGCCACGGCTCACTTGCCAGCATGTAAAATGGACTTGAATAACTACAGGAATATGAGAAGTCACTTTTTGTACTATAAATTAGAGTTAAAAGTTTAGGACAAAATATTAGCTTGAGTACATCAACAGCAGGAAAAATGAATCACATTTAAGTAGAAACTTTGTGTTTTCCTATTCAGGTCAAATCACTTCTACAGACCACACTCTCCCTTTATCCATGAAAATGAACAGACATACAGAGGGCTCCACACACACCCCCTCTCCCCCAGCACCGCTCAGGTTTTACATCCTGCGACTCATTTCAGGGCCACTGAAAAGAGCTATAGAAATATGTGGCTGTCACAAAAGCTTGTGTAGGTTGTAGAGCCCAGGGATTTAACCAGGTGAGTGGGGCGGGTGTCCCTCCACATCGCAAACGTGGGAAGGGAGGATCAGGGATCTAACAGGGGAGCACAGGTTTGCTTCAAATTCAATTTGCCCATTTTCACACTCTGTATCAGCAAAGATAAAAGGTTAATCGTACTACGATATTTACTCCAAAATCTTTATTCTCCTTTTATTTACCACTTGTATTATTTATACTGGCTTAGCACTTGCAGAACATTTCCATTGCCTAAGAGGCACAAAGAGCAGGATAACCATGCTCATTAACTCTGTCAAAAATCCCAACCATGCTTGGTGTCCCTGTATAAAGCATACAAATGAGGCTGGGAGACTGGAAAAAGCAAGTAAAAAAGGTCCAATCGTGAGCCAAAACCATCCTCTGCAATCCAACTTCTTGTGTGCTTAATACGAGTAAACCAGTTGCAACCCAGAGTCCACCTTCCCGAGGAAAAAAAAAAAAATCAGGAATTTTGAGCTCAGAAGTATAGAATAACTGAAAATTTTTTCATGCACTTATCTCTACATTTTCCCCTAACTTCTAAGGACTGGTAGTTATTTTGATGTAGGTGGGTTGACTTCAAAAACTTTTTCCACAAAAACGATTATACACTGCTACTTTACTGTATTTAAATCCCTATGAACTGAGTTAGGAACATCTCCATAAAATTACAGCATTAAATTTTTATACTTCATATTTTAAAAAAAACATAAAGACAGCAGGTCCTAAGATCACTTGACTGTGACAAATTGTCTCTTTCTGCTCACTTGAAATTGGCCTGTGAGACTTATCAAATCCCCAGCTTTGTTACTGCTAGAAGAACTGATTTAAAAGTGCACACTGTCATTATATACTTACAGAGAGGTATATTTTAGGATTATGCAAGTGCTTGATACATAATTGGTTCTGTCTTTTTGCCGTATCGTAAGTTTTCTGACTAGAGAAAACAGAAGGATTTAAACTGCACTAAAAATGTGAGTAATCTTTATAAAACAACAGTAGAAGGCCTGAATGCAACTCCTAATTAAATGAATGTGACCTTCTTAAAACCGTCAATCAAAATTAGTTTCCTATGAAATACAACAGGAATGGCTTTTTGGAAATGTCACTGGCGCCTATGTGTTTGTAGGGATCACAGCACAGCACTGTGGAGCTCTGCTAGTAAATAAATGAATCCCAAGTTTGGGACATCACAGAAACAGGTCACCTGCTGTCAGAAAACAACTATGAAACCACAGCAGGACTAGCACAAGGTATTACTGCATTCGTGCCCAAGGCGAGGGCAACCAAGCCCTCCCACTGAAGGCTGCCCCGGCTGCAGTGAGGCTCCTGCACTTCCAGGAGACTCCTGGGTACCTTGCAATCCCACAGGAGGGATTACTGTCCCCAGATACAGCACTAGCAACGTGGCTTAAAGCGAGGCATCATATCAAACCTCTTCACGTGCTACAGGTACAAAATGCAAGATGAGCTCCCCACCTGCCTGCTCAGTAGAAACAGGACTCTCAGACTTTAAAGTCAAGCACAAAAACCTTGCCTGGAGCACAAGCCTGCCTTAGAGAAGTTGCCTCCTTCATTCCTTGTACATCTCCTGCAAAAGCGTCTGGCTGAAGCACTTGCCTCACAACAAGCTTTTAAGCAAGGAATAAGTGTCACTTGTTCCTACACAGCTTGTCATTTTTCCATGCAGGTGGCTGCTGTGCCAGTGTCTGCACAGGAGGCTGTTGCACGGGGGTACGGAGGTGTGCACTAAAACTGTCTCTGTACAGCAGCTGGCACACCCCTGCTGCTTTTATTTGAGTGTGCTATTTACATGCAGCATCCTCCAGAGAGATGGGAGAAATCCTCATTCGAGCCATAGATTCCAACTCCACAAAGACACAGACATACCCTGATCTCCTGCTCAAACTCCCCCAAAATATTTATATTTATAGCTTTGATTGGTCTTAAAAATACTGATTGTGCAAGAAGGCATATTGACACTCTGTTTAAAGAAAAAAAAAGTTTAAAATCTTGGGAAACAAAATAAGATTTGGAGGACCTGTAAAGCACGCCTGTCCGAAAACTATTTTTCTCTAGAAAAAATTCTTTATCAAAAAAATTATTTTTCAAAAGCTATAGGGATTGGATGAAGTAATAAGCATACTTCTGTTGAAGTAACTCAATCCTTTTTTTGGAAGGAATATAAATGAGTTACAAAAGACAGAAAACAGCTTTGAACACAGAGCTTGAAAACTTTATTTCAAGAAATGGTACCAGGCTGAAGATCAAGTTTTAAAAGGCTGATTTTACTCCACAGAAACAACTACCTGATTGTAAGCTAACACACGCTTTCAAATATATAGTAGGATGCAGAATATCCTTACAACCAATACATCGACTCCATAAAGATTTATTGAGAATGTAATAGATCTAAATTGTGAAATACCATAATCAAGATAGATTAAAAAGAAATTCTGGCATATTTAATACTCTTTATGTTGCAGGTTACAGTTACATTACAGCTGTGCTCCAAAGGGAATGCCAAGAAGTATTGTGCACTGTAAAAACAGAGTGAAACACAGTTTGCTTGGTGGTCTTAGTACTTCTCATTGAAGCTTCCCAAGAGCTCCCAAGTGCTGGAACAGCCATCTAAATTGGACAGGCATGCATTACTTCTGACTTAGCCTGCGCGTTTAACTCTCTGTGGAGGGCAAGCCCTTTTGCTTCCCGCCCCACTCACTCTCCCTTCCCCACGAGTTGCACACACCACCCTGGGGACTGGAAGACACGGCAGAAAGCAGTCAAAGGGCAGCATGGAGATGCTTTCCCCAGGAGAGTCTATCATCTCTAAAACCTCAGACTTGCAGGCTGATAGAAAAGGTCTGGAGACCTTAGCAGCACAGAGCTTTCAAAGACAAGCATTGAGCCCTATAATTAATAATTGTAATTAATTATAATATTGCGTCCCAGAAATGTTTAAATAACTAACTACTATAATTAAAGTCTTATTTAATATTTGGTTCTTGACTTTAACCACCATCAACACACAAAGTAAAATGACATCCCTATCCGTATCTCTTCAGAGATTACAGGGAAGCAGCATTCCAGAGGAATACTGAATAGCCTAGTAATATCAGTCTGTATTTCTTTTTCCTACCTGTTATTTGACAGACAACAGCGTAAACAGTCATTTTCCGTGGCACTTTGGCTGCAGCAACAATCTATGTGAAACGCTAGTGTAATGGAGTCTTCTTTATGCCAAAACAGAGTGAAAAACCAAGTTAACCAGTTTACTGCGATTTGACAGTATCCGGCATGTTTGCTCAGTATTGTAAGGAAAACTATTTACTAGTCCAGTGTATGCTGCTACACAGAAACCTTTCTGCATGGAGAAGCATAACAAAAACACAGTGCAGAGGAGCTTTTGTGAGAAGGATGCCTAGAACAAAGAGCAAGTGACACCTGCTAGAGCTGAGATGTTTGTGTACTTTCCCACTTTCCGTCCTGAGAAATGCTGAGCTTTTCTGCTGAGCTTCTAAGATGATTTCCGACAAGAAGTACACAATAAGTTATCACATGCTTAAAACAATCCCTGTCAAGGTTAAATATAACACAAACATACTTAATTTTGTAAACAAACATCCCAACAGATTCTCATAGCTATTTCTGTTCAGCAATGCATTGGTAGATCACACGAATGTGCTCTTCTGGATGCTACAAAATTGCCAGTCTCCTGTATTTATTTCATTCACTTTTTACACTTCTATATCACCACCACCACCCCTTTTCCATGCTCTTGAACATACTTTAAGATGCCACTCAGTTTCATTATCACTTTGAGGGGTCTAAACAGAATTTGTGAGCAATGAATGTTGAATGAATGTAGCCCTTGGCTACAGTAATTGGCAGTGATGCAAGTCAGACCAGAAATTCAGAATCACCTACTGATGGCTAGGAATTTTTTTTTTTGCTAGTTTACATACACATCTTTTCCCAATAGGAACTGCCAAGTAACACTGCTCAGTTCCCACTGTGAATGCAAAACTGCATTTACAGTTAATCTTTTTACCACTCCTCGCTCAAACACAGATCTTGGCTAGTTAGTTGTGATAACTTTTGGTTTGCTGTTATTCTTGTTTGATATTTGGATCACATGCTTCACATGTTACACGTCAATTAGCGTTTATTAGGAGTAAGTGTGAATTATCCATGTAATAATCCCAGTGCAAAAGTCCATTTAAAAAGTCTCAGTTTTTGAAGGGTGTCAGTCACCTCCAACATGATAAATTTTCAACAATCCCCTCACTCATCACCTAAATTTAAGATTTTTTTTTCACACTCAGTAAATTTCCTAGCAAGTGAGTAATGAATCATAAGCAATTTATTAACCTGAATTATCAAAGTAACACTGGAAAGCCTAACATTGTTACATTTGATTTGACAAAAATGTCCTACATTTCTGACCCATATAATAAAAGGGATCATAGTCTCTGATAGGTTTCCCAGACAGTTTTCCTAGTTAACACAACTGTTTATTTCAGACTATTTTCTTTTAGTTTATGTCTTGTTTTTAAAGACCTTTAATTCCTTTCTCATTTCTATCACCTCCCCAATTCATAGGAAAACCAGACCTGACATGTTCCTCCAGTATTAACCTCTATCAAGCAGTTCTAAACACAGTACACTTCTACAAAAAAATGGTAAGCCATTCAAAGACAAAATATTATAAAACAAACAAAAAACATGCGCTGAAGAGAATTAAGGAAATTCTCATGGAGGCAGTTTGTGTCAAGTAAATAGAGAGATTTGTCTCAGTTACTGGTTTTGTTACTCTGCAGCAAGATTTCCAAGAGCTAGCATTTGCCAAGTGGACGTATTCTCTTCCTAAATCCTGTGCCAAGTGCCTTAAATTAGCATCAGTTATAATCGCTTTGCAACACACAGTGAGTGGGACAAGAACAGAGGAGCGCCCAAACAGTTCCCCCCCTCAAACTCCTATTTCCTATCATCATCTGTGGACTCAAAACATGCTCCCAAAGCCATTAATTAAATGGGTAAATCAATCTGGAGACAAGAAGGGAGCCTGCAGTGACAAAGAAGGAGTAGGGCTGTCACGGCCCGTAGCGCAAAGTGGGAGCAAGTTAAAATCGCTGTCTGCCTTACGAAACACCTGCTGCACCATGAGGCAAGGTGCTGGCACTACAGCAACTGGACAGATGATTGGGTGAGAATACAGTTGTAAAATGTTTAGAGAAAATCGGAAGTAACTCAATAGAGATGGACCACAGTCTTGTCCACATACCTTCAGAACCACCGAATTACATTCAATTTCAAGAGAAACAATATTCAAAGTTAATCTCAGAGGTAGTAAATACTTCTGCCAGGAAAAAAAAAACACAACAAACAAACAAAAAAAAACCACCAAAAAAAGAAAAACTGTTGCATCCTATTATTTTGTTTGTTTTCATTTAAATGCGAAAATAGACTTTTCAAAATCTTTCAATCAGAAATTACTCAGCTCATCCAAAGTATGCGCCCCTCCCAAATCAATTACTCACGCAGTTCTGCCCCTTCCTCCAAAGCCAGCCTTCTAACCAGAACAAACTGTTCACTTATTTGCATTAGTTGTATCCTAAGCTCAGATGGCAGGCTTGATACACTTGCTTTAATGTAGAAGATAAAATCCTGTGATAGGTCTCCTATCACGCACAAACAAGTGTTCGATTTCATGCATGCAGTTCTGGCAAGCCGGAGGAGGCGAAGGGAACAGCAATCACCAGCAAAAGCCTTTGAAATTTTCTTATTGACTGTTATCAAACCACTTGTAACTGCATTAGTTACTGTGTGATTAGAAAGGTACACAGAGAATTCTGGACGGTAATTCTTCAACTTTTGTGGAAGGGAAACACGGGGAAAACACCTTCCCCACAAAGTGCAGGTTGTGCAGATATGGCTCAGGCTGTATCTTTGGTTTCATCAAGTAGCCCATGAAGAGAAAGATCCTGTCAGACTGATGTTGCATCTAAGCCTACACACAGAACATGATTTTTAAATTAAGGAATCTGATACTTGCAATAGGGCTTGGTGAATCATTTCGCAGGTATGATAATAATAAAAGGGGGTTGGGGAAGTGGTGTCTATTCCTTCCATGGATTTGGTACCATGAAAGAAAGTTAAATATATTAAAAATACATTAGGTATTGAGAGAGAGATAATGAGCTGATCAGTGGCATAAAAATAAGATATTGCAGCAGAAATGTTCTCTACACAAGAGGAAAGAGGAAAAAAGGAGGGGAAAAAACCTCAGCGTAGTATAACAAACATATCAATCAACATAGAAGAGATTAGCGGGGGGGGGGGGGGGGGGGGGGGAATTAGGGACTCCAGCAGGAATAAAAATGTATAAAAAAATAAAAAAGAATTTTAAAAAGTGATAAATACTTCTGATAATTATTGTCCCTATTATTCCTATATTTATGTGTTTGGCAGAATGCCATGCAAGAAAAGTATATTCAGCACCAAGATCTACATATAAGAAGGGGAAAAAAAGAAGGGAAAAAAAACCCCAAAGACACAGTAAGGATGCGGTGAGAGACAAAAGAACGGTTGGTGGGAAGAAATCTTAAAAAGCGGTCTTTGAGAAAAACAAAAGTAGCCCCTCCCCACAAAAAACAAACCATGCTGTTTCTGTTGAAACTGCAACAGCAACATTTCAATTATTCTCAGAGGGAACCAGAATACCAGGATAAGGCTGAACTGCAGTCAGCCTTAGAAATTTGACAATATCCTTAATGGGGCGAGATTAAAGCGATGTTATCACACATCATATCATCTATATATCCTCATTCTTCATTTAAAAAAATACTTAGGGACGCTACCAGAAGCAAGCACTGATGATCATTCAGTGAAGCTATTTGGAACTTCCAGCCACCATTCTCAGCACATCAGTTGGAAACTCGTGAACTGCTCTAAATACCTAGCAGGGGTGTTGTCTCCATGAGCTCGCCTATAACCTAGCTTCCGTGATGGGCAATTTTGTGCCACTCACAGTTTTCTGAGGGTATCCATTGTAGGAACAACAACAAAAAATTCTTAACAAGATTTACTCATCTGACTTTGCAGTTGTGTTTTGCTTTAGCCACTGAAAAGTATCAAAACCAGTCATTGAAAGTATCAAAGAAACAGCTGCAGAACTAAAACTAGGTAAAGCTTTACGAGCCTATACTAATTTCCCAGTGGATCACCACACACAAACACTGTTCATATCAAATAAAGCTCTTCTCCAAACTGTACTGCAACTTAAAAAGGACATGAATCTTTGTTAAAAAAAGGAACAGCAAACATGAACATGGTCAGATAAAATCATTTTTTTTCAACATCTTATGAATACCCTTAGGCACGATTTACCCATCTATTGCTTAACAATATGAAAGGATGGCTTGGAAATTCCTCAGACTAGATAGAGACATCAGTGCTGGTCAGGTGATGTTCAGATGTTACTTTAAATCCTGCTGCATCTCATGAGACAAATCAATAATTTTTAAGGGTCATTGTATGAATAAATTAGACTTGACAAATTCTTCCATCACACTCCTATTTTCTACAATTAATGACAATTCTGATAAAAAGTGGCGTGGCTTTATTGCGAAAAATAATTTCAATTTCAGTCCAAGCAAGGTGCATTACTAACCTAGCAAAACTAATTAATTTTGCTCCAAGCATTCTTTACAGAGATGCCTGTTTTGAACAATTTTCAGTTTAATGAACCAGCTCTGAGCAGAGGAAATGCAGCATTAATGAAAGGAAATCTACTTGCTTTTTGTTTTGTTTTGGCAAGTTTTTGTTTTGGCCTTAAGATGGGTTGTCTCAAGTTAATTCAATTCGGGTGGTTGCATACCTCTTGAGCTGTGAAGGGTGCTGCTAGGAGTGCCTACTTGGTTGCACTCCTTCCCCCTAAAGGAAAGGGAAACCAACCAATTCAGTTACCTTACAGCCAGTACGGCCATCTAATGAATAAGTATTAGCCTTACAGACTAACAGAATTGGGGAGAACACAAAAGAGCATCTGGGAAAAGATGCAGACAGAAAAGGTAGCAACCATTCCTCTTCAAGTATACCTACATGAGTTAAACAGCACCTTCTCTCTCATAGCTTTCTCCAGTGAAGGAAATGTTACAGAAATTCTGCTCAAGGTGCTACCCAGATTTACTTTTACCCTGAAATCTCACAGCCAGTTTTACCCTTGCCCTCTTAAAGGGAGGCAGTGTCACAGCTTTAGACCAAGTCAAACTAGCTGAACTCCTTCTATCAATATAGACTGAGTCTTCCATGAGTCTTGAAACTTTAACAGACCTAGATCAAACTGCTCGTGGTCTGGACTGCGGTCTTCCATTTGAGTATGAGGGTACTGATGCACTTGGCTACCTCCACCTAGGTATTGCTGAATGACTGAATGACATCTCGTGATACTCCTGATAATGAAGGTCTGAAAAATAAAGGACTATGAGATATACCAAAGAGGTGTTATCTCAGTCGTACCACAAGAGTTTACAGTACTAGGTGCCGTATAGGTTCTATCTTTTGTGCAGAAATCCAGAGGATTCAATCAAGTAATGCAAGTGGACATGATTTTTACTGGGGATGCCTCAGACATCAAGTGACCCGCATGATCAAAGCCTTAAAATTAATCTCTGTGCTCAAGAGAGATCTTAATCTCAAAAAGAAATCCTCAATGTATTCAAAGTCAAGTAATTGTAACAAGGAAAAAGAGCTCTATAATAAACTAAAGTGAAAATTCACAGAAGACTAACTTTCTCCCTCTCAAGAGCACTTTCAAAAAGATGGTTAGTTGTCACTGACGCTTAAGAGAAGTACTTGTAATCTGATGAAAATGAAAGTATGCAAACCCTTCACACCTTCTTTCAACATCTTTGCAGTGGCAGAGTCAATACCAGCAGATTTACTGTTTAGCAGTATTGCTGGCTAAAATTACATACCAGGTTTATACAATGAAGAGCTAGAGCCACAGCTCAGATAAATTACCTCTCCTCTAACTTTCCCTCCTAAGACAGAGACAGAAGCAAAAACGCCTTTTTGGCGTTGCCACCTCGGCAAGCATGCTGCAGTGATACTGAGACAGAAACACAGAGGGCATATTATGAAATAGTGTTGTCCTGTTACATACAGAGACAGTAACTCTGCCTCAACCCTAGACTCCACAGCAACTCCGTGGTGATTCTCCACTTTCCACTAGAATTACAAGTAAATGAAAGAGTGAAAAATAAACAGGGGAAAAAAAGCTTCTCTACGTATTGGCATTAGCCCAGTCGTTGCCCCCATCAACTTATTTCTATTTAGTACAACTTCACTGATTGACTGTAGCACCAGGCTAGTAATTCAGCTCATGATTTCTGTTGGAGCACTAGAGTAACCCATTTTAGAGCCAAACCTAGCAACTATTAATTACTAACCTTAATAACTACTTTCAAACTGCTTTCTTAAGGAAACAAAAGGTATGCAATCACTCCATCATTTCCTGCCCCCTCCCCACTACATTTTCAACCAATTTCAATCCAATTTGAGATGGAGATGGAAGTCTGCATGGATTAACCCCCAGTACCACCTGTGCAGCAGCACCTGTTTTTTGTTGGATTTGGTTTTTATTCTTTTTTTTTTCCTCCAGGAAATCACCCAATAGTTTCCTCATGTTCCTTTATACTGATGCTGCTGGTAGAAGGAATATCTGGGTGATTATACCCAAATCCATCTGCAAAGGCAACACATTAATCTCTGTCTGGTTTCATTAAAGATGATAAGTCAGGCAAGGGAGAAGATCCCTTGTAATGATCTCACCAAAGTAAAGTTTTCCAGATGCCCACGAGCTAACACTGTATCTCTGCATGCTACAGCCTGACCCTCACTCTGCAGGGCAGAAACAGACAGCCAGATAACTCTGAAATCAGCCCTTCTGTCTCCCCCACCTCCCTGCCCCCTTTTTTTAACATATATTTTCTTTACTAAATCTTGTCTGCCCAGGGAGCAAGTTTAGCCCACCATGAAACATGTCAGAGAAGCTTTAAGTATTAGGAACCTTTTGCAATGCAGTTGCTCTCCATGTTCTGCATCACGCAAAACAGCATATGTGTACACATCCAGAGAAAACATCATCAAAAACGTCAGAAAAATGAAAACTATTGTTTAGTAGTCTATATCCCAAGCTACTGTAAGAGCTACTTCCTGAATTACATATCTTTAGCAGCAGCAAGACTGAGGGCATGCAAAAATGGAAGAATCAATGCAGGAGACCTGTTCTGTAGAGGAACCTGTTTGGTTTCCAATTGATGGCCCAAAGCAATATTAATTTACAAGCCCTGGTTTCTACCCTTTGCAAAAGAGGTAGTAGGATATAGCCCCAGACCGTAGTTGGCATGGACAGGCAGACAGAGAGTGAGGGCAGAAAGGCAAGTAAATTATTTCATTTTTTCACATCTGAGGTGTGCTGCAGATATTCTGCATGGTTTGTCTTGGGGGTACAGCTACCAACCTCTCTCACAAGAGGAAGAAATAAGTGCTCAGCTCGGAACCCATCGAAATACCTAAGCTGCCTTCACTTGAAAATCCTGAAGGGAGCGATCTGGAATGGACTCACTTAGTGGCCTTTTTCCAAGTCCTGTCTCGTTCCCAACGAACCATAAGGCCACTTTCATGCAAACTTGTCCTTTAGATCCTTTGGCTCTCACTTCATGGCTGAATGCAGTTTAACATAGTGACCATCAGCCCTCACTAAGATCTGTGAAACTGCTCTTACTCTGATTCTTCTGCTTGACCAATTTTTTTTTTTTTTTCTTTTTTAACCTCTCCATTAAAGCTTCCTACTTCCCTCTTGCTCCATCACTGAATTATACTTGCTTTCTGTAGTGAGGAAGTGTCATGGCTAACAGTGGCAGTTCAGGCAACGGGTGCTACATCAGTTTTAAAGTGCTATGAAGTTGTTACCACAAAGAAAAATGCACTGAGGGGTTGGAATCTGAATAACTGGTGGTTTGGGGGAACATGTCACATTTGTCTGCCTCAGGCCCCAGGTCCTGTTCGCCATGATTATTGTTTTAACTTGCAGCAGTTACTCTGGTTTGGTGCTTTTGAAATTACGGATTCTGTTTAGAGGTTACCAAAATCCTGCTAGGAACATACACACCACCTCTAGTTTTTAGAAAAATCCTTCTCTACTTAAGAGTGTTTATTCAGGGCGGTTGGGGGAGTTCCCTTCAGAATACAACAAATGCATGTTTCTGCAGAAATAAATTACTATCTAATGATTTCATCATCCAAACTGCTACACCTAAATGAGTGGTTATATGTATTCTGAATTCAGATAGATTTCTATTTATAGAGCATTTATTTATGTCTGAGATGCATTTAAATATAAATTGCAGTACCTAATGCCAAGTTTTATAACATGTCATTCACAATCCATTAAGTATTTTATTACATGTATTGTAGAAGAGAGAAATTTATAGTCCCCATTTATAGTATTAATAAGGAATGATGAAACCACACTAAAGATGTATTGCTTTTTGGTTTATGTGGAGGTTTACTGCTAAAGCATAGTTACAAGTCATGTTTTAATGTTTTATTATAATAAAAGACATGATCTGAGTGCTGTAATGTATGTAAAAATTAAAAGAAGCACTACTAAAACGATATAGGCTTTCATATTCAGGCACAAACAAATACAGATTTAGCATCTGTAAGTTGTAGCAGCATGTGGAAATAAATACTGATTTGTTCATTTAAAAGCATTTACCAGGGGCTTCATCACAGAGCTTTTCAATCAAATACTTCACTTTGTTGAAAATATGAAAAAAAAACACACACACAGAAAATGTATTCCTTGCATCCTTTTTAAACTTCCTAGGTCAACCCTCACCTCGTATGTTTCTTTTCCCACACCTTCTGACTATCAAAGTCTGGAATCAGCAGGGAAATAAAGGCTTTCCTCTTTACCTTTTTCTTAACTTACCTCTCAACATTTCATTTCATTTCCTATTACTGGCTAGAAAAAGATCAGATATTTGGGAAAAACATTTTCCTTAGCCTCTCCTGAGGACAGGGTAACAGTAGAAATATCTCCACACTTGCTCAGTTCTCCCACTTACCAAACAAGCAAAGAAGAGAGGAAGATAATCTTCTTTGCACATATATGGGGGGAAAGGTCATTGCTTTAAAAAAAAAAAAAAAAAATCAAAAGCATCCAAAGCCAATTAACGCTTGCAAAAAATATTGCCATGGGTTTTGATCATATCCGCCCCCCCCCCCCCCCCCCCCCCCCCCATCTTTAACCAAAATCCTGGGTAAGAGGGAGGAGGTAAAAGAAAGGAAAAGGATAATTTTTTTATCAACTCAGGTTTTGATCTGAACAGTTATTGCTCTCTTCCTAAGTACCTCTGAATCCTATAGTCTATGTCTTGCTAGCCCTTTCCAGAGGCTTTCACATTCATGAGTCCTCAGTCAATCCCTGTTCAGTTGCTGTTACTTCAAACAACATGTACCCGAACAAAATTTCAAGCAAAGCATATCTGAACAGATCTTTATAGAAGTCCATGATATTAAATTACTGCCTCATGTATAATTACTGGTTGGTTGTGTATGGGAAACGGGAACCAAAATATCAACTCGTGGCATTACCTATTGATCTTTCCATTTTCTATCTCTGTAATACTTGAGCATCTCTCTCTATGACAGAAGGTTTGAAGACAGCATTGCCCTAAAGAAGAATACTTCATCCCATATCACAGCAGAAAAAGAGAGGCAGAAGTAACTTGCTCGAAGTAAACACAACCTCTGTGACAAAGCAGTAAGAGAATGCCGATCTCTGGAGCACTATTTTATAACTAACACACAGAAATCTATCACTACTTAGAGATTTAAGAGGAAAGTAGGCAACCTGGAAAGATCATTGAGACATAAATCCTAAGATTTCAAATGTTAAGGTTTTAAGAATCTTTAAAAGTGGTAAAGCAATTTTCCTAATGAAAATAATTTGAAGATATACCTCCAATTAAAACAGAAGTTTGTGATAGGAAAACATTAGAAGTTAAAATACACACCTGTGAATTTCATAATATTTTTTGGTTTTTTTAAAAATATGAATCTTCCTTTCTTTAAGTAAAGGTGGATAAACAAAGGCACAGGGAGGCTAAGCAAGTTATCAATCTTACAGCAAAGTAAACAAAACAACTGAAAAAGCACCGAAGTCCCAGTTTTTAGCCATACCCACTAACAAGAATCCAAGCCCTAGCCTTCCTCCAGCTTACCTATCGGATTTATTTTGACTGGTGTATACTAGTGATACTAATGCTTTTTCAATTTTGCAGATAAATTCAGAAGGTAGAGAACTTTATCAAGATCATTTTCTTTTCCAACTTGTCGTGTACATCCTATATTTACGTAGTAACAGACAACATTTATTTTAAGTAAAGACAAAAATTACTGCTTACAAAGAGATTGTTATACGGAAATACATCAGTGTCTTCGTATTGATAGCATTATGACAGCTATTTCAGCTTACCCCATTAATCCTACTTTCCTTATGAAATCCTTATCAAATTCCATTTGTTACTCCCAGTTTTTAATATATGCACTGGGTTGGTATTTTAAATTCCTTTGTCCAGTCTGCTTCCTCTCTGTCACAAGATGTCCTTGATCTCTTCCGATTTATTTCCTCTCATCCTAAACTCTTGAAATCCATTAGAAATCTAGGCTATCCAGCCACGTGCTCACACTGATCTGTCTAGAAAGAGGGCTAAAACAATTTAATCCTTTTCTGGGGTGCATCTGACAAGTAGGCTGCTTCCTAAATAACTTAGCATACAAGAAGAAAAAGCAATTACAAAAACAGAAGAACATACACAATAACATCCAAATAGCAAAAAGCAAACAGCTTGGTTCACTGGCTACATCTCAATTTCCTATGTGCACCCTTCCAAACTTGGATGTTACAGAGCACTAAAATGAAAGCTGCGGAAGTGAACTGCCTTCCTCTATAGGTCCATGCAAGGTGCATCATGCTCTGGCAGTGATTTGTTTTCTCCCCTTCGTTCCCCTCTGGCAGTGAGTATGGTCTATGCAGTAGAGATTGCACAACCTGCATCATCCCAAACAGCTGCAGCTTTGTTTGTGCTTGAGGCCAGCGCCTAGAATTGCAAAGGCTTAATTAAACATCACCCCTATGCACTTCAGTAAATACATAAAACACAGTGTACTACCTACGTTCTTCTGGTTAAGCACCAGTTGGAAAAGGTAGTAACAGAAAACCTGCATCAACCTCTTTGCCCTTGCTGATCTAGCAGTACTGTACTTTTAAACTTGGTCAAGCCCACCGTCTTTCCCCAGGAAAAAAAAAGGGTGAAAAGCCTGAACTGCTTCCAGAAGACACCCACAGGAGTCAATAGTGGAGACTTCTTGGGGCAACATTTTTATCATCCTTTTGCAGCCAGAAAGTGCCAGAAGATAAGCTATTGAAATTCACAGTCCAACTCCTACTTCATGAAGCCAGTTTATTTTCTACCCTGAACACATCATGTCAGGCACAGAAAAGAAAATGGATCCAAAGGATCAAGCCCTACAGTGGCAATCCTACTTGAGTCAGAGCTCAGGGAAGAACCAGGCAGGAATGATTTCTCACAAGGTGGGCATTAAACCTGCACAGCAGCAACAGCACTGAGAGATCATTCAAATATCAGAACACAAGGGGTGCAGCTAGAAGTATCTTTCTCCTGCAGCTATTGCCATGGTCATGTTCAACGCTGTCTCTAGCTCTCATGAGAGAAAGAAACAGTGTCATCAGGAATTACATCAGTGAAATGGAGAAAAAAAACCTGATTCAGAGAGCAAGACAGAAAAACTCAGTAGAGGGAAATGACGAGATGTTCTCTCTTGCTACACTCTCATAGAGGACCTTCATTCCAGTAGAATTATTATCAATGTTCAGAATAAAATAAGAGTCAGATCAAAAAGTTCTCTCTCTTTTCACCACTGGTGTCAGGACAAGAGGCAAGTATGGCACAAACAGTAAGTGTATCTGTTTTACAAGACTCTCACTCTAACATTGCATAGGAGTTTTCATATTTTTCAGCTCGAAAGGGGAAATGTATTCATCCACTCCCTTGGGTCTATTAGGACACAGATGAAACTGTTCATTCTTTTCAAGAAACCTAAAATCTTCTTTTATTCTAACTAAGAATTCTGCTTCAAAAAGTAACTCTTCTGGAAGGCTCCAGGAGCACAAGCAAACTGTAATGGGTATCACAAAGAGCCTCCTGGGAATATCCTCTATACAACAATAGGCTCTCAGTCAATCCTGCTGATACAGGAAGAGATCTAATGTAAGGGGATAGTAAGAAGAAAGGGAGAAGCTGAAGTAATAGCTGCTCTATAGCTATTTTCTGCCTTGGTGATCCCTGGAAAACCAAGCATAAGTAACTGCAGAAGGCAGCCTCACCAGCATTTCAGACGCAACATATTCAGAGCTTTGATTGTAACCCTGCAGGTTTTTGCATGTGACTAGTCTCATTATTGTGATTAGAAATGCATACCTAGGTACCAGTCCTACTCTTCACGAATAGAAATTTGCAGGATTAGTGTTAAGACAGCTGGACACACAAGACTGCACCTGCATTAACAATTTTAATTTCATATTCATTATTTAAAAAGCTCCTAACATCTACCAACAGAAGTGGGAATAATGGCTTCATCATCCAGAGGGACCTGGACAAACTTGAGAGGTGGGCCCAGGCAAACCTCATGAGGTTCAACAAGGACAAATGCAAAGTCCTGCACCTGGGTCAGAGCAACGCCCGGTATCAATACAGGCTGGGGGAGGTAAGGCTTGAGAGCAGCCCTGCTGAGAAGGACTTGGGGGTACTGGTGGATGAAAAACCAGACGTGAGCCAGCAATGTGCGCTCACAGCCCACAAAAACCAACCATATCCTGGGCTGCATCAAAAGAAGCATGGCCAGCAGGTCGAGGGAGGGGATTCTGCCCCTCTGCTCCACTCTGGTGAGACCCCACCTGCAGTACTGCATCCAGCTCTGGGGCCCCCAACACAAGAAGGACATGGATCTGTTGGAGTGAGTCCAGAGGAGACCACAAAGATGATGAGAGGGCTGGAGCACCTCTCCTATGAAGACAGGCTGAGAGAGTCGGGCTTGGTCAGCCTGGAGAAGAGAACGCTCCAGGGAGATCTTATTGCAGCCTTTCAGTACTTGAAGGGGGCCTATAAGAAAGATGGGGACAAACTTTTTAGTAGGGCCTGTTGCGATAGGATGAGGAGTAATGGTTTTAAACTAAAGGAGGGGAGATACAGGCTAGACATAAGGAAGAAATTTTTTACAATGAGGGTGGTGAAACACTGGAACAGGTTGCCCAGAGAGGTGGTAGAAGCCCCATCCCTGGAAACATTCCAGGTCAGGCTGGATGGGGCTCTGGGCAACCTGATCTAGTTGAGGATGTCCGGGCTCATTGCAGGGGGGTTGGACTAGATGGCCTTTAAAAGGTCCCTTCCAACCCAAACTATTCTCTGATCTTATGAGCAGTGCAAGGATGGGAGTCCCATGCTCCCCTTTGGGACCTGGCAGGAAGGAGTCACAAGCCAACAGCTGGCTAGCTGTTCTGTGCACTAGAAGAGACTCTCCCATTTTAACCCCTCTTCTGCATCATTGTAGTTCTACTTCTTCCAATTAAACTATTTAATTTTGGGGCCGTGTTAATGAGATCCTTTCCTGAACACCTGCAGCTCTCTCAGGGGTCTGTCCTGTCCTTTAAGGATCCCCCTTGCAGGTCATTACCCTCAGAGTTGCACATGAATGAGATTTCTTGCGCTTGCAGAAGCCTACTTGTTCCCTTGAGTGCAACTGGCCTAATTCCCGACTTAAAAAAAAAACCCAAACAACCTAACACCTAAGCCCAAACATTGCAGCATCTCCTGGGAGGCAGTCATTTACTCATACGCTGGGTAAGCTCCTTCATTTTCCTCATGTATCACATAATAGGGGGATGTAAGTCAAGTGGGCAATCCCAAAGTTAGGTACCATTTGTTGGTCACAACACCATTTATAATACTTAACATTTCTTGGCCCTTTTTAAGCTCTTTCATTTATACGTTTTAAAATACATAAACACTTAAATCCCAGCCTCCTGATCTCTCAGTATTGTCAACAGAACTCCTTCAGTTTCTTTAAGTAGCTGCACATTGGTGGAAAGTATTTACTGGTACCCAAATGCTCTTGATTGTTTGCCTTTTATAAGAAGATTGTGTAATGACCAGAAGCACTAAGAAAAACCTAATTCTGTCCGAGGAAGTCTCAACCCCCTTCTCATGCCTTCCAGCTCCCAGCATTACTGCTCTTCTTGGTTTACTGATGGGGCCAGGGACCACACTTCAGACAAGACAACAACCTGGTTGGCCAGAAGCCTGGGTCCCCGAGAAAACCATGTTAAATAAATATTAAAAGTTGGAGGGGGGGGGGGGAGAGAATGTTAACTTTTCTTTTGCTGGAATGTTAAAAGTGTTGGCTCATAACCAAAGCTACTTAGAAACATCTAAATGTCTCTCCACTGAATGTTAAGTCCTCCGAAAAAGGTTTCAGCTTTTGCCTTTGCAGCAAGTACTTTTTATTCTGGTTATGCTGCCTTTGTTGATGAAAAATGTACAGTCAACTATCAAAAAATTACTGCCCAAAGTATATTACTTGTGTCACCAGAGACACAGTTCAGAGCTCTCTCTTATCTCCTCCTGGTTTCATTGCTTTCTGGATGCACGTTTAAGCCTGTCCCTGAGTTAGACTACTGACACTGGTGTTATCTGTACTGTCTGAAGAGCTGTTGTGCTATCTGTCCAGACTGCATTGATTAAGGGATGTCGGGACTTGAACATGATTACATTAAGGCGGAAAATGGTCTTAATGAGGAACAGATTTTATTGCTTTGGACATTTCTTTCCCTCCCCTATCTCCTTACTTACATGGCAGGATGTGCATTTCATTTATTTTTTACTGAAAGGTAACAAATGTAATTTTTAATTGAAATATGGTTTAAAGATATAGAAAAGTGGTAAAGGGTTAAAAAGACATTTGCTAAAACTACATTATTGAGACTACATTTTAAGTAATGGATAATTAGTATGGATATAGATGACAGATTTGTTTTCTGCCTCTTCAAAAAGTAAATAAAATCACAGAAAGTACATGAAGAAAGTAAGTAAATATGAACACTATCTAAATACATATCTTTCAGTTAAAACAGTTCAGGAGCCTATGGTGCTCATATCTAAGGAGTAGATAAAATCATTGGGTTTAGGATATTATCTGAAAAATTACCACTTGACAACCTATTAGCTATTTTGCTCTTTAATCTAGGATTATGCATATTACCTTTTGCAAAACATAATTTGCATAAGCAAATGAAATGTTTAAGCTCAGAGACAGGAAAAAGTACATCTCCAATTTAAAAATGTAGGGAATTATTCATTGGCCAATGCAGAGTAGGCATGGAAGGAAAGGAAAGAACCGTGTAATTGCTTCCCAAGTCACACCTTCTAAATAAAACAAAAGAAATCCCAAACCAATAGTGAATCAATGAGATTCAGGCACTGGAAGCATTGAAGCAATTTTTGGAACAGTGTAAGCCCATGGCTTGTAAGCTCCTACTCGTTCCATATTTAAGAACAGCTGTGCATGTACATACAGAATATGTTTTCCAAAAATATGCGCTTATCAAGTTCATAATTATATGAAATGAACAAATAGTCTTCTAGAACTTTTTCTTTGCAAAAATTAGAAAACATACTATTTCAACTTTATGGTCCATAAAGAAAATAAGCCCATACTTTTGCTTTCAAACAGAATTCTTTACTGACAATAGACTGAAAATACTATGTATTATGCAAATTAGCGTAACAATGCCCATTGCTAAAATAAACCAAATGGTGGGAGAAAAATTGTCTTTTGTTACAAACTGGCATTGTACATCCATTTGACCTATGTTTAATCTTTACCATAGACAAATATTTCAAAGAAATAGTCTTAACAGCACTTTAGTTGCCTAAGAAACCATCAAGCTTCTCAGCTGCTGTTCACATGATGCTATTTTTATACAACTTTGGTTTCCACGTGTTGAGCACTTCTGTGTTTTTTTTTAAAAACAAAGCACTCTGAGATCATATGAAAGGAAATTTCATTTGAAAATAGTTTTTAAAAGATTCTTGAGAATTCTTCTGTTTCTTGTTTAGGGAGCAAGATGATAAATGACCACAGGCTATTTTGTAAAGCTCTAGTTGCAGATATCCTTGCTTGGTTTCTGCTGTATAAAATTATTGCAAATTTTGAAAAGATGATGCTGAGGTCATATGGGGTTAATCTGCTATATTACATGCTATTCCACTCCACAGGTATCCTGACTTGGAAGCAGAGAGACAGTGTCTGACACCTGCAACAACTTCTCTATTAATACAATTATCAAAAGCTTTTTTTCTGTTTTTGGGGGTTTGGGGTTTTTTTGGACAGTCAAATGTTTCTTTTCTTGAAGCTTTTTGAAGTTTACAAATGTGTCAACTTTTTGCCACCTAAGGCACAGGGAATGTTGTTTAGCTTATGGACTGGCTTGAATTTCTCCTGCAAAGCCTTGCAGTCCCCACCTCACCGGGCCGAGGGAACCAGGGATGAGCAGGTAGGGGCTGACACAGCCCGGGCCCAGCCCCACCAGCGCCACCCCCTTGGCCACCACAGAGTGGTGTCCAGGGCTTTGCCAGCACGGGATCCACCAACTGTGCAGCATCTGGGAAAGCTTAATGGAGACCATAGAGAAGAAACAAAAAGGAAACTGCAAAGCCAGAATTAACTTTTCTTACTAAGCACTGAAAATTGTTCCTGCTGAAAGAAGTTGTACTACAAGCAGCCACATGAGTATTTTTTACTCAGTTTTCATAAAATCTTCATTTGCAAACTTTTTTTTTAAAGCAGGAAAGCCTATCCACAACTGTGCACATAAGAATTTGCTGTATATCACTACAAGGCTTTCTTTGGTTATTTTTTTTACAAGCCCTGTAATTTCTGAGACTTCACAAATCTATCCAGAATTGGTGACTTGACTACTTAAACATCCCTTTTCTTTCCTTCCCAAGTTGAGAGCCACAACTTTCATTCCCACACTTGAAGCAAGCAGATCGGTGCACGAAAAACAAGCTTTTCTGTCTTTACTCTGGTCAAATCATGCCACAGAAATCCCAAATCTTCTCTACATAGCAACTGACTGTTGCTTTGTCAGGCAATCCCCCTTCCTTTGCACTACTGCGTCCTTTAGATAAACATCACTGTGAAATATCAGAGCACAGCTAAGAGGGCAGAAGCTCAAGCCTCTTTCCTTCTGCCTCAACAGAGGATATCCAGGCCACAAATAAGTGCTCCTAGGACCAGCGGAGCACACAGTGAGCGCATTGCCCGGCCTCCCGCGATCAGCTCTGAGCACACCGAGACAAACCAGCTGCTTCAAGTTACACTGTTATAATTAAGGACTTTCCAACTACTTCCACTACAACATGGCACTTCCAAGTGCACACTCCACACATCAAACAACATTTGAACATGCTTCTTTGCTTGGACATATGTTAGAGACATCTTCAGCTTGGGAAAAACAGGCTTAGCTTGCTGATCACAGCAGCATGTAAGAAATGGTTTGGGTTTTGTTTCACATCAGTTGAGGGTTATTGTAGGATGTTCAACTGTATTCCTACTGCACTGTACTTCAAACACATTCCGAAATTAGTAAGAACCTGGAATTGTCACTTTATGTTTCCAATATATACTTGCTTAATCAAACTTACTTTCTTCTAAATTACTAGATAATTGCAAAGAAGTAAGCTCATATTGCATGTCTGAATTTTTAATAATTAGAGAATATAAATCACTTAGGAAATACAGCTATGCGGTTTGCACAGACCAAGATTTCATGGGGTATGTTTTACTCCCTGTCAGGCCTCAGCCAGGTTCCCTAGTAAATCTAAAAACTAGGTAATACAAAGGGAGTGAATTCATACAGGAAGTCTCTGGAGCACAACACAATACACCAAACTCCAAACAAACTGTTCTTCAGTGCTGTTCTGCACCGTTATAATGACATCCCTTGTACAACCTTTTTTAAGCAGTTCACTTCCACACTAAGAAAGTTTAGCCCAGGTGTCAGTCCCAGCTCCATGCCATGCAAAATTACTAAGAAGTTAAAGAGAAGGTGTCTTGCAGGGTTCCTCACGGCAGTCACATGGGCAACGTTTATAGCACTAGCACCCAAATAATCCTGCTGGCATTAAGAGAAAATAAAACAGCTTACAGCAGAGCACAAGTGCTTCAGCTTCTCAGTGCTTTGTCACATACCTTTTCCACATTTCTCACCGTAGCATTAAAGATCCTTCTTCTGCAAGCCAGTCCTGCACTGCAGACCCTGATAATCAGTATCATTTCCAACAGACACCAGCTCACTCCTTTCAACTGTAGTTGCTCATGGCCCTCCAGCGCAGTTTGGAAACCAGCAATTATTTCAGGCGTATTTTTAAGTCGCCACCCATGAGTAACCAACAAGGAGGATTACATCTTGCAAGCCTCCTCAGAGATTATCTGTTGTCTCGGGTTTGGAGCAACCCTACTAACTTTGGCGAGTTTGACAGCAGTAAGGCAGAGCACATCCGATGTGTCTGAACGATCACATGGATGCATCTCGCCCTCTGCATGCGCTTCCAGTAATTTCTCTCTGTATGTACAAAAGGGCCATTTTTAGGGACAGCTGGATGACCAGGAGTGAGGTAATCGCTGTCCTAACCAACCCAGCCTGCAAAGCTACAGGCCTTCATAAGCAGGTGGATTTGGCACAAGGAATTTAGTTCACACCCTTCACCCAGACCCACAGACTCCTAACACTTCATGCATGAGTTCTGGAGTCTCTCCTCCATCAGCTCTAAGAGGGAGACAGGTTCCTATATATGTGCACAATTAAGACAATGTTTTTTTAAAAACAACAAAACCCACACATTACTGAGAAAAAAAGGACTTGAAAAGATAAATATTTTGTCCCCTAAAATGCATAAGAAGAACATTTTCTCTGCCACCAGTTCAAATTTAAGTTTCAAGGTGTGACATGAAAAATGCACACAACCTTTATTTTTAATAAAGTACTTTTCACCAAAAAGAAAAGTCTTTACTTTAGTCACTGAAATATGGAATGATTCTGGCAAAAGAGCATGAGTCAGCTCGTTGCTGTCAAACTTCAGTATGCATTTATTTTATGTTTTAGCAACAGTAATTAGAATCATATTGTTCTTCCACAGTAACTGGACAGACTGCAAGACAACGGTCATCACATGAGACCTGTCTGAAATTCAGACTACCTTCACATTTGTGAGCTCCTTCCCTCGCTTCCAGAGGGAATGAAAAGGAATTGTGACAGATGCAAACCATGGGAGCCTCAAATCACTGAGATGTGCCAAATGCAATGGGTACCTGAGCCGTTCGTCCTCTTTGCATAGAGCCTGTATACGTAACTACAGAAAAATCAAGGCTGTCTGTGCCTGTATAGGAGAAATAATTACCAAGAAGGTCTTGAGAAAGCCTCAGCTTTCTGAGTAATTCTGTATCCTAATATGAATGCTACCAACAAGAAGCAGTGAAATAAAGGAAGCAGTACAGTACATGAGCAGGGTTGTTTATACCTGAACTGGTAAAATACTATGACTCAGGGAGACTCATCTTAAAACAAAAACCTCATAAACTTGAGAACTGAAAAAGGCAGGGCCTCCAGCAGGTAACTAGCAATACAGCCTAAGCTTCGAAACCTGTAAAGAATTACTGTTTTATAATGTGTTTGCTCAGCTGTTGTGCTTCTGTTTTAAAAAAAGCAGGACTGTGACATGAGACCTTGTTACAGCGTAGGTCTGCCATTATGCCTAACAAGAACTCCGGATTGTGGCCTAAAGTCAGGCCTTTGGAGTATAGCTACAGCAAGTGACAAGACAGTTGTATCCTCAAGATCCTGATTCGAGAGAAACCTGATGTCTTGCGCAGATAAAATGCGATATAGGTAAATGCTTCTCCTTTGGGGACAGAGAGGGGCAGGGTCAGCCTGAAAAGGCCAAAGGCACAGGTAAACCCTGAGCTCTGACAAGACCCATCTGTCCTGCTGGTGAAACAGCACTTGTGATGACGAGGGTCCTGCAACCTGGGACTGGGGAGCTGCTGGTGGGCTGCTGTCAGGCCCTCACCCCAGAGCCCGGGGTGCTTCACCAGCAGTCACTCCTGGTCCCTCTTTTTCCAGTGATCAAGGAGGGAGCAGGCAGCAGCCAAATAAATGGCAGCAGCAGTCCCCTCCGAGGCATCGCATCCCCAGGGGGGACTCATTCCATCACACTGTCACCCCACCTAACGGGGAGGCAGGAATGGTGGTCCTCTGGCACAAGAAGAAACTAAGTGGCCACCCCAGTCAGAAAGATCAGGCACCAGCAATCTGTGGTATGGATTAAGCTCTCCAATAGTACTACTGCATTTATCTATACCAGCAGATCCATGAATGCCCTTTGCACTTCATTTTGCAGTAATAGAAAATCCTTCAACAAGATAATGAAAACAGAGTTTGATTAAGACAGATTTTTAAGGTTCCAGGGGTATTTGTCTTTCTAAGATGGTTTACATTCAAATCTCATCTCCATTATTACTCAGATATCTATTTTAAGGTCAACAGCTAAGCAAAAAAAAAAAAAAAAACCAACCCCAAAACAAAACAAACCTTTGGTTAAATTTTATTTACTTGTTACAAAGAATGAAGTATAGAGATCCCTGCTAAGTTTGCTAGGCCTTCCACCAATGAATGAAGCATGGCTCTGGAGATAGAGTGATCAGATTCCTGACCTGATCCCCATCAGAGGGGTCCCCCAACTTTAGGGATGGTCTAAAAGGGCAGAGTATCAGCTGCAGTTCCAGGAGCCAGTTGCATGGGCAACCCAGACAGACCAAAGTTTGCTGCCCATCAAAACTTTTGAGAAACAATGGAGTAGCCTTCCTCAACCAACAGTCCGGGTCACCTTCAGCACAGCTGCACTGAACAGAGAGCACAGCCAGCCCCAGTGGAGCCAACAGACAGCGAATTAGAGCAGGCTATAAATTATGGTGTTTTCCAAGAAAACGTTACAGTTTGCAGAACGTTCTCTTGTCCAAAGCAGTTAAAGAGACAGTTGTTGATCATGGAAGAGCTTAGGCTTCCTCTCCAGTCCTCAAGTCATATAAAACTCTGGCTGCCACCAGTCTCACTCCATACTATACAGCACATGGATCTAAACTTGTGCACTGAGTATTGCTTTGCATCTAGAAAGCAATTCTTGCACCTGGTTCTTTTGACACCCATTGTATCCTATTGCTATCAGCACAACATTCACTGAATAATATACAGATCCCAAGTGATGTTCTTCCTCCTACAGAAGCATTTTGAACAAAGAAATGGAAAGAGAGCCTTCTAAAAGATGCACTGAAAAGCAGCCAAAATTCAAGGATATGCTTCCACTAACTCTTGATTTATATTATTTAATCCCTTTCAGCAAGAAGAATAAATTGCAACAAAAGTCACACTTCAGTTATCTTGGGGGCTAGTTGTTTAAGATTATTAGAACAGTAAGGCTATAAATATACATCCTATGAAGGTAAGTATCAGCAAGAAAGATG
Organism: Phoenicopterus ruber ruber; assembly: GCA_009819775.1. Classification (NCBI taxonomy): domain Eukaryota; kingdom Metazoa; phylum Chordata; class Aves; order Phoenicopteriformes; family Phoenicopteridae; genus Phoenicopterus; species Phoenicopterus ruber. The sequence goes on from CM020221.1 coordinate 6,374,184, forward strand.
GACAAGTGTTTTTCTCTAAGGCTTACCACTTGTTCAAACGCATAAATCAGTATTTGCTTTCCAAATTCCAAGGCAAGTGCATCTTTGGACACAGCATTTTACTGACAAAGAGAAGACTTTGACAAAAAGACTGCATACTGAAGAGTACATTATTTCCTGACACTTACTGTTTTGCTAATCTCCACCTACTTGATATTTCAGTATTCAAGTTTCCATTAAAATTAGCAGATTTTGAGTCCTTTTGGTTGAAGGGAAGAACAGAAAGCAAACAGATCCCAAGTCACATTGACTATATATCAGTGTCTGCTTCAGCAGCAAACCAAAGGCGAACGCCATGAAACACCAGTAACGTGCAGTGAGCCATCTCAGAGCAAGGCTCCACATTGCAGACAGCTGCTCACCACCTGCATCCTCACAGAGCCACCTTAATTAAAATCTCTCGCCTCCATGATTTAGACTGTTGAGTTTACACAGACTGTTTGCTTCTTTTACTAACTAAAGACTTTCTCAGGGGTTATCATCACCCTAAGGAAAAACTCCTTGCAAATTTACATGTTTTTTACATGAGAAGCTGTTCACAGCGAGAATATTTAAGTGACTCAAGTTGATGTATTAAAACAACATGTACACAAGCAGATAGTCAGAGGCTCCTATTGACACAAAACCAGGTTAGCGCATTAAATTTTAAGGGGAAGCTTGAGGGCCTGAAGTTTTCCTGTCTCTTCTCCAGGAGGAGGAAGCATTTGGGACTGGGTGACAGGGGGAGGAGAGAAATAGAAGAATGTGCTTTTGCAGCTGTTAAGGGCGGGGGGGGGGGGGAATATTTCTGCATACATTTTTGAGGAAGGCAAGTGAGGCTTTAGCCCACCCACTAATTGCTGTCCGTTCCCCAGCAGCAGCCCGCGAGCTACTGGAGAGGATGCAGACCATGCCTCCTCAGCCTGGACCCAGGGCATCAGGCTTCCGCTGAGATGGGACTTGGGAATGAGACATGGCCTTTCCATTGGCCAAGGTGGAGGGGGTCTAGCAGCCCTGCGTCCTCCCTGAAAGCACATACTTGGTTTTACAAAGCTCGAGACTGTGCGAATCAGCCTGTATCGCTCTCAGTTTTCTTGTGCAGCTTCTTTCATGTCCAAGGTAGCCCCTTTCCCTTCCTCATTTATACTATGCAGTGAATACTCACCTGCCTTTGAAGCTGAAAAGGCTTTACATTTGTAGTGAGGCTTCGCCATTTCGGAGAGCATTGCTAACAAACAGCGTAACTGAGGAGCACTTGCACACATCCAGGCCAAGGAGTTTTAGCGTGTGCTGGCACTCAGCCTCCAAACTCCAAATCACGCTCTCAGTTTAAAGATCCCTACCAGCTGTAGCAAACTAAAGATCATCATTGAAGCTTTCCTATGTTAACTTGGACTATGAGTGTATATTGTAACTAGACTAATAATTTGAATTATTAGACTATTAAAACATTATTTGAAATAGCAATAAATTCTTGACTTCAAATATAGTTATTCTTTTATGGCCACCATAAATGCGACTGATGCATTCTTTGCTAAAGAAACAGAATTGTTACACGAAGCTCCTTCACAGAATATTCCACACTTTAAAAAATGGACATGTTTAATTCATCTTTACTATGCGGCAATCAAATAGCTTGAATGAGTGTCAGACTGCCAAAATATACAAGATAAAAAGCCCACCACAGGTCAAAGGCTGGCAGATGGCTGATCCCTTTTAATAGCTGGATTTCCTGTTATTCTCTTAACAGGGAAAACACATAAAAGGACATTGTCCGCATTCATTCGCTGAACTTCATCCATTTAGTCTAGCAGTAGGTTAAGTTGTACAGGGTTCAGTTGTATCCACACATGGACAAAGTTAACCACCATTATCTCATTTCTTTAATTTCGTTCAGATACCACAGCAGTACCTGGTAGGAATCCAAAGGCTACACATGCAGGCCTGTTCTCTTCAAAATCCCTAGGTGAAACAGCACTACTTTTAAAAGCTGTTGGCACTAACAAAGTGTATCAAAGTAATCAAAAAGAAACTAAAGTGGTGTTGCCCTGATGATATCTCTGCTTCTGTCAAGAGCTACTGCAAAATAAAAATGTATAAATAAGTTCACCATATACTGTTTTATTTCTTGCATCTCCAGAGATATTTTTGACAACAGAACAGATTTAATAAAAGATAAATGTTGGTTTCTTGCAACTAAAAAAGAAAAATAGGCTAACTCTTACTTGCCAGGAGGTCACCATTCCTTCCTTTGAAAAGCACTGGAAGTTAAAACCTACTCTAGAACAGCAGCACAAACAACTTCTCAGTGAGTACAAGAGAAGTTGTGTACCATCCCAAAATCCAGAAACAGGCCTGCAGGAAATACTGCTCAGCCTCAAAACTGAATGTCAACATCTTCACTCTTCCACTGTTCCCCCCCGGGGCGCTTCAGACCTGTGCTCTACAGCTCTATCAGCCCCACTAGTCTGCCCTTCCTCTTAGCCAGAGTCCTTCTCAAGCACTCATGGGCTGTGATTACCGGGAGCTAACTCCTTGCTTTAGTGTGCACTTCAGGTCATAATTTCAGTGGAACCACAAGTACACTTGTAGAACAAAAAGGCAACAGCAGAACCACAACCTCAGGCCCTGCAGCCATTAAATTTTACAAGTAGCAGTAATATAGCGGGACATTTTCTCTAATATGTTATGGACAAATTTAGACATCTATCACTGGAATAATTACAAGGAACGTCTAAAAATTAATTACATCTGTATCCATCAGCATATTTATGCCAACACTGTAACCACATGGTATCTAAGCATCTTACAGAATTTATGACCGGAAGAGAGCATTAGTATCATCTTGTCGGGCTTGCTGAATAATACAGGTCATAAAACTATACAGTAATTTCTACTTCAAGCTTGGTGCAGCTAGAGCCTTGTCTCCCTATTAAATAATTTAACAATTTAATATCAAGCAAAGAACAATTCAACACATCCTTAAAAAATGCTTTTTGCCTTAACTGGGAAAATGCATACCCTCCTACATGCAGATTTCAGCAGTTTCAGCACCCAAACGATGGATTATCATTATCAACATGGTTCAAAAACTTCAATACGTACTGTATTTATGTACACTCTTGAAGATCAAGATTGACGAGCAAACTGGACAAAATAACTGCACTGCATAGCGAACAACTTAGGAAGCTGAACATAGATTCTTTTCTTCAGAAGAAATGAGGTCCTTTCCCAAGTTTTAGCATCAAAGGCAAACAATGAAAAGTTACCCTTTGCATGGCGGCTGAGAAGGATAAAGCAACAACTAAAGCACTGGAGAGCACTATGCCACAATGAAAATGGAAGGTGAACTGCATGCACACAAGGCACCTGGCATCTTCCCGGAAAATGCATCTCAAAAGAGACATACCAAATTGTACGAGAGAACAAAACTACTACAGCTTTTGGCTAGGAATCCAAAATCAGAACTGGGATTTATATTTGTCAGTGTGAAGTGATACATGCCGAGGTGTTATAAAACCAAAACACAGCTGTTATTTGTCTGGACCACTTTTTATACTGCCAAGGAAAGCTCTACTGTGCTACAATTAGCAGACATCCCAGAGCTCATTGGGCTTTTAAGTACCAGTATAAATTGCGAAACTTTCCACTAAAGATCACGCTGGATATGATTTACTAAATTTATTAAAATAGGGAGGGAAGATACTGCTTTAGTTAACAGTCTGAAAAGTAGAATTATTAGCGCTCAAGGTGCTAACTGGAGTGAGAAAGCAGGAAACATCTGCCCTTCCTGCTCACGCAGAGGGCCTGAGCAGGAGTTTCCCCTCTCAAAAGCCTTCCTCCAAATCTGACATCTCTCATGCATGGGGCAGAACTGACTGAATTCAAAGCAACTTCTCTCTGTTCCTTGTCCCTTCCCTTTCACTGAGCACGTCAAGACCTCTGTATGGTGAGGAGTACTGCAACTCTTGATTAGTGAGTTGCTTTATCGTCTGAACAGGAAAACAGACAACATTTGGGGCTCTTCCATGCAATTAGACCTTGGTGAGCTAGGGCGCCGCGATTCATACATTCGTGGATGATATGCAAGTTGCTCGGTGACTTCACTGCTTTCAGTTCAAAGTCACTACACCAAGATCATAAATTTCAGCTTCATATGCTGAAATGGCTGATTTTAATGATGCCTTTTGAAGACATCCATATCTGTCTGTATTTGTAGACTTTATAATAACTTCTGCTGCATGCTAGTTGCAGTACCAATAATTATGTTCTTGAGGATGATTTCTTTCTACTTACTAATTAATATTATAAGGAATTATTTGGTCCCATTGAGAATATTCTGAACATAGGGAACTAAAGAATTACTGTTTAAATAAACAACATTTTCTGAGCATAATTAGTTGTGTCATAGGATAATGGTAAAGCACTAAAAAGTAATGACATTTAAAATGTGCAGTTCCTCTCCTTCAGGATTTCCTTGAAATGACCTTGCACACCAGCCTACTTTTTGTGGGGAATCTTTTGATCGCTACAAGATGGCAGTTTACATAGCCATATCTGTGGACTTGCAGCCATTATTACAGCATACAGAATCACTGATTTAGCAAGAACTGACAGTTGCATTTCATAAGCTCCAAGGTATACTTTGTGGGGACAGTGCCCCAGCTCATGTTTGATTATCTGCACATGACACATGCTGAATACATATTGGATGATGGAAGCAGGCTGAATCGATGCCACCAATTTTAGTAGAGGAGCTGATGACATTTGTCACCTTCAGCTGTAGCACAGTTAGGGGCATAAAGACAGCCCTTGTTTTCTTACAATCTGAAACGTCACTAAATTTTATCAATTGTATGGAGTTCCTAGGCTTGTAGAAACGTTTAACTTGTTTATAACACTCCTTGTATAGGTGTCAGCTCCCATTTGATAGACTGGACAAAAACCCAAATTATTAAGCTCAAGTAAAAGTACAAGAATACCCATATCTTTAGCAACAATTGCTAGCAGTTTGCACTACTGTTTGATGCATGCAATAGATTCAGAACAACACATCTGCTTCCTGGCAAGGTAATTTGAGATATTGTACTTCCCCATAGTGGTCTCAAAGGGGAATGCATCACAAATTATATAGAAATTTAATCATACATCTTATTTAGCTTGCTTTCTATATTTCTGTCCCTTCTTGGGCTAAGAATTGATGAGGCCTGATTTGTTGCCAGATACTATCCCCTATCACCATTGGAACTTGTGATTCACAGCTGTATTTTTAATAACGAATAACTTCAAAACGAATGTTTTTGTTGGATACAACCACTGCATCTCAGCGTGTTTTACTGAAATCTGGCAAATTCGATTACACCATCAATTCTATAGATTTCTGAATCTTCATGTAGCACTGCAGACCACATTCATTTCATGAGCCCTTCAAATGTTTTGCTGACATTACGAATTTCTGCACAAGATTCATTTCATTTACAACACAGACAGATTTTGGGATGGTTTCAGCAGTGCTGAGTCTGTGCAGATGCTCTCTCTCTACCTGGAGAGATCCTGTTTACATTTTATTATTGCCAGTGACCTATGAAGCCAGTGGGCTACCACCTGAACAAGCACAGAAACATGAATAACCCAAACTTCAGAAGATTCAGACACAAATCTAGTCTCACTTCAGGACACAAAATCAATGGTTTACAACTCTTAAGAGTTGCCCAGATCAGCAGCCATATTGCAGTTTCCCATGCTGTCAAAAAGTTGAATGTGAACACAGTACCACTGCTTCAATCTCATTGAAAATGATGCATCGAACACACAAGAAGAAAAAAAAAAAAAACCAAAACGACAAACAAACCACCACAGACAAAAAATCCAAAACATTTGGAAGGTATTATACTAAAAACGGCAGAGCAGCAGTAACTGAGAAGGTAGAGAATTCAAGTCAATGAAACAGGCTCAGCCCACCAAAAAATTAAACTAGGTATTGTAAACTGCACAACAATCCGCCTTCTCACATCATTAAAAGCAGTGATAGCAGAAAAACAAGCAAACTGACATTACTGCATTGGATGTATATTTCAGTGACTAGAAAAAATCCATCCCTGTGGAAAGACTGTTATATATTAAAAGAATTTACTACACTATACTGATAAAATAGCCTGACTCAAGTTCTGCTGCCTTGAATGACAGCAACTAACTTACCAGCTCACGTACAACATTGTCACACAGAAAGAATTTTTTTTTTTTTCCATTAAAAAACCAAAAATGATTGTAGCTTGTGTAACGAGGTAGAAACCACAGGGACGCAGAGCAACTCAAATGTAGAAAAAGGGGACTTTCTCTCCTTTGGTCTATTGTTTAAAATGAATTAAACATGATCTAACCTTCACTGGCTTTTCAAACTGTATTTAGACATTTTGTTTCAAGGCTTTGAGTGAGTAACTAATTTTTAAAAAGTATGAAATGTTCCCAAAAGGGGGGGGGGGGGGACGGGGGCAGCGGGAAGAAAAGGGAAGGAAAAAAAACAGACAACATAAGGTAAGAGCTGGAAGATGGATGATTCAACATGATTTCAGACAAGATTTTCCATCATTCCTGTAGTCTTGCCTGCAATACTGAGTACATGACGTACAGACTGAAAGGATCCCACACTTCGTGCAGTGTTACAGCACTCTTACACCAGACATCACAGGGATCATTTGACCTCATATTGCAAAACAAACTCTCTTTTTCACATTATATTTTGTTCCAGTTGAAATTCTGGAATAAATGCAGCAGATATTCTCATTTGCCCATAATTTCCGTGCATTTCTGGCCTCTCAGCTAGTAAAGTTAAGGAAAAAACAGACAAAAAAAGGACATAATGCATCATCTACTTCCCTAGTGTTTCATCTCCCTTGCACAAAACCATGCTATTATCAGTCAAAATGATCAGATCTACAAAAACATAACCTATATTTTTGTATCTATAATAGCTGATACTCTCCAGTACAATCATTAAGCCATTACCCAAGATGATGGGAGCAGAAACACTCTGGGTAAAGGAAGAGGCAGATGGTATACATCCCAGGATCAGCAGGGCAGATGGATCATCAGCCTGGGTTTGGCAGGGACAGCCCTGAGCCACAGCCCGTCAGACGTGCCAGAGACAGGGAGACTCCTGCAGAGCTACTCCCGACCTCCGTGTGCAACTCCCCGGCATGCTACACACACAGGGCACAGAGCTGGACCTGGGCCGCTTGCGCATACTCGCGCCAAAGGAAACAAGCCCTCCCAGCGCAGTCAGGGCAAGAGGAAGTGCTTTGGACCACAGGGACAGGGTTCATACAACCTCCAGCGAGTTCACAAGAGCCCAAACTCTCACCTTCCCAACGCTCCTCCTGAAAGGACGGATGCAGGAGCCAGCATGCTTTCTCTTCCCACCTTGGGAAGCTGTGCTCAGGACTCGCACCTACCACGCCCAGCCTGTACCAGGCTCTCGGAGACAGCCCCCAGCCAGATGCTAATCATTGTTGGAGGGCACAAGGCCATACAGGCAATGTGCATACTCGGAGTATAGCCGATCGCTACAGTCTATTCCCAGCTGTGAAACACCACCTTCTTGTTATGGAAGGACTTCAGTTCAAAGGAAAGCAGTCCTGAACCAACCAGGTTGGTTCAGGTTTTCTTCTTTGCAGAGATAGTGATAAAGGATTTCATGTTGCATCTTACATTTTTTGCTGTATTTATATAAAAATGAATTTTCCAAAAGGTACTGTTAAGCAGAGTTAATAAGACAAAACAGAACATAGAAAGTGAATTTAAATTCAAAATCTTTAATGGAGTGAGTTAACTAATTCAGAGGGTTTCCTGAGCACTCAGATTTCCAATAGGTTTTAGAAATGGGATATGCTTTTGTTAAACCCAATTTTCATTCCATCTACATCAATTTTAGGGAGAGCCACTAATAGTTTTAAATTTGAAATAAAAACTTGCTTGATAAACTCAGACTCTCTTAAATAAGCGTTTTCATCACAGTATATTCATTTAAGATTTTCAGAAATTGTAATAAATGTAACTCTAACACAAATGTCAGGTAAAAAAAAAATCATTTCCATTACCAACTACATTTGCACTGGAGAGTTTGAAGTGAAAACACAACCTGCAAAATATTTCCTATTTATTGACTTTCCTCCTCCTTCTGAAGCTTCAGAAAAGAAAGAAAATATTCTCTCCCCGGTATTTCTACTTTTTTTCCCTTTACTTTTTTCCCCCAGTATATGGAAGAAGGAAAAGTAAAAATCATGTTATGTCAAGCAAAACGACATTTTCACAACTTGCACACTAGAAGTTAAAATTGGTCATCCTAAACTGCTTTACTTCAATTCTTCTCTTGGTGTTTCCACTGGAAAAAAAACAAACAGAGGAAGTAGAATGCAAAATACAAGGACTTGACAAATTTACCTATTTAAACTGCAAAGGTGTTCAGTAACTACAGCTCAAAAGTGAATAAATGAACTACGTTGCTCCTTTTAAAATTTCTGGTCATTCATCTTGCACTACAAGATCTTTGATATCAAATAACACAGGGCTCTATCATAGCATGTAAAACAACTGTTCCATTATAGACGAAGCTCTCAGTATCTTCAGCTAAATAAATAGCTGCTCTATATTACCACAATAGTTTCTTAAATAAATATTTTTATGTTCTAAATGCTCTGTTTCAAGTTTTACATATGCATGTAAAAAAAATTATGATATTAAAGGCAAGCTGATAATTATAAAAACATTACAAAAATGTACACCCTCTCACTAATTTCACCTGCCCACTCTTTATGAATAGATTTGAATATTATAAAGGAACATCTGTTTTACCTGAAATTATAGTAAGAAATTTAGCTGTGGTGGCATTTCATATATCCATAAATTATAAATTACTTGTCATAATGAAGTTTAATTGTTTACCAAACTTTACCCTGCTATCACTTTGCATTTGTGTACAAGTTGATTTTGCTGCCAGTTGATATGTATCTCATTTGCCATGGTTCAGAATGATAGCTCCAACCTCTTAACGGTGCCACAAGCATGGATTATAAGAAAACACTTCCAAAAACAGCTTCCGAAGTACAGTTCTGCCACTTTAAAAGCAGTGTATCAAAACAGCGTAGTAAACCATTTTTGCAGTAAGATAAAAGGCATTTGAAAGGCATTAGAACAGTCATTTAAAAAAAATTAAAATAAGCAGACTTTAAGTACTCCACTATCGCTCACAGCAACCTCAATTCCACCCCCTCACAACCACATACCTGCCGTTTACTACTTAAGCAAAGCAGAGGTAAGGCTCCTGTTTCATGATTCTCTCTCACACTATAATTCTCATCTCCCCCCCCATTTAAGACAGGCAAGGGCGCTGCAGGTTTCTGAGGCTCTAGGTTTTTTGTCCAGAGTCTTTCTTTTATGTCCACTTCCAATTGCAAAAGCTAACCTCTTGATCTAAATTCACGGGATAGCTATCGAGCAAGGGATGGGTGTTTGGTATCAGGACATGACATTTTTGAGTCCTGTACATAAAGAGATGAGTTAATCCCTTGTTCACTGGGAGAACTGTAGCAATCTCCAGTCTGTATGAAAAACAAACAAGAGTTTGGGTTTAGCGTTTGCTTTTGGGAGGGGTCTTCAGGAAAATTCATTGCTTACACATTTGTACACTTGAAGAAAAAGTCAGCAGGTGGGACATTATGAAGAAGTTGGCTGAAAGAACGCAAAGATTAAACACCAGCATTTTTTTGACATTTTCTTTCTTCAGAAAATTCCAGTGTTTCCCTTCTCATTTCTGAAAGAGAACATCCATCCCTTCCACATTTCTGAAATTTTGGACACACAGAAATTCAGATGTCTTCCCAATTCTATGTGGAAGCCTTGCTAGAGCCGCTCCCACTGTCGGGTAGCTGGGTAAAGCTGAACCAGTTCTGTGGGACTACGGAGTTCTGGAACTCAGAAAAAACAACTTCCGTGGCTAAAAGAAGCAGCTTTTATGAAGAGGTATGGAATATAACAAAGCCAGAAACAGCAATCAAAGACATTTTTAAGATCTGACATCAAAAACCTCTGCTAAGCTGCTTCGTTCTGCCAGTGGAGTTTTTCACCCATCATTGGCCTAAGTAGACACCAAAAATAAGATGCAATATTGCCTTTATCTTAAAATATGAAATGCAAATGGTGTGCCTTATGCGAGACATTAATTCTTCTCTATCAACAGAAAACTTCAGAGACAACAGTAAACAAATCTTCAATTCACAGACTGAAATGTTGAGTAATGTGCACAATGTGAAAGGAAATGATTGTTCACTCTCTGTTCCAAAACAAGAACAAAGAGTCATGCAAAATTACAGGAACAAAGTTATTTCCACAATATATAGTTCTACTGTGGAAGTGTTTGTAGATGTACAGTGGTTCAAAAAGGAACTGGAAAAATTCAAAGATGGCACCTTAGTCTCAGAAAGGTCCTAAGCACACAGCCCCGGGTGCTCAGAGAGCGTACCTAAGAGAGACACTGCCTTTCCTCTTCTAGCTGGTCACAACTGCCAATGTCCGACTTGGGAGAAGAAATCCTCCTTTCATCCATCAAATCACACATTTTCAAAAAGTGGAGGTTTTCTCCTTTATAAAAAGCAACAAGAATACATGGATCACAGCCAAACTATTACTTAATATCATTTGGATTAAAGGCCGTAGGAAAACTAGATAAAAGCTAACGAAGGGCTCGCAGCTGAATCCAGTGTATCGTACTCACTGTAGCCTTGATTCAGGCCAGGCCCCGGGCAGACGCAGTATTAGCAGATGGTCTCCTAATGTCAACAGATGATAAGCAAGCACCGCTCTTGCCCTTCCAGACCTCTCTAAACCTTCTGACACTGTTAATCAAGCAACGCTGTTGCCCACTCTAAAAGGTTCACAGGAGTCAGGGGTGATTTGCTAGAAGTGAGAAGCGCCCTATATGACCATACATTAACAAGACACTTAACAGCATGGGCAAGATTACCTAACAGAAGCTGAATCCAAGCGAAAAAAGAATGCTGTATCGGAGAACAGAAGAAAAAATTCACATCGATAACGCATTTGTTTCAATGACACAAATTTGTTGAGAAAAGGAGCTCTTGGACTTACTGTTGAAATTAAGCTCTCACAAAACAGTAACACTTAAAAACAATACTGACAGTGCTGCTTGCGGTAACTGGAAATAACCTCTTGGTGAAGAACAGTCTGGCCTCAGCTGTGACCTCTTAGTTTCTTTTATTCAGGAATCCAGCATTTCTGGCATGCATCCTTCAGCCCTTTGAAAACTCCAGAAGGAACAACATAATCTTGCTCTCTACTTTGGCTTCCTACAGAACACTAGAGTAGGCTCAATTTTTATCTTTAAGGCATTCAGTGGCCTGGTTTCTGGCTTCAAAACATGTTGGAAATGAGCTCCTCAGGCATGAAAGACTTCAAAGCATGGAGAGTAGAAAGAACATATATCCAGGGCACTGTTTCCTAAGAGGTCAGTCCCAAACTGGAACAAAAGACCAGCCCTGCCCTTTTCAAGAAGGCTGAAAATACATTTACTTAAAGAGACAAAAAATAGGAAGCAATAAAAAACAAAACCTGGCAAGACAGGAATTAGTTACAATGAAGGTGAAACGACTTAGTCATACTATTTGGCACAAAACTCCCAGGAATAAGTGTATTGTGAGAAAAGCGGGGAAAGAAACCATACAAAGCATCCTGTAAAAGAAAAGAAATCTCTCACTGTCTCAGCATCCCTCTCTTTGTAGCATAGATTTCTGGCTCACATTGGAAGCATCAACTGTAAGATATTGTGAGGATCAAGGTAGAAGGCCAGGTCATAAAACAGGAAGCCAAACTTACACCATTGGAGTTATGGTCTTCAAATGTTATGTTTCATGAGGAACTATAAATCTGCCTCAAATTTTATTTTTACAACCACTTATTGCTGCCTCAAAAACATATGCACGAAGTTTTCAAGGTTCAACCCTACAAATACTGAGAGAAAGAAGAATGATTACTAATTTACACTGAAAACTATTGTTAGGTATTCCTTATTTTCCCCTATAAAAGCTATGAATTAATTTAGGAGATTATATTTTAATGCTTCCTTATGTCAACCATTTTCATGTCACCTGTTATTGGCTGCTCTTGGCATTGACCAGCAATTGAGCACTAAATAACTTCTGTTTACCTGTAGATTTTCAGTTTCTTTTTTCCCCGGTTACTATTGACTCCAGTCTCGCTTGTGTTGACAGATAATTTGCCATTAATCATGCACTTTGAGTATTCTCTGAGCTCAGCTGTCTCACAGAGATCAAGTTAAGGAGAAGTTAATGATATGAACATACTGAAAAGGAACAAAAAAGCCAGCAAAATAGTCTCTACTGTCACTTTCTCTAAGAGGTAAAGGAAAATACCTGGAATTAGCAAAAGGATGGACATGAAGCAAACATGGTGGGGAGAGGGAAGGAAGATGTCTAGAATTGATTCTATTCTTAGTGGTCAAGTGATCCGTATCTATGGTAATAGTGGTAAACATTGATTTTAAAACATTTCTAATATTTTTTAGTAAATCGCTTGTATTTTCTTGTGATAATATTGCAACATTTGAGGGAAGCATCCCAATAAACCCATTAATGTATCAGACATCACTTTCAGAAAGCATACAGATCTCAGAAAACACATACTTGCACATCCTTGAGTCTTCCCTTGCTGGATGGATTCAGTTCCGTCACTTCCCCCAGCTCAGCGTTAATGCTCCCCAGCTCGGTTGTGCATCCCACACAACACTCATTTTCACGCACAGTCGCACACGCATCACTGGGGAAAGAGTTCTGCTCTTGGCACAGGAGACACGCATGCTCCTGTCAGTTGGCTGAAATGCCTAAATCTGACAAAAAGGGAACCTCTACTGACTGCACACCCAGGTTACTTTTCTGGGCAAAACATTTTATCCTTTCACTACAGTCCTGTTCACCAGTAAACTTTCAAATGTTCTTTGCAACTTGTATAACTTTTCCCTCCCAATAATTCCATGGCCTGCAGGCAAGATGGCAAAGCAGTTCTTTACTATCATTTTAGTTGATTACAAATGTCAAAACACAAGCTATACCCATTAAGAGATTTTGCTCTGCAAAAGTCTTTCAGAACATCAGCCCAAACCAAGCCCCACTGACGCCACTTTACAGTCAAGCCTCTTGTACTTACTTGCCTCACTACTTTTTAGGGAGGTGCTATGAAATGCCTTTCCAGGGTCCTGAAGGGAAGCGTAAAGCAGGGGATTGCTGCACAGAAGACAGCGTGCTCAGGAGGCAGCACACACTCTCAGCGCTACAGCACTGCAGCTTCAGAGCATGTGGCCCTCAGGGCAGGACCTGCTCTTACTTTGGTTCATACCACGGTGTTGCCCATTCCACCAGCACACGACAAAATAAACTTGGTTCTGAGTACTACCTCCCCAAATCTGCTCTTTTATTGTAAGATTTGCTTCTTTTTGTAGTATATATCTAATCCATGCACCTCCAAACAGACTGCTGTGCCTGGGAACACAACTGCCATGCACCTGGTCGTGCCTCAACTGGGATTACAGGTAGGAAGAACACGTTGGCAGAAAACACAGGAAGAGAGGGGATTTTTTTGGAGGAAGAAGGTGTGGAGAGGGCTGGGTTTATATTACAAAGAAAGACTCAAGTTAGAATAATTCCTTTCTTCTACAATACCTTTCTCCCATCTCTGCTTTTTGCCAATACTGTAACAAGAAGGGAGATGAATTTCACCTTGAGATATCTGACAGCATGCTAAAAGAGAAAGATCCAGGGCATGCTGGATTCAGATTCAGACACTAAAACTGTAATCAAAAGAAAGGATTGTTCTTGCTTCAGGCTGTGAATAAATTCCCCTTTTCTGTCACTTAAATTATTATTGTTGTTTTTTTTAAATTGTGCATACACACGGATATTATCTAAAACTAAATAAGGATTGTTTCCAAAGGCCATTCCTGCAAGATGTCTATCAATTTCATATAAAATAATTCTGGTTGCCAATGACTCAAACAAAAAATATGCACACTGAGGCCATGAGAAAAAGAATACATCACCTTGGACTTGAAAAAAGAAACAGCTGACTTTTCCACTTCAGACACCTTACCTGACCTCTGCAGAACTCTGGCAAGATTGACCTGTCTTTCTAAGGTCCAGTCTGGAAAGTGGAATAGTCATTGGCCTTTCTTACAGGGAAGTGTCAACTCCATTCCTGCAACTAGTTTTAAAACTAAGGCACGTGTATATGTGCATATGCACGTGGATACACACACACACAACGCATTTTAGCTGGGTAGCTTTTACAATTTTGCCACTCCATTAGGCTATAATAGCTTTGTTTGGATTAATTGTCAAACAAGCCAAGTCTTGTGCCTCTTGGTAACAAACTTTTCTAAAGTTGGAAAACATTCTAATAAGCTAAAGCACATCACATCAAAAGCCTACACAGTGCTAAATTAACATAATGTGATAAGATACAATGTGACATAACATCTTCATAAACTTAAGCATGTCAGAAAATAAAATATCTTTCTATCAGCTTATTCTGAATCTAATCCATATTTAATCAGCCAAATCACTAGCCAGCAACTTTGAAAATTCATTTAATGACACTGTCACCCATTGTCTGTGGTGACCCAACTAGAACTATAGAAACAAGGTTAACAAAACACCAAGAGCGAGAATGTTTAAGTCTTCAGTAGCTCTCCATGAGTGAACTAAAAGCCCATTTTCAGGGCCTGGCATATTTTATCATGAATAGAACGAATACTTTGGTGATTATTGTGTGCACAAAAAGCTAAGCATATTTCTTTTTAAAAAATGCCATTTTTCCTCTGTGTAGAAGATAATGCAATGCACAGAAACAGCACAATAACAGAATTTACTAAAATCAAAAATACAGTAGGTGACGATTCCACGGAACAAAAGATTTGAAGCACGGCTGAAGTCTCTGAACATCCAGAGCAAGGCCAGGATTTTTATCATCCAAGTCTGAAAAATATTGCTGCAACTGTGACTGGAATACACTTTTTAGCCAGTTAAAAACATTTTTGCTAGAATAAGATTCTTCATGGTATCTTAGCAATTTTAATCTAAACAAATGCTGAGTAGCAGAATGGCATGAGCATAACCCCCTCAAAAATATTTAAAGAAAACAAGAAATATTTTGCCACTTGTTACCATCAATGCTTTTCAACATATCTTAACAACGGAGGACCTTTCTGGACTTTAGATATGGTCTGTCAGACATTCCCCTCTGCCTCTTTTTTTTTTTTTTTTTTTTTTTTTTTTTTTTTTTTTTTTTTTTTTAAGGAGTTACACTTGTATCAAGGAAAAAAAAAATAATTTTTCTAGTCACAAACATGTTGGAGGCAAGGCACTTCTCCCCTTAAAAACAGATACATGCACGTGTAAGTACATTCAGGCAGCTTTTGCTTCCAGTGAAAATTCTTTCAAGTGAAAAACCAAACTACTTCCTGAGCATTCATATGTCCTTTTTCTGAAGCACCACCAAAGTCCCTGGCTATATTCAACAGTGCTGCCATAGCCTACACAGTGAACTACAGCACATTCATCAGCTCAGATCCTGTCAAAACTGACAGAGAGCACCAATTTCAGTGTCAATGAAATTATTACATAAAACTTCATACACCAGCAACAGCCCAAAAGGGTGCTGTTTATCATGTGAGAGAATATAGCACAGGAATACGGTTTCTAACACCAAAGAACCTCCAAATGTCATCAATTTTACTAAAATAAAATTGAGTGGCAGAGGTATTTTCTTATATCTTCATGACTGTGCTTATCAGTAGTGTTAATAATAGTGTTCACCTAACTAAACTAGCATATTTTAAAGGGTAGAGTATAGGGAACAGCAACCCCACTAAAACAACAGAGTTCTCCATTTCAGGCATCGTCTATTCCATGTTACTTAACCAGTAGGTGCTCACTGCTTCAATCTCTCTAATTTAAAGAGTAAATCAAATTAAGGGGAACAAATTGGTCCTAGCTCTATGAGGTTTAATTTATATAGAAGCTTGTTTAAAATCTGCTTGCAAATCGCATAATATTATTTGGAGGGGGGAAGCTCTGTTTGGATCAAAGCAGTTAACAGCTTCTCCAGTGTTATGTTCCGGGGTTTCCTCTAGATGAGCAGAGCTTGCCCATAAAGTCTAGTGATAACTGAAGCAGAAAACAACTCTTTTGTTTAAATTCAGAAATAATGAGATTCACTGAGCTTTAGCAGATACATCTAGGGAAATTGCAGGGGCGGAGGAGGAGGGGCAGGACAATTTGAGATTTTAAGTGAAACAACTTGCTTATTCAAAATTAAATACTGTATCAACTCTTCCTAGCACAAAAAAAAAAAAAGGTGAATATTGGACAATTATGTTTCATCAGATTGTTTTAAATGACTTCTCAATGAGGAAGTATTGAATAAAGTGTTCTAAGCACTATTTAAATGTTTCACCCAGAAATATTTAAGATCAAATAATTTCAACTGAGGTGGAAGGAAGAGTTAAATCTATGACAAATCATTCTGGCTCTTACAAAAAGAATTCTACTAGCAGAACAGCTTTGCTGACTGCCTCCAGTACTAGTAAGCAGGTGGAACCGGGGGTTAAACAATAAATTAAGTATTTTGGATTTCCATTGACCCTCCCATTCCTTGATATGTGCCAATTAACTTCCTGGATTATTGCACATCACTGCAATAATTTTTTCTCTCTACTGACCTCTGCAATACTCACTTTGAAAACAGCACATGGAAATAGTGCAGTGAAACCCCGTTACCTCTTGGCATTGTGGGACTGACAGGTTAGAGAACGGGACGCTTGCTAAGGTCTCCCAGTCGCTGTACTTTAAGGCTGCCAGAGGCAGTGGTGCAGAATTCATTGCTGCATGCCAGACCCCCCCCCAGTCAGCACTATTGCACAGCAGGGGGTGACGCAGAACTGCCATATTCCTTTCGAAACTGTGTTTATTACAATTGCTTAAAAGCTGAGCAGATGGATTATAGTAAGGAAACCTCCTGTGCTTCTATTGTCTAAGACGATGGCCACTGCAGCTCTCAGCTCAAACTCCTTCCCAAAAGCAAAAAAGACAAAGAGCAAAGGATATGCCCCCTTTTGATGCCTTCTCAAGTGGGACTGCCCTGGCCTTGTTTAGGAAGGCTTCACTCCCTCATTTCCTGTGATTGCAGGCAATGAAGCCTTCTGTTTCCCTTCTCCCCAAGGCCCTTGACTAACATTGCTGTTGTATACCTTGCTTAACACATCCCTGACCTCAGGCCACTTTCTTCTGTTATAGCCTTCTGAAGAAACATTTGTAAGACCTTGAACAAATATCACATTCTAGAAATATTAAATCCCCCCAGTCTTCCTAATGCTGCTGCTTCTTCCCTGAGCACCAGGAAGGCTGATGACTGTATTAACTATAATCCTTCCCTTTAGAAGCAACCGCAGCAATAACAAGCAGACATTTATCAACCCCACTCTCATTAACTCAGGTCTGTCATTTAAGAACATACTGAGCACAGAGTATCTCTCAGCAGGTTTTGGTGGACCTCTGAAAGGAATCCCGCAGCAGCTATTTCCATGCTTCACCGACTATATTCTCCCCCATCAAACCCTTAGGTACTGTTTAAAAAGCAACCCCTGACCTCCTACAGGTTAGCAGACTAGGATGACCGTATGTGTCTTCCGAGATTCTGGGTAAGAGATATTTCCAAGATGCTTAGGAGCAGACGCTGCCTTTGGAAGAAACTGTTTTTCCATTGGAAAGTGCGTACCACTGACAGCTAAGCTCTTATTAAGACAGGACCTGTCAAGGTGATCGTTCTTGTCACAATCACAGAAGGACTGTCTGCAGAGTTCAATGACCAGGACTCTACCCTGAGCACGGATGACTCGGGAGCAGCACAGCTCCTGTCTCTTCCTTGAGAAGAACTATTTGCCACTTCAAGTCATGGTCCTCTCTCTAGTCAATAAGATCAGTTTTGAAATTAGGAGAAAAACTAGTTTCGCAGATTTTGTGAAACTTCTATGGCTTAGAACACACACTCCAGTTAGAATTTGTGAGGTTAAAAAAAATAGCTAGCTAACTCTTTGTAGACCTACTAAAAACAAATTCTTTGATAGATTGTGCTGGGGTTTTTTTTGTTGTTGTTTTCTTAAACATGAAGGGATTGGAAGAGAAAGCAAGCTTTTAAACAGATTTTCCAGGTTTAATCTCCCAAATACTTTTGCCAAATGCATACTGTGATCAAGTGGGTTAATCTGCACCATTTTATAGGAGAATATATTTGTATTACTCAAAATAATGAATTTTTTTATTTATTGGGAATTCTTGCTGTTGTCCTCATACTCCTGGACTATTTGGAAAAGTTCCATGCTTCTGGGAGTGAGGAGGAAGGAAATGGCTGAAAGGAAGAAAACAAGAAACCTGAAACATGTCATCAGGTTTTCAAGAGAGTAAACCCATAAATTTGCTGGGAAAGGGACGCTACAAGAGACCAATGGTGACTTTGATGAATGCAGCAACAACGCCTCCTTCCACCTCTTCCATGGCTCCTTCCCCTCTTGCCTAAGGCATGGGATTTCTACCTTTTTCTCCAGATGCAGAGGTTCTCCTGGACTATGTCCCCCTTTCCTCCAGGCAGCCACCTGTCCCTGCCACCAAACAGCCGCCCCTGTTCATGTCACTGTGTATCTTGGGGCAGGCTGGGATCTTCCCCTTTACCTTCCCTCTAGCAAGAGAGAACACGCAGCTCAAGCAGATTGCTGCTGCAAAGCTAGTACAGGGACAGCTGCAGAGGATGCACACACACGCAAATACCCACAGACACGCAGGTCTCCTGACTGCCCTCCCAAGAGGACTGGCTGGGCAGGAGACGCGAGCAGCCTGCTCAGCTGAAAGCAGCCAGTCAGCCCTCTGGCACACACCAAGCTCCCCTCAGTCTGCCAGCTCAGGCAGCTGTTTGGCAGCCAGATCCCTTGCAATGACGTTACTAAGTAATATGAAGATGATATAAACCATTCTTTTGACATACAGAACCTGCCTGAGGTGGGGTTCTAATGAACAAAATAGAGTAGGTAATTCTTATAATATTAATATTTATACAGTATTAGAAGACTTAATTTGCAAATAAAGCATGTCTCTCTGATGCATCAAGTAACGTTAGATTAGTAAACGAAACAGGGATTACCTGGTATGCCGTTTCCTCTGCCTATTCAAACGGGCGAGAGCAGGATGTGATAGTAGCCTTTTGTTCTTTGAGACAAGCTGTAGCCACGCTGCCTGACAATCCTCACCCTCATCCTCGCCTCTCCCCCAAGCCCATGAGCTTGCTTTTGTTTCCCAAGCATGGCAGATTTGCATACAATTTGCCACATACAAAGCCCACTGATATAGCAGGTGATTTTCTAATGGCAACAACTTTAAATCTTACTAGCACAAACACTGCTGGCCTGAGCCCAGCTTAAATCAGTGTTGTCTGCAACCAGCAGCATGAAAAGGTTCTCGCAACTACTCTGCGCTATCAGCTTCCCTAGCCTCTTTAAGAAACTGATTTTCAGGATTTACATTTACTAAATCCATACAAAGTACGTTGCTTTCCCATGCCTTGTTAGCATGACAGTTTTTTACTGCATTCTTACAGATGACTGGTACCTTGATGACAGCTGAGACCTTACTTGAGCAGACAACCTAGGAAGTTTACAAGCACAGTGAGCTGCATGTTTCCCTAGTGTCTCCAAGTAGATTTATATGCTTTGTCTATTAAGAACGAAAACCAAGATGCTGTTCATCACCAGAGTGTGGCTTCTGTGACTAGCTTTCATAAGAATGTGAAATGACAGACACTTCTGTTCAGCCCTGGTCATACTTTGTGCTGCATGGATGTAAAAAGGAGCACCAGGATTCTGGTCTTGGGTACTGCCTCCAAGCTCTCGGAATAAGAGAGTCCAACCTCAATTGTTCAGTTTCTAAGTGACTTACATAGTGGTGCAAGTGGGTACAGGACACATGAAACTGCATTTTGACAGCCAAGTGTGGATTAAGCTGCTTGCAGAGATGCAGACAAAGCCAGCCAGGTGAAAGAGAAAATACAGTTTGTCAACAACTTAAGTGGCAGTGGCTGAGGACAGATTGTGTGAAGTGCCTCGGTAACTCGGTAAGTTTTTTCTTGCCCTCATCTACAATTAGTCCCAGTGTGAAAGAAGGAGGAGAGAAGTTAGGGTTGCAAGCAGTCAAGAATTTTTCATACACCACTGACACTTTAATCAGACTATTCTACAGGCACACCTAGAAAACACTGTAACCAAAGTTGTGGAAGGATAGTCCAGTGAAGGCTCTGGCATTCAAAACTTTTAAAACAAAAGCAACAAAAAGTGTTTCTGCAATTACAGTCCAGAAAAAAAAACAAAAACCACCCAAACACAACAAACACCCACACCACCAAAACTTATTCCCTAATGCACTTCTCTTAGTTCCCCACTTTCAAAGCCTCCAAGTAACAAAAGCTAAGGAATCCCTTGCCAGCTAAGCCATTATCTCAGTCTACTTCATTTCTGGTCTTAAATATCCAACTATTAATTCTCTTCAGCTGGTTTTCTTTTACTTTAAATCTCTCAAGTGGAGAAGAATCAAAATAATTCATATTTCTATCTATTTCCTTTCTGCCTCCCAAATGACATCACCTTGTTTTTTCCTAGATACAGATTATATTTTTTTAAACAAACCAATTAAAAAAAAAGTTTCAAAGGCAGTAAAAATGAGGGTTTACCTAAAAGCATGGAAGAAGCAAGGGGGGAAATAAACCCAGAAAATTCAAAACAATTACTTCAAAAGTTCTCCATTTCCTGAGGTAAAAGTTAGGTTTGAACTTCTTTTTCTTTCATACAGAAAATGATCATTTACTTTAGGGGTAAATATAGAACTGAATTATCTATAGTTAATAATTTCTGAGATAAAGATTACAATACTAAATGGTCTTTTTTGCATCACAAAGCCTTACTCTTAAACTGTGAAGTACACAAGAGATTGCTTTCTAAAAGAATACTCAGGGATCATATGGGAATTTTTCCATTGAAATTACCTACATAAGCAGTTATTCAACAAGCAAAAATATTTGCAGGGTCAAGCCCTGAACTAAAAAAAAAAAAAAAAAAAAAAAAAAAAAAATCTACAAAGCCCCCTTTAGAAATTCACTGCAGGTCTAAGAAAAAGAAATTACTTCACTTGGTGTTTTTTCAAGCATGTTGATGTTTTTGCATCACCTACAAGAAATAAATCATGACAACCTCCACCTACGTGATCTCATTTCATTTTTGCTTTTGATGACAGAAATCCAACATCCCTGCTCATAACACGTTATACCCTTGTGATGCAGTGGGAGTTTTGAGCAGATAATGACAACTTGGAGAACACCCAAAGCACAATGGAGTCAATAGCAGTGCAGATATGGATTCTGAATGTGGAAGCTGTCCTGCTTCTGGGACTAGGTTTTTGTTAGCGCTCCCCGAGCACCCTCTGTACAAGCAATCACACCCCCCCCAAGGCATGCACAAAAACCTAGTCTCAGAAGTACAGCTTTCACATTCACCAGTCGATCCTGCAAGGATAAAGCTAATTCCCAGCAAAGGTCTTGTCAGAGACTGAGTATACATAGTTCTTACTTCAGTGTAGCTAGATGAGATCGTTGTTTATATTTCCTACATGGGATTTACCTCATAAAGTTAAGAACACTTTCTTCACCTCCACTGGGATTCTATATACAAGCCAGATATTTTATAGGTTTGAAAAAAAGAAAAAAAAAAAGAAGCAAAAAGAAAATTCACTCCTCTTTGCAGTGAAAACTCACACGTAGTTTGCATTTGAGGAATGGAAACGATTGCTCTTCACAAAGGAGATAAACGGTTCCTGACCGCTACAGAAGAGTTGTATGTGTCAGATTTGTTAATTCGTGAGATTCTGGCCCAGTACAGAAGTACATTTCCCATACAGACTTCCCTCACTGTTTTATATAAAACTACTTAGTTCTTCACTGATTTTCCTCAAATTTTGACAAGCTAGAGCCTATATCTAGTCAGATAGCACACTGTGATCTGACCCCTACCGTTGTTCTTCTTTGTAAGAAAGGAAAATCAGGTGATATTTGCTGACCATTGAAGGACAAGATGGCTCCTACATGTTATAAGTCAACATGCACAGGCAGATTTCTTTGTCTCTTAGCAGTTGTCATCAAATAGGTTACTTCTACAGATAACTGCAAAGTACCTTTAGAAGCTGGTGCTCACCACACCCCTCCAGATCACAGGACAGGGCTCACGCTGGAAGTGCAGGGAGAACGGAGCTCTCTCTTTGCCTGTAAAGAAGGCAAATGGTGAGGAGAATTCAGTCGCATAACCAGCATTTCCTGAGCAAGGGGACTAAATACAGTCATGTGTACATCAGAGAGAAAAACAACCTGGAAGACAGTGAAAGTCAGTCATGCTGTTTTCCTGGAGGGAAGTAGAAGGATGGAGCTTCACTGAAGCCACAGACACTGCAAAGACAATGGCCATGATTTAAGAATTTAAATATCTTACTGTTGTTTTTACTCTGTACTTACTCCTTTGCAAACAAGGAGGATTTCATGAGAGAAACACTTGGCTTGTATCACTTACCCAGACTCTGAATTTTGGGTCATCACTCACAACAGAGTTGTTTTTTATCATCTGTTGCATCTTACTTCACTTAGAATTCAGAAAAGCTGCTCTGTTCACAACGACATCTACACAAGTTTAAGGACATTCTGAAGTTCCATTGAATTAGCACTTAAAAGCACTATTGGCTTTAACTTAGTTTTGAACCGTTCCAGATAGAGCTCAATTTAACCAAATGCCAAAGCAATTTCATGAAGTGGGTCTTATGACTCTCTAATTGTGCCTCACAGAGTGCCTACAACAGCACATTTAGCTGCCAGCTCTCCAGACCAGCCTTGGACTTGTACTTTACATGCATCCCAGGGTTTTAGTGGAAGAATCTAGGACAGGATCTGGAGAGCTACCATGTGGGGATGCCAACATAATCCAAATCTCAGTACCTTAGATGACTACTGCACAGCACTCACTTATTTATTCTCACCTATCATCAAGAAGAAACACTAGTATTTCATCATCATTTTGTAAAGAGCATAAAAGGTTAATGGTCAGACTAAGCAGAGAACAGTTATACCAGTGTATCTGAGATTTTTTCATTATAGGTGGTATGAGTGACAGTATTTCATAAGATGTGCAAATTATGACTCAAAACCCTGAACGCCAACTTAATTTAAAGTGTCTAGATGAAAAATTCAACTGACAAGTGCCATTCATCCCAACCAAATATCTTCCACACTGTTAAGCAAATGACAAGATAGTAAAGCAAAATGGAATTTAAGCAGTGTTTTTCCTTCCCATTCCAGTGAAGCACAAAATCTGAATCCCACTTCTGCTCTCTCAACGACTTCTGCTAATACACCATTGATCAGGCACTTCAAAGAAGTTTCATTAGTTTCAAGTAATACATTCATTTACATTTTTTCTTCTTGGCTGCTGTTCATTTGGTCTTCAATATACTATACAATATAAAATTGTCAGGATATTACTTAACACTTATGCCATAGTGAAGGGTATGTTAGAAAAAGAGAGCTTTTCACAACTGAGTTGATTTTCATGGAAAAAAACCTGATTGTAAGCAAGTTGAATAGGGAAGGGAAAATACTTCTGAAGGATTTCAAGAGGTTAAGCCCGTGTTTTACCTTTCACCATACCACGCCAAGCCCTCAGTGGATACAAATCACTGGAGGTCTGTTTCAATCAACAAAGCCTGTTCAGAAATTGGCCTTTTTCTCTCCCTCCAAATACTGCCAATAGCCTGGGTACATGTGTTTGGTTTTCTTCAGATCCCCTTCTTCAAATTCAGCCTTAAGAGAAAGCTCAGAGAATCCATTTGAATATACCTCAAACTCGGAGTATTCTAGTGGATTTGCATTTGCTCACAGAATCCCAAGCTTTAAAGCTGCCTGTCGGGGGGGGGGGGGGGGGGACACCAAACCAACAAAGAAAAAAACCCAAACACACAAAACCAACCCAACAAACCTCCTCCTAAGTCAAAGGCATAAACTCAATTTCCTGACACATAGTAACAGTTTTCCAGACCACCAGCTTTCAAGCAAACCAAATAACCTTTTTTAATACAAACCTGAGGTACGATCCCAGGTATTTTCTAGAACACAGACTAGCCCTGCCCAGGTTTTGCAGGCACCGAAGCCAGTCCCAGCCACCTCTCTCTGTTGCTCACTACTGCCTGTGCACTCGGCAGCCATTTATGCGTTATTTTTGAAAGACACTTCCCTCCTTGAGGCGCAGGGTCTCAAGACGAAGCCCCAGGAACCCCTTCGGCGCACGAGCTGGCAGGTGGCTCTGTCGCCGCTGCCCGTCAGGCGCCGCCGGCCCCGGGGCCGCCCTCCTTTCCCTCACAGCGCTCGCCCCGGGGCCGGGGCCGGGGCCGGCACGGAGGCGAGGCACAGCCCAGCCCCACCGGCCGGCAGCCACCGTCCTCCCACACAGCAAAAAGCAGCCGACCGACCGCCACCGAAAGCCTGCTGCTAAACGCCTTCCTCTTTGTCTTTTACCTCAAGCAAGGACCTGCGGGGGCGGCGACAGAGGTTAAAGGAGGCGCCGGCCCCGGGGAGGAGGCTCGGCTGGCGGCGGTGCACGCGCTCCGGCACCTGCGCAGGCACGTGCAGCGGGTCACGCTTGCAGCGGGTCACGCTTGCAGCGGCCGCCCGCCCGCCCGCCCGCAGCAGGGAGGCCGGCGAGGCTGCAGCCCTGCTGACGGGCGGCTTTAGCCTCGCTAAGCGAGGTGCCAAGTGGGGCGAAATTGGCGTTTAAAAACACAACAAGCAACTATAGAAACAACTGAAAGCATAAGGGCTGCCGTGCGCAGGGAGGCGAGTCTAGATGCCTCTTGAGCTTGAAGAAATCAGGCCCATGAGGCTACTCCTTTTTTTTTTTTTTTTTTTTTTTTTTTTAAGGACACCTCTTCTCCAGTTCACAGTTCAAGGAAGATTAAGGAGCAGCCAACACCGGCAAGTTAAGTCAGGGGAGCACCTCTCCTCCAGGCACATCACAACACGGAGCGGAAGCAGAGCTGGTTTTGGAAGTGGGAAGCAAAACCATCTGGTTTGTAACAGTGACGCAGAGATAAAAGCGTAGGCTGGCTTTTGCGCTGGCTGGTCGGGGATGTTTTGACCTGATAGTCCCATGCGATGGTGGGTGCTTTCAGCAGCAGGAATCGGCTCTGAAGCAGGAGGGAGCGTTGCTCGTGGGCGAGTGGAAAGCGCCCGACCCAAGGACAGCGAGGTTCAAAGCAGGTAGCTCCTGCGCGGCAGGCAGGCACTGCCGACTGTATGACTAGGGAATGAATGTGGCTGAGTGGCTTTAGTGACAGCTGAGGAAGACGTGAAGGTGTGGGGGTACGGATGGAGCGGTAAACCTCATTTAAAAAGATGAGAAGCAGGAGTGCTCGCATCTCTTTGAATATATCTTATTTAGAAAGAGAACGGTTGGGACTGCTGTGTGCTCCTCCAGTCCTGTCAATCACACTGCTGCGTGTGGCCAGGATGTGACTGATACACCCTGACACAACACATCAAAATGCCAAAAAAAATTGAAACATAGGAGTGTTTTTCTCACTAAAACTGTGGCAAGATCATGTTATTTTGAAATGTCATGATCTTCTAGGGAAAAAAAAAGTAATATTCAGAAGAACTTTTTTTTAACTTATGAGGCAATAATTACAAAGTTGGACAACAGCATGAAAGCCACCATCTTTTCATCCGATTACTCCACACCTCCAACACAGACCATGAAAAGCTACCAGGATAAGAAAATAAATCCTCATATAATCCACTGCCTCAATGGTATCTCAGAAAATAGCATGGAAACAAAGTAGGAAATCTGCTGGGGTACTGAGGACCAGGACAGTGGGACTCCTGGGGGAGAACAGGCTCTCGTGTAGCCAGAAAAAGCACATGAAAACATCTAGGTTTTCGCTTCAAAGCCATGACCATACTTTGGGTTTCCTAGAGGGTTAATTTACCAGCATGCAACCTGAGACTCCAGATTTGTAGGAGCTAATTAACAAGGTATTCTTAAACACATTAAGAAGTTCAGTCTACAAAGCACTCTTAAAATGAAACAGAGCTTATCAACCATTTGTACATTCAAATTTATTTCAAAGATGAAGAAATCAGGCTTCGAGAATGAATGCTCTTCTGGTGGCTTTGTTTCTATAGTGGGTATTTATACCGACTGTAGAAATGTCCCATATCTGACATTTATGATTGCAATTTTTATATGATTCTCGTTTGAAAACTAACAAACAAGCACCCTCGGAGAGAAGACCAATAGCAACACATCATAAACATGAGAAAACATCACTACAAAAGCCCATCAATAATGATGTCAGTACATTCTCCCGAGGGCCTGGTCCTCAAGTGCCTCCTCCCCTGGCTTAGCACCGTTAGCTCTGGAGGACACGCATTCACGCCTATGTTCTTTAGTAAGGGGGCCTCACACTGCGGGCCCCCTTGACTGCTCACATTGCAGGCAGCTGGTGACACCCTTGGGAACGACAGCATCCCCCAGACGCTTGTGGCAACCTCATCATGCCCTCCAGCCACTTACCCCATGTCCCACGCATCTGCTCCACTGACGGCCGCCCCGTAACTCACTGCAGCCCTCTGTGGGGTGCACTACCTGTCCCCCTTAGCCACCAGCAGCATTTTGCCCTCCCACAGCCCGTCAGGATGAGGCAGAAGGGGCTGCCGCCCACCTGCCTTGCAGCTATCCCTGCACAGGGGTGCAGACCATCTGACAGCCAGCAGATGCTTTGCTTCAGCTGCTCTACTTTGGCAGGGCTTTAACAGAGGGAGTCAGCAGCAAACTGGCTTGCATTAGCTTGCGAGAGTGATTAGGGAGTAATCAGAATATCTCGGAATACATACGGACCTTCCTTACACCAGGGAGGGCAGTTAAACGGGTAGGCTCATCAGAGGCAGAGCCCTCTGCCTGCACGCTCCCAGCTGAAGATTAACAGCCACTCTACGCCTGCTTTCACCCGGCTGTTGTACGCTCCTGTGCGAGGGGAGAGCAGTGAGCCATCCTTTTTCTGCCTCAAAAATTGAAAAATATCAACTGTATTTATGTGCTGTAAAAACTGAGGAAGCTGACAAGTTTCTAGCTAGCAATTTCTAAGGGGCCCAAGGTAACTAAATACCCATTTGCCACTAAATTTCAGTCAGAGTTAGACATTTAACTCCTTTAGGTCCATTTGAAAGTCCCAGTCCAAAACCAACAAAATGCAACAATAAACAGCAACATAAACAGTAAATCGAAATCAGTTCAGCTTTAACTATCATATATCTAAAGTTTGCATTAATAAAAATACAGTTTAATCAAAGTGAGAGCATGCCTTTAGGGTTGGTGTTATTCTCAGTTTCCAAAATAAAGCACTATAGCTGTGGTTTAAAGCAAGTGTGTAAAGATAGCAAATTACATTCAGATAATTTTTCCAGTCACTTGAAATGCCAGACATACTTATATTAAGTGAAAAAATATTCTTTCAACTGTTTTTTATGTCTTGTGAAATGTTCTGCTTTGTAATTGGTCTTCTTTTATAGGCATTATTTTAAAGCATAGAGTCAAGGTACTATGATGTTCTGAGGATCTGCTGTAGTGCACAGCAATTACATCTACCTTCTTCCGCTGCAATAGTTATGAAATAAAGTTTACAGTCTCTACCCTACATCATCCTCTTCAACACCATCGGACTTAAATCATGCACAGGGTCAGGATTTAAGATTGCTGAGGGAGAAACACGGACAGAGTTGAGATCATCTAAATTAATCTCTTTTTAAGTTGTCGCTGCCTTGCCAAAATACCTCAGCAAAAAATTTGATCCAATTATTGTATTAATGGAGTAGATATATCAACAATACTCAGCATACCAGTCAAAATACAATTTTTCTAACCTTTGGGCTCGCACTCACCACATAATGGCTGAAACTCTTGTTTCTTGTGCTCCTTTTATTAGTATTACTGTTAGCACCCACAATGTGGATTCTAGTAGAAGAAATGAACAGGCAATTTTGCTAATGATGCATGAAGCAAAATAAAATATATTGTAATTTTCTATAACGGCAATATATTTGTTTTTGGAATGCTGACTACTGTGAAAAAAATATTTTTGTTTTTGCAGTGAATTCCAAATTATTTTTATTTAGTCAAGCTTTCTACACAAACCCCCGCGTAACAGGAAATAAAATATTTCTCACTGTTTTTCTATTTTAAATAGCTGTGTTATATATTGTAAATTCCACAGCAGCCATGTTTGCCATCACATGATCAAGTCTTAACCAGAATGTATATTTCACACAATATAGCCCATAAAATTACGGTGGCCATCCACAGTGGTTATATGCACTTTGCCAAGTGGTTCAAATAGCCGAGGAAAGTAGAATGTGTTTGTTAAAAGAATAAAGGGGGCTGTTGGATAATGATATTTATTCCTGATCTTTATCTAATAAGGTGAAAGGTTTTAGAGTTGAATGTGTTATTCTAAAAAGTCTGTTTGATATTAAATAGCTTAAGATGGGATGCTTGAGAACAAAGTGATAAAGCCTTTTGAATTCCACATAAGAAAAATGAGCATGCTGTAATAAAAGAAATAGTTTGCACAGCCACAGAGAAAGAGAAAGAGAGGACTTCATGGACTAGATTTTCACTTTTGCTGAATCTACTCAGTTCCACTGAGGTCAATGTGGCTATGCCGATATAAACAAGTTGAGGACAATTGGACCTTATAACAAACATATGTAAGAAATTGTATTTAGCCTGGATGTTGTCTCTGTCCTACTTTCAGTCAAATGTAGGATAAGGAACACATGATTATATGAGCTTTGACATTAGAAGGAAGATGGCAATCAGAATTATGTTAAATGGAAAAACAGTATTTATAGAAAATAGTGGGAGCTGATGTTAATCTCAGAATCACAGAACGGCAGGGGTTGGAAGGGACCTCTGGAGATCATCCAGTCCAACCCCTGCCAGAGCAGGGTCACCTAGAGGCTCATAGTCTGTATGACTTAGAAGTTGAAAATAATTTCAAGTTACTTGGGTAGGGAAGGAACATGCTATTTTCACAAAGCAATTCCATTCCACTAGAGAATAGGGGCTACATTCACAAAATGTCTTGGGTGTTAAAACATGGAATATTTCAAAGCTTCGCTTCAAGGCATTAGGTTTTCCAGCAGAAACTGTAGGGTAAGACAATAAAATTCCAATCATCTCCAACAAAGTTGGACTTTTTCCATGCATACACCCCAAACCCTGAAAGATACACATTTATTTCTCAGAACAGGCTAGTTAAAGGGTCTTATTTTTGAGTTTTCCTTTCTCTTTTCTTTCCTTAGAATGATCTTAAATTTACCTTTCTATATTTGTTTAGAAAGGTTCATTTTCTGAAGCTGTTTTCCACCCTGAGGAATCTTCTTTCAGATATGGCTTACGGAGTTAGTGAAACTTGTCAATACCTATCAGTAAGAGGGGGGTTTTTTTCCTATTAAATTGGGCAGCATAAAAGGGTATTTACAGACTCGGCCACAGATATTTCATTTAAAGTCTTGAATCACCTTGGGAAGACACCTATATCTTTTTATTGATGACATTCATAGCTAAAGCGTCTCACTTTCTGAGATGTGAGTTTCAACTAAGTTACCTGCCTCAAGTACACAATGTGAATCCTCCCTGTAGCAGACATCAGGGAAAAAACAAAGCACAGCACCAGTATCCACGAAGCTCTTATTATTTGCTCCCTCTGTTTGATACCCGTTGGATTACGTGCTTTGTAGGTTCTGTATACGGAACAGCACTGCTGTTGGAACTGACTGCGTTGTCACAGATCAGCTGTGGTTTGTGAAAAGCACGCGTGGTTTAAACGATTGAAGATGGCAGCTGTCACTGTGACTGAGATCTATCCAGGTTCCAGGCTGGGCGATCGCTGAGCTTACTCCCTTTTACTGTAGGTGTCATTCTCCTTTAATGCATCTACTTTGACTGACTTCTCTTATTATTATCTTATACCAGACCTACTTCCTGATGAGGAATGGCAGCGCTTACTTACATAACTAGTCCTGAAATTTTGCTCAATTTTCTCAGAGGGAAGGCTCAGTTCTCCAGCTTTCTATTTATCGCAACTCTTGTTTTCACCCCATCAGAGAGCCATTTGGAAGCCCAATTCTAAATTTAACAAAGCTAAAGGTAATCAAAGCCAGCTTTTAGCTAGTGAACTAGCTCTTACAATCTTTCTCATCCTCTAGTCAATTTTTCAAAGTCCAAAAGTTTCAGAACTGACAAAACTGTGTTTCCTACTTACTTGGGTTTCATAGTTGATAGGCTGCTGTATAAGCTCTTCCTGAAGCTTTTCCAAGGTTTAGGTACTCATCACCTTTCTTTCCAGTGTGGATTCTCCAGGTAACATGTGTTTGTGCTACATCTTCCCCTCCACTCCCAAAGAGGAAGAGATTTGCCTCCTCTCCTGCACTGTCATGCATGCTGATGAAACCTATAGGGATCATGCTTCTACAAAATTTGATTTAAACTGGTCAAGGAGTTCAAAAATTCATATGGGCAGAGGGGATGCATACATGCAGTGTGAAAAGATACGCTGCTTCTCCACAGTAAAACCAGACTAACAATAAACCTGTAAAAATATCCTGAAGAAAAATTTCTTTGCAGGTCCCTTTTTGTCAGGATCTTTGTATCTTTCTGTTTCACTCTTCGGATGACCATTTGACCTTTTTTTCCTACTTTCTTTTCTGCATCTGCTATTTTTTCCCCTCTGTCTGTTCTTCCCTCTTTTCATTTCCACTCTTTGTCTCTTTTCTCTGGATCAAAGTGGAAAGAAGGACATTTGAGCATCATTAGTTTGTGGACCTACAGGCATGTATCACATTGCGACAGACATCACAAAAACCCAAGCACTTCAGCTGATCCCCAGGACTGACTGCTGGCATCGGCGCCCAGCAGACAAGTGCTGGAATTTTCAAAAGAACATTGCCCTGCTGAAGATGCTGACAACCTGTCAAGCGGAGTGCTCGCTAGCACACACGTGGCACTGAGGCAATACAGATTTTGCCAGTCCAGAGTGCCATTCTGGAAAGGTCAAGAAAGGAGTTTAGACTTTCTGTCCTGGCTTTTATCGGGTTTATTTTTGTCTCTATTGGGAAATTGAACA
This sequence comes from Phoenicopterus ruber ruber, assembly GCA_009819775.1. Lineage (NCBI taxonomy): Eukaryota > Metazoa > Chordata > Aves > Phoenicopteriformes > Phoenicopteridae > Phoenicopterus > Phoenicopterus ruber. Next base: position 6,405,590 of record CM020221.1, read on the forward strand.
AAACTACAATAAATTAGTTTCTGTTTTGATAAGAGGTATACTATACTTGCTCAAAATGCCACTAAAAAATTCCTTCTTGCAAGTCATTTCAAAACTATTGTCAGTCCAAAACAGTTCTGAAATTCTTACTATCCTAATCCAACCTTGGAGTTAATTTAGTAAATTCAGCCTCCTACATTTGGAACATACATCCCCAGCATTATCACTTTGTTTTTAGGGGGCCAGAGCTAGTAGCTTTTTATGTTTTAATTTTTCAAATCTAGACGCCTTTTTATGTCATATTCCTATAACATTCAAAAATCTACAACGCTCAGGATAAATCCACCTAATGAAGTCAATGGAGTTCTGCCAGGTACAAAACAGTGCAGATTTTGTCTCCTTGTTCTCATGATGGAGTGCTCCATCAGCAAGAGAAATTGCCGTCTAGCTTTGGCAAGAACATTTGGATGCTACTGCATATATAACATTCCCTTTAAGATGACTGCAGCTCAAGAACCTTCATGAAAGATTATTTGCTTTAATTAACAAAAACACTACGTAGATAGCTATAGCATGTCCTCAAAGACAAGCTTAAAATTCAGTTCAAGTAATTTGCTGAAAATAGGTTAAGTAGAGGCTTTCCTGTAACTCAAATTTATGCAGTAACTTGTCACAAGAGCTTCCTTACAAGGAGAGAATAGCACCAGAAGGGCGAGTTTCAAGACCTTGCAGAATCAAAGAATAGTTGATGTTGGAAGGCACCTCTGGAGACTGGCAAATCCAGTCACACTGCTCAAAGCAGGGTCAACTTGAGCAGGTTGCTCAGGGCCACGGCTAGTCGGGTTTTTAAATATCTTTGTTTACTAAGCAGGATGAGGCTTCAGGATAAGCTCAGTGACTAATATTCTAAAGTATTGTTTTAAAACTTTGAAATGTTGATGTGTCCCATAAAAGACTAGTTTCCAAAGTTTACAACTGACACTTTATATTTGCATCTTAATTGAACCTCTATGGCATCAGTTACTAATGATCTTTAATATAACTGTGAGCAAATAACATCTTTTATCTTCAGTATAAAAGACCAATTACATATTTTTGGAGGAGTGATTTATAGCTAAATGGGTTGAGTCTGTATAAACAACATTCTGATGAAAATCTCTGTTCGTGGATTCCTATTAAGCTCTATTTGGAGAAATAAATCTAAGCTTTCTGAAAACAGTCACGAATATATACATAAATTATTCCCTTTAAAATAGAAGAGCTTGACTTTTAACATTTCACAAAACAACTTTCTCTGGTCAGAATCAAGAAAGATTGAAAAAGAGCCCTAGGTTGCCCTTGTTCCATATATCTGTACATTACTTCACTCTGAACAATGGGAAAGGCTCAAGTGCTTCAAACAAAACCTTTACTCGGGCTGAAGCAGCCGTGTAAGACAGCAAGTTTCCAGTTCCAGCAGGTTCTGATGAGCAGAGCCTGATATACGGAGTACCACTGGGTAAGCCTCTGCGGATCAGTGCAGTGACCAGAGTGGCGGTGCAAAATTTAAAGTTACCATAAAAAGCTGGATGCATACCTTAACTTGAAATATGATTTTATTTGCAGAGATGCAGCTCAGGAATACTGTTTTTATAGAGCCACAGATAAAATCAAGACTGCTTAGTTTTGCCTTCCCCTACAGTACAGTGCATTCTGTATGCTTTGGTTACATATGTGGAGCAAATACATTGCGTAACTAGAGCGTGCAAACCAGATCTGACATATGCCACACTGATCTGATTTCACATTGCATAAATGCCTGACAAGTATAATAAATAAACCAGACCACATTAATTGCTTTTCTAAGTCTCCTAAAATCCATGGAACTTATTCCTGAGTGAGTTTGGTTCCTCTAGTCAGAAAGAAACAAATAGCGGCCAGGACTTCCCACTAGCCATTTGCAGCCTCCCTAATTGCACACATATGTACGAGATCTAATTAAGGAGCCTATGAAACTTGCACTTCATTGCGTAAATAATCCTTGGAAGACTTTTTAAAAAATCTGCAAGCGCCATGCACTTTCCAAAAATTCATCTGTCAGAATAACAACATGAATTAACACGCGGAAGGTCTTAAAAATACCTGGAAAGATTAAGCGTTCAACCTTGGGAACATGACAAGTACTGCCAAAAATCAGGAGCATTTAAAATTCTCTGGTCAGAAACCCCAGGATATTAGTACCCAGCGTGCACACGTACATGCACGTAGAAATTATATTTGACACCGTCATTTGTTAGCAATACACTTCACTACCTCTGTCAGCTTTACCCTCTTACACAAAGTTCTTTGGGGCACGGACTCTCTCTCACTATACACAGGAGAAGCCCTCCACAAAAACTGGGCCTTGGCTGTAGAAAGGACATCCATCTGATATTGTGATGTACAGTAATTCAATGCTGGTAATACAGGATTTACATAGCTGAATCGATGCTCTTCCTAAAGTTAACATTAAATAACATCATTTCTTATATTAGTACAATGAAATAAGATATAGAAATCTAATACCATCCTCCTAAAATTTATTAGAGCGCTGATATTGTTTTATGATTAAAACTTAACATCACTTACTGCCTTGGCATTATTCATATTGTTTTCCAGCCTAGCAATCAGAGGAAGACTTTCCAGTCCACCCAGACAGAGGATTTATAGCACGCAGTGGAGAACATTGGTTTAAAATGTCTTCTAAAACATTTCAGATGTGGTTGTCCAATACAACGGGCTTTATTTTCTTCTTTGTCTGCTGTTTCTTTCTAGATTAAGAAAACTTGATCTTAGCTTTTAGACACAACAGCACATTCCTAGTGCTCTCCCAGAATGGTTTGCTTCCAAATCACAAATACTCCTTCAGACTGGTAAGTCAGAATTCCGATAGCAACACACTGGAAAAAAAATATTCTGGACCTTTTTTCCCCTCTCTACATAGGAACAGGTATCTACTCTAATGTCAGTTTTCAGTTTGATGTAGTGATAATTGTTGGCAGGTGTTTTTTTTCCATGAAATATGCTCTTCATCATCTTGAGGTGCTTTATCTAATTTGTCTGAAGTGAGTTTATTTCACCTCTCTGGACTTCACAATTCCAGCTTCTTCTTCTGCCCTAATAAATTTTTTTAACATATTTTTCTATCACTCAGTGACAGGTAGGCTGAACACTCTTTCCTGAAGAAGAAATTTCAGCCTCAGGAGCTCTCATATTTTGGGAGTCCAGCAGCCAGATGGTCTCTTTATCTCATTGATGTGCTTCTTTCTGATCTGAGAAAAAAAAACCTTTTTCTTTTCCTCAGCCCTGAAAGTGACTTCTTAATCTATTGCCTTTTTTTTGTCAGAAAGGTCTTTGGTAATATTCTACTCTGAGACAGGATCTTTCTAAGCTTTTTTTCAGGTGTAGGAACATTCGCCTGCTCCTTCTGCTTAGAAGGGGGTTTAGGTCTTCATGCTCCATCGGTATGAATCAGATTTACCCCACAGAAGTCAGTGGATCCATGCTACTTTACACCACCTGAGGAGCTGGCCCAATGTCTTAAATTTATGGTTACTTTGAGTTAAAGATGCTTTTAAAATGATTCACTTAAAGCTTTCAGCACAGAAAAGCTCTTTATCCTTTTTTTGGATTAGATGTCATCCTTCCTGCACACAGCAATTCTAGTGAAATTTATGTCTTCTATCCCCTTACCTGCATTCATTAGCAGTAAGCAGTATTGGATGTGTAAAGTATTCTTTGTCTTAGTAAATCAGGAACCTCCTAAGCCTTTCTTTTCTCCAGATCCATCATACCTTATAACTCTTCCCATGGAGAAGGTTCATGTCCAGGGCTGTGAGGAGCGATGTAAACAGAAGGAGGGGAAAGGAGAGTGACTTTACAGTTCAGAGGCAGCACTGCTTCCTTCTGCATCTCTGCATGACTCTCCTGGGTCATTATGTCCATCTTGTGCCTCCCCACACTCTATGAGGTGGTTTTTTTTTTAAAAAAAAAGAAGCGTTCCAGAAATTCTGGTTGCTTCTGAGAAAAGTTATTCTCAAAAAGCTGCTGAAAATCTTCATCTGCTCCACTGTTACCCTCTGCATTAATTCCCTGAATAAACTCCTGAAAGTGAGGACTATGGAAACATTCTGAAAACCTAGTTTTAAAAATTATCATGAAATCACAGAACCACAAAGTAACTCCGTTTGGAAGGGACCTCAGAAGGGCTCTAGTCCGACCTTCTGCTCAAAGAAGGGTCAGCTGTGGGGTCAGACTAGGTTGCTCAGGGCTTTATCTAGTTGCATCACAGAAACTTTCAGGGATGGAGACTGCACAACTCTCTCTGGGCAACCTGCTTCACTACTGGACTGTCCCTCTGGGGAAAGACATTTTCCTTTTAGCCAGGCTGAACCTCTCTTGTTCCAATTTCTGCCCATTGCTTCTTGTCCTCCCACTGTGAAAGAGGGTCTGTCTTTGTAACCTCCTCCTGGGTTCCAGCGGCCTGCTGTTAGGTGCCTCCAAAACCTTCCCAACTCTCTACAGAACAAGCCCCATTTCCTTGGCCTCTCTTTATAGGACAAATTCTCCAGCCCTCAACCATCTTGGTGGCCCTCTGCTGAACTCGCTTTGGCTTATCAGCGTCTTTCCTGTATTGATGAGCCCAAAACTAGACAGAGCGTCCAGATGCGGTCTCACAAGTGCCAAGCACTTCCTTCAATCATCTGCTGGCTCTGCCGTGGTTCGTACAGCCCAGGATGCTGTTGGCCGCCTTTGCTGCCAGGGCACACTGCAGGTCATGCCCAGCTTGCTGTCTGCCGGGACTCCCAGGTCTCTTTGGGCAGAGCTGCTCCCCAGCCAGGCAGCCCCCAGCCTGCATCATTGCTCCAGGTTCTTCCTTCCCAGCTGCAGGACTTTGCATTTGTCCTTGTTCTCCTGTGTGCCCTTGTGTTTCTCATTTGGAAACTTGATGAGCCTGCACTCTACCGACTCCTCCAGGTCATTGACGAAGATGCTGAAAAGGATAGGCTCAGCAGGTACCTCTGTGGTACACTTGTCATGGGCCTCTGAGCAGAGTACGTCCCATGAACAACTACCTTCTGGGCCTGACCATCCAATTAGTTGTCCACCCACCCGGACTGTAACGTCCTAACTTGGATAGAGCCATACTGTAGGAGAGTGTTGGAAGCCTTGCTATTGTCTTTAGAAAATGATTGTATTTTGCAATTATTGTGGTTGGAAAAACACAGCATGGAGAGAACTTCTTACGTTTCACAGTTAACTTCACAAAACATTCTTTTCACTCCAGTATTTGCAATCCTACCCTGCCGTTAGTGGTTTTGATAAACTGTAGACCTAATTTTGGTATCAGACCAGCTCTTCACTGGAGTAACACCACTAACTGTCACAAAATCTCTTAAGATTTATGTCAGTGTAAGTGATAGCAATGTCAAGCTCTAACCCTTTCCCGGCTAGGTGACTCAGGGTAGCAACAGTTTATCATTGCTTTTTTCCCAGGCATGTTGACAAGATTGTGCAATGTTTTATTCGTGGTGAAATTAAATATTCTGATGAGATTTGGGGTTGGGTGTATGTGCGTTTCTTTGAATAAAAAGTTTTGAGCAAGGCGTTAGAATGCTTTTGATATGACATGTGCAAATCAGAACAGATGACAGCTCTGATTCCTGAGCAGTCCTACGGCACTTGCCGTTGTTTTAGTTGCTCTGTTTCCATATTGCTGGTGTAGTCAAAACCGATTGTTTCAATTAGCCCTTTAGAGTAAAGCCATGTCAATGTCTTGCATAAATACAATGATCCCTACAGCAATATGTAAAATGTCTCTTTTCACATCTCACAGCTTCTGTGTTGACTTCTGCAGTAATGTAATTAAGTCTAATTAAGTCGACTTACGGAGTTACACCAATGGTTATGTATAAGTACATGTCCCTCATAGCTATTTGTTCAAGGCATTCTTCATATCATTTAACTTGCTTCAATTATGCATATTATATTTTGCCTACTGATGTTTTTGCATGGTAATTTTATAAAAGTAAACGTGACCTACAGGATTTTCAATATTATTAACTTAAGATCTGAAGAGATTTGACATACAACTTAGTTTCCTTCCACTACTTTTTAAACTCAACTGCTATTAAAATTACTCCCTGCACTTAAAACTTATTTCATTTGTACTTTAATGATACCAGAGTAGACACAAGATAATGAGAAAATAGATGAACTTTAAATAAACATTTTTCCATATTTTGATATAACTAACCACAAAGTTTTGAAAATGAAAGTTTTAGAATGGTCTTTACACAGGAAGAAATTCATTATCTGAGGCTACAATTCAACATAAGAACATTAAAGTGTATTTCTTGCCTTAGTCACACAAACTGTATTTTGAAGACAATAAATTTACCAAATTGCCTGTCTTTGCTCTTTAGGATATCTGCTTATACAACATAAAGTTGTTAGATTCAGGAAATGTTCAACTGTTTAGCTAAAACCTGATGAGCTAGCTTGAAGGTATGTTTCTTGTCTTTTTTTGCTTACTTGAAACAGTACTTTTCCCATCAGAAAATTCATCCAGCATTCATCTTCTAGATGTAAACAAATCCTGAAGATAAAACAAGCAATGCCTGAAACAACATGCAGACTTACACACGTAAATTCTCAATCTTCAGCCACACTTTAGTGTTATGAGTATTTAATTTCCTTTGAGCCTGGATTCAGCAAACCACCTAAACCAGTGAAAGCAACCCTGATAAATATTTTCAACTTGTTGCTTAGTGTAATCCTGGATTTAGGACTTTGTATTGATGCAAAACACATAACCCGTCTGTTGGCTGAGGGGAAGCATCTGTAACACCTCGTTATGCTCTGAACTGCCCACAGTGTTTGCAGTGAGAAAGGAGTTCTGCTATACATTTTTACGGATAAGACACAACATATGTGAACAGTGTGGGGTCTTTGACAAATCTTATGAGGGCTTGATCAAGAGCTGTGATTAAGGACTACGGAGACCGAAATGAAAATCCAACAGCTCATTGCCTATAGAGTTTCCAGACAGGAGGAGACAGAAGACGGCCTACGGACTGCTAGCATGGTGGCAATGCAGGAGAAACTCCCAGAGGCAATAAAGGGACAAAGGACTTTATCTGGGGGGAAAACCACACAGACCAGCGTGGCACATCTGAACAAGCACCTGCTTGTGTGGAAGCAGAGTACCATACTTAGCATGAAAGTTGACAGAAACAGAGACAGAGAAAGCTGGGCAGTGCTCTGAGGTAGATCCATCTAGACCTCCTCCAGAGGATACTCTCCCAAATAGACTGAAATACTTTTAAATGTAAAAATAACTGATTTTGTCTGAATAAAACCTGGAATATTTCCTTTAAAGTGGAGAAAGTTCAAAGCAACTAGAAAGGAGATGACATGAAGCATTTACACAGAGCTCCTTTGCATATCTTTGCTTTTAATCAACTCAGTAATTTCTGAGTAGCAGCACACTGTCACCAGACCTCTTCAGTCATGAGGAGGTCTCCCTAGCCACTCAGTGCCTCTCCTGGCAATCCTGCAGTCTTTATGCAGGAGATACAGGCTCTTGACTCCCTGCTGTAACTCCCTTGCTTGCCAAACCTTGCTGTTCCACAAGCCTCTTCCCCCAGCCATGCTCAATGGCTCTCCACTATCTCACTATCTCCACTGCCCCAGTGGGTCCCACCTCACCTCATCTTCTTAGAAGAACATAGCATACCTTGTGAAGAAGAATACATGGGTAAAGCAAGTATGATCTGTCAAATCTGGTAGGGTTTTTTCTGATTAAAGGATTATTGCTGAGTTCAGTAATTTAACATCCCAAAAGAGCCCAAAAAATCATTAGATTCCAGAGGGAGCAGGGGAAGGGGTGACAGATTTCTGAAACCTAGACTTGCTGGACATGGTCTTGTTCTCTTAGGGCCTACGCTCTCCATGTCACTGAGGTGGAGACTAAGGAGACATGGGTTACACGGACACAGATGTCCTGATGTTCTATCAAAGAGAAGCCAAACACTCTGTAAAAGAATTCAGTCTTAAATGCCAATATATACATAGATGAGTAACCTACATCAGGGGAAGAAGTTAAAACGAACTGAAATTAAGAAACAGATGCATGAAGAAATTGAAACAAGCTGGTATTAAAAATAAAATAGAAGGCAGTAGAAGAGAGGGAAAAAAAAAAGGCAAGACTGCTCATAAGAAAAAGGAGAAAACATAAACCTAACACTTCCCAGATCACCACTTAAATACCAGTAGTCTATCAAGTACACACCTGTTCTCCCCACACCCCTGCTGAGCATATGAAAAAAACAATTTAAAGAAACAGTAGTGAATGTGGAAATTGCAGGCCTATCCATCACAGCTACTGGAAGAGGAGCAAAACAAACCAATAAGCCTTTGTTTCTGAATGACTGCATGACTAGTGCGTGAGCAGACACACGCGCAACCCCCCACATCTGCTGCTGCTGTTGGCAGTGTATTGAGTTTCATCTAAGGAATGAAAGCAGTAGTATTTAAGCGATGCGATGGTGCCAGAGGACCCACATCTACTGCCGTCATTTCTATGTGTTCTTTTATTATGTAAATACTATCCGCATCAGATGCCTGAGTGTATGGAGAGCAATGGCGGCAGCAGTTATTGCTGGGTCAGAACCTCCCAAATCACCTAACAAAATTGCTACTCTCTGCTCCCTGCCTCAGACACAGATTCAAGCCAGACAATAGGAGGAGGATAGACACCACATTTGCTAACAGCTGACGGAATGGCAAGTCTTAATTTTAATTTCTCAAACTACCATACAAAAGGCTCCTCCTCCAGTGAGTCAGTTCTCAGGAGACGCCAGTTGTGTTGCCTTCATTGCTGGACATTTATTACAGTCCTAGTGTAAACACTGAACCTTTTAATGTGTATTTAGGGCAGGATTCCCACTTCTGGATCCTAAGCTAACGGCATGAGTTAGTGGTTTGTAACAGATCATACAGTGAGAGTCACACGCAAATGGATGTTCAAAAGAGCAAAGTCACAGGTATTTGATTCCCCTTTTTGTACGACTTATACCTGAAACTGGGAGCAAAAGCTCAAAATAAAGAAAAATGACAGTGACGCTTTTAAGCTTGAGCCTTTTACACTTGCACCACTAGACTGCACTTTCTTGGACAAGAAAACTCTGTCTTCAAGATCAAATAAACTATTTGAAGATCAAAATGTTTAAAAATGGAAGCACAAATGAACTATACGAAAATTAATTGTGACTGTTGTTCTTTTGGGTATTCAGGTTGATGTATTTAGACTTCAGAGGTAAACATCTATGTTCTCAAAATATACAGAGGAATAACAGGCTTGTTATCTTCTTGTAGAATTATGAAGTGCTTCTTACAGAAGCATTAAGAAACATAGTTTTGCTAAACTTACTTGACAAGGACTTGAATGCACAACTCTGGATGACAGTTATGTAACTTCCCTGGGTTTATGTATGGTCAACAGTTTTCAAAGGATGCAAATAAGTAAGCTTTTCAGATTAATTCAATCCTATGTGTCAATCATCTAAGAAATGATTTATACCTTAAGGGGAATAAATGCTAAAAAACTACCACCCCTGGTGTGTTCTACTTCATTTTGTTTTGTTTACTGCCTTCACTGTTGGTGCCTTACAGATGTTATTGTTCATTTTGGTATTTTTAAAGCACTCTTTTTAATATCTGGCATGTGACTGCCCTGCAGTGAATAGGAGTAAGAAGCTGTCACTTTGATAGGCTTGCTTAGAGATTGCTCTTTCTCTGTGCTGTCATCGTATGCGAGATGTACGGAGCCACAAGAAAGCTACAGAAAAAAACTCCTTAGTGATGGAACAACTCCCTCCATGCCATTATTACTGCTGGGTTTTGTTGTTACTGTGAAGCTCCATTGTACTAGGTGCTGTGCAAACTCAGAACAAAAGTTTGTTCCTGCTACAAAGCCTGTATGGTGTAAACCATGAAATTAGCTTCACATCACAGATCCTGGAAGAGCACAGGAAATAAATGAGCAGATGTGGGAGAAGGCTGAAAAGCCTGCCTTGCTACTCAGTATGAGCTGCACGTCAGGCAAAGTCCATGTTTTTTAACATAAAACCCAGGTCAGAGGGTGACTGTACAGAAATCGCGCTCCAGCCTTCTGTGGGTGACCAAGGGACTCATCCAGGCAGCAAGGCAGGTAGCCATCAATGGGAAAGGTGAATTAATCCACCCTTGCGCAGCTCTAATGACTGAGAAACCCCAAATACATGCATGTGTCCATCTTTTTCCGCTAACACTGAACTGATAGGATAGATTCGATCCTTCTCATTCCTGTGTAGTTTATAATACTATTGGCAGTACTGCTGGAATTGGCCTCAGGAGATCTTCTCAGATACCCTCCTGCCAAAAGGGAGGATCAACTATGATGATCTGTCCTACTGGCTTAAAGAAGACACCAGCAGCAACTCCATAACATCCCCAAAATCCCATGATCTGTTCCAGCATTTAATCACTCCGGTCATTAGCAAGTTTTCCTGGCTTCTAATACCGTATCTCACCTGCTAAACCTCTTATGTTTTATTGTAACAGTAGTAGGGATGGAGAAGATTCACTTCCTCTTTGCAGCTGTCTCACAGACAGCTGTAAAATAATTTCATGTCTCCCCTCCATTTTCTCCTTCTCTAGCTAAAGCTCCGTTCCTCAGCAGCCATGTTTTCGATACCCTTAATCGTTCTTGCTGCTGTCTTCTAGGATCTCTTAAAACTAGCCTACATCTTTCTTAACATGCACGCCCACAAGCTGGACACTGTGCTCTGGTTGAGGCCTTGGCAGTGTGAAATAAAGCCGAAGGCTGCCGTATCTTGTTTTGCAGACTCTCATCTTGCTTATACATCCTCACTGGGATGCTTGCCTTTTTCTTGACAGCATGACATTGTTGACTCACATTCAGTTTGTGAGCCATTAACTTCTTCAGATCGTTGCAGTAATGATTAGTTGTGCAATTAATTATTCCTATTTAAGTACTGAAACTTGTTTGTGTGTATCCTATTATAATGTATCTCATCTTTTTCACCTGTTTTGCGAGTTCTCAGTTTTTGTTCACACGCTTCCTCCATTCCTCCCTTATGTTTCATACTTTATGTCACATGCCTGTGTAGGGAGTGATGACATTCATCCCTTCAGTGTTAGCACTCAAATCCATTATTACAGGTCTTTAATTCACACTTATCAGAGAGAGTCTAGTGTCTACGAAGGGCATCACAGCACAGCCAGTAATGCTCCATCCCTGCTCTCCCCGCAGGCTTTGCTAATGATACCCATTCTGGAGCAGCAGCAGCGTTAGTGAAGTTGTCCTATCAAACATAACGGGAATGCTACAGACAGTGATTTATAACGACTTTAACACCGTGAGAAGAAATTTACAATACAAATTGGGGTAGAGAATTCAGCGTCTCTAAAGCAGTAGTTTGTAATTCTGAAGAGATCTGAAGGGTGAGGTCTCAACAGAAATGCATTAAAAACTCAGCACCTTGTCTTTGGCAGGAGAGTCATTGATAGACATGACTGACTAGAAAATTTAGAAGTAGAACAGGCACAAAAGGGTCCTGCTGACTGGCCTGACTGCCTTGATATTATATGGACTTCAGTGTCTTTCTACGTGGATCTTTCTTTTTCATATGAGAAACCAGTTTAAATACCAGAAATACTAGCACATTTACTGCTGCTCTTTATGGTGTAATAGTCACTTTGTGACTTATGAAAATGAGTCTTACAGGAGTTCTACAGAGCTGGGAAGCTGAAAAGGTCAAGTTGCGTTGCTCTGAACTTACCCCTTTAATGCTTTGCTGTTGAAATACTGTGTCTTTCGGTAAGGGCCTAGTACTGTATAAAACCCACAAAGCTAAGACCACTTGATCATTCCTTTAGGATTAATTAATTTCCCAGAAACCAACTAATGCATTTTAGAAATAGCTGCAGGCAAATGTTAATAAGAGATTAATCTTTCATGCCTTTGAGAACTTTTTAGACAAAATGAAGCTAGGTTCAACTTCCCCTTGAGTTCCAAATGTGAATGCAATCAACTAGTTTACATACTAACTTTTGTGATGAGACATCTATCAAAAGGGAAACAACTTTTGCCCAGAGCAAAAAGATAATACCTGTCGTTAAGCCATTTAACACCAGTAGCAAGATAAAGTTTCAGTAACAAAGCTTATAATAATTGTCTCTTCAGGTGGGACTTTCAGAGAACACTCAAACCTGCTTCTCAGTCTGAGACCTGCTTGGATCTCAGAAGCTTAGGGGAAAATCCTTTGCAAGCAAAATAGACCACTTTTGATTCATTTATGGCAATAAGAGAGTCCTGCTCTCATTAAACTAAGTAACGAAACACTTCACTTCCACGGATGGAGAAAGAGGCCACTTCTTAGAAGGCTGACAGCTTGTGCATAGGGTGAAAACTAGGAGTGATAGCTGGTAACCCCAGCTCTGATAAGCTCTGGCCTCCAATAACCCGCTGCTTCTCAGCGGCTCAGGTGCCAGTGACCTGTCAGCCCCTGTGGGGCACAGCCCTGCTGACGGCGCGTAGCCCAGCCCAGGCGAGCGGCTTCGCCTGTACTGCTCACAGCCCCTCAGCCCCAGAGACACCAGCGGGCCACCTCCTGCGACAGCCTCGGCCAGATTCTCTCTCCACTTAACTCAAGACCAGCCTCCTGTACCAACCTACTGTCCTTTCCCGTCAGGCAAGCATATTCTTCCCTAACTGGCAAAGTATACGTAAGGTGTAAAATACACAAGGTTTGTAAGATGACATACTGTGAAACCTGTTTCATGCACAAAGAGTTGGTTTCTTTTCACAACAGTGGGGCACTGAAACCCCCTACTACCAGTTCTTGCATGATAACTAAAACCATAATGCCTTGGCATTTTATGAAATACCTGAAGCTTCATTCAGTGTGTGTCACTCAGTGACCGAGTGTAGAAGATGGTGATAAAGTTGTTAAGCAAAATGGCTGTCTTTGCATTATGACTGTTTTATATATGTGTGTGTATGACACTATATATTATGAACAACAGCATTGCACCCTAAGGTTTAGCAATCATATTTCTCATTACTCTTGTCTCTTTACAAGGTTCATCCCACTGCAGAGAAATAAAAATTTGTATTCGCTCGCCCTCCAGAAATAAGATCTCACAGACATCACGATGATGCAGGTGTTTAAGATGCTGACATATCACATCAAAAAAGGTTAAAAGAATTTATCCATTGGAAGCAATAAACAAAACTTCCTCGATTAGTGCAAGCCTGTGAATGCAACTCATGTGCTACTGCTTGTTTTCAGTAGTTTCTATTCTGTGATTAATTGTTTACATGGTGTTCAGTGTTAGGCACTAGATAACACATTATTCTTAGTGTTATGACAATATTCCCTGTTGACATCTTTTAGTTGTCTACACTTCTTGCAGCAGACTTGCCAAACATTTCTTGAATATATAATGTTTGCTCACTCCTTCTGAGTACAATGTTAAAAATTTAGTTGGGTGAGATTTTTAGATCCCATTTTTGTAGCACACTTGCTAGTCCTCTTGCAGTGCTCTACATTATTAATTTCAGATTAATTTTACCCTCTGGCTGTACACATTTAATGGAACTCCCTGTACAAATACCTCAAGCAAAATGCTGTATTTACGGTACTTTCCAGGCACATTTATCTAAATTGACAAAATCAAAAGAATGCTATTGAAATCTATGCATTTGTCAGTGAAATACTGAAACATCTTTAAATAAAAAAAGGGAGGAGGAAAAAAAAAAGAGTCAAATGTGCATATTATATTTCTGTGATACAGCTCCGGTTTCAGTGTATGCAGCCAATTAGATTGGCTGCTTACCTAAAGCAGGATTGACTTGTCTGTCTGAAACATCGTAACAAACTAAATACTTTTCCACTTATCTTCTGAGCATTTTTCCAGCGTGCAGTATCCAAGTACAATAGAACTAATACCACATTCAAAGCAAAATCTGTATTGACCTTTCTTACGCCTCTCAGTTCTTTTCCCCTATCATACTCAGACTGCTTTACATCAGAGAGCAGAGGAAAAACAGGCTATCTGGGCAGCTGTTTACACATTCAGTGGACACACCACTGGCTCACAGACTTTCTTTAGATAAATGGTGATTATCCTTTTCTTCAAAGAAAAATAAGGCAGCCCAAGAAACTGTAGTCTTGTCATTCACTCTGAAATAACACAGTGACTGTGCAGGGCACCACCATTAAAGATTGGGGTCCATGTGAGTAGCTGGTGTAAACAGAAACGAGATCTATTTTGATAAATTACAGCCAAGGAACGGGCTTCCGGCCCTTTTTTCATAAAAGCTGACAATTTTTTCAGGTTATCTATTTGACAGGAAAAGAATATGTGCCATCTGCTAACATGCTACTTAGATCAACCAGGTGCTCAGATGTAACGGCAAAGAAGGGGAAGAGCCAAGCAGGCATGCCTGAGGGCTCTTACTAATGGTATGTGCTAAAAAGCAGACACAAAGTAAAAAGTAGCCAAGACAGAAGCTATCCAGGACTCACTGTCTCTCCACACCAAGAAGCAGGCCCAAATCTTCACTGTGGTAGCAGGACACTACGGAAGTACAGGTACCAACCAGTGATGGGTGACAGGAAAACAGTCAGAGAACTGGCAGCGTCAATAGAAACACAACGTTTTTTGGCTTCAGAGACACGTAATACAGCAGTATGGTCACCCTGGGGTCTACATGGTCCCTGTGAAATGAAGAGCAAAAGAACACTGGCACCGCCATCCGCTCTATCACTGGTACAAACCAGGCCCAGGTTCTTACAAAGGAAAGAAAGGGTGTGTATTTGGAAAAAGATGAGATTCATCTGAGATGGAACAAAACAGAGAAGACATAGACATCATGTACATGCTCTCTAAGAACATCCAGTTTCCTCAGAGATATGGGCAATGAGATAATACACTGAGAACAGCTGCCCTGTGACATGTTAATACTAACCAGACAATCACCTAGTTAAACATTTACAGGAAAAAAAGTGAGGAAAATATATACTTAATAGTAGCTGTCCAACAGAGGATCATAAGGTTCCCATATCTTGCTTAACTGGATAATGTATATTTTTAATTTTATACAAGGGAAGGTTTGCACACCTTTCAGCTCAAGCAGCTACCCAGCGCTGCTGCAGTCCATCTGCAGAGCAATGAACTCTCGTTTTGCATGAACTACTTTGGCTGAAGGGATTTTCCTCTAGATCCCTAACATCCGGGTGAAGGAGAAGACCTTGGAACCTGTTGGTTTCCAGGGGTAGCTAAAAGGCTACTCAGGTAATGCTGAATTCCAAAAAAAAGACACAGAAGGAATTTGTGGGCAACTATGGTAAAAGGGGAATAGTAAATCTCTGATACAGCCTTGTCTTTCCTCTGTCCTCCACATAAGTATTCACCGGACCCAGTTAGCCTCAGTATATCCTGGTACATCTCCTGGGGAACCTCTTTTGCATGAGGAAGCATTTCCATGAAAGAAAAACATTTTCATTACAATCTTACCATAAAGAATGTGGATGACAGGCTAAAACCGAGTTAAAAAAGAAATAAGGATGTCACTGTATGCAAGTAGCCTTGCTAGGCAAAAAGAAATAGAAACAGTGATTGGCGGGCAATTTTCTTTTTGGGAAGGCACTGAAAAATTCCACCGGTTGCAAAACATACAAGAATTACCCAAATTCTGTCACTTAATGAATGAGGAAATGGGCTGCAATATTTCTTCTTGACATTATAACTCTGCTAATAAATAATGCACTAACATACCCAATTTCATAACATTAAATAAGATGAGAAAGATTCAACATTCAGAAGGCTCATTTATAGAAATCAGCAGATTTAGTTCCCAGCCAGTTTTCTGTTCAGGAACAGTTATTCCCCAGCTCATATGAGTTCCCAAAGTCAAGAGACAGCAGAGAAAACTCCTAGGTCCTGTTCACACAAATCAACAAGTTCTGAGTTCTATCCTGCTGTTCCCAGGTAGGTAAATTAAATAATAATTGTATTATCCACAGGATCTTCAGATTCTCTTCACAAGTCTGATGCCCACATGGTTTCTGAATTTCTGCCACTCTCTGTGTAATGTATGAAAATTAGAGAAGAACAGCTTGAAGAACAGAAGTACAAAGTATGTGCTAAGCATTTATATTTATGCAATATTTCAAGAAGTTGTTTTACAACTTAAACCGGGATTAGCATTCAGGGCAAAGAAAGCGAGATGGGCTTGGAAATCTGACCAGCTTTTTCTCCACCCTTCTAACTGGCTAGAAGACTCTGTTAGGGAGTCTGTGACCACAGCCATATGGACAGTAATGACAGTCTGTTCAGTGTCATCCTCCTACATTATTCTGAAACACATGGAGGTTTTTATAACAAATTATTATTATCTGAACATTGTCAGTTAAATAATATACATGCTGCATAAGTGAGAGAAAAATCAGCATCCTTTATATATTATTTTGCTCCTCTTTTGAATATTGCAAGGTTCAATACCTAAGTATAACTCTATGGCTACTATTCTTTTCTGACAGTGAAATATGAAAGGGTATATTTTCCTCCATACAGATGCAGATTTCAAGGGCAGTGAATTTCATGCTTTTCTTTGCCAGAAAATGGTTGTGATCTGAATACATTTTAAGAAAAATTACCATGCTAGCAAGTGATTAAGAAAGAAAACATCATGTATTGGCAGCAAACAAACGAAAAGCAAGTAATAAAGATGGGTAGAAAAGCAGCTCAAAGAAGAATTCTAATCCCCTTCTAAATTAAATAATTAAAAGAAAGTAAATGCCTAGGAAAAAAAAAGGTGAAATGTAGTCTATTCTGGCCTCTCACCCCCACCCACAACATAATTCAATTTACTGCCTCAAAGTTACGCCTGACTTACCAAGGTGCAAACAAGATCAGAACGAATCTCTGAGCATCCGCCTCAGGGTGAACTCTCAGCTGCTGAAAGATTAAGAACAGGAGTCGCTGCAATCCTGTATGTCCTCTGCAGCACAGCATTGACTAAAGCAGTCATGAAACCACCGTAACTTATGAGTTAGGATGGCTGATGGTTGCTTTGCGTTGCCAGAGCTTTAGAAAGGAACCACAGTGTATATTGGTCAGTGTGTCCCTATGTGCAACATGAAAAGGTGCAAAGACCGAAGCAGCATAACACAACAGCACCCCTCAGCATTTTTAAGGAGAAAAAAAGAAAAAAAAAAAAAAAAGAAAGGAAAGAAAAGTGAGAGAAATCATGTCAGTAGAAGCTTGGGGCATAAGTCAGAGCAAGAAGGTAACTTGTAGAGCCTAATGATGAAATCTTCTGGCCTGGAGTCTTGCTTAGGCCACCTGCCATTCCAGGCAAGCTCTCATCATAGGTAGAACCTGAGTTACAACGAAACTCTTTTTCCAGAGGTTGTGCCACTGCTCCAGGTCCTCCTACGTCTTTGAAGACACTGGGAGCTGCAGGAACTAACTTAATATCCTGGGCTGCATTATTTGGAGTGTATCCAGCAGATCAAGGGAAGTGGTTATTGCCCCTATTTGAGACCTGTGAGACCACAGCTGCAGTACTCCATCCAGTTTGGGCACCCAAGTACAAGACAGATGGACCTCGCTTTGAAGTTGGCCCTGCTTTGATCAGATGGTTGGACCAGATGATGTCACTTCCAACACAAATTATTCTAAGACTTTAAAACAGCTGTATTTTCCTGGGTGGCTTACTGTCTCCTCACACTGACAGTACACGCTTGAATGCTGCCTATGTCTTTTATCATTTCATCATCACGATCTCATTCTTCATTTTCCAATAAAAAGGGCAGTAGCTATAGCCACATCTCACTGGCTCCTCTTCTTTCTCTTCCTGCTTTTCTCATTGACCTTACAGTCACTTTTACACCCCTGTCTGGCAGAACAATCTCAAGCAGGTCACACTTATGTTTGTGTCAAACAGGGAAGGTTTTGGACAAAAGAGCTGAGATCATGCTGACAAACAAAACGTTCTCTGAGTCACAAATACTTCCTTGCTCCCCTTCTTCCTGGTAGAATGTAAAATAGTCAATCCGAGTCATTTTTCTTCTAAACCCTTTTTACAAGGAACGGTTTAAATGGGACAAAGCACTTACTTTTTAAAGATAGCTTCTCGTAAAAGTTAGTGGTAATTTTTAGAGAGAGTTGGAACGTTTTTCAAAGACAATTTTTTGCACAGATGCACCAACTTCTACAACAATTTGTTGTACCACGTGTACAAGATAGTAAATCCGACCAGGAGAGAAGTGATCTGAGAAGCAGGAGATCCAGATTAGAGTCTCTGCTCCATCAGACTGTACTGCAGAGCAAAGGGCAGCCTCAAAAGCTGAGGCACCAGTCTGGCTGCCAGATGATAAAATTCACACTGGAGTCCAGTTTTGAACAGAACTGGACATTTTCATTTTCATACATGTGTACCTGGGGCTTTTGTATGTGCACACACACTTGGGAGTGCATGTGTATGCTCACCTACACGTACAATTGTGAAGGACACACAGAGACAGGCTTGTAACACAGCCAGCAATTTCACTCTGTTTCAAAATTATACCTCTCAGCAACATCATCACTCAGTACGTATCCCGACTGGAATGCTAATAATCACGGAGTTTGGTCTCATTTATAATTAGTGCAGCACAATCAAATTTAGCATGATTGCAACAAGGAGAGAGGGGCCTTTATAGAGGTGATTTCACTGGAACCTGCATCTGTAACTACAAAACTTGTGCTGCTTTGTTGTGTTACCATCTTCCAAAAACAATTATTCTAGAACATGTTATCAAAATATCAGTCAATCAGCATCTCTACTCCCTCTAACAATTTCCAGAACTAATGCATTTGCTTGTGCTTGTTTCAGCAACGAAGAAAAACCAGCAATAGTTCCAATGGTTCCTTTAAGAAGGAAAACATTATTAAACTTGTGGGTCACCAAGTCACACCAGATTCCCGAATATTAATTGCTAGGTGAAGCACTTGTCTAATCTTGAGACATACCCGTCTGTGTATAACACAAGCCAATACGCAAGGTACACATGACACAGGTTCACTGGATCAGTACGGAGACGCGCAGGAAGAGAGGGAGCCTCTCGCGCGCTGTGTGTTGCATCTGCATCGCCGGCATTTGCATGAAGAGAAAAGGCCTGAGGGCGTTTGTCTGGGGTAGGCATGGCTGAGCCCGTTTGGAAGGGACTGACCTGGGCTTCATCACTGTTGTGTCCTGGAACCTGAACAACTCCACAGTCTTATATACACAAGAACAACGTGATGCCTTTGAGAAGCCTACTCATAGGCTGAGAATTAAGCATGATCATATGTAAGCTGAGGACTCAAGGTGTAGAATTTCTTTAACAGCTGGAAATTCATTTATTAAAGCACATGTTTGAGAGTGGCTAGCAGAAGCTCTTATGGCATGACCGCTGACTCTCCTGGGGGAGGGCTGTGGCTGTTTGGAGCTGGTGAGCAGGTTCAGCATTTGGACGTGATACTCATGCAAGTGGAGAGTGGAGGCACGTCACATTTCCCATGGAGCAGCTGGGGGACAGCGCATGAGGACACTCCAGCGGAGTTTGTTTCACCATGATCTAGGGTTTTTTTCTCCTTCATTTAGATTTAATTTTTGTCCTTTACAAACACAACAGTAAGAAGTACGACACACACATTTCTTGCTCCTTAACACTCCCAATGCAAGACACCAACTGGGTATTCCTGGCTCCGACTTTGAAGGGAAAAACCTCCTGAGAGGCTGTCCCAGGATTACATTTCCACAGCTTGCTCACAGCCCCCTGCATTGACAGAAACCCCTCCAGGCATATATGAAATTCCAATCACACACTGCAAAACACACCCAGCTCAGGAAGCACATTTCCATCTGCAAATGCTGTGCCTCCTTTTGTCACAAGTGACCCCAAAAAATAATCTAGAGGGAAAATAAGCTGTTATTTTCAGTTGATTGGCTCTTGGCATTCGACTATTTGTTCCCTATTGATTGAATACTTTCCTAAAGAGAGGTTTGCTTAAGCACTTAACAGCTTTCCTAATTCAAGAAATATAGGGTGTGTGTAAACATATTGCACAGCACCAAAAAGGCCACAAGGTCCCTGGATCACTTCTCCTCTCTTTTACTGGTAGGAACTGGAATTTCCTTTCTACAGGAGAGTTCTCATTATGAAAAATATTTTTAATACTTACAATGCAAACATAAAATTTTGTGCAGAATGGAAATACGTTAACAATCTTCATCACTATACAGGGAGACAAGGGGAATGGTAAGAGGCCAGGCAAGGAAGGAGCCAGAAAGCAAATCAGTCAGATTGGGATTTGCCTACTTACCTTCAGCCTGCAGGTAGCTCAAAATACCCCCCAGGACACTGGAAAGCGCAGAGCTGCTAATGGAGGTCCCAGACAGCCTGCTTACCTTCCAGGCTGCTGTCTGGCAAGAGCCCAGCTAGGCCAACCTGCTTTTTATCTGTGCTGAATCAAAAGTGTCAGTAGGATTCACACGGTTCAATTTAGTCAAATCACCATTTTCCAATCTGCATGGAAAATTTCCATTCAGGGCTTCTTAACTGCTTGGAATTGTCAGTTTGGAACTCATGGAGTACCAGTGCCACACTTGGATCATTTGTAAAAATCTTCTGTAAACAAGTGGCTCTCCCTTTTCTTACTAACATGTAATTTCTGAGAATCTATTTTCATTATATCAGGCCAGATACATATGAGGGGAAGTGTGAGCTGCTCTAAACTTGACTTTTTAAATGACTTTTTACTCAATTTTCTTCTCAATATTCAAGCAATGAGCTTATTTAAATGGAGTAGCTTATTATACGGCCTAGGACAGAAATAACATTAAGATGATATAAAGGTGAAATGTAAGATGATAATCCACCCTAAGTAAGCTACTGTGACTCATTTAAGCTAGGAGATGTTTTACTTTTTTAATTAATTCAAAAAATATTACTTTTACAGCACTAAGTTTTCACTGCAAGTAAAAACTATGGTACACTAAAACAGGATTGTGTTTAATAATCAGAGATAGGGCTAAAATCTGCAGTCCTCACTGATGCAAAACACTCAGCTTTTACACGCAAGCAGCAATGTCTCCCTGTGGAAACAAGCATACCGATTTGGGGTGAAACTAGTTTTTAAACTACATACTGTAAATAGCATGTGAAAAAGACTTAAATAATCAGGAGGACCCCAGGATTAAAAGAAATTATTTCTAGCTGCTTATCAAAATAATGTTCTTGGGAATAAATGGCAACTAAGGAAAAGAATATTTTAATAGGCCTATTTCCCTCACCCACAGAACAGATTTCTATTTCCTCCTCAAAGGAGAGCAGTAATTTCATAGCACTTTCAAAACAAAAAGCCAGGGTATAGTTTTCACTTTCCTAGTAACAAATATTAAAGTTGGCACCAGAGAGTCATGGGCTCAGAAAGGGCTGTTGCTTGGAAGATGTCATTTTTAAAACACTTCATTCATTTTCACCTTCCAGAGTTGTAGCTGAAACTTAAATTCCCGTTTTCATTCTCCATAGACAAGAACAAGTACCTTCCTGGAAAATAAATGGAGATTTGTCACAGCATGTATTTAAAAATGATAAAGCAAGAAAGATATAGGTTGTTCCTCTAAGGATTTGGCCATGACACAAGTCAGGCGTGAACTCAGTCCTCTTTGTCTCCAATCGGGTGGAGTCCAAGAGACAAATAATTGAGATCCAAATGAAGAAGTTGCTTTTCTCCAGTAGATTTGCAGGCCTCAAAGTTGTTCTTATGCTGACTTCTAAAAAAATGCATTAAAAGGCAGGATGTGAAAACAATGGCTGAAAGGTACTGTGGATATTTTCTGATCTCTAATCACATGTTTCAGTGCCTGATGAGGGAGCCATGGGCACCTACATGCATTCATCCCTGTGAACTCCCATACTGGAAGAGACCAGTGGTCCACGTGGATCAATAGTCTAGAAACCTAGTCTTAGCCACTTGACAGAAAGGTAAAAGAAAGAAAGTGGGTGAGAGCTCTCCCTGTAAAAAGAAATGGCTTATTCAATGTAATACAAGTGTCTAAGTACTGTTCAAATCACTAAGTAGGAGCTGAAAAGAGGGCTAGGAGGGATAACTTCTCTATTAAGTTCTACTATTGCAACTTTTGTCTTGCTATCTATAAATAACCTTTTGGCATATTTATTCTTCCCCAATTCTGTACTCTCAATATGCAAAGGGAACATTTATCTCCATTTTTAACAGCCAAATCAGCCACACATTATTATCTCTAGATTGCAGGTCTGAGCTGCATCCTCTATTTAGGTTGCAACGCTTGGACTGAAGGGATGGTGGTAATGAAATGAGTTAGTGCTATTTTTATGTGAACGACACTACTTGATTAGCTAATCGGTAGCATTCATTGCCCATTAATTTCAGTGGATAGTCTAACATTCCTAGTTCAGCACTATGATCTGGCAAGTGTATGATAGATACCATCTCACAAAGAGCTGCTTTGAGCTTTGTTGCAGGCAAAGCATTGCCCAACAAGTTGTCTGCTGATTTTAGACACATGTTATAAAACTTGAAAGAAGAAAACAAGCATGGTGGTTAGCTCACAGGCCATTTTACCATTGTTTCCTGCTTTTTCCACCCCTCTCAATCATTTTATCCCTATGAGTTTATTTTCTAAGCCTAAGCATTCTGGCCTCAGTATAGCAAAGGACTTAGCTGTGAGTATGTAACTCACTACAGATTAAACGTTATTATTTTCTCATCCAGATTTATATCTTCCTCATGTTCACTTTTATTTTCATAGTTATTTTCTTAATAGATGATTAATAGTCCAATGGAAATAAAAGTTCAAATTTATCTGTAGTCAGGGGTTGACAGTAATTAGGAGCTCTGCTTCGAAAGCCGGTGGGATTTAATTTAGCCCTTAAAGGCTGTTTCCATTATGTATATTTCACATATCACAAAATAAACTAACCTTACACAGGACTGTAAAAACTCATATACGCAGCTAAAAATGAATCCTGGAGAGCCTTCTAAAATATAGCCCAGAAAATCCTTTGAAGTATAAAAATTACTAGAATAACTTTCTGTCATACAAAATAAATTGATTGTTAGAAAGCAAGATATTGCAAAAAACCCCTATTTGGCAGAATTCAAAAGTAAATGTTAATTCCACCATATACTTTCATACTACTAATGTACATTCATGCTTATCACCATTTCCAGATTCATCGGTGAGGTACACATAGCAAATAAAAGATAGAAAAATATCTTCTAATAACTGAATATTTAAAAATGTATCTCATGAATTTCAGAATTCATGAGGACAGTGGTCCTTATTCCTTGGACAAAATCTTCAGAACACAGATAAATAACATAAATTAAATATCCTGAACCTCACAATATTTTATCAGGTATCCCGAAAACAGCCTGAAGAGCAGCACCTCTTGCAAACAATATTTTTTTTAATCAATCATCAGTAGATCTAACATTAAGTAAAAATACATGGAATGCCCATTTTTTCTTCTGAAATTTCAAAATGGTGCTAATGAGGTAATCTATAAACAGGAAAATGCTTAAGAACATATTTCATTGAGGTGCCAAATCCCTTCAACTCATATTCATTGTGAAGATCACTGGCAACATTAGTCCCCTCAACTGACCTAGGCAAAACATACTGAGCATGTTTTAAAGCAAACACTGCAAATGGATTGATTTGTATATGCAAATACCTCTAATTCAACACCTGAAGTTGTACCAGGAAGAAGTTACACCTTTCTGCATATCCATTTTCAACACAAAACATCTGTTCCCCTGTAGCAGATCACTCTATGTGCAGAATATGCAAGACAGCAAACACAGGAACAGTGAAAGTCAGTGGTTTATTTGGACCAAAATGGACTAATTCATGGTGCGGCAACTTTCTTTTGTGCTCACATATGCCAGAAAGCACCTTTCCATAATGCATATTTCATTCAAAAGAGTGAGCACAAATAACTGTGAATGCACAAATAATTGGGGGTCATAACTACTGTAATAATAAACATCAGGCGGTATTTTCCAGGATTATGCCATGATTTTGACT
Organism: Phoenicopterus ruber ruber; assembly: GCA_009819775.1. Lineage (NCBI taxonomy): Eukaryota > Metazoa > Chordata > Aves > Phoenicopteriformes > Phoenicopteridae > Phoenicopterus > Phoenicopterus ruber. The sequence continues at coordinate 6,429,762 of CM020221.1, forward strand.
TTTTGGCTAAATTGTTTCTTCACCATCTGTTTTAAAATGAACCTCACAGGTGGCTGGCTTACTGACAGACACCTCTTGCATTTTGTAATAGGTGTTATGCTTTAAAAGGTGTTATCTTAATTACTTACTTTTTTTTTAAAGTAAGTGATAGTAGTTATCCACAGAAAAGGAGGCTAATAATCTTCATCAGCCATCCTAGCAATAGTTTCATAAGAAAAAGTAAGAATAGGCACAAAATAGTATCAAAAAGTATAGGTAACATTTAGCATCAATATTAACCTAGATGCAAGAGAAACTTTCAACATCCTTGTAATTTGTGATGCACTGAGACCTAGGTATACAAACTGGCAGGGCTCACATAGCTTTTTTGTTTCTAACAACCTGCTAAGTAAGTCCACAAAGTGATGGGGAGATGCAATCCAGCGAACAAATATATTTTGTGACTCCTTGTGAGAAGAGTTGGTTTTTTGAGCACTCATTAACAATGGCAGGGAGTATCTTAGACTCAGCAGGCACGTGGGGCACTCACGCCAGAGTCTGTCTAAACTTGGGAGATCAGGGGAAAAGAAACCTTTAAAAATTGGAAGGAAAGCATCTCTAGTTTGGCTACACCACCTGGGTAAATATGGAAGTTTCTTGCTAGCAAAATCTGCTTTGTGTCAGTGAAGTTGATTGTCAGTACAATCTCTTGCGATACAAAACCTGTTAGCTTCCCTGCTCCGGGAGTAGGAGATGCAGGGTCACTGGCACTGTAACGACTGCAGGGGACTAATGCAGGTGCTGATGACTGTTGTATCAAGCAATGAGAAGCAATGCAGCAGTCCAACCCTCAGAGTCTTTCACCTCAGGCAGTTACCAAAGTATTCATCGTCAAATCAATTTTAGGTATTTCTCTTGTGGAAGAATCTACTTATGATACTACATATTGATACTAAATCTTATGATAATACGATACTAAATATTACTAAATGATCCGAGAATAGCAGCAGCTGCTTTCTTATACCTAATGCTGGATCTTTTTAAACTCAATAAATCATATATTAATTTTGATTTTTTTAAAGTTTTTTGTTGTTTGAAAATTAAGCATTAATAAAAATTGTACAAGATTGCTAGTTTATGCACAACCCTGTGAAGAGCTTTGAAGGATATTAAGTCCTACCCTGCAAACACTACTTTACATTCCTGCTACTGGTTTCATCTAATTCAAGGACAAGCAGCATGATTTTACTTGAGTAGCCATCCTCACCTGGTCTGAACTCTAAACACATAGATTCACTCTAGTTCTGCGATGAAATTAGGCATATTAGCTTAACAAATTAACCCTGTACTTAGCAATTTGCTTCCTGAAGTCCTACAGGGTTCAAAAGCCCTAGACAAGACTGCCAGAGCAAAGCAACGGAAAACTGCCTTCTGAAGGATTTAGTACAGTCCTGATGCAAAGCAGAACATACCAACAAAGTGGCAGGTAGTAATGAAATATGGTGCAGAAAACCCCGAGTTCACGTGACATGAGCCAGGAAGCTCGTACAGCCGAGTGCAGCAGCAGCAGCTCAGCACAATAGCACAACAGTACAACCCTGAATCCATTCTGGCTCCCCATTTCTCCACCTGCAGTAGGCAAATATAAGACTCGGGGGGTTCAGGGGGTGAGCCTTGGTCAGAGCGAAGCCAAATGCTGCTGCCGCATCGGTGTGCACTGTCCTGCAGTTAGAGCGGTGACACCTACACTAGCTTCCCTTCAGCTTCACTTCTCCACTCAGGGACTTGCAGACTTTGTCACTCATAGCCAGGGCAGCTTCTGGAGTTTCAGGTTAGCGAAGCGGAGACAAGCTAGTTTCTCCTATGCCCCATGAATGAAATGAAGATGATTCATATGTGCGCATTTGCCTAGAGTTCAAAATAGGAGCAAGAGATGCCTCTATTATTTGCTAGATGGAAAGATGTGACTATTATCTTAATATGCCTGACACATGTTTCATTTCCCTGACCCCCAAGGTACACAGAAATTGCATACAATAACAGGAAAAAAAGCAAAGCAAATGCATGTCACAGTGACTTGATGTTGCCTTTTGCCTAAAGCAATTTGATATAATTAGCCATCTCACAAGTAAAACCTTTATATTTTATTCTTTCACCCATTTAAAATAAAAACTGTACATTGGCATGGATAGCTTGTCATTTTAATACACTTTGATGTTTGCAAGCTTTGAAATATCATGTTCAAATTTGTATGCAAATTTGTGTTTCCAATTACATACTCATTAGTTCTTCTGGAACTTCATCTTAATATTCGCAAAATGTTTATAGCTTCCTCTGTTGTTTTCCTGAATTGCTTTAGAATGAAACCCAGTATATAAAAAACAAATGAAGAAATCCATTAACACTCAGTAACTTTCTTAAACATCACATTTAATTTCTAAGGATGTTATAATTTGTCACTTCAAAAAGTTCAAATATCCATGCACACCCCATCTGATAGCATATTAAAAATCATAGGCACGTGGGTTTGCGTCTGTAGCATTGTCAGCCCCCAGAAATGCCCACCTCCATTACCTACTCACTTGAAAAGCCTGTTGCCTTTATCACTGTCTTTAATGAATGGTTTGGTGCACATGAAATACCGGTTCACATCCTTAGATGGAGTGAAATTGGGATTACTGCCTAGACTTCAGCGGAACAAAGCAAATTTACAGCAATTATGAATCTGGTTAATTTTTTGTGTAGTTATCCACCTCCGTTGAAAACATGAATAACATTTTAAACTCTTGAGTGAAATAACAGCAACACTGTTAAAAAAAATACACGAATCGCCATTGCCAGAAAGATCAACTTTTGGTTGAAACCTGGAGCTCATTAGTACATAAAAAGCATAAGATGTAGAATGAGAGGAAAGAAGGGCTGGGAGGGAGCATTCGGTCATCCGGTACCTGACACCACCCTGCCCAGGAGTGATGGGATGGAAACGCACCCAGACAGATGCTGGTCTAACCTGTTCCCACAGATGTCCCTTCTTGGAGACCTTACAATTCCCCCAAGCTACCTGTCACTATCAGATTTTTCCTAGTGTCTACTTTATACACATTATTTCTCTACATGGTATGTCAAAGCCTGAAAGTACTAAACATAACAAAGGAAATCCCCAACTGATAATGTGGCAGCGTCCTGTTTAAGAAGAAACAATTTGGAAGACAGTCACTAGAAATAATATGAACAATTAAGACTGAAACTGTACTGTACCTGTATATGGAGGAGAAACTACGCAAAGCGAGCCAGAGAAGCATGGCTTTCCCTGGTTTTGCATTCAAAGTGAATACCGTCCCACTGGATTCTATATAAATGCTGTCTTTCTCAGCATTTCACCCTCTCCCCCAATTTTGGCTAAAACTTGCAGTCAATAAAACAGCAAAGAAATGACAAAGATAGAGGCCAACTCCATCAAAATAAAAGTTAGTCAGGTTTCATACCTATTACACATTTTCGATGTCAGCAAAGAACATTATAAGCAAACATAACATAGGTTCCTACGCCACTATTCATGCTAGCAGGCTTGAACACATAACAAGCTTTTTAGAACTAATAAATCTACAACAATATGCTAAGGGTTTTTTAATGACTTTAAATTAACGCTGATCTTCTTAATTAAACTTCTTTCATTAAGAAGTAAATCTGTGCATGAACCAGATCAATTTATTCTAGCATGCCACCAGCATACAAGATGGATATTATAGAAACACTAGCGATGCAGATCTGCATCTTGCTCCAACAGAGCTAGTTCTCTTCCTACAGGCAGACAACAGTAATTGCAGTTCAGGGAGTGAGAGTAGCTCAGATACAATTTTTAGCATTGTCTCCCAGTCTGACATTTGAAACGTGTGAGGCTCAGCAGGAATCTAAGAGTTAATTTTGCAGGTCTTTAAAAATAAGATATTGGAAATGTCTCCCTGGCTCTGAAAGCAGTATCTTAAGGCAAGTAATTATCTAGAAGAGTGGGAACACAGTGACAGTCCATAGGACTACTCTCTGAAATCATAAACAGAAATATTTATCAGTGGTAACTTTAAAACAAAAGACATAAACCAATTTGAAAGTCTTCCTGGACTCTTCTTCAACTTTTTAAGCATTTTGGGTACGGTGAAAGCAACCACACACGTGAATTATCAGCAATTTCAACATAAAGTAGAAGGAATAGAAATGTTTAAGCATTTTGGGTATGGTGAAAGCAACTACACACATGAATTATCAGCAATTTCAACATAAAGTAGAGGGAATAGAAATGTTTTTGACGAATTATTATAAACTACTACCAAAAAACATTATTTCAGAAGTGGATATTTGTGTGTAATAAAGTAAAGTAGTAATAAAGAAGTAAAATTTGTGTGTCTTTTACTGCCTTTCTTCCCAATTGGTGAAGAGCATGAAGATGCACTGACTCTAACTGCATGCGACAGCCATAAATTAGACACGGGCACCGTAAGGGTACTTGCTTCAGGGTCATTTGCAGTTTGCTTATGTCAAAGAGGAACCAAGCAGCAACCATGAGTTCCCAGTGGGCCCAGGCCACGCCAGGGGTCCAGCACTCCTCGCCGCGTGGTACCACTCCATGACGTGACTGCAGTGAGCAGGCTGCCCGTTGGCATGTCTGCAACACACCTGGAGCGTGGGCAGAAGGCCCCAAGAATACAGGAGCCAGGAAGGCCACCGGGCCCAGCATTGTGGGCCTGAAAAGAGCAGGGTTGTTGCTACCCTCCCCTGTATTGTTTTAGGGCTGGGAGATGAGGCCAGCTCACAGGGCTACGTCCCAGTACTGCTGCCTAGAGTCAGCTCTCAGGGGAGCAGCTTGTTTGGACCGGCAGGGGAAGCGTGCTCGGAATTCACTGTAAATACAGACACATGCCTGCACAACAAAACCATTATTGGAGCTGGTTAAGAGACTCCCACTTCTCTTGTGCCAGACCAGAGGCTGGGAGGTGAGAGGACGCAAGTCCTTGCCCAGTCTGTACTACCGGATTCTTTCGTTTGTTTCAGCCAGAATTTCTCACCAACTAAAGCTCATTCTTAAATGGGAGATCTCTATAACTTGTCATATCAAAGATGTTTCCATATTTGAAGGCACAGTCTGAATAATTTTGATATATGAAGAATATCCATGCCACCCTTCCAGCATAAAGTCAATTATTTTTTTAAAAGACATACACTTGTTACTGGTGATAGCCTGCTCACTTTACTGGAAATAGAAGACAAATGATCACACAGATTACGGTTTGTGCCAACAGTATTTTATATTGCAACTTCCTCAAAAATTGCCCTTGGAAATGGAAGGGTAGTTCCACAAACAGGCAGAACATGCTAGAACTTGGAGTGCTCCCACATGTCCCAAGCAACTATGAACAAGCAATTTTGGACAGGGTGCTCTAAGGCTTTCTGCACCTCAGGATTCGAAGTCCTGCTTTTGAAAATCCAGCCAGGTTCTCATCTGCAACTTTATGTACAAAATCATATTCAAGATAAACGAAAGAATACCTCAGTATCCAACCAAATTTGTAAGCTGTTTACCAGTGAATTCACCAGATCGTCTAATAAACAGGTATCCTGGAGAAAAGAAGGAACATTTGTGTGTGTGCTTGACTATATTAACACAGGATACAGAGAGACACCCAAGGAGCAGAGAGGTGGCAAATACTAAGTAAAGTCAGAAGGAAGGGAAGACCCTTGAATAGATTTTCATTTTTAAAAAAAGATTTCTGGATAAATGTCAATAAACACCACCGATAAAGAACTGGGGGAGTGGGGTGTGTTCTGTAATAATGATGGTGTTAATTGTTCAACTGTGCAGCAAGCAACAAATGCTAACTATAAATTAAAGTTCATTGGTCATCCCCAGTGATTTTGGTAAACCCCCAGATCTCAGCATTGTGTGAGGGTGCATTGTCACTCCTTTCCGAAAGACAACAATTTACAAATAATTTATTTTTAGGAGAGACAGAGAATGTTAGATACCTACCCTGACCAGATTTGTCAGGGGGCAAATCTGACAGGTCGTCAAGTTCTTTAAAAAGAGACATCCCATGAATTATGCATAACCTGTCTGTGGTTATCAAGCAGTGGGAGCAATATACCTCAAGAAACTAGGTTAGAGCTATCTTGGCTAGTAGCATAATTATGAGAGCAGCAGGACTACTCACAGATAAAACAGCCACTCCTGTCACAGTATGCTCCCTGTGATCACCATGAATTTCAGCAGGGGTTCTTCTTGAGAGGAAGCGACTGATTAGGTAGGTTATTCCAGAAAAGGAGGACTCTAGAACATCTGCTGTGGCATTATTCTGATTATAAAAGCTCAAGTTCTGTGGGGTGGTGCTTATCAGGATTTTTCTGATTATATCCAGGTCACAGAATCACTGAGGTTGGAAGAGACTTCTGGAAGTCATTGAGTTTGACACCACCACCCCACTGAAAGCAAGGTGACCTAGACAGCAGGTTGTTCAGGGCTATGTCTACTGGGATTTCTACTGTCTCCAAGACTGGAGACCCCTCAGCCTCTCTGGGCAACCTGTTACTATGTTTGACCATCCTCACGGTAAGACAATTTTTCTTATGTTTAAATGGATTTTCCTGCGTTTCAGTTTGTGCCCATTGCCTCTTGCCCTGTCACTGGGCACCAAGAACAGTCTGGCTCCATCTTCTTTTCACCCTCCCATCAGGTATTTGTACACATTGATAAGGTCCACCTGAGTCTTCTCCTCTCCAGGCTGAACAATCCCAGCTATTATAGCCTCTCCTCATATGATCAATGCTCCAATCTCTTAATCATCTTTGTGCCCCTTTGTGGTACTCCTTCCAGTATGCCAATGTGTCTCTTGTATTGGGGAGCCTAGCATAGGATGCAGCGCTCCAGATTTGATCTCACCAAGGCTGAGCAGAGGGGAAGGATCACCTCCCTCAACCTGCTGGCTATTCTCTTCCTAATGCAGCCCAGGAGGCTGTTGGGCTTCTTTGCTGCAAGGGCCCATTGCTGGCTCATGGTCAGCTTGGTGTCCACCATGACCCACAGGTCCTTTTCTGCAAAGCCATTTCCCAGCCATTTGAAACACAGCTTGTACTGGGGCTTGGGGTTATTCCTCCCCAGGTGCAGGGCTTGGCTCTTCCCTTTGTTAAACTTCAGGAGGTTTGTGTCAGCCCATTTCTCCAACCTGCCCACGTCCCTCTGAACAGCAGCACAGCCAGCTGGTGCATCAGACACTCCTCCCAGTTATTGTCTGCAAACTTGCTGAGTGTGCACTCCAGCCCACCATCTACGTTATTAATAAAAATGTCAAACCATATTGGCACCGACATCAACCCTTGGGATACGCCACTCATGACCGGCCTCCGCATGGACTTTGTGCCACTGATTACAAATGATGACATTTACACATAACTGCATGAGGTGTGTCAGGTAAAACTGCACTCCATTCTACACGAACAGGTAACTGAGGAACAAAACACCAATGTAGCACTTGTGATGGGGATGGCATGGCAGAACTCACTGGCATCTCTCAGGCCAGAAAGAAACAGAGGAAATAAATGACCACTTCAAAGCAGCAGCCATCTGGGATTAGAACTGTGACTGCTGACAGGGCATGGAAGCTTCTTTGTGATAGATTTGAGCTCACATAATCCAGTATTGTCTGATTTTCTTAAGTTACTTGTTAGCTTTATGTTTACTCTGCTAAATAAAGCCAAGAAAAGTTCATCTATCCATTATTGATTAATGCAGGGAAAATCCAAAGGGTTATTCCTACAGTATTATCTAACATGTACATGGTTTAGAAGAGAATACGTGTTGACAGCATATATATTGCAGCATATATATTTCTTTCCTACTGAAAAGAAATTGGTCAGTAGAGTTAAAATACCGTCTAGTTGCATAACCTGTCCCAGAGGACAGAGTATTACTCAGAATCCTCTTATACCTTTTAATTCTGAACACAGCCAGGGCATCCAAAAGAAGTGGGCCAGGTTTAGGAGAAAGGGATACTCAGAGCCAAGACATGAGTGGCATCCCCCACACAAGAACTCAGTACACCCTCATTGCTCTCTAATGTTCCTGTTCTCACTCATGCATAGGTCTTATATCATCATAACCTTCTGGAAAATTGATTTACCTGTCCTACTGGAAGTTGCTTACTTGTCAGGATCTTGGCAGATAATCTGCCGCTAACCTTGTCTGAAAAGTTACTGTGTCATTCACACACTCAGTTACAATTTTTGCACTAAAATAATAACGAGTAGGGAGGTACATCCTTCCTGCTGCAGGTATGAGTTGAGTGATGCACTTACTCATAAAACTGGGCAAAACAATTCCAATAAAGGAATAATACTGCCAAACCTTCATCAAAACCTCAACCCCAAGGTCAAAAATACGCTGATAATTGTCTAACAAAATTTATCACGTCCCTCCTCCTAAGTGCCTTTGACAGTTTCACAGCGATTTGAGACTTCTCCCCAAAGTCAGTGAGTTCTCCCAGTTGAATTGCAAACTCCTCTGAGCACGCTGTGGGCTTCCTTTTGCTTTCACTGCTGGAGGAATGGCACAATGAACTAACGACTGAGTGAATCCTACAGCAATGAGAGGTTACTAGATCCATTTCCCTACACTTGATTGGTCTTTTCTCTCAGTTCCATTAAGGGCATTTCTCTTTCTTCTTAAATTATCTGCCAGACTACAGCCTCTCCTGGATCTCAGCAGACATTCAGAGCCACTCCTGCTTTTGGTAGCACTGATTTATGAGGCCCTTATTGGGATAGACTTAATCTATCACAGGAATTGTTTTTTCCTCTCAGAACTCAGTATAGCAGATGTGATAAAGCACCTGTATAATAGGCTTTCTACGCTGCCGCTGCCCGAGGATGTGGTTTACCACACTATTTGTGAATTATGGCTTCATTCTGAGCTTAAGTAAGCCTGGGCAGGGTGAATGAATTACAAAAGTGAATTGTGCAGATGACAAACACATGGAATACAGTGGCTCAAGCTCTTGCTGAAAGAAATGAATTGGTTTTGACAGCAGAAAGCAGAAGATACTCCTTCTGTTAGACTGTCCAAAGCAAGTAATCCAGTACAGTAAAACACTGAGGTGGAGACCAGGTGCCTTTTTGAAAAGGCTAGCTTGTAATTATTGTTTCTTTTCCTACCTTGTCAGGTAGGTCTGGGAATAGTTGCATCTGGGTTTGTCCAGCTGCATTTCTTTATTTAGTCTCCAAGCCACTTTGCCCATGAGAAACTATCAAAACTTGCTTACATGAAAATTCCAGTTTAGAATTTAACCCTGCATTGGATATTGGATTGTTTGGCCAAAGATGAAATGTGTGCCAGTTAAAATATTTTAATATTCCAAGATTCAATAGCACATTAAATTTTTTCTCAAGATTCAATTGAATACATAAATTTAACGTCAACAAATTGTTTATGCATTGTTTCCATCAATTTGCCTTCAAGTCATACTCTTGGTAAGTAGAGTTTTTATTTCAGAAAGATATGTGGCTTTGTCACATGTAAAAAGACAGAGGCACAATAGAAGTTAATTTTTTGATAGTTCATCAGATTAACTTGAAATATTCGATCATCGAGGAATAACCTACTTATAGAGTGCTGCTTCTAGTACAGAACAGGAGTTACAGTGCCACCTTTCAACAATAATATATTAAATACCATAATTAGCTTATCATATTTTCAGTTATACAATTTATAAATAAGATGGCATTTATGACAGATTAATCTGCAAATTTGCCTCCAAAGAAGAATTTTTTCAAAATATGCAAAACACATTTGAGAATCGCTCTTCTCCCTATCAAGAGATAACTGTGGAGTTCTGTGTTCTCCTGGAGTTAAGGCAGCATTACTGCATGTTTGAGAGCTTTCAATAGCCACAAAGAAGTGAAAATCAAGATCTAACAGTTTGAAATGTGTCTAAATGAGGAATGGGAAACAAACTGCTGCCAAATTCAACTGAAATGTCACATCACACTGAACCAATTCCCCACTGTATGGGGGGAGAAGGAAGTTTTGCATTTACTACCTTCCTCATATACATGGCCTTGTGTCAATTCAGGCAATAGTGACAACTTCGATTCACTAAAAAAAAACCAGCATAGATGTCAACCTTTTCCTATACAGTTTCTAAAATCCTTCATCCATTCAAGTTAACACTCATGGAACGAGACCCAGTAGTTTTGGAAACAAATACAGCATGAAAAGGGCACCTTTTGCAATTTTATGCAATTTATTGAGTATCTCTATCTGTAATGATTACACTAAAAACTCAAAAGACTCCCCAGAAGGTCTCCTATTTATTACAACCATCTCATTAAGATTATATAAATCGATAGAAAACTATGTAATCTTTTCTGTGTGGCACAAAGCACATGAAAATGTGATAACAGCAATAAGGAAACACTATATATTTGGTATGTTGTAGAGAAACAACCAAAGGGAGGTGAATTTGGTAGCTAAAAGCCTAGGGCAAAGTCAGATCCATTAATAGTTTCAGTTCATTTGTTTGGAAAGAACGTAATTGGCTTGAATGAGATTCACATATATCTGATCTTTTACCCATTAAAAGAAAAAAACAGATGAGCTTAATTGGTGACTTATGCATGATTTCATGGCTTATCAGACTCAAGGGGTAACAGGATTTTTAAAAGCTTAAAGCCTCAACTTAACTCAGCTAATTGGTTTTCCAAATACATACATTATTTTTAAGAAGCTGCTACTAAGACAACCAGTTTTAGAATAAGCTTTCAGAAGTACCCAAAGTGAGTGTCTAAACATGACACCACTGATGGTGGATCCTCTTCTGGTTTTATTTTACAATACCCTGAACTTTATTCGATGTGTTTTTAAGTTTCACCATTGCTCAGTGGTTTGGCATGGTTGAGCACAGGATGCAGCAGGGCAGTGATGTATGTCCTAGCTGGTTCTATCTTGAGATAGGACTCTCTTTCCCTCCACTGACAGATCTTTAAATCAGTACAGGACTTTTCCATCAAGATGGAAGAGAAAGCACATGAAAATCTGCAAGCATCTGTGCTAGGCTATACAGGTTTATCAAAAGATGTACAGTGTGCCAGCAAGGAAAAAGGAGAAGAAAGGAGCATAAAAAAAAGAAAAAGCATTCTTTGTATTTTGCAAGGACTTGTTTGTGCAAGGACCGTGGGAAATGCCCATTATACTTCACAAGTAGAATCTATTTCTTTCATTTGATTATGATGGTTTTTTGCTCAGAGGGTTCAAAGGAACTTATGTATTTGCACCAGCTCACTGAAAATCCACAGAAAGGCAGGCAATGCCTTTCAAACTAAAAACCCCATCAAACTACCAACACCTTTGAAGTTGTTCCTCTGCCCACAGTATTCAAAGCCCTTGATAGTGGAGAACAGGATTTCCCCGTAGGAAGCTCTGTGTATCTTCATAATACACAGGACATTAGGCTAGATGAAAACCTGACCTTTGAGATGAAGAAGGAAGAGTTTGCATCTGTGAGGAAACAAAGCGAATCCTAGCTTAGCCAGAGGCGAGAATATTTGTAATCAGTTAGGCCTGACAGAGCTGTGAGAGAAACACAAAGCCCAAGGCTCAGATGAAGGTATGCCCTCGATTCCTTTTAGCTCTCTTCCCTGCATGCTACCTTCGTACAAATAATTAAATAATACACTGTTATGAGGATACCACTTAGTAACAGTTATGTCACTTGCCTGGACACAGCTTCTAGAGCAAATTCTCTCGCAGGAGACCACAACACAAAGGTGGTTCTTGAGAAAAATACATCAGTAAACTTCCTATCTGAGAATCATAGAATTGCAAATGATATTCTGAAGTCTGTGGGAGCAGAGGCCCTCCTTGCAAAGATATTTTTGAGAAAGGCTGAAAAGAGCTGGTGTAGCTAAACCTGCTGCTATGACATCGTTAAAATGCATGGAAGTTTTCCTTTCAATATTGCTTAAATCTGGTCTAGATAGCAAAGTCAGGCTATATTTGATTAGGTTCACAGTTCACCTTCAGAAGGAATAGAAACAAAGTAATACCTTAAATGGGTACATTATTTTAGATATACTTTATTTCTGCACGTAAAGGCTAGATGACCTCATGGACAAAGTACCATAAAGCGCTTTGGACTCTATCCATCACATTACTACTTTGGCATTTCACTACACTCAAAACCAAGCAAGCTGCCAATCTAAACTCAGTTGCTTACTGACCTACCCAACAGAAAGGTCAGTCATCCTCCTCAAATCATCCTCTTCATTTACACATCTGGATCACTGTGATATTTATCAGGAGTTGATCACAATCATCTATAAGCAGCTGAGTTATCATCCATGAATAATAACAGCACTTTGCAAGTTTTGTGACCTCGATTCCTAACTCCTCTAAACTTACCAAAGTACCTGTGTTTTTTCCTACTGGTTCTTTCATATTTTGGAAGGTCTCTTGGATTTGAAAGCATCTAATAAAAAACGCTTCAGGGAAACAAATAGCTTTACTTTCTGTAAGGGACTTCTAAAACATCTTCACTTCTTAAATAATTAAGCACTAGGTTTACAGATTCTCCACATTCATTGCTCTGTTTTGCTTTAGTCTTTTTGTGCTATATTGTACTAGTGATCCTCCTTGAAGAGGTTTGCAAAAGCACACAATGATCCTACATTTGACTGTTTCATTTAGCTACTTCACTCTTAAAGACTCCTTTGTGTCTGCTAATATTTATCCTTTTTATGCAGTTGTAGACTTACGGTAGGTTTTTTTATGCCTCCTGTATATTTTCGTATTTCTTTTACCCACTCACAAAGACTTAAAAAGTTCTCAAAAAATATTGCCAATTGAAAGCTTATGCTATCAGCATGATTTTCAACACATTTTATCTAGCCCTGTCTTATTATTGGAAATAGCCATTTTATCTGCCAGAAGTGCCTTGATGTCACTGTAAAATAAATCATATTTTCAGATCATATTCTTTACTCCTTTTATAAGCAGCTAGAATTCAGCTAGATATAAATGTAGGCATTCACTTTTCTAAAACCTTCCAAACAACCCAATTTCTCTTTAAAGTGTTTAAAAGCGCAGGCTGGAATATGTCTAAGAGCATATATACTGTCATTCAGAAATGGAAAATTCACTTTTTTTCTCATACCCACAAGAAAATAATCATGTTCTTTAACTGGAGAAAAATGATTTAATAATAGCCCCAGCAGCCTTTGCATTAAGCAGTGCCCACTCTTGAGCTGAGGTTCCTAAGTAATTATGTGGAAATGACCGTTATTATTAGCCTAGGTTGATCCGCCTTTGCATTTATGGTTAAATTTGTATCATACAAAATCAACATTTCCATTTGCATCTTTAATGTTCTCTCTACCTTCAAATGTTTTCCACAGTTTTTGTTTTCTTGTGGATTAGGTATTTTTCTTCTATTTAAGCACTTTAAATAGTTTTCACAGATTATGTATTTATTTATCTGAAGGTGAATTTTCTTCAAAGTCTGTTTTGGTTTTTTTAATAGATAATTTATTCTATTTTTCTATAAACTAGGACAATATTAACCCAGACGAGAGAATCAATTGTTTTACTACTGTAGAAGTGTTGCTATTACAAAAGAGGCAATTAAGTTTGGTGTGGCTTCTAAGTGCATTTCACATTTCATTTGATAAACACGAGTTATGGACATATAATTTAAGAGACCGTTACCATGGTCTGAACTGCTACTGAAAGCCAGGCTCAAAGTCTTCAGCAGACCAAACCCAAGACCAATTTCAAATTTAATTGACTGTTTTTATTGAGGCTACCTTGCCTGTTGTAAAGTATATCACATGAAGGTATCTATTTGGTAATTTACTCAATATACACCACGATAATTTCTCAGGTGAAAGCATTTTAAAAAGATCTTTAAAAATGCTTCAGTTTACCTTCTAACTGGCCTAACAGAACTTAAAAGGCCTGATCATATGGCAGAAGGCTCAGTACGGATCTTTGTGCAGGATCCAGAGTCTAGGCATTACACAAAAAGCCAAACACACACCCCCAAGAAAGGCTCACGCGCCCCCAAACAATCTGGCTCTCACAGAAACACTTGGAAGAGATGTAACTGGGACAAAAATAAATAGGCATTGATATTACAACTATCACTTCCTTCTAAAATTCTCAGCAATAATCTTCCCACCCACCCACTCCTAAAAGCAGCATGATTAATGTATTCTGTCTACATATAAATTATTATCTGACTGCAAAAATACCTTTTTGCCTCAGAAGCAAGCGAGAATCCCCTCAGGAAAACCTGAGTTCAGCCCCACAGGTGGTGCTTAGTTAGCCCAAGGGATTAACTGGTCCCACTGAAGCACCATGCGGCAGGGCCTGCGACACCCTGTTCCTCAGACTTTCCAGCCCTGCTCAGGAGCACGTGGGCAGGGTGCTCCTCAGCACAGAACTGCGTCTCAGCGCAGGGGAAGTGCAGCACAACCAGCCAGCACGACCGAGAGGGGAAACGCCTGCTGGCTCACGTGATTTTGTGAGAGAAACATCCAGCTACTAGAAAGGCAGGACTTTGCCATTTGCCCACGTTGTCCCGCTGCTGCTGGGGCCGAGAGCTTGAGAAAGCCCCGCGCTGACTGACCTGAGCAAAATCCATCTGCTGGGAGGCCCCAAGGTGTCATCGGGAGCTGCGCGGGGGCAACTGGAGCTGCTGGTGCTCAGGGAGGGCTGGGCTGGGGGCCAGGGGGAGGCTGGAGGAGCTGCGCTGCCACAGCACACATGTGAGATGAGCTGTGGGGTAGAGAGATACTCTTCAGCTTGTAGTTTTGTACTAATTACCTTAATTTCCTTCCATCAGGTTTCAGCGTTGCTCATCACCAAGGGGAGGATCTGCTTTTACATAAAAGCACAGAGTCCCTTCTGTGTCCTAGCATGTAAAGCTATTTACAGAACCATCTGACCCAATCCCTTAGTCACCCTAAGCTCCATAAGGCAAGCACGTCTGTGAGAAAATCTTGTGTTGAAAGTCTTAAGAGTAAGGAAGAGCTCCAGGCCCTGGAGTTCAGAGCCCAAGAAAGGACTGGAATTGACTGTTAGTGTACATCATGGACAATGGTGGTATTGTATCATCATAAATCATTTTAGCCACATTACAATAGTAAAAAATTAACTATTTTGTGGTGACTTGTGCTTATCTCCTGTTGTGTGTGTTGTTGTTTGATTTGAACAATTTGGTAATTCATAATTAGTCTTCCAGTCTCAGAGAGATTTTACCCTTCAAAGGGGTGAGAGCAATGAGCAATGTAAATGCACAAATACCACAGCAGAAGGACACAAAAGCAACGCTTGTGGTATGACTGCTGGAAGGGGTTATTTTACTAGATTGGGCTTTTCTTGGCTGATATTCTTCATGAGTTACTTTAGAGTCTGTTTTCAAAATTCATTTCCTCCAGTCAGTCTGTTATCATAGATGTGAACATCTCCACTTCCTTGCTGTCTCCCTGCTAGAACAAGCCTTAAACTTTCAAGGGTTTAGTTTACGATAATGGACAGAAAAGAAATGCCAATGTAGGCAGATGTTGTAACTGCAACTCATTAACGTTTTACAGACCTGTCAGCACCAGCAACGCCTGTCAGACATGATAGTTTTTTGAAAACAATTAGTATTTGTACAATGTTATCACATACAAATATGAAAATATTTCTCAGAAATTTCTGGGAATGGTTATGAATTAGCAAACGTAACACTCCTCAAATACAGGAAGCAAGTTCAATTGCAAACTATTCCTGCAGCATAATTTTGAAAGATAGAGGTAAAAAATAGAAAGAAAAAAACCCAAACTAGACATCTTCTAAATGCCTAAGATTCAACCTCATTCAACAGAAAGTCTGAAAACAGAGCTGTCCTGTTTTCTTAAGTCAGTTAAGAAAACTGGGGTTTACATGTAGACAGTCTGATTTCTAAATGTGATGACACATATTAGTTGTGATGGCAGCACTAGAGGAGCACACAGAATGCGCTGCACTTCTGGCACCAGTCCTGGTCTCCTTGGGAGCCCCTGTTGATGGATACGCTGCCAGGAAGGACCTAGATACCTCTAACAGAGAAAGCCAGGAAAGAGGTCCCCTTCCCAAAAAGAGCGCATCATGATTTTCAAACAAAGAAGTATCTGTATTGCATTTCCTTTCCACTAACTCTTAAGCTTTCTCAGTGTACAGACTTGCTCTCACATTTTCATTGTCAAAAAGAAAAAAGAAAAGGTTTTTTTAAAATCACTTCTTAAAAATACCTAAGTCAAACTAATCTAGTCTCTCCTATACATCAGTACATTAAGAATAAAATGCTCATGATAGAAACTGCTAGTCTTGCTGATTTGCTAGGGTTTTTGGAATAGAGACTATAGTCAGGTTTTTACTCGGCTTGTGAACACTTCCACATATGAGAGTCTTAAGACATCTGTGACTCGAGACTAAACATCATCTCCCCATTTGACTACCCCTAGCAATAAATACTATGCTCTGTAACAAATGCTGTTCAGATCTGGCCTGAGATCTATCATCTGCAAATACCCAGGTGATGTCTGCGTACAAGTGAAATTCAGCACACGCAATTCTTTGCAAGAGGAGAGCTTGCGTTAACGTTACAGCTCCTACAAGTCCTTGTCTTGACTGGCACATCCAAAGATAATTTATTACTAAAGATAAAAAATCCACAGACGTAGGCTCAATACTCTGTACTTTAAGAGAATCTGAGCTCAAATATTGGAAACAGTGCTCCAGTCTGAATACTCCATCTATTTTGTTTCTCTTCTCCCCTTTTTTTTCCCCCCACTTTTATTTTTGCACATTTCCAGAAAAACAGCAAGAACCCACATCAGTTCAGTCATATTTCCTTACAAAAGTCTTATTTAGCTGTTAGATGTGGCAAAGTGCTCCGAGTTGAATTTCTTCTGCTGCTTACCTTATTTAAATGTATCAATGAAACTGTTTCTCATCTATATTTATAGAGCAACAGAAAATAATAGCGTAGCTCTTCCACTGAGTAAACTAAATAATAGCAAGGGTATAAATATAGATCGCAGATGAATTAGAGACTAGGTGAACCCCTTTGTTCTAATTGAATATTCATTTGATGAGTCATATCACTTTCTTCCAAGAAAAACCCCACGGTAGGAGAACAATAGACAAGGAGATCACGCAAACACAGAGATTGTTCTTGGCAGGCATTTCTCCCCACTGTCCTCCCTCTGGGACAGGAATGAAACAGTTGTGGATTTTAGATGCCTTAGAAATTTGCACTTTGAAAATTCTTCCTAACAGCTAATGTAAATCATCATTGCTCAAACCTAAGGATATAATTTCTTCCTATATTCACCTCAGAAATGGGCAACAAGTAATTCCTTTTTGGTTTTCTGTAGCCATTTAAATACTCGCAGTTCTGATGTGTCCCTCTTGTTCCTTCTTCTTTCTCTCTTAAACCTTTTTTTTTGTCTTCCTTTGGCCTAACTAAATATGGGCTAATATGGCCAATTAAATCGTATTTTCTTCACAGGTTATTATGTTTTGTTATTAAAATAGTCCTCTAAATAATTGGCAGATTTTACAAAAAGGCAATAGATGATCTGAAGACTTAAAATCACAAGGTTCATACTGAGCCCAATTGTAGAGTTTTGTTGAAGCTACAAGGTTTGGCAGATTTAACGGCAGGCTTCAAGGGAAGCAGTGTTTGCTTGAATATTTATGAAACTCTTTGGTTCAGACCTATTGGACGCCCTATTTAAAACACTTATCTCCAGGTCTGTACTCTGCTAGCATCTGCATTAAAACAGAAAATGACAAACAGCTCATCACACACAGGAATGCGCTGGGACATCTTCTCTTCTGAATTATTCCCAGTTAACTAGGTGTATGTCATGACAACTCCCTACATTCTAGAATAAATTTTGGCAGGCGTGTTGTTTGAGATCATCCTGAATAACAAAGCTAAACTACAGGAGAAGAAAAAACGTGGACATTTATTACATGAGAATATCTTGGTGATTTAAAAATGCAGTTTTATCACATCCTACACAGGAGGAAGCCTACCAGTGAATCCTGCTACCTTCTATCAATACCTCTGATTATGCAGGTTTCTTATTTTGCCTTTTATTCTGTCCCTCAGCTTGGTCTTGAGAAATGTTGTCACCATGCTGTAGCTATGCTGCAGCTATGCTGCCTGTTGCTGGGAGAACCAGCTGTGGTAAGACAGACATTAATCCCTTCTGTCTGTCATTTATTCTAGGCAGGTGGAGCAAAGCATCTATGTAAAGAAGATACCTCTAGATTTAAATCGTGAGTGGAGTCACTGTTTCATAAAGGCACTTTTCTACCGTGTAACAGCATCAGAACTTGAGGAAAGCTTCCATTCGGCCTGGAGTCCCTGCAGGGTAGCCTGAGCTGCCCCACATCACCCCTCTCCACCCCAGCAGGGCTGGTGAGGAAGACCGCTCCCAGGCTGCCATTTGAGGGCCTGAGCAGTAAGCCATGCTGGTCCATTGGCTGAACTGCCATACCTTAAGGAGACCTCTTTGGCCATTTGGTTTCACCAGGTGCCAAAGACCCAGGAGGCTACAGGAATGGCTTGTAGCTGCCTTAACCTTATCCATCCTTCCTCTCAGACGAGAAGTAAGGGGCTCTTTTACACTCACCAAATAATTGCTGGGCTTTAGATATCATAGAATCATAGAATCGTTCTGGTTGGAAGAGACCTCCAAGATCATCGGGTCCAACCATTAACCTATCCCTACCAAGTCCACCACTAAATCATATCCCTTAGGGCCTCGTCTAAATGTCTTTTGAATACCTCCAGGGATGGGGACTCCACCACCTCCCTGGACAGCCTGTTCCAATGCCCGACAACCCTTTCGGTGAAGAAATTTTTATGACTATCCAATTACAAATATACAAATAAAATGATGTTAGATTTAAATAGGTGTAATGTGTCCTTCCCCAACCCTAAGGAATATGGAGTTTACACCTATAAATATGTTTACATTGCTAGGGAGATGAAGGATTGGATATACCCTCTCAAAGCAAGACCTGTTTGCAGGATCTTATCCCCACCCTGTCTGGGGGGAGGAATAAGGCAGAGGCTGAACATTGTGTTCTGGGCTCTGTAACATGGACGTTTTGTAACGGCTAACACCTCCCCTGTGGGGGAATTCCGCCTTATGTCTTACAAGTACAGAAAATTCCTCATTTTTATCTTTGAAAATAAAGGAAAAAAAAAAAAAAACAAACCAAATAAAACTGTTTCAAAAAACTATTTGCACCAGAGCCATCTCATTCTTATGCTCAGAATTGTATTCTCTTTCCCAAACATAAAATGCCACAATCTGGGAATTAAAATTAAGCCATCAGGCTTAATTGAATGGTACAACTGCATTTAAAGTGCACACACACACACACAGATATAAAACATAACTCCATTCGTGCTCCTTCACCTGTTTAAATGCACAGTGCAAGTTAAAAAATGGCAGGGCTTCTTCAGGGAACTAATCAATGCTGATGCATAATCTTTTTTTCAGTTGAGATAACTGGCCCTTCCATTTCCTCTCCTTCTATTGCAGATACCTACTCACAGTTTGGTATTTTTTTTTCTCAAACCTTTTGAACAAAAGCCTCAGCTCAGATGGGTTTTCTCGAGTTCTGTGCAGTTCTACTTATTATTGAAAATCCAGAATTTAAAATTGCTTATCCAAGTGTTAACCAAATTCCCCAATTAATCTTCTCTTTTCTCTCAGAATCATTCCTTTTTTTTTTTTTTACTTTTTCTATCACAGAATTCCATTATTGTATCAAAGGGATGTGAAAATAGAGCTCCCACAATCTCTTTCATGCTTATATAGTAGAACTGCAGATGGCTCCAATTCAGCCCCTGCTAAAATAATAGAAGGTAAATTGCAATACCCACATAATTCCACATGAGCAGAAAATGGCAGTTTGTTTGCTTCATCTGCAAACCTGCTGGTACAATTTCATATGCATACAGATAATTAGGTAATCCTTTTGTTTTAAATCTTTCATAGCCCTTCATTGTTTCATCATTTTCATTGAAAACAGCTGGTAATCTCCATCAATGAAAACTGGGTTTGTTTTATTATTATTATTTTCTGTTCAACAGGCTTGTTAAGATATGCTGTGAATCATTTAAAAGACCTACATAAGCCACATATATTGACATTAAAATAAAAGCAAGACCTTTCGCTTGCAGATAGTGAGGTAAAGTATTAAATATTAAAGTTGATTTACTGAAAGGCTTAACATATGACAGCCCAAATCAGCAAAGAGAATGAAAATAAATTGTATTATTTTGTTTGTGAAGAGAACTGACAGAGGTAAAAACATTTTTACATTATGTCTCTTTAAAAAAAAAAAAAAGGTTTGGTTGATTAACCTCCATAGCATTTTGGGTCTTGTTCCAGCACTGACACAAGTGGAAGGGGGAATAGGGAAGGCCAGAATAAGGGAATGCACTTAGAGGATAATGGACTCCATTGGCCAGGGGAAAAAGTAAGCCCTTATTGTTATTAAATTCTCTTACACTGCTGTTCCTCTCACCATTAATGGACCAGTTGTGAAAATTCACATGAAAAATATACCATTTTATTTACTAAATGACATGCAGTTCTATGTGTAACTCATAAGGCAAATTCTGTAATTTTATGCAGAAGTTTATATTTAAATTCAGCATGCTACACTTTTCTTTGATCATTTTATCATACCCATGTCCTAAACTACCTATTGGCAGATAGCTTAAAAGGCTGTGATAAAAGGTAATTCAAATTGAATATATAAGTACTTATGCATATAGTCCAAATGTAAAATTCTGCCTCCAAACTAATAACAATGACATTCTTTAAATATTTTAATCCCAGTAAGATGTCTGGTGTGAGCTGGCATTCAGAGGGCTGGCTATGCACATGGCAATGAGGCCATCTGCAGCGACGTTAAACCACGTTAGGAGGAGGGAGAGGGATTCTAATGGACAAGTGTGTTTCTGGCTTCAATACTTATTTCAGTCACTACCTAATGAGGGTTGGAAATCATTTTTCATAATTCTACAGAGATTTTCTTCTTCTGAAGGGTCTGACTGAGCACTGCAGGAACCTGAATGATACGTCTACATCGCCTCTCTTTTCTGGGATCGACAACAGATGTGGCTGCACTGAAACCGCTGAGGAAGTATGGCAGAGCGTGACCTTTAACAAACAGGTTTATACAAGTAAGAGCGGAGGACCCTGCCTCTCTAGTCAAGTAGACTTCAATCCCGCTGTGGCTATAAGGCTAAGACTCTGAATTAGTATATTTAATTTGCATTGAGTCATAAACCCACTGTGTTTGCTTCTCCTCATAGCCCATTGCTTTATAAGCTTTACTCACATTTTAATTTAAGACAGACTCTCAGCGTGGGAGTAAAATGTGATGGCAAGGGAGTTCCTCATTTGAACCTGCTCTAAGCACGTACAAGTAGGAACGGCAGACGCAGGCAGCAGAAACAGGCCCATATGCTTTTTGTACCTGTTTCTGGCTTGTAATCCTATTGAGAACACTAATGCAACTTTTCTTTTTGAAAAGAGATAATACCAGTTCTTTCAGAGTTTTCTTTCATCTTATCAATTACATTATTACTCTAGGCCAGTTTCTTCTAATACGGATGCTTCAAAAACTTTGAATTAGAGTTCCATAGAAGAACATAACCCTGCTTCTGAAATCAAATATACCTAGGGATTCTGTATACTTGCTTTCTTCCTTGCTATTTCATGATTAATCGAGGACTCTTTCTGTTGTTTTCCCCCATGAGATTTCAATACATCATATTTGAAAATACTATTTTTGCTCTGCTCATACCAGACAAAAAATAAATGCATCTGTCTCTATGATTTTTGTCCAGTGTCCTCTTTCCTAATGAGCGTATTTCATGTTAAGATGCATGCAAATGGAAGAATTTTAAGTGAATTATTTTGCTTCCGAAATTGATCCAGTCTTCAGCAATGTGATTCTAGGCAGCCTTTTGTCCTTAGATGCAAAAGGAGCTAAGCAATAGCAGTTATTCCTCTAGTAGGATGGGGACATCATCTATTTCTGCCTTTCTCACATAAATACCCACTCATAGTTGTTTTTAAATTCTGAGAAATTTTATAACAGCAATGGTATAGTATAAATTTATATGTACACACAAACACACATTGTGTGTGGGTAGAGAGACCGTGTAAGCATCTGATGTTCATCTCACAGCTGAAGACCAGTGTACCATAAAATTAATATTACTAAGATGCCAGATACTTTCTTCCACTGCACCATATAATGAGAAAGGAAAAGAAGATCTGGTGGGAAGGAGCCAGCCATTAAGAGAGCCAGGAGAACAGAACAACAACTGTGCTCCTTCCGTTTCTGACAGCCCAATGACACAGTGCCAGGCTCTGGTGGCTGGTGGCCCAGGACTGCTTGAGAACAGATGGAATATAGCATGTTCCTTTCTGAAATGAAGGCAAGTAAGGGAAAAGGAAAGCAAAAGGAAATGAAGCTCAGATCAGTACTTCCTGACCTGCACTTCCTCCACAGTGCTTGATCCAGAGCTCTTTGAAGTCTACAGAAAGAGCCCCACTGATTTCAAATGGATTTGATTCAGAGCCCGAAGGAGGAGGAAAAAAGGTGTGGCACGGCAGAAAGCTCACTGGCATCACGGCTCTGTGGGGATGCACAGAGCTCTGCCCCGAGCCATGTGTGTTTATCAAATGTTCCCCTTCCTTGGATTGCTCTTGAGACGTGTTCCATCCAGCAGAACCCAGTGAAAAGATTTAAAATACTGTTTAATTTGCATATATTTGACAGAGAACATAAGTGTTCTTCCACAAGATTTGTGAGTCAAATAATGCTTTTCCTCCCCCTATCTGGAATAAAAGAATATTTCCCCTTTTGCCTGGCAAAATGTTCCTGCAAGAACATTGCATTAACTCTGTACATTACTTGAAATTTTGTAGTGTTGTCTTTATATTTTTTACTGAACATAGTTATTACAATCAACATTTCTTTGGTCTTTTAAGACTGGTCTTGCTCCCTAACAACCATTGCCAATATCTCCACAGATGCACATTCATTTCAGTGTTCTATAGCTGGAAAGCATTTCATTTTTCCCTCTAATAGCAATTTACTTTGATGTATTAAAAACGTCCATCAAAATCTCTGCAACTGCAGTCATTATAAAAGACCCCAATATTTATGTGGCTTCATATCCAAAGAATTCTCACCAAAAAAAAAAATCTATCATTCAAACTACCTCTTAGTCCAGTTTTATGTGTATCAGATGGTTAAAATAGCTCTCTGGAGCTTCATACATCATTCTGTCTGGAAAATAACCAAACAATACTCCCTTTCCTCCCTCCCCCAAAATAACCACACAACCTTCGTAAAATACTCTGAAATAATAAATTATACATAGAATCCATTATGTATTCAAATATCCCATGTTCTCCCGTGAGCAAGGTAGTCAGCGTGACATAGTATGAGCACTTAGTTCTGTGATGCTTCCAGAGGACTCCATGCTGCCTGCTCTCTGTCTCACAAATTACAGGGTCAAGGCCAAGAAAAGATGTGGAAAATTTAGATGCAGGATGCATATAAGTACTTGCAATGAAAGCTGTGATAAGGTCCTAAAATCTATAGCCTTCTGTTTGACAAAATGGTTAGAGGAGGTTTCAGTGTCCAGTTGTCAGAAACGCCTCCACTGCCTAAGCTGAATGTGATGTGATAAACAAACCGAGCAGCAGAATTATATACAAGTGACAACACGTTCAATGGAGGAAAAGCTGAGCAGACATCACGGCTCACTCGGTGTTCCTGCACAGACACATGTTTGAAATGGCAGATGGACAGGCAGCAAGGGCTTTGGAAGGGTCCAATAGGCTAAAGAAGAAATTAAAATGCCTTATTTTAAAATGTGACAAACAAAAAAGCTTGATCAAATCTGCTGGTATGGCCTGCTTACAGATGAAGCTGAAGTTTGGGCAAGGAGAAATCAAATGCCTCCAAGGCTACCAGTGAAGCAAAAAATTACATTAGCTTTACAGCCTGAAGCATATTTGTTAGTATTTAACAAATTATGTGCTTCATTTAAATACCGTTGCTGGTAGCCAAATAAATTAAAATCACCTCATTAGGCTTTACATTAGTGAAGTTAAAAAATTAAAAGAGGCTTTTCTTACCTTCTGTCTAGGTGTCTTTCTACTTGTACAGTCAGTGCCAGTAGGGACCTGTGTCACAGAGGCCTTTTTCCATATCATTTGTCTCTAGGCGTCCTGAACCTAGATGGTTATAAAGAAAGACAAGGCACACATATGATTTCAAAATATTGCCAGGGTTCCACAATCAAAAATACGATCACTGTAATATCCGAAATGGAATGACCTGAAGCTCTGAAGGCCCACACGCTGCCCTCTGGTAAAGGCAAAGCAATAGGCACAGGCAAACGTAGAGAACGGATTGTATTTCACCAGCGTGCTGCGTCAAATACAGGTACAGCCCTGCATGGGGGAAATAGGGAGGACAACCAGCTTCTGCTCTTCACTTCTCCACCTACTTATACCGTGACTTTGGGCAAGCTGTTTCACTACATGTGTTTTAGTTAACCTGTTTGTACCATGAATATAAAAGACACTCTAAGCCCAGAATCAGGTTGTCTAATTTTCCTCTAAATTTCTTTGTAAAATATTTTTCCTGGTAAACCTTTCTGAAGATCTATGGCCAGCCAGTAGGAAACATGATGTACAAAAACTGAGGCAGAAATTAGGCTATCTGAATTTAAGCGTTTAGCCTCTTCTGCAAAGTCTTCAATTTATGGAAAGAAAAAACGCAGTATGAGTCACATATTACTGTAAGCACATATGACCAGAGGTAGGATGTCAACCTTGTATGCCCTACTTAAAGAAATGCCCTGTTTCCATCATGATGGATAGGAAACAAAGACTGTATGTAGCACTTGCTAAGTATTTGCAACATTTGACCAACTCTGTTGAAGAAATCATGATAGAAGGAAAGCCAAATCAGTTTTTCTTATAAATAGTTCATTCTCTGTGGAAGGTAGTTTGGAGAAACCAAAACCTTTGCAAACTTGCATCATGCAATAGGCATGTCAGAAAAAAAAAAAGTACATTATGACATTCTCTAAGTGAAACATTTCAATTTTTAATTTGAAGTGTTATTTTGGGACCAGGTTTAGCACATTCAATTTAAAAAAAATATGTAATGATGAATAAAAAGCTTTATTCAATAAAAAAATCTTTCCTCACTCCCTAGGATTTATGTTTTGGCATGGAACCAGAAACATTTTTGGTTCAGGTCACCCAGTAGCAGCTTCTCTAGAATGATTTGCACAGCCCTGCTTAGGGAATATTTGAAAACTTGCAGAAAATTTCTCCGTCTGCACTGCATAAAAAAAAAAGAATACTGCATAACTCATCATATATAACTAGTACCAATATGTCTCAACATTTAAGAAAATATTTAAGATTTGCTATTCCTAAGTGCCGATTTCCTGTTGAAGCTAGCAGGACCATTTGCATACTTCTGATTAAATGTCTTCCTAAAGGCTTTGCCAAGTCAAGGTACATGAAGTAAATGATAATGAGAGAAAACTGTTGAATAACTTGACAGTTATCACAAAATTCTTTGAATAAATTACATGAACACTTTTACCTGTTATTGCCCTTTTGGCATGAAAGTCTTCACTTAAAACAGTCCCTCCTCTTTAATGAATTTGACTTGTGATGATGACCGATATCTCCTGTCCTTGCATTTTGGCATTCCTCTAAAGTGGTGATAACCACTTCCAAGGTCCTGATCAGTCTGACACCAAGCCAACGGTGAGAAATACGAAATACAGACTTCCACCCATCAGCAGCAAAAGCAGTCACGTAAAGCTACATTTAAAAGATGCTTTGCAGTAACAAAACCCAGTAGGAATAAATTAGCTAGCCATATTGTCAGCGGTTACAAGTGAGTTATGGCACCAATGTTAACTCCTTGCTCGTTTACTGGTCCAAAAGTGTGCAGGTGTTTCTCACTAGTGGAAGAGCCAGATGCTAGTTAGGGTGTTTGTGTTTCTGACACTGTGCTCTGCTTGTTCCACTGTGGAAACCTTTCGTAAATAGAAGGCTGCCAAATGTATTAAACTTTTCGTATCACTGTAATGTAGAATGAAGTTCATTATGATTTGAATTGGGCACATCAAATTCATTGCACTTAATCTGATCAGACTCATCATGTGTTACCCAGGTCAGAAAGGCAATTTATGAAATGTGATACTGGAGATTCCAGTAACACGTTATTGATCTCTCTCTTTTTCATTTTACTTCAGACTTATGAAGAATAATAGAGGTGTTGAAACAGTCACATTTCTATTAAATGTAACACCTCCCACAGCATGTTTAATTTTCAATTGCAATTCCCTACCTCACATGCTATTTGGTGATTCTCAACTGTTCATATCCAAAGCACCTATATAACCAGCACCATTTCAGCAGAATTTCATTGGTATGTATGTTATACAAATATTGCTTATGGATACATCTTTGATGTTAGTCAGTTCTTCAGAATATCATATTCAGAACTGAGCATGTAGGAAAAACTAAGCACACTGTGTCAGCGTATGCTGTGAAAATTATACTCAAACTAATTTTGTCGGGTACCCCGACAATTACAAAATCTGTTTTCTCTTCACTGCTTATAAGGAAAAGGACAAAGCCATGGAAGAAGCACTACAGATGCTTAGTTTGGTAGGACGTAACTCATCCCCATGTTCTTCAAGGAGTGACAGCCAAGCTGACCCCTAAAGATTACAGTTTCATCAAGTTGCTGTAAGCTGCAGTTTAGACCACATTGCCCTCTTCTCCCCTACCACTCCTACCCCCACACACGCTTTGGCCCGTGGAGCTTTGCAACCAAGTGTCCAAAAGCCACAAGTCCCGGCCTTTCTCCTTTGCCAAGTCAATGTTCAAACAACATCACAGATTCTGGTCTCTGCTTCGCCCAAGGGATGCAGCATTTAGGCAGCATATGTGGAAATGAATAAATTGGAGCTGTTCCCTCTACATTCACATTCGCAGTACATGTTCCCATCTGGCAGGGAAATGTCCATTACCCCAATTCTCACCCTGGCTTGGGGCAAGACTGGGGTTGTGGGAGCACTGATAACTGTAAGAGCTGCTATAGGCCAGCCTTTTATCTGTGGCCACAAATAAATACAATTAAGGTACATCATAGATTTCCTACAGCAGTACTACTTCTTCTAAACTTGTTTTCTCACTTCCTGCAGTTGCCTTTTCGTTGGCGAGAAGAGCATCTCACTCGGCACACAGCAGCAAAAGAAGATTTCAAAAGTGGAAAAAGGTGACTCCCTAGCTAAGCAGGTGACAACAGAACAAAAATCATCTGAATTGCTCTCTCTCTGCTTAGCTTTACACACACACAGATGCACACTGTGATCTGACACCAACAGTTCCGGACAGTTTTAACCAGAGAATTTGTGAATGTTGCTATGGGTCTGGGGTGGGGGAAGATGGACCTGCACTGCTCCAACCTGCACTCAGGATCGCAACAGAAAAACCAACATTTGAGAGCAGAGCTCTGAGCTGGGGTCTGCAGGGTGACTTTAACCAGGCTGCCCTCCCTACAGCCCTCTGCAGGACCCAGCTCACCAGCGGAACCCTCGCAAGCTGCTTCACCCTCCTGTTTCTCCATCCATTGGCCATGCGCTGTGGTTCCCAGGCTTCAACCCCAGTACAGACGCATGCCTGGATGCAGAAGGACCTTTCAGCGTCTCCACAACAGACTACCGGGTCCCCACCTGGCCAAAGACTGTGCATCGCTTACTTAAGAGGAAAAAGAGAAAAGAAAAAGGAAAAAAGAGGTGGAAAAAAGGAAAAAAGAGAAAAAGGAAACAAGGGAAAAATAAGAAATAAAAATGGAAAAAGGCAAAAAGATAAAAGAGAAAAATAAAAAAGGGAAAACAGGAAAAAAGGAAAAACAAACCAAAGGAAAAAGAAAATGGAGAAATGGGTATTAAAAAAAAAAGGAGAAAGGAAAAAAAAAGGAAGAGATGGAAACATCAACAAAGAAAAGCCAACATCCTTTTAAACACAGGGAACCAGAGGTTAACTCAGGAGATCTGAAGGGAGGACCAGAATGGAGAAAAAAAAAAAAAACAAACCAGCAGTTTATTTCTACTGGAATATGCAAAACAAATACCATTTTCTATATAAAATGTAAATACCATTTTTCTCCTAAAAAGACAAATAAACCTATCCTCAGTGGTTGCCTGAGTGAAAGAAGGGCAGCTGTACCACAGGGTTACTACAGCCATTAGCATTTTTGCCAGTTGATGAGAAAGCATTTCATACCGAAATATGTATGGTCAGCAGAACATAAGCATTACCTTATTGCCTGCCTGATTTTCATCTTTCATTTCAATGTTCTGAATTATTAATCTTATCCTAGTCACTAGTTTAACTTTTTTTTTTTTAATAGTCTTTATATAATGTTAAGTCTTCATATAATCTAAACAAGTTCAGGGCTCTGAAGCAGCAACCCTCCTAAGCATCATCTATGAATACAGGCTATTTGAAGTGCAAAATGCTAAACTTTTACCAAATGCAGTTACCATTCAGCACCAGCAGAACTGCAGACACATTCCTGCAGGAAGAAGTGCAGGCCCTATGGTACCTTCAGGAACAAACAGTGTCCTGGGGAAGCAGCGGGAAATGTAACACACCAAGGGCAGCGGGCTGACGCAGTCTCCTTGCAGAAGGCTGAGAAGCAGATGGAGGCAGCTGCCTGGTCAGAGGAACCTTCCTTCAAACCTATGGGTTTGTGCACCAAAGCCAGGCCAAGGCTGCTGCGACAGCCACACCACCTGCAGACATGAACCACCGCAGCATGCACAGCACGGCTCACTATGCTGGATAGATTGCAACTACATCTTCCACAGGAAGACTTTGGTTTTATAAAAGTCACGGGCATGCTTCTCTCTGATTTTGGCAGTAATCCCTACTGACTTTGCAAATGCCTTTCACGGAACCACTCTTGTAAATTTGACCACAGGGGCTGGGGAGATCTGTGCAGGGTCAGAAGCTGACGAGGCAGTTTGCAGTCCATGATCTTTATCCGTTAGAGATTGTACTGAGGTCTTTGCTTGAGGGAGCAAAGACACATGGCTGAGAAGAGAGGAAGCTTAAGCTGTATTCAGAGTGTTGCTGTTGCCAGAATATTTCAACACTTGAAAAAAAATTTGTTTACCCCCAGACTGTTTTAAAGGTTTGAAAGTCTTCAGTGCTGAATGGGATAATGGGATTACCTCTTTATTTATTTATTTATTTTACAGATTAGCACAAGACAAACTAAATATATAAATTTCAATCCAGAGGAAAAAACATTACATGCCGGGGGGGACACAAATGAGCATGTTTACCTTAACTCTGTAATTTGAAAAAGCAAACTTGAGAAGAGCAATTAAAAGCATGTGAAACAGGAAGTGTGCCCTTTAAATACCAACTTCTAATTGTGGTGGTGTGAATATGTAAGTCTAATTATGCACATCCAAGGATTAGGTATTTTATTAAAACCGCCTTGATGTAAATTGCACAATCAGTTCTTTTATTAAGACTGATCATCAATTTCCATTCTGGTATTTGTTAATAATAACTGACAAAATATCAGAGACTTACCATTTCTATATGCACTGCAGTGATGGCTTTACAGTACAGCTAGCTTGAATACCCTAGTGCTCAGGTCCAGCATACTTGTGATATTATACTAATGAAGTCCATGACAGGACTAAAAACGAGCTTAATTTTAGCCGTACAGGATAATATTTCTTAGAGTTTTAAATGGCAAGACATAACCCAATTAGATGAGATTTCCAGTAATTTTGCCCTTCTTTCTAAACTGGTCCACACATCTTTATTGTCGTTCATTACAGCTCACTCTTCAGTTGACCAAGATGAGAGCCTATGTCTGCCAACCGACAAGAGCAAGCCTGGTGGTTTTGGCTGAACCGCAGTCACCTCCTACACGCAGTGAGGGTACAGGCACCCCTATCCCCCACTGCCTTCTCAGCTCAGAGGACAGCACTTGTGCAGAAGTCAAGTAGCTGCCTCGTGCTGAGCTCACCGCTTGTGCTTCAGCTCGCAGAAAGGCAGCCAGGCTTCCCTGGACAGAGCAACTCCCCTTCCAACCGCTGGTTTGTCCCAGCGCTTAGTCCAGCTCCAATGTTGTAAACATATTGTAACACGTTTGTCCAATTCCTTCTCTGAATTGGACGTCAGTGTCCAGTCACTGATCCTTATTACACCTTCCTCATAAAATTAAACCACCCTTTAATGTTTACTATTTCCTTCTCCGAAGACATCAATGCACAGGATAGTTCAAGCAGGGCAAAAGAGACACCACATCATTTTAGCCAATCAGTTACAGGACTACGCTCATTATTTTGCCTTACAGAAAAGCCCAAAGCATCTGGATCAGAATCTGCCCATTAATTCTCTTTCCCAGCTATTGAGGTGTGAGATCTGTGCCAAGAAATGTTTTCAACAAGTTGTTTCTTTCCCAGCACTTACCACCGTATCTCTCCATTTCTTTCATCTGAAAACCAAATACTTTCTCCCCATTGCTTCCTGTAATTTCTTCTTTTCATTTTTCAGAGCAAGAAAAACTGCAGTTCTCTAATGAGAACACACTTCTCACATGTATGTAGCCCCAGATAGCCAGGACGTTTTGTAGACTATTGACAGCATTGTAAATTTTTGCAACTTAAAAAGAATATTAAGTATAATGAAATCCATGGTAAAGCCCCAGTACGAGAGTTAAGAGACTGCATGAGGATTTGAGCTTGTACTAAAATTGACATGTGTAGAATCTGTACATGCCAGAAGAAACACACTCTAAAATGTCACAAATAAAATGGCAGGGAACACAAAATTACTATTCATTGTACTTTAAATTTGTAGGGCCTGTTACAACTATTCAGGACTAGCTTTTGAATTCTGAACGTTTTCTCTTTGGCAATACTGAATAAAGGTAAATTAATCAAACTGAAGAAACACCTCACATGACACCAAGACTAACATGCATACTGTAATGAGGGGAAAAATGTAACAGTGAGCTAGATTGTGTTTATTTCATGTTTGGAGGGAAAAATCAGGTCCATCTTAATTCAATATGAACCATTTTTCCTATCTCAGAAGTAAAGGTTTAAGGGTAACCTTTCTAAAAGTTAAAAAGAAAAGATTTCACAGGCTGTTAAGCTTCATCTTCTGAACATCTTTTCCAGAACGCTACACTAGTAATACTGAAATCCTCAACTTTCTCTTTCACTGAATTAATTACTGGTCATATTTCAAGCATCCATGCATAGTACTTTGAATCCAAGGTGCTCAATATAGTTCTACAATCATTTACATGAACAATTCATCTTTTGCAGCCAAATTCAATTTTACACAGAGGTACTCGTTCTTACACTGTTATTTAACAATCAGAGCCCACATGGAAAAAGTAGAGGAAACCTGAAACAAGTCTTATTGTTGACTATTATTGACAGATGATCTACAGATGCAGTTACCATGCACATTTCTAAATGGGGGGGAAAATTGTAGTAAGATGACTCACCAATGCTCTTGGTGTGGTGTTTCATCTTCATACCACAGGAATAGAGGGTGATTAAGAGAAATAAAGAAGAGACCAGAATCAAGACTGGATACATGAAACATGCAAGGTCCTAGTTTCTGCAAAGGCACAAAGTTCCACACAAAACTCAGGCTTTACCTCTCAACTGCAAATCATTAATATGATATTAAGCAACTACAGCACTCAGAAACCAATGGGACAGCAAAAGAAAAACAGCAGGCAGAATGTGCAGGCACAGCACTGAGACTCCCTCGGAAACTTGCACACCCTTTCCAGAGTTTCAGAGCCTTTGGCTCAAAACTCGCTGTGGATAAAGGAGCAGGGCAATGTCTATAAGACTACCCTTCGCACTGGCTCCAGTTCTAAGTCAAGAAAGGGAAAGCCGTATTTATATTCTGTATTATCTTGAAATCTTCAGAGACTTTCTGGCAGAAATGGATACGGGCATTCGCACGTCTCCCCTCCTGCCATGGCTTCTACTCCATTCCTGTGCCTACACATGTGTCCACGGCAGGTGGTCTACTGCAAAAGGAAGGTGGTGATGTCTTGTCCTCCATGGGCAAGAGGGATCGGGCTCACTGGGTGAGCTACAGGGATAGTGGTTCATGGGCGCAAAACTCAATTCCCTTTAAGATCCTCAACTCTGTAGGAATTTCAAGGCTAAGGCACAACAGGATAGGATTTTGCAAGGAGATAATTATTTGGAGGTTTTAGTACTCTCCCTCCACCCACACCTGAGGAGAGGAAGAGTTTGGTTCCTTCTGGTCCTTCTCTTATCTCAGCAACTTAGAAATAAAAATAACTGGAAATTACAGATGTCAGGTCAGGAGTGGAAAATCATTCTGACTAGGCCAGAATGCCAGGCCATCACTACCTCTGAAATAACATGCTAGAGTTTATAAGTTAAAATACCTGAGGCAAGAAAAAAACCCAACCAACAGCCCTGCTTATTTCACAGGTTATTTTTAAAACACTGTACTGACCAAATTCCTTCCTGAATCATACAGAGGGTAGAAACTGTCCTATAAATTACTGCAGCACCGAAGAAGTCAGTTCATATTGATAGGACACACCATCCTTACATACATCCGAGTGCACTGCTTGGCCCCCTAAGTTTGGATCCTATGCCTTAAAAAGACATAGGCTGCTGGAGGCCAGCTTTGGCTTATGTTTGCTCCTGCAGTCTCAGGGCAAGATGGTCTGTTTGAATCCAGGTGGCAGATGAGAACATTGCTGCTCTGTTCCCCCATTCCTGTTGGTGATACTGAGGCCCCTCTGAGACAAAGCTCCCCCTCATCAGCAACAGAAATTTTGTTTGGAAAGAGGTGGACAGGGTGGACTGGGATAAAGACAGATATTTAGGTCTGCGGTAAGATCTGAAGCATTAAATATACTTAGTGGTTCACTGGCAACCTTGATTGCAACAAAGACGGGTCAGGTGGAGAAAAATCTAGAACACAGTTTTGCTCCATGTAGAACTGTAAAAGGGATTTCAGTGGAAGGCCTTCTAAGTGCCCCACATAGACCCTCAGCAACGACGGCACCTGATGAAGCGAGAGGCGTCTCCCTAGCCCAGGGTCAGGGTTTCCCCACAGCAGCTTGTGGCTGAGAGCAGCCGAGGTCAGCAGTTTCACACAGCTCCCTGTTCCTGAAGCTCCTCTTGCCTTTCTTCCCGACCTTCAGGCTGGTGCACAGCCACCATGTTGACATACTTCTAATTTAAATTCCTACCCAAACTGATTATGATATTCTCACTTCACTGCCCTTGAATGCAGCTGAATTAAGACACCAGGGTAATAAATGGGCTACCATATTAACAGTGATGTATATCCCCGTTCCACAGAGCCAACGTCAGACTAATTTTCATGTGGAAGTCATACTGTCACTAGACTTCACTGCCATTAAGAATCAGTTAAACATTAATTAATAGGCATTTAAACTTTTAATAGGACATGTTTAGTGAAAAATTCTCCATTGGCAGAATAGTAATTGGCTTTCTAAATTTCACAGATCCCTTAAAAATGATCTTTTCTATCTGCATGCCCCATTGCTCCACCATTTTAATGTACAGTTCATTTGGTAATCATGTACAGATAGACAGACAACTAATCTATTTCTTCTGACACTTTGTTTTAAAATCCCATTTAATATGATCACTTCCTAACAGAATCAAGAATTTAGCGGGAGAAAAAATGTAAATGGAAGCATTTATCAGCCTTAAAAGAAACACAAGAAAAGACTGTTAATATTCAGAAACTCACTGACATTCCAATAGAAATAGTAATTTCCAAGCACCCTCTCTGCAGGAGTGAAAACATAATGGAAAATTTAAGTCTGCTGTTCCTTGCTTCATGCTACTGTATCTCCTCATTTTAAAAAATCAATACAGGCTATTAATCATTTCACCCCATGTCCAAAGACTGCGAATGCCTTAAAAGGTGAGCTGTAAAGGTCTGAGAAAAAAGAGAGAGAGAGAGAGAGGGGAAAAAAGGCAAAATTGCTATATAAACACACCATAATTAGGAGACAGGCATTTCAAACTGATGTTTAAATTATACACTGTCTCTCACCTTCTTTTTACAGATCTCAACCTCCTCACTCAGTTGAAACACACAGCCACACACAAGGATGATTATTTCTCTACCCTTACTGACCAGCCCAGGAGCAAGGAAAAGGAAGACAGGATTTTATTCAACAATCTAGATCTCTTCCTTACCCTTTTTATCTTAGGGTTTTTTTCCCTTAGCTTTTATATATACAAAATAAAAATAAAGAGAATCATAAAACACTGAATAAAGTCAGCTTCCTTTCGCCTGCTTGCAGACTCCTCTCTCCAGGATCACTCACTAAAGATCCTCATTTTGGCAAGTGAGTGCACGTTGGTACGTCTCAGCTGAGCACAGAGCTGACCAAAAGTGGATCGGTAGCTTCACAAGCCAGGAGGAGAAATGTCATTCTGCACCATGCCAAAGTGCTGTGAATCTCAGTTATTGGCGAGTCCATCCGCATATTACACCCAGGTTGTGACACCAGGCTTACGCCCACAGCAGATCTGAGTAGATGCTCAGGAAAGGTAGATTATACCAACTCCACTGATCACAGTGTAGTTACACCATTTCAGACCACATGGATATTTTCATTAACAAACATCAATAATTAAAGAATTTTTTTATCCTCCCAGCCATCTCTCAGTCTGTAAGTACGCAGCCATACAAACACTAACCCAGACCTTGTGGGATAAGACAATGTATTTCACCTCAGACTTTTTCGCCACCAGGTGACAAGACCAGACCAGGTGACAAATACCACTGCTAAGGGGACCATCAGAGACCCCCCCGCAAATTCTTTACAAACGTTTTTATGAAAGAGCAACACGTGCTCTTAAAATGTTGTATTCTCTGAAACTGCAACCAGCTCAACAAGAAACTTTAAAATAGCTGTGTTTCTAGATGCTGACCTTTTCTCATTTTCAACACAAAACCAATGGGAAAGAAAAGCCCACACCACTGAAGAGGCAACTTGCATATTCACAGAGACATCATGACCTCATCACAGTAGCATCTCTAATTTAATGCTGCCTTTACTTCTCATGTAATGCCAGCAAATTAAAGCCTTCACTTTTTAAACAATTATTGATTTGTCTGATTTATGAATAAAAAGAAAGCTAAGTAGTTGAAATGTTATTTGGGCTGACTGAATTTGGGCTTTAGCTGGAAATGCTGCTAATACAGGCAAAGCCTGCCCTCTAGAGCATTGCTCTCCCTCGCTGAGAGAAACCCGTCTGCATTAACTGACTTATACTTGGTGTTTAGCAAAGAAAAGTGAACTTGTGGGATTGCTTTAGTTCTTTCTCAGATGAATTGGAAGTGACAGATTTTTCAGTTAGTTAGAAGTATTTGAGACTTTGAGCTAGAAAAAAGTTTTCAGGTTCAAGGTTAAATCATAACGAATTCCTAGCTGCATGAGAAGGGACACTGGCAAAATCTAGCACAGGAATCCGAACGTGATGCTTTAGTACCACTGGAGCCACCTCTGCAAAAGAACAAAGGAACCGCCTCTCTGTGACACACCAAAGCCCACGCCGAGCTCCCATCCGCTCTCCAGCAGCCAGATATACGAAAAGGAGGCATAAAATTCCCACAGACAGATACAAAAATTTTACACGTTCCCAGCTGAACACCGCTGGCACAATGTCTCAGTGACAGCACGTGCTGCAATGCACACCTGTATTATGACTCTGGTTATTACACTGACTGCGTATAACAACGGAGCTGCTGGCTGCACTGAAGAAGCATTTGTCCCGCTCTTTGACAGAGCAACCTTGGGTTGTCCCCTCCTGCACCCAATCAAATCTGACAGAGCTTGCGAGAAGGGAGGGACGGACAGATGGAGGAATAAAGGGATCCTTGCTATGTCCTTCCACCACTGCAACCTCCTTTGTCAGAGTAGTAAATTCCATTATGTTCACATGTTAGCAGCAACACGTGGGGCACAGCAACACAAAGAGAAACTCTTTCAACCCTTTCGTCATACGTAGTGATGGATATCGTACCTGCTTGGGGAAGGCATGGTCTGACCCGAGAACAGATCATGGGAAATAGGAGCACACAGACAAGAGTCATTGTCTGAGCTCATGTTGTCTTCGGGGTGATTTCAGACGCTCTTTGAGGATTCAAGGCAGAGTACTTTACAAAAAAGTACAGGGTACTTTTTAACCCTGAAGTACTTTACAAAAAATGTCAGGCCAGATTTTAAGGTCACTTGAGAAAAATATATTAAATTTGTCAACAGAAACCTCCTGGTCATGGTTCAAGCCACGTGGATACTCATACTTCCTGCACTGGTCCACTTCCACGCTTTTCTAGACCTCTCAGACAGTGGCACTGGAAGACACATCAGGAACATGGCAAAAGAGGAGGAGCGTTTTTTCAAGGGATTCATAATAGCCAGTCTTAGAATTTCAACACCCCACCATAAAGGGTATGGAAAAACCTTGGGGTATCTTTAGACAACAGCCTGAAATCTTACGCTTTGTTCTGGGACAGCCCATACAGTGGGGAGGAGCAGAAACCAGGGTTGCCCAAGGCAACTTACCTTCTTCCTCTGCTTGGATTCAGTTCCTCACCCTCACCTAGCTGGTTTGCAGAGCCGGGAACTACGCTACAGGCTGGCATGGGAGGGAGCAATGGTTCGGGGTTTCCTTACAGAGAGCCTGAAGTTTGCAGTGATCTGTCAGAACGTGGAAAGAGCAAGTATTTGGCAGAAGGTGGAGGAGAGGTATTTGTGGCAAATGACAGTGAAGGTTCAGGGCTGGGCAGACAGATGGAGGCTTACATCAGTGAGAATAGGCAGAAAATGAGAGCATCTTAGTGGCATATTTAATTTCCGTATGCTTGTTCTTTTAGGCAAGAACCTGAGCAGCTGCATTCATTTCATGCACAGACATCTCTAAGGATCCTCTCATATATGGAAATCACTGAAATCACAAATGAAATACATCTGTCTCCCTGATGCATTGCAAGAGCCTTTTCACCAGGCACATCTACACAGTGCAGCAGACTCAGAGAAAAAATAAGCAACAATGCACAGAAAAAATGCTCGATTGTGTTCCTCTAAGCCTCCTAGGAAACCTTAACTAATTACTGTTATTTAAAGAGGAAATGTAATTAAACCACTTGGGCTGGACAGAGCCCTGATCTGATGGGAGGGAGGGCTGTGCAGCCACGGCAGCGGAGTGTGGTATGGGAAAGTACATCTTTGCAGACAAGCTGTTAGACAGAGCTGAATTTCCGCCACCCACTTCTCTTTACCAGTTGAATATATCCCTGAAACTTGCCCCAAATGTCATCATCACCTTCTGTTAATTCTCACAAAGGTGCACGAGGATCTTCTAATGACCAAAGGAATTCAAAATCTCACTTCTACTTTGCATTCAGTGGCCAGCACGATTGACACAATACTCCCTTCCTGCCACCAGGAACTACATCAGCCAAAGGAGCACACCACCAAGAGCCAGCACCTCCTGCACAGCTCAGCTGATAAAAACCAGACAGAACACAGTGCCAGGCAATATGGATGCAGATCACTTGCCTTTTTACTGTACTTGTACAGATAGTAATATTAGCTATTCTAGTTTTATTCCTTGTAACAATTTTTTCTGTCTATTTTGGGAGCTGGAAAACTTCAACTGCATTAATATGCTTCAGTCCCCAGCCTCATCAGAAAGTGTTTGGGTTCCTCAGACAGAATATGAATCATTGTAATGGACTAACTTAGCTTTGACTTCCACATAATAATGTGAGATGCCAGAGTACCAACAACCTGAAATGCACACTTAATTTACATTTGGGTGAAAGAGAATAGCACATACAAAGCATTTGCCTTTGTTAAAGTGCTTTTGCACTTCCTGTGAGCTTAGTTGGTATCATTTGATGACATTTCCCTTGCTGCTGAAAAGGCCACCTTGTAAAGCAACAATGATGCTGCACTTTGAAGATCTGAACCATAAGATGCAGTGACATGAAATCAAAGACATGTTGTGTTCATCTAATCCTTGCACTTCCCATCCTACTTGAATTTGAAAATGGGGCATTTAATAGCATCGGAGGGCAGTTCTGCAGAAGTAAATGTGCATTTGGTTTTATGGTTTACTGAGCAAGGCCTGGTCTTCCCTAATGTTTGGAATTTTTTTTGCCTTCTTGATTAACTTGAATGTCCATGAACACTTCCATACCAGGCTAATAATTCTATAGCATTTCCAAAAATGTTCACAGTGTGAACTGGTAAAATAGCAGAGTGATTAAACCTGAGAACATTCTTGCTGGATAATTTCAGATGAACTATCACTTCTATTTTAGTCGCTGAACATTTTATATGCTGTTGTGCTACTTAAAGGGTTAAATAATTACTAGACCTAGATGAAACTGGTAAGCAAAATGTGATGGCTGTGTGTTTTCCTGAACATTTTAAATGACCTGGCATTTGCATTAAAGAGAAATTTCAGGAATCAGTTTCCAAAGCTGCATTTCTGACACAACATTTTTTCTACTGGAAATTTTCTATGGAAGTACAGTATGAGTTGTTTTTTGTTATTCTGGTTTACACACAGAAAAAGGCTTTATAGAGCAGCTGTTAAAATCACTCACACACACGAACTAATTAAGAGACGGTGTCCAGCAGCAGACTTGGATGGGCAGGAAACTCTTTGTCCTCTTCAACACTACTTCTCTGCTACTATTTGTCGTATACTGTGAAAATCAGCTATTTTACTCCATAACCTGGAGGGGTGAAGGAGGCACAATCACCTTCCATGCACCCTACTTGCAGCTGCAGCCACCAAATTATTAATAGTGCTAATAAATCAGCAATAAGCAAACACAAAGCCACACCCTCAAGGAAAATTAATTAAAATGGTTCTACTTTACTCAGCTGAGCCCATATCAGCAGGCCAAACACTCAAAGGAACATTCAAAGTAGGATATATACCAACCGAAAAGTTAACTAAGTTCAACTGCTTCTTAAAGCAATGAAGATGCTAACTTAAAATTTTGAAAAATTGTTTTCAATTAAGTATTCTTTCCAGAATTTAAAGTGAGAAACTTAAAAATTTCAGCAGGAATATTTCTCAAGTTAGATCTCCTGTATGAAATAATAATAGGAAAAATACAGCATGAAGCCCAGTTTAATCAAATTAGGACTTCTAAGTCTGAAAACAGACATATGTTCTTCAGACAATGACTCTTATATGCAAATCTAGAGAAAAGAATCTCAGTAACGTTCTCAGCTAACACAGAGCTCAAACTCAGTCATTACATTCACTTTATTAAACTGATTTTTCACCTTAATTATACATGGATAAGGTGATTTACAGTGGAGGAATCATGAGCTCTGTTTTGCCACTTTGAAAGCACAGATCTGTAGAAAACCAATAGCAGTGGAGGTTGACTGGAAGGGTATCATTCAAAATGAATGTCATTCTGCATTTATAGTCAGCCGTAACATTTCTTCCACTGTTGCTGAAGCTGCAGATGCCTTCCTATCAAAAATCTGTATTTTTTATAATATTTGTAATTCAAACATAAAATTTTTCTCTGACTGAGACACAGTGTATAGACTTGCCAACTCTGTTCTGCCTCTATTTCACACCTTTGCAGTATAAACACAGGTTTAACCCGTAAGAAGAAACTGCCTTGGTTAGTAGTTGGGAAACATTTGACAGCATTAAGAAAATACATTTGGCCATTTTTTGGAGTAACATAAGCCTGAGAATACCAAAAATGAAGACATCTGAGGCACTTTGTAATGAACCTTTTGCTCAAAAGCCAA
Organism: Phoenicopterus ruber ruber; assembly: GCA_009819775.1. Lineage (NCBI taxonomy): Eukaryota > Metazoa > Chordata > Aves > Phoenicopteriformes > Phoenicopteridae > Phoenicopterus > Phoenicopterus ruber. Next base: position 6,469,801 of record CM020221.1, read on the forward strand.
ATCTCAGAACACAACAAAGCCAAATGCTACCACCTGTTCACTGGCATCTTAAGAAGCCTTAAACTTTGAATGCACACACATCCACCAGCCTTTTCTGTCACCAAGCCAGGGAAGGAAGAAGGAAAGCTGGCAAACGGGTCAACCACCCCTCCAACTCAGAGCTCATCCCAAGAGACTCCCTCTCTAACCACCAGCTCTCTGAAACGAGTAAGAAGAAAGCAGAAGATGGCACAAAGGAAGGACCAAAGGCTCCAGCGGTGTACAAATCCTCTTGGCTTTTCTTCTGATGCAGCTGGAGTATACAGAAGGAAATGCTGATTAATATCAGCATACACAGCAACATCGCCAATACCCTGTACTTCCCTGTCTCTCCCTGTCTTCCAGCTCCAGCGGAGAAAGACCAAATCTGGGAGGTAGCCCCTGGGTAGGATAAACAGTGGAGGTACTTGTTGCTCTTGTATCTTATGAGATTGATAAACAGCAAACACTACAAGAGGAGCACATAATTATTCATCAGCTTAATAGTAGGGGAAGTGAGCTGCCTCCAGAAAAGCTATGAGAAAGGAAGAAAAGCCAGGTCCTGTTTACCAACCTTTTGTCTCATATTCCACATAACATCTGGAAGTTCAGGGAGCACATAGAAGTCCAGTTGTCAACTCTATAACTTATACTGGAAGGACTGGATCACCCATTATGTGGCAGGAGCTGTTACAAACATGGAAAAAGTTATGCCTTTTTACAAGAAAGGAATTGAGGGCCACTGACCGAAAATGACTCCCAACTGCTTGAATAAGGAGATTTCTGCCAGAAAGCTCTTTTGCCTTCGAATAAACTATTTTTTCCACACAAACTTACAGGGGGAGCATGAGGAAGATAAGAGCTAGATAGACCTATTCCAGTCATGTCACCTTGAGGAGAAGAGCTCCAGGGCCTCAGCCAAGCAAGCAGTGCTCTTCCAAACAGAAAGTCAGCCATTCCATCCTTGTAAGGGGAAGACTTGACAGAAGGAAGCAGAGGTGAGGGAGTTCTTGACTTTTGCACAAGAGGTCTAAGAAGAGAGGAAGACCAGATGAAGGACTGTGCTCTTTCCCACAAGCCTGAAACCTTCCTGGACTCTGTAAGGGGAAAAGTGAGTGAGAAGCGAAAAAGTCTTTGCTAAGCTCCCATTCCAGTGTTTGACGTCATACATTGTATGAAGCAAAACCAATTAGAGCTCCTGCAGCCTGGTGGTGAATAAATCTAAGCTGCTGGTCCTGCAGTCAAAGAATCCATAGTCCCAGGTTTCACAGCAGAAAGGCAGTCAGATGCGTGATCTGAGCTTGAAGACACTGGCCACGTGATCAGTCCCTACCCAGATCAGTGGTACTTACCCGAGCAAGATACCAGTCACAGAACCTCATTACAACAGATCGGTACCTTTTCAGACAGCAAAACTGATTCAGGTTTTGAGAATAAGATACAGCTTTTCTATTCTGCAACTGTAACGCATAACACAGGTGGCATTTCACCTTTACTGCTGTGATAAAAGTAGCATAATAGAAATTCATTCTGAATAGAATCCTTTCTGCAGGAATACAAAGATATGTTAATTACACAGTGGTACTGAATTTGGATTCTATCTATCCTAAATGATATCTTTAGGTCTAATTCACGTTCCTGTTCACGTAAAACGAGGAGACGGTCTTTTGAAGGCACTGTAATTACATCAGGTCAAACTGATACAAGAAGAAAATCAAGCCATTATGAGTACAGGCTGGAGCCTGGGTAGATGCTCAGCAAGCACAGACCAGAGCAGATTCACTGCCTGCTGTATTTACAAAACAACAGCAGAGATTATATTGTTAAATTCAACTGAAGCTGATTCAGAGTAATATAGTTAGGAGGCCATACGCTATGCTGGTGCCATTGTCTAGCGGATAAAACTGTAATTGTAAAATTTAATTTTTCTCATTTCAAATCTTTAAAGTAAGACTGGAAGCACAGAATGAACATTAATTTATCATTATGCATACCACGTATGACATTTCTAAACCACTTTTATGCTAACAAACTTATGGTATATGTATTCTAGGGAAAAAAAAAAAATTCCAAGAACTGTACTGTGGCATAATGAAAAATGAAGAGGGTCAGGGATGTTACTGAAAAGCATTAGAGCTTCCTTCCAGCACAAGACTTTGAACCTAGAGATCTTTCATGTTTTATAGACTCCAGGTCTGATTCTTCTCTTGCTGAAAATGACTTTACATGACAGGAATTAGGTAACAGAGTTACTCCTGTCTCACATGAAAGGGAAGTCAGAGTTTGGACACTTGAGTGAATGCTACCAGATCCTCTGATCCTCTCAAAGAGTTCTCCTGAAGTGGCAGGGGAACAAACTGTCCCGATTTCCATACTATCTGCGAGTGCAAGTGTTCATTCTTACTGCTCAAGCCCCTGTGTATCTCAGCCCAAAAGTGACACTTCACAGGCTCCTAGAAGTCTCCCATCTTAGTGAACTGCTTTTAAAGCACTCTTATAACAACACCTTTACTGATTTTAATGGTTAAAGTTTTTTTGGGTTGGTTTTTTTTTTAACAGGAAAAAGGAAATAAAAAGGAGTGCTTTTTCTATATGTTTCCATAAAGAAAGATAAGATCCTTTTGTTCTTTTTCCCTTCAACTGTTTCTCAAAACAGGCTTGATCAGGCCACAGGGATTAAAAATGTGCAATATATAGAGACGCCTTTTAGGCAAAGACAAAAAATGAACAAGCAAAAGGTAAACTGTCACATTCAAGGCTGAGGTTTGTTTAAAAGTGCAGACTTCTCTTCTGACAGTCCAGCTTCTAAAGCCAAAAGACACAAATTTCATCACTACAAGTCGTATTTAGTAAAGGAGAGGGAGAAGTAGGGCTGCCTCAGTCTCTAAGGATGCCTCCTGCCCAAATTCCTATTCATTTGGGATCCCACCTGTGAAGAGGCTGCTCCAGCAAGCAGGGGAAGGTGGCATGAGACCAGCTTCAAATGAAAAGGATCCTGTAGGCCAAACATTCTGCATGGAATACAGCTCTCTGTGGACATTCTGATAAAGGAAGCCTTCAGATCTAAAAATATCCACAGAAGACACAAACTCAAAAGAGAACAAAACTGGTTAGCAGTTTTTGCATTCGATTTTAAAAAATGCATTGTATAAACTGGAAGTGACGTTTTGTCAGGAAGCCAGGTTTGCAATTCCTTTTATTTCATTTTTGTGACAAAACCCAGCAGCACGTCTTTTGCAGTTCTCCTTTATTTATTAATTCAATGAATAAAAGATTTTTCTGGTGACTAATTGACCCTGACTTTTTGGCCACCAATCCTGCCCTTTTTATTCCTTTAGGGAATGGATTTCCTTCCAAATTTAAATGACAGGACTGAAGAACATTTTAATAATGGGATGGCACACAAGTGGTACCATTCTTCCCTGACGAGCTGATTTACCTGCCTCAAGAAAAAAAACGGTGCTTCAATTAAGGAATTTAAATTATTCACAAAGAGAAAAAAACCCACATATCTTTGTCAAATGTTGTCACTCATTTCCTTAGATGATGCAAATAGGCACAATAAAATAATACCAATTTTTACACCAGTTAGTACTGAAGATGAGAAGAATCAGCAGTCACAGCAAACACGGAGCAAGCCCCAGAAGAGTACTTACAGGACTTAGTCAAAAAGGCACTTTCTTAGCTTGAAACAACAGAAATCCACTTTGTACCACCCTATGACAGGAGGAGCCATCTCTCTATAGATCTCAGCACTCCACGTTACTTTAATCACATCAACCTTTGCTTTTCATTTTAACAACGTGACTATGCCAAATAACCCCAGGTAAAGCGAAGAAATCATGTCCCCAGTGAAGTTAATTATAAGCCACGCATTCATTTCAAGAGATCCAAGATCTCAGCTCCAGTTTATTATTCTAAAATGGATAATGAACTTTTCACCTACTGTTACTCCAGGACAATGCAGAATTTAATTCAAACACCTGTAGCCAAGAGCAGTCAGTGTCCTTCAGATCAATGCACAACCCTACAATAGACAATCATGGAACAACCTGGCAATGGGAAATTTCTTTAAAATCCAGCAGTTTCATCAGCATTAAATAAGCTCTAGAATGAGTTATTACCTTTTCTCAAAAGCCACAGGAACTGGTGCCAGAAAACTCAAGCATAAAACGTTTTTTCTGTGCAATAAAATTGAAATAAGTAAGAAGGGCATTTATCACCTTCATTCTCAACTGAAAGTCAATGGACTCCCAGAATCTCTTTTAAAAACATATTCCCCCCATGTTGGGTGAGAGAAAGGCTGCAGAGCTCCTGCCCGAGCAAAAGAAGAGAACTGTCACACTTCAATCCCAGAGCTGCTAGCACCTCCCTATTCAACTCACTGTCAGGTGGGATTTCTGAAAGTGAACCTGCATGCCACTGCCTCCATAATTGCTCTAAGCAGCACCTCAGCTCAGCTTTTCCCTACTCTCCTTTACAGAGAGTGGGGTTAGCACTCCGGCCCAGGTGCATATTGGCAGAGTAGGGAGAGAGACCAGAGGACAAAGAGCGTGAGTTCTGGGACCAAGTTTTCATCAAACTATTATGCATAATTTGCACATTAATGTTTTACATCTGTGCACTGCAGAAAATCAAACAATGAAAACAAACTAAAAATGCAAAGTCCATAAAGTAACCCTTGCCCTGAGGTAAATGGTACAGCCATTAAAGAAAGAAATCAAAGTCTAAAAAGAGGAAAACACACTGTAACAATGGCCACTGGACTATATTAAGGGCTGGGAAGATTGCAATGGAAACATGCCACTTTGTCACATCCGTCCCTACGAGACATGCAAGCGAGCTCATAGCTTCCGACTGTCTCTGTATGGTCAGAAAATGAGAGTTTTGTACTTTATTTCTTTCATATTACTGATTCAGAAGAGAGCACTGAAGCATTTTTAAACGTGATTCTGTGCAATAACAGTACTAGAGAGATGTCGTGTGCGCATACTGCAGAAATCAAAGCCAAAGACCTTTTAGACTTCAGCCTTGACATTTTCCATTTACACTCTGCATCACAAAATAATGAATGGGTGTGTTAACAGCAACAGAAATGACAACTGTCATTCCCCATAACCTCTGCTGGTGCACGGTGGAAGGCTTAGGTGAGATCCTGGAGAAATCAGCACTTGTTTTAGACAACCATAATTCCAGATCCAGCTTCTCTTCAGAAGTACCCAAAGATCCTCAGAATGCCACACGCCTTCAAAATAGTTTCTCCACAAATGTACCTCTGTCACACTCAAGAGTGTCCCAAAACAGCACACATGGCAAGAGTACAGATGACTCCAAGAACATGGGACACCAAGAAACGTGGCGAAGAAAAACCTACAAGTTACATTATTTCAGGCTTCTTTTCATAGAATCGTTTAGGTTGGAAAAGACCTTTAAGATCATCGAGTCCAACCATTAACCTAGCACTGCCAAGTCCACCACTAAACCATGTCCCCGAGTGCCACATCTACACGTCTTTTAAATACCTCCAGGGATGGTGCCTCAACCACTCCCCTGCGCAGCCTGTTCCAATGCTTGATGACCCTGTCAGTGAAGAAATTTTTCGTAATATCCAATCTAAACCTCCCCCGGTGCAACTTGTGTGACTTCATATCTCTTTACATCTTAAAGCCATAATACACACAGAAAGCAGGAGCAAGAGATGGCTTGATTTTCACAAGTGGCGAAATTCAGCATTTGATGATCAACATTAATTCCAAGCTCAGTTTTCATTAATCTAGTGACATCTGTGACTCTTGACTGGAGGTTGCTACAGTCCTTTTGCAGGAAGATCTGATCACTTTTGACTTGAGGAGTACTTTTGCACTGTTACCGAATGCAGATCTAATCTTGCTACGCCAGTTAAGGAGTTGGTATTTTAACTCCAGGTATCGCAGTGAAAGATATGGCACCCCATTTGTCATATGCTGGTTTTACACATGCTACTACAGGAACCTTTGTCACTAGGACAAAGGCCAAAATAAAGTGAATGTGAGATAAATATTCATTGAGAGCACAACTAATAGGGTTTCATAGGGATTAAGTCAGGAAATTGGAAAAGAGAGCATGAGAGAATATATTATTAAATTATGCATTTCTCTCAGTGTATGAATAATATAGAACTGAAATTGATAAACAAAGCTCTAGATACCACTAGCATTATGTGAAAAAAATAAAGTAATTGTAAATACTGCACAATCATTTCAGTTAATTATAGCAAAAGACAACTTCACCTCAATGCTTCAATTTTAATTTACCTATTGTATAATCCGTAGGTGGAAAAAAAATCATGATTAAATTACACCCAATAAACACTCCCAGAAGATGATGTATCAGCATAATTTAAAGGATCAGAATTGAAAATTAAAGCTTCATTTTCTATTATCAGAGCTCTGATGATTTTGGATGAATAAATGTCAGAGACTGCAAGAGCATACAATAGTTACCAACGATATTCTTACCAGGCTCAATCATAAAGTTGCTCCCTGTAGCAAGGATTAAACTCTGGCTCCATTGAAGTCAATGGCACAAGGGTTTTTCCCTTCACGCTTCTAAAGGCGCAGTCCAAAAGTAGGTGAAAGTATGAAGCACCATAGCAATTAATCTTACACCAGGAGTCATGTTTCTTCCAGAGATTCTTAACTAATGGAGTAACAAAATAATGAAAAATGAAGTCCTCTAATATAATGTGATTTCAAAAAGCCTCTGATAATCTCTGTATCACCTGTAATTAAAAATTATTGAATATTTGCAGTCCTTATTCATCTGCTCTCATCCTACAGTGCTAACCCTGCAGATGTATGGTCAGGTAATTTCAAAGTATAAATGATAGCCCATAGGGCACATTTTAAACAGTAAGTGTGAAAGAGACAGGTAAGTGCTAATGGGATTTTCAGAACTGTTTTCAAACAGGAGTTACATCCAACATGATTTTGAAAATCTCACTTAGCACCCATCTGGAGTGTTAGCTTCTTGATTTCTAAAAAGATCCACATGACCAAATTTTATGAGATACCTGTGAGGTACTTAGCACAGGTTTAAATTCCAGTGGAACATACAAGAATCATTCTATGTATTAATTACAAAACGTCAGTGACCTGTGAGCCCAGGGCTAAGCTGGAAAGGTATCATACAAAAAATGTTCGTCTGCTTCTTTTCCCAGCCATGGAATCTTAGGTAGAACTAAGAGAAGACAAGGGACAGCAGTGAGTAAAGAACCACCACCATGCTATGGCCAATTTACTTTAGGTGTTTAATTTCCACCTTTAGGGTATTAAAAAATAAGCTTTTGTGGATTTACCAACAATTCCATAATCGAGCTCAAAGTGGCTGTTTCATAACTGCAGATTGTGACTTGAAGCAAGGACAAAGCCAGCAGCTGTGTGATTTCTGGCATTCACCACCTTCTCACTCTGAAAGGTCCTGTGTGTGGCCCATGCCTCTTCCTAAGCATTTATTTTGCTGCTACTGTAAAAGGAAGTACACAATAATGCTTTAAGGGAAGATTATCAGTTTAGAGTTTTAACTGCTTATCTCACCTTTAAAACAAACATTAAAGACCAGAAACCCTATTGGATTATTAGCAACTTCTGACTTTAACAAAAAAAACGTCACCCCTAACTGAGCCCAAGGGAGCATCAACTTCAGGTGAGAATTCGGTGTTCAAGATAATTTCTTCCTGTGTTTCAGTCCCCCTCTCATATGGTTTTTATTAGCAACATCATAAAAGCAATACTTTGCTTTCAGCCTGGATGCCTACAGTCGCTGTCATTCTTACCTTATTTAGCAACTGAAGCTTGCACTTCAGAAACACTGCACTTGTCTGGATATGGACTAAACTGATGTAAGGAAAAAGGGGTCAAGATGGGATTATATAAGAAAAGCATATAGTAAACTAATTCTTAAGTCTTTTCACATCTCTTTTACACTGCTCTGGCAGCCTCAAGCAGCTTCCGCCCTCTTTAAAGTTACCTTATGCTATTAGGCCATTATAAAGGCTCTGGGGAGAAAAGGAATCAGTACCAGACATCATTAATTGAGATACCATTTTCCTAGTTCCTCAAAAAAAGCATGATAACTCCATTCTTCATTACAGTGCTTCAGCAGGAAATAAAGCAATACCTGTAGCACACCTAAGGGTAATACACTTGTAACTCACATTTCCAAAAAAAGGCAAACATATTGATTTATCTATATAGGAGAAGGAGCTTCAGTTCTGCAAACAGATTCTCAAAACACACCTGTCTTGTGACACAGCGTGGCCAGTAGCTGCAGAAGCCAGCCTTGGGAACTGGGCAATAGCAGGAAGTCAAAGCTTTCCACTTTCACTTCCAAACCACAAGTGGGTTTATAGACCTATGTGATATAACCATCTCCAAGATCCACACAGGGAAGGAAAGAAAATAAAAATGTAAAAAATAGCAAAGAGAGAAGTTCTGGGGCCAAGAACACACAGGAAGGCTCAGGAAAGCTCTAAGACACACCATAGGCAAGAAGAGCGCACTCCTCAGCACTTGGTGTGTGCACTACCATCCAGGGTTTAAACAGCATGGGTCCCTGTACGGGATCTCTCCGCTCATTTGAGCTGTCTCCTCCATGACATGGGTTGACAGTGTTCCTGAAAGATGCGCTGTACCACCATGTTCGCAAGGCCAGGGTGACCCCTGCAACACTCATTTCAGAAGCAACATTAAGACACTCATATACAAGTTTTGTCCAGAGGAGCACCTGCAATATGCTTTGGAGCATTCCAGAGCAACAAAAACTACCAAACCTCTCCTTTTTCACTCCTAAGAAAGCTGAGATAAGCACCACAGAAGGGTCTTACCAGTTTTCTTGGGCACTTGGAAGGAACAAAGAAATGGTACATTGCCTGTTGCACAAACACCAGTCAGTTTTTGACAGCGTTAGTGCAGCTTCCAGCTCTTTAAGCAAGAAGAAGCTTTATCGTCTGCAGCATGAGAGAAGGATGTCAGGATTCTGCTCATGACTAATGACTTCATGCTGTAATGCTTCAGGACTACACCTTGAGTTAAATAACTTCAGAAAATTAATTGAAGAGTTATCCAAGCAAGAAGAGGGTGAAAAGCTTCAGGACTGTATCCTGCACTTCGAGATGCACATCAATATTTGCCTCAACGTCTCCCTTGAGTTTGTAGCCTCTGGTGTTGTGAGATGTGGACACAGTGGGGGACAGGAAGAAAAAAAAAAAGGGAAAAAAGAGAAAAAAGAATCACCTGAAAAGAGAGATAAGTAAACTGGGGAAATTACAAAGCTGGCTTGTGCAATAAAAAGCCCAGTGTATAGATTCAATTGAAGCTTTCAATACAAGGGAACAAGGGTCTCATTTCAACTGCTGATCAGTTTAGAAATTTAGATTCACAGCCACAATAAAAAAGGCTATGTGCCATGGTTGTGCCTCCTGATTATTAAGAAAGGTTTCTACTTAAGAGTCTTTGTTTCCTTAAGATAGATTCAATATACTTAGAGATTTCTGACCTGATGAGCACTATTCGAAGTTCACAATCAGAGTTCACAATAAATTTAACACATTAGTAGACTTTTATGCCAACAGTCCCTCCAGCTCACAAAATTTAATTCATTGAGGAAAACGTTTTGAAAGCATATGGCCCTGAAAACAAGGCACATAGAAGAAAACTCTCAACTAAAAAAGAGAAAAGTGCAAGAAAAGATCAGTAGTTACAGGCACCCACACTTCACAAGACAAAAAAAAAAGAATACATTCAAGTAGAAAGAACAGCAGGTGCTGATATTACCTGCAGCATTGTAGCTTATCTGCAACTGTCCCATTCAATGAAAAGCCGAGAGTTGCCCATCTCTGACCCCTGGATACTATCAACAGCTGACACTGAAGAATGGCATTACCAAAGACTGCCTATATCAGGATAGCTATTTCCCATATATGTCCTCTGCCATCAAGAACTTGTTTGTGCAGATGTCAAAACAAAATTTGGCAGAGGAACTGAACCAGAATTAAAACGGCCTGAGGAATAAATTCTTCCCCTTCCTACAGAAAACATTTCTTCTGGACAGAAGTAGGTGCTGAATAACTACTGAAGAACATGCTTAGCAAACTCTACTGCAGCCACAGTCAAGTATCCAGGAAAGAAGTTTAATTTAGCTAATAAAGTGAACAGTTATGTGCACAGCCTCCTCCCACATTCAAAAAACCAAGGGTCATTACAGTTGCTCTTAAGCAAGAACGCAAGATTTGCAAATGCTGAATTTGTATAGTAAAAAGAAGTGTCTAAGTGGGCAGTATTCTCCTCAAACTCCATATGGCCAGCTCGTTGTTTCAGATCCTGGGGTGATTTAAACTGCTGCATTGGTAGCATGGACATTAAGAGTAGCATCAATACACATCTTCCCACATGCTCCTTCCCCAACAAATACGGTTTGCTGGTTTACATGCAGGGAACAGAAAAAAAGACTGCAGCCTTGTGGCTTTGCCAATGGTTTATTATTGAAAGGAGGATTTCTGCTCTCTGAGGTGCAGAAATCGTGGTTGTTCTTGATGCTGGGACCAAGACAAACATTCTCCCCTATAGACACACAGGAAGCAAAGGTAAGTCCTCCTGTACCTGACTTCCTCACTGCAGTATCATCATTAGGCTGTTGTCAGTCACCCAAAACTTAAAAGCTGGCCACCACCCCTGACGAAATCTTTAATAGCTCTGTGATCACCGTGTGTGTGCCTCAGTTTCTTCCTTTTGCCTTACACTGTTTATAAGGGGTGATAATGGACTGAACGCTTAGCTCGAGGCGAGAGCTTAATGCAAGTGTGGTGTGTGATAGACCATTGGGACATACGGTAGCAATTCACGCTTGGGAAGGATCTTAGAGTCTGCACATGATCAATCAACCCATACTCCTTCCCATCTCTCTTGGAAAAAGGAAAAAAGGACATAGGCAAAGTATAATGCTGCCTTTTAAAATGAAAATAGGAGGATGGATTTCAGCATCAAAAACGCTGCATTGTGATCTCTCAAGGCATTTGCAGAGAGTCCTGAATACTCTGACCAAAGACACACACCCCCTTTTTATTATCAGATAGCTGGCCTGTTTATAGAGAAAAATGATTCATCTAGCTGTAGTTCTCTCCTATGAACCTTGATTCTCCTTACGGATAAGGGAAACTCATTCACAGTTGATTTAGTTCTTTCTGGTGAAGCCCTGAGAGCAGACTATGGTGATACCGCGTAACACCCAGTGGCAGTGTCAAAGGAACGGAGCGTGGCAGCAGAAGAGGGTAATTCACCTTTCAGCAAAAGCCACACCAGGCCAGCTCTGTGGGGTGTTATTTAAAGAGTCTTTAAAGGTAGAGCTCTGATCAAGAACTTGCAGAAAAAATTAAACATCCCTCTTCATCTTTGCACTCTGACTACATCTAAACGTTCCAAATTCTTCCTGCGTAACATCTCAAAGAAATCAACTTGCAAGATCACATAGTCAAAATCCTCAACCATCTCATTCAATATTCATCTATGTACTGGAGACATCCTCTTCCTTGCTTGATACATGCAAAGACACTTTTCCTCACCTGTCATTGACTCACATCCCACTTTTCCTCTGCTCGTTCCCACTTCTCTAGCACAAACGTATGCTACTTGTTTTCACTTTGAAGGCCTTTGCAAAGCTATCCTTTCCCTTGCCATCAACTCTTACACAAACATCCCATGTTGCAACTATTTCTTCAAACGCTTTAGAAGCCTGGGGGCCGCACATGCTCAGCAGGCCCAAGAACGAACACCCTGCTCTGACAGAGCAAACCTGGGATACTTCCACAGCCAACAGCACTGATTACATCAGCTACGTTTAATACCCCAGAAGGTTGTGTACTAGGTGATGACTTTGCAGATGGAGGGAGAAGGAATCATCTGTATCTTTGCCCTGACAGCTCTCTAGCAGTACTCCACTGAGGCCATTTCTGCCCAAGGCAGGGTTCCTGCCATGCAGAAACACTGGTAAAAATCTTTTGCCTTGTCTATAGCATTTCCTCAAGGTTTTCCTCCAATGGAGTCATAAATCTGTCCGATATTTCTCCCTGAGTAACATGTTGATTGTCATTGCATTCTCCCAGACTTGACTTTGTTTCTTTGAGTTTGTGGCAACAGACTATACAGCAAATTCAGCTTTAACTTCGCTGTAGCATACAGACCATTTATAAATATGCAACTGTTAACAACTCAAGTGGGGCAAATGCATTCAGCAATCTTGTATTTTACTGCTGGGGAAAAAAGGATCAAGAGGGATGGCAAGGCACTTCCCAATCACAAAAATGAACATTTAAAATAACATTCAGAAGTCAGGTTTGAAATTCTGGAAAGAGCCACAGATAACAGCAAGGCTGAAGTGTTATTCCAGGCAGCAAAGCAGAGAGTTACACTCTGTAGTGATCTGCAATAATCAGATGATGCACATCTCGGCACATGGCATCAGACCCAGGCAGCCAGCACAGGGACTCTGGGTATCGCCCTGTCCCTCCCCAGACTGCACCCCCATCTGCTGCGAGTTGGCCACTAGCAGCAGCCTCTCCCGAGCACAGAACCATCTGAAACAAACACTCACAAACGGCGTATTTTATTTCCAGCATCTACTTTTTTCTTTTAAAGTTGTTCAGGTTCCAGCCAGTGAAGCTGGAGTCAAATGTTGACAAGTGAGCTCCTGGCAGATTAACAACTCTGAAATACCCCAGATGACTCAAAGATGCGTAGGCTGTGTACAATTCCCATGGAAGGGCAAAGGAAAACTGCTAATTTCTAATATAATCACTTGTAAGGATAAAATGAATTTAAAAAAACACACCTAAAATCGCGAAATCAGAGCGTTCGTTAGTATTTGTTGTAACAACACAAATGAGCAACTGGTATAAATGGCTTTTTTTCCTAAAATTTCGGAGCCTGACATTCCTAGACAAGAAGCTGATCTTGACCTGAGTCAAAAGAGTTTTTGCTGTAGTCATTGATTCAATAGCAACAGGACACGTCTGGCAAATGGCAAAATAAATGAAAAAAAAATGTCGTAATTTTCAAATTTAAGTAATGGCCTGAGATGGCACCCTAATTTTCAAACTCATCCAAAAATATCAACTTCTGTAACATTCATCTACAGAACTTCCAAACATTTTCTTTAAACTTAATGAAGCTTTTGGAAAGACCTTCACCATTCCTCATTCAAAAAGTAATTAAAACAATTTTAATACTATTCTTCCCTTAATCCTGAGGAGAATGTTTAAAAGGCTCAACATCAATAGAAATAAAAAATAAATGTCGAGTAGTCCTTTTACCTAATATAATCCATGCAGTCTGATCCCAGTGTTGTATTTGCCAGCATCGCTATAGCAGTTTAGTATGAGCGGTAATCACAGACAAGGCCTGAAAGCTGTTTTTCTGGCAAATTTCTGTTTCAATTCAGAAAATGTAGAGGGCTCAAGTGAAGAACAACTGCTACACTTGGTGTGGATATGCTGTCCGTTTTCTGATATTTCTATTCTATAGCTTTAATACATGTTAAAATAACAGCATAGCTTTCTAGCAGCCTATACCCTCACACCAGTCATAATACTGTCATCTAACATTCATTTTACGTACTGTAACAAGAGAAGGATTAGCCACCTTTGTTGCTGGTGTTTGGTTGGGTTTTTTGTTTTAATGAGGGAAAACAGAACTGCTTAATAACGTACATTAAGTTCCTGGTGTGGAAACTGCTGCAGTAAAACTTAACGGTGGGAAAAGAATTCTGTGAGACTCAACAAGAGAGCGCGATTTTGTTTGAAGTAGCTGGATAAATTCATCTTTATATTTCATAGCAAGATAATGAATGAGGAACGAAGCACATTTGTCTCTGTGTTTCCCAACATAGCGAATGTCTGAGCGAGCAGTTGTATTACCAACAGCACTAGAAAATCACAAATTTCAAAATGAAATGTGCCTTACCATCACGTAACAGAGTGGATACCACAGCAGTGAAGACATTATCTCAACTGTATTTAAATCACAGATTTCACGGATACCCTATTCATTCTCGGCAATGAGCTGCACGCATGCCTAAAATTCTGACAACCAAATACTAATTCTTTCTTTCACCTCACTCTTCAACAATTGCAAAATAGTAGTTTAGGGGCACAGTAGCACTTGTATTGCTTTTCCACTGAGCTGAGAAGAGTCTAAAAGGGAACACGTCATTGTCTTTTACAGGAGGAGCAGGAATCTCTGGTTTGACTCCAAGATGACAGTTGTGGTGGTGAGGGAAGTGAAGATAAGCATTTCTGTGGCATAATGTTCTCTGGAGCTGTTACTACAGAAAGCTCCAGTGACAGAAAAATGCAAAGTTGCTTTGGACCTAGCAGTTATGCCCGAGAGTGACACAACAGCCTAATTAACTGTATTTAAAATACAGCCAGTCTAGGGGTTTGAAAAGTCAAGTTAAATCTCATAGGACGCAGAAGGAAGGACCGTGCCAGGATTCACTGAATAACCTTCACATTTTTCCACCGGGCTAACGGGCAGCTGCACCAGTGCTGCTCAGGCCTGTTTTCCATAGCTTGTTTCTCTGGTGCAAGAGTAGATTTATCCCCCTTTACAAGGCAGTTACTGCAGTCTCTGCAGTGTTGCCTGTGAACTTGTTTCTCCACCACCCCAACAGTGGTAGGGGCACTCATTTCCCTGGGGACAGATGGGATTACTGCCTCCATAAAGCTGATAGCGGCACCGCTCTGATTCTGCTGCATTTTGCCTCCACATCACATGGGATGCTGTAGGTAGACAGCTGGAGTTTCTGTACATGTGTTACATGCAAAAGCAGCTGCATTAACCTTTCCTTTTAATCATTTGATTGAAATACACAGAATGTATGTGGGGTAACCCAGAGCGAAGAGTGAGTGTAAAACAGCTATCTTTTTGGAAAGCTGTGTAACAGCTTCACGTAGTCACCACAGCCACCACACTTGGCAGGGTTAAAGTAGTAAAGCAGTTAAAGATAAAGGAAAAAGGTAAGTAGAGGGGTGACAGATTTTCTTGCCAGAGAACTCTGAATTTTACACCATCTGAGCTCTCCCAGTGTTATTCTGGGCTAGAGAGAAGAGAGCTTCTTGTGCTCATCAAACCCTGCTGTTTCATAGCACTGCACTTTGTCCGGCGCGCACGCATTTGTTAGGCACTCTAATGCCCCAGAACAGCGCAGCAGAACGTGGGATACTGGCAATGCGGATATATCTGCCTACCACACACTCCCATTTTTTCCTCAACACTTTGCAAGAAAACATGTGCCACACTGGAGTCCTACGCTGATATGAGACTGAGGTTTGCTTTACTATAGACAATTTCTTTTGCCACATGTTGCTTCTGTGGACTTTTATGATATTAGCAATTCCCACAGCAAATAAAGCAGCAAGACTGTGTCACTGCACTGGGAGACAGACACTATCCAGTTTACTCCAGATCCCACTAATAAGGCACCTGACTCAGGACCCACGCAGACTTCCCTGAGCTTTTCACTTCTGCCTTATCAGCACCACAAAGCAGCTCCTGATTTGGCTCAGCTTTTCATTCCTGTTAAAAAGTGCAGGATGACAGCGTGTAGGCTTTTACAAAGGGATTACGAACCTGAAGTAAAATGCTTCTGCTGCTTACTTCTGTAATTCCAGACGGTTCCAGCACACACTCGTTAAGCCTCTCAGCAATTGCTATATGCTGCATTAAAAAGCCACAAGGAACATAAATTAAATCTTAAAGGAACATTGTCAGGATTGACTGCCACAAAACAGTATGTACAAAAATCAACGTATTGGAAAGCTGTACAACAAAAGAAAACCACACAGCATATAAGTCTATGTGCTTATTAATGAGACTTGATATCCACACTGTGATCAAAGAGAGGACTGCCCTTTGTTTCAAGGCTTCTAGCATTTTCACATACAAGTATTCATATTTGTAAAAGACTGCAGGATCCCACTGTATACTATGTAATCTGCTGCAGGAAAACATGACTTTTGTACTATCTCGCTTCTAGTATTACCAAAACCTGTGTTCTGTTCCACTAATATATTTAAAGATCAGAACAAAGGTAACATTTACTGAAACAATAGAAGGTTTGGTTTGTTGGCTGGTTTTCAGTACATTACAGATTTGTTTGGAGATTGAGACAATGGAAACAAATATAAAGAAACAGAAATTGCAATGAAGAATTCATTCAGGAAGAAAGAAAAACAAACCAAACCCCCCCCCCCATCCTCCAATCCACCCATCTGGCTTTGCAACACAGTTGGTTGTGTTATGCAGGAAACCATTCTAAATGAGTTTATTGATTTATTCTGGTCTTCAAACTGAATCATAGTTTTAAAGAAATAAATGGATAAACAGGCTTCTCTTTAATTTCTGAAATATTTACAAACAGATCTTTCTGTCTGTGCACAAGAGAAATAAGCAGGGCATATAAGAGTTCCGCATTTTTAGGTGAAAACTAGACTTTTTAGTATTAGAGATACTTGCGTCTTTCACACTATAGCCATCTGCAGACATTGTTCTTTTCTGGCTATCATTGAGTTATTAAAGCTGCCTCTTGCAGTCAGTGCAAAGGGCTGTCTAAAAAAGGAGGTTTGTGCAAATGTTGTCAAATACTGATGTGCAGTTACTACCTAGACAACAAACTAAGGAGCAAAGGGTGTTTGTCTACCTCCCACAGCTAAAACTTAAGTATAACATTTTGGAAACAGTTTTAAAATCTCAATAACTATCCCCACTTTAAAAGCCTTAGTGAAAACGACTTCTCTCATAGCATGTCTAATTGAAACAGGAGTATTCCCATGGTGAAGTGGGGTAGGATGAGTGTAGCATGAATTGGCAATAGCTTGGATTTGAGTCATCTCTCAGATCTAAGTCCATTGATTTCAACTAAATTACTTCTGATTTGTGCTATTGTAAGGAAAAAAAAAAAGAGAGAGAACGGAAGAGCTTTCATCTTGATTTTGCTCCAGAGAACTCAATAGCAGTTATGCTGTTGACTGCAGTGAGTGCCAGATTTGACTCAGAGCCTGAAGAACACAATTTTTAGAAGATCTAGTAAATTCTATTGCAGCTCCCTGGGAGCAAAGACCCAGATAGCCAGTTTCTGCTGAAATATTTTTGCTGTCCGCTGTTTGATCTGAAAGCATTATTAACGAAGGGCACTCTTAAAAAGAAAAAAAATGTCTCAAAAATGTCTCTCCCACTGTGCATAAGTGGAGTGAAAGCGCTGATGTGTTTACCAGACACTAAGAAGGCAATGTATGGGGCTTGATCCTGCAAACACCACAGGCTAGTTTTGCTTTAATCACCTAGCAGGAGAGTAATTTCATGAGTGAGGGCAACACAACTAAGTACCAGTAATGAATCCTGGAATCCATGTGGTGAAAAGAGTGAGAAGTAGAGACTTTAGGTAACAGTGCCAGAAACAGTGATTATGCTTGTTCTCAGAGCTGACCCTGGCTGGAACCTGAGCCTACTCTTTATTTGGCTGCTTACTATGAAAATGTTAAATCTTGCACTATTCAGCACCTATGAACATCAATTTGTTTTCTAATACATAGAGGAAAAAGCAGCATTTAAGTAATCATAAAACAAATGTAATGACTCAGCCCAGTGTGTTTTCTGGATTCTTAACAATTTGCTACAGCTAATGGTCCTTGCTTTCACCTCACACCATTAATTTTCAAAGTCATCATTAATCTCCAAGAAAAGCATTGAGCCTTGATCATTATTGCTTAATTACATGGAAAAACAGACAGATTGTTAATATTAATTTGCTTTACAACAGGCCAACTAAATTATCTTCAATTCTCAGCTCATTCTACAGCTGCCATTTTATGCCAGGTAATAATTAATAAAATTATTAATTTAAACAAAGCTTTTTACTTTTACTACTGAGATAGAAAATCCTTATTTGAGCTCATGAACACTCATATTTTACTACCCAACTCCTATTGTATTTTGCTTACCATATGTGAGCCCCCAAGGTAAAGCAATTGCAAGCTTTACCTTGACATTTCTATGTAAATTGCTTGAAGTTATGCATGGAAATCTTGTAAGACAGGTTCTGTCTTTCAGGGAAATGGGAGAGTGTTCTTCTAAAGACTAGAAGGACAAATTTAAGACCAAAGTCGTAAGAGTAAAGGTGGACTTAAATATTTAAAGTCAGAGAAGTCTAACTTCTCAGAGGAGCAGCGAACTTTCTATGTCTTGATACACTTATTTGGAAGTCTCAGCTACCCCCTTAGACTTTGCTTTCCACAAGCTTTCAGGGGACAGCTTGGTGAAAGTGTCCTATTTTTTCAATGAGAAAAAAATATTTTCATGACTTTTCACAGCTAGTCACTGAACCACTAAGAGGCAAACAATTTCTGAATGAAGACAATAAAAAGGCAGGTTTGGCATGTATTTGTCAGCCAAATTATGGCAAATTTTGTTGGAGTGTGGCGCCTGCATAAGTAGGTTTTTTGCTGCTCCATCAGCTTGGAGAGAGGCGAGGCTTGAGATACTCAAAACCTCTCTATATTTAAAGTGTTCTCCTGCCTCAGCATATGAAGGGGGAAACAGAACATCCTCAACTGCAACTTCAGTTCAAGGGAATTTCTCCTATAATATTAGTAGAAAAGCTCCCATTAAAGATAGGTATGTGCTCGCATGCAACGGAGGGGGAGGAGGAGAAGGACATTCAGTCACAGTCCTCCCAAGAGTCAGAATTGTTTTTCACACAATTCATACTTTTCCACCTTCTGTGCTGTACATAAAATCCGAATCATAGAAATAAGGGCTGAAAAAGACTTCTGGAGACTCCATCACTGATGCAGGATCAAATAAGTTGACATCACCAGATGCTCGTCTGACACACTCCTAAAAACAACGTCCCTAGATATCTTTTACCCTTTCAAATCTACCATTAAAATTAGGGCATTTTACCCGTTTTGTAACTGAAACAAACTAAATAGCATCATAAGTTCAATATATTGTTCCGTAGCCTAGCAGTAACACAGCAATTATTACTCCAACAACTGCTTATGTATTGACAAACGTAACCCCTGCCCCCTTGATCCCCCTCATCTGCCAGTCCTCTTTAGCAGGAACAAACCCCATTCCTTCAGCCTTCCTTCACAGGTCACGTTCTCAAAACTTCTTATGATTTCCCAGCTGTCGTTGCATTTGAACCATCTTTCAATATGTCAAGATCAATTTGTCAGCCTTAGTGAAGTGAGACTGTCCAAGTGAGACGTCACGAACACGCTGACCAACAGATTGCTTCTTTGGCCATTGATCTTCCAAGAGAAGCAACTGAACAACATTTTCCTCAAAGCCAGGCAGTGTTTACATCTGAGTGGCTGACCCAGCAATTCATTTCAACATATAATAATATGTTATTAATTTATTATATGTTCATTCTTGTTTTTAAAATAAGATAGGATGAGGAAGGCTACTGATCAAAGCTCTGCAGTGGAAGATGACAGACAAAGTAAGATTAGAGATGATTCTCCCTTTAATAACAACATTCCTCTTATTTTTTTGAGGTTTCTTTCTTGAAGTCAGGAGAAATTGCTCTTTCCTGTGATTGCTTTCTGTTGTCATGTGATGTACACTTTCCTCCCTCTCATTATCAAAAAGCACAGTCACTTATTTTTCCGCTTTAACTTCCCTCAGAGGATAAAAGACGACAACAGTTTAGGTCCATCTAGCAAACAAAGAGCAAATACTGTATCAAACCAGAACTCAGTCGATTTAATTCAGCTCGGGAACATGGCAGATTTGAAGTGAACAATTTTTGTGACACACAAAGTAATGAAAAGTCAACACCACAAAATGGAATTCCTTTACCATCATAAGCAAGTCTGACAAGTTTTTGGGTCATATCCTCTGATCTAGATTGACTTTTAGAGGAAGAACCCCAAATTCTTGTCACTGAGAAAGAAGAGGTATAGCTCATCTTCACCCCAGTTCCCTAGCAGAAACAACCAACATGACGGTTAGGAATTTTTGGCACTATCTCTAAGCCCAACCCCATCCACTGTTTTTCACTGTATAATTTCTAGGTTGTTAATGTATTGCATAAAATTCAAGATCTAAATGTTTACACAGCATCACATTTAACTATATAACACACATGGCAAGTAAACTATTTCTTAGGTTATAGTATATAAAACAAAGGGCCCCAAGGGAAACCCCAAAAGCATACTGAGATCATATTGATATATCAGTATTTCAGGAGGAAAAGTGGGAAAGGAGAGAGATTTCCCTCTCTCCTTTAAGCTTACTCCTTTCTCATACCAAAACAACCAGCACAAAAATCACTTTTATTCTAAGGACAAAAAATTACATCAGATTCACACGTCAGACTGAGTGGATTAGTATTTCGTAATTCTCTCCCGTATCTCCAGTGCTGGATGTTCCTTTCTTTTCTTCCTCTATCACATTGTCTTGCCCCTCCCAGTTCTCTGCCTGACCACAAAATACTCAATCTTTCGCAGGCATCTTTTTTATGATGGCAAGTGTGACCCTACGTACAGTGCTTCTACTGCCCGAGACGCCTTTCTTGTTTTTCTCTCTTTTCTCTTTCTCTCATGCTGTCCTTCTCTCTTTTAATCTCAGTTGAGCAAATCTCTTTTGCCTTTTACTTCTAGTAACTAAGAACCAAGGCAGAAAGAGATTAACTCACCACAGGATGCCTTTAACTCTGTGAAGCACTGGGGGTAGAGTCAGTGCATGAGAAAGTTGACAGGTATTAAAGCTCTGGTACTGCAAACAGGTATGTGATTGGATCTTTGCACAGAATTAAATATATATTTAAGCACTGACAAGATTGGGGAGTAGAGCTATCTCACCTTGGGGGGAAAAACATAAATGCAAGTGCAAAGTAGAAAAAGCCAACATGGCAATATAGCATGCCTTAGAAATACTTTTCTGGCACAACCACATTGCTAACCACAAAGCATTAAAACAAGTAAAATTTTTAGGACATCTCAGGGACCAAGAATAACTTTGTACCATGTTACTCCATCACCCAGCTTGTTCATGCTATGGCTTGTTTGTTTGGGGTTTGGTTTTTTTTCACATATGTGTGTGCGTGTGTGCTCAAATCAGCTCCTAGGTGTTCAAGGTTCTTACATCAACACCGTTGATACCAGAGTTTGTGTGCCATGGTCCATAAGGATTAGCGGGTTTAGTTTCCAAAACGCACCACTCCTCAAGAAGCTATTTATCAGTTCTTAGGGCCGCTAAATTTAAATGGCAGAATTTGTGTCTCAAATGATTCTAAAATAACCAGTTCTTTCTCCCAGTTAAAATCACTCACCTCTAATGACTATGTTTTGACTAGTCACACAGTGACAAGTGTCAGAGACTGTGGATACAGTTTAAAAGACAAAGAAGAGTCAGATGGAGGGAGATGACCCGGTTTTAAACTCACCTCTGTTACAAAAACCTTGATGATGCTTCTAGGCATGGACCGCACTGCCAGGGGCTTATGTCCCTTGGCTGAATCACTGCTATCCAGCGCTCCACTCCCCTGTTTGCTCCACCTGCTACCCTCTGTTAGCCCCAAGTCCTCAGCTGGCAGAGGGGGACACTGCTCCCAGCGCAGGGCTCAGCAGAGGGGCATGGCTGCAGAACCAGAGCTGGCATGCTGGGGAGGGGGAGGCACAATTTAAACCCCAAACGAAGTATATTCCTGCATTTACAATCAACTACTTTCAAGTGTTATATGCACATTTAAAAAGTCATAGCAGACGTGCACACTGCCGTCAGCCCATTTGTTTCTCTTCCGAGTTTATTTCAGTGCAGCACTTGTTTCATGCTGCCACTGAGAACATGCTTCAGCTATCTTACTGTTAGTCAGTCTCAACTACAAGGGCAGAGCTAACGCTCTCCATTAGGCCAACAAGGCATGACTGTCCCCAGGTTCCTCAAGGCCCTGTCCCTTCACAGATCTCTAATTACGCACAAATCCTGGTGTAGTTCTCCTTTACTCTTTGGTCCAGCAATAGTAATAAACGATTCCGCTTCTTCAGCAGCAGCTGCCTGGAAAGGACTAAATAAGGTCTTCACATTTATTTTACCTGAAATAAAGCAGCAAAGTGGTAAAAATAACAAGCACTCCCCATTGCTAAAGGGAAGCTGAAAGACCTCAAGTGGAGAAGTAACACCTACGTTTGCAGAGGCAGAGAAGGGGGGAAAAACCCCACCCAACAAAGAAAAACCCTTGTTTCACTGGCCAGTCCTCCTCAGCAACTGCTTCACTCCCTGAAGACCACTGGAAAAAACTGAAAAAAGAAAACAGAGCCTGATTTTTCATCCAATTTATTCTGTCATTTACTTGCTGAAATGAGTCCCTTTTTCCTGATCCTTTCAGGGTTGCTATGTGAAGTACAACAAGAACTTTCATTTATTCTAGTGATGCGCAACAAAGGGCCAAATAGTCAGACATATTAGACCTTTTGCAGGCTTCAAACCCAGCAAGCAGTAAAACTACAGTGGCAAAATCAAGCCTTTTTTTTTTTCTTCCTTCCACTACAGCGGTATTTTGTACTACCCTGGACATCCTCAGGGAAGAGCTTTCTTTTCCTTCTGGATCCTTTCTGGATTGCAGGCAATATAGCAGAAAGAGCGAGCACAAAGTGAAAGCATTTGTGATAGTAGTTTGCAGAAAAAAATAGCTTTTTTGACACTATGCTCCAATCTTGCCTGAAGAGCAGCAGGACCTTACAAGCTCCATGTGGCCCCAGCGAGGTCAGTCTGACCCTGCACAGACACAACGCTACGCTCATGGTGTTCTCACTGCACAACCCGGACCACCAGAGTTGTAAAGTCAGCCCACACCGGCACAGCTTTGGGTAACACCACATTCACCCACCTGGAGTTTTCTTCCTCTGTTTACTCTCCCTGTTTGGTGCATCTTGCACAACTCCTTTAGACAAAGCTAAATGTCATCCACCACAAAGATGCTCTAAGTAATAGAATTCTTTAGCTCCCCCTTCCAGTGAAAAATCTGTGGTGAAAATGAAAGTAGTAAGAAAATATAGCACTTACAACATAGGTTTTTGACATTTTGGGAGAATTCTTTTCATGGGGCTGGTTCCAAAGTAGATCAAAAGTATATGCTCAATTTTCATTCTAACAACATAAAACCCATTATACTAAATCATTTCCCCATGGAAAGATTTCAATATATATGGAACTGTCAAAAATCTCCATTACACACATAAAGGGTACTATGTTATGTACCAAAAAAAAAAAGTAATATAAAACCTACACAGAAATGGGAAAGATAAATGAACATCTACCACAGAGGCTGGACAATTCCTAAATGGCAAAGGGTCAGAAAAAAATCTTCAGGTTATATTGTGAAGCATTTCTATTATCTTTGTGACTGAGTAGAGCACAGGGACTGCTATCAATAAATGTCCATATATGTTTTATGGTTGGCCTCACTACAGTCTATTTCAATTTTCATTTGTTGAAGAAAAAAAAAAAACAAAACAAAACCCAAAAAGAGCAGGCCTGGCAGCTCTACAGGAAGAGACTACTAAACACACTATTCTATACTTTGACTTCAAAAAAGACAGAATTTAAACCTTCTGAATTGTATATGCACAGAAGTACCACTACCTTCCTTCATGAGCTAATAAAGAAACCCCAAGGAAACATAAACCATATGGTAAGTTAAGCACATGCTGGGACATTAGTCATGACTTTGTGTTTCTTCTTAGAATTGCTTTAAAATATTCATGTCAGATAATCATAGAACATCCTGAATTTTAAAGAAGTTGAAAGGAAAAACAACTGATCCTAAAGAGTAAGTTCCCCATGTCCAAATACAAGCCTGGATCCACAGGGGTCTGTATTTTTTTGCTAGCTCCAGTGGTCTTTGGCTGATACACCTATTTCTAACTGAAATAGAGTTACACTGAACAAGCACCAGTATAAGATATAGCTTGTAGTGTGTTCTGATCTCTTTGCTCCCTTTTCTCCAGCTTAATTCATCTTACCTGAAATAACATGTGTTTATTACAGGGGTCAAAACAAGCCTTTGAACTTTTGACTCAAAACATTTTCCAAATTTCAGCCTATAACACTTCACAAGCCTTCTGAAGTCCCTTACATAAAGCAATACAAGGATCACCTACGCTTATGGGTCTCTCTTACACTGATAAGAATCAGCATTATAAAACATTGACGTTGTAATCTCTGGAACAGATATAGTACACACAGACAACCAGTCTGAAGTGCATTCTGCAAGTCCTAAAGTAATTGCTTGGTCCAAACCTTGAAATCTTTTATTGCTTCACTTCCTGAGTACATTTGTCAAACTCAATGGCACACTATTAACATAGATGTTTGTCTTATGTCACCAGCTTTTCTTCATACCCATTTGTTACTAAACGGGACTGAAAGCAGGAGGATCAGACCATCTTCATAGTCAGCACTGGACTCTAAACCAGTGAAAATGGTGAATTTACTTCCCCGTCCATTCTGAGATACAGTCTCCTCTATCTGAGATGTTTTTCCCACAGATTTCAATAGCTACCAACTGTTTAAGACAATATATTCTCACATCTGCCCAGTCTCCAATTTTTAGATTGTCCACTAATACTTATGAAGCAGTCAAGAAATCAAATCTTTATGGAAGAAGCCACACGGATTAAAAGGAAGTGCTGTATTTTGCAGATTTTTGGACTATTCCAAAGCAGTACAGTAATTTGCATTCTTTTACCAACTTTACCATAGAAATTCTGAACTACTTTGTGGAAAACATTTGCCTTCTATGCCATTCTGTAGACTAAGAGTCATTTCTACACCACTTATCCTTGTCAGGTGCAATTCTTCTGTAGTCTGACATAGCAGGGCTCCACAAAGTCGCAGTTAAGTGCCGTGCCCCATTAGAGCCGTGGAAGATGCAGACCTGTGCATGCAATTCCTTCCAGCTTTGTGACAGAAGAGGTGTGTACTCTCCAACACAACAGTCAAGGCAGTGGCCAAGATGACAATTGTGACTCAAGTCTTCAATTCTTAGATCTACAACAGACATTATTTGTAGACTTGGGCTAATTTTTCCACACCTTATCCAGTGAAATGGGAAGACCAGCCCGCCCTTCCCCTCACTTCCTCTCCCCTCTTTGTATTGTGACACTGCACAGGTGAAAAAAAACCACTACAGAAAGACATATCTCACTGAGGTAATGATACACAGCTTCTGGCTAACATGTCATGCTCCTTAGGGCGCCCTTTTATCTTGGTGTATATGTATGCAGCAGTGTCAAGTCAAGAGGGCTCTGAGCGAGCTTACTGGGCCACCAGAAGCAACATAACTGTGTTAATATGGCATGCAAAGCTAAGATACTTCTGGTTAATACCATATTTTGCCATACTGAGATATCATTTGGCACATCATCAGTCTGCCACTCACCGTGTTTAGTACAAACGATAGTCCTATCACATCTAGGGCAATAATATGGCTACAACTGCTACAATTGAAGGGAAAATACAGTTTGGCTGGTGCGTGCAAAAAAGGCTTAAACCTGCAATGTCAGGCAGTCGCTGAGACACAACCGTACCTGCAGTGTTGTCGAAAAGCGCACAGTAGGATCAGACTAAAATGCATTAAAAAATTCAGTGGTTGCAAGCAGGTTTTAGAGTTAACGTGCACACTAACAATTCCCCTAGTGCTCCTCTCTGCCTGGAAAGTCAGTGTAACAATACACGTGGGAAAATATTACTTTTTCTCTAGAAAGGAAAATCATCATCTTTTTTGTTTTTAATCCAATAAAACATACACATAAAAATAGAGTCCCATGAGAGATCAGCAAAGTCTACATAATAGCTAAATGAAAAAATAATTTTAAAAAAAGGTACAAAAAGGAAGAAAGGCTTGATCCTGCAAAGTTAAAAGCATTCTATCCTTGAATTAACAAAGCATTTCTGTCTTGCTCTGTCTTTAAGTTCATGAATCTTCCTCACGGATCTCAGCAGAACTATGTAAATGCTTAGAGGTAAGTATGTGCTTAAGTGCTGTGCTGGGTAAGAAACAGCAGTTTGAGCTCTGCAAAATCAAGGATTATGTTTAAGTCTTCTGTGGCTGATTTTGTGCTCAAGTAAATGCTAGTGTTTACCTGAATGTCTTATTCTTCTCTCATTCATTTCTGATATATCAGAAATGCATATTGTTATATTTAAGACTAAATATTTGCTTCTACATTATCACAATTAGAGACTTCATGATAAAGGAGAAAGAGGCTTGGAAGTGCTCATTTCTTGACCTTATTTCTAATATTATAAGCTGAAAACTTTTTGCCACTGACAGAATTAGTGCACATTCTATGTAGAATTTTGGTTTTCTAGCGGAAGACTTGCATAAAAAAGGAGTAAAACCTATTCTGTTTCTAAACATTAGAGATGATCAACTTGCATGCTAATTCCTCTTCCCGCTTTCATTTTGTTTTGCGCTATACTGATGCTGAAGCTGTAGTGTGCCCACGAACAATCTAATTTCCATAGAAGTTAGCCATGCCCTGGATAGACATGTAAAAAGAAATTGAAATAGATGTTTTCCTCTGCACAATGAGGATGGGATCACATGGTTCTTTGATAGCTACACAGCTGAAGCACACTTTCATCTCAGAAGAAAGAAAGTATTCAGTAGGCAACAGAACTACCAATGGTAGCATTCTAGCTACTTACCACTGCACAGAGAAAAATCAGCCAAATACAAGCAGGGAAAAAAGCCACAAGTGATAAACAAATCACAGTTAATAAATCACATGAACAAAGACATGCAAAGGAAACAATAAAGTCATTACTACTCTGACATTGCCCTTGTATTGTCTGCACATACTTCTCATGCACAATTTTTTTCTGAAGCCTTAAGTCTCCACTAATTGCTGAGGGAACAAAAGGGACTTAGAAAGAATGCATGTTATTTTACCTTAGCATCAAATAAATATGCAGGCAAGAGACAAGCTACCTCATGACTGTGCTATCAGCCTCCCATACTTGAATTCCTTTGTGTTGCAGAATATAGTAGGTGGGGGTTTTTTTGTTTGGTTGTGGTTTTTTAATATATCTGGACTTATAAGAAACCTGCAACTAGTTAACTTATTTCGTAAAAGAGGTTCTCAATTTTTTCAATACCTGTACAGAAAAGACTTACGAGAATGAAAAAAGTGAGAAAGTAAAATGCAAATTCAGGTCAGTTTGAGCCTTCGGGTGCTTAATGGATAGGAAAGAGAGTATTTGCAAAGAAAAACAAATATACTCAACATTCTAGTTTTTCAGCATCATGAGGAACAAAACAGCAATGCAGTCAAACAGTACCAATTTTGTTAAAAATGCAAACTCATCACATTTTGCAGGGGGAATGAGTTTACTGAAAATAGGTCAAGCTGGTGCCACACACTGCTCTTATCCCCAAGGTTTGAACAAAAATTCGACCAAAAGGCCTAGACCTGTGAAGCTGGCAAAAATGTGATGAAAATTTCCATAAACTACATGCACAGTGCACTTACTTAGAAAAGATGCCAACATTAACCTGCATGGATATCTGAAAACACTAAAGGACTGAAAAAGTTTGAAGTCTTTTTTACTTACATTATTCCCCAACGTTTTAATTCTCAAGCAAAACAGGTGTTCCAAAAGTCTTCGTAGCCTATTTTCCATGAGCAGTTCATGCAGAGTCAAAGACGCCTCATTCTTTGATGGGATTACAAGTTTGGCTGATAAAGACAAGAGCAGAAATTCAATATACTCAGAATTCTGTAAGGTTTTTAAAGCCCCATATTGGGTTTTGCATGCCAAG
Organism: Phoenicopterus ruber ruber; assembly: GCA_009819775.1. Taxonomy (NCBI): domain Eukaryota; kingdom Metazoa; phylum Chordata; class Aves; order Phoenicopteriformes; family Phoenicopteridae; genus Phoenicopterus; species Phoenicopterus ruber. The sequence goes on from CM020221.1 coordinate 6,497,683, forward strand.
GTTTTGGTAGCGGGGGGGCTACAGGGGTGCCTTCTTGAGAAGCTGCTAGAAGCTTCCCCTATGCCTAACAGAGTCAATGCCAGCCGGCTCCAAGACGGACCCGGCGCTGGCCAAGGCCAAGCCCATCAGCAACAGTGGTAGCGCCTCTGGGATAACATACTTAAGAAGGGGAAAAAAACCTGCACAACAGCAAGAGCAGCTGGAGAGAGGAGTGAGAAGATGTGAGAGCAACAACTCTGCAGACACCAAGGTCATTGAAGAAGGAGGCAGAGGAGGTGCTCCAGGCTCTGGAGCAGAGATTCCCCTGCAGCCCGTGAGGAAGACCATGGTGAGGCAGGCTGTGCCCCTGCAACCCAGGGAGGACCATGGGGGAGCAGATATCCAGCTGCAGCCCATGAAGGACCCCACGCCAGAGCAGGTGGATGCACCTGAAGGAGGTTGTGACCCCATGGGAAGCCTGCGCTGGAACAGGCTCCTGGCAGGACCTGTGGACCCATGGAGAGAGGAGCCCGCACCAGAGCAGGTTTGCTGGCAGGACTTGTGACCCCACGGGGGGACCCACACTGGAGCAGTCTGTTTCTGAAGGACTGCACCCCGTGGAAGGGACCCACGCTGCAGCAGTTCATGAGGAACTGCAGCTTGTGGGAGGGACTCCATTGGAAGAGTTCATGGAAGACTGTCTCCCATGGGAGGGACCCCACACTGGAGCAGGGGAAGAGTGTGAGGAGTCCTCCCCCTGAGGAGGAAGGAGTGGCAGACACAATATGTGATGAACTGACCCCAACCCCCATTCCCCATCCCCCTGTGCCGCTTGGGGGGAGGAGGGAGAGAACTCAGGACTGACACTGAGCCTGGGAAGAAGGGAGGGATAGGGGGAAGGTGTTTTAAGATTTGGTTTTATTTTCTCATTACCCTACTCTGATGTGATTGGTAATAAATTTCATTTTCCCCAAGTCAGTCTGTTTTGCCCATGACAGTAATTGGTGAATGATCTCTCCCTGTCCTTATCTCGACCCACGAGCCTTTCGTTATGTTTTCTCTCCCCTGTCCAGTTCAGGAGGGGGAGTGATAGAGCGGCTTTGCTGGGCACCTGGCGTCCAGCCGTGGTCAACTCACCACAAGCCCTAAAGTATATAGTTAATGGATTAAAAACTGTCTAAATAAGTGTTGAAAACAAGAAGAAAGGGAAAAAAAATTGTTAGAGGTAATCATAACTCAACAGAAGTCAGTCCCATTGACAATACAGTATTTACAATCCAGAGGTAAATATTACATCCCTGGAAATACAACTAGCAACAAACACAATCAGAATGATAAACAACGAAGAGGAGAGGGTATTCATTCAGAATGGACCCAGATGCTTGTTAAGCTGAGTCTACACAAAAAAAAAAAAAACACAAACACCCTGAAGTTGTAGTGCACCCCAATGTAAAGTTATAAACCTATGAATAAAGATTGTCATCCACACCTACAGAGTGGTGTGGGGGACCCTGCCTCGCACAGCAGCAACTCTAAAGTAAGTGCCAAGTTCCAGTGTGATCCTTGGTTACACAAAAGTAGTAACAAGAGATCAGGAAGTGGTTCTGCTCATCTCTGAGGCACTGTTGAGACCCATAACAAAACACTGCACATGGACTGCTTTCAGGACGCTGAAAAATTGAGAAGGATGCATACAAGAGGTTTTAGGAATCAAACCAAGGGACAAAATAAAAAATAAAAAAGCTGCCTTGATTACACTTTTTTTAAAAGGAGAAAATACCTGTTATCATGGCTCTTAAATCCTGCAGAATAAGTCTAACTAGACCCAATGACAAAAAAAAAAAAACAAACCAAAATGAGGCAAACTGAAATTAGATAAAGCTTTTAATAGTAAGAATGATAAACTACTGAAATAAGAAAACAAATGGCAGGATTCCTGTTCCTAATATCTTCAAATGATTGGATGCCTTTCTGGTAATGATGCTTTTCTCAAACATGATGGAGGATCACTAGGTGAAACCATGGCCTGCATTCCCAGGAGGTTGGGAAATTGATCTAACTATGGACCCTGACATAAGAGGCAATTTCGGCAGTTTACAGCCAGCAATGTGAACTTCCTCGTTTATGTCATCTCTACAACTGATCCAGTGGGCAGGAGGAAAAACTGCCACCTGAAATTGGGGGTTGAACTAAGTAAAAATCTTCTCTCTCCCCTTCTCTCCTTAACTCCACTGCCACAGAGTTTCTCAGTGCACTCTCCAAACCACCCATCTGCAGCTAGATCTACTCCCCACAGCTTTGCTCAGAAAGCTCATCTGCTATTCTAAGTAAGACAGTTCACATTAAGCTTCTTCAAAATGTGCATCACAGGTGAAGCCTATGAGCTTTTAAAAAAATAATCATCACACTATTACAATATACTCTGGCTTATATTGCAAATGCATCTCCCTACCCTCAATTTTCTTTAATCATAAACAAATGTCAAGTTGTGCATATTCCTACTCTGGATATTCCACTTTTGATGACCAAGACCAAAGTTGTCTTAAACCAGTCAATCATCACAGAATTCTTATTGTTCTGCCTTATTTTTTCCCCACAAATGCACATCAATAAAACAGAACTAATACTGTTACGAACTTGGATAACAGAACTTAACTTGAGAGCTTATTGTAGTGAAAGAAACACCTCTTGTCAATGCAGCATTTGCAACAACTACGATATAAAAGAAAGTTCAGTTGTATGTTCAGCTATCATGATTTAAAAGGATTTCTTTTCCTTCCTGCAGGCACCCACAAAATTAGGTAAATCCAGAGAGAGAAACTGCCTAAATGCACAGAAACAGGAGCTGATTAAGGAGTTTTCTGAAAATCTCACCCAAATTCAGATGACACTGCCCAGGTATTAGACAAGGCCATGTCTCTGAAGGAGTAAAGATGAGTTTATTTCCTGCCTGTTTTTCAGCTCATGTTATTTATTGAGATTCTGCATGTGGTGACTGCATTTCAGCCTTCTCCCTGGGAGCTGGAGGAGGCAGGTCCCACCCACAGCAAGTGAAAGTGCACTGCCAGCTAAGAGCATTAAAGTATTGCCCAGGGAGCAGTGAGGCACCATCTTCCCCCGTTGCAGTGGGAGTCTTGCCATCTCTCTCTCTTGGAAAACGGTTGCGAGGCAGCCCGTGCACTGCGAAGAGCTCTCAGATTTCACTGATGTTTGCAAACCAAGCTTTATGCCAGACAAGGATAAGAATGTTACATTGTCCAAACAGATCGGTTATTTTTTCATGTTGCTCACAGTAGTAAGTATAGCTAAAGCACACAGCCTGGAAAGCTGGTATTCTCAATACCAGTGATGCTGAATAACCAAAGCAGCCAACTACCATTGCATTTTGCACCTGTTTGGGAGAAGTCTTCAAGGGCAGTCCCACATACAAGCAAATCCAGACTAGACCAGTCACAGGGGGAAGCAATCTTGGAGAACAGAGACAAACCCTACAACAAATCAATTATAAATACCTTGCCAAGCAAAGAAGTGAAGGCATTCTGGTTGACATTATGCTTGGATTTTTGGGAGTATTCAAGGAGCCACAAGCACAGTGCACCCACTAGTTTCCAGGCTTGCAAGGGCCTTCTGGACACGTGCCTTTCCTCTTCCTCTCTCTGCTGTCTTATTTACTGAAGCCTCATACTTTATTCTCTCTGTTCTCCTCAGTGATTTCTTCCCTCCTTGTGCATTCAAAGGGTTTTCATACTGCCTGATCCGAGTTCTTAAAAAGATCAAAAATAAGGACGCACAGTTATTTATTAACAACTTTTTGTATGCGTGTGATTGAAATTTAGATTAAACCACAGGCAAATGACACAAGTAACAGCATCTCCATTCAACAAAATGCCTGTTTATCTTCATATACCAAGAAACACAAGATTTATTTGTAAAAAGCAGTACTTCCAAAGCATAGTTCAGTGTTTTTTCTTAAGTCGTGTTTAATTTGATGCCTTTTATTCTAAATTGCTTTACTTTACTTTCCTTTTAAAATGTTGTCATTATTTTACTATTATGAGGTAGTCCTCACTCCTTTCTCACTCTGGGAATCATCTTGACTCAAGTCTAACTTGTCAAATTAAGCACAAGCCTGTTAGAAAAACACAAAATTGCTTTAGAGTATTTCATTTCTTTCCCTTACAGGAAAAAAAAAAGAAAAAAAAGTTTCTCATTTTCTCTACTTTTTGGGTGCTTAGCTAAATCATGCCCTGAACTAAAAAAATGTACATTTTATAGGAAAATATTTTTTCCTGCAAGTTCTCCCGTGCATTATTTCTCTCTGCCAGACAGGCTTTACCAGCCGCCTCTTCAGACTTCCTCGTCTCCACACTGCATTCCTGTTCAGTAATTGAGCAAAACAGTGCTAGTCTTTTTACATCAAGGAGACTGTTACCAGTGCAAAGACAGCCTGGCCAGGAAGTCCCTGGGAGAAACACTCTTTTCTAATAGCATCCCTAATTGCATTACTCAGCAAACAGCATTACTTCTCTGTGCAGCACTCAGTAGCTCAGATGACTCCTCTTTGCAGTGGAACTGGACTGGAACAACACAACATTGGGCTTTTTGCAGAGACAGACGTCGAGGTCCAAGAAGAAGAGCAGGAGGATACAAGATCAGTCACTCTGGGCCAGCGCTTCCTGACAGCCATTCCCCAAGGGCTGCCTTGTGGTTGCATGTGCAACAAGTCAGAGAGTAGCACAGAGATACCCCTTGTTGGCCCACTCGTCTCTTGGCTGTCACCAATTCCTGCTCTCAGATGTTAGCAGCACTGTTCCTCTCTCACTGCTCCCAAGTCACAGCCTACAGGACACACTGTCCCCTCAGGGATTAAAACTAGCACAACAGCCCCCTCCGGAAAATGGCCGCTGCACACGGGGCGCCTCAAGCAAATACCTGCCTCGGGCAAATGGCCACCACACGTGGGGAGCCTCAGGCAAATACCTGCCTCGGGCAAATGGCCACCACACGTGGGGAGCCTCAGGCAAATACCTGCCTCGGGCAAATGGCCACCACACATGGGGAGCCTCAGGCAAATGGCCACCACATGTGGGGAGCCTCAGGCAAATATCTGCCTCAGGCAAATGGCCACCACACATGAGGCTCTGCAGGCAAATGGCGGCCTCAGGCAAATGGCGGCCTCATGTGGGGCACCACTGGCAAATGGCCACCTCAGACAAATGACATGCACTCTTACCTTCACCTACATGCCCTGCAGTGCTAAGGGCTGCAGGACACACTGAAATCAGCCAGCCCAAGAGAGGTTTTCCTTTCACACCTTTCACACCCCCAAAGCAATCTTGGAGTCCTGTGCTGGAGCAGCTGTACCCAGGGGTCTGCTGGCCACCTCTCCCTTGCTTCAGGGCCACCATGGTCACCAGGCCAGCTCCGGGCTCACTCCCCTGCCTCTGCTCCACAGACATGCCATCCATGAGTGACCAGCGTGACCTCTCCACAGCGGGTTTGTGGGCTGGGGTTTATTTGGGGCAAAAGGGTGACAGGGCTCCCCCATGCACAGCGCATTTCCTCCCCTTCCTCCCAAGCGTCCATCACTGGCGAGCTCACGGCAGGCCACCCCTGTCCGGGAACCGCGCTCAGGAAGTTTGCAGTGTGAAATTGGAAATAGAGAAATAAATTGTGGAGGTAAACTCTGCTCCCAGAGGCTAAACCCATTGCCGCAGCGATCACGGAGAAACACAACCCACATCTGAAAGGAGAAGGAGAGGGGGAGCTGTGCTGCAGATTTCCACAGCTGCTCAATATAACTCCCCATGAGCAGCACATCCACCGGGCTGGAGGACGGGGAAATCGCATTCCTTGCTCAGGCCATTTTAGTTAATACCTGCTGCAACCATACATTTGCTCATAAAAACAATCTCTGCATCAAATATTAAAGCATTTCCAGGGAAATCTGTAAGTTCTGTACTTACTGCACTCAATCTTTTTTGTTCATTCCACCAGTCCTTATTAAATAATTAACAACAGGTAAAAAAAAAAGATCTTTCACATTAATACGATGCCTACTACTGTTAAAAGAGCAGCTCCATCTGATGTCCACCACTTAGGACCAAGTGATGCACAGTGCTGATTTACCCTTTACATTTAAGTTTTGAGCTAAAGGGCAATTCTTTTCCCCTGGGTACAACTGAAACTTTCCACCCGAGCCTGCTTGAAAGAGACTCACCACCCCGGGGACCGGCTCACAGACAGACGGGGGCATCACAGCTGCCCTCAGCCCTCTGGTCTGGGGCATGGCTGGCTCTTAAGGCTTCAGCCACTCGCACTTCCACACCTTTTCCAGCTCTGCATATTCACCCGGGCCTTCAGCCATCTCCCTCCTCGCAGGCACGACCAGCAAGCCGCTCTCCCAGCTTTCTGCATGCCCCCAGTAGGGTGTCAGGTCAGCAGCCCAAGGCCCTGTGCTCCTCTGAGACCCTGCACCAACGCTCGGGACAGCTTTCATCAGCTCCTCCTGCTGCCTCTCCCAGGCATTTTCTGTCCTTCACCTTCCCTTTTTACCTTGGCAGCTCCCCAGCCTGTTGCCATGGAAATCACCAATTATGAACCCTCCTCTGCCTCTCTGAGCCCCAGGAACAGGCCCCTGGAAGCTTCTTGCTTCTTCTAGCAACAGCCTCTCGTGGGTTGTGTCCCCAAATGGCCCCGGTTCCCGCGAAGGGGGCTCTCGCTGGCTCCCCTGCGGAGCAGCCCTCTGGGTTCAAGCTGCATTCGAGTCGGTCTCAGTACAGCCGCGGGACAAACCCCACACCACCAGCACACCACAGACCATCACTGTACGCCACGGCAAATAGCTGATAATTTATGCTTACGGGATAGCTGAAATGTAGTTAAAAGTGTTGGACACATCAGTGAAAAAAAAAAAAAATCAGAACCGCTCTGGTTCTCCAGTTTGCCAGTGCTCAGCTAATAATGTTCAGAGTGCTCTACTTAATACAGTAACTATGAATTAAGTTAAAACGGGTCATTCTACCACAATAAAATAGATTTCCAAAAGGAAAAGGAAATGTTAACCGACATATGCCATTGAAAATCTTCCCCATAAATCTTTGTCTTTGTACACATTTGATATTGCTGGTGGTGAATTCTGTAAAAAGTATTTATACTTAAATTAGGTTAAAGAAGTTAATATGAAGGAATAAACCTATATTTTTCAGCATAAGTACAAGTAATATTTTTTCATTTCTTGATTAAAACGTCATAGAATTGAACAAAATGTTATTTTCAAGAAAATAATGCTAACGCTATGCTCCAGGTAGAACGATACATAATGCAACAGGAAAGACAATAAGAAGTGATTCATATGTATCCACCACAATTTACTGATAGGCTTTTTTTCTTTAACCAATGTAGTGTCTAATGGGCACAATAACTGGAATATGAACAAACAGCCATCTTCACTTCCAATACGCTTTACAGTGATGCTTTTGCAATTTAAGTACCATTCTTAATCCATTTTCACAGGCCTTTACCTTAATGCGACAAAATGAAACTGACCTTAGGGACATTTTCTCCTCTCCGTCACAGACAATACAGGCAAACTACGTGAACTCCAAAATATGAAGATTGTTGCTCTTAAATGGGACTGTCTCAGTCAGAGCACAGAGACACTTTACAGCCACTGAGGCATAACCATATATTTACTTTCCCAGTGGTGTAATTTGCTACACTGTGAGATTGGTGCTGCAACTATGGTTTACAAAATCGTAGTACAATTATTTAATGTAGTTCAATTTGCAAAACCCTCTCTGGCAACTGGCTAATAATAATTGACTCAATCTGAGCAAAGCATTCTCAATAATCACTGTATTATCATTTTTTTCAATTACTTTGCAGTTAAGTACACATTTCTTACCTCTGAATGGCTCTACTTGAACTTACTTAAAAACCATCACCTTTGCCAGTTACAAAAACAACGTTAGCTTTTCTTTCTCTTACAGTGAAACATAGCAATTTCCAATGTCACATAATAATAAAGAAATCTAATAGGCATCCACATGTGAGACACTGTCAAGAGGAACTAGTTTTTAAAATTTTCTTCCAACCACTACCATTGAAAAAGCACTGTTATATTTCATCATGCAAAGAGCAATGTGCAGGAAACAAAAAACCCTGCACACTTTCTTTCAATTAAAATTACATATTTCAGTCATACAAAAGAACACATGAGTTTGTCAAGCTATTTCACTCACCATAGAAAAAAACTGGAGCAAAAAGGGAATGTAGGGAAAAGAAAATCAAAACTATTAATAATAATTTCAGAAATAGTAATTTCAGAAACATATATGTCAATTTTTGTTTTATATAAACTTATCATGTGATTATGTTTTCATAACTACTACAAAACTGAAATAAAAAACATTTTATCCAAAAATTGTATGTTTTCTCCAATCTTATTTTAGTAGAAAAATCAAAAGAAGCTATTTCAGATTGAACTCTTTTCAGGGGGTTTGTTACCTGGTATAAAAAGAAAAAGTCTTATTCAAAAGCTGTGTTTAAAAGATACATGTTTTTCATCTTTAAAGAAAACCTTAATACATTTTTTTTGCTTTTCATATGACAGCCCTTTGAAAGGACTGAGGCAGAGCTCAGGAGTTTCACACTCCTATCTACTATCTCTACCTAGAAATAATTAAGTAATTATTGTGACCCAGTAGTTTCCTGGGAAACAGGAATTGGTCGTAAGCTCCGATTAAGAAAGCACTGAAGACAGAACTGCTGTTTACATCCCTATCTCTTCCAGGACTGGTATATGTGTTTAAGTAAAACAAATTACCCTTGCCCACCAAACTTGCATCGCTGGTTTCCCCCTCTCTGAAAAACTGAATTGCAAAGCCCTACATAGGTGCTGTGGTGTGGCAGAGAAACAGGTACCAAAATCACGACATGTGTCAGGAGAATGGTTCAAAGTGGACAAGCTCACCCCATTTCTGCTTTTGGGAGAAGACCAGCCTCCAAGTAGGCAATGAAACATTTTCCCCCCGACCTCAGAGGAAGTAGCATCATGTCCTGCTTCTCACAATCAGGTTCTGGGGATTAAAAATGAAGAATTTATTCAGCCCTCTTGGCAATCACGGTAGAGGTGCTAATGAATGAATTAACAGGCACAAAGACTAAGCTTCCCCACTCAGCTTTTAAAAATCAAAGTGCTACCCGTGAGCAATGCCATCCCTACATCTGTGTCTAGATGGTTGTCTGCCATGTGGTACACTGAAGTTATTAGTAAGTTGAGATGAGGGACGGCAGAAAAGTGGGCTCTAAAATACCCTTTAATCTGGTGTTTGGTCAATGTTCTGACAAAGGTTGTCAAACAGGTCGGGTGATTTTCACGGACAAAGTGTCTGCATGGTGATAAACAGCGTGATGGAAATAGGGACACAGGAAAAATCATTCTCTTGTCACCCTGCATAATGTTAGAGACACCCTTGCGTAGTTTTACTGTCATGGGATAAGTGATAAATTATGTATATGGCACAACATCATGCTGGTTTTGGGGAGGGCATCATGAAGGTGAAATGCGTACCTTCTGCTCATGAATGTCAATCTAACTGAAGTCTTGGAAGTGGATACTGCTGTCAGACTGCTACAAAACAAAAGGGACAGAAGACAGGTTGCCTGGGTGCCTGCCATGAATGAGGACTGAACAGAAACTTCACTGTTGGAAAAAGCAACAGAGATCCCAAAAACCACTTTGTGGGATAACAGAGTTGATTTTAGAAGCTTTCCTTCAAGGCTGGGGCACATCAAATTCTCTAAGCATTGGAAAGAAGAAAGAAACCATTGCTAGCTAGACCCTGATACCAAATCATGAGGTTAAAAATCAGTAATAGAAAATACACTGTTGGATCTGTTTTCTCAAATGTACTATCTTGATATTCTGTCTTTTCTAGATTTTTCCAGCCCAAGGGCTTGACACACCTCCTCAAACCAGCACAATGCTCTATCTCTTTCTTGCTTGGTGGAGATTGGTTGTATTTCATACACACTGGAACATGACAAATGCTTCTGTAGTTGTGTAAAATGTAAATAATTAGCAAATGCTGATGACACAAAATAGAAAGCAAATATAAGCAACTCTCCATAGAGGTTTGTTTATCTTCTGACATATGGATGCATAAATACATGCACACATCTTTGCCCTAAATATCAAGAAGCAGTAAGTCCCTATCATATTTTTCAAAGTATGTGTGTTCTTTGATTCGATTCCAGTTCCAAGACCATTTCTCACATACCGATAATTGTCAATATATGACAGAGCAGTAACTCAGTCTGGCCCTTCCAATATTTTTAAGCAACCTTATGGATTCTTTGCTGAAAAGTAAAACATTTCATCACAGAGAAGTTGCTGACAGATCACACAAATGCAGGTGCTGATACCTGCTTTTGGCACAGACAAGAACAGAGTGTAAGTACTACCACACCATTAGCACCCTTACACCGTCCCAGGTACCTGTTGCCTGTGATTGGCAGCTGTAATAGAAACCCAAAAGCCAGCTCTGAATGTGACTGCAGGTCACATACAGCAGCCCGAGATTTTACTGATCATATGGGACCCATATACAGAGCTTTACAACTTAATATTACATTGACTATACAACTTGAAAATACACATCCAAGGACTGAAGCTAGAAGAAACAATTATGTCAGAGGGAAAAGGAACCAAAGACTGGGGATACCACAGAATGACAGCTCTAGAAAATCTGTAAAATATGCCTGGGAGGTGGGCTTGATTTTATCTTTTGACATTAACAGGAGCTGCTGGCATCTTTTGATACTATATTCTGTGCAATCAAACATGTAATTGTTGTGTATATGATGCCAGATATCCCTTAAGAGCTTCATCTGACACGTGCCACTCATATGAAAGAATTTCATAAAGGCATTGCATATTGAGCTGTACAGACCCATGAATGCATTATCATCGACAAAAGGTCAGCTTTTTCTTCTTTTTCTTCCCTATTCTATTTCTGAAAGAGCAGAACAACCACTTTACTAATGTCACGACTTGTTTACATCTACATGTTACTATCAGAAAACATATTTGATGTCTTTTACCCTTTGCTACAAACAAAAATATTTTCCCCCTCACTCAGGAAATGCTCAGAAGACTACATGGGGCAGAGACAGTCTTCAGATGGTTCCGTGGTCCTTCAAATATAACAGCAGTTCTAAAATCACCTTCTCAAAACACCGTATCAGCTTTGATTCTGTCATGCAATGGACAAAACAAGATAGAGTTAGAAAATCCGACAACATCCGATTGCTCACTGAACAACAAAACCATTATAGCTCACGGTAGAAGAAAAGGTGTCGGTTCATGTTACAAACTGATCTGCCCACAAGAAAGTGGTTGTAAAGGACTGAGCAGTAGAACTGGAGCTCTAACTAAACATACCTAAAAATATGGTTTTAATTGTGGTATCGAAAACAGTGAATATGAACCCTGATCAATGAGAGAAATCTTTCTGTTTCTTCCATTATAAGAATATGTTTCTTTCCATTAGAAGAAAAAAAAAAAAATCAAAAAAACGGATTGAAAGCAAATGCCTTCCAATGGACTTCCAAGATTTAAATAACTTTTTATTGCCTGAGCTTTGTGCTCCTCCATTACAGTCCTTTACAAGATTGAAAGAATTTCAGTTTTCTAGTTCTTTGTTGGTTGGGAGCAGAAGTAAAACAGAAGTAGTATTTAGATGCTCAAGCAAAAGTTTACATCTTTCCTCTGTCCTATTTGTATAAGATGACAGAAATTAGAGTGAGAAAGGGCCAGTGGGTTGCTTATTTGTTTGGAGCATGCTGTTTAAGAAAGAGGCAGTATCTGTCATCACCATGAAGGAGGAATAATGTTATCAGCTAACTTTCTGTGAGCACTATTTCTTTTAAACTGAGGTTTTGTAACACTCACTCATTTTTGACTCAATTTATGAAAATTCAGGATCCTGACAGTTGTTTTGATTAGGAGGAGGATATCACAATGGAGCCAAGTAATTTTCAGATGAAATCATATTTACTTACATAGGATGTACGAATTTCTGTTTCCTTGATCACAGGATCAAACACTAGAGCCTGTCATTACTCACAGCTTGAAGCCTTGCCCAGCCCGCACACAGACAAAGCAGACGACTTCTTCAGTGGCACAAACCCAATGACATGTCCCTCTAGTTTTTGCTCCCTATCACACTCCAGTTCTGTGATGTACCTTGCTTTTCTCACACATTATTTCAGTACAACCCCTCCCTTCCTCTTCAACCTCCTACATGAAAACAAAAGGCCCTTTGGACTACATAACTAAAGCCTCGCACAGCCTTTCATTTCGGGTGAAGTCTGATGGGATTTTCTGCCACTCGCTCTACAAAGTGTCTCCCATGCCTGTATTTTACACTAGTTGCTCACTCCAGCTTTACTGAGGTTTGCCCTAGCTCATAAGTTTAAAATTGTTATGGGTATTATATGGGATCAAACAGTTTAAATCATCTCCCGGAGCATGTTTTCAGTGCTCTAGCTGGAACAGTCATCCCACAGATAAACCACCTCAAGATTTCAGACAGAATATAGAAAAAGCTGTCAGAGCACCACAAGAATAACAGTTCTGGAAAGGAAGACACTAATGTAGAGTTAACAAATCCAGATAGGAACTTCACTCTGTTAAGTGATTTTATTCAAAATGTTAAAAAAAAGGACTATTTTACGGGGGGGGGGGGGGGGGGGGGGGGGCAAGAGCAGTCATAGAAAAGTAGGGTCAAATTGGTACTCAAGACACTCTACTTTTCAGTCCTGTGTACTAATGGAGGGGTTTGGGTATATCTTAACTCCCATTCCTAACAAACATCTGGCCAGCCGTCTCTTCAACACCTCGAGGAGTCCAGAGCCCTTCTGAGGGATCTGTTCCCATTTTACAATACATTTTCCTAACATCCAACCTGAATTTCTCTCTTCCATGTTAAACTGATGTTTTACTGTTCTATCCCAAGTATAAAAGGAGAACAATTAGCTGCCACCCTCCGCACAAAACCTGTTGCAAATTGGGATACTGTTATCCTGTCTATTTTCTCTATATTAAACATAACCACTTCTTTCAACCTACATTCTATGCTTTCTAAACTTGCCCTTGAGTTACCTCCAATTTGTCCACGTCCTTATTAAACAGCGAAATACATGTTTTTGCAACAATACCACATTGCTGACCTATATTCAGCTGTTGTCCACTCCAAGATCTTTTCCTGCCATTCACGCTGCCTGGGTAGTTTCTCCATTTATTCTCCATTTTTCACTCCAGCTTGCCCCTGATCTTCCCTAGGTATAGGACTTTGAAAAGATAAACCCAGTCGTGTTGATTTAGTACTTTCTTTCGAATTAACGAGGCCCTTTTGAATTCCAGTTTTGTCTTCCATTGTCCTTACAGCATAACAGCTTGATGTCCTCTGTGCATTTGACCAATATAACCTCCCTTTCATTACCTGAGTCCCTAATCAAAATAGTGAATAGAAACGGGCTGGTTCAGCCCCACTTTACATGCCCTCTCACTCTGGCAGTGAACTACAACTAGTTTTGAGTGGTTTCTACTCCATTGTGTGCAGTGTTTTCATGCTGGACATATTTCCCTGTGTAGGATATAAAGATACCATGAGAAAAAAGTCAAAAGCTTAATAGAAGACAAATTATATATCCCCCCTATGTACTGTGTCTATTATCCCACCCAAGAAAGAAATCAGATTAGTTTGACATGATTTGCTCTTCACAGACCCATAGGGTTTTTTTAATCACTTCATCATCTTCAGCAGCTGATAAATTGACTGTTTAATAATTTGTCCCAGAACATTTCCTGGGGCCAAAACTGGGCTAACTGCTCCTGATTTTCTCCAGATCAGTTCCTTTTTCCTCCTTTTTTCCACCTGAAATCTTTAAGTGATAACTTTGTGAAACTCGACCTATTAATAAAACCTATTCTACAAAAAAAGATAAACGTAACTGATTTCCCAGAAAGTGATCTGCATATAAAGAAAAATACTATTTATCTGAACAATCCCAGGAGTTTCACAAAGGACCATGGCTCATCCAGTGAAATTGCCAGAAAACAGGAACAAATGGGACTGCTTATTTTAGTAAGAATATGAATCAGAGGGGACATGCTGGAAGGATACAAATGAGTGCACAGCATAAAGAAGTTAAGCCAAATGCTCCAGTTAATCCTCCTGTGATGCAAAACAAGCAAGCAAGCAACAAAACTGAAAGGCACACTTTTAAATGATAAAAACCTCATGTTCTTCTCATTTTAAAAGGACAGTCTATGGACTCTTGTAAAGCGTTGCCAACAGTCAATAGCGATGGAAAATGCCTAGTAGAAAGGATTAGACATTTCTGTAGATAAGAGCCAGGAGCAAATGCCACCCCCTCTACAGAGGATCAGCAAAGCACCGGTTTGCCTTCTTGAATCTAAACCAAGAGCACAGCCACAGGGAATTACTACAGCGATTAACTCCAGGGTCTCAGCACTGCTCTTGGTGCGCAAGCGCTGATCCTGCCCACCACCAGCTCGCTCCCCCAGCATGTTCCTACACTTGTGCTTCTGCCAATGACTGCTGGCTACATTCTTCTTCCCCTCTGCCCCTGCTTGCCAATAGTTTCTTTACCATTTTGCAGCCATATAGCACCTGATTAGCCTCGATCACTCTGCAGTAAGTACTTGCTCCAGGATCAGAAATTCAAGTTACATGACTGGCCGGCAGAGTGCTGTGGTTAAAACTTGCCAAGTTTTCCCTTGCTTACGGCTTCTGCATCTGGTCTGTTATTCACATTCCCATGCATTCACTTCCACAACTCACTTGGCCTTTTCTCGTCCTTCAAAATCATCCTCCTGACTGAAAAACTGCAGTGAAGGACACATTTAGCCTGAGACCACACATCAACTACCATACTGCTCACCCCCCTCTTTCTCCATAGCAGCCCACTTCTTTTTTGTGTGATTAAACCTAAACAACTTTATAGCCTTTTGTTTTAATATCTTTGCAAAGTCCACCTCGGCCCAATTTTTATT
The DNA here is from genome assembly GCA_009819775.1 of Phoenicopterus ruber ruber. Classification (NCBI taxonomy): domain Eukaryota; kingdom Metazoa; phylum Chordata; class Aves; order Phoenicopteriformes; family Phoenicopteridae; genus Phoenicopterus; species Phoenicopterus ruber. The sequence goes on from CM020221.1 coordinate 6,512,747, forward strand.
TGTATTCCCACTTTAGCCCTATACTCCTTGCCCACCAAGACATATTTACTGCACACTGTTCAAAGTTTGCTCTGAAGACAGAATTATTAATTTCCTTAGGGCTTTCCTGTCGGGATTATATTAGCACTTCATAAATGTTAGAGGTGTTGTGAAATAAATGTCATTTGTTTGAGGAGGGAGGACACTTCTAGGCAAAGAACTGAGGCAAAGAGAAAATAATGCCAATATTGCACAGGAATTTTGTGCGCCCAAATGAGACGCCTCACGCCTGACTTTTTGAACCAGGTAATGCAAGATCGTGGTTATTGGTTCAGAGCACATCTACCACTGACTTGAACTCCAGCTGCGAGTCAGCACTTCTGCAAATCAGACCCCAGAGTCCGTAATGATGCATCACGGAAAAGATCACACAAGCTATCACGAGAAAAGTGCTTAGTTCACACAACTTGTTCCATAAGAATACACTGACAAAGGCACTGAGCAAATCCAGCTCTCCAGTGCACCATTCAGGTGAGCCTTCATCGGGAAGGCATCGTCTTGTGCCCTGCAATCTCCGGCTATACACAACCCAGACCGCTGGTCCACTCAACATGCCCTTGTTTTATTCTTTTGACTGCACTCTCATTCCTCAATTTTTTTCATTATCTGCCCCAAGAAACAGCTTGCAACTCACATCCATTATTCATTCTTCCCATTTTGATGCTTCCCTCCAGTTTGCCATTGCAGTTAGAGGCCATTTGCTAACCACATGCATGCAGAGAGCTGCATCAAGGTTGCACAAGTATTCTGAGAGCTTCACTTTTCAAATTTAACGTCTTTTGCAAGTCTGTGGTCACCTATACCTATAATACAGCAGAATTAATAAGTAATCACGCTTTTCACTTTTTTACTTAGTGCCTTATAACAACCACGGGAAGAACACCACGTATCCCATGCCCTCTCTTTCTCTCACCTTTTTCTTTGCATGTGCACACTCTGAGGCTACGTGGGTTGCAACCTGAGAGAGAGAAGACAGAGCACAAGACTACTACAAAGTGCCGTGACCTCTGTGGGTGGGACCAAAATTCAGACACTTTTCCACACACGCTCCCCACACTCCTCTTCCCATGCTCAGCAGCGGCAATTCTTTCCTTCTCCCTGAGGATACGGAGACACAAGACATACATGACAGACTGCAGCCCAAGCCAGCTTGTGCTGTTCACACACCACTTTCTGCCCCGATTCCAAGGCTCAGCCTGGCAGCAGGACCTCCCAACCAGCCAGGACAGCCCTGCCTGTCAAGCAGAAGTGGTCCTGGGACCAAAATTTGCTGCCACAGATGAATATGTGGGGACGGCCACGTGCTGAAGAGTCCCTGCTTTTGCCTGAAGGATGGTCACACCATCCCTATGTGCCCTACCGCAAGTGGGCAATAACTTTTATCTCCCAAGGGCAGAGCAAGCTACAGCATTTTGACCGAAAGTTTCCTCCCCTGCTGAATTTACTGTAACATCTATTTCCACCAGCTCACTGCTGCAGGGTCCCAAATGAACTATCGAGTAGAAAGATCAGAAAGCATCTAGATCATGTAGAAAACAAAGTGCCACTTGTATAGTGCCATTATGTTCAGTGATACCTGTATGGAAAATACTCTTCACAATCACTACAACAATATCTTCTCTTCTCTACCACTACGAAAGCCTAAACTAGTAGGGAGAAAGAATAAAGGGGAATTTTTAAAAAGGCAGGAAGAATTAAGAGAAAAAGCATGGGGGAAATGAACAAGAGTTAAACTTGTGTAGCTAGCATTTTACACCAAAGCTTTTAGCAAAAAAAAAAGAAAAAAAATTGCACTGCATCAAGGGCAAGGACTCATTACTAAGATTGCATATTGCTGGGACCTTTGCAGTGGGAATGCGATAGGCAGTTTGGGCTTTGGCTGGAGTTAAACGCACCCATCAGTGATTCAGATCATTTTGTCCGATAAGCAGCCATGGGTATCTGCCGAAGAGAGACACTGCAGTTTGTGTTTGTGGTGTTGTTTTCGGTACATTGACCTAACATCAATGTATTGCAGACAGTTAATGTATTTAGAGATTTGCAGAAGGATGAAATTTAATCTTTTCAGTGCCCCAATTCTAGCTAGAAAGGCATGTGTGGGAGCAACTGGCTTTTTCAAAAAAATACCGTGGATTGTGTTATTAAGGTTTGAGTGCAGATTTTAGTTATTCGAAGTGGATTTATTTTGCTAGAGGAAGAGGGATTTCTCTGCTTGGCTACCAACAGAGTGTGTGCCCTTGAAAGATTAATGTTTGCCCGAGGAATTTTTACGTTCCGCAGCTGGAGGCTTTGATGTCACGCCACTGCTTCTGAAGTTCACTCGCCGCGGTCAGCTCGAGGGCTTGCAGTACACGGCACGTAGTACAGCCGGTGCCCCCACACTCCCAGCAGTTGCACAGGATCCCAGCCTCTATCAAGGTCACGCTCACCCAGCCTCCGCTGAGCAATGCAACCTGTCTGGGAGCCGCAGCGTGCGCTACGGCCCTGCAGGATTGCTCTCTGGTATCAGGGGTCCCTGATGAAATTCAGCTAGTGTTAGAATTTCCCTGTTTCAACAGATCTCACATCAATGAGCCCAGCGAGGATTGTTTCTCCAAGAAGCTGACCTACCAGTGGCTATAATGGTAAATTATATTACCTGGATAATACTGTTCTTAAAACACTATTTAAATGGGTTGTTTATTTTGGGAAAGCAAAAAATATATATATACACACATATACTACAGCAAAACTACTAGTGCTGGATGACAAGCACCTGTCTTCTATTTAGATTTTGTGGAAAAAGTGGATAAACTTTTTTTCATGAGCAAGTAAGAGATGAACCTACCGAGACAGCAATAATTAGCAAGTTCTTAAAAATACTCCAACATGAGTAATAATCCCTCATCCAGTGATCTGAAGGATCTTATGAACCACCTGGTTCAGATGAAGAAACTGAGGAGCCTGAGCTAGGCACTCTACCCAAAGTCACACAGTGACTGCAGCCTGGTGCCGAATACCCAGGAGGCAGATTTACCCTGAAGTTTATTGTGTGTTCTCTACATTTTGTTGTTCCTCTTGAATATAGCATTTAGTTAGCAAAAAGGTATTTACTGCTCACTGGAAGGATGCGTGATTACTCAGCAACTTGCATCACTGCATGTTTTTACTGTTTATTTCAGTTGTGCAAGTTACAAAAACCATTGCTTTTGGCAAGTCAATAAAAAAGCTCCCATTGTTCACAGGTTCAGCCCCCGCGTTTGTCAAATCTATTAGAAGATAGATTCTGTCATTTACAGCACTTTTCATCTTGTGTAGCCCTAAACACCAGCAGCTGGATTGAGATTGCCTTTTCACAGTTCACAAGGGACTTTTACTGCTGTCAGATCTAAGCAAGACTTAAAAACTATTTCTCAAAGCAAGATTTATTGGAGGGCTAGCATCTGGTGACAAATGTTGAAGGAATAACAAAATCCTTTGTATTGTGGGGTTTCTTGACCTGCCTGTTTATTAATGTTCATCTTTCCTCATAACTCAAAAGCATAGCTTTGTGCTTCTGATGCACCCTTACAGAAACAAAATGCTGCTGCTGCTTCTGCTTGTCCACATCAGAAAAATCAGCTTATTAAAATATTAGTATGGAAGTTGCCAATAACTACATTTGTTTGCTTTCCCTAATCAAACTTAACTAACAAATTTCTATCAGCTCCACAAAAGAACTGACATGTCTTCCAGGAGTTAAAAGACAACATATTTCTAATTTTTCTTCATTTTCTATTTAAAAGCTTTGACTTCTGTCATGGACAGGGACTATGCAAGAGTTCGTAACTGCTGCCATTTCAGTGCAACTTCAAAATGCGAGTGAGGGACCCTGGTCTGCCACGCGTGCTGGAAGTTGACTATTGCTACCAATGGTGGGTTTTCCCTGAATCTTTTCCAGCCCAATGTGTCAAAAGAAAAACTGCAAGAGACTCTTTTCTGGCTGCCCTTATTCAGGCAAAATTCCCAGTGCATTTAAGAACAGTTTTCTGCAAGATTGCATATTTGGAGTCCAAAAAGTGGTTAAAATCTGCTCCCGTGCTTGTACTTACTAGTTTCCCCTACGCACATTCAGACATTTGTGCCTGGTTTCCAAAGTATGTGAACTTAGTCTAATGGGACGCCAGCACCGAGGAACCAGAGAACTGTACGGGAGTAGTCCTTTGCGTAGCCTACCCTCTTCCTAACAGGACTGCTTGCCACCTTGTCATCTGGGCCACGGCCTGAGCAGCCATTTCCACCTACCTAGACTCCAAGGACTGAATTTAGAAGACAAAGCTAAATCAGATCTTCTCAAACCAGCTAATAGGATTGTTGTGCTTCAGCAATCTTGAAGTTCCTCTTGTTCTGTGAACATCTTACTGGGAATAATTCATCAAAATAATACCCTAGATCCAATCACAATTAATCCCTTTGTATAACACAGGCACGTAGTGAAAGCTTCCATTATCTCTGTGTTCTTACATCAATATCAGCCAGAATTGTATCGCTGCAGCACTTCAGTTCTGACTAGCACACTGCTAACTGTGACTCTTAATTGGCTGCAATATTGCTGCTTTCCAGGTTTCCAATTTGTATGGGAATCAAATTTGTATTTGTATCGGTGCATTAGGCATAATATTCCTCTATCAATCTCTTTCGTGATACACTCACAGACTCCGCTCTATTACAGATGCAAGTATCACAATATTTAAAAAACAAACAAACAAAACAACCCCCAAACATTAATCAAAACTGGTCAGAATTCCCACCCATTCTATGTAGCTGGCTATCACCCATACTCATATGCTTCTGTGAGCATCTCCCAGAGTAATCTATTGGCTGGAACCTTCTTAGAAGCAGCTAATTCTAAAGTAAGCCACATATAATACTTAGGGAAATAAAACTTACATTGCAACCAGAACCTGATTCAAGAAAATAATATTATTCCCCGTCAGGAACTGAAAAGAGCAGACACATATCAGTAGAAAACAACACAGCCTGAATTTGAAACCTTGTTACAAGTTATTTTCAGGCAACCTGTTCTACAAAGACTTGCGGATATATCTAATTTATGCCCCAAAATTAATCCTATTGTTTTCACAGAAGACAATATTGTGGCACCAGGGGCCTCTCTCAGGCCAGTATTCCACACAGTTTGCAGGGGGATTCATTGTAAAGCTAAGCACAGGTACAAGTTTTTGCAATACCGATTCCTCATCCTGGGGAATCAGATGTGTGGTTTGGGGCAGTAGCATTATACACTGGGGACTCTGGATGCACTTATACAAAGTACAGTATAAGGAGTCCCCAGTCCTGATCTTTGTGATAAATAAGCAGATCTCAGCTCAGAAACAAGACTGACATCTGATTGCTTAATTGTACAGTGGTATAAGCAAGTCTTCCTCAACACACTTATAAATCCTTAATAATAAAGGATTTGAATTATTTGTAGTAATTATTGAGCAATTCATTATGAGCTACTAAATAAGTTTTAAAAAAATAAACTCATTGGCCACTACCAGGAAATTTGTCAACACAAAGAAATAAATTTATCAAAAATTACCCCATATGAATTATCTGGGTAGCCCTGGTAAATATATAACCTCTTCCCAATTTTATTAGCTGCTGCCCAGCTCTCACACACAAAATGCCAGTGATTGCATGTGCAATAAATATTAATGGTTCATAAATTAAATAGCATTATTCTTCTTGACATAACACCATTTTGCAAGGCCCCATGGACAAGGTACAGACGGTTTGTTGAGTAAGCTCTGATAGAAGAAAAATATGCCTTTGTTTTCGCTTTTAAAAGCATTTGTCAGGATTTATAGGGTATATCCAGAAGGCAATTAAGGCGACATTTTACAGAAAGCTACCATATGCCCTCAAATAACAAAGAGCAATAAAAGGAAAGTGTGATCTGTGAAAACAATTTGATTTATAGAATTACATTTATAAAATGTAGATACTTTCAGTCTAAACAATTTGTATAGGAGGAGCTTATGCATATAGATAACCCAGAATCTTGTTAAGGAGTAAGCTGCATTGTTTGTATTATAGCAGTGCCTTGCTACCAAGGCTTCATTTTGGGGTGATAAAATCAAGGTGGGCTCTGTCCCCTTCAAATACCACTTCCTAGAAGACATCAGCACCGGGGCATAGACGCAAGCCAGAAGGCGGCAGCGCACTGGGGTGTCTGCTGTCACACAGGCATTACTGCTAAGGGGAATTTCAAGGCTAGCCTAGGAGGCACCCAATGGAGCTGCCCTGCTGGGGTACAAGGAACTTGGACCACCCCTGGCAAGAAACATAAGAAAAGGTGAGGCAGGAGGGTGAGAAAGACTGGCACCACCTTCAGGGCAGAAACAAGAGGTAACAACTTCATAGCCTCATGGGGCAGGCCTGGAAGGGTCTTAAAAAGTGAAGAACGACAGCGTAGAGGGGAGGAAAGCAAGCCAGAGGATGGAAGCAAGAAGAGTGATGAAGTGTTAAATTAACAAGGCAAGAAGTGAATCTCAGTAGCAGCATTTTAAACAAATATAAATGGAGTGTGAGTGTTCTCCTAGGTAACAAAACATGAGGCAATGAAACCCGAGTCAGAATTTTAGTTGTTCAGACACAGAGATGCTGCTGCACAGAATTGAATGGTGAAGTACAGATGCCCTGGAAGTAGAATGTGAGGACAAGGGACACACTGAAACACCAGTCACATTGCAAGCCATGACAAAGGCAGTAGGTGGTCTTTTCTTCAGTGCCTGGAGAAGAAAAAAAAAAAAAATGAGAGAGAAAGTGACCTTTAGCAAGGAAAGGGCAAAAGACTGAATTTTGTTAACTGAAGTTCCACAAAGTGTTGTCCAAAATGCTATAACCTTAGCTTGCATTTGCTGAGTGTGCGTAGATCCCTGAATCTGAGTCCATATATGAGATTTTCAGAGATTACACACACATTACAGGAAAAAGGGAAAATGTAGTTACATCTCCAGCAAAGATCTGTCACTGCTGAAGGTGTTCCTGTTCAGAAATAAGGATAAACTGGAAATTATCTACAATAAAACACCAGAAAGCAGTTCATTAAGCTTTAGGGTGAAAGAAAATGGGACGGAGAGAGGGGAGACCTTCAAGCAGCCTCCCAGTCCCTAAAGGGGGCCCACAAGAAAGCTGGAGAGGGACTTTTTACAAGGGCACATAGTGATAGGACAAGGGGGAATGGCTTTAAACTGAAAGAGGGGAGATTTAGATTAGGTATTAGGAAGAAATTCTTCACTCTGAGCGTGGTGAGGCACTGGAACAGGTTGCCCAGAGAAGCTGTGGCTGCCCCATCCCTGGAAGTGTTCAAGGCCAGGCTGGATGGGGCTTTGAGCAACCTGGTCTAGTGGAAGGTGTCCCTGGCCATGGCAGGGGGGTTGGAACTAGATGATCTTTAAGGTCCCTTCTAACCCAAACCATTCTGTGATTCTGTGGTTACAGTGAGATCATATTGTCCATGGAGGATCCTGCAAAATTATAGTGGTTAAGAAAAAAGGTATGGAAGGAATTGCTAACTGAGAAGCCTGAGGGACTGGGGAGCATATAAAATGTGCTAAAGTGGGTTTTTTAGTCACTCAAACAGTAAGCTTACAGTTGCTAAAGTAAAGAGGATGGACATTTCTGATGGTACAGGTAGACCAAAACTTAGCAACTCAGTCAAGGGAAATGCCGAGTTCTCCCTGCCAATACCTGCAGCTCTGTCTTTTGTCAGGAAGGACCAAACGAGGTCCCTGACTAAGTCACCAGCAAATAAGCTGGATGCAAACAGTTTATAAACTGTCCATTCCTCATTTGAGATGGGACTTAAACTGGCCAAGGTGGCTGTGGTTTGAGTTAATAGAGAGTAATATAGACATGGAGATACTGCTTCTTTCTCTTTCTCTCTTCCTTTAGCGTACACATAATATAGGATGGCATTTGCTTTGTCTCTCACAAATATTGATTCACTACAGACAAGCTGAGTTGGGGATCAGCACACTTGGGAATGTGTAAGGAAAAACAATTTCTCACCTTGGGGAAACAGAGAGGGATATTAGGTGCAGAAAACATACAGTGACAGAGAACACACAGAGGGATAGAGCTGAAGTACACCTCATATGCAAGCTGAACTCACAAGTACATACTCGGCACTAGCAGATACTTATGGAGGACACTACACATTTTCCCCATTATTTGAACTACTACTGTTTGCTCTGGTCAGTGAAGTAGGAGTCAAAGGCCTCATCCTTTCCTAGAGGGTTAACGAGAGGGGCCTCAGCTGAGAAAGTATCTGTGGACATGCTAAGGAGCAGAAACATCTTGCACAGTATAGTAGTGCAAAACTAAAGGATATTCACACCTTTGGTTTTTATGAAAAGTAAAGCTATTTCTTCTGCTCACTTGATTTCTTTATAGCATTTCAGAAACCTGTAGGACTGAAAAAGATACTGCCAAATCTGATGAAGAGAAATACTAAGTAACCCTAAATTCTAGTTATTTGGACTTTTTTTAGTTTCAGGTACTTGACAGTAAGTGACAGAGCCCTCCTGGGGGCTCTGTTTCTGCAGTTTTACCATGACCCCAAACTGGGCTCCAGTGCTGCTACTTTGGCAGTTAATTCCTTTATAAATAGAATATTTCCATTTGAATTCACTACCTGGGTCAAAACAGTCACGTATTCAGCATCCAAAGAATCCCATGTGCCCCTGTCATTTTTTACGATCAGCAGAAAATACAATCTCTACATTGAAAGTAAAGGCTATAAAAGTGCAGAACACCTGCTTGCTACAACCACAACAACTGCCTGGCTCTGGACTGATGAAACGTGGCAATATTCAGTAATTTATCGAGCAACAAAGACAAAACAGTAGGAGGTTGCACTTCCATGACCAACAAGCCAATAAAACAAAAGGGGGGGAATATGATTTGAGGTAGTCAGCCCAAAAGTGACACAGATATTTCTGCTTCCTGCAGTAAATAAAACATGCTGTGTCAGCTGGAAAAAAAAGCACTCCAGCAATGCTGTCCATCTTAAAAGAAAGGTAGCAGTGAGGGAAGGTCATCTGCCGCAGCTGCAGCATGTTTAGTGTGGAGTTTGTTCCTCAGGAGACAGTACCAGGACAGCCAGGGTCCAGCTAGCCACAGGAGCTGCTCCCCGCAACAGCCTTGTGGGCAGCTCAAGGGCAGAGCTTGCAGCTGGACTTGTGAGAGAGAAACAAAATTCAAACCACTATTTCAGAAAACTACAAGAAGTTGCTTCCTCATATCACAGCACCGTATTTCTAGGCTATGGACTGAAGGAGAAAAGAATTAACTTTTTCTAATGTGTCCATGTTACCCTGGTCATTTCATAGAATCATAGAATGGTTTGGGTTGGAAAGGACCTTAAAGATCATCTAGTTCCATCCCCCTGCCATAGGCAGGAACACTTTCCGCTAGACCAGGTTGCTCAAAGCCCTGTCCAACCTGGCCTTGAACACTTCCAGGGAGGGGGCAGCCACAGCTTCTCTGGGCAACCTGTGCCAGTGCCCTTCACAGTCTTTACCTCTACTCATGCCCTGCAAATGGAAGGAATTTTTTTTTCCCCCACACTAAGCACTGTTGTTTTACGTCTAGAAATGCTTTCCATCCCACAGCCCCGAGGGAAGTCTATTGATTTTAGAGAGTTTTACCAATATACAAAAACTGGACAACAAGTCACTATTAGTTTTGCTTAAGGAAAGATTTCAACACCAGTGCATGCAATTTCAGCATAAAGAAAGAACAGATTAATACAGCAAATACCTTATGGTTTCTTCCAGCCAACAGAAGAGAGCTTGTGCCACATGGCCTGTTCCACCACATCATCCAGAAAGGTGCTTATTTCTCACAGCCAAAGAATAACAAATTATCAGAGAGCAACCAGCTGGCACCTTAAACTGCCCAGCCTTTCCTGCAGCCAGGACCTCACCACTCTGCTTATCAAATGAACTTTTCGATAGTTTGGACAATACATCAGGCTAATCTTCACTTTATCTAGCCAGTGATTTGCAGGCAGTGGAAAACAAACAAGTAAACAAATAATGAGATCACAAATTTCCTGAAGCTATAAGAAAAGTAGGTATTGTTTGCATAGTAATTACCCTGGTTCAATTACAGTAAGAATAGTCTTAAAAGAAAAGTTGGTCTCCTTTCTCTGGGGGCAAAAATGAGTAAGAAACTATAATTATCTTCTTTACTTATTTCCATGCGAGCTGAAGTATTTCCTGTAGAGGATGAAAAAGACAGTACTTAGCATGAAAATAAGACATTTATTTTCAAGAGATATGGGAAATTCTACACACTACACCTCTAAAACCTTCTGTTCGTTGCCCCTAATGTTCAATAATTTTTATCCCAAAGTAGTACTTCTTCTTAGATAGACTATCAACTGCTCTCCAGTCACATTATTATATACCAGGCGTGTTAATATAAACCTGCAGTCATTCTGCTGAGGTCCATGTTCTAAAAGCGGTCTTGATTATTTTTCCATACTATCTTAGTGTAGTTTCACAGATGACACTGATAGTCTCCATTTACACAGTGAGAATAAATCCCTAAGATCATAACACTATGCATTTTGAAACCTGCAGATGACTTTCCCCAAGAAATTGCACAAATAAATCACCTGAAAGCAATAACAGTGTGGGAAAATTCTACAGCTCCAGACAATGTGCAATCAGCCAACGCACACTGTATATATTCCTTTGCCTTTATCACATCTGACAAGTGTATGGTTTGAGACTGACAACACAGACTGTCTGTTCATCAGGAACAGGGCAGAATTTATAGAAATACCTCTTGAAAGGAAGCACTCCAGCTGGAGTGCCAAATCTCCATGTCAGCTCCAGACTGGTAATAGTTTGTGCTCTATTTTCCTATAAAGCACCCTTTTCTTATAAGAATATTCAAAGAGCTTTTGGAGCTGAGTGTAAACGCTTCAGCTATAGTACTTCTACTAAAATGACATAGTGCAACTATGAGGAGAACAAGCATAGATGAGTCAGGATATAGCAAAGTATACAGAAGTGCCTTTTGCCTCTAAATTACCACGTTAAAAAGAGTCTAGGTCAACTGGATTGCTGCCTGGCAAAATTTGCTGCTGAAACAGTCCAATTTCTAATTCAGAGGAGCCAGATTCTGATCATATGCACATTGACGTGCAATTGAGAAAACATCAACTAAATTAGTGAAGGAAGTGTCAGGTTTTTATTGAATCCAAGGCACAAGAAATCACTGCCACTCTCAGTGGCACAAACCCACCATTTCTACTATCGCTGCCAGCTGTGGGACTAAAAATTCAGCAGCTCAGCTGGGAGGCCAAGGACTGTGCTGCACTTTCATACTCATTGCAGTGATACCTCCCAGGCATTACCTATACACCACAGAAGAACTCTCAGCCCTAATGTGCGTTACAGTTACTACCTTTGCAGGTAACAGCTTTCCCAACCAGTGATGCAAAAGTGCATCTCTGCTGCCTGGGGTATTTTGTTGTTGCATCTTTAGGAGGATATAGGAAGAAAGTCGGTCCTACCTTCGCATGCCAGTACTGCCACGTGTGGGGTCCTCCTGAATCTAGGTCTTTTAGGTGGACTCTACAACTGCAAAATGGCAAAAGGGCTTTTACCTGGCAACAAATGTACTGCTCGCAGCAGCAAGGCAAGTGGAAGGCTGTGGAAACCTCTCTCTGGAGAGGAGATGACTCTTGGGAAGCGGCTCAGCACCCAGGTTACTTCTTTGTGGGTTCCCCACGGCACAGGTCATAGATCTTAAATACATGTGGGAGCACAAAGGGGATTTGCCCTTTTGCAACGCCAGAAGCACTGGCAAGCTGGGAGGCGGCAGGAAAGGACACTCAACTCTGCTAGCTTTGCGCCACAAGGCCATTCTGTGGCAAGTCTTTCCCTGTGCTGCCCTGGTGATGAGCAGCAAGCTCTGCTTCGTCAAATTTGAACAGGAGATGCTGAGAGAAGAATAAATACGCATGCTCTGGGTCAAATCCTGAGAAGTCACCATACTAGGAGCGGTACAGGGGAATGCAGGAGCCTGCCAGTAAAGGAAATGACATACTGGGCAATCCAAAGGACCATTTAAAAAGGCTCAAGTCCAAACTATTTGCAGACATCCTGCAGGCAAGGTGAGATGGCATTTGCAGGCAGCAGGGAGGAATGGCCTCTGCAGCTGTAACCATTCAAGCAGAGGGAAGGAACCACCCCAGGGGACACAGCACGGCCCCCCACATCTGCCACCATGGCTCCTGTGAATAACTGCCCCCAAAACTGTATCTTTATGGCTACTGACACTGACAGATGGAAAAGCAGGAAATTATTGGCCTCAGGACCTGAGCTCAGGCTGATGCTTAAGAAACACCCACAGAAAATCACCTTATACAGCTGGAATTGGAATCAATAACTTATCAACACTACAGAGAAGAAGGGGAAAAATCCCAGCTCTCTCTGGCCTGGTGGTTCTGCTTACTAACTAGGGCTATTCTGTAGCAGTCAATAATCTGCAAACGGTAGTACTGGACATAATTAATGCACAAGCACAACATGGATTGAGGGTAGCTGAGGAGAAAGGGAGATAACAGAACAAAAACTGTGCCTGGACAGTATTTGGATTTGGAGAAGTTCTGAAGCACCTTTATCAAGTGACACAATTTCTATTCTGTGGCAGCCCATAAAAAAAAAATGGTGCCATAAGGTCACCGTGAATCATACCCCCAAGGGGAAAAAGAAGGGTTGTCATCATCACTGGTAGGTGAGGAGAGACTAGAAAAACATTCAGTCCTGCCTTTGTGTGTTGCAATTGTTTTATTATAACTCCCCAATATGTCATTTGATTTCTATAAGCAAGTATTATGTGGTGTCTGTTTTGAGAAGAAATTTTCTGGCATGCTTCAAAAGCGCAAAATGCACAGAGGATTGTTTTTTAAAGGAGTTAGTGTCTGAAAACTCTGTTTCATTTACAGTCTAAAGGAAAAACACAAATACCTTATCAACCCTCAAATTGCATGCAATTCGATGCACCAGTATCAAGTTAAAATGAATAATTCCATGCCTAAAGGAACCAAACTCTCACTTTCACTTTATGTTGAGGGTCATTTACGTGAGTTGTGTGTATTTATCCAGATGAGAAGTGTAATACACACTTGCATGGAAAAACTAATACCTATTTTTATAATTCTATTGAGTTTTCATATTGTTACGCAGACAAATTGGTTCTATATTCCTGAGCCATGCTGCATTATATGCCGGGGAGGAAGGTACATCCCTGCTTCACTAAATTGTGGGGGAGTAGACTCAGTGGGATGGAAAAAAAAAAAATTGATGAAAGCAATCCATTCTCGGCTGAAGTTGTGGGTGGACTCCTGGATATTTTGGTAACTCACTTGCACAATATACTGCTGCAATGTGCAAAAAAGAAATCCCACTCCTCATCTCTCCAGTGCCCAAACCATGGCTGGCAGTGGCCTAGGGCCGGCCTTAGGAGAAGCCCAGCTCCCAGGACAGGCCCTTGGCTCCCCCAGACTCTGCCCAGCACCAAAATTGCACCCAGGGAACTTCCTCCCTAGGCAAATGGATGCACTCACTGAAAATATAAACCCATCTCCCTTCCTGCCCTAGATGCTCCAAATTATTCCTAGAGAGGTCCAAAAGCCCACAAAAACCCATCTCCTGCCCAGATATTAATACAGACTCTCTTGTACACATCTTTGATAATTCTCTGCAGTGAACAGTGGAGCATTCATTGCAAAATGTGAAGATGAAATAAAAGAAAACAGCATTTCTCTAACGGTGAAAAAGTGGACAGCCAAAGGCTGTTGTCCTCCATCATTTAATACAGCCTGAAGGAAAGCAGTGTTAGATTACATTTCAATGACAAGATGCGCTTGGTGTCCTTGAAGCGTGTCACCAGCAGTTGCCTTCATTCCGTCTCAGTATAGTGGTGCTGCTTGGCTGTTTTACATCAAATCACAGTAACTTCAACCAATGATAAGTACTGGCTGCTGTGACGAGCTCAAGAAGCAAGAGGTATATGCTGTGATAGGAAAAGGGGTAATGGTTTTAAACTGAAAGAGGAAAGATACAGGCTAGACATAAGACATTTTTTACAATGAGGGTGGTGAAGCACTGGAACAGGTTGCCCAGAGAGGTGGTAGATGCCCCATCCCTGGAAACATTCAGGACGGGGCTCTGGGCAACCTGATCTAGTTGAGGACGTCCCTGCTCATTGCAGGAGTGTTGGACTAGATGACCTTTAAAGGTCCCTTCCAACCCAAACTATTCTCTGATTCTATGATTCTAAAAAGAAATTCCTACTAACAGCAACTGTGGCGTTAGAAATACATCAGTGGTACACAGAGAAGCCACATTTTCTAGCACTCAAGCACTTCACAACCTCTAATGTCTTTAACCTCTTTACACCCAGGAAAGGTGGAAATACAGATAAGGAAGTACCACTTCCCCCATTTCAGAGATGGAAAAGGACAGGACTACTGTAGCCTCAATGCATCTATTTGTGTCTAATTGCCATTGATATTCTTTGCATATTTGGGCCTAAATTGCTTTACAAGGTCACACTGGGCATGATGGGTTACTGCTGTCTTTTCTCAGACCCTAACTCTTCTTTCCTCTATGAGCCTAGAGGCAAGGAAGCACATTTCAAGGCAAATCAGAGACCTTCTGACACCCTCATTTGTGCAAGGGGCCCTCTTCTCCCCTCAGCTGGACCAGGTAGAAGGAATTTATCTGGCTACTAAGTGCAGGATCAAGGTCCCTTAACATGTTAATTCTTACCTTGTGATAGGCATTTGTCTCCACATTCTGAGTATTCAGAGACAGCTAGATGAATCTGACTTAAGACCAAAATTCATCTCTGAGCTTAGAGCAATATTATCACACTATTAGGATTCATTTGGGGGACCATTACACGTACCAAGAAAAAAAGGAGCTATACAAGAGCAGAGTGCTCTCAACCTTCTCACCTCAGTGAGCTTCAGCTATGACGGAAGAGAGGCCCAACATTGACAGAGAGAAGGCAGTACAATAGAAAGGTGTCCAAACACAAAACTCTGTTTCAAAGTTTCCATGATGGTCTTATTCGGCCCTGTGGAAAATATGCATATATCTCATTTTGCTGAGCTTGTGATATTTTCTTTGATATTTGAAACTTACAACAATCAGACTCAATTCAGTACAAGTATTTCTAAGCACGCACATGTGGCATTTCTTTCAAAGTAATTTTCTTCTATTATTATCAGAATGACTTGTTATGTATGTGACAAAGCCTCTGCGTCAGCACAGTCTAAACCTTACAAGAACAAGATTGTACCAGAATTAGGTCTTCCATATCAAATGCACCTTTGACAGACTCAAGTAAATGAGGAACAAAAGTTTAACGCCATCTGAAACTAAGTGCAGTTGTCAACTGCTGTTTTTCAAACGAGCCATGTAGCACTCTCATCCTTGGAAAAGCAGTGATACTGAGCTACAGAAATTAACTGTATCCCGAGGGCTTGGGATTGAATGCTAAAAAAAAATTACCATGGTTCTTCCTATATAAAGATTCAAAAAGGCAGCAGTGAAAATTATTAACAGCTTGTTTGGGGAAATTTTTGAAACCAGACAATTGTATAGAAGATAGCTCAAAACAGTGAAAATTATTAACATAATAAAAATGAAAATGTGTATATAGTGCATGCAGTTAACAATAAAATTTCATAATTACACCATCATAGTTACTCTTAAGAAATATCAGCTCTAGTCTCATCAAAAGAGCTCTTCTTGCTCCCACTGACTTGAACATGGCTACTCACATGAATTTATCTATCCTAAGATCATACAATTTTGGAAGAAAAACCCCACCAAACCACTACACACCACCACCAACAAAACCCCCCACCACAAAACCCGCACACAGAAACCCACCCGCCATTTGCAAGGTGAGATCACAGAGCCAAAGGGTGCCCTAACACAGCAGCGCATCTCTGCCCCCACGCTCCCCGTGGCTGCCCCAGAGCCAGCTCCGCTTCCCAGCCTCGCAGTGCCTCTGTGGCAGCAGGCCAGCCTTGAGCAAGTATGGAAGAGAACCCGTATCTGTTGGTTTCAGCTCACCTTCTACAAAATGATGATAAAAAGAAGGTTTTTTTGTCGTGAGGAATTTTCAGCTGCATCACGTCTACAAAGTATTACTGCAAAAAAGCCAAGCAACTAAGGGGAAAAAACAAAGCAACAAAACCCACAAAACCCAACCAAGCCACTATGTATTCAGTAAGAGTACTGCATCTATATGGCATCGCTTCCGAGAGGCGTGCCAGCAGAGGAGCAGGTCATCTGTGTTTGGCTGCAGGTTTCTCTCTGTTCTGAGAATCTCACCACATGCAACATGTGCATAAAAACGGATGGCGTGAAAAGGAAAACCCTGCGTAACAACATAGTGGCTTGGTTGACACAGCTTAACAACTGGCCGTGAAAACAAACAAACTAAAAAGCCAGGACTGTACTTGAGAAATGCCTGTTTGTCAACTTAATTCTTTTCATACAGTCAGATCAGTCAACTGCAAACACAGTTACAGACCTCTGTAATAAAATATTAATAGCTCTTGTATACTGCTTCCACAAGGTAATGTAGTAAGAAATGAACATTGCTCACACATTTCCACATTTTCTCTTTTGTTACTGCTGAAAGCTCACATTTGGGAAAGTCAGTTTACTGCAGCATTATTCCTTTTTTTTTTTTTTTCCCCGGGAGTTATTTTTCCTTTAAACCTTAGAGAATAATTAGAATTCCTCACACAGGACAATGGTAAATAAGATTAGAGTATGCATTTCAAATGTAGCATACTAATGGCATTTTTGGACTCTGTAATAAATCATCTCTATTCTCTGCAAGCAGTAAAGTAAATGGACAAAATCGCTGAACTATACATCTCCATATGAGTCCCATACCTTCACTCTGATCTTATCTTTCCACATCTCTGACTTGCCCAGACATCTTGGTATTGTAGATAGAATATTAGCTTTTTTAATATATCACACCACAATCCAATAATCTCATTAACTGCAAATACTGTAGGAATGCAGCAGCCTGCTGATACCCACGAAACCGTTTCAGCCTTCGCCAGGGCCAGTTGTCAGCAATAGGCAGCCAAACATACATCGCTCTATCTGCTTCACTTTCTCATTTGGTTTTACAGTTTCTGTTTAGCACTGAACTGATAGAAGAGAAATGTTTTAATGTTCAACACGAGGACCGCTTCTTTCAATACACTGAAGCTGCTTTGGTTTTGTACCTAACCTTTAGGTGATCTCATCTCTCCCACAGGTTTCTGACATTTATGTTTGTTCTGAGTAGCTGCATTTTACCCCACTGCAAACAGTAAGATCACGACTGGATATCTCCATTATCTGACAGGTTTTCTCTCAGCTTGCTTTTCTTCTTCCTTCCATATAACATTAGCCCAAACCATTGCTGTGTCTTCCATCTCCCCTGTGCTATATCGCGCTGTATCTGTTGAGACAACTACAAATCTTGTTTCATGGTTTGGGGCAAATCCAGTTCTCCTGATTCAACTTTGAGTTCAGGTAAACCTCAGCCCTCTGTTAAACCCTGGGAGGGTGAAATGGCCAGGCCTATGCTATGCCTGATAAACCCTGTCCTAGTTTGCAAGAAATCCTGCTGGGTTTGCACATTAGACATTTCTTAGCATTTCTTTCCTCTAGAAAGTCCTTTTGGCTAAACAAGGATAACAAATGAGCTTCTGTTTTCCAGTTTTCACAAGTAGTAGAAATGAAAAATGGAATAAAAGATTAAGGAATACAGAGTGTGGGTGCGTGCATTTATTTTCAGAAAATTGCATAGATAAACCAGAACTTTTTTCTTCCAACAGACTTTCTCCCAAATCCCCTTTAAGTTCAATTTTCTGCTGTACTTCCCAGATAAGCATTCGGTACTTCTTGGTTTTAGCTCATGCAATCAATATAAATCAGAAAATTGTTACCCTCTAAATACTAACACATTTTTTCTCTTCTCTTCAATAACTTCAGGCTAGAGCAGTTACTCCTCACACAGGTCACTGTTCAGGGGCTTCACAAGAATGAAATCTTTACTATGGACTTTTGTTACTTTAGTCTTTACTATTGACTTTCATGTTCTTGTGGCAATGGAGAGCCTGACACTTTGGGGCCAGCCTTCAGAAAACTTGAGCTTATTTACAGCAGCATGAGCTGAGCGTGCCAGCCCACTCGTGCCTCATTTTTGTGTTTGTGGGAAGGCTCCCTTTCTGTACCAGAAGCACCACCAGCATCACATCAGCCATCACAGCCCGAGGGCAGGCGCAGACCCCGACGGGGCCGGCATTAGTGCTGGCTCAGCTCCCTAAAGCTAGTGCCAAGTAGGCAGCTGGAAGCTGTGAAGTTTAGTCAGAAATTTTGATGGAAGTTGCCAAAAAGGTAACTAAAAGCAGCTGAGGCTTTTCTCACATCGGGGACTCGGAAGTTCCACTTACAGAAAGCTTAGAAGTGAGATCAGCAATTCGGGGAGTTGGAGAATTTGGTAATATGATAGCTGAGTTATTGTGATTGTAACAGCAACTCCATCTGAGGCTACGACCACTTCCCAGGTCATCTCAGCTGTTCAGGATGTGTCTGGTCTGGAGGATCTTGTTTAGAAATAGCTGTTAACTCTTTTGGGGAAGATTTCTATGGCAAGCCAGCAAAGTTTGGATACAATGATATTAACAAAGCTCACTCACACAAAAACCCAATTAAACAGAGAAATCAATGCAGACTCCTTTCCCAAAGTACAGCATGCATGAAGTCCTCCCCTAATGGATGAGCGCCAAAGTGGGTGCCTGAATCATTCCAATGACTTTCCAGCACAAAGTATCATTGTATACAGGACCTGGTCACGATTTTCAGTTCAGTACGTGGAAAAAGCAGTGACCTGCTTTGAAGGGGAGTCAATCCATTAATTAATAATGAGAGACAAACTAAAATATGGTAGTGTTAAAACAGCAGAAGAACGAAGGTGTTCCTGAGGTCCTGTTCACCTAGACAAGGCAGCTCCCACACAAGCACAGGATTACACACACAAACAGGCTGGCGTGACAGCCACTGAGTACACCCTCACCCCATTGCCCAGAGCACTGCACCTCTAGGGGTGTCCCCACAACGCTGCGCCTCCAGGGCTGCTCACAAGCTATTTCAGACACAGCAAACCCCACACTCTCCTCTTGTGGCAATCCAGCATTTCTTTTTTGACCCCCAAACCACCTGATGTTACTCTTGAAGCTACCCAGCTCTCCAGAAGCTCTTAACAAACAGACACACCACAAACAAAAAACCCTCCAGATTTCCTCAGTCACCCACAGCTTCTCCAGTTTGTGACCCAGCCTTACTCATCATCTAGCTACAGCACGTTTTTACAGCTATAATCCATTTAACCACAAAATATGGGTCCAAGCCACTTCCAGTTTTTTTCCCTCAGAGGAAAACCTTCTCATTTAACCCACTTCACAGCTTATCCTCCTGACAACATAGCCACACTGCTTATCAGAAGGAGCAAAAAAGACAGGAATGAAGAAAACATAGGCAGAAATAACTCTTTTTAAAAACAAATGCCTGCATTTCGTCCAGAAATTTCAAATGTTATCATCCTCTTATTGCTAGGCATCCTGCTCACCTCCTCCTCCATGCAAGTGTGAGCACCAGCAAGGGTCCAAGTCTCAGAGGTATCGCATGTCGTGCTGCTTTATAGCTGTCGTTTCTGATTAAAAGCTGCATGTGTATCCCACTTGAGCAAGGCTGGATCTCTCTCCAGGACTGCCGTCAGTCCGCATAAGGCCTCTACATAAAACAAAAAAGAAAAACAAAAATGAAATGCTGCAGCTCTTTGTGTTCATCTGGCTCAGCAACGAGCATCTAAATATAAAATGTTTATTGTCACTTAAGGTGAGCTCTGTGTCCCAAGCCAACGCGTTGGCAACCTGCAAAGCCAGGCATATATTCACAATTGCTGCCATCCAATAGTCTCCATTGTTATGAACAAGATTTAATGGTTACGCTCTGTATCTATTACCTATTTAAATTACTCTTCCAGCATCTGAATATTAAACACTGGAAGAGGCAGATGAATGCCTGTACAAAACTACAGTAAGAAAAGAAAGATTCAAATTGTTCTAACAACATGTTTAATGGAAACAAGTAGCACCCTGACTCCAGTAATGTTTCACTCCTCTCTGCCAAGCCCAGAACTAGATGACATTGTTCCAAACTTGTTATGCCAGTAAATAAAACATTTCCATCCTTAATATTGTCCTGTTTGACTCTTGATTTCCAAGATCTAAATTTTACACACGAAAACATTTTTAAGAAAATCATACAAATTGGTTCCTCTGACCTAAATGGCAATAGCAAAAAAAATTGCATCACCAAGCTGCTTTTCATAACTTCTTTTTCCCCATAAAGTTTCCTGCAAATCAAGTGTTCTTCCATGTTTATTTTCAAATCTTTCTTCCATCTTTCAAACTTAAGGGAAAAAGATTCAACATTTTTGAGCATGATTCCAAGTGCCATAAAGAATTATTGCTCTGAGGAAGAAGGAGGACTTTCTCCCCAAATCTTTTTTTTTTTTTTTTTTTTAATGTGGTGCCCAGGACACAGACATCTTTCCATAGACTATTTCTAAAATTGAGTGCTTGGAAAAGTCCTGTCATCAGGACACTGCAGCAGTGTTCAGATCACTCTGCAGTGGAGAGTCCAACATCACCAACACCTTCCTGAGAAATTTTGAAGAAAAAAAAAATCTCTATTTTGATTTTTAAAGACACCATTGTCGGGAGCAATTAACATTGTCTAATCACTCCTTTTATACCAGGCAATTTAAACTCCGTGTCATAACTGAAAACCAGTCTGTCATTATCCTTCGTTTTTCTCATTCTCTTCTTTTGCTAGAACTTCGGGGAAGAAGACATCCAGCCGTAGCTCTGTCATTTCCTCCTTCGCACAACATCGCATTTCTTTGTTGCAGCCAGCTCTAGGAAGTCATTTGGCAGCACAGTTGATGTCCAGCCCATAGAGGACAAGTCCAAGTCTCCCCGCCAAGAGACACTGTAAGGACATCGTGCTGCATGGTACGTCCTCACCACACAAGGAAGAAAACCAAGCCAAAAATGTTTTACTATTTGGGGCTCCCCCTGAAGACAGGGAAGGGGGTCAAGACTGTGCAAAGTTAATTGTGCAAGGGCGTGTGTACAAGGGGTCCTCATACACGAGAGGATGACAGTCCCTTCGTACAAGCCCTGGGCACAAATGTCCTTCATAGCACTGGGGTGGGAGGGATCAGCCAAGCACATCCCTCTGTGGATCCTTTGAACTGTACCCCTGATCCCTCCTGTGTACCTGAACTGCTCATCTGGATTTCTACAGCAGCTGTTTACACCCTTCCTTGGCCTCCTCCCAGCTGAGCTCCCCAGCTCTTGCAGGGCTGGCTGGCAGAAAGTGCCACAGGACCTCCTGCCATTTTCCAAAGCAATAATCCCCATACAATGTAATGAAGCCCAGAGGGATGGGATGGGGATCAGAAGAAGCAAACAACAAACAAACAAGAAAACCCAAAAACCAAACCAAAAAAAACTTTCCAGCATGAACAACTGAAAAACGATCCTTTGAATCACCAGCTCTTCTCTGCCTTCCTTACTCCGTTCTCCTAAACCACCCCAAAAAAACCCAAAACCAGTTCACGCCAGTGAACAAAGATCCTCATGTTCAGCCTCTGGTGAATAAGGGCAGGGAATGAATTATGGGATGGTGGATCCTTCACAGATGCAGCCTGCCCGCGCTCTGCTCTCATTTTACTATGCAGCATCCGCCTGCTCCTCCTGGCCCAGCCGTAGCCGCCACTGCGCCGCTACCTGTCATCAGAGAAGGGCGGCAGCCTCTCCTAGGGCTTGGGGAGACAGTCTGACACGCAATGACAGTAATTCCCTTTCTCAGTTACTAATTGAAGCTGGTATTGCAATTTTCCCCTCTGACCTTTGGATTCTTGCAGCATGAGCATTACTGTAAAAATCTCATAGCATTGTAGTCTGACCGCTACGGGCTCTTATTTCCCATAATCTGCTCCCAGAGCAGCCCACTGACAATCCTCCTGATGTGGCAAATGCCAGAGACATCTGTGGTAGCAGATCCCACCCAAGTTAACAGAGAAACCAGGGAATGGATCAGTCTGGTTTGGTGAGATCCGCTGCTAAATATTGCTAAATGCTTCTACTCCCCATCCCTCTGCTCCTGCCCTCACGGGTGCTGTGGTCCCAGGAAACCTTCAGGCAACTGGGCTCACAAACCCTGGCCGTGGCTGCAGCCCTGTCGCGGAGTTGCAGGAACACCCCAGATGATATGCGTGCGCACACACGCCATCCTCAGGCGCTGGGGCCACCGAGGTCCCCAAACGCGGTGGTGCTCCCTCTTGGGTGCTGGGTAAAAAGGTGTTTTAAGGTGATTCCAGCCAGTCCTACATGAAGGAAACAGCCTAGAAAATTGCCTAAACATTTATGTAAATACCATCAACCATGGAGGAGGGGTGCATAGGTACATACAGAGAGATTTTAATCTTCAGCTTCTCCAAGAGAAAAAAAACAAACAGTGAAAACAAACAAAAACCACCCCACACAATTAGCTGAGGGGTGAGCTTTCAACTACTCTGATTTGACAATACCACCTAAAAATAACACACAACCATCATACCCTAATGATCATCCATAAAGAAAAAATTTATTTATTTTAAGGCCTCCCTAGTACTAAGTTCCAATCAGATAGTTCAGAAACTCAGGTTAAAAATAGATACAACTCCACTTGTTGTTCTGAAACAAGTGCAATCATTTAAACTACTGTTAATAATGTGTCATTGCCAGGTAGTTGCCCTCACAAGATACCTGACACCTCATCTATTACCATCAGCTTATATTCAACTAAAAATGAGATGCAACAGCATTTAAAGCTGTATAGATCTATGTCAGTTGGATAAAAAAAGCGTGAATGAAAAGCAAATATGCATTTTCTTAGCTTATCTCTCAGTCTGGCTCATACCTCGAGGTCTACATAGGTTGCAGGGGGTGATTTTTAAATTCCTACAGTCTTCTTGGAGTTTAAACTTTAAGTTAACAAGAGAAGATAAATTTGAGCTACCAACACTGCAAGATACCACTGTAATATGGCATCGACAGTCATGCCATTTTAATCAACGATGTTCCTATTCACTGAAGCGCATTTCTGATCTTCAGCCAAATCATGCAAGAGAAAATTGCATTCATACTCCCTGGTACTGCTGCTTCTCAGTAATCCATTACTGCATTGAAGCAGGTCGAAAACCCTTTCTCAAAGGCACTTCTTCTATCAGATCTTCAGAGGAGGGGCAGAAGTGGCAAAAAGCAGCACATCTCCAGCCCACAGTCCCACCAAGGGTCCTTTACTCACAGCTAGGGACACTCACAGACCTCAGGACATCAGCGAAACAGCACAGCAGTATAACACCCTCCCGGCAGGAAAGCCGCCTTGCCTCCCCCAAAAAATGAAGCCAGACCTGCTTAAAGCTGAAAACAAGGCTGTGGAAACGTTATACTCTGCAAACCCCAGAGCGCCGCGCTCTGCAGAGGGAAAGCTCCCATCTGGCTGCCTGCACAGGCACGTACCTGGGACAGAGAGCAGAAATCAAAATTTTGCATCTCAGACAGCGACATAAGAACCCCCTTCCCTGCCTGCTACTAATATTCAGCATGATGCTGAGACGACGAAGAGTCAGGCAATGTCTGAGAGTCTGAATCATCTCTGATAACCAGAAAGCAGCTTTACCTGTACCCTGGGACCAGCAAGCAGTCGGCTCCTTCAGCACCTAGGCATTTTGTTGGCAGTGAAAAGCTTCATAATCCTGAGTCTTTACTTCCAATTCAAATACCTCATTTACAAACAGCAAGTACATGTAAGTGCTATTATTACTGGGCAGGTAAGTATCCAGTATCTTTGGAAGAGAGGCAATCCACAATCTGAAGGAAATACAGCATGGCTTCTTCTCACTTTTTGTGTATTTTATACTTAATACATTATTATCAGCCTACAGTATGTGTACAATTTTGGTTCAGTAATTAGGTTTCTCTCACAGTTGCATCTGGCAAGACAGTCTCTTCTGGAAGCTGTCTGTTCTGTCAGTGAACAATTAAAGGGGTATTTTCGGCAGGACATCTTTCTCTTGTCCTTCATCTTGGGTTTTGTTTTGGTTTGTTTTTTTTATACCTAACCTCTTGTTTCCAGCTTTTATACCCACCTGTATTTGCACTGTGCTTAGTCAACACCAAAGCCCAGACATCACATATTTGCAGTCTTGGCAAGTTTTCTGGGTTCTGACAAACGTGTAGCTGAATTTCTCACTAATCTTTCAGCAGGACCATAACCCTCAGCACCTCTAAAAGAACTTTTACCCCTTAATTCCTGCGTGCCATGCGCACATCGACTGAACAGCGCTCCACAAAGCACTGTTAAATCTTTCAATTTTCAGGAAGTACATACAAATTTTATACCACACTTGAAAAAAAGAAAATTAGCTCAGTGGTAGAGACAAAACAGAGAGTAATTGGCCAGATGACAGGATTGATTTAGGGTTACAGCAGATCATTAATTGCACCCAAGTCAAAATCTCAATGAAAACAAAGATAAATCTCTTTTTGGACTTATTAGCAAGTGTGTCATCAAAACTGTGTTCTCAAACCAAGTTCCTAAACCTCAAAAATGTTTTGGGGAAGTGTTTTTGTTTGTTTTGGGTTTTTTCCCCTCTGAATGTTGCTGCTTTAACTTGCAGTTGTGTCTCATTTTCAGCTTTCCCCTTTACCACAGGATCACAAGTCTAAGAGATACCAATACTCTCACACACTCAGATTTCCCCAGGAGCTCTGGCATTAGCACCAAATGCCACGATGCCAGCAAAGTCATGAGAGTTGGCAGAACCGATAAGCAGTGGAGATCCCTTAAATTACCTTTTCCCAGCGCCCTGAACTCCCTTTCCACACAGAGAATGAACTGGGGTTACTGCAGAAGCTTTCACATTTCTCTCCTAATAATAGGAGCTGCATTGTACAGGGGAGTGGTAGAACGATGCTCCCTGGAGGTGTTTCCAGGTGTCACAAACCCACTGTGGTGCTGCAGTGCTGTAGTTGCTTTACATTCAGGTTTGTTAGGCCACATGCGTAAAAGACAATCTCAGCCTCATTTAAAACTAGATACATCTCTGGAACCTCTGATCCATAAACAGCCTGAAAACACTGGAAATATGCGCTTGACAGTTCTCAAAGTCCATGACAGATCATTGGAAAAACTACATATTACTGTGTGGCTTTTTTCTTGTTTGTTGTTTTTTTATAAAGCATTGCTGTGTGCTTGCAAAGGTTTAAGGCCAAAGTACTGTACAGAGCACCTCAATTTCATTCTGAAGCAGCAGACCAGTATAAAGAACAGGAGGGAAAGCCAAGACCCTGCATTTTGCTGGGTGTGCCGACAGAGAACTGTGTTCCCAACAGAAAGTCAATCCCTAAGTCCTACCTCTAAAGCCACTTCCACTAAGGTCAGTCCAGGGAATTAAAATCTCAGTTAAGATCTGTTCTTACCGCATGCTTTTGCTTCCAAGATGTCCTAGCTAAGCCCATCCTAGGCACCCCTCCACACTTATGTAAGCCGTTGCCTGTCACCTGTCATGCCCAATGGGTGTCCTGACTCGTAAGGGACTTGCGCACACACCTCCGGTGAGCAGACTGTCTCAGACCCAGCCACACTCATTTAACTTGACAGCTACATCTTCAGCCCTAGGTAAGAGCTCCTCAGGGCTGACATTTCAGGCAAGAACAGTTCCTTGGCATGTCTTTCCTCCAGAGAAAAGCATTTTTGGTCGGGTTTCTGCTTCCTTGTTTTCCAAATGCTAATGTCCTCTGCTTAAAGCTGTTGTTTTCACGATCACGTTGTTCACTGCCCAAATCCCAATCCTGCAGTTCAGGATTGCTGGGACGAGCCCAGCTGCTAGTGGATGGTCCTGGAGATGACAAACCCCACAGGGGCACATCTGCTCATCCAGGACACACAGCCCAGGTTCACATGGGCTCATACCACCTGTACAAACAATTTGTTCCACTCTGTTGCATTTTTCTCAAACTGCTGTAAGTTTAAACAGCTGTAAGATGCTTTTAGCCATCAAATAATACAGGCTGTGAGCTCCTTGCCAGCAACCGCAGCAAGAGCTGTGCCTACTATTTGAAGTCAAATTTCTGTCTGCAGCAGGGGTTCCCCAACTTGCTCTGCTCTGCTGCATCCTTTCCAAATAGCTATAAATTCAGGTTATTGTAAGACACTTAAAGCTTTCAAGTAGCAAAGCTGAGCTCTGCTCCTCTCTGACATTTGCTCTAAGAGCCATACAGGAACACGTAAGGCAGTTTGCTGCAGGTCTTCCCAAACTCACTTTGCTCAGGTACTATAACAAAATCAGGAAGCACCAGAGCAACTTCTAGTGTTAACTTCCCCATGATACAAAAATGCACGTGGTGTTTCTAATCATCAGAAGTTGCAAAGGCAACAGTCACCTGACTTACTGCTCTTTGAAGTGGAAGAGATGACCGGAGAGCAGTGTTTGCCCTTACCTGTGCTTTAAACAAAGTTGTTGTGGTAGCAACCAAATACAGCAGCTGAGTTTATGAGCACTCAGCCCTAGGGTGTAGAGATGGCACAGGGATCTGTTCATCTGTTACAGATTCAATTCATTGACACTCAATCAAGGCCATAAAGTGGCCTTAAAATGGCGTAAAACATGCACTTGAGTTCAAACTTAATCTGAATGGACAGAGGAGTTTGTGGTTGGTGCAGATACCTCAGGTGTTACTCAAGACCCTCCTGTGATGCCAGCGCTGAGCGTGCACGTCACGGACAACACAGGGGAGAGTAGCCACACACAGTGTGAGCTGCTCAGACCTAAGCACAGACACCAGACGATCACAGAAGTTGAGGAAACACAACAGCCACTTCACCACAAGCCAGAGCGTAGAGTCCAACACACATGCATGTGAGAAGAGCAGAGCAGGTGATCCTCCCTCCATGCTATCAAGCCTACATTAGTGCACAGTTTTAGCAAGCCTGATACTGACTTGCTGACAATTTTGGATGGCTAACCAGGCACCTTGCTTTACCTGCGAACAGCCTGCAAAAATGTTTCCCCAAACAGCCTTCTTTTAGCATTTCCTAGCTTTTTTATCATGAGTTTGCAACATCGCAATGTGTTTAAAGATATTTGAATGCATCATATATAAAGTGCAGCAATCAGACCACTTTACTTTTATCCTCAGTGATCCACAGAAAGAGCAACAAGGATTGAGGTGCTTCTGAAAAAAATGCATTGCATTGTTCTATTATGCTACAAGAAATAAAAAAAACAAAATACAACACTTATTCCTAATCTTCCCTGCAAATCCCTGCCTGATTGCCTGTTGTCTACATGATCCCAAAGGGAACATAAAAGCAGAGCAGTAAAGAGGAACAGAGAGAGATGTTGGTGGGATGAGAGAGGGTTTGCCAGGTCATCCTTCACTCGTCGTACCGTTTGCTGATTTTTTAGTTAATGGCTCTTGCCACTGTTCTATTCAAGTTTTTAAACCTTTTTTTTCCCCTTTGGCTTTTTCAAGCAACCATGGATGTTTCATTGCCTGTGCCCAGCACTGCACCACCACCAACAGGGCCACGCTGCACCCAGTGGCAGGCTGGAAGGAGTTAGGTTTGAGCAGCAAAAACCCTGCAGGGGCTTTCCTTTAAGCATCTGTAGTTCTCGAGGTCTCATGCTACAGCCATCAGCCAGCTGGGAAGCAGTGCCTGATACTCCCCCTCTGATTTCTCAGCTGTTTTAACTAAGTGGATTATGAGGATGTAGTGGTGGTTACTTCCCAGCCCCTATTAAACCCTGACAGAGGGCATCACAAAGTCCCTGCAGCCACATGGCCCCCAGTCTGCCTGTCAGGTCTGCTGTCTGGAAGCCCTTTGCAACAGGGAGCCAGCAGCGCAGACACAGACTGCAGACTGAGAAATGCGGCCTTTTTCTTCCATTTGATTCATGCTGGTCTTTATTTTGCTGCCGGAGACCTGGCAAACTCCATCTCCTGTGTCGCAGCTGCCATCTGCAGGTACCTGAGCTCCTCACTGGGGAACAGCGTCTTTTGGGCATGGAAACAGGGATGCATCTGGCAGTAAGGCTATTCTTCCCCTTCCACCTTGCTCACTATTTTTCTGCCTCCCATCTGTTTATCCCTTCCCCTTTCCTGGCCTCTCTGCTTTCTCCATGTGCTTGCGCCACTAACTTCTATATTCTTCCTCACCTTCACATATGTCCATCTGCTGATGCATTGGAGTCACAGTCTAAGCTTTCAGCTACCACCAAGCATCAGAAAGAAATGTAATCCCTCATCCTCCTTTAGCCCTTACCCACCCTCACTGGCACCGAGGAAACCAGCCGCCAGTGCTGCCCTCTTTGTACTTCTCCTTGGGATGCTCCCAAATAGCACAATACCACCAGAAAAGACCAAAATCCCCTAAATTAACAGGCAATTCCCTCCTGTCCTCAGTGTTTAGAGCTCCCTTCAAGCCCCATCATTTGCAGCTGCTTCCTAGCATTGGCACCCCAGTCAGAGTCAGGAGCAGTGATTTCAAGGGGCACTTCACTGGCAGCCTCAAAAGCCTCCAAGACTGTCCCACACCTGAGGCTAAACAGGAGGGGATGCCCAGAAATCTGGCTCTCACACCCTGCCTGCCCCCTTAACAACTCCCTGATTAAAGATCAATCCCTCTCCCTGTATCGGCATGTTAAAGTTGCATAGCTTTCTCCTCTCATTGCGTTTCTCAAGCAGAGCATTTTTTAAATTATCTCCCTACTTTTGGAAGTAAAGCGCCTATTTAACAAGGCACACGCACCACGCTACCTTTTATCATCTTGTCAGCAAGCTGAGAGTGAAAACTGCAAAGCATGATTCTGTTAGAGGGAACAGCTCATTGTCGCAGCCCAAAATGTATTCAATTACCTTCTCTCCCTACCGCAAAACCCTACTAATGAAACATGCAGACCCCAAAGGGAAAAGCAGGTTCCTTAGCATATCATAAAAGCAAACAGGCAAATACTGGCCTTATTTTACTTCTAACCATCCTCCTTCACAACCGCACATTTTCTGTGTTCATTACGCAACAAGCCTCCCCCTCCCCAAGCAAGTGTTATAGTACGAGACAGGTCTACAAACCTGCAGTGACAAATATTCTCTTTGTCTGCCTCCCCACCGTACCATGCACCTCATGACAGCTCTTCTCATAATAAATAACTCAGAAACATGGTAGATGGCAATTAAACTCCATTATCTGAGTTTGCGGATGAGAATGCCTTTGCTTACCTTCTGGCTTTGAACTGTATTAGAGCATCAAAGACTTCTGAATTAAGAATTGGCAAAGAATAAAAATTAACATTTTGAAGTGCCTGTTTTTGTCAGATATACCCAAAATATTTATCATGACTCATGTTTTCAGTCCCTCTGTCCACTGCCTAAAAAACACCGCTTTAGAGGAGGTAACAGCTATTTGATATTTGTATCAATACCTACAGTGCAGGTTGGAATTGTCCAGGCTATCAAAAAATATTTTAACTTTAGAAAACAAAGTTGTGTGATCTTTGATTACCATGAATATTCAACAGAGGCAATGTAAAACCATGCTCAGCAGTAGCTCTGCTGCTTATACCTTACTCTTTGCATAATTCAATACTTTCCTTTGATAGCGAATCAAGGCACTGCGTGGGCACCGAAACAAACCTGATATAGCTTGTGAGAGCTAGAAAATCATTACCTAATCTAACACAACAGCAGGCAATATTCCTCTTCCTCCTCCATTATCTTAACTATGCAAGGTAAGAGTCATGCTGAACACAACTACCAGGCAAAGCAGGGTATCAGAAGAAATGTGCCCTCCCTACCATGTCCCTCAGAGCATCTCATGGGGGAGCACTTCTGCTCACCCGTGTGAGGATTCAGCAGGGTATAAAAAAGAAACAGCGAAAATGACAAAAGCAGAAGAGATCCCAAAAAGCAGCACAGGAAAGGGAGACCCACACAGCTTCAACACCACCCTCGCTAAGAGAAACACACCAGCCGTATTAACTGTATGCCTTACCACTGCACTGGACACAAGCACCAAGGGGTGGGGGCACTCCCTGCTGGCAAAAAGGGAAGAGAGATTAAAGAGAAAAAAATATATATATGTCTGTTCCCTTAAAACTTCTTTGCAGTGCACAGCTTTTACCTTTCCTCCAAACTTGAACATGCTCAAATGGTCAAATAGCCACATCCCTGCCAGGAGGCACACACTGCCTGCATGCTGCGTCTCCTTCCTCCTGGGGCTCACCAGCAACTCGGTGAGACACAGGGATGCTGAAATGGATGGATAAAATGAGCAGAAGTGCGAATGTTGCTGTGAAGGTTTGAATTAAAACTGAAAAGGTGCCACATTAAAAAGTTAAGAGAATCAATGTTTTAAAGCATGTCAAATTTTGCAAACGTGTGCAGTTTTCTTCCATCATCATAACACTTGTGCACCCGTAACTGAATCCTCCAGAAGGCTTCGTGGCTCCATGGACACTGCTCACAAACCGCGGGGAAGCCCCGTAAGGAAGGGAGCTAACTCCCACGCTCCTGGAGAAGCGCTCACCAAGAGGAAATTCCGTGCTTGGATTCCTGCACAAGCTCATCAAGTCCAGCACAATTAAATGGCCTCCTCATTACAAAAGCCCTACCGAACGCAGACTCGTCAGAGTGCAGCACCTCTCACTTCACAGTCCTCACCCTGCAAGTCACTGCAGCCACAGCTGGCAGGAGAGCACCAGAGACAAGTGTCTTCACACGTCCACATCAGGTGAGCCAAGCAGAGCCTGAATTTATACTGAGAGAGCTTTAAATAACAACACTGTACAAAGCTATACTACAGCCAGACCCAGCTATACTGAGTTTTCTCCCAGGAACTCCCTTTGCAAGCGGGAGCCAGGTGCAGCTCAGCCCCCGGGTGCAGCTCTCCAGCAATGCCAGGAGCCACCAGCCAGACCCTGACCCCCTGCACCCGCACCCACCGTGTCCCCCCTGCTAATGCGGCACCCGGGCACAGCAGCTCGCTCACTGCCTGTCCCCAGTGTAGCTGTTATGACATGTTTATTCCAGTTTAATATTAAAGCCTAGAAGACTATTTGCATAATTAAACATTGATCCACTCTCCCTCTCTGCATGTGCCTCTCATTCACGTGAAATACATTAATTCAGCATCTGCCTAAGGACAGAGGTCCTGCAGGCGTGATGTGGTGCCTGTCCCTTATGGAAAATTCTGTGCATCATTAGAAAAACACGCAAAACTTCTAAAACATAAAGCCAAGGTGACAGGCCAGGGGCAGGGAACAAAGGAAGAGAAACAAAGGGACATGGGGATTAGCTTCCAGGCTGGCATAGAAAAGGGGATATAATTGCTAGGCTTTGCTACTGCAATGCCCATAATCTTCAGCTGTGGCTGTTCGGACAAATCAGCATACCCAGAATAAGCAACAAAATAAAAACATCAAGCAAGAGGTATATTACAGAGCCCATTTTCAAAATGTATTGTAAGCTACTAACAGTGGGCATCACTGAACCCACTTTTTTGTCAAACAGTACTTCAGAAAGTGTAATGCTCGAGCAATCCAAAGTAATTTTTTATTATGAAGTATTTTTGAGAAACTAAAGGAACCTGCTTGACAAAAAAGAAAAGAGACCCTAAGAACTGTAACGCAGATACTGGGCTACTGCCGGTCAGCATGCTGTCCCACAGCTCACTGTCCTTCCTCAACTAAGCCTCAACGGGAACATCAGGGGGTGAGCAGTTGTTTTGTGCCCTGGAAAAGCAAAACAGGCAGTGGTCTGGGAAGATAACCGATAGCGCCATGGAAATGCAACCGGTCACAGATGAGAGCCTGCAAAATCCCAGGGTGAGCCTATATAGCTTTGCATAGCCAGGGATGTGACAGAAGTCAACTCTCATCTAAAAGAGAATCGGCCTTAGTTTTTCCTTTGGGAGAAATGACACCAGTGAAATTAGTGACAGAGAAGTTCCAGGTGCTCCTGGTAAAACAGAAGCAGCAATTACAGCCCATCACAGGTGATGTGGGGAAATTATTCTAGAAGTAATATTAAAGTTAAAAATCTATATGAGAGTTTTGTTGCCCAGGCAAAATTTTTGCTTTTGCCACTGTGTTATTAAAGCAATTCAAATGGAGACACATATGCACAGGATCTGTGCAGAGAGCACTCTGCATTTGATGGAGGGAAATTAATAAAATCTCTCTCTCTCATACATATGGATGCTCAGGGGAGACAAACCCAAGCAAATCTCCATAACCAAATCAGCCGACAAGGAAAAACTCAAGGGATCACTCGTGGCAATGCTGGCATCTGGACAAATTTTTCCATTCCGAAAGAGAGTCATCCCAAAGCCACAAAAGTTTCCAAATATCCATCCTCAGAGGGGCATCACCACCCCACTGCAGCAGCACCTGGCCTCAGCCCCACTGAAAAGCAGCAGCGGTTTCTCCAGCTGCCTGAATTGTCCAGGTTTCACGCTCACTTGTGGGCAAAGCGTACCACCTTTGGGGTGCAAGCTGCCCCAAACTGGGACCGAAGGGGCCCCCCAGCTGCTTTTCTTACGCTTTGCAAAACCATGTAATGGAAAGAAGATTTCTGCTCGTGCCAGGAAGGGGCTGGGGCAGCCGCCAGGCAGGAGGTGAACGCAGGCAACTTCAACAGGCAACGCCAGCAATGCCACGTTGGGGAAATTTCTTCAGTGTGTGAGATGTAATTTGGAAATAAGCAATTTCTCTATGCAAATTGCATAACAGCATCCCACAGAATGCATGAAAATACCTGAGTGCTCAAATTAATTGCTTGCATGGGAGGCAACCGGTAGATAAATAACCAACATTAATATTTTGAGTTCCAATTTCTATCTTGTGCTACCATAAATTATTTTCACATTTAAATAACAAACTTATATTTAAGCTAATCAGGGTTTAACAGTTGAGACACAATTGAAAAATAACAGGAGAATCCTGTTTTTGCTGCTAGCACTGATTATTCTATATTTTCAAAAATTGTAATTGGAGGATTGCAATCTCTTTCCCCCTCGCTATCACAGCAGAAAATTGCATTGGGTTTTTTTTTTTTCTTTTAAAGTCACTTTATCTGAAATTTTTACTAGGACCTATCAGAATATCTTTTGTCTGCACCAAGTCTTTTACTTTCCTTATATGAATATATACTGAGATCCTGGCACGTAGTTGAGGGTTTTGTTCTGCCTAACATTTGTAAAACTTGTTTTGCCTTTTGTTTTGGGCCCTTCCTTAAAGGTCAGCAAGCAGCACGCCTAATCTGGCCTGTAATTACTCTGGTAAACATGGCTGAATAGATAAATGCCAACATATTTAAGTATAAAACATTAAATGCACCACTTTGTTCCTAATGTATTAGATATCAAGAAAAACAGAACTATAGCACTTTTCTAGTGCTGATTTATAAGCCAAGATGAGACAGAATTTGTGTGTCTCTCAACTAACTGGTAAGGGCCTTTTTCCTCCACAAAACGCTCTGATTACTCCTCCCTGTTCTTCCTTAGGAGCTGCAGAAGGACAGAATAAAATATTTCCTGCACAAGCAAGGAAATAACCTAAGGTGCAACAGGTCAGCTCATAATGTAATATATCTCACGTATCAGCTTCAAGGACCCACTTGAATTTTGGCAGCCATCCGTTATACTGATCAGATTACCTGGTGACAGTAAAATCCAAAGGATGTGTATTTCAGAAGCCTCCATGGATGAAAACAGCCAGACAAGCTGGTGAAGTAACCAGCATCACATCCAGACAGTGTCACGTGCCGCCAGAGAGCACAACCTTGCCCAAGGACAGGGTCACCCCCTCCTAGGGGGAACAGCAATAAATCCATAAATTTACTTTAATGAGGTAAGATAAATAAACCAAGGAGGAACAGAAGAGCATGTGTGCAAGGAGGACAATAAGGCTACAGGGAGTTTTCCCCAGCACCAGCGTCGGGCTGAGCAGGAAGTGAGAGCCACCACCAAAGTGAAAGGAAAGCTGCAGGGAGCTCCAGTTTGGAGGCTGCCGGCACGAAAAGCCCCTGCTAGCTTCTGCTTATGGG
This sequence comes from Phoenicopterus ruber ruber, assembly GCA_009819775.1. Taxonomy (NCBI): domain Eukaryota; kingdom Metazoa; phylum Chordata; class Aves; order Phoenicopteriformes; family Phoenicopteridae; genus Phoenicopterus; species Phoenicopterus ruber. The sequence continues at coordinate 6,547,083 of CM020221.1, forward strand.
AAAAGCAGCCCGCGGCAAGCGTCTCAGCCGCTTCTCTCCTCATCCTGCTCAGACACAGCCCTCCCGTTGAGTGAGCTGCCGCAGCATCTCTGCTACTCTGGGTTCAAAAATCACATGCTGGCCTCTCCACGTTCAGCCCATTCGCAGCCTGGTTTTCCCACATCACCCCCAAACTCCCCGCTGTCCCTGGGGTGCCCTCCCCTGTAACTCCATACAGGGTTGGACCACTAAAGCCCAGGCCGACGGCAGCTGCAATGTTGCATTTCTCACCCAAGCTTCTGTGTGCTATTTTCTCGGTGGGAGGGCAATTTCCATACTTTAAAAAAGAAAAAAAAAAAATCAGGCAAAAAGCAGACAAACCTAACTTCTTCTGTAATGCTTCTTCACTATCTGTGTCTGTAATCAAAATATAATTTTTCAGTAGCATTTGCATTTCTCCTGTGAGAATGGAGCATAAAAGCAATCCAAAGCCCTAACAAAAGGAACCACAGGTTTCTGTGTAAAAAACAAATAGCTCTCATCCCACTAAACCCCACAGCTACTGCAAATCACTTGATACAATATTTAATACAAATACCAGACTCCAGTCCCTGACTGAGTCAGGATAAAGAGCCTATTTAAAAAAAATAACCACCATATATATCGTGCCACACATCAATATTAAGTGAAATGAAATAACAAAAATCATAATTTCCCAACCACAACTCTTGTCAGAGCCCAGCCTAAGAAAACTGTCAGCCAGTATTTGACTAATACTCACATTAATTTTATTGAGCCCACTGAAGACTGTTAATATACCGCACCACTGCCACATGCCAGGATAGAAATAGCTAAATCAGATCAAGACTGGTACATTGTAAGAAATGAAAATCTCCTGTCAGTCGAGGAAAGAACACAGTACTTTTCCCCATGAATATATCACATACACAGAGCAGGCACAGTAGGACCAGAGGCGCATTAACTTCTACTTTAAATATCCGCTTTCTGTGCTATCATCTGCGTTGTCATGATCTCACCATTCTCCCTGCTGCAGCCGCCGTTTGCTCAGTACAGATGCAAAAATGGTGCAAACCCTGATGAGCTGGAAGGGGTGGTCAAGCTACAGTGAAGGCTACCAGAGTTTGCTGCCATCCTTCAGTGTCTGCCAACAGACCTATACATGCTAGGGAGCCACCGTAAGTAAGGTTCATCACTTCCTAGATCACTTTCAAAAACTTTGCAGCTCCCAAGAGAGCCTCTGGAAAGCTCCACCCCAACCTGCTTGAGCTGCACAGGTCCTGCTCGCCTCTGCTGAACCTGGAGGCAGCAGAGGAGCAAACCACAACCCGCTGCATCCCTCTTCCACCTCTCACACCGCCTGCGATGGCATTTCACGTGACTATGGCACCTCTCCCATTTCTCTCTTTTTCCAGCCGAGTTGCACTGTTTGGGATATTCCATAAACACAGACACACTTTGCGTTTAATTTACTATATGCAAGAAGTTTTGCCAAAAGGCTGTGTGTTACCAGCACGTCTCCATGCATGACGTTGACTGGGGTTCTCCACCAAGAGCTTGGTCACAAGGGAAACAAGCATTAATCTGTGCACCACAACTGGAATTGTGCAATTTCCTATACCATTTCCAAACCTGATGTATATCAGTCCCTCATTAAGCATCATTAAAATACATTTACACAGTCTTTATTCAGCTATGTGTGCACTACATCTAACTTATATTTTGTGGTAAATATGCACATGCCAAATGTGATATTTACACATTATTTAAGTTTTTACATATCCCTAAGAGCTGAACAACTTAATACTTTGATTAACTTAGCCATTTGCTCATATGCAATTATTTTCCAAAATTAATGCATTATTTAAATTTATTCAATAAAATAGCTTCTGGGGTGTTTCTTCTCTGGGTTGATTATAAGCTCTGAAGATCAAACATTCACAATTTGAGTTGTGTGGCTTTGATTATAATTGTTAAGGTAAATCACAGGGCGCTCCAGCTCTCCCTGGATTGGACAAGTACAGGCACGCTCCTGCACGCAAGCCAAATTTGGCACTCAGGGCAGGCAACACAACCCTGACATTTGCTTTCATCAGACGTTCAGCCAAATAAATTCAGACAAATGTTTGTTATAAGGGAATAGGAAGGGTCCATGAGTGCAGCTTGAGCTTATTCTCTGTAAATTGATTGAATACGTGCTCAGAACACCTCTCTCCCTCCTGAGCCCCCACCCCAGGATCCTCCCCAACAGCAGCATACTGACAGTAAAACCCTATATGCGCAGTTTGAGATTTCCTATTACTCAGGGACACTTATTAAAATGCATCTTGTTCTTTGTTTAATTTATAATATGCTCGCTCTCTACATGCCCTAAATAATTGCTTTTTAATAGGTAATACAGTTCTACATCACACTGTATGTTAGTATTTCCCATCGGGCGGCTGGGACGTGCTCTCTAACAGCACTGGCTCCTGTACAGAGATTCCCTGATGCTCCTGCTCTGACCAGGAGCAAATGTGCAGATATATGGCTTGTAATCAGCACTTAGTGCCAAGGAAGCAGCACAAGGGGGAGAACATCATCGGAGTGCTTCGTGCCAGGGAAGGCTTTTAAAACTCGGATGAGTCCTTCACAGTCCAAACTATCTGTTGTCTTTCTAGTGTACATCTGAAAAACTACCAACAAAAGCAATTACCTCTAGAGAAGTATTTAATTCCCAGCAATACATTTAAGTACTTTGCTATCGCTTTTTAATTGGAAAACATGCTACCAAGAACGTTTACTGCAGATTTTGAACTGACCCTGCCAGTATCAGAATGAGTCCCTCTGGGATTTTCACTTACTATGGTACAACTTTAACAGTCACAACAATTAGTACTTTTTAGAAACCAATTCTTCTGTACTCAGCATCACCTCAGAGCTCAGAAATAGTAGTCTTAGGTGTTTTGGAAAGTTTTACCAGCTTAATCATCACCCAGTGATGATCACCACCGGCTGATCCCAGCATATATACAGCACATGGGCATGCATCTGTTTATACAATGAGCTGTCTAACCACACAAGTCCACCTTTATTTCAGTGTGTTGTCTCTCTCAAGTTCCCTATGGCATGCAATAAACATAAGAAAATTCTTTATTCTGACTGAACCAGACAAATAAATGTGTGTATCCTGAATGAGAAAGCACTAGATGACAGATAACTCCTAAGCCAAAAATACACAGAGCATGAGGGACAATGGTCCGTTGGTTATTTCTTTGCTAAACCTTATTTTCTCAGTGACTAGAAACCAAACTGAGATGGATAAAATCTCCTATATTTAAGTTCATTCAGATCTGTTGAAGGTTTTTCTGTGTAACATACAGGACTTCAAAGTCCTACAGGTAATGTACACCAATTCACCCATTTCTTAAATTCAAATGGACATAATTTTGATTGTGGTAAACATAAGTAATACACCTTTTAAGTGACTTTCCCAGTTGGAACACAATAAATAAAAGCAGAATTCAATGCGCATTTATAGAATAGTGCCAATGCTGCAAAACAACCACCAGAAATCCACCCCGGGGGAAAGCAGTGCAGGGCATCCCAAAGGGAGCGGGCAGTGTCATTACAGTTATTGAAAACATTACACCTAAAGGGAACTGACAAGTCCTTAAAAATACGGAGTGTTGGCTTTAAGAGAAGGCTTCTTGCAGAGTTCAAATTTTTGTCATATGCCAAGCTACTGTGGAGAAAGAAAATTTAATACATTTTTTCTGTAAAACTTAGCCCCTACTGCCACCTGCAGTTCCCATAAAATGCACTCTCTGATTAAGCGTTTCCATTTCCAAGTAGAAGCTGCTGCACACCCCTGGGTACAAAACTGGGGTGCCATCTGAAACCAGGCAGCGGTAAGGATCGTGTTTTCCACAATTAACATTAAACCGCTTTGTGCTTGTTGTATGACAGCGGGTCACATTCTGTTCTCACTCACCCCCCCCAAAACCTACGAAAATACCACCAAACTCAGTGGGGATGCAGCCTAGAGACCTGCCAGGTTAAAGCTGTGGCCTTGCAGTGTTTCCTGTCCCTTGTGTAAGTGAATTGTGCATATTCACATATGCAAACCCTGATCTGTGCGCTCCTCGATTGCTTTCTCTGGCCTTACCAGTCTGGCGTGAATTTTGGCAGGGCCATCATCTCTTCTGCTGCACCTCTAGGACCTGCACCGTGTCCCTTGCAGCTCTCCTCCGCCAGAGCCAACGCAACACTGGCCCAAAACCACCTGTTGCAAATAAATAAATAAAATTAAGAACCACCAAAAATACTTTACTTGTTAAAAATCACTAACATACACGTAAGTGATCCAGTCATTGCTTCAGGGGAGACAATTTAATATCTAAGTGTATATATGGGCTCCTGTATGGTACAATTTGCATTTTGATTCCTGACACACCTGGAGAACAGTGCCTCAGCAGGCAGCTCCCCATGACCACACGCATGCTGGAAAGCACAAGAGGTCCCAGCAGCAGTTAGTACCAGAACCTCTTCTCCTAAACCCCACCCACAGTTATGTTTTAGAGGTCAATTAAGTACTTCTCTGTGGCAGGTTGGCCACGGCTGGCTGCCAGATGCCTACCCAGCTGCTCTCTCACTCACCCTCCTCAGCAGGGAAGAAAACATGGTGAAAAAGCTCATGGGTCAAGATACAGACAAATATAGATACAGACAGGGAGATCCCTTACTGATTACCATCACAGGTGAAACAGCTTCAACGTGGGGAAAATTAATTTCTTACCAATTAAACTAGGTTTGGATGGTGAGAAGCAAAGATAAATTACTCTCCCTTGCCCCCTTTTCCCCACCTCAGCCTCCCTCCTTCACTCCCCAGTCCTCTGCCTCTCCCCGCTCCTGGCGGTGTTTTCCCCTCCTCTCACCTCCGTCCCCCCGAGGTGCCACCCGCAAGGCCAAGGGGCTCAGTGGGGCCCAGTCACGGGGCTGCTGGAGCTGGCCGTGCCCCGCCTGGGGCAGCCCCCGCTTCTCCTCACAGAGACCCCTCAGCCCCGCTGCTGCCCGTAGGCACAGGCACCCCACACATTCCCAAAGGCAAAAATCAGGAGTAAAGCACGGGCATACAGTCTTCAGATACTCTCTTGGGCGCATGATCATGCGTCTTGTTATTTTAGGAGTAACTACGAAGCAGCATTGCTTGTGTGCGTAGGTGGCACAATCCCCATTGAGACAGCGAGGGCAAAACCACGCTCTGGCTTGGTGCAGAGAGGACGAGGCCGAACTGCCGCACGCCCACTCCTGCTAACCTTCACCGCCTGCTACGGTCAGCTGCCTTTAGATTTTTTTTTTTTTCATCTCTCCTCTCTCTGCGTGGACAAATCTGGCAATAATCACAACTGAACAAAAACCATCTCAAGGTTTTGTTCATTAACCACATGCTCAAAGCGGAGAGCAAGGCTTTACAAACCTGCTCGTGCATAAACACTCATTTTATAGCAATTTACTTTGTGTTCTCAAGTCATTTTCTTTCATCTTTTACTTAGCCCCTTCCTCAGTTGTTAAGTGGCTTCACTGCAGTTTCTTCAAGGTTTTCACGCATTTTATTGTACTTTCTTGTTTCCTTTCCCCCCACTGTTTTAGCAGGCTTTGGGCAAGCATAACTTTGTGCTTGCTCCACCGCTAAGCTGGCCCCAGAAACCTGAAGGCAAATATGTCACCCAGAAGACAGCAGCGAGCACTAGCATCCTCACCTTACTGCTGAAGCTCACCGAAACGAGGAGACAGCTTCCCTGGGAGGGGGGAAGGAAAGGGGATTGCACACTGTAAATGAGCAAGATTAGAAACACTAATCCAGCTGCCGCACACAAAGGCATCTGCAAGTTATCATCACTGTATATCACCCGTCAGGCGAAGCCACAGCCGGGAACAACGAGGAAACCAGAGTGAGGCAAGAGCAGGGATTTCATTTTGAAAGCAGTAAAACAAGGCGCAGAGATCAAGCCTGTGTCACCAGGACTCTCTGCAAAAGCCACATCTTGAGACTGACCTTTTTTTTTTTTTCCTCCCCCATCCCATCACACAGTCATTTCACAGTTTCATTGCGTATAATGCAATTATGGTATAGTGGAAAGCAGAAACCAAAACCACCAGGGAGATTTATTAATTGTAACCCCAAATAACTGCAGCCCGCCTGGGAAGGCGGCAGCCGTGTCCCCTCCGGAGCAGAGGTGAGGCACTGCTGCCAGGCTGCCGCCCCGACAGGACAGGACCAGCACCTCAGGGGGATCGCAGAGGCCAGACGGGAAGGTCCCCTCTACCTGGAGCGGGCAATTTAGGCTAGACTGGATAGACAGTCTCCCTGGACGCGTTTTAAAAATTCATGCTGAAAAACGTGGCTGTCTGGGGGAGTGTGTTTGTCTCTGGGAGTTTTAGCCCAGAAAAAAACTCCAAATGAAAACCATCTAAACCCACTACCATACACACACCAATATATGTGTACTAACATAAATAGAGAACCTTAATATTGCGAACATCTACAGCTAATAAACTACCTAAATGAAACCAACCATCCTCACATCTCAGTGTGGTAATATAAAGGTTCACGCCTCCCACTCAGGCTGAGGGCCCACCAGAGATGGAGCCCTCATCCATACTGCTGCCAGAGAAGCAGAAATCACCGGGCTCTTTTTTCAAAGCCAGCCAAATTTCCCCGCGGCTGTCCCAAAGCCAGAGGCCACCCTTCTTCTCCCTGCCTAGTCCTGCTTTGATGTGGTCAGAGGTGGGCTACAGCACCGGGGGTGGTCTGAAGGTCAGAAAGACTTTTACATCCCTTTTCATTTTTCAAGAACAAAGTTTCAGTGATAGATCACTTAAGTCATAGGGATCCATTTTGTTTTCCCTTGCAGTTCCATTAAAAGTCTATGCGTTTTAATGCTCTTCAACAAAGCCTCCAAATTATAGATCCGTGTTAGTAAGCACAAAGAGAAAACCCACCTTGCTGCCTTTTTGCTGTTCTTTCCCCAAACTCATTTAAATTACCTTAAGTTTTTATGTAACAAACGCAAGATGAAGAGACTATCACCACTCAGCATTAGCCTTCTGAAGCATAAATACATTAGCTAATGGGCTGTTCACAAGCTGCAATGGTCAATTAAACATACAGAAAACATCATCTGAGTGACAGTACAGCATCCCATCTTAATCTCATCAAGGCATAGGCAAACAAGCTCATCATAGTTTGCTTCCAGCCCTGCCACCCGCTTAAAGACAGAAAAGCCAGGTGAATTTTTCCCCAGCCCCTCTGAACTGAAAAGCTAATATTGTTTAGGGCACAAGTGGATTGATTAACTTTCAAGAACACTTAAGTAAAGACCAGACACTTAGTCAATATTATTTTGCTCTTTTAGCCTTGTCAGAGAGAAGTATAGAACTGCCTAAAAGGCACAGCGTAAAGTTTTATTTTCACCCTCTTTTATTTCATTGTAATTTGTTGCTCACAAAAAGACAAAGGAAAAAAAAGATTCGACTTTAATGCCATGTCCAGACCTCCATGGCTTGTACAGCAACAAGCATGGGGCTACCAGGAGCCCTGACAGGCAGCGTATTGGTTCAGGAGCACATCAGCAGGTGCCAGAGAAGTCCCTGTGCTTTGAGGACAGCGCACTCCCGTGGGCTCCACCGCAGATGCTGCGGGTGTCACAGGCAGCCGCCCCCACACACAAACAAACCCAGGCTGACAACGCCTGCTGGCACCAACCCGAACTCATCCTGCGGTCGCTCACCAGCCTGCAGACAGACATATATCCAGGAACAGGCTGCAGGGAAATCCGTGTGGCTATACCCAGGGCTGTTATTTTAGTCTGTTCGAGGTTTTTTGCTAACAATAATATGAAGGTGCCAGGGGAGCACTAACCATCATCTTCCCATTTTCCCATTTCCTCCCAGAATGGCAGCAATTCAGGGCTGGCATAGTCCCCATCCTAACACTTTGATCTCCCAGCCACATGCATCATTAGTTTCTTTGAGCAACTAATTGTCCCTAGAATAAGTTATTTAAACAGAAATTATTTCTGTAGCAACCAGCCAGGAAATGGACATGAGCTGAGCAAGGCCAGGGGACAAGAGCAAAGCCTGTTCCACCCAAAGGCCAGCTCTGGATTAGCCAGAACATGTGAGAAAAGGTGTTTTCTCCCCAAATGAGAGAGGCCTTGCCAGTCTGGATGCTCACCTGGCACAGCCATGGTGCTTCTCAATGCTGCGTTTGACAGCCCAGGCGACTGTCTTGAGCAGGACAGGAAAATTCAACGCAAAACTGAATTTCAATGCAGGACAGGAAAATTAAAGCAAGCTCACTTCACACAGTGCTCTCCTGGTTCAGGAAAACCCAGGACAGTTATAAATCCATGCAGTTTTAGTATTTTCAATATATGCTGTTGGCCATGGATGTCTGCACAAAGATAAATTCCAATTAGAGGAGGAACTGTTCTCCCTTTCTGGTATATACTTGTGCACACAAAAAGAGAGAACAATAAAAACTAGCTGTGTCAGGATAGAATAGACTTCAAATAAAAAAGCGCCATTTATTTACAATTGTTCATTGACTTTCATTTGATTTCATTACCAATGATCAGGATAATGCTCACTGATGACCAGGGAGGAAAGGGCATGATTTCTTACGTGAGCTACCCGATATTACTGTGGATTTCCACTTGTTGCCTGATACTACTGTAGGTTTCCAATCGCATGGCTGTGCAATTGTACGCAAGGGAAAAGGGACTGAACACGAACATACTCCAATATATTTATATGTGTACCAACGACGTGCAAAACACATCCTCTGGCAAGCAAGCATTACATTCCCATGAACACTCAGGCAAGCAAGAATGAACTAAAGAAATTTAACAAGAAAATCTGTGCTCTGCAAATCTCATACAGACAGCGATGAACAAATTCATTAGGACAGAAACGATGATTGTGGTGTGTATGTTATCGCTGCAAATACAGGTTTTTAAGCAGGAAAGACCTCCTTTCTCCAATACACAAACCACCTGGTGACAGCACATTAGAAAGCAGCCTTAAAGTAGCGTTCTCTGCAACATTCATCTACAGTCAGCATTTCCTTGAATGTTTTATACTCTACAGCACAGAAAATACAACCGTTTATTAAATAGGTAATGCTACAGGAAGTCCTGCAAAACCGAGGTCACCTGTCATCATGCCAGGCCCTAGGCGAAGGGGAGCACTGGCACTCGGGGATGAGGCGAGCGGGCACCGGGGTGGTGGCCGCTTCACGCTCCCCACACGAAGCCATCGCAACCCCCGCCCGCACTAATGCCTGTTTTCCTTGGTGCCTCTTTCTCGATGGTTCAAATTAAATTGAGTCTTAACACAAAACAGGGATTACAACAGCCCTTATTATGAGAACAGTGCAGTGCAGAGCCTTCCTAACCAAAGCATTACCCATAATTAAATGACAGGAATTAAACCTGAAGTAACGGACTATCGCAGAGACTTCGTACCTGACGACGCTGCCAGGCGCCAATCAAGAGGACGGTGACTGACAGGAAAACCAGAACCCACGCGCCAGAGCCTTAACCCACGCCGTGGTTTTGAGGCGACGAGGAAGGCGCGAGGGTTTATAGCGCCCCGGGCCAGCCGGCACCAGAACCCCTCAGCCACGGAGGGCGCCGGGACGCGGCGCTGACAGGACGGGACGGCCGCGCCCTCACGCTCGCGCGGTGCCTCCGGCGAGGCTGCCCCGCCCCGCCCCGCAGCGCCACCTTGTGGGCAGGCGGCCGCCGGGGGCCCATGGGGGGGCAGCAGAAGGGCGGGGCGGGGCCTGCCAGGCGGGGCACCGGAGCCGCCCCAAGTAACGCGCCGCCGTCACCTCCTTCGGCCATTTGAGTTTATGTGGGAGCGCTGTGGGGGCGCTGGGACTCCTGCCCCCGCCCGCGAGCCCGGCCGACAGCCACCGGGTGGGGCCGCGGCCTTCGCGCCCTCTTCTGCTCTCCTCCGCGGGAGCCACCGGCCCCGTTCCGAGGTTCCCAGGGGAGCCCCGGAGACCCGTCTCGGAGGGCCTCCATCCGCCCGCACGCACCCCTTCTCCCGCCAAAGGCCGCCTCTGGAGCAGGTGCTAAGAGCGACCCCGCAGCCTGGAGCACCCGCCGAACGCTGGTCTTGCTACATCAAAAAGTTCTGCTTCGGGTAACAACAGAAAAATTTAAATAGCAAAGAATTTCCAGCCTTTACCAATTCACACGAGACTTACACCATTCAGCTGCAAATTCTGAGCAGGATCCACTCTCCCCCCACCTTTTTTTGTTTCTTAACTGATCTGTTAATTCAATATCTCACTACGACTTTTCCACAGTAGACTTACGGCTTAAAACCACAGCAAGCTGTCCATACCTATATGTTAACATACAAGCGTAAGGTACTCGTACAAGAAGCAATTTTAAAAAATCACATATATCTTGCACGATGCATACCGTAAACCTGCAAGTGTAATTATATATAATTAGTTGCATGTTTGTAAACCCAACAGTTTAATCATGTTTAATTAACCACATTGTAATTGGAACATTTGATAGTTAAATGTTGTCTTGCTAAACTGATGAACACCTGGAATGTGTAATTAGTTCCACCACCAATAAATTAACCTTAACTAAAATCTGTCATTAGTAATTATTTTCCTTCCTTCCTGGTAGACCACTAGGATTAAAGATAATAAATAGCCAATTCAGATGCATAGCAATTTGTTAAGACCATGACTGCACAAGCCCTCCTGCTGCCAATTTTACTTTTCTGTGATACATTCTTCAACAGAGATGACTAACCACTGCGTAAATCATTGGTTTCCCTGGCTTTTTCATTTCCGAAACTCATTTTTACCTGTGTTGGGTTTTTTTTGGTTTTTGGTCTTGTATTTGGGTTGGGGTGGTGTGCGTGCGTGCGTGTTAAGAGCTACCAGGTCAAATGTAAAAAGTTACCTCCAGGTGAGGAGCAGGGAGAAATGATCACCCCCTCAAGCAGCCAACTACTCTGAGCGCAAGAAGCTGCTGGTTACAAGATTTTTCTGTGCTGGCCCTGCACCTACTCGTACCCAGAAGGCCCCTGAGGCAGCACAGTACAGGGCACACACACACACACACACATCGCTCCAGCAAGAACATTTCCATTTCTACACCTACAGGATGCTACAACAGCTGGGACAAACTCTGCAAACCGCAGCAGAAGTAACTTTCTCTGGAGCTAAATACCAAGAAATTGCTCAGTGAAAGCGCAATCCCCAGGAAAGCTCAGGAATTCGGCAGAGCAGAGCAAACGAGCAGCGGTAAGATGCCCGGTGAGGCTGGCCACTGCAGCTCCCGTGCCGGGGAGCAGGGCCATCGCAAGGGTAGCAGGAGGTGGAGCTGGTTTCCAGCTCTAATCCCAACCATCCGCATCACTACACCCACAGGGGAATCTGTCAGGAAAATCTCGGCACTGAAAACACCCCTCAAATCCATCAAAGCAGCTTAGGAATTCAACACTGAAGAGCTCAGAGCTCTCCTCTAGTTAAAGGGAAGGTTGGACTATCATCTTCTCAGACGTAGCCAGGGACACGCTCCTGCGAGTCAGAGTGGTCACTGACTCCTGACAGACGCTATGGCTGCTGGTTTATCAGCAGCTCTTAGCACAAGTAAAACCGGGCACGTGCCTTATGCAAGCACTTCGAGCCGGCTGCTTACCCATTTCAAGGCACACAGACATAGAAAAATGAGAAGCCCTGGAAAAGCGTCCATTCACAGAAATAATTGCAACATTTTCAAAAGAAAAGAAACTAGACAACACTAAATATATAGCATTAAACTGCAGGGTGTATCTTTCGGTCAAGCATTCCTATTCGCTGTCATTATTCACGATCATTGGTATCATCTCCAGTGGAATCGAGAGGCAGCAAATCTAAAACAATAAAAGGAAACAAACATAATGCAATGACAGACTGCTGAACTGTCATATGATAGCCTTCAAATCGAGATCAGGAGGCCTTAAGAAAGGATCAGACATTTGTATGAGCAATAGCATACGCTATCATAAATATTAAAAAATGCTTTGAAACAGATGAAATACCTCTGGAGCTGCAGCAGAAGCCTGGTGGAGGGAGTTGGGTGTAACGTCGGTGCTGCCGGGCTTCTTGCAGCCACGTTCAGAGCCAACTGTCACTGAATTTTGACATCAACATTTATAAACCTGACTAACCATGAGATAAGAAAAGAAATGGCAATTTCTTTCAACCTGGACCCATCTGGAGTAACTCCATTTCGTGTACACAGATTCTGGTTTCCTTAGGTGTGCCAGCAGTGTCCTGCAGTCTCTCTCTTTTCCTTTGCCCATTGGTACAGAGAGGCGAGAATTCAGTCAGGCCCTGCACCACTGTGGATGGGGTAGTAGAGGAAAAAGTGCAGAGAAAGGTTGAAAATGATGTGAGTGAGGCTGTGACAAACAAGAAATGAGGTGGTGCAGATGCAGAATCTCTTTGAAAAAGAGTTTAAAAAACCATGCAACCACCAGTTTTTCCTGAAGCCTTTCGTAACAGGGACACTCAAATACAGCCAACTGAGTGTTGGCAGCACTGCTACCTGGCAGGCAAGAGCCCAGTACAGACATTTTCAGCCCAAGTGACTGAAGTTATTGAAAAAGTTAGAGTCGGCCAATGTATTCAGCCTTACCTGTCGTTAGCACGACTACATTGCTACTACATGGGAAGATGCCGCTTAAGCAGTTTCACACGCCTCTTTCTTAGGTGAAAAGCCAACACAAGCCATCAGCCTGCACAGCTTCAAGTCTCTTTGGACCACTACAGGAACCCACACTGCCAAACCAGCCCAGGCAGAGCCATACTGTGCTTTCATAAGCTATGAAAATTGCTGCAACATGCTCGTTTTCTGGTTTAGTTATCCCAATACCAGCTTGTTTCCTAAACCAGAAGACTACCCAGAGGCAGAGGGAGTTCATCTGATATAGGAAGCATTGTAACTATTTAATATCAAGTTAAAAGGAGCCTGGTGTAATTCAGGATCACACCACAAGCATGCAGGAGTTGGAAACACAGTCTGATTCCCAAACCTCCTCTGCTACTTTTCAGCCACGCTGCCTTTCCCCCCTCACAAACATCTCCAGCTACTGTGGTCTACCACCCTCCTCAGGTGGGCACAAACACTACTCCCACGTGACAGAAACGTGACAGCCCACACGTTTCTTTACAGATTTGGAAGTCTGGGTAAAAAGACATTCTGCTACTACAAGAAAAGATCATCCTAGATTTACATACAGTTTGCCTGTAGCTGTACATCTGTCCCCTATTTTCACAAATTTAACTCTAATGGGAGGATTGCATCTATCAAAACTCATCTCTAGGAAATTTTACATCTCCTGTAGCAAGTGATACAAAGAAAGATGACCTTTCCAACGAACTGCTGATAACTCACTGCATGGAAAAAATTAGCTCTCTTGCATGCTGTAATACACAATGCAGTTATTTGCCTCAAGCAAACCAAAAATTGAATGGCAGAACCAGCTGGTTACTGATGGTAGTGTGAAAAGTTCACCTCCTCCTTTCTCCGCTGCTTAGCTGCAAGAGTATTAGTCAACAAAGCAAAGGATTATTTGTACTTCACTCTGCTCAGATTAAAAAGGATAAATTCTAAAAATGAATCCATAGCCCTCACTTCAAGCAGTAACATACAGCGCTCCAACAAAGGAGGAAACGGCTTTGATGAAACATCAAATGGGATGATGAGAAAGATCACCGAGATGAGCTTGACATGAATATTGGGCCAAGTTTACTTTCCGGAAAAAGGAACTCAAGCCCTGCCTTTATACCTGACCTGATTTTTAACATGGTGTGGTGGTGTGTCATCACTGGCTGATGACAAAATAAAGCAGAGGATATTGGCCAGCCAGGGAAATGTAGATTCAGACCAAGCCCTGTTGCGTCTCCCTGCCACGTCAGTGACCAGGAGGGCTGTGCAACAACAAAACATGAAACAAAATACAAAAGATGGCATGAACTGGAGGAGGAATGGGAAAATATTTTTGAATATTTACAATTGATATTCTTCCCCTGACAAGGGGAAAACTGGGGCTTAAGCAAACCTAACCAAGAATTAAACGATAAATATTGCCTCGTGACAGGGAAATGGCATTAAAACGTAGGCGGCATAAATGAATGTTGAAGCTTCGCCTCTGCACAGCACTCTTAGCACCTAAAACAGAAAAAAACCCGGCACTCCGTTGGGAAAAATACAGTAAGATTAAAGGTGAAATGCAGAAAGGAGTGAAAAAACTGAAATCAGTTCAGACTTCACTTCTGGACAACCTGCCAGTATCACAGATGTATTTAAGGACAGTACAAAGAGGCCAACCCTTACTTCTGTTGGCTTTGGGGTTTTGTTTTGTTTTTTTTCTAAGCCTTGAGATTGGCAGCTGAAATATAATAAAATCCAGAAAGCAGCAGAATTTTTTCAAATGCCAAAGTAAAAAGACTTCAAATCAGTTTAAAAATAGATAAAGAGAAATAAAGGCAATTTCACAACCAAGTGCTAAAGCACTAAAGACATTGTTCTAACACAGAAACAGATGAACAGTGCAGATGCAACATCATAATCAAATTTCGACACACAAATAAAGCACAGGGGAAGAGCTAAAAGTGATACTTAAAGATGGGGATTGTGACCTAATGTGTATAATTAAGCCACTTAAATTAACTTAGCTCCCTTTGTTCTTTTTACAGAGAAATGGAAAGCAATACATAATAGTCCCACACTGAGTAAAGAATTTATTAGGGCATTCCTCCCCAAAACTGCTTTGTCTTCATTAAAAAAAACGGGGACAAGAGTTGCTCTAAGTGAAGAATTTCTAATTCTACAAAGTCAAAAGCTTTAAGGGAAGGTATCTACTCCAAAAAAGCAGTAATCTGAGCAAAAATGCTGCCTTTTCTGATTTGCTGTGACATACACAGTAGTGAATGACACAGGACTTTAGGACCTTGTAAGATATAATGCACTGATTACATTAGTCCAACTGAAAATATTTCTAATACAGCTGCAAATCATTTCCTTATTTCTAAACATGTAACTGGAAAAACACTTCTTTTTTCCAAACAGCATTTTTTTTAATCCAGCAATAGCAAAACGCAGCAAGGATATATAAAGTAAAAAGTCAAACAAGGTATTAAACCGAATTGGAAAGATAAGCAGCAAAAATGGAAGTCGATGTTTCCATTCATATTCTCTTTTGGATCTTGGAGACGAAGTACCAAACCAGCTCCCCCACTGGCCTACACTCACAAAAAGAGCTGCAGGTACCACGAGGCACGCCGGGGCTGCTGAAAAGACCGTTAATAACTTTATGGCACACACAGCTTTCTGGTCATCAATCCACCGAATTCACAGAAGTCACCCCAGGCAAAGACTTCATTAATTCCAGGTCAAATAAAGCAGAAATAAGCATGTTCAAAATGTAAATGATCTTTTTGTTGCCTGATTTTCATGTAATGTGGAATAAAAGGCAGAGGAAAAATGCACTGATCGAGCCTGATAGATGTAGCAGGAGGGAGAAAGAGACTCGTACCACATAGTAGTACCTTTACGATTCTCCTCTTCCAGAGTCTTGTTCTCTGCTTTGGGAATACAACTTTATATCATTCTATTTCTTATTAAATTTTATTTCTAGTAATAAAAACATTGAAGTCAACAGTAACAAAACTTGGTCTTTACCATATCCCTGCTGACCCAATTATCCTTTGAAGAGGTATAATCAGTCACTATGGTTATAAATGTTAATGCAATGGAAGGCATTAATATTCAGCGAAAGAAATTCACAAACTCAGTTCTAATCCTCACAAAAGTGAAACATTACAAAAACGATGAATAAATACATGATCAGAAGATGAAAGTTTGCAGGATATTCTATAGGCTGTTTGTCATCAAGCTTCAGCCCCAGAGGTTAAGTAAACGCACGTGCAATCCACATTTATGTCAATATTATCTAAATGTTGTTCTGACTGCAAATTGATTTTCACCCCTTGGGGACCTGATCAGGCTATTTGTAAAGCAGGCATGGACTGATACACCTCCACACAGCACAGATGTCAGCGAGGCATCCAGGCAGAGCAACCTGCGTGAGCTTATGCACACACCTGTGTGTGTATAAGTGCACACACACTTGCACGGGTGCGTCTTCATTTGCGGAACTATTGTTTAACTATGGAACTTGCTCAAAATACAGAGGCCTTTCAGTAACCTTTTGCTATCAGATGCATTAGATAAAGGGCCAAAACCAAAATGATACAAGTATTCTTCAAACAGCCTGGGTAAACATCCTGGAAAAAGCAGCACTTGTAATACAGATGTTAAATAATTTTCTTTTTAATAACAAAACTGTGTTGGCCATCAGAAAACTAACATTTGTAATGCATCTATTCCAATGCAAATATATTAACTGTTAAGCAAACACATTCCCCCCCCAAGAATTTCCAATTCGTATGTGAAATGTATTGGATTACATATTATGACATATACTATACAATATGACTCATGTTCAATAATTTCTAGTTCCACATGTACAGCTAGAACTTAATAACCTTTGTCTAAAAGGTTACTCATCCTCTCTCTTAAATGCCCCTCTTAAAGGCCTGACATCATTTTTCCAATATAGTATTATTTTTAACTTTACATATCTTTTCAAGTACAACTGTATTAAAAGATTACTTACTCCCACAATAAAATCCATGTTTTATTTCTTTCAGATCTCCTGTTCAGGTTTCTTACGCTAGACATACTAAGGCCAATAACCCATAAAAATCTTTGGTCTCTTCACACTGTGAGGTATACTGTAATTTAGAGGCAAAAAACCCTGTAGAGAAAATTAGCATATACAGGATGCTGTTACTTTTCACGATTACAGCTTCCCTGAATATATAAGGCCATCTAAATTTTAAATTATACACATCACTTCAATTACAACATTATAGCTTAATCTGAAGCCAGCAATTACGTTTTGTAAAATAAATTAATACTTCGTTTTACGAAGCCGTAGAGAAGTCCAAACATCCAAAGTATGCTTTTGTTAAGTCGTTAAATTAATGCAGATTTGTCACCTCTTTTCTCACAAGCTTTGATCAACTTCTTCCATCTTCTCAATTTGCCTCCACATAAAACCGTTCAACATGCTACAAACAGCATTATACATGAGTCCTCCAACATTTCCAGTCGGATATCCAGAGCAAGACTCTGCCCTTCAACTGTTACAGCACCTTCTCAATGGAGGCTTCATTTTCCACCACAGACAGGCCTTCTGAAACTTAAGTGTTTTCTTCTAACTGGTTTGCCTGTCAGACAGAAGAAAAATAATTACTGAAAAACAGTTTACATGTCTTATTTTTCTTGTCCTATTTTATAGGCTAATATTAAATGTGAAAACCAGAATTCATTGATTTTTTGAAAATTAGAAGTTAAATGATATTAGAAAAGCTGAATTTTTTTTTTTCTCCGTTTCAACTGAATGCAGTATTACTATGCATTAGGCATAAAAAGAAAGCAAAATAGTGTGTAGTATGATTAAGCTGATTAAGTACAATAATTACCAGATAATTAACAAGCTAGCGTATCAAGAAAAACGTAAGAAAACCATATATTCTTTTATATCTGCACTAAGCTTGCTTAGTTCTAAGCTAACAATTCCTTTCCTATAGGAATTTCCCTCCCTTTTAAAAGGAATTCTTCTGGGAAGCCATCCCCAAACTTAGGGTTATACTTCACATTTTCTATTCTATTGCCTGTTGAAACAAACAAGACTTTCATTTCCCACTTCAAAAGTTTTATTTGGTGTATATCAACAACAGGAAAACACTTTAAATGCTCTAACCCAGAAGACTAATGAAGGATAAAACACTTCCTCAGATATATACATTTTGGATTATGTTCCACTACAAAACATGACAAAAAGGCACAATCCACTATATGAAAAATATATCTCGTTGTTTTACTGTAAAAGCACAGGAATGTTGCTGAATGTATTGTCCCTGATTATTTTAGGCTGCCTTTCCGAAATTTGTTTTCCTTTAAGGAAACAAAATAGTATTCATTTACATATAATTTAATAAATACAGGTGAAGGCTGTTAGGTTTTTTGTCTTTAAGAGCCAAATAAAGAATAAATTTAATCTCCACTGAATGTGAGAGAAAGATGGCTTCAAAAGCTTCACGCACACATTCATTCATGCACAATCTAAGCAATATGCACTAAATCATGACTTGCATAAAATAGAGAGGAAAATAATGCAAAGCTACAGTAAAAAAATATTTACTCTGCCTCTTTGTTTTTAAGCACTTGGTATTTGGGACTCTGGAGATCTTCAATGCTCTCAGCAATCGGCTTATTTAGTGTTTCTGGCAGAAGGAGAGTCAGGAATCCCGCTGACAGGCCGCTGATTCCAAACACCACGAACGGTACAGAAGGACTAAGAGATTTCTAAAATTAAAAATCAATAGTAAAAACCCAGCATTGTTTCCTGCTCTTAAAAATATACCCTCCATATGAACTGCAGTCAAACCCAAGAGACTACAACTTTTTCACTCCAGCAATTTGTGCAATTATCCATATACTGGTAGAACAAAGAAACCCAATAAATGTCATTTCACAGAAACAGCTTCATATGAAAACTTTGTTTACACACCTAAAGACTCAGATACTGAGTGAGCCTTACCAGTACCGAATGCATTATATGACAATCATTTCACTAACAGATGAAATATTAACATAACACAGAACATTAGACGATTTCCAAAAAGGATAAAATACTAGGTATTTTTAAACATCTTGTTTATTAATTCTTGAAATTGAGGAAGTTATTTAATTTTTCATAAACCCAAATTTTTTCAAGGAATATAAGCGTAAGTGGTACCAAAATCAGCAAAATGCTTTTGAGAGAATTTAATAAATCTGAGTTACAGAAAAAGTAGAAAATAGTCTTACCATAGATGGCACAAATGGAGCCAAAATGCCGCCAAATCTGCAAGACATGGAACAGACACCCAAGCCAGCATTTCTGTTTCAAAAGATGAAAGATTTGTAGTTTCAGAATACACAACTGAATCATGCATGAACATGTGGTGGCACTGTTAGAACCAACTTACACTTTTTTTTTTTTTAAAAGTTACCAATAGTCTTTATTTACAAAAAAAGAAGTTTTTAAAGACCTCCAGCAGTTACTCCAAAATTTTCTACAACTAGCTGCTAGAAAGGTAAAGCACATCCTTTCAAACCCTAACAAAAGCACTCTGTTGTACAATCCTTTGCAAAAGTTTGAACAAAGAGAGAGGTTTTCCAACCTGCCACATAGGGCAATTTAATTGGACATCCCTGCGCTTGATAGGGAAGGATTTCAAAATTGGGCAGAATCTTCAGACAGAAGAACCCGAATGGTATCTCCAGCTCAGGCCCTCGCAGCAGCCTCTCTTCTGCCCCTCAGGTGGCAGAGATGCGAAGTCAACGCTTACCTCTGAACAGAAAATAACTATTTGCCACTGTGAAGCTTGAAAACATCTGGCCAGATGTGTCACTAGAGGGGCTGCTCCCTTCAATTTTCAGACAAGTTTAAAACAATCTCATCTAGACCGCGATGATCAAAGCATGGGTTAGAACAGCAGGATTGTCTTCAAAGACAGTTACAAAAACCCCCAAAGCCTTTCATTTCCTGATCAAATGCCAAAATCTTCCATCTCTGTATCACTCCTAAATACGGTGTTTTACAGCCCTTTTAGAGACTGACATTGGCATCAGTCATCAGTGAGACAACAAGAACCAGTTCATGGTGGCTGTTCTCCCTGCGTCTCTCGGTTGCTTCCCCTCATTCATCATCATCCTCAGTCACCCCACTGAGCTGAGCTGCTCCCACTCACCCCGTTTCCTTTTCCTCCTCCAAAGACAGGAAGACGGTGACAGGATTAAAGACGACAAGCAGAGAGGTGACACGGGTCACTACTATACCAAAACCACCCACACCTCCACGTCCCTTCCTAATGGCCCTTTGCACAGGTCAAGGGAAACAGATAATGGAAGGAGCTGATGAGAAGGCAGACTTTGGTGTAAAAATAAACAAAGCAACCTCTTCTCTCAGCAGATCATCTTGGGAAAAGGAAAATAGCAACCCACGCTTCCTCACATTGAGGCAACATCAACCCAAACCCTGCAAGACAAGGCCAAGCACCTCCCCTATCAACAAAACCCCTGAACAGATGAGAGACACCAGTCCATGCGTGAACAGTTCTTTTAGAAGCATCCTTCCCACAGACCCTAAGCCTGTCAATATCCAGAGGTTTGCTGGCTTCTTTTTTTCTGCTGAGAGGAAGTGAGGCAAAAGGTGATCCTAAATGCTAATTGTTTAACTTCAATTCCAATGCAAAATGAAAGCAGTTTTTACAAGCCTTTAGAGTACAATTAATCCAGAATTCAACAGAGTTTGAGTCGTGCAGGACAGTGTCACGGTATCCAAGAGGAAACACGCGTTATTGCCCGAGAACTATTAGTAAGTGTTCTTGAGGTGCTGCACTGCCGACAGCTGAGCACCCGCCGCCTGTCTCACCTTACTGCCCCACTTCCACCGCGCTCACTAGAAGACCTACTAAACCCGACTGGCTGCACACGCTCCTGCCATCCCACGGAGCACAGCGCTCAGCCAGCGCCAGCCAAAATAGCTCTACAGCCGGGGTAATCGCATCAGCCCGGGGCTTTGCTCAAGCCCATTAGTCCCACTGCAGCTGCCTGGCAATTACACGTGCCACGCGGCACTCCTCTAGCCACGCTGGGCAGCCCTGCGCAGATGCAAAACCTTCTCTGCTGCCGGCACTGGCAGCTCTCACATTGCACCAATGCTCACCAAGGATTGTTGTTCAACAGAGAATTATGGAGAGTTCCTTGCAAAGAAAGCCAGAGATCAAAAGGGTAAGTAAAAAGAAGTAAAAACTTACCTACCACCACTGACCTAAGTAAAAATAAAAGTTTCCCCAATGTGAAAATAAGCAAATAAGCTTTCCAATGCTATCCTAGACAGCCCAATGGCCAATGAGTTTGTTTTTACATCTATATTACTACAGCTATGATTACATTTTGTTTCCAAAGACAACCTTCCTTTTTGTCCAAAATGCAACAGTAGTGATGTTTTCTATTTTTAACTTTTTTGCTCCCCAGTACATATTTTAAAGACACATTAAAAAGGAAAAAAGCCCAAAGCATGTACACACTCTCCAGCTTGCAGCAGCTCGTTTCTAGCATGAGGTGTATCTGTCATTCCTCCATGTACCAATTAACTTAATACGCCTAACCGTCCTCATGCTTAAAGTAGTAAGTAGGTTTAAATAAGGAGCAGTAATACCGAAGACATTTAATTTTTCTGCAAAACATCCCATTGAAAAAAAAAATAGAAGGAAAAAGTTTATTCCGCCTCCTCTCCCCTGTCTTTAAATGGTGCATGTCTCATCAGATGGCATGCCTAATCTCCGCTCTCAGAGCAATGCCAGGATCACTACAAAGCTTTGCAGAGACCACCAGATGGTGCTGATGCTTTGCTTGAAATTCAACACTTGCCCATCACTGCTTTCCTTGCATGAACTGTAATATTTGCAATTAAAGCGCCAGAGAGATATCAAACAAGTTAACTGTATAAATTGCCACATGAGGAATTTTCATATGGTTTAACGCAATAGTTTGCCATATTATTAAACACAAATTGTCCGATAAAGTTGCTGATTTTCTAAACTGTCTTTACTCTTACATCTTCTCCACTGGCAGTCTGTATCTTTGATATATATAGTCAAAGATATATACTTTTGAGCCAGAATATTAGTGCAGATTCTCAAATGAACATTTTCAGATTTAATTCTCTTGATTCTCAACTCCAGAAAAACAGAGGGGACAGGAAAACAAAAGACAAACCACCCACTAGAAAAAGAGACCTTAAAGAACACTAAAGTTTGGAGAGGGAGAATGTAAACAACCCCCCACATCCAATTTCAGTCAGCACGCTTGGGACTTGCATATTAAACCTAAACCTTTGCCAAGAATCACAAGCACAGTATGTAGAAACAGTCAAACCACCTCCATCCTCACAAGTTTTATTGCAAAAACTGCGTTCACAGTCTAGCTTTTATGCCTCCGTAACATATGGGAAATTGTGAACCTCAAAAGAAAAAAAAAAAAGCCAATCCAAGGAGTCACTCAGATTTCTCCCCCCCAAAGCCCTCAGTGTCCTGGAATCAGGTGACTTATGTCACCATCCTAATTACCTCTACAGTGCTACAGGACACATCCCCCAGCCAGGACACCTTCCAACTCCACGTCAGCTTTCGACTTTCCTGCTCTCTCAAAAGAGGGCTCAATTTTTGCAGTAGTTTTGTAGTTGCTATTCTTGAGCAACTAGTGCAATATGGCTCAAATTCTGAACACGTACTTTGAGTACCACTCAGACCACCACGTGGAACCAAGATGCGGGGAAAGAAGAGGAGGGACTGCGTGGTATGGTATTTTCCTATCTCAGGTTTATCCTGGGACAACAGGAGAGAGAGTAACCTCTCAAAGTGTTGGTGAGAACTATGAAAAATAAACTAAGGTTTTAGCCCACTTGTTCATGAATTAAATGGTGTCAAGCAAATTACTGTCATACAGAAACTACTAAAGTTAGTTGCATTATGAATATTTAATTAAATAACAAAGATACAGAAAAGCACTTGTTTTTCAGGAGGCAAACATAATCATATGGGAGATGTAAGTATACAGAAGAACTGTAAATAGCCTTTCTGCATAGTCTATGATTAAGTTAGCATACACTTCCATTGCATCATTATGTTTGGTTTTGCACCCTGTAATTTTACTCCCCCAAATCAATAGTAGAAACAAGAAATACGGCACCTAGCATTGCACTGTAAGACGTTGGCTTTCATATTTTTATTCTGGATTCAGACCTAGAGGAAGTTGCCACAAACAGCCCGGGAAAGTGCATTGGTGCAAAATGTGTGACTAATAGAAAAGGCCTTTCAAGCCCTGGCAAGCTGCCTTAATTACAGAAAGAACTCGTATTGACATTTCAGGTAAAAATAATTACAGATAAATATTAAAAGCACACCAGCAGTCAGTACTGCTGTGCGTGAAAAGTATTTTCATTTACCCAGAAGCTCTGTTGAATTACCTCAGTACTGTTGGGTATAGTTCAGATGTATAAATATACACGATGTTGAAAGCAGCGCTGACCATCATTTTTCCACACAAAGCTAACAAAGTGGGACTGAGGAGCAGACCTTTCAGGAAAGAAAAAATAAGCTGTAAGCATAAATAGTCCGTTTTCTTACTGTTTTTACACAGTGTTGAAAACACCCAGTACTCTTTAAGAGACTGTCACACAAAGACAATGTTTCATCTGTATGTTTTTCAACTATAAGCACAAAAGCAATTTTCTCACTCCTCCATCACTCTAAGAGCGAGCATAAGAATAGATACGTAAAATTGTATTTAGGACCAAGAAAATCCGCCCCATTTGCGGGGAAAGTGTAAAATTATCACATCCGCAGAAGGAAGGGATAACACTTCCAGCTCTGCAGTCAGAATACCTTACCAGGCGACTGCATCTTTTGACGAGCACAGACAATACAACCTCCTTGACTAATTTATTAGATTAAAACTATAGAACTTGATTCACCTGAACAGTTTATTTGCTCCCCAAGGACATCCTGTTGGGCCTTAAAATGCAGCAGCTCTGTAACTGGAAAGAATAAATGCTAATGCAACCCGCTTTACTAACAGACGGTCTTTACTTGGCTAAACTGAAGTGTGGTTCTTTTAAAGTCCAAAAGAAACCTGGCTTTCATTACCCTGATTTTGGATATGGTTATGTTTGCACCATCCATTTTAATAAAAAGATAATTTAATATACTTTTTTAAGCATGAAAAAAGAACGAATGCTCTGATTAGCTGTATTTCAGGTTCTCTTTCTCAGCACTGAGTTCAGCATGTTTTGGTTTGGATCAAATGATGTTGACTAAGTAATGGGAAAGTCTGATTGCTTCTCAATTGCTTTTCTTTTAATTTTGCCCTCGAATATTTTCAGTTCTATTCATCTGATCACGTCAGATTCTATTTCAGCTGAAGCAGAAATTCATTTGTACACTAACTGAAATCCAGAAACTTGATTTAATTTCTTTAAGCACGGTGCATTTTTGCAGTTATTTCTGTAATTCATGCAAAACAGATGCAACATTTTCATCCAAGTTCTCCTTCTGCTCAGTAAGAACAGGAGTATTGCATACAGTTGCCAGATGCAAAGGTGTGAATCTGGTCCTCAGAGCCCTACCGGGTGCAGTCAGAAAGCTGGGACATCCCTTTTCTTCCATCAACCAAACATGAAGCAATGAAGAAGAGATTTGTAATTCTCAAATGTGTTTTAAAACTTGTGGTTTCCCTCCCAGGGAGACTTCAATTGAACACTGCATATCCATGTATTAGAAACGTAGCGTTAGTGCACTTGGGAAGTTTTGGTCTTACTATCAAAACAGAAGAAAGAGTCTGTCTAGACAAAGAAATTAAATTCATTCCCGAGCTTGAGTGCTAAAGTGCACCGTCTTCTCCAGGTTCCCTCCCTCGGGGAAGGCTGAAGGCTGGCCACGTGGGGAATTACTGCGGGATTAGAAGCACACTGGAAATTCGCTGCACATCAGCTTCTTTGCGTAAGCAAGCCCAGACACAGTCGTTATATTTTCCTCAGTCTTGGAACATGTTTTAGCAATTCTTGCACAACACTCCACTATTTTCTTTACATATATAAAGCAAAACACCATAAGGATGAATACGCTTTCTCCTATGGGGATTCTGGTGACCATTTATAGGTCATTCGCTAGGTGCAGCCAAGCACATCCATGCAGCACCTTGAACACTTCCATTATATCTTGTCTAACGCCCTTTCACCTGAACATCCAGTAGCAATGGTACAGACACGATTCTGCCTGCAACGGTACAGTCAGGGGAACGGTTTCAAATTTTGGTAAAAGGCAGAAGTTGTAAGGTCTTACTAAATTCATGCATTTGAGTTTTATTGATACGGAATAATCTTCCATTAATTGATCTTTTGAATTTAAGGAAGTGGGGGAAAATGGTAACAAACAGTGCTGATGTTTAAGAGCTTCTAGAACAGGAGTTACAAGTTTTAATGCCATCACTGCCATGAAGAGTCTCATTTACAGTGCCATTACATAGATTCACCTGGCTCTCATCGTCGTAAGTAAAAGTTCACTTAAACAGTACTTTTGAAACTAAAGAAGTCTTTAAATTTACTTCAGAAAAAATATCCACCAAGAAAGGTTAGTTCTCAACAAAAGGAAATACCCAACATTAACAAAAGCTGAGACAATTAAAGAACTGTAAATTTTCTTTCCTTCTTCGATGGAAAGCATATCAATGAAAGTCAGTTATGTGTTATGTGTTCAGCACAAGAAGATTCATCTAAAAGAAAATTCAAATCTAGTTACCCCTAGACTAGAAGCCTCCTTTGCTTCCTGTAGCATAAAGCAGACACAAAATGCAGAAGATGTCTTTGTGCTTTACAGCAGCTTTTGAAATAAAAGATTACAGCTCCATTCCCCCTCCGCTGCTACTCTCCATCACCATCTTCCAATCTGATACACAAATTAATGAGTTCTAAGTGATAAGGAAAGATGGAGCTGAGGGATGTATAAGTTTTTACTTAACCATTGAGAGATTTTTAGTCTCAAATTCAGTACACATCTTTAAAAAGTGAAGTGTTCTTGGCTTATTCCACAGGGGAGATGACTTGGATCAGATTCTCATTCACAAGTTCACAGAGTTATTTAGAAATCGAGTGAAGGTTACAGACGCAAGAGGCAAGTGCCCAATATCTCATTAAAATCTTAAATCCCTTGTAATAAAAATCAAGGCTCTTGTCAATCACTCTGAAGAATGCAGACTTAGACAAACATAAGAAGTGTTCTCCTTAGTAACAGGAGGGTCAGATTAGAGATGCAACAACCCTCATTTCATCCAGCGAAGTGACTCATCTTCATCAAGCTTGGAGCTGAATTTCTTTCTACTTAACTGACACAGATCACGCTGGGCCAAGAACCAGCTTTACTCTTGCCGCAATAGAAAGTTAGACATTTTACTGGGATTAAAGTCAACTCAACTGGAAAAGGCAGAAGATTTCCTGAAATTTTGCAACTCTTCAGGAATTGTTTACCCTATCCTGATTAGTCACTACTGCTTTTCTTTCATTTTGTTTTAAAATGTACAAAAAGAAGGAGAAAGAGCAAACTTGTTGGAACAAAGGAAGAAATAGTCTCAATAAAAGGAGCGACGAAACATCTGAGGACTTGAATTAACACAAGCATGGCAAATAGGATTACAGGTTATTTTCCCTCTCCTGTTTTTCTTTGAGACTTTTCTGAGACCAATTTGAAATGGATGCCAGACAGCATTTATAACTGTTAAGGATAAACACAACCTATAGTTGTAATACATATATAGTTGTAATCACATCGCTGGTGCTCCTGAGTCAAAACACTGTTAAAGCTAAAACATCTCTACTGAAGCAGTATTAAGAAAAATACAAGCAGAAAGCAGCCACTTCTATTTGTTAGTGTCATACAGACATAAGTTTTCAGTAGGTAAAATAAATATTAGTACAGAAAAACTGTACTTGAAATAGAAAGAAAAGCGAAAATACAAAACCAAACATATGCGAATGTCACTGACAATGTTAGGAAAAGCCGTCTCTATGATGTCCGTATTACAGTTCTGACTTCCATTTCTAATTTTCAAGTACAACATAATTTTCTAAAGCTTTTTAGTGTTTGGGGTTTTTTTAATGATGAATTACACTTCTAATTCAGGAAAATCTCAGTTCCTATAAATATTACATGCCACCAAAACAAAAGTATACTTAAGCTTGGCAGCTCACACTGTCAAGATCCAGTCAAACTAACATTACACTGCACTGCAGTCTGGCTATTAAATCCAGTATTTTAAGGTAAACTGCTTAGTAGTGATAAATGAATGCTGTGTCAGTATTTGAGACAGAACACGATGGCTTGGTCTGACCTTCAAAGAGCCAAGAGCTTACAGTCAGACAAACTTAGTCAATTAACAGGGTCAAACTATGCCAGCAAGAAGTTAAAAGCAATATAGACAAGACCCTGGCTCCCTGACCGGCCCCGAAAGAAAGACACAGAGAGAGAGAGAGAGGTATAAATGAGTAGAGCTTTAGGCCCTGATAGACTCGGTCACAAAATACTCATTTAGTTGTTTTGTCAGCTTTCATCTGAATTAACAAACACCTGCTTTAGCAGCAGTACATACTTACCAGCATTTGTTGGTAAAACCATGGTAAATATACAGGAAAATCCTGCAAATATCAGAAAACACGTCATAGTTTTACGTCTTCCAGACCTAGAAGGAAAAGAGCACCAAGATAAAGAACGGAAACAAAGTCCTTCAGTATTTTTTGAATTTGTCTGCAAAATACCATCTAAAGTACACAGGAGCATTAATAACAGTTATAAACCTATTGTACCTTGGTAAGTGCTTCAAATCTTGCATTGTTTTCCTAGTTCTGTGCAAAGTACTCCCACAAATGCTTTCCTATTTCTAGCCAAGTTTTAATTTTTAAGGTATTGAACGTGTAGCCTTGAGAAGAACCCATCTACTTCAGCAACAAGAACTCACAGACTTTTTTCTTCTGTACTGAACAAGGCAATGGGCCCGGTCACCAAAAGGGTATTACAGCGCATACACAAAGATCAAATTAATATTGGTCAAGAAAATGTAGTTCTACTGCTTCTTAATCTGTATTTCTCTTTTACAACTTTGAATAAATATATGCAGTTATGACACACAGTAAAACTATTTTGTATGCTTTTCTGTCTAATAGTATACACACAGAAATAAGCAAAGGCTTTTTCTACTGCTTAGTGTTTTAAAATAAGAGACAAGACAACAGCATAGAAAAATCACCAGCCCATGTCCATATCTGCCATACTTAAATATTTCATAATTACCTGCAAAGGACCACAAATAAAGATATTCTTAGTAACGGTTTGCAGGCATGTAGGAATACTATACATGCTTGCTACTTCATCAACTCACAGCTGTTTCTAACTACTACTCCATACTAGTAGAACTACAGTTTATCTATAACATACAATGCTTGGTTTAAAATCTTCTACATCTTTTTGCAACAAAAAAAGCTATACTTTAAGGATACTGCTTACTAAAACTGAATGAAATCAGAGCAGCTGGCTTGTCACATTCTGGTTTGCATTAAGCACCTAAAACTACTTTCCTTACTTCAGAAAACAAAAAGCTTGTCAAACGAATTGTAAATTTCAAATTACAATGGAAAAAAAATGTAGAAAAGGACTTGTGCAGTTTGTGGTTTAAATGCATGTCCTTGACTTAGGTTTTCTTGGCTTGGGGTGAAGTTTGGTTGGTTGTTTTGCTTTTTAGCTTGATCGAGCTGACAGCCTTTTACTGCCCAAAAAATCCAAAAGGTGACATCCTCACCTGAGTGAAGAAAATGGGATTTTTGCCACTGACCTCAGCGAGACCAAAGTATCACTACAAAGACACTCAAACTGAAGGTTAGATGAAAACCCTGAGTACCTCTGGGTTGCCAGACTGTTCGGCCTTTGGAAATAAGTACCCACATAAAGGATGGCCGCCACATACACTGAAAAGTATGAAAACACCAGACATGGATCATTCATGCCTTAATGCAAACTGAATGGCTCTCACTTCAAAGTTCTCTTTGAAAACTTTAAGTAAAAATGAACACTGCTGAAAACTTCTTTCAGTTGCAGCTGGTAGGCAGTACCAAAATAAGTCATTCTGAATAAAATGTAAGAAAGATGTAAGCTATAGATACTTAAATAACTAGGCTACTTGCATTTTTTCCATAAAGACTGAACTTTTTAACAACATTCATCATTGAAAAAGCTCATGTCTTGAATAATTCAAAAGATGAACAAAACTAAAAAAGATAAGAGGTAGGAAATCGGAGTCCCATTTCTGTATCAACTGCAGAAACCCCTGCAGCAGACTAAATCCCCAAAGAATCAACTGTTTTAGAAGAACAGTGAAGCATCTTACTGAGAAAAATGTTAATATTTTTCTAGGCTATCTACAAATATATGCAGAAAACCAGGAAATAAGTTTTTCTTACCAGGATTTCTCTATAAAAAACATGCAGAGAGGAAACGCTGGAACTTCCACAAGACCAGAAAGAGCCACATTTAAATACAGATTTCCTCTTAATTCACCAGCATTTAAAGTTAGTCCATAGTATACAAAGCTGCAGACATACCTAAAAATAACGATGTACGTTATATTACTAACATAACTAGTCTTTAGGGCTAAGAAAGTATTTAAAAGGTAAATTATGCCAAGTTATGGATTAGCTATATCGAGTTACATGCTAGGAAGAGAACTCTTATTCCCCCCCGCAACGGGAAACAAGGCAAAGAGTATTTCCTATTTAATTACACAAAGTAACTTCTTGAAAGAAAACAAATGCATATATATATGCCTAACATAACTTTCAGAATTTTCTATTACATTGGGGTTTTTTTCCTAGGTTATTTAGCAAATCTAATAAGCTTAACTGTAATCAGATGATACTTAACTGTTGCAAAGCAATCCTATGAAAGAAAATGATACCTACATCCACTGCTTGACACAGAGCGTCTTCCCCAGACCTAGGGAAGGCTTCCCCAACAAACCTGTTATCACTTTCCTTGGAAAGAACTAAGCCCCCACACCCCTGCCCCATAAAAAACCAACACTGGGTTGGAAAGGCCACCAAATATCACACGAAGACATTTTGCCTCTTCCCTAGTTGTTACCTTACTGTCCAAGCAGAGTCTGGGCTAAGCGATGTAGGGAAGGAAAGGGAGGTTTTGCCTGGTACAGGGAGAAGTACGTCCTCCGCCAGTCACAGCTGAGGGTGGTGTCTAAAGGCTCCTGAGCAACAGCACAAGGAGCTGGGTGACAACTGCTGTGACACCACTCCAACAGCTCCATGCACATGTATCTTAAACAGGGTTTGAGACAGAGGAAAACGGTGCTGTGACCTCTTCTTCCAGAAGGTAAGAATGCCTCATAGCGTACTTTCTCATCACCATAATTATATTTACCTACCAGCAACTTAAGAGTCTCAGATGCTTCTGGAAAGGTCCTACTTCACAAAGACAATCCTGCCACTTCTCCCATGTCCTGCACATCTCTGCTTACCCCACAAAAACCACTGATTTTTCTCATCTACATCCTGCCAATTGTCTTAAATGACATCAAACTTTAAAGGGAAAACTTGTTCTTGGGATTCTGGAGAAGAGCTGTTCCTCCAACAGATTTTTAGCTCAAGCCAACCTGCAACAGCTGCTGCTGCTGTAACAACCAGCCCAACACTCTCCCCACCCCAGGGGTTCCCTCTGTGCTGCCATTTATTGCAAATATGTTACGTCACAACCTCCTACACTTTGGGGTGATTTTTTTTTTCCAACTTGTACCACTTTTCAAGACAACACCTAATATAAACCTACACAATCGGCATTTTATCTTGACCACAGTTTTCCTCCACTGAACCTGCGTAATGTGCTTTTGGGCTCCTAACGCTTTTCTTCCTAAGACGGTTCAAAAACACATCCTCTAAGTAATTTCTGCTTTGGCTTCTCATTTCAGTCAATGTAAATATTATATTCTCACCAAATTATTTCTTAGTAGGTTTTGAAGCAGTTTCTAAGTAACACACTGAAAATAAAACACAACAGCAGTAATAATGAAGCATCAACTTTACAACACATCATTTTAGATTATCATTGTCTGCCATCAACTGACAAATTTACGATTTAGTTTTTGAGGACAGCATCTTTAAAAGAAAAGGATGAATATCTTAATCGTTTCCTCATGTCTGACTCATTCACAGCATCTCAGAGTCTTGTTGTTACATACCAGATGTACATCAGTATGATGGTTCGCCACCGAAGGACTGGGTGCTTTACTAAGTTTAGGATACCAGGTGCCGACTCATCCTTTCCCAAAGTTCCTGCACTTGGTTTTAATTTTAGATTTAATCTCTCTTTTCCATTACCAAGGGCAATATATTGCAATACATCTTCAGCTTCTGCTGTTTTCCCTTGGGAATACAGCCATCGTGGTGATTCTGGGAGCATACTAACAGGAAAGAACAGAAAATCAACGATGACAAGTTCATTCCTATGAACAAAGCACTGAAGTCAATCTTCCCGTTTTGCAAATCAATACTTAAAACCAAAAAATGTACCAATACAAAATTCAGAGAAAAACATTCTATTTGCACTGTTCTGCATATTAAATTCCACGTACTCCAATAATAATACAGTTACCCTTACAGAAGGATTGTTGGAGATGCTCGACAAAGCACTCAGTCATGTGAGAGGAGTTTAAATCTGAATCTTGACTTCTGCTGAACTGACTTCTTAGGAAACACTACACTAGCACTATCCAGGAACCATCTCAAATCCTAATAAGCTGAACAGCCAGGACAAAACTTTGTTTTCACAAAGTTTACTTCAAGCTTCTCCATTATGGGCAGGGCTCCGAGTTGGAGTAGAGACAGGAGGAAAGAAGCCTTACTGGGGAATTACTTGTCAGGCTCCAGTACCAGCTCGTCGTTACCGCCTAAGTTTTAAATCTCTTATTCCCAAATATAATCAGAATATCCTTGCTTACCAAATATCCTTGCTTACCACAACCTCAGTTCATCATTCCTATTTTTTTCAGGTTGTAGAGCATGCTGCTGCTTTTACACGAGCCATAAAATGAAGAATGGAATATTTTTAATTGAACCTTTATTTTCTCTGGTACTCCTAACAGAGATATACGTCCTACAACCAAACTAAACTTTCATGACTTCAGAGGATCCCAGTATTTTTAGTATTTGGGGGAAGTAATTCTATTTCCATGAGAAACAGAACACCATAGAGGAAAACACATTATGCAGAATTTATTTCCTCAGCCCAGAGGCTTTGTTTTCCTTGACTACGGGGGGGGCGGGGGGGGGGGGGGGGATATGTATTCTTTAACAGAACTTACTTCAAGAGCAGATCTATCTAAAAAATAATTGAAATTTTAAAAAATTGAGATGAAAATCAGAGGAGTTTTTTTCCTACGCTGTATGCTAGACATTCCCTGTATTACTGTGTAGACAACCTACTACACTAATTCTTTTATTTCTCCTACAGCTTTAACTAGTGATCAGAATTATACAAGGTGTATTACTTGTATGTTAAAGGAATATTCTGTAACAAACACAGGCCAGAGGAAGCTAGCACTTTTAATTCCTTAAATACTGATGCATTTCATAATCATTTTTATGATAACGTCCACGTAGGAATTCTAAATAGGAGCATCCAAATACAATAGCACTAGGAATGGACACAAGGGATCTCAAAAGCAGATACATAGTGTATCATGCTAAAAAGGCAGTTCCAAGTGCTCTCACTTATTTCCCTTTGCACGCATGTGTCTCAAAAGAGAAACTCTAAAATCCCTCTAGGATCACTTCCAAAACTTCTCAAGCGCTGAAGCCCTTCCTTGGCAGAAGGCAGTGTTCCTGGCCGACGCTCCAGCTCGCAGCCTCTGGCAGGCCTTCCCTTCCCCAAGCAGATTTGTAATCGAGTTTTATTGGACAGCTGGCACACAGCTGCTCTTTGCAACACTGGCCACCACAACTGTAACAGCACGCAGAAACACAAGCTTGTCTTCTGGGTAACCCTGACCTTCTGCTTCATTTAAAACTGCTTCTTCCTTCACAATATGATTTTTCTCTTTCTCGGTTCACAAAACCATACAGAAAAATACCATCCCTGTTTATACCACTCTCTTGAACGATGAAAAGAAAAAATAACTGTTAAATCAACAAATATTTTCTTATTATAATGCAGGTGAATCACTTACAAAGAAAGAAGGAGGAAGATGACTCCTGGAGTATTCGATACCAAGGCAAGGTAGCGCCATTCTCTTACACAGTAACCCAGTAAAGCATAAACAGCAATGCCAACTGCAAATGTCAAATTAGTTAACGAACCTGAAAATACAAGACCAAAAAGGTGACTACAGAAACCACTGGCTAGAGAAAAAAAAAATTTCTTAAGCAGAATCCTGAAATTCCTAGCCCGTGATATACCTGAACAAAATAGCAATAAAATCTTTGAAGTATCTTTACGGCACTTGTGAACCAGCTGACTTAAGTATCTTATGCAATCCTAATGAGGAATAACTTTGTGTAACATATGGAAGGTTTGGGGTTTTTTTTCCCCTTTCAAAAATAAAGGGTGGTACATAGGAGAGAGAAAGAACTAAACAGGAACCTACAGACTAAAGAGAAAACCTGAGGACAGGAAGGGGAAGTGTCGAGTGATTTATTTAGCTCTATTAAGGTAATCTTGAATAAAGGTGACAGGCTGGAACAGAAATTGGAAGCAAGCTATAAAATACAAGGACTGAGTTCAGTATAGAAACAACTGCAAGCCAGAGGTATATTACAGCAGACTTCTGATGAATAACCATAACTACAAACGTTAAAAATATGGGGTCAACTTGAATTCCAAAAGCCTAACTAACCTCTGCAGCCTAACATAGGAGATCTTGTACTAACCCAGGAACTCTCAGCTATCGCACGCAAAGCCTAGCTCACAGCCAACACGAGCACGTAGGAGAGCTTCTTTAACACTGCGGAGCTGTGTCCAGCAGCTCCCTCTCCTTCAGCCCCTCATCAGTTGTTCAGCACCTCTTCCTCAACAGCTGAGCAGAACTAGAGTAAAGCACCTAGAGCAACAAGCGGCAGGAAACAGACTGTCTCTCCGGTCCATCCGAACGCTGGCCCTGCAGGGTCAAAGGCTGGGAAGAGCAGAGACAGACAACGGGGCAAGGGGGAAGGAGGGGAGGGAGAGAGAGAGGGCATCAGTCAAGAAAGTGAACTCGGGAGAAGAAGAAAATTCAGTACTTGAAAAAAAAATTAAGTGGAAAGCTATAACTAAACCACAACTGTTTCATACTTCCCCAGGAGTCCAGAGAAGTAGTAAGAAAAATAGTAGAATGAGGTAACTGAAGAAATGAGAGAGAGAAATGTGCTCACAGCCACGGCAAGTCAGCATTTGGACCAAGTTTTTCCCCATGTTGCACTAGCCAAAAAGGCATTACAGTCCAAGCTACTCCAGCTTTACAACAGATTGACATGCAAGCGTTAAATTTATTTTAAGTGTTGGCAAAGGCATACGAAAAAGGACATTTAAAAATACTGGATGGTCAGCACATTCAGCAGTGCAAAAAACCACTATCCAGGCAGTAAGTCATTTTGTGGTGCAGGGAGACTTCAAAGAACACTTTCAAGAATATTTTCCCAAGATACAGCATCGTTCAGAAGTTGGCGGGATCTGCCAAAACATGTATTATTTTTCTAATGTAATGCAGTGTACAAATGGAGAAATTTTAGCAACCAATGTATCAGTTTTAAAACCTCAGTTTTGCTATTTATCAAACTGAATCCCATCTTCCTTATTCAGGCACCTTTCCCACAGAAATCAGAACTTGGATGAATCACATCACACTTACTTGACTTATGCTACAAACAGACTTTACTTGGTACAAATGTAATTTAAAATGTAAGGTATTGATAGTCAGAACAGTGTGTGGCACAGTAATAATGCGTAAATATTCCCAAATCCCACCTGTAAATGACCAAAATGATTTTCCTACATATTCTTGTGTTAGGACAAAAGACACAAGAGCCATTCCACCATTCACAATTCCAACAAAAAACCGTGAAGCTGCAAATATGTCATAATTTGGAGCTAATGCTGTGACATACCCAAAAATGACATCAAAAAATAGACCTGTAGAGAGAGAATAAAACGTAATTAGTACTTATGCTACACAGCTTGAACTCAGAAGAAAGGCAGGGAGTACAGTTAGTTACTGACTGTAATGAGTAGTCTATAGTACTCTTGTCTCTAATCTCTCACATTTGGCTTTCTGAAATCGCACCATATGAAAATGACAATCATCTTCAAGTCACACACTTGAGGTCTGCAATGCCAAAGATGATGTTTCCTTGAGACAATGTTATCGTTAAACAAAAAAGGCTCTTTGGCTGCAAATGTAGCTGGAAAACAAGACACCAGGACACGAGTTACCCACTCTAAAGATGTTTGGGTAAATCATTCTCCCCCATCCCCTCCCTCCCAAAAAAAGCAAATTATTTTTATTAGAGACAGTATGGTCAGGCAACGTGCGGAACGCTGTGCTCAAATAATGATAGTCATAGCAAACCCAGGTTCTTTTTCGTCTCCCATTGATACTCCAGTGACCACTGTGCTGCCCAGCACACTCACACTAACGTATTTTAGTGCGGCTCTACCCCGAGCGAAATGCTTATACAGATCATTGACCCCGTAACACGGATGCAGCAGGGTGGCTCAAGGGCAGCCTCCAGGTAGGGTGGCCCACCAGCAGAAAAGAAAGGTGGTGTTATCCACAGAGAATGCTTAAGAAAAAACTTTTAACAATCTTACCTGAGATATACACTGGTTTCCTGCCCAGTTTATCTGACAAAGGGCCAAATGTGATATTTCCAATAAGCAATCCAGCAAAAAATAGGGATGATGCAAGGCTCACTTTGTAGGCTTCTTGTTCGATTAGGTACCACTGTCAAAAAAAAGAATCTCCTTATTGTTAAAAGTATTAACACCAAGTTGCTAGGTTCCTCAAAAATAATAAAAATCTACCAAAATTCTCCTCTTGCCATTTCCCACTTCTTGCTTTATATCCAATTAAAGTCTTGTTCAAAGTTGCATAGGTAAGCCAACAGCAGTCATATTTTTTCCCTCCCTAACAGACTCTCACATCTCAACCTTCCCTCCCCCAAGAAATTTCTTTATACTATAAGCTTTCAACTTGATAAATATAATTAGCTGTACCTCAATCCTCAAGCTTTGACAAGGCAACTTAAGTTATTAAAACAAGGAAAGTCTGAATTGCTAACAGCTTTCAACATTGAACAAGTTTAGCTACTTCAATGAACAGGCAATTAAAATTGTTCAATAACAAGAATAAAGCATGTTCACTATTGCAGTACGTAGAGAGTTAACGCTGTGCAGCTATGCTTCCTGAACCACGAGTAATCCCCAGTGCCTCTCCTCATCGTACACACGTTGAATTGCTGAAGAGAAGCAGGAAAGGATTATGGAAAGATGTCCTCGTTTTATAAAAACTCTAAGAACTACTTATTGACTACTCATTGATAGTTTAGTATTTCATTGTGTGCATGCATTTATAATCAAAAGTTAGAAACAATTGATGAGTTTCTTCATAAAATGTCCTTTCTACCTCATCCAAAAGCTAAACGGAGGCAGCATAATCATAAATCATCAGAAGAGAAGAAAATGAACGGACAGTGGGGTGAAATTGGAATGAAACTTGTACTATTTCTTGATGGGGCAAGGCACACAGACAGCTTGTGCAGTCCCCCTGCTACAAGCAAGGAGAATCCATGCTCATAGAAATGCACTGTTGAGATTACAAACATTGCTGACATCGTGAACTCGGGAAAGAAGGGCAATCAGAAAATCCTAAGTGATTTTCCAGGAAAAGAATTTAACTACTTCAATACAAAGCTTTAACCAAAGAAATATTTAATCATTATTTGAGTATTTCAAATAATTCCCAGTGTATTTACTGCAAAATTTACTTTCAAAAAAGCGGATGAGTGTCATGCTGACTTTTTAGATGACGTGCAATATGTCCTTTGGGGAAAGGAACAAGGATCCTAATCTCATTTGCCTTTTTTAAGTTTAAAAAAAAAGAAAAAAAACACACCCACCAACCTAAGGGAAGAGGCCCATGACCAGAAACCAATACAGTATACGAGGACCTCAGCCCTGAAGTGCCTGCCTTGAATTAATACAGATCCCCAAAGCATATTAGGAATTTACTGAAACTTTTAATTATAGCAATCTGAAGAAACATATGCTTTCAGTCAATCAGAACTCAGTTAGAGGCAAAGTACAAAGAAGACATGGCTCCATCCACCCAGTAACCCGCCAGTTACCTGTGCTCTACCCATCCGGCAGCCTGCAAGACGCAGGTTGCGGGAGCAGGGCAAGATTTAACGTGTTCACAGGACGCCTTCTTTAGTCCAATGTACCCCATGTTCCAGCACTTCAGAGTTTTGGGGGACTTTTGGATGCTCTGGTAAAACTCCCGTGCAGCAACATTTGCAGCTGGTTTCTACTATACCCCACTGGGTAGTAGATCACATTGGATAAAGATGTAGCCCCAAAACTTGTGGTTTCTTAACTTTCTGAGGAGACTTCAACAATGAAATGTTCCTGGGCACGAATCCTCAGGAAACTTCCAAGCATAAAAATATAACAGCATGTGCTCTCCAAGGCACAGAGCACTGCTGGCCTAAGTCCCCCTTCTCTGTGCTAGCACTCCACAGCATACAAATTTCAAATTCCCAGTTCTCATCTGCAGAGTGTGTTTCAGGCTGACAAGAGAGACAAAACAACTTTATGCTCCTAGATATGGTTGTAAAAATCAGCTTCTCAAAGGTAAAGGACCATTTCCACACCAAATGTAAGACATTCCTGAACTCACCTTCCTAAGCATCATCACTTGTTAAAGCAGGGGACTGAGTTGATGCCAGAGCAAGAAGCAATTCTAACTGTATTTTCCATGAACTAAGCCTGAGCTATTATTTACGAAGTCTTAGTTATGCCAAAATTAATTACAATGATTAGTTCTTAAAGCAGAACTGAAGAGCTGCTCTGAAGTTTTGTTGAGCTCCAGAGCAGAACAGTGCCCCTGCCAAGCCAGAACAGAACTGAAAATCTTTACAGTTTAAGCTCCATCACCGAAATAAAAGAAATAAGCTTTACAAAAGCAGCTTCCTCTCTCAGGAGGGAGCAAGAGAAAAGATTGCAAGCTGTTACTTGTGCTGCTTAGCGTGTCACTGGAAGACGCTCATATTTTAACAAGTCTGGTATAATAATCTGAAGAATATAACTTTTAAAAGAATGTGTCTATCTACTTTATTTGCACAAAAGGAACTTGTTAAATATTTGTCAAAATTAACTGTAGCTTGCCAACAAAAACATTGTCAATTTTGCTATCACCAAAACAGACATCCTCTCAGCTCTTTAAATCCACATGGCAGTTTGATTTAGTTGCTAGACTGCTAGCATACAGAGAAACGTTGGCCAGCATCTAAAGATTCCATGAAAAGACTACTAACAATAAAATTTTAAAAAATCTTAGAATAAAGTTACTGAAATGAACGGGAACATAAATTTGTTTTGATGAGTCTTGAAAATTACTACATTGGAAACAGGGATGCTGACTTCTACATTTAAAAACATAGTATTAGTTAAAATTTGCTGATTTCTGATTATAAATTAAGCACTACTCCATATCACGCAGCCTACAGAGAGTCTGAAACTGAAGGGTGATCTTGGAAAACAGGCTAATCAAAAAAATCTGTTTGACAGAGGATATGATCCAATATTGCATCATTCCTTCTTATGTCTAGTCACTACATTTTTCCAAGATAAACATTACACAGTCACATTTGGGATAATGGGAAGAAGCAAAATTTTGGCACGGGCCACACCAAGCACTGACCTGTCTTATACGAGTTTACTGACAATCGCTCCAAAAATTCAATCAACAGAACTCTGACAGTTCACACTACAAGCCAAGTCACCCACACAGTCTTTTTTCTGGCACTGGCAGCGATGCTTAGGTCACTCGCACTTGCCTGAGTGATTATAGCCCAGGGACTAGCAAAAAGCAAATACAGCCTTTTGCGTGGAATTCACAAGGCGTGAGGATGAAGGGTCAAGCTTCTGTCCCACTCAGCAAACTTCAATCTGTTCCATCTCCCACTCTCACCACACATTCAAATACCCAGACACGTGGTGCAAGAGTTTCACCTTTCATACCAGTTTTAATCTTTAAGATGCATCTTCTGCGACAAGCTAATGCGACTCATGGTAAAGTTTACATGCACAGCAGATTGGGCAGACATGACAAATCGAACCTTTTCCTGGTAGAAAACAGACATTAGGAGGAGCATATCCTAAATTCCAGTTATGAACTAGTTAAATGATCATTCTTCATTAGTAATGACTTTCTAAAGCATCTGAAGGTAAAGAAAACTGCAAACAAAATAGTTTAACCTAAACTAATAAATATTAGATTTACACTAGGAAAGCTAAACTAATAATTTAAATACTTTCAGATTTAAAAATAATAATAAAATAAAAAGCCAATGGGTGAGTTCCAGTAATTTTTAATAGCATAAGCAAAACATTACACTAAGCCCTGCTCAGCTTTTACAAGCACCACGTCCTGCACTAGTGGCATAAATCCCGAGAAGAAACGGTTCGGCACGACGGAAGTACTTGCCTCAGTTACTATAGATGTGAAGTTGTCTGCAAAATGGATATGCTTGGCAAGCTCAGCTCTGCTCGCTGGAATTCCTTCTTGGTCTATGTGATACTCAGGCACAGCTCCCACAAGCACAATAAGCATCGACTGACAAGCCACGTATACCTTAAAAGAAGACACAATCATTTACCCTAAACAATCCTAAGGAGAGCTGATGGAATACTATAGGCTTTTCATTGAACTAACAATTAACAGTTTCCCTTTACTCAGCATCACAACCAAAATGCAATCAGTCTGCTGTGTTTAAACCCCGAGATGTGATCAGAGGCAGCTGGGAGCAGTGGGTACCACTCCAGAGACACTGGTGGACTTTCAGCGAAGGCTTCATCTTGCCACCCTCCCTCCTGTTGCAAAGTTGTTCAGGTTGTTCTTGCTGTTTTGTAGTTAGGCACAGGAAAGAAAGATATTAACAACTTAATCAGTTTCATAGCTGAGATCTAACTGCTAGACCAAGATTATTATTATAAAAAAAGATTTTAATTACTATACTCAAAGAATACAACCTGTAGCAACAAGTCAAAAAAAAAAAAATCTAAGATTATATGTTTAAAAGTCTCTGCTAGTTCTTTCCACTGCAGAGACTGAAACCTTAACCGGATCATTAGGAAAGCTAGAATGTGCAGGAATAAAAAAAGATTTTCATAAAGAAACCCTTATGAGAATATTTATTTATCAATATGGGCTTCAAGATGTTTTGAATGTCTTCTGGGTTTTGCATGTGATTTATTTTTTCTAACTTAAAATAACATTATCCTTAAGCACATCCAAGTATTAGTGCTTTTCAGCACATTACCATTGATGGAAAAGTTTTGAATCTAGACTGGCTCCCTTCATTGGGCCACAAGCCTTTGGGTGGTGGGTTTGGTTGGAACTTGTTTTAATATGCCATTTTACCCTGTGCTTACCTTGGCTTGGATGTTCTTGCAGAAACAAGTTATAAACAAAACCTGCAATCAGCACAATCTCCCTCCCAACAGTGTTTTAATTCAAAATGCGGAACTGCACTAACAGGAGGAAGCCTGTTATGAAGAAACTACGCAAGCAAAACAGATAAACGTTTGCATGTGGGGGTGTGGACACTACTTAAAGACAGTACGCTGCATACCACTTTTCACAAGAGATTAAAAAAAAAAAACACACCACCAAAAAAAACCAGTTGCTGTGGTTAGACTCCATTTCCTTCCACTCGGCAGAAGCTTTTTTTTTTTTTTTCTTCAAAAAGCAGAAGATGTGCATAGAAATAAGGAAAACGGAGCATAAAAGTTGACAAGTTGAGCATGTAAGACTGCACCGAGGTCAGAAAGAGGTTTGAAAAACAACTTGCAAAAGGAACAAAACCCACCAGATCTTGCACGTAAAACCGAGCGGGGGTCTGGGAGGACATTTGCCGCAGAAATGCCGGGAAAGGTTACTCTGCCTTTCCCCGCAAGAGTCACTGCCTCGAGCGCCGAGAGAGGAGCCCACGGACAAGGCACAGGGGCCGGGCCGCCGGCGGGAGGGTGCTCAGAGGCGGAGGGGCAGGAGCCCGGAGCCCGGCTCTCACTGTGGCACCGTCTCCTAGAAGGACGCCCGGGGCACCTGCGGCCCCCGGCGCGGCGGGGGGCGCGCAGGGAGGGCAGAGCCTCGCAGCCCGGTCCCGCCGCCGGGCAGGTGAGGAAGCGCGTCCCGGACGGGCGCGGACATCCCGGCAGACGGGGCGCGGTGGCCGTGCGAGCGGGACGGCGCGCCCAGGAGCAGCCCCGTGCCGCCAGACACACGCTGGCCCCCGGCTCTCCCCCCACTCGCAGCCCGCTCCGCCGCCGCGCTGACCGAGCTGTCAAAAAGAAACCAAACCAACCCCAAAGGAACTAACAAAAACCAGAACACGCGGAAGAGCGAGAGCCGCCGGCGCGGCTCGCACGGGGACCCGCGGCGCGCCCTGCCCCGGCCGGCTCCGCCGCCGCCGCCCCCGGCCCGGCCCGCAGCGCCTCCCGCCGCCGCCCCGCCTCACCTGCAGCAGCACCAGGAAGGCGGTGAGGCGCCGCTGCCCGCCGCCGAACTCCCCCGCCGCCCCGAAGGCCTCCTCCAGCCCCACCGCCATGGCCCGCCCGCCGCCGCCGCGCTGAGCTGGCGCCCCCGCCTCGCCCCGCCCCGCCGCTCCCCCCGCTTTCACCTGCGGCCCGCCCGGGGGGCGCTCAGCCCCGGCTGGGGCACGCTGCCCGCCAGCCCAGGGCAGAGACCTGGTTAAAAAAAGAGTCCTTACGGGAACACCAGCGCTCTAGGCAGCGGTGGCGAGGCAGCTGCTTCGCACGGTGAATTACTCACTAGTTTAGTTTAGAAAGTGATCCAGAAGAATCACCGCAGGAGCTGAGCAGAGCGGAGAGCATCAGCAGGTGGTGGTGGTGGGGAACAGCCTCACCGCTGCTCCGGGAAGAAAAGCCTACCGAGAGAGGAGGTTGCTCAGGGTAGGATGCAAGGGGATATGGCCAAATCTCCTCTCCAGCAAAAAGGCACTCAAAGCGGAGCTGCAGGAGATGCCCCAGAGAAGAGCACAACAGCTCAGCAGTTGCTCCAGAGTGGTTTTAAAAATGGGAGCGGATCTCCCTCTTCCATGACCTCAATTTTAAGAGAAGCAGGACTTTTTATCAGGATTTAATCTAGCCTAGGTAATTGCAGGATAATTTTGCTCTGTAGCCTTCTCCCCAGGCTGCTGTCTCTGGCCAGATCAGGTAATTGGGCACCTACAGAACAAGTCAGTTCTGCTTCCTGATTCAATAAAACAAATTAAACTGCCATAAATGCTCTGTTCACCCTGTGGCTGTCATCCAGTTTGGCGAGTGACACCTAAAAGC
Source organism: Phoenicopterus ruber ruber (assembly GCA_009819775.1). Lineage (NCBI taxonomy): Eukaryota > Metazoa > Chordata > Aves > Phoenicopteriformes > Phoenicopteridae > Phoenicopterus > Phoenicopterus ruber. The sequence continues at coordinate 6,589,480 of CM020221.1, forward strand.
TCCACATCCTTATGGAAAACAGGAGAAACTCCAGTAATTTAACTTGGCAATTCTAGTATTAATAATAGCAACATTAGCTATTATTAATTAGACCTGGAGAAAAGGGGGTCGACAAAAGCATGGCAAGTTGCCTTCTTTGGTGTAATTCCTTCAAGACTATAATACACATGGTTATGCTTGCATTTTTCCTAGCATTAAGTCTGAAGATGCAGTTTTACACTAGCTTTATACAGCTTTTTTGTTTTGGTTTGCTGGGTTTTTTAAGTCTTTCTCCCCAGTTCGCCACATCAAGAAATTCTTTCCTTTGAGGCAGTAAGCTAGGATGAGCTCCCCTTGGTATTCTTAAGCCAGTAGTAAAATTAGTGGAAAGATTGGATGGGACGGTGCAGCTCACCAAGAAGCAGCGAGTGCCACGCAACAAAGCGGGTACGTTGCCCAGGAAGAGTTAAGTGAGGGTCAAAGTGCTGCTTACCTTGGCACTGTGACAGCGTGGATACCAGGGACTTTCTAAATCATCTCTGAGCTTCCTCATACATGTGGTCACCGTACATTAGCAGACGGTAGTGAAATCCTAGGTTTTATTTGAAGTCCTTATAGTCTCTGCTCCAGCTGCTTTCATGATTCCTACCCTAATTCAAACAGAGCAATCTGTTGCTGAACCTTGGCAAAGGCAGGCAGACATAAACAAGACAGGCTCCCATTTTGTTCCTGAATAGATCTACAGAAAGCATGAAAATAATTTTGGAAGTCTGCTGATTTTACAAGGCCTATTAGGTTCCCCCTCATGCTCAATCATGTTTTCCCACCTCAGTGTGGAAAATACACACCACTTAAGGTGTCTTAAAAAAAAAAAAGAGCCCCAAAAAACTCTCACCATTGCTGCATCTGCTTCGTCTTCAACATTTTAGCCAAGGACATACATACCAGCACTATTTTAGAATCACCAGATAATCATTGCCTGAGCAGGTCTCACCAGCATCACGTTAAACAGCAGGACAACAGCTTTTAGCCCACATTCACGAGTGTTCCTGCTACCTCCTAAACATTAGCTGAACAAATAAACAGGGGGGAAAAAAAAAAATCAGCATTGTTTTCTGACATCCACATTTCTTCAGTAGGTAGGGGGTTTGTAGTGTGTGAACTGTTCTGACATTAGGAACTCAGTCACTGCAAGGTCCCTTACAGTCCGTCTGTGTTTCTGGGATGCATTTTCATAATGCTTAGGATACAGTAGCAATAAACAGTAGTTTTTAAGTCTTGCTCCTCAATTAGCCATATCAAGAAATTCTTTCCTTTGAGGCAGTAAGTCAGGAAGCCTTACAAAAAAAGGTCCAGAAGGCGTAGTTACTGAGGTGTTGTGCTAGGGATGTTAACAGCTTACTTGAAGTTTGAAAAAGGAAAGGTCGAAGTTTACCTGTGCATCTCCTTCTCTGGTTTACCAGAACAACGCTGTTTGATGAGAAAATACCAAACAAAATCTGTTTGTTGGCACAACAAACTGCTGCATCAATAAAAGGCTAGCATTAGAAGAGGTTTAATTAAAAAAAAAAAACCACCAAACAAAAAAACCCCAACAGTTCCCCAAGAAGCCATACTTTTGGGGGAGATTACCCATCTTATTTTGACTTTACTCCAAGCTGAACATCTCATCAAAATAGGTAACACTAGAGCATTTTCAAGTTGCCTTTAGCAGGGTAAGTATCATTTAAGCCTAAATCAGCATCAGGCTCCGTGGCAAAACCTCAATGACAGTTTAGTCATACTCCCAACAGTTTTAGAAGTCTCTTCAAAATTCACATAGGTTGTTTCAGTACAGGAATCATTATAATAAATAATAGACTACAGATTACAGAGTGACTGGTTTGTTAATCATAATTCAGGTAATAAAATATCCACTGTATCCTGCTCAAAGCAGCATTTATTAAAGACAGTATCAAGGTAAGTCAATGCATAATGAAGCTTTCCCTCCTACAAATATGTAAACAAGTTGATAGCAAGTTATTATTACAATATAAAAATTAAAGCTTACATTGCATTTTTTTAAAGCTTACATTGCATTTTTTTTCAGTCTCAATGTAGACAGTCTCTGGTCTGTAGCATTTAAAAATACGAGTTCTTGAAAAATGTTAAAGTATTGCCTTTGCACATACACGTTTTTGTAGAAAAATACTTTAAAATACCAACTTCCCATTAATAAAAGCAACACCAAAAATAACATACCTTTTATCATGAACAGCACTTTAAATGCATCTAGCATTTACTCCACCGTTCTGTTTAACCAAATTATCTTCTGTTCATTTTAAAATTTGTTATAGTTTGCAAAAAGTATCTTGGATAATATTCAGTTACTTTCACATAGCAAAGCAATTAGCATTAAGTAGCTAATATTGGCAATTACCTTGTAATCAGAGTCTGGCCTAAGTTTATTTGCAACTGAGGCCATCAATTTAATCCTCGTCTCAAACTGTGTATTTGAACAGGTACAGTAGGCTCTTGCTAAGAAATATGAGTCAGTTCAGATCATTTCAGAAAGGCTTGAAACCTTTGTATGACTTAACAATACATATTCTCTTTGAAAGTACCTTTAACTTCTATGGAAGTTTTTCTTTAGCTATATTAGCAGTTCTGTTGGTGGCAGTCAGTCAATTCTCGGGAAATGCTTTGCTCATAAGATTTTATAACTTAACATGAACCACATATTTTACAATCCAAAACCCAAGGAATGTTAAGTTAAATTTTGATTTTTGTTTAACGTTTTTCCAAGAAGTTTACTCGCAGGAGCCAGACAGATCACTTTTGCAGTTGCTAAGGCAAACAAGTTTGAAAATTCCCTGTACACAAAGTGTAAAAGATTGTGTAATAATTCAAAACCAAGCTAAACTAAATTCAACAAGCAGAGAGAAATACATGTCATTGAGATGAAAGCTAATCATGCCATTGTGCCCTGCCAAGCATCAGCTGACAATGAACAGCAAGGGGGGGGAGTTAAGATAATACAGTGAACCAGTTTCAGGATGAATTCAAAGAGCAAAATCAAGCCGTCAAGAAAAGAATTTTACAGTAGGATATTAGACTGAAAACAACAGCTAGGAAAACGCTGGAAGTTTTATCACTCAAGACAGTCTCTGAGAGGAGACAAGTACATTTATATGCAAACAGTCACAAATAAGAATAATACTGCCAGCATTCCTAGTTTCATGCATAGTTCAGAAAAAGGAGAGTTGATTTAGCCTTTGTCACATTAGCAAGTTAAGTCTGCCAGAAGTTACAGCCTCAAGTATGTAATAACATGTAGAGCAACTTACTGACCACAAGTGTGGTAGAACCTAAGCTACTCAAAAGATCTCTAGCCCTGGAAATGTGAAAAGAACACAACCCCTGAAACAGGATCTACACAAACCTGTAACAGGAACTGTAATTCTGAAAGAAGGGCTTACCCTGCTCCTTCATGCAGGATTCTGATTTGTAGAAAGATTACAATTTTATTGGCACGCTTGCCAATAAAACAAACATGATGAGTTAAAGCAAGATGTGTCAGCAAGTGCTGAAGGAGGATGCTCAACTGGAGAGTAAGAGTTAGAGATTCCACCCAAGGCCCAGGTGAGTCTAATTTTCAAAGAGGAGCGAGATGCAAATACAAAAGCCTCAGTTTCCTCTAGCATCTTCCATACCTTAACACACAGCCAGCCTTTCCCTACATTCAGGGAAACAGACGAGAAGCACAAACATTCCTGGGGCACAAGTGATAAACCATGCCCAGGGCAGGCTGCCTTTCTGGTCACTGCCTCCCCCACAGACAACAGCTCCTTATAAAAGCTAGATCACAAGTTGCAGTTCTGGTTAGAGGATGGGATTTTTGCACTATATTCATTTGGGAGAGAGCAGGCTTCCTGTCTTCTGGTACAAAACTGCGTCTTCGAGTACAGTAATACAAACTTTGGCCTTTCAATCACGTATGGACTGTTACAACTTCTTACTAAAGCATTCAACTTCGTCAGAGATGCTAAAAGCACTGTGCCATCAGTATTGTTGTATTTGTCCAAGGCTTTGCACTTGGCTTACAAATGCCTACAATAGCAAGTGAGTAACACAATGCCAATACAGACCAGCTGCATTTTTATCCATACAATTCAAGCCTGGCCCAAAGTCTACAGAAGACTACTTCAAATGCCAGTATATATTAACAGGCCATTAAGTGCCTACCAGCAGTGAACCTGCTATAGCTGTAATATAAAGAAAAAGAACTGCAGCAGGCCCAAGCCTTAAGAATGTGTTTAAAACCGCTGCAGTAGACTTGCAGATGACACTCATGCCTGGGGGAAGGTCTAAGGATTGGAGTCCAAGATCCAAGGATAAGAGGGATCACACGCCATTTTCTCTTCAACAAAAGTAACACCATCTCTCCCCATGCCAAGTAATAAAATACTATCTACAAAAAGTGGGTGTTTTCTCCCTGAATCCACAGTAGAAATAGTCACACAGAAAATGAAAATCAGCCTAATTCTCAGAATTGCAGAAAATAGAACCAAAGGGTACCTCAAAAAGTCCTTTTGACAAGTCCCTGCCTTGAATGGCATTCCAAAATTAATCTCTGTGCAAACCACGTTATGCCATGGGACTCTAGGTTATAAAGTGGCTGCCTAAATCAGCTAGACTTTTAGAAAAAGCTATTTGTATGTAAATACTTTAGTAATAACTTTAGCAATAAAAGAAAGTACTACACAGCCAATTTTAGAATCCACACACGATGAAATATACATACATATTCTAATTTTCTTTTTTTTCATTCTAAAAGCAATGCAGAGCAAAACCAAACCAGGGCCTGAATAATCTATCATACATAGTTCAAATACACAGCTGATGGGCTGATCAGATCCCTGAGGTCTATCACTGGAATTGCTACAAGTTTTACTTACCACAATTTTAACCAAAAACTGACTTAAATCATGTTACATCTCTCTAGGTGAAGGAGGAAGACAGGCACAAACAAAACAACAACAACAAAAAACCCCCAAAAAACCACACACACAAAATTACACAGCCTTGTAATACAAAGAAGGCACCTGATAATATTGTTAAGTGTTAGTAGCAATTATTTGCAGCATCCTAAGTGTACTTAAGCAATCAAGATAAATTAAAAAAAGATCATGAAATACAAGAATTGCTGGCATTCAAAAGATAAGTCTAACCTACCTAAGAAGTCACTAAAATGACATGTGCAGCTGTAAATCAGTAAGTGTGCAAAACTATACAGTTTTGCATAAAGTGCTAAATGTACCCCCAGTTTGCACCTATTAGTAATATATAAGTTTGTTAAGCTTGGCAATATGATGCAAGATGATGATCTTAAGGATGTATCATATCTACCTTGTTTTTCCTTTTCCTTCCCCACCATCATCCACTGTCCTTTAAACTGTACATTTTTAAACTACACAAAGGCTTTATCAAGAATTGTAGTTCAGAAGAATATTTCAAGTATACCTATCTTCCCATGTAAACTTGGGGACACTATGGGTTCGATTTTCACAAGTTCCAAATACTTACAACTTCTGCTAATTCAATTTGAGTTGTAATTATTTCAGTCTGTTCAGTACCTCTGGAAAAAAGCTGTTTCCTGTTCCTCATTCAACTCCTATTTAAGAAGTCCTGAAATTCATATTATAACTTGTCCAGATTTAAGTCTAAACAATAAGCAGTTACAGAAAAGCAGAGTAATACTTTATCCAACCATTTAGGTTCATAAAACCCAGTCCTACCACAGCTATTCATACATACTCATTATATGAATCATACACAGATCTTTAACACTTGATGCACTGAATTCAAGTTATTATAACACAGCAGTTTGTCTTGCAGGCATTGTGCAATACACTTAGAAGTATACAGCGGTTCTCTTCTTTACTCTGTATTTCAGTGATCCATACCGTATCTGAAGGGAAAAAAAATATAACTTAACAAAGAGTTAAGATCACTTCAGGCAGAAATATTATTTACCTTTCCACTAATCCAATCTAGTAAGCATCTTTAAATGTGCTTTGGACACTCCACAGATTATAGTAAGAGAATCTACCTACGACTGAACGAGATACAGTTTCAACAGAATTGGGCAAGAAGGGTAAGTCTCAACTGTTTTCCCAGAATTACCCAAAAACTTTTGAGATTCCATACACATTTATTCTGAAGCATCTTTAAATTTTGTGACACATGCAAATATAAAGGACTTTGAATCCTACATAGGATCTTCTCTTTGTGGGTTACAAGTCAAAGTAGGCCATATATCTATGGGAATGAAAAAATTCTGAATCATCTTTAATCCATTAAACAGCAGATGTTTAAGTGTACACAATCAAGACATGCAAATGCAGATGACAACACTGCTACCTACACCCCTTTCAAGGTGAGCAGTTCCTGGAATCTGGGCTTGGTGGTGCCAGAATTAGCATTACAAGCACAGTCTATTTCATCTCCGCCTCCCTTTTTCCTCTCAGTTCATTTCATTCACAGATTTCCCTTAAACACCCCAAAGTACAAAAGCTCCAAGCTTCGATATTGTTATCACATACTTCCTTCTCCATTTAGCATTCTACAACGCAGTTATCCTTGATAACCCCTCCAAGATCAAAGAAAAAACAATCTGCATTATTAAAAATGCCAAGGTACATCGTTAAAAACAAACTCAATACATAGCTAAGATTATACTTGCCTCTTTACGGCCTTTAATAGTTTTCACAGATTTCATGCTCTGAGTTCTTCGAAGGCCTCGCTGAGCAAATATTTCATCCTCTGAATGTGTCCCCTCCATCTCTTCATCTGTTTTATCATCTACAGGATTTTTTTCCAGTGGAGTTTTGTAATCTTTAAAAAACAGTTTTATGAAAATGTTTAATAAGTAGCTATAACTTTTAGATTAAGAAAGCCATGAGTTTCACCTTTAACATACATCCTTTATTCTTTTCAACGATATGGTCAGTCTGCCAACTGTTTAAAAACAGCGAAATATCTAGTATGCCAGGAGCTTGTTACTTATAATTCCACCACTTGTAAGTAACAAGCCACTTCATTCCACAAGTGTGTAATGCAGTGGTTCCTCAATTGTCAAAAACTAGACCATCAGTCTGCTACCATCTTCTGCTTTCCACTGAACTGCAAAAACCTCAGTGGTCATCCTGAGAAGTACTTAAGGTTTTTGGCCACAGCCCCCACAGAAGCGGGGTTAGACTAGATGATCTTTAAAGGTCCCTTCCAACCCAAACCATTCTATAATTCTGAGATTCATAGGATCTTTATTCATACTTGCATACCTCTCTTCATATTTAATATCAAAGTTCCTTTCAGATTGATACAATGTCAAAGTACTATTAAGGGTTGTTTAAATCCTACAAAAATAGGACCAAGATTATTACCAGAGTTTCTCACTAGAGGGCGCAAACTGCTTAAAAACGGCTCCTTGGGGTCCAAAAGCCCTGAATCCCCCTCACAGACTTATTATAAACCCCCGAATGTAGTCTGGTTCTTCCCTCTCACCAAGCTCTCCTTTCGTACGGCCATTCCAGAACCTACAAGCTGTAACACTCGGACACCTTTTGGACTCCAAACCTAACTTTATTCATGATCAATGTACATTTCATCTTGAGCCAATATTTTATTTAGGCTTAATTAGATTATTTTCTCTTGGTCATTACATTTTCTTCCCGAAATTAGAATCATGCTCACGTACTCCACAGCTACTTAAGGGAGACTTGCCTCTTCTGCCATTCTAGAGGTAACACGTCTCTGCCTCTAACACAGTTTCAATTCATCTTTTTCAATACGGAACATTTGAATTGCACCTGTTACTCATAGTTTCTGACTAGGGATGTTTGCAGTGACACCAATACTTCCTTATCTCTATTTGTAAACACCTCTTCTGATGCATCAAAATCACATTTGCCTTTTTCACAGCAAGCATACTGGCAGCTCAGTCAGCCTACGGTAAATGTCCTTCAACTAGGTCTTTTCAACCGATTTGCACAGAAACTCCCAGCTCAGATCACAAAAAATAACATTCTGCTAAGTGCAACAAAATATTGCTACGTGGTATTGCTACCGCGCTATCCGTGGTTTGTTCTTTTTTTAAATCTCTAATGCTGAATAAACTTCAAAGGAAACAGAAGAGGTGTACACTCAATTTGGGTCCAGAAGTAGAAACAATTAAGTTAAACTAGCTCTAACCAAGCATTTTGACATGTGAGATTGAATCTCACAGTGGTTATTTTCACAGTATAAACTGTACCTGAGTATTTTTTTTCAAAATGGAATTTTGAGCATTTTCAAGCCATTTCAGATAGATAACTAATGCTCTGTTACTGAGGAATAGCCCCTGCGCAACAGCTGCAGTGACATCATCCCTAATGCAACTCTTAATGAATTCATGGGCTTTCTCTCTGGCCAGTACTCCCTGTCTTTATGCTGACCCACAGGATACCTTCTGGGCTCAGTTAGCAATTCAGCTTAGAGCCATTCAGGTGGCCATTTATTCCTCAGAAACACCATGGGCTACCACGCAATTCCTGGAATTCCTTGTGCTCCACAAGCACCACCCCTCCCCAAAATGGAAGGATGAGAAGAAATGACAGGCAGGCTCCAGTGAAAAGACATAGATGAGAGCTATTTCTTTTTTTGTATCAACCACTTTGCGTTGTAGCCTAACCATTTAAAAAGGTGCAATTGACAGCCTTCCACTGAAACCTTCCTTCAAGCATCATAGGCTCAAGAGCAAAGTGATGATTATAATAATTATATATATAATATAATAATACAATAGTAAGACTAATAATAAAATATGTCTGCAAAAAACATATTGGTCACTGCACACCATCTTTTGAGTGCTGGTGTGCATCAGTCCATTATGACAACTTAATGCCTTCATTATTCCTATCACCACAAGCAATTTTACATTTTGAACTATCATTACAGACCTACTGAATTCATTTCCATTAATATTCTCTTCCTATTTATTGAGCTTCTGTATACTTCCACGTTTAACTTTTTGTACATTTGTCAGTGAAACACCACTTAATCACGTATTTTTTTTTACTTCTAATTAAGCTTTACTTTGGCAAAGAATTCTCATTGCTAATTGTCAAAGATAGGAGTAATGAGTACAGTATGACTACACTGTTAGTGGCTGCAAGAAGAAAATAATTCAGGGAGCATTTCTCAACTGTCGTAATACATCTTGCTCAAGTCAACTCTGCTCAAGTGCACTGGAATTCTTTGAGGCCTTTTTCATTTCTAAATGGAGTAAAAGTATTTCTGCTTTCCCACCTTTGTCTTTGGTGAATTGTTCTTTTAGCTAGAAAAAAAAAGATAGATACTTACCTGAAGATTCACTTGCAGAGGCTCTGGTTTTCTTTTTTGCTTCTGGTAACGTCTGAAAGGGTCTCTGTCCTACTGGCTCGTCTCCTTGTATAGTAGTCAAATCATGCATACTGAAGCTTCTCAGTTTCTCAGTTATCGCACCTTGACTCTGAAATACAACAACAGTATCTTTGAAAACAATGCAGAGGTTTAACTTTGCTGTTCAAGTTGGGTTAAGATGTTTAAGCCCATGCTTCCTTGTTGCACTACAGAAATCACTGAACATAAGCATGCGGTAGATTTAAATTTGCTCTAAGTATTGCTTTTACCCAAGCTTAACTGTGTATTGCTCCTAGACAAAAAAGTTACAGATAAGGCAGCAGTTTCATTACAAATGTCTCATTTCACTCCTTTAATCTGAGCAAATAAAGGCTTTTTGGGCGAGGGAAAGTTTTTAAAAGAAAAAAACCCACCAACATCAGAAATAATCAATTCAGGTCAAACATGGTATTTCTCTAGCGGTGCTAGGTAGCATGACAGTGGGTTTAACACTTCCGTTTTAAAAAGTGTGGTTGAAGATAAATAAAGATTTCCACTATTTTATATTTTACCCTCTACAAATTTGAATATGCATAAGAAGGGAAAAAAAGTGTTAAAAATACACTCTGTAACATGAACTCAAGTAACTGAGAAACTGGCAGCACTACAAAAGCTCTAGCTGACAGAAACTTGAAACCACAAACCAAAGAGGTCCTGCCTGGACTACGGGCTCGCAGGTCCTCTTACTAATGTAGCTTTACTGACATAACAGCCGCCCAAAATCTAATACTACATATAAGGATAGCTGATCATATTTGAACATTAGTATTCCTTCTCTGATTGTCTTTCCATCTTTTCTACATGGGACAAACAGAAAGTTCCCCTTTGGACAGAAGGGTCATCAAAGCAGCTCTTTCATCTTACACCAGATGATGTTATTATTAAAGCATTGAAGCTTAATTTCTTGTGTAAGAACTAAAAGGACAAGCACATTACTCAATGTCATGTTAAAATAACATTTTATTCTTCCCTCTCTGGCATATGAGGCAAAAAAGAATGACTTCAGAGAAAGGTTGACAAGCCTGTGCACGAATCCCACTTCGAGCAAGGGTTCAAGATTTTGTTTCATTCTTACAAATGAAGCTTTTAAGTAAAATTTCTCATTTGAGCATTATGTTAGCTAGCAGTAGCAGAAATCTGGGTACAATTCCACACACCATTCTCTGCAACAGCATCACTGTAAGGCAGTTCTTGCACCACTGGCCACAGCCATTTGTTCCCACTCTCATGACAACTGTTTGCAGATGGTAGACCAGCATACTAAATTATTCCATGTTAAAAATAGCCATGTAAAGTGAAGAGACAGTACAGTGATACTCCTTAAGCTTGCATGGCCACCGAGGGGGGGAAGTGGCTGAAACCTGATGTTCATTTTCCAGTGACTAGTCATTAGTACAGCATATAAAGCTAAGAGTGTGCTACACAGGCAAGAAGAACCTATTTCAATTCTTACAACACCATTCGTACATTGCTACTAAACAATAATGAAGAAAAGGTTTCCTATGAGAGAAGTAGAAGTCTTTACTTTTCTAGTTCTTCCTACATACACATGTAGGATGACTGAGAGTTCTCAAGAACACAACTACAGCCTGCCTTTGAGTTAAAATGCACTACTGACACTGAACAGTCTGTGTATAAACTATTGTAGAAATTCTAAAGTTAATTTTATTCCCTAAAATAGCTTATTTAAGGCAGGTCTCTCCTGCCTGAAGGCAGGAATCCTGCCCTTCCACTACTCCAGTTCCTGCTTTGAAAAGCATTTGCACAGTAAACCAAATCAGGAACCAGCCATGCCTGAGAACTAACAGTCAGCTGCTAGGACACTAGAGAAGAGAATAGAACTGGAGAGATAGGACTGCTTCTTTTGACAAGTAACAGCTTACAGTATCTGCTATAACACATAAGACTGTTGATCAGTCTGCGTCCACCGCTTGAAGAGATGCAACTGGACTCAGGTCTCCATCATTGAACACTGAATGCATAAAATGGACCCAGTTGGTTCTCAGCAGGATCCATATAAATTCAGCACAACTCCACTCACTAAGCGTGGACAGAATCTACTATAAAATAGTGACAGAAGCTGGATTTGGCCAGAAACAGAAGTATAGACACACACACTTGCGTAACAGTTGCACAGCAAGTTCATTCACCGTGTGATGTACTACAAAAAGACATTTGGAAATTGTACAAGATAACATAATTAAGATCATAACTAACATGCTAAGAAGAATTCACATTACAAGCTTGTATTTCCTATTCCACTGTAGATATAGAGGACTAGATCCAAGCTGGAGACATTCAGCCTTATTTTTCAGTGCAGCTTTTGGATACAGAATTTTGTTTTTCAAAGGGGAAAAAAGTCAAACCACGCGCCATGAAGTAACATTGTGCCCTTAACCAAACTGCACGCTCCATGAGGCTAGAGCTCCTACGGAGCACTGCCTCATTCCGTGAGGATGTAACAGATTCATACAATGGGCCCTTCATTCCAAAAGTGCTCGCCAAGATGAAAAGTTTCACTCAAGTTACACACAGCAAATATTAAGAAGTATATGTATCCTTTCAAACTTCTTAAAATGCAGCACACATGCCTGAGAGTCACGGTAGGAACGGGGGCTGCACAACCACTGCTGTACTGCACAGTCACAGTCACATGTTGTACTAATCCTACGCAGGTACTCCCTCGAGTCCCCTCAGTCTCCTCCTGCCTGAATGCAGTCTCCATCCCACCCCTAGGAAGATCCAGTCTAGCCAAATCAAGATTGATTTCTACTTCACAGCACTGCATAGACTAACTGGAGGACAAATTTCAAGGTGTTTTGTGGGTTTTTTTTTAATTATAAAAAAGAAAAAAAAACCCAACACACATCACTGTGCTCATACAGCACTTAAGATTTAGGAAGATTCTTCCACCCCCCCATGCCCAAAAGAAGCAGATAGGTGCTTTCTGCCAAAACAAAGCATTCCATGAAGATCTGGATTACTATCAGCTCAGAATGAAAGTCTGTCTGAAAAATATTAAATACCCTCTACTGCAGGAAATCCAAGATTAAATACCCTCTACTGCAGGAAATGTGAGAGTGACATTCACATTTAGAATATTAATGCATTAAGAGCTTTGATATCTTGTTTGAAAGTTCAGAGTTACTAGCCACAGCTTGAAAGCAAGATGTTTGCCCGTAAAACAGAAGGCAGAGCAATCCAACTGCAGGTGGAGCTGAAGGCAGACCTCCTGCTTCCACACTCATGCCATGGGTACAGCAGCAGTCATCGCCTCTCCCCAGCTGTACGCACAGCCCCAAGATGCTGCTCACGAGAAGATGGCAGAGCAGTTGCCACGCCTGCACTGGTGTCCCACTGTTTCAACAGTTCCTATCAGTGAAGAAGAAATACAGCAGGCTGCATCCAGCCCAGAGGCTGCCAACTAAACTACACTGCAAAAGACTGAGACACACACATTTACAATTACAATGCAGGCAAAAAAGCAGAGCACAACTTCAGTGCTCAAATTTCTATGTAAATGAATGTTGAAGAGAGATGAACTGTGAAGTCTGGGTTATCTTAAACAAAACGCAAGTCTTGAAGAATGAGTCTGCTTATTTATTCAATAGTGTTTCCTAAAACATATTAAACACTTTTTAGAGACCACATTCATTACCAGAGACCAACCCGAAGCACTAATTTAAGTTGTAATGGGTTTCTAAATCTAGTTTTTGATAAATATAGCCTATTTAAGGGACTCCTTTTGAGACAACTCAGACTCAGTAAGCTATTAGTATGCCGTCTCGTCAGCTGACCCTCATATGTGAAATGTCCTTGTCTATTTTGTTATTGAGCATGTATTTTTATAGTCTATATACTTAACCCAGGGAAGTTCCTGTAAACAGACACCACACAGTACGTCTGCCTCAGGGACTTTTTTTGTTGTTTAAATTGGACTTGCACCCGTTCAGTGGTCAGGATCACTGGACAAAACAGCTTGCCTTCATTGGACAAGTTCTCAATGGACTCCGCATTCACAGAGCTGCTTGGAGCTTTGTGGCCGCAGAGCTGCAGTGTGCGGCACCCACATTCCCAGCTGTTTTCTCCCTGATCTGATCCGGGCTGACGGCGAATGACTTCTGTTCCCCCTCAACCTGGAGAGGGACTGCTGTCCCGTGAATGACCTCTGCAGCATGCCAGGCAGTCCCAGCAGGGAGAAGGGATGAAAGCAATATTGCTGGGGAGCCGAGCTACCCATACTGATACTGGCTGTTCGCCACAGCTGGCTGCAAGATACCTCCTTCCTCTGCCATGCCCCGAGTGGGAAGAAGGGGAAGTCTGAGCAAGGCCATTAGAATAACATTCAACCAAAGAGGCAGATTCAGGATGACTAAAAGACACGCAGAAACACAGCCCTCAAAACATATTTTTTTTTTTCACCAAATACTACTTTAAAAATGAACAATACTTGTGTGACCTCATAAAGAAGGACAGTGCATTTCACAGCTTAATTAGCAGCCATCGCACACATGGCGATATAGAAACCAGTTTTCGCTAGCAGCCCGAGAAGTCAGAATTTGTGTTGGCAAAAATTGGAGCATACAGGTAACTGGCATCTCAGAAGATCTGGAAAGCAGATGCATCAAAATACAAGATATATCAGTGGAAGTTAGCATTGTGGACATAATTTCCACAAATCCGTATACCATTGAGCTGAAAGAGCTCCAACAACATTCCTATCATTAAAGGCATCTTGCTGCTGATTCTTTTACGCTCCACAGAAAATTTTTATTAGTAAACTGTAAAAGTCAGTCTAGACTATATTTCATCTCCAAGTCTCCTGAAATCAGGATTTTACAAAGATTTGTTTTCTTAAACTAACATGACAGTAACACAATTTATTTTTCTAGTGTATACTATTTAGCAGGTTTTGAAATACTCCATTTTTTATGAACGATGGCTAACTAGTACCAGCTAAAAATATCAGTATACGAATGTAAGCTATAAGCCATGTCTCCTGCCAATTACGTTTTAACTTAACTACAGTGGAGCAGGTTTAAATCTATGTCAAATTTCAGTAGGCTGACCTGGCTGGCTGCTCCAGCCTCCCCTACATAGGCAACTAGCCTTTTAACACTAATCCCATATTCCTTTGACAGCCATTGGAGAAAACCGCTTTCCCACACTTGTTCTTGAAAATATTCCAGAGACTTTCCAAGCAATTTTAGCACCCCCCTAAAGTCAGCATAAGCAGACATCGTAGCGTCTTTTGCTTGGACACTTGAGTGAACAGAAGCTTTCTTCGGACCTCCTCTTGTGTTTAACCTCCTACATTCTCTACTCCTAATTTGAGATCCGATATGTCAGAATAAGCATGCCTCCTCCTTCAAAAAAAACTGATGAAAGTGTGTCTCCTTCCCGTCAAAACTGACCCCACTAATAGGATTCCATTCCTGAAATCCTATAGCTTGCTCCACCAGCTCATGCTGAAGGGATAATCTTGTCACCTGCTGGAGGCAGCAGTCAGCTCTTGAAAAACAGGGACCAAAATCAAGAACACATGCATTGTCTCCATTTGCTTGCATGGAGCAGTCACGCTCAGCTTTTTGGAATGACAAACTGAAGAGAGGTTTAACATGCCAAAATAAAGATTTTCAGAGAGTCTCCTCTTTCATACTGTTTAAAAATCATGTCTATTTTAGGTCTTTGGTATTGTGTGGTGGTTGTTTTGCCCAAGCATCTCATCTGCACTGAACTAATTCTGTACAAATATTCATGAGCATGTTTAACAAGTTTTAACAAATAGAGCAGGCATCTTGCCAGTCACAGCTGAATAGCAATGAAATCTAAACACAGACATTTAGGAAAAAGTTATTCATTATTTCAGAAGAAAGTGGGAGGAGATATTTGTATTATTTATTTTACAATATTTCTGTAACACCGTAAGGATTAACAAGGAAATATCCAACCTTAGCCAGAGAGCCAGACATAAGGAAAACTCACAGAGCATAAGTATCATTACAGGTGCACATTGTAATAAATTACGATTTGCTGTTTGGCAAAGAATTTGCATTTTAGCATTTAGCATAGTTCTCAAACTTTTTTCCAGTAGAGTACTTGGAAGTTTTGCTTGTTGGGTTTGTCAGTTGTTTGGTTTGTGTAATAGTCTATTTTCACTCTGGATATTTGCACTCCTTTAGAGGTGCACTCTATTTCATTCTAAATTATTTCATGCCTCAAGACAATACTAAGAATTTGAATAACAAAAAAGTGATCAAATTGAATCACATTCAGTATTTTAGGCTCATTATGTCCATACTTTAAAATAAAAATAATATTTTTTACACTACCACCCACATATATCTTCAAAAAGAGAGAAAATGATCAAACAAGAGATGCATGACTTTTTCCAAACCTTTTTGAGATAGCATTTGAAAATACAGTTTTTTAGAAATGTCTTTGATTTATAAAGCAAGTTTACATACAAGCACAGAAATTTAAGTTAAATGCTAGCTGTACCTACTTAACTTGGGCAGCCACGGATCTCTACATTGCTTTCTGTTATCTACTAACAGTGTTCAGGTTTTCAGTTCTGTTACTATGAACACAGTAGTTTCATTTATTCCCAGGAAGAAATTAATCCTGATCACCTTAAATCATTTAACTAGAACACACACATCTTTCCACACTTTTTTTTGTGTTTTGGTTTAAATGACTATTAGGTAGGATACACATTGCCTAAAGTTCTACTCCTTTTGGTGGGCCACAGGTTGCTTGGAATCTTACTTATAAGCTTGTACTTTGTTTTCCTAGACCTAGAACCCTCTGAAATTCAACTGAAGGTCATGAGTTTTGTAGGAACATAAATTGGGAACAACCACAGGTTACTTCATGATTTAATGGAAATTACATGACAAGGCAAGAGTATGCTAAACAGCGATATGCAAGCTTATGCTTAGTGTATTAAATTAATAATTCAATCAACAAGTTGCAAACAAGTTAATTGTGTCAAGATAACTTTCATCTGTGGTAGTAATCTTTCATGCCTTACTTCATATATGCAGTTACCTCAAGTTGATTGGAGAAAAACAGCAGAAAAGCCAGAAATCCTTTAAATAGTTTGTTTACCAACAAGAAAGCACAACAGAGACAGAAAAGAAAGAATGGTCATCTTTACCAAAAGCCTGCATAGAAAACTGCATGGTATCTTTTGAATTACAGTAAACTGATCCCCATCATCCAAGAAATAACTACAAGCCATCTTAAACAAACAAACATAGTATGAGGGGGACTAGAGTGCTGCAGCTCTTAAATTGTGTTCCAGGTTTTCAAATACATTTGCAGAATTAATCTTTTCATTTAGGAACGGCAAATCCTCAGTACAATTACACTGTTCTAATCAAGGACAAAAGCAATTAATGAAAGCAGAAAGTTACCTTTACAGCTGCTGTCACTGCAGCAGTTGCTGCCAAATTCAACCCTTGCCTTCCAAAATTCACCATGGTCTCATAGCCTCTTTCTTTGGCCTGTACGATGTACTCGTCAATCTCCTGAAAGCAAAACATACTTAAATTTCAAAGGGCTGTGCATAAGAGAGTCACATTACCCCACAGTATTATTTTTCCATCAATAAAGGAGGACAGAAGAAATCTTTAAGAAAATATTTAATGCAACAATTACTCTTGCCTTTGTGTACCGATACTTCATTCACGTATACTCTCTCATTTAAAAAAGGATTATGTCTGGTCAAACAAGAAGATAAAATACATCACTTTTGTCCAGCTCAGAAACATTGCAGCTACATAGCAGGTTCCTCACGGAGAGTAAATTTAGCTTGTCATACAAGAGTTGTTCAAGAAATAACATGCTTAAGATGAAATCGGAGAGCTCCTTAGAAAGGTAGAGTCGGCTCACAAAGAACTTCTGAAGCCAGAGCTTTGACATAGTTAAGTACCAAGGACAATACAGTCGTGACATTTATCCCCGGCTGTAGTAAATGCCTGGAGTTGGAGACAAAAGCTTCAAGGTAGCTCACAACAGTTAGACTACCAGGAAAAATCCCTTCAGCTTATGAAGTTGCAAACTGTTTATAGTTCAACCTTCAGAAGGTCAAGATGACCTTATTGTTCGTGGCAATCACGTCTGCTACCTGTTTTGCCTAATAAAGGCCAAGCCCAGCAATGACGTTTACGAATGCTATTTTCTGTACTGAGAGATTTTTTTCAGTGGTAGTCTTTATACCTTTGCTAATTGCTCTTTTCACACATCCAAACAGAATACTGAAAAAGAGCTAAGCAGATCTGTGGCCCTGTCATACTTTGGCTAAAGCTAAATATGCTTTAGCTATGTTCTGTTTGGGTATTTGCTGTTGCAGACTGGTCTTCCCTTAAACCTCAGCAGAAAGTCTCTCCTCTTAGCCTTTCAGTTCGCACACCAGAAAAGTCATCCATGTCATTCATCCCGAGAAGTTTTATTACTAGGTTATGCTAGAAAAAATGGTAACATGAAGAGCTGCTGCTAAAACTGCATTCATGCTTCTGCACAGAGTACTGCACATGTTCTTCCAGTAGAAAGTCAAACTGCATCACTTCCACTCAACTGGGCTCCCTAAAGTGCACCAAGTAGACCAGAGAACAGACTCTCTCGTGTCAATAGAAAGTAGCACATTGTCTGTTCATGCAAGTTAAACAGAAGCACATACACGGACAGTCATATGCACTTGCCTCTTCTAGTCCAAGTACGTACTGCCTGGCAAACCAGTAACACACTGATCTGCTTTTATCATGTATCTAGCAACAGTTAGTATTTCAGCACATGGTATTTCCATGTTAGGCATTAAAAATACGAGAAGCTACTTCTTACCCTTTCTTTAGAAGAAAGCAGCGGGTGAAGAAATTTTCTGTAGATTAAACTTGCCCCTCTAGTATATGGGGAAAGGAGCCAAATAACAAAAGCTATCTTCAGTTCATAGTACAGTGGAAACCTACAGACAAGTTAAAAGTTTCATGAAATCAACAACTGCAGTAAGAAAATGCACAGTAATTAATCATCATGAAGAGATCTCTTCAAAAACCCCAATTACATATTAGCATATAGGATTGTTCACATACAAGAAGTTATATTAGACAAAAATTAAAGGAGTTACCGATGTATGGATTTAATTTTTTAATTGACCGTACTGTCATTTAAGAAGTGGAAACAGTTAGTATACTTGCTTTGCATTATACATTCCTGCACAGAGAAATTATAGTCCATCTTTTTAAGAGTTCCATTCCCCTATTCAGTTTCTACAGCAAAGGTGGACGTTTTGTCGTCCGTACTTCGAGTGACAGTGTACGGCAAGCTTGAAAACTGGTATTATTCTTCAGACTGAGATCTTTTCCTGAAAAAAAAGGGCTACCAACAAGCACAACTTCTTTATAAAAGTTAAATTATTACAAATCAAAGAACATCAGAAACAAATATAGTTTCATATAGATTTCATAAAAAGCAGGCTCTTACCAAGACACTGTTAGGTCAGTTATTGTTTCAGTAACCGTATAAAGAGCAAACACAATCCAATACATCATCCAGCGAACCTGAAAATTGAAACACCATCTTCAGTAAGAATTTTGATTTCACCTTTCAGAGTACACTATACACTGTACAGTCCGTTCAGAGCTGTCAAACCAAGATGTCCGACAGTATCTCAGTCTGCATCAACCAGGTTTCAGGTGAAATTATATGAAGGTCCTAAGGGTTTTCTGTTCACAAGTAGAACTAGTGGCAGCTACAACAAGCTAAGTAAAATGGCTGGGTCACCAGGGTCACAACCTCACCTAGGCTGGCTTCACCGATTTGATTCTGCCTCTAGAAAGCTTTAGTGGTAAGAAAAACACACTGCAAAGAGTCAGTAGCTTATCATAAGTATGAAATGCAATTCCCACTATAGCACTAAATGATATTTCACTCTTTCACACTCATCCATATGTTTACACCACAAGCACAAAAGTCAGCATTAGTAAGTCAGGTAGCCCTTGCTTTAATTTCACAATATACATTATTCAGCTATGCTTTGCAGTTAAGTTCTACACGTGTGCTTAGCATTATGGTATTAACACTGGGGCAAGGCAGGAAAAAAGCATTTTCATGGAAATTTAATTCCATTGATACGCCAAGATACTTCATACTACAAGATTCTTGTTAATAAAAGAGCTCACATGTAAACATCTTAATGCTTCAGGGGTTTGGATCTATATCCTTTTAAAATTTACACTATACATCATTGTTTTGAAATCAGACAATGCTCTTAAAATACAAGTTTTTGTTCTATTTTCTAATAGTTAACTAAATCTCTCATTTATCTTGAGCATTTGTTCAGATTTGGTTGTCTAAACTGATTACATCTTTCAGAATAAATATTATTGAAGTAGTTCCACACATTTGTCTTCTCTAAAATACATTGCACTTGGCCACTGATATTTCCAAAATAGGTCAGCGCAAACCACCACTAGTTATTCATACTAACTGAACGCCCACATGTTCTTTAAATTCCAACACTATCTATGCTAGAAAAAACAAAACAGTTTAAAAAAAGAAAGAAAAAAGAGAAGAAAAGCATCACCTGCAACCAGATGCAGTAACCTCATTTCATTTGCGATATACAGACTACTAACTTCTGGTGTACCCACAAAGCGTTAACCACCACGTGTTAGACGCTAGTTCAAGTTGTGAATTCTTGGTACCCTCTTTCAAAAGGAGGAATAAATATTCTTTCCTGCAGAGGATGTGGCTCGGATTTAATCTTCACTTTTAAAGCAATCTTTTTTTGAAGTGGACTTAAATACTCAAAATCTAATGCTACACTGCTGCCTATTTCATAGCTGTGCATTATGCTTTAAAACCACTTCCTTTGTCACAACTTGAGACCCATTTATCTTAAATGTTTTTCTGCATTTCAATTTGAAAAGAAACTCAGTCATATGATGACATTCTTCAATCTCTCAGAGGATTTAGATATTTCAGGCTTGAATAAGCTAAGACAGACGTACACAACAGCAGAAGTCATCTCTGACAGGCCATGTGACATTTAGACTGGTGACCCTTCCATGAACCAGTCTCAACACCTGAATAAGAATAAAATTAACATCCACCCTTGCCCCATCAACCTAACCATGATGCAATGCAATTTTTAAGATGCTATGCATGACTGATTTTTTTTTCCCCAATATATTTTACCCAGGCTATTCATTCTTTAATCAACATCTATTTATCCAATTAGGAACAACAGAAGAAGTGGAGTTTCTCTTGGGCTGCTAGGAACAGCAAGAAATGCTCTGCAGAAGGGCACATAAGATCTGCCAGGAGTCCCACTGAGGTCTGGGCAAAGATTCTTAAACACACAAGTCAAATTATATTCTAGTACAACTAATGCATTAGGTACCAAAAGTATCCTTGACAAATGAACCTGAGTGACTTACAGTGGTTTTCATATGAGGGGGGAAGAAAAAAAACCCAAACACGAAACTAAAAAAACAACCAACATCCAGGAGAAACAGAAGGTCATATTTAACACTGCCCAAAAAAGACTATCATCTACTTAACTCTTAAAGATGAAGTTACAGAAGCTTTGATTGAATTCTGCTTTTTATGTTAAGAGTGATTACAGATTTGTTTTGCTGAGCTTTTTTTTGACCATCCAAGTGTTAAGCTCATCTTTGATGACTTTGGCTGAAGCACATCCTTTCAAGTCAGGATTTTGAAGCCAGGATTTGAGAAGACTGGTCGTTCAGACTTGTAAACTATGTTTCAGATGCTTATTACAAGCACTTTGGTGTAACACAGTGGAAAAAACTCCTCAAAGATCTTAGTCAACTCCATTAAACTAGGGTAATTACAAGAACAAATAAATCTCCTCAAAGGCACAGATCCTGATTTCTAGAACTGAAGTCCATAAGTCTTAAATTGCCAAAACCAGCAGCAACACTTTTTTTTTTTTCCTCCCCAGAAATAATCTTTGAACAATTTGCTGCATCATGACCTACACAGCAAGTCAAGATGTCTGTACTTTTGTTTTTTACTGGTGGAAGCAGTGGCCAAGTAAAAAATTTCACTGTTATAAAGCTCTTGCAATCCAGCAAAGAAAAACAGATGGCTCCTGAGCCACACATAACCCTGGAAAGGAAGTTGTACTCAGGCCATAACATGACTGGCAGCAGAGCTGTGCCATTTGGAAGGCAGCAGTTAAACCTACACCCTCTCCATGAAAGAAAATGACCCAGCTGGGAAGATGAAAGCCATGGATCATCCCTAAGATCTATCTGGACACCAACCAGCAATGGAGTGGTAATTCACTGATGATTCAATGTCATTCCCTGCCCATGAAAAAGTCACTGTGATGGGTCTCATGAACATTTTGTAAGCAACTGCAAATTCAGTGACTGGTCGAAGACCACAGGTGACTGAAAAGCTGTGTTTTCAAACAAAATGAAAATACACAGTTGGAAAAATACGGTTCCAGGCTCTACTAAGGGTCCTGTGTAAGTGACAGGCATCTCTAAAAAAAGGTTGCCCAAGAAAGACAGCTAAGTCATAGCTAAGTGGACAATTGAGATAAATCAAAATCTCAGCATTCTACAAACATTACTCTTCCTTTTCTAGAAAGCATATCGCAAGAGGCAATGGTAACCTCTTGAAGTGATTTCTTGTATTAGAGTTCAAAACTTCCATCCTCGACTTAGCCTGTAGATCCCTTTTGAAGGAGCAGGGAGGAAAAGCGGATTATAAATTCTTTCCATTATATACTTTCCTGAGAGGGTAAAGCAAGCATGAGACAGAGGAAATTCTTATTTTTGATGATTTTTTTCCTCCCAGAAGCTTAGCTCTGGCAGGCACTAGCTCTATGTGCGCAAATAAGCTCTCATCAGCTTGTACACAGAAACCAGAAGTATGAATATGACATCCACTTTGGAGCCTTGATGGAGTGATTAGACTAAAGGTAAGGCATACAAGGGGAGGAACAACAGCTACTGCATTCTACTACTACAGCCAAGTTCAGAGTGGAGACATCACACATCCAGACAGAGCATTAGGTCACAGCTACGGCTGCCAAGTTAAGTAACCGATGGCACCGACTCCATCCAATAGAGGTTAGTTGCCGAAATCAAGTTAGGCTGCCTCTTAAAACAGGGAAGTAACTCAGTGACCAAAGCTCCTTGTGACTGCAACTGGGTAACATTCTTCTTGTAATCATCATTGCTCGCACTGAAAAGTACATAATTTAACAGATTAATTCTGAACTGCAGTAGCTACAGTATTGTCTTTTTTGTCCATCTTACTCTGTCCGTTCTGCTTCTTTCTTCCACATCACCTTAATCAAATCTTTTCCTTTCCTGGTTACACTTTTTCTCCTCATTGAGGAACGATAGATTAACCAGAGCTACCCTTTCCTCAGGTAGATTTCGAATCCCCTGTTGAGCTCCATACAATGACAATTAAACTGCTGCTACTGTTCAAGTGCTCACCGAGAATCAATTTGTCATTGCTTATACTACAGGTGTTGGTAGAATTAGGAAACCTTTTTTCTACCCTTTGCGCAGAAGTGTGTTATTTTGGGCACTTCACCAAAATGCAGCCAACACTTTAAGGTTTATGTTTAAGAATCCTCCTAAAAATATCCGTATACGGCATAGCGTGTTGGACACATTTCAGTAGAGTCTATGAAAAGTCTGAGAAACCTTAAGTTTAGCTCTCCAAACAAAATCACAGGATTACCACTACATTCACACAGGTGTTGTATCTAATACTAAGATAGTCAAATCAAGCTTTCATATGATTTATTGCACTGCATAATGAAAATTTCACAGTTGTATGTCAGCAGAGGCATTTAATTAAGCAATTAAAAAGAATGCGACTTACATATTCCTTCACATTTTTTGTCTTCACAGCTTTGTATGAGTAATATGCAGGATACAGCATCCCAAACACCAGCCTATTGGAAAATAAAAAGAGCTTTCAGAATCTGTTATATTGTATAGACAAAACGGTGACAATACATCAGTAGAGCAATGTAGCCAACTTAATAAAAAAATCCCATTCTCTAGCTTGAAAAAAAAAAAATCACAATGTTATAGGATGCTTGGAGGAAGTTTAGCAATACACAAAGATAGAGCAACATGAACAGAAAAGGCTGTATGCCCTGAAGACAACAAACAGTTTCGTAAGACTGCTTCTAATAGATAATGTAAAACTAGGAGCCCTTCTGGTTCAGCTACAAGTAAAACCAGTCCCGCAGTCTGTCCATACCAAAAGACTGTTTCCGCATTGGCAGTGCTATCACACTTAAAGAGCCTCTAACAACTATCAGTAGGTAATCAGAATCATCTACTTTTATCAGATTACCAGAAAATTCTTCAAAAGTAATTTTAAGACAACAAGATGAGTTACATAATTTCATCTCCTTTTGCTAGAACTCTGCAACAGCAACACATTGAAACGGAGGCAAGTGGGAATTAATCCAGTTTTGCTCAGACAGCCAGTTTCTTCTAAAATTCATCAAAAGTAAGGTGCAGAGCAGGGTGAGAGGGTGCCAACCAATCCATGCTGAGAGCAGGATTAGGAAAAAGATCTGCTCTAACACAAGTTTGCTACAATACAGCATTTTCTAGTAATTAGTAAGCACTCTCTAGAGCCTTGACCACAGACTAGTGGAACAGTTCTTTATGAGAAATTAAACAGCAGTAGTTGCCATCTCCTTGACAAACGCAAGAGCTCCATACTTTCATTTCACCAGCTTGTTACACTTTGTAAAGTCGAGCAATTGCCTGCCCTTAATTGCAGCTGGTCTAAAGCAGCAATTACAGAAAAGTCTGGCTGCATCTCTGCAGCATCACTTACAGCTAGCTCAGGATGGTTATGGGGGAGAAATTTACACTTGTAGCGACATCCAGATATCTTCTAAGTTCAGAACTCTTAAGTAATTTAACTTCTCACAGTTAGGCGAAAGAAGATGCATCACATGAAGTTTTTTTAATGAGTCCACCTGGGACAGGTCTGACATGTAAGATTTCAACTCAAATCGTTGAAGTTTACCAAAGTAAATAATCAACTAAAATTTAAGGTTTTATAGTTGTGTCAGAGAGCTTTAAATAAGTGGTTCTACCTACGAGCCACTGCAGAAGACTGCATGACGCTACCAAGCTTTACTTTGCTGTTAGACCAAGGAAAGAATTCTAAGAACTTGTAGCCCAATTTATTATTTTAAGCAACTACTCCAAGAGCCTTCACCTTCTACAAGATGTTATTTGCAAAGACTACCACAGAACTTTCCCAGTATACAAGACATAGTAAGCTTGAATTCAATCAGTTTGATATACATCATCTCCCAAGCACCACTCTGATATGTAGGCAGAAGTCCTCCACTCAGTAGGAAGCCAATTTAGAGTACTAAAGTCATCTCCAACAGTTAACATATAGTACATAAGTGATAAAAAACATGGAATAGTTAACAGCAAAGGTGAGATACTTTCTTCAACATCACAGATACCACAGAGAGAGGATTTCTCCATCTTTAGTGCAAGACAAACACACGGTTTCTTGTGGAAGGAAGCCTGCTGCAGGGGCAGGGGGATATTGGCAGAAGTACTGATGTTAAGCTATAAATGCCACAAGTGAGAGGGGGAAGATAAAATTATGGAAGCATAATTGCAGAACCCTTCATGTTTGAAAGGGCCTTGTGAAGTCATCTAGTCCAATCTCCTGTTCAAACCAAGGTCGACATCAGATTTGGACCCGGCTCCTTCAGGCTTCAGCCACTCAGGTCTTGGAGACTTCCAAAGAGAGATTTCACATCCTCTCCGGGCAACTTGTTCCAATGCTTAATGAGCCTCTTAGTGCAAAGTCTTAGTTATACTGAGTCAGAACAAGAAGTTTATGACCTTTTGACTGAGCAGGACAGCAAGAGAATGGGCCTGGCTCTTGTAACCTCCAAACAGTTATGTACTAAGTCCCCCCAAAGCCTTCTCTTTTTCTGGCTGAACAAGCCCAGTTCATCCAGACTCTCCTCACAAGTCATGTGCTGTGACCATCTTGGTGGCCTCCACTGAACTTTATCAAATAAATTAACATCTTTCTTGCACTAAGAAGCCCAAAGCCGGACACAAGTCAAATGGATAAATCTCACATCTACATCCCCATCCTCTCCTGAATGTGTAATACGTATAACTTTTCCTCATATTTTTCCTCATCATTTAATTTAAAAGTTATGAACCTCAACTTCAGAAAAATCCTCAGACACTGAAGCATATATTTTCTTACCTTTGAAGAACAAAGAAGGCTCTAAGAAAAATAATTGGGTTTAATTGAATTTAGGACAATAAAAAGAATTACTACCTGATTACAAGTAAGAGTCAAAGCTAGTTAATCATGTATAGCTCTTTTCTAGGATGCATTCACTTCCACAACACAAAACTAGATCTGAACAAATCTGGGACACGTTTGCAATCTTTGCGTACATTGGTCCTTTACCCATACAACAGAGTTAACGTCTGATAGCAGCAGAGAAGCTAAAGGGCACTTCAAGCAGGTCTCCATGAGATCAGATTCCTCTGTAGTAGGAAGGAATGGTGCACTCTAGATCACTTAAAATATTGATATGAAAAACCATAACTGGTATACCACAGTGGCAGTTTAAAATCTGGATGCTCAGAATTTCACAATTCATGCTAAACTGGAGTTAACAGAAGATGCATCCTGAAGCCCTTTCATATGTATAGGCTAAGCTGCTACTCCACTGCAGCAGAGTTTACCTACATGTTTCAGATGTTGAAATGCCGTTTGAAAGAGTCCAGACTACTTGAATTCCAGTTCAGCATACTAATCTGTAGAAGCCTATCCAAATACAGCTCTCCTACAATCCAAAGATCTTTCATCCTAAGGCCAAGAAAAGCAACAGTCAAAAAACCCTGAACAGTTTTATTCCCAACTAAGAGAAAAGCCTGACAACACAAGTTAAAGACGTCACTTTGCCCAAATAACAGGAGATCTGGAAACAGAAGGAATATAAGACCAAACACCCTTCATTTTGATGAAATTTTGTAGACATCAGCTCTTCCTCTCTTTTTTTTGTCCCTGTGGAATACCCTGTTCAGTAACCCATCAGCTCTAATGGTTCTCACCTTACTTTGTTCTTCTGGCTGAAATTATAACCATTAAGTATCAGAGATAAGGAAAGCCTCGTTAATCCTAATAACATAACACAGACTTTACAAGGGTAGAAATTTCTGTGTTCAAAGAAAAGACACAAAAGAGTTTCCTGAACATCATAACCACTACCAGCTGTCAGACGGCTGCATAATTATATGCCAGCAGTTTCTGGTCATCTATGCACCTCTCCCAAATTCTCAAAAAATAGTCCGAAGTTATTTAAATAGCTACTAGTAGCCTGCACATGTAAGTTTCCTGCTATGAAGCATATGAAATAGTTTGAATCTTTCACTTAACAGATTTTTGGTCTATACTTTTCCACTCACTTTACTGTCACGTAGCATCACTTCCATTAAAAAAAAGTCCTTTTTAAATTTAAACAGCAATTTATCCTCTGAATGTGTCATCCTCTAAAATATGGCAGAAGCAAGAATTGGGACAGAATGAAACTTGAGAGCACTGCTTCAGTAACAATTAATCTTCAAGCAGAAAGCTTATTACAGAACAATAAGAAGATCTAAGCTAAAGACGACCTCAAGTTAGACAAGAGCACTAGCACAAGACAAACACGATAAAGCTAGCTAGTTTTCCCCATCTAGCGAGTCTTTATGTTACTCAATATTGGTCAAATCGAGAGTCAGAAAAATCCCTATTTTAATACTCACTTTTTTCTTTTAAAGAATTCTTCTGGAACTCACTTTTAAAACCAAAGAATAAGAAACTTAACACCACAATATATTATTAGTGTTCAATACAGTTGTAACACAGAAGCATTAGAAAAACTACCAAAAAGTCCCAAAAAAGTGGGTAGATAGGACTAAGAATGAAAAACATGAGCACATTTAGTCAGTAATAATAGGAACCAGTACTGTGAAGTTTTTATCTCCTTACAGCCAGAGCTGACATTTTAAGTGTGGCATGATGCTGCTACCAACTCTGGCATCACTACCTTCTTCACATGGGCAAAGTCATCTTATCTTAGAGAGTGCTAGCAGGCAATTTAACAGTAGAAAAGCCAACTTGTCGCCAGTGAGCGTAGTTGAAGGTCAGTAAATCCACTTTTACCCTCAATCTATACATGATAGATTAGCATACAGGCAAAAAAGATCACTGCAGCTGACTGAAGCAGAAACACATAGAACAGGAGCAGCGGGGAGCCTGGGCACAATCAGTATCATTGACATAGATAGCTACAACAGTCAAGCATTTTCTAATAGTTTTCCTGTTTGCATCAATACCCCCCAAAATCTCAAAGTTGTTAGCAACACCTACTGCTACGCATAAGTGCATCCCTCCTCTGGTATTTCTACAGTAACTATACAACACACTTCAAGGATGTGCCAACTATTCCAAAGCTTTGCAAATTTAAAAGCTTAAGTGTTATTTTTAAAAGTGCAGTTTGTATTTCACACTGGATATCGGCACACTGCACTAATGTAGCAGACAAAAACAAAGCCAGTTTCCACAGATGGAAACAGATTTCAGCTGAGTATGATGTCATTTACTTTATTTTACTAGTAGATATATGGATAATCCTGCTTACCAATGTAATTTTACTGCCAGTTGTACGCCTAGCGATTTCAGTTTTTCAGCTGTACTCAGCAACTAAAGCAGCATTCCTTTTTTGGTACAGCCACCTCCTCTACAGACGTTTTGCTCATTTAAAGAGAAATAATCTCCTAGTATATTTGAGAAACAAGATCAAAGACAAAGCAAAGCAAAGTATCAAAAAGCCTTGAAATCTGAATAATGTATTTGTGTATCCATACAGCTGTACTAAAACAAACAAAACCTACCGCTTGTATTATCACATAATCTACACTCTTACAGTTTAAATAGCTTTAAAGTGCACAAATATTTAAAAAATTCACTTCTGAAGCAAAGCAACCAAGTTCACATTTGACTGATAACTGAAAAATCAGTCACCTGTGCACACACTGCTCTGGCACTAAGCATATTTAACCTGGATAGTAAACAACTCTAAAGGTAAAGTTTAAAAAACAAAAAACACACAACACCAAACCAAAAACACAGCAACACACCACACAACAAATGAAAGCCACCAAGTTGCTCAAAAAGACTACTTGCATCCAGACTCCCTAAGACAGACACTAAGCCATTAAACCAACAGTGCATTTAAGACTTCAGTCTGTTCACATTGCCAAGAATTGCCCGAAGCTAGGAATAGTGTTTGGCACTTTATTCTTTTGTTTCTCTGAAATGCAGAAAGACAAGGACCACAAGTGTTCCCTTATAGCAAGTGCCATTCAGGAAACTCGTTCAGTATGAGGTACTTTGGAGACAATGCCATCTGCTAAGCTCCCTTTCCTTAACAAGTTTGATAACAGAGATGATACCAATTTGTCCACCCACTGACAGATTGACGATCTTGGCACAGACTGATACAGAGCCAGGCACTTGTTAACGTGTGCATCTACAGTGGAAATATGCACCTATGTCCCGAAGGGTCACTTGACAGCATTTGGCAGGGTGGAGAATAAAAGAATCCTCCCCACCTCCACAAAACCATGGAAGTAAATATAAATACCTGATATACTTCCTAGCTTTGCGGACCATGTCCGGTTCCCCTTCCCAATACTAGTCTTCACCTGCAAGTTATGATAGGAGCATCTTCCATTCCTGCCATACACACACAAGCTCACAAGCTTTTCTAAGAGCTGGTCAGACACCATGGAAATACCAGCAGTAACGTAGATGACTCCCAGCTCTGTGTGTGGTATGAAAACCTTAGCTGTACTGCAGTATCCATGCAGAAACTAGGTCTGATATTGTTGGTATTACTTTGCTTCTATATGAACTATAATTACTATTCCATGTTATGGTTAGTGGGTTTAGTTTAAGCAAGA
Organism: Phoenicopterus ruber ruber; assembly: GCA_009819775.1. Taxonomy (NCBI): domain Eukaryota; kingdom Metazoa; phylum Chordata; class Aves; order Phoenicopteriformes; family Phoenicopteridae; genus Phoenicopterus; species Phoenicopterus ruber. The sequence goes on from CM020221.1 coordinate 6,618,948, forward strand.
TTTCTCCTGAAAGGGAAGTCTGCTAATGGAAACTAAATAGCAGAATGAAATCTAGTCTGAAGAACAATGCTCGAGTCTTTGGCTGACTGTTTTTGGCTTTAAAAAGGAAGATATGGCCATACTCCTTAACTATGCGTCCACTGAGGTTTCAATCAGCACACACTGGAAAAGCATGAACATTTTTGCTTAGACTGTATGCTACTCATATACTTGTAAGCCACTCCCATAAAAGATAAGTAGTTTGGATTTTTTCTCTTTTTTTTGGCTATAAAGCAGTAAGTCTCATCAGTTATGCACTAATTTATAACTGTTATGCATCTCTGTGTGGTACCCTCAAGCTCAAAATAAGGCATAAGGAGTATCTGTAAGAATCCTACTCAAAAAAGAAAAAACCTGCAAGTAAACAGAAAAAGCAAGACCCTCAGTCATGCCTGCCAACACCATCTGAGGGTTACAATTGGGTAGTAAGTTCTAGACTAAGCCAGCCATCTCCTACGTTTTTACATGTCCAGGCGAACAAAAGCTCACCCTGGCATTTTTGTCCTGAATGTTTTTGAAAGGCACTATACGAAAAGTCTCTTTCTCTCTAAATTTTGACAGAATTTAGTTCCATTTTGCTACTAGACAACATTCATATATACAACACTAACCACAACAACCTACGTTAAAAGACTATGTATTCAAGCAATTACAAAGAATACACTTAGACCGAAATGCTAGTCTGTTACAGGGACAGGGGAGCATGAGGATAAGCTCCCAAACCTCGCACCAAATTGTATCCTGCTTTTTCTTTCACCTCCCGCCTTGGGCAAGGAGCAGGGGAAATCACATAAATCCTATTAAGAGAACATGTCTGGTAACAGTAGCAAAGCTTAAACTCAGCAACTCCTTTAGCAGATTACAGTTACCAAAAGGCAGGAATGTGATCAGAAACAGACCTGTTAAAATCTTCATAGCATTCTTACATAGACAATATCCCCAAAAGCCATAGAAAAAAAGTCTTAACCCTTAAAGAATATACCCAGAAGCACTGACAGATCTGAATAAATCACATTCTTGAACACAGCAAGGCAGCTATTAACCTTCCAGCTTAGGAAGCTGGAATTCTCCAGAGCACTTGCCAGATTCTTCCAAAGCACAACATAACCAAAAGTTATGCAATTACTCAAGCAGTCGAAAATCACCTTGAAGTTTTAAGGGGAAAAAAGTGACCTCCCTACCAACCCCACCAGAAAGCAGGACTTTCCTATGTCAGGAACACTTATTTAGTAAGTCCTATGTAGAGTAATTGCAAGCAGTCTGATTGAGACAACTAAGTCTTTCTTCCAATGCAGAGCTCCAGGCTCCATTACGTGTATGCTATCCACTCGTGTTTATGGAATACTACTTAATCGACTTACCCCAAAATAGGGAACCTGTTGGCAGATACTCTTCAAGTTCTCTCAACACGGAAAATAGCCCTGCCTGAACCTTGAAAGAAGTCTAAAAAGAGCACACCAAAAAAATCAGAAAAAATGTCTTCTGTACAGGATGTTCTGTACTGGAATCTGTGCGGAAGTACTGACGTACTTATGGGCAAGATAGATCAGCGAGATTGATCGCTTATTTGCATAGGCTCACCAGGTTTCTCTCAGAGAAAACAAGATTTAGATGCCAAGAGAACATTCAAACATTTAACAGGAATTTCTCTGCAGAGAAAATGAGAGTCCAAAATGAGGATTTTCCTTTCCTGCCATTACCTTAAGCAAAATTCACCTATAAATGCATCCTCTTAAGAATTCCCATTTGTTTTCTCTATATGCTCAAAAAGCATTGAAAGCACTGGAAACTTTCATAGCATTTTCTGGGTTGCCTGTTACTCATTCTACTTGCTACTTCAAAACCCTACATAATACAATAAAGACCAGAGAGCAGTCTTAATTAACAATTAACTTGATACCTGTACACACATTACATGTGCTACCTCCTTCACCAAGAATTAACCTCGAATTTCCAACTCACAGCCTACATACAGCTTGCAGCCTACTAGGCCAGTTCAGTCAGCCAGCAATATATGCCCAACGCAAGTCCCCGAGTCCAACTCTCCCAGCAATGAACCTACTGCACGTGTGTTGTAATAGCCCTCTCTCAGGGGCCTGTGGCAGTCTGGAACGAGGTACTGCTAAAAAGCAACTCCCAAAGCAAAATCCAAGCTGTTCTCTCTAAGTGGTCAGCCTGGAGACTCTTTCACATGGGCAAGCTGCATCAATGCTCTAACATTCCAGCTCTCCCAGTCACTCTTCTCAGAGCTGACAGGGTATTAGTGGTATAGAAGCCTTGTGAAACAACTCACCTCTTGTTCATGTATAGATCTCATACAGTGCAGAAGTACTTGGGGAGAAGATATTGCGTATCAATCTCGCTACAAGAATCTATGCCTGTGCCTGGAGACAGTGTCCAAAACTTGCACGCAGGACTGACCAACTTTTCTTGTGCTGCTGGATAGTCTAGGCATACTTTAACAGAAGGGTATAAGCCTGGAGATACCATTGCCATGTCATAAAAAAACCAAACACAGACACACACACCCGCTGTCAAATCCTGTTCAAACCATAGTCAAAAGGCCCAACAAACCCAGTAGTACAGAAAATTCCAAAAAGCTAGTACTGGAAAGCAAAACAGAAAATGTAGTAGGAATAGAAATTATTATAAAACTCTTAGTCATTTCTCTGCATGCCTACCTATTCATCGCTTTATGTTAACATACGTGTTTGACCACTACTGTAATAGCGTCCTGACTATCCCTGTACTATTTCCTGTTTACAGACTTACTAAGCTCCACCACATGTGCAGAATAGTGACCAGGTGAGCTCATCACTTCCAAGCATCCTCACCGAGGAACTGAAACAAGATGCACCTGTAACACTTCCACATCATAAAGAGCAAACACTGAAGGCCTTCAATACAGGGTAACCCTTATTAGAGAACTTAAATCTTTCACCTGGCTCTTACCTCAAGCTCAATAGCAGAACATCATCCCTGCTGGAGAAATATTAATTTCCAAAGCTGCACACATGTACTTAAACCTCAAATAAGTTATCTTCCTTCAGGTCTACCTTACATAGTCCCCGATTTCACCTGTTGCTATGACTGTTTACCACTAGAAGCAAAGTATTTGTGGCCTCACAGCAGCCACCTGTGGCATCAGGCAGGAGCATAAGTGAACACTGAGAACTAGCCAACAATTAGGAATGGCTGCATCTACTTCTCACACAGCTCTTAAGAGAACTTGGAATGACTTTGTTCAAAGATGTGTCCTTTTACTGAACTGTGCTTTTTTTTTAATGATCAACAAGGACTGACAGCTGGATTAGACATGTTAGTTAGAAGAGACCAATTGACTAATGCATTACTTCTCATTTTTTTTTAAAAAAGGTCAAACCAACTCTAGTTTTCAGCAGATATTTTCTATTTTTATTTAGAACATGCATGAATAGGCTTACTCCATGGAGGAGGTGAGCAACACCACAATTAAGACCACAATTATTTTAAGTTTAAAGATGAAAGCTGATACCTACATGAATGTTCAAAGAAACTGTCGCATAGCATAAACTCTATTTTAGGTGATTATGCTTTAAAAGAGTTTACATAATAAAGGTGATTGACAGAGAAACACATTTATGAGCTTCCTTGTTTTTGAAAAAGTTCTTTACACTTACTACTCTCAGAAGTTCCACAACCTACACATACAGTTTTCATGAGCAATGTGATCCTCTCCATTTAGGATACTTCTGATGAGCTCCTAAAAGACATCACTAATTTAATCCAGATAAAGTGCTGAACAAGATTAACATGAACATTACAAATTCAAGAATGAGGTGTTTAATTTTGGCATGAGGTTTAAAGTTACAGATGCATTTCATACTTAGTTTCTTGGCTTTGATAAACTGAAGTAAAAAATTACCAGCTCTCTTATTTACCTACTTACTACTCTTAGCTTTGTGTCTAGTGTCTTAAAATAATTTTGGAAGCTCCTACAATTTTTTAATTAGGTCTTAATTTCTGTATAAGAATATCAAGTCCTTTGTATCAAGGATACGCTAGAAGAATCCAGGAGAGACCTTGCAAACACCTTCCATCTTTATCTAACTGGTACACTGAAAAACTGTTCATTACAATAGCTTCAACTAACTCATGTAAAAATCAGTGGCCACTTCTTCTCAAAGGTTGCTCTGCTCCGTGCCACAGTAAATTTTGAAACAAGCAAAGATAGGTGGATGTTTGGAGAGCCAAAGCTAGCATAAAAGAATAAAGCAAACAGTGTCATCTCAGTACTGCCAACTCCTGCATATTTGTAACCACGTTTAACAGTCTTAAAGCTTCAGCTCTTGGAGATCTCAAAGATCCCAATCCTGGTGAAATGACCAGGTAAGAATCAGATTTGCATATGAAGATGATCTTTTATCCAGTACAAAATTGGAACAGAGGCAGTAAGATAGCATAGCTGCAGAACAGCAATACTAATTAAGTGACAAAAGTTCTGCAGCTGATAGAAACAAACCAAAACAAATGCTGTCAAAAATACATGAACACCACATCTCCAGAATAAAACCCAAAAAACCCCAACAAAATACATTCACATTACAGCAACTGTACTTAATGTTTAAAGTAGCCTCAATCACTAATGTATCTAAGTCCCAAAGCAAGATAACTCAGAATTTTAAGTGGCAATAATCTCTTTCAGTGATGGGAAAAAGAAATTTTTGGTTGTCTGAAAGGATCCAAGGCCAGCTTTTTCTTTGTTAGCACTAACTTGGGCCTATTTACCCTAGGTTATATTATCTTCAAATCAAGCTCTGGAAGTCATGATGGGAAGCCCATGCATAATTGCACAATATAGACATCCAAGTCTCAACTGATGAGATGGGGAGAAATTCTTTGTATTGAAGTGTTCAAACATATTTTTCTCTATTGTCTCAGCAGCTGCATAAGGAAAAAGTGACCTGACATATCCAACACTCAAACTATGGAAGTTCAGTAATCTAGTACTTCTAATACTATTTTCAATATTACAGGAAAAACAGTTTATATTCTCTAACATTAAGACTATAAAGTCATGCTCATTCTCAACCATTTTTGGAATGTAAAGCTTTCTTCAGCCTTGGAAAGTGGCTTTAAAGCTAGCCACTGCACTGGAGTTTCCCCGTCCTGGCCTCAGCCATCACGGTCTACACTCATTCCCCTCTAATACCTCAGACTGCCATATAGTTAAAAAAAATGGATTTCCACTTGGATTCTTACCTTGCCAACTTTGCTTTTTCACCTTACATTGGTCTGCTAGAGACTTTGGAGAATCTCACAAGTTAAAACCAACAATCATGCCATTGCTTGCTGCTCTAAAAGAGTATCTTCTCTCACCATTTTTGGAGCACCATCAATATCAACATAGCTGGCTATAGAAAACTAACATTTAAAATAGGAGTGGTCCCAACTAAGAATTGCTTCTGCTTCTTCCAAGGAAAACCACATTTTATTTTTGAGCCATTTGTAAGTAAAAGACAAACCACACTGCATGTAACCATACATTCATCCTATGGGTTGCATTTTTTTTTAAATGAAAAAAAAAAAATGTCCAACACTCCTACAGGCCACACTGTGGAATATTAATCTGGCTGGCTGGTTTTAGAGAGAAAAGTGAAGTTCATAACCCAAAGGTCCAGAAAGCTCCTACTTAATCATTACACATCCTAGAACCTAAGGGTGTTGTCACAGATGAGTCTCAAGGTCCTGCCTCACCCAAGAAAATGCTACAAAACGACAAGAGTTTGAGCAAAGAAAAAAGTGCAACCACACAACACCAACTCTTGAAGTAAAAACTAGCCTGTTTTATCTCTTCCCTAGACAGCTGGGGTTTTTGCCTTTGATCATCAGAAGTTATTTACATCTCAATTTTTGCCTTAAGGTCTCTGATTTCCAAACAAATCTGTTAATCTTATGACCCAGAAGAGTATTTCTGAAGCCTCTTAGAGCATTCAAAAACCAAACTCCCCATTGTACACAGGAAAAGGCTTCTTCTATGAAATTTATATTTGGCAGATACTGTTGAGATAACATCTGGACTTGTCATTCCAAAGTATACGTGTTTCCTCAATTATAACCAGTACTTAGAGAACTCTGTGAATATGCTGTTAAGACACCAAGTCAAGAACTGAAAACATGCAGAATCTCTACCAAACTTATTCACGTAGTTGTATTAGTAACTTCACCTTAGTATCAAAAATACCATGCTAAAAAGATACCTTCATTTCCTCCCTTCTGAACCCCAATCATTTATTGGTTTTTCTCTAGACACTCATGCATTAATGAAGTAGTTTGAGGGGTAGGTTTTGTTCTTAAAAACAAATAATGTACACTATGCTCATTAACCAAAGGTTCATTTTTGAGAGAAGAATTCTGTTAACACAAATATGCTTGACTGGTAATACATAAACAGGCTAAGAAACCAGAAGATAGAGGGAATATAAGTGTGCCTTTTCAGAAAGGTCATTTGCCAAATGTGAATGAAAGGTAATTTGCCTGATTTGCATTATCCTCTTTATACAAATGTAAATTCCATTTTGTCTCAAGCATTCAAGGTTAACTTTTATTCAAGAAAAACTACCACTCAAAGTTCTATATGTAGAATAGTAAAACCAACACTGCTTATATTGCATCTATGGCAAACTAATGAGTGCCAAAGCAGTCATTTAAAAAACATGTATTTTATGTTTCTGTGGATATATTGTCTTCCAAGTAAACTTTAAGCTGTTCGCTGCTGAAAAAATGTGAATAAATCAGCTTCTTCTCTGGCTTCTAAAACAGTCTAATAGTAAATACACCTCAACTGAGTAACACTAGACATGCTTTTAGACATAAGGGAAACCACGTGTTCTAGAACAAAAGTCCTAGTCTGGGGAAAAAAGATTAGCAGACAAAAGTGAGTAATAGCAGCATAAAGCCAAAGAATTAACTTTTTTTTTTTAACATTACAGTTTAAGGTAATGTTACTATCCTATCAAAACTAATCAAGATATCTCTAAGCTAGTGACCATTTTCCTCATTCTCCTTTCCATGGTTTTGATCAATGAGTTACAAAATGGGGTGGGGGAAGGAATTAACAAAACCAGACAGTGGTAGGAAGGCACAAGCACAAACTGCTTTCTGATTTTCCCCTTCAAGCACTGCAAGTTCCAACAGCTTTATTAGCAGAAACAAGCAAAGCATTATGTCAGACTTCTCACTTCAGGAAAAATTCTGTTTTGGGAATCCTTACATTTAAACCCTGGGTTAAAGGCTTTTGAAAGAAATTGCACTTAGTTTTCAACATCAAATGCAAGTTCCAACTGTCTCCAGGACACGTGAGCAATATTTCAAAGATGATAAACACAGGGAAAACATTCGCCTAGTTAAACCCACTTCCATGTCAACGCTTGCAGACTAGCTATAAAACACAACAGAAACAGAAGTAACGCCCTATTATTTTGTCAGTGATAAACTGACCTGGAAAGTAACAGCGATGGCTGACAAAGGGCTCAATACAGAGTTAGGAGGATATGAAACAGCCCATAGTGGCTATGTCCAAAAGCATCTCATCAGATTGGTTATTCAGCGCCACCGAGGCCAGTCATGTTTAAAGTTAGACTGGTCAGCAAAAAACCTGCAATAATCTTTCCTACCTAGACTCCTATACACCTCACCTCATCTGTCCAGTAATAAATTGTTACAATCTAGTTTGGCAGGTCTTTCAAACATGAAAGATTCACAACAGAGAGATCGCACTGTTTTCAGCTGTAATTTTTCTTCTCTAAAAACCTAATACTTTCACATAATAGTACAGGTTTTGAAATTCCAAAATTTCAAAAGCAGAATAAAAAGAATCAGAAAGCTTAGAGAAAGCTTCTTTACACATGAAGCACCAGAACAGGGGGTTTTGCCAGACATGTTTTTACATATATTTTTAATAACTTCTTATCAAGGATTAAAAGTATTGAGCCAAAGCAACTTTTTTTTTTTAAATATCAGAATTTGGCTTGGGATCTTCCTCAGCCTTATATGAGCGTATCAGGAGTTGGCTCTACATACAAAATAACCAGGAAAGACAAGCTGTTCCATCTAGGCTGCAGAAATGCTGAAGAGCCTAAAATATGCTCGGTCGAAGCAGACATTGGTTTGTGGAACATGCAAGAGTGGAGGTTTTTTGTTTAAATTAGAAAGGTCCTTTTGTGCCAGACCATGCAGTTCTTGGTATTTCGTTATCTACAATGCATAGGACACAGATGTGGATTTCAGCACGTTTCGTAACAGAGTACATGCCAAGATCTTAAGTAAGAACATCAGACTCCACAGTACGCCTCTAGTTGTGCTCCATCTGTTTTGAGCAAGCTTTAGTCCACCCGCCTGCCATAGGCTGTGAACACTGACCACGAATGCTCTGCATCTACACAATCCCAGAAACACGGGAGAGGAAAGAGCAGCTAGACTGCATAGCAAACATCGATTTAAGGAAAGGTGTGACAGGCAGGCAGTGGGGATACTTACTTCTAACAAATTGTCAGAGCTAGTCATTTTGGATTGCACTAACTTACAGAATAGGTATTACAAGTCAAGTTTAGCGAGCAGACACTTTTTGCTGTACATATTAGGATTGCCTGAGAAGCTGAACTATTGGAGAGAAGTGCTCTGATGATTTCATTGCTCAATTATGTCAATTATTTTAAACTTTCACACAGACAAGACAATACACTTAATCCCTAGACTTACATATGCTTACAGATTTCAACCTGTTTAGATAGGATATTAGGAAAAATTTCTTCACCAAAAGGGTCGTCAAGCACTGAACAGGCTGCCCAGGGAAGTGGTTGAGTCACCATCCCTGGAGGTATTTAAAAGCTGTGTAGATGTGGCACTCAGGGACACGGTTTAGTGGTGGACTTGGCAGTGCTAGGTAAACCGTTAGACTTGATGACCTTAAAGGTCTTTTCCAACCTAAATGATGCTATGATTCTATAGAATTTAAGACTCTGTAAAAAAAATCTGACACCTTGTTTGATTAGAACAGCTGCACCATTATGACTGGAACTAGTTTCACTACAAGAAAGAATAAGCAGTAATGTGCAAGTGAAGAATGTAGTTTCAGAGTATGTTTTAACCAGTCTGGGAATATGCTGATGCCAAAAACAATGCTGTTCTTGTCCTGCAACTTTTCATTCTCAACATGGCACTTAACTAGCAACTACACAACAGCAGCATGAGCTGGTGCAGTTTGCTGCAACTAACAAAAGATTAACCTCTTTCAAGCATGCTAATTTTCATTCTGGTTGACAAAACAACCAGACTCACCCTGTGGTCACACAACTTTTGGACCTGTGGAAAGTAGAGAATGAGGAGAAGGTGAAGGGCAGGACGGCCCCTCCCAGCAACAGGCCAGTGAGATCTGTTTAAGCACAGCATGAAGTGCCAAGTATAACTGCCACATGGTGACTGAATCTCTGCGGTTCCGTGGCGAGACAGACATTTCAGCACATCTCTCCATCTCAGTCACTCACACTATGACAGCAACTCCTTTTTCCCCACAGGTGCAGCAGCAATTTATAGGCCTTTAAACTAGGAGGATATGGGAAGGCATTCAGCATCCAGCAGCACTAAACATCCTTCATACTTCAGCTGGAACCATCCTGCCAGAAGAGCAGGCTACAAAGAGACAAAGAAACTCTCCCACAAATGGTCCTTCTGACTTGAAGATTAGGCTGTATATAGCTATTCCTTCCACACAGCACGCGGTGGTATCGTTACTTAATTTCATCTGATGAATTACGGTTGTTTCAAGACAACATGTTTGACAGCATGTTGGTTAGCAAACAAGAGGGTAAATATTTTTGTACTGACTGCTTTTAATTAAAAAATTTGTATTCCAAGAGCAAGACACAATCCAGGTTTACAAACAAAGCATACAGAGTTACATAAAACATCACCACCACACTAAGCCAGATATTCCTGACAACAATCCAATCAATACAGAAGCTATGGCTTCAGCCACCCATTCTCAGATGTCTAGCAATTCTAAGGGGCAGCTGCATGTCTGGAAATGTCGAACAACAACAACAAAAGTATTAAAAGTAGAGTAAGAGAATGCCTTGGAAACTACCGTGAAAGAAACAGCTCCAATCTGCAAAGCAGCAAAAGCTGAAAGAGACTAATTCTACTACCTACCTTCAGGTCACCTCCTGTGTACCCAAACAGTCTCTGTTCAGCTTAATGTAGTTACAGTTATAATCTAATATGAGAACCAAGGAATGCTTGCTGAATCTTTTACTTGTACATCTGTTGCTCCTTGCAAGGCTCTAAAATGGGGGTAGAGAAGGCAGGCATTATAAGTACAAGCAGACAGAAAAGTAACTACTGGTACCCAAGACAAACACATCCTCTTGTGGACCACTACAACTCTCCCTTCCAACAGTCACAACTGCTGACCAACTTTACTGAAAACAAAACAAGTACTCCAACATGAGGGTAGAGAGTGTTGCAAAGCAACACAGATGGGGGAACTTTCATTTTTAAGTGAGGAGGGGAAAAAAGTTAACAGATTACAGCAGACAGCCTGCTTTAACAGATTGCAAAAACAAAATGGCCATCTACTTTGTGTTTAGGATGCTTCACATCTTTGCTTGGCACAAGAGAATAGTCTGATCTCATCCATACCAGGCTGTGACTGACAAGTACTCAGCGTGTTTACTATTAAATACTGTCTCAGCAACTGACGTGTACACAATTGCTCAGACCTTACAAATGAGAAGAATGAGCAATCAAAACAGACTAAAAGTCAGGCACAGGCTCTATTAGAAGTTAACAAGACAGGCAGCCACAAATTTAAAATGCTATTCCCACCATTAAAGACTAAGAACTTGACAAGGTGTACCACTTTGAGAAGTTTTCTGAGACTCTGAAAGAAATAACTATCTTCTTGTTCATTTTGGAAGTGAAAAAAGGAAAAACTCTGCAGTAATCATTCTGAAAACTGCTGCAACGGCCAGCATGTTTTAGAATTAATAACGACCTATGCTTACTACAGCAGCACCCCATAGACACAAAACTTTAAAGTTAAAAGATGTTTTAATTATGTGCTTCAAATCTTCTGCTTCTTGACGGAAAGGAGAAGCCATGCAATTAGTACAAGGTATTTCACATGTTTAGATGCCTAAGTGTAATAGCATTTATAAAGCAAAGGGAAAAGATTTCATTAAAATGAATTTTTGCCAAAGATTATTATGTGGTGCAGTGAATTTGCACCACTCCCTGTTTCCTGTGCATGACTCTTCGAGACAATTCACATGCAATTAAGAATTCTAATTCTCTACTAGCTCCATTCCCTAGTTCCTTAAAGCTTTAACCAAACTATTTTAGTGGAGTTGCTTAACCCCAAATTGCAAACTCTCAAACTGAATCAGAAGTCGGTTTGCTTGGGGCATGCGTGTCAGAACAAGTCCTCCACGTCAAAAGTCAGCAGAGGGCACTGTGACACACCTACAAATTAATATTTTGCTGCTCTTTTGGTGCTGAAAAATAGTAGATCAGTCAGGAGAGGAGAATTCTGCTGCAGCCAAAACAACTGCTGCTCCTTCTAATCACCAGTCAAGACAACAGGTATTCCTGATGGCTGCAGGGCTTCTTGGACTTGCCTCGGACAACATAGGACATCCATAGCTCTCCTATACAACAGCAAGTCACCACACCAAAATTAAAACACTACATAAGAGAGAACCTCAGGTCTCAGCAGCTATGTAGTGGTTAAAAATATTTCCATCTTTCTTACGGCGTTTAAGGAAAAGGTAGTATCCGCCTTCTAAACTCATGACACACAAGTCAGAGAAACAAAGCCACTGGAACAGGTATGTCTGGAAAGAGACCAGGAAGGAAAACAGATGAAATAGAGGAAGATAGCATAATGGACACTGAGAAAAGGGGACAAGGAGGACAGCATCAAGACCATTGAAATTAAAACCTCTTATGTCACACCACTTCTACTTCTGTGCTACTTCCCACCTTCCTTTTCCACATGAATTTTGCTCTATTAAGCAAAGTTAAACAATAGTGTCGAAGCTGTCCAAGTTCTCATTGAACACTTTCCCCTTCCTGGGAAGCTCAACACTGGCAAACTAGTTAAGTCCCACAGCTAGGAAACAAGGACACAAGAAGGTGGAGAGGATATATAAACAATATCAAGGACTCCCTTTTTAGCAAAAATAATTAGGGCACACAAATGAGTGACCAATGGCAACCAGAAAACCAAGCTACACAGAACTGCACAATACATCCAATAAATCTGTGGATAGGAGTAGCTATTCTCTTCATTCCCTGTGCTATTGCTCAGGCCCATAAAGGAATTAATACTCAAAATGCAAATACAACCCTTAGCAATTCATTTCAGGGAAAAAACAACTAACTGCGCAAGAATCTGGTCATTAGAAATTGAGGTGTTCAGCATCGCCGATATTACCCTTACAACCAACACAGTCTAAGTTGCTAAGATAAATTTTTTCTGGTTGATGCTTTTATGTAACAAAGTAGAAACAGGTTCAGCAGCTGTACAGAAAGTAAGCGTATGCCTCTTGCTGCTAGCGTTGTGTAGTGCCCATGGGAAGACCACATTGACAAAGTGCACGAACAGCAATTCTTCCCACAGCCTCTCTCTTCCAAACCAATGTCGTCCTTTGCCAACCCTGGAACACGATGCTCTACTTTACAAGTTTCAATTATCTGACAAGTCTCGGGGAAGGCAGGGAGAGGTAGAAGGACTGCTACTTATCTAGGTGACTAGATCGCAGCAGGAAAATGTACACGGCAGTACGAGAAGGCTTCCTGAAAACAAATGAAGTTTTCAGAGGAAATTACACCAACAGCTTAAGTGAGATGTTTGTCACCAACAAAACAGGGAAATCCTATTACGCCTTGCTTTGGGTCATATACTCCTGCTGCGTACTTTGCACTAATTCAGATGTTTGTTAGACTGCTTTGTGAGCAGATTCACTTCATCTGCCTGGCAAAAAGCCACACGCAGCAAATCTCAGCTCAAGCAACCCAATAAGCACTGGGGCCTCCACAGTCACCAAGCTACTCAGCAAGGAGCACGAGGAAGATTCAGTTGCTCAAATATTACTCAACATTTATTAGGGAATACTATTCAAATGAGCAAAATAACCCATTAGTTTAATGAAGGAACAGTACAATGCCTAAGAAAAAGATCAGAGGTTGCACTAGAGTTTACTCTTTCTTAAATAGAACTTGGACAACACATAAGATGACACTTTTCACCTAAGGAAGTTTGCCCCCTTGGTTGCCAAAACCTCAACTTTACAAAGACCAGTACACAATAACGCTGCCAGTCTACCTCTTCATCAGCTGATGACCTATGCTCACCACAGACCCCCATTTCACACTCCCAAGTGCTCTCCTAGCCCTTTCAGCTCTGCCACAAGTTAAAAAGGAAAACAGTTACCAAACAGATTTTATTGGTTAATTTGGATCAATTTACAAGCAACGCTCACACTTTATGCATGATAGGCACCAGCAGCCTGAGCTTCTTGGCTCTACAGCCCTAGGAAACACACACTTACAGCGGGAGACACTCGGTGCGCCCAGGAGAGATAACCTGTCCTCACCAGGAGCCCGGTGCTGGTTTTGCGGTCACTTCTGGGAGCACAACGACCCTCTGAGGCACCAGACAGCTCAACCGCTGCCAGACCAGTGACAGTCTTGGGCAGAACCGTAGCTCCCGCTACCTCACTCCTTTCGGGGCCGGGGAAGGAGGGGAAGCACTTTGAAGAGATTAAATTCCTAAAAACGGAGCGGTTGGTTTTAACACAGCACTTCTAAGCCGCCCGTTGATGCAGCACGGCGGCACTTCGGCCTAAGACACCCGCCCCCCTCACCGCCCCGGCGGCCCAGCGGGCCCTGCACGACGCGGCCCCCGCCGCACCGGAGGAAGCCGCCCCCCGCCCCACCTGCGCCGGGAGCGGCGAGGACAAGCCGTGCCGTGCCGTGCCGAAGCGGCGAGGCCGGCCGCGCTGCCGCTCGCAGCCCAACGGCCGCCCAACGGGCGCGCAGGGCACCCAGCTGAGGGGGACAGGGGGGAAGGAGAAAAGGGGCACCGCCTGCCTCTCTCCCGCCGCTGCCGCCCCCGGCCCAGCTCCGCCAGGGGAAGCCCCAGGACCGCCCACGCCACTGGCGACGTGCCACTTCCCCCCGAGGGCCGGCGCTGCCCGCTGCCCGCTCCCCGCTGCCCCCGGCCCAGCACTCACACGACGGCCCGCGAAATCATCCAGGAGACCATCGCCGCGGCGGCGGCGTCGCGTCCCCTCAGCCAGCCGGGCTCGAATGGCCCCACCCCCGCCCGCCCCATTGGCTCGGCGGCTGTGCGCATGCGCCCTGGCGGCCGCGCGGGCCCGGGCGCGGCGGGGGCGCGGGGCGGGCCCCTGCCCGGCGGCGAGAGCGGCGGTTTATTTACCCTGGCGGCGCGGCCCCGGGCGGGCCCCGCCGCTCCCTCCTTCCCTCCCCCGCCCTAAGGAGGGGGCCGCGGCTGCCGCCTGCTCCCCAGCCCGGCCCGGGGGTGCAGCTGGGTGCCCCTGCCCGCGCGGTGGGGTTCGTCCTCCGCCGTCGTGCGGCGGCGCCGTCTGTTTTCGGGGAGACGGGTGAAGGCGGCCTTGCGCAGCGCCCGCCGGGCCGGTGCGCCAAGGAGATGGGAACGGGTACCATTAATTAAGAATGCAGTAAGGCACCCCTTCTCACCTCTTCCCTTCGAAGCGCGGTGACCAACTCTAGCGAGGAAGGTGGGGTGGGATGCTCACCCCTCGCCTGCGGTTTTTCCTTGTGGTCCCTGTTTGCTTACATCCTATTTGCTGTGGGACCCATCCAAATATTTGCTTCCCACATTCAAGTCACCTGACGTGGGCCTTGCTGACCCAGAGGTTGCTCGCTTGCTGCGAGAGCGTGCCAAGGCACTCGTGCTTGCTGGAAGGGTTAGATAAGGGCGCAGTGCTTTACCCGGCTCGCGCGGGCTGAAGCCCTCCCTTCCGAGCAGAGCCGGGGAGCCAGCTGGCTCCCCAGGCCTCCAGCACCCGTGTGAGCCGCTGCGGGAAGGTGCCAGCTCCTACAGCTTTCTCCTCGGTGCTTGTTTACAAGCGCTCTGTCCCGAAGGCTGTCTAAGGACACGTCCTCACGTGGGCCGCGCAGACTCCTACGTGCAGTCGATCCAAAACTTCAGGTGACCAGGAGGGAGGGAGGATACGTGTGGGAAGGATTAGTGCCTGTGTGCCCTGTTACCTTTGTTCTGTCCCTAGACACCTTGTTATCAGCCACTGCCCAAGGCAGGACACTGGGCAAGACAGTCCCCAGCATGACCCAGTCCAGATACTCTCGACAAGCTCATGGCCTGGCAGGTCAAGACATGCAGGAGAAGCTGAATACTCCCTGATAATCCATTGCAATCCATCTCTGCATACCAGCTTTACACTTCACACAAAACCGTTTGTACACATAAAAGGACAATATTTTGCTGAAACAGACCGCTTCGTCTTTTCTCAGAAGAGGAGGCTGTAGAAAGTTCTGCCCATGCCATCGCTGGAAACATTCAACTTTACTCTTCTGATACTGACAAACATAACAGAGTGATACCTGAAGTGGTAGATGCTGATGCTACTGAATGTGCCACTCAGCAGTTAAGGTAGAGAAAGAGGAGGTTATCGTTTTCAGCACCGTTCCTGCTGACTCCCATGGTGAACGACATGCCAAGGTCAGCATCACAATCTGTACCAGAAATGAGTTCTTCAACACGTCTTTAAGTGGGGATAATGCATAGTTTTCCTGCCATGGAAGGAAGAAATGACTTAAGGTTCATAAGCTATTGTCTTATTCGGATGAGAGGTGCTAGGTGAGCGCAGGAAGGTTTCTGTTCCGCAGGCAAGCGCCAGAATTCCTCCTCTGCTCAAACCAATGAAACCCAGTCACAGGCATCTTCACTCCCCTGCAGCCTTCAAACACAACACATGCAGTCAAAAGGCTAAGAGGGACTCGGGAAAGAAAGAGGGTAAATAAACAAGCACAGAACATTTCAATAATGGCAGTGTTTGAAAACTGTCACTATAGCTGTATACTGTGAAATTTGAAGCTTGAAATGGAAAAGTATACAATAATATAAAAATAATTTTTATTCTTACCATGCAGGGATTCGGGTCTTGAAAATAATGATATTGGCCATCTTGGGTCTCTCCTTACCTTGACCTCTGTAGGGGGTAAACGATGCAGAAAGAGGTAGAGAGGAATTTATTTGCAGGCAATTTAGAGTACACCACTCATCAATCTTATTTTTGAAACAGGCCTAACCTGAATGCATTCTTTATTGCATTCAATGAAAGGAGAAATCTGAACCACTACTTATATGCCCCTTGAATAACAAGCCTCTCCCGTGGTAGAGTGTACAAAGCGAACTTGCACAGCAAAGCATTCGAAATATGAATTACTCGGGAGAGATTACATTTTAGACTCGAGTTCTGTAAACTCCTGCACAGAGGCGGATCCTGCTGCCTGCATAAGACTCTGCTGAAGTTTGTAGCATTCCAGTCCATGTAGAGCAAACTGCAAGATGAGAGCTCTAGTTTATAGCATATTGAATAAGCATACAATAGATTTCTTTACTGCAAGCAATTGCGCGTTTGATACTATCTCAGAGAACCATTCCAGGAAAAGACTGATACTCTCTTTTACTGTCTAAGATAGCATATACATTAATTCCATAGCTACATATTTTATTTCATATGGAGTATGTTTAAGAGAAAAAACAGTCTTTATTTTGTATAAAGACATTTATTTTTCTTGCATTTGTTGCCATGGCAATACTGTCTCTGGTGGAAACCTAAATTTACATTTAAAGAGGCATTTTTTAAAAGGTGAAGGCAGATGGCTCCTAAGAGTAATTTATCTTGCTAAGAAGATTACTCTGTATTTTATAGAATGTTTTGAGACTTAATTCAGTGTGAGAAGCTGGGTGGTGTTTGCTGGGCCCCCAGTAGACAGTCACAAGGATGCCACATGGTTTTCCTTGTATTCCGGTTCGCACAGAATGATAATCCACACTCCTGCACGGCAGAAACCCAGGGAGTGGCATGGCAATTAAATCTATGTCATGTACTTACTCAAACCTGAGGTGTCTTACTCATATGTCTGTCTATTTTTATGTAAGGAAGAGACTTACGGCTATCTCATTATAGGATATTTTTAAGCCCCCCAACAAAAGCTACTTAATATAGTTAAAAGTTGCTTTAAATAGTTTTAACAGTATTTGGAAAATCACTTGTAAAGGTCACCTACCCTCAATTTTCTTTGAACATCTTTGTTTTAATACAATGTATGTATACAAACATGAACGTTTAACTTTCACCTCCTTTACAGGTAAACAAACATTTTTCCTACTTTGCAGCTGTGAAAACAGCGATTGAGCAACATGTAGGAAGACGCTAGCTAGTTTCCGACAGAGCTTTTGATGCTGACTGTGGGATTCGGTCCCCTGCACTAGGAGGATGAGCTCCCCAAAGGCAGCACCACTTTCAGGCAGCTCCCCAAAATGCATGCGTGTTAATCATGGTGCTGGGTTTTTCTGAACTTCGCTGTTTTATATGAATATATTCTAGATAAGTCTCTAGTATAGAACAATTTGAAATAAATTACAGAATTCTTTCAGTTACTGAAAGATAATGTTTGTACTTTTGGAGCCAGAATGCGGAACAGATGATACCAGTTAGTTTGTTGAAACAACAGAATACAGAACAGGTGAAGATGATTATTTCTTAAAAATACTCTAAGCTGGTGTCATTCCCATAACTGATTATTCATGAATATGGTTGAAGTGCACAGTTTATGCTGCCTTCAAATATTTAACTCTTCATGTATCTTTCCTATGCGTGAAGTGACAGCAATGGAAGGCTCTGATCACCAGACAAACAGCCCAAGTAGTCCTACTGCCTTCGAGGGATTTCATCTGACAGCGATCGTTGGGCAATACTGTGGAGATTTCACGAAATCAAGGCAGCTGAAGCTTTTGCACAAAATTCTGGATGTGCCACTTCTTGCTCACGTGTGTTCCAGCCCCACAGTGCAGCATCTCGCTGGGGAGCATGGCACAGCCGGTTGGTGTCTAACACAGCTGTGTCTTAAGTGATTTTTCTTTTTTTCACTACACAGACAGAATACCAAGAGGCTGTTAAGTTTATTTTTTCAGAAATATGTCTGTGTGAAATTTATTAACATTCCAAATTAGGAATGTGAAGCATCCAAATTAATGAAAAAAAGGAAAAGAAAAAAGTTTAAAATGGGTATTTCTGCATTTTTTTTAATCTAGTAGGTTTAACCACTGTTGTTCTCAGTTTTATTACACACAGTCTGACATTCCTTTTAAAGCTCTTGCTTCTATATTAATGAGTAAAATTCTTAGGTTTTAATTAATTTCTTCCCCTCTTGTTAGCAGATACACCTACAAAGGCAAAGCCTGAAAACTCAAACAGGAACATAACGTTAAATTCATGGATTGGGGGGTTTCTTCAAGTTAGTATCCTGACTTTTGGGGCCCTAACGATTTCCAGTAGTGTGAATTTTAAGCAATATAGAATGTGGAGTTTAAAAAGGCATCTAACTAGGGTTGTAGGATGACTGAACTGCATAGCAGATGGAAATCTTTGCAAGTAGAGAAGTTAGCAAATGCAAGCACAGGCCCAGAGTTTTTTTCCAAGAGTACAAAAGAATGAGGTCTAGCGCTCTTAATTCAGTGAGCTATAGGTTAGGGAAAGCAGGTAAGGCCAAGACAGAGCACCAAAAGAAATCCAGAACAACCCTCCTGTCAATATAAAGCCAAAGTGTTTTCATCACTCCAGCACTAGCCTGTTTTGAGTGCAGCATAATAGAACATAAGCAGGCAATTCAGGCAGAATCTGATTAATAGTATGAATATTAAAAAGGAACTCTGCTTACTTTTTTTTTTAAGAACATTCACAGTGCTGTGAAAAGGCTTATCATGCAACTGTTGTATCAGTTTTTAAAGACTGGTTGCAATGGGTTAAATGGCTCTGGTTCCTTGTTTCTTAGCAGAAACATAAGAAAAAAAATCCTAAGGTGTGCTCTTAAGGGAAACATGATCTAAAGAGGAAGGGGAGAGTTCAGAACAGCTCCATCTGAGACTTTTTCTCCTGGCAGCGGTCGTATGTCCATCCTACCTTATTGCTTCCATTTGGACTTGGAGGCATACGAGATGCAGCCCCGCATGGGCAAGCAGCGGCAACAGAGGAGCTGATTTCCAGCTCATCAAGAGCGCCTGAGAGACTCTCACAAGGCAGCAGTGCCATACCTGTCGCTCCCCTACTTCTGCATTCATAAGCTATAGATAGAAAGAGTTTTGACATGTATTGCACATGGACCTGCAAACGTGACTCTGTAGGTAAGTGTAACCACACACCAGGGTTATACACCAGCGCGTCTCAGCAGGGCAGTCCACTGGACACATTTGTCTAGTTTATTTTCCCCTGTTCCCAAGCAGAGTCCCATTAAAGCTGTTAACTTGTTCAAAAGCTGCAGCTGAATGTTGCAGTAAATATATGCCCCTCTCATGAGAGCAAACCCATTTTAAGTGATGGGATACACATAGTCTGGTATCTGATGATCCACCCTCTCTCTGGGTTTTGAAATCTATACACAGAGATGCAGACCAAAGCCATATTATTCCTTTCAGTCTGGGTAGTATCATCTCAGCTATATTCCATCGCTACTTGTGACGCATCACATTTAATAATTATAGCAATCTGTTGGGGGTTTGGTTTTTTTTAAATACACTTTCTGCTTTTGATGTTTCTGATCACTATGGAAAGCTTACACTATTTTATAGTCTGCTGACTAAGCTCATATGCACACCAGCTGCATTTTATCAGGCAACAATGTTTGCCTTTTGAACTGGCTGATGGATTTTACTTAAAATGAAGGGGAGATATACGTTCTTTGGCAACACTTAGAACCTTGTTCAGCACAATATCCATTTACAGAAAGTCATAGTCTCCAGCTAAACAGTGCACCAATCCACGGCCATCAGCCCAAGAAAGGCAGAAAAACCAAAAGATATATGTATCGATATCTATCTTAGAACCAGAAAGGACCCCAAGTTTATCTGCTGCATAACAAAACCAGGATCAGCCCACGTCATTTGGACAGATGTCTTGTCCTACCTGTTCCTGAAGCCTTTCAGAGGTTACACACCTTTTCTTAGCTATTTTTACTCGTCCTTTGTTATCCTCCTGGGAAGCTTTTCCTTGTATCAAAGTTAAGCTGAGTCAAGGGGTATACAAGAGGTTTTTATCCCGTCTCCCCCAAGCATGGAAGGAAAATTGGTTCATTTCCTCTTGCAGTAACTTTAAAAACTGAAACCAGTACTTAAGCATTACATCTTCCCTTGAAGAAACAATCCCAATTCATCAACCATCTTATGGCACATTTTCTAGACCTTCAGATTCCCTTTGTTACATCCAATTCTATTGAAATGCAGAGCCTGACATACAACCAAATGTTAGTGTTCAGCCAGCTGACTTCATTATGCCTTCCCCATTCATCCCAAGACAGGTTTGGTCAAAACTACTGACCACCAAACACATTTAAAAGCCATTTTGTTATATAATATACATAATATCCTGTTTGTTTGTTTTTCTTGGAGTGATGCTTTCTGTCTCAGCATTGCTTGGGTTCATTTTCTCTCTTCATTCTCCTCTAAATTGGGGAAGAGGTCTCTTTTTATAGATCTTAAAACTGGAAGGGAGTATCAAATCATTTCAGCTGACTTAAAGCCAAGACACAGAAATCATTCATTCACATGTTGTGTCAGATAACCTTTGTTTTCTAGAAGCTGTGCTGACGACAAAGAATATTGATTTGAAGGCACCAGAACATTGATTTTTTTTTTTTTAATTTTCATCAGTAAATTGTTTTTCCCTATAGGAAACTGGGCACATGCTTTTAAACTTTGAATTTGCCTTTAGTTTCCAGTCATTGGTTCTTGCTATGCTCTAAGTGATAGATTAAAGAGCTCTTTCGCACTCATCTCTCCACAAGGATTTATGCATGCTTAAGTCACCTTTCAATCTCTTGACAAATTAAACTGCAAGCTTCTTTAAATGACTTTTTTTTCCTTAGTCCCTAAATGCTTTGTGGTAGATTTCTAGCTCTATCCCCAAATTTTTCCAGCACTTTCATATGCTGACGTTGTAACTGGATTTCTGTTAACTCTATGACTTTGAATGGCATAAGATAATAAATCTGCCACCTACCTCTTATTAATAGAGGTAACAAAATGTTATCCTTTTAGCCACTCCGTCATATTGGGTGCTCACACTCAGTTTGTCCTCTTTGATCCAGGCATCCTTCTTGCGTGCTGCTTCTCAATACCCTGGCTACCAGTCGGAAAGCTTTATTGGCGTGTATATTTAATACAGCAAAATCTGCTTTGCTTTGAAGAGCCCAGGTTATTAAGCACTTGCACAAGGATGCTGTTCTCTCTCGCTGGAAGTTAAGAGGGCTCCCCGGGAACCTTCGGCCCCCAGGAAAGAGGGAGCTGGGACAGACCCCAAGGGCACGGCTGGATAGGAGCGCGGTTGCGTCCTCGCTCCTGCGAGCGGCACGAGGATTGAGCAGCCGACGCTCTGCAGGCTGACCGCCCTCCCTTCCTCCCCACCTCTGACAAAGCCTCCCGGGCTTGTCCTGGGGGCCGAAATCAAAGCCTAAGGTTTCCGTGATATATAGCACAATCATACACTGTGTGCAGGTAGATTAACAGCAACAGGATCATCAGCCCTTACATTGTATCCAACTTTCACAGTTTACAAAACTTCTAGAGACAACATTCGTATTTCCACCCTGCAGGAAACAAGCACTTGCTTCTTCCTATGTAGAGAGTGACTAAGGTCAGCACTGGAAAAAAATGACAATGGTTATACAGAAAATTATATGGAAACAAGTTTGGCTTTTTTGTTTGATTGCTTGTTTAGCATTGCTAAAACCAGCAGATACACACAGCAAAATATATCTGTTGATCCACAGGTCGCATACTTTAAATGGAAACCACTTGTTTCTGCCTCAGAAAGATCTTTACTGTATTCCATGGCAAGGAAGTCATCCTTCAGTCCTTTCCTCTGTTATTTTAACAGGACATTACCAGCTAACAGGGTACATTTCTGTGTAGTCTTGTATACTTCAAATACAAGTGCAAGCTGTTTAAGACATTAGCAGTAATTGTCAAAGGCTTGCAGCCTCTCTGGGGAGCAGGAGGAGGCTTGCACAGGAATTTTGTGCACTGCTAGAAATCCCTACCAGACAGCGTTACTCCGCACTTGCTTCAGAAGGCAGCTTGAAGATGCATCTCATACTAGGAACTCTGCCACCTTTTCTTTCCAAATGGCCTTTTAGTTCTTAGGAAAGTCGACTCTGAAAAATGGAGCACAGACAGTCTTTCAGCCTGTCTAGACATTCTGGATGCTGAATGTTTAATGTCCTGGTATAACATAGCTGGACTATAGCAGTGGAAAGTGATGAAGGCAGGAAAAACAATAGGCAGAACTTCTGGTTTAACAGGCATAAATACACTGCTGCTTTAACCGCTCCGAGCTGGGAGTCTGCAGGAGGCTAGGGAACAATTACCCACATTATGTCAAGGAAGCTCTGTCTAGACAGATCAAAACCTCTTAGCACGGAGGTTTACCCTTTTTGCATACCCCTTGTCTCCCAGAAGTTGCTAGAAAGAACTGTTAGCCATCAAAAATTGAAAGTCACCGTCCAACAAGACAAAGATGAGAATCAGGAGCTGGTTTGGTATAGCTTCCTTTCCCACCGTATTCCTGTACGGACACAGTTCTTCCACATCTCTTTTTTCATCCTCTCTTCCACATTTGAAAAACAATCCACGAAGATACATGAAACCAGACGTAACACAAGAAAAAACCAAAACGCAACCCAAAATGCAGGAACCTCAGCAGCTGATCTCTGATGTACTTCAGACCACCAACTTCACAAATGATGGATGCTCAACAATTAAGTTGATCAGCTGAATTAAGAAACATGAAGTCACCTTTATGGTTTTGAGTGGCTGTAAAGTTTAAGTGGTTGACCCAATGGTTTCTCAGATACAAATCAAGTACCCAAGTTCCATCAGCCTTGGCATAGAACGAGTCTTGTAGCTGATGCAAATGCTGGAAGGAAAATAGTAATGTCTTCCCTTCCTTTATTGCCCTGTGGATGAGTTGCATCACAACTGTAACCACCACTACAATCTCTTGTAGCAACGACTTCAGTCTTCAATTGGATTAGCAGTTAACACAAAACGTGTGCTTTCAGCCTCATTCTTGCATAAAAACGTTCACTTAAACAACATGAAACGAGTGTTAAATTGGACATAACTTAGGCAGAGGGTTCAAAGCAGACTAAGACGTAAGAAAACTGGAGTCGGCATGAGGCTCCGAGGTGTTTATTATAATCATTTCCTTGAACTTCCATTTTGCCTTCTGTTGTCGGTAACTTCAGACAAGAAAGACAGCGGATTTGCATTACATTTGGGCATATGAGAGTCCCAAATCAGGGGTTTAATAAGAGCCATTTGAGGCCTTTTCCTGTAAAGGGAATATCACCCTCCAGTCCAGGACACCAGCGCAGCCCCGCAGACTGGCTCCCCCGCCTTGGACCTTGACCTTTCTGAATCATATCAAATAGAACTCAATGCAGTCATCTAAAGTCTGCGTCAGGTAAATAACGTCAGGATTACAAAGCCAGCAGATATGACTTGCTGGCCTCTTCTCAAGTCTAGGTTACACATAGTGTTTTTAGATACAGACCAGCTTGTGCTGGGGTAGTTTCTGCACGCTGTATTCTCTCATTGCAGTTACGATAGCAACTCAATGTTTTCTAATTTGAGGTTATCTTTCTTTAGGTGTGGTCAAATAATTAATATTCCCATATAGTTACGTGCTGCAACTCAGTAATACCAGAGCAAAGTTTCCTGAAAACTGCATTTTGATTAAAAGGAAAGAGATGACAGGGAGGGGACTGAGACACAAAGATTTATCTTCAATTACTAATCTTCCTTTTGCCTCCCTTCAGCTATATCTAATATTAGAGCTAACAAGTATTTTGGCCTATTACTTTTAAAGCATGATCAATATCTAAATATAGAAGGGGCAGTACAGTACTCCCTCTGGCACCCGTTAGGTTCTTGGATTTAGGACTTGATAGCGAGAGCAAGCCCACCCTCAGACTCTCACTGAAAGGAGGTAGGTCTCCCGCAGACCTGCACAGTCTGCGTTCAGGTCTGTGTCCTGGATGCAACCACCTGCACACGCCTTACTAAAATTCCCTTCAGCAGGTGCTGTATCAAGAACGTTTGAATGTTACAAATCCGTACATCCTAAAGCAGATTGTTCCTTAGGATTCCTGCATATTGTCCTATAAAATAGTATGGGACAGGACCAGATAAGTGCTTGTATAGATAAAAATTTGAAGAGACAAGTTTATTAGATTTAGTAGAAACTTCTGGTGTGGAAGTCATATACAACAGGAAGATACTGATACAAAGAAGCGTGACTGAACATCAGTTACGCTGGGAACAGCAGCAATGCCGATACCTGCAACTACGGACGACTGAGCACATCTTTCTCCACTAATCCTTCTTTCCAAGAATATTTTTCCCAATTTGGTCATGTTTACTATCAGTCAATGCTTCAGCTACAGAGTACGTGCTTTTCTAAGTTTTGGACCTTTACCTGTAGTTAGGACTTACCTCAGGGAGAGAGATAACTCCCGGGTTTGCACAGTGGAGTAGCTGGTCTGCGCTTGCACCCACAGAGCTGATTTGCTGAAGGCAAGAGAGCTATCTGCAGGCTGAACTTCAGCAAACTAGACTGCAAGAGCCAATTTCTGCTTCCCCCTTTTCCAGTCTAGGGTCACGAGCACTATGGGAGCGCAAGACACAGCCTGAGCAGCAGCGAGGACGCAGACGTAGTGAGCAGGTAGCACTGCTGGGACGGGAACCCAAGGAGGATAACTCGGGTAGGTGGCTCTGGACAGAGAAGCGGATACCTTTGGCACCACAAAATCAGTAACAAATGTATAACAGAGACTTGGTAATTATCAAGGTGTTTATTAATACAAATAAGAGGGGTTGCCGGAATCTTTTTTGAAGATGGAGTAGAGGAAAAGGAGCCAGCCTCCCCTCAGTGGTGCCCAGTGAAAGGGCAAGCGGCAACGAGCACAAACTGAAATACAGGAAATCCCATTTCACCTTAAGAAAATACTTTTTCCACTGTGTTGGTGAAGATTGGGACAGGTTGCCCAGAGGGACTGTGAAGTCTCCAGCCTTGGAGATACTCAAAACTTGACTGAACGTGGCCCTGAGCAGCCTGCTGTAGGTGGCCCTGCTCCGAGCAGGGGGGTCAGACCAGACATTCTCCAGAGGCCCCTTCCAGCCTCAACTAGTCTGTGACCCCGAGACAACCTCTTCGTTCAATTAGATGACACAGCAACCACCAAACACAATCTTCTGCTCTTAAGTCCAAGACGACGAGCAAGTCCCTCCTCATCTCTCTGCTTATGCAGGCCTGCGCCTTTTCAGACTGTCATTATAAGATGTAATGTTGCATTACAGTTCTTGCACTAAAGACAACTTAAATCAATTCCCTTTCCAGGACCAATTTTGAGTATAGCCTGAACAAATGTGACAGACAGACCCTGGAACACTCCTAATGAGAACAGTAAATTAATTGAAGAAGTTACTAGCCCAGTAGAAAATTTGTGATAGTTTTAATTGGGATAACAGTGCCAGGAAAAATAAGAAAGTCCTGTTGCTTAATCAGCATGGAATCAGTAATATCATGTGTTTACATCCTCTGCTATACAACACTGAAATATTAAGACAATCCTTACCAAAGAGGTAAATATTGTTAAATAATAGCTATGTCTGAATTGCAGGACACAATGAACACTAATTTTGTTAGCTGTTCCTGACACGGAAACTTGACAAGACAGGCAGCTGCAATACAAGAAAGAAACCTGGGTATTGGTTTTAATCCAATTTGGAGCCAGTTTGCTAGCAGGAGGAAAGAAGAACTAGCATCACACAACAATAGCAATCAGAAGAGTTTGTGAAAGGGTAGTTACCACATGCGATAGTGGTTTAGACAAAGCTGATATCAAACAATTGTGCTTAATGATATATAGATATAGGGAAAGTACTACAGCTACATTGAGAAAGTGCAAAAGAATTTGGATAGCAGAGTAGTAAGAGAGCGAGGCTAAGACAGAAGAAATTAATGAGAATGGATGTTACAGAACCTTACAAAAGAAAGTCAGCTAAATTATTTTTTTTAAGTTATTATCTATGAGCTTTTCTTTCTACCTCAGTTTCAGAAAGACCCAGCTACCTTTCTGTTTTTTTTTCTAGACAAGGAAGTAGCCGTAAATAACATTGTCAAGTCATTTTTCCCTGCCTAGCGCATAGGTTAATGATAGCTAACCTCAGCTATTTCTCACCTCTGCTTTAGAGCTTTCCTAGACCCCAACGCTTCCCATTACCTTTTTATCCTGTGTATCATGTAGCAGCATACTAAGCCGTTTCCTTGACTAAAACAGGTGATGGTTATGGTATATCGGGATAAGTAATACCAACATCCAAGTGATTTCAGTCTAAAGCCGCTGTTGGCAAGAGCCCCTACTTCTGAAAGGGCCGCGAACCCCAACACAATTCATACAGAAAGCGGAGGCATTCAGTAGCAAGAAGTTACCTGGATGACAGCAACAACACAATTCTTAGTAGTGATTTTTTTTTTTTTTAAAGATGTCTAAGCAGCTTTGAGATAAACATGAAGAAAGTTATATACAGAGCACTAATCAGATTATAAGACTTCTGTCTCCTGAGTTAGAATTGTTAAAGGTGCTCACAGCATCCAACACATAGTGGGTTGAAGCACTTGGAATAGAAGGTTCCAGCCAGCTATAGCTGTTCATTTTTGGGGGTTTTTTTTGTCTTTACTACACAGTATACCAGTGATGATGAGAGTCCTGATCCAGCTGCCAGTTAATTCAAGGAAGATCTATACATTTATTTCAGTGCTAAATATAACATATTCTTTTAATCAGTAAAAGTATCTACTCATGAAGCGATCCACTTAAACACCTTTCATCCAACACAGAGAAGAGTTCTTCTACAAGATTCTGGGAGGCTTTAGCACATCTTAAAACTAAGATAGAAGTCTGCCATAGAAGTAGTAACTGCCTTCACATGGTTGGTTGTGGTTTGGGGAGGTTGTTTGTTTTGGTTTTTTTTTTTTTACTGTTGTCCATCGGCTAATCTTAGAAACCTACTAATTGCAAAAACACAGAGATAACAACAGCCAGACACTTAGTGTTAGTTAAAAATAAATACAAATACTCACACACTAGGTAATCCACAAAGTTACCACTCCAAGAACTCCCATGAGAGAAGCACACCTTTCTGTACACCTAGCTACACTACTACCTAATGCTCTACCAGCAGTAGCAAAGCAGTTACTGGCCTTTATACAGCTTGAAGCGGGAGGAACCACTACTGGAGATAAAGCTTCCTGGGAAGGTGATTCATTCCTTTTTAAGGATGATTGGTTTCAGGTTTTATGTGTGAGCGATGGACAGGAGAAAGGAGCATCGTTGCTGGGAGCAGCCCAGCGAAAGGCAGGCCTTTTCAGGAGGAACCTCAGCGCTGCTGCAGCTGCTCAGGCTCTAAATATGCCCAATCCCTTCTGGAGTTTTTTTCTGCAGACAGATTCCCTCAGCTAAATAAGAATTTGTTCTCAGTTCTGGCGCTTTCTTCCGGATGTTACAGCATGTGCTGTCCCGGGAGAGTTGTGTTAGGGGCTGACAGATGCGACTCCCTTCTGCACTGCGCCTAAAGCTCAGTCTGATTCCTGGGAAGTACCAAAGCCTCAAGCTGGCATCAGCAGCTCACCGAAAGGCAGGGAAGAAACCTGAACAGAGATCAAACACTACTAGGATGGCCACAAAAGCATTATACTGCTGCAGCCCGTGCATCAACCTTGCTCTCAATGCTTGCACCCGTGCTGAGTGACCATCAGCCAAGGAAATGGCATCTTTCATAGAATCATCTGCGGCTTGAAGAAACTGAGAACATTTTCCCCCAAGCAAATTCAAAGAGGTTATTTTAGAGGGAGACACTATCTGATAAGGCCAAAGCAGGGACCTGAAGTTTCAACTGAGGAATTAAGCCTGTAGGTATTCAGAGAAAGGTGGAGACTGACAGCCTTGTGTGCTGGTTCTGGCTGGGGTAGAGTTAATTTTCTTCACAGTAGCTGGTATGGGGCTGTGTTTTGGATTTGTGCTGGAAACAGTGTTGATAATACAGGGATGTTTTTGTTACTGCTGAGCAGGGCTGACACAGAGTCAAGGCCTTTTCTGCCTCTCACCTCACCCCACCCCACCAGCGAGGAGGCTGGGGGGGCACAAGGGGTTGGGAGGGGACACAGCCGGGACAGCTGCCCCCAACTGACCAAAGGGATGTTCCATCCCATATGGCGTCGTGCTCAGCATATAAAGCTGGGGGAAGAAGGGGGGAACACATTTGGAGTGATGGTGTTTTTCTTCCCAAATAACTGTTACACATGATGGAGCCCTGCTTTCCTGGGGATGGCTGAACACCTGCCTGCCCATGGGAAGTAGTGAATGAATGCCTGGTTTTGCTTTGCTTGCACACATGTGTTTTTCTTTACCTGTTATACTGTCTTTATCTCAACCCAGCGGTTTTCTCGCTTTTACTCTTCTGATTCTCTTCCCCATCCCACCACGGGGGGAGTGAGCAAGCGGCTGTGTAGGATTTGAGTTGCGAGCTGGGGTTAAACCACAACACCTTATTATCTCTATTCTCCCATCCTCTGCTTTTCACCTCTATAGGGTGTAAACTCATCAGGAGTGAGAGTGGCTGTTGGGTACCACGGTGTAATGCTGGTGTAGTGATACTCTGCCCTCAGGCTGCAGTTAAATACTTACTGGGAAAGTGGTGGCAGCTGTTAAAGGTGGTGCCGTCCCCAGCTGGAGGGAGGTGGCCAGTCCCACGGCAGAGGACAAGGGGTGAGTGTGTCTCAGCAGCTCCAGGGCTCAAGTCCCAGGGCTCAGCAGAATCCACCCCTGTGGCTTCATTGGGCTGAGCTAGCTGACTGCGTATTTAAAACAGACGTAGGATGCTCATGAGGTCTGTTTTGCTGGCTCAAGTGTAAGGCAACGGTAAGTGTTAGAGGGTGACAAGAAGGATGGGGGGAATATGGATGGGTTAATATCTTAACATGTCAGCAAGCTTCTGAGGAAGGGGATGTATTGAAGACCATATTTATTTAATTTGTTCAGCCATCTTTTGTTGATACCTCATTAACTGGAACAGGAGGAAATGTTGGAATCAGAGTGTGCTGCGAGTATTCATCTGTTCTAGGCTACAAATGGACTGTGAAACATCACATGGAGGCTCAGTAGTGCTCCTTACTGTTGTCAGCATTGATGGAGTGGCACCCTGTGAACTACAGTGTATTCTAGTGCAGAGATGGCTGGAGTGATTGGCAAATGCAATAAACTTAAATCTTCCTCCTTTGTGTGCTGTAGCCACAGCCGGGATGGCATCGAGGAAATCCCGAAGGCAATACCTGGGCACGGTGGGGTGCTGCATTCACCTGCAGTGTAAATATTGCAGTAAATTTGCAGCTGTTTTACAAGTGAGAAAGCCAAGACACAGGAAAAGATCAGGAGTGGTCAGTCATCAGGAGTTGTGGCTGTAGACAGTCAGTGATGCAAGTAATAGTAAACTGTCATATGGGATGTTAGTGGTAGAGCTGGGGAGGTCATCCCATGAACCTCAACTCTTGCTGTCATGCGCCTTTGCACCCCCAGGTGTTTCATTGCAGCCTTTGCACCTGTGTTAAATACCTGTCTTTAAATAACCAGAGTTTCCCACTGAACCTGTGACCCACTCAGTGCTCACGGAGTGCCTTGCCACTCAAATGATTATGTTTTTGAGGGAGATGTTTTTGGTAGGATACATTAAGAAAAGCCCTTGGCTGTATGTAGAAGATAAGGTAAGACAGTTGGAAGTCAAAAGTTAGCTTTATAGTAGAAATAATGGATGTTTGAGGAAAAACTGGCTTTCTCTTGGCTATGAATTTTCAAGTTAGGAAACTTTTAAACCAAATGATGCAAGTTGTTATTAAATATAGATTCTTAATTATCTGATCCTGAACCCTGGAAAACATTAAATGTGACTTTCCAAATTTCTGAAGAATTATGAATTCGGAGGAAACTGATGTTTGCTATCTCCCAAGGAAAGGTAAAATAGATCTAAAAGTATACAGCACAGGATTTTAGGAAGAGCTGGTTCAATACTCATTCTGCTTAAGGGTTGTGACAGTGACAAGTCATTTTGCCTTCCTCTCTCAATTTTTCTTCCTACAATGTGGAAATAACCATTTCTAAATGTAGTATTTATCTGTATGCAGAAGGTGCAATTACTGCCAATACAGGCCGTGCTGCACTTCAACTTGAAAGTTAGAAATAGCTCCCAGTAAAGATCTTAATTTTGCAACTGACCAATGTGTATACTTTCAGGGAAGTGGGACTGAAAATATTTAGGAAAAAATACTTCATTTAGCAGTCTGTGCAATTTAAAGGATAATGTTAATACGCTATATGCATGATAGCCTTTTCAGGTGATTAAATGCCCAGCTGAAGTGGGGTATATAGCTATAGAAGCCAAGAAATAAACAGCACCATCAATATTTTTCCAATTATAGCAAAAGATGGAAGATGTGATTTTGAAATCATGGACATTGCTTTTCGTGCTGCTTGAAGGGATAGAAAACAGAGCCTTGTCTCCCCCATCTTCCCATTCCCATCCCTTTGCAGCAGGACCAAGCTGCCTCTCTCAGGTGGGCTCAGGCGGTTAACATGGGTTCATTGTGCAATTTGGGTGAGAAAGGATGGACCCAGCAGGCCAGATCTAGTGCCAGTGTTGTTTTTCCTTTGTCGGGATGGCTGAACACTTTTACTTTACTGTAAATCTTGGTAACTGAATTGATCAGTCACCGTATTTACTGCCAAAGCCGCACTGGGGCAATGTTAAGAGTGCAATGGGGGAGTTTGCCCATGATAGGTTTCCCAAGAAGAGCCTCCTTCCCTGGGGCTCAGCCTAGAGGCATTTTTCTTAATTTTTTTTTTCCTGGATTTCCCCAGCCTGAAAGTGTCAGCTCTGCTTTGGTGTTGCCCACAGGCACCTCTCTCCGAGTGTTGTTGCTGAGCTCAAAGAGGACGATTCCTCTGGCCTTTTTGGAGTAATCTGTGAGAAGAGGCTTCCTTATGCCATTTTCTTCAGAAGATGCATCAATTCATACCATCCCTAATCCTTTCAATCCTGCCAATTTTGGTGCTTTGAATTTTCAGTTCAAGTATTGCACAGTAATTATCAAGGAAGTGGAGGAGGTGTTGCTTTGAAAGGAGGATGAATGTATTGCTTTGACACCTGCAAAGGCTTCTGAGAAAGGAAGAAGTCCTACTGAAGTGTGATGGAGCACAGACTGTCTAAAAGTTAGTTTCTAAGCTATCGTCAGGCCTTGGGCCACAGCACCATTACTTTACGTTGCGTTGCAGCTGGGGGCTCTGTGTTGACTTACCCACACGCTGGGCATTTAGTGCTCTCCCGGTTTCCAGCACTTTGCAGAGAAACAAGGAGAGAAGGAGAAAGCAAAGAAGAAATGGGTAAGTGAACAGAGGTAAAGAAAATAAAGTTGCTGAAGGCAGAAAATGTGTTCAGCAACCCATGGGTCTCTTGTATGCTGATCCACCTGAATGTAGTCATTTTGACCTTCCTAAAGCACGTATGGGTAAAAAAAGCTTTTCAAAGCTGAATAACTGCTTGCAAAAGAGAGAAGAGCTGAGATGCGGGGTGACCGGGGAGTGAAGCTGCCCTGACGATATGTCAAGGCTCTCCCTTAAGCTCTCTTCTCCCGGTCTGTGTGAAATGCCGTCCACGAGCAGCACCGTGGTGGTGTGGGGAGCTGGGCAAAGGTCCTGTCCTTCTCACTTGGCATCTGGGAGCCGACCACGGGAATTAACAGCTGAACGCTGGTGTTACTTGATCTTACTGATATTTTCTGGCGGTAACAACTATAAAATGATGCAGCATTGAACAATAGTCTTCAGTGAACTCCAGTCTATACTAGAGCATAATTCTGGTGTCAGCACTGTGTGATACAAATTTTTGGAACAATTTAAAAATACTTGATTCTTAATATTTTGGTATTCTCTGATAAATTCACAAGTTCTATTAGAATCATGTAACTTGGCTTTTTTTGGGCATATTTTGTGGTTTGTTGCACGCTAATGTAATCTACTTAAGTGTATAATTCAGTAATAATCTCAAATTACTCTGGCTAAATAAGAGGGAATCTAATAAAACTATAAAGAGTTTTGATATGATTAATATTTATTTAGTTGTCCTTGTAACTTCTTTTTATACCCCTTATGAATAACTGCTCTGTACTTATATAATTTTTGCCTGTTCTTTTTTTTTTGTCGGTTGTGGCATTACCTTGAAATGTGAACGGAGATTTCATTTTGCTCAAATGCACCGTGATTTCTTCTACAGCTTCTAAGGAGCACAGCTCCATACATCCCTAGTCTACTGCCAATGGGATGCCAGGCAGCTATAGGTTCTTATATAAATGTTATGTCTTGTAAGTTATTCTAATACTGTGAACAAACTTGTCATGGTGAATGATGAATTGATTTTTTTTTTTTTTTTTTTTTGCTTTCTGTTAATTAACTTCTCTTGTACCAGAAGTTATTTGTTCCATTGAAATATATGGGAATGTGCTAAGCTGGCACTCCTGATTTATTGCTTTTGCCTCATAATCTATTTTGAAAAAGTGCACTATTCAAATTTGCTTTCTAGCGCTAGATGAGAGATCATTAACCCGCTCTCTTGAGAGCAAGCGCGCTAGTAAAGAAAGGCAGAAGTTCACGAAAGCTACGCTTCTAGATAACATGAAGGAAAGCCTCTTAAAACACAAACGTGGCATTACTACAGCATGACTACAGGCTTCATGGAAAAAACAATAAACTGATAGCAACTGCTGCAGAACATGGCTTCGTTATGTGTTACAGCCCAAGCTCTTGCTTGAAGCACATGTAACTGAGCTGGCTGCTCTGATAGCCTCTGTTCACTTGCATTCAATGGTATCAGATCATAGAATCACAGAATGGTTTGGGTTGGAAGGGACCTTAAAGATCATCCAGTTCCACCCCCCCTGCCACGGCCAGGGACACCTTCCGCTAGACCAGGTTGCTCAAAGCCCCATCCAGCCTGGCCTTGAACACTTCCAGGGATGGGGCAGCCACAGCTTCTCTGGGCAACTTGTTCCAGTGGCTCACCACCCTCATAGTGAAGAAGTTCTTCCTTATATCTAATCTAAATCTACCTTCTTTCAGTTTAAAGCCATTACCCCTTGTGCTATCTCTCCAGCTTTCTTGTAGGCCCCCTTTAGGTAGGGGAAGGCTGCTAGAAGGTCTCCCCGGAGCCTTCTCTAGGCTGAAGCAGTTGGCCTTCTGGGCTGTAAGTGCCCATTGCTGGCTCATGTTGAGCTTCTCATCAACCAACACCCCCAAGTCCTTCTCTTCAGGGCTGCTCTCAATCCATTCTCCACCCAGCCCCATCCTTTGTGCTTCGGATTGCCCCGATGTCTTCTAGGTCTGAAGTGTTATGCCTGTAGTAGCTTAGGACGGACTAAGCAAATGTTGCGTTCCCATAGAGCTCTGTGGCCTTGTTTGCAGCAGGGAAAGATGGACGGTTGTCTTTGTCTAGCTAATAAGAGGGTAAATGGGGAGGAGAAGGCGCTGCGGACGGCAGATCTGGTCCTAACTCTCCCGGCCTGCGGAGGGCTGGGGTCACCGGCATCCCGGGCTCCCGCAGCCTGGCTCCTGGGGTGCTCTCGCCAGCCCGAGCTCTCGGAGAGATGCACCTTCGCCAGGGCGCGGGCGAGGCCGCCGCGCCGAGCGGGGGGCAGCCGCTCACCACACCGCGGGGAAATGCCCCAAAGAGGCCGTGGCTGAAATCCCGCCGTAGGACCGGCGTTAGGACGGGGGTTGCCGGCGCCGGATCACCGCGGAGCTGCTCCCCGGCGGGTGCCCGGGGCTCTCCCTGCGCCACCCGGAGACGGGGAGCAGCCCGGACCGGGGGCGCCGCGGCCGGCAGGTGAGGGCCGTGCTGCCCCGCCGCGGGGCTGGGCGGGGGGCGGCGGCCCGGGCTTCCCCCGGCGGGAGGCGACCTCCGCGGGGGACGGTCGTCCTGCGGCGCCGGCACGCCCGGGGACCCCGGCCCGCCCCGCCGGCGGCAGCGGGAGGAGCCCCCGCGGGGTCCCGGTGCCGCCGCGGCCGGACTCTTTGCCGCGCGGCGGCGGCCGCCGCTCGCCCCCTCCCCGCGCGCGCTGCCTGGCGGAGGGAGACGGCGCGTGGTGCCGGTCTCCATGGCAGTGGGCTGCGTGGGCGGAGTGGTCGGGGCCGCAGCGCGGCGGTGAGCGAGCGCGCGAGGGAGGGAGCGAGGGAGGGAGGGAGCGCGCGCCCCCGGCCCTCCCCCGCCCCTCGGTGTTTGTGTCAGGCTGCTGGCGGCGGAGCGGCCCCGGCCCGGCCGAGGGGCGCCGACCCAGCCCGCCGCTGAGGCGAAGAGCCCCGCGCCTGCCCCCGCTCCGCGCCGCTCCCGCCATGGGCGGCCCGTAGAGGAGCGGGCTCGGCGGCTGGTGCGGTGCCTGCGCGGCGGCGGCCATGGCGGTAGCGGTGGAGACGCGGCCGGAGCTGGTGGGGAAGCGGTTCCTGTGCGTCGGCGGCGGCGGCGAGGAGCCGCCGGAGAGCGGGCGCTGGCGGGCCGGGGTCATCCGCGCCGTCTCCCAGCGGGACTCCCACAGCCCCGACCTGGCGGTAAGAGCCGCGTCCCGGGCCGGGCCGGGGGGGCTGCGGCGGGGCCGAGGCGGCGGCGCGGGGCCTGCGGCGGCGGGGGGCAGCGGGGCGCCCCGGGCGGGCCCGGCGTGACACAGCCCTTCGCCTGGGGGGCGGCGGGCGCGGGGGGAAAGTGCGTGTCAGCGCCCTGGCGGCGGGGACGGCTGACGTGGAGCCCGCACCGCCGCCGCCGGGGGTCGAGGCCGGGCGAGGCGCGTTTCCCCTCGGCGTGTGCGGGCGCGGTGAAGGGGGGACGGAGGCGGCGGCCCCCTTCGTGCCCCTGGCGCGGAGGCGCGGATGCGGCTCCCGGCCGTGCGGCCGCCCGCGGCTGCAGTGGCGGTAGGAGAGGGCGAATACCTGGCCTGGCCACCGAGGGAAAATCGCCGTGCTCTTGGAGCAGCAGCGCTCGGGCTGGGGGCGAATGCCTCCGTTCCAGGGGAATGCAGAAGCTGTCGTCATGTAGCACTGGCCGACGGGGTCCGTCGTGCTGGACGCGGTAGTGAACGGTGTTATTAAAAGAATGTCATTGTTTCCCTTCCTTTTATGTCCGCTGTCACTGTTTTCCTAAGGGGTGTAGGAATGTGCGTGGAGGTTAGCGAAGGAGCCAGGATATGTTCTGTTGTGCTCAGGCACACTCTCATTGAGGGGGGAAAACACGACCAGGATTTCCTTGGGTTAGTGTTCTGAATGCATAATCTGTAAAATGGAGTTTTATTGTGCTCCGTGGACTTGGTCGTTATTTTATTTGTGAATTCTTGTGGTCTAACGAGTGTTATGTTACCGCTGCGGTTGTCTCTTTCCATGTTTTTATGGTATTTGGTGCTTCTGAAAGCACATTTGAAAATATCACGACTATGTAAATGGGCATTACGTAGGCTG
Source organism: Phoenicopterus ruber ruber (assembly GCA_009819775.1). Taxonomy (NCBI): domain Eukaryota; kingdom Metazoa; phylum Chordata; class Aves; order Phoenicopteriformes; family Phoenicopteridae; genus Phoenicopterus; species Phoenicopterus ruber. The sequence goes on from CM020221.1 coordinate 6,654,912, forward strand.
AAAAAAGGAATCACCGAACTGCGCTGGGCAATCCATATTGCTGCTGGTAAGGGGGAGGCGTTCACAGCCGAACACGGTTCGGGGTAGAATGTTGCTGTTTTTACAAACTCATCAAGCAAACGATTGCCTGGGTTTAGAGATTATTGATCGCTTGGTGCGAGAAGCGTGATTCACAAAATGAAGAATTCTTGCTGTCGTACGTCCCAGGCCTTAAGCTTTGTTTTAGAAATAGAATGTATGTGACACTTGAAATGCTACTTTTTTACTATATTGCGGGTTGGTTTTTTTTCCCCACTCTCCAGCTGTAATTCAAGTAGCATGCTGTTCATGCCCTTCTTTATGAAATGGCCTGTGTTTTCAACCTTTGGTTACATGTGAGAATCGTCTAGAATGCTTTATTTTTAGAACCTATTTTGGATGTTATTCTTGCAGGGTAGTATTCTCTAGAATCTATCTACAATTATGGAAACACTGAGTAACGTTTAGGGAGATGTTTACTAACATTTACAAGTCAGAGCCATAATTTGTAAACTCTAGGGGCAGAGCTGACATAAAGAGAGAAAGGGTGCTAAACCGAGGCATTTCAGGGGGTGTTTCTGTTATGTTAAATAGGTAATGTATGCTCCTTATTGTAAGTACTTGCTCCTCTTCCTAACTTTGGTATCTGAGTGTTTTTCTCTTCAGATAGTCTTTCTTTACAATTCTTGGTAATTTAAGGAAGAACTGTCGTGTTACGGCTGAGTTTCTGAGGCAGGATGACTAAGGGTATGCCTACGTGTCGTAGTGGAGCGCCATTTGGATAGATGCGAACTACCTGAGAAGCAGGATGGATGCTCCAGCCTGCACTTCAGCCTGGGTGCAGTGCAGTGCTAACGTGGCCATATTCCTTCCAGTACTCAAGCTAGCTACACAGCACTGCATTATGCTATGTAGATACGCTCCTAGTCACCTAGGAGTGCTGGAAGCTTGGGAAGGTTTTGGAAATACTGTCTAGGTCTAATGAGTCCTAGACTGGTACTTGACTACTGGAGCATCATTGCCCCCTCTAAGTGCAATATGTGGTTTTCGTGTTACCTGTTCTCTGTCCCCAAGGCAGAAACAAGTATAAATCACAAAGGGAGGAGTGGGTAGAGGAAGAAATGATAAGGTTTCTGTTAGCAACAGGTAGTTTCTGTGGGTTAGGCTCTCCTTTTGCATTTGTAATTAACATTAACCTCTCGTTAGGTGATGTTTGCTAACAGGGGTGTCCTCTTCTCCTGCCCCCAATGAAAGACAACAGCATTTTTCTGTTAGCCCTGGTTCCACGTGTACTATCCTAGATGGAGGGAGTGTTGCTCCTATCCTTCCATGGCTTTCGTTTTGAGGTGGCCATCCCTATGAATAGCTGCAGACCCTTCTGCTACTCATCAGCGGAGTGAAATGGTAATTCTTGTTGACAGTTTCATTGCTGCCCACAGGGTGCAGCATAAAAATGTTGAAATTGACTTTTTGTCAATTTTGTGTATTCCTGGTCCCTCTGAGTGTGATGGAGGTCGCAGAAATACACAAGATGCCCTCAGCCGCAGGAAGGGAGGAGGGCAGCAGTGGACATTTTCAAGATGCTTTGCAACTGACCGGAACCGAGTTACCTTTTAATCCTGGCTTCAGAAGGAAGTATCATTTACATTGCTTTTGTGTCTTTTCTTCCTTAATAAGTGTGAACTCCCAAGTCAGTTTCAAACAATTTAAGAGCGGGGAGAGGTCTGAGAAAGATCACCTTCCCCCAGTCTGTGAAAGCTGACATCTGAGGGGCCGTGAGAGCCCTCCTCCCAAAAAACCATAAAGGCAAGGAGGTCACGGCATTTTGTGCGCTCCTCCTGGAAGCGGAGAGGCGGTCTCCAGCTGGCCAGCCAGCATGCACCGAGCTTCAGACCAGCTACAGCATATGCTGCCTCTTGCTTAGCACCGTACAGCGATAGGTAGGTAATGGGGGATGGAGCTGATGGTATGTGAAGGTGGGTTTAAGGGCACGAGAAAGAGCTGAGCGTTAACAAAAACATGAGAGCGAGCTTGAGTATTCGGATATGGGAATATATGGACAAATGGAGAGCTTTATGAGGTGAAGGATCTTAGGGAGACATAGGCAAGCTTAGAGGCAACTGACGTAATTAATGTTAAGTGGCCACAGGGCTTGTAGGAGCAAATCCGCAGGAAACTGAGCTTCATTAGTTCTGCTGTAAACAGAACTACTCATTAAATCAGGAACTCCAGACCTGAAGGCTGGACTAGCTGCTCTCCACTGGTGAGCAGGCAAATGAAGACTCTGGTTTTCATACGCTGCTAAGTTTGTTTCACGATTGTATTTTCATAACTAAATTAATGAATGTTTTCATAGTTGAAATTATTGTCCTGGTAAGAAAATGAAGAACTTGGTTATCCAGCATCTTCTTCCTGATAGGTCTCTCCTACTCCATGAAAGTATGTTAAATGACGCTTTCCTTATACTTTTCATGATTGCAACAGAGCTGATACGTAGTCTTTGTTTTTTCTTAAAATGGATTGTTTGATGTATTTATTTTTTAACAAAGAAAGAGAACAGTATCAAAGTGTCTTTTCTGCAACTGTTTTATGGAAATTTTGCCTTCCTTGGCTTTCCTATTAATTTACCGCTAGTGGGGAAAACGGTGAGAACAACTGACTCTGATTGCAAGTACTGTTGGTCTTCTGGAAGATGAATGCTCTTGCCATTACATGCAGATCCTTCTTGCCAGGATTTGGAACCCATGCCTCTTTCTTAGTCATCCTGTAATGTTTACAGATGTTTAAAAACACCTGCTACACAGGTACAATGTATACAATTTAATTCAGGAGTTTTCTTGATGAGTTTCATGGTCTGCGTCACAACTTGATAGTTAGACCTCTTAATCTTTCATTCTTGAAGATTCCTGTTGCGTGAAAAGCATTTATTTAAAAATAAAAAAAAGTTTCATATACATATATATATATTTGTGTGTACGTACATATGTGTGTTTCACTAGTCATCGAGAGAATTCATAACTATTTTTCTGCTTAAGTAACAGCGGGTGTTATTGGAGGAAGCTGGGAACTCTATTTTTCCTTACTGCTAGCTGCTTGGAAAAGCCTGTGTGCTGCTCTGGTTGCAGTGATAACTGGGCAAATAAAGAAACGGCCGGGAGGAAAGAGGTGGAGTCAACGCCATACGATCTCCCTGGTCTTTGCTGTCCCATAAGAATTGCTTTCTGCGCCACAGGTTGCAAAATGTCTATTTAATCACTACTGCCAAGATCTGACATGGTGATGGCAGAGGTGTTTTCCTATGTTGTGCTTAAAAAGTGATTGTTTGGAGGAGTACATTTTTTTAAAATATAAATTGAATTATTAAAATTATTTAACTTACCGGAAGTGCTTCGGAGTTCTATGACTTTTCATGGTCCTGCAGTTGTATATGGAATATAGTCATACATTCAACTGTATTTTCTCCGCATGAAAGAGAAAATGGAAATAAGCTTTTAATCACATAATGTGCAACCCTTAATACAAAGTATAGTTACAAGTTGCAGTGACTGGTAATTGCGTATTTATTGATGCGTGAATTTTGCTGCCATGTTGTCCATGGATTGGCATACAAAATCAAGAATTGAGTACTTTGGTAGTCTTTAATGTCTTATGATAGGTAGGTGTAACATTTAGTAATTGTGCATAGGGAAATATATTGTGGGAAAAAATCGCCATGTTAGATATCCTTCGTGAAGACCTAAATATTAGTGATAGTTTGAAGCAGTTGTTTGATTTTTTTATTTACAGTAAAACTAGTAGGATATAGTGGGGGAAACACTACATTAATTGTTTCGGTAAATTGTATTCTTTTAGTATCTCAGCTTTGGTAATTTACAAACAAGGAATTGTTAAAAATTCAGTATGTTGGGTAAAACCATTTGAAGAGAACAGTGGCAGACTTTATGTGTCTGTTTTAACTGAATTTGCCCTCACTTAGCAGTAAAATGGAAGTTCACAAAATGTAATGGAAACTATCAGTACTGTGTTACAGATAACACGAAAATAATTTGAAGTAATTGCTGATAATTTGAAAATAAAAGATGATATTTTAGAGAAGTACTCCATATGCTGAGAGTTTCTCACTGAAAGATGAAGTTAAATTTGCCTTCGCTGTGTGTGGAGCTGCTCTTACCCAGTCTTTTTACGACCAGTAATTGTTTTAATCTTCCTCCTTCTGCATTCCCAAACTTTCTGAATGCGATACGCCTTTGTCATACAGGCACAGAATTGCACTTCTGTAGGTTACATTTGTTTTCTGCCATGTATTGATTTTTAGTGCAGTGTTTTGCATGTTGTCCTCTGTTTTCCTTTCACTAAGCTACTATATAAGGAGAAACTGAATGCATTTTTTTAACACATTTGAGCTGATCTGTTTAAAAATTAAATAGTTTCTTTCATTCCTTATTTTAAAGTACATGCTCTGCAGCTTTTACTTAGGTTAACCTTGAAATAAACTGGAAGATGCAGAAAAATCTTCAGTGAAATTATTGTATAAAGTAAATAAAGAAATATGCTTTAAACTAGTTGTGCATAGCTTGTTGGTGGTTAATGGAATTTAAAAACACTACATATTTCTGTACCAGCATCTGGGTTAAAGATGAAGAGCAAGTTGTTGGTGCGGAGCCTGTCGTGTTGTTTGCTCCAGCTATTGGAGATGATGCTAAAAACATGCCAGAGTTTATCATGTCACTGCTGCCTCTGGATCCAGACAAGGAATGTTGTTCTAGGATGCATTTTGTGTGTGTTTTGAAGTTGGTTTGAAAGGAGTGGGAGAAGCTCGAAATGCAACAGGGATTTAGGCAATTTTCAGTTGTGTTTGCTGTTCTGTATCAGTATTGAAGCCAACAAGAGTTGTCTTAGTTTTGGTGCATATCAGCTGGGCAATCTTTTCTTGGCTGAGCAGTAAAAAAGACTTCCTATTTCCTTTCTGTGTTTCTAATAAGATTGAGCTTGTCATCCTGTGCCTGTGAATGTCACCTCATCTGTCTTCCAGAGTTAGCTCAGTTAGTGTTCAGGAAGGAGTGTCTCTTTCATAGTAATTTGACAAAAAGATCAAACTCAGGAGTGCTCCTATGAAACTGACTGCAGGGATTCAGTGCTTCATACTCTGCCCTTCCCTTCTCTTCGCTCTTGTACTAATGGAAGCCTGAATATGATGTAGATCAACAAGTAAATATACTTACACCGGCGGACTTCGAGGAAGGTTTATTTGAATGTGGAGATTGCAAACAGAATTTAGATGTACCGAGCTAGCGATTAATCAGTTTATTAATTTGCTGCATAGTTGCAAAGTATGCAGCAGTGAACAAAATACGGAAGAAGGAAGGTTTGATGCTATACTTAAGTCTTTCAGGAGACTTCAAGAAAGATATATATCAGATATTTTCTTAAGCAAAAAAGCGTTCACTTTTGCCTTTTATATGCCATGCATACAAATAATGTATTATTCCACATTCGCGTTACATTCAAATTTTTCTCATTCCAGAACTTTGTGTGAATCTTTGGAGGTGCCTCAAAAAAAGAGGCCATAGCCATCTTAAAGATTTAAAAAAATGAATAGTCATTTTATAAGAATCCATTCTTTCTGTGCACATGCCAAGATCTCAAAACCTGCTTGAGAACAGCAGAACTGTTCTTTAATGTCAAATTGAGTGAATTTAGAAGTGGTACTTCTAAAATTTGGCCAAAAATAAGCTCAAGCTTCTTCCAGTCCTGCTGTCGGTGAATTGTAGAGATGCTTAGTTCCATCAGTGATCTTGAATCTGCTGGGATCAGGCTTGACCTTCCCTTTCAGTAGGGCTCAGTAAGGCTGCTTCTGCTTTTGCTGGAGGAAAGTAGGTATTGATCATCTGAGAAGCTTACCTGAAGTTGGCAACAAGGTGGTTGGTCTCAGAGGAGACACCGCTATGATGTGCTTTGGGCACCGACATTCAGCGTTGCCGGAGGGATGGTTTCCCTCCTAGCCCTACTCGGTAGGGACCAAGGCCTGCTCTGCTTGTAACCAGCTTGTTCTTTGAAGCTGATGGAGAATTCTAAGCTAAACTAATGCTATGTTGCTTCATTATATTGACTCATCCACAAAGTTACTGTCGTTAGTTGATGTTATTCCCATGTACCACTAATTGTCATGTTATAAGAAGGAATGAGAGCAGGGGAACCAGAAGAACCTCGGGCATTTTTCTGTGTTTTGCTTTTTAGTCATTTTCTTAAAAATGTTTTCATTGATTTCTTAAATTATTTTACTTTAAACAGCTGCTACCACTTTTCAGAATTAAGTGGAATGCAGCAACTTAATCTACTCATGAGGAAGTTGCCTCCGTGTACATACAGAAACTGGGCTTGAGCTAATTCGTGTCCTCTGTTCAGACCTTCATGGGCATAAGAGATGCAGGGTAAGCATTAAGGCTTTTAGCTTGACCCTCCCAGGGCAACATTTTTAGAAGCTTTGGAGACTGTGGTTCCACAGACATTTCTCTTGGTGGCAGTGCTGGCTTAATTTTTTTAACCCTGAGCAGTTTCCTGATCCGTTCGCCATATGGCACTTCAAGCAGTTGTACTGAGGCTGAGGAGGTGATATGGGATCGATCAGAGGCAAATGGCTGAGGGTGGGAGCAGCTTAAGCTGGCACCATTTCCAGGAGAAATGTCTCTGGACTGTGGCCTGAATGAAGTAGTTGAAAACTAGCTTAAATATCTTTGTGAGAGTTGCAGTCACTGTAACTAGTGAATGTGTCCTAACCTGCTCAGGGATTTTGTACTGCAGTTGAATTAATGGTATTTATTCACTCAGTATGAATAATTTATTCTTTCACTTGAATAAGGAAATATATGTTCAAAATAACCCATAACATGATCGTTTGATGTCTGTTGATGCTATACTTATTTGCAAAGGCAAGTTTTGGAAGAATAGATGTGAAATCCAATGCTTTAAGGGAAACTTAAAACATCTATATGTTAAAATGCATGCACCTCTGATGCCTCAGTAAAATATTGCATATAATGCTTCTGCATGAATATGATGATCCTTTGGAGTGTTCTGATCAGCACTGTAATTAATGTAGATGTTGAAATGGTTGCAGTTGGGCTTCACTGCAAGTAACTTACAGCTATGTATGACAACTCAAGTAGACACTGCTGACTTAGTAGTAAAGTTGTCTCACCAGGGTTTTACTTTTTTTGCTAAGGGAACAGGGCGCTCTAATAAAATGATGGTTTAAAATCTGGTGTATGATTGCTCTGTGAAAGAGAGAGCACTTGCTGAGTCATTGCCAGGTGGCCCAAGTCAAATCTCTTTATCCTGCATGTCTGGCGAGGAGGGACTGGAAAGCCATATTTTGGAGGAGTGTTGGCAAAGACGATTCATTTTGAAACAGTCGTCCAGCTTATTTCCTCATCTTTTGCTCCTCTTGGCTTCTCTTCTTTCCTGAAACACAGAATGTAAATTTACTACCTTTCAAAAGACAAACAAAACAACCCAAAAGCCGGTATCAAACAAAGAAACTTGTTGGGATAATCATAGGAAATATGTGATTTAAACTGTTCAGTTGGTATAGAAAATCTTGGAGAAAGAGTGACAGGGAATTAGTAGTGAAGTCTTAGACTGGAGTTTGTCATTAATCTGTAGTTTTTATTGCATCCTAATTCTTCCTAAAGCAAAACTCAAAGACTTCAGTTTTGCAGCCTTGGTCATCATCAGAGGCAGGAGCGAATAGGTGCAAGCAAGGCATGGTGCAAGCAGTTTTTGGGGGAGAGGTTAATGACTTTTGGGCTATAGACTCATGGTGATATTTAAAGAATTAGGAGCTAACAGTGGTCTAGTGCTAACATTTCAGTGAAAAATACAGAAGCTGTTGTAGTTGAAGACTGAATGTGAATGAGGTACTGTGGTCTTAAGAGCTGTTGTAGAGGTATGATAGATAAGTGTCACAACAATTCTGGCACATAGCTGCCCTTCCTCAGTGCTTCCTTACGGTGATTGGGAGCTCGGGGACTTCATCCAGCAGAGGTCTTTGGGCTTTGTAGCCCTTGCTGGATTTTTCCTAAATGAATTTGTAGGGAACCTTTTTGAATCCCTGTGAACTTTTCAACATGCTGTGACAAAGAAGGGTCAGGCTTTAATTGCGCGTTGTACGCAGGATCGCTTGCTGTTGTTTCAGACGTGCTTTGGTTCCTGCGTTGTGAGGTACAAGTCAGCAGTCACCTCTTGTTTGCCATTTGCACGCCACTCGTGATTTTATTAGCTCTGCTGTACTACTTCATACTCCTCTCCTGAAACGTATAAATGTGGCAATTTTCCTTTACTGTTTCTTAACCCGAGAGACTTGGAGGTACGTGTTCTATCTGTCAGTCCCTACCAACCCTGTCCAAATAAATGTCTGTTTGAACCAGATTATTCCAAAGAGCGTGCAGTTAGTTTGCATATCTTCAATGGCTATCTACACTGAGACACATATCTTCACATTATTTCCTTCCTGCAGGTTGTTCTGAATAGATTTAATTAATAGTGTCAAGTTGAGTTTAAATTTATTTTTGGTAAATAAAGTAACATTTTACATGACTTTTAAATTGTAAACATTTATTTCTTCACTGGAGTATATTGATGTGTGTTTGTGTGGGTTGTGTGTGGTGTTTTTTTCTTTCTTTTTTTTTTTTTTTTTTTTCCAGTTATGGTAACCAAATTGTCTATTGCAGGTCCATTTATATTTAGTATGCCCAGCTGTTGGTCAAACCTCAGTGGTGATCTATTTAATAACGGTTAAGCAGTGAGTAAAGCTTTTTTTTTTTTAAAAAAAAAAAAAAAAAGGCAGGGGGTGGTAATGAAATACTTCTGGCTTGCTAACTATTAGTCCAGGTGGGCTGTCCTGAATATACTTGATCCTTCTGCATACTGTCATATTTTAACATTTGTATATAGGTCAGAACGTGACATGTGAATATGTTTAGACAATGTCATGACCACTTCTTAATTTGATGGGTAGCTTTTCTGTATAATGGGGTACTTAACTCCTTCTGCATGATCTTTTAAAAGAGATAATCAATTTTGACTCATTGAAAGAAATTTCAATATTTTTGTATAAATAGAAAATGTTTCCAGTGCTTTGTTACTCTGTATCATATTTTTCCTTTAGAAATTTGTAGTCTAGATTAATCTCTTCCTTTTGTTACCTATAGCTTTTTACAAAATTTCAAGTTAGTGAGTCAGACCTAAGACTACATAAAATATAAAATGAAAAATCTCATTTGATAAATTATTCATTGACTAACTTACTTTCTAATTCCATCAGATGGTTTCTTTTGAAACTGAATGTAGTACTTTCATAAAGCATTATATAAGTTTTTATATTTTAAAATGGAAAGACTTGGCTTTCTGTTGACACTTGGAAAAATGGCTTGCTGACACTACTTAATTTTTTTTTTTTTGAGTTCTATAATAGTGTCTTGTCCAGGTAAAGTGAGATGTGTGTGTACACTTTGGCATATTTTTTCCTCTGTCAAATTTTTTTTGACATTGGATGGATTTTCTGTTATCTAGTTTTGCCTTTTTTAAAAAAAATATTTTGGCTTTCAGATACATTTAAGCATGGCTTACGTTTCAATAACATAGCAGAGTTGATCGCTGCTCACTGACTGGTTTGAAATGTGATAAATAGAAAACAAGTTAAGTCTTAAGTTTGCCCATATGTTACTTTCCTGCTAAAGTAGTGAGCAATAAAGAGCTAAGTAATGGCAGAACTTAATAGGGCTCTTCAGTTGGTACCTTTGAAATGGATGAAGTCTGTATCTCCAGAGGGTTCTTAGGTTCGTTGGCTGAGGAAAAAGGCTGGCATTCAATACCCTTTTATGTTTTAGAAAAAGATGTGTTTTATGTTATGGTAGTCTACCCATTTCCAGGTACCTGGAACTTGTGAGTTCAGGAGTGTTTACTGGTATATTTGAAAGAGTTTAGTGCTTCAGTGGAAATGAACAATTAGTTCTATGTCTGTGTTTTTCCTTTCTTTCTTAGAGAAGTCTGGTTTTGGTCTGGAGTTTAGCATGCCTGTGCTTTAAGAAGTATGTCCTCAGTTGAGAAGAGGACAATGTAAAGACATGCAGAATGGCCCCTAGGGATCTTAGGAATGAGCTGGCCAGTATTTGGAGGGGAGAAAGAATGGACAAGGACTTTTTTTTTTTTTTTTTTTTAAATTTGCTGAAAACCTTTTGATCAGTTCTTGAGCTTTCTTTGATCAGTGCTTCTTATGGAAAAACTGGGCAGGCACGTGCAGGAGCTAGAGTGTATGAGTCAATCAGCAGAGGAAGCAAGGGAAGAAGAGGACCATGATGGCTTAGATGTAGAAACTCTTACGTAGTTTGATGTAAATTGACAGAAGGAAGGCTCCTTCTATCTGCACAAAAGCCAGCATCCCCTCCTGTGAGGCTCTGTCTCCTGAAGCAGTGGGTCCTAACACAAGGAAATATTAAGAAATTTGTAAAGAAAACAAATCTAAATGTTGAAGTTCAATACCTACATTCACAGTTTTACTCAAAGCTAATGGCTTCTTAAACTCAGAAAAATAAAAACTCAAAAAGTGTCTCTTATTTAAAGTCAGAGTGCAGAGGTGAAGCTGGTATTGCTGATTCATTAATCATAGCTTGGGCCATGTGCGGTTCTTGTTCCTAAGGCTGTCAGTTTGGCATTTCTCAGGGCAGTTGTAGAACCGAGCTTTTTTGCAGCTCTTCTTAATTGCTTTGTTTCCTTCTTTTCCCAGGACTTATCTGTATCTACTTGTTACTTGTCAGATTCTCACTGTAAGGGAGACTTGTTTGCAACGTAGCAGGCATGCGCTGCTCTTCCATGGGGCTGCATGTACAGGATGGAGAGCCTGAACTCAAACCTTACTTTATAGCAAGGTCGCTGGGGTAGATAACGATAGGCTGGCAATCTAAGTACCAGGGAGAATAACACAGCAGCATAATTCTGGGAGTTGGAAAGTTAGGTCGTACAAACTGCTTCCCTAATACGTAGTGTGGTGGAGAGAGATGTTGCCTGACACTGTGGTAGGTTTGGACTACCTGTGGATCACAGAAGAGTGGTTCTGAGCGTGTCTGTGCTAATGCAGTCAAGTTGTCTCTGAGTTTGCGCTGCTTGGTTGGCTGCCCTTTCAGCTGATTTTTAACTAAGGCTGCTGTTGAATTCTGTTAGTTATGAGAGCTCAAACAGGCACGTAACCTTGATGGGGATTAGTTTATCAGATGTCTAGTAAAGTGCAAACTCTGACTGCGGCTTTATCCACCCTCAGGCTATTCAAACTCTCTCTACAGTGTGAGCTTATTGTCTGAACCAATGGAGCTACAGAACTAACCTTTTCTTTCAGTGTGGAGGAGTTGTTTTTTCTCCTTTGGAGCTTAGAAGACAATGGTGTCTAACTTAAATATGCGAGTGTGTCACTGAAAGCTACTTTTAATTGATACCAGGTGCTTTCTTCACTGCATCATTGCTGGCTTTGCCCACATCCCATACCTTTCTTTATTGGGCCTGTCAGCTGGGCAATGGCAGCACAAGGTTTGGAGCTGCAGGCGTGCTGATTAGGCAAGCAGCCAGCTCACCATCAGTAAAGTGTACGGATTTGCAAGTCACTTGTTTTGCAAGCACCTCCTAAGAAATTCATGTGTGGACAGAAACTTCCAGATCTTCTGAAATTTGGTAGTAGCTTAAAGTTAATAGGGAAGTCTTGACAGGAAAACATGCTTGAAAAAAAAAAATATACCTAGAAACAGTAGTAGAAAGTAACAAAAAAAAAGTGTGGTAATGAGATATTGTCTACTAGTATTGGCATATATGGTGATAAAAACTAGAGATATTTCATAAGAAAATGAATATATCCGCTTTGCTACAGAACTTGAAAATTGCTGCTGTAGTACTTGTGCTGTGGAGTATGCAAGACTACCTCTGCTATGTTTTGTTGGTGGTGTTGGTTGGGAGAAGAGAGCTAGGGTTGTGGGTTCTGTGGTGTACAGCACTTGTAAGTAGTGGCGAAGGCTGTTATGGTGAGTGGTAATGATGGACTAGGGGCAGTATATGCTGTTAAGTCGTGCTTTGAAGTGTTTTTCTCTTTCTCTATTGGTTGCTTCTGTATAGTCCTTTTAACTGTTTCCCAACACTTTATTAACATTATTTAAAATGGAAAATACTTGCTCAAATACTCTAATGAAAGTTTTTACTAGCAATCTAGAAGAAAATAAAGTCCTGTTTTAGCAGAGTCATGCCAAATGGGTTAACAGTTTGAAGGGTGGTTAGCCTGTGACATTGGGTCAAACTTGCAGTGGTTTATAACTTAAAGTGTGTGTGCATTGTGGGAAACGCACACCTGGGGAAAAAAGATACAACAAATTTTTCTACAAGTTATAACGTATAAAAATAAATTACAAAGAAATCTTAAAACATTTTCACAGAGCAGTTAATATCATTGCCATTCCAACTAAAAGGCATTGTGGAGGTGTTTTGAAATGAGTGCTGTAAAATAACATCCCTGTGCACCTTGCTGCGTTGTGTTTTTTCTTACCTTCTAATGTTAGAAATACCAAACCACCAAGGTAGGCAGCATGAGAAAATAGGCAATGGTAAGTGCTATGCAGGGAGAAGATGTCTTGCTGTCATGTAAGTATAAATAGGAGAAGACTGGACAGCGTTCTTTCTGGATGCATGAGTCAAAATTATTGACGTTGCTTTTAATCTTCTCCCGTCCCATGCAAAACACTCCATCTGCTGTTGTCCTAGTCCTGTTTAGCACTTCCTGTTCCCTACCTGCCCCACTGATGAGCTATATTTTAATTTCTCCTCTAGATCACCTCTCTTTATTTCATGTTTCTTTGGTCAGAGTACTTCAGGCTTCTCATAAACATCTTGTCCTCACAGTTGGAAGACTTCCAGCAACCTCCCTTCTCTCAGGCAGTAAGATATTTTAGCTAACTAATAACTTCCGTTTTTAATGTGAAGCTCAAACCTACTGAAACTGTTGGTCGCTCGTCTTAAAAAACGCATCGAGGCTGCTTGTGTTAGCAGTGAATAGTTACACAGGTCTGTTGGCTGTTTGGTTCTGTAGGAAATAAATGGAGCAAAGATTTAGTAGGGGTGTGTTTTTGCTGAAGGTGATCTGAAAGATTGGGGGGGTAACTTAAAAAATGGATTTGTGTGTATGTGATTTTGCTTGTCTGAAGGTAAGACTGAGATGTTCTAGGGCAAATAGACTGTGAATTGCATGATAAACTTCTGCCAAGTCTCAGTGCTGGAATTGCTGAGATTACCGTTTCTGTGTCCATGCAACTCTGTTTACTTTGTGGGACACTCTGACCAAGACCTCACTGTGGTAGGTGCTGTGCAAACACCGAGCTAAAATTGCCTGTGCCTCAGAGTTTATGAAATCCGGAAGGACAAGGAGCTGAAATGAGGTTATAATGATGTGTTGTTTGTGTACAGCAGCCTAACCTTTGGGAAATCTTGTGACAGAGGAGAGGTTGGAGAGGTTTGTGAAGCATATAACAAAGTAGCTCTACCAGTGTTCCTTGGTTATGTCTGTCAAACATGAAGGATAGCCAGGGATAAAACGCAAAGGTGGCAGGTTGAAACTGTGTTTTTTCTTTTTTTTTCTTTCCTTTTTTTTTAAGCAGCCAATGACAGAGGTTTTGATTAAGCATGGATCAGAAGCAGGACTTGGCATTTTGTAGCTGAGTCTGAAGACTTTGAAATCAAACCCCAGTAAGTTATGTTGATAGAGAAAGGAGGAAGAATGATGTCAAAAAGACAGGTGCTGTCATTGCGACATAGTAGAATGATTATTGTGTAGCAGTGTTGTGAGAGGATGTGTGTGAAGCAGAGCTCTGTGAAGCCCCAAGGAAAAAAAGATATAAGTGAGGTAAGACTAGGTAAGACTTAAATATAGGTCTGAGGGTAGTAAGGACGGTGGAGGAGGTGGTAGAAGCCGTATTGGGACAAACACTGAAAACTCTGTCTTAGCTACACTGTGCTTGAGGGTGCAAATTATGCAAGTTAGTGTTGGTGAGCGAGTTTAAATGGTATTTGTGACCCTAACCATAGGGTTGTGCTAAGTAGTCTGATTCAGCTCCTATTTTAAGTACATTCTGGATTTTGTTTTACCCCCAGCACAGAGAATGTATTTTTCATTTTCATCACACATGTTCTGTTTCTGTGGCATGAACTTGGGAAATAATTTTTGAAATGGATTACACTAGTGACTTTTGAACTGTGTGCAGGCTACTTGTGGTCTGGGAAACTTAAGTGGTAAGTGGAACCAGCGTGCCTTTAGTATTTCTAGTGAAAATTTAAGTGAATACTGATCTCACAAAGTTTGAATGCTAACAATAGCTTTTGAATCTCAAAGGCTTTGGAATCGCTTTATTTCAGTGTTTTTCTGATGATTTAGTAGGCTCACAGTCATTGACATCTTGATGACAAGGGCTGGTGGCAACTAGAGTTGCCAGCAGGCTTTTTCATGTATCGCTTGTGATGTGAGTTGTGTTTTATGTTATGGATGTGGCAAAGACCTCTTGGTTTTCACTTTATTGTAGAGGTTTGAATAATTGGGAGTGGCAGAGGAGTTGAGTAATAATCAAATTAACCTGGATTGCTTAAACATGTAATAGTTGAGATCCTTTTTCTGTGAGGAACTGACTAATTTGTCAAGATGTCAACTTGGTCACAAGCCAAGCTAATCACTTCTGTGGGTTGCATCAAGAAAGACAGAAGAAATGCTCCATATGTTCTGATTTGTATTCATTCAGTTTTGCCTAACAAAATTTTAGGTGTTAAGTAGGGTTTGTGACACCTTCTTGTTTTAACATCTCCAACCTGTGAAAGTGGTAAAACACGATGAAATCTGGACCGCGCTATCACTAAATGCCCTCATGATTTAGTTCTTAATCCTTCCGCAGGAGGACAACCTTACGGAGTTGCCAGGGGAGGCAAAAGCATTGATGTGCTTGCAGTCCTCTGAGGTTTTCTGCCTCTTGAATTGGGAGGGAATAATTATCCCAATTTGATAGATTTGGAGCTACTATGAATATTTTATATTGACCAAGTTGTTGGAACGCTTAACTGTGTGAACATATTGGTTTAGTTTAATGGGGAAGAGGAGGTGGAGGTGTCTGGGGAAAATAGGCAGGAACAGAAAGAATTTTGTGTCTTGGCAGAGAATTTGAGCGCTGTTAAGCCAGTGACTCTGTCATCCCTTGTTTCTTTTTTTTTCTTTGCTTTTTTTTTTTGGCTTCTTTGTTTTTAATTAAGCTTACAGGACTGGTGTGTTCAGAAGAACCAAAGCTGGATATGTAAAAAGATTTTTTTTTTCATGTTTTCAACTCCCACTCACAAGAGTGGGTTGTAATAATTCAAGTATTCAGGCTGAGATGTAGGAGTCCTGAAAATGGGTGTGCCTGAAGAAAACAAGATAGCCTTAAGTATCATCACAAGATGTTAAAATAGACATTCTCTAGACTTATTTCTCAATCTTTCTCTCTTCTCTGTGCTTAAATAAAAATAGGAAATCAGTTTGGTCACAGGTTCCTAAAAAGGTCATCTGAAGTATCAAAGTCAGTAAACAAGAGTGGTGGTTGTCACAGGGTTTTGTCAGAGAGCACTATCAGAGGAATTTGATGTATGGGTAGGTTCTGTTGCAGCGTCTGGGTCCCTGGAGGTGGATGTGCTGAACCATGAGTGGGAGAGAAAGCAAGCTCTGTAACTAAACCCAAACTCTACTTTTCTTCAATTCACTGCTTAGAGAATTGGTGACGTTTTTCTGCCTTATCCTGCTATGATGGGAGGGAATCCACCTTTGTAAGGAAAAGTCTTTATCAACTGGATGGATGGCAGCTTTTGTATCCTCTGCTTATGGGGAGTATATTAATAGTAAGCTGTCAATTAAAAGGGCGACTGAGAAGGGAGATCATCTAGATTTGGCAAACGTGAAGAAAAAATAGGACCCCTTGAAAGATGGACATTATCGTGTGACTGTATTAGTGTAGGCAAACCACGTTTCAACGGTAGAGAAACTATTCTTACATGTTTTAGTGTGTGTGGGGGGAAACTAGATAAGCTTTTTGGCGTCCAAGTCTTTGTCTTTGAAATGGAAGCAATGGGGATAAGGGGATGGGAAGAAGAGTGAAAGAAGTGCTAAAGTAAGTTTATCTTCCAGGGAAGAAGAATAATGTAGTTTGATGTTTGGAACATGAAGAGGTGAAGGGAGGGGAGTAAAATTACTGGGTTTATGGAACTTTATATCTACTGAGTTCATGGTTTTTGGTATTCAGTGCAGTTTGTTCCCAGGCTCATTTTCTGGAGTAACGTTTTGTAGGTTTCCCTTGTGGATCAGGGCAGAGAGAGCGGAGATGATTATTTTCTGAGTGATGTCCTGCTCTGGTAGCTGGGTATTTCTGTCCTTTGTGAATGTCTCTTTAATGAGCTCCACTATTACAGCGGCAGTTTAGCTTCCATTAGGCACGCAGCGCATTGGACGAGAAATGTTACATTCTGGAAAGTGCAGGTGCAAGATCCTAGGATTTTGATGTCTGTGTTGCAGAATGTGTTTACTGTGGTGGCATTAGATGTGCTGGCAAGTCATTGTCTGGCGCTAATGTAGCTGCTAAGCGTTGGGACAGGAGCCAGCTTAGTATTTTGTGTAAAAGAGAACCCTCTAAAACAAAAACGTAAACTGATTTATGATCTTTTGTGCTAAGTGGTAATCTGTTTATTCACCATCAGCCTTGCTCACAATTTAACCAATTTTCATGCATTGACTGAGAATTTTGACAAACGTAGGTTGCAGTAACTTGTGCGTTTGAATGCTCGGGTGCTGCTCATATTCATGTTCACAGATCACTCTGTCCAACTCCTTTCTAATGTTTTGTTAGCTGGTCTTTGCCTGCCTTTCTTCCAGGGTTAGTTTTGCTAATGTGGCACTCTTGGCTAATAAATCTGTTGCCAGTTAAGTACCAAAACTCTTGAGTTTACTTAGGCAAATGAACTGTTGCGCTGCAGATGCAAAGGCAGCTGCAGATCCCGTGTAATTGGCCCTTGCTGGTATATTCTGTTCTGGTTTATTGATGAAACTAACCATGAAAAGGAAAATTTAGGTTTCTTATGTTAGAAATGTCTATTTACTTGTCAATGCAGTATATAGACCAGTCAAGTCCTGAGCCCTAATTAGTGTTCAGCACTGTTGGCAATGAAAGTAATCCATTTAGATGATCTAGTCATAACGATATCTTGAATAATTGGGGCTATGAAGCTTTATTCTATGTTGTCTTGCTGGGTTTTCAAAATACGTTTAACGCAAGCCTATTTTCCAGAAAAAGCATTCAGGCTTGATTTGAAGGTTCGAGTAGTGAATCCATCTTCCTTTGTTAGTGATTAATCATTGTTGTTAAAATAGCGTTGTATTTCCTATTGAGAAGCACAACAGGGTGAATTTCGAGTCCTGTGATCCCCTCTCACTGCTCTGCTGCCTGCTACCAAGACTCTGTCTAATGTTATTGTGAGTCTCGCTTTTAGTACTTGAGCAAAAGCCTTGTGATTTACAGACAGAAAAGTCCGTGAGATCTTGGAATCCTCCAGTGCTGTCCAGAGGCAGACTTTCAATACAAGAGAGACGTAGCTGAATTTTAAAATGAATAACCTTTTGTTAAAGTACAGAGCTTTTTCAAAGAAACAAAGCGTCAATGATGGTTGCTAGTGCTTGGCTTGGTTTTCAAAGTCAACTGTGCTTAGTGCAGCTGAGAACTAATGGAACAGATTTGCAGCCTGTTAGAAAGAAACTCAGTTCCTCGGTTCATCTGGCACTGTCTTCCCTAAACTGGAGCTCATACTGGGGCGAAACATCTTTATGAAAATTGAATGTACATGTTTGCTGTGAGACTTCCTGTTGCCCAGAGTCTTCGTAATTAATTACTTGAGGATATCAATTTATTAGCATCCTGCTAATGAAAAGCTGTCTGATGTAGCATTAGGTTTTTGTCATGCAAAGATGCTTTTTTGAAAAAGTCTCAGATCCTGGCGGATCAGACAACATTATCACTTGTCTTCTCAGCAGATGATTTGTTTGGATCATGCAAATATACCTTGCCTTCACAAACAGCAAAGAAGAAAAGAATCACATGTCGGTTTTCTATGAGACTTAGGTATCTATATATGTAGCTTTGGGATTACTAACTGTGCCGACATTTTAATGCTGATAAGAAATAAAGCTTACTTGTAGTTTCAGAGAATAAAAATAAGTAAAAAAAAAAAAATTAAAAAATTGGAAGGAGCCCCAGTCATGACTTTGTCATAGTAGCCTTTTACTGTCTGGTGTTTTTCTGTGAAGTATTTCCTGGTAATATTTGCAAGTTAGAGTCACGTTTCTCTCTCTTTGTTAGTAATCTGAGCATATGGCACTAAATGGATTTTCCTGCCTATTTTCAGTAACTCTTCAGCACTCTTCTGCATCCTTCTACCTTTTAAGTATGTTTTTAAAAATGTGGATATCGGAGATGGATACAGTACTTTAGCTTCAGTCTCAAAACATATGTTGGATAAAATGATGGGGTGTTTTTCTGCTGTTCCCCAAAGTTTCATTAATTTGGCATTGCATTACTCAGAGGAGTGCTGCCCTGCTACAACCAACTCTATAGCTCATGATCAGTGCTGTTCATGATCATAAACCATTTATCCATTCCCAACATTAAATTTTTCCTGTTTGTTTTTTTCCATAATGATCTCCTGTGCTTGAAATAGAACCTTTGTTGTGTTTGGATGCATGACTGCACTTCTTCGCTGTGGGTATGTTAAAATTTTGACAAACGGTCCCTGAATGTGAGGAGCAAACATCGAATTTGATCCTCCTGGAGGGAGCCTGCAAGCTCTGACATGGCAAATTCCGTGTTGCAGCAAACGTTGGCTTGTTTGCAGTGGGTCATATCTTTTAGCGGAAACAGCTCTCTGGTCCCGATTTGGACTGAGCTTCTCTCAAAATGTCTGTGCACCCACCGTTACTCAGCCACAAGGGCAGAAAGCTCCTGTCTGGCTTCTGCCGAACTCCAGACCCGTAGAGCTCGGAGCGAGGAGTAGGTATCCACTGTCTCTCACTAAGGCAAGGTGCTGTAAATCACTGGTGCCTTTTGGTGTCCTGTGCCTGTGAAAGTTGGGCTTCAGGCTCCTGATGAGTTCCAAACTTGGTGGGAATGGGAAGGCGGGAGGAAAATGTTACCAGCATGCTTAACTTCAAGTGTAAGGGAAAAAATAATACTATCCCAAACACTTTGAGAAGTTGCCAGCTTCTGTTCTAGAAAAAGAAATGAAACAGTGAGCTGTGCTGGTTTCTCAGGCCTGAGAAAGAAGGGTTTTTTTTTTTTCTTTGAGATTTGTTAACATTTACATTTTTTCCAGGGTTTTTACTTTTACTCCCAGAGGGAGTGAATTGCTACATTCAAATCCCCAAATAAAATAAAACATCAGAAAGAAGCAAGTTAACACTTAAGCACATGCAGCATTTTTTTGATGTGGTTATGACTCCAGATTTATTATCTTTCTTGTTCCACTTCTGTTCTAGTAAGTGGACCACCCTCCTGCTATCTGCAGTTTTTGTTGTAGAGCTGTCCCGATTGGCTTTCCACCCTGACATTTCTTGGTGTGGCTGTGGACACTCTTATAAATAGTTCTCTACATATGCTTTATTTCTGTATCTCCAACATATTTCTTGTATGAGTTACTTTGAAACCATGTTGTTAACTTCTAAATTATTTGTGAACTTGAGAATATCACTAAAAATCTTCTATTAATGGTTCTTTACCTTGTTATTTTCTGTCGTTATGCAACACCCATTTGTGTGGACAGCCTTCTCCAGTCTTTGAAAGGCTTGACAGACCAGGACCAGCTGTGATGAAATATGCCCTTCTTATAAAATAGATTTCAAACTAGAAGACCAACCTCACTTGAGAAAGGAGAGCATGTAAGTGGTGAGGCCCAGTGCTAGGGCTGGACTCTAGCTCCTTTTTGCTCCGTGGAGCCTGTGAGTAGGGTGACAGCAGGGGAACGGCACCGCACAGCTCCAGCTCTGTGAACCAACTGCAGCAAGGACGTGGTGAGGAGAGTGGGGGTAACCGCAGCACTGAAACAGCTGCAGCTCTCCTTCCCATAGGCAGCATCCCCACTTTGCTTCGGCACTGGCATTCTCCTCCTGATTTGCTCTTTACTCACCTCCTCACAGCTCTGAGACGCCTGGCATTGCCCATCGTATATTCTGGCAATAGCACCAGTGTGATCCAGCCCTTCTCCCTGCAGACAGTCTCCCCTGCTTTCCTTTAGCCCTTTGTCCTCCTGTCATTCTGGAAAACAGATAGCAGTTACTCTGTATCTCACCAAGGAAGAGTGCACCTGAAAGGACAGATCAATATGCTTTGAAATGTCTGTCCAGGGAATGGGAAGAAAGTGGGATCAGCTAAATTGGTTTGCTTAGATGTGAACAGAGGGCTCCACCTAGACCACTAGTGTACTGAACATGTACTGAACCCCATGTGGAGTACTGTGTCCAGCTCTGGGTCCCCCAACCCAAGAAGGATGTGGACCTGTTGGAGCGGGTCCAGAGGAGGGCCACGAAGATGATCAGAGGGCTGGAGCAGCTCTCCTATGAAGACAGGCTGAGAGAGTTGGCCTTGGTCAGCCTGGAGAAGAGAAGGCTCCAGGGAGACCTTATCGCGGCCTTTCAGTACCTAAAGGGGGCCTACCAGAAAGCTGGAGAGGGACTTTTGGCAACGGCATGTAGTGATAGGACAAGGGGGAATGGCTTTAAACCGAAAGAAGGTAGATTTAGATTAGATATGAGGAAGAACTTCTTCACTATGAGGGTGGTGAGGCACTGGAACAGGTTGCCCAGAGAAGTTGTGGCTGCCCCCTTCCTGGAAGTGTTCCAGGCCACGTTGGATGGGGCTTTGAGCAACCTGGTCTAGTGGAAGGTGTCCCTGGCCATGGCAGGCGGGTTGGAACTGGATGATCTTTAAGGTCCCTTCCAACCCAAACCATTCTGTGATTCTATGATTAAAAAAAAAAAACAAAAAACAAAAAAACAAACCAAATAACACCTCCAAACCCAACCAACCAACTCCCCTGACCCCTGTTTGGCGCTCAGCAAAATTCTCTGCCATGCCTTGCTTATTAATACAGTATTAACTGCTTACTGATTGCCAGTTTCGTAAAGCGAGGTGGAAAGAAGTTGGAACCACTGTCTTGGCATAAGAGGCTGGCTTTCACAGAACTCTTTCCAGAGGAAACTTATTCATCATTTCTTCCTAGTGAAGAAACTTCGTTAGGTATGCATGACTTGCGTTTCCTCCCCCTCCCCCCGGTGTTACTGCAGCCTAAGAAAGATCTGCAGTTAGGCTTTATTGAATGTTGTCTGTAAATTGTTTCAGAAGGACCTACTTTTAAAATGAATGTTTAACTAGAAGAAATCTTTTTGAATTTTCAAACAGCTGTCATCATCAGTAAGTGCTGTATTGCTGGAAAGATGTGCTATGTGGTCTTCATATAAATGTATGAATTTCTCACTGAAAGGGAGATTTCAAGGTAAGGATTCTGAACTGTGGAGCTATTACTGGTATACTGTAGTGTAATGGTCTCATATGCAGTTGTGATTTAGTAAGCTGTACCAGATTTCAGGCTGTCTGCATTGCAGCCTTTTTGTTATTAATAGTTAATGATATTCTTCTCTGGCTGTAAGCAGATCCTTGCTTTCAACCTCCCCCCCCCTGCTTAGGACCTTATGTTTTGTCCTCTTAACTGGGAGAGGGGGAATAGGTACAATTGCTTTCAGAGCTGTTTGGTAGATGGTTTGAACAGATTTTGCTTGAGAACAATGCGAGCTGCCCTCTCTCAGGTCTGCTGGGCTTGCCTTGGCTGCGCTGCTGGCCTGTAGGCATGCTTATCATCCACACACTGATCATCTTGCATGGCAGCGCAGTGCGCTGGCTTTAGCCTGCTGATGACCCTGGATTATGTTCTTGTTCATGACATGTCTGCAGCGAGTGCAAGGTTCCAATTATATTTGCCTTCAGGCGGTTCTCAAGAGATGGTGGGGGGAGGAGAGGGCAGGGAAGAAGAGAAATCATTTGTGTAACTTAGAAAAGTCTTTGGAAAGACTGTTTCAGGGAGGAAATCTGAATTTCTAGTGTAATCCTTATCTCAGACTTGTAAACCATAAATACAAAATTTGAAACTACCTCTTGGGTTTTTTTTATTTATTAATTTTTTTCTTCACAAAAGGAACGCTGCCAACTTGATCTGTTTCTGTTTGAAAGACAATTTAAGGACAGACTACATCCCTGAAAAAAGACAGTTTTAATGTCTTGTACTTTAGAAACAAACAAACAAGACAACAGAACCCTGAATAGGAGCAGTGGAAAATGCTTTATTTTGCCACAAGTTTTTCTTTTTTGCTGATTTGAATAATGTCACCAAAACTGCTTGGCCAATACATTCTTTTTCTTTACCTCTGCTTGCCTGTTATCTCTTGGGTTTCGATTTACTTCAGCTTTGCTACTGCTTTTACTGGTAAGCAATCTCTTTCAAGGCCTGGGGGCAGAGAAGGCGTGAACTCTTCACATAGCGGTGAATGGGTGATATTGTCATGCCAAATGCATGACAACATAAACTATAATTGAGCCATCAATAAGGCTTTGGAAATGACTATTCATAGCTTGTCCTGCAAACAGATATTAAAGAAAAAAAGACATTATGTTTTCAGTTACAGCAACAGTCCTGCAAGTTTAATTTGTATTTTTAGATAGAAGATTTTTCCTACTGAAAATTTAAAAAACAACATGTGAAGGGAAGGACTTTGCAAAACTTGTTTGGAACCAGTTGGTTGTAACTTTTACGTTAGTGTTCAGGTGACTGGTGTAGTTCCTTATTTGCGTTTTGAAAACTAATTCAAGTGGAAAGATGTTTGATACTTTGATTTTTTTTTTTTTTTCCCCCCAAAATATTTTCATTTTTATACCTAGAAGCAATGAAAAATTTAGAATTTTCAAAAGTTAAGTTATTGTCTGTGCTATTACTGAATTAACATGCAGTTAGTCTAAGTCAAGAGTCCCTGTTCGCAGACGCCCTTTGCATGGGGGGTTTAGCCGGTTTTCACCAACAATAACCATCAAGGATTGTATGTGGAGTCTTCAGGTCATTGTGCTGTTCACAGGGGCAAAAAGGGCATTTTAAACTATCAGTATGTTCCACAGTGCTTGGGCAGAGGGTTGGAGTGAACTCATTGTGCCTTGTATCGGGAAGGTTTGTTCCTGTAAACAGTGTGGCTACACTGAGTGTTGTTTCTTTGTGTAGTTTTATGTGAACAGATAGAAAGAAAGCCTGTGGCAGTGTGCTGTTTTAGCGTACTCTCTTTAGAAGAGAGATCTGTCTGTCACTGGTGGGCCCCAAGAAAGCAGCAAGATGTCTGCAAAACTTCATTGCCTCTCTATTTGAAAAATAATCTAAATTTGATTAAGGTGCTCTGTGGAAGATGTACTGAATGCTGTCAGTGGTCCAAAACATTTGGGAGCCACTTAAAATAATTAGGCATAGCCAGTTCCCTCAGTGAGATCTTATAGACTGTTCCTCTTACTGAGCAGGACTCCATCTCTGGTTTAGGACACTCAGAGTTCAGAGGCAGATTTCTAAGGGAACGTATGCAGAAGACAAGGGAGCCTTGGGTAGAAAGGTACCTCAAAGGGGAATAGAAAGGGAAGAATTCGGATTCAGAGAGTTATAGAAAGCCTATTTAACTTGAACCCAGATATCTATAACCAGCATGTCCATTCCAGCTCAGTGGGTCAGAGCATCTTTCAGAAGCTTCAAGATGTTCTGTAGAAAGGGTGCTGCGACTGGTGATTTGATGGCTTTAATGGATGCCATTCATGATAATTTTTTTGTAATCAATGATTGTTTGTCTCTCCTTAAAGCAAACATAATCTTCAGTGTTACGAATTTTGTCCCAAGGACAAAGGAAGAAAAAAACCTATTAATTGCAAGTTGTGTCTTGCATTGGCTAAGATAAAGAAAACCTGATCCTCTCATGAGCATTTGCATGTGCTTTGATGTTGCAGACACCAGTATTACAGTCACTCTGTATTTGGAATTGCCAGCAAGAGAGTGCTTACTACTTACTTGCAGTGCATTAACTTGTGGCATGTCCTAATCTAAAACAACTTCATTCAGCAACAGGACACGCGGCTGCTTTTTACTTTGAGCAGCTTTAATCAGCACCACAGCTCTTGATACTTCGTATTTTGATGTGTGGCAAAAAAAGTAGTCTGTTTTTCTGGCTTTTACTCTACCTAAAGCTGTGCTTTTGTTAGCTTTCAGGTACAGCAGAGTGTGAGGCTAGCGGTATTCACTGACTCAGGGTTTGTGACTTGGGGGAATGCGCGGCAGTAGAAAGTCTGGGAAAATTAATATTCATGCAGTTAGGATGTAAGAGGGATGAGATGGGAAAGAAGCTTTGTATCTCTGCACTGAAGACAGCTTAATAAAAAGAAAAGGGAGGAGAAAGCTGCTAACATTTAAGGGTGCAGTGTTGCGCCCGAGTGAAGTACTTGAGTAAGAACTGCACAGTTAAGTGACTCAACTTAGAATATACCTTGCTTGAGATCTTCCCCCCCGCCCCCTTCAGGAGAGGAGGATCTTTAAATGCCTCTCTTCTTTACGAGTCTTAAACCACATTTCTAGTTGTAGCTACCAAAGCAACTTTTTTATGGGTCCCTCAAAGTTCACTGGTAAACCAACTTTATTAATTTGTTCTCAGCTATGGCCCCAATAAGAGGAGTGATACCAGTGAAGTAAAACGGGTGGTTCATCAAAGTGTTTTCTTAGCCCTGTCCTCACAGAGATCTCAATATGCAGGTGACCTGTGCTAGATAGGTAACTTTAGAGGACTTTCAAGAGCTATTAAAAAGAGCCAAGAGTCTTTAAATTCTCTTAAGTGGTGCAATCCTCCCCACACCAGTAGACATCAACCCAAATGCCTTATTAGTACCTTTCAGTCAGCTGCTTAAAATAGAGTAGTTTTACCATGAAAGATGATATTTTAAAGCCTGCCAAAGATCTGTGGGCCACATTATCTTCTGTTTCCACATCATCACACCATGCTAACCACATAAATTGGATACCTTCCAAGGGGTTTGAGTGTCTTTCCAGTACTCTGCAATTCTTTCTAGCAGCCATGGCAATTGGGAATTAAAACAACAATGCATAAAAGAAGTTTGATCTCGTAGACAGATGGATGTCAGTAAGGTTTTTCTTTTTTTCTCTTGTCTTTTTCCCCCCTCTTATTTTCTGGGCAGAACAGTTTATTATTAAGCTGTACTATCAAAATTTGCTGGGGAAACAATCACTGATTCCTCTGTCAAACCAACAGGGAGCTTGATAGCAAACTTTGCCAGATTGTTCTGAGTAACAGTTAATTGTCAGAGCAATACTTCAGTCTCTTGGTGTAGCAGATACTGGTATTATTACGAAGGTAGATTCCCAGTTAGCAATATTTTGGTATTCTCCAAGAGATACTCCACCCAAGAGAACTCTACTTTGAACATTTTTTTACGTAGTGCAAAACCAGGTAAAACTTTGGTATGGTTTAAAGATTCAAATACTTTACTCATTGCAGGTCTTTGTGGTTAAGCAGCTCACAAAATGTTATGAGCTATCTGTTGGTAGCAAAGTCTGCAGGTGTAGTTATCCATTGACACGAAGATGCCTGGATCATCCCTCATCAGAAAACAGTTATTTGTGATTTGTTTTCCCTAGAGACCTGCAGGTCAGTGTTAAAAGGTCAAATCTGACTGTCCCAGTCTGTGTAATTTTCTACAGTGGTCTTGGGATTCCAGAGTGTGAAACATTTCCATCAAGATGCATTTCAAATGCAAAGCTATTTGTTGTTAAGCTTACAAGCCACCCACAGCCAGCAATAAATAGATGTCATTGCACGTGTTCAAATGTGTACATACATGATACTACTTACAAGGGTTGCAATGGTGCATCAGCTATTCTTTTTAAAAAAGTAACTGTAAGACAGTCTGTTTTTAACGGTGAACAAAGTGAGAAAAACTTTGTCTTGGAAATGTGTTCACTCTTTCATTGCCTACCAGTCATTTGATCAATGATAATTAAATTTCACGTGAGCTTTTGTGAAAACAAACAGACAGTCGCAAACATGAAGATCCTTCTGTCCGATTCTGTGTGGAAAACGGAGATGTTGTGAGGAATGGCTGGGTAGGTCAGTGTTACGTGAATGGGGAGGTAAATAACTTGTCCAAAGCAGTCAAGGTGTGGGAATGATTGGTTATAAGTCTGAAACATTTCATGGCTGGGGAGAGATTGACAAATTAGCTGACCTTCTCTGTGGTAGAACCTCTGGTTCATAAAATAGTCTCTAAGACAGTCTGTTCTGAGTCTGGTGCCCCTCAAATGAGTGATCTCTCAAGCAGATCTCCCTTTTCTACAGAGATCTGTACCCTGGCAGGAGAAAAGGCCCAGTATTGGTTCTGGATCCTGGCTCAACTGTTGTATTACTTCTCTTACGGACTGTTAAAGGCCCGTGTAATCTCACTTGTTCTGGAACAGCCTCACTGGTTCTGTTTATCAGACCTTGTACAGCAAGATATCTATGGTTATAGTGTTACTTTTTCTGACAGAGTAACAGTCACACGTAAGATTTCACAAATTGTCCGAGAACCTCTCTTTCTTCAGTCTAGGGTGCCTGTCTCTTGCTCGTCAGACTGAAGCAAGATGATACAGTCTGATTATTTGAAATGCTGTATTTGTGTAGAGCAAGATCCATTTGCTTAATGCCGAGATTGTTTTCTTCCTTTTGATTATAGGAAGAGTAGTTTTTGGCACACGCTACTAAAGTGGATTACAGATTGAGGCATAACAACAAATGATATCAACAAATGCTTCACTGTATATTGGAAATTGTTCAGCTAAGTCTCAGACTGTCTTCATAGCTTATTTCAGTGAGGTCCCTGTGGTGAGGGATCGGAGGGAGGCTACGTGGTCTTCGTGTATGCACTAACCAAACAATGTGCTGATGGAAGCACTGAGAACAGATGCAGCGAGAGTTAGCTCTCTGATCTTTCAGCTGAATTTCTAGCTTCCATCTCCTACACGACCAAGCTGCTAAGTGAGAGTCACATGCACGGATACTTGAGCAAAAAGCTGTTACTTAATATAACTATTGTACTTAGAAATGTTCTGTACTTGTCGATCCGGCAACTTGCCCTCTGCTCATGCAGCTCGGTTTTATTTGCGCTGAGGCCCATGTGGCAGCGTGGGTTGCCTTGACCCTTATTGTGCTTGAGCCTGGGAGCGTGAGGGCAGGGAGAGTGCTTGTGTGACCCCTAACGGAGGCTGCTGAAGAGAATTTCCTGAACTTGTGTTGAATGTGTACATTCATTATGAGTAGGGTCCATATCTATAAAATAACCTGAATTGTAGTTACTACTTCAGCATAACTTTGTAGTAATTCTACTGTGGTGTAAATGTTTTTGGCAGAGATGAAGCAGATAAGAATTTTTATGTCAGTATTTCAGTAGATTTACTGAAACTGCAGAATCATTGTTGTTATGCTTTCATGTGATTTTTTTTTTTAAAATATAATCCTAGAATGTGAATTCAATACAAGTGTACCTGAAGAAGCCTCTTGCAATTGATATTCTTTACTCCAGTGAAAGAATTGTTACTTGCTTTAAGTTATGTTGTTTAAGAAGTTTAAGCTCACTTTGACAAGGGAATATGGTCTTGTCTCTGGAGGTTATTTAGTAGAGGTGGTAGACCATTCTGTTTACAAGTTCGTATAGCAAACACAAATTTCTATTGGTAGAGAACTAAACCAAATGAACCTTAAACTATAGTTGTTTTTATTGCTATTGACTTTTAGATCCCCATTTTCTCACCTTCTCAATGTTAGCAAGCATTTTCAAAAGAAAATAGCATTGCTATATCGAGTCCTTTTTTTGATGAAGTCTGCATTATCCAGTTCTTTCCAGTTGTATTTGGATATACAGCATTACAGAAATACATCATTCAAGTATAGTGGATTTAACTTGTTTCGCTGATTTAAAATGATTCTTGCCTTTCACATGCAAAACCTATTGTGTTTACCACTTACTCTATCTTCTAGCATGGACTTTCCAAAACATGTTTCATTCTTTCCACTTCAAAGGAGAATTCCTAGATATTTTCCTAGTCATGTAGGCATATATTTTGTTCCTGTTGACTGCTGTTGCATGCCTGTGTTGATTCCTAGCTGCAGGAAAATGAAACTATCAGGAGACTCTCTTTGTAGACTTTGCTTTCAGCTCTCAAGTAAGGTAGTTTGCAGGCTAATGCAGTGATGATCTGACTTTAAAATGCTAGCTTCACCTAGTAATAAATTCCATTTCTTCATCATAAACCTATTGCTATTATGGATATTTTTATTCTCTGGGAGAAAGTTGATCAGTAGTTTCTGTCTGACCCATTTAATTGTTGGAAGAAATCTGATGCCTGGCTCTTGCCGTTTTGGCAGCCTCACAAAAGGGCTAAATTATTCTGCGAGTCCTGACTTGCCAGATGTATGAAAATATCTCTGCACAGATAAATCAACAAGCTACTGCAGTATTTTGGATCTAGTACTGCTGGGCAGGTACAGTATTCCTAGGTAAAGAACCCTGTGTCTTTTCAGAAGGAAACGTGCCAGGCTGTTACCAGACTTGCTGGTTTTCCTTACCTCCTGAGTTTCTGGCTTTCTCAGACAACATCCTAACCCATTTTAAAATGTTTTAGGCTTCTGTGTCTGAAGGGGGAAGTGACTTGTTTTGTATGCGTGTGTGTATGTATATATATGAGGTGACCTGGTAGCAGCTAGCTGTTTGATGTTTTTGACAACAGGCAATGTGTTTCAGATGCTACAAGATGTCCTTTTTTTCTAAAAGGCTATAAAAGACACTCTAGCTGCAGAATTTCAAGGTTTGTTTTGGTTTGTTTTCCCTGAGAAAGTGTTTAAATCATTACTTTCATTGTGCCCCATACTTTTTTCTTGGCAATATGTCAGAACAACTGACTGTGATCACTTAAAAAATGCCTGGATCACTCTGTCACCACGTCAGTGACGGTGCAGCACACAGGGGCTGTTGATTCCAGCTGACCCCCAGCTGCTGTCAGCTCAACGTGCTGTCCTAGCGTTGAGGTATTGCTCACGTTCTTTGTGGGATCACCAATGCTGTTGGCTGACAAGCCCTTTTGCCTGCTTGAAAGGTCATACTTGAATTTTGTTGGCTGTGAGAGTTTGGGGAAGATGCTCTAAATACTGCTTATATATATGCCTTTGTATAGGTTTTGATGTTTTACAGTGATTCGATTACGTCTCGAAGAAGAGTAAGTGAAATGAATTTGTCCCTCTCCTGCCAGGTACAATCACCCACCCAGGAGCTTCTGGTTCTGTTTTTCTGATGTATTTTCTTGTGTTGTTGCTGCTTAGATGTCCCCTTTAAAATGATTAATTAGGTGAACCATATCCACACTCTTCAGGAGAAGAAAAGGTGGGAATTTTTTTCCCCCTCAGTTGGCAGAAACATGATTTTAAAGGTCTGCTCTCTAAAAGTATTTGGGTGTCTGGCCAAGAGTTTGTCAAGAATGCAGAGAAACTCTCTTCTTTCCTGCTCTATAAATGTTAACATAGGTGGGAGGCAGTTACTAGGTAGTAGATGCACTGTCCTGGAAAATGGTTATATAGTAAAAGAAAGGATTTAGACCTATCATGCTGAGTTTTTTCACTTTTCTCTTCTTTATCCATTTTTACAGGCATTTCAATTTGTAGTAGCATGGTTTGAAGTAAAGATTACATAGTATAGTACATACTGGATGTCTGAAAGTGCTTAGTCTGGCGTTGCTGCTTTAAGTCTTGACTTTGATAACAGCCACTCCATTTCTCCGTGATTAAACTAGAAAATTGGGGAAGTTTCTAGACTTCATTGGAAAGAAGAAAACGTGTACTTGAAGAACTTTGTTTGCTGTACACATCTGTATTTCTAGATAAGCCTTTCCTCTTTTCTGAATCATTTAGGCTCACTTTCTCTGCCCCTTCTCCGCCAGCTCTACCAGCTTCTCTTATAGGCAGTTTTGGAGGACATAACTGGTGGGCATGTGTCCCCATGTCCTTCAAGGGCAAAGCTCTCCAGCAGTTTGTCTCATTACGTTTATTTCAGGTTTGTGTTCGTTTTTTTTCTTCCAGTCTGGTGTTAGGACAGATGCAAAGAAAATTGGGACAGCGGTGGGGAAGCTTGAAGCATTTCCATGCTTTTGTCTTGTCTGTCTGTCCCCTTTCACTGATATTTTAATCTTTTAACCATTGTCAGTGAAATACATGGTGCATAAAACTATGATAACTAAAGACAACTTTTTTTCATAGAGAATTCAATGAAAACTAATGTTTGGGTAAGTGGATGGGAGTCCAAATTAACACTTGGCATACAAAGGCATAGGGAGCTCAGCAGGTGATGATTTAATTTGGTCACGAACCAGTTGTGCAGAGTCATGCATGTGC
This sequence comes from Phoenicopterus ruber ruber, assembly GCA_009819775.1. Lineage (NCBI taxonomy): Eukaryota > Metazoa > Chordata > Aves > Phoenicopteriformes > Phoenicopteridae > Phoenicopterus > Phoenicopterus ruber. The sequence continues at coordinate 6,685,552 of CM020221.1, forward strand.
TTAAGCCGCAGCATGTGCCGTCATATCCCCAGCAGTCCAGGCTGAGTAAGACTGCAGGATAGAGTGTTGTGGAGGTAAGCTCACGGGGTGGGAGGGGAAGAAGCTTTGGGATGTAGTAAGAGATTGGAGTGTGTTATGGGAGGGAACCCAATTTTGCAGTTCCATAGGGAATTCAGAGTAATACGATGAGAGTATATTTGGGAACATAAAAAACCACACACTTGTCTTTTGCTTCTGGGAAAAAAGTTAGTTCTAAAAAAAAAAAAAGTCATAAGAAAGCAGTGAGTGATGTGGCAGGTGTGTCCTACATAAGCCACTGTTAATCAGTATAAATAGTGAAGCAAGATCTAATCTCTAAAGCAGTTTATGTATGTGATGTGGAGAATGTAATTGAGAATTTTATTTTTTAGTACCTGCACCCAGGTAGTTCAAAATTGCACTACCACAAATTTTCTCTATACTGGCATGAAAATATCATAGAAACTCAGATTTTACTGTTGAAATATCATGAGAGACTTCAGGATAGGTAATAACAAATCAGAATTGCAGACTTTGTGAAATCTGTTTATCCTTCATGAAGTCTCAGCTGTCAGGTGATGACTAAATCACCTTTCAAATTATAGCAGTGTAAGCTGAAATCAGAGACTAAACAATTATTAAATGAGCACCGTCCCCCCTATATAGAGTATTGTTTTTGTTAGGTCTTTGATGCTTTCTCTTGCAGGTGGAAGGGAAATTTAAATATTTCATTGGATTTCTATAAGAATTAATGACTTGGAATATGTCCATACAGCTTGTTGGGCTTGAGCTGTGCACAAACGCAAGCCAGGCAAGCCTGCCAAGGTAGCGTTCATTGTTGTTTGTGGTATACCTTAGTATTTGCATCCATGCCTTTGTGTTATGTGTTGAATGCTAAAAATTTGTGAAAGTAGACTTTGAAACATCAGAGTAAAGCTCCCTGGAAAAAGGCTTGAAGCACTAATATTTGGGACTTGTTTCTTCCCGCCCCCCCCAGATTTAGCTGACCATATGATGCTGTTTTGTCTCAGCTCATTTCTTCTGTGAAATTGTACTGACAGGCCAGCTGATAGATGGGTTAAATGAGAAGTCGATGATTACAATTTGTAGGTTTATGCAATGCTACTCTGAGAAATAATTGAATGCTGCCTGGATATTTAATGAAATACGGAAAGGTGCTAATTCTGGGAGGTAAGAATAAAGTGAGTGTTCTTGTCAGATTTGGTAATTGCAATACTCTTGCCTGCCTCTCAAGCAATCCTGAATATGCTTGCGTTTCTAGAATAAGGGAGTTGTCACAACACTAAAAGCGGTGAGATACTTCACAGATACGAGATGAACAGCAGTGAATCAAGAACTTTTACATATTATAAAAAAAAAGAGGAAAAAAAAGCAGGCTATTTTGGTACTCTTTGAGTGTTTCCCCTCAGTTTTCTGGTGATGAAGTACTTGAGTGAAAAAACCTGTATAGCTGTAAAAGTAAGTAGCTGTTGCCGTCTGGAAGTTTGCTTTATTAGTCTGCAAGAGTCTGGGTTTGATACTGGTAAGTCCCTTCAGCCACTGGGTTGCAAGGGGTAGATCTCTCATTCTTCGAGTTGATCGCTAATAGGTTGTGAGTATAATTGGGTATAACAGCAATTGTACTCATTCAAGAAATGTCGTGAAGATACTAACGTTCTTCAGTTACACTGCAGCCATTGCTAGAGTGTATGTCAACTGTGTTTAACCTCTCAGATGTTGGTAACTTGTCACCTCCATGAGGTATTATTAATTGGCCCTGCAGGGTCTGTGAATTATTGGTCAGATAATGATGCCAGAGCAGTGATGAGATCTGGCATTTGCAAGCTTGGGCATGGTAAAACCTTTTCCTCACGTTTCGTGGGTTTATTGCATTTGTGCATCTGTTGTAAGAATATATTCTTTGCACCGTGTGAACCGTACAAAGTGATAATTTGCTTTCCTGATCTGCCTAAGCAGAAGATATTACATCAGTCCCACTCTATCTCCAGTTGAAGTAAGAGGCACCGCGTGTATGATGGCAGTTTTGGTTGTACCTGTTGGCGTTAACAGTGCAAACGCGTGTTCTGCTTTCTGGATTCTGCCCGGCTGTTGGACGTGCAATGCCGACTTTCTCTTAGTTCCCTTGGTAGCTTGGGGACTCGGTGGTTTTGGTTTTTTTTTTCTTCTTTCCCATTCTGCTTTTTTATCTTCTGGAGGAGTAAATTGATCTAATTGTTACATTATATGGCATGCTTGATTAACTTTACAGACTGCCTTCTTTGCCGACAGTTTAACTAGAAAGCTAACTATTTGTACGCTTATGGATTAGAGTGTAATTATGCTTTCTAAATTGATTTAATTTTGATACTTCAATTAAACTTTCTTATAACTGAATATTCACATCCTTGCAAGTAGGGAGAGGAGGGGGTATTGCAAGAGGTACGTGCAAGAACATTTGATGAAACAAACCCCATCAAATTAGCTGGCTGTCTAGCGTGCTTCTCAAAATGTTGAAAAAGGTATGAAACTAAAGTGCAAAAAACCTGCAGGCATCTCTGAGATAAAAGCATCTTGGCAGCTCTAGTTAAGAGTATCGTTTATGTCATTTCATATTGTCTTGTATTCTTTGTTATTCCAGTGCAAAATGTAATTAAAGATAAGGGATGCAAAATGAAGCACTAAAATGTCAGGAAATGGTAATGTATCGACCCAACTGAATAATCCTACCTGCTGCACTTTGTAGTTTTAATGCATTGCAGCAAAATCTGAAGGACTACTAAGTTAAGGCAGGGAATTTGATCGGTAATTTAGGATGGGAGAAGAATGCAATCATCACTCAAACAACTGGAGTAGTAAAACCATAAACTTCAGAATAGTATTTTAAACAGACTGTTGCATAGAAATTTTTTTAACAGAAAATTTCAAGGAAAATGGCATTGGCTGTGTCTGTTGTTAAAGCCTGCATTTACCTGACTTAGCAGTTAATTACAGTAAGTGTAATTAATAACATCTTTTAAACTTATAAAGGTTGTTTTGTAAGTCCGTCCCCCCGGTCTTCCCCCAGTAAAATGCTTCCTTTGATTCTAAATTAGTGACTTGACTCAGCCTTTATGTAGTTCTCTTCTGGCAATTTCTTTGGCTTGACCCATCTTTCACACTCCATGTAGGCAGTGTTCTTACCCAGCTCATACAAAAGAAAATCCCTAAAGAGTGAATCCGTGTTAAATAAAGTAGACTCTTAACAATTCGGAGGGTCAGATTGACTGGCATGTGATAGCTGTTTTATGCATCCTGGAGCTACAAAGCAACTGGAGAATGCAGAGCTGGTTTAGACAGATTTACAGCTGCTTCGCCTCACTGACTCAGGGCAACGGGACCCACAGTTTATTTTCATTCTTGATGTTTTGTGAACTCCTGAATTTTCTCATTTGCTTTTTTTTTGCGCTTCAAATATGTATCTATTTCCTTCTTCTGTGTATCCATCTTGTTGGCTAATTCAGATGCAGCAGGTTTGAGGATGTTCAGGACTGAGATTTAATTTTTAGGGAAAGGATCCTAAAAGCATGTTTCCCTCCATTGTGCCTGCAACTTCTCATTTTTCAGTCTGATTGAAGCCACAACTGCCTGAACAAAGATGGCCACTACTTGCCTTCTGTTTTCGCTACTGGGAATGAAGCCAATCGCCCCCAGGGGAGAAAGTGGCTTCCTATCTGTAGGGATATAGATGATGACTTTGAGAAAGGATGAAAGCGAGGTAACAGTTATTCTTTGCTGAGAGGCAGCCTATGGCATCCGCCCTTGTGAGAGCGTAAGTAAATGGCAGCTGTTGTGGAAAAAGGGCAATTGTTTTGAGAGGTTCTCCCGAGAACATTATTCTTCATTCTCTGAAGAGCCATGGGAGAAAATTGCTGCTAAATCTAAATTTCTTCTCATAGCCTCTCCATTGCACTACATAAACTGTAAGATATTAATCTTAAATATACATGCATGGAGATGATTTGGGGAGCAATTCTGGTAGCACATATTTAAAGAATATCTTACATTCTTTGAACTAGAGAACTTTTGAGAATTCTTTAAAAAAATAATCCATTCAGTAGAGAATGAGTAAGTGCTGTAATTCTGTAGGGGCTAACTATAGTTATGCATGACTAGAAGCTTTAAATCTGAGGTTTAATGACTGAGCTTCTTCCCAACTATTTGAAGCTAGGATAGTGTCTATCTAATGGTGACCTATTTGTGCTTTTCTTGGGTTAGTCATTCACTGTACAGCTCTTTTGGAAGCAGCATTTAGGCAGCTTTTTTTCTCTCTTCCCTCTGCTTTAATGAGTAAATTTGTGACTTCTCCAGTACAGTTCACTCGCTGGTACAAGGTGACATCGCAACTTGGGTATGTTACTGAGGGTTATTACCGATGACTTCAATGATTTGCCTCTCAGTGGATTCCCTAAAAGCAGAGGGAGTGACCGAAGTTCGAGAGTAAAGCAGAGCAAGCTGACAAGCCTCTGGATGTGCACTGCAGTGCAGAGCAGATGTACTTGAGCTGGGTTTAAGCTGTTGTAGCCACGGTAACACGGAGTTCAAAGTAAATGCTTTGGCAGTTGGCCTGCACTCATAAAACTGGTCTTTACAGATCTTCTAGCTCACTTCTAACATCTCTCTTCCTCATTTGTTGGCTGACATCCCAGCTGTACACTAAATCAGTAAAGGTAGTGTAGGTGCACTCTGAGTGTGCAGTTTACGTTTATCAGGCATTACAGGCACTTGGTGTCTTAACTTACTGCCTTGTTGGGTTAATATTATGTCATCAAAAAACCTTTGGAAACTGGCATTAATGGCTTAAAACCTCTCTAAGGTAGAGGTGCATCTATATGTACTGGAAAGCTGGAGAAATTAACCCTGTTTGGCATCTTTTCCAAACGTAAATTCTGCTGCCTGTTCTGTCTCAGTACTGAGTGAGAGTTAAGCATGCCTTTGTCCTCCCTTCTGTAAAAGTGTAAGTAATAGGAATGCCAGGCCAATACTCTCCCACATGTGTGTGTGGAGACGTGGACTAATGTAAGTAATTTGGCCTCGTATATATTCCATATTCCCATCTGGCCAGACTGCTTCTTGAGTACAATATTTGTTTAAATGAAAACTGTACTCAAATATGTGAATGCAATTGGTAATGTTTGCATATAAAAGCACCCATATTCCGCAAGCTGTCACGGTTATAGGATTTTATTCATCTATGATCCTTATACTGAATTGCCATTGAAGCGTATGTTGTTACGCTTCTTCCCTTACGGGCGATATGCTGCTTCTAAACACACTTTGAAGAAACCCCTTTGTAATGGCAAGTTGTACAGACCTGCTGGAAGAAACATAGAGCACGATAGAAACTTCTACTGTTCATTGCACTCGTCCCTGAAGCATCTCATACAGATGTTTGTTCATTTTCTTGACTTCTCTTGAATGGAGAGATGGTTGAATGACTGAAAGTTAGGAGACAGCTGGATACTGATGGGCCTTTCAGGGGCTGCCTCCTATTTTTTTAAGTGTGACAAAACTCCGTACCCCTACATGTCCCACAAAACCAGGATCAGCCCAAACACTGACAGTTAGATGAGGCAAGAAACAGTCCTGAAAAAAGTTGCTCAAAGGACCTGAAGGCATTTTTCAAAGATTAAGTGGAACTAGTCCGGAGAAATAACTGTCTCCTTGAAATATCCCGTAGTCCTATTGCTCTTCAGCTTTTAATAAAATAAAATAAAAAATTGAAGAGTCTTTTCTTTGAGAGACATATTTAAATTCAATTTTAGTAACTTCATTTTTGCGTCTCGGATAATACCAAGTTTTATCATGCCATTAAAACCTTTTGGTGGGTGTTTGCAGAAGCAGCCTGTGCTTTTGTTGCTTTGCCGTTGCTGTCACAAAACACCACTTTGCAGCGAGCCTGGTCTTGCTGGGGGGGTGCTGGTCCCTTCTCCCATGCCCCGTTGTATGAGCCTCTGTGTGCAGTCCTCTCCTTTCACAGAGGACAGTACCTCCTCTGACCCACAGAGAGTACCGATTCCTGGCGTGGTAGTTCCTCTCCGGTTTGCGGAGGGAGCGGTCCCTCTGTGAGAAGGGAGCGTGGTTCACCTCGGGCACCGGAGGCCATTTGGTAGCTCCGTCCCAGCTGCGGCGAGGAGGACGGGGGGTCAGGAGCAAAGCTGTGAGCACCGCGGGGCTAGGACTGCAGCGTTGCACAGCGGGCGCTGCGGCACAAGGCTGTCGACTGTGTGGTGACATAAATACCTAGTAATAACTGTATTTTTTTAATTGGATGTTGCCTTCATTTAGGATGATCCTGTGACCACACCATTGCGATATTAGTTCTTAAGTTAGAAGGAATACAGGAGAATATGTCTGCTGAATTTATTGGAATGTCTACTGACTTCTGCTTCCCTTCTCTTATCCATCTTGGCTCTGAAGTTAAAATGGATTTTCTTTAACAACAACAAATTATAAAACATGCCTAAAATTGTAGTTTAAAGATCACTTAGTGAAACACAATTAAAAAAAAATAATTTCCTGAATTCCATCAGATTGCTTCATTATTGGCCCTTCTCTCTTGTGTGCAGAAGGCTTTTTTTGTAAATCAATACCAGATTATCCATATATAAAATAATGTTTTATCTGTAAAAATAGAACAAGCTCAGCTTTTCAGCAGCGTTGGAATCGATCATTTATTTCTTCTGTGTAGGCTCTTGCTAAAGTGCTGGTTTTATGGCATGTGATAAGCTGTTGAAATATAGAGCATGTTGTTTTTAGCAGGAGCCAACAATTCCCTAATCTGTTAGGATATTTGGATTATATTTCTGAGGTTGCTTAGTAAGGATTTTAGGGCAGAATTTTATGATTTCAGGCTGTTTTTTAACTCTAAGGTCTGTTTTTTAGAACTCAGCAGGGGTGGGGTTTTTTTTTTTGAAGTCACTGAGTTGAAACAAAGGCAACAAATGTGCGAATATTAAGTTTTCTGAAACTATATGTTTTTATGATGATGAACATTTAAATAAACCCCCCTTTTGTTTAAATAAGTACACATTCATTTTTTTTTCCTGTCTAATGTTTCTCTGTATGTGGTATCAGCTGCACGCTATTTAACAATGCGGAAAAAGGGGTTAGCATTAAGTAACTCGGTTTCTGCTATAAAAAGCAAAACTAGAATAAATCTTAACAGCCATTGCCAGGTAGACGAGTACTATGTGGCGACGGGAGCGAAGACTTTGCTGGTAGTGTTTTGGAAGATTTCAGGCTGAGTTTCTTTGCTTATGTAAAACAGTGGTCTTTGTTTGGCACTTCCAATGGCGCTGGGAGTGTTGTGTAGCTTCATTGATTGGTTCCATGCAGTGGAAATCTGACCTTTAGCAGATGTTTGAGAAATTGCCAGCATTCAGAGTGATCAGCAGACTAGACAGTTTTTTCCTTGTTATGTCGATGAGAACTTCCATTAGATTAGTAACGTGCGTGACAATGTTAAGCTTTTTAAATGATTAGTAGACTTTCTGAAACGAGGCAGATTTTCCTGCAGTGTAGAGCTCATAAAGTAATTTATTTTCTTATATATGTAGTTTTGGTAATTGGTTGGCTAATACAAATATTTTGATAATTTAAGTGTTTTGTGGGTGGTTTTTTTTTTTTTGGTAGTAAAGACATTTAGATTTTAAGTAAGTTTTGATTTGTCTGTATTTTTTGTAAAAGGTCAGTTTTAGCATGCTGTTACAGCATCAATTTGGGATAAATGCTTTCAAAGAAAAAAGAACACGCTTAAAAGGGCTGGGGAAGGGGGAGGCAGCAGTGAAACATATCCCATCTGGAGCATTTGGCTTGGAACAGGATGTTGCATGACTCCATGTGAAGTCTGCTCTCACGAACAGTATCCTAAGTAATGTAGGAGATTCAGCTGCTTAGTGGTGGGAGTTTAGCATGAAACGAGGTCTGTTTTCTCAAACTCCAACGGTTAGAACTACAGGAAAGAGGTGGGACTTAATAAGAGATTTATGTGATGAATAACTCAACAACACCAGCAGTTGCCAGATTAAACCCTTTCCTGCAGGTGCTGGCTTTCCTCAGAGGTCTACAATTGTTTTTCAGTGTGTTGCATGTGGGTAGAAAAATTACTTAAAAGATTAGAGGTTTAATATGAAAAACCCGTAATGACTAAGTTGCCTATTTCTAGTTTTAAATTTAAAAATCAAATAATTGCAAAAGGATTGATCTTGTCTTGGCATTAGATATCTTGCGTATTTGTGTGCTTTTTTGGGGGGAGTGGGTGGGTGTTTTTTTTTAATTAACATCTTGGGTGCAGAAAACATTAAGAAAGCAGCCTGTACTGAAAGCAAGCGGTAGTCTTAACTAACAACCAGTCCTGCCATTGTGGACTCTTGGACGGGATGTATCCTGTGAATATGTGTTTTTCTTTTTTTTAATCAAGGTTAGAAAGGAAGGGATGTGATGGTAAGAGAAGCCACACACATTAGAAAGCCTGGAAATCTTTGCCCTTTGCTCTCAGTGCTCAAGAACACTTAATTTTTCCAGTGCTGTGGAGCTGTCAGGTATGTTTCTTTATTTTCATGATTCCCATGAATTTGTGCCAAAATTCTTTGGCAGCTCGTTTTGGTATCTAATAATCTATGTACCAAATCATATTAAGGGTGGTTGGTGTTTTTTTTGGATATATGTAATATTCTGATCTCTTCTTATGGGCAAAACTAGAAAAGCTCTCCTTGCCTGTGTGTAGTGCATTTAATGTTACTTCTGAATCTTGTTTATTCAGCCTTCGTCTCTTGATCTAAACATGAGGGAGTGGGAGACGGTAACAACTCTTGCTGAGTTGGTTAGATGTTTATTTCTATCTGGTTCATCAGCGATCTCCTCCTTCCCATCCTAAGAGAGGGACTTAGGAATGGGTTTTAGCTGTGGCATTCCCTCCTCCCTCTTTTTTTTCCATGCAGTGACTGGGAAATAAAGCATCTTGGCTTTACTGGTTTTGTGGGAAGTGAAATGCATGGGAGAAAAACATGGTATGTAATCCCTCTCCCCCCACGGTTAGTTTTCATACGTACGCTGAATAAAAATACTGGTATATGTGTTTGTCTGCAATGTTGAGCACTATTATCTATTCAAAGTGTATTGCAGTTTCATGATTGCAGGCCTTGGCTATGCTTAATACTGTTTATAGATTATGATATGTGAGGTGTTTCTATCACAGTGAAATAAATGTATCAAAAGCTGTGAGAAAGCCAATAATGAACATTACTTTCAAAAGTATTTATTGCAGTATTAATATGTTTGTTGACAGTAGAAGACGGACGTCTCTGTTTTGCATTTTTGTCTTGGATGCTAAGTGAAGTTTCAGATGAGTAAGAATTGTTCCTTTCTCATTCACAGTAGGTTTACTGCAGCACAAGGTATATTATACATACAGTTTACAAGGAAATGAGACTGATTGTTAGAAACAACATCCAGATTTTAAGTAGTCCGTACAGTGAAGCAGAAGGCATTTGGTAAAGCAAGGTAGAAACCTTAGTTGTCATTCCCTGATATGTTTTGAAAACAGAGTCACTTCTTATGTATCATTATCAATGAATACTTCAGTTATCTTACACCACTAAGAGTTCTGCAGCTGGTGACTCCTTCAGTCAAAAATACCTTCTTACAGTGTGTTCATTTTCCTGAAGGAAACACTTGTGTCCCTTAACTTGAACAGTAATTTTGTTGCTTATTCCCGAGGGGAATGGGAACACGTATGATGCGAATATGCTTTACCTTCTTTTGCACTGATTTACCATAATAAAATAGAATTGTTGAATGCACGTTCACTCAGGGAAGGCTGTGGTTGCTTGAGTTACCTCTGGAGGTCATAAAGACCCTACTTAGTTAACTTGAATTTTTTATGGAAGTCTTGTCTGTATTCTGTATACCTGTAACAGTCGGTGCACAATCTATTGCAGTTTGTGGGTTTTTTGTTTTCAAGATGTTTCCTTGTTCAGAAAACTTGAAGTAGATGAGATGTGTTAATATTTGTTACAAAAAAAGAGCTTCCTTATGTTGTTACATTTCTCTAAAGATTCTGATTAAAATCTAAGCTTAAGTGATTATCAGAATTACAAGGAGCTCCTCAGAAAATAAACTTGCAAATGCAGAATGAGTGCTGAGAATTTGGGGGAAGTTGTTCTGTATTTTTTATATAGCAATGGTTGAATCAGGGGATACGTAAAACTGTATCTTAATTTTAAATCAGCAAGATGATAGTGGGAAGATAAAGGGGAGAAAGGAGAGAGATGAAGAGTACCGGTCCTCATATTTGTACTTCTGGCTTCACATTTTAATAGTTCAATTCTATGAAGGATTTAAGTAACTTTTATAAATATCAGAGCCAATGCAGTAGGTACATTTATCATATGTATAATTTCTAGCATTAAAAGCTGCCTTGGACATACAGCAAACTTTTTTTTGTTCCAGAAACTTGCACAGATGGTGAGCAAATTATGTACAGTTCTGAATTAATGATTTTTTTATTCTCTCCTCTGCAGCATGCATTTTGAATTGCAGGCAGGATTTTTTTGTTTTAATCCCAGGCATAGCGCTTATAGTTACAGCCTATGAAATCATTGCGCATAAACAAACTTCCTTTTAATTTATCATCATCTTTAAAATGCTATTTATTCAAAAGTATTATCCCTACTCATGTTACAGGGAATTTCTGTTGTGAGTTTTTCACTAGTAAGTTACCCAGAGATAGCTAATGCAATAATTAAGGTTATTCATGGGGTTCATTAGGCAGCTTTTGATGTATACTCATTGCCAGTGTTTTTTGTTCTTATATCTTTACTTCTGGGCTTAAGCATTAAGGGTTTGATTGTGTTATCGGTTGGATCTATTGTTCTGTTGGTGTTATCAATGGATCTATTGTTCTTCCTTAAAAAGATCTTTGCAAGGAATTACTAGGAGAGCAGAAAATGCATAACATGATGTGTTCTTCACTTTTTTTGTTTGAGTTGTAGTATGCTGGAGATTTCTAAACAATTTCTAATTAAAAAAAAAGTATGCTATAAGCTTTTTAAAAAAAAGAAATTTCATGCAATTAAGGCAAAAATCATAAACATTTCTGTGTAGTTTGGAAAATTGTGGTACTGAAATAAATGAGTTAATATTTAAGATATAAAAGGTTGAGCGACCTTCCTCTCATACTTGAGAAATTTTATTGCAGGACAAAAAATAATGTTAGATGAGAGAGCAAAAGTATATCTTCTGAAAAACGCTAGTAGACAAACATGTTGAGAGTTTTCATGTACATATCATGAATGATTTCTGTAACCTTAACTGCTTTCCACCCCTATATTCCTGAAGCTTTTATGCATCAATAATTCTATTTATTTGAAGCAGTCCTTCCTGTGCCGTAACCTTAGCAGCAGCAACAACAAAGTGGGCAGTTTTTCAGAGGTTGTCTTTGTATTTCTGTGATCCAGCGTGGTTTGTATTGTAACACCTCCGTCACACCTGAAAACCCAGTGACATTAGATTCTCCATTACATTTAGTATCGTGTAAACATATAAGCTTGGTTCCCAAAGAATTTGTGGTCAAAACAGGCAACGCTGGTTTGAAGTGATTGTATTCCTGTTCTAGAGTGTGGGTACTAAAGCACAGAGATTGCGACTTGCCCGCTGTCACGAACTGAGTGCAGAAACTCCCAATTCAATATCAATGCCTAAAGTTTGTTGGTTTTTTTAAGAAAAAACCCCACAAACAAACAAGTTAGGAGACTTTTGAAATACATTGACAAAAGGTAAGTATTTGGTTAAGTTAGGACCAGATTGTCTGTGCACATTACTAATGAGTCTTCATTCTAATATAAAACATCTCCTTAGGACTGTGAAATGAAAAAAATGATTACCTTATGGTGCTGCAGTATTTCTTTATAGTTTACATATTATTTATAGACTTGTAATTTTTTTGGTCAGAGATTTCGGGTATCTATGACTGAGGAGTGGCCATTATGGGAAAGAAGAGGTTGAGGACATGGATTAAGACAGTCGGAAAACCCAGGAAGCTGTGGTTACATTCCTCCTTCTGCTCCCAAAATGCTGCTTAATTTTGGCAGGGTATTTCCCGATACCTTGTTTGCTCACATGCACCACCACCCTGGTCTTAATCTCCTCTGACCTTTTAGTAATACCTGGAGATATCTCAGTTCAGAGTTAGAATGAACCTTGAACTCAGTTTGTGGACATTTATGCACTGGCGTACTATGAGCTGTAGTGACCCAGTTCTTCTCTATAAAGTCTAGCCTTGCAATTTGGTATCAAACAGAAAAATAAAGGAAGATCATATACACCTGAAAAGTTTTAATCCTTTGAAGCTTCAGCCTGTGAGTACAGATTTTATTTTTCTTTCTCTAATGCTGCAGTTAATCCATAACAGTAGACTTCTCTAAGTTCTATGAATCCTTTGTCAGCAGGTATCTTCAAGCTTTTAGCTACATCAGAAAGATTATATGAGAGTTTATTTTTGAATGAGTGATGACACTCCAGTATGAAGAACTAGGCAAAGATGAACAATGTGAAGGAAATAGAGATGCAGTTTTGAAAGATGACTCGCAGAGGAGATTGAAACCCAAAGGATGGAATGGTAACAAGAAGCCATCTCTGACTAAACCAACAAAAGAGTAATTGAGCTTGCGAGATAGCACTGAATATAATCACAACACTAAAGGAGAAGACTTTAAGAATTCAGAGTTCCAAAAATAAAAATTGAACGCAACAGCAAAAGTGAAATACCTCCGCGCCTTAGCTATGAAGAACTTAGAAACTGTTTGTCTCTATTAGACTGCTTAGAGTTGATTTAGGCAGGACTAGGAGAAACAGTTTGCAGACTGTCATTATAGATAGCACATTAAGTGGAGGAAAAAGGCCAGCAAGTTACTGTTAAGACAGTAGAATGGTCTTCTCTGATAAGAGATAAAGCTTTAAAGTTATTGATATGGTACACTAACTTCCCTACTCAAATATTCTAGTCTTCCTATGAAGGAAAAACATCTGGAAAGTATCTTCCAACATTTTAGTGGATAATCAATGAAGTAGATAAATATTTCACTAAATTTTTTACCTTTCAGGATTCTTGTCTTGATACTTTTGAAGATAGTATTATTATTATTATTACTACTACTACTACTACTTTTTTCTCATCTACCTGATGAGATTTGTTGGTTGACTTGTTGCTTAAGGTTAATAGTCTTGGTTATAAGAGCAAATACTATGTTGTCATCAGAACACAGAAAATTACCATTTTGTAGTTGATAATAACTTAGAAAAAATACAATATACTGTCTTTTTTTGGTAGATGAACTTCTCTTGTTTTCCCGATTACTCTTTTAATATTTCTCCATAGTTCTCTTAATTCCTGTAAGCTGACCAAAGAAGAGCAATGAATTGTGCAAGGTTGTCTGATTGTATTCCTGCTGTTGGTATGAACTAGGCCTTGAGAAAATGTCTCTGGTACAAACAAAATCTGCTGACCAGCTTTCTCTGGTGTTGTCTGTCACTATGCTAAAGTTTTGCGGATGTCTTTTTGGTATCCCTGGCTTCATCTGACAAGAAGGGAATTGTTTGTGAGCCCACTCCTGGTTTGGTTGGCCTGCTGTCTGGAGAACGGTGGACATGCAGCAGCTGAGAGGCACTTGGTCTTTTTCCTAGTCTGAATTTCAAGGTACACGTATCACAAGTTCAACTCAAAAACTGGCTTTTCTTTTGCAGTCTCTTTTTTGTTTGATCTCAAAGGGAGATTAGCTGTTGGAAAGTACAGTGTTTATTCAGGCTCTGCAGTGTGGTTTTGGGAGGACATCACTTTTTATACCAACATACAAAACAGATTGAACCTCTATCTGGATAGATATTGATAAATACTTCTAGGTCCAGGTCTAGTCTAGGGGTTAGTCCTTTGAACCTTAGAAAGATGACTGTTTTGGCTCCTTACCTATTGAAGATAGCTCATGGGATTGTCTTGGTAGAAATGGGGAAAGCCCTGTGCTTTTAGCACTTGTATTGTTTCCCTCTAGCAATGGTTCAGGTTTGGGCTATTCAGCTGGAGTGAGACATCAGAAGAACTCATGTAATCATCGTAGCTCTCTGCTTAGGTCCTGGTCATCTCCTTAAGTTCCAGCTATGTGCGTTCAGACTCTCCCAGGAGGAGTGAAGTTGTCCTGTTTCCCTGTGAGTGGCTTTCCAGCTGTACCTTGTTAGCTAAGGCTACAGCCGGCTGATTCGGTGAAGTTTCCTGCCTCAGGAGAGGCAGATTTCTGTCTGTAGCTAAGTCGGATTTCGGGGATGAGGAACAACAGCAAATCAGGAATTCTAACTAGGAAGTAACCTGTTCCTTTCACCATGCACTTTAATTGAGCCTCCTGGAGTGCTTTGTGTCCGCTGGCAACCTGCTAGACAAATCTTCGTTAACAAACCATTGCACTGTAAAAATTGACTGAAACTCATTAACGCTTAACAATTAATAATTAGTATTTTAAATGATCTTATCTCCATTTGGTTGTTTTTTAGTCAGCTCTTCAAATATGAGATATATACAGTTTTAAAACAGCATAATCTTTTTTGAATTGAGACTTAGCAATAATGATTCCTTATTAAATGACAAGTGTTGGTCTTTTTAGTGTGTCATTAAAAATGTGCATATATGCACATATGAATTGTTTTTAACTTGCCATCTTAAATAGCTGAATAGTTGATTAAAAAAATTTTTTTTTTGTTCACCTTAACTAAAATCACAAGTGTCTCTGATCGAACACAGAATTCCCTCTATTTTTAAACTGCATATGTGGGCTTTCTGTAGTATGTATGCTTCTAAACCATTGTTTCTAGAAATGTAACATTTAGCAATTTAGATATAGTAAGAAAAGCATCCTATGTTGCGTGATGGCAAAGAGAATTCAAAATATTTTTTCCAAGCCTGAAGGACCAGGAAGTTTTTGTATAATGTGTATATTTTAACTAGCTGTTGCTATGATTTAATAGCTTATGCTTTCTTAAAATTGTAAGTCACTTCTATTTCTCATTTTGGATGAGTAATTCAGTATATTTTTGGCATCTAAAACATTTTTAAAATGGGGCTACTTGACTTTGGTTTCTTTAAGTCCAGTACAGTCATGATTTAATTTCTGGTTTGCATGTCACTTCACTTTGCTGTCGAGATCTGAATTTGGAAAAAGATTTGCAAAATAGGTATGTCAAATATTTTAAATACCTAAGTGATTCAAATAGCTTTTAAAGTAAAATTTTGCACTCCCATGGATTATATTTTTATCAGGGACAAGTATTTTTTGAGAAACTCATTTAAAACTCTAAATCACATATGAGAAGTATGGGGGTTTTTTCTTGCAATTCAGTGTAGTTCATATTTTCTCCCTTTATCTTTCTCTTTAGAATATGCATTTTAAATTGAAAAATGAAAGACGTGTGTGTTTTAAATGTTTGTCTTTATTTTTCAAAGGTGGTATTGGGGCATCTAAGTAGGATGCTTTTTTATTCTGTTGTCTTCCCTGCAGTCTTACTTTGTGCTCTACGTGATGTGCCGGTTGCTTAGCAATCCAAGCTGCAGACTGCACCAGGCTGTTGCAATAGTACTGGTATTTTTCTTCAGTTTTGCAACCATTTTTCTCTGTGTTTTTTCTGCAAAAGCTACTTTATTGTCAGTGTTCAAGCATGCTTTTCAGGGAATGCAGAATTAGGATTTCAAAATTAACCGTGAACTGTGCATGTTGATCATTTCTATGCTTATTCCCCCATAATGTATCTTGAGACTACTGTTTGCTTGAAGTAAATAGTTGTTCTTATTTGAAGACCTCTCTGTGTTTGTAGGATTTTTATGTTTTAAAGCTTGATATAAGGAAGCTACCTTGAAAATTCATATTTATTGAAGCATGTATTTGCTACATCTGGTCATGTTCCCTCCTGCACATGGCATATATTTGCCATGTCTTCCAGCAAGTGTGTATCCCCAGTTTATTCAGAAGCCTTTTGAGAGAGCAGGGTTGTCCTGCTTATTCTTCCGTGTGTATTGAGCCATGTTGGCAGTTGAAGTATGGCCTCAGCTTGAGTGTGTCTGTCACTGTGTGTCTCAAGAGCAAGGATACAGGCTCCTCTATATAGTTCTATAAATTTTGAGCAGCTGATCCTGGGGCTGCAGATTTTATTTTTTCCTCAGCAATGAGAGTAGTGGTTTTGGAGGGCTTGTCTCTTTGTATTTCAGAGGACTTGTAGCTGGATGCTGTTATGCAGGGTCTTTCAGTGGTTTACAAGAAATAAGTGTTGGTCCATTCCTGCTGGACAGACCCAGAATTATCGCGCCACCGAAAAAGGCAGTTCTGAAACAACAGAGACTTAATACCCTGCAGATAATGAACTAGCCTCTCTTTTTGTACACTTCAACTTCCCAGGTTATAGCTGAGGACTGCGTCTGGGATAATAAGCCTATTACATTTTCCTTTGAATGAACAGAAAATTTAAGTCTTCAGAATAATGAGTATGATGTTTCATGGTAGTAGGGTGTGTCAAAGGGGATTTAGTCTTTGAGAAGTTGTCCTTTTGACTTCCACAGCTCATCTGAAAGTAGCAGGAATCTCTCTTTCCATTTAAGAGAAAATTAAATTTTCTGCCATTAAATTTTTGTTACAACTTGCAAGCTCCACAAGTAATCAAACCAGATGTGCGTATTTGAACATTTGTCCAAACAATTTCATGTTTTTTCTTTAAGTGCTGAAATAGCATAAAATAACCAACACTATTAATTTGTCCCATCTTCTAAGGAGCTTTCCTGTAAAACATGTATCTGATCTACAGCTTTTTTCCTAGTGCTCGAGAGTTAGATGCAGAGCCCTTGCATTTTTGAGACAAGCTATTATGTTCCTTAAATGATGGAAGAATTGTAAGAGTCTGATTAATAAACATATACCAGTTTTGTCAAGAACATTTTCAGGTCTTCTAAAGACTTACTGTGGCATTGTGGGTGTCTGCTCACCCTTCCTAAAAAATACACAGTACATTTAGTATTTCTTTGTCGAAAGTAAATATTTTCTTGTCTACAAATATAAGTGAAATTTTTGTACTTAGGAATGAATGTCTGATTTGCAGTAAAAATACTGGCTATTTTTAAGAATACATGGAGGCAATAAATCCCATCTTTTAATCCTAACGAATTTGATAGTTTAAGACCAATCTATTGCCATTATTCCAGCTGTTTCAGGTGTTTTTAGGCTATACGGACTGATGCCAATGTATTTTCAAATACTATATTTTTTCTGTACTGTTGCTTGAAGAGTTTGTGAAATGCAAATGTATAGCATTTCAATATATAAAGGAAAGGGTATGATGATTCTTTTAGAGTTCTTTTTAATGTAGAGTGACTATGAAATGCTAATATGAAGGACTAGGGAAATTTTGGTAGCATAGAACAACATTGCAAGCCCTTTATTAAACAAAAAACCCTACTGCTGTCTTCAGTTGCTATTTCACCACTTTTCCATGCGGAAATGGGTAGCACTTGTATAACACAGTAATAATTTTACTGTGTTAAGCTGTTTTGCTTTATAGTAAATTGTGCTTTGATTGCATTTGATTAGTTAAAGATATATTTAGAAAGACTTGGCTGCTGGGTAATGCCATTTCCATCAAAGAAACAATCTGTAAAAACCTGAGAAGGCAAGGATATTGGGAACAGGATGGGAAGATTAAGTTTTATAAAAACACTCTTATTGGCTCCATTCCCTGTGTACTTACAACGAGCTTTAGTTTATACGGGTTAGATATTTGGCAATCGCATCCATCTCAATAAGTAGATGGAGAAGTTTCTCAGAGCCTGGTGTACTTTGGTTTAATTTTTTAACTACATACAATGCTAAAAAAGCCCACTGGAGCTAAGCAAGCTGTGAGAGTTGTGTGGGGCTCAGACCCACATTTCAAACCCGCATCGCTGCCGGTGGTGGTTCGGTTTGGGGTACCCGGACTCACTGCCTCCCGTCTGCCTCTGCGGGCAGCAGGGCAAGGCACTGGCTGCTTGCTTGGCTCCTTGGATTTTCTTTTCTGAAGGTAGATTTTCTCTCAAAACCAGGAAACGCCCAGCACCCTCTTTACCGGGCCAAGAATAAGCCATTCTTAAACATCCTGTAAAACGGCGCTTTGAGCAACCTGGTCGAGGGGAAGGTGTCCCTGCCCATGGCAGGGGGCTTGGAACTAGATGATCTTTAAGGTCCCTTCCAACCCAAACCATTCTATGATTTTATGTATGTGCCCCAGAATTAAAGTTTGCAGGTTGCAGTTAACACTGGAGAATACGGGGAGGGAAGAACTAATTTGGACTTGCATTTTAGTTTGCTAATTTGGGAATTTTGTCCTGACATCCTGTAATGGAGTTTCTGATTCTCTTAGTTACTATGTATAAGTTGGAGGTATCAAACAGGATGCTGATGATGCTGCCATGGGTTTTAAAAACAAAACACACGCCCCCAACTTGTGAAAGATTTTATTTATTGCCATTGAAACATGTTTTGTTTATACTTGTGTATTTTCAAGTAAATTTCTGCTAGATTACATACAAGGTTTACATTCTTGTGTTTACCTGACCATACATCACAAGGTTGGAAAATTGACCCTGACAACTAGTTTTTGATGCTTGATTACATGCTAAGAGTTTTAGGTCTATCTTTTAAGTTGTGTAACTAAGGCTTTTGAATTCCACAGATAATTTTTAGCACCTGAGTTTTGAGTTCTCAACTCTTATAAATGGCGTATAAAGTATATATGCATTGTAATAGCACATGGTGTAATATTCTGTCTCTTAATTTAAAAATGTTATGAATGAAACCCAGTGGGATGTACTCTGGAACTCACCTTGAAGTCAGTAGCCAAATTTGTGTTGATGAAAGACTATTTGATGTGGTACAAAAGTAGAAGTGTTTTCTTTGCCTTATTAAAAACATCTTAAGAAAGATTGCTTGATTCCCCCCCCCGAAATAAATATTTTCCTAACAGTCTTTAGGTGATAAAGGGGAAACTGTACACTCCTCCCTTAGGACAGAAAACAGAGCTTGTATTCTGTTAAATGCAAATCAGGTGTATGGATCATTTTAGCACACTGGGTTAGAAACTTAGTAAATAAATGCTATGCAGCACTCTATTTCCTTGTTACTAGAGATTACTTTGCCTTAAAATCCTGCAAGTTTTTAGTGATTCTTGCAGCTGTATCGCCTGGACCTCTTGCCAGGGCAGGCCTAAGGTGAAGTCAGCCTTTGGATTGTTAACGCTGCCGTTGTCTTCAGCACTAACCAGCCCGCGGGCAACGCGTACGCTGCTATAGCGTGGGGGAGTTACAAACAGCATCCACCCACTCAGGTGGTTTCAAGAAAGTGGATGGTGCAGGGACGATGCTTTTTAGCATTGTAAGTCAAACTTGCTGGAAGTCAACATTGCTTTCGTGACAGTGTAAAGGGTTTCAGAATTTGTTTGGTCAGGCTTATTTATTTGGAGCAGAAGTGACTGGAAAACTCTGGATCACAGCACTGCATGTAGAGAATTTCACCATGATTGTTGTGTTTTGGCTTTGAAACAGCAATATTTTGTTGCTATTGTTTGGCTGACTCCACTGGAAATTAATTTGTTGTCTTGCTTTACTTGGAAAACCATGCTAAAAGCTTATGCTGCTTCCTGTTGGAAAATAGTGAGTTACAAAATTAGCACATTAATGCCAATTATAAATATAATATCATCCCAGTGGGAATTTCTCCTTTTTATGCAAGTGAATGCATACGTGGTGAGAAGACTTCAGCCACTCTGGGAACACAAACTTCTGTATAGCTGACAAGGCAAGGAAGCAAAATTTGGCTGAAAAATCTCTTATCACATTCATTCTTAGGGAGGCAAATGTTGTAGAGTTTTTTGCTGTACAGAGCTTTGTCAGTGAAGCAAGAAAGATTAAATATTTTCAGCCTTTGCACTCCTTAGGGTGTCTAACTTTGGCTCTACATTTTATTTTGTTGGCGTAGGTTGCTGGATTGCTTCCTTTCCTCCTTCCCTCCCTTTTTTACTCCCTTCCATAAATTGTGCTGCTTGGGATACCGCTCTTCTCTGTGCGGTAGGTCAGCGTGCAGAGAAGGAGGAAGCCTGTGCTCTTCAGAGGCTTTACTGTTGCCTTAGAAAAATTCATAATGGATTTTCCTGATTTAAGTATTTCTTAGCAAAAAAGAGAACGGGCGAAGGATTGGGCTCTGCATGTCGTCTGTGTTGTTTCTGCCTTTCAAAAATGAACTTTGAAAAGGCAGCAGATAGTTAATAGTCTTGGCATTGAAACCTGAATGTGGTGGAAGCTGGCAGAAGTAATTCCCAAGTAAGGTTGTGTGTGTATCGTAGTAGAGGAGGAATATGGTGCCCTGGGCAATGGCAGACTGGCTCTGCGCCACGCTCCATTCTCCACTTTTCTTGGAACTGCTCCTTTGAAGATCTAATTATACGGTGCCAGGAGACTCTGCAGATAGCTCAGCAGTAACTCCC
The DNA here is from genome assembly GCA_009819775.1 of Phoenicopterus ruber ruber. Taxonomy (NCBI): domain Eukaryota; kingdom Metazoa; phylum Chordata; class Aves; order Phoenicopteriformes; family Phoenicopteridae; genus Phoenicopterus; species Phoenicopterus ruber. The sequence continues at coordinate 6,706,141 of CM020221.1, forward strand.
ACTGTCGTTGCACCGGATTTCGGTTTATTTGGGGTGCAAAACTTGCACACAAACACTAGAGTGTATCACAGTTATCCACAAGTTTTGGCTAGTGTCCAGAAGATACAGTATGTTTTAGTGTGGCGGTTTCTAAACTGCTAACTCCGGCTTAGACTTATCTGTGTTTTTCAAAAACATTTACTCACTTGACTCCCTTTGCCTCCTATTTTGTTTAATTTGCTGCTGTGTGAGGTCTGGTGCTTAACCTCTTACACCCTGTTATAGGCTACCCGAGTAAAATATCTTTCTAGATACTAAAATAAAATTATTTGACCAGTCCAGAATAATTGAGTAGAATTTGCAGGAGGAGGAGCCAGGAGAAAGGTGACTTTAAAGAATTATTTTTGGCTGTAGTGTCACTGAAGGTTGTCTTTAAATTTTGTCATTTGATCAATTGCAGAAAGAAATCTCTGTTTAGAAGAGTTCAAAGTAGCTGCAAATACAAGATACTGCTGCTAAGATGATTTGAGATATGATATGCTTTCCTGCCAGTGCTTTAAAGCATTACTGTATTTACTGGTAATTCTATTTTGATTGAGAAATTATTATTCTGCAACTTTATTAAGTATTTTAAAATTAATGTATGGAAATTAAGTTATTAAAAAGTGCTTTTTAGTGAAAGGTGTCAACTTTCAATTTTTGGTTTTGAGATTTTGCTGCTGTTTTCTACTTACTTTGTTAGAATAACAGACGATAACTGTAATAATGAACAATTGAGGTGAGAGGATAATTTGATATACAAACTGTTCCTATAGGGCCAATTCTAATGCCACCACAAAGACTAGCAGTAGTTTCCAGATAGTTTCAGTGAGGGAAATGGGCAAAAGGAAAAGGTAAGAGAGGAGTTGTGTTGATGAGCAAGGTGATGCAGAGATGGGGGATGACTGTGATCAACCAGGGTAATCGAAATGTTGGAGGAGTGGCAGCAGGCAAATGGCAGAAATTCCAGATGTCGAGGTGGTGAATCCAGAGGGAAAGCTCTGCCCATGGGAAATAAGAAGGAACAGTATTTAACGCAGACAACTGCCCTGTGCGTACTCTACCTTGACCCAGCGATTAAGACCAGGCAAGAAAGAAAATGAGTAGTGAGATAAGAGGTGGAAAGACCAGTTGGCCGTGAATATGATATTGGTGACAATGAGCGTGCACGACGATGGGGACGGTTGGGTGTCAGTATTTGGTGGATGAGAAGGAGTCGGGTGAGCAGTGAGCGATAGCTGTGGTTAGTCAGAGTAGTGAGCAGTTGGTGGAGGTTGTGGGGAGGGGGAACAGTGAAATAAATGGATAGACTGAGTGTAGCTTGACAGGAGAAGAAACTACTTTCTTCTTCCTTTTTATTTGGACAAATTTTAAGTGGAGATGCGATAATGGGCTGTCATAGAAGAAAGTAACTGCAGTAACTTATCTTCTTAATCCAGTGCTTTGAAGAGGGAAGGGAAAAGGAAAGCAGTGTGTAGGAACAGAATGGGAGTAATATGGGTTAAAAAAAGAGTATCTATGGGGGGAAAAGTGGGATGATGAATTTTGATACAGGAGTGAGAAGAGGCTTGGTGCAAATTTAAGTTGTGTACACAGAAGGGAGAAGGACAGGATGAGAAGGAGCACTATGTAGTACACGTTTGGAAAGTGTGAGACAGAAAGTCTAGACGAGGAAGTATGTTGCAGGCCTAAAATTAACCAAAGTTAAAAAGACAAGAATATTTCTGTGACAGTGATTTAAGTTCTCAGAAGCAGATAGAGGAAGAAACACCAGTTTCAGAAGTTGCCTTGGGTATGGCTGAGAGCTGAGGTTCAGGAGGGTAGCAAAGCATCTGCCCTTCTTCTCCAGTTTGTGTGACAAGCAGTGACCGTTTTTTATAATACCAGCTGGTTTTTCCTACGAATTTTCTCATAATTTGGAAAAGAAAACGATTATGTTGATATTTTTTTTAAATTTTAAGTAAATTCTATAACTTTGATACGTAATGGTTTTAGAAGAGTTTGTGTTTGCTAATGCAGATAGCTTTTGGATAGCTTTTTGGCTCCGCGTTCCCTCTTCCCTTTACACGAGGAGACAAAAGGTTTGGCACATTGAGCTGAGGGCGGGTATGGTGGTTCTCTAAGAATGTGTCGGGGAGAACTGCATAACCTACAGGACAGGGATGGCACAAGATCAGATAGTTGCAAACTGGCTCCAAATGAATTTAGCTGGAAACAAAAAGCGTGGGGTGTTTTCTTCCCTTCAATTGAGCGGGATTCCAGAAGGACAGAAATGGCAAGAAACTGAGCTGCTTCTCTTAGGTGCTGCATGTTGGGCTTGCTTGTAGTAGCAGGGTCTGCAGGCTCAGGATGTCCTTTCTGGTTCTGTTCCAAATGGCTTTTTTTTTTTTCTTGAAACAGTGTTTCTTTGATTGATTTGTATTATATGACAAGTATTTGAACTGAGAATGAGAAGTATTCTTAAATCTTACATACAGCTATTTACATATCAGTAAATATTACTTGAATGATACTAGTAAATACTTAGTGTTACACGTTTCATTCATGAGATAAGATACCCAATGTTAACGGTAATGTTTTAGCAAATGTAACCTGCCTCTCTTTAGCACAAATGCACTGCCAAGAAAAATGCCTTCTGTGGTGCAGGAACTGATTATATAATTTCAATACCATAATAGTAAAATGGGTAATATTAAGTTCTTGCTTAATATTAAGTACTAAAACACATGTCTTCAAAAGTGCATGTAGGTGCACGCATGCTGTGTATGTGTAATAATGTATGTCCTTTCCTGTTCTTAAATTTCCCCAGGTATATGTGGAATTTGATGACCTTGAATGGGAAAAGCGAGAATGGGTTAAAGTTTATGAAGATTTTGCAACCTTCTTGGTGGAGTACCAGCTGGTCTGGGCGAAAAGAAAGGACCCAAGCCAGACTCAGGGATCAAAGATCAAACAAATTCAATGGCCTGCATTGGTAAGATACTTGAGCAATTGCATTTACGAAACTATTTTAATCTCTTTAATTCTGTCCTCCTTAGGAAACTGTCTAGGTTACTTAAGCGGTGGTGGAATGTGGTGAGCGTGGAAGGGGAGGAGGGTAAGAAAAGGATAAGAAAATACTAATAAAGCATGTTTGTGTTGAAAGGGTGGGAGTGATGTGATAATAGTCATTCATCTTCCTTTTTGAATCAACTTAGAGCACTGCAAAACTAGTCTCTGAGTGACAGAACTAATGGCACTTCACATAGTCAAAGCATCTTACAAATATAAACTTATCAGCAACGCATCTTTTACTGCTCTGTGGAGGATTTAAACTAAGCTGGAAAATAAACTCTTAAGCTTGTGATACCTTCTTTGTGGGAGTTGAGTGTATCCAGAATTCAGGTTAGAGTTCAGAAAGATGAGAGAAGTGAGCAGATATCAATAAAGTAAGTTATAATTGCTTGCCTGGTTTATGAGATGATACTTGTGACTCTCGTTCTTTCTGGATTGATGCCCAAACATTAAAGCTGCCCAGAGAACTGCTAGGAGGTTGTGTCCGCTTTTGACATGCCTTTAGAGAGACCTGATGAATACTAAGGATCTGATGAGATAATCTAATAAGCAATAAAATGCATTCCTTTTTTCTCCGAAGAAACTAGTAGTGCTGTCAAAGTCTTCAGAAGAGCCAAATAGATAGGAGATTTCAGGAACCTGTTATATTGGATGTTTTTGCTTTGTAGAGAGTTGGGGAAGATTTCTCACAGACTGGCAGGTGAAAGGGAGCTCCAACAAATTTGCCAAAATGGCGCAAAAGGGAAGTGTTAGATATATTTGATATTAAGCACAGTATCTGTAACTTCAGTCTTGGATTTTTAGAAATTTGTAGTCATAATGAATTTAGATGTGTTGTGTTTGTTGTTTTTTTTTTTCCTGCGGACTTTAGTTGTATCTGTGTTTCATTTAAATATTCCCTTTGTATTCTCATCTCTGAGCACTTGATGGACTTTCTGAAATGCTGTCGCATGATTATTTTTCTGGAGCTGTGGTTGGAACAGTCATGCTGAAGGTCATGTTCAAGGAAGCTTAGTGGTGGAAGAGATGCATAGATGGTTTAGGATGGACCTACCCCCTCTTCAGTTAGTATTCCTACTTGACTCACCTTGTATGTTTGTGCTAATGTGCTTGAGTAAAACAAGTTAATTTTCTGGATGCACAGCCTGTTTCATATATTTGTTTGTACATGCAAATTTTCTGTTTCGTGTTAGTATATCCTTGACCAAGAATTTTTAGTTTTAGGGAGTCATGTCATTTGCTCTTTGAGGCCACCCATCTCTTCTTGATTGAGATGGGTATTTTTAAATCTGTTAGCAACTTAGTATCTAAGTACCCTGCTATTTTACATGCTTTTAATCTCACTCTGTAGGATGGAGATCCTTCTTGGGTTTAGAAGGGGTGTATTTCTAGAAAGTATTCTAGTCTGGCTGCTGATTCGGTCCCCAAATTAAAAGTATACCTTTGCTAATGTGTGAAAATGTTTGTAGAGACTTCAGTAGAAGAAGTCAGTAGAGACTTCTTCAAACTTGTGCTGGTCCAGCAGAAGGCAGAAACACTTCTTTCTTCCATCTCCATCTCACGACTTTTTTAATTCTTGTTTTAATATTTAAGTTCTCGAGGTAGCTGATAGGCGTGAGAAGGAAGGTTTGTAAAAGATCTGCCTCCTGCTTTTACAATTAAAAAATTGCAATCATATAGTCCAAAGTGGGGCGCAAATAGCTTGTCGGGTCACAGTTTCCAGATGTTAAAGATGACAAATTCTCAGCATTTGTACTTGGCCTGCCTACAAATGTTCTAGCAATTGTTTTCTGAGTCAAACCCTCTAGTCATCCATTCCAGAAAACCCATATTTGAGAGAAAGTGCGGATACAGGATATTAACTCTAGTTAGAGCAGATTCCTTCCATAGAGACCTCCCAAAGTTCTGTTCTCTATCAATAGCTGCACTGAGCACACTGGGCCTTGGGGAACAGGGAGGGTGCTCAAATTGCCATAATACTTTCAGGTTTTGTTTCCAGACTTATCTGAACACTGGTGTAGTGGAGTGGATGACCTCTATGAAGGTTTGTTGCCTTTTTTTTTTTTTTTTGTCAGAACAAGACTTATTAAAAATGGGAAAGCAATGGAATAGGTGGTAAAAAATTTTGATTTGCCAAACAGCAGTAGGAATATCTGCACTTTTATGTGAAATTCTGAGTGTGGATGTGATAATAAACACTTTTTTGGAAAAGTTGAGTCTTGCTGTAGTTATTAAAGGAAAAGTCTCAATCTTTCCCATGCATGCAAACTATATTGAAAAAAACATTCATGTACTTGACTATCTTGTCTTCATATTAAATACCAGAATAAAAGTTTCTGGTACAACTCACCACGTGAGTTGCTCACATACGCAACAAAGCAATATTTAATTCGTGTAGTAGTTGTACAGGATCTTTGTCTTATTAGTGGAGTGAATAGAAAGTGCTTGTTTATTTAGATGGTTATCACTTTCTGTTCTTCCCTTCTTTGATCAACATACTCTGTATTTACTGTATAGTATTCAAACATGATCAGAAGACAAGGTCTGTAATTTCCTGTGGGCCTTTCTATGGGCAGTCATCAGTCTAGTATGTGTACTTCACCATTACTGATTTCTTTTATTACTTGATTGTGTGACACAATGTAATCTACACTTTTTAGATGAAATTCCTAGAATGCAAGTTGGTCACAAATATTTGCTATTTTTAAATGCCCGAGATGTAGCGGTTATTGAAAGCACAGCGTCCATTGACCTCATGTAGCTGTGCTTTAAAATTTTAGGCTCTTATGTCAGGTGCCTGGAAAGGGAGGAAATGAGAAGTACTGCCTCTTTCTCCTTGTTTAGAAGCTCGATAACAGAGGAGGTATAGATTATCCCTGAATTCCATTTCTCTCATGATGAGATTATCTTTTCTTTTAGTAGGGCTCCTGCCTCATTCACTCTGAAGGTGAAAAGTTGCCCGTAAATGAGCTTGGAGTCCTACTGGCAGCAACACGCTTCATGATATCACGGTGACTCTGATGTTGACTAGATATCTGTTTCTGGGCCACTGTGTGAGTCTGAAAGAGAGAGGCAGTGTAGTGCCTCAGCCTGTTCATGCTGTAATCAAATGCTTTTCCTTCTTGTGACATGATTTTCTGGAAGGAGTGGAGAACAACTTGGCTGCCTAGCTGACTGGTGTAATTGGAACTCACCCTGCATGTGGGGTATTTACAAGCGTAGAAGAAAAGACTATCAAGAAGCATACAGAAATGGCAATGGTGATAAGTGATGTCAGGGTAAATGTAGCCTAGATATTAGGGAAGAGAGTGTTTGGTAAACAACGCTTGTTGTTTGCCTCGAGTAATAGAGATGCTTTACAGATGTCAGTGCAGAGGAAAACTTCTCGGCCAAAGGGGTAGCATAGGAAAAAATGAAAGTATGGATTTTGAAAACTTAAAAAGTGTAGGTAGCGGAAGTGAGTGGTGTGTCTTTCCACATTAAGGGATTAAGAAAAGCAGCCTAGATAAGGTGTTGAGATTGAAGGCATCAGCTTAGTTTGGCAAACAAGTGGAGGATGTGTGTGTCACAAAGATACAAAAAGAGCAAAGTGATGGGCTAGGAGAATTACGAGTACTTCAAAAATGAGGCAAAATTGACTTTGAATTCCTCAGGAAACAAGTTGAAGCAATTGAGATGATGGATAAAAATTTTTGATCTGTGGGTGGATTAGAATAGTTGTATTTTAGGGAGAGTAAATGAATCTCCTTGATGTAGAAATAGTTTGGGTACTAGGAGGTTAGAGATCAGTGATAAAATCATGCCTATGATACAGTTCAGTCTGAAGTCTTAGGAGTATGATGGTATGCCCTCAGCAGCCAAGAAGGGAGATGGAAGTAAGTGCGTGGGCAGGGTGACAAATTGGAGCCAAGGTTTTAATGTGGACAAAACAGAACGCTTCTGTGAGCTGTCAGTTTGAATTTAATTACTACCTCTCTAATTGCATATTAAAATATCTAGAATAAAGTGTAGAGGGAGAAAAAGAGGGGACTAAGGACAGAAGCCACTAGAGACATTTTAGAGAATAGTAGAATAATGTGGAAGGAAAGTTTAAGGTGATAGACTAACTAGGAGAGGACACCATGGTAGAAACTTAGATAGCAGTTCACTTTTTTTAACAGCATCAACATTATAGGTTTAAGGCATAGAAAGGTGTCGACTGAGTGCCTTTTCTTAATAATTTTGTTTGGGAAGAGGGTTTTGGAAACTTCAATAATGTGCTGAAATGAAAATTTGTCATTGAAGGTCTACAGATAGAAATGAAAGACAGACATTTAAGACGGGCATTTTAAGGGGCACGTTCCATCATCTTGGAAAGAAAATAAGGGAGGAGGGGTAATTGAAAATGCAATTAAGATTAAAGGAGTTTAAGATGGACAGATTACGGCAAGTTTGTACTTTCAGGAAAAGGAACTAGGAGAATACAAGTGGTTGGAAAGAAAAGGATTGGAATTGGAGATAAGGAAGAGTGAATGCTTTGAATGGGAGCGCACATGAGAAGCTTCTGCACTTGCCACAAGAAGAGAGGAGACTGTTGTAGAACAGGGGAAGGAAAAGTATTATCTTATTTTGGCCTTTTCCTTTTGGAAGAAACTGGTGGTCTTGTGCAGGGTAGATGTCAAAGGAGGAAACAGTTTGACTCTGTCTGATATGATGAAAAATGGGACTGGGGAATGGTTTGTTTAGCTGGCAGGGCAGAGCTGGGTGCCTGGGAAGGTTACGTACAGGCGTGGGTGATGGGTCAGGGGTTTCGCGTGTTCTACTAGGTATGGTTTGTTTTGTAAAGTGTGTGTTCCCTGTTGTTATACCTATAAATAAAACAGTGCTGCTTGTGAATTCAGTATGAATTCATATCTAATAAATCAGAAGAATCCATGCTAATTCTCTGTTGGTTTGAATATGGAGACAGTGCTTCCTGGCTTTACAGTACTCACCTTGTCAAACCAACAGATTTGCCCTATGGTCTCAACTAATACAAAGGTCTGCAATAACTGTATCACTCCCAGTTTTGGTGCTGGCATAAAGCAAGAACTGATTCTCCTGCAACTGTATATTTCTGAAGAGTGTGTGTGTATATATATATATTAAAAAAATATATGTATATATAAAAAAAACCTAAAATACGCTTCATGAGGAGATCCCTAATATGCTCGTCTCCTAAGGTAGGGTGGCTGCAGGAGCAGCTCAATCTCCCCCTCGCCCCAGTAAAAAAAAAAAAGTGTGTGTCTGTTTGCCTGTCTCTTTTTCTTGGAACAAGTGAAGTCATTGCTAAACCAGTGGCTTGAGAACAATCTTTCCTGGGACTCCGTCCAGGGCTCTGCAAGAATATAGAGCTTTAGCCAGGCTTATAACAAAACCAGGGACAAAGAGTGGATCTTCGTTGGCAATGACTAACTCTTTTCCACTGTGAGAATCTGGAGCTGATTTACGGTGGACGGTGCCAGTGGCACCTGTGGGACTGTGGGCCTTCAGTCTGACCGTCATGCTAATGAGGAGGTCGTCTTGCGGAAGAATGAGATGAGGTTTGTTCTGGGTAGATGTGAATGAGCCCATATGTTCATGTGCTGACTGCATGTTAGGGTACTTGGTGGTAAAGTATAAGGGCAGAAGTGTTCATGGACACGTGGAGGATAGACTTGTCCTCTGACCTTACGTAGCCTTTCCCCCCTCCCTCCCTGCCACTCTGTCCCAGCTGTCAATTGCAGAATCCTTTTGCTTGACTGCATTCTGCTTCAGCTGGCTTGATTGTGTTGGATTATAAAGCAAATACTTATAAAGTCCCAGTTTACTGGCATTTGTGTCACGATTAAAGAAAAAAGCATACAGATTGAACAACAAGCTTCTATAGAGCTTCCAGAGATTCTTGAGACAAATCAAATTCTTTATTTTTGGCATGATGATGGAAAGTAGAACAGGTCCCTTGTTCATTCCTGTTTATACCGTGATGCACTAGCACTTTTTCACCCTCTCAAGGATCTGTTTTCCTCCTTGTCTTGATGATCTAATTTTAGCATTTCTGAGTAAGTTTCTCTTTTGTATATTGGTCCCATGGATCAGACTGATCCCCTTTAAAGTGAGGAGTTTCTGTAGAAACTGCTAACTTTCCCCCTGCATGTTCAGTTACTGCACTGCAGCCTGTTCTCCTCCCTCTGCACAGTGAAAAATAGAGGTATAGGCTGCTAGATACTGCGATAAAATCCTCAGCAGACACTCAAAATACTCTAGCAGTAAAAACAGATAAGTTCACAAAGGATTACTGTGTATATGGAAAGCAAGGCAGAGAGAAGACTCAGTCTCCTTAGTCCTAAAAATAAGCAAAAGCTTTGAGGATATTTCAAATTTGAGGGGAGGAAGTGCTGTAGCTTCCAGGGAAAACAATCAAAACCCGATAGTGGATTTTTTTCAGCTTCTCCATTCCCTGCATCAGAATTTTAGTGCTTGTATACCTCGCTAATCTAGGGTAACGATGAGATACGTACAACAGAGGAGAAAATGCTTGGAAACTGTCAGCTTCTTGGAAAAGATTTAAGACAATTCAGAGCTTGGGGAAGAGAAAATTTAAGTAACTGACTCAGCAGAGCATAAATGACCTGATTTTTGCTGCATTGTGAAAGACGGTAACATGCAGAAACAGCACTTGGAGATGGTTCAAAGATTACTTTGCTGGAGAGTACGTTACTGTAATATTCCCACAGAACATAAACGTCTCAAGCAGTACCACATCCCGCCTGTGTACTTTGGCACTTGCTTTTTTTAAACTACTGCTTACTGGGAGCCACTGCTCTCCACACAGCCTTCTAAGCAGAGGCCATTACCTTCCCAGGACATGCCCCAAATGAACAGCAATAAACTGAAATCTGTCTCCCCAGATGCTCTGTTGTGAAATACGGGTGTTGTCCTGTGGCTTCCCACTCTGGAAATGCATGATGGAGTGGAAAGCTTCACTGCAGTGCTGACTTGTATGTGGCCCTGGTACTTTCTGCGCACTTTACACTACTGCATTGTTTGTTCCAAAGGTTTTTGTCTCAAGGCGTTGGCTAATGGCAAGCTTGTACTTAATTTTGGGGGTTTTTTCTTTTTTTTTTTTAAACTTGCACTTCTAAGCAATGGAGACTCTTTTCATTTGAAAGGATTTAGTTTTGTAAAAGCATGCTTCTGTATCTAAAATAAATATTTTTTTGTAGTTAAGTGCTATGCTAAGAATTGTTTTTAATGTCAAATTAATTTACAGGAGTGCTAGAATTCCAAACAAAATAGAGTATTTCCTAGACATTAGCCTTAAAATAACAGTAAGCACAAGTCATTTTGATCATATGGGCCTGGGGGCTGCCATTTTGGCAGCTCCTCTAGAGAAAGCTGCTTTAGTATGTCACAGCATCCTGGAGGTCTCTGTACTTCAGGTTCTTTCCTGCTGGTAAAGCACTTCTATTTGTTCTCCAAGGATTACGCAAATTAAATAACTAGATATTGTTTAGCATCCTTCAGCTGCAACACTAAGCAGTACTCCCAATTGAGTGTGCCTCTGTCACTTGCACCTGTTCAAAAGACAGCTAGCAATGAAATGCTGGTAATAATTCGTATGTGTTTCTGTAAAAGCTAGACATAAAGCTTCTCGAGGTTCCATATTCAAGCTAGGCAGTTGAAGCAGCGCAGCCACAGTTGCAGGGAGCACAGTGCAGGATAACTGCTTGCATATTGATTTAAATAACTGGTGCTGAAACCTATATTGGTTCAGTATATGGTTCTACTCCTGTTGATACCCTGGTCAACTAGATTGAAGTTAGTGTAGGTGTAGCTGAACTGCATTCGCACTTCCAGCTTCAGTGTTGACCTACTCCACAGCTTCATCAGGTATAAGAGTAAAGAGCTATGCTGGGTCCCCTGGAATTGACTAGGAAGTCCTAAGGCTTTGATTTTTTTCATAGCATTTATGAGAACAAATTTTTGATTTGTGCTGCAGAAAACAAATCGCTTTGTAGCTCTCTAGATCGTCTGAACTTCTTCAATGAGCTAGAAGGATCAGCTCAACTTTGGAGATACAGGGGTGAGCAGAATACAGGCTTGTGGATGCAGCTGGTTATTTCAGCACAGTATTTTGGAAATTCAACTTCCAGAGCTTGGGCTTTGGAAGAATGACTGAATGCCTGCAGCCTTTTGTGTATCTCCATCAGTCTGGTCACTCAGTTTGTTGCGGTTTATATAAATTACGACTTACAAATATATCCATTTTATATACGTGTGGGCATGTATTTATGGATGTGTGTGTATATACAGAGATATATACAGATAGATAATATCTTTCTCTCTACATAAAAAACATTTAAAAAAACCCTCCTGGCCTATGCCTGTTGAGAGGCTGTACAGCGAGGGAAGGATGTCAGCGTGGTACTTGTCCTCCACCTGAATGGTGGCTGTCCAGAATGAGGAAAGCTGTGCCAGAAGACTTCCATCCACAAGCAACTGCTCAGTGTTTTTCTTGTGATGGCGGGGAGGAGCAGCTGGGCTTCACACCTGTCAAATCCACTTGGCAGCTAATTTCAAAAGCCACCCACTGTTAAAATCTCCACTGCTGCTTCTGTGCATTAATGGCTTGTCAGCTGTGCAATACTGAAGCACTGCTCTCTTCATGCTGACTTGAGTAAAATGAGTTATGGAAGGCGTAATTAGAGTTTTATGAGTTTCTTGTTCTCCTTTCCCAGAATTCCAGCAGCTGCTTCTGGGTTTCATTGTGATGTGCTGTATGAAGTCTCACTATCCACCTTAAAAATATAGCAGCATGGAGAACCCACCCAAAATACAAAACACCTTTTCTGAAAAAAGCATTTCAGTAGTTTGCACATTACTGTTTGGATACATATGGCCTTGTGTGAATAGAGTCTGTTCTCCTACAGCTGAGACATAGGAGCTTCAGGTGAAATTAATGTCTGGATAAAGTCTGAATGTTGCAGTCAGGGCCAAACACTGCGTTTTGCTAGGTTAGGGTAAAAGTTCTGCGTTTTGCAAAGTACTGAGAATCTGAAGGAAGCTTTTTTGATGGTACTAAGAAAGCGTATACTTCAGCTCCACCTGAATTTTGGTTATTGGCATATAAACAAGGCAACTGTTACTTCTAGGGTCTCCTTTTCTATGGAGTGACTCCATAGAGCATTTTTGTCATGTCATGATTGCATCGTGATATTTTACCTTCTCCTCAGTCTACCACAGAACCGGCACCCATGAAACAATATTCTCTTGATTTCTGGGAATTTCTTGGAGCTCTTTACTGCTTTTTTACAGCAGTAGCAGCAGGTCTTGTCAGTGGGTATGATCTTTCACAATTTTGAATAAGCAGAATAAGCGATGGTGGGGGATCTTGACAACATCGATTGGGGAGAGGACAGAGAGGAAGACTTTTTAGTCCTTTGAGCCCTTGTGGTGTGGAAAAGGATATTAATATTTGGGATAACGAGGAAATTGAATTGAAAAAAGGATAGTTTCTTCACCTCATGGGGTGAATGTGTTACTCGTGTCACTGGTTAGGCTGTTGGGAGGAAAAGGTTGTCTCCTTTATAAGATTTTGACAGAGCCTGAAAAAAAACCCCCAACAGTCTCACCTCTGCAGCCCAGAATTGGAGCTCAGTAGTGCTACGGTAGTAATTTTTAAAGTGCTTCTGCTTTGCAAACAGGTTAAAAACAAAACAAAACAAAACCCTAACTTCCTTTCAGCTCAATCTGTTACGGATGTGGTTTCACACTGAATTTAACCAGTCTCTCACTAATGCTGAAAGGGACAGTGCTACTACCTCTCCTTTTTGGTACTTTGGCTTAAAACCCCCTCAATTTCAGTTAGATCCGCAAGTTCTATCCCCTAGGGTGTCCACACACGCTCATGCTCCCCCTACCATTACACAAAAATATTCTATGTTATAGTTTACACTAAGATCTTGTGAACTAAACAGGGATATATGTGAGAATGAAGTGCTGGTTTTTTACTATTATACATTGTACTTGAGTGTATTGAATGTACTTGAATAGTATTGATCACTTCTGTTTTATTATATATTTTGATTTCATTCTGTGCTCTTAGGGCTCTGCATTTGAAAACAGATTTTGAAACGAGATCTTGGTAGTTAGCTACCATTAACAGAAACTTATTTTGCTGGCAGATGTTGCAGGCCTTCAGTTAAACTAAAACAGACTAAATCAAGTACAGTTGTAGCAAAGGGTTGTCTTTTTTATTTCTTCTTTGTCATAGGTGCTAAAGCATTATACATGGGTTCTGCATGATACATTTATTGTGAACAATCTATGTTTTCATATATGACAATTCTTTTTAGACCACAAAAAGCCAAATTTCCACACCAACCTCATACACTGCTTAAGTTGTTCTAGCAGTGATTTGATGTTGTCCATCTAGTAAGTTTACATTTTTAATTTCTCTTAACTTCTAGGTAGAAAACTGAACATAGGAAGGAAGTTCAGGAACCAGTCTGTCAGCTTCAGGTGTTTAACCTGCATGAGGAGGCTAGCTGGGATAGAGTCGGTATTTTATATCTTTAGTGTCCTAAAATTTCTGTTAACTTCATTTTTTTGACAAAGTGACTCTCATTTTCTTAAAAAACGAACTCTTAAGTAGTAAAACCAGTATGTCCTCTATTCCTGGCTTCACTGTCATAACAGCGGTCTCCTGAAGTACTTGCCAGTTCCTTTCAGGTGCGTGTTTGTATGGGAACATGTGTTACTTCCTGAACTTCACGTTGCAGCATTTATGTCGACACGGATTTCATCAGCGTTTCTGAAGCCCTTCTCAGATTTGGCGGCCCTGCATCTGCCCCAGCTGGGCAGGAGGAACGGAAATGTTAGTCGGCCGCAGGTCGTGCCACTCGTGACGAGAAGAATTACAATGTGATTAGGCAGTAACCACAGGCTAATTGAAATTGTGAGGGAGTACTGATGGGGAGGGAAGGATAGAGAAGGAAGCTGCTGAAGGCACAGGTTTGTTTCATTCTGCTGAGCAGTTTTCTTCTCTTTTTTTTTTAATAAAGGAAAAAAATACGATTTTTATTTGACATGCCACATCCAATTGCCTGCAGTGGGTTCAAAATCCATTCTCTCTGTGAGCACGCAGAGGCCAGGGCTGGGAGCATATTGTTTTACCGCTTCCTTTCTCGTACCCTCGGATTAACATCCTTCCAGCTGCTGGCCAAGTCAGGAAGTTGAGTCAAGGGCTAGAAATGGCAAACACACTTTCAGTGACTTCTTAAAAGAAAAGGCAAAAACTTACGCTGAAGATGTTTGTGTTTTTCTTCGCAATGTGTGTCCTATTAGGATGATGTCAGTCTTAAACAAATGATGAACAGAACTGAAACCGTTTAATTTTTTGAAATTCATCAGGTATTGAGAAACAACCACTTTGTCATATCTGTGGTTTTACAACACTTCTGCTTTTCTACACCCGGCTGTGTGGAATATTCACATAAATGGGGGAAGGACATACAGTGAAACTTGGTGTGGGGGGTGTGTGTGTGTGGTTTTTTTTTTTTTTTTCTCCTATCTTATCTGCTCTTCCTTGCAGTAAAGCTTGAGGTTACTTCAACAATAGTTATTGGTAATTCTTTAAGATATTTTATCTTTCTTAGTGTGCATTGCATGTTTAAAGCATTATTACATAAAATATCTTTAATACTGGAAAATGAAGCAATGTTAAGAACTGTAAATTTAGGGCTATGTAAAGTCTTTAGGAACCAAAACAATTTCAGAAAGATATTCAGTAGACTGAGTTTTGTAAGCAATCAAAATAGTCTACTATTGATCAGGAATGGGTCTTTGTTTGAAAATAATATCCTTTAGCAGTAATTAATGTTTTACTAGAGAAACATGGCTGACCTCATCTAACCCTGAATAAGTCTGACTTCTTATTTACAGATAGGTGACTTATTAACACAATTAACAATATAGTGTTTATTTTTTGTCTACTGACTGTCATAGGGTCCACACCAGTCATGGGCAGAAAAAAGTACTTTATTAAGCTTTTTGGTCTCTTATTAGCTGCTTTTGTGTTCTGTTTTGATTGCTTTATGAAAAAGACTTGGTCCAGTAGTTAAGCAATTGTTAGAAATTTACATGAAACCTCTCAATATTCACTTTTTGAACAGAACTCTTTAAGAAAAAAATCAACTATTCTTACGTATAATGCATCATTCTGAAAAACTCTTGACTGAGTATTTTAATTTGAAATTTCTCATCAATTTTGACTAAGACATTGGGTAAGTACCTCATTTCTTTTAATATATGATGCAGAATTATATTTCTGTTCATGGCTTTAGTTTCAGATGGCTTTGAAAAATTCTTACATATTTCATTGAAGGGCTTTGCTGGGATTTTAAATGTATATACTGAATGGCTGCAGACTATATTAGTACCGTCACAGTAGGAATAAAATACTGATTTGTTGGGCTGACTGAATGGATGCCCTTGGAATCCCTGAAACATTTAGCTGAATCCTGAAATGAGCCGAATAGTACTTCTTATTGTTGGCTGAGGAATTTAGCTATTTTGAAAATATAATAATAAAGTTATATATTAATATGAATACAACCAAAATCCATGTATGTGCTTTATAGATTTTTTTTTTTTTTTGCATTAGTTTTGCATTTAAGAGCATAACTGGCTTTTTAGAGAACTATGTTCCCATGTATTTTGGTGTCTTTGCCTGGAATAGGCTGTGTTTGTTCTAACCAGTGTTGTAATGAGGCTGTTACCAAGCTAAAGCCTCTTGGTTTTGGTTCCAGTATTTCTATTTGTCCAGGTATGGTTTTGCTTATAGTACTTTTACTATTCTAAATTGCAATGCTTTTAGGTCTCTTAGTACTTTATGTATTCTAATTGATTCATAAAACTTTCTAATTGTTTTTAAATTTAAAGCCAACTTCTCTTTCATACCGTGATTATCTAAAGTACTAAAGAAATGCCAGGGTATATCTTTGTAGCTTACAGAAAGGGTAGTTTGAAGATGCACCAAAACACATTCTCTTTCAGGAATCTTGTTAGTAGTGGATTGCGTACATGAAGAGGTCTCGACACCTCTGTAAACCGCTGCTACAGATTTGCCAGGATCAGATCCTTACTGAAGTTTGAGGCAAGATGCTAATCGTTGTAATCCTGAAGACTGGGCAGCACCTCCAGCTTTCAGAGTGTCTCCTTCTGTAGGTCATGTAGGACAGACCTAATTGATACTGCTTTACTTTTTGGGTAAGAAGCATTTACAAGGTAATTTGAGAGCTGGTAAAGAATACGCTATTGATCCTTTATTGGCAAGTAGAGTGATAGGTATTTGTGTGCAGTCGTCTTCTAAGACTCATGGCGCAATTAATTCGTATGCGGAGAACTAGAAATATTTGGGGTGATTTATTGATGATTGTGAGGAAATTAATTTAAGTCAGAGAAGTCTTTTGGAACTTTGTCATATTGGAAATAAGGTAAAACTAAAATGGAATCACTGTGTGCATTTATTTATTAAGTACTTAGGGCTTTACGGATGTTTTTCTATTTCCTAGTAGGATACTAGCTTCTGTCCTGTGGGGGAAAAGCAGTTACGGGTTTGCGATTGCATCAGAACTTGTTTGTAGCAAACTGTGACTTCTGTCAGGCAATGCCTAGGCAGACAGAGTTGTATGAACCTCCACTAAGTGCCATCAAGTGTGCTGGTGAAGGCAGCTGCACACAGCAGCAGTGTCTGATTAGTCAAGACTGGTGCAGTCCTAGCAGAATAATGTGTTTAACTTGATTTGCAGGTGAAGGGATTGCAGATGATTTTTATAAGCCTGACCAGTATGTGTAGTATATAGAGAACATGTTGTGACTGCTCACTTCTTTTCCTCCCCTTCCGAAACGTGATCAGGTAGAAATGCAGCTCTGCTGTCTGTCTGAATGCGCAGCAGTTCATGTTTCCTTTAGACGTGCGTAATCTCAGATGAGTTTTTCTTAGGGAAGAATTTATGCAGTTTTCCATATGCTCTCTTATTAACAGTTTTGATCTTCTGTCCTTCATAGATATAACCTATATTTTGGCAGTTAATCTGCATATATATAAGCGCTGTGGTATTCATACTACTAGAAGGTTATGCTTATGAGGGGTTTGATGGCATTCTTAATTGATCATACATTTTTTCTACGACAAGCTATTTTCCTGTGTTACTATCAAAATACCCAGTGAACTGTAATTAATCATATTTTGGCACACAGCTCTGAAATTACTGCCGCTGCCGTAGAATGTCGATTTCGACATCTTTGGCTGCTGCAATTGCACAGTCTTTTAACGATAGACGTACTTGGAGTTCCTTCAATGCAAATGACATTATTGGCACACATAAGATTGTATACTAGTTCTTTATTAGAATAACCACTATACCTTTTATTGGGCCTTTTAAACCATCCTCTGAATATCTAACCTAAGCTCCCTTTCAAAGTGGCAAAATGACCAGTGTCATCTCTGTCAACGTTACAAATGCACGCGCAAAGCACAAATGAAAGCAGGAAGGGCGCCTGTTCCGCACGTCCAGGCAGGGGAGGTTAACGCTGTTGGATGTCATTTGACTGGTCCTGTATCTGCCTGCCTTTTGGTAACACAGCGTATGACATCTTAGCTACCAAGAGAATTAGAAAACTGTAAGTTGTCCAGTGCCTGCCTGCCACAGGTCTTTGTGTTATTTTAAGAAAATGTTGGATACTAGAGGAGACAAGCTGGCTTTTTCCCTGGTTTTACAGGATTCTAAACACTTCCTTTTATATATTAACGGTATTTTAACATATGCTTTAGTGTATGTATTTACACTGTGGCATTGTGGTGTTTTTTTTGTTTGTTTGTGTGGGGTTTTTTTTTGTTAAAATCTAAGTAATTTAATGATATAAAGAAAGTACGGGTCTGTTAATTAGCAATGGATGTTTTTGGCACAGTGAGTCTATGAAAGGTAGTTGATAGCTAGTTACTTTCTGTCGGGGAAATGTTTTTCTTTAATGTATATAGACCTTTTTCACTTGTTTTAACCAGGGTCTTAGGATATACATTGTGAATTTAAAGCACTAGCTGCAGTTTGCTTTCTCAGCACGGTTTCAGTATAGTTCTTTTAACTAATATAATCCAGATTTTTGCTAGTTGCCTTTAGAGTTTGTCTTTGAAATGAGCTAAAAGATCTGTTTATTTTCATAAGTAAGAGATGAAGATGGGAGATTACAGGGAAGTCATTGCAAGATTTATAAAACACAATAAATTCTGAATACTATTGTTATGTTGGCCAGCAATAACATTTTGACTATAAAAAGTAAATGGAGAAAACCCAGTAACTGTCTACATCAAATTTCTTATGGAAAATAAGCCATTAGGCCAAAGTAGATACTTGCTTCTCTCTTGAAATTGTTTTCAACCGTGATCTAAAACTGTGAGGAGCCAAAGAATATTGGTAACCACGTATGCAGGTAAAAACAGTGATGTTAATTTATCAGAAACTGAGGCTTATTTTTCATTTCCAAGGTAGACATGAGAATGTGGGTATGAACTACCTACAAATTAACTGTAATAAGTAAGGCTAATCAGTTTGGGTTTTTTTTCCTTTTAAAACAATGTTGTCTTCAAACAGCCTTCCCATCAGAGTAGTGGAAATAAGAAGTTAAAAAAAAAATCCATATGTAAAATGATTTTCAATCCTATATGTTTTAAGCTGTTGTAATTCTTGACCAGTGGTTTTATCATGTTCTTCAGGTCATTTGTTTTGCACAGACTTTTTTCCTACAGTGTTTTGGGTGTCCTGTTTGAGAGACTGTAGCTTGGATCCACCTTCACTGAATCTCCCCCCACCCTCCCCCTTCCTCGGTGGCTTTGATCAGTTCACCAGACCATATTTCTGTCTCTTCTGCTGTGCAGACAAAACCTGTGTTCTCTTTGTTCTTTACATTTTAGTGCTCATTGAACTGTCTTGCAGGTTAGTCACCCTCTGAGGGACGAGCTTGCAAGTGGGAGCAGTTGTAGAGTGGGGGAAATAACATGGTTCCTGACTTCCAATAAGCGATGAAATTCCTCAGCAAAAATTTCATCTTTATGCTGTATGTGGAGAAAGTCCAGAGTTTCCACCGCATGGACGTGGACTCAGTAGTGCTCTGCTTTGAGATTAACGGAGCAGTTTACAGGTCTGAGTCATTTCTCCAGACTTACGCAGGCAATGATTTGCAGCCTGTTAATAGTTTTAGGGTCAGCTTGCAACCATGAAGGCTGGAAATATAATTTTATTACTGAGAAGTCATTCTCTTGAGTGGTTTTGTGGCAGGAGGTCAGTTCAGTTGTGATTTCTTATGATCCGCTGGCATAGAAATAGTAAAGAAGACTTTTCCCCCCTCGTTTTGGCTGATTTCCAATTTTGATAAGATTCTAGCAGTCATCCAAAAATTTGGCTATACGTTAGTCTATAATTCCTCTTTTGTCTACTGGGATTGCTTCTCAGCTGGGAAAGGAGGATTCAGACACTTCTTCCTTTGCCTCCAGGATGTGCTGCTTGTTTTGAGATAGGAGGTTGTATCTCAGTGTTTGAAAGGAGATACCATCAGTAACGGGATAGGTGTGAAAGCAGTAGAGTTGTCTGCTTCAACTGCTTGTATTTGGTTCCAAGCTATGACTGGTGCCTGGTTTAATTCTCTGCTGCTGTTTGATAACAGTGCAAGCAATGTTGGTGCTTGTAGAGCTGTGTGAGGGGCTTGTGTTGGGATGGAGGCTGCTGGCAGGGAAAAAAGGGAATTGGGAATTCATCAGCAAAGAACAAAAAAACCTTGGGTGTGAGAGGAACGGGGGAAAGAATGCAAACATCACAGTGTAGTTGTGCTGTTTACCATTTCTTCTGGTTGTTTTGTTTTTCTCCTGTTTCAGCATCAGCTTTTATTTGTCTAAATTGAATTTGTTAGCACATAAGACTCGGTCTCCAGCAGTTGCTAGTTCACCCTTTTCCTACCCGTAGCCAGAATGAGGTACACACTAAAACATAGCTTTTTCAGGCAAGTGACTGCCAGAATATAAGGTCATCATCTTCCAAATTCAGAGAACTGTTGCAGGAGCTCACTGGTGTCAAAAGGGGGAGTCTTTGTTCTCCCTGTTCTCTCCTCTGTAAGAAGAGACTGAAGGTGGTTCAAATGATTCTGCTCTTTCACCAGAGCACATAGATCCTACCTGCTGAGAAAATGGAATCATAGAATATCTGGTGGTAGCTGTTGTCTCTGTTTTACCTTTGAAAGGATTACTGCTGCCACAGAAGATTGCAGATCAGAATAGGATGGAGGCCAGTGGGTTTCTCCTTTTGCTCCTTTGTGGTGATGTTTTCATGCTGCCATTTTTGTCATTCTTCAAGGAAAGGATGGGAGAGAATCCCTCGCCTTGATTCCAGGCGGAGTGTTGAATCGAGGAGTGGCTACTGAAAGGAGTATGTATGCTTGTTTGCGTAGAGTCCCAGATTACCAGTGACGTACTTGTACAGCTTTCATCAGAGCTCTCGGAAGAAAAACTGAAAGCAGGAACCCCCCCCACGCTACTTCTGCGTAACAAAGACTAAGGAACTAGAGTGATGGTCACAGACAGAGCAATGTTATCATTTCACAAATTCTTCAGAATATAATCTAGTCTTGAGGAATCACTGATCCCTTTTCTGCAATGCCTACAAATTCCTCACTTCAGACGCATATGATGCCGAAGGGATACACTGTTCAGCTCCATTCTCCTCTTCATCCCCGGTTCTCTTCCTCATTTTGCCAGGTCTTGTGCAAGGATCTATTTCACAAGACTGATGACTGTATGGAGGTCATCTTGGCCAGACTGGAGATGTTCTCCATGTAATACAGAGAAAGCTTTTCATTCCCAGTATTTCCTAACCCTGTAGAAACTGAGCAGTGAGCTGTACAACCTCTTCTTAAGTGGTTTTAGAAGAGGCTAACCAGATTTCTGAGGAAGTTCACACATGCATGTAACAATCTTGTGATGAGTTTCTTCCTGTGGCCGTAACAGATAAAAGGTCATCTGGACCACGCTTTTGAATCCTGCGCACGTAGTGCTGTTTGCCAGGGCAGTGTGTAGAAAAGGGTCTTTGAGGTCAGGTACAGGGCTTAGAGTACAGAGTCCATGTCCTCTGCCACCTCCTGATTGCTAGTGCTTTGTCTTAAAAACGGCTTCTTAAAACCTCTTCTCCTTTAAAGGTTCCTCACTAGCTTCAAATCTCCCTTCTCAAAGCTCTCCCCTTGTGGGAACTCTGGTTCCACAGTCTGCTGAGAATTCAGCTTCAGTAACCGTAATTTTGTAAAGAAACTCGAAACTATGATAGTCTAGACAAAAAAAAGCCCCAACATTACAGATGTGGACACAACATGTCAATGTGCCATTTGTTCCTTCTCTTTCGTTCCCTTTACAATTCCTGAGAACCATTTGGTATTTATTCAGTGTCGCGGATCCTGCCTCCCCTGTTGTGCTGTTCAGCTGTGTTTTCGTGGTGCTGGTGCCTGCCTCGTGCGTAGGGTGCGAGCGTTACATGAGACAGCTTGTGTTCAGTCACCTGACGAGGGTGCAATCTCCATGGCTAAACTGGAGGCATTTCCCATGTCTGCTGATGGGCCTTTGTTGCAGGTTTGCTGTCTGGCGGGTAACAAAGCTGCTGGAGGGCCTTCAGTGAAAGGAAGTGGGGTGTGGCTGCCTCAACAACTTTCCTATCTACAGCCCCGTCCCTGCGCTGCTGGAGATGCTGGCAGAGACTCTTGCTTGCTCTGAGTCCTGGGGTGACTGTTCTGTGACGCTCTCGGGTATCCCAGAACGGGAGCTCCTCACAAAATCCCATTCGGGGCTGGTGGTGCAATCCCCAACGTGCTATGCTCTGACACGTCACAGGAATGAATTACCTCTCTGGGAGGAGCATGCACTGAAAATTCTAAGGGCTTGAATATTACCACAAAACCCATCACGCTCCTGTGATGCTCAACGCGATGTTTAAGCCTCTTGTTCATCTTCAGTTCAACAGAGGGAGGGCCATTATTTGAGTGAAAGGAGAATAAGTTACTCAATGAGTATAAGCCACTCTCAGAAATACATTATAAAGGTTAATAGTTTTTTGGAAGGTATTTTTCCTACATATTGACAGTTTCTCTATGTGTTTTTAATGGCAAAAACATTGTAAGTTGATATTTATTGCAGTATGCAGGCTGTCTTAATTTGACAAAGTTCTTATTCATTGTAAAACCAGAAAGAGGCAGGAGAAGGCTCAGTAAGTTAAATACCAAAACAGCATGATGACTTACCACATCTTGAATTTATGGAGGACAAGTTAAGGAAAGGGATTAAAAAAAATATAGAGAGGTGTGCAGATAGATATGTAAATATATGGATATTTCTGTTTATCAAGCCATGGAGTGCTAAAGACCTATATGTATTGCTCATGCAGTTGACATCATCCTTTAATGATAACTTTTTTTTTGGAAAAAAAGAGTTCTAAATTTGTATTCACAGATTATGGTATAGATCTCAAGTATCACTGGAGAAAATTGTCATAGTCACGTAAAATGTACACACAGTTACTTGCTGATCTCCATATTAATACCAATCTCATAATATATTTTCTGTCACAGTTACTTATTGCTTTACCAGAAAAAAACCCTCACAACTTGCATCACTGAAAACTGAAAGTTAAGCTCCTTGCTAGTGAAACCTTTAAATTCTAGGCAGCAAGATCAATTCTTCTAGTTTGAGAGGCTGCATTATACCACAGGAAGGGAATAATTAATCACATATAAAAATATCAGCAGATAAAAAGACTTGGTTGAACTTACAGATTTGTTCTTTCTTTAAGAAAGAAAATATTAGACTTAGGAAATGCTTCGCTCTCTGGATGACATTATTCTCTTGAAAAATGCTGCAGGTGATAGGTAAGCATGTAGCAGCTATTTTGGGGGTGGTAATGAGCAGTGGAAATTAATACATTTTTCATGACTTGTCTCCCGCACTGTAGGTTAATGGAGTCGATAGTGTCCCTTTGTTGTAGAACCACATCCTGTCTGGTTGCAAAGGATGGGATGATTAGCCAAGTCTTGTCTCTCTGACTTTCTTGTCAAGACAGGAGCTGCTTCGTGCCATGCTGCCTGACAGCATTGCTCAAAAGCTCTTCTGTCACATGTCCTCCTTTCTACCAAAGGCACTGGCTCTCTTTCTGAGGGGTCAAGATGAATGTTAGACTCTATGAAATCTGAAGGTGTTTTTTGGACGTGGTTTTAACGACTTCTGATGTCAGTGCTTTTACCACGGTCTGCTGGTAACAAACAGTTGATGCAAAACGCTGGCATCTATTTACCTTACTTCCGTGTCAGGCATCTCTGATGTTTCTTTTGGGTGCTTACATGGTCAAAACGGACGGGTACTGAAGGTGGTAAATTTGTAACATCTTTACTGAGGTTGAAAGGCAAGTTGCTATACGCAGAATTATACTAGAGGTTATTTGCATGTAATATTCAAAGAAGAGCAGACTTAAAATTTACTGTCTGCTAATGTTGATCTGTTCTTTTGATTTTGGCAATGTGCTGCGTATGAATCATATTTAATGGCACAGAGAAGGCACTGCACTCTGCGAGGGAATGAGGCCGTGCGTATTGCATCTGTTTGAGTCAGCAGCCAGCGTGTTCTGCTGCAGCTCTTGTCGGAACAGTCTGGAGGTTATTTGAGGGTACGGTGAGTCACGGCGGTGCCTTCTTCACTGATCATTAGTTTACAGGGCGACATGCGTCTCTAGCGCAAACCTCTGTTCATTTGGTTGTATGAAAATGATTTAAAATAAAAAAAGAAAGCGTGATTACTTGAAAAGGAAAAGATTTCTGGTTATAAGGGGGGAAAAACCCTCTACAGTATAAGTATGTCATATTTCTAGGTAGTGAGAGACTCATTTGCAGGTGGAAAGATTTCCTTAATGTGCCCAAGGTCTAGCCATTCCATTTCTATAGGATCTGCACTTCCTTTACATAAAAACACATCTGGCTAATATACCCCTAATACTGTGTAGGAGCCTGAGCTGAGTAGATAGTTCTTTAAGGCCAGAATTTTGTAGGAAGCGTAAGTATGAAATTAATTATGTATTAATTCTGGTTGCAGCCACCTCTCCTGTGCAATTCTGTGAATAACAATGTGAGTATCAAGTCATCCCAGTTTCATATAACCATTATGGGAAAACCTATGAGCAACCGAAGCGGGAGTACTGTAATTTCTCTTGCTAAAGTGGTAAGAGCAGTGAAAGCAGAAAGAGGCCGACTGGGATGAACAAAGCAAAGGGTTGTGTCTCTGAAAAAGCATACTTCCTTTCAGAACTAAAAATAAAACCTGTGAATCCTGAGTACCAAAACTAGTCTACCAAATAATTATGAAGCTCATTTACATAGTCTTTCATCTCCTTCTAGGGACTGGTCTGAACAGTCTTCTGTTAAAAACTGTTCCAGCTTCTGTGGTTGCCTTGCAGCACAGGTTTTTAGGCTCCTTAGCTCAAAAGGCATCTGACAAGGTAGGTTGGTTTTGAGCAAGGTCTTCTGGGTTTGTGCTCTGTGGCAGCCTGCCAGAGTTTCTGGTTCCTCAGTTACTGGGAGGAATGTAGCTGCTTGGCTTCTGAGCAGCGAAACACTTGGTATTCGGTTTTGGAAGCTCGAGAAGATCCTCATCTCAGGCTATCATTTTCTTTTAGAAGACAGTATGTTTTAGAGTAAGAGAATACGTGTAGTTCCAGACAGGTGCCCCCATGCCTGCTGCTCTTTCATTTCCTTCATTGGTTAGTAAGTGAAATATAAAAGTTCAAATTAGACTTGTGATCTCTGTGGGATCAATATACTTCCACATGATGGAGTTTTTGTAATATCAGTTTCCATTTTGAGTTTAGGAGATCACAGACCAACTCACTCATACTTTTGAAGACTTCAGCTTGCAAAGTCAGCCATTGAAAAATGGGAAAACATTTTGTTTTCCTATGTGTGGATGAGGCTGGAGGATTAAGTTGTCTGTGCAAATTTTCAATCCTCTGTTCCTGAACTTTAGAATGTTTTTTACTCTTAACTGAATAAAATTGTAATTAAAGTTGCATGTGTAATGAAAGGATGACAGTATCTATGCCTAATATTCTTTCTCGGTCATGTCTCAAAATTCAACTGGTAGATAATCCACCAGTTTTTCTGTCAACAGTGTAAGATGGTACTTATCTGGAGCCTAGTGATTCACTATGCATTTTCCATCATTCTCAAACTCTTGAGTATTTTTAAATTTTAAATAATGCAGATGATGTATCTTTATTCTCCCTTCTGCCCATTGCCCTGCACCTAGTGCTGGGAATTGTCCAGAACATGCTTGTTCCTAAAAACCTGAAAAATTTACTTAATAGCTAGGATGGGTAAAAGACAAATGAAAAAAAAATTACTGTGGAGTTCTACAAAATACCACGGTGGAATATGTCAGAGAGCATTACATGAGATCTAATTTAATAACTGTAGCTGAGACATAGTTGATTAAATTCTGTGTTATGTGAATTACTTTGGAGTGTCTTTTAGTTATTCTGCATAAAAGTACTTTAAATACTTAAAAAAAAAAAATTCTGAGTATGGATTTTTACTGTATTTTTGTTGCACTCCAAAAAAAAAAAAAAAAAGCTAAGCAGATAGTATCTTGATGCATGGTATATTAAATGTTAATCAGGAATTGAGTTCTTCCGTTCCATCACTGATGTGATAAAAATAGAAATGATCAGGTATCTCTTTAATATAAGCATCACTTTTTTTAATGTTTACTTTAGGTCAAGAGTTATATAAGGCTTATTCCTAGCACTCCTCAAACATAATTTCTGCTCTACTTTCTAATGCCTGAAATAGTTTTCTGGTTAAAAAGTATTAATTATGAAGACAGCTATACCTTGTTTTCCTCCTTTAGAAAATTTCATGTCAATAATGCTGTGTGTTCAGATGAAATTGAAGTCAATTGATTGTTTTATGCCAGTTTATGCCAGAATCCAAACATACTTTGAAAAGAAAAAATATCTTTATTCTCCAACAGTAGCTTTTAGTATAAACTACAATACCTGTGTCTCCCTTTCTGTCCAAAAGGGATTTGTCGATAGATGCTTGATGGGTTGTTGTTGCCATTAAAAATGTGCTCTTACAATCTAGAACCTTATAAATACTGTCTTTAAATGTTCAGGAAACATAAAGGAAATTTTTCTGTTCCTTGGCTGAAGTGTATAGGGGTCTTTTGTATGATCTTGAAAATAATATCAGTGTATCTTTCTCCTGCTCACTCTGCATTTTTACAAGCTGCTTTGTTGGCAAACATCCTTTTGAACAGCCTCAGGAAGTATTTTCCTGTGAAGTTCACCCAAGGCAATGACTCAAAATGCTGTTTTGGTGTTTGTGCAGGACACCAAGGTGAGATTTATCAACACAAAAAGATTTTGTGAAATAAAATAATGAAACTGGAAAAAGTATGGCTTTTTCTGTGGTAAGAGGTGTGGATTTGTGATGGTCTAAAGATACTATGCGCTTGCAGATTTCCTCGTTGTAACTCAACTCATCAATTGGTCTACTATTTTTTAATAGTTGTATCTTTTGATACTCTCTCTCCCTATAAGCCTTGTCTTGCTAATGTTTTCTTCTAATACTTTGTAAGACTATGAGAATTTTACAGTAAATTTAAATAAAGCTTTTGTACAGCAAAAATTATTTCAGTTTTTTAAAATGCATAAAATAAATGCATTAAAAATGTTCATCTAAGCCATCTTTTTAACTACTGACAGTAACAAGGGAATTAAAACCGTTACTACAGCCTTCTTTCTCAGATAATGTAGATCGTTACAAATACAAGCTTGTGTCAGGACCCTAGACTGTCAACTTAAAATGTTTTGTTATTTTGGCTTGTACCCATCTCCCAAATGAGGCACACATTGATTTCATACAAGTGTTGACAGTGTCAAGTACTAATGGAAACACAATGTTCTGGTAGATCAGCTGTTAATCTAAAATAAAATTATTTCTAATTTCAAATTGTTATGAACTTGAAATTCCATAAAATGAAGAAATTCCTTTGTCAGACTCTCCACTTTGATGTAAGCCTCTCTGTGAAGCTCTTTCATTCAGAAATGCATTGATTGCATTTAAAAAAAATATATATTTTGGTAGTGGAATACCACTAGACCTCTAAAATAATTAAGTCTAAATGCACACTTGATTGTTTACCAAGCATTTTAGCATCATTCTAAAGAGTAGACAGTGGACATATGCCCTTAATTGACCTTAACTATGACTCGCTGTTTCCATCTTGGTTTTGGCTCTAGTGATCAGTTGAATAGCAGCAAGCAACAGAAAAAGAATAAGGACAAAGCAAAACCAAAAATTATGTCACTGTAGAAATAACAGCGCGTGTCTACCTGGCATAGTGAATGCAGTCGGGTTACCTCAAGGGTTGTATAGTAGAACCGTAAAAGTAAAGAGGACCAAAAGAAAATAGCGAGTAGGTAGTAACTTCTCCTCAGGAGTCTTAAACGGGCTTGTGTTCTCTAGCTTGGAAGAGGGCTGATGGTGGGGGGCAGACTTTTGTGTGGCGCTGAATGCTATTGAGGTAGCACATCGAAAATGGTTGCCTTCAAGTACCAGTGGATGCCCAGTGAAACATTGGAACAGCAGGTTCACAACAAGCAAAAGGAAGTACTTTATCCACAAAGGGAATAATAAAGTTATTGCCACGTTGCCCTTGCTGCTGAATGCTGTGCTACGGTGCTGAAAAAACGTACGTGGATACAGCAAGCGGTTATGCTGACTCAGGGAGAGGACGATGAAATAGGATGCGGACTCTGGCTCAGGAAGTTGGTCCGTAAACCGCTGTTTGCCAGTAGCTGCTAGATCATTCTGTGTGCCTCTTTCCCTTTTCGGGGGTGGGGAGGGGGTTGAAGTGTGTCTGGGGGAATTGCTGAAACCAGGTAGTGACCTAGTCTGACCGAGTATCACTGCTCGTATTCTTCTGAAGGAAGAGAGGAATAACAGTAGTTAGCTGTTCCTTCTGCTGTTATACACTACTCGGACAAGATTTTGTCAGCTAGCTTCTTTAGGAAAGATTTCTTTTTTTCCCTTTTAGGTTTCTGATTTTTTTTTCTCGTAACATCCTTCGATGTGGTTTAGGGAGCTATACGTGTGGTCAGAGAGGGAATTACGCTGTTCCATTTTGACATGCCTTTTTCAAGTCTTTTTCTGCCCTCTTGGAAGTTTCTCTTTATACCCTCTTGTGCCCCTGCATTAAAGTGAACAACTCTCTCTAGTGATTTCATCCTCCTCAATGAAGACAGGATAGACGATGTTAATAGCACGAAGAAATGAAGCTATAAAGTCAAATTTCTGAGCCTTCCCAGTTTTCTTTCTTTCCCCTTACTAGCATCAGAAGTTGATTCGCGTTGCTTCAGGAGCCGCCGCCTGGGCTGTAAACTACCATTGCTCTCCCCAGCCCCCTCGTGACCATCCCAGCTTTAATTCCATAGCATCAGCTGCCATATGTGGCCGTGGGTATTTTGTCAGCCTAAAGGATTTCTTACCTAAGACTTCAAAGCGTGGCATGTATCTGAGAGTGGCTTTCTGACAAGTAAAAGTTTCATCCAAATCTTCTGTGACCAGTTAGAAGTATACTTTACCAGAAAAAAAAATTACATACAGCAAGACAAAATAATCCGTAGTTTTTAGATTGTGATTTTCATGGTTTTGTCAGGAAATCCATGTAATCCCTACATTAGGGTATGGTTTATTCTGGACTTTGGAAATGCAAGGTAACTTTTATTTTCTAGCCTGAATTAGTCTATGCAAGAACAAAAACAACAAACCCAAACAATAAAGTCGTTACTGAGGTTTAGCTTCAAAGTCGTCATATCTCAGCTTAAGCGGACCACTTACACGTCTGTGAGGCACAGAGATAAAACCAGTGTTTCATCAGCTCCCTGATGGCCTTGGGCACACAGAGCCTCATCAACCTTGGGCACTTCGTATGAAAGAGTCTTTGGTTTCAATGTACAATTATCCAGTGAAGAGAAAAATGGAGCTACTTGAAGACAACTTCCTGCCATCAGTCCCTGTTAACAGACGTGGGCAATCAGCTGCTTTGCAACCATTGGAAAGAGCAAAAAAATTAGTGGGGATGCCAGATGAAGAAGGTACCGGCTAACCTAGTCACTGCGTTAGCTGTGACAATGGCTTGCCAAAAGAAGGCATGAAATCTCAGGTACTGAGAGGATTGATACGAGGAAGCAATTTTTACTTTTGCAAAAAATCAAAAGTTCAGGGTAGTACAATAACATGATACTGCCACAAAGTTTCCTGAGTAAAGCCTTTTGTGAGCTGTTTTCAAGGAATGGTAGTCTATGATCTTCCTATATGCGTTTGTTGGCAGTCGTCTTCAGCATTCATCTACCCACCTGAATGTTTTCAAGTAACAGGAGTAAGGATTAAGCTTTTATGTTGTAGGTCAGTATTTTGAAGTCTTGGCTATGAGATATAAACTGAGAGGTGACATAGGCAGTCCTCAGTTACACTTCCATACCTCAGAAATCCCCACACAAATTTGAGCACCCGTGTTGAAGTTGTACACTGGGAGTACTGCACAGCACCTGAATCCCACTTCTTCATTTAAACACAGATGTTCTCTCTCAAACGTACCATGTTTTCACTGGTTAGGGTTTTACGGCTGTTATGGTGGAGGTAAACAAATTTTCATCACCTCAGGTGGGTACACATGCAAATGCAGAGACATTCAGGTGAGCCCCAAGCTGTCTCCCGTGCCAGAAGCCGGGCTGTGCAATTCATGCAGGGATCTGCAGGCTACTGCAGCGTGTGCACCGAGATCAGCAGCACTGGTTGAACTATACCAGGCACTTAAAATTTCACACGTACAGTAAGTAAACATGCCACCTGGCATGCTTTGTGTTTTCTGATAGTAGCGTGGATGTTTTGACAGCAACTCTGCATGTTGAGTCCTGTGATTAAAAGCTGCTTTTTTTCAGCCCTGCCTGGAGTTGCCTTTGTCAGAGCATTTCTCATGTTTGAGGCTTCTTCACAGGGCGATTATCTTTGTGGGCCTGAAAGAGGTTACTCTGAACTTAGAGAAACGTGAAGGAGTGATGCAGGTAGTGCTTTGGTCTGCTACATCACACCTGCAGTTTTGAGGAAGGCAGAATATTTATTTTTTTCTTTTAATAATTCTGAAAAAAAAACCCCTCATGTTTGGAAATGAAGTCCTGAAACGTGGTGTGAATGTAATAAATACAGGGACATCTGCTTGCTTCTTCAGAGAAGCAGAAGCAGTAGACTGGGAAGTTGTAAGAGGAACCATATACTGCAATAAAAGAGTAAATGCCAAAACACATGACTTCTCAGGGAGCCTTGCCAGCACCAGTCCAACAGAAGACTTCTTGTAGGAAAAAGAAGTGTGCAGTTGCTTACCAGTTTAGCCCAGGACTTCCTGGCCTTTGCGATAAGGTTAAGATTTCCTCACATCAAAAGCGTGCTAGTAAAAAGGATGTGAATTTTTGCTACTTGCAAACAGAGGAGGGCTGCTGATATGTTTAACATAAGGGCCCCATGATGCTGTCTCTGCTTCTATAGGAGAGAAGCATTTGCTAAGGCAGTTTTAGGGACCTAGAGCAGCTTGTGACCCTACGGTGATAAGCAACAGCATCAGAGCCTGGCTGTCACGCAGGCTAGGCCTGCTGGAGCAAATGATGCAGAGCAGCACGGCAGACGGGCAGGGTGCCATGCCCTCACCGCGCGTGCTCTGCGCATCTTCTCTGGGCTGCTGCTGTCTCGTCTTCCAGGCGGGAGCGCCCAGTGGTGGTGGGAGCTCCTCGGGAGCACGCCTGGCATGGATCTCTTGTGAGTGTGCGGTTGGTGTTCCCAGTGCCACACAGGGCTGAGTGGGGGGGTTTTGTTCCTGACTATGCTCTGGCACTGAACTAGCAGGCTCGTGCAGGCACAATTGCGGTTCCTTCAGCCTGGCTCTAAGGAAATGTAAATACACTGGCTACATCAGCCAGCCGGTTCCGCTACCTTTACGTTATGAGCAACTCTAATGTAAATAGATGAGTTTCATGGGTAGACTCTTGCCAATGTACCACAATTGTTTTAAATCACTTCTGTTAAGAGCAAGAAAGTAGGTAACCTACCGCTAAGGAAAATAATCTGAGACAGAAGTTACTTTCTAATTGCTTATCATACAAATGTATTTACATGGTAAGCTTATTTATACAGTACGTGCAAAAAAAATTAATCTGGTTACTTCTTTGCAGACCTACGTTAGGTCAGATCTTCGTGTAGGAACAGATCTTTTTCCAGGCATGCTTTTCTGAGAAGCATCTAATCATACTGAATGCTCTTCAATATAACTTATCTTCTTTTTCTTAATCTATTATGGGGAAAAAAAGTAAGTTACTCATTCACATACATGAGCTTTCGCTAGCTAAATTGATACTATAACACAATAGGCCTTTTATTTTAATAAGTGCAAGGATCTTCTGCATAATTTTTTCTTACTTCAACAATTAAAAAGTTAACATTTACTATAACTTGGTGGTACCTAGAAGAAAACATATTATGGAATAATTTTCTTTTTAAAAATAAACCTAATGCTTAGTTTAGTAAGTTTTGATTGGTCCCATTTCACCCCTTTGCTTTGTAAATATGAGCTTTAATTAACAAACATGAATGTCTCTGAAACTGATGGTCCACTTTTAGTGTGGGAAAAACTATAGTAATTTCAGATGTCCCAATGTGGTAACTGTTGTCAAAACAGACTACCCATGGGAAACTTGGTATAAAAATCTGTTTTCTCTGGATTAAGTGCTGCCCTTCGCTGAAGGCTGTACAGACTTCAGAGTTGATGGCTGATACCCTCTAAAATTCAGTACTTTGTGCTGTGGAGAATAATGCTCATTGTTCTAATGCAAGGGTGTTTTTTCCCCCAGCCAGCTGTAATAATATGGTAGAGGTAGAAATAGCTTTCGTTTCCAACTAAGAAGTCCATTTAAACTAGTCAACCAAACTGGATTAGACCATCAGCTATTGTTAGATGGTTGAGGTAGCCACAGAAATGTACCTTTTGGCAAAATAAACTGTTTCTAAAACATAGAGAAGTCTCATGGAAACCTTCATGGGGAGGTTGTTTGGTCAAGCGCTCCTTTTCCCCGCCGGAGTGTGGTTTTGCTGCCGACGCGGGAGGTAGGGGAGAGAGGGACAGGTTCCTGGTTCAGAGCGAGGAGTAATGAAAACTGCTCTGAAGCGGACGGAAGAGGATCTTGAAACTGGGCTTCTCTTTTCAAACATCGGCATTCCTCTATTCCACTGCCTGCTTGTGCAACAGGCAGAAAAACTAACAAGTCATTCGGTAGATGTTAGAGCTGCAAAAGTTGTCATAAAACAGTACTGATTTTCAGACAGAAATTGTTTAATATGTTAGCAGATGTCTTTTGCTAATATATGAAACCTGAAGGAATCCAGACTGTATAAAATTCAGGAATACCCCCCCAATCCAGCCCAGGGGGCATGGAGAGAAGCTCTGGAGTAAATGCTTAAATGGCTGTTTTGCACATAATGCAGAATCTGGTTTGAGTGCTCCTAATAATCTCTATGTTGAACTCGCCTATCAGCAAGCTGAAATTCAATTCTTGCTCATGCTTTTTAATTCCTGAAATGATAGGCAAAATATATTAAAGTATATTTATCTGAGCTGCATCCCTTAGGAAGCATTCATAGACATCAACCTTTTTGTATGGAGCGTCCTCCTCTTGCATGAGAGTTTGGTTTCAAAAACGTTGCTGGGGAAAAATAAAAGAAGAAAAAAGTTAATTCATTGCACTTTTACAGCTGCCTTGAATGTGGCCTGTGAGTACCCACTGCATTCTCTGGTAAGGAGCCGTGGTGAAAGGGGTGCCGGCGCGCCACGGTTGCTGCGCTCTGGCTGGCTTCTGCTTTCCAGCCACATGGCTACGAAGCGGTACGTGGAAGCGCGGCCGTGCCTCTGCTTCCTGCTGCGCTCCTGCTAAAAGTCAGGTTATGGTCTGCCTTCTGCGGCACGGTACCTCCCCAGCAAAGTTTGCGTGACTGTATATATATTTTTTCTCTTGCCAATCCTGATCAAACTACTTTGGTCCTTAAAACATAATTTTTTTTTTTGAGTTCTCTGTTTGGAAAAGCTAGATCATGCAGCAGAATGCCAACTTCAATAAAGTATGCGTTTTATATTATCAAAACTATTATAATCTAGAGTTCAGTGGGATGTGTCTGTGCATCATAGAGACAGCACTTTTGAAAAAGGTCTAAATTTTTACATGTGAGAAGTAGGGCTGCAAGGTACTACCAGACCGGAGAACAAACAGGATGGGTTTCACCTTTTCTCTAAAATAATCGTGTCTGAAAGAACGTATACCGAAATGGACGTTGGCAGGACGGTTTAGCAAGAAGGCAGACAAGTATTTCAGAAACTTGGCGATGTTCTGCTAAATGTTTAAACACCTGAGTAACAGGTCAGTTCCTCTTCGTGCCTACATGGCCGAATGTTAAGATTACATGCGTGTTGCATACCATTGAGAATTACATTTTTCCGGCCTAATTAATTGTTATGTTCCGGTCTCATGGCTAATTCAATATATTTTATATTAATGCTTTTTCCCCTCCTATTGCATATGTATGAATCAAAGTAGTTTCTAATATGAAGTCCATCACACTTTGCATAGCACAGCTTTTTTGAGTACTGCAGCTTTGCTCAGCAGGTTGTATTTTTTTCTACTTATCTGTCCTAGAGGATCTGGTGTCTGGTTAAAATTGAAATGAAAATAAATTGGATGTATTTGGAATGGAACATCTGGAGTTGCTGGATGTTTTAGATACTAAATAAATGAGTTAGGGTCACCTTGACTATCTTTTATAAATGCAGACTGGGAACATTTCAGTGACAAAATGAGATGAAATGAAAGGCAGAAATGAAGTAGGAGTAATTTTCACTCATAGAGTCTACTTTAAAATACTGCGTTTCACTTACAGAGGATCAGCTTTCTAAGGTCTGTGTCAGTGACCAAAAGTAAAGGAGTAACTGAGGTATAACAGAGTTTGGGGGGGGGAATGCAATGGAAGAAAAATCCTCAATATTTTTGTGAAATAATAGGTGGAGTAAAGCTTGCGGAAGAGCTAATATATTTTATTGGACTGACAGATACAGAACGAATTAAACTGCTAAGCTTTAATAATGCAAATTCTTCTTCAGTTCTGAAATAGAAGTGTCAATCTTCATCCTTAGACCTTAATAACTACAATACTACTACTATAACAGATATCTGGTGTCATTATAATGTTTTAATTCATTTCTGTTTGAAAGGTCATAAATAAAAAGCTGATAATGGAATGAATAGCTTTGTCCTTTTAATTTCTTTAAAGATCTAGAACTTAACTAGTTAAACTTCACTGTCCAATTTCATGTCTCCCATCTTCTACAAGATTAGTTTTAATTTTGATGTTATAATTACATTTGATACTCATCGTCATTGCATATAAATTTCTTTCACTTCCCTCTCTTTTGCCACCCATACTCGCGTTCAGGAGCTTCTGTACCAACTTCGTGTGAGTTCTTTTGCCCTTCAACTGAAGCACGTTACTATCCTCAAAAGAAAGGTGGTACTTCTAAATATAGAAACCTAATTTAGATTCTGCTATGACAACTAGCGGTCCATTTCTTTTTCATTACAATGATGAGGTATTTATTTCTGAAGCCCATTGATAGGTTACTTAAGTCATCTTTTAGCTTGAAGGCGGAGAAAAAGTTGCCAATAGGGGGGAAGGCACAATTCTTGTAAATATACTTGAGTTTGAGAGATCTTCCATAGCTAGAATATCTCTGTTCCATCTCCCTAAACTGGATAGGTATTTTCTTCTATCATTAAAACCACTATTATAGCCACTTAATACAAAGCGTCTTTACTTCTGCTGAAATAAACTTAGAACCGTGGATAGATTTTTCTTTATCTCCTTTCTTTTCAGGATTAGTAGACTTACAGAGAAACTCAGGTATAACTTGGTTATAGAGAAACTTAGAGAGAAACTGTTTCAGAGACTGAATAATGACTGGGGGAAAGAAATGAAACATTTCTATGCAGGTATGCCAGAGTCATTTTTTTCATAAGCAAAGGTAGTTATAAAGGTAGCTATGCTTCTTTCTCAAAAAGTTCTTACCTTCTATGTTCATTGGAAAACATCCCCACTTCTTTTTTGTACCAGAACAGGTTGGGGGGGTGGGGGAAGGTTATGGTTTTTGCTTTTTATAGGCCAAATGGCTATGTGATTCACAGCTGGGATTTTTGACCAGAAATGGGTCATTCATTTTATAGATTCTCCTGAAGTAATTCAATGTACGATGTTACAGCACTATGAACTGAGGGGGTGGGGGGGGAAGTGTCCTAGAGATTTAGTGCTTGCCCTGTTGTCTAGCTCCATTTGTGGGTCTTGGTCTGAAAGAGCTCCCTTTCAGAGGAAAATAAAAACCTGTCAGTGAGAGTTACTCTTTTGTTCCCTCAATGCCTAGCTAATGTAAAGCTTTTTCTTGTTACTTTGGGGGTGGGGAAGGGAGTAAAGTTCTTAAAATCATTTTACAGATATGAGAATACAAAGACCAAAGGGAGGCTTCATTTTTAAACTTCCATCCATTGCTTGCTTTATATCTTGAATAAGCACAGCTTGAGGATATCTTAAATAGGGGTAAAAAAACCCCAGACTTTTGAATAGTCCTAGATTTGATGCTGTTATCTGATTTATTGATAGCTTTGTATCAGTTATGCCTGGCTTGTTGGGCCAAAAAAGAATGATTTAATTTAAAAAGTCAATTGAAATACTGTTACAAAAAATTGAACATGATTAGGAGAATAAAAAAAAAAATATATACTGGAGCTATACTAAGTTCAAAGGCAAAAAAAAGGCAATATTCCTCATCCTCACGTAAGCATGCTGTATCTTGCAAATGGCAGAAGCACTCAGAAGTGAGAGGGGCCAGGAAAGAGAGGAAGGTGTCAAACAGAACACCATATGGGGAGAGTGTGGAGAGTACACGGGTGATTTCTGCTTTGACACTGTTGAGAACAGGGAGTACTTTTAGAAATAAAGTACCCCTCCTTCTAGTCGATTTGGGGAAGGGGAGGTCCCCAAAGGAGGCCTGTTTTCAACGATGGAGAGAAGGTAGTGAGGTAAAGAAAAGCTTAACTCCTCAGTTTAGCATTTAGTACTCAAGGATTTTACAGAGCAAAGCTCTGTAAACCGCCGGTTGGCTGGTTGGTTTTGTGGCCCAGGTACAAACAAAGCAGTACGTCGTCTTGGCGGAAAACAGAGGCATGTTGCATGGGGTTTGTAGGTGCGTTTCCAGCTTCCAGGGGGGATGTGTGGTGGTAGTACACAGAGCTTTCTATTCTTGTTAATCCATTGCCAGCTGTTGTGGTTCTTTTCCTGCGCCCTGTGCCTTCTCCTCAGTTTACATCTTCCTTTTCCTTTAGTGCTGGGTGCCAGCAATGGGGGACACTTTCTGTTCTGATTTCTGAGGCCACGGCCCTTGCTAGTCAAGAACAGTGATTGCCAGGAAAGGAAACAGCCCTTTGCTTGCAAGCATTTCTCAGTTAAACATCTGTGAACTCTAATTTTTTTTTTGTTTTTGAGGCCTCTAACTCTGCCAAATTTGGATAAGCTTCCATGGGAATAGCCAAGCAGACATCTTTGACACATCCAGTTTGTTATAAAGCATTGAGCTTTTAGTAGAGGTCAACAAAGCCAGCATAGGACCCTTTCCCAGGGGGCTGGGAAGCAAATCTTGTTTCTTGAGGATCAGTGACTAGTGTTTGATTTGAATGTCATTTATGGACAGCATTTGAACTTGAGAGTGAGACTGATTCCTGCTGCTAACCACAGCTGAACTGAATGAAGGGCTGAAGTTCCTCTAGACAAAAGGTTTCAAAAGTCAAGCAGCTGATAAGTAGTTGCTGTGTAACTGGTGACTATATCAAGGGAGTTTAGTGTGTGTCCTTTTTGAAGGCAAGGACGTGAGAGAGAGTTAATAATCAAGGGAGCAGTGGAGGAAACCTGAAAATGGCAGATTTAATAAAGATGGCTAAATATAGTATGCATGAAATCACTAATACAGTTCAAAAGTGAAGAGGGGGGAAAAAAAGGGGGGGGGGGGGAGCGCGAGGCTCAAGATGCAACTGGCGATGAGGCTGGAACCTAAACCAGATCCAAGAATTAAGAGAAGGCTCATGTGGCTGAGGAATTGCAGACTTCTTGGTGGGACTTTTGATGTTGCTGAATGGGAAGATAAGGAAGAATGAGAAAGCTGAGAAAGATCCTGAAGGGATTTGAGTGGGAGTGGGAAGGAAAGACTCCATCATTAGCCTTCATGATAGGATAAATGATAGCAAATTTTCTACCACGGTGGATTACAGATGTGCATACTGTACTGGAGAAGACATAGAATAGATGGTCTGATGATCTTAAGTGGAATTATGGTCCCTGGAGGAGAGAGCCCTGAGGAGATCACTCTGACAGCTAGACTCTGCCCCCTAGTACCTAGAAAAATTGCCTTTAGGGAAGAAGGCTAGTGCAATGGCTGGGAACTTCCACAGAAGGAAAAAAAGCTTTGACCAACCTATGCAACTTCGATTCAGGCTTTAGCTTTCAGCAGAGAGCTGTCGGGCAAACCTTTGTTTCTGTCTCAGCATATGGAGAAGTGCCAGTGGGTAGAAGACTAGCGCTAATTGAGAAGGAAAAGAGCTCCAAGATTAAGGAAAATGATAGTCAGGCATTGCAGCTAGGGAAAGGTTTTCACTGGATAATGGGATGTGGTTACTAAGAAACAACTGAAATGTTGTGTATACATATTGAGAGCCTGGACAACAAAATGGAGAAATCTGAGCTTTTGATAGAGGTGGGGATATAAAACATGTGAGTATCAGACGCATGGTAGAATGCTCTTAATAACTGGACTAGATGTATTTTTAAAGCGCTTTGTGCTGTTCAGAAATAACTGAACAAAAGCAAAACTTGTGCAGTAGTAATTATATGGTAGACTAGAAAAAATACCTTGGTGTAAAAAGGACAGACCGAAATCAGTTTGGCTCAGAATCACTTTGGAGAAAGATGACAGAAGGAGTAAAGAATCTGTTGTTAGCCCCAGGGTTAGACTTGAATAGGGATAGGGATCTCTGTAGTGTTGTTAGATAAATACTGCTTGTTATGAGGTGGTTTACTTTCCCAGGTAGAGATTAGAGGAGAAATGATAGGGCCAAGGTATTCCTGGATGTGATTGCTGGCAAGTTTCTTCCTTAAACTAGTCACTGAACCAACAGGAAATCAGTGTTGCTTCAGACTTCATTTTGAAAAGCAATGAGGATATTCTAGAAAATAATTTTGGATTGAGGATTCAGTTTCACTTTATGCTTAATCAGCTGCTGAAAGAGCTGGCTTCACTCTTTCTGCCCCCGTCTAGCTGATCCTAGCAGTCACACGGCCAAGGCGTGAGTTCCACCAGCAAGGTGACTTGAGAAAATGAGTCAGTCGGGGTGAGGGAAGAGCTCTGCTGGATCAGGCTGCCCCGGGAGGCAGAGCCAGTGCTTGGGGCTGGTGAGGCTTCGGAACCTCCCTTTCAGTGGCAGTTTACAGTTAGTCAGGTTAAGTGGAACCTGAAATTGCACCCTGAGTAATCATGAGTTGATTCGGTTTGAAATATGTGGAAGAATAGAGGGAAGTTGGTTTGGAATTTAGGTTTTGAAACTTAGTGGCAAATTTAAATAAGCAAAGCTGATCGCAGGTGTAAGGAGCCTGAGGACTCAGTTTCATGAAGTCAGAGATACGTAAATTTGGTTGGAAACTGAATCCCAAGTAAGCATGAGTTCTCCCGGTCTGCAGACCAAAATGGATGAATATCCAGCTTGAAGATATATAGTAAGACTAATGCAGGAATCCTGTGAGCGGGGGGGGGTGGGGGGGGGGGGGGGGGGGGGGGGGGGGAAGACTTAATTCCAATTTCTTTGTTTCTAAAAGTTGAATTTGATCTTGCAAATGATGTGAATACAACTAAAAAGCAGCAGCTTTTGTATGGTGAGAAGGCTAGAGAATAACAGTAATACGCAACTAAAACATTAAATATCTTTGGCTTAATTGTCAGTAAGGGTGATGATAACTACAGAGGAAAAGGCAAGATGTATAATGAGAATAAGAGAATGGAAATTACTACAACCAGAAGGAACTTAAGGACTGTAAAATACTCAGACCAAGAGAAATTTCCATCTCAGAATTAGGAAAGAATTAGTGCTGATTGTAACTTTTTTAGCTAATCTTTCCTTCAGGGTGG
Organism: Phoenicopterus ruber ruber; assembly: GCA_009819775.1. NCBI lineage: Eukaryota > Metazoa > Chordata > Aves > Phoenicopteriformes > Phoenicopteridae > Phoenicopterus > Phoenicopterus ruber. Next base: position 6,745,655 of record CM020221.1, read on the forward strand.
TACCAATGATAAGAGAAAGCAGTGCCAACATAAAGAGGAGGAAGGGAAGAATTATGCAAGCAATTAAAACACTGTCAATTTGCCCTCACAATATGTAAAGCTTTGGAATGCATTTTTTTTAAAAAAAAAAAGAATAATCAAGGACTTGGGATATTAAAGAAAATGAAGTAAAACACAATATACCTACTTTAAAGAGCGAATTCTGGTGACCCAATACCTGTCTTTCAGACGAATTAATTTTCTAGACAAGGCGGGCCAGCCTGTGGCCTTCAGGTCAGGCATGATCTGTGAGAACCTTTCCCAGGGTCCGCAGGTAAGTCTTCTCATTCAGCTCCATTGGTAGGAATCCACAGTGCGGGTGGGGGAAGCTGGTACCTCACAGCTCTCGAGAGTGCCAGAATATTGCTGCCAGGGAGCGAGGTCTTGAGACGCTTCCTTTTGCATTGCGGCCCCCAAAGGACCAGCAGTTTGTAGCTGTTGAGAGAAACCACGAGGTAAGTGATGTTGGTCAGAGAGGCAGATGGCATAATAAAAGCAGACTTAAATATAGCATTAATTTGGGCATGTGTTTCTAAATGCTGTTTTGTTTGGGAGAGGTAAGTGACCCTGCAGATACTCTAGAATCATAAGACTGAAAAAGACCTTGAGATCATCTAATCTAAATTAAGGCCATTAAAACTTGTTATGTCTGCTACAGAGATTAAGAAATTATTCCTTGTAGCATCCTGTTTTCATAGCTGGAGACACACCCAGCTCTGTTTTCCCCTCCCAGTCTCTTCAGTCTGTATTCATCCATAGTATTTTCCAAAACTGTGCTCATTTTATTGCTCTCTTTTGAGCACACACCTGTCTTGAAGAACAATATCCAAAAGTCTGCTCACTTTGTAGTACTCCAACTGAGGCTTTATGAATGCTGAAGACCGGTTGTACTAACGTTCATGTGTCCCAGTATTGTGTTTCCATTTTTACAGCATGATACTGTGAACTCTTGATAGTTCATACATTGAACATAACCTCTCTCTTTTTCAGTGGAACTTCTTGTTAGCCAGTTGTTTGCCATTCAGTATTTCTGCTGTTGACTTCTCCTCCCTACATGAAGTGTTTTGCATTTCATCTTTTTTTCTCAGAGCATTTTTCCAGTTTGTCTTTTTGTCCTCCAATATAATTTGCAGTCCCACCAAGCTGGTTGGTTGTCAATTTAATAAACATAGTCTCTGTTCTATCACCTGGGTCACTAATGAAAATAGTGAGTAAGAGCAGACCCGGTGTAGGTGACTTTGGGAACTCCATTCTAGATATATATTTTGACAGTGAGCTACTGATGTTTTCTGAATGTGGGGGTTTTTTGGGTTTTTTTGGTTTGTTTTTGTTTTTTTCTTGATACAGATCCACATTAGTTTCATTTGGGTCTAATCTCTAGCTTGTGTACTTGAGTATCATAGAAGGCAGTGTCAAGAACCTTATTTAAGTCAGGATATAGATCTGCTTCTCAAATCTACTCTTCTCTGTGAAAAGGAAATTTGCTTCAACATAATGTATTTTTGAATTCATGCTGGCTTTTACTCGTTGCTTTGTTTTAAGTGTTTACAAATAGACTGGTTATATCTGCTCTGTGTTTCTTCCCCTTAATCATGGACTATTCTTGTCATCAGCACCTTGAAAAGCTACATCATGGACCCACTTGAACAAAAAGGCTGATCAGCTTTGTTCTGAGGCAAGAAAATGCGTTAATATCATTCATACAGACTTCTGTAATGCGTTCCACAGTATGTCAGTGATGAACAATCAGAGGAAGACAGGGATTAGTAGCATGAACAGTAAACGTAGATAGGAATTGGCTTATAAGACGTTAGCTATGTGGTGTTGAAATAGGTGGAGCAGTGTAATGGTGAAATAGGTCTGGCTACCAATAGTTGTTCACACATTTTGGGAATGACTTGCTTAGTGTTTTCACTAAAATGTTTGGACTACTTGATTAAATCCGCAGATGGTACAGAATAGGAGGAGCCCTTAACACAGAGGATGAGGAGGTTTTATGCAACTAAAATTGAATGTCTTTGAGAAATGAAGTAATAGAAATGGAACAAAACCTAACTGCATAAAACACAAAGTGGTGGATTTAGGAGCAGATGGCAGATGAAGAGGAGAGCTTTTCCAGTGGAATCACTGGCATGGAGAAGGTCCGGGCCTTCTGGCCAGTCAGAGGAGGACTGTGAACCTGCTGTGTGACATCGAGATGATCACAGGTGTGACTCTGGGACGCGTGAGACGTATCTTCCCAGAATAGAGGCATGCTAGTGTCCCCATACAGCTGCCCCCGAGAGTGCTTTTGAACTAACATACATAATTCCAGTCAGCCATGGTGGAGAAAGATAAATTCAAACCCAACAGGATACAGGGGAGGATCATGAGGATAACCAGTGTGTAGAAGTACAATCGAACACAAGAGACTAAGTGGGAGTAGATAATGAAGGCTAGTAACATTGTCACGTATGCTAGTATGGGAGGAATGAGGGAATGTAATTAGTGCTATAAATAGATCTTGGAGGTAAATACTGTCTGATACACTATACAAGCAGATCCAGAAGATCCTCAATTCACAATACAGGCCTGAGACACAAAATTGAAAAAAGGCAGAGGGGTACATCGCTTCTTTCTAACATACCAGTAAGTTTGAGCTTGGAAAAGAAACGCATTTCACATTTAGTGGGAAACTTAGAAGTGAGACATATTTGTGTGACCTTTCAGGGACCCGAGAGAAAGGAGATGAACAAGATCTGGATCATTTCGATTTTATCTTTAAACTCACAGCTGTCACAGTTTGAAGATGAGTGAATTTATAAAAAGCGGAAAACTTGTTATCTCAGAGAGAAATACTTTCAACACCATCTGTCCTGTGTTTTCCTGAAAGGAAAAAAAAAAGTGTTTGTCCATCAAGGTTGCTGCTGGACAAGCGTGTAGGAGGGCAGATGCGAGAATCTAAAAATAACGCGGGGGGGGGGGATCCATTATGATATCTAGGTTATTTTCTAATTTGCTTACTAGATAGACTAATGGTGTTTCAACATTATTTCAGCATTATCCTGATGCTGGGATATATTGACTAAAACCCCGTCTGTTCCATCAAACTTTTTATTATCAAGTGTAAACTTTTAACCTCAACTTCTTGGTGGTTTATGCCTATAAGATTTTTGTCTTTGAGAAGTTCTCCCAAACCTTTTATACTATAGAGTCAGGAATCAAACCAGTGTATTAGCAAGTGCATCTCAGTGTAGGAAGTCTGACAAAGTCACAATATGATTATAAAACAATAATAGCAGGAAAAAATGCTGCTCAAGAAGGTTAAAAGGTATTTCTGTGTATAGTCTGAAACTAGATTGTATCTCTCCCTGCTTACATGACACATGAAGGTGAGGTGAACAATCTGATATTTTTATTTGAGGAGTATATACTGGCATGTTGTCTCAGTAAGGTGGAGCTTTTCACAAAGATAATTAAAACACAATGCATCAATGTTGCTTTAATATTTGTCAGTGTTGGGAAATACGAAAATATTACTTTTAAGATAACATATGCTTAAAGGATGTTTAGGATATAAAAAGGATGTATCACAAAACACAGAGAAATGTCCAAGTACGACCTTACTCCCAACAAGCTGGGACCAAGAGAGCACAGAGGCACTGAATCCAGAACGAGTAACCCTCTCCTGCCCCAAATGGCCTTTGCCTGTTAAGGGAATCCAGAGATAGCCAGATAGAAAGCCTGCAGAACTGGCAAATGGGGTTCCTGATTTTTTGGAGACAGTGGAAGTAGAGAAGGAGGGAGGAATAGAAGCTGTAGCCTTTTAACTATTCACAAAAAACCCCCCAACATTCTGAATATATTGCAAATTGAATGTGCTTATTCCACAGCTGTTATTCCGCTTGACAGTGAAATACACTGCTGTCAGTAAAAGGGAGTAAATGTAAAGACTGGAGGAATGGCCTTGAGGAGTCTTTTGCTTCTCAGAAACAGAATCCAAATTTATGTATAACAACTTCATTCATATGATAATCTGAAGCAGGTATTTCCCTCTTTCAGCTTCCACAGGATGTGTTCTTCTAAAATACTGCTCTCTGTTCTTGATGGTTTTTTCAAGATTTTTATATTTCACCTTTTGTATGTTTTTGAGGCTTTTGTTATTCCAGATAGCTCCAAACAGGAGCTCCTGTTCAACATATCTTTTTTCCCTGATCTCAGCTCTGTTGCGAGAGCCAGTTCTACTCCCCGTAGAGACTTTCTACTTAACTGAGTCGTTACAGCCTACTCAAGTGACCATTTTATAGCATGATGTCAAGAATATGTTGCATGCCCTGGGTGTGGCGTCATATGGGGAGCATTTGATATTACAAGAGTTGCTTGGATACTGTCATAGGGCTGCGGGAATGGAAAATACCGGCACGGGTGCATTCTCACCGCTGCTGTAACGGAGGAAGTGATGCCTGGAGTGAGGCTCCCTCAGAACCGCACCCTGTTTCGCCTCCCATGGAGCCGGTGGCTTGTTTCCAGGAGGCAGCCCTGGACCGCAGTGCCTGCCGGCAGCCTGAGCAACCAGCAAGCCCGAACTGCGGTGGGAAGCTGAGCTTGCCACGGTGAGGATGCACCCCAAGTTGTTTTGGAGAAGAGCAAATAGAAAAATGCAAAATGCAGTCCATTTAAGAGACAGGAAGCTGACTAAGCTGGTGAATAAGATGCCTTAGACAAAGGAAAGAGAGCGGGAGTGGCAGGGCAGAAGAACTGAAAAAACAGCAGAATTGGGGGAAAAAAAAAAGTAGTGCTGTGGAAATCAAAGTTAACAAGGATGTAGGGGGTGAGATGGGAAAAGGTGAGGCAGGTATTTAAGCTCTGGGGAATAAAACCAGAACAGGACTTTATGAAAGGTAGATCTGGGTGACTCTCAGGAAGCGAGATGTGCTTCAGAGAGGCAATTGGGAACGTAGTATGAGAGGGGCAGGAAACAGTAGGAGGGTGAAAGGTGGAGTCCTGTTCTGTAATGGACTTCAGTTAGTGGGAAGTATGAGAAGGAGGCAGTGCCGAATGCTGAATCAGAAGAGCAGCAATTCCGTGGATTTAAGAAGCCCGAAGCTGATGTTCACCATCAGGTTATTTTTCTGGAGGTGAGGCTGGAAGGAGGCCGGGTAAATGAATGTTACATCCAGTAAGTTCAGGGGGAAAAGGATGCAAGAACATTGTGAATGTTGGCGATAGGGTTGGAAGAAGAGAATAAAGCCAAGAAATGAGTTGGAGGGAGTTTGGCATTACTGTGAGGGAAGCAAGAAGGCTGGAGAAGCGTGAATACTGAAAAACATGGATGGCACCCAAGTTAAAAAGGGTTTGATGAATATTGCAGAAGGAGTGTGGGTAAGAACATTATGATCTTGAAGCTGTTGTGCTTGCTTTGTGGAAGACAGAATCCAGTCCCAAGGTTAATGACTGTTGTGGCACATTACCCACGACACTTGGAAACTCATATGAAAGTTCAGGATTTCATTGTGCAATGAGTTGTAGAACAAACGCAAAAAGAAAAGCGTTCCTTTCTCCACGGGGTTAAAATTTGAGAGTAAGTCAAGGGCAGATGACACACAGAGACAGGCAGATGGGAAATAGGAGTCATTGCTTATGAGGAAAGATGAGGCTTCCATAAAGCTGTGGCCAAGCTATTGTCAGGGTTTCAGAGGTCAGTACAGCAAAGCAGAGGTTTAAGGAGAAAACCTTTGCAAGTGTTGCCAGTAAGCTGTTCCTGAAATTGATAAATGAGCGATAGTAGGATCAGGAGATGCTGTTTCTGAAAGTGCAGTTTGATGTGATGGGACTGCTGGGGGAAGGAGTGCCAAGAGTGGACGTTGTGCGCTGGAGGTGTTTGTGACAGCATTTTGAGTGGATCCAAGCACATATGCATTTCTTATGGCCAGAGGAGAGGAGGCTTCAGTAATCAAAATGTAGGATGAGTGTAGGCTGGTGCTCTGAACTATGGGAATGAGTAGAAAAACATATGTTTTATAAGCTTTATAAGAAAGATCTGCAAGAGTTTCATGTAACCTGGACCCAGAAGTGAGAGCGAGCAGGTCATGCTTGAAGATGACATTGATGTTACTGGATTTGAGTGAGTGGCAGGGTCACAGCATTTTTGCTCGGCTAACGAAGGGAGAGGGCACAGGAAAACACAAGTCTGTTAGAGCCATGCTGGGCTTGCGATGACAGACATCCACAGAGGGATGCCTGAGAGACTGCTCAAGATTTTGTCTTTGGACGTTAATTATAAATCTGGAGTTAGAGCACTGTTCTGTAGGTTCCAAGTAGAAGGACTCGTATCTGTAAATGGCATACTGCAGAGGCTAGGTAGAGAGAAAAATGTCAGTGACTGGCTGCTAATAGAAACTGAATTAGGGGAAGGTGTAGAATGGGCTAGGAAGGAAAGAAACTAGGGGCAGCAATTGTAAAAGCTACTATTTAGGTAGCTTAGACCTGAAAGAATGAGTTGAATTTGTACAAAGGATTGGGGTTTTGTAACGGGAGAAATGAAGGTAACTTAGTCTGAAATTATTTGTCAACATTCAAAATTTGTAGTTTCTGAAGTTTGCAGATCATTTAAACAGTGCCAGCAAACTCCAGCGAATAAGAAAACTCATGCAATACTCTTGCCTACAAGGATGATTTTTTTTTTTAATGCCATGCTTCTGGTTTTTCTTTTACCAAGATTATTGGTCTCCTGTTGCAGCAGGGACACCAATTCAGCCACAAAAATAGTGCAAGTTTACTAACAGAGCTTATTCCCAGAGCTGCAATTACAGTACTGGTATGATGAAGTAGATGGGGATGAAGTAATGAGGAAAATTGCACAGTCATGTTGATGCATGCAGCATTAAACCCCATGGTGCTTGCCCAGGGAAGGACAAAAGTAATTTTAAAAGTTGATTGAAAATATTGCAAAGATAGAACCCAAATTATAAATCAGATTAGTTTGACGTACACTGTAAAATCAGTTAGCGCTGATATGCAAGGGTATGTATTGTATTGTATTGTTACTTGTGTTCCTCCATGTATACTGTTGTCCTCAGCTTCTCAATTTTGAGAAATTACTGAAGATGGCCTGGTGCAGTTTTTGCGTGTCTGGATGCCTCCAAGTGAGATTTGCCCAGCTCCATAACCTAAAAGGAGAGTTTAAATGAAGAATTTGCCAAATGAGCTGGCGCCAGTCACTCTATTTTACATGTTGCTGATTTAGTAGAATCATAGAATCGATTAGCTTGGAAAAGACCTTTAAGATCATCACGTCCAACCATTAACCTGTCACTGCCAAGTCCACCACTAAGCCATGTCCTTAAGCACCACATCTACACGTCTTTTAAATACCTCCAGGGGTGGTGACTCAACCACTTCCCTGGGCAGCCTGTTCCAATGCTTGATAACCCTGTCTGTGAAGAAATTTTTCCTAATTGATAATGATGGTAATGATTGTTTCACACACATTAATTCCTCCTTTGGACTTTGGTTTCTGCACTTAACTACACCGTTTGAACTCAGTTGGCTTGCACAAATACGTAATCAGAAAGTTAATTTCTCCACTAACGTGAGACTGTCCGTAGCACTGCTCTTACACTGTATTATTTCTGCAGGCGTATCGCTATGAAACAGTTCTGCTTGCTAAGCAAATGTAGGGCAGCACACACAGGAAGAAGATAAGTAGAAAAACGCTAATTTAAATGATGAAGACCGATTTAAATAACTTTCATTTGTTTTAAAGTTTAAATATTTACTCGTTCGCAATATTTACATGTGCTCTTTCCCTGCCAGCAGCACCGCACACATGTGTTTCTCGGGTGCGGGGAAGGAGCGTGGTTCGCAGTTACAGGGGTTTACTGCCTTCAAGAAACGACAGGAGGGCTGCAGCAGAACCCCCCTGGTCTGCGTGTGCTTTAGTTTCCCCGTGTCCTTGCTGCGTTTCTGGCAGCGCGGTGCCAGTAGCCTCCGAGAAGGGCAGTGACTCACGGCCCGGGCGCTGGCTGGCGGCCAGCCCGCAAGAACGAGGGCTGCAGCCGGCCCCGGCCCCCCAACAAAGGGGCTGCGGGGGGCGGCGCTGCCCGCCGGCCTCCGCCAGCCCTGCCCGGGCACCAGCCGCCCGGTGAACGCCTCTGTGTCGGGGCGCTCCGGTGAAAAACCTGCCAGTGTTCTAAAGGGGAAAAATAACAGGAAAAAAAAGAGCAGCCCTTGCAAAACCGTGCCAGCACAACCCGGCGTGCCTTCTGCCTCAAAGCAAACAAAAACCAAACCGAAAACCTCCAGCAGAGGAAGGCAAAGCCATACGCCACCTGGAATTTTTCGTGCGGTCTCTAAAAATACAAACCCTGCAGTATTGCCATCCTCGCGTGCAAGGCTTGAGCCTGAGCCTGGGGTGTGCTGCTGCGGCACACCGGAGGGACGCTTTGGTGCAGTTGAAGTTACAACTGCGATTTTAGGAAGGGAATGTTTGCGTTTTTCCATCGATTTTCATGATTATCTGTAGTTCTAGCGATTATCTGCAAAATAGGGCACACTGTGTTACCAGTAATACATGTATCCTGTGGCAGCGAGCCAAGACAGTAATTGAAGGTCAGGGATTGTTTGCCGAGTGCAGTTCAGTGTGCTGCCTGGTTCCATAGGGGACTGGCAGTGCCAAAGAACAAAGGCAGCTCTGTTCTGCAAGCTTATAGTATGGCTTGCTTGACAGAGTTCAGGCCCGATTGTGAGACGAAGCAAACAGTAGTTGGAAGCAGCACTAAAATAATGTGACTATTAAACAAGCTGCTCTAAAGTGCAGTATTTTGCAAATGTCATAACCAAGCTTGGATAGCAGTATTTTCCATAGGCTTCGGGACTCTTAAGACAGCAATTTTTAAAATTGTTATTTAAAAATCGGCGTTAGTGCCTTTACGTGGCAAATCTGTGGTTTTTTAAGAATACACACATATATATTGCGGTAAATTTAGTAAGCCGTAATGATGTAAATGTCGTTTTATGTTGCCCTAGCGTACTTAACATTAGCACTTGCACCAGTAGCAACTTCCTTATTTTTTTAGACTCTCAAAAGGTGTTTTCCCACGTAGCAGATTTTTACTGAGATCGTCTTCAAGTGAAACCCTTGGAAACAGAGTTGCTGGGTTAGTACTCCACGCATAGCTGGTGCCACTTGAGAATTTTTAGCGAAATCCCTCTGTGGTAATGAATAGGTGGTGCAGCACTGGGTATTAATATTCTTTGTTACTAAGTCGCAGTCTATTAATAAAGCTTTGTCCAAACGGGCAAACTTGTCTGTCCTCCAGACAGTCTTGTGATTTGTATTTTAGCAGTGTCTGTCTTGGATGTTATTAAGGATTGCCTGCTCTGACAGTTGCACGACATACCACGCAGCTAGCACAGCACTATCAGTTTAATAGTAGCGTGAGGTATGTTGCGCTCTGCAATAGGCATAATTCATTGGTTTGCCCTTCCTGAAATAACTGTTGGTGTTAGGACTCTTACTTGAGAGAAACGGTAAAAGAGAACCCTGAAACCTTACGGGAGAGGTACACATGTGGTGGCAGTCGTAGTACGTCTTTGGGATGTGTGGTACTTCTTGGAGGTAACCTAAAAGGCGCTTTAAAAGCGAAATTGAAGATCACACAAGTATAGAATTAAGATTGGAAAAACCACTTTATTTCTTGACTACTTGGCAAAGTCTGAGTTCAGGATATTTCCTTGTGTCAGCTATTGCTGATAGGTCAAGTTTTGGTTTTGAGAGGTGGTGAGGCCTCTGAACAACTGATCTGTGAAAGACTCCCCTGCTCTCTTGACAAGCTGCCCTGTTGCCGTTCGGTGGCAGAGAACGGGCGCGCTTCTGCACCAAAGGGGTAAAGGCGGTGCAAACTGCGGCCCCAAACGTGGAATGAGTGTGCATTTTAGTCTCTGCTACCGCGTGACCTGTCTTGGTACCAGTGAAAGCAGCTGAGGCGTTATTCCCCCCTACTCTGGGGAGGTGGGGTGTGGAGAAGGAGGAATTGGAAAGAAATCGGGTCAAAATGGTGTCACTAAGATGTTTGGTTTATTTTTTTTCTGTGGAGATGAGGAAGTGCAGCCCCACCGCGGCCTGGCTGGGGCAGGGGCTGCGTGTCGGGGGAGCGGAGGGGGCTAGCGAGCCCCGTGCTCTGCGGGCGGTAGAAGGCGGCCTTTCTCTGGCTAGCCCTGAGGGCGAGCGGATCTGGTGAGGGGCTGCGGGGTGTGGGGTCAGCGGGGCTCTGCGCGGGGCTGCCGGAGACGAGAGGAGCAACTGTCGGGTCTGGGTGGTCAGGAATAGATGGAGGCTGCTCAGGGCCCCGCCGCAGCCTCGCTGCCATATAAGGCTGCTCAGCAGCCTCCGGCTCGCCGGGCTGGAAGACCACTTAAAAGGGAAAATCAATACAATAAACCGCCTCTGCTAGTGTCCCTTCAAAGCAGGACCCAGTTTTGCAGTTAGGTGGTTTGAGCGTAGGCTGGGTAGTGTCCAGCCACCGCGGACAGGTAGCCCGGTTCCTGCCCTGGTGTGTGCGTGCAGCGTCACGAGCTGTTGTGGAAGAAACCCAGTTGCTGGAGAAAGGCCCGTGGTGGGTAGAGAGCCTTCCAGTTCAACTTTAATTTTTAACTGCACTTAAGTATTTTATTATTTCAGAGCTCAGTATTTTATAGCATTCCAGTACACCTTTAAGCTTACATCATTTGGAATAATTCGCGATGAGAACAGAGAGGTAGTCATGCATTGATTTCCCATTATTCTCATACTTTCTTGGCAAACTACGTGCTTTATATTTTTTCTATGAAGTAAAAAATGTACAGCTGTTTATGTTTAAAGGGTTTGGAGGAAATAAATGCCTCTATCCCAGCCTCCCTTGTGATTTTTTTTTTTTTCTCTTTTTTTTCTTCTATCCATGCTTGTGTATGTGAGCTAAACTCAAGGAATGTATTGCAGGCGTTATTGCTAAATTTCTGTTTGGAAACCATTTTCTCATTAGATAGTGCACCATGTGCTTTTTTTCCCCTGGACTATTCAGGTGAATTGATGTTTTTATGTAAACTGTAAACAACTCGTTGGTTAGTGCCATTAACTTCTGTTCAACAGTGGGAAAACGCGTTTTACGGGGGTTTTTTTGTGATGAAGGAGGAGATAGGTTATATGCTGAAAATTAGAAAACTGTGCTCGAGAACGTTTTACATCACTTTGTGGCCTGCAAATACTTGCTGATCACGGCGAAGAGTGTGGTTAGCGAAAGGCTTTGGGATGACCAGCCCCTGCCAGGCTTGTCCCTGTGTCTGGCGGCGCAGGGGGGAGCAGAGCAGCCCGGGACTCCGGCCCGCTGCTCCAGCTGCCTCTGGAGCGCAGTCAGGCACTGAGCTCATGCCTGACCCGCCCTTCCTTTTTTTTTTTTTTTTTTTTTTGGTGTAAATGCGGACAGAATTGTAGCCATCGTTTGCTGACTTTAAAAAGCCCCCCGAGGGAGGGTGAGGGAAGGGAAAGGCTTTCAAAGGACAGACTCGGCAGCGCGGGGGCTTTTCGCGGGGAGGAAGGACTTAAGCCATAAACTAGGTCTTGCAGGGTGCCGAGGTCTGGCGTGGGCCGGGCGGCCCCCCCCGGGAAGCGGGGGGCTCTCGGCCCCCGGGTGCCCCGGCCCCGCTCCCAGGCCGCTGCCACACGTGGCCCGCGGCTCCGCCCCCGCGGGACGTGGCCGCCTCCCCGCCCCCGCGGGCCGCGCCTGCCGAGTGCCGCCCCTTCCCGCCGGCGTGTTCCCCTCGCTCGGCTCCCGGCGGCTCGGCTCGGCGCGGCGCGTCCCGGCTCCTCCCCGCCCCGGCAGAGCGCCGCCATGGCCGGCCCCGCGCTCCGCGCGCCCGCCCTTATGTAAGCGGCGGCGGCGGCAGCGCGCCATGACCCAGCAGCGGGGACGCGCCGGGGCCTCCGCGGCGGACCCAGCTGCGCACTAGCCCGTGCCGGCTCCACAAAGGGCGGGCGGCGAGCCTTCTCTCTCCTCCTCCTCCTCCTCCCCCCCTCCCGCCGCCGCCTCCTCCCCCGGCCCCGCCGTCCCCGCCCCCGGCGCGGCCGCCCGGCCCGGCCCGACCCGGAAGCGGCGCGGCGAGAACCATTTTCCTTGTGAGTTCAAAGGCGGAGGCGGGCGCGGAGGTCCCGCGGGCCGGGCCGCGCCGCGGGGCGCCGAGCGAGGTGCGTACTGAGGGGCGAGTGGGGGGCTCGGGGGCTTGCCGTGACTCGAGGGGGTCGGGGGGCCCCTCTGAGGCTTCCTCCGCGGGACACCCCACCCCCCCCGCGGACATTTTAACTTTCTGAGGGGCGCCCGCGCGTTTTTGTTTGCCCTCCAAGGCCGCGGGGGGCGGAGCGGGGCGCGCCCCCGACCCGCCGGGGTGTCGTGACACCAGCCCCGTCCCCGCAGTGTGCGGAGCGGCGCGGCGGCCGGAACGCGCCCCGAGCGGCGCACGTGACGGGCGGGCTTCCGCGGGCGCGGCGCGGCACGCGGCCGGCGGCGGCTTTGTGCGCGGCCCGGCGGCGGGTGAAGGCAGGCCGTGCGCCGCCGAGGCGGCCGGAGACACCGTGAGTACCGGACGCTTCCCCGCCCGGGGGAGCCGCGCAGGGGCGGCCTGCGCCCTTCGGAAAAACGGGGGAAAGGCAGTTTAAGAAATTGGGGGATTTTTGTTAGCGAGGTCAAATTTCTGCCGTTAACGCCGGCTGCTGAACTCTCAGGGGCTCGTTGTTGAGACGTTAGCGGTGAGGAGCCCCGCCGTTGCAAAACAGCTGCAATAGTCGTTGCGGCGTGGTGAGCGGTGCCGTGCGGCGCCCCCGCGGGGAGGGGGCCCGGCCGCGGTGCCTGCCCGCTGCGGGGGGGCCTCGCTCCCGCGTCCCGCCGGTTACTTCCTCCTGCCTGCGGGCCCCGGCACCCCCTCCGGGAAGGGCTGAGAGAGTAACGCCTGTGCGGGAAACGGGCTCCTCCATAGGGAACGCAGGCAGCGCAGCCTGTAAATGAGAAAACTCGGTGCTGGATTCTTATTTCAGATCTGCTTTATTTGTCGTCCGCTCTTTTCCACTCGGTAATTCTGCCTTTGAGTACGAACCGCGGCAGCAAACAGGCGTTGGACGAGAGCTACAGCTATTTTGAAGTTTAATGATTAAGTGTCATAACGAAAAGGTGCCAATGTTTGCGCTATTGCAGACTAAACAGCGAGGTTAAAGAACAATATGTGGAAAAGTTTGCTGAATAGCACGTATTAATTAAGTTTACGTGATCTTTTCAATTTTTGTGGTTTGAAGAGGAAAACGTATAAAACGTTACAGGTTTTAGGTTAAGAATAGCTTTCTTGAAGCTGTTTTATTTTATTTTGTTTTATTTTACAGCGAGGCAGGCGGCAGGCTCCGGGGAGGCGAGCGAGGCGAGGCGGCGGGACGTGCGGGTGAGCCGGGCCGCAGCTGCCAGCTCGGCGGTAACCCGAGCGTTTGCTGCGATGAGCCTCGGGGTGTCACGGCCGGGAGTCAGCAGCTCCCGGAGCCCCGGCCGCTGCCAGGGAACTGCCTGCTCACACGGTGGGGGCGGCTCGCCGCCTCTCCAGCTGCCTAATTGCATTAGGCAGAGATAAAAATGCGCTATGTGCTTGCTCAGTGCTGCTTCCTCGGGAAAGCAGGACCTGTGGTTGCCATGGGGGTTTTTGAAACGATAAATAAATAGATGAGTTGTGTTACTGGGCGTTAGAAAAAGCAGTCCGTGAGTAATCCGCTCTATTTGTGAGTATTTGGTGAATGCCATCGAATAGTTTTGAGATTGTTTGCTGTGAAGTGCTGGTACTTAATATTTTCTAAAAATTTGTTTGGATTTCCGGAAAGTCCAAAACCAGCTTTTCTTCTCAGTCTCAGAGCTGTGCCGGATGCCTCCTGTAGGCAGGTTATTTCTTGCATGAGCTGGGGTAAAATCACAGGGAGATGGGGCGGGCAGAGTAAGAAATATGTTTTATTCAGTATTGGGGAACTTGGTAGCAAAGCAACCAAAGTGTGTGTGTGTGTGTTCATAGAGCTCCCTTTGGCCAAGCAGGGAAATCTGGTGGGAAAAAGGTGGATTTTTTTTCAAGCAGCTGCTTAGAAGAGTGCTGAAGTCAGATGTCACTTCAGATTGAGTGCTTGAGTCCTTTGCTTAATTGTGGTCTTCAGGGAGTTGGGATAATGTAGATGGTAAAAGGAAGCTCTAACATAGATGGTAAAAGGAAGCTTTATGCAGGTTTGAAAGGGAGATTTTTGTTTGAAGAGGTTCAATTTTTCCTGGTTTCGGCCAGTATACTTGATTATCCCTAGAGTTGTCCACCGCTTTGGGAACGGAAAGAGGGAGCGTCTTCCTCTGAAAGTCTGCAAGGAGCTCGTTGGACCTTCTTACATCTATTTTCATGTTGTTACATGCCTCACATGCTTGCCTCTAGTAGCTGACTCTTGCCTGCTGAGCTCTTAATCTGTTTTTCTTTGTGCATATGCGATGTGTGGTGTGAAGTTTGGTCATGTCTTCCCTCTTAAGATTTTTCAAATCCCGAACCTGTCCTGGTTTGGATATCTCCTTGGTGGCCTGCCTATCTCCTGGAGCTGATGGAGTCTGGACTTTGCTTTCCTGAGAAGGCCTGCTTTTTTTAAAGGGTGGGGTTTTGTTGGTCTTTGATAGTGGGAATGTTTTCTAATAGCGTCTGAAAAATCTCAAGTTGTGTGCAGCTGAGCAGCCATCCGTGTATGAGGAGGTGTGTGACATGGCGTAGTTTTGCTTTATTTATTTACATACTTTTCCTCTGTGCTTGTGGGATAGCCTGCATCCTCCACATGCGTATTTTGGGGGCGTTGACCTGTCTAGAGGCTTAGATCTATGAAAGCGAATGAGAAGGCATTACGTTTCTCTTCTCAGAATAATCACACTCACAGATCTATATTTGGAACTAGTTCTTTTAATACCAGCAGTAAGATAAACTAGTGGCTCACACATACCTTAATCTGTAGTGTTGTCTCAATCCTGAATGATAACTGCAAGCCACATTCCACACGGTTTCGTTTCAGCTAATGATGTGGTACGTCCTGTTGTTTGTAGTCGGAAATGCGTTTCTTTGACCTAAATAATAGCACAGAAAGTTAGAAAGGAGGCAGCGTGGAAAAAGTAGAACAGTGTATGTGAAGACGCGGGGGCGAATTAAGAACTGAAAGACTACAATGTTGACTTTTTTAAGAAAATTTTGTGTGCTTGTGAGTTTATACACTCAACGTTTTGCTATTTCATGATGTGAACTCCACCCTCTCTTAACTCGAACCATTAGCAATACAAGATCCATTACAGAAAAGTGATGCAAGAGCAAAGGCCCTTTCTTAACTATTAGAGGTTAAATAATTATTTACTGTTCAGACTCTGTAGTTAGCATATTATCATATTCTCCTGCCCCTCCAGCCCTTTCATCTAGTTACCCTGTTGTTGAGATGGCTGACTGGCTGATAGTTTTTTTTTTTCTTCCCCCCTTGCTTGTGTGAGAAAGGGTAACAGCTGAAGTGAAACCTTAAATAAAATGGAAACAAGAATGCAGTGCGTTAAATCTGAGCATTTGTAGAGTTGGATATACGTAATACTTTCTCATAAACATCTCCAATGAAGTATTCTCATTTGTTTAGTAAGTGCCAGAGCTGAAGCTCCAGAGGGACTTGGGTTATATTTAGCCTAATCGCAAGGCAACACCTTTGTGAAGTAGGTAATGAAGTCTGATAAAACCTTGAGTGCATCTCTTAGGAGCTGCCTGCAGACTGGCTGGGGGCAGGTCACTGCCTCTGCTGCTGCACTGCTTAGGTGGCTTTTGTTAAGCTACGGGATTGCTTCCTGCCTCGGTTTCCCCATCTGTAAATAGGCAGCTGTGATCCTGCCCTCTCCTTGTAAGTACTTAGGGTCTGTTGCTGCGGGGTGTTGCATGTGAGCTAGTGATGTCTTTTGTGATAGTGACATCTTACAGATGTTGGTGTCGCGTTTGCACAACGCTTCATGTGGTTTGACCTGCCCTTGTTTCTCCTCTTTGTCTTTTCCTCCTGCGTTTTAAATTTAGAATCAGTCTCAAAGGGCTTTTTTCTTTTTCCCTCATTACTTTTTTTTTTTGTACTGTAGAATCTTTCCTCTGTTTTTTCTGCCCCTCCATGTTTTTTTCCTTGTATCCTGCATGTTCTTTCTGCTGGTCATTTCTTTTGTTCACCCGTGCCTTCCTCTTGCTGTTCCTGTCTGTCTTCAGAGCAGCATTTTCTCTCCCCTCCATCCGCTGGGATTTCCTTTTCACCTGACTCATCCCCTCTCAGTACATCCCCGCTCAGTCATGCTCTCCTTGGGCTTCTGTTCCAGGAAACGCAGCCAGCAGGGAAGGGGACCGCCTGCTCGTCCCCTCTCAGGGGACACCCACTGAGGTCATGGCTCCCTCCCCACTCGCCTACTGCATCCCACTGCGTCTGGATGAGGCATGGTGCTGCCGGCAAAGACTGTATGGGGGGCATTGAGGAGACCGTTATTCCCTGCTCCCCTTTCTCCATGCCTGGCTTTTGCAGCGGGGCTGGGAGGTTTCCTGCTTCCCCAGCATGTGGGAGGAAGCAGGAAACCTCCCAGCCCCGCTGCAAAAGCCCCGGGACCGGGTGCTGTCGTCTCCGAAGCCGTTGCGCCGGAGCAGCCGGTTGCTGCAGAGAGGAGCGGCTGTGGGGGCGGCAGGCAGCAGAGTCAGAACAGATGCAGAGACGGGCAGGGAAATGAGATGGTTGACTCGAGGCAAGGTGAACGATTTCAGAACAGGAAGGGGGGGAGCGTTTTCACGTCTGCAGTCGGTTTCCACTTGGGCGTCCTTAGTGTAATTACCACTGCGCTAGCTAGTCCTGCAGACAGAAAGAGAGGATCTGCGTGCTAAGCTGTATGTTTAAGATATAATCGTGCTCCTGTACTTTGAGCTTCTGTGGTAAACACTCTTGCTCAAGTGCAATGAAGGAAAGGAAGAATGTATGGTGTAGTTCCCTTTTCTAGCTGATTTTCCACCAACGGCACGAAGGAAAAACGACAAAACACAAAATCCTCCTTTCTTGTATAATCAGTAATTGTTATTCTGTTTTAACTTGTTTTGATGGAAGAATTACGTCAGTGTTTATACGGTCCTGGGGGTTTGATGTGCTGAGCTTTTTTTAAAATTGATTAATTTTCTTTTCTTCTTCTTTTTTCCCAATAGACATTCAAGCCCTTGGTTGGAAAAAGTGTATACAATTCAATTACCGCAGTAGAATTCCTTGTGGACAAACAGCTGGATTTTATAACTGAAGATAGTGCCTTTCAGCCCTATCAGGTAAGGAGTTTGTTAGTTTATAAGTACTGTCCATTTAGCTTAGTTAAAATCCATGTGTTTATTATTTTTAAGTGCATTTTACAATCAAGTTCTGTGTTACAGGAACAATTTCCTATTGATTATTGGTCGAGATTGTTGCTCGTTTTGTGAAAGGTTGTATCGGATACTGTATCTGATTCTAGTGATTCTGATCATGTCAAGGGGTACTATGCAACTAATATTACTGAACCACCTTTAAGTAAAATACCTGACCCCTTTAAAGGTTAATCAGTACCATTAATTGTAGAGCAGATAAAAGATAGCATCCATTCTTCTGGAGCTGGGCTTTCATTTCTAGGTCTTTGCACTACTACAGTGATACCTGACTTACTGGTTTTTTTTGAGAATGACTAGCAGAAAATGTTAATTTTTTTAAAACGAAAAAACACTTTCTCTTGCTGCTGTTTCTAAGGCTGCTGAAATTTCCAGTATCCTTGATTTTAACGCCGCCTTCATTAATTAGAAACACATTAATATATTAATGTGTGTGTATTTAAAGAACAAGAGAAAGGGTGATTCCCTCCCCCCCCGAAGGTCTAAAAATCTCTTCTATGACAAATAGAAAAACATCTGATACTTCAACTTGTGCTGAACTGATTGCAATTAGAATAGCCATAAATTCTTTCTTACGGCTGGGATGGTACACTGCAGTGATACAGAAATAGTACTTTGAGACTTGGAATAACAGATGGCCCTGAATAAATGCTATGTAATTTTGTCCTGACACCCCTCTTCCCTCCTCCTTCACCAAGATGTTTTTTTTCCCAATACCAAATATAGAGCTAGAAAAAGAGAAGGGAGAGAGAGAATCCTGGGGAAAGGAGAGGGAGGTTCAGTTTGTGGAAGGGCTGGTGCTTTTGTGTGTCTGTGGTGGGGAAGCCAAACAAGTTCAGCGCTTCTCGCAGGGTGAGGTTACATGTTATGACTCGAGCTGCTCAAGCAGCTTGGCTCTGCCGCAAAGGACGATTCCCACTAACAGACCCCACGCTAGCACCTTCAGCCTTCTAAACCAGTACAACCTTGATTGTCAGAAACAGGGAGGGGAAGTCTGTGATGTTAGTGAGCTGAGCTGGATTAGCCAGGGTGCAGCGAGTGCTGTGGCTTCCTCTAGGGAGGGGGTCAGGATGACGCAACGCAGAGTGGGATATCCTCCTTTGGCAGCAGCGACCTCTTAAATCAGCTGAGCCGTGAAGTGTAAATTCACCCTCGGAGTCCAGCCGCAATCTTCCAGATTCATTTTACAGAGCAAATACTTGTGCTAGTGTCTGTCCTTTGCCTGAGATCTGTCAAGATCATGTCTCTGATAAAGTTCATTCCAGTAACAGTAATCAATCTCCTTTTGGCAATGGATCATTTCTTACAAGATGAGC
Organism: Phoenicopterus ruber ruber; assembly: GCA_009819775.1. Classification (NCBI taxonomy): domain Eukaryota; kingdom Metazoa; phylum Chordata; class Aves; order Phoenicopteriformes; family Phoenicopteridae; genus Phoenicopterus; species Phoenicopterus ruber. The sequence goes on from CM020221.1 coordinate 6,764,452, forward strand.
TGAGCAAAACAAATTGAATATATGAGAAGGACCACCTTTTGTGAAACAAGCCTATTGCCAGGCCTGGCTGGCAGTAACATAGCGATACTATATGTGTTTTAGGTCCTTCACTTCAAGGAGTATTTACTGATACAGTATTAGGCATAGAAGCACCTTAATTTGGGAAGGTGCGTACAAATTGGAGGTGTCATTTTTGAAAATGTGTCATATGAACAGCTGACTTTATAATATCTTGGTAGATAATACTGTAATTAACAGCATTAGCAACTTCAGTTTTAAAAGAGGTGTTGACCAAAAACTGGTACAAGGCAGGAGCTTGTGAAAAATAGTTCCAGCTATAAGCTTGGCCTCCCTAACTCTTGGCCTCCATTTTAGACACGTAGAGGGCAACTCTGTGTGAGAGGTCAGGTTGTTTCCCCCTCGCATGGAGCAAGCAGCTACCTATTAAAGCCTGAGATGGAGGCTACCGGTCGGTATCAATCATAACTAGTTTGGTGGCAAGAGATACCAAAATTGTCCATTTGTTTTAACATTACGAGAAGGCTGTTGATGGAGATTCATTTCAAGTACTAAGGCATCCAGAATTTGCATCTTAACTGGATATTGCTCAGATCTTGAATGTAGATACATAAAATAACATTGAGCATTCATCAAATAAAGATTTCTTTATTTGAACGATTATAAGAAGTTTTAGAAATTACTTCCATAGGCATGTCTCATTGCCAAGCTTTATGAGTTAATTGTACAGATAAGAACTTTAGTGAACTGTAATGTCTTTAAGAGAACAGAAACTATTTTTTAAAATATGCTAACTGAATTACGTACCAGCAGTGTGTTAGACAGAAATATGAACTTGATCATTATGAGACTGTTTTCTCCTGAAAGATACCTGAAGTTGGAGGATTGTCTCTCTTCATTTGTTCTGCTTGTTATTTTTCGTTAATGCTGGAAATCACATTCCTAGCCTTCAGTCACTTAATGTAAGGTAGTTTTTACTTGTACCTTATTTCTGGAAGGCTTTCCTTTTCTTTGCCATGAAAATAGATCCTAGAATAAATCTTTGGTAAACTTCCTGTGAAAATCTGCTTTCCTAAAAAGAAGAAAAAATGGCCTTTTTGCTGCCTTGTTTGGCCTGGAATACTGTTAACCTACTTTTGAGCAGAAGACAGAACTGAGGAACCATTCTTTGCAGAGATGAGTTAACTGAGTCTTTGTAAATGTGTTTAGTTTTTGGTTTAAGCTCTCATGGCTGTACATTTTCAATATGAAGTCCTTGGAGACCATGGTGATCTAAACACTTTTTTTATTGCATTTTGCTGTTAGTGCCTAAAATTCCAGTACCTTTCTGCCAAAACAAACAAAAGTTTGAATCTGTGTGGGAAGAGTCCGTTTCACTTCAGATACAATTCTTAACTACTGAGTAATTTTTCCCATCGTTGCATATACTTGTAATAATAGTAATGGGCAGCAGACGAGCATTTGGTATGAATTCTGCTCAGATCAGTTCTGATCAAAAAACGCAGTGCTGTTTAACGTAACTGTTGGGCTAAAGGGCTTCATGAATAAGGTGGTGCTGTCCAGTTTAAAGGTGACAACTGCTCAAGGCAAAGAAAACAGCACACTTGGCATCCTTTTAGTCTTGGCAGGGAAAACAAAGTTGGAGTAGGCAAAGATCTAAATTACTGTTGTTACCAGAAGTGGTTCTTCCAGAACAAGAGTAAAGAGACTTTGGCAGGACTCACTGGGGAATCATGAAGCACGGATTCCCATGCCATGTCTGCTCTTTGCATAAATAAACATGTTTTAATTGTTAAGAGATTCAACAACCTTCGTAAGAGCTAGATGAATATCGTTATTAAAAGTAGGGTATGCAGCTATGCTATACTAGCCTCTTTCCATTTTTTTGTATGTTCACAAGGTTTTCTATAGCAAGTGTTACACTTGTCAGTGAATTTGTTCTTCACAGTTGAATGTGTTATGTGATTTTTCTTTTCCCTTATGTGTGTACTGCTTTGAATCCTGCCCTTCTCCGTAAAATTCCTTGGATTCTGTATGTGTGGTGCCTTAAACACCAACCTGCAACTTGCTTCCGGTGACTTTTATCTCTGTTGCTTCAGAGAGGATACAAACAGTATTATTGTCTACGTGAAACTTGTGTGTGACTGAGAATGACTCATTCATTAATCTGGGATGGTCAGACCATTTAGTCATGTAGTTCTTTTTATGGTGGTGACAAGGGGATCTTGAGGAGAAAGCAGATATGAACATTTGTCGTGGTACTTTGCTAAGCAATGAAATGAAAGTTATGTTCCTTTGCAGGGAGTGATAGGCATAAAATTTACAACATGCATTTTCTATGTCAAACTAGTATCTGTAGGAAATGTAGTCTTGAAGTGTGGTAAGTCAGGTCCTTAATATTTTTCTACTTTGCATTCGCAGTATATCATGCATACTTTGTGACTAAGTAAAAATTGACAGATGTGGTAGGTTTTACAGTGGCTCTTACTATAGATTGAAAATGAACACGCTTTCAAATACGTTTGTTATTAAAATATTTTAAGCAAAACTACAGTAAGCCTACACAATTACAAGTGTGACCTAAATCAAATCATTAGAACTGAAATGGTTTTCTGTAATAAGCAGTTACTTGTAGTATTCTGTGACAGCTATGTGTCCGTTCATTATGATACATGTAGTAAGTTAAGCAGCAGCAAAGCTGATCATGCATTAATTTGTTTAAGCATTGTGGTTTACTTGAAGGACTATAGATGGGTATGTGAAGCATTAAAGCTCAGCATATGGTATGCGTGACCTCATCAGTGTGGTGTTTTTGTCTGGGTGGTGTTTGGCAGTACCCGTCACGGGCACTATTGAGCTGAAGTGTGTGATTCTGCTGTTACTGGCCGAAGCAGCTGGAGTCAACTGCATTATGCTTTGGCCAAGCAAATAAAGAATAACAAAAAGTAGTTTATATCGTGTTTTTCCGGAATAAACTACACTTATGGAAAGACCTGGAAAGACTCTGCTTTGCCCAAGCACTCAGTGTGTTTCAGCTGTGTGTGTGGGTCGGGCAGAGCAGGGTGCATGATAGATTATGTATTTCCCCAGATATACACACACATATATTGTATATTTGTATGTGTGTGATAATGTATTTCCAAAGGATTTGTGAGCACACAGCACTGGAACAAACGTGCACAGCTGAGCCAGGGCAAAGAATTCAAATTGAGTTCCTTCACAATCATTAAACTTCCTGCAAAGAGGGTATTTCACCACTCAAGGAAGGAAGTGGAAGGGTGTGCACACAGTCTTCAAAAAGTCCTCCTGCATGTTGGGGTTAAAAAAAAAAAACGAACCCTGCTAAGAATGAATCAAGAACACACTTTGGTTTTTCTCTATGGTGGGATCTCTCTTGGATCCACCCTACTTATTCACATTCTTCTTCAGAACAACTTTTTCTCCCCCCCCCCCTTTTTTTTTTTTTTTTAAGACAAGCCTCGTTGCCTTAGTGTTTCAGAATGGTAAAGTCTGCCTGTCTGCCTCTGTGCTGAAGGTTGCAGATGTAAAGATAGGGCACTGAGAAATCCCCTGTGGGAGGCGTTACATGCACAGTGATAGGCGTGTGTACTTTGCTCTTTTTCTAAATGTGCGTTGCACGTCTGCGAGCTGACAGGTCAAATGTCTGACACACCTTCAAGGCTGTTGAAGTAATAATAATAAACTTTCTCACTAATCGTGAAATGGGTACCTTGGATTGAGGATCTAATACTGCGCTAATCTTGATCTGTTACAAATTCAAGTTCTACATGCCATGAAGTAAGGCTTAAGAAAAGGGAGTCGTGCAACTCTGATACCCAATGTCTGCCCATTATAAACAGAAGAGTATTTCAGGCCTGGATGCTTTTGGGTTTTGTGACTGGTTTGCTCATAAGAGCAAGCCAATCGTGTAACGTGGCTTGTGTAGTAATGACATGTACACATAAAAAAAATCTTTAAACATCTTGAAACATGGATAAAATAATATTTTTCTGTCTGTATTTTAAGCACCCCATAATCATACAGTGCACTCATCTTTCAGACTTCTCTTACTTTAAACTTCAGGCTTAAAAATAGCTACTGCAGCTGAAAATTGCTTTTCCTGTAAACTTGTACCTCCACTGACCAGGCGGGCAGGAGCTTTTGGGTTGGTCCCACCCTTTGAGGTTGACAGAAGCAGCTCGGGAACTCCTGGTGCTGGCCAGCTGGCGGCCGTGGCCGTCATGTGCTCGCCTCCTGCTTTCGCTTCCTCCACGGGCAACAGAGGCACACGCAACTTTCTGCATCTTTAACTCTTCTCAGCGTCGTCTTTAAGAGCCGTCTCTATTCTTTCCCATGTCTCTGGTGTCTGGACCACCCATAAGCAGTCCAGCTGGCTTCTCTGGCAGCGTTGTAAAGAGCCATGGTCTAAACAGCTCGTTACCGACACATCTATGTTTAAGCATACGCGTCCAACGTGAGGGGAAGCAAAAGGCTGCATCCAGCTAGAAGTGGGTCAGATGACTCATACCAGTCCTCGCTCCCAGTTACACGTGTGGGACAGAAGAGTTTCATCGGAGCACTTGCAAGGAGAGCGGAATGAGGGATTGGCACCCTCCATTGTAGAGTCAGAGGGAGATTGTACATCATCTCTCCTAAGCCTGTGTTTGTGCCTTCCTTTGAAGAAGAGCTGCTTCCCTGAGGACTTCATCTGTCTTTATTCTCAAAATAGGTGAAATAAAATTGTACCTTTCTGTTTTACCTTTATTTCTAAAGAAATAAGGGCTTTAGTCCCCTTTTTGTCTTTCTCACGAGGTTTGTCGCGGGGGTGGAGTTCTTCCAGATCTGACAAGCATTAAGGAAATGAGCAGCATGGAGGGGAGGCCATCAGTCAGGAGGCAGGTGGCGTAGCTGCCACAAATAGTGTGGCTTCTCCAGGTAGCAGGATGGAGTTCAGGTGGAACTGCTGATGGCTGTCGGAAAGTACACGAGGAGGAAGGGGAAAGAGTTGTGAGGTCCCTGGGATAAGCTGAGGTTGCTACAGTGGAGGTAGGTGTCAAATCCATAGGAAAATGGATTTCCTTCCACTGTCGTAGAGGAACTTGTTTTAATCTTCCTACAATTTTTCAAAAATCATAGTCCATTGAGTGATTTGACTTCATGAATCTCCTACTCCAGGAGATAGCATTGAAATAAATAATTTAAAAGTTAGGAATTCAAAACAGAACAGATGGAACAAAGCTTGTTTCTTCTTTGAAGGTGAAGATCAAATCCTTTCACTGAAGTATCTTAGTACTTCTCAAAAGCAGTCTTGGGATTACTGAATTTACAAATCCGTCCAGTGTTTCTGGGTAAGGAACTTCCTGTGTTTGATCACAAATGATTACTTTTTTCACCAGTAAAAGCCCATGGAAAATACCACTCAGCAGTAAGAGAAGGGTGCCTTATCCTCAGTTCTGTCTCCTTAAAATTTCCAGTCTTCACATTTGATATACTAAAAATGAAAGTTTAAAGTGTTTTTCTTATGTGATGTTCTTGATCAATGCTATTTTCATAATCTAGACACAAAGTCAGCTCCTAGAGAAGTCTGTTTCACTCTGTAACCAGATGGTGCTTTGCCAATGTGTTGTTGCTTTCCCAAATAGTAGTTGCGTGTTGGAATTGGGAATCCATAGTGCTTTGGGGACCTCTGAAGTGTGAATGAGGGTAAAATCCCGCAGTCGTTGCATGAGAGTGCTTACCCAGGGAGGGAAAAGAGTAGGCCTTCTGCATTTCAGGTAGGGGGGAAACTGAGTTTCATTGAAATGCGTTCTTACCAGAATTAAGCTTTAGCTTGACGTTGTAAACACAATACCTCGTTTGATGAAGTGCTCATGGTTTTGTTTGCTTTTATTTATTCCTTCCTCTGATACAACATTGCTTTGTTCAGGGCTGCCTCTCTATAATTTTTTCTTGCAAAATGTGTTTTTGAAATTACACCTAATAGAAGTACTAATCTGTAGTCTAGGGTTAGTACTTCATGAGAACTGCTCCGCAGCCTTCAGCAAGCTGTAGTTGGTAGAGGTTGTGAGCTCTAGCAGTTCCAGGTGTGTATATGGAATTCCTTTTCCGGGCCAGACATCTGGGGAGAAACTCAAGTAATTTTAAACAAACTTGATTTTTTTTTTTTTTTCATTAAAACCAAGTATGAATCTTACTATTTTCTTACACATTGGAATAACTTTACTAATAAAACAAAAAGTGCAGTATTTGTTTTGATGTAGAGGACTGGGTGTATGGTGCATTTCCTGATCAAACTTCATTTCTTTTTAACAGTATACTACATAATTAGATACAGTTCTAAAGGTTTTTTACTACCATTGTTTGTAAATACTGATCGCCCCCTTCAATCTAGCAAACATTTCCTGTCTTTTGAATGGAATTAAAATTAACTATTCCTGTTTTTTCCATGCATCCCCCTCCTCTTATGCGTGTCTGCCAGCATTACTGGGAATAGTATTTTAGTATGCTTTTGCTGAGCCAAGTGGGTTGGAAGCACAGTAATTTCTGTTCATCTCACAAATTATTCTGTATTTTATGATTTTAGTAGTGAATTTTAAGCATACAGTTTAGAAATTATATTTCGACCATAGAGGCTGGGTTTTTACCCAGTGTGAATGTTTTCCCTTTTGCTATCTTCTTTTCACCACTCCACACTGCTTTAGTATACAACAGATAAAATCAGGTTAAAGCAGATTTCAGGATGCGTAAGATTTGGTGGCTAAAGTATGGTGCTTGACAGGCTTCTGTCCCGCCCAGTGATATAGTTCAGTCTTGGATTATGTTTTTAATAGGAATTTTTTGGTTCTGTGTACTAGTAGATTTATCAATGGAAAAATACTGTGAAATAGATGAGCATTGTATCAATTTTAAATACTGAATGACTTTCCTAAGTTTACTCCAAGGAGCTTATTGCAGCAACAACTGAAATGTCCCTGTTTTCTGATTAGCAATTTAATCTTTCCTCTTTGCAAGACCGTTATTCATCTCTTCTATAAAAGGCACAGCCACTGCTTTCTCCAGAGTTGCGGAGAGTAATAGTGTTAATCCAAATATGATATACATCCCAGCTGGCCAGACCTCTGTTATTTATAGGGAAAATTCCTAAAATGGCTTCAGCAGGTCAGAATGGAGCTCTTAGCGGAAAAAAAAAAGCAGACGATGATGGCTGCATTGCTTCTGATACTGTCTTGGAGCAGAGGCAGCATTTGCACAGTGATGGGCTCGCTGTTGTACGCCCAACCAGACGGTTGGAGAGTCTCTACACCATATCCCCGAGACCAGAGAAGTTTGTTCTGAATGAAATTCTGCAAGAAAATGTGCTAATTGTTTTCCCAACCCAGATGCATTGCTTCTGTGCAGTGCTGTCTTAAATCCTATTAGAAATTAACTTGGAAAAGTTCTGTGCGAATACAGAACTGGCACTCATTTAAAATGTGGGAGAAATGTGTTTTATTCTGTACTTTCATATTATCCACATGTTGGCAACACTGTTGTGTAGCACTATTCTAAGAAATGCATTTTCAAACAAATCCTGGAAAACCACTTGAAAATAAAACATTGATGCAATTAAGTGGACCAAACTCCACTGAAGCTGACTTTCAAGAATATTTTGAAGATATCTGATGTATTTTTTCCTCTTGACAAAACCAAAAATGGTTAATATATTTTTATTGTTGGGAAGGATTTGTATTCTGCCCATAATCCTCATGAGTTACAGGGGGAAAGGAGCTGGAAAGTTGTATGTTGCCAGAGCTTCTATTTGGTAAATAGGATTGAGGACATTTGCAGAAGAGACTGGGTGGCTCTGTGACTGCTGGTAATCTAGGTTGGTGGTAGTTCAAATTACAGAGCAGAGAGTCATTCACAAGAGTAGGATACTCTGATGCACGTTTGTAGGAGGTGGTGTTGATTCTAGGAGCTGCCGTCAGTCTGCCACGTATCGGATAGTGTTTTACAGTTTTCTCCTGCAGATTTGAATTGAGAGACCTTTGCTCTTTAATACAGTAAGCTCTTAGTTATCAGTAGTCTCGTCAAATAATACTATGTTGCTGAGTAATGCAACTGATAAAGGATTTGATGGAGGTAACTACCATGAGATAAGAGATGAACTATCCGGTCTGTCATTATCTGTGGTGGCGGCGTAAGCTTTCCAACTCTGCCAGTTCAAGCTGCCGCAAATAACTTCTGCTGTCCCTGATGGCAAGGAAGATATGTCTTCTTGTAAAATGGTCGGTCTTTGAGCAAGAACTGATCTCTTGGCTTGATTTCTGGGGGCGTTAGACTGCCTTTCTAGCAGCCCACTAGTCAGACAACTGGCGATCAACAGAATGTACTTTCTTTTTTGCTTAAAGACATGTCCATCCATACAGCTTGTCCTTCAGCTGGTATGATTTGGGGAGTTGTTAGATACCTTCTGAAAGCTGTTCACAATTGAGAGGGTGTCTGGGTCTCAGTTTAAATTTTAATATCAATATACAAACGATTTTTCTCTGATCTACTCACTTAGCTGCACTCCTTGTTAGCATCAACTTCACTACTAATTGCTTGCTTCAGGGAAATGTCTGCACTTTGAGGTTTCTTTTCCCATAGTGGCATTGAGTTGCTTGGTAAGTGACTCAAGGGCTTGTTTGAGTATCGCCACGTGACTTGGGAGTTGCTGGCTGAGTGGGGTAGGACCAGTACTCCCTCCCTATTTCTCTTAGGAGTAGATAAAACAAAATGCAAAATTAGGACAAAGTTGCATATTGCTGAGATGGTGGTGGTAAGTGTGTGGAGCCTGCAGTGAGGAAGGGGAAGGAAATGTGATTCAGTGGAAAACGAAAGAAAATCAAATATATGGCTGTGTCATCAACATGAGGGAGAAGATGGACATGGCATAGTGCTGTTCACTTGACCTTTCATTCGTTTGCATATGGAGGAGAACGTAAGTAGTACAAACGGTCACCACAGCGCTCTAAGTGGAAGCTGACAGCCCACCAGGTTGTGGGTAGGAGCCACTTGTTTGGGGAAGTCTTGAGGTCAGATGCTAAAAGATACGTCTGTCACTCCAGGAGACTTTGCTTTTCTGACCCGGATTGTCCCAGCTGCTCAAAGAGAGGGTGACATAACCCATGAGCATAAGGGTCATCTGTTTTTTTAAATCTCTATTTTCAAATGCAAAACTATTGTAGAAGTCAGTAGAGCAGTTTTTAGGTGGTTTTGTGACAATATCTGCCTGGCCCAGGTTTGGTTTTGCTTATCCACTGGTGGCTGCTTGCTTCCCTGCTGCATGCTCGTTCCATATGCTGCTCTTGTTTCTCTTCTGCCTTTCCATACAAGATTCTCATCTACAGGTATGGGAATAACAAGCAGACCTGTAAAAAACAAGTTTTCCAGCATGCCCATTTCACCTGTGACATTGGTAGCCTTGTAGGAAGGCAAATACCTCTTGTTTACTTTTGTGTTTGTGAGTTAAAATCAGAGAAAATATTCGACTACGAGTCAGACTTTTTCCTGTATATTGATGTTCCTAACTTTAATATATTTTCTGTAGGATAATCTTTTATATTTTTAATAGAATTTTTCCGGTATTCTTAGGAGTGTGAGTTATTCTTCCAGAACTGAACTAATCGGTGCGATGATGCTTCTTCAAGCCTGAAATCATGACTTGGAGAAGTGCACGCAGCCCTGCTCCTCTAATTCTCAAACCTGATAATTAAAATTTAAAAATCAGTGTCAACTGTTTAATTATTGAACAGGTGAAATGAGGAAGGAAGTAGGAGTGTGTGGGGAGAAGTATTAGGCATAGGGAAGAGTGGGGAGCAAAAGGAAAATTGTTGATAGCTTTTCCTGAGAGATGTTAAGTTTACTGACAGTTGGACAATCCTAAATTTTTAGTCGTCATCTTCTTTTTTTCCCCTGTAGTTTTAACTTTCTACTTACAGAAACATAGTTGTTGCTGTTAGACACTGAAAATAATGCCTAATCTTAAATGTTTGCGGTCCGAAATATCTATAAACATTTGTCCTTTTCTGAACAATGCATTCGGAGCGCCTTGTTGGAAGGGATTAGTTATCCCTGTCCTCTCGCCTGGCCTCTGCACGTCGGGAGAGCGTCGCTGCCCGTCCCTGCCTTTTCCCGTGCGGCGTGCCTCCGCGCACGTGTGAGCCCGGCTGACCTCAGCTCGACTTTGTCTCTGGTTTAGGGGTCAGGGTTGTGCCTTCAAGCTTGACTTAACTGGTTCACATGTAGCCCAGCAGCTGCTGGGTTTGAATGAGGTAAATTGTGACCGTACACTCAGAACAGCAGAAAATAGGTCAAGTGTGGGTTGGGTTTACATAGAAAGCGCTAGCGTCGCCTGGTAAGCCTAAGCCTCTTCTCTCCGCTCAGACAAAGCTGTTTAAGGTAAACAGGGAAGTTACCATCTCCCCAAAAAACTTTCTAGCCTTCTGTAGCCTTGGTGTTTCTGGCTAGCGTTGCCCTTCGTGAGAAGCCTGGAGCGGGAGGGAGGCTGCCCTCGTTGGAGGGGCGCGCGGTGGGTCGGGTCGGTGTCTTCCCCCTGGAGCGGTCCCCTCTGGAAAGGCGTTTCTCCGCCGGGTTGTGCGGAGCAGCGCAGCCCTGCAGCCTCCAGCGCCTCGCTGACCTCCTGCCCGCCAGCTGCAGTGGCCTGGCAGCTGGGGTAGCCTTTCACTTGTCAGAAAGGAATAAGGAATATGCTGTTTACGAGCGATTTATGCATGCGTATGTGTCTAGAAAGATGGGTGAAGCAACAGAAGATCTGTATATTTTAGTCTCGGCTAAATTTGATTTCCCTGTAGGGTTTTGGTGTGGTCCGCGTGGCCTCGGCAGCGCTTGCCTGGAGATACCCTCAGGGGGTGTCAGTGGCTGCCAGTTTCTCTGGTTTTTAGTTAGATTCTCATCTTCTGCCACTGGGAAAAAGTCTTGCAGCACGGCAGAGGGATACTACCAATTAATAGGTGATGTTAAGATCTTTGGTATTCTGCCTACCTGGATTTTATGTCACTGTTTTGTTTTGTGGGTCTTTTTCCCCTGCTCACTCTGATGTCAGGCAGGACAATGTTAAGATTGAAGGTTTGTTTAAAAGTTACAATCAATGAAAGAGATTACAGATCAGTGATAGATATGTCAGGTGACACAATTGGTGAAAGGTAAAAGAGGAAGAAAAAAGAAAAGGAAGGCTAGTTACCAAGGAATGAAAATGAGGGGAGAATTGTACAGACCTTTCAAATGAGGGGGAAAAAGATGCATGGATGTGGATGTGTTTGAAGCTGGGTGCAGGTAAGGCATTTAATTTTTTTTTAATGGGAGAAAATCATCTTCTAAAAGATAGCATTAGAGAGAGATTCTGAGCAATCTACATCTTAAGAACAGTACTTTTTGCTGCCACTGCTCTCTGAAGACTGTTGTGGCAATCGGTAGGCGGGTGTTGACTTATCTCATTCCTTGTTTTTCAGACTGCAATTTCCAAATTGAATTTCTATGCAGCTGAAGTTCCATGCAGTTGTAAAAATGATTTAGTGCAAAAAAAGAAAAAAAAGGGGGGGGGGGAGAGAGGAAAAATAAGGATAGGGGCTCACTTTATAGAAACTGATTTCAAGATCTCACTCATGAAACAAGAAGAAAACTGAAGGTTCAAGCTTTTGACACTTTGGTCTCTGAATTTTTCATTTGCACTGTTTGAATTTAAATGTGATCCCCCTACCGTTAAAGTACTAACAAAATGCTTATTTCAGTGTGCAGCACATACTGCGTAAACATTGTAAACAGGACTCTCAAGTTGGTTATGTACTAGTTTTCATTTAATTCGTGTCCTAAATTATCAGAAAACCTCTAAGCAGCCAGAGGAAGCTATAGTTAATTAAGCCACAGATGGTGAGGACTAATGTGGTGTTGACCTTTGCGAGGACTGCAAAATCTACTTAGTCTTTCTCTGTAAAACACTAGCTGAAATGAGTTCCTACTGATATTAAAAAAGATGTCCTTGATGCATTGAAGCCAAATGCAGAGACACCGTGGTCAAGGAAGGTGCTTTCCCAAACATTTGCAGGTTCTAATGCACAACGTGTGTTGAGGCTTGGTCTTCAGGGCTCCAATTTAAGCCTTTCTAGTGCCAGAAGCCACTGTTTTTCCGGGACTGGTCTTCCTGGAATGCATATTGTCAGTTCTGCTCTTTTTTTTCACTGAAAACAGTTGACAGCTGACTGGAGTTTCTATACCCTCCTATAAGCAGCATGCAGGCTGTGTGATTTGGGGGTAGGGGCAGCTGCTTGAATCCACTTTTTCATTGTTGTTTTGTACTCGGGTTTCACCTCTTGATTTAATGAACTCATTTCTGCCCCTCAAGTTTGCGAAGAATGACTTGAAGTACTTTGAAATGCTGAGGAAGCATCTTTCTTCAATAGTGCAAATCTTGTCGGGAAGGTAGAGAGCTATGGAAATGTGCAGGCGTTCCCACCACAGACATGCCCAGCTCCCCAAAACGGAAAAGGAGCTTGTGGTCATTTGAGCCTTTCACAAAGCACTTTGTATGGTCTTTGGGCAGCATGCAGGTTTGGCTCATCCAGGGATGCCTCTTAGTATCTTGGACAGTATTTTGTTAGTGCATGGGGCTTGAGTAGGAGAATTCTGTATGTATTTGGATTTTGACTTGTTTTTCTGTGGGTACTCTCTTTGAAATTTCTGCTTGATTCATGACTTAAAGGAGTTCGGAAGCATTATAAGTGATCTGTACTTGTTCACCTGTGGCTTTGAATGAGAAATTATGTTTGTCCAAATAAGCTCTCTGAAAATGCTTCTCTGAACAAAGATTTCTACTTTCTGGTTAGAGCAGCATGGTATCTTAACCTGATGGTATGGTCTGTAGTTTTCAACCTGCTCTATCATTTTGCACTAGAAGAAAGAACAGATATACTCAGAAAAACACCAGATCACTTTGTTATTTGGGAAAATTTCATTCTTCATTCTTCTCAGGACTTCCTAGGAGTTGAGCACATCCGTGGCAGGTAAGAATTCTCACCTAGAGAGACATGCAGCCAACTTCAGTATTCTTTGGGTAATTAAGCAGAAAGGGTACTCCACCAGAAGTAAATTCCTCTTTTGGTCTGGAAAGAAGGAAGAATAGCAGCAAAGATCTAAAAAACCTGACATAGATCGGCAAGCTTCTCATAGTCACATTGCTTCATGTGACTGTCTTCCAGAAGGGCAGGAATTATCTCGACCATATCTTTCTAGCCCATACGCCCTTTGTCTTCTTCCCAGTATTGCATATAGTGACTTGTGGAGCAAGGGGCACTGCTGTAGGAAGTACATAAAGAGCTTCCTACAGTAGCTTTAAAGAAGAAAATTGCAGTCCCATTTATTTGATTTGCATTCTGATTTGCATTTCATAAGGATCACAAACCAGCATTAACATCCTCCTGGAGGAGGTATTCCAGGACTTGTGGAAAAACTAGTTTAGGAGAGGATACCATACTTACTTTTGTGAGTAAAACTACTTTCAAATGAGGAAAAGTCTGGAGGAAAATTCTACAGGGCATTTTATTCTTCTGTGGGTTAGTCTGTCAATCTTGCTACTTTGACCAAGAAGGAGGGGAAAACCAAAAGTCATAATTGCCAAGGTTCAAGTCTGTAGACAGAGGAGTTGTTTCTTGAGCAATATAAATACAGGGTAAGGAAAAAGACTGGGCACTGCAGAGTCATCTGCTCGTCTTCACCGCTGAGACAGGGAAGAGACTGCAAGTCACCAGCCTTGCTTCTTGCCCTGTCTCTCTATTTTTGCCAGGGTTCGTGGTGTGTGCTAAATCGGTGTGCTTAAGGCCATCGCCTTATAGTTTAACACAGTATGCAACCAGTTTCCTGGTTTTCGGATGTTCACGTTTAAGATTAATGGTGGAAAAAGATCAGTCATGGCACACACATTTTTTTCATAGATATATGTAATATGTACACAAAAGAACAGAATTTTTGAGATTTCAGGAACCTATTTTTAGTATCTTGACTGAGCTTCAGTTGTCAGTTACAATTTTGCTTTGCTGTACTGATTTCCGTTGACCAATGTATAGCATGTTCATGTCTAGAAGCAAAACGCCTTTTTTTTCCCCAACGATTGATGGTATGTTACGTGTGTATTTTGTGTGTGTGTATTTAGAAGCCCTGGGTTCTCTTCAATATCCTCTACATAATCCCAGTCATACCTGTGTGCAGTTTGTGTAATGGATCTTCGACCTCACTTGTGCCTTTTGTAGTTCATCCTTGAGATGAGTTTATCTTTTTACAAGAGCGAGGAAAGAAGTACAAAACGGACTTTGCAGTCTCCTTTTCTAAGTGTTCACATCGAGCACTCTCAATCAAAGGTACTAATATGTCATGCATCTGAATAGGAGATAAAACAAAAAAGGTTCAAATGTACTGTCCGTAGGATCAGCAGTATCTTCAGTGTCAAGTTCAAAGAAGGCAAAGATGCTTAGGAAGGATGTGAAATCTAAAAAAAGAAAAGCAGCAGTGTGTGTTGCCTTTAGAAACAAGTCAAAAGTGGCTCAAGATGACATAGAAACTCAAAAAGTTTGCATAGAGAACTCATAGAATAACGTTAAGAGTAACAGGTCTGACTTCATGGTACCTAATCAATATGTCTAGTCTTGAAATGAAGATACAAATTTTCTTAAATGGGACCGAAGGAATTATTCAAAATGTACGAGATCTGCATATTAACTGCATTTTTAAGTCAGCCAGACTTCCAGTATTGCAATGCCTCAGTCCATTGCTTAGGTGTAATGCTTGTGGATATGGGAGGGGAAATTTTTGGTACAGGAATCTTTTGCAGCTGCTATGAAAGAGAGTGCATGGGAAGGAGGACAGGTGAACGAATGATCATCGCACAGCTCCAGTTCCAGGGTCTGTTGGGTTTCCCTGGCAAATCATTCCCTCTTTCTGGTGGTGGTGTTGCTCCTGTATGTAGGATCAATGCAAAAATGGATTTGCACAGGAAAGTAGAACAGCTAATACCCTTTTTTAGATTGCCTCGGGAGAGGAAGAGTTTTGCTACTCTGCCATCCTTGAATAAATTTTAGGGTCGACCCTCTGGTGCCTCTGATAATGCTAGCAACGTAATTGCCTGGTTGGTGTGTTTAACCTGGTGGCAGAGGTCCTGTTGATCTTCCCCTTCACTTTTACTTTGTTCCACTTTACATGTATTAAAATGATAATCTTGACCATTCCTTTTGGAGCCAAGGCCATATCCTTTTCAAAAGTGTAAGGAAAGAGAGTAATTTTCCCTAATAACCAAAGCATTGATGCATTCTCCATAATGGAGCCCAGCAAATCTTCAAGTGTCAGGAAGTGAATTTTGAATTTGAAATAGACATCCTGTGATCAGTGGGTTAGCGGCAATAATCGGATCCAGATGAATAGAGAGAAATTGCTCATGTCACTTGAGGGCCTGGCGGCAATGCACGATTCCCTGAGTGTTGCTTATATCTTTATATTCTATGGCTGGAGCTCTTCATAATAAATTGTGAAACATCAAGGAACTTGTTGGAGATCAAGGAAAGAAATTACTTGATCTCAGCTGCAGTACTGATAAAACATTTTACATTTTGTATGTGGAGAATCGCTCTGATTATTTTAGCTGTCTGAAGTTCTCTCGGCACAAATGAATGTTCCTGCAGCGCACGGATTTCCAAGGCCATCTTCTGCACAAGGAGTCGCCAGGCTGCAGTGCAGCTTTATTTCTCTGCCACAGCCTCAAAGGCAGAAATAGCAAGTTTGCTCCGAAATAAAGAGAAATAGGTATTCTAAAAGTCTAGAGGTGAATGATGATTTAAGCCATGCTTTCAAGGGTACGAACCAGATCTTGTGCCTAGTTTTTCCTTGTTAGGAGGACGGTGCCACCAAATGTGTCTTAATTTCTCAGATGATGTCCTACTCAAACAGTGAAAAAGAATCTTTTCCAGGAGAACTGAATATAATAAAAATTAAAGCATGTCTTATTTGAAATTACCTAATTACAAAGGCCTACACATTTGAAAATCAGTAATGGTGTTTCTCTCAGAATGTTTATTTCTCTTAAAATACAGCTATCTCTTATGCATTATCTTTGTGGTTTTCATATGTATGTTTATGCTCAATATGTCCATATTAAATTTTACAGATACAGAAAACAGGTTGGGTTTGGTTTTTTTGGTTGGGTGTTTTTTTGTTAATAACTTAATCATTATTTAAACAATTCTTTCTGCATACCTGTAAACATTGAAGTCTTTAGAGGGCAATTTTAGCTTTTAGTAAGACCGTATTTATGAAAGTGTGATCCTATTAATAGCTTACGAGTCTGGCCACATGTGGGATCTGACATACTATGTTCCCATGAAATAACTTCTAGCACTATGTTGTGCTTTTAATTTTTTTCTAAAAATAACACGAGGATCTGTAGGCAATCAGTAAAATTAGCATCAAACTACTTAATATTGTACTCTAAAATACATCTAGGAAAATACAGAGAAATGTTACAAGTGAAGATAACATATGGTTCTTTTTTTAATCTCTACTTTAGGACGACGTAGACAGTCTAAACCCAGTTCTCAGGGATAACCCGCAGTTACATGAGGAGGTAAAAGCCTGGGTAAAGGAACAAAAGGTTCAGGAGATTTTTATGCAAGGTAATTATGTGGGAAACTGTGTTATTTTTATTCTGTGTTAGCTAGTTTAAGGCCATTAGTTGTGTGGGGCTCATCCCATAGCATTTGTGATATAATGGAGAATATATTTCTAACTTGGAAGTTATTTTTTGGAAGTATTTGTTAATACCAGAAAACAAGACTATGTAAGAAGCTGTGCATGACTTCTTAAGACTGTTCTTAACTTGTTTGATGTCTTAGTGATTACAGCAAAAGCTGCGTATCATTAGTCTGAACGAAGATACTTTATAAAATTTGTTGTGAAAATAAGTGTGTATGAATGGCAACCATTACACCTTTTAGTATGTTTAACACTGTTCTGTGGTCTGTTAGTGTTTCTGTTACGTGTGATAACTTTTCAGATATCTGTCTGTGCTTGTAGTTCCTCACAGTTCTGTCACAGATGAAGAATACTTTCAGATCTCCACCCCACACCCTCACCCCCTGATTGAAAAGTGCCTTTCAAATCAGTTACGATTTTGTAACTTGATTCTAATGCTGGAAGGTTGCAGCAAATGCATACATCATTTTTACACTGTAGATACAAGTTATGTGAAAACTACCGTGACTTAGAATAAATTATTTTGGCTCAATCTTGCTGATAATAAAAATATTATATGCATTTGGAGTATATTCATTAACTTTCTGCAGAACCGACAGGCAGCTTTACAGAGGCATTCCTAGCAATGGGAGGCAGAAACTAACCTCTTTGGGTCTGTGTTAAAATCCCCAGGCAAGCAATAAAGCAATTTGAGGACAAAAATGCTTAAGCAGTCATTCTGTAAATTAAGACGGGGTGGGGGGTGGGGGCAGCAGTAAATAATCTGATATTTTAAGGATGGCTCTGAGGTTTGCTTGCTGTGTGGTTTCTTTGATAAAACTAAGATTAGAAGACCAAAGGAATATGGTAAGTATAATATTGAAGTTACAGTAAAAAAATTTCTTTTGTCTTTCCTTCTGTGGAGTTCTTAATTTGACTAGATGTGATTATTCTTACGGGCCACAGAGAAGGGTTGATGAAAAAAAGCAATGTGTGGAATTGTGTAGATAGTAATTTGGTATGTCAGTGTTAGTCATTTTAGATTTTATCTTAATATCCTCAGATACAACATGAGTTAATAGTCAGTTGATGAAATTTGCAGCCAAAACTGGATTGAGAGGCGATGTGAAATCAACTTAGGGTTATATGAAAAGGAAACGAAAATTGAGCTTGTTTATTGTATGTCATTAGAGTAACAATAATAAGACAATTATAAAAGCCTCTGTGTACACTAGTACAGAATCAATACTTGAGCAAAGCCCCAGCAATATTGAAGTAGTCATCTGAATGAAACTGCCAGCCCATCATCCACACAACTCATTTACATCCCATCATTCCAGGAACTGTATTTTTGTCTTTACATATATATAAATTTATATAATTTCTCAAGCAGATGTTTGGATACTTAGAAGTGCACAAATTAGGAGTATTTTAGATGACGAGATGCATCTAATACAAACATCCTTGCAGACTAGCTCTCCTTGTCTAAGGAGAAGCTGCAGTTAAAATCCACTTGCTCACGTGATGTGACGCAGCGTGGCCCGAGGAGAGGCGCGCTTCCTCGGGCAGTGACGTGCCATCCTCCGCGAGGGCCTTTGCAGTGCCACCACCTCAGCCCCGCGGGACGGCGGTCAGCCGGCAGAGGCTGCTGTCGCCTCCTCCTGGGGCATGGGCTGCTCCTGGTCACGGAGACTTTGCGTTTGGCACAAACCTTTGCGTGGCTTACGGACAGCCCTCTTGCAGTGCTAGCTGCTGTCATCTAGTCATGTCATCCCTCCTTCCTCCTTCTCTCCCTTCTCTGGTCTTCTTCACCTTCTCCGTTATTACCATTTTCCTGTTCCCTGCAATTTAACCAACATTTTCAGTTCTACCTTGTCTAAACACATCTATTAAGGTTGTTATCATATTCTCTTACTTCATCCCCTACAGCGTTTTTAGGATCCAGCCTTTTCCTTGTTGTCTATAGTGCTGAAGCCGTCATCTCGTATCTTAGTATTTTCTATTTTGACTATCACTGTTAAAATGCAGTTTATCTGAAGAAAGAGGAGGATTGGAGAAAAAGATTAAAATTGTGTTCCAAATGTTTGAAAAGAAACATTCCAGTTTGAGGACGGGGAATTTTAGTCAAAACTGGTCCAATTATTTACAAGAATGAGACTAAAGAAAAAAATTGGCCCTCGTGACCTTTTCTTTGGGCAGCAGTCACAGCAGCATGCTTTGCAGTAGAGATTGTAGGTTTGGCAGGAAAGTAGTTTATTCCTTGTTTTTAAAAAAAACAAACTCCTCCCAGACTTGGCCAAGTTGAAAGCTTTTGGGACAAATAAAACCAGTTCAAGGAGCATAGTAAAGTGTCTTTGATTTTTAACAATTAAAATCTTTGAATTCTTTTCTTCCTATTAGATTTATTATCACTACAATCTCTGAGGCTGCGTGTATAGTAATCCTCTTGAAACACTGAGTGTGCTTCAGCCCCAAAGATATTTCCTGATAGTACTGCACAGGCTGTTTCAACAATGTGTAGCTGAGCGTGATTCAGCCAGGGACTGGAGACAAAGCCAGGCTTTTCCTGTAATGGCTGCTTGTGGCTGGGCTGGGCTGGAGCTGAGCTGTCCTGTGTCGTATGACCGCAGTTTAGTCTTTCTCCTTCTTCCTGACACCCCAGCAGCACATAAGAAAAAAAAACACCACTGTTCTTAAAGGTAGATAACATCTCTTTTAAAAATAGATAGGATAACAGCTGGGATGAAGGACAGACGCAGATTAGAACAGGGAGTAAGAGGAAAGAAATTGGCACTGTGTCAGTGCAGAAGAGTGTAATAGAAGCTGGAAGCTGATGGAGAAGGGAGGATGGAGTTTGTAAGCTGAGAAGACTGGGAAAGGATTTGGAAGCCAGTGGCCTGGAATTGTAAATGCTAAAATGAGACAAGAAGCTGGGGAGAGGGGAGAGGCTGGGTTCTGGTTATGCAAGAGACTGAAAATCATTGTGCAGTTAACAGTAAGATGCAAGAGAGGAGGAGGAGCTGGGATAGGAAAGTAGGAATGGGAAATTTGCACGAAGAGACACAGGCAGAATTTTACTGAGACTGAGCAAGGCAGAGCTTTGGGACAGCCATGAAAAGTTTGAGACGTGCTGGGTTGGGCCAGACAGCCAAAAGTGTGGGAGCTGAGCTGGAGGCGTTTTGCAGGGGCATACGGAGTAAGGGTTGGAGAGGAGCCATCAGGAAATGTGTCCCCACGGGAACCCCGTCTGGTCCAAGACCAGGAATGCGAGACATAAGCTTGTAGATTCTTCCTCTCTTTCTGCCCATACGTATTGGTGATTGGCAGTGCCCGTGCTGGTGCGCTTCTGACCCTTGTCTGTGCAGCTGGAAATGTGCTCCAGGGATGAGTTGATGCTGGTAGCTCAGAGGGTTCACTGGGTCTCAAGGTTTCAGTTGTGCAGTGAAGGATGTGGATGAAAGAAGGGTGCCATTGCATGGTATTTCTGTTTCCTACCTGTTTTAAAACCTAGATAATCCCACGCAAAAGGTATTTCAGAAGGCCTTGCTAAGATTTCAAAATTAAACCCTAAGACCACTTGGTAATGTCTAAATTATTATTGCTTTTGCACTTCTCTTGATCTCTCAAATGTTGATGTTAAAAACAGTCCTTACGGTCACACGCTTTCTCGTGCAGAGAGTATAATGGACCCAGTTGTGTGAATGTGGATGTTTTACTAGAGAAAGCTGTCACCTGCGAGGTCCCTGGCCTGTTTGCTGCAGATGTTTGAGCTTACTTAATGTAGTGGGCAGGGACTGGAAAAAAATGATCTTTAGGAAAGACAGGGGAATTCTGGCCTTGTCTGTGCGGTTGAGCAACTAGCCACTCTTAAATCATTTAAGTTAGCCTTTTTTTAGGTTGTCACTGACTGGTTTTGCTTCCGTTCCTGTATGCCTGATGCGGGGTTTGGTTGCGGAAGTAGTGAAACCCACACAGTTGGAACTGAGCTTGGTGACAGTGTTGCTTGGTCATACAAAATGCTATATAAACACTAAGTGCGATGAAACGCCGGGTCCCGACAATCAAGTGAGACACTGAACATGAATAAAATTGTTGAATCTCTATTTCTAGGTCTTGAAACCAACTATCAAATAAGTACTGTATCATACTCTCTCCCCACCCCCATGGGCTTTTGGAGGTGAATTAAACTGATCTTTGCAAAGAGTCAGCGTGTAGGGTTTCTTTGCAGTTGATGTATCTGAAAACAGGCATTAAAGTCTTCACAGCGTGTGTGTTTGAGTGTTCTGTGTGGCCATAGCAGGGACAGGATCACTCAGCTGCCTTTCCGACTGCTGTAATGGAGAGAAACTCTGTGGTCACTTACGGGAAAGACTTGGCAGATGCAGAGCCTAGCCACCAAGATGTAAATCTTTTCGCCAGCAAAGCATCTGGGCATGTGACTAGCCTGTTAAATAGCTTCTGTATAACCTGCTGCTGCCACTTTCTAGCCTTTCAGGTTACTTTTCTGTGGTTGCTGTTTGTAGGCAGGAATTTTCCTATCATTTGTCATCATGGTTGCAGAAAGATTTAGTTAGATAAGAAAATTGTACGTTGAAAATGCTAGCAGAATTGACCTTAAAGCGTACTTAAATGTACCATTTGCATTTCAAAATGTCTTCCTGAATAAAAGTGAAATCCACAGGCAGTGCTGTGCCAGAATTGCCTGTAGTTTGCTGCCCGTGCCATGTGCACTGTATGTTTGCTATGAAGCGTAAAAAACCAGGAAAACCCATGTATACTTTTTTTTGCTGAATTCCTCAATGGCTTTTTTATTTCTTCCCCTCCTCAAGGTCCGTACTCCTTAAATGGTTACAGGGTGAGAGTGTACAGACAGGACTCTGCCACCCAGTGGTTTACTGGTATCATTACTCATCATGATCTCTTCACCCGCACTATGGTGGTTATGAATGACCAGGTGAGTTTGATACCTCATACAAGCTTCAAGTAAACTACACGTTGGGAGCTTTTAAATTGGTTTTTTTTTTTTTTGTGGTACTCTGAAATACACTGAGTTGTTCAGTTCCAGCAGGGCGAGTCTGTTACTGTGCTGAAGCTGCGGCATGACTTTGCATTGGGCTGGCAGTTAAAACCGTCCTGAAGCTGAACATTTGTGCAATGATATGATTAATACTAGTCCTACAGTTTTGCTTTTCTTCTGCTGTCGTTATTTGACTAGCGAAGTCTTTGAAGTAAAGCGATCTAGTTTTAAGAACTGGTCTTCCCTGTCAGCTCTGAGAATTTCTTTTCTCAACGCTGAAATCTTTTAGCCCATCAGTAGCGATTACTTCTTCCAAGCAATTGAAATATCCACTTTCTGCAATTTATGGAATTAAGCATTTACTGCAGCCCTAATTTACATTTACTGTGGTGGGTTTTAGTTGTATTTCTGAAGTTGATGTTATAAAAAGAATTAATACTAGTATTTTGAGTGGCAATACTGAATTCTATTTCAGGAGACTAGAGTAATGACTCAACGTTAATACAGTGAATGACCCGCCTGCCTTGAAATGACTGACAGAATCATGTGTGACAATAAAAATTTAAGACTAGTCTAATGCTCAAATACATTCTTCACTTAATTTACTCTAATTAATTTTCCCCAAATATTTTTTTCACTTTGTGACACACTGATTAAAGATCTGGTTAGCATTTCCTTCTTCCTGAAATATCCCTCACTAGTAACACTCCACCAGTCTCTTAAGAGTTCTTCTCTCCTGTCGTTTTGGTTCCTTTCTTTCAGCAGTTTTGCTTCTGTTGGAAGCAATATTGTAATGTGCTTCTGCAGTATATTTTATAGTATATTAAATAAATTTTATAAACTATTTGTATATTGTAATTGCTACTTAAGGGTTACTCTATGAAGAGCTCAGTGTCTTTTGATTTCAAATTTGCAGGTCGGTGAAGGGGGGGAAGGAAGTGGTGGTGGGGTACTTTTTCTTTTTAAAAAAGTTATTTTTACAGTCATATGTAAAGACACATTTGCTTTGGTTTTACTCTATTCTCAGTCTTTGTTGAGAGTCATATGTCAGTTCTGCTTGTCAGGATTAAGTAGGCTTTTCTCTGATTAGTCTTTAGCACACAAAATAGACTGGTGAACACCGATACAGAAAATACAGATTGGGCAGTGTCTGAACATCTGCTGATTATTATTTTTTTTCTTTTTTTTTAATAAACCAGGTATTAGAACCTCAGAATGTTGATCCTTCTATGGTTCAGATGACCTTTCTAGATGATGTTGTTCACTCTTTGTTGAAAGGTGAAAATATTGGCATCACTTCACGCCGACGGTCTCGTTCCAACCAGAACAGCAACACAGTCCACGTAGATACATTTATCTTTTTACCTAAGTATTTTTGTATATTGCGAGTGTTAAAAATACATGTTTAAAGTCACTAATTAAAATTGCATTTAAGTCCTTTAATCACAAAATTATTTTTAGGGTCATTATACGCGTGCGCAAGCAAATAGTCCCAGACCAGCAATGAATTCCCAAACTGCAGCACCAAAACAGAATTCGCACCAGCACCAGCAACAGAGGAATACTCGGCCAAATAAGAGGAAAGGCTCTGATAGCAGCATGCCTGATGAAGAGAAGATGAAAGAAGAAAGATACGATTATATAGGTCGAGGAGGTAAAAGCAGCTATTGGAAAGGGAGGGAGAGCTTCTTAAAACCGTATTAGACTGAAAATGTGATAGACGTGTTTTTATCTTTTACAGAAAATCCCAAAAACAAAAATAAACACTTCCTTAGTAAAAGAAGAAAACCTGAAGAGGATGAAAAAAAATTAAATATGAAGAGACTACGGACAGACAATATCTCAGATTACTCTGAGAGCAGTGACTCAGAAATTTCAAATAAAAGATTAACAGATTCATCCTCAGAGCAAAATTCGGAAAATGAGTTAAAAAGCAAGAACACTTCAAAGATAAATGGAGAAGAAGGAAAATCCCAAACTATTGAGGGAGTAGAACAGACACTAACAGATAGGCGGTCTCCATGGGATGAAATACAGGAGGATAAAAAACATGAAGAGACAGAAAGACTGAAGTCATCCATCTTAGATCAGCAGGAAAAATCTTCACTCCGTGCAGCAGAGCAGCCAACACCTTATGAGCAGAATGCCAAGGATGCACATGTTCAAGAGTGCAATGCAGAAAAACATCATACTGCGGAATTAAAAAATGAGCAATTTGTACCCAGACCTCCTACTCCGAAATGTGTTGTTGACATTACTAATGAAAACAACTCTCAAAAGGAGAGCCAGGATAATTCTGCAAGTACCTTTGGTTTGCAAACGGTTCAGAAAATAGAATCTCATAGCAGCGATTTAAAACAGCAGTTTGCAAATGCAAATTTCCTTGAAGCAAGAAAACAGGAAGCTGATCAAAGTTGGGTTAGCAGTGTTGTTAACAAAACGGATTTGATACAACCTGGGGTTGTAAAAACGTTATCAGTAAATGAACACTTAAATCCTGATAAAGAAAAAGTGCAGTATGGCTCGTTTATGACTTCGTTAAATGTAGCTTCTCTAGCAGAAGAGAGTAAACTGCATAAGCAAAGTCCAGTCCCTGATTCTGTGAAGTCAAAACCTAGTGCTTCAGTTGATCATCCTAAAACAAAGTCACCTGACGTTAAGCCTAAATTCACCCAATCTTCCGATACTGTGAAGTCTAAGGTTAGTTCCCAAAACAGCCATGCTACTGGATTAACAAGGTCAGCCAATAAAACTGATCATGATTTGCCTAGGTCTAGTTTTCATCCAGTTCCAGCTAGAGTTAGTGCTCTAGAAGCTACTAAAAGTCCTCTTATCATTGACAAGAATGAACATTTCACGGTGTACAGGGACCCCACCCTGATTGGACAAGAAACAGGAACTAATCACATTTCACCTTATTTGCATCAGCATAATTATCCTCTGCATTCCTCATCTCACCGAACCTGTTTAAATCCAAACGCTCATCATCCTGCATTAACTGGTTCATCCCATCTGCTAGCTGGGTCTTCAGCTCAGGCTCCCTTGTCCGCTATTAACACTCACCCCCTTAGTACCGCATCTCACCATTCTGTTCATCACCCTCATCTACTTCCTGCAGTGTTACCCGGAGTGCCTGCTGCCTCCTTGCTGGGTGGCCATCCGCGACTAGAGACTGCTCATGCTAGCAGCTTAAGCCATTTGGCATTAGCACACCAGCAGCAGCAACAGATGTTACAACACCAGTCTCCACATCTTCTTGGACAAGCTCATCCTTCTGCTTCCTATAATCAGCTAGGGCTTTATCCAATTATTTGGCAGTATCCAAACGGAACACATGCTTACTCAGGACTCGGTCTGCCCTCCTCCAAATGGGTCCACCCAGAAACTCCTGTTAACGCGGAGGCTTCCTTGAGAAGGGTAAGTTGTGCTCGTTTCTTAATGACTTATTTAGCCGGGGCTGGTGTCTCCCAGTAGTGGTTTTCTAGGTAGTTTGTATCGCACCGAGTGTGCCTTGACGGTGGGTTCTTTGAGTAGGCACAGAACTAACTAGGAGTGGAAATTCAGTAGTAACCACTATCTCAAAGTGGACGCGAGTAGGGATTTCTTCCAGACCTTGATTTCCGAAGTATTTTAAAGTAAGACAAAATGTCTGTGTTTAGTTTATGACCAAGTGAGGTCAGCCAGCTGGTTTGGGACCTTGAGTCCACTGGCTAAATATTTGCTACCTCAAACTATGAAAACCATTAGGTAAGTTAAATACTAGGAGAAGTAGGACGATCATCTTCGTAGTGAAATTTCATGTATGCTTGCTAAGTAATGGAGAAAGGCTGAGACAGAAGAAGTCCTAAATCCCGTAGGAAGTTCTGAAGAGAAATACTCTAGCATTTATAAATCTTTCTTGCACTGTACACGCATTTCTCTTGTCTTTACACCTATCTGTGTACCCTCTCTTGGCATATCTTTTTCTCCCCTTCTGTTCCTGTTGACACACATCCCTGCCTTCCCATCTGCTTTCTACTCCTCTGTATTCAAGTCAGGGTGATTCCCCTGTCTGCATGCTGCGTATAACCGCTGAAGTCTCAGAAGAAATGGTTTGTGTTTTTCAGCCTAGCGCCCAGTGCGGCGGCGGTGTTTGGCAGGCAGACGTGGCAATTACAGGAAAAGTTTTCTCGGCTCCTGCAGGCTTGGGATATGGCATGCTCATTGCAGGCACCTTAGAGGAACAGTGTAAGATGAAGCATGTGTAGCGCAGACAGAAACTTTGGAGAGCTTTACTGCCAGCTTCAATCAAACCTCCACTGAGCATGTGCATACTGATTTTTAGAGGCTTACAACTTGGCCTAATTTGGGCAGATTTTCACAGGGACCACAAAAGGCATGTCGCTGACAGTGGCCCTTCTGCCAAATTATAAGCCTTTGCGTCAAAGCTTGGAGTTTCTGAATGGTTATAGAGATTTTTTTCTTTTTCATCATGGAGAAAGCTATTCTTCCTGAGCCTCATTCTTGAGAAAAGCCAAACCATTGTGGCTAAGTCTTTCCCAAACAGTCAGTTTGAGTTGGGCTTGTAATATGAAGTCAGTTTGATCTAAAACGTGATAAAGTCAAACACAGCAGAGAAGAAAAGCCTAAGAGAAAACTATAGGTGGATTTATCTTTTCATGTTGCTGCCTGCTCCACCCCATGCTGAAGTCCATTTTGAAGAACTTACGATAGACTCTGTTTTCACTTTGGCTGCCTGAAGTATGCAGCCCTGCATACCGAGGCATGTAGCTTTTTAATTATGTTGATATGTGGCAATTGTCTTGTGGTGACTTGTCTTCTGGCTCTTGCACTGGAGGCCTTTTTTTAAATACATCTCAGAAACCCAGAATGGGTGTTTCCAAAGTTGGTTTGCGTGGATGCCACGATCGCAGAAAAGGATCTGTGTTTCAGCTGTAACAGCAGCAGCAGCCACCCTCGACTCAGGGCTGAGCCGTGTCGGTGTGCTGCAGCAAGCGTGCCCCCAAGCCCACCTTTTCCTACCGTCCGCAGGTGGCTGTGGCAGCTCCTGTCTTTGGGCTGGGCCGTAGATGGTTGCAGGTGGGGTCACGAAGCTGTTTGGGCAATGCTTGGTGCTCAAGCAGATGTTCCTCAGCTCCTCTAGGGAGAAGGTGACGGGCCTTTTTTGCATAATACTTTAATGCAGCTTACAAGCTATTCGTGGGAACTCACCACAGCGTGGGAACTCTTGGCCTAGGAAACGTGTGTGCTAAAACTGTTAGCGCAAACCCAAGCGGTTGCTTTAAATATTCAAAAGTATAGAAATCAGAACTTCAAAGTTGGAGCACCTGCAAATCTATTCTGTGCTGCGTGTGTGTCATGAGAGCTCTTGGCTCCCCTTCTGCTGCAGCAATTCTCACCTGGGAGTTGCCAAGACTGGGGAGAAGGAGAGGGATGGACTGGTGAGGAGCAGAGGAGGGGAAGAAGTTCTGGGCAGTGCCAGGAGTTAGGGGTGGAGCGGCACCCAGAGGTTTTGGGGTGCGCACGAGAGCTCTGCTCACTCTTGTCCCGTTCCCTTCTTGGCTTGTCCCCAGCACCTGAGCACCACTTGAGCAGCGTGCCCTGCCTTTCCACTCCTCTGCACGTGCTTCTCGTAAGCAGGTCTCCGAGGGGAGAGGGAAGGGGGAAGAGATGGAGAGCTGCTCTTGGTCTTTTCTGCAGAGTTTTTACACAAGTTTCAGAGAAAATACGAAAATAGAAACTTACCTGAGTAGTCAATTAAAAAAGTTTCATAAATTAAGACTATCACAGTGTGTGTAAATGAGGTTGATATTGCCCACTTTTTGAGTATTGAGGTACACGGCGCAAAATTGTGCGTACTGTGCCTTTGCCATCCTGCAAAGTATGGCAGGCGCGTACATTTGTGGTTTTATTAGTGTGCTGCTGCTGAAATTACGCCAAATAAAAATGTCTGGCAAAATAAGGCAGATTAATTACGATTATCATGCTTCATCATTTGGTTGGGGGGAGGAGGGGAACCATCCAGGAAAGAGATACTTTTATCCCTTATATTGAGAATTGTTATAAAGCTGGAGATGAAATTATTGTCTGGAAATACTATACCATATTTGTCTTTTGAAAGAAATACTTCTTGCAATTCCTTGAAGAGCTAATGGTCTGTTTACTAGTAACTGAAGTTAAGTGCTGTCAGACTATCATTGATTTGCTAATTTTGATGAGCTTGAGATGCCGTTCTAGAATTAACTATTCATGCTGCATACTTGAAAATTAAATGATTCTAAGAATGCTTCTGAAACGTGTAAACTGTTTTGTATGCCGCAAGTCCAGGGCAAGTATAATCAGATGTTCCAGTTGATCAAAAAGTGACTTAAAATGTTAAATTTTATTTACTGTGTATGATTTGATACTGAAATATGTTACTTCACTCTGATCATTGGTAGGACTTGATACAGTAACTCTTGTGGTCCCATGATTATTTTGAAATCTGATTTTATTTTTTTGTTTTGGTTGGTGTTAACAGAATACTCCCAGCCCATGGTTACACCAGCCCACCCCGGTGACCTCGGCTGACAGCCTTGGTTTACTGAGTCACATTCCTGTGCGACCGTCCAGTGCAGATCCCCTTCGGCCTCTCAAACTGACAACGCATTCCAGCCCGCCATTGTCCAAAAGTATCGTAGAGCATCACAAAGAGTAAGTTTGCTGTTCAGCTCTGTGCAAGAGGGTACATTTCAGCAGCTGATGTTGTCTTCCAGCTTCCTTTTCGTTTATTTGTAAACGTGGGTGCCTGTGATAGAGAAAAACTTGTCAGTGTGCTGCAAAACAGACTCTGCCCTGTTGACTTGGAATGCTACTTGAGTTCCTGAGTCATTTGAAGACTTTTGAAAATTGTACCTAATATAAAGAAAAGTTTATTTTGTGTTAATAGATAACTTTGTTCGGAGCATGGGAAGAAAGGTCTTCCGTTTAGCATGTTGCACTACATTCAGACTAACCTGTGTCTGCTTAACCTTTTTCAAACAGAGAACTGGAGAGGAAAGCGTTTATTGAACCTTTACGTTCCGTTACAACTGCACCAGTAAAGACAGAGCTAGAGCAAAGCAGAACGCAGACAGCAAAGGAGAGCCATATGCACAGACATTTTGCAGATCCAATGTTGAACCAGCTGCCAAGGCCGCCACAGGAGACTGGGGAGCGACTGAGCAAATACAAAGAAGAACACAGACGGATACTCCAAGAAAGTATTGAAGTTGCTCCTTTTACAGCTAAAATAAAGGCACTGGAGGGAGAGAGAGAGAACTATTCCAGGGTAACGTCCTTATCTTCAAGTCCCAAAAGCCATTCGGTAAAATATGACAAAGACGCCGAACGCTCTGTGTCAGAACTGTATAAAATGAAGCATTCGGTTCCACAGAGTTTGCCGCAGAGTAACTATTTCACCACCTTGTCTAACAGTGTAGTAAATGAACCACCAAGATCGTACCCGTCAAAGGAAGCCTCAAGTGCGTATGTTGATAAGCAAACTAATTGTCCTTCCACAGCAGCTAGTCCCCAGTCTATCCCCTCTTACATTTCTTCTCTTTCAAAACCTCCACCTTTAATTAAGCACCAACCAGAGAGCGAAGGCTCTGTGAGCAAGATACCTGAGCAGCTTTCACAGTCAGTGCAGTCTCACTCAGTAAATTCTTTTAGAAGTGACAGCAGGAGCCCTACTCAGTTGTCAATCTCGTCTTCAAATACACTCCGGAGTATGCCTGCCTTGCATAGAGCGCCCGTGTTTCACCCCCCTGTGCACCAGAACCTGGAGAAGAAGGAAAGCAGCTATAGCAGCCTTTCACCTCCGACTCTAACCCCCGTTCAACCCGTTAATGCTGGTGGTGGCAAAATACAGGAGTTGCAGAAACCACCTACTTTAGTACCTGAGCCTAAGGAAGCTCAGGCTGTTTACAAGGGCACTTCTGAACAGAATTTATCAGAAATATGGAAGTCCAATAATGCCCCAAATAACGAAAAAGTGGATTGGCACGTTGAAAGAATGAGTGGAAAGTCACAGTCCGCTACAGCATCTGTTATTGTGCGTCCTCCTTCTAGCACGAAATATGATAGCGTACCAGTAATGCAGTCTGCTTCCAAAGATCGAGTTAGTGAGAGATCTTCAGCTGTGACAAATCAAGCAGATTGCCTGAAAACAGCGGAAGCCAGGGAGACTGGAAGAATCATTCTGCCAAATATGAACTCAGACAGTGCTCGCACACAGTATGAAAAGAAATTTCCAGCTGTCTCGCAAGGCAGCATTCCTCGTGCTGTCACCCCTACGACAACTATGATCTGCAGTACCAAAACGGATGTCACCGCATCAGCAGCAACAACTACCAGCGTGTCAAGCTGGGGTAGTTCTGAAGTGACTTACTCCTTATCGAACACGGTCTTGGCCTGCGCGCCGCTGGAGTGTACTGCCTCGAGAGCGGCGAGTCAGGCGGTGGCGCAGACCCAGGAATGCAAGGTCAGCGCTCCAGCTCCGGTTACACCCGCTGCTGGCAAGACAGGCAGCGCTGCTCAGCCCAGCTCGGGGTTCTCCACCTCCACCGACTTTGTCCATTTGAAAAAGCACAAGGCAGCATTGGCTGCAGCTCAGTTTAAAAGTAGTAACACCAGTGAGACCGAGTCCAACTCTGTGAAAAATCAGACATTTTCAACCTCTCTCTCCCTAGACAGTGCTATCGTCTGTAATACAATAAACAAAGCGAACTCTGTAGGCAGTGGGCAAACTTCCCAGATGAGTCAGCCAAACTACCACACTAAACTGAAAAAGGCTTGGCTAACAAGACATTCAGAGGAAGATAAAAACACTAATAAAAAAGAGAATTCAGGGAACAGTGTTTCAGAAATTATTAAGCCATGCACCGTCAATTTAATAGCTTCTACATCAAATGATTTGCAAAATAACATAGATGGTAAAATCTTGGCAGATAAGTTTGCGAAGGAAGATAAGCACCCTAGGAGAAAAGCAAAACGAACTTACGAGTCTGGCTCTGAAAGTGGCGACTCTGATGAAAGCGAGAGCAAGTCAGAGCAAAGGACTAAACGGCAGCCCAAGCCAACTTACAAAAAGAAACAAAATGATTTGCAGAAAAAAAAGGGTGATACGGAGGAAGAAGTAAAACCGAATGGTGTTCTTAGCAGGAGTGCCAAAGAAAAAAGCAAGCTGAAGTTACAGAGCGGCAGTAACAGCAGTGAGTATATTAATCTGGTTTGGAAGAGACAGACTAACGTGAAGTCTAACAGTGTTAATCCTAGAGGGTTTGTCATGCACGATAGCTGGGAAAAGAGTTAAAAAGCATGCTTGTGTAAATGAGTAGGTCCAGATTTATCTGTCTTGAGGCCATTTGAAATATCCTGGTTTAAGAAATTCAGTATTTTGTATATATGTGTTAACAAACTGGTTCTTGGCCTAAAAATAAGTAGTAAACAAACTGGTTTATGCTGTCCATCAGAATTCAACAGACTGGTGTATATAGTTGTGCCACTTGTATTGAGAGAGAGAGAGATAATTTTAAAAGATCTAATGCATTTATTTTAAGAGCACTACTGGAGGGAGAGATTCTCCATTGTTGAACTTTAATTTATCCTTTGATCAGGAAGCCAGAGGCAGTTCCTTGAGAGCCTGATGCCACTCTGTTGTGATTTGGTTAATTTAATGAAAGGTTTGAGGGAGAGTCATTTCACACTCCTGGCATGTGTATTACATGGTGTTAACATCCCTCTTGTTTAAGGAATAAAGAAATTTAGGGAAATACAAATTTCAATTTAAATGTAATGCTGTAGCATGTAGCAGACTGTTAACTAGATTTATCTGAAAAGAGAAACTGGTCTGCCAACATGAGGGGCTTTATTTAAGAACTTACCTTATTTTTTATCCCAATTTATTCTTCTCCAAGGACTATTCTTTTGTCTTTGTTCTGGTTGAGTATGAGAAAGTCTACCATTAAATTACTTTTCACAAGGATTTTTCAAGTACAGGTAGTAAGAAAATGAGTACTGCTCCCTGTAATTACATCCTCTGGCTTTTCACTGCCTAGTGTATAAAGTTACTCTGCTGGTATCTGAGGGTACTTGCTCCCTAAGTTGTACTGGGTGCTGGAAGTGTTGCAGTCTGTCTGAGGTATTCTGCCTTGGGTCCAGTGATCGTAGTATTGCTTCTCCCCCCTGCCCCCAAAGGGAAGATCAAGGAGAACATGCCTATAAAGTCTGTCTTGGTTTCACTTCTTAAAGGGAACTGCAAATATATACATGTAACATGTTAGGTCTTTGATCTCTGTATTGTTGCAGATGATTTTTTGTGGGTTTGTTGTAGAAGGATTGCTTACCTAAGGTAAGGGAGGGCAGTCACTTCTTGTTTTGGCTAGTGGTACCAGAGTATGACAGTGATATATGATAATACATTATGGAACTGTTTCATGGAACTTAGGTCGGGAAATGGGCAGGGGATGGTATTATGTTCTGTTGTGAGTCACACTGTGTGTCCCCTGCACATTAACAGGTTGGGCCTGTCCCGTGGTCGCGGTTTCTTGTGCTTGCCATCCTCTCGAAATCTTAACAGACCTGGGGTCTTTCTGTCCGTTTCTCCTACTTGACCAATTAAATAGATGAGCGTTTCTGATACTCCTGTCAGTTTACCTTGGGGGAGCTTCGTTATAATTTCTGAGAGAGGTGGTCAGATTTTTTTTTTTTTTTACAAAAAGAACTTTCCACAAAGATTTATACAAAAACGTAGTCAACCTTGAGGAGGTTTCAGGAAAGATGGCTGCCTGGGCTCCTCGTAGGTGGCTGAAGATAACTGTGCTTCAGGATCTGGGGCTTGGTGGTAGTTTCGCGGTGTGGGTGGTATCTGGATACTGCCAGGGTTGAAAACGGCTTTGTCCCAATGCCATTTCGGAAAGCCCCGGGAGCCTGTGTGCTAGCCAGAGCGCTCAGAGCTCCAGGCTGCAAGGCTCCCTCCTGCAAAGCAAGGCATTTTACAGTCCTGCAAGCGTTGGGGGTCTTCCAAGTTCCTGTCTGCAGAGCTTGAAGTCTAGCAGCTCCCAGATGACTCCCAAGATCTCTAGTTCTAAGGCAGAAAACATTGTTTTGGAGTAGCAAACCTGTACTTCGGCCTTTTCTACTCTCAAGTTTTAATCCGGTTACCATCATGCTCCTCGGATGAGTTGGGAGTGCATTTTGTAGGCCATGAACTGAGGCATAGGCAGTCTGTCGCTTGCAAAGTTTGCACAAGTCATCTCTGGCAAAATACAGATCTGAACCCAGGTACCAAGTCCAGAGTTAGCACCCCGACCTCTCTATCATTCTACATCAGATCCCTGTTTACAGGACATGAACTTTCAAGAGTAGTGGTAGATGAAACAACAGATTGTCCTATCGATCTGCAGATAAAACTGGTGCTGCTTTTACAAGTCATGAAAATGAAAGCCTGGTTAAATAATAACATGGTTCAGTATCAAAATGTGCATGTGAAAATTGCACACGCTACTCAATAGATTTGTTCCTCGTGTTACTCGGTGTTGGATCTGCTGACTTTCATATCAAAAATAGAATTGTACTGCTTTGCCTTGGAAAGCCTACAAACTTGACAGAGAGTAAATGGATTCTGTTCTTCCTTATGCCGGATACTTTACATTAAGTTCAGATGAGTTATATGTGAATAGAGCTGCTCTTCTGTAATCGTATCTGTAACCCTCAGCAAAAACAAGTTTTGAAGAAGTAGGATTTTTTTTTTTAAGCTCTGCTTTCATTCATTAAATTCTTGCCTTTTTTGCATACATCTTCACTTGAAACAGAATTCAGACCTTGGGGGGGGGGTATTGTACTACTTTGCTTGTTTTGTAAGAAGGAGATTCTGAAGATGGTTTTAGTGGAATATTTGGTGAATGATACACCTAATATAAGAGAAAATACAGTGTCCCAGGTATTCCTCCTGGTAGCTCAGCAGGTAATTAACTGTGCTCCTGCCTGTGTAAGTCTAATTGATAGCTATGCTTTTTAAACTTCAGTGCTGACAGGCAGATAAATGGACGTAATAATGAAATGTGCTATGCAGGTAACAAATGTACTTTCAGAAATGTTGAACGCTGACTGGTCTGACTCGGTTCTGCGAATAAGGGCTGCCAGTACCTCATCTGAGACTCTCCTTACTTTTGCAGCTGGTATACCTCGCTCAGTGTTAAAAGATTGGCGCAAAGTAAAGAAGCTGAAACAAACAGGAGAGTCCTTTTTGCAGGATGATTCTTGCTCTGAAATAGGACCAAATTTGCAAAAATGCAGAGAATGTAGGTTAATAAGAAGTAAGAAAGGAGAAGAACCAACTCACTCACCAGTATTTTGTAGATTTTACTATTTTCGGCGGTAAGTACAGCTATTTCCTTCTAATGTGGTGGTTTAACTTTTAAAAAATAATACCGACAAAGGACTTGCATGCTTGAAAGCTTGACTGATTTTTCTGGCTCAGTCAGTCTGCCTGATAAAAGACACTGTCTAATTTAACAGTATTTACATTTGTATTTCGTACTACTTTTGTGGATTGACTTCATTGCTGTTTAAAGCTTTATAGCCAAGACATCAGAACAGCTGCCCAGTGTACCTTAGGCAAGCAGAAAATGCAGCACATCACCATTACACAGGTGTCTGACATTTGAAGTGGGATTTTCAAAAGGCAAGCTTCAGTTATTCTGGACAAGTTGTACAACCACAAAGCTGCACTAATTCGTAATTGTTCTTATGCCAGTATACGGTGGGAATGCTGCTCAGGGTTTTCTGGGAGTTTTCTGAGTTCAGAGGAGTTGTGACCTCCTTTTTCACAATTAATGGCCAGTCGAGGAAAACTTGCAAGTCCTGAAGAAAATGTCCCAGGACGCAGCGTAGCGTACGTGGCGCGGGCAGAGCAGCTATCGAGACGGAACGAAACGGCTCTAAGTTGCACGTGGGCTGTGTTGTCAGTATATATCCAACTCGTTTTGGACGGGAAACTGTTCCCTAGGTTGGGTTTAATTTTTTTATAATGAAGCTTTAGTTGCAAGACTTGGTAGTCCTACAGGAATTGTTTCAAGGTTGGACTCGGAATACCTTCTGCGTAAGAATATTTGCTTCCTAATGTGGCAATGTCAGAGTTTTGTGGTTTTTCTCCTGTGTGAAGGAGAGAACATCAGTGATAAAGAGTTGCCAACATTTTAAAACCCAGTTACAGAATTTAAAACAATTGAATGTTTTGAACATGTTGTGGTAAGTTTTACAGCAGTTTAATTATTTTCATTGTGTTTAGATAGTAGGGCTTGAATTGTAAATGAAGTTTGCACTACTGTTGGAAGTCATTATTATAACTGAAAATTCATCATTTCTTCTTGTTCATTAACTACACATCCGAGTATTGGTTTTGGTAATTAGTTCTGAATTCAGGAGTATTTTACTGGCATTGCTGTAAAATTCCTTGACTATTACAATAATCGCATATGTATAATGAATTATCCTGTATTATGCAAGATGGAATAATTAATTGTTACTGCTTAAAAATAGGCTAAATATAGGCAGGGTTAGTGGAATGGTATCGGGTAGGATAACAGGAAAGCCTTTATTTATTTTAAAGGTCAGAAATGAGCAGATACAAAAAGGTTATCTTGTATTAGTGATTTGTTCGGCCTAGAAAGACCTAAATACAGTGTTTGAACGCCTGTTTTCTGAGTACGAGAGCAATAGGATAGAAAGATCTATAAAATATGAGTCAGACTGAGTGGTGGTTGTTACAGACACGCTGAAAATTAAAAGTGAGGAATAGGTGGAACCAAACTTTGGCCAGAAAGAAAAAAAACCCACCTGGAAAAAACCAACCAACCAACCAACAAAAACTTTCCTGTCTGCAATTTTAAAGCAGTAATAAATGTTACAGAGAGAGAGAATGATGAGTAAACTGAATGCAAAAAGTGCCTAAAAAGTTAGTTTTAGTTTTCATGCTCCCTTGCTGTTCATTTTAAAAACATTTTTGTCATTAGGATCTCTTTTTAAATTAAAAAAAAAAGGCAGGATGCTCAAGAAGTTAAACAAAACTTACTTGTTGTAAGACGTAAGCAGTGAGGTAAATTAACAAGTAAACTGTAAGTCACAGATTATAATGATACATGCAGTTTATCTGTTTTCATTTTTAGGTTATCTTTCAGTAAGAACGGAGTGGTTAGGATAGATGGTTTCTCCTCTCCTGATCAATATGATGATGAAGCACTGAGTTTATGGACACATGAAAACTACGAAGATGATGAACTGGACCTGGAAACTTCTAAATACATTCTAGATATCATAGGCGATAAATTTTGTCAGTTAGTAACATCTGAGAAAACAGCCATGTCCTGGGTGAAAAAAGACGGTAAGGAAATCTCAAATGCTCTCAAGTGTTCTGCAGTTTTACTCGAGTGTTTGCGTTCATCGTGACCCGTTGCTTCCTTTGGAGTAGCTCACTTCACCAGACTGTCGCATTGGATTTTCCTAGGCTATTTTGTAAGAGGGTATGTCGGGAAGGGGCAGGGACGTTCCTCAGTAAGCCAGCCCGTTCCCCCACCCCACGCTGGTGGCTGTGCTGGGCCGGGGCCAGGCTGCTGTTGGGATTGGAGCAGCCTCCGTTCCCAGCTTGGCCTCCAGCTCTCCAGCCAGAGCGGCCAGCTCCAAGCCAGGGCCCGCAGCGAGCCAGGTACCGACTCCTGCCAACAGACATCGTGTTTCTGACGTATCTCCTTCCCAAAACAAAGGCGAATAATGTGACAGCGTGGGCCCCGCAGAGCGTGTGCTAACACCGTTGCCTTCTCCCCACCAAAGCCACAGCTCGTCCTTCTGGCCCACAGCAGATGGGCACAGGCTGGAAACGGGCTGGTTGCTCCACTAATTCCAGGCAGTAGGAGAGGAGGTGGGGCAGAAAGCAGAAGTACTAGCCAGGTCTCCAGCACAGGCACCTCCCTCGCCTCCCACTGACTTTTTAACTGTCCAACTCACCAGTTTGGCTGCCCTTGAGATTAAACGTGGCCCGTAGGCAGTCAGGTGAAAAACCCAGCTCTCTGCAGTGTATGGGGTAAAACATATATGTTAAAGAAGTTCTTCGTACTTGCAACCCACTGATGTTGAGCAGGAATATTCTTTCTGTATTACTTTAGTCTGTGTTTTTTGGATGCTTTAGTTTCTTTCTAGTGTATTGATGGTAGTAATGCGACTAAGGGGGTTGATGTTGATGGTCTGTTTATGAAGGATCACTCTCCTCCCCCCACACCCAGTTCCATCTGAGGGGAAAATTATGAATGCTTCATCTATAAAGACTATTCATTCTGTGCTTTGCATTTGAATTTCAGTCCTTTTATTCTGCTTATTTTGTATTTCAGCCAAAATTGCATGGAAGAGAGCAGTGAGAGGAGTCCGTGAGATGTGTGATGCATGTGAAGCCACATTATTTAACATTCATTGGGTCTGCCAAAAATGTGGATTTGTGGTCTGCCTAGATTGTTACAAGGCAAAGGAAAGAAAAAGTTCTAGAGGTCAGTTCTTTATGAACTAGAGTATTATATAGGCTGTTTATTCTCATTTGTTGTAGAGCTGCTGATCCACTAGTGCAACTGCCTTTCTGTAAAGTGTTAAATTACTGCTTCTGTGTTTTAGTTTCTCTTAGATCTATTTCACCTCCTTTTTTGTCGGTAGAGGTAGAATCAGTCATTCAGAAAGCAACTGCTCTGGGGGCTATTTTAGATCTTTGTCCGATTTTCAGTCTTTTTATGTGGATTGTCTTGGATTGCTTGTGCCTTGCCCCTCAAGGTTAAATCTTGTTCTTCAGCTGTGAGACTGGCACTCCATTACGCCTCCCTGCTTTATGGTAACTCATGGCTGTTAAGACTTGCCTTGGTTTGAGTGCTTTCTGGAGCCCTCCCTTCAGAAGTACATGGTTTGTCATATTGACTTAGCAGCCTACTTTTTCATTATAAAAAAGAAAGATGGAGAAAAATACTTCACATAGTATTTAAAATGAGTGTTAATGGAGGTTTCACAATCCAGCAGCCTACACACGTACTCGTTTAATCTAATTCCTGTGGTTTAATGGAGATGTCTAGTTTAGTCTGTAGTGAAGTATAACAGGACTGACTTGCAAACCTGTGATTTCTGAGTGACCCAGCCTGGTTGCAATTGAAAGGAGGAATGGCTTGGAAGATTGATCTGGCCATTCAGCCCTCGGCTGTGACGTTGGTGCTCAGGGTGCTTGTTGGAAAGGACTGCCTTCCCCTGGGTGGCAGGCATTGTGCCCTGGCACAGCCCTGCGGTCAAGCGCTGTGCCAGGAACTCATTCAAGTATAATGCTGTTTTGAAAAGCATTTCCATGTTTGTCATAGCAGCATAATGTCACAGATTTGAAATGTTAGTAAAATGAAGTTTAACTGTTAGATGGCAAATCTTTGATAAATGGAGAGACTCATATACTTTGTCCTTGGCTTGCAGTGAGAGGCCTCCTACGCTGCGGTTATAGGATGTTCCCAGAGACTTCCATCAAAGCCTGAAGTTTCTAGGGAACTAATGTCAGTGTTTTTCAACACCGGGAACAGTCGTTAATGCTCTAACGCTGGAGGCTGCTTCAGCAGCTCTTAACTGGCTTAAGCCTCTGTGTGCGCATGTGTGTGCATCCATCTGACGTGGCTTGGGATATACGCCGAACATTATTTACCCTAGTGGGAACATGCAGTCAGAGGCTTTTTATAGTGTGTGTCTTAACCAGCCAGGAAAATTTTAGTAAAATGTCTTCAAAGCTTAAAAAAGCAGTATACAGAAGCAGGCTTCTTTTCAGTCTTCTGACAGGGAAGCCTTTCTCCGTACTGTTCATCACAACATTACATGCATAAGCAGAAGTACGATAGCTTCCCTCTCTGCGGCTTTATTTCTAATGATGCTGTAGGATTCATGTGAACTATATCTCTCCTTTGGCACTCTCTTACAAAGTTCAGAACCACCCACTCATCTCTATATAATAGCACTTTATATTACACCATTTTTCCTGGAACCGGTAGTTGTTTTTACAGTTGCTAAATGTAACAGAGAATACATTGGTTTCCCCCTGCTTCGGCAGGAATGTTAGGGGTTTAAATATTCCATATTCAGATACTTATCAATGACTTCTCTCGTTACTTTACTACACGAATGAATGAATGTGCATCCATTGTTACCTTCAGACAGTTCATGGCACCATCAAGTGGAATGCCATGTTATGGCATTTCAGTGATAAAGTATGTTAAGTAGATATATGTTGTTTTGTTTTTTGATTTATGTTTGTGACCAGTTACATATTTCAATGTTTTAGGAGTTACAAAAACTACAAAATAACTAACACATCTAATAATTATCTGAAAGGAACATTTGGTACATTGTGTATCTATTACAGTGTAAGAAAATAATGTTTTAAATGTGCTAAATGCTTCCTTTAGTGTGCTCTCTAGTTTACGTTGCTAGAGCTAAGCAAACAAGTAAAAAGATTTGAAGAGGCTCTTAAAACTAGCAGTTCAGTGGATAGGATACAAGACTGGGGGTTGAGAGAGAAACTGCATTCCTATTTCTGCCCCAAAATCACGAGCAGATCGGTGACCAGTTGCTTGGCCAGACATTTTTTGCTCTCGTTCTTCTTCTCTCCTGTCTTCACACTGCGTAATTTTCTGGCAGGGACAGTATTCCTGAAACTTTTCTAGAAAGCCTCTCTCTCCTACCAGTTAGGCCCTCCCTGCTGCCACAAATGATTTTCAACCAGTACCTACAGACTTGTGGTTTCATGGTTGCTTTGATGTGACATAAATCCATGATGCAACTTCCCTCTCCTTTGTGCCACCGGTGACATCGGTGCAGCTGCATGGTAGGCCAAATCGGAGAATTGATTCGGTTAAAAGTTCGTCTTTCTGGCTTTTTTGGCCCTGTCTGGTTGAAGACAGGCACTTTCAGCTGTAGTGTGGATTGTGTCAAATTAAGTGAACCATACAATCACAGCCTAATTGTGTCTCTTTTCTGCGTTAGAATTCATCAAGGGAGTCTCACTGCCTCAATAGCAACTGTAAAGGATTTCGGCTTATGCTAAATTGGCAACTCACTAAATGTAAGAAAAGGAATATACTTTGAAACTCTGAGGTTACTGTCAAGGGTCTGTGTTACAGATGAGGTTATTTCAGATTTCAGTTAAAACTCATTATTCTTTTCCTTATTGTGAAACGTAGCTGTTGTATGCAAATCTTTGTCACGCAGGATACCAGGACAGAAGACTTACAGTATGTGTAGAAAACAGTTTCTAACTAAAACAAATCTGAAAAATGTTATCTAGCTCTGTCTATGTACCGCTGTAAGTAAAGTAAAACAATTGGCAATGTTATTTTGCAGATAAGGAGTTATATGCCTGGATGAAGTGTGTGAAGGGACAGCCTCATGATCACAAACACCTGATGCCAACACAGATCATTCCTGGCTCTGGTAAGACCACCTGCGAACAAGCAGGGTGTGCTTTTTCCCAGGTCTTTCTGTGAAGAGAGGCCGGAGTTGTTTCTTGAAACCTCTCATTTTCCATTTCAAAACCTGCGAATTGGGTCAAATCATCGCAGGAAGGCAAGTGATTCTGGGCAGTTAACAGCAAGGGGCACAGATGATGAAGAGAGAAAGAGGAGTAGGCTGACAGATGTCTGAAGGAGTTTTGGGGACAGGCAGTGAAGAAATTCAGGGTGTTTGTTGTGACTGTTTTCTACCTTTTCAGAACAGAATAAGGCAGCCAGAATGTGCTTAATAAATCTGACCTTAGCTGTTAAAAGAATATCTTAGAATAGTACTGCCAAGGAGCATTACGTGGCAACAGATTTTTGTGGATTTGTTTTTCACTGTTGTCTGTCCCCTCCACCCACCCAGAAAAGAAAAGATGCATGTGTGGTTTTGGTTGGACATCTGATTGACCATCTTAAAGCAAAACGCAGTAAAGGAGCTTGTGATAAATAAAAAACTTAGCAGTAGTCCTAAACCCAGCTAAATTCAGAATTTTTCTTCCACCCAAGTTAGTTTTATGAAGAAGTGTGGTTAGGTGTGGTGGTGGTTGTCGTTTACACAACTTTACTTATGATCTCTGGCAGCATTGATGCAAAGCAGCGAATAGAAGACTCACATGTGCCCTTAAACTTGTTAAGTAAATTCCCAAGTTGTATTAAGCTGGAAATACAGACCCAGTCATTATTTTATGGGTTGTTGCATGTTAGTTCAGGTAGAAATGCAGGTTGGTTAGCTTCCGTAATAAATTCAAATTGTGACATTCCCCAGAACAGGTTCCAGACTGAAACTGGTTTTAATTTTAAATTGTGAAGTGAACCACTCATCTGGAAACAGCACAGTGAAGACTGCCTACATAACCTCAGTGTTGTTCTTCTGTGCGTACCCATTACCAAACAGCCTTCAATTACACGATCACATACTAATTTTTTTGTCAAGACGTGGCTCACTTCAGTCTGTAGTTTGATTTTATTAAATGAAGCAATGATGCACCCATTGAACAATGCGGAGCAAATAATGAATGACTGGCTTGCTTGGTGTGTGCCGTGCAATGGGAATGCAGAGTGGAGGTTAGATTATTCAGAAGAGTAGCATGCAATTATTTAATTAAAGACCTTGTCTCTTTCTGCACGAGCTTTAAGGTAAACCGGACAGTCTTTTTGAGTGTTAAATTTAGCATATATAATAGTTTAAATTTTAAAAAGGTTTGGAGATAGTGTGTGTATGGTAAAGAGGGTCACAAAATGATTGAGAGCTGCTGATGGTTTTCTTCTTAATTGTCTTCTAGTTTTGACAGATCTTCTGGATGCTATGCACAATATTAGAGAAAAATTTGAAATTAAATCCCATTGCCAGTGTACCAGCAAGCAGAGCACGCAAGCTGGCAAGCTCCCTGCGATGAATGGTGTGTCTCAGGTGAGTCTAAAGTGTGTGTATACATCGCAGTTTGTTCAGGTGTTCTGATTCTTGTGGATTTTTGTATTTGAATAGTACTGCTTGCATTTTAATTTGCATATACGATGGTTAAATGCTAGCCTTGTCTTTTGAAATACATTAAAGCGAAGTTGTATACTTAAAAATAAATTTGTTCTTTGCAGGTTTTGCAGAATGTCCTTAACCACAGTAATAAAATTTCTCTGTGCATGCCTGAGTCTCAACAGCAGAATACTCCTCAAAAGTCCGAGACAAATGGTAATACAAGTCCAAGGAGCGATGTAAGCACAGACAGCAAGTTAACGCCGCCTGAATCCCAGTCACCGCTGCATTGGTTAGCTGATCTTGCAGAGCAGAAAGCCAGAGAAGAGAAGAAAGGTACATGTTTGAAATTGTCTTACCACGTCCATGGCTTTGGGGGCACCAGTGATACATAATTGAATGAATTAGGAAAAATTGACAGAGTTTTCTGTTCAACAAAAAGAAAAGATGATGTTCTTTTCCCCCTTAATTTTAATCTTGAAACTGCAATGCCTTCTCCTGGTGGCATCAGAATCTGTTCCCAGAAGAGCCACTGGTGGAAAGCATGTGTACTGTGGCAGTATTTCCAGCTACAGCATCTCTCATTTGTGACAGGTACTCACTCAGCTGCATGTCTGAGATGCTGAGGAAGGCCTTTTCATGGTCACACTGTTTGACTGCATTTTGAAGGATCTAGTTCATCCTCTGGTGTGTTTTCAGGTGAATAAAGCGCTAGTGCTACAGCATATTACCACCACTATGAAATGCAGGATACTGGTGCTGTTCCTACGTCTGCATCGTGGTACAACAGCGTAAACCTCCAATTATTATTTTTGTTTTAGAGAACAAAGAATGTCCTTCTGGAAAACATTCAAAGGAAGAGAAAGACCAAGATAATTTGGAGTCCCAAAACTGTAAAAGCTCCCCTCCTGCGTCCCAGAACAACGAGCAGGGCTCAACCTTACGAGATCTATTAACTACAACAGCAGGCAAACTGCGTCTAGGTTCTACAGATGCTGGTATTGCTTTTGCTCCAGTTTACTCTACAGGAACAGCAGTAAGTGTTTACAAGATGTGCAGTTTTTGTATCAGGATTTGAAAATCTCTATCGTTTGTTTTGGTACATTGGGGTTAGAGCAGTCTGATAGTGGTATTGCTTTCAATACTCATAATTAAAACTTTATGTGCACACGCACACACTTGAATTAACGTTATTTTTGTGTATATATATATATAGTGATAATTGATACATACTATGAAGAAAATGTCCGTGAAGTTAGATAAAGCGTTAACCTGACAAAGTAAAGGAAAATTCCAATATGTTGAGCTGTGTAATAACTGTATATTTCTAACTTTTTCCATGTGAGAATGCATGCAGTTTTCTACAGAGGAAGTAGATAACTGCAAGCTGCTAATTGGTAATGAAATGTTGTCTTTCTACTGCAAAAGGAATTGCATTAACTTTATTTGCTTTTACATTATTTAAGCATAGATTTGTTTGTTTTCTAATAGAGTGGCAAGAGTGGAAGAACTATGCCAAACATTCTTGATGACATAATTGCTTCAGTAGTAGAAAACAAGATTCCACCAAACAGAGTACCAAAGATAAATGTAAAATCTGAAATAAAAGATGAGCCAAAGGATGATAGAAAATGTATTCAGGACGACTGCAGTAAACTGTACAGTGACATTCAGTATTCGTGGATCTGTGATAAGCATGTTTTGTGGCTCAGAGACCATAAAAACAACAACAACTGGAAGCTCTTCAAAGAGTGCTGGAAACAAGGAAGGGTAGGTATTG
This sequence comes from Phoenicopterus ruber ruber, assembly GCA_009819775.1. Classification (NCBI taxonomy): domain Eukaryota; kingdom Metazoa; phylum Chordata; class Aves; order Phoenicopteriformes; family Phoenicopteridae; genus Phoenicopterus; species Phoenicopterus ruber. Next base: position 6,808,056 of record CM020221.1, read on the forward strand.
AGCCGGTCCTCTGTAAAGTGACCTCAGTACGCACACGGGGGGAGTTGTGGTAAAGGACGCGTTGGCCTAACCCCGTGTTTGAAAGTGTATTGTTAGCAGTGGGCAAAAGCTGGTCAGGTATAGCCCGCGTATGAACCTGGTGTAGTTGAAACTTCAGTTAACTGCTAATAATAAATAAGAAATTACTGTTACAGAGATTCAAATTCTAAACAGGTACGTGTATGACATCTTGGAGGGGAAGTGTTAACAGCTCAGTAGGGCCCAGGTCTTCAGTGTGTGTTTCAGATGTATTTGTACTCAGGTTTAATTGAAGGAGGTGTTCACTTGTGAAAAGATAAGTATTGATTTTTTTAATTTTGTTTTTTTACAGCCTGTTTTAGTGTCCGGCATGCATAAGAAAATGAACTTCAGCCTGTGGAAAGCTGAGTCAATTAGTCTAGATTTTGGAAACCAGCAAGCTGATATCTTGAATTGCAAAGACAGTATTATTTCAAACACTAACGTCAAGGAGTTCTGGGATGGTTTTGAAGATGTTTCAAGTATGTTGCTTTAAATGTATTATTCCATTGATTCTGAACATGGTCGATGTTAGAAACTGCAGTTAAAAATATTCTTTATGGATCTTGAGGCTTTGAAGAAACTTTAATTTAAAAAGAAAGCTCCGAGTAATCTATTTCCAGAGAATGTGATGGAAACTTGCATTTTGTACCTTTGCAGAATTAAAGATGTGCTAATATACTAGTTAGGTCTGACTAAGAAACCAAACAAGTGTCATTGCTCCTTGACTAGTTGAGTTTGTTTTGTATCATTCTTGAGTCTCAAAATTAATTATCTCCTGGTTTATGGATGAAATCTTTATAGAAAGGTTAAGAGTTCAGTTATATATTTTAGTTGAATAAAGTAAAACACCTACAGTGTATTAGTTTTTAGTAATTTCTATGTTACTTGCAGAACGGCAGAAAATAAAAAATGGGGAAACAGCTCTACTAAAACTGAAAGATTGGCCTTCTGGTGAAGACTTCAAGGCTATGATGCCAGCAAGGTATTTGAGTTTAATAGTAGATATTCTTAAATCAATCTCCGTGTTGGTTTTTTTCTCTCTATGTAATGACACAAATTCAATTACATTCTTCTTTCTTATCTCTTGCAGATATGAGGACTTATTAAAAAGTTTACCCTTGCCTGAATATTGTAGTCCAGAAGGAAAACTAAACTTGGCTTCTCATCTGCCAGGATTTTTTGTCCGTCCAGATTTGGGACCCAGACTATGCAGTGCCTATGGTGAGTATGCCCTAGAAGCGTAGCAGTTACGCGTCCCTTAAAAGTGTAGAATGTCACACGTTACAATGCTTGATAGAAAGCTGAGTTTGCTTGGGGGATAATTGTTCACTGAATGGCGGAGAAATACTTGACTGACTTGCAAATTAACAGTACATGCACCTCAGGCATGAGAGTTTATTTGCTTCTGCATTTCTTTCTGTCTTTTCTTGTGCTGTTACAGTCTTCTGAAGCATATAAATGGTTAGCTACTTTTACACAAAGACAGATCCTGTCTTTAATAATGCTGCATGACAAATACTTCATGAAATATTATTGTGTGCACAGTTGTGGTCATAAGTAGATTTCAGCATGTTTCTCATAATTTGTTTGTGTACTGTATGCTGTACACTCAAAAACCTGTTTAGAAAAGGTTGTTTCCCTCAGACCTTTTCCAGCTTTTGCAAACAAATTTGTTCAATTCTGTTTTACAAAGTGTTGTAATAGGACAAGAAATGAGTTGTAATTTGTGGCACGATAGCTTTGATTTAAAAAGTTCTCCAGATGTCCTTTGAAATAAACATATTAACAATCATGATCAAGGCATGGGTCTGAAGAACTGAATCATTAATGACACTTTCACGTAATACTGCTGCAAGGCTTGGTGTTCTGAAATGTTCTTTTGACTTACGCGTGTATGGTTTCACCTCTTAGAACTAAAATTCATTTTCCTCTTTGCTTGGGGATTTCTTTTGATTAAGACCTTGGCTTACAGCTGGCATAAAAGTGACACATTTGATTGGATAACCTTGTGTGTTCACTGTGCTTATATTCTGCCCTGAGCAACCTCAAAGGTTGAAAGGTTGGGAAGGAACGTAGCGGTCAGGAAATATCTTCAATTATTCTGCTGAAATGTATTTTGTTCTGACACAACTGCTACGTAGGGACAGTTACCTGGGCTAAGTGATATCTCAAGGTCTCTGTTAAAAAGTAACATTTTCTTGTTTAGCAAGTGAAACAAAAGCATGTTTGTGGTTTGTATAGCTTAGTAACTTTTTCACATTAAATCCTGTCTGTACATACAGTGCTTTTCTGTGATGCTTACTGTACTTTCAGAAATTTCTTCTCGGTTAGCTGTTGCGTGTTTCTGTTTGAAGGTGAATACACAATACAACAAATTCTAATTTTATCTTGTAACATAGGTGTGGCTGCTACTAAAGACCATGACATAGGAACCACAAATCTCCATATTGAAGTTTCTGATGTCGTGAACATCCTTGTTTATGTTGGCATAGCAAAAGGAAATGGAGTACTTTCCAAATCAGGTAAAGGGAAGCTCATTGTAAGAGGTGTAGATGGACTGAATGATCTGCCGCTGTTAAAATTGACACTGTTCTGAAGCAGATGACAGATATCCATAAGTACTTGCGTAAACCCGGGAGATTCTTTGTTTCAGGAATCTGCACACACATTAATTCTGCATAAAACACACTGCAGTTCATGAATTATGAAATGGTATTTCAAACTCTTTTCACTTTTCTTGCCACTACCTATAATTGACGTACCATTCCTGGGCTGGGGCTGGCAGAGCTAATGGAAGTGCAGGATGAAGGATTTTGTCTGGAAGCTGTGGTAGTTCTAACAGTTATGTCAGGATGATGTATTTGCCAAACCTCCTGTTTATTCTGCTCCCTCTGGATGCACTGTGTTTACCCTATTGAATTTGGACTGTAATGTAATTTTTCAGCACCAGAGCGCTTCAATTGGTGTATGTTAGTTGTCTGTATGAGGTTTATTGCTTATGTGAAGCAGTCTTTAAATCACTGAAATAGTTTTGTTTCTTTCCCCTTATTCTTTTGTCCTCTTATTCCATAATCAGCAAATGTAGATTTTGGGTGTGACTAATAGAGCTGCAGTAAGGTTTGCCGGTTTTTATTTGCTTTTGTTTTCACTTGCGTATGCACTCAGTTAATAGCAGCAAAACTTGAGCATGTTGGGGGAGCTCTGGCTTCTCGACTAGCTGCTGCAGAGCAGCACGCGAAACACTGCTTTTGCTGACGTCAGGAAAACACCTTTTTTCATCTTTTAATTTTTGGTGCCAGCTCTGCTTGTTTATTTCAGGTAGGGGAACGTGTTCTATCAAATTCAAGAAATGTAAAAAAAAGTTTAAAAATCAGACGTTGTTTTTAAGGTATTTATGGCATTCATGTTCTAGTAACTAATTACAAACACTGAACAAAAAGATCACCTGGGGGCTTCTTTTGTATTCAGCAAACTTCTATCTGCTCAGTCTCACAAGAAATTGGAAAAGAAGGTGTTTAGTTTAAGTTTTTCCTCTGTCTCACTTCTAAAAAATATTTGTGTTGAATCTTAGGAGTCTTGAAGAAGTTTGAAGAGGAAGATTTGGATGACCTTTTAAGGAAGCGGTTGAAAGATTCAAGTGAATTACCTGGTGCTTTATGGCACATTTATGCTGGCAAAGATGCTGACAAGATACGGGAGTTTTTGCAAAAGGTTAGATTTATAATACATTTTATAAATATCATTTAAGTAACTGGTAAATCAACGGGGGCTGGCAAAAACCACAAACCCCACCCCTATGCTTAGGGAAGGGAGGGAAGCAAAATTCTTTCCTTTATAGCACATAAAATAAATAATTGACCTGCTACATCATCAACAAATAATATGTAACATAATATGTATTCACTTCTTAAGAGTTACAGGTAGCCTGCAAACTCTGAAGGCTCAGGGGGGCATGGAGATCTATTCTTGTCCTTTTCTAATACAAAGGATAATTTGTAGGATAATGTTTTTCTGTCACTGATCCATTCTTGCATTATCAGATGCTGAAGTTTTTGTGACTTGTCCCATGCAAAAAACCCTGACTGTGCAACCCAGCAGCCACTGATCTTCCTAAGAACTGTGTGTCATGTCAGTTACCTCAAAGAACATGCCTTGGCTCTTAGTGAAGATGAAAGTAGTGGGGGATAATGTACCCAAGGGCAGCAAGCTTCTGCAACGTTAGCTACGGTGCAGATCTTCCTTCGGCAGGGTGCGATGAACACGTTAGAGCCACATCAGAACCTTCCAGGTCATTACTTTACCACATAGAATGAATATCCACCACTGGGCCATTGATAGTCATCAATGGCATTAAATTTAGAGATGCCATCTTGGAAGCAGTTTTCTGTGCCCTGTCTTTAGCATATTTTCATCTTCTAGAAGGTGGTCTTGACAGATGACATAGAAATACCAAAATATCACTTAAGTGGTTGCTCGAGGAAAAGAAGTCTTCAGTGTCTTCTACTGGGTGGGGGGGGATCAGATGAGTTTTAACTGGCTAAACCAAAGGGGTCCATAAACAGGCTACCTGTAGAGGCCAGGGTCTCTGCTGCGAGCAGGAAGAGCCTAAGAAATTTAGCAGTAAAGCTTCTCTTGGACAATAAGGCAGTGTTTCAGTCCCAGGGCAGCTGTCCTCTGGTGACTCAAGCGTTTGCTCTTTGCCAAGCTGAACTGTGGGGGAAAATGAGCGCTAGTAAATAAAATACAGCTAGTTCCAGGAGATGATTAATTTTACAGCGAGGCCTTTCTTTTCATTCAAAAAGAAGATGCTCGTAAAGTAGATGATGGCTCTTCAGTTTGGAAGAGAGAGTTGTGAACAAAATCACAAATGCAAGGGCATAGGTGGACAGCGAGTCCTATTCAGCGTTTCTTCTTTCAGAGCAATTAAGGGATATTGTGAAACTCTTTGAGCAGCAGATTTAAACCAGAAGCACTTAAGACACTGCGTAATAAAGTTTGTCATTTGCTGCCACGGCTTGCCATGGTATGCAGAATGAATTGTGTACTGCCTTGTATTTTTGGTGTGGTGGTATTTTTGAAATACTGAATTGGAGATTAATTGATGAGTAGACCTTGGGAGCACTTTGCCTGCTGATCAGAGATAAAATCGCAGTATCTTGTTAGTACAGAAGAAAGGTGATAATACACGAGAAGAGTTTCAAGCTCTGCATCACATAAGTATATTTAATATCAATATGAATAAAAATCTGTTTTTAATGAGATAATTGTCTCCTGAGTCACAACAGATGGATTGGATATGTGTTTTTTTGTCTTTAATTACTTTTGTTTCCTTTAGTCACAATGATTGATTAATTAGCAATTGATTAAGGGTAATATTTGTTCTCCTGTGGTTAACTTGGTGAGAAATGGTTGTTGCAGTTAAGTCTACCGCTGTCAGGAAGTATTTTTTTTATGTCCATCATTTTTTGCAAATTCCTTGATGGGATGGTAAGAAAACAGCTTCTTATCACGGAGTTCTTGAGATTGGAAGGGCACCTCTTGAGGTCCTTTTGTCCAGCCCCGTGCTGAAGCGGTCACCTAGAGCAGGTTGCCTGGGACCGTACGACCCTTAGTTTTACCTGCTGCATTTCCCCTGAGCTGAGGCGGTGGTGGTGTGTGTCTGTGTCAAAACTGAAGGTTGTAAGCCTGAGGAATTGGCAGCATAGGAACTCTTGAGGGCAGATTTTGTTTTCTTGATGAAAAGTCACACAGAAGGCGTGTTGCTTATGAATAGATTATTGTGCTGAGTTCTTTAAAGCTCCACATTTTGGAGTGGGAGTTCTGCAGATGTCTTCAGTTCAGTGGGACTTCCCAGTTCCTTTGAGGTTCTTTTGAATCCCTGACTAAAATTCTCGTTCGGGTATTGAGAACACAGTAGTGCTGCTTCCTAAGTTAGTATGCTTGCAACTTCCCAGCAAAAGGTTCAGCTGCTTCTGAAAGTGACTTGGGGTCTTTTCTGTACTTACAGATAGCAAAAGAGCAAGGCTTAGAAGTTTTACCAGAGCATGATCCAATACGTGATCAGAGTTGGTATGTGAACAAAAAGCTTCGCCAAAGACTTCTTGAAGAATACGGAGTAAAAACCTGTACGGTTATTCAGTTTCTTGGTGATGCTGTTATTCTACCAGCAGGAGCACTTCATCAGGTAATGTACATCTGTTTAAAGACACACAGGATTAAATAACACAAATACAATAAAATAACTTTTTTTCAAAGGCATAACTACATCTGTACTCAAATTAGATTTTATTTTCTTACTAGTAGCTTTTGGTGTATAAGAATGTATAATAAGGTACTTCTGCTTGTATAGATGACTAGCCAGTACTAACATACAGCGACTTGAACGCTTGAAATAATACTGTTCCTTTTTTCCTTTAAAAAGAAAAATGAGCAGACTATTATTAACCACTTTTTCCCACTTTTCATGTCATTAGCAGATTTCTCGGTAAACTGGTGTTAGTTACGGCAAAGTCAGGTTTGGTATTTTTTTTTTTTTTCTTCTAAATCAAAAGTTAACCGAACCCCGCAGGGGCAGGGAGAGCAACGCAAGCAGATAGAAATACCTGGATGTCAGGTCTCACTGTTTTTGTCTTCAGCGTAGGAGAATTGTAGAGGCAGTTTAGGTGTAACAAGATGTTTCTGTAAGAGGATTTGGAGGTTGTTTTTCTGCTCCACATTAAGTTCCTTTTTACACAGAAGGTACGTCAGTCACCAGGAGTTGTCACTGTCCCTTCAGCAGCTTTCCTTACCATCAGAAAGAGTGATACCACCTTTGCAGCAGCCGGGCTGATTTAATTCTTTGTTATGTAAGGAAAAGTACTGCCAGCAGGGCAGTTCTGGAGAAACAGCGTGAATTTGTGCGGCAAGCTTCAGTCCTCTCCTAGCGCACAGGGTTTGTGACTTCATTTTGTTTGGTGGCTTTTCTTTCTCACAGTCTGCAAACGGCTTTTCCTTGGTGAAAAGAGGAAGAAGGCACAGTTGTTTAGACATGATTTTGGGACAGTTCTAGGTTTCTTTATTTCTTCACTCCATGAACCTTTTCCTGTTTCAACAGGAAATGGAGCCTGCTTTCTTGCTGTCTTCCCAGCTGTCAGGCACCACTAATGAGGTGGCTGACTATCAAGGAATGAGGAGCATGCCCACCCTGCGGTAGGGGTTGTAAACCGTCTTGCTGTTAAAGATTTGTCATTGATCTCCACCCGGGTTCAAGCGAGGCCAGGCCTTTCTGAAGAAGATGCTATTTGGTTTCTGATCCATGGATCAGCTTCCCACCGCCGCCTCTCCTGGGCAGAGAGGAAGCAACGGCTTACCGTGTCACCGTGACCAGGGCAGTAGGGTTTTCTCTGCGGAAAAAAATGACTGGGTTGTAGTGATGACAGGCGTTGTGTTCCTCATCTGTCTGCTGGCTATGTCAGTTGCTGGGGCACTGAAAGCAACAGGTACCGTACCCCGGCCAGACTCCTTTGTCATTCCAGTGAGTCTTTAGATGAGTTTCACATGATGGTACGTTAACCCTGGATGATCTGTGCGGATTTGTTTTCTGGCGAAAGAAAGAAGGGAAGAAAAAATGAAACAAACCAACCCAGGTGACCAAACCTTGGGTGGTTGTAGGTTGCCTTTCCCTGTACCATGTCCCCAGGGCTTGATGTTGCTTCACAAAGGTGAAGGAATGTCTGGCATTGAGGTTGTTCTTGGCTCCTGTTAGGCTAAAGCAGTTAGGGCTCCCAGAGTTGATAAGATTTGTATTGCATCCTCCAGTAACCTTACTCTGATCTCTTGAAACAAGGGAGATATCCCAGATAGAAGAATGAAAAGGGAACCCACAGAAAATAACAAACATACTGGGAAATGTGTTTTGTGTAGCATGTGGCATTATATAAAGGCATACAGAATATAGAGCATGAAGTAGTGGGACTGTTCCAGGCTTCCCTGCCGTTCATAGGTTTAAGGACCAAAAATAAGACCACTCTTATCTTTATCTCCTTGGCTTTAAACTCCAGATTGCTTTTGAAGTGGTAATGTTCTAGCTTCTGGCACCAAGGAGTTAATGGCATGGTGTTTTTAAACCTTAGTGGGTGAAGCTGAGAACCTTTTCATCTTCAGAAAGAAGTTCCTGTGAATCTGCCACGTAGGAGGAAATGAAAGCATCGTGTTCTTTCATGTACGTGTATAGTACTCTCTATATAGAGATGCATAAATACTGACCTTAGGGAGCAGCACCAACACTTCATATATACAAAGCACATTTAAACACTTAAAAATAAGTCTGAACAAGAACACATGCCAGGTTAAGTTTACATGTTGTATTTCAGATTTACATGCGCATCATGAATCTTTAATAATTAAAACTGGATGAGAGTTGATACTAAATTGGGTGGTAAATTAACATTTTTATTTGCTCATCGGTAATGTCGTGGAGCAGAGGAAATCAGGCTGAGGGCTGGAGTTAGGGAGCCCGGCTGCCTGCGGTCACTGCGTAGCGCAGTTCAGACACGTCCATCCCGGAGCCGGTTAGGATTGTTGTCACACTGCTGCTTCTGACGTGCTGGTCTAGAATTGTACTGCTCTAGCATGGAGAAGGTGGTGTGTATTTCTTCTATATCTCCCTCCCCAGCTTCTATGGATTCATGTCTAGCTTTCAAAGTAACTTGTTCTTAATATTTTATGGTAGGATAAAGCATTCCTCTTGCTTCCCAGGTTTCCCCCTCCTCCCTGTGTACTTGCAGACAGCAGTCGCATCCCCTTGTGATGATTTCAGTAGGCAAAGGCAGACTGTTCCCGTGGTGGGGTGGGAGGGAGAGCCTCTCCTGTGAGCTGTGACGGTCGGAGTAGCCTTGTTGGTACCTCTTGTGGAGGGAATTGCTCCCTCGGGGGGAAACCAGAAATAGATACAGCATTGGACTGGTCTCCTCTGCAGACGCTTCCCTGAATGTACCCCGAGTGATGCACTGCAGGGTTGTATCGCCTTTCTTCTTGGCTGTAGGAGTAGGGGAGCTCGGAAGTGTCGTCTGCTTTGCTAACAGCTGGGCCTTGTTCTCTCTCTGGCACTTGTAAGACCGAGCCCTCAGCTCTCCTTGGAAGCTTCCCCAGCTAAAAAAGGGGGTTTTTTACTGTTCTTTTGAATGTTTCACTCTTCGTGCTGCTCTCTGGGTTATCCTGTATCACAGTTGTCCTCTAGGGATGCCCTCCCTGGTTTTAATTGGGCGACTCCAAATTTGTAAAATATTTTAGTGATAAATTACAAGCTAGGAATACTTGAGTCGGTGATTGAAATGTGCTGTTCAGGCCACATGCAAAACTTGTTCATAGTAGAACAGGTTATTATAATGTTTTTTATAGTGGTGTTATCTTGATTTAACAGCAGGATTATATATTGTAAAATAACACGCTGGCGGTGATGTGACATCCTGGCGATGGTACGATAAGGATGTAGGATAAAGGTCTGGGAGTTGCGTGTGCGGAGCTGCTGGGCCGAGCCGCGCGGGAAGTGGCTGATCCTCAGCGTAAGGACAGGAGGGAGTCGGCTGCGCAGCGGGGAGCCGCAGCCGTGCCTCCCTGCCTGCTCGCCTTTCCCACCCCAGCCCAGCTCCCAGGCTTTTCCGACCCGTCTCCCAGCCCCTGCTGGGAAACTTCCACTCTGCGTGGGCTGAGGGCGAAGCTGCTCTTGGTTCGGGTGGAGCTGGCACACTCGTGGCAGCGCTGTAGTCCTCGCCCCGCAAACCTCAGGGGAATCGTTGGTAAACGTGTGTGTTTGTGTGTCGTTGTATCAGCTTGTATTATAAATAGACCGGCCTGTGGGCTGTCAGCAGGGCATTCCCGTGCTAGGTACCAGGCCGGCCGGGTAGAGCCTGCCTTCCCCCAAAGACCTGCTCACCGGTAAGACAGGCCCTGGAAGGGAAGGAGGCTTAAGGCACAGCAGAATGAAAGATCTGAGGGCAACAAATACTGCCCGTTCTGCAATGGAGGGAGAGGGGATCAGTGAAGTCTTGTCTCAGAGAGGAGAAAGTGAGAGTGGTGTGGGATTTGCATGGGGTGGAAAGGAAAACAAGGGCAGGTAGAGACTTGAACAAGTGAGAAGCCTGCGAGGGAAGAGAGGGGGCTGGAGCCGGCGGCCCAGCTGCGCGGCGCGGAGGCGTTTCAGCCGAAGCTCTAGGAAATTCCCCGAGCGCTGGTGGGAGCCTCGCCGTGGCACTTGTGCAGCTGTTCCCTTGCTCCTGGCTTTCTGCCGTTTGCAAATCGCGTGGCATCAGCAAACCCTCTTCGTCTCCGGAATGGTTTCTCTTTTGATTAGTCTGCAGGAGGGAAGGGCGCTGCCTTGTCCTTGGTGGTTACGAGGCTGCAGAAACCCCGCGTACAACACTGGTCTTGGGCTCGGGGTTGCCCTCTGGGATTTCACCTGTAAAGGGGCAAGCTAACCTTGTAACATCAGACTGGGGCAGTGTTTTTGAAGAAGAAAATCATTTTTAAATGAAGTGCTGTGTTCTCAACTGTGTAGGCCCCAAACGTTTTTTGAACGTCAGGTATCACAGTAGAAATTTTAGAGTATGCATTAAAAAACTCTAGATCTCGCTAGATTCAAGCTTAAAATATGCAGATCTTCATCAGTACTGAGGAGGGTGGGACCGTTTGTTTGCTAGAACGGCACAGGCGCTCCCTCCCCGCCCTCCCAGGCTTTGGTAAGTTTGCAGAATTGACATTGCACAACTTTATGAGCAGTTAAAATTTGGGGAAACAGGTTTTTGACGTGCTGAAGAAACTGTAATTTCCAAGGGTTTAGGGGTAGAAACCTGATGCTGTGTGTTTCTGAGGAGGACAAACGGGAGCTGGTAGTCAGGTCACAACCAGGAAGCGTTTTTTTCCTTCCCCCCGTCCTCCAGCTGTGACCTGGGTGGCAGGAGATGGTGTCCATTTCTCGCAGTAGTTACCTTTTAGCAGTAAGAAGAAATGTTTAGAGAAAAAAGAAAGTGCTTTTTTTTCCTCCCCTTCTGAACCTGCCCCTTTGTTCCTGTTTTTTTCTTCTTTTAAATGTTTCCACCAGCAAGTACGTTCCAGTGAACACGGCAAGTCGTGCCTGGCAGAGGGTGGGTCTGCCTGGCCCGCGGAGCCGGGTGGTGCGGGGCAAGGCTGCCGCGGGGTGGGTCTGCGGCGGCGGCGCCTGCGTGGTGTTCTGGAAATGGCCGTGCAGTAGTAGCAGAGGGCAGCAGTGCCCGTGCGGCTAGTAAAAGGGTGGAATAACACATCGGAGTGTGTTCCATTAATGTCAGAGCCGACCATGGGAAGAAGCGCCAGGGCACGGGCAGATGTGCATTGTTCAGAGTGTACCTTTTGCCAGAAGCTAACTTAGATAAGTCAAATACGCTTAATTGCTCTCTATGTAAAACGTATATAGACTCCCTTTAGTCTGATAAGCCTGTGGTTTGAGAGATCTCAAGGCCTACTCTTTTCTCAGGTATCTCTGCCAAAGAATAACCCCAAAATACTAATTATCAGTCTCCTCTTCTTGTTATTTTGGATAGGTGCAAAATTTTCACAGCTGCGTTCAAGTAACTGAAGACTTTGTGTCTCCAGAACATCTTGTACAGTCATTTCACTTAACGCAGGAGCTGAGGCTGTCAAAGGAAGAAATCAATTATGATGATAAACTGCAGGTAGGAAATGAGTTCTGCTCTGGAAGCTGTTGGGAAGGCAGGGCGTGCTCAGGCTCATTGAAATGCGGAGCAGTGCGTGGAGCTACTTCCTCGCTGCTGTTCACACAGAATAACAATGAGCAGCAGCGCGAATGCCAGGGGTGCAAATCACTTGCCCTTGAGTTGCTGGTTTTATTTATTTCACGTTTTGTTTTAAAATGTGTAAAAAGGTGTTTCCTTTTGCACTGGCTCGATGTAGCCTTCCTTCTTTTTCCATCCGCTAGGCTTAGGGCTCAGTCCTAAACGCAGTTACTTTGAAGAGTTCCTTAGTCGCAGGCCTTACTAAAATGTGTCTGATGTTCTTGCAGGTTAAAAATATCCTGTATCATGCAGTTAAAGAGATGGTGAGAGCTTTGAAGATTCATGAAGGCGAAATGGAAGATATGGATGAAAACTAAGCGCGCTCTGCTTTTTTGTGTTAACATCAAACGGAGGTTATTTTTTCTAATCTATGAAGAGTATGCACACTAATTTAAGCTTCACAAACCATCAGTGCCAAGAAAACATAGTCATCGTATTTACTTGTTAATGACACTGCGACGGTAGAGCTTCATATCACAGCCACTGTGATTACATGTTAGACTTGCAAACAATTAAGCAGCATTCTGCTGTCCTGTATTATAATGTACATGAAGTTTGTGAAATGTCAAAGATTTAAGATGATGTATTTATTTTTGGAAAAAAACCCACAAAATTCTATGCTATATTGTTGATCAAATGTAAATGTGACTTGTACAGTTTGCTAAAATAATTCAGATATTTTTCACTACATTGAGACAGTTACTGTGAGAGTAGGACACAAACACCAGCTATTGCCTGCATTTGGGATCTTGCTGAGTCCGCACAGCAGTCATGTCATAATCTGAAAATTACTGCCAAATAATTGTAAACTTTGTAAAATATAAAGTATATAAAGTAGATATTAAAGACAGACACTTCAGTATTTTATTGAAGCTATTCAGTGTACAATTAAACGTTTTCAAAAGGTGTAATTTATTTAAAAATTGTCTCATTTTGGTAAAATTTATGTGAACTTTTAAAGCTAAATATTAAACTTAATATGCTATGTAAATATATACATATATACATTCAATGATGTATTTTTTTAAAACATTGGCTTGCTTTAATTTGTTAAAAGTGCAAGTGTTACACATGCTTTGTACATTGAAGTTGAAAGGGGTTTTACATTTTCCATTAAAATGACTTTATCAAACGTTGTCTCGTCGTGTTCCTTTTTCATGTTTGTGGCCGTGTGACCGCGCGAGTCGTTCGGTCGCAGCAGTGGCAAACGCGTCTCCCACGGTAGCGCTGGGAACGTTCTGCCGGGCTCCTGCGCACCACTCTGCCCTCTCCGGGCTTGAGACAAAACTGCCGGGGGATGTGCTGGAGCACAGCTCGAATGGCTCAGCCGGAGAGTAAAACAATTGAATCATCGCCTATGTTCTGTCTTTAATAATCCAACACTTACTTTGGGCGAAGGGGGAAAGGAATTTCTATGGAACGTTTTTTTTTATAGCATCTTGGCTCTTTACTGTTCAAGTAATACAGCAAAATCATGGATGTTAAAAAAAAGATAATTGTATCTGTGTTTATTTAATAATGATAAATGTTAGACAGTCGAGCAGAATTCCAGCTCTTGGAGTTAGTTTGAGAAGTTAAAGTGTACATGGACTTAAATTATTAAAACTATTAAAAAGTTTTAGATGTTATATCGAATGTTGGGTGCAGCTGTTAGCTTGCTCGTGACGTGCAGAAGGGGATCGTAACTAGCCTGGTTACTGCTCCCAGTCTGACAAAGCCTGACCAGCTTTTGGCGGCCCCCCCCCCAAAAAAAAAAAAAAGCCTGTAAGTTATCTTAAGAAATAGTGAAACAAGGAAGCAATTTCTGGTTCCAACAGTAAAGTTCTTTCTTTAGTTGGTTTGAAAACTTGGAATTTGTTTGAAGTTGCACCGAAATATGTTGGGGTTAATGTTGCTGTGCTTGGCGGTTGATTCTCAGCTCGTACCCGTGACACGCAGGGTCTGCCTTTACGCTGCGTGTGGCACGGAACTGCGGCCTTGCTGAAGATGCAAAACCTGCCGATGTACGTTTGCTTAATGGCAAGTGGACTTCAGTCACATGTACTTTTTTTTTTTAAAGTTCAGGATATGTAAATGAATTAAGTCTAAATATTTCCCCCCCTTAGTTGAGTTTTGGTGAGGTGCTTTTAACATTTGTGAGGTTTCTTGAGGCTGCTGAAATTTGCATTCCTGCTGCAGATGGCCATTTCCCCCCCCCCCCCTTGTTTTTTTCCTGTGCAAAGAGCGGTGGTTGTGATGACAGCCCAGGGCCCAGGCCCCGGCTCGCTCCCCGTGCTGGGGTGTCTGTAGTGGAATTGCAGGGAATGGGTTGGTTTCCCCTGAGTTACTGTGGGGAAAGCGCCGTGTTGCTGCGTCTGCCCTGGCTAAAGCCTCGGGCAGCCTGCTCTGCCTCTCCTCAAAGGCATCCGGGCGCTTCGCTGTCAGTGTGCAGCAGCTGGTCCTTCTAGGTCTGAGCTTCGGTACCATCCTTTGGGCCCCTGCGGGGCACTGGTGGCCACCCCTGTCGCCCCACAGCGCTTGCAGACCTGGGGAGGGATCCCCCCACCTGTGTCTGTGAGGTTGAAGAAGTTCTTGGCTCCTCGGGTGGTAACCTGAGTCGCTGAGCAGAGGCTAATTTGTATTTCCAAGTGTGAATATTAAAGTTCTTCCTTTGTGACATTTTTCCTGCCACCTTTGCTGATGAATCCTTAAGTGTATGACAAAGTTGTTCATCTGCAAAAACGTGTGGGTGAAACGGATGGCAAAGCAGCAAGAACCCTCTCAGAGAAAAGCCTGAGAGACTGACGGGTTTAAGACAAAAAGTGTCATTTTGGAGAGGTAAAACTGATGGCCTCGAGCTGCAGCATTGCGTGACGAGCTGCACAGTCGCTGCGGCGAGTAGATCTTTGCTCCTTTTGTAGCAAAGGTAAACTGATAAATTAGTTTGAACTGCATAAATAGGATTTCACTGCAGTCACTATAGAGTTTAACTACCCACTTGATTTGTTCAGTAGAGTTTATCTGTAGTAAGTTACATCTGGTGTAACTACCATATCATAGATACAAAATTTTGTGGTTAATGGGTATATCTGGTAGATTTGCAATGCATAAAAACATAACCTGATGGGTTTTGCAAATCGCTGTGGGAATTGCTGCAGGTGCGGATGGGACAGCCTCAAACGTCCCGCGACAAGGACAGTGTTTCCCAGGGACTAACAGGAGGGGAAGAAGCCAAAAGCGAGTGAACGAGGAAAACGTGGCACAAGCCGAGCGCGACGGGGAGCGCTGTAAAGCGTTTATTGCCATCAACTCAAAAAGACTCTGCGAGTCACATGCTGCACGCATTAGCAGACCACAAGAAATAGTTAAAGGTAACAGCTACGCCAAATACCACTGAGAGAGGCCAAAAATTCTGGTTTTTTTTAAATACTTGTACTAAATTCAGCTTATTCAGTGCCTTAAGGTTTCTGGCTCTGTCACAATGGAGCGGAGCTCCAATGAAATCGGAGCAGGAAGTGGGGCTGGCGTTGTGCTCGCCGCTGGTACGACCCGAGATTTTCACAGCTGATGTCTGAGACTAAAGACGGGTTTGTGGGGAGGTGTTTTCAGGTTAGGTTTTCCCTCTTGACCATTTCCATGTTCTGCGAGGCGTTACTGGGCATGTTTTTCCCATCTTCCTTTCCTAAAGACACTGTTCTAGTCTACAATCTCAACTGTTTTAACATGGCTAGAAGTATTCGATGGCATCAGCTGAAGCTGTTTGAGTGCAGGAACGCTTGTCAACTCCTAGAACAAGAATATGAAGTACGCTGTCATCTTTTGCCACCTTCCTATCGAGACCAAGCTCTGTCTTGATCTGCTGTGCTCTCCATGAAACTCTTCCTCTCTTTTTTCTGTCCTTTGAAAGCTCACGTCTCAAAGTCATCGAATCTGCAAGCCCTGCTCTCCGCGCACACGCTCCTTCCCTCGCTCCTCTCCAGCTCCTTACCAACACCTCCACCCCCTGCACTGCCATACAGTAAATGAGCACGGCAATTTTCTTCCTATCGTAACTGCAGAGGTCACTAATGAAGAGTAAGTAATTAGCACACAATAAAGTGGGGCTGCTATGACCTGAAGTACTTCTGCATGGCTGGCTGGCTGTGTATGTGGTTTAGCTGGAACACACGTTACTGGACTGCTGGAATTGCCAGCAGTGACACTGCGGTCCCCGTTATGCAGGTCAGATGTAGGGGGTTATAACAATCTGATTTTAAAATCTATTTATTTTACTCTTCCAGCTTCACGGAAATTGCTCAGATCTGTGTGCGTAAACCAAACCCCCATCTGATCAGCGCTACGTTCTCATGCTCTCTGACCTTTTCGGTAGGTGGTAATTTTGTTCGTACCCTCTCCCGTGACATCCTGTCAAGCCCTCTCCTGCTCTCACTGCTGACAGCCTTCCCTGCCCCGCGTCCGTAACTGGGAATTTCCCTTCCGTCCTCCTTCCACAGCCACCATCGCCCTGTTCTGCTTTCCCGTGCGGGATGTTTGTGCCCACCCACCCCCCCCCGCCATCTGCGCTGGACGCGCTGCCTCCCCCTGTTGAGAGTCCCGGACTAAGGCTTTGCTGTGCTTTCCCCCGCAGCCCCCAGCTCTGCCTCAGTGTCAGCTCCTGCTTTCCACCTTTTGACTTGCGCTTTGTTCGCAGGAGTGCCGCTTTTCCTTCTCCGCCTTCGTGTTCCCATGGTACGTGTGCCCCAGGAGGGCAGGGGAGCACGCGGTGGCATGGGGGCTCCTCTGATGCGGTGTCCACCGCCATGTCCCTTTCTTTCCATCTCAGCAGGGCGACCTAGGAAACTCTGACCCAGGAGCCAATGTGTGCGTTAGCAGCACACACAAACCAACCTCTGTACTTTTTTTCATTTGTTCTCGTAGGTTTTGAAAAGGAAGTTACAGTCTATATATAGCTAGTAGGAAAATCTTGCCTCACAGCAAATTGAAGACATTTTACCTGACTCGTTGCGTGCAGTTGCTTTTTAAACACGGGCCTTTCTAAAGCTAAGTGGTAGACCGAAGGATTTTTACTGTTCCATTTCAAAGTGAACATTTCTGGTACCTTCCAACCATACCAATACAACATATTCTTGACACAGACGCCCATTTCTTTTCCCAGTCCCTGGGCACGTGCTTTTATTGTAGCTCTGTGCTTCCTTAGTGGAATCAAAGAATGGAGTTTAGTAGCTCTGAGGCAGGAAATCCTGTATTTTCACAGCTCTAAGGATTTCGTATTGTTTGATCTCAATAATACCTTAACTCCTGCAGCAAATGGGCCCGAGGGAACACTTCAAATGATTACAAGACAAAAAGTCTGGGTAAGTTTAGATTGCTTCTGGTAAAACAAACATGGGAGAGAAGGAGGTGGAGGAAAAGATGGCCAAAGGTCTGAGTCTTTAGGGAGCAGTGAACTTCTTTTTATATAGTTGAACTCCACAGGCCACATACTCGGGCAGAAAGATCTGGCAAATGCTGTGCAGCCTATACCTGATTTGTGGCAGCCGCACTACTGCTCTGATTACTTTTGAACAGTTTGATTGATTTTGTTTTCTTCTGTATTTTTAGTCCAATTCAGTAAGGGATTTTATCAGCTGTTGTGGCTGTACTTGCTTTTCTCCATCTATTTTGCCAGGGAGCCTGCTTTTGTAGAACCACAGAACAGCCCAGGTTGGAGGGGACCTCGAAAGATCATCTGTTCCAACCTTTCGTGGGAAAGGAAGCCTAGGTGAGGTGTAGTCCCCAGCTCTGAAAGCAGGTCAACAGCAATTGCCGATGGCTAAAGAGCTGCTGCTGACAGGAGAGCAGGAAGGAGTTCAAGGCCAGAGTTCCTGAAAATGGAAATGCTCTCAGAGCAACAGGTCGCAAGATCCTCTTTTCCCCTTATATAAAACCAAAATGTAAAACCCAACACTTCTATATTTTGGTTTTAGCTGTCATTGTAAGTAGCAACGGGTGGTGCAGTCTGCAGATTTTATTCTCAAGACACTGCACGTTGCTTCCCAGTTGCCTTTCTTTGGTTTCTCCTTCTGTGGAGATATAGCCAGAGACCGGGTAATTACAATTTCCTTTTGCAAAGCATACGTTGGCTATAATCAGCAGGGATAATATTTCTGTGTTCCAAGACAAGAGTGGTTTCTGTGGTAAAGCAAAGTCTATGAATAGAAGTCAGCGTCTGGACACATTTAAAATTGGTTCTTGGTGAGACACTTTGAAATAACGGACCACAGAATTTTTTCGTTCTGTCCGATATAAAACAATACAGATCAGGCTTACCGCCCGTGGGAATCTTTCCACGTGCTGTGCCAGGCTTTGGTTACACGCTGTGTCACCACCGATAACTCACCGCTTTGTTGTTGCTGCTATAGTTCGTGCCAAATTGCTTACTCTCCGCAGAGCATCCACAAGCTGCACCTCCGCGTTGCTCCCGACCGGCCCGGGGCGTCAGGCGGTCCGTCCGGGCGGGCAGAGCAGCCCCCGGCAGCAGGAAGGGGCTCCGCGCCTGAGCAGGAGCCCGGCAAGGCGACGGGCTTCCACCAGGTGGCGGTCGGTGGCAACGAACGCGCCGCTCCGCCGGCTCCCGGGGCGCTGGGGGGGGGGCGCGGAGCGGGGCCGCGGCCGTCCCGCGGCTGCGCAGGGCTGGGCGCCCCGTCGGAGAAAAGGGAGAACACGGCTGGCCGTCGGTGGGAGGAAGGGGACGCGGGCGAGGTGCGCAGAGAATGATGCCAGCTAACCCAAGGTGTGGGGAAGGAAAACCCGGGGTTTCTTTTTATCGTTTCACGATGCCAGAACTCAAACAAGCTGAAAGCCAATAACCATTTAAAACAGTTTTAAATTGTTGGGGCATAAACTAATTGCTGACAGACACTGGAGAAGAATTTCCTTAGATTTATCACTATATATCTATGAAACTTGTCCTCTAGTGGTGAGTATTCTCTATATAACCTTTCATTCTTTAAATGGACTGTGTGATTGCTTAGCTCTAAATTCAGATCAAAGTTTCTTACCTGGAAAAATTAAAATATTTCATCTTATTTCATACACTTAGCTTTTTCCCTGGAATGTAAAGAATTTCACAAGGAAAAGTCATTATTCAATGGATTCTCAGCTGTAGGATGTTCTATAAATGTCCCGAGCTGCTGCTGAAAGGGGTGACCCTACCTGCTCCCACATGCCTGTCGTTCCGTAGGCTTCATGGCTGGCTGACCGTGCTGCTGCATGGAAGGCAGGGAAAGAAGAGGCTGGCAGTGCCAGGGCTCTCCCTTCAGCAGGAGCACCCGTGTTGTTCACTAGGCCATGGTCTGACTCTTTAGTGGTATCACTTGCTCCAGCTCTAGGATGGTCTCTATTACACAGAAATATTCAGCTTTCCACATCACCTTCACAGGGCTTGTGTAATGCTAGCGGTAACGCTAGCAGTGCTGCTGCTGCAGCTCCGAGCTCCTCTCCTATTGAAGGGAACGTTGTACCCATTCTCCTTTCCGCATCACTCACGGGAGTGGAAAACTCTCGTGCTAAGCCATGCTGCCTGGAGTTTGATTTCAGCAGCAGTCATGTGTTGAGTAGGCAGGCTGCAAGAACAAACAAACATTTGCATTGCAGGAGAGAGAAAAGTTTTAACACCACTTTCAAAAGTAGCAGCGTGGAGTTTTGCCCCTACTTGGCTGTCTTCCTACAGAGAAGCTGCTTCCTTCGGATCTGGTGTTTTGTTTACGCAGCTATATACGAAGGGACAATTTAGTCTTAAAAACAGAAGGTAGAGCTTGCAATTCCCCTACCCCCTCTCTGAAGAATCCTGACTCTTCAGCAGAGGTAGCCAGGCTAAAAATTGCTTCCTTCTCCTATAGCTGCTGTTTGCAGAGACAGCTGAAATGTCTGTCTGTAGCTAACAGCCCTGGGCTATCATCCCTGGCAGTGACATGAGATAGGTGCTTAAATAATTTTACTTCCTTCTTGTGAGCACATACCATTTTCTTCGCTTTACTGACATGAATAGATACACTACGCTCCACTGCCTTGTTCCCTGTAACAGCCAGCCAGGCAGGCGATGGTGGAGAATGTAACTTGCCCTCTTGTGGGAGCAGCAAGCTGGGGCTGACCTGGAACAGGTTACCTCATCGCAGCTGTTCTGTGGAGCCACGTGCTAAACTGCTCCAACTGAAAAATAACTTTTTTTTGCCCCAGCAAGATTAGTTTTCTGCTACAATTCAGCACAAGGGACCTCCTCTAATGAACTTGTCTTACCTTTGTTTCCACAGGCTTTTTCTAGCCTCCAGTCCCTACTCTCCTTCAAGCAAGCCCAGGAGACACCAGGTATACAGAGGTAAGGGGAGAATTTGCACAGCAGTAAGGTGTTCTTGCTGCACTTCCAAGTCTATTCTGGAAGAAAAATGTCCCCTTAGAAAGCAAGCTTACCTTGTGACAACACAAGAATAACTTAAAATGGGGTAGCTCACAACACTTAATGCTTTTCATTAATCAGTAACAGCTAAAGTTAACTAATGCCTCCACTGCACGTTGCAACGCCTCAGTTCAGGTAAGGCTCAGGGAACAGTGCAGGGGCAGGGCTGGCTAACGCTCTGGGGCAGGGCACTGTCTGACCCGCGCTGAAGAGACCCGAGTGTGAGGAGGGCTACATCGCCCTCCTCAGAAACCAAAACCCTGAACGGGCGTGCGCAGCTCTCGCAGTGTGGTTCCTTCAGCTCCGGGTAGCCTGTCCCAAGCAAATGCACAGTGCTCCTTCCTCTGACCCCCCACCGCTCTGTGGGTGTTAGATGCCAGCTATTGGCAGAGTCACTTCACGTATAGGCAAGGCCCTCTGAATTCATCCCAGCTTTCCTGTATTTGCTGGAGGATGAACACAGAAGTTCAGTTGTACGTGTGTACTAATGCTGTTAGTATAAATCTTAATTTGTTTTTTATACTCTGCAACATTTGTAGAGATTTAACACGCGTTTAGTGTCAAAACACCTTGGTTTTTATTTTCATATCCTTTTTGAATCAGGTTAAGCTGTAAACAATTTCTTTTTCAATCAAATACTGCCAGCTAGAATTACTTCCATTCATGCATCACTGAAAACAAAAAGGGTATTTTTCCTTAAGTATAGATTTTTCTTTTTTAAACAATGTCACTTTATACAGAAACCAATAGCTAGATTCGATGCACCCTGATTAGTTATGTAAACAGATAACCCAAAAAAACCTCGTCAACAGAACTAAGAAGTTGGTTCCTTCATAGAATGGAAATTAAAATCTCTCCTGGCTTGAGGTTAACATGGTCAGGAGAATAGAGCGTGGCACATAAATCCATCTAGGAGGTGTATAAATTGCACTGTATCTGAATTAACGAAGTTATGCATAATGAAATGCACAGTTTAAATTCATGCTAGAAAGCATTTTTCAATATGAAGTGGCAGCCAACTGGCAACCATAACAGTTAGGTTCTGCACCATCATTTATGGCATTATAGATAACTATTACATATAGCATACTTTAAAACCCTGAAGGATTGTGTTACTTGAAACATTCTCCAGGCAGTCATTTGGTTTGAAACATTGGGAGAAAGACTAAAGAGCTTGCCATCTTATACCGATTATGGTACCTTTAACTTTTATGAAGTAGATCAGATATGATGTGTATTTCACAGTAACAAAGTTGCTTTAATGCCTTTTCTCCAACAGTAGGATTGTGTTAGATGTTTCTGCCCTCAGATCACCATTGTCCTGGTGGTTTTCCCTTTTCTTAAGTTTGGGTAACTACATTGAGCACTTTTCCTGTTTTTTAACTATTCATCAGTCCTTTCAGTATATCTTCGGAGAGTTCCAGCAGAGGGAGTTCGGAGGACGGGATGTCCAGGGGGGGAAGGTTGGGTATTGGAATGTCCTTTGCCTTCCCAGCAGTTGTTGCAAACTTCTGCCAAGTTGCAGCTGAAGAAGTAGTTTCTGAGTGTTGCTGTAGACCCCACAACTCTGACTTCTCAACAAAGTCAGCATCTACATCCAACTCCTTGTCTACTGGAGATTTTTGGAGTCTAGCTCTTTCTGCTTTTAACTGCTTATTCTCTCTCCTTAATCTCTCATTTTCAGCTACAAGAAATTCTATGTGCCGTTTCAAATCTGCAATTTTGGTTGCCTGCTCTTCTATTATTGTTTTGTCATCTTTTGGAGCTTTACTCCCGATACATGCTTCCACCGGCTCCTTTTTTTTCTGAAGCAGAAATAGTAGTGTATCCGGGTCCCTGTCAAAGACACCCTGAAGATCGTGTGGATGTTTCTCTGTGGAAGGGCTGTATTTCTGAGTAACAGGAACCAATACGTTTTGATCATCAGAGTCTTCAGCAGATGGCTTATAAGAAGTCTGAAGATGTGTGGCTATTTCCTTGTCAGCATTCTGCTGGGCTTTCAGCTTTTCCTCCCTCTTTGCCCTTTTCCACCTCTCCTGGATGAGCAGTAACTGTTTCATGTGACTATCCCTTTGTAATTCCAGTGATAGCTGAGCCTGAGTAAGAACAAGATTAAACAATTTAATTGGTGATCCCTAATCCCACCTGAATATTCATGCACGTAGTTACATGCATGTAAATATTTACATAAATGGCATCACAGCATGCCCGAGGGAGGGGGAAGAGCTTTTCTTATTCAGATACTAAATTCAACAAGAAGTTCTCTCTGCTTGTATAATGCAACAGATTCAGATATGTCACACAAATTTAGCATAAGTACTGGTATTGTGAAGGAATGAGTTAACATTTGGTCTTTTTGTTTGTTTGTTTTTTGTTTTTAAGTCACTGACCAGGCTACAATACCTCTGAGCGGAGACACTAGGAGTTTAACTGACCTATGACCAACACCAAGAAGGAAGAGATTCACTTGGAATGCACAGCCACACTTTAGCTAAATAATACAAACTGTTTGTATGCTTCTGTGATGGTATTTGTGTAGACATATTAGTAACACCCAACACTAAGCAGAAAAGTGCTCCGAGGCCAGATGTGGTCCCAAATAATTCAGCCATACTTAATGAAGGGAGTGGCATGGTCGTTAATAACTCACAGGAACCACCCGGGTAAGAGGCTACCATTCTCCTACAAGAATGACCCTTTGGAGGAAAGACTGATGTCCTATCTCCAAGGGTTATTTGCTTTGATAATATTGGAGAAACTCAAAGCCTGATGGTATAAAGCGCTGAGCAGACTACACTACTACATTCACAGATAGATTTGTGCAATGAATAAGGAAAGGTGTAGGGCTGTTGTTCTGGAGATCCCCCAGTCAGGATGAATAAAACCAAAATTACAGGCTGTAGATAAGATGCTCAGCTTTGTGTCTCAGCAAAACAGCCTAAGTGCCTCACAGCAAAAGTTAAATATGAAACTAGTTCTATCACCTACTTGAAGATGCCTTGCAGGCTAGAAACCATTGTTGGAGAACCCTTGGATGTGTTAGTAGTTCTCTTGTCCCTGCTCCACATAAACTTGGAAAAACTCTCAAGGAAGACTAGCATTGCTGCACTTCTAAAACTCCTGGTGCAGTTGCCATGGGTTCAGAAAACTGTGCAGAGCCTAATGCCCAAGATGGGCATGATTAGTCAGGGCACAATATGACACACAGGTGCACAACAGAGCTATGGCTGATTCTGGCATCTGCTGCACTTTGGTCTCACCTGCTCTGACTGGGTCAGCTTCATAGCGTCCGTAAGGTATGCTGCAGAAGAGAAAATTGATAAACACTTAGGACAGGGTTACAAAACCTGAACGCTTCCATAAAAGCTAAGAAAAGGCTTCAGACCTTCCATATTCTGAATCCCCACATAAAAGCAGCAGTCCAGAGGCAAAGTATTTACCAAGTTATAGTGTCTGGAAACACCTGCTGTTTTTCAAAAGTCTGAAAAAATTACTGTAAGATCATGTAATACATGCTACACCCTTCCCATGGCATCCTGTTGGCTCAGGTTGTTCCAACTTGTTTTTCAGAGGAGGACAGCAGCCATTTCCAGAAAGTCTCAGAAGAACAACTTTCCCCTGAAGGGAAGAAACACAGCTAAGGACCAGGCTTTTAACATACAAGCATTTTAAGACCAAATGTGGTAAGTAAAATCCTCTCGCCCATGGCACACCAGTATTATGAAGTCATGCTTTTTAATTATATTCTTGATGAAGAGGTAATAGTCCGTAGTTCTCCACTTTTTTCATCAACTTCCCCTCCAAACCAGGAAATGAATCATAGAATCACAGAATAGTTTGGGTGGGAAGGGACCTTTTAAAGGTCATCTGTAGTCCAACCCCCCTGCAGGGACATCCTCAACTAGATCAGGTTGCCCAGAGCCCCTTCCAGCCTGACCTTGAATGTTTCCACGGATGGGGCATCTACCACCTCTCTGGGCAACCTGTGCCAGTGTTTCACCACCCTCATTGTGAAAAACTTCTTCCTTAGATCTAGTCTAAATCTCCCCTCCTTTAGTTTAAAACCAATAGAACCACAGAATAGCATGTGCTGGCTTAAAGTCAGAGCAGCACTTCAGACTTTGAGCATATCCTGCTAGTGTTGAAAATGTCAAGGTATAAGAAATTCTTAACCAAATTTGGAAAGATGTAAGATAATGGCATAGAGTCATCAGACAAAGAAAAGCAAGAAACATTCAATGCATTTCTGGGTTTTGTCTTGGTATATGAAGTGAAGGAAACCAAAAAGAAAAGTCTGCATATTAGAATGTAAGTGCTATCCCTCGTTGCTCTGAGTATTCGTAAATACCAAAGAAACGATCAGCTTCTCATTTTATGGGGTTTTCTAGTATTTATGAATGGAAAGTGAGAACTCCTGGTATCTAGGTTACGATGTTCAGAGTAGCCACTTATTTTGTCTCCACACAAGCCCTGTCACTGGAAATGTCCTACTTGTTGCACCAATTAAGACCTCCTCTTTCTTCTTCTGCCAAGCAGCTGCCACGCTGTCAGACAGCTGATGGACTCCAACACAAATAATTAAGCATGACTAGTTAAATGGACAGGTAAATGCACAAAGTCTCACTTAGGAGAGGCTGTCAATCGCAGTGTCAAGGCCTGCGATGCAATCTGCTGTTTTGCTTGAGTTCTGGGAAAGCTGAGCTCATCACCTGTTCTTAGCTGTCTCGATTCAGACATTAGGAAAGGGAAGTAAGTAAACTTTTGTAAGCAAACATTTGTCTAAGTATTTCCTTTATCAACAGAGAAAGCAGGTGACTTCAGCTACGAAAGCAGTGAAGAAAATAAAGTGTAAAGTGAAACTGGCTTACAGCAGGTCTCCAACTGCAGTTTGTGCATGACACAAGGTGTTGGCTTTACCTTGAGTCAAGAACTGCCTTCACAGTGATAACCACCTCCAATGAAAACAACTTTGGAAACATCTGACTTTAGCTGCTCAAATTAGAAAAAAAAAGTTTCCAAAAGGGTCCTTGATCTGGACTGAAAAACAAATCCACATTTTAAGAATAAAAATTTTGCAACTAGATATTCTACTTAAATGAAGCATGCAAATCTAGAAACTGATTTTAAGAGCTGAAACGGGAGAAATACCTACTCACCAGCAGCTTTTTTGTGACAAGAAATTGCTTCTTCATATTTCCCTGCTGCCAACAAGCAGTCTGCTTTTCTGCTCTGCTGGTGAGCCTTAAAATAAAAAGAGCATTACATCAATGAGGGTTAACTAACAAATAGTTATACCTGTTTCAAAAGTAATCAGTACATCTAAGAAACCTGTACTGATTCCAATTCTCAGACTTAGGCTCAGATCTCCCACTCCCTTCTAAGCTTTATAATTTGATTTCTTCTTTAATACTACCTTACAAGAATCTGTACTGTACAGGTAAGAACTGAAGTTTGTTAATGCAGCAAAGATGGTGTGTACACAACAAAATCCTTTTGAAGCTGATCATCAGAAAGTACATGTTCTCCTTTATAGTAGGCAGGCATTTACTGTAGTCGTGTAAAACAACCAGTAGGCCATAAGAAGTTATGAGAAGCTGTAAGTATTTAGGACCAATTTACCTGGCAGAACGTAAGATATTTGAATTGTGTTACAGCTTACAGCTGGTTTGACATTTTCTGCCACCCCATGCCCAAGAGGCTTTGCATCTCGGGTGAAGAAATTGCAAAAGATCTTTGTTTTTTTGTTTGCAGCTTACACCAGTTAATGGAAGCAGCACAGCCATAGTTAAAGATATCAAAGTCACGTTGTTGCTGTACAACAGTTAAGTCTATACAAGTATTTGTAAGCCACTAATGTAAACCACTGAGGCAGACTAAGGATGTTGCTGAAAGCAAGCAATTGATGCAAGTATTTGCATATGCTCAGTGAGAAACAGTACTGGATAACCAGCACTGCAATGTTCATGAAAGCAAGTCTTCTTGTCGTTCATAGAATCACAGAATGGTTTGGGTTGGAAGGGACCTTAAAGATCATCTAGTTCCACCCCCCCTGCCATGGCCAGGGACACCTTCCACTAGACCAGGTTGCTCAAAGCCCCATCCAGCCTGGCCTTGAACACTTCCAAGGATGGGGCAGCCACAACTTCTCTGGGCAACCTGTGCCAGTGCCTCACCACCTTCATGGTGAAGAAGTTCTTCCTTATATCTAATCTAAATCTACCCTCTTTTGGTTTAAAGCCATTCCCCCTTGTCCTATCACTACATGCCCTTGTCAAAAGTCCCTCTCCAGCTTTCTTGTGGGCCCCCTTTAGGCACTGCGAGGCTGCTAGAAGGCCTCCCTGGAGCCTTCTCTTTTCCAGGCTGACCAAGCCCAACTCTCTCAGCCTGTCTTCATAGGAGAGGTGCTCCAGCCCTCTGATCATCTTTGTGGCCCTCCTCTGGACTCGTTCCAACAGGTCCACATCCTTCTTGTGTTGGGGGCCCCAGAGCTGGACGCAGTACTCCAGGTGGGGTCTCACCAGAGCAGAGTAGAGGGGGAGAATCCCCTCCCTCGACCTGCTGGCCACGCTTCTTTTGATGCAGCCCAGGATATGGTTCGCCTTCTGGGCTGCAAGCGCCCATTGCTGGCTCACGTTGAGCTTCTCATCAACCAACACCCCCAAGTCCTTCTCCTCAGGGCTGCTCTCAATCCATTCTCCGCCCAGCCTGTATTTGTGCTTGGGATTGCCCTGACCCACATGCAGGACCTTGCACTTGGCCTTATTGAACCTCATGAGGTTTGCATGGGCCCACCTCTCAAGCCTGTCAAGGTCCCTCTGGATGGCATCCCTTCCCTCCAGCGTGCTGACGGCACCACACAGCTGAGTGTCATCAGCAAACTTGCTGAGCGTGCACTCAATCCCACTGTCCATGTCACCGACAAAGATGTTAAACAGTGCATTACTACAAGACATGAATTTTATGGTCCTTCCTCCAAGACAAGCTGTGTAATATGACAGGCTACAATCACTAACTGACAAGACCATCATTAACACAGACTATTCATGACTGCTTTGCTACATGTTGAGTTTGAAGTAAACAGACATCAGGTACCAGGCACTGACTCCCTGAAACAGCATAAGATACTTATGAATCTGAAGAAAGTGTTTGCCTGTTTCTTTGTTTAAGATTACTGCTTCTCAAGAAAGCCTTTACCAAATCCATACTGACTGCACCTGTAGGGGAAATAGAGCTGAAAGGCTGAAATCTGCCTCTGTAATTCTGTCTCTGACCCATACAAATTCTCTATTCCCTCCCTTCACCCAAATAAAGGCATAAAACATATCAGACTTCAGATGTTTGGTGAATATAAGTCATCGACTCACTTTAAGCATGTTCCAGGAGCAACATAAAAATGAGCGCATTTGTCCATATCCTAAGATGTCAGAACAGCTGGTTCCCCACAGCCTTTATGGAATTACACTTTTCTCTGTCTTCTGCAGTCTTGATAGAAGCATTGAAGGTCAGATAATCCAAACAGGACGGTAAGATGATTCTTCAGGACTAACATGATACTTAGACTAACATCCATTTAAAAAATAAGTTCCAAAATGCAGGTCAATTTCTTTGTCATCTTTATCCTCCAAATTGACTTATCACCTACAGTGTAAGTTCAATTTTCTACCAGCATTTTAGCAGCTCTGACACCACAGAAGAGAATGACTTCTACAGAAAATACTCTTTGGGGCAACAGCTGTTCTTAAGTAATTCCTAGCAGTTATATCACTGCATTTAGACATTTGGCTTTTCTAAAACTGATTTCATACGCTAATATGGAGTGTTCTTAAAAAAACCACACAACTCCTTGATTCTTCATAACAAACACTTCGGTTATAGTCTTCTTCCTCACCTTCATTCAATCCTCAGAGCACTGTCAGCATTCCCTGCTTCTTCTGCCCTGAGGTTAAATAATCTCAGAAGAGGAAGTATTTTTCTATTGGAAAATCATCTATTTTATGGCCTTTTACTATGGACTCCTACAAATGACATAGACAGAAAGATAAACCTATTTCCCACAGGAATGAACAAACAGAATCAGCTCATATAGAGCCATCTCCTCGGTTATTCATGGCAGCTCATCCAGTTACAAATTAGCTATATCATGGACATAAAATGACCTGAGCTAACTCCCTGCAAAACAATTTTTCAATAAATTAGTATTGATACAGCTGATTCTGCAAACTGCATTGGCAGGTCTAAAAAACCAGGGAAAGAGGAAACAGGGTAGCTAGAGACAGAAGAGCTAAGAAAGCAATTCAACAAGTCAGAGGCCTGGTTGCATTTATTAGTTTCTACATATAAGAATTTGAGTCTGTTTTCAAAGGTTATTTTCATGTGTTTTAAACTACTGGAGCATGATCTTACTCAAATCACTTAAGCACATGCAGAACATTTGAGGACAGTCAGTTATTATTTGATTGAGCAATTAAATTATTTCCATTCTCAATTAATTCCCAGTGAAGCTGAAGGGAATCTGAAGAAGTTAGGCTAGACTGTGAATAAAATTAGGAAAACAACACTCCAGAGATGTTAGCAAAAAGAAAAGCTAGGATCCTCTGATTACAAGGTCAAAATGCCTTTCTTGCTGTTACATCAAAATATATACGTGTCAGGCCATCTTACTCTGATGTAGAGCAACAGACTTCCCCAGTGGAAACAACAGGAGCCGCAGCAGAGAAAAATCAGTTTCAGCACAACCTTGTGTGAGAAAGCTAGGTGTTTTGCAGTCAGTCATGGGGGAGGAATTCCTCATTTTGTATGTTTTCCTGCCAGCTTGACAAGGAAATATTTGCTCATTTATTCCATCCTGCGAGTGTTTGTTCCAATTAGATGATTGTGGAAGGACCAAGGAATTTCTCCCATTTTCATGGTAGATTATTCATCACCAGCAGTTTGAAGAAATTGGTGATGCTGTTTCCTAGCAGCAAGTGATGAAGCTGCAACAGAAGTACTTGGATGCTTAATAGCCATGTATCATGGATAAGCTTCTACATCTTGTCTAGTCTGCCGGTTTATTCTTAGTGCTAAGTTACACTTAGCCACACAGCATCCAACCATTGTTAGCAAATCTATTTTGAACTCAGAGTGGCCTGTATCTCATTATAAAACTGGCAATGGAAGAATTGGTCCTATATCATAAAGTGAAAAAAATGGCTCTCAAGTTTATCCCTGGTCTGATGTCATGCTAAAGGAAGGTGTTTACACCAACAATTCTGGAGCTGCTACGCTGGTTCCCAACAGATTCAAGCAGGACTGCTTTGACTTTGGTCCTGCTGCTGTGATGATTACAGAAACAGCTGCCGCATAACTGCAGTGGGTTTATATATCTGATTTCTCTTTCCTCTTCCAGTTGCAGTGCTGGAAATAAATGTAGGATGTGGTGTAAGAATAATTATAATTTATTAACAAGCTATGGAATTGAAGGGGGGAAGCAGGCCAACAACTACTTCCAGATGTCCCTCCCAATCCAGACGAGCAGGAGTTCCCAGTAAGCAAATGGACAGGTGCAACAACTTAACTCTTGTAAGAGGAAGCAGGTGTGAGTGAAGGATGACCAAGCTAAAAAGCTTCCTCATCTTGCTCCAACATATTTGGTTCTTAAGGGATTTGTGTATGCCTTATTGCGTCACTTGAACCACTCTGGATCACCTACAGAAGCAGGTAAGCTAGACATCTTTCTTCAAGCTTTCCAACTGTAGCTGAGATGTTAAGGGATGATACCTGCATTTGTAAGTTTGTACTGCAATTCCAGAGAAATGATCCTATTTGATTTTCCACCCAACTAGCCCAAATCATTGCCTATATAATCTCTGAGCAACAGAATAAAAAAATAATCAAACAATCCTCTAAAACAGCAACACAGGTCTCCTCTTTGCCTAGAGCTTTCTTTAGCAGCCCAAAAATTAACACTCAACTTTTTTTTTTTTTCCAATGTAAGCTAGACAATGATGTGACTGCAGGCCATTAGAAATGAAGCTGTAAGGCCCACTTGCCAGATCTCTCACCACTCCCTCAAACTAAAAAATAAAAATACTAG
Source organism: Phoenicopterus ruber ruber (assembly GCA_009819775.1). Lineage (NCBI taxonomy): Eukaryota > Metazoa > Chordata > Aves > Phoenicopteriformes > Phoenicopteridae > Phoenicopterus > Phoenicopterus ruber. Next base: position 6,838,411 of record CM020221.1, read on the forward strand.
ATGTTTTCTTTCTAGAGATAGTGTACCATTACAACTTAAAGGATTACCACCATATGATCCTAGCTTAGGCTGGGGGGGAACCTGCTGCTTTTCCCATATGATTCCAGTTGATGGCTAGCTGTTATAGAAAGGAGAGTAACGGGAAAAAAACTGCTCAATCCTACAATATTTTTAAAAGGTAGACATAGTACTGCTGATTTTCAAATAGGGTAAGTCTACTACCCTCTCCTAAGAGCAGTAATTTGCAACAGTCCTCCTGTAGATAAGACAGATAGTCTTGTGTGTGTTTTGTTTTGATTTGTTCCCCTAATGGGAACAGCTCTTCACTGGACAAAGCCTTGCACAAGATGTTAAGCTTACCGCCTTCTTTGTTCATTGTAAGGCACTCTCTAGAAAGTGATATACTTTAATATGATTATGAAGCACAGATTACAGAGCTTTACTTACTAATAAGGTTACAAATGAAGGCAGGAAAACCCAGCTGCTAAAATGATGGGGCCTGAGGAAAGCTAACTGCAAAGAAGTTCTCTCTAATATAACAGTCTGTAAATGTTTTAAGTGAAACCACTGTTTGCTGCTAACATCATCTATTTTATGCTATGGACTGTGGATACCAGTTATCTTTGCCAGAAAGGATCAATACCTATGCTCTCTTACTGCTGAAAGCAAAGATGAAGGTATTTTTTTGAGAGATGAGGGATCTATCTGGGGATTTGTTTCCTTAAGGATACAGGGCTGTTTTTCTAAGAATGTATTTGGAGAAAGGAAGAGTCAGAAAAGTGCACGTTGCATCGCTTCCATATTGTACAAAAGAGTGCTAAGTATCTTCCACCTGGATGGTTTACAGCAACAGGCCGCAAGGGGTGGGATAAAGTGGTGCACCATTGTTCCCCCCACCTCACAATGTCAGTGCTATACCGACAGAAGTCTCTTTCAAACCCATTCTTGCCAGGAAATAGTGATCTTGGAAAGGTTTGAATGCATATGTCCGCATATGCATTGAAAAATGGAATGAAGAGAGAATACAAGTGGAAAACTTGACCTGAGAGGTCCAAGAATAAGGACATCTATTTTTTTGTTAAAAAAAAAAAAAAAAAAGTGCAATCATGATGAATAAAACTCAGGGCGACTATGGAAAATGCTTGTATTTACAGGCAGTTACACTAAAACCAAAAACAATAGAGTTGTACTGTAACTTATGCTAAATAATGGGAGTACATTTGCCACTAAGCCTAAAGAAATGGTAATGTGTAGCTTTACCAACAGAAGCAAGCCCCCTTAAAAATACTCCTTGTATTCTGTAGAGAAAGATAGAGTTGACTGAAGGAGAAACAAAAAATGGCAGAACCCATTGTGGCTGCTCAACCAAGACCACTAGCCACATGTTAGCTCAATTTTCTGTCTTTGAAAGCCTGTACTTAGCAAGGTTGACAGAACAATGACTCAACTGTAAATTACAGGTTAGTGCAGCTATAGAGCAAAACAAGTATGTGAAACTCTCATGAGAGAATGTATTGTCAATATTAACAGACTCCTCACTCACTTTGTATTGAACTGTAAAGATGTTGAAGTTCAACTCGCTTGTAAGCAATAGTATTAGAATTTAAATATATGGGCAGACAAGCAACCAGTTGTTTAGCCAACCAACATTAATTCACTGAATAGCTCTAATTGACTACGCGTGTGTTCCCAACCTATTCCAAATTTAAGATAAAATGGTTAGTCTGAGTTCCTCACCATGCAAATGCAATTAAGAGATCTGGAATTAAACCAACTCATATTCACACTGCTCAGGTTAGGTGGAGTCTTCAAAACCCCATACAGGCATAGCTGCAGCTCTTTCCTTGATCACCTGCAACTTCATTAAGGTGTGGTATCCTTTTACCTATTGCATAGTCAAATCAACCTCATTCTCTTCCTTTTCATCCATTTAGTATGATAAAAGCACTAAATGCTTCAACTTGCTTGTCAGAGCCATTTTGTATACCTACAGTTCTCAGCTGTCCCCATATATAGTGCTGCAGCTGGTACTACACAAGTCTTGCTAACTGGAGGTTATAAGCTAAATGAGAACATTTCCACTGCCCTGATAACAAACAAAAACAATCTGGGCTCCTATACGTAGCCCTAAACCACATGGCTCAAGCTGTTACAGCAACTGAGCTACCCCTCACTAGGGACAACTGAGTCATCACAACAAATGGTCCAGTAAACAAACTATTCCAGGAGCAGCGATTTCAAACAAGCGGGGCAGAAAGGCTTCAGCCATCACTTCAGTCTGCTGCCTCCCCAGGCCTCTATGAGACGGCTTCATTCGGGTCTTTAAACTGTTAGGCACGCTTACTCAGAGCTGAACTGCATAGCTTGACGATACGCACCTAATGCCAGCATGACGCAGCAGAAAGGCACTGCTGGTAGGTACCCAAACAGCGTAGATACCAGCAAGGAAATAATGCTTCTGTCAACCACCCACAGTTTAGCTAATTATGTTCTTGACTGGGAGCTACTGCAAGTTGTTATGTGTGCAACATGGAACAGTTTTGTGTTGTGCTTTAATAGTAGTTATATGACTGAATACAACATTGTTGAGCTTTTCCAGGGAGGCTATTACTCATCTGGCTGTTCAGCTGAGTAACTGATGCATCACCTCGGCACCTCCAGTTGCTTTACTCAGACAGATATGCTGCTGCTTTGGTTGGTTCACACCTTACATTTCCCTTAGCTGAAATGAACGGCCCCATACAGATCACGTTGTTACTGGAAAAACAAAGACAAAGCTTACACCACTGCGGTAAAAACAGACTTTGTGTTAGGCATGTCTGTATAATGATACTTCCACTTTTATTACTTAGAAGCTTGTTTTCTCTGGTTTGAGTTCAGAATTGAGTGCATCTGCCTCTTTTTTTTTTTTTCATTTTAGACTGGAAAAGCAAGCAGAGTGGCTTTGAGGTTAAGCTTTATTAAAAAAAATAAAGAAAACAAACTGGATTCAGTGGATGTTTCTGTAGATTAACATAATATTCCTGTTTTTCAAATCATAATATCAGAGGTGCAGGCTGGCATTAAGTCTCAAACACACTGGCCCATGTGGTTTAAATCCTTTGGTCTCTGATAAACTTTCATAGATGCTTTCTATTTTCTCCTCCTACTCTTCCATATTGCATATTTATTCTGCTTGTTATTTTGCCCTTGTGTGGATGTAGTATTCCCCTCACTTCTAAACTATTTCTTAAAGTAGACCATTGATTGGCTCGCACTGGAATGGTTGCCACCAATGGCTTACAGCACTAATATGAAGAGCTTCCATTATACGAGATTCTTGCAATACACATTTTGGTGTGTTATTCTCACTCCAACCACTGGTCTGTGCTTTTTTTTTTTCATCAAAACAACAGCTCTTCAAGCTGGATCCCTTACACTTCAAGAAACTTATAGGCAACAGATATTCACCAGATTTTTGGATTGTATTTTATTATAAACTATACAAAGTGCTATTACCTTGTAGGAAGAATACAAGGTCGAGGTGGTATGGTTCCTTAGCAAATGTTCTATAGGAAGATACCGAGGTATTAAAGTAGAATCTGCAGAGTTATGAACTCCTTCCTGGGTGTCAGACTCTGTTCAACAAGCAAGTTTCCTTTTTAGTCTCTTCTTGAGGTTGATACTATTTGCCTCATATTTTTACTGTGTTACTTCCAAGCTTCTGACAGTCAGCAGTGTGCTATTGTGCTTCTTAACTGGTACCTTTTGCTCCTATACCTAAGGTTAAAATTGTTGCTGGATGTGAGATCAGAATTCTTTGCCTAAATCAGATGGCAGTAGGAATTGCTCCTACAGTAGGTAGCACAGAGCAGCTCTTAACTGCGTTTTTTTACAGAGCAACTTTTCTTATAAGACTTATCTTCATGGTTTTGCAGTAAAAGTTTTAATCTGTCAAAGAGTGTTGAGATGTCTTGGTTTACGGCACTGGATTATGTGTGAAACAAGTGTTCAGTTGGACTAGATATCTGCTATATGGTTGCCTGCAGATGCAGGGACTGCACTTAGTCCATACCAGTTTTAAGTTCCACAGTATAACATAAATATTTTATTTGTAGGGTTGAAGAACTGGCTTCCGTGTTAGTAAAAGCATAAGGATCAGGGCTTTAACCCATTCTTTCAAGATTAGATGATGTTCTCATCTGCAAAGTATACACTAAGGGGGGAGAGGGAAGGACGGAAAAGGGAAGAGGAAGAGACAAAATGAATGCTCAAGTATAACAGCTGCCCCAAAACCACTTTCCCATGGTTCTAACAACTCAGATGATGGCAACAGATTTTGGAAAAGTTGTTTCAATTTACTCCTAAATGAAGTATTACTGGATACAACTAATACCTTGAGGACAGCTCAGTGGAAAAATCAAAGCAGCAGTTAGTATTGCAGCACAAACCCTAGAAACGTTAAAAGAAGGAAAGATGGGGTTAGACTCAGCATGATTATTTGTTAAGCATGCAACAATGGCACAGAAGGTATACAAAAAGATAAAAATAACTTTAAAAGGGGGGGGAAAAAAAGTCTGAAGAACTAAAGCCCAAATTCTAACAAGATAGGTCTGTTTCTCATTGAAGTCATTAGACCTGAAGGTCAACAATTAAAACTTCCATTAAACAAAAAACACTGTAGTTATAGATTTTTTTTTTTTTTTTTTTCCTAAACAGATCTGGAAAGCAAATCAGTATTTGTGTAGTGCCATCTACAGAAGTAAATCAGTGAATTAGGGAAACCAAAATTTAATTAAACTTAAGAAAAAGAAATAGTATCGATAGTTTAAGTCATTAATTAAGACCCAGATGCATAAAGATAAAATATTATTTTGAGGGAAACATATCTTTCAGAATGTAGAAAAAGAATGTAATTGAAGTCACCAGAATACAACAAGGTATGGCATGCCACCCGTAATTAGGAAAGCTAAGCAAATAGTCAAATAAATAAACAATAACTGAAACTGAAAGCCACCAATACAAGTGATTAAGTGCAGTCAGTGTGCTACATGATGACAGAGAAATGGAGGCATTAGGATACTACAAAACCACTAAGTTGTTGGGGCTTTTTGTCAGATCAGTTCCCCAAGAAAATCAGGATAGCATCCACGCTTTCTAGTAACTAGGACTAGATGCTCAAATACACAACTAGTGAACAAGTCTTACAGGACAAAGCAACATCCAAGAACTATAGCAAATTCTAATGAAAAGCCTTAACTAAAGAAAAAAATCAATTTCATGAAAAATAGCAAGCCATGATATACTGAAAGGAAAATGTCTTGTACTTAAGTCATTGATAGCAGATCAATAAGCCTAACGACTACTGTATCCAAAATCACTTTGTAGTTATGGGGTGTTTTTGTTTGGTTGGGTTTTCTTCCCCTCCTCCCTGATGGTTTGGCATTTTTGGAAAAAGTTGTGCTTTTCCAATCCACAGGAACTAGACTTAGGTAAGAGAACAGATTTATAGGAAAAGCAAGTGAAATATGTGACACTGGATAGTATAAAAAACTTAAATGAACATTCTTATATTGGAGGTTGGCACCTTCCCTGAATGTTGTTGCAAATCTGAAACTCAGCTGCAGAAAGGGACTGTGAATAGAAGAGCTTTGCAAAACTCTAGTTACTCCTGTTCATGTCCCTGTAAAAATGTAGGCGTGTTCTAACCATGGTACTGTACCCATTCAAGCTCTTGTCATGAAGAGCTTTCATGGTGCTTGACACAACCTGAAAAGACAGGTCATTTTTCTATATAAGATGATCCATGACTATATTGTGCAGCAGTTTCACGAAAAGTTTTTGGATTTCAGGGTACTCCTTAGAAGGGAGTAGGAGCATACGTGCAGGCAGCTTCATAATTCTCTGTACAAAACTATATAAAGCAACTTTTTTCCTGTATCATCCGTTACGCAGAAGTGTCTTGATCTTATTGTTAGCCTGGTGCTAGACAGGTGTGGTAACTGCACACTCCTATCATGGTCAGAGGATCGTCAACCAAGCTTTAGTCATATTCTTGTCACTCCTACAATCCTTAGTAAGTGGTCTCAGTAAGAAACACTACTAACTGGTGATATCTGCGCTGCCACAAAGTTGCTACTTTTAGCCATTTATTAGTGAATATTCAGTTATCATTTTCTCCTTAGAAGCTCATGCACCAGATCTACTTTTAAAAAGGTTTTTACAGTGTCTATGAAATAGCTATAGTTTATCCCTCCTGCATTACCATGCTGCAAGTTTGTCTGACTTTAAACCTATCATATCAACAAGTTATAAGAGCTTTCTACTTCCTGCTGTTCCTTATTTCAATCAGGCTTCCAGTATACAGACCAAAAAGTCTGAGACAGCATGATGCAGACATACTCAGAGTGGTTCTGCACCATTGGTTCAGATCTAAATAGACCATCTTCCTGCTACGCTGTCAGCCCTAATTCTATGGGTGGTCTGAAATGCCAATTTTACAAGCCTTTCTGAAACTAGAGAGAGCAATCCAGAAATACCTGACTGACTCTGTATGGAGCAGGCAAGGGTTTGTCAGGGCTGACACCATGCTGGAGCAAATAAGCTTTGATTAAAAATGAAACAGACACAAGTCTCCAAGGTTTGCATGGCAATGTCTAAACAATTTCTGGTTCAAACTCATTCCTGGAAGCACTACAGCTGTATTCCTGGTGTGTTGCTCCTGGCTAATTGGACTGCTGGACCAAAGTTGGTTTTCTAAGGGAACGCTCTGTGTATCACAGCATCTGAGGCATAGTCAAGATACAGATACAGCTTTGATAAAACCCACAAGGCACCAGAGAATTAACTGTTCTTGACTCTAGATCTTGTCTATGTGACAGAAACCTACCAAATTAGGCTCTTTAAAATCTGATTAGCTTTTGTGAAGATGCATTTTTCAGACATCTGTGTTTCAGTTAAAGTTCCTTAGAGATTTAGTTTAAGCAGAGTAATTACTGATTTAAGGTTTTAAAGCATTTCACCTTCTGAAATTAAAAGGAGCATCTAGTCAGTAGTGGGCCCTGGTAAGTCTCTGAAACTCTAAACTCGCATAGATATGCCTGTGTCATCTAAACGTTTCCTTCCAGAACTTCCCTCGTCCCTTGTGTTTGCAACTCGGGCCGGACTTACCCCCCCCCCCCCCCCCCCCGCCCCCAATCTAAACATGCCGCTACCCGCACCCCTGCGCTGTTTCCTCTCTCTCGCGGTGCTCCCAGCTGCTCCCGGGCACGGAGCAGCCCAGCTCCCGCCGTGTGCCGCAGCAGCTGCAGGCCCTGCAGGAGCTCCCGCACGGCAGTGGGGCAGCCCTGCGCGGCCTGGCTATCGCTTCCCCCGCCTCTCGGCCACCGGACTGGACTGTGGCGAGCCCAGCCCCCTCCGAAGCCGCCTCAAGTCCGGGACAGCCGCCCGGCCCCGCTCCCCTCCAGGCAGGCCAGGGCCCGGTGCCGCCGTGGCAGGGCCTGGCACAAGCCCTGAACAGGTGCTGGGGGGGCGAGGGGGGGCGGACGAGGGGGAGGAGCCGGGAAGGGACATGGAGAGGGCCCTATTTACTGTTCAAGTCGCGCTTCTCCGTCCGGTTACCCACCGGTAAGAGAGGAGGGGTGTCACCCTGTCCCCGCAGCGGGCGCTCGCCGCCGCCTGAGGGCCGAGAGCGGCGGCAGGACCGGCTGACAGGACGTCCCCCCTGCCCCCCGCGGCCGCGCGCTCACCAGGTTGAGGGGCCCCTCCATCACTTCCATGGACGGCGGGGGCTGCGGGCACATGGGCGCGGAGGCGGCCTGCTCGCCGGTGCCGCCGGCCCCCACCGCCCGATCCGGCTGCCGGCGCCGCTCCTCCCGCGTCTCCGCCCCAGCGGTTGTAAACACGGCGGCCGCTTCCGCCCGGCCCGTACCGGGCGCTGCCTCGCGAGAACCTCCGGGTCGCGCGAGACTCGGGCAGTGTTGCCGGGGTAACGGGCGCCGCGCGCCGCTCCTGGCCCCGCCCCTCCAACGGCCGTCCTCGCGCCGCCCCAACGGCCGTCTTCCCGCCCGCAGGTGCGCGCGCCGCCGGCGGCTGTGCCGATGCCCCGCTGAGGGGAGATGGGGGCTCGGTCCGAGGGACCGGGTGAGCGGCCTCCGAAAGGCGGAGAGGTAGCGCCCGTGGCGGGGCGCGGCCGCAAACCAGTCGCAGGGGACGTGCAGCCATGATTCCTTTTTTTTTTTCCCCCCTTTTATTCAGCGCTGCGTGTGGCACAGGTCGTCGGTCTGTAGATACGAGCTGTTTCTGCGAGGAAAAAAGCACCCAGCACGGTCATGAAGCGCGGCGGTAAAAGCTGGGCAGCAAGGTCGGTGCCAGTATCAGAGAGGTCACGCAGGCGAGCCACAGACACGAGTGACGGCAGGAAGCGTCCCTTCCATTGCAAAGGTGCAAAATCAGCTCCTGCCCTGGAGCATTTAGTTCTGCCCTGAGGTGCGTTGTCCAGTACAAGCAAAAATGATGGAGTCCGGGCTGTTATTTCAGCCCTGGGCACAAAGCTAGTCTGGAGGGAGGCTGGGTTCAGCTCTCTCCGTGAGGGGGAGAAGAAACAGCTATTGCTTTTAGTGACTGTTCACTGCAGGAATTGCAGTATATGAAAACAGGTGACAATGAGAGTGATACCAAAATTGCCATATCACCATGTATGTGCTAACAACATGGTAGTATTAATTATTCAAAATAAACTTTCTTGAGAAAGATCAGCTAAGCAGGGCACTGAACAGCAAATAAGCTGACCAGCTGAGTGTCATGATCATCCTTATCCATACAACGTTGTGTTTTATGAAAACTATATAGAAGAAAACTGCCATAAAGGGATTGTGTATAATTTTATTAGGTGGAACTAAGGATGGCTCGAGTTCATATGAGCACGGCAGTAATAGACTGAAAGCAGAACAAGGACAAGAAAAAAAGGGGAGAGAGAAGAGGATAGAAGGTAGGGAGGAAGATGAGACACCTAGAAAACAAGAAGTAAAAAGGCTAATTAGCAGCAAGTAAAGAAAGTCCAGGATTCCTTTTGTAGATGAGATCCTCAGACATGAGTGGCGTCTGTGAGTCTCTGAGGGAGCCTACGTGGCCTGATATGCCGTAGCTCTCAGCTATCCCTGTGCTATGGGGACTAGCTTTGCAACACAGGAGTGCTGGGGGGGAATTTTCCTTCCAACTTATGTGGTTAGACAAGATAGTCTCTTCAGGCAAGGAGCTTCCAAAAGATACTTCGCTTGTTCCTGTTTTCATTTGCAAGAATGTATCTATCACTTGGTTTAATTATATACCACCAAGTCAGATCCTATGTAGTCCAGAGTGGTTTTGATCTAGAGCCCACTGATTGAATAGTAGATAAGTGAAGTTGTCCTATATCAGTCATTGAAGGGATAGGTCAGCCAGGGTGAAGAAGAAAGGCTACTTGGCACTTCACTGCCAGTACTTACACTCAGACATATGAGATGATAAAATTTAATTGTACCAAACCATTGTGTTTTCCTTCCTCTTAGCTCATGGAGACACACTCATGAAGAGGTAACATTTATCTGTCTTCTGTAGGAGTATAGCTCCCATCTTGACCATCGCACTTGGTCACTGTTCCTCTTCATAATGACAAGCCCTTTCTCTAACCCTCAGCCCTGTGCTGCCTGGCCTTTTTCTCTCTCCTGCCAGTAGTGCTACAATAGGAAAAAGTCTGCCAAAGGTGTTTACACCTGAGCACAAAACTTGGGTTTTTCAATTGTTAATGAAGTTATACTGAGTTAATGTGTCACAATTTACTGATTCTCTTGCATCTGTACGTGAGATCTTACACACTTAGCTGGTTGATTGTCCTTTTCCATACTGCCTTAATCCAGAGGCAAATTTTGATAATCTTGCTAAATATTATGTAGGATGAGATTTTAGATACACTGGCAGTTAAATTGCATATTGTCGAGCTGCTATCTCTAGCCACTTTACTAACTCTTTTTTTCATCTTTGGTGACTGAACTACAGATTTTTATTTATTTATTTAAAGTATATTGCTGATCTGTTTGTGTATAATTTTTAATTTTATTTTTGCATAAAATGTTTGACTCTTGACAGGTAGTTGCATAGCTGGTTTTTCCTATGTGCTTGTCAGTTCTCCATAAATCATACCAATTTACTAAAATAGATCACTAGGTCAAACACTTTCTTAGAAATAAAACAAACTAGTTCTGAGAACTGTTTTCCATTACTCCTGCTGCTGGCTCAGGAAAGACAATTTAATGTATTGGGTTTTAAGAGACAGTCAATGTTCATTTCAAGACACTTTATCTTTAGTGGAAAAAGGAGTAAGATGTTGGGCCAATTTACCACTTGTGGAATGGGAGCTAAAGGAGTGAAGAATATTGTATCAACGGCATAAAGGTTTTAGGAGCCATGTTGCTGAGTCAAGCCAATGTGTTACAGCATGCCTGTTCATGTAACCAACAGTGGTCATTACTGTTCCTCCAGCAAGGCTGGCAGTGACTGTAAACCCCTCTGGGGACCTGGCCATGCCTCTTCTCGTCCAGGGACCGTTAGCAGACGCTTAAATGGGGCATTTTCCTTGATTTGTGTGTCAATGTTTTGTTTCCTATGTCTAAATCTGATCAAAACCTGAAGGCAAATAAAAAGAAACCTGACAAGATTACTTTTTAAAATCTCACGTTTTAAAAACTGCTAGTGATATGCAGGATTTGCTTCAGAACCATCAGTGTTGCCGTTTGCAACACTGTGTTCAACTTACTTAGTTTCTATTGTGATTTTTTTTTTTTTTTTTTTCCCCCCCCCTGATGGATAGGTCGTACTTTTTGGCTTTGGTAAAATGAAAACATCATTGTGCCCTGGTCCTTCAAGAAGCATGATGTTGCCAATTCCTGAAGTGCCTGTGGAAAGTGAGTAAAACCTGTAACATTATCTGTGTAACATTAGTTGCAATGTGATATAGTGGTGTTATTGCCAGTTCAAAATCTAAATTTGTATGGAAGTTCTCCTTTATAGTCTTGGGACACTTTGTAGAGTTTTGTCCAAAATTCCAAGATCCTGGAGCACTGGATGAAACATATTCATTCCAGATGGCATGCTAACCTCCGTTGCATTGGACTGAAAATGGCTACCATTTTCTACCAGTGTCTACAGTGTTGTTCTAAGAGATTTAAAGTTGCCCTCCGGAGAAAATAGAACCATAGTAAATAGTCTACTACATTATCTGTAAACTCATCAATGAAAACAGGATGATTATTTCTTTTCATTACCACCCTTTCTGTGTTTTGCATGTTTTGCTCCTCCCTAGGGACTGCATGGGAATAGCATGTTGACTGTATAAGTATAAATTAAATGTTGGTCTAAAAGAAGAACTATTAAAATGTAATTCTGGGCAGGATGTGCCTGTCAGCAGGAAGCTTCCTAAAATACCCTGTGTTTTAAGAGTGGAATTTTAGAGTAGGAGGGAAGTGTAGAATTGCTATTTACCTGTCTGATGCTGCTTTTGACACACATGATGAGCCAGCTTCATTTGACTGTCACCTCCTTAGGAGGCAGAATTCCTCAGCCCACACTTTGCTTAGCATTGACTACTGCTTTATTTACTCTTTGTGCCTTTGCATTTTATCTGGACTGTGCATTTTCAGTTAAGCTCCAGTTAAAGACAGGCTTCTCAGTCATGGCATTGTAGGAGGGCCCACAGAGCCTCCCACACAGTGCCTTCCTCAAAGAGAGATGGGGATGCCTGTTTCTTTGAAGAAGCACTTTTGGAACAAAAGGGATTCCCCTATGCCTCTGTCAATTTATTTCCCACCACACATGTACAGAGCCATTGGACTGATGGGCCTCCTTCCATTTGTCAGATTTTTCAGAATAACTGGATTTCAGGATCTCCTCCTAGATGTGCCGTGTCTCTTTAGGTTGCCTCGGGGGAATGCCTGAGAGGAGCTGTGGGCAAGGCAGTGCATGAAGGAGGGCTTTGACAACTGGGGCTGAAGGAACCTCATTCAGAGAGCTGGGAGGTTCAGGACAGTGAAATCTTGGAGAAGGTGTAAACTAAATGAAAACCTTTTCCATTTGCCTTTCCCCCTTCTTTTGTGTCTATTTGGATTTTGGCTTCTCAAGGTCCTCTGTGACCTTTTCCCTTATAATTACATGTGGTCAGCAATCAGAACCAAAACCCGAAAGAGCAAATCATTAAAATGGGCAGAAAACTTGCAATTAGAATACCTTGGCGTGAGAATTTTGTTTCTCAAAGAACTTCAGCATGGCTTAGAAATCAGCAACCACAGTTTGGCACTTTCCTTAGCTACCAGAGCAACTGATAGAATTAGAAATCAGTCAGATTTGCAGGGAAGAAAGAACTGGTGAGTTGAAAAACAAGAATGCAACCAAGACCATGTCTGAATAAATTTCCAGGCATCTGTACATAGACCATTTATTGAGAAAGATAAGAAAAGAAAAACTAAATTTTCATAATCCTGATTACATGCAGAGGATTGACCCAGATGCATGATTTTAGCTGTATTTATTATATTTAAACACAATGTATGCCTTCACATGTGTTTACTGAAAAGAGGAACCACAATCATTTAAATTAAATGCGTTTTTAAATATTACTGTTTAAAAAAGAAACTATTGGATTCCTGCATGCTAAAAAGTAATGTATATGACTGTGGTGCTCTAGAATTAATTAGGTCTCTTATTTAGTTTTAGAATCAAGAAGATATTTTCTCCTTGCTTGCAGAATAAAATAGCTAAATCCTCTGCTTAGATCTGAAAGTAGTTTTGCCCACAGCAATCAAACTAATATTTTCTTTATAGCTCATTCTCTCTGTAAGCTTTCTGCTGATTTCATTAGGCTTTAGATCAGGTTCCAAGTAACTAATTATATTTATAGTGTGATTTCTTTGCTCAGTACAACTAATTTAGGTAAAGGAGTTGGTGGGAATGGTGAAAGGCTAAGTAGTATTCCTTTGCATTACTTTGTCCAGGTGCAAGGTACCAGGAAAACTCTGTTTGTCTTTGTATTCATAAGCTCTCAGTATTAAGCTGAGCAGAAACTTTCCGATTTTCAGTATTTTGTGAGAACATAATGATGAACAGTTGATGTACTGACTTTTTCCTTTATATTGACTAGGGCTGACATATTTCTGACAGCAAAAATGGGGGTCAGAAAGAGCTGGCCATTTGAAAGTGGTGATGAGGAATCAAACTTGGGTATGTGAGGATGTCCATGTTTTTCGCTCATGTTCCATTGCCCCAGGTTTCTTCCTAACTTTTCTTAATACATGTTCTCTCCTACAGCTCTACTTTAAAGCCACCACCCTCCCTTTCATCACTTTCCCACCCTTGCCACAAATCCCTTCTCACCTATAACCCACAGGCCTGCCCCTATTTCCCCAACTCAGATCTGCTGCCCCACTCATGCTCAGCTTTGAAAGGGCAAGTGCTGCATCATTGCTTCTGTTACTGCCTTCCTAAATGCTGCCACAGGCAGCTGAATAATGCTTCTCTTAGCTGGCCTTATCCACAAAAATAAAAGACCCTTCAGCTTTGGTTTCTGGGGATTTAAAAAGCTTGGACAGAAGTAGGTTTGTTTAGCAGCTTTACTTTGCTAAAGGATATGAAGGTTCTGTTCTTGCATCACTAGCACTGATTCCTTTCTCAACTGGCTCTCTTATCCTAACTCCACAGCCGTGTTTATCTGGACAGAAAATTGTTCCCTCCTTTGCCCATACAAATTGCCTCTTTTTCAAAATGCAATGAACATCACCTATCCTGAGTGCTCAGTCAGAAATTTTCCGTTTTGTTTTGGTTTTCCTCTCTCAGACTGAAATGCAAAGAAATAGGCCCATTTCAAGTTGACTTTCTGACAAGAGGCCTGGTATTTGACTCAACCCTGTAGACTACAAGGCTATGTCAGGTCTTTAAAAGCTGGACCTTGACTTTAACAGAGGATTCTAGTGGAAGCCAGCAGTTTTTTGGAGGCCTGAGCCATAGCATCACGCTCTGTGATCTAAAGTTTACTGAGGACCTCAAGTTACCTCTTTCTTTCTGGTATGTTTCCATTCCTGAGAAAAGCAAGAGCTGCAAGACTGACTTATAATATACTCATTCAATTAATCAAGTGAGAGTGAATCAAACCTTTCCAGGCAATTTTGTTTGAAGTGTCTGCACTCTTCTCTGCATCGCATGAGGTGCCAACACCAGTGGGAGTTTGCCTGAGGTAAGAGCTGTGGGTTTGGATGTATTCTTCCATTTTTATTAGGTCTTACACTCGCAGGAATTTTGTGCTTTTTAATCTTGTAACTGTACAAAACTTATCTGGGTATGGAGGAAGATAACTTAGTGATTTGTTTTAATTATTCTCATAACTGTTGACATTATGTTATATGAGCTAGTCACACTTAAAAAATTCCAAACCCACTTTTACAGCAAGAAGGTGTTTAACTGAAATCCTTGTGCCATAGATCTAACCAGTATGAAACCAGTAGCTCAGCTGAGCTACCAAGATGCATCAGTACTCAGACCTCCTTCCCAGTTGGTCCCGGTTGGTCATTAATTTCTTTGTATCCATTTTAGCATTTTAATGTCTTTTTCTCTCTCCCTTTGTTATCTGTATGCTTTTCCTTAAATACTTTATATGGAATGACTTCTAGCAAAAAGCAAGTTGTCAAAAAAAAAATTCCAGCTAAACACGTTAAATATTTATTGCTCTTAATATTCAGAGTATGGCTGCAGAATTGAGTAGTGTTTATTTGGAGTGCACTAATACCGAGATTTCCCTTGCTGGTAAGCATGTCCACATAATACAAGGCAGTCTTACACCCCTTATAATCTTTCAAGACAAGAAAAGGGATTGAAAGAGAAACCAGGACATGAAGACACAAACAGGCTTTGGAAAGGTCTCATGGCAAGTACTATGCAATGCGCTACATTTTTGAATACAATTAATTATGCAGTTAAGCAGGACTTGCACACTACTTCACATACTCAAAATAATATCCAGTGACGTCTGATATCTTGGCACCAGAGTCTACCAAAAAGATGGTCATATGACAAGACTGTTTTCGTTTCTGTTTTTAAGGCACAAATGAAAGAAGAGACCTATTTAGTCTGTACCATGGGACTGAAATTCTATGCAAGCATAGTCTTGGATTACAGCACTGAAAGTTTAGAATTAAACCCTGAGAACATCTATTTCTAGGAGCTGTAAATTCTTTGGAATAAGTTTTTTTTCAGTACAGGTTATTGCTTGAATTGTTTTGTTGCAGTCTTTTACCTAGTACTCCCTCCAGTACTGGTATTTAGGTTCATCATTTAGCTTCTAAAGGGTCATCTAACTCTCTTAAGATGGAGTTTATTCTCTGGGTAAATAACTTGTTCATTATAAAAAAGAATAATGCCTTGAAATTGTAAATTGAATCTTTCCGTTACGGGGGCAGGGGGAGGGGGAGACAGATGTCCAAGGCAGGCATAGGACAACATAAGCAAATCCCATCTGACTTTTCAGTGATGCCCAGTGACAGGACAAGGGGCAACGGGCACAAACTGGAACGCAGAAAGTTCTGTCTGAACTTGAGGAAAAACTTCTTCACTGTGAGGGTGACAGAGCCCTGGCACAGGCTGCCCAGGGAGGGTGTGGAGTCTCCTTCTCTGGAGATATTCAAACCCCGCCTGGACGCAGCCCTGTGCAGCCTGCGCTGGGTGACCCTGCTCTGGCAGGGGTTGGACTAGATGATCTCCAGAGGTCCCTTCCAACCCCTGCCATTCTGTGACTCTGTGATTTTTCACTAGAAGAGGAAGTGTAAGTAGACAAATACAGTTGGCTCTCTTTCAATTTCAAACACACCAGTAAAAAGCCGGTTCAGTGTTTTATTTCCTTGCTGCCAGTTAAAAATGCAATATAGAATTATTACCAAATATGAGCTCCAAATTTTCAGATGAACAGGTTCATTACTAACTTAAAGCTGAAAAGAAATCTGCTGTCTGCAGCAGTAGAGGCACATTCTTTGGTTTTCCAGGATGAAACCATCTTACATTTGTAGATCTAGGCTGTGAACACTAACCCTGTCCACCTTCTGCAAAGCAACAAAAGAGTAATTTGAGTAAAAATGAACAGTGTATTCCATGTGCCTGACACCCTGCTTCTCAGATCATAGCAAGGTTTTAAATAAATGGGGCTAATTTTTCCCAGCTACAGTGAGGAATAATGTTTTTTTTTACTACACAGGCCATCATCTTTTGGGAAAGGCCCCTTGTGCAGAGCGTATGTTAATCCATGCTTTTGAAAGAATGAGACAACTTGCAGTAGAAGAAAACAAAACATTCATATCAGTTATAGACACTGGAATACTTTTGATGGATTTAATATTCAGCCTTTGGCTGGAAGGCAATTTTAAAAGAACTAACTAGTTAAACTTGAGATACTTCTATTTCCTCATAAGATTTACTTCTCTTCCTTAATCTGTAACTCTCCATAGTGAGTTTCTCTAACCATCAATATGACAGTACAGCAATATTGCCTCATCAGTCATGATTTACTTAATGTTTTCTGAATTTAGTAATATTTGATTAAAATTTAATGTGAACATATCATATCATGCCACATATATTATTGCATCCATTAATCAGGTAACCATAATAATGAAATGTCGGAAGATTGGATGAAAAAGGAGCTGAAGTCTTTGATATATGTTTGGCATGGTTTTGTGAGTGATTAACGAAAAGATATCCAGTCAATTGTGTAAAGCTTCATTAATATACATTTACAATCATCTATGTACTGTATCATCAGATATTTTTAACCTTAGTTAAACTTGATTTTTTAATTTACCGAACGACACTAAATATTAATAATCCTGAAAAATATATAGTATTCTATTAACTCTCATAATGCCAGAATGATTCATAACGTGTCTTAATGCTTTTGTAACAAAATATGTACTAAAAATATTGTCAGAGTTAATGGATCAGTTTTGTTATAGGTGGAATAACAAATGCTTTATGCATGGCTGTATAAACCTCAAATTACACAATTGTATTAAAATAAATGTAAGTCAGTATTTCCATCTACTTTTTTAATATGCAAAGGTAACATATGACCTAATCTAGCAAAGCATCTACTCCAGTTTAGTAGAGGAGGTATTGAAGACAGTAAGACTTGAGTTCATACTCATAAGTATTTCATTAAACATATAAAGACTTTCCAGATTTAAAAAAAAAAACACTTGAAATCCTTAGGCTTCAGCTCACAAAACAAGATAAGGACATGTTCTCCAGGTAAACTTTGAGAGATGCATCATTGTTTTCCTGATATTTGTGGCAAGAAGCAACAAAGGCACTGATCCTACAGCCTGGATCTGTGTAGGAAATTCTTTGTTGTGCAATGGATCTCCGTGGAGCTGTTTGTAGTGGCAGGAGTGCACGCATGGATCTTCAGCCGTGTGTGTTCTTTTACTCAGAGCTGGCCACGGAACAGATCAGAACACGTGCTTGATTTGTAAAATGCTGAATGTTGCCCATGACTTGTGCTACGTGTCACTCATTGTATGTGGCATGAAGCAAACTTATACTGTGTTCTGGAGTCCCATGTTGAAAAGCTGCAGCTGTTGTATGTTTGTTTGCCTCATATCTTCTCTCATTTTTTGTGAGAATTTAATTTATTTAGTTTTCATTTATTGATTACTGTGAATCATGGAGAACATTATCATTTTTTTCGCTGCAGCTGCAGGTAGACAAGTACATTTTTACACTACAACAACTTCAAAAACCAGATGTCTTCAAAATATTTTCAGAACAAAGGTGCCATGTGTTTTTTAACATGGCTTGTGATTTTGAAGTGTATTTGGTTGGAAGCTGTACACTGATCTCTAAACTGAAACATTACCAATTTGGAAGGCTGCTTGGAGATCATCGTTGTGTGGTGTTAATCTGTATAAGCACTGTGCAGTATATCAGCATCCAGTCTATATTTTTATCCCACAATGTCTTGTCTTCAGCTGATTCAAGGATGATTTCTTCAGTAGTGTCTAATGGGCAAAAGCTGATAGCAGTCATAGGCTGCTTGGATATCAGTTTAGTTCTGAGCAAGGTGGATGAGTGTACCCATCAATCTACTGATAAAGGGCATTAAAAACAGTCAGGCCAGGATCTATGGATCTTCTAAACTAAATTCAGCCAAAACAAGCCCATGCAGCTCCATCTGGCACCTATTCTGTTAAGAAAGGTGAAACTATGGATTGAAGAAAAAATGATGAGGCTGGTTACTACCGATTTGGTACAAATGTATTTGTAAACAATCTCACTGAACACTAGCTTCTTTTTCCCTCTAGCCTGCTTACTTGGAGATTGACAGAGACATAAGTAAAATAATTATTATTCCACCTATAAATAAAATGATCTGCCTGTGCTGACAACATTTTTAATATGTTCTTTACGTAAAAAAATACATGTGAGTGCACAAGCTGTGTATAATGTTGCACCACTTATTTCACACCACTTAGTTCACATGCTACCTTTAGCACCAATAGGTCTCGGCGTGTGTCTTGAATGTGCAGACTGGTGATGAAGAAAACCATGTTGTGTACTTCCTTTATGTAGCTGTGAGGAAGGATTCTTTCTTGGGCTTAGGTGGACTTCTGAAAATGAATTTGCTTCTGAGCTCCTGTCAGTTAGATGAGCCATAACTCATTTTCTGTGGCTGTTAATCCTGCCTGTGAGGGGGTAGGGATAGTCATTTTCTTTGTAGCTGAAGGCAGGAACAGCATCATAACAAATAATGACTTTAGGATAAGCCTAAATAGATGAACTGCAATTGCAGTTGTCCTTCAAAATTAAGAACGAGAGGACAAAAAATGTAGAAAATATGATCTAAACTAATATTACTTTCAGCTTTTGTGAGTGCTCTCTAGCCTAGGACCTAGGCTTGCAAATGCTAAGGCAATGGATGTTGAAACATCTGTGTTAAGCAGTTATATATTCACACTTTTACAAGTGGGGAAACCATAAGCACTGGATACGAGTGTCCCTTGTACAGCTAGCAGGAACGGAACAGTGGGTTGTATCCCAGAGACCTGTGCTTTGACTTTTAGACAATGCAATTCATCACTATAATAGCACATTGCATCTAACATGCATTTCCAGTCTCTTCTGCAAAGCAAGCTCTTTTCCTTTGCATTCACAGATTTGGGATAGGAGAAAACCCATCAGAGATTTGGTGACTTTAAACAGTGTTTCATCTTTTCATCTTTAATTATAGCTGGACAAATGGTGTCAAGTGTAGGCATGGAAAGCCATGGGTAGGAACTCCTAAGAGTCTATAGAAAGATTCTATTTTGGTCACTTTTTTTGATGGAAGGGATGAGAAGTTGTTGGTTTTGGGAATGTGGCAATTGCTGCAGAGGACTTAAAGTTATTTCCTCCTAGTAGCATCTGTTTTTCAGGAGAGAAAAATGCTGAGATTATGCTACAGCCTGGAGCTCTAGCATGTCAATGAGGTAGAAGGAGTCCAAATAAATTAACTGTTGTCAGACTCTCATTCCAGTGATGAGGATTTCAAGTGATTGGGAAAAAATGGTCTCGTGTATTTGGAAAATTGTAGCCTGTTTTGGCAAGAAGGAAAGTGAGCAGATCAGAGCCTGTTTCTCATGTCATTAAAGTGTTTGAGAACTTGCCTTCTTCTGAGATGGAAGGGAACTTTCTGCAAAATTAAAGGTGTTTGTTACATCTATCTAAAACGTGTGGCCCTTTTCTTGATGTAAGAAGCTTTGCATGGCTTCAATTTGCTCTTCTGGGCTAGGGAGGTCTGCCTTTTAGCAGTCAAAGGGGATTTCTTTCATGGATGAACTCTGACAGTTCCTTGGTTGTTTGTTGCTGGATTATGTAAATAATGGTGCGGGGCTTGAGGAAAAAGAGCAATGTGAATTTGCCAGTGCTAGCGTTCTTGTCCTTTCTCTCTGCAGCAGTCTCTGATATGATGAATGAAGTGTTGCAAATACTTTTAGTTATTCCTTAATATTATGGATCCAAAAAAGGGAGGGGGGGATTGTTTATGGCAGACTGGGGGTATTCAAAAGGCGTTTAGATGAGGCCCTAAGGGATATGATTTAGTGGGGGACTTGGTAGTGATAGGTTAATGGTTGGACCCGATGATCTTGGAGGTCTCTTCCAACCAGAACAATTCTATGATTCTATGACTGCAGCTTGCAAGTTGAGAATAATTTGCTCATGTTCATACTTCTGCATTTTTATATTCAGATCCAATGTCTCTCTGGTGGGCCTATCAGAATGATGGGGAAATGCTTCTTGTGCTAAGCTTTGGATGTGAAGATGAACTATATTCTGTTCTATTCCCTTCCATTTTTATAGACTTGTACATTACGGTTTTCAGCATGGTATTTGAGAACCTAATGGTGCTTTAGGCACAGGTGGTTTGTTCTCCTCACCCTTGCAACTGACTGGGAGAGGAACGCATGCAGCATAGGTTCTGTGTACAGCATAGGTAGGGCTTTAGACAGGTGCTATAGGGCTTTAGTTTGTTTATTTGGAAATGAGAGTGCTGCTGTGTGTAAATGAGGGAGATCAAGGTGATGAAAGGTTACTTAGCAGAGGGCAATTTAGTTGGGATAACTGGTAGATAACAATTTGTGCCGCACACTGAGAACCGGCCATTGAGAAATTTCTGTCTCTTCTGTACAAACACACAGCCACTCAGTAGAGTTCCCTTTGTGCAGCACTGAGCTGAGTTACAGTACCTGAAATTTCACATGACAAAGGAATCTTGCTGTCAGACTCTCTCTGCTGAGCTGCTGATACAAAGGCCTGTGGGAGGCGAGTAGGAACACCAAAGCGTCTTCAATTGTTATCAGATAGCTGTTCACAGAAAGGTCTTCCCAGAGTTTGCTGCATAGAAAGCACAACCCACACATCATTGTTATTCATTCGTTCAGTTTAAGAGGCTTGTTTTTCACAGATGTGCTCTTCCTGTTTGGCATTTGTAACTGAGGATTGTTGTTAGTTGAAGAAAAGTGTCATCCAACTATGAATTGAGATTTTCAGCTGATTCATGAACACCTTTGTTAACTACAGCATAAAAAGGAATATGGCTGAGTGTGAAATGTAGGTTAAGCTTTATTTCTATCCCAGTATATTATACTACTCTGGAAGGGTGAAAAAGAAATCTTAATTAACAGTTATGCAAAAATTTCCTGCCCATTTTTATCTCAAATAAAATTAGTACAGCAATTAGAAGATGGAGGTAATTGCTATGTGTTAGCCTCTCATATTCATATGGAGCCTATATATAGAGAGATGTATATGTATGGATTTTAAAATAATTAACCAAAATTGCTGTACGTGGCAAGTAAAGTAAGCAATCGGTATGTTTTAGTAAGGCTTTAATGTCAGAAAATTGGCCAGACATGCTAAGAATGGGCGGTAAAACTTGGGAGAAGGGGAGGAAATTAATTATCTCAGAATAATGGGACCAGAGCCATTCATGCATGTATAGCAGATAATTTGTGGAGCTTACATTAATGTGAATCTTGAAAGTTTTGATATCTAAGTTAATGCTACAGCCAAGTAGCATGATCACAGATAACCAGCTGTTTATTGTTGTTCCAGGGAATAATGATCAGATATGAGTTATTTCTGCCCAAGCTTTCTTCAGTGTATACGTGTCATCTCATTTCTAGCTTTAGTAAAAGCATCTAGATTTTTTTTAAAAGTAATAAAAATGCTTTTTAAAAGTAATTTTAAAATAGTTCGTCATACTAAAGTGTAACTGTGAAAACAGTTCTGAATTGTCAGGTCAAAATTGACAAAGCAGCTTCCTTTTGGCAGATAGATTAAATGTGCTCTCTGACAGTCCCAACCACATCTGTATCTGGCTGGGCACGCCATCTCTAGGAATTCACGCTCTTCTGAAACAACATGAGTCTGGCTACTCTTCAGAAGGCTATCTTTGCTTAGGCTTTCTTAGATCACAGTGGCTTTTTAAATGGTAAGGATATCTTTTTAGTCCATAAAAGTTCTCCTAAAAATTGATAAGCACAGAGAAAGTGCTCATAATTAAAACAAAAAGGCTAAATAACAGCGTTTGCCAATACAACAAACCGAGTGCAATTTTGCAGCAGAGTGAGAACCCAACATATATCCTTTGAAAATCAGTTTGCTAAATAAAGTGTAAAATGATTATTCTGAATTATTTAATTGACTTTTCATTCTCAAGGTTTTATTTTTATTTTTGCAAGATTCTTTTAAAACCTAATATCAAAGATCTAATTTCCTGTACCTGAGTGTCATGGTTTCACCCCAGCCAGCAACCAAGCACCACGCAGCCACTCACTCCCCTCCCTCCCCAGTGGGTTGGGGAGGAGAATCAGAAAGAAAGGAAAACTCGTGGGTTGAGATAAAAACAGTTCACCAGGACAGCAAAGAAAAAAAAAAATTATATATTAATAATTATAATAATAATAAAATATAATGATAAAATATACAAAATGAACGATGCACAATTTCTCGTTGCCCGATGACCAATACAGCTCATCCTGAGCAGTGATCACAGAGCAAAGCTGAGAGCGGAACAAGCTATTTCCCCAGCAGCGACCTTGCAACGACAGGTTCCAGAGTGAGAGAGGGAGGGAGAGCAGAACGAACAAACGAAAGCCTGAACGAACAGCATCTGGCCCACCAGTCGACCCCCACTTATATACTGGGCATGATGTCTATGGCATGGAATACTCTCTTTGGCCAATTTGGGTCAACTGTAGGGCTCTACCCCTCCCAGCTTTTTGCACCTGCACGTTAGCAAAACCTGGGGAGCTGAAAAATGTCCTTGATCTCTTAGCAACAACTAATAACATCAGTGTATTATCAACATTCTTCACATACTAAATCCCATACTAAACCCAAAACACAGTAGCTACTGGGAAGAAAATTAGCTCCATCCCAACCAAAACCAGGACACTGAGCATAGTCAACACATTGGAGAGAAACATCCAAATGGGAATCAAATTTAGTCGCTCTGTAAATTACTGCTGTATTTAACATTGAGTGTTCTGGTACTCTTGGAAATCTTCCTTTTCAGTGAAGTTATCACTAAGAAGCCAGCAAATCAGTTTTAGTGGTATTGATACGATATGTGTTCAGTTGGAAAGAATGAGTAGACGAGGGAAGAGACATCTGGACGGTGTTACTTCTGCAAAGAAAATATACACACTCCATCATATGGTAGAATGAGGCACCAGAGTGACTTTTCTGATGCTGTGCAAATGGTGGTTGTTCCTCAGCACATCCAATTTCTGTTCTGAGACATGATTTTTAAGATCTCTTCACTACTAAATCCAGACATATCACACGAGTTGCTCTCCTTCAAGACTCTGAAGATGTCTTGGCTCAGGCTGAGATTTACAGGGGCAGAGGCTGTAATCTTCTTGGCAGCTGCCCCCAGCTAATGCCCTCCTGTCCATCCTGGGGAAGAAAGGCACTGGCAGTGTGCCCTTAGTTCTGGTCAGTCCTTCTGTTACCCAGTGTGGGGTATAGCTCCTATGCTTTCTTCCCAAAAGTCCACAGTATGTGTCCAGGTCTCATCCTGGTGTAGTGTAAGGAAGCGGTCCAGGCTCTCACGCCTTCAGCCCACAAGCCAGGATGGCTGTGGGACTCATCACCCTCAGAGCAAAACATGAGACCTCTCTTTGCATTAGCTTTTCTCACAAGGACTTTCCCAAATGTGCAGAGCAACAGGGAGCACCAAAGCAGCCTGTCTCCTCATCCCTTTCCAAAGTCACCTCCTTAAAGGATCATCTCATAATGGGGACTGATTGCCTGTTTGATCTTGGTGAGCCTCAGCTTCACACTAAACCACGCAGATGCCTCAGGGCCGCCATAGTAGCACTCGTGGCTGGGGGTATTGGTGCATACACGGATTCCCGCACAGTATCTGTTCTGTAGTTAAACACCTTAAATAACCCTTGGAAATTATTCTGGCTGTATTCAAAAGTGGTAGCCTAGCAACTGATTTTTTTTTTTTACCAAACAGTGAAGGAAGCGAGTTCTAATCCTCTTGAGGGTGCTGTTTATTAAAATTTCCACCATGGAAATTACAGAGCATCTTCCTCTTTCCCGAAACAATTCTGAACTAGTTTCAACAGAAACATTTCAGTTGGTTGATATGTTAGAAATAGATGTTAGAGATAGAAAACAAAGAAAGCTTTCTTTTTTCCAGAAAACTAGAAAATATATAAGCATGAGGTTTGTTAGTGCATATATTAAGTAATGGCTTTATAAAATGAGGTTAGATAGGAGAGGATATAGGCTGCTTGAGTGCTCTATATAATGGGTCAAGAACCCATAATGAGAATTAGGATGCCTTGTAAATGCGTTACAGTCACATTATCAAGATTAAATGGGATTGCCCTATCAGCAGTGTGGTGACAAGGAGTTGATGTTCTTTAGCCCATTCTGGACTGCCCTTTCCTGTGGTTGGTGAGGGCTGTGCTCCATGGGAAGTGATCTGCTTGTAGCCCATGTGACTGGAGCAGGGGAACTAGATGAAGGTTAATTGGCATTTTAAATTTGCCCATCTTAGATGCCCATCTTAGAAAAGGGCAATTATACAGATTTCTTTTTTTTTTCTGCTGCAGATGTATGTTCTCTCTTGCTCTTTGTTAATATAAGATGTTTTGTTAATATAGGGCATCTCTGCACATTGTAGGCATTTAAGTCTCAATCCATTAGAGGACTTCATCCTGGTCATAGTATCCTTGACTTCAAAAATGCTTCTGGCTTCAGGGGGAGTACACAAAAACCTACAATTAAATCTGAGTCTTTGTGCTTTACTGTGCTGCACCCTGAGAGGCTTCCTGTGCAGACAAATAGGTACTTGGCTATGTATCTTGAAATTTGTCATTTCACACCTGAATTGATGATATTGAGTCTTTTCCACGATATGTGCAAGGTATTTAGAACTGTATTCTGTTAATGATTCCTTTAATGTCTGAGACATGGAAGCAAATTAGAAATCCTTGTATATTTTTTGCATATGTTTCAGACTTTGGTGATCCTGGAATGTCACAATTTGATCAGCTAATCACTATTTTTAATATCCACCTTCTTTTCTGTAGCGTTTTATTGGTGTTCCCTATTGCAGACATTATCCATCGGTGTTCAGTTTACTCGCCATATTGTAACTGTGCTTCCTCTCCCTTGCATTGTACCCGTTGGCAATACGTTATTCAGAGACTGCTTTAGGGAAGGAGATGCGAGAAAAAAGTAGTGAGAGAAAGATGTAGTGACAACGGAAATTCAAATGCTTAGTGGTCCCTGTTGACCACTTTAAGTGGAGACAATTACATTAATCATATCTACGGTAAATATACTAAATATCAGTAGTAGCTTAATTTTATAAAATGGTAATGATTATCTGTTGATAGCTGAGCCATGTCCAAATGTATAGCAATAACCTCATTACTCTGAGAGCTTCTATTGTATCTAGGATGCCCCTTTTTCCTCCACACTAACAATATGTATCCAACGTGTCAACCTCGACAGGTTTTGGATAATCCTGTCAGCAAAGGTAAAATAGGAGTAGCTACGGCCCTGAAATAAATGTGCAGATGCACACAGATACACAGCTGTAACATGGGACATGGTAGCACATGTAGCCTACTAGCCATTGCTCCCTGGATGGTGGCAGACCCTGTCCAGCCCCAGATACTCACACCTGTGCCAGGTCAAGGCACAAATTCAGTGTTTCATGGTGAGGGCTTGACAGTTTCTGGGCTGGGAGGTGAAGAGGGGCACCAGAGGGCTTCGTGAGAGTTTCTCCCAGCTCTTGCTGAAATGCTTAGTTGTGACAGAGCCCTGGCACAGGCTGCCCAGGGAGGGTGTGGAGTCTCCTTCTCTGGAGATATTCAAAACCTGCCTGGACAGAGTCCTGTGCAGCCTGCGCTGGGTGACCCTGCTCTGGCAGGGGGGTTGGACTACATGTTCCCCAGAGGTCCCTTCCAACCCCTACAATTCTGTGATTCTGTGACACCACACTTGCATGTGTGTGCCATAAACATGTAGGGTATAAAGTATTGAAGGCTCTGGCCTTGCTCTGGCAAAATACCTATGCCAGTCTCACTGTATCTCATGCTCTGAGCCCAAGACCTCACAATGAACTCGTGTCTCAAACTTGCCACCTGAAGGTCTGTAGTTCATAGTGCATAAATTCCTAGAGTGGTCTTGTCTTGCAGCTTAGGCTACAGAGCAGGAGAGACAGCATGGCATGATGCAATGGCTGAGGCCAGAGTACTGTTCAGCTGGGCACAGTAGCCAAAGGAACCGTGTGAGGGAATACACTGCCCAGCTCCAGCTGAGCAGAATGGTCCTTTCTATTGTGTGACCTGACAAATGACCTGCTGCAGGTCAGAGCAGAAGACACATGAAGTGTCTGCATTAGCTGGTGCTTAACTTTAAGTGCTTATTAGTTACTAATCTTGCTATAAATACTCCAAAATAGTGTTGAAGCTCCTTGGTGTTTCAAGCCCACACTGCTTCACCCCTTGCAAGCCCGTGCCCAGGGAAAAATTATTCTAAATCCTCCCATGTCCAAATTCTAGATTTAAGTGGAATGAATTACAAAATTGCATGCAAGTGTTTTCCAGGATTAAAACAGGTTTTTACAATGAAACTTTAAAATTATTATAAAGTAACTATTATAAACTAACAAATTCTTTTAAACTAGTTTGCAACACGAGAAATCCAGAAGTAATGCATTGGCTCGTGCTTCAGAATCAGAAAATTAATGAGGGACCATGGCTTCCGAAAGGCTTTGCTGTTCAAGAGCTCAAGGGATCACGTTCCATTTGGAATGGGAAGAAGGTGGTATAAGGCACTATCACTTGAAAAGCAGTGTGAAAGACAGTCCTTGAACCACCCACCAGTCAGCAGGACAAGGATGCTGGCTGTGTGTTGCCAAGAGGGAAGAAGAGAAATATCTCCTCTCTCCCTTGGCAATGGCTCATGCTAGTTACCTGGAACAGGCCTTTCCATTTTAACATCTCCATAGCCACACACTAGATGAGAGCACAAGATTAAAGGAGAAATCTTGTTCTGCCATCTCAAGAGCAAATCTGTCATCTGCACGGCTTGTCTTCATAATACAAGCATAAGCAAAATTTTGTAATGCTTTTCATTTTAATAATTAGAATTTTATCTAAGCGAAGGAAGGCATTTTTAATAATGATTTTGCTTTTTAAAGCTGGGAAGGGCAAGAGAGCAATATGCCAAAGGCCAAATCAATGGAATTTTTGTGTGAGTAAAAGAGGCGTGAAGAATTTGATGGTCCAGCCTTATCAATGTTACAAAACATGGGGCAGGTACTTGTATTAGAAGCAAACAGCGTCAACTCAGTATAGGACAAATCATATTTAAAAGGGAGGTGATGTAGTGTAAATGTGACAGAGAACCACGTACTCCTCTAAAATGTTTGAACTTTAGAAGAATCCATTAAGCTGTATTACAAACAGTTACAGAGCAAAGTGAACCCCATTACTGAAAAGTATGCTTTGCTGTCTATCCCTGTAATGACACAAGTCAGCCTTGGATTTATCATATAAATACTGCTTAAGAAAGATTTTAAAACCATTTAATAAAAATGTTTCCTGTAAAACCACACACTGAATTAAAAAAGGAAAGGATTATGTCCTTGAAGAGGCTGTGAAGAACAGAAAACTTCACAAATTCTTGTGTTTAACATTACTTTTTAATATCCTTGCATTAAAAATGAGTGATTACTTTTTAATATTACTTGTAACCAGCTATCCCCTACCGTATAGATACATTTCTTGTATGATTTTATTATATGCTCAATAATAGTACCTATAAGCTCAGGTTTCTTTTGAATATAAATGATTAGAAACAATAACTACCCTAAAGCATCTTTAATGTCATTATAGATGGGTAGGAGTAAATTAAGCGGTATTTAGCCACCAAAGTCTTTAATTTCATTGCATTTGAGTAGGAGTTAGACATTATGAGGTCCAATTAAAAAAGTCACTAATGTTTTTACATCTGAGTAGGAGTAAATTAAACAAAATCACTCCTGAGCTGCTAATATCATTTTAATTGAATGTCATTCAGTTTCTAACTGCTGTTACAACACAGTAGATAATGAGTCAAGCTCAACAAATCACCTGAGCTCCAGGTACCATGGCTACTAGGGGTGAAGGTAGAGTTTAGGGATGGAGGGGGAAACTGTTGAAAGTTAGGAAGCTGACAGGAATGATAGCAGACCTGACATCTCTTGGTTGATGAGACCTATGTTCATCTAAAAATATCACTCTAACAAGAGCTAATCTAGCAAGGCTGCAAGCCAGGTCATTATTTCTAGTGTTCAGACAGGGAAAAAAAAAAAGAAAAAAAGAAAAAAAGCATTTATCCAGAAGATGCGATTTACAGAGTGAATGCTAGAAAGGCTAATTCCATTTATTCACATCTTATGAATAATTCATTGTTTGATTTAATGTTAATCTTGATGATGAGACAATGGTGAAACAATACTAGACAATATATAGACTTAAATATGTGAAAAATAAAAAATCATATCCTATCACAAGCATTATTATTTTTTGATCTATAACAGATAATATTGCATTTTCCTCATACCTGGAAATCTTTTCACTTCGGTAAAGAGCAGGTTTAAGCCAAGCTGTGACACTTTGCATAGAGACTGTTAAAGAGACTAGAGTGAAAAATACCCTTCATTGAAACTCAAATTATTATAAAACAGTAGATATTTTCCCCTATCAGCAGTTCAACCCATTACAGAATGCTAGGCTTCCATCAGGAGGGTGTTTAAAACCTGCGGGGTTTTAAACCTGTTATTAATTTGTGAGCATCAGATCTGTTCTGATGTTGCTGTGTGTTTACATGCCTGACTGCTAAGAGCAAATATTCCTTTAAAATATGCATTTAATCTAAGACCCAAGAGACCAGGGTCTTCTGACTGAAGCTCAACACGTTGTTCCAAACTCAAGCTAGGTGTTGGCTTCATTTATAGTTACAAACTTTCATTTGGCCTATGTGATCCAATGCTCTTGTCTCTGTGCAGAAAATGGTGAGGGCAAAGATGTCATTATGGCCTATGTGTGCGCAGGTATCTGAAGCTGCTTCTTGCTCATATTATGTGTTCAGAAAGTCCCATCAACTATCTCTTGGCTATGTAATCAAAATCATATAGAGGGAAATTTGCAGTTCTGTTTCTTTCTCACGTATGGGACAACTGGAGGAAGTCTGCTTTCGCAGGTATCATAGACCTGCCTTTCTTCTTACCTCTCTGCAAGACTGAGGCCACTTCAAAGGAACTGAGACATACTGCTTGTTCTTCCTCCATGGGTAGGGAGAAAGTCAGTGCTGCTGGACAGAGGAAGCAACTGCCGAACTGCAAAATATCTTTCCAGGGGCTTGAGGATACCCTGTTATAAAAGGATGGGTTGCATGTAGCCACACCAGCCCCTCCTTCCTCAGGGCTTCTCCTGCAGCCCCTGTCTCCAGATAACAGGACTTACCAAGGCAGCAGAGTGGCTAGAGCAGTCACAGGAGAGACATCTTGTGGCTTTCCAGGATGGAGTCCCCCCTATTCTCCATCCTAAAGTTTAGTTACTTAGCCCAGGCACTGCTAGGTAGATTTCAGGTAAATTCCAGCAATGTGCTTTGGCCATAGATCATACCCCAATTTTTGCAGGGAGCTGTCTGTGTTGCAATTCTGGTAATGAAAACATTGTGCTGGAATTGATCTTGTGCCAGGGGATGATTCTGAAAATTGTCAAGGCTTTGAGAGCAGCGTGGGTCTGTGGAGGTAACTGCAGAATTTCGGTTGCAGGATAGGAAAGTTACAATTCCCTCTTGGCAGAAAGGACAGAATTTCCCAGCGCCAAGGACACCATCTTTTCCACTGCTTCAAATACGATGCTTTGACTAAAATGACTATTGTCAAACTCTGCTTCTTCCTAAGTATTTCTCTTATTTAATTGTGAGATTCTCCATTGACTCTTTCAATTATAACCTGCTATGTGTCAGTCTGTAATTCTAGTATCTTTTACCTGTCTTGCAATAAATGGATGTCTGACTAGACATTCCGCACAACTTGAAATAAGTGGATGAAGAAAAAGTAACTGTCAGTGGATGTAAAGAGGGAGGCAATCCACTAGACTCTGGTGAATCTCTCAAATGAAAGGCTGGAGTGTGGGTCAGTTAGGGAAAGAGGATGGGAGGTAGAATTGTTCACTTAGGTAGCTTTTGCTTTTGGAACTGAACTGATTTTCAAATGAGCAAATACGAGCAGAAATTCCTGCTGGATTCAAGTCTGGCTACTTTTTGCATTCACCTTCCATGATGTGGAACACCAAGGAGCCCCAGTCCTGAATTTTGATTCAGTATTCCCAGCAGACAAGAGAGCAAGCTCTGTGAATTAAAACTTAAGGCTTTTATGCAGGCTGTGTGAAGAAAACTTTGAGATTGAGTGTGGGCTTAGCTCTCTGTGTAGATGTATTGTTGCAAACGTGCTCTGGGACATACGAAATTATATTGTTACTTGGGGGAACAATGATGAAATGTTTTGATGTAGCCTTTTGTCTTTTCTGTGTAGATTGCACTTGAACATGTTACAGCTTGTTTTAACTAATATGGGACATAGGTTGGTTGTGTCTTGTGTCTGTGAGGTTCCAGTGATAGCACTGCAAAAATAATTACTAAAAAACCCCTTACAGCATCTACTTGAGGAACTTCAATGATCCTGAGGAACTTAATGACTTCTGTCATGTTAAGATTTACTAAGTAGGTAGGATTTTAGTTATTGATATGCAAGGATACAGATCTCACTTGGGAATACTGCTTAATGCCATGTCTGTGGCTAAGTTGGAATTTGTGAAACATTTTGCATCTGCACACAAAGCTGTTCCAATTGCTTTCCGTGTCTGTCAACCATAGAACAACAAAACTTCTTCAAGAGGTCTAGGAACTACTAACTCAGTATTAAAATATTAAAAATATTAGACCTAGATCTTACTTTCCTGAAAGAAAAAATCTCATTACAGTCTTCTATTGCTATGCTTCTCATTCTTCCATTGCACTTTCAACATCCCAGAGTTTAAGGGGTTTGTGAATTGCACTTAGAAGCACTATAGAACCAGGATGGGTTCCCAGGTAAAGAACAAAGATCTCTTACCCACACAAGTATTGCTAGGGTAGAAGACTGCATGGCTGATACTTCTGCTTGCAAAGAGGGCAGTCTGGTTCAGTGAAGAAAGTTGTCACAGTGTAGTAGAAGATGCAAGTAATAAATGTTTTCAATTAATTTTTTTCTTATGTCAATCCTGATTTGAGTACTTGCTTCCCTGTATTGCTTTTGGCTGGTCAGGGAAAGTTCCTTAGCTGTTCAAGTGTCCACTCTCTCTGGTTTAGCAGTCCTTTTGGAGGCTTTTATCTTAAGCTTAAAAAGGTTGATCAAAACCATCTTTCCTTTCAAATGGGCCACTTAAAATAAAAATGTATGTATTTCTCAAAAATTTCTAGGTGTAGATATGGTTAGGCATGTCTTATGTAAATTTAGATTACTAATGAATCAGCCTTTTGCCTCATGTTGCTCTTATAGTCAAGCACTTAGTTTCCTATCTCAGAAATATTTATATCCTTCATAGCTGAAAAGTCAAGTTTTGCTCAGTGTCTGTTAGTTCAGAGCTGAGGAACTCTTTCCCCTATGACTGGAACATGTAAGCTATTCTCAGCATGTAACAACGCAGATACCTCTGAAGTGTGTGGGCACAAAATCAGGTAGAAGAGCTCTTGAAAATGCATCTGGTTTCAAACAAGGAACTTTAATTTTTTCTGTAACCATAAGTTACGGAATTAGTTTGATGGTAAGAGTTATGTTTACAGTGTGTTCTTAGTTCTTGCTTTGAAGTGTGGCAGTAAATGTAAAAATCAAACTACTCATTGAATTAATCACAGGTGAATCTAGTTTGACCTTTTGCAAATGGCAGTACATTCAGTGCTAGCTGAAGGCAGGAATGGTGATCTTGAGAGAGCTGTTTGTTCACAAAGTTAGAAGGAAATCACAGAACTGGCTCTTTATGCCCTCTGCCCAGCCATGGCCTGCAGAAAGCTGAAACAATGAGGTACTGGGGACTCTGTGCCTGAATCACCTCCCCTGTAAACTGATGTGCCAGAGTTAGTGAAGTTATACTCATTGCAGGTTTTGCACTATTCTGATAGGTGAAAAAATCATTACAGTTACGATATCCATGCCATCTGCTGCAAGTGTTCACTTTCTTTATATTTCAGAGCACTTACAGCTGGAGCCACATTAGGCCAGCCTGAGTTTCACCTGGGCAGCCTGGGTGTCTATCTGCTTGTGAAGTATTTGGGTTAGAGAGAAATCTGGACCATTAAAGGTCTTTATATGAAGGACCCAGAGGTGGTACTTTTAAGGAGGAGGAAGGACTGCTAATCCCTTTCCTCCATGCTCTGTGGTCCTTGTACCCTGCCTGCTTGAGCACGGCAGTGCTGCCTGTGACCCATTGTCCTGACTGCGCCTCGAGGAATAAGAGATGTTGCGACTTTGCCTATGCAAGCGGCTAACAGTTGTAAGTGGGACCTTGTCTTTAGGGGTACTCTGGGGTACACACACGTACTACTTACATCCTAGATTTGAGCCCAGACAGGCAAATTCTCTGCATATTCAGTTGAAGAAAGATGCCCTCAGAGTACAATTTACACCATTTAAGTCAGATGCTTAAAATTAGACAGTCTGTATGCATCTTGGTAGCCTTCCTCTGTCTGTATTTTGTATACTAACCTGAAAACCTGGATGATAGGAATCTAATGCTTCCTAAGCCTGTGGGCAAGACTGGCTAGATGATCCACTGCATGGATACTCACACACAAATGCACTCTCTTGTCTTTCATCAGCTCTGCCAGGGAACGACAGGACTGAGACTTGTGAAGTCTGCTGCCCCTGCATCTCTGTCTTTCCCAGGCATGCAGTCATCAGAAGTACTGCTCAGAGAGTACTGTTTTGCTTACTATCTTACAGGATGCAGAGAAGCAAAGTTTTGCCTATAATTTGCTACACAATGTTTTCCTTAGCAGTCGGGCGTTTGTGATCAGCTTAGAGAGTTTTATATGACTTAGTGGTGACTTTAGATTTAGATCTAAAAACCAGAGATCCAAAAACATAGAAAAGAAAGAGAAGCTTTTTGTGCTTTTGTCCTGGTGTACTTTTAAAAGTTGCTTATTTGTACCCCTTTAGATAAAACTGCAAAAGGACCTTTTAAACTTGAACAAAGCAGAGTACAGCGTAGAGTAATGCATTCTGAGTACAAGTTAGATTAAAACTCAAATTATTTAATTAAAATCAATAGTATATCACAGATTTAAATACAGCTCTTTAGAAAGTAGATCACAAGCTAGAGCTTCAGATTAGTTTAATGTCTTGCATAGGAAAGTACATACCTAAACTTGTAGTTATTTTCTCTCATAGGATCTTAGATTTCACAGTCTTTGCATGTACTTATGTGATAAACATGAATAGATGCTGGCAAAGGGACATAACAGTACAAATACCCTTTTCCTTTTGATGAGGTTTAGATAGATTAATTCTTGCTCAAACTGATAAAAGTTGAGTTCAGGCAGTCAACAACTCAAAAGAAATGTAGTTGTCAGAATAGGTTTCCAAATATAGTCTTCCCATGTACAACACACGAGACTTCGCTGTTCTGGCATCCAGGTGGAATATATCTGTGGTTCCCTGGTATAAACCAAGTACAATACATCGCTTTTAACATCTTGTTCTGAGTATCCTGGATATGTTTAGAAAATGCTGGTGCCAGCTGGCAGATTGCTGGTGAGGCTGAATACATGAGGCTGCCGTTCTTTGAGTGTCATTACAGCCCCACCGTTCCTTCATCCATTCTTCTCGTCCTTGTAATTCAAGAGGGATGCTTTGCTTGCACCTTCTCTTGTCTTGATTTTCCCAGGCTAGGCTTTTCTTTATCAAACCTCACCTTTGCTGCAAATTTTTGTTGTAGGATTTTTATTTTTTAAATCAAATTCAGGCAATTAGTTTCCTTTTTTCCTAGCTAATTGCTTTTACATTAGTCTCACTAATCCATAAGTGCCAGTAGTCTCTGAGATACTGGATCTCATTTAATTTCCAAAGAAGCAGAAGAGAGCTAAAACAAGAAAATGTCACAGCATAAACAGACAACAGAAGGGAAGAAAAAACTAGATAAAACAGTTTCTTATCTTCCTACTTTACATTCATTCATTCAGCCATATCACATGTAACATCAGAGCATTATCATCTCTTGAAACTTACTTATCACAAGGAGAGTGATAAGTAGATCCCCCTTAATTTGCGCAATTGCACAAAGTCACAGAGCCTGAGGAGAGAGGATTATCTTCCTGCCCAGTAACTATTACAGGGTTAAAGGTCCCATTGTTTGTTAGTAGAGGCAGTCAATATTATTTCAAAATTTTTTCCCCAGAAAATGAGAGTATGAAGTCAAAGCTGGTGGTTGGTTTTGGATTTTGTTTTTTGTTTTTTGTTTTTTTTTTTTAAAGATGATTTTTAGCACAGTATTTGTTTTAAAAATACAGAAGAAAAGCTTTGAAACTATGGAAATGTTTCTTTGGATATTTTTTAAATTAAAAGTTACATTTTTAGTCCAAGTGACTTTTCACTTAGGAATTTAAATTGATTTTAAAAAATCAAAGTGAAATGTTTAAAAAATCTTGAAGGATTTTGATTGACTTAATCTGTGTTGTATCTGGGTCTCCATTTGTGGAAAGTTTCATCTTTTTATTCTGATTCCATTATTTTCTAAAAATAGAGGGCATATTGAAGAAACTTAAGTATTATAATTTGAGCCATTGAGAGGAAGAGCTAATACTTAGACTTGAAATTATATTACCCCATTTACTTGAACAGGTAGCAAAAAAATCAGGATTTTGCACAAGTTCTAGTTCATAGCACTACTTGGTGATAAGAGTAAAAAAATCTCAGGTTATGTATATAGGGGATTTCACTGAGAAAAGAAGAGATCAAAGAATCCAAAGGTAATTTCCTTGTTCAGGGGTACAAGCCCCTTCCAGCCAGTACCACCTCAAAATTTTTGCCTTTTTTGAAAGGTGCTTCCATTAGCTTCCCAGATTAGCTCCAAATTTCAGAGCAGATTTTGATTTGCCTTTGCTTTGAAGAAGTGGGATAAGCTTTATTGTTTCCTACTGGTTAAGTGAAAGACTGATCTATTTTATCCATCTCAGTCATAGTTAGCCCAACCCGAAGTTATTTGATAGCCTAAGGAGAATCAAAATTTTGGAGCATAACATTTATTAAACTCTGACAAAAGCACTAGAACTTCAGGTTTCGATCCTTGCCTTTTATAAATTTATAATTGTAGCAAATTCTTTACAGTTAAAAAAGTTATTACCAAATTATTGTGCAACTGGAGAAATAATAACGTGATACGTTTTTCTGTGTCAGAGACTTGGGTAGGAAAATTTCCATTTAAAATAAAACAAACGAGACTCTAGTGTATTGTAGTGCCTTGGGATACAGTAGAAGAAATGAAACAAAATGGCTCACTGTCAAAGTCCATAGCACCACATTGACTTAAGCAGAACTCTGCAGTGGGGAATTCTGTTTTCAAGTTATCACATGATATAATTTAGACAGTTTTGAAACATAGGTTTTGGAATTTGTGCCTCTACTTTTGCAATTTATTCAGAAGATTTCTGTTGTATCATGCTATTTAGTTGCAAGTATCTGTGTTAACCTGATATTTATAGGTTAATGTTTGAAATATCATGGCTTCAGGTGTTACATATACTGTAATTGTCCCTCGGGACTGATATAGCCTATATGAGCAACATTTACAATCGTTTAAAAAGATCTGAATAAATAATTAGAAGAGACAGTTATGAAGTTTTAAATAAAACATTTCCCTTTCAAAACCAAACCAGGTGAAACAGAAGCTATATGATAGGTTGATTTGAACAAATTTCTTGTTCTTAATTAATAAGTTTTAGTGTTCTGAAATTAAATAGCCTATCTTACAGTATGAAAAGTTCATCTGTGCTGTTCAAAACAAAAAATTTCAATTCCAAACCAAATGTGAAGTAAAAATATAACAACAAGGTGTTGTCCTTTTTAGAAATTAATGGAATATTACAAATGGCATGATGGAAATTTTGTAATTTTTTATTCAGAGAATGTGTCAAGATTCTGGCATTTTGCTTGCATTTGAGACAGGAAATGTTTTGAGATCTTATATTCTCACAAGATGGAGAAACCACTTCATTCTGGGTAGAAATTATAAGTGTAGTGAGGGTAGCTCTGTGATTTATCCTTCCCAGAAGCATTGGCCTGGTGAATGAGTCTAAGAGTGAAAACTTAAAAGATATCAGTGACAGCAAATGTAAAGACAGTTCTTTACCCAGACATTAATCTCTGAACATTGGTGTAGTGGAGAAACTATTTGGCTCATGCCTGCTTAAGGCTTACCACATCCACTGTTGCCCTTGATATTTTGTAAGCAATTTTTTCAAATAACATTTACATACTGAAGTATTCTGTTGCCCGAGACTCACTATCATCTGAGTCTCAGAGAAATGGCAAAATCATCTGATAGACAACATTTCAGAGGTGAAAACGGGGGACAGTTTCTGATAAATCAAAAAGGTAAATGCCAGAGAATGAGAAGAAATATAACTTGTAGTATAATTTTGAAGGTAGCTATCTGACTGTGTATCTGTAGATTGAGGAGGCTTTGTTAGCTGTGGATATATTCATCATAACAGAAAATTATTTTGTAGTCAAACTGTTAATGCTATACAACACTGCTCGAAGAATCGTAACTGTAAGGACAATTGTTAAGCACATACATAAGGAAAGATACTTAGGTTTGCAAGCCTTTACTGTCATGGAAAGAACCCAGCCATAGTATAGTACTAATTATTAGTATGGAGCTGCTTACTTTTCTCATATAGGTATAAATAATACTGGTGAGAAATACACTGTCTTTGAATTTCTTATGGTTATTGCCTACACAAGTGGGTAGCAATGCCGACCCTCTTTCCTCCAACCCCCAAATATATGGTCCATACACAGTGACGTTATATAACAGCCTGTCATGGGCAGGATTAGGCCATCACAGCAAAGCAGACACTTTTGTTTATCTCCACCAGCATGAAGATGTTTAAAGGGC
Source organism: Phoenicopterus ruber ruber (assembly GCA_009819775.1). NCBI lineage: Eukaryota > Metazoa > Chordata > Aves > Phoenicopteriformes > Phoenicopteridae > Phoenicopterus > Phoenicopterus ruber. The sequence goes on from CM020221.1 coordinate 6,875,673, forward strand.
CCTCAGCCCACAAGCCGTCATACAGACAGTCAGCCTCGTCCTCATGTTGCTACTCTGACTGGAGGGTTGGTCTTGTGGTCATCCTGCTACAGCTGCAAAGCTAGTGCAGCAGAGGGTGCAGCAGATGCATATGGGACGGATACCTTTACTGCTAGGGAGAAAAACACTGCTCCTCCAAAAAGCTGAGTATTTCCCTCCTCCCTGGGAGCAGTTCAGGGCATTTAGTACCTCACAGGAACATTGCAAATCCAGCCAGCTAGTTAACATTGCTAATACTTTTGAGCGGGTCAGCTGAAAATGGTGATTATTTGTACAGTAGATGAATAACTGATAGGCTTGCCGGTTTTAGTTTAGAGCGTATTTTGTGGTTTAATGGTTTCTGACAAGCAATATGAACAAATGCTAAATTGAAAAAGGCAATAATATATGGAAGCTCACAAATGTGAGTGTCAGTGGCAGCAATTCATTCTTTCTTGTTTGCTACCCAGCCACCTCTCATTATGTTATTCTTCATGTCTTAAAGTCGACCAATTCCAGGAACAAATCAATACCAGGGAAATCCTTTTGTCTTCTTCTAAGGCATAACATGTAAAGAAAGCTCAGTCAATATGTCTTTTAATAACATCTCATGGAAATGCCTGGATTTCCCTTCATGTTCTATAATTAATTGAGCTCCTTGCCACCCACAACGTATAGCTGTTCCCCTCTATAATTCTCTTTTGGCTTAATTGTCATTTATTTTTCTGTTCTATTTGTCTTTAGCTATTTCTTTTTTTTATGGTGTTGGATGTGCTTTGTACTTAGTTTTATCTTTCTGTGCTTTTGCTTCTAAATGTCAGCATAATTTTTCTGCCTTATAATATCGGAGATGTTATAACCATCAATCAGTCCAATAGAAGAGCAGAAAAGATTAGATACCATTTATCTGTATTGGTTGCCCATTGTAATGACCCAGTGGACAACATGAACAGATAATCTGTTGCTTTGATGGAAACTAATTATTCTTAAGAGTGACAGCGTCGAAATAGCTTTTGTGACATTGTTCTTAAAAATGATGACTACCTAGTCATTGCTAGTGTAAGACTGCTATTCCGTGCTGTTCCTCAATGATTTCCCTATATAAGCAGCAGGAAACCTAGATTTTTTTAAATTTTTTTTTAAAGGAAAGAACCCTATTTGCAGAGATATCTGACATCCCATGTAAAATGCCTATTAAATTTAATACAGAAAACACTGCGCTAGCTGCTGAAAAGTAAAAGTGCACTGCCATCTTATTTCTGTCGCGTGTAGTTGATCTTGTTGTTCTGTGAATATGAAGCCTGTTTTATTTTGACAGCTAATGGTTCTGCTAGTGTACTGTGCTGGCATTTCACCTCTTGAAAAGAAAGTTTCCTGAAGCTAAAATATATGTCTAATTGAATGATGGAATTAAAAGCAAGTGATACAGTTAAAAATAGCTGCTTCCATCCTTTCCAGGCACATGTAAATCACACAACTTTTACTCCATGTCAATTAAAGGACTGGGGGAAAGGGGGGTGAAGCAAAAAATAACTGTGCTTTGCAAAAACTTTCAAGAACCTCCTTAAAAATTGCCTGTGTGAGGACTCGGTAAATGGCAGGATTCTTCAGTGTGTCCTGAAACTCAGTACACTCAAGCTATTGTTGACTAGGGAGGCATGAGGGAAGAGTTCGGGGAACTGGGTCTCCTCACTGGCACAGATAGTCTGTCTGTGACCTTAGATCCTTACGTAGTTACAGGGCTGCGAGTGCCATGTAATGGGTGGGAAGTGCTTGCGTGGCAGGTGCTGTGAGCCCTAGCCAGAAGACAGTAGCTTCTTGAGTGTCCTACAGCTGTTGCTAAGCTTGTGAAACTGATGGCCGTTGGGGAAATTGAATAGGTGAAGCGCTCGTTGGTAGCTTTGCTTTCAGTGGGCACACTGGGTGTGAGCTGCGCAGCTGAAGGGCTGGTGCTGCTCCTACTCCCAGAGGTGTGCGATGGGCAGCTGGAGATGGCAGTGTTTTCATCCCTGCTGTCTGGCAAATTATTGACATGTCTGGGAGGAAGCAGAGAAATATCCCTATGTTCCTAAACAAACGAAGGGAGATACTAAGTTGAGAAAGTTAAGCTAACTCCCTTTAGGTAGATGAGTGCTTTTTCAGTGCTGTCGTTTGATTTCTCTGGTCAATAGGAGTGGGGTGTCTGGAGACACTACCAACGACCTGGCCTGGTCAAAACGTCATGTTGGCCATTTTCATGGTCAGCTCTGACGTAACTTAATCTCACTTGGGCTGTTGTAAATCAAGATGTCAGTTCCACCATGCTGCAAACCCATGTAAATGGGATCATGAAACCTGGATCTCTGTGCAGCACTAAGTGCAGATCACTGCCAGAGGTCTGTGTTCTTCTGTGGTCTCAGTGGCCCTAACCACAAATTGAAATGGCTGAAGAAATTTGAACGCTTTGCGGCAATATCAAGGCTTGATTGCTGTGCCCTTCCCTACAATACTTTCTTGAAGGGATGGACAAAGAAAGCTCAGAGGTCAGGAGAATGGGCTTACTGATTTGAACAGTTAAAAGTGATGCATATTGTGAATATTGTAATAGCCAGCACTGGACTAAAGTTGTTTTCATGGGCACTAATGAAAATTTCTTGCTTGTATAGTTATTTGGAGTCAGGAGCAAGGGGTAAGTATAAAAGTCTAGACTGTTAACTAATAACCTACAATAACCTAAATGCATAACCTAACCTCAAAAAGAAAATTAAATACTCCACAGCAGAGCTCCTAGAAATCCTTTTGAAGCATCTGAGAATTAAATTGTGGTAGTATTTCAGAATGGAAAGGGTCAATGGTGCAAAAGATGGTGGTTTTGCAGTGAACACAGCACACTGGAAATATATATTTTAAGAAGCACACTTCAGTGTTGTCTCTGCAGCCAGTTCTCTGCTATTCAGACCAGCCCACCTCTACTTTTTCTTCCATAAGTCTCTCTTCTTCCCTCTGTAAAAGCAACATAAGCCTATGGACTGATGAATTTTGCTGATTGCTAGGAAGTGTTTTTGCACGAGTTTTCAGCAAGGTATGCTTTAATCCTGTATACGTATTTTATTAGAAATATATTCAATAGAGACATCTCTATACACATTTCAAATGTGCTTGTGTGTGTATGTATTTTTTAAAAAGTCTCATAGAAATTCCACCATCTCTTCCTATGTTTTTCTCATTTTTAAATTGCTCTGGTGGTAGAGCCTGCTGTAATCAGCCCTTTTTAAAATACACAAAGCAATCTGTCATCTTCTACACAGCATTTCAGATCTTTCCAAAGTGTCTATCTTGGCATCACTGAAAGAAAAAAACCTGATGTTAAGAATTGCAAAGTTAATGGTTAATCAGCAGTGTCTGGTCCCCATCCATGGGACATCTTGTAGAACAATCAAGCCGTGCTCCGTCATAGTCCCAAGCAGTGATTGCTTCTGCGTCCTATGAGGCATGAGGCACTAGGGATGAAGATGGAACACCTCAGTAGCTAATTAAACAAGGCAACTTACAACTAAAGTACATGCCTGGCTAAATAGGCTGGAGTGCAGAGTCTGTCAAGCTGATCTGTCTTTAAGTGCTTTGCACCCTTCACTGTACCTGGTTGAACATTAACATCCCAGATTTGCTGATTTTCACCAATATCCTGCCACATGCAGAGAACTAGCTGAAAGGAAGCTGGTATTTTTTGTAATGTGGTTCCTTGAAGCATTATCCTAAAAAAGACATCAATCTTCACTGTTGCAAAGAACCAGCACAAGATGTTTTAAACATTTTGAAGGGAAAATGCACTGTCTGTACTTTCCTATTTCTCTTCTACTATTTCCTCACTCATTGGGATGTATGTTTTTATAAGAATTCAGAAAAGAAGTATCTAAAGAAAATGAAGGAACGATAACAAAGTAAGTTATCTGCTCTTCCCTGTCTGTTCACAAATTTTCTAACCTTGTCTGTGGTTGAGCCTTTTAAAATTATCTGTACATTTCAAAGGTCACCAGAACTTCTTTCTTAACAGCCAGTGAAGAGAGCTATGCAAAATAAAAAGCAGGAATAAATACAGAGGGAAAGCTTTTTCTCAAAGCATTTTATCTTTATCTCTTGATCCTGTCTGGATCAAAAGAAATACATATGCAATATCTAAAGGAAATAAGCAAAATATTTGTTAGAAATAAACATTGAAAAAGGACTGGGGGAGTTGACCAAAAATACAGATGTAGAAACATGAATGTGAGGAAAAATAATATCAAGAAGCTCCAGCTAGTGCGGTTGTGAATAATGATCATCTCTGAGAGAGGACAGCAGAGATCACAGACTGGTATTCCGAAAATCTGTGGAAAAGTCTGTGCTGTAATAGAAAGATGTCAGTGTAGAGAAAAAATATTTAGCAAATTTGGCAATAGTTGCTAGTGTCTGGGCGGAGCTGAAAATGAAATTTTCCTTTCTGTAGGAAAGGTTGTCCCTTTAACATTAAATGATCTCCTTAAATTTATTGTTGTCCTTGGACAAAGGACTGTGCAAAGCAGTTGGAATATACAATATTGCGGCCCAAGGCTCCTAGGCGATTTTGACAAGAAGCTCAATTCTTGTTAAGAGTTAAGACTCCTCAGAATAACTAGAGAGTTTGGAAGGTTTGGGGTGAGCACCTAATTGACATTGGAGGACTTTGATGAGAATTAGCACTGACTGTTTGTACCAGTGCAAGAGTAGGAATGGTTTTTGAGTGGAGAATTTTGGCCATCTATTGTGAGTGATGTGAATTTTAAGGGATAAAAACAGTTAACAAGAAACAGGAAGATGCTTGTGCAGATAGCTGGTGGTAATGTGCAGGATAGGTGTCATAAGGAACTGTTTGATATGGTGGAGGAATGGAACAAATAAGGCAGGATGGAAGTATAAAAATTGAAAATGTACACACTTATATTCAGGAGCCCTTCCAGGGTATGTAGCGGTGTTCCTAGGAAATACTGGCAGTCCTGTAACATCGTAATTAAAGGCAGATAAAATTTCTGAAAGCTCGTAAGTGAGACTGGGAACCAAACCCTGTCTTCAAAAAAGGTTTAGACCACAAAAGGATCTGCAGTGTCTGAGCTGAAATCAGGATGTCATATGCAGAATACACAACTAGTCCCTGAGCAATGACTTGGCTCCAAGCCTTACTTGAAGTGCTACGTTACAGTTCATACTCTCACTTTTCACTGCCCCCCTCTTGTAAAGCAGCTTAAACAGGAAAGCTGGAAAGTGCCCATACTGCTGAGGAGGAGGAGTGCTGGAGGCTTCTCAGACGGAGCTGAATACAGTTTCATGCATGTGGCAACTGCAAGCTTATTGCATAGAAGTGCACATTATTACATGTAGTTTATCCGCCTCCTGTGCTGAGAAGAATGATCATGCAGAAGGAATAGCCTCTGCATTGCTTGTTACAGAAAGACACTCTGAGCAAGTCCTTCTCTGGGCACTTTGACAAGATCCTGATTTTGTAATTGTAAAAGCTCCTGGATGATTGTTTCTGCCCCCAAGAAATTACTTTGGGTTTGTTTAAGTGTCTCAGTCCTCAAAAGTCTATTTCTGTTTATTTTTTTCAAGCTAAGGTATTTCTAAAGCTGCATTTGATGACAGAGACCCTTTATAGAAAATAATAGGGAAAGCTAAATTTTACTAAACCATTGGCCAAGGAAGTACACTATAAAAATACTGACATAGGCTAAAGTCTGGAAGTGCAGATGCATCATTGCAGTAACTCTCATCTTAATTGTCTGTTTTCTGTTAAATCAGTGGGAAAATGCAAATTGCCATAATTGGAATGAGATCGGACTTAATTTATATTCTACGTAGCTGAAGTGGTTTGTGAATGTTTTCCCCTACAAAAAAATGCCTTTTGAGATACAGAAAATATTCACAGCAGTTTTCAGATACGTGGAAATATTCCTGCTTTCAGTGTAGTAATTCAAAATGGAAAATGCTCTAACTGAACCTGAAGCGAAAATAAAAGCATCTGGGATTTGATTTACCCCAGTACTTCCCTTTCTCCTCTTTTTTCCCTCATGAGAAGAGGGGGAAAAATCCCAAAAGCAGAAAACCAAACCATCAAAACTTTTTTTGATTTAGTTTGTTTCAAATCCTCTCTTGTACCTGTGCCACATTCCTAAGATCAAACAAAAACAATCACAAAATAAGTGGAAAAGGATTTACTCCTATTGACATTATTTCAATTTTGCTACTTGTTTCATCCAGTGCAAAACTGGCACAAGACTGAGCCAGACAATCTTTCTTTGTTCAGTAAAAAGCACCTTTCAAATCAGGTGATCTATCAGCCATGTTTTCAAAGGCAGTAAGGTGCTTAATGCCCATGTATCTCCTGGCGGGTGTGAAGATTTACCTAATCATTCTGCATTAGTGTAAATAACTGCCCAAACCACGATGTACAGTGAATTTGTCTCTAAGGCTTAATCTTATACCACTTGCATTTCAACTTCAGGAGAGCATTATGTGCGTAAGGAGAGAAGAAGTGATGCCCTAGTTGTACACTGGAGCTCAATTTTGGTCTGAGTACTGAATGTGCAGAGTTTGGCTAATAGCAGTCAAAGTTTTCTCGTTACGCTGATATTCACTGAAACACCTAAACTAACCCTGAACTGATAAAATTAGAAGTGGAATCAGCAGAATGCTGCAAGACAATATTTCATTTCCTGCAAATGTTTTTCCTGCTAATAAACATCTGCCAGAAAGGACTCCATGGGGGCAAGAACATCTGAAAATACAGAAAATTTAAAGAAGTATTCTACCATGTTGCTAATGACTTGGTCAACTGAGAGCGTGAAACACAGCTCATTTTTGTTTGTTGTTAGGCAAAACATACTTGATTCCTAAGTGGAGAAAATATGAGCTTTTGATATCACTACTTAGTCTAATTGACTCATCTGAGTCCTGTTTGAACCCTATGATTCATCATTTTTCAAATTAGTAGGGACATAGGTAGGATAATCTGTGGATATAATCAGTAAAACATTCACAATGCTTTCCACTGTAATGGATTATCCTGTCATTTACAGTATCTCTTATTTCTGTTATTATCAAGGCTTCACATCCCAATTAAAAGCCTCATTAGTTCGTTCCTGAGGAAGCTGCCCCTCTGCATTGCTGCTGACAGCTGAAGGAAGTGTGTCAGCTTGTTGTGTAGAGCATTATTTGCTTGAAGTTGGCAGCTCGCTTTAGCATAGCCGTCCTCCTGCTACATAGGAGATACTTAAGTGTCAAGCGTTTTCAGGCCATCCATCTTCTTTGGCCATTCCACCCACCCATGCTTGAGCCACATCCACCATTGCTGGTGCCCCTCTCTGCCTTCTCTTTGTCATTATGTCATTGTCAGTTGTTCAGTTTATTCAGTGATTAATCATCATTTGGAAGGTTCTGCTGGGAGTAAACAGAAAAGGGGGTATTCCTGCAGGTGGTTTCTCTCTGATTAGTTAAAGCCACAATGGCTGGCTGCTGAGCCTTTGTTTCGGTTTCTTCTGAAGATTGCACAGGCTTTTTCCTTACCAGAATTTAACTGGGCTCGTAACTGTGGGCCTGCCTTGGGTATCTTACTGGTGTATGCCGAAAATTAGACCTGTTAAGCTCAGAGGATTTATGCCAGTCTAACAGAGGAATTGGCTCTTGTGCGAAGATTGGTGGAGGGTTTTTGTAAGGAGTCCCTTGTTACGTGTCCACACTAACCCTGTTACAGTTTTAGGAGCAGAGCTTTACACTATTTGTTCAGAAACGCTTGCCTGGCTGCTTTGTGTGTAAAAGATAAAACGTTGCCCAGAAGATAAGGGCAGTTCAGCATCTCATTTCTCCTTTGTATTTGCACCAACTATTTGATGAAGTCAAGTAATGATAATTTTCAATAACATCTGAGAAGGGGGAATGATGATACTCAAAACTGTGGAAAACAAGGGAGCTCTTCTAAGTTTTGCTTGTGTCTTCTGCATAATGGCTTAAATGCAACTATTTCACTATCTAATAAAGCATGGTTAGTTTTGCACCTCTTTGGATCACATGAAAAGTCATATAAATATTCCATGTGTTCTCTCTACTGCTGTATTCCTTGACAATCATAATTTACCAAAACTTAGATTCAGTTAGAAAGCTGGTTGATGACAGTAACAGCTATGCCATGGTTCCAGATCTGTTAGCTTGCCTGAGTATTAAATTGCTCTTCATATTCCTCTTGCAGATTAATATTTCTTTTCATGCTGCAGCAGCTTTTAATGTCATCAAAAGGAGACAAGATGAATAAGATATGTGTGGGAGAATGAAGCAGTGGTCACTCAAAGTATCCTGCTGTTTACTCTGGCTGCAGAGTTTATAGTCCCTCCCACAGGGCAGCTGGCACTGGGCTATGATTTTAGCACTTGCATTATTTGCAATTCACAGCCTCCAGTCATGAAATGACAAACTCTGAGCATTCAGGTAAAGTTGCAGCAGCTGTATTCTGACAGGCAGACTCACAAATGTGACGGGGTAACTCTGAGTGACATGGTGAAAGGATACTTTTTTTGCATGCTTACTGTTTGTTTTATTATATGCGTAAGAAAGGGTGGATGGGTGGGTAACTGTGGGTGGAAACAGCTTGAAGAGCAGCACAGCTAGACTTACTGAAACCTGAAGAAGATGCAGTCAGGGGCTTAGGTGGTTGTATGTTTAACTGAAAGCATTCTCAATTTTTGTGCAAAAAGCCCTCCTTTTGGTGTTTTTTACCCTGGTTTGCAAGGGCTCTGCTCCACACCTTCTCCACAGGCAGGAAGTGAAAGGCAAGAAATCCAAGGCAAGCAAATAGCGGTGGTGAATGAGATAGCTTTAAGAAGAGTTTTGTCATGCAGACCTGCTATTCTAGCTCGACTGGGTACGGCCATAGTGAGCATTCCTCTGCCTGGGAATGATTCTCCGGGGGTGTTTCAAAGAGTAAAAAAGCAGCCTGCATGCCCTTTATTGTCCCAAGGCCTAAGCTAGGACATTTCGGGGGAGGCAGGAGAGATAAGACAGGCCAGCAGTCGTATGTATAAGTCTGTACACGGGCCCATGTCCGCACCAAGTATGTAGGCATGGGTGGTAGGTAATGAGCCAACAACTGCTGTTCTAAGCTGTACCGGCATCTCTTCAATTCTGCTGAAATCATGGGTCAAATGAAGGGGAAAAAAAAGAAAAAGCAAGCTTAAAAGTCATTAAGATTTCAAAAACAAGTTGTTTGAGGGTTTATTTGTCCATACTCCTCAGAGTTTTTAGAAAGTTTCTGTCTAACGTTTCTCACCAAGGCCAAATTTGCTGCCTAGCAGCATTTTAAAAACTGAATGCAGGGATTTTTCCAGAACCACATGCCTCTAAGAGGGAGATGCACCTTGAGGAAAAACACCAAAACCCACATGGCTTTTTGGTAACATTGCAAGACCTGGTAATACCGCCAGCTGCCACTATGAGAGGTCTCATGCACCTGGTTGCCTATGCAGAGCCCTCTTACCGTTTGTGTCTGTGGAGCACCTCTTGTCTCCCAGTGTACCTCCACAGGTGGGGATGTGTGTATGCAAACAGGAGCCCTTTGGCTTTTGCAAACCTGAGTAATTGTACGGTCCAAAATCGGAGGCTCGGACTAAAAGTCTGGCAGGACGAAGCCTTGAAAGCCAGGTCTTGCCAATCAGCAAGACTTTTTTTCCAGGAGTTGCCTGGGACACACAAAGAAGGAGCCTCCTCTGGCAGTTCTAGTCTTAGCCCTTCTTTGCACTTACTCTGCATGATCAGAAAAACCTGGCTGTAAAACACTTGTCACTCATAGTATTCATGTTTTGCCAATTAATATCTGACTCATGCTATGTCCCAGCTGTTTCAGAGTCTTTTGCAACTACTCGTTTATTGGCATACATAAAATAAATAAATTCAAAAAATCAGTGAAAAGGCCTAGACAGTAACAGAGCTTTATAGGCTTATTCAGAACAAAGTACTGTGGGAAAGAATTGAATTGCATTTTTAGGGCTTATGTGAGCGCTTCAGATAAAGTTCACAAGGTTGGCTGCAGTTTGTTTTTCATGAAACATAAGAAAATGACAAAGATGGTGGCACGGTGTAGCTATCACAAGACCCCTTGCCCTCCTGGTGCTTCCCCTCCCTTGTCGTCCCACGGCCAGCATGGAGGAGCAGCAGTCAGCAAAGGGCAGGGGCCAGGGACTCCTGGGGATACAAGGGACCTTTCCCCTTTGGAGCAGCAGGCATCTTCTCTTTCTCCCCACAAAGCAAAAGCCTCCAGGAGGTGTAGCCAAAAGACATTCTAGCTGTTGGGGTCAGCATGGCGTGCATTTGCTTTTACTGGACCTAGTCCTGCGTTTGGTGGTGGCTCCCCAGGGCTGTGAGCGGTCCCTCCACCCCAGGGCCAGGCGGTCCCTGCAGCCTCACGAGCTGGGAGGACCACAATGGCTGATTAGTGCTTTTGTGTTGGATATTCTTTAACATTAAAAGCTCCCCTTCGTGTTTATTTTTGTTTACTCAAGCTCTACTTAGTGCATCATAAAACTAGGTTAATATGTCTTTGCCATATTGTTATGTTTATCGTTTTTTAACCAAGCTACAAAATCAGGTGAACTTTGTATACAAGCATAGGCTTTACGTTATTCAGTGAAAGGTAGGTTAATTTTTAAAGCATGGAAATTAAGTTGATGTGTTGCAGGGACCTAATTTGCCAAGAATTTATTTGAAAAGTAGCATTATTCTTTTAATTGTGGATATTATTATGAAAAAATTTAAAAGTTTGACTTAAAAGAAAAATACTTAAAAACAAAGAAACAAGGTGTCAGAGAAAGGGAGATCAATAAAGCAAGCTGACTACAGGCAGCAGATACTAATTTAAGAAATAGCAAATTATCATTACATTAAATACACAAAAGAAAGTACTTCTACTCTGGCTTATGCCAGAGAATCTGTACATACTGAGGGATTTCAGAAGGTGATTGTTTTTGTTAATTGATTAATGCTGATGATATGCCTGGTACTGTACAGTGAGCTCTACCCTGTTGTTAATAGCACAGCCCCATCAATGTAAAAACTATACTGAATTAACATATAGCTGCAGGTGACATGGCATCCTATTTTTACATAAAGCAAATGTGCACTCTGATCTGGCTCCTTCAAAACTCTTAGATGCTTTTCCTCAGACCTCCTGTCACTGGAGCCATTTTGGGAATGGGGCATGATGCTGTGATTAATTCTAGTTCAAGCAGCTATTTTTAGCATTTGCATATTTCCTATAGAGCAGAGCCCAAGACTTCACTCAGATGAAATCTGAGCTGATCTGGTCACATGTGATCTGTGTCTGAAGAATGCTGGAATAGTAAAGGAGTGTCATGCTTCAAAATGGTAGAAAAGCCACTGATGCTAGTCTCCTCTATTTTTAAACATGATTAAACCATATATATATATATTTATATATGTGTGTGTGTATACACACACACGTATATAAAATATAGAAGGGTATCTTTTTGTGTTCTTGTCAGTTTGGTGGGGTTTTTTAGCTCTTGGGAGCCGAAGAGTAACATCCAAATTATATCCTACCCTTCCTATGCTGGTGTGCTTTTTGGAAATGAGATCTTTTTGGAAACAGGATTTAATTTATTTTGTCCACTTAGACCTCATGAGGTGTTGAGTTGACTTTATGTGGCAGTGGGTCAGCAGTGCAGCTACATTATTGAAGAGTTGAGGATCTTCCTCTTCGTAGCTAATGATCCAGTCCTCTCACCACTTACTCTGAACCAAACTGTACGTTGTTAATGGCACTGAATTTTTCACAAATGGGAACATCTTAATCAATATACTGAAAAATTTCATCTATTAATATTTTACTTCAAGGATATTTTTTTCAGTTATTTTCATTGTTTCCAATAACGTCTTTTATGATCATATAATGGTACTGCATAAATCCTCAAGTGAACTCATTAATGCGTATCGGGTTCATCAGAACATAAATAGCTTCCACTGTGTGTAGTAGAGAGACCGTGTTTGTGTGCTGAAGCAGGCAAGTAATGTCGATTGTCTTTATTCATTGTTACACTCTCACTTCTTACTGCTGTAAAAGTTTCTACTTACATGTTGATGCAATTTTGACTTGGGTGATGCGTGAAAGGACAACTTTTGGTTTCTCAAATAAAATAATGAAGAAAAACAATTGGTTCACTGAGCACTGTTACCTTTATGATACATTAATTATTAAGGAAAAGATGATATGGATCAAAATTGCAAAGGCTTCTTAATTATGGGCAGTTAAAGGAGCAGTTTTCTGGAAGCAAGAGAACAATGAAACATAAATGTGTGTACAAAAATATGCCCCAGAAAAGATCTGCAAATGTGCTTATTATGAAAAAAGGAAGTGTATTTAGCTGAGAACATGGAAGACTTTGAACTGCATGAGGGCTATTTCTATATAAATACTTCTTATAACAATGAAAAGGGAAATAGACACTGACTGACATCTCCTTTTTGGCCCAGTAAAACTGATGAAAGCTGCTCAGCCAAAACCATATCCAACTGGAAAACAGAATTTTGTTCAAAATTATTTTTTTCCTTGGGTAAAGGGTGTAGACTTTCATGGAAAATTTTCTTATCATTAAATGTAAGAATTTCAGTGCCTTGGATATTTTATTCAGAACCACTGATTACATGTCTAAGTCTTAATTTCACCCCCACCCCCCCACCCCCCCCCAGGTGACTTTTCAAGACATCTATCTTCTCAGACTTAAGAAAAATGACAGAGCAGCAGAAGGGAGAAAATGAAAGTATTTCTCATTCTGCAAATCCTAGTAGCTGGTGGTAGCAAAAAAGTATTGTTGCTTCTGTAGGCTCAAATATCCAGCTTCTAGGCCAGATTGCTCCTCAAACCAGACACAGAGATTGGCCTGTAATGGCTAAGAAGCTAGAATAAATAAAAAACCTAGAAAAATTAAGAGAATTACCTGGCTAACTAAGAATCATTCATATGAATATATATTGCAGCTCAGGGTACTGTCCCTCAGCTGATAAAATGTTTTATAGCAATGATCATAAAACCACATGTCATTTCCTTTGTTTATATTCTTTTTGAGCTTTGAGAATACGCTCAAGAGATCTTGAATTGTGTCTCATGAAATGACAAACCTACACAATTCAAGTGTTGTCATACGATAGGTGTATGAAAGAGCGGAAATCTTGCAGATCCCGCTGGCAACGTTGATGCCAATAGCGTTGGCTGGAGGTGCAAATGTTCCTGCCGGAGCCGTTGCGGTGGAAATGTGCACCAGATGAACAGCTGCCCTCCTCGCTCAGCAGGCAGATTCGGCATGCTGAAATAGCTGCTACATAAAGCACGGAGAGAAAAGAGCAGATAAGCGCTATTTCAGCTGTAAAGCACAGGAAGATGTGTTTCCCATTGTAACTATAAAAAGTATTTTAATATTTATGTAGCATTTATTCTCATCTCTATGAGTGGGGGATTTACATAGATTACTTGCTGTACATAAAGAGAGGAAAATACTCCAAATATTCCATTATGTTATTTATTCCTCCACAAGCATCCATTACACAGTTTATTTTCCAATTAATCCTTACTATCAAACAAATGTTACTCTCCTTCTCCATCCCCAATGGTAACTTCCTTCTTGTGAAACAGTTTTTCAGTGGGTGAATTAATAAAATGACACTTGGAGATTCTGTTGCTGTTACAAGAATAATCGTGTAACAGCAACTGGGAACCATGCTATTTAAGAAAGACCATTTACAGAAAGAGAAAATGCAATAGTCTTCAGAAAGATTATTTTCATGGCAGATTGTAACTGAGAAGTGTGTGTCTGAAAGAGGGAAAGTGGAAGATAAAGCAATGGAAGTGATTTGTTATTTCTCCTCTTCCCCAGTTTGAGACTTCTTTTAGTGTGGCCCCTCTCCAAAGCTTCCTGAAGAAACTGAACTGTGAAAGATCGAAGTTCTTAACATAGATAAATGAGTTATTTAAAGGGAGAAAACAAGGAGCAAGAATAAATGATTGGGTTGCTCAATGGAGAGATGTCACAAGCGAGTCCTTTGGGAACCAGTGCTGGTCCTGCGCTGTTCTACACCTTCATAGATAGTCGCCTGTAAAGTGGGTGATGGTGTAGTGTGTTCACTGATGTGATGTTGTTTAGGACAGTTAAAGAAAAATATTGAAAAAATAAAGGCTTTAAAAGATGTATGGGACAGTTTCGTCCTATAGAGTGTCTAGGAAATAAAAAAGGTGGATGAAGTACAGATTAAAGTAAATTAATGTACACAAGGAAAACGCACCTGACACTGCATGCACAGTAATGGGCTCTGAACTGATTACTGTCACAATGGCATTATCACAGGTCTTGAAAACACTTAGTCAGTGCTCAGTAGTGGGCAAAACCCAAACAAAATTAGGAAAAGAGAAGGAAACAGAAGTGGTTGGACCCGATGATCTTGGAGGTCTCTTCCAACCAGAACAATTCTATGATTCTATGATAGAAAAAATCAGTTTGGTCATTGCAGTAAGCCATGAGTGCAGTTGAAAGGCTAGCACTTCTCTGCATGGAAGAGAGATAATAGAGGAAGAGATTATAGAAAGCTGTAAAATCCTGACAGTTATGAAAAAAGTGCATAGGGAATTACTATTCCTCGTCTCCTCCTATATACCTACCAGGAGCCATCAAAAAAAAAAGATCAGATTGCAGACTGAAAACAAGCAAAAGAAGTTACTTCTCCACACGGTGTGCAATTAAACTCTGGAAGTCACCACCACAGGATGCTGCAGATTGTAACAGGCTTACATGGTTCAAAAAGCAATTAGAAAAATAAATGGAAGAAAAATCCACCTGCTAAATGCAAAGATGCCCTACTTGGCTCAGGAAGCTCCTAAGCTGCAAATTGCAGAGTAAGAAAGCGTGCCATAGACATAGCACTATACATCTACCCTGCTTTATCTTCTTTCTGACAATCTGCCACTGCCTGTGGTTGGGACGTGGGATGGTTAACCACCTGACTTGTGGTGGTTGTTACGGTCAGGTGATGGCTACAGTCAGGAAGGTGGAAGAAGTAGCTTGCCCTTCCTCAGAGCTGTGGAGGTCTAATTACAATGGGTAATAAAGAGCTAAATGTAAGACAGCTGCTTGATGTATTTTCAGAGAGGAAGTAAGTAGTGATTTTGGGAGAAGAGATGGAGCAAAATACACTGAGGTGGGAAAAGCCAAGCCTCTTGAGAATCTTGAGAATCATCTAGGCTATTAGTATTGGCTTTTGCAAGGAGGAGGTGGGTGTCACTGCGTTTTCACAAAGCGTTATCTGTTTGAGGCATGTGAAAACTGCTGCTGTAAAGAGCTGAGGTAGGTCATTACCCGCCAGGAGGCTCACCTCCTCCTGTCCTGCACAGACGAACCTCAGCAAGAGGCTGACTTGTCAGGGCTTTTTGCATGGAGATGGGGCTGAGCTCTCAGGACCTACTTCCATGTGTACAGTCAGAGTGTGCAGTCACGCTGGCTATGAAACCTTGCGTGAGTGGAGGTTTGCAAGGTTGGATCCACAAACAGCCTGGTGGGCTTTGGTTATGTTCTTATCCGTTTAGGTAAAGGTGACTTCGTTTTATTCAATTTAGTATTCAAGTTTATATTTGCCTTAGGAGAAATGCGAGTTTTGCTTTACTCTCTGGAGAAGAATGCAAATAGATGGGGAGTATTTTTTTTACATATTGAGTATCTGGTGGCTTAAAGGTTGAGCTCAGTTGCGTAACCCGAGGGCTACGCGTCTTGGTGTACCAAACAATTACAAAGAAGTCATTGTTCTCTGATATTCCTTTTTTTTTTTTCCAAGTAAAATTCACATTTGAAATCTCTTTTGAGCAATGCTTTGAAGTAGAGTGTAGCTCCCAGATGTGGGTAATCTTAATGCTAATTTACTATACAACAATGTGCATTATTAAAGGACATGTGAATGATTCATCCAGTGAATGAAGAAAAATTATTCCAAATGATTATTGATGAGTTAATCAAGATAGCCACGTCAACTTTCTTTTGTCCATTAGTGTGAACAGTATTTCGCAATCATAATAATAAGAGCCAAATGTTAATGGCTGAGGTAATCAGACCCTAATGAAGAGCAGTGAAAAGTGCTCTCTTTAAATAGTTTACAGTTTTCATAATCACTGGAGTGGTCAGTTGGTCCCATGATTCTTCATATTTCATAATGTATGTTTACTATCGGCTTTTGTTTTTAATTTCCTTTTTCTTTCTCCAGAAGGTGAGTGAACAGAGAAATTAAGAAGCATAAAGCTGTGTAATAGCATACCAAATAAAACTCATTTTGTAACACAAATTCTTTCTTAAGAGAAAAGGATTTTACAGCTGGAATTATAGGTAGCTAGGAGCCTGCTTCTGCCTTTAATTTCTGTTCCTCATATAATTATTTTTTTTGAAAATAATCACTGTCATTTTTAAGAGCTCAGCACAGGCTTAAGCCTTATCCAGCAGACAAAGACCCTTGACTGCTTTGGTGTAGGAGCCTTTTGGGGAAGAATATTTTAACTGCTACTTATCTTTCCCAAGTAGTATGCTTGCGATCCACAAATGTGCAGTTCAGGAGCTGGTTTGTGTGACTGATACTGTGAGTAAAGTTACTCAAATGCCTTTTCAGGATCAGTACCTTTCTCCTAGCTTGTATACTTACTTGACTTGCCTTTCTCTCTCTGTAGTATCTGAGACCATTCTTTGAAAGTATCTTTTCTCCTTCAATGTAACATTTGAAAAATCAATAAAAATGATATAATTCTGTGTCATTTTAGGCCAACAGACTTGCCAAGTACTTGTAGTTCTGACTGGTCCACAAAACATCCATCCAGCTTCCTCCCTCTTTTCCCAAGTGATGAAACTTTCTAGCACTGTCTAATAAAATCGAGACCATTAGCGTAAAAGATCAAAAGCCACAAAATCAGAAAGTGCCACAGGAATGTCCTAGGTCACTGCGGTGGCACCAGATAGCAATAAAAAGGGATAAAAGCAGTTTGGCCTGGGGGGAAATGCCTTTCTGACTCCAGTGGTCCTTTCCAGTTCTCTTTCCTGGACAAAAACCTTTCCATCTACAAGTCCCTCATTTAATGGATTGCTCTGAAGGCTGGAAGGGGTAACTTGGAAGAGTTCAGCTACTCACGGTTTGTAAGGTGTGAAGAACAAAATGTTATTTTGCCACATCACGTATCTGCACCAACTCTGATGTCATTTTGGACAGGAATATGGCATCGTCAAGTCGTTCCTCAGGCTGCTAGGGGACATGCACCAGCCCAAGCCCAACTAGTCTACATCCTACAGACTACTCAAGGCTCATCCACACAGCCCGGTTGCCCTTCTCGCACTACTGTTGTGGGGATGCTTGTTGCAAGGGGAGGGGGAGTGTGATAAACCTTTTATTTTTTTTTCAGACTCAAGTCTTCGGGAATATTCTTGGAAATCTGGGGGATAGCTGTATCTGGGGATGCACAAACATGCTAATAATTACAGGAGCTATTTGCTGTGACTCTTACCCACTACAATAACTTGACATGGTAGAGACAGTTATAGTGTCAAATGAGAAGTGAGAAGGAAGATCTGACAACTTTATTATGGTTATTGCTGTTTGAGAAGCCACTACGCAGCTAGTAAGTGTACACTGTATTTAGCACGTCTTGCTGTTTCCTCCCGAAAGAGAGAACATCTTGGATTGTTAGAATTAATGGCGCTGTAGTGTAGGTCAGAAACACACTAACAAATAGAAAGTAGAGGCAAAATTTGCCTTAAATTTATTCTAAACTCTCCAGGATGTATGTGCATGTATATACACCAGCATGGCATTAGGAAGGCCAGGGGGGGTGATATTTTTCCTGTTAGGGGCTTGCAAATAGTAACTTTACTTCTCGTGTTCTGTTAGCTTCTGTTGCTAAGCTGAATTTGCTCTGATGCATGTGTGTGCATTTGCTTGTGCTGTCTAGGGAAAATGCAAGCACATTTTTGGAAAGTGTGGCCCGTCGAAGACGTAAATGTACATGTGACATCGGGCACTGTCACATATAAATCAGAAGGACCAACTTGTCCTGGCCTGATAGCAACTTTTGAAGCCAAGCTTGTCTGGGAGGCTATAGAATAGAGGTAGTCCTGTAAGTTCATCATTCCTCTGACTTCTGGGTACCGAGGGTTTTGGAAAGTGAATTTCGTAACTAGTTCTCATTTTATGTCCTGAAATGACCTGGTCAAAACATAGGATGTGACCTTTCCCAGAGTTCAGTGGGAATGAAAATCAGATCTGGAGCCAAATCCTATAGTTTAGTACATCTGTACTGGAAGGAGAATACTATACTTTTATGTTATAATCATTTGATATACTTGTATACTGTATACTCTACCCAAGAGTAAGCTCTCTTATGCTGTTTTATGCAAGAGTAAACTTGGGATGAACTGCCTTAATGGGAATTTCCTGAGTCTTGATCTTGACCCTGCCGTGCTACTTATTCCTTCTCACTTATGTAATGCTTTTTTTTAAAAAAAACCCCACACCATTATGTTATATAAGCTATTAGTAGGATACTCAAATTATCACTTGGGTAAGCTTTTATCTCCTTTTTATCTGTTTGTCTTTGCATTATCTGACCTTTAGAAAAATACCATTAAAATACATTTTCTGCTGTACATAAATGATTTTAAATGAATTGTTTACTAGAGATATGACATTTACGTGCAGTGTGAATTACTTATGCATGTGAAAGAACAGATTAAGAGAGCTTTTTTGTATCAGGTGTACAGTATCACATTTCTATTAAGTGTCCACCTGCCATCAGTGGCCTTGTAAGACCTTTGACTTTCAATTTACAGGTTACAATCAAATTTCTTGCCCATTGCTGTGCTGCTGCTGATTTTACTTTTAAACGCTTGTTATTGTCTTGAGACACTTGTTTGTGAACTTAGCCTGAGACGCAACATGATGCTGAATTCTACTGTATCTCTGCGAGTCATTAATTTCAACCTATTCATGTCCCCATCTGGTTCCCTCTGAGGCTGCTGCCTTTGATTGAACCAAAGCTTTGCGTTCACACAATATGTAATTTGTGTAAATGTATATATTGTTTAGCTCTCATGCTCTTAGTAATCAATCTGTCTGTAGCAAAAGCTTTTCTTCCCCCAGGAAGGGAGGTGGGGCAGCAAGGTTGGTGTTCTTGAAAACAGCAGTCTGGGATTGCTGATGACTTAGAACAGCAGCCTGGTGCTGTAATCCTGCTGGAAGATCAGCACTCTGAGCTGTAGGAATAAAAAGCAGGACTCAGCCTCTGAGAGAAAGTGCATCCCATGAGATGAGGCAAGCCAGCACAGAGTATTTCATGCTCATTCCCTGCAACCTCCTCTTGCAGCTTCATGCCTGACTCCTTCTGTGTTTGGAACAAAGTCCTGTTCTCTTACATATCTAATCAAGCACGACACATAAGCAGCTGGCTGTAACCCAGCATGAGACTGAGGGTGTATGTGAGAAAGACAGAGGTAAAACAAGGTAGGTGAAAGCCCTCCCCAAGGTTTGTGGACCACTCCAGTGTCTTCCAAGGATATCAAAATTCCTGTTTGCAAAGTGAGACAGCAAACAGCCTCTTCCCATCTTTGGGACCTGCATGAGCAAGGTGCTTGTAAAGAACATACAAAATACAATATTGGATTTTTGCATTTTTCTCTTTCTTCTATGCTTGGCTTGGCAGATATGTCTATGTACCTATTCAGTCTGCTTCCACGCATCTTCTGCAGATACCAATATGCAGCACGTAGTCCTTGCATTCATGCTGGCTCCCATTTACAGGCTGCTCTCAGTTCTTCTGCTCCCCTGCCTCAAAGCCCTTCCCAAATGGGGGTTAGGCAATGGCAGCTATATCTCTGAACTCATAAAATGGGAACCTTCATGCTTAGAGGAATGTCTTTGTTACTGCCAAATCCTCTGCCAATTTACTTCAGCAGTGATAAAATTTTAGCTTGCTTTCTTTGACAAACATGATCTGTCAAATGACTCAGTGTGTCGTCTTTTTTTTCCCCAAAGGTTCCTCTTTTTTTTTCTAAAACAAGAAGATAACTTACAATTTAGCCAGTCTGCATTTTTTTCTGGATCTGACCATTAATTTTCCTAAAAGGAAGAAAAGCACAGGGAGTACCACTGACCATAAAAGGGCAGCTTTTGTGTTTCATGGACTTAGCTGGTGGTTGATGTTCATATCTCTTTGCTGCTTCAGTTCAAGCAAATACTGGGATTGAATTTGGCAAATTAACACAACAATGTCAATGTCAAGACCCATTACAATAAAGAGGGAGAGTTTTATTTGCAAGGTAGTGTCTTAACAGGCTGGTTGCAGAGGAACACTTTCCCTTCTTGAATTGTGTGGGTCATGTAATCATGAGGAAAATAAGTCAATGGTGATCAATTTGTTGATTTATTTTAACACTGTTTTTTTCAAAAGAATTCCTAAGAAGGCAACAGAAATGTCATTTATTCTGCTCCCATCACAATCTTCTAGCTTAATTTTTCAGAAGCACCTAGGTAAGCTGTTTTTCATTCCTGCAGTTTTGTTCAATGACTTCAGCTGAGGAAGACTGGCACCTGCTTGAAGTTGCACCTGGCAACTTCAAAATTTTCTTTGTTTTTCTTTTCTTGAGAGGAGAGTGTGATTATGTCGTCTGGAAGATCTCCTATCTGGCTCTCTGCAGCTTTCAGCTGGCTCTGAGGGCCATATCCTGCTCCAGTTCTATCTGCGCAAGGTTTATTACCATAATTTCATTGTTCTCACCTGCATGTCGAAGAGTTGGGTCTTAAAGGCTTCATTTGACCACGAGATTTAAATGGGTTCTTTCTTCTGATTGTGAGGACTGGCATGTCTGTTGACTCCTGAAGTCCTTAATCTGGCAAATACCCTTGTAAAATCAGAGGAGCAGCGCCTGTGCTTAAACTAAGTGACCAAAACAGGGCCCTCAGCATCAATACAGATGACTTAGCAGGACTGCTAACTGATGTTAGTCTTCTTCAGGCTGTTACTGGAAATACCACATTTTGTACTGATTGTGCTTAGCTAAAGAAGTTTCTGGGTATAACTGTTGTTGGAGTAACATCCAGAAGAAGTGTATTCAGGCAAAAGTCCCTTACCTGTGCCCTTGGATCCACCCTGCCAGCACCTTGAGTTTATGGCAGGTAAAAATGCTCAGTGTGTTGCAGGATCTGATTACTTGTTTGCATGCCATTTCAACATAAAGCTATTGGCCTCCCTTTGCTTTGCAGAAGGACATTTTCCATTTTTTCATGACTGTTAAAGCCAAATGTAAATGCTGGTTGTTTACAGTGCTGAGATTCTGCTGCACAAGGACGTTGTTGGGGAAATTTGTCAATGAATTCTCAGAAAGGCTCAGGATGAGCAGTGTTGGGAAACCTGAGCCATCAGTTGTCTCCTCATTTAAGAAAATTGTTCCAAGTTTGTTGTAGTTCCCAGTGCAGCCCATTAATTCTAAAATTGTAGTTGACCCAAACTAGCCAAAGAGAGTGTTCCATACCATAGATGTCATGCATAGTATATAGTGGGGGTTGGCCAGTGGGCCGAGGGCCCTTTTCATTCATTCGTGCTTTAATTTCTTCATCTGTTGGTTCCCTCACTCTCTGTCTCTGGAACTTGCTGTTCCGAAATCACTGCTGAGGAATATTGCTGTTGCGTGATCACTCTCGGTTTCACTGTGATCGCTGTTCAGGACGGGCTGTATCGGGCATCGGGTCGTTGGGTGGTGAGAAATGGTGCATCGCCTGTTTCATATAGTCTATTATCATTATATTTTTTTATTATTATTATCATGATTCATATATAATATAATTACTATTATCTTTTTCTTTGCTGTCCTGGTGAACTGTTTTTATCTCAACCCACAAGTTTTCCTTTCTCTCTGATTCTCCTCCCCACTGCACTGGGCGGGATGGGGAGTGAGCGAGCGGCTGCGTGGTATTTGGTTACCATCTGTGGTTAAACCATGACAAAGAGTTATTTTGAGGCTTATAAAATCTGAATAAAACCAAATAGGAATGATTCAATTGTTTATATAAAGGACTTCTTCCAGGGATATTTGATTGCTTAACTACAGCCCTTGCTAATTTCTACCACTCTGCTTGGGGAAAATAGACTCCTAAAATAGTAGTTTTAAATCTTCTTCACTATCCCTTCCTTTTAATTCCTTTTTGCTGTGACACTACCTTTGTTGTACAGTCCCATCAACACACCATGGTAACAACATAACACTGTCTTCCAAATATAGCTTTGCTGAGGGATATCTTTTTCTGACAGTTAATATTTGGGTTTGTTGCTCTTTTAGCCCCTCCTTTTGGAGCTGTGTGGCTGTTCTGCCAGCTTTGGGTAAGACGAGCATGTGTTTGTATGTGTGCATGTTTGTGCGTGCGGGGAGGGGGGTTGTCCTTTTTGGGACCGCTGTGTCAGTATAATGGATGTTTTGTTGTGGGTTAAATTGATAAAATAAATATCTCCCATTTGATAACAAATACCGCAGTGTTTTTTAAAATTTTCTTGCAATTTAAGGCAGTATGTTTCAGTAATGAAAAAAATTATATTTCTAGTAATAGCATTTTATATTCACTTCAAAGTGCTGTGGATTCAACTTCTGTAGTGTCAGGTTTTAATAAGATGACACGGCTTTTCTCTTCAATAGCAACTGCTCTGTTTTATTGTTTTATTTACATTTTAAACCAAACTGAATGCAACGGTTTTGAACAAGAAAGAAATAGCAAGGTAGCCTGAAATATATATATATATATATATTTTTTTTTTTTAAGCAGGCGACTTTTTGGAGGGCTGTATTCTGCAGTCTCCAAAATGTTTAAGTTGCTGTCGTGTGAACTCGTGTGAGAGGAGGAAGACAGAGAACTCAAGTGCCCCATTCTATAGTGTGAAATGAAGTTTGTGGGTGGACTTTTCACAGGGCTGCATTATGCTTTGTCTCCATGTGACACGCTGGTTAAATGGACAGGACGAGCCTTTGTAGTTTTGCAATGTCCCATTGTTATCTAGCACATAAGAACAGCGCAGTATTGGTGCAGCTGTTCATAAACTGGTGATTGGAAAACCTTGTGCAGGGCAAGACAGAAAATGCTATATCATAATTTTGAGTCTGAGTCTTGAAGATGCTTCTGGCAATGTGAAACACTCCCTTTCCTTAAAACCATGATTACCTCTAATCCTCATTGTGTGATGCTGCAGATGGAGACAGTACTGAGCGTCTATTAGCAATTCAGATACATAGGGCTGAGGTTGAAGTTTTGATCTTTTATGCTCTCCGAGGATCTCTGAGGAGTATTTTTGGCCTGGGGGTTTTACACAGCCCTATTTTGTGAGAAATGCTGAGCTCCCGTTTCTTTTCTTTCTGCTTTGCTGAGGGTGGGGTTCTGAAAGCCACTGCTGAAAACTTCAGTTGTAGCCTGTCTTTTTGAAGTAGTTGCATTTTAAATACTTTGTGAGCTTAAAGTATTCTGATCTCCCCTGGAATAACAAGCACCTTCCTCTAACGGTAGCCAAGAGGAGACTAGCTAACAACACTTTTCACGCACACTCCCCAACTCACGCAAAATCTCATACCCCAGGGTACCAGACCTGTTCTGCACTGCTGACCTGGACATTAACCATTACATCTAACTTTAGCAAGGAAGGAAGGGTTTGGCCTGAACTGCGGATTTGAAATGTTTGCTAGAAGGCTGGGGTGTATAAACCAATAACTAGATGTCTTCATCTGTTGCAGCTGCCACTTTATATCAGAGGCTCCTGGGAGCTTTTGCTGTTCGTAGAGTCCCAGAGAGCTGGTGCCATGCAGGGAGAGCAACCTGAAGGGTCAAGAGGATGTCAGGTACATGCTCACCTGAGGTGTTTCAGATGTCCGGAAAAGCCATACAAAAACCCAAAGATGCATCTAACACCTTCCCACGTTCCTTGCCCAGGCTGTGGAGTGGGGGAGCGCCGCTTTCTGGCATTTTAACACTGATTCTGAGAAGTCTGGATGTTTGTCTGGCAGGTCTGTGTTGGTGGTTTGGAAATTTAGTTTTCCTGTATACTGGAAGGCTTGTTTTCCAGATACTCCCAGGTTCTATCATGGTCATTGAAATTCAATGTAAGAGGACGGATCTGTCCTTGCTATTATTTACTCATAGGTGCTTGGTTTAGGAAGCAGCTATCACGGAACAAGGTGAAAATATCAATTAGCATGCTGAGCACAGAGAAGGCAGTATGTCACACGTATATTTCTTCTGCTGAATGCATACAAATATGGGACTCATGACATGATACCGTGTGTTGCACTGGCTGCTGTATAAAAGATTAAAGCTTGGAGCAGTTTATTTGATTAATTCCAGTGTAGCAGAGTCCATTGCTAGTATGTGACCAGAGGCACTGAGACAACGGGTGATCTTTAGAACGTGTTAACTGTGAGGGAGCGGGGGCGACTTTCACAGAGGTCACGGAAAAGGGTCCATCCCAACTCGGTGGGTAAGTGATCTCCCTGCAGGAGAGAGCAAATGCTGCTTTTACATATGTGAGGCTCTTATTTGCTCACGATGTGACAGTACAAAAGACAATCAAAATGAGTTAAAATATTCATTCTTTTCTTTCTTTCTCTTTCTTGATGAATCATTGTAATTACTGAAAACTAGCATGTTTTCCAACTTTAAACTATTGCATTGGGCTATCAATATTCTAGTGTACTCTTTCATGTTCAAAATGTGGAAGGGGGTTACTAGAAGATAACTTCCTGTATTTAATTAAGTAGC
The DNA here is from genome assembly GCA_009819775.1 of Phoenicopterus ruber ruber. Lineage (NCBI taxonomy): Eukaryota > Metazoa > Chordata > Aves > Phoenicopteriformes > Phoenicopteridae > Phoenicopterus > Phoenicopterus ruber. The sequence goes on from CM020221.1 coordinate 6,900,534, forward strand.
TTATATGTACATGGTACTTTTCAGAAAAATGAAATGAATAATCTCAGAAAGGATATTGTCAGGGTGCAGAGTATGAAATGATATATTGCACTGTCTTACCTTATCACTATTTTCCATTAATGAAAATCTTAAAAAACAAAAAACACAAAATCATGAAATGATTATTCAATAACTTTACCAGCAAATGTTCTCACATCTGTGTAATTTTTTTTTTTCTTAGAATCAGAAAATACTGCCTACAAAACCTCTGTTGGTCCTTTTATCTCTGCCCAGGGTCACCTAGAATGACCTCAGCATTTCCATACGAGCAGTAAAGAGCTGCTCTTTCCAGTGTCAGACTTGCTTTCTGGTCCAACAGGTATGGGAGTACGTGCTGAAGTTCTATTACTGTGAATTACATATTTATAATTTTTAAAGCACCTCTTTTCAGAAGCAAATTAAACTCTTTGGACAGGATTTGTAAAGTTATTGAGGTTCCTAAAATGCAGATAAACTCTAGCTGGGACTTTTAAAATAAGAATAGGACTCCAAGATACTTCTGAGAATCCAGGTTAGTACATATTTGCATATTTGGGCCAAATGTGGCCCTGAGTCACTTCTTGAGGACAGGATTTAGGAAGCACTATCACTCAGGCATGTGTCCAAAAGTATGCAAATATTTTGCTGAATAAGACCAGACTTTAAAAAACCCGTGTGTTTCAATGTTTTGTTTCATTTGGCTGACAGACTTAAACTGTGCTTTGAATTCTGCAGTATGTGTATGGCTGGCTGAATTTCACAGAATGATAGAATGGTTTGGGTTGGAAGGGACCTTAAAGATCATCCAGTTCCAACCCCCCTGCCATGGCCAGGGACACCTTCCGCTAGACCAGGTTGCTCAAAGCCCCCCCCCATCCAGCCTGGCCTTGAACACTTCCAGGGATGGGGCAGCCACAGCTTCTCTGGGCAACCTGTTCCAGTGCCTCACCACCTTCATGGTGAAGAAGTTCTTCCTTATATCTCATCTAAATCTACCCTCTTTCCGTTTAAAGCCATTCCCCCTTGTCCTATCACTACAGTAGCACGTTTTCTGAATATGCAGGCTTTGTGCAGAAAATGGTGGTCTTTACTGTTGGCACCAACCTATGAAAGGAAAGTTTTCTTAGAAGCTGCCTGTCATGTCACCCAAAGTCCCTTAAGGAAAGCACTCTGCTGGTGAGCCTGGGCTTGCCTGGACTCTCATAAGCAAGCAGCTTTAGGCTGTCTATTGTTATGATCTCCTAAACTGTCTGAGATAATATCTCAGGCTAGCATGTAAAGCCCTATATAAGTGGTAAGTATTCCCAAAAGTCTATTTGTCTTTGTGGGTGTCCTTGTTCCTTGCTGAAAAATAAAAGAATGCCATTAACATATTTTGTAGAAAAATTAGCCCATCTTTGCTTTTTTTCACCTATTTCCTTCTCAGTCAGGAGAAAAAAAATCAACCTTTTGATGGCCAAGGTACTGGGTACATTCACAGGCTGTACATGTCACGTTTTTGGAGTTCTTGGCATTGCCAGAAGAGGTTTAGGATTATGAACAGCTTTAAGGTTCAGCAGGTTAGCAACAAGGCTGTCTGCAAAGCTGCTGTTGCAGTATCTTTAAGCAATCCGAACTCTTCTAACCTGATAGTTGGATTAGGAATAAGGGATAAATTTATCTCAGTTTCTCCCATTTTGATATAATTTGGGAATATTTAGGGCTGAATATATTATAGTCAGAGTTTTGCAGCCACTGTATTTCACTGCAAGTGTACTCATTGTTGAAAGACAACCTAGATCTGGTTCAGAAGCACATTACATCCGCTAAAGTAACAAAGTATTTGTTAGAATTAATTTTAATGGTAAATCCCCAACACAAGCAGACGTGCAACTTGGTGGCTGAGACTTGTTCAGTGCCGCAACGCACACACGGGCAGCGCTCACTGTTCAGCATCTGCCACATACAGGTAATCAGCCTGCAGCTGCTCTGACTCACAGGTGAGGATGTAGCATGGGAGAGCATCCTTGCTGCCATGCAGCAGCCAAGAGCATCTATCATCTGGCAGGTCCACCCTCTCCCTCGATCAGAGCCCTGCCTGAGAGCACGTGCTTTGGCAATACAAAGTTTATATAATACACAGAGAGCAGATACTCTAGTATGAAGAGTAATTGGATGAGGATATAACTATTGAAACACTGAACTGGGAGTTGTGATTTACTTGCATGAAGATAATTTGTACTCCAGTCCAGCGCAACACCTGGATGTATGTTTACCTGTAAGTCTGCGAGCCTCATTGAAGAAGTATCAAATGGAGCACTTGCAGAAGCATTTATAGGATCATGATCGTACTGGTGAGAGAGGAGTAAGGATCCTTGTGGATGGATAGACAGGAATGGTGCCTTCTTTTTGTGTTTTTACAAGACAAACAAACAAACAAAAATTGCCTAGAGTAGAATAAAAATTGCAATGGCAGAAAGATGCAATGAAAAGCCTGACATTCTTCTAGTTCAAACGCCTTCATAACAATGCATGTTGTTCTGTGGCAGTGTGTCAGCCACCCAGAGTATTTAGATCAGCAGCGGGGAGATTCATGATCCTGCAAGAAAATTTATAATTGTGACAAAAATGGAATGAAATCCAATTTCCCTCCTTTTTACGTATTTTATCTTGAATTGTACCTTATGTGACAGGACTGCAATTAATATCTCTTGTAAAACAGAAGGCTCGTTAAATTGGTCTCATTATGGTTGCTGAGGTTGTGTGCTGCTGCTGAAAGGGATTCCCCCATTATCTGTGTTTGACACGTACTCCTAATCAACCAGGCCAATTCTGCTTTATCAAAGGTCTGTCACATGAGTGGAGATAATATTTATTCTGACTTGTACTATTAGCATAAAAAATGTAGGTTGCGTTGGCAGACACATAACCCTCTGTCACAAATGGCCACGCAGAGCATTAATTGAGGTGTTCCCTTTCTGCAAAGGTGATTCTAAATATAGCCGGCTTCACCTTTCAGTACAGGCTACACAGGTCATTTTGGCTTTTTAAAACCTCTACTTTCAAGGGATATTTATGAAATTAAATTTAAATAGACTGTGAGGAAATCTCACAGCAAGAAGTGTTAAGGGGCAAGATTAATATCAATTCTGCAATTTCCTCCACAATTTATTGATGAAAAAAAATCCAGCAGCCCTACATATCCAGCTTGCTTTGGAAGCTTGTTAGCAATAAATGTTCTCCTTTCTGAGAGGTCTTAATATGTATCACAACATTACCTCATTTGTTGAAAATTTTCTGAACACTTGGTTTTGTTTCATATCAATACTTACTTTATCAGGGATACAGACATTTTATCTGTTTATAGAACCATTCAAAGAAAATTGATGAGTGAGTTTTAACAGAGGTGATACTACTTTAGTCTGTTGGGTTTACACAAACACAAAGCTTAACGACATCACCCGTAAAAGGTTTGCACAGATATTTTCATACTATTACAGTGTTATGTGTTCAAAAGAAACATTTGTAGCTGTAATGCAGCCTCATATGCTTGTATGAGAAACCACCTACCCCAAACTACCTACTGCAAATGAAGTGCTCTCTTAGTTACATGTAAGAAATTTTGGATAACAGGTAGATCCATACAAATGTGCTATATATATATAACTTATACAAATGCTACTGACTTATTTTTGATTTTTCATGCTTTTCCTTATATCTACTACATCTGTTACCAGGGGAGGATGCTTCCTTGTCTCCAGTAATACAAAGCAGTTTCCAATTTGAGGGAGAAGATGGGGACTGCGAGGAAGGGGAATTGATGGTGCTCATGCCAGCTATTGGAATGATCCTGCAACACCCTGACCAGGACCAATTGCTGGGAGAATGACAGAGAAATGAGGTGCAAGGGTGTTATTGGCTATGGGAGTCCTTCTTTGGTTGTTTAAACCCCTTTTTTTACATCAGCATAATTTTTTTCTTAGATTACCATGGAACTGAGAGAACACTGACCTGCATTTTGCAACAGACCCCTTGATCCAGCAGTGCTGAATATTGGCTCATGCTTCATACAAGGTAAATGAAGCCAGGAGAAAACAAGCATTCGCAGAAGGAGGTGGGGGAATGTGGTTGCTGCAGAAGTCACTGTCACATCAAGGAGGAAGGTGAGGAGTTGTAAGGATGCTGAGCCTGAATGAAAGCAGATACTGTCCTGCAAGTGCCTGAAGGAAGTTTTGCAGGAGGGCCCTTACAAGCACAGCTTAGCACCAGATCTCTTGGCCACTCCCTTCCTTTTTATCTTGGGGCTGATGGCAGAAACTCTAGGTGTCTAGGAATCAAATGATTTCCCAGTTAGTATTCTGTTCCTGGGAAAGCTCTATCTGCTAATGAGGGGCTTATGTTTATGATTTGCTTCGCTATGCAAAAAAGCTTCAACGGGGACTGTAATTCAGAAGACAACATTTGTCTCCTTCTACAAGAGATGGTCTGAGTCAGTGTGTTGATGCCAAGAGATCGGGCCCTTTATTCCTTGTTGAGAAGGGAACTTTCTTTTTTCTTTCTCTCTTTCTTCCCCTTCCAAGGTGAAAAGCTCTGTATTGTTTCTCTGGTCCCACGCAGAATGATGGAGGAATAGCTGTATTTTACGAATGAACAGAGACAGAACACCACACTAGAAAGACTTTAGTCTTATTGTTCTTATACTGTGTAGAACATTGAAATATCATATAGAGATATCATATGCTAAATCAGTCAGTCACAACTTGGAAATTATTAATCCATTTTTATCCAAAACAGGTGAAGCTAAAAGTGAAGTGAGGTTTCTGATCATGTAGATAATAATCTTTCCCTTTTGCAGACTCATCTTCCATGAGCTCCCATGGAACTTCTAATGCTGTGTAGCTTGGTGCGTAATTAATAAGCTTAGTATAATGCCATGTTTGTTTATTCATACCTCCTTCAGATTTATTAGATGAAATATCCTGAAAGTCAGTGTTGGAAATCAGAAAGCATGGAGCTAGTCTTTTGATGAATAATTTGTTGAGAAGTTGATGCTTTTGCAGACGTAAATCATCACTTAAATAAACATGACTATAGACAACAGAATGGTCCTGGTGGGGTAGTCCCTGCACCCTGAAGCTTAACCAGTCCCGTTTGCGCAAAGCTCCTGCAGGCCTTGTGTGCCTTGTACATGCAATGATCTGCTTGTCAGCTGCACGGTGGCAGCTGGTGGCGGTCTGAGTTAGCAGGAACTCCTCAGGCATCGCTGTGCTGGGAACAGCCATCGGCTGCATCTTTCTTTGTGGGGGGCAATTGCTCCTGGCTTCAGTAGGCTTTGGAGCCAGACCTCTTTTTAGTTATTTACAGTACTCGGAGAAGAGGCCACCTACATGAACTGCAGTTTGCATGGATTATCAGAGCACAACTCTGCTTGTGGTTTCAAATTTTCATTCATTTTTGTTGCACAATGTCTTGTCTTAAGCACTTTGCAAGATGTGGTGGGAAGGATGCAGAAACATGGGGCTGTGTTTCCTGCAGTAAGTCCATCTTTCCCTCTTTAGAGACTGAGGTCCCAAAGGAAAAGTCCAAGAGTCAATAAGGGCAGGGGATAACTCAGTTAACAGGGCTGAGTGGGCAAATGCTGGGCAGGTCGTAAGTCCAGGCATGGTGTGATGCAAGAGGTTGATGTTCTGTAGGAACTTCTGAACATAATTAACAAACAACAGAAGACTCCTCTGAGTCTTCCTAATCTGGAGGAAAGAATGGAAAGAAAAATCTTGCATATGCAGAGCTCAGAGATGTGCATTATTCCAAAACAGTGGGGCTGAAAATATAACTTTAAGTGTTTAGGGCAAGGATGAACCCTTAAAAAGTCTTTCATTTAGAGATCTGGAAAACTGGAGAAACAGAGGTGAAGATCTCTGCTTTCACTGAGAGCTGATTTCTCGAGGTCAGTGATACTGGGGCCAGTTTGACTGGTTGTGGAGGACTTCTGGGGTTTTTTTAATAATTACACAGAGACATCTCAATATTTTGTCAAGAGAATGTAATGAAACCAAAGGGCAGTGGTTTATCTGAAAATACTGAAGCGAAATATTTGTGTTGTGAATGTTAGACTGTAGGAGTCAGGCTGGTATTTTGCCAGAAAATGTGATTTTGGGGAATTCTGTGGAAATTTCAAGATATTATAAACAAAAGCTGTCTGGCAAAAGGTACGAAATCCAACATTTTTATCTTCTGAAATAGACTTATTTAAGAAATACTACAGATATGTGAACAATTGAACAGTGCAGAGGGTGGGTGAGGAACTCCTGGTCTTTCTTTAATTATCCTTTAATTTCCTTCTGACCAACCTCAATTAAGGATGAAGATGACTGATTTCTAACTGCACACAGCCTAAAAGAGAAATGTTTCTTTTTACTCTGTTTAAATTTTAAGCTTCGTGTAGATTTTTAGAAAGGAATGTCTTATGGAAATTGGCAATGCCAATGAACTTACAGTTTTCACAGGAAACTCAATTCAGGCTTCATGAGTTCCGTTATTAATATATATATATAAAAAATATATATACGTACATGTATATATATATACACTCTCTGCAGCACTTTTATTTTAGAAAGAACTCAAAGAAGTTAGACTTCAATTCAGCTACTTATCTAAATATTTCCCATGGGTATATATGTACTCAGCTGACTAGCTGCTAAATTGACAGCCACCCTAGAAACATTGTCCCTACACTTTAATATCACAAAGGTCTTCTGTTTTAATTCCTTATACATAAGGAAAAATAGAATGGGTTTCCAGTGTGAATAGGACAAGAAAATGGGATGCACATGTGTGTGAAGTTAAACATATGTATTAGTGCTCAAAGTACTGCAGCCTGTACTAATAAAAATTACAGATTTGATAATTTTCAATCACTTTTTCACTCAAAATGGTTGATGAATGGCTTTTTTTTTTCTTGTTTGGAAATATATTTTATTTTAGACTTTATACAGTATTTCAGATTGCACAAGACATACAGTTCTTATTTGTAGAGCAAATAGAACAAGCCATTATGCTGGAAAACTGCTCTCTGTCTGCCTGAGTATTCTCCCAGTTTCTCTTAGTTATTACAGATAGCTTGAAATGCCTTCCTTTTTTGTACTTATATACAATGCTTATCTTGCATCCATATTTTCTATCCTCTAGATCATACTATATGAAAACAGTGTGAAAGTTAAAAGTGATTTTGGCAAGGTATCATCACAGTTATTTCAGGAGTAATCTTGTTTGTAATTTTCTACTAATAGTTAGTATTTTTATAATAAATTAATTTTTTTCTGGCGGTTATTATTCATCAAAAAGGATTTTTGTGTTTGTCCAAATGGGTAGCTCAGTGCCTTTTTATTTTCTCTAAGCCTAAACTTCAGCAAGTGTGTGATCAAGTATACCAGAAAAATCCTTTGTCCATTGCTAAACCTTATGAAATTGTAGATCAAAAGAATTTTCCTATCTTACAAGGACTGTGGTACTATTCATGGGCTAAAAATGTCTGTCAAAGTAATAAAACAACTACTGTTGTCAGGGAAAGATTAAAAGCAGCAGCTGGATTGTACACAGTCAACTTTAAAAATCTTTCTCTAGGAAGGTAGATGCTTTAGAAAATGATCTGGCTTTTCAGTTGATTTGCCATGATTGGCAGCCCCATAAAATGGCTACTGACATAGGAACTTGCAAAAGAAAGAAGCCTTTTTTTTCCCTATAAAGAGAATATTCTGCTTCTTGCCTTCTCCCAAATTGGACTCTGCACTTGGAAGTGAGATGTAATGCAAGTGTCATGGCGATGACGAGTGCCAGCCTTTTCCTCTGTTTTATCCAATTTACCTATCCTCTTTTTTTCTGAAATCATTGCTGCTGTCAGTTTTCTGCAGCTTGTATTTTAACCTATGTTCTTCTTACTATTTTAGTTTTGTTCCTCGAGTTCATCTATACATTTTGCAATTCTCCTTAAATTCAGTATATTGCAACATCGGTTTCCATGTAATTTTTCCAAGATCATAATCAGCTGGAACAGTACCAAATACATCTAATCTCCATTCAAATTCTACCTTTATCCCTGGTATCAAGGACTGAAATTTTGTAATTGTCTCCAAACATCTAGCCATCCTGCTCCTCAGATTAGCACGTGTGCAATCTTTGAGACTTTATTTATGCAAGGTCAGTTTAATGGTTTCTTTAATTAATTCCTTTTCTTCCATTTTCATTATCTTTCTTATTTCTCGTCATCCAAACTTTCTTGTTCTACTGAATGAAGCAGACTATCTTTCTACCTGTATCACAAGATTTTGCCATCTACTTTGCACTTGTCGGTGATATTTCCCAGATTGTTGTTGTCTTTGGGGTTTTCTTTCCTTACACCTTTTTGATTTATATTTATTTCTTAATCTCTTCCTTCAAATATTTCTGACTACATAACTTGTTAACTTGGAGGGTAGTTTATCTTTCTTTCATCCTGACAGCACCATTGGAAATCAACTAAATGGTTTGCCAATCCTTTTCTTCTCCCTGGCTTCTGATTCTAGCCCTCCAAGTATATCAGATTGTAATCCTGGGCTCCACATTCCTCTGTGAACATCACTGTACCTCTCCTCACCTCTGCTTGGCTAGATTAACAATTATAAGACCTGTTTGTCTGTGCTGTTTTCCCTTAGGGTTATGTGCAATGGAGTTATGAAATGGACGGCTTTGTTCCACTACGCCCTTTTTTTCATGCACTGGTCTTAAAACCATGTATATGTTTGGCTTTTGTGGGTGTAAGAATACATGTGTGTTGCATAATTTGCCACAACTCAAATTCATTAGCGGTGGCCGTGCCAGGCCTGTAACATGCCCAGTTTGTAAGCGTGTACGTTTTCTTCTTGCCCATTCAGATGCTGGGCTTGGAACATACTGCCCCGCAGTTATCAGGTAACATCAGTAGTGTTCTTCATATCTGTGCTGAGGAGGGAAAAATTCAGCTGGAAGCCAAAAGTTACTGTCCCTTCTGATCTTTTTTCAGTGCCCTGCCTGAAAAACACAAGCTCCTACAGTAGGTGATGACTGAACTGATTCAGAAGGAATGGTGTGCAGAAGAGCTGCTGAGTAGGAGAGGTGCTGGATGCGTCCGCTGGCACAATGGCAGGCAACATGGCCCACCCCCTCTGCAGTTACCCTGCTTACAAACTCCCTTTACCCAAATCTATAAGCACCACCGTCTGAATGCCTTCAGCTTCTTTTTGGGCTCAAGCTCTAACGGCGGCACCAAACCTCACCCTTGCTGACCGTGGACCTTGAAAAAGAAAAGAAAAGGACAATGTCTGATGTTTTTTTCAGATCTTTCTGAAGGAGAAATACAGATAAAAGCAAAGCTCTTTGTGACTGGGTTTTTTTCACTATCTACTTGAAAGGCAGTGGGTCAGAATTAAGGCATTTTTGCTGTGGAGGAAATGTGTGGGATGTTGGCTGCAAGCCAGTAGCCACTAACATCCCTGCTGCACTAGGAATACTTGAATGAAGTGGGCGTCAACCTCGGGAGAGCGGGCAGTACTACCTACATCAGAGGAAAACCTCTTCATTGAGATTCAAGGAGTAAAAATATTGAATGGAGATAAACCAGTCTGGTAGATTTTTCTGTGAGGGACAGTGAAAATGCAAGAATTGTCATCCAGTCTGGAAGAACGTCCTCTAAGGTTCTCTGCCTGTCAGGTCCCGTTCATTCTGTGGGAGAAGAGATCCATACAGTCCCTGACTTCTGACAATTTTAAAGTTTCATCTACTAGTTCTGTTTTCTCAGCACACAGAATGATGAAATAATATCTGGAAACTTTCAGCCAATCGTCCTTGCTACAGCCAGTCTTTTAGTATTTTTTTCCAAAACCAGAATAAAGATCTGAAGTATGTCAAATGCTTCTATAGAATATAATTTATCCAGACACTCATCCTGCTTGTGTCCAGCTGAATATCCACTAAGAAAAAAAAGTGATTTCTAGAGTTCCTTTGTACCACTAAATTATGAATCTGAAGGATCAAACTGAATACTCCCGGTGTTGTCTTTCTCATTGTTATCTGCCCTAGTTACAGAGTTAAGCCATCTCGCTGAGTCAGTCACCAGTTCTAGCCAGTCTAAATATGACCACATTTTTCTTGAATCAAATCCATCATCAAAACATCATGCCTGTGAAACAGTTTTTCTTTCCAGCTCCAGTAATGTGATATGTAAGCAACAGATTTTTTTTTTTGTCCGAAACTACAGATCTGTTCTCAGTATGCATAAGGGAAAGGAGATTCTCATCTTATTTGTGACATCATCGAATTATTAGAAAGTAATACATTCATTTTTTCAAACAAGGAAAATGGTAATGATGGATAAAAGGGAAGGAAGTGTTTTAGCTAAGTGTTGGCACTGGACAAAAGTGGCCATATAAAGACAGAATGAGCATCACAAATACTTTAAAAAGCTCTTCTCCTCGCATGGAAAATAAAGAGATCCTGGACAAGTGACAAAACTACTTCCATGTAAATCTAGATGTTTACATGGTAGTGATGATTTAGATTTTGGATACAGTTGTGCATGTTGTCTCAAACATGTCTGGTCTAGTAACACTGAGGTTACAAAAAGCTAGGGGCTAGTGGATCCAAAATGACAGCTAATTGACATGGATGAAAAAATTGAATCTGAGCAGGATTTGGGAAAACTAGACCCATGAACTGGGGCAGGTCTACCAAAGCAGACAAGATAATTCTTGGCTTTGCTTTTATTATGGATAATAGCTTTGTGTTGACAATTTGCCTTTCAAATTCTGGTTTTGGAAATGACCTGTAACAATGTGTTTGTGGACAATTGGTTTGCAGTGTCCTACCTCCTGGGCAGAAAGCCTGAGGCGAGGGGAAACAGCTGTAGTGCCTCAGGGCTGTGTAGTTCCTGTGGCTGGTAAACTGAAAATCACCAAACAACCAACAGAGCAGGTCTAGGTGGGTTGATGGGGAGTGTCTGGTATGAATCAAGCCTGTAAGATCAGGGAGAGAAATGTACTTGCTAGAGCGAAACGAACTGCTGGACTTCTAATGAGTTGGAAAAGCGAATTAGGGCTACAACTTGAAAAAGGGGGTGAGGCTGAGGAAATGTGCAGCCGGGAGAGCCCGTTAAACGATGGATGTGGTGGAAGTTGTGATTACCAAGGTAAGTGTGGACATCTGTGAGAATGCACAGAACAGAGCCAGGAGTCAAAGTCTGAGATGAGAAGGACACGGAAGGAAACTTAATGGCAGCAACATAGGAAGGAGAGAAGAAACAATGCAAAGAAGGTTTGGATGCAATATTGGAAGATGGTTAGACACTTCAGCAAGAAAAATGGTCTGAGGGCTAAAATACTGAGGAAAGTGGAAGAAAAGAATGTAACTGTAACGTTGTCTACTGTGAAGAACCTTTCTTTTTCTGAGATCCCTGGGTAGCAAGCAGCAAATTAGCAAATCCTTAAAATGAATTTTGAAAGTAACCACACTTTCTGCTCTGAGAGAAAAGTTTAAAATGTCTAACATAGTTTTTGTAAGGAAAAGGAAAATGTGCCGGAGGGCTGAGAGTTCTTAAGACCAAGTTATAAACCTTTGAAAATAGGATTTTATAATGGAAATGCAGAGATCATTAACTATTGTAAGCACCTCTAAGAATGACACCTCTATAGTAAATTACATTCAAATTAATATAAAACTGTAAAGATTCCCTGACAGCTTTGATTATGTAAGTTGATTTTAGTAGTTAAATGTTGACTTTCTATAATGCATTCTCCAAATATTATACTGAATGCTGCATCATATATAACAATTACCATGTCACAGTGCTATTTTGTGTAAATTAAATTATTGACAGCAATATAATTTTGTATTCACTTTATTATTTTGATTCATTTTTCTGTCAAAATATACAATGACTCTTCACTAGATTTAGAAACCAGAAAAACTCTTTAGATGGTGAAGTATTGTTCTCCATACATTATTTTTCCTTAGCCTGTAATGAGGTTGGGGGGGAGTGAGGGAAGCAACATTTCATTCCTTCTCTGACATTGTGTGTGTTTTTAGACACGTTGTCAACTTTAAATCGTGTTACAATAAGTGTGCTTATCAGAAAGCCTGCAAAGTCCATGGCAGCCCTGGTCAGTCTCTCTGGACACGCTGCAGACCTGGTGTTTTTAGTGTGCTCCAGCACAAGCGCTGTCCTGAGTCACAGGACGAGGTTTATGATATGATGATTATTCAGCCTAGGTTTAAGGCAGGTCCGTTGTACATCACAGGATGAATACTTCCTGTTCTTTGATATTCCTTATGGATAAAAGTGAGAAACGTCATCTGTTTGGTGCTGCTTTTTCTTCATGCCTTTTCTTCCCATGTCCTTTGTGGGTTATGGCAACAGTGATTGTCCCTCCTTGGATGCCTGGAAAGTACTTGCAGGTTGTGGTTGTAACTGCGAATTAATACTTGTAATGCAGAACTTTTCTCACTAACCTTCCTCCAGATGCACAGCCTGTCAGCTCCTTGCGACCTGCTCGAACCTAGAGTGTGGAAACTGGGACACCAGCTGCGTCTTCCTACTGGATCTCAGCTCTTCTCCAGGCAGGTACCCTGACCTCTGCTGCGGAGCCAGTCCAGCTGGCTCACTTCATGTAAAGCTCAAAGTCTGCGTCAGAAAGACACAGGCAGGCCCCAGAGTGACTCTGAAACATGGTTTTGGGTGCCATCCTAGAAGGTGGAAGAAACGAGCTCAGCTGCATTCAGACAGAAAAGAGGGCTGAATCCAGCACGCCACACACTGTGGGCAAGGACTCTAACTCTGGGTATAAAAATTCCCTCCGTTCTGCATGGTGGTAGATAGGCTCAGAGAATGCTCATCTTCTCAGCTGGTCCAGACCAGAGGTTGGCAAAAGCCTACTTTGCAAATCTTGGTGGGGTTTAGTTATGGCTTAGATGCAGCCAAGCCTTAGTTGCATCTGCATCTGCTCAATAATAAACAGCAAAGGCGCATCGGCACTCCTGAGAGCCTGGGAAGCAGTTTCTGGTCCCTGGGCCAGGGAGTGCAGACTTGTTTGTGGCCATACAGCTGTGGGCTAGCTCCCTCATCGGCAGGCTGGCCCAGGTCTGTGCCCCGTGTAGTGCCCTGGGAGCCTTAAACCTAAAGACTATTTTCAGATGCTCTTTGCAGTTGTGTTATTCAGCTGTACTGAGCATGTGGAGTCAAGGAGGCTGAGAGGAAAGCTTCAAGATGCCAGCATGGTGAGGATGGGACAGGGGATGAGAGGTAACAGGGAAGGGCTAAATCTTCTCTGAGTTCACCATGGATTTAGCAGTGTTCCCTAAATATGTCAAAATTCATTTGTCTGTTGACCTGAGGTTGGGAACACATAAATAAAATATATTTGCTTTCTATGGCAGCACAAAATCGCAAACACTCATCTGATACTGATGAAATACGCTCAGCCATTGCACTTGCATTTAATTCAGTATGAAATGTTATTGTATTGATATGTCTGCAGCATTCACCAAATTCCCTTGTGCTCAGTTTTAAGGGACAGAAGCCCAAAGAGACATTTGGCAGTCTCTGTTGAGCATTAGCGGTAGTGCTGAAAGTAGATGTCACTTCTTAGCCTGGATCATTCCTTTTTCACTTTGCTTAGCCTCTGTTTGATATGGCACATTCAAGATGTGTGGTGGCAGTAGTAGTAGTAGTATGGACATGGAAAAGAGTCTGTTTGCTTGAAGACGGATCTGCTTTTCTATTCAATGGTCCAATAGAAAAACAATAGAGCTCTGTCAACCTTGCCCTCCTAAGACATTGGTATTGACACGTGTTCTGTTGGCAAACTAGACGTATTGACAATTATTGCAGAGACAACTGTGGAAGCCCCGTGTCAGCATGACCATTTGTGTTAGCTGGTTTATAAAATCCCAGGAAGTCATCGATGGATGGAAGAATCATTTCCTTCTAGCTTCTTGTCTAACGTTTAGCAGCCATCCCTCCTTTGAATGTTTAACTTGTAAGGAAAGATCTTGTCCCTGCATCTTTCTGCGTGTAATTTCATGTATCTTTCCCTGTACGAATCGGTTTCATGCACAAACACATGTATAGCAGTATGGTTTTAATAGAACCGGCTTCACTTGGGAGCAGACAAATAGACTTGGGTCGTCTTCTGGCACAGGCACAAAATGCTAAGCCATGATGCTGAATTTCTCATTTGGCCTCATTTCTTGTTTGGTTTGCCAATGTGGGAGTTAATCGTATAAACACAGAAATATGGGGGATAGGGAGAAATATGTTCTGTGCTGTCCTGTTCGTGTAGCTCTGGTTCTCACTGGCTTTGTTAATGTATTGCTTAGAGCAGTTTAAATGGCAGGGGTGATGAGGAACAGGTGGTGATGAGAAGGAGTTAATGTGACAGGACATGGAGAAATCATGTTGCTCGATAGGAAATTGTTCCTCCCAGCATATTTCTGTGCTAACCCATACAAGTGGGACTCTGTAACAGTATCCTGTGACTACACCAGAAGATACAACGGCATTGAATTCAAGTGTTAAACAAGTATATATCCTGTCTCAGCTAATTCTGGCATCTGAGATTTTAGGTGGCAGTCATTCCCCTTGATGTGTGAGTGCTCAGACGTTGTGGTGATGAGCTAGGCCTTGTTTGGACCTTGGGTTACGAACCTGGAGAGAGGAATTTTGCACAAAAGGAGGATTTAAAGTTAAAACAGAGCAAATAAGAACTAATAGCCGGTTAAGTTATCCTGAGAGTTGGGAAAGACGAACCTGCTGGGCAGGTATTCCCTAACAATGTCATTTTGACTTTACTAGCCTGCCTTCTCCTCAATGTATCCTCTATTTGTTCAAAGAAAATCATCTGCTCCTCTCAGTTATTTCAAAGTAAAGTCACAAGAATAGCTTGTTCCCACTCTATTCCAAATATAGCTGTTGGCAGCAATTGCTGAGATAAGGGGGAAGGAAAAGGAACTACCAAGGAAGAGGAAAGGCAGGAGGGGGAAGAGAGAAAAGAGAGCTGAAAAGGTTGGACAATAGAGAGTAAGAAGAGAGACGTGAATGAGAGGGGAGGTGAAAGAATAAGGACAATACACCGCAGCAGAGAAAATAAATCAAATATAGAAACAAACCTCTGCAAAACAGGTGGAAGCAGCCCAAATACGGAACAAAAAGGACCATGCCCACCCTTGGGAGCAGTTTGAGTGTTAGCCTTGAAAAGTAACTAAACCTTAAATAAAATCATGTCCAATTTTGATTTTCACTCAGATTGCAGGGGTTAGAGCATCAGAAAACTTATGCTAATTTACACCGCTTGAAGATCTGGCCCTAGAAATTTTAAAGCAAAACATGTTGCTTATTTTAATCTCTTGTGGGATTTTTTAAAAAAATTCTCTGCTCCAATAAACTTTGTTGGCAGTTTCTGACAGAATGCCATCTATTGGGTAACTTTGCTGAAAATGAACCCGGACACCCTTCACCTCAGGGGTTGACAGTCAGGATGGTCTTCTGGTGAGACTGGAGCATGTAGACATGCCCTTGGGAGCAGAAAATAAATGATGATAAAAACTAAGGAAAAGACAGAACCAGAGCAAAGAGGTGAGGATTTTCAAGGCTCAAGGCAGACTGGTTTAAGACCAAAGCACAGAGAAATGAGACGTAAATGGAAACAGGATTTGAGAAGTGGCGCATAGACAGGGCAAATGAAACGAGTCCTTGGCGATCTAGAAATCCTCTGACTGGCTCCAGCTTCCCTGGAGGGGTGAGAAGTTTCTGAGAAACACCCCACACAGCTCTTCCGCTTCTCTTCTTAGAAGACTGCTTGGAAAACGGTGCCAGAGTTTTGCTTTCCCTCCTGGTCTGCCGAAAAGACATGCCATCCGTGACCTTATGCCTCTGCTGCGGATAAAAAGCTGTAACCAGTTCTGAAGGTGCTGTTTCCTATAAACTGAGTACGTCTGGAAAGCCTTCTGACAAGCTTTCTAAGTACTCAAACACTAGGTAAATGGGACCAACAGGAGAACTGAAAATGTGACACTTGCTATACTTCTTTTATTTCAGTCCCTCAAGGAAGAAGGCCACTTGCATCATTAAAGGATGTGCTCGATTAGTCTCTCTCTGGACTAAAAGGCCAGTGCAGCCATGGGACAAGGCAGTATTTACACAAAGCACAGGAGACACGTTAGAGCAGGAAATACAAGGGTAAGTGAAACTAGTTTTGGAAGAAAGGGATGGAAAGTAGAGCTTAGCAGCCAGACTATTGCTGTTCAGAAACAAAGTCATCATTATTTTGAGAGTCTTATTACTCTCTACAACTACCTGAAAGGAGGTTGCAGTGAGGTGGGTGTCAATCTCTTCTCCCAAGTAACAGGTGATAGGACAAGAGGAAACAGCCTCAAGTTGTGCCAGGGGAGGTTTGGATTGGATATTAGGAAACATTTCTTCACTGAAAGGGTTGTTAAGCAGTGGAACAGGCTGCCCAGGGACATGGTTGAGTCACCATCCCTGGAGCTATTTAAAAGATGTGTAGATGTGGAGCTTAGGGACATGGTTTAGTGGTGGACTTGGCAGTGTTAGGTTAACAGTTGGACTCGATGATCTTAAATATCTCTTCCAACCTAAACAATTCTATGATTCTATGAATGATACGTGTATCCAAGTTATTTTCCCAGTTATGAAAAGCAACTTTGCGTGTGTGTGTGTTACCCCAGCAAGCATCATGCAGAGCTGACATTTTAGCCTTTCACAAGGGATGCCCCCTCTGTGGCTTGCTCCCAGCATCTCTCTGGGGTATACGGTCTTTGTTTCGACACCTTTGGGGCTACGGGGCTGACAGCCATCGGGCAGCCCTGCTGCCCTGGCCGGGATCTCTAACCCAACAGGGCTATACTTTGGTCTCTCTATAGGTAGCACGGCTGTGGTGTAAAGCTTTAGGGGTGCTGTTACGCAGTGAAACACCAGCAGCACTCAGCCCAGCGCACCGCTTTTTGCTCAGCTGCCGTGTCCTCGCCGGCTCCCGGGAGCGTCTTCCCCCAGGAGAGGGCAGTGGAGCCCGCACACGCTCCACGCTCCCCTCCCGCCGGCTGCGAGGAACGTCCTTTCCCGCGGGTGTTACGTGAGGAACGAAAGGGGTGAGCACAGGTAGGACTACGGATTTAATACATATGCTACAAACCGTGTACGGGAATATCCAGGAAATGTTCTGCACATTTAATAACGAGAATAGGTTTTGGGCAAACGAGTTTGTTGTTGCTTTTATTTGACTGGAAGTTTTCTCTGTCACACATACTTGTTTACAGCCACACAAACTTAAACTAGTAACTTGCTGATTCCACACGAGTTTGTTTAATTCCTATAGCCTGAATTAGAAAATGTTATTGACATTTAAATAACCCTTCAGGATGCTGCTAAAGCTCTCCCGAGCCAAATTCTCACAATATAGTCATTTACTTATTTCAAATTTACAGGCATTCATCCTAAGACAACAAGCAGCCTTGGCTGAAAACCGCAGAGTGTGGTTTCAAGGTACTGTAATTAAGGGCAGACTGGGATGCCTTCTCCTCTACTCTTTAACCATCCCCTTCCCCTAGCATGCCAGCAGGCAGGCAGCTGTTTCTGTAGGTTCATGTTTACAGCAGGTTTCCCTGGCCGGGTACCAGGTTTCAGTGGCCGGCCAGTACAGGCTGAGAGCCTGTATCAGGCCTGTGAGGGGCAGGCAGGGCAGATTTAAGGGAAGTGGCTTTTGCCTGCAGCCTGGGAATCCAGCAGACACCCCTGGCAAAACAAAAGGTATAAGTAAACCAGCATTTCCTCCTGTGAGGACATTCCAGATCTCTCTACCCCCAATGAAAAGGGGCAAATTTAGGAAACTCTGAAATCCGGCTTTGGAGAGAAGAACTTCTCTTTTAAGTGAAACATAACAACCCCAATCTGAATCTAGCCCAGCCTTAGGACAGACGTCCCTTGCTCTTGTCAGAGGACGGGGTCACCTCCTGTGCGGGAACAAGTCCCTGGTCCCAGCTGAGTCCCCGCGCCCAAGGGTGCCTGCTGAGCTGGGACCACCCTAATGTTCCCGAAACCAGCAGGGTGCACAGTGGAAGTAGCAGGGTGCGTTTCCCAAGCAGGCCTACTAGCATCGCTGCTGTTAGCACATGAGGTTGGTGGAGGTTTGCTACAAAAGCATAGTAACCCCCCGGAGGGATGACTGAAATGTATGATGTTAAGCTGGTTAAATGGTGCTGCCAGCTCTGCAGATAATGAGCTACCTTTTCTTCCTCAGCCACTCTCAAGCTCAGGTATGGAGGCAAGGACAATTTTATTTCTACAGCTCCTGTCTCACGTCCTTGTGGTAGAGAATGACTGCAGGAAAATATACCCAGTGCAACATCAGCTAGCACCTTGTTAAAAGAACAAATACAATAAATCCAAAGGGGGCTGGTTTCAAAGAAATTGGGAATAAAAGAGAAGTTCCGCCCTTCATCTCTGAACCCTCCTCAGTCAGTGCTATATCCAGTCAGACATGTCATGCGTGTATGAGGCATAGCTACTCTCTTGGTGCGAGTGGGGCTTTGGCAATTTACACCAGCAATCTGTCCATCATATGAAACCACGTGGTTTATAGGAACCACAGGAATCAGTAGGATTTTTTGCATGTAAGGCTCATTGACGTCAGTGCGAGTTGGACGGTCTAACCCTTAGAGTCTGGTATAATCAGCCAAACGGGGATCAAAGGCACAAAGCACATGCAAAGCACTACAGCAAGAATATCTGAAAAGGGACGAGAAACATTTGAGTTTCATCTGTCAACATCTTCCTGAAGACCAAGCATTAACTATGTTTCCATCTTGCCCTGCACCAGATCCTGCCGCCATTCAGACAAAGCTCCCATTGAGAGAAGTCGAGTGACTTGATTGTCTGTGTAAGGGCTGGAAATCAGACACAATTTACCCCATTCTTGAGAAGGCTTTTAAAATTAACCAACAAAGTCGACCAATAGTAGTATTCCTTAGGTGAAGTTAGCCAGAAGGTACATTAAATTTTACTCATGTCAGTCTTTCATTGAATCCTTCTCCGAAGTGGAAGAACATTAAATTCACCAAGTTAGTTCAAAGGTGGGGAGGTTACAGTGGGATGTGAAACCTTGGTTCTTCTTTCTCCTGTGTGCTTTAGGATTTAGTGTCATCAGTGGGCACATGATTTCAAATAATATAGGAAGATGTTATAGAGTATCCCTAAAACCTGTACCTGATACATCCGCGACTTTTTGCAGTAAGGAGGATACTGTACTGGGAGTTACCTGTTTCTCAAATTCATGTAAAGTAACTTGCCCCACTGCACAACATATTCCAATATTTTGTTCTTTCATAGTAGCGATTAGACCAATTATAGCTCAGCTGTAATGGAAAGGTACAATACAATTGCTCCTACTTCTCAGTCAAATTTCCCAGAACCTGTCTCTCTCTCTCTGTCTCTCTGTCACAATTTAACTTTCAAATTGAGATGGGTTTTTTAAACAAAAATATCTAGAATCCTACTGAAATTGAACACGAGCTTTCTTTCAACTGAATCTCATATGCCAAACTGTATTGGCTGTAACTTAAGTACTAGAAAGGACTGGTAACAAAATCTATGTTAAAACTCACCAAGTATTAGATATTTACTAATTACTGTGCACACTTCCCCAGTCACCCATGAAGGAAAATATCTAGGTTTATGCCTACTGTTCCTTAGCAAGTATGACAAAAAACTTCTACTTTTTCAGGCACACTCCTGTCTAGCCTGGGCTCTGCGGTGACCGGAGAAGTAGTGAACCTGGAGCGTCACCAAGGGCGGTGAAACAAAAATGGAGCAACTGAGAGAGCCTTTCTCAGCCGCGGTGTGAGGTGTCGCATGGATAAAGAGGGGCCTGGGAGACAGACGCCCTGGGACAGCATTTGGGACCCGAGGCAGAGGTAAGTGCACGCGCCATAGGGACACGTGAGCATGCCGCGCTTCTGTGGTGCATGCTGTAATGTACTAAAACCTGTAAATATTGGTATCTGCAGTTAAAAATGAAAGTGAAGAGTTTTTAGCCCTCCTATGTATTCTCTGGCTTGTTGCTTTGGACAGGAGTGCGCTTTTGTAGCATCTCTCATATGTTGCCGTGTCTTGCTGCTGCTCGGGTTGTCAATGGGTTTTTTTTTTCCGTAGACCACTGAAAAAAGGGCCTTGCACGCTACAGACCATATGTGAGAGTTGCTTTCCTAAACGCAGGAATAAACAGCCATGAGATGAAATATTCCTAAGTAATGAGATTAGTGACATGAACATAGCATGGGCTACAGCTTTCAAAAATAATTACATCTGACACCCTCATCAGCAAGAAGATGTAGGGGCTGCAAGCTCTGAGCTTGGGAACAGCATATCAACGATTGGCTTCTCCTGGGAAGGGAGGCACAAGGGAGGTTATTTTTAGTAGTTCGGGGGGGGGGGGGGGGGGGGGGGGGGGAAGCTAGAATTTAAACAGTCTTTGGTTTGATACCCTCGTTATGGAAGAGATCATAGGGAAAGAAAAGCAAAAACGGGAGTGGAAGTGATACTGAGGATGGGGCCTCGGGAAGCTGTGGAAGTGGCACACGGCAGTGGAAGCAAGAGACTGGGCCGAGCAGGGTGGGAGCGGCGGGGACGGGACGTGGGGGGGGCGGGTGAGGGAGGGCGGCGGGGGGGGCACTCCGCGCCCCCCCCGCCGCCCCCGTTCCGTCCCGTTCCCGGTTGCGCCCGTCGGTACAATAACAACCCACCGACGGCGGAGCAGGCGGTTCCGTTTTCGCGACGGTATATATAGATCAGACACTTTCCAAAAAAAGCAGCGACGCGCTCGCTCTGCTCGGCGCCTCTTTCCACCCGTAATTCAGAAAAAAAAAAAAAGATTTTTTTTTATTTTTTAAGAAAGGAGAAGCCGGATTCCGTGAATGCGGCTGTTTTCTGACCCGCCGCTGCTTTGCGGTTACGGGCTGCTGAGAAAGTGAGCGGGGTCCGGCGGGGCGGCCCCGGGACCTCCTCTGCTTTTCCGAGCTTTTTAAAATTTTCCGGAACGAGCCCTAAAAAGGGCAGGCGGGGCGGGGCCGGATCCTCGCCTTTTTAGGACAAGGGCCCCGCCACCGGAATACCCCCCTGGGCGGCGCGGCGGGCGGCGGCGGGGCGCTGCCGGCGCGGCGGGGGCTGAGCGGGGCCGGGGCGGGTCGGGGCCGCCCCCGCGGGGCGCGGAGCGCGGGGAGGGAGGGGGGCTCGGGGCGGGCGCGGGGCGGCGGGTCCCGCACGCGGGCGCTCACGTGACCGCCGGGCCCCGTTCCTCAGTCCTTATATGGGCAGTGACGTCCCGGGCATTCAGGGGGCCCCCATAAATACTTACCGCCAGACTTGTCCTCCAGCGCGAGCTGCGGCGGGAGCGCGGCTCTCCCGGGGCACCGCACCGCCGCGACGGGGCGGCCGCCCGCCCGCCCGCACATGCCTCCCCGCGCGCCGCGCCGGCTCCCCGCGGTCCCCCCGCGCCGGTAGTGGGAGGCAGGGGGAAGCGCCCCCTCCTCTCTCTCCCCTCCCCGCCCCGAGCGCACACCGCCGGCCGGGAGCGCCGCTCCCCCGGCCGCCCCGCTGTCCCCATGATGACCGCCAAGGCGGTGGACAAGATCCCGGTGACCCTCGGCGGGTTTGTGCACCAGCTCCCCGAGGGCATTTACCCCGCGGATGACATCTCCGCCGCGCTGCCAACTTCGGTCGCGATCTTCCCCAATGCCGACCTGGCAGGGCCGTTTGACCAGATGAGCGGTGTGGCAGGAGGTAAGCGGAGCCCGCGCGGCCGCGCAGGTGCGGGCCGGGTCGCCCGCGGAGGGCGGCGGAGCCACGGGGCGGGCGGGCGGGGGGCGGACAGGGACGGGGGCCGCGGCCCCCCGGGGCTCGCCCGCCGCCCGGCCGGGGTCCCCGGCGCCCCTCGCGGCAGCCCTGCCTCCGCGCCCTGCTCGGGTGAAAAGTTGGGGCCGGCGCGGAGCCCCCGCAGCCGGAGCGCAACATGTGCGCGCCGCAGCCCCGCGCCGGGCCGGGCGGCGACCGAGACCGGTGCCGGGCCGCCCGGCGGGTGGCGGCGCGGAGGGCTGACTGGCTTCTTGCCCCTGCAGACGGCATGATCAACGTGGACATGGGCGACAAGCGGGCCCTGGACCTACCCTACGGCGGCGGCTTCGCGCCCAGCGCCCCGGCCTCCCGCAACCAGACCTTCACCTACATGGGCAAATTCTCCATCGACCCGCAGTACCCCGGCGCCGGCTGCTACCCCGAGGGCATCATCAACATCGTGAGCGCGGGGATCCTGCAGGGGGTCAGCACGCCCTCCTCCGCCGCCTCCTCCGCCGCCTCCGCCGCCTCCTCCGCCTCCTCCTCGGCCACCGCCGCCTCCGCCGCCTCCGCCGCCTCCCCCAACCCGCTGGCCGGGGCCCTCGGCTGCACCATGGCGCAGGGCCAGCCGGCCGACCTGGAGCACCTCTACTCGCCGCCGCCGCCGCCCTACTCGGGCGGCGGCGACCTGTACCCGCAGGACCCCTCCTCGGCCTTCCTGCCCGCCGCCGGCGGCGGGGCGCTGCCTTTCCCCCCGCCGCCCTCCTACCCCTCCCCGAAGGCGGCGGCGGCCGACGGCGGGCTCTTCACCATGATCCCCGAGTACGGCGGCTTCTTCCCGCCGCCCCAGTGCCAGCGGGAGCTGCACGCCGGTCCCGACCGCAAGCCCTTCCCCTGCCCCCTCGACTCGCTCCGCGTCCCGCCGCCCCTCACGCCGCTCTCCACCATCCGCAACTTCACCATGGGGGCGCCCCCGGCGGGCGCCGCCCCCGGCAGTGCTCCCGGCGGCGGCGGCGGGGGCGAGGGCGCGGGCGCCCGGCTGCCCGCCGGCGCCTACAGCCCGCACCACCTGCCGCTGCGGCCCATCCTGCGGCCCCGCAAGTACCCCAACCGGCCCAGCAAGACGCCGGTCCACGAGCGGCCCTACCCCTGCCCCGCCGAGGGCTGCGACCGCCGCTTCTCCCGCTCCGACGAGCTCACCCGGCACATCCGCATCCACACGGGCCACAAGCCCTTCCAGTGCCGCATCTGCATGCGGAACTTCAGCCGCAGCGACCACCTCACCACCCACATCCGCACGCACACCGGCGAGAAGCCCTTCGCCTGCGACTTCTGCGGCAGGAAGTTCGCCCGCTCCGACGAGAGGAAGCGGCACACCAAGATCCACCTGCGCCAGAAGGAGCGGAAAGGAGCCGCCGCTGCCGCCGCCGCCGCCGCCGCCGGCGGGTGCCCGCAGCCCGGCGGCGGGAGCGGCGCCGCCGCCCTGGCCCCCTGCGCGGCGCGGACGCGGACGCCCTGACGGCGCGGGGCGCGCAGGAGCCAGCGCTGAGCCGCCGCCGAGCGCGGCGGGGCGCGGAGCCCGGCGGGGCGCGATGAGCACCTGGCGGCGCCGCGGGGCTCCCCCGGGCCGGAGCGGGCCGGGGCGGGCCGGGCCGGGCCGGCGGGTGTACATAGGGGCTGCGGCGGGAGGATGGATGCATGCAGTGCCGTCGTGGTGAGGTGTCCTTGGTGCCTTGTGTGGTGTAGAGCCCGGTCCCCTGTCTGCATGTGGGGGGGTGCCTTACCGATCCGCTCCGACGACAGCGGCGACACCGAGACCGGAAAGTTTTCCCTCCCTGGTTTTAGTATGGCTGTACATTTCTGCCTATTAATATTGGGATTTTTTTTTTTTTTTAGAGACTATATTTTTGTACGCACTGGTTTGGGGTTTTGGTTTTGTTTTGGTTTGGTTTTTTGGTTTTTTTTTTCCTTTCCTTTTGGTGACTTAAAAGTGTTACGTTTGTAGTAGGACTTGGGACGGGATGTAAATACTCTGGCTGGAACCGACACCCGTTGTCTGCCGGGACCCGGCGCGCAGCAGATAACACGAATAATGCACAACCACTAACGGGAGCTGGAAGGAGAGAGGGTTTCTTTCTGGCCACTCTGTAAATAAACTTTTCGACAATAGGGTCGGTGCTTACAACGTTTATAAAAGACGACAAATAAATCTCTTAATTATGCTAAATTGGCACCTTTGTTTCCGTAGGTTCCCTGGCCCGGCCCGGGGGAGGGGGTGCCTCCCGCCCGTCCCCGGGCCGCGCCGGGCGCCGGCGGCGGGGGGCTGCGGGGCAGCCCGGCCCGGCCCGGGCGCCGCTGGGTACAGCGCACCGCCTCGGCGTGGAAAACCAGCGTCCGCGGCCCCGGCGTACAAACACTCGCTCTCGGGCGCGGGGATTTCCCTCGGAGACGACACACGGGCTAATATTAACCGGGGAGCGGGGTGGGTTTTTTTGACTCACTTTCTGTTTTGTTCCGCGGTTACGATCCGCCCCGGGCAACCTCCCCGAGTGGGCTCCGGAAAAGCGGGTACCGCCGCCCCGACGGCCGCCGCTCGGGGAAAGCGGCTCCCGGCGGCGCGGGGCTCCGCGGGGGCCCGGGGGCGGCGGCGCTCACCCCCGCGGCACAGCCGGGCTTTTTCTGCTGAACCCATCGGGCCACAACATCGCACTTTTTTAACCTATTTTTATTACTGTTTTTAAGATGTTATCCCGGCCTGGCCCCGCAGGGCCCACGCTCCAGTCCTGCTGTCGGTGCACGGCCGTACCGGCCCCGTGGGCTTGCCCCACTGCCACAGAGATCCCCGGTACAGCCCGCACCGCACAGGATGGACCACCCCGCTAACGCCACAGCCCGACACCGAGGGAGTGGAGGCAAAACCCTTGCCCAGCCGCTTCCAGCCTCTGCTTGCCGCGGTGCCGGGTCCCGCTGCGCAAAGCCCCGGTGGCGCCTGCCTTTTCTGCCTGAAACGCCCTGCTCCCTGTCTCCTGGAACTGGCGCTGGCTTTTGGAGCGGCTGCTCTTTGCTTGGGAAAGGCGGTCAGTGGTAGCTGAAGCGATGTGCCTGGTTTTGAATTGGACATGAAGCAGGCTTCCAAAGCCAGGCACGGACCAGTCTGTGTGGGATGGAGAAGCCACGGAGCAAGGCCAGCTCCAGAGCCGCCATGCTCACCACCCCGCCATCCACCTTAGCGGCACAAGTAAGCCTTTGCCTCTCCTGCTGTGTCTGTCGGCGGGTTGCAGCTTCGCCACCTGATCCCGTGTGCTCCTGGCCCCTGAAAGAGACCACGGCCTGCTGCTGGAGGGATGTCACGCGGGAGCGCAACTCCATGGGAGCCGTGGCCGCCTCGATCAGCATCGGTGGGCTGCGGTACGGGGAGGTGGACAGGGATCCGGTGCTCTCAGCCTGCTCAGGGCTCCTGGAGGTACTGCCATGGCCTCAGAAAACTGCAGCTCGATCGCAGCCAGAGTGTTGTGAGCAGAATTGGGATCTCAGCTACCCAGGCGCACAATCTGAGGCTCTGCTTGCAGTCTCCCCAACTACTGTCTGCAGCCATGCTACAAGGTTAAAACCCTAGTCAAAAGCAAAACAAGATGAACAACAGCTGACGACCAGCATACAGCTACAAGAAAACCTTACATCGTGTAATAGTATGAGCAGTCTTAAATCTGTGCCTTTGCCTTACAGTAACAGCCAGCTTCAAAAGTGGCAATACCGCATGTGCCTGGATCTGTCTGCAGGGCGCCGGTGGAAGACGCAGGCTGAGAACCCAGCGTTAAGCATTGCCTTTCAAAGAAAGGCCAGTCGGACAATTCAGACTGTTAGGCAAAAGAAACTTGTGCTCTGTACCATACTTGGTTCAAGACTGTCATACTTGTGAAGGAAAGTAATGACTGGTCAGTGGTGAGATAACCTGTATTTATTCTATAATTCAGCAATAACAGTAATTTTGCTGTTGTGAAAACACAATAACCAGACTGCAGAGAGAAGGAATGGCATTACAGACTTAAACCTTCTGCTTACAGATAACCAGAACGTAGGGAGTAAGTTTCAAATACTGAGTAAGCAAGAAGTTACACAAAGAAGCTTTTCTTCAATGCCTCTCAGGTTTCCTTTCCTATTCTTCCTGGCTTTAATTCTTTGATGCTAACACCTTTATTAAAAAAAAAAGGTTTTGCCACGATTGTTAACAGCACTCCGCAGTGTAAGGGACCATGCTGTCCTCTATGGAAAGATGCATTAAAGCCCTATCCCATTAAACATCTCGACTAGGTTTTACACATGGAGAGAAAAAGTTTAAAACCAAGCAGAAAGACCTAAGGGGAGGATAGAGCAGATGAGATTAAAAAATGCTCTCTGTCGCAGTTTGTTTTTCCAGTACAGCTGTTTGCATGCACCACACTATCTTCTTTGTAGAC
The DNA here is from genome assembly GCA_009819775.1 of Phoenicopterus ruber ruber. Taxonomy (NCBI): domain Eukaryota; kingdom Metazoa; phylum Chordata; class Aves; order Phoenicopteriformes; family Phoenicopteridae; genus Phoenicopterus; species Phoenicopterus ruber. The sequence continues at coordinate 6,926,892 of CM020221.1, forward strand.
TTCCAAAAAAGGATGATGGTCTTCATTAGCATCGGAGAGAGTCAGAAACAGGCTGTAACACAGGGAGGCATTGCGTTGTAGTTCGATAGAGAATTGTTGCACGTTAACTAACGCTAAGCTGCAGGGAAATTCCAGGAAAAACAGGTAAGCCAGCTGCAGAAATATCAGACACTTTAAAGTGCTGTAAGAATAAATGGAAATCACCTGAAATAATTTCCACCAATTTTTCCTTGCAAAATAATTTATCTGTGCATGCATAATGCTGACTGTATTTTACATTCGTTCTTTCGCAGGCCAAAAAAAAAAAAAAAAGCAATGCCGTATCAGAATCATTTAAGAATTCACACATACAAGCCACTGTACAGGAAAAACAAGTCTGCTTTTATAAATACACAAAGAAAAATTAAAGCCAGTTGTGGAATGATTTCTGGAGCAGGTTGGTACATCACTTAGGAGGTTGGTAAGTCGTGCTTTCTTATTCAAATTCCCACATCACGACCAAGAGGGCCAAGGCTGCCCGGCCTGGGTTTGTGGTACGAAGCGTGTGTTAGGATGAACGGGTGCGAGACCAGTCCCTGCAGTGCAGACGGAGTATTTCACCTATAGAAAAAGTTTCTCCCTTGTTAGAAAGATCGCATCCCCTGCCGTGGACAAACTGCATCTCCAGACTGCTTTCATCATAGCAAGGCAAAATTCACGGTGTCTCTTCTATGCTACGTTTATTTAAAAGCCTTATGAAAAAGTAGTCTTTATAAATAGTATAAAGAGGGAAACTGCAAGGCTTCAAAAGCCCAAAGCGTCACTTGTCCATATAAAAACACAGACCACACTTTAAAGAGAAGACATCAGGTCAAATCTTATCTGTAGCTAGGGTATGCACGCTGCTGTATATATAGGGTTTGCAAATACGTCGTGTTTCTAGAATAGCTTCCACGTCGCAACAGTGGATAGTTGGTTTTTCTCTTAAGATGCCCACAGTTTCCGCTACTCTCCACCACTGCTGCATGAGAGGTTCCAAGCGAGGTTAATTAGCAGCTGACTAGTCTCCTTCTCCTAGCCGAAGGAAATATGCATAGACATACTCTGTAATTCTTAGTTGCAATAGCGAGATCTTCTATGCAACGCTTTAAAGACCTGTTAAAAAGTAGTTCTGAACCTGAAAGTGTCCCTTCGGAGGGGGAATTCCCTTAACTACAGCCCTGGGGATCACTGGCATTTACTGGAGGAGCATGTCCTGGCTCAGGAGTTGTTCTGGGCTTGGTTTTTTGCTAGCAGGGTACAGCTCTTGTTGAAGCTCGCTCTGGAGATGGAGTCCCCAAAGGCTGCAGCCAGACCAGCCGCCTCCCTGGGCTGGGTGGGCACGCTCCGCCGGCCCACCGGTGCCAGCCGGCTCTGGCAGTGGGAGCCCCGCCGGGGGAAAGTCAGGGCGCCTCGCGACAATTCTTATTGCATTTACTCTCCCTGCCGGAGCCCAATCCCCCCTTGCTGACGCGCGGCTCCAACTATTTACACAGGATGCTGGATGATTTTCCCCCAACCATTCAGTTGAGCAGAAGTTTAACCGTGCTACTCAGCCACATCAGCCCAAAGGAAATAAACACACTCTGGCGCTTTATTGCCCCCGACTCGCCGAGCCAGGCGGGCTTGTGGAAAGAGGGAGTCTTTGACTCGCAGCGCTCCCGAGGAGCCCCGGCCAGCACCCGCGGTCCCCCCGGCCGGACACGGGACACCGGGCAGAGCGCAGCCGTGGTTCCGGCGGTGCTGGCCGCCGGGGCCGGGGCTGGAGCGGCTCCGGCAGGCCGGTCCGTGAGGCGGGGCCAGGGAGAAGGCCGGCCGGGCGGGGGGCGGCGAGCGGCGGGCTCCCACAAACCGTCCCAACGGCCGCCGCCGGGTCCAGGCCGCCGCCGCCTCAGAGGCAGACGCGGGGCCCGGGGTAGGGCTCGCCCCCGCACCAGAAGTCGGAGGCCTGCGGGGTCTCCATCAGCCACACCTCCCGCGGCAGCCCGGGCGGCTCGGCGCCCGCCGGCGGCCCCTCCAGCAGGCGGTAGTAGTGGCAGTCCCGGCCGTGCTGGGGGTCGTAGGGCGGCGCCAGGATGTCGAGGAAGGCGGCGGGCCCGTCCACGGCGTCGATCTGGTGGAGGTTGTCGGTGTGCGGCGAGAGCAGGCAGGGCGGGGAGGCCGGCGTGTAGTGTTGGCGGGAGCGGAACAAGGCGCGGTGACAGGGCCCGGTGGCGGCGGCGGGCGGCGGGGCGGCGGCGGCGGGGGGCAGCGTGTCCATGCAGGCGATGCGCAGCGTGCCGTAGAGCACCTTCAGCATGCCGTTCATGCCCGGGTGGTCGTGCAGCGGGATGCAGGCGCCGCTCCGCAGCAGGAACACGCCCATGCTGAAGCTCTCCGTCTCGCAGATGTGCATGTAGCTGACGGGCGGCACCACGCCGGCCCACGGCAGCCCCCCGCCCGCCGCCGCCGCCGCCGCTGCCGACGGCCCCCGCGGCGACAAGTGCAAGTCCTCGGCGCGCACCTCGTCCAGCAGCTGCTGCAGCCGGTGCAGGTTCTCCCCGAAGGCCGGCCCCGCCGGGCTGCGGAAGGTGATCCGCGCCTGCCGCGCCACCCGCTGGATCAGGGAGGCCATGTTGTCCCGGGGCATGGCGGCGCCCGACCCGGCCCCGCCGCGCCCGGCCGCGGCAGGCGGTCCCGTCGCCGCTTCCGCCTCCTCCCTCCTCCCCCTGCCCCCGCCGCGCAGGCGCGCCCGCGCCGCCGTGCACCACGGGGCTCGTAGTCCTGCCCGCCGCCAGCGCCGCCGTCCCGCCGCGGCCTCGCGCCGCCCCACAACCCCCGCCGCTCCCCAGGGTCCCGCGGGGGCGCGGAGCCGGAGCCGGGGGCGGCGGGGCGGCCCGGCGGCGCGGAGCCGGGGGTGGTGGGCGACGGGGGCGGAGGGAGGAGGACGGAGGACTACGGCTCCCAGCAGGGCCGGCGGAGGTGAGTGGCCGGCGGGGGCTGCGCCTCGCGGGGCGGCGTGCAAGGGGCGGTGGGGCCGGCCGGCTCCCTGAGGCGTGCGGCGGCGCCGCCTGCGGCCGCCATCTTAGCGCCGCGGGGGGTGAGGCGAGGCGAGGCGTGCGGGAGAGAGCCGCTGCCCCGGGAAGCGCCCTCCGCAGCCCCGGTCCCCCGTGGCGGGGCGCTGAGGGACAGCGGCGGGGCGGCGATGCCCACCGGTTGCGGGGGCCCGGGCACAGGCACGGCCCCGCTCCCGGCGGGCAGGCGGTCTCGCCCGCGCGGGGGTCTGGGCAGTGGGCCTGCCTGCCGGGGATGGGGAAGCCATAGTAATAAACAAAGTTCCCGTGGCGCGTTTTCTCCCTGTAGCTGTGGGAGGGCGAGGAGAAGGCGGAGGAGGAACTTTTTGCTTGGCTTTACTTCAGCCCTGTAAAACAGCACGGTAGCGCAAGTACGGTGTCATGGACGTATAACGGACTATGTAAACAGTTTATTTTTGATCATTAATTGCTTGTTACAGCTAAGCCATTTTGGCAAATGTATTGGATTTCAACTTACTTTCTGATACTGCTTTTCCCACTGGAGTATTGGATTGAGGTCTTGCTGTACGGCATGTGCTGTCCTTGGTGTGTCTCATTGTCACTTTTGAGTGTGATTGTATCTGAATTCATTATCTTTAACCACAGATGAACATCGAACGAGCACATGAAGTTCCAGATGCTGATCCTCAGAGAATCCACGTGTGACAGAAAGGATGGATTATCTTTTGGCTCAGTTCCAGCCTGCTGGAGCCTGTGTGTGGTTGTTTCAGGCTGATGTACAAAAAGGGTACAGCATTTATTCTGCCAGGACATTACATGCAACGTTTTATTTCATTTATATATCTGTGGCAACGATCCTATTACCTTCTTTCTAATCTGCATGACTGCGAGTAGCAGATCACGCCTAGAGAATACTGTGGGTTTGAAGTCAGAAATTAACCTGTTAGGATTTGTTAAACAAAGGTAGGCTCTGATCACAAAAATATACAGGCTCATACCACCTTGAGTTCAATTATTTAAGAAGCTGTTCAGCACCTAAGTACCATGGTAGGTCTTGGCCCAGCTGGTTAGGATTCTGAAAAACAGCTGAATGATAATTATCAAATCGGACTCCAGTGGCTGCAGCCCACCAAGGTAAAAAAAATCATTTATAAACAAGGTAAACCAATGTGTTTTCTTGATTAAAGGCAAATTCAAGTCTTAAGATATGCATTAAACTTAAGTAAGATATATGTGGCCTTATAGTATTCTTACATATTATACATGAATCAGAAATAACTGTACATGAGTCAGAAATACAGATGTTGCGGGCATGTGATGACCCAGTAGAGGATGAAATACTGATACTGTAAAGAAAGATCAGTGACTTGAATCTCTCTTCCCAAACCTATTTCCCTCCCTCTATAAATAAGTTTGGTGCACAGAATGCGAATTTAAGTCACGGCATTATTGCTTCCTTGTCATAGAGGAGGGTGTTCATTCAAGTTGCTGCTGTTGAGTTCCACTTGAAGCTACAAAGCATTGCAATCTTCAGCCGTTTTATGTTCACACACTGATGTTTTAAGTCAGTTCTGTCTCCAGTGCAAGTGTTGGGAGCACAGGGTGAAGGTCAGGCGAGTGTTTCTATAGCTGGCAGGAACAGGTCTGCATGGCAGCATGCTGAGGAGGCAGATGTCTTGAGTTGAGAGGTAGAGTCTTTAATGGCCCCTTAGCCTTTCTGCGTTGGAGTGAACTGCTGAGGACACTGACAGTCTCACCACTGCTGCGCTGAGTGGCAACTGGCGTTTTGTCAGAAGCCAAGGGATTTGGAAGGCTCCATGTTCAGTGTGCTCTTCTATTCAGTCCCCTTCTGCAGGGACAGTCAATTTAATTATGGAGGTATGGACTGGAATTTTTGGCAGTTATCAGTGTTGATGGTAAATTATATCTCTATTGGCTTAAGCTATCTATTTGTGTCCTGCCTCAGCAATTACATTTTATGCTTGCAAGTGATTGCTTGAATGCTCACTTTTGAACACGCAGGTTCTTTTTCTATGCAGCGCAAAAATAAGCTGTTTAGTGGAAACAAATGCTTGTTATTGGTAGGACATTTTGCGCTTGGAGTAACATGCAGTTGTAAGGAAAGATCAGCATGGAAAACCAGGATCCCTGATCTTGATGCGCTGGGTGATACTAGGGGAGTTACTTGACCCTTTTAGCGCTTATCACTCTGTAAACCATGAATCACACGTCCTGTGTACAAGGATGTTTATTAAGATTTTAAGAACATCTTTATGTGAACATTCCCGGTGCCATGTTATGTTGGTGATAAGGTTTATATTTTGCATAATTGATGACCTTATGATCCTCAAGGTTTTTAACTACTGTATTGATTTCCATTTCTAACAGATACAGATAAAAATATGTCCTTGGCACTTAACATTCCAGTTAAATGCTATATCACTGCCACATTTTCAGTGCAATAATATTAAAAAACAACAATAACAAAAACAAACCCCCAAAAACAAAAATCCCCAAACCAAAAAACCCCCCCCCAAAACAACCTCAAAAGAAAAGCAAGCTGTCCAGCCAACTGACAATTAAATTGATGTGTTTTTTCTTCTGAAAGGCCATTTTCTTAGCTGGCCTCCACCATCTTGAGTGCATGCGAAGAAAAAAAAAAATCATGGTGTAGTTGCTTGGCTGGGTTATGAGTCTGCTTTGTGTCAGTGATGCAATGGCCAAAGTTCAGCCCGGTGGTTTTATGATACAACCAGTGTGAGGGAGGTCAGGTGTAGGTTACGGTTTTGATCTCCGGCTGTGTTTGTTTTTTCCCTACACGCAGAAAGAGAATGTGTTGAGAAGTGTTACAGCTATTTTCTCTTGCCCCTCCCCCCCCCTTCTAGGCTCCTCTCCTTTCTACCTGAACTCTTCTGTGGGATCGACAGTTTTTCAGCTTCTCGCTTCTTTGTTTCTGTTACGTATTACAGTTCCCCCCAAGTTTGTGAAATATCCCTTGCTCATTTTCACTTTCTTCTAGGGGTTGCTTCCCAGATCATCTTAATTTGGTTTGAGAAGTTAGAATTACCTGTAACCATCAGGTAAAACAACAGTCTTGAATGGACAGAAATGACAGCTGCCTGCTTAAAAGGTCAGTTGTTAGCTGTAATTAAATGTTGTGTCATGACACTAGAATATTTTAGAAGGTGTAGAACTTGGACAGGCAGTACAGAAACCATCCTCGGTTATAATGTTGCTGACAGCTGCAGATGTGTGTTTACATAGGACAAAAAATAAGAATCTATGTCAAAGAACATCTTTTTTTGCACTGTTCCTGCCACTGGTTCTGCAAGGGGGGGGTGGGTGTGTATATATATATATTTTTTTATTTTTTTTTTTATAGTTACCACCAATCAAGGAGATAGATATGAATGCTAGCCAAACATGATTCAGATGAGAACAAGACTAAAAAGAGAGAAGACAAACACCGTGTCTGTAATATTTGCTGTCTCTCCAGTAATGGCTTATGTAAAAGAAAGTTGGTTATCAATTATTCATCAGAGAATTTATGTATCAGTAGAAACACAGAGAAATGCTAGATATAACTGTGCTGAAATCAAAAGGGGAATTAGGTTCATATATATACCAAACTTCAAGCAGATCTGTGTAACATTAAGACTCCCACCCACCTTTACCACTTCTTTACTGACACACATCCTGTATTCCATTAACCACGTAATTCACCCGTTGCTGCACTCTTCATTTGTTGTAGCCTCTCAGTTAAATGCACTATTTCTATATAAAGCACATAATTAATGAGTTTTATTGACAGTTTGCTACTGAACAGCCTAGAGCAGGAGGTGGAGTGACTCAGAGTAGGAAAGGCTGTGCAGCATGCAACTCCCTGGGCATGAATTTGCAGAGATAATGAGCCTCATTCTGATCTTCTGAGTTTAGCTCCACTGATTTCATGCTTTCCACTGGTGCAGATCAGACCCGTGCTGGCTCTGGCACCGCCCAGGTTAGACTGTGGTGATGGGTGCTGTGAGTTAGTCATGGCCTTGTTCCTTCTGAACTCTCTGACTGTCTAGGGCTGATCCTGGATGTGAGGAAGAAGACGTTTACCAGCGTGGTTAGAAACTGCCCTCCCTTCATGTGCTCCCTTCTTGGCATGTAGTTTGCGGGAAGGCATCTCTGGCCAGAGCTGCTTGTGTGGTGTCACTCTTAGCCGCTGCAGCTGTGGAGCTGCATGATACTTTCCCCAGTTGCATGCAGCCCTGACAAAAAATAGAGAGAGAGGGAGAAATCCCTTAATGGTTGTGCAAAGACTTACTACTTGACTTTTCTAACTTTTTCGTGTATCTTTAATGTTTTCTAAAGATAATCTGATTATATAATCTGGGGAAAATATGTTCTTTATGTCTAAAACTTAAAAATACATTCAAGAATCTTGTTGAAGTGTCCACAATCCTGAGTGCTCGGATACAGGCAGGAAGGTAAAAAAAGATTTTTTTTGATAACTACTGAGATGAAAGAAACCCACAGCTCAATTTGCAAGTGTAATTCTGAGTCCACAAAAAGCTGTATTATCACTCTTATTACTGGCATAACTTTCTAAATAAAATATCAACAGGAATGCGTATGGATACTATGTTATGAAGAATGTAATTATAAATAAATGAGAATAATTGATTAAAGTGGTTAATCTTATAATGTGCGGAAGCCTGTAATTTGGACCATCACTTCTAGTCTTTTAACTGACAGCAGAAAAGACACAGTTAAAGATGTGGTATGTTTACTTGTGATTTCTTCCCTGCATATCTTTATCTTTGGTTGTATTAAAATCGTTTGATATTTGATATCTTACATAAGTGCATTCAAAAGCAGCAAAATGCACAGAAGTCATTTATCATTTTATTGATACAAGTTACTGTTAATTTAAATGCTGACACTACCTGTTGGGAAAGTTGAAATCTGTTTCCTCGGATAGTTGGTACAGACTGAAAGTCATACGTGACTGTAGTCCTGATGCTTTATTAGCACGAGGGGTTTGTCTCCTCCCTGGAAGGTCCTGGCTAGCCACGAAGTGGAGCACCCGGAGTCCGTCCTGCTGTCATGGGCAGCAAGTGTGGGGCGCTGTGCTGCACCCCCTGCCGCTCCGGGTGTGCCAGGCAGGAGCCACGCGGTGCTCGCACCAGGCAGTTCCTCGGGCTCAGAGCGTGGCTCTCCACCATTTTTGAATTCACTTCCCTGTAGGTCCTTTGAATTCTGTCACTGGCTGCCAGACCTGTAAGGCCCCTCTGGCTCCATTACATCAGTGCTGAACTCCCCTTGTTTTTTTTCCTCTCTCTGTTACTTTTTCAGAGAATCCCGAGGGTCCCGTTTGGTCGCTCAGTGGGAGAGCGGAGGGTGGGAGAAAGCTTGCGAGGTCACCTCTGTTTGGAAGCAGCTCCCTTGGCCTTCAGCCCTCCCCTCAGCAGCTGGCTTTCGAATGGCAAGAGAAGGTTTTGTTGATGCGACCCAGGGGAAAGGCCCGCTTAGCGTACGAAGGCTCTACAGAGTCCTTGTTGTCGGGCAGCGATGAGGAAAGCTGCTCCCTTGCAGGGAAAGCCTTATGTTTCTCTCTCTGTGCATGTCTGTTCTCTCCCATTATCACTGACTTCAGTGCCATATTTACTTTTGCCTGCTTTGAGATAGGTGCGGTATATAAGCACTTTTGTACTAGGGTCGGGTGTGATTCTGCTCTGTTGGAGTCTGAGAGTTGGGAGTAGATAGTTTACTGACTCTGGGGTCCCAGAGGGTGTGAGGTGTGGGTCTGCCACTGCTTGTGCTACACTAAGTAGTGATCACACACCAAATTTTAGGCAACCTTACTAGCAAGGTCTAAAGTAATCCTGGTTTTGTGGCTTAAAGAGTTCCTGCTCTGCAGCTGAGTGACTGTAACCTGCTTGGTGCTCACTCTTAGCCTTCCCTCACTGCCAAAAATGCTTTAGCACAGACTATCTTTAAGCTAAGCCTTTCTTTTTCGCAACCGTGAGCGAGGACTGGGTACGGTCGTCACACAGGTGATAAGCAGTAACGTATGAAGCCGTAGTAACTTGACTGCCTTTGGTTACACATCTGGGCTGTAACACATTATTGTAAGAATCTCCTTTCAGCAAGAGAGAACTTTTTTCATTTCTTAAAGATTTGGGATCAAATTTATCCCAGTGGAGATCTAGACAGGGTTAATCAATACTGCTAAATTTAAGAAGGAAAGAATAAGTAATTTTTAAGGAATAGCCAAGGAACGTTTTTCTGTTTTAAATAAATAAGATACATTTTTTCATGGGAAGAGTTAGTGTTCAACAGAAAAAGAGGTGAACGGTAAAATTTAGCGGGTGAGGTATTTAGTGGGAGAGGGAAATTTCTTTCAATGTTTTCAGGTGTTTGTAATGCTTAGTTTAATCGGTAAATCCTGTAAAATCCTTCTTTGTCCCATAGGTAAAGGATCCATATTAAACTTGAGGCCTCTGGGAGGAGGAAGGAAGTTTTATGCAAGTATTTGAACACGGGAGGTGGACTGAGGGAAGCAGAAGAAAAAGGCCAGGACCCACAAGACTGTTACAGCTGCCCACAGAGCAGTATTGATCTCTATGAGTTGTGATTATCAACTGGGATTTGACTACTTCAAAGACAAAAGTATTAAAATACAAGAACATCAATTAGAAAATGTTGGCAATTAGTAGAGGGAAATGTTGAGGAAAAAGAGAAGGAAGGAAGAGATGCCAGTGTGGATGAAATGTCAGTGAAAGAGGTCAGGGGGATGTTCCAGAGAAACAGCACGCTTCTCTGACTCCGAGGTGAGTTGATATTTGAACGTGCAGGGAATGAGGAAAGGAGGGAACAGGGCAGTTTGTTTTCCATGACATGCAGTTTTGGAATGAATGACTGTTAAAGGGAACATACAAAGGCATTTGGAAAATCTATGTTATATGTAGACTAGGTTTTGAAGTATGGATTGAAATGATGATATAAAAAATTTTAGTTCCTTTGAAAATGAAGAAAGTGATTTTAATGATGTCTGAGGAGAAGGTGAAAAGTCACAAGTTTGGAAATGACAAATGCTTGCCAGAGCAATGAATGTGACCTTCGCTAGCTACGCTGTACTACTCAGAGTATTTACATGACCATGTGCTCTTTTTCAGTTAGAAGAATATACTTGTCAGTAACATACCGTTTCTGCACTCTGCTACAGTGTGCACGGGTATGTCTTCACATGCTTGATGAAAAAACCCAAATGTTACCAAGGTATAAAGGGAAATTAGCTCAGATATTTAGTATCTAGATTTTACTTTTGCATTTCACAGCATGGTAGCAAAAACGTGGCAGATTTTTCTTAGAAAATTAGGATGCATTCCAGCAGAAACTGATGCATAGATTCAGCTTTTTCCTGAAAAATAGCTTCCACTATTCCTCATAGCTAAGTACTTAGAGCTTGCAGGATCAGGGCCTAACAAGCCACACATCCTTCTTACTGTTTGTTTTTTTTTTTTTTTCCTCCAGGAAAACAAAACTCTCCATGTTAAAATGATTGGAAATTGAACTTAGAGGCATCTAGCATGTGATTACTTTTTATAGACAGGATTTTCTTCGTAGCTGAATTGAACTGAGTCTTTTTTTTCTCCCAAACCAGATGGTAAGTGATTCAGTACTTCTAGCAGTAGAAAAATGATTTGTTTTCTTTCCTTAGTAGTTGGTGTGAATGTACTTTTCTTTATCTATTTACATATTATGTAAACACACTTTACCAACATTTATGTGCATAGTTTACAGTCCTAATCCTGCAGAGAGCCCTGTATAGGCAAGGCCTTGCACATAGAAGGTGTTGACATTCCTTACAGAGAGCTATTTGGATGGAACTCATGGCAGGTTTGTAACTGTATTTGTATTTTTATGTATACACTTAAATTTATGACACTATATGAGGATGCCAACAGACCCATAAGTCCACAAAACAGTTCAGTAACTTTGCGCACTTTACTTTTTTCCACCTAACAAAGTCTCTGGGGATGCCCTTGATCTCTTCTGCTGTCATCCTTGTGACTTTTGAGTTAAAGCTAAAAGCTTTATCCTTACCGTAGAGTGTGGGGGCAAGTTCTTCCTGCTGTGCAGGGGAGCAAGGGCCTCATTCATGTGACCTTTTGGACTTGTGCTGATGCTATCAGGGGGACTTTGGAAGGGATTCCAGTAATGATAAGAAATATTTGAGGGAGTACTAAAAAAACTTCTTTTACATGTGTACCTGATTTCTCAAGATTATCTCCATCTATGTTTGTGTGTGTATATACAGTGTTAAAACTGAATGCTAAATGCAGCATTTTTCCTTGTTTTCTGCTGAATAAAACATACATGTAAACCATATATATGCCGTGTCAGCATATGGATATTTGAGGCAGAACAGAAGGATCTGAAGCTGATAGTAGACTATATTATAGGGAAATAGTATGTTATAGTGTCCAGCCACTGATTCCTTATACAAGAAGGTACAAGCAAGGTTGCCCAAGCAGCCTTACAGTTGTCCTTTCCAAGCAGTTAAGAGCTGTTTGTAAATTTGATGTGCTTTTACCCTAGCTTTTGTCTGAGAATTAAAACGTTGAATGCATAGAGTCATACTGCTGCTTTACTGAGATGATAATACTCTACTTCAAAAATAGTGGCCAGTTTCTCTGTTTACAGATCTGGCTGTACACAGTTGGAATGGGATTATCCAATTCTCTTCTTGGTTCTCGCCTCATCTACGCACACTTCAGTTGAGTCACTGGGGTTTTGCGCATGGAGGAGCTGGCCCCTTGCCTTGTTTTCCAGGTTTACCAGAGAGTTGGAACCCAGTTCTTAGCATCTCCCACTTGAAAAATGTGACAATCTTCTACTTCTGTGAACTCTAGTAGGGGGAAAAAAAGAAACGTGAATTAGCATCAGAAATACTGTGCTGTGACATGTCAAGTTTTTCCCCTCAACTAAATTATTCAGTGGAAGGGTGACAGAAGAGGGCCCTTGAAACTAGCACTGTTTTTTTGACATGGGTCAGTAGTCAAGCTGGGGTGACTCACTGCGCCTTGTATTTGTGTAATAAATTACTTTTCCCTTTATGGAAAGGGAAGTGTTTGGGGGAGTTTGCCTCTTGGGCTATGTGGCTGTTGATGTGGTCACACAAGGTGGCAGAAAACTGCGGCTGCGGAAGGACGCATAATCCTGTGAGATGCTGCTGTATGGGATGGCGTGTGAATCCCGTCTGAGGTCAGACTGCCTGCTGGGAGGAACGAGAGCTTGTTTGGCCAGCGCTCTCTGTGTGTTATGTACCAAGGGCTGTACCTCTGGACATACCTCATCACGGTCACTAACAGTCACAGTTTTTGTAACTGGGAATTGCTTTATTACAAGAAGGAAAAGCATAAAGCAGTGCTTACAAACTTCTAAATGCTGTATCTGTAGAAGAGCAGAGCAGTAACTCCTAACTCAGCTGTCGTGGGTGTGCAGGGACAGCGGGATTAAGATTTCTGTTCTCTTAGGCTGTTTCTGTGCGTGCTCTTGCGCTCGTTGTAGTTGCCTCCTGACTAGCAGCAGAGTGCTTGCTTCCCAGTGCCACAGTTCCTGGTGTCCCCCGGCACCCAGCTGCCTGTCCCTCGCTGGCCAGGTGTGGCACAGGGAATGGCACTATGCCTGGGAGCGTGGCAGTGGCTGTGACACATATAGAAAATGAAGGGGGTCCAGGAGAAGTTAAACCAGGTGATCTGTCAGTCAGTGAGAATGAGGAAAGCCTGCCCTCAGTGCGGAGGGTGCTGAAAAAACAGGGCTGGAGACCAGTTATCTGTGACCTCCCCTGAGCCCCAGCGAGTAAATACTGTGGAGAAAACTTGGCTCAGAGCTTTGAGGACTAAGTAATTGCTGGAAGCTCTAGGTTACTTAGGACATAAGCATGCATTTATAAGCACTGGAAGTACTGAAGAGAGTTTCTTCTGGTTTCAGTTAATAATAGGGCACGTTGTGTGCAGTTTGTTTGCTTGATTGGTTCATTTTATTGTGTGTAAATACACTGTAGAAACAATTTTGTCTTTTGTTCAGTGTTACTCAGCTGGCGTGCTTCTTGTAAATCCAGTGAATTAAGGGGAATAAGTAACCTGCTCTGGTCTGTCTGTGAAACAAGGTCCATTTAAAATAAAGGCCCGTGAGGGATACGGTGGGACTGCAGAGGAGTTAGGACGGTGAGCAGAGGAGGCAGCGTGTGCAGCAGAACGGAAACCTCCAGGCCACGTGTGCTGCAGGCACAGCAACTCACTGGCGATGTGAGTTGCCTCAGTGAAAAAGGGATTCTGCTCTCCCACGTGTGGTATGAAACTCAGGCTCCACCGATCTTAGTGGAAATGGCGTGGTTTTGCACTAGGGCAAATGAGAGCAGAATCTGGCCAACTGTTAATAGCTTTTTGTATTTGGGGCTGAAATAAAGTGGCTGTGTATGCAAATAATTGTGCAAGCGGGACTCCTAAGTGACTTATAAAAGAAGAATTCAATATTTAATTGTTGGAAATACAAACTGTTTGGCACAAATCTCCTGGTTTGGCTGAGCTGCACTTGACCTGTGACAGAGAGAGCAAAGGTGATTTTAAGTCCTGGGATCCAAGGGGCCAGTGTGTAATGTAACTCAAGGCAGAGTCGGCGCATTGGCTGCTTTGTAATTACAGATGCTTATTTTGTGTACAAAACCGGTTGATTCATTATCTTTTTTTTTCCCATTATCTCATCTCAATCTTCATGTGTGAATCTGAGCTATTTTACTTCAAGGGGGTGGCATATAACTAGAATTAAAAAAAAAGGGTTTGATAACAAGAAGTTGGTTGTTTTGATATAAAGATGTTCTGATGTAACCAAAATGATAAAATTGGTTAAATCTATGTGCAGAATCTGAAAACTTTGTGGGAAGCCTAACGAGTTGAAAGTAACCTTTCTTTTGCTCTGTCCCCTGCGTTTCTTGCAATATTTTGACCCGTGCCTCAGAACAAGGGTAGTTTAGCTCTTAGAATATAAAAGAGACAATTAGAAGCAGTCACGTTGCTGTAGCTTAACACACTGTCACTCCTCAGCTATGCTTCAGGAACCAGCTGAACTTCGGGAACTCTGCTCTCACACCCTGTGATGATACCTGTTGGCTTAAGCCATCTTCATGTTGTTAAATTCTTAACTTTTGGTGAGATTACCAGAGTTTATCAGCTGTCCTTATGCCTAGAAAAGTCCATCCCCTTCAAACTCCTGAGAGCAGAGAATGTTTTTCCTGAGGCTAGGATTTAAAAATGCTTTCACCTTTCAAAGGGCCTCCAGAATTTGACAAAGTAAATTTTACTTACTCAAACTCTTTTTTTTTTTTTTTTTTCCTTCCCCTTTCCTTCTGTCATGTAAAAGTGACAGTACAAGTGTGGATGGTGTGGAGAGACACCAAATTTTGTTGGGATGTAAGTGTGAGCCCAAAGCTGATGGGGTATATTTGAAAATACTTCCTGGCAAAAGTTGTACTGGCTGGGAATCAGAAGCTTGCATCCAGTTGACATCACTGGAAGATGCACACACAAAGTGAAAGTACTATGTGGCCTTTAAGCTTCTGTTCCTGTGGTACATGAGGTTTTTATACTACACAGAAGAATTGAACCATTCACTTTTCTGAGTAATTGTTGTAAAATGGGTATCTGTGATCTATTCCAGTCTGCTCTGTCTGGGGTATGCCTCCATGACTTCAACGGAGTGTCATGTGTGCACAACAAGGAGGCTCTTTGGATGGAAACACTGTAATGCAGGACTCATTAACTGATGATACTTGATAATTTTTAAAGAGATGAGTACAACAGTTGCTGCTCATCTAGATCATAGAAGTAACTTGAGGGAATATGTTCCCCAAAGTGAAATGTTCTCTAAAATGCTTGCTAACAGGTTACCTATGCTTGTTTACTCCAAAAGCAGTATCTTTTTCTCTAAGCCAAATGGAAAGTTAGATTTTCTTCTTATTTAAGTGTATGAGGAGTAACTGTGAGAATTGTTTGGGTTACATGGATGTTAGGTAAGTGTCACCAGTGGAAAATCGGGCCCAGTGCTTTTTTTGTGTGTTTGGCCAAAGGAAGGGGCATTTCCATTTTCTGCTGCTGATGGAGTTCCCCTATGACCTTGTCTAACATACAGATGGTCTCTCTTGTGCCCTACCACACAGAAAAATCACACAATCAAGTTCTCCGTTTGTGTGTGTCTCTCCTCCCTTTGGCCGTTTGTCCTTTTAGATGGAGGCTCTCTGGGACAGGAGCTGTCGGTCAGCGCGCCAGAGCCTGCGGGCACTGCTGGAATAGAGAGAGCAGCTTTCCTTCCACTCTGCTGTTTGGGTGTGACTGAGGGCTGAGCTGGAAGGTTGGTGGGTGGCTGGCTTGCTTTTCTGGGTGAACCCAGTGAAGCAGATGATCCATCTGCATGAGGAGTCCTGCGCTGCTCTGGCAGGCGCCAAGTGTGGCTGGATATATCAGAAATCCCAGAGCTGCTCAGCTCTAAGCCCTGTCTATGCATCTACAGCAGCAGTCCCCAGGGAGCTGAGGTTACTAGATTGGAGAATGAGTTGCATTAAAAGGCCAGTCCCAGGGGCTTTAGGAGTGATAGCAGAATAAATACTTACAACTTGCTTTCATGTTACGTGGCACAGGACTTGCTCTTCCTTAGAGATGACTTCTCCAGCGCTGCTTGGATGTGCCTGCTGCTCTGTGATTGCTCCTAAAGCCTTGATTTGACAGTAGCCTCTGGTGTGCAGCGGGCCAGCAGAACTGCATAGCAGCAGGCCCACCAGTCTTCCTGCAGAGAGTTAAAGGGGTTTTGGAGAAATTGAGTGATTCAAAAATTCACCACTCTCTTCTCTGGCAGTTCCCTGGATTGGAAGTGTCCCTCGTCTCTGGCACAGCTGGGCAGCAGGCTGGGGAGGAAAGCACCACTGGTTTTATTGTCTTTCAAATGCTTGGGGCTGCTGATGTTAGGTGCTATAAGTGTAGTTTTTCTGCGAGGGGAGTTGTAGGTGAGGGAGAAGCATCGCTATCAGGTGAACTGGAGGGGTAGTACTTTGACCTTTTGGCACACAGGGCAGGCTGAGGAGAAGGAATAAGATTAACAGAAAGAAAATCCTCTTAATCTGGGCGATGTCAGCTTGTCATCGTCAGTTTGATAGTTATGTAGCTGCAAGCCTACTGCTGCCTGCTTTGCAAGGGGCAGATCATTAATAACAAAGCATGGCAGAGTGCAGCATGCTTAGGGCTTTGGGGTGCTGACAAGCTGATACTGCCCAGAATAACTGCAGAGAGCATGGTCATGTCCAACGTGAGTTTTAAGAACTGAAAAAAACCGTTATCCAGTGTGTCACTCTTGGAGACAGCATGTGGCATACATGCTGTAACCTAAAACTCCCTTGCTTTTGCCTCCCCAGCAGCTTCAAACATGCATTCAGCTTCTTAGTGTGAGCCACAAGGTGAGAATCCGCGTAGCACAGGGACTGGAAGAGCTTTGGGGTTCCCTAGGCCAGCTGGATGTGCAGCAGTCCTGGGCCTTTTGACCTGAGAAGCACTGGAGCACCTGGGTAACGGTGCTGGGCAGGGCAAGGGGGTGGAGCAGGCATACTGCTAAGGTGTATAGATCCCTGGCAAGACCGAGAGCCCATTTGGGGATGCGGAGGCAATATTGTGGGTCAGAGAGCGTGGGACTCAGGTAAGGGAATGCGAGAGCCTGCTCACTATATGGCTGCTAAGCAGGGAGCAAGAAAGGATTTTACTGTTTGTGGCTTGAGGGATGGAGCAAAGAGTGATGGATAAGGTAGAGAAGAATCTGGTTGGGCTGTGGAGTAATTGTACAATATACGTAGAGCTTGCAATTTATCCCAGACCAGACTGGAAATGTTCCGGTATTCTTCAGTAGTGCTTACAAGCATCTGATAGTCACCGTGCTGGGCACCTGACTCACTGCCCAGAGCACTGACAGTTTGCCCCCTCTCGTTTGTTATACACACCTGGAGATTTAGTACTTTTCTTTTGGAGAATACAGCACTTTCCTGTCCTGTGAAACAATGCTGCTTTTCTGCCATTCTCATGGTGATGGGGTGTGATGATATCACTTCCTAGTGAGGGGCTGGTGAATCACTTTGTTGGTGTTCATGAATCACTTCTTTGCTACCAGTTTCTGCACAGGTCTTAATATAATTTCCAAAAGCGAAAATCATCATTTCAGAGATCTTTTACTTTTTGTTAAAGAGACAATACTGGAATTACCTCGTTGCATACTGTACTGAACCCAAGCTCCCAGCGTGCTGCAGAAGAGCTCTCCCAAATCTATTTGCGTAGCTGAAGGTATTGCCACCTATCCAATTGATCCCTCCCCGGCAGTGGAGAGCTTGCTCACGGCAGGGTGGGGAGAGGGAGCGCACGCGTTTGTTTCACAGGCTCTGGTGGGTAGTCCAATAACTTAGCTTAACGTTTAAAGCTCTGGTGTAGGTCTGATAACCTCTGGCATGTGAATAGAAGCACTCTGAGCTGTCATGGCTAGGTGTGCAAAGGCTCTTCTGCTGCTTGAGAGCCTCCGATGTTTTATTGCCTGCCTAGGAATTGTAACTGGTTGTTCATCTCCATCAGATTTGCACCTCAAGTGGTTCAAGGAAGGCAGGAAGCAGGACTAAGTAGATCCCTCAGAATTTCCTTGTCAAAGGAGAGAACAGATGGCACGCTGTGGGGTTGTCGAGACAATGTTGAAGGTCTTCCACATGCATCTTCTTATGCATTGGCACAGGGCTTTTTTCTGGGGAAAAAGGAGTTGCACAGGGTGTGAATACAATCTTGTGAGGGTAAAGGCACTTGTGGTTTATTCCTGGCAAAGCCTGAGGCTGCTTTAAAGTCGTCTTTGTGACAGCACTAATCTTCTGGCAACCACAGGGTCAGGGAATTGCACGAGAAGCACAGACGTGCCTTTGCACATTGCCTTGTTTGATGGGCCAAGTGTCCCTCTGTCACAAAGATCCAACCCGTTTCTCCAACCAAGCACAGCACGTGCTCCGGCAAGCCCAGTGCTGCCCTCGGAGGGTACTTCCCTATTGTTTTGTCTTGACTGTTACGCCTTTCCGTTTCTCTGTGATACATTGCACGTTGCCAGCTGGTATTTGTAACACGTTTGGTAGAATTTTAAAATGAAACTTTTTTGGAAGAGGTCAGCGTGCCGTGCGGGACACGGCCCGCGTGTGGGCAGCATCTGACAGATTCCTGTCACTGTTACCCAACAGGCTTGTCAGAAATGACAGCACCTGCCTGTGGACTGCACTAACACAGTGATACCAGCCAAACTGGGAAGCATTAACGGTATTGTTTGCCCCGCGTGTTCATACTCATAGTCCCTCCCCGCTATGAGAGGTACAGTATAAATGTCTGGGTGGATAGTTACATGTTAGGATAATGATACCAGATACCATTCAGTTCTGAGCAGCTGATGTGTAATTATTGTAATAGAAAAGCAGCACAGAACATTGCTTTAGAGTTTTTCAGTTATCAGTGACTTTTTCTACACATAGGCAGGTAAGGAGGCAACCTGTTGTCATGGTTTAACCCCAGCTGGCAACCAAATACCACGCAGCCACTCACTCACTCCCTCTCCTCCCTAGTGGGATGGGGAGGAGAATCGGAAAGAAAGGAAAACTCGTGGGTTGAGATAAAGACAGTTCACCAGGACAGCAAAGGAAAAGATAATAATAATTATATCACATATTAATAATGATAATAATAATAATAAAATATAATAATAATAATATATACAAAATGAACAATGTACAATTTCTCACCACCCGACAACAGATGCAGGCTGTCCTGAGCAGTGATCACGGAGTGAAACCAAGAGCGATCTTGGAACAATCCCGAGCAGCGATCTCAGAACAGCGATTTCCCCAGCACCCATCTCGGAGCCCCAAGTTCCAGAGAGAGCGAGCGAGGGAGCGAACAGACAAATGCACAAACGAAAGGCCTCTGACCCACCAGCTGACCCCCACTTATATACTGAGCATGACGTCTATGGTATGGAATACTCTCTTTGGCCAGTTTGGGTCAACTGTACGGCTCTACCCCTCCCAGGTTTTTTGCACCTGCACATTGGCAAAACCTGTTAAGCTGAAAAATGTCCTTGATCTCTTAGCAACAACTAATAACATCAGTGTATTATCAACATTCTTCACATACCAAATCCCATACTAAACCCAAAACACAGTACCTACTGGGAAGAAAATTAGCTCCATCCTGGCCAAAACCAGGACACCTGTCTAAAAGATTTCTCATTCCAGAATTAGTGCCATGGATCAGATCTTCCTGATCCAT
Source organism: Phoenicopterus ruber ruber (assembly GCA_009819775.1). NCBI lineage: Eukaryota > Metazoa > Chordata > Aves > Phoenicopteriformes > Phoenicopteridae > Phoenicopterus > Phoenicopterus ruber. Next base: position 6,946,294 of record CM020221.1, read on the forward strand.
TGCTGGGAAGCTCTGTTCTCACGTTTACAGTGTGCCTACGTGCTGGAGATTTTTCTGTTTCATTTCTCTTTTGTGATGGATGAAATCACTTGAAATCTGTTTTTTATATTGAAAAGTTATTTGACTTTTTCTGCCTGTGTTGCAGCCATTAGTGCGTTTCATGTATGTTATTAGCACTCCGTAGCAGAATGCTGTTTTGTGCCCAACAGGGATTCTCAAAATAGCCATTGCTTCACCCTCTCTCTAAGCTTGTTTGCAGTCTAAGCCGCTTAATTTTCCCCGTGGTCCACTGTCAGCCTTCCATTGTAAATTATCTGCCCTTGTAACCCACAGCCTAATTTTTCTTACTCTGTTCAGTGGAACTACTGACCATTGAATTTAGCAAATCAGATTGGTGTTAAGAGAATACCTGTGAGAATTTCCTAGTTGCATGATTTGTACTTATTTAGTAAGTTTTGTAAGGCTGTTTGGTTCCCTGCTGCCCTGATCTCAAATGCGTGACCTTGGAAATCCGTTGATTTGAATGTAACTTTTTTTTCATTTGCAGTCCCTGGAGGATTGTAATTGCAGTGGTGCCTTGTGACTGTGCTGAATTAAGAATCAGAGCCCAGCTGAAATTCCCATACCAAAGGATACGATGGCTACTAGTAACCTTGGTGCCTTTTTTTATGCTTTTTTTCTAAACAATATCTTTTTGCATTGTATATGGTAAGTGTTTTTGGAAAAAAAAAAAAAGTTCTTTCTTAGGTACCTATTAAAATTTAAGAAAATAGTGGATCCTCTTCCCCCTTATGTGCACACCTCCTTCCATATGCTTTAGTGTTGTAAACTGATCGTCTCTTTCCGTTGTTGTGGGAAAACATTTAAATAGCACACCATTTTATAGACAAAGGAAGGAAAAATCCAACAACTTTGCACTCTGCCTGTAGGAGCTCTCAGTCTAAGTATGGCAAAATTAGCAAATGTGAAATGTAGGCCAACAGCTAAGGAGAAGAAGGGAGTGAAGTTACAGATGCTAAATAAAGACAGGATGAAATTGTTCAAAGAGGCAGGAGGAAGGACAGAGGATACTTGGCAAGAGAGACCCAATGATATGGGTCAGCTTCACTCCCATCGAATGTGAGTGTTATCCCAGATTTATGGAGACAGGACATCCAAAGCCCTCCCAAGGAGAGAGATCTTAGCCCAGAGGGCAGCATGGGATAGGGCTCAAAGCACAGAGAAGAAAAGGAGGCATGCAAGAACAAAAGGAATAAGAAAAGTAGAGGGAGCGAGAGAGTGAGTAGGGAGAAAGAAAAGCAGAAGGGTTGGGAGCAGCCTGGGATAGGACTGTGTAAATGCAAACTGGGGTCTTGAGCAAAGTCAAAGGGAGTTTTCCCAAAAATAACAGTGGTCTCAAGCCCAGCACAAGAACTGGAATTTGACCTGAAAGTTGAGAGCATTAGAGCAATTCTGCTGTGGGTTAGGCCTGCATTTGGAATTTCAAGCTTTGTTGTGCCTCTAGAGTCCTTTGCACAGACCCATCACAGCAGTGGTGGACCACGCAGGTTTTAGTGAGAGTGAGTTCCTATCCTTGGGCAGCTGCACCAGGCATGTGCATTTTTAGTAAAGGCTGTCCCCAGCGTGAAGGTTAGCTGGTGGAACTAACAACAGCGGCTTTTCAGAAATCCACGCTGAGTTTGCCCTAGGCCTGGTAGCATTTTCCCCAGCCAAGCACTGGGACTGTGTGTGGAGAGCTCTGTTTGATGAAATCTGGGGCAGCTGAAGGGCAGACAGGCTATTCTGGTGCTTGCGTGTCTGCTGGAGAAGGTGGAGGCGTACCTGTGCAACATGGGGGAATGCTGGTGCACGCTGAAACTTCCCTAAGAGCTCTGATTAGAAGATGCAAATCTGATGCTTTAAAAAAGGTAATTTACTGACAGAAGAAAAACTAGTAATGAGCTGAACAGTTAGCTTATCTTTCACCTTTCTAGATACTTTAACAGCTAAAGATAGAAGAAGTTGGAGCATTAATTTGAGGCTGTTAACGTCTTCCATATCAATTCATGGTACTCTTCTGGAGGAAGACTGTCTGTCCTACCCTCACATTATTATTGTTACTGGTCAAATTAATTGCTATCTTTGTCAGAGATCACAAACCCTCCACAAATCTGATTGTATTTACTTAGGTGTTTTCATTTCTTGAAAGGTGAAGATATATAAAAAAACAAAGGAACTTTGGTGGCAGTTTGTTGGAGTGAGGACTCAAAACTCTGTTTTCAGCACATCTTAGTAATGTACATGACTCTCTAGAACGTATCTGAAATTTTACGTGTATTTTAAGGTTTGCTCTTGTTCCGCTTGCAGCTTTTCCCCTCTCTTCCCAGTCATCGTTTCAAAAATGTCAGAGGAACCACAACTGAGCATTTCTGCTGTTCCCACCTGTGCTTTGGAATGAGAAAGAATAACATTAGCACGCAGAGACCTCGACTTCCTCTTGGATGCATCTGGATGATTTTATTAGGCAGTCCACTGCGCCTGTGATCAGTCTGAGAGCAGCTGATGATGAGCATCACCAAGATACGGTACTGAGCTGCTGATCAATTTTGTGTCTTTCAGAAGACTTGAAAAATTAGATTCATGAAACATCACTCTCGTAAACCACAGCCTCACCATGAGGACATTAGGGCAGCCACGACCATACAAAGTATCTTCACCAGCAATCTTTCACCCTCTGACAAATCTTTTCTTCTCGAACGTAACTGTGGGTGGTCTTCCTTTGTCTAATTTCTGTAAATTCGGTACATCACTTTCTAGTTATGCAGCTGATACTCGTGTTTATATGAATGGCTATTTAAAAAAAAGAAAGATCAGATGTTTGTTGTTTCATTTCAACATAAATCAAACTTTGTACTCACATAGCAATTCTAGTTTAGCCCCAGGAATAGCTTTAGTATTGCTAAGTGTCTGGAGAGTATTGACTACAGAGACATGATTTTAAGCAGGCTATAATAGTTTCTACAGCTGTTAACAGTTCACAGAAGAAAGGCAGTATTATTCATCGGTGTTTAAAATGTGCATGACTTGCATTGCACAGAAGTCAGATTGGGAGAATGTCAGAATTTTTTTTTCTGAAATTCTGCCAGGAAAGTCTTCAATAACTGGAGAAATTCTTTTCACTGGTGAAATCAACATGCAGCACATTGTGTTATTATAATTGCTTATAGCTCACCATGAAAGTTGTCTTTGTATGCGTGGATGTACGGCTTGTACTGTTTTGTTTTATTTATTCTGCATTCTTTATTATAATGTTCTTTCCTTTTTTTCCAGACCAGAAAGATTGTTATTGAGCCTTCCACAAAGCTGAAATAATGCTGTGTGTTAAAAAAATGTTAACAATTTGAAGAAGTTATAAAAATTTATAAGTTGACTGAATACTTTGGAAATTTCTGCATATTTTAATATAAATAGGTAATGCAAATGTTTGTTCTTTGCATTTAGAGGTGGGTCTCTGTTTTCTAAAGGTCTTGTATATAAATTTGATTCTTACAATTACATTAGAACAAAAGCAGTATTTTTTCAGATTGTATAACAGGAAAAATGTATTCGCAAAAGACACAGGACATACATGGTTATCTCTGAATGTCACATAGTCATGAAATTTAACATAAACAGTATCAGTTGTTTGAATGACTTCATTAAGTGCGTTGTTTAGGGGACTGCCTGTTGCAGTCAGCTGAGGTCCTTCCATTCAGTTCCGCGGGTCCTGGTTGGCCCACAAAGAAAAGACCATGCTGCCGCTAACTGAGAAATAAGAGATGATTTCTCTATGGATAGCTTGAAGTTCCAGATTGCGCTGGTAGAACTTGCATGGAAATTCAGTCACATAAAATCAAAGAAATCACAGAAGACGAAGGAGTTATTTCAGATTAACTTGGTGTTAACGATGAGTTTGAGCTTTATTTGTAACTAAAATTATAAACCAGAACAAGAGAGTCCAAAAGAAAGAAAGGAAGAGTAGAAATAGGTGAAAGGGAAGAGGTGAGTGACAGAATACTGGCAGGTAAGCAAGGACCTAAATGATGACAGACAGTTTAACAAAAACTAGTCCAAAATGGTAACAGTTCAAATGTTACGATCCACTGGGTGTGCTGGTTGGGTAAATACCTGAAAAGACAGGCATCAGGCTGCTTTTTTGGAGGGCGGAGGGGAGTGATGTGAGTTTGGGGTGGTTGTACAGAGTAGAAAGGGTTTGTTAAGTTTCCCTGAAGGAGAATGAATGTCTGATACTCCAAGGCAATTTCTCCACAAGCAAGTATAGTAGCAGCTAGGAGTGGACCTGGAGAGCTGCAGCTCTAGTGAGGTCCCCTGGACTGCATGCTGCGTGCAGCCGGTGTGCTTTGCCTGTGCTGCCAGGGTACCTCTTCCAGCTTAGTTTCGTCTGAAAGGAATCCGGTCTGCGCGCTCAGGGACTGCTCCGTGATGCAAAGCAAAGCATGGTAAGTGCGGCATTTGAGGGGCTGGCTTCAGAAGTGCAGGTGGGAGTGATGACATGGGACAGGGCAGAGGGAATACTCAGAATGCACTAGTTTATGTTACAGATGCTGGCAGCATGTGGAGCTAAGAGCAGTGAAAGCCCAAAGGAGTACAGCACCTGAAGAGGTCACCAGGAGCTGTAGTGCAGGGTAAGCCCTCCGGGAAAGAGAAAGGGAGAATGAGTGATGCAAGGCTGTGTAGGTGTTTAAAAAAAATGAAAAAAATGCAGTTCTCTTAACATGCATCTCAAAAGGAGGATTGTGGGATGGTTTTGTCCAATGAAACAGTATTATCCAGTGAGTAAGTTCCCTCCAGAAGGGACAAAAATGCCTAGGGCTAGAAGCACTTTGTAACACCAGCTCCATTAAGAAGTGTGCAAAACTAATGCACAAGAGTCCTGGGTTTTCAATGTGCAGTTTTTATAGATCTTTTTCTCAAGACATCCTACAACATGCCTTGCGATGTTGAAAGGCTTCCTTGGTCGTTGTGACCAGTGCTATGAAATAACGTTGCTGCTAGCTGGTGGTTTGCTCTGTAGAAAGCTGCTTATAATTTTCAAAGGCTGCTTTCCGAATGGAATCACTGTGGTAAGTGAACCCTTTTAAACTTACACTCACAAAACTGAATTCAGTTCAGGAAACAGTGTTGATTCTTCAGTCTTTTGTGAGTCATTTACACTGTAACATTCTCTGGAATCATTCATTTTTGAGTGTTAAAAATGACTGGTTGGTAATGGGGAGCTATCATAGATTCAGAGGTATTTCCACGTTTCCTGTCAGCGTGCCACTTCATACTGTATTTATTCTCACAGAGCCTGTTATATAAAAGTACCATTTTACAGAGCGGAGGCGCAGAGAGAATAAATGATGTAGATAAGTCTGTGTAAGGAAATACACTGCAAAACTCATCTTGGGTTTCCTCAGCTTACGATGTTTAGCTGCTGGACTTGTCTCCTCTCGTTTGCAGCACAGTTATATTCCTTTCTTGCTGCGGCTCTTGGTTGTCCTGTCCAGCACAGCCAAAAGGCTACTGCAGATACAGCGATCAGGTGAGTCTGAACGCTATCAGAAGTATAGCATGTTTATGTATGCCAGTACTTTGAAAACAAGGAAAGCAAAAAATGTATGGACAATAGGTTATTGTCAAGAACTGTTACCCTTGCTACTAGCCATGGGCATACACAAGTTTGGCTTTTGAACTTTGCTAGAATGATTTGCTAATAAGGTTCTGGCTTATGGAAGATGATGAAATGCACGAGCAGAACACAAACATCTTTACTAGATCTTGCCAGCAGTTGTGAAGATAAATTTTAACAATGTTAGAGTTTTCCAGGCCTCTCTCAAAATGACTGTGTTGCCTCGCTAAATACGCTGATTGTTGTATGTCTTTGTCCAAGAACAGTTGGCCTTGATTGCTTCTAAGCAATATTTCCTTGGAAGCTCTGAGATAACAAAAGGCAATCCGCAGAAGTCTGAACAACTTTCTGCTTAGAAACTGGCCATGTTCAATCTGTAAAGTATGTAGAATTTTTTTTTCCTGGGGAATGGCAGAAGAGGGCAATAGGTGCAGGATGTGGAGGGAAGCAGCAGTGCCATGACCCTACAGCATTTCTGCATGTTGAGTCAGGGAGTGACATTTAAACAATTCTCACTGCATCCAATATGAAAAACTATGATGCAGATCAAATTGCTGGCCGTGCTTGGAGAAAGACGAGGAGAAAAAAGGTCACGGTACCTATCTATAGGTAGCCTTTCCTGTGTTTCAGATGTGGGGGGAGCTTACCAGCAAGCCAAATGGGTCTTTAATGCCTTTTTTTTTTGTTTTCCTTTTTTTCTTTGAGAGAATGAATGGCTCCGGACTTTCCATCTTTAGAGTTGGTGGTTTCCACACCACAGTGATTCAGCCAGCATGAACTCTTGACCAAATCCCAGTTTGTTTCCTGCTTTTGTTTTTCTAAAATATTTTACATTTAGTGGGGCATAAAGGCCTCCCTACTACGTGACAGTGTAAGAAGGAGAGCCATGCTCTTTTTACTGGTTAGCTCTCAAAAGACAGTTCTCTGTGCTTCTGAAAATGTTGCAACTGAAGCAATTGAAAAGGTATCACTGAATTCTGACTAAAACTAAGACCAAATTCTTATATGCTCCTGGCTTTTTGATGCTGTGTGTTTATGTGGAATTTCCTTTGAGGTTTAATAAGGTCTGAGTTTTATTTGAGGAATATGCCCTGCCTGAAATGTTCTGAGGTTTACTCAGTGTGTGATTGCATAGGAAACTCATATACATTAGTTTAGTTGCTAGATAAATAGATTAGTATTGACAAAGATTTCAGGGGATAGTAGGTTGTTAAATGAATATGAAGGGCCTTGTTCCTTTGCCTCACTGGATGGTTTTTGATGACTGAATTCTCTGGGGTGCCCTTTTTAGGGAATATGCTGGTGGTTATCCCTGTTATCATGTAAGTGGTAGGCTCAGTAAGAACTTACAGTAGCTTGGCTCTGGCATTTTGAACACCAAGAGAGAGTTGCTAGACAGGAAATCTATAGCCTGGGAAAGCTACAAAGAAAAGAAATTATACCCTGAAAATTAAAACCATAAAATGTTCTTTCAGAAGTTCATACATGTATCATTTGGGATAATGTATCTATATAAATCATATGAGTAAACAAAATATTGCTGTAATAGGTTTGAGACCTAAGATGGAAACCTATTACAGTTTACCTCTGTAAAAACACAGCGTTACTCCCTTCACACCCTGTGTCGTCTTCTTGTTCAGCAGAGAGAAATACTGGTATGTACAGGTTTATTTCAGAGTCTCCTTTATGCAGTGACCCCCATTGTCTGCTTTCTTTCCTACGCTACTCTCCTATATCTCCATAATTTTTTCCCTGTACTCCAGTGATTTGTTGTCTATCTCAGATTCTGCCTGGGTTTCCTGAGCCTGTGGGCTGAGGTAAGCTCGTTGCGTGGGGCCATCCTTCTTTTCAATATCAGTACTTTTTAAAACGGTACAGGGCATCCAAAATGCAGGACATAGATGTATGGGTATGCTAATAACATTACAGCTGATTAACAAATATTCAGGTCACCAAGTGTTCAGAAACTGCAAAGTCCTCTGAATTAAGGTTGTCTTTGCAGTGGAAGTTCAGCCTTGTTTTGCGTATGTGCAATGAGACAAGGTTTCATAACAGGATCATGTAGGGTGTTTTTTTTACTTTCCAGCACAGTCTTTGAGTAGAGCAATCAGGATGGAGCTGGTGCAGCCATTGCTACGTGCATTGTGACTTGAAGAGTGGCTCTCTGTCCACCTCCACATGGCCCTAATACTGTGTCATCTTGGCTGTGCATGAGATTGAGTCTGGTCATAGTGAACGTACTGCATGTGGAGCCCATAGAGGAGCAGGTAAGCATCCTTGCTGCTGTGGCTTTGGAATCATTGACGATAGGTTGCATTGCTGAAGTCAGTGATATAAGATCAATGTACCATCTGTAGTCATCTCTGAAACCTCAGATTTTCTCATTTCAGAATGTAAAAACACAACCACCTTTTTGCGCTTCATCTTCTAATGTGACTGGCCCAGTTTGAATGTCTTGTTCTGGAGTGGGAAACAAGTGCTGTACCATATGTGGAGGATACTATATGGTATCCCATATTCAAATATATGGTTTTCTTCCTGAAAAGGGCAAGATGAAAAGGAAGAGGAATTGTTTCAGCTAAGTGAATAATTCACAGTGAATAACACAGAAGAATTTTTCTAGAGTATCCAACCTTCTCTTCTACTTGCATCTTGTTGATGATACAATTGGTGTTCTCTGGTATTTATGTACCTTTCAAAATTTCTGTTACTTTTTAAACTCCATGGATTGACATGAATCGGTGGTTTGTGAGCTATCGTTAATCATGGTGTTGGCTTGGTGGGGTTTGGGTGCTCTTATTGTATTGTTGGTGCTTTCTGTTTGCATGAAAGCACAGACACTTCCAAAATAAACGCTCCTGAGCTAATGTTAACTTCAGTTTCCCTGAAGACTGTTCTGTGAAGCTCAGACACTGGCTTTCTTTAAGTGCATTTGCTGGTACCACTCAATTGCACAAATGTTTGCAGATGGTACAAAGAAAAGGGGCACAAAGAAAGCTTGAGGTGATGGAATGGAGGAAACGGTCTGCAGCATAGACTTTAGTTCTTAAAGGGTGCTGAGCTCTTTCTGTGCTCAGAGGTGCTTATTGTGCAGAATCTTCATACACATCAAAAGATGAAACTTATACTTGGGCAAGTGCTGGAAGGATCACTGCTCTGTGATCTGTGTCTCTCAGATAGCTTTTCAGTCTTACACCTGTTAGCAAGTGGTTCCTGTTCTTCAGACTGTTGTTCCCTGCTCCAGCAGTTAAGGATGGTATGGAAATACTGCAGTGTATGTGTTGACTGTTTTGCTGTGGGCTGCTTCCTTCTGCTGATATCAAAAGATGTTTTATGGCTTTTTGCTTCCCTCATTGATCTTAGGGCTCAAACTTCTAAGTGTTAACTGACTTTCTTTTCATGCTTTGCAAAATCAAGGATTTCCTTGAAGGAGAGTGTTCCAAGCTGCTTTTGAGAAACCTGATGTTTGCATCAGGTGACAGAGAATATTAATAAATTGACTTATTGAAAAGGATCCTTCAGGATACAGTGTTGTCACTGTGTTAGAGTGGTATGGCCACAGGTGGGACTCCGTTGACACTGGTGCAGGGAGTGCTTGAGCCAGCACAGCAGAACAGCACAGGCAGCTGTTAAAGCAGTGCAAGGTCCCAGATTAGCCAAGGCATAAATGCTTTGCTCTATTACAGCCTCACTGCGGCTCCCAGGGAAACAGCACAGGCCTCGTGTGGTTGAAGCTGCTCACCCTAGTCAGCTAAAGGCCAAACCGCCCAGTCTGAGGACCCTGATGAAGCTGTGACCGTACTAGCTCCTTCCTCTCTCTCCTGCAGAAGGCCTCTGGCCTCCCATTCAGCTGCGTGTAAAGCATCTTTCAGCCAAGAAAGTGTGAGTAATCTTGTCCAGCTTCTTGGCATTTGTCTGTATAGAGTTAACCTTATGTTTCTGAAGGAGGTTTCAAAGGGCAGCCATTAACGCAAGGATCCAGTGCTTTAGGGAATGGGTGAGGCATGAATGGACAGGACATGGTTAGGTTGGTTCAGAGGCAAGGAACTGGTAGGAGGAGACACCTTTGCACCAGGACAGGGGGAAAGTAGGTAAGCGAACAGGGACCTCCAGGTGTGGAACTGGAATGAGGAAGGGAAGAGCCACAGGCCACGGTATGGAAATCTGGCATGAAGCTGGGACAGGGCCAGGGGTTTTGAAGGTGTTTCTTGAAGTGGAGGTATGTTGAGAGAGATGATTGGAGGGGGCTCTGGGAGTCAACAGAAGAAAGAAGGGCACCATGCACTTGCAGGACTACAATACAATATACAATCTGGTACCCACTTGCCCCTGCAAGCAATAGAGATTCCTGTGTGGGTCTGCAGTTTTGGAAACATCTATTTATTTTGTCCTGCCTCCATGATTAGGAGGCCAATTTAGGGCTTATCTACTTGGGGAAATCCCTGCAAAATCGGCTAGGGTATGAATTTACAGCCTACTTAAAGACCCAGCAGTAAATGCAGTGTAAATTCACACTTCAGCTTACTTCACAGGAACTCCCCCGCAGAAACAAACCCTCAGCGTCACCTCTGTACCTCAGTCTGGTGCTAAAAGTGAGTGGAAGCTTCTCAAAATGTGGGCCTCCAATTCCATTTTTATAGCTGGGTTTTTCTGTCTCCTGGGGCTTTTTGCAGCTGCTATAAATCACTGTCACTTTGCTGAGGTTGGAGAAGCTGGGCCGCTTTACACTGCTCAGGATCTGACCCTCTGCCTCAAGTAACCTTTTATTATCAATTGGCCAGAGGGTATTTTCCTTTTTACTGGCTTCGTTTTTAAGCTTGTTCATTCACTCCCACCACTGCTGATGTCTTTTTTTTTTCCTTTCTTCTTTTTTTTTTTTCCCTGTGAATTTTGTGTTGTGTCTTTCCTCCCATGTAATTTCCTAATAGTGAACTAGTGACAGAGTGGGCTGCTGGTATTTCATCTTGTGGCTGGAGAGGTCAGGCTGTTTCTGATACAGACAAACACTCCATTACAGTAAACTCACAGAAAGTTTCCTTTTCAACCTGAAAGAAGAAGGAAATGGACTCCCCACCAATGGCTTTCAAGAATTATTCTGTGAGCTCAACTTGCACTAAAGGCCAGTTTGGTAATGTTCTGTGTAGAGGAAGGGGAAAAAAAAAAAAAAAAAGAGGAAGCCGTACTATTTCTTCTTTTCTCTTTTTGCTGAGATTTTGGCTTGAGTCCTGGCTCCTTATCAGATTATAGTCCTGCAGTGAAAACACCACCCTTTGCACTGTGTTATTGAAGAATTGGTCGTTGCTGATGTCCAGCTAAAAAAGCATAAGGATTTAAACCTTCAAAGTTCTCTGTGTGCTTCTGGTATTTAGGAAAACTTGCTTCTTGGCTAGAAGAGCTCGGTAATAAGGCAAGTACACAGTGCAATTGGTTAATCTAGCACAGAAATAAAGTACCTCTCCTCTGAAGGGATAGCATCAGAGCAAATATTCCCAGCTTGCCTCTCCAAAGGGAGCAAAACCTGTACATAGTAAGAATGAGATAAAAGCAGCTGATGGGAAACTTCCATTCCCTCCTCTTCTGCTCATCACTTTTAATGTTTGCAAAAGCACGCGTGGTTGCCAGATTTGATTATAGAAGTAGCCCTTACACTGACACCCTTTTGGCAGATTGCTGCCCTGTGATGTTGGTGCCTTCTGAGGAAATTCAGTCCCGCATGTGGCAGCAATGCACCTGGACATCTCTCTGTGTTGGCCCTCCTTTGTTCATTGGGTGAGTTCAGTACATGTGGTTTTAGTTTATTTTTCATTTGTTTGTGTGTCCAGTGAAAACCCTCTTCACCAGTGACCTGAAGTCATGATTTCTCTACAAGTGCCATGCTGAACTAGTGCCGTGCTATTTCTGTGTTGAGATTTATGAATTTTTTCATATTTTTTGTAGTGCAGCAAGTATTGCAAATATATTTACAAAACCAGAATTTGACCCTCTGCAATAATCTAATACCCACAATAACCTATGGATTTACACCATCTATTATTCACTGTTTGTTTAAATGACATATTTCTATTCACTAGAGTAATGTAATTTATGCAGAGAGCAATAGTTTACGTAAATTTATGTAATTTTACTATCCTGGTGCTAATACATGTCACATGTTTAATGAATTTGGCTGTCAGGTGACAGACCTTATTTCTTTGTGAGGTCAGTTAAGCATCCATCTTATTCTTTATATGCCAATTGTTCAGGTAATTCAAAAGGCTCTGTCTAATTAGCAGATATTGAAAGTTGGTAGTAGTAGTACTGGTTTTTGAGTTACATATGGATAGTTGCCTGTGTGCTTGGTGACATCTGCGTAAAAGATGTGATTTATTGTCTGGTTAAAAAAGAAGAAAAATGTAGCTGACCATCGCTACAAGATAAGGAGACGTTTCTTGCTGTACTCTAGGGCAAGAGTAAAAACACTGCCTCTGTCTACTTGATGGCAGTTTAATTTAAATTTATTAGACTGCTCCGGGGTATACACAGGAGCCTAATCCTGTAATCCGTGGTGAGGTTGTATGTACCCGGTATTGCAGTGTTCCCTGTGCATGGAGTAATTTGACATAAAATGTGCTCTGTACTTCTCAGGGGAGAGACAAATGTAACAGAGTATTGTCTTACTGTTCACTACTTGGATTTAGCGGAGTTCCCCTTTATTACAAAGACATGAATAAAATAATCTACATGTTGAAGGAATAGGGGCTGCAAGATAATAAATATTATGTCCCAAACTTGATGTAGTATCATAAATCAGTAATTTTTGAAGAGATTAATTCTTCTTTCTGCCTAATTGCTTGATTTGTGGCACCAGTTTGCTTAAATTTGTTTCTGTGGTAACTTGAGTAATGTTATGCTTCTCCCTTCTACAGAAAATTTAGTATTGATTTGCTGATTTCCTCTTTTAAATGCAGTCAAAAATCCCCTGTTTGCTAAACTAAGAAACCAATAACATGGAATGAAAACATGCACTGCATTGCATTGCCTGAGCTCTGTGATTTGTTGACTTTAACATGTGCTGTCAATTATTAAAATATATGTTTATATTAAATATATAGTATTTTCTTTTCCCTACCATTCTGGTATTATACCTCTATAAAAATCAGGTTAAAGAGTAGTTAAAAGTTTGGTTAATTTAAGTGTGGGAGCATATTACCAATTGAAAACTGTTATTTGAAAGATGACTTTGTAGTTGAAGCTATTCTCTTACTTGAATGAACATTGCAAGGTGAAATGTGGACCAAGTGAAAAGAAAGTCAACTGATGTGTGTGCGCACATTTGTGCTAGGTGTAAGTCATGAATATTGCATACACTTGATATTCTTGTTCTGTCTTTCATACACTGATTTTTATGATTTATGAAATACTTGCAGGGAAGAGACTTGTGTCCTCTTGCTGCTCCTGGTTTGTGGTGCGTCTGTCTGCAGCACATACAGAACTTTGTCTAGACAGCCTGGCTAATTTATAAGCCTTGGCAATAGGATCCTGTAAGGAGTTGTACAGGACAAACTGCTGTAAGTAGTGCTCTGAACGCATTCACTTTATATTGCATAATAAGCATATTTCAGTTGGTGGCATACACTTGAATGGGACTGATATTTTAAAAGCTGGTTGATGAGAGGTGTTCTCCTAAGCTTGGGGAGTCTAGTGGAGCAGTCAGTGCCGGGCTGCCTGATGCTGTGTGCTGACTCAAACCGAAACCCTTTTTCTTTGCAGCTGTACCTGACATAGGCATTTGCTGTTCTGCCTCAGCCACAGGGTAGGTACGAGCCCAGCCAGATCTGTATCTCACTGCCATTGCCAGTCTCTATGCCAAATCTATGTTTTAAAGACATCTTAATTACTCTGGTCAAAATTCCCATTTAAAAAGAATAGTTAGAATTTTTCAGAGGGAGAACAATCCACAAGTCAATGATCAACGAAGTGTTAAATGAAGAATGATGTATATCTTTTGCAGTCTTCACACCTACAAGAAGCCTTTTCAGAGCCTGACTGTGCCGTATTTCATCTAGCTACCTGCTTTATGTGTCTAGAATGTGCCTTTTCAGAGCCTGACTGTGCCTTATTTCATCTAGCTACCTGCTTTATGTGTCTAGAATGAAAATGCACAAAATCCCATTCCCCCCCCAGGAGAGGCCGTGTCACACCACACAGCTGGGTGTTTCAGAGCCAGTTGAACTTGATCCACTCCCTGGGCCTGCTCCACTGGGGCTTGAACTGCCTTCTCATGGGCATAGCAGAAACCCCCACTGCAAATGGGCAGCTGCTCCAAGGTCACTGCATGCAAATCTTGTACCCTCTGTATGATGTTGTGGATTCCTTGGGTCATTTCTGCTTCCTGGAAATGCTGCTATTGCGGAGAGAAGCCCAGCAGCCCACCCTGCCTGGTGCACTCCTGCAAGAGCTTTGAAACCAGCAGGAGAGAGCCTAGCTGCTTTCACACTGGCAGAGCCTTGCTCTTCCCTGCCACTTCCCCAGCTACGCTGCTTGCGCCCAAGCAGACTCTCTACAGAACGGTTAAAAGTACTGCAGAAGCCAAGCCAAGGAAATAAATCAAAGCTATGTTGAAAGGGCAGGTTACAGGTGTTTTTCTGGACAGAAGGTTTCACGCAGGATACCAAGATCATGCAGAAAGAATCTCGTGACCTGGTTTCCAAGCCCTTAGGCCAATGGCTCCTTTTCTTCTTCTCTGTTTGAAAACATACACAGCATGTGATTTGGCAGTGGCCTTCATATTGGACATATGTGTGATAGCATCTACACACAGGTAGGCTGTGGCACACTTGAGTTCATGTGGAACAGCTGTTGACTTCTATGAGAATTACCTTTTGTGTTATTGTCATTAATATTAGTATTGTTTGATTACTGCTTTCATGATAATTTTATATGGTTATTGTGTCAAGAAGCCACAGTCTGGGTTCCTTTTTCATTTGTCTTGACCATTGCACACATTCAAAAGAAAAAGACCATCCAGGTAGGATATATCTTATCTGACTTGAGCTGTCTGAAGTCTAAGGATCTAGTCTAAGCAAAGCGTATGGGCGCTCTCTGTTTCTCCCTCATCACTGAAGATAGCCAGAGTGATTCATCAGGTATGTAAGACTGAATCATCTAGCAATACTGGCTGTCTCTGCTGGTGATGGAGAGAGCCAGGATGATAGCCTAGACTAGGTATTAACTTTAGGCTAAAGGGGCATGCTTTTCTTGCTCAGAGCCAGGCAAGTGTGAGTTTAATTTCCAATTAGCAGTATTAGATGCAAAGGAATATAAGAGAGCCTGGTATGCTGCATGTCTGCAAAGGCAGCTGTTGCCCACAGACAGATCGATGTGCTGCAAATGCTTGAGCATACTGTATATGCCCAGAGCTCCTCTCTGCCACATCTTCAGTGAGCATCCCTTGCGTGATGAGACACAGATGGAGCTTCCCTTTTGCTGGCTCTGCAAGGGCAGCTGTGACTTCTGGCAGGATGTACATAGACAGCTAGGGTGGAAATGTCTTTAGTAGAAGGTGAACAGAGTTCATCTGTCAGAAGACTCACTCCTGGTTTCCTCATGCCAGCAGTGTATCTAGGTCAGTTGGAGGCTGGACTCTTCTTTACTGAAGTGCTTTTCCTATTGGCAAGATAAAGTGTACTGGTATGAAGATGCTCTGCACTGAAAGTTTGTTCCCCTTCCTGTGGGACACATCAGCACTTCTTAGATCAGTGTTGCTTTATTCATACCAGGCAAAACCGGAGCCACCTGAGTTAGAGACCTTTTATGTTGCTAGCATGGTGCAAACAGGCATTTGTTATAATGAGCACTGGAACTTAATTAAAAATGTATCTTTACAGTTTATGGAAGATCTATCTTTCTCTGGGAAAAAGAGCGCTGCTGTGATCCTTATTCCACCGTGGTCGAGTTATTTCTAGTGCATAGCGTGAAAGACAAATCAGAAAGTTTTAGATACTATCTTTTGAAGAGAATGAAACTGGATTCAGTACAGCTGTCTGTAGAAAGGTAAGGTCTCTAGCAACAAACTGCAGTACATAGTTACTATTCCAGTTGTCCCCCTTCATCAGCTTTTATACATGTATTATATATTTATGGTTCTTAGATTATCTGATTTATCTAGCTCAGGCATGCTTTAGTTCATTCTCTCTAATGTTGGCATTCAAATCTAAGACTACTTCTGGAGATAATCTGAATTATTTCATAATTATGAGAAATCCTGGGGAGGTATCTCAGTGTTTACAGAGGAGTATCTTGCTTTATCACACTCCAGATTTATTAACACAGCCAAATCTCCTTTTAGTATATTATAGTTTAATTAGCTCCACATCTTGAGTCGTAATCTGTTTCTCTGGGGCTGAAGCGCGCACACACACACACAAAAGACAAAATGGGAAATGTAAAGAAGTAATTGTGATCTTTGCCACTTGGATTTGGTACCATCTGTTAACATGACTTCTTCTAAAGTCAGTTTCAAAATTGTTTGTTGAATTGGAGTTTCATGCTGTGGATAACATTTCCCTTCATTGTGAAGCTGTCAGATGTAGCTCCCCTGAGAAAACCTCCCTGCCAGTCTGAGATCGGGGTGTAATTGTCTCCTGCTCAAAATCGCCATGCTTCTAGAAAGCAGTGGCAACTGTTTACTCTAGCTGAGGATCTAACCCATAAAGTCCTTCAACGGCAAACCGGAATTGGGCAGTGAACCAAATGTCACCCCAGAGGAGTAAATGCATGAAAACCTTGGCAGAGTTTCCCCAGATGTGTTGGAGGCGTCTGGGCTTCCCAAACCACAGATCTTTCCTTGGCTTCTCTGGAATATTACTTCACCATGAACTTGGTCTGTTTACCCTCTGTCAGAAGGGTTGATGCTTCTGTTTTTTCATGATCTTTTTCACTACCTCTGTCCTTCCAATAACAAAGTGTTGGAGGGACTCCAAGAGCTGATATATGCAGAGCTGGCCAGCCTGTGCCTTGGAGATGTATGTAGCTGTCGAGTGGTTCAAGGGTGCCTGTCGGTTGGACGACATCATATGCAAAGGTTTCTGTGCTCACCAGGGCTGCTAGGTAGTCTGGTCTCCTGGCTGTGGGTGGAAGTGAGCTAGATTGCTACACCAGCATCTCTGAGATGCCCCAGACCATCTTGCTGTGGAGACACAGGGTCTGGTCGGCCTCTCCGGCCTGTCAGTTCCTCCTGGACTTCCCCCACCTCTCAGCTCACTGAGATAAGTGGTACGTATCTCATTGATCTCAGCAGTGTGAAGACTTTGATGTGTGGTTTGTTCGATTGGCTACTCCAGGGCAGTCTGCCTCTTTGTTCCAGTGTTATTCCTGGATCTCTTCTTAAAGTCATCCACTTTGAACCCTCTGCAGTTAACCTCCCCTGATGCTTCACTACCAACTTTTTGGGAGGTTTTCCTTTTGTGTGCACTTTTCCATATGTCAGTTACCATTTCTCACGTTTTTCTTGTTATTCTCACTGGTGTGCAGAATCATGGGCACCATATATGACAGCTCTCTCCATTGTGACCTTCATTGTTAACCAGCAGTCACATCTCAGTCATCTTGCCCTTGTAATCTGCAGAGGCTAATGGCATCAGGCTGTATATATTCTTACTGTGTAGCATTTTCTGGTCCCGTTTCCTTTCTTGGTCATGTGTTGACCAGGCATGGACAGGAGAAGGAGAATGAAGCAATTAAATGAGATCAAAAGTCTCTCTTTTGAAACCCGCACGGAGAGTAACCACTGCTCTTCTAGAACAGGAGCAGAAAATAGCAGCTTGTGTCACTTTGTATGATGATGATTGCAATAAGAATGGGAAATAGTACACTTCCCTCGTGTCTTTGCAGCTTCAGGAGTAGATGAATGATAATTTTGGTTCCTTCTCCTCAGAGTGAGGAGTGGATGACTAATGTCATTGTGACTGGTGTCATCTAATTGGCTCAAAAGAATTTTCTGTTTGTTCTCATGATTAGCATCACTTCCCATCATGTGCAAGCCATTGGAGAGCAAAGACCTCCTTTTGAACTGTCATGGTACGGAGAAGATGTAAAAGTTCTGGGTTCCTGAAGAAATTCAATGTATATGAAGCATGTATGAATCAGTATTCTGATCTTCCTGTGCAGCAAGTCATGATGACTGATCTATTCTACAGTTTCTAATTATATTACTGTTAAAAAATACTTGGTGTTGAAGTGACTTTATGCAAAGTTCTGTGAAGTTATGATTTAAGAAGGACTCACCAGGAAGGTATAACTGAAATATTTTGCAATTGAGTCAGTTTGATCCATTTCAAAACAGTTTGTTAAGCTGGATTGCTGTGTGTTACTTACTATTAAGTCTGAGCCATCTGCCTGAACTGCTGTGGTATTTGGGGACAGGTAGCATTGTATTCTGATTATTTCTTACAGCCACTCCCACTTCTGCATTACTAACCAAGGGTGCGTTGCAGCTCCCTTCTTACCTACTGTAGTGCTGGATCATGGAGAGAAGCTTGTCAGAGAGCCTTGCTCTGGACAGATGAGACAAAACTGTTTGATGTCAAACTGGGTCAAACCAAAATATTTGCTTTGGTTCAACTCATTGAAATGAAATGTTTCAATTCAGGAATACCAAACCACTTTATTTTTTCATCAAAAGTGTGGAAATAAACTATTTGGCACTTGCTAATGTCAGATTTTAAAGGTAAGGGTATGAATTTCTCAGGTGGTGTTGACAGGAGATCTTCCCTTCCACATAACAGCGGATGTTCTTACACAGGCCTGTTGGGGCAGAGGTGGCACTTAGGAGATGAAGAAACAGGAGTCCATCGCATTGCACCATACACCAGCCTAGTGAGAAGAATGTTTTATGCTCAGTTGAAAGAGGCCAGTGCAAAATTACCTAGGTAAGTAAAATTAACACATAGAAGAAAAACATTGGTAAGTTTAAAAGAATGACTATTAACAGTAGCACCTTTGGAACATTAAGAGGGCAATGTCAATACAAATGTAGGAAAAAATGGAAAGGACCTGAGGCTGTAGCGTAGAATCAAATTAAATACTTAATAGTCATGTTAGACATCTTGCTGGATAAGTCACAGTACTGGAGTATTAGCATAGCTCATTCTGGAAGGGACAGGCTTGGAGAAATGGAGAAGCATTATCCATGCTTGTTCTGAAGTTGTGGAATAAATGAGGGACAGACTCATCTGGGTGAAGTTAGAAAGCGAGAAAGAACAGAGCCTCTTTGACAGGTGGGTGTAGTTTAAGCCACCTCCCTGGGAGGAGTGGAAAGATGGTTTTGAGTGATTCTTGGAAGCACTTAGTAGCCAAGCCCCAGTGGCAACGGACACTTTATTGGGATATTGCTTGGAAAGGCAATATGGCAAACAACCTCAGTGTATCACCATCTTGGGATATGTTGAGGCAACTCTGTTTCATAGGGTAGAAGTTATTAGGGCATTGTTTTAGTTGGGTATTACTAAGGAGGGCTTGCCTGTGCATCTAGAGCAGGGAATGTTAATGAAGCTGAAAATGCGAATCCACTTAAGAAAGAGGCTTGGATTCCTGGACAGCTAGTGGAACAGACTATAAGACAGTCTGTACAGATCTAGATTGTAAAATAATTTAAAAAATATAATTGCCAAGAGTAATTAATGTTAAACTAATGTAATTTCCCAGTTTATAGGGCAGCTAGCTAAGAAAAAAAGAGTGAGTAGTAGATATCACATAGATATTCTTTTGATCTTGATATATCTCTTGATCTTGGCTTTCAACATCATCCTTCATTATATTCTCTGACTAGGCTACCAGTCAAAATCTGGGTAGTAAGACTGGTAATTTGACCCAGTCAAAGTCGCCTGGTTGGACAAATATCCTAATGAGATGATAAAGTAAGAGACAAGGCTCAAATATTAGGAAAACTGTTCTAATTGCACGAGTAGTAAAATCATGGCACAGATTACTTAGGCAGAAAATAGAATCTTCTTGACTGAATTTTGCAAGAACAAGGATGACAAATATTTTTCAGAGATGTCTAAGTTATTTGTTCTGCCTTAGAGCAAGGGAAGAGATTAAATAATCCCTGCACGTCCCCTCTAGGCATGGATTTTTAAGATTCTATTAAGTGGGCACTTTGAGGACTTTAAGATTCCTGCTTCTCAGGTAGAGTCGGACAAGGATAAACATTGTACTACGGAGATTTTCCTCAGGGCAGGTGTACATACAAGTACAGCTTTTGGGTTGTACTGAAAAGAATTATCTTTATCTGCTCCACAGAACTTTAGACAAGAACGCCCAGCTTCCCAGGTTGAAATACTGCACATCACACCAGCATAAGCATTTCTGGAGGCTACAGCATATTATCTGAGAACGTTTTTGTATGAACCTAATTTTATTAAAGAGTTATGCTCCAATGATGAGGAACAAGAAAGGGCATGTGATGGAAGTGT
The DNA here is from genome assembly GCA_009819775.1 of Phoenicopterus ruber ruber. Lineage (NCBI taxonomy): Eukaryota > Metazoa > Chordata > Aves > Phoenicopteriformes > Phoenicopteridae > Phoenicopterus > Phoenicopterus ruber. Next base: position 6,966,397 of record CM020221.1, read on the forward strand.
GCAGTGTAAACAGCTCAGATTGCTTCTAGCAATTGCATGGTTTTAATTGGGTAACAGATCAGGAACTATATTGTAAAGATTATTCAGCAGTTTCAAAAACCAAAATGTTTAGAAAACCATGCCCTTCTGGAGACATCTGGCAAAGAGATAAAGAACCAAAGTTCATTAATAGATGAGTCATTGCTTCTATATCCTTCCCTGAGATACCCACACAAAACTCTTGCTGGCTTCAGTAGGTGCTGTGGTCAGCCTGAAGGAGAGCATGGTCTCTTGGCCCAGCTCTGGCCTGACTTCGATCTCACACTGATTTGTTGGTGATTTTAGGCAAGCAGAGAGAAAAGACTACCATAACTGAGAAGGTTCTTTAGCACTCCTCTTTTTCCCTTTCCCCTTCTCATCCCATCCCTCTCATTGCTTCTTCTGCTCCACTCACGGCCAGGGACTTGCTGTCCCTTTTTCTGGGTGGTGACCACATGGCCAGTCCTCTCTGCAAAGCCCTGGCTTGTGAGTGATAGCTGTAAAACTTCTTGCCTTTAATTGGCCACCACTGCTTTCTTCCAGACTACCTTGCCCTTGCTACAGGGATGGCTGTTGCTTGTGAAGCAGGGGGTGATTTGCAAATTAGAAAATTGGAATAATCTGTGTATTTTTATATTGAACTACAGAAGTACCGATTTAATTGACTGCATGGATTTGCAAACCAGCAGTTCAGCAGCTGCTTCATGAGCCATCCGTGCAGGAGGGGAAACCTCAGAGATGGGTGAGTTGGATGCTGAGAAATGGGAATCGGTCTAGTCATCCAAGAAAAGTCATCCCCATTTGTGAGGTCAAGCTTGCAGTTCTTGCCTGAGATAAAGGGAATCTCCCAAGGGCAGCTAATCTTGCACGATCTCATCACTTGAGATCAAACATCACGATACCGGGTCAATAGATATTTTCTAAAAGTACATGCAAACCTCATTCAAAATTCATATTTAGCTCTAGCCAAACACAACCCGAATCACGATCAAAATAACCTCCTCCTCAGCCCACCTTCATTGCCGTTCTGTTTCAGTGGCAGATGCAGCACAGAAAAGATGCCTGAATGCTTAATTCAGAAATTTACTGTTTAAGGCATTACTTGTATGAACACCAGCGTAACACATAGAATACCAATGCCCCTAAATTTAGTAGTTTTGTCTGAGTCATTTTCACTATGTGGGAGGGCTGCAAAGACACTCCACAGAGTGGAGAAACTTGCTGGTGGTGTCTGTCCAATGAGATTATTTTTTTTAAAAGTCAGAACACAACAGAACTACAGATATGTTTGTGAGTAAAATGCAGTTTTGTTGCAGACTTCAGTACAGGAAAGGGGTGGTGTTGCTCTCCACCCACTTCAAAAGCTTGAAGTCAAGTTTGAGTGATATGCATCTCTGATACTGAAATAGGTACTGAACTTTTCATGACAGCAACACACCAGACACAGGTAAACACTCTGGCTGCGTGATTTGGAGGGACATGATGTGGTGTAATCCCCAGATTTGTCTGTGCAATTACATCTTATTTTCAGATCTTCTAGCAATAGCAGCTGAGTTGTTACAATCCTACACTCAGCAGCCAAAAGCTGTTCCTGGGCTTATTCACTGAGCGGTGAAATGTTGACCCATTGAAGACCAGTGACTTTTGCCACAGAAGTTGTTCAGTAGGGCTAGGAATACCACGTAGTTTTTGAAATAGATGTGGACACGAGTAATTAGGTGTGGATGTGAAGGAGGCATTTAGACTTGGTGTTCTAAACTGGTGACATTTACCTTCCTGCCAGTCTGGATTTTATTCTTACTCCATTAACCTTTCTTCTTGAATGCAGCTGATTTCAAGTGATATGAATGATCTTAGCAATTCTATTTTGGAGATTTTTCCTGGGGCCCTGTGGAATAAAACCACCTCTCTCCTCAAATGCAAACCTAACCTCACTGCCTGAGTTTCGTCAGAATTTATTGTGTTTTCACACTCAATAAAAGTTAGTTCTAGCTCAGTGCCTGCACTCTGGGTTTGGAGTGGACTCTTCATCAGGCATGTTGATGAAGCATGTTTTCATGTACTGTATACTGTCTGATATCAGCCATGGCAGATACTTAAACATGCCAGGACTTGATCCTATGGCCCTAATTCTCATGAGTAGTGCCACTGAGTTCAGGGCTCTGCTCACACAAATTGGAGGATCAGTTGTAATATGTTTAATGCCAATGAGATGAACTTTGTTCCTAGAGAAACTCCAGTAAAATCAAAAGCTTGTTAATAGAAAAAGTAGTTAGATGTTATAAACAGAGCAAAATGCCAAACAAAATCCTGCTCTGCTATTTGTTCCCATGCAGGCATTTAGCTGCCAGGAAAGACCAGTCTTAAACATGAAATTATATCCATGGTAACATGCAAGCCGTGTTTAACTTTGCAGCATGTTTAAAAAGGTACATGAAAAAAAAAAAATTTGTATTTTACTGCTGATATTAGCAATTATGACTTTTAAGTCAGCTATTTTAACTCAGTCAGCTTGGGAGTTGTTGACTGGTGAGGGTAAGGGCCAGAGGCACAGCTCCTTCCTCAGAACACTTCTTGTTGCTAGACATTCCCAGAAGGTATTATTGCTTAAATACAGCTTGTGTTTCTTTACCCAGATTCCTTTAACTAGAAAGATATGACAGGCTGTCATATCGGACTGCGTGAAGTCCCACCTGTACTATTCTACCCTTCATGAGTGAGCAGTGCTGGGGCTGTGCAGCTGTCATGCATGTGCCCTTTTTGGGTAAGTTCTGGATTCAAGGAGCCTGCTTTGTGACACGGCATCCTGGGATTATAAGCACTCTGCTCAGGTGCTGTTTAGTGACTCCTGCATCATACTAGAAAGCAGACATTGCTTACAGAGTGGGAGAGCAGCTGGAGTAGGGAGTAGACTGAATTAGTGTCTGGGCTGGAAAACGTATTGGGAAAAGTAACTAAAAGATCCAACTTGGAGTGAAAGCTGAAGCTGAAAACTGCAGATGGTTTTCTTGTATGTACGATAATGTCAAACCCAAAAAAAGGGAGTTTTCGCACTCTGTTGTCGTTTAGCGCAAAGTGAAAATTATGTACTGGAAAATGGAGCCCTGTGTCTGGAGAAAACAGCTTATGACTGTGCCTATACAATACCTATAGGGCTCTGTGGAAGCTGAGCTTGACTGCTTTTGCGGAGGTCTCGAAGAGCCTTGAGCTCTGTTTGCTGTGGAGTGGAGGGAGGGAAAAGAGCAATGAGATGTCTGTTTTTATCTGTTAGCACTTGCATGATAATGCCACTCTGAGTGAATTGTGCTAGGAATGACGTCTAAAAATTAGAAATTTCATCTCTAGGGGCAGCAGAACAGCCCATGTTGATGTGAGGGAAGCACCAGAGGTCACAGTGGCTACAGCGGGATCCCGCAAAGTGTGGTGGGAAAAGAAGAACAGGATGTTCTGTAGCTATGTGTGTGTCTTGAAGCAAAGGGGCTGGTGGATGTAGTAGCCTGGGTGTCTGGCTCTGAAAAGACAGCAGCATCTTTGAAGAATATACATATTTTTGCTGTCTTCCCTTAGCTGTTCTTCAGGGTTCTGGGTTTTTTTTAAGCTACACAGAGGTGAGACAAAGATGATACAAGGTGCCCTTCATCTAGGAATTTAAGAACATATGTACTAGCATGTACTTATCTTAACAGAAAAGTGGAGATAGTTTATCAGCACAACCTGTCCCCTCACTTGGGTAAATCCCCTTTTTACTAACAGTCAACATTGTTGTATAGGAGACACTCAGACCTATCTCTCTAGCTGGAGGAGGAGCTATGCTGTGCCTTTTCCACTTCTGTAAAGTGGGCACAGACCATGTCTTCCAGCAGGGCATGCGATTTGACACTGCAAGACCCAGCAGTGCCTCCTACTAGAGGCACTGTGTTCAGGCTGGGGAGGATGAAGACTGTCTGACATGCCTTGCCACTAAGTTGTTTGCTCACTGGTGCAAGGGGAGGCACCAGGTAGTATCAGAATAGCATCCTAGGGCCCGAATCCACAGTAACCTTTTACATGCCACTTCAGTGAGGAGTTGTTTTTTCCATCATCTTTGAAATACTTATCTTCAGATGCCTAAAATCAGAGTCTAGGAGCCTGAAGTACCTACTTCTGAGAAGAAAATGGCCTTTGTTTATGGGAAGTTTCCTGAAAGGACTTTAGTGGTTGTTCTGTAATGAACTTTGGATTCTACCTTGGGCAGTGGTGTCCCTTGTGAGATATGCATAGCTCAATCTGTAGAGGGGTCAATGCAAGGCATATTTGCTGTATCAGCCCTGTGGGTGCTTTGGCCTTTGCTCTGGATCTTAGATCTAGTCATGCAACTCTCTTCCTTTTGCATGATGATAGTATCTTTAGACCTGTCTGCTGGGTTCTTCCTGCTGTCATGCTGAAGAGGTGTGTGGGAGAAGGTGGCCAGGCGTGTCAGTACTGTTATGACCTTTTACTGATGGAGGTACACTGATGGTGTGTACTGACAAGACACTCCAGCAGTGGATGCATCTGTTTTGGCAAAGCTGAGCCTCCTGCTGCTTAGTCTTGCGGGAGCAGAAGGAAAGAAACAATACCTGCAGAATTCTAGGTTGGGGGGTGGTGTTGTGTGTGTAAAGCTATGCTGGTGGACACCCAAAGTGGGGTCCAATGTTAGCCATGGGTTTTACCCCTTCACATTCTAGTGCACGTAGCCATGCCTGCAAAAGTCAGTTGTGTGCATGTAGCTGGGATGTCTCCTGCTGCTTTCAATTTCTGCTATGGGAAATCTCATTAAAAAGGCCTTGAGCACTGGCTAGGAGAACTGTGGTACCCATGTGGACACACTGGGACTCAGAGACCCCATTAACTCAAGGACCTTTCCCATAGCCTTAGCAGACCTCAGGGAAGACCTACAGCACTTGGATCCTGACCTCAGTCCAAATGCCTCTGTCAGGTGTCTATGAGGGGAATTTGATAGGATTTTCCTCATTCCACCATTAAGCGCCCACTGGTGGGTTGTTCTATTGACGAGACAACAGGACCCACAGAAAGGCTATTTTTTCCATGAGGTTAAGTTCAGCTTACTGGTGACAGGCAACATCTAAATGACCTTTAGGCTGTTTACTCAAAGGCAGTAACAGACTCGCCCCCACTTCCTGATAGGGGCCATCACTTATCAAGAAATAAGAAGAGTAAGTGGCTAGATATGGAAATCATTGTGGGAGTGAGCCTAATTGAAAACATACAGCATCGTACAGAAGTAATATTATACACCGGTAACCTTTACCTCTTCTGTGGAATATGTATGTAGAAACTAAGCCAGGATAATTACCAAGAATTGGGGAAAAAAAGAAATCTAATTAATAAGCCCACTCCAAAACAAATAGAAAACCTTTTCTTGGGCAGACAGATATGTGTAATTTAACTCAAGTATCTCCCTAAAGCTGTGCCACATGCCTCATGATCCTTTTTCCTAGCTATGCAGTAAAGTGTCAGAAATCAGTGATTTTCATCTTACTAAAGTGACACTTTTTAGAAAAGGAGTCTAAAGTAAGCTAAGGGATTAAGTAGACACTAAAAATTCAGTAAGCTCTTAACTTAGTAGCTAGATATGCAGAAAGTACCAAGTAGAAGCCGATGAGACTGGTTTCCACTCTAATTTGGAAAGCTAAATTAGGTTCTTACTTAAAGTTTCTACATAATCATAAGACAAACAAATATATACTTTAATACATGCTTCAAATATGCTTTAAAAAGTGCTTGGAAATTTATGGATTTACCTCAATAGCTATATTGTAGCATTTCACCATCTCAAACAAAGCTTGTTTTAGCTAATGTTTACCTGGTTTTGTTCAAAAGGTTGTATTTCTTTTAATTAATTTTTCTGTTCATTTGAGTCAGAATAGCAGCACCATCTAATCCCACTTTTGTATTTGCTAGAAAATGTCTAGACTGGCTGGCGTGAAGGTTTTCATCCTGGAAGGTTTTAGTAAGATCCTTCTCCACTTGGTATATATGTCACATAAGTAAGTACTGAAACTGAAAGTTTCAGATGCGATACAACACCTAGTAATAAACTGTTTCAACTTTTATTTTTTTTAAAGGAAAAGAAACACCATCTTTTGGCAGTGTTTCCTCTCAAACCTCAGAGACTTGCTGATCTGCCATGTAGATCTGTACTGTGGTTGCAAAGTATCAAAACAGAACTAAGGATTTTTATATCTACTCTTCCCACCCAGCACTCACAGCTCCTTCCCCCTTCCTTGTCTGTCGGGTAGTTTCTGAAGGCGTTGAGGAGACAGGAAGGGAAGGGACGCAGAGCTGACCGTTGGACAGATAAATGGACACGTAGTGCCAACAACTGAGCCTCACTTCTTTAGGAATGTAGCCTGAAAATGCATTGGTAATTAGAATGGATTGGGAATGTTTTATTTCTTGGGGAAAACTGCAGGGTTTTTTGAGGGGGGAAAAAAAGCAAGGTAGAAGCAACCGGTTTCCATGTCAGATTCAGGAACTTGCAAGTCTTCAGGGCAAATGACCCATTCTCTTCCTTAAACTCAGGGCTTTTTTAATGTGAATGATGGTTTTCTGTCGTCTTGTGCTGGTGTGATACATCATGGGAACATCTGGCAATGATGCATGTTGGACATGGAGTCCAGTTGCAGGAAATGGTCCATGAAGGATAATGACATCCAAGCCATAACTCCCATAAGTTGCTGGGATGTTCAATTTCTTATCAAATTTTGGAAATTTCTTTGCAATTTTCTATGCAAAGCAGGCACTTGGAGTGAAAAAGGTCATTTTGATAAAAATCCAACTTTTCACTAAAATCAGTTCTCTTCAGCACCCTGTCCCAAAATCTGTTATGTTCACAGTGTTCCAGAACAGCCTTGCCATCTGTCAGAAGCATTTTTAGGTAACAAATTATTCAACCTAACTGTGCCCTATCTTTGCCACACCAGTTGTGCGTCTCTTTGAAGTTCCTTTGGATAGACAAGCCTGAGGCTCCCCAATGCCGGCAGGAATCCCCAGATGCTGAAGGGGGAACCCCTAGAGCCAGGAGACAGATATCCCGAGGACATGGGTGTTTCTGAAGCACCAGCCATCTCCTGAGTAGAGATGTCTTTACCTACTACCGCAGAAAGCAAGTGTGTTCCAGCACGGAGGTAGCGCTGTTTCAGAGAGGAGCGTATGTCTTGCTCTCCCTTTAAAATGGATCCTCTTTTGCATATTGTGTGTTCTGGTAGGAGGTGGGAGGTCACACTCAGACTCTTCCTGACAAGATCCAAATTCATATTATCCACCCCCAGTTTACTGCCTAAAACATATGAAAAGTCCTCAGATAAAGGATTCATCTCTTCCAGCCATGTGTCCTAATCACTGGGCTGAGATTCAGCCCTTTTAGGATCAAAGCCTGAATTTTTGTTGCATGATTTCAGTAGGATAAGAGGGGAGTCCCCTGTCCAAGCCCTGTGGTTAAGGCACCTTTTGAGGAGGTGAGAGACATGGGTTTCAGCTGATGAATACGTATCTTTGCTTCATTCAAGAACGTGGTAATTATTAGACTGTGATACAAGAGCAGACGGTCTTGCCACTATCAGATCAGTTACTCAGCCTGGGTTTTACAAGAAAGTGGCCGCAGCCAAGTTTGAGAGCCCAGCCAGCGCTGGGCCATTGTGCTCGTACCTGTGCTGCCTCTAGTGTGGGAGGTAGCCAGGCTTTCCGGGTCTGGGTTTCAGTCTGGGCGTGAGTTCGGTCAAGTGTCTGAGGCTGGGGGATATCCTGGGCCGGCGGGGGGGAAAGGACTCAAGTGGGAGGTGGTTAGAGGGCACGGGCATTGCAGGCTCTGGTGGGGGGGCGGAGGGAAAGCCTCTTCTAGCCATGGTTCTGGACTAAATATTCTCCAAATGCTGAGATGTAAATGCAACGTGTGACTGTAAGAGCTGTTGAATATTTTGTCATGAGACCACTAGTGAATTTGACAGCCACCACATTCACCAGTTGGTGGAACAGATTTACCCATCATTTCTGTATCTGAGTTTAAGTGAATGGGACTTCACTCATGGTTAAAGGTTTGGGTTTTTTTTAAATGCACTTAAGTATCTTGCTGGACTGGGACTTTTAACAGTGTTATTTTGTCTCCTCAAGTCTCCTTCAAGATAAGGTTTTCTTGTATTCTGAAATGATGTGGCAGAAGGCAAAAAATAATCTTGTGACTCATTAGGAAATAAACAGAGGCATAATTGCCATCTGTGTTTCAGTCCGTTTAATCTTTTCTCTCTCCAGTCATGGAAAAAAGTTCATAAAAAAAGTTGAGGTCTGGTTTTGTGATATTTTTGAGAGAAGCTGGCTTAAAAAATTACAGAAAAGAAAGGAAAAAAAACCCCCAATACTGGCTCTATACATTATCTTAGACAAAATGGATTAAATTTCTGACACCCTACTCATCAAATTCTGACCTTGATTTGACCCCATTGGCTTTTTACTGTTTGATGTTCTCAAACGATTTGGTGCCACTTTTCCTTAGTAGTGCAGTTAATTTTGAGTGTTAGATAGAGATCAATAGTCATAGCTTGAAATTGGCACCTTTGGAGGAAAAAATATGTTGTGTGGCAGTAACATAGATTTGATAGTACTTCAGTTAAGAAAATGGTGTACTCTTTCATTATTGTTTTCAGTGACAGTATCCAGAGTGTTATTTCATTCCCTACCAAGCTTCTGACAGTCTCTTGTAATATCTTATCTATCAAAGAGTTTTCATTCCTCTCCTTTCATGCTTGGCTTCTGGAGTGGAACTTATTTAAAAGGTCCCTGGAATTAGAAAGAATGACCATGGCACTTCTGCTATCAAGCTGGTCAGTAAGAAATAAACCTCTTTACTTCTAGACTTGCATCTGGCCTCCTGCTTGCCCACATTGAAATCTCATGTAATGTGCTGGCCGTGCAATGGAAGCTTAGCTGTCAGGAGGAGGTAAGTGGCCTGTTGGATAAAGTCTAATCTTCTCACAGGTAGCTGGGTTTGGCATATTAGCATTAAAAGGAAGGATGGGAATGCCATCCCTACCTTTGTCCATATGAAAGTGCCCTGTGCCTTGCTCTCAGCCCATTGCTGCAGTGAGAGGTGGGCCTCTGGTTGCAGGGGATGGTTGTTTCTACACTACTGCTTGGAGTAGCTGCCTCTGGAGTGCACAGCTGCTCTGGAGTACTGGGCTGGGGCTGAGGCAGTCTCTAGGGCACAGGATTTGCCAGGACTGTGCTCCTTTCTGTGGGGTCCCACCTCAGAGCACCTGGTACTGTGGAGGTGTGATGGAGCTCTTCTTCAGGCTTACAGCAATGCAGGTGCTGAACAGTTGGGGGAGTTTTCAGCATGCCACTAAAATCTGGCCTCCAGTGCAAGTGTGCCCTTCCTCTTGTGTGACTTTGGATATCCTGACTAGTTTCGTCCAAATTTGACAGGTGGTTGAAATACCTTTTTGACCAAATTCAATGAAATTACGTACGTGGGGATAGAAAAGAAAATGGAGATAGGCCCAGGAGAGGAGAGGCTGTGGAGAGAGGCACTTGAGGGAGAGATGTCATGACAGTCTCAGGTGCTGGGAAATGTCAGCTATGGCTTGTGCCTTCTTTGTACCAAGGAATCCAGCCTTTGGACGCAGATGAATAAGGAACCTGGCTGAAACTATTTGATTCTTTTTCACAAATTTCCTAGAAAAATCATGAGCACCTTTGTTCCACCAACTACTTGAAAAACATTCCCCTGACTCCCCGAAAAAGAATTTTTCTTCAAAGATGAAGTAATTTGTCAGGGGCCTTCTGAAGAGCTTTTTAAAAGCCAAGCACTAACAATTTCAGATCAGCAAAGTCTTTAGTTTCTCTTTTAACTTGGAACCAATGACAAAAATTACCTGGATGTGTTTCTGATTAGTGATGATGATAAATCAGGGAAGGGTGGAGTTGTGTGGAGAGTTATTCTCCTGTGCATTGGTTAACCATTTGAATTACTACAGTGTAATCTGAACAATTGTTCCTTTTATACCACCAGCCTTGTGGCTGCTGCCCGGGAGCAGAAATAATCTTTCTCTCTGCTGGGAAACAGTCCGTTCAGATGTAGTGATGGGATATTCAGACTCCTAATTCAGAGGAAATCTTACCAACAGAAAACCTCATCAAAGTGACCGCTGTTGGTCATGGCACATGCAGCTACTCTAAGTGATTCACTTAGGCCAGATTTAAATGGCAGATGCAGGGAGGGTTGTCTAGTGTATAAGGTGATGCTCTGTAGGAACTGGTGCTGATGGTGGCAGTGACCGGGCAGGAGAGGCTCGTGCTGTAGGCTCACTGACTCAGTCGAGGCTGTTGGCAGCCAACACCAATTGTTCCACTGTTATCTTTGACACACAGTGTGTTACTGCCATTATTCCACCTGTTTGACTTTGTGATTATGGAGGACAAATGCACTTAGTAAAAAAGACACCATGATCATAGTCATTTGATACAATTTATTAATATGTGCTTTGCCAAGTAATCCATGAGGATTTCAAGAGCTGTCCCTTTAGGTATTGACTCTGTCCTCTAAGTCATGATACCTAATTGTGTCGAGGAAGTGAGTGTGCAATATGCAAAGCAGTGACTGGGATGGTGTGCAGGATCTTTGGGTGCTGTTAATCACTGCCAATCCAAAAAATTCAACAGAGCACTGTTCGTTTATAGTCACTGAAGATCTGCCCCGTGCTTCTAGCAATGAAATCTTTTTGGAGCAAAAGAAAACAGGGACAGGACTTCCAAAAGGCAGATTGCCTTATTTTGTTAAGAAACCCATGGCATGTCATTGTCAGCTCTTCCTAGCCAGCAACTGGAAGTCATGAAGTCTGAATGCAAATACAGACTGCAGGGAAAGTGAGACTGCAACCAGGCCCTGTTTCCAAAGGATTCCTGCATCTTTGAGTAGGCAACTCAGCAGAGGCGGCTCTGAACGGAAGCAGTTGTGGCAGGTGCACCACGATGCTTTTCATGAAGAAGTGAGGACTTCTGTAACAGGGACAGGCCTCTGAAAGTGGTAATATTTTCCTTTCTGCTCTCTTTACTAGCCAATCTCTGGAGAGCACGTGCAGATAGAACGGGGAAGAAATATTTATCTGTGACTTTCTGGCTGTTTAACAGAGGAGCAATGGCAGAGTGATAGGATAAAGACGACTGAGAAGGAATGTTATAGATACCCATGACTCTTTACCTGGCAGCACCTCTGAGGCCTGCAGATATGAAAGGGAGTTAGACCTTGTATTAAGGAGCTTCATGCTTTCGTTCTCTGAAATGCAGGTCTGGAAATGCTTTATGTACTGCTTTCCTGACATTTGTCACCTCCTGAAGGCAATTGCATTTAGCATGCTTTTGAATAGGCCTATGTTCTTCTAGCCACAAGTCCCAGCCTGCTGTCAGGAGGGCCTGGACCTATCAAAGCAGTGTTCTTCTGATGTGTGACCTGTGTTTAATTTGCAGCTGTCTGGAGAGGTTTTCCCTAACAGGAACGCTGGAGGTGTACCGAGATAACCAACTTCTCAGATGCGTGGCTGGGGTTCATACATCATCTTATATAGGGAAGCCCATACGTGTACGTGTACTCCAAGGGGAGGACTGAAAACTTAAGTTCCTTTCAAGGGTGTGTCTTTGTGGTGGACTCCTGCTGTAAGCAATGAGCTCACGACAAATCATAAATTCCTCTCCTAGAGACAAAGCCTCAGTGGTGCTGAGTACCAGCAATTCCCATTAGCTCCAATGGCAGCTGCAGGTGCCGAGTGTCCTGGTTATATCTGCGAGACTCTGGCCCCAGGCCTCACCTCCTGCAAGGGGGGGCCATACTGTAATTCCTTACTCTGCAGCCAGACGTTCCTACCTGGCAGATCCAACTGCATTTGGATACATGCTGTTCTCCTTGGCTGGGATTTGTTACTAGTGGAATAGAGGTACCACACTGCTTTAAATCCAGTTTAACATCAGGAACAAAGATTTAGTAAAAACAAACCTTTAATAAAACTTCGTTTATCTTACCTACAATTTTTACCGTCCCCTGAAAGTCATTTAGGTAGGCCAGCTTCTTCACATACCCTCTGTGACTCGCGCTGGGTCCCTGAGCAGCTGCCTTCCTTCCCAAGTTCAGTTTTAAACCTAAACGAAGGCTCTGGCCTTGTCTTCCAATAGCCATTGAGTGTGTTTTGAAAAGCAGTTCCACTGTAGCTGCTTCCGCTCCTCTTGTTTATGCTTTTCCTGACTTACAGGTTTCAGTGCTGGTGTACGTTATTCGTGAGTTATTCTAGAGCAGCTCCAAAGCTGTGCCAGGGAATTTTCCCAGATGATGGCACCAGCTGTTCAGAGAGGTGTTTAACAATGTGCTTGACTGTGCATTTAGGTGATGCCATTGATTACTGAAGCAACTCATACACTTACAGGTAGGACACGTTTAAAAATGTCTTGCTCGGTCAGGACTGGAGCCCTTAATCTGCTCTGCATACTGCAGTTCACCAGGAAGGCTGGATTTCGTCACTGGGTTCAGTGGGAGCAAGAGCAAACTCCAGACTACTGAAGAGGTGAATGAAAGACACTAGAAGGCTTTGCAGATGAGATTTGATTGCCTTGCTGAATCTGGGGATTCTTCAAGGATGGGATCTGCAAGAAATCCCTGGCATGCTGCTAGTTACATAAATTTATTATTAATAGTGAATTATTTTTAGAAGGGAAGCTGACATATTGTAAAAGTGTCAAATAATAACGATATGGGAGTTGGTATATGTAATGTGCATTTGCAGCCTGGATTGTTAGGCACTTCTAGGTTTGCTAGAAATTTCAGGTACACCCTTCCTGCAACTTTTAGTGTAGGCAAAATACCCAGCAATACTTAAGTAAATGAATTTGAACAGGAACTGCAAATTCAAAAGAAATGTCTGATTTGCTTTATTACTAGGATGACACGTGCTGAAAGAGTTTGATCCAGTTCATTAGAGCCAAATGTAAAAATGCTGCCTCCAGCTACTTCCATCCCCTGCAAACTGCCTTCTGTGAGCACCTTTCCTCCCTGCCACCCGTCTCCTGTGAGCCCTCTGATCTCTGCCCGGCTGGTGAGCGACTGCTCATCCTCTCACCTTTACAGACCTTTATCTCAAAATGCCCAGCCTCTCTGTAGCTGAGGGCAAAGCCTCCAAGTCTATCCAAATCTATAGTATTATTTGCCTGGTGTGTACCCATATTGGTGTGGCATGGTTGCATTCTTTGCACAACTGTACAGAAAGGAGTGTCTGAGTATTTGTGGATCTGGAAAGGACCGTTTTTGTGTGTGCACAACTGGTACGTGGGGCATGAATAAGAACAGTTACGCAGTTTTATAGAGTGAGAACAGTATGCTGGGAAGCTCCACGGTGCCTGTGATATTTTGTCTGAGCTGTTTTGGTCTAGGACTGAGTTTGTCTAAATTGTGGTGATAGCCGTTTTGAACAATGTCTTGCTATAATGTCCTGGAGCTGATTGTAGCAATGGGATAAAATAATGGATTGTGAGAAGCAGAGGAAATATTGGACTTTAGTGCTTCTAGGAATAATAAAATGTCTGTTCTGCAGTATGTTTAGCAATGCATACAGAAACAAATAATCTGTGGGGTTGCTTAGTGTTTTTCCAAGCTTTTATTAGGATGTTAAAGGTAAAATCTTGGCTGTCTTGAAGACAGAGGGAAACTCTGCCTTTGGCTCTCTTGGGTCAGGGTCTGTGCCTGCTGTAATTGGCAAATCACCAGAAACCCCATCACAGCTAAGCTAGGAGAACAGCGAGGAGCAAGCATCTGAGCTGTACTTTCTCAACAAAATGGAGTGCCCTGAGGCGGTGCTCAGGGGCAGATGTTGTACTTGGCCACCCTCAGTCCGACTCTGTGCTGAGGGTCTCCTGAGCAAAGAGGTGGGAAGAGCCAACAGGAAACACGGCTGCTTGAAAACAGGGCTCAGAGATGGTAAGGGACTCCTGGCAGGCCAAGGGCAGAGCTGGGAACAGACCCTGCTGGCCTGACCAGCTCTGATTGTGTAGCAATCTATATGTACAAGGAATTTACATAATATCACAACTAAGTAAAGTTACATTGAGTTAAATGCATCCCAGAAGAAAGCAACTTCTGCTCCAAAATCCTGACAAACAAACGAACCAGAAAAAAAAACCCCTCAATTGCCCAGAAATCTTGCTTATGATGTGTATTAGTGCCTGGAAATTCTCCAAATTTAAGTGACAAATCTTTGGAGCTGGAGTATGTGAAATGGTGCCATACCTCATTTCTGAGCAGTGCAAACCTGGACCAATTTGACCGCATGCTGCTTCAGCTCCATCATGGGCTCGGAATTTCTGTACCAAGTTTTAGCCTAAGAGCGGTTACAATGGCCTGACTTCTAAATCTCTCAAAGATCTTAAAATGATGCTACTGATCTCCAAATGATAGCCTCTTAGATATTATTACTGAAACTTTCTGGAAGTAGTGCAAACCAGGAGGGAGCAATTAATCCTTGGAGTAACCCCATTTACTCTAGCAGTTTGGCCCCGAGGGAGTAGGAGCACTTGATGTCTGACAGCAGCCCCAAATGTCAGTATTTCTCCCCTTGTTCATTTGCCTACTTGCTGTGGTAGATTTCATGCCGTTATAAGCTGTTTATGTACAGCCTGATCAAAGTACTTAATGACAGGGTTAATTTCTACGTACAATGAGGAAGTCAAGACAGGAGACAGGTACTGTGTAATCGAATTTTTCATTTTGGAATTTGTTTCTCTTCACGTATGGCTTAGCTTTGATTTTTATTACCATTAATGTCTGCATTTACTGTTCTTTCTAGTCTCTCAGATGAGCTAAACCTACTGCGGAAACAGTGGAGGCACTGAATTGTTCCAACAGCTTCCATAAAAGTATGATGATAAAGTAAAAAAAGTCTATAACTTCTCTGCAACAAGACCTCGAAATGCGGTTTGGTTTGGGGGACAGTTCTTAATAAAATTACACTGCTTAAATAGTCTACTGAGACATCTAATCCTCTTTTTATGACTCAGTAGGGAGGTGCACAGGCATGGATGCATAGGTATGTGTGTACATAGCCAGAGAAAGTGACAAAGATAATGTTAAAATCCAGAAATCTTATAGTTTATGAAGTATGTGTCTTGAGCAAGACTTTGCAGACATAAGTGAATCCCCACAGCATGCCTTTGAAAGAGCTGATGGTGAAAAAGAGGTTAACGGTCCTCATTTCTCAAAAGATGGAAATGAGACGTGGAGCGTTAGATCTGCATTTGCCCTGCTTATTTTGGTTTTCATTTTTAGATGCACTGAGCACTGTCAGTATTTCTGGACATTCAAAAATCTAGGGGTACAGAAGTGATGGAGGCCTTAGAAAATATTGCTCTCACTGAGGTAGCGAGCTTCAGGAATCAAGCTGGCAGTGGAGATGAAATTAAACCTGGGCATATCCAGCTCACCCTGTATCCACTGTGTTTCTCTTATTCTAGCACTTTGTAAATTTTAGGAAAACAGGGATTTAAAAGTTCGTGTGATGCTAAATTCTGTGAACCACTATTAGCCAAGTTTCCTTATAGCTGAGGTAGAAGTGTTTCTTTGTGAGGAAAGTGTGCACCTCTATTAGCACCACTGTGCAAGCTGTAGTTTGCAAATGCGGTGGGAGGCTTTGCTCATGCTAATTTGGGCTCAGTCATGCACCTTCTTTTCCTCTTTTACATGCAAATAGCAGCTGTGTCAGTCTCTGGGATGCCTGCTTGTTCCTTTAACGGAGAGATTCCAGTTCATACCTTCAACCAGTGCATTTGTGCGTGGGCAGAGGTATAGCGCAGTGGTACAGTTGCTGACAAGGAAAGAGCTGTGATGGAGGTTGGAACAAGTTAGTGAAATAGAGAAGTTTTGAAAGAAAACGCTGAGCTCTTCTAGTGTGTTTTCATTTATTAAAAAAAAAAAAAGGGGTGGGGGAGGAGGAGAACAGCAGAGGACTACACAAAATGATAATCCATGATCCTGCCCCCATAAAAAGGGATCTCTTGATTGCCAGAGGGATCCATTTCTTTCTTCTGAGCCCAAGGGTTCAGGCAGCAGCCCTGGGGCTGGAGCAGGTCAGCTGCCAGCCTGCGCAGCTGGGACGGTGGTGGGCTGCGTGCAGGTGCTTGGATTCCTCACCGAGGTGCCCCGGTGCTGAGGGAGCTGAGGCGGTGAGCTGTCCTGCTGGGAGCCGCGGCGGTGCCGTGCTCGCCCGGCTTCTGCAGGCCCTGTGCTCCAGAGGGTCCTTGGCCTCGCCCAGCCGCTGGCTGCTCTGCCGCTCTGCTCTCCCAGCATTTTCCATGGTGGGGTGCAGCGTGTCTGCCCTGCTGCAAAGATAAGGAGGTTCATGGTACTTGCTTGGGGCCAGCAGGCAAATTGGGTTGAAGTACTTGAAAATACAACATATTGGCATGATGTTATTTTCTCCTCCGTCTTCAGCCGTCGCCTCCGCTTTGTGGTTGTGGCTACCTGAACCCAGACGCTATGTTACTGTGGCCTCTTCCTCTTCTGAAAGGCCATCCCTGCTCTTGTGTCACAGAAGTCAACGCAAAATGAAATCAGAGAAAATCATTTCCATGGCATCGCTTTGGATGCCACTAAACTTAGTGAAGAAAGTAGGCATTAGTGCCACGCGGGCCACACAATACAAGTGTTGTACAGCAAGGACCTGTTTAAAAGGGTGTTTGATTTAGGGTGCAAGGATTTCCAGGAATTTGGAGTGCAAAGTTTTCTAGGAAGGTCAGCTCAAAGAAGTATGATGTCCTTGTGAAGTTCTCGGTTGAGTCCGTATGTGGCTTGCCACAAGGGTCTTCAGAAGGTGACGGCTCGCCTTTCAGAAAGCCCTGGCTAGTGTTTGCCTGTTCTCCCCTGAAAAGACTGCCTTGATGTCAGTGCCGCAGTGTACAGCCAGGACTCGGCGTACGTCTGCTTCTTTGTGTGTCCGTGGACATCCTTGGAGGCTGTAACATAATAACTGTGAAACAACTGTGCTCAGCTTTCCTCTGACCTGCTTTATAACCTTCTTGAATATATCCCCTCTGTGTGTGTGCAAGTGACAGGGAGTGGGGTAAGGGGAAGAAACACGTGTATATGCTTTAATCACACTGATGGAGTGAAAGTGATGCCATCTTTATATAGGGAAGGCCCTTAAACACCTCTCTAGTCACTCCACTAATCCGTGGGGAAACAAGGCTGGGACCTGTAGAGTTTCCATTGACTTCAGATTTGGCAACACTAAATTAAGTGGGTAATATGTTGTGACACAATAGGATGAAATCCTGGCCCTAGTAATGGCAGTGGATTTTCATATCGATTTTGAAGCTGTTTTAGGATTTCAGCTGTAGAAATCAGTGGCAAACCCCATGATGAAATAATCTAGTTATTCCCTGTCAAACAGAGGCTCCTCAGCAACATGGATATTAAAGAAAATGCTTTTCAAATGGAAATTTGTCCTGTTGCAAAGGAACATCTTGAGCTATTGACCCCGCAAAGTAATACATGCATATAATAAAGTTATTGCCTGTCTATTTAAAACTTCCTTGTAACAATGTGGGTGGATCTGGTTATGCTGTTCTCCACCATAACGACAATTTATCCAAAGCAATTTGTTGCCTGGCCTAAATTTTGCAAAAATATCTGGTCTTTGAAACCTTTGAGAAAGGGAGATATTTGCACCTGACATGTCTACAAGTAACTTAGATCAGGTTATTGATCGGTCCTCTCTGTGTTGTTTTCCAGTGGGAGGATGAGATGGAGAGGCCAATCCATTACTGCAGCTATCTACCACTGGAAGGCAATAGCGCTAATGATACAGGTTTTCAATAGCTGATTTATATTATCCTGCAGTCAATAAAAACTCATGATTTTGTCACTATATTGTTTAAAGCAATGCTCCCAAATGCTGGCACGCCCCAAATCTGACCCTCTGTAACACAGCCGCTGTGTTACGAGCAGGTGAAAACTTAACAAAACCCCACCAGTCCTCCAGAGTATGGTCTGAACAAGCTCTTTGCTTGCTGAGCAGTGGGTCCTGTGAGCCCCGAGCTGGTACGAGGCTCGTTCCAGTGAGTGATTCCTGTTAAGGCTAACTATGGCTCCCCAGCTGCTCCCCCGTACCATGCCACCCAGGGGGGAAGGATGAAGGAGTTACAGTCCTTTCTCTGGGCAAATATTGCACTTAAAATCTCAGTGACTGACTGCTAATTTGGTGGTGATTAACAAGAAATCCGCATCGGTGGCTATAAATGAGAGGCAGTAACTGGCTCCCCTCTTCTTCCTTTAGTGATGCAAGTACTTTCGGCACCACAGAGGAACTGCCCACTGAATCCAGCATGGTGCAGAGCTCCTGAGGGAGAGAGCGGCAGCAGCGGGGAGCTGCGTTTGCTGGAGAAAGCATTTGACAAGCCGGGTGAGAGCCAGCCTGAGCAGTCAGTGGGCACAGTCCCGTCCTCTCTTTCGGTTGTGTTTGAACATGAGAATGGTCACATCAGAGCGGGCTGTCATAGCAGGTCAGCTCAGCTAGGCTGGGGGCTTGCCTTGGGATGCGCTGGCGGTTCCCAACAACGTGTGCACGAGGGAAAGGCTGCGTGCACGCCAGCCGTGCGCTTAGAGAGGAGCGCGTAGATGTAGCGTGGAGGTTTGCATGCTCAGATGGGCTGACCTGCAGGGACAGGGAGTGTCTTTTTGGACTCGTATGCACCCTGTTTTCATGCAAACATTTCATGCGGATTTGTAACATGCGATAGCTGCCAAGCATCTTTTAAACAGCCACAGTCTAGTGACTGAAGGATCCACTAATTAAGAAGCCCCTAATTAGGCTTTTAAATGATAAACTGTAATAGCTCTAGTGCAGCTGTTGTAAACTATAGAGTAAATTATACCCAGTTGAAAGAGGCTTTAATTACGTATTTATATAACAGACTTTAAGGACTTTGAAAGATAAAAGAATTTTTAGTATCTGCAATTAAAAAAACAAGAGAGTAGCAATAGAGCTCTTAAACCAATGAAAGCAAGGAAATTCAAAGTTAATCTGAAAAGCTGCACTGGTACTTTCTTTTGTGCTCATGGCGTTCTAATTTTTGGGGGGTTGTTTTTGTTCTTTTTTGTTTTCATAATGGACGAGATAAAGAATTATTGTCAGCCAGGAGTTTGTCCTCCGCTCTCCATTTCCTAGCTTTTATAGGTCCATGTATGGCATTAACGATACTTCAGCAAACTTTCTGTGGTTTCATTTTTGCAGAAATCCTAGCAAGAAGACCCTTATCAGCCAGCTTTTCTCCTTGCATCCCAATTTACAGAATGGTTAGTTGTACATGTGCCTTTGTGAAGTCAACAGGAGCTCAAAAATTGGTTGTATTGGGCCCTTGGAGACCATGTTCAGGCCAAATCTAGCCTGCACATTGTTCGTGCAGTTTTGGCAGCCATTCACCATGCTGTGCTTACCAAGTAGAGAAAAGGTTTGGATGTATCTGGGACTATTCAGCTATTTGGAGATTGCACTCCGGGCTTCTTTTTTACAAGGCTCAGTCCTACTCCACTGAAATCAAGGAGAGTTTATCCCTTGCCCACATTTTGGGCTGGACCAGACTCCAGTCTGCTCACCCTTTAGACATCAGCACTGCCCCTGTCCCCCCAGCTCTGCCTGACAGCGCCTCTCTTGGTAACCTCACCAGTTCTGTCTCCAAACTCACATCTGCCCTCAGCCTCCCTCATTTACCCAGCCCGGTTTGCTGCCCTTCCTTGCCACCTCTGATCACAACTAACGCTGATGCGCTGCAGTGAACAAATGCCTCTATAGAGAAAAGGAAAGATGTCTCTGATGTGCCCTCCATTGCCTGATGGCTTTGCTCATTTGTTACCAGTTCTTTTCATTTCTTAGATTACTGCTCCTCGGGACAAGGGCGGTGCGTTTTGTGCCTGCGCGCTGCCACCACATAGAGTATACAGACATTAGGCTGTGATGTGCAGAGAGCTCAGTACCTGTAGCTGCTCTTAGGGACTGGCCTTCACAGCTGTAGGACTTAGCAGCCCATGACAGCCAAACAAGGTAGTGCTTTTTGCTTATTCCAGCCACATCCAAGTATTTTTATCTGGAAATGTCACAGCAAGGGAAATAAGGAATACCGTTCTTATAGTTAATTTTTATGGCTGATTAATTAGCCCAAAGAGTATTAAATTGTGCTAATGTAGTTTGCCTCTTCGATGCTGTCTTTTGACTTCAATGGAACTAAATACATGCTTAAAGTTAACTACATGCCTAAGTGCTGTGGTGAATCGGGGCCTAGGGCATTAATTAGAACTTGGCTCAGATTTACTTTCAAGGCTTTCCCCCCCTCTTTTTTTTTTTTTTTAACTCTTCAGCGCTCAGCAGTTTAATTGGTATGCAGATGTCCCTCTTTATTGCTGGCAGAGGCCTCTGTCACTGTTCTGAAGGTACTCAGACATCAAGGCTGGTACAGTGGGCAGGAAGAAACCCCCCCTGAAGGCTTTCAAGCTTTGTGGGAAATAATGATGTATGAGACAGGGATTCCTTTGGAACCTGAAGGGAACATGACAGACAGAATAATATGGGAGGAAAACATTGTCTTCACAATTGAGACTGATGGTCTCATCTTGTCTCCTTGTTATTGTTATCAACCAAGACTGAGATGAGCTTTCTTATGAAGAACTTCATTTCGTGGCAGGTTCTATATGTTGGACACACTGCGCTCAGTGGTAGCTTTCCATCCAAGGTACAGACATTGACAGGCTCTGAGGAACCCTTTGGGGTGGTGTTTTACTTAAAACCTAAAATTCCTTCCAGCATTGAGATGCATTTTGTCAGGAATGACAGTTGCAATTTGATAATCTTTTACCACTTTGCCTGCCTATTGCAACCAGCTAGCTGGAAGGGAGAAACCCAGAGCTGTTGGGCACAGGAATGTCAGCTTTATGAATCAGCTTTTCTCTCACTTCATTAATTTCACTTTCCAGTGGTTAGTGCATGTTTGCAGGAGACAATTGATTTGTACGGATCTGTGTAGGATGGAGCAAAGCTGGAACTAAAGGAGGAGTGCAAGTTGACAGCAATGCAATAGCTCTAATTGACAGATACCAAAAGCACTATTTAAAGTAACTTTTCTTCTGCTGTTTAGGTTAAAAATGGCCCTCAATTTGTCCTCCGATTGCCACGTACAAAAAGAATTGTTTTCATGTATATTCATTTCAAATGGATTAGCTGAAATATCAAGTGCTCGTTTTCTATACTTGTATTTCTAAGTTAGATGATTCAAAATGCTGTTGTGCAAGGTACAGGAGGATGGCTGTTTCTTAACTCCTCCAGAGTAAAAGCTGTCTTTCAGGGGACGCTTTGCACATGTGAGATCTGTGTTAGTATTTTTTGGCACCCACAGCTTCATCAGAAATGCATTTCAACTAATGGGAGGCAGAAGGACTAATACACATGCTGTGTGTTGTGGGTGCAAAAATGCAAATAGAAATTACACCCACCATGGAAAGGTCTAGGAAAGCGTACCTTCCTGGATGTGAGCAGGGCAGGTTAGGAAACATCATCTTCCTTTTACAATTGGCTGTTACTCTTTACATTTCTGGAGAACTGGGATCTTGCTGTTAATCTTACAAAAATAGATGCTGTGGTGAAGCCTCAGGCATGAATAAAATTGGATGTTAATCTTAAAGCAGATTTTTTACAGCTATGCACTCAGAGCCAGTGAATCCAAATGATTTTGGAAGCTCTGTGTTTGTTACTTATTTAGATCAAAATGCTGTGGGGAAAGAGGTCAGTGGCACAGGTACATATTGTAACATTTGGGGCTCCTTAAAGTTGAGCAGATAAGCACAGCAAACATTAAACATCTCTGGCTTGACACAAATAATAGGCAAAGCTGAAAAAAGCCTGCTGACAAGAGAAGTGGGTGTTGGTGGGTGACTTGCTGCAGTTTTAGAGCTGTTAAGTGTAGGTTTTTTAGCATTTTCATTATTTAAAAGTGGAGTGGTAGTTTCTTCACTCCCTCTGAAAAGTTACTAATTTACTCTGAAATACAGGGTAACCCACAATGATTTAACAGATTTGTAATGTGCTTTAGAGTGATTTCAAGTAACAGACACCCTCCTTCTCTCCAAGCTTCCCACTGTCTCAGCTCTGCCCTCCCTCCTTTCTCTGTGTGCATCTGCACCAAAATGCAAAGCAGAGGCTGCCCCACACGTGGCTTTCATCTGTCTAGCTCCAGTGCCAACAGGTTGGGCGGCTTTGACCACTGGTGCTCATGCAGGTTTGCCTTATTCCCAGTGTTCAGAAACAGAGGCTGTTAGCTACGTTTGGATGTTGGGAATGGCATCACAGAGCGTGGAGTGGTTCAAAAGCTGCTGCTCTGCAGGTACCGCTGCAAGCAGACAGGCCTTCCTTAGAGCAGCCCTGACGTGCAGAGGCTGCCTTTTGCCTAGTGCGTGGAAAGCGCCTAGTGGAGCATGGCCGAGGACCGTGATTAAGGTCCCCAGGATGCTCCTGGAATACAGGCAATATTAAATAATCTGCAGTCCTCTGTGTCTATCCTCTGTCTCCAGCCCATTTGTGCCTACATATTGCTGTGCTGAATAATTATGCCCATGGCAGGATGCTTAAGCCAGAGGCCCTTTGCATGAATGATATTTAAATTTGATGGAGCCTTGCTGAGAAGGAGCTGGCCTTGCGTTTACTCAGAGAGGTCTCTTGGTGGTTTGTGGTAAGGAATCGGGACCTGGGGCTGAAGCCACAACCTCCAGGACCAAACCACAGAATTTACACAATGGCCAAGGCCTGCCCATTTGCCTTCCCAGCTGAAGGTTTGTGTCACCACACTGCTGCTTTTCTGTCTGCTCTTGTCATTGCTGTTTGAGGGAAGAATCTATGTTGTTCAATATAGCAATGTCGTCTAGCTTAGTTTAATTTTATTAGCTGCCGATGATTTGTTACTATTCAGTGCCTCCATGGATTTGTTTAGTATCAATAACCAAGGGTAGAAATACTTGAACGGAAAGCTAGATGGAAATGCTGAGATTCTGGAGGAGTCCAGGGTTTCTTTTGCTCTTGTTTCCCTGTTCTAGGAGGGCTGGAGAACACTTACCCATTTGTAACAGAAACTATTCAAGATGCAACACCCTGAAAGGTCACTGTAAGTTTCTATTGCTCTTCTGGTGTGACTGGTATAGATCACGTCTTCTAGCAAACTTCAAGGAAGAAAGCTTTTGTTACAAGGAGAGACGGTAGGTTTGTGCACCTAACCTCTATTTGGAAGAATATTTTGTTGTGAAATCTTTCTTCTTCCGGAGGCTTGAGCCAACTGCTTTTGATCTGGGAGCTTACAGCGTGGGTAAGCGCAGTCATATTAGGCTGGATAGATGTCACCCTCAGGGATTCGCACACATAATTCTCCTTGACTTGAACTGGAGAAGGGCCAGAGTTTGTTCACTTTCACTTTCTGTCACTGAGAAAAATGAATGCTGTTCTACAGAAGCTATAATTTCTTCCTTTCTTCCCAAGTAGATGATGACTAAAGAAGGCCTGAACTGAGTATAGATATTCTTATATTTACTTGAAACGAATGTCGCTCATAACTCTTATTTTAGCGCCAATCTGGAACACTACTGTGAACAGATTTACAATGTCTGCCTGTTCTTTACCTTGGCATTCTGGCATTTATGCTCATTCTTGCACTGATGTTTGGGAGTTTAATGAAGCCAAATGGCTGAAAGGTGAGTAGGTAAAAGGTAGATACTTTTGTATACAAACCTATTCCTTTTGTGTGCTCCATAATCTTCTTTTAGTTCTTAAATATGGTTTTATTCTTCTGATACTAGGGGTCTCGGCACCGATTTTTGTTCTGGTATGTGTGTCATCAGCAGAGTTATTAGCTGTGTTCCAGTTGCATGGTCCTTTGTTGCTGGATTGAAAAGATCTACTAACTTCAACCGTGTGTTTTTAGACTAGACACTTACAGAAAACCTTTACTGTGTTTATAGAAGAGCAGATTTAATCTGGAAGTCATTGAGAGAAACCAATAAAGAACTTCCTTGATGTGATTTTTGGAGTTACTCTGTGGAACTGAATTGCATGTTTTCAGATATTGGACATAAGGGCACTTGAAAGCATAAAGAAGGTTAAATGTAGATGATAATGAAAATGTTATCGGTATTTATAGGTCAGTCGATAATGTCAGTATATTAAAGTGAATTGAAATATCTCTTTGATTTCATGGACAGTGCCTTACTGTATATAGTTTACGGTAATAACATGATCCTTGGTATACATTGATGATAAGTTTAACTTTTTATAAAGTTTGTTAGTAATCCAATTGCCTTGAAATGCCTTATGAAAAGTATGTTTATTACAGAACACATACAGTTGCTATCTGCCTAGTGTTATCTCTGTTACAGTGACCTAAGCTGAGAAAACACATTTGGAAAAAACATGTCCCAAGCAGAGATGGTTGGGGGTTTTTTTGTTAGACTTGCTGGAAACTTTCATCAACAGTTGGAGAGGTGGTCTTTCAACTATATTTCTTTCACCCAGATTATATGCAAATTGCAAGATTCTTCAAGCATAAAGTCATATGCCAGGAGTATGATATTAGCGTTTCTTTTAATAACTTTAGAATAAATATGTTGTCTGGTGAATTGCCTTCCTTGTCATTCATTGCTCTGTACCGTCTTTGTAGAACTGCAGTAACTGGAAGAAGGAAAATACTGGAAAGTGCAATTGGAGCTGGGTTTGGCAGAGAGTTCTGCCTTTCTGGAAAAAAAATGCTGGTTTTGGTTCTTTACTTTGCCATCCCCTTTTTGTGCTGTTGTGTACTGGAATAAAAGAACAAAGGTGAGCACTAGACGAGCTGTGAATTCCGTTTGGACCAGACTTCAGGAATCTCTGCTCTGACACGCATTTCGGTGTTACGTTTTCTTGGGGGACTTTATTCACAAAATGTCAGAACATATTCTTCCAATAAGATTTTGCATAGTTTGATAAATGTTTGGATAAATTTCATACCATCTTATCAAAGTAGACACAATCGTTCTTTCTTGAGGAACTGAGCTTAAATGAAGTGCTCATTTATGTTGGTGGGATAATAATTAAAACTACAGATCCAAATCAGTGGTTTGTTATTCTGTGGCAGGAGTAGGCTGAATCAAAGCCTCTGTCAACAATTAGAGCTGAAATACTGAATCAACGTACCAAACAGTAGCACGTCAGGAGTATGGTCTTCCACTCGGGACAGCGTTGAGATGTACCTTGCCCATAGAAGCTCTGGAAACATTGTCAGACTTGGACAAACACAGCGCATCCTCGGACTGCAGGGACGTTGCTGCTCTCTGAGTGCTGCGTGCTCTGAGTGTGTTCTTGGCTGATGGAAATCTGTCCAGTTTGGGGGGGCTTGGTGATATGGGAGCCTGTCACAGCTGCTCTATTAGGATGGCTTAACACTTTCTTGTGGGGCAAGATACGGCCTCTGTTCTCTTTTGTACCTGCAAAACTGGTATAATTGTCCTTGTTTCGTCCGGGATGGAGCTAATTTTCTTTCCAGTAGCTACTGTGTTTTGGATTTAGTATGGGATTTAGTATGTGAAGAATGTTGATAATACACTGATGTTATTAGTTGTTGCTATGAGATCAAGGACTTTTTCCAGCTTCCCAGGTTTTGCCAATGTGCAGGTGCAAAAACCTGGGAGGGGTAGAGCTGTACCGTTGACCCAAACTGGCCAAAGAGAGTATTCCATGCCATAGACGTCATGCCCATTACATAAGTAGGAGTCGGCCGGTGAGCTGGGTTCCTTCCCTCCTTCCCCCCTCCCTCTCTCTCTCTCTCTCTTGAGAACTTGCAGTTCGGAGATCACTGCTGGGGAAATCGCTGTTCCAAGATCGCTGCTCAGGATCATTCCGACATCGTGCTCGGTTTCGCTCCATGATCACTGATCAGGAGGGGCTGTATTGGTCGCTGGGTGGTGAGAAATTGTGCATCGTTCATTTTGTATATTCTATTATAATTATATCTATTACTATTATCATCATTATTAATATATAATATTATTATTATTATCTTTTCCTTTGCTGTCCTGCTAAACTGTCTTTATCTCAACCCACGAGTTTCCCTTTCTTTCTGATTCTCCTCCCCATCCCACTGGGGAGGGCAGGGGGGAGTAAGTGAGCGGCTGTGTGGTACTTCATTGCCAGCTGGCGTTAAACTATGACAATAATATTAATTAGATTGTCATCAGGTTTCATTAGTGAAGCCCCATAAAGCAAAAAAGGAATGGTTCTATAGTGACACTAAAAGTTGGTATGTTGTTTATATTAAGTGGGTGAGCAGAGATCAGTAGCCATGAAGACACTGCTTTTCCAGAAATATGAAATATTTATGTAAAATATCTAGGTAAAATCTGAACAGAAATTTGCTTACTGCCTGATAAAATGGTGACCTCTTCCCCTCTAAACAGGTTCGATTCTCTTCTTGATGGGACCCCTGCACCTTCACCTAGATTCCTCCCCACGCAGCTGCGGTGAATGGATCTGACCACCGGGGGAATCTGGCCCACCGAATTCCTTTTCTTTCTGTGCAGTTGAATGAAAAGCGTGTGTCTTTTGAAGAACAGTGACTGAAAGAAATATTGATGACTGCCAGGGCATCTACAGAAGAGGATAAGAAAATTACTCTACTACAACAGGGAAGACAAAGGGGCTTTGTTAACTCTTTCTTGTAGGTTGTATATATTAATAGTAACAACTAAAGTTTTGTATTTTTTCAGAGAAACGCACAAGGCTTTGAATTGTATTGTTTTAATTGCAGCTAACTGAATGAATTAAGTGGAAAATCGCACACAGTACTTTGATTGTCTAACTCTCTGTATGTGAGGCTTTGGGAACAGTTTGTTATTATAAAAGAACAGTGCTAACAAGAAATCAGCCAACATATAATTGCTAGGCTGAGGGGCAGTTTGGGGAAAGCTGATGTTTATTTATAAATTATTAAATAAAAGCACATAACATGTGTATCATCTCTCACTGCCTCCACACTTCATACATTACTCATCTTCCTAAATTTCATGTTCTTCAGGACATTGCTTCTTATAACCAGTACAGGCATCAAAACCACCCACATCCAGGAAAGGAGATGCCTGTGCATTTGTTACGATGGCAGTTTTGGTTATGGGACTCATCTAAGCACATGAGGCTTCAGTTCACGGAAAGGACTCTTGACTAGACTTTTAAAGGTTGTTTCATGTGCCTAAAATACACATGAGCACCTGGAACTCTGTTCAGGTAGCCTAAACTCTGGCCAGTGTTTCCTACTGACTAGGTACCTTTGGAGATTTACAGCCATCCGATACCCTAAACAGAGAGACTTAAGAGCAATTTAGGCATTAAATTTAGCAGAGTTCTCAAAAAACCTTGGTTATTTAATTCCCATCAGTTTTGGTAAGAATGAGGTAACCTCTGATTGTCTCTTATGCTTCTCTCTGCGCACTTAGGGCCTCACTACCTTGGGAAACAAGCCTTCTTGAGAGGCAGCAGTGGGTGCTGGTGGATGTGGCGCTTGCAGTCAGGTACACAGGGCAGCCAATAACAGTCTCTATTTTGGAGGGCCCAGTCGCAAACCAGGTGCACTGACACATAAGCAGGTCCCCACGGGCCCACATAACAAGGGGGTGCGTAACATCCTGGCCTTGCAAGCGAGATGTGTGTCCTACAGACAGAGAGGCCCTTGGTGTTGTGCAGCAGAGGGTCTGGGGATGGAAAGATGTGCCATCACCTGGGTAGCTGGCACTGCTGGACACATCTTTGGACTTGCTGTGCTGCTATACACAGATGACGTTCGTGCTGTACAAACAAATCACTCTATTAAACCACTTAAACAGTGTTTATGCAACTTTAAAATGGCAGAGGCTTAATTTTATGACTTCATCTGCAGGCTTGTTAAAACTTCTATGTCCACACTGAAGTGATGTGAAGATTATGTCGCTAATACTGGCTACCAACCTAGCTGATGTGAGACTATGTTGCACAGAAGGTCCTTGAGAGGTGGAACTGGGCAGAGTTTAGCTTTGCACAGCTCTTGCCAAGAGTTGTTTGGTATCCCTGTCACTGTTTTTTGAAGTCCAAAAATATTTTCCCCCTAATAACCTATTTTTCTAGAAGAGAACACAGCTGCATTTATGAAAGGTTTTGGCTTTTACAGTAAATCTGGTTTGTATAGTTTCCTGTCTCTATATGTATGTTGCCTGCATAATTACCAATAGTCATAATGAAAAACACAGTTTTGTTACATAAGCTTTCAACAGTGGTGTTCAGTAATTTAGAAAATATTAGACCTACTTCCAACAAAGGGAAAAATCAAAACAAAGCAGCTTTGAAAATGTTGATATACTCGGGGAAATAAATCTTCATTTTTAACCCTGTTCTATTATTCTCTCTCTGATACTAAAACCCATATAAAGCACTATTGATTTCAACCAGCTCAGCAGGAGAGAGCGTAGGGCTTCCGCCCTGCTCTGCCCTGCGTTGGGGGGGGTAAATCTCAGCTGCGCTCCCGTGGGGCCTTTGGCTGGGTTTTATGGGACAGCCTCTAGTCGATGCTACGTGCACTGCAAAAGTGTCTTCGCTGTGACAAGTAACTCACCTTCACTGCACGTCTTTTTCCAGCAGGACGTGGGAAAGTTGCTGGATTAAATTCTCCTCGATCACGAGACTTGTTGTATTGGAGGCACTCAAACTATACGCCTTTCAAACCCCTGTGAGTTCACAGTATTTAAAGATAAGAGCACAGGATTGCCAAGAAATGTGTCTTGTTGAGGCGCACAAGTAACTTTATCAAAAGAAGGAATCTTATTTTTGCCTGCTGCGGATAAAGGGTGCATCTCAAAGCAGGCTAAAGTTAAAGATAGATATAGCGTCTGGTTCAGATCACGATAGGAAGAAAGATTCAGGTTAATTAGTATTTATTCTTAGTTTATAGTTATTCCTTTTGGCTTGAGCTAACAGGCAGGAGTTGGAGCCCCATCAAATTGCTTCTCCTGGGATGAGAAGTGAATGAGAGAGATGGTGTCCATGGTGAAAATGTATTTAGGGATGGGAATGCCACAAAGGAAGACTGGCCTTGCCCCAGGCTCCGTCAGCCAGCAGGGAGGGATGCTCTGAGGGGCGGCTCAGCGCAGGCAGGGAGGATCGGGTGTAGGCATGGGCCGAGGCATCCTGGGGGACCATGGAGAAGGGGAGGTGTCCCAGGTCCCTCCTCGACCTGGTGCCCTCACACCTCTGTGCCCACATGACCCCCGTCTGCCGCCTGTCACCCTTTCTGGGTGTTTTCGGCTGCAGGGCGCGGTTGCACAAGGGCGAACCAGCAGCTGGCTGGCTGCCAGCCTGCGGAGAAGGCGGCTTTGCAGAGCCCCTCCAAGGCTTTCAATTCCCCTTTCTTGCCACTGTTTTCTGCAAGGCCACACGGGCTCTACCAGCAACACCACCACTGCTTGAGTGCAGCCATTTATCTTAAATGGAGCTGCTTTTTTGCTGAGGTTTCCCTACTGCTCCTGCAGCCGGGAGGGGCCCACCTGCCGGAGACCCAGCTTGGGAACAGACCTTCGTGGTTTTGCAGCTCCTATTTTTCATACATTTTTTTTCCCCCTGTCGGTGTTCAGTTGGAGTTGAGATGTTCCTAGCAGGATCTCCTCTGTATTTGGGCAGAGCGCCCCTTTTCCAGTAACTGCACGAGCTGTTTTATTCCCTCAGGCACTTGCAGAGAAGTTAATTTCCACCTTGGGGGGAACGTTCTGGCTTTGCAGACGCCCAGCTCCAGCGGCCCAGGTAAAGGCAGCCCCACGGTGGGCGGGCCCTGGGCCTCCTGCCCCGCAGCCATAGGGCAGCACCTCTCCCGCTCTGCCACACGATTGGCTGGGTCCTCCCAGCAGGCGGGGCTGTTGGTATAAAAGGGCTGCGGGCGTGGCCCTCCTCTCCTGAGGGGCTGAGGAGATGGCGGTTGGGCAGGGGCTGAGGAGATGGCGGTTGGTCTCTGGCTGCCTCTGGGCAGCCCTCGGGGCTCAGAGCACCGTGTGGATGCAGCCATCGCCTTGAGGGCATGGCTGCACAGGCACAGCTGGATGCCAGGCAGTGTATGTAGATTTGTGACTTTCCCCTACTCTCCTTTCTGGAAATGTTAGCTTTAAAGCCTCAATAAGATCTAAGTTCAATTCTCTTAATGTGCTTTTGGCTGTCCTCCTCCCCCACCCGCTCTATGGAGGAGCTGAGGAGGTGCTGGCCCCTCCTGGCAACCTCAGGTGGGCTGCTGAGATGAGGTGGAGTTTGAGGGTCTTACCAACACCTTTTTTTACAGGCACCTCACTGAGGAGATACTGGGTCGAATAGAGTTAAGACAGCATAAACTGTGTTTTTGAATGCAAGTTCCCTTGCAGAGGAGTGGGAAAGGACTCCCAAACTTGCACATAACCAAAATAGATGGCAATTCTGCCTCTGGAGTGACTACTGAGCAGCAAGCTCCAGCCTCGGAGCATGGTGCTGGGCCTTGCAAAACTCTGGTATCGCTAGCTCCTCAGCAGTCTGCAGGAGCCTCAGTGGATGATCCCAAGTTTAAACCAAACCATGTATAGTAAATGCTAAGAGCACCCATTTCAGGAATTCTTGTGCCATCATAAAGAACCTACTAAAAAAAGAAAAGCAGGAATATGTGTTGTTGCTCGCTTAATTATGGAAGTTTTATTATCTCCTCCTGTGCTGGTGATAATGGCCTATTGCCAAGGCTCAACTCAAATTAGATCAGGTGTTTTCCATGTCATTGTAGTCTAGTGTCAGCTGTTCTAGTGGTGCAACAAAACATTTGCAACAAGCAGCCCAGTTCCTTAAGAATTTGCCTGTGTAGATCGTCTATCAACTTTGGCCACAACTTACTGTCAGTGTGGCATCTTTATACTTACATACATGAAGGTGTGGACAGATAGGCTTAGAGATTATTAAACTGATTTAAAACTGGCTTTGTTTCCCCTTTTCCTGCTCCCTTCCCCTGGTCTTTAATTAAATGACTGACATGTGTGTTCAATAAATGCCTACAAATTGCCTGTGTCTTTTTTTTACCCCCAGAAAGAAGAGAACAGCACACCTACCTGTTACCTGTGTAATGGAAATGTGAGGACAACTATGAATCCACAGCAAATTCCGAGCTGTATGGCAGCTACAGGTAAGATCAGAAATTAAGCTGTTACTACGGAAAGCACAAAGCTTGGAAGCACCTTGCTCTTGCTCCTTGTGTTGAGTACTTGAAAGTAAATTCAGTTTTATGCTGTGCTCAGATACGGTCTTTTCCACAGGCTAAGCGTTCTGCAGGTTCACTGGGGAGAACTGACTTTGTGTTTTGGAGATGTGATGAGGCTGGATGGGCAGGTGTGGTAGATGGGGTTAGGCAGATTTGCCACCCTGGAAAATATTGGACCTGGATTACAGTTGTGAGATGCTAGAGTTCAAATTATTATAGCTGGTTTTCAGAGCGAGCCTTTCTTTTAGTATGAAATGTATACTTACACACTTCTCTGAGCTGTTGTCTCAGGCTTTCTACAGATTCAGGAAGACTATACTGAATGTTGGTAAGTTCATACTAAAGAGGATGTGGTTGAGTTCATATTTTGAAATAGCTTTTCCACCACAAGGATTAGTGTCTACTGCCTTCGTTTTAGCTGATGGCTTTGATTCTGTAGTATGAATTTGTGGCAGTGCCTCTGGAATACATTTGTAAATATATTTGCTGTAATATATTTGCCAAAGTTATATATTGAATAACTCCTCTGTTTCCAGCGTGTCTGAAATGACCACATACAGAATGTAATTAAAAATGAATACGCTATGGTAATTGCATGTTTCTATCAGCTTTTTAACACCTTACTAGGAAATACTTTTTCCTGTTTTATTACATCTTCTATTGAAATTAATGTCATTGACATAAGGAAAATAAGCATAGGTACTGAAGGGGACTGGCTAAAACTATTCATTTTTGTTAGAATATTATGAAGCATTTTTCCACTAGAGGCCATTACAAAACCCAAAAAATCCAATAGCACGGGAAGCCGTGGTTTTCAAGTATTTGATGTGTGTGGAAGGGGGAGGTTATAAAAGAGGCTTGCGGGAAACAAACGAGGGGAAAAAGGAGGTTGACTTTTTTGCATAGTTTACTGACTGGTTGACAAGTCAGACCGTATATATTTTTCTGTCTTCCCATGGCTGGCCAGGATCAAGCAAAGGATGTCTTGGAAAGGAAGGGAGATGTCTTGGATTCCCAAACATGGCAAGTTTCCACTTGGTGATTATCATATACTCAGTCCTGTAGAGTGCTAAGTCTTTGGTTTAGTTTCCCATACAGAGAAATGGAACACAACTGAAGCAGAGATTTACACTGTGGCATTGCTGGCGCGTTTCAGAAAGTCCGTGAGCTTTCAGCAATGCTCTCTACAAACACAGCAGAAGTGCCAAAGTACATGTATTTCTTGAGGTAACACTTCACAATGCTACGTTAATTTCTGAACTTGTGTAATTACTAAGAGAGTAAAAAGTACTTGGAAAGGACATCTTTTTTCTGAAAGATTTTCTGCTGACGATTTTGGTTTAATCTACCTTACTGTACAGGCATGTTTTTGTCATGCACCCTGTGTAAGGAGAGCACTCCCTAATAATAAAACATTAGCAGGACACAAGGGGATATCGTACTGTCCCGGTGCTCATGTTGCCAGCTGCCCACCAGACAGTCTCTCCAAAGTGGATGGCTTTGTCCAAGAGTGAGAAATTTATTTGGGGACCTGGTAAATTCCTGGTATAGGGGGGTATGTTTGAAATGATATCTTCTTGGAAGAGCTCTCAAGCAATATGTGCTTGAGTATCCATGGCTGTCCTTTCCTTCTTCCTTTAGTTTGAGCTTTCTGCCATCTCTTTTTTATGTGTATTTCTTAATCATAGAATCGTTTAGGTTGGAAGAGACCTTTAAGATCATTGAGTCCAACCATTAACCTAACACTGCCAAGTCCACCACTAAACCATGTCCCTAAGCGCCACATCTACACGTCTTTTAAATACCTCCAGGGATGGTGACTCAACCCCTTCCCTGAGCAGCATGTTCCAATGCTTGGCAACCCTTTCAGTGAAGAAATAGTTCCTAATATCCAATCTAAACCTCCCCTGGCACAACTTGAGGCCATTTCCTCTTGTCCTATCCCTTGTTATTTGGGAGAGGA
This sequence comes from Phoenicopterus ruber ruber, assembly GCA_009819775.1. Taxonomy (NCBI): domain Eukaryota; kingdom Metazoa; phylum Chordata; class Aves; order Phoenicopteriformes; family Phoenicopteridae; genus Phoenicopterus; species Phoenicopterus ruber. The sequence goes on from CM020221.1 coordinate 6,999,716, forward strand.
GACTGACACCCACCTCGCTGCAACCTCCTTTCAGGTTGTCATAGAGAGGGATAAGGTCTCCCCTGAGCCTCCTTTTCTCCAGGCTAAACAACCCCAGTTCCCTCAGCTGCTCCTCATAAGTCTTGTTCTCTAGACCCTTCACCAGCTTCGTTGCCCTTCTTTGGACATGCTCCAGCACCTCAATGTCTTTCTTGTAGTGAGGGGCCCAAAACTGAACACAGTACTTGAGGTGCGGCCTCACCAGGGCCGAGTACAGGGGGACGATCACTTCCCTCGTCCTGCTGGCCACACTAGTTCCGATACAAGCCAGGATGCCCTTGGCCACCTGGGCACGCTGCTGGCTCATATTCAGCCGGCTGTCAACCAGCACCCCCAGGTCCTTTTCCACTGGGTGATTTTCTAGCCACTCCCCACCAAGGCTGTAGCATTGCCTGGGGTTCCTGTGACTCAAGTGCAGGACCCAGCACTTGGCCTTGTTGAATCTCATGCTGTTGGCCTTGGCCGATCGATCCAGCCTGTCCAGATCCCTCTGTAGCACCTGCCTACCCTCAAGCGGATCAACACTCCCGCCCGGCTTGCTGTTGTCTGCAAACTGACTGAGGGTGCCACTCAATCCCTTTGTCCAGATCACTGATAAAGATGTTAAAACAGAACTGGCCCCAATACTGAGCCCTGGGGAACACCACTTGTGACCGGCCACCAACTGGATTTAACTCCATTCACCACAAGTCTTTGGGCCCGGCCATCCAGCCAGTTTTTTACCCAGCAAAGACTACACCCATCCATGCCATGAGTAGCCAGTTTCTCCAGGAGGATGCTGTGGGAAACGGTGTCAAAGGCTTTACTAACATCCAGGTAGACAACATCCGCAGCCTTTCCTTCATCCACTAAGTGGGTCACCTTGTCATAGAAGGAGATCAGATTAGTCAAGCAGGACCTGCCTTTCATATACCCATGCTGACTGGGCCTGATCACCTGGTTGTCCTGTACGTGCTGCATGATGGCACTCAAGATGATCTGCTCCATAACGTTCCCCAGCACCAAGGTCAGACTGACAGGCCTGTAATATTTAGGAACTGAATGCAACTTTTATCTGTTTGTGTTCTGCAGCATTCATAAGATGACCCTTTCCCACTGCACTGAATGCTTTCCCATTCTGCATGAATGATGGACACAGTGTTGGGATGTATCTATTATTTTTCACCAGAAATAAGTTTTATTTCATGAAAGTGGCCAATTGTACAGAAAATTTGCAGATTAATGCAACTTAGGCAGATGCGTGACAGAACAGTAGAATAAGTCTGTGTGGTGAAATGTTTCACTTTTTCTATAACCCTCCTTTTATCTTTGACTGCTAAAATAAGGCTGTCTGCATTAATAATCCATTTCCCTGTTGGTTCTTCAGATTCCAAGTATTTTTGGTAAACTGCTGAGCTGAATGCATTTAGGAGGGTGGACATGGTGCTGGCGTCATTGCAGTCTGAGGCAGAATGAAAATCATTTTTGGACCAGTATGCTCAGTGTTTCTAGGAGGGCCCTTATAGTACAAGGAGTGGGCAGACGCTGTAGTGGGCATGTAGCCTAAGTAATACTCCATGGATCTTCAGGCAGATGAGGCTACCATAGGGTGTGGGTTATTGCTACAAGCAGCAGTCCCCTTCAGCGGTGTGGGGCCTGCTCTGTTTGGAAGGAGGTAGAAGAGAGGAGACGGAGCATCTGCCATTTATACCCAGGCTTTCCTGTCTTCAGGGAACCAGCAGTGCAGCCGATGCACTCTGGCATTGCCAGTACATCATCCTAGAGAAGAAGGTGGGTATTTAATTTGAAATACACCACTTTCTCTTTTCAAAGAACTCTCTCCAAGCCTCCTGGATCATATGCTTTTGTCCGCACCAAGGAACTGCAGAAATACCCAATCATGCAATCTCCCTTTCCCTCTCCATATTCTTGGGAGAACGATGGACAAACAGTTCCAATAAAGCTGCTCATGTGCTTAGGTAATCAGGCTCTGTCTGTCCAGACATCTCTGTGAGATCAAAGAGCTAAATGCAGACTCCAACACTCCTGGGGCTCCTGTGTTTCTCCCTATGGACTTTTCAGCCTGTTAAACTCCTCCCTGGAATAGCCCTGCTTTTCCGCTTGGAGGTTGTGGTGTGCAGAATGGAAAACTTCATTTAAGTGTTAGAATAGTCGTTCCATAGACTTTCATAGAGCTGTGAATCCCTCTCCCCAAGTCAAGTCACTTCTCCCAGTTCTTCTCTCTCTCTCTCCCAACGCAGAACCATTTGCTTCAGTAGATCCTTGACTGCATTGTCTATTGTGCGGCCTCTATTACAATACCATCCAAACTGTTCAAGATCTTCCATGAATTTTCTTTATGCTACTCACAACAGTTAGAGAAGGGATACTTAGAAAGAAAACATTAAAGCAACCAAAGAGCAACTGAGGCTGTAGAGCAAACTGAAGGAGCATTCCCACTGCTGTCCTGGGTCCCCAGATGGGATGTCCTAAAAGCTGCAGTTGCTTTGCCATCTTACCTTAACTCTCTGAACAAGGGTGGAGAGGAAGCAAGAAGAGAAAGACGTTTCCGCAGTGATTGCAACACACTGTGATATGCAGATTCCCTCTCCCTGCCCTGTGACAAGCATGGTGTAGGCCACAAAGTGCTGCAATCCTTATCGGGGCTTTTTGGGCCATTTTTTGAAAGAATTCCATCTTTGCTGTCACGTCTTCCTCCCTCACTGAAGCGGGGACTGACTAATTAGCGACAGTTCAGTGGCAGATGCTATTGTGAAAATGGTTTGACAGTGATCTAACTGGGAATAAAATTCTCTTAAAGTTCTGGGCAGACATTTTCTAACCTCTCTGTGATATGGGTTCTGTTGGCTGGTGCATGAAACCAGCCCATGCAGTCCTGAAAGGATGAACCCTGTTGCTTGCAAATGGCTGCTCCTCTTCCAAGGTGATACCTGTGGGCCTTATAGTTGTGTCCTGCACTAGCACTCGCTGGTGTATTAAAAACGATAATGGCATTGACTATTTGATTACCTAGTAACATTTTCTAATAGAATAAAATGCCAGGGTGGGTGGTAGTTACCTGTTTAACTCCTCCAAACACAGTTAGCATGCAGTCAACATTGGTTGTTTTCTTCAGTCTGAAATCACATTAACATTAGTCATATAAAAGGCTATACTGTTTTGAAATAAATATTTATCAACATATCCTATTGTGGTTTATTTTCGGTCTGCTGATGTGTTTGACTAGTATCTCATATGACCATGACATTTGTAAACAGAGCAGGGAGGGTGTCACTGCCCTTTAGATTGGTATTTTCCTGGTAATTGTTATCAGATCATGATATTCACATGTCAGACCCTAAGCTCTAATTGTAACAGTGCAGACAGGAGAGCTCTAACTTGATTTCTTGTGGTTACCAGCTTTTCCAGTTGCTTTTAGTTTGATTTGCAGAGGAATGATTCAGGTGCATAAATGTAGAGGACTAGTGCCATTTGAGGTGCCCATGCATGTGGTGCCTGAATTCCAGCTATTGCTGCGAAGGAGCAGTGGCCTCCCAAATGTCCTGTGCCACAGCCTCAGCCCTATGCAGGCATTGCAGATGCCCAGAGGTGGCTAAATTGTGTTGGACAAATTGTGCAGGCAACTAACCCCTCATCCTAGGTTTCTGCCAGCTGTTTCCCACGGATGTCACTAGGGAGATACCTTCAGCACGCAGCCATCTGCTGACACCTTGCGAGGAGTTCCTTGTGCCTCCCACTGAGCAGGCACAGGTTCAATCCTCTTAGCTACTCCCTAGCTACTGCATCACTCACTGCAAGCTCGGCGATTTGGGCAGCCTACAGAGAGAGATGTACATACATTTTCCCCCAATACTATTTGGGAAGATTTCCCCACATGTATGAGAAAATACAGTGGTCTTGCCAGCAGAAGATAGTCTGAAAACTTTAAGTTAAAACTGCCATGCTTTAAGGTGTAATGAATTTGGCTTTTTATACATAATTGAAATTTGTATATGTAAGTCAACCATATCCATTGGCTTGAGGCTCATAGAGCTATCGTGCAGAAGATCAGTGAGTAGTTCAGAGGTGCGTGGGCTGCAGCTTGGCTAGCAGTGGTGGGCTGTGGGAGGTCACTGCGAGACCTCAGCAAGCTGTTTGGTCTCTTACGTCTCTCCTTGTTTCTGCTGATGAACTGTAGAGAGAGAAAGTGTCTCTCATTTATTGTGGTACTTTCTCAGTACTGTACTGGTTTTCTCCATAGTAATTTCTGCAGCTGTCACAAGAGTGGAATGAGCTTTGAAACAGCTTCTCTGTCTGAGATGATGTTCAGGAGTTAGCTGGCAGATTTCGTGGCCCAGACAAGAGGCTGAGGTCACCAGTGGGGATAACATTCGTGCAGTCATTGTGCGGCATTGGACATGGTGTGAAATTCTGGCAGGCCTATCTGAAGGACACAGGTCTGGCGATGCAGGCGTGGGCAGCTCTTGGGTGCTTCTTGCCAGTCATGCCCTCTGAGGAGAGGCACAGGGGCTGCCTCGGTGGGGCATGTCGCACGTACGGGACTGCTGCCCCCAGCTTGTGCCACTGCTCACAGGTGCTGTTGCTGACATGTCCTTCCAGGCTGTGGAGGGGTATAAAACTGAGGGCCTGCTCCCATGAATGGCCAGGCTGCCCAGGAAACAAGTTTAATTGACCATGGATTGTATTTGCAAGGCAAACCAAGGGATCTGTCCCTACTCATCACTATTTCCATCCTGCCAAAGATTGCTGCACAACTTCTCAACTTTGTCTGAGCACTCACGGGGGTCACCCAGGCTGCACTGTGTCAGAGGGTGCTTTCCATGCTTTTCCTAGCCTAGCTGATTTTGGCAAAAGCCTACCCAACCACTGCTACAGGGAGATTTAAGTTCCTAAATCCCTTTGGCTGCTTCAAAAAATCATAAGCTGCAAAAGTAGAAAACCTAGTGGACTGAATTACCAGTTATGCAGTTAAGAATGAAATAAAATAACAAAGAAATGTAGGAAATAGAGAGTCAACCAGCTTGTTGCCTAGGAGAGGAGGATTTATGGGATGCTGGAGTTCCTGCTGCCTTAAGGAAATGCTGTAATGACAGGCCAGCAAGGCAAGAGAGAGCCAGAGGGCCTCGTCACTGTGTCACATGGACGGCATGGTTCAGACCTCAGCTGGGGTGAGTGGGTGGTGTCTATCACCTTTGCTTGTTAAACTCCTGGTCACCAAATAATGAGGTGATAGTTAAAACCCTTCAAAATATTTTACAGGGTATGCATTTGCCTATGTTCATTTGATTTTTCTTTAAAGCAGCGGTGCTCAGGCAATGTCTATTACCTCAGGAAGGAGTGCCTCCCAGTCCCTGTGAAATTGGGGAGCTGCACAGAGGCACCTGCGCTGGTGGGGATGTCGGTGCTTGCTGGGCAGCCCAGTTTCTCTTGGTTCATAGGGCATCCTGACTGACCCTCCTGCGGTCCCAGCTGAACTGAGAGCAGAGTATGTCAGGAGGAGCCCCCACTCTGCTCCCCACCTGTGATTTTATCCTGAGAATGGAGACTTTAAAATTCATAAAGTCAATGCCTTCCATCAGCCCTGCAAAACTAGAGATAAATGCTAATAGCCGAAGCCTCTCTTAGTATAAATGGGCATACATCAGCTCCTGAAAAATGCACTTGCTATTTTAGTTAAAAATAAACAAATCAATTCTTGGGCTTTTGAGTATTTAAGCTTCCTTAAGTAAGCAATAGATTTTTCAGAAGAAAAAAAATTTTACTAGGAGGCAATGCAGTGTGTCCCATTAAGAACAGGCAGGAGCACTAGGAGACCCAGATTAAAATCTTAGTTTTGCCAGTGTTTCCCAATATTAAGACAAGAATTATCTTGGTGGTAGGTGCTATCGGTTCACTGGTTGCCTGAAATCACTGAGGGGACTAGCATGTCTTGAAAGAAGCAATTGCTGAAATGACCCTGTAGCTCATTTGCATTGAGTGAAAGGATGGTGCTGTCTTCATAGTCTTAATATTTTTGTTACCTGTCCTCACTGAACTGAGAGCTGATGGAGGCACTGACTGATAAACACTGCTGCTGTACAGTGAGATTTTGGTTACTACAGGGGGCTTCTTCCCTGCCAGGATAAACTGCATGCTGGAAGAAGAGAATAGGGAAGGTCCCAAGCAGAGGCACTTCTTTTAAAACAAACAAAAAAAACACACCAAAGTTTTTTTTCAGTTTGTGACAGTGAGGCAGCCTTAGCATTTGTTTCATGGAAACCTCTGCAGTTGATCAAGACAGACGATGAGTAAGATCATGCTCTGCTCATGAAAGCACCTTCTTCCAGAGACCACTGCTTGCTCCTGATCTGCTGCTAATTAGTCTCCGCCCTGTGATACTGAGTCATTATATTCTTTGCCCTTTTCCATGGCTGCTTTTGGTGTGGAAACTGAGACAAATATTGCTCCCCTGCTGGAAATCATCATCATGTCATCAAATTCATCAGTACCTGTAAACCCAGATGAGAAGGAAATAGATTTTTTTTTTTTTTTTTTTTTTGCGGGGGGGGGGGCGTGATCTCTGACAGGACTGTTTTGAAGTTCAGCCATGCTACATATTAAAACAGCAAAGCTATTAAGCAGCCTTTAAAGCTACTGTCAGGAAAAGGTGGAGGGATTACACACCTGAGACTCTTCAGTGCTTCTGTCAACAGCAGGTGCCTGTGTTTGTGCTGGCCCATAGCTTGCCACGAGGTGTATTGCCTCTAGGCAGGACTTCCCAGTTATTACAGGATTGTGCAGGACGTTGCCCTACAACTTTCCTGCATCTCCTTGTTCCATGTGTCACTGGATTAAATGCCTCCAGCCTGATGTGGCAAGTTGTTTTGCTTTGTTTTCTTGGAGGAGGAAGAAGGGGACAGGTTGCCAGGGTCAGCAGTGTCTTTCCCTGGTATGACTGGCTTCCTTGATTTGGCAGGCATTACTAGCGCTGGGCTATTCTTGAGAATGTGTCCTTCTGCTGAACTGTACTTGGCCAAGGCTGGTTCGGGCTTGGTGCTGTGACTCAGATGAGTTGGATACAGACCCTTGGGACTTATGGAAACAATTAGCTTAAGATGACCAAGTTGGAAAGTTGCTTAGTGGGTTGCTTAGTGGGTTACTATAGCAGATGCGTGCGATCATCCCATTGCCCCTTAACCCCTGAAGTGGGACAAGAGCCTCCTAGCAGTGTCCACTGTGATGGGTGGCTGCAAAGCCGTAGCGGGTATGCCTAGGCAACAGGAGCAAAACTGAAGTGGGTCATTAAAAACTTGAATTAACAAATAGTTGGACACAGCTAACAGTTCCCCAAGAATCCATGTCGCGTGCTGTATTGCTCCTTCCCCCGTTATCTCTGAATCCCCAGTGTCTGCTGTTTCCCTTTCTTCAGCACTTTGGGGCTAGGTGGCATCTTACCTTTCCAAAAGGGCTTGTCGATTGAAAAATGTAATTTGCCTGGATTGTCAGCATGTGCCTCTGGGTTGGCAGCTGGGAATCCTGTGGCTTTAACTGGTCAGCTCTCTGTGGGGAATGCAAAAACCCCAAACATGGCTGAGCCTTTCTGTTTGGGCAGTGCAGGGAGTGTAAGGGTGCTCTCCTAGCAGGCTGGGAGGAGGCTGCTGAGCCCTCCCCATAACAGTGAATTCCTGCTTTTTTTCTTTGCTGTGTTCCTGTGGGAATTAGGATGGCTGTGCCACCCTGGTGGAAGTAATTCCACCCATTGCACATATATTGGACTGATGAGACTGATGGTGACTGTGTCTGAAAAGGCCATGTAGATGGTGGCAGCTATCAGTGACTAATTTGATGGAAGGATTAGATGATCATAATAAAATGATTTTTCTGTGGCACAGCAATTATAAGAGTTGGAGTAGCTCAAGCATCCAGTAGCACCCGAAGACCGGAGGCTTGTTCTTCTCTTTCTCCACATCCTTCTCTTAATAAGCATCTGTTGCAATAAAAACAAAGATGCAGGAAGAGAGGAAGAGAAGAACCATCTGCACTTACATGAAATGTTAAAGGCAGATTTTTTTGAACGCGCTTGATGAAGCAGTCCTATGGTAACATCAAGAATCATGAAAGGGACAAATCCTGACCACTGAATATTTGTTCCTTTTGCAGTGAGCCTTGGTAAAACTCAGTCTCTGACCTTACAGTACTAGTTTACAGTATCAGTAGTTTCCTGCCATGACTCAGTGGCTGGAACAGTAATATCTGACAGTCGTTTTTTTCCTCTCTCTTTTCAGATCTCTTTTGAAGCTTCTCAGAGTGGGCGGGGAGAGACGAGTGACAGATATAGACCTGGTTCTTGCCCTTCCTCTTGCCCCCCCCCCCCTTTTTTTTTTTAAAACAAATCAACCTGCTCCTGCTTTTTCTGTTCCTTTCACTCCTCTTATCCACCAGGCTTCCCTTTCACACATGTCCTTGACCAAATCTTACTTTCCTTTTCGTTCCTACTGGTGGTGTCTAGGCCTGCTGATAACGCCTGGGAAACACTGAGCTCATTCCCTCCCTGGCTTTTTCCCCTCACTCATACTTTTCTACTCTCCAGATCAAACCTCTTTACATCCTCCCTTCCTCTGCAGTTATCTTGCTGAGCCTGCATTGCTATAATAAACTCTGCTACCAGCAGAGATTGAGTTTTGCATAGTCTGGGCTGAATATGGTCTATGGTTAAAGTTGGAGTAAAAGTTGGATGTAAGATTGGGGGCAACCTGGCCTTGAAGGCACTGCTTCACCTTTGGGTCCTCCACAGTTGGGATCATGAGTGATAATGGAGTAAGACAATGGCAAGCCCCACTTGTGTGGAAATAGTCTTAATTCTGCCCTGTGGCCTTGCTGTCACAAGGTCCCCCTGCCCCAAGGCTAAGAAGCAGCAATTGATAATTATTCCTGTCAATTGTCACCCTGAGATCTTCCCAGGAGCCTAGAGCGAAACCCTCCTGTTTCTGCACTCTCCAGCCTAGAGATGGCTGAGCCAGTGTGAAGCACTGGCTCAGGGTTAGGCCAGCTAGGAACAGGGAGGACATTTCATTACATCCAGAGGGACAGCCCTCCATTCTCCCTACAGAAAGTGTAAAAACCTACTTGTAGTCCTGACTATGCCTTCTGACCCTGCTTAGCCTTTCAGTCTGGACAACAGAGCAAAAGGCCCTTCTTGCCAAAGTTAAGAAAAAGGCTCCATGTACCCAATATCAATTTAACTTTCCCAGATTTTCCAATACAGTGTAGTAATCCTGGCTCTGCAGCTTCACTTCTGGAGGTCACTAGACCTACACCTCTGAACAGCACTCTGGGAACTTGCTTCAGACCACAGTTAAGAAGTCCTTTGAATTTGCAAGTGATGGCCATAAACCAATATTCTAGACTGGCAAAATTATTTCATAATTTGATTTCTGTACTTTCTTTTCTGCTGAACTTAACCCTTGTGTAGGCTGTGGGTTAGGAGCCCATCTTTACTGGAAAATTTAGCTTGCTTCTGAGGTCTTGGAGTAATAACCATGGCTCTGCTGCATGTATTCAGGAGGTGTGAATCCGTGAGACTGACTACAGGTAGGAGTCCATTTCAGGCTAAAACTAAGTGGAAAGTGGTTTAGTCTAGTGAAGGCCATCTTCAGCTTCGTATGGTCCTTTCAACTTCTGTCTAACCACAGCAGGCCCACAGGCTGGGAAAGTATCTGTACTCAGTAGAAGCCACTGGTACGTGGAGTTGGCTGTTGTTTCTCTGAGGTTACCTCTTCAGAGCATGCGAAGCTTAGGAACATTTCAGATGTGCAGCTTGTCTGTAACCCACTACAGGGAACCCAAGTCTTACCCCAGTAGATGGGGAGTACAGCTGAGGCCAAAATGAAGCATGGGGTGTTTGAATCTACTGGTAACTGTCAAGTTGATCATGACTCTTGCAGCCTCTGTTTCTGAGAACCCTCATGCTAATGTAGGCAATAAATTAGGAATGTGTTTCAGGCCAAAAATTTGAGGGAAAGTCTACTGACACCAGTTCTCCACTTTTCCAGTGGGACATATAAAATTTGGTAACAATCCTGGTTCTCCTCAGCAAAACTCTAGCTCTATCCCTAATCTGGAATTAGCCTAGGAATATGTCTTGGCTTTAGAGAGTCAGAAGATGAGTGAAGCTGCAGGCACCCAGGCTCGCCTTGGGGGATATTCAACACCATTCAATGCTTTTGGTCCTGCAGCTTCTGTTTTGGGGACAGAAGCCTTAATTAACCTTGATTTTTGAAACTGAGTTATAAACCTGACCCTGCTCTGGACACCATATCAGCAATATATTTCAGACCAAAATTACTTGGAAGCCATCACAACATTTTGTTTAGGTTGTGGTCTAAAGATGTTTGTTGGAAAAATTTAGAAAACTATTACAGGCTACTGAAATCCCTCAGTTCAGCTATTTGTTGAGATGAGATAGTCTTGCATTTGTGACCTACATTCAGGAGAACCCCTAATTGCAAAATAGACAACAGAGCAGAATAAACAATGCTTTTCATATGAAACATTAAGAAGAAGTAGAATCATAGAATTGTTCTGGTTGGAAGAGACCTCCAAGATCATCGGGTCCAACCATTAACCTATCACTACCAAGTAACGTTAGTGTATGGGGGCCAGACTTCTCTTTAGCTTGCAGGACTTTATAAGATCAATTTTTTAGCTATACTCAAGGAAAGTTTAGAGTAATTTTTTGAGGAAGAGAGGAGGAATGCCCTTCAGGACTATATGAAGTAAAAACTAGTTGAATTTGGTTCATGTGAAACTGAAGAGATCAACCCAATAGAAAAGGCAAATCTTTCATAAATTCTGCAACGTGGCTTGGAAATCTCTACTTTTGCGGAGCCTTCCTTGCCCCGTATGGATGTCCGTGTCAATAGGAGCGCCATTTTGGACCCGATGTCCCTGGCCTGTGGTGGCAGGAGGTGGGGTGCACTGCCAGTGGAGCTGCCTTCTCTGAATCCTCTTGGCAGGAGGGAGAGGCTTTGGGCAGGCAGAGCTGGCTGACTGCTTTCCAGTTGCAGGAGAGCACATTAGGCAAAAGAATAATTTTTGTTTGAAGCTGTTTTCAGTGTCTCCAGACTAGATGTAAACAATGGTGAACTACTGTGCTTTGAAAATTGCTTTTTGTTGTCTTTTCCTATACATCTTGGATGTTTACTTAATTTTTTTACATGTGCAATTTCCTATGAGAATTTAGCCCTTCAAAGCCCTGAAAGACGTTTGTGTATATAATTGTTTTTTTAAAAAAAGCAAAGCCGCTACTCCGACTTCCACTTTCCCATCACTAGCTATTTCCACAAGAATCTCACCCTCCACCTAAAACCCGGGAGCTGTCAACACACCTGACCTCGGGCGTCTTTCAGAGCGGGAGCAGGCAAGATGCTTCCAAGCAGTTGCCGTCGTGGCTTCTCCCCGGGCGGCTGGGTGAGCCGGTGGCCCGGGCCCCGGGGCAGAGCCGCCCGGCTGCCGGCCCGGGGAGCCACGCGCCCCGCCGCTGGCTGAGGCGCCAGCGCCCTCTCTCGGCTCCGCGCCGCCGGGCCCGCCGCCCCGGGGCGGGATGCGGGGGCCGCGGCAGCTCCCTGCTTAACCCCGGCAGCCTCGTTAACCCGGCGGCGGTGCAGTCCTCCGGAGCAACGCTTATCCTTCCCGGCTTACGGCGTGAGCCTGCTCCCGCTTCCCGGGGTGCAAAGCACATGCTCGTTTCAGCTGGAGAAGGATCAGGACCTGACATAAAATTCACAGTAATGTCCAACGGATAACGTTTGTCTCCTGCTTGTACATACTGTAGCTCTGCCCGAGCAAGCTCCTTGCTTTTGGATCCCTGAATGTTGAGGGATCTGGTGTGCTAGAAGGAATAGAAACCACCTGAAATTTTAGGTCTCGGTTAAGCTGCTCTGCATAACAGCGAGCGGCCACTGCTGGGAAGTAGGTAGTGGGATTTCCCTTGCAAACCCTTTGCTTGACAGCTCCTTTTCCCCAGTTGCTTCCTCAGAACCAAATCCTGTCAGCGGAGGTCTTTACTTCTAATAAGGAAACAATTCATCAACACCCTGAAGCCTCTCAAATTCATGTAAAGATAGACCAGTCGAGGGAGAGTCCTAGAGAGCTCTCAGGAGACGTCAGATACTGAAAGTGTCTGGCTGAATAATAACAATAACCAGTGATCTAAATTCTCTACTGCAAGCCATTCTTCTACCTAGCCTGAAATTTTGAGTTTGCTAATTTTTTAAGTAGCATGCGGTTGGGAGTATTATTCATGCTAATTTCAGAGAATCTTTTCCTCATGTTACTGTCTCCAAATTTAATTTTAATGTTGAATACCAGAATTTGCATGTGAAATCTTTTATGATCCTGAAGATTGTAAGAAAGTGAAACCGAGTCCTATCACCTCAGGGCAGTATTTTGTGATAACAAAAGTCACAGGCCTTTGCTTTGTCAAACACTATTTTGAGCATATTAGGCCCAAGCGCTGGGAAATTTCAAAGCAGAAGTCAGACATCCCCTTCGGATCTTATCGTAAAGGTGTCTGTGCGTTTCTGTAGCTCTGCACTGTGGTTACTGTCTGTCTGACATTTTTCCACGCCTTCTGGTCATCTGGAATCACAGCTGCCAGGTGCGGTCCCGTAAGCTGTTCTGAGGATGATTTTCACAATGTGTGGGGTGCTTGCACTTGACACTGTACTTGCTGTGCTCCAAAAACGTTGATCCTGTGAACAGACCATTAGTATGGCAGCACACAAAAGTAACTCGCAGGCACAGAAGGAGGCTTATAAGTGGGTACTACATCAGCCACGATACAAAGTCCTTCTCTTACACCAGAGAAAAGTACTGCGGTAACGTGTCCTGCTACAGCATCTCTGTCTGAGCTGAGTGTGGCACTGCTGGGTCAGCAGGGGCTTGGAAAGAAAAGAGGTCCTGAACGGCAAGTGGTACAGCTAGGAGCCCTGACCTGGGTGCAGTCCTGTCTTGTTTGCTGGTATTGTGGTGTATTTCAGTATTTGTGGAAGCTTTCAGTCAACACGTAGCTTTTAAAGACAAGATGGGGAGGGGTTTGCCTTGTGTAGGACAGCTGTCTGCCAGCCCTTGCCAGGGGCACGATGCAGGGCTGGGGGCATTAGCTGAGGCACAGTGCCTTGCTCTTTGAGGGAAAGCTCAGCAAGCACCTGGGATTTGGTTTGTTTTGTCAGCACACTTTCAGGTTAAAATGCGAAGTATTGTAATAATTGACAATATTTTGTACTTTATACTGTGCTTTTTATTATAGCTAAGATAGAGGTGAACAATAAACTCAAATCTTCCCCTTTGCTCATTTCTTATCTCTAATACAGCATATGTATTTCTGCTATAGTTCTCTTGTTGCTATAGATCCTGCATTCATCCCGCTATTCCTGACAGTAAGGGACTGTAAAGTTGGTTTAAGAAGTCACCTGAGAATTTCTGTAGCGTGGCCCAAGTTCACAGACATCCAGACCAGACTTATTCCCCAGTAAGACTGTCCAGTGTCGCAGTGGGCCTTTGCTGTTGTAGGGGTCCTCTGAGCATTACTGAAGCCAGAGCAAGCCCAGCAGCTCTCTGGTGGCCACAGGGTCTGAGATCTCACGCTGATATTCTTCCTCTTACCTGGTTGCACTGAGATGTGAGGGCTAGTGAGAAAGACACTGTCTTCAGGTCCAAGTGAGATCCATAAACCATGCAGAAGCTTTGCCCCATTGTCCCAATGAGCTTTTGGTTTTAAACGGCTTAAACAGCAAATAAAATCTGTTTCTTCTGGCTGAGAGCTGAAGTGCTTAAGCAAAGGACTGTCTTGCAGGGAGAGTGGAGATGCTTGTTCTCTGAGTGTTTCCATGCTCCAAAAAGATACATGAAGTGCTGTGAACCAACTTTTTACTGTTGCAAGTTAATTTCCAAAATCATTTCCCTGGCTTTTGGGCAAGTTTTCAGGTTTTGTTTTTGCTGCATGTCCTTCAGTCTATTGTCCTGTTCGCCAGTAGGATGTAGAAATAATTTTGGAGAAAACACCTTTGCAGGTTTTGGGGTTTTTTCTCCATTTCCTACAGAAAAGACTGACAGGGCTGAGAGGTTTTGAGTCCTCAACCTGTTGGTCTTCAGAAGATTTCTCCCCATGTATGTGCTCTGGAGGCCCTGTTTCTCAGCCATCCAAGGAAGCAGAGGATGGAGATGGTGGAAAGTGGATTTTTGGTGCAGAGTTTGCTGCATAGACCAATATATCAAAATACCACCCAGTACAGTTTGTCAGGACTTGGTGTGTCACCTAGTAACAGACTTTGCAATTAGATCTCTCTGCTCCTGCACGTTAAAAAATTCTCCCAGCTTTGGGGAGGACTTTGCTGCTGTTGTCTCCCTCGGAAGAACTCCTCTGGCTGATAGGCACTGAGTATTTTGTATTGACCCAAGTAACACCAGTGTTCCAAAGCCATGGAAATCTGGGGCACGTGTCCTCCCCAAATGGCCGCATTTGTCATCTTTTCCTCCAGCGTTTGTCAGGCAGCTCCACGTGCTTTTCTCTGAATGCTTCTGGCATGTTGCTATGCAATGGGATATCCTTTCCCAGTGGCTTTCTGGTACCTGTTTCTGGTGACCCACGCTCCAGTGGGAGCTCTCGCAAGCTGTGAAGCATAAGAAATTTTGCTTCAGCAAAAACTTTAGTTGCTTTGGGTTGATGGTGGCTTAACATCTGGAGCAGCAACCTAAATATTTATATATGTGTCTACATACAGCAAGTCACCTCGGTAGTGGTAAATCATCCCAGTTAATGAATTTTCAATGTGGCTTTAGGTAGCTGTTGTTTTTATAAACAAATGCTTTTGCTGTGCATGTTTCTCCATAAGATATGGTTTGAGCAAAGTGCTGCTGACAGTTGTGAGCGAGTAGCGGTGCTGTTTCAGACAATTCATGTCCCTTTGATGTCATGCGCTTTGTGGTAATGCAGCATAGTGGTTTTTAATGAGAAAGTGGGGTGCGCCGTCTCCTGTCATTCCCGCGCAAGAGCTGCTGGCACTTGCACGTGTCTTTAATTCTGTGTACGAGCACCCTGCTGAATCAGTGGGCAGCTTCAGTGAAACTCTTTCGAGTGATTTGTTTTATACAGCAGCGAACAAGCATCCTGGCTCTGCACAGCTTCAAAGAATTACATTTTTAATATTTTGATTGACTCTATACAAAAAGGGATGAGACTTCAGCAGCTTGGAAATACGCAGTTACTGTGGTAGGTGTTACCCAGTGATTAATGTCTCTTACATTAAATCCCAACCTCTCAGCTCTTTTCATACATTTTTGCTAGCAACAGCAGTTCCTGTGCCAGTCTCCTAGGTCTGAATTTCTTTAGGTGCAGACACTGTTGCCAAATTTGGTTTCTTGGCAATTTTGGGCTTAGGAGTTCAGCTCTGACTACGCATTCAGATCCCCGAGTATTCTGCCTGGAAGTTGTTGAGCTGCTTTATAGAACGTGTTATTCTGCTTTCCTGCGGCATTTTTACTGTATGGAAAACATTTTGTGCTTATTATCACTTGCCACATGCATTTAATCTATTTTTGGTTATTCTTCAGGGCCCATCACCATGGTATCCTAGCACCAGTGAACATAATGCCGATATCCATTCAATATGAACCACTGATGCACAACTCCTTCTAATATTAACACAGCTTCATTATGTTACTTATTTTTCATTTTTCAAATACAAGGCATTTGTGCTTTAAAAAAAAGCTGAGACCGTGCACACTGTAGATGGAACCATTTCTGAATGGCCAAATGGAATTAACGAACCCAGGGGACTAGACCTGCCTGTAGTAACACTGGCTACACGTTACTGTGTTGGCGATACACTTTAGGTGACGTGTTTTTTTTAAAAAACCTCTCGTGACACAAAGTGGCCAAAGTGCCATGGGTAGCTGTGGTTTGTGGCACTATCTAAATAATTTTTTCCTGCGTGCTGGATACTCTAGAGTCTGTAGAGCGTGTAACAGGTTGCTGATGACAGTGGTGTAACATGGGGGAGACGGTCAGTAAAGTTGATGCACAGCAGTGGATGTACACCAGTACACTTGATGCACACCAGTTGATGGAAGAATAGTAATTCAGTCATTTCTAATTTTCTCTGAGCTCATACTGTAGGAAAATGAAGTGCTTATGGGACATAAGTGATGAGTGTGTAGAAGATAATGCTGTAAGAGGTTGTGATTCAGCTCCACTTCTTGCAGTGTAACACCGAAGTTTACTAAGGTAAATGACTCTGTGCAAGACAATAATATGCACATTTAACGTGTTCAGTGTTTTTCTTATTGCCTACATTTACCTCTTGCTAAATCATTATGCAAATGATTCTGAACTAAATGCTTCACAACTAAAATATGAATGAAAACAAGGTTGTATTTATTCTCTTGGCAAGTACAAGCTCAGGGTGTATTTAAAAGACATCAAAGTGGACTGTCTCTTGCACATGCTGTGCAGGTATGCAGCAAGAAGGCAGTTCTGTGAGCTGAGTGATATCTCCTGGGGCTAGTGCTGGTGTTGAGTCTCAGCTGTGTTCTGCAATTAGTGTATGTATCCTACCAAAAGTGAAAGGGTGGCTTAATATTTTAAGGCCAAAATCCACAGAGGTCCCAAATGACTTGCGTGCCAGTGAAACATCATTCTAAAAGAGTCTCTCGCTCCTTCTCTAGCAGTGACAGATCACCCCTTGCACTTTTTGTGGGTTCGTGGGTACCTTTGTACTATGTCCCTATGTCAATGTAAGGAAAGTGGCATTTTATTTACATGTATAGCTCTGTGGTGCAGCAACTTTTTAAAAGTGATACATGCATATTTCCATTATGCCTTGAAAATATTCATAGATGGTTAATCTCTTGGCAGAGGATGCTTTTTAAAGTTTCTCTCTACTTTAGCCATAGGTGTCCGGTCTCTGTTAATTGTCCACGCTCATAGGGAGGGGGTAGGTACCTCTGGAGTGAACACAGCCCATCTGTCTCAGGGCTGGACAAGTCATGCTCTGTGTTTCCCGCTACTGTGTGTCACTCCACAATTACCAGGTTCCTGCAGGAGTTAAGCTATTGTGATTGAAAATCAAAGCAAAACAAGAAACTGCAGCATATGGTATCTAGGATGGATTTAGATGACAACTCACTATAAAAAGTAGTGTGCTAACTATGCAGGCGAGTGCCACCTTTGCCAGTAAAGGCACTATTTCCTTTCCTTAGTTTTAAATTATGTTCTTTCTCTATATAATATCCTCCTAATAAGACTAAAAGAAAGTTTAGTCTTTCCAGCATGTGCTGGAACTGTTGTTTGCAGTGTTCTAGTTGACTCTCTAATTTCTGAGAGTGTTACAGTTCAGGGTGGCGTGGCTCACCAGAGGTTAGGAAAGATCAATTCTGTGTAGTCGTGGAGCTGGAGGGACCTCAAAAACCTCTTGGCCAAAGGCAGGATCAGTATTACCTCTCATTTCTGAAGGGTGCTTGCCCATTGTTCCTTGATGCTGGAAAGTTTACAGCTTCCTGATGCAAGCTGTAGCTGTTCTTCTCTCCCTTCATCATTAAGAGGGTTTATCTCATGTCTGAACTGCATCTTCGCAGCTGTGCGATAAACTCCTCGCTTCCTACACTCTTCTGTACATTATGAACGTTAGAAGATAGATTCTTCCTTTCCTCCAAGCCACAGGCTTTACATATCCAAAAAACTGCTTTCATGAGTTCCCTAGTCTTTGTTTCTTTAGATGAAATAATCCTATCTTCTTCCCTCTCTTCCCTCTTGGTACCGTTTTCTGACCTTTTAATCGTTGCTCTTGTTCCCTGGATTCTTTCCCGTTGTTCCTGTATTTTGTCAGGTCCAGTGCCCAGCCCTGGAAACAGGCGTGGAGATGATGGGACCTGGGAGCAGGGCTGGGTGCACTGGACGGGTGACTTCATGAGCAGTGTAGGCTTCTAGCTCAGTCTATTCATGTCAGCGCTGCATTTGACTTTCTGCAATATGTGGCGCAACTGACTCCTGGTTTCCCTTGTGACCTGTCCACCTCCAGGTCCTTCTCTGCAGAGCTGCTGCCTGGACAAGTTTTTTTTCTCCCATAGTTGTGAAGCTGATTCTTCCTGCCTGGCAGAACATCTTTCAATTTTCCCTATTGAATTTCTTTTCCCCAGAGCATTTCTGCAAGCAATCAAAAAAGTTTTTAAGTCCAAACTTATCCTCCAAGATACTGACAGTCCCATCTGTCTTGCCTCCCAGCTCGTGGTGCCTTCTACCTGTTTGCATTTTTCTATCCTTAATGCAAAGCCCAAACAGCAAACTACAGCCTGAACATAGTTTGCTTATGACAGTGTCAAGCCAAGTAATATTGATCTGGCTTCCATTTATTTTGGCAAGTAATGGCTGGAAATGATCAGGACTCAGCAGTCTTCCACTTAACGCATCCAAAAGCTCAAACCTCATAAGCAGCAGGACCTGAATAGTCCAGCACCGGCACGTAAAATCACAGTATCAATAGTAAAACACCAGAATAATCTAGCGAGTGACAAATCAGTTGCCCTTTCACTAATACCGAAACTAGGTATGTGTTTTGATTCAAACAGGCAGTCTAGTTTGAATCTGAAACCAGCTTTCACTTCATAGACCTGTGACATGGTGATATTTATTCTTTTCAATCTATTGCATGAAATTAAAACAGTTTATTTTAAAAATTAACCACAGGCTAACTTTTTCATCTCTTTTCCCTGCTCCTGCCGGGCTCAGGGAAAGCCTGCCACGTAATGCATGAAAGGAATTCACACTGAACACACAAGCTGGGCTGGAAGAAGCCAGTCCAGCACCCCTTGTCTGTGACACAACATACACTGCTTACCCACTTACTGTGGGCTTCACACCGTTTCCACTGGAGTTTGGCGGTGAATAATTCACCGGGAGCAGCTGTAGCTCCAATAAGCACTGGGGGCAACTCAGACTCCTAAGCGCTCATGATAGTATTTTTCCCCGGCTAAACGAGTGCTTTTCTTGGCTTTTGTGGGTTTGCATTTTGCTGTTTTGGTCCCAGAATGAACTGCTTTGCTGGGGCACTTACTACTTGTTGTTCCAGTGACATTTTGGTAAGATGTATGTCATTTTAAGAGGAGATTTGTATTTCTAGATAATACCGAGCAGTGGTCCAGGTCCTTGCAAAGACTCAGGGGGACAGTTCAGAAAACCTAAGGTCAAAGGGTGACTCCAGCAGGTGTGACCTGTGTGTTACACAGCTCTCTTGCTCATTGCTGTTTCACTAACCGTGCCCATCTGCTGGTAACCTCACAATGTCCTCGAAGGGGAATAACAATTTACAATGAGCTTCCATCAGGTGGCGGAGGGCAGTGAGCTGTGGTCTTGGCCTCTCCTGCCATTTGCAAGCTGGCCTCTCTTCCGAGCAATGCCTGTATTTTATCCTCATGCTCAAACTCTCCACATTCTTCTGTTTTCTGTCTTCTCCATTGAGTCCAGAAATAAAATAACCTCCTAATAATTTCTTCTGTAACTATATAACTGGAAATCTAAGTGTAAAGGGAAATGTAGAGTCTCTTCCTGTTGCTTATTAGTCAATGTAATACATTTTCTAGTCTCAGAGAGATTACAGTAATATTTTATGCCACTTTTTTCTAATCTGCTTTCTCAATTATCAAATCCCTTGGAGGGAAACTTTTCAATTCAGTCATCAGAATAGCTAAAGTTGCTTTATGTGCTCTTTCCATTTTCGTTACTCAAGTCCGTATCAGGAAGGGCAAAGAGTAACACTTGTATGAGCGTCTATTCTCAGCCCATCAAGGAACACAGCAAAATGTAGGCTGCCCAATTGCTCGCTCAGCCGAAGTCCAGGGCTGTTGTACCGTTCAACTCCTTTTATTTTTATCAGCTTGTGTTCCAGGCTTTCTCTGTGTGAGAGAGTTTAGATCTAAATGTCACTTTAAAAGTCCGTAAGCGAGAGAAGGAGGGAAAGATCTTAAAATAAGGCCAAAGAGACTAAAGCATGGCTTTCACTGTCATGGTCCAATCATTCTTTCCATTAGTCTCAAGGATTATAAATTAATGACTCCACTATTTATTCTTTTTCTCTCACTGAAGCGTTTGGTTAAGCCCATAAACTGCATGAGTCTGTAAATATGCAAAGACTTGGCATTTGATGCCTTCTGTCATGCCAGCGGGGTTGCTGGTTTCTGTTTTCCTCTTAATGTTTCTGTTCCTAAAACACCTTGCTATACGCACCCTGTGCCAGGATTATTTTGAGGCACTAGCAATCCTTTCCATGTCATCTCAGGATCCACTCATGCTGAGGGAATTCATGACAATACTTTCCTTCCTTTGCACAGCTGGAGTAGTATTGGAGGAGGGAGAAAGAGATCACCAGTGGATGCCAGGCCTGGCTCTTAGTGGGTCTTACTCCAGAGGTGCCTAAATCACGCAATGTGTAGCAGCATGCAGGCTTCTTCAAAGTAGTATGTGTGAGAAGCTATCACTGCTGCCTGCAGCTCCGCTTGTGAGCAGTGGCAAGGCGTGAACTTCCTGGACCGGGGGGCAGGAGCAAGTCTGGGCAGTGGGTGGGCAGGCTGTGCCGAGAGCAAGTGAGGGGTCCTGGTTTGGAGAACGTAAGGTTAGGTTTCGTGGGAGCACAGCCAGGGTGGGGATAAGGAAGGAGGCAGAGGTCCCAGTGTGGGGGATGTGACTTGGGGTTGGAGTTGTGGTCTGGACAGAGGATGTAGTGAGAGTGGACACGTGCTTAGGGGCCGCTTTTGGGAGGGTGAGAGCGGTGGGAGAAGAGCATGGAGATGGGTGGGAGTCCTTGGCGATGGGACTCACGGCTGTGGGTGGTAGCAGAGCACACTGCAGTGTTAAACCCTTGTTTTACTCTGTTCTGACACTCTCTGGGATGTATATAATGTGGAAATAGAAAACCTTTACATTCAACCCACTGCAGAGAAGACAGATGTTTCCTCCTGGTAAGGGAAGCTTTCAGATGACAGATATCGCAAAGCACACCTTTTAAAAGAATTCAATTGGGTACCAATTAGCCATAATGAAATAAGTTTAGCGTGGATGTTTTCATACGGAAGTGAGCATTAGCTGCTGCAATGTGCAGTGTGAATGGAAGTATCCTGCATTACAGGGCTTCGCCGTGAGAGGGTCAGAGGCGTAATTGTTTGCAGCTGTTCCAGGCTTGTTTCCACTGTCAGTGTAAATACTGGGGATGAGTGCACCAGCCGGCTAGACTTTGGGCTGACCTAGACAGCTTCTGGAAACTCAGGATATGCCATTCCTAAAAGGCTCTTAATTTTTCCCATCCCACCCTGATTGAAAACATTCCTCATTCAGCCAAAATGTGAAGGAGAGAGCAAAGGGTCCCGTTCAGCTCCTGCTGAGAGCAGTGACCAATCTCAGCCAGGGCAGCAGCTGGGTGACAGCAGCCTGCTGCACCAAATCAGTCCGATTCTGGCATTTAGAAATCCAGGGGAGTGTCCCCTGTCCCCCTCCAGTTTTCTTTAAAGCTCTGGAGTCAGATTCTGTTCTGGTGCTGGTGGAGGGGGCTGCCAATTTGGCAACAATTTCCTTTACACCATCTGAAGAGCTGGTTCATTGCACAAGTCTGCAACAAAAAAACCAGCAAAAGCGCTCTTACATGAAGCACTCTGTCCACTCCATGGTGAGCACATGTAGGTTATAGGAGCAATATCCTTTGATTCGTTCAAAGAATATTGTAGATTATTTCCTGTTTAGAGAAAAAAAAAACATTTTAAGAAAGAAATGAAGAATGAAAAGAGTTTCATTGTAAGGAAAGTAGTTTGAAATGAGCCTGACCATGGCAGCTTCTACCAGGTTGGTGTTTACTACTCGGAGTAGTCACATTTTTGCCACAAATGAGTGACAGAGGAAAAGCCACAATCAGTGTAGTTGACTATTTCCAGGGCTGATCACTGGACTTGTTAATTTCTTGTTATTTTTATAGATTGGTAAATTCTAGACTTGTATGTGTAAACAAGACAAGATTTGTGTTTGACGGGCTGTCTGAAAAGTGATTCATCCAGAGGGAAGAAAAATGGGTCAGCCCTTGAGACAGGTTACCAAGCGCAGTGAGATCACTGTGGTCACCTCCGTTGATTGCAGTGGATCCTCCTAGATCTGTTGGAGCCTTTGGATGCTAAGGTTTTAAAAGAAACTGTTTCTTACCTTATTTCTGTTGTTGGGACACAAGGTCCCGGGTCTGGCAGTGCACACCCATGCTTTCAGTGCAGCCTGGGGATGTTAGTGTGTTAGGAAGCCCTGGGGGTGTAAGCCAGGCCAGCTGCCCACGTGTACTGGCTGCTACTGCGTACAGTGAACCTGATGCTTCAAGTTTTGGTGACCTTGCCAGCCCTGCCCCTTACTCTAAGAACTGAACTTGACCTCTAGAAATCATATTGTGCCTCTGCAAGAGTTAAAATCCATGAGAAAAGGCTTTACAGAGCTATTGAACAATGTGTATTATCCACATTAATACATTATGGCCATAGGACCCAACCTTGGTGAAAAGCGACCTGGTGCATGATAGCTTTTAAACCTGATTTCTGTTCCCTCTGCTGCACTGTACAACAGGCACGAACCATTATCTACAAACACACCTGCCAGTTAACACCTCTGATATTATTGTCCCACTGTGCTAATGAGGAAGAGAACATAAGATTTTGTACCTCATTTTCACCACGTGCAAGCTTTTATTTTTGCGATAGGAACTCCATTTGAACAATGTGCTTCCGCGCGTGCTGCTGTCCCAATGCTTGCAGCTAGCAACTGCTTTGATTCGGGCACAGGCAAATTAGCACTTCTCTTTCTTTGCGAGTTCCTCCTCTCCATTTATTGCCAGTTTATGTGGAAATACGTTCAGTTGGCTATACTCATGTAGGGTTTTCAATGAAAAGGTAAATTTGTTTCCCATATTTAAATTATGCCTTTGAGGTATGAAAGATCTTGCTGTTTGCTGTGAGATATTGAATAGGCTTCTTGCTAGCGTTTGGGGATGGAGGGAACCAGGAAATGTTTGTGAGTCTTGTTGCAAGTCAGAGGAACTTGACAAGCACGCTCCTACGTGGGGAAGGAATTCTTCCCCACTTGCTGCCGGAGTAGCCCTTAAACAAATAAATAAGAGGACCAGTCAGACTGAAAACTAGCTCTCCACCCTGGTGTGGAATCTGCTGGGTTTTGAAACTCCTGGTAGGATGATTTGCTGTTAGCCTTTCTTCCCTTTCTGGTCACTGGTGGAAGATCTGTGTTGGATGTAAACCTCTTACTCTGATGGTTGGGGTGCAGCTGTAAGCCCGGAGAAAGAGGATTGTACCTGCCCCTCTGAGGGCAGCCAATATGAGAACTTCCAAGTCAGATAGCAGAGGAAGAGGGGGACAGGCAGGGAGCCTCTGTGTTGCACCAGCCTGGGCCATTGCCTGGCTCGTAACATAAGGTGGTATGAAGCCCTCACAAAGTCACGGTGGCTCTCACCGACTGCATGTGGGTTATCACAAGGCTGTTCAGGATGAGGAAGGTGTTCTCTGGCTGTGCCCTTCATCTTGCATCAGAAGGGTTTTACAGAGGGTGCTAGGTCAGGGGTCTGTGCCAATAGAGCATCTCTCCTCAGTAGAGCCATCCTCCTCACACCGGTGACACCAGTTTTAGGGCCAAAATCTGTCCATTGATTAGCAGTTTCCAAAGGGCATCTTGAAAAGGGGCATAAAATACAACAAAAAGGCAACTTAGATGGCGATCGTTTAGGTCCTCTGCAGCAGAGCAGAGAGGAGCTGCCCTGTGGCCTGGGATGCTGCACAGGGGACAGTGCACATGGTGCCTCCGGCGGGCAGCAGCTCTGAGTCCCTGTGTGTGGGTCCGTAACGTGCTCCCCCTGCCAAAGTAGGGAGCAGCAGAAGACTGGGCAAGGCCGAGGAGCCAAAAACCAGAGGAAAACACTCCAGAAAATCTTGAGAAACACCGATGCCGTGCAGCATGATCTTGCATACTCCTCCGGCTTTTGCTTGTGTTTGGGCTGCCAGGTGTGGTGGCAGCAAGCTGATGTTTCTCTGCCTTTTTGTTAGGTGGACATGAGTTTCTGCCACTCGGGACAGGCGCACTTATCCTGTAGTGGATGCGGATGCCACAGCTGAGACCCTTTGTTTGTTTTCCACCCTGTACTTGGGTGTGATTTCAGGGATGTTTGCAAGCACATAAGCAGTTTAAAACAATGTGAATTGCTTGTTCCATTACCAGAATCACACCATAGATCCCCCTTTCTAATATAATTTACAACTAAAAATAATTTATATATTGTCCCCCCAAATGCAAGGCATTGCTAGAATATGAATAGAATACTAGAAAATAAACATACATGTGTATACCTGCATGCATTAAAAAACTTTTTTCCTCAAAATTGAGCCAAAAAGAAAATTAATTTATCATCTTAAAGTTTTGTTATCTCTTGGGTAGAGCTGACTTCTTTCAAAATTCTGTGTCATTGGATAATCAAATTTCATTTTGAGACCACACTACAGCTTTTTAAAGTTGTAAAATAAAACTGATTGGCTTTTCCAAAGAAGTGTTGTCTGTGAGGATAAAGTAAAAATAAGGATAACAAAAAATATATATCGAGTTGCTTCTTAATGCAGTCTCTGTCACAACTGACTTCCAAACATTTTAGCAACGTTCACCTTAAAGAGTTTTAGTGATTCAGTTTTACTCAAAAAATTTTGATTTTTTTTTTTTTTAAACCATTTTTGGTAAAAGACTATCTTGACAAATTTGCAAGAGGAAAAGGTTACACAGTCAAGTAAGAATTCATTCCTTGGTTATACATTGCTTCGTTCATATTTTTCATAGAAACAGATGAAACTTAAATTCCAGAGCATGATGTTAATGAAAGTGATAGTCTAGTCACAAAAGTTTGGGGCTTTTTTTTCCCTAACTGTGTCTCCTTTTCCAATCGATGTTTATTTGTATTGCTGTCTGAATTGGTTTTGGACAGTGACCTTACGATGTTTCCCTAACTTGAGACCTCACTAAGTGAAATACAGTTTCCTTAGACCCATGAAGGAAACAAATTAGATGGGACCGGTTATTTAGATCACGTTGTGCAACAAAACTGAAGGGAAAAGTCTTTGGCCTGGCTCCAGGCCAGCTGTGGCTCGTCGGACGTAGCTGACTCAGAGGATATCAGACAGTCCGTGCTGGAAGACACTGTGCATAGTGACGGGGTGGTTTGGAAAAGGCTCCCAGCTTGTTTTTGAGGGGGCAGGGAGAGGAAAAGCGGTGCAAAGCCAAGGCACTTCTTGCATAGTTCAAAATAACCTGTGTGATGGGCGACCCGCAGTTTGAAATACGTAATTACAATACTGCGCGGTAATAGTCTGTGCCTGAGTTGCACTGGCCAAAACTTTGAGGGGGCTCGTGTCAGGAGTTGGGCTGTAAAAGTGGCTGCGATTGCTGGAGGCCGCAGTCTGTTGCACTTCCATCTGGAGCTGGATGAAGCCATCCCTAAAAATAGATGCTTGCCTGTGAGTCAAAAATTACCAGTCTGAAAAGAAATTAGATTAGTAGCCCTCAGCCTTGAGTATGTTGGGAGCCTTCTCCCAGATGTACTTTGGGGAAAGGGTCCTTGTCCCAGCTGCACATGGGTATTCACGGGCTTGGCAACGCTGTGGGCTGGGGGCTAGCTGGTGTCAGCAGTGGCCGATGGGCTGCTGGGCACTCCATTTTCTCACAGGTAGGCTCTTCTGTGTGATTGTCACTTTGAGTACGAGTTTAATGCCAAAATAGCAAAGACTGGAGGCTGGCCATGAGGAGCAGCCAATTCCCCCTCACGGTTACCGCCCGTGTACCATCGGCACTCAGCATTGCTCTGTCCCTGTGCGATGGATACAGAAATAGGGATTTGGAGTGAAAATCCTTATAGATGACTATTGACATATACTGTCTCCATTCCCCCTTCTCCCTCCTCTTAAGGATGCTGCCTGAAACCCTGTTTTTGCTGAGAATTAGTGTTTCTTTGCTTAGAAAATTAAAGCTCTGAAAGAAATTCCCCTCCGTTTGTCCATGTCATACCATGTCTTTTTGGCAGAGGATCTAAGAGTGGGACTCCCTTCATATGGGGCACTGGGTTGATTGAACTGTTAGGTACAAATACTATTTGCTTCTAATTTGTTCCACCTCATTTAAAAAGGACAGTGGAAGGGTTGAGCGGCTTGCCTCTCTCTCTCAGGCGCGTGATCTGTTCCACACGGAGCCCCTCTATTGGCCTTGGCAGGACCGGTGACTGGAAAGGGGAGGTTTAGCTCCCGGAGTAACTACACCGTTTGCTGGGAAGAAGTTAGTGTGAAAAATATTTAGCCTGAGCCTCAGAGTTGTGGAAAGAAGCCTGGCTGTTTCTTTAGGAAAACAAGTGCTTTCTAAGAACAAACAGAAAACTTGCAACATTCTTCTCTTCTGATAAATAAAAATATTGATGACTGTTTTTAAGACTCCCTTCTTGCATAGTTACTCTGATGACAGAGGAGGGGGCCAGGAAGATGTGCTCGGGGTTGCCAGTGTCCCACCTTCCCGGCGCAGCAGTGGCTGCACACCCTTTGCAGAGTGCTCCGCTGGCTCATGCCTCGGCGGAGCTGCGATTTCTGCATGGGGCTTTCCAGGGCATCCCAAAGGAGACCTGCGCTTATGATTCAGATCTGGGGTGTGACAGGCTTTGGTTCATCCGGATTCCAGGCATCATTTAAAATAGCTCGTGGCTTAGTAGCTCAGACTGACTCCCTGCCCCCCCCCCCCCCCCTTTCTTTTTTGGTTTGTAAGACACTCATATTTGGGTCCTTTCTATCAAAGCTATTGGTGCATTTCCAAAATTACTCTATTCAGAAACCATTTGTTTAGTTTGGGTACCATAATACATTTGTTTTCCTATCAGTGGATCAAGGGATTTGATAAATACATGACTGATTTGTAAGAATGCAATTCTGGTTCCTGAAGTTGTCATAAGGATCTTTTATTCGCCTTCATATGCAAAGCAACATCATAGCTGGAATTCATATTAAAGGAAATATCCAGCAGCATAATCCGTTTCACCTCCACAGCCGTATTTACCATTGTTAATAATAGTGGTTACATACCTGTGGTTCAGTTTTGCAGTTCTCCACATATGTTAAGCATACAATTTCCTGTTATATTTTAGTTGGCAAAAATAGAACTGACATTTTTCACACAACTTGGTTTTTATTTGCTAATATCCGTATAAAACACTAGATTTACTGACAGAAAGTTTCAGAAGGACACCCGCTTCCCCCAAACCTGAAGGCTATAGAAATTTAAAGTGCTGAGGAAAGAGACCAACATTCTTCTCTTGCGCTGTGACACCTTCAGCACTGTCGATAAAGCTCTGCTGATTGCGGGGCGCTTGTTTCCAGCTCGGGCAGATAGCAAGAAGCAGGGCACACCCTCGCTTTACCGAGTTAACCTTGGGCAGCACCTCAGAAATGACCATGAATACTTTTATCCGAGTAGATCCCCTCCGACTGTCCCACCTTGCAGAAACATGTTTGCCTTAGGACTTCCGAGGTCACTGTTGCAGCTTTTGAAAGAGGACGTGGGAAGCGCAGCAATGTTTTTGTCTACTAGACCCTGAGAAAGGGTGGTTTTGGACTTCCAAAAGTCCAGATGCTGTTTCTGAGAGCTGTGAGAGGAGGAAATGAAGTCAGGGACAGACAGCAGCCCATGTAGGAGTCTCTTGCAAGGGAGAGTGGGACAGGACGGAGAATCGAGAGAAGTAGTACAGCTGAAGCTGCTTCTCATCCTATTCACAGCATGGCCCTTCTGCCTGCGCTTGGTCTGAGGTTTGGTGTTGCAAGGAAAAATTCCAGACGCATTACTCATTTATGTTCGAGTCTGTTGACCTGATACTGTAAGCTGGGAAAACAGACTTGAAACAAAGAGGCCAGACATGAGTGAACAGAATGGTAATGACTTTACAGTAAATCGTGTCGTTTTGAAGAGGTTAATAATATGCTCATATTTTACTGAATGTATTAAAACTCTTAGTTAAATATTGTATGTTACTGGAAGGGAAATAAAATTTTATTTAAGTGGGAGCATTTTAATTTTATCACATTTCCTTTGATTTCCTTGAAGTCTCCAAAATTGATTTTACAGGATTTTCAAAGTGGATAGTGTATTTATAGTTTTGCTAGGTTTGCTGCTGAAAACAAAGCAAGCAAGGCTTCAAGATTAACATGGTTAAGAACCAAGCCCTGCCAAAACTTACACATGTGCAATTGAAAGCCTGCAAGTATTCTCCATGCACTAATTCAAACTACTCACATGAGTAAAGTTAAGAGCTTAATTGCATGCAGGTATTGTTTCCTCAAAATTAAGTAATTTGGTTTCTGAGGCTGTGAAGACCTGGTGTTATGCAGCTCCCATGACCCCTGAAATAAGAAAGCATTGTAAAGACTGCATAAAATGACTTCTTTTGTTAAAATATTACTGAGACGAATGCTCCCCTCCCTGCTCCGATCGATATAATCTGAACGTTACATCATTTCATCTAAAAGAGCTGCAGGTTTATATACTTTTTCTGTGCAGAGCCATATGAAATGAAAACTAATGAGGTTCAAAAGGTTTCTGAACATTTCAAAAAAAGTTTCATTTCAGTTTCCCATCTGGAAACTGCCAGAATTGAGGGGGGAAGGGCTCCTTATTTTTTCCACAAGATCCTCTTGAGATCTTTTGTTACTGTGAATTGGCCCTCAAGAACCCCCAGAGGGTCTATTCCCAGATGTTTTCCCACTCGCCTTTCGGGACAGACCCCTGGGAGTTTTCCCACTGACCTTCCCTGCGGTCCCTGCCGTCGGCACGGGTTAGTGTAGGGTGTGAATCCCATCTCGTGGACAGGGCTGAGCGTGGCTGAGTTGGAGCAATAGCTTTTTCGGCACCAGCCAACGCAGCAGTGGGCAGCACCTGCCTGCGCTCTGGGCAGGGCTGCGTGGAGGCAGCAGCGGGTCCCTGGCTCCACGCTTGGCTGTCACAGCCTGCCGGTGCTGTTCACCTTCCTTCCTCAGGCCCCAAGGATCATTGCTGTAGATAATGCCCCCCCACCCTGCTTGTTATTTGGGTTCATATCCTTTGTAAAACCTCAGTGTTGGACCCCTTGCAGTTGTTTCAGCTGAGACTACATTTATCTCTTTCCAATGAAGTGATTTTCGCCTGTAAACGGTTGTGAGTCCAGTTAGAGGTGACCTCTTTTCCTGAGCGATATTCTCACCTGTTCTTTAATTCTCATGCATCCTCTCCCGATGAAAAGCGTTTTCTCGGACACCTCGTCAGACCAATGTCCGTTCCTTGCTTACGAGACAGGAGTTCTCCGATGACAGGGCTCTCCCATTTCAGACTGAATTAATTACTCTATTTAACATCTGCTGGCTCCCTGGAGCGGTTAACTTTTAATAACTCTCCCCACTTCTGTAAGATGGCTGTTTGTGTGCCACAGCCTTGGCTCCTGGGAGCCTTTTTTCTTTCAGTTGTGACACCCAGGACTCTCAGACCATTTAAACGGAGGGTGCTTGCGATCTACTTGTGACAGCTCCCCCCAGTTTTGGCCAAGATCCTTTTTGGTGTGTATTTTGAAGGATGATTATTGATTTTGGGGTAGCGGGTTTTGGCCCCCAAACTTGACCTATCTTAAAATTGTTCTGAATTTTGGTGTTCAGTGGCAGGAGTTCATCCTCCAAGGATCCTGGAATTACCCCAGGCCAGAAAAAGCTGTTTCAAGTCTTGAACCCAACAAAATGTTTTCCCTTCCCCTTGCAGCCCTTCCCATGCAGATAGAGCGTACCGAGGCAGCAGGAGGTGGGGAGATGACCGAGGTGCCGGGGGTACTGTCAGGGAGACACAGGATTTTCCCCAGCTCGCCTGTGGTGGAGGGAAGCACTCTTCCTGCTGCCTTTCTCTGTGACAAAGAGAAAAAAAAGGGCCATCGCTGAAAAATGCATCTCCTCGCAGGTACTAGTTAACTCATTTAAATGTCACTTAGCAGACATGTAGACACAACCCTGCTGTTTAAAACACTCTGTCTGTTCATAATCACTGCAGGGGGAGTAAAGGCAGCTGTAATGAGCCTGTGGGATCAATAATTACTCTTAAGAGTCTGTTTCTGCCTGGTTTTAAACACTGGCAAATACAGAGAAATGCCCAAGTTAGAGTGGTAGCTTGGCTGCCCACTTTGCCAATGCAGGTGCTGTAGAGAGCCAGAGTAGCAGCTGCCTTGTGAGACAGGATCAGGGTGCATGTGGCAGTGGCTATGGGTAGGGGAAGATACAAAGCATCCCAAAATACACTCCCCTCCTCCCTGGGGGTGCAGCAGCAGTACCAGCCAGGCTACGTGGCTCTGGGCCACACAACCTCTTCCATGAAGCAGCAAAATTCAGTTTTTCTTGACTTTGCATACCCCTCAGCTCCAGTGAAGAATCATCCTCTTGAAGTTGGTGTATCTGTGAGTGTGACGGCTGTGACAGCACTCACAGGCGGCCAACCTCTTCCTTTCACTCCTGCTCCTGAAAAGTGAGCCTGGCTTATCCATCCTCTGAGAATGTCTGCCCCAGGTGCAGTCTGACATCTGCTTTTTCCCCCCTCTCATTAAAGCTCATGTCTCATTGTTCTGACAAATCTCCGAGTTGTTTAAATCTTCCGCATTTATGATATATAGCTCCTGCATTTGATATACCTCTTAGCTCCTTGGCATTCACAGATCGCTGTCAAATTCACATATTCCACCAATAAATAACACAGAATAAATAATGTTGCTGATAAATAGGCTGAATGACATTCACCCCAGCGCCGATGCCGGAGGAGCTGAACTGGTACCGCTCGCTGGCCTGCTGCAGCACCCGCTTAATGACTCACTGCTTCCTGGATGTCAACTGGGTATATTCACTTTTATTATATTAATAACTAGACAATAGTTCCTTGCTTTCTGTGAGCCACGTCTGTGTCAGAGATTTTGTTAAAGCCTGACAAATGACTGATTTTCCACCACAGAAGTCTTTAGTTTTTACTATCTGTGCTCAGCAACTGCTGAGGCTAAGAAAGAGCAGTCATTGAAGTAATAGGTCCTAAACACAGAGTTGGTGTTTGCTACGCAAGTAAAAACTGCAAACAAGAGCCATAGGTGACTCACTAAAACACTTTGGTGTGATGTGTTTCCAGAGGTTCAGCAGCCAGTAGAGCCCTGTAGATGGCTCAATATATGACTGCAAAGGAAAATAAATTAAGTGGCAGGAAAGCCAAGGAGAGGCTTGAAGCAAGATGCTGATACAATTACAGCAGAAATGAAACCCAAGCACTCTCTGAAGAGCTGAGTAACATGTATGGTAGAACTGTTAATGTCCCTGACACAATACTTTTAAAAGCAAAATCCTGTTCATTTCCTCCGGTAGGTTTGTTTCATACTGAACAGGACATGTAGTTGGAACACAATATTTAAGGCAATGCAAGATGTGCTGGCGAGCAGCCAGTGGCCGCCTTTCCTCCAGGCTGGCCCCGGTGCTGGGGGCGAGGAGCTGGTGGCTGGCAGGGTGCTGCCTCCCACGTAATCCCCTGCAGGCAGGGCTGCCAGGTACGGCTCCCTGCAGGACAGTGGGGTCCCGAGGAGGCCCGTTGGCCTCCACCCTGCTTGAAATCAGCCTATGCTGGCACATCTGAGCAGTGATTTGGGGAGCAGCTATGCTGCTTCCTGGCTTCTCCCTTTGTCGGGTAAAAACTCTGCGGCTCCCAAGAGAAAGGTTTGCTTTCCTTTTTCTCACCTGGCTTCCTCATGGGTTACCATCCCCTTCCTTTTCTTGCCTGCGGCTCCTCTTCGGTCTGGACTGCATTTGGCCCCATGACGCTGGCTGCCTCCCTGCCCTCTGCGGCAGAGCTGGTGGTCTCTCCCCAGTTTGGGTGCTGTGCCACTCTGGGGAGATTTGGGGAGCAGCAGAGCAGAGGGACAGCACGGGCCCTTGGTCACTGCTTTCCTCAAGTTTCATGCATAACAGATCTGGTTTTGCCAGCCACAGTATCGCCAGCAGAGCCCTGGCTGTTGTTGGGCCATGGCTGCACAGGCTGGAGTTTTACAGTGCAATCATGTTTGAGCACGTAATTGCTTTATCTTGTAGTAACAAATCAGGTTGGAAAATGGAGCCCAAATGATAAAGTACCTAATAAAGAAAAGTGAGAAATCAGATTCCAATACATATTTGGCTTTATTAACTTAAGGAGCAGCAGTATTAAGGCATCTATTCTTACTGCTGGTATGTTTGGTTTTTTTTCCCAGCACAAGCTGGAAAGCCAGACCACTGGTACTGTCAGAAACAGGTATTACAGTCACTGGGGAGGGATAAGGCAAAAAAAAGCTGAGTTGTGGACTGTTATCTCAGCTGCAAGCTGTTTGTATCTGTCCGGAGAAGGACAGCAGTGGCTGCAGACAGCAGTGACACAGAAGCAGGTAGCCCTGCCTTCACGTGAGGCTGTCGTGTATGACAGGTACGCATCATGAACAGAGGGAGAACTGGGTAACAGTAATATTTTCCAGTGAGGCTGTTTCAGAGAAGTACAGATGATTGTACTGACAAAATATTTTCTGGTTATTTTATTCTTGATGCAAGCTATCTTTTCTAGAAGTTGCTGTTCTGAAATTTTGCCCTCCAGAATTAATCCCCAAGTACTCCAGAACAAGCCAGAGTAAGGCATGACACTACTTCCCAGCAACCTTCGCTCGCTGGTTCTGCAGGCAAAAGCAGGGGCTCTTGGCAGCAGGGCAGCACCACTGCTCCCAGTGCCTGAGCCCAAGTGCTCAGCCCTGGGCAACACAACACGAATGCTCCCCGCGGGGTTATGCAGAAATGTTTGAAGGTAGAGGTTAGACCCATGTGGGGAGCCATGAGCACCAGCGACTTTTTTTTCCTACTTTATTTGCTCTAAATAGCATCATTCTGAGGAGGTGTCCACTGCTTCTCTAGGAAATCACGTCTTTAGGCATGGAGATTTTTTTTTTTTTTGAAGGGTAGGCAAATATCACGAGCATTCAGTTTATATCTTATGGTTTTATTTTTAGGCATAGGGCATTAATGAGACAAAGATGTCTTTCTGATGTATGAAAGCACTCTTCCTCTTAAATGATATGCTATGTACTGATATGAAATAATACAATGAAGGAAAACAAATAACAGCAAATAGCATTTCTAATTGGTCCTATGTACATTTGAATATGAGTGGGAATTAAGTGCTCTGGAATATTTTTAGAGGATGATACTGCTCCTTTCTGATAGTACTTTTTATATTTGTCCATAATGACTTGTTTGTCTATTTGGCAAAGCTACGTCTAATGGGCCTGTAAGTCAGGCCCCTTGGTAGACCCCGAAGTTCTTCCTGAAAGTGCACACATGAGGAGACTCCCAGGGACTCCCCGGCGCCACATTTTCTCAGAAAACGGACTCCAACAGGGTAACTTTTTGAAGCAGAAAAAATCTCAGGTTAAAATAAAAGGTTCTTTTTGTGTAAATCTCAGGTTAAAATGAAGGTTCTTTTTGTGCCCTTGGAAGGCAGGTCCTTCCCCTAGTCTTGTTTTTGAGCCCAGTGCCTCCTGTGTTACAGCCTCCAGTCCCTCCCCCATGTCGCCAGGCAAGCCACCATCTCTCCATTGCCACCGAGGCTGGCTCCAGGGTGCTCCCCACTCCTCCCAGGAGGCATGCCAAGCCCCGAAGCGTTGCAGTCATCTCTCCCCACTCTCACGCCCCCTCTCCAAAGCGAGGGTGCCCTGAACTCTCCAGGGAGGAACAACTCTCCTCTCCTCCCAGGAGGCTCCATCAGACCCAAAGTGCAACAGCAAGAGCAAAGTAAATCGGCAGCTCCCCTCCCTGCCTCCGTGGCAGGTTGGGACACACTGTACACATGCGGACAATGGAGAGCAAACACATAAACCAGAGCCGCGTCACCAAACTGGTTATGTGGATTACTCCCTCTTTTGCAGAATTACTGTTTGATGCATTTTTAGAGCTGAATTTTTGAGCCTTCCCAAAGTAAGGGCATGGAAAAGTGATGGGATCGAAGATGACACCGTGGTATTGCCATGGGCAGTTGTGTTGGCTTCACAGCGTGTTGCCCATTTGTAGTAAGAGATCGTAGCATTTGCATTGGGAGGTAACTACAAGTTGGTGTCAATCTAGTGTAGAAACTTGAAACTGCTTAGTAATATCCGGCTGCACAAGGTTGTTTCTTTGCAAGTTTATTTACATTTGTTTTATAGTCAGAAGCGTGAGGAAGTGCACAGCGGAAGGCAGCAAGAGCAGCTCTCGATTTGCTGGTACTGGCTGAAGTGCCTAGACAGCAAAATTGCATTTCTATTTTTTCTCTAAATAATTGAAAGGGGTAAAAAACCTAACATCTTTGTCTGAAAGACTTTGTTTATACTTGGAAAAGTTTACACAGCTTGTAGAGAATTAATTTGTAGGAAATGAAACCTCTATCTTCTCCATCTTATATACATGGTCACCACCTCATTCCAAATCACACCACCACTTGGGTTAGGACTTTAGGGTTATCAGCAAGATTTCAGGTTTCAGAAAGAAATGTTTTTAATCTTAGATTGAGAAAAATGAGCAGAAAGAAGAAATGTAAAATCTTGCTTATAGCCTTTTCAGAGGAGCTAGGCTCAGTTCATATCCTGACCTAAATCTGAGAGATCCTGGGAGGATGCCATAGGTCCAGTTTGTCCTACTCTTTATGTCGTGGGACACAATTTAAGTTGGTGCCACCAGGTGCAGCTGGGAGTCCATTTTGTGCTGGCCTTGCTCTGGCAGAGGACAAGGCACCAGCAAGAGGTGGGCGAGGGCTGCCGTGGGTCTCAGCCGGCAGCAGCCCTGCTGCTGAGCTTGGTACACAGACGCTGTAGGGATGCTCAACTCCGCTGGGCAGGAATGGGGAGACGTGGCTGATTCGTGGGCACGGGAACCAGGAGACCTGTCAGAGTCGCAGGAAAGCAGCATCAAAGTGACGGCCGAGGCTCTGACTCCTGCTTCCCACTGCCTGGACGAGGGTCAGGAAAAAGCCAAATCTTCCGGTCAAAACTGAATGGGAAGCTTACAGTGTTTGGGGTCACTTTAAGAATATAAAAAAGACAGACTCCTGAATGAACTTTTTATATCCTCTGATCCTCTGCCTCTGCACATCCTGCTCCCGTGGGCAGTGGGAATGACAAAAGCCTGAACTATACTTGTAATATTTTTAGCCCAGGCTGCAGCAAGAGGTGCTGAACATCTTGTGGGAGAGCACGTTTTCATGGACCTTCAAAACATTTGTTTTTATCCATAAGGCTCGGGTAGAAGCCAGCTGCTGTCTGAGTCTCTGACATTGGTGTTTGTCCATCAGTTAGCTGAAACAGGTATGCTCGTGCTCATGAAAGGTACTTGTCATAAATGAACACGATACCTAAACAAACACTGGATCCAAGGGCACTTGAAATCTGTGGCCAGTGAAGACGTTTCAGTGAATGTGAATCCCTTCTTGAGGTGCAGAGGAGGAGTCAATGAATCCAAGGGTTCAGGTTTCAGCAGCAGCCACGTGCGGCCAGTTAGAAGTGGTTCTGCACGGCTTTGGGAAGCTGCGTGCTGCTGCGAGGCCTCGGCGCCCCATGCCGCTGGTGTTTGGGACTCTGAGGGTGCCCAGCTCGCCGGTAGCCTCCAGCCCTTCCTCCGTGGTGCCATGTGAAACCGCATGTTGGTAGAAACCTTCTTCACACCTGGAAGTAAAACCCCAGTTGAGTTCATCTGATAAACAGGAAGGAAGCAAAAGTGTCATTTCAGTGTTTTCAGTAGATTTCCCTTGCCTTCCCTGGGGAGTCCAAGTGCTCCCTTGGACTCAGCTGACCTCTGCAGCTCTCGTGGCCTTCCTTGTTTAGCCTGGCACAGCTTGCAGTTTTCCACTGAACCGTCACCAGGCGTTCACCATAGCATCCACTCTCCCCCACACACATCCCCAAGTTGTGGATGTCTTTTAAAACCAAAATAAGAGCAATGATAAATAAATAGTGCAATCTAGGACTCCTGTGTGAGAGAAGGATGCAGCCTTAGTAATAATTAAGGGTCAAAACATAAAGGAAAGACCAAACAGGAAATAATGGGGGGGACGGGACAGGACAGGACAGGACACAGCAGGGGTTAGATGTGACTGGGGACACCGAACTGGCAGCCACGTTGCCAGCTAATGGCTAAAAGAGTTGGTGGCCTCTGATCCAGGTTGTGGCGGGTCATGGTACTCTTGTCGCATGGCCTCTGAGTGGTGGGGGCCCTTACGCCGCAGACAAGTCCATGTTGTGCTGCCGTGCTGGCCCAACAGGGCACCCCAAAAGCACGGCCTAGCGGTGCAGGCAGGCCCATGTGGAAATTTGCTCTCCTGTGGACCGTGCTGGAGGTGTGCCATGGACTCGGTCCAGCACATCTGATGAGTACTAAATTCACTGCATTTTTTAAAGAGAAAAAAAAAATTGATTTATTTTCAAGATGGATCATGATGTCTTTAACTTACCTTTTTTTTTTTCTTTCTTTTTTTTTTTTTTTTTTTTTTTAAATAAAGACCAGTGCACGGAGGGAGGGACCTCTACCACACAAAATCAATATCAATTACTACGCTGTAAAAGACTAGGCCATGCATACGCGCTGCAGCAATGACCAAACTGAATCCCCTTTGTGCAGGGAGTATTTAGCTCTTTCATAGCATTTGTGGCTGTAGTGGTAGTTGAGCTATTACAGGAACAATTGATGAGGCTAGCTGACGTCAATACTTGAAAAGAACTTCACCTGTTTTAGAAGCAAAAATAAAAACGGATGTCTGTTAAAAAATATAATTTAAGGTAATCAGAATGCCATATAATAAGAGCTCTGTTGCACATAATTGGTGCTCCTCTCTCATTTAGCATAGCGGTTTCTCTATATTCAATTTCCTCACATGGTTTGGTTATTGCTTTTGGTTATTACTATCTATATCTAATGACAAGAAAACTTTTTTTTCCTCATTCCTTTCAAAATGGCCTCATGTCATTTTGCATTTAAGGGGAAAATACACATGTATCTGCCTGGGCAGAGTTCTAGATAAGTTTTGCAGTTGCAGGTCGCTACTTTATTCAGAATTCAGGCTGGTTGGCTTTGGTGAGCAGCTGTGTGCGAGCAGAAGGTGCGGTGCAGGATTTTACATCAGAGGTAAAGCTCTTGTACCGCAGTGGCAGAGCAGTGCTTCAGGGTTAGTGGTTTTCTGTCAAGGTCAGGTTGCAATTCAGCATTTTTAGGGTGAGCGCCAGAGGCCCCATCCTGGTTTCCTAATCTAACCTGTGTCACTCGGTATTTCCCTGGATCTCCTGAACTGCTCCACTAAACTCAGTACAGTACTCAGGACCTAAAAGTTATCATTTAACATTGCAATAAAGGATTTAAGCTATATAAAAATTCACAGAAGCGTGAGTTGAAATAAAGCTTTTAAAAGTTTCCAATTAATGGATAAAGAGCCTTCCAAGCCCTAAAAAAAAGTAACTTTTGTCCTCGTCCCCGTCCGTGGCAGAGCTCCCCTTGCTTGGCCACCCCGAGGTGGTGTTAGACCTTGCATGGTCTCTGGTGAGTGCCCTGGCTGCCTGCATGATGCCCGTCCCTGGGCAGTGGGCACCCTTCTCACCATGGGAGCTGTGCTTCATCCGTGAGGACATACAGCCATTGCTCCAGGTAGCTTAGGAAATGTCCACCTCAAGGCAAGGGAGTGAGGACCCCTGAACGCACCCCTCTATGGCCAGCTCCTCACGCCCGCCTGGGGCTCGGGTGGGAGTTTCAGAGGCACCCTGGCTCCTCTTCCCCTTGGTGCTGGCTGCGGCCTCTCCTGCTTCTCTAGCAAGGCAGGCTGACCTCTCTGTTGTCCTACAGTGTTCGTCAGGAAAGGCTTTCTTTTACAACCTCCTTTTGCCAGAGCGCTCTTCCTCCCAGCCCCTCTGCCCCGGCATTAGCTGCTTATGTTATCAGAGTTTGCCCCCCAGATGATTTGTTACTTGGGCCTCTGTCCAGGATATATTAATTTGAAAAAGAGGATCATCAAATTTAACAGCTTTCCTTTCCTGTGCCAGCTGCTGTATTTTCTCCTGTCACCTCTGGGGTTTTTGCTCAATACTGAGACAAAACTGTGCAGAAAAGGCAAGAAAGTCCCTCATTTAAAATGGACTCTGTTCGAGGAATGCTCCCCCTCCCCAAGCAACGGCTGAATACTTTCCTCGGATGTGTAGAAAGGGCCAGCTGAAATGTGTATATCCGAGTACCATATTTTGCTGAATGTTTACTCTTATGAGATTTCTGATGAGATTACTAGATGACCTCTTAAAGCCCTTTCCCACCCAATTATTTATGATTCTGGGTTGCTCTAAGTTCTCATAATGGCTCCTTTATGACTCCTTACATAGTTTACTCGCTATTGAAGTTAAATGAATTGGTTAGTAAATTCCTGGATGCCCCTTTTTATAACTCAGTTGAGTGCTGTATTTTGTGGCTCTGAAATCCTCTGGCACCTCATCTGTTCTCCATGAACTTTCAAAAATCATTGCTCAAGGTATCGCACTTCCCTCTATTAGCTCTGTTAGCAATCTCGGATGCTTGTCGTTCAGTCCTGCGGGTTTATAAATACTTTCCCAGGAATTCTTTTCATCTTCTCCTTTGATTTACTCATGGTTCAATCAAATCGTCGGTAGAATCCAAGCCTCAAAGTTCTCTTCCTCCCCCTACTTTGGTTACAAAAAGGCAGCAGTAATTGGTGAAGAGACCTCAGTTTCCCAACACAGGAGAAATGCTCTTGGTTAAGGCGGTCAGCTGAGACCCAGAAAGACTAATTCCTGCTGTACATTGAACAGCTTTTCTGTTCGTGATTGCAAACACCATGTTGGTCAGATAGCACACAAATTATCCTTCTATAAAGTAAAGCTGTTGGTGAACTGCAAACAAATATTTGATTTGAATATCGAGACCATCGTTGCTTGAAGAGCTGACTGCTCTGACCACATCTCATTTAATCATTTTGCTTCAAAATTCAAGTTCCAGCAGCTCAGCAACAGATCAGACGGGGTATAACAAAATGGAATTAGACAAGATAATGTCATAATTGGAAGAATACTAATAAAAAGCCCATAGTACATGTAACGATCCACTGATTTTAAATGTCCTGAATCCCCTTGACAAGAGCACTGATAATGACATGAATCTGGTCAAATCTTGAGTGAACTGCGCTTAGTAAGGAATATGTAGGCAAAAGCTCCCTTGAAAGTGTGAACAATCTTAAGTAATTTGAACAAAACTGCAATAAAATAAAATATTCAAATTAGTTTTACATGGTTCCCATATGCCACAAACTAACCTGTAGTTGAATCTAGACCAACGCTAATTCACCATTATATAAAAGTACATTTAAGCAGATCAGAAACAGGTTTAGCAGCAATCAAAAAATTAGATTAAAAAAATAAAGCCAATAGTTCCTGGTTATCAGGGGCACTTCTGTTGAGGGAATCTCATGGCAATAAGCTGTATGGACAAGTCATATTTCTGACTGTGTGCTGGTCTCAAAACACTCCGACCTGCAGCAGGGGCTGTTCAGTTAACTCTGCTCAAAACCCTTCTTGCACGTTTACAGTCAGAAAAACTTCCATGTGATCTAGAGAAGAAAGGCGCTGAGGTCCTGATTCTACGCACACGCATATGTTTACACCCATGAATTAGAGTGGGAACATTCATGTGCAGAAAGCTTAGCATATGTGTTAATCTTTGCAGGACTGACATGCCCAGTCCTGATACAGATCCTTGATGGAGCTTGTTTTCCTGCCAAGTGTTTATCCTGAGCTCCAAATGGGCCAGTCCTCCCTCATGGCAGGGTGTGAGCTTCCCCCACAGCAAGATCTGCCTGCAGAGAGATTTCCCGCAGCAGCTCCAAAAATATGTCCTTTGGAGAATACTTTTTCCCACCTTCTGCAAGTCTCAACCCATGTGACATTCAAACTTTTTTCTTATGTTGCATCCCTCCTTTATAGGAGAGAACAACACTGGCTGCTTTTTCTCTTTCAGGCTTCACCAGAGACTTGCTCTTTCTATTTCAGTAGCTTTTCAGTATAGCTGATCTCTGCCTATGGATATCAGGCACAGCAGAGTTTAGTGTCATCTGTCTGTACTTGCAGACCTTGAATTTTGTTCTCAAAGTGGCCAGAGTGGAGAAGGACTTTTATAGAAATAAATAGCACTTATTTAGCCAAATATTATTTCAGCTCCTGATCTCCAATAGTTACAAGTGACAAGAACTAGATTATTAGACTTCACCAAATGTAGGCAATATTTTGATGTGTGGGTGTCTGTTGAAAAATAGACCGTGATCTTTAGAAGAGCCCATTGTGTGGTATTTCTGAATAGTCCAAATCCACAACATCTTTGAGCTCCACTGCTGTAGACCACAGCTCTGTCCATTTCCTCCCTGATGTGTTCCTTCTGTTTGAATCATTTTCTTGCGAAAAATCTTATCTAGTAACAATATTTTGCTGAGATCTTCAGTAAACCACTTGTCATTCTCCCTCCTTCTTCCTCCCCCACAGTTTCATTTGCTTTCACACTTGCAAATGTCCCTTCTACAGCTGATTGCTTACCTCCTGTTAAATAAAAAATAATGGAAATCTAGCTGGTAGATTTGCCTGAGAGAGATTGCGGGTGCTTAAACGTAACCATTTCACCCAAAGAACCGTATTGAATGAGTGATGCACAACTTCACCAACTGGTGTTTACAGCTGAAATATTTTCTATGTATGTGAACCACAACAAACTTTCCATTGCCTATGTAAACAAAATCCTGTACAACAGAAACCAGGGACTATCCATATTCATGAACATAATTGAAGATTTTTTTCAGTTAGCCATTTAAATGGTACTTAGTATAGAAACGGAATTGAAATCCAGGCGCAAGGAAATTAAACAGGGTGGTAATAGAGATTCTTCAATGTACTTAAACCTATGTCATTTGTATTCCTGGAAGTATCACAATTTTCTAAGCTTCCTAAAAGTGTGAAGTGTATCTCTCTTTCCCACATACATTACTCCACAGACATAAGTCATCTGTTAAAATAGGCTCTGTAATAGTCTGAGAAACGCCTCTGTATCTAGCATGTTTGTTTTGGCATTCATGCTCCGGGCAGATGCACGGGAGAAGGGCCTAAGGCAGGAGTGTCTTGGCTGCCCAAGGCTGCCTGTGACACTTGGGGACAAGTAAGGAAAATCAAAGACATTCATGAGAAGAAAGTCCGCTCTTCAAATCCTCTCATCTCTTAGACAAGTGGATCCACAAATCTGGGTGACAGGAATAGACATGTTTGTGTGTGTGTGCATATATAGGACTTCAGCCCCAGGACCTTTGCTCTGGCACCTCCACAAGCTTCTTTGTCCTCTTTTTAAGCAGCTGAGCAGAATGATTACTTTCACAGTGACCAGAAGCAGGCCCAGGACACACAAAATTGCAGCCCTGGCCCCTGGGGGCCCTTTGTCCAAACCAAAGAGACAGTGCCAGGATAAGGATTGTGCAGAGGCACGTCTCAGCGCTTTGCTAACAGCTAAAGCCAAACTCCTCCATGGGGCATGGCAGCAAGGAGGGGATGACACGGGTTGCCTGGGGAGCACGCTGCCCAAACCCAGGTACGTGGGTCCTGCTTAGCCCGGGATCTTTCCCTTGGCATGTGGGCAACAGTACAGTTAATAAGTGAATGTCACACGGGGATCAGAGAGGAGGAATTCTCAGAGTATTGTGTTTTTAATTCAGTCATCCTGTGAGTTTTCCATTGAGTGAAACAGCACATGTCAGATAGTCCTTTATTACTTAGAGGAACTTCCTAGCACATTGGAAACTTCAAAAGATCTTATCCGATCCTCAGATTGGAGCCCGGTACTATTGCAGGGATTGTAGCTGGACTTAGATTTCCAACAAATGGATAAGCTGTGAGCTGGAGTCAGGGAGGCACCAACTATTGCTGCCAGGAGTGACTCGCCATACCTATGCCCGAAGTGCGAGTGGCTGGTGCTGTCACCTTCTGATGCATCATGCTATGAGTGAGGCAGGTGGTAACCAGCTCTGAGCTTGATCTGTCCATCAATTCAGCAAACTTCTAAAAAAGATCAATTCTGGTTTGATTCTCTACCTACACAGACCTACTGAAGCTGTGTATGGAAAGGGCAGTGTTCCTATGTAATTTGGTGGGGGGAAAAAAAAAAGGTTAAATAACAGGATGCACTTTGCATGTGTGTTTTCAAAAAATCCCATCCAAGCAATGGCAATATGGACTGTGAAATAAGATAATAGCTGTGTCTTTCTGTTCTCAGATGGCCTTTAGCTGATTGGCACTTGAGTGTGCACGGATGGGAAGGTGCACTCTTTTACTTTTTTCTTTACATTTCATCCAACTGTGCTTTGTAGGAAGATAGTTATCGGCGTCAGTAGGAGTTGGAAGCAGCAGGGAATGGCATAGTTCAGCATGCTTCTGCTTCAAGAGGGTGCTGTTGAATAACTGCTTAGCAATCCAGAGGCCCACTGCATCACCAATATTTAACATGTCCAATTACTGCAATCTTTGTATTTTATTATAGGATATTATTCATCGGTAGTGTACCTGAAATCAGAGGTACAACAAAGAAAGCAGTGAAGAGCTCTGTAGCTCTCATTTTTCCTAATGAAAGGGATTTTCTGTGCATGACAGATTGTATACCTGATAGAAATTGTAACAAACAAAATCTAGATCTGTTGCTTGCAGTAAATCTTTGTCAATAGCACACATACACCAAGGCATGAATCTTCTCCATGAAAAGTCCTCGGCGTTAAGAAGCAATTCCTGCAACAATGTTTATTTTTACCTTGTGATAGTCCCACACACTGACTTATGTAGACATTCCAGACATGAAATTATCTGAAATTGGACAAATGTCTGCACAAAATAAACATGCAGAATGTACAGAAAGAGAAAAAATTTAGGAAGTATTCTTCAGTCTGCAGCAGTCAGCCCTGAAAATAACATATCAGGGGTTGGAAAACCTAGCTCAAGTTAATAGCTTCTCAATTGTAGGCTTCATAGCAGTACAGGCTCTCCTTTTTGAAAGGGCTAAAGAGGAGTCAATTCTCCTTGTGCACCCTCCAATCGTGCCGTTACATAAGTGCCGCAACAAGCTGCACTTGTTCAGCTATTTTACAAGTGGGCCATATTTGCAGAGCGTATTCGTAAGAAGGTGGCAATGAGACAGAATTTCATTCAGATGTTCCTCCTAACGCGGTCGCATGTGCTTCTTCGCACCTTCGAGCCCTTTTTTTGGTGAATGCAGAGACCAAAATTAATCAAGGAAGTAGGCTGTTTACTTTGCATTGTTTTGGTTACTCTACCCTTCATTCTTTGTTAGCTGTTTTCTTTTTCCTTCTCCCTGCCTTCCCCCTTGCCCTCCTCATACCTGCAGGTAAAAAGGTGCTGGAGGGAGAGCCCAACGTGCCCTGTGCCCGCAGGCTGGAGCTGGCGCCCACAGGCAGCAGAGCCTCTCCCACGGCTGCGGCAGGCACCCCGCAGTCCTTGCTCTGCCCCTGCCTGATGCCGCTTTCTGTGCCTCTCCCCGTGGGGTGGTACACACGACATCAGGCACCCGTCCTGCCGCTCCGATGCCTGCCAGAGCTGGAGCCAGGAGGGTGGGCAATTACATTCCAAATGTGGAAATGACTTGCTGCTTTTTCCTTCCCCGTGCAAGGGAAGCGTGAGGAGTGTGTGCAAGGAAATGATGAGTGAAATATTGCAACTCGGAACTGAGCCGGTGAGCCCCATGCGCCGTCTGGCACGCTGGGCTGAGGGGTTCATTTGAGGCTGACAAAATGGGTATCTGCAAAATAGGCTCTCACTTTTTACGTTTCCTAATAATTAATCTATTTTTTTATTCTTGTAGTTTTAGTTAATAATGATATACATGAGTATAATGCAGTCATGTCAAACGCAAATGTGCAATTGAGACGGCCACGGGTCCAGCCTGCAAGAAGGCTCTTGGTGCCTCCAGAATTGCTGCAGTAGCTTCTGTGAGGTACTTGGCTTTCCCCTGTCTATGAGCTGACACACAGTGCACAAAAGCAATCTCCAAAGTGCCCATATATGAAAATATAAACTCTGTTTGGCAGCTCTTGGGATTTGAAATTCACTTGGCCAAGTTTGTCCAAGTTTCTTGGTGATTCATGTGATGCTAGTAGAGAAACAGTGAAGAGGAGTGGGGCTACTCAGCATGAGGCAGTGAAGAGGAGTGGGGCTACTCAGCATGAGGCAGGTGTGAACCAGGTCTGTTAGCTGGCAGGTAGCCTCTGCAGTGAGCAGCATGGTGTCGTAAGACTCAAGGCATTGCTCCTCCAGGCAAAGATGGCCCTTATTTTGGTGCTAAGTCCTTAGCAACGATTAAGCAAAGAGATGATGAAGTGCCTTGTGGAAGGGTTCATGTGAAAAGTTTGACCAGTGTTTTTGAGACAGGGAATCGTGTGAGTGTGGGAAGTATTTGTAACCTATTGGAGATTTTTTTTCACTGCTTAGCTTGTGGTCTCAGCATCCTCAGTGCATGTTACTGTGAGTGCTGTGCCAGAGTAGCACGTGAGTGCTATTAGAAAGAGAGATGCATCATA
Source organism: Phoenicopterus ruber ruber (assembly GCA_009819775.1). Taxonomy (NCBI): domain Eukaryota; kingdom Metazoa; phylum Chordata; class Aves; order Phoenicopteriformes; family Phoenicopteridae; genus Phoenicopterus; species Phoenicopterus ruber. The sequence continues at coordinate 7,044,495 of CM020221.1, forward strand.
TGTCATGTTCAAAATTGACTTCTCATCTTCTACTAGCTTGGCATGAATACACAGACCTGCTAATTTTACTGTAAACACTGAGATACACCAAAACAACCAACCAAGCCAGCAATGAAGCAGTTTAAAGAGCTTAGATACGAAGTATTTTATGGCAAAGGCTTCAAATGCTCACACCCAATTGTCCATCAGCTTGGCTAGAGGAACATCACTGAGATGTTCCACATGCCTATGAAGAGTACACAATGTCGTGGCATAAATAAAGGCAGTCAAATAATAATACCTGGATGTCCGAGGAGAGAAAGCCTCTTAAGACTACTTTGGAGCCTTTTTGGTACACTAACCTGTATCCGGGATCCCCAGGGATGTTATATGTTTGCCAAACGTGAGCACAGAAATACAATACTTCACGTGCAGCTACAAAGCAGAAGTGCCATCTGGTCAAAAAGCAAATACATGCAATACCTGACAGAGCTGGCAGCCAAGGAGAAATATCCCATTTCACTCTTAACTGTGCGAACTGCATTTCAGGCAGGATTTATGCCAAATCATCCAGCATCAGGAGGGGTGAAAACCAGGCAAATTCAGGCAGGCTCATTTCAGAGATAGGCACAATCTCCAGCACACCATAGTTTGAGAGAAGGTGTACTATTTTTGCACAAGGCAAGAAAATAATTTGGGGATGGCATTAAGAATTGAGCTGCTTTACTGGTGATCTGAGCATGGCCAGGTGGCTGCTGTCTGAAGGGAGCTGCTGGCCTCTCCTGCAACTGGATGGTAGGGGGTGTGTGACATGGAGGGAAAATCAAAGCCACTTTTTAGTCATCTTTCCTTTAGCCTTTTCTCTAAGTATTAGGTGTATTATCAGTGCAGTACTGATGCAGGCAAGGTTTGTGCTGTGTTGATGGTTTAGAAGGTACCCATGAAATTATTTCTGCACACACCAGGGCACTGACTCAGCCCATTTACAGAAAAATGCTCGAAGATGAAACTAAGTATTTATGAAATTTGGGAGGAAAAAGCGCCTCGCGCCCCTCCCCCTCCTGGCTTTCATCTATCACTATTTTTAAACCATATAAATGAGTTGTAATGCCAGTCGTTTCAGCAACACAGATGTTTGCAATAAGCATGCAGTTGGGAAGTGTAAAGTAAAGATGAATGTATCATTATTATGCGTAAGTAAACTTTTGTGGCCCATTTGTCAGATCAAGCTGAATTGCGTCCTGTCTTTCCAGATTACAAATGGCTTGCATTAAAGCAACAGCTTTTTAAGAAGGCTGGGAAAATGTCCTACTCCGATTGCTCATTGTAAATACTTTAGTGCAGAAACTTTGCCCAGTCTCTTCTCTCTCGGCTTTGGAAATAACAGCTTAGGTAAAAGCACTATTATTTCCAGTCCGAGACCCCGTTCTGTGAGAGGCTGCCAGATCCTTTCCTATCAAGGAGAGATCCTAGCAGCTATCAACTACTGCATCTATGACAAGATGCTCAAGTGATATATAGATGCGTTCCTCCATTTGTTTTTAAGTTGCTCTTAAACACATTTTCTTTGGAGCAATGTTTCAGCCAAACAAGACAGGAAGGTAGGGTTGTGGTTTTTTGCCTTTAAACTAGTGAACATTTTTAAAAGTGAGCTATGCTTCAGTGTTTTTTGGCACACAGAATCCATCTTAATGTGGAGTACATGACAAAAAGTGCCATGCTTTCTATAAAGATCTTAAGGAGAATGACTGAGCCCCAGTACCACGCTGTAAATTAACTATTGTCCTTTGTCAACATCGAGTGTGCCCCGTCATGTCAAATAACCATAGTTGGCATCCTGTCTATGAGCATGGCCCCATTCATTCCATCCACCCAGCAGTGAATAATTCATATAGCAAGTTTTACCCTGGGCAAAATACACTGACATCAAGAGTCACTAAACTATAGTCATTCACAGAACAAAATAGTTATTCATGCTTTCAATGTGAACCGTTAAATCTTGCCAGTCAAATTTAAGAATGAATCGAATTAATTCATTTAACATCTTCTGAGCTCACAATAACGTTGTTGCACACTTGCTGTGCTTTGCTTTACTTTCCCCCTTTTTTTCCAAGCTGTTTGTACCTGGAGACTGAAATGCTGTGCCAAGCAGGTTTTAGTAAGCCCTGTAAAGGGAGACCTCGGGAAGAAAGATAATTCCTAAATCATGATGTGGTGCTCTCAGCTTACAGAGTTTCTTGCATTACTCATCATCAGTTATTAAATGGTAGTGTGGTTATCAGTAGCATTTAATGTAGCTAGGTGAGCAATGATTGCTCCTAAACGCCTGGGCCTGCCTCCCAGCGTGTACTAGGGCAGGTTGCATTGCCTGCCGAGAGGCTGTGCATCGGTCTCCCCTCGCTCCTCCTGCTCTGCCTTGAGTGGGACCTTGCCTTTCCCCGCCGTGGCAGCTGCTGTGCCCCTCAGGGCTGGGAGAAGAGGTGGGCCTGCACCAGAGACGGGAGGCAGTGGGCAGGCCCTCGTGCTTTCCGTGAGACCCTGCCTAGCACATTGCTCCCTGCTGATAAATAGGTAATAATGCTGGTCAGATGGCAGAGAAGCACATGCAAACGAGGGGGAGCAGATGAGATAGGAGGGGATTACATGAAGAATCATAGTATCATAGAATAGTTTGGGTTGGAAGGGACCTTTTAAAGGTCATCTAGTCCAACCCCCCTGCAATGAGCAGGGACATCCTCAACTAGATCAGGTTGCCCAGAGCCCCGTCCAGCCTGACCTTGAACGTTTCCAGGGATAGGGCTTCTCCCACCTCTCTGGGCAACCTGTTCCAGTGCTTCACCACCCTCGTGAAAAACTTCTTCCTTATATCTAGTCTAAATCTCCCCTCCTTTAGTTTAAAACCATTTCCCCTTGTTCTATCACAACTGGGCCTGCTAAAAAGTTTTTCCCCATCTTTCCTATAAGCCCCCTTTAGGTACTGAAACGCCATGATAAGGTCTCCCTGGAGCTTTCTCTTCTCCAGGCTGAACAAGCCCGACTCTCTCAGCCTGCCTTCATAGGAGAGAGTCCTATTACCATCAGCTAAGGCTTCTTATTTGTTTCCTTGCAAGAAAGAAAATGGCTCTTGTGTGCTGGTGGTGGCTCTTTGTGGAGGTCACCACATAACCGCAAGTGCAAGGGATGGCGTGAGCCCTTGCAGATGCCTCCTGTGCTGGCAGGTATTGGCAAGGGTCTCTCAGGGCTGTTGCAAAGGCCTGGGGGGAGGGATTTGTGGGTGTTTTCTCAAAATGCTGTCACTTACAGGAAAAAAAATGTTTCCGTTGGAGGTTTATCGCAAGACGGTAAACAGGGGAAGTGAGTTTTCATCTGCCATGACCAAAAGAGCTGGTGGATGGGTGGTGTTGGTACGGTCCCGCTTAGTCATGTGGTGAGGAGATTGCATTGTTAAACCTCCACGCGTGGTGGCTCCGTCCTTTCAAAGCCCGGTAATGCTGAGAAGTGGGATGGGAGTGGCACCTAATTAGGAGGAGTTAATAATTTACTCTTTTGTGAATGACGGATGTGCTAACAATATTTGCTCTGCAGGCTCTCTCGCCTTTCGGTGCAACTGCTTTAACCTGTTGCGTGCTGGGCATTTCAGGGGTGACGGGCATCCGCGGCCTAACAAAAGGAGCATCTTCTGGTTGTGAAAGGATTGATGTGTGTTCTTTGTCTCTGTGGCTGACAACCTTTTCTCCCCAGCCTGCAGCAGTCTCTATGCCTTCAACAGCTATTTTGTTTATGCTGCACAAGTTCCCTCACATTTTCTGTTTAATTGCTTAGTTTTCTTCCCAGATATGTTTAAGTTGCTTTGTTTGGAAAACAGCAATGGAAAGATGCAAGAAAAAAAAGTAAGTGTGGTTTATGGCACATTGGCTGCAAGTGAAGCTGTAGCCCTGGTGTAGGTATTCATCCGAAGCGGGTTGGATATCCCTTGCTGCCGCCATCCATCCTGCCCTATGATCACTGTCAACCCTAAAATTTGGTGTAAAGTCCTGAGCGTCTTTCAAGCTGACAGGTCATCTTTGAAGATGATTTCCTTATGGTTTGGCGCAAAATAATTAGCTGAAAAGTATTTATCATATCCTCCTGGAAAAATAGATCATATTCCAAAACACCTGCTTCCCTTTTAGAAATCACAGCTTCTGATCTTTGTAACATAACACCGACAAATCCAGGTCACTGCTTTTATTGTGATTAGGGATGTACGTGCTGCGTTGTTTCAGCCTCTGCTTGAGGCCTGCTCCCTGTGTGCAAGCAAGCGGGACAGAGAGATCCAGTGGAGAGAGTTGGGTTTGGTGCTGGACACCATGTGGCAGGGTCATGCAGAGACGGGACGCTGCTGTCATAGCCTGCGGTGGCCTCATTGCCTCAGCACGGTACAGCAAAACTTGTGCAAAATTAGCCTGTATCAGCTTTTGATCCCCTGGACAGGTTGTCTTGCCTTGGTAGAAGTGTGCTTTCAGCTACGTGAGCCCTCGTGTCTTGATGTGAACTACAGCCACATTGGCTGCAAGAATTTAATTGTGCAGGTCCAGGTTATCTAATGAGCATGACTAATCTAATCCATTGCGGTTTACTTTGGATCACAGTTCGACCGGAAAAGCTCCCCCAGGGGCTGGAGGGAGCAAGGGGACGTGTGTGCCTGGGTCCAGGCTTCCCCGTGTCTCTTCCCGCCTCTTGTCCCCTGCTGCCAGTGCCCGTCCATGGGAGGTGACGGTCCTTTGGTGCCACCTCCCCGACGCGATTCAGGCCGTGGCTTCCCCAGCTCTAGCAGAGACAGCAGCTTTTCACTGGGTACTCACCAAATTTTAATATGCACAGCCTGTTGGCTATCCATAAACCAAAACAGAACAGAAAACTACTCCCTTTCCTGCAGCAATCCAGTTGCAAGGGGGGTTATGTGCCTGTGTAGGAAATTCTGGGGGAAGCGCAGTTTTGTGTGGGTTATCCGAGGGCATTGGCTGTGCATAGTCTTCTTTTCAGGCCCTTTTTTTAAAAGGGTGAGTGGTATACGAAGTGTGGATTATTCTTATTTAAAAAAAAAAAAAAAGGAAATTTCTAATAGGGGCCTCATTTGCATTTTAGTAAACTGGCTTTCTGACCCTGTTGCCTCGAAATTGCTATGGTGTCCCTCCAAAAATCATGCTGGTAGAGAGAAAAGCCCTTGCCTTCTCCCATGGCAGGCTCTGCTTCAGCCCCTGGGAGGCAGAGGCTGAGGGACTGCTGGGGCTGGCAAAGGAAGGGCCACCTGTGGCAGTTGTCTCTACCCAGACAAACTTCTTTGGTTTGCTCTCAATTTGTTTATACTTTAATCCTCTGGCAGTTTCAGGGCTAAATAATTTATTTCTGATTGTTAGTGATTTTTTTAACCTGTCAGAAGAAGGCACGAGAAGAGTCAGTGAATAAACATTAAAGCTAGACAAATTCAGGCTCAGAAGAAGGTGCACATTTTTCACAGTGGGCATAGTTAACCATCAGGGCAACTTGTGTAGGGATTCAGTGGATTTTCCATCACTTGAAGGCTTTAAATCGAGCCTGCATGTAATATAATACGCTTTAAGCAGAACTTGCAGACTTGATTCAAAGTTGCCCGGGTGAGATTTTTTGGTCTGTTTTGTGCAGCTGGACAGAGCAGATGGTCAGAAAAGCTATGAAAATAACTCCCCCTAAGAGATCTGTGCTTAAATAAGCAAACAAACAAACCCCTTGAAAATGATATCCACACATACAAAGGGATGAAAATTACAAGTCCTTAGCAATAGTGGAAAAGGAAATGTTTATGTCTACTGTAACTGACCATTTTTAGTACTCCAGACACAGGGTAATTTGCAGGAAAGCATGGTAAATTGCTCATGCTGAGAAGGAAAGGGTTAAGATGTGGCACTTGTCAGGGGGAATGACCCCCACACCCTGCAGCCCCATGGTGTTGGCAGGAGCACACCCTGCGTGGTGTATCCCTGCTCCCTGACTTCTGGCATCCTACCCATGCCCGAGTGAGGTGTTTCGGGTCTCTGAGCACCCAGCACCTGGAGGGGTGCAGAGCAAGGCTATCCCAACCGGGCAGTGCACAAGGAGGCTGAGCTCCTCTTTAAACCCAGCTGCCCAACCTGAGTCAGCCTGTGCAGCCTTCTGAGCGCTTGGATCAGACCCCTCTCCCCTAACAGCCAACATTGGAAGGCACCAGCCCTCCCGGAGAATGTCAATGAACAGTTGGAGCTCTTCATTAGAGAGAACCTAATTAGACATTTATTATTTATGTGATTTTACATTAATGGCCTGGCAACAAGATTTATTTCTCAACTTATTTGTTTCACAATGTGGTTTCTTCAGCAATCAATTGATATTTGGTTAGCTTAATAACTATCTTGTTAAAATTAAATTAAATGCTACTCTGATTTAACTGTATTAAAATAAATGTTGTCATTGTTAATGAAATGCAAATAACTATTTAAATTGTGGCAGTGCTTCATTGAGTTGCCACTGTTGGGTGGAAGGATGTTGAAGAACGCGCTGGTGAGGCGGGGGACAGCAGGAGGTGCTGAGAGCTGGGATCCCCAGCCAGCACCAGTGAGGTCAACGGGAGCTTCATTCTGTCTCCAGCAGGTCCTGGCTGATAACTGCAACAGTGTATGAAAGCAAAGTTTCTCTGTTTAAATAGGAAATCTGTTCTTTAACTTTCACGCTCTGATATACCTATTAGGCTAGAAGTGAAAACTGAGTCTGGCTATGAGCATCTAAGAGCAGATGTGGGTCCTCTGTGGCTGAATAGAGGTTTTACAGAAAATGAGTTAAAATAAGGGATCCTCAGGCTTTCCCTGCAGTGTGGGACGACACCTGACAGAAAGATGGTCCCCATGCTTATTCGTTTCCTGGCACCGTGGGGTCCCACGCGCAGAGGCGTGAGCCTCCCGCGTTGGCAGATGTGGGTGGAGGCAGGGATAGTGAGATGACTCCTCTGTAGGTTCCTGCTGTGCAAATGTCTGTCCATCCCACCTCCCCATCACACCCCATTTCTCTGGCAGGTAGCAAGCACAGACACGGAAAAAGTCTTCAGTGAGTTTGAGACGGAAATAAGGATTCATGAGCAGACAAGGAGCTTGTTTGCCATAAACTTCCACTGCTCCTTAGGTCCAAGGGGGAATCCCTGAGTGTAGGCGGTGGGTTACCAAACACCAGCAAACTCGGCTGCTTCAGCGAATCAGGCAGGGGTAAGGGAATGCTGTGGATCTCTGCAGGCCTTTCCACTTCTGTAGGTGGAAAGAGCAATGTCCATACAAAAGTCAAAATGTGTTACCAAAGCTTTCCGCCGATGTGGATGCCTACATGAAATAGTAGAAAGGGCAGCTGGAGTCATCAGGAAAAAAGTCCTGATGTGTTGCCAAAGCTTTATGCTGAAACTACGCAATCTAAAATGTGTGGCGTGTAGGGTTGATCCAACTTCCTTTGTAGTCAGCACTGATACCACTTGTGACTGTAGCAGGAGCCGGGGCAGGGCTGCACTTGTGAGAGAGAGAAGGCAAATGCAAAGCTCAACCTCTGTAAGTAGGGTCAATCGTAGGTCCCCGCATTCAGAGGACGCGTTTCCCAAAACAACTAAGAAAATGAAGACATGGTGCTGCACAAGCAACTGGTTTTGTCTTTTTGTAATGTGCAGATGAATTTTTCATTTGTGTCTTTAGTGGCCAAATTTGTATGCGCAAGTCCTTGTTATGAGTTCCAAGTACTGCAAGAACAGTTGCGTGTACAAAGTTGGAGCAATGCCCACAGAGAAATCCTTGAAATAACTAACTGCAAAAAGGATCAGTCACAGGGTCAGTTCCCAGTCTTTCTTTCCAAAAGCACGAGCACATCCAGGCGTTTAATACTCACACAAACAGTTAACCACCAGTGGTGCAGCAAAGAACAAACTCCTAACAGAAACTGTGCTGCAGTTTGTAGCGTTTGTATTTTTGCCCACGTTATCGACAGAAGTGCAACAAGCACATGTGCATGCTACGGGGAGAAGTTATTCAACCTGAAGTACAGTACTGGATCTGCATTCCCTCCACGGTCCAGACACAGGCATTTCATCACATATGTGTGATTTTTTGGGGGGTTTTTTTGCATTTCCGGATATAATGATGCAACAGATCTAAGCCTGGGTGATATAATAGATAGGATGAGGAATCAGGAAAAAAAAAAAGGAGTGAAGTTCAGCTCAGTATGAAATGTCCAAAGATTTAAACTTGGTGTGGTTTTTAATAAAGTTAGATGAACAACATATGCTTTGTGCTATATTAATCTTCTAGGGCTTGATGCTTCACATGATTTTCCAGCAGCTTTCATTTATTGAATTTCCTGCTTAGATTTTTAGTGAAAAGCAAGGAAGATTATGAAACATCCCCTTTTTAATTCTAATTTAATTGCATACAATTAGCTAAATACATCATTTGCTACAACTTCAGTTAATACATTGTTAAATATTATTTTTACAATAGTGTGCCAAATGACATATTAATAATATTTGGTGTCATTAGCACTAGATTACAAAAATATTTGCATACTGCTTATTAGGATGTGATATGATGCATTTCCACTTTGGTTGACTATGTAGGTGATTATGAAATAGTTCTCAACCCATATCCTGGATTTTAAAGCTTCCAGATTTGTTTGTTTATTTTAAAAAAGAATTAAAGTCAAGTCCTGACACATTTTGTGGCATGGTTTTCTAGAATAAGCGCATTCAGCTTTATTCCTGGTCAGACGACGCTTTCATAGTTATACTTAGCCTGCCCCAATTCCCTGAGGTCTGGTTTCTTTATTCTTCTCTATTTCTTAGTCTGCCAAGAATGATGAGGGGAAAATTGATCCTGCCTTGGGGATGAGGGACCGGAGTAAATGACCTCTGTGGGGCCTTTCCAACCCTATTTTTCTTCGATCCTGCGTAGTCTGGAGCTGTCATGCATCCAGCAGGCTCGTGGTGGAGTCGAGGCAAACTGGTGTCCACGCGTGGCTGCAGCTTCTGTACCGAGTAAAAGAGAGCAGTGCAGCTCCAGCCATCACTCAGTGTTTCCCTAGTGGTTGTGCTGGTGAGACAGGGAGATGCAGGGCTCCCTCCTGGGACAGATATCCTCGTTACTGCTGCTGCCCTGAGGGATGTAGTACCAGGTTGATACCCCAGCCTTAAAGCTTCTTGTTCAGCCCCAAGATGCTGGCTGCTTCCCAGCTGGAGGGGGCTGTCATGGTGCCTGACTGCACTGAACGCCCTTCGCTAAAGGGCCTGGGACATACGGCATTTGGCAGTAATGCACCGTGCTACAATTGCAGAAAAATTGAAGGTGCCTGATGTTGCACAGCACAGAAAACCAGCGGCAGCTTGTGCCGAGGTGTGCCAGCCAGTGGCATGCCAGAAACATCAGGATAATATGAGAGGGACTTGAGGTGCCAGATTTCATCCTGGGTTTGAACTTTGTGACTCCTAACCCTAAAGATGGCTCACTCCAGGGCTTTGGTCTGGCCCAAAAGTGATGACAGGAAGCGTTTGCAAACTTGAAATGACATTTGGCTTTCCAGGGCCACCCAGTATTTGGGCTTGCCTTTCCAGGGCTACAAGTACTTCCAGGTGTTTGGGGCAGAGCCATATGTAAAAACATCCTTTTCAAGAGCAATAGCGCTCTGCCACTTGTGCTGTCTGCAACAGGGAAGCAACAACAAACAGGAAACCTTAGGGATGAGGGTCAGACAGAAATATAGGTTCTAGTGACTAATTGGAAATGTCAAAGATTAATGATTAATTTAGAAAAACAAAAGCGAGGTGTTAGTTTAGTTGTAGTGCCAAGTTCTGGGCTGATTGGCCTGGAGGCTGGAGCTCCTAGGTGTGCCAAGCAGATACCGCAACTGCAGCGAAGCAGTAGCACTCAGTATTTATGCAATACTCTGACATTTGTCATTTGCTTTGAAAATAAATACAAATAGCTGCAACTCAAGAAATGTACAAGCTCTGCCCTAGAGCTGCTTTTACTCTCCCCAGGGTTCACCTCTGGCAAGAGGGGAGTTTAATCTACGTTTTTCCTGCAGTCCTTGGGCTGGTTACCTGCATCTGTACCGGCGGTAACCCCAGGCAGGCAGCAAGGCTGTGAAGGCTGTGTGATGGCTGTGGGCTGTAATGATGAGCTCATGGAGAAAGAACGATTGCTTTGGCTTTTATTGTGTCCTTCTGGATTTTTGTTCAAAAGTAAAATTCCAGGATGCTGGTGGAGGGTTTCTTTATTTCTTTCTTTCCTTCTTTCTTTCTCTTAGCGTCTTTAGACAAAAGTGTTTAACAACAGACCTTAATAGAGTGGAAAGTAAGTAACAGCAAAGAGCGAGCAGAGAGAGGTGAAGTGAACATGAACTAGTTTCCGCAGCCTTTGACAGCTCATCTGGTGGGAATAATGAGTAATTTATGTAGCATTCCCCACTTCAGATTATTGAGTGGCTAGACTGAAGCTGGGAAACACTCCAGGTCCAAATCAGATACAACAAAGGGGATATTTGTAGTCCTTTGTGTATTCCTTTATTGTATTCATTTTTATTAATTTCCTGATACTGAAAGTATTTGGGGTGGGGAAGACAAGGTTTCACATCCCACACTCTGTCCTCGTGGTAGTCGCTCAGGGTGCCGGGGTCAGCACATCCGCAGCAGGTCTGCGAGGCTGCGCTGTTGGCTTCAGATGAGATCCCTGTGCGGGGTACTCTGCCCGGCCCTGCCGCATAATCCGTCACGTCCCTGAGGCCACTGCTAATCGGTGAGAAGAAACTGAAGAAAGAAGGTATTTAGGTTTAGTTTACCAGTAGGGAAGGGTCACTGTGAAGTACCCCCAAATCATTTGCTGGTCTACAACAAGTCAGTCTGCCTCTTCAGGTCTGACTGACACTCAGCTGGTCCTGTTTTGTCCCAAAAACTGGGCTACCAGAGGATGGCCACCTCCTCAGCAGAGAGCATGGAGAGGGCAAAACTGCAGTCCCTTTCTGTGCAGTCTCAGCCCGTATGGCAGCTCCTCCCCAGCCGTGTGTCTGGCAAACAGCCTGACTTTGTAACCTGGTGGCCACACATACAGTCCCAGTCTCACCCATACAGTCAGCGTTGCTATGGGTGCCTTGTCCTGCCCTAGGGAAGGATGAAGGTCAGAAAAGCACTATGGCTTCTCCCAGCTGGCCAGGGCATGCTGAAGACAAGTTCTCACTCTGGGGCAGTTCAAGGAAAGGCAATTAAATCTCAGTAAATTCAGAAAGCAGTGTTTTCCTTAAAAAGCCCCAGAAAGATGCTGAGGGAGAGGGTGGTCCAGATGACTGGAGATGCTGACCCCATCAGTTGCTGCCTCTGAGCTGGTCATCGCAGCCCCGTCCCTGCTCCTGGCACAGCTCCTCTGTCTAATGGAGATGCTCACGTGGGGTGAGACGATGATCTGTGGCCTGAATGTGCCAGGGGAGCCGGGGTGACCTGCTCAGACACCTGAGAGTCCTGCGCCTGCCGCGTCCTGCCTGCTCTCCTCACCCCCAGGAGGGTTCCTGCAGCTGGGTTTTGGTGGGGGAGAAGCTGCAGGACAGTTGGCCCCCTCGTGCCTTTGACTTCTTCAGCGAGCGTGCGAAGAAGGGCTCTGGTGATGGAGAGCAAACAGGGGCTCAGAGGGACTCTGTGCAGCGCTTACAGCTACTGAGAGCTTTTGGGTTGATTTTTTTGATAACTGAAGTAATTTGTAATTACTCCACTAATTGTGAATATTGTTTTGTGCATTTGCCTAAAGAGAAATGATACACGGTAGACTGGGAAATGTCTCCTGTTCTGTGAAAACAAACAAAAAGAACCAACAAAATCCAAATGAACCCCTAAGAGGCCTTTTTCTGCTGCAACTATTCTAGTATAAGGGGTTAGGAGAGCTTTTGTTAGAGGGGGAAAAAAAGGAATTTCAGCTTGCAATATATTTTGCCTGTTTTGCTGCTAACAAAATCACATGCTACCCATAACACTTAGGGGCATATTACTTTACAGATTGCAAATAACCTCTTTGGGTAACTATTAAACAAATTTAAATGTGTCCTAATTACATTTATTCACAGCAGCCAAGATTATCGGAAGTAATGTTACTTTTCCATTGGAAATCTTTATAGCCAATTTAACATTTCCATTAGTTTCCAAACACATATGTCCTTGAAAAAAATACACCAACAATTCCTCTGAGCCTGATGCTCTCCAACTGCAATCCTTTTACACCGTTGTGTCCGTCTTTTGTAGACAACATTGCTCCCTCCAGTTTTATACCAGTGCAGCTAGAAATAGAATTAGGTCTTCTACCTCCAGTCAACATTATTCGGTGTTAATCCTCTTCGGCAGAGGCAGCAGCCAGCTCGCTGCCAGCTGTTGGCAGGTTGCTGCAAAGCACTGGAGTTGATGTCAGTTTTAGAACTTGAAAATGCACATGATGTTTAACAGAGAAGTATTATAAATTTCTTTAAAATGAGTGAGCGCACTTAAAATTTAAGGCAGCTGTTAGGATGGACACTCTGTGCTTCCATGAGTATTTGCTAGCTGCTAAGGGAGGAAACTGAAAATGAATCATCTATTTTTTCCATTCTCATGCCAATTTACTGTATTAGCATCTCAGTATCTCAGTTTGTCTGTAAAATGGACAAATTACCTGGACACTCTGCCGCAGAGCAGTGAGGCTTATCTAATATCCCACAATAGTAATGTTGGAATTGTAGCAACCCCCATCAAAAGGGCTGAAAGTGTTCAAAGGAGTAATCGTTATTCTAATTTTGTAAGTGGGGAAAATGAAACAGAGAACTATGATGACCTGTCAGAGGGGCTTCCCGATGCTCCCTGTCTCTCCCTTAGGGCATAGGTACAAACTCAGGGCAAGCAGTAGGGACACTGCTGTAAGACAGGCATCTTTGTGTACATCTTGAAGTACTATGGGTCCGTAGGCAGCATACAGCTTTAGGATATCGGCTTGCCTGTGCGCAGGGATAGCTCCTGCAGAGCCTTCTTAGGGAGGCTGCAGGTGAGATCAACCATATTCTCCTTGCAGGATCGGGGCTGGTTCTGTCTGTTGTTGTAAGAGGAGAAATATCCATAACTCTCCCCTCTAGTATTTGATACAGTTGTTTATGTACTCTTCCTCGCTTTGTTCTCCTTGTATCGATATAAATCTGTATTTTCTCTCCTTTGAAGCAAAAGGCTAGTATTTCTTTCCATCCCACACAAACTAAACCTAGAATACCTGCAGTTAGCTTAAACACCACTAACAAAACCTCTGTTTTGCAAAGAGTTGGAGGCAAGATGATGTAAAGTGACTCATGGTTTATATACAAGTGTATGAAAGCCAAACTAGCCTTTGGATAGCTATGGATAATTCTTTCCGTCCCATAAAAGACTAGTAGTTCATACTGTTTTTCATATTTTAGTTGCTGCGATTTCATACTGATTATGGTATTTATTTAAAATAACAAGCTATGTGAGTCCATCCAATTCCCAAGAAGCCCATTGCCACTGTTCATTACGTGCTATGATTAGTGGCAGGATTACATTGTTAATGTCCGCAGGTATTCTGAATATTAGACCTGTCTCTTGTGTGCAGTTCTCCCTTCTGGTTACCTGGGAGTTGTCTGCTTGTATTCCCTCACCTCAAACCTTTCCCAGCCAAAAATTATACTCTTGTAAAACAGGCATGCTGTTCTGTTACAGTGAATCAATGGCTTTGCTCTCAGTCCTCTTTTTGTGTGTTATTAAAAATAAAAGTTTTTCTACATACAGCATGAGTGCTGTTGCTGATTAAAAGTTTGTGTTAGATTTTGAGTTTAATCCTCAGCACAAGGGTGAAGGTTAAGTTTGCTGACAGCTTGTGGCTCCACAGTGTATTTCTTTGAAGCCGGAGGTGAGAGAGGAGAACACAGTGATGGGTCTTGGTGTATCCATCTAGAAAAGGGCTGGCTGATGGACTAGAGTTTGGTCTCTATTTGGTCTCCAGAAGACTGAGTCTTATTTTGTAGTACAAGCTAGTGTTGCCTTAGACCACGTTCAGGTGTCTAGTTGAATTTTTGGCCAACTTGTGATGTAAATCTACTGTTCCAATTAATCTGTTCCAACATCCCTAGATTATAACTTAATTTTCCTATTAGCCTGTACTTTCATTAAAAAACATCATATTTTTAAACAGGAGATACAGCCAAAACTTATGGCTCCAGTTTCAAATTCTACAAGGAGAAGCCAGCAATAGCCAGGTTTGCTGCAGCTCCTTCAAAATGTAGTGACAGCCCATACAACCACACAACAGCCGCAAAGGCTTGCTAAACAGCAAGGACTTGTGGTCCCAGAGATTTGGTAGGTTAATTCAGATTAGAAATGCTTTGGGGTTTTAGCTATAAGACACGTATATCCTAGCATGGAGTGGTTGCCTTTCTCCTTAATGCAGTCTTCAGGAATTTGTGCACTGCTCCATGTGTACCTGCACAGTGTGAATGGTGTCTCGGTGCAGCCCTACTGGTTTTGGAGTATGGTAGCAAGGAGAGTGGCACTCGCCACGCTCAAAGTAGAGTACTCAAAGGACAGGTTCAAGCTGTGTCTGTCACCATAATTTCCTTCCATGGGAAACTAAACTGCAGATAATCTCAACAGGATGCTTGCACAAGATTTTAGTCCCTATATCACTGCAAGAAGAACAAGACAGCCTGAGTTAAAGTGGAAAGAAGCCCTCATTCTCAGCCCCATATTAACATATTTTTCATTTCTTTCTTTCCAAGGTGACCAAAGTGAAACCAATCTGCCTCAAATTTCATAGTCAAGGTTTTGTGCCAAGATTATATACAAAGTGGGTCAGCTATTCAGAGCTGGCAATTTATGTGAATGTGGAATTTGTACCAATTTGTTGTTATCTAAAATGGCTAATGTTTCATACAAATAAATTTCTGCTTGTGGATTGCTCTGAGAGTGGCAAATACTGCATTTGTACCAGCGTGTCACTCTCTGGGGCTGCTCGTGGGTGAGCAGTCACTGCAGCTAGGCAGGCCTGTCCCCCTCCTTGGGCACTGGTAGTCGAGGCGTGGAAAGGAAGTGCAGCCCTTGAAACACTCTAGGGAAGAGTGGGAGTGATTTCTGGAGCGAAGGAGGAGCTATGCCAGCTGGATTAAAACATTTTTAGGACATCTAATGTTGTTTGGGAAAAAAACTCAATCTTTTAAATATATATTTGCAACCTTAAAGAACCCTGAAGCTTTCTTGGGGCAGGAAACAGCTGTTCACCAGGCTTGTATGCATGTTGAACTGATCAATATAATAATGATGGGCATAATGGGTACATTGAATTAATCTTTAATACCTCACCTAGGTGAGAGTCGCTGTGGCTTTAGTCATCTTGCACGCCCTTGGCATTGAGCTGGGACCTGAGCAGAAGCCCGCCAGGCATGAGACTGTGGGGAATGCCCCCCTGCCATGGTTCGCACCCGTGTGTGGTCCATCCTCTCTCCCTCTCCCTTCCTTTGCCCGTGCCTTTCTGTCCCAACAGCAAAGCCCTTTACTCCAGGACAGACTGTGGGGCGAAAGCCCCTCCCTGCGGAGGGGACGGGTCCCCTGCAGCCCCTGTTTTTAGAGGTAACCTTACCGGCTGGGCTGGTCTTCAGTAGACTCTGATACTCGGGCTGTGGCAGAGCATCAAGAAGCACAGATAGGTGCACACTAAAAGCAAAGGGCCATTTGACATATAGTCATTAACCATTGCCGAGTGCATTAGTCCTCAGAAAGCATTAGTCTTTCAGAAAGTCATCGTTTTATAACAGAAAATTGCTATTTTGTTCCAAGTAGACTTAATTTCTATAATAAGAATAAAACCCTTTAATTAGGGTTAGGAAGAAGCAGAATATCATGTGCTTAATAGGAAGCGCAGTAGCTGCTAAGCTCACAGAAGAGGACGGGACGGGGAAGGGGTGCCGGGGCTGGCCACGGCTGCCGTGATGTAGCACAGAGCATGGCCCCGCACTGGGGCGGCTGCATGGGCGCCCCGCAGCCCAAGGGGTTTGTGGCCGGACAGTTGCTGCCTGGTGCTGCTGAGATGGCATGGGCGAGGCGTGCTCGGCCTCTTCTGGCAGCAGTGCTTTCATCCTTCACGTGCTGAAATCCCCGCGGCTTACGAGCCTGTCCTGCGCCTCAGCCTTCGGCCGCTGTTGCAGAAAATTCTGCTTTTTGCCAGTGGACTGTGGTGGATATCGTGCAGATTTGGCTCTGTCAGAAAAAGAAATTTTGATAACTTATGTTCAGTTTGTGTGATTTTGGGACTGGCTCAGGTACTGATACTGCCTTTATTGCTAGCATCCTGTTGCAAGTGGCCACCGGTAGCACGTCATTTGTTGGTCTCCTCTTCATTCACCATCTCTAGTTAATTAAATGACACCTTAATGTATTTGGTAAAGTCCTCTAATTAATGTATAACTCAAGCTGAGGTCAGGTGGAGTGGGCTGTCTCTGGTAACCATAGAGAGTATTTAAGTGGAACACACACAACCCCCGAGGCGGACGTGGACAGTGAGGGGAGTGTGAACTGCTCAGGTGCAGCGGGACAAGGACTGAGAACATGCTGCACCAATTCATTATCAGCCATCACCACCTACTGGCAAAAAGGCTCCGTCTGGATTCTTCTGCCGACTTATGTGTCTCTTTCAAGGCTTTTTTTCCTAAAAACTGAATTTTCAGATAGGGTACACATTTGCTGGGCTGATTCTGGACTCACACCGGCTTTTATGACAACGTGAAACTTCCTTCCGTGCAGGGGAACCACTTCTGCTTCATGCAAACTGACACCTGAACTGACTCATACATATTGCCTCCTAGACACCTCAACTGCGTATACGGATAAAAAGGAAGTGTTTTAGCTTTTGCGCAGGAGGTGAACAGACCTTTTACACCGCCCAGATTCGCACATAATATAACCCAAATCCTGAAAGCCAAGGAGATGGGGATGTGTGATGTAGGTATTCATCTACTTACAACAAAAGGAATAGAAGTCCCTGTCCCTAAAATAAAAAATAATCTGGTTCTTATAAGTCCTTTAATGGTGTACCCTAGAAAACAGGGGTGGGAATACTATACAGGATTGAGGTGGGACAAGTACCTCCATTTCCTTGTTAACAAATAGTTAACAAAACTAAGAAGTTACTGAAGCCCACTAAAAGAATAGATGGGAATAGAAACTATATTGCTGTCCTGGTCCTTTCTTTAGCACGTGCCCGTTTAATCTGTTTCAGCTGCATTAGTTGCATCTTCCTTTTCATTCTCCCCACCCACACTTTGGAAACAAACTTCTGCCTGTCCCCTGGCAAATGTTCCTCCTGGCTCACTTGGACCCAGGTTTTTGCCTTCTGCCTGTTGCCCTCAGCTGCCCCCCTCGGAGAAGAGTCTGCAGATGAAATCCAGATAACATCTGGTAACAACATTTTCTTCAGACAGAGGAAGACTCTACAGTAAAACTTGTTGCTGACAGTTGAGTGTGCTCACCGTGGCAATTAAATTAACTGATAAAGGAGTTACAGCTCCTTCATTATGGTTGTGATTATGCTTTTAATTTCATGATTTGCTAATGGATAAAATGTTTGATGCCCTTAAGAGTACGTCAGCAGGGTGTTTGCTGGCAGAGTGGGCTCCCTCTGCCCTTTCTCCAAACTAGTCGTCTCCCAGCGTGGCTGAGATACTTCCGCTGCCTCCAGGGGACTGCAGAAGGGCAGGATGAGCTTGTGTATGCTCACAAACTGCCCTTTGAGACGGTCCCTCTGTGCTTTTAAACCCTGTTTTCAAAGCTGCTGTGTGCAATAGAGTTTTTCAACATATTCCCATGCCTCCTATTACCCCAAATCTTTTTAAGGGTTGGTGAGGAGCCTGAGCAGGCTCGGGAAGTGTGCAGCCATGCTGGCAGCTGCAGGCGTGCCGAGGAGCTGGAGAGTCATGGCTCTTGGTGCAGAAATGGGTTCATTTCCTATAAATCCAAATTGCTTCAGCTGCTGTCACCAGGCTTTGGGTGATGCCTGATCCATCCCTTGGTACCTCAGGCTAATCCCCGTGAAGGGCCTGCCTGTGGGTGGCCCCGGCGTAGCTTGGCATGAACACCATGGCATACCCTGGCGGCACGCAAAACTGGTGACTTTCACGTGCTCCTCTTAAACAGGTGCCTGCACAAAGCTTCAGAGGGTGGGATAATTAAACCGTGTCATTTTTAGGAGGTCACCTCTATGCTCCTAACCTTGGGACGGTTGGTAGGCCAAGCAGCTTGACACAGACACAATTAATGGCTCACTGGTAGGCGAGTTTCTTAGCATAAGCCTCATGGATTTGGGGTGATGCTGGTCAATGATAACACATTTCAGTTTTTCTGGCTGTTTTTTTCTTCCCTGTAAGAAAACATTAAAAAATATCTCCTGAACCTACTATTTTCTGCAAGGGGGAAAGATTTCTGAAAAATTGCTTCAGATGAATATGTTCTGTGACATTGAAAGTCATTTTCAGTGGAAGGTGTGTATACATTTCACAGACTAGCATGGTAATTTTCTTTTGAAAAGTTCAGGTTTGGGTTTATATCTAATAGTGATATATAATCTTAATGAAGAGTAAAATCAGAACAAAACCAACCTTCTTTCGGGCTTTTTTTGACCCTCTCCTAGTGCACACACCTGAGCTGTAGTTTGCACGTATGCGTGTTGTTCAAGTGACCAACATTCAGCCTTCCCTCTCTTACAAAAAACCCCAACAGTGCTGGTGGGTGGGAGATCAGAAATCCCTTCAGGAGCGGAGGTCTGTGACACCCGCCCAAGCTGTACTTCAAGCGAAGGGCAATTACCGTATGTATAATATTATTGTGAATGGGAGCGTAGGATGCTTGGCCAAGGCTGCCCTCATTCTCCAGCTGAACGGCGATGGGCTGCAGATGTCTTCTCAGAAACACACACCTTCGACCTTTCCTTGTTGGTCTACTGTCCGTTTGCAAACAGGCATGAGAAGCATGAATGGCAGCAGGCGGGCTTGACACCCGGGCGGCGTGAAGCCTGCAGAACAAGTGGGATGCCATGCCAGGAGCAAAAGCCTGAGCAGCCCTCTGCTCCAGAGAGGCGACTGCAGCAGAGAGCACCAGAGCACCAACTCTGCACACTTGTAAAGGACAGGGCCTTTTTTATCCCAGCACATCCAGCCTGCATGCGAGGCTTCGAGTTATCATTCAGGTAGTTGAAGCTGACCACGTACCTGCGTGCTGTAAGGTCGAGATCTCTTGCACTGCACACAGCTGTATGTTCACACAATGCCTTTTGTCTGTATGGCCCAAATGAGCATTTAATCTAAACACAAGACCGTTGCCTGGCTCTCTGCTCCCTGGACTGGCTTAGAAGTACGTGTAGGTGTAGTCATGGCTGGAGTACACAGCTTGAGCTTTGCTGGGGTGTGGGTAAATGCCAATATTGTGTATGTGCGGTGTAATATGTAATGCTCCGTTTCCTCAGCCCACCCGGTGAGGGGCAAGCAAAGCAGCCGTGCTGTGCACAGCTGGATAATCTGTTATCTTACTGCAGCAGTTACCGCTGGCCCACCAAAGAAAGCGTTTTGCAAGTGTGTCTGATGTGATGCAGTGACTTATTAGCTGGCTGAGGCCCAGGGAAGGTGCTGGCTGCGTGAGAGAAGCTGTTGAAGGTACTGAGCTGGCGGAAAGGAGAAGGAGGGAGCTTAGGAAGCACATAGAAAAATCGGCAAAGTAATGTAAAGGAAAGCACTGCTGTAGGAACTGGCTGACAGGCAGCCGGGGTAGAGTCCAGGCAGAGCTGCCGGCCCCTGGCCACCGAGCAGAGATGGGAGAGAGCAAGTACCGAAGGCGCACAGAAATCCCCCCTGCTGACAAGCCCCCCTCAGCACAGTTAGCCACTGTAAGCCAATAAACTATGGTTTGAACAAATATCGTGGGTAGAGTTTGGGGGATTTCTTGGAAGCCATGGTCCTGAAGTCTATTACTTTGAAATTAGTAATTAGGCTTCAAAACATGTGTCTAAAGTGTGATTTAAGGACTGAATGTGTCAGGCCATATATATTCTAAAGTGCTGTAGGTCAAAGCCTCCGAGAAACAGCAGGCAGTAACATGTCCCCCATCCTTTCATTGCTGCCTTATGCGTAACTCTGGTTTTCCCTCATCTCACACCAGCACAGGGTAAATTCCTCTGAGCTGTCGCATTTATCTTTGAAAGTGACTTCTCAAGCAAGCGGAGGATCTCTCCTCCTCTCTCTCTCTCTCTCTCAGCTCAGAAGAGCCTCTTCCTCTTTCATGACATTATCACGAACCCAAAATCTGTTGTATCTATGTTTTCCACCATTTTATGAAAAATTTGAGCCGACTTCTACCTGCCCGCAGTGTGCGATGCTAGGACAGAGACAGCGAGGGGGAAAAAGGCTTGTCAAGCCCATGACTCAATTTAACTTATGTTGCTTGTTTCTCCCTCTCCTTGGAGAGAAGTACAAATGAAAATTCAGGAGACCAGAATAAAAAAGCGTGGCTAGATAGAGGGTGGCATTAGCAACAAAATGAGAAAGGACATTTTGTTTGTGTCCCAACAGGATCTATTTTTAAGAGCTTGTATGTTTCATGCATAAAATCACTCCCGGGATTATTTTTTCTAAAAAAAAATAATGCCCATGCCCACTGCAGAGAGCACTAAAATAGTCCACTCCAGCCACTTCAGACAGGATGTATGGAAACAATCAGCATTAGTCTGAGGTAAGAACAAATAGAGGCAACTATCTGGTGACGCAGAATAAAGAGAGAGAAGAGCGGGATTTTGCTCAAGTAGATTGAAAGAGCCGGTGGCATTGGAAGGATTATTAGGGATGATAGAAGTGGTAATTTGTTTGACCTAGTAACTGCTCTAATTGGTGGCCATCCCTTTGAATATGAATATCCTGTTGAATATTTCCAGTAACTCTCCTGGAAACAAAACAAATGTGTTCAGATCTCCTCTGGGCGGGGGGAGACTGCTTTTACTGCTGAGGCGGTGGGGGGGTCAGATGCCATCAAGTGTTTTAAAAACACGCTCTCTCTTCAACTGGCAGGAGCATCTCAAAATGATTGTATTTTTAATATGTAGAGCTCTAATTAAAGGTCTAGGTTTCAATTAGTCTCATGTTTTCCTGGCCTACAATGTTACATGTCGGTCAGAACATTTTGTTTTAAGCAGAAAGCTCACCTGTAAGGGCCCAGCCAGTATGCATACTGCTCTGAGATGTTTGTAGTTATAGATGAGGTGTGATTTTAAAAATGTATACAGGAATGGGGCATCCAAGTCCTACTGAATTTCACTTTGATGCAAGCATACAACTCACCTAGATGTCTTCAAAACATCTCAGAGGGCAAAATGTGGTAACTGTGCTTCAAATTCATTTTCAAAGATGAATGGTCAACTTTGTCAAAACACTTTCAGATTTAAAAAATCTTTTAAAATTGACATTTTCCGATTCCAGTAAAGGAAATTCCATCTCCTCGTAAAGTCCCGCAAGCTAACACCAGTTACATTCAGCCTAGTGCGTGTAGCAATCCATCTCAAGTGTTCCACCTCTGTTAATGGGACATGAAGTGTAGACGTGATACACGCATCCGGCAGTCAAGTTCTGCTGATGACCAGACATTAACTTTAAAAATGAGCTAGTAAGTTGTGTAAACATGACTGGGAAGGAGCCTTTTTTCTTGATGAACATTATTCATGATCTCAGGTGTCAGAGAGACCTCATTTCCTCATCCAGTCTTCCACAGCACCTCTCCCATAGGTCATCATCTCAACAGGAACCTGGTTCCCCCATGGGAAAACCTCTCTTTCCAAGTATAACCAGGGAGATGCTTGATGAAATGACGATTCAGCAACTGGCAATGTGAGTGAGACACTATCACCTACGTTCCCCAGGAGCCCCTCTGCCTGACCCTTCCCTCCACTCCCCCCGCCTCCGCTTTGGGCAGGTTACCTGACCATGTGGGTTATCGCAGGAATAATTTTCAAGCATCATTACCGTAGGAGAGGGGCAGGTGACGTGTGCAAGCTATGTGGGCAAGATGCTGTAGCTGTCTTTCAGGTTAATTTGTAATGCTTTGAAAGATCACAGCCCAAGTTCACTGACGTCGTGTTTTATCTGAGGAATAAACCGAAGTCCAAGTGGGGCTGCTGTTTCTTGTCTTTTTCTCTGTTGTTGGGTAGGCTTTTGTAAAAAACATTGTATTTTCACAGAGTTAAATGACACAGTAACTGAGAAATATATCTTTATTATTAGAATGTTTATATTCTAAAAACTTTTATCTGGGGTTACAGTACAATCCAATTTCTTTCTAATTAACTAACTTGGCATTTGTTCAGCAAGTAACTGTAACTTAGGATTTGAAAAGTTTAAGAACATGTAACTTCTTTTACTCTCTTTTTCTCTTCCTTCCCCAAAAGGACAACGTACAGTCAAGATTTTGGTGCAATAAATAATAAAATAAACATCTCATTTGTGAACTAGTAGTTGCACTTAACTTTGGTGACTAACAGAGTAGATAGGCATTTAAAAATAAAAATATTCTTTCAGTGTCAAGTGGATAAAGGAACGGATGAATATATTTTACTTTATTATCTTTCTAAAGTTCACCTTCATTATCTTCAAAAAGAGTCATTTTTTCAGGTTTGTAAAAGGATGTGAGAAGCAACAGAAAAAACTAAAGGATGTAGGATGTTTGTGTTTTGTTGCTTGCCTAAGAAAGTTGTCATAACGTACGATCTGACCCAAACCCATGCAACACAATTAACAACTCCTTTTCACCACACACAGTGCCCAGCATAAGGCCAAGTGTGGCCTTGTGATGTGGTTAAATATTAAAACGTCATTACAACCTAAATACCTGAATTAGTTTTACACTGTGACTTTCTACTGAAACAGTGTTGAGAAACTTTAAACATATATCTGATTGTTCCATATACACTATTTAAAATAAAAGTGAGGAATAATACTCTCTTTCTTCACTCTGCTACTTTCTGGGAGCTCTGTACACTGACAAATGTATGACATCTGTAGTTACGTGATCCTAGCTGACTGATTGGCCATCTTCTGCTTTAAAAATATTGCAACTCAGGTGCTTATTGCAGCAGTAATCATAGTGATACACTGTCTGTTAATACTCAGTTCTGCTTACAGTCATACTTATAAAAAATGAAAAACATTTTTCACAAATCTTTGTACACATACTGTAAAAATCACCTTCCACAAAAACAATTTACATCTGTTATGAGCATTTAAAAAATAAATTACACAGACTTGTCTCACCTATCCTTTCTTTTGCTTGAGAAAACAAATCTCATCAGTAATATTGACAGGATGTTCATATCTGTAAACATGGCATGAGGATTCATGTTACCAAAAAACTGTACACACAAAAAATCATCTTGATAAATACTCTGATAAATAAGGATCCTTTTAATTGGCACAAACCAATGTAAACACACGCATTCCCATCCTGCAATCATCTCTAACTTCCTTGCTCTTGGGTTTTTAGTTGAAATTCAGGGATGTCTCAGCCCTGTAAAGATTTTTCAGAGAAAAACGTGAAGGGTTTCGGTTATGATCATAGCCATTTTAGGCCTCTCACACCTAAAACCAAGCACAGGCATTGAACGTGGTATCGTGCAATGTAACACGTTGCTTTCGCCTTTCACTTGCTGCGCCACAGCTGGTAACGACCTGCTGCTGGCACTTGGTCCTGAAATTTCTCCTCTGGCTCAATGCAGTCTGTGCTTGTCAGGGCTGTGGTACCAGCTTCTGGTCTCCTCGCTAAGTGACACCAGAGGCTGGTACGTATGGCAAAACCATAAAGCTTCTGGAATTTGAAAGCTGTGCTTGAGACACCAGAGCAGCCCAAACGTGTACCAACAGACAACATGGCTGCTGGCAAGATCGAATGGTTTAATGTATGTAATAAAATGTGGAAATGTGCCCAGCTGGGCTTATAGCAGAAAATCCAGAGTAGCGATCTACTGCTGTAAACGGCCTTCGAGCAACTCAAGTAGTCCTTTTGCATCTAAGTATGTCTGTGCAGGTAACAGTTAATCATTGATCTCATACCTACCTATGCTGAAAGATTGTGTATTTAGGTGCCGATTAAATGGATTCTTCTGAACTTCAGCAACAGCACAGATGGAAAATAAATTACCAGGCCACATGCTGCCACTAAAATAATTAAATATACAGCCACAGTACTGCCCAGCAAGATAACTGCAGTCATTTAAAATAAGCTCTATAAATAAATAAATAAATAGAAAACCCTCCATGTAAACTGAATAAAATGTCACTTCTCTTATAGCGCCCAAAGAGGGATTGGCGTTACTAAATAATATAAATCTTCCATACTGTATATATTTCTATATATTATATCTGATATGTTTTGGCATGGCCAGATGGATAGGAAAAAGTAGGATGAGTAACTTCATTCAATATTTGTTCTGTTGAAGCCAAGCTCCTGCGTTACTATATATTGCTAACCGTTCCTATAGTGGTTTGGCCTTTTTACCCATCTTGGATTTTGCGCTCACTTTCCTGGCAAAGCAGACTGGTTCACCTTTCTTTTGCGCTCTCCATATTTCTCTTGAGCAATCAACAGGTTCATAAAAGCATTTCACTGGCTGCAAGCTGGTTTTTTCATCCTTTGCTTTTTTCAACAAGATTCTTCCTTTTTGAAAGGAATGAGGCTTTGTGTCAGGGATGTTATACGAAGCATGTTGACTTCCTCGGCTCCTGAAATTAATAATAGGGATTATTAATAACTATTATTCAATCTTGCAAAGTGATAGGTCCCCAAAATGTCCCAAACCCATACATTTTTGAAGACAGAAATAGCCTTGTTTTACAGGACCAGGCTGAAAGTTAAAAACGGAGTTCCAAGATGAATTACATTTCTCAGTATTCAAAAGCGTCCCTCACTATAAGAACCCCTACATGTGTTGCTGGTGGACTCTTCATGCATGTTCATCTACACTTTCATTCAGACAGCATTCTGCTGATTTTGGAGTGCTGAGACCCGAGTTCTATATTCTCATAACTTGGTGATCTACAGGGATTTTAAAGATGCACGTGTTCATGGCAACCTTCTGCAAAGAATGAACATCCCACGGTCTTTGGAAAACCACACAGCACCAATAACAGCAGATAGTGGGTGCAGGAACTGTAGGAACTTCTTGGTGGGATCTCAGCGCTGCCCTGAACTATGACTGCTACTAACAGCCAATAGCTCAGGAAACTCCACGCTCCGCCTTTGTGCTGGCCACTCGTCTAGGGAAGCTTTAGCTTTGCTTTTAGGTTTTGATTTGAAACAGGAGAAGAGGAAAGGGGAATGCAGAAATTGGTGGGAAGAAGGGTACGAAAGCTTAAAGGCCAAAGTAAGCTGAATTCTCTGTTCTTTCTGTGATGGTTCAGGCCCAGCAGGATTTGCCGAAATCTGTGAGCTCAGGTGGAGTGACAGCACGGTGCCTGGTGCTGCAAAGGCCGAACCATGCCCTCTGCTCTGCAATTTTACGTTGAAACCACAATTCCACAGCTTAGCTAAGTAAGATCATTATAGTCCCTTTTAACATAATCTTGAAATGTTTTACAGCAGGTACATGTAGTGTAACAGCAGCACTATGAACGTATGGCACCAGCCTTGTCTGCCCAGCTACTGTGACTGAAGTGAAGAACAGATGTGCTGATGTACAAGTCGATCTCTTAAGGGTTCCTGTAGGGCTATTTTCCATAGCTCATTATTTCTGGAAACCACCTATCTGTAGCATTACTTCTCCTTGGAGTTAAACAATATTGCACACTTGACAAAGCCTGTTTTGGAAAAAGCTGCATTGTTCAAGTGCGTACAGTGCAAGCCCTCTCGTGCTCTTTAAAATGCCAGAAGGGTGTCACAAAAGCCTCTGTATTTCTTGGTGGGAGGCAGTGAGGGCCAGTCGACAGCACAGGGACCGAGCCTTACCTACAGAACTGATTTACCTGGTTGGCAGCTTTGCCAACCAGACTACACTACAGGGAAGTTTTGGGGGGAAAATGCTGTGCAGGTCCAAGCTGGAGCTTGCAGGTGTTGTGCCACACTGGTCTGGTGCAGACCCGGGCTCTGACCACTTGCTAGGGGTTAGAAATGCACAAGTGTTGGCCACTCTGGTTTATGATCACTTCTTGGGCACTGTTTGTTACACTCCATTACTGTTGTTAAAAGATGTAGTGCTCTGTTTTTCTCAGATGTTGTTATGGTGAAAAAGTTACATCATTTATTCCCAAAGAACGTGCAGGCATTATTGCAGGTGATTGCAGGTGATGTTAGTCACTCCTCTGCTGCACTGAATGAT
Organism: Phoenicopterus ruber ruber; assembly: GCA_009819775.1. Lineage (NCBI taxonomy): Eukaryota > Metazoa > Chordata > Aves > Phoenicopteriformes > Phoenicopteridae > Phoenicopterus > Phoenicopterus ruber. Next base: position 7,070,885 of record CM020221.1, read on the forward strand.
GCTATTAAAACCAGAAGAAGATCAAGGTTAATATGATCAGAGGGGATTGCCTAAAAGAGCTAAACTGTATTTAAATTGAACGAGTTTATGGTAGAGAACATGGACGTCTGTCCCTAATTCACAGTCAGGGTAAGAAGGTACGTAAGACAAATGAAGATGCAGGTCATTGCGCATGAAATGCAATGCTGCCAGCTCTAGGTGTGGGCAATGTTTTTTCATTGAAAGCAGCAGCTCCTTGATACAAGTGACGGTGAGAGTCTGCACTTCTACTCAAACATATTCCTAATCTGCCTCATTATGGAGACAGGCTGAAACAATGTGACTAAATGCACCCCATTGCCACAGGCACTTAAGAATGATCCTATTCTTGCTGCATTTCACAAACGTCAGGTATTTTTCAAGACAGGTCTCATGATTTCAAGAGACCTAATTCTTAGCTTCCCCACAATGGGAGCTGGCATTTAAAGTTGATTTAGGCACAGATGTGCAGGCAAGTCTCAGTGCCTTTGAGAAATGGTGAGTGAGCATCAGCAAAGGTCTGCCATGCCCTCAGTGGGGCATTTCCTGAAAACAGCCAGGAGAAACTGGAGAAAAGGAACTGGGAAGCAAGGTGGAGGCCTTGGAGCAAGAGGGATTGCAAATCCAGCCATTGATCCCAAACAACATAAGCCATTGGAGGCCCCAAACCCCCTGAGATTACACTGAATTTTCTGGATGGGTAGTAACACTTCCCAATTTTTTTAGCTGGTACACATCATTAAAACCTCATTTTATGTACTTAGCTGAGTTAGAACTCATAAAAACAGCTGGTGTGGTGAATGCAAATGCTGGATTCATCCACAGAACAGGCAGAGCAAAATAAAACTTTCCTACCTCTCTGAGCATCCTCTCCTCTATCCTCTCTGCTTCGTAGGACAAGTTGAGATATTTTTAATCTGGTAACTCCAAAGAAAGGCTACTAGTAAATACTAGTTTTGACAGTGTCTTTTCAAAGAAGAATATTAGTAGTAAAACAGAAACATCTAAACAATTTCATATATGCCTTTGAACTCCCACTGTTTGTCAGCAATTAATGGGTTTTACCAAACTGCGTTATGTTTAGACCAAAGACTTGTCAGTGGAAGGACTCATCTCATCAAGTCATTGAATTCACTGGTTATATTTTAATTCTATTTTCCTTGATTCCAATCATATTAAGACATCTAGAAGCCTGAAAAGTATATACATAGTCAACTCAAAGTCTACTTTGGACAATTAAGTTTTTCTAGACTCTCAAATCAGTAGGAAAAAAAAAAGCTGTAAAAATAAAAAGTAGAAAAAGCCAAGCTAAAGCCCCATGCTGTCAATTATTAATGCAAACACTGCTTATCAGCAAAAGGGTACTTGGCCAGTTGCCTGCTAGGACTAAGATATATGAAAACCAAAACCAACCCAAAGAGCAAAAAGCTCCCCCCCCCCAACCCAGTACACTATACATTGTATTTTTAGTTTCTTTTCCAGCCTGTCCATCTGTTCATGTGTCTCAGTCTTTCAGTAATTCTTGAACCCATTGGTCAAACACAAACAAAACTGGCAGGGACACAGAAGTCCCAGACCTGTGGTGATGCAACAGGTCTCACGGCAATGGGAAAAAGACCCAAATTCGTGTCCCCACAAAGAAAGGTTGCCCTGAGGGAGGATGCACTGCCTGACCGTCACTTGGCCAAGCAGCACACGTGATGCTCCAAACCAGCCGCTGGGACTCATGACCGAGTTGCAAAGACATGGGAAACCAGCCCCAATTAGTTCTGCTGCTCCCAGGACAGCTGCTTGAGTAACCTGAGATGTTGTTAGTGCCCAGGCTTTGTCAGGGCACTTGTTTGCTTACACGTGATTTTTAAGTCGACAGTGTTACTGTCAGTTAGGAAATGACAACTGTCTCTCTCCTACCTACACAATGTTAAAGATATTTTCAGCTCAGACTTGGCCTATGTTTGCTGAAGAGATTCAACTACTGTAGCTTCGCAATAGGCTATTATAGTCATCAGGACGGAGTCATTCATTTAGCAGAAATTATTCTTTTTTTTTTCTTTAAAAAATATCTGATTTTAGCTTTGATTTAGCAGAAATCCATTCTTCCTCTATTACATGACATAAAAATAGATCATACTCAGGTATAGAACCTGATTCAAATCCAACCTGATTCACGCTTTTGGATAAGGTGAAATGCAAAAGCAGAAATGTAAGCATGTCAAGTTAGTATATTTAAGAAAGAGAAAAATAAAAAGATATACATACAGGCATCTGGGTTTCTTATTTAATGAAATGTCTGTAAACTGCAAAGAAAAACAGGTTATTAATATTACTGTTACTTTATCAAGTAATTACAGGGATAAAATATATGCAGTCTTCAAAATCATATTTCCATTCTCACCTGCTGTTAAAAGTAGAAGAATATTCATGAAAGAAACTGAAAAAAAACCCCTTTTACAGATTATTACTCCTCTAACTTATTACATCTGTTTTTAAAATTCGTAACATGTGAGTTGTTAATGATTGGATTTTTCCCCATTATTTTTATTGTAACTATAATCAAAGTAAATTGCTAAAGAAGTGTGGGCTGAACAGAGATCTTTCACATTAGATTAAACAGTATGGATACAATGAGAAGTAATTATTGTGTTCAAGATAATTAATAAGGGACAGTGCCTGAATAAGCTGTATTAAATTAACCTTCTCTCAGAGCCTTCGATTTTGCAGTGATACATTTCCTTTACACAAGCGGCTAGGAAACTCCAGCTACGAGCCCTTGGCTCTGCCTACAGCAGCACTGAAGGGCGGAGGGTCAGATCGCAAGTGTTTCTCTCCCTTCCCACCCCAAATCCTGAGACCAGCTAGGGACAACATAGCCTCAGTGCCAGCACAGCTTTGCATGACTTCATTTTTTACAAGTTTGGTTCACAGCGTGGAAACATTTTGTCTAGTCTCTCTTTTAGTGAGGGTCAGGAAAGGAGGTGTTTAATGCCAGCTCAGCCTAAATAGGTCTGGGTACTAAATTGGTTCTTTGTACTGATCTCCCATCAGTGCTACTAGACTGAGCCTTTGAATATCATTTAATGAAGTCACTGAGCTAAGCAAGTCAGATCTGGCATCTGAAAATGATTATGTTCTCGTAAATGTTCCCTCTGTCCCTGGTATTGTCCACACTTTGCAGATGGATTTTTGCCCAGCCTAACTTTGCTTGTCATCTGTCTTGGATGGAGTCTGGAGCCATCTCATGGTGTGCTTTTCTGTAATTACCTCCTGAAGGTCAGGCTGGTCAATATTTGGATGAATGACTTTAGAGGAATGCTGAAGTCACTCAGAAAGCAGGGCAGCTGCCTCAAAAATTAGTGCCTTCCCCAAGGGACACTGCTGAGCCAGGGATCCCAGTAAACACATCAAGAGCAGGGGAGATGATTTAATACTGAGGCCCATCTTTACAGTCCCCCTCAGCGTTCTCAGAGACACTGTTTGAGATGTCCTGCACTAAATTTCAGCACATTTACATTTATTCAGGTCTTGCCCAAAGTTATTTGTCTTCCAAGTGGCTATGGGAACCTTTGCTTTCCACCATTACGTACTTGTTCAGTGCTGTGTACGATCAAATGCCTTTCCTCTCACCTCCCAGGATAAGCAGTTACTTAGCACAGGCAGTATGGGGTATTCATTTAAACTGAAATGTTCTTTGGAAGTCATGTGGCTAAAACTTGCCATATAAATCTAATGCATTGTAGAGAAAATACTGAGTTTAAGTATTAATAATTAGGGGGTTTAAAGAAATCATGTATTTTAAAAAAAACATGTTCAGACAGCTTTGGTTTCTAATCTGTGGGGGACAGGCCTGTGTGAATCCATTCACCATTTCTAAGAGTCCCGTGATAGGTAACTACAGAAAGCAACCCGACTTGCCAGCAGGCTGACATGTCCTCTATAGGGATCCACATCTTTCCTGAAAATCTTTAGAGATCTTCAAAAAACTGCCAAGTCACTAAGTGGCAGAAAGGAAAGTGTTTCTTGCAAAGATAACAGCAGCAACAGCCAAAGCTGGGAAAAAAAGTTTAATATCTGGCAAATATTTCATTATTCTCTGCTCTCCCTTTCCCATCTTTGGCTACTGCTGCTCTTACACTCTCCACTCCTTTCGCTCACGTGAAGTGGCAGTTTAAAACATAAATAAAACAAGCCTGAAGAAACCTTTTACAAATCCAAATCTGTCTGGAGTAGCAATTAGCCTGTCCCACTGAGCCCACCCGTATTCAAACTCCAGTACTTTCCCTCTGGTGGTGGGTGACAATGAAGGGAAGGACTTTGCTGGCTTACCACGTGCTCGCTGACGTCAGTGTGGTTGCACACCATCTGCTGATTTTGGTAATACTCTAGCTGCCTTTCTGCCAGATCCACGCGCTGCAACAGGTTCTCAATGAAGTGCTGGAGCCTGGCTTTTCCCCGCACTTCTTTTTCTGCTGCTTCTTCCAGGAAGTGGTTGAAAGTAACAACTTCTCTGCAAGACAGAAACATTGCAAAGAGGCCACATTTAAATAACGGGAAGGGCCCTGGCCTTGCTGCTGTCAGAAAATTGCTGATGCTTCTCCCATTTTTCATGGTGATAGCCTATGGTGGCTAATTACTGTCCTTCACCTCTATTAAGGGATTTCAACCTTTTGGTGGACACTTAGTGAAGATCTGGAACCCTGAATGCTGAATTTAAGTTTATGGGCAGCGGGTTTGGGGTTTTTGTCACATTAGGTCTCTTGGAAATAGTCCTTAGCGGTCCACAGGGCAGAAATGTCATTAAGCATCACCTCTTGAGGTATCTGGAGGCAGCTACAGCCAGATAAGGATCTTTTTTTTTTTTTACTTACCCATGTGAATAGCAGCCCTGAAACAGGAAGAGAAGCGGATGAACCCCCAAATTCATCTTCCCAATTCGTCATAATCTTACAATGGTAGTTTAATGTTGCTACTGGGGTGGTTCCTAACTTAAAAGAGCTACTGTGGCCATAACCTTCATTTTGGCTGCAACCCTGCAAGTACATCAAGTGCAGTGTTATGATCTGGAGCTAGTGGGAGCACGGGAGATTAACAGATAATCTACAGATTATAGACCAAGGAGCATGTGCGTGGGAAGAGCAACTTTTAGATCAGGAGTTTAGAAATGTTTCTTGTCTGGTAACATGATTGGAAGAAACAGATAGCACTGCTGACTGTGAAAAGTCCCAGCTCTGTACTGAGCATAGCTCATTTTGAAGTGCTCTGCATACTATCAGTTTACTATCAGTAATCAGGCCACCACTTGGACCTCTGATATCAGGAGTTTCTGGGTGGGAGAAGTTTGGTTACAGAGTGAAGCATGTATTACAAAAAATGGCAAATCTGAGCATGTAGGACTTCCCCAGTTAATAAATGCCTGGATAAACAGCTCTTGCTCTGCCAATGAAACCACGTTAATTTTTGCTTTGTACAAAACTGAGGGGGTGGGAGTTGGGGGAGCCAATGCTTGCCAAGTGAGAAAGGGCATGATTGCTTGGTAGAAATACATTGCCTGAGGAAAAAGTGTTTTAAGCAGAAACCAGGAAAAAGTTTGTAGCAGAAATAACCTTACAAAGCTTAGCCTGTTTGGAACAAATCCAAAGTTTCTCTGCATTTCATTGTGTTAACTCACTATAGTTGTAGATAATTGGTTTAACTCAGTATAGTTGTTTTAACAGTGAGCTGGTTTGCACTAAGAAGAGTTAGACACAAGTGGTCAGCTATGGAAAGTCGCCATCTAGGATTCAGGTTGTGTCTGCCTGCTCTATACCACAGCAGAGTGCAGCAAGAGGCTGCTTGCGTGGCTGATCTAATGGTAGGAATGAGGTAAAAACAAGCACGTATTGTTTGGATGAAGAACATCGATGAATATTAGTTTAAATTAAGTCACCCACAAAATTTGGCTTAAGAAACAGAGAGGTACCTTGTTTGTTAACCTCAGCTAATCCACTCCATTTCAAGGCTCTGTACAGTTTCTGTGATTATTAGCTTGCCCAGAGCAACCCCATAATAAAAAGCCACTGAAGAATGCTTAGGAAGAAGCCAATCTAAACTCATTAAGGACAATTTTAGAGCTTTATTCTCACCGCGCTTACAGCATTGTAACTTCTTTGATTTCATGATGCCACTCTGGATTTGTGGTAGCATAGGAGCAACCCAAAGCCCTTGGTACTCTGGCGGGCTCCTCTTCTACAGCAGACAGCAAGCTCAAAAGGTCAGCTCCAAATCTTTCCTCTGCGGAAGGAAGGAGAACTGCGCACGGCCCGCCAGGCCACCAGCCCTCCGGCAGGGAGGCTGAGCAGAGCGGGGAGCCGCCAGCCTGGGACACCATGAGGACGTCCCTCCTGGGGCTGCAGTCGGCTTGTGCATTTTGCTGCAGTGAGAGGCCACAAGCATCAACGACTTGAAGTTTGTTTTTAAAAGGCTGATAGTTTCAAGAATGGTAACATTTGTAACTGTGCAGGCAAAGGTAATTAAAAAGCATTCATTAATTGCCTGTTCCACGGCGCGAATAGATCATCCACAAATTTTCCTTTCCCTCAAATATCTCATTAGTGAGGTGTGCTGGGGCGGGCAGGGGGAAGCAGTGTTTTTTCTGGAAGACTTAGATCACTATCAGGAGGAGAACAGACACATAGAGTCAATAAATTCCCTAGTATTTTCTTTGTTTTCTAGATTACTCCAGATAACTTGGCATCCTACATGCCATTGTTTGTAGGAACTGTTATTAGCAGCAGTAGTAGTATTTCCATCACTTCTCTCTGTTTAGCTGCCTCTGTGCAGCCTATGAACCTGCCTTTAGTAACTTTTATCTAAAAATTTTGCTTTGGGCTGAAATGGTACCTGCACTCTGTAAATTCCTTTTATAAAGACAGGAGCCAGAATATATCCACCCACTAGGTCTCGATCAAATGCCTTGTGCTGATAAGCAGCACTTCTGTTAGTTCAGCTGCTTTCTTTGTTTCCACTTCATTCTCATCTCTCAGAACAACATCAAGCCCCAAGGAGTGACTGCTAATAAGTCTCTCTACTCGCTTGGACACCTCTTCCTCAGAGAGCTTGCTCCGTGCCACGGCTATGCCTTGGTTACCTGAAGGGAGTTCCCAGAACAATTTTTACCCTCCTCCCACCATGAACAATGGGGAAATGGTTCAAAGAACTCATGTAGCTTCCTGCAGCCACTGTTTATCTGTTTAATTGCCTTTATTCTCTCGTGCAGTTTGCCCAGACTTTTTATTAGCCAGACTGATGACTCTCTCCCTTCAATTTTATTTCTAGATAGTTGTGATGATTTTTTTGTGTATTTTCTTTATTTTACTTTCAATTTATTTCTCCAGGCTTCTGCCAATTTTGGGGGGATTATGTGATACGATTTCTACCTTTTACTCTCTGCTCTTAATGCCTGTGGAAAGATGGATGTTCACAGGGGTCAGATGCTGCTCCCTATGAAGTCAGGGGGAAGCTGAGCCTGTGAATATTGGTGGGGCCCACTGGGCAGAGGCATAAACCAGAGCACAGCAGCACAGGCCTGCTGGGCTCTGTGTCTTGACAGAACAGCCTTGCCAGCAGCGCTCACCTGAAACAGGAATCATTTGTTAAAGCCTGGCTCAGACCTGAAGCGTTGCCCTTTCTAATGAGAGGTCTCTGCTACCCTGTGCTGACTATTCTACATCTGGAGCACTGGTGCTATATTAAGACAAGGTTATGTAGAGTTATTAACTCCCCTTGAACTCCTCTGCTCTCAGCATCATCTCTTTCCCACTCTGCCCTGCTCCTCCGTTTGCTCTCTGCCCATCAGCCTGCAGCCTCCTGCCGCTTTTCACTCAGCCGCACCCTGGCACTCACTGTAGCACCGTAAGCTCTAGATCCTGCCACTAAATTTTCTGAGCAGAGTACATGATGCTCAGTGCAGCTCAGATCTCTGTAAAGTTCTGTAATGGACAGCAGAGTGATCTCATCTCTTTGCTCATAGTTTACTAGACTAATATTAAGGTATGTTGTATAGCAAAACATTTTGTGAAAGGGCTGTGACTGGGCAGCAGGGAGAAAGGTGGGTTTCTTGCTTTGTCTTGGGTGCTCTTTGCAGACAATACCTTTCAGGAGGAGGGATTGTTGCTGCCCAGAGAGCAGGGGGCACATTGAACTGCTTGTGGCGACAGGGTGAGGCAAGAGAGAGGGAAAGACAAAGCAGACAAGGGGGATGCAACCCGGGAGGTGCCCAAGAGGAGCAGGAGGTGCCTGTACTGCCAGACTGCCGGAGAAGAGCTCTTCCCAGAGGCAGAGGAGTCTGGGGGGAATTTATTACAATGCAGCAGGCAACTCAGAGGTGCTTAGCTGAAAAGACAAGTGCAGAGGGAAGGACTCACTGTGAGCAAGAAAGACTTGCTGCCAAAGCTTTTATTTTAATCTGACTCTGCCAGGGAGTTAACCTGTTATAGTTAATCAGACTTAACTAGTTTGGCGTTTTGCATTCCAGCTGTAGCCTAGCTGCCCTCATGGAAAAACTGCAGATAGCCTGCCTTGAAACTTTTCCTGAAACCTTCTTTATGGAGGCTGTTGTCATGAAACAACATGAGCTACAGTAAATAAAGTTATAAATCATAGACTGACTAGGTGACATTTATTCTTCTGCCTTTACCGCTAGATTACAGAGTGCTCCTTGCAGGACTAGTGAGCTGCAGTTCTTGTTTACCGGAGCAGTTGCTGGCATGTGGACCCTGCAGATACCCTTAGTATTTGTATGGCTTTCAGTAGTTAAGCATGTGATACACAGAGTAGATGCAGAGGTTGGGACAGCTCCAGCTCCTTAACAACTGACAAGAAGGGCTAATGATTTCTCGCATTGCGACCAAGCCCTCCTACAGATGCATAATACTGGTCCCAGGACTATTTACAGCAACTTCGACACCTGCAACTGCTCTGTAGGTGGAGACAAGCATGAGGCTCTATGCAGATTCTGCACCCAAGTATCAAATCCCTTTAGAGAACTGGATTTGGAATAACTCTGCCTAAAATCAATAGAAAACCAAACACTTATTTTACATGAAGATGGGAAAATTCCTACTACAGTAAGTAGTAAAGTGATTTACTTGTGAAAATTTCACAAGTGATTTACTTGTGAAAATATTTAAAATATGTACACTCATTAAGTATTAACACCACTGACCTCATCCATCATCCCATTGGTGTTACTGCCTGAAGGCTGCTATCTGTTATTCATTAGGTTGTGGTTTCACATTCCTACACCACTGTCAGCACATTCAATTTATGAGGTTCACACCTCCTCCCCTCAGAAGGTTACTGTCCTACCAGTTGCACCCATCAGTGGGCTGTGCATTAGATCTGAGCCCTGAACTTACTGGGGTGACACTGTGAATATTAAAATGCTTTATTTCACAGAGCCATTCTGTGGGATAGTCATGCTACACTTGAACCAATGCAGCTGAGGGGGGGGGGGTAATATCTCAAGTGGGAAGATGAAAGGAAATGGGGAAGAGGGAGTGGGATCACCTGAAACTGAGGGTGGAAGAACAACGTGTAGTTGTGGTCATATTCTACTTAGAGCAAAATCAAAACTGTTGTACAACTGAAATTTGTATTTTAAGGAAAGCTGTTGTTTTAAAGCATGAATTGCAGTGATCTCTAAGAGCCAACTCTTAATCCCATTGTCGAGATGTTACTTGCACAGATAGTTCCATTAATTGCAAATTTAAGGTGAAGCAACTGGCAAGAATAACTACTCCCCACCACAGCTATTCTGAAATAGCCCTTGCATTCCAGGCTATGACAGGGCAGAGGCATGACCAGACAGTCTCAAAACAGGTGCTGGTTAAAGAAATTACTGTCAGACATATGGCAACGTACTACATGAATGCTCTTACCCTACAATCAGGAGACAAAGTGAAATTGTTTAAGTTACCATTGAAGGTAGCTTCCAGTTGAGGACCATAACTTCAATGCTTACCCTGTTCAGACTTACTGAAAATCAAACTCTATGGTTTCATTTTCTTACATAACTTCCAGAAACAAGCCTCTCGGTGTCCTCTAGAAGTTAAGTTCATAGCTGGTTTTAGTTTCAATGGTTTTCTTGGTATCTTATTCAACACAGTCTTACTCCCTTTGGGCAGGCTTCTGTGTTATCTTTAAAATCACAGTACTCGCTCTGAGTTGCATTCTCCTTCATCAAACATTGAATAATCCCTTTCGGGGCACATTTTCTAATTAAATCATTCCATTGCTCAGCAGCTCTGCTGAAAGCGTGACCCTGTAGCCATCATTCATCAAAACTGTCCAGGGCCCAACTACGGCAGGTTGGTGAACTGGGACCTGTCAATGGTAGTTGTGCCTGCTTCTCTAGAACATCCAGTTTTCTTTTTTTTTCTCAAATAATAAAAAAAAGCTTTGGCCTTTGGACTTTCTAAATATGAGAATAAGTGACACAAGAGTGACTGCTGTAAGACTTTTCCGTGCTTAGAGTAATACTACTTCAACTACGTATTAGTATAGTTAGTGTGGTACCTCCACCTGTCCTACCCCTCAACACACTTCATCTCCACGAGGGCATCACGCCAGTGTAACAGCATGTACCCATGTGTGTATTAGCACAGCCATTTTTGTAAGGGAACAGAAATAAAATTTAACTAAAAAGATATCTTCACTTTATTGCTGCCTTTGTTGGACTGCTATAGGCTTTATCTAAAACAAACAAAAAATAATCAACTGACAAGTCTAAAGAAATAACCTTACTGACACTACAAATTCTTCAGATGGGCAGTCCTGTGCCTGCTGGTGGCCTAAACCAACACTCCTCCCTCTCCTCGGAATGAGAGGTCAACAGTAAAACCTCATAGTCATTTGGAATTAGTGCTTTGATTAGCAACAACAATGTAACTCTGAGAAGAATTTACTCCCTATGGAGTTATGAACTTTACAGACTTGCTGCTTGCTTTGGAGAACACATCAGAGAAACCGGCTTCTGACAACGTGGCTGCTTGGCAGATCACAGTTTTTATGCATCTATCTCACGTGCTTGGTCCAGGGAAAGGCCCAGGACATACAGACTTTTACAGGTAGAACACAGCGGTAGAAATGAAATTCCATCAAGCCAAAGTGACCTCAGGTCTACGGCCTCTGCTGAGGACTGCCAGAGTCACAGCAGTGCAATGTCTGCCTTCGCTAGGCTGGGCACAAAGGAAAGATGCAAGGCCTAGAAGGGCTCCATCTCCTTATTCAGGAAACTCAGATGTTTAAACAAAGAATTTAGATCTCTCCTCCCTAAGCCTTCTTGGGGCTTCCTAACCAAATTATGCTTGCTAACACACATTTTTCCTTTCCCTTAGCTTTCCTATTTGACTTGACAATCAGATCCAAAATCAGAGCCGTTACCCAAAGTGCAATTGTACTGTTACTTTCTCTCATCTTCTTGTATACCTTTCTAAAGAGGAAGTTTCTTAATTCCCAACTTTTTTTTTTTTTTCCATAGCCAGTTTATAGGTCGGGAGTGATGGTTAAACCTGCAAATACATCCTCTTCTACCTTCCGTATCTGGTTAATTCTTACATGTAGAAGCAGGTCTAGCCTAACAGCCCAGATAGATCCCTGGCTTATCTAGGCACATTTTATAAAGATGAAAATATATTGAATTGTTGAATTCAGTATTATGGAGTAATTTGATCACTGATAGTGATTGTCCATTCATGTAAGATACTGACACAGTAGGTGGACATGGAGGAATACTCAAATGTGGGCCCACTATAAACATCTGTAACTTCTTTATCACAACATTGTTGTTTTTGAAGAGTTTTTGTGACCTTATCTAAGATTTAGACTAGAGTGGGTTTTTTTTTCCTCTTTTGGATAGTTTGTAGGGTTGGGGTTTTGGTTTTGTTTTGAGGGTTTTTTTGGTGGTTCTTTTTTTTTACCCTCAGACTGATCTAGAGTAGCCATACCTCAGTCTCTTTGAGATCTAAATGTGCATATTGATTATAAACCCCTTTTTTGCCTTCACATGCACTATATTCCATGATCTCTGGTAGTAGGGACAACCATTCAGAGACCAAGGGAAGACTGGTTTCCTTTGCTTCCTTAGAAATAAAATAAAGATGTGTTTCAGGGAAGAAGGTGTTTTCTTTTCCCTCCTACAAAGAAGAACAAATTTTCAGTGACAGTGGCTCAATATCAATGCTAGTTTTGGGAAAAGTTATCCATATTCACAGGATTGCTTATGGAAAAAAAAAATCCGAAGAAACTGATGAAAGCATTTATTTCTGAAGGTCAGCAAGTATCAAAGCAGTCCCTAAGGGCTGCCTTTGACTTTCCACAATCTGCAGTGAGAACTCCTGCTTCTGCAATTTCCATTAAGCAGTTTTGTTTGGCTTTCTAATCATCTGGACTTCTTCCAGAAATCAAAGCCAAAGTTGATCCTCCTTTTCTGAAGGAGAAAGTCTTTTCAGCACACCAAATAAGTAAGTTTTTGATCACACAAAGAAATGAATATGTAGACAGGTCTCAGAATTTACCAACAGTCCATCAGAAAACCAGACAAGTGACACTTGTTACCAGGGTCGTGAACATCCTTTCTTCTCCCTTCTACCAGAGCATACCATTCAGTGCCTCCTGGCTACCGGTGCAAAGCTCAATGTCCCAGACATTTTTAGAGGTTCAGATCTGAAAAGCTGCCCCTATAAGTACTAGTCCTGCTTTTACAAAGCGTTATTTTTATCTACCTTCCTTCTCAATTCGCTATTTATACAATGGCCTTTTAACTGGGAAGCCATATGGTGCATTTTTCTACGGTGCTATCCCTTGTTATCCTCCAAGATGGGAAACACAGGAACCATTAGAACAAGGAAAAAAAAAAAAAAATTTTCAGTTTTTCCTAGGTGAACTCTACCTGTTCTTACACCCTGCCTGCTCTCCCAGACTCCTCAGAGTACTTTCATAGTTGCTTCTAAGAGGCAACACTATAGGGCTAGGCACAGGCACATGCAAGAACATACTATTACTCCCCTCTTTCCCCCTTGGTACTCTAGGCTGATATTCTTTCACCCTACGTGCTACCAAGTGTTAGGCTCATTTACCTTTAGAAATTAACACACCACTGTGTAATAACTATTCACTCATTCCTATTGATGCTTTTGCTTCCAAGTTTTTTATCTTTTTTACTTAAAGCTGAAGCAAGCTAGCAGTAATCCTAGAAGAGCAATACTCCGGATACTCAGGTGAAGTCTCTTGTGCAACTGCCTCTTTTGGTTAGTGTTTCTTACTAGTCAAATAACCTTTAGTCTTCCCTGTAACACCAACTTAGGAGCTACCTCCTCATCTGCTTATGCATTCACCCTCCTCCTTTAGAGGTGGCTAGAATTGTAACAGCAAGCATCTGAGCTCCTGCCTCTTTCCCAAGCCTGGCAATGTCCTAGTGTGAAGGACAGTGTTTCCCCACTTCTCATTGTGTTTGGTCTTTTCTGGCCTCAGAACCACAGCCTGCCACTGCTGCTAGCAAGCAGCCTGCCAAGGGGGCAAGTGGCCTCTTCCTTGTGCCTTTTCCTAATATAGTTAAAAATCACAACTTTTGCTGCCTCGTTCTTTTCACAGATCAGTGTCCTTTGACATCCTCCCCGTATCATACCCATTCTTTCTACCCACATAACTCTATTCCCCCCTTCCTCTTTTCTGGTTCTGCAGCACTGCAGAACTCTGGTTTTGCTCCACTACATGGTTTCTGCTTTTTCCTGACAGTCACGTTTTTCCTGTGGATCTCAAACCTTGAATTTTAAAAACACATCCTGTGTTTAGTTTAGGGTAAGATTTATAGCACTTAACTTTACATCTCTGAAGCTCAGCATCTAGCCTAAGATGGCTGCTTACCTGAGGTCCCCCTCTAGTCTGTAGAGGGAGGAATGACCTCCACAGAGCAATCCTGCCACCCCCAAGACACTTTTCTGGAACAAGCAGGATGAATCATACTGTGAAAGAGCCCATAAGGGGAGCTTGGCTAGATGGGAACACCAAAACTGCTTCAAACTGGCCTCCTTCCAGCATACTTTCAAATCTGTCTCAGTTCCACTATTATCTTTAGTTTCACCTTGAGTCCTTCAGTCTTCTCTTCCATAAGGATCACCTGATATTTCAAAAATCAGAGGTTCTGTTGAATTATCCCTTCAAGGAAGATACACACCCCAGAGGCTCAAATCCCACCACTTTTGCTGTCCCCTCTCCTGGGAAACCTATAGCACTGCTTCAAGATAGATGACTCCTACTGATATAGGAGCCATCATCTTTTCTTTCTAGTCCTTAGACTACAGGAAGGAATGACGAGAGCCCTCCAAACTTCCTACACTGAACTCCTACACCACCTTCCTTATTTCTTCTAAGATCAGCGTCATGGCAACTAGCACTTCTCATCTTCCCTTTGTAAGCTGATGAATTGGTTTAGAGGCACTCCATTACCAAGGCTCTTTATTTGCATTCCTCTAAAATAAGTTGTGGTGCTCTGAAAAGCCTGAAAGGTTTCAGCAAGTGCTGAATAAACTAAGTAGTTCATGTATAAATAATATATCAGCTATCACTACATTTTTAATGGATGCATCACAAACATATTTTTAGATGGCCTAGGTTAGTCAGAACGACTCTGGCATCTGCTTCCCATTCCCATATAGGTGATTCCAGTTTCACAGTTCTGTGTCCATCTAAAACACTTACTTGGACACGGCCTTTTCAGCACTGTCTCCAGTACAGCTTTGCTACTGCACAGGAGACCATCCCACTGCCCAGGCAGCCCGCTGACCGTGGTGGGATGACTTCAGGGAAAAGGCGCTATATTTGGTGTTCTTGCATACTTCCTTCAGCACTTACCCACCCATCTCCTCTTAAAAAGATAACGGATTAGAGTTGTCAGTGTAAATCAGATTACGTGCTGATGATAGCTTCTACTTGACCCCAGCCCCATGAAACTAGGGACACAACACAGGCATTAGAGAGTGTAAAAGTTAGTCACTGGGGAGTCAAGGATGACAGCCACCTGCTCGGGGAGCTGTCCCCTGCCTTTCAGGGGACACGGTCACATGGGCTACAACTCCAGAAATGCAGTGATCAGAAGCTGGTGGGCACCAGGCTCTTTTATAACCAGCAAGCAACCGAACCGTCCTCCCTCTTCTCCCCCAAAAGGCTTTCACTTGCACAGGTGCTGCCCAGCCCGTGCAAAGCCATCGACCCTTGCCTCCCCACTTACTCCTCTTTCCGGTGAAGCTCCTCTTCAGACTCGGTGAGGCGCTGCTTCAAGGCTGCGATCATCTCCACTGCCACGTCCACCTGCCTGCTCAGGGCCCGCTCCCGTCGCTGCACCTCCTGCTTCTTCTGGGACAGCTGCACGAAAGCTGCCCGCACCTCCAGCAGCTCCGCTGTCTTCTGGGCCAGCTCTTTGGTAAGCTTGTCGATTCGCTTCTCAATTGTTTTGTCCACGGCCTCTACCATCCTGTTAAACTTTTCTCTGACGTGTGCCTCGAAGGAGGCTTTGGAGTCAGTGGCCGTGAGACTGGGTTTAGAAATGTGCTCGCTGGAAGAGTCAGCCGACACATAGTTTGCAACATAGGAGACAGGCCGTTCAGGTTCCACCTCCAGAGGCTGCCCGCGCTTTGCGCTCTCGCAGGCTGCATCGCAAAAATTCAGGTAGGACCCTTTTTGCTGTACGGCGCCGCCGGGGCTCCCCAGGCTGCCCTGGCTGGCGGGCTCCGGCGGGGAGATCAGCTCCGCGTCTTTCAGGGGTGAGAAGAGGCTGCTCTTGGTCAGGAGGCTTCTCTCCTCGTAGCTGTGGCTGTACTCCAGGTGCGCCCGCAGAGAGGAGAGGCTCCTGAACCTGGTGTGGTCGCCGCATCGCGGGCAGCGGAAGGGCAGGCAGACGCTGACGCTCCCGAGCGGCTCCTGCCAGGGGTGCCTGCCTTCATCCCGGGCCGTCTGTTGCATTCCTCGCCGGGCCCTGGGTGGGAGAAAAGAGCCCGCGTTCACGTCCGCCCGGGGCCGGGGCAGCCCGGCAGGCCCGCCGGGAAACTTGGGAAACTTTCCCGGTGATTTTTCAGGGGTATCGCGCCATCTCCGCCCGGCGCCCGGGGAGGCACCCACCCGGCACGGCCAGCCGCAGGGCCCCGGCGCCGCGCCGCGGCTCCGCTCGCCTCGGCCGCCGCCCGGGCCTTGCCGGGGCGGAGCGGGGCCGGGCGCCGGCTCGGCGCGGGCCTCCGCCGGCCGCAAGGTCGCCGCCCCCGCGCCGCCGCACTCACCCGACTTGTTGCTGGTGGCGGTGCCGGTGGCGGTGCGGCGGCGGGGGAGCCGTTTTCAGCAGAGCCGTAAATCAGACCGAGCGCGGCGCCGCCGCCACACGCTCCCGCCGCCCGGCCGCCGCCGCGGGGCGGGGAGGGGCGGGGCGGGGCGGGGAGCGGCCGGACGGGCTGGCAGGGTCTGGCCGGCGGCTGCGGGTGGGTGCTGGGGGCTCGTGTGGGCAGCGGGACCGGACCGGGAGGCACGGGCTCAAGCCCGGGTGAGGCCAGACGGGGCTGGGAGCCGGGGCCGTTCCCCTCCCGGGGAGCCGCCTCCTGCCCCCGCTTGCCTTGGGCACCTGGCGGCTGGGAGTTGTGGGGTTTTGCGGGGGTCCCGTTAGCGGTCATAAAAAAGCAGTGAGCTGTGTGGGGTACGTTGGGGAGGTGCTGAAGGATAAGACAATTAAAACCATTCAAGCAACAAGACAAGACTGACACGTGCAAATAGTATAACCTGGCCATGGCTTTCTGGGAATATAATTGCGTGTGTTTTATTAAAACTATATTTAGTAGCCAGAAAGATTTTTTTTTTTTTTTATTGTAAATATGACCCTAATTTAGCCTCAGGATTTAGGGAGGAGGAGTCAGTAGTATTGGGATTTCCATTTTGAGTAGTATGAGGAACGGATATCATAGAATTGCAGAATAGTTTGGGTCATCTAGCCCAACCCCCCTGCAATGAGCAGGGACATCCTCAACTAGATCAGGTTGCCCAGAGCCCCGTCCAGCCTGACCTTGAATGCTTCCAGGGATGGGGCATCTACCACCTCTCTGGGCAACCTGTTCCAGTGTTTCACCACCCTCATCATAAAAAATTTCTTCCTTATATCTAGTCTAAATCTACCCTAGATCTACATCAATGTAATTGATGTTAGAGTATGCTGCCAATGGGTCTCTTCAATAGGGGAACATGCTTCTAAGCTTTTTTTTTTTATACCACAGATGTGTGTCTATTTTTACAAATTTTCGGAAACACAAGCAAGGCTGATTGTAGAGTAGCAGCCTTTTTGAGGTAATAGTGAAATATTGCTCTTCTAAAATCTAGTGCTTGAGGCCATAGTGGTAATATGCTGCAGATTTTTTTTATTACTGTGGGAGAAAGCACTGCGGTAAAGTTTAATTCTGTACTAATATATTTGTTCCTTGAGTGCAATATACAGGCAGAGTCCTAAACAGTGAGAAAATCCGAGTGCATTGATAGATGCCTTTGATGTGATTAAGACATTCCCAGTAAATGGCTCACCAGATGGCACATCAAAGGAAGTTACTCAAATTGCATTTCAGAGCTTCAGCTAATCTCTGATGTGTGTGGGCTGCCATCTAGGCTGCAACGTTTTGCATGAGTTAGTTGTCCTGTATTACCTTGCCTAAATGTGGTGATTTTCCCTTCTTTTGTCATCAAGCAGTACCAAAAAGCAGGAGGGAGGTCAGGAGGGAATAGTTTTGAACCATGCTTGCCTCCAAATTTGGGGCTCCTGACTATTTCTTTGAAGGAGGCCAATGTTGGCAGGACCAGATGTGTGGGCATGACCCTGTTTTGGTCCCCATTTTCTTTGGTGTCGTCGTCCTTTCTTGTCCATTATCTCTCTCGTGCCCATTGCCTTCCTACCTTCTCCTCCAGGTCAGAGGAAGGTACTCGGTGCTGATGCTCAAACAAGCAGATGAATGCTATACAAGTGAGGTGGACTTAGCCTGGTGGAATGCTACCTGGGGCTCCATCCACATTTAGAAGAGCTGACACCCACCCGCCCCCTCCAACTGATGGTAACGAGAACCCTCATGGTCTTGGGAACAGAAAATGCTGATGGCTTTGAAGGAACCCTTTGATCTGCAGCCTAAGCTACGTAGTTTTGGTCAGTTAGATCTGAAATCCAGCAACCATCTAGCCCCAGAAATTCTTCTTCCAAGATTTCTCAGGGTTTACTTGCACTCTGAATATTTGTTTCGCTGGAGTGGGATCCTGCTCCTCATCTCTTCAGTCATCTACTCCTGATGCTCCCATTTGGATGTGCAGTTCAGTCGTTCTCTCAGCATTTGGAGAAGAACAGTCTCCCTTCACCAGTAAGTGTGCATTTTACAGTGGAGGATGTACATCAACCATTACATGTCTGAGCTTCATCCCCTGTGATTTAAACCACGAGTGGGTAGAATCTAACACTATCACTTACACAAAGCCCAAATTTACACAGCCATAATGTATGACTCATCTCTGAAATTTTGCCAAGTGCTGGGGAGGCATTATCCAGTTTATTTGTGTGCATCTCTCTCTTTCAAGATCTCTTTAAACACTTTGCAATAAGATTTCCAGAAGGATAAAAGTTATTTAAATGAAACCAGCATGTACCAACCTGCCTGGTGCTGCAAGGAAGGTGTGAATATTCAGAATATTCAGCTTTTTTTTCAGGTAGTGATCTGTATCTGCCGTACTGGGTCCTGTAGTTTCTCATTTTGGGTGGAAACTGAGTGTCTGACCTCTTTCTATTTTCAGGGTTTCTGCAAGTTTAAAAATTGTATTTCGAAAGTGAAGCAAATTTTGTTTGGCTGATAATTCTACTTTCCTGAAGGTGGCTAGAAAAGGGAGTTTTATGAAATCAGTTTGCTTTTCAAGAGTTACCCTAGTTGTTTATCTTCTGATTTTTTTTTTCTCATCCTAGACAGGGAAAATAGGTGAGTCAGTTTTGTTTTTACTTGCAGCCACGTTCCCCTTCAGGCTTGCGATGCTGACATGTTTGTGGGGGCCTTTTTCATGTGGCATAGAACTGGATTCACTACGATGAGTTTTGCTGCATTCAGCAGCCTCTGACTTCCCTTGTTTGTTTACTGGTTTGCTTTGAAAATGGGTGTCAGAAATTTTTGTGTCTCCCCTTCATGCCAGCACTCCCCACCCAAGTCTTATCTAGCTGGTTTATAGGAGATGTGAATCTACAGAGTTTCTGTTGGGGACGTTTTACTAAACTATGTATGGATATATAAAGATTGATGCGCACAACTGCACATCCATTATCACTGCATACAGATGGGACTGTGAGTTTGGCTTTGGCAAGTAGCACAGTCCCCCCGTTCCTCTGTAAAAGCTGTGCCTGAAATAGGTATGCCTATTCAGCTCAGTTAATTTGTATGCTGGGAAGTGCCGTGTTTTTCTTGCTGTTTGAGCGTGAACCACAGATGCACATGATAATTTGAGTTGCTGAAACTTACCTGCATCTCTTTCCTCTCTATTTATTGAGAGAAAGTAACAAGCGAGTTGTAAAATCTAAGGAAAGACCTTAGAAACTTGTAAGAATTATTTTAGTGACTTTTATGGTAGTGGTTCCTTAGACTGGGACTCATATTAGCTTTGCACACAGATATACTCAGGATACATCAAACATACAACAAAGTTTATTTTACTGCCGTGGGCACTCATACCCACCTAGCAGGAAAGAGACTTTCTGTGGTGCGTTTCCAGCATGCTGATTGAGTAGCACTCCGCTTGCAAAGGGAGTGAACGGGAAGGAGGAGAACGTGACTTTGAGTTTGTGTGGCTGTTCAGTGCTGGTTAGGTGTTGCCGTCTTCTCTTTAGGGGGGCTTAGATCTGCTCAGTGAAAGTCAATCTACCATCTTTTGAAATTAAAAAAAAAAAGTAAAGTCCATGTTTTCAAATGAATTTTGTTGTCATGGCAACAAAGGAGGCAGCATGCTGTGAGAGTGCTCTTGGTCCTGCAGCAGTTTATCCCACTGAGTTTGCAGTCGGCTTCCAGCCTTTCTGCAGACTCTCCAAACTCTCCCGTAGGTAACCCCTGGCTGGAGCTTACTCCAGTTGTCTAGCTTTCCTCTTCTCTACCCATACTGTTGCATGCTTTTCTGGGTAAAAAAGAGAACAAAGTGTTCTCTTATGGGTTGATTTGTACCATTTAGCCCATACCTGGTGAGAGTTGTGAAGTGCGAGATGGCTGCAGGCATATTTTCCAAAAGACAGGAGAAGTAGGAGATGGGAAGGAGTGTCAGCAGTGGGTCTGCCCTGCACATCAGCCATCTTGATTTTTCCTCAAAAAAAGTTACTTCAGTTAGTTAGGAGGATAAACAAAATATAACTAACACCTCTCAAGAGAGAAAAAGTTGGGAGGACTTGCCTTCCAACTGGGTCACTCTTTCCTGCGTGTACATTTTGAAGGGGAACAGGAACATAGCAAGTTTCCAACTCCTTTACTCAGGGGATGAAAGTCTAAGCTCTAAATTGTAATGTGCACGAGAACAAAGCCATCTCGCTCCTACTCCCCTCACTGGTGGCCTTTTGAAATCTTCCACAGTGTAGCAGCACCTCTGGCAACAGCTCTGAGACCTTCAAGTCTGGTACTCGGGAACAAGTAACAGCAGCTGAACAGGGTCAGGACATCACTGGTGGCAGTGAGGGACAAACCTAGCATGGCTCTCTAACTGGGACAGGATGTTTTATATCGCCACAACAAACTGGCCTGGTGTAAGCCAGCTCTGTGCAGCACGTGAGTTCCCATTCAGGTATTAATTGTGGGATTAGCTACCAGATGTATGCATTGAAAGAAGGCAGAACAGAGCAGAGAGGTGTACAGCAACTGCTGTTCCTGGAGCTCTTCTGAAATGAGAGGCAATCTGCTGCAGAAAGGGGGTCATTCGTTTTTGGAAGAAGCTGCCCTACTCAAAAAAAGAGAGTGAAAGACAGCAAAAACCATGTCACGATGTCTTTAAAGAAAGATTTCTCCCTACAGCAAAGCCTTTTCCTCATTGGGGCTTATTAAAATATAGACATTTTCTCCAAAGGAAAGAAAAGTACAAAGCACACCATCAAAGCAGAATTTCAAGCTATTTCATTCTGATAGCGTTCTTTCTGCAATGGACACCGGATGGTAAGGAACATTGCTTTTAAAAGTTCATAGTACATGCCTTCCACGTTTGAGGAATTGCATGTGAAATAAATCACACTGATTTCCCAACTGAAAAAAGTGCCCCAAAAGGCTATAAAAGGAGTGAGAATTGCCATCTATAACTAATTAGCTTGCTTTGGTGCCTAATCCTATGCACTGGGGTTTTAAAAGTTTTTAATTTACATAAGCAGAGACATAAAAAGCACAGTGTTAAGCTGTGGTGGCAAATTCAGTGCTCTGCCATATCCAAGCACGTGGGAGAGCAGTCCGAAGCCCTGCGGGAAGCAGTGGGGCTCTGCTTTCCCTTCCCCTGTTCTGCTGTGTCCCTGACATCTGCGCCAGGGGCAAAGGGGACTCTTTGCCTTTTGCAACAATATCTTTTGTCAAGGAGGTGAGAACCAGTTGCCTTTAAAGCAAAGGTATTCCCTTCTCCTGGAGTTTGCACTTGGCTTTGAATAGACGTATCAGCGTCATAGGAAAAGCACAGCAAGTGGCCATGTTCAGGGGTGGATAATTTTTTACCCCTGTTTAAAGATCCCTTGTGCCATGGAAGATGATATCAGGGTGTTTTTATCTGCTTACAAATACCAAGTGGGGAATTCTCCTGTCAGGTGGGAATGTTATGCTGGTGCATCCGTATCAAATATATACCCTTGCTATAGGGAACATGCTGAGGAAGAGAGAATTGCATTTCTGCAGAAGGGAGAAAGTATGGCAGAACTATGTTTCACCTCTTTTATGGACCAAAGATCCACTAAAGGCCATGTGATAGCAGCTTACGTTAGAGTTGTCAGGAAACTGTCTTTAAAGTATAGCCTAAATCAACAAAACATGAAAACGAAGCAGAACAAACCAACAACCAACACCGAACCAAGCAGGCAAAACCTCCACCTGGTCCTACTAGGACAGACACCAAATATCACATAGGAACACAGAAGACAGTTCAAACCTGTGTCTTTAATGCCATCTGAAAGTATATCGATTTTATTAGATGTTTAGGGGCAATTTGCTTCTATTCCTTCATGTTCTCTCCTCTTTCCTCCTTTCTCCTCTTTTCTGATATTCATATAGGCAGTGCATTTTCTAGTTTGCATTACATGTAAAGGTCTGGAGGATCAACTATTGCTCTCCTGGGAGAATGACTGGTAGGCTGGAGGTTCCTGCACCTGAGCAGGACACTGAATGGGGGAATTAATGGGGCTCTCAAAGTAACTGGAGCGGGGCTCACTTAACCCATGGGCTTCCTATATGATGAAGAGAAGGAGGGCACAATCTGCAATAAAGGAGGGGACTTAAAAGGAAAGCACAGAGCACTTACTAGTTCCTAAGTGCTAGTGAGATAAAAGAGCCCGGTTCTCTCCGGTGTTTTAGCTTTGCTGGCAATGTTCAGTATTGATGTCGTAGTCAAGCAACAACTGAAACCAAGCAAGAAAAGCACCATGGCTGCACAGCCGTTTGGAAGTCCTTTGCCTCTTCCACAGCAGGTTCCGTGTGTCAAGGACAGAAATTTGTTACACACTGAGGGTGGAATTCACCTGAGCACAAGGGGCCAGTATGAAGGCAAGGCATCATTTGTCCCTCGGTGCAGTACTGCTCTCGTCAAAATGGTACTTATTGTGGGAGCGTTAGGTGCTAGCTTGCGGCAGAAATAGGCCTTTATTTACATCTGGTACTTTGTGCCAAATGGCCTGTGTAAAAACAATGTCTTGTGTAGTGCAAAATGAGGCATGAGTTCATCGGCCTTCAAAGGACAATTTTTTTTGTGTGTGTGTGTGTTATAATGAATGCTATCCTTTGCAACTGATAAATCTGCAGTGCTCAGAGCAAGGTGATGGATCATCTTTAATATTTACCACTTTGAAGGCACCGACTGTGAGCACGTGAGCAGTTTCAGATGATGGTTTTATGCACCAAGGAGATTCTTTTCAAAAGAAGTCTCGGAAGTTGACGACATGTTCTCATTCACAGGGGCTAAAAAGTGCAATGAACTGAAGATATATACGCAGGTAGCAAACAAATAGAAAACACCACGCTCTAGCCAATTTTAACAGATATGTATCTTTGGAAAAATTAAATAAGTAAAAGGCACAGTCCTTGGGAAATATTGTGCTCTTGCCAGTGCCACAGCTGCAATGAAAACATAAGAACATTTATAATTTGAAAGATACGTAACAGCTGATATGTAAAAAGATTCCTGAAAACAGATGTTTTCACATACACTTCTGTCTTTCAGGCAGTAGGTCTTGAAGGCTGTGTGACTAGATACTTTTAGCTCCATATGAGGCTGGAAACTGGAAGAACGTGTCTTCACCAAAGGAAAAAAAAGTAGTGTTGTGGCATAGTGCATTCTATCTTTTCCTCAAATTTCTTGTACCCAGATGGCAGTTAACTTTATATAATTTGCAGCCTCAGATCCTCCCACAGGGAGCAGGAACAAAGCCCAAACTGATCCCATCCAAATGGGGCTTGCTCCCATCTCCAGATTGGCTGATTCCTATGCTAAGCTCAGGTGAGCCTTCCTGGCCTGTGACATTTCCCGCCCGGTTTCTCTCCAAGGCTTACACGACAGCTGCTGTGCTACCCAGGATTTGAGTTAGGGCACGTTGCCAGCTTCCCATTCTCTGATGAAACATTTTATCCTAAACTCAGGCTATTTGATTAGATCAGTAAATTTAGTTTAGAAATGTGCAGAGGTGAAACCACTAGCAAGAACAGAACGATTCGTCCTTTACAAAAATCTGAGCCCTCAGAGGCGTAGCCTGGAGAAGCCTGTTTGCTACGGATGACTTTCTGTCAAGATGACTGCCAGTCAAATTCCGTTGGCTGCACGTAAACCAATATGGTGCCAATTATGTATGAGAGTTATTACCCCTAAAATGGTCAAAGATGTAGTTGTTCTCCACCAACTTAGCGATACCACGTAGTAAGATAATTTGAAGGAATGCCTAAAAATTTGTGCGACTGGGGTGGTGATGAGAAAAACCTGTTCAGATTAGTAGTGTGTGTACTGCCTGCATGAAAGCTGCCAACGAAGTTCTGGGTGCTTCAGTGCCTGTTGGTGCCAATTGCCTGTTTAAATCAATTCAGCAAGAGCGTGTACTAGTCTGTGTGGCAGGCAGATGTAACAACACACATATGTGTGTGAAAGAACATGCCCCTCACTAGAAGAGTGGAGAGAGATGAACGTTTCGGGAGAGACTTCAAGAGGCACAAAGGGCAGCTGAGGAGTGACAGCCCACTCGTGCCTTTCAAAGCTCCTTCCTGGGCTGGTGTTTTAAAGATGGAAGCTGATACAGATCTGGAAGAGACTGTATCACAGAGCAGGGATATTTTTAAAAAAATAAGACTGTAGTGTGAGTGACCACACTATGAAATAAATGAAGTAAAAATGGTCTTCATGTTAGGGAGTGGCTTGCTTTTGCTTGCGTTTTCCCTCACAAAATCTAATGCTGTTACATGTTAAGTAGGATGACTCAGTGTTGCAAAGATTGTTGATGGATGGGATCAGGGAAGACATTCCTGAATAGGGAAAGAGTAAGAGAAAGCAGAGATTTTAACTTGTTTGTTGAAACTGCCTATTGCAGGCCTTAGTGCACAAATGCTGTTTGCGCAAACATATTTGGGAATTATCTTAAGAAGGTGATGCTCTGTGTCCCACATCAGACTTGGATAACTTCCCCTCTGGGTCTGCGTTAGCTGCTTAAAGAACCTGTTATGAAAAATTTACTTGCTGTTTGTTGGGTTTTCTTTAAACAACCTGATTACATTTCGATGACACTGTACAAACACACGGTTAGAATCAAGTGCTAGAAATAGCTTCCTAGAACTCAAATTGGTTTTTAAAATAAGCAAGTAAATATGTGCATGTGTATAAGTCACGCATGCATCCAGGCAGAACTAGTTATTTTTATTCTTCCAGATGAAACTGTCTGTAAAAACATGAGATGCTATTTATTGTTACCATTATTTATAATTTAAAATGCTAACAGTGACATGGAGTGTGGTCTCAGCTTATTTAACAGGCTGTGAAACGGTTAGAAGGACGATAGAAATCTCTGACAAACCAACCTCAGGTAAAATGTAGTTACTCACATTTGCTATTCAACCCCTGCTTTTTCATAATGGTGAGTAAAAATGGGTCGTCTTATTAGGCAAAAAATACTATCATTAGCAAGAAATGTTTCCATCTCACATTGAGGAGAACATAGGTATAGCCCAATGTCATCCCCTCCCCGTGGTTTGACTTCAAGGGGAATTGGAGTAACAGGAAAAAATAGCTGGACTGGCTTCCCGCAGTGAAACCACGGTGAGCTAGAAGAAGGTATTCCACCCGTTGCCTCGACTGTGGGGCGTTTGCAGGGCATAGTGTCCTTTGCAGCAAATTTCTCTCCTTACATCTTTCTACCTTAGGAAAAAGATATTTCAGTCCCTCTTACATGTCAATGGACAATTTTGATCCAACACTTGAGTGATTCAGCAAAAAATCATGACCTGTATAAAAGGTGCAGTCTCTGACACTGGGCTGATTCCCAGGAACAGCCTTATGTCCCTGAGCTCATTCCCAGGAACAGCCTTACATCCCTGAGCGGGGTCCCAGAATCGGCCATGCCATGGAAAATGCTTTTTGTTGCATTATGGCTCTTTTGAGGTTTCGTGGAGGCAAGTTATTTCACACTGCTATTGCACTCTGAGGGGGAGAGGGAAACACCCTCTCCAGACTGTCACACAGAAAATAAAACCCAGCAGAACAAACAAAAGGGGCATACAGCCCCTCCGTGTGGCCTCCTAACTCCTCAGTGAGCAACCACCAGCAGAGCACTGCCTTGCCTCTGGTCACTGCTGGCAGGAGAAAACCACTGCCCAGTTTGGATTTAGGGGGAAGTTTGGTGAAAACACAGGTACTAGGGATGCTTGGAATAGAAAATTGACTGGTAGTTCTAAAAATTTAATTTTTTTTTTTTTTTTCCTATGGATGTATTTCTTTAATCAAAGCACTTGAGTGGATGAACTGCTCGATAGTTTCTTGGTGTCTGTTTCTGTGAGAAATAGGACATAACTGCAAGCCATGTTTTCATTAAGGACCAGAGGCTTAAAACCTTCAATAGAAATTTCCAACCACAAATGGTTATTATGTTGCTTTTAAAAAGTATGTTGGTAGTAATGAGATTTTACTTGGTTTTAACTGTGTTATTTTCATGAAATAACATTTGCCTTAATCCTCCTTGTTTTGGCACTCGCTCTTTCTTGGCCTGATCTATATTACAAATGCCCGTTTATGCAGCTGGTACCCAACTCAGGACTTGGAAAAGTGCAGAAAAAAATCATAGCTTTGTGACAAGGCAGGAAGAACTACAGACCTATAGATGGTTATATCCCTAAGTGTAACTAGGAGAACTATTGAGACAAACTAATTGCTTACTGATGAGAAACATTTCTTAGGGCAAAGTGAGAGTTTGCAGTAAACTACCCGTGCCCCTTTGAATATTGTCCCTGAGACAGGATCAAAACAATCCCAAAAGTGTGTGAAATGCAAAGAAATAGTGTTTGATTCACTAGTCCTACCAGCTATGGGCTATTGTGCCTCAGTTATTTGGGACGACAGCTGTCACCTCAAACGTGCCTCAGTAAGGGACAGTCGCTATTCACTTCCCTAGCAATGCCGCAATGCAGGGGGAGCTGGAACGCCTGTGGCTGCCCAGAGGGCAGCTTATGTTGCTCAGCCCCAAGACCACATTGCTGTGCTATTTTTCTCTCCCTAGATGCCTACTCTCCAGTACTTGGAAAAAATCAGACCAGACTACAAACTCACTTCAGGCAGAGACCATTTGCCAAGTATTGTATTCTGCAGCGATATTCTAAATCGTATGGCAAAAAAAAAAAAGAAACCATCTGCAAATACTCAGCCTGTATCCACCTTCAGACAACAAATCTGATGCCCATCCTGAGAGCTAACGGGAGAATCTCTCCTTTTTCCTGGGAGATTGTGATCAGAAGTGGGCTTACATCAGCTCTCCCAGCAATAGATGGTAGTCCTCTGGCTATCAAAAGGGAGGTGATTTTCTGTCATTAGATTAGATTAGATTTGTGATATTCTCAGTGTGCTTACTCTCTGTTTCAGGTTCAAAATGGCAATCCATTTCAATGATCCAGTGACTTTTCACTTGCCTGTGCAAGATCAATTAGGAAAAATCATAACAGACCTGACCCTAAAACTGGAACATACAGTGCCCAGTTAGATTCTCCCGTGACACAAAATGGTGACTTCACCAGCAGGCTGCCCAGTGAACATTTGGACGCAACTGTCTCAGATGGATATTTTATACACTAAATGCCACCTGCAGTAAATGCACAAGAAATCAAAGCAGGACTGTATACCCAACCGAGAAATCCTGGGATAAAGGTATGATATGGGAGTGACAGTGTAGAGCCTCTAAGAAATCCTCCTTGTACTGAACATCCCTTTAGTACTGAGCAGCGAAAGGACCTCTCTGGGTTTACATAGCAGTATCATTTTTGTATGACCATAATTTATTTCTCTGTGTGTGTGTAAATGTTGCCCTATTAGCAGTGGTCTCAAGTAGCCAATTTCAACAAACTTTGATGTTGAAAGGAATTAAAGATAATTTCATTCCTTCAGCTGCTGTGGAGATATGAAGTCACATAGAGAAGAGACACCATGTAAATTTCTAAACTTAGGGAAAGGCTGCAAAACTGGTGTTTTGTTAGACACTGTGTGTCCACATAAAGTGTCTTCTCAGCTGGAGGAGGTCTTCTAGTGAAGCTATCCATCATCTGTGAGGATCCTTGTCCAACAGGATCATTCTGATGGGATTGATTCTGTACTTATGTGGGGACCACATGTGAATTGGCTTCAAAATCGATGCCGCTGGTGTCCCAAGTAGAAACGGAAGAATACATGTGATGGGTCTACCTCAGTTCATAACTTGTCTTGTGCATAAGCAACTTTAAGACATAGAGGATCATCAAACTGCAGTTTTAAAGTAATGCAGTGTTTAATTTGATTTTTAAGGTTTTTAGGTCTGATCTCAGAAATTGTTTTCCAAATTCACATAGGGATGGATTTTTTGTAACTTACTACTTCTGTTATGAAATGTATTTTGAGCACATTTATCTCCTACATTGTGATTTAAAGAGGCTACAATAATTTAATCTGGAGGCATTTCAAGATAGGATTGACATCAGGAGTATTGGGAAGAGCCAGTTTCTGGACTCTTATCTGGAAAAAAGAAAAACAATTCCATGTGCTTTTTCAGCCTTTTACAGTTTCTTTTAGAAATCCTACAGGAATGTACAATGATCAACAAAATAGTTCATTGAAGCACCTGGTATCAATGTTTTGTTGATGGTGCCATAAATATTATAAGAAAGCATCACACAGAGACGTGGCCCCAGCGCCATTTGGAGCACTACAGCAGTTCAAGGAGGACTGCAGAATATTAAAAAACCTTGAGCAGAAGATGAGCAAGCTCTCAGGGTATAACTAATCTGAGAACACCTGAAATGACAAGAGTTTAACCTAGTCTGGCCTCTGTGTCTAATTATCAGAGAATGGTAAGGATGATGCATCTTAGCTAATATAGGCACCTGGATGTTTTAGGATGACATCTTCATTGACTGACTCCATGACAATCTTAGAGAAGATACCTACTTCAGGCAGCTCAGTTAGGCAAAATGGAGCCTACAAACTTTTCTCTTGCTGTTGCTTTCACCTTGATAGGGTTAGGCTTTACCTCACTGTTGTTGGCCAGATGATTAATTTTCACCTTATCCAATCCAAACTGAAGCAGAAGCGCATGACAATAAGGTATTTACCCATATTTAATTTGTTTTGTAGGACTACATGTTGACCTTCTGCCCAGCTAAGCAAATGGAAAGACTTCAACTGACCTCAGCAAGCTGAAATGAAGAAATGAGTTACCGAGGCTAATAATTTTGCCTTTTAACTTAGCCCTGGCTTCAGTAAGCATTCAGGTAAATACCCTAAATTCCAGAGTCTCTGCCCATTTAACCAATCTATAATGGTCATATGTCATGGTAATCAAAGTCAGTGGCAATCAATGGCAACAGTTTGCTTTTCAGTTTAAAATTAAATAAGTAGAAGTCCGTTATAAAAAGCCTTGCAAATTCTTTTCCATGTGTCCAGTACAAATCTTCATACATTTCCATTTAGGATAAATCTAAATAGGAATTGAATAGATTTCTACTGGCACACTCTGATGATATTCAAGGAGTAGGTGTAGCAAGCTGTGGGAACTAAGAAATTAAGAAAAATATTGCAGTGCTGTCAAGAGTAGGTGTAGACATTTTGTACCTGCTAAACCAAAATGATGGGCCTAACATTTAAAATAATATGCTGATGTAACACTCGAGCAGAACAGTGATTTAGATAGACGATGATCTTTCCTCTGCTATCCAGTTTCCCTAATACTAGAAGGAAGCCAAGCGCTTTGCAATGCAAATAGAGTAGCAAATAAAAGGATGGTGTGAAGGTGTGATTCATCTGAAAAAATGTTTCACTTAAGAAACCCCAGAAGGCAGGATATAGATCCCCTATTTAATTCACCCTCCCCCCTTCTGGCTTCTCTGCACTAGCGCAGCAGTGACTGCGCAGGATTTTCCTTGTTTTGTAGGTTGTGCCTTGGGTTTCTTTCCCCTTCAGTGGAGGTTTGTCTGGAGAAGAAAACATGGTTACAATGCTTCCTTTTTTATTATTGCTGTCTGTTGGGATTACTTTTAAATTAGGGAGCAGAATAGTTCCTAGCTAAATCCCAAATCTCTGGATAACATTGATGGCATAGAGCCTTCTTCATTTCAAGTTAGTACGTGTGCTGCAACAGCAGGACAGCGTAGCCAGAGTAGGCTTGGAGTGCTGAGAGAACATCTTGCCTGGTGCAACACCTGCAGAAATGCTGTTTAAAGCCTCAGTCTCATGTTCCCTTAAGAGAAAGGACTAGAAGTTCAGTGTTTAATTTTTTAATTAAGCATTTGAATTATGAAGCTTGATTTTATACAGAAAAAACCTAACGTCTCTAGGAAGTGAATGCAAAGGAGGACCAAAGCAGAAGCAGGTGCAAGAGCGTGAAAAGCCACACTTCACAGTAGCATGTTTCTAATGTAGTGGAAAACTGGGCATTTGAACCAGCTCAAGAGCAGATATGCACTGAGCTTGAGAAGATACTATTCACGTTAATTAGGGCTGAGTCCTACACATTTAACTCCCACTGATTTCTTAAGGGTTCCAATTCAAGTCAATGTCAGTAGGAACATGTAAGGGCTGCAGGCACGGGCTCTTTACGCTATTAGTAGTCACATTTTGGGACTTAGTAAGACTAGGATTTGCTGAACAGACTGTACTGCAAAACCATGCTAATTAGCACCTAAAATTCTTGGAAAGCTGCCACAGATTCCTGAGAGTTGTCTAAAACCACCAGCAAAAATGGCTTTAGAGATGCTGATTGCGTGAAATAGGTTGGGGCATAACTTGTCCTTTTGCAGTGATTTTTATTGCATCCATGTAGCCACCCTGGCTTCTGACAAAACCCTTTTGGTGCACACCTGAGGCAGCTGTTCTCGGTAGTCTCACAGGGAGCGTTTCTAGAAAACTTGAACCAGTGGGTTTGCTCTAGTGTCTAACCTGAAGTGCTGAACTGCTTGGGGTGATGCTGCGTGGAAAGTGTTTCAGTGTGTCTTTTTTACATGTTGTATTAGTTTCTGTGGTAGCGCACTATCTTGTGAGTCGGTAAATGACTTCGCTAAGGCAGAATTATGGTGATTCTTTCCTTATTTGTTTATCTCTATGGTAAGGCTATCATTTCCAGCAACTCCCATAGTTTACATAAAACTCATCAAAGGGTTTCAGCCATTGATATTTGTTGAGACTGGAGCTCCGCCTCACTTACTTTGGTCAAGCATTGATCAACAATAATGCAGTTCAGTTAACTTGAGACTTTCACTTGTTTGGTTTCAATTCTAGGAATGGTCTCTCCATGACGTGTTCCTCTTTCTAGTTTTTCTCTGTAGCCCAGAAAATGACTTGGTGATTTTTGAGGCTCAAATCTCATCCCTGACTGATTCAGGAGAGGCCAGACCACACCTTAAGAGACATGCCTTACCGTGAAGCAAAAGAGCACTCTGATTTGGCGTCTCTTGTTCTCCCCTCTTTTGATGGGTCTCTCTTATGTATCTGAAATCCTGAACTCTGTGGCAGAGATGGAAATGCGAGGCTCCCACTGGGATGCATGAAGCACCAGGACTACATGGAGACTTTCCTTTTGATCTCCCTCAAACCCACTCCTAGATATCTTGGCTGCCCATATGCAGCTTGTAGGGATCATACCTTGATTAAGCAAAAACCTTTTGGCTCCCTGATGGAATTTTTCCACTGGATGCAGTGCAGAAAGACTTCTTTTGAGAAAGTTGCAGTAGCTAAGGAACAGGGGGGAGCATCTAAAATCAGGAAAAAAACTAGTGTTTATAAATATATAACCTAGCGTAGGGCTTTCCAGTTGTGGCATGTGTCCTGCCAATGGTACGCAGAAGACTTCAGGATGGTATGAAGGTATTTCATGAATATCTGAATGCGCAAGATGGAGACAGGCACTGCTGAACAGCTGCCACTGCTGTCTCTGCCTCGAGGTGAAACTTGAACACTTCAGAGGGAAGCAGAGCTCCCTGTCCTCTGCCGTCCACCAGGGAATAAATACCTTTAGTCTGGAAGTTCATGATTTTCCTTGAAGGCTCGCCCCTTGGGTTTGTGCCCAGGTTGCAAATGTCAGGGGGCAAGCAGAGCCGCCAAGCACCTATGTGAAATCCTGATGAAGCAACGAGGCTTTTCAAATTTTCCCCTCTAACTGCATTTTCTTATTTTTTAAATAAGCATATGTTAGCCAGGAGACTTCTGTCTTCTGTAGAAAGCTGTTAGCAACACTGTATCTCTCACTCGTTCCAGCACATTTTACTTCTCACAAATGTTGACAACCCTGCGCAAAGCAATGAGGATCCGTGCCTGTGACCATCACCCGCCGAGGAGGAATTCAGACAGGAAAGCCAAGAAATCAGGGAAGAGGGATGGATGGGAGACACTATTTTGGCTCATTTGTTGCATCTGCTGAAGACAACGAGAGCTGCAGAACTGGCAGCAGGAGAGACATGGCTCCCATTCCCCTCCTGTCAATCCAATGAATAATTAATGCACTTTTATTTTAATAGATAATAGCATAATATGCTTTTCACAATACATGCTACTAGCACAGCTATTGAAATACCATCGTATTAAAGCTGCGTAATTAAATGAACTGCAGAAGACCAAGAACATGGTTAAAAATTCATGGCTTGCTTCAGAACAGTGGTGGCTGCGTACGGAGCAGCGCTAGGGAAGCGGCTGTAAGCCTCCCTTTCCAGCTCGTTCAACGAATATTAATCAGAAAGAAGTGGCATCGGCCTGTTTCAGAAAAGTAAATTAACGAGGCACAAAGAAACCGGGAGCCAAGTAAGGTACTGTCTTGAAATTCATTATTCAACACACACTGTTCCAGCTAGGTAATATGGCGTGAGTAACGCGTTGCTGCGCGGTTCTCCGCAGAACCAGGCGATGGCTTTGGCGAGGCCGCCTTCCTGCCTGGCACCCTGCCTGTCGCACCTGGCAGAGGAGGGGACCTCGCTCTGCCCCCGCTCCTCTTGCCATGGCGTGCTGTGTCGCGCTCTTGTCGCGCGTGGGTGGCCGAAGCCCACGGACGCCGCAAAACGCGGACGTCCCCGAGCGGCGGGCGGGGGGCGGGGCCGCGGCGGCCGTTGGGAGGGGCGGGAGTTTTGAACGGTGGCGCCGTTGAGGAGGATGCGGCGGCGGCGCGTGCCGGGTGCCGGTGGCAAGGAGCCGGTGAGCCGCGGGCGTCCCTCACCGCGCGGGTGGGCGGCTGCGGGGCGGGGAGGCGGTGTGGGAGGGGGACAGGGACGGCGGCGGGGAAGGTGCCCGCCTGCGGGGGAGGTGCCCGCCTGCGGCCCGGCGCTGCTCCGCCGCGGGGCCCCGGCGCAGGTGCCGTCCATTAGCGGCTCGGGCCGGCCAGCGCCCGCTCCTCCTGCGAGCGGACGCGACCCGCAGCTGCTCGGGCGGCGGTGTGCTGGGCGCTGGCCGGCCTCGGGCGGCCCTCGGCGGGCGGGAGCCTGCGCTGTCCCCGAGCTCGGCGCGTCCGTTCCGGTTGCGGCTGCCTGTGGAGGTGGAGAATGGCCCCGTAGGTGACCGAGCTGGGCCCCGCTCGGGCGGGCGGCGGCCCGGGCTGGAGGCGGTAAAGCAGCCCTGCGGCGTGGCTGTGCCGGTCGGTCAGGGCGCGGGCTGCGCGGGGGACGGGGCAGCCGGTTAGCCGCTCTGGTGGGCTGAGCTCCCAGCTCGCCCTCTTCAGGGTCTCCGAGCGTGAAGCTGGTCCTTTCTAGCTCTTTAATCTTTTAGCCATTGATTTTTCCTATTAATCAGGGTTTTTTAAACCTCGAATCACTTAAAAACTTGAATTAGTTGAACTCAACTGTGTCTGTAAAGCTATTGCTGTTGATTGCAACAAATACTCATTCCCGTGTCTAGCTAGAAAAGTCCCCAAGCTAGTATCTTGACTTCACAGCCTCTGTTTTAGAAGAATACTTGCAGCCTGACTACTTGCTTATTTTAAATAATATAGTTGACCTGTGGGGTTTAGATGTAAGCTACTGTGGTAATAAATCAGAAGCGTACCTTGGAATGAGATTCTGAAGTCTTGTATTTAAGATATCAATTAAATAAAGTAAAAATTCAGTCTGTCCTGCCTTCAGCCGTATCCATATCATTTTTTTTTAGCTGCTGTTGGATTTTTTGTTTTGTTTTGTGACTCCATCACGTATGTAAAACTAGAAATCCTTTAAAATTTCTTATATTCTAAGTATATTTAGGTGAGGAATACAAAGATTCTCTCTGAAAGTCTTGCTTAGGCAGTTCCTGAGTGTGGGGCTGAAATCTCAACAGCTGTTAGTAATCTCGTCTGGGTTATGCTGCTGCTGGTGGGGGAAGGATGGAGACCGCAAGGGAAACGGTGCATTAGTAGACAGCATATGGCAAAACAGTGCTGTGTCATTCCTCCAAGTCCAGATGGTGTGCGCATATTTTTAGAAGGAATGGAGGGGAAGAAAAAAAAAAAAGCTGACCAATTTTTTTTTTTTTGGTAGCCACGAAGAACTTCATACATTTCAAATCAGGCTGCAAAGTGATTCCTTCAGATGAGATTTATATGGTGCAATTGTTTAAGCTATGGCCCAACAACCATTTGATGCTAGTCCAGAATATTTTATGTGAGCCTGGCTGAGATGTAGCACGGACTAAATCCTTGTGTAGTTCTGAAAGTCACGATACTGGTACATGCAGATGCCACAAACTAGGAGAGTTTATTTGCTCACCATAGTTATGTACCAGGTGATAGACCTGGAGAGGAGCCACGGCCTGTGCTGGGTCAGTGCAGAGGACTGTTACCCTGGGAAATGTTAAGGGGAGAAGTACTATTTCACTCTTCTGAGATGAAATTCAGCTTTGTAACAGCTGATGTATTAGTTTAGGCTCAAAGAATGAGTAATTGTTTCTTAGGGGCAGGTGTGGGCCTTGCTGAGCTTTTCACAGCTGTGTAAAAATCTGACTCAGAAGGAAAGAAGATTGATGAAAGCTATTTGCTTCTCCTTTCCTTCTGGGATGAGAGCTGAGAAAAAGCATGGATAGAGAAGCGGGTGCTGGGGATGCAGAGGTGTTGGTGCACTGCTTTATCCTGCACTGGTTGTGGTTGAAACTTTGGAAAGCAAATCCATGAGGGGGTGAACTGGGGTAGTTTGGTGCCATACTGGGTCCCAGGCCTTCGTGTATTGACCGTAGGGAGTACCAGCAGAACTTCTATGGAAGTTGGTGTGGGTGGCGATGTGGCTCTCTGATGTGAGCTTTGGGAGGTATTCACCAGTGTCATGGTAACCTGTGTGTGTCCCAGACATTTCTCATGGGGTCTCAGATTGAGAGTTCTTAGTTTCTGGAGAGTCCTCTGTACTTTATTAGTGCCCTCCTTCA
This sequence comes from Phoenicopterus ruber ruber, assembly GCA_009819775.1. Classification (NCBI taxonomy): domain Eukaryota; kingdom Metazoa; phylum Chordata; class Aves; order Phoenicopteriformes; family Phoenicopteridae; genus Phoenicopterus; species Phoenicopterus ruber. The sequence goes on from CM020221.1 coordinate 7,106,207, forward strand.
TGGTGGTGTCTAGTCATCATCTGTGTGCTCACTGTGTGACTTAGTTGTCTTAAACACTGACAAATTCAGTAGAACGTGTATTTGTCCTGCTTTGCCTGATTACACAAGCCTGGGGTCTTATCATCTTGGGGGGGATCCCACCTCTTTTATTACCTGAGGAAAATGAGAAACTGTGTATGTGGGCTTTGTGTCTTGCTGGCTCTTGATGTAGGGCAGAAGAAGCTTCTGTACGGCTTTAGGTCCCATTTTAAAAAGAAGAATTTGCTGTCTATCACAGAAGAGGTGGGAAATAGAACGAGAGGCTTATACCGCTGGAGGGGTCTGATAGCCTCTGGGGTTTTATAATGGTGTTCTGGGGTGGCTGGGAACCAGCTCCATTTCAGATGCCCTGTAGCAGAGCGGCTGTGGGCAAGTTGCTGTGCTGGTGCTGAGTGTGGCTAATGGACTGGAGCTGCTTTTCCTTTAGGGTAACAAAGGGGAGTGGTTTGGAAGGAGAAACGCCCTGTGAGCAGATGGAACAGCAGCTGAAACATTATGTATCTTTATGTTATGGCATCAGGTCTTCAAAACCAATAAAACCCACTCCTGCAAAGCTGGGAGGGAACGGGTGGTGACTGTGTAGTGAGCTCTGCCTCTTGTGACTGCTACGAAGGGTCACTTTCCCATGTCAAAGGCAGCTAATGGCAGAGTGAGTCTCAAGTAAAGGAGAAAATGGTGCGCATTACCCCTTTCATGGGTTCGGGATTTCTCAGGTACTTGTGTTGTGGGGAAATTAGCTCCCTCTTGTTTCTAGCCTGTTCAGAGGCTTGAGGGAGAGCAGTTGCCAGTACTTTCCTACCAGCTGAAATACTGAACTTGTAAATTCAACTTACTGTGCTATGAGTTTCAGTCATTTGCTTATAGATCCATCCCCAGAGCACTTGTTTTGAGTTCAGATGTACTATAAAACTGAAAACTGACATGATCCTGTTAATTCCAGAGGTAGTTGGGACACTTGCTCAGTGTTGAAAAAGCTTCACTCATCACTGACTTGCAATGTATTTGTGATACAACCCTGCAATACAGTGACAACACTCTGTTTTTTTATGTGTCAGAAATATTTGGTTTGGCCAGGGATGGCCACATAACAAGGAAATGTGTATCAGAATCATCAGTGGCATCTGGCACACCTTTGGGAGACAGCAAACTAGCTGTGGTCTTTCACCTTAATTACCTGCTGGTTTGGTGTGGATTGACCCATCTGAAGTGGCAAGTGAGGAATAATGCACATATATAAATGTTTGTTTTCTCTGAAAGTAGGTGGGAAAAAGTTGACTTCCCAGAAGTTTTTATAATACCTTAAAAACCCCCATTCCTTCAAAAAAAGTGTGATGCAGAATTCTAGTGACTTGACAGGCAAGTCTATCTTACTTCATAGTTTTGAATGAGAAGAGTACGTGGCTGTGCCATCAGGCAGGGCGTGATCCTTGGGTAGTGTACCACAGCTGTCTGACTTTCAGCTCACGGCCTGAAACAGTCAAGTATTGGGATATTGTCCTTTTTCGCTTCTGGTGTTACCTGAATTTTATATCAGCCAGAAGTGAAAAAACCACTTTTTTTTTTAAACCCTTTTCAAGATGGCCAAAGAAGTAATGAGATTGAATTTCTGAATTAAAATATTTCAGATATTTTCCGGAGTTTAGAGTTTATTTTAGTAGAGATCACTGTAAAAAGTGGAATGGTAATTTATAAGCTTTGTTCAGTTAGGCCTCTCAATGGCCATATGAGGAGACCATATGTTATTATCCCATAAATGACACTCTGAGGCACATAAATTTTTAGTAATTTTCAGATGCTATGGTGAGTTAATGTTACTACTCAGTTTGGAATTTGCATGTATAATGGATATAGTGAATCTGTTACATCCTGTGTTTTACCATTGTAATGGCTGCATATAAATAAAGCTTAGCGTTTGCTATCACAACTGTGAATTAAGTAGAGCTTGTTAAAAATTGAGGATATTGTTAGTTGGATTTTTTAGTCCCTTGTTTGTTTTTTTTCATATCTAGGAATGCGACATCCAAGAGAAGATTAACTTTGAAATCCGCATGCGAGAAGGCATCTGTAAACTACTTGCAGTGAGCACGCAAAAAGACCAACTCTTGCAGGCGGTTAAAAACCTGATTGTCTGCAATGCTCGTATACGTGCGTACAGGACAGAGCTACAGAACCAAAAAGAAGAGCCAGTCTCATGCAGAGCCGAAGAACGGTGAGTAACAGCTCAAGTTCAAATGGAGCATTATGAAGCAGGCTTTTTCTTACGTGAATTCTTAGCAGCCTGTCTAGAGAAGTGGATTTAAACCTTTCCTTCTGTCTACCCCCATACAAACATACATTACTGCTGCTGTAAAACATTGCTTTATAAGAGCATTCCAGTATCTTCTTTTTACTTTAGAAAATTATATCAAGTCATATTTTTCTGGGTAGATTTTATTATTGACATTAAACTAGAATTCAGTATCTGACTATCAGGTAACAAAATAGACATATTTTCTTGATTACCTTTAGCGTACAAAAAGGTACCTAACCAAGTCTGAAGGAACAAAACTATTCAAGTTGGACTACTACTTTCCATGCTTTCTAGTGTTATTAAGAGCCCTTTAATGATGGAATCATCATGGTTAGTTGGTACCCTCTGCTGGCCACTTTTATTTACTACAGCAAAGTAATAAAAAAATACAACAATAAATATGAAGAAAAATCAGTTTAGTTGAAAATATTCTCACATTATAACTCGCGAGTGAGCTAAAGTATATGTGGTTTATTTGAATAATGTTATAATTTTTTGCCTAATGGAATACATTTTGAGTGCAATGTTGAGAATCGTGGTACAGAGACACTATTGCTCTCAGGTAATTACTTTAATAAAATATTATATTGCAATTTAACATAGAAAATCTTCACGTACATGCTTAGCTCCAGTTAATTGTATCTATAGGAACAGTCCTGCTACTTTTTGCTCTCAGAAGTGTGATCTTATAGGAGAAATTTATTGAAGGAAAGAACTGCATTTTCTGACTACATCAATGATTATGGTGAAAGCTGATTTTGAAAACTAGCACTTATAACTTGCGGTATTCTGTAATTATTGCCGTTGTATTGCTTTTTCCTACTATGATGAAGACCTTTATAGTGATTCATCTTCTATTTATGTTTTTAACTGGAATAATATCAAGTATGTATCTATGCTGATTTACTTAACTCCTGGTCTTTGACGTCAGTGGCCACGGAATGGTGATGGCACATGTTCAGAACAGGGCAGAGATACTCGGAGATACATCTGAAGAGCTGTATTGCTTTCTTACAGCCATAGTCGGCTCTATTGTTTACTTGATTTGCGTCTGTCACGCGTTGCTTAGAGTTCTGTCTTAAGGGGTCCTTTGAATTGTCCGCGGAGGTCATTAGAAGAGATGCATGCTATAGAGTTATTTCTCTACCATTTAGATCGTGTCTTTGACAGTTGATAGTGCGTTTGCAGTTCTTTTTTCAGTATTTGTTTAAAGTGTAATCTAGATAAGATGATGATGGGCGAGAGAGAAAATTCTAGGGTTTTCAAGTGAATTTTGTCCCTGTTTCTTGTTACATGGGTCTGTAATCTTTGAGTTCTGAAGATATTATAACTGCCTCTGGAAGTCAGGATATTGGTAGCAGCTAGAAATTTTCATTTCACCTTATTTGTTTAGGAGTTTATGAGCAGTGGCAGATGTAAGGAGAGCACTCTGTTGTTACTCATTATCTACAGATTGTTTTGATTCAATTTAAGGTTGACCTTGAGACCTACACTCTGGCTACTTAGCAAACTGCCTGCCTGCATGTAAAATCACAGTATTAACAATGCAATGTTTTGTAATTGGTCTCTATTAACAGAGGAGGAGGCAATTCTCTAACCAATAATAGAACCGATAAATTAAGTTGCTTATTCATTGATGTGTACAGAAGGGGAAAAGTTGATAACATATTTGATTCTGTTGGAGCTGGAAAAGACAAAGATGATGAATCTACTTGTCTTTTAATACCCAGGTTAAATAAGCTTTGGAGTAAAATCTTCTAGGGAATTAAGAAAATTGATGGTGTACCTTCCTTCCAGATTATCCTCAAGAATCTAATGACTCATGTCTTAAATCAGAGATACCAAATTTAACTTTAAAGAAAAGCGTTTGGAATGAGCTGTAATATGAAAACCCTGACACTTCTTAATGTTTAAAGGGTTGAGTTTTAGAAGTCTAAATGCACAGATCTCAAACCTTGTTTTTCTTTTCTTTTTGGCAGGTCTTCAGAAAATGGGACAAAAGACCGGGTTGCGTGCAGAGCAAAGGTTGCTATATCAGGTAAGTGACTGGGTGGTCACTTAATTATAAGTGACTGTCCAGTCAATTAGCTCCTATAATACCAATTATACAAACAAGATGGTATTTTTAAAGCATGTATGTGGTTCAGGGGCGTAAATCCTCTTGTGCTTCAAGGGGACTTGTGCTTTTAAGTCATACGCATGCTTTTGAAGATACTACTTAGTATTTCTATTTTATTTTCAGGGACTTTCACAGTGGGAAATACGTTTTTTCTGTTTGTCACTAAACACTGAATACATTTCAAAGCTAAGTAAGTGTAAATGTGCTGATAACTTTTTTTTCTCCCCACAAAGATAAACTTTGATGTGATCACACAGGGTATGTCTAACGAATTGAGGGCAGAATTATAACTAGTATGCAAATATTATTTAGTTTATGCAGATTACATTACTGCAGCAAAGGTTTAGTGGTATGGCTTCAATGCAAACTAGTAACAAGAATATTTAACAGTGATTTCCAGTAGGCTGGTCCACTGTTTCCTAGCCTGTTCTCAAACTTCAGCACTATGAATTTATCATTTTGTTTGCCTACACCAATAGTGGATGTTAGTACATTCAGCAGGGCTGTAGTTGTTCGTTGTGGCTATTCTGCTAGCTTTGCTAACAGATCTGTTTGTGCTCCCTGAGCTGCTTCGTTAAAAATAAAATAGTGTAGAAGGGCTCACTGCTTAAACTGTTTAAGTTAATTCTGCATATTTTGACATATCTTTAAGCAAGGTAACTTTTAGTGGAGGAAGAGTGATGAGCACATGGTTCAATAATGTTTTCTGCCAGCACAGCTGTTTGCAGAATGTGTATCTGTCTTTCCTCCTTATGGTATTTGGATGAAAGCATCTGTTTGCCTGTCTGTGCTGTGGTTGCACCTTTCTTCGGATTTATGGAATTATTGACAGTGAAGGCTTTAGGATCATATAATACACTTTTTTTTACCTTTAGAACATCAGAATTGTGTAAGGCCTCTATTTTTAGTATGAAAAATTTGTTTAGGATATGAAACATTTAGCTAGTTTCTTTTGATATGTCATGGTTTAACCCCAGCTGGTAACCAAATACCACGCAGCTGCTCGCTCACTCCCCAGTGGAGTGGGTAGGAGAATCGGAAAGAAAGGGAAACTTGTGGGTTGAGATAAAGACAGTTCACCAGGACAGCAAGGAAAAAGATAATAATAATTATATATTAATAATAAAATATAATGGTAATAGAATATATAAAATGAATGATGCACAATTTCTCACCACCCAATGACCGATACGGCCCATCCCGAGCAGCGATCATGGAGTGAAACCGAGAGCAATCTCGGAACGAACAGTGATTTCCTCAGCAGTGATCTTGGAACAGCAAGTTCCAGAGAGAGCAAGTGAGGGAATGAACGGCCGAACGAACGAAAAGGCTCCTCGGCCAACTGGCCGACCCCCACTTATATACTGGGCATGACGTCTATGGCATGGAATACTCTCTTTGGCCAGTTTGTGTCAACTGTACTGACTATACCCCTCCCAGCTTTTTGCACCTGCACATTAGCAAAACCTGGGAAGCTGGAAAACATCCTTGATAGCTTAGCAGCAGCTAATAACATCAGTGTATTATCAACATTCTTCACATACCAAATCCCATACTAAACCCAAAACACAGTAGCTACTGGGAAGAAAATTAGCTCCATCCCGGCCGAAACCAGGACATGATAGGACAAGAGAATAGAAGGCTGAAATACGCGACTTCCTATTATGCGCAATCTGTTAATGATTCTGTCCTGTTACTGTCATAGTGGTTCTCGAACTGGAGGTTATGATCCTCAGAAGTATGGCACAGATCGAGGAGAAGCAAAAGAGGCATCAACTACCTCATTGTGAACTCAAGTCTGTGAGCGCTGGGATGCTGCTATGCCTCACCCCTCTTCAAACACTTGTGTCAGAAAGCCTAGCCAGGTCCAGTTTACAGCAGGAAAGCCTAATGGTTGTTCTTGGCCTCTGCTGGGAGATTATGCCGTGTATAGATCATCTGTTATTAACTCCTTATTTTCCACTGTGTGTGCCTGAGCAGCGGAGAACTGGGGTACGTGAGAAGTAATTGTGGGGACAGGCTTATTTGTGCTTGGCAAGGGCAGGAGCCTCTGGGCAAGATACATGATCGGGAGATCTTGAGATGACATTAATACATGCCTCCCTGGTTCCTCCTTGCGTTGTCCTCTGACCCACTACCCTGTGTCCATTTAGCATGCCAAATCAGGTCCTGTCTGCTTCCACAGCTGCAGTATGTTCACATCTGTAATGTCCCATTATTCTTCTTTCCCTGTCTTTCCCAATCCTTGTGTAGAAAATCGGGCATGCTGCATTTCTTCTCTCTTGTGTGCGACCTTCAGGGGATTTGCAGCTGGAGCTGCCCTGCGTGTTTGGAAGGCACACGTGCGTGTGCATGTGCTTGCCTTGTTGAGAATGCAGTTGCAAATACAAGCGCCGTGAATCAGGAGATGTCGTGACTGAATTGGCAGGGAGAGGCTGGAAATGAGGAGTGACTGGTAGTCCGTGTAATATGACAGGGCATGTAATTTAAGAACTGAAGATATAGAATGGATTTTTTAGGGGAAAGTAATCTATCCACTTGTAAATGTATTAGCGTATCATATGGCTAGTATATGCCAGAAGCTTAGACTATTACCAAAAAAAAAATGCGATCATGTGGCCAACACCAAAAGTTCAGGAACAGCTTTGCAGGAGTACGGAGGAATGTACTCCTACAGAAGGCAACTGTACGTCAGATACTGTGTGGGGAGTGCGTTCCTTAATCTAAAGATTTTCACAGTTCTATTATTTTTACTTATGTATCCCCCATGTGTGTGAATAAATTATGTAATTTATGTTTTCTTACCAATCAATTATTTCGTCAGAAGACAATCCATTAAATGTCGATTAAAAAGCATAATAATAATTTAAAGTAATTTTATAAAGGAATCATTGGCTTTAAATCTGATTAATTGTAGTGCTTGAATCTATCCAATTTGAATCCACACGGATTTACAGCTAACAGTAACTGAAATTAAGGTGTGTGAAAATTGATCTTTGTTTTTGATAAATGGCAGCTCTTTTAATCCAAGAATGAATTGAAAACTGATTTACAAGTATCATGTTAAACTTGTTCTAGCGACTGACTATCTATATCCTGATGATTTTCTGACTAAGGTGTAAATTTTTCAGCTAGCATGATATTGAAAGTGGCATACAGAAGTAATCTTTAATCTAGTACTCTAATTGTTAACAAGGCCTATTGAGCCCATTAAAATTGTCATTCAGAGTTTGCTATGATTAAGGATGCAGAAAGGCTTTTATTGTAACTCTATTTTCACATATTTATGTAAATTTAAGACCTTTGTCTTTTAGGAAAGAAACATTCTGTGCTTTGTCTCTGACAGAGATAATATTTATGTATATATATTTAAAATTTTAGAGACTTTGTAACTGTTTTAATGAAACTATTTCTGTTTGCTTATTTAGAAAAAATAACTTTTTAGAACTGCTTACTATGCAAATGCATCTTTAGAAGTGAAAGGCAGTTTCAGAACATGGTGACATATTGATTTTTAGGAAGTTGTGGCAGACTAAAGCTGTATACTGGCAGTTCACTGTTGAAAACTCATTAGTTTTCACGAACACTTAAAAATAGATGAATGTGCAAGTTTCAAAACTGAAATAGTATGTATAATAACATGTAAGTTAATTTTGATTATATTATGGGACATTTAAATTTTTCATTTAATATAACTTCTGAAACAGAGTGACTATATGGAGTTTCACTTAAATCAACAAGAAGTTTTGTGGGTAAAACCCTGTAGGAGTACATGACTATGAATATATCGCCAAAATGCTGCTACTATTTTGCATCTTAGCGTACTATATGCGGATTTTTCCATCGGCCTCATATGAGGATCAACACTGGAGTCAGCAAAGCTCCTTGATAACAATGTTGAAGATTGTAATCAAAAGACAATTGAGCTAGTGCTGTTCACTGCTGCCATCATGTGTCACTTAATATATTGCATATACTTTGAAACAACACCGTGTTGTGCTTAAGAAACCAACTTTGGATTTATAAAGCCCCCACTGCATTTGTCTTTTAACACGGGTCTAATAAGAAATGTTATGTCTAAACTTGAGTCCTCAAAACTGGAGGAAAATGTCACTTGGTACTGTGTTGGATTGAGTAGATAAATTGGACAATCTGGTAAAGAAAATACTTTCCTAATATTAAAATGACAGGCGTGACTTAAAATAATGGTTCTGTAATCGCCTCTCTACTATGGTTCTGAAGTAGAAGGATATTTTTTTGAGTTAAAAAAAAAAAAGGATTTCTAAACTCTTTTTATGCCAACTAAGACAATTCTAGCTAGGAATGTGATTACAAGTGATATTTTCTCTCTGTGGTTAGCAAAACAAGACTTAAGTGTTTGCAGTGTAAGTATCTCAGTCTTTCCATTAAAACAGGAAGTTTTTCTTCTTGCAGTTGGATGAGTGGTTTCCAGCACAAGGCAAGCAGAGTTTCAGTTTACATCTGTGCATAATAATGGGCTCAGAGCCTCCGAGTTCTGAGAATACCTCTCAGAACTATGTTACCCAGCCGCTCTGAAATGTTATTTCAGGTACTTTCAAATGAGATTTAAAATATTCTTTATCCTAGTATAATTTCTAAAAGAAAATGATGCTTCAAATTGAACTAATTGATGAATTTTCTTTTGACATGGATAATAAAACTGAAATAGTTATGCTGTTCTTTGGGTAGAAGGTCCTGTTACCTCCAGAACATCAGGAAAGGAAACAAGAAACTTTTTGTAATTTGTTTTGATCGCAGATCTACAGTATTGGCTATAACTTAATTTCCCCACTTTTTTTTTTTCCTTTAGATATTCGAATACCGTTAATGTGGAAAGACTCTGATCACTTCAGCAATAAAGAAAGTATGTAAGATGTAATGAACTATTGTGATAAGCAGTTGCTTATGCCTGTAAATTTAAACTAGATGGGGAAGTCCATACTCATTTCAAGCCGTTCTTTGACCTTTGCGTAGGTCCGTATTTTACTGTTTGTTGCATAGTTGCTCTTAACTTGAAGTTGTTGGTTGTAGGAAGTTGATTTAGTTCAGTCTTGTGGCTCTGTATGTTTAAACCCTAGTCTCTAAAAAGTCCTCCTGAGGAGAAATTCAGAGGAAGCAACAGAAAAGTGTTGTCATTAAATGGATAGCTGAGAAAGTTCTCATTAAGCGTGTTGTTCTATCATGTCTTGTCTACACGTGAGAGAGTATATTGGAGGCTGTTTCCAGTGAGAAATTTAAATGAAAGTTGTCTGTTGGTGTTGAGTGGATTATTGGATAGTCTTCAAGTACATGCATTTTGCTGTGTCATGGAGATTAACCCTAAATCTGTTCCAGCTGTCACCTGGCATTGATTTCACTTTGATTTTCAATAGGGTCAGAGGGGCTAAGCGTAGCAAAATAGTCTAATCCTATATAGTACATTCATAAACTGATACAGGCTTTGGATCAAATGTTGGGGTTTTTTTGTTTAAAATCAGTTTTAGTAAACAAAATTACATTTTTACTAACATTTCTGAAGTTGCTAGCACAAACTACCCCTGATTATCAGGAAAAAAAAAGTTGAGCAGAGGTAGGCATTTTTCCCTCTGTGAATGTTTTTCTACCTACACAGCAGCTTTGATAGTTCAGTTATCATAAAATCCTATGATATAAAATTTATGGTGGGAACAATTTGAGGGCAATTCCTTAGAGGTCTGAATTACCATTTCTTCTACTTTTGTTTACTGGAAGCATTTAGTAATGTGTAATATGGCTAATAAAATATTTCTTTGGCTCTCTCCAGAATCACAGCGCTATGCAGTTTTTTGTTTGTTCAGAATGGGAGCTGAGGTTTTTGATACAGAGGTGGCTATTGTGGATAAAGCAATAACAGATATCTGTTTTGAAAATGTAACCATATTGTGAGTATAATTTATTTGTATTGAATGAACTACAAATATTGCTGTTTTCTTTTGAAAGTGGATATATGATTATGAGTAAGATTAGCTGATGTCCACTCAGTTTTTTGTGGGCAAAGGAATCGGTAGAGGTCCTGTTAATTTCAGTGGACGGTGGATCCCCACCTCTGGAAGGTTGGGTTTTGTGCACGTAATGATGCTGGCTGTAGATGAGCCACCTGAACTGTACGACTTCTCATTTTTGCCATGCTGAAGCATTTTTCTTTATATAAAGCAATAAACAAACTTGTAACTCGAGGACAGAGTTAAATTAATACTAAAACCTGAAAGCATTATAGAAGTCTAGGCATGAACGTTGCACCCAGTGTTTTAAGTATTATTCCGTACAGCAGGCTGCGGTCTCTTTTGATGTTTCCCTAAGTCACAGTTCTCTTAAAACCAGACATTCTTTTCCACACCTCATGTTCTGTTACACCTACATGAGCATGTGCTACAGCCACAGTCCTTACAGTTGAAGAATATTAGACAGGAAATTATTCACTTATCTTTAAAGGTAACCTGGAAAAGAGTACAAAGGTCTTCTCGTGTACTTTTTTGTTGCTTTGTAATTTTTAAGAGAGTCCTGAGAGGCACTTAATTTTTTTTTTTTCTTCCCTGCTTTATTTTTTGTATTACCAATTTAGTTTCAGTCTCCCGAGGAAGACTGACTGGAAAGCTAGAACTACTGAAAACTTTAAATCGAGATCCTGAAAACTGAGTGCTTGAGAGAGAGTAGATCTTTAAATCAGATTTTAAACTCTCTTAAACCCCTGTTCAAGTTAAGAGTGGGGGCAAAGATTTAAATCTGCTGCTTCAAAGACATGAGGCTTGACCATTATAATTTTCTGTGAAATACTGCAACAAAAGCAGAAAAGGCACTAACTTGCCTTGTATCCTCTGAAATAAAGACAGACTTTTTATAAAGCCTTTGGGATGATTTTGTTATGGGCATGTGTGTAATGACATGATTTGTACCTGAAAGATGAGGTTAGGCTTCTGGTTTGATGACTAAGCTTGAGAACATGAGAATTGGTAGAACTGAAAGCAGAGAAAGCATAGGCTGCGGGCAGAAGGACGCAGCAGTCGGTAGTTGAGTTACGAATGACAAATTTTGTTAGCTGTAAGTGAGATAGGATTTTTTCGGTAATGTGAAGGGGATGGGGTGCGACTAAGATACCTTTAAAACAGTTCAATCTGATTTAGGACCATAGGCATGATAGGTTTTCAATCGTGATTTTTGCGTAACAGTAGAGGGCAGATTTAAGTGTGTTTGAATGTCTTGCCAGTGTATTTCCATAACATGGGTTTTTTTTCAGTTTTTAACCTAAACGTTGAATTTCCTGTTTGCAATTGTTTATGGTTAATTATAACATCCATCTCATGACTTCAGCACTAAGTTACTGCTGTGTACTGTGGTCTTTAGTTCCGTATTAATGTATGTCTTCACCAGAATCTGATGGCATTCCTTCCTTTGATTAGAAATATATGTTATTTAATACATATAGTAGCAGCAGCATTCCTTGGGTGCATTCTCAGTTTATTAACAAATGCTCTGAAATTTTCTCCTCCCCCCCTTCAGTGATGAAGCAAGACCAGATTTCCAGGTGAAGGTTGAAGTGTATAGTTGCTGTACAGAGGAGTCTTTATATGTAACAAACACTCCTAAGAAACTAGCAAAGAAGCTTAAAACATCCCTCGGCAAAGCTACAGGGAAGAAACTCAAAGCTGCTCTGGAAGATGATGACACTGAATCCCTTTTGCCTCCTGACCCGGTCATCCAGTAAGCCATATATATGGACATTCTGTTTTCATCATTTTTAGAATAGAAATAAGCCAAACATATTGTAATTTTTGGGAAAATTGCCAAGAAAGTGATTATTTCTGTACTTACCCAAGTGAAAAAAAATTTACATTTTAAATAGGAAATGAGAAAGTAGGTGTGAATTCCAACCATGTCGCTCAGCCTCGGGGCCTGGTTCTGATCTTGAAACACAAGAGCAGGCTTTATCGTTCTGCTCTACAGCTAGCTAGCTGGTAAATCCACTGTTATTTGCAGACTTTATAATACTTTTAGTTTGATCTCTGGAGGAAATCAAGCTTGTGTGATCAGTCTGTGTCCCTCTGTCCATCTACCTCTCCTCTTCTCCTTTCCCATTTACTCCTCCCCCGTATTATTTTTGCACCTAGCCAGTTTAGCTCATACTTGACAGACAGGTAGAGGTGTCTAAAAGTTACAAGTTGTGTGAAATAAAGAAGTGTGGTATACAGACAGGAGAAACCTCTCTCCTACCCTCTCCCCTAATGAAGCCGACGGAGCTGTTTGTTATGCCTGAGGTGTGTGCTGGGCACATGGGGGCCATTCCACTTGCTGGCTTTTCAGTAAAACTCTGGACTGTCAAAGGCACTTTACAGTTACAAGCTGCTTAACAGGAGTTTTCTTAATTGACTTTAGCACAGAACGTTTTAAAATGACTCACTGTTTTTCAGTGTTCATAGAAATAAGTGCTGTTCCCAGTAATTTACCTGTTTCCTTTTAAAAATGATCTGAAGTCTTTCATGCATTTTTTAATGAAGTTAATTGCCTACTAATATTTCCCAGCTACTTTAATTTCATTGCGATTTAAGCAGGCCAAGTACCTAAATTGTAGATACTAATAATATTGATTTTTAAAATTTTTTTTAAAGAAAGCAATTTTTTCAAGGAATTACTTTTTTTTTGGTGGCTGAACAGTAAAGAATCAGTGCCTAATTCTTGCCAGGTTTTGAGTGTAGTCTTAGTCTAGCTTCATACATCTATTTGCCTGGATTTTAAAAGGAAACGTTCAAGCATGTTCTGTCTTTGTCAAACTGATATTACTGTATACCGGTATTACTGTTTCAATGTAAAATGCACGTCCAAGAGATCTTACCCACACAGCAAAGCAAATTTTATCACTAACTTTTCGGTGTATTCCACCTAATGACAATGTATCTTTCAGTCTGCATCATCTCAGGTGGCTGTGCTTTCCACAGGCTCCAGTTGGGCCATGACACACTGTCGTTAGATACAGTTTGCTTCGGGTATAACCGCTAGCTGACCTGCTGGCCGTACTCGCGTGGATATAGATTGCCTGTCTTTTCAGGAAGAAGCATTGGTAGCCAGTCTAAACAGCTGCCTTCTCCCTTGGGTTTTGCTTTTGGTTTCTCAATGGTAATTGTATTTTTGCTTTCCTCCATTTTGAAGTTTGTTGTTTCTACTGTAAATAATCATCTCACAGTGACTGTTACTTTCTTAACAGAGTTAAATGAACAATGATGTGTTTAATGATGGCTTTGCTAGGTGACTAAAAAAGATTCTTGGAAAGAAATGGGTTATTATAGGCAGAAAAGAAGTTACCAATTTTTTTTCATAGGCTCCTCTTAGGATTTATATTAGTAAGACCTTGGTATGTAGCCCTTATAGAGGGGAAGAGACTGCAAGATTACAAGAGATCTTTCAAGTATTCCCAAAGAATATTACCAGTCTAGTAGGTGAAATTAAACTGCAACAAAAAAGGGAACTTTCTGTATTATATGAACACCCTTTCTCTGTCGATTTCATTTGTACAGGCCTTTTTCTTTTCAGAGCACACATGGGATAAAGTTCTCCATTTTCCAAAGACTCTGTGATCCCTCTGTGTCAAACTTCTTGGCTTCAAAATCTCCTTGGTTAGTGAGGAAGCTGTCAGCCTTGTAACTTCTTGCAAAGGCTTAGTGATAAAGTGCTTTGAATGGTTGCTTATGTTGGTTAACTTCAGTTATACTGATATTCTCTCTAATTATCTCTCTTTTCATTTCTATACAGTCTTTTGCCTGCTTATTTTTTCTCTTGTAGCTTTTTTTTTTTTTTTCCTTACAAAGGAAAATATTTAGTGCAGTTATACTATTGAATTCCAGAGTAACTAGGTTGCTCTTTGGATAAATCATTGGAGAGACTCCCTGAAGTGCCTGTTTATTCACTTGCAGAACTGGCCTACGCATGGCCTTGTTGTTACTGCCTTTTATGTATTGTCCTCCACTGGGCTGCAGACACGGCTTTGGTGTCCTGTGTTTGAATTGGCAAATGCATAGTGATGTTTTGCTAGAAGTACATCGTCTAATCTAATGGCCTCGCTTCTACGGTTGGGTTCTTTTTAGTACCTGAATATTAGATTTGTTTTTACCTTCTATTATTGAAGATCTGATTGAAAGGTGAGCATATTAGATTATTCTTCTTTTTGACTCACAAATCCTCCACTCTATATATCTGGATGACTGAACTAAGATTGGGATTTCTAACACTGGGATTAATATTCAGGAACAGATTTTTGGAATCTGAGATGTATTAATTAATATGCATTGATAGAAAGAGTGATATAGTTATACCTTCCCACGCCAGTGTCTGTGTGGCAACTCTGGTGCCTCTGTCTCTTGATCAGTAAACAGATTTAACAATGAGCCTTTGCCACAGGCGTGTTGTGGAGATGAGCTGATTTTTTTTAATGAAGTTATTACATGGAAAAATACTATAGATATGCAAAGTACTGAATGAGATGCGGCAGGCAGATTATTCTTTGTTCTGCAAAGAAACTGCCATTTAAGGCAGTTAGCTCATTCTGTGAAATGCAGAGGCAAAATGTAGTCAACAGTTCTGATTAGCCAGTTAAATTTGAAAAATATTTGCAGATAAAACTTTTCTAAATTATATTGCAGCTGGCTGAAAGGAATGACTGTTATGTTTTAGAACGAAAATGTTACTGTGAAGCATATTTTAAAAGTGAAGTAGCTATTTTTTTTGGCAAGGTTGTTGTGGTAATTAGTCATGCTTTAGAAAAAAAGTAACTCTAAAATCAGCACAGAAGTTTTATCTGTGAGAAGAAACTGAACTTCTTGGTACAGTTTAAATAGAATGGTAATGTATTGCTCAACTGCATGGTAAAACATAATCAGTGGAGAATCTTTTGTTAGGGAACAGTCTAGCGGGGAATATATACAAATGCTGATGAGTGTTTGTTCGTATTGCCCTCTTGAAATGTTTCACAGCAGTGGTTCTTCGCCCATGATGTTATATTGTATTTAATTTTCTCTTTATTCCCTTGAGATAGATGTAACAGACCTCCCGGCTAGCAAACTTACTGCTTTTCCTCCTCCTCTTTCACTAGGGTTAGGGCTAGGTAGGCATCTGCCTTGTTCCTCTGCGGAGCCAAAGGTTTTAAAACCTTATGTTCCCACTGTGCTACTAGGAAAAATAACATTTGAAAAATATTACAGTAGAAAACTATTTTTCAGTGATGTTAGTTCAGTAGTGTCTTCTCACCTTTTACACCACTAAGCTATCTTACACTGTACTGAAGATATTTTAAGGGTCTTATGCTAGATCCTGTTAGGGAGAGTAGTTAGTGATTTTGAGGGGTTTGTTTTCCTGTGAACTTTGTTTAAACTGCCATTAGCCAGGTGGAATTCCTACTGCGTTGCTGGACTGTAAATCTGTTACTCGGTCTGAAGAGTATTTGGGGGAAAAGGTTAAACATGTACCAAATTTATACTAGTTTATTCCAAGAATTGCATTCCACTTGCACTGTGCTGAATTGTAAATGTGATTTTAAAAATTTTTTTTCCCCTAGGCAAAATCCAAACCAAAGATATAACATTCTGAAACCTCTAAGCACAATAAGTGAGAGTCCTCTATGCTACACAACTAACTATAGGATTTCTTCACAGATTTCTTGTCTGCATGCGAAGAATCAAGCTATTGGATACTGTTAAAAAAATACATATATAAACAACTGGTGTATAAAGTGTAGTCTACACAGGCAAAGCAAAAGAACAGAGCAACATGGAGGAGCAGTATAAAGCCTTTTAATCTTTAACCTGTATTTTCAGATAAAGTTTATGTAATCAGTTGTTCTATTAACTATAGCAATTTTTGAACCTATTACCAAATCTGATTGATTTAGGCCTAGGAATAAAAGCTGCAAAACTATTAGAAGTTACTTGGTGTCTGACGAGAGGAGAGAGATGCTTTTAGCATCCTCAGGCTGCAGAGAGCTTGGGAAGCACAGCCTTTGTGCCTGGGTTTGGCAGTGGCTGGCTCACCAGCAAGTGAGAACCCAGCTTGTTTGTAGTCCGTGGCCGCGCGAGAAGCCTCCTGGCTGGCAGGTCCAAGAGAGGCGGCTATGGAGAGAGCTGAGGGTGCCGAGGTGGTGAGGCCTCGTGGCGTTGGCCTGGACAGCAGGGCCTGGAAGTTGCGGGGTGGGAGGGAACTGGAGGGATGCACAGGGTGGAGGCAGGAGATAAGGATATAGGAAGCGGATAAACAGACCGCGGGACAGTGTTGGTTTACAAGGAAACGCAGAGATACGGGAGTTCTGTGGGAGGAGGTTGGGGAGTGGCAATCTGTGGTCACTGACAGGTGCTGCCTTGCGCCTCGGCCTTTCCTTGTACCCAAAGGTGTTATCTCGGGCATGTCTAGACTCCCTTTAATTACTGCCTGAGCAATGTGAAGCAGAAATGTCTTAAATGTGCCTTTTCTTTCCCATTTAGCGGAGCAAAGTACAGTTTGCTAGCGTATACCACTTTGGGGCTGGAGAGTGCTGAGGACAATTTTAGGACCCACAACCTTACCATTACAGGAAATGGTAAGTACGTATGGTACCAATTTAAGGAAATAAAAAAACAGTAACATTTTGCATTTCTCTCTCTTGTAAACTAAAGAGCTTAAAGAGATTATTTTTCTTGATACTTAATATAGAACAACTTTAATAAAGTATTTAATGGCTATAAAACAGGCATCTGTACACAGCTGAATAAACTATAAGTTGAGTAAAATTTCAAGTCCAGATGAAAATTTAATTCTTTTGGGAGTTTCTTCTGTCATTTGCATCTCAGTCTTATGTGAGTTGTAGCTATATACAACTTATTTCCCCCTCCTCACAAGGAGGGGTATCGGAATGAAGATCAGCTTTTTCCTCTGTCAGAAGGAAAGTAGAAAAATAGCTTCAGTTCAGCTGGGTTGTTTTGGGCCCAGGTTTAACACAGGACGTGGGCATGTGTGCTTGCAGTTTGCGTTGGTCGCTGGACATTAACTCCGGGCCAGCACGCGTTGGCAGCAATCAACCTAGATGCTAACACAGGGCCTATAATTATGCTGCAACTGCAGGTAATGTTTTAAGTAACAGGAGTACAGTTTTTGATACTTTGTCCATTATTTTCTGAAAGGATAGCCCCTCCCGTAAGCCACCCTCTAATTGTTAACTTAAGATGTGGGACTTTCACTGTATTTCACTGTAGCTTCTGGGAACTTTATCTTTTACTTAGGTAAACTTGACCTCAAAGAGAATTTCATTCTTTACGCTTCATTAATTCTGAATAAGTACAGATTTGAAGATTTATGGGGCATTTGTTTCTTGAAGGGTTGGATGAATAATTCTGAGTATCTTTGATATTTGTAAGCCTTTCCTTATTAGTACTTTATACTCTTTCTTCAAATTCCTTTTTCTGTCATTAATTTACATAACTTAGTCTGGTGAGAAATGACATACCTGGATATTTTGGTTCATTACAAGCATTTCTAAAACATGACCAAAGAGAGTCATGTCAATGGAACGTTGTATTACCTGCTTCTAATTACGGAAGAGAGCGAGCCTATTACATAGCAGAGCTGAGCAAGGAGGGATATTGCAATTCATTAGAAACTCCTTGGAATCCTAAATGCTCTTCTAGTGCTGAAGACAGAAATAGATACAAATTCTAAGCCTTAATAAAACGATCTGAAGCAAAGTGCTCATCTGTAAATGTAGCTGTGTGCCACAATGGGATGGGCTCAGGGATCCTACTTAGATGAGGTGGCCAGTGTACTTAACTTTCAAAATTTTTCTAGCTGTGAAATGAGATTTAGAGCTATATTTATGTAAGAACAACTTGTTTTTGCAGAACAATGTCTTCATTTTTACTTGGAATTCTTTTGGAAATTCTTTTTTTTAATTAAAAAAACTTACTGAAGACTAAAAATCAGTTTTAGTCTAATCCTACAGGATGAAACCTCTTTCTTTAAATATAAAAAAATGCTTATTTACATTCATGATCTTAATGTAAAAACGGATGTAGAAAGCTAAATTATATATTTAGGGCAAGTGTTTGGAACTAAGTGTTTGTCTGGTTTTGCCTGGTCTTTTCCCCCAGAGGAATCCTCTTTTTGGCTCCCCCTGTATGGAAACATGTGTTGCCGTTTGGTTGCTCAGCCTTCCTGCATGGCTAGGGATATGATGGCAGGATTTCTTAATCAGCAGGTAAGACGACCTTGCTTGTGTTTACATCCTCTTCTGTTAATAGCTGTCACTAAGAGTCAATTGTTAAAACATTTGCTTTTACCTAAAGTGGTTTCTTGAGAACTGTTATTTTTCACCTGTTCTACCTAGAGCAAGGGGAAAATTCTATCTCACAGCTGCTTTTACAAGCAGTATCTTCAGTGGCTAAGCGTGAAGAAATAAATGTTTCCTTGGCATGCTTATCAATAAAATTTTTTAGGCTCTTACATAAAGATCAAGTATAGTTGTTGCTTCAGAATCGGTTTAGGCTGGTACTTGATGGCAGCAGTCCTAATAATCCTGTGGCTCTCATCCTTGTACGTACCTCTCATTGCGCTAGCACAAGAGTTCATATCACAGCATGGTGAATCCGACTGGTGAACCGAGCCATATTTAAACTCATCCCTTCAAAAATGATTCATGTGAACTCAGTTTACTTCTCTATTTTGGTTCATTGCACAACTAGGCAAATGAGGAGGCGATAGCGGAGGGCCAGAGGGGCTGGGTCATTTGTCAGGAGTGCTGAATTACAGGCTTTGAACTTGTGAAACTATAATGCATTTATGATGGCTGTTCAGAAAATTCGTTTGAGAAAGTGGAAATTCTAGACAAATGTCTTTACTTGGCATTTGTTGAATGTACTGTGTATTTCCAAAGTGAGATACTCTTTCTCTTATTGTATAATTACTGTAGCAATAAAGGTGGTTTCTTTCTTACAGCGGACACCAGTTCTAGATTTCACTCTGTCTGTGTGAACCAGCAGATTCTGTATTGTGCGTGTCACAAGACAATAAATCTGCAAAAACTGTAAACCACCAAAAGACACTTAAAGTATTGCTAACGTTTCAAAAATCAGTGACTCTGAAATGTTCTGCAACAGGGAGTCTTTATTTTAGGAAAGAATTCAGTGTGGCGAAGTTTTGATCACACGGGGCTGATCTGTGTATGCCTTGTAATATGCTCTTAATTTGTGTTTGTATTTGGCAATTTCTGACTATTTCTTCCCTTTAGCAAGTGATAGGAAGCCTCACTAGCTGGAGGAGGCTGTATTGCGTGCTCAGAGGTGGCAAGCTCTTTTGTTATTACTCACCAGAAGAAATTGAGGCTAAACTGGAGCCAGCATTGACAGTTTCCATCAACAAGGTAAAATTGGTTATATGGGGTTTTCTTTGTTTATTTTGGAGGAGGTGGTTTTTGTTTTAAGACGTACCTACAGTCATTTGGGCTCTAAGCTGCTGGTATGCAGAATGCTTTATAGGTAGCATGCAGGTGGGATATGCTTCAGTGAAATTTGCAGTCGCTGAATTTTTAGCAAGAGCATTACATTTCTTAGCTGTGGGCATAAGTTCCTTCTATTGCATTATACAGGTTAACACAGAGGTAAAAAGGAGGATGTTTTTCTTTAGGAAAAGTGTTAACTTGTTATATGACAGTTCAATAAGACAGCCCTTGGAAACACACTGCTTACAGTCCCTTAGCAATCTGGTGGACTTTTGTCCTCGGCAAGGTGGAATTTTAACAAAAGCTTTCTTGTTATTGTGTGCTGTTTGGCCACAGTCTTAATTAGAAGGAGAGCTGGAAAATTGTTCAAAATATTTTAGTGCCTTAAAATAAGCTGCTTTTCTTAATACTGGTTTTGTACAGGGCTCAATAACTTCAGAAGTTCTGTTCTCTAGGATGACATTATTGCTGCTTTTCATACCCTGATTGGAAAGACTGGGTTTAAAACTTAAAATTAAAATGTTACTTATTATTTGGCTAAAGAAACACTAAGTATTTAATTTGAAGTAAGTAAGTGTTCAGTTTAGCAATGTTATTGGAAGGACCTTCTAGAATGGTGAGCACTAGAGTGAAGAGATGCTTTCAAAAAGTGTTTTTGGTGCAGTCATCAAGAGCTAGTATCACGTAAGGATGAGCAGAGGAATTTAATGTTATTTGCAATTGACTGACATAGCTGGATTCATCTTACATAAGTAGACAGACACAACTGGAAACTGTGAAGCACAGGTCGATCTGGATGCTGCTGCTGTACTGCTTGGATGCTTGGTGCCAACACTAATTCTGAAAGAAGCGTTCCTCCCGTCCAGTTGCTTGTTGAGGCTGCTGTGCTGCCTTATGCCAGGGCAGGCGTTAGGGCAGCTGACTGATGAATTGGACAAGGGAACTGATGTGCGTTAAAATTAGCTCATTTTGGGGGAAGGAGGAGGGTTGACTTCAGCTGTGGTTCCCTTATCCAGTTCACTGCATGGCTGCACAAATGCTTGTGTGGTACAAGGAAGGGGCTAGGCTACGACTGGGAATGCGTAGCGAGACAGAATAATAAAGAACTGCTTCTTACAACAGCACTATCGGCTTTTGGTGGCTTTAAAGTTTCTGGAAAATATGACTGCGTTCTCACCTAGAATGAGACTTGTATATAAAGCAAACATTTAAACTAGGGATAACAATGTGACCTGTTTGTGTTAGGACTTCTTTTTTAATGTGCTGAGATTTAAATTGATTCCTTAATTAAAAACACCTTTCTGCTAGTGCCACATCTTTTAACAAAGCCATTTCTTCTTCCAGTTGTTCATACATTTACATTAAATAAATGTTTAGTCTGTGCTATATATTTAAGCAGGTTTACTTGCTTACTGCTTCAGTCACTTTTAATTGCACTAGTCAGCCTTTGCCATAATTCTGCTGTCCAGCTGTTCACAAAATCAGTTAAGAAATGGTAAACTTTAGTAAATTATAGGATAACTAAGTCCATATTCTAAAATGCGACTGTAATATTTTTGAAAATTATCTATCAGGCTACCTCAAATCTTTCCTTGGAGGTCTCTGTTTGGGTCTGTATCCTAGTTCCGTTTTTTCTTTTAAGATAGCCATACTAAGGTATTTTGCTCCTCCAAGTTACCAGTACACTTAGAACATAAAATCCATCTTAATAAGCCTTTGCTGGGAGACTGTCCATACGTTTGCAGAGTATCCCTAAAGCTAACGTGTAGAAGGTACATAAATCATGTATCTTATACCATTTTACAAAAATGTCAAGCTGCTGGAGAATGTAACTGTGAATCCTTCTTCAATTTAAATTAAAACCAGAAAAAAATTGCAATTTAAAACATATTTGGATACTTTACTACTTAAACAGTTTCTCTTGCAAATAACTTAATGCCTGCAGATATTTTTTGATTCCTTTGTCATGAAATTTCTCTTACAGATTAAATGAAATCAAACTAATCATAGGGCTTGTCTGCTACATGTTGTTATAGAAACAGCAATTTCAAAATGCAAGTTGAGATTGAACATCAACTCTAGACGTTCTAACTAAAAATCTCTTCTGGTTGCGTATGTGGCATTTTCATTTGTAATATGAAGCTGATCCTTTACATGTAATTGAAGGATACTTTCTGAAAAGTAATGAAATCATCTGGATTTATGAGAAACTCTCTGGAAAATATTTACACTGATAGCCTTATTTCCCATTCCCTTTGAATTGAGACTTGAAGAAGTCATTAAGACGAGCAAAGTCATTACTTCAACTTCAGATGACTTCACTGCTACTGCTGTTGAGCAAGAATGGTTCTGCAGTTCCTATTATGCAAGTGCTACCATTATTGTTCCAGCTAAATGTGATTATAACGTATTATATTGCACAACTAAGTAGGAAAAGAGAAATGACATTTTTTGTAGCAAAGAAAATTTGCTGGAATCCAATTTGAAGAAGAAATATTTCTTATGGGCCAGTTCCTGAATTTTTTTCAAGTTTTCTTTAGTTTGAAATGAATAATAAAGGTCTTGCCTGCACCTGATCGCTTAGTAAATTGGAGTATGTGCCAGCGGTTCACGTTAGTTGCTCAGTATTGGGAATACATACCCTGCTGTGTCCTGGTCGTAGATTATACAACTTTTTTTGTGCCATGTGTGCCTGAAGCTTGAGGAATTCTGGGATGTCGCTTCGAATTAATGTAGGCCCCCGATTTCCTTCCTGGTGTATTTTGCCAGTGCAATCTTTGATCTTGTGCCATGCAGCACAGCAGGCCCAGAGCTATCTCCATGCTAGTGCTACTCGTTGAGTTGAACAGGATGAGGAACAAGAAGTAGTTGCAGCCGTGGGCTCGGGGTTCATAGACTGGTTGCTAAACAGTGTAGCAGGAGTGAAAGGACAAAATCGAACTGGCACGTCTGCAGACTGTTTCCTTGAATGACAGTCCTTGTTGGAACATCTGTTCTGAGCTAGGTCAGGTAGAGAAATTAGTTGGAAAATGCAGTGATGGCTGCAGCAGCGTAACTTCAGGGGAACCATGCAGTATTTCTAGGGAACCGTGGAATTCACCCTTGGACTGGAGCAGAAGGATATTGATATGAGCTCTTGACAATGAGAACATTTAGGAGCCAGCAATATGAGCAATATGCTCTGTGTGTGTCAGGGAACTCCAGCAGTGGTGAAATGAGAGCAGCCCTGAAAATACCTGTGTTCTCTGTAGTAAGGTCTTTGTCCCACTGGTTGGCTTAGACAAGCCTTCATACATGTGAAAATATTTTGGAAAAGCAGAGAGTAGTTAAGTGACTCCAAATGTCTGGTATCTCGCATCACATTGCTCAGTTTAGTCCTGCAATTGCTTGAAAGAGATTGTGGATGCGGGCAGGGGAAGCAGATCTAATACCCGGATCCCACACGGTGGACCTTATAACACACATGCTCAAATTGAGTGGTTTGGAAACTATGTTTTATGGCTCCCTGGTGCTCCACAGAATGCTGACTGGTCATATAATGCCATCTCCTTCTCCTGGTTTTTAGCAGCTGCATTGCATCAAAGATAGCTAAAATGACATAGAAATCCTAATACTGCTCTTCCGTATTATACTTACACGTTATATTTACCACCCAGTGGCCACAAGGATGTTACGTTAATGCAAGTTCACAAAACAATGACGATGAGAGGAGGAAATATTCATAGCTGATCTGGTGAATTCGGTCTAGTGCATTAATGTGTTTGAAAGCTGTAATTTTAAATTTAACCGTATTTCCCCGCTCGCCTAAAACAAGCCCCGTGGAAATGGTTAACATTACAGCAGAAACCAACACATGAACAGATTATATTTTGTTTCCAGTGTTGTGTTGTTATTGGTTTATGTTTTGGTACTAAAAACATGAAGGAAGTTTGTTATATGTGATTTGGTTTGTTTAATCTTAAAATAGATAGACAGAACTGGATCTTAGGTTATTCAGTATTTTTCTCAAGAACCGTAATTTGTTTTGATGTCTTAAAATGATCTTTACAACCAGTGCTCCTCAGTGTGTCAGGATTGGCTTAGCAGGAAGGTGTTGCACCTCAGCAATAAAAAAGTTCCCTCTCTTTTTTTTTTTTGGCCTGTTTTTGTTTTCTTTTTAGCTTAAAAAAATGAGCTTTCCAGAGAAGTATTATCAGGCAAAGAATTTTTTTGATTTGGGGGGAAAAGTATAGAGGAAGGTTTGTTTTTACATTCCATTAAAAAAAAAAAATATCTATCATTTTCCCTTTTAGTCTTTCCTCACCTTCCAAAAAATAATCTTTTGCATAGAGGATGTAAGAGTGGCTTCAGCTTCCCCAAGAGTCATTTGAGTTCAAGATTCAACTTGGTTTTTCCTGTTCCAATCCACTGATTGTTCTAGTCTTTACAAAATCTGTAGCAGAGTTGGTTCAGTTGTCTGTAAGACTGCAAAAGGTTGAGCGTTATTACATCACGGTACCTTAAGACTCTTTTGTTGTTGTTGTTTTGGGTTTTTGTTTTTGGTTGGGTTTTTTGTTTGGTTTTTTGTTGTTGTTAAGTGGAACTGGGCATGCAGTGTAATTCACCTAAGCTTGGTATATTCATCAGCCCACTACTGTAATGGCATCTTGGATCACTCCTTAAATATTCAAGCATCGGATTTAGGTTGTTGCTTGAGGATTTAGCTGCTTTGAATAATACCATAGTTGTGGGATAAAACCTGCAGCAAACATCATTAAGTAAACTTGTGTGTATGGTATGCTTGAAGTTCTTACCTGTCAAATGTTAATCTATTTGATTTAATTTTTTTGCTGGTATCTATGGTTACCTGAGTTAATGGGATATAGAGCACTTATGGATGAATTACTTCATCTCCTATTTTTAGACAGAAGAATTTAAATGAGCATATCCATCAGATATGCTACAAGCAGCTGTTGGTATTTCAAATGGTTACTTCAGTAATGCATTTAAAATCTGGGGAATGCTCTGCAGAATAATTTTTGGTTTTGTGAGTATCAGAACTAGGCTTATCCCCATGGGATCCCATGTGTAAACTTAATTTCTGTAGGTGTGTATTTGACATCTCTAGCAGATGTTTGACATTTGGTTGAGCTGTGTAAAAAGGAACGTGGTTGATCTGTCCCCGCTGTATTTTGAGGAATGCCCTGAGCTCACCTTTGTGGTCAGATTCACCGTCCATCCAGACAGGAGACGTTCGAACACAACCCTGGCCGTGGTGGTTGGCTTCCTTCAAAACCTGGGGCGCTCCCCATGCCAGGGGACACCCTTGTGCAGCACGAGGGCCCTGCGTGATCTAAATGTGCGTTAGGCAGCCTCGCGTCCTGCCAGGCTCCGGGGCCGGCCAGCTGGAGGGTGCCGGCTGGTTCCCTGGCGCCGAAACTCATTGTCCCGCCAGGATTTGGGATTATGCTGCTCTCCTGGGTATGCCAAAAATCCTTTTAAGAGCAGTGTTGTAATAGGCCATCTCTTGTTCAGTCAGGTTGAATTGTATATGCAAAGATATTCCCAGGGTTTCTGCTTTTACTTTTGTAAATAAAGTAATGTTAATTCTTTTAATTTGTTCATCATGTTGCGATGAGCAGCAATGTTGACCAGTTGTGGTCTGGAAATTTTTTCAGTTGTGTGTTATCAGACTTTTAGTAAAATCTTTCAATATTTTACACATGGAAAAAAAAAAAATCACTCAGTTAAGGGTAAGTGTTTTTTTTAAATTGTAGTAGTGCCATAACAAAGAAACTAGATACCATGAAAATACCACTGAATCCAGTCTAGATGATAAAATCAATTGAACTATATCCCCAAACAGAAGGGGAAACCTTGGCTGTAACAGTGCTGCTGCGTAACCCGAGCGCCTTTCTAACATTAGCTGAAGAAATTTGATAGACTTGTGATATACTTCTCGTATATATTTTTAATTGTTTCTATGTAGCTCTCCCTAATTAAGGCAAAACTAAAATGTCTATTTTGAAATGACAAGTATTAGAGCAAAATTTTTCTTCATGCTGGAAATTTGTTCTAGCAGAACTGTATGAGTAACTGCTACAAATGCTCCTTTTAATGCGGACTAGGTAAGTTTCTTTTTAAATTTCCTGTCACTGTAGTATTAGCCCTGAATGTCCTGATTCACTAAGATGAACATAAAATAGATACAAGTTTAGAATACACTGCATAAACAATGGCCCACGGAAGTACAGCAGGAGACCTAAATAGTAGCTGTAACAGTGTGGTGGTCCAGCTGAAGAGAAAAGGAGCTGCTTGCTGTTATTTCAGATTATCCACTGAACTACTGTGGAGAAGCATAAGCTGTGTGAGACGAGCTGGTGACGGCAGAGGGAGGGGAAACACAGAATGTACATTCTATAGTTCAGAACTAAACTGCAGTAATTCTGCTCCATTCCCTTATTTTTCATATTTATGCCATTTTAATAGTTTTGTAAGAAAATATTTTATAAACAGTTCTTGACATGAGTTCATTTTTTTTTAAATTGGAAATTAACCTGGATTAGATAGAAAAGCCAGATGATACCTCCCTTACGCTGTCATTGGCCATGAGGTGATGCCAGAGTGGAGCGGAAGCAGTAACTCATTGCTACAGTTTGTTGTTCCTAGGAAACCAGAATTCGAGCTGTGGATAAGGACTCCAAGAGAAGAACTAGTAACTTCTCTGTTATCAACCCCGTGTCTGGAGAGGCTGTGATGCAACTTTTTGCTACTGACAGTAGGGAAGAACTTCATAAGTGGATGGAGGCTTTCTGGCAGCACTTTTACGATCTGAGTAAGTAAGCAGGCAGTGCTGGCAGCGTGCCCTCCAAGTGGGGCGTTACGTAACATCAAAGGGATCTTTGAACAATTTGCATTGGAATTGCCTCATAAGCCTTTGTTTGCAACGATGAGAAGAAAAATGTTCTTTGGGATACTATTGGGTGGTGGCCTAAGCCGTTGGAAGGCAAATATTTGACTAAACCAAAGTCCGTGTCTTCGGTCTGGGTTTTTGCAGGCAGCCAGGAGCGGAATATGTCCAGCAACCTCAAAAGAACTTGGTCTCTTTTAGCAGCGTTCTAGATAATTTTTTTTTTTTTAAGGACTGCTAAATTCTCACCATCTCTTCCTCCACTGTCGCAGGAAGAGCCCCCCTCTGCCTGCGCATCCTACCAGTGGTGTGTTGGCTTTGTGAGATCCTGCAAGTAGGAACCCTTTGGGCGTGGAAGCCTTAGTGGGAAGTGGTGAGGATGCTGGATTCATTTGGGGCCTCAGCTAGGACACAGATTCAGCCAGCCCTTGCAAGTAGGCACGTGTATATGGGATTTCCTTGCTCACCAGTATTATGGATGAATTAAATTGCAACTTGTTGCAATAGGATTTACTTGATTCTGTTGATTAATTCTCAGGTTTTGGTACCCCTTGTCACAGGGGAGTATGCTCACCTAGCCACACTCCAATCCAGTCATGCAAGCACACGCTGCTTACTAGATCCTGGTATAAACTGTACCAGAAGCTTTAACAGATGACATAAATGAGATGATAAATTGATACCCTGATCCTTTGGCTAACCTCTGGAACAACACTGTTCTTACCTGAGAGAAGAAACTCGGTTATCGGTGTAAAACAGTATTGAAGTAGTATACTGTGTTGCTTGTTTAACACCAAATATTTATTATAAGAGCTATATAGATTAATCTGTCATCATCTTTTTCCTCTGCTTTTAGTAGTTTGACTCACAGGTTTATTACGAGTAGAGAACAACTGTCAGTTATTATGCTGACAGTGACAAGGTACAGTTGGTTCCTGATAGTCATTTTCATCAGGTTAGAAAACAGAACCAGGCCAATTAATGAAATATCAGTCTTTAGTCAGAGGCCACACCAATAAAATCAGTGAATTGAGGTTGCGGAAACTAGGTATTGTAGTTCGTACTTCTAGTCTTTTTTAGCTCTGATTTACAATGAGAAAAGGCTCTATCAATTAAATAAACACACCAAGCAAAAACTAGGGCATCCTCTTTAAATTAGCTGTAGAGTGGGGTAAAAGAACTGCTTCTTATTCATTATAGATAGAATGCCCATGGATTTTTTGAGACATTTTCCTTAGGTTCAGAAAAAATGGGTCACTTGGCATTTAAATGCCTTTTTTCTTCCCTGGTTCTAAAATTCTCTTAAAAGTAATGTGCTCAGAAAACTTGGAATGATTGGTATGAACAAAGTAATTTTACTGTGTCTTGTTTTCCTTAAGGTCAAAATCTATTAATAGAAAAAGAGGTTTCCTTGTCTGCTAACGGATAAAAGGCAAGTTATCCGCTATTAAAGACAGACCCTTCCTTTACTGTAACATTGTAACATAGTTGTATAACATCCAGCTTGCAGTATATTGGAGGTTGTCCCCAATAACTTCATGAAGCTTCCCTAACCTTTTTTTTTTTTTTAGGGTTTTTTTTATGAATTTATACTGTGTTTGGGGATCTGAAGACAAATTATGATATTTAACCTTCACAGTATAACAGTACTGCTGGGATGCTTAAATTAAAGATAGTAGCTTATGGCCTTTGTGCTAAGAGAGTACAGTTGAAAATACAAATGCATCCTGAGCATTTCTGCTAAACAAAAGTAAACGCTTACTGTTTAGCATTGCTTTGGAGATCGTTTCCTAACACAACCTAATAACTTCAATTTTTTTCAAGCTGAAGTGTTTAAGTTCCAGTCATTGTTCTCTTTTCTCTCTCAGGCCAGTGGAAGCATTGTTGTGAAGAACTTATGAAAATTGAGATTATGTCACCACGGAAACCACCTTTGTTCTTGACAAAAGAAGCGACCTCCGTCTACCATGATATAAGTAAGTGGGATTTGTCTTTTCAAGTTGCAGGGTAACAGAAACAACATTGTCTGTATTCAGATGGCTTCTGGTGTTGATGTTGAAACACTGAGTTTTTCAAGGGCAATTCAGACAATGAAAGAGCAACATAGTTGCAAGCCAAGGAGTTCATATTAAATCTGAATTTGTAATAGCACAAATAATGAATGCATTTTTATACCTTGAGCCAAAAAATCTGCAATCTAGACTGTAACTAGGGAGCCCTGAACACATTCAAAAAAGCTGTCACTAGAAATAAACATTCATCGTAAGAGTAGTAGAAAGCTCAGGAAATGTAAAGGTAAAATAGTCTGGTCTGCAAACCAATAATGTCTTTAACTAGTTGCATGAAATTAATTTGCTGTTCTTAAAGCTATTTAAAGGCTTACCTAGCATAACCTACCTAACTGTTTGGTCTTTGGTAATGATGTTGAAAATATGCTTCGAAAATCTATCTAGCGTGCATTTGAGAATTCTATCTTTACAGAGCAAAATGGTATGCAGCAGGATTATTTTAATAGTTTCATTACAGAAATAACATTTACAGACTAGAAAAAGTAGGTCACTTTGTTTTAATGGATCCAATGCAGTATTGGCTGAGAAACACTGTACAACTATAAAAGCCTGACTGCTTGCTGCTCGAGATTGGAACTGTGAAGATGCTCAAAAAGCCACGCTGGTCATGGAGTTGCCATGCATCAGAGCACTGAACAGTCCAGAGAGTCCTATCTAAGCTATGAATGCAGAGCAGAAAGGCAGTAAAACAACTATATAGAAGTTTTACGAAGGTAACACTGTAGCATAATTCTACTGATACTCAAATACATCCCCGAGGAGCAGAACACAAACTCTGTTTCACTCTTAATATACCAGTGTTTTTTTTCCTGCTTATTTATAGTATTAATAGGTAAACCCCTGTGTTTAAAAATGTGTTGAAAATCATTAACGTGTGGCCTGCAATAGAAAAGATGATGCTGCTGGTTTAGAGGCCAGTATTACTGCAGTATACGTAGAAAACTCAGAGTGATGGATAAGAAAAGGGGCAAGACAGTCTTAAAGCACATAATGATATATGTAAAGATGTCCCATTTTCTGCAGGCTGGAAGCACAAAAATATTTAGTCATAGACTTTTTCATGGGCCCTCTGTGAAACGAAATTTTCAAAGCACTATATAACAAAATATGTTTGATATCTAATACATATAGGTTTCCTAGTAGTACATTATTTTTTCTACTTTTACTTGGAAAGAAATATCAATGCCTACCCTGTTGCATCAATGCCAGCCGTCAGGAAACGAGTTCCCTCCTGTCACCTCAGTTCTCCCTTTGAAAGCACGTGTAATCTTTTCCATTTCATCCATTAATACTCTTAATAGTAGCTCAGACTTCATGAGACATAGTTAATACAGTTTTGTATTCTGAGTAGTAATAACAAAATAGGTAGCAGTAAAATCATTGGTAGTGTTTTAATCCGAGTTAATTGCTGTCCCTTAAAATTACAGGCATTGATTCTCCAGTGAAACACGAAGGCTTAGCTGATATCATACAAAGAAAAATTGAAGAGAGTGATGGTGAGTTCCTGCTTGGCCAGCAAAGAGAGTCTGCATCTTCCTTATGGGCTTCGCTCTTTGATGGATCTCATGAGATGGCTGTACAGAAAAACATGCATCTGGGCCCAAAAGGAGATACTGCAAGTCCTAATGATAGCAGAGGAAAGAAAAGAAGAGCTCCACCTCCACCCTCTGATAAGGCACCGTACAGTGCAAAAGCACAGGTGAACACAGAGCAATTGGGCAAGGAAAACTGGGAGAAGTCTGACCGCACATCTGCTAGTAGCTCTTCCTTTGATTCAAAGTCACCTACAGAAATGCAGCAGTTGCAGACACCCATTGCTGCTCCTCGCAAAACTGGTCCTTGTAGAAAAAGCAGTTTAGCTGGCCATGGGAATCCCATTTCGTTGGTTACCAAGACTGAGTCTGAAACCAAACCGGTACCAACCCCTAGACAGAAATGCATCACAGAAATGCTAGACCCTAGATCACGGCTGCAGCCGTAGACATCGTAATTATCTTAAAGAGTCCCTGGAATTTTAAGTTTCTCAGCCTTCTACTATAACTCTTGAGTAAAAATAGATTTTAGCATATAGCTTGTAAGTATTGAGGCTAAAGTTTTTTTTCTTTTAATCAAGGCATTACTACTAGCCGCAGTCTCAGCTGTACTCGTTACCGCTAACATCTAAATAATTGCCCTAGTAGTTATCGCTATCTGAAATAACGGTGCCACTTCTGAAAAGTGGCTCAGTACTTTCCCCTTGAAAAACTGGCAGCATCAGGGTAAGTCAGTGTCCCTGCAGCAGGGACGTTACCATTGCCTGCCTCAGCTTAGCCCATCTGCAGCTCCGCAGACTAGTTCAAGTGGGAACTTCGCACGTACTCAGCACAGATCTTGCAAAGCTAATTTTCTTGGGCTCCATGCTTGTCTTCA
Organism: Phoenicopterus ruber ruber; assembly: GCA_009819775.1. Lineage (NCBI taxonomy): Eukaryota > Metazoa > Chordata > Aves > Phoenicopteriformes > Phoenicopteridae > Phoenicopterus > Phoenicopterus ruber. The sequence continues at coordinate 7,137,503 of CM020221.1, forward strand.
CCTAAAATATTCTCTCTCCCTCACTGTTTGGGAACCACTGCTTATAAGTTAAGGTATTATGAAGTAGTTGTGCTCTTCTGAATGGCTCTGTAACTCCGTATGAATTTCTGAAGCAGTTCTGTCCATTTAGCGTGGGATCTCCTAAGTTCTTGCTGGTGCATGCGCTGACCCAATGGACTAGGATTATCTGTGTATGAGCAAGAATGTGATCCGTCACCGCTGCTTACTTTGGACTAACACGAGCATTTAAAAGCAGTACTGTCTATGAACACCTACTCAGGATTTCATTTTTATGGTGTTTTTTTCTGACGAATGGGGCTCTGTAGCACAGCTTCTTCGTGGAGCCTCTCAGCTGTTCCTGGTAGATAGCTGGTCTGTAAACATGGCAGTGTTACCAGTAAACAAATAGGTGTTTTCACCAGTCGTTCTTTCTGAAATAACAGAGAATAACTACTTGAGGTGAAAATATCGAACTTTGATATTCTTCCATCAGACTCTTCAATAATTTTCTAAGAAGCATAGGTTGTTAGGGTTCCTGTGGCACCTGCAAAACATCTATTGCTTATGGAAAAGATTCTGTTCTCCTGAACCCACAGCTTAAATATCCAGCCCTTTCCTTGGTTGATGCATTTATCTCAGATGCTGGAACTTATCCAAGAGCAAAGGTCTGCTTGCAGACCTCCCTCTAGAGCCTTGCTATTCAGACCTGTGTTGAAAGAGTCATACCAGCAGCTGTATACATACAGTTCATTAATTTTTTTTCTTCTAAAGTGTGGATGGCTTTGGGAGCTTCTCCATTTCTCCAGAAGATAGTGTGTGCATGGTTGGTTTGTTTGGTTTATCATCTTTTTTTTTTTTGTCTTCTGCTAAGCCTTTGGCTGCACAGCTGTAAAGGTATCTGCAGAACTCCCTCAGTAGCGCACTGGCCATTTGGGATGGGGCTCGAGAGGCGGGTTTCATTTACAAATCCTTTTGCAGGATTAAGCCTTTAGAATGTTTCTAGAATGTCCTTGTTCATTCTTCATTTAATCACATTCCATTTTCCCTCTGAAACAACCATAATCATTCTTACAATAAATCATGCTGTTACTTAAGTGGATGGTTTGTGAATGGTGTATAAATAGGAACAGAAAAACTGAAGAATAACGACATGATTATGTAAATTAGACACAGTTGACTAAGTGGACTGTGGAACTCTGAACAAGAAATAGGAAAAATAAACAGGGGGGAAAAAAAGCCTGTTTTCCAAAATGCAGCTGCAGTTTATTTAGCTTTAAATCTAGCCTTAAATGTTACTGTGCTCTGGAAAGAAAGAATACCTTTTTCTTGGTAACCCTCTTCCATTTAGTTTGTTATATTTCAAAATAAGTCTCATAAATATATAAGGCAAGAAGGCACCATAATGAGGATTTATTTTTAAATTCAACAGGCCATTGAATTTCAACGAGCAGTTTCTCTATTAAATTCAGTGGCTTTGTTTTGAACTGCAACATACATATTTTAGGAAGGCATTTAATATTAATTTAAAGTCTTCAAGTGATGAGAATTCACTCGTACCTCCTGTTGCAACACTTAATTACCCCAGGTACATTTTCCACTTGATTTTCTATTTGCATTTCTAGCTCCACCTTAAGTTATTTTGGTCTTTTTATGTCTTTGATTGCTTATATTGATCTCTGTAGTATCAGCTTTTCTAATTGCTTGTGTGTAGTTATAAATCATGATTATGTCCCTTTTAACCTTTTCTCTGATGAGATGTACTGAATTCCTTAACTTCCTTATGGCAATGAATGTTATCCAAGACTAATTAATCTTCACATTCTTCTCTGTACCTCTCAGGTATTGAAATATTTTTAAGTGTGACATCTGAATTAGATGCCACATGTCAATAGTGATCCATCAGGACTATATAGAGACATAACGTGATCCTCTTACTCTGATTAATATCTCCCTCCCCTCTTTCCTCAAAAATTGCATTATCCTTTTTTTGTGGAAGCAGTGCCTTGGATGCTGACTTTTATGGCTCAAGTCCTCTTCAGAGTCTTTTTCAAGAACGCGGTACATCATCCTCTTATTATCCTACCTTATTTTTTCTTAGAAATACACACTGTATTTTACCGGCATTAAAATACTGCTCATGAAGTGATCCAGATTGCTCTGTAGAAGTGACCTGTCCGCATTCTTTACTACTCCAGCAGTCTGCATGTCCTTTGCAAATTTATTGCAAGTGATTTTTACAGTTTCTTCCAGATCATTGATTTTTTAAAATTGAATGCAAGGCAAGGTTTGTAGAGAGAGGCGATAAGTTTTTATTACATCAGTGACATGGGTAGGGGGGCGGGGAAAAGCAAACAGACAGGCCATTGAGTTCGTGCCCCTTTTTTCCCCAGAGCCTTTAAAAAATTGAGTAAGATGGAAAACAACTATACTTCTTGCTGATTCCCTATTAATACTGCATTTTGAAATTAGTTTTCTGTCTTCAACATAACATTCTATATTGATTTGATCTAGTAGTGATATTTTAAAGAAAATGATGTCTTTATCTGGTTTTCACTAGGTGACTTGGGGTTCTTAAGGATAACACCTCAGTGCGGGTGTCTTAGCAAGCCAAGCTTACTAGAGCAAAGAGTAAAATGCAACCTGTTGTTCAAGACCTATTCTCCATGAAGCTGTGTTGACTGGCATTTTATTTCTGTCCTTAAATTAGACTCATATCAGCCAGTTCACTATATTGCCCCAATCACCACTAAGCAAACTAGGCCATTAATTACCCTGATCGCCCTGCTTCAGAACAACAGTGGTGTTCTTGTGGTCCTGCGAAACGTCATGGCAGTGTTGGGACTTGTTTAACTACTTGCACGTTTAGGCTCCTGCAGCTGGAAAGGCTTCTGCTACCGAACGTAGCTTCTGTTATTTTAAACAACCCCTATATAATCCCAAGTATGAAGTGTCAGTTGACTTCAGGTTTTAGTATTTATTGTTACTGACTTAGTCTTTTTTCTTCCCCTTCTGTATTGCCATTTATTATTGCCTTCGCATCTTCTGTTAAGCAAGTTGGTTTAACTGATAAAAACTACAGGCTACCAGTAAATGTTCATCCTGGCTATACAGTAGAGTCAGCTGTAGGAAATACACTTGTACTTGGCTTTTGTCTACGCAAGAGAACACAAATATTAGTAATAAAAACAGAGCACGATTTTAGGAGTATAATTAGAAGATGTATCTGTGAGGAAAACTCGCATTTTTTGGCTTTTCCATATAGTGACAAATCGTGATACTTTATTACTGATACTGGTCCCTTATCATTGCACAGGCTTGTTCAGAAATTAGAACTCTTCCTTTGTTTCTTCTTCCTCAAGTTTTCCTGACTATGATGAACATTCAAACAGGAGAAGCCAGCTACGTCGCAGTGCGGTACAGTGATGTTTTAGCCTTTGCACTGATTCACTTCCCAGGCTGTGCGGTGTTAGGGACGTGGCCCCAGGCAGTCGCTGAAGCCTCTCTGTTGGTGGTGCGTGGGGCTGGGGGGCTGTTAGCTTTCGTCCTTCAAAGCGGACGTGCGGGGGGTCTAGAGGCAGAAGGCAGCCTGTTCCTTACGGGATGTGGTGGGAACCGTTTAACTGCTGCTTCTGGGCACTAAAAGAGAATGTCCCTGTTAAGCCGTTACCAGTTGCATTCAAGCATGAGGGTGCTTTAATTGCATGACTCAAAATATCAGTGATCAAAACCCAAAAGTCATTTGATTAGCATCTATAAACAATGCCGAAATAGGAAATACTTCACAGAGGCGCAGGTGACATTAGCCAGCCTCCTGCTGGGACGAGGCCTGGAAGACAGCAGGAGGCCTGGGGCTTCTCCCAGCCCTTGAGTCCCGTTGCCCCGTGTTCACACTTGCGCAGGCAAGGCGGTGCGCCGCTGCCTGGCAGCGGAGTCCGTGGAAAAACGGTGTCTGTTCAGAGACGCGGCCCTCGGAAGGAACGGCTCCAGCTACTCAGCGTAGCACGGCGAAGAGATTGCTGGCATCTGCTACTGCTGAACTCATGTGTGATTAGGTACTTTTCCAAGGAGTGTGTCGGGCCCGCTCTGAAAATTGTACCTGCTTGTTCGCTGCTGGAATGAATTAATTGCTGCTTAAAAGCACAATTAAGTAGTTGGATTGCCGTCTTGAAGGCGGGTGGAGACAACAGTCAACCTGAACTCTTCTTCTAGGAAGTACAACTTGAAAGCGATTGCTAGTCCAAACTTGAATATAAATTCCACAGAACATGAACAACTCTTGAAGTATTGACTGAACAAAGACTTTATTTAGTAACTTTTTATAATGTACCTAATGTCTTCAGCTGTTCACTTGGTCTTGAAATGGTAGACGGTACCTTTTGCAATTTTAAAGACATTAGCTTAAAATGTTTACATTTTTGCTAGTACTGTGCTTTTATTTTTTCTATGTTAATTATATTACTAATTATTTTATGGTGGTTTGTACATATTTGGAAATACCGTTGTAGTATTCAGAGTCAATTTGTAATTAATGGAGATTGCCTTAATAGAAAAATGCAGATTTGGAAACTAATGTATTGTGAAATGTTAGAACAGAAATCTTTTTTTTTTGCTGCTAAACACACTCTGTTTCTGTTACAATATGCAAGTGAAATTAAAAACGTTTCTAGAGTAAAAGGGTGTTGGTGTCATTTTCTTCTATCCTAGAACTACATTAAGCTTTACTGCAGTTTATAAACCACAGGCGATGGCTGCTGTAAAATCAGAACTTCTGGGTAGCTGCTTTTCTACTGGGCCTGCCCAATGGATCCCTCTAGGCTCGTACGGACAATAGCAAACGGTGTTGGCCTCGGTTTTCTGAACCGGAGGAAGGGAGAAAAAACCGTCTGGCAGCTAGCACTGATTGCTCAGCTTGTCGGCCGATGTATGCAACAGAGCCGCGTGTGAATACGTAAAGTTACAAACGTCGTCCGAGATGCGCCTTGTTTCCACAAATGTGCCTACACGTTTTGGTTTAGGTGCTGTCTTACTCCTTTACAGTCTCACAAGAAAACATGAAGCAGCTTTACATCATTCACTCTGCTTTGTGAGGTGACTCCATAAATGAGCCACTGACACTACTTAATACCATCCATTATTGTTTTTCTGTTCGCCTCACGGGCTAGAGCTCCGTGTAGCACCCCTAATTTAAAGCTAACTGTGCCACTGAAGTAAAGTGGCTTTTTGGCCCAATTATCATAAAAGAACTGTAATAAACGTAGAGGGAAGTGTTAGACATTTTAATTTTGGAATATTTGACTGATTTAAGAGTCTGTGAAAAAAACAAAGTGTGATTGATAATTGTGAAGCAAGCCAATGCAGCTGAGTGGTTTAATGAAAATCATGCTGCAGCTAAAGTTGCTGCAGTTTGCTTTAAGGGATCATAGTAAAGTAAGATAAGATGATCTCTTCATATAACTGTTACCAAATGGTTATATTGTAGTCTTTCCATAAATGGATTCTATACTCACAGAAAAATCTGTTTGCGAGACATGAAAATAAATTGGTTTTCCTGGGGAAAAAACCCAATCTTTCAACATTTTTATATCAAGATAGCTTTCTAAATGTTCTTTATGTACCTCCCCAAAGGGAGAAAAAATACAGTAACTAGTGAAGTATCTTTTATTCTGTTAAAGCTTTTCTTCACATTTCTATAAGCTTCTCCCAAACTAGTTACAAAAGCATATAATTTATAATGTACATTCTCTCACCTGAGGCTTTTTTGATACTGTCCAGCGTCGCCCGTGTCAGAAGGTGATACAGGAGTACCCGCAGAATGAAGTTGTGGAGTTGCGTGTCAGACGCAGACAGCTTCCTCCTAGCCCTTAGTAATTAAAGGCTCTTTTATACGCAGACGTGGGCAGCCTTTTATCCTGTCGAAGTTTCACTGCACATCTGTGTCTGGACACAAATTCATAGCTGCAGTTAAAAGTAAAAAAAATCTATTTTTTTTAATTTACTTAAATCTTTGCATCACTGTTGCCTCATAGAACCTGCAGTTTCATAATATGCCACAAGAGTTTTCTTTCCAAACTTTAAAATTTTAATTTTTTTAATTCTTTTGCTAAGAGGGAAAGAGTCAGTAATGGGCCATCACCTTCCTTTTTTTGTCACTGGTTATAAAGGTGGTATCAAAATACAAATATCTTTGCTTAAGTTTTTTCTCCCTGAAGGCAAACAGTCCCGCTCTTTCCCCATCTTTCTTTGGATTCTATTTTCCATTTTCTAATTAGTGTCTATTTCAAAATCCCACATGTATTTTGACAGTATCTTTCTTGAGCTGGCTGCACAGAGCTGGACATGCACTTCTAGCTCAGGGGCACTCTTGATTTACCAGGACATAGTACGTTCATTAGTATTGTCTCCATTTTAGCCGCTCATTCTGCGTTAGCGAAAACCAAACAAAAACGTTTCCATCGCTCTATGGCCAGAATGGTCTGTGCTTAAATGAAGATGCACGTTAGGAAAGGGAAGAAGATCTTACCCCCATTACGGGGAGCTTAACTTCCGACTTACAAACTTCTCAAGAGCAGGGAAAATGTTACGGATGCGTAGCTGGCACAAGTAAGCTGCTTTGTCCACGCAACATTTGCTTTTCAGATGGTAGCAGCTGCTTTACTTCCTTTGTTTTTGAGTGATCATCACTCTTCAGGCCCTCATGTCTGTACGCAAGGGTTGAGTGTTTTTAAAATAAACTGACAGCAATTTAACTGACCTTCCATGATGTGGAGGCGTCAGCCGGAGTCACGAGAGTCGAAGTACTGAGCTGCTGGACTCTTAGCCTGGGTATTTGGCTCGCAGGAAAATCGAGGGCCTATGGGAACTGTCCTTTCCTTTCTCCTGAATCCAGACTGAGCGCAGAGGACAAGGCCGCTCTTCTCGCCAATGCAGCTTTATCTCACGACGTGGCCCGCTTGAAATGACGTGGGGCAGCCTAACTCTTTGAACATGGAAGGAACTTTGCCCAAAGTTAGGAGAGTCTCACTTAGATTTTATTAAGTAAATGCAAACCTTTTCATTAAGGACAAATCCTCATAATGTTATTCCACATACAGCTCCAGGTCAAATTGGATTTACTATACTATGCCTCTAATGTATCAGACATTTTTATTATTTTAATAAGAAAGAGTTCATTTATGTGTCTAATAATACATCACATTTTACTCATGACCTCATTAGAAAGTTTCTTAAATATCTGCTTGATCACTATCCTTCAGTAAAGAATGATCTGCTGTCTTGGGACTACCTCGGGTTTATCCCAGCTCACGCAATAGCCAGTTAAGCCTACAGACCGACGCACACTTTTCCATTTATCCATTAAAATAATTGTATAATTCCTTGGCAAGTAAAGTTAGTGATTGCCATGCATTAATGTGTAACCTGCTATTTACACTTTTTCGTAAGGATAAACCAGAACATACCAGTCTTCTGCTACTCGTACAGCTTGCTAGAGTTATTAATACAAACTTCAGCAACTATTTGTTTACTTGCCTTTTTCTACGTGTTTCCTTCAGCAGGGCAAATTCTGTCAACTGTACCTGCAAAAAAAAAGGAAAAGAGAGAGCCAATTATTTAGTTAGGCTCCATCTGTCTCTTACTGAAGCATTACAGCGAGCCAAGGGGTTACTGCAGAAACAATTCTTATTTGAATCAGGGCATACAGTTACAAGTGTATAAATGCAGTTTGGGCTCTCGCCTATATGAAACAAGAGCCAATGCAAGGGCCGCGACATCTCAGCTCCCCACCTATAAATAGAGACAGTAGTGACAGCAGTTTCCATCACACTTTTTGAGACATTAGTCCTCAGTGTGCAACGCTTCATGACCGTGACCTAAATACTGCCATCCTCGCAGACTCTCCTGAACTGGGGGCGCGCAGGAAAGGGAAAAGAAGTCACTTTCTCGCCGCTTCTAGAGAGATGATGCTAACAAAGATATTTTTAATGTAAGAACAGGGCAGTTTTGAAAAGCTGACTGTGTTAGAAGTTTCATGTGACCCACAGAAGCTCAATTAGGCTATTTTCTGCAAAGCCGTCTGACGTTATCACTACCCTTCAGCTTACTGGGCAACTTTTTCAGCTTTTTATAGTCACATAATATTGAGAGACGGTATTGTTTAGTCCTCGTACTTCACTTTTGAAGCCCCTTACAACAGAGGGTTTTGAACCTTTAAGCTCTCCTTCCCTTTCAGTGTCACTGTAGGAATTAGTCTTATCTGGCAGGAACATGTTTAATCTCGGCTGGCTTGCAAAGCACGCGAGGTACAGCAGCTGGAGGAAGGAAGCGTGGCCTTGGGTTTGGCCAGTGCGTTGCAGGCTGTGACTTGTCCCTGGAGCAGAGCTTGGGACTGCCTCATGTGAGACACTGTGATCCTCCTCGTGCCGTGGAAGGCGCAGCAGTCACGCTGGTGAACACCCTGTGGACAAAGGAGCTGAAGAGACAGTAGAGACTCCTTTCCAAGTAACATTTTCAGTACCTGGGTCAAGTTTCAGCCGCGATCCCACTATTTTCCACAACGCTCTAGTCCCAACAAAGCGCCGATAGGCACGCTCGAGGTGCGCACTCTCCTGGCGCTGCCCTGGACAGGCGGCAGAGAGTGAACGGCGCCGACACCACTGCCTTTCCCCGGCGCCCGGCTCGGAGCACCGCTGCACAGAGACACTTTTGCCCAGCCACATCCAGAGCCGAGTCACCCACATGCCTTGCTCTGCTTTTTATCCCAGAGCAGCTCCCTTCGGGAGAAAGTCTTAAACTGCTTTATAATCATTAAGTCAATACCCTCTGGGTTAATTATTTGTGCGGCGGGGGAAGTCGGCCACAGAGGTTACACGTACGAAATATCCGTGTGTCAGCCTTTAACAGCGATACTAAGACCTGATCGTGCTCATGTTTGCCCTTTTAGCAGCATCCTGATCCTATAATCTAATTATATGTGTAAGTTCTGTTTTTGACAAACTAAAGCTTAAAAGAACAAATGAGTTTTCCACGGCCTCCTCTTCTGTTGCACTCCAGCACCTCAAGGTGCGAGCCTCATCGAGTGCTACCCAGAGCAGGGCTGCAGCTTACCGAGCTGGAGTCCCTTCCGGCGCTCTCATTCATGCATTCTGTCAAACAACATCTTCTTTGATTTTTATCAAGATCTTCTTGACTGAGAGCTTCAAAGCAATTAATTCAGTGCTCCATGATTGCAGCTGCTGAATAATTGTTTGTTAGAGTATTTTCTTTCCCAGGCAAGAGATGTAAAATAGTTGCTCCCCTCAATAAACAAGTTGTCAGATGTGATTAGTTAATGGACCTGTAATCATGCAATATCATAAAGGTAAGGATTTGGTAAGTGCTATGTGAAAATGCATATTTAAATTAAAGCTATAGGGGAAGATTTTCCCATAGGAAATCTTGCTATCGATGCTGAAATAGACTATTTACCATTCATAATGATTAACTGTAGATCATTAATTAAAGAAAACAAGAGATTAGCCATCAAGCATTTCAAATTAAAGATGCATTGATTGTTTGAGTTACTTTTAGGTCTGGCTGGGAGATGAGGTTAGTGCCCGGGTCCCTGTGCCTGAGCCAGACTTCCCATGTAAACTGATATGCAGAAGTAAAAGCCTGTTAAAATTAACGTCAAAAATTTACTGGCCAATATTAAGCTCCAAGAGCCTGAAATGTGATCCTGTGTTCCTAGTCACCAGCCCTGTAATTCGCCGTACTGTTCTTGGTCAGATGCCTGTTAAGAAGCAGAAACAGCACTCGGGCTTGTCGGTTCGTGGGGGAGAGGGAACGTCTCGTTTTTTGGCAGGTGAATGCTAAATTCCAAGCTAAACACAGTTACAGCGAATGTGTATTATAGCTCAAAAAGCTCATTACCTTGTTTTCATCTCTAAATAATAAATCTACCTTTCTGCCAGCCCTTTAAAGAAACCTCAGACAATCCTGCAGTGGCATCTGCGAAAAGCCGAAGCCCTGGGCAAAGGAATTTGCAAGGTTGGGGTTTTCCCCCCTCCTCACTTGGGAAATGTACATCCAACGGTATCGTTTCCTAAAGAGTTTTCCTTGCCAGAAAAAGAAAACACTCTTTTTCTTTTTCTTTCTTAAAAGCTGTATCTATTATAGAAATTTAATTCTCCATTTGGGAATTACAAGCAGTAATACAATAATAATAGTTGTTGGTTACCACACACTAATTTCAAACTATTCCAGGCAGCTGCCTTCTGCTTTTGGTGCAATCTCTTAGCATTAGGCTCCAATATAAAATGAAATTACTCTAAACTGTCTGTCAAATTTGACTATTCTTTTAAAATCACGTAGCTGTTACTTACATTATGTAATAGCAACTGGCGTAATTTAATTACTAAGTCATGTATGAAAAATAAGACTTCAGCTTGCAACCGTCAGGTAATTAACCACTTAACTACTATTAAAAAGAAAATAATCAGGGCACATAATGGACATGTCAAAGCCCCTTCACCAGTGATGCACTGCGCGACCAGAGGCTCCAGGGTCATCGCTGCTTATAGCCCAAAACCTGCTCTTTTTTTTGTTTGCTTTTTGGAGAGCAGAGGGAGGCAAAGCTTTTGTGAGCTCATCTCCCCTGACGCTGCCAGGACGAGACCCCTTCGCGCTGCCAGTCCTCACGTCCCTGATGCACACGTACCCTGAAGGCAGCCATTTAGGAGTGGGCTGACACACTCCTGGCCCCGAGAGCTGCGGTGGGCAGGAGGTACCGGGGCCCTCGCCCCCACGGCCGGGATCCGAGGCTGGCTATGGTCTGTGGGCTCCCTCGCAGCCTGGCTCCTGGCCTTGGGGGTGCCCCGCCACCACGAGGGGCAATGGCGCTGGGTTTCTGCAGGACTCAAGTCTGATGCGCCTTCCTTGATGTTTTTCACAAGATGAGAGTTTGACTGGGACTACAGGCTACCAGGCATGTGCTAGTAAAGCAGATTTGTAAGTACAACTCTTCGCTAAGAATATTCCTCTTTGCTAACCCCAGATCCTAACATTGCGGCAGTTGACTTTTTTAAAGTCATGGAATATTACTTGTATTGACATTTTGTCTATTCAGTTGAGTAGGTTACACTGCAGAGGCTTTTCTTTTCTCCTCCAAGGCTATTTTATAATGAAACTTGAGATGCATGAATATGGTGGGTTTAGACACAACCCCACAAATTACCTGTCTAAAGCAAAAGCACCGCGCTTCGGCGTTGGCACACTTACAGCTTTACCCCATGTTTTCGCTCCAGCATCCCTCCAGCCCCATCTCCTCTGTAGCTTACTTTGGGGCCTCTCCCGCTCGTCATCTCCCTCCTGGCCGGCTCCCAGTGTCCCAACGGGATCCTCTGATAATCCCTTCTTCCCACCCCCACCTCTGCTTTTCCTGATGTGGTGTCTAAGGACAGTGGTTACCTAAAAGAGTGTTTCAAGGTACTGCACCTTTTAAGGGTGAGCAGGTTAGCCGAAGAGTAGATCATACACATAAAACTATGGTTAATCGCAGGACTCCAGCAGCCGGAACATGACGTAGATGGCCGAATGTCGTGATGTGCACAATGGTATCCCCCAAGCCGCTGAGACCGAGGTTAGCACCAGGTTCGTCCTTTGGATAGCCGCATGGTTCACAAAGAGCAGCCAGGTTTTCCTGGGAGGACATGTGCTGGATCGAGTGGCTGCATCCCTTCTTTGCCCACACATTGCTCGAGAGCCGTCCTTGTCCTCGTTAGTATGCAGCTGGTGCGGTTCACCGGCTCTGCCAAGCAGAGCTTTTTAATTCTCCCTCGCTGGAGAGAGGAAACTTCTGAACAAGAGAATGATTAATGGCAGGAAAAAAAAAAAGCAAACAAAATTAAAAAAGGAATAATAAAAACCTTCAATGAAAGTGAAACGATCGAGATTTATGAGGATTCTATGAATTCCTCACACTCGTTCAAAGCAGGATTGCTTAAGTTGCAGCACACCGCGCTCGGCACATCTATTAATGAGAATAGCCGTGTTTATGCTTTCATTTACACTGCCTTCATGCCCGGAGGCTCCAAGCGCGAGGCCTGTTCACACACGTAAGGAAAAAACAGAAAGCCAGGCCTGAGTAACTCAGGACCAGCTGGAAGGTTTTTGGCTGCGAAGGGCGGGTGCTGCCTGCAGCACAGCTTGGAGGGGCCATGCAGGACAGCAGCTCCCGGCGCAGGGACAGCTGGGGAGGGGGGACACGTAGCAGGGCACTACAGTGAAATCTGTTTTTTCACGACTCCACAAAGCATAGTATTTGGATAAATCCAAGTTTCCCTGGGAAGACTAACCAGCTCACATTCAGCAGTGTTCGCCGTAGCCCTGGAGAGATTTGTCAGGCGCTTGTTTTCCTTCCATCCCCTTCACAGCTTTGATGGAAGTCAATGCAATGTTGCCAGTCAGGTTTCTCACCACGGCTGTGGACATGCAGCCTACCCATGCTCCTACAGTAGTAAGCACAAGCCAAACTGCATTAAAGGTGCCTCCCAGCTGCTTGAAATTAGAAATCATTGGAGCACACATACTTTAGCAGGTCTTTTTTTCTGGTGAGAGCCCAGTGCCTGGCTCAGCTGTGAGACATTTGCAATGAATTGTCTTCATATGAAATACTGAACATGAATAATATCCCTCCACTCCCCAAGACAGAAGTAGCAGGCGTTTGAGCATTTTTCTTCTAATATAGCTTGGCTTTGCTCTGCACCCCTTATGCTCCCCTTCACCACCCAACTCCCTCTGTCGCTGTGGGTGGATAGGGGTGTTAACAGCAGGCTAACTTGGATGGTACAAGGCAGCAGAAGTCAGGTCGTTACAAAGCACGACTCTTACATGATTATCTTTGTAGGCAGTGCAAGCTCACGTTTGTTCAGGGTGGATCTCAGAGGCTCTCCCACGTGACGGGTTGCAGGACAACTGATAGAAGCGTTGGGTATAATGGATAGAGATGGGTAGATATGATACCTGAGCACAGAGATGTCTCAGCCCTTGCAGACAGAGGTCACACCTGAACTCCTCTGGAGAGCTGAGGTTTGCAGCATGGTCACTCCTCAGTGCAGTGACCCAAAGCCCAGACTGCAAACCTGTCTGGACAGGTTTGAAAGCCAGATCAAAATGTTGAAGATTAGTACGACCTACACCAGAGTGCTTAAGAAGTGACCACTCCAGTACACAGGATGTAATTCAGGGCTGTGAAGAGGAGGGACAGAGGAACAGAGACTGCGTCCCTACGATTCCAGATAAAAATCACGCCATTAACTTGAGGTTCAAATTTTAAAGTCTTTGTGTTATCTATTGTGTGCACATATGTGTGCACGCACACAGAGACAGACCGACAGACACACACACACAGGCGTATATGTAAGTTTTAGCACTGTCAGCAATCTATTAAGACGCACACACTGGGAACCCGGACAGCTGGGGTTTGTGGGGCGCAGGCTGCCCTGCAGCACAGTCCCAGCACTTGTAAAACGTGACACCCAACTTCTGCATCTGCCTGTTGTTTCTCAGCAAGATGGATCCAAGAAGTGACATATTAATTCTTTCCCCTCTTCCTATTTTCTCAATTGAATAAGGAAAATGAAATAAAGTAAAATGGCATGAGTAGAATTTTTCCAATTCTTGTGACCATCTATCTAGATTACACCAATGTCAAAACTCAGGGCTGCTCACCTGGTGAAGACAGCCATGTCGACGAAGCAATTCTCACTTGGCCGTGGGCCACCATTGCTAATTTGCCGGCTGCGTTTTCTGTGCTGGTCGAGGTGAGGCTACATCCACGCGCCGTGGCAGGGTGCTGTGCGGCGGTGCCCAGTTCAGCTCCGGATGATCTGGCACACAGCAACGGGTACGGCCCTGCAGAGCAACCAGCCTGGACAGGAGAAGCAGCGTAGCCATCACGGCATCGTATATTGCGCTGTTCCAGCAAATACAGCTTGCTTTCAGGAGGCCTAATTAACCAAGCAGGAGCTCCACTGCCTAGTTAACGCAGTTGATTCAGAGTTACGCTGCACAGCTCGGTTACCCAAGGGGACCTTACAGAGAGGGCTTAGTGCTGGACCCCGGGGCCGGGGCCCGGGTTTGGGTGCACCCCTGCCCTGCAGAGCAAGCAGCACGCCGCCCTTGGCCGTGGCTGCTCCCACCGGACAAAGCTGCTCCGGGTACTCTCAGAGCAACAGGCATGGGTCTGCCTGCTCCGAGGAGAGATGCCTGTCTGCAAAAAACTGACAAACCTTCCTGTGAGGGGAAATAAGAAGTGAGATTAAAACAAAAAGTGATGTGGCACATACAAAAAGAAATAGAGAAAAAGGAAGCCGTCAGAAAGGGGAAGATTGGAGAGTACATATTTTCTGGTGGACAGGAAGATCAGCCTCTGATCCCTCCAAAAAAAGACCGGAGGAAGAGTAGCTCCAGCTACAAAACCACTAGGCAGTGCCCATTTCTACTGGGCATTAAACCCGGGGGGTGCGTGTCTGCCTGGGGAAGGTGCGGAGGGTACAAGGAAACCATCACTGCCGATGGCACCTGGCCAAGTTATTTTCCATTGCTGGAGTATTTCACCACAATTTATTACTTTGACCTTGCTGCCTCTACTCTTGGTTTCCCCTCTCTTTCTCAGCGTTCGGAGGCTGCCTGGTCATTCATTATGCCTGCTTAGGACACGAGTATCGCTGGGGAAGCTTTTGGTCGTCCTACCTGCCTCTAGAGCTCACACACGGCCATACCACCCTGCCTAACACAGAGTCACTGCGTAGCGAGACAGCAAAGCAACCGTGCATACAGCAATGCAGTGGAATTCAGAAAAAAAATTGGTTTTGGAAAGAATAATAAGAATGAAAATTAATGACGTATCCAAACGCTGCTTCACCAAAGGGAGGAGCAGCGTTGAAGAGTGGGGATGGCACCAAGATGAGGGGTGGCACCAGGCGGGTGCAGCAGGAGCACAGAGACCCCAGCCAGCCCACCGGAGATGGAGGGGCCGCAGGATTCCTAGTCCAAGTAAACTTGTTGCTTTGTTGGAAGTATCCAGCGTGCAGCTGTAATTCCTTTGCGTTCTGATCCATATGGAGATGTAGCCTAATTCTAATAGTGTACAGCTCCTTTGTCCTTTCTGGGATTTTCATTACATAACCTTAGAAGGGCCTGTCCGAAAAGCTCGAGACAGACAGAGTGGGGAGCTGCAGGTGATGCCATGCTGATTTCAATTCCTTGATCCACATATTTCCTCTGAATGGAGGAGGACCGATAATCGATACGCGCTAAGGCAAGCTATTTAGTGGGACTGCTTCTGAACTTGGATAAATCATTTGACCTCTGCCTCCATCAATCCCGTTGCAAAAGTAGCTTAACGCTGGCTCTAAATGAAGAACAGATGCTCCTTCCGAGCAGAGCTATCATGCACCAGTGGAGAGAGAGCGGGATAAACAAACACACACGCACTCCAACTGCAGCCAGTGGAAAATACAACTGGTGGCTCCATTCTGGGAGTTGTTCCTCCATCTCCATTAGCAGCTGAAAGCAGAAGGTGCAGGGGAAGACGGAGGGACTGTGGGGGTAATGGCTGCTTTCTCAGAGCTCCCCTGTGACCCTGCAGATCCTGCGGCTCAGGGCACGGCGGACAGAGAGTAAGGGGGCTCGGGGTCTGCCTCTGCAAGGGGCGGCGGTACTCTGGGGGGTGAAACCTGAAGGCATTTCACACCACATTTTAAGTTACTGGAAGCAAAATCCCCTTCCCATTGACATACGCAATGCCTTAATGAATTAACACCCCTGCCTTCCCATTCCTGCTTCAGAGGCCAGTCCGTTCACGGCGGCAGTTCAGACCCTTCTCTTCTGCCTTTTATAGATCTTTTGGACAAGTTCGGAAAAGAGTCGCATCAGCAGCAGCCTTATAGGAGATCTGGTTCGGGTCAGAAACCTGCCCACACCAAAATGGATTTGGCTGATCTCACTGAGGTAAACTCATAATGCAGTGAGTTGTTGTCAGGCCTCATTTATTTCAAGTTTATTTTATATCAGTTATTGGGCAGTGTTTGGTTGGGCTGCAATATATCTCCAGGTGGGAAAACGTAATCCACTCTCCTCCATCCCTTGGTGGAGTATTGCCGGCTTCTCGCTTTTATATCAGACAAAATTGTGACTGAATGAATGATCTACTTTGCTTAATTCAAAAGCTACCGCAAATGAAAAGAGAACCGTACAGCAGTTTTTACTGTACACCCCCCATCCTGCTCTTCAGCAGGGAACAGGATTTTATTGTGCGATTATCATGTCCTGAGACAAGACGTCCGTGACGGCAAAGCAGATGGATGCTCAGCCGCGGCACACTTCAGCAGCCTTTTCTGGTTTTGCTGATGAGGGACACTTTTTGTAAGTATTAAAAGATGAAGTGTTTGACAAACACTTCACAAAGGCTTTCTCCAAAGGGCCTCTGGCACTTGCGGAAGGCAGGCTGCCGGCTGGTCTACAAGGCCACCCTCTGGCCACCTGCCTCCCAGGTCACCCGCCGGCCAGGATGAGCGCTCCCGGTGCTCCCGCAGGAGTGTCCGTGCAGCCTCCCGGGGAACCCACTTGCTTTGGCAGCTGCCTGGAGGGTGCTGCCCGCACCTCGTGCCCTCCCGGGACCGGCGGATTTCCCCTGCTGCTCTGTGCACCTTGCCTCGGCCCCCCGCTGCTTCAGGCACGAGTTGCACCTGAGTGTTATTTGCTCCTTTGCAGGCACCTTGCTCAGCTCAAAAGCCCACGTAGGGTTTTTGCTCTATTTAAGCTTTGTTCTGAGTATTAAATGCTGTAAGATAAAAGCGCAATACACAAGCACAGGAGGTGATCTAAACCAAACTAGGGTCCTAGGAATTGAGATACCCAGCATTTACTTATGAAAATTAACTTCTCCACTCGAGCTGAGGCAGAAGTCAGGAACCATCTAGCAAGCTTTGGCAAGGCTTGGGGACACACCGGAAAGCTTCAGCCAGGACGGCTGGCTGCAGCAGAGCGCCCGTCTGCTTACTGCCCTTAGACCGAGGCCTTCACAGACAACGCTAAAACAACTTTTTAGAACAACTATGGAAAGAGGAACATACTTTTAATGAGAGGCGATCGAGCCCAGCCTTCTAGGAGCCCATCTAGGCATTACAAATATTTGGGAGATTCTGATGAAAATCTGGGAATGACAGGATTTAGGAAATTCTGATGAAAACAAACACTAATGATACATGAAATACTCGGCTCACCACAAAGCAGATACTAATGGTACACAAAAACAGGCTAGAGTTGGAAATCTGAAGTCACTGTATACTAATAACCTAAAGTTAAAGCCCAAACGCTCCGCATCGTGCAGAGAAGCCAGTATAAAATCACCCACACCTCGCCCTCCTGCAAGCCCCCCTCGCCCTGGCTACAAACGGGTTATACGGGCAGGATGGGTGCTGCCAAAGACCAAGCACCGGAGCGAGATACCAGCTTCAAGCATGTCCCTGGTGGGACAAAGGTGTTTGGTGTGCAGCGACAGAGCAGGACTGATCCCGCTCACAGAGGGGCGTGCCACTCCAAAGTGCCGGTGTTCCATCCCACAGCCCTGCGAGAGCAGGAGCTGAGCGGGCTCTGCCAACAGCCGCCCCACACGGGAACCCGCCTCTCCCCAACCCTCCTCCTCACTTGCTTTTTCCCAACCCTAGCCCCACTAAAATTGTACTGAAAGGTCAGGAAAAACAGAGCCAAATTCTTCAGTTCTGGATAATATCACCACAGGAAACCATCACCAGCTCCTCGTGGAAAGCCACTCTGGTGCAAAAACACCAGCAGCCCTGTTAACCTCGTTGCCCTCGTGGCAAATACTGAGTCCTCAGTACTCTAGGGGTTAACAGAAATCCTCCTTTCTGCATTATTTTGTATATTGGTCTTATTTCCTTGCTTATGAGACATATAGAAAATGATTTGTGCCTCACATCCAGTCGGCGTGAGCCAAGGACAGCAGCCCCTGCCACCCCGACAGGGACTCAGTCTTGCAGACGTGCAGCAGCAGCGCTGAATACACGCACACTCTATATGTTAGTATTGTATATAAATCAATATTTTCTACTCCTTAATGACTGTTTTCTCCACCAGTAATTCAGCTCCCATCTAGCCACAGTTCCTCAAATGCTGCGGGTGGATGGGGGGGAACGCAGACAGGACGGTGGCAGCACCCCGGCAGCCAAGCCCCGCGGCTGCAGGAAAAAACAAATACATTGCAGCTCTTGGGCATCCTCATTTTGTAAGCTTGATCACCTACGGCCATGCTGCTTATGCAGTTGTGGTGTGCTGCTGTGTGTGGCTGTGTATTTCAATTTGTTGGTTGATTTCTTCCAAATAAATTTTGAAACTAACAGCAACCAAAAAACCTGTTGTGGTGCTTTAACTCCAGCCGTTAACCAAACACCCCGCAGCCGCTCGCTCATTCCTCCCCTTCCCCAGTGGGGTGGGGAAGAGAATCAGAAAGAAAGGAAAATTCATGGATTGAGATGATAAAAACAGTTCACCAGGACAGCAAAGAAAAAGATAATAATAATTATATCATATATTAATAATGACGATAATAATAATCCAAAAAATATCATTATAATAGAATATATAAAACGAACAATGCACAATTTCTCAACACCCGATGACTGATACAGCCCGTTCCGAGCAGCAATCACAGAACAGGAATATTCCCCAGCAGCGATCTCAGAACAGCAAGTTCCAGAGAGAGCGAGCGAGGAAACGAACAACCGAACGAATGAACAAAAAAGGCCCAAACAAATGAAAAGAGGGAAAAACGGATGAATGAAAAAGGGACTTGGCCCACCAGCCGACCCCCACTTATACTGGGCATGACATCTATGGTATGGAATACTCTCTTTGGCCAGTTTGGGTCAACTGTACTGCCTACACCCCTCGCAAGTTTTTGCACCTGTGCATTAGCAAAACCTGGGAAGCTGGAAAACATCCTTGATCGCTTAGCAGCAGCTAATAACACCAGTGTATTATCAACATTCTTCACATACTAAATCCAAAACACAGTAGCTTCTGGAAAGAAAATTAGCTCCATCCTGGCCAAAACCAAGACACCTGTTAATCCCAACCAGCTGGGACAGAGGAGCAGCAGTCTCGGAAGTAATTATATATTTCATTATGTATTTATATAATAAAAGTATATACATATTTTTTATCTGCATCAATATATATTTAACATGTCTCAGTATACATTTTTATAATTATGTATTTCATAATGCCCACAGGTGGCTGGAGGGGTGAGACAGCTGGTACCCCCACCCCAGGGGAAGAGCCACCGGAGGGGGGATGCAGAATAAGCCCTCCACAAGGAGCCACCCATCAGAAGGCAGCCTCCCCAGCCCCGCTGCAACCAGCTCTGCCCGTTGCTGCCTTTGCTCACGTGCTCAAAGCCCTGGTGCCCCGTCAAGCAGAGAAGAAAAAATATCTATCTGCTAAAAATTCACCATCTCACTGTTTCAGGTGGGCACAGACAAGAACATCCACTTTATGCCCTCCCAGGAAGTTCTGCAGCTAAAACAGAGAACAACAGCCTAGACATGTGCAGTCCCAGCAGAAAGTAATCCTCTGCTCTCCTTCATCAATTTTGGGGGGAGAGGACGGGGAGGGGAAGCAGACAGGGATGATGACAGTGGGACGAGGTGGCAGTTGGGCTGGAGTTGTTTCACATTCACTTTCTCCCGCATCACAAAAAATCAGAAGTGGCACAGATATTATTTTTGTCCCTCCTTTGTAGGTCACCTTTAATAGAAATGTTAATAATGCTTCCTATCTGTATATCTGAAATCTTATATGGTAGCTCTGTAATTCACTGTCTTTATCAACCTTCTTTAATGTATAATTTAATGCTTGTATAACTATTTTGTTTGGGTATGACTCTCAGAATTACGACTAAAAAAAAAATCTGTATGCTAGTTAACCACTTTTTATGGAAAGTATTTCTTTCATGTTATTTTAAAACCACGGAGCTGGGGGAAGTATTTTATGGACAGAACCTTGCAGGGTAGTTAATTTCTGTTTGAGCTGGTTTCTCTGCTATTTTAAAGGGTGCCATCAAGATCATTGCTATTTCTCTTGGTTGGGAGCCAGCTGACTCTTCTGCAGTTGCGACACATCCTTGCACTGTTATTAAAGCTGGGGAAAATAGTAAACACGGGAGCTGGATGCTGCGTCACCCCATGCCAAAGGGTAGAAAGAAGGAAGGAGGGTCTGCCTCACTGTCCCAGGCACCCCAGGGCAGCCACTGCTTAAAATTATGTACTGAGGATGCTGCATCCTTCTTCTGATGGGCAGAAACTATTTCAGCCTGGGAATATGGGGGGGGGGGGGGGGGGGGGGGGGAAACATGACAACAACTCACATACCCCCTGCCACCGGGCCCCATCCCAGCCGTCCTGCTGGCTGGGTGCGGGGGCCCGGGCGAGCTGGTGCGGTCCCATGAAAGACGCTTTCTTCTCGCAGGCAGCTAATGGGTCTCGATCACGTGCGCGCCGTGGGCTCAATGGAGCATGTGGGCCTTCGCCACGTGCGCCTTAGCTCGGAGTAAGAGCTCTCTGCTTTCAAAGCAGTAATTGGGTGGTTAGCTGAGCCCTAGGCAAGCTTGAGTTATGCACTAAATATTCTGCCTTTTGTTTCATAATGAATTATTTTGTGTATCTAAGCAAAGGGGGTTTTCTTTTTGGTCTGTTCTCTGCAGTTTGTCCCTAGCCTACTTGTGGGTGTGTGTTGAAATCTTTGCCTTTTGCTTATGAGGTCAAGTGCTTTAATCAGGAGCAAAAAATTTGCGTGCTTTAGTCCTAAATTCTCTGAGCGGCTGCCAAATATAATTAGAAACAAATGGCTTTATTCCTCATTTGAGAGCTCAACAGACATTGGGGGGGCAAAGGGGGAGAGCTTGCTTTGCCTGGCTGGTTTTTGGGGAGCTTGCAAACAAAAACACTGCCAGAAAAACACAAGGAAGCCCTGCGAGAGGAGGAGAGTGCCTTGCACTCTCTGCAGTGGACAGAGGGCTTGAGCAGCGGTGTGGGTAGCAGTGCATGGGGGCATGAGGCACCCTGTGCGCATCTGCTTTGCAAGCGGCTCAATATTTTCCCCTCATTGCTACCAGAGCGCGGAGGGGGGCAGAGCAGGGCACCGGCCCCAGAAAGCTGCACAGCCATCACCCGCCCGTGTAACCACACACACCGAGGTCCCAGACACCTCAGCAGGAGCCAGAGTGGGGTTTAGACACCCACGTGCAGGACAGTTGAGGGGTTCAGCACTCCCTGGGCTTCCCATCCCAGACCACCAGTAACTAAACCCCAACTAGATGCACACCTAATGTATAAATTACAAGAGCTGAAGTCTGCCCCAAGCAATACCAGTCAGCACCACTCACTGCAGATACCCACGTCATCTCTGCGTAAGCACATCTGGACTGCCGGTAAATTCAACTACATATTGCGTTTAGGTGTATCCATGCACCATCCGCAGCCTGAGAGAGACGCCACAGTTCCATCCTCCCGGCGTGGGATCCCACCGTGCCCACGACGCACAGCTTAGCGCTTCGGGTATGTGCCGAGAGCGCAGCAAGGCCGCCCTCCGCCTTTGCCCCCTGCTCCCCCCCACACCCCCCGGCAACCGCTCCCCTCCCTGCGGCACTTACAGGGCTCACGCGAGACGCCTGGCTCGTGGCTTCCTCACGCGAGGGACGCCGCGTCCGGCCCTAGGACGTGGACCTCGCCCGCCGGCACTGCAGCTCCGCACCCCGGCACGGCGGGCCCGAAACGAACAGCGGCCGCTGCTCACCCCTCTGGGGTCTCCCGGCGTGAGGGGACATTCGCTGCGCGCGCAAGCGCCTGGAGGCCACCAACCGCCTGTTGCAACAAACAAAGGGTTTTGGCGCCAAAACGGCTAACGAGCATCTCTTACTGGCTGGTACCAGATGTGAAGTTTTGCAGTATTGCGTCACAGCCTGGCATCGCCTCACGGCATGGTTTTGCCTCACAGCATGGCATCACCTCACGGAATCACCTCATGGCACGGCACCCCCTAACAGCATGGCACCGCCTCACGGCGTCGCCTCACGGCACGGCGTCGCCTCACGGCGTCACCGCACGGCACAGCATTGCCTCACGGCATGGCATCACCTCACGGCACGGCATCGCCTCACGGCATGGCATCGCCTTGTGGCGTGACGTCGCCTGGCAGCGTCACCTGACGGCGCGGCGCTGCCTTGTGGCACGGCCTGCGGCAGAGGAGGGGGCTGGGGGAGGCGGGAAGCCCTCGCGCCCACCTCGTGGCCCCGCGCGTGCTGCGTCCGGCGCTGGGGCTGCCTCGGGTATCGGGGGGGGATGGTGGTGGTGGTTTTTGTTTCCTGGGCAAACTTGAGCGCAAACTGAGTAAAATCTGCAAGTTCTGTGTTTGTTGCCTCCCTTTCTTGCTCTCCTAAAGCAGGCGCCACGGGCCGGGCACCCTCAGCCGCCTCCTGTCCCGGGAGAGCAGCCCCCCGCCTCCAGCGGGCTCTGGGGGGCACCCGGGACGTGGGCGGGCGAGTTTGCACCCCCGCTGCGGGCAGCCTGGCCGGGGCTCGGGTCTGGGAGTCGTGGCGGTTGCCGCGAGACGACTAATTGGCTAATCAGCAATTTGTTAAACGCTTTTATGCTCATCACAAAAAAAAAAAAAAGCAGCTGTCGAGCAGCTCTGTCTCTAGG
This sequence comes from Phoenicopterus ruber ruber, assembly GCA_009819775.1. Taxonomy (NCBI): domain Eukaryota; kingdom Metazoa; phylum Chordata; class Aves; order Phoenicopteriformes; family Phoenicopteridae; genus Phoenicopterus; species Phoenicopterus ruber. Next base: position 7,160,257 of record CM020221.1, read on the forward strand.
AGCAGCAGGAGGAGGAGGCGGAGGAGGAGGAGGAGGGAGCTACCCGGATTTTTGTGCCCCTGTGTCATGGTGGGGGAGACGGGGCGCAGGGTGCAGCACCCGAGGACAAGGCACCCGTGCCGGCCCCACGGCCACCCCTCCCAGCACCTCCTGCCCACTGGTGAGCACGGCGAGGTCTTCGCAGCTGCCACCACTCAGGACTGTCGCGTGTCCTGAATGCAGCATTTGTACCTGAGCCGTCGGTTTTCAGCAGCCGCAAAAATCTTCGTGCATTTGTCTAATCCAGCTTTCAACAGGGTTGGCCCCAGCGCCGTGCGGGGAAGGAGCGTCCCGTCCCCGTGCACCCACTCCGGGGACAGGGGACGTCCCGTCCCGGGCCTCGCCCGTGACACGGGGGGCTCATTCCCCAGGTGAGACACTAGATGGAGCATCTAACATCGCGAATGCTTTGCTTTTTCTTTTTCTTCTTCTTCCTTTTTTTTTTTTTTTTTTTTAAAAAAAAATCCCATAAAGGATAAATTGAAAAGCTAAATGAAAACACAGATTAAGTTGTATCCAGCAGCCCTCGCGTCCCTGTCTGCTCGCTCGACATGCACCGCCTCAAAAGCAGGTGCCCGTGTGGGGGGCAGGAGGGGACACTGCCCGGGCCCCGGCCACAGCCACGGCTTTCTCCTGCAGAAACGCAAACCTCCAGGAGTCACGGGGCCAGGCGCACACGAGGGAGACAGGGGATGCTTTGGTGGCCACTCCTTTTGCTTTCCTCGAGGCCATCCAGCCCTCCCAGGTTTCTCTTCAGCTGGGGAGGCAATATGCTCTGATAGCACCTCAGCTGTGAGCCTACCCAAAATGGGGAAGGCAAAGATACAGACTCCAGTTTTCTTGCTCCAGGAAGAGCCGAAGGTGTCTGATATTCCTGGAAAGCCTGTGGGCGAGCGCTGCGTTTCCCAGAGCAATTATGGTGCCAGTGAGGATTACCGGTGATGTCTGTGCGTGATCTGCTCCTCCCAGCAGCAGAAACTTTCCTAAAAATGTTCCTGCAAACTTCTGGAGCAGAGGCACCACCAGTGCAGCAGAGGGGGGGAGGAAGAGCCCTGTTCCCAACAGGTCGGCATCACCATGGGGTCGGGGTCGGCCCCAAGAGGCTGCTGGGAGATGCAGCTGCTGGCCGAGCATCTGCAACCAGCCACGCACCCTGGGATCCGTCCAGGACAGGGGGATCCTGCCCCAGGACCTCCATCTGCTTCCAGCCTTCCGTGCCCTGCCCGCTGGTGAAGGGCTTGCGAAGGTCCTGTGAGGTACGCAGGAGGTGTGTGCATCAGGCGCACGCGCTGCTGTGGCCCAGAAACCAGAGAAAACCAGAAGCACTGCTCCCGTTCTTTCTTCTCGCACGTTGGTTGTGAGTGCAAGGAGCGTGGCACGGGGCATTGCTGTGTAATCGCAGAAAAGCAAGACAGCAAGGGACAGAACCAAGAGCCCTCAGCCAGGAGGACTAAACTGCAGCCAGCACCACCACCTTTTGCATCTCTGCTTTGCTTCAGGCCCCTAAAACTGTTCATTTCCCGCTGCTGGCAGCTGAGTTAAAAAAATGGCATGACTAGGCAACAAAGCCCTCGGCCACAGCAAGCCAGCGGCACAGCATCCCTCGTCCTCACTCAGATCACAGGACATTTCACTTTCAAAACCAGAAGTGGTTGCGAGTCACTAGTACGGTAACAAACTCTTCCCAGGTGTAGCTCTGGCCTCCTGCAGACCTCACCAGCCCATGGCAGGGCCCACTGAGCCCTGAGGAGGGGCCCGTGTTGCCCTGCAAGCCCTTTGGGTGATGTTAGCACAGACTCCTCCGTTCCATCGCTTGCACGTGCGTGGGGGTGCACCGACACCCAAGTGACCCCGACAAACCCACTGGGATGTGCCCAGCCCAGCCAAGGGAGGATGCTGCGACCGCTCAGTGCCACTCACGGGCCAGGCTCGTCTGGGTGCGGAAAGCTCCAGCGCGCTGCTCCCGGGGGTCTTCCTCCTGGCCACACTCTGCAGGGTGGGTAGGGCAGCCCAACAGGCACCTCCCGGCACAGCAGGAACACGCAGCGTTGCCTTACGTTAATCCACAGACTAGGAAGGGTTAAAAAAAAGCAAGGAAGCAAGCATGGTGCTGCAAACCAAGTTGCGTTGGCCACCTCTGCAGCTACTGCAAAGGCCAGCATCCATACGTGTCCACATTGCCGGTGTCCTTCAGGTGTTTGCCGGTAGGCAATGTTCTCAATATGAGAAGAATAAAATGCTTCAGCTTGGCAAAGACAGAAGTGGATGGGGGAAGAGGTGCGCTACAGGGTCCCATCTTCTCCCATAGCTTCACAGCTGGTGTGGGGACGGCACATATGGCGTTATTATTTACTATTTCTCACAATACAAGAATAAACAAGCATCAAAGGAAATTATCAGGCAGCAGGTTAAACCAGAGGAAGGTTTATTCTGTCTGCTCATACACAATGCATACTGAAACTGTGGAAGTCCTTGCACAGCCCACTCTGAAGAGCAAATGATTGAACAAGAACTCAGACATCAAAAGGGAAGAGAGCTTGCTGAGGGCGATTAAGCACAGCGGTGACCCTCTCGCTGGCTCAGGAAGCGCCTCGCTGGGAGCCGTGCCGGTGGGCCACACCACGGGTGCCCATCCTGCCCTCACGCCCACTCCCGGACCGTCCCCACTGGCGAGGCGGTGCGGGGCTGCACGGAGCTGCTCTGCACAGCCGTGTGCGGGGACTGGGCAGGCGTCACCGCGGCTTCCCCCGGGCACACCCAGCCTGTGCATCAACACAGCCCCACGGCGCTCAACGGCACCGCGCTGCTTCACGTGTGCTCAACGGCCGCCTCTTCCCTCGAGCTGGTATTTCCCCTTATTTCCCAGCACACAAGAAATGCGCTTTTTTGAGACTTTCCCTCAACCGCAGCACGTATCTGGAAGCCTCATCTAACAGTGACGTCAACCTGGCCTGTGCTCGCCCGGCTGCAGCACAGTTAGGGGAGCAACTTCCCCGTGGTGTGCCGTGCTCCCATACTTGCCCACAGGCTGGGGGTTACGTTGCTGACAGCAGTGCGTACCGTAACTGCACCCCAGCCTGGGCCCGTGGCTTGCGCTGCCCTCGGAGACGCTGAGCGGGAAAGAGCTCCTTGGGTGCTGGCGAACGCCAGCGCTGCCACCAGCCTCACCACGCACCTGCTGCAGGGAGGGAGTGCGAAGCAGCAGCAGCCTCGGGGACCGCTCGCGGCTTCAGCTCCTGGGACCCCCAGGGATGGGGAAGGCTTCCCTGCACACCCCCCAGCCACGGACCACAGAGTTAAACCATGACGTGGGATTACCGGGTGGCCTTAGCCACCGGGCACGCCTGCCCCCCTGCCAAGACGTGCCGGGCGAAGGCGGTAGCCCGTCCTGACCTACACGCAAGCACATGATTTTGTCATCTACGAGACCAGGAGCGTAAGAGCGCTCCGACAGCGCTCGCTGTGATAATGGCTTCTCAAAGGGCCACCAGGTTTAGGGGGGCTTTTTGGACTCGTCAAGGAACAAAGTACAAACTAGTTTTACTTGGTCGTTGTTTACTGTCATCAGCAAAATTACTAGTTAGCATCCGACTCCAAAATCTTACTCATGGTCAGGCTTGGAAGAACAAGGGGCGATTTTCAGATCCCAGCTCGAGCCTGCAGTACTGGCGGAAAAAAATCCTGCTCTGAGGTGCAAATGGAGCAAATTTGCTACTGGAGCCACTGGCTAAGCATGGATGTTATCCCCTCAAAAGCTATTCCTACAGTCAGCCTGACCACAGCCACACTTTAATGCGAGCACACTGCAAAAATAGAGGGGCACTGACTGAAGATCTTGTCTCTTCCTCCTTTAGGAAATTGCAAACTTCCATTTCTTTAATCTAATCATTTGCAGGAGGAGATATTTTCTCTAGAAAAGCCAGTATAAGAGGGCTGAAAGGTCGGATGGGATAATATGTAATCCATTGCGATAAGGGCTGTTTACAGAATTATTAATCAAACACAAAAGGGAACAGATAGTAACATTTTTTATTAAATATTACAGTGGATCAAAAAGTACAAAATATCTTTTGCCTGCTATGTGATTGGGAAACTATTGGCACATAATACAGTATCAAAAGCATTAATAAGTACAATTTGGAAAACATACAAAAATTGAGTGTTTATAGTTGGCTCAGCTTTATTTCTGGTAGTGTTTAAACTAACGCAAAGGTTACTCAATAACCTTTTAAATGGGAAACTATATAATATTACTGGGCCATTTTTATATATACAAATCATCACCTTACAGAGCATATAGGCTACATAACTTGAATCACAAAAAGTATACAATATTTACAACAAAAGAAAGTTAAAAAAGTATAAACAGCTAGTAGATTATGCTGCCATTATTAGAACATATTTAAAACTGCGGGGCTGGGGGGAGAGGGGAGGAGGAGGAAGAGAACGAGCGAAATACAACCACGCGTACAGCAAACACCGCAGGAAGCGCTCATGGCAGCACTGCCGATGCCGCCCGCCTCGCACCAGCGCAAGAAGTCCCATTGCTCATTAAAATCACGGCAATTGCAAAAGCGGACCAGATGCGACCTCGCTGACCACCGCAAAGGGCGGGCCCAGGCGGGGGAGCGGCGAGGGGACCCCAGGGGTGGTCTCTGGAGGCGGCAGCCCCGCGCCCCCCCGACGGGGCAGAGGAGCCGGCGGAGGCAGGCACGGCACTGGCCTCCCGCACCCGCTCCGGGGGCTGCCAAGCCAACTGCTCTGCAGCTGGGACAAACTACTTCCCAGGCACCGACACACCAGGCAAACTTCTCCCGTCAGGCCAGCACGCAGCCGAGGCAGACCTGCTGCGAAACGCCGGCTTGTTCCCGTCCAGCCTTGCTGGGGGTACGGATTTTACTGGGAGCCAGACCCTACTTCCCACGCGTTTCGCAAAGTCCGGCTCAGCGTGCGGCCAGAAGCTACACGCGAGCTGTTTGCTGCCGGGCCTTTTCCTTTGAATCTCACAACCTTTAGCATCCCTAATGAATCCTGGACATAGTGCGTTTGAATTGCAACATTTCTTGGAACTGGCTCCTGGTAAATAGATTTATGACTCTATTGCCAATTAGATTCCACAGTTTCCTTTACAAACCTACCAATAACAATGGTTTGATTGCACAAAGAAAGGCTTGTGCAATTTCATTCAATAATAAGGCCCCTTGAACTCAAACAATGCAAACAAAGCCCCATTTAAGACATTAAAAAAAAAAAAAAAGACTTTTCAGCCAATGGAGAATTCAATAGTCTTTTGAAAGATTTCCAAGATTTCTGTTAAGAGTTTTTAAACAAATAATGCACCGCTTCTGTTGGGGGTTTATGCTACCATTTCTTTTCCTTCACCCGGATGTTTTGCCCAGTATATTATGAGCTTCCCCAGCCAGCAGCGGCCAGTCTCCTCGTGGGGCGAGCGAGGAGCCTTCCTCCCCTCTCCCCGTGCCCCAGCCCCGTGCTGCCTCAGCACGGCTCCAAAAAGCCTACCATCAAACTCCGATGGGACGTAACCAAAAGGGAAATCGGACACTTCGCGTAAACAAATGCACGACTCCAGGACACACAACTTCACTGAAACAAGGAAGAGAAGCGTTTGCTTTGCCAAACACACGACAAGCTTCTGTTTGCATTTGCTGTAATTTGTATATTCTCTCCCCTTCCCCCCGCCCTCTTCCCCCCCATCCCCAAACCCCTGATTCTCACATGATTCAGATCTAGTGCAACTTTACTAGAGATGTCCTCCACACTGCGGCCTCTGCCCGGCTGAGCCTGCGGTTCTGCTTCCTGTACGGTTTGTGGAGCAGCAGGATGCTCTGCACTGGCACATCCATGTTCTAAATTCTACTAGTCTGTTTATCGATCAATTAAATATAGTTTTACCACAGGAATATAAAGTATTTAATCGAAGAAGCTGGATCTTTAACAGTAGATGAGTATATTATTCTGGTTTCCACCTTTGGATATTAAGTATGATACATTATATATTGTATTTGGCTTCATATCACGGGAAAATTTAATGACATGCCTAGCATGCAAAGTGTTTCTTAGTAGTTTCCATTTTTCTTTTCGTATCGATTACGCTGTCTTTGAACAGTAACTGAGATGGTTTGAATCACAACCAATTTTCACATTGTAAAAAGCCTCCAAGTCACACTTCGCTTTATCGACGTCTATGCTCAGCTGCGTGGTGGTGATGTCCTGCAAAGTGAACATACATCCATAGGGAAGCTCTTTCGTTAGGAAAACCCAGCCCCTCCATGCCCGGGCTTTCCCCCTGTGAAAGGATGCCCAGGGAGAGGCTGAGATCCCCGTGGGGGTGTGGAAGGACCATCCCGACCACTGCACGTAACCCCCTACCCATCCCACCGAGCCCGGCCCACTTGTGAGGCACAGGACCCATAAGCCTCTGATCCAAATCAACATTGTCTCCTGTCCTAATTTCTGAAAATCTCGACATTCTCGCAAACCACAAATGCGTTTTCTGGACTCCTTTGTCATCCATCAGCTTGTGCCAGGGAGGTTTTGTTTTCTAGACCGTTTCTCTGGTAGGCAGGAGGGTTTCACAGCCTAGGTAAGGTTAAGTACAACGCTCGACAAATTCACGGACCACGATACAGGAAAGCAAAGCTCGGTGGGAGGGGAGAAGCGGCGTAGGAGCCATTGCAATAACAGGAGGAGGGCGAGAGGTGCTCAGCACCTCGCAGGGGCAGACCGTGGGGAAAGGAACCTTGTTTGCATCCTTGCACCATAACATCACCTACAGTATGTTTATAACCATTAAGATTAATCTGAACCAGTTGCTTCAGTTTGTAAACAGTAAACGTTACCACAAAAACGAAACAAAAACGCTGCTCCAAAGTATAAAGAAACTGGAAAAATTACAAACACGTAAAAAAAAAAAAATTAGGACAGCCACAGCCTTTAAAAAAAGTTGCAGATAAAATGATACTGTTTAATTTAAAAAAAAGAAACCCAAAACAAAAAAACAAACATAAAGAGCACAGAATATACTGGACAAACAAAACTATATAAATTATTGTGACCAAATGTGACACTGGTAGTTTACGAAGTGGATATGTACAGTCAAATTAAACAGTGTTTACCCTTCTGTTCTAATAGTGTTAAAATGAAAAATCTATTGCCGTTTTACTATACATTGCATTGATTGAATCTTTAAAAGTCAGGAAAAGTTACCCAAAAAAGCACATCCACTGATTGTACGGATTCTCGGCCCGCTTCTCCTTTCCAGGTTCATCTCGAGTCCCTGACTCATTTGCAACAACGCACGGCCTCTGGTCCTCGGCTCAGTGAAAGGCAACCGCAGCCCTCACCTGGGATTGCAGTGAGCTCAGGACTGGGCCCGCATTTCCATGGCTCCCTTTGAACATTTGCTCTTACCCTATACAAGTCCTTTCAGAAAACACATATGCAAAATCCAATGATTTTTTTCTTTCTTTTTTTTTCTTTTTTTTTTTTTTTTTTCTCATTTGGTTTTCTTTTTTGCAGGGGCAGGGATAAGGGGCGAGGGGGCTGATGTGGGAGCCAGAATTAAAGAAGCAGTCCTGTCTCCATCAAACTCTGAAGCGCTCCTCTGGGCAGGATACGACTGCATCCTGGTTGACAAAAATACAGATCGCTAAATCTGCGAGACATCGTCACAGGGGAAGGAATGTCGCTAACTTAACTTTTCTCCTCAGACCTTTTTTTGTGAGCGAAGGGGTTTACAGTTTTGTGCTGGGATGTACAGAGGATAGCTGGGAAGGTGGGAACGCAGCTTGAGGGTTTATAGCAGCTAAAGGATAAATGCTGTTATGCAAAAGGTCACCGTAGGAACTTCCTACAGGTGTTGCTGCAGCTAAGTGTCTGTACAGTTGCTGAGAGTTTGCAGGGGACGTGAGGAATTGTCTCTGCACCATGAAGGAGTGAAGAGCCAAAGGCTGCATTAGTGGGGAGAGCATGGTCTGATTTTTCAAGTACTGCAGGGGATGAGAATACCCGGGCGGGAGGCGATTGTTCAGCCCTGTGCACAGGCTTCCCGGATACAAGCCTGGGAAGATGGGGGCTGAAAGGGGAAATTTGTGGCTTTCCAGCATGCTGCCGGAATGGAGGCCATGCACTGACTTGCTGCCTTCCCCCTCTGGGTCGGGAACCTTGTCTTTCGCCGGGCTCTCCTTTGGTAAGTGCAGAGGAGAGACAGCTCGGATTTTTTTTTCAGAAATGACTTTGTCCAAATCCTCCAGGCTCCGTTTCAAAGGCCGGGCAGCCCCCACGTTTTGAGGGCTCGTTCTGCGGCTGATGATAGGGTGCACCATCCCCTCCATCTTCCTCAGATTCTCCAGCCTCTGGGCCTGCTGCTTCCCAGACCTGTGGAGCAACTCGCTGTGTTTTTTCGGGGCTGTAATGGCCATGGGGGACACGCGGCAAGCTTTGGGGTTACAGTCTAGGCTCACCGCCTGGCTGCTCGCAGCCTGGAACGGGGAGATACCTTTGCCTTCTTGCTGGGCCATGGATGAATGAGGGAGGCTGGAGCCCGGAGCCTTTGCAGTCTGTTTGTGTATGCTCTTTGGAAGACTCAAATCTGTTGGCTGATCATCTGAAGAGGCCTCCACTGCTGCCTTTTTTTCTTGCTGATGCAAAGATGGGCGATAATTTAAATTTAGTTTTTCTTGGTGTTTGTGTTGAGTAAAAGTAGAAATATTTTCAGACTCTCTGAACATGTCCCGGGGGAGGTACTTTGATGTCTGTTCATTATTAAGGTGGTGTTCTGTGTGCCTATAAAGGCTGTGCAGATGAGGTGATGAATAAAAATCTGCCAAGAAAGTGGGCACACGGGAGTGCTGCAGTGCCCTTTTCTCACTCATTTTATCTTTGCAGTCCTGGATATCCGTCTTCGGTACATATGACTCGGCAAGAGAACTGAGGTGATGTTTTGAAAAATCACAGCGCTGAGAATCCGGTTTACTTAGCATGTCATGTTTAAAAACATCATTAATCGATTTCCTTTCTTCCTTGGTTTTAAAACTCTGTACATGTTGTATGACTGAGGGCCTATTAATTGCTACAGGATCAGAATTAGGGGCGTGGGGACCTTGAGATATGCTTGAGGACAGTTCATCTCTGCTGTTCAGTTTCTTTTTGCTGATCAAAGGTGGAGGAGAACCGTAAGGATAGCTACATGACAGGGCTGCCCCACTGACCTGCGACAGCAGCTTCTTCTTTGCCAGGGGTGACATGATGCCTGGATTACCCTTTGAGTAGAGCAGTGGCGTGTAACCAAAAGTGGAGTCATCATTCATGGACCCGGGCAGCTCCTTTTCCTTGAACATGTCAAAGTTCTGGACCACCAGGACTTTGGGCGTTTGCTTTAGTGCGTTGTGGATATCTTCGTTTCCCAGCTGGTCCACTTTCACCGTGCAGTTTGCGATGTAATCGGCCATCTCTGGCAATTTGTCGTCTTCCATGTCGCTCTGAGTGGGCAGCTGGACCGGGAAAGCAGTGAAGGGCATTTCTGGAGGTTCGCTTTCTAAGCTGTCAGTAAAAGCTTTGTGTAGTCTTTGTTCAGGCTTTGTGTCTTCCAGGGCGTCTGCTGGGGGGTGTAATCGTTTCGTGACGGTGGCATCCAGCACGGTGTCTTCTTCTGGGGGCACAGATATACTTGAGAAAGAGGACGAGTGCTGAACCTCCTCCTTGGCTTTCTCACTGTTTGTGCTGTTTTCTGTCAGGTCTGTCTTTTCCAGAGGCAGTGGCCGAGCTGTGTCTGGTAAAAGAGATGGAGGGCCTTGCACGGGTTGTTTCATCTCTCCCACTGTAGGATGTTCAGGGAAATTTTTCTGGTCTGCTGATTCTTGATCCTTCTCTTGTTCTAACGAAACCTAGTAAAACAATTCAAGAGGCAGTAGTAAGAATGCGGTGTGTTTCAGCAGACTGTTTGTAAGATTATACACAGTACATTGTTGGCTACTTTAGAGGAGTACTTGTCAATCACCTTGCTGGAACATGAAGGCTCTAACGCCAGGTATCAGACTCAAACAAAGAGACGTACCTCCTGGAAATACGAAGAAATACACCATCCCTGCTAGGGTCACAATAAGGCATTTCAAACCAGCAGATGTTTGTAACCTGACGAGAGGCACCGGTGGCTTGACCAGATAGCTAAACGTTGAGGTTATAAATTAACCTTTTAAAATTAATTAGGCAAATGCAGGAGAGCACATTTCATAACACAAATGATACAGCTACAGAAATTTCTCCCACAAGCCAACTTCACCTACGAAAATGACACGATTCCCATGTTTTTTCATTCCCATGTTTTTTCTTACATAAAGTCTCTCCAGCGTAGCTATCTTAAAATTCAGTGATCACAGAGGAGATCATTCACACCCAGTTCTGCATTAAAGTGTGAAAATGATAGAAATGGCATACTAGGAATCCCTATTGTAGGCAGCAAATCACTGCCACAGCTTAACTAGGACACACATTTTTTTATTAACGGATTAAAATGAAGTTGTCAACATTCAGTAAGTGTGTGTGCCCGCTATTACAAACATGGCTTTTATACGTTATCGTCAATGGGACCGGAGCTCTTTCTGCTCCCCCATTAATAAAGCTTGTGTGCACAATTCACACTATTCATCCCATTATGTAGCCAGCTGAACTGTGACCCGCAGAGGTCACCAGAGCGTCCCATCTGCGATCCAGCTGACTGACAGCCCTTTTCAAAACTGCTGTCACTCTCCTCTGACATGTCGTGGTAGAAGACAGTCATAAAACAGCAGCATTGTGTGAGTCCTTTATTATTATTGTTTTCTTTCTTTCTTCATTGTAAAGATAAGACGCATCGAGCAAGTTATTATCTAAATGCTGCTTTATGGTCTGTCATAGGAGCGGGGGATCGGAGAAGGTCCTAACGAAGCTAACCTTCTCAGAGATTTATTTCTTCACAGCTGCTTTTAAATATTCCTGTCTGTTTCGTTGGCCTATTAGTTACAGTGTCTGTTAGTCATCCTAACTTCTTCTTTTTAAACTCATAGCTGCCTTTTGCAGCCAAATACCATCATTAGGTCCTTTACAAAGTACCATCGCTACTCTCTTGAGCTTATAAAATTACAGGAAAATACCAGACAGATGAGCAAAGCAAGGAGGAGAAAAAAAAAGAGAAATCATATTTAATAACTGTACATTCTGCTCTTTGTTTCTGTTAAGCAACATTTTGATTGAAGTTTCAGCTATTGTGAGGAAATGTGCAGTCTAAGGCTAATAGCATTTTGTCTGGTATCTCGTTACATTGACAATGCCGTTGTGACGGCAGGAAAACAGTGAAGAGCACAAAAGCAAATGCAACCCTAATAAATTAAAGTTATATTCTCCCCTTGCATACTTCTTACGGTGTATCAGTTGAACACGCAATTGAGAGGACCGCACATTTGTGACTTGATTACGCTTTTACAGCTCACAGCTATGGCCAGCTTCTAGGCCACATGCAGAAATGGTTTAAGCGGTGGCTTGGTTGGGGCCGTGCCTACCCATCTACGTGTGTGGCTATAGAGGCTCCATGGGAGCAACACACCACCGCTGCTGTGCCTGGATGAGAACTGCACCCAAATGTGGAGCCTGGCACAGGGCTCCACTGCTGGGGACGGCTGGGGTGAGAGGGACATGCAACCTGCTGCCTGGCTCCAGCTGACTTGGATTTCGCTCCACCCAAAGGAGCTGGACATCTCCTCTCTGCTGGCCCCGTAAGGGCCACGTCCTGGGCACAGAGCCCTCTGTATGGCCGAGCACGGATGAGCTCTGCACCCACCCTGGGTGGAAGCATCCACCCCTGCAGGCCCCTTCGCTGCTGGGGCTTTGTGTGACCATCTACCCATACAGTGACCTGCATGAAGGCTGAGGTCCTTAATTGCCCACTCCGATTCAACAGGGGCAGGACACGTCTTCCACCCCAGTCAGGGAGGAGACATTAATTCTGCTATAAAAGGTACCATTTTACAATAGGAAACTGCTGTAATTGTACATTTTTATTGTCTCGTCTAGGCTCCCTACATTTCCGATAAGCGCAGCTTAAGAACTCTTCCTGCAAACCACACAAAAATAACTGCAGTTTAAGCAGCAGGAAGTTTGAGATAGGGAACAACAAAAGCAAGGAAATTCAAAGTTAAGGCTGACGCTCTGTTGCCGACTTGTTATGTTGTGCTTAGCAGTGGCAGTATGGATAGCGTGTAACGTATCTTGCTGATCCAAGACCCCTCAATAAATAACGAGGCACGAAGGAATGACAGGGGAAGGGAGCACAAGCCTTCAATTTGTATCTCCTTGCTTTGGGTAATTTGTGTTGCAACTTTCCAGTAACTGAAGTGGGTTTGTGCACACTGTCCTCTCTATGTATTTTTCATCAGAAGTGGAGGGGTCTTCCCCCAACAGGGTTCCCTGCTTTAAAATTACAGTGTGAGAGAAAACAAAAAAACCTCCCCTCTCCATGGAGTGCTCTTACACTAGATATTAAAGGTACTCTTCATCAAGGCAATTTAAAACACAAATTCTGGTTTGGACGGGAGATGAAATTGTCCTCGCAAGCACAACTTAACGAGGTAGTAGGACACAAAAGTCAAATTTTTCTGTTCTCAAAACTGGGTACACGAAGTCTCAGAGGCATCTGTGTTTACTGGTCCTGCATTGTTTTTTTTAAACAATGAGGAGGAGGACTGTTGGTAGCTGACTCAATACCAATTTCCAAACTGGTTTAGAAACAGGACTTATGTACCTGCCAGATGGCAATGAAGTCAAGGGAGCAGCCGTAGTCTGCTGGGCACGTCATGTGTTTCGACATTCTTTAAATACTTACTTTCACTGCAACGCCTTGAAGGCTGCTGTGATCTGGCAGACCGAGACAGGAAAAGCAGCATCTTGTGTAGGGGTTGTGTGTGAGGAGCTTCACCGCCTCATTCACACAGGGCGCAAGCAGGGCACAGGAGAGTGGGCAGGGTGTGCAAAGGAAAGTGCTGAAGTAACACTGGAGCAAAAACCCCATTGATTTTATATCACTTAACACCACATGAAACTTACTCTTACTTGCAGACAAATGAGAATTCTACTATCTGTCTTACTCCAGGCTGTGAACATAAAATCTGTTCCACTAGGGCTGTCCTATGACTGCAGGTAACACAGCTCTACGTGGAAACCGGGGCCTGCCCATGTGAAGCAGGTGACAGAATAGGAACCTATCTCAGCTGAAAACCATCTGTGCCATGTGAGAGGGAGGTCAGTCTCAGTTAGGGCTTGGAAGGTGTCTCCCTCAAAATCTGACCTTTTAATCCAAAGAGAAATTTAGTATAACACAATAAAAATCCTGGGGAGTGATCTGTTTTTTGATAGACATGCATACATCTGTGAGCATGGAAAGGCTGATCCAGAGGTTACCATTATAAAAATCAGCTGTGTCCAACAGTTACCACAGTATTATCAACAGTATTAGAGGTTCCCGCACCCTATACTTAGATTAGGAAATAACTGTGGTAGTTGTGTGGTTTCCTTTTGGCAGCTGCTGATCTTTTAGTGGTGACCACTGTATAACACAATGAGCAGAAATGTTACTTGTTACATCCAGCGCTTGGTCTTCTGCCATCTCTGCTATGCAATATGGAGCTAACCGGTTGCTGTTTGTAGCCCAGCAAAATCCCAACACAGACAGTACCACAACAACTGAATTTCCATTGCTGAGCAAACTAAAAGGCCAACTGCCTGGAATTCTCCAGTTTAAATTATGTATTTTATCATTGGATTTCACATGATTAAAGCTGTACATTTTTAATTGAAAAGTTGAAAAGCAGGAAAACAACCAACCTCAGATGCATCCTGGGGTTTCTGTGCATTATCTTTTTCCTTCTTGCTCTTTTGGTTTTCATTTTTGATGCGTTTTGTTCCAGACACTTTTATTTTCGCTTCACCCTCCTGGGAACTGTTATCCTGTTTTCGAGGTTTCACTGGAGGCAGTGGCTTATCTTCCTCTCCTTTAATAAATCTTTCATATGGCAGGATTAATCTAGGGGATTAAGGAACAAATAATTGATCAAGTTTTGCCGTTCTAGCAAAGAACAAAATGTATCTACTACGAGCAGTTTACTTAATAAATCCATTTTCTTCCATGCCATAAAAGCAACAGTGTAAACTCCACATCTACAAATCCAAGTATGATAAATCAATTTATTTGGCAAGATTATCATGTAGTGTAAATTCAGTGGAGTTGGAGTCCGTGTGGATCAGTTGTCAGCAACGCTGCAGTGGTTTATGTGGCTACATCAATTCGTACCAGATGAGGATATGACCCACTATGTTTTAGACTGATTTAAAAAAAAAATCCACCATTTATTTTTATTTTCCCTCCCTACCCTTAAAAGCATGCAGCAAACCCCAGGAAAACACCTACAAAGCCACAGCCAACTTGATAACAGCTACACAATTTCCAGGCTGGTGGTTCCCCTGCGTGCAAGGGCGAGTGCCAGGAACTCGGCAGAAGACGAGAGCAGGGCTGCAGGAAACCTACGGCGGAGGGCACAGCACCCGCCACGCTGCAATCCGCACCAGCCCACTCGTGCGACGCACCCATACAGCGACAGTCACCACGCTCCCTGCCTTCGCCAGTGGGTCTTTTTTAAGGAAGAAGGACATAGGAAGAGAGTTAAAAGCGAAGGAATCTTTCACTGTGGAACTGTCCTCCTCAAAGTGCACAAAATCGCTTTAAAAAAGCAAGGAAGAAATGCAAACAAAAAATATCCTTCCCCCGAAAGCATCAAACACACTGAGTTTTAATCTATCTGTTTTCCCTTTGCAATTCTTGATCTGAAAGGAAAAATAACTGATATAATTAAAAGGGATGGATTGCATTACAATCTCAGTTTCAACTTCAGCGATTAAAGTTTTTATAATGCATTTGGTATGATTAATGACTCACTGTGGGATTAATACAAGACTCAGACTTTAAAAATATGAACTTTAATACAGCAAACATAATTTGTTTTTTAAAAAAAAAGACAAGTTGACTCTATGAAGAAAATGTACTTTGCTTATAAACAACATAAATCTGTTCAAATACCAGGAATCCTTAATTATCTTTAATCTAAGACTCCAAGGCAGAAACCTCTTTGGTTCAGATATTCGTTTGTTATCCTAGAATCAGTTTCTAAGCATGCAATTTTGATTTACATACTTAGCTGTTCAAACACAGTTTGGGCTTAAGAGAGCAGAAATTAGATTGCTCGTGATCATAATATTTTACATTTTAATAAAATACAACATAAATTATGTTAAAATATAAACCTAATTTATGCTATATTAGAAACAAAATTCATTAACTGAGCATGCTCTGACATGGTATGTGCAAAGAGGCGTGAATAATACTTTCTAGCCCTGAATTTGGCAGGACTCCAGTAATGAAGCTAAGCAGAGCCCACAGGGAATATTCATCTTCAGATCCCATTACAAACTGAGTTTAAACATGTTACAGCTGCTAAAACTGGAAACTGCTCCCTCTATGCAAACTTAGCAAAATAATACGTAGTTGCCAAATACCTGCTTCCCACTGTAATATTACAGTTAATGTTTATATAATAAAAAGCATAACTAAGCAGAATAAGAAAAAAATAATCTTGTTCATACTTGAGGCTGCTACATTTCATTCGCAAAGCACAACAAATATTGGTGAAAACACCGAATTCCTCCGTGCGCTGCACAAAGCGCTTTGGACTTCACTAGAGGCAAGGTTGGGTTTCACACAGGGCAACGTCGAGGCCGCTCCGCCATGTGTTAAATATTTAAAATCGCTTTTAATAAAAACACATTTTATTACAATAATTGTTAGCACTGCGAGGGGAGTGTTTGACTTTGTTTTGTTTCCATGGGAACACGTCGCCCATTAAAAATCTACATATTCCATCCGTAAAGGTTTCAGACGCTGTCCCACGCCCCACGGGAGACGGAGATGCTCCCGGCCCACGAGCGGGGCTTTCCGTGAAAGATGCCATGCCATTAACCCCGTGGCTACGGCCGGGACGGGAGCAAGGCCCGGGCCGACACGATTAATCACCGCTCGCGTGCTCTCCACCGAGCCTTGTAGGGTAACGCGGGACGCAAACTCCTCCTCCTCCTGCTGCACCTCACCAGAACTCATTAGCTTTGGCGCTAATTAGTAACCGTGGCTTAAATTTCCTTTTCTGATCTTAAGGGTTCATGTGGGAGTACAAGGTTTTCATTTTAGTTATTTTTCACTGAGCTCAGCAGTTGGCAGGACGACAGCAGTAAAAATACATTTCACATAGCCGGTCAAAGGCCCGGAGCCAGCGGCAGGAAATCTGGAATTAAATGTTTCGTGTATCGGGGAGGCGGCATGACTAAGGTAAAACTGAATCAAAACACAAGGATGGCTTGTTCTAGGATTTTCCCCTCCTCGTCTGAAACGAGGGCCGGCAGGCTGCTGTTCCCCGCCGCCGCCGAGGTGGCTTTTGGGGGCCGTGGGGGGCAGCTGGAGAGGAGCCGGGCAGGAGCACGGGCTGCGAGACCCCGGGGAGCAGCACCGAGGCGAGCAACGCCAACAATTGCCGCTTCACGTAGAGATTTCCGTCGGTTGCAATTTTCAC
Source organism: Phoenicopterus ruber ruber (assembly GCA_009819775.1). NCBI lineage: Eukaryota > Metazoa > Chordata > Aves > Phoenicopteriformes > Phoenicopteridae > Phoenicopterus > Phoenicopterus ruber. The sequence continues at coordinate 7,176,957 of CM020221.1, forward strand.
TGAATGTTTTTTCAGTTATCCTGTCATGGTACAACACAATTACCCACAGGATATGATCTTATCATTTGATTATTAGAAGTTTTTATAGCGCAGGAGTAATAAAGCTAATACAGCTCTCGGAACATGTAAGCAGCCGGCTCACATGCCATGAAAGCAGCCGGCTTAGCCAATTTAAGGTCAATATTGCCCAACACAGGAAGAATGCGATCTGCTGTTAGCCAAATAGTTTAGCAGAATGTGACATGTCTGAAACGAACACAAGATTTTTTTTTTTTTTTGGTCAAATATTTGCAGCACAGGTAAGATTTAATCAATCTTTGCGCAAGGAGAGGTAAAGACGATGTCCAAAAAACCCAGAGCCGGGTACCTTGAATGTATCCCACTTTGGAAACAACCACCACGTTTTCAGTTGCTTTGAACTGTGGCTGTATTTTGTGGCAGAGGGGGAAGTATCAAAGCATTCATAAAAAAGGAGAAGGGGGGGATATTTTGTGGTCTAAAGAATATTTACTTGCAAAGCCTGTGAGGAGACCAAATAAAAGGGTCTTTATCATGATCAAGATTCCAATATTAAGATTAATAAAATGTATTATTTATAAGTCAATTAACATAAATAGAATATGTAAGCACTAGTGTATTAAAAAATCTTTCCACAGGCAGCAGATTTTTAGCAGCATGAGGTTTTTTTTTTTTCCCCTGGAATAATACAAGAATAACATTTTCCAGCCAAGAGCAGAAACAGTAGGGGAGTCTTTGCTATCACAGGGCTTCTTATTAAATTCAGTCACTGTGAAAAGCCAGTCTTTTTTTTTTTTTTTTTAAATAAAGACAACTTAAAATCAATACAAGTTAGATTAACAAATCAGTACTATACTAATCCTGATTTATTACAATCGGCAATATTAAGTTTAATCACGTATAAACTGCTACTCAAAAAAAGATTTTGCTTTACTAAGTCCTGAATTAAATAATGGTGCAGAGTGTACCGAGTTTTTAGATCTGCATCATCTGATATTATGAAAAATTCAATGTACTTCTCTGCAGCAGATGTCAGAGGTCAGCAAATCTATTACAGTAATGTAAGTAATCTGGCTTTCTGCCAACCTTTTTTTAAAAAACACTGAAGCAGATAATTTTATATTTACAAATTCTAAAATCCTCCAGGGACTGAATCTCTTTCCCAACAAAAAGCAGAAACTTCACATTAGAGAAATGTATTTCACAGTATATCAAACATGTCTTCATCATTAGCATTTCATAAAAAGAAAAAAAAGCCCTTAATCTTTATTAGTCAACATTTTTTCCCCAGCTACAGAACTAACAATACAAGATCTCATCTGAGCCAGTAACCACTACATTTTCATGTATTGATTATGCAGAATGAATGACTTTTTTGGCCCGACTCTGCTTCACGGGACACATGAGAGCACATCTATTTATAGACATGATAAAAAAAGTAGTTACAATAATGCAAAGGATCTGACCAGCCCAGAAAGAGGAAGGAAATTAAATGTTAAGGCTGCCAGTTTCCTCTTTAATTCTCCCCACTGTGTATGGATATGACGGGGCTCTCGGGCTGGGGAGGAACCATATGCCCAGGACACACAGGGTGAAGGAGGGAAGGAGGCAGTTCAGCACTACCCCTACGATATTTTTTAAAATATTGCTTGTTTCAGTGTTTATTTTTGTTTTCTTTCTGGCAAAATAAAATATTCCAGCACGTCTCCCATTGACATCATCTTGCTTTCTCAAGGGCTCCAAGCCCAACACAAAACAGTGCGCAATGGAGCCTCCCAGCCACAAGAATAACTTCGGAAGGACTTAAAATACCGAAGCCCATTCCTTGGGAGATGCTGCCCCATTCCCATGCTTGGCCAGAGGGTTAAGGAGGTTGACTGCAACAGGAATGGAAAAAGATTTAAATCTGCTCCACCAAATGAATACAGCAACCGGTTAACCCGTGGAACTCACTGCCAATGGATATCTTGGGGCCAAGGGATTAGTAAGATTACGCAAGGATTAGATGCTAATGTAAATCATGAGAACATTAAGCTCTTAGAGTTTCAAAAACACGGAGAAGGGACAGGCAATAAATCTCTTTACTGGTAGGAGTTTGGAAAATACTTCCCTCCTGGGCACATTATGCCACAGTGGCTCTTGCTCCTTCCTCTGAAGGCACTGCCGGAGCTGGGGGACGAGACGGCCGGTCTGCCTGGTTCAATAGGGCAACCACCCCTCGGGTCCTCACAGCAGCCGGGTAGAGCTGCCCGCACCCCCTGCAGCCAGAGGGTCTGAGCGCAGGGCCGGGACGAGCGGCTGCTGAGCCGGGGCAGCTCGGGGCAGCTCCAGCAACAGCCCCCGCATGCAAAGGGGCCCCTATCGATAACCTCAGTGAGAGAAACCCGATTCTTTTTCCCTAGAAACTCAGTGGCAAAACATTCCATTGCTTTAAGGGACCAGCAGGAATGCGCAAGCTCTGATCCCAAGAGAAGTCTTGTCTTTTTTACCCCGATGCGCTTTAAAAGGTATAAATCTTGGAGCAATGCTGTCCGTGTAAGCACGGGAAACAAGCCACCTTCAACAGCAATCGGCTGGTGGGGATGGCCAGGAGCAGGCGGCAGCTCTCCTGGGCACCAGCGACAAATTCCCAGCAGAGAAGAGGGGAGAGGAATAACCCAAACTCTAAGGTTTCAGCTTGTTTTCCTAAATGAGAACATAAAATACATTGAGGAAATCAAGCCATGTGTTCCTCAAGCCTGATTTCCCCTGACCGCATTGTACAATCCAGGGGTTACGAAAGCAAGCCTCGCGTGCTTTTGTGCAGAACACAATAGCAATAGGATTATTTGCATTTGTCTGAAGTACAAAACTGGCGTGTATTTTATCAGCAAAGACAAAATATGTTTGAGTTCAGTTTTCTTCCCAAAGAACTTTCCTTCCTTAAAGAAACGGCTCTTTCATCCTTTCATCAACAACTTTCCTCACAGCCCACTGGGAGTGCTGGTGGGTAATGAGAATGGCTCACTGCTGAAAGGTGGGAACTGCGCTGCTGTAAGAGAATTCAAAGACACTTTGTTTTAAGTAAACTGGAAATTAGTGACATTACAAACACAGCTGTTGATTTAGCTGCACAGCCAGGCGAGGGAAGCTCAGGCACTCTCGATCCTATGGCTCAGCAGGGGGAGATGAACAACCCCAGTCTTTTGCCTCCGGTGCAGATTTACTGCATGGGAAAGATTCAAAGGAAGGGTGACGGCGACAGAGCAGCGTCCCCAGGTCACTCTAGCAAAATTGCTACAAGCCTCTGTTTTGGCCGCAGTCACCATTTCTGCATCTAAGGGCAGACATGCATTTTGCTTGGCAGGTCCATGTAGTCCCTGCAATGCTTGGTCCCTATGCTCAGGACAAGCCTACAGATGCCATTTTGCATTGCCTGTGGGGTGCAGGTCTCCTGGAGGGACTCCAAAATCCTGCTGACCCTCCCTGGGAGCTCTGAGCCACATCTCCATTGCACAAAGTTGAGTAAACTAGGGGCAACCCCTGCCATGTTTGCAAAGTCCTACAGTAAAGTACAAGGTGGAGACTCCCAGCGGACCTGGGGAACCTGAGGGGAAAGATCTTACTCTCCATCCCTGGTGCTGCTCCTCCAAAGGAGAGTGGCACATATCCCATCGCGCAGCACCCTCCTGGGGCAACTCAGCTCCCAGCAAGGAAAAGGGGCTTGTCCCCTTATCTAGAGCCTGTCCCTACTCCTGGATGTCAAGAAATGGTGTCACCATGCGAGAGAGACACTGCCTGACGTTGACCAACCACGAGCACCGAGCTCAGCTGCGAGGAGTGCCGGGACCCCAAGAGCACTGGACACGCTGCGCAGCCTCAGCGCCCGCTAAGCACTGACGCACATGTGGACGGTGGGCACGCCTGGCAAGTTCCCTCTGCTTGGGTGACAACTCACCCGGGAGCACTGGGTAGCACACGGCATTCCCCAGTTCTGCTGGGGGAAACTCCTGTGTGGAAAGAAGGACGTGGCTGGGAGAACAATTCCCTGCAAGGAGAGAGATCATTTGTTTCCAGGCACTGGAAGGCAGTGCCCGACTGTCCAGCACTCTTGCACCCAAGGACGCCCGCTGACTCCAGTGCTGGCCAGTAAGTCTCCAAGGCTGTAAACCCAGTCCTGAAGAAATTTTGAAAAAACCCTGTGTGTTCTCAGATGTTTTGAATGGACAGCTAAGGATCTGTTTTAATGGTAAACAATTACATTCCTCTGTCATCTGATACTTTTTAAATTTTGGGGAGGGGGGAAGCTTTCTGAATTTTCAATAGTTCCTTTGTTAAAGCATCTGTTACTCACATAATTGAAAAGATGTTTGTTCAGTGGTATGCTTGAGAGTACAGTTATTTAATCTTAATGATAAAGCCCTGAGGGCAGAAAATCATAAGTAGAAACCTCTTGTTATTTATCAAAAAGAAAAAAACCCAAACCAAAAACCCAGGAAAAGAAAGAGAGAACTGAGACACCTCATCTATCTTCAGGCTTAAATTTGTACTATTGAGACAATTTGCAACTTGTGAAGTTTTCTGGGAGTCTGGGACTAGCTGAAGCGGGAGGGAGGCAGGAAAGTGGGGTGAAGACAAAAATAAAACAACCAAGTTAGTACGACAAGAAAAAACTGCTGCTTGGCAAGTTCTTTTGGGTCAAACAAAGAGCTAGCTGTAGTTTACAGCATGACATAACACTTTATTAATTTTTGCCTGAGGATGTTTTCACACTTAACAGTGTAAATCAAAACCTTCTATTAATTACAATGTGTATTAAAAGATAACCATAAGCATTTTTATGTAGATGCTATACTAGCCTTCTATTTTTTGTTCCCTCTAAAAGCTTGGCTGCTATTTCCTACAAAACTCCACTGAAATGCTTACACGTTACCAAAGTTATCCAAACGCTTTAACAAAACCAAACAGCATTTGCATGGAACGCGGGGCTCTCTTGCATATTGAATTACTGCACAATATCCTTAGGGTAGAGAGACTTTACGGTTGTTAAAGGGAAACCATGTAAGGGACTTATTTTGACCCGCCTTGTGTTTCTGATAATATGTAATATTTATGTGAGTGATTTAGACAGAAAAACGGCAGAATGAGCTCTGAACTGTACAAAACACTGTATTTCCTGGAATTTAGTTTCCTGGGAAGGGACAGATGTGCAGGGTCCTCTGCAGGTGTCCAGGGGTCGCACTCACAGCCAGAATAAAACCCTCCATGGGTCTGTGTCCAAAGCACGGGCACAGCCACTCTGCTGGATTGTGAAGAACCACTCCCCGCTGCAGGGACCCTTCTCACCTATCTGCTCCACATCAAGTCCCAGGTGGCTGTGGCTCTGCAGAACACTTTCCCACTCAGCTGCCTGAATTTGATGAGAGCATGAAGCCTAATAAATCCCCCTCCAGCAGGGTTTGACCAGGACAGTCTGGTTTTCAAGGTGCTAGTGACTCGTGAGGGTCAGGGTACAAGCTACATCACGGAAGAGCAGGGCATGGCCCATGGGAAGCTCTGGGTCCATCCCTGTCAGGAGACCCCAAGAGAACCAGGCTCCCTGCAGCACCCAAAGAAGTCAGGAGGGCTACTGCTCTACGGGACCATCCAGCTGCCTGCCACAACACCTCTGAACACTGACACGGCTGTCCACCGAAGCAGACGAGGAGTGTTACCACATGCTGTTACACACCACAATTCCCTGGCCCACGCGTGTTTGTGTGCAGCTCCTGCACAAGGCTTGCTTTGGAGGAAACCAAGATGAAACACAGCCAGACCTGGAGGCAGAAAAAGGCCCCAATAGGCAACTGCTCGTATTTTTGTTTTGATCAATGCATTTTATTGGGAACTTTACATACCTTGCAAAATAGCAGGTTGGGGTTTTTGGTTTGGGTTTTTTTTTGAGGGGGTCATAGTGGTGTAATATTTATGAAAAATCCCTAACGGTAGCGTCACCAGCACTACAGAAACACAGCCTATCGTTCATGCCGGAAAATTAAAGCTGCCGATCATGTGTTTTGTGTAAAAGCGAAAGAAACCTCAAACCCTGCATGTGAAAACCACATCTGCATTATTAGGGGAAGGCAGCATGGAGAAGAGTGCTTCGCAGAAAAGTAGCCGTTTCTGAGGGTTTCTTGATAAGAGAGAGAGATGTAGGGTACTGACAAGGGCTGTTAAGAGTTTCACAGGAAAGGTTCAGGCTGAATCAGCTACTACCAACCCCACACGCCTCTAGCTTTCTGTGATCATGCAAGGTAAACACATGACAGGAGCACAAACGAAGTAAGTAACGACCAAAACAACAACAACTCATAAGCCCTGTATGGTCCGAGTCGTGCACAGAGCAACAGCCCCACGATGGGAAAACATTAATGCTTTTTGTATTGGTAATCATCTGTAACATGAGCAATTAAGTACAGTACTAATGGACTATAGCCAAGAGCCTGGTACTAATATTAAAAACTGACAGAGATGAATAGGTTTGGAAGGAAAACTAGGCTGACAAAGACATTTTTATGAAGTGCTCGGGCCTATTTGGAATAACCCAATCAGAGGCAGGTTCAGACCAGCCATGCCTACAGTGACAATAACGCATTCATTGGCATTATACGATGCCTGCTATGCTTTAAATAAAAACACCCATTGCTTCTACTCAGCAACCTGCACTTTCACTATTATACTCATTAATAAAACAAAAGTTGTCTAACTAATATACAAATAACACTTACTGAAACACTGGCAGCCTCGCCTTGTTTTAAAATGAAACCAGTTACTGGAAACACAAACCGTACTACATGAAAAATGAATCAGTCGATAATGCACACAAAATCTTTCTTTCCCTTTTACCAGAGAAACAAAGCAAACACCACACCGACTGAAGCACTCAGCCTACCTATAGCACAGCGGCAGCAACCACCACAACCCCTGCTCCAAACAGCGTGGCGTGGAGAGGGGAGCAAAGCATTCCCTATAGCCTTTAAATCTGGCTTTGTTTCAGCTTTTGCCATCCTTGGTACCATGGGTCTGCAGCAACATCCTGGCTTTTTAGAAGTCATAAGCACCTTTTAGGAGTGCAACATTTCTTCATGGGATTTGCTAGACAGAGAGGCAATTCTGCCCTCTCCATTTCTAGGGGGTTTTGTTGGTTTTTCTTTCTCTTTTTTTTTTTTTCTTTTCTTTTTGCCCTTTGAAGGAGTGTGTGAAACTCCACCTTGCAGAGGGGAACTTGGAGAGGGCAGGAAGGTGGGATGCAGTACCTGAATGGGACATACGTGCCATTCCACTCCTGAGCATCCTAAGGAAGTCACTAAAAGGTCGCTGCCACCTAAGCAGCCTTGATATGTTAAAGCCGGTGCAAACAGCTAGTAGCTTCTCTGTCATCTTGGAAGAAAGCTAGTTAACACAACACGGATGCCCTTGAGATCTAGTTGTAGAGATGAATGGCAAGGCTAAGTCAAACAGCAGCAGGATCAGTGAAGTCAGGGAACTGCCTGTTCTACCTCCAGTAAGCAAGGAAAGGCCAGGGGGATTCAGAAAGGGAAAATCATGAGGTTTATTCAGCATTTACTTCCCAGCTTAATTCAATTTCCAGTTTAGCTTTACAGCTCACCTTCAAGTTAGAAAATGTATGTGTGTCCTGAATCATGAATGTGTATTCCTGCACTGCAGTTCTAGTTTTAGATTAAATGTCATCTGAGCACTTTGGCTATAAATGAGCATTACATTTACAGGTGCTGCAGTTAGAATTACCAGCTGAAACAAACCATGACAATTTCATTTACTTTTTTCCAAGTCTGAGGCTTAATACAGCTTTCCTGTGGTGGAAAAAAAAAGTGTCTAACACTAGAAATCTAGAGATTGGACCAGTCACTGAGGTTTTTCATATATGTGTTTTGTTTTTTCAGACCAGATTTGGTAAAGCATATTTTAGGTAAGCTCAGGGCTAACCTAAAAATCCTACAAGACTTTTTCTCCAAATGCCATCTTTTGACAGCCTGCCAGAGAGCTAGAAAATAGGTGCTGCCTCATATCAGACCTAACCCAGAACTACACAATAGACTGGCATCCAAGAACACAGATTTGAGCTCTTCGGTGTACTAAGGCTGATCCAACCATAAACTAAAAAACTCTTTCCTCAGACTGGCTCAAGGTAAGCAGAACTGCTTTTGGGTTGCCTGGAAAGTCTTTTCAATCTTGAAGGCATTGTGAGTCTGTTCAGGTTTTCTAGTCAGCACAGTGGGCTTTGTGGCACTTCGTAGCACACCCCTGAGTGACTGCTGAGTAAGTCACACAGATGAGTTTCTACGCATTGGAGTGCCATTCAAGGGTGTTGCATGCAAAAAAATAAACCACTAGCATGAAAGCAGAAGAGAGAGGGAGGGGTTCACGGAGTATTTGTGAATGGCTTTTTCCACAACTACAAGAGACGCGCGCTGTCGGTGACTCTAGGATTTCAACACAGAGCCCAGCAACGCCTGCTCCCTGTGCGACCTAAGCCCGCAGAGACCTAACTCACATGCGTGCCTGGGTCTCCTCTGTCAAATAAACAACATCCTACAAAGCACATCTGGCGAGGGAAAACCCAGACTGCCAGTTTGAAACCCATCAGCTGGCTTGGGTGCAAGAGGAAGCCCTGAGTCTCTCGGGGCTGTAACGATGGAGGGGAAGAGCCAAATACCCACAATCTGACGAGTCAATTAAAACAATCTATAACATTTGTCCACAACACAAAGGCAGGGAAAAGCCCCACCTGACATGCACAGCAACTCGCTCAATTTGCTCTGCTGCTAGGCTTGATCTCCAGAAAGCTTCTAACTCTAACTTTTGTAGTGGCATTACATGCAACTTCTTTGTGCATCCAAGTCCTTATGTGGGAGACGTCTCCTGTAAATGCGGGTGATCAAGCTCCCCCTCCATGAGAAGGGCAGCATCTCCCTTAGAGTGGCCAACACGTAAGGCACTAAAAGAAGGTGAAAAACTGCTCTGAGCACAGCTCTGCTGTGCTGCCTTGTGCACAGCCAGTGCAATCTCTTCCTGACCCCAGCAAAGTAACTTGTTTATGCCCAGGAACAAGAGAGTGGACTTATCTGAGCCTGAAATTGCAGAGCTTTTATTAACATTTGCTTGTCTAAGGAAAAAAAAAATTTAAAAAAAAGACCAAAAAAAAGACAAAAAAAGAAAAAAAAAAAGGAAAAAAGAGAGTAGTTTCTAAAAACCATACCAAACCAACATAACATTCCAGCTCCAGTATTTTATTCAATGCGTGCTGGCTTCACAAGCCCTGGAAGTTATTATCTACATGGGAAGAATAAGAAATCAACAGTTCTGACCAGCAACAATGGCTGCAGAGAAAGAGTGTTTGGCAGCAGCTCGCAGGCAGGGAGGAGGGAAGGAATGCAATGAAGAAGAGGAATGCAACGCTCTGCATGACCTACAACATTAACAGCACCCTGCATTGTGGGCCACCCCATTATTTTGATCACAACCACAATTCGCTTAATTGGTATTCCTAAAAAATGACAGAAGACAAGTGTTTGCATCAATTAGCTGTTGTTTCTTATTTTTCCTTGAGTATGTTTTGCTCAATTTTTCAGCTTCTTTAACTGGAAAGCTGTTGTAAAAATTAAGATATGTACCAAAGAAAAATCAGATGCTTGTTTTATTTATTTAGTCACTGGAGACATACACTCTGGTTTAAATTACAATGGATTATCTGACTAAACTGTTGGGGGAATATTTACTATATCTTTAAGAAGCCTCTCTCTCTCTCTTTCTCTAATTCTTTATAAAACGCTTTGAAGGCTCTCCAAATTAATTTTTTCATTATTAAACAAGCATTTCAGATTTGTTATCTTACCTTTCATAATGTCTGCGAGTACATGTAGCAGCACTTGTGCTTCCAGGGTTACCACCTAATTCATCATAAATATGTTTCCATTGTCGACGGGCTGTTATCTGTAAAAATGGCAATGGAAAATTTAATCTTGCATCTTTACAGATTCTACAGCGTTTGAGTTCACAACAACAAATGCATGTGTGACACTTTCAGAACAGCATGTACTACAAGCACTATAAAAGCCCCTACAGAATATATAGAGTGCACAGAGCTTTGGGTGTCTTTTTTTTTTTTGGTAAGTTAACGCTATGTCTATTTTCTCTCTAAAATGGAGTGATCTGACTGATTCATTATCAAGTCACAAGCAATACGGCCTCACAAAAGAGAATCTCAATCAATATAGGGTCATTAACCATCAGAAGTTATGCAGACAAATCCCACGGTGAATTATGAAAATGAAGCTCAGACCATACTCAGCACAAATAATGATTACATAGTTATTTTAACTGAATTAGAGAAAATAAATCTGCTGCAAAACCCAAATCCACCACAGAATGCTGTAAATCCACAAAAGCATAGTCCGTAACTCTATATGTTACAAGCTGTTTATTTTTATCCATTTATGTCAGTAAAATATATAGATCAAATAGTAATGAAATCTTAACATACTCCAATGTTAATATTTGAGCTATGTACTTTATTGGACCACGTTGATGAAAATAAACATCTTGTAACATATTGAGTTGCATACCATGATTCTGTTTTTTTGTACAGAAATTAGGATTATACAGAATAACAGATGGAAGACCTGGCAAAAGAATTGTTTCTGAATACCACTTCATTATTTTATGTATTCCGCTATATTTAAAACAGGAAGAAAAACAGGAATAGGACAAGCACAACAGATCACCCTCTTTTGCCTGCAGCTCATAAAGAAGGCCGGGGGAAATTCGTGGGGGCAATTTGGGGAGAATTTTGTCATTTTCTGTGGAATGCTGTGGATTTTAATATATTCAGCCCCGGAGACTTCTTCAGAGTTACCCACAGAGCAGTCAATGGCGTTTACTGAGGAGCTTAAGGCAGCAATCAGAAGAAAACAAATATTACAACTTGCAATCTGAGGCCTGTAATTTTAATCTAAACAAGAGGAGATAGCTACTGTCATTAAATATTACAGGGTAAGAGGTGTTTCTTTTTCGCTCAATATAAAAAGAAAACCCTTCCTTTGCAGAAATTATTCTCCAAAGCCAAAAGCATGGCTGGAGACTTATCATTTGATAATATTACAATTTCTTCAAGTTTATTGTTTATACACTTCTCCTTTGAAAACATCAGCATCTTCAACTCACTATTGCACCTGCACATAGTGTGCACCTATAGATACTTGAAAAAAAAAAGGGAGTCTTTTATCCTAAACCTTACTTAAGGCCAAATGGACTGACTGCCCTCACTAACTTTATTTTCTATCCTCTGTAAGCAACCCAAAGACCACAGGCACAAGAGAGAGGCTGCAATTCAAGAATAAATTCTGCACAAATTATTTAAATACAAATCAAACACTGATTTGAGGATAAGGTTCATTTTGAGTCTATTTTGTTTAAGTTTTTATGCTGTCTCTTCCCCCGGCTACTCACACTTCTACCTATTATTATTACTAAAGCGCTTGAAGAACTGGAGTCCTAATGAGCCATAAAGAACATCACCTCCTGAGAATGCAAACAGATGCTCCTTCTGCAACCTGAAAGGTCAAAAAAGAGGTGGACCAAGTGCCCTGCTGTGGAGGAACGCTTGGATGGGAAGCTACCTCTGGTCCTGCCTCCCACACCTATTCCACCAGTCCTCGGGACAGGCAAAGGACAGAGGCATGGCCAGATAGCCCTTGCCTTCTTGTAGCTCCCAAAAATCACAGATCCCCTGAGGACTGCTGCAAGTGGCTTTATATTAAATCAAGCCTCTGGCAGCCTCACAGACTAAGGGAACAAAGATGCACAAACTCAATCTGGGGACTGTGCTCTGGCCCTCTGGCAAGCACAGCCTAGCTGGCTTGCAAGGCTGTAGGCCAGGACCCGATGCTTTGGCTAAGTACAGTGATACTGTGCAGAAGCTATAAACTAAAGCAAAGGATTAGTCTGCAAGAGGACTACTGCAAGTCCCCTTTTTAAACATCCCAATGCTACTAAGAAGCATGGTCTCCATTTTCAAAAGGAAAATGTTAACCTTAGAGCCCAACTCTTATTAACTATGATCTGACTCAAGAGTTGATACTCAAGCTGGAACATCAGTAAACACAACCAACTTTAAGGGGAAAAGGGAATCCCTTCGAAATCCCTGGATCATTTTTGGTGTCTCTTTCCTCTGTGCTGCTTAGAATAATAGTATTTACACAAACATTTGCCCAGCTTTATCCAATTCTACCTCTGCAACGGACCAGAACTCCTTGGCAATTAGCAGAGCTGTGCCCTCCCACGTACAGAGCGAAGCTTAAATTTGACATTCCCTGAAACGATTGTTATTCTAACAAAGCCTGGGGTTGAGTTTTCCCCTGCTCTGGAAAGTTTAGGTTTTATGCTTAATAAACTTCAAAGGACTAAAGTAACTGATAAATTACATCCTTAAACAACGCGAACAAAATGCTGCACTGTGGAAACTTCACACTTGCCATGCAGGGCAGCACTGCTCAAGCTGGATGCTCATGCTGGCCACATCCAAATCGAGGACTGCTTTCTTTTCTCATACAAGTCTCTCCCAGCCACCTTAGCGACTAGGAGCTTCCCAAGGAGCCAGGAAAGGGCAGTGCTTGGCAATGCTTTGCTTATGGCTGCTGTTCCTACCAAAAATGCCTGCCTTGGCTGCTTTTACACAGCAGTTTTAACTCTGGAAGGGCTCATACGTGCTCCTGGTTAGTAACATGTTCATGACCGGGGCACATGAGGAACAGAAAGGCAGATAACAAAAGGTATGAAAATGGTAAAATATTTTAGCTGCCTCGGCAGGGAATTTCCCATAAACATTCAGGAGCAAAGTGTTGGTTTTTTTTAAGGGCATGGAGCTACAGTGGCATAAGACAACTAAGACCCTGCAAAAGCTTTAACAAATGTCCTGAGCACTTTCATTTCATGCTTTTGATTAATTCAGTTTCCTGATTTAAGTTGACTGGCTCCAGTAGAAAACATAGAGAAGCCAAAGAACCTTTGCTGCTTTAGTTCTCCAATTTGTTTTTCCCTACTCCTACCAGTATATACATCCCTCCCAGTGTCTGCCACTTTTCTAGAAGTGCAGGATGCTCCAGGCTCACCCATTAATCAAGGCAATTGCACAGGTCAGTCTCATCTCTGACAGCTTCCCATTCCAATGCTGGCTTTAGTTTTAAAGCAGTCTTCTGGTTTGCAGACCCCTCCCACAATTTGCTCCAACCTATAGCTTCACAGTCCTAGAGCTGGGCCTGCTGGAGGCCAGGAGCTTTGAAAACCTCCGTCACATCTTTCCCAATCAGCAGAATTTGGAGTTAAGCAAGAGACTGGTCTGCCCAGGGACCTGAGAGCAGATCTGATCTGGTTCCTATAAGCACAGTATTAGGCAGTGACTGGTACTCAAGAACAACCAAATAAAAGCAATAATCTTATCTATTAAAGTATAGGACTGTTTATACACATGCTTTTAATGGTATCTTCTGCTTTGAGAAATCTTAAGGTATTCTGCACTGCAATCCCAGCTCCCAGCTCCCTTCCTCATGAAAAAGCTTCTTGCTTATTTCCTGCTGCAAATCTAATGGGGGATTTTCTGGTCATGGTATGTGATGTTCACAACACTCTTCAAAACAGAGCTCTGGGTATTAGCTCTGTATGAAACAAACCCAGGTAGCTTTGCATTCCACTGATGTATCAGTTTCTTCAGGCCTGCTGTATGTGTCAATCATTAATTTTTAAAAACTAAAGCACTTTATTGTTGCTTCCAGGAGGCAGCAGCTAAACGGGATCCCACCGACCTTCGGCAAAATTTAAGCTGCTACACACCGAAGGTTAAGCTCCACCTAATTTTCTTTTTACCCTTTATCTTTCTAAGACATCTCCAGGTAGAGTCCATTCAGCACCACAACCTTCTGCAAACATGCCAAGGCACTCCTTTTGTGTTTGCTCAAAAGGAAAAATGCCACTTCATGACTTGCCAAGGACAGCTCTTTAGGTAAGTCCTGGAAGTTTCCCATCTATGAACATCTGCACCTTTTACTCACTTAGGGTGACGGAGAAAATTCCAGGCAATGGCTGTTAAATGCCACTGCAGCTGAGCCCCCTAGAACGTGACATCGTTTTGTATTTCATCCAGGGATTTGGGGACATTTTAAATCATTCACACTGCGAAGGTCTGCTACAGAGAGTGCTTTCCAATGCACTCTCCTATTATTAGTAACAAAGATGCTCATTTCACGTATCTTTGTTTAAGAGAAACATGATCCCACCAATTCCAAAGAGACAGCTTCATCTGTTAAGGACTTAAACCAATTTGTACAAGTTGCTATTTTTATTAAGCCTGTATTATGTTCAACAAGAAGTACATGGGAGTGTGGTATTACACAGTTATAGATGACAACTAACTAAGAATTAGTAATCAAACAGATAATGGACAGATGAGAAATGACCCTCACAAGTACTCTAACTGGAGAGCCCTTAAATATGACATATGACACACAATCATGACTTGACACTACTAGATATCATGTATGTGTATCCTGTAGGTACAGGTAATACTCTCTGTCCAGCCTCACTGGATCCATTCTAGCCCCTGATACATGACAATAAAGTCAAACAGATGGCTAAGAAAGTTGTTCTCTGCATCTCAAATCCAATCCCTGGCTGTCTTCATTCACTTTCAGATCCTTAACCGACAGGACTGGACTCAGAGGTCCTGCACTGTTCTGTGAATCTGGGCAGAAGCGGGAAAACACTGTACATAATCTCTGCTTGTTTCTCAAAGATGTTTTTAAAGCCCCATCGAAGCATCTATACATGGACAAGGTGGACAGGGCAGGGGATGAAATTGAAAATGGGCTATCGTTGTCCTGCCAAACACAAGGATGTAAAGTTTGCAACTGCTTTAACTGGGAAGGTTTCTACACTTACCCGTAAAAAACTAGTCATCTGATCACTCTAAGTTCCCATATGTGATTTTAACCAATCTTTTATTTGTTTCCTGTTCATAAAATGGTTGTCGCATGCTGAAGCCAAGTATTTACTTTTAAATATTCTTTTCTTTACAATACTTCCAAGAGTATTTCCATTTCTATCTCAATGCATAAACAAGAAACTTGTGAAATTTTAAAACAAGTTAAAGATGATGAAGCTCTTGAAACAGACAAATGACTTGTTCAAGTCAGATGGAAGGGTCCATATAGATAAATGTGTATTAATCAGGGTAGGTTTGAGAAAGCCTTTGCTCCGCACATGACTTCTCATCATCAATAGACACTGGCACTGTGCGTGTGAGTGGTGGATTCTGGTCGTACTGAATTACAGCACTCACTCAAGATTTCTACACCTAAGCAGACCTGCCTAAGACTGGATCTGACACTGAGGTCCATGTCACCCCAGTCATCCACTGCCTTGCTGAAAAATGAAACACGAATCAAACACAAAAGCCTCTCAGCAATGCTCACCATGTTAAAATATACACAAACAAATGCAGCTTGGCAAACTCAATGAATATCAACTGGCCATAAAATAATAAAAACCAGGGTGTGCACAGGTCAAAGTATTGCAACAGCTATTGGTTTAACATTCAGGGAATGTAAAGCAAAGGCAGGTCCACATTGAGGATGAGACTGTTAACAGAAGAGAATGAGGTCAGGAAACCTCATGCTCCATGTACAACTTAAATTGCATCACAACTTCAGTTTTTCTGCAGAGAACATAGATGTCACTCACATCATAAAAACAGGATCAGGCCCATCACTTCAGCCAGAGTCACTCTCAAAGCAAAGCTGGGCTCCCAGGTATGTCAGAGGGTGTGAGCTATGCTTGCCTTGCCATTTACTGACCAGCAAGCAATTGCTTAGTTTCTTCTCTATGAAGAATAAGCACCACTGGTACATTTTCATCAAAGGTGACAAATGCCCCTAAACAACAGGGAACATCTGCCACTGAGAAAAGGACAGGAGCTTTGAGACAAGGGTGGACTGATGCTACCCTGGATGACATTCTCACGTATGTGATCCTTCCCCTCTGATCCTCTCACGTTTCTGCTGTCGTTGGTAGACCTGGCTCTCTGGCCTCGTGTTCACAAACTCACCATCCTACTCCTGCTCTACCCCAGACACAGAGGTTCATCTTCTCCAGCATCTCTAAATCCATCCCTCTCCCCTTCATTCTGGCACTAAAACTCAGCTCTCTCCAGCAAGCCACCACTTTGGCATCCCTGCTTCGACCCTCGGTCCCTTCAAGCAGATCTGAAACATCCCTGTGAAAATCGCCTGCCTTCCTGAGCACTCTGAACATGCCACTCTCCTATCAATCTCCCTCCTGGCCTTCCCTTGTGCTCTGGAGCGAGTTCAAGATTTTAGCCCACATTTTCATTGCACTTTACAACTCACGGCAATTACTGTTGGCTCATAATTGCTGTAACGATCTATCTATGGTAGCTATGCATTCATATATACCCATGAGCACACCTACACACGCCCCTGTACATAAGCATGGTATGTGCTGATTAATGAAAGATAGAGGAACAATAAAAGCCAAATCAAGCATATATTTTTGTTGAGAATGTTAGATTTCATGTTTCACAAAATCCCAGCCACACCCATGCTAATCAACCCGGGCTGCTGATTTACAGAACAATACGCTTTACTGTATGGAAGGAAAACAGTGAGTTTTGTATTTTGGTTCAAATGACTTTCGGTTTCTTGATAGTGCATTTCTTCTTGTCATTTCTATACAGCACAGATATGTCCCAGATTACTTCGTAAACAAAGCAAAAATAATTTCTTTCATCCAACTGCGGCAGGAACTGAACAACTTAATCTGATCATTGTGTGCAAAGAAAATATTTCCAATGACGACATCTTCCTATGTCAATTGGTTTTTATTACAGATGTCATCTCGATGTGCCATATTAATGCAGCTCTTTCTTCTCATTTCAAGATTTTAATCTAAGTTTGTTGCTCTAATATTTTATTGGTTCAAAATACATGCTGTAAAATCCATGGCCATGAAATTTTCCTGTGAGCTAAAAATAAACTGCTCTTGTCAGATATGGTTAGCTGATAAAAAGTGTCAGAGACTTTTCTGAATTACTTTGATAACTTCCTGTTTATGTGGTACTGACCCTTGTCTAATAAAGATCTTTTACACTTGGAATAAGAGAAGATACTGCAGCATACTATTCCTTAATGGACAATGCTGATTACTTTTGAAAGCCTTTAATACATTTCCCATATTAGACATGAACAGATGTCAGGGATGTTGCCAAGTGAAATTTCTTTTATGCAATCTTGGCTTGTTGTACAATAATAGCCCTTTCTCAACATGGGAAAAAATTACAGACCCAACTAATTTCCTTGACAGGGAAGAGTTACATATGTTTTCCACTTGTAGTTTTTACGACAAGTTTACAATTTTGCCAAACCTGGAACTAATTGGGACCGTTTCCAAAAATGGTCCAATAAACCCACAATGTGTACAGCTAGCCTAAAATGCAGCAAATGATTGTTTGCTTTTACATTTTTTTCTAACAGGGAAAAGTTAGATTGCACAATTATTTCATTTAAGTTACTTAAACACTTACTGTTTCATATCCTCCCAGTTTTTGAGCAGCTTGAAACATAGTCCAAAGGTTAACTGTTAGAGGGACAATAAGTATTTAGATAAGCATTGCATTAACCAACATATTTCAAAGAAATGTAAATTAAACACTTTTTAAAAAAGAAAAATAGAGAAAAAAAGCTCACAGCCCCTGAAAAAGCTCCTGCGAAACATTTTCCAATGAGGTATTTACATAATCTGAAGAGTAAATATTAGCCCATACTATATATATTTTTAATTACATATAAGAGAACACACTTAAATTCCTTAACAGGGCTGGAAAAATACACTGAGACAAAGGTAACGGGCTCATTTGACTTTGCTGATAAGAAGCACGCTATAATGACTGTAGCATGTTTCCATAACTTTGATAATAAAAATTATTCATTGGGAAGAATGTTGCTTTTAATTATTTGTTTAATATTGATTTCATTAGCAAGCAAGCATGAACCACACACTGGCTCACAGAGAAAGCCTATTGATTAAACAACAATATCCAATATTTACTGCGGCTCAGATAATGGCCTCCATAATCAATAAGCAATAAGCTGCGTTCTAACGGGTCCTGTGTGAATGAAGCCAGAGGAAGCACAAATGAGAATTACCATAATAATTATGGTATGGGTGGTTATGCCTTGCCCATGGCTGTGGGGCTGGAGGAACAGAGGCAACTCAATTCAAAAGATGTGTTGGGAGATGCAGAACTCCTCCCCTCTCACATGCTTTTCGTCCTGGCCCACTGTCCCACTGCTTGCTGCTGGTGTCTTTATTTTATTTTATTTTATTTTATTTTATTTTATTTTATTTTATTTTATTTTAATTGCTAGAAGAAAAACTGATGTCTTAGCTCTATGAAAGGTGTATGCACTACTCCACCAACAAACAGTGATTCCCCGCAGACATACTGCAAATACTTCAGGCCAGACTCAGCAATAACGCTGTGGACCACGGAGGAGAGGATCTCTTCCTCTGCGGGGGGATGCTCTGTTGTAGTGTACATACTGCTTCTTCCCACTAACCAATTTATATTGGCAATGTCTGCACAAGTCTTGCTGGACAAATACAGAGCCCCGTCCTGCAAACATTTCTGCTCTTCTCAGCATACTTACTCTTGGCATTTAAGTATTTGCCGGATCAGGCCCCTAATTTATAATGAATGTCAGGCAACTTTCAGTGTATTTTAGCTAAATGTTAGCAGAGGGCTTTACCCCCAGTAGGGAATTTTAGAAATAATACTTTAGCTTGTCTTTCAAGCGCACCCTGTCCCCATGCTTGAGGGAGTGCAGAATAAAATGGGGGGAAAAAAATCCTCTCTTCAACACAAAACGTTCTGAAAGCCTCATTGAACCTTGTACTGTTTCAAAGCTATCAAGAGCTTTGCTTAGGCCTTGATTTAATCTGAATCAATGCATAATGCAACGAAGCTGTTCATAGTACATTAATTTTACTTCCATTTCAAGCAGCCAGTTTTCAGACAAACACTGTAATCATTCGGAGTTATATAAGTTTATAATGGTTGCTGGAGGCCTGTTGCAATCAGTGCCAATTGCTATTAGGTATGTAAATTGTTATGTAAAACATACAGGTTTGACATTCTTCATCAAAATAACACATGGTTTTAATCTGGGAGATAAATTAGAGTAAATAATATTTCAATCCATGGAGTTTTCCCTTTAAGGAAATAAAGTATCATTCAATCTACAGATAAGGAGGAAAAATACCCCCATTTACAGCTTTTCTTGGAAACTCTGAAAGATCTACATTGTGCTGCAATATTTATGTAAAATTTAGTTACAACTGTATCTTCTCCACCTACAATTGCTTTACAGATTGTGGCACTACAAACTGTACATGCCAAAGCAATTCTAAACATTGCATTCTGTATTAAACAGATACAGTCTGGTTTTATATTCTCCAAAGTCAGTAATTTATTAACTATAAACACATTTTGGGGCTTAAAAATACGACCCCTTTTGTGCCTTTCTTGACCACTTTTAAACGTCTTCCTTTAATATTTGTCCTTTCATAAAGAACATCTGGGCACAATAAAGATACGTCATATTATTAACTCAGAAGAAAGGCATTACAGACGCTGCAGATTTACAAAACAGAAAACTAGAGAGTTTTCAACATGCCTATTTCTAGTCATAATCAGCGGATTTAAACCTATAAATATCCGGCAGCAACCACCCCAGAAGGAAGAGATGCAAATCTAGGCATAAGACAGTGAAATGCCTGGACTGGAAAATGTGTAGATATAAACATGGTCCCCCCATCCATAAGGCTTTAAAATAGGCTTCGTGTGCAAATGCTTTCTCCAGAGAAGCCAAACCATTCTAAAATGACAACGAGAAAGTGAGAAAAAGGATACTTACTCTGCTTAAAACCTAAATAGGGTATTCGTTCAATTGGTGTTTTCCTTTCTTTCATATATTTATAAAGAGCCACAAGGAAAGCCTGCTCATCAGCTCTGCATTCTTCACCTACGGCAATCTTTGATTTATCCTCACTTGAGCCTTTTTTACAGTTGCTGTTGTTACTCTTGGGTTTGGGCAAAGCTGACTTAGCCTCACATTTTACCTGGGAAAAGAAAAGATGTCATATCAGATCTGGGTAACCTTTAATTTTCACTTAAGGAATAAATACCCTCTCCTAGCAGAATGGATTGTTGAAAAAATGAAGGCCAAGCCATGCAACTGTGTTTGAGGGGAAACAAAGGAAGCTATTTATAGAGCTAAATGTCTTGTTCTGAATCTTAGTCACAACATTTTTAAATAGCCACATCTTTAAATCATTATAACCCATTGGTAATGCTCTCCAGATCTGCATTTTTATGACTATACATTGCTATGTCATAGACAGCTCCCATCTCTCGCATACACTTGCCATTAGCAAGTCTAATAATAACCTTTGTTCCAGGATTGACACTGAGCATTGTCAACTCCCGTAGACAACCCTTGGAGCTGAGGGTGCTCAGCCCCTTCCAGGAATGCTCAGCAGCCAGCTCTGAAACGACACATTTTTCTCTCCTTTGGCCCACCAAATAGATGCAAACCTTGGCAAGCCTTACCCAGGCAGAGCTCTCAGCACACACAACTGGAGGTTCTGCTGTAGCGTGGACTTAAGTCAAGCGGATTTGAGCATCTGCTTAAACTTAAGCACAGCCCTAAGTATTTAGCAGAAGGAAGAGGCTGGTAGCCGGAGCTTTTCCTGGTAGACACCGTCAGCCCCAATGCACATGAGTCCCAGAGCTCCAGGTCTCCCACTGGCCTCCCGGCAGACGTGTGCCACTCAAGAAGTCAACAAATTGGAACCACTTTACCTCTCATCAGTATTCAAACATGGGGAAAAATACCCAGTGAGACCAGCTTAATCCTGCAGTCCTCCTGAAGATAATCCTCTCATTGAATCAAGCAAATTACAACTCGAGCATTCCCATAATTTATGTATACAAAAAACAAAAGAGCAGAACCTTGCAAATTGATGTTTAAAAGCTCTCCATGACCAAGATGGGATTGATATATTTCCAGTGAAATACTGGAAGTCCTCTAATACAAGGTAGTGGAGACGGTTACATGTATTTTGGATTTGCACTGTCCCTTCAACGCTTTTGGGTGCTGTGAGGAGCCTTCTGGTAGCTCCATATCCCATCCAAGACACGTCCTTTCTGCTCCCAGAGGGAGGAGGGAGACTGTAAGAGCCAGTATTTGCTATTTTAGGAGGACAGCAGAGGAGAGCAGGGTATCTCGCTGAACAGGAAGGCAGAAGCTCTCGTCAAGTAAGCCACTGACTCTCCTTCACTCTCCCCACTTCTAAACCAGGTGCTTCCTAGGTACCTGTTGACATTTTGGAAGTAAGTGTTATGAAGAGCATTATGTAAGTGCTTGTAAACAAGCAACCAACATGTCATTGGAAAGACTATGATATGTTTATTTTATCTCAATGAAGCTACCCTGTGTTGCAGGCTCACGGAAAGCAAAATCTTTTCTTTTATACTCCTCAGGGGTATTAACTTTGCAGAAAGCACTGACTTAAGGTTAGCTGCCTCCATAGTTTTCCACAGATGTTGGACAAAGCAACGCTAGCTCCTAACCAGAAGGGAGAAGTGGCCACAATTTTCTAAGGTAATCGATGCTGCTGAAAAATCTCCCTGTTGGACACTGCGGGGTACAGGCTCGCTTCTCCCAGGCAATGCAGCAGGGACTGGGAAATGGGCTGCCTGAGAGATTTTTCTCAATCACTTGCTGCTGAAGTATGTCCGCTGTACTGCTCGAAATTCTCTGGTTGCACGGTTCAAAGAGATATTGTTTTCCTACGGCACAAGACACCATGCTTTGCCTTTTAGTAATAGATATGCTCATTGATTAAACTTCTGTAAAGTTTCTCCAAAACTCAATGGAGCTAGTGGTATTTTTTTCCTATTTAATGAACTTTGGATTTCCTCATCCACTTTTCAGTTCAAAGCTGTAATCCCTTGACTTTTTTACTTTGGCTCCTTGCAAAATTATTTAACAGCTTCCCCTTATAAAGTTTAGATTACATTGTCATAGTTTTCAATGCTATACCAAAGACTGAGTTAGCACTCCTAATATAAACCCATGATTTCAATAAATTTTGCATTTTTAATTTGAGCTGCAAATTTGTTGCAAGCTAAAACTTGGAACAAATTCACTGGACCTGGGAACAATTTTTCAGTTTTGTCACCCACTTGCTAGGTAAAGTCAATCAATCAATCTTTTTAATGGATTTTCTTTTTCAAACTGGACAATTCAGAACTATGTTTGCAAAGACAGCCTGGGCACGAATGCTCAATGAAATCAAAGCTCACTGCTATGCAAGCAAACTAATGCCAATGGCTGTTACTCCCAAGGAGACAAAAGGAAACAAAGAAAATAACATTAAAAAAGCCACCAAGAGTGAGAAAATCCCGTGTTACACACAACCTCCTTTTCTCCAGTGTACAGCAAAGCGAGGTCAAAGTGCCTGTGGAACTCAAAGGTGCCAAAATGCAACGGACAGACTCCAAGCAGTGTCAGGTTCAACGAAGCTTCAATGAAGGCTGCAAAGCTTCGTCGGCTCAACATTCGAGACACAAGCCTCACTTTTGGAACCTCCCCATCATCTGGCAGGAGATATGGATGAACGCCATGACCAATGACTAACGAGAACCAAAAGGGCCAAATGCCATTCTGGGTAACACCAGTGTAAATCCACCATAAACATATCAAAGTCAGCGAGAGTGATGCCAGATTTGCACCAATTACCACAAACCGCCCTTCTGTCTCAAAACACGACTTTGAATCTTCCTAGAGGGCAAAGATCTGCACGAAGGTCCTGAATGCAGAGTTTTGCTTGGCTCTGCTCTCGTCTGGTCTGCTCAGAAAGCCTGAATGACTCCGTTATAAAGGGAGAGTTCAATTTCCACAGGAGGAGTTAAAGGTCTTTCATTGTAGCCTCAGCATGAGTAACACCTCCAAAATGAAACTGAGGGCAAAGGCCCAGACAGGCAACCCAGCACCGCAGCGTGGATAAGCTGGGGGTGTACTGAGATGGGCTCTGGGAACATCTGACCACCTCCTACTGTGTGTTCCATCAGAGGTGTATGATCCATGACCAAATGGCCAGTGAACACTCATGGGTACCCCCATGTGTTTGTCTTCTCCTGCCAGAGGTCATGCACAACACAGACCACTACAGACCTGGATTTTAAAGTTTCAATGAGATAATGGCTGAGGCGCTCAGAATAAATCTCCAGGTCTGAGAGCATGCCAGGCCACCTGTGGCCACAGGAAAAGCATATCCTGGCAACTTTTAAACTAATTTCCCAGATCTTGCTGTACAAATGAAGTGAGAGATTTACTTTAGCATTTGCACTAGGAGATGTAATGAGTAGATTCATTTGGGGACAATTTCCATGTTTAACAAGTTAATCCTTTCAGCTCTTCGAAATGGTCAGATCAGCCAGTTTTAAAAAGTCTTACAGTGCATTTCTGCATATTTTGAATGGGAACGCTCTTTGGGAGCATGAAGCAGGTACGATGAGGGTCACGCTGGAGCCTGCAAGTCCCAAAAGCTGGCCAGCACTGATGACACGTGAAATATGAAAGCCTCCAGAGTCCTGGGGGTGTTTGGAGAGGAGAGCTTGATATACGCCTCTCCAGGAGAGCTGATCCTGCCTTAGTAGATGGCCTCGTATTCTTGTGATTTTTACATTCCCAGCCTGGGAGGGAACTCCTGTGGGATCTTCCCCAGGAGGTACTAAAATGGATGCAGTGACCAGCAAGGAGATCAAAAGCAAGAAGTGGTACATGAAAGACCCACTTCCCTAGCAGCACCTGCAGGTCCAGGACCACATTGTCTAATGCGCTATCACTCTATTTTTAACAAGCCACCTACACTGGATTTTACTCAGAGCTGCTCCGACCCAACCAAACACTCTTCTGTGTCAGGTAATAGTAAAAGCCTACAAAACGATGTGCTGATGGTTCAAAGTAAACATGCCTAACAATAACTAAGTTGTAAGAAGGTACAAATCTTTCCAGTCATTGGCAGCTGAGAACACAAAATTCAGCAAGTCATTACAACCATGTGGCTTGCGTTGGTCTTGACAGGCTCAAAACCACAGTCTTCAGAATGCCACTTCTGCCATTTCCTGACCCAAACCATACAGCCAGTGTGTCTCCGTCAGAGCCGTCGCCCTGCCACCCAAGAAATGAGGCTGCTGTCAGGCACTGGGTGCTATGATCTGAGGATGAAAGCAGCACACCTTCTGGTCAAAAGGGATTTTAGCTGGAACAGGAATACGGCCAGGACCACTGCCAAAATGTTTCGGCATCTGACACAAGTGGATTTGTCCTGTTTACACCAGCAGCGTTCAACCCTGCTCTCCATGGACCTGTTGTCAGTGTTAGTCGGAGATGGAGCACGGACAGAGGAAGAAAACTGATGGTGAAGCCCAACATGGAGCCCAAAATGATGACTTAACATCCCAACTGTTCCCAACAATAAGAAAACAGTAGGTGGATCTCCGTTCCACCCCCTTCCCCAAATACACTTCCCCTCCTTCCCCAGAAACCCATAGGCAGGGTCTGTTTAAAGTGTGATACATCTGCTGTAGGGGGTTTCTGATTCACTGTCCTCTTATTAAAGTATATCCACAGCCCTGAGACACAGATTGATGTGAAGAGCCACAGTGAAGTCAGTGTGACTACATGCGAAGACATTATATCATGAGCATGTCTATTATTTATAATGAAATTAAGCTGGCCAAGATAATTAATGCTATTAATATCTGCACAATGATGAGCACAGTGTGACTAGATAAATAGGTAGAATTACTTCTTATCTGAAATATCCTCCCATTTGACTAGTAGGGTGAACCCAAATATAAACAGAGAGGATAAACAATTTGGTATGAAGTGATACTGTCGTTTTTAATTATCTAGTACCTATATATCAGGTGCTGAAGAGGTAGAGCTACTTGTGCTACAGTCTGGGGTGCTTTGACAACACGGTCCATGCTGCAGTTTGCTGGTAATATTTTAACATGAAAAATGGTTTGGGGGAATTGAGGCAAATTGAGACATTTTCACACCGTGGATTTTGCACATTCTTCCACAGAGCAAAAACATTCAGGCAAACTCTATAGTATCTGGCAGGACCCCGCAACTCAACACACCAGGCTCCGTCGCCTTTTACTGTGCTTGTCTAATACGATAGTACAGACTCCAACTGAGCACAATAGGGCACAAAAAGAAGAGAAACAGTGACTTAAGGGCAGAGATTCATCATGAACTTCAGCCTCTTTTATCGTCATCAACAGAAGGCACAATTTTAACTGAACTCCTAGGGAGGAGGAGGAGGTGGAATTTAATTTGCCTTCCTATGAGAAACTGAGAGCAGAACACTTCCACTTGACCTCTTTAACCTCCTAATCTCCCAGGACATTCACTGCGTACAACAATACCAACGCAAATGTATCTATAGATTCACTGTATTTCCTAAAGAGATGATCACAACAATGGAAGTGTTCTGCAGATACACATCCATCTAATGTATTGAAACAATGGATTTGGGAAGAGTTGGCCTAAAAATTCAGTCTATGCAAACCTGTTTAGCTGTTCAGCTCAAAAGTATCACAGTGACAAAGTTCTGCCTCAGATAAAAATCTACAAGTATTGCTCTAAGTAATTTTCCGTCTTTGCATCTTACAGTTTCAAATTAAATCATCTTGAAAGAAGCCATTTGTGCTTTTTTTTTTTAAAGAGAAAACCAAATTCCTATTTAAAACCGCATAGATAACACAGAATATAGGATCTAAATTACACTACAGAAATTACATTTTAAAATATTTTAAGGAAAATATACAAATTCATAAATATCTAAAAGACTAAGTCTATAAACACAAATCAATGATCCAATATTTACTTGCAGTACGGGCTAAGCACTGCAGCACATACAGAAGACTCTGTAAAAGCATGCACTATTCAACAAACCCTGGAACATGCAGCTCAGCACTAAGTATTAAGGAAACAGCCCAGATTTTTTTTTAAGCTTTTGTACTGAATTTCTGCCTTTATCTTCTTTTTTCTAATTTAAAAAAAAGTGGAGATCTTAACATCAGGGTAATGTCGTTTGTGTGCGCTTCTTAGAAACCATTACTGAAGCGGCTCTTGTTTCATAGTCTGTTTATCTTCAAACTATATTTAGAAGTACATTGTAACAGGGTGAGCTGCTCCCAGGTTTATTTTTAATTCGAAGATACTGTCACAAACTATGTTTGTGTGTCACAGAATGTGAAAACTAACACTAGATGCCAAGAACGCTTAAGCACTACCAGTTACCAACAAGCTGATAGCATTAGGTTGTTAGGTGATTATAGTTGCTGGTAACTTTGAACACAGACATGATTTAAAGTGAAGAATAAAACTATTGAAAAAAAAATACATTTACCTCCCCAAGAAAATAAGTTACATTCTAAATTTGAAACAGCATGCTGGGAAACAAAGGCAGGGCTGTACCTAAAAAAGGAGAGTGTACTGAAAAGAGTATTATTAAGTGATTTACCTTGGCAACAGCTTTGCTTTCAGAATTATTGTTGGAATCCTTAATGCCATTTAATGAATCTCTTCTCTGTGGGCAAGGCTTCTTTTTGCGCGGTCTGCCTTTAAGATTTGGCGCTGAAAATTAATGGAGAACAATTTGAGCACATTGTCTTTTACTGGATTCTTAACAGCTGAAAGCATAATAAATAATTCCACTACAATCAGTCACAGAAATGTACACATCTGTCTACAGTAAATGCTTATTACGAGATTCCCATCCTCCATGGGTTACATCTTGACACACTATACGTTTCTATAGAATATCCCCCAAGGCTAATCTATTCTACTTTCACATAACTAATTAATATAAAGTCAAACACTGGTCTCTGAAGGACTCGGAGAGAAAGCACAAATATTTCTCCATGGTACAAAAAAGAACAAAATAGAATATTAATAGGCAACTTTGCATTAATCAGCCTGCTGCATTTATTATTTCTAATCTTCAAGTAAGAGTAATAACTACTATTTCTAACTTTGGGAAACATCTGGTTTTGGAAATGTTCTGAAATATTGGAATTCCTTACAGCTCCAAGAAATGTTTATATATCCTGTCATTCTTGTCAAAGTTCTTCTAAAAAAGTTAAAAAAAAAAAAAATTACCCCCGAGTCCTGAAATGGATCAAAAAACCCCTTAACAACTAGTTCTGGAAGTTGACAAGTACTGAAATAAGTGATTGATTGTTTCATAAGGGTTACATACCACACATATAAATTAACATGAATCACTTTCAGTTTTGTCCAATTCTTAAGATAAAACAGCTCTGAAATAACACAGTGACTAAATCCTAACCGTGCTGAGCCATACGTAGAATGGGATATGGATCATCATAAAAAATATCAGACTCATCTTTCAATAGTGGTATTACAATATAAATTATGATCACATATAGAAATAATAGATGAAGCAGATGTTTGCTCATTATTACGTGTCCTGCCCGCTTTCAGATTTAAAAATCAGCCTCTGACTACTATGGCAACATTTAAAATGATAAACAATCATTAACTAATGACTGTACCGAAGAAGATAATTTCCTTTAAACCTTTAATTTCTAGGTAACCATTGTTTTCATTACTTAAAGGGATGATTAGAACAATGTCAGAAATCTAAACACCACAAACCTCCTGAGTGCCTTCTAATTGTTTCTAATCTTACATTTGTCACACAGTAAGCCAGTGGTTTCAGGACATTTTACATTTTAATTAGTTTGCAAACACAATAAAGGGTGCTAATTTGATTTTATAGTTTGAGTAACAGTGTCATATTTGGTCTGTTCAGAGAAAAAGAAAAGCCATGGGTTTAAAACCTAAAGTCCAAAAGACACATCCTTTTTCTTCCCCCAGCACTGGCACACGGTAAAAATATATATATACACACACACGCACGTGCCTATGTGTGTTAAGTCCATATTTGTGTCTATATAAAAATATGTTTATCTCCCTATAGAAATATCTCTATCTATCTCCAGTGAAGCGCATTCTGCTTACTGAAAAGTACAGCAGAAAGCAATTCTGAAATTGTCATCTGAGGCTAACATGCAAAATCAAACAAAGAGAGAAAGAAATTATTACCCATTCCAGTCGACAAACATCTGCCTGATTTATATCTGTACTCATGAATGCTACAGCATGTGACTGCACACTACGTCGCTGGAAGTCTCGACTTGGTGTGGATGTCAGTCTTACACAAAATGAACACTAAGAGTATTTGCTCCGTGCTTACAAATCCCCTCCCCCAGCCGCTCCATTACTCATATAAACAGAGATGAGCGACTCGGCGGGAGCGTGGGATGAGCTCCGAGGACTCCAGCGCCGGCTGCCAGACTGCCAGCCCTGGCCACGCCGCCCTGCCTTATTTATAAACCCCGCTCATCCCTCCGCCTTTGAAGTCTTCCCGATGCCTACTTTTTTTTGCACACGACCTGGATGGGATGGTCAGATCCTTGACGATGGTTAGCCCCAGCAGTTGCACCTTCTTTAAAAAGGTACTGAAGAAAATAGAAATGTTCCCTCAATGTACTACACCCTGGCACACGCATTAAAACGTTAACCTTTGAATGAATGGATCCCCCAACCCGGCCCAACCAATGGCTGGAGAGAGACGTGGTTCAGCTAGGATCAAATATACTTGCATGAGAATTACTTTTCCTTTTATTTTTTTTTTTAAATAAATAAACTAGTTCAAGGCTCAATATTTTCCAAACATACTTGTTATCCTGAATTTTGGCGCTGTACTTTGTATCACACTATAAAGCACTCCTAATGTTTTGCTAAAAGCTTTAAAAGCAAGAAGGCATTTGTTCCTAAATTCCAGGTATACTGAGCTTGCATATAAACACTATTTGCATTGGAGCCTTCCACGGCAGAACTGGCACAAACCCACTATGAAATGGGGTATTTGCATTCTCCCCGTGGCTCAGGAGCTGCAGCCGGGAAGGTCTGTCTGAGCACACATGAGGACCGTCCCGCACGCGGCACCGTACGCCTTTAAATCACTTTAAGCCATTCCAGATCAGACACACAATTAACAAGAAAGCAGCAATAGTAATTAATACCAGAAGAGAAGGCCCTTGCCTCTAGTATCTACTCTGTGAAAGAAAACATTTGAAATAGTTCCAGTCACACTTGAAACAAAGCCATTAACATTTGCTCCCTAAATCATTATAAATAAATGCATTATTCGAAGATTACTTATATTTCAGCTATATCCATTTTGTTCTCTTGAGCCAGGAAATATGACCAGGACCAAAGGAGTAATTTACAAGTCACACACTTGTTTTAATTTTTTTCATTTTTTGTTTCATTTATGTCACATTCGTGAGCACACCGAAGATTTCTTTATTTGTTATTCATAATTATTTTTAAGCAATTTTACACACATGTTGTGGCTTAGTCCCAGTCAGTTTTCCTGATGACATTGGATGTTCAGTATGTACCGGACAACTAAGTGAATATCCCATGTTTTTTTCTGCTTTCTGGTGGAGAACAACTTCTGGCACGACTACCTGACAATATCTGAAACAATTCAATTTCTTCACGTTTGTGCATATGGCTTTCAAATTCATTTTCTGAAAGCATTTGTGGCAGTGAGACCTGATAACTTGTACGTTCCCAGAAGGTGAGAACATAAGCAAAGCGAATTAAAGTAAAAAATTAAGTAAGTAAGTAAGTAAAGAAAAAAGTTTGCATTTATTTGCCACCTCTTTAGGCTAAGTGCCTGAAACAGGAGTATGAGAGCTAGGACATACTACCAGTTTAAATACTTTCTTTCCTGTGCATTTGACTTTTGCCAGTTTGTGGGGTTTTTCCCGTCCTTTCTTTCTTTTTGCTTCCTGATGTATCTGAAAGAGGGGAAAACTCAGCTACTGAAATGTCCACTGGGACCCTTGATGGGCTGCTGTGAACTTTTTTTGCCTCTACTTAGGGGTGATTCAAAAGATCAATATTAGCACAGCATAGGTGCCCTGTACGCTCGAGGTTTGGGATGCAAACCAGAACACCCCCATGCCTGCAATCAGCAGGTGACAATGCCCCAGAAGAGCAGAGCTGCTGCCATTCAAGGAAGGGCTGTCAGCAGAGACGTACACCCCGTACTATACAAATGGTCCAAACCTCCGAGTTCAGCATCCAGAAGCAAAAGGGCATTCATCCACTTGAAGCCCACACATGCCTGTGCATTGCTGACTCAAGGAGCCTCTTCTTGGGATTATAGCTCATCCCAAATTTGTTGGTCATCACAAAGGGCAAGTTCATTTAGAAAATGGCAACACACAAGAAATTATTTTCCTTGCAAAATCTGTAGGTGTGATAGCAACAGGGAAAGCCACTTCACCTGCTGAGTCCTGGCAAACATTTCAGGTATGACCAGGTAAAGCACAGCCAGCTGCAAAATGCACACAGTACGAGCTAACACTCCTCATGTTTGGAGAGCTGGAGGAGCACAAGGGCATGCTTCCCACCTTGGGCTGGTTATCCTTCCCATACACGTCACCATTGTGCCTGCTACCTTTACCCATCAACAAGAGTTCAGAGGAACCATTTCAGCACTCCTTGGATGCCAGTTTTATGTCAGCATGTTGCTTCCTTGTCTCCCAGAGCAGCGGATCCAGCTGCTGTCATTTAAACAAACCTGTCCCTCAGAGCTCAGCAACCCAGCTGGCCCCGCCATGCAACCACCGCCGCTTGCAACGCTGCCTACTGCTGCAGAGGATGCTGAGGCCGTAACATGGGGTTTCACAAAGACTCAAGCAAGAATCCAACATGAACGAAGATCTAATTCAAGTGCAAGCATTTGTATTCGTAAAGAACAAAAGGTGGGATTATTAACTAGTATGCATGTGGTGTGGACTTTGTTTTTCAGCTGACTACTACTT
Source organism: Phoenicopterus ruber ruber (assembly GCA_009819775.1). NCBI lineage: Eukaryota > Metazoa > Chordata > Aves > Phoenicopteriformes > Phoenicopteridae > Phoenicopterus > Phoenicopterus ruber. The sequence goes on from CM020221.1 coordinate 7,208,095, forward strand.
GGTGGTAAAACTCTTGTGCTCCCGATTAACCGAAAGTGTGTGAAATGGATATGTCATGAATATCAACAGTTACATGAGCCATGATGACAACCATATCTTAACAACTCTTCCCATTCTGGAATTCGTCTTATTGCCATCTCGGTTGTGAATTCTCAGGGAAAAGAAAATTATTTATAAGAATCTGCCCAGAGACAGCAATGTTTTCTTCCCCTCCACGTTTGAAAGGGTCCCTGGGTGTTGTCTGTACATAGGTAGTCACTGCATATCACACAGAGATTGCTGCTTGCCGTTCAACATGAGGGATCAGTATTTCTCAGAAGACCATGAAACGTTAACTCGTGATTGAACGTGACACAAGGAGACTGGGCAGGAGAAGAGGGAACAGCTTGTGCCTGTGCCAGTGGAGCCAGAGAGGGGAAAGGCGGGAGGCGTGCCCCCAGCCCGCTCCTCCTGCGCCGCTTGGCGGGAGAGGTCTCGTTTTGAATCACATGCTTCCCACGCCTGCCTGGACCACAGCCGGCCGCCCCGTGCTGTGCCAGTCTCCGGAGTCCTATGGCAGTAGGGTGCAGGAGGAGGCAGCCACAATCCTCCTGCCGAGCTGCTCCTTCCCCTGCACTTGGATCTCTGGGGCAAGGGGGAGGGGAGGAGTAATGCCCTCAGCTTTTTCTGTTTGGGGAGGGGAAACAACTTTTTCTGGCCACAGCCATGCTGAGCTCCTTCGCAACACCCCTTGGGCTGTCTAGAAGCTCCTTCCCTACCTGCAGGAGAGCAAAAGGAGGAGCACACAGCCATGGTCTTCACGAGTATGGAGTGAAAGGGAAGGTCAGGCGCAGAAGCTGCCACTGCCACCTCTGTACAAATCCTCACTTACATGCACAACTACCTTTAACAAAACCAAAAGCATTTAGTCCCTGCTGTAATGTAACTGCCCTCAGTAATCTGATACTAAGATTTAATCACTCTTTTCTTCTTCCTAGATGGGAACTTGTACCTTGCCTCCTCCTCTCCTAGCTGCGGCTAAGCTCTGCAGTGCCAAAACACCAGCAATGCCCTACGTATTCTTATTACAAACTGACACACCTGAGAGGTTAAATGCAAACCCTATGTTATGCATGGCACAGAGGGTCAGATTATCTGTAGATGTAGATTGGCAAATCTTTGCTGACTAAAATGTACCCCAGGAAGAAGTTGACCTGGTGATCCCAAAGCCTGTTCTTGTGAGCTGCCTATGGACCTCCATAATCGAACAAGGACAATCCAGAGGCACCTGCAGCAGAGAATTAAAGACCAGGCATCGGAGACAAGCTCAGTAGCAGACTCTTACTCACAAAGCAAGAGAGCCACACAGAAAAGAGAGCAGCTCAGGGTTAATGCTGCTCAGACCAGCTAGATGTTTCCTTGAAGCTAGAGGTCCTCTCTGTTCATGAAGCCACGAAACAGCATCATTGCCTAAAAATTACATCTTCCCCTCCAGCACTTTTATCAGCCTGTGCAAGCATCAGGATATCGTAGGTAATCGGGAGAGGGCCAAAAGGTGAGGAAGGAGACGGCTACACTGCCCACACACTCAGAAAATTCATAAGGTTGTGGCTACTGGTCTCCTGCCACTACCACCCTCAACTGCTCAACTTTCAGGGACACTGTCTGCTCGGCAGGACATGGGAAACAGGAACATTTCCAAGCCTCGCCACCTAGTACAACTCCCAGCTCTGGGTTAAACCCAAGGATGACAAGTTCTACGCAGGGAAAAGAGAAGTACCCAAGAACGGGACCTGCCAAGGTCAGCCATGATTAAGCTCTAAGTATGGTGGAAAAGCATAGGTGGCCACAAGAAGACAGCACCTCCACCAGCCACCTTCTTTACCTGCATCCCCAGGAAGGGGAAGTGATCACTGGACCTACCATCTCCCTGTTATCAAGTCAGCCTCACTCGAGCCATGTCCATGCAGAGAATGCAGTGTATTGTGTACACATGGCCACCTCTAGATGCACAAATAAGTCTAGAGGCAATGGCTGTGGTTTTGGGGTACCTGACTTTAGCAGGTTAGTTACAGTAAAATTATCTCTTTTTTAGGAGTCTGATTATCATCGGAAGTCCAACGAGTTCAACCTTCCCCATAACACTGTTCTCTAGATGAACGTATTTTGGCTGATGTAAAAGATGTGTTGTTATAGGGAGGGTGTTAAAAAAACTAGCGGCCTTCACACAGCTGAGGTCAAGCTATGTTGGCACTTTGTCAAAATCAGTGGTGTAGCCAAGAGTTTTTAATGAGCCTGGAATGCATTACCTCATTTGTCATACCTGGATCACTTACTCATGCTGAGTCCAAAATAACCTTGGACCTTGTTGGCTGCTTAACAAACCATGTAAGTAAACAGTACTGTACTCATGCCTAAAACATGTACCTTTTTCTTGCTCGCTCCACATTACTTACTCTAGAGAACATCTAAGCAATTGTAATGCCCATGATCAAAGTTCTTGCCTTTTCCAGGCCTCTCTGATCTGCATAACTATTTCCTGGTATGACTTTTGATTCTGGCTTGCTGGTACTCCAGTTTCTCAGAAACACTTCAAATGTGGGGGAAAAAAGGAAAAGAAAAGGGAAGGACAGCCATTGTTGTATTTTGCTGAGAAATGTACTGGGATAGCTGCTCAGCGTTGCTAATGCACTTACACAGCCAACCAGATTCTGGCTGCCTGTTGTTTTTGTGACCATGTTTCTGTCCTGTGAAAATATGAAGGAAAAGGAAGGAACAACAGCATTTTTGCCAACTGCAAGAGTATGACAACGCTAAAAAAAAAAAAACCATCTGAGCTTGTAAAAACGTCCAGGGCCATCAGCAAAGAAGGACCAGTGGAAGATCTGGGTCTATATTTAGGGTGGGCTTACAGAGTCAGGTGAGCTCTAAATATGAGAGATAGGAGTGCACCAAAGGGAGGTAATCACAAAGCCGGGATTAAGGTGGAGCACTGGAAGGTGCAAGAAGTTAATAAACAGGGATGTACTGTGGTGCTGGGTTCAGAAGAGAAGCGTGCTCGCACGAGACAAGCTGCAGCACACCTGCTATATGCATCAACAGTCTCTCCTCCCTGTAGGACACCTCGCAGAACATCTCCTCGCAGAATCCTTTTGCACTGTGCCAGTCCTTCATACGTCTTCCAGTTTTCACACACGCACACAGAAGTTGCGCTACCAGAACGCTTGGCCTTAAGCTGCAAAACCATCAGTAGATACAGAACAGACTAGGATACTTTCCGTCTCAGGCAGGTGGAAACGGCAGGATGTGTCAGATCACAGAGCTATTCATGATTCAGGTGTCAAACAGAAGCTGGAGGTGGCATACGGAGGTGCCTGGCCATCACAGTCAAGGTGAGAAGAATGGTCCCAGATCTCCAGAAAATCCATGAACTGACCATGCCTGCTGGCAGGTGGCAAGTAGCTGGTGGCTGAGGGCACCCCTAAAGCAGCCTGGCAAAAGTTAGCTCTTGGCTGAAAAACATGCTTACATGTTGCACCTTTTAAAATGTAATGAATAGAAAGTTAACAGTTTTAATGGTTTTAACACTTACCCCTCTAGGGGGCTTCTGGCATTCTGCAATATCTGAATGTTAAGAAAAGCATATTGCTATACTTAAGCATAGTCTCAAAAACTGTTCAAAGGTTAGTTAATCTCGCATACTGTTCTGGCATCCCAGCTGCTTCCTTGATTTCCTCATCACCTCCATCTCTTTGTTTTCTCTCCTTCACCTCATTCCCTTTTCTGCATCCTGAGTTCAGGATCTTACATTTCATTTATTTTCCTTTCACTCCTCAAAGTTTATTTAAAAGCTTCTGCCTCCTGGAAACAGGGTCCGAGAAAGAGGGCCTGGAGCATTTATCGTCCAGGCACACTGAGCAGAGCTGGTAAAGAGAAGCAAGCTGCAACCAACCTCGTATTGCATCAAAGGGTCAGAAATTCAAGTGGCCAGAAAACAAAGCAAAAGATCAGACTACACTAAAAAACCCCAGACCTTTGTTTAGGAAACAACAATATCAACTGAATTTGGGGAAACTCTCTACAGGATCCTAAGTACACCTATGGAAGTCAGTGATGAGCACCTACCAAAAACTAAAGCTCTTACTGCGCTCTGGAGGTCACACAGCCTCTCCACAAACACACTCCTCGTGCTTACTCAAGCTGCACATAAAACAATTTGAACATTAAAACTATTTTTACTAGACTTTTTCTAAATGCAAACACTTGTCTACTCCTTTCTTTATAACTGAACATGCCAGACCTGACCTGGAAACTCTGGAGTACAGCAGTGCACAACCTTGCAGGGAACACTAAGGATCCACGCTGCTTTCCAACCCACATGAAGAAAGAGCAGACTTGTGTAGCCATTTCTGAAAGTTTTGTTTTGGAAATGAGATATCCCATGCTCCATGTGGGGAAAATCAATTTGCTACCTCTCTAAAGAAAACATTCCTCATTTGGAAATAAGTGAAACAGACACTTCCTTGTGTGGATTAATGTGGAGACATATGACTTGCTGCAGACTGTTGTTTTGACCCCCCTCCTGACCAGACAATCTCTGAAAAAAGCAAAAAGGTACTATTTTTTGTGGATTACAGTTCAGACTAGCATTGCTTTTAATAGAAAAGTTAGAGGCATTGCAAATACCAGGTTGGCCAATTATGCCAAAAATTGAATGTTTTTCCTTTCCATGGAAGACGGGGACAAGATTCAGGACGAGGCTTGGAGTTTTGTTTTCTTCCTTTCAGCATGGTTGGAAGTTAAGACTTTTGCTTGATCCGAGCTTCTTTATGTCCTGCTAACTGATTTGGGGTTTAAAAAAATGGATTTTTTTTTTTTTTTGGACAAAATCTATACATGTGTTAGAAATTATGAAGTCCAGTAAATTGAAAAGGGAAGCTGAAGACTTCAGAGAAAAATCTATGCCTGACAAATATGTGACATTCAAGTAGACCTTAGAGTAAATTAAAATAATAATAATAAAAAAATCCCGTGTAGACCTATTACTGGCTACAGATGACAGGATTGTTATTAATGATTCAAAAAGAGGCAGAGGTGTTTGGTAAATATTTGTTCCATATTTGCAAAGAAGCCAGATGATATGCTTGCAAAAGAATATAATTAAAGCCAGTCAATTGACTTGGTTTTACAGAAACCAGATCTTAAAACAACAGAAAAAAAACCCCAAACAAAGCACCTTATTTTATACTTTGAAACTATAAACTTGGTTAGAGAAACTAGCTGCATGCATGGAACTTACCTGCATTTCAGCAAGACAGCTGATTTAATACTAGATAACACTTTGATTAAAAAACAGCACTACGTAATTTTATTCAAGCATATATTAAATGGATTAAGAACGGGCTAAATGATAGAGCTAAAAGCAGGCATCAGTGGGTAATTTCTATCAAATGAAAATATTTCTGGTGGGATTCCACAGGGGTTGCTCTTAGCCTTGCTAGTATTCAACATTTTTCTTCAGTGAAATAAATATAAGGTCCCTGACAGTAACATTCACACTGACACAAGGACGGGCACAATGCTAACAGAGTCACACAAACGAGTAATCGGAAGGGAAGACGGACCACGCAAACACAGTGCTCTCCAGTACAGCTCCAGCATGGAACCCGTGAGCAAGGACGATGGGTCCCACTGACCAAGCCAAGGGTGATGCTTCACAGGCCACCCCCCACTGGAAATTCCACGTACCCTGACAGGAAGATGCTGTGGCCAAAGGGAGGTCTGCCTTCAAGGAGGAGGTCTGAAAAACTCAAGCTGTGCTGGGTTTGAGCAAAAATGACTGAGAAGTGACTTCACCAGGTAATACGAGTGCCTCAAAGGTGAGAAAAAGCTGGTACTCAGAAGCAAGGAGGCATAACCAGGCATGCCTAGGCACTGCAGTCCACATAGATGATCTAATGCCAGTATAGAGGCATGCGTATGACCAGCTTTCAGAAGACCTTTCAGGAAAAGCCTGAGCCAGACACAAGCTGGTGTGAACAGTGCAGGAAGAAATGCATGCAATTCGAGAGTCTTTGTCAAGATATCAGACTGGAGCTGGGTGTCTTGCCTCAGCCACAGCGAGGGCCGGGTCCAGGCTGCTGCTGGGAGAGCCTTGCCGCTGCGGGCGGCCACAGCAGCCTGGCTGGCTGCACAGAGGAGGCGTCCAGCTGTCTGGCTGTGGTCCTTGCTCAAACAGCTGTTTCCCTTCTCCTTCAGAAAAAAAGGTGGTGAACTGGATGAAAGCATTTGCCGGTAATTTTGGCCGATGAGCCACTACTTGGGGTTCGTACCAGATTAGATGACTCAATGGTTCTTCTGGTGAGAAACTGCATGAGGACAGGATCAAATACAGTAAAGTACTGTGCTATGCAGGACAAGGAACATGAAGAGCTGTAGCCTTCATTCAGCAAAGTACATGCCTAACTCGTAAAGACCTGGCGCATGCAAAGACCTCTGATGACCTCACTGAGGCTATTCACATCTTTGAGACTGAGCCTGTGTTAAGCATCGCACACAACCAAACCAGCGTGACTCTCTCTGTCACTGATAGGAAAGAAGTATTCAAGCCCTGAACAAAGCAATCGTCGTATCTCATCATGAAACACCACGTGCTCGGGCAGCATCACAGGATCACACATGGGTTCATCAAGTTTCCCTTTCTCTCAGAAATCGGCAGTCAACCTCCAGCCTCCAAGCCCTCCGCCCCCAAAGGTCACCTCCTGGGAAGCTGCACCTGGCGGACAGGGGCTTCACTTTCTGTAGGAGGGTCACTGCAATACTCAAGAAGTGCACGTCTGACTTCTCAGAATAGTCTGGGTTTTTTTTTTTTAAAAAAAAAAAAAAGAAAGAAAAAAGCAAAAGAGAGGAAACAGTGAGCAGGCACAAATGGATTATGTAATAGCCAAGACAAAAGCAGCGCAAACACGGCAGTGAGAAGGGAAAATGCACAGCAGACCCATGCAAGTCAACCTATCTCATCCAAACTCATCAGGAACACCCAAGGTAGACTTCCCATTAGAGGGCTTTAGAAAATAAAAGGCAAATAAGAACACACAGCAAATCTTAAGGCGGCTATCCTAGCAATATTTCCTTTTCTCTCCAGTAAAAGCCAGCGTTTGTGAAATTGCTGTCTAGCAGAGTCAGCAGTACCCAATGGAGACGTGACCTACATACCTCAGAAATACAATAGATACATAGCCAGTTGTATCCATGTAGATAGATGAGATGAGCTAATTGACTGGTAAAGGATGGACACTGTGCATGAATCTAAACAGGCAGAAATTCATGCAAGAAGCATAAAATGGACGGTTTCCTGAGACCTTGCTTTTGGGAATGACAACAGCAGGTAGGAAGCAATGATCATCCAGTTGTGCACAATGTGAAAATGACAAATATATTATTTAAATCTCTTGCATTTCTGATTTGTAACTGATTATATAAGAAAAATTCTTTTTTTTTTTAGTGTAAGAATATTATAAATTTCATTCTTTTTTTTTCTTTGCACTTGACCATTGCACTGCACAGTAATCAAAATTTGTTAGGCGTAATCAACCTGCATGAAGGTATTAGTAAAGTGACATGCAGAAACTAGAGAGTAAGCTCCCTCCTTGATGCCTACATTCAGCTGCCACCACAGTGAGGACTACACAGTGCGTTAGGTGGAGACAGGAGCAGCAGCCCTAGCCCAAGCCCTGCTCCCAGTCACATCTCCGGGTCACCACCACCTTCACCAGCAGCAGTTGGCAAGGGCCTTGCCAGGCACCCCGTCGCAACGCACACAGCCGTGAAGAGGTTCAGGCATAACGCTGCTTCCACAGAGAGCTTGGGACAAAGCCCTTGCACCCCTGGGGACCTGCATACACCTGACACGGCGCTTTAATGCTGGGGTGCAGCGGTGATGCTGCCCTACATTGCTGAGCAGAGGAGGAATCTGCACTTTTTCACCAGTAAAATGCAGAGGTGGTAACGCCAGTAACTTTGGCAGGCTGTGTAAGAGTAGAAAGGGAATCTGTACAACCATCAAAACACTTGAAAACTGGTGGTTTTAAAGTCCTGATAGTAATATCATGTGCCCAGGTTTAAATGAGTGCAAACCCCATGAACTCGGTGTAATCATCCCAAACATCAACACAAACAGAATCGAGTCCACCTCTGCATTACAGCTTCTGTAAATCTCTAGCACTCGGAAAAATCCAAATAAAACCGAGCTGTATTCATTAATTTATCTGAGCAGGGCAGGGTTTAAACTAAATACAAAGTCGGTTGTGCAATATTCTTTCATAGTCAATACTGGTTCTTAGGAAATGATCTGAGTGAATTAAGTGGAGGGACTATTAAACAATTTACACACTTCCTTGTGTTTCAGATGTCTAATTATAGCTGTGTTTGTCTCTCCCCGCAGAACTGTTGTATACCACATGGTATGCATATTTCAGCATCCAGCATTATTAACTCATGACCGACTGTCAGTTGATCATTATCTAACACATGGGGTCTGCAAAAAAAGCCTTATTTGGGCAAAAGCAGGCTTCTGACCCACTCCTGCTGTATTTTCCCCCAGAAGAACTTCAGTTGGATTATTATTTGCTGTCAATGGAAACTCAGAGGTTACATATGTGAAATCTGCAGACAGGAAAATAAATCCATACCGAGTTTAAACACTTAGTTGATATTAAAACCATCTCTAGCTTGGTTGGTTTAAAGAAAACTCTCAGTTGCCCTCTAGTGTCACCCGGCTGCCATGCCAGGCAGCCTGCCCGCCGCAGCCAAGGTCACAAAATTGAACCTGATTTCATGGGATGAGAGTTACTATACATGTAATATTTCGTATAAAAGGGCGAGGGAGGATGCTTCTCCCTCCTGGGAATTTCAGGGCTTGGGCCCCTGGAAGCCCAGAGCTTGCCTGATGTTTACTGCTGTAATTGCGGCGCATGACACACGGGTTTTATGAGCGAGAATCTCTGAAATCACTCTGCACGCTGCACTCCATAAAGTTCATTCATAACTAAAAATAGACTAATGTACAAACTGATTTAGCATTATACTGAAGCTAAGGAACATAAGGAGTCTGCAGAATTCCCTAATATGGAAGAGAAGCTGAGTTTTCAAAAGCAGCAGTTTATTTGTTTCTGAAAATGGACAACATATGTAAAAGATTTAATATACAGAACCAGGTGTATATATAGCATAGATCTTCATATGTGCCCATTTTCGTTCTATATAAAGACTTTATACAGCCTGAAACTATAAATTTAATAATAGATTACTAAATTAAGTCTGCACAATCACTTCATAAAAAAAATCGTTTCAATTTAAAGTACAGCTGTAGGGGTTTGGACAATTTCCTGCATAATAGAGGCCCATCCCTGAAATGTAAATAACACCGGTATTAAAACAAGTCAATCAGGCACATCAGGAAAAAAAAAGGGTACATGAAAACATAAATGCATTTTCCAGCCTATCCTAAGTAAGGATGCCAAACCTTTATTTTATTCGAATGCTGCTTTGATAAATCACTACTGCTTCAGCCGGCTTTTTTTTTTTTTTTGGCTTTTTTTTTTCCAAATGTCCTGTTTTTCCTAAGAGAAATCCAGGGCCAATTAAGTCTCAACATTTTGAATATACCCAATCATCACGGTTTTGCAATAAGAATTATTCACTTCTTTCCTGTGTACCGTCAGCATTCTTAAAATACTGTTACTATAAAATTAAACAGCGTGTTCTTCAGAAACGTATGACGTTGCCCACTCTGGTTTTTTCAACTGTAATTGTGCAATTTTAAAATTATCTTCTTTCTCAATGCCTTTTCCCCAAACAAATACCTTTGATAGTTACAAGATTACAAAACCAAGTTAGACTTTTTTTTTTTTTTTTTTTGAAACTTACAGGCCACCTGTAATATTATTGACTGATTACACAGTAAAAATGACAAACATCACTTTACTTGGTATATATCCTAAGTTAATTATAAGGCTTTCTCTTCTTAATTTGACAAGACTGAAATATCACAAGAAGTACATATGGCAATTCAGAAAATATAATCAGGGAAAAGGCGAAATGAACATTTGAAAAGACAAATGATTTGATTTGCATAAGCAGATATTTGTAAGGCACCGCCTTTCCCCACCCCCTGAAGAGCACTTTCCAGTTGCTCTCGCTCTCACAGCGTAGCTCACAAGCACAGTAACTGCCCTTTCTACCCCAAAGGGTTGCCCCTGTTGGCAACAGGAGGCTTTTGCCGGCAGCACCCAGAGATGTGTGCAACACTGTGAAGAGGAGACGCGGCGCAGCCGGACAACGAAGCAGCACGGGAGGTGCCGGGACCCCCTGTACAGGGACCCTGACCCAGTGGCTCCAGCCGCAGGCGCTGCCCCAGCATCCCCACTTTCCAGGGGAAGGCTGTCTCTCAGCTTCAACCTAAGCCAGGGCTCTGAAATACTGAAATTGCTACTGAAATAATAAAGGGGGTATTACAGTACTGTTTGACAGGGCTTGGTCAGGGCTACGCTACTTGCTCTACGTTCCTAGTGACCGAACCCTGGCTCTCAAGTCGCAGGAAGCTTGTAGGGTTTCCAAGCCTGGCTCCCAAGCCGGGGGACATAACAAGCCCAGCAGTGGGGAGCAGGGGCTGGGGAGTAACTTTAATACTGACCTGTAAAAGGCCATTGCATAGGGACGCAACTGGCCGCTGAGCCCAGCATCATCCAGCTGCGTCGGGGCTCACCTGCTCCCAGACCCGTATCTCAGGGGAAAGGTGGGACCCCTGGCAAGCCACTGCGCCCTTTGCCTGCAGACTGGTCTCTTGGACTGTGCCTTTCTGTAGTTCTGCACAATACCTGATGTTGTGCTCTGGGGGATTAGGCTGCTGGAAGACTGTGGGAGGTTCAGAAAGCTCAAAAACTTCTTTTCTCTGCCTCATGAAATACACAGCAAGAATTTTATTGACTAATCCCGGTCAGTCCCCTCCTCCTGATAGCATCTGGAAGGGCTTTCACATTGCACGGGAATCCTCATCCCCATTTCCAATAAAGGCATTGCTCCACTCCCAGATTCACCCGCTCTACCTGCTGCTGGATCTAGGTTTTTCCTAGAAGCCTCCTCACCAGCCATGACCTGATGCTGCTTTGTTTAGGAAACCTGACAAAGTGACATGAGTAGCCAAACCTTCTGTATATCTAATTTTAAACAAATAAAAGTAGCATCAAGACAAATCAGCACCTCTCCTGGATTTCCAAGTACACTATTAAGTAGACTTGGACTTCAACTAAGGTGAATATGAAGATTCATTGTCCCGAGAGATAAATATTGACTAAGGAAAAGCAAAGGTCAAATTGGTCAATATTTACTCAAGAAACTCTAAATCTTGATGCAGTGTAACGTACACTCTGAACGTCTTCATCAGCTACCTCTGGAGATCTTTTCATTATGACTCAGGATTTTAAAAGTATAATCTTCTCCCCTCTAACATTCATATTTGAAAAAGAAACTCACACACACCTACTGCAAATAGGAAGCTTTCTGTGTCTATGGCCTCAGCAAAAGGAGATGTGTTGATTTGCAAGTGCTGTCTGCCTGGTCTGCATGCCAAAACTCAGTAGCCCTGACCTCCGAAGACGTGAACAATAAAAACTTTCTGACTCATCACATGACAGTATGTCAGACTACCATGAACAGGAATTTCTTCTTTGGTAAGGATTAATGCACTCCTTCTCCCTCCGTCTCAAATATCTGTAAATTAAGGCTGAAATTTTATCTCAGGCTTCTATTTCACATAAGGAATTACTTTGAGACAATGTCAATCAAGAGCTTTGGGAGAGTTATAGTCCCATTATTTACTGTGGCAAGTATATTAGTCCTATTATTTATCTACGGTTTCAAGCTTACTGCCTGATTTCTGAAGGTCTTCTACCATGCTATTTTTGTCTGAAGCCACAGTGCTACAGACTCTTATTTCCACAGAACAGCACTGTTGAAAACAAAAAATCCAGGAAATTTATAAAGGCTGATTTTTCTGAACATGCATGAGGAAGGAGCACACCCAAATCCTCCTGAGTTTCAATGAGGTTATTCCTTGAATTCCCCTTGGCACCTTCACATGGCCACTCAGTGATCGGGAAGGTACCAACCCTCATACTCCTCTGTTCATTCAAACATTTTGTCACAGTCTAGCATGGCGGGTGAACTCCTATTTCTAACCTTTGTCTTCACTAAACAGTCCAACATAGCACAGATTTGTTGCAATCACCATGGAGATCAGTTGGTTTCAAATTAGGCACAAACTGTTTGTTTCCTTTGCTATTTTTATTGTGTTTTGAACTTACCATGCTCCTCCCACCCTGCCCTTTCTTTATCTTTACTGGCAAATGAGAAAAATCTCACTTTATTGGGAAGTCAAATCCTAGCCACAGGCGCTCCTGAACTCGGTGGGGGACAGCAGGGGTCCCCCCTTCTCAAGTGCCTTCCCTCACTGGTTGGCAACCAAAAAGTCTGCACGAGGTCACACTCTGCAGATGAGATGACACAGAATATGCAAAAGAAGTCCCTGTTAGCTGGAAGAAAAATGTGAGCCTTGCTGTACACAATTTCATAGCTAGGCCTACTAGGGATGGAAGAATTAATTTATTCTCTGCAAGAGGCAGTAACAGGTAGGCTTTGGTCTCACATCTGCAAAGGCATGAAAGAACCACCAAGGGCTGCCACGAGAGAAACAGCAATATCCTGGCATAACAAAGAGGGACCAGGATGGGGACGGGCATGGGACCGTGTGGCAAAGGGGGACAAAAGGCGGGCGCCTGGCATGAGGAACTGAGGAACAGGAGGACTGGAGCAATGGGCAGTGGGGGAAGCCAAACTTCTGGGCTGTCTGGATTACACACAGAAAGCAAATAAATCCAGCACCACGAAGCCAGGTGCAAGTGTCACACTTCCAACGGGCGACACCTGGGCTACTGCAGCCAGAGGCTACTGAGCACCTTCTCGCCGTGGAAAAGCTGTCCTGCACCACTGAAAGCACGAAGGAGTTGTTATTTGACTCCCAAAGACATGACGTCTCTAACAGAAGTTCCTTTGGAGGCGCAGAAAAAGACACAAGGACTGATAGTGCTGAATGTAGGTTTCCCACAGCCCAAGTCAATGGGCTCCCTGTGCCAAAAATGCAGCAGGCTGGGATCTGACAGTCCCAAAGATGCATATGCCAAACACAAGCCTTTCCCACAGTTCTGTGACAGGTACATCCTTGCCTTTAAAACTGCATCAAATCTCTACGAAAACATCCCTCTGCTTCTGCAATCATATGCAATCCATAACGTGGAACTTAAGTTTAAATTCAAAGACCAATTAAAAAAAAAAATCAATGAAATGCTTTTATGAAACAAGGAGATTGATCTGCAGCTTAAAACTTCCAGTAATGTAATATTTTAGAACTTTAATAAATAATGCTTTTATCTTGATTGCAAAATAATACCCTGCCATGAAAACACAGAGCAGAGGTAGGAAACCGTTCAACAAGAATTAAAATGTCACACTTTGCACAGAACCGAGCATTACAATTATTGGTGAAACACATTTTTCAAACTTGTTAACACAAAATTAACGATTACATACATCACTTAATTCTATAAGTGCATATCTCTCGAAGTACCCATTAGCTAACCATGCCTAGTTCAGTTTTAATATACATGCAGGCTTTGCAGCACAGAGGGGATGTAACTATGTGAGCGCTGGCACAGTAAACCCTGAAATGGCAAGTGCTATTAAATTGAGATGCAATCACGTTGAAAGGGAAACATTAACAAACAGCAGACAATTGAGAAGAAAATACAGGGCGCTTGTGTTCTAATACATGTGCTTCAAAACCTTATATAACTATTCATTGTCTAGTTCATCTGGCCAGGGGCCCAGTTTGCTCTATGCTATGCTATACTAATTTTATAATAATAAACTGTTACACAAGCTTTATGCAGTCATGCATATGAAGAGGTTGTGGAAGACATTACATTTGATTATCTTTCTAGCAAAGACACCATCTTGAAATTAAACATAGCCTGGTAGAAGTATGTATGAGTTTTTTTAAAAAAAAAGGAAAACAAATGAGAGTATATAATTAAAAAAAAAAAAAAAAGAAAAAATCCTTTCAAAAAGGCTCTTCTCCTCCTCTGAATATCACCTTCACACTATGCATGACAGATGAATACCACTAATCCCATAATACAATGCAAGAATCTGCATGTTTCTGGACTATGTTCGTTTGAAGACAATCAGTGATTTTTGGAAACGTATGCTTTTTTTTGTTTTTAAATACACCTTCTTTTCGTAAAAACAAGGCAAAATGGTTTACAAAGCCAAAAGGAATGCATGAAATAGCTGGGGTTTAAAAACTCTTTATGTTATTTGTTGCTTTAGCATGAACCAACATGAACCACTGAGATGCTTCAGTTAAGATTTATCTGTACCAAAAAACATTTGTAGGATAGCAGTTGGAAAACAGGGGGATGAGAGAGACGGGGCACAAAAGCGTATATGGTACGAACCAGATGCAATCCAGAAAAGTCATTTCATATTCCACATTTGTCTATGGAATTGTCTGAGAATTTTCTGCTGAACATTATTTCCAGGTTTATCACAGCGGTTCAAAACTGGCTATATTTAGTCACTGACCAGTGCCAGAAAGCACTACCAGACTATAGGATCATGGCATATTTTAAGTTTGATATCTCATCAACCATCAAGGCCAGAAATAAATGCCTTTTATAATCAGAAAGAGTAAAAGCCTCAGACCTCCAAGATACTTAAGGGATTTTTTTCATCTCTAAGTCATGAGATATCAACCTCAAAAATCACATTATTCTGATTACCATTGTGCATCTGTTACTTCCCAACCACCCCCTACATATTTTGATTTCAACATTTTAACATCTAATCTAAAACCCCCCACTAAAGCTAGTGAACCAATGTTTTATGTGGGGCCCCTGAGGCACTTCCACATGCAAATACCACCACCACATACCAAAAGCAAAGAGTCGGCAGTCAAGTGGCTCTGAAGTCGATAGGTGCAGGAGCAAACCCCAAAAAGGTTTAATGCCGGATTCTGATCTAAATCACATCACTGTCAATCCAAAGTAATTGACTCCTGTGGATTTACATGAGTGGAAAGGAGATCATAATCATGCTCTTAACCTTTACCTTTGAAGTAGAGATGGTTATAAACCCGATTTTCCTATCCAACAGGAAAATGCCAGAATTTCATCATTTTCTTCAAATCGGGGCAGGCAGTCAAAAAAGTTCTGAGCAACACTAACGGGCAACTATCAGGCTCTTTAATTTTAATGCATCTAATGAAAAGAAACCAACTGAAAATACTTCTACAGATCAAAACTCTTCTGTCTCAAACAGTTTTGACATTAAAGTGTGTCCCACCAAACCGTAGGTCCTGGCGCCCTGTGCTCCCAACACTCCACCATGTCGAGCACCAAGTGCCGAGTGCCCTGAGCCGCCGCGATGGTACAACCACTGGGGAGACTGTGGAGCAGCCCCAAACCGCACCTGGAGAAAGGGACAGGAACGGGACGTGGCCACACTAGCATCGCTGTGGCAGAGCTGTCCCCAAGAGTATGTCAACTCAGCATGGTAAAGTTGAGTCCTTCCAACCCTAGACCAAGCATTTCATTTCAACCTTTCTGATGAAAAAAAAAAAGGGGGGGGACGGACACCAAAATCCAGACAGACATACAGTGGCTGTGGGCTGTTTCTGTGGAAAAGATTTCCATTTCATTCAAATGGCATCTTCCAGTGCTAAAAAAGGCACCAAGGACTTGACTCAGAAGAGTGCGAAAACCTCCTGTGAAGTAAAAGTTATGCCAGAATTAAAATGCAAAACGAGAAGAAGTGGGAACCAGGTGGCAATGCAAGAGAAGGGCTGGAGCCAAGCCCCATGCGAGGGGTTTGCCTAGTGCTTAGACCAATGCCCGAAAACCTCCACCAAAGGAAGCGGGAGCTTTACCCATTCTCTAGCTGCAGGTGGAATACAACACAAGGTGGCAAAAGTTGCCTCAGCTATTAAGGAGTGTTTGTTGACTTTCTATAATTTATTTTGACCATTGTTACATTGTTTTGGTCTAGGCTTCTGAAACTAAGAAAGCCCAACCGACTGCAACCTCCTGCAACTGCCTGTGGCTGCGCGACTCATTTCATCTCTGCATCTGACTGACGTGCAAGTTGGAGCTCGTATTCACTAATTCGGGACTGTCCAATTTTCATGGATATACGTGCTTAGACCCAAACAGTCAGCACAGCCCTGACTCCTTCTCCAGCTCACCTGAAATGGGAGCTGATGTTTCTGCTCATTCATCTCGGCTTCCTTTGCTCTCCCGAATATTTCTGATGGTTGCTAGGCAACTATTGTTGAATACATGCATGAGGCATTAATTGTCTGAGCACTTTAAAAGAGGAAAATTCTTTAAAAGTGAGGACATTGCCATACCAAAAATAGGATATTTCCTTTATGAAGGGCAACACTCGTGGCTGGGAATGTTGATGGCTGCAGTATGTCAGAGGCTAGATGAGTCACCGAGATTACTCACATGCAGCGCAGCACAAAAGAAGCGTCTTAGGAGACCTGACTTTATTATAAAGTTTTATTTTAAATGAAGTGCTTCAGATACAGTTTTATCTTCTGACTGCTGTCGTTGGGATATCACGGTCCACATTTTCATGAAATTAATGTTGCTGGGTCCAGCTGCTGTTACAGACAGTGTTAGAACTTACCGAGTGTATCAATTCACTACCTTCTAAACCCAAAATGGCACCGGCAAGTACTCGTCTTCGCTACACTTCAAAGAGATACTGTAGTCTCACTGCTGATCCTAAGTGCTCTGTGCTCCTTACCCATAAATGTGGATTTCATTTTATAGGGTCTTTTTTTCCAAAATACATTCCAATGTCATGATCAAGCTCTAAAGACAGTAAACACAGACTTCCATAAATTGACTTAAACTTTTAAACTAAACAACTGCAAGGATTTGCAGCTAGGTAATTTTTGGGGTTTTTTTGTTTTATAACAAACCCATCTCTACCATAACTAAACATTCACAATGTACATGTATTCATCTTAATTACAGGCTGCCTTTCAGAACAACCAACACCAAAAAACCCCTGAAGAAGCATCATTTTTTTGGCAAATCAGTCAAATGATTATGGTTCATTGCAAAATCGGGATGCTATAAAAGAATGAGGGCAACTATACTTCTAATTTTGAACGTGGTATTCTGAACTAAGAGCTGCTAAAGACCCTGGGAATAATCTTTTCTGTTTTTCAAACTTGTGCTCTATCTCTGTGAAAGTATGTAATGGGACACAGGCTCATCTAAGCAAAGTTCAACTGAGGTTTGTAAGACTTTAAGATGAAGATGAAGTGACTTATTTAATCAACGAAGTGAGAAGTAGAATCATCAACACCTACTTAAAGTAAACATGCCACCCCACAGCAAAGGGCTGTTTTCACTGGGAGTTTAACTTCTTCAGTTGCAAAACCAGAGTGAAACACAGGAGGGTGATGACAGAGCTGGAAGGTTGCACAGTACCTCTCTGTTGAAGCAGCAGCAGCATCTGTGAATGTCACCCATGTTAGCAGGATGATCACCATCAGCTTTTTCACATATTCTCTTACCCTTTCTGTGGGCTGAAACTGCTGATTTCAAATAAATTCCTCCTCTTCCATTACTCACTTGTTGCTAACACCTGCTTTTTAATTAACATGCTCTTTAAAGCTATTACGCAAAAAGGTACGGTGACTGGAGATGTCTGTGAAGGACCCATCAGGCAAGACTCATGAAGTCGGTACAGTAAGTCTGTAGATGATCTTGCAGTGTGTCACTGCACATTTAAATGAGATGCTATTGAGTTACATTTTCCATACTTCAACTGAGGAGACAGCCCTTTGTAGAAGTTATTGAAGTGGCTTAAAATGGACCAGATCCCATTCTCCCCGAGCTGACCTCCCGAACAGAGAACAGGCAAGGGACTGATGAGCCTCCAGAGACCAGAGCAGAGAAGCATGCTGCCTGGCTGGTGCTCCAAGACAGGCAACGGCTCATGGTGGATGGAGACTGGTAAGGAGAACAAAGAGGACATGGGGTATCAACAGCCACCAAGGCGGACCAGTGAAGACACCGGTGTCTAGTTCCTAAAGCACCAGCTTGCTCCATAACCCTGTTCCTCAGCCTCTGGTCCACAGAGCAGACACAAATCTCTGCCTTGTGTACTTAAGAGTGTAAGCAAATTTTAGTAAGGCTTGTTTTATTGTATAATGGACACAAGATCCAGCACAATTTAGCTTTTACTGGCCCAGATGCTACAAATTACATATATTAATACAGTAACGGTTTTTAAGGCCAGAAGGAATTAGTAGGATATTAGCACCTTGTTTACTTTTTGCAAATACTGCCTATACAATGTCTGAGTGACTACTGGATGAAGACAGTATCTCTTCCTTGAGTAAGGATCATGTCTTTTGGAAAGTAGTCTTGATTTAAAAGATTCAAGTAATAAAGAATCTATGTTACTCCTAGCTAAGTTGTTCCCATGGTGAATTACCCCTCACTGCTAGATAATTGTGCCTTAGTTTCAGCATTAATTTATCTGCTTCCACTTTGAGGCACGAGGTCCTTCTACGTGTGTGCCAAATTAGAGAGGCCTCTACCGTCACAGGTCTTCTCCTCATGGATGTACTAACAGACTGTGATTGGGTCCCTTCTTAGCCTTCTCCTCCATGCACTAAACGGATTGACATTCTTTAGTCTTTCACCTGAAGGTAAGTTTTCTGTGCCATGAATTGTTTTTTGGGTCCTTCCTTAACCCTGTCCAGTATTTCAATACAATGTGCAAAGCATAGGCATCAGAATCGGGCACAAAGCTGAAAGTAGGGAAAAATCTCTCTAATAAACTCTTCCTGCTCATCCATGTTCCTCTGCAGCCCATAGTTCAGAATAATACATTTGAGTATTAGTAGTGCAGTTATCCCATGAAATTGTATCACCCTTTTTGCAGAAAGCCATCATCATTTGACTGACTTACCAAAAATGTTAGCTCTTAGGGGGTTTGATAATGATTTCCTCTAGCGCTATATGCAGCAGTAGTAACACCTCTCTATTTCTTCTCACTATTCCCCTGCTTATTCATCTAAGAACCAGGTTTGCTCTCCTACTCTAGTCAATTGGTTATCTATCATTACCCTCAAGTAATTTATGGCATTAAGACCAACACAGCAGCCCTGAGGCACAAGGAAATGCTTGTCTGATCACTAAAAGACCAAGATACAGCTCTATATAATACCAAGGACCAAACTTCAGCTGAAATGTAAACTCTCACTGCTTCACTGGCCTTTGGCCCATAATGGACAATAAATCAATTAAAAAACATTACAAAGTCCTAATTGCCAATGATAAACCCACAAAAAAAGCAACATTTTTTTTTTTTTTTTTTAATGGCCTTCTTATTCAGTACTTATGCATAAAAACAAGGTCCTACAAAGAAACTACCAGCATCCACTGGCTATCACTGGAAAGATGGATGCTCACACCATAACACATTGGTACCTTTTCCAGTGGACACAAGCAAAAAAGGGATTGCTGAAGTCTCTTTAGCTGTTTGCATAACTGATAAACTAATTCACATATTGTCCGTGACCTGCCTGATCAGGTTTACAAAGATGCTGACAGGTAACGAGAACTTACTCAAACAGCACTAGTGTCAATAGAGGGAAAAAGCCCTCTTCCGGAAAACCCTTAATGCCCTCACTTGATTTCAGAGAGAGAAAACTATAGCAAGAATTTTAATGCCCTATTTTGCCTCTTTTGCAATTTGATTTAAAAACAAATTCACAAAAACCCGGCCACGTGGAATTTAAATTCTGCAGAAGTCTCACCCACCAGTAATTACTACTGCAGTGTTTAAAATTTTAAAAGAAAACAAACCCAAAGCCGAACAAAACACTATTTTTCAATTAATTTTCTTCCTCTGATTTCTCTCCACATTGCATCATCCCCCAATTACTGTGATTTTGCTGAGTGTGCCAGTTTCTTAAAGACACAGCTATAAAATGTATGGACTAATTGTTGAGCAGAACTGAAGAGCTATTAAAACTGCAATAGTACAGCACTTCCAATGGTAGTCTATTATTTCTACATGATTGGTTTTGTACAGTCCAACTCACGCAGTGAAACTCTTAGATAAATTAACTCCTTCGTTTTGACATAAACATCAAAGGGAGAATTAAAGGAGAATGAGCGTTATTTTCTGCTGCTATTTTAGACATACTGTTCATAACACCCATGCATGTTCTTGGAAAGTTACAAATTATTTAAATCGAGAAAGCCATTTGCTGTTTTATCAAGTCTGTAATACATAAAATTTGGCTCCAGAATTATCTCATTTTCCCATTTCATGTTTCCCTGTCATCTACATGGTAGAGCATGTTTACAGAACTTTATAACTATAATATACAATTCAGTCATTTCTAAACAGCTCTATAAGAGTAAGTCTGAAATGTACACATTTTAAAGATTACTTAGTGAACACCAAACCCTTTCCCAGCTGTTTTAAATTTTGAATTTCCCAATAAATGAATAACATACTAAAAAAGCAAACAAGATCTGACATTATTTAGTCTAAGTTTCTAAAATGGCATAACATCTGTAGCTAAAAACAATTTTGAATAACTATATTTAACTAGAGCAGTATTCTATTATTCATAGCTCATTTTCCTTACAGACTAGGGGACTTAATGTGGTGTTCAAACATTTCAAACATTTCTTTTAATTGTTTAGTCCTTCCAACAGCCAAACTGAAGCAAAAAAAAAAGTGGGGGGTGGAATCTTCACTCATATCTTTTATATATATTCATGTGACCAACCCATGATCTCAGTTAAGTGCCACAACTGTTCATTAACGCACATCACAGCCCCCCAGTCAGCACCGCAAGCTTTGAAACCATGCCAGAAGCAGGGGCTCAACAAATGGCACTTTGACCTTTTCACTACTAACTTCAATCTTTATTAAAATCTCTAAGACGTCAGCTCTCTCTCCCTCTTTTACCATCTTTTATCTGCTCCCGAAATACCTAATATTCATTCATTAAACGGAAAAGTTTGCTACATTCTTACGTAATGATAGATTCCCCTTTCACTTGCAATCGGCTTGTGAAATGCCTTTGATTAAAAAAGAGAACGAAACGCCCCCTCCCCCCGCCAAACGACTCTAAATTCAGATTGCTCACTCATTTCCAGGGAAATCAAGCATGCTGCCTAATATTAAAAAATCTCGTGGCATCCAGGCAAGTTTAGCTCCATTTTATGTTCCTCTTATTAAATTCTAACTTTGCAACACACGAAATGCTCACCCTCCTCTTTGCTTGCTCTTTTACTTTCACGTTTGCATCCTCACATCTTCAGCCTGAGCATTTGTGGGGGGATAGAGACCGATTTTTTGCCCAGCAGGTTTTCCGTTCCCTACAATAGAGTCACCAAAACCAATAGTCCCATGGAGTAAAATGTAACTAGAGACAAATAGAGGCTTTGAACATTTTTATGGTGCTCAAACATAGATGGAGGGGGAGAGAAATCATATTTTTTTTTTTTTTGCCTAGCAGTAATTAACTAATTGCACATAAAGAAAAAAATCAGAAAAAGTTCATCTGAGTCATTTATGTGTTTTCATTCTTTGTAAACTTTCTGGCACACCCTATATGCTTCATTTCTTGCTTTAAATAAGTAAGTACTGGAAAATATGCATAGTATTTGGAACCAAGGGGAATGACATTAATTCAAAGTTTGCTTTGTGTAAGTTTGCGTTTGTCAGATTTGAAATGAAACTTCAAGGAAACCTAAAACTCACCCGCAACCTTTAATTTATACCCCCTTCACCGACGGATTATCTAGAAGGTATAAGCTATTCATTTAAGCAGCACAGTGAAGTATCATCATTAGGTGGCTTAGTTGCCTGGGATACTCCTATCAGCCTGACCAGTGGGGAACCTGGGAAGCGTGAGCTCCAAAGCGGGGGGAAGTAAACAAAGTAATGAGTCACAGTTACAGCTCCTTAAAATGTGTACATTAACCTCAGTATTGGGAAACTATTTGCTTTTTAGAGGCAGCACCCTCTGATTGAAATAATGACAAATATTTTGGAAATTCCATCCGAAGCCAAAATGAAATTACTCAAGAGCACTTTGGGAGAACAAAGCTTTTTAGTATACCTTCAAATGAACTCAGGTAAGTTTACAAATGGCCTATACCTAAAAGACCATTAACTAAAATTACATTTGTTTTTATTGAAAGACAGCGTCAAGTGCTGACATGTAATATATGACATGTGATACATAATAATACTCTTAAACCAGTTCTGACATAATATCTCCCAAGGCATAATAACCACAAATGACTGCTTTAGTTAAGAACTAGCCAGAAGCAAAATAGATCCATGTAAAAGTAGCTTTAACCATAAATACCTCAACAATATTTTATGTCACTTTGTAAAAAAGTTAAAGGAGTCCCATAATAATTAACAACAAAACCTTCACGTTCTTTACTATTGTATGGTGGTTGTGAAAGGTTATTTCATAGTCCCGCAGCTGCCAATGCTGTAAATTATGCAGGCACCAAGAAGCATTAAGGAGAAATAATAGCAATTTAAACTAAGGCTGACGTAATTCATGATAAACAGTCATTGGAAAATATTACAATGTTGTCTTTTTTAAGTGAGTTTAATCAGAAGAATGTGACCATATTCTGACATAAACCACTTCTCTTTTCCATTGTACGGGCGCGGGAACGGGGGCCCTTCCCTGGCTGCAAAGGTCTCCCCTGCTCCCGGCCACCGCTGAGCCCCGGCACCTCAGGGACGCTGCTCACGAGGCTTGGGATGCTGGTGGACCCAAAGCTCTCCTGAGACAAAGCTCAAGACTCTGGGCAGGCCCGGTGCTCTAAGCGAGGCACAGAAACCAAGGGAACATTCAAACAAGGATGCTCTAATGAAGGCATATTGCAAATAAAAAAAAAGATGGCTCCAGAAATGAAAACATGTATGATGGGCATGGCTCACATTCATGATGAATGCAGCTTGCCTTACCGTTTGCTATAATGACAAAAAGTGATTTTGATAGCTGAATCATAAAACTAGCCATTGAGTGGAAATCGTATATAGGAGGAATTAGTCATTTATATCTATGATCATTTAGTGAACGGACACCAATAAAACAGACACATGTGTAACAGATGACAAAACCCATGTGATAAGTTAGATTTATCACGCACAGAAGAACAGCTCACTCGCTAACCCTTTGTTTGCTGGAAGTACACATTAATTCTCTGCCAAACTCTGGCTAAGAAAACATGTAAACCCCACAATACCATCATGTATTTGCTATTTAATTAAAAATTAAAAAGGAGAAGTAGTTAAAAGCGCCAGACTGGAAGTGGTACACCCAGGCGCTCGGCTCTGCCACGGGCACTCGCAGGAGGGAGGATATCTCACCTCCCGTCCTGTGAGAGCCCCAAAGCCCGGGCTGTGCCAGCAGGGAGGCCGTACCCACCACCCCACGGTTTACAGCCCTGGCGCTTCCTCCAGCAGTCGGGTCATGGCCACGCACAGCCCAGGAGCACCACGGGCACGCAGCACCACGCGTGCACAGCGTAAGCCCCTCTCTCTCCCGGACTGCTACCCAAGGGCACCTGAAGAAGTAAGGAGCCACACCAATTTCCCAAGCGCCCTCGCCATGGGAGCCGCGCTCTCGCAGTGGCACCGGCCGGCTGCTGCAAGCTTCTCGGGCAGCTACCCTGCTACTCCGCGCAGGGCAGACAGCCACCACCAGCCCCGGCTGAGAAGGGATGTCAAGGGGCTGGACGAAACGGGCAGGAGCAGCTTTTCAGGCAGCACCTGCCACCTTCCTGAGGGCAGCGGGCACACGCAACCCGAATAAAATCAGCAATTCTGTAGATGTTCTCCATAAAGGCTTATTGATTATAAAGTGAAAAATAATCTATCTTAATATTTATCCTGGTTACAGCTACGGTTGCTAGTGAAAATGTACCAACAAAAAAAAAAAGTAGAAGCTAACAGCATTTGTTTCTATTGAAGTTCTTGCAGACAGGAAGGTATTTTATCTTACGTTACCACACATTACTTATGTTCACTTAACAGCTTGCTGTTAACATTGGGTGAGATTCTGCCCTTGGGTAACTGGTGAAAATCTTGAGTAACAGCCACTGAAGTGGATAGAGTTATTTTGGATTTACGCCACAAAGTGAGACAGAATGTGACCCCTTATCAGTGCCTTTTTGCTTTGAGTATACAAATATTTTATGCATTTCAATGAGTGACAGAATGCAAAACTTGCAAATATTTATTTTTAGATGTATGGGGAAAAAGCAATTAGAGCTAAAAATGTTAAGAATGAAGAAATCACTTAACAGAAGCAATTATGTTGGGCACATAAACAGCTCTGCCTTCAGACATTTTATTCAAATGCTGCAGAGCACACTAGAAAATATCAATTGTTTAAAAAAACTGCAAGTATTTTTTCACAACTGAAAAATCAATCACTATAAACAACATCTGGGGATCATTAATATCTTACTCTACAGTTGAATTAACAAAATAAGAAAGAGGTCTGACCAGAATCCAGAACATTTCCAGATTTGCTTTTTCAAACTAAAAGCTTATGTTTGCAGAGGTGGGGTGGGAGGGAAGAGGAAATGTACATTTATCTATATTGTATATAGCACTATTATGCATTAATCATTACTTCCGCTACAGCTATGTCCTGTTTTTGTTTTGAGAGAGTTAAAATTTGAAATATTTAGCTAAGCCACCCTGTGCAGGACCTTGGAAAAGATTTGCATATTTTTCAGACTGTTGGAGATGCCACCGTAAAGTTCCATCTAGGAAGGTCCCAGCATCCATGCTAATAAAGAGCCCCCATACTCTTCCTATTGCATTTCTAAATGCTTACACGTTCTAGTCTTAGCAGAGGAGCACTAACACTGATCCCACTCTAACATCACATTTGTGTTAAAACAAAGAAGCCTGCAGCATCTATCTGGAAACTTCAGGCTTTGCTGAATTTCACTGACAGAAATTATCCTGCAGGTAGCCAAAACAGTCAGTAGCAACCATGCTAATACTTTATGTCAGCTGAAAAACATTAAAACACCATCCTTTCAGGCCTAAGTACAATTTTTGTACTAGAGATGGTTTAAAAAGAAAAGCCAACTTTGACTCACACAAATAAAGAAAGTCACCAACAGGAAAACTGTATTTCATTTAGACTGGAAACATTCTTTTTTTCTTTTTTTTTTTTTTTTCTCATTCCCTGCCAAGGTTTTGTTTTGTTATGTTTTTCCCCTAAACAACTGATTTTATCTATGAGTCACAAACTTCTGTAAACTGAGATGTATAATGAAAGCAAAGACCAAATTTCAGCTATACCAGAAGTAATGGTATCACTCTATACCCTGAAGTCATCAGCTTTCATCCTACACATTTTTTCTGGCACATGACCTATCCCTAAACGGTCCCTCCTTCTTCATAGCGCTGTCCTGCCATGGCTTCCCTGGTCAATGACAAGAAGGAAGGTAAGTCTGTCCTTTGGAAATCGTTGGCTCAGAAACCCCAGCGGCTGGGAGGATGGGTAAGTCATCCCTCACTCCTAACCGCTCCCTGCCAGCCCTGGAGGTGAGAGAATCTGCTTTTGTTTTGTTTATAATGTAGATGATTTTTCCCAACACAAGCAATATATCGTTAAGGTTTTGGGGAGGGGAAGGGGACAGAAGGGAAGTGGGGACTGCAATGCCCTTTACACATCATTTTTTTCAATGAGCAGTTTCCCCTCTGTATTGCTCTTGTTATGCTAAAATGAAGAAGTTTCATTTTTCAGAGAAAGAAATATATTAATACCACAGCAGGATGTAGTTCTTTCACTTTTTGGTATGAAATGTTTTATAAAAAATTGGCCTTTACATGCAAAAATAAAACTTTTAACCTTCTTTTGGGGGTGAACAAGTGTTTACAGTACCCCAGAGACCAAACAGCTTGTTTAATGGCATATTGGACCCAGCATGCTATAAAAATAATCCAGAATTATTTAAAATTTACCAAATAGATTTTTAAAATCGAGAAGAAATAAGGTATTCAGTTTCCTCTCACACTCCTGTTTATAGAAAAAGCAACTCCATGCTCACAAAATGAAAGCGAGCCTTCTGGTTCATCTTTAGCAGGCAGGATTTATAATATTTATCCAGCAAAGCACCATGACAAATCTTTCTGTGTGAGATTTTCACCTGGCGAAGCCAATGGAGCTGTAGAAATCCACCATCACCCAAGCACCTGACCCTCCTGCTTCTAAGCTGTGCGTCTGTTCCCACTGCCCTGCGAGTCTCCAAGCCTGGAGAAGGTGGAGGTCATCCTGATAGACACATCTGTACGCTATCTTGCTATAGGGGCCCACGTGCTTTTGGCAACGCAGCCCACAACTGGATCGCGAAAGGATCCACGCTCATCCATGCGCCCTGGAAGTCACTCCATGCCGTGGACCAGGCACGAGTCTGATAGAAGGCCAAGTCACCTCCTTCAGACAAGGAAACACAGAGGACATGTGGTGCTCTGGCAACAACTGCGCGCTGATTTCTGCCCAATGACCCTCAAATCCATCTTCTGGACACTGCACAGGAAGCTCTGCCTCCAGCTAGATCTGTTTGGTCTATAATGAAAACTATCAGGACCCCTATTTTTTCATTCCTTCTCTATTGCAGCTTATATGACCACATAGCAAATGCCAGTAAATTATATGCATTTACAAAACTTATTCAATAACAGTAACCCCAGAGGCTGATAAATGAAAAGGATTTTGAAAAATGTCTTTACCAATGATCTCAAGTTGAAGAGAAATGAATTGTTCAGCTGGTACGTATTATTTTTATTTTAAGGGAGCAGGGGAATGAGGAAATAGGGTTTTGGTTTTTTCCACATGCCAATTAATAAGAGCAGTTAGATAAAGGAATGCGTAGGTGAACTCTAGTCTGCACAGAAAAATAAAACGAGGCCACGAAGAGAACTGATCCCGTTTCCCACCCTGCTGCATCCAACCGGTCCCCCTCTTGGGCAGGCAGACACAGCCCACGGGGCCACAGCAGGGACTCCGCTGCCACTGCTGCCCGGGCCCAGCCCGAGGTCTCCGCGTGGCCCTCGCCCAGTGCCACCTGCAAGCCTGCACGGGCTGGCAGCACTGCCAGGCAGGGCTCAAGCCTTTTTGCTTCAGTTCGACCACGGACAACTCCACTCCAGCCTCTTGTGCAGGTTCAAAATCCCAGATCTCTTGATCCTAGCCAGCAACAGCATTTCATTACCCACCTGGACTGTTTCATACCGATGAGGACCAGCTCTTACTTCAAGAGGGGAAGAGGTACACAGTCTGACTGTAGGCATACCCATGAACTTTGGCTATCAAGACATCCAAGCACGGCTCATGTCTTCTGCTTTCTGAAGCAAGCTTTTGAGCCTATTTGCATTCTGGAGGGGAACCCTCCAAGGCAGTTAGATTAACTAATCAGTAGTTATATCAACAGGAAAGGGAGCGGGAGGCTTCCCACTCGCAGCAGTCTTTCCCCTGTAAATGGAGAGCAAGTCCTTCCCTGGCAGGCTGCAAAGAAACAGACGCAAATGTCTGAACCTTCCAGCTGCCAAGTCGATTCCTCAGCAGCCCACTTCTCCAGCGGCCTCCTTGGCGGGATGTTGTGGCACACTGAACCAAGTTAGAGGAGAAGCAGAAAAGGACTCTGTGAGAAAATCAGTCCTGAATATTCCTGCCCAAACCACTCGGGCATGTGCCGTACAGCAGCGCACAGGCAGGACGGATGCAGGCGGAGGTAGCTGCAGTGTCGGCAGCAGGTACTGGCTGTGGTAGCCCACGCTGAAGCCAGAGGGGAAGCTTACCACAGCCTAACCCTTACAGAAGCTCTATGGAAATAAGAGAGGGCATCCACACGGGACTGCTTGAAGCATCAAAGCATCTCTTCCAGCCACATCTGCAGAGACTGACAGACAGCATCTACATACCTTTTCTACTTAAAAAAGAAAAAAATCCCCCACTGAAAAACCATTATTTATTGTCAACAAAACCTAACTTTTCTTCCTCATTTCCTTCTTTATCTATTTTATGTTAACCCCCCCAGAACAGGGAAGAAAAGGGGGAGGATGAGAAGGAGTCAGAGCTGAACAAAATGTTTTTGTTAAAAATGTATAATAAAAGTAGAGAGAATATTTCCTGGAAAAACATTTTCCTCTATTAGAACTGCCTAACAAGGACAACAGCTTACATGCTGCGGTGAATGGGGCTCTTTGTAAAGGTGTTTCTGGTGTCTCACTTGTGACATGCTGTATCTGTCGCACAGTACTCCAACGCTCAGAGAACGTGTAACACCTTCCCCAACAGCAACGTTTCTGAAGAAGACCTGGCATCCGTATCAGAAGCCAGCACTTCTCATATAAATATATTAGTAGACCGTATTTCCCAAATTTTGTACTCGCTTTAGAGTTTGGAGAATTTCAGGTGATGGGGAAATACACATGTTCCTATCTTGTTCCTTCTGCACACTTCTTTCATTTGCAAGGTAAGAAATAGCTGAGCCCTTCAAATTAAATGTGTCTGGATCTCCTTATAGACACCTTTTAAGAATTTTAGTCACATTTCTGTAATCTGGTCTCCCCTCAGATTTGACTGATAAATACCAGCGCCTTAGAGTAATCCATTTATCTACTGTACCACCCTGCCTCTGTTTAGCTTTAGCAGTCATCACTTTCCACATGTGACATCAATCTACATGATATCAATGTAAACTGTTTGTATAACGAAGTGTTGTACATTTTATTGTCCTGCCAGCAAAGAAAAGGATAAAATAGCACTTTACCCGTTGCCTTCAACAAAGGTAGTATAATTGACACCATACATTTTGCAATACAGAAACGGAACCATACATTGGCCAGTTTTTTCTTCCTAACACAGCAGGGCTTGCAAATTTTACCACGTCATTATTTTCCTAAGAAATACTTTTAAATAGCAGTATTTTTTTGTTTTTATAGACATTTTAAAAAAATCTGTTTCTTAAACCAAACTAAATTTTAAATACATATTATTAATCTCTATGGCTAAGATTTCTGTGGTGCTGGTTTGATAATGAGATAATTGCCTCGCAAAGGTCAAGAGAATGGCATAGTTAGCTTTCAGAGACTGAACAAAGCACTTGCTATGGTTCACTAAGTGTAGTTTCTGCATCACTCCACATCTCTGATTCATCTATTACTAATATTCCATGATACACTTACATTATGGATCCAACTATTTCAACAAACCTGTAATCAAGGAATGACCCTGAATAAAATACTCCACAGAAAGCAGATGGTACGCTCATCAAACGCCTTCAAGCCTAAAATAACCTTTCCCATATAAGAAGGATAGTCAATTAAAACTGAACTTTATATTCTGAGCTGGAGCTCAGAGTAAATAAAAATCAACATGATACTATTGTGTTATTGGACCAAACTTCCAGGGCATTTCATTCATTTTTTCACCACCCCCAACCCCTAAGAGCAACCAACACTTTTATTCACAGTTCATTCAAAGCCTGTAATGTTTTGCGTGAGTGTGAGCGGACTTGACAGTTTGGGCTCAATCCTGCAAAAGCTTGACATCACAAAACTAAAACTATTCACCAGTAATGTGATCCAGTGACGACACCGCATGAGGAAGGATCTCTCCTGCCTGTTGGGAGCGGATCGGTGCAGCAACAGAGGAGCAGTCCTGTGCTACCTCACAAAGTGCCCCAAAGCCACCGGTTGGGTCGGTGTTTCTCCGCCAACACAACAAGGCCTGGACTGGGCGCCAAGCTCAAAGCCAGCATGCGAGAGTTAGGAAAAAGGAGGAGATGATTCTCCCATCACAGGCATCACTGAACCCCTTCCCTCTCACTGCCATTATTATATGTTAAATGTGTAATCAGAAATTCTCTCTCTAAGAGACCACAAGAGCTTCCTTGCAGAGATGCAGGGATCTCACACAGCAAAGGTGTACCCACCGCTATGCAAGCAGACTTTGCTAGCGTTAGCCGCAGCGCTCATCCATCTGGTGATATGGGTAATAAAACTTAATTCTCACAGCATAGGTACACTGCTAAAGAAATTATACTGGACCCATTACTGGAGTTACCCTGGGTGCGTACACAACACACATTCAGCAGCACATCCGCTGCCCTTGGGTTGATCTGACACAAAAAAAAAGTGTGAAATCACCTGGCAGCTATCAGGAGTCGAATCTTGCAGCCCTCTCTCCCAGCTGTAAGGGGCTGCATACTCCTCTGGAGCTGCAGAGTATTCTCTACACCCTTTGAATTAAGAGGTCACCTCCCAGAAGTGCCTCTGCACTTGTAAAATCAAGCTCCTAGCACTGGCAAAGCCCTTGCTGAAAAAGCCCACATTCCAGGAAGGCCAGAAACACACCAGCTATAGCTGACATTTGTTCAGGGCCCTGGGAGCATACGCGCGGTTGATGAGTGCTCTGCAACAGCAATGGGATGCGCAGGGAGTCTCGCCTATTTTGCATTTGTTAGCATATTGCACCAACAGTGACTTTAAAAAAACCCAACACGCTTTGTAAACCTTCTGGAAAGACACAGACTATAGGCGAACGGTTAAGGTAGATAAATTTCAAATCCAGACAAGGGATCCTTTCACTCATACCGAGTAACTGCGCTTACACGCTTTACCCATGTAACGTTATCTTTGATTGTGATAAACTCAAGTTGCAATACCGAGATCACTAGTGGCTAGAAGCCTTCAGTCTCACAGAGGAAAGAGCACACTTGGTACTTAACATTTCAAACATAAACAGCATTGGTTCACTTCAAAGGAATCACATCGTCCCCTTGGAAATCAGTGGACACTTAAAAAGAAGAGAAATGTCTTTACTTGTGAGAATAAGAAAATAGCTGTAACATGACTTACCAAACTCATCACATATACTTTCATTTTCTATTAGAGTAGGATGATCAAATGTATCCCGACAGTAGAAGATTTGGGGGTTCTTGCTTGTTACTGCAATGCCTCCCAGGGCTAAAACAAATTGGTCTGTTAGAATTGAAGAAGGCTTGTCCTGAATGCGCTTTAACATGGAACGATATCGACAGTACTGTGGGTAGCTGAGAATTAGCAGGTTTGAATCTTCATCATCCTCACCTGGAAGAAAAGAAAAAAAAAATACTCTTAATATGTCAGAAAAATATAAAACAAGGACTGTAACTCAAGCATCTCAGAAAACCCATGGCTCACTGGTTCAGTCTTTTCTCAAGACCTATCTTTTACAGCACAGTGGTTTTCAAAAGAAAGGTTAAAAATAGAAATTTTTTAAAAGTTTATTGAAACAGCTTCTTTTCTGGTTTTCTGTTCAGTTCTCCCATGCCCACCCACAAGGACTCTACCTGGATGAGTAAGAAAACACTGCTCTGCAGAAGTTGGCCAACGGCCTGAATCAAAGTGCTCTCCATACTTTGCCAACTTGGCTGCTTTGATAGAAATATTATCTGTCATTTTTACTCAGCTCCCTATACAGCCTTACTGAACTCATGTTTACACCAGCTAACATCTTTTAAAAATAATAATATACAAGCCCCAGAGCATACAGCTATTAATTCTCCTTTGAAGTATCTGATACTGGCAACTACCAAAGGGCCCCCGGGCCAGGGAGGTGGGCTGATCTGACCTGGTCATTGATGCTAAGCTGCTCCAACAGGTGGAAATAAGTTTCCTCACATTAACTGCAAATCAAGCAGGACTCAATAAAACACCTACAGAGCACAAGCAGCAAATGAATTTTCAAACAGCTCGTACTGTCGAAACGTGGGCTCAAAATATAAAGCAATCTAGAGCTCAGACCTTTCCATTCCCCCAGGTTTTAAATGATATTAGGCATAAAGGGAGCAGATTTTGAAATATCACAATCAAGTTTCATCATACGATAACCAGCAGGAAACCTAACAGTAAAAAAAAACCAACCTCAGATGCAAACATGAGAAATTATTCATTTGCAGGTACGCAGCCAGTACTTAACAGCACTTCTTTTTATGCTCATTTATCTCCTCAGGTGGGGTAACTGAACATGGCTTTCCATGCATGCCAATGAAGACAAAGCAAGAGCATGCAGTTTACATTTTCTGCTGTACTCTGATTACTGAATAACTCAGCTATTTCTTCTGTCACAGGCAAAAGGTCTACTATTTAATTCCATTACCAATACTGAAATCATCTTTCTTATCCTTAAAGTAAAAATCACTTCAGATATTGAAAGAAATGTCAGAACAGTTCTCCCCAACTAAATACGATGGCACAACTCATCTTGATTCGCGTGAGGCAATGGAAATGTTGACACATAAAAGGCTAAATTTGAAGTAGTCTCCGGAAGGAGATATATCACCTACAATGTCATCACTGCAGACGAGTGCAATGCTGCAAAAAAAATCAACATGGCAGACGGACTTGGGAAGTTACTGTTTTTACAAGCACAGCTCCTGACAGCCATCACTTTTAAAAACTCAGAACTTTTCCCACTACCCCGACACAGGTGGGGAGATCAAACAATTTGTGTAAAAACGAAGAGTAATACATTTTGGTAAATAGCATTTACATTACTTTTCTAAGAAAATAAAACTTATGGCCCTAACCCCTCTTTTGGTCAATAAGGATGTGGTCATGCTTTTCTTTGTTTTCAACAAGTCAGTATCCCATAAGCCTACACAACAGCACGACTGAGCCAATTGCTCCTGGGAATAAGGCGCTCTCTTCTTTATTAGGAAACTCTAAAAATCAGATCAGGAAAACCGTTCTAAGAATTAACAAGCACATGATCCATCCTTTAGCTCCTTCGAGAGTTTCATATACGCCTGCCTGACAGTTATTACTACTTTATACCTTTGTGTAGATAGTGGTGAGCTGAATCTGTTGATCTGACAGCACTTTTCTTATGCCAGGATGTGGTCAGCTTTTTAAACAGGGTGTATATAAATGTACGTCCCATGTGCCTTTGTAGTAAACCATTAGTTTCTAGACAAATGTGCTGTAAGTCCCTGCGCAGAATTACACAAACTTTCTACCCCTGACAACTGACGACTTAACTCAAACCCCTGGCATAAATTAAAATCAAGTCATTTTTTACAGGATCACTTTTATACATGCTTGTGCAACTCCAGTGAGTACTTTATGATGCATTTGTTTCCTTTCCTTATTCACTCCAGGTTCAACAGATAAATCTAAGAATGAACAAAGGCTGAATAAACTGAAGATTTGTTTAGTGAAAGACAAACAGAGTGTTCCTGGAACAAAGACTTTTTTTCTCAACCACGCCCACACAAGAAAAGAAAAATCAAAGTAGACCAATCCCTAATAAAATGCAAGCCCAAAGAAGAAGTATTTTTCTTCTAGCAAAATCTAACACGCGCCATTTAAGGGTGGGCTTAGTGTATATTGCTGAATATTTTTGATAAATACGATTAGAAAAAGTTTACTCTTCGGAGGAGGAGAGATCAAAACATGGATCACATTCCACTAAAATCAAGAAAACCAGCATAATTTCTCAAAACATTTAACTGAGATCTTAGAAAACCGAGATGCTGTATTTCTGAATCTCATTTTAGCTTCAACAGAGAGAACATGGTAAAAGATAATACCTACAGTACGCTGTTTGTAAGGCTCAACTGAAATTACTCTAATCCCATGCTTATATCATAATTGTGTGTTTTAATAACCCCCTCCAACGTCAGTTTTTCATTTATTTATATATTTCAGGGCTGAAAACAGAGAAACTGTAATTAGGAGGCAAGGTTCCACCCCTGCCTTCCGAGCGCTGCCTATATATGCATAGATGTAATCCAACAGTTCCCTTTGTGAGGGGTAAAGAGAGCTGGGATTTGGCACAGCCTGGCATTTATGTTGGATTACATGTTCTTCAAGTTGTCTTTGTAAGTAAGAGATGCATGAAATGCCAAACACAATGAATCTATGCAAGAATTGACTTTTCAAATCAGCACAACCATTTTTAATATGTAACACAAGACAATTAAAAGCCCCAAAAGAAAAAAAATAAAGCCTGCTAAAAGCACAAATTCCTAACAAATCCGTCTAGAGCCAGAACTATTTACAGAGAGAGCAGAGGAATACAAAACTGTAACTTGCTTTTTGTTTGCTTGTTTCGGAAACACCAGCCTATAATGTTATTGCTAACCGCCATAATCTACTCTCAACATCAGTAAGCATTTTTTTCTTTAAAAAGACCTTCACACTAGGATTTTATAGAGCTTGATGGAAAAACTATGCATGTTCCTTCCTGTACCTAATTACCTCCACTGCAAAAGCTGCCAAGTATTTTGCCCTTTAGTTCTTTTAATCGTATTAGTGCAAATGCATTTGGATGCCAACAGAAACAAACATTTAAAGATTTTTGCTTAAAAGATTCCAAATATGTACGAAGCTGGTGCTAGGAAAGCACACTCCACTTCTTCCCAGAAAGCACAGAGTTATTTCTGTGGAAGAAATATGAATTTGTGCCTCTTGTAAGACTAAATGTCTAGTTTCGACCCAATTTAAGTAAAATAATGTCAATATGAACTGCTCTCACAATGATTTATGCTACCTTCTGTTACTTTATTACATTAGACATTCCTTTCTCTAAGCTTTATACTTTTCGCCGTGCTCCTAGCAACCACATAAAGGCTGAGCACCAACTTTACGCACCTGGCACCCTTCCAGGCTCGACTGTTATTGATAATTATATTGAAGTTTCAATTTAATTGCTACTCTGTTGTGACACAGAATATTTTTTGTAATTAGGCATTTCCCATTTTCTGTCCATTCATTTTTTGTGTTACTGAAAACGATTTTTTTTCCCCCCAGAAAACATAAGCAGAACAATGATACAGATAAGAGTACGTACATCTGTTACTATCATTACCAACACGGTAATGTGAAGGGAAGAAAAAAAAAATTTAAAGGCAAAAAAAATTGTGAATATAATTTCTCGGAAGGTAATTTTCTTTTCAGTTTAAGTGCTCTTATTCTTCTTACAGTTACTCAATGATTTCCTGTTCTAATTACAAGACATTATACAGAAAGTCGTTTTTAAAAAGGAAATGTACTAGAGCAGGAGGCTAAATAGCGTCACTCGCTTGCTAGGGTTTGAAATTCCAAACTTTTACATCTCTCTTATCAATTCTCTGCTCTACCTTTGTGCAATATAGTCTACCACAAATCTACCATCTCTTCCGAGGCAGTTAACACAAATGTATACATCAAAGAGGAAAACACACTTGCAATTAAACTGCAGGCAAAAGAAAAAAAACGAAGAAAAAAAAAATCATTTTTTTTTCCTCCTCACTGTAGCTGGTAAATTGGAGGCAAGCCAAGCCTAGGAGTGGAAAATATTAAAAAGTTAAAAAAAAAAAAAAAGAAAGAAGAAAGCTTGATTAAAAAGCGAGAGAAGAGATATTCAGTTCTAAATCTAAATGAGTAAGCCACAAACTATTTCATAAAAACATACTGTGACGTAAATTACACATCAGTATTGCACTGTTGTGGTTATTTTGAGAAATGGCTTGTACTGTAAGTCAGCTGGTAAAACCCCACCCTTAATGATTTTGTAATTCTCCATACAGCAATCAACTGGAGCAGTCATGAAATTGCCAAGAAGGAAAACAGACAGAGCTGTAGAGAGTTTGTAATAAAAAGATAATGTACTTTTAACATAACAGAAGTAGAAGATTGGTTTTATTAACTAAAAAAACTACTTAAAAGGTCCCAGGCTTGCCATTTGTTTTGATAAATGTTAACACAGATCTTCATAAGATAAGCAAGGGAAGTATCAGGGGAACCAGATAAAATGGGACAATGCTTTGGTGTGTGGGTAGCAAATTGAGCAAGGGAGTTATTTGGAATATAGAGCGAAAATGAAGGAAGTTGCAGGGCTCTGTCCGTCAGGCTCCTCTCCCGCACAGTGCACTCGCTACTCTGCCTTCGTTCATTACCTGCACTTACTAAGGGGGTCTCCCAGAGGATGTACATATCATAATTAGTTTATCATTGCTTGTATGCATGGCTTTGACCAGATCATCAATATGCAGCAGATACAGAGGTAATGGTGGATGCATCTGGATGTCTGGAGGGACTGGAACAGTCAGGGTTAGCCACGCTGGATGAACATGGCTGTGACTCCCAAGATGGGATGTCTCTTGACTATTGCAGGGCAGCGTTCAGGTGTCACTGCCCTCCCAAGACCGGTCCTCAGCAACCCACTGGAGCACACATGATGGGACTCGTTTCATCTAATAACGCCGTTTTAGCCTACGACAGTTGTGCAGCTCCCTCTATAGCCAGAAAGATCTCCTTCCAATCTGCTGTTTTGTAAGACATGGATCAACTCACTCTCTGGAGTTACTACTCCCTCATCAATGACAACTAGCTTAGTCTAGAGGCTTAACTTGCAGATCAAATTAAGCAAGTGAAATGAATTCCACCTAAGTGACAACACAGTCTGCTCTATGCCAAAGCGATGGTCCAAATGCATGCTAAAAAATCCCCTACCAGCAGATACAGTCGCCATCAAGATAAAAAAGGTTGATCTCATCTGTGGCAATGGACTTTGGCTCTTCCAGCTCTTAAGGTAGGAACCAGTTCTCCCTCACCTGTTCTACTCCTTTGGGAAGGCCTTTCTGCAGTATGGGCATGAGAACACAGGCATAGACGAGACGAAGATGTGCGTAGCTGACCCTTCAAAACCAACGATAGCAGGTCAGACAGGCTCTGCACATCTCAAAGCTGCCTGTTCTAATAACACCCCGAGGGGAGATAGCACAGCTTTCCAGCAGACAGAAACGAACTTACTACACAATTACCTAAAAATCCTGAATCCCTCAAAAAGTTGAAGAGCAACAGAAACAGCAAAACAACGAAAGAGCAACCAGAAAGAGGAAGAAGAAACTGGGTCTTTATGACCTAAAAACCTTTAAGAGGAACATCTTCCCATATCACCATCCAGTCGCAACCTGCCAAATACCCCCAGTCATCACCCAGGTAACTGCAGCTGGCCAAGAAGCAATGCCAACCATCACCTACATCTCTGGGTACTCCTGTGAGAGCAATGATGGCTCTCCCAATGAAATAACCTTCATGGGAGAACTATGGCTGGCTCCTTGCTTGATCGCTTCACCCATGGAATCCCCTGCGCAGGCACAAGGCTTAGAGCTCCAGTAGGAATCCATGTCCATTTGCACAAGGCTGCTGTGAGCTCGGAGCAACAGCTGAGGAGTTCAGGTTGCTGCATCATGGTCACAAAAATACTTCTGCATGTTCTAGCACACCAATCCACTCTCTCTCCAGTGATTAGGGAAGACTTATCAAACACAGCTCTTCCAGTCCACCCTGCCTTTTCATTCCCATGGTCTTTCTTCACTCTAGTAACGCCACTTGGTGCGCCTTGGCTGGCTAATTAATCACAAGACCTAAAAATATTAATCTAAGAATCGTATTTCTGTCACAGATAAATGAAAATACAGTAATGATTTAACCCCATGAGATGGGTCAGAAAATCTGTGGGTTTGGGTTTAAATAAATTTGGGTAAATTATTGACGCAACAGGGATACTGCTTTGTTGGCAGGACCCATGCTACTCATCCTTGCTTTGAGAACCCCCCTCTATTTGAATGCTAATGCAATCAAGAACAAAGGCAACGTGTTGCAGGATACGGAACACAGTGATTACATTTATGTTTACCAGATAATGATGATGTTAACAAGTTGCTTGTAATTCTTACGTGGACATTTGCCTGCTGGATTTTGCTTTTAAATTGATCAAAAGGCAAAAGCCATTTCTGCCAATATACAGAATAAAATGCGCAGCCTTTCTGCATGTATCAGATATTTCTTCCCTTATAAGGAGGAGACAGAGCTAATTCTCAGAATTTCATGCCACTTCCCCAGCCCTCCGTTTTCTGTCACAGCATCAGCCGTTCAGAGAATTCCTAAGATTAGTTTAACATTTGAAAGAAAGAGAATACTTACAAATCTAGTGGAGATTGAAACTACTGTTCAACCCAACAGCAATATAGTCATTAAAAAAAAAGAAAAAAAGACAGCACCATCTAATGCGTACTTAAAGCACATGGTTGAAGAACATTTTACAGTTGGTGATTTGGATCTGAGTCGTTCTAGTCCTACTTAATGGGGACAAAACAGAGTATGTTGATCGATGACTGACAGTATGTCCATATAATCAAATCTTCCATAATATTTATCTCGTTAAATCACTTTAAATTTGAATGATAAATCCAATTTTTGGAGAAGACGAAAGGAATTTAATACAGAAAAAGTTTCCAATCAGGCATTCAACATCCTTTTTCAGACCCTAATCCAATATTCAGCTCCTCATAACGGCAGCTCCTACCCTGCGCTCCCAGGATCCTCCTGCGCCTTAGGAAGCAGGTTTATGAGGTGTTTCTAGACTCGAAAGAAGAGTGACTGACAATCGTCATTTCCAGCTTTTATATAACCCTTCCATCCATAGGCCTCAAACTGCTTTATGGAGATGAGTAAAAATTATTATCCCCATTACACAGAGAGAGAAACTGAGACAGAGAGAGCTTAAAGGATTTATTCTATAGCATCAAGCAACTTAGAGAGCAAGGGAGAGAGCAAACAGGCCAGGCAGAAATCCTTGTCAGGGGGATTTCTGGTAAGTCAGAGTTTCCTAAGTTTCCTCAAAAGGGAAGTGGCCGTCTCCAGCCACCCCAGCCAGCCTGCCTGCCTCCACCAGAGACAAGGGATGGACCAGGCGGGGGCTCTCTGTTGAGGCTTCTCTGCTACCACAACCTCATTCCCTGTCCCGCACAATCCCAGTCATTTCCTTCATTTTATTTAGCTGCTACCTGGCTGGGATTATCTTCCCCCTCCCTGGAGGGTTTGCAAAGCAGTAGTTCGCTCTCCCGCCGAACTGCAGGTGACTGTCGTGACAATAGCTGGAGGAGCATGAGAAAAGCAAGCTGATGCTGGGGATGCAGCCAAATTCAGACCTGCGCTATGAAATTGTCTCCTTGTCTCCCCAAATTTCCTTCTCTCCTTACTCTTAAGGTCACAGGCGCAGACCAGCCCATGCCCTAACAGCCATGGATGGCTACAGAAAACCACTCTGATATAAAAGGTTTTCAAACTGCCCTATTAGCTTTCTAAAACAGATGGAGACAGGGGGAAGGGGGAGACTGATTGCAGAAGGGAGCACATGCTGCCTGTCCTCTTGAATGTTCTGGGTCATGTGGACCATTCAGGTTGAATGTGCATCAGCTTTAAAACAAGTATTTATCCTGGTTGTCGTGGTTACTGATAAGCAGCTTCAATTCTGCTGATAACAAAAAGAAGAAAGAATTAAAAAGGGGAGGGGGGCTGAAAACATAATTTGGTAATATGACGAAGCCAAGAAGAGGAATTAAATCACATTAAACAAGGCAATTGTACTGTAAATGGCTCTGCCTCTGTATTTGCTTTTAAATCATCTAAGGCTCTAACATGGCAGCTGCTTCAGTTTTAACAAACAAACAGTAAAAATCCCTTTTAATAACGAAAGGAAATAATGATATACTTTGCTTTAGCTGAATTCAAACATAATTTAATTTTTCCTGAGGTGAGATTTGCACAGGGAACAATCAGATAATAAGTGTTATCATTCTCATAGACAAAACTGAACCAGCACTTTGCAATTCAAAGTGCTATTTAATGCACCGTTTTCAGCAATCTCTGAACACCATCCAACGTACCACCAAACTACGCTTCAGTACTTACACATAAAGCCTGATCCTGCAAATACTTGAGCATGGGAGTTATGCTACAAACACAAGTACTTCCACTGCTGCTGTGGCTGAAGTTACACATCCCCTAAAGCATCTTCATGAGGTGGGTCACATGCAGTAACTCTTCCTACAACATCTTCTCATCATCTTTATTATTATTACTATTACTATGATTATGTGTCTTGGTCTCCCTTTATTCTGAAGTGTAGCACTGCACAGAGAAAATACTGGAGAATGAAAAACTCTGCTCTCGCAGAGGAACACGCAACTACAGCCACTGGCAAGAGAAGGGCACACATTTTTACAACAATGACAATTAACTGCTGGAACAACGAGCTCAAGGACGTAACAGGTTCCCCAATCCAGTGCTCAAGACTGAATCTTTTTTTCCTGAATATATTCTTTGGTCCAGTGAGTTTTAAACTTGTGGTCTATTATTTGCCCTCTGTGCTGACGAGGTCCATGACAAATCCATACATGCTTGGGAAAACTTTAAGGCATGAAAAACTGAACAAAAACGGAAAGCGACTGAGAGTTAAACTGAGTTACTGGGCTTAATATCAGAGTAACTGGGTCTCCTGTCATCTCCTCTCTTTCACCTCCACACACCATTCAGACACAAATGAGACAGACACATACACCACCTTGCTTATAAGGGACTGTTACACCACCTCTGCCACACAGCAGAATCAACTGCCTTCGTTTTCCATTGCCCCCAAAAGTATGAGTCAAAAGCCTTATCTTGGTGTTTCACACGGGGCCCTTTCACTAT
The DNA here is from genome assembly GCA_009819775.1 of Phoenicopterus ruber ruber. NCBI lineage: Eukaryota > Metazoa > Chordata > Aves > Phoenicopteriformes > Phoenicopteridae > Phoenicopterus > Phoenicopterus ruber. The sequence goes on from CM020221.1 coordinate 7,248,802, forward strand.
CATTCGGAAAATTCGGAGGAACTGCGCCCTCCTCGAAATAGCAACGGCAGAAGCTGCCGGTCCCAGAGCTGCGACACGACGGGTGGAGGGTGGAAATGGTCCAGTGATTTAAACAGTCGAGCTCCGCTTTTGACATTTATGTCCTCTTTGAAACCCTTAATGAAGTAACAACCCCGTTAATTCTTGCAGGGTATTTAGTACACATAAAAACTGCATTATCTACTATTTACAATTTACTACACACAAGCAGTATCTGGCTCCGTATAAAAATAACAAGCTCACTGTAACCCTCCGCTCCCTAACCATACTGCTGATTTCTTTGACACATGGAGAAGTGAGAATAATTACATTTTACTGAGTGCGTCTCATTACACTGATTTAAGTAAGATTTCCAAAGCTGCAAAAATATGCTTTTCGATTTCATTTGTTTCTAGGAATTCACTCTGAAGACAGTTAGTAAAACCTTCAGAAATCATCATCAATATGGACAAAAATTGTACCCTTCTCATGTGGACATTTGACAGAGGGATAATAAGGTCTAGAAACACCACAGTCAGACGTTTCTTTTCTATTTAATGTTTCCTTCTGTGCCAAACATAATATAACAGACAAGTGTTAGAGAGACATGCGGGGGGGAGCCTGAATAGAGAGCTTTAAAAGAGGTCCTTAATAGAGAAGCTGTATGCTTAGTCTTCAACAACATTCAATGGCAATTTATTTGCAGCCATTTTCTCATGTAACCTTTCACACGGGAGCAGGTAAGATACAGCACAAGACAATTTGTCAACTGCCAGATATGAACAAAAGAAACCATTTTTAATAAGCTTCAGCGGCCCCTTGTATTTGTTTTGCAACATGTTAATAACATTTTTGGAAGCCAATCAAAGACAAGAAGAGAAAAAGAAGTCAAGCTGGGAAACAAAAACCACACTTAAAGAATTTTACAGATAAACTTGTGTTATCATCTGCGGTGTAATAATGCTTAAATCCAGGAGTGGCACAGAATTAGAATTAGCATGATGCCATTCCTCTAAAAAAATAAACTGCAATTACAAAAATGCTAGCACCATATAGTTTTTCCCAAGAATTTGCTGTCCTTTATCTCATCCCAATGCAGTACGTACCTGTTTCCCAATACAACCTTACTCTGTTTCCCCCCCTTCCCAGTGACGAGGTGAAACTCAACATGAGGATCACCATGAGGGAAGGCCAGCTGGGAGTTGCCAAACTCCAGGCCAGCGACCCAACTCCCCCGCACCACGCTCCCCCAGCTACTCAGGGAGTCTCACCTCCTAAGTGAACTTCTCATGTTGCACCAAATAACCCCCAAATTGTTGCTCTGAAAAACAAACCAAATGGAGCTTCAATAGCTGTTACAGGTATATGAGTAAGTCTGTGGTTGCTCATTTAATCCAATTCTGCATCACAACAAAGTAGACTTAAGCTGAAGAGGAGTAATAGGAAGAGGGTGTAAAGCATAAGGGAGCTAATGTACTCCCCTGTCTAGGATATGAGGACCAAAAACTGAGCGATACGCAGGACAAGGTGAACAAACCAACTGTGCTGAAGTTCAGCAATGTCAGAGCCTTCCTGTGTGACCAAAGTCATATCATTAGGTCTTTCTGTGACACAGCCTCATTTCTGTGGAAAAGGAATTAGTCGCAGGCATGTGAGAGCTTGTGGGCCAGTTGCTCCTGATCCCTTCTCCTTCCTGCAGGCGCAAGAGGAGTTGCAGAGAGCCTCCTTAAAATGGTATCTACCAATACCTGTGCCAAAAAGGTTTCTGCAGGGCTAAGTTTCAATCGTTGGACCAAATGTTCATACGAGCTCTCAGGTCCATTTCTAAGGGAAGCGTCTTCTGGTACTGAAGAAAAGTCAGAGTGCCCAAACAGGGAGGCATCAAAATCCCAGCAACATACCCTCAAAAATCTGATGAGGTGTTAAGCAATTTCATTAACGTTATTAAAATGTAGAAAATTCCCTTGGAAAATTTCACACAGGCTTTCCCATCTCATTGCACATTACTCATGGCCTGAGAGACACATGAGGAGCAAATGGAGAGAAATAAAGCTTCTCTCCAGTCAATTTGGATCGAGTCCTAGTCTCGCTGGTAGAAAGACCAGGCTTGTGGGCTTCAGTGAGAACAGGGCTGGGTCCTTTGAACTAGATTATTATGGCATCTGTAAGAGAGGTACAAAAGTATATGGTGAGAGAAGATGCACCAGAGAACAAAAGGAGCTGCCGGTCAGATGACAACCCTCCTCATTATGATGATGAAAAGACTCCCAGACTTCAGCAGACACACACCTGCAGAGTTTACTATCCTATCCCCAAAATTAGATTTTGCCTTCTAAGGACTTTGCAGAGGAGTCTGTTACTGGTGAAGGGAAAGAATATAAGCATTTGCTCTTCAAGAAAGAGGAACGGCCTTTTGAATAAGAAAGGGCTCTCTGTGATGGGAACCTACCAGCCCAGCCCCACACTCCTCCTGAGAACTAATACAGGATTTCTCTTCCTCTTCTGCAGGACCAGGAAACGATTCCTGGAGAAGAGGAGAAGCCGTGCTACCTGAATTATCTGAAAAGGCCTCAGGTGGAGGCAGGGTGAGAAAGGATTTCAGGACAAGTTATGCCTATGAGCTGAGGAGAACAAGCAAGTATCCTCCCACTCTTTTCTCTAGGCAGACTCTCTTTCCAAGTTTTCAGCGAGAGCGTCAGTCTCCAGTGAATCTGCCCAGAAAGGGCCCGGCAGAGTGCTGCCGATCTTCCAGAAAACACCACGCGGCTTGTGCTGGGCTCCTGATGGGCTTCGGTCCGACACCCAGCAGAGAGAAAGGCTCCCAAGTAGGAAACAATCCTAAGGTACTATCTACTAGTCTGGAGTGTGCTCTAATAATAGATAGCACTGTCTATTTCAAAGCACTTAATGGACGCTAATTAGTCCTCAGGGCATTCCTATGAGGCAGGTAGATAGATAAGTATTATTTCCCGTTTTACATATGAAATAACCTCATCAGAGATGTTCTGACTTGCTTAAGGCCACCGAATGAGTCACTGAGCTCAGCTCTCAGCAGGTCCTGGCTCCCAGACCTGTGCTCAGACCTCTCAGCCATACCTCTTTCACAAGTGCAAAATCTTCATTTCAAACGTGGAGGGAGAGAGGAAAGAAGATCAAGGAGGGGTGATAACACTGGGAAAAAATAATCTCTGGGAAAGGAGCTTCCAGAAGAATGACAAAACAGAGCCTTGTATCTACTGAATGCTAGATACCAAATCTAGGACAAGGAGAGAGATGAAAAAGATTCTAAGAGTTTTTGTTATATATTCTCTTCAGGCAGTCACAGCTATTTATTGTGATTTGTAACCACTGCTAATGTCAGTTAAATAGTTTTAGACTCCTAGTTTCTAGCATGCCCATGAGCATTACAGAACGTGCAAGGGCAGCAGGCAGCAGTCCTGGACGCACAGAATATATATGCTTAGTACATACATGTAAGTTACATGTCCACACCCACAAAGTTACACTGAGGTGTTGTTCCACGCTAGAGACCTTTGTGACTTTAGATACCACGCTGCCCTGGTAGGCAGGAACACATAAACAATGGATTTTATAACTCTTTGGGAAAGAGCAGCAAACGGTTTCAACCACTGTTCGCGAACAGCCAGAACTTGCAAGACACCAGGTATTAAACGGCACATGCTTTCTCGAACCAACAGCATGCTGCATCTCCCACTACCACTCCTCTCGACCAGCACAGAGTGAGCTGGGGAAATTATGCCCTGAATTTTTAAGGCTCCAAATCTAATAAACACATTTTTCACATTCCTGACCATGCCTCTTGGTGACACCTTCCCTTTCAGCCTGGAGCCCCCCATACCAGAGACTCCCCACGACCACATCACGTCCCCATGCCTCCTGGCTCCTCCGCTCTGGCCATGGCTGCTGGGCATCACCAGCATCGGGCGGCTGCAGCCCGGTGATCGCTCCTCGGCAATGCCTGCCTCTCAGAAACCCGGACTGATTACCACCAGTCACAGGCTCCAGAGCCCAATCTCACTTGCGCAAGGGAGTGGGATTGCCTTACTCTCATTTCTGCCAGGGGAATGGCTACGCTGGCGTGTGCCCACTCTTCACACGGGCAGGCCAGCAACGTTACCGCCGCGGTAACCGCCCAGCACCAGCCAGGACGGAGGACCCTGCGGTGCAGGGTGCTGCACGGACCACTCCTCTTCCCGAGAGGTGCTGAGAGCACCAACACACACAGGATCCACGCGGAGATGAGTGAGTAGCAGTACTGACCATAGAAGTCCCACGTTTCTTATTCCAGACACCCTTGTCAGTGCATTTCTGACTCTCAACTACACAATTAAGCGAACCAGGGTCCTTGAAAAAGTGAACACAATGTGCCGGTCCCCCAGAACTTTCACTAGTTGTTTGTGCTAAAAATAATCTTAATTTTTGCTTCTGCGGGATTCAAAGACCAATCTCCAGCAACTACAGGCTACACAAAACATTACTTATTTTTCAGAGGGAAAAAAATTATTTATGCAGTGCATTATCAATCTCAAATGGTGATGTTTAAGCACAAGTTTGATGAACTATATGCAGCATAATGCAGCTGCTTTGCATTTTGATTCCTTTATTTATAGACCACGGCAAATTAATAACTCAAAAATGTTGTTTCAGGCAAAGTAATGGACACACAATAAAACTATTCATTTCCTCAAAGGTCACTCTAGGAGAAGCATACATTGTTTAGAAGCCTACCAACAATGCTATTGTTCCAAAGAAAAGTGAAAATATATAATGAGCAGTTAGTGCCTATATCTGCATCGGAGACCCTAGGCTAATTTAAAGTGCAATCTTAAGGCAATCAATCATACTCTAAAATTACTTCATTTTCCAAACTGTTTACACTTTTTAAGTTACAAATCCACTTTCTGCTATTTCAACTCACGATTTACAGCTACAGATTTAGCCTGCCTTGGCTTGCTGCCAAACTCTAGTCATGAGGGAGCTAATGATCTGAACAGATCAGTGTTTTATAATGGAGAAAAGCGCATGTAAATTTCCAGCATGTCTGCAAGTAATCAAGGCATGCTGACTATAAATGAGGCGGCCTCACATTTATTTTAGGAGAAATATCTTAAAGCCCCACTTTTTATCCGGGCCAACAACAACAACAAAAATTTTTTAAAAAATCCTTTTTGAAAAGGTACTCCAAGATTATTCCAAATGATTCTAAATGAAACTGCTAGGCAAACAATATGTTAAAGAATAGTACAATAGCTAATTTCCTTTAGTGTTTCTATCTCAACCAGATCATATCCTTATCATGGCAAGCTGGAACATTAAACTCTCTAGTTCATGGAATCAAAACACAAGAGTGCTTCATATTACATTATAGAAAAATGAGCCATTCCCTACAAACAAGGTCAGATTTCTGGAATGCCAAAGGTCTACATTTAAACAGAGCTGGGAGGAGGGGAGGCTTTGCCCACTCCGCTCTCTAAAACACAGTGGGAAACTAGACCAGCAATTTAAATTTGTTTTAATAGCCAAAATGGTAGAAGGAAAGCAAGAAGTCTCTTGGGAGATGATACTTAAATTAAGTATGATCTTTATTGTTTCATTACAGTGGCATAGCCAAATAATGACTTTGTGTTACTGTACAAATAATGCCGGATCCTCATTTTCTAGCGGAAATAATTACTCTATTCTATCATATTCTGCTTACCATCAACCTACACCTCCCTCCCCATGTAGCCACTGGGTTGTGGTAGGTTTGGGGTTGGACTGAGAAAAGTTTCAGATTTTTTTCCTGTCTTTAAAGGCCATACCAAGGAGGCATATTCTGACCTAAAAGTGGCTTTAAGAATGGAGCTATAAATATTCTTGCGTCGTACTTCATGAAATTCAATCCATCATGATGGATATTTCTGTTATAACATTATTACATGCCTAAACTCAATTGTATAATTGGATAGGGCCAGAAACAATAAGCTGGCATTGCTTTGTTACAGCATACTACAGCTTTAAAATACCTGTAATCATAAATCAACATAATTATTTGAAGTTCTGTCACGAAGCAGAACAGGAAAAGAAAAATTAAAATAAACTAGCTGGTAAAGAATCTCATTTTGCTTTCTAGAGACTGAAAGTTTTTACTGGCTTTTACTCTTACCACCACTTCAACTGGGAAAGTCTTTCTCCTTTCTAGGTTGCCTTGAAAGGCACCTCCTCCAGAAAGATTTTGCTTCCTTACGTCTTTCCAACACAACCAGCAGAGCTGCACTGAGGAATGCTGCTACTCTGTAGTACGACGGATGAGTCTGCATTGCAGCCGTTGAGACCAGGGTAATGGGGAGCCGGGGTGGAAGAGACAAAGCAATCCGAGCCCCCCGCAGCCAGCCGAACGCCTGGTGGGCCACGGGTTCAGGGGCCGAGTATCGGCCACCGCTGCTGGCGCAGTCGGTCAGGCTGGAAGCCCTGGAGGGAGATAGCTGAAGTCCCTCCTTGCTGTGGAAGCAGTCAACTGAGCATTTTTTATCCCAGCTTGTGAAATATTTTCCTACTCATCCGCACAAAATAATTTACTAACTCTTCCCTGACCTCTCTGCATTTCTTACCTCACCACAATCAGGATCAAAAGTAACCGACCCTTTCTTGCTCTTTTTCTACCCCCAGGACCTATAAGCGAGAGCCGGGGGGAAGCTGTGGCGGACAGTCCCTGGATTTGAGGAAAGTTTGCTGCCTGTTGGTTTATTTTTAATTATTGCTAAGTAACTGCCATGGGGAGCTGGCCCTCAGGAGACCATCACCCAGCTGAGGCAGAGGACTGAGCAGAGGTGAGCACACGTGCCCTCCAGTGCCTCCCCCCGGCGTATGAAAACACCACGGAGTGCTTTGGGACAGACTGTTTCGTGTCACTGTAAGAGGCAAAAGCATTGGTGGTGGCTGAGGCATTGCTTCCCTCCTCTCACCTACAGTACACAACAGTTCTCCAAATCTCATCTCCACCTACCTTCCAGCCATGCAGAGCTTCATGCTCACTGGAGGCACTGGGCTACAGCATGACTGAAGTTAATATTAAAACATGGATTCCTCCTACAGCTTCACTGAAAAAAAACATTGCATTCACAGGGACGGAGATCTCCAAGAACCTTCTTGTTCTGTTTTTCTTGCTGCTATTACAGTTTTCTAAAAAATCTCTTTTTCTCCCTACCTTTTCTTTTGATCTTTGTAGGTCTCAAACAATGTATTTTGTTACTTTTGATACTTATGTGAAGAATGTTATGTCTTTCATAAAGATACTCTTTTGGCCAAGTGCTTTACGGGTACCAGAGATCAGCTGCACATACAGTTGTCTATAAACACACATGCACACATATATATACTCACAGTTTCATCGTAGATAACTACACCTATATACATACACAATAAAGGATACGAGTACTGTAACATGATTAAAAACCTTACTTTCTCAAATTCTCGACTTTTACTCTCACACACTGTGACATCATAAATTGGAGAAGTAGCTGAAAAAAAGGTAAGACTTGAATTTCTTCGGTCAAAGAATAAGAGGAAGAAAACCCTCTTCTCTTTCAATATATCTAAATAAGCAAAAAAGGGGGAACAAACAGATTTGGGGTGGAAGAGGCAAGTCAACTCAAGCTCAGCAAAAATTTCTACAAGATAAAAACAAGTACAAATAAAAAGAGGAGATATAAATAGGTGATGTGAACAATTCTTGAGAACAAAATGCGTTTGATATCATCAGAGTTGGTGTCACAGGGTGGCTATTAACTGGCATAAACATTCATTTTCAGTCCCACTGAGTCACCCAGAAAAGCTGGCTCTCGAATAATGAGGCTGATGGAGTCTGAGATCCAGTTCTACTTTTCTTTACTCCAACTTGGAACTGTTGCACAATTATGATACAGAACGTCAGGATACGATAAACAGAACTGAAAAAGGGAAAGAAAACAATTTTTTCCCCTACAAGTCAGGTTCAGTGCTTTTGCCTATTAAAGTAACCAAATATGTTTCTCTCTGAAATCAAAGCCAAAAGGCAGCGTGCCAGGCACAGTTAACAGATAAATCAATGTTCCCAAAGGGCGGGCTTTTTTTTTTTTTTTTTTGGGGGGGGGGGGGGGGGGTGTCTGCCTGACAACAATCTTGTGGTGAGCAAACAGAACACCCACTGCACATCTTGTCAATCTACTCACATGAAACGGGGAAGGAAACGTGAATACTTTTGAAGATCTAGGCACTGTTTGGAAAAACTTCATGTTCTAACCCCCCTGTCAAAGGTCATGGTTTTCATAACTACGAAGTCTGCGGCTATTGTAAAGCCCACTATGTATAACGTGTAATTGCAGTTAATTTATCACTAAGGTCATTGTATACTAGCTGGGAGTTTGTAAACAAGAATGAATCACAGGTTTCATTTTTGTGTCCCTTTCAAACTGGAAGACCTAACAGTTTCCTGTTCCAACATACAAAATAGTATTGCTTCTATAAACCTACTCGGGTCTCCTTGCCAGCAGTTTCCATTTAATTAAACTGACAGCAAAACAGGGCCCTTGCTAATGTGATCCAGACCAGTTTGCCTTCAATGTAAATTCTCAGGCATGAAATTACATCTGAAACAGACACAATAATCCCTCTATATCTTAGTCATAAGTTTAATCTATACTAAAATAACATTTTCTTTGTCTATATTGAAGTCTGTTTTAGAATTCAGTGATCTTTTCTTCTTTTCCCAGTCGAAGTTCAGGGAATTATTCAACTTCCATTCACCTTACAGTCAATTCAGAATTTTCTTCTTGCCTGTAATTTATACATTCATTGTTGGTTTCTAGGTCACGGGTAGCAAAATGATCTTGCGTGTGAGAAACCAGATTCAGGACCTACTTCAAACTTTCACTTTCTGGAAACAAAATAGGCTGGTAGCACTATAAAACTAGTTCACAGCTGCTTAAAGCAATCTAACTTGCCTAAGCTAACAGCCTGATCTTTCACACAGATCCTCGGGTCAACTAGCTGTAGAGAAGAAAACTGATGAGATTTATAGGTACCTTCAATCAAATGAAGGTGGGGTTGTTTGTTTGTTTAATGATCCATAACATTTCACTCTCATCTAGTCATTCTCATCAGTACTCAACTGATGCACTAATTCCTACAACGCCCAGGAAGAACAGAATATGCAAAAGAATAGTTACTTATTGCACAGTAACCACAGTGTTCATGATGAGCAACTCAATAAATTGCAGGGTGCATTTATGCCAGATGCAAGTGAGATGGGTATTTCTGAGAGATGCAAAGCATTTCGTTCCTGGCCCACAGGCTGCCTCCTCCTGCACCAGCACCAGGACAAGCCTGGGGACACTACAGCCCCCCTGCAATTCAAGCCTGTGATATCAGAGGGCTTTGAAGAACAGGGAAGGACGGTACCTAAAGAGTAAAATCTGGAAAAGTCACAGTTAGTAGGGGAAGGGCAAATAACCGATCTTTCCTTACTCAAGCCAGCATGCGTTACAGCAGGGTCCTCATTGTGACTGCCAAGGCACACCTTTCCACTTCACAGGGTGAAGAAGCTTTATCTGTGTCAGTTAAACAGTAATCGAAAAAACGCTCTCCCAAAGTCCTGACCTCGCAGCCAAGTCCAGGACTGATATTGGAGAAGCTGCTCTTCTTTGCTTCTCTGTGGATTCCTGATACTGGAAGAGTACATCACCCGAGCTCTGCTGCAGCAGGTCTCCAAGCTCAATAGGAATTACACAACACTTAGCCGGCAATACGTAATGATATGTCAGGACGTTCACTTTGAGACACTGTGGCAGGATGGCCTGAGCTTCAGAGTGCCTAGCAGTGACTGTCACCTCAACATTTTGATCCTGGAAAGGAAAATCAAGTCTACTATGTGCAATTACATTTCTTCTGATGCCAGCCATGTAGGAAAACTAATTGTTTTAAAAGGAAAGCTCGAAGCCATTCTGAAGACAGATTTTGGGTGGAGTTTTAGCACCACCAAGTCTTCACAAAAAGCTGAATAGATGAGTTCAGATATAGGTACCTGAAGCTCTTGTCTTCTGGCCAAAGTGACAGATGAGGTGGCATAAGAGAAAGAGCTGCAAAGGAACTTGTAAAAAAAAGGAACAAAAGGACAGCCTGCTCCAAGAGCATGGCATCTTCGTTATCCTCACTAGACCTGGCCATCTCACATTGCCAATGTCAAAACCTGCTTCCATTTAGATGAGTAATTCTTATTTCTTGTTTATGTTCTTGTGCTCAATACCTGCATTTTCTGACCACGGAGGGAGCTGTCAACAGCTGTCAGGACAGTACCCATAAGGTACCTGTTATCCCTACAAGTTTGCAAATGGGGGAAGCAATGGCAGGGATTTACTATAGCTCTGTTGCTGGTACCATGATGCCTCTGCGTCTTAGGCAGAGATATCAAAACGGTTCCTGCAGCAAATGAAACTGAGGATTCACTCTGGCATAAATCTGGGCTCTGTGTTCAGGCTGTCACACATGAGAGGGCTTTAGAGTCAGCAGCCACTGGCATGGAACTGGTGTCACTTCATCTGGTGAAAAGGAATGCACAGGACAAAGAAAGTTGTTGCTGTTGCTACTCCTCCAAGGAGCCTTGTGTCCTGTTTTGGTTTGGGCAGTCTGGCTAGTGAACGGACTGGGAAATGGAGATGGTAGGAAATTCTTATGGATAGCTGGGGCAAAGATCTCAATGAGGCACACACAGAACTCCAGTCCTACATTCAATTCACACAGACACGCTCTGAAGGAAAAGGAGCAAAAAAATGGAAACTGCAGTCCCTTTTTTTTCTATGAACACCATCTCATTCTGTCATGTCTTGATAACTTTCAGCGATGAAGACGAAGCGCCCTGTCAGTCTCATCGAGTTCAGAGCATTCCTTACACCACCTGTGACCCTCAGTATGTTGCGGGACTGGGCCCAAGGACTTCTGTTTCCTGAGAGCTTGTGCTTCAGCTGGAGATGCTATGACCATAAGAAGCAAAAGTGACAAAACCATTGTAAAAACAAGAGAAAACTGAACCACAGTGTATTTTCCAAGTTTCTACTCGCCCAACCAAACATTTGCAAAACCTTAGTTACACATCCAACTAAAAATACGTGCTGCTCAAGAAACGTTACATGACTTAAAGTAAGAAATTTGCCACATGCCTAGTGAGGTATAAATGACACTTTTAGCCAAATGCACTCAAAATGTTTTCAGAGCCTGGACAATAAAATTTCCCAGCACTGCTGTCACAATCTTCCTCTTCAAATAAGAACTTTAATTGTATTGTTTTCCTAAAAAGTAGAAAGCTAAGTGCTTACTTAAGAAAACCAGCCATACGCTAAGTAGTCTGACATTCTTGGGAAAAAACCAAAAATTTCATCTGTGCAGCAGAAGACAATGGTCAGTCATTAGCATGATCAGAAATCATTACAGGCCCTTCTGGCAACTGCTGTTCTGCCGCACTGTTCATGAGGCTCTCGTTTTAGAAGCAACGGTCAACAAGTATTGTCCCGGTAAAACGTAAGTAAACCTTTTCTTACTGTTACATTGACTTTGTTTACAAGGTGGCAAGGGAAAAACGGTCTAATACAGAATAGCAGCCTTTCTTCATCTCTGCCCATTAAGAACCAGGTCCCTGCGCTTTCCCAAGCTGACAGAGGTGGCAAAGAGGCACTGCTTTGTGCAAACACTGCACACGACTGGCCAGAAATGAGGAAATGACTTTTCATATTAACTTACATGGATTTGCCGATACGTCTGATCAGTTAAAACTCTCTCAGTGAGGCAGAAAAACTACCGATACAGTTCCTGCTGCAGAGGGTGAAAAACGCTCCTATTCCATTTGTGCAAATATGCTGGGCTCATGTTATCAAACACATGAATTCCTGTCCACACTCTCTCTGTCTCTCCTGCGCACCCTGCCATCAAAATAGCAGGGACAAAATTGGCCTCATTTCCTGTATATTTCATACAGACCTAAACGTTCTTAAGTATGTTGTCAGGGAATATATTTTAAGGCTGCTACGCTCACATCTGATCTCCTACTCTCTGCTTTTAAGATATTAAATAGGCTTTACCCAATAAATCACATGGTTTGTGCCTTGGAATCACATGCTATCTGAAATCACCAAAGGCTAAATCCTGGGCCATTCACATTCATTATATGCAACTCAGAGGGCCCAGGTCTAAAACACGAAGTAAAAATTGAGCACCAACCTTCCCTGCAGGGAAGGCTAACAAAAAAACCCAAACCACACACACCAAAAAATCCCAGTGGCAAGGCAGAGAAGCAGGCCTTATTGCTATCTCCAGCAGACCTCATCCCTGCTCCCATTCCAGCCTTGTACCACCTCTCTCGTGCTCCACCACGGGAGGATCAAAGCTGGAGGTCGAGGCAGAGTATGGCCTGGGCACTGACCTTCTCACGCGCACCAGGCTAGTCTGAAGCCTACAGAAAATGGCATTGAACTACCAAAACCCGAGTGGGATGATTATCCCAGAGGCTCTTTTCCTGTTGAGGGATATAATAGCTGGGTAGGAAAAACAAAACAACTCACTCTCTCAAAGTTTTTCACAAAGGCACACAGGACCTGATTTTCCTGCTAGTCACACTGCTGCAAGATTTGCTGCTGAGCGTCACAGCAGCAAGTCTAAGCCCATGGCACAACATTGAATAGTTACCACAAGAAAAAGAAATGCTCCTTCAAGTTCTCCCTACCTGAGCTGGAAGGCTCTCCTAAGGGAGGAGTCGAGCAGGCAGCTGACGGGGCCGAACATTTCTCAAGGGAGCAAGTCCCCTGCCCTCGTTCAAGCTGACCAGTCCACTGAAATACCAGGAGCCTCCCACACACAAAACTACAGGATCTAGTATTTGATGTTTTACAATAGCACAAAGACAATATATAAAACACATTCAAGAAACACTGTGGGAAATGCGCCAGCATTTTAAGGAACGTTCCCTTTGGACATGAAGCCTTTTTTAGCCAAACCACTACGATTTTGTCTTAGTGACTCATACGAAAGGATTCTGGATTAAGGTTTAAAAATGGGATATTTTCTCTTCTGCTCCTAGGTTCACCTCAAGCCATTTGACTGAAAAAAATAGCAGTAAGAATATTAGGCTGGACTTACATTCACCAACAGACACTAAATAGGGATCTACTAAATTTGTAAAGCTTAGCTGAAGTTTCAAATATATAATGCTGAAAATGCAATTCCTCCTGAAGTCGGGCTAGGCAAGGATCATAAAACTATAAAAAGATACTTTGTCCCTAAAGATTGCAAGAAGCTAATCATTAGCCACCCGTTTATAGTGTTTACCTTTTTATTACATTATTCTGATTATTTTTCCTTCGCAGGGACCTACTCCTTATTTCTACCATATGTGTAACAAAAAAGATCCACTGCCTCTAGGCAAAGTGTTTTTCAAGACAAAGACATTTGCCAGATTAAAAACAAACATACAAACAAAGTGTACATAAATTTGCGTTTGACTACTGTTGGGCATCTGGAATGGCACACATTTTCTTTGGAAAATTTTTCTTCCAGTTTTTTATACAAATGACAGTAAAATATGTACCCAGCAGCAAATTGAGAGAACTAAATTTAAAACGCACTTTCAGACCACTCTCTCATTTTTTTCTTTCTAACTTTTCTTTTCCAAGGCGAGAGGGGAGGAGGGAGCTTGTACCCATGTTTTGAAGTACTGTAAGTTCTTTTGCCTTTTAACAGAAATATGTAAACAAGGTGTATGACTGTAGGGTAATGTTCTAGTCACAAAGCATTCAAGAGCCAGAGTGAAGCTATTTAAAGAATGGAGTATTCAATTCCTGAGGCCAGATGCTAGTATAAATATGAAACTATGTTCACACTGCAGATTAAATTATTTTTAGTTTCTGCATTTGAACTGCCAAAATTATTTGGGTTGGGTTGGGTTTTTTTGTGTGTTGTTTTTTTTTTTTTACTGTACCACAGAACTTATGGGGCCACATTTTTATGTATCTGAACAGAGGATTAAAGACACAAGCATAAAAGGACTTTTTCAGCTGTTTCCTCTGTGCAACAAAACTAGAAGTGTATAGTGACATACCCTGTCACAAGTAAGGGTCATTCCAGGAGTAAGAAAACTAAAAATAAAGATGGAGCTGAAGCATTTGAGATTCTTGAAATAGATTTTTACAGTACCTTATCATTTAATTTTCATCCCACAAAGCTTTTAATCTGGAAATACTTAGTGTGAAAGAAAAGCGGAGACTGTGGTTTTGAAATAATTAAAGAGAAAAAACATGCATCAAGACTGCATTACACACTGTCTACCGGGTTTGCCACGAGAGCTCACACAGACATTGGTAAGAACATCAAGTTAAAGTCACTAGTAATTAACTAAAACCAAATAATCAATAATCCCATGACTTTGCCATAGCAAAACCACGCACGAATCCAAGAGAGAAAGACAACGAAATAAACTGAGGGTGATCCAAGCAAATCCAGGCTCAGTGACTACCTGGGTGAGGACCTATCACTGACACATGCTACAGCCTAAAGTCACCTACGAGGCTGACAAGGATCCCCCCTTGCTGATGGCCTGTTGTTATTTTTTTGGTCCTGTAATTATCTTCTCTTTGCTTCATCAGCTGGCAAAGATGGAAGTCCAGGATGTATCTCAAGGACAAGATTCATCTGCTGATGTCAGGGAGTTAGTCTACCAAGACAGAAAAAGTAAAACAGGAACCACACGGAGTGATGTCAACCAAGCCATAGACCCTTCCCACTGCGAATACCACAAATGCCCTGGAAGGGCTGGATGTACAGCCAGGAGCGTAAATCTGCGAGAAGGATGAGCAGAAAGACTGCAGCTTGGTCAGTCGAGAGACCTCCTGCAACACTAAGGAATGTGGAATTACTGAGCAGACTTGCTCTGCGCCGCGCTGAACATGCATATTTTGCCGATGACTTACAAGAAGGATGAGGACAGTAACACCGTATAGCTGGCTGGGGGAAGACGCTAGGAGGGGAAGGGGTCCTGCAATGCCGGGGCTGTAACCCGTCTAATATTGAGATGTGTGAACCGACACAAAGTACCTGTGGAGACTCTGTCACTGCCCCAATTCAGGAAGGCAGGGGACACCAGGCTTAATTACAAACAGGTGAGGTGGGACATGCTGAAAGCTGAACACGCTCTTGAATACCACGTCAGGTTCGGCCCCAGCTCCTAATTAACTGTTCTTATCAGGCACGGATCTGGTATCACAACAGCGAAGCCTTCTTTCGGTGGACAGTCTGACAATCCCAGCGTTCCCTGGGTATTTACAACACACTTTTAAAATGCATTAGGCTGCACTTTAAAGAAACCCAGGACCAGAACATCTGGGCTTTGGCTGTTTTGTTTCTCAGTAATAAAAAGTGAAAAAAATGATGCAGCTGTGGATAAAATGTTCAGGAACACAGCAGGTACCTTGTCATCCTTTACCTATTTTCCCTTCACTAGCCCCATTCACAGGAGCAGAACAGGACATGAGGGAACTTGGAGGAGGACAAGAGGGAACGTTCCCCACTCTTTTCTTAAATCAGATTTTCGATTTGTTATAGGATCCTTGAATTGTACAACACGTGGGGATCTATTCCACACATGACACACATGCATAACTCCCCTTGGCACTAATGGGAATGACGAACGTGTTGTGAGAGGAGAATTGCCCCCTAAAACTGCAGGAGTGTGAACAAGGTTGTAAATATATCTCAAGGTTCTGGTAACATTAGAAACCAGCCTAGCGTCTTTTTCATGGTTTATTATGATATCACCAAATCCTCTCTATGTATTTATAGCCTTGTAATTCACAATTATTCTATGTCCATAAATGTTTTTGGCATCTGAATGTAGAACTGATACTATTATTTCACATATTATGATACTGTCCGCGAATGCTAAATTTATTCCAGCAGAGACTCCTGGAGTTCATTCATCAGATATTTTATGCTACTGTTCTTTTAATGATTCATTTATCCTTAGTAATATTTGTATTCTGAAGTGTGGCGTCTCCAGCCGACAGCACAATGCTCTGCTGAATTATCTTTTTCTTTCACAGCATAACAAAGTAGAGCACAGTCAAATTGAAGATGGCCTTTAGTACACTGTCAGAACAATACTGCTTACCAAGCATATCCAGACACATTTCTCAAACCACATGTAATGCTCTGGCTGCCAACATGCTCATAAAGTCATTAACTGGCATCTTAAAATGAGGGTGTGATACATATATTTAAATGTTTAGGAAAATCAAATGTGTGCTCTTCTAGAAGCTGTTTTGAATTTCAGCTTCTACATATATCAATTATGCAGCAGTGTGCAGATGTAAAAATTCACCTTGATTTTTCACAAGCTGCTAAAATATCCTCCTGCTAAAATAATACACATTATCTATCACTAACAAAAGCTTCTTTATGGCATTAACTATTCGTCCTTCTCAATGTAACAGAACAAGAGAGACCCAAGCTGAAGGTTTACAGTGCTGAGGATTCATTTTTACAAGCAAATTATTATTAGCAGTAAAATTAAGGAGGAACTTATTTTACATGGTGCAGATTTTACTAAATAAAGTAAATAAAGGTTATGCCACAATGCTCTCCAATACAAAACCTACCCAGTAACTTACAATTCATGCTGTTACATTTTTTAAATATACGCTTTCTCTATCATCCACTCCCACAAACTGCACTCCAATCTATACATATACTAGGTTTAACCCTTCCCTCCCAAACACCCTCATCTATCAATGGTCTCATCGTGCAGGATCACCAAGCCAGCAAAGACAAGCATGAACCAATTACCAAAGCAATTAAGCAGTCAGAATATTGATACCGAGAGTGTTAAAAACTCAGCTCAACAAGCGCAAGGGTGCCAGAACCACAGTCGTGTCCTGTGTACCCATACAGCCCCTCTCGGTGCTCACAAAGGTGACACACAACACTGTGGGAGATCCCTGGGCTGCCCACATTGGGAAGGCAGGTTTGCTACTGCCCGCTCAGCCGCTGGAGCCAAGCTCCTTCCCACACCTTGTCCAACATCTTCCTTTTCTTTCTAGCCAGCCCACCTCCCACCTTCCCTTGCCTGCCCAAGCAAAGCTCCACCTCGGCAAGCAGAGGGCCCATCACCTCCTGTTGCTGAGGTCCCCATAAATGCTAACATGGCCATTCGCTGGCATTACAGCCCCACACAGCTTGGGGGGTAGCCCAGCCTTTGCTGCTCTGTGCCTCTGTCCTAGCAAATGATCTTGTGAAAAGCAAAAGGGGAGAAAAAGCAAGTCTCCTTCAGTTTCAGATGCAGAAAGAATGCTTTCTCTGACAAAACCCCATGGCACAAGATAGGCCATCTATAAGAAGATGAATATTATATCTCAGAGAAAAAGCACTAGCCTTTCCTGCAACACAGTAGTCAGAACTGGACTAAGAACTTTAGGAAGACAGACGATGCCAGGCCAGGCATGTCGCAGTGCTCCTGTAAACAAAAGGCACACTGTGACTTTCTGGGCACAGGAGTAACGAAGAGGCAACTCAGAAGAGCAACTTGGAAGGGAGGTGCTGAATAAGCTGGGTCTGGCTTTTCTCCTCCCCACCTGGATCTGGCCATGGTGTCAACAGCACCCACACAAGAGCCTGAGCATCTCAGCACAGCAGCACAGGTCACAAGCCAGAATGATTCATGAGCTGGTACGAAGACAGTTTCGACTTGATTAACGGAGCACTTGGAGTCAAAGATGACCACAGGACTCCAAGTCCTGGGCTCCGGCAGTGCAAAATTACAGCACAGGAAAGCAGCCAGGCAGGAAAAAGAGGACGTCCTCGGGGCCCACCCAACTATACCACAATGTTATATAGGTGCTCGGTTTACAGATCTCGTACTCAGCCAATTTTTGGCCGGCTGCGTGAAAAGGATACAATGCGGAAAAAAGGTGTCAATGATCTATGAGGGACCAACAGCTCTAATCAGCACCATGGCACACAGAGAGACTGCTGATCATCTCCTCCACGGTGCCAGGCAAGGGAAGTGCAGGGACACAAAACATAGATGCCACCAAACTGGATCCCCCTGGGACCCAGAAACAATATGGGCAGGGACGGAAACTAGAGGGAAGGCTGGGGAGGGAAAATGGCACCCTCTAAACCCAAAAGTTAAAAAAGAAAAAAAAAAAAAAGGAAAAAAAAAGCAGACATTGAGATAAAGTCAGATTCAGAGCACAGCAGCGCTGCACCAGGAGGCACACGTTTCCAGTTACTGGAACAAAACCTCATGGTCAGTAAGAATTAAATGCAAGATCCAACAGTGACTAGAAGGGAAAAAATCCTGGAGAGCAGACACATGTGGGTTATTACACAGCCTGGCAAGGTCAATCTCGGTGCTAAAAACAGACAAAAATAAAAAAAGCCGTCAAACATTTTTAAAGGGATACTGTCCCACACTGGCCGCTTTGACACCATCTGTGAATGGTCCTTATTTTTTATCGACTTATTTTGTAATTATGTAGGCTACTCCTGTTCCAACCAGAGGCTGCAACAAAACTCTTATTGATGGTGCAAACTGCTGCAACTTCGGCTTTAGGAGAACGTGGGGCAGTTTCCTCTACTTTCACAAGGCACTAAAATTTAACTCTTCCTCCTCTCTTGTTTTGCAGCAGAGATTCCTTCCCTGATATTTCTGAATAGACCAGAACTGCAATTGCAAATGGCTGTGCTCTACACCAACGGCAAAGTGCCCTGTCATACCAATACATAATTGAAAACGCTGACACAGTGACAACTGCTATCAGCACAATTCTGATAATCATGTTAGCTTGCTCCTGCTGCAGGAACCGATGGGGGTGGGGAACAGGCACTGTGATTTAGGGGCTACCTAGAGAGAAGTTACGTGGGATTTTGTTTACATTTCTTGGCACATCTTCCACATTTCAAAGAACAAAATACCCACCTCCTCAACTCCCAGGGGCAACGCTACCACCCCCTTTTATAAGAGCTCAAAGGCGGGTCAAAGTTAGAGAACAAATCCAAATTTTATCTCTTTGATAAGGCACGCTTGAAGTTTGAGATGTGTGGTGTTAAGACTCCTTTCAAGAGCCACAAATAGATGAGGCTCAACACAATGCAGTGGTGAATGAAAGGCTTCCACAGCCAGTGCTGCATATTAAAATGTTTTTGTCACCCCCATAAGCTTCCTCTGTAATGAAGTAGGCTGTCCCCAGAGAAAGGAAGAAATTAACAGCACTTAAATCATCCCAGCATTGCTTGGGCAAACACATGGACTCGGGAAGGACCAGGTGGCTACAGACAACCTCCCGAGGACCCCACCAACCTCCTCCCAGGGAGGCTGGGGAAGGTGCAGAGGAGAGCAGCAGTGGCTCAAGTGAGGAGGGAGAGCCCCAAAGTGCTACGGAAGATAGGATTACATCCAGGAGAAAATATGTCATTATCACAGGATTATTGGGGGTACTCTGCACCTAACAACAGCACCACCTTTCAGCATTTAAAAGGCAGCCAGCAACTGAAGCCAACAAGTATTAGTCATCTTAAACCAACTGGTTGACAAATAATAAAACATTTATCTTGCCCTCTTCACACAAGACCAGACAAAATTGTCTATCTGCTCAGCACCTCAGGTTATCTCCAATCCCAAACATGTTAACGCTAAAGGTAAGTGGTAATTAAACCAAAAGATGTACAAAGAAAGCCTTCCTGCTCCATGGCCTCTCTGAACAGCAACCCCAACAGCGCTGCTCCGCAGCCTGCCGCTGCTCTCGTTCAGCTGCAGCAGTGCCGGCACGTGCTAGGAGCTGCACAAACACAGAAGAAAACGCCAGGCCACAGTCCCTTTCCCCAAGGCAGCCGCCCTCCTCCATTCAGGCTCCACGGAGCACAACAGACAAGTCATGTAATAGCCTCATCTATGGCAAAAGAGCTGTATCAATTGGGCTGGTTAAAATGAGTTAGAGAGGTCACTCTGACCCACGAGACAAAAACCAACATACAGTGCACAAGGGCAGAGAGAGGAAAATGGGATAATGGGACACTTACAGGAGCTGTATCAAGATCAAAGTGGCATTCAGCTAGGGCAATGGGGACAGGAAGGCACAAGGAAGAGGCAAAAAGTGCAGACAAACAGGGAAGGAGGGGAGGGGAAAAGAGTTAGAGGCATGACTTAGGCACAAAATATCCAAAGTAGCTGTACTCTGAATAGCTAACAATTAGTTGGTCAGAAAATTATATCATCAAGTTAAGCCAGGCGAGCCTGAACTCAGCAGCACGCGACAAACAATGAACAAGGAGAGTCGGCATCAGTTCAGAAGTCACCACAAGTGTCTGAGCACACTACAGCTGCAGATTATCAGTTTTGATAATATTATATCTTGACTACATTACGACTTGATAATCTTCATCTGGAGAAGTCATGCCTGTTGCAAGGCCACTGGTAAGTGAAGTCAGAAGGGCTGTGCCACAGCCCAGAGCCCACTGGGGCTGGGCACCATGGCTGCCTGGGCACTGAGGGGTTGGCACCTTTCTGCAAGATAGCTCATCCCTGCTCTGCTTTTCCTTCCAAACTCACTGCAATCTGCTGCAGATCGGCCAATTTACACAGCAACACAAGATCTGATGAGGAGATGGGATCTCCCGGATGAAGCTATGCAAATTATGAGACTGGTAAAGGAAAGAAGGAAATGAGAGGATGAGCCAGTCCTGTGGCATCCAGCCCCTGTCCGGCAAGCTCCACTGGAGGGTTCAAAAGAGCAAAGTAGGAAAAAACTGCTAGAAAACCACCTATGGACTGGAAAAGGGTGACTGCTAAAATATAAACCTCAGCTAGAAATAGTACTTGATTTTACTGGATTTCACAGAGAACAAAGATCCAGATTCTACACTCCCAAATGCATGACTGTGGGGAATGAAAGATAGGACAGGACTGATTGTTAAATTTTCTTTGAGTGCCCCCTCACTGGACCCAAACAAACAAGCACTAACTGCAGCAAAAAACCCTTCAATAAGCAACAGAATTTGCTCATCCCCATTACTAATGCTGCCAGTGCAGGAATGGGAGTGCCCACCACACGGCAACCTCAACCATCCCTTTTGGCGTGATAAAGATTCCTAAAGAACAGATAAAAAGAGTGGCAATGACAGTTAGGGGACCAAACCCAGAGCTCTGTCATGACAGACTTGCAAGCCAGAGGGATGCAGATTGCCCGGCTGGGGCAGCAGCGGCTCTCACCTCCCTGGCCCGGCTCAGGCACAGGGGCCATTAGTTCCTCGGCTGAACCCAGGCAGTGCCGCAGCCCAGCCTAACCCAAACCAACAGAGCCGGTGAGCACTAAATTTAGTCATTTTCCCCTCAGTCTCTTCTCTCAATTTCAGCTCTGACTCCTCTATCTTTTATTTCTTTTTCTAAAGACACATTTAGAGATGAAACCATTCATAACTGCCTATCCACAGACAGTTTGTGGCAGCATAATTGACAATGAGTCTGCTGCAAAAATGAAAATGCTGTTTTAATAACCTTGGCCTAAAATACATTCTGTTGTATGCCTCAAAGGGTTTCAATAAAAAGTCAACCTGTAGAGACATATTTTCTTGGCTTAAACAACAATCCAAAGCATATAAATGTAGTCCAACTATAATGACATATTTATAGGCCAATAAAGCTTACACTGCAGCTTTCATACTTCACTTAAAGGAAGTCTGTAAGAAGCAGTGTTATATAAAATAATTTGAATTTTTTTCGAACTATAGCCCAAGGAATACAAATATGCAACTTTGCCATATTTAACCGATAGTGTTTACATTGCTTAGTTGCTAAAAATTTTGTAAAATGAAATAATTCCTCATTTGGTGACTTCCCACTGGTTTACCAAATATGGGTATACAAGTCCATTTATTACAAAGAAAAATCCCCTAAATAATTCTAAAGACAAAAATAAATAACTAGCGGCCTTAGTAGTGAATGATTTAATCAGACCAATTCTTCTGGAAAAACAGGTTCTCATGTTCATTATGAATAATGCATTCCTGAGCAACTCTATTTTTATATGCTGCATTTTTGTTATTCTTTATTTTTCTCAACATTTGAAAGAAATATTCAGAAAGCTATAAATAGTCTTAAGACATAAACTGCTAGCATTCAATATTGACATATTTGTAGAAAGGGACAGAATGTATAACATAAATACCTCAACAGGCAGAAAGAAATAATTCTTAAAAATCATTTTTCAGGCTGAAATCTTGAAGCTCACACAAAAAAATGTCGTTGCTAGATCTTTTATTTAATACAGTCCTAAGGAAAAGTTCTGCATAATTCACTAGTGATAAAAACAATGGCATTTTACAGAAAAAAAACAGTTTCTGCAGAAAAGAAAGGCAAAGAGAAAAGAACAAGAGAAAAGAAGAAAGAAGAAAAACAGAGACAACAGGGAAAAAAAAGAAGGGGGGGGGGGGGGGGAAGAGAACAAAAAAGGAGATAGAACTACCGAATTTGAATTAGGGTCAACTTTCAATGATAGATGCATGGTTTCTCTAGGTTGTGGATTAACCAGATGTTGCCTTAGTTTTGGCTAAGCAAGTGCCACAGAGCGTATGGTACAGGGTATACGCTGCTCACACGAGGCCCCGCTTTGCCTGGTTATTGTTTAAAGCTGCCCTGCTCCCAGCAGCAACGTGTTTAATTAAGTATGTTTGCGCAGTGCCACTTCTGTGGTTCTGTATCAACCATGTTTTCATTTCATCCGGGTTATTTCACCCTTCACCACTCCCGGATAGTGCCTGAAAACTGATTTTGTTTCTTCTGTAAAGTTTTTTTGAGCTCTTTGGTAGGGATACAATTTCCTATTACCTTCTACAGCTTGCTTCAAAAACATCTAGTAGGAAAAATTTCAGAATCTACTCACTTTTATGGGATTTTTCTGTAATGGAAACATGCCATTTCATAGGAAAAAAGGTGTCCAGGACATCACCTTGTTTATCTAGGCCTTTTCAACACCTGGTTCAGCACCTTCCTCGTCTACAGCCAGGGTTAAACGTGGGCATCACTACAGACTCATGCACGGCCCGCCAGACTAGCACAAGAAGGGATTTGTTCCCTTCAGATCCAAGTTCTGCACAAAGCAGTCTGCCCCGTCACAGCCACCCCACTCTGCCCCGTGGGGAAGCCCTCCGTGAAACATCCCCGTGGGCACAGCACTAAGTACCTGATGAGGAGGGGAACCCTGCTGCGGTGGTGGGAAATGGTGGATGTGCAGGAGATCACCTCCCTGTTTGGGCTGATCAGCCTTGCTAATATAGCTGTGCTGATGCTCTCACCTGAGGGACCTTTGCATGACAACGCACCGTGCTCCCTCACAGTTTACAACCCTGTTTTAAGAGAAAAACTACCCCATCCCATTGTGCTGGAGACCTACCGCAGAAGTTATTGCTAGTAAATCTTTGATCACTGCGGCTGAGCACTGCTCTGTTGGCAAGATGCTGAGTATTGGAAGAGGTCTGTGGGCACATGTCATAGCAGGCACTGAACCTGACATTTTGACAGCAGAGAAGATACAACACCGCCAGCTCAAATCTCTATGCCTTGGACACTGCATGTTAGGCTACTGCCTTTGCCTACAGCTAGGGAGACGGCAATTCCCAGAGCGCAATGTCAACCTTGATCAACCACTCATTATAAGAGAAGTAAATCTTCTTCACCTGGTGGGTGTTAAACCTCCACCCCATAGTTAAGTCAAACACCAGAGCTCACGGGTTGCTTACAGGACACAACCAAACAGGGCTGCTTCACAAGCAATGAACATCACCATTCTTCTGAGTTTTTCTCAGATCTGGGAAGCAAAATATGCTTTAATTCTTGGGTCTTACAAATAGTAAAAAAAAAAAAAAATCTTAGTACTAGATTTAAGAAATTTCTTTGCCTTTCATAGGCTAGATCAGTTGTCTGTATCAATGTGCCTAATCAGCTGCAGGTCTTCTTGAACCTTGGGTTTCACTCCTGCCAACCAGTCATGATGAAGAAAAAGGCCATCATAATCAAACACTAGTCAAAATACCCTTTTCTACTGAAAAAAAAGACCCAACAATAAAGCCAGAGCCACCAACCGAAAATGAGCAACATCAGAATGTGGGTTATCAAAATTATACCATATAGTTTGCATTCCATAAGCATTTTCAGTATAACCCCTACTTTCAAAGGCTTAACATGCAACTATAAGCTTTAGGCTTAAAGATAATTTTCTTTGGCTCCTAGGGTAGATAATAGCAATTTCATAACTTACCACAAGGGTTTTTTGTTTGTTCAAAACAAAAACAAGAAAACATTAACACACAAAAGTTCTGTCTGAAAAACATTAAGATTCTTCTGACACAACAAACAAATGCAAATAAATGTAGTGCGTAAAGAAGATGCCAGGGCAATAGCAGAGAAGATTACCGCATATAATTATGAACCAGAAGAAACCACACAGAAAAGCAAAGGAAAAGAGAAAGAATTGCACGTTATTTTTTTTTTCCTGGAGATGTAATGAAAAATAAGATCAACTTCCAGTTGTACTTTAATCTTCCAACCTACATATCTAATGGTGAAATGTGAGATTGACAAAATCACTTCACCATTTGATAAGATCAGAAAAACGAGATGCAAAAGATAAATTCTTCAAGACAGATCTTCAGCTTAGTGTAACGTGGCTTCGATGCCAACATAGTCGTGCCATTATAAAACTGAACTTGGTCCTGCATCTCCTGTTCAGGTCGGTACAAAAGCATTTCCTTACATTTATCAGCCTTAGCTTTTAATTTCTTACCTTTCCACGCATTACGGCCTTACATTTGATGCTCTTCAAACTTGGAACATTTGTTAGAAGTACCGAAGTTGGTACAACAGACAAACATCCCTGGGATGCACTTCAAAGTGCCGTCTCTGATGGCTATTATGCAACCAAGGTCCTAATACCACAAACAGGCGCATTTACCAACAGGAGACCCATCTCCCTCGGACCTTGGGCCCCCACCACGCATTTTAGAGGTGTGAGTGTCTGCGCACCAAAGCAGCCCCAGAGCTGCAAGCCTGTCTGCAACCATCCAAAGGAGCAGAGCTACTGTCTTCCTCCCTAAAAACAGACAGGGAAAGAAAGCACAGGTCTATCTGGAGAGAACAGCAGGGTGCTCGCAGGGGGCTTACACTGTATAGTAACATAAAGCTCACAAGGAAATGCTATAGAAGGCTGCGGAAGGGGCATCTCCCTACTGAATGAGACACAAAGCTGACCGTATGGAGACACAACAAGCACCAGAAGCAGGTGACAACCCTGCGGTTCCGGAAGATGGGCGTGAGAAGTGAAAGGCCTTTGCTCTCCCCTGCCTGTCGGAGGGGGCCTTGGGAAGACGTGCCAGGCTCCTCTCCCCACAATGCACACCTCTGACCAGATCCCCCGGCCTGCAGGGCCCCAGGGAGAGCCCTTGACAATTACTTGTGCGCGCATCTTCAGGGTCTGAGCCTTAGTGCTCAGGGACATCTCTACGGAGCAGACAGGTATCACAGAGCTTCCCCACGCTAATCTCAAAGGAGCCTGCGATGAGCTCACCACCACCACCCATTCCACTCGGGTACCTCATCACCACACCTCCGCCCGAAGCGCAGACATACCTTGGGAATCGGCAACGGCTTGGCAGGATCAGGCTCATCCGCCTTTGAAAGACGCTCACCCATGGGCCCCTCCCCACAGGAGAAAGTAAGGGATACTCACCAAGGTCAGCCTTTTCCTTCAGGATGTCTTTGAAGTTCAAGCCGCTGTTGAGCGTGGATTGTCTGTATCTCGTCAAGGCCTCCTTCTGCCCATTCTTCCCCACATCCATCGGCTTGACCGGCTCAGCCCGGAAACCACACTTCCACTTGGAGAAATCGGACTGTGCCCATTTTGCCAAGTCCTCAAGCTTCACAGTAACTTTCTCTGAAACAGCAATAACTTCATCCTGCAAGAAGTGGTCAAATGAGAATATGACACGTCATGTGGGGCTCCACGATGACTGATAACCCCGTAACGCCATCCCCCCCCAGGCTACTGGAAAAGCCTATCTTGCTGTTGGCAGATTATTTTTTCTGTAATACAGAATAGCTAGTACTTAATTTATTCCTCCTGCCACCTAAGTGGAAATATTAGATGTTTACTTGAAGCAAATACACATGATCTAAAGACAATTTCTAGGACCGAGGCAATGATCCTAAAAGGCATTTGAAATGCAGGTTGCCAAATCACATTCTGTATAACCCAAAACCTTGAGGGAAAGTTTGTTTTTTAGGTGCAATTAGCTGCAAATGTAAAAATTCATGGCTGGATGACTAATGGTTATAGCTAGTCCTGAAATAAATGGACTAAGTAAATCTCAAATTCTTGGAACTCTGACTCACCAGAAAATTCCTGTGTTTATGGTACATTTTCCCTTGGCTTACACACAAATATTGAATTTAACTTTTGTCCTAAAAATTAAATAAAACTGTGATGTAATCCCAAAAGAAATACTACATAAATGTTATGTGCTTCCCACCAAAAGAAACTTGCACATTCTCATGTTTCTTAAAACCTTTTTCAAGATCAGAACTGTAATTTTTTTTCCCTTCTTAAACATACATTCTAAGAAAAGCACTTAAACTTAGTTTAGCCTCCAGAACATACACTCGAATTAAACAGCTCTAATTGCTGAATTTTATCCTTCCAGGAAACAATCAACTCCTCTCAGTCATGATGAATAAGCAGAATGTTTTATAGCTGACTCCAGTGAGCAAGGGCTGAAGAAAGCCTCCAAAAAATAAACAAACAAACATACACACACACATATCCAGCCAGATACACTCCAGATTTTTTAGTTAAAACAGCAGAAATAATTTATGTTGTAATGAGAGCTAGCTTCGCACCACACCTTGCACACCGCACATTTCTAGCATTAAATAAGGTTACAGGTTCTTGAAATAAATAAACCAGAATCCAGTTTTTCTCTCAAATAAACACAAGTATTTGCAAAGGGGAGAGAAATTCTTCGAGTTATTAAACAAAGAGAAAAGCACGATTGATTCTCTCTGTGTGTTTTTTTTTTTCCACTGAACACATTCCTCAGGAAATAAAATACTGCTCAATAGGAAAAAAAAAAAAAGCTTTATTGTGATAAGTTACACACAATACAAAACCTGAAGTATCTCTAGTAAAAAAGCAGATCTGATATTCCACTCTCCCTTATATAATACAAAATCGTTTTATAAGCAGGCACCTTCATTACATTTAGTGCAATAACAAATATTTGGTCAGAAATGAACGGCATGCTTATATGCTAAGCAAGCCTGTAATAAAATCTTTTCCTTTATCATCGTACAGCATAAGAGCTTCCACCGAACAACAAACAATAACAGTGATGTTTTAAATCTCTGTTTATGACAAACGTCAATACTTTGTAAACAAGCGTTGGGTACTACAAAGTACAATTTCAATGGATGGTTTCACCCAATTTCATTACACCATCCACTTGAAATAAAAAAGCTGTAGTTGCTATGCATTTTATAGCTATTACATGGTGATTATTAAATGTCAGGATGGAAAAAAAACCACACATATATATAAATATCAGCCTGCCTGCAGACAGTCTCAGCAATTTCTGGAGGAAGTCCTCTTTTAGGATGCTGAATACCATCACCAGCTACTACACAATTTCTAATATTCAACACCAGAGAAATCTATTTAGCAGCAGTTTTAAAAAAAAAACCTGACTTGGAGATCAGACGTGTTTTTAGTTAAAATATTATTTTCCAAATAGCTCTCATGATCAAATGATTATGATTTCAATTACTAGTTTCTTCATATCCTTTCCAAGAACTGGTATGACTAATTTTGGCTGGCATACAAAGTAAGCTGAGCAGACAATTTATTAACCAAAAGAAAAGTACAATCACTATTACATCATCAATGAATAAACTTGTTTTCGAGAATACAACCTTCACACACACGCACATGATGGTACACAGGAAAAAATAAAAAAAAGGAAGGGGGGGAAAGAAAAAAAAAGAAACCCTACTGTAATGAGGGTGAAGCGATGCTGGCGCGCTTGCTGGCTCTGCCCAGGCTGCCATGGAACCAGAGAGGCAGGGGGAGAGGCGGCTTTCGGGGGGCAAGGGAGAGCACACCCCAGCCACATGCTTTCTGTGGCAGAGGCATGGCCATGGCCATGAAAACACGTAGTG
The DNA here is from genome assembly GCA_009819775.1 of Phoenicopterus ruber ruber. Taxonomy (NCBI): domain Eukaryota; kingdom Metazoa; phylum Chordata; class Aves; order Phoenicopteriformes; family Phoenicopteridae; genus Phoenicopterus; species Phoenicopterus ruber. The sequence continues at coordinate 7,277,090 of CM020221.1, forward strand.
TTTAGGATCCCCACATCCAGGTGAGGGGCCAGGAAAAGGCCCTGCAAAAAGGCGACCGTGCGCTTACCTCAGCCCTTCACAAAATGGCACTGGGACTCTTAAATACAGCCGTCGTGGTGCAAAGAGGCGCCCAGAACAGCACCACAGAGCGGCTGAGCACGCAAGTGGAGTGCATGAATGTAAAATGTAAAGGAAATTCAGGCTGTCACCGCGTCATGACAGAGGTTGTGGGCCAAAATCCCCCCCCATTGAGGCAGTGCTGGGCCACGGCCCCTTGTCGGGGCCGCCCTGTCACCCCTGAGGCAGCTGTGTCCCCAGGGGCACCCGGTCCCTGTCACCTCTGTGGTAGCCACATCCCTGAGGGCACCAGGCCGGCCCCCAAATCGCCTGGGATCGCCTGAGGAGGGCGGCTGACTGCAGGCCTCGCGCTCATGGCTGCTGGGCTGGGCCCTGTGCCACTGCCGAGCAATGGCAGCCCGCACCTCATGGCGGTCGGGCCAAGAGGGCCCATCTCGCACCTGCTGTAACTGCAGCTCTGCTGCCGTCACCCCCCCCTCCCCCAAAAGCCAGAGCTGTTCCTAACATTAAAGACACCGCTGTGGGGTTTTGGGCTCGCCCCGAAGGAAGCAGGGCCGGGGCCGGGCCTGGCCTGCAGAGGGACGGCCGCAGGACGAGCCCCTCGTGAGGGAGGCCGGGCGGCGGCGCCGCTCCAGCACCCGGGAGCGCCCAGCCATCCTCCACACCAGCTCCGGCCTCGTGTCCTCCCCTGGTACCGCTAGTGATCACCACAGCCGCACCAGGGAAGCGCGGCCCGCCTCGCTTTTAGCCAGAAAACAGAAAAATTACCCTGTGTATTTCAGGGCCTGCCTTGGGTCGCCCTGCCCTACACACAGCGGGACTGGGCAGACCTGCTCTCTCGCCGCTCATTTTTTGACCTCTTGCTCATTTTTGGCCCAATTCAGAGACAACTGGCCATGTCCTCCCCAGCTGCCCCCACACCACAGTGCTCACGGGTCGCACTGCGGTCCTCCTCCAAGCGCCTCCAGAGATATTTTCACCCCAGCGCCTCATCGTACAAACCCTGTCACCCAGCAAAACATGGCGGGTAGCTTCAGCCCCTTCTTTCTGAGAAGCCCGCGCCGCGGGCAGCTTCCAGAGAGGCTGCCTTCCCCACATCTCGGCAGTTTGCTAACACGAGAGGTCGTCTGCCCCAACACCACCCAAGCAGAGGTCACCCAACTATCTCATCAGCTCTGGGATTTCGATGCGCCTTGCCAAGCTTTCGCACATCCTTAAGCAACCTTTCCAAGCGCTCAGACCCAAACTATGTGTCATGGGGGTTTTTTAATTTTTTTTTTTTTTGGAGCAGCAGGTGGCGAAAGGGTCCCTCTCCTTTTTTGTTAAGCAAAAATGTCTCGCAGCCCTGTGACACAACAAAAGTCGCTTCGGGACCTGCAAGGCTCTGACAGCCGGAGGAGCCCCCGTACCCATTTGGTATCAACTGCTGCGCACCTACTGCTGCAGCCCTTCTAGAGAAACCCTTTCAACGAGATGACAAAGGAATACAGATGTTGAATAAATAAAAACCAAGTACACAGTGACACATGACTAACAAACCTTTAGAAGATTAAAGAAATCTGCTGTATAACCTTCATGTCATTCATAATTATATCTCTGTGTAAACATGAAAAACCACCCACGTCGCGTGCAGTGCATATATATCTCTATACAAAAATCAACTCGTCGTGTATTAGCTATGCTCTGAAGTGATATGTTTATGAAGTCTCCATTGCGTGGTTAAGGCTTTAATCGCAGTTTTTTCCTGCTACAGCAAGATGAGGTTTGCAGGAGGAGACAGCCAGCGCTGATTTCGGCTCTGCTCAGGAATGAGATTTATCTCAGATGGGCTTTTTGGACACTGACCGACCAATGGCAATGCTTTTCCCAGCTACAAAGTTGTCTAAATCTCAAAATAAGCACTGACTATAAAAAGAGGCACTTTTTCTTCTGTTTCTATAAAAGTGGGTATCTAGTCAACCTATAATTTTAGCACATCTTACAAGACGTGAGCGAAGTATTATACTTTCACCTATCAAGTGGGAAATGGGGAGAAGGTTAAGAAAGGTGGTGATACAAACCCTTCTCATCCCTCTCTTGTTTTTTTAAGAGCGTATCAGATTTGCATTTTCAGAGAAGTCGTCCAGGGAGAAGGGGACAGTATCTTCTTGAGAGCCATTATGCTTAAATATTATGTCACTGTTGTCTAAGCAACCATCACAGCCTCCCGAAAGCACAGAATGCTATATTGCCTGACTCAGCAGATGGTTGAAATACTTACATTCAGGGAAAGAGGTCAGGTAGTTATAATAGTTTAAAGCAGATAATTATTTTTTAGAAGAAATATTAACTCTTACAAGGCAGGGAGTCACAGGGCAGCACAGGGAGGTCGTACATCTTGATTGCACACCCGCATACGGTACGTCACAACTCCTCACTCATTGCCAATAACTAGGAAAGATTTATATTTTACAGACGCCGAGGCAGCCTTAAAAGAATTACAGCGACTGAGATATCTCAAAATTTTGACGTGCTGAGACTGTTTTCACTCCAGTGCTTCCAGAGGTCATTTAAGGAATTCTGGAGGGCACAAGTGAGTCAAACACCTGCTTGGCTGTCTCCTAACATCAAATATGTGGCCTAGAGAGAAACAGGAGACGTACTGTAAAAACTCCTGCCAATAATTACAGGAGACACTGCATGTCATTTATCTGATCAGTACGATTTGCATTAGAAAACATCTTCAAGCCTCTTTACTGAAACCTTTAGCACAGTAGATAGCTGGGGATGCATATTTTACAACCCAGTACATTGCTGATGAAAACACATTCATCCACGGGAGCAAAAAATACAGTGCGACTCTTACGGACTGCATTCACCGAGCATAATAGGACTCCATATTTCATTTGGGCATAAAGGCCTCTGTTATTCTGGACTTTTTTTACATCCCATGTATTTTTTAGTTTTTTGCAGTTTAGGTGAAAAGGACCTTCCCATACCTTGCGCAACAAAGCAGTTCTCGCCCCGGGAATCCAGTTCCCTGCTCTAGATCCCTTTGAGGAGCAGAAGGTCGTGTTGCGGAGATGGAGAAATTAAGGAGGGGGCTTATTTCCAATAAGCATCTCTCCTGTAGCAATGCATTTACCTGGGTGTTTGAGGAAAGTACCATCACCCTTACTTGACAGCATAGTCAAACCAAAAGGTCCTGCGGGCAGAGTCTGTAGTCCAGAGCTCTCCTCTGCCATACAGATGCGATCGGGGCTTTGGGGCAGCGGTGGAAACCAGGTCGTCTCATTTCAGCCCTAACTCACTTGCCAAAAGTCACTCAGGAACCTGAACCCAGGTCTCCAGAATCATCTCCTACAAGCAGCACTTCACCCAAACTTTCCTCCAGGGATCATATTCAGCCCTAAAAGGGCAGAGAACATTTGTACAGGACTGCCTTGCTTTCACAGACTTTCTCTAAAGAAGGTCCCATCTCCCTGCCGTCTGCTGTGGACTGGGGATACACATGGGGTTTTTTAAGACTGCAGGATCACAGACTAGCTAAAAAACTGTGGCTGCGTCACAGAAAAGGTCTGGCTCTGGGAAGTGTCCCCTTCAGCCTCCCTACAAGGCACATGAAGGACTCTCCTGCCATCCACTCCCTTATTCCATGTTGCTCTTCCAGTACCACCTTTCTAAGCAGGCTGCAGACCCGGGGAGCCGGGACACAGCTCTGCCAGGCAGGAACCGCTGCTCCCGTTCTGCAGGTGGGATCACCGAGCGACGGAGAATCATAGAATCATAGAATCATAGAATTGTTCTGGTTGGAAGAGACCTCCAAGATCATCGGGTCCAACCATTAACCTATCACTACCAAGTCCCCCAGAGGCTCCAGCGCTTGGCACGGGCAGGGGCAGCTTTCTCTTCCCCTTTCCCTGCCCTGAGTGCCTCGTTTGGTCCCGTCTCCTTGTGCATCCCTGAGCCCAGGGCAGATGGAGGTGTCCCAAAGGATGCGTGGAGCGCAACTGACGGCTGGGATCTGGGCCTGCAATGGTCCCCAGGGATGCCAGCGTGCAGGGACCTACGGAGACCGCCGCTCTCCACCCAGGAACCTACGGGGAGAGCCTTGAGAATGGAAACATGCACAGACCAGGAATTTACCTGGCACACGGGAGAATTTTAAAGAGGGCACAGCAGAACCTTTCATCTGTTAATCCTTCGGTAATTACTTTAAAGGGCTATAATGATCTCGTTAAATTCAGGTGACAGGTATTTCCCCAGCCTACCGCACTATTTCCCCAGCCTAAGCACAGCCGCACATAGCTGTCTGAAACTCACGCCGACGGAGAACGCTACATCCCGATGGGCTCATCCCATCTGCCGGGGTCCAAAGCCCAAAAGAAGAGACCAAGATAAAGGACACAGGTGAAGCACGTGAAGTCCTGTGGTATTCGCTTTCCCTTGTATTAGCAAGCAGCTTTTTCCGCATGAGTCGCTATTTCCAAAGCAAGACACGCAAAGCGTCCCGGGGCAGGGCAGCACCGCGTTTTTGTAGGATGCTTTGTGGGAGACTGGTACATCTGGGCCAGAAGCGGGGTGGAGATGGAGCGCACAGAGGGACAGCTGTGAGCAGCGAGACTTGACACTTCCACTGCGAGCTGCCTCCTTCATTTCTGGGGTGGCTTTTTCTCCCTCATCCCACTCCCGAGCAGAGGTTCAAATTGAATTTATATCTGTCATTGCAGATAGAAGTTCTGACCAAAGAGAAAATAGGCTTCAGTCAAAATGTTTTCCCGTCAGATAGCTCACAGATCTTGAAGAGCTGTTTTAGTTTAGGCAAGCTGACAAGCAATTCATTCCTAATTTTGCCTACTACAGTTACAGTATGAAAAGCTTTCCTCGTAGATTACATAATTATATTTTTCTTAACAAGGAGTACATTGCATTAGCAGGTTTAAATTATGCAAGCTTATTCTTTTGTCTTTTGTTATATTGTGTTCTATTGTGCTGGTAAAACAATATGTGCTTTAATTAGCAAATATCTGTAAATAATTTACTTGCTTTTCATACAGCAGAACAATGGAGCCAATTTTCACATACATCCACTGAGCATGTCTAGGGGGTTTCTTGCCAGAACCTTCCATTGTTCAGTATCTGTATCAATCTGCCCATCATTAGCAGCTAACGTTCAACAACCCAGGAAGACATTGAAGTTTTGGCCCCCGGGAGCAGCCCCAAGCCCCCCAAACCCGAAGCTCTGCTTTGCAAAGAAAGATTAAAATACCCAGAAAATGAAAACAAACTCTTTTATTATCTATAACCCTGGCACCTTCGCACAGAAACATGGACGCCTGCCAAGCATTAAGGTCATTGGATTAATGCCATAAAATGCCGATGTTCATCTGACCTTCTGACTGCATTTTAGCTACAAAATAAAAAGCTCAACTTGATACGACACTATGAATCACGCCAGCGTCTAGGCTCTGCAGGGTTAACGCTGGGTGTGAACCCACACTGCACACGCACAAACACACACACACACACACAAAGAAAAACGCTCCTAAATCAAGAGTGGATGACTGTTCGGAGACTTAAGGCATTGTTATTTTGAATGCGAATGAAAGGGCCAGAACAAGCATTGCAAGAATATTTCAATTATGTATTTCCCAGAACTACATCTCTGAGCAACTAATGCAAATATTGCTCCCATAGCACTAGAACTTCTTCCCGAATAAAAGCGTATAAGAGCTCGAATCAGAACGTACTTTCTATATCATTCGCATATTGTTTGAATATTATTAAAAATGCAAAATCTATGTATGCGTTACTCTCCTGAGCAATACAGTAATTATGATTAAGGGACAAGCAGCACAAAAAGAGCCAATTTATCTTACTTGTGCTTAGGAATACTATTGTGTAACTAAGCAACTAAAGACAAAATATAGTCTAATTAATTCACTCCTATGCTTATTTAAAAGACACAATTAGAACATTTTTATTTTCCAGCCTGCACAGTATCTCAACATGCTTGAGGGTGTACCATGTGAGGCCTATTATTCTCCAAAGACAAGAGTTTAATGTTTAGTGCCACTGATCAGACTGGGAACAGCAACTCTGGAGAGCAGTGGGTGTATTTTAGAGTCTGAATGCACTGGGAAGCGGAGGGAAAGGGGAAAGGGAAAAAAATAAAAAATAATTTAAAAAAAGAAGGAGAATCTGCCTTAAGTGACCAGATATGCCAGATTGCTGGCTAATGGCTAGCAACATGTGGCTTCCCTGAGTAATATCATTGCCCTCTCCTTCCTTTGCCAGCATATGCTACTGGTGGCGAGGGAGATAAAAATATACAGACTGGATATGCAATTACTAAAACCATGATATTTTATGACAAATGCCATTTCTCTAACACTGCTATTACAGTGCGCCTGATTTCCAAAGCTGAATTAATTTGAGCAAGTGTACGTAGGAGATTGATGCTATTAGCATGATTTTTAAAGCACCCTTTAATAATCATAATCTGCATGTTTGAAACGTGTTGTCATTACCAGTGTTGACAGATACGAGCATAAGGCACACACCGTGGAGACTAAAACGGGGCCGTTCTCATTTCAAACAGGAGCGTGCAGATTCCTACGTCCCTCAAAAAGATCTATTACTGTGCAAAGGGAGTAGCACATTTTTCAAGGGGGGTGGCAATAAAGCACTAGCGGCGTAAGACACCACGGTCGGGCCAGCCTGCGCTACCTTCACGCACTGGGGTAGGACCTCCGCACACAGAGAGCCCCTCCGAAACGAATCAGGCTTTCGAGGGATGCTGTGAGCATCTGTCCCGAAATTAAAAGAGAACAAACCCGCTGCCTCCCGTAATTTTCTGGAAGAATCTCTTCTGCAATTATAAATGACATACATTTACAGAGTGACTTCTTTTTTTTTTTTTTTTTCTTTCCCCCAATTAGTCTGAAAATGCAAAATACTGCTAGGGAAATAATTACAGGAAACTAGCTCTCTCCTCTCCTCTGTATGAGCAACGCTTACTCATGTAAATTACTTGCATGAGTAAGGATTATTTGCAAGGCGAAAAGCATTGCATCAGATCCCCAGTTTGGGAGAAGAGATGAAATCAACATGAGTTCGTAGTAAACTTAGCTGCTGATGAATGAACCAAAGGCAGATCCCCACTGACAGTCCAGCCTCGGCGGAAGCAGCATTCATGACAGTGCAGGGCAATGCAGGGAATGTCACACCACGCAAAATGAATCAGTTGCTCATTTGGGGTTTTTTAGGAATTGTACACATCACATCAAATACCATCCCTGGATTTAACAAGCACCGGCTTTGATATATATTTTTAAGCCCAGCCTAATTAATGCCAACACCTTTAAAAACATGAAAATACAAGGCACTAACAAGCATTTTGCTCTAGAAGTGCCTCTGCAAAGGTCAGTCGTTCCACAGCCCCACGCTACCCTTTTGGAGCAGAGAGGAGTAAATGAGCCGGAGGAGGGTCTGGCCAGGACCCCGTGGGCTGCGGGACCCCGTGGGCTGTGCCCACCTCGTGCCCCCGAGCGCCGCGGGCGCAGGGTGCCGCGCGAGGGGACTGGGCAGGGGCGTTCTGCCGGCAGACAGCCGGCATCTACTTCTCACAGTCGGGCGCTGGAAAAGCTGGGGGGCTGCTTTCCACACGCGCCCCGTGAAACTGTTTCAAGCGCGACAGTGTGCTCTTACAGCCGCTCCCTCCGGACCTTCGCAGCCCCCTGAGCATCCTCCTCGCCCGCCGTCGTGGAGGTCTTCCCATCCCGTGCGGGAAGCGACACGGGGGACCGTGCCGGCCCAGGAGCGGCCAAGAAAAACAGGGCGAGGTGGCATCTTCCTCTGGCAAAACAGACGCTTTCTCCATTTCGGTGGTGGCCCTCCCAGGAACGGAGGGCAGCCACTTCTTCCCCGCTGCTCCCACCCTCCGACCAGCGCTGCACCTGCTGCAGCGTTTGGGCTTGACGGCGAGGTCAGAGGCAGCGCACCCAGGCCTCTGCGTTTTAAAAGCAGCACCAAAGTTTTCAGTGAAGTAGAGCAAAACTCTTCTAGCTCATCTAACAGCATCCCCAAAGGCGCCATCGATCTCACAAAAATGTCTCTGCTGCTCCTGCGCAGCAAGACCCCTGGCCCGAGCGTGACGCCAGAGCTGGTCCCAGCCTCTCCACACGTCGCTTTGGGATGCGACGAGCATCGGGGCCAGGAGCGCTCGTACCCGCAGCGTGCGACCAGCCCCATTCCACGTCTGCCATCCACTGAGACTCCCCGGGAAGCAATCTCCGGCTGGCTCCGGGGGCTGAAGGAGAGCTTCTCCGCCGCGCTCACGGGGATGCCGAGCCTCAGGCGGAGGGAGGGCTACCTCGGCGGAAGCACACCTGGGCTTGAACCCTGCGCTGGATCTGGGCCCCAGCGTACGGAAACATCCGGTTTTAGCAGCAGTCGGGGTTATATTTAAATCTGGATGATGAATTCAGCTAGCTATAAAAAGACTTATATTTACACTTACCGCTGATTAGCTCAAACATTTGGCAATCAGATAAAATACGCCATCAGAAATTTCTGAGTAACAGAAGCATTACATACCTCCTCGCTTCTCCTCCCTCCTCACAGCCACTAGCTGAATATTGTCATAGTGTCAGTGCTGCTATTACGGAAAACAGGCAGTGAGCTGCTTCTATTAATCATGCCGCTAGCGCAGGTAGCTGCTAGCGACCATGCCTCACTCCCTCGATCGCAAGCCTGCGATTTGGCCACTCGCTCCCCTCACCAACAATTTTATTGACAGCGAGCGCCCCTGTCTCCCTGTGCCTCGGACACCGCAGGTTTGCAATACGCGCCGAAGCACCGGCTCACTTCACTCCCGCTCCCTGAATGCAAGACAAGGTGTTTCACCCCGTCGGCAGTCCCAGGCCACGAGTAAGGAGCAGCCCGACGGCTGTAAGCCGGCCCCGACTGGAGAGCTGCGCCTCCTCCCGCAGAAGGAGCCCAGCTCGCAGTTGGGAAGCCTTGTGGCCCCAGAGGCGGCCCTGCCACCGCTTTGGGGACAGATATGGATGTCGTTTACCTCAGGAACCGCGACCGCGGGGTGGTTAGGTGAAACAGGCGCCCTGCGCGCCGATGAAGCCGGTTACCCCCACCCAGCCAGCTCCTCGCAAAGCGCCAGCCAGCACCCAGCCTTTTGTCTCTCGGCTGCCTGCGCGTCCCCGAGCGGAATTCGGATCGTTCCAAACTATTAAAAATCGATAATAAAAAATCATTCCGATGTCTATAAACAAGTTAATGGAGTAAGTGAAAACAAAGTACATTTCTTAATGGGAGTGTTATGTTGCCCTCTCTAGGCCCTGGCTCTCAGTGCCGGTTTCTGTAGGCTCCCTGCCAGAGAAGTATCACTCAGAGCTGTTGCTGTTGCTGCTGCTGCTGCTGCTACTCTGCTAATGAATGACTAACTTAGGCCAGAGGGGAAATGACATCACCGGGGTGTAAAACACAACTGCATTAGGAAACTTTTTACCTGCTTTACATTTGTCATAATTATTCTACACAATACGACCGGCATTTGCATAATTTCAAGGCGTGCCATTATCTTAATTGAAAATTGTTTTCATATGGTTGAATAATGCAGAATGACATCAGTTAAAGCCCCAATGAAATGCACAAGTATAATCACAAAGCTAATTACTAGTGGTGTTTGCATGTAAAAATAAATAAAATTGTGCATATTATTAGGAAGGTACATGCAGCCGAGAACTCTCGTACCGGAGCAGCGTTTTACTCGTAATGGTAGGATTAATTTTCTCTGATGTTCCTACCACAGTAACATGAGCTGATCATTAAGGCGTATTAAAATGATTTGTGTCCCTTTCCCCACTCCCCTCCCTTCCAAATATCTTTCATTTTACACACACACACACACGAGACACACAGAAGCACAGTTTTAAATAGTCACCACGGGCAATTTCAGAGCATCCATTGCTCACTGTCATCTCCCTGAATCTTAGGAAAAGGCTCCCTTATCTCAGTGGCACGCACAGAAAATCAAAGTGAAGAGGTGGCAGCGAGCGAAGGTGGCTCTGAAACGCGTTTCGACTGCGTACGCATGTGTACGGGTACACGGCTACGTCGGCACCTATAGCCACGCGTGCCTCCGAAAACAGCCCCTGCGGACAGCCGCCCCTCGTGGTACCCACCACCCCGCCCGGCGTCTCCGGCAGAAGTTCCCCCAAAACATCTCGTCCCCCCCCGCCTGGTCTCCAGCCCCTCTCGGGGACCCTCTCCATCCCCGCAGCCCTTTCTGGGTACCTCATCCTTCCCCCTCCCCAGACCACGGACCGCGCTGAAGCCGTAAATCTGAAAGGCAAATAACGGGGGGGAGCGGGGCGGGGCGGGGCGGGGCGGGGGGGCGCAACCTGCGCGGCTCCGCGGCCCCACGCCGGGCGGCGCGGGGGGGCGCGGGGCTGCGCGGGCGCCGGCGGTGGGTGCCGGCGCGCAGCGTGTTTGCGCCGGCTGCGCGGCGGCTCCCAAATACGCCCAGGAATATCTGCAAGTTATTTGAATGTATTATTCCCGTACCTGTCATTTATCACTTTATTCAACACGTCCCTGCCAGCTCAATAGCTTTTGATCTCCCTCAGCCTCCATTTCGTAATTTCCGCCCTCTTAAACATATCGAATACTAAAAAAAAGCCCCGAACAATATCGAAATCCCCCCCCCAACATTTTTTTCCCTCTTTTCTGTGTGTTTTGGGTTTTTTTTTTTTGTTAACGATGCCGGAGAAGGGCAGGGCGATCCCCGCACGCACTCCGCTGCCCGCCGGGCCGGGGGCACCCCGCACCCCGACACCCCCCCCCTCCCCCCGCCCGCACAAGTTCCCGGGCAGCGCGCACCGGAGCGCCCCGACGGCGCGGCCCCTCCGCGCTGCCCCGCCACGCACAGCGGGGAGGGGGACGCGGGTGGGGGGGGGTGGAGGGAGCGGGGGGGTAGCCGGGCCCGGGCATGCAGGTGGGGACGGGCGCGGGGGGGCCGGCGCTGCGTTTACCACCTCGCCATGGTCACTGGTCCTGCCCTGGGGGGTGTCCTCGGGGAGAAAATAAAGTTTGGCGCTGGAGAGAAGTTGCCGGCTGGTGCGCTCCTCCCAGAGCAGCTGCAGCTCCGCGATGCAGGCGGGCTCCTCCGCGCGGCACCGCACGAAGAAGAAGTCGCCGAGGGAGAGGACCCGCGCCCGGCCGCCGCCGCGGCGCTGGAAGCGGAACGCCCTGTAGAAGACGTAGGGGCCGTGCGAGCCGCACGGGGCGCCGACCCACTGCGGGGAACAACAACACGGCAGCGGCATCAGCGCCGGCTCCGCGCCGCGCCGCGCAGCGCCGCGCAGGAGGAGGGAGGGCGGGCGGAGGGAGGGAGGGAGGGGAGGCAGGGCGGGAGGGCGGTGGGGAGGGGAGGGGGCGCGCAGCGGCGCGGAGGCTCCGCGGCGGCGGGCGCGGGGCGGGGCGCGCGGGGCGGCGCGGAGCGGCGCGGTACCTGCAGTGCGCTGCGCTCCATCGCGGCTCCGGCGTGATTGAACTCAACATTCTCCCAAACTTGTTGGCGTGAATGGAGCCCGGCAGGTCCTGGCAGGGCAAAGCCGGCCCCGCCGCCCGCCGCCCCCCGCCGCCGCCGCCCCCGCGCCGCCCCGACGCCGCCGCCGCCCCCCGCCCCGCCGCGCGCGGCGACGCCCCCCCCCGCCGCCCGCCCCCCGCCCCACCGCCCCGCCGACGCCCCGCCGCGCCCCGCCGACGCCGACGCCCGACGCCGGCTGGCCCCCCGACGCCCGCCCCGGCCCGGCAAAAATGCCGCGGGGCGGCGGCAGGCCCCGGGGGGGCGGCGCGGGGGTGGCGGGGCGGCGGCGGGGACCCCCGCGGCGCCCGGCGATTTTTGGGGGGCCGAAAGGGCGGGCGGGCGCGCTGCGGATCTGACAGGACCTGCCTGTATATGTCTAATATAAAGACCATTTCCTGCGGCGCGAGGGGCGCTGCTTGTCCCCGCGCGCGCCCGGCGGGGCCGCCGCGCTCCCACCGCCGGGCCCTGCGGAGCGGCGCGGAGCGGGGCGGAGAGCGGGGGCTGCCCGGCGCCCCCTCCCTCCCGGCGGGCCCGGCCGGCCGCCCCGGCGGCCCTCTGAGGGCGGGCGCCTCGTCCTTAATTTATTTATCGTTTTTCCCCGGGAAAGGAGGAAAGTGGGTTATCGATTATATAAACACATCAATATTCATGCGCCGCCGCGCTGCGCGGAGAGACGCGGCTCGGCCAGAAAAAACAACGACACCGGGGGAGGGGGCGCGGGAGGCGCGTCCCGCGGCGGCGGGGATGGGCGCGCTCCCTCCGCGCCCGCGGAGCGCGCAGCGCGACGTGCCGGCAATGCTGATCCGCCGGGCACTGACAGAGCCGCTACCGCGGGCGCGGAGGGGCGTGGGATGGCGGGCAGGGGGGCTACGCGCCCCGCGGACGGGGGCGGCCTCTCACCTGCGCCCCGCCCGCCCCCCCCCCCCGGCGGCGCCGCACGTCGAGGACAGCCGCTGGCTCTGCGCATCCCGCGGAGTCTCCGCGCTAACGCGGGCAGCGTGGGGCGCCGCCGCGGAGCCGCAGCCGCGGACGGCCCCGGCGAGGGAGAGGGGCGCACCGCTGGCTCCGCGGCAGCAAGCGGCCGCGCCGGGGGGCTGCTCCCGGCACCGCACCCGCGCAAGGGCCGCCCGCAGCGCCGGGCACGGAAAGTTTCCATGGGGCCCCCGTGAGCTGCAGCCCCGCAGGTAGATGCCGCTGCGGCCGGTGGCGGTGTGCGACCCTCCGCACCCGCGGAGCCCCCCCCACCCTCGGGCCGTGACGGGCGGGTCACTTTGGGGGGTTCTGTCCTTTCTGCCCTTTTGCCCGGGTGCTGCCTCGCTCCGCGCCAGCGCAGCCAACGGCGGCTCCACGGAGCGGGGGGGAGCGGTGCGAAGCGGCTCCGCGGGGACCTGCCCCCCCATTCCCCAATACTGGCACTTTCTCCCCCTTTTTTGGTTTATTGCCCTCCAAACTCCTTCCGCGGCTCCGCTCCCGGGGTGGGGGGGGTACGACACACGCTCGAAGCCGCCCCAGCGGGGCAGGTCCGGCCCTGCCGCCGCGAAACGGCGGGGAGGGAAATAAATAAATAAACAAGCAAATAAATAAATAAAAATCCTTAATAATGACGACAGCGGTGACGTCAGCACTGCGTGCATCACGACACAGCGCGGCGCGGGGGGCAGCAACAAGTGGGGGCGGCGGCGGCGGCGCTGCCGGGGCGACCCCTGGCGCCCGCTATACCGCCGGGCCGCCACTCACGCCGCCGGGCCGCCGCCCCGGCTATAGCGCGGGCGGCGCTGAGCAGCCCTCGTGAGCCCGGCTGCAGGGCGCTTTTGATTACAGTGAGTACAGGAAGGCGCTTTCCAGGTCGCAAAACCAGATTCACGCGTGGCCAAAGTGGATTTGGTAAAGTGGAGCGTAACGAGCCGGCAGCCGGGGCTGCCTCAGCGCTCCGGGCACGGCCGGGCACCTTGCCGGGCATGAGGGGCCACCCCGCCGTGAGCCCTGGGGGATGGCTGGTTTTTGGTGACTGGGAATAAGGAGCAACTCCTGTGCGAGGCGCAGGTGAAGGGTGGCTTGACCCTGCGCAGGAGGCGCAGAGCCGGCACAGGAATTTGGGCAGCGCTCGCAATGGGGGGGGGTTCATCCCGACATCCTCGGTGCTCGTGTGCAGCTGGGTGGCTGCTCCGGGCTCCCTGAGATGTTGGGTGCTTCTCCAAGGCGGGGGGCTGCATTTCTTTTGGATCCTCTGGAGGAAATACCAAATTCTTCGTTGCAGTTTGTAAAAGGTTTCATCTTTCCCACCCTACGTCCTCCTAAGATGCCCCAAGCGTCCGTCCGGGCTGTGGCCTCACGGCCTCTTGGCTCGTACTGCGGCGAGGTGGAAGAAAGGCTTCTTCAGTGCCAGGGAAGGGGAATTTGCTTCAAGTGTTCGGCGTGCCAGAGATGAAGACGCTGGAGCTCAGGCTGTGGGAAAGCTGACGTGCTCTCCTAGGGCTCCAGAAAGCGGGAGCAGCCGGGCTGTGAGCGCCAGGGTAGGCTGGGACGCTGGATGAGGCAGACGGGCAGGCGGCAGGTACCAGCGCTTGGGCTTTCACCCAGCGCCGGTGGCTCATGCGTGTCTTGGATGGGCAAAACCAGCAGAACAGCTCAGGAGAGTTGTGGAGAGCAGCTCTTTTGGCCACTGAAGTCTGGTGCTTTGTGCTCAGGAGCTCAGTCCCCCCAGGGAGGATGTTTTGCACGGGCTGGGTAGGTATGGGAGGTGGTGCAAGGGGGAGCCACACTTCGGCACATCCCCGCAGAATGGGGAGTGGTGCTCCATTTTACGCGCCGTGAACTCCCAGCCGGAATAACTCGCATTTCTTCGGCAATTCACCTTTGTTTTCACTGACCTTGGCATGTTTAATCAGGGTTATATTCACATACAGATAAAACCGTCCTCAAATGATTGTTACAATATATTGGGCACAAGCAGGTTTTTATTTGTTTATTCATTTTCTTTATCTCGGGCAGGTAGGGCTGCTCCTTTCCCACAATATATAATCAAGTAGCAAAGAGAACTTCCCGTTTCCATTTGTGCCCAAATCCTTCTGCTTCTGCCCTAGCAGCCGGGGCCTGGGCACCGCTGGCAGCCTTGGCGCTGGCCATGAGCTCCTGCCCGCTGCGTGGGGCATCACTCGTGGCTCCGTTGCAGAGCCCCATCCTTCCCGCCAAGCCATGGCACTATAGTTGCTGTCAGTTGTATAGAAGGTGGCGAGGCTGGATAACCACGCAAGGGCACGTTTTTGTCCTCTCAGCCGAGACCGCTTATCCGTGCAGCACGCCGGGAGGCAGGGGTTGTGCACAATGACCCAAGCCACCACTCAATGCACTGAGCTCCTGCAGGACTCCATCTCGCCTCCAGGTTCTGGGGGAGCTCAACTCCAGAGTCCACCCTTGAGTTTGCATCCATAAGGGCTGTAAAGCCAAAATTCAGATGGTGGGACGAGCTGATGTTCACTTCAAGACCCAGATCTCTAATGTCTAAAAGGTCCCCCGAGTAGGTAGGTTTCTTCTCACTGAGCTTTGTTTATCTGAAGGTTTGGTGTCCAGTGTGAGCTGGTGGCCTGGCTTCACGCCTTAGACACCAGCAAAGGCAATTCCCAAGGGCCAGTTGCCACTCGCCAGGGACACCCTGTCTCCCGCAGGTATAGATTTGCTTTGCTAGAAGCAAAGGTGCCCAGAGCTGTCGGAAGAGGACGAGGTGTGTGGGGGCCATCTGCCCATGGCCCCGCAGGTCCCTTCCCCACCCCCCCCAGCGTCCATGGGGCAGGGGAGGGGGCCCAGCATGGGCAAAAGGAGGCGTTCACCCTCCATCCCCACGGCTCCAGCCCCCAGCCCATGGTGTCTCTTCAGCCAGTGCTGCTGGCTGGTGGGACCGGCAGCATCCTGCTTAAGTTCCTAATGGTGGTAGCATTTTGAATGGGATAGCAAGAGCGGCTGTGGCAGCGCAGAAGAGCACGTATTCCCAGCAGCAAGGTGATGTGTGTTCATCATTGCTCTGACATCAATTGTATAGAAGCCTTCTCCCCCCCCCAAAACTCTTTATACTTCAAAATAATAATAATAAAAAAAAATAAAATACACAGCTTGTTTATAGCACAAATTGAAATTCCACATATAATCAAAAGTTGGATTTTGTCCTGCAGGCACTGGATAAGTTTCTTCATAGGAGTATTTTGTATCTTTCTCTGGCCAAAAGAAATGTGCAAAATGTAATGTTGCTGTGCTTTCCTTTGGACATTCCAGGCTTTTGCTTAAGCTTCTCATAAAAGGCTATTTTCAGTGGAGGGAAAAAAAAAGAAAAAAAGCAGCCTACAGTATGCCGAGTCAATAAAGTAATGCAAAACCATAAAACACAGCAATGATAACAACAGAAGATCTGTAGATTACAAAGGAAATAAGATGGGGATCAGACAGAGTGGTAGCTGGAGATGAATGCATAAAAGCCAAAATAAGATTGGTCCTAATAAACAGCCAAAGTGGAACCAAAAAGCATGTAAAGCGTTAATTTATTAAATAACTTTATTTTCGTGCCTTACAATTAAAAATAGTTGTGGTCAGGCATGTTGGGAGACAGGAAGCAATTGGAGTCTTCAAGCCCGGTTTTATGCTTGGAAGGAAACCCAGCCTGACCCACTGGGCAAGCTGGGCTGTGCCTGCGCAGGGGCTGGCGAGCCAGCATTGCTTCGGGGTGCTGTAGTTCACTTACTGATTTTCTACTCGGAGCTGTTCTCTTCCAGGCTTTTAAGACACGGAGAAGTTTTACGGGGAGCGCTCAGGGTGGGAGATGGAGCTGCGGCGGAGCTGCGAGGGCGATGCCAGCCCCTGCTCCCGCTCGGCGCACGATGCAAAGCCCTTTGAAGTTGCCAGGAGGCCCCGGGTTCACTTCCACAGGTTTTAGGATCAGTCTCTCACTTCGGGAGCCCTTTAGGTGAGATGTTCGAATCACCAGCTCAAAGCATTAAAAATAGCAGGAGTCAGAGCATTTATCTTCCCTCCAAAAAATCCACCAGCCCCAATCAGCGACCTGACCGAGCATAAAACCCCACGTGAGATCAGCTTTCAAATCCCAGCCTTTAATTTATATGTGCGTTTGGAGTTATTTTTATTTACCTTGCATTTCTTTTTGTCATCCTGGCATCATGTTTTTAAGCTCCCCTGTAGGACCTGCTAGCAGCTCGCCTGGAACAAGCACCGCACTGCCGCAGGGCTCCCGGAGCGCGCTGGTTAAGATCACTCAGTATTTAGCAGTAAAAAAGTGACTGTGGTGGGGCGGATCACCTGCCAATGCAGAAACTAGGAGGGTGCCCAGATGGTTGCAGAGCATTACGAGCCCCGTAACAAGGCGCGCAGCCGTGGGACGGGAAGAGCCGGTGGTTCAACAGCCCCCAAAATACTTGCTTAACTCTCCCAGTAACAGTAAGCTGAGGCGGCTGCTACCTGCTGCCTGGAAAGCTGGTTTCGTGTAGTGGCACAGGGCGATGGGTCAGCTAAAACAGAGCCCACGTAGTTTCTGCCTGATCGGTTGCTAACCAAGATACACTTTTCAGATGCTGTTAATTGAGTCTGATGAATTTTGCTCCAGTGGGACCTATTATGGGCAAAAATACAAGTGACATCAGAGCCATAACTCATAAAAATCAAGTCCCTGAATTACATCTGAGAGCAATATGAAAATGCAAGTGGGATTTCAAATGGTATCAAATAACTTTCTGTCATACCTTATTAATACCACAGAGCTAATAGAAACAGCTATATTATCATCCTAATGTCATTATACATATATAATACACACACACACGCATACACACAAACAGTGTGTGTAATTATAACAACATTATTTTGTTCACACAGCCTGAAAAATGTGATTAGATGGCGGCTCTGAAATGGCAATATTCAATCAGGTATGACTTGTATATTGGCTCAGAGCACAGTCTTCTACTTTATGTAAAATTATGCCTTGTTATGTGCAGTGGTAGCACGGACGGCCGTGAAAGAAAGAGGGAGCTGAGGCCACAGAGATCATTTCATCTCAAGTCAGAAGGGCTGAATTGTCATTTCAAAGCTGAAATACCGTCACTGTCCAGCGAGCTATCCCCTGCTATCCTTTCTTGCCTATATCACTTCAGAAAACACGCGAATTTATCTGCTAAAAATAGCTGCCTTCTCACAAAATCCCGAATAAAATCTCTCCACTGGAAATGATCCTAAATATGACCAAACTATTTCTTTTTTAATCATAAAGCTCAGAAGGGGACGTCACCTGGTAGGGCTTTAGATGGGCTTCAGTTTCCAAATGGTGCGCAGGAAACACGCGCACCAGCCATTTCACATCCAGCTCCTGTCAAATAATTTACCTCAACTGTTTTTAGTCAAAATATACATATGTGTATATATATCTCTGCGTGATGGGATAGCTGGAGCTGGAAATATCGCCTTAAGAATGCCAGGCCATATTTACCCAAGTCAGTGGTCAAAGCAAGTTGCTATTCTCGGTGTGCCAGATTTAAATCGGTTTAAGTAAACAAGCTGACCTCTTTTCACTTAGCAGGTCTTAGCCGTTATGGCTTTTTTTCTGAGAAAATGTTGGGGCTTTTTTTATAAATTTGGCGGGCCCCAGAGGAGGGTAAGCAGCTATCTCGGAGGGAGCAGCCGGTGCTGCTGGGGAGCAAGCCAGGGAGGGCAAGGTGGGTTTCCAGGGCAAGGGATGCACCAGCCAAACTCAAAATTTGCCTTTTTCTGCCCTGCCCTCATTTGAAAGCAGGGGACTTCACCTCCTCATTGACTCTGACTTACCCACATCTAAGTGCTTATGGCAACTCTTCTGTTTTGGGATTGAGTTTGTTTTTTACCAGTTTGGTTTGTGCAAGAACATTTGACCTCTCAGTTACCAAGATCTTTTTTAACAGCACTAGGATGAGATGCAGTGATACAGAGAAAGGGCTCCTGAAGTCCCCTGAATACCTGCAGGGCTGCTGGCCAGTCCCACGCTTGCAGCTGGAGGATGCAGGGCTGATGTGTCCACCACCATGACCTCCTTCTTCCCTTTGCATGCAGATTTTCTCCTCTAGCAGTCACTTCTACACATTTATTCCCATGTCTTCATCCTTTATCTCAGTTACAAATGCAACAAAACTGATGAGTCAATCATCCAGCACAGTTTAGCAACGTTTAACCTTTGGCTAAGCTGTCTTCAAGCCGTTCCTACCTAAGTACATACTTGAGGCAGCTCAGCAAACAATCTGCTGGGGACTGCCCTGCAACTCACCTCCTCCAAATTTTGCCTGAAAAAGGCTTTTGGCATCTAGCGCCAAGTGGCAGCAGAGGAGAAACAAAGCAAAATAGCTGCTGGTACCTCAGCTCCTCGGCCTGAAGGCTGCTTCTTGCCTCGCAGGAAAACTGGCTCAATAAGCAAGTGCTTCTCTGTCCTGGGTGGCTGTGGTCCGCGGCGCTGGCGTCGGGGGGGACGGCCATTTCTGCACCTCCCGCTGAACTGGCCTTGCGCTCGGACTGAAATAAATACAGATTATAAACACAAGACTTGTCTGGTAAACACTGGAGAGGATGCAGAAATCATTCTTCCTCCTCTCAATTCAGGTACACACGTCAAACTAAAATACTAGAAGGGGAAAGGAATTGATCTGTAAGTCCAGCTCTGGCAAACACTGGGGTTATCCAGCTGCTGCTTCCGGGGAGCACGGATATCTGCCATACCAGAGAGTCTTTCTTCTCCTCTTTTCCAACTCCTTTCCTTACCCAAGTGAGCATCGGACACATTTCCGAAGTACAAGAATCTCTGAGGTCTAACCACCATGGATCCAAGCCTTTGGGGATGATCGAGCTGGTGGTTGGTGTTTTGTGGTGTTTTTTTTTTTTTTTTAAATCCTCTTGAGAAACAGATGCTTTGGCTCATCTTCATTATACCTAGCCTGATTTATTTTAATTGCTCTGGGTATCCGGAATACTACGGTTGCATAATCTCATGCACATGCCTTTAAAAGGAAGCCTTGGCTGCAACGCTGGGAAGGCAATGTTAAATACAGAAAAAGTACTATGCAAAGTCTCATTTATTTTGGAAATCACTGGAAAGAGTTCTACTGAAAATTCACAGCAAAACATATGCCACATTTGAATAATGATTTTGAGAGGTGCTTTACCTAGCTTTGCAATAAAAAGGGCTCTGAAAATTGCAGTCCTTCAAAAAGATCTCACTCCCAACTCCTGAATTTTGGTGAAATCAGAGGACAGTTAGGTCCATGGTGGCAGCCCCAGGGTCGGCTGCCAAGGACGAGGCAAGTGCTGGCTGCCTGGCACTGCACACGTCAGGGCATCGCCTCCACCCCGTACGAAAATAACCAGAAGGCAGTAACCTAAGGGAAAACCCGCTTTCAGCAGAGTCAGTGGGAACCGCAGGCTCAGGACAGCGAGAAAGGAGGCGGCCTGCGGAGATCTGCCCTTCCTGGGTTTAGAAATACAGGACTTCATCTCAATAAAACAAAGCAGGAATAACAGGACTGCAGAGAAATACCTGAATATCATCCACTTGTCTTATCTGATGCAATTCACAAGATGCCAAATATTGTCTGCTTGAGAAAAAAGGTCTGCAGAAACCTTCTTCCAGTTAAGAAAAAAATATTTAAGGTACTTCATAATTGGACCTAGAAAAAGGATTTATTTTGAAGTCAAGTCTATGTATGTTATCTGTTATTAAGATGCTGCTTTTCTGGAGAGAGATTCATTTCTTACCAAAAGCTTTTTTTTCCTCTGTATTTTTTTAAATTTATCTCATTGAACAAATTAATACCTGCCATAAATACTGTCCCTGAAGCCAGTGGGTCTGCTCTGTGAAAAAATTTGACCAGGAACTCAAAAAAACCCCCCATACTCTGCCTGTACCTTTGGCTTATCGATATGCTTTTCTGTCTTCTAGGGAAAGGAAAAGCCATGAATTTTATAGGTTACCTACACTGTGTTAATTATTTAAAAGCAGGCAACTGAGATTCTGTTTTGCAGGAAACATATTCGATTTATCCTCACCAGCCTTAGCGTCCGCACAGAGAAATGCGTCTGTGTAACCTGTGCCTCTGGACGCGCAACAGATACCGTGGGGGATGATTAACCAAACGGGCGCTGCCCAACGCGGAGATAAGCGAGCCCAATAAACTTCACAGGTGAAAGAGGAGACCCATAACCGTATCTTCTGATCTCGAAGAGGAACCGCGAGCACTTTTCACTTGATTTCACTTGGTACCGTGTACCTGGGAGTGAACTGGGTTCGCGTAGATTTGGCAATACCCGTTTGCCCTGCCAGACCCCAGGAGCACAGCCAGCACTGCCGTACCTGGCTGGCAGGTGCTTGGCAAATGGGTCATATGAGGGGCTGTGAACCGGCAGCAATGCCACAATTTGCAGGCTACACCTTTAAACGCCCACAAATTTACTTCGGGTTCGCAGATGATAATGAGATTCACGTTTGGAAGAAGGAGCCTACAGAGACTATCAGGAATATTAATGTTATCACAGAAGTTTATTAGTGCCTGCGTGTCGAGAAGTGGGTAAGGAAACCCTCTGGGTTTTGTTGTGCTATCAGCAATTATCATGCAAGCAGGTTTCTGTTCCTGGTCCTCCCTCTGATAGGGTTTGGAAAAAAAGGCTCCAAGACTGATCTTTGGGAAATGTTTGGGTTTTCAAGTGGCACGGATGTTTCCTCCATTGCCTTCTGCAAACCTCCAGTTCTCAAACAAGAGCTGAGGGCTTTCCCTGTCCGTACCTCTCCGAAGCATTGCCATTGCTCAACAAACCTGTGAGCCTCATGCTTGTGAAATTTGTAGGTGCATCTACCATTGCACAGAATTATAATAACTCTTCAGATGTGGGTCTGCGCATCTGCTTTGTTCACTTCTTTCAAGCCAAGCTACAGCCCTTCGCTTCGCTCCCCACTTTCTCCTTGTGCTCCTGTCTGTGCTGGTGGGGACGTATCACCAGTATTGGATGTACGGTGGAAGGGATGTGGTGCTGTTGTTTATTCAGATGCCAAGAAGTTGTCAGCCATCAGCTTCATGGGGAACAAGCCATCAAGATGTGAGCGCGGGTTCCAGAAACCTGTCCCCGACACGCCAGAAACCCTTCCTGTCCCTTCTCTTCTTTCTCTTTTAATGGGTTAAGGGCTATAAAACCTTGTGCCTGTTATCTAGGCTGGGATCTAGTGCCATGATCAGTCTTTCTGAAAGGTTTGCATTCTTTTAAGCTCTTTATACGTTAAAGAAGTTAAAAAAAAAAAAAAAAAAGGAAAGGAAGAAGCCCACAGTCCAGCTGACCGATGGGAGAGGAACCTCTCAGCACAGTTCAGGGCTGCTGCCCGAGGAGGCGGCAGCGCCACAGAAATCAATGAACTGGTGGCAGGAGTGCTTCGGAAGAGGAATGTGCTCGGGAGGAGATCCATTTCTCCTGAAAGCTTCGTTAAGGCTCATCCGTCCAGGAGGCACAGTTAAAGATGATCCAGACCTCTCCGACTTTGGCACGAACCCGCCCAAGCT
The DNA here is from genome assembly GCA_009819775.1 of Phoenicopterus ruber ruber. NCBI lineage: Eukaryota > Metazoa > Chordata > Aves > Phoenicopteriformes > Phoenicopteridae > Phoenicopterus > Phoenicopterus ruber. The sequence goes on from CM020221.1 coordinate 7,299,311, forward strand.
CGGTTCCAGAGGAGCTGCAGCACGTGTGCGAAATTTCAACCGTATTTACATTTTGAAACAAAATCCAGAACAGGCGCTCGGTCCGATGCTGCCCGGAGCGGGTTGAGGCCCCGCAGCCACCAGCTGCAGGCTGGGCAGGCGTGCCCTGCTGCCACCTTTCCGCAGGCAGAGCCAAAAAGCGCTGGCTCGTTTTTCCCAGGCAGCACAAGCCAGGCACTGCCAGCCCCTTGCCAGGAGGTTCACCTAAACCCTGCCGAAGTGCTCTCCGCCAAACAACACCTTTGCTGATGGACATGGTACCCCTTAGCATCCCCCTGACGCAGACGTACCAACAAACCTTCTGAACCACAGACGAAGCCTTAAATCGGTCTTGGTTAAACTCCAGCTGCTCGCCGTGCTTTGAGAAGTGGGGCATTTGCTGATGGAGGAGCTCCTGGCTGTTACATTTAATTAAGGATTCTGCTGAAAGTTCTGCTTAAAATCACAAAGCTTGCTGCTTAGAAAAGCGTAGGTGATTCCCCCAGAGGCCTGGCCAGCATTCCTGCTCCTATTGTACAACATTATTGATTAATCAAAACTAATGCTCACAGCTGTTGCCTGATGGATAATGTCTTTGGTGTTTGCCTGCATATAATTATTTACTACTTTATTGATGTTATTTATTTCTTCATTAAGTATTGTTGGCTGTTTAATTACGTGAAACACAACTGCAAGTGTCGCTGCTAAAAGCCACGGAAAGGGCTGCCCAGAGCTGAAATCTTTCAACCATAAACTCTAAAAATAAATCTAAAGATAAAAATATTTTAGCCAGCATTTTGAGTGAAGACCATCAAACCACAAATGCGTTACAAGTCATCTGGAGGCTGATGCTGGAGCGCCATGTTCAGATAGATTTGCAATGCTGATTTGATTGCACACGGCAAAGGACTTTTGCAGACTTGTATGTTTTATTAGATCTCCAAAACACATAAGAAAGGTCCCTATCTTATTCTTGGTAGCTGAATGTTTGAAATAAATCAAAGGGAAACTCTGATTTCCCAAAGCTTACAGTCAGGAGTGCCTAACCAAGCTCCTTGCAAAAATCAGTTCCTGTGCTGAGATATGAGGACCGCCCAGGCCAGATGCTGGCCCTGTCCAGCGCCCCAGTGACAAACTGGGGAGTCTCTCCAAGAGCTCCCTCCAGGCTCTCCCTTCTGCCCCCCTGGCGCTCTGCGAGGGACGGAGACCCAGGGGCCCCCTGCACCCTCCCGGCCCCAGCATCCCACTGCCCTTGCCCTCCTCAGAAGCACCGGGCACAGCTGCTGCAGCAGGTCTATGCCTGACCTCACTCAATTAGGGAACTGATGTCTAATCCTTGGGTCCGTGTGGGATGAGAAGGGATGTGCCGAGGCTTACTTAGCTCGTGATGCAAGACCAACCTTAACAGAACCACTTTTCCTTGCCAAGACCAAGCCGTGGGGGCTCGAGGGCAAAATCAACATCTTAAATTCTATCTGGAAACCAGGAGGCAGTAAGGAAAAACTAGATTTAAGACACATTGTGACTCTCAGCAATCTCTAGGTACTTACCATTTTAAAAAAACAGCCAGGTACATGACTACAAATATGGTATTAGAGAATTTGGAAGGATCTTCTCAGTCTGCAAAAAAAACCCAGAGGATGCACAAACCCTGCTGTAGCTCACAAATCATTAACGCACCTATAACAGATCAGAAATAGCATCTATATCTCCTTACTCATAAAATAAAAATTCCTTCTCTAACATCCTTTCCAAACAGCCTTCATCAGGCCCCTTCCCCAGGGCAGGAGAACAAATAGCTCTGGCAGTCCTTGCTTGGCCATCAGTGCATTTGTTATTCGGTAGCTACTAGCCTGAATGTTTCTATGCAGCTCCCTACAGATCTCTTGCTTATTTCTGAGGTTGTGCATTAAAATTAGCAAAGTCTTAGCTACTGCTTTATGAAAAGTACGTAAGATGACCAGTTGCCAAACCTCTAACTTCCCTACGGCCTCTATCCTAGTGGAGTGGCCTCTGCTTTTTCTTTAGGAGCCCAGAGGACCACCAGACTAACGCCTGGCGCCGCCAGGTCACCTGCATCTGTTCCAACGCATCTCAAGCCCAGAGCGCGAGCACAAGTTGACCGTGGGGCCCAAGTTCTGACCACACTCTTGATACACAGCGTACACTCACCTCTTTTTTAACTAAGACACGTCAGGAAAAACCTGAGAGAAATGGTAAACAGAGAGGAAGAATTAAAAAAAGAAGAAGAAAGATCTAGGTCTAGAGAATTTGGTCTCCATTTCCCTCTTTGTTTCCTCCCCAACCTCCACATTTTCATGCATTTCCTCTGTCTAGAGCCAGTTCTTCCTCCGCCTGTTTTTTGAAATGTCACAGTCTTTCCTGTATCCCTTGTACCCACATTGTGAGGGTACCATGGGCACCCTTCCAGCAGGGATGTGCAGAGCGATGGGGAGCACAGCTAGGATTTTCAAAGGAAGCTAAGGAAATCTTTATGGAGAACTTGGTGAGAATTTGGCACTTGGCACTCTTCTGCTCTTTTGAAAGTCCCACCCTACAGGAACAATCTAAACAAATGTATGCCCCAATGCTGATAAATCCGTTTGGAAAGATATCAAAGAAAAGCTTGCTGGGTTTGGAGACCTTTGAAGAAAGGGAAATATCCTGCCAACCTGACGCTAAGATCTATCTTGTTCCACCATGTGGTCCGAATCATCAGAGTCCTCCACGGCTCCCCTTCCTCCACAGGGCATGGAGGGCAGCACTGCCTCACTGGAGAAAGGAATTTGGGGGCCAAGAGGACAGCATAATTTGTGAAAAATTCAAATGAAAAATTACTTAACAATGGAAGTTGTTACTGTGTCTAAAAATATTTCAGTGAGTCAGATTACTGAAAACGGCAAAGCTATGGAGCAAAACCATAGCCTCCTCTCAGCAGTCAGCTGGCTTCATTCACTAGCCTGGCATCTCTTTCCCCTTATGTTTTTAATATCATAAGAGTGGGGTTTTTTTTTTAAGTCTACAATAAGTTAATGTTTAATGGATCGCCCTGTACAGTTCTTGGTGTTTACATGTTCTACAACTAACCAAATTTGTAGAGCAAATTAAAAGTCTGTAAGACCAGGACAAGTGAATTACAGGTATTTGTTGCTCAGAAACTATCGTCTCGTTCAGTCCCACATGTCCCCCAAATAAACGGTTTCAATTATGTTTTCACCTTCCCCAGCAATATTAACATCTCTCGCCACTGCTGGCCAGGGCTATCGCTCCTTAGTCTGCAACTGTTACGGCTTTGTGCACATATGCTTCCTGTGAATGTGCAACCTTGCACAGCGCCACAGTCCCAGCGTTTGCAGGGTAACCTATTAAGCCAGGCTGGCTCAGGACCAGACACGCTGGAGAAGCACGGGAGAAGGAAAGGTGGAGACTACAGTGTTGTTGATGCCTTTTTTGTACTAATGAGAGGGGTGGGTGTGGCCCCTTTCTTCCACGGACCCAAATATAAATAGTCAGCGAGAGTTTTCCACTCCCTGACAGGCAAATCGCTGCTGAGTGAGCCATTCCCAACACCACGCCATAGGGGACTCATTTGGTTTCTCCAGTTTTCACATGCGGGTGACTTCGCCCAGTTGGTCTAAAGGTCCTGAGACCCCTCCCTCCTTCAGACCCGACGCAGGTGGGACCCTGGGCTCTGCCCCTGTGCCCACCCCAGGACCGTCCCCCAGGCAGCTGTGAGGCAAGCCACCAAATTCCTCAAACCCCAGTGACACCGATGGGTGAGAGCAGGGCAGCCCAGAGACGCCGCCTTCCCCACGCACATGCTGCAAATCTGAATATTACCCACTCTGCATGATGTTTTGGGTTCGTTTTCCACGTTGCCGAGGTCTCCCTGGCGATGCGACCCGAGGCGGCCGATGTCCCCAGGAGGGGCTGGGGGCACACGGCGGCGCTGAGCCCGCTGCACCTCTGTGGGAAGGGGCGAGTGAACCCCTCCGTCCCACCCTGCACGGGGCAGCCGGAAGGCCAGCAGTCGTAGTAACTTGGCACAGCGGGACCTAAGGAAACAAAATGAATTTTTTAGGCTTGAAATCAACAGAAAAAGGAAATGGGGCTCGTGTCACCAATGGTAAAATATCCACTGGTGCTGGTGGGACCAGGATCAGGCCCCGGCTGCACCCCTGTGCTTTCCCAGGCTCATGAGGATTTAATAATTCAGTTTGAAGTCCCCCAAACCCATGGCAATCCCCCCGCAACATCTGGCTCCTCTCAGACCATTAGCGTGTTCTTCGCACTGTAGGGAGGGAAGGGGCGAAGGCGCACGGGCGCAACGCGCTCCCTCCCGAGCGATGCCCCCGTGCAGATCTAAGGACAAACATCCCCACCACGGGGGCAGCTAGGGATGAGCTGCGGACGGCGTGGGGTGTTTTGGTCAAAGAAACTTCTCACACACACACACATTTGGGTCAGCTTTTGTCATTTGATGTCAATGGCGGGCTGTGACATTCCTCTGTGTTATTTTTTTTTCCCCTCCCTGCTATTTGAGGAACGAGATTTTATCTGCCCTTCCCACCCCCCTCCCTTCACCCCGTGCCTGTTTCACTAAAACCTGCCTTTCGGGTCAGCGTGCTGGTAAGAGATTAATTTTACACTGCAAGAAACACCGAGCAGAGTATTTCAGCTTTGACATATGAGACGTCTGTTATAATATTGCAGTTTTTCTAAATTAAATATTAGGAAAAATTAAACTCAATTGTGGTTCGTATTCCTATGGAAAATATTTCTGTTCAAAACAGTCCCTCCACACTAAATGACTTAAGTAACTGAAAACACAATAAATATGCAGCAAGTTAAAAACCCAGATTATTCAGGTTTTAAGGCTTATAACTAAAAGTGGTTTAATGTTTCATGCCTAATAATAGATTACTCCTATCACATTTCTAACCTTTATTTCTACCAGCTTTGAAGTCCAGCCATATAAAGGCTGTTTGTAGAACCACACGAAAGTTAAAGCAAATATTACTCAGAGTGATTCATATGAACAAGAATTTGCAATGAAGGCAGAGGGTTTTTTGTGTCTGTATCAAAGGAAATGAAATGTTTGCAATATTTTCCAGTTGATAAATGCATTAAAACATTTTAGTTGTGTAGTATGAACATTGCTGACATAAACAGACTTTGACCTGAAACAGATTGTATTAAGCTCTGTGGGGGAGGCAGCATTAAAAAAATAAAATAAAAAATAGAAATTCCTAGATTTCAAAATCTGCCACAAGGTCACTGCAGTCCTTAATTAGCTGAATACATTAAGAGAAGTCTAGAACACAGATTCTGTAAAGAGAGCAAATGTATGTTTAATCCTCTGTTCTTTGCTTACAGATCACCCTTTCAGAATGAGTAACCTTATTTTCTTTTTAAATATCTATTTACCTTTTTGAGCTTTGCATAGCAAAGCAGGGTTTTCTTTTTTTTTCCCCCCACTGTTGCAAAAGAAATTAATTTGTTGCTAGTTGCTATGCATTGGCAGGATTTCTGCATAAAGAATGTAAGCCATCTATCTTTGTATTCAAGATATAGTTAATCTGGCAGTTAAAATACTTTGGAAACATTTTGATGACTTATCTGGAAAAGTAGCTTTGCATTTTCAAAGAAAACTCAGAACTGTATTGCAAGGGGAAGATAAAAGATATATGAAGTGTTTGTTCCAAGCGATACTATTCATTTAAAGATCAGAATGTAACCCCACCCAAGCAATTATTGTGGAAAAACAAGACAAAAATCCTTATACAGCTTTCTGACACAGACTTTATTTGGGAAACAAAATAACTATATTACAGTTATAGTCTAATGGATTGCAAGCTGTTTTATTAGAGTCAGCTGAATCCTGTTTAGCATAAAAAAGAACTCTGTTTGCTATCAAGAACACATTTACATTAATATGACTTTGACAAAGTAAAATAAAATCGCATTAAGATGATGTAAGTAGATAAGACAATGAAATCTCTGTGAGATAGTTTTGGCACACCAATTAGAGTCAAGTCCCTACAGGAAAGAAACATATTTTTACACCAAGTATCCATGTGTTTTTAAGTCATAGAGTGGCCAAAATTAATTCCATGCTTAAAATATTTCCAGCAAGGGAAAAGAGAAAGTTTATTATTATTATTATTTTTATTTTTCCCTTGAAAGGTAAAATTTCTGATAAACTACATTTTTATTTGCAATAATACAAACAAGTTTTGTTCTCCGCACTAGCCTGTAATCATCCTGATTATTGCAAGGGACTTTCCAATATAGAACAGCTGAAAACAAGGTTTTAGATTACATGGTAATTTAGGAATGCATGAAAAGCCAAGCAGTCACCATAATAGAGCACTGCATAAACTTCATGGCTTTTACAGCAAAACATAACATATGTTTTGTGATTCATTCAAATGATTTTTCAGTTTTTTTGGTCAAAAAATATGTCGAGCTCTAGTATTCCTCCTATATTTAGGGAACCTGACTCTCGAAAAACGACGACAACACCACCACCCCAACTTTGATGTCTCTCTTTTTAGTTTGGTCATTAAAAGAACGGCAGTGATGGATGGTGATAACGCTGTGGATTTTATGAGTAATCAGGCCTTGGCAGCCACAGTATTTCTTTTGTAGTGAAACTTTAATATTCCTTTGGCCGCGCGTAAACTTTTTCTGCTTTTGGAACTACGTTACACAAGCCACTCGCTAAGCATTACAAAACAGTTATTACCCAAAAGTTAACGCTTTAATCTGACACCCGGCAGGGTGAATCTTCCTCGCGTGCGAGAGCGAGCCCCCCGGTGCAGGGGCACCACTGGCCCGGCAGGAGGGCGAGCGAGGCAGGCGGCTGGCTGCTGGCAGCACTGGCAGCCCAGACGCATTTTTCGGCTGCACGGCCAAGGCCTGCACACTGGACAGGGCACCCCGTCCGCCCCCGCTCTCCTCTCCCCCTTTCACATGTTTTTAGTGAATTTGCCACAACAAACACCAGGTGTCTCCACTTAGCTGGGCTACAGCTTAAAAAAGGGGCCTGCTACAAAAAAAAAAAAAAAAAAAAAAAAAAAAAAAAAAAATTAAGGTTGTTCTTTCCACTGCTTCTAATCTGCCTGTTGCAAGGTACGCGAGGAAGAGAATGTATGTACGCGCCGCTACTCTCGTACCGGGGTCGTATTTTATTTTGTCACTTGATATGCCTCTGTCAGGCAAGGCAGGAGTTTCCAGAGTTTGAAATAATCCAAATTCAATCACTTTAAAGCTGCTACAATATGCAAGTCTTGGCAGCCGTTTTAAATTAATGGAACATCAGATGTGCTCTGATCCTCTCAATTTCCTTGGGCAAGGGAAATTCTGCTGCGGTGGTAGCGGGAGGGGAAATATAGGACTATCAGTAAAATAAATGTCAGCTTTTGTCTGCTGATAAAAAAAATGCATACAGCAAAAAAAGACACAATATTTATTGCTCCGTAATTAAAATGTATTTCCATAGGCAGTAAGGATTATCTTAGTGGCCTGGACAAGCGAACACTGTGCAGTCTGATCCACATGAATGGACATTAAATTAAACCAAAATACAAAACTGCTTTTCATTTGGGGTTTTACAAATATAGCTAAATATTTTGTTTGGGTATAGATACTTATTTTTTGTGCCTGCTGGCATATTTATCAATAAAAATATTAGAATGCCAGCCTTGAAAGCCCGGTGCCAGGGCATGGATGGGATTTTGGCAAGAACTGGGGGGGGAGAAATCTCCATAGCAAGATGCCAGCCCATGCAAATGCACTTGGTTTGGGGTTTACTTTGAAAGTGTAAACATTCATCAGGCTTGTCAAAAGGTTTGCAGACTTGAGAGCCTTTTGATCAAACCTGGGCCGTGTTTTGAGGAAACCTGCACTGGAATACAGTTTTCAAGATGCAATTCAGTGGCTTTGCTTTTGAAATACAAACAAGCCCAAAAATTCAAATCAAGGCTCTGAACCTTCGCACAAGCTTTTATGGTGCATGGTTTTTGCTGATCTGTAGGGCTTGTCACCCAGGGCTATGTCCTGGCTACAAGGGCCCACATTTCACAAAGGCTTTTTCCTGAAACAAAAATACAATACAAGCTGTCAGAGTTAAATTGAGGACAAGGTATTTCTTTAATTCCGATTTTTCAGTTATTTGCTTTCTATGAGGAGAGCCTGGCTGCTTCTGCGCTAACTGGGACTCACATTGCCAGACAGTATGTTTTAAGTTATTTTTAAAAATGCTGGGTTTTGAAGGCTCTTAAATCCTTTGATGTAAATGAAAATAAAATCATAGTTTGGAACCTAACAGAGACTTCTAATCTTGATCTTAAAAGCATGAATCATACTACAGCATAGAGTAAAACTATTTTCTGTCCTCTGCACTCACCTTCTCTACACATACTGATATTTGATATTTATAGGTGGCAATTAGAGACCTCAGGTAGTCCCAGGGCCTCGTGCCAAGCTCTGTACACAGTTGCCGCCTCACAGTCTATGGCTGAGATTTCTATAGCCTTGCTGTTCTTCTCATTTAAACATGACATTTCAAGCAAGCCTGATTAAAACAAAGCAAAGCAGAAGCAAAAAGTCTCAAATTCCACGTGCGTAATGTTACGGCAACAAAACTTAGACTACTGTCTCAGAGGAGGAAAACTAGTGGCAAGGTAGTGGCGTTGCAATAAAATTACAGAAAAACTTCTCCCATAGCCACCCTGGAAAACCCAGCCATCATTTTCTGCCAGAGCTGAGGCAGAGCCCAAGCCCAGCCCAGAAAGCCCAACTGACCGGCTGCTCCCCTGGATCTCAGAGCACAGCCAGTGCATGGACACCAGGTTTCAAATACTGGATGAAGAACAACCAGCTGAAATACATTTTTAATCAGATTTTCTTGCTGTAAAATTCTGACTTGATGCTAGAAGGAGAGCATCCCCTCCCAAATCTGCTGGCAGAAGCATCCCTCCCCTTTGCCTGCCTGAAGCAGGGATTAGCAGCTGCCAGGATGCTCCCTCGGGATGGTCATTTGGCAGGGGCAGCAGATACCAAAACCCATTGCCTCTTTCAGTGGTCCCCAAACAAAGGTAACAGTGAACTCGACTGAGGATGCTCTCCTCAGCCTAAAGGGCTCCCCCGAGTTCCTCAGCCCAGCCGACAGCCTGGCAGCTGTAAGGGTGCAGTGTGGCTGACGGCAGCCAGATGTGTTGGGGGCCTTCATCCCAATGGTCATCCCGAGAGCTGCTGGGAAGCTGTACACTGCCTGCGAGTGCCCATGTCTGTGAGCAAGCGTGTGCTGTGGTGGGAAGGGGTACAGGGCCCTTGAGGTTGTGCCATGAATGCTGACAGATGGCTTTTATTCTCCAGGATCCTGCCATGGTTTTTGTCCCAGAAGAAGAGGCTGTGATCAGCCAGAAATTAATTCCAGTATTTGTTTACAAGTTGTGCAGTCTCCTGATGAGCCTGAAGACAACTCAGGATGCTTTCCACAGTCACACTCGCCACCAAACTACGACAGAAGAAACAATCAAGATGGAAGTTCATCCTACCTATACGAACCAGGCGTTGAATCCCCATGTCTGAATCCTTCTGGATTTAAAACTCTCCATTACCTCCACTGGAGTTTTAAGGCAAAGAATTTCAAGATTTGTCCCTAAATAAAAAGTGCCAAATTAATATAACAGCATGGTGAATTTTCCATTTACTGCACACAACAGTCAAGATATTCAGACTTATGGCTCCCACTGCAATTGTAATTCAGTTTCCTTGCTCATACATAATGTTTTTATCTACTCTGAATGGGGTTATCTTTAGTTCCTTAACAAGCCCATATAATTCAGCTGTCACAGTTTCCATAAGAACAATACCTTGGAATTTCCTGCCTTTAATTTGGACTAACTCCTGTCTATAGCATTGCATTAACAATGTTTCCAATGTGTGTGGTGACTACAAAATCAAATTAAGTACATGTTACATATATGTTTATAATGTTCAAGTACCATTTGTAGAGGTAACATCTCAAAGCAATGTAAGGATCTCATCTTGATAAATTTAACAGCCCCAGCTGGGCTGCCTCCTCTCTGTTTCAGGCTTTGCAGCTGGGCTGTTCACTGTGAAGGAAATTCTCCTGCCCAAGCAGGCGGAGACAACAGATATGAACCTGCCTCAAGTCCTTTCCCTACCTTTTCTGCTGCGGAGACTTTTCCTGTTGCCTGACCACAGAAAGATGGTGGTCCTCAGGACAGAAATGCCTCCTGGCACACGCAGCAGCATCCTACCTGCCGCAGAAGGGCGTTAGGGGAGCTCATCCAGGCGCCCCATTGCACTGAGCTGTACCGAGTCCCCGAGGAGAGATTGCTATTGCTGTCTCTATTTTGTAAGGAAATGAGGCAGGACATTTAGCAGTCGAGACCTGAGGCTTCCCAATTAGCCATCCAGTAGTGTACTGACAGATGGCTGTTTCTATTTTTGCTTCCCTTACTCCAGGCCCATTCATTCAGTGCGCTCCTTTTAATTACACAGAGCCATGTGCCCAAAAGCTTGTCCACTTTTTCCTGAGTGTATCAGTTGGTCTAACAGGAGATGTTACCTCTCCCTAAAACACTGCTTAACAGTTTCACCATTTGTTTTGCAGCATCGAAGATGACATCCAGTTTGACTGTGCTCGTACTTGGCAGTGTCCCTGAGCTTCAGGAGAACAACAGCTCTCCACAGAAGAGCAACTATTATCTCTCCCTTGCCCCAGAGTCCCCCCTACACACCTGCAAGCCAAGCTGGCGAGGAGGGGCATGCAAAAGGCAACAATGATTTAGCACAAGGCAGTCTGTATCAGCATAAACTCAAGCAAGGCAGCATCACATAAAGACCTGATAAACCTCCCTTTCTAGATTTCCTCCCTCAAAAGCACTGGTCCTCAATTCAGTATATGGTAGGGCCAAAACATACGCATAGGCTAAGCAGCCCAGGAGAGACAGGTTGTTTCATCCCTCCTCACCAACTCCATATCCTCTTCTCATCCCAAAGGTTTTACTAAAACCTTGACTGTATTTTCAAACTAAGCACGTCCTAATTTACAGAATAAAGAAAACTGGGGGTGAAAAATGAGACCCACAAAGGGCTGGGGTGGGTGACCTCCAGCATAGCTCTGGGGGGACCAAACTGCAAGCTGCCCTCTGTGGAGAAGCAAAAAAGGGCAGGAGCCCGGCCGAGGGGCTCAGGGCTACCTGAACAGACCCAGCACCACACACACAGTTTTAAAACCACTTGCCATTTCTGGGAGGATCCCAACCTGGAGCCCACTGTTGTCATGCTGCTTATAGGGAATGGCTCTCACCCATTTATCTCCTGTTCACTTGTGATCAATGGTGCTATGGAAAAACGGCATCAATAATGAATAAGTAGCAAATGATGTGCTCTATCTTTCCAGCCCTGGCTATACAAAGACCATCAGGTGGTACAAATTACTTCACCTTAGCCATGTTGATTTTTACCAGCTGGGAATCTGGCCCAGGTTTCATCTGGTTCATGAGGGAAATAAACCATATAGTATCACGGCTGAGTCGACAATGCAGGTAGACCACAATTTCCACAAAATCTGGCTGGAGGGAGGGTAAGGCTACTTGCATTGACCAGATGGCACAAGCACAGTTTACCAAGCGTGGAAAAAATATCCAGCCACAGAGAGGTTGCTGCTGGCTTGGTTGGGGCTCTGGCACCAAATGTCTGCATGAACCCAAGCTTTCTAAAGAGTCTGGGAGAAGATGCGAAAGCCCGTCCAAGGCTGAGCAGGCAGTGCCAGTGACACAGCAGATGCATACGTTTCTAAGAATACTGAGGGGCAGCCTGGCACTCTGGCGAGCGCTGGAAGCTGCACTGCACATGCACACGCAGCCACAGCTATCATTAGGGTTTTGCTGCTTTGGCACCTCTTCCTAATTTACTTAATTTCTATTTATACCATTCTGTTTCTGTTTTGAGCCTTTATCAGATGCTGACATGTTTTGTGCAGAGCCAAACTTTGGAAGAAGGCTTTGGAAAGAAGTCATTTAAGGGGGGGTTAAAAATGTCAGAGCACTGGGAAAGGCCATTCCCAAGCAAGGGGTGGCCACTGTAACTGCGAAAAGGCAATTGGGCCGGTTTTCCCCAGGGCTAGGCCAGTGGTCTCCTGCCTGTGGGAGGCAGGTCCCTGAGGGTCTGTGGAACATACTAGAGAGTCTGTGAAGGCTCAAGGGGAAAAAACTAACCTTGTTGACAGCAGCTTTCCACACCTGGGTCTGAACCTCCATTGGAAAATGGAGGTAGAGGTGCGCAAACCAAGAGAAGCTGCAAACCACAGCATAAGCACGTCCCAGCTCTGTCTCTGGGGTAGCTAGTAATTGTGTCCAACTGATGCGTACTTCTGAAATAAATTGCTTAGTTATTGTGATCATACTGCAAAGCATAGGCAGAGGGTGGGGGTAACACTTTCTTTCCTTTGCCTCCATCTGTGACCCAGTGACATGCTTGTCGTGGTTTGGCTGGAGGACATATGGAGCTCCTGAGAAACAGCTTCTAGGGAAAAGCTATACACGCCATGTCTGAACAGCGCTGATCGACAGTTTTGGTGGTTAAAAACTCCGAGAGCTCAAATACAAGTAGCAGATGAGAACACCACAGCTGTTGATGTTGACATGTTGCTGGCCTTATGGAATGATGATAAACAGCTGGAAATGCATGTGATGCACTGGGGAATAGGGATGGAGTAAAGAATTTCAGGCTCGCTGGAACATCACAAATGAAAAGGCAATCAACTGAGGATGCTGAATTCTTCCTTTGCAAATCATTTGTACATCTTTCAGTGCTTCATACTACAATGGACTTCAGTCCTCTGGCTTCAGGAGGACACACAAGGCAAGGCTGCAGCCTTCCAGGCTGGTCAGGCCCACACAGGCATCCTCAAAACCTCCCAATACAGCAAAAACATTTAAGGTGGATGAATATCTTCAGGCAGAAGAAGAGAAAAGAAAAACCGTGTTTCTCTGTTTGTGGATGACTGAGGAGAAGATGTAGAATGGGTTCAGTAGAAAATCTCCTTCTTAGAGGAGCTTTTTTCCTTTTTTTTTTTTTTTTTTTTCCTGAATTATTACACCATTAGCAAGTCTTCCGTGCGGAGCAGTCCCAGACTTGAGAGCACACTGCTCCTGACACATCTCTGTCTCCAAGGCCAGGCGTGGCACTGACAGCTGTAGGACTTCTCTTCAAGCCATTCCCCAGGGGGACCAGCTACTGAAGCACCAAAAGCCCTGTCTAGAGCTACCTTAAAACTAGGGAGCTTATCTCTGTATTTCAGTGGCGTCTGGTGTTGTACTCTGCCGTAAGCTTTAATTGTTGCTGTTCTGAAGAAAGCCTTTGTTCAATACAACTGCCTACTTCACGATGACATCATCCAAGACTGTGGAAAAAAAAGCACATCCTGGAGTAGTCAGGCATGTGATGATGTATAAATAGCACTGACAGAACAATATTATAAACTCTATCGGTACAGCTGAGATAAAAATAGCAAGTTGCTGATTCATCTAAGATATCAGCTAGAGGGATGGCATGAGGTTCAGCTACAATAAACCTTCTCAGCTAAAAGCATGTTACTTCACCATGAATCAGCTGCTCAGATCTTTCATTCTTTTCAGAAAAGCACCTGCCTCTTCCTGCTTCAGTCCTCCATTACCAAACACATGAAATATAGGGCCTGATTTTATTTCTGCTTCCCCCTTATGCTGAAATATGTTGCAGTCAGAGAGTTCTCTAAGGCTTTATGTACATGTAGGAAAAGCAGAAGCATTCCTGAAACTGCTTGCCAAGTGCTTGGTAACAGCAAGGTTTATGTTATTGTTCACAGCTACGTTTCTACTTTGCCCACCTCTAGAAAAACAAACAAGGGACCATTATTTCAATAAACCTGGAAATGCTGAACCATACTTGCAACACCTCTGAATCTGTTATGACTAGGTGGCTTTCAATAATATACATGCACAGTCAAGTACACATCCACATACAGTGAGCTTTTCAAACCTTTCAGACAGACAAAATGAAACCTCACATGCCAAGCCTAGAAATACAGGAATTAAAGGGATAAAAGAAGCCAAGAGATGGGTGACTTGCTCCTAGGAACATGTCAGCAGCGATTACTTGTGCTGTGTGTCACATGGCCCACAAGTTATGCTCTTGTTTGATTTAAGTATCTGGACCATAACATCAGCCACATTGATGCTATGTCCCCTCTTTACAGCAAGACCCTGGAGGAAAGTACATGGACTACAGTACCAAAAACAAGTCCTAGAGCTGCAAATTCAGGGACAGCTGCTCTTGGGAAGCAGAGTCTTGCACTGCAGCCTGGCTACTTCCAGAGCATGCGTCACAGCAACAACAAGCTGGCTGGTGTAGGATGCTAACTGGCCACAGCCACAGATAAACAGGTAGCTCCAGGAATCCCTCTCTTGTGGCAAATTCTCACCCACAACGTGGCCACCATATTTTTAGACACAATTAAAAGAGATCTTAAATGTTTAACTTTCCATTTTTAACACTACAGCCATATGGCAAAAAGAAGCGCACGTAATAAATGGTAACTTGTAAATAGGACGATTACAAGGTTTCTCTCCCTTCACGTTGGGCAAGCTCCTCTGTAATCAGTACAGCACTGCTCAGTGCATTGACTTGGGCTAATGAGTAGAGCCGGGACACTCACAGCCTGCTTTTTCACCTCCTGCGCGACTGTCTCTCCCCAACAAAGCCTTTTATTGCTTGTGCTTCACCTTGTGATCATTGCATAATGATGACAAAATCTCTAGCAGTGCGGAAGACGACAGGTCACCCTCTACTTGTGAACACCTTCCTGCGGATCTCCACGGACAGTGGGTGACAGAAATAAACTTTCCTCAAATCAATGCAATTGCTTTGCAGTTTATCACCCCTGATTCCACTTACTAGTAACCTATTAAGTTTCTGTGTGCCAGCAACTTAAGTCCACGTTCTGTTCCTCAGCAGCATGACCTTACAGTGCGATCATCACCCACATGAGTATCAACTACATGGACGTGAACATACCAGCCCCATTACAGCAGCTTGCTTTGTGCAAGTGAAGCGCTTTATCTCCTGACTGCATCTTGGTTTGTATCAAAGCTAAGTTGCTTGTTTAGGACCATTAAAATGAGCAAGGCTTATACAATTACAGAACTTTATATAAATTTTTAAAACTTGCAGATGTTGCAATCTGTACATATGGGAATAGCGTCAAATGTTATGGTGACAGAAAAAAAGTTATATTGGCTGGGTTTTAAAAGTAAGGAAGCAGGAAAAAGAAAAATCTCACCCTATTACTATCAAGGAATTACACGTATCTGGTTTTGCACACAACTTTTAGTTAGCAGCTTTGCATTTCTGATAGTGAGTTAATCAGCTAATGTTTTTATGAGCACAAAGCCAATAAAATAGCGTGGGGGGAATGACAACAAAAAGCCCTTATTTGCTTTTGAGGTATTTTTATATTCACTAAATCCTTCCTGCTATGCCCAGAGAAAACCTTTGCTGCACATGAGTTTCAGAGAGCAATGGCAGCAGTGATCCTACATATCTGCCGCTTGTGTCAACATCCTCCTCTGGGGCGAGCAGCGCCGGGAAGAGCACCCTTTGGGATGCCACTGTGCCGCTGTGCAGCACCTCGAAGAATTTGCAGCTCTAGCATTATTTTGGCTGAGGTTGCTGGTCGATCAACATACTGAGGTGCTTTGCGGAGAGCATTTAAAGTGACGCTCAGTGATCTACATAAGCAACATATGTTTTATATTATCAACATCTCCTTTGTATTCCAATTGCATGTCAGTACTGGTAGAACCTACTGATGCTAAGACCAGCTTCAGCTTTGAAGCTCAGGACAATAACAAAATAACCTGCTATTTGTTTATGTTAGTAATAAAATCTACCGCAATTTGATCGTGGCCTTAACAAGAAGGCTAGCCAAAGGAAACCTTCTCAATAAATAGGAGATGAAGGAAGCGGATGCGTTGTCTGTGGATTTTCTAAATCTAGTCCAAGAAGCTGATGGTTATGCTTAAAGTCTTACATTATTTTGGACCCCAGCTTTCCAAAAGATTACTTGGAGGACAAAGAGAGATTGTAGCATTTGCCTCTTCCTAGGATAAAGGTTTCCAGAGATGGAGCAGAGCCAAACACTACAATTGCTGTTTTCCTGAATGCATCAGAAGCAGCCAAGGAGCAAGGGTGGATGCACTGCCCCAGCACGGCAGGCTCTTCTAATCCCTGTCTTCCCTGGGCGTCCCTTCCTGCTTCTCCTCCTGCCCTGCCTCTATTCCTTCTGCCACATGGTCAGCTGTAGGGATTATCCTGTGCCTTGGGGCTGGGAGAATGGGTGCCCTTGTATCGCACTATGAAGCCATCTGGGGGACTGCAGCTGCATGTGCATAATCACCAGTTTACTGATTTTTCTTTTACATATATATGTAAAACATGGCAATGCCACTACTGCTAGAGGCATGCTACATGGGAACAGATCAAGTGTACCTTTTGTATGTAATCAGTCCTTATGCATTAGTCTTGGATTTCTATAAACTAAAGCTCATTTATAGAGCTCACCTAAGCAGGCAATTTAAATTTTTGGCATCTCTTCCCCAATATCTCCACCACTGGTGAATGTGTGAATGTAACGTTGGCTCACCACAGCCTGGCTCGGTGGATTTTTACAAGAGAGCATTCTGATAACACTGTAGACTTACATGTGAGTAAGACTTCTAATATAGCGGCACAATTTATTCCCATTTCCAGTTTAATGGAGCCTTTCTGATTATTTTCACAGCATTGTGTAAGGGTTTTTTTTCCCTGCGGCACAAAAGGGAAAAGTTCATAATGTGTTCCTGAAATGCCTTGTGAAGTTAATGTGACTTATTCTCTGTCATCAAGAGAATGATACTGGAATGAATGGAAGTCAATATTTTTTCTCAAAGTTTCTTAATATTCAGTCCTCATACGGCGTAAGGGAATAAACTCTCAATTACACAAAGGCAAATACAGAGAAATCCATCAAAGTCAATAGAGTTATTCTGGACACCTGAGTAATTTGTCCCTTGGTATGATTCAGTCTCCAAAATCCACTCTGAATGTCCATAACGACTGTTTGCTATTCACTTATATTTTTAGCTCTGTTATAATTCTAATTTTTTCCCTGTTTCACAAATAGCTGGAGTCAGTTTCTTTCAGATGATGCTGTTTCCCCAACTTGGCTTTCCTATGAATAGCCTCCATCATCACTATGCTACTTTTGCTCGAATGTTTCATTTTTAACAATAAACATCTATCCCAGATGCCTTATTTTCAGCTTCATTAAATGTTTTACTAGTTCATCTTGAGTCACGTCAATATTTACCTTGGACATGGTTCCATATCCTTTAGTTTCTAATACCAGAATTCTCCAGACAAGCTTATTGTTCCTGGCTTGACTTCTGCAAGTCATAGCTTAAAACTTTTTTTCACGTACTAAATAAGATGCAAATTCATCCAACTATTTGCTTTGCTGCGTGCTGCCAGCTATGTCTATTCCAAACATCTCTGAACCGATTTACTTCCATTTCTGTGTACACACGGGCCCCCAACATGTACCCAGTTACTCCGAGGTAATTTCAAAGTCATTTAATCACAGCAATTAGCAGAAAAGAAAGCAGAAATCAGATATCAACCTTTTGGGCATATTATCACAAAAGACCGGTTCTACTGACCTTTTGCATCCCAGAGAAGGGGTGTCAGGAAGCCAGGAGGGGTTGCCAGCCCCGGCACCTTTGTGTCGGTCCTCACTGCACAAACTGGGATCCTTTTCTGAGAGATGGGACTGCGTTTCTTCACTTCAGCTCTTTCCCCTGCTCCTGACCAGCAGGACCGACTTGTGCTGAGCTGTGCGCCACACAAAGGTCATTGTGCTGCTTCTTGTACTCACCTACGTTCTGAGCAGGTCAGAACCACCCTTGTAAAACAGCGAGCAGCGGCAGGATGCCACGTTCACCAGACAGGAGGGCAGCAGCAGTGCGGAAATAAGTCTCCAGTAATACCAATAACATAGGTAATGGTAGTAACAAAGAGAGAGGAGAGGTGGTGTTGAGGGTCATACTGGAGCAATACAGAGCCTAGGAGGATGTAAATGCGAGTGGAACCGGTTCTGCCCCTTCGGCAGCTGCGTAAGAGCAACCTCTGGCTTTGGCAAGAGGCTGGCAACAACTGGTGTACAGCAACGACAAGATGTGTAAAGGAAAGCAGACGTGGCCATGGGGAGGAGCAGCGCAAGTGTTGGGGGGATGGTGTTTTAGGGGAGGTAATGGACAGCCAGTCTGTCTGTGTGGGGTCCCAGTGCAAGGGATACCTGAAATAGCCCAGTGTGCTCATCCCCAAGCAGTCCTGAGCTGTTGCCCACAGAGCCATCCAGATCCAGGCTGCTTCTTACTGCTGTAAACATGCTTGCTTGAGAAAAGTTGTTCTAAATACCTACAAGACAACAGGGAACAAAAGTTTGAGAAGTGGAATTTTCTTGATAATTTTCTCAATCTTTACACTAAGTTTACTTCAGGTCTTTTTTCAAAGCAGTAGCACAAAAAAGGTAGTGTGAGGTTTGATATATTTATATTTTATATTCATGTACTGCACTGGAATAAAACATTTTGAATTTTATATTGGATATAAAAAAGCAAAGGTGTCAAGCTTGGAAAGTGCTTTGAAAATAACAAAGGACTTTATGTGGGATTGTTTGAGGTCATTTTATCTGTTGTTCCTGACAGTATTTAAATACCTCCTTTCCGTTTGAAACGCCTTTCGTTGTCACTCACTGAAATCAGTGGTGGAGACTAGCAGGGCAGCTGGGCATGCACCACAAGGGGATACACGAGGAAAGAAGCACTCAGATTTTTGAGATCGCCAAAGCGAATATTATACCCGTGCCATGAACCCACATTTCTCAAGAGGTGTCAATGTGGCCTAGAGAAGCCATGAGCCACGTTCTTGTGAGAGGGGAGACAATTTCACATCATGCCAACTTCCCTGAGCGCGATACTCCTAGGAGCAGGTGAAGGAGATGGCTTTAGATCTCAACCCAGGTGTGCAACAGTATTAAGCAGAAATCCAGGGTATTAAGATGAGTTCACAGTGCAACGATTTCAGCGATTTCAGATACATGGGGCTAGTTCTGAAATACCTTGCTTAGGTGCTTTAGCAATAGCAGCACAAGTAAATAATTTCTGTAGTTAGCCCACATGCCATTGCTAACATCTCAGAAAGAGTACATCTGCACAGAGCAATGAAGCTAATATTTCTGTGTACCCTAGACCACCTCATAGCTTACAGACTCTGTTCCTCTGTGCTTTGACCCAAAAGGGCTGTACAGCCAAGAGGACAATTGAGTTTTGATTTGTTTTTGAAAGAACTTGCTCACCTCTAAAGCAGAGGTGGTCATTTTCCTCTTTTGGTCTAAGTCAGAATCAGAAAAAGAGATGAGTTTGAAACTGGAATATTCAAATTCTCTTCTCTGCCCTATGTCGCCCTGCACATATACTCCAGCAAAAAAAAGCAGCCTGGTACAGAAAGGGAAATGAGACAGGATGAGGGACCACTGTCTCCCAGAAACACATGCAGCCAGAAGATAAAAGGGAATGGTTGAATACTAGATTAAATGCAAGTTTCATGTAAATGATCACTTACAGAGACCTAATAAATGATTCTGTGCAATGCATTGTCAGAGATTTTTCTCTGCCATTTTTGTTTTGCATGTGTATTTAGGAGCTTTTTCCCCTTGGAGGATAGTGTTCAGGTTTTAAAATTCATATTAATCTGTCACTACATTCATCTGTCACTCTGTAAAAGGGCTTCTTTTTTTAATAAAGTGTCTTTTTTTCTTTTTAATGTGTTGCCTTATCAGAATGGAGTATTTAAGGATAAGCCCTTTCAACAGCAGTACTGCATAGGATGGGATGACATGTAGGAAGGCTGCTTTTTGTATAGTATGATCTCTTTTGACTCAAACAACTAATCAGAGTTTTAGAGGTTTTGTATTTACCCTGGCTGGGGACTGGCAAGGGTCTTCACTGCAAACATCTCTGCTCCCAAGGAGAGTCTTTATTTCCAGAGCAAAGGAGGACTCAACCAGAGACAGAGGCTTTGCTGACAGATCCTCAACACTTCTTTCAGGCAAGTGTGCTGGCCCAAAAGCTCTCAGGGTGGAGATTTTTTTGGTTTGTTTTGGGTTTTTTGCTTTTTGTTTTTCCCCATTGGGTCAGGGAGGCTACTCTAAAGAAATTACAAATTGCTCCCCTCAGAGCAAAGGTCTTTGACAGCCTCTGCTGGGTACCATCAGATGTCCTCCCCTCCCCTGTTCTCCATCCCACCTTCCAGCTAGAAGTTACCCCAGGCTGCGCACTGCACCTTACCCACGCTCACCTCCTTGTCTGGGGCAGCTGTGAAAATCCCCCTGTGAAGTTCAGCCTGAGTGTTGACTGAGGCATAGCGATCAGCTCCATCCTTCCACCTCTGCTTGGAATAAGGACAGAGAGGGGACAAGATAGGAAGGCACTGCAAAAAAAAAAAAAAAGATTGCAGAGGATGCCCATCAAATCCTCACATTTCTTGTTGTTGCTGTCCTAGATAGCCACCTGGGCTAACTGCTTGCCCGGGGTCTCACTCAAGTCTGTACATTTGAGCCCCTGTGGCCACAGAGGACACCTTTCTCTTACTGTGTGCTGTCTCGCTGCTTCTTATTCTGAGCTTGCTCTGTCTTGTGACCTAACTAAAAATGGCATCAGATTACTGTGCCGTGATCAGTGTGTTCACTTCCTCTCATTCACTCTGTGCCTGTATACCTTCAATTATTCTTTCCCTCAATTGTTTTTTTTCTTCCCATCAAAATACCTGGAAGCATTCCAATAACTTTTTCCTGCTGCTAAATATGAGCATTTTATTTGCTAACATCCGCTTGAATTTGATCTTGAACAGCATAATGGCTTTACACATAATATTTCACATAGGGCCCATGATTTCAGTGCCGATTGCAAGATAGAGACGTGCTAGTCCCACCTGTCTGTTTGAGTTCTGTTTTCTCCTCAGCTCTGGGAACTTTCACTTCACTTGTCTTCATTCCCACCAGCCATCCTGCATTTGGCCATATGATTGCTTTCCTCCTGGAACAGAGGGGACAGTCATTGAGCCTGCAGGTCATACCTAGATTATCTTTAATCACTAGGCAGCTTCACTGATAGCAATCTCATTTCTTCTTTCAGAATAAGGGAAAAACCCTCCATAAAAAGACAGAGGGTGTGGCGATGCTTCTGAATTGGTCACTGAAAAAAGGTCCAAGGCTCAATTCTTATTATCAGTCTCTCCAGTGGAAACGCAGGCTGACTCCAGTAAAATCAGTGGAGCTGCAATGGTGTAGCTGAGATCCAGATCAAGATAGAGGGTTTGGAATACGCTGCTCTGAGGGTTGTTTTTTTATTGAAGACATCTCATCTCCTGCTTTATGAGTTATTTTGAAGGTTTACTGTATCCAAGAAAGTAGAGCAGGAGTTCAGATTATGAACTTTGATTGCTCATGGTTTATTCAATATTTTTAATAAAGTTTGAAAAGGTTCCCTTCCATCAAAGAATGTCCCCTTTGATTAATCCATTGAATTCGATATTTTCTCCATGGAGAATACAAAGCAGCATACCCCTTTGCCAGTTGTTTACAGGCAGCTTCGCAGCACACAAAAGAACAATTATTTTCTAAGTAAAAGAGCTGTGATCATAAATGCTAATAAATCACTTAATAGTGCAGCATCTTTTTCTTCCTTTAAAAAACACATAATAAGGACATATCAAGCCATTTTTAGTATAATCTGCATACTTTCCAAATAACATATTCAGGGAAACAGAGTCATCTTAAATGGCCTTCTTCACATTTACATCTGTAACAGCTGCAGTAGCAGCTCTGTCAGGCTTGATTTTATTCAGTGTTGCAGGATCAACATAAAATCTAGGCTGAAAATTAAACAGAGTAAATGTCCCCCTGACAGTCAAGAAAATGGTTTTGGTCCAAGAGTATTTCTGACCACAACTCGCTTTCAAAAGCAGCTTTGTCATTTGTGCCTGGCCTAGTCCCAATAAGTGCTATTATGATTTGTTACATTTTCTATAGAACCAGGAGACCATTTATTAGCCCCATGGTATTGTATTGAGCTTCAATTATGTAATAGTCATTATTCTGCTGAATATCCAAAGCTTTGTAAGAAAGTTTTAGTTCTGGAAAGAAACGTACAAGAAACGTTCTCAAATGATTTCGAGAAAGATCAAACTCCCCCTTTTTTGCTAGTTGAAAGAGGAAAGGTCCCTTCTTGATATAAATCATGAATAATTTGAATAGACTTTTTTCTAAAGAAAAACTCCTTTTTCTTTGAAAGCCATTGATAGCTTGGGATTCAAGCAGAAAAGAATAAAAGAAGAAATAATAGTTTCTTCCTAGAAGAGAATGTGATAGGTATGCTTCCAAATTAGCGAGATTTTAATTTATAACCGAGGAGTGTGCGTGCATGTGTGATTTGCCTGCTTGTAAGTGAGGAATGAGGGTCTCTCCCACACGTAGCTTGGAAGAGGAGGGAGCAAGGTAAGCCTTGCTAAGGGCCCCTCTATGCAGTTTTTGCAGCTGACGTAAGCCAAGGATGTGCCCCACCGTCCTGTTTGCTTGTTTAGCTCCCATTAAGGTTCAACAACGCAAACTTGACACCTAATCGAACGCCAACGGCCTTCCATTTCCAACTGGTCTGAGCCATCTGCATCGCCCAGACTTGTTGACAAATCAACTACCATAAAATAACTAGTTTAACTACCATAAAATAATTAGTTAACTAGTTACCTGACATCCATAAAAACCTTTACCTAACTACCATAAAATAACTAATAGTTACCTGACAACATCCTCTTTTTATCATCCCTTAGTGTTTCTTTAAAAAAAACCAACCCAAAACATAGATTTTAAAAAGCACTGACATCAAAATAAAAATTGATCAGCTCCAAGCAATGCTGCCCTTCGCAAGCCATGTTACATGACTGAAGGCTTCAAGCTTCCAGTTCTCAGAGGCTTCTCCAGTTCTCAATTGTGTGAATTTTTCCCTGCTCTCTGTCAACAGCCAGACACTACAGCGCCTGTAACCACCAGCCACCAGGTAAAAGTCAGTCCAGCTGTTGCCTCTGACTTATTTTTTTAAAACTAATAACAAATACACCACACACACAACGCACATACAACATATACATGCAACAGCTGCTCTGCCTCAGAGTAGCAAACCCAATTACTCCCAGGTATTCTCAGGAAATGGAGAAGCAATGTTCCCAAGGCTGACAGATTTCTGAAATGGTCTTTCTTTAAAATATGCTCAGTTTAATTGGTATTTTAGTAAAATGACTCTAGCATTATGCCAGTTGAAGAGAAAGTAGAAAGTAAATCAACAAGCTTTTTTTCGGATAGACTTCAGTATCTCAAACGTTCACAACCAATGAAAATTCGCTACCAAGGTTGCACCCCTATTACTAAAACAACCAATTCAAACACCACTGCTACAACTCGATGTGACTACAGCTGTTGCATAGCAAGCGTATGTATGCTTGCACATATGTTTTCCCCCCGTGAGGCAAAGCAAGAATAAAACAGGTAATAATACATTTTGACCACAAACATGTCATCCCTGCTTATTTTTGCAGTATAAATGAGTCATAGATGGATCAGATGCATTTGCATTTCATTCACTAATTCCACTCAGAGCAGCATTTAAGTGTCCTTATTTTTCACAAGAAGAGGAAAGAAGTTGGATGCCCAGTTTATCTTAAAAAATGTGAATTGAAGTAAAACACATTTGCAAGTTGCACATTTATTGGATCAAGTGAAATAAGGCATCAAGCCAGAATCTGATCTTGTTTGCCACTATGTAAACGATGAGTAAGTCTGCTAGGGTCAACAGAGCAGTGGCGGAGTCACATGAGTCACAGCACACTGCTCTTCGGAAAGATTTCTCCATGGCTAAATATACTATTACAGTTGCTTCAAGAAAAGCTCTGCGTCAAGTCCTAATAAATGCTGGCAGTGATGCTGAGCTCTGAGCAGTCATAAAGCCAAAAGGATGAACAGGAATTAACAAGTGGCCTTAAAAACCTACTGAAGAGAATGGAAGTTTTGTCCGCACAAGAACTGAAGAATCAGAACTTTGGTAATGAAAATCATGACCTAATTTTTCCACCACCCACATTTAGCCACCTTTCAAATGGGTCTGGGGGGGGAAAAAAAGCAGAAAAGGAAACAGAATTTTCTTCAGGATCAAAGTACAGAAAATACCACTAAACTCAATAGACTAAGTTTGTACAAGTTACCACTTAATGACGCGACAACACGGAGTTTGTTTCACTATAACTTTAACCAGGCTTGTCCCAATAAATGACGTCTTGCTCCTCCCACGGGAATGCATTAAACAACCCTACTGTTATCAGTGAACAGGAACAGCCACACCGACAGAAGCCAATCCAACACCCCATCCCTGTGATCCAGGAAAACGGTAATTCTAATAAATACCCTTTATATCTCCATCTGATACACACAGTGCTGAATCTGGAAAAATGAGAGCTCAGTAAACCGTAAAAGAGATGCCCTTTGGTCTTGTCTTTTTTCAGTGGGGTCATAATTTAGTGCTATTACAACAACAGTTTTAGGTAACTAAAATTGCTTATCAAATGTAGGTTTGCATTCCCTATCAACAGAGTACTGAATTAGAAGAGATTTCATAATTCCTTATGAATATCTCTCCTACCTAGTCTTTCCACTGGAAGCCTGATTAAATGAGTATTATTTCTTCTTAAGTGGTTTTACAGGTCATTTATCTTCGATTTATGAGTATCAACCTACTTTAGAAGGTATTAGATAGCTTTAACGTTTGACACGTATTCTCTAAATCATTTACAGTGCTCTCCATTTGCACTAGACGATCAGTAATCTTCTCAATATTAGGTTTTATTGACAATGCACCATACAGAGTTCTTATTATATGGTAATGATTTAAGATAGGTGCAAGATTGGGAAATAATAAATCCAAAAGCTCATTTTTGATTGTTGACACAGAGCTGAGGAATAATGTGCATCCATCTAAATCACTCTATTTCTCAATAACGTAACACACATACATGTTTAACCTGTTAGGAGCACAGTGCAGAGATGTGCAAACAGATCCTAATTCCTGCTTTGAGACTGGCAGACTCACGCTTAAAGCTCTGTATTTACTCAGAGACAACCACCAGTGGATGCGAGACTCCCCCATCGCGTGGACGCACCCACACCCAGCTTACACCGCGCGGTGGGTGTGGGTAATGGTGCGGTGGGGGGAGCAGGGGGCTCAGCCCGGGCCTCCTCGATCATGCCTCCCTCCACCCGGCTCATTGCTGGCTGCTGCTGGTGCCCAAGCCTGACAGCCTCAAGCAGCCCAAGCACACCTCTGTTATACTTGAGTCACGCCAAGGTAAATATGCCTATCAAGAAGCATTTTGCCTGAGTAAGGAGTTAGTAAGGCTTAAAAATCAGCCCCATAATTTATATTTGGGAGACTGTATCAAGAGCTGTCATTTATAACAAAGACATACTTTCATGTAGCCCTACACAATAATAATTTCACAGAAATATTGGCATTGATAGTAATTGAATTCAATTGAATAATTGATTCGACTGCTTCAATAGATCAGCCCCCATATCTACATTACTCACAGAAAATTAGAGTAGAAGAAAAAAAAATTAAAGCAAGAGCCTTTGGTAGCAAATGAACATCTCTCCACTGAGTTCCACAGAACTAAAGTCTCATCTGCAGCCCTGTAATCCAAAGGTATGTCTTTGAAACGCAGTCAAGAGATCTGTATCAGTCCTGCTTTTATAGTATGTCATTGGAAATGGTTTCTGGGGCATCGGAGCTGCATGAACTGGCAATTTGTTAGGTTGAAACGTGACATTTCAAAAAAAGGCTAGAATGATCTCAGAGCAAAACCAACACAAAATCTGAATCCTGCTGTTATCCCAACAGCCACCTAGTAAGAAAACTCCAGTGCAAAATTGGTGTTAGCAGCAAAATTGTCCTGTGACAATTAACACATGACTAATTGTGAATAGCAGGGAAGTATGGTAAAGAGGTGGCTTTCTCTCACCTTGCTCATTCAGAAAACAAACAACCCCCAAATCCTTACTCAGGCTAGAGGCTTGGCAGGCTCACTCAGCTGCCTACAAATGATTTAATAGCACAGGAACTGGTGCCACTAAACGTTGAGAACTCCGAACTCCAATCAAAATAAAACATCTTGTTCAAAGCAACTCAGTAAGCATCGCTGTTACCTTGTCTTACTTCAGTAAAACCAGGCACAGATTTGCTGGGAGAAGCGGGACACCCCCCCCCCACACACACACACCCACCCACCCCACCAGGGCACGGAATCTTCCCCAAATTAGCACTCCCCAGCACCGTATGCACACTTCTGGCCTGGACACGAGGGAGCACCTGCAGACCCCCAACCTAATAACACATTAGCAGGCAATTTACTAAAGTACTGTGAAATAGCAGAATTATCACAAGTTCCATTTTCCTATTAATGGAGCTAACTGCATTCTGCAATGCAGTATCTACATTTTTGTAAGCTTGTTTCATTCACTCAGTTCCTAAATCAGCAAAAGTTAGCAATCTTCAACATCTCTCAGTGATGAGTGAAATTTCTTTTACTACTGTGAAGAAGGGAGGAGGTCAAGAAGGCTTGGGAAAATTTGTTAGTATGATCTGTAATATGAATTTGGCAGAAAGAAATTGAGAACATTTCTTTGGAAAACAATCAAAGGGCAAAGTTTTCCTCTTGGAGTTGGATGGTAATTCATGACTTATACGCTCCAAAGAAACTTGCTACTCCGATGATTAGGATAGCAAAATATTCACTGTCTGCCTGACAGACCAAAGATGGTAATTTTTCCTCCCTTTGTCAGTATCTTTCTGTTCAGGCAGGGCCATGAGTGTGTCCCTCAACACACAGATAAAGATTGACTGATGCATCTCTGCTCAGGAAGATTATAATCTAAGTTAGATATGGCACAAAAAGAAATGACAAAAAGTAACAGAGCAGGTGGCAGAAATTTAGGCTCAGTCTTGTGGAGAACGACACATGCTTTCTCTTACCTGGATCTCAGTTGCTCCTGGTGTACATGAAAAGTCAGCGTCTTCGTGGTTAACCACTTACACCACCTCGACACACACAAGCGACCAATAAAACTGAGGACCTTGAGAGCCTCTGAGATGAGTAATCTTGAGCCTCCTGTATCTGTTCCAGCTGGGGTTAATCAACAACACAAAATTAAAGTGTGAAACTTCTTGCTATGGAATAGTATGGTGGCTAGGAATACAACTGAGTTCAAACAAGGACTAGACAAATCCATGGAGGAGATGTCCTTTGATTTCAAACCACTGTTGGGTCTGGGCACATACTTTGGCTCCACAAGTTTCTAAAGCACTGATCAATGGAAGGGTATGCCTTCACACGGTGATCACTCTCAGGGTGCCCCGTTCCTATACTCTTCCCTAAGCATCTCCCACAGCCAATGCCAAAGGAGGGACCCTGGGACACTTGGATCCTGCTCTGTTCAGACATGACATTTCTTACACTATAACCAATGCAATCATAAAACCAGACTGTTTAGACATGCAAATTGTGTTGGCTGGAGTTTAAGAGATGTAAGATTCAAATTTTAAAAAGTGTTGTATGAGAGATTTTCAGAAAGAGTTAAAAAAAGATAAATGAAACTCTGAAATATTCATATAGACTTACTTCAGTGGAGGGAGGCAAAATCCCGAGGCCTTCTTTGCAGCCACTGGAGGAACTGGCTCATCTAGAAGGTGCTTCAGAGCATCCTGCAGAGGCTCCCACCATGAATCACCATCCACATCAGCATCCCAAACTGATACAGCTCCAGTAGCCTTTTTCCAGGAACAGAGAAGGACTATACTCGTTTTAGGTGAATAGCTTTTATGGACCATTTTTCCTCATAGCCTCAAAACAATCTCCTCCTGTCAGGCCACAGGTCTTGCTTCCCCTACTTCACCTGGCCAGGGTGCTTGTAGCAACTCCTCTTTTCCTTTTTTATTCTTTGAATCAGCTACATGAATATGGAAAATACATACAACTATGAGCAGGCCTAGGCAACACTGAGTGCAGAATTCTACAGGAACACAAACCTCACGTTTAATGCAATCTTTGTTGCGACAGTGACAGTGCAAGCATTGAAGTAGTGGGCTAGTAAGTCAACTATGTAAAAAGTCAGGTTGTTTCTACCCTGGAAATATTTTACATTCTGTTCTTTCTGCAGTATTACTAATTCCAAGTTCTGTTTAATGCTCTGCATCTGAATGGGACTCTCAATTACATGAGTCACTGCAACTATCCTTTGATTTTTTTTTCCTTTTTTTTGGTCACGCATGTGTAATCTGAATCCTCAACTGCTGGGGCCCAAAGCTTGCTCTGCACACTCAAAGTGCTACAACAAAACAGGCTGAAATGTTACATTCAGTTTCGAGTTGCTCATGGCAAGCAATGCTGCCCGCGTCTTTTGTCACTGCTGTCACTTCCTTGTGAACTGTGGCAGAGGAGTGAAGGTGGTTTCACCTTGAACACAACCCCTCCCTAGACTGCTCCCGAACAGAAGGACTATGTGGTTGCACATTGTAGCAGGTATAACAGCATCCTAAGATGAGGGAGGAGGGAGAGAAAAGAGGGTGAATTGTCCAGTTACCTGCAGTATCTCTTGTTGCTGCACGCCACGCCATGCTGACCAGTGCTAATAAGAGTACAAACACCCCTTTCACACCCCAGTAAATCTATAGGTGTTAGCTATGAATTCTTTACTAGCCTTGCCATGTATGTAACCCATGTTAAAGTTCTCTTCTACACACTTCTGGGTTAGCCCAAGATCTATGCTCTGGAGGCTTTTCAACTAAGTACAATATGTACACCTGGATAAATGCGTTTTGATGGTCAACTGAATCATGTGCTTAAGAGTCCAATTTAAATGGACCAATGCACACATTTTGTGGTCAGGTTGGCAGTGTAGGTTATTGAAGAAAATGTCTTTTTCTCACTTGTGAAAGCTGAATTTGAAGCCTACGCACAGTAGCTTTTCTGGGAAAGCAAATTTTCTAGGAATGCCAGTTACAATTTTAGGAAGGAAACAATGTGGTAATTTTCAAATTCAAATCAAG
Source organism: Phoenicopterus ruber ruber (assembly GCA_009819775.1). NCBI lineage: Eukaryota > Metazoa > Chordata > Aves > Phoenicopteriformes > Phoenicopteridae > Phoenicopterus > Phoenicopterus ruber. The sequence continues at coordinate 7,328,650 of CM020221.1, forward strand.
TTTTGGCGCAGAAGAAGAGAAGCAAGGCTCGAGAAGAAAAGGTCATGCCAAACAACTATGAAACAGGTACAAAAATGTTTTCTCTTTTTGTCTCCTTTCCCATCTTTTTCGAGCCAGTTTCTTACTAGAAAAACTGCTTTCCATCTCTTCTAAACTTCCATCACTCTGTCAGAATAATGCAGGAAAGCACTGCCTGAAAATAGAGCTTTTCTTTTACTAGAGGATAATTACTAATTGTTCACTGTCTCATTATAAAATCCTAGTGAAGACCAGGATTTTACCATTAAGATGTTAAAAAGCATCAATATTATACCTTATATAGGAAAAACTATAGTGTTTCACCTGTCTTCTGTCCCCTGGAAAACCACCACTTCTCTGGCAGACAAGGTAGAACATAACACCTCTTTCCTTCCTTTCTACAAGATCTGTCTGATTTAAATTGAGAGCTCTGTAGGGTGGGAACCTGTTAGGAACTACGTTACGTATGTGTATTGTAAAGACTATGTTACATCAACAGTATTGGGGGAAAAAAAAAACCCACAAGATTGTTATACCAAAGCCTCAACTGTAGGGCCCAGGAATGACAGTATAATTATTTTTAGAGATGACTATAGCAGTAACTCAACATGACACGAGAGACCTGAGAAACAGCAAGCCTGATTTAAACCAATGGAAAAGCCAGGAATGCAGAATGGAGACTGTTCTTAATGCACCATATTGCATCTGAACATTTTGTTCCTACCCATCTATCCAAAGCATGACGTTTTGCATTTCATATTAACATTCTGAAGACATTAAAGGATTCTTCAATTTGATGTTCATATGCTGTGTCAGAACATGCACTCTGACTGCTTAGAGAGATGTTATGTCTACCTTTTTTACTCATCTTCCCTCCTTCAGCCTCCTAACCATCCTCCCTCCCACTCCCAAAAAAATCCCTGGGGCTATTTTTATTGGTAGCGTTATTTAGTTCAGTGGGAAGATAGCTACAAATACAGTTTGTGGGATTTGAACTTCACTTTGGATTTCTGCAATGCCTCAGCTGTTATGCATATGTACTAAGACTGAATGCTAACAAATCATTGCAGTAATACTTGATGTTCACATACAATTTCTCATCTTCAAAGCACTTTAAAATTTCCCAGAGGTTCTGCAAAATCTGGGAGAGGGAGGAAGAGATATGGGCAAAAGCCTTTGTTTAGCATTGGTCTTAACATAAATCATAGTTAGTCCCTTTCTGCCTAGCGCTATAGCAGGAATGTTGTAGTCTTCAGATTTAAGTCTGAAGTGCTAAACAATGCTAAATTGCCAATAACACATTTTCACTAAAAAGTATTTAAAATACTCTTTTTTTTTTTCATATGGACAGCTCTCTTCAGAAGTTCTGTTCTCACCTTTGAGTTCAAACCTAGAAAAACTTGTGACATTAGCATAATGTGTTGGGAGATGAATTTATGTATCAAAATAAAGGACATTTTGATTTCAGAAAGTTTTGATAACAAAAAATCATATTTCAAAGTAATAAAACAACAAAGAACATAACCAGGAATCTCAACAATCTTAAAAGATTAAAATATTGTCAAAAGTTTTTTTTGAAAGGTAAAACTAATAATTCTTCATGAATTCCTTCAGTGTTCAAAGCAGAACAGTTAGCTTTTAATAGCTGAAAGGAAGCTCTCACTAATTTGCTGGCCAGCGCTGGAAAGAGCAATCAAGAAAACTTGGAAGTGAATCCTTACAGAGCTTACTTCTCCTGATCACGTACCAGGGGAAGAATTTTTCTCAACGCATGAGACCAAGTAAAATATTCTGCCCACTTAAAATTTCAAACCACTGCTTTACAAGAGCTCTGTGCCCACATCTGACGTGCACTGTAAAGAGTACGTCCAGGCCCTTGGCACCCACAGGCAGCTACTGGATGCTGTCTCCAGCAGCTGAAGAGCGGGCAGGCAATGCCCTCTTCTGGCTGCGTGCTCGCTCCCAGCACCAGCCCGGAGCACGCCCCTGCGAGTCAGGCAGCGCCAAACAAGACCTTTTAGGAAAACTATTTCAAGCCATTTTCTTTTTTTGACTAGGCTGAGTCAGGCTTGCAAACGTCTTTCGTTATCACCATAAAAAATGGGGATGAAATGAAACAAAGCCCAACTTTTTACTTAGTGGGAAACAAATATGAAATTGTAATGAATAAAACATTCTATTTCTCAAATATTCCACTAAACGTGTAATCCAATCCAGCCTTTACGCTTGAAAGCATGACTTGTAGTCAACATGCTTTCTAGGGCACAGAGTTCTGTAACACAACAATTAGTACAGGCTATGGTTTTGAAACATAGACGTTAAACCGGTTCTTCTGAGGTCATTTATTTGGTTAGGTTCCTTTTGAGTTTGAAACATTTCTTTAATGTCTGACAAAATATGGAAACACTCTCAGATGAAAGGTTACATGCATTCCAGAAAAAATTCCACTGAAATCAAAAGGAACTCTTCTTGGGAATACTGTAAAAGAGCAAACTCTTCATTTACACAATTTTAATATGGTGGAAATAAAGAAGTGTAAGATATTAGATTTGTTTTAAAGCTTAGGAAGTAATTTAAAATGAAATAACATACATATTATTAATGAATAACTACAGAGAAAAGTGTGTAATTACATGTTAATTAAATTCTCTCCTTATTATATCTGCAGTGCCTCAAAATGATGTTTTCTCTCTATGTATTCTCCTTCTAGCAAAATTTCCTGAAAAAAACCATAGGTGTAAAGCAGAAACTGTTAAATATTTTACAGCTGGAGAAAGGAAAGAGAATGAAACTACAGCGATTTTTTTTAAAATTAGGATTTCTATTCAGAAATAAACTGAACTTCAACATGTTTCAATTACATATCCTTCTGTTTATAATCTTCTACTTAAGTCTAAACTAAATAACAACACTGGCAGAACACAGTAAATTTGAGGAACTGGGATGAACTATTTCTAGGTAAATGTTAACAGAACCATTTTCCTTTATACAAAAATAATTACGTTCAGGCAGGGAGCCAGTCTTCCGTGCGTGCCATCCCCTACTGTCCAATTTCTGTAAAATTCAACATCACCTTTCTTATCTGGCTATTTAGGACTTTTTAATTATTCTGTTCTCAAAGTATAAGCTGCTTCTTGCATTTCCAGCTTTTCATTTATCTCTGCCTGTAAAGAAAATCAGAAGAAAAAAGTGGTTATGATGGAGCTATCTTAGGCTGCACATTGTCTTTGTGGTTTTGACACACTGTAGTGCAGTAAGACAGACATTATCCTACACACCTTCCTGTTTTGCAGACATAACAGTGTTTCAGTCTGTACTTACGTGATAACACTTTATCATATTACTGTGCACAATTCCGATGTACAGTATGACTGCCATGAACAGGAAGTGATCTGGGACAGCCATTTCTCATGTAACCTTGTCTTGGGAGATAGGCTAATTTGCCTGTATTCTCAGACAGCCTTTACCAATAAACACCAAATCAGAAAAACTGCTTTGGGATTTGGTTGTTGCCACTGTTTTCCTTTGCTGCAGATGTTTGTTCTCTGGTGTAATACGTTTTATTGAAACATTGCTGGAATTAGAAAGCATTACTGAAAATGAACAATAAAAAAAACATATTTCTGTGATGTTGCTTGTCTGTCTTAATTACAAACACAATTATGAATGTGTATCTCATTCTGGAAATCCAGACTGCTGTAGACATTGAGTGTTTAATTTACAACATCACATTTGTGGGGAAGGTACAAGGGTTGTGACATATTTTAGTGAAATCTTTGGCAGTGATAATGTGTAGCAATCTAATTCTATAGCATTTGGCAATGTGGGGTCACTGGAAAAAAGGCCACAAATACTGCAGGTTTATGGGGAATTTATGTATATTTCTCAATATCAGCATTCATCACGGCAAAAATACATGAGAAGTGGAAGGAGTACAATGACAGTCTTTCCAAGAGTCGCAAAGTTTTGTTCAAACAACTGGAACAGGCTCAAAGGTCCTTTACAGACTCCACATAAACTGATGTGAAACTTAAGAGTTACATTCTTAATGTACTTCATGTAATTTTGATAAAGTGAATGGATTTGGCCCAGAAAAGCTTGCAGTAACTTGCCATTTTAGGAACTTTTTGGCTTGCCAGTCCTAGAAATCCCTACTAGTGCTAGACCACAACCTATCAACGGATAACCACAGCTAAAATGTTTTCAAAGTTCTCAGTAGCTCAGATTAGCATCAAAAAGCTGGAATTTCTATCTCAACTTTGTACCTTTAGAGATGGCCTTCACCATATTCAATCCATCCTCAAGTATCAACAAATATGTCCCTATCCCTTTACATTACATGCATCCTTTGCCGCTTTGCTGGGGAACACTGATCCTCCAGTCTAATCCTCTCCCTGCCACCCCAGCTGCCTTTTCTTCTCCAGTTTTTATATCCCTGTCTCCGATTCTACCTTCAGTGAAAACCAGCTGCCACCATACTCACTATGGCTGCTGTTGTGATCATTGAGTGTCAGCACTGTGATTTCAGACTAAAAGTTTTTCTAGACTCAACTAGAGCAAGAGATGCCTCAAGTCCCCTGGAGAAGTAACGCAGATTGTGAAATCACAGTTCACACATAACAACAAAGTGGTATGAGTTTGACCATGTATCAGGTAAAAATCTAATGATAAGATTACCTCAGAGGTCAACAAACTGAGAAATCAGGTGACACATTGGTGGAGGACTTTTAAAAACTAAAAGGAAATTATTTTTTGTGTATATAACCAGAGTTGCAAAAGAAGAAGAAAAAAAGGCATTTTTCTAATATGTGCAGTTTTTGTAAAGAAAAAAAACCTCTTAGCACTGATGCTAATGAAATCAAGGTCAAGTGAAAACCAAGCATTTCATTTTTTCTGTAGGCAGGGACAGGAATAAGACAACATAGGCCAGGTTCCCTCCTGTTTCTAAAGACATGTTGAAATGGAATACCAAATCAAATAGGTAGATCTAATGATGACATCATTATTCCAATTTATATTCCCCATTCATACATAACCCATGTAAAGCAATTTGTCAATATCACACTATTTTCAGACAATATTAGGTATTTAATAAACTGCTGCTTGGTCAACAGTGTCCAATGTACTGCATCAAAAGTTTAAAGTGCCTAATGCCACCTGGTTGTTGCAAACAAGACCAAATTCCATCAGTTCCGGGATGGAACTGAGTTCTAGCTGGTTTGCTTTCAATAATTTCATATGCTTGAGGGAGCAGTTTACAAAATAACAATGATCTACTCTGCTGGCTTTCCACATGTTTCAATTTATAGACCTCCCTGCAGAGCAGCAGATTACCCTACAACAAATTTACGTCCATTGACAATAGCTTCCTTCCCTTTCATGAACCTCATAGAAAGAACTCATGGACTCCTCAGAGTCTGCAGACCACATACTGGAACCTGATCTGTTCCATTAAGACAGCTCTTCTAAAGCTATGCACCTACCAAATGAAGTCTAGAATTGGCATAAATGTGTTATTTCTTACACAGATTGAAGGATGTGTAACATAGATGCATCTAACAATTTATATGAAGCAGACATTGCATATGCTCCATCACAGCAGCTGATCCTGAACCCCTGAAAAGGAATTTTATCACTGACATCATTGAGAGTAGGATTCGGCCCATGTTTCTTAACACATAGTAATGCTGAAGATATATGTTGTTATATTACTGAATATTTTTTATCTTATCACATGTAAGCTGACTAAACTAGGAGTTATTTATAGAGGCTAATTCACATTTTTACAGCATATGGACGTGCTTTTTGCCAGCTTTAGCACGAATACAGTTTATATTCATTAAGGCTGAGCTAGCTAATTAACCATAGACAGACTTAGTGAATAACTTTCTAGTAATAGTACCTCAAGGTTGCCAACAATTTCATTTGGGATTTCACCCACTGCAGACTTCTGATCTTCAGCAGTGACATCAGCCACAGCATCTGCCTCAAAGGACTCTACCTCTGGACAGGGTTCTTCCAGGTAACCCTCTTGAGCAGACCCCTAGCAGCAACCAACCACAAGACATACGTGAGTTAGAACATCCTCCTGCTCTCTATCAGACCAGTGTCAGCACAAAAACATGCAACAATGTTTTTGAGAACTCCTGCTCTAACAGAGACCGTCAGCTTCTGTCTTTCACTGCCCAGGCCAGGCAGATCCTGAGGTTATGAAGTTGCATGGGGCGAGAGCCCAGAGGTGCTGACTCAAATGTCCTCTGTTGACTGATTAATGCATTAAAAGCAATTTCATTCAATCTTAGAAGAGAATGCACGCTATATTCTGGGGAATAAATATCATTAGTGACTGGGCTTCAATGGGAATAAATGAGGTAGGAGACTCATAGAAAAATAGCTTTTTTTAAAAAAAAAAAAGGAACAAAACTCTATACCTTAGATTCTGTCTCTGCAGCTATTGGTGATATTATGAGTGACGAATAGATATCCGAAGGTATGCCGTCTTGCAGCAGCGCAGGGAAGGGGGGAACAGCAGGTTGGGGAAGTTCAATCACATACTGGCAGTATTATGAAAAAAAAAAAAGGGAGAAAAAGAAAAAAAGTAATTCAGGTTTAATTATTGCTCAGAGGTTTATTGCAGATTTTCTTAAATGGAAATGAAATGGCTGGCAAACAACAAAAAACAATACCTTTTTTGTTACTATCCAGGTGCTCAGAACTGGAAAGCATACTATAAATGATTATAGATCAGCTTTAATTTCTAGCTGCATCTCAAGGGGCCCTCTTTATAATACTCTGAAAGAACAGATGATTTTCATAATTTCATAACACTACAGCTTCTTACTCATGTGGATAATTAAGTTTAGAAAACAGAGCTTGGGTAACATGCAGTCTTCCCAATGCAAATTTGTCACTTCTGAACAGGGATGTTGTTGCATTTTGGAATTAAAGGGCCCTGCTGACCACTAGGATATTCTTTCAAAGGAGTCAGCTGGAGTAAAGTTGTAGTGACACTGCATCAAATAAGGCCCTAAGAAAAATATTTTAATATGTGACTATAATTTAAGAATTGCTAACAGTCCAAGTTTTGCTGCTTCATCAACTTTCTGCCATTTCTCTTTCCTGTGAACATGGGAACCACACTGGTATTCTGCTGGCGTGTGAACTGTGGCTCCAGGAATGCTCTGACAAGGAAATGGCTTCCCCCCCCTAGAATAGCTGGATGCAGCACTTAGTCCTTGCTCGGGCTCTGGCGAGTGATGCAGAAGGTGGCCCTGCGTCCTCTAAAGGGACAAGGTTTTGTGTTGTTGTTTTAAAACACGGATGACAGAACATACATGCCAAATAGAGTGACAAAAGGCATTTTTGAACAAGCAAGGAACAGGGTATAATACTAAAATAGTATGTTTGGGGCCTCTACAACAGGAAGTGCCCACCAAGAAAACCAGGCAGATGTTCCAGTTCTGAGTCAGCTATTACAAACATGATTTTGCTTGGATGGCGTAAGTCAACTACATTAATTCACATCAGGGTAACTGCAGCTCCCATAAATTAATTTCCTCATACCTTGGAAATCATAGCTAGGTTGATACTTGGTTTATTTAGTTAACTTGCTACCGTTAAACATGCTGAAAATATTAAAAGTTCTATACGTTTGCAAAAGTGGTAGCAAAAATTGAAAATAAACAATGAGTCCTAGCCATTGTACTTTATTGCATTAAAAATCTCTTTTGTAGTCCTAAAAGCTTTTCAGAAGTTATGTTTGGACTCTGCCATTATCTTCAAGATTCCCTGTTGTGCGTGAGCTCGCTAAAAAAGTCAGACAGTATTACCCCATGTTTATAAGAATCCAAAAGGCTGACAGAAAGATTTCCAGAATTTAAGTGAGGAGAAAACCAGATTTTATAGAAGCATTTTCCTGTATCACTTGTGACTCAAATTTTACAGCACTGTGCTAGTGCCTACAGACTCACAAAAGGAACAGTCAGAAAGTTTAGTTTTTGCATCAAAATGAAAAAGCCTTAGGTTGAGCTAAGTGTTATTCTTTCTAAAATAAAAAGAAGCTTTGTTTTCAAATTCTATTTTTTTTAAACTAGAGCTCTTTTGATTTAGCAAATATTTCCATTTTCTCTGATTTCTTACCTTACATTTTCTTATTAAAAATATTAGCTGAACTGGATGAGAATTCACAATTACTTTCTGCTTCTTTAACATTTTTTGGTTAGTTAGTTAACTATTAACTCAAAATTTTTCTTTATTTAGATTAAATCATTATTCCATTTATTCCCTCCAGTCCAAATTTCAAAAACTGAAATAATGTAAAAAACTACACTGGGCTTTTCAAATCAATTCCTGGCTGATCAAATACATTTTTGGAGCATGGATAAGATGTTCAGAGGTTCTGTTTTAGAATAATATTTTTACTTCACTGCGTCCTTTTAAAGAGAGCCATTCTTTACTCATCTGTTCCGCGTCTAATAATAACCCTTGGATCATTAAGAAATAACTAAATTACAGCAGAACTAGTCTCTTTAATGAGCCATAATAGTCTCAACATTCAGCCAAAAGTTTTTTTAAAAGGCTGTGAAACTTCAATGTAGAATATGAAGCATTTTGTTTAGTAAGAGTAAGTTTATGAGCAGTACTACAGTTTACAGCCAAAATATAGTGACCTAAAAATGCCATTCTGCATTGCTCCTTCCTATACATTGTGTCCTTAACAAGTCCCGGGGAAAATTAGAACGAATGAATTGTGGCGAGAGCCTGAAGCCAACAAACGTATTTAAATGAATCCTTCTGATGCAATACTTTCCTTTAAAAAATACAATTAAGTCTTTGTATTTCCTTTGAACAAAACCTCATGTTTAATAGCACCAATGGCTCTGTAGTAAAATCTATTTTAAAACAGAGAAGGAGACACAGTAAGTTTTATACAGTTACAGTGGCTTTAAAAAATGTTGCTAGTTTCTGAAGTCTGAGTAAATTTATGGTGAATTACTTCCACTGACCTACATTAAAAAATTCATCCTCCTTTTTTTAAATCCTGAAGATTTGTCATTATGTGAGCGTTATTCACTATGACAAAGATGTATTACTCAAAGTGTCCTCTTGAATCAATATAACTATCGAAATGTGAGAAACAGTTTGGCAAGATGATAATGCTTTAAAATTAATTGGCAATATTTTCCTGCACATTGCAGCCCAATGGGTCCATGAGAATTCAAACATAAAGAAATCGTAAGGCAGTTGCACAAATGCAGAGGGCATATCAGTGTCAGCTGCAGATAAAAGGATGCTCTGAAAGAGACTGGAGGGAGCAGAAGTTAAATGCAATACTCTTACTAATTCCTAGGTGCAATGGGGTGCCAAAAAGCCACTTGAATCTGGACAAGTTAGAGCAGGCTAGAGGCTGCTCTAACATTCAGCAGAGGTTACCGTGGGAAATATCATTCAGTGTCACCCTTACTTTCCCACCCCAGTTACATCAAGTCTCAGCGTAGTCACAGCTGAGGACTGTAGCTGGTGTTCAAACATTGCTCTCACTGTACAGCCCCGTGCCACAATTTTTCTCTCGAATCCTTTCTAGTAAAAGAACGCATAAAGAGAGGTAAGTATAAAAAGTGTCATGTTGTTCTGTACGTAAACCCACATACTTTTCTTGTTGTTGAGAGCTAGCAAATTACCTTTTCACAAATGTAGGCAGAGCAAAGACAATAAAATAGTATACAGGAAAATTTCTAAAACAGAATAATGGCAGGAAAGAAGACTGGTAAAGCGTTCTAATAAATGAGTTCCACAGATGTGGTAGTTATTATAAAATTAGCTTTGCATAACTTACCAATATACCATTACATTTTCCCCCAGATGTTATCTGTTACTTAAATTAATTTTGCTTAAGTTACTATTATTGCAGATTTTATCCACACTGTATTTTATTATTTAAGTTTCTGTGGCATAAAACAAGCCCTGGCTGATAGCATTACTTTTAATAATATATGTAAGAGGTTTTAGTATTATACAAATGGCTGCTGGGTATATCTTAATAGTCATAGCACAGAACGTCTGCTCTCGAAATATTATGTAGATTAAAACCAGCTATTTACTTACACTCTAATTCAAGTCATTGGAAAGGTTTGCAGTATTTATGTATGTGGTATGAAGGCAAACAATCTACTCGGGGAATAAATATCAGAGTTTGGAAATTAGCAAAGCTAAGGTCAAGGTCAGTTTGGATTTACTGACATACTTGCTGAAAATTAGAATTTATAGTTTATGCTTACTTATTTCATAAACGAGAAAAGCGACTGAGGGGGTGGTGTATTTTCCTCTTTGATACAAGGCTTTTGTATCATAGAAATATTTTAAACCCACCTTTTCAGCTTAATATTATCTGAAATTCTGTACTCCTCTCCAGAGAGTCTTAACATAAATTCTCTGTAGCTAATCTTACCAAACATAGGAAAATAATTATTTATAAGGATTGGAAAAAATATCTCACATTCAGCATGGACCATTTCTAAAGCCTTGTAACATCTTTCAAAGCCTTTCAATGGATATGGATTTGATTTTATATGAATGACAGATGCATTTAAAAAAGGGTGTTCTTTGTGTGTTATTCTCTATATTCATATCATCTGTGTAGTTTCTAATTGTATGCTGTAGGACCTTATGCTACCAGAGACCTGCACAGACTTCTCTCTTACATATGATCATGTGTGAGATTTGCTATGAACCAAAATATTTAATAGAGGATTTACATTAGTTTGCCATTCAGGCTAAGCATGCCCAGCTGCACACCTACAAATGCGCTGAATTTCAGCTGCTGAATAAAAGGCATTTACAAGACACGGTTTGTTAGATGCCTGTATTTCATGTGGTTGAATTTGAATGAATAACGAATGTACAGAGATGCACTGTCTCACACTGACTCAAATCAGCCTGCCTTTGTTTTTTTTTCCCCTCTTTAACCTGCCAGCATACGCAAACACAACAAATCCACCCTACTTGCCTTCTGAGGCATCGCCCACCAGTGTTCTCACAGGTGAGGAGGTTTCTGGGAGGCTGCTCCTAACTCTACAAATACATTTGCCATCCTATTTTGCAGCAATGCTATACAGAAGATCCAAAGGACCGAAGGATATTATGAAGCACTCAAAAACTTAATCCAGATATATGATCTGTGCAGTATGACTAAGATGGCAGAGCTTCCTTCTGAACGCCTTCACTGTACATGTTTCTATTAATATTTAAAGTAGAATTAAGATCAATGAGGGACTAAACTTGGCCTCTGAAGTATGTTCCCCAGTTGCTAATGATGCACATGGAAATTCTGTGTGCATGTTCCTGGGCAGTTTTCAAACCACTATTCCTTAAATGAGACAAAAGTTCAGTAAGTCAAAGGTATACTTTATGCTCTTTTTCCTGCATTTCAGAATTCAAGTTAATACGTTTTAAAGAGAGTTTTCCATGTTTCTGAGCTGAGATGTGAACCAACTTTGTTGACAATACATCAGTAATTAATCTAGTCCAAAATAGCTATCTGAAGCAATTTGGTGCCTACATTGACAAAACAGGATCTACTCCTCCCCCCAGGAAGCTGTAAATCAGTCAGTGACATCTGGCCTCAAGGACATCAGAGTCATCTGAAATGTGGTAATTTATATTAATGAACATCAATATTAATTTTTAAATAAAAAGAATTTGCTACTGCCATTATGTTTACATACGGAATATTATTTATAGCTTGTGTTCCTCCTTTCCTACATTTTGCCCATAAATTATTGTAAGGAAACACACTGTCACAGTTATAAATATTTTTCCTTGGAGTTAAAGCTTTTACATATCCTCTTACTGTTTTCAGTAACTATATGAGGGCAACAACCAGGATTTTCTTGCTACTCCAGGAACTGCTGCCAATTTTAATGCTCGACTGAGTAGAAAAGGGTGCTTCTATGAAAACAACCAAAGCCTTCCTCTCTAGAGATATCTTAATGCAGAATGCCCTTAACAGGATATTCTTACAGAGTCTAGGTAACATATCAGAGAAAAAAAAAAATACTGATTTTACTGGGCTGCAGTCATCTACTTCTGTTTTTACCAAGCTTCCAATTATTACTGCCAATTTGCAGATTATTTAGAAAGACAAAGAAAGAGACATCCAAAAAAAAAAAAATCCCCAGTTGGCTTTCATGCTGAGGACACATCACTAAATGATTCACCTTGGAATGGTCACTCTAAATTCACATTGTGTTTAGCATTGCCAAATCTCCTAGAGTTATGGGATTACAAGAGAATCTCAGCTTTCATTTAAAAATAAAGTTAGTGTCTAGCTCTTATGGTTGCAGAGGAAAGATTGAAAACATAAATCTTGAAAGCTCAAAAACTAGACTGCAAGCGAAAAGAACCAAGCAGCAATTATTTTTAAGCAAGTCTCATGATTTTTTGGGATCTGTCTCACCATTTTAAATGCTTGAGGTTAACAAAACCCTTTTTAAAACAATGCATACAGATTTGGAGGAGGGGTGAAGGATTTTTTTTTTTTAAGTACCTGAAAGTGCAACTCTTGCATGTCAGGACTCTTCAAAGTGCCAGCCCCCCCTTTCCACTTCAAGGGCACCCATCAAACAAGCAAAGAGCAGGCAGCTCCTATTCTGGCTGTACAGTTATACACGGATCTAAAGCCATTAAAAAAAAACAAACCCAAACACAAGAACCTTTCCCACAGTAACCACCTAGCTGGATCTACAAATATTAAGAAGAAGTAAGGCTTTTTTTATTAGTCATGTGATTGCATTAGAAAACCATAAAAGTAGGTTCAGTTGAACCCAACGCACAATGGGCAGTCTAATATTTTGGTGGCATACACCTTATCAGGCCAGAGCTGTACATTTCCTTGTTGTACATCTCTTTTTCCAAATCATTTAATCAGGAAAGATCTGATATGAATGCTGAAAACATTGTGATAAAAAAGTGAAAGCATACTTGGCCAGGTGCATTTTGGTACCTTTTTCTGGGAGGAGGCTTCATACATTTTATAAAGACTTGCTACAGTCTCATACTCTCAGAAAATCAATTTGCATGAGAGCATGTGCCTTTGGCAACAAACTGGCTTATAAGAATTAAATTGCTTAGGGGGATAGTATTCATCACACCTGCTTTAGGGGCTTTGTCAGCCCCCTAAACCCCTCCTTGTAGTAAGCACAAAGACGACTGCATCTCCTGAGACACAGTCAGAGCAACTAAGATAAATTAAGAACCTAACAATTGCTTAATATACCTGCCCCAGACCACAGCAAGTACAGCCTGTTACCTCTCCCATTGACTATACAGGGAACCTAGGAAAGCAGGGTTCCTCACTCAGGCTCCCCGGTTTGCCTGGCTCTGCGAAATATGAAATATTCCCTTTTTTATTCAAAGGACCATTGTAGAAACTCAGTGGGGATTAACAGCACCACGAGTTCCTCCTGCAGCCCTGAGTGTGTACGGTAACAGTCATACCGCTGCTGGCACTATCCTGGGCTGCTTTTTCCAGGTGTTACACCCGAGATGCAGCAATATCTCATCATTACTGTTCCACAGGGCTTTAGGTCAGCCCTAAGACTGCCAAAAAAACGCTAATGTTGACATGCTTATCTCCAGCATGTATGTCTGTCTCTGGCATGTCTCACGCTCTGCACACACCAGTTAGAGCAGGTGTGTGTCTAGGGAGCTGTGTGCTACCCCACCAGATTTCTGTTAGTTCAGTAAGCACAGTCTTCAGGCTTCATCTAAACGTGAGTACAACGTATGTGAAAGAAAGGCACCAAGAAGATTCCCCAAAAACCTAGGAAAACTTTAAAAGAAACTTTTGAAACAAAAAGGGTTCAAGAAGTGAATAGGAGCTCCTGCTGAGAAAGCCTGACAGCAGAAAAATAATCTTTTGCTGTTGATACAGTAACGTGTAATCACTGCCTCAAGTTGGACAGAGGTCCCACCTCCTGCCCTTGTCCACTGCCGCTCTTGAACAGCCTTCCCTTCCTATCCATTTCCTCTGAAACCAGCATTTTCTCCATGCAAGACTGGTCACGGACAAGCCCCTCACACAACTGCCCCATACTCTGTACGTTCCTGCACCACCGATGGACAAAGGAACAAGCCCTCTCTAAACTCCTCTCAGTCATCAGGTGCATTAGATGTGAATAGGCTTGTCTATATTGATTCACCCCTAGCTGATGCTACAGAAAAAAGCTGCTCTAACATTTAAAAGGTTGCATTAAAAAAACCCAAACAAACAAACCCTAAAGAATATTGATTTTGAACTAAGAGGAAAAAAAATTGCTCACACAATTTAAAAACTACAATATAGATTTTTTTAAAAAATACGCTACATTAGAAAACTTTTCAGGATATACGGTCACATAAAAAATGGAGAGCTTGTGTTCTTTGTTATTAGACCTAAAACATAAAGTCTTTGCCTGAGTGTGTAAGTTTCTGTTAAAACAACAATTTGTCCTGTGGACTGTAAATTCAATTACTGTTTTTATTGGAATCACATTTTGCTTTGGAAACAATCATGCAGAAAAACAACCAGTAACTTAGACATCTTAAACACATCTCAAAACAGGCATGGCTCTGAGAATAAATCAGTTATGGTAATTCTTCCACTGTGAACTGCAATGTTTTTTAAATCCATTTACATATTTTTAATTAACACCTAGTTCAAAAAAAAAAATCTTACTGTAGGTCATTTTAATCACAAATGGGAAAACAAATTTACTTTATCAGAAAATTGACTCAACACTATTTTAGGGACTTATTTTTCATGTTTTTATCATCAAAATTAAGCCATTAACATACATTTTCCAATTTGGAAATGAAGAAGTAAGCCAATTTTTCTCTCAAATTTCAGAGTTACAGTTTTCAGTCACCTCTCTATGTGAAACTAGTCTATTCTAGCACCAGATTATTTGATCAATGCACACAAAACCCCATAAAAGTCCAAGATATCAGTACTTCTTTACAATTGCGTTCCTATATAACTGGAATCTGCAGTACTCTCACCATAGCCTGTTAGGCAAAAGAAACCATCACTTCCTTATGTCACACTTGAATTTCATATCCCATTGTAAACAGGCTCTCCTTATTACAGTAAATGTTCATAAATCTGTTTATACTGGATCTCAGCTTGAATGCTGGGGTTAGTTTTAACTCTATCTTGTAACACTGTCATTCACGTTACATAAAAATGCAGTTGTGGATAGGGGCAGGGTTAGTCTGGTAAACGCAAGAGTTAAAGCTTTGTTTCAGCAAAGCTTGGCTTGGTGGGTGATTTGAATCTAATAAGTTTCCTCTTGGTAAACTTCCAAAGCCAACCACACCTTGGATGATGTGAGGTTGTTTTTGAGAAGGTAACATCTCCTTACAGATTATCTCCTCCCACTTCGATTTGGAAGGTTTCTGAGAAGAAGAGTCATTTCCATTTCTGTTGGGGCATGAAATGGTTTCTGGTGAAAAAGCACTTAAATCTCATTCTGCTTTGACTTGTTTGGAAGCTCATTACAAATTGTATAATCACATGTGGATATTTCAAAATTTGTTTAAACAAAGAATGAGAAGAAACAAGTATTTCTACCAAATAATTTCCCCCCCAAATAAAAAAACAAAACCAAACCAACCATCACTCACTTAACTCCCTATCCCTTAAACTCTAAGTTAACTTCATCTTTTAGAAAATTGCCACACACACAAGTAACAAAACCAACAAAAATCTGACATTTGTTCAAAGAAGGTTTCCACAATCATACAGAATTTTAACACAACTCAGGATTGAGAGCAAACGCTTCAAACTTTGAAGTGAAAATCTTGAGTCAGCTATAGAGTAAGTGAATACGAAGGGTACTGGGTTGAATTGTATGCTATAGGCTTTCCTCTCCTCCCCTTGTGTTTCGTCTTTTTGAGAAACTCTGTTCTACAAGAATAGGCAAAGACAACGTGATCACAAAGTTTGCACACAGTTTGCCTGATGAGATGAAGACAATGCGTCTGTGATGGTCAGCTTTTGACGGGAAAAAATGAAGCAATGATGTCAAAGGGATTTATCTATTTATTCCTTTTAGAAGCACCTTTTCCCTGGCAGCTTTCCTAAATAGCAACATCATAACTACCTAGAGGGAGCAAATGCCAAATAGCAGCACGTTCTCTTAAGAATGCACAGCTATACCCAGAAACATGACACTGCCTACTCTGAAGCTGCTGTCTTTCGATCTAACCCTCAGAAGAAAACACCTATCAGGAACATCAAATGTGTCTGGATTGCCAAGCAGAGAGGTTGAGGAGAGGGTAGAAAAATCACTAATGGCTGGAAAGCTCAGCTGGCAATAGAGAGAAAGGCGGAGCGGATGGGGACACAGGAATTAAATTAGTCCTGTGGAAGGGAAGACTTATTCAGCAGCTCAGGGAAAAGCGTGGGTCAATGTGCAGAGGAAGAGAGCAGGAGCGATGGGAAGTAGCTAACAACAGAG
The DNA here is from genome assembly GCA_009819775.1 of Phoenicopterus ruber ruber. Lineage (NCBI taxonomy): Eukaryota > Metazoa > Chordata > Aves > Phoenicopteriformes > Phoenicopteridae > Phoenicopterus > Phoenicopterus ruber. The sequence goes on from CM020221.1 coordinate 7,345,164, forward strand.
CTGAATGTCTTGCATGCGGAGGAGAGGCAGTGAGGCTGAACAGATCCTTCTTCACCACTCTGGTAGCAGAGTGCAATGCTGAACCATAACACTTATTATTCTAGTCTCAAACTCCCCTTTGACCCCAACTGCCAAGCATGCCAGACTGCACGAAGCAGCTGAATGTCTAGTGTGGCTTCAACAGTATCTCTTATCACCAAACCAGGATTTTAACTTACTTTTCCAATAGACTCATAACCCAGAGATGATATCAAAGATGGCACTCTAAAGACTGCTGGAGGTGGGCCCTAGTCACTTCCTTATCTACGCCACGCTATTTCCCTCCGATAATCCCTTGTTCCATCTGGACAAAATGTCACATATCCTAGGTCCTCCTGTCATATGATTCTTTATTTTGATTTTAACATTTGGCAGAATGTGAAGCAGCTCTCACCACTGCCACTGGGTTTGTGTTTTTATGTTGGCCAGAAATATTCACCTATGCACCGAAACACAGTCTTTCTCCAGCTGACACAATCCGTATAGATACACACATATATATATGTATATCTGTAATTGCTAATTGTTGTTTAAGCCTAGAAAGACTAAAAAATCCAAAACAAAAAATTGCTTTTAAAGAAGGAATCGATACCAAGAGCTGAAAAGAGAAAGACCCTACTAGAGACCCTAAAGAGAAAAGACCTTACCAAATATAACAGACAAATTTTCAGAGTCCCTCTGCACACACTATCTTCACATTTATAGGACTGAGTGGCTTAAGCATTCTTTGCAGGTGTTCATTTTATCATGTATACACCCTAATAAATCATACTGGATGCACAGCTCCATTTGGAAGAAATAGAGCTGATAGGAGATACCTTTGAAAAACTTGGCCCCAAAACCAGAGACAGGTTATTTCTCTGTGACAACAAGCAACTTAACAGATATATTTGTCTCTCAATGGTAAATTAGTCTCAAAGCAACATCCTCCATCAGAGAAAGATCCTAAGGTGCTCTTATAATACAAGTGATAGTCAATTTGAGCACTTTAAATGGATTTTTTACAGCCCTAAAATTATTAAAATTGTGAACTTTAAATAATTATATTTCAACAGTGTTTTACTAGTTCTCTCCCTACCTTCTCTGATTTTAATTTTCTCACTTGTCAGCATCTCTTGGCAGTGAGAACAAGACCGACCTCAAACCTTTGCTGATTGCTTTCCATGCAATCTGATTTCTATAAATTAGAAGTTGCTGATGGGGAAGCAGACAGCAGTACCCTTTGATCAAGATACACATCTTGATCTCTTTTATCATTTTTTAAAAAAACAATAATATTACAACAAAAAAAAAATCATCATACAAGCTTTTCGATCAAAGTGTGTCACTGTCTGCTTCCCAGTCAACATACTGCCAGTAAATTGGCAAGGTGCCCGGAAAGAGCAGGCAGCAGCTGGTGGGTTTGATTACCATCTGTATATCCACTAATGTATAAAATATGATGTCTCCATCTAGTGGGCAACTGCATTTAACAGGAAATCTGAAAAGGGGTTGAAGCCTACTTCCGTGGATGGCAGGAGGACCTTCACTAGACTTCCCATCAGCAGAACTGGGCTCTAAAGCTGTATCACGCTGGAAGTCTATCTAAAGCAAGAAAGGCATTGAAGGCCCGCTGGTAGTTCCATCGCTGCGTGCTGGCACTTGCCCTAGAAATCATGTTTTCTCCAGAAGCGTTCATAGAATACCTATTTCTGTGCTCTCCCAACAAACCAGCTCTTTCTAACACCATGCAGCACCCTGGAAGTCTTAATGGCCAAAATTTGAAAATGTAAAAGAGAGAACAGGAAAAGGAAGGTGAGAGCAAGGATGCCATTAATGTCCAGAGCTCCCAAAATAAACAATAAGAAATGAGATTAATATGTCAAGACAATGTCTTCCTTTAAGAAGAATTAAACTACAGCATATTAAAGCATTATCCCCCTGACTACTCAATAACAGGACATGCAAAATACTACATTACCTTTCTCATGCGGTTTCAGATAACATCCTTGACTGAACAGCAACAGGGGTAACACAAGATACACAAATCTGTTTTTCAGAAAAGTGCCACAGAAACTTAGAATCCATGTGGCTGCTCAAATAACGGAGAAACTGAGGCACAAGGCAGCGCTGTGACAGCTTTCTCATGACAGATACAGGACCAGAACAAATAGTTATTAAAAGACGCATTCTACCACGTTCATTATACCACCCTCCCTTTCATCGATTACCATCCTTTTTGACAACAGCTCTGCTAGCAATGTACTGACTGGACATATTTATGCACAGCCGTCTAGTGTGAAAACTGCATCCTAATGAAGAACTATCAGTATAGCAAAATGAAATAAAAAACAACAACAAGATCATACTATTGATTTTTCCCATCCACATATGGACTAGACCTAAATTCCCTTAGCTTGAGAAATCCATTGAGATAAGTCTCCAACATAGCATGATTACATTTCATTTAATGACTTCTCTGGATGCAGGATAGGTCCTAAAATAACTCATCTTTTTCTGAATATCTTTTAATAAAGTTGTTTAAGATACATTTTGATTTGACACACCTAAACTGGGTACAGTAAAGCATTTTCTACTTTTATTATACACTCCATTGCATTAGAAGTAAGTTTATTACTCTATAAATAATTCATTCAAAGGAACTTCAGTTTAACAGCACCTAATAGACACAATCACTTAAGGTAGCACGTTGGCAAATTTCGGCTTTAAATCAGAAGTCGATCTGTCTTCATATAGAAAACAATCAACTTATCAGAAGAAAGCATTATTTTTAAGAAACTCGGGCACGAGCGCTTAAAAATGAAGTCAATACATGCCAACAACTTTTGTGCTAATTTATTATATTGCTTGTTTGTGCAGGAAAGGGATGAGATTTGTTTCAATCTGATCGAATTCCCTTTATTTCAAGAGAAACTACAACAATTAGAAATGAATGTTGTTCCCTCAACAATTTGCTGTGATAGAAGCTTTATTTTTCAGGTCAGCACTCTGTTTTTGATTGCTTAATGGTAGCGCCACAATGGCTAAAAAAAGAAGGCTCTGAAACGTTAGGAAATAGAAACTGCTGACTACCTGGTGAAGGAATAATGATTTATAATATATGAATAGGGGCAATAATTGGATAGCAGGCTGTACTCAAAAAAGCCTTAATTCATAGATCTGACATCAGAAAGTCATAATCCATCGATCTAGCATCAGAATGATGGATTATGACTTTTTAAGAACATGTAGACATGTCAGCTTCACAAGCATTCCGGGAATCGTAGTCCAAATTGTTTTACTGAGGTCATTTGAACAATTTCAGCTTTTTCCAATAAAGCTGATGCACTAATATTTTGAAATGTAAAAGTTCTGTTGGATCCATTTTTTTCTTTCAAACCCTAAAAATCCTACAACCAAATAGCACAGGTTGCCATAACTTGTGATTGAAGAATTATTTTTTTAGAAAATTACTTCAAGTCTGTGTCATTTTCTTACAGAGATGACAACAATTTTAAATCCTAATTGATTTTTATGTCAAAAAAGTTTTGTATTCAAATTTGGAGGCAAAAAACCAAGGTGCAAAGCGAAGGATTAATTACCATGTTTTCTTTCAGGAAGAGCACTGACATATACTATGCACGTTTCCCCCTGGACTACTGCAAAAATATCTAATTTTTGACCTCTGACTCCTTCCTTTTTTTGACCCCGATTAGGTTTTAAACTGTCACCGCCAAAAATAAAGTTATGATGTGAATTTAGATGGAATCTTTTATGAAAAGAAATAATACTCTTGCAATGTGTGAATGCCTAGAGGTTGAAGTGTATTTTTGATAAAGCAGCTTATGACATGTTAACTCAAAAAGACATCTAGTCTCTTCAGTGAAATACTTGAAACTTCACTTTCCTCATGAAAACAAACATGGGAGAAGGTTATGGAATGAAAAATTCAGGAAAGTTCCAGAGATCTTTTCCTTGAGCATCACATACTTATTTACAAGTAAAACACAATTTCATTCATAAAATTCTGTTACAAAATCTTCCAGTGGCATTTCCCCATTACAGTTAAGTGAAATCACCTAGAAATTAACAACTGCTACATTAGACTAACTCAATGTCTCAGATGGGTAAGAGTTCTTCAAAAAACACTTTGTGCTCCAGACAAGTGTTGAGAATAAAAAGAAAATCCCACCTTAAATATAAAATATGACTAAATATTTTCAATGTATACACATATTAAAACCATAAAAAACCTGTGAATAAAACCTCTTCCAAAGGTATACAAACTTTAAGTATACAAGTAACAAGGGCTAAAGGACAAAAGAAAAAAACAAACCAAGCTGGGGTTGCATATCTCTATATTTTTCCCCACAAACTTCTTTGTGTCTCCCCTTGTCTAGAAGGCTGAGTTTCTCCTTCTCTGGTCTTTCTGACCTTATTTCCCTTCTTACTTGTAAAATGTTTTTAAGACAGCTTATTAATAAAGTAACTACACATGTGAAGCTTTTTTTTTTTTTTTTTTTTTTTTAAACTTTTGTATATGTTCATAACTAAAGCCACTATGGAAAGGAGAAGAACTGATAGGGCTCTTTTACAATGGTTGAAATAAATTATTTCACTAAAAACCATGTACATTGAGGAGAGGCATCCTGGGTCCAGTCTCAGCCCAGATTTCAAAACAAACAATGACAACAAGACCAAAGGAAGAGGAAAATACAGCTGTGGAACAGTACCCTTTAAAATCTCAGTGGTTCATAGAACAAAAGGGAAAAATAATGCACTTTTTACAACAGTAGACAGAAGCAATTTACTTCATTTTGACAACTAAATATGGCTAATAAATATCACTGCCATGTTACACACCTTCCTCTAAACACACCTAATCTTCTTAGAGGTCTCACATAAAGGGATCACATCACTGAAAAGCAACTACTTCTTTAAAAAATCCTTAAACAACAATAACACTGCACAACTGATCAAAAGAGAGAGCACCTCATTCGATTAACCGGGGAATTAACATTGTAGGCTGTAATTACTCATTTGGAAGGCAGTCATGAGGACACCATGGCCAATAGTTTTCTGCTTGTGATTTATGTTTGAGGTAACGACAAGTGGTCAGGACACCAGTTTTGCAGCTTCCTTCAAAGAGCCTGTTGTGCAGTGCCCTAGCAGCATCAAACCAGGTTCACTATTACTTCATCAGCAAACCATCTTCTACCTGAATTTTCCTTGGATCCTTTCCGACCTGGTATTTACCCAGCTCGACTCAATTAAGCTTATGACATCAAATGAGACCAAGTACGGTGGCTACAACCTTTCTAACCTTTCCAGGCTGAAGAATGAATACAACCCTTAGGACTGCACGCAGTGGAAGACAGGAGCCTGGTAAATCTGGTATCTCCTGATTCCTCCTCTTTTTTGTACCTATGCATTAGTCCTACCTCTTTTCTTGTTATTAAACTGGTTGTATCCTTTCCTTGTCTCCACTGACACCACTACCTCATTTCATATATATTATGAAGCAGCAGTCAGATGTTAACTTTCTGTCTTTAATGATGTGTGCTTGAACCAATGACCTTGAAGTGAAAGGCTCTGTAGATGTTTAGCATTCCCTCGATACTCCAGGCCCCTTTATTCATCTAGTTTATAAGCAAAACCTGTGTGCAAAAGGAACGCTTACTCACAATTACTATTATGATCGTTCTGCTGTGGCAGTACATTGCACTGAAAAAATATGAATTATAAAGTGCATGGGTTAGTAAAATTTAAATCAAGCAAATGTTTAATATTAAGCCATTTCATCTTTTTCCAAAGTTCGGCAAATTTATTACAAAGCATTGAAATTGCACTTCAAGCCCTAAGGCTTGCAGTGTTGGAGCCTGCTTGATTAATGCAATTAAAAGAATAGCATAACTCAAAATTTATTAAAAATTAAATATATGTGGCCTTATTGTTTACTTCCAACTGATAGCATGATTTCTAGCTAAAAATTTGCACTGCTTAATACCTGACAAGTTGTTAAAGCACATCCCCTTCCTCCTGCTGTGCATATGATTAAAAGAGCAGAGGTTAAACACAGCAATAAAAAAACCTGGAGAACTCTATTTTTGGTCACAGTAGTGCTTAGTTCCCCCTTCTCATTTTTACAATAAGCAGATGAAGAGGTGGAAAGTCTCATGACAGGAGGGCATCAAGCTGGAGAAGGGTAGGAAAATGCTTCCTTGGACAGAATCTTCCTCCCTTCCACGCTCACTAAGTGTCTTGTATTGCAGCTATTTATCTTAGCCAAGACCCGGCTTGCAGGAGGAGCCAAGCTATATGAATTAGATTACTAGACGTACATAGCTTGTGAGGCCTGATCCAGAGTAATGTTCAATGGGCGCAAAGCTGGTGAGTTTATGTGGCATAGAAATGCCCTCTTACACAGTGCTTGTGAGACACTTGCAAGCGCATGGCCAGCAAATGCTGGCTAGTGTACTGAGGGATCCCAGAGGTCTAAGAGGCAGGTTTTATGGGATGAAAATCTAGTTTTCTTCACTCTGAAACCACAGTAAAAAAGCTTGCTTTTTCTGCAAATGTTGCCTGCATATCTCCATTTTCTCCTGCAACAATTCTGCATTTTCAGCCAGTGTACTGATCAGCAGCCCCTCCCAGTACATGAGGTGGAAAACGAATTAAAAAATTAAAACAAGTTGGCAAATGTACCTATATATACATATTTCATGTTAGCACAGTTATGCTTTAGAAATTATGGCAACAGCAATAGAATTCTGCTGCTGTGATCATGGATAATCAAAGCGAGTGAAAAAAAAGCCAGTGCTGAAATATTTTCAAAGGTATGAAAGTCTTTACTGTTGTGTAATTTAAATTTACTTGCCATTACTTGAAATTTCCTTTCGTCTGTGTGATTAGAATTTAAATGCTCCCGAAGTATATTAACAAATATAGTTCCTGTTACATTGCAGAAATACTGCAGCAACCTTCTCTTAATGCTGAAAACTAACTAGGCTCCTTAATTTACTACAGAAAATACAAAGCAAAATTAGTTAAAATGTTTGAATATGAAGTCTTATTTGGGAATGATCCATAAGCTGAACTAATACAGCACTTTCTACTCATACATACACACACATCACAAAGCTATAGCAGTATTTTATACAACTGTAAATATGGGATGTTTGCATTTTTGCAAGAGTATATTTGAATTTAATAATTTTCAGTTTAAGGCCCAATTTTGCTACCATTACATACCATGGTAATGCAGCATCTATTTTAGATGCAATCCTAGCAGATGCCCTGAAATTACTTGGGGTACAGTGGATTGAGGATACCTGAACTGGATTGTAAATCCTAACTGCACACTCAAAATTTACACCTGACAGCAGTAAAAGAGCAGCAGACATTAAAAGCCTTCTCATGGGTTATCCCATGATGAATTTATCCAAAAGTCTCCATCTCAACAATTTCTTTAATATTCAAATTCAAGATGTCATTGATGAGTAGAAATTACTGTTCTCTGAAGATAGAGTTCGATAGAATATTAGCATTGCACTGCAGTTTTTAAGCAGCCCAAGTAAATTGGTTCTTAACAGGGAACTAGTTGACAGAGTCAATCTGACCCCCAGGTAAAAATGAAGCTGCAATACCCCCTGCACCACCACTGTTTATTATAGCATTTGGCAAGTTTAGTGTACTCTTAATAAGAACCTTTATTTATTCCCCCTGCCATCCTGATCTTACTGGACTTGGACTTGAAACAGACAGAATCCTGTAAGTGGCACTAATCTATAAAAATGGCCTTTTATACAACTGAATTCCACAGAGCAGGGTTTAGTTTGTTAACAGTCATGCTACCTTTTCTTTGGTTTTCATCCATTCTTCCCCAATTAGATTTGGCAGAAAGAGAAAAGGGAAAATAAAAATTAAAAAAATCGAAATGTGTATTTCTGCATAGGTTGGAGTTATTGACACCTATCTGATTAAGCAATTAATTTTGCTTCTAAAATTGGTAGTACATTAATAGATAAGTGCTAAGAAAGAAAGTAGGTTGTCTTTTTAATTATATTTATTCACTACGAAGTGGAACACGAACAATTCATGTTATAGTCTGCAAAGTGGTAAATGTATTAAAATGGCAATCGAGCACTGAAAAACTTTAGTGTCTAATTCCCAATTCCCAGAGCAACCCACAGTCCCCTGTTTAATATACCATGTCCTGTTGGCTGTTTAATGTACAGTCTTCAAACTTTCCTGTTTCCTAAATAAGCTCCCTTACCACAGACTTCTACATTTTATTCTAATGCACATGGTTTGCTGCTTATTAGTTTGTGTAATGTTCCTGCTACTATGAAAGAAAAAAAAATAATCCACAAGACAAGTTCTCATTTTATCTTGCACTTGTCAAATATTAAGATTCTCCTAGTCTGCCAGACTTCTAAGCTTGTCTAATGTCTGTCATTTGTATCCAAAATTAATAAAGTCTATCCATGCTGTATGATTTTTCAGTTGCTCTGATTCTGATTATACACAATAATTTGTAATTTAAATTCACAAAAAATGTGCCAATGTAGCAATGTGTTTGCGTTGTCAGTTTTAAAGGCTTGGCCTTTATGACTCTGATACCAAAGCCCTGTTCTTTCCGCTCATTACAAAGTTCCTGTAATGCTTGGACTGACCAATTACTTCTGGTAATTTGATTATGTACCCTCTTTCTTTTATTATTTACCCATTTATCTGAGGATTGATCAGAACAAAGAGAGACAATTAAATACACTGCAATAAAACAGTATGAATAACAAAGAGTAGGAACTGAAGCCAAACCAGCAGTAGTTAGGAAACATGGAGATAAGACTGAAATCCTGTCTTTAACTTCTCCTATTGTGTTTTGCTGTGCCAGGGTTGCAAAGAAAATGACGGGTTTTTTACATTCAGTAATTCAGAGAGCTATATTTGCAAGCACAGGAGGGAGGGAGGGACAAAAGATAAAATCTCTGTCATGGCAAAATAAGTAACGTTTAGCTCCTTACTTCCATCTTGACAATTTCTTGATTTCTCAAACGAAACGTGATTATTAAACAGAAATGAATGGTTCAGTACTGAGTTACATACCACCTACCAATAGACTCAAGGGGTCATTCTCAAAATGGACAGAAATGTAATGATGTTTTTAGAAATCCCACCGGAGCGCACCACAATGCACCACTGGTAGGACTTGGGGGGGGGGGGCAGAAAAAAAAAAGAAAAACCAGAAAAAGTCAGCAACCTAGCCTCTAGCCCTCACTTTCTTTTAATCTAGGCCTGCAGGGACAACAGTAATGCTAAAAATTGAAAATAATCTCCCACAGCAAGCCTAAGTGAGGGTAAAACCTTTAAATACTACATTTGAAATATGATCATTACAGGTAATTCAATATTTTTCCAAATGTAAGTCTTCAACTACATCCTAACACCTGAAGAATACAAAAAGCTGGCAAAGTATTTCCTTAGAACAAAAGAAAATCATTTAGAGTCCTAAATGTATAACAGAGAGAGATGAAAATGATAGATGAGTGCCATGAATACAAAAAGAATGGGAAGAAAAACTCTGAGAGAATGTTAGGCAGATATTCGAAGTAGAATAAGCTCTAAGGAACATCCCTATCACTCCTCCATTTTACTAAACAAGAGTAATACATGGAGTGTACACGCATTGTCAATGGTTGCAATGTATTGCAAGTCTATTCACAACACACAACATTCAGTGATTCTAAAGATATAGACCTGAATTCCAGTCTGTTAGTGCCTGAAACCTGCTCACAGCCTTGATCAATCCAAAATTCAAGACTTCTCAAGCACGGGATGTTTTCACAACTCTGAGACCATATTTGGACGGCCTTGCTATAAATGAAGCACGCAACATTTATCTTTATCACTTAGAATCTATGCCATTTCCTTAGACTGTATTCACAAGCCAAATTTGATATGCACAGTCAAAATAAACTATAGAGTAACTGCACAGAAGATATTGTTCCTTGCATAGTGTTATTTGACTAGAACAAAAAGACAACAAAACTTTTACCAAGCCCACGAATTCTATCACGAAGAAAACAGAGTAATACATGTATTAGCATGTAATTCATGCAAAATGTTCTGTGCCACGAGAGCAGTAACAATATTTTCTGCAATATGTTTTTAAAATATTGTTGCATTCTTGTAGAACAAACCAAAAAGATTAGAAGGACCACTCATCATAAAAAGGGGAGAGCACAGTGTTAATGTATTTCAGCTGAAAACATCCATGTTTGTTTGGGTTTTATCCTGGACACAGCATCATCTGCAGTGTAACTCTGCAGAACCTATGCAGGCTCTGGCATAGGCTTTGCAATCTGAGACAAAGACAAACTTTGAGGGTGAAATCAGTCTGGAGGAAAAAAAAAAAAAGGCTTTATTTGCCTTTTCATTTCACAGAAATACTCACCACCTTAGCATCTTAAGGTCAGCCAAAGATTCTGCCCACCATTACAAGTAAGGAAGAGTAAACATTAGTATAAACAATTAAGTATACCTCCTGAGCTGTTTTAAGTTGGTCAAGAGGAGACTCAGGATGACTTCACTACAAAACTGTCAACAGTGCAACATGAAGCCAAACCATAAAATAGTTCAGATAATAGTCTTAATCATGAAACCCTCCAAAAGACTCTAGCTGCCGTCTTTTGAAGACCACCCTAAGGAAATACAGTATAGTCTATCTATTTGACATTGTTTTTCTGAGTACAGAGCTGGAAATACATAATGAGGTCTCAGCTTCTATAAGCAACGCAGTGGATTGGAGGGAGATTCACAAAGTGCAAGGTTAGTTAAGGCTGATGAAAGTTACAGATAGGAACCTATTTCCCAAAACAGAGAAAAAAGAGATAGTGAAGCTCAGTGGGCTGGAGCTGGTGGGAGCCGGCCATCAGCCCACACTGAAGAAGGGGACTGGAAGGACAAAATTTCCCCTGCTGCTCTGTCACTAGTGACCTGTAAATGACTCCTGCTTCAGGATCAAATGGTAAAAGAAATAGTATAGCAACTTGGTCACAGCCCCTTTCTCTCCTATCTGCATAGCTGCACACAGGCTACCTCAGCTTGTCCTCTTTAGGTGCTTCACTAGGTACGGGGAAAGGAGGACACGAAGAGCACACTAAGCCCAAGTATATGGCTCTCCTTCCAGTACCATTTGGCAGCGTCTTTCTGTATTTCTGGTGCCTCATAATATTGTTGCAGTGTATTCAGATTCTCATCAAAGAATCAAGCATTATGCTTCAGATAAAGTCCATCCCTTTGCCAAATGTTTTCCCCATTTAAGTCCTAATAAAAACATTTTGAATGATTACACTGAACCTAAATAGTGCTGAATTCTTCCAAAAGTCTAGCAAGCTACAAAGAACAAATACTACAAACGTTGAGGAAAACAGTTGTTTTGTTAATATTCTATTTACACAGCTGGGATCTTAAGAATTTTATCCATCTGTATATTCAGTGAGCAAGGCAAATTAATGTGAAGAACTGCCATTCCCTCAGTGAAAAAGAAATCCAGTAAAATTCAGAAGGCTCCCCCAACCTCTTTCTCTGCTCCATTCCAGATAGACACGCACACCTCTCCTGTAATCATGAAGCACGAAGTAACTGGAGAGGATTCTTCACAGACAGATGTAATTTATAACAAAGACAGGAAAAGGCAACCCGAACTCAGAGCTTGCTGCCCTTCCTATAAAGTTCACCTCCTTACCAAGAAAAAGCAGAGAATAATTTGTTTGGTTTCTGTACTCAACTCCTTTTTCTTTTATTGTGAAAAGTTTCCATTGTCCTTTTATGTTTTGATTATTGAGTAAGTTTAAAGACTTGCCAAATAGCCCTAGATTGTTAACAGACCACCACTATTTAACTTTGAATGCTTTAACAAAATAAAGGCACAGTTCACATTAATATTCTATGCCCTCATTTTATTTATTATCTTTTCCTTGAAATTTAAACAATTTTCCTAGCTAAGGTTTATTACATGTAAGCCTAAGTAGCAATATAAGTTACCTCACATACCAACCAGACATCCTATAAAACTCAGCTTTCTAATTAGTAACACTGCATTTTGCTGAGCTTAGCGTATTTATAGGAAATCAAAATAATGTTTTATGAATTAAATATTCAAATACATCAGATTCAATGTTCAGTAAAAGTACTTTATGTTGTATCTTATGACAAGTTGTAAAATTCAAGGTGAAATTAGAAAACATACAAACTTTCTGGTGCATTTTAAAAAGGAACTTTAAAGGATTGCAAAACTTGTCTGTTATTTAAACTTTGAATACATTTGTCCTCGTAACACCAACTAAAAGGATAAGAATTTATAAAAATGTATATTGATTATAAATCTTCACAGTAAAGAAATGCCATACTGTTTATTTATATGAATAAGGTCAACATGTTATTCATAACATAAGGTCACAAGATGTATGAATTTGACACACAAATATTCACCCATGGGGATATATTGCCATGAAATATCACATCACTTGTCCATTCCACAGATACTTTTATGAATATAATTTAATCTTCAAGTTGATGAAAAGCTGCAGATAAAGGTAGGGGGTACAAAAATAGTTCATGGGTCTCTGCCTGCTAATTAACAGAAATAATGCTGAAAATTTTGGAAATAGGGCAATTGCTCTGGCAAATCAGTCTCCAGTAAGTCACACTGAACCAGCAAGGACCCAAATAGTATCTGATGGCAAACAATTTTAAAAAAGAAGCTAATTCTCCTGGTTCAAATTATAAATGAAACACAATACTTTCTTGAATAACTCCTTGATCCATGCTATGTTACATGGAAGAGTTTAACAAAAAATAGTATTGTTCTGCAGTGGACATAATGCAATTGGATAATTCAAATAAAATGTGTCCTTTTTTTTTTTGGAAGATTCCTTACAAATGTTACTCTTTGAACTACCTAAAAAATTAGGATGGAGTTTGCAAATTACCTTCTACTAACATGCCAGCAAAAGCCTATCTGGTTCTCACCAGCTTACTTACAAAGCTCTTTGGGCACAGTTTGCCACACTGGTTGACCTAGTAATCTGCTTTCTAGATTCCTGGCTCCCTAAAAACATGCCTTATGAACAGCTGAGGGCAGATGCAGACCCCAGAATCATGTGGACCTTGCTCCAGCAGAGCCAACTATGCTGTATGGTGCCAGGATGGAGCCTGGGCTCCGAAATGGCCTTCAAGATGTCTGCTTTGGATTGAGGGAGTTTAAACAGAGACATAGAAGGATAGCAATTCTGTTAAAAGTGTTTATTTTTTCTTTTAAATTGGAATTAAATCAAACTGCAAAAATCTCAGAATCTTCTATGAAAAAAAAATTACAGATCTTTGCTCACCTCCAATTATTTTGTTTTACGCTGGTCAAGCAAAACAACAAGAACTCCCAAAGGGCATCAGAGTCTGTCCTTCCAGTCAAAGCCTACAATTCCTAGTAGACTTGCCTTCCAGCAAATAAATAAGCCATTACTGCTGTTATCAGAATTGCGTATGTTTACACACCCACATGTATACAGAAATCAAGCCACTTTCTAAATAAATAATTAAAAAACTCAGAGAGCACATCTGTGTATATATTAATTCCTGCACAGTTCCAGAAATGTTTTACTGCCAACAATTCAAGTTTTTTTTCCTCTCTCTCTTATTTAACATCACACAGTCAAAAAATGTGATGCTTTGTCAACTGTACAAGTGCAATCAAAAGTTATAATGAGCTTCTAAAGACACGAGAGCAAAAAAAATTTTGCTTTTCATCCTCCAGGGTGCTGAGCAATGTGACCCCAGTCACTTCTCAGTTTAACTCTGTGTATGTGAATAGGTCCATTGAAATAAAAGTTCCCAAGTGCCTAAAAAGAGGCACTTGTATAAATGCTGGCTGGGTCAGAACTATAGTGCTCAGCATACTGAAGGCATAGCCTACGTCAGCTATTCGGCATTTTTCCTGCCTTAATTTTTACTTTCATGACTTCAAACACGTTACTGAATTAAAAAGCAGGTTTGTTTTGTATTTGATGTTTACTAAGAAAGTAATTTTAAAAACATTTTGTCAATCATTCTCTAAAGGAAGATTTGCTAAAGTACTCAGCACCGGCTTACGAGTTCCACTAACTGGAGGAGCAGCGCAGTTCAGCTACCAAAACTCAGGAATGTTAGAATAGCTGTAGAAGACCATCAGCATGTGACCTACATGGAAGCATAACTGTTAAAGGTCAGAATATTTCCACTACTGGCAACTGAGTATTCCAAAGACAGTCTTTGAAAAACAAGGGTGGTTTCTACGGTGCAAGATCTGCTTAAAACATTTCAAGTAATAATGCATACAATTCCAACAGACTCCACTTTTCATTCAGACTAATCACAACTTCTTCAAGATCTCTCTGGTTACAGCCATAGCAAACTTCAAGATCAAAGGACTGAATATCAGTGATTTTTGTCACAAAACCCACCGGCTCTCCAGCTGTTTACTTCAGTAATCTGGTCTTGGGTACTACACACTTGTGCAACGGACATGAAAAATTTCCCCTCAGACATCAGAAGACCAAGTACCAGTTTGCTAGTTTTAAACATTCATAATTGTAAAATAATGAACTTACTCCTAATGCTGTAGTTTTGATCTTCATAGTAGTAAAAGCTTGAGGAACATGTTTTGAAGGGGAAAAAAAAAATAAGGACATGGAAATTAAAGAAAAAAGAGATATAACACATCATCGGTTTATCAAAGATACATGATGCCAGACTAATTTCATAGTTTATTTAATAAGATAACCAATTTTCTAGACAAAAGAAATGTGAGAGACATGATCTATTCATGAGAGGGCAGGAATATCATACAGATGGGACTGAATGACCTTGAAGAATATTCACTCTTGTATTCAATGACAAATTGTGAGGTGACTTTGTAGGGCCATAATTTTTTTCAAACCTACTGTGCATGGGGAGTACCTCAGCTGGAAAATACAGTAATAAAGGAGAATCAGAATAGCAGACCTACAACGAGACAGGCCCATGATGCAGGTATGAAATGTGTGACTGATTCTAGGACCTATCATGTAGGCTATTCCCAGTAGAGAACAAGAAAGCACTATTGATAGTGTACAAGGCCTTGCTTTTATCTCAGCAACAATGTTATGTGCAGTTTGGTCACTTATGTTCAAACAAAACTGATTTAAAGTGGAACAATCATAGAAAAAGGCCAACAGGATGACTAGAGGCTGGTAAGAATGTAAGAATGCATGTATCAAAAGCCTACCTTAAAAGCAAAGATCAGAGAAGGCTGGCTTTTCTAGTTTAGCTAAATGAAGGCTGACAATAAGATTGCTGTCTCTTTATACACTAGAAAAATAAACACTGGGGATGGAACAAGAACTAAAGGTCAATACTGGCACAAATTGGCACAAGGACAAATGCATGCAAGCTTGTCATGAATACACTTAGACTGAAAATTAGAAGTTTTATAGCCTTTACAGAAATCAGGCACCAGGGCAGCTTTCTAACTGGAATAGCAAAGACAAAAAAGTTAACTTTTTAAGCTGGAGTCTGACAAGTTTCTGAAGAGGATTATATATGTTTTCCTATGAGAAAGTGGCACTAGAGCTGACAATCGAAGAGGTCCCTTCCAGTCCTGTGCTCTTATTTCCTTCAAAGCAGTCTTGATGTCTTTGCCATGGTGATATTTACAAAACAAAGCTACAGAAAAGCAACTCAGTGGTTTTTAAGCATTGCAAATATTTGAAACCTTCAAGCTTTGAAAAGCATGCACTCTATTAGCTGGTGAACGAGTCTCTCTAGTGTGAACTGATATACTTATAGAAATGTTCTGGTTTCATACATCTTTAAAATGCAGTGCTCAAGAAATCATCGAGCAAATTTGTTTAAACAATGACTGATTAACCAATCTAAATATGAAACACCTAATGAAGATTACATATCAAAGTCAAGTCCCAGACTTCAGGTCTTTTACCATCAGAAAAAAAGCTTTATTAGCTTTCAAATAGTATATTCTTCCTATCCACCCCCTTAAATTCAAACACAGAAGGGATTTTGTTCAAACTTTCAAAAAAAAAAAAAAAACCCAACCCACAATTGGATAAAGACCAGACATAGTCCGAAAGCTTAATGTTTCAGCAAGTAAGGAGTACATGGAAAGAAGGCATTAATGGAAACTGTTTTAGAACTCTAAGTACAGAGGATGATATCTAGTGACTGCTATAATACTGAATCTGCACTGCCATTAAACTTAATCTTCGATATTTTTATTGCAACCTGACCCACTATGACATCTCTAAAGAAAATTACATTGTACACTACTATTTCAAGAAGTCAAACTTAGCTACTCATCTGGGCCATAAAATAGCAGATTACTCCATCAGGCTGGCTAAAGCAACTAGGAATAAAACTAGATTTACCAACCACATTATTTTTATTAGGAAATGTTTCAAAGCAGACATAATCCCAAAAGACCTTAGCTTCATTCCATCCAAAAATACACAACAGAGAGCAGCAAAAACATGAACTGCAGTATAAGGTACAATTTG
This sequence comes from Phoenicopterus ruber ruber, assembly GCA_009819775.1. Taxonomy (NCBI): domain Eukaryota; kingdom Metazoa; phylum Chordata; class Aves; order Phoenicopteriformes; family Phoenicopteridae; genus Phoenicopterus; species Phoenicopterus ruber. The sequence continues at coordinate 7,361,771 of CM020221.1, forward strand.
TGAACCTGAGAAAAAAAATACAAGATGTGCTGTAATATATCATCCTATCAAAGCAAAATAAATTAACTGAACATAGAAATAGAATAAAAAATTCTACACAATACATGTATTAACAATTTAAACCTTTGTTATAAGATCTGACATGTGTTAGTAGGAATTGCTTCACTGAATCCCTGCACATCAAGATTTAGTTTGTACTCCTTTTGCTTGCTTTGAAATTGCAGGCTAATATAGGTGTACTAAATCACAGCAGCAGAGTAAAACCTCCAGAACAGGCAAAAGGAAAAAACAGTACCTTTAACAACAATATTCCCGAAGAACTCTGGTATGTTAGCACTACATGCATTTTATTTTGGCTCATAGCCACAGAACAGCTAAAGCTCTGCTTCTTCTGTAATCATTCTAAATGTGGGGAACTGCTCATAATAGTAACAGAAAAAAAGCAACAAATTTACTTGGCAATCCTAACACTTCTCAGCAATTCCTTGTACCGTCATGTTTTCTAACAGGTATTCATGCATACATAATATGTAGGTCTTTGTAGACCTGGAATGAAGGAGAAGTAAGGGATTTGATAGCTGGAAAGGCAAGTTTTAAATTTTAAATACTGCCAAAGTAGGTTAGATGTATGATGTGTTATCATCTAACCAAGCATTTATGTCTTTCAGTTTTAACCTCTTTTTTTCCTAGGCAATATGATCACCTCAGGCAGTTTGGTTTAGAGGCTTTAGCCAACATAAAAATATATTTAAATTAGCCAGGCATTTGTTAGGGTTTTTTTTAAGACTTAAATACTGTCTATATTTTACAAAGGTGGTTCTATCATGCTAGCTGCATCAAACGCAGAATATTAATCAGACTGTGAAGCTCCACTAATTACGTGCCACATTTAAGTAACTTAAATTTTGTTAAGTGGCATGGCCACAGATATTGTATGCATAATCTGAGTTTTGAGTCATTTCCCTTTTCTTGTCTGATTTTATTCTACACAGGAAATGACAGGGTCATTTGGAAATAACTGCAGCGAAAGATCAAAAAGGAAACCTGATTGAGAACACTGTATAATTGCCTGTGCTAGAGAAAAAATAAAATCCAATGAGTTCACAATCCATCGCTGTAAGATTTCTCCGGAGAACACATACTGCGGTGTGTCTAAAGGGATATCCATTACAACACTAAGTACTGCTTTTATTTGTTGTAGCTGCATCTCTTTTAAAGAAGCAGGTCTTCTCATTAGGCTATTGGACTTTTATTCAGTAGGTAATACTTTCAGCACATGTGGAGCACAAATTTACTCACTGAGCTAAAGCAAGCCATTTCAGTCGAAGCAAATCATTCCAGTTGGAGCAAGTCATTTCACTGACTTCTCTCAAAGTCTTCATTTGCAAAAGGAGATAATACTGTAATTAAGCTCTTAGAAACCACGGTTCTTGTTATTTGGGCAAATCTAGCCAATACAATTTACAGTTCCTCATTCCAAAAGAACAGACTTCTATCACTGGAGCTAAAAGAAAACTTTTTAACATTAGCAGCACACAGCTTAGAGTAAGGATCTGAATCCAGCTGTGGGCCAGGGGTGTGCCTACATGGGATGTTTTTTTTCTTGTAAGACATTGATCTACATAACAAGACAGCAGTCAGCCTTTCAGCACAGATTTATCGTCTACTTTCAGCACACAGATTTCCCAGTCGATCTCCTGCCCCCTTCTGTTCCCTAAGCAGATGCACTGCAGAGCACCCGGCTCCAGGCGTGCTCCTGCCATAGCCATACACACCAAACCCCAGCCGCCCCACTACCTTGTCAGGGTTTGAGCTGTTCATCTAAGGGACTGCAAACATAGAAGGTAACGCTCTCCTTCATGGGTAAGCATTCTAAACATAACAAAGTTGTAGCATAAGAACTTGAAGTCTATGTTGGGTTCACCTCTCATCACATTTTAACACATAAAGCAAGTGCAAATAATGCCATAAATTTGTATGTGTAGCTTCAATGCCTTAAACTGTTACTTATTGAAGAACAATGTATCACCCTATCAAAATAAACTCTACAGGAATATAAGTATTGATTTTCTTGGGCACTGGAGTGTGGTTGGACAAATTAAAGACTCTCTGCCATGGAACTCAGAATACAAAACAGAGGGATTAAACTGAACTGGTGCACAGGTAAGAAATGTCCATAAAAGAGTTATGGCTAAAAATTGTCATAAAGGTTTTTGTGACACTTATAATTGTAGATTGCATTGTTCCTTTGATGGGTCATCACCAAAGTAATTCACAGAAACACATTTCTGCCATTCCTTAGTGGAGGTGGTACCTTCAGCAGAGGCGGTACTCCCTAGCAGACAGACTGTGGAGAGCAACCACTCTTCTGTGGCTGGGACAGCGTACACTGATCTCAGCCACGCAGAAATGGGTTTTAAGAAAACACAAAAACATTTCTTTTAAGCTAGTCTACAACTGATAAGATACATTACCCAAATTTACACAAGAAATTACTTAATCAAAGCCTCATTAAAAATAATTTTACCAATTAGAAAGTGCTAACCGGCCATTGATCTGATTAGCTAATATAAAATACAACACTAACACAGTAATGCTGAAGTCCTGCTCTACTTATGTAATGACAGTTTTGTCAGTGATTTCACCATACAAATGATGAGAATAATTTCCAAATATTTGCATCCATGTCAAGAAAAGTCCTTCTTTTTTTATAATATGGCTATTTAAAAGCAACATGGGAAGAAATTATCCCACATCATTTACAGAGTCAAACCACCAGCTTTAAGTGTAAAGAAAATTTTCCAGTGCATTAACTTTAACTTCACTGTGTACTGATAAGCTAAAATATAAGTGCCATCAAAAAAATTCCACTACTATGCCTCTCTGAGCAACCAGTTGTCTCCTAATATAAATTATAAATGTAAATCCTTTTCAATGTATTGTAACATGTATCCTCAAAACACACAGTCAGGCTAAAGGAAGGTTTATTTGATGAATTGAATCTGTCCATTTGATTGAAGGCCACATCCTGTGTTTTTCTATGTATTCTTTCAAATATAAGTTAGAATACATGACAGAGTTTACAGTCAAGCCAATTCACTATTATTAACTGAATGCTTTCAAAACACTCAATTTCTAGCTAGCTTGTTTCTTTACAGTCAGTATAATTAACTGTTGGTGGCTACTGTAGAAACAAAACTCTGTACATACACATGCATACATAAATATTAGGACTGTGGTCAGACTAGGCTTGGTACACAACCTTTTCTGATTTTGATTGCTGATTTTAAAATAGAGACAGATTCATGCATTGCTAATTCAAATTACATGCATCAACTTATAAATACATACACAAAAGTATTCCTGATTTAGCACAACTAACATCTTAACCAAGCAAGGCATTTACACTTTTTTGAAATCTAGAATTAATTTTGAATACGAGGATCAAAACATCTAACTTGTATTCTTTAATCAGCCATTTTATGTTAGTAATGCAGTAATGTTGACATGAAGTTGCTTTGAGCAATATAAAACATATGCCACGGTGCATTCATTAAATAACTCTGCATAATGAGTTCCATCTATATAAATGACTTACCTCCTTACTTATCACAACTTCTTCTCTAGGACTGTGGAAGAGGTATTCATATAGTTTATAGTGTTTAAATAAGCTGGAAAACAAGAGAAAATAGTGCTATTATAGCTGTAAATCTTTGGAAAGGTAACAATATTAAAAATTCTGTTAAACTAAGAGTTGCTCTCCAGTATGGTAATACTCTAAATTTTAAAAAGAAATGGTTGTTTAACTTCAGGTACAATGTGCAGAATATTTAATTTACATGATTTACTATCAGATGGCCGTAGAAAATACAGTATGATACTTAAAAATACATCCACTTTGTCTTTATGAAATTGAACTCTGAGAAGACAAAGTTCTACTCTGAAAAAAGTAATTCCTGAAACACTTATCACCAGGATACTTATGCCTTTAATATCAGCCATAGAGGACAAGAAGGAAACAAAGTCAAATCAGCTTTCAGATTCTGGGATGGGCTGCCAGTCCAGGGAGCGAGTTTGATCTTGGAATACCACAACAATAAAGAATAGAAGCATTTATTCTCTCAAGGTCATGTTTCAAAGTCGGCATATTATTTCCTTAAAGAAAAAATAAAAAACTAGATTGACACATTGGAATTTTGTGTATTACAACAAAAGCAACTTTAAGTAGACTTTCTCAATGGTCTAAAACGTTTATCTTCCTTAAAACATACATGGCTTTCCTTTTCACATGTTTTAAATAATTTTCCTTGTTCCCTTTCCTAATGATCAATGATATGGCATTTGTTTAACCAAAGGTTTGGTTTGTCACAGTCCATCTGTTACAATTACCTGTTCTCTTAAAATCATGATACAGAACTTCTGGCTTCTGTCGTGTCATTTTGACATATGATTTAAAACACAGCTCTCTGATTTCATAGCAAGTCCACGTTGAAGAATGATTCCAAGAGTTTATCGCACTCCTGCCTGATGTAGCCATGAAAGATACAGCAACATTTGCAGGGAACATCTGTAAGTGGTTCCTGTGCTTTCCGGCTAAGGACAGGACACAGGTTCTATTTTTAAGAGAGCCACCAACTGAGATGGTGATGCCTCTTTGCTTGGCACTTGCAAGGCCACATCTGGAATACCGAGGCCTGCTTTGTGGAGGGCTTTGGACTAGATGGCCTCCAGAAGTCACTTCCAACCTCAATTTTTCTATGGGTGTACGAAAGTACCTACCACACCCCATAATTGCAATTACCGAGCTAATACTAAAGGCACTGCTACTAGCTGCAGGATATGATGAAAATGCTACAAAAACATGTTTACAATACCAGTGCCTGGCCACACAACGCAGCACGGGCTGCTCTTTGAGACATGGCGCTGCCGGAGGCTCTGAGAGAGCCAACCCCCGCAGGTGCCACCCTGGCTGGCTGCCCGCCCCACAGCGCTGGGGCTTTTCTCCCACCCAGCAGCCTCATACCCCAGCACAGTCGGCAGAAGGGCTTGACCAGCCAGCTGCGTGCAAAGCGAGAGGCTGCTGCGGTGGGACATAGGTGTCTGAGATACAATCCTGGCTCTGGGAGGTAACGGGGAAGCCAGCTGTGGGAGTCAATGCTTGGTATGCACTGTTTTAGCTGACTGTCCTTCCCTGAATCACTGCTGGTATTTCCACGCTGCCACAGGCCACTGCCACAGCACCGGAGGTCCCACGAAATACTGCAGACCAGGGACGATTTGCTCTAATTTCAGCAGTGTTAAAGTGCCAACTAGTGTACAGCAGTGGCTCTTCCAGCCCATGAAAGCAGCTCGGCATTAGGAAACTAAAATGGCGGCACGGCCTGCCTCTCTCTCACTACAACAGTACATTTTCCAGCAGTCAGTTAAATGCATCTGTGAAACTTCCAAATACATTTTTAGCCGAATGGGCGCAGACATTTTTGCACATACGTACAGATGCATTTCCTAATTTGGTGAGAAGTATTATGGCAGCCTCATTGAACATTTGGCTCTTTAAGTGCCATATAAAAGTTTTATTCTACAGTTACGTTTAATTCAGTCATTCAATTACCATTAGTTAAAAAACAGATTTGTTTACCAACTTGCATAAGAAATTTGGCTACTGTAAACTACAAGTTCTCTTTCCCCAAACCCAAAGCACATAGGCAATAAATTAAGTTGTTACAATATTTGCCATTTCATTTGCAGTACATTTTTATTGCAGTACTTCACCAAAGAATTCCTGCCATGTTTCAGTGGATATATAGGAATTATGTTTAAGCAGACTTCAGGACTTAACCTGGAAATGACTCATACCAATTTATGAAAATACACATGTTCCTTCACATACACACCTATTAGCTGGTAAAATTCTAACAGGGACTATTTGAAAAAGGCAAAAAATATTTTACGAACATCACAGACACACAAGAAATAAGATATATATCTTTCAAACTGCACTGGCAGAACTTAGCATTTCAAACTTTTTTTCTTTTATTTATTCCAGTGCCTTGGAAAGGAGCCAGATTTACAGCATCTGAAAATCAGCTCTTCCCCTTTCCCTCTAAATGTGTTATGATATTCTTTATGGACTATGTTACAGGTACAGATAATTCATAGTATTCCCAAAAATACATGTCATTACTTTTGGCATTTCTGAGTTTTATTTATTTATTTATTTAGTTAGTTAGTTACTTATTTTTAAATAGAACTCTGTTCAACCCAGTACCCTTAATCCTATATCAAGCAAAGAATTCCTCCATTTAATGCTGTTTAAATCAAATCACGAAAATTATACATCAGTATTTATTTTGAAACAACAGTGTTATTGACTTTCTCCTATCAGGTATTATATAAAATGCTTTTTTGTTTGTATCTGTTGTGAACAATTAAAAATTCTGTACCAACATTTTTAGCAGTTACACAAAAATAATTTTACTCATGCAAGTAAGATTGTTAAGAATAGACCCTCTTATGATGTCATATGAGAACCTGAAGGTGATTAACAATGACATATTTCCCTAGGTCCACTGCTTCCTGAAAGAAAACATCAAGAGCTATGTTGACGTGTGTTTGCCCAAGGAGACAAGATAAAAAGGTAATAACTGTCACCTTCCACCAAACCTGAAGGTGTCATTATAGTAGCTGCACAGTTTGTGCCAATGTTGTTAAGCATTTGTCCTCATTTTAGCTCATCTGTAAAAATGTGATCTGAACTAAAACATGTCACACTATCTTGAGTAGAAAAAGAAGCTATAGGTCTATCATTTAAAATTAGACAAAAAAGTGAAGAACAAGAAAAAATGTTGAATACATTAATTTGAATTGTAATAAAACTCAGTCAACCTATTTCTGAGTTCATAAAGTTCAAAATACACCCACATAAGAAGTGTGCTGATTCAGTTCTTATTTAGGAAAAAAAAAAATTCAAATGACTGAAATAATGGATTGTATAAACTGGACACATATGACACGTTTCAGTGTATGTGTATATATCCATGACCTCGAAACAGCACATACCTGTAATAAATTGAGCAGTTTGAACATACAACCGCATATTTAGTGGCCAAAATACCATTCTGCTGCAAAAGTCTTGTGGCTTGATTGTATTCCCACCCAGTTAATAATTCGGTGGTAGTAAGTTGGAGCATCTAATCTCTTGGATGAAATTCTTGTGACTGTGAAGGAATTACTTCATGGACAAGATCTCTTTCAATGGATAATTTACACAAGAGCTATAGACATGCTACTTGGAAAGAACATTTGTTCCAAATAAATATACAAAAGGCAGAGACAGGAAGGGAGAAGTAAAAGAAGTTGAGTGAGACATCTTAAACGCCAAGTTTCCTTTTAGTTTAGGGCTAGTACTTGGCAGGACATTCATTTGCCTTGACTACAGAAATTTGAGATTTAAAGAGATGTTCTCATTTCATATGGGAAGAACCTGGGTTTTTTTTAATATTTTCTATAAAAAAGAAACAAAAGAAAAAAAATGAGAGAGCAGGAGAAAGAGACAAACTCTATAGTCCAATTGTAAGAGAAATCACCTATGATGGGTTTAAATCCCCAGTCTGAATCTGAGTACCCTAAACTGGAAGGCTGTCAGGCGTCCTAGCATTTTTGTCTGTATTCAAGAGGAAATACTTTTCTGCATCCAAGAAAATACTCTGAAGAAAACCTCTTTGATGTGTTAAACTTTTCCTAGCAAAAGAACAGTCAGAAAAATTCCCAACAATTCTATGTATGGATCAGTCATGACCTTACTCACTTTTTATGCCCATCATCTGCCACAAAATCTCTCCCTCTAACCCCCATTCAGGTCAGAAAATGGGCTGAAAGGTACAGATGTAGTACAGTGCATTAGCATATATTACAATAGTACCTTTTTCATTTTCCATCTCCTTGCCCCCGACATTCATGGGCGATACAAGAGCTTGAGAACCATTCTGCCCATCGTGTACTGGAAACAGTGGTATACGAGCATAGCCACTGTCCTAACTATGGCATTTCAGAGGAGAAAGGTCTGTATACGTTTACATGGAGAGGCATGACTGGCTACTATCAGACCCTTAATTTTTTTCTCAGATAAATAACTGAATTACTGCTGTTTGTATCCCTTTCTGTGTCTCTGTTTAAAAGTTGAAACCTTTTGATGTAGATACTGAACTTTTGCTGACTTTGAAATGCAATGTTTTTATGACTCATATGATCATAGCCTTAATTCTGTAAAGTACATAACTTTAAACCACTTAAGAAGTCCACTACAGCTGTCAAGGCCAGACCAATACTTAAAGTTATAGACAAGACGTAGGATTTTGTTCAACTGGAATCTAACAGTAGAATGTTTTAAAAGCAAACCAAGAATATTCACTGTACACCACTCTCCCCTTTTCCTTTTATCACCCAAAACAAAATCCAGAAGGAAGCTTTTCAGCATAATCTTACATTTTGATAAATTTCCAGTCTAAATTTATTTCCTCGGTGTTGACATCTGAGGCCAGATCTTTACTGCTACTTGCATATTCTCTCTTCTTTTCAATGTTTTAAAGTTTGATGTGTGCAGTATGTTGGCACAGTATGAACATATCCAATTAAATAATTTTAACTTATTTTATCAGCTGATTTCCCACCACATTAAATTATTCAAATAAGAAATAACGGATCTCATAGAAATAAATACCTGATATTCAAGTAATCAATGACTGCTTTGGCTTGCTCAATGCTGAAGAAATTCAAGTCACCACTTCTTTCTGAATCAGTTTCTCCTATTCCAGCCATTGCTCTTCCAAGTTCTTTTAAATTATCTCCTAAAGTCATATGTTTGTCTGCAAAGTAATCCCGAAGAACAAAAACTAAGTATAAACAAGACAGGGTGGGGTGAGGTTTTTTGTCCCATTTTGATTATAAGACTTCTTGAAGTTTGAGAAGTTATATTACGAGCCATGTAGAAACTTAAAAAGTAACAGCAGTCAAACATTTTTGTCTGTTGCCATTATTCTTACCAATAAAATATGCATTAAAATTCCATCACAAAATCACTGATCCACCTTCATAATGTAAGGATCACAATAATGGGTGTTTAAGATACTACAGCTTGGCCTCTTACTTATGCAAAGATAACCAGAGGCAGAATAGCATGTAAATTTGAGAAGCATAGTATGTTTATCTTTAAAATAAGTTTTCTACTGGTTATGTATTGCGAAAGATTGTTTTTCTGACCATGTCCCTTGCAACATAAACCATCAATACAGGAACAGATATTAAAAAAGGGTAACCATTTTTTTTTTTAAAGTGCTTACAGTCATAGTTAAACAAACATGAATATGCATAATACTCTGCATGTGTCATCAAATGTGGAGACATTTTTGCAGCCCCCCAAAATAGGTAATTACTTTATATTTTTACCCTGGAAATCAAAACCAAGTGCCAACAAAGCTTTGAATTAAAATTTAAATTCTTTTTGTTAACTGTCTTGACAAAGAGGAAAATCTGAAATATATCAGTGTTCGCTGAACCTTTAAAATGGAAGGATTAATCTTTCGGATTTGCATACAGTGTGTGCCATCACTAGAACCATGGTTGAGTTTAAAAAAAAGTTTTGAACACCATTTACTTAAGTCTAAAAATTCTAGAGTAGAAAATGGGGAAAATATCCACCCGTGGTGAAACAGATTTATTTTTCTTATTGTTTTAATTCTCTACTGATCTGCTCCTTGGTTCTCTGTACAGAAAACAAATTTAAAAACTTACAAGATGCTGGTCTTTATAGTTTTGCCCCTTAGTGGTACAGCAATCAAAACCCTGAAAATTTCACCTCAGTTTTCAGTAACAGAGGCAGCACAATATAAATAACCGTAATGGAAGAAACAAGAAAGAAATACAGAGAATGTGGAGGAAATAGAATAGAAGCCATGGGAAATGAGAAAGAGCAATAGAACCAGAAATATCACAGATAGTAGGGAAGTGAAGCCACGTAACAAGATCATGAGAAGTCACAACACCCAGGCCCAGGTCTGTCACCAGCTAGTCCAAATATTCTCTTTCCTCTGCACCACTGATTTTCAGCCCCAACTACCACTTTCCAGAAGGCGTTCACAGTACTTCTGTCAGGTAAGGAGCACTTTACCCTCAATGTGCAGAAGAGGAACCAAATCACGTAAGTCAGTCATCCTGGCTCCCAAACAACCAAAGCCTCCAGTTTCCAGACCTCAGTTTTCCTCTCTCCTTTACCAGCCTTAAATGAGTTTCCACTACCCTCCTTCTCTAAATCCATTCTTCCTGCTTGGTGCTATTCTTGCTATTATGGTCAAATCAGCTTAATTCTCCAAGCCGCTTGGGTCCAGTGTAGGGAAGGGAAAGGAAATGGTCATTAACATAGAAGACATTAGCATTTTGCTCCTAGTTGAAATGTTTGGTCTTGGAACTTGCACCAGCTGAGAACAGTAATTACAAGGAAATTCACCTCAGCCCTGGGCTACAGCATACTTTATAAGATGGATTATTCGGGGAACCTAGCTGTGAAAAAAATATAAGAAGTCTCCTGTAAGCATTTACGAACTGCATTTTCTTTCCCTAAAAGCCAGGTATCTTAGCCAAATCCAAACAGATTTTCACAGGACAGCAAAAAGCAAATTCACAACACTTGCTTGACAAACCTTATGTCTTTTCGTCAAAGCATAGGGGTACTACAGCTGTTAAAAAGAAAAGGGGGGGGGGGGCACTAAATAATACATTTTTTTTCCACAGCCTCTATCTGTAAGTCCATTGAACTGTTTTAGTTGTAATTTTATATATAAAAATTAATCAGAGGCAAACACTGCCATGGAAAATTTCAGCTTAAAGAGTTAAAGTTTGGCAAAGCTTTATGCAACTAAGATCACATTCCTGAAAAATGTCAGTCAGCTTTAATAATCAGTTGTGCTACCAGCCCGTCTAGTACATGTGCATTACATACAGTCTCATAAAACTAATTTCTGACATGTTTCCATTCTTCTCCATTGTTATATTAATATAGTTAGCATATGTTAAGATACTTTCTCATTGGAGACAGGAAGGACAACTGGAATTCCAATGATCATAAAGCACGTACATATTCTGTCCAAATTCCAAGTCAGAAAAGCCCTTGAATTAAATTACAATGAAAGAGTATAATAACTATTATGAGCTTGATTTTAAATATTCATCTTCTCTTTGAATGGAACCACTGAGTCCTTTTGCTCTTCCTCTGGGATGGACTTTTCTCGACATAATCACCTTCAAAGTGAATGTTAAGTAAGCATCGTGATCTCTGAAAAACGGGTTTTAGAGGATGCTGCTACCATTTTTTCTAGTTATTTTGTTCCCACTAGACACAAGATACATGCTTTGTTGCAAATTTCCTTGTAGCCACAGGAGCTACAGTCCTTTCATTGCCATTTTTCATCTTCAGCAGTGATGCCAGTTTACTTTCCTCACCAGTCTTTAGTTAACTGATATATTTTGTGCCAGAAGTGCAGCGTTTGCCATATAGAAAGCTGCCTGAGAGTTGACCTCCAAGGACAAAATAAATGTAATTCACCTGCTGTAATGCTACAGGATGTACTGAATATCTCAAACAGCAGAGAAATGTGCCCAAGGCTACAGTGAGTCAGTCACCGAGACAGCTGGAATTGGAATTTTGGAGCTCCTTGCTCTCACTCTACTGTAATTATTATTTATTTTACCATAGCAAAAATGAGGTCTCTTCAGGACCTGGCCCTTTTGCACCACATACTGTACAAAGAATGAGGGATATTCTGCTAAAAAGGCTACAGTCCCCTCTAACGAAAGTTTAATGTCTGCCAATAAGAATTATTTTTAGGTACAAGGTATAACATGCCAACATTCAAGAGGAAAATAAATCATTTTACAATTACTTGTAATTAAATATCGCTTTATTAAAATGACTGGAAAACATTCTTGTCTTCCACTTCAGATATTTATTTTTACTATTTTTAATTATACTTACCACTGAGGTTCTCCAACAGGAAATTTAATAGATCCATGAATCCTGAGAGCTGTATAAGACTGAAGTTCATTTCTTTAGCCCACCAAAATCCCGCAGTATAATAATCTAGCAAAATAGCTTCTTTCAAAGATGTCTTTAATTGTTTAAAATTCAGAAATTCTTCCACCTTTCTAGAAGAAATTGCAGAGTAAAATAATGAAATTAAAAAATAAATTACAGATTCCAAAGTTTAACTTAGTCTGCTTGTAATTATATCTATAACATTTACTATTATATTATACATATATGTATATATCTTCCTGGAACTTAGCTACATGGATTTCTAGATATGAATGTTTATGATCAGAGGACCTATCAACTGAAAAAAGTAAACAAACACCTACAGGTTTCGACAGACACTATGTAAATGTTAAGATATGACTAATGAAATAACAAAAATAAGAGCATTACAAAAAAACAAAGAGAAATACAGCTGAAAATCCCAGAGAAAAATCAGTGTTTGTTCAGGAAGGGGTTTGTAGGATAAAATGGAACAACTAGTCTCCACTTTCTACTACCACTCTTTCACTCTAATTGAGATGGTTTTACAGTACTAAAGATCTTGCTTCCCTTTCAGGATTATTTTTCATGTAGCCTCTGAAGAAAAATTACATTTGAAAATTAACGTAAATAATATAATATACAATTACTGAAAGTGCCTAAAATATTTAGAAGTTTAAATTCCACTTTCATAATGGTCAAGACATTTAAGAAGAGCCTCATCCTATTTTACTGGCACACTGTGAAAATTTTTCCACTTACTTTAACTTGAAAAAGTAATGAAAAAATACACTCCCTTGTAGGAGACCGTGCTGCTGCTGACACATTTATGTCTACTCTATCCAAACACAGAATTAGTTATGTCTTTTATAATAATTGTGCACATTTTTCCACACGAAGACAGGGGATCAGGGCTAGGACCTCAGTTTGCAGTTCTTCCAGTATAACTTCATCCACCTCTCAGGTAGTTAAGTTTTACATTAAAGCAATCCTTGGCTTCTTAACTACACCTGAGGACACAGATGCCAGTTGTTATCACAGTTTCTAGTCCCCTGTAAAAGAGCAAAGTCTTCCCCCCTGCCCCCCCCCGCTTCTCATTCCTTCCTAAGAAGGGCATTAATCTCAGACCTACTGGTAGGCAACCATTAGTTTTTCAGGGTTTTCACCAAGCCAGCAGAGATACTCTCAAATAAGACAAGTTTCTCTTTTTTAATTAAAGCCTCAATAGCTAACAAAGTATGTAATCCAATCAGGTTTTTTTAAAAACATGTATTCCTTTGTTCTGCATGACAAATTTGTACGGCTGTACGCATGCAAGTCAGTTAAAAACACTTAACTGTGTACTGAAATAGAAGTGGAACATGGCCAGATGAACTTTCCAAGGTTTGAAACAGTCCATATCCTCTCTTTCTGAAGCATCTGCCAACTCTGTGTTTTCATAATCAGAGCTTCTCAGGGATTTAGATTTTCTCTGATGCTGCTAACAATGCCAGTACTCATCTTTTCAATATTCTGCAAGGCATGTCACTGACAACAGTATCTATAAATGATTGGGAAATGATGGGGCATTTAGACTTCCTAGTTACCCTGATTGCTATTCCTTCCATCACAGAATGTGCTCAAGTCCTACAGAGACGGACAGCAGTATAAAAACTCCATGATAGATGGGAAGGCAGGACATCAAAATTCTCATACTGAATCAGATCTATTCTGATTTTCTAACCTTAGCTGTGGCCTTCAAACTGTTCGTGTATAGACATGATGCACCGTGGTAAACTAACAAAATTTCAATGCTGCTGCTAAACTGCTTAGAGTGCATAAAATACCCTGTAACTATCCTCTTTTCAGTCAGATGCAGTATATACTTTACGATCCACTTGTACAGTGTGCGTATATATAAAAACATATGTGAGACAGCTGAGATTAAGAAGAAATGTACGATCTTTCAATGCTTTTCTTTTTAATCTTAATGAGAAATTTTCACAATAAACTGCATCCTTAAGCACATTTTAGTCTCCAGGGAGTTGTACACCTCAGTCTCCTCTAGAATAAGAGGTCTATCATACAAGAGAACACAGTAAATGAAAGTTTTTTTTTAAAAAATCATTATTATTTGATGGGAACAAATTTTCTTTCCAGTTTTCTTAAAAAAATAATCCCAGAAAGAGCTTTTTTTTCCCCCCCCTCAGAACAGTGACAAATGAGAGGAACAAAATATATTTCAGGAATAACATTTTAATCTCTATTAAATGTTTTACATATTCAGAGGGACAGGGTTGGATTCCTCCCCCCCAAACTAGTCCAGTGGACCAGCTCTTTGGCTTTCAATTCACTAAGAATTTGCTAGCGGACACCAGTGCTCCTAAATAATTCGGGCACTTCTGAAAAATCTCATCCTTAAAATATCAGTCTAGAGTGTCAGATTGAACTCCTGGCCTCCTAAATTTAGCTGCTATTAAGCACTAATAACAAGGGAGAGTGTTGCTACAGGAAAGACAAGATGGGCTTACATCAGAGTCCGTGGCTGCCTCCTATTTCCCCAGTGCACCATAATGGCTACCTACTAATACCTTCTTAAGCTTTCCATCCCTTTCTGAACTTTTAAAACCTTTCTGATTTTTCAATAACTCACGTTACAGTACAGAATCTTAAGTGTTTTAGCAAAAAAGTTACCAAGTGAGACTTGCAAAGAAGCTCAGTATTGGCCTGTTCTTATTTACATCTTAGTATTTCATTCATAGCATATTTAATACTATTGTAAACTCAGAAACCATATCAATGTGAAATATCAGTGAGAAAATAAAAAGTCGAAAAATCAAGAGACATAGGAAATACAGTAAAACAAAGTGGATCAGAGATCAATGGTATTCCTGTCTTTCATGAATCATATTAAATATCAATGATTTAACTGAACAATTAAAGACTAATGAGGTAACCATCACAAAAGAAATATAAAAAATGGTCTATAATGTTTATTTCATTATAATATTGGTTCTAATATTATCATCATTGCCACTTACTTTTGAACTCCTTCAACATTTTGTTCTGACAAAGTAGCAATTTGGGAAAGAGAAAGAAACGTCCGATTAATAATCTTCTTTCCACCTATGGCATCCTGATCTCGTTCTTCTTCCTACACGCACATATGGATATAGGAATATAATTTTAAAAGGTTTATTTTGTCAGTAACTGATCTAAATAATATTTTTATTTCAAGGAAGTATGCCAGGGATTAATTCAACAAATGCCAAAAATGTAACAGAGCTATAATTATATGGCAGCAACACAATACCCTAACACATTTTCACTAGAGAAAAGCTAGGCAGACACGTGGAAAATAGTATTTTTATCTTAAATACATGTGGGAACATAGTGACATATTATGTGCAGCACAAGATTAAATTAACTTGTAACTAAAAAAACAATAGAAATATAAAGGTGCAAAAAAATCCATGAATCTAGATTTAACCAACATGATACTAGATTGCACAGTAATTAAATTTTAAAATCAGTTCCTGTTTAAGATATTATGAGTACACATACACATTACCATGCTATTTGCTCTCCACCCTGTACTCGATTGCATTTTCAAATTTACTGTCTACACCGACTCCTTCCCTAACCAAAAAAAAGTCCAAAATGTTTGCTGCAACAGAATGATACACATACAAGGATCTGATGCTACTGTTTCAGGGAAGGTCTGTACATTTGTAATACAGAAGGCAGCTCCTTATAGGAAATACAAGGATGTACATGTTATAGGGGATAGCAAAGTGAGCATGAACCAACAGTATCTCACAAAAAATAGGAACATTTGATGATGTTTTATTTAGTGCATGTCACTGACTAAAAAACATTTGACCAGAGACTTCAGTAAGAAATCTATGAAATAAATAAAACAGTGGAACACCCCCCCTCCCCATTTTACAATAGAATATGTAGGCAACAAAATGAGGTGTCAAAGCACATTATAAAATGTGAGATGAGGTAGACTTTTTACAGAGGTGCATGGCAGGGGAACAAGGGACAATGGTCATAGAATAGAATATTTCAGCTGGAACAGACCTACAATACATTAGCATGGGACAGCATAAGAAAAATATTTCACTATGAAGATAATTAAGCATTAGAATAGGTTACCCTGAAAGGTGCAAAAATCTCCATCCTTGCAGGTTTTCAAGACTGAACTGGACAAAGCCCTGGTCTGCATTCAGTGCTGGCCCAGCTCTGAGCAGGCAGCTGAACCAGCTCACATCCCAAAGATCCCTTCCAGCCTCATGACTGTGAGTCTAATCGGCCTGACCTGCTTCTGCACCAGGACACAAAAAAGTCTGAGTAAAACCTGATCATAATTTACTCGTAGCAGGAACACTTCTACATCTGTGGGACTTGGGCTTTACAGAAGTGCAGCAAGGCAAAGCTTGCAGAATAATGTTTCTAGCTTGCCTAGAGAGAGAGAAGTGGAAGATTTCCTAACACGAGCTGATTTTTGAGCCTGAACAGCGTTGTTCTGGGCTAATAATCAACTAACTCTAGCATTGGTCAAGGAGAGCCCCCGTATAAAGCTACACTGCTCCCCCTGCTGCTGCCAAACTGCAAAATATACTTAAAACCGGGACCAGCTGAATTGCAACATTCAAGACTGACAAAACAAGACTAAGAGCAACAAAGAACATCTAGTGGACAGACTATTTTTTTCCCTCTAATTAAGTACTAGAGTACTTTCACATGTACTTTAATATGAAAAATTATTGTTCCCAACTGCAAAGAAGTTAGTCTCAGATACAATGTCTCATCAGAACAACAGGAATGAAGTAAACAAAGGCTTCCTTCACATAGTTAGGAGCATGACATTAGTTTGCTTTGGTTTTTATTAGCAATGATTCATGCAGTATAAAAAGAAGTACTCCTACAGTCAGTAATGTTGGTATAATTGAAGCTGCATGCCCTAGCTAGGAAAAAAAAAAAAAAAAAAGAATGAATAGCTCAACATGCTAATATTACAGAGTTATTGAAAGACATTTTTGAATAATTAGGAAAAATATGAATGCTTTCCTAAAGAGACCAGTGGTGTTAGAAACTTGTTCCCAAGAATCTTATCCAAACTAATTCCTCACTGCTTCTTGAAAGGTATCAGGCAACATCCATCATGTCAGAAAAAGCTTGTCCAAAAAGGAATTTTCTCCTGCCTCCGGTATATACCTGGCGTACTACAGCATGAAACTTTCTAACCCACATTGCATTGTCAGGCCCAGTACACTTAACATGCTGATGCTAAGGCTCACCTCATTCTCTGAATTACAAACAGCATGAAGGACCTCTGGGAAAATTTGCTGAAGTCTTAGTATGTAGTGTTATATTATAGCAACATATAAGCTATATAAGATTACAAAAATGTATTTAAAAATAACTCCAGGTCCCTTGCACTCAGTCACCGATAATCTCTTTCAACACATTTAAAGGTCCTCCAGCATTAGAAACATATTCTTTAACCAACTAAAGTTTGCAGCTTAAACTTGAGAGATATTCAAGCTGTTGTAACTCAGTATTGCAGATAAGGCTCTGTAATCTGCACATCAAATTCCGACAGTTTACATGGCAAGGTGAGTGCTTCCCATTTCACCATTTCATCATCTAGCGTCAGTAACAATATTCCCAGCAGCAACAACCCTCACCAGTGTATTGCTATCTTTGTTACTGCTCACGATAAGGATGGATTTGTGGCACTGCTGTCCACTACAACAAGCACAGGTATCAGATAATAAGAAATACTATTCCAAATGACCGATGAGGAACTACGGGAGAGAAAGTACATAATTTAGAAAATTAATTTTTAAAATTATCAATGTTTCTGTAATTTAAAAAAGTAGTGAAAGTCCATGAATCATTTGAACAATCCCATATTTGTGGAAAGTTTTTGTTTGGGCAGAACCTCTCCACACGTGACTAAAAGCTCATCATTTTTTTGATTGAATACTGTTTTGTCTTTTGATTGCTGTCTTTAACCACCACTGAAAATTCAAAGAGAAGTTATTTTATATGTGTCGACTGATGTCAAAGAATTTACCATTCATTTTACAGTTAACTGTACTGACTGACTGAGGTAATCCAAGGTGAGTTAATTCTGGTAACACTATCCTCATGTGTTGGGGAAAAAAAAAACCCAAATCAATCCTCCAAGTACTCCCAGCAGTAGACTTAACCTATTGAAATGCAGACTACTATTAGAGAATTATTTGTTGCTGTTTTATTTTCCTTCAAAGAATTTTTAGCTCTTCTGAATGTATAATGTGTTTCTGGCTTTTCAATACTCCAAACGCTTTGGGCACCCCTTGTCAACAGCATCAAATCAAAGTAACAAATCGGATATTCTAAACCAAAAAGATCTTCCTTGAATCTCTCGTCCAATGTTCACAAACCACCATGAAGCAAAAAACATTAGCAGAAGAGTGATATAGTTAAATAGCAAATTGCAAAAACCCCTCTGTGTTTGGGGGGGTGGGGAAGAACGCTCTCTCAAAAACCTAAACCCCAAGTGAGTCATCCCTGACTAGAAAGAATGCCCCACTATCTGCAGTTTTGGTAAGGGCCTTTCCAGAGTGGCAAAACCTTGAAACACAGCAATGGAAATTAGCACCAGTGCTCCTGAAGGAAAATAAGCTTGTCCTTTGGGATGAGCCCTCTGCAGTGGCTGAAGATGTTACTCATTTGCATTTATTTGACAATACAACACCATGCTTTGCAAAATCATGACTGTCAAAAATATACTCAAAGGAATAGCTTACGAGCTCTCTTAAATTACAGCAAATACCTGAACTGTAAGGAACTCGAGATTCTGTTCTCACTCCATCATGGAAATTAGACTGGACTAAACTCTGCTGCCACAGCTAGATAGTTTCCAGTACCTGAGCTAGTTCATTTAAAGCTAGCTCAGCTGCCTCTGTCTGAGCAATACTGCTGACAGTAGTACAGATGTACCCTGAAAGTGTTGCATATCAGTTACAACTTTAATCAAAATGAGAATGAAAAAAAAAAAAACCAACCCTCACACCAGCAACACAGGCTGTTATTTGTATTATTATACGCATTTTGTTATCAAGCTGTCAAATACTTCAGCAGAAGCAGAAAATCTTGAAGCTGTCTACATAAATAGTTCAGGCAGAAACAGAGATGCATTCACTGTTCCTGTTTGTTTTAAAAAAGCCCCACTTGTCCGCTCCCACAGTGGGAAGTTAAAATCAATAGTTGCTATTTTCAGTCATAATATTTCTTTTGTTGTCAAAGAAATACGGAAATAAAAATAGTAACACTAATTTCAGCTACGTTCAAAAAAGAAATATGCAGATACGTCAAATGCAAAAGATAAAACCTATATGGAAGGAAAGCTTTCAGAGGACCATTATAAACAACAGATGCTGATAGCATCCTTTTAATAACAAAATATGTTTCAAAAATTTCATACAGTCCAAATGTCAAGATTTATGGATGACCAAATGTATTATGACATTAAACTTTATTGATGTTTTCACAGCTGCAGACTAGTTATTGGAAAAAACGTTGTTAAAAATAAAACAGCGGCAAGACTTGCTAAGATCAGGATTCATATTTTCTAATATGCTTTCTGCTGAAAGTAATTACAAGTCTGAACAATTATAAAAATATTCAATTTAAATGAAAAGCAATTGTCTCAAGATCTAAGAAACAATATAACAAAAACAGTGGCAGAATACAGTGTTCCCTACAGCTTACCTATAGACCATGCAAAGCTAGCTTCAGCGAAAACTGGAGACTATATAATTTAATTTATAAAAACTCACAATTCCACAGAGTTTACAATAAAAATAAATCATAAAGGATAGTAGGAAATATCACAAACGTAAGCTATCGCATGTAGAACAAAGTTCAATACATAAGGAACAGAAAATAGGTGAAAAAAAACCCCCATTCACTGAATTGCTCTAAAGATTCCTTTTATAAAGCCACTTAGTAAAAATGACGAAAATTTCAGTGGTACATTTCAAATGGGTGTACAATATATTTTTGACAGCCTGTCGTTTCCCATACAGTACACCTTGTATCCTTTTACTATGATCTAACTGACTGCGTTACCCCAGTGTTACGCTGTTCCAACTGCCAAAATATTTACAGAGAACACTAACAGAGAATGCCATGAAAGACGCATATATTTTTCATAAAGCATTTAGAATATGTAAGAATACATTTCACATGGAAGAGGATTTATTTATTTAGGGAAACCTAAACGTTAGGCTTTTGTAGTGACAATTGCTTAGGGTAGCTTTGTGCCAACAGAAGCAACCGCTAGACTGGCTAAAAGCAGTTAATCACTTCCACAACAGTCACAGTTACTTCTTGGCCATCTAAGACAACAAAGCATTTCAACCAGAAGAAAATTACCTCGTAGTAGCTACAACTATATAGACAGGCTTGAGGGAGAAATTCTGAGCTGACGCAACACCTCATACATTCTTGGAAGGAGTAACTTGTATTCTTTTATTTCTCTTGACATGCAGCATGAGATGAGTTGCCTGACTGTCAGAAATCACACCTCTGTCAACCAAGTTAACAATTGCAATGAAAAAAAAAAAAAAGAAAACAAGAAAAAAAAAATGGAGGAGGCCAAAGATAAGAAAAAAAGCAAATACTAATGAGAACGACGTGGAGCTGTGAAATCCTCTAGAGCACTCTGGCTACTTAAAGCAATGAAAGGTGAGAAATAGAGTCGTGATGTTGCTGGAAGCAAGGTGTGAGGTTGCTTCCACCCCCTCGGTGCTCTTTGAAAGGAAACTGTACACCTTTCTCTCAGCAATCACAAGTCAGGAGATTCCTACCACCGCGAATAAACCAAGAAACAGCCTTACACTTAAAAACAAGAACCTGTAACCGACTGAAATCTGGCGAGCGCGGTGGGAGGTGCAGAAGGTGGGTGAGGAGCTCACCAGCCGCAGTTCAGAAGTGAGGCGGGCGAGGCGAAGGACGGACCCCGGGACAGAGCCCGGCCCGCCCTGCGCCAGCCGAGGCCTCTGAGGGTTTCTAGCGGAGGAATTGCCCCGCCGGGGCGGGCGGGCGTCTCTCTTTAAACTCTCTTGGGGACGAAGGTTACACAGGTATGCGTACCCACGCTGCACTTTAACACCCCACCCTTTTTACCTTCTCTGAAGCCTAGCGAAAACATTTAAATTTTTTTTTTTTTTTTTTTTTTTTTTTTTTTTTTTTTAAAAAAAAGAGCGGGGGCGAAAGCGGCGGGGCACCGCCGGGGGAGGGCGCGGGCACCCCTGCCCCAGCCCTGCCCCCGCAGCACGCCGCCTCAGCGACGCCAGCGCCGCGGCCCCTCACACCGCCCCCCGGTCCCGCGGGATGAGCCAGCGCCGGTGAAGCGCACGGGGGGCGAGCAGAAGCCCGGGCGCGCCGTGGCACCACTGCCGCTGAGGGGAGTACCTGCCCTGGCGCCGCCATGTTGCCCGCGGCTCGGCGTCGCCGTCGCGCAGGGAACGGGGGCGGGGCCCGGGCCGTTGGCGGGGCGCGGAGCTCCTCCCCCGGGACCCGGTCGCCTACCCTCACCCTGGCCAGGCGCCATCTTGGCTCCCCGGCAGACTTACCTCGGTGCTGCTTCAGTGGGGTCACTGGGGCTGCGGATGGCCTTTCCTCTCCGCAGGCTGCCCGTGTGCAGCACTGTCACAGCGGCGGTGGCACGGGAGCAGGAGCTTGGCAGGTCTCTGTGGCAATGCCCTGAGAGTAGCCCAGCATGACCCATGGGGCTCAGGGCAGGCAGGGCTGAGGCAAGCTGCCTTCACAGCCTGCGTGAGGAGGGATCCGTCTGCCTAACGACTCCACCTGATCCTCTTGGTTCTTTGCAACACGTCCAGCTGGTCACCATCACACTGGCATCGGTGAACCACACAGTTCATACAGCAAACACCACGGGTAGTGTTTGTAAGGAGGCCACAGGAGCATAGGGATGTGGCGTACTTAAAAACAGCGCCATGGAGTCTGTGAGAAGACCAGTCCCGGCAAGAAGGCAGCAGAGGAGGCCTGAGGCACTCCTACGCACCGAGGGCTGTGCTGCCTCAGGGCCAGTGCCCACATCTGCCTTCCCGAGCCAGTGACCGCCGCCTTGAGGCCTGCGCGGAGAGACTTTATGAGGCAATGGCATAGGAACATCACGCACCATGAAGCAATGTTTCCATGCCTGTTTTAATATAGATCTTACTGTTTTCCTAATCCAAATAGTGCCAGTAACTACAGTAAACATTGTTTGAATAACAATTATAAGGATAGCATCATGCAGTTATCTCTGCAGTTACCCTAACAACATTCCAATGTTTCCAGCTTCTTGAAAACTATGTTTGAACTAAATACCTAAACCTAAATACAGTCCAAGAATGTCAACACCAATTACTATAGCTCAGATGTCAGCAGGCGTAAATCAGCACGTCTGTTGGGACCAATGGAGGGATACAGAGTTACTCCAGCTAAGGATGTGGACTTAAATGTTCATATTTTATGTACAATTTAGGAATAATTTACAAACTATAGTAAGCGGAAGAAGACTTTGAGACTGAACTGCATTTTCATTACTATATGCATCAGTATTTCTTGTTTCTCCTCTTTGTCCTATTTTTTTTTTTAAACCTGGAAGACTAATAGACTAAGCTATGCTGAAACATTTTCTCCGTCAGATTTGTGTTGCATGCAGACTCACAGCAGCAGCAACAGTTCAGCGTAATAGCACTTACCTGCAAGATCAAGTAAAATGCAAGCATTTGGTGAGTGAACAGTAATGAGAACAAAGAAAAAGCTAACTTATTTTGCAAAGTTTATTGATGTGCTGAGGGAGCTGGTATGACAAAACAATTTCGTTGCAGTGCCCCACAAAGCAAGGACCTCCTGGGATTTCTGCAGCTGTTTCAAGGTCTGCTGCTGTTTCTGAGCAGTTTGTCACTTTCTGAGGGTTGTCATCATCAGTTTCTTAAAATGTGCAAACCACTAAGTACCATACCTGTGTCTTCGCTGGGTCACCAGAGATAAGAACCTGCCCATTACCCACTAAGATTCCGATTTATAGTTTGAGATTCAACATGTACGTAACTCCTCTCAAACACCCTGACCCTCACTGACACACGTACACCAATCGCGCTTCCAAAAGGAGTCAGAAATCTGTTTGAATGAGGTTCAGAGAGCTGGATCCTGCAGTGTTTTGTAGAATTATTCATAGTATTTTAAAGAATTGCTTAGCTCTGTGTAGAGCCCACACTGTGAATTCCTACAATTTGTGCCGTGCTCTGTAGCTGACAGCAGTACAGCTGCAGTTACTTCCCCTTTTACTATGTATATAAATCTAACCAAATAAGAACATTATTCAGAGCTGCAAGCACCGCATGCAGCAAGGTGTAAAAACTGGGGAATTAAATGTGATGTTTGGATGCAATATAACATTGTATGCATTCATTCTGATGTTATCTAGTTGGTAACAGGTAGATTTTGGACTTAACCCTGCATTCCTCTGGTACTGAAAATGCCCACTGACTTCCATGAATGTTTTCAATGTGAAAGACATGGAGGCTCAAAGCCCTTAGAAGGAGCTAATTCCATTTCTCTTACTAAATATTAAAGGACTGTATTCTTTCTTACACAAAACCTGCACTGAGCAGGTTGATTGAAGCTGAGCACTGATTGAAGCTCAGCCCACATTTCCAGTAGTGAGCTCCTAACACTTCCTGCTTTTCAATTTAAAATTTTAGATAGTCAGTGTCACAAAGGTTAGATATGAAAAAGACACCGACAAAAAAGATTCAACAGTGGTGTTAAAGCCATTCCTTCTAATTTCATGTGGATCCTTTCTGTTTACAAAACCCACATTTGTATGCACATGTGAGTATTTAAGGCAGCTTTTTTATTTCCTTCAAATGTAGGACAAAATGCAACACAGAACTAGTGATCTTAAAACTCTGATCTAGCCCTTACAACAGGTAACCGTGGTGGATTTTCTATGACTGCTAATGGTCACAGACACTCCAGGTCAGAGGAGAACAGCTCCTGCTATAGAGCTCCTCCTTCTCCACTGACGTGGCTGTGTTAGATGCAAATGTTCCCCAAAAGTGTTGGTTCCAGCATGTGTAATTTAAACAGACCATATTTAATATCTGGCCTTACACAGAGTTACACAAAAAGTGCTCTTCTACTTACCTGAGACGCAACCAGAGTTAGGTTTCCGAGGTTGTTTTGCCAAGGCCAGTATCACCCAGCACATGAGTATCTCAGAGGGAACACCTTCCTCATCTTCTTTCTGTCTTTGATTAAAGCTCTTCAGCCCATGGTGCGCGGGCCACCTCTAGCCTGTTTAAGACAACCACGTGGCCCACTTACACTCAGCCCTGGCAGGGGCTGGGCAAAGAGCTGGTTGCTCTCCTAAATTTTCATCAGGTCCTGTTTTTCATTTTGCTAACAACACAGGGAAGCCTCATGAATACAGCAATTCCAAGCTCCTCCCTGCACAACAAACTACACTGCTGTCTTCCTAGAAATACTTTCCTCTTCCTCACTAAATCACATCTTTTGGGGAGGGAGCAGACTCACCTGCATCACCCAGGTCCATGTTAGAAGGGGAAAGAAGGTCACAGCTGCACATGAAGCTTTATAGGGCATTGAAGGTGTAGGCCACCTGCAATTGGAACAAAACCAGCAGCTGCAAGATGGGTCCAAAATATTCCACTGAGTCCTCCAGTTTTAATAACCAAGGTGATTCAGTCTGATTTTGTTACTCGTTTGCAGAGGTCTTTGCACTTGAGCAGTAGATGAAGTTTATGAATTCAATAAAATGAATGATTTTTCGAAAGGCTTCTTTTAAAATGCCAAGTTTTTGTAAACTGTAAACTCCAAGCCTAGTCACACATCCTCCTGTTGATAGAGATCCTATGAAAACGTTCAGTTGCAAACATGTTTCCATTCACCTTTAGTTAAGCATCACCAAGCACGGTAATTATACATAGGCAAATTCAGGAGGAAAAGCAGATGGAAATTCCTAGTGGAGCCTTGCTTGTTACAACAACATCAGATGGACATATAGCTCCCCTGGCTGCCAGCCCTCACGACAACAAATTGCTTAAATCCTTGCCCTGTGGGACAAGGATCAAAAAAACATGGGCACGTGTGGAGATCTTGCACACAGTATTTGGGTTTGACCCTCTCAGTAACAAATGGATAATTTGCGAAAGCAACAGTACATTAATGCTACATGGCTCTTAATAACGAGTCATGCATTATTGTACGTAGGTGCATTAACATAGTAATTAATCATCCTCTCCTGGCTCCTTTATAACATTCATCACAGATACTCTATCCAGGGAACAGTATTCCCTCTAGGTAATGTTCTTCTGTTCTACATATCATATATCTTCAGAGAAAAATTCAGGGCATGATTATGTACTAGAAAAAGAAACACATAAATCCCAGGTTGTTTTTAAAACAAAAAGATAATTCTGCCATTTCTCAGGCAATATCCAATTAAAGTAAGATATGAGTACAAGAGGATAACTGCTTCAGTGTATCAGCAGCAGGATGGACAGAGTCCTGAGTTATTTAGGGAGAGGTGCTGCTGCTTTGAGCTCACCATTCTTCAATACGATCTAGCTCAGAATCTCTCCCTATTTAATTAATAGGTAGGCAAAATTTCCATGTGATTTGATAGTGATTTTGAGAAACTCGTAATGTTAGTACTTGGCCCAGCAATAAGAAAGTACAAGTTAAATTTAGCAAATCATAAATTTTCAGTTATTCAAAACAATACGCATACAAAGAAATGAAAGTAGTAAAACACGTACTCTATCAATGATTCCATTATCCTCTCCCCGTAAAGAGAAGTGTCTCAATGGAGGATAAAAGCAAATATTAGATTGATTCTATTCTTGATCTTAACCAAAAGACTGCTATATCTACTGCCAAGAAATTGAATTGAGGCTCATAGAAAGCCTAGAAATTAGATAGAAAAGACTTAAAAGGACATGTAGTCCATCTCCAGGGGACCTGTACTTTTTCCTGCCAACAAGAGCTTCAAGAAGAAATATGAATTTATTTAACCCAGTAGTTCAAGACAGTCCCTTACTACGTATTACATTGTAGAAGTAATGTAAATGTGCATATTACATTGCAGCATGCTACCGATATGAACTAAGAAAGCTTAGGATTTTCTCCCCTTTAAGCACCTTTTAGTTCAAGAATCTAAACTATGAGACCTGATGCATAAGATAAAGCAATATGGATAATTTAGAGTGCAGCTATTTCAGACTACCTCCCCACAAGGTCACCAATTGCTAAAACAAACCCAGAATCTCTGTAGATCTAAAGGACTCCTCACAGTCAGCGTTCAGACCACAACAGTCCACCAAGAATTCCCAAATTCAAGAGACAAAGAACAGCACTGACCATTGAGTGACTCTAAGCCCCTCAGGACAGGAATTGACTTTCTAAGTCTTATACAGCCGTGAGTACACTGGTGACAAGGAACAAACAAATAATTTAACATAAGCTTAATGTAGGTCTTTGGGTTTATTGAGAGTGCATAGGAAAGCATCTTTCACTGACTGAGAGCTATATTCTTCAGGGGGACAAGCTGTTCGGTACAGAACATGCCAATTAATGTAGTAAGGAAAATTACCAGAAGGAATAACCCAAATTAAACAAACAAACAAAAAAATACAATGGCAAACAGAGATAAAAGTTGTTAAATACATTTTTACATATATTATATATAAAATATATATTTTATATTAAACTTATATATGCAAGTACTAGTTTTATATAATACATATGTATATATTTTTTTCTTCAGACTACCTTTTGAGCTCAGGTTCCCATCTCCTCTATGTCTTTCCTAAAGATATAAACTACCATTAATCTTGACAAGCTTGCATGAAGTGGAATATTAAACTCCACGCAAAAGACAAGACATTTGTCTTTTGGGCAAACTGTCTTCAAATTTCATTTTGATAGTCAAAACTTGACTTTTCAGTTTGAACTATTGTTTCATTCTGTTGGCAGACCAGAGAAGATAGAAAGGCACAACTGTGTAAAGTAAAACCCTGAAACTATTATTACATCTTAATAACATAGCAAAGCCTGCAAAAGCATATAAATTCACTGATTCCATTGTCCTTGCCCTTTTGCCCCCAAATGGGAACATCATTTCTTTCAGAGATTTCATATTTTACTTCTTTCATGTCTTTGTTGTGAAGGTCTATTGATTTTTTGCAACCTTCTCCGTATGATGTTAACCAGCTTTTAGAATAACATATAACAATTTAAGGCAGTAAGTGAAAAAATACATCCAGCTGAAATTACAGGGGGATTTTCAATAGAGGGACTATAATTACCCAAGACACAAGTTGGTTTGTATACTGGAGCTTACGAAACCATCTTTTGAAAAAAAATGCCCTGTGACTTTTATGCCAGCCTGGATCCGTGTGCAACTTTAAGCTTGTCACTATTTCCAGTTTAAATTGACTGTATTTTTTCTTTCTACATTTGTGAACAGTTTGCTTGTTGGACTACACAAACGGCTTCCAAGGTGTCTCGATATTTCTTTACTTATTTAATATGGACGGGCAAGCCTGAATTACTGGGACATAATGTAATGTTTAAGTGGTGTCTTGGAGCAGGATCACAACCATAGCAGCAGTACCTGGAGAGTCAGTATGGCAAGCGTATCTCCACTTTACAGAGCGAGGTCTATTCAAGAGAATGAAATTTGTCACTGTGCAGTCTAGCAAAAAATCCTAAGTGTCCCTGCCGCCGAATCAAGGAATAAAATTGGGGTAGATGGCACATGTGTCTTCTCCTTGTGTACTTGGAAGCACAGAGTACAAATCCCAATGAGTGGATGAGCACGCTCAGGAAGAATGTGTCCATGTAGTCTCCTTAAATATCTAAGCATAAAGGTTATTCTGTGATCACTAGGCAATATGGTTAAAATTACGATGAAGCTGTTTGTTATTGCCGTTCCCCTTTTCTTCCCTGACTCATTTGAGGTTATGGACTCATCTTGGCAGAGTACATTAAAATAAAAGGGTATATAACTCAGTAATCAGTCCTGGGAGCACTTTCCTTCCTGGATTCTGAATTTGAAATATCTGCTGTGCAAGCAGATGTTTATAGAGAGCTGCAAGGAGGAGTTAATGTCCATATTCACTCCAAAAAGATTATGTAGTTTCATGTAAAAAATGAATTTGCAGAGCTCTAGAGAGCTTAAGTATATTACTCCTAGTAAAAATAAAACTCATTGAGTGGAGGACCTGAGGCCAGCACATATATTTGTGCTAAGAATATCACTTTAACTGCACACCAGCTCTGCCTGTGATGTCATAAGGAACATTCATGGATTTCTTCTAGAACTAGGGTCAAATGCTTCCATAAGACAGTTATTAAAGTAATTTATTGATTTAGTTGAGACAGAATCTAAAATTAGCCTCTTGGAGCATGAAAGTCTAATTAGCCTAACCCAGTCTAACCCATTCTTGAGTTCTTCAGTATCTTGGAACTCAAAGTTCAAAGGAAGACAAAGGTGGGGCACAGCTCACGTCAAGCAGCCTTTCCCTCAGCTTGAGCCCCCAGACGTACTCTGTTGATACTTGTGACTGTTGGGTTACGAAGAACAATGGCATATGTTGGTCCACAGGGAGCAGAGTTACCCACATGCTTATCCTAGGAAATTTAGAAGCAGAATGAAAACCGCGGTGCACTGTTTGACAACATTCCTTGAACATGAGCTTATGTTTTTCTCATTTACTTGAAGAGAAATCTGAAGGAAGATGATAGAAGTTAATGGAGTTTCATTATTGTAAAGCAATGTAAATGAATCATCCTCCTTGTTTTAACATCTGTGAACACAGTCTTCCTCTTCCTCGCAAACGAAACGTATGAGATACTGCTCAAGTTTTAATGCTGTTTGGCATCTGTGCGTATACTGCCAGGGACATTCAGAACCATTTACATTAACAGCAAATATTATTTTTACCCTAAAGAAGGGAACATATCCTTATTGATATTCAGCAAGTGGTGCACTGTTGCAACTAAGATATAATTTACTCACTTGTCTGACTGGGTTACATTACTCCGTGCATTTTGTAGTTTCATCTGTGAAAAATTGAACTTTGGTTTTACTGTTGTCATTTCCCATAATTCTTTAAAAACAATCTGTGACAAAAGGAGAAAAAATAGCTCCAATAGAAACTGCTTCTGGGGATGGCATTTGAAAGGACATTATTTAGAGTTAATGAATTAGACTAAGAAGTTTGTCATATTCTTTACATGAGCTGTGAGTCAGACTCTGTATACAAGTATTTCTTCCATTTGTGTACTTTGTAAAGGCCACGACTTCCTTTGTTCCATGGGAACCCTGCAGCGAAAGCATTTGTCTTCAGAAGCACACGGCTTTGTTAGGCTGCATGACTAATATTTCCAGTTGTTCTCCTCAACCTTTCAGTTTGCTCAGAACCAGCAATGCACCCGCCCGTTGTCATCCCTAGTCAGGGCTCCCTTAACTCAGCGTTGCAGCCACCTGACCAGGACAGCAGCTCATCACTTGACAGCAAAATGCAGAGGAGTTCAGCCTACACGAGGCTGGTAGGACTGAGCCATTACTTATTTATAAAATTAGCAATTAGAACTTGAATGCAGTAAAAATGGAAAGCCTCCAAAATGGAGGATCGGGGATGCTCTTTCAACTGTGATTTCTTCCTCTTTACTTCCTCTGATGTAAATTTTGAAACTCCCTTTGATGAAAAGCAGATCAAACTCCAAAACCAGATTTAGCTTCAAAAGATGATTATAGGCTTTCCTACACAAAACTGACTTAAAAGTTTTATCTCCTGGGTCTATCAAGCTCAATTTAATTTTTCTCCTACCTCTTGCTTTTACACTATCACACGGATCACACGTTACTTTTTGGTAGCTACCTTTTCCACGTTATCCAAGCCAACAAAGACATTACTCTTGATAAACGACTATTTAAATTTTAACTGCCTCTGCCATGTTTTAAAGTATAAACTGTAACTGGATGTTTTATATACATATAAGAGAAATATTTTTTCTCATAGCCACAGAGAAAAGTTATTTTGTTGAAAATATAGAGAAATTGAACGCAATCCAAATAAAGCATTTTTTAAGTTGAACTCAGCCATGTAAATTTTTGATGCCAAAAAAGAACTAAAAATCAGAGCTTGCAAGTAGGGTATTATAATGGAAACCATTTTTCCAGTCTTACCTACACCTTTTGCTGCTATTCATGAATCCCATTATCACTCATATAATAATGGTAATCATAATTATTTCTGTATCAGTCCAAAAAAATTCTCTATATGATTTCATCTGATGTTAATAAAATGTAAATCATTACACTAAGTTGATAGTATTTGTCTGGTTATGGAAAAAATGGACTCAATCTTCTTTCTCCCCACCCTATATAATTAAAAAGAAAAATCAGAAACCAATTTTTAGCCAAGCATTCATCAGAGTACGTATTGTTAACAGGTGTTGTGCATTTCATTTCCCATGCACACAGTGTTGGAATGTAAAACTGTAATACTGCTCCTAGGAACAAGTAGCATAATTAAAATTCTTTGCGAGTTTGATTTCCTGGGTATTTTCTTCCTTTAAAATAACTACATTGTAAACAAGAGCCAATTTCTTAGATTTGATCTATGGGTTGTACAGCTTATACTTCAGGTTCAAAATGGTGATTTAGACAATAATGCATAACAGCTGAATAGTTATTTATAATAGCACAGCACCTGCAGCAGATTGTCAGCTGAAAAAGCAAATCTAAATGCTTTCAAATTCTCTTGTGTATTATAATAGGAGTAGTAGTGGCCACTATAGATACAATAGTTAGGCATGTAATGTAACTTTTGTTTCTGATTGCTTGCCATTTTCTCAATTTTATTCCTTTAAGACTGAAAACGTTCATACTTAGTGTCAGTCCATATGCATTTTAAAAAGTTCAGGCACAATTTAGCTTTTTGTTAATTATGGGGGTGTGTCAATGAAATTAAATATTAAATAGAACATCAAACTCTTTTCTCATAATTTCAAGATTTCCCACATTTCCCGGACTTTTGTACATGCATAATTAACACAACTTTGAGGGTTTTTTTCATCTTGATTAATGCTGCTGAGCTCTCTGGAAAAATTGGATCTGAAATTTTAAAACTATAAAGACATTTTTCTCACCTCAGTATGTAGCAGGATTTTCCCATGAGCCTTTTAGCTGCAGCTCCCATTTAAAATTCTGAAATTGTGCATATGCAGTTTCCTTTTATATTTGGTTCCCTCCTGGATTCAAAAGAGCATTGATCATTTGTCTGATGATGTGATAATTCTGCAGTGATCTGAAACACATGTTAGGAAGAAATGTAACGGCTTGTTGCAGCAGATCCAGGACCATACACAAACTGTCAGTGTGCTGATGTAACCTCCACCCACAACACTAAGTCCGTTTAGATGCACAGTCCACCAAGCAGTGTTCAGATTTCCACCAGAAGGAACAACTGGTATGTGAATGTACAAAGACCGTTCCCAACATGCAAGCACTCTAAACCCATTAGAATTTTCAAGGCAAGACAGAGTTTTAATTTCTCTTGTCTATTAATATCTATAAAAGTACCTGTTTACCTTCTGAGTGTTACAAGGCATAAGATTGGTAATGTGCTTTGAGATCGTCAGTTGCAGGGTGACAGGCAGTATAAGTACAATGGCACACTTCTGTCAGAACAAGCCAAGTCATATTGGCTTCTAGTAACACTAAAAACATAAGCAGAACTAGAATCTGTCTCCAGATGAAAGGAAAAATAGTTTTCAAGGAGCTAATCGCTTTAGAATACAAACAATAGAAAAAGAAAAGAAATGGCTGGCCTTTGATAGAAACAGCTGTAACGGAGGCTAAAAGCAATCCACTTGCTCTGGGGTGATGGGATGATGTCATTGCCAATTAGCATGAGTACTTTGTTTTATAACATCCATCTATTCGATGTATGACCTATTTTAGTGTACAGCTACAAAATCATCTTTGGAGTGCTTCCACTGGAGCCAAGGGAGTTACTCCAGGAATTAGCTTGGCCGGTGAAGTAGTTCATATGCGGTAGAAACACTTACAGAAACTTAGTCAGAAAAGAGAAATAGAGAGAGATTCATTCTTGCCATAAATCTTCTTGGCTTTGTGCTAATGTTATTTATCCACTTGAGATAGGGAGGACATTATATAATGTATGTATATTGTGTAATACGGGATAGTGGCTTTGTAAAGTAAACTGTCCCTTAGTAATGCAAAGCAACTTATTTTCATCTGCTAGATCATTACCACAAATTTTTCTCCTGGGTTTTGACATGTTATAAATCTTGATGAAGTCAACATTTGTTCTCTTTATCCTTTACTTCTGTTTGATTCACTCTATTTAAAATGCATATAAACACCGTAATACCACTGAGCTTTATGTGATTTCAGTAGAATGTTTCCACTTTTAGGAGGTAGCTGACACCCCACATCGCAGCCCACCAGTTGAACTGGGAGAGACTCAGATGCTCCCCTGAGCATCCCTCACCCCCCGGTGCCTGTACCACCACAAGGCACAAAGGTATTAAATGGACTGAAGCACAGCTTGAGAAAGTCAAGAGGAGCTGTGGCTGTGGCACAGTGGCCCTACAGCCACCCACTAGCAGGGTGCCAGGGAACAAGGTGTGACGGCTCCTCCAGCGTCCCCCTCCCCAGCAGTAACCAACGTCCCTCGAGAGCGGTACGAACTTCCTAAGTGCATTGGCAGTGATACATAACAGAGCAGCTTTTGGCTGTTTGGAGGATAGCTGACTCAGGGTCTGACTCACATCCCATTCAGCCTCCCATCCTTCAGTTGCGTGAGCACTTGGCATTGCTTTTCTAAGTGTAACAGTAAACAATTGCTAGCAGTACATTCGGCCCCTTGCCAGCTAATGACACCAAACCAAATGTGACCGCTTCTACCAGCTCACAGAACTGACATCTCAAACAAGTTGCCATATGGCAAGTTTGTAGATACAGATACACCTGGATTTATTTCTTACGGTCACAATATTTATTTCACATACTCGCCATTTTGCCAATAAAGAAAAGGTGGAATGAAAGCAGCGGCTGGCTGCTACTCACTCTGGAACAACTTCAGGTTTGGTGAGAATACTTGGGCTTACTACTAACCCTTTGCCTATAATGCCTGTACAGTGCAGAATGATGTACTCATCTAGGCTCCTGCCTTGACCAGCTGCTTCTCATCAGTCAATCTGTCTCTCTTTAGTGCAGCAGCATCTACATTGTTGCACCAAACTCCCTCCCTAGAAGAGTGATTCTATGCCAAGGGAGTAGCTTTGCATTCCAGTGCCAGGATTATGTGCATGCTCTATATTATTCCGACTACTTTATAAGATAACAACATTGCAATTAAGAAATGGGCTTGTAGGGCACCTGTCCTATTACACTTCCCGCTGAAGATGTACAAACACAGCCACAGCCACTGACAACTCTTCCATGCTATTATGCTTTCTTTGTAATTTAACGTTTTCTTTATCTAGCTGTTACTGTAGCCTCTATCACCAAACGTTCCAAGCAGGTGCACGACAGCACAAGCTTGCTGCTGCCGTCGGCGCTTCAGATAACTTGGTTGCATATAATCACAAGGTCCAGTGATGTCTGTGCCTGGTGTCTCATCATCATCCACAGAATTTATGGCATAATTTCACTGAATATTCAAAGCTGAACCTACTGGCACCTCAAGACAGTTAGACAGGCAACATTTGTATATCTTTGGAGTCAAGAAAGCTGGAACAAAATCAGTCCAATACACCCATAGGTTGGTTATGGCAGGATGATGTTAAAAATAAAAATAAGGACTTTCATTTCCAGCTCTTAACTTTGCCTCTCACTCATTTTTGTGGTTTTGGTCAAGCCACTAACCAAGTTTTAAAAAGTGCTTTCAATATAAAAATAGGCACCCGAGATTTTCAAAAGCATCAAGGCATTAATGTAACTTAGACCTCAGAGTGTTTTTAAAAATCCTCAAAGGTGTGTATCTGAACCTTCCATGCAAACTTAAATTTTCTTTCAAGATTTGTCTCCACTTCCTTCAGATTCTTGATTTCATTATGTAATAATTGCATACACTTTCTAGATACCTTCTAAGTTCACAAGGATCTACTAAAAATTATTTCATTAATATTTATAAACCACAAGTAAAGCTGTAAAGCTTTTTTCCTACAATAAGAATTACTCTTTCAGCATTGCATATATATATTTGTGGGAGGTATTTATTGGATTTAGTAACCGCTACTCTGTGGGAAGGCTGCAAAAATTAAGATTTAGCTGACATTCATGTATCCAGGAAATCCTGATTAGTGGAATCTTACATACAAAATATAGAAAATTAGTGCAGTTTTGTATTCTTTAGGAATAGGCTCTGGGGATCTGGATTTTCCCTCTTTGGACAAACACCTCCAGGGAATTTCAACCCAGGAATTACAAACTTTTTGCTTCTTTCATTCTGTTTCATGCCCATAAGCCATCTCTACTCTTTGAAGACTATCAAATTGCTGGCAAGCGGATGTCTTTTATTTTGAAATAGTACTTAGCTCTTTGAACAGTTCACTGACTAATAGTTACAGGTTAATAAGGTAGAAGTATTAAGCACACCTTCTGCATGCTTTTCACCCAAGATAAATTCCCAAACACTTCACACCATACATGAATACTGCCATTTGCTAGATAACCAAATCTAGACTCATTGGTAACTCAGCCGACTTTCCCTTGCTAGCAAGGATTATAAAAGCTTGTGTATGTATTCCATGCAAGTTACGACACATTTTGAATTTAATGTCAGGCTTCAGTTTGAGGTCCAGTTCTGTTCACACTATCTTCGGGACAGGCACAGCAGAGCTGCCTTGGGTCCATGAGTATCAGTGCCTTAAACAATGACTTCCCTCTCCTGCGGCAAGGATGCTGCCTTGCTCCTTATTGCAAACACATGGACACGGAGCAGTCGCTTTTTTGTGCTTTTCTAGTTATCAGCACCAGTCCTTTTTGGCAGGAACAAGTGATACACCACAGCAAAACAGCCAGCAGCCATGACCAGTTGCCAAGCCTTCCATGTAGCTAACAAGAATGTAATTTTTGGCTTCAGGCTACAGAAGATGATAAACCCGCCCCTTTGCATCTCCCCCCTCACTCTGGTAGGCAGGAAATGCCTTTCCTCTGCCACATCTATTAGGGAAGGTTTGATGAATGATGACCCTGTGCTATCTTGTATTTGCATCAAAGTGGCAGAATCATATTGACTTGTTACCCCATACCATTTGCTGGTAGTCAGTGTGCCACTGAATCCCCTATCTTATGCGACCATTTTGAGCTTGACAAGCTGCCTGACAGCAAACTGACACCAGATACTCTGAAAGCCTTATTCACTTTATATAGATTAAAGCAATATAAGCCCATAGGTTATATTTGACTATTGGAGATGAATAGTTTGTTAGCCATAATCCATCATATTTCAAAGTATTTGGCAACAGGCAGAGAAACTCTTAAAAGATGCTATAATTATAAGGCTGAGTAATTTCTTTATATTTACTTTAATAGTATGTATTTTAAAGCGCCCTCTGGGAGCAAAAAGATGTTTGCGGAGATAAAGCTGTAGGGAGTAATACATTCATGCCAACACGTGTAGCTGAACCACCAATTTTGTTTTATTAATTTAGTTGCTGGATTTGTTCCTGATATCTACAGCTGTATTATCCCCTCATAGAGGTGGATGAGTGGGTGGAATGAGGTTGATTACAATTGATTTAGTAACCAAAGAGTAATTTTTTCCATTGTTTGTTCAGCACATTACTAAACATGTGGCTTAATTACAGTTGCCTTGTGTTCTTTTCAGTCTGGTATTGCTTATTTTACTGAGACACTGATTTATGCAAAATATTAATTGAAATAGAAAACAGACTTACTATGAGAGCTGACATCCATGAAAACATTAGTTACTCATATTTTGCACTGAGCCTATTGGACTTCTCAGGGGAATCGGTGTTTACAGTTTAATTTGGAACAACACGGGCTCCCTCCTTCCAGAAGCAGTGGTAGTGCATGTGCAGCATCCTGGAGAACGGGTCAGAACAACTCTACTTTTTCCAGCAGCTGCAAAGGGAAATCCTCAGAGTTCTTCAGTCAAAGTCTCAAAAACGTGCTGAGGTAGCTGTTCCATTTCAGTGTGATTGCAATAATTGTATGCAAATGTCTCATTAAAAGTAATTCAACTTTATATAGCTATAAATAAGCTACTATGCTGTTGTAATGTGTTTCCAGGCCATTAAGTAGTATAATAAAGATTCATGGATTCTCTCAATAGGTTAGGTAATCAAAAAAACCACCAACACCACCACCACCACCCCCCCCCCAAATCAAGCAACTATATGTTGAGAGATCTTGCTTTGCTTTCAGAATCATTTTTGTAAGTAATCTGTTTGGAATAAATAATTCACTAAATATAAATAGAAAATAATGTGCAGTCACAGAACTCATAACTTAATATATCCAGAAGGAATGTTTTTATATCACATTTCCTATTCAGGATTTTAATGCAACCCATTGAATTTTGCTGTCTCTCTTTCATAAACCAAATCTAATACACAATCAACTTTATAACCAGATAGTCAGAATGCAGAATTAAATGGTTTTGCAGAGACACACATAAAATCCTTCCAAATATTTTTTAGGAGAGAGTACGAGAATTTTGTAACCTTCACTACCCACTAATAGGATTCAGATATCCACTGTGAAATGATCCAAGTATTTCCTGGGTAACAGCCTTTGCAGTGATAATATTAATGTTTTAAAAAAATACATAGCTAATGCACATATCTCTACGCTGCAGCACAGAGATAGTCATAGGAACCAAGACTAGACAATGAGGGGAAAGCAAAAGCGAGCCACAATATTAAAGTCAGCAGAAATGGCAGAGAGAAAGACTACAAGGGTCCAGATACAACCACTAAGACCACATCCAAGACCCTGGCAAGAATAAGAAACATAGAGCAAATCCCAAAGTGAATTTAAAGTTTGGCCTATGAAGAGGTGGGCTCTAGATATATACAGTTTCAGTGGCGTCATTAGGCAACTAAAATGCATATCCACGGCAGTTCCCACTGCAGGGGCGTTACTGCCTCCTGCATTCCCCTACGGCTGGCCTAGGCTTCCTTGAGATTTTTCTTTTGTTTTGTACTTAAAACTAAGATAGGAAAAATCAACAGATTTCCTAAAAAGAACAAGAACACTAGACCTCGTTGTGGGGCCATGAAGGGGTGTTAAAATTGATGCATGGTGCATTTTTGCCTTAGTTCAACCTCCAAAGATTTTCAAGGATTCAGAAACAGGAGGAAGTACAGCTAGACTCAAAGGAGAAAAAAAGGAGAGGGAAGGCAGGAGGGAGGACAAGAGTTGGAGTTTCAGTGACTTTTTAACTTTAGTAAAAAAGGACAAGATGTTGTGGGGGCATCAGGAGAAAAAAGGGAAGAGAGGCAGCGGAGGCATGGAAGATACGGTTATCCTCCTCGCTGAAGGTAGCTAGAACAGGAAATGGCCACTGTAAGCACAAGGTGCTATTAGACACATGGTTACTCTTAAATGGCAACCACTGTGCATATTGTCTGGTTTGCTTCTGCCTCCTTTCACTCCCAAGCTGTCATAGAAACAAACCAGAGGCAATTATTTCAAATCCTGAGTGCTTCTGTGGCGATTTCAGGAGGCAGAACGTACCTGATCCCTGCACTAGTGTCTGCAGATGGGCACAGTGCAGGCTGTAAAATGAGGCAGTACTCTGGTAGCAGCAAAAGCAGCAGCCACAGCGCTTAAGTCACCCATTTCCACTCCAGGTCTGCCCCTACAGATTCCCAAGCTCTTCCCTTCCATGTCCAGCCAACAGTAAAACTACGAGTTCCCCACACTCCTAAGAAATCTTGAACCTGTATTGGAGCATATCAGTGCTTGCCTTCTCTGTGAAGGGCTGAGTGCAGCTCTCACCACTCAGTGTTGTACACTGGAAAGGCAGGAAAAAGAAGGGCATAGAGTTGCAGAGCTACTCAGACGTAGTCAGCCCAGAGCAGGTGCCAGGCACCAGGGGACAAGCCATCACGCCTCCAAACAAGGCATCTTCTCCTCCCTGAGGAAGTTCAAAGCCAAGGAGCTAAACCTGAGCAGTTCCCAATCTGGGCAGCTCCTAATGGAGTTCATGGGCAATAGGCAGCGCTGACAAGCAGAGTCTGGTTTTGTAAACCTTTGAATACTGTTGTCAAAAACTCTTCAGCTATTGGAGACTTCCCCATGTTAGTGTCTTGCATCCTCCAAAGGTTTGTAGCAGCCTATTAAACATAGTCTTAGTATGATACACCCCTAAACCTTTCCTGCTCCTGGAATGGAATCACAGCATGAGGCAAGCTGCGATTCAGTGATACAACATGCACAGTGACAATTTTCCAGAATGCAGTTATAGGAGAAAAACATCCAAACCCGTCACAGTCACCCTCACATAGTAGCTTGGAAACCTGAACCTACAGAAGAAAAATAAACCAACAAAGAAAGAAAAAGAAATAAACAACTCCAAAATGAATTGTTAGTTCAAGATTGCAATATAATCTGTATAAAATATTTAAGCTGTTTTTCTATTTATTCCTGAACCTATAGTGATTAAAATGCAGCCGTAATACACTGTGTTGCTCTTTTTTTAATCACAAATGCAATTTTAAGCAAGTAGACAAACTCTAGGAAATTAAAGTGAATATTTATGTCCATATAAACTTCTTAATGGCAACATTCTTGCTGTGAGCGCAGCAGCTGAAGAGGGTGGATTAAATTATTTTGGCCAGATCCTGTTACTATTGTTTTCATTGGCAAAATTCCCACTGACTTAATGGGAGCTGGATTAGATCCTGACTTGAATAGAGTACAATTCTCAGATGCATATATAACATAATCACTGATATTTCATGCATACACTCTAGTTTTCATGTCTGTTTTCCCTCTGTGAGTTTTACTAATGCTCTGAAAACACTAATCAGGTAAACTATATACCAGTGATTAAAGGTGTGCAGTCTTGTGTTTCCAGGATTTGGGAAAATTTGTGTTTTACTCGTATTTGGACTCAGAAACCACAGTCTGAATGATATCCAGCCTCTTGAGTGCAGAGCTTCAAATCTTGGTATGTTTAGTTCCTGCTCTTGCAGGCTTTGCAATGCACATGAATAGCATTTATTTAAAAGGCTGGGGAATTACAATGCGTTTGGCAGTCAGCAGATGCTGTTGGTATGATTCTCCCCTCCCCTTTACCATTTCCATCATGCAGGAATATTCAGAGCATCCTGGATAAGCATGGAAGCCCTTTGGCTTCATTCCTTCGCTCTTGAGCGATGATCTTGTGCAGAAGAGAACAAGAGGACAAGGCTATTCTCTGAGCCTCCAGAAATTTTAAGAGGACACATTAATGTACAAAGGACACTGCTTCATCAAAGGTCTTGCGTTAGAAGTAGTAATTCCACCTCCCTAGACAGTGTGCTTTGATGATCGCAGTTCTTCAGGCAGGTACTGCTCAGCTTCCTGTCAAATGTGGGACAGCCACTGGCTGTCACACCAGCAGTTCCACTTCAGAGGGACCTTGTCCTGGCACATACATCTGCTTTGCTGTTCTCAGCAAGCCACTTGTAAAGATCGCTTAGCCTGTGCTCTGTAACAGTTTGCATGTACCAGACATGAAGTCTGACGCCTAACTACCTGACTTCAGATGTACATATAGCTGCAAGAGAGAGAGAACAGCCCTGGAAGGAGGCTCAGTCAGAACACCAAAGTTCAAGCTGTCCTTTAAGATATCTTGTTCCTAGAAAAAACATAAGCTGAAATTGTGAGCCTGAGAGGTTCCCAGGACCACCAGAGCTAATGGGAATTAGTAACTGTGTACTCCATATGCTCTGAATCAGGCTCTGGTTTTGCAAACAGAGGGGAGTGGGTTTTCTAAACAAGTGTTCCAACTCTGTGGAGATTTATCTGCGATTGCTATGGCCCATCTTTGCTTCAATTTGGGAAAGCAATATTACTCTAAAATGACAGTGTAATTTCCTATGCAGAGGCTGTTTCTCTGTATGACTCATCTATGTATTGTATTCCAAGATGTAAGTATGAATCATAGATAACTGATAGAAGAATGCAAATGAATGCATTAATTTTTTTTTTTTCATTATGCTTTAAACAGAGCAACTTTTTTTTTTTTCTCCTGACTGAAACTTACTGGAAATAAATTGGATCAAATCCAATTGAGAAATCTTTGCATTATATAAAGCTGCAGGGTTTTTTCTTGTTGTTTCAATGGGGCTGGGGATGGGGGGATGGTTGTTGGTGCAGTTGATTTTTTTTTTTTTGCACTAAGCATACAGTGGAAGCTTTATGGCGAATGTCATTATCAGCAATGTAGTTAGCTTCTTTTGTTTGTTTTAAATATAATAACAGGGATAAAAAAATTGACTGTTGTTGGTTATTATTAGTTACCAGAGTAATGGGCTGTAGGTGAGAATCTAAATACATTAATTCCAGGGTTAATGCCTAGCATCTAATGAATGAGTACACATTTGAGAAATTCACTGCAGACCTGTTTTAAAGAGAATAACTTGCTGGAGCAGGTTAACCCTATAGCATAAAGGAGTAATTTAGTTATAAGAATGGAGAAGTGGGGAACCTTTGAGAGGAGCAGACTGTGAGGGCCAGCAACACTGAGCCAGTTCTCAGGCACTGAGTGCAAGAACGGGCCAGCAAGAATCAGGTATTCTCTGCCTGACGCTGTTACTGACAGTGCCTGGAGTCCCGCAGGGAGAGAAGCCAGGGGACCCACGGCCCTGCAACAGGTCTTAGGACCATCTCTTCAATCTCCAGGGACGCCTGCGAGGAAGAGGATGGTCATAGCTGAAGAAGGACATGTGGCATGGCTGGAACGATTAAGCTAGACCATTGATTTCTCTCCTGGACCGTGCCACCTCTTCCACAGAGCAGGGAAAATGTGCAATTCCAAAACCTGCATATTATCTACAATTGAAGTGTTTTGGCATCCAAATCTATTTAGTCTCTTGTCCTGGTTTAGGCCAGGATGGAGCTAGTTTTGTTTTCAGCAGCTTCTGTCTTTTGGCTTTAGTGTGAGAAGAACGGTGATAGCACACTGATGTTGCTGGTTGCTGCTAAACGACCAAGGACATTTTGCTGTTTTCCAGGTTCTGCTAATGTACAGATGCAAAACTTGGGAGGGGTAGAGACAGGATAGTTGATCCAAGCTGGCCAAAGAGAGTATTCCATACCATAGACGTCATGCCTGATATAAGCGAGGGTCAGTTGGTGGGCCACTAGTCTTTTTAGGCTTTTGAGGCTTTTTGGGCTTTTGAGACCTTTAACTTGCCCTAATCGTTAAGCTTCCCTTCGGGTTGCTTTTTGTTTCCTTATTTTTCCTTTTTGTTTTTCGTTCGTTCGGCTGTTTGTTCCCTCGCCTGCTCTCTCTGGAACTTGCTGTTCTGGGATAGCTGGGGGGGGATACCCCTGCTCCCTGCCTGCTGCTCGGGATGGGCTGTATTGGTCATCGGGTGATGAGAAATTGTGTATCGTTTGTTTTATATATTCTATTATCCTTGTATATATTATCATTATTATCATTATTAATATATTTTCATATTTTTCCTTTGCTGTCCTAGTGAGCTGTTTTTATCTCAACCCGCGAGTTTTCCTTTCTCTCCAATTCTCCTCCCCACCCCAACAGGGAGGGGGGGAGTGAGCGAGCGGCTGCGTGGTATTGGGTTACAATTTGGGGTTAAACCACAACATCTCTGCACTGTCATTTGGTCTTAAACTGTGACACTGGCATCAACTATTCAATTAGGACTGCTTTGAACTTCAAGGAGTGCAGAACCGAACCTGTGGGTCTAATAAAAGCTGCCAGATTAACCATATTAGATACAGAAACAAAGACCTCCTAATTTCCAGTGCTGGAATTTTACCATAGTTCTATGTTGTCTCAGAGCTTTTGTCCGTTACAGAGAACCCAAATTAAAGTGTGTGGGGTTTTTTGATATATTATTTTCTGTATGCTGCTGCTTTTCCTACTTTAAGACCATAACACTGATTCAGAAGAAAAGAGACTATTATGCCTGGCGTAATGACCAAAACTCAAAAT
Organism: Phoenicopterus ruber ruber; assembly: GCA_009819775.1. Taxonomy (NCBI): domain Eukaryota; kingdom Metazoa; phylum Chordata; class Aves; order Phoenicopteriformes; family Phoenicopteridae; genus Phoenicopterus; species Phoenicopterus ruber. The sequence continues at coordinate 7,404,098 of CM020221.1, forward strand.
ACCTTTTCCTGGAGTCCCCAGGGCAACAGGACATTTATTCCTTTGATGAAATTAAACTGACAATGTCAGCTTAATATTCTCCCATAAAGAGATTAGGATAGCTTGTATTTAACTGTATTTTGGAATTCAGTAAACGTCTACCTCTCCAAATCTCTGCTTTCTGGAAGACCTATTGCTAGATCTGATCCTTACAAGTAGAGGAATTTTATAAGATAACTGCCAAAGTAAGAAAACATAAAAATGCAATGCTAGCTCTAATACTTACTTTATGCTTTTTGAGACATTATGTCCTGAAGTGAAAAATAAAATGTAAACTTCATAAATCTCAAAATCTATAATTAAGAACAACACCTGACAAGATTATTTTTTCCAGCTGACAAATAAATGTCACTTTTAAAGGAATCTTCCACAGAGTGATAAAAACAAGCAAAGGGGCAAAAATTGTTCTGTCTTCATTGGTAGAAAACACGGAGGGGTTTTTGATAAGTACTTACAATGACTGCTCTGTTGACTTGGCATACACATCAAAAGACTGACAGACTTGATTCATGTTTCTGTGCAATTCAAACAATGACATGGAGGCTGGATCTGAGCAGCTCTCAGCAAGTAATTGAAGGTAGTGCAAACAGATTCTAAAGAACAAGCGGCACACAGTTCTGCTGTTAATAAAAAGAATTGCAAGCTAGACATGCACATTGTTATTTCATGTTTTTCGCCAGTTATTTATTTAATTTTAAAAAGTCCTTTTTGCTTTGGGTCAGGGACTTTCAGAGGCTAACCAGTACAGGCACTCTGTAAAAAGCACTCATTTCTTGTAGCTGGTGGGGCATTTTTGCACTAGCTGGTATCAGTTTACACAGGTGATCTGCCTCCTGTTGCTACAGAAGCGAAGATGCCTTCGCAAATGAATACATGTTGACCCTGTGCACTTAAAGGCAACAGAACTGGTATGTGTCTTGCTTGATTAGATATAGCTGCGGTGGTTCTCCTTAGTCATTTCTGCTTTTGAAGTACTGTTCTAAATAATGTAGTACAAGCAGTTCTGTTTTTAAATACAATACTCTCTTCACTGGTACCAAGGAAATTAGTAGGAAATTACTAGCATCATAGCAAATTACGCTAGGTCAATACATAATGCTTTCATTTTTCCAGATACCTGAATTCAAGTCATTTCCTCTAAAGATGTTCATGTGTATTCCAAATTAATAATGCATTTTCATGTTACATCTTATGAAAACTGTGCCAGTGTATCATTCATACTGAAGTCAGAGGCAATACACATTTAAAACCAAGAAACTCAGGAGTGTGTATACTGGGGAGGCTTGACAGAAGGATAAAAACTAATAGGTTTCTTTTATTCAAAATTCTTTACTTGGGTCACTAAAGCGTGATTAGTTCTGTGTTCACCTCCAACGTGCCTGATCTTAACCTGTTCAGGTCAATGATTGTCCGCAGATACTTGGGGGAAGGTGAGGGGAAAAGGGAGTCTTACTTGAAACAGAAGATAATTATAAGGTTAAATGCTCTGAATGCAGCACTGGTTAGGAATATAAAATTCTAACTTCCTTGAAGTTCAACATATCTTAAAGTGGGCATTAAAGTAATTTTTAAAGTGAAAGAAGAAAGAAATCAAAGGCTTATAAAAATGTTGTTTAAGCTGTCTTTTCATCATAAAGGTGCGAGTTTTTACTAAACATACTAAATGTCTTAGAAAAGTTTCCCTTGACTAGAAAATGCAGCCCAGGGCTGCATTTAAAAAGATGAGGTTACTTATTTTGAATCCCTACTAGCTTACGTCATCATTTAAAGCCACAATAATTTAGTTTCAGAATTTTTATTGAAATCAAAATTTTGTCCAGGTGTTTTCTGTTCCTTCAGGAACTTCTGTGCTCATTTTCACTGAAAATTAGCTTAAGCAAGTCCCTGATTTGAGAGCTCCAGCATTTTAATCTGTGAAGAACTCATTCAGATAGCCCATCCAGGAAAGAAAAGCAATAATCACATCTGGAGGCAAACAAAGCATAAATCACCGTGCTGGCAACCAGCCAAGACAGTAGGGGACAAGTGTAAAAATATTACTGAAATAGCAGTACAATATTCTAACCACATGCTGTTAACATGACAAAACAAGGCTGAACATTATTTCTATTGTCACAGATCATTGCATATAAGAAGGAAAGAAGAGTGGGGACTTGCAAACCGAGGGTCAAATTCAGTTGTGGAATAGCAGGGAGCAAGACCTTTGAGAGACAATAGGGAAGTGCCACTTCTTTACATCAAAGCCACACTTAACCCACAGGTATTCCAGTTGGGAAGGGTTAAGTATTCAGAAGTTGGTATTTCCAATAAATGCTTTAATATTATATAACTGATTTAAAATACAACCACACACGTTCAAAGCAAATCAGGCTGGAAAGGTAGAGGGCACTTGGAATGCTACACACACCGGTGACAGTTTAGTTTGTCATCAAAAAGCAAATATAACTGCATGAGATGAATGCTAAAGTACTTCATTATGTAAAGATTTACATGATGCATAAAATTATTATCAACTAACATTTAAATATAAGCAAGACACTGCAGTCCAGCTCAAGGATCCATTATTTTAGACATTGCTCAGAAATAAAAAGGGTAATCTTTGCTACAAAAAGCAAGTTTTAAGAAATATTTTTTAAAATAATAATTAGGTCATCATGCAGGTAAATTCCCGAATGATAACTTTGCAATCTGCAATATCAAATGCAATCTGACATGATATCCATCACTACCCTCATATAAAAAAACGTCCCTGTGATCGCAGGCAGACAGAAAAATGCTGACTTTCTGAAAGGGACGAGACCTCAAGTACATGACACAGAAGACAAGCAAGAAGTGATAAACTACTTCCAAACATTGGGTGACAACATATTATAGGTCTTGCAAGACTCATCTCCGTGTTTTGAGTCTGATGAAACGAAGATGAATTTTTGCTTAGATACTATTTACAAAGTTCTAAACTATTTTAGGTGCAAACACTAAAACACAGTGAATGGAAAGCAGTAATTTGATGAGCTTTCTACTTAGGGATGGAATTCTGAGAGAATTTATGACTGACACCAGCTGTAATAAACTGGAATTGCAACTAAATACTGAAATTACGCTTCAAGAGCAGCCACCATTTCTTTAGATTCCTATGAAGGCCAAGTGAGCCATGAATTCAAATTCATCAGAAATGAGTACTTTTGATATATAGTTAAAGAAAAAAGGAGTTTTCTATAAATGCCAAGAAAATGATTAGACAGCATGCAATGTCAGAAAGAATATGGAGACTTGAAATATCGTTGTATGAATAATATTCGCTATCAAAATGGCCTGTTTCCATCATAGAGCAAACGTAAGACCATGTAAAGGTAGATCTATGGAAACAGGCGGTTCTGGTTGCACTTCAAGTCAGCTGGATGCAAGCCAGTTCCAGGCAGTTGTGCCAGCTTGGTATCAGGGCCGTGGAGAGGAAGCCTGTCTACCAGTTCCAGACTGGCGATTGCTTAGGCATCCGCTTGGGCGGTGGGGAGAGCCCACACGGGGCTACCTACACTTGGCCATTTTGATACATTCTGAGATGACCAGCAGACAGATTCCCACGTGGGTACCCCACCCTAGAAAAACCCCAGCTACAGTACCTTTCTGTGAAGGTGATAAACCTTAAGATGAGAATCCCCCAGTTCAGAGAAGCAGAAAGGGCTGACTTACAGACACCATTAAACAACCAACACACACAAGTGCCAGGCCTCCAGATACGACTGCCGGCTCCCGATATCACAAAACAGATTTAAAATGAATTAGCATAAATGGATCCAAATTGGGAGGAGATTAATTTTGTGCCATTGCCTTACCACCTAAAACCTCAGAACTACTTGGATGATACTAGTTTCCTGAAAAGAATCTTTTACTAAGGGTTTGTGCACGCTTTTGCTATTTCTTGCCAGGGCCAGTAACCTGTTTGGAAATTATTCTGTCTGTAAAGCAAGAAAGCACTACTATGTGATAGCTTTCAGTTTGGTGACCCCCTTGAGCTTGATACCACACTTTGAACAATAGCACACAATATAAAAAGTGAATAGATTTTCTTTTTCTGTAGCATAGAAAGCATATGTTGATACCCAAGGGCTAGCGGTCACTGTGAAGCAGATCCCTCTATGCTATAAATCCCATAAATCTAGTTTCTGTAGAAGGAAACCACTGTATAACACACTCTTTGGAGGAGGTCTAAGAAGAAGAGAGAAAAGATTCAGAAACAAATCAGAAAGCCAGGGGAAAAAAAGCTTAAGAAGTTTGATGAAACAGGATGAAAGCCCGATTGATGGGACACATTACTTCTATTCGTGTCAGTTTAAAGAAATTTGCTCAAGCACAAAGTACATATAGTTGGCAAAGGAAGCATGCAGTTAACTGCCTGATGAGAAAGGGAGGCAGGGCGTTCATCCTCTCTTCTGTTAGCCAGTAGTTAGCGGTGGTGAGACTTATTTAATCTTGTGTTTTCTCAGAGAGCAGATAAAATAGAATGGAATTATATTCCGTGCTGCTACCCTGCGCTTGTGGGGCAGTACTAATAGGGTCACTGCTTGGGGCAGCTAACTTTCTGCGCTCGTGCTGGAGGGCTAGTCTCTCTAGGGTCCTTATGGTTTTCCAGCAAGTAGGAGAGAAGACAATAAATTGCTCTGAACTGGTATATAGTGTGTGTGTGTCTGTGTTCTTGATTTCAGTTTTACCAACGCAAGATAGCTGTATAAAGCAGACCATGCAAATTCTCCTCTAAATATCAGCCTTCTCCCAACCATTTCCATTCCTGCCCTCTTTCTCTGAATTGCATCAGAGTGCTACGAGCACATTCTTTTTTGTGTCACATAAAAACAAAACACTGTGTTAAAACATTTTCATTACTAACAGCCTCTTAAAAGATTATTTCGGAAATCCATTTTGATTTTCCAATGCTTTGTCCCTTCCTCATTCTGTCATATCCCCTTTCCCTACCACAGCTTTGTAAGTCTGCTCACACTCACTTCTAATTCTTTGTCTCACAGCCAGTGTTTGTCCGTGATGTAGAGGATAAGGGATTATTCACCAGAATGCAGCAGCCCCCACCCATACTTTTTAGAGCAAGTTAAGAAAGGCATTAAGAAACTGCTCTCCCCTTAACGCACAGTCACAGTTTAGAATGAAAAATAAAAACTGCCTATAAAGCTAAAGAACTGTTTAGAAAAATGTAATATGAAAGGCTGGCTGGAAAGCATGTTTTCTTGTTTGCAGGCTTTATTTACTTGTTTATTTTAACTGGGGATGAAACTCATACACACACGAGGAGTTCCTCACACTGGGGGAAGCTCAGCGAAGCAGATACTAGTATCAGTTCTGTAATGGCCGATAGCAGCAGGAAGCCAGTATGCCTGTTTCCTAGTCCAAGCAGCACACCCAGGACCTGACGGGTGGCTCTGCCATGAGCCTGTGCGCCTCCAGCATGAAGGCATGAGCGTGTTGGGCTGCAGAGCTTGGAGACTGCTCCAGAGCTGGGGATCTGGGTATGCCTCAAAGCCAGGCAATCTGGTTTGGGGAACACCCACCCTCCATCAGTGGAAACTATTGCTGAGGAGCCTTCAATAAGATGAGAAGCACAGTGGGCTCGACTCATCTTCCTTCTGCCTCCATCTTACCCCCAAATATCCCTGAGAATAGGTAAGCACCAATTTTCTTTCACCGAGATTTGTACGTCTAGAATAGTCCTCTGGGTGTTTCACCTGGCGGAATATCTGACCATGCTGCCAATATTCGAGTAGGTTCATCAATCATAAAAAATAAACCTGGTTACAAACTCAGCTACGCATGACAATAATGCCAAACTAATTAGATTCTTGATAGAAATTTGTCATATTCTATCACTTTGCTTTGCTTTCAATACCTGATTCTGAGCTTATGCCAGTTTTGCACTGGCACAACTAGTTTGACTTCAGTGGAGCTAATGCTGATTTGTAGCAGCAGGCAATCAGAATAAGGCTCTTATTTCTCCTTGGCAATGTGTCCCCAGGGAAAGCTTGTCCATCTCCAGCAGCTGTTGCTTTGCTACATCTGTCTAACTTTCCTTTTTAATGTCCATTTTTTCAAGGTTTTTTTTATGTCAGTCAGTGTGAGATAACATCATTCAGTTTTCCCTCTTGCAATCAAGTTTTAGCAATCACAGCCAGATGTTGTTTTCATTACAACCCCAACCCCTTTTCAATAAAGTTTCAATGTTTAACTATCAAAAGCACTCTTTACCTTCCTTTCAATTGCCAGATCTTAATGCTTTCATAATCTATTTCACCCTGATATCCTGTCTATCTACAAATACGGCATGTTTGATCACCCCTGAATGTTTGCCTTTGTGTTCTTTTCACTTTCTTTTCCTGTTTCTTCTGCAGAGTGTACTTTATCCTCAAACCAGGTCAGTCCAAAATACTACAATGCATTTCTCTGTCTAAAGATATTTAGAGATCATTAGATACCAGGTGGGGGAGGGCAGATGGAGGCAGATGAAAATTTATCGATTTCAGGATCTGAACTTTAAAGAACTGCTTGATCCTTTTCTTTCAGAATTCTGCACATATTGAGGAGAGATATAGTTGATATATTCAGTATTATACTCTGTGTCTATAGGGATAAGTTCCTTCACAACCCAACCTGCATTTGATTTTTATGTTATAAAATACAGACAGTTTGGCATCTAAGGAAATGTTTCTATATGGGATGAAAAATAAAATACTTTAAACAAAATCACCACCTCCACATTGTACATTGCTCAGGGGCTCTTATGTAGCTACATAGTTGTGCTAACAAGAGGATATAATCTTACTCATGGAGGAAAGTAAGAACAGAAGGTCAAATTCCTCTCTGCAGAATGAGGGGTTTCACATGTACAGCCAAGGTGTGAGGAATTCAAGTAAGCCTAGAGCAGGCATGGTGAACAAGTAAGCAGAATAACATTTATCTGAATGATTCCATGAACTATGCAATCATTTCTGTCTTGAGTGCAGGCCAGGTTTGCTCTCGCCAGTTCTGAAGCAAGGAAAGGAGGAGCCAGGGCCAAGCCTTTACTATTGTATATTTGCCAACTCACGGCAATCGAACAATGACTACACTTTCCTGAAGGAGCTGCCTGGCTCTCAGAAATGTAGTGTAACGTGTGTCAGATATAAGAAAGGGGTTTCAGAGCTAATCCTGTATTCAATTAGATTACAAGATTAATTCCCAAATGGTGCTATATGTGAACAGATCTTCATCATATGATATTTCCTCTCTGCAGAATGCAGAGGTTCTTATTTAGGCTCCAATCTTGCAATCCAATCAACAGTGGCAGTTCTTATGTCCAAGAGGACAGGCATCTAGTTCCAATGAATTAATGATACAGGTTACATCCATATAGACAAGATTGAAGAACTGGACTTACTCTGAAGGAAATTTGTATTCCTTAAAAATAAACTTGAAAGCGATTGAGAATTAGACTCTAATCAGCACTGGGTTTACTCTGTAGTGGTTTGAAGAATCTGGCATATGAAATCAATAGGAAACATGGCAGTGAAGGTATTTGTCATCGTGCACCTTGTCGTTACCTGCATCGTGCCAGCTGCCGAAAGGAATGGAGGGTGGTATAACAACTGCTAAACAAAGAGCAGGCAAGTGTAGGATTACCTGGTTGATATCAAAAATTTCTCCTAATCTTTTACTCCAGGAAGAAAACCCAACTTGTAAATTAAAACACAGCTCATGAGTACATCAGTGAACATGACTGAACAGCTAAGCAAATTACTCAACTCTCCTTTTCAAAATTCCATTTCAACTTCTGCAGTTTCTTTGCTAAGAGCAATGACATTTAACAGGATTCTTTAGATCACTTCTGTAATGCAATGTCCTAATTACAGTAAACGCTCTCTGTACTTTACCAGTAGCTTGATAAAATTGATTTGATTTTTCTTTTCATTAGCAAAGGAAACAAAAAATTAAAGCCATGGTTACAGGCAGGTTGGAAAACAGAGTTGCATTATGCTTAGGAACTGCTATAAAGAAAAAAGAGAAGGAGAGGCCTAAAGAAATCATGTATTTGTTGTTAGCATAACCGAAACAAAGGTATAACTCAGTTAGAATACATTTTGGATACGTACTCATATACTTCAGAGCTTTCAGTAGAAAAATTATGAAAGCGCTTAACTACAGATATTTCATGCTGAGTACTCCATTTTTTATATGGAAAAGACACAATATAAAAACACAGGCCACATGGTCAAATACTCTCAGCCCACTGGCCACAAGGAGAAAAACTCTAGCTGGTGATCCACCTCTCATTGTGGATTGTTTAGAATGGTAACATGAAGGCTGTTGGCCAGATTCTTTGCTTTGGAAGATAAAGAGAGCTCAGTAACAATTTCAACAGCACGCAGAACACATGCCAATTGCGCTGTTTCATTTCTGCAGATGTGTCCTTGGGTGCAACGCCTACGTTAGCATTTTGGCTAAGAGTGACTGGGACATGCACCTGGGTTCTGTGTACCTCCACGTGGCCACGACAAGATGCCTCACTCCCTCACGTTTACAACAATGGTTGCTAAACCACCAGGTAAGGTTTCTGGTGTAGACTCTAACTAAGGTATGTTTTTAATGTAAAGGGTTGACTAAAAAATGTTAGAAGAAAAATACTGGCCACCAGGTGCTGGTGGGAGGGAAGAAAGAGCAGGGGCTACATATGTTTTGCCTTAGCTCCCATTTACTATCCGATTATAACACTAAACCTGGTTAAACTGGAGTGTTCCCCATTTGAAGCCGAGCCTCAGAGGCCAGCTGTTTTACAGTCCCATTTGCCTGTACCATCACCAGGCTCAATATTCGCTTTCTAAAGTAATGGTGATGAGCTGGTGGCTTTGTGTTCCACGTCCCCGATAGCCTGCCATAGCTTTCCCCACTGTACAGAGAGGAGAGGAAAGGAAAGATTTTTGTGGTATTTATGAAAATCACAGTCCCTTTATAGACAAGGGAAGGAAAGACTGGCTTGTCAGCAACAGGTAGCTGAGGAAAGTAAGCAAGGCACTTCATTTCCTCTCTCTTCCTCTTCCTCACCTATTGAGCAGGGTTGAAAACTTTCTCAGCTCAGGGTGCTATTGTGAAAATAAAGTCAATTTATGCTTATGAAGCATTCAGTCACTGCAGCGATGATGGCCATATGTTAGATAAGTGCTTTCTGTGAGAAAGTATTTTTTAAATTGCAGAGCCCAAACAACTATTGAGCTAGGAATAAAGAAACAGGATAAGATAATTTCTACGCTATCACATTTTTGAGTGTTACAGTAGGGAGAAAAAAAAAAGTCACTTAACTCTAACATATCTGACAAATATGTATTACCCAATTATCTCTATAAACATTTTCCCTCCCACTGTTTGCTTCCCCTTTTAAGATACCAACTTGCAAACTTTTCTCAAGCACAGCTTGCTCTACAGGATAACTGTGCTTTGTTGGGGAAGAGTAAGTCTGCAAGCAGAAAGGGCATCTCAAAGGGCTTTTGCCCTCTCCATCCTATGCAGAAGCATAAGCGTAAGGCAAGGCAACAGGGATTCAGGGATACAGCTTTTTAAGATGTAAACCTTTGGAGACTACTGCTGTACTTTCTCTGGAGCTCTATTCCTCTCTCTATAGAGAGAAGATAAATATGAGCTCATTTCCTATTGAAGCACACAAAATGTAAAATAAATATTGCTATATATGCAGAGGATTTCATTTCCTGTAACAGCATCCAAACACCCTTAACCAGTGTTTACCTCACTATGTCGACTCTTGAGCAATGGAGTCAGGTCATCAATTTTACAGGACATTCTCTCAATGAGCTGTCAGAGATATGCCAGGATATTTCAGGTGGTGTTACTGAGCTATTTGCTGGCTTGCCTAAGCTGCAGTGCATGAAACAAGCTTGGGATAACTAGTTCAGCGTGGTGCTCCCTACCCAAATATAGACTGCATTGAACCAAAAGTATTGGGGTATTTACTTAAATATCACATTTCCATGAGCTGTTTTATCTGCTACTGATGATCTTGAGACAAAAGTCATTACAGTAACTTTAGCCTATGTTCTCATCCTGCACACACACAGCCCCAATTTTACCCTGCGCATTTGCCAGCACTTGGTATCTCTCAGCTTGCTTCGCTGTCCAGAGGGCTGTGCCCGGCCTCCCACAGCAGCCCCCATCCCTCCTCAGCTCCCCTCCAAAGGCACAGGACTGAAATGGCCCCACAGAGTTTGGAAGGAACAGGATCTGCTGCTTGCACATCTAAAGGCTGCAAGAGAAATTGGCTGCTTAGTATCCTTACCCCAGCTCTGCTCCCTAGTTCCTGTTAAAAGATCAAAGGTGAGGGAGCAAGAAGAGGCTTTTGCTGGATCTTGAGATGAAATGGCAGGCCACAGACCTGAACCACTGCTGCTCTTATCTTCTGTAATCATTCAGCTACTTTGCACCTGCCCTGCCTCTCTGTAAAATCAAGGAATGTAAAGGAGTGCATTTGGCCCTAAGCTATTACTTTGCTTTAATTCCTTTCCCAAAGAAAATTTGCTTCAACAGTTTGATACGAATTTTTTTTTTTAAAGAATAGATGATATTAGCTGCCTCCTGCAGATAAGACTTCTGAGTTTTAAAGCTCCCTGTTTTCATTCTAATACTTTGATTAAAGGTTTCAAGAGATTCATTTTGGTCATTTTAACTTCTTTTCTCTGGAAAGTGGTAAAGGCTACAGTGGGGGGAAAAAAAAAAAAAAGCAGCAAAAAAGAGTCCTGAAACAGGACTTCCATTCCAGTTTTCTGTGTTATATATAGTAAAATTTCAGTCTCCAGAAAAAGTTGGGATGGTAGCACACTAGGCAACCCACATTCATCCTGTCCGAGTCTTGAGACACAGCTTGAGCACGGGAAGATAGAGGTCAGTTGAAATCCCTGGAACTGCACTGGTTCAAATCAGGAACGGCCAAGAAGTGGTGGACCTATGTGGAAGCTTTTGTCAGACTTGGCCTGTTGGTAGGACAACAACAAAACAAAACTCAAAAATCGGAAAAAGGAGCTATCACTCTGTGTGGGAATAAATTCAACGCCTTGTCAGGGTAGGGAGAGGAAGTATCAGGTTACTGGGTCAGGTGCTGGGATATGCAAAGACAGCGCAGTGCGTCCAGCCCCACGTTACCTGCATGGGAACAAAAGATTTCTCAAAGTGTGCAAAAAAATGGGCCATTCTTGCGGTAAACCTACAGAGAGTCCAACTGACAGTGTTTCACGTGTGTTACTTTTTTTGATTCTGTTCACAGGCTTCAGGGTTGGGTGTCATCTCCCAGTTTCATCTTGTATAGCTGCCCTGATTTCTACGGTATTAGACTTATTTCTGACAATAATCCATTAGATTTTGCATGTATGTGAGTACATGCATGAAAGCTTGTCCTTAGCAATGCTGGTTTCAGCAAAGTCTGCCTTCCCACTCCAACATAAAAACATATCTTAGCAAAAATTGCTATAGAGTAAAAAGCAGCACATTGGAATGAAATTATTTTTAAAAAGTGTCTCTTAGAAATATTTTGCTTAAAGTAACGTAAATTAGTGTTATTTCACAACTTGCCAATAACAGCAAATATAACATGCTACCCTACTAGTGTTGCATTAAGACATAATAGTTAAAATATTTTTGTTTGTTTGGATTTAAAGAGTCAATAACAGCAGCTACTACTTAGTTCTATGGTTTTCCTTTCCTTGATCACAATGTTTGCTCCTTGCAATGAAAAACGGCTCATCACTCAGTTTCACGTCAAGTAAATACACAAATAACCCATCCCCCAAATGAAAATCCACTGTGAAACTTCAAAGTTTTGATGCATTTTTAAAATTCCATACCAAAAGTTTTTCAGACCCGATATCTTAAAGAAATTGCTTTTTGAGAAATTCACATGCCACCGCTATACAAAACAAAACCATCTTTTGAGATACCTATTGTACATAATTTCTTCTGTAACAGTACTTTTTTCTTTAACTTTTATTTACCTTGTATTTGACAATGTAAAAGGGTTCAAAAGATGCTGTTTCCTTCCACAGCAAACAAGTTTGCTATCTAATGGATGGCAAGATATCCACTACAAATTCATGTCCACCATTGTATACAGGAAACTGGAATACTTGCATTTAACCTGAAAATCCTCTTTAATCACTGCCATTCCAATAGTACCTGATAATGTGTCCCTTCATCTGGGAAGTGAGAAACACATGTATATTAGTTTTCTGGCTCAGCTGTTGTGATTCCCTATTCCCACACGACAACCATGGTTCCTTTGGTCCAGAGTATTGCCTGCATTAATATGCTACTTTTCTCTTTCAAGGAAGTTCTCTTTCAAGAAAGCAATCACAGTACTACAATAATGACTGCAGTCCGTGTGGCTGCTGAGGACTACTGCTTCCTTCCAAACACAAAGTTAAGGCAGGAAACCAGGATACGCCAACCGTATCCTGGGCTGCATCAAAAGAAACGCGGCCAGCAGGTCGAGGGAGGTGATTCTGCCCCTCTACTCTGCTCTGGTGGGACCCCACCTGGAGTACGGCATCCAATCTGGGCCCCCCAGCACAAGAAGGACATAGACCTGCTGGAGTGGGTCCAGAGGAGGGCCACAAAGATGATCAGAGGGCTGGAGCACCTCTCCTATGAAGACAGGCTGAGAGAGTTGGGCTTGGTCAGCCTGGAGAAGAGAAGGCTCCAGGGAGACCTTATCGCGGCCTTTCAGTACCTAAAGGGGGCCTACAAGGAAGCTGGAGAGGGACTTTTGACAAGGGCATGTAGTGATAGGACAAGGGGGAATGGCTTTAAACCGAAAGAGGGTAGATTTAGATGAGATATAAGGAAGAACTTCTTCACTATGAGGGTCATGAGGCACTGGTTGCTCAGAGAAGCTGTGGCTGCCCCATCCCTGGAAGTGTTCAAGGCCAGGCTGGATGGGGCTTTGAGCAACCTGGTCTAGTGGAAGGTGTCCCTGGCCATGGCAGGAGGGGTGGAACTAGATGATCTTTAAGGTTCCTTCCAACCCAAACCATTCGATGATTGTATGAAAATCAGGATGAGGGCAAGGGGGGGAGGGGGGGAGAGACAGGGGACGGGACAGGACAATCCAAACAAGGGAAATAGAATTACTTTGAGGAACGTTTCCATTTAAGGTAGTACGGTACATATCGGACACTTTCTTTCCCTCTCTCCACACCCCTGCCTACCTCCTTTTCAAGATATTTTCATTTCAAGTCCTGTTGTTTATATGTTCTATATCATTTGCATGGTATTGAAACTAAGCCTTTCATTATATTCTGATTTTGCTCCTGTCACCAGCAGCTACATTACTCACTGTTTCATATGTGTAATCAACTTTTTTACCTCTCTGGTTGCTTTTTTCCCCTCCTGATTCACAATGAGACGTGAGATTTCTTAGGCCAGCAGGGAAGGCAGAATCCATCACCGCAGAAGGAAGAGGTTACAAATATTAGGCAAAGCTGCCACCTTAAGCTTGAAGAATTATAGTTTTTCTCCATTGGTGACATGGCTAGCTTTCTTTTGTTAGTGTAACAGTGTATTTAATGTTCAACTGAGTCTTTAAATTGGCTTAGCAATAAATACTCCTCATTTACATTTTTATGATGCAAAAGCTATATGATCATCAGAAGGTTTTGATTTTTATCCTAGTAACTTCATAAGGGATTTTTTTTTTCCCGTTAAATGCTCTCTCTTCACTTTCACTTAACACTTTCATTGCTAAAAATTTCCTGGATGTTCTGGTTTAAATAAGTATCTTATATGTTAAGCCTTAATATGTATTTATTTGATTGTTTCCTCTTATACTGACCACTGTTTCCAAACTATATTCAGATGTTCCAAGGCCTGCATGTTTCAATTTTAGGGCATAGATATGAACTCCTTTTCATTTTTTTTGTTTTGTTTTTATTTTTTTTAAACTATGTTAAGACTTAGGTTTTTTCACTTTTTGGGGGTTTTGTGGGTTTTTTTGGTTGGTTGGTTGGTTGGGTTTTTTAAATCACAGAAGTCCATAAAACTATACCCTAGATACATGGCACAGAGCTTTGAGAAACGGGTTATTCTCTTTTGAACTCTATATCACAACAAATAAAAAGCTCACAGTCCCCAGACTTACTCACATACCTCAAATTTTCCTTGTGGGCAAGGGACCACAGGACTTCAGTTATCTTCCCTGCCCTTACCTTCAAACAAGTCTGTCTCTCACTTTCCCTTGTTTATTTTGGCCCAGCTGTCTCTGGAAGTAGCCGACTGTCCACAGCATGGCTGGGCTGGCCACCATGACCAGGGCAGCAGAGGCTTGCAAGAAGAACAGCCGGGGTGCAGCAGGCCTGCTGTCAGGATGCCCCCCTCACACGGCAGCCCAACACTCAGGCAGGCAAGGGGGGCCTGGAGCTCATGAGCCACCCAGGCAAACACAGCAGGGCACAGCTAGGGGATGAAAGCAGCAGTCAGGCTTGGAGTCGCCTTTTGCCGAGGAGGCAACAACTAGAATTACTGCCCAGGTGTGTTGTAGGCTGCTGCTGGAATCACTGTGTATCAGCATGCCCTCCATTGCTCCCTTCTCAGTAACATACTGGTGGGACAGACCGCATTGGTTTGGCTCGTAGATCTCACACATATCTAACCTTGCAGATGTGCTTTTCTACAGTTCAAACCACTATTCTTAGTGAAGACCTCAAAAACTGCTTCCACTGAAGACCTGGCAAAATAGTTGCTCTGATCTGCACACAGATGCCCTCTCTGCACTGCTCTTTTTTCCCTACTGCTTCTCTACAAGCCTCCCATGATTTTGCTCTTCACTCATAAAGACAGCATAGTTTGTTTCTCAGATTGGAGTTCGGCTAGAAGTCTGCCGAAGGATATTCATCCATGGATGTTCTCCAAGAAAACTGACAGCATTTTTATTCCCATCAGAACTGGTCACTTAGTTGATTATGCTACATAATGAGTGATAGACCGAGCCACACGTTATAACTCGCGTTCCCCAGTGACTCAACATCAAGTCTTTCAGTCTCTTTTCAAAGCTTATAGAAAAAACAACCCTAAAAGCACCACTCCATCAAGGGTCCCTTTAGGCCAAGATGAAAAGCAGATTCGCATTTATCAATCCTTGAACAAGAAAACTATCAATCACTGAAAATACTTAATGCAAAGCAGCGAAGAATGTTTGCTAAAGGCAAACAGTACTGAGCACGGAGTTACTCAGGAATACAGGGTAAAGTCAAACACTGATTGTCTCTGCAGATATGCACAACCTATACATGACACAAAGACACACTGCCCTTTGCCTAAACAAATCAAGATCTATAAATCATGCTGACACTCACCACAGTTTAGCTCTCTTAGCTGAGAAATTACAGCATTCTTGCTGTTTATGACTTGCAGGGGTACAGTGGAATAGAGTTTGTCCTTGTGAAATTTAACTGTTTCCAGGGTGTTTTCAGAGGTCTGCTAATATCAGCGACCCTTACTATGTTGCTGTAAGTAAGGAGTGATGACGTATTTTTGCATGGTATGCAGTGTAATTGTTATTGCTGGAACAGAGTACTTGCAATTTTTGCCTTGCCAGCCAGCAAAGGCAGATCTAAGGCTGTCTGTTTACACGCAGCAACGTATTTCTCTAGAAGAGTTTGCCGTATTAACTCTCACTAGCCAATTTTAATGAGACCAATTTGTACTGAAAAATGGATTAATGATATAAGGCAATTACTTAGCACTGCATGTGTGCAAGTAAAACAACTTTTTCAGGAAGGGAATAGAGTCAGTCACCTCTAACAAGGCCTGTGCACATAACATCATCTCATTTGTTCTGTGGGGTTCCTAAGATGTCTATTATAATGATATCCAATTTTGGATTTCAGTTATTTCCTACATTCAAAGAAACCAGCCTTTTATTGACTACAGTGATCTCTCGGAACAGGAAACACAATATATCGCTAAAACTAAGGTCCACAGACAATTAGCATGAGCTACATTTACTCAGTAAGTCATGTACTTCAGTTTCTGCATTGCCATGGAAGTCTTTGAAACATGTCCTAAGTGACTACAACAGTATTTCAAAGACACCCCCCCCAAATTCCCACAAATTTAGATATAGTGATACTGAGCAACTGACAATCTCCAAGAGACATTCTGTAAAAAACCACTTTTCACTAATTAAATTATCACAGGAAAAAGATCAGAAAGGGTAGTATTGTGAAACCAATTTATTCAGCCCCAAGGAACACTAGCAGGGTAACTGACTGATTTCTTTAGGATTGCTGTGTTGCAATTGATTGACTTCAGTATCTGGGCAGGTATATGCAAACTTTGGTTGTAGCTGTTCCTAGTTTTCTGTGACTTTCCCTGGTATCTAAAAAGTGATGTGACAGCTTTTCTCATGGTCGGTGAAACATGTAAAAACTTGATGATCTCCCACTTCCATCATTCTATTAAATTTGGTCTAAATGGGCTAACAGTTATTTGGTGCACAACAATAAAAACCAAACAGACTTGTTTGTGTAAGTCTAAAACTGATCCAAATACCACTGCAATTTTTGAAAGAATTCCAAAGGTTAGATTCACAAAATGTTAACATATATATATGAATGGTGACATGTACATGATTGTTTGCAAGCTATCAGGAACATTCTCAACAAATCATTGAAGTACAGCAATTTTTCCTTCATACTCAGATGCTCTCTGACCAGGCAGAAGAGTTTGCTCTAAGCCCTTGATGGTTTGGATCAATCCATCTCAGCAGATTGGGTTGGAGCAGTCTAGCATACAGATGGGGCTGTTCTAACGTATGCCAACTAGCTCTAATCTGAATGTACGGCCAGCTAGCTGAGGACCATAACTACCTCTGATCCTGATTACATTCCTATCAGGACTTGAAATGGAGGTGCTGGTGTAGCGTCAAGAGAGGTGAGCCCTTTGTCTGCTGGAAAAACACAAGAACTCTTTTATCACCACTTGCTGCAAGATCAGTAGAAACAGAACTGAACAAGAAAAGCGTTGGCACATAAAGTTGATTTTTATGTATGTGCTCATGAACATTTATGTTGTTTTTTCCCCTGCATATGAATCTCACACACACACAAAAAGCAAAGCACAGCTCTCATTCTAGTCCTGCATTTTAGGGCCAGCTCTCAACTACAATTTATTCATTCCAAATGAGCTATGAGCATAACTCAAATGCAACCACATGGCAGCACGGTTTAAAAAGAGAAGCCTATAGTAGTCAGAATGTAGGGAATTAGCTTAGTGGAGTGAGAGCAGCTGCATTCTTTGGTCTCAAAACTAAAGCAAAGTGAACATGCATTACAATTGTTGGGGAAATATTTGCGAAGATACCTATTTGTTTTCTCTCCAATTTTGGTGAAGTGTCTAGTGGCAGTATTACAAGAATAGCTTTCGTAGCAGAACCATCAACCAAGCCCAAATGGGGAAATGCTGAAGCTCTTATGAGAAATATCTACTCTTGTGACACTTCCTACCTTATGTTTAGAAGGGAAGGGACTGAACAGGCATCTAGAATGACTAAGACTGAATATTTGATGATTTGTGTAAATATAGAGAAGGAGAGAGAGGAAAGTGCCACACAGTGGTCACTTGAATCACTTCATTTTTCCTCATTATTCGCTCCCAACTAGGCCAACAAAACTGCCAAAGGGAATGCCTAGCAGAAGCGTTTGAAACATCAGCTCCCTGATGACTTACATATCCTTATGTGGTTATATACTCAGCTCATGTCAATCACTGGAGCTTCTTTAAAATGAGTGCTGCTATGTTCAGCATCTGTCCCAAGGTTTTCAGATTTTTTTGATTCTTTCAAGCAGAGCCAACAGCACCCATTTCTTTCATTATGGTGTGGTAGCAGCTTCAGGTGAGCACAAGTTACAGGGACAGTCACCCATCATGACCAAAGCTATTTATTACTTGCAGCATTGTGCAAATATGAGTGGGATCCAGGGTATATCAAAGTAACCAAGGAGATTCTTCTCAGGCTTCAGCACTATATTGTACATAAAACAGCTTCATTTGCTAAAGCTGTGCAGTGAAAAAGAGCGAGGTCAATCCAGGGAGAGAAAGGCAGAAAACAAGTTTACAGACCCTGAGGCTACTGAAAAGGAGCAGGCAGGCACACAACCACCTTGTACAAATGGCTCATTTAAAAACACAAATTCAGTTTGTCTTACGTTTGATAAGGTGTCGAAGGAGAAAATTTTAATCTGTCAAAAGTACCTGGCCTGTAAGCTGGGAGATCAGGGAATGTCAGCAAGAGAAACAGCAAAAGCCTTCATGCTTTTGAGCACGATCGTCATTAGGTGCTCTGTAATTTTCATTGCTGTTTGCTGAAACTATACTTTTGGCCAGTTTATCAATCACAGAAGAAATAATCAAAGGGAATCTCTGATGAATATTTCATTTCACAATGACAGCATTTTGTTCTCATTGTATTTCCTGAGGGTGTTGCTACTGACCCCCTCACTATGCTTACACGTTACATGGCTACCTCTGTTCTGATGATTGCCAGGCTTCCCCCACAGGGCTCCAGTGTGCACCTCCACAGTTCACATGCCTCAAGTCTAAGATCTTGGTAAAATATTTGAATTTAGATTCATTTCTATAACTGTATTATGAAATAATTGAAACTTGTGCATATATATTATAAAAACATGATAAGCACCGCATGTAAGCATCATATTTGCCTTCAAGTAGTCACTTTGTGCAATTAATCACAAAGGAGAGTTCCTTACAGCAGACCTGCTCTGCCAGGTACTCTCATACAACGGATCCTGAAGATATGTGGATGTTTGGACAGAACAGCATTAGAGAAGAGGAACATGGCTTTGGCTGCCATGGCTGCTTAAGGCTGACTTCAACTGTTGCCTTGATAGTAACTGCACAGAAATGCCTCATTGCTCTTAATTTCCTCTTCAACCCAGGTTAAGGTCTAAAAAAACCATAGAGGGAAGTGCTCCAGAATGTACTGCTTTGACTCCCTAGAAAGGCCCTGCAGACACAACTTCCCCTGCCTGCCTTCCTGCCATCCTTGTCTGCAGTGGCAGAGTCTCCAGCTGGGCTTCTGCTTGGAAGCCCAGTGCTCCAAGTGAAGGGGCACTAAGCTTGTCTCGCCAAGAGCTCTCGGTCGGAATTTCCGCGGCACCATGTCAAGGCTCTTGATTGCAACATTTAGGACTAAGGCTATTATTATCTCATTTATTACGTTCATAAAGCTTTGAGAACATTTCAGGTGCTAGGTTAGTTTTAAATGGTAGCTACATGTTTTCTGCTGCTCCTCTGTTGTGTCCATTTCACTATAGGGGAATAAGTAATCTAAGCCATATTTACTAGCACTACCTGTTCATCAGCAATATAATAAAAACTGCAGACTTAATTTACAAGTACATTTCTCTCTAGGAAGCTAAAGGGTTATCAGAAAGTGGTTCTTCCTTGCAGCTCTGATGGTCTGGGAATGAGGAGAGTCTTTCACCCATACCTTCTCTCCATTTACATCTCTGAGGCATGTCAAAAATATCTAGCTTTTTCTTTTTTTTTTTCCTTCCCCTGCTAGCTGCTTTACAACTTTTTTTTTCAATTTTATGAAATCTTAATTTCTGGCAGTTTTCACGAGCTGCACTTCAGAGTTGTTCCATCCATGTAGTGACTTCATCTCAGAACGGCCAAGATAAACAATTCTAGCCATTTCATAGCATTTCATGTATCTCTTGATAATTTCCAGATTTTCCTATATTTCTTATGAATCTGGTAACATAGTATCATGCACTTTAGCGATCTGCTGTTGTTTCACTCAACAGCTGTAATGACGTGTTCTCCAATTTAGATTTTTCCAATTTATATTAAAGCTGCAATGGCTCTGATTACACAGGACTAAAAGCACTCCTGAATTGGCCAAATTTAAGATCTACTCTGACCCCCAGTTTGTGTAAAGAAAAAGGCTTCAAATAACATCATTTATTGAACCATTAATGAGTATTCTACTTCACTGACCTTTTCAGAATGTCTAAGACCCATGGAAATACAGGCTGCTTGAGAAATGAAAGACTAAAACATCCACTTTAGTTACACAACAGTGGCATAATACTCCCTCGTATATTAATGTGTGTATTGAAAAAGAAGCAGGACAATTCTGTTCCATAAAGCTGGGACAGATAAGTTTAGGCAATGATGTTAACAGTCCTAAGTATTTTTTCAAATGTCGAAGGTCAGTGTTTTCAGATGATAGGAATTACCCTGTAGCCAATACTTGAAAGAATTAATAAAGCCATTGATTTAGTCTCCTAGTGTTAGGATTTAGGAGTCTGAGTTTAGGGTCCATTTGAAAAAGAGAAGAGGAAAAAAATCAAGGTAAAAATAATGTTCTGTTACATCCTTCACGCTCTGAAAGTCTCCAAGACTTAGATAAGTTTGAGAACAGATGCTATCGGCTAAGTAGGGGAAAAAAAAAAAAATCCAACTGATACCGAGTACATTAGCGTAATTTATACATTCATAAAACTGATAGACACATTTCTGAAAATCTTTAAAGTAGAAGTAATAATGGAGCTAGTCAGCAATTTACCACTAGCAATTAATCATTCTCACAGTATTCACAACATTCAGTTTTGTTCTTGTTATTCGAGGAAGTAATGATTAATTGATAAAAGTTTAGCAAGTGCACTAATAGCAGGTGCTCCTAATTGCAAACTCTCAGGGATAATTTGGTCTGAGCTACTTTATGCTAATTTGTACAGCATTAGTCATAACAGTCTGTAATTTTACTTTTAGAACAACTTTTTCCTATAGTCACTATAATCTAATTAAGAATTTTAACTAGTTATTTGTATGGAGAACACTGCTGAATTGTAAAAGTGAGAGCCTGATTACCATAAAAGATTAAAGAAGAGGTCCTTAAAAATATGCCCCCACCAATTAAAAGCCCTTGCTAATTGGTTTCAGAGAGAGCTCTATTTTAAAGTCCTTTTAATGATAACATTTACCCTAATCTCATGCAGTTTGAAACCCAATCCCGTTGTTCGTATCCCCCATCTTTTCTGAACGGAAGTTTCCTTTTAACAGCAAGTACTTCTCTCGGAGGCTGAACAAAATCAGTGGGAAAAGCTGCATTCAGCTACCCGTTACCCGTTTCTGCAGTTGCTGTGCACCCAGAAGGCTCATTGAGGTAGATGAGCTCAAGCTACTGGGCAGACAACTGTTAGCAAACAACTAGACAAACAAGCGCTTACTTACAACAGCCAAAGAAATGAACAGTGAAATTTTTTATCCAGTTGGTCTTTGGGCAAATCAGCCATATCAGCTCTTGTTCTTTAAAAAAAGTGTCTTTATTCCCAAATTATTGCACAGACCATTTAATATTGTATTTTTCAAGCAAACTGTGGTACGTGCCAGGAATTGCTGCATTTTCATACATACCATCTGAGAGCTATCTGAAACCATGCACCAATAGCACTGGGGTTCATACCCCTGTACAGCAAATATGATGGGAATTCACCCCACCTCCTCCCTCTCTCTCTCTCTAAACCACCTTCCATTCCCAAGTCATCTCCCTGCCTTGGATTCCTCCTTGTTCCTGGTGTCAGGCAGGCAACAATCTGGTTAGGTACACAGTACTTAAAGAAAGGAGTTAGGTTATACCAAATGCAATTTGCATGCATGAAAATACAGCAACACCGGCAAACTGCAGAAGGACGATCATAATTGCTGACAGCGTCAGCCAGCACAGCAAAAGCTTCACATTGCCATGAGTCACAAACTATGCAGCTAGACCTCAGAGCCACGTGGGAGTGGAGCAAAAAGGAACCACAGCGGTCTGCAATCCCATAGCTCCTCCACAGGAGCGAGCTGAGCTTGACTTGTGGCCAAGGCCCAGCGACACCGGCTTCAGCACCGTGCTTGCTCCTGCCCTGCATAGCCAGGGGCCCCCCGGGGCAGTGCAGCTCCGCTGGCAGTGGTGGGAGATGCTCCTGCCTGGACTGCCTACAAGCTGCTACAAACTGGGATCTGGGAAGTCCCCTGATCATGTGGTAAGGCCTTGTGGGTGAGGTAACAAATCAAAATACTCCCAGCAACAAGTCCTTTTTTCAGAGGATTTTACGGAGCTAGCTCTTCTTACAAAGAACAAATAAGAATAGCAACAAATGCTGTATCATTATCTGTGGAGCAGGTATATTTTTCACAAGGCGTTTAAAGACCTGCTTTGATGTTTATTGGACTTGAGAAATGCTCAGGTCTCTTCCATGTACTGGATGAGGTCTTATCTCCTCAAAACATGAAAATGAATGGTCAGTTCAAACACACTTGGACATACTTTCTGCATATACTCAATTTTCTTATAGAATTTCACATTGTGGATTATCCGACAGCTAAAAAGCCAAACTTGGTGAGTGCTCTCTGCATTACTGCTTGTCCCATTGGTGTGTAAGCTGATCACACAACAGAACTGGAAGCAAGCCACAGCTAACTCCTCTCATCTGCAGTTCTTAGTAACAGTGGGGAGGTAGGATGCGGTATTTGATTTGAAACTAGAAGCAGCTGCCAAACAGATGTTCTTGCCGAGGCATGCAAAACTTCGTGCTCTACATCTTCAACCAAAATGACAGTCCAAATCTGCTAGCTAGTAGCTAAGCCATCTTCTTTTGCAAGGCGTTGGGAAAGAGAGACTAGGTTGTATATAAGAATTGCTGAACCTTATGACTAGGATAGGAACTTCCCTTTGGGGTGCTAAGGGTCTTGCCTGTGTTTGCATTTACCTAGTCTAAAATAAATAAAACTATAACCTAGGTGTTGTCAGATGACTGTAAGAATAAGTGAAAATTACAGGCCCTAAGTTCCTTTCCGACAAGGGTCATGGCACACGTGCAATATCTAGAATTTAATATCTGAAGCCAGTGTTTAAGCTAGGAGCCCAGATTTGGCTTTTGTAGAACAGCTCAATAAATACCCTGGAGAAGAAGCACTTCAGCTTAATGCTTTTTTTCCCCTGCATTATGGTTATCAAAATAGATACGTGCACAATAGAGGTCCATTAGCATCTTTATCAAGACTGCAAGGGGGCCAGGGAAGAACATTAGAAGCTCGCTTCCCTCAGTAGCTCTTTGAATTTTCTCTCCCTCTTCACACACATGCACTTTTCATACCTCACCATTAAGGACTAGATTTCAAATTCCCTTGAACATAAATCATCTATTACTAATGCACTGGTCTCGGGCAGAAAAATAACTTATTTTCCTGCCTGAGATCTGCCCTTCACATGGCTTGAAAATAATTGTCAGCTCAGTGGCTAAAAAACTGAAAGCCAGTGATTAACTTTAAATACCAATGTAAGCTCCAGTTGCATTATTTTAAAACTTCTTATGCCATAAACATCTCCGTAGCACCCAAGTGCCTTCCGGTAGTGTACGAAGTAACCATGACTAACATCTGTCATGTGTCATTAGTACTCTCGTCCCTCAAGGGGAAAAGCATTTGCAGTGAAGTGTTTTGTTTTGGTAGGAAATTAGAAGAAAAAAACTGCACACAGCTACATGTTTATCTTAGGGGAACCAAGATCAAAGAGATGTATTTCGCACTTGGAGCGGGATATGATATCTGTGAGGGTCCCTGGCTCTTGGGCGAAGTTCATAACGTGGTCTTACACTGCCCCCTTTGGAAAGTCTGCTTTCTGGCACAGGCCTGTATCTTGATCATAAGAACGTTCCATTAGGTCTGAAGAGAAAGTTGTCAACCACAGAGCTGTCAGGTGCCTTTTAGCAGGCCTGAGCCTAAGCCATGGGTCTCTGAATAGAAGGGCTAAGGAGTTGAACTTGATTCAGTGCCAAATAGTACGTCAGCACGGTGGAGAAGATGGGCTTGGTGTGCTCAGGGAGCTCATGGTGCTGTGGAGACTCCTGTACTCTTTGGAGCTTCTGAGACTCACAAGGCTTTATGGTGAGGTACCACTGAGCTCCCCTACAAAGGTATCTCATCACAAGGGCATCTACAAATGCTCATCAGCCAACTGGAGTCCTTGCCACTGCCCTGGTTTAGGCCGGGATGGAGCCCACCACAGCCACCTAGCTCAAGTTTAGCTTCTCTCATCGATTCTTCAACCATAAGCTAACTATGCCATGTTGCAGTGGCATGGCATGGTATTGGGTCAGCGTGTTTGGTCATACGGACTCTTTTCACTGGTGTGCAGTGACAGAACAAGGGGCAACGGGCACAAACTGGAACACAGGAAGTTCCATCTGAACATGAGGAAAAACTTCTTCACTGTGAGGGTGCCAGAGCCCTGGCACAGGCTGCCCAGGGAGGGTGTGGAGTCTCCTTCTCTGGAGATATTCAAAACCTGCCTGGACGCAGTCCTGTGCAGCCTGCTCTGGGTGACCCTGCTCTGGCAGGGGTTGGACTAGATGATCCCCAGAGGTCCCTTCCAACCCCTACCGTTCTGTGTTTCTGTGATATGTGGGAAAAGACAAATAGGTTGTGT
Organism: Phoenicopterus ruber ruber; assembly: GCA_009819775.1. Taxonomy (NCBI): domain Eukaryota; kingdom Metazoa; phylum Chordata; class Aves; order Phoenicopteriformes; family Phoenicopteridae; genus Phoenicopterus; species Phoenicopterus ruber. The sequence goes on from CM020221.1 coordinate 7,428,663, forward strand.
GTCACCTTCATAACATAGCCCAGACAGCAGCTGGACAAGGATTGGAATGGAAAGAGTTTGCTCTAGTTGGAGGTGCAGCCTCTCACCAGTATCCACCAAGAAGACCTCAGAGTAGCTGACTTGGTTGAGTATGGAGAGTGCTTGTCAAAGCCCAGGGTGAGTCCCTCCCCGATAGGATCATCCCAACAGTTTCACTAAAGCATGTTCAGTTTCACCTCTTGGCCCAAATCCAGATTGTTCTAGGACTGCAATATGAAGCTTCAGTTACATTATCTCAAACTTGGCCAGCAGTATTTTATTTATAAGGAAATACTTGAAAACTGGTTTAGCAATGCAGGCTCAACCTGTAATTTCCCAGTAACTGATCACGTTGTTACATGTAATGTTGGCTTACAGGACTGTCCTTGAAAACCTGGGGTGATACAGCATCACCCTTGACAAATGGTAAAGCCACACCCAGACACTTTTTCTCCTTTTGCCCCAGACAGTTGCAGGGATTTCCTGGTCTGCATCTCCTCAAGAGCCAGAAGAGGGTTTTGATTCATCAACCTATTTTTAGTCTGATGTTTAGCTTCCTTCCTTAGTGGCTTCAGACCAGCATACAACAATGCATTAAACCACTTTCAATCCAGTAGACACCATCACGACATAGCATTGGTTTACCTGTCAAAGCTTTACAGCACATCTGCCTTTCCTATGCTGGCAGCTTTGCTCATGCAGACATCATGTCTAGAACAGGTCCCTCCGCACCACCCATTGACCTGCTCTGCCCACCCTGCTGCAAGGGCTCACAGCAGCTTACGTGCAAATACAAGAGAGACCCAAACTCCATTAAAAGCTTGCCCTTGGAGACTAATGCAAGAAATGGAATGAACCCACTCAGAGCCACCAATTTAAGCCCCTGCAAGTTTGTCAGGGACACAGACCCTATATTTTGAAGTATGTTTCTTTTTTATACAATACATACCAGCAAAAGAAAGATGCATAAGTTTTTTGTGTTATTATTAGATATTTCATATTTAGCTCTTCTCTCACACATATGAATGTTTTATGGCTGCACCCATGGATGGCATGTAGTTACTGTAGTGACAGAAGTATTAAAATACCTTTAAATACCTCCATGAAGATACTTTTTTTTAACCTCTTTTGTGCAGCTCTATGTATAGCAATAGCAGTTGCCGGTTTTTCAAGGCTAATTATTTTGATTTATGATGATATTTTCCATATTCTATGACGTGTCCCTTACTTAGTATGCTTTACTGTGGTATTTCTCCTCTTACCAGTTTTATTAGTGTACGATGCGTGGGTAACCGTGACTAAATATCTTGTTCTTAAAACAAAGAAAATTCTCCTTTTGGAATGCAATATTCATGCAAATTAAGAGATAAATGGCATCAAGAGTAAGCGTGAGCATAACCTCCTCCCCCCTCTCTAACTTCTGGTAGCGATAGATTGAAGAGAAGAGGTCAGAAGCGCTACTGAAAAAAACATTTTAAAAACCTAGTACTAAAAAGCTATTCATATTCCCGAGAAGGAAGATGGAAAAGGATGAGTTTGAGGTCCTGCATGAACCCGCAGTAGCAAAAGAACCAAAACCAAACAACAAAAACATGCACCCAAAACCCACCACCAAAGACAACCCCCCACCCCCTCAGCTGAGTTTGTAAAACATTTCTGCTAGCACTGAATCAGTAATCCTATGACTTCTCTATTTCCTTTGGGTAACTGCCTCAAAATAGAAAAGGAAGAGCCAGGGATGCCAGATTATGAGAAACCAACTCTGCCTACTCTATTTTTTTTTTCTTTATTTTACTCAACTCTTTGATTGTAAACATATTTATCTAGAGCATAATACAGCTCTGGTTTCAGTTCCCAAATGCCTCATTCTTTAAACGTTCAGTTTTGTAACCTTGGTACGTAGGACTTCAAAACTGTGGAGCTTGCCAAGAATGGGTGGACAGTTCATCCACATCCTCCAGAGTACATTGTGCAGTATCCTAAAGGGACGTACTATGTACTGCGTTTATTGCTAGATATATTAACTCATGCTTCACTACTGACATCATTCTAAACAGTGCTGCTCTCTTTCACCCCCTGCTACATTTGTCAAACTGCCCTTCAACATCTCCAATACAGTTTCAATTCTGCCTCATCTGAAATCTCAGCCAAGTCTTGCCTTTCCGGTTCCCCGTCAGGTTCATGAACTGACTGTTACTACAAGTTCAAGAATGCATATCCAACCACCACACTGGAATATTCTTGAACTTGTAGCAACAGTCAGCATATGAGCCGTTTCAGAGTCTAGCTCTCATTGTCCAGGCTCACTTCTTCCTTTACAGATGCCTCTTCCAGCGTACCTCAAGTTGTGCCTGTTTTGGTGCTCCTAATTTAGCTACAACTGACCTTTCATTACACACTAACACCACCTAATTTCTACATCTGGTACAACAGCTTTCTCCTCTGACTTCTCAGAGTCTGTAGCAACAGCCAGAGAGTTTATTCAACTTTGCATCTTATTTCAAATCACAGTCCCACTACCCTTTAATCCTTTGAATGGGTTATCTGCAGTAAAACAGTTTGGGATAGTTTCATTAAACATACTGTGCAGAATAAAATGGTGTCACAAGAAAGCTATTAAGATACAATGAGAACACATGAGACTCATAAATGAGAGGTACCAGTATAGTCGTCCTCATACTGTCCTATCAATGTAATAAACAAGTTCATAAACAACAAATAATGACAATGATAATACAAAAAAATTGTCTCTTTTTTGGTGGAACCTTCTCCATTCTAGAAGTGTATTATATTTGGAAACTATCCATTTCATTTGTGCATGACAGTTCACAGACTTGTAGCTAATTATTGTCATCAAACATGCATAAGACAGTTAAGAGGGGAAAAAACCCCACCTGTCAAGCCATGAAGATGAATTAATCAATTAAATATATATAGAAAAACTTTGTGCAGAAACTGGAGCAGCCCAAAACTACCGTACCATCCATCCATATTGCAACATCAGCATCTCAGAATGTGGACATCATTTACATGTATTATGTTTCCTCAAAGTATGCCAAATTACAATTTATACATCGTATGCTCGTGTGCCGTTCACTCCGTCAGACTAGCCGTTCAGTTTTGGCACACTGATTTCAATTTCCAGTTCTGTAGCACGGGTGGTTCGCTTTGTTCAGTACTCCTGTATATCTGCCACAGCTGAGTAACCGTTGCCTACCTGACTTCTACAGCAGTCGTGGCAATTCAGGGTCACAGAAGGCAACATTCCTTGCTACAAAGATCAGGAGCCAGATCCTCCCCCCAAATTTTGTGAATTTAAAGAATAAAGGTTTTTCTGAATCTCAGAGTTGTAAAGTTCCCTCCTGCCAGAGCTAGGCGTACTTTAAGAAAAGCCCGAGATTTCACAATATTCTCAAGAAAAGTACTAAATATTTCCTGACTCACCACAGGAATGAAAGAATTGGTAAAGTCTCTTCAGCTCATAGATTACTGTAAATCAGGATCCTGAGCTTCTGGGCATTTTGGGCTGCATTTCAAACTAATGTACCTTACCATATGATTTATACTACCTCTGTGCAATAAAAGTAGTTCTGGACAGCTTGATCAGGCCTCCATCGTCCTTGCTCACTGCTCTTTCTCTGGTTCCTACCCCCACCAAATGAACACCTCCCTTAAAAAAAAAAAAAAAGCAAAACCTCCCCTATACCCAAAGCAAACACAAAACTCAAACCACACAGCCCAGCTGTAATTAGTAAAGCAAGGTTCTTCTGATGTAACTGTAATTGTGGCCCTTTTTTTTTTTTTTTTTTTTAAGAACTTTTGAATATGGCAGCTCTCTCTTTGGGCTGAGACTCTGAGCTCTACATTTTCATGGATTTATTTTAAAAGATTTTGGGTTTACTTGATGCAAGCTCCTTCTGTGAACAAGTTACTTCTCACCTCAAATCCTCCAACAAGCATGTCAAAACTGTTGTCTGTCTTTGAGACACTGAAAGGGACTTTCAAGTAGAGAACTGACAAACTTATGTATCCTGTTCTAGAAGAGCCCCCATTTTCTGATTCAATTACTGACAAAAAGAATCAATTAGTAGGATTTCTAGAGACATAACACATTTGGATAAACTTTGATTTCTACAGTTTTACTGTTAAAACACTAAATGAGTAGATCCCAATCAAATTTCCAGAACAGCGACTCCACAGCTCCTAGTCAACAGAGGTACTGGAGAGTATTAATCAGCCAAGATGTTTTAAAGAGCAATAGGACTATCTTCCCCCCATTGAAACTGTTAACAGAAACTAGCATAACTGAAATACTCCAGTGGAAACTCTTGGATGAAATATTTTTGTGGGGTTTTTTTAAGAGCAAAAATTAAAGTCTGATGAAACTTTATTGTTTTTGTTCTCTGACTGTCATTTAGTGTGGTAAATACTCTGATGTACTCCTACACTTTTCTCTGAAGGAATTTGCAGGTAAAGCTGCGCTAAACACATGCCAGACCTATCGCAACAGACCCTTCCCTTTGTCTTCTCATTTGAATCGTGTAGTGCTGTTACTAGTATATACTAACCACAGAAAAGTCAGCAATTACAAAATTCAGTCTAAAACCTGTCCTTATTATTTCTTGTCAGATGCTCAAGATTCTCCTGTCAAGTAAGATTTTGCTATTTCAAACACAGTTTTATCAGACTCAGCAAATTCATGAGAACTAGTAGCCATTTGCTGGGATCATTAGTTGTTTTTTTGGTTTGTTTGGGGAGGTGTTTTTTGTTTTGTTTTGGGGGGGGGGGGGGGTGTGTGTTGTTTTTTTTTAAACTAGCTTTTCCATGCATGACTTTTCCCATCAGCAGTACTCAGAATTGACATTTGACTTCGAGGCAGTTTAAAGACCATTAGGAACATACTGTAACATTGCTGAGTCTAAACTCCAGAAGATATTTGTACGTGCCTGTTACACCATATAAGCTCTCTTTATTCAAGTCTCTCAAGTCATTATGTATACCAGGACTGGCATAGACAGATGTCTCAAATAAAGGACAAGGGAAGTATAGTCAATGGGATAAAGCACTCAAGAGGAGGCAACAGATGACATTATTTATAGACAAGCTGGCATCGTTAGCCGTACAGTGGGGGTGATCAGAAACAATGCTCACTCATTTTTTGATACTGTCAGACAACTCAACAATGTTGTTTTACTCAAAAGAAAAAAAGTTGAAAATCTCTGTGGGTGTCAGATAGGTATTAATAACTTATGTGTAAACATCACAGAAAAAAATTCTGGCACTCAGCCTCTGGTTTTGCCAGGAAAGAAAATGATTGAGCAGATGGTTTGTTCAGAAACTCCAGCCTTTGGGAAGAAGCTTGTTTGTAAAATTGAATATATTTTGCAGCCAACGAAGATGTGGAAATTTTTGTCCTGAGGAAGTTTTCCCTGATAACAAGAGGACAGGAAAGTCAGTACAGTATTCCACTTCAAAAAAGAGTATTGCTAAATGTACTACTTTATTTTTTTTACTTAGCAGGTCTGTGGCAGTCAAATGCAACAGAAGAACATAATTAAGCATCTTGACAGCTTTATGGAAGCCTTGCTCTCAGTCAAAGACCCATGTCATTGTATTTCTACTGCCGTGATGATGAATATGATTAGCAGATTGTGACTGAGGTTTTCTTTGTGGTGGGGAGAGTTGTTTCCTTTACACACTCCCCCTCCCTTTGTCTGCATTCATGCAACAATTTCCTAATCTGCCAGCCTGTATTTTGTGGTACAGTCCAGTCTTTCAGTCCTTTCCAACACAGAGACTAAAATGCCAACTTAAATTAGCTTGTAGAAATATTAAGGAGTTTTGTACACCGCTTCAGTATTATTTTCTTCATTAAATCCTGAAATATATACATACAAATGCACGTACATGCAGATCATCACTGGACCCCAATAATCCCCTGAAATATATACATACAAATACACATACATGCAGATCATCACTGGACCCTAATATTCCCAGGGAGGAAAGTGGCTTAATTAGGACCATAGCCAAGTACCATTGTTCAACTGTTCTGAGCGACGATGGCAAAGGCCTACACACAACCTTCATATCACGGAAAATATTAAAAACCCACCACACACACACACCCCCCAAAGACACTATTTATCAGGCACAGATGTGCAGACAAGCCAGTGTCCTTTCATAACTCCCCCAATGAGATACAGCCTGGCTTTGCGAGAGACCTGACTTCTCACGTACCCAGTACTACATTACAGGGTTTTTTAATATATTCAACATTTTGCTAACAGATCAAACTCTCTTACTTATGCTTTGAGTTTATCAGAAGCATATGATTGTAATTACCAAGACATCATACCCAAAGAAATCAAGCTGTAGTGAGACGTTGGTTGTATTAGCCTGGCCTCAGACCCATCAGCTTAGACTTGGTGCCATAACAATTACTTTCACAGAAATCCCAGTGAGTTCAGATCATGGAAGAAGAACTGAGTTGTAAGATACTATGCAGAGGTACCCACAGTGTAAACAAAAGCAGTGCCATTCGCTTTTAGCTTACAAACTTATCTTGACAACTGTCTTACGAAGCCTGTATGCCTCGTGTTCCATCTGTGAAAGGAGCCGACCTTTTCACTAGCAATAGCTGCACCAGGAACCTGTGCCCAGCCACCATTTCATTGTGCCCCAAACCTGAACAACATTTTTCCTATGGGGTCATCGCATGGTTCTTACACTAGAAAACAGGAGAGAGAATGACTAGAAAGACCATTCGAAGGATTCCTAGCCAAAAATGGAAAGTTTTCCTCTTTGCTGACGATGAATGCTATGGTTTTTCAGTGTTTGTAACTTTAGCTATTCCACTTCAACCACGCTTGAAACGGTGCCTGCAGAAGAAGGTTGCTTCTATTCTTTGTTGAAATATGCAGTGCTGCAGGACTCCCGTGTGTTCTCAGAAACAGAACCCAGACTGGAGGAGGAATTACAAATCCCAATAAAATACTTGAAAAATTTTTTTTTCCTCCTAGTTCTTTAAGAAAAAGTAGTCCTTCCAGAAGGCTTTTTTCTGAACTATAAAAACCAACAGAAAAGATGTATAACTGTAGAGAGCTATAAACTGCTCATATGCTTTCCCCCAGCGTTAAACGGAGGGGAAAACATACCCTCTCTGTGCCATATTTTGGGACTGCAGAAGCTTTGATGTCAGTGGAACTCTGCCAGCTCACACCATCTGACGCTGTGACCAAGGGCCTAGTGCTCATTGCAGAGACCCACGCCCACTAATAACTGACAACGCCACATACTAAGTGCTTTCGCCTTCCTTTCTGAAAGACTGTACTCATAGCGCATTAAAATATGAACTGAAGTTGGTGCCAAGCTCACTCTCCTGAATCAGATCTATGTCTTGGAAGGCAGTGGCCCACAATAGGTGGTAGCTATCCAAAACAGCCAACTATTTGATGGGCCCCATCCTCCAAGAAATGGGTATAGAGAAGGAAAGAAATAACTACAGGCACAAAAAGGGAAGCACGGAATGAAAGTTATGTCCAGGTTATAGAGGGAAAGAGAGAAAATGAGAGCAGGCTGGCCACTGGAAGCCTTTTGCTCTCTTCCTTTGTACAGTGCAGTTTTACACTTCGGATGATAAGCTTGTACAAGTATTTTTTGAGCCTGGATTCTGCAACTGGTGGCATGGGTACGGGGTGGGACTTAGACCACGTCTTGTGGCTCTTATAAACTTAGTGGCAAATAGAAAGGTGCCCAAAAATACTGGGGGCTGGATTTTCAGATGGGGGTGTTTTTACATGTCTCCTTTCCTCTGAACAGAGGCAGGATGGCTTGCTAAACTGGAGACTGAGGAAAGCATTTTTTTTTTCTTTTTTTAAAAGAAAGGGGAGAATGGGCAGGAGGAGGCTTATATGAAAGAAGAGATAGGATTTGTAATGTTCATAAAGCCAAAAGCTAGGAAATTAGATGAAAGAAAACTATCAAGAGGTGTGTTCTTGTGATTACTGAAACTGAGACTGCAAAGTTCTTTTTAAGTGAATTATGATTTACTGGATAACAGATACAGAAAGATCTCCCCACCACCACCTGTAAAACTGCATTGGTTTTTATCAAGTTGCTCCTGTTGAGCCCATCTAGTTGATGAACATTCTTATCAACTAGCAAATATAAATGACTTACGGGGATAATATTTCAATATATAATGACATTGCTATATCTCGGATTCTTTTAAGATCTGGGTTATTAAATATTAAATATCAAAGCTGTAAATTATTGTAGCAGCTTTATACAACTAAATTAAATTCAAACAAAACCTAATTTCCTTAATCATTGACTGTAATCCTCCAGGAACATATGCTATTAACTCAGCTACAAATGGCACAGAAATTGTATGACTGCAGTTAAGTTATTTTATATCAAATTCTAATCCAGGGCAGAGTCCTCAGTAAATCTCCTGCAGGGATTTTAATGCTTCTGCAATCATATTGGCTCTTTACTGGAGAGCTAATCTTTTTATACTTTGTTTTTTCACTCCTTTATCCATTTCCTTTACACCCTTACTGAGCTATAGCTAGTACCTTCTATCACATATCATGTTTTGAAAGATTTTGCTTTCCCCTCTTGCATTTGATCGGCAAGAGTCAGGCTTTCACTTATGCCAGAATCTGATACATCTTTGTTTCACATGTAAAACTGAACCATTCCCATTTGTTTCAACACGTATGTTAACTGCCACTTGTTGTGATCTCTCTATAAGGTTGTCATAATTATTGAGAGTTTGCAGTCAAGCATTCAGAAAACAAACCAATTTTCTCCTCTTTAAGAACCCTGTCGGAAGTAAAATTAAGCAGATTTAATTTAAGCAAGAAACTTCCTCAGAGACTCAAGGCAATGATCAGATAATAAAGAAATAAACCTTAGAGCCTTTGGAGTTAAGACTTGGAGAAACCTCTAGAGACCTTCTAGTCAGCCCTCTGTGCCACCGTGTGATCAACTAAACTGCTGTCGTTCCTGACCAATGTTTCCCTAAGCTGTGCTTAAAAGCCTGTGACAACAGAGATTCGGCATCTCTCTGTGCAGTCTATTTCAGTGCTTCGCTGTCCTTCCTAGCAAGATAGGTCTCCAGACATCTAATGGCAATCCTTCTTGCTGTTTAAGCTTTTTACTTCCTTCCCTATGCTTTGGGACTGGGAAACGGGCTACTCCTGGCCTCCCTGCAACAGCTTCCTGAACACTTGGCCACTTCCATCTCTCCTCAGTTTTCTCTTCTCTAGACTGAATCACAGCACCCCCCCTTTCTTTCCTCAGCAGTCTCATTCTTCTCTGGACACTATCCCGTCAGTTCTCTCTTGGAAATGCATCACCTGAATTAGGGTAGCTTAGCTGAGGTCTTTCCCAGCATCAAGGAAGGCGGAAGTAATAACTCAAATCTGGCATGTTACAGGTCTGTTTATACATCCTAGTGTGCCTCCTTCACAGCAGAACAACATTGCTGACTCGCATTGAATTTATGACCCATTCTCATCTCCAGTCTCTTTCAGCTACTTGCTTAATGCCCTATAATTATTTCTTCATGAATATTGTAAATCAAATCTTCAAAGTCTCTTGAACTGAAGGTGGCAAATAGCCACTGCCCCCAAATATCACTGCCAAAACACTCCAGTTTGTCTCAGAATTCACTTCTATTGCTTACTTACAATCTCCTTTGTTCAGAGCTCCCCTTCAAAAAAAAACCCAACACACTGCACACGATCACAAAGCCCCCCAGAATTTCTGTACTGGACTTCCTCCTCACAGGATTTCCAACCCCTGCACTCTTGTCCAAACTGGAGTCTTCCAGGTGCTTGAACAGGGCTCTTTTGATTCTATAAGCACTGCAACCTAATAAGGATGTCACTTTTGCTATTTAAAAATGAACCATTTGTTTATGCAATTTATTCATTTTCTACTATAGAAACTCTCTTGCACTTCTCCACTGGATTCTTCCTCCTTGACCAAAAGCAGGGCAGCACTTCAGCTAAGGCCTTCCCAAGTGGAGGAGAGCAGACACTTTGCAGGTTTCAGTTCTGTATCTACGTGCCAATGTGACCATCCATTTCACAACGGCATGGTACTGCTGACTTGCATTTAGCTTGTGATCCATCTCCATCCCTAGTTTCTTCTTGGGAACTAGTGCAATTTCAAATTTCTGACAGTTATGGGGTCTGTTTAGTGAAATCAGCATAGTGACTCAGCCTAGAAGCTGAAATTAGACAAATTAGAGCTTGGAACCAACCAACACTACCAGCCTACCCTATGCATAAACTGTCCTGCTGTCATTCCAGGTCAATTTCTTTAGAAAGTGTCTGTTAGTGTAGCCAGTTCGGGTCAGAGCAAAGGTCCATCTGTTCCACTGCCTGCTCAAGCAGTAGACCTAACTCCATGCTCGGGGAAGGAGTACAAGAACAAGGTAAACACAAAGTTTCTCCCCCAAGTACTCCCTAGCCTGTGATCCGTTAGCCTGACAACTCTAAGAAGTTGCAAATTAGTAGAAACTGAAAAGAATAGAATTAGTGGAACACTAGTACATACAACATCATAAAGAAAACACCCACTAGTTCTATAAGCTTTTGTGCAGGAGTCAGTGCTGTCCCATGCTACAGTGTACATCTGTACTCATCCTGGGACTCCAAAGAGTTCATCGGCTCCTCCTGCACAGCCTTCTCACCCCCCGAGGGCTTCTGTGCCACCTGACCATCCACTGACCCAACAATTCCCTGGCAGACTAAGACATTTTAGTTGTTATGCTTTTTGCCAATTGTCCCTCACACTCCTCCAGCCAGCCGTCTTGTGTTTGTACATTTAACTTGGAGCTTACAATCTTTTCAGTTTTCTTCATCTGGACACGGCTTCAGCTTTTTGAAGGATGCCTTCTTGCTCCTGCAATCTCACTTAGTCTCCCAAAGCTGGCTTCTTTTCACCCTTTCTCAAGTTTTTCTTGATACCCAGCTATTTTCTCTGCACTTCCCATGTGATTTACGGAATCAACATCCATACTCCCTGCAAAGAGTTAGGTCTTCCATCTGTCTTACTTTCAACAAGCTTCCCGATCTGTGTCTAGTTTTCCTTTTTGAAGCTGAGCACAGCAATGGTAGAGAACTCTGGCTTGTCTTACTCCTGCGAGGATGCTGAGTCTAAGCACATTAAGATCCTCATTTCAGGGGAGCTCTTAAGCTGTTACTGTCTACATCATATCCTGTAAAGCACTCAGGATTACAGTCAAGCATGGCCCTCATGGGCTCCTGAACCAGCTGCTCCACAAAACAGCCATTGAGATATCTAAAAGCATACTCTGTCAAGTCTGGATGCAATTTTTGCCTCATCTAGACTGAATAACTGAAGTCATCCCCTTCTACTTAGTTCCTCTCCCTGCTCAGCCTGTTGCGTTGCCATCATGGTCCACTGGTCAGCTAGACAGAGTCAATATTATATATTCTTCCTACTTAAGTTGGGACTTCCAGCAATGCGAAGTCTGGATTGTTCATTGATGAGATTACCTTGTTAAGCAGTTCAGCTCCAAAGTGTCTTTAATATGCAGAACTACTAGTTACCAGGAAAGCTCACCACATCCTTCCTGGATACACGATATCATGGGAATGTCCCACTGATCATCATCTTTCCAAGTTTGACATCTGCACTGTTAGGATCTCCATGAACAATCAGACATACCAGTTCCCTCATGTCATTTCTTAGACATCAAGCACTCCCACAGAGGAGTATCTTGTTTAAACAATCTCTCGATTCTGTCCATTCCCTGTTTCCTTTTCAACTAGGTTTGACCATAACACCAACGGAAGGGCTGTGAACCAACAGCACTCAAGGCACGATACGGCAGGGTGGCTGCTGGCAGGGGATTATCAGTAGTAGGCCCTTGACTCAAATTAATTTTCCTCTGAGAGTGAGGAACTTGATTTTGTTGCTTCAAAAAGGCACGCTGTACAGTCCATTTATTTACTCAGGCATTTCCTGAGTGATGTATACTGTGGAATGGCTTTTTGTTTTTCTTCTTTTTTGTGGGCAGGGTTATTTTTAAGTAGTCTTCTTCCTCATCTCCCCTCACCCCCAAGGATATCAGCTGGCCAGCACCAGCTTCAGCGCTTCATAGACAAAGAGGCTTGGTTTTGCAGTGAGGAAAACTTGGATCTTAGCAACAGAGGAAAAATATCTTCTTACAAAGGTCACAACTCTTAGAAGAATATTTCCTTGTGTTTAAAGTAGAACAGGATATTTTAAATTAAATCAGCTAGGAAGTTAGGACCCTTGGAGCGCCACAGTACGTTACACGGACTTGATTCTCCATTTGTATTTTACAATGGTGTATCTCAGTTTAAGTGCTTTGGCAGTAAATTAACACAAAACTGGAGCAACACAGTGACAATTTTGATCAAGAAAAAAATTTCTCTTTGGTTACCCAAGTGTCAATTCAAGTAAAATTTATAATCACTATGAGAAACGTCAAAGCAATTTTTAAACACACTCTGTACGTTATAAACTGTTCCCACAGAAGATAAAAGGTCAATCTAGAAGTAACTGATCTAACAGTCAAACCTCGGTGTGTTTTTTGTGTATGTCCCTGTTGGCCTGTTCAGTAACATTAGTGTTAGCCCAGATTTCAGCCCGATTTCTGGAGTTCCTCACTGAGGCTGCTGCTTAGTCCTGGAGTAGGGTGTAGATTACACACTATAGCAGTTTGACTAGATTTCAGTGCTGGTTAGCTTTTCTAACTTCTGTTGCACACAGGGATTCCAGTATTGAACTAAGTAGATAGTTTCTGCTTTCTGTACTGCAATGTTAAATGAACAATTTTAAGAGCTCCCAAATATGAATTACATCTTTCAGGGGGAGGGGAGAGGAAAGAGGGTTTTGCAGTCTCAGTAATGCAGTGGAGCTTTTAGCAAGGAAGATTCAAATTAATAACGCTTCTTGCATTTTGTCTCTTTGCTAGAAATCTACGAGGTGAGAGCGGCAAGTGGGGCTAGCAGAGATGGTAACTGTGCGAGATAGAAACCTCCCTGCCGTTTAGTCCTTGAGCAGACGACAGAGCGGGGACAGAGAGAAACCCTTCACGCCCCCGTCTTAGCGTGGTCAGAGCTGTACCGAGCGCTACAAATCACTACAGCCTGGAAGCGTGAGGTTTTTTTTTTTCTTCCCTTTAGAAAGTTTTCAGGAAGTCTGGGGGAGGGGCAATGCTGTTTCTTTTTTGTTATAATGGGCCCCTTTGTGGAGATAGAAGACGAGAAGAGATCTGTGTGCCTGTGGTGCGCACGCTTCCCGGTGATTCCCAGGGTAACTTCCCAGGGCTCCTGAAAAGCGCTGGGCCCCTGCGGTGTGGGGAAAAGGGGAGGGGGGCTGGTCCAGGATGGAGCTGATGGTGCTGCTTAACGCTCTGGTTACTCGCCTGCTATTTGTGTTGCACTCTCTCATCGGGGTCTGGAGAGTGACTGCAGTGAAGAAAGAACCCAAGTACTGGCTGCTGGCACTGCTCAATCTTCTCCTGTGCCTGGAGACAGGGCTCACCCTCAAGTTTAAGCAAGGCAGAGGCTACAAATGGTGAGCATATCCCGCCGGCTCCGACGGAGTCCCTCTTGCTTCTTTGCATGTACTTTGCTGCAGATGCGAGGCTGCCTTCTGCGGCTGCTGCCCGAGAGCAGTGCTGCCCTGGCTTTGGGGCTGCCAAGCTTGCAGGGGATTGCCTTTTCTCCCCTGCTGCACCTGGGGAGCGGGGGGTGGAACACTGGTAAAGCCCTGGCTAGTCCAGTGCCAAATCCAGAGGGCTTTCAGGAGGGGCAGTTTTGCAGCGGACTGCTTGGGAGCCCCTGTCTTTACAGATCTGTGTGTGTATTCATACTAACAGCTGAAAAGTGTGAGAAATTGTAGGCACAGGCAAGAGGTACATGCTCTAGAGCTGCCGACCAGTGGGCTGGGGAAGCGGGGAGCCCGCACTCCCTCAGAGCGTCGCTGGGCACCTCCTGAGCAACAACGTGTGAGGGACGACACGCATGAGGCGCGGAAGAGTGCTGGGGGGCCCACACAGGCTAGTCCATGCAGATGCCCTGCATCGCTCACCTCATCCTGCCATGTCCTGGTTTGCACCTCCTTCCCGGGGACTGCATTCCCTCTCGCTACTGCTTGCAACAGCGCTAACACCGCACTAGCGCATGAGTCAAAACTCAGTGACAAATAAAAGATGAGCAGCGACCACTCTTGCAAGAGCGGCTCAAATATTTGGATTTGAATTTGAGAGGCTATTTCAGAGGGGAACTTTCATGCATGAAAGGCTGCCTGAGGAATAAACAAAAAAGTTAGTCATAGCGGAGTTTGCCCAAGCACAGGGGTTTTTACATGCATCTAAAGAATTACTGCAGTCATCCACAGCTCATCAGCGCTCAGTCAGCCAAAACAAATGCTCTGTAAAAAGGAAGTGGTCATGTAACTAATTGTCGAGGTTTCACTAGGACCTGTTATTTTTAAAAACCCAAACCGCAGGCAGGCCCCGAGACAAATCCAGGACAAAAAAAAAAAGCCCCAAAGTATTTCAATGATCTTAAATTTCTGTCCGTTGCAAGCTGTGAAACTCATTATGACAGCAGCAGTGTTGTGTGACAATTCACACGTGTTCCATGCTCTAAATCTGAATGTAATAAAAGCAGTGATAAAGTCTGGGACACGGGAAAGTTTAACAACAGCAGAGCTCCAAATGCACAGTTACAAGACAGAGGCAGAGTGAGCAGACCCAATTCACTGGGGAAAGCAGTCAGCAGCAGAGACTTCATGAAGGAACACTTACTATGACAGCTTTTGGAAAATCCAAAGAAAAATAGATACAGAAAGCAGATCCATTTTAGATGAATGCTGTGCTAGAAGACTGGGCTAAATTTAGCTAGAAGGAAATTTGGAAAATGGATGTGGTCCAGCACTTTAAGCAGCACAGTAAAGTACATTTATACGTAAGAACTGTAGACAAACGGCCAGCATCTATTTGTATCAGGATAACTTTCTGCTCTGGTGGAAACCACTCACATTCAGAACAAGCAGCATCATCTGCATTTATAGAAACTCCATAGACAATCACTGATCCAGGCAACGGGCAGTCTGTGCCACAGGACTCTCCTGCTTCCAAGAGCCTCGTATTCTCTCCATTCCTTATTGACAGAAGACTTACTTATTACACCAACACAAAAAAATTAAATGGCACATGTGGAGAAAAAGTATTATTGTGGGCCTGGCCACGTAATATTTCCTCTAGATTGCTTCTTCTGAGGGAAAGGCAGGCTTAAAGCCCCTGAAGTCTCCTGGCCTGATCTGGTATCATTAGCTCAGTATTGCTAACCTGCCAGCTGGATGGATTTTTCATGTGCTCAAGTCCTACAGGAAGTACTGTAAAATATGTTAGTTCTCCCATTCAAATGAGAGGTGTGTTCTCTCCCAAAATAACCAGGCTAAAATCCCACAGAATCACTAACTTTGATTTTTTTTTTTTTTTAAAAAAAGCAAACAACAACAAAAAACCACTGCAAAAACCAAACACCACCACTCCCTCAGGTCCGCAAAACAAACAAACAACCCCCCCCCCCCGCCCCCAAACCAGGACAATCTTATCTGGAGAGTACTGATTGAAACATTTCACAGCAACTCAGCAACCCAGTCATTTTCCTGAGCAGCAGGGTTTTTCCTTTTTCTCAATACTTAATCACCACTGGAAGGGTCATGATTACAAAAATAAAGGTACATTCAGGATAAGAACAAACAATAAATGCAACAACATTTGACCAAAACGTTGCTGCAGTTCCATACTTGTAAGCAATCTAAATTCACAGCAGAATGTGCCAATGACAAGACAGGAATCCAGCAGGTATCCTGAGTTTGAATCCACTGCCTTGTCCTGGGCCAGGGCACGTAAGTGTTGTGAAGGCTGCTGTGCTTCTCGGCAGCATTGCAGTGATGCTCACTCTGTACTATGGCAGAACTAGATGGAACATTAGTGGCATCAGACTTCATTCCTACTCCAAAAGGATAGGAATTGCCAAAAAAACCCCACCCCAAACAAAACTGTCATGTGTTTAATGAGAAAACATCAGCAACCCTCACAAGAATCAGTGCTTGCAGGAGTAATGAAGCCTCTCTAGTACTAGTGAATAAACTCAGCTCAAGAAGCTGAAGATAAAGCTTCACCATCGTAAGTTATATAGAAGACTGACAGAGAAAGAAGAACTAGAGACAGAAATTCTAAAGAATTACACAATTGCCAGCACAAATGGGGAAACAAGGCCAAGACCCATTTTCATAAACCATTTTAGTCTGCACTGAAAGACCTCCTACTGAAGAAATGCTTGTTTTAGGCAAACTGGTGCTACTTCTACCTTTCCTGTGTCAATGCACAGGATTCTGATCAACAGCCTTTATCCCAGCATCATTCAGTGAAATGACTTAATGTATTAATTCACCCTTCATGAAATCAGAAAGAGCATATTAGCTAGAGGCTTTTTTTTCTTAAGTACACAGAATGCTGTGATGGAAATACAAACAGCAAAGTGCCTTTGGTTACTTCTTAAAAAGGTATTTTAAATAAACTTCCATATATGATCTTAGGTGGATGTACAAATAAACCTATGATTCACAATACTGACAGCATGAGGAATTCATCAAGAATAGCAACTCTTATTTGCAGTTACCCTGTTTCTTAATATCCCATATGGTAGGAGGCACAAAGTATTTTTCAATGCAGATAACGATAGGCTATGTGGTATTTACGATGTGATATAATACCAAGCTATCTTTTTTTCCTCCTTCACAGGTTTTCACCAGCAATATTTTTGTACCTGATTTGCACAGTACCATCACTATGGCTACTAGAAATTCATCATGGGACTCAGGTATTTATTACGAGACAAGATGGACTAGTTTGAAATTGATGCATTATTTGATGGGTCAGATTTGGGCATACGCACAGAAGTCTGCCAGGTCTTGTTCCAATTTTCTATTTTATACTGGTAGGTCTCCCAATCCAGCTACAGCTATGCTATGACTACTGTGCATTTCCTAAATATCAAATAACGAACCCCATTCCTAGCTAAAAATGAGACCATTTATTTGTATTTTGCTGGGGAACCAAGCACTAGAAATTTGAAAAACAGCCTTTCATCCCCAGGTTACCAGCTTGAATTTTGTTCAGGACAGTGAAAGAATTTAGTTGCTTTAGAGGCCTTTGTAAAATAAAGTATGAGTTTCACAGCACTTACGGGCAGATATCACAAGCCAAAATTGAGACAGGTATCAGTGAAAGGGGTCTTAAACCCAAATTACCTCGTGTTTTCTGCAACCTAGGAGAATACTCACAGATTGCTGCCACAGAGCGCTGACAGTAATTTGCCTCTCAGTGTTTATATCCTTTCTTTGTTCATGCTGTATAGTAATCTGGGAGGGAGGTGTCTGGATTCCAATTCAGGACTAAAACACACAGTAACATTTTTAAAGGCAATTGTTGTTTTGGCAGATGGAGTCAGTTAGGGCTAGGACAGAGTCACTTAGTCCAGCAGCCCACGCCAAGTGAACCACCTCCCCATGCAGGCTGCTTTCACCTCCCCATGGCACTTCCATGTAGCGAAAAGGGGATTTTGTCTGTCCCAGCATTTGCACATATGCAGTACCTTACATCCACGGCACAAAAGGGCCTGATAGGAACAAGAGCAAAAAGCAACAGAAGAAAATACATAAATTAGTCTAAGAAGACATAGTGCCTCATTTTCTCCTTTGAAACATTGTTAGGGCCTGCAGAAGCATAATTAAATATTCAAAATTGTGTTTACACTGAAAATGCCTGAGGCTTTTTCTAAATACAGCATCAGGAATTTATTGTCTTCTTGTTTTGCCAAATCTCCTTAAACAGTCACAGACAGGTAATGTGGATATTGAGAACATTTGTCATAGTTAAATCTGGTCCAAGAAATAGGCTAATTCTGTAGTCAAAGGCAGCAGTTTATTTCCCAAAATGATGTTAGAACATGGCATACTTTGTTCTTATTGATATACTGCTACTGTGAATTAAAGAGGGAGTATATCAAGTTAACAGCTTAGTTTATACCTGGAGAGATAGGGTAGAGAGTTCTGGAAACACACAATCTAATAGATTCAAAAACAATACCTCCAGAAGGGGAGCAGCCCTCCTAACAATTAATCTCAAACACAGCACCCAAACTAGTACTACTTCTCACACTAAAGTATTGCTGGGATTTTCCTTATTAAAATACTAACAGAATGGGTAATTATGTAGTTGCTAGATCCACACATTTAATACATACACCGTGAAGACAGTTTGTGGTCTTTACGGCAGTAGAACTTTGATCTCGTGTTGAATCTCTAACATGAAACATCAACTGCTTGTGTCGGTGCTGTTATTTAAGGCATGTGCTAATACGCAGTCTCCTCCTGAAGACAAGAGGCAATTCTGCCTCTCCGAGTACTGCAGAACTGGACATGAGTAATACCATTCATATATCAACAGGGAAATACTGACTGCATAGAAAGTACTGCTTTGCAGTAAAGTATTTGGGAATGAAATACATGTTTGGGAGAGACTATAAAGTAAATTGAGCTGTATTGAGTGAAAAAATCACCGTCTGCAAAATAGAGTGGTGAGAAAATTAAAGCCATTTAATCCATTAAAAAACCAAACGTTCTTTCTTCATAATATATGAGATCTCAGATAAACAAATACCTCTGTCACCTTTTCAAATGCCTGGTGCATCACTGCCACAGAAAGTGATAACTGACCACCTTTTGCAGGGCTTACCTGATTACCAGTGCTGTAGTCGATGTAGGCTTCCCATTCAGTAACAAGATAGATACTTGGTAAACCTTGTAATTATTTTTAACTGCCTTAATTTGAACATTTTAAGGAAATAGGCAATATTACTGCCCATTCCCTCAGCCTTATTCCAAGGTGGAATTCTCTTACCAGCTAAAGTTTAGTAAGATCGCTTTTAGGAGAGTGATATACATCTTTCACCATTTCTTCCCTTCCATACCCATTATCTTCCTCAATTTGGAAAACAGCTTAAGCAATCTTTTCTCCCTGTTTTACGTTTCAGCTTTCCCGTATGAGCAAAATGAAGCAGTCACGGTTGCTTTGAATTTCTGACATCACACGTGTTGCCATAGTGACGGCCACACTGTTTCCAGCAAGTGGCAGAGAGCGAGCAGGGTACCTGTTGCTTGGCAGAGGGCCGGCTCCAGGGCAGGGCTCGCCTCTCCCACAGCGTCCGCAGGCTGCCAGCCTCCACGCGCGTTACCACCATTGAGGGTACGCTGCCCTGGTGTTCAAGTGTCCCTTTTGCCATCTCAATGCTGGACCCATTGCAAAGAGTTTTAGCTAACCTCATTTTGATTTGGGAATAATGGATTGTGAATAACATGCAAGTAGAAATTTGCTGAGTTAGTTCAGTGTTTCGGGAGTTCCCCCCACGCACTGACAGCGAGCTCTCTGCAGGCCACACAATAGGACACCGTGTCATGCAACACAGTTTCCATTTTGATTAGATGTTTTATAAATCAGAGGAATGTAAGCTTCACCTCAGAAGAAACAAAGTACATCAAGCTAGAATTTATGCAAAATGTGTACAATTTCTTCCTGTTTTATTTTTGCACAGTAAAAAAAAAAAGGCATTTTTGTTCAGCTGTGCACACAGTCTCGATACCTAGGAGTAACTGGCTCTAGCAGCAGAGGTAAACCACATTTATCAACTGCCTGTGAAATTCAGTATTCACTTTTTCCTTGTCACATTCCCATTAAGTCACTGCACATACATAATTGGCTAGGCAAATATGCCTGGCACCAACAGTCCTAATTACATGCATATACATGATGAAAATAAAGGCTCTTCTCCAAAGTTTCAAAGTGAATCACCACCACAATAACCACTTAATAAATATTCAGAGAGAAACAAACCAAAACAAAGATAGGAACATACTTAAATTAAAAATCAGGAGTCTGCTTAAGTGAGTGGCTTTGCAGATGCAGCTTTCCGTTTCCTGCCTGCACGCAGTTGCGAAGGGGCACGGACCTGGCCCCGAGGAGTGCCATTCAGTCAGGGTTCGCAGAGCCTCGCACTGAAATAGCAGCCCCCCACTCAGCTGGGAGTAGTTGCAAAAGTTACATATAAGGAACCTACAAAAGACACTGATGAAGTGAACTAGTTTTCTTAAAGAAGTATTCTCTGCACCTTTGCGCCACTAGGAAGTAAAAAAAAAAAGCCTGCTTGCAAGCCACAGGTGCTTTCCTCCAGCTCCCTCCAGCAGCGTGAGCTGCCGACTCCCGCAGCTCCTCTGCCCTGTGCGCAGGTTAAGCGGACCAGCTGCTCTGGAGCTGTGAGAGCTATCTGCTCTGTGCTGTCAGCGTGGGGAGAGCCACAGCATCTGCCGAGAGGCACCTATGCACCTTGCTGTCTCCCATTTCACTCCTGACCTTCAGCCACCCGATTTACTTGCTGGGAGTTCTCACAGTGTTTGGGAAGGGATTTCCACTGTCCTTACACGTACAGCAAATACAGCAGGCTGCCCTACCCGAGTCCTGCCTCAAATTCAGCAAATTCCTTTCTGAACAACAGGGCTTTAAAAAACAAACAAAAAAATTCCCAAACTCTGATGTGAAGTTTAGCGCAAGTTCATGGCTCCCTTCTGCTTACCCCGCCAGACTGGGCAAGGGGGCAGAGGAGTGGGCTCAAATGCACATTTAATGACAAACCAAAGGCTGGCGAGGTGAATTAGCGCTCCTCCTCCAGCACAAGTTCATAATCCCTTTGCCCTACCCAGGCTACTTGTTACAAGGTAGATACTCCTTCATATCCTGGGGTGGCTACCCCAGTTACGCAGTATTTTTAGGTCATGGTCTCCTCAGCCGACTGTGTCACAGTGTCTGTGGGGGTTACTCAGAAAGGCTGACTTTGACCGCGGGGGCTGGTCTCCATAGGCTTTAGGCTTTTTCTACAATCAACATATAAAAAGGCTTCTCCAGAGCACCAGTTAAATTTTGTTTCTGAAACACCCTCTGAGCAAGCTGTTCTGTCTCTCTCCTTTGGCTGAGGGGCTCACCCAGGGAGATTAGCCCCCCAAGGCTGTAGCCGGCAGAGTACCAGCCCCTCCGTCTCACTGTCTCCATGCCCAGAACTTCAGACTTCCCTCCTCCAAATGGAAATATCACGTTCCCCACATCTGTGTGTCAGTCTTTCAGTGCTCTCACACCCACTGTCCAAATAAGACAAGCATTCAGTTTAAGTGCCTTTACCACCAATTATAAAAGCAACAAGCACTGACTTTTTTTTTTCAGACCACGGGAAGTTGCTCCATTTATCCACGACAAGGTCAGGCAAGAGGCAGCATTTACCCAGATACTGAGCAATTTTATCAGAGACCGAGTAAAGTATCAAAGTGGAATCTGAAATTTGCTAGAATGTGACATTTGCTGGAAAATGTTGCCTTTATATTGGCAGGCATTATGCTGAACACAGCTACTCAGTATGCACTAGAACACATTCCAATTGTTGCAGAAAATCACTCCCTGTGAAATAAAATGGTGGGGGGCCCAGTGGAGAAATGCAAATCATCTGATGTTCTCTGGCACAAATAGGACAGGATAAAAGTCTTTAAAAACAGCATGGTTTGATTTTCTAATTATCCCTTTTTTATTGCAATGAAGAGAGATGTTAAGGGATTGTTACGCAGATAGATTTTAGAACCATACCCCAGTTGCTCTGGGGCCAGCCTCGGGGGTGAGGGTAGAAGGGCAGCGCAGTGCTGCAGACCTCAGACGGGACACAGTCCCACCGCTGGTTTACTGCGGTTGGAGTAACAGTGTGTCGTAGCCAACATTTGATTTCCCCGAGCACTGGGTACTTGGAGAAAGTAAAAATACCTGTTTTTTTTACTCTGCAGGGGTAGGCAACAACACAGGCCCATTTTTCTTAATTATTCCTGAATCTCACCTCTCACATTATGAATTTCCTTGCAGAATACAGCACAGCTGGAGCAGGCAGGGGGAGGGCAGAGAATACAACCCAAACATCCTACCCCAACTATTCATTTCAGCCTTGAGGAAAGTCATACAGAAGAATGAAACAACAGCATTTTTAGAGATTTTTTTTCTGGGTAGTAGAGATGAGCAGCAGATATTTTGAGAAAAAGTTTGAATATAGAGACTGATCATGAATATAAACCGGCAGACTGACCGTGACCAATTTTTACCCTATTTTACTGTTTTAGCCAGAGAGACTATGTAGGAAACCCAGTAGCCTGTTCAGGAGAGCTGCAAGCAGATCGCTTTAAGCAAGTGTGGTCTTAACAGCACAAAGGTGTCACCTGCTCCATCAGCCTTTGAACTTACATCCTCTTCTACAGTACAGTCCTACACTTTCTCAGGGACCTACCAACACATCACTCCTCTCCTCATGAGGAGGATTCCTCCCTTCTGAACAAGAGGGGAATTTCATTCAGAGTGAGCACGTACCTTTGCACACAGACTGACTTTCATAAATGAACCCTCTACAGTTCAGCAAAACAGGACTCTCTCATTCAGCCACAGAGCGCATCTGCTCCCTGTGCGAGATGTTTATGCATGTGTGATGTTTTTGTTCACAACAGTACTGTGGTAATGAGTCTGGAGCAGTTCAGGTGAATGTCAGCAACCAAGACTTCAATCAATCCAGAGACAGCAGTCATGGAAGTGAGGGAACGGATCACCACATCATTCAGTCGGTGGGACACCTTTTCCTATTTCTAGTACAGATCTTGTGATATTAGAGCAATTGGACAGAACTGTTGTGTCTGTTTGGGCAAGCTCCTCGCATAGCAATTAAAAGAAAGAAAAATAAAGAAAAAATAGTTTCAGAAAACTATATTGCAAGAGTGGCCTACAGCGTGCTGCATACTAACTGCTGTTGGTAGGAAAAGTCTCTGCGTGAAGAGAAGACTCTCCTACCATTCTCTTCTGAATCCTCAGTAACTGAATTTAGAAAGTGTCTGGGTGATAGTTCTGCAAAGGATAATGCCCAGCTGAAAAATGAGAACAGGAGGAGCAGTACACAGAGAAAGACTTGCTATTCATTACCCAAAGTTTGTATTAATGTGCCTTTTTCCAATTATACCTGCCACATAGAAATGATTTGCTCTAATACAACATGAAGGAGAACAAAAGCAGGCTCAAGGATGAATAGTCTCTGAAGGTACCTATAACGTCAGTCTCCTGAAGTTACAGTATGTTATTGTTGTTGTCTTTTACACAGGCTAAAGTCTTTGTGAATCAGCTCTCCACAATCTGTGAGACTGTGTGGACACTGGCCCTCCACCAGACTTTTCTGCTGCTACTAGTAGTTGGGAGATGGCTTCTCCCCATCGGAGTTGAAATCACCCGGGATCAATTGTCTCAGCTGCTTCTCATGTTTGTGGGAACAGCAGCAGATATACTTGAATTTGCTAGTGAAACCTTGGACATCGAAGATGTTCGGTAAGGACTATTTGCTGACATAAATAATTTGCACTACGCAAGATATTTGTTTGAAGATTTGTTTGTGCCATCTGCAGTGTTCAGACTAGTGGAACTGTTTTTCCCGCAGATAACAGAAGGCTACGTTCAAGGGCTCTGTTTTCCTACTCTCACCTTTCCCTCTGTAAAAGACCTAACAGTCCTATGAGCTTTGTTAGGGATTACTCATCTGTTGCCAAGAGAGAAGCGTGTTGCATCCATCACAGTAAAAGGGTAGAGAGCCAAAAAACTAGCCTACCTGCCACGCAGCGTCAGTCCTTGCAGCTACAGGAGCTGAAACACTGGATACGCAGTAAGCCTCTTTCAGGTTAATGAATTGTTTTAGACTAGCAAGGAAGCCACTTGAGTTTGCTTTAGTGATTCATTATGCAAGTTGCTTCTTTGGTTATCTCGTATGTACTTTCTTCATGATAGAATGACAAAGTGTTCAAAGATAAGAAGAAAGGGACTGGCATAGTCTGGTGTGAATTTTCAACATTGCGATCTCTCCCAGAGAAAGTAAGCCCATCTCCCCCTCACAGCACTGAGAGATGAGCTGTGAACATCCATCATAAAGGAAAAGAATCACAGAAGAGGTTCGTCCTGTCTTACAGACATACTTTTTTTTTTTTTAAAAAAATCAAAGAAAAGGTTTTGCAGCAGGAAAAGAGGTCCTTCCCACTTGGCAGAGAAGCTTCAGGCTTACAAGGAATGTGTAATCACTACAAGGGTAAAGATATCTCCTCTTTGAGCCACAGAGTCTATTTCCATATGCTTATCATTATAACGTTAGCATCAGATATTTAGTGTAATTACACAGCTGGAACATGTGGCCTGAACAGCAAAAATTCTATACCAAAAGGTGCCTCTGTTTTCCCTGGTCTTACATCTCAAGGGCATGCATTAATCAATCCCTGTTTCGCTCAACCACCCTTTAAATGACATTCCAAATACTACAGGAAATATTTTTGTTATCACATAAGGAAACTGCATTTTCACTGTTACCGCTTTTTTCCCCTCCCACAGGAAGAATTATGCTCTCATTAATGCAATTCTTGCTGTATGGACCTGGAGTATGTTACAGTTTCCACTGGATCTTGCAGGTTAGTACTTTCACATAGACAAGAGAACAAATGCGTTAAGTTTTTTCTTATTGACTCAGCAAGGTGTTTGACGCTGTCTCCCACAACATCCTCACAGGTAAGCTCAGGAAGTGTGGGTCAGACGAGTGGACGGTGAGGTGGATTGAGAACTGGCTGAATGGCAGAGCTCAGAGGGTGGTGATCAGTGGCACAGAGTCTAGTTGGAGGCCTGTGGCTAGTGGTGTCCCCCAGGGGTCAGTACTGGGGCCAGTCTTGTTCAATTTACTCATCAACGACCTGGATGAAGGGACAGAGTGTGCCCTCAGCAAGTTTGCTGATGACATGAAACTGGGAGGACTGGCTGATACACCAGAAGGCTGTGCTGCCATTCAGCGAGACCGGGACAGGCTGGAGCGTTGGGCAGAGAGGAACATCATGAGGTTCAACGCGGGCAAGTGCAGGGTCCTGCACCTGGGGAGGAACAACCCCATGCACCGGTACAGGTTGGGGGTTGACCTCCTGGAAAGCAGCTCTGCGGAAGAGAACCTGGGAGTCCTGGTAGACCACAAATTCACCATGAGCCAGCAATGTGCCCTTGCAGCCAGGAAGGCCAACGGCATCCTGGGGTGCATTAAGAAGAGTGTGGCCAGCAGGTCGAGGGAGGTTCTCCTCCCCCTCTACTCTGCCCTAGTGAGGCCCCATCTGGAGTACTGCGTCAGTTCTGGGCTCCCCAGTTCGAGAGGGACGAGGAACTACTGGAGAGAGTCCAGCGGAAGGTACAAAGATGATGAGGGGACTGGAGCATCTCTCCTATGGGGAAAGGCTGAGGGAGCTGGGGCTGTTTCGCCTGAGGAAGAGAAGACTGAGAGGGGATCTCATTAATGCTTATAAATATCTCAAGGGCGGGTGTCAAGAGGATGGGGCCAGACTCTTTTCAGTGGTGCCCAATGACAGGACAAGGGGCAACGGGCACAAACTGGAACACAGGAAGTTCCATCTGAACATAAGGAAAAACAACTTCACTGTGAGGGTGACACAGCCCTGGCACAGGCTGCCCAGGGAGGGTGTGGAGTCTCCTGCTCTGGAAATATTCAGACCCCACCTGGACGCAGCCCTGTGCAGCCTGCTCTGGGTGACCCTGCTCTGGCAGGGGTTGGACTAGATGATCTCCAGAGGTCCCTTCCAACCCCTACCGTTCTGTGATTCTGCTGGCATGTCTTGTGGCTGTGCACACACTACAGGCTATACCAAGGGCTTCTGGTGGAGAGCAATTCATATGACAATGAGGGTTTTTGAAGAAAGCCCACTGTGGTTTCTTTTGAGGAAACACTTGTTTCTGGCTAACCTCCGATCTCCCTGATAAAACTCTCTACTTCCAGAAAAAAATGGATTTGCAAAATATAATGTTGGGACTGTGCAGCCTTATCTTAAACTAAAAGGCCCAACATTCAGCCATCTCAGGCTGGTATTTGTCCTTAGGCAGAAAGGGCTTCTTTATGTCCAAGAAGAATAATGAAAGCCACCTCAATCATCATTTGTCCCAACCATTTTGGCCTACAAGTTTGCAACTCAACTATACCAGTTGAAAGATAAGTTATCCTTACTAGCACCTTATATAGAAATGATGACTAGGTTGACACACTGATTAAACTAACAAGTGAATAAAAATAATAATGAAAAATGATTCCATGAATTTTTCATTAGCCTTTTCTCCATGGATAGCACTAGGCTTTGTTTTCAACACTGAAGTTATGAAAATATTTCAGCATTTCAGCACAGCAGCTCACCTCCTGAAAAAACTGATGGCACCACATTTCAGACTTATCACAGCTAAAATTCCTGTTACTGGTAAAATATTTTATGTTAAAGATGCACAACACTCAGGTTTAAAAAAAAAAAAATCAAACCAAAACAAAACTCAAGAAACCCAAACCACCCATACAAATCACTACTACTCAAATAAATTAATACTATGATTGTTTAAGCACTGTTCGAACTTAAGCGAGGTAAGCTGTTGTACTGTGCATTTTTTTTTCTCTGGCTATTGCTTTTCTGGTTATTTAATTACATTTACCAGTTAAAAAACTAAGTTATTGAACACACATTGCCCTGAAATTTACTACGGGTACAGTTTATTTTAGGTAGTTCTATACAGTTGCACAGAGAGTACTTTTTATTCAAGCATCAGTATGTTTACTCACACATCAAATATGACATAAACCAGAAATTTATAGGTACTTGTTATTGGACTACAGCAATGCAGTTAGGACTATTAAACAGCAATGGCACAAAAACATAGTAAAAAATTCGCTGCTGCTGAAGCTTTGCCAAATGGATTCAGCAAAGTTCTACATTCTACAACTCATTTTCCACTCGAGTCTCATCTTTTCTTTTTTTTCCCAGCATTAACTCAAACAATAGAATTCTTTTGGTAAGCTGAAATGTTTGGCGGTTGTTACTGCATTGCAAGTAGCTATATTTTTTTAAACTACTGGACTCCCACTGCCTGAGAGACAGGTTAGTTAAGCTATGTGCATTTTCACATTTACCACACACAAACCCTTCTGATGATCCTTCTCTAAACACCATGCCACAAAGGGCATTCTAGCCCTCCGCCACTTTTATAGCCAAGGGGAACTCATCCACGCAAGTTCCGACAGTTGCATGCAATTTCACACCCAGAAGGCTAAGAATGAGTAACTGTGGCTCAAGTCTGAAATGGCAAACAGCGACCACACTTTCTTCCTATCCGTAATGCTCAATATTGCCCCACGCTGACATGACTTAGTCTCACTGTGACACATGAAAAAGGCAATGGCTGTCTGGTGAATCTTTTAAAGGCAAGCTCTTAGACAGCTTGGAACAAAGGGAAGCGCCACAGCTCAGGCTGTTCCCATTCAGCATGGTAGAGTGTTTTTTTTTTTTCTTAGAGATAAATTAACACGCTAGGCTAATGTGTAACAGGAAAGTGTCTGGGGAAGTTGTTACAGAAAGATTAGGTGATGTACTTCTGCTTCTTGTTTTAGAAGTGTATAAATACTGATAGCTTTGTGGGATAGAAAAGGGGAAGCGGTTTTTGGTCCTGTTTGGCGGACCACATAAGTGCCTGCTTAACATGAACTTAGCGTGTTTTGCTGAAACAGATCCCAGAAATGGGATACACTTTATGTTGAATTGTTCACACTTGAATGCATTTATAATCCAGGATACCCTGGATTGTAACTGCCCTTTATGCCAATCCTAGCTCAATTTTAGAGAGTTATTTTAACGTAACTGTGTTTTATTCCCAGTACAGCATATTGGCTGCAAACCAGCTGCGTCGACTAGGCGGATCCCCAGCCTGCTGCTGTGCAGGTACAGCGCAGAACTGTGGAACATTGGGGTCAGCCTTTTCATACAGGACGGTCCCTTCTTCATTGTGCGTTCAATCCTGATGGGTCACTTCAGAATATTCAATCAGATGCTGGTGTTTTTTACAGCTAAGAATATCTTAGTTGTGACTCTACAATTCTATCGCTTGGCAGTGATAACGTTAGACTTTCGTGCTACCATTCTGCAGAAGAGCAGGAAAGGGGAAGTCAGCTGTTGCCCATGCGAGCCTTATGAAGCTAGTACTCATGCTACCGCTGACCAAGATACCGAAATGAATGAGTTTGTTGCTTTTCCTCCAAAAGAGGAATCCCAAGCTCCATCAGAAGATCAGTGAGCACAGTTACTGACTTGAAAGAAGTTGCATTTCCCACAGCTTCTTCAGAAGGGCTTAGCCTGTTTCTATGATGAAACACACCTTGAGTGAGTGCCTAAATCATCTCTTCCACCAAGAGATCAATCATTTCTTCTGAATTGGAAGGGAAATTTTGGAAGCAAAGTCATAGAAATGGGACATTTTTGTATCCATTTGTATGCTGGGTTTTGACTAGTTCCCTATTATATTATCCACAGGGATTTTGTAGCCATAGTTTGTAGTAGCAAGACAGGTTTGGCACACAAGGTTGGTTATTGCCTTTGGTGGCACTGTGCTAACATATGTAGTTGCATGTATTCAAACAGAAGGACAAGCCTATCCACTATGGGAAGCATGGGAGCATTTGGCTCTACTATAGCCTGACTTCAATGGTCGGGCTGTAACTAGAGTGTGATGAACAATACGTTCACCGTGTACGGGAGCAACTTCGGCAGCGATAACTGCACAGACATGCAAGTAAAGGAGGATGACAGATTTCTACTGTTACTGTGACATTGAGACATTGCTCATTCAAGAAATTTAAGAAAATCTTGTTCAAATGTTACCTCATCCTTGGCTGGATTCAGTTAATACTACACAACACCATGAAACGGCATAAACAAGACTGTCTCTTGGGACCTGCATGGTCTGAATAACCTAAACCTTAAAAATAAAATAAAAAGTTAAATAAAAAGCAGTGCCAGGGATCATTAGAAGACAACTGCATTTGTCACGGGCATTTTCTACAGAGGTGCTTGCCTTTCTATTTCTACCAGTTCAAACACAAAAAACCTCAAAATATTTGTAAGGATGTTTTTTTTTTTTCCTGGTTTCACTGTGCTTGCAGTTGATACAAGGTTTTAAAATGTCTCCATTTTGTATGATTTTTTAAAGGTATCCTGACTTGGACGTACAATCTAACTAGAAAGAAAATGGCACTGCTCAAGTTTGACAAGGCAATCTAGACAAAAGGATTCAGGCTTGTGCTTCACATTTTATAAAGCACCGCAAGGTGCCATGAAATAACTTGAGAGACTGTCTGGTCTGTTGAGCGTCAAGATCCATTTTTAAGAAATGGATAATAATTATTCATTTACTACATTGACGTTTGGAGTGAACAACATAGGGCCTGGTTAATTTCTCCCAAGAACACACTTTATATCAGTGTAAGACCATTGACTTTGCTGGGCTTAGCTTATAGAAGGTGAAAGTAAGATAAGTGATTTTTGAAAGTCTGCCTAAAAATTATATTCTCACAGAAAATGGCAGATGCTTTTACAAATTTCTGCATCCATTCTAAAAGAGTGCAGAAAAGCATATTAAAAAATCTAGCAAATATAAAGTGACCTAATTAAGGTAACTTCCCTTATTAAAAATTCCTAATTAAACCTTATTTTCTAAAGCCTCCACTATCTAAAGACAGAATCCAGTCTGGGGAATGAATAAAAGTGTTTCTACCAGCACGGCAGCAGTCATATGCTTATTTATCCATAGCCTGATACGCAATGACATGTTTATTCTTTGAAAGATTAACCTATTTAAAAATTCCAGTCCCCAAACATGTGAACCTGTGTTTACGTTTGTGAGCTGTTACTGTCCTATGCAGGATCAAGCCCTTCCATTATGAAAGGAGAAAATGCGCAGCCATAAAGAAGGAAGGAAGGAAATCCCGTGTACTTCACGGCCCTTTCTAACAGTTATACTTTAGTAATAACGTGTAATGCCTCCTGCTCTTCTTATTTTGGGCCTTTTTCCAGCAGAAATTAAAAAAAGCCAATCCTCATTCACCATGGCATTGTGAGGTAGACATATGGAGAGTGGAACAGAACTTCATTTGGGATTTTAATTCAAGTTTAGAAGTAAAAAAGCTAGCATGCTGCTGCTGACCAGCTGTGCTGTCTAAAGCCTTTCACACTAGGGTGAATTTAGAATCAGTTGGTAGAACTGCAACACATCTCTTCCATGTTGATGCAAGCCAGGACTACTCACATTCACTCTGAGTTTACCACTTGCTGATATAGTAATTATCCTGTTAAAAGGATCCTTGCTAATTAATTTGGAGTGCACTGAGCTTGCTAGAACATCATTCTAAATTCATCAGCACAAAAATTGCAGGACGTACTTTTTTAGAATTGCTGTCTATTTAAAGGGCTTAGTTCAGCAACAAACTGCCTGTGAGGCTCAGCCTGCAGCAAATGCAAGATCCCCTGGGGTCAGCAATACAGAGACTAGTTACAGCAGGAATATTTTACAGAGAACTATATTTGCTGGTCTTCAGGCTGTTCCATTTTAAACAGCAGTAAAGCTTCTAATCAGATTTACTGTGAGAACAACTCACTCTGATACTAGGTTTTTACTACTAGATCCCATCCCCATTCACTCACAGACAAAATAAGCTAGATCCTCCCTCACGTTTATGGCAGAATAGATTTGGACTTCCCTTTTCCTTCCCACTGTCGGGGTGACAACAGACAGATTGCTTAAACCCAAAGAGACAAACAAAGCACGTAAATGGTGGGTAGGCTACCTCCCCACCTGCGTGCAGAGGAGAGTCACATATGCTGGGCAGCAGCAGGAATGACATGCAGTTCCTTCTACTTCATTGAAAGAACTGGAAGTGGCTATTAAGAAGTCTAGTAGCTTGTATGTTTGGTCACAGCGGCAAACCCCAGTTGCAAGCCCTCCTCACCTTCCTCTTGTAAATTTTTTTGAGAGGGAGGACTACAGCACTGTTTTTCCAGCAGGCTGTTTGAGCCGGCTGAATCAGCAGCTGGGTGCGGGGAGCCATCCTGCAGCCTTCCTGAGTTTTGCACAAGGCAAGTGGTAGAATGCATTTTCTTGGCATCTTTGTCCTATCTGAAGAACGACTGATGTCACGCTTGCAATTCAGGAAAAGCTGCAATAAACTTTCAGATGGGGGAAATTCAAGCCTTCAAAATGGAAGGATTTCAGAACATTTATCTTAACCATTATTTACTCGAGTCAGGAGAATTACATTACTAAATCTCTTCTGCAAATAGATATCTAGCCATTTACTGTTATTTGTTCTGGTTGTTCCTGCCTTTTCCTTTTAGATTATTTCATATTAAACCTCACTAAAATGTTTTACCACTTGTCTTTTCCTGAGCTAAAATGTATTCCTCCTTTCCTTTGGACATTGGCTCAAATAAGATCATAGCCCTAAGCCTGAAAAAAAAAAAAAAACAACCCACCAACGACCAACCAACAAACCTCACCAAACTCAAACTAACCATGATTTTATTGCATTGCTGTTGGTATTTGTACTGTACTGTCTTCTCTGGGACCATGTGGAAATGGAAGAAAATGTGCAATTACTTTTAAAAAATTCCAACTGTATTTTGCAAATAAAAGGCAGTTACCTCAGGCATAGCTGCCAATTTATTATGTGAGAGCTGACTGTTATATGTTCCCATTAATTACATCTTCCACGTGCTGCTTTCCCTTTCCATCCTCCGTAAGTTAATTACTTAGGCCAGATTCTGACTGCAGCCATTGCTTTGAAAACCCACAGCAACTGCAGTAAATTCCACTCTATCCTGGATAGGTCTGTCTTTATTCAGAACCTTTGCCTCCAAATACGCAAGTCACAGTGTAATCCCAGAGAGGATGTGTTTAATATCTGCACACAGGATGCATTTTACAGATGCACACAAATACATACATACAGTTAGATACCCATACGCACCTGGCAATGCCTAATGCATACAGCTTTTATTTCTGTTATGTGTGTGAGATTGCTGATGAAAACACTCTGCAGATGCCTGTAAAACACTTACAGAAATATCTGAATATTACAAATATCTTAAAGCTTAGGGGTCTAAATACTAAGCATATGATACTCTCTGAACAATATACCGATTTTAAAAAAAAAAAAAAACACAACACACCACAAACTTTTGTAGGTTCCCTGGGATATATTCCTTCCACGCAGGTTTCCTCAGCCGAATGAAACCTACCCAATCATTATTTCCCCCTCAAAGATAAAGTTTTTGAAAAGAGCATTAGAACAGAGCACTAGCATCTAAAACTGCACAGGGCTGTTTCGCTGGCTCTGTGTCAATAGAAAATAGGCAAGCCTTGAAATCACTAGGTTGGAGTCCTTGGCCCTCTGGCCTTTGGGTTCAATTCTCCATCTTTTGCCATGCTGTTCTATGAGGGAGGAAGCCTTTCCTTCCTTGTGAGAGGAAGGAAAATAGATTATCCTAATCTGTAATGGTGAGGTAGTAAAAAGGGCTCACGATGGCAGAAGTAACAGAGGTGTTTGCCCAAGATTGGTCATTGCATCCACTGGGAAATACAGCGACACAGACCCCTAATGGAATAGATACTAGTGACTGAGAAAAGCACACGAGCTGTGTTCTGAAAACCTTCCCTGGCCCTCCAGAGCCAGCATGGGAAGAGTTCTCGTCAGCCAGCTCCACTCCAATGATCTCCAGCAAGCTGCTAATACAGGAATTCCAGTGGTCTTGAGTCTGTCTTGCAGGTGACCCTAAAAAGCTCTACGCAAACTTTTCCTAATTTGGGCTCATTTGCATCCTGTCTTTTCCCTTTAGATTGGGTTAAAGGGGTGGGAGGGAAAGTGAAGTAACAATAGAAAAAAAACTTAATTTATCCACCTAAACTCTTACCTCATCCTCTACATGCTGCTGTTCTTTCCCCGTCTACATTTCCGGCTGCTTTCTGGGCCCACTGTCCAGATCTCAGTACGCAGATAAAAGACACTAAACACTGAACTTCCCTCTGCTGCCTGTGAAAGTCTTCACAAAAGCACACAAGAGTTCAGACCAAAGATTAAGAAAAGCCAAGCCTATTTCTTCCTGTTAAAGATGGAAGGTATCTACAGCTGCCAAAGAGCTTCCTCCATTTGTTTGTAGCCTACTACAGAGAAAAGAACGTTTTCCTGAGCAGTCTGTCTGTGAAGGACTAGCTTATTGAAACAGCAGCATCATTTCCTGTAGCCCTATGGATTAATATCTCCTTCAATCTTAAGGTCATACAAAGTTTGAAACGAGGCTGTCAGATTGTAGGTAAAAATAAGGGAGCTGAAAGGTGGTACAATGTAAAAGTGATGCCCTAACCCAGCATTTTTAATTTGGGGAGGTGGGAAAGGCCTCCAGGCCAAGTAAAGCAGGCCTGCATGGCTATCATCTGTAATAGCAGCTTGGAAGATCTGAACTGAAAATTGCTCTAAAGTCTTCAGTCTCCTAATACATGTAAACTGACAGCATCCTGGAATAATCATAGAACAAGGATATAATCGTAGCTAACACCTAGGCCTCACAGAATACTCCAGAATAGCTTTAGAACAGATTTACAGTGTAAAAACTGATTGAGCATTGCTGTTCTTTCATTTTATATTATTCTGAATAAACTGATGTTTCACATTTGAGGAATGTGTTGGGCTTAATTTTATCCAGCATCCTGCCTAAGTGCTTCACAATTTCAGTCCCTTGATAGAATTCACAAAAAGCTTGTCTTTCACAACAAACTTGGTAGAAGCCTTGTTGGAGCATCTTTCAGGATTGCGAGAGACAATAGTATGTTCAGCAACTGCAGTACATGAACCAAGACAGCTGTCAGACACTATAACTCACTGTAGGCCTAATCCTGCTTTCAGTAAGCATTCACGATGCCACTGCTGAAAATCATTACTATGTCTATAGTATTACTAGAGAAACATAGAAACAGGACTCATTTTCTCATGCAACTAATTCTGATGTTTTAAGAAGCACCTTCTGAAGAGATTTATCACAACTGCCAAACTAAAATACACTCTTTTACTCTCAGAGGTCGGCTCTGTGAAGCAGTTAGCCTTCTCCCTGAGCGAGGGAGAAGGGGAGAACTCTCTCTTTTTCCTTCCCCTTTCTCCTTCCATATTCCATGTTGAGGTGAAATCTAGTTGTCCTCACCCAATAACAAACCAATATGAGTTGATATGCAGCTCACAAGGCAGAATATTAAGTTTAACTTAAAATTTAAGCTCCATTGTGGCAGAAGAGAAAAGACTATTTTGTGGTCTAATCCAAGGAATACTAATTCATTAAAAAAAACCCTGTTACATGCAGAAAAAGGAGAGAATGCATAAGTAAGAGTTGCCACAGGGGTAGCCTGAAGCCATATGCCAGCAAGTTATTCTGCTTGTATATTATGAGAATTTTTATCCATCTAATCAATAAGAAATGAGTAGTTACTATGGCAATTTCGACACTACAAGGTACTTGTGCTGCAGTGGAGTATGTTCTAGAAGGACAAATAACTTACCACTCTGTTATGTAAATTTTTGCACCTTTTACAGTGTTGTAGTGCCATGTGTAGGCTTGAGAAAGGTGAGAAGAATAAACTGAGTCAAAAGATAGCGGTGCTTCTAAAGGACCGCTTGGAAATTCTGAAGTGACTAATAGATGCCAGGTTTGAGTAATGCACAAACAGTCAAACAAATCAAGCAGTGATTTTGCTGATGTTTAGCTTGAAATCAGATATAATAAAACAAAGATTTCACTACTGTATTTCCCTTTGATTATCTTCCTCAAACTTTAAACTGATGGAGCTAGAGTCTAGTCTCTCTTATACCACCATCAATCCGTACCAATATTGGCTTCAACGGACAGCAATACACAACGGATGTATCCCCGTACAGCACAGTACTCCAAAACCCTGTAGGGACTGCTGATACTTACACATACAGAAGAAGGATAAAACTTCACTCTGAAGATACAGAATACTACAATAAAGGTTTGAATATAATTGATCATAATCATCTTCACAAGATACACAGAAAAAGTACGTATGCCTCCTACAAAGTCTTTATCCCAATTCCATCACATCATATTTTGCAGTCTTATTTTTTTCCCTACACCTCTTTTCAAAATATTATCATTTTTTGGGTATTAAAACAAATGGGAAGCGGCAAATGCTGAGGAGAAACCTAAACACTACAGAGGCAGGCAGTTCCCTTAAAGATGTCTGACAAGGCAGAGATATCATGCCTTGCAGATATGTCCTATCTGCATACAGAGACAAATTAAGTCTCACCACAACTGCTGAAGATGGACCAGTGATTGTAGCACAAACCTGTCAAAAAGATGGTCAGGAGAGAAGCCGAGGTAAATTAGGAATTGGGCAACTTTAGATGAGAGAAAGAGGCACACACAAATGCAGGGGCCTAAGGATACTTTAAAACCTCCATTGACTTCTAGAATCCATATATGAATAACACGTGGCAAAGTTACAAGCGTGTCCACTTCTGACAAGTACATGCACCTAACTGAGGTTCAGATTTCAACGCCTTTATTCAAATGATCAGTGCTGAGAACTGAAAGCTAATATGACTAAAGGTACTGGGTTCTTTTCCACAGGATTCAGATACAATTGTATTTTCACTCATAAAATACTGACTGTAAAGTTATATAATAAAGAAACACTAATTCCTTGTCGTGGTTTAACCCCAAATTGTAACCCAATACCATGCAGCCGCTCGCTCACTCCCCGCCTCCCCGCTGGGGTGGGGAGGAGAATCAGAGAGAACGGAAAACTTGCGGGTTGAGATAAAAACAGTTCAGCAGGACAGCAAAGGGAAAATATAACAATATATTAATAATGCTAATAATAATATACAAGGATAATAGACTATATAAAACAAATGATACACAATTTCTCACCACCTGACGACTGATACAGCCCATCCCGAGCAGCAGGCAGGGAGCAGGGGTATCCCCCCCCCAGCTATCCCAGAACAGCAAGTTCCAGAGAGAGCAGGCGAGGGAACAAACAGCCAAACAAACGAATGAAAAACAAAAAGAAAAAATAAGGAAACAAAAAGCAACCCAAAGGGAAGCTTAAGGATTAAGGCACCAAGGGTCTAAAAAGCCTAGTGGCCCACGGACCGACCCTCGCTTATATCAGGCATGACATCTATGGTATGGAATACTCTCTTTGGCCAGCTTGGATCAACTATTCTGGCTCTGCCCCTCCCAAGTTTTTGCTCCTGCATGTTAGCAAAACCTGGAAAACAGCAAAATGTCCTTGGTCATTCAGCAGCAACCAGCAACATCAGTGTGCTATCACTGTTCTTCTCACACTAAATCCAAAACACAGGAGCTGCTGAAGACAAAACTAGCTCTGTCCTGGCCTAAACCAGGACATTCCTACATAGGAAGGCTCTAGACCTCACTGTAGTAGCAAAGACATGGTCCCAAAAACTTCACAGGTAGAAAATAATGAAAAAAAGCAATAAGTATAACCCACAATAAGTATGCATGTTCAAAAGAGATCTTTGAAGTGGGACAATCCCTTTGAAATTTGAGAAGTATGAAAGAAAGAGACTTTATATCAAAAGACTACACACAAGCAAATCTTTTGAAGGCTGGAAAGTTAAATGATAGTTGTATATCACAGTCCAAGCAAAAGCTGAGGTAATGTGTAAACATGCAAACAGAAATCCAAAGCTTTAACATTGCACAAAGGAAAAAATCTTAAAATAGAAAGGCTGTCTAGCAAGCTTACCCTACGCATGCCATTATGAAGAAGCAGACTAAGAGGATAGGCTGTTCCTGGAGAAGACATTCAACCTTCACACCCTGCCTGTGGTCTACGTACCATATTAGCCAGCCTTCAGTCACTTGAAATTAAGACTCAGTCTGTCTGGATGCAATTTTCTAGGACTCTTAAAAGGACGGACAATTGGACAAGAAGGGAGTTTAAGCAGTCTCTTTATTTTCTCCTAAGTGTGTTACCTCAACAGTACTCCCATCAGGTAATTTCAAGTCCATTTCCTTATTAAAAAAAGACCAGCTACATCAGTTTTTCCACTGCAGAAAGAGGTAATGAAACACAAGAAGTCGACTGGCCTAGAGACAGTCAACATCATAAAACTAGACTTGGAAAAGGCTTTATTCTCACCTCTTGGAGGTTTACTGGGGACCTTAATGCCACAGAGCAATACCTCAGAAAATACCATGTACCGCAGTTACCGATAACATAGTTCAGAAGCTACAGTCTTTCCTGTCACTTCATCAGCTGGGTATAAGAAATGATATCCTTTTAAAATGAACAAGAACAGAAAAGGGGAGATTTTTAAAGCATTGTTTCCTTAACAGAACTATTTCTTCAGGAAAGCTTTAAAGCAGTACACTTGTGTTTTAAAGGTCTGTTTCTGTAGATGAGATAGCTTACATCAAGCCTCTTAGTTTGAATGAAGTGAACTGAGCAAGTCTGATACCTCCTTCAGAAAATCTTCAGCTGATCAAATTTTAATTTGCACCAAATGTTTCTGTGTCTACATCCATATTACAACTCATCCTGGACAGAACTTTCTGATAGAAAGTTGTCCTTTTAGCCAGCTCTGCAGCCAAGGTTCTCTTTAAAGCACTGAAAATGGAAGAAAATATGGCCTGTAAGGAAACACAACAGGAACTGAGAACTAGCATAGATGCATAGTCAAAGTGGCTTTTCTACGGAAGTGTTTCCAATAACGAACTTCAGCAAATATCCATTTTGCAATTTAAAGAGCCTGTCAGTGTGGTCGCGATAGATGTGCAATAGCACTAACTATTCACATCACACAAACCCCAAACCTTTTTAAAAGAGCAACATACTTCACTGTGCTGCACTGAGAGAACTGGTGCCTACTAGGAACTAGAAATTACCCTGGAAGTAGAAAAAACCACCATTTGTCCCACAGAATGGTTAGGTCTTAAAAGAAACGGTCTGAAGTATGTCAGCCGCTCTTGGATCTCCAAGATAGCATATCCAAGAAAAGAGCATAAAACATGTCCTGTGAGTTATGAAACACCATGAGCTCTCCACTTCCAGTATTTTACACTCCATAGCGTCCCATTATCTAATTTCTATTGTGTAATGTCCTATTTATAGACTTCAGGCTCTTTGCTGGTTATTTTATTGTTGTCAGTAACAATTGTTTGTTGCTTGCACTACTTCCTTACCTCAGATTTATACTGCCCTCACACTCTCAAGAAAAAAACCAAACACACCAACGAACAAAACAATCCAACCCCACGACACATAACCCACACTTTCACAGCGTGGTGGAAGATTTAGCAAAACAGCTATGATAAGCACCTTGTAAGATCATAGGTCTAAGCAGCAGCAAAGACAATATTAAACATTATACTCAAATTAGAGCATGAAAGGATTTATTCTAGAATGAGTCACTGCTAAACAGTTTAATGGAAAGTAGGATCTTACCCTCTACAAGTGTTTAAAAAAGAAGAGGGAAAAAAAAAAAAAGAACAAAACGAAAAAGGAAAGAAGAAATTCCTTTACTGGGTCATGGTGGCAGCAAGGGAAGTTAATCCTCTTCATTCTACCTTCCTTCTATGTCCTGAGAGGTTACAATCATCCCCTTGCTCCTACACAGCCTTGTTCCAAGGAGCCTCACAGACAAGGTTCTCTTATTACTTGCAGTCATTTCTGAAAGATAGACCTCAAGCTACACAAAAACTGAAAATAAAAGTGAGTAGAGCCCAAGCATCACTGCCTTCCCACTGTGTCTCACAGCAGTTGGGAACACTGGTTAAGGAGAACAACAGAAAATGCTGCACAGGCACCCTTGTCCTGGCGGAAGCCAGCATTACTGTGAATGAAGACACTGCTTTGTTAAGAGAAGCAAATAGTCACGTGGAATGTGGGAGAAGGGACAACACCACGGGGAGGTTTGAGTCAGCTACGTACAAGAGCACATAGCCAAGCCCTCTATCTGCACATTTCAAGGACACAGTGAGGGACCATGTCTTTTTCAAACGCTTAGTAACATTTCAGATGATACTAGATGTTATTTGGAAGTACTTTGTTTATACACACACAGCTATTAGAACAAAGCCACAGGCATTGGGAGGGAAGCAGGGAGAAAAGAACAGTACTTGGAAAGTTAGAAACAGGGCATGCATTTGCACGTGAGTCTGGGGCAGGCGGAAAGCTTGGTTAACCCTGGGGTTATCATAATTGAATACTTCCTGTAATGACTTCAGCACAATTCTGCACAGTTGTGGGGTAACATACACCTCTTCACACCACACACCTTCAATGTCGCAAAAGACAGGTAGGATTCACCAGCTTTATTTATCATACCCTTGCTTTCAATTGTCCTGTAAATGGGAAATCTGCAGATAATCCTTCAGGACAGACTCAAGCAGGACAAAGTCCCATTGGAAGGGGTTACCTTCCTCCCTGCTGCATTCAAGGTATGAACAAACCCTCCTGAAGCAGCCAACTTTGCAGATGGTGAACTACTTCTGTCTTCCCTTTGTCCTCACTACGGGACTATATATGTTATGATTAACAACTCCATCCCTTCTGTTTCTGAGTCTGCCCTGACCAAAGACATAAGAAAACTTTACAAAATAACCAGCTTCTAAATTCACAACTTCATTATCAACACAGGAGAACAGAAAACGTTCTTACCATGTCAAGGCAGTCCATTTCACAGCCAACATCTGAGAGACCAAGAATACAGACACCTAAGCATTTGAATTAATCTAATTCCCTGCTTGCAACAGGAAGAGTTTTCACCCTCCCAACTGCCTATTCACTAAGCCCCTCCCTTCCCTTCTTGCTGCTCCTGGGGCTCACCTGATTGCGGTTAGCAGCTCCTTGATTCAATTTACTAATTCAGCAAAAAACTAAGAAGCAGAGGCAGGGAAAAGAGAGGCACAGTGTGTTGTTGCATTAACTCAGCTGTGTTGCCTAACTATCTGATGAATGACAAGTCACATAACTTAATTGGAAAGAGCCAGATCAAGAAACTGTTTCTATACTTAACTGTTGAACAATTAGGCTTGCATTTAGTGGATCATTACTGACTTGAAGCCCACTTTTCTCTGTTGCTGACTCTTACAATATGACAGAAGGATTATGCAAGGATACCGCTGTCCAGTGCACGACATAGAACACAACAGCAGAAAGCTCGTCAGATTTGCCTGTGCTTGGAAAGCTTCCCAGGAAGGACAAACTGCCATGGCAGGATCCATTTCTGTTTCAAGTGGAACAAGTCTATCCAAAACAGCTGCTTGCAACTGGAACAAGAGACTATGAGACACTGATGAGAAACCGGAGTGGGGGACTAACCCAAGGGATGTGGACCCTTTCCCCAAGTAGAAAACAGAAGAGGGCAGCTCTGCCAGTTTTCCACTGCTTTCCCCACTTCTCTGTATTCCCTTAATAACAAAGAGGATTGGGATCCAGGCTGGTAATGACAGCGCAGACCTCTTTGGCCTCATCCACTTTGGGCTCTGACTGCATTCAAACATAGCCAGAAAAAGGATGATTAACTAGCACTGTCAGGTTGGCTTGTGGGAAGAAGAAGAAAAAATTGCATTAAATCACTGTTTTAGAGACAGATCTGAGACTTGGGAGATTTTTTTTTAAAGTGACTTAAAAAGTGACTTAAGGCCTCCATTTTCCTTTGGCAGTTTTTACAAGATATAAACTTCTTTAGTGCTTCATAGCTTGCCTGAATACCAAGTGATTCAGCAAGTTTTCCATTTGTCTATATTCATATTTTCAGCCACAGTGAGAGGGAGAGGATAGAGGCCAGGTATAAAGAGCACAAACACAGCTGTGCAGTCGGGCTCTTCTAGAATCACCCGTCTGTCAGCCAATAGTTCCAGAGTAGTCAATAGTGGCCAGTTTCCTATTCATGCTGCCCTACAGCTACAACAGCATATCAAGCAGCCCCTTGCATTCAGGTAAACATGATCTGCCTGCAGATGGACGATAAATTCCTTTCTGACAGTAATTAATTATATAAAGGACAGGATGTTGTGCCTCTCAGCCTCCAACTTCTCTGGTTTTGACAGTTTGATCTTATAACTATCTTTCTATCAAGCATCAATATGCTGTGCTTCAAACTGGCTCTTCCAGCCTGCTCGCAGTGAAGCAGTGGTCCATGAGACCCACGTGTTTGGCTGCAGGGCTCTCCCCCAGGCTCCCTCCCTTTTGCTGCCTGGGTCTGCAGATCAAGTTCTATCCGCCAGTGTGGAGAAGATGCTGTTATCATTGTGTACAGCACTTCAACAAGCATTTACACTGACACGCTTGTAACAGATTGGTAGATTTCTTGCATAATGCTCAGGAGAAGGAACAACAGCATTTTGGGGTTTTTTGCACTTGTAGTTTACTTAACACTGAGGCCTCCTAGCCCTAGACTCGGGCTTCTATGATAACAGCACCAGCTGTCACACTGTAGACTGGGGGTGCTAGACCAAGTGCTAAATCTTGGTTCAGTATATTGCAAGACAAAGAGATTTTGTTAGATTAAGTTCAGTAAGTGACAGATCCATTTCTTGAAAGTCACATGCACGAAGAAATGGAGCAAAGAATCTGCAGCCTCCAAATGAAGAGTGGCCTGTTTGCAGAGATAACAACTTCAGAGGTTTTTAGAGTTCTGATACGGGAGGATGAGAGACTTGTTACAGCTCACACACAATCATACTGGTTACACCTTCCTCAAATTCTTTACAGTAAGAAAATGGTAACCCCTCAGGTTAGCCAACAACCATGGGGAACTCCATCTATCATTTCATGTATCATTCCTCCTTTGTTAAAGCTGACTGTCAAAGATTCATGCAGTATCTAAGATGACTCATTGATTGTTTCCCAAAGGTTTCTAACAACATTAGTTGAGAAAAAGAACCTGTGAACAATCTTCACCTAAGTGAACTGAAATAAAAAGCAATGTAGTTA
The DNA here is from genome assembly GCA_009819775.1 of Phoenicopterus ruber ruber. Lineage (NCBI taxonomy): Eukaryota > Metazoa > Chordata > Aves > Phoenicopteriformes > Phoenicopteridae > Phoenicopterus > Phoenicopterus ruber. The sequence goes on from CM020221.1 coordinate 7,470,757, forward strand.
TTAGTAAAAGGAGAAAAGTGTCATGATAAGACACATCATCTCATTTAGAACATGAGATTACATCAACAACCATACCATTTGCACCTAAAAACCATGCAACATAATGCAGCTCAATTCAGCACACACAGAAATCTAAATGTGGCTAATCACATTAGTCTGTCCACACAAAATGAAATGACCTGTGACTAATACTAACACAGATGAAACTGAGGAAAATTATTTGTAGTGCAATATGAGCATCTATTTGGGCTGCACTCAGTTCTAGCTGGTTAGGAAGTGAGGACAACAAGGAAAATAGGACCCTTGCTTATGCTCAGCAAGGCTGAAAGCTCAGCAAGCTTTGCACACACAGTAAGAAATTATTTTGCCAAAAAACAAATCATTCAATATTTTGCAAATATTGTTTTGCGCCCCTGAAGGACAGTTATTTGTTTTGATATATTTCCATGATCTCCAGGAAACTACACAGAAAAAAAAGGTGCAGATAAAGACAGACAGAACAATAATGAAGTCAGACGTCTTGGGGTACTGATAATGTGCTTTCAGGTCATAAAGTAACTACATCTAATGGCATTTTACTTAGTAGAGATATTCACAGTTCAGAAATAGAAAATCGGAGATGTCTGTGCAAAGGCCAAAAAAGCTGTAATAGCTTATACCATCTGAGGGTGTGGCGCAATATACAGCCATGTCCTCATTAAAGACTTCAGGTACAGGCTACCAGATGCATTTCCTGGAGGTAGGTAGTTCAGGTAGAGGAATAGACATCAATGGTTATAAAGGCCTAATGCGTCCTGAACACACATCAGCATCAATGTGGGACATTGCTGTATGTGGAATCAGTATCCCTAGCTAGGCATGTGCTTTGATGCGGGGGATATTAGTGACTACCTTAGGCTCTGTGATTAAACAATTATGCTTTTTTTCTATTGGTAGGGATTAAGGAAGAAAGAAGGTTCCCAGTCTCCTCATTATAACGCACAGAAAGAATAATTTGATGCTACATATGTTAATCACATAAGGTAGCCTTAGGAAGCAACCACGGATCCCATGACAAATCCTTGTTATGCCAGAGATAAGGCCTAGTTCAGCTGGCTTTTCCTAGTCAGAGCTGTTGTGAACAAATGGACCTTGCCAAAGTGTCTGGAGAATAGAGACCTCACACCTCTTCAAGCTGCACATTCAGAAGTGTAGGTGCAAAGAGAGATGACTAAGATGGGTTGAGTTTTGCACCAACATCAAAATTTGTTCAGTCAGGATGGATGACTGCAGCTATGCAAGACCTCTTCTTTCTAAGGCTGGGAACAGCAAGAAATGTCCTAGAGCATCTGAGCTGGATAAGCCGTTTTCTGGTACTCTTCTGAATAAAACACAGTGAAATGGACTGGCTCTCTGGAGAAACTGAGCATGTAGATTGAGTACCAGCCAATAGTATATGTTTACAAGCAACAGCCTGATTCAGCCAAAGAATTATTTTTGGGTATTTTTGTTGTTTAAATGAGGAAGAGAGAAGCTACTGGCAGCCTGCCATTGTAATGTGATATCTTGGCAGGAAAACACTTTGTGTTATATCACAACCATATGGTGGTGGAAAAGATTTCTTTTCTGTTAAGTTCCTGTAATAGTCCATTCCCATTTTTGATGCAGCTTTTCTGCATAAGAAGAATATGTTTGCTTCTCAGTTATATCACAAAAGAGTTGTTAGTATATGACGACACTTTTATACCTAATAATGGCAAACATTAAAAACATTACAGTTTCAGAGGTACAATTACCTCTTCTATTGTGAAAAGGTAAATGAGCACATTGATGGAATGTAGCTTCTTTGAAGAGTTAACCCTGGTTTCCTGTAGGAAGGCATTCCTTCTTTTTTTTTCCAATGGATGGGAATACTGTACAAATCAGCTACAATCAAATGAGGCCTGGCATTCTTTGGGAACAGCGAGAACGGGAAGATGTGTGGGAAGTTGTTGCTTGCATTTCTCTCTTCACCAGCTCATCTCCATTCCAGGAATGGCAACAATAAATAGATTCCCTCAGCTATCTTCCTATTGCTAGTAGAAACCCAAAGCAAGTTGATGCTCTAGGAAACTGAGTTTTTCACACTTTCTTAGGACAGGCTCCTACTCTGGTCCAGCTGACTTTCTCCCTCTACTTGTCTAGGAATCAGCAGACACCAACATCAGTGAATTCAAATTTTTTAGATTCGGAAGCCTGCAGGGTTTGACTTTGCTGTTGGGATAAGTCTGTTATCAATATAAGGCTACGAGTGAGCTTTTGGCATATGCATACTCCCCAGAACCCAGTACCAAGCATGTGTTACTATGCTGCTCATGTTTCCAACTTTTGCAGTCTTCTATCTTTGCAACACAAAAATGAATAAAAGTACACAGAATTTCTTTTCCATTAACAGCAATCCAAACACAACCACAACCATCTCTGCAATCACCTTTTTTGCCAAGGAAGCTGAAATACAAGATAAGACACAGAGGTACTTATCTAACAAAGCTTTCTCCAGCACAGCGAATCAATTTCCATTAAGGGTTCCTGAGGCTGATCTGTGCAGGATCCTAGTTCAGAACACATCATACCCCACAGTTTGCTCTTGCCCAGGCAGCTCTGCTTGTACTCTCAGGAGTGCATAAAGCAGTGGATGGGTAGCTGGATTCCTCTTCTCCACTGGTGTTCCTTGGCCCGCTATGGCTACACTGAAGTGCAATAACAAATTAAATAATGCCCCCGAACATTTCCAGATACTCAAATGTAAACTTCTATGCAGTTAAACAGATAGGACGGTTCCTGGTATGTTTCTGACCCAGGCAAAACAGTATTCGCCCCTACAACCGCATGGTGTGGGTTAGAGTTGTGATGTTCCAGGAGCTGTCCCCAGCCGGCAGTACTTACACATGCGGAGGCCCGGATAGTTTCCAAGAGTAATCACGTGCTGTTCCGTGCCAGCGAACCTCAAGGCCTTGATACTTTCAAAATTTCTAACAGGTTTAATTTAGCAGGAAATATGTAAGCCAAGCAATTCCCATTGATTTCAGCTACGGACTGATGTCAAGAACTAATTGCACTCCATGAGTGAAAGGAACATAGTTTGGCCCACATTTGAATTTGCCCCAAGTCCTTCATGATATTGTTATGATCTGGATGCCTACAAAAACCAGATAACAACAGAAGTACTGAACTCTGGAATGAAAACCCATAGGGAGGAGTTTGTAAGAAAATGATAGAAAATTCAACTGCTGTGACTTGTGTGATGGCAGCGCTGAAGTTTCTGCACTCACTCCCTGAACAGAAACATTACCAGGGCAGGTACAAATATGAGACTATTTCAACAAATGGTCCATAACTTGCCTACATGTTAGAATTCAATTTTCTCTACTTTCATACACCTTTATTGCACTTCTTGGAACATAACAACTTAAGAGGTTTCTTTTTACGGCATGGAGCATATGAATGTTATAAAAGAGTCTTTACAACAACATATCCTCACGAATTATTTACATTACTGTCAGCTCTTTTGAGACACTTAGACTAACCCTGTCTTTAGGGATTTTCCTTTTTAAAAATGTCCGTGTCCCTTGATAAAGCCCTCCACACTTTAGCCAGAGAAACCGCATTTTGCTCATATGATGTATTTCTGACTGACAGCATAGTTTGCAGCCTTTAAAAATATTCATATGCAGTAGTCAAAACATAGCATGCTTGCAGCCCCTTGGAATCTTAATTCCGAGTCCGTCTAACTTCCTGTCAAAACTTACGGAGTAAGCAGTAATCGGAAAGATCTACTGTGAGAAAGAGTGAGTTTTGCAGGATCCAATGAGACAAAAGAAGAGAGGTTTATCTTCTGATTTTCCAGAGCAGAATTGCAAAACAAACAATGCAGCCTCAAAGCAACAAATCTGAATTGGTCACGGTATAGCTCAATGGAGAATAAATACACTCTGAAAAGAAAATGAGAGATGGAAGAAAGACTTGACTGTAATTTACATTTGTTAATATGGAAATTATGAAAATAAGTAAATGCCTATAGAAAGACATAACTAGAATTCACCCAGATTTACAGTTTGAATTTGATTCTGTCATTCCTTCTTATATATAATCCAACAGAGCTCAAGCTGCCTAAAAAGCACCATTATTACAGTAATACAGAAGTTTACGCCTAGTCATGAATCTTAACTCTGCCAGTGAATGGTATACCAACAGTAAATGGGCCAAGAACACAGACTTCCTCTACCTTAACTATTAACCATACCTTCAAGCAAGTATCTCTTGAGTAAAGCTTTGTATTCTGCAGGCATTATTACCAGCTCTTTCCAAACCTTTGCTTGCAAGTCAGCTATAAATGACATTGAGAGTTTGCAACTGTTCCCCTTGAGATCAGTGGTGAAATTTGCTTAAACTTTGCTGCCTCTAGGAGTGTAACGGTATGTGGGAGCACTTCGAAATGGCTAGAACAATATAGCAGCTTATGACTCCCACTACACACCTTTGGAGAGGTAAACTGAAGTCTCTGGTCGGGTCCTGGGTAAAAAGTGAAATCCAAACCCACCTCATTCCAGAGATCACCAAATCAAGACACGGTCACTTAAAATGTTCATGTGCACAGAGAGGTGGGCAGGCCTGGAGACAGCAAAGTCGCAAGTCACCATGCCTGTCTGGACAAGAGACTAGACAGATTTGTTCAAAACCAGCTTGTACTATGCCTAAGAGTAACTAATTCTCTCCTTGTGTTCATTACATTCGCTCTCCTCTTTATGTGAAAATGATCATTCTGACCTGCAGAAAAATGTTTAATTATTACTCAGTTTCATGGTCACAGCATTAAGTTTTTTCAAAGACGTCTTACAAACTGAGAACAAAAAAAAAGAAAAAGCCCTGTTACCTAAGAGCCTATTGAAATTCTTTAAGTCTCTGGGCATGCATTATGTATTCACCAAGTTTGCTGCTGGTGATGTAAGTTAGAAATTCTCCTGCTGGTTTTGATTACAGCTGCAGAGTCACAGATTTGAACAGCAGTAGACAATCATTTTTCTGAGCCTGCACATAAATATAAAACGTTTCCTTTTTCCTTATCACATAAACCTTCCACTATGATTACTTCAAAATGAATTCCTGTTTTCTTCAGATTTTCTCCACTTATCGTTTTACAATTAACAAAATGTATTCCATCCAACAAAGCTCTGTTATTTGCATATTCAAAGGTCACCATACAGGTTAAAGTTATTTAACTATGAAAGAGATGATAATTTCACAATCTTTTTACATGCAGATAAAATACAAAATTACCTCTGGGTTTTTAATTTGCACATTTACAGACACATGATAAAGAGTTTTACGATAATGGTATAAGCAGCATAACGAACTTCAAATTAGGCTGTGACAGCTCTTCCCTCTAGTCTTTGCATTGTCATTTTATTATTTAAAACACTGTCATCTCTTTAAGGGAGCAACAAAGAATTTTACTTACTACACCCATACTTTGGAACCAAAATGGCAGCTTCTCCCTAGACTGCTGCTGCAGCGTGTCAGCTCGCACACATGCACTACTTGGCATGCACGCGCTCTTTGCCAAGCAGGGTGGGAAAGATAGAATCAGATAGACTTAGATCAACAGAACATCAGGTTTTATGGGTGTCCCCAGCACTGAACAGTCCAGATCATCAGATTAGAGCAGGGATAAATGGCAAAGAAAAGTCCTATATATTGCTATAGCACCCTTGTGAGGTTTTTTACTTTATTTCATATTGCCTTTGTACAAACACAATAGAAATCTTTCTGGATGTGAAACCTAAATTATTCCTGGAAAAAGCAACGCTCACTGTATTTCCTATGAAACAGTAACAAAGTGAAATACTGCCCTATGTCTAAGAAGTTCTTGGCATACCTCACAGCAAATTAGATGCTTTGGCATGACACTTCACCCACCTCAGGTAAACCAATGCAACTGAGCTAATTATGAGTCCAATCCATTCCAAAGTTACTCTTTTCTCAGTTAGCACCGTGGCCACAAACCAATCCAACCTCTCAGAATGAACAGGCAGAGGATAAACATTTCTTAATATTATGAACTACTCCAAAGTTGGTTGCTGTGACCACTTACTATTTGTGTTGAAAGCCAGCCATGTCGAAGTCTATATTTTGGTTTTTGTTCCCAACTGTCTGCACTTTTAAACCGGAGAGTAATTGACTGCAACAAAGCAATTTCTGTATTTTTAGATGTCTAATCAAAGCCTGCTACTGCAACTTGAAAAGTCCTAGAGACACAAGCACTAAAAAATATAAAAATTATGTGAATTTCATGAAAAATAAGATCCTAGAAACCTCCAGAAATTGACATTTCTTATTGAAAATCACAGGTAATTTTACGTCTCAGGTGACTGCAATAGAATGCAGACATTTCTGGTCATATCCGATGTAACAATAATGGACACTGATGGTAAATCTTTTACAAATGAAAAAATTTTGAAGGGTGTAATCAGTAGGTTGCACAAAACAACAGACAATTTACTTCTCTCTCAAGCACTCTGAGCAGAAAAGAAAGATCAGAGGCATATGTAGGCAAAGGAACGCTTCTTTGAAAGTCACAATAACATATGACTACAATGGGTCTAGAATAGCTGTTGAGCTGTTGTACTGTCAGACGTTTTACCCTCCTTGACATGTGTCTTCCTCGTCTTCACTTGCTATGAATCCCATCTGGCTTGGAACTTGGACAGTTCAACAGGTTATGCAGTGAAAGCAACCGCCTTTTACCCTATCCTGAGACACCTAAAAAAGATCTCTGCATCTTCTCAGATTAATCTCATTTTATTTTTGTCTCGGTTGTAGATTGGTTTATAGAGGGAGGAGATGAGGAGACAAATGCAAGTCACAAAGAATAGTATCCTAATTGTACAGACTACAGTTATAAGCTGTTCCCCCCATAGTAACTGCCCCCTCCAAAAAAAGAAGATTCAAACTAATAATACAAAACACACAATCTTAGAATTAGAATGCAATTTTTCAAGACTTCTACTACAGGAAGTACAACCACATTCCTTCATGGCTGGACGTGAGAAACCCAATGACAATATTACAATAGCAAAACCAAATGCCATCCATTTAAAGGACTTGAAAAGACATAGAAAGACATGAAGAATTTAGAAGTCTAGTACACCTAAGACTGCGTAAGAAGAAGTGACTTAGGATTGACTGAAGTGGAAGTCTTAAGATGAACTAAAACTTTTTAGAAGTTGATAAAAATGAGAAACTTGGTAAATTGCATTTGTCTTCCTGATTTCATCTGGAAGTGGTTGTGTGAGAAGCAATACAAAAGACTGCCATTTTTATTTCATGTCAAATAAGGCTACAGATCATGTTTGGGAGAACTGGAAGTCTTGGGGCAAGATGAAATTGCCATTGTAGTCCGAAAGAGAACTGCATGTATTTTACAGGTGAGAAGCTTCCTTGGATTGACCCTTTATGGAGCTTGATACAACACTGACGCTGAAACTAACAACGTTAAAATGTCTGAATTTTAAAAAAAACCTTTTTGTCCTTCTGTTACTATTACATGTAGGACAGAATTCAAAGTCTAACTAAATTCTTGTGCATGCAATGTACAGGAACCATGGAACTACCAAGTTGCTTTCAGCAATTCATCCTGAAATCCTGTCTTTAGTTAGTGCTTTACTGCAGAAAGCACCTTGAAGCCAAAATCTAGCCATTGATGTAGTGGAAGAGTAGTGAAGAGTGGTTTCCTATCAACGGACATTTTGAAGCATGAGAGTTCACATAGCTTAAGGAGTTAGAAGTGTTATTGGTCATAAAATTATTCAGCCCTTTTAAACTATCCAGCTACAGTATCAATCTTGGTAACCTTCCTTGACGATGAATTAAACAGACTTACCAGACACTGAATAAAAGTAGTATTTCCTTTTACTGGATCCACATTTGTTCTATTTAATAACATCAAGTTCACATACTGTAAGAAAGAATGTAGGAGGATCTTGTTTTCACTATGCATTTGTGACCTTGATGTAGATTTATTTTAATTCAACAAATTCTTTGTCCTACTTCCTTGCTGTCCTGCCCAACTGTGTGCCTCTTCAGATTAAATAAAATAATAATAATATTTTAAAAAAAATTGCAGGAGGCACAGAAGTTGACACTTAGTCTTCTCCCAGGATACCTGCTGTCTTGGTACCCTTGCCTCCATTCTGAGATATGAGAGGCTCTTCGAATTACGCTATAACATGAGCTGTATGCCGGGGTGGTGGAATAAAAAAGACCCACTCTTCTTCAGACTGTTTACCAGCCTATGCTGAGGAGTAATCAAGGCTACTGGATGGAACTGGAAGAAATTCTTTTAATAGTCAATTTGACAGAGAAATTAAAGTTTCAGGCCAACACTCCAGAAATTCATGCCAAATTCAGAAAAAAATTGGCTTTAGAAAAAGGAAAAAAGAACACACAAGAAAACAAGACTTGTGTGATCATACGGTGCAAATTTTTGCGTGCCTGTCCATCGCTGCCACCATTTTCTCCCCCTAATAACTTGGACACCCAGTAGCCAATGTTAATTAAACCTGGCACAGCAACAGCAATTTAACAGAAAGATTCCTACAAGTTTCATGAAAACAAACAGCAAGCTAAGGGAGGGAGATCCTATTAGCTCACACACTGAGGGGAAACCTCCAACACGAGCTCTGCTGGTAGGTACCAACAGCTCCATATTAGCAAGAGCAGTTGCATATGCTTTTATTACAACTCACAGCATGTTCGACACCTAGGCATCAAAACCCAAAGCAATGAGTCCTATGAGTTCTACCACTTTCAAGATGGAAATCAACACACAGAAAAAGAAAGCCAGCTCTTCCAACAGGTCCACTACCAAATGGCTAAGCTCCACGTGGGGGAGGATGAAGAGACTCCCAGCTCCTCACTGTCTGAAGTAGCCAGGTAGCCTGCATATCTAGGGGATGATGAAAGAAAGTCATTTTCATCATTGCTTTAACTTAAAAGTCAGAAGGAAAATTCTTATCCCACCTGCATTCGGGATCAGCCAAAGAGGAGGAGTGACTCAGAGGTGTCTCATTGTCACAGAATCTCCGTGGAGCCCCAGCTCATGTGTTAACACTTTGCTCAGGTCTCTGCTTCAAGCCACTCCATCACCCAACAGCTGGTCCAGATCAGGTACTACCTGAACACCAAACCACAGCACATTTTCCAGCAAAGAAAATGGACATTTTATTCTTTTAATGCATAGAAGTAGTTTTCTCTCTGTATCTTGTAAGTAGCTCTGAATTTCAGCTGTTTTCACATTTATTTTAATCCTCTGCTTTCAGGTCATTTGATGAATCTTAGGGAGATTTTGGAACAACTTTACAAACTTATTTTTTCTCTTTTAATAAAGCCACTCTTCTTTTTTATCATACCTTCACTTGAACATTTTTATGAATACAATAAAAAGACCAAAGAACCCCATATTTAAATGCTCTGCTTGTGTTACAGAACTGTACCCTCACCTTTCTTAACCTGACTGCATATCAGTGCCACAGAGATGCAGGATGCAGGAGGGCATGAGGCGTTAGCTTAGCACAGGCTCAGTTAGACCCTGAGGTCTCAGGGCATGGCTGTATGCAGAGACTCACCCCTTGGCAAGGAACCAAAAGGCAAAAACTGCTGCCAGTTGCACTCAAAGGCAAGTTTCCCAGAAAAACATCATCCAGAATTGGAAAGAAGGTAAAAAGATCTTGGCCAAAGGCAGCGTTCCTTCATTCTAACAGGGAGAATGTGGTTGAAACTTCCTCCCATCTCTTCCCCCTTAGAACAGTGAGAGGTTTTCCATGTGCCCAGGACTGAAGTGATGGGAATATGGAGCCACTAAAAGGCTCCAGAGGTTAGCTATGGAAGAAGAAGGAAAGAGTACAAGGTAGAGCATTTTGTTTACAAATTTTACCAGCACTATTCCTTAGAGAGAGGGAGGAGTCTTTCTTTTTTGGAGTGTGGGTGGAAGAGCAAGTGGAAGGCATTGTGAGTCAGATCAGATCAAGATACTGCCAAGCCTTCCAGTAAGCTTTCTGAAGCCATGACATTGCAAATGACATTCCTCTTGGGCCTCAGTTTCCCAGCTGTAAAAAGACAACTTGTTTCATGGAAGCTGAAAGATGGCTGTTATTTAGTGTGGGCCCTTATAAATAAGCATCAAAGAGTGGGCGGTTCTGGACAAGACAACACTCTGTGAAAAGCAGAGATTATCATGTCTCAGTGGTGAGAATGTGTTATTTCTCAAGAACCATACCCACTGGGGCTTAAAACTCTCCCAAGCCTTAATTCCAGCTGAGTATGAAAGTCTGACATTTCAAAGATTCCCGTGGACACAAAACATTCTTAAAAGTAACTTTATAATGTCGCAAAACATTAATTCTGAATTTATTTTTTTAATGTGGGGGAAAAGAGGATGTGTTTGTCCATCTCCGGGGATTCCCTTTGCTGCTCTATACTAGGAGCAACTCAGGACATTTGGGCATATAAGGAACTTTTTATCTCCTTTCCCATGCTGTGGTTCGAATAGCCTAGAAGTCCTCAGAGTCCTCACTTTGCTGAGGCTCTCAGAGTATTCAGTACAAAGACAAGATCATGATCCCTGGTTGTGAGGCTCCTTAGAGCAAGGATATCAAACCACCAGAAGGTTTCCAGTAGCACAAGCAAGCCAGCTGGTACATAGCGTTTTGTCCAGACACCTGGCATTTTGGTCCAAGTTTCCTGAAACCCAAATAATTTCCATGAAACATTCATCTGTGAGTAAATTTATACTGTCTGATGAAATCAATTTAACTGAGAAAAAGCTTACTATTGATTCCCATTCATCCCTCTGTGGAGAAGGGAATTGGACCATAAAAATGTCTGTGCTAACATTACAGCAGGAGGCTCAGGTGAAAAGAGTGGGGACATGGCGGGGGCACTGATGTAACAGTCTTTACTCTGGGGGTTAGGAGAAGCCCCATGCTCTCCAGGTGGAAATATTTCTAGGTGTACCTTACGTAAATCCATCCGCTTTGTCTCTCCTGCACCTCATGTTATATGTCCAAAAGAAGACAGACTGGCCAAAGGAGCCAAAATACCATTTAGGACAATCAACAGTGTTACCACAGGCTTTGAAGGGAAGTTGTTTCATGAAAGCTGCCATAAACTTAACTTCCTACCCAGCTTGGTAGCTACTAAAATGTGGTTGTCAGCAAATGGCCTAAACTGAATGGAACAAATAAGCAGAATTTAGAATTGAAAGGCGTTAGTTTACTAATTATGCACAAAACATTGATGTTCCAAAAACCAAACACACAAAATTAAGTCTCAGATCTCCTGAATAGTACTGAAGGCTTCATTGCCTAAGCACAGTTATAGGCTCTAAGATGTGTATTGAGTTTCAGACTTTGGCAGTATTTTCCAAGGCTCTTGGGAAATACACTTACCATGTTCTGATCCACACCCTGTTGATTGTTACTGCTGTTTTATATGGTACAGATTAACCAAACTGACAACAGATCAACGTTAACAGGAAAGGTTGATTTTGAAACTGCAGCAAGTCATCTTCTAAATGTAAAATGATTATGTCTAACATTAATCCATTAGTATCCTTAGCACATTAAACAAGAACAGTAGAAGTTGTTCTAATTTTTATTATCTTTCCTTCTTTTTCTTTTTCAAACTACCAGCACAAATTTCAGAAGATACAAACTCTTAGAAAAGTGTAAATCAAGAGTGATTTAAACACAAAAGTAATTTGGCAGTATTGCATCACTTGATACCTGCATTCACATCACTAGTTGATAGAATCTTCCTTTCAACTTCTAGACAATTAATGTATTATGTTCTGAAAAAAAATTGTAATTTTTATTGTATATAAACTAACCTTCATGTACAATCCCTGAAAAAGCATTAATTATCCAAGAGCTTTCAGGGATAAGACAAATCAGAAAGTTCTATCTCTTTTTTGAATTCTTGTTTATTTTCCACCATGCCATAGGTCACACTTGGCTATATACACTTGAATTCTCCTTTAAGCAAAAGCATCTCTTTAAGGCATGCCGCATGACCAAACTGTCAGAAGAGCATACTGATGACTAGCAATCATTGTGTGCTATCATTTTTCCCACAAAAATAAGTAGGAGCAAAGGTTGTTTCTTGTATTTGAAGCTGATAATATCTAATGAACATCCTCAGCAACAGGCACCGATAACCACAATCTTTGCTACAGAATAAAATTCTACATCAAGAGAGCCCAAGGAAAGCACATCATTTCTTTCTTCATAAACCAGTATGTGCTAGATAAAAATAATAAAAAAAGGCGTTTTAAAACTTTGCTTTCAGATCCTGCATTTTGCCTTGACAATGGAGCCTTCTGAAGGGAAATTTCTGGAGTGAATGTGGCTGAAATTAGCCCACTGAAATGAGTACTTGAAACCTATTTGTCACTTAGGGGTTCAGATCCCATCAGTACCTGCTGTAGTCACTCTGGAATGATCTCATCATTAAAGATTAAACTCTTGCTATGACAGCATATCATCTCCTAGATTCAGTTTGAGTATTCCTTTGCAGCTGATATGCCTTTTCTTAGGTTGAATTAATTCTCCTACGTGGGGCAATGCTGCTTGGTAATGGTATTCAAGAACAATCTATATGTATTGGGTTTCAGCCCTGGGCTAACTCCTTTCCAGCTGCACCTTTGATGCACAACAGGACCACACCAGCAACCCTTCCAGAAACTTCCTCTGTGGTTCCCCTGGATGATCCTTTGGTTTCCAGTCCTACTTCATCTTTCACCATTTAGATTGACAAATTGATTCTCCGATAAGTGATACATAGCATTCATGGACATCTGTTCCTTCAGTACTCTTGATGGCACACACCTTGCTGTACTGGTTTTGGCTGGGATAGAGTTAATTTTTTTCACAGCAGTCCATAAGGTGCTATGTTTTGGATTTGTGACTAAAATAGTGTTGATAACACACTGAAGATTTTGTTATTGCTGAACAGTGCTTACACAGTGTCGAGGCCTTTTCTGTTTCTCATGCTGCCCCACCAGCAAGTAGGCTGGGGGGGCAAAAGAAGTTGGGAGGGGACACAGCTGGGACAGCTGACCCCAACTGACCAAAGGGGTGTTCCATCTCGTATGACGTCATGCTCAGCATAGAAAGCTGGGGGAAGAAGGAGGAAGGGGGGGACGTTCGGAGTGATGGTGATTGTCTTCCCAAGTAACTGTTGCACATGATGGAGCCCTGCTTTCCCAGGGATGGCTGAACACCTGCCTGCCCATGGGAAGTAGTGAATGAATTCCTTGTTTTGCTTTGCCTGTGTGCACGGTTTTTGCTTTACCTATTAAACTGTCTTTATTTCAATGCACAAGTTTTCTCACTTTTATCCTTCTGATTCTCTCCCCCATCCCACTAGGGGACAGTGAGCGAGCAGCTGTGTGGGGTTAACCCACATTTGCTATAGTGCCCTGGACTGTTGTTCAAAAGCACTTACCTCAGTGATCTTCTTTGATAGCATCTTACTACTCCTGTCCTATTGACATTTCTAGAACACTCCATGAACCTAGTCAGAGGAAAATTTGGGTTCATTTCAGTATTTAGAAAATGAACTTTGGGGGGGGGTTGTGTTTTGGGGGTTTGTTTGTTTGTTTGTTTGTTTTTTATATCATTGGTATAAAAATCATAAATAAAAGGCTTCCTTGGTGAAGAAAGTATTTCCCAAATGTACTAGCTGTGCCTTCTCACTACCTAAATAATGGGTAAACAGGGGAGGTGATTTCTTGAACTCTTATTCTACCACATCGGTTGCCTGAGCACATTCTGTACTCAATACTTTATCATGGAAGAGCAAGCTCAAAGGAGAGAGGAAGGAAAGGAGTGGTTTTTTGCCATAAAACCAGATCTTTTTGAAAGAGATATAAATATCTGTAGTGACTTGTTTTGCAGAATAAAGATGAGACTCATCTGTCTAGTACTGTTAAATCAGCAACAGGTTTAGATGTCTGCTATACTGAAAGAGAACAGAAATGTATCCAATGTCAAGGCTGAGTGCACTTCCACACAAAAAGAAGGCAATATATTCCTCCTTGGGAAAGATTGCAGTTCACAGACTAAGGCCAGCACTACCCCATTCTAAGCTGAAATGACTTTGCTGCCCACTGAGAAACTGTTCCTCTTCCCTTTGTGTAAATGAAAGCTTTAAAGAAAACTCTAAAAAAGAAAATCTAGACTGAACTTCATTGGTTCTATGTCCTGAACTGTAGCAATATCGTTATAAAAACAAAAACTGGCTCTAGTAGTACAAAATACAAAGAAACTTCAATCCAGTAGAAATTACTATAATAAGAATTTGTCTTAAAATATATTCCCAAGGATGTTTCAACGAGATACTACAATGACCACCTCCCACGGTTTAACAAAGCTTCAGAACAGCCAAAAGAAAAAAAAAATCTCTTCAAATAAAGCAATAAAAAGGGGAAACAGAAGCAAAGTAAATATTAATCCTGGTTAGAATGGACTGTTACGTGTTCCGTTAGGCACAGCTAGTAAACAACCATTGAGCAAAGTTACACCATGTATAGAACCATGTTGGCTCTGCCTCTTGCCAGCAGGATGATGTGTGCCATAGCTTATTTGTGTACAAATCATCATCAAATAAAAGAACACGGCAACTCCACCCTGCAAAAAATCAGGACAGCAATAACCCATGCTGCCTCTTCGATATCCAACAGAAGTGTCATCCTGTTACTCTCAGGAGAGCAGCTTCCTTCGTCTAAACAATGCCATGTTTGATCTCTCTTTTCTTTCTCCTGGGTCTTTTTGATTTGCCAGCTGCGAATCAGACTCCAAGCTGACTCTCAGGGTTAGGAGTCTCTCTCTTACCAAAAGGGCTGGTTGCCCTTCTCGATTCTCAAACAGCTCATATATCCTCTTACATACCTTAGTCTGTCCTAGAATGATAACTTCATATTTACTTCTTAGTGGAAAATCACGTGCCATGCATCTCTAAGCATTAATGCACCAACCACCTGGGTCCTGCCTTTCTCTCAGCATGGCAGGGGTAAGTGCTGTAGGGCTTCCTGTACAGCTTCTCATGAGAACAATCTAGTCAGCTAGGAAGAAAGTAACCAAAATGGGGACACAGACTAAGGATGTTTTCCTGGACAGTGAGGGAATCCATAATCCAACACAAGGCAAGTGTTTCTGGAGAAAATGAACTCCTTTGCTCTTACTAAAAATGAACTCCTTTGCTCTTACTACACCTGCAGGAATTCATCACTGAATTTATTTTTTCCTACTGGAGGAGTAGTTCTGTGCCATCTTGGCCATGAAACAGTGAGGCGAAACTTAGAAGAGGCTGAAATCTCATTGTGAGTAAGACCTGGGAGTCACTATGTTCTGGCAAAATGATTTTATGTAGGCAAAATTATAGACTTCACTGTAGGATAGGACTTCTGACTTGGTCAGCCTCATCTGGAGACAGATTTCATGCTGTTGTACGGCTTGGAAGACTATAGCAATTTATAGCACAGTAACACTCCCATATTGCTTATAGCAGATGTGGCTATGTTGACACACAGTTTCAGTGTTTGTTTTCTTAACATTTTCATTATATTTTGCCAATATTTTATTTTGGAAGTAAAAATATTACTTAAATGGATCTTCCCCACACTTTGCATTGCTTGTTGCTTTAAAAAGAAACTCATCAGACAGTTTGTGTTAAAGGATTTTCATAGCCCTTTCTTGGACTAAAATGAAAATTCACTTCAGGAAATCAGAGTAGAGAGATATTCCTGCTGGAGCTAGAACTGATGAGGTTTCGAGGTCTAATGCATTTGAGAAAAGCCCAGGTGTAGTAAACAGCATAGTGTGATTAAGACTGGACAGGTGCTACCACAAGAATAAAGGCTACAGCACATCTAGCAATGATTGAGGGCAGTTTATGTTTTGATTCAGTAAGTTATTAATATGACTCATCCGTATGTTACCAAATATCACACCCAGCAAGTGAAAATTGAAACATATGCCTGTGAGATATAAAAGGGAGCTTTTAAGAGAGGTCTTGGCAGAATGGGTGGGAGGGAGGGGTAAGAGCAGGAGGAAAAGAATCAGGCTTTTCTTGCTGTTTGCTTCATCAGGTTAAATGAATCCATTAAAATTTTCAGGTAAAGGAAATCAGGCAACTCCCAGCCTTTTTTTTTTTTTTTTTTTTTTTTTTTTGGGTAGCCTACTTTCTAGCCCCTAACAAAGAACAAGATGAGGATGGAAAGACAATGTATGGAGACACTATAGCACTGCGCAGAAAATAAGCATCTCCTGAGGCACTCTGAGATGTTTCTGATCCCTCCAATTCCCCATTCCTTCTGCCTTTCCCTAATCCCAGTGCTACCTCAGGGCCCATGCAAGGGCAGAGGAGCAGGCATGGGTATAAAAAGGGAGGCTTTTTGAGTTTGCCCTTGAGCTTAGACAGATACTTATTACAGTTTCTTAACCGTTTCACATAAGAAGAATTCACCAAGCTAGTGGGAAATTATACAGGGAAATTAGATTCCTTTCTGCGTCTCTTTCTCCAGTTATTTTCAGGAAGAACACCACTAGATGGCACTGGGAACTGTGACCACCCTGTATGGAGCACTTCTGCTGTAGCACTGACCTGTGAGGGCAGGCAGCGGGAGTGCCGCAAGGGCTGCTGATTAGCTTGCTACCCTGGTTGGAACACAGCAGCAGAGAAGGCAGGGCAGGGTGAAGAGCACAACACATTGCTCCTACCAACAGTCTCATGATAGTAGTAGTAGTTCTTCATATCGTAATAAAACTGAATGATCAGTGTTTTACTGCTCTTCAAACCACAGTCAAAATTGTATCAGCTATCTGGCATAATGGCTCCACATGCTATTAAAGTAATGATAAAATAATCAGGGACTAATGTTACTATTCACATCATCAGCAACATCGTTTTCAGTTCTTTCAGATTCTGGGCGTGGGGAGGAACACTGAGTTGGTAACGTATTCTTTATCCTAGCCTCACTAACAGGGCTGACAAAAAAGACAGAGCAATTGTATTTTGCATAAGGTTATAGTTCCTAGAGGACAAACAAACCTTCTGTGAAATTGCATAAAAATACATTGACCCAGGGACTCCCATGATCATATGTACGCTCTACATATACATAATTAATATAACTGAGAGATCATCAGCATGTATACCAAGTTTGTGATCCTAGTTGTCAGTATACAGTATTTTTACATCAAATCATGTAATATTTGAGATACCATACACCACGTGTCTAAAATAAAATCCTGCCAACACACACAAAAGAATGCATTCATCATCCTAAATCCAATATATAAAACATATGCTACTTGTAGAGCATTCACATATGTTAGATATCTTCCCCTCCCCTTCTCTCTGTGTGAGAAACTGGCACAATTGCTGTCTCTAAGCAGAAGATCTTCATGTGAACATGCAGTCCTGCAGCCAGTTCCACATTGGTGAAGACCCATTAATTTCAGTTGGATTCATTCACCCCCAGAAGCAGGGCAACACCCTGAGAGGGGTTGCTTTAATGCTGCTCAGTACCTTGACTTAGTCAGGCTGGGACTCAGAAGGACCTCTCTCAGCCTAACCTCTCAAGGCACTCTGCCTTGAATGTACCTGGAGCTCTGAGCAGAACCTAGAAGCAAAGAAACCAAGCAGTGGGTTTGCCAGAGATAAGCAGAAACATCCGAGCTCAACAAGAGAAAAAATATTTGATCCTTATGGCTCTGCTTCCCCACTAAAAAGTCAGTCTCTGTGTGAAAGAAATACTTATTTACATGTTAAAATGAGCTTAGGTACTTGTGCCACCTCAGTGCTTGCTGCCTATTCAACATTCAGACGACTTCCTAGGTCCCAGTGGGCCAATGACCTCCAGCACCTAACACATATTTCTATTCCTTATTTTCACGTGCACCTTCTAGAGAAATCTTTTTACTAAGAATTTATGATATACTAGTCATCTTCTCTCATTGGCCCACAGCCAACAGGACAATTGACCCTCTCTGTACCCATGAAGATTACTTTAAGGAAAACTGGGCCTCGTGATGCTCACAAGCTCCCTCCAGCCCAGCTTCAATTCCATTAATACACACTGCACTCCGTTTTCTTCCTTCAACTGTTTCCTGGTGAAAGATGAAAGACTAGCAATTCATGTATTGCACCTCCCCATCTCAAATCAGCTCAGCAGGACGGTCACTGAAAAACTTGACATGCAGGTCACAAACAGTAAAGGAGATTGTGGTTTTTCTAGGAGTTCGAGGAAATCTGATGTGGAAGCTGTGTCCTCTATAAAGACAATTTTCTAAGTAGAAATATTTCTTGGGTGTGAGGCCCAATTATTCAGTTCAGTCTCATCACACACAGTGGCAATCCCAGGAGGTAATTTTTTAATCAGTCCATGATGCTCAGAAGCAAAGTCAGACACCCAAAAGTTAAGCAACCAGATGTATTTTAAGAGACTGTGAAAAGTTCCTTTGGAATTTAATCACAGACTCAGGGTAATGAAAAGAAGTCATTTCCCATAGGCTGCTATTCAGAATTCTCTTAAGCATCAGCCAAGATGTTACACCCATGTCACAGGTCTAATCGTTTGCAACAGCAAGCAATTCCTGAGCAGGCAACAATGCAGTTGGGACATGCAGACAATCTCTCTGAGAAGAGACCGATGCAAGCCTAAGTTCGTTGTTCCAAAGGTTACCAGAGATCTACAAAGCAATACATGAGAAGCCATTCCACAGACACATAAAGGTAAGGTCCAGTCTGGTAGGCTGGTGGACACAGATCCTTGACAAGCCACACAGAGAAGTGAAAGACTTTTGGAAACAAAATTTATTTTTTCCTGACTGCTAAAATACTTTGTTTCAACATCTGACTTATCCCTCCTGCTTTGAGAGGAAAAGACAGAACCATTCCCTGAGCATTACCAGTATTCCCAAGATCTAATGATCCCAAAATTGAACTTTTTGGCAAGTTAGTTCTTCTACAGAGGAGGCAAAAAATAATCCAGCTCCACATCTCCACTGCAGCAACCTAACTCTGTCACAGCAGTACTCAGAATAATTGACCAACTCTGATCAGGGTAAAAATTCTGTTGCACCCTTGAAGCATAACTCCTTCTAATACTGACTTGAATCAATTTCTGTTTGAAATATTCATCTTCTATTTTTAATTATTAGGAATATTAAAACTGAAATTTTAAAAGATGCATTAGTGCCTTTCTGAATGCAATTGACACAGACATAAATCTACCACTGGTATACAATGTACTAGATCTTCGCTACTTCAAAGATCCATCATAAAACAAAACAAAATCAACAAACACACTCCAGCTGGTGTCTGTAAATCTGGCCAGTAGAAGTATTTGGACAGCTCTTCCATAGGTCCTGGCTGACTTCCCACACGTCCCGATTAAGCCAGACATCATTCAGAATTCCCCAAACCCAGAAAGCAGCAAACGAAAAACCAGATAATGTCTATCCCCAAAGGTGTTTGGCTAGCTTTCTAGTTGCTAAGTAGGCAATGAGATGTAAGTCCTCCAACTGTGGATTACAGCAAAGGTGAATCCAAGCTAGCTTAACAGAATGGCTGACTTCACAGTTTCGGCTTTGCAGGACTTCGTATAAATTAGGAACCCTTTCAGCCTACTGCCTGATTGGCAGTTCCTTCAGATTATGAACATTTTTATATAGATCTCTTTTAAAAAGTAGACTTTCCTCTGTCTTGTCATTAGCTGCAATCTCATCGATATTCATACCATTATGGAAGAAAGGTGTACACAACCAAATTTTTTTTTTATGCAGACAGCTAATCCACAAGGAATAGCAGATAGATGATTGTCTCCTTTCTCAGTTGTTCTGAGATTTATGCTCGTCATTTACAAGGATTACAACAACCTGAAAAACAACTTTCTTTTATCTTTGGAGATGGTTCCTAGCCCAAAGACACCCAAAACAATGCTTCAAAGCAAGAGTTGACTTTTGCTTTGTCAAATGGTAGCATCTGTTCTCATTCCCATTTACTAGAAGGCAGTACATTCACAGAATTTCATTCCAACTTAACTCCAAAGTTCCTCAGCACTAAAGGAAACACAAAGTCCATCCATATCCAGCTTGCTACACACTATGAATTCTTATGAGCAGGAGCAGGAAGGGAGAATTCTTGTACAACAGCTACATTATTGGAAGACTGAGTGTATGAAGAAACAAACACCTCGTCTATGCAGACGTCTCAGGACAGACCAATGATTATTGAGTCGCTGAAAATAAACACAGCTGACTTCAGCCTCAAAGATTTCCCCATATGTTACTGGATTTCTACCCTCTTTCTTCTGTACCTTTAAAAACTGATTTCTCTGAAAGACGTGCATGCTAGAAATAGATTCCTCACTTTTAATCCTGAAAGACTTGAGAGTTTAACAAGACCAGGAAATTTCATAAGAGAAAGACTTCCTCTTTTCAGAGAAGAAAGATTTTTGACATTTTTAACATGTTTATGTTACAGAAGTCGGGCAGCCTCTGGCTTCCTGGTACCAGTAAGAACAGCTAGAATGAAATAACTATGAGACTGAGAGCCCAGTTTCAGTACCCAGCCAATCCACTTGCTTCGATTAACATTAGTACCATCCATGGATACACAGAAGAGAGTAAAAATTCTGTAGCTCTCTTAAGAGATGGAAAACGCTGCACAAATATTGATTTCCCTCTTCCTCCCTATGCCTTAGATCATTAAATATTAACACTGCCAATACATTAATGGTCTAAACTTTCACATCAAGCGGCAACTTAAATAATTCATTTGAGAGAAAAGAAGATAAACATCTAATGTGTTAATTGCTTGAATGAGTAGAGCAGATGGTAGGAATCAGCACGATTGCATGGAAGCCATTATTGGATCCAGAATCATCCCCACAGTCAAGAATGAGCTCTGCTTGCTCTTTGCTCCCCTTTCCAGTCAGGTTCCCCAGCCTAGATTTCTGTTCGTTGTAGACAGGCAGCAGGGGAAGGGGGATGGGGGAATGTATTTAAGGCAACAACGTCTGCCACCAAGGGGAGGAAGAAAGAAGTAGATTCCCAAGAAATCCTCTGGCTTAAGAGAAGGCCAGGCAACTAAGGATCAGGGAATGTAACTACATGAAGAACTTTCAGTGGAGATTTAGTAAAACTGCATTGATTTCCTGTGATGGGTTAGAAAGCACTGTGAAACCACATCTTGACAAACCTTTGATTGAATAAGCAGGTTTACATTTTGTTAATAGGGAGAGAGTGCAGGAACTTTAAGCATCTTGGAAGACTGCAGCCAAGATATTACCCTAACGCTATTTTCCCGTACTTTAGGTACAGATGGTTTTAATATGTAAGCATTAACACTCTGCCTTTCTAATTATGCAGGCCTAGACTCTTACATCATGTTTAAGAGGTCATAAATTTAGTGTAATAAATCTGAGCTAAAACATTTAACGCAAAGTGTGTTCAGCACTACTTAGAAATTACTTTTAAATTCCACATTTGCAGGGCTCATATATTTCCACAAGATTTTGAGAACATCAAATTCTTTCTTCTATGAAAAAGCCACATTGTGGGTTTTTCATGCCTAGAGAATACTCTCAAGAAGGTTTGAACATTCAAGGGTGAATGTTCAAAACAGTATTAGAAAATCATGTGAGATTAATTACCGTCTCTCTTCTTTTCCCATGAAATCAATTCTGCCTGTATCCAAGCTGTTGGAGAAACCTCAGTTGCAAGCTTTGAATTGTAGTTTACCAGTGATCTCTGCAATGTAAGGCAAGTAAACATCCACATTTCCTTATGCCTTTGGCTTTCTTGGCCTGTATGTGCAAGCTGACTAAAACAGAGAAGAACATCAGCTGCTGCAGTGTTTCCGAAAAAGATGAGCTCAGGGGTTCAACCTAAAGATGTTCACCTAACTTATGAAGGCAAATTATTTAGCAGAAAACTGAAATGGGACATTGGCTTGAAGTGTTCTGGAGAAAGTCTGGAGTGTGAAAAGATTTGTTGATCATATCTCAGCTGCCAACACATCTCCAAGCTGATAAAGAGGGAGGGAAAACAACTTTTCGAAGATGCTTCGTTACTGTAAATCACCTTTCTTTCATGAGGTTTAAGAGACTCCTGAACAATCTTTAAGGTTGGCTGACTCTCCATATCTTTGCTTGGTTTCTTCTGACTGAACAACAAAATGAATTAGAGTCTTCAAGTGATTAATTACTCAAGTCCATATGATTTTTTTTGTTACTCGCTCATAACAATACCTCATATTGCATTTGTATAGACATATTGTATCCTTATATTTGATGTGTGACAGGAATTATTTTCTCATGAAAATAACACCTTGACAATCCTTAAGATACCAGCAGTACATCTTCTAAACCTACCACTAGATTGATGGATGAAAGAATATTATTTAGTGATTCATTCTTCTGCATTTACAGGATAGTTTATAGATGCCTCTACAGCAGTATTGGAAATTTATATTGACACTGACTGAGTAGCAAACACAAAGACAGCAAACAAGCCAGTCTCTGAATGAATTAAACCCATGAGCTTGCAGAAACAAGTACAGGTTTCAGCATAAGCTGAAATCAAATTGTGGATTGGTCGGTGTGCTGGGTATTTACTGCATCTTGTCCATTAGCTGTCTTTATGGCACATCTGGAATCTGCTCCAGGAAGATCTAGGCTGGACATTCACTTCCAAGCACTAGAAGAACATTCCTGCATTAGCAAGGGTAGATAGATGGAGGGAATTATTTACTAAGTCTTCAATACCGATTGATCACACATATATAGGAGAATCCAAAGGAGACAGCAAGTCACGCACAGGACCTTGCAAGAGCACTCCAGGTTGGTGTTAAAATGTTCAGCTAAGGAGAATACCTTTCCAGTCACCTGCTTCTTTGCCATATGGAGAAGATTATCTCAAGCCAGGACTGAAGGCAAGAACAAAACAGTGCGGAGGACTTGATGACCACATAGTATGTATTACAGCAAAGTTATTTTAGACAAGTTCTAGTCTGATTCTGTGGCCTAAGGGCTGCTAGCAGTCCCGTCAGCACTATCTTATCCCTGTTTCCTCTCTGCAGAATGAAGCTTGCAGCTTCCTTCCACACCCTCTTTGTTTTCAGTGTCCTGAGTTTGACTTCATAATTACTTCATGAGACTAAACTTATTCCACAGCAACAAGATACAGTTTTCTGTAGAGATTCCCAAAGGAAAACTTGAGGGTGTGTTTGCCTACAGTTATATAAATAGCCTGACCTATTTCAAATACCATTTTTCTGTTCTTCCAGGCACAAGTGCTCACACCTTCACTTGCGGAGTTTCACCACAAGATCCTCTCTGTGCTTTCAGGATTTGTTTTTTTAAAAGGCCAACAACAGCTTCCATAATAAGGCCTTTATCTTCCATGCTGGCAATGGCAAAACCCAACAAAATGTCACTGGTTTGGGATACAATCAGCTGTTCTGGTGAAGTTAACATATTCTTCTTATTCTGTCTTTGGAATGAGACTGATCCATAGGCAATCTTCTAAGATTAAGTCAAAATGGACTTTGGAAACAATAATTTTTATGCTGGAGCCTGCTCAGGCACACAGGAACTCAGATATGTAAGGTTTTACACACCTTTCAGCAAAATTGGAGCTGTAAATGTAGATTCTGCCACTTAAGAATATCACTTGTGTTTGTGGCATTCCTCAGAAGATTTCTAATTCTTAAATCAATTAAAAAGTGAAATAGGAATGTCCTTTCCTGATACGCATTTTCCTTGCTGCTAAATAAAGTTAAACTTAAGGTCTGCCCAAAGTAATTAACTCTCCTCAAGATGTGATTATAAAACCACTGGCAATAATTCTTTATTACTTTTCCCAGAACCAGCAACAATACCCGATTCACTGTTCCCTACACAATAGTAATTGCTTGGAAAATTAATATTCTTTAAGAGTGTTTGAATGATGGCTGCATCTGTTTCATAGCACACATGTAAATGTCTTTGGACACCTCAGGATCCTCTTGCCCAGTAAAGTTTACTTCAATAGCATGAACAGTAAAAAACAGAAGGCTTGGCTAGGGTTAAATCTCAGTCTTGTCTCTTCTTTTATATGCCTGAACTAAATAATTATTCTAAGGCTTTAATTATTGCATCAGCTTTTCAAGTGTAATTATTTTTACACATAAAGGAATGTTGACGTTGTTTAAAGGAAGACATAACCCATAAATCAAGAATGTCCTTTTAAACAAAACTGTTTCCAAGTAAACAAAGTAAAAAGGACTCCAAAATGAGCACCGAATACACTCAAAAGAATAGAAGGAAGCAAGAAAATATTCTAAATTTATGAAGGATGTAGCATCACATTTTGGGCTAAATATGCAAGGGATGTTCAATTGCAAGCAACAAAGTCACAGCCACTAAACAAGTTACCACCTGTCAGCAGAGCTGCTGTAACTGGCCTGATACCTCCTAGTCTGGAACAATTGCCCAGGTAAAGTCTCAGGCTCAGCTTAAACTGTCCTTAAGGCAGCACCATGTTCCAACTAGACTAATTTACTCTGTAGAGAAGGATGAATAAATCTAAACAGCGCTTTGTGCCATTTTGACTAGATTGTGTCTGACATCTAAATGAGACTGAGAATGCTCTATTTAGGTTGACAGTACAGTGAACTGAAATATGACCAGCTCCTAACTGCCCTGATACATCATCTAGAGAGCTGACATGCTTCACATGAGCCAGTGATTTATTCCCGTAAGTAAACAAGGCACATTAGAGCAGGACACAGTAACAATGAGCACTTGAAAACACAAGACCTTTGGATCCAGTCCAAGGGCCTACAATCATTTTCATTTAGCAATGCTCTCACATAGGAAAGTTAAGAATACACACCGGAACTAATTACGGAAGTCTTGACTATTGGGGGAAAAAATCCATTTTTGGAGGGGTATCTCCATCTGTACTGAAGTTTTTCTATAATATTGCTAACAATGAGAACAACAGCACCCTCCAATTGTGAAAAAGCACCAAAGCTGCTGATGAGAGGGAAGAACATCATACCTTTCTTTGATTTCTGATTAGAGATGTGCTGTGCAAAACATGTCTTTGCAGTAATATTTTGTCATTCCCAGTCTTTTTGAGCCTGTTAAATCTCTTTCCCCTGCTAACACAGTTCTGACCTCTCTGTAGAGATATTCCTTCCCCTGGAAAACAATAATTTCATTTCCAGTGGATGTAGAGGGAATATAAAGCATTTCTTTGAACAGGAAGTGACAATTTCTTATAGTCACTCAGAACAAATATTTGGGGGTGGAGGGGGTTGAAGAATAAAACCGCTAAAAATCTATAGGATTTTTCTGAAATCAGAAGCAGTCAGGGAGGAGGGAGTGGATTTCAAGGCAAAACTTTTATGATATGCTCTTTATTTACTAGTGTGTGCATATCTGCCATTTCTCTATATTTGTCCCAAAAGTCACAGCTCTTCATATAGGCTCCTACACATGTGCTAAAAAATAACAGCGTTACTTGACAGGTAGAAGAATGTAATCCTAGCTCTGCTGCATGTACAACACTGCATGCAATACTAATGTATGGAGACAGCTAGGGTTACCCCATGCATGTAGTTTTTAGTACACTTTTCCAGGTTTACAGATTTTTGCTTTTTGCATTCAAAGCACCGTTCTTTCTACAAACACATTTCTTCCACAGACATTAGTGAAGGTTCTTCACCAGTAGGAACAGTAGGAGATTTTAGGAAGAACACTCATTACCTTGGAAAATAACTTTCTTCCAATTACATTAGATAATTAAATACAGCTATCAGCCAAGGACATTCTTCAAAACATCAGTGTTTTCATTATTTTAGACATGCAGTTACCACTGTATTACAATCTGTTCTGCATTAACATTGGAACAGAAAGGATTCCTAGAATTTGACGTTTAAAGCTGAATTTCACACCACGATTAAATTATTATTCCTTCTCCAATGAGGACAGAAAAAAAGGAGCTTCTTTTAACCTGGGGGGCGGAAGGGAAATTAAAGTTTCACTGACCAAAGTCTGAATACTTCTCCAGCCAGGCATCCTATTTAGGGATGTTTGCTCATTACCTCAGACACACGCTCTGCATTCCCTGGTGTCATGTGCCCAATTCCAAAACCCATTAGAAAGTCACGAGGTAAAAGGCGCGTGAGTGTGACTGCGTAAACCACCCACAAGTTAGTAGGACACATTCATGTCTCTGCACTCCTGTCTTCATAACATCACCAGTGCATTCTCTTCTTCTCCTGTTCATAAAGCTGGGAATAAGAGTGAAAAGCACTCAAGAGCGGGTGTCAGAGAAGTAATAGGTGGCTACTAGCGCTGAGCCAGTTTTCCTTGCAGCCGTTTGGGATACATAGTTTTGTTCAGCTCTGCCAGACTTTTCAAACAATGTGCAAAGACAAGGATGCACTTCTAGTGCATCCCTAAAGCAGCCACTATAACAGGCAAATTAACAGATAACTCTGCTAGGCAGGAATAGGAGCCAAGGCCCCAGCCTCTGTTCAAGGCAGGTAACTTCAAGCATTTTGGCCAGCAAAGGCTTGGGTTTTCCACCCTTCCTGCTGCAGCAGAAACAAGGTAACAGTGCTACATAGCTCCCCTAATACTCTGCAGCATATTTCACCCAGCAACCTTTTGGCACTCATTTCACTACAAGTAACAAAGAGCAAGGCGTCATATGGCCTATAAAAAACAAGAAAGAAAGTGTTATCTATGGCGGAACTCAGGGCTTTGCACGGTATAACACTGTTTCCTTTCTTCTTATGTTTAAATGTTCTCAAAAGTGCACTGCCTTATCTTTTCTCAAAGTGATCATGAATATTTTGCTCTGTCCAAGTATATCTCTTACTAGTTAAGCTTGCATTTCATGATCAGGAAGTACTCCATCAAGTGAAATTTTGTAACTAAAAAGTGCATGAAAAATTCTATAAAACAATTTTGGTGTTCAAGCAGTAAGTGTTCCTGCTTTTCAGATAAATTATACTTTATAATCTTGAAGAGTTTGTTCTCTTAGCATTTTACATCATGTTTAACTACTTAAATCCCAGGCCAGTGCTCTCAGAAGCCATAATGAAAAAAAAAACTTAAAAAACCCAAAAAAGCTAATCCATTGAGGTTTTATCATTGTTCATTAATATTTGTACTATAAATGGTTCTGAAACTTTTCCAACTCTAGAGCAAAATAATCAAATATGTAAAGGGAGACTTTCTATAGCTAATTTCTCAGTTCATTGTTATTAATGTGACGGCACCCACTAGGTCAATATTTTGTTTGTTTGCAAAACACCACAGCTGTTTACATTTCTGCTGTACATGCTGCAAGGAATCTTCAGAAATGTGCCTGATTTTCTTCCATATTTCTAACAAGCAGGGGACAGAAATGGAGGGAGAAGTCCTGTGTTTGCAGACACATTTGCATTAGAAGTTGAAAGTTTGGTGATTAATAAACAGCTCTAATAAAGTCCTCCCAACCCAAGATCTAGCTACATTAAAAAAGACTACTTGTTTGACTCTCTCTGAGTTACTGCTCTGAGAACAAGGCCACCTGGGGATAATGAACAGCTGATTTAATTTTTAATCAGCATTTAAAAGCCTTTTAAGTGGAGCTCATTTTCATTAGTTTAAATAAAGAACACCTCGAAAAGTGAAAGGTCATTAAACCTCTGGAAGTACATTCATGCCAAGACTTCAGCTAAACATAGGTCCTTTTAACAGGGTGTCGAGGGATTTATTAAATATAATGTGAACAATTGCTCATTTCTGTAGTCAAGCAGAGCCTCATAAAGGGATCTATTGTCTCATCAATGCCTTACACAGGAAACTGCTGTAAGAAGTGTATTCTGAGCCTGCCTGTGCAGTCTGAAAGCATCTTTGTAATGACCCCACTGCACAAGGTATTCAGAGCTGAGTTTCAGTGAGATCTAGGAAGACTGTGCACCGTGCAGGATTAGGTGTGGTGAGTAGCACAGCTGTAATAAGGACCCAGCTGCTTGGTAAGAAGGAATATTTTGCATCTCAGTGCTTTGATATGAGACTTGACCATTTTCTAATCTGCAGTCAGGTTCAGCACTTGTGAGAGAGTGGTACACACTTGGTTGTGCATCCCTTTTTACCCTGCCTGTTTAAGTCCAGGCTTCAGGGCTGGCTTTCCAAAGTACACTTATTTTCCTTGCCTAAAGAACAGATTTACATTATAAGAATAACCAACTTGCATACTCTTCAAGTTTTTAATAAAACATTTTCAAGTATAAATAAAGATGGATATGATCAAGGGTTGGAAAGTCCATTCAGTAAACAGGGGTCTGCCTTGAAAAGCACAAGGCTCAATTCTATCATTTCATTCTCAGTTTTGTTCCATTCTCAGAGCAGTCTGGATTTTTGGGGGTTTTGTTGTGTGTGGGTTTTTTCGTTTGTTTGGGTTTTTTTAATCATGAGCCTGTAAACATATAATAGAACATTACTTATAACTTCAAGCTGGGAGCTTCAGCTCCTATGATGCTCGTTTTTCACAAGCAATCAGCAAAATGAATGAGAATCAAGACACATTTAGCGTTGTCCAGGATATTTAACATCGCAGCCAGAAAAAGCTACCAGATTCATGCTAGCTGCATAATGTTTCTTCTTTTTGAGGAATTCATACTGAGCATAAGAGAATACAGACAATAAGATGTCACACTACCTCATCTCTTACTGGCCATAAGGTCTAGGTGAGGAATGCTGAAGAATGGCCACAGTCCCTGGAAAAATAAAAAAAAAAAATGAAGAGAGAGAGAGAGAGAGAGAAAGAGGGGTTGGGCTCTACAGACACTTTCCAATGTCCTCAAAACTTTGTAGCAAGTCAGAACCAAGATAAATGTTCCTAGTCCCCTCACTGACTGGAAGAAAAAATAGTTTCAAACTCAAAAGCTTCCACCTCAGGAAAGATTTAAAATAGCACCTCCATCTCTTGAAGAGGTCAGGTGAGGATTCATCTGAATGTGCTGTTTTTTACTGTCTCTGGCAACTGCTCAGCTAAAGTGTTGGTTCTTATCATGACAATTCTTTCTGCTGATGTGTAACATGGACTAGGAATCCAACAGGGAGATGGTGAGCGTCCTTCAGTAAGCTCACATCAGACTAAGCACAGGGCACTCAGTATCCCTCAGCGTTATGCTCCAGTCATCTGTTATCCACACAAGTCCTGTTGAGTTCACCAATTCTTATGGTTTATACCAAAAAGCTGAATTTGACCCCTCCATTCATAAATTCTACCCAAATCAGTCAGAATTTCAGGTTTGAGATAGTGCTTTGTACACTGCATGTATGCGTGAAATAGACTTAAGAATCTGACTAAATTTCTACATGACATGAATGGAGCAATCTCTGTGCCCAAGTTTTTTTGTCAGAAACATTAACTTCACTTTTCCACCCCAGCCTGTTAGATGGCTTAACTGTCTCTTTATGCAGAAGACAGATCTAGTAGAAATTAATTCCCCCTAATCACTAAGGATTTGAGACTGTAGATTTGCAAAATGAAATCACACATTATTACTCAGGTTTTTCCTTTAAAGCAGCTTTATAGTGTTCCTTCCTTAAGAACAGATAAGCCTAGTGAGACTGGCATATGTTTTTAAGTATAGGGGAAAGTCACAGCTATACATGCCTACATGTGTGCCTCAAGCACACTGGTAGACTGGTGCTTTGATAGATGGTAGAAAAGCTACTAATTCTCCTGAAGGGAAAGCCACCTTTAATTATTATTAGCAATACAAAAGTAATTTTTTTTATAATGCAGAAACAGTAAAAACTCCATATTTACATTTTCTTAGGCAGCAGTGTCTTTCTAATCCTATCAGCATCTAGGCTGAAACATGGAGAACAATAGGGAAGAAGGAGCAGTTTCACTGCTTTAATACAAGCAGTGCTGTTCTAAAAGTTAGAGATTCTAATGCTCTGGTTCCTTATGTGTTTGTTGGCTTTTATCTATTTTTGGAAGAATGTACCATATATTTCCAACCAACAAATCACAATACAATGATTAAGTATATCACACCTAGAAATTAATACAGGACTTTGATCTTTTCCAGGACGTACTCAGGAACTGCCGTGGCAGAAAGATAATACATAGTTGACTGCTTCCAAATAGGGGGGAAAAACCCTCCCAGAACTTCTGGTTTAAATTAAAACAAGGACTAGGTTTCCAAGGGCATGTGATCATTAATTTATAAAGGCCATGGCTTGCTTATCAGGTGACATTAATGGAATCACTGACCTGTATCAAAAGTTGTGTAAAGAACAAACTTATGTTCTTTGAAACAAATAGATTGGTGCCATGTCTTGGCCACAGAAACTACTCTAGCTTGTTTTGACCTATGAAATGTCCATATGCAGCATGATGACACAAAATCTTTGGTGATATTCCCAGGAGTCTCTGACTACAATGATGTTTCAATTACTGCAACTCTGGATGAAAAAAACCCCAAACCTTTAAAAACCATGATAATACGAATAACAAAACCTGTCCATTCCTGAGTAGTAACACGACACATATAAACTTTTTCTAGCTCTGAAAAGATGATCACTTGGACCTCAGGAATGACCCACACTTCTACTACCAGCCACTGCTTTTGTACAGAATCTGAAACCATATTTCTCCAGAGAGCAAACCTAGGAAAATCCTCTAGTTATGCCTGATGGGTCCTCTTGCATTACTATTAAGGAAGACTCTTTAAGGTATCTGCAAAGAGTGATAAATACAAGGTTCACTCAGGAAAAGCAGCAAACATTTTGTCTAGATGAAATAAGAGGGATACTGGGTGGATGGAAGGTTAAGAATCACAGGTCCTATTTTTAAGATGTGCTGTCCTTCCAACCAGTACCCAGTGCTGTGGCTGTTACAAAATACTGCAAATCCAGCCTTGTGCTTTCACCTCAGATTATCAGGAAGTGTATAAAAAACTCCACTCATCCCTAGGAGAAAATACAGTCTGTAAGATATGAGACCAATGCTGCAACCACTTCCATGCAAAAACTGCCCATGTTCTAACAACCAGACCCTACTTAAACGAGTTATATGAATAATAGCTATTATATCAGCGTGGAACAAATGCAATGATTTTTACAGGAGAGATTGTTTATTTCATCAACAGTTAGATTAATTTTAAACTCCTTGTAACTAGAATAACAGAGAAATCTCCTGTTAAAATACACCAACTTGGAGTTTATGAAGTGAAAAAAAATCCATCCAACATTGTTGACTCTTTCTCTAAATTATTGCCTTTTAAATAACACCTTTGTTTCTGTTTACTCTTGAATGGACAGACTAGTCAACTGGAAAACCAAGCAAATGCTATTTGAACGTTTGCAGGCCTCATTTGTTAAAACTGATTGAACTGACTTTTGATATGGTTACAATTTGTGTTTCCACACATTGAGAACAGTTTCAGAAAACAGAACTATATGAGGCTCATTCTAATTTATAAATTTTACATAATTCCCAATGTATTCATTGGAGGATATGCAAGCTTTCAAAAGCCATCCTTCTTCACCTATAAACTTTGGGATAACGAGTCCAGTCAAATGCCTGTTCTTGAATTTTTACACCCCTGTAAAGAGTCAAATGGAAAGTATTATAGGAAATATGAGTTATTTGCACAGTAAAATCAATGAGATATACCTGTTTAATGCCCTTAAGGTCCATTTATTTCATAGGTCTTCAAGCAAAACCAAACCCTTACCAGCTCTTGTACTTAAAATTTTTTTCCTACCTCTGTAGATACAAGATGATAGAGGTGCGATACAGAAATCGCAGCTAAAAGTAATTTCAAACTAGGTAATTCCTAACGTTCATTTATAAGTATTAGTTAGGTACTTCACAATAGCCTCTGTGCATTTATTCTGTTGGGTGACATTATGTTTA
This sequence comes from Phoenicopterus ruber ruber, assembly GCA_009819775.1. NCBI lineage: Eukaryota > Metazoa > Chordata > Aves > Phoenicopteriformes > Phoenicopteridae > Phoenicopterus > Phoenicopterus ruber. Next base: position 7,502,760 of record CM020221.1, read on the forward strand.
CATTAGAATATTATCTGAGTTACAGAGTTGTTAAAGATTAACATTGAAAATGTCTTGGAAAACAAGTCTGACTTCATCAATGTCATGTAAGGATAGTTAATCCTAAAACATCTCCATTAGTTATTTCAAACATTTTGAACTAAAACCTAAATGTGGCCCAAGTTAATTGCTCCTATTACTCCACGAACAGAAACCAAGTGCCCTTTCATATATTAAATTAAATATTAATATATTTTTTTCAGTTTCTTTTCAAGGTCTAATACTCTCATGTCAGTTGTAAGAACTAACAAAACCTTTTGCTTCTTTAAAGCATAAATGATGTATATGTTTATAAACAGCTTTACAAAAAGCCTTAGCATAAACAGAAAATAACATAATCATCATAATCTCTATTAAAATAAACAGACATGGTCTTCTTTGTGGCATCTGAGCTTAAAGGGGGAAATTATTTATTTCTGGGATCAGAAGCAAAATTTCATAACCCTTGATGTTCATTAGTTTTATGAAAAGGTAACGGATGGACGAATTTCCTGTGAATTTAGCAGTGCAAGCTTTCCACACAGGGAACTTCCAACACGTCTGAACCAGAAACAAGAGCATGTGTTAGTCAGTGGAAAGGAGGAAGGAGGCAGATGAGGGATAAAAACAAGTAAGAGTGGTAATGATGCGAAAATAGATTTTCCATGGTTTTGCTGGCTCTTATGAATACCACTTTAATGTGCTTAAAAGGCAACACTTTGCCTTTTGTGAAATGGACTTGGAGGCTACTTCTTAAATGCAGTAAGTGTTACAGCTGCCAAGCAACATCATCTGATATTTTTATTTGCTATTATCATCATGGGATATCATCCCTGACGTGACAATGGGATACAAATGCCACGTCATATCAGTCTGATGTAATTTTGAAGTCTGTCCTACTCCATTTTGGTAGCAGATACAAAACCTGGCAACAATGAAGCCAGGGATAACCTGGTGATGTGCTGACATTGTTCCTTTCTTTCCTGGGTGGTACAAACCAGCACTAGGGTTTATGTTTCTACATAAATTTCTGCAGACGAAAAAGTGAGGAATCCTCAGCATTGAACCAATTTTGCAGTCCTCTTTCCATTTCTAGGAAAGAAGAGTCATCATGGAAATGCAGATAGAGAGTTAATGATTATGGAATTCCCTTGAACAATTTCACTGGAGCAGATAAGGGCTGCAGGAAAACAGGATGTGGAAATTAGATTAGAAACTGGCTAAAATGTAAAAAACATTTTCAGAAGCTATACAAAACTGGTTGCTGCAAGGTGTTCTGATGAATGATTAGCTATTGTTTAAAAAAACAGCACTGTAATAAAGTTCAGGCAGTTTCCATCTAAGAAATAAAAAAATAATGAAAAAAAAAACAAAAACAAAAACAAAGCTCCTCTTGTGGCTCCTACAGAAACTTGCTGGTTTTAAACCAAAAATAGACAATGCTACTTTCCTTCTCTGCCATCAAAGCCTGACTACAAATGCTTCGTGGCTGAAGGGATACATGAAGTTTTTAAAGGCCCAAGACTCTATGTCTGGTAGTCAGACTGTAAAAAAACATGAGTTCAAGTTACTCAGAAAATGATTTATCTTGTCAGAACTCTCTGTCTCTGATTTACATCTATACAGTGCTGTGAAATATATCCTGAGTTTATGCTACACAAAACAAAGATTTACTCCAGCCACCTTGAAATAAGGGGACCCTCAGGGAACAGAAGAGAACTGGAAAATATCCCTGAAAATATCACATTAATTATTTTAGAGAATCAATGTTAAGGAGTTAAACCATGGGGAGGTGCAGAACCAGTGTAAATGGAAATGCTGCGCAATCACAACCTAATCATGACAGAAAGCAATCTACACACAGCTGGCATGGCATGGGGCACATGTGCGTGGAAATAGGAAAGGAGAGGTGCTGACATTTCTCAGTCCTCCTAATGAATTTGCTAGGTATGTTAGAAATGATAGAAAAATTTCAGCAAAATAGACTCATCAAAGTGGTATCAACAGGGCAAACCCATAGTATTTCTGTCTAAACATCCATGATTTGCAAATTTCCAATAAATTAAATTCAGAGTTCCTACAAGTCCTCCGCAGGACCACAACAGTTTGCTAGGGACACCAGCTGACTGTCACAAGGCTGGCGGTTGCGTGGGCTGAGCCTCCTGACCATCATGAGAAGCCTAAGGACTTCCACACTCCTTGCTCCTCAGTACAGCCTTGAAGTAGGCAGCCCAGAGCCTTTTAAAAGCTTTCAAGCAGACTACCCAGAGTTGGAGATGTCACCATTTCCAAAAGTTTCCAAAATTCAAAGACAGGTCTGTCTCCCAATCATGGAATACTGAGAATGATAACCAGCTGCTTACTAATTATATTCATGGCATCTTCCAATATACAAGTTTCTTGCATATTTTATTTCCAAGACGTTGTGCCTTGACCTGTCAAAAATTAAGGTAAATATGATCTGCAGGGAAAAACTGGAAAGAACCATCCAGAGTCTTAATGGATCAAGCTTAAATAGAAAAGAAATACTTTCCCATTATTTTCCATTATTTACCTGTTCATATACTCATCCAGCAGCAGTGAATGCTCGAAAAGTCAGACCCTTTTTCCCTATTCAATCCCAGCCATGGGGTACCCAGGTTTATTCCTTTTAAGATATTAAATGAAACTATGAATTAAAAAATATTGAAAGAAAGTCTGCTATAGAGAAAAGAAAGAAACTTGTTCCTGCTCTAATAACTCCTGCAATTGGTTTATACTTTATGCTTCTAAGGTTTTTTAAAATTGATATGTTTACACTTAAAAGTATACAGCAAGCAGATTATGTGTCCGTGTAACACACTAACAACTGCTTGAAAGTGTTAATTAGTGTCTTCATTTTCCTTATGATTAATAAACTCCAGAATGCATGTAATCCAGAATATAAGAGCACGAATTATGCAATGCATCCAGGAGGAGAGACGCTGGTCTTTTCTTTTACTGAGAGCCAGGCACAGATGATGAAGCGTAACTGCTATAGGGCTGTCATTGTGGTTCAGCTGAAGGGCCTCTGTGTTCTTACAGGTTAAGCAGTTATTTTTACCAGAATAGAGTTGTGAAAATGAGTGACATCATTGTTTTTTCTGTATTTTCCTGCAGGGATAACACACCTGTCACTACAAATCCAGACAACCAGAAATAGAAAACAGTTTCTAATGATATCAGTTCAGCATTTCTTTATTAGGAATGATCTACGGTGGCAGTGCCAACTTTTTGTAAGCAGTAGGCAAAGGAGAATATAATTTTAAGGGAAATATTAAGTCTCTCACACATAACCTACTGTGGAGTCCCCTTGCCTACCTCCTAAATGTTCTTTTCAAGGAAATCTGTGGGGTACCTTACTGGTGATGGAATTCATTGCATAGATTGCATTCCCTTCATCTTCCTCCTGGGTACCCCTGATAGTTGGTGGTCAGACACACAATTGTTCTTTGGTTGAACATATTATTACAACAACCAAATAACAGTCATGGCCATGAAGTGCAGTTGGTTCACATAGTTCTCAAGGTGGAGAATGGAGAACTATCTTAAACCATCCCAGGAAGATGGTTTTGAACTGGGTCCAAAATCTGTCATACTATGAATTCTGCAAACTGTGCTGCCCGTGTTCTCCCTCTGGCCCTACCTCTAAACATAAAAAAGTGCCTGTTCCTAGTATTCATGAGTGTAAAATTTAAATAGACCAAGCTAGGTGATTCGTCTTATCAAATGTTCCTTGTGTTAAAAACTTACTGCTCTCGGGGTTCACAGTGCCATCATAAGTGGCATACAGACTCCTTTTTCTACCCAGTTAAAGATGGTATTACTCTATTGTGCAAATACTCTAAAAACACATGATGTCCTTGTTAAGAGAAGACAGTTGTGATGTATCTACATTTTCAGGCTTGGAATACAAATTCTTTTTTGTCTTTTATCATTATTCTTTGAGCTGAATTCTAACATATATTGCAGTTGTTCTCTTGTCAAATTACTGGATTGTGTGACAAAGTCATGATTTGGCACTTCAGGCTCTGAGTAACCATGAAAGAAAACCTGAATTAAATTAGAGGAGGAAGTGCTAAGTAAATACGGCCAGTGGCTGAGACTGTACTTCGCCAGCAAAACCCCAGCCCCACATTTTCCATCTAGCTAAGTAGGAAGCAGCTGGTCATTCCTGAAGTCCAATTTCAATAGCACAAATAAACCCACAAGCTGGACCTTCATTTAGGCCACATTTAAATACTAATTAATTCTCAATAAAACACCTCAGGAGGATGAGAACTGATGAAAGAAGCTGATTGTGGTCAGAAAGTCTGTGTGAAAGAGGAAAGAAAAGGCTGGCAGTCCACGTAGAGGAAGGGTGGAGATCCATCTAAAGCTGAAGAGGTGCAGTTATTTATTCTGAGTATTCTTTTCACAAACAATCTTATTTACAGTGACTGCTTAAAAAAAGATTAAACAAAACTTCCTTTTTTGCAGCCCCATACTTAGGTCTGGATCAGACTCTTTACCGGAAACATGAAATCTGGACCAGAAGCACAAAACAGCAAGCTGTGAGGACTGATTCTTAAGAAAAAATAAACAGCAAGCTAACAGAAATCCTAGGTACAAAATAAATTTTAAAATGTCCCCTCTCTAAACTCAGCCTGTTCTGTTGCTTTGTTCAGATTAAACCTGCTTGGGAAGAGCCAGTCCTGTATCAGCTACATAATATCAATTCAATACTCAGGGCTAATCTCGAATGGTCACAGCATACCACACCCTACATTTTTCAGCCCAAGCATTTGAAGAAACCCTCAAATTTTTATGTCTTCATTCTTTCAAGAATAACCCTTATGGGAAGGACTACCTTGACTACAGCCTGCCTAGCAAGCATCAACAGCATCTGACCTGCAAAATAGGAAGGCCTGAGCAGTAGGGTCCAAAAATAAAATTTTCATTCTTGGCCTATGCTATTTCCTCCATGAATGAACATTTGTAAGTTTGCAATTACTCAATATCATCTCTAAATCAAGTACATTTACTTACAGCTGTGACACTAATCCTATTTATATCTTTTGGAGCATTTATTTTTAGTGAATAAAAAATGTGATTGAAGTGTTTCAAGACAATAAAAACATGCTATTAATAATGAATTATGCTGAAAACACACCCTTCAGTGTTAGCACTTGAGCATATCACTTAATATGAGAATATCAAAGACACAGGCAAACCTCCAAGTTATCTACTGAGTCCTGTCCAAATGAGAAAAAGACTAGACCATTGTGACATGAATTTTCCATTGTCTCCATTTTTATTCACTACTCTCTTTTCATCTCTAACTACTTGTTCAACTATGTTCATTCAATTACTGAAATCCAGCTGGTTGAAATGTATCCAGTTGGGCTTTATCATCTTTTGAACTTCTTTAAAAAAGAGGTCTTTAATGACTTTAACTGTTGTTCTTGCAAGTCTCTTTCACTCACACTAGATAATGCAAGGTTATCTTTGTGAAACCTATCTACAAACTTGACTCAAGTTCAATTGTATGCAAACTTCCAGGATGGAAAAATGCATTACTTACTTACACAGTGAGAACACTCAGCATTCATTTGCTACCTTCTAATAGCATTTTATATTAAATGCTTTAAAAGCTGTCTTAAACAGAACCAGATGTTTACAGAAATTCTCTGATTGCAGTCCAAGTGAAACTATCTTCCTCCCTTTCTACAAACTCCCTTTATCACTAAATAATGCATTGAAATGGAAATATTGAGCATGCGATGATTGCCAGAATTAAACAAGGGGCAGATGGGGAAAAAAACCTGAATTAGTTGGGGGTTTATGGCTTTGCTCTTTTGTTATCCATTTTCTCTTAAACACATTCTCTAGTATGTATTTTGATCCTGAAAGTACATGTTTATTCACCAGTTTCTTTATGGATCATTTAAACACAGGTTCTTTTCTTTACTTTTGTTTAGACTCTGCAGTGACCAGTTTTCCTTTTTTGCTTGTGGGGCTGATATGAACAGGCCCAGAAGAGGAGGAGAAATCATTCTTACACATTCCCATGCTGCCCATTTCTGCGGAAACCAAAAGCTCCACTAGGACAAGTCTCCCGATACCAGCAAACTAGTGCTGTTGTGGAGACGTGCGTTGTGGCAGATGACCCTGGGGAAAAAATGAGTTCAGGTGTCTACATCATCTAAAATGCATACAGCATTGGAGCACACAGTGTTTGCTTTCTCCAAATAACAGAACACATTGTTTTCATCATCAGTGAAATTGCTCAAACCATGGTAAATTGCAGAGATCCAGCTCATGATTCACAAACACATGTATTACTACGGCCAGCAATTGAATCAAAGGGAAGGTATCATTGACTCTTTAGCTGTGTAATCAAACAAGGTTCCTCATGCCATTAGAGGTCATTGGAGTTGACTATGACATCAGCAAAATTCTCCAAATATGCACCAATTTGAATTAAAAAAAAAGGGAAAAGAAGGGAGTTAATTTTCTTGGAATGCACTTCAAACTTTTCTTCTCCCTTCTGAGTGAAATCTCAACTGGATTCAATCTAAACTCCATAAAGAGGGTTAACCTCTGACTTCCTGCTGAAAGAATGTGATTTGCTTATGTAAATGCCAATGATCTCTAGTTTTCTAACATTCAATTAGAAATATTCTGTAGAAAAGCCTTAATTATGGTCCTGATTCAGCTCAATAAATTCTGCCAATGTTTACCTCAAGCGTTCAGTTGTTGTGGCTGCCCAGAAAGTACTGGGAAAGAGCATAAGAGGGAAGTGAGCATGCCATTTCATCCAAAGCTTAACGGGACTTCAAAGCCTAACAGCAATGTAGAGTGTTTGCAACAAGACATCTATTCCATGTGCTCCATAACCTATATATACATATATATATGTATGTGTAGGTGCACAAAGAATATACATGTTCTCTGTTAGCTGGTTTGATGATGGTATTTTAACATGAGTGCAGACGATAACCCACAGGCCTTTACAAGTCTCTGGCACCCACCTTTTCTTCACTATGTAAGCCAGAATGCTGACAGGAAAGCACTTAGACCACCTAATATTAATCTGCGTACAGTGCTACAATGTAACACATGGACTAGGCATTAACCCGCACAGCCCTCGCTCTCATCACAATAGCAGCAATATGGTCCAGCAGCAATTCTGTGACTCAGCAGTGGCAATGACAGGCTGATAGAAGGAACCAGGAAAAACCGGGAGAGACTGAAAACCATGTTTCTCTGCTTCCCTGTTCCTCTGAGCAGACCCATGACTTATCTTGGCCACTGTTTTTCTTCATAGTTCCCATGATCAGCAGTGTCAGGACTCAGTTCAGACCAATGGCCTGATGCAGCTTGGAGGCAGGCAGCAGAAGAGAGTGACAAAAGTAGAAATATTGGCATAGGTTTTTCAAAAATCTGTTCCCTTTCTTTTGGCTGGTTCTTGTTTCGGCTTTGACTAATAAGGAACAACATCGGTTCCCCAGTGGAGGGATCACTGAACTCTGTTAGTGGGCCAGTGCCCTGTATGGTCAAGACCATTGAGAGCTCCTGGTACACGCTTGGCAGTAATGATAGATTTTTACTTAGTACAGGTACAAATAGAGATAAATGCTGCTGGACCCGTGCTCTTAGCACCTCATATTCCAGGTTTAAGCAGTACTTTATGCCACTACCTCTTCCCTGCCCAGCTCCCTCCAAACAAGATGGAAATTCAATCTCACTATATGCGAGCTCAGTTCTCCATTTCACTGTGAGTGTTATTCAACAAACTCTCTACCTACTGGCCCATTAACTTCAGTGGGGATCACACAGAGAACACTTGCAATATAGAGCCTGTTACCAATAATTGTTGCTGGCCAACATGGAGCAATTGCCCTCATTAAGACTGCAGCTCACAAAAGGAAAGTAACATCCTAAACTTCAAGAAGCTGAGGTATCACAGTGGTGAGTGCAGGATAAGAGCAGAGAGAAGAAATCTCTTTGAACAGAGCCCTGCTGCAGCAATTACCCATCTGACAGGAATGTTACTTCATTAAGCAGGAAATACATCAAGGCTATTATCCTCTGAGTTCTACATCATAATTGAAATAGATGCAGAGGTATTTCTTTTGCTATCTGATATATCTGCTTTTATATCTGCTGACAGCAATTCAGCTGGAATTAATAGCTGTAAATGTAGAATATATAAAAGAAGCGTAGCTCCACACGGTGTGCTAATTTTTTCTTTACTCTTTGAGCACCTTAAGGATAAATGACATTGAACACTCAGATTCTGAAATGTGTTAAACATCTCTGTAACTCTCACAGGCATCACTGATTTCACTAATAACAAGTTATGCTAATTGCCCTGTGCGCAATGAGGGCCAGATGTCTCAGTACTGAAGGTTACAAACATTCAATGATACTGAGGCACCTCACTCTGGTCATACTGCTTCTCAAAATCTGGTTTTAGCCCATGGAATGCACCCCTCCAGGATGCCAGAGCCAAACATTGTTATGAAGGCTGGGTTTCATAATATTTTTATTAAAGCCATGTCAAAATTAGAACCACCATTTATGTATATCTGTATATACTTGGAAAAGATTAGTAAAGTTTTATCATATATAGCCAAAAAAATCACTGCAAATTACATAAAAAACCTTCTGCTTCTGCAGACATATTATATTATTTCTTTCTTCTCTTGATGTGTTAGTTACTCACATGATAAATCTCTCTGTTTTCTTCTTTACTTTCCCCTCCATCCTCCCTCCCACTCTCCCTTTCCTCCCACAAATCATCATTTTGTTGATCTTAAACATTTTTCTCTGCTGTCCTACATCTCTACCATATACACTTCTTAATTACCTATTGTTTGTTCCAATCCGACAAAAGATTAACTAGTATCTCACACTGGTCAAAAAAAACACTGGAAAAAAAAATGGAAAATTATCTTTTTTTAAAAAAAAAACTATCCAGACCTATTGTATGTGTGTGCCTGTAAACAAGCAACTAAAATACATTCCATGAAATATATTATCTGAACTATCACACAGTTGACTCTGAAATACTTGGAAGTACAAATGTTTTCTAGGAATATAGCTGACCGTGAGACTGTAAAAACATAGTAACCTCAAAGATTTTCAGCATCAACAAAAGGCTTCTGTACAGCTTTTCTTCCTAATACAAAACATAGTATTTAATATGGTCCTGTATCAGACAAAGTCTTGTATTCTGTAAAAGGGACTAGTTGTGCTCACTGTCCATGAAACTGGCTACTCTCATAAGACCTGTAACCGGAGTAAGATAATTATATGGAAAAATGAGTAGTTTCAGTGAACTAGAAGTTGTCAGTGTTCACTATGGCTTTGGTATAAACAAGGATCTGTCTGGACAGAAGCATAGTCACTAAAGGATCTCCTTGAAGAACAGCTCTTCTTGGTGCATAATTGAGGAGAATATTTATGTTCAAATGTGGGAATCCTGTGTTTTATTTAAGAATTTGCATACATCAAACTATGGTTTCTCAGATCATTTCTAACAGATGATAAATGTTTAGAAAGGAAAATGTGCTTGTAAGCACTCTGAGAAACAATACTGCAAGACATAGCAGGACGTGAATGAATTGGGTTCTCACTTGTACAGTCCTCTGGGCTGAATTTTAATATCCTTACACAACATTTTAATTTCAATGAGACCATTCATACATGCCAGTGATTTTACGGATTGTCTTCCTCTGTGATGCACAGAAAATTCTTATTTCTGAAGCATCTGTTCAGCTTCACCCTCACAAAGCCTGATTCGGTGTACGTATTGTATAAATTCCAATTAGCAATACAAAAACCCTTTTTAAAGACTTTTTTCCCCCTCCGTTGAGAAGAGACCAGGTCTTCAGCCCAAATTCCAGTGAGAACAACGAGAGATTTATTGTTCAACTTCTTTCTGGATAGGTGCCTATTAAAATGGGACTTTTTCCTTTAATTTCCCCTTTTCACTCCATTTCAGAAACCGCAAGTTCCATGAAACCTACATTTAGAAATACAGTAATTGTCTGTCAGCCCACCATGATTTTTAAAGAATGACTTTGTCCTCTTCTTCTGAAAAGATTCATATTCTTAATGGGCAGAACATCTGGAACAATTTGCCTAAAACAGTGATGTAATCCCTAATGGCAACAACTCTCATCCCAAACAGTCTGATAAAGATCACTGTAATATTCTCACTAAGCTTGATTCTGCTCTCATTTAAAATTGTAAAAAGCAGTGGATACTGCAATGAAATGGTATTGTGACACAGGCCACGAAATGTTTTTTTCTCAGGATGGTGTATAAATAGTGTGAAAATGATTCAAATACAAATGTTTCCCGGATGAGTCAAGCAGGCAGAACAGCTGCCACTTAGCCTAGTGGGCAGTAGAGAAGACTTGGCTAATTCCTACGATACTCCACAAGTTTTTGTTTTTTTCAGAACTGTTGCTGAAGTTTAATTTGTTCTTCTCCTTTCACTCCTCTTTCACCTCCACCTTGGAACAGCTGTATGTAACAAATTAGTCCTTGAAAGACAGTAACACTGAAAATATGATGGAAAATAATTTCCCCTGGGAGTGTAAAGTATTTGTGTTAAATGAAATGAAAAATCAACTTAAACATTCATATGAATGCCCAAGGAGAAATATTTAGCCACTGTGATAGTTTCTACCTTTTCCCTCCCCACCAAGGAATAGAATAAGAGATTTCCATTAAAATAATGTTATGTATGAATTACACTTTGCCCATGGGGAATAGGGGAAATTACAGCTTTGATACTCTGTAATTCACAGGGACTTGACACTTGTTTTGGGATGCACTAGGCTTGCTACAACAGTGCTGAGTACAAGTGTTCCCAGAGTATAAAATACGCCATTTAGAGAAGGAGACCTGCACTGAATGCACAGGCACCATTCCAACCATTTCAAGGACTCTGTTCCCCAGCAATGTGCAGGAAATGCTGAGGCGTCTGTTCAAAGTGCAAGGACGAGTTCACAGAAGGACTGGAGTCATTCCCATACCCTAAGATCTTTCTGGGCATTTGATAATACTTGGCTTCTGGCAAGTCTGTCTAATGGCTCTTATCCAACAGTCAGAAGTCCAGTTAAAACCAATTCATATGGATGCCACCTGGCCCAGAAGACTGACCGCGAATCATGGAGTGGATGAGAAAATAAAACCTTCGTATCTTGTACTCCATCGAAAGGTGCAGTCCTCAACTCCAGACGCAATAGCAGCCTCGCATGGGCACAGTTTCAGTTGTATTTAAGTAGTCCAAGATATGGTCCCAAGTAGCCGTTATCAAGCCATGTTTCTTAGGCTGTTTAGCAAGTGAGACATGTCTGGACACTCTGGCTCCACAAAGCCAGCTGCAACAAGACTGGGAGCAAACTACTTTGGGTGTAGCACCAAAGGGAAAATACACATTTCAGCAAATTTAATTTTCTGGCTATTGTAATATTCACTGTACTTACTCAAAGTTATTACAAAAGCCAGGGTTATGATGGCACCAAGGTATCGCAAGCGCAGAGACTAGGTGAGGTGGTATCAGATCTGTTCCACAGAGATACTCATAAACTATTGGATCATATTTACCTGAAAGTTAGAGCAGTTTTCCAGCACAGAACTGCCCGGAGGTACATTAATGTTTAAAAAGATGAGCTCTGAGGTTTGATCAACTTCTATCAATATACTAATAAAACAGTCTATATACTAACAAAACAATTACATAGGAGATGCTATTTCTTGAGGTATTTTTGACAAAGGATTCTTACACTTTCTTTCACTTATTAACAGAATTCAGCAATTGCTATATGAGGTAAATCTTTTTTATTATTTACACAAGGTCTCTTTTCATTAAAAGAGACATTTGGGGCATTAATCTGTGCCCAAATCTCCCCAAGACTGGCAGTGTATTGAATGCAAACTTTTCTATCCAAGTGAGATATAATACGGGAGCCTTTGGATAATTTGCACATGAAACACTTTCTGACTTTTTGCATGTAACTTCCATCTTTGCAGTCCTACCTACCCCAGGAAGGTCAGGGAGCCTTTAGTCAAGACTGCTGAAGAAGCTGGTAAAAGCTTTAAACTACCCTTAAACCAAATCGTTGTGCATAATACATTCAAAATGCATTTGTAAGTTCACCGAGTGTCTGCACAGACACAGGCAGGGCTCTGTTCATCACTATAGCTCTCAGGCAGGACAAAGAATAAACAGTAATTATCATGCTTGGTAATTTTTAATGATGCCTTTCTGATTTTACTTACAACTTTGTGTGAAAGCACTGCAAAATGCTGCCTCAGTTTCCCCGCTCCCTAATGTTAATGACCTCTCTTGTTATGTGCTCTGACGGCTGCTTCTCGAAAGAGTTACTGAAGGGCTAGACACTTATCATGAAATGAGATTCAGTTTTTATTATACCACATTTGTCCACATGGCTTCTGTCTCCTTGCATACACAAAATGAGGTGCCCTATCAATGAATCAGGGTTGTGTAGTGCAGAGGGCATCTGGAGAGAGGCAGGCTAGAGAGGAAAGACAGCTTCTCAACCCCAGAAACTTCCGTCCTGTTAGAAGATCAGAGACTGGGAAAATTGCAGATTTCCTCTGTCACAGGCCTTCTGACGGGAAGGGCTACCTCAGAGAGTAAAGCTGTCTTGAAAGTTCATCTTGGCTGGAATTCACAAGGCTGAAGAGAGGTAATGGAAAATTTTCCTATATTTTCTCTGTATTGGCTGTTTTGTGTCTGCCTCCTATCTAGGCTTTCTTTTTTATCTTGAAAGTGCCTGTGCCCCACTTTTTAGCCTTCCCAGGGCAAGTGAGGTCTGTCCAGGTACTTTTCCATTAGTAAACAGAAACATTTGCTGTCTCCTAGGTGCTTAGCTTTGACAGCAAGAGGGGAGGGTAGAGCAGATGTGTACTTCTTCAATTCTATTAATAGCTATGTAGCCTGATTGTCATTCAATGGGGAAATCACCTTTCAGTAAAAGACTGCTGGGCTGATGCAAAGAAGTTAGAAATACAGATAAGTAAAATGTCTTTCATATGTCTCCAGCTGTGTCCAGTGTTAAATCAATTGTGGGTGGTTCCAGTTCAAGGTTAGAAAACAATATAATGCGCAGTTAGGGTTGTATAAATCCCATTTTCAGAATTGTCCTCTGAACAGAGCTTTCCTTCCTTTGGTCACGGTCCTCTGAACATAGTTTACCCAGTGATGCACAGAAATGCGTATCTTCTATTGGACATGTGCCTTTTATAGTCCTGAGTAGTCAACAGGGCTGTGAGTGTTGTGTCCCTGAGACTCCCACAAGGTCAGGCTTTAGAACTGCCACTGCTAGCATTTGGGGAACTTCAGGGGCAAAACTGCATGTGGAGACCTCTATTACTGAATTGGTGGGAACATCCAGCCAAACTGACGTGAGCTTGAAGTAGGCTGCAGTATTCTTGTAGCACTGAGTCACTTTGACTCCTTTTAGGCATCTTCTCCTTGCCTTGTACTTCTCCATGGACACAATTCTGTACCAAATAACCCTGTCTGGGCCTGTTTCTTCAGTATAACCACTGACCTAAAGTGCCTCTACCTGCATGACAGCTATCCAGGATTAATGACACTCTCATTCCTGGTCTGGGATCCATGGCTGGGAATACCTCACTCCCTATGCCTCTGTTTTCTCACGCCTCCCATGGGCTCATTCCCTCTCCCTAAGGCTGGCAACTCTGCTCCAGGTGCTGGACTCTGCTTTGTGAGACATTTCATCTCTAACACAGGCATAAGTCACTATTTGGGGAATGGGTAAACTAGGTAATTATACAGGTTTACTTTATCAGCTGAGGATTCTTTTGGTTTTAGTCTTTTGTCGTGTTCAGGCTACTTTTATGTGAGGGGTTTGCTGGGTTTTGCAACCCTAAATATGCCAAAGAGACTCTGAATATGCTCCTGAGCCATTTCTTACTTCTCATAGATACTTATTTTCTACACAATTTTGCCAGCTGACTTGGTGTTATTGAAATGAAAAGCACATAAATGCTTCCTAAGAAATACTCATGATTTGTTTACTTCTCTTTAAAATTCTAATCCAAAAAGTTAACACTGACGTTATGCAAAATGCCACATTTACATTTAATAACAGCATCCTGAATAAATATTTAGAAAAACTGCAGTTTTTTAATTAAACCTGTTGTGAATGAAAGAGCAGATAAATAATGCATACAATAATAAACTTTCCTTAGTCAATCCACCCTTTTGGCAGCATATTTAGTATGTGATTTTATAAATATTTTAAAATAGGTAACATCTGAGTATGATCCTTCCTATTTTTCTGATTATTTGTTGACTCCGTATATGTACACACAGAGTTCATCAGATCAGCTGATTTCCCCCATCTGTTCATTTCTGCCCAGAAAGGGAGACTTAATATTTTATTAATCATGAGCAAACCATAACATAAACAGCACAAACCCAGATTCAGAGAGACCTAGCCTAGCAACAAAGCAGCATTCTAATTTCAGAGGACCTAGCAAAAGGACTCCGACACTCTGACTCAGTGATCAAAATTTCATACTCCAGATGGGTGACATTTCTGATTTGACAGCCTAAAAAAAAATACCTAAACTCTTCTCTGTAACAGCTCTAGTATAAACAATTCTTCTGCCTCACTGGCCAAATGAACTAAAACATTTATGCTCTTTTTTACACAGAACATGTAGTTTGGTCTGCTGTTGGAGGCCCATTTTTATTTTTCTTCATTTGCTGACTGAAAGGCGATGCTCTCATATCATCTGACCCAGACCTGGCTAAACCTAAGGGGCGTTCCTGCCCACAGAGCTTCCACTGAAGTTCCTCATTCTACCAGGAATAAGAGCACCTGTCCTGGGGCTACAGTGTGAACTAGTACAGAAGACAACAGTTTCCTTCCTGAGCCAGAGAGTGTACTGCTACTTCATCACTGATCTGATTTTCAGACTCGTGCCTCATGAACTAGAAAGCCATATTACTGAACTCTGTCTGGGTACTTAGGAGCCCTCTGCAGCCCTGGCTGACCATTCAGTGCAAAAGTATAATGTCCAGCATCAGCTGTGTCCTGCCTGAACAAATAAACTGATAGGAGAAGAGCAGGAGCCAGAAAGCAGGGAGAAAGAGGTCCTCAACATACCCCTAAGGGACAGCAAATATGCCAAGATCACACTGGCATGGGCTTGTACAGCTGTAGGGAAGACCGAGCTGCAGGAGTAGCAACTGTAGGGAGCTTGAAGCGAGAAGATATTCTGGGCATTGCAGTGGCTCCCTAGCTCTGGGAACAATAACTGAACACACAACACAGAACAGTATTCTCTCCGGAACCAGAGATACAAATGAGCTGTGCTCCCATCATGATCACAACACAGCCAAAGCCAACTTCTCTGACCCACCTTTTCCTGCTTAGTTTTCTACAGATTGCATAAACAACAAGAAATGATAGACAATGTTTCAACTTGGGTAAAAATTATGCAGGCCCATGGCAATTATGGTGAAATACCTTACATGACGAATAAGTATATTTCCAGCAGAACTAGTGGTCACAGTTTATAGACACACACAAACACACACACAGACACACAGACACAACTTTCCCCTGCTCAGGAAGAGACAAAAGAAAATCCCACTGAATGGGTTAACATTCATGAAATGATGCAAGGAAATAGTCATACTCTTGCACTGTCAGTTGTAATAGGAATACATTGTATTTTGCATTACTTTATTGCACAATGAAAAATTATAATATGGCCCATAAGGAAATGATTTATACTATAAAATTCCTAGTACATAAAATTGGTGCAATGTTAGCATTAAGCACCCTTAAGAAACAAAGATCTAGTCCCAAGATTTCAGGATGTTCTGTTTCCTGACAATTAATTTTTCCCCAGTAATTTTTTGAACTTGCTTTACCAAATCTCCACAAGAAAGTTCGTATTTTTTGTAGAAGATGCTCACTACCTTCTTTCCTATCACCTAAAACCAGCTATGGTACTTGTAAATTATAAACATACTGGGAAAAGTTTTCCTTCTAGGTGGTCAGGGAATAGTCCTTGTTCTGCCTGCCGTATGTCACCATGCACTGAACCACAATTGCGCCAGCTCTACAGCTGTACACATCAGGTTTGTTATTATAGATCAACCTCTATGCATTGGAGTTGTTTGAAACTGTGTTTTCCCACGGGTTATATTCCTATGGAAACATTACTTCTTCTTTTTAGCAATTTTGGCATCTTTTTATAATTTCAAGATAACAATCTAAATTTGTTTTCACGTTTTTCCTCTCCTCCTTATTCTTGTTTTCTGCTTTCTTCATTGCTTTTTTCCACTGAAGTTGTAGGGCAGAGGAGAAAAGTGTAAAGTGGAGAAAAGAGAAGTGAAGAAGAAAATAAAAATGTGAATTTCTTGGATTTGTGATCTTTTTCCCCCCTTTTTTTGGTAAAAATACGATGCCAGCACCCTTAGCCAGGATTTCAATTCCTGTCATTGCCTTCAGCCTGACTCTAGTTCAAGAAGTGTTATACTAACTTCTCATATCATCTTAATTCTTTGGAGCTGGCACTATGTTCTGAGGGCTTTGGCCTAATACAGCGATAGCTTGGTCCTGAGGGGGACCGCCTAGATGCTACGGTAAAACAAATAACAAATTATAACCGCTGAGAATGTGCCTCAACATGAAGAACCTTATTAAGAGCAATTTCATTGCTTTTTGTTTTGTTTTGTTTTTATTGAAATACCTAAGGAATTGTGGTGGGGTATTAAGAAATTAAAAAATAATTCCTCACACTGCAAATGCAATCCTCTGAAATTCAAGTCTTTAGTGACATATTTTCAGTGATGGAGTGACAAACCCAAAGAACCTCTCCCAAAGCTTCATTCTGACATACTTAAATCATGGTACAGCTGAAATCAGCTGTAAAACTTCCATTTACTTCAATGGGACTAAAAGTTCCCTCTGAGTACCTAATCAGTTTTCTTTATACTGTCATTTTTCCTGTTCCTATTATGAATACTACAGCAATTTATCTGCACAGCCTTCTCCATAGCTTTTCAGCTCCAAGAGCATTTCCCGAATCAATGTAGCTCATAAACAACTGTATTTTTTGTTCTTCAAATATCTTTCAAAAATGGTACAATTTTCACAAATGGATCCCATCTCAGTTAAATTTGTTCCACCTAACATTAGTAAAAGCACACAGATTTTCCTCAGGATACAGTGCATAATACTTTTGTTTCCATAGTTGATTATAGCTAGTGTTTTTCTGCATATCATTACAAAGATTGAAGGAGCATCTTCAACACAGCTCACAAAATGAATTCAGATTCTGAACCTACTCCTTTTTCTCCTAAAAATACTAATGCTCTTTTAGAAGTGCAGAGTTTTTTCACTCCCACTTAATATTGAAATTCGCTCATTAATCCTGCCAAGTATAAGAAAGTATTAATAATAAATAATAGTAGAATTATGTGGTAAATCTCAGCTGCTCTGTTTATTATATGCTACAATGGGTTTAGCACATAGTATTTACTCATTATGCTGCAGAATGCTACATATAATCTCATCTGAAGAACTGAACTTGCCTTTTGTGGTAACTTGTTTTGCAATATCTAGAATGATAGCACACCACGGACTTATTTGCTCATCAAGTCACTGGAGGGAGCTAAGTAAACACTTACATCAATTATGGTGAAACAGAATTAGTAGCAAGAGCACACAATAGCAGATTCCAAACTATTTGTTCCAAACAACAGTCTAGAAAGACTATAAAGCCTTGAAATGTTTGACAAATATGAAATAATACATAGTTACGTTAAAAATTTAGAAAGAAGAATACAGACAGTGCTGCTCACTGGTGGGATATTCCTTAGGTGAATCAACAGCTTGGAACAAATTCAACACAGTAGATGTTCAGTTGAGAAAAATCTACTCATATTCATGCAATGACATTGTAAAAATCAGCTAGTTTCTCTGATATGTATGCATAAATGGTGTCCGCAACATCACCACTGAAATTGCTGCCTGTTTGTTTGACTTATATACGTACTCTGTATTTACAATACTTGAAATTTTCTCTTTTCTTAAACCAAGAAAATAATAGGAAAATCCATTAGCAACCTGAGCACTGCTTCAATAGCATGTGAGAGGTTACTCCCAAGGGATGACATTACTATGGAAGAGAGGAAGCTTATGATGCCCCCTGTAGCAAGGGTGTTCATATTGACAAAGAGTCAGATTATCACTCTGCCCACCACAGGTTAATGCAACACAGTAAAGTGACGGAACGCTGAACTGCAAGGTGGTGAGTAGAGACAGAGAAATCTGAACTAGAAAAGACATTCTTGGGAGAGAAATATTTAACAGTTTGAAATAACATAGCTGGGTATGAACACACTTTATACCCTGGACACA
Source organism: Phoenicopterus ruber ruber (assembly GCA_009819775.1). Lineage (NCBI taxonomy): Eukaryota > Metazoa > Chordata > Aves > Phoenicopteriformes > Phoenicopteridae > Phoenicopterus > Phoenicopterus ruber. The sequence continues at coordinate 7,521,233 of CM020221.1, forward strand.
CGGTGTGCCATGTTGGTTTATATACTGTGAGAAATTGAGATTGTCTTGCACATTTTTATTGCATGTGAGAAGACAGCATTAATTACAAATGTCCACATCTTTTCTCCCATGAACAACACATAGATTAGTTTTTCCAGAAGAAGTCCCCCGGTTTTGGCTTGATGGCCGCATGTCATGCTATTAGAGATATATACAATCAGATGAACTGCTGGCATAAGAGAGTGTAGTATCACTCTGATTTATACTAATGACAAATCTGGCCCACTGCTACACTGAATAAAACTGTTACTATTGGAAACACAGAAGGTAAAACATCCTAGCAGAAGAGGCAATGTGCTATACAAATCCAAAGCATCCGGGGCCAGTATGAACCTAAAACAGCCATCAGATGGCAAAAACATTCTGTCACTGCTGATTTGACCTAAGTGAAAGCTTCTCCTAATCATTACTAATTTCCTGAGTCAGCGAGTTCCCTTAATGCCTGTCACTAATTACACAGATTTACAACTCAGTACAATATTTGTGAACCAAGGGAAAACCCTCTGAGATTTAAAGATTATTATCCCAAAACTGAAAAAAGGGGGGGGGGGGGACGACAAACCAGAACCAACCCTATAAAGACAATGGCAAGCAATGGCAGGATTTTGACTTATGACATTATCACAAGATAAGAAGCATCTAATCTAAGGGAGGAAAACAATTACTTAGGGCTAGCTACGTGTATGGCAACATGTCCGTTACCACTCTGCTAAATATCAAAGCTCCTGCAGTCCTTCCTCACTATCCCTGTAAGTTGGAAATCAGCTTTGCCATTTATAACACATGGCATTTCACTGAGGCACCCAATTGGGAGATATTTTTAGACTACAGAGGAGAGATTTGTTGGTTAATAACCTTGCCGCATTCCTGCATTATGTTGGTGGAAGAGTCACTGACAAAGTAACAGTTCGAACACTGGTTTTCTGTCATACCCTTGTTCTTTGTTGAATTCATCACCTTCAACCAATAGCTTCTAAACAGCTGAAAGTCCAGAAGTCTGTAAAAGTAAAATTGTGTGCAATGTCTTGGATAAAATTCAGTCAAAGATCACAAGGTCAGGAACTGATGAAGCAAAAATTTCTACTGTGGAAACAGACAATACTTAATTAGACCTGCAGATTTGGCCTCTTATGTGTGTATCTATTTAAAATCATTCTATTGTCTGCTGGTGCCCACTTTTATCTTGCTTCATTGACATTTTTGTGGGAACAGGTTACTCACTATTATCAATGGACATTTTGCTTTAATAACATATGCAAGGCATTGGCTCACATTACACTGTCACATAAGAACTACTCACATAACTGAAGTCTTGTGGATAGGCTGGCAGGAGAGGGCCCACAGCTTCTGGAACATAAATTTACTTTGTTTTGTTCATTAATGTCTCCATGCTGCTGACCTAGAGAACAGAAGAGATAATTATGAGGTGTTTTCAACACCATTTCCCATTGAAATTAGCTTGCCGTATCAGGAGCAGCAAACAAGCACTGCAAAACAGGTACAGTCCCCATATCTTCCCACTGAAGCAGAGTGAGTACTACAGATTCAGCACATTTCTAATACTGGTTATATTGTTCATGCAATTTAGCTTTCACATTGTGTAGATATCTCATGCCTCTTCCATTAGCTGAAGCAATTAAAGTACAGTCAGACATAAGATTTATATTTTCATATTCCCTCTTTGTGCGATTCATTTTGAGATAATTAAAATAATTTTTCAGTGAAGCTGTCACAGCATAATGAAAAATGTTATGGGAATATAAACAAGACTTGTAAACATTTTATGAGATTTTTTAAAGGGGGGGGGATCCACAATAGCTTTAAAAGATCAAAAAGGATTCCCAAGGTGAAGAAAGAACTATAACAGGATTTTTAAAAGTCAGCTTACAATTACTTGGAGATAATTACTTTCCCAGAAAACAGGTATATGAGAAAAACATCAGCTGATTAAAATAATTCAGCATTTTTCCCTCTTATGTTCTCTGTATGGTTATTACTGTACCTGTCTAGATAAAAACAGAACAGACAATGTGAAACAGTACACATCATTTCCTGTATTAGCTGCTTTAATCTGCTGTGACTGAGAATGTATTTCTGGACACAGTCCAGACAGGCTTCTGGCAATCAGAACAGTGAAGAGATCTGATGTACCTTGTTAATTCTCTTAAGGCTAAATCCCACAGTCCTTGCCCAGGCAAAACTCTCAATGAGAGTTTTATTTAGGTTAGATTTTGACCTATTAACCTTAACATCTTGAATTAATGGTTCTTTCACCCATACTTTTCCCTCTTTAAATAAAATATCAGGTTTACTTAATATACTGATACAAAAAGATATTACTTGGTACATCTAATGTCATACGTCGTCATGCCACTGGGGAACAGCACTGGAGAAAATCTTCCTGTGAGTTATGGTGTAGTTAAACTGATGTGAACATACTGAAATAGAAGATGGACATTAGATCATTCACATCCCCAGTTTGCAAGCTGATATGTAGAGGAAAACCACTGAATCCACATACAGCACCAATTACATGACTAACTTCAGACTGAAGGAGTTCACTCCAGCACAAATTTTTGAGTTTTGTCCCATTTCATTTACTGCCTGTTCCTCTGGAGACTGATCTACATTTTAGTAGTTTTCCTTAAGTCATCCTTGTGTTCTTCAGCAGGCTGGAATTTTTTAACTCTTTGTGAGTACTCACAAGCCAATGCGAGTACTTTGGGGGTGACATTCATTTAAAGAATATTCTTCAATGAAGATCTCTCTTGCTCCTTCAAATATTGGTTTTGGAACTCCTCCCCAGGTAGTGAGCAGAGATCTTGCCATGTCAGTCTGCTTTCTCAACATCCCTAATACTTTTATTTACCTTTTTAATTAAAAACAGTCAGAAAATCTACCCAAACCAATTTTACAGCAAAAGCTAAGTGTATCTGCTCTGCTGGTGTCATTAACATCAAATCCATCATACAGAATCATTCAAGGCTTATTTTCTCTTCAGTACATTCTGTCCCTTGACATTTGTAAAGTTCCTCCCGTATCTCTGTCTGCAACTTCTTACACGACCTGAATCACTACAATCTCCATATTCCTTATCCTTTATGGGTGGAATTAACCACCTCTATTTGTTTGCTGGACTTTTTGCTACAGTCCCTGCTTCAGTCTTCACTATGTACTTTGCTAAACTGCAGGCCTTAAAAGCATTCTACAGGATAATGCAACAGATAGATATCTAAATGCCACTGATTGGCTGCAACAGACGCTGGATTTATTCCAAGGTTCATTATGTCCCTTCTCTATCTTCTTTGCCTTTATAGTTGCACTTATTTATGTGCCTTTACTTCTATTACTGCAGAGAAATATACTTTCTGCTTGGAAATGCCTGCCATCAAAGATACAATGTAGATAAAGTTATCTGCACTAGCTTTGAGCTAGATGGTCCAAAGAACAATGGTATTAGTGACCCAAGAGCAGAAACTTCTACACATAAACAGCAAATCCATCGTACCCTACAGACATACTCTGAACAGTCACTTTTCATGACAGACATTCCAGGACCCAAAGCCCTTCTTCCTTACAGATCACTCTAGAACAGTCCAAGAGATCACTAGTAAGCTAATGATTCACTTCAGAGCAGAAAGTTCTCTAAAATCAGGTATTCTTAATTGTATGAAATTTCTGTTACTTTCTTCATCATCTGTAACCAATACAAATTCCCCTGGTGAATATTGCTTACCTGGAACTAGCTATCAAATGCACTTTGATAACTATTCTAACAGTTTGATGCTGTGCAATGTTCTCTTTAAAAAACTCTTTAAATCCTCTACTGCTTTTCTTTTTTAATACTAATACCAAAGCTACCTGTGCAGTCAAGGGTGTAAAGTTAAAATTTGAAGGAAAAAGCTCACACTTTCTACGACTAACAGTTTTGCAGTAGGCAAGCACTTAAAAGGAACCAGACCACCCAGTTCACAGCACTGTTCTGTTTGAAGTCCTTCTGATGTTGAAACTAATTATGCATCTAGCTAGGCGGGCTAGTATTAGAGCTAGAGAAACAGCCTGAAAAAAAAAAATCAACAATTTAGGGTTTAAAGGATTAGATTCACACCCTAATGAGAAGCCACAAATATAATCATGAGCTCTCACTTTGTTTTATGAGATTCATTGCTGTTCTGTTGGATAAGATATGGGCTATTTTTAGATAACAGTTCATAAAGAAAATGCCCTGTGTAGTAAATAATACAAAATGTTTCATTTTCCTAAGAGTAGAAGTGAAGTTCCAAGTTACAGCCATTGGGATTGCTGTATGCAATAACCAAAAGCCTGACCCTCCTTTCAAAACCAACAAAGATTTTAAAGGAAGAAACTAAGCTGAGGATGGAAGTGCTCAGAAGGTAAGTTAGTAGAGACACACCTTCCCCTGGAAAAAGTGTTTTGGCCAGCATACTTTCCATCTGTTCCCTAAACAAAGTGAAAAACTGTATCACTAAAAGGAGGTTTCCACTGGTACAATCACGTTCAGAGCTGGTATTTGCCAGCGTGAAAAATGCATTTTGAAAAACAAAGGCCATTAAGGGGACAAGAAGCTCTGTTCCCTCTCAGAAAAGGGTAAGAGAGAAAAGAACAGAATAAAGAAAACATGACAAGCAACTTGATCTTCTGTTTTTCACTCTTCTCCCAGCAAGAGCACTCTCACCTTACCTGTAGGTTCTCATTCATACAGAGCTTCACTTTGAACCTCTTCCTTTCACACAAACATCATTGTGGCTCACATACTTCCAGGTCTTGCTTTCAAATGAAGAACAAGGTTGTGCAGAGTATCTACAGCCTCCAAGTACCCACAGGGGAAATACTCTTCTAACCACAATCCCTTGGCAACCTAGCCAAGCTACTGTCTGAAAGACATGCATTATGAGTTAGGGTGTCATCCACCCTGCCCCATACTCACCCTTTAATCATCCAGCACTGCACAGACACGTAAGTCCTAACAACTTCATTTCTGTCATTTCCCCCCTTCTCACTCAGAGCCTTCACAGAACCTCATTTCTGCCAGGCTTCTACAAGGGCAAGCTAACCAAGGGCAAACCCTCAGCAGAGCCACGGCAAGAGGTGCAGCAGAACTGGGGAACTAATAATGTAAGAGCTAGCAAGGACGTTGATTTACATACATGGCATCAGGATACATCAGTATAATTGGAACTGCAGAAGCAACACAAATATTAAATACACTTAAGAAACCAAGTTCTTTGGCAAGATAATTCACATTTGTAGCATATGTTTTCTGTAAAAGGAAGTTAAAGTTGTCCTTTGAAACTTCCTCAGAAGTGGGAAAAAAAATTAAGTATGGAAAATCTGATTTTTTAAAAATACTCTCCTTATTTCTCCTAAAAATGCTATCTTTTATTTTAGGACACACCACCACTTAGCAGTAAAAGACGCTTAAAATTTCTGTTCCTATCATCTTTCTCTTAAGTGTCTGCTGTCTCAAACAATACTTCAGATATGTTATTTAAGCTGGGAAAGCTAAAGCCACATTTGGATTTCCAAGCAAATAAAACATGTAATTTAAATTAAAATAATCCAGCACCAGTTCCCACTTTCCTTTTTCTGCCCATAGTTTAGACGTGGGGATTTTTTTTTTATTTCTTTTTCTCCTGAGTCTAATCTGACATTTTCTTCCAATACACACAATTTAAGTCCTAAAGAAGGCCAGCAGCAAAATTTCTGGCTGGTAGAACTCCACTGAAGTCAAGGGGAATTTATCCCATGTGTATAAAAATCTGGGGGCATAGCAGCTGTAGCTTAAAAAGAAATCAGAAAAGTTGAAGCACTCTAGACACAAAAATGAGGTATAGAAGTTTGCTTATGCAGGTAAATTAATGAGCTTCAGTAAGTAATCCTGATTTACTGCTCTGGAGCTGTCACCTGCCATATAGAATATCCTTTACAGCCTTGCTCCTTTTATAGCTACAAAGGAGCTAACCCTACTATAGCAGGATTTTAGCAGAAGGGAAGTGAATCTACAAAAACCAAATATATTTATTTGAAAAATAAAAAAACATAGTGTATTGAAAGATAAAAGCATAAGCCACCTGCACAAAAGATTTATGTGAACTTGACTACTGAGACATTTCCTTCATTTAAAATTAGTTGTTGCATGAGTAGCATAACTAATGAAATGATTTTCTTATAGATTTGTCCCCTACTGTCATGACCCACTTCCTGCAGCAATATTTCCAGCTGCATCCTGCAAGAGACAGCTAGAAAGCAGAGTTATAGCTAATGTGACAGCACACAAATGCTAATTGGATGGTCAGGTACGTTTTGACTGATCACCTACAACCAAATGTTACGTACAACGTGTGAGTTCTCTCAAGGGGATCCTCATTTGTACCGTTCTCTTCTCGTCACATGCCAGTTCTCCCAAATTTTGTACCCATTTAGACACCTCTGTGAGTCCTACCTATTCCTCTTTCAGATTTCACTGAAATTAACCTGGGCTCAAAAGTAAATGGAGGTAGGGGCAGAACTGACAGAGGGACAATCACTACACCATGGAAGTGTTTTCCTTGGGTACCAGACTTACAAATAAAAAACATAACATCTGGAAATACCTCAGAATCCCTGACACTATAACAAAACACTTCATTTAAACATCACAGAATTTCTTTCCTTAAGCATACTTACACACAATGAGAGACAGCAACATGTAACTTAAAAGGAGATGCTAGTGCTGTTATTGCCACTGTATGTCCTCTGCCTGAGGACAAGCTGAGATAACAGGCTAGCCTTGTCACGTCAGGAGTCAAACAGTTCTAAGGGTTGAAGGTCTTCATAGGTTTAGAAATGGGGACTGCAGTGGGCTCAACTACCTTTCAGAGCAGAGTTGGTGGGGAATATAGTGAATCTTTTTTTTTTTAAAAAAAAAAAAAAAAAAAAAGCCTTACAGAGATGAAGGATTGGAGAGCAAATAACAATTGGGAGAGCTGTGAAGCAGCTGGGTCTTGTTAGTCTGTCAGAGCAGTTTATAACATTGAAGGCCGAACCCAGATATTCTTCATCAGCAAGGCAACCACACAGAGAGGAATGTTGTCATGAGTTCTAACTGACATTTCTCTGAGCAGACAGGATTTGGAGGTCTAGATTTCTTCCTTGCCACTGGCAAGGATTTAATAAAAGACTGGGTGGACCCGCCTGAAGCGCAGGACAGTTTCCTTACCACTTCCGCCCTGGGAAGCGTAAGGGTCTCAGAAGAATTTTTTAAAATACAGGTCATCAAGTAGTTCCCATGAAGGCAATAGACACTTTTTGTTTTCTTTCCTGAAACCGAAGTGCTTTGTTTGTGGAAAGCTTTAGTTGCTCCTAAGTCCTGAGCTACATGTTTTCCTAACACATTAGATTTTGTTCAAAGTCAGATAACCACAGTTTGGAAGTCAGGGGAGGGGGCCAGAAGTTTTTGTCTTGGATTAAAGACAGTACGGTGGCACCTGCCTTCCAACTAGCTTAAGTCCCTATTTCATCTGGCTAGGCGATGTGATCAGAACTCAAGGCTGCAGCTGCCAGCACAAAATAACACGGCAAAATAATTTAACATATTCAAATATTGAGTGATACCTTTGAAAAAGGCAATGTAGGAGTTGTGCCACCCAGTGGAACAACTAAGAAGAAAATACTGTATACAGAAAGTTCTACAGTGCTCAAGCTGCAGAGTACTTTCCACGGTATCATTCAGACCATAGTTGTTAATTCAACTCTATTATTTATTGTTCTTCTGTAAACTCAGTGGGAGCTGCCAATACTTCTTTGCCAAAGTAGAGAAAATAAGATTTTAAGCAGTATACAGAAGGATAGTTGATGGAAAGTGTGCTCCTTTACCTTATTCTGTATCTTTCATGGGTGGATATTGATTTGATTTCTGAAAGATTCCCTTGTAATAAATTAAAATGTTCTGCCTCAGCCATGTAACTTCTCTCTTGCTATTTGGCAGTATATTCATTTCTACAGAGTATTTCTACAAGAGATTAATTGGGGCTGCCACTGAGAAGCCAATGAGTAAAGACTATAGCTCTGGTCTCAGCAAATAACCGTAGTTTTATTATGCAAAATGCAACCAATCTCAGTCCCCATACCCAACAAGCAGACTAGCACAGGGGGATTGTCTGACCAGGAAACACTCATTAAGGATTTCTGGCAAGATCAACCTAAGGAGGTGCATTTCAAACAAAAGTCTCTAACCTTGGGGCAAGAACTTCAGTGAGTAAGATGTCCTTAACCTGTGCTTGTGGTAAAGTCTTTTCCTATCCTACTATTTAGCAAGACATCCTCTGCCCCACTCATTTGAGAAAACGGTTTGAAAAAAAAAAACAATACCTGAGAAAGGCATTATAAATCTCTTACAGGCATTTTCAGGTAAAAGCAAACTGTGACTCCCTTTAAGCCTCCTTACTGTAAACGGAAGGATTGGGAGGATCTAAGTGAAGCTGCAGCATGGGAAAAATGCTTTCTGTCTTGCATGGGGTATCAAAGTGGGAGCCAGTCAATGCCTTAGCAAGTACCAAAGGTAACATTCAGAATCCTTCTGCTGTGGAGACGATAAATAGCTAGAATCCCTCTCTCCAACAGCTATCAAAGCCCAAACTCCAGTATCTGCTGATGCGTGCTAATATGCTAATACTGTAATATATTTGTCAATGTACACATTCGCTATGAGGTAGAGCCTTCTACATAAACATTAAATGCTTGTTCTAGTCAGTGGCAATTTCTGATGTAACCCTCTAAGTCATCTTAGTGGCGAACATCAGGACGGAACAGTTTTGCTTAAATAACGCTAGGTCTTTGTGTGTTTTAAAAAGGCCTCCAAATACAATGCCATTACACGAGGCACAGAAGAACACTAGGCCTTTTTTCAGAATCCTTGAGAAGCATGTGAAATATTATCTTATTCTTGGAACATTAAACAAGTTGCCATACTGCCATGTGACCCTTCAGTTGCAAATCTCTTTTCAAAACTACTTTTTCTTCCATTGGTTATTCAGCATGTTCTCAGAATGTAGCCATTTGTCTTGATTCCCTTATCATTTGATAGTCATCACAAAACACAGGATAAAAAGGACCATGTCTATTAAGATGAAAGGCAATGTGAATGTGTTCCTGAATGTGTGATGATTTCAAGGCTGCTGAGACCTCATGTAACTTGCAAATATACACATAGCTGTGATCACATAAGAGGTAGTAAATTTTCAGATTGTGTCCATGATGAAAGAAATCTGAAGATGGTTAAATTTCAGAAGTATAGAGCATTTTTTATTTATTTTTACTTCACAATTATGAGCTTAAACTTAGGAAGTATATTCTTTCAGGACAGAGGTTTCCTTAGCAGACTCACTGGAAATACTGAGGATTGCAAATGCAAGTGAACAAAGACACAGAGAGAATTTGGTTTTGAACAATCCACATGTAATTTACATGGACGTTTTTTGCATTTATGGACAAGTTAGAATTGTGTATTTGCAAATAGGTAGTTATAGCTTTCACTTCTGAAAAAAAGTCAGACAAACAGTTGGCAAAAATCGTTTGTTACTAATCCATTCTTTAGACACATTACCTTCATTCCAGTGTCACCCCTATAGCTTTGAATTAAAACCATGCATCTTTCATCTTCATATACAATATCTTAAATGTTTTGCATTTTTTGTGTTCAAAAACTACCAGTCCTTCAAAGCTGCATGTTACCAGCATGTTCAAGTGCCTGTTCATTGATGCTAATGAACCTGGGCAATATTGCAGCCAACAGAAATGGATTTTTCTGTTTACACGGTGTTAGCCAAGTGAAGTTGTTGGGCTGACTCAGATGTTTTGTATTATTATCTTGTAAGAGTTATAAATCTCAATTCAAGGAGCTTGTATTCTAGAAAACTGCTAGCATAGATTCCAGACTAAGGTCACACATATGTGTAGATCATCTGCTTGGAGAAAGAGGCAACAAGAAACAATCAGGCAGCAGCGACCATCTTAGAAAGATCATGCTGCAGATAGCTGGACTGCAGAACTTTCTCTGGGAACATCCTCTTATGTTGCTTCATTAGGAGTTACTTGGAGTGATACAACCAAATTTTGCTTTAATGCTTCATACTTGTAAGAGAGGGATATTGGGGTGACTGTTCTAGAATCTTCCGTTTCTATTCACCCAGCTCAAAATATCCTTGGTCTGACTGAATTACTAAGGTGGTACTAAGTGGTTCTGACTAAAAGTGACTTGGAACTCAGCAGTTAGTCTGGCTTTCTGTGATCTGCTAGTTTCTTCCTCCAGTATCTGCCACTCACACTCCTCTTTATCTCAGCCCTTGAGGAGTGAAGAGACGGTTGGCTGAATTTAGCATCTTAAAAGTGTGCTTATGCACTGGAGCATGCTTATGTGAATCTGACATGGTGAGCTGGTGGAAGAGTGCAGCTGGTTTAGCAATCACAACAAAATAATCTTTCAAGCCAATCATACTGTTCCGCTAGGCTCCTATTTCCACAGGATCCCAACTAGAGGGTTTGCAACAAAACCGAAGCAAATGTGCATTGCCAGGAAGCAAAGCAGAACACCTTAATGTGGGTCAGTACATCCACCACCTCGTGACAGAGCTGGGGCTCTCACTGCTTGAAGGCATGTACCCTTTTTTCTTCCAAACAGCTACTTCAATTAGGTATTCTACCTTGTGCTGTGATTATGATTTTCTTCTTGTCTCCAGCTGCATTTTCACATTTTCCTTGGAGCATCTGGGAGAAGGAAGGGGTAGAATAACCACTGTTAAAAGCAAAGTTTGGAGTGAAGCATTATGAAAAGTTATTTATTTTTCATATCTGCCAGGTAAGACAAATAGCAGACTGTCACTCCTGTTAAAACTGTCTAGCATCCCATCACCAACCATCAGCATGGATAATTAAGGCAGTGCTCTTCCAACCACATAAATTGGGCTGGAATCATGTCCTGAGCTCATTTAAGTACATTTCTACATGAAACTAAGCACATCTTTTAGTCTGTTCAGAGCTTGGGCTGAAATTCCAACTGTAAATTTTTTCATTTGTTTTTCTCATGTTAACAATGGATAAGCCAGAAGGAACACAGACTTCCAGACCTGAAATTCACCTGGCGATACTGGCAGCTCAAGACTAAACATGATTCTGCTTGAAAGCTGAATAGCTTTTACAGTTCTTTACTCAGATTTGTTTAAGGTTGGAAAAGATCTCCATCCCAAGGCTCCTTATACACCAAGTATAAAAAATGAGCAAAGCAGCTGCACTTTATCAGAGAAGGAGAAATAACTCCTTCATTCCAGCCAATGATTTACACAATAATCATGGATTCTTATTTTTTCACATTATATAGGATTCTTCTTTTTTCACGTTATATAGAGGCTTAACTTACTCTGTACTTTTAAGTACTTTGAGGACCCTCTTGAAAAAACAGCTGGTATTTATTGCGAAATACTGATGTATAGAAATAGAGGGGTGGGGAAGAGCTGATCATAACTTAAAAGTAGCTTTCATTTTACTGTGGAAAGACATGGTTCCTCAACTGGAAGAGAACATCTCCTCTTTCTGTTTTAGTCCAGGTGTACTTCCTCCCTATGTATGCTCCCCTGTGCTCTCAGCACTCCAAGGTGAATAGTGCTGCTTTAAGCAGGAGGCTGGACCAGATGACCTGCAGGATCCCTTCCAGTGACCACGTCGGTGATTCTGTCTCTCATTTCTATCATATTATTCCTTGCCCTCACCACCCCACCCAACCTTCTATGGCAGATATTTAATTTTTAAATTGTCCTAGAGCAATTTCCTTTGTCTGCTTGCAACTACTATCAGCTGTGCCAATATGCCATAAACTGGCTGCTCAGCAAGAGCAGAAGCAGCTATCTGCACTAAGGTTCTGTTCATGAGAGAAGACCAGGAGGCACACATGGAAAAAAAAATTAAGATCTCTACCACAAGGCAAAAAGAGAGGTCTGCTCTAATTCCTGAGGGCCCTCGTGCAGTCCGCTTCCCCTTCCCAGCAAAAGCCTAAGGAATTATATGACAACAGCCAGCCAACATTAAGACATCATGAAGTAACTAAGATCAAGAGGCATCCATGGTCACATCTGTTATCATGATAAACTGTCTAACTAGAATAATCTCACGTAGATAAGTGTGTCTGTGCCATGAAAACTGATCTGACAGCAATCCCAGTTACTGTCAAGAACATCACCATCAGCCTGTGCAATAAAAAATGTAACTTACCAGTCACTGTCCTCCCTGCTCCAGAGATGACCAGTGTAAATCAAGAGCTTGCTGTATCACAGATGAGCTGAGTGACTTTAATGAGAAATCTCGTCCTTATGGATTACTGTTCCCTTGCCACAACTTGTCAGCAATTCTTCAGAAAATTATTCTACCATTCCCAATTGCAAGGAAACAGATGGCGCATGGAGGGAACCTCTCTGATGTGTAGTCTTTTGGTAAAACAAGAATAAATAAATTAAAGACCAAAGGCCAACACTAATATTGTCTTCTACCAAAATGCTTCTTAACTAGGCTATATTTATTTTCTATTTAGCAGTTAGATAGGACAGTCATTGTTTGACCCGCATTTAGTTGATTCCTGCAATAGCCGCCTAAGCAATAAACACTGTTTCCACAATGTGGAACACCAACAATAAAACAATCGACTGTAAGGCATAGAAACAGATGAAGTAATATTACTAGGAATACATGATTTTCCGTGGATTTCCAAGTATCTGAACAAATATCAGGGCATCTATACTTCAGTCATAATTTATACATAGGCCTACTGCATATGCATCTATGCATATAAAATCCATATAAGAGATGATAAAAAATACTCAGTAAAGCACATTTATAACAACTCTTGCTAGTGCAATGAATCCCAACCCTTAAGAATTAATGTGGCATGTTACAAAAATGAATATCTGAGTAGCAGTGAATGGATACAAAATGTATTCTTCATTTTTCCATGGTTCTCTGCTATATAACAGAAAAAAGAAGGGAAAGTTTTCCTAAAGGCAAGAGTTATACAAAAACTTGCAAATAACATCTTTAGCAACTTACAGCTGGAGAATAAGCAGAGAAACAGCTTTTTTTTTCTTATTGAGGTATTACATGAAAGTTTGGTTCAATTCCTGCATATAAATACAGAGATGGTTCCGTTAGAGAAAGTAATTCATTCAAACATACTTGGCATAGTGTTGAATAATCTTTACTTCTGCAAGCTACAGCCAAGTAAAGCCACTGTGTAAAGCAACTGTATAAATATGCAACTCATGAACATACTACTAAAGCCATCAAAAACTTGCCACGTCTAGTAAGCTTCTGGAACCGTTTCTATACTAGTATGATATTTCCTTGGTCGAAAGCATGGTGCTGTGGAAAGAGACTGTGTACTGTTTATAGGACAAGGAATAATTCAGAGGATGCCCTAAGAACCTGCACCATTGACTATTATGTGGCTGGTCTTTGGCTGTTCTTCTGAAAAACTCTACACTCATGTAGAAAATGAAAGCAAATCAAGTACCGGTTTGGTCTTGCAGTCTTTCACTCCCTCTCCAAGGACTCTCTGCTGGAGAGCATAAAGTTAGGATAAATATCTGATTTTCCTGTTAGAGGAAATTTACTTTAAAGTACTGAGGAGACTTTCACACAATGTTGAGCTCCCAGCCCCACTATGCAAGTGTCTCAGGTAGGTGCAGCCAACAATCTCCAGCTGACATAGTTGTCACTGGAAGAGTTCAGGTTCCCCAGCTAGTGGCAAGAAAAAACAAAACAGAGAAAGTAGATAAAAATTTAAGAAACAAAAGCCAAAAATGGGATACAAAGAGCTATTTGAAGCCTGCCTGAACAGTGTTTATCTCATTGGCAATGCCATGAAGGCCAACAGCCACTAAACCATCCATGCCACCATGAAAAAGAACCTCCAGAAAAACTCCTGGGTCTGCACAAATCATACACAAAAGAGCAAGATAGCTTTTGCTAGATCTGGCCCAGTAGCCTAGCAGTTGGCATTAAGCGTATGAAAGTTTTGATGAAGGCAGACTGAGAACATGTTTGGTGCTTGTAGAAAATGAACAGCTTTGATGCTACCTTTCATATTTCGTAAGTTTTAAATAAAGTAATTGCATCCAGTCTTGTCTTCCATGTCACAATCTATTACTTTTCACCTAAACACAGCTCTGCTAACACCTTCAGCACATCAAAACCCCCTATTATTCTGGTGGTAGTTAAGATGACCAATTTGTATCTTCTTTTATTTTGTGCTGCCTATACGGTAGCTGCTATGATGCAAACAACCACTTATCTTGCAGAGCTAAATGGAGAGGATATGACTCACATGCTCTGATACAGGTTGTTTATTAGTCATGACCACAAGACCATGGTTTTGTGCTATGATAAGCTCTGACTCCTGCTATTCCTATTATGCCCATGAGTTTTTGATGATGATACATGGGAACATTCAGTTGTGAATGAGAACAAGGTGTCCTGTACTGCGATGTTATCTGCTGTACTACTGTGCATTTTTACAGATGCTGATGGATTTCCAGGAGCAACTGAGCAAACAAACCCAGAGCCGTGATCAAATTTGCTGCTTATATGCAGCTGTCCCAGTTCTAAGCCACGCAGAATTGTCTGAATGTAGATTTCAATACCTTTTGTAAGGCAAAAAGGATAGTTGGATGTTTTACAACTTTTTCATCCTACTTTCAGCCAGTAATTCTCCAGCCACAGTTCTCAAGGCTGTCACTGCTACAGTTGATGTCGTTTTAAAGAAAGGAGATAGACCTCATGACTTATCAATGTCACTATCAAGCTCATCATCTTTTCTTTTCTGTAGTCTGCAAAGGAAACAAGAGACAGCAAGCAATTATACAGCTTCCATGAACCTGGCATGGGACTGCTGCCCATCAGACTACAAAGAGTCAGATATGTAATGCCTTAACACAAACATACCATAGAAAAAAATGGCTGCTCTGAAAATGTAAGGCCTGACAGTGGTTTGTAAATCCTGAGCTGTAAGATTTTATCACTGATGATTCACCACTTCAGGTTCTCCAGAACCTACGGAATCTTCAACTACGTAAGGCAGATCTACACTGTATTTGGGGCATGAGCTCCAACTCACACCCATCCCTGAGCTTAAGCTCTTCTCCTACCCATGTTATTTCAGTGAGCTCCAAGGCATGCTGTATCCTGTTCTACCCTGGAGGTGATCCCAGACTCACACTTTCATGCAGTGTGAATGAAGGGGCACACTGTGCGCAGTCCCGTTTCTCCTGTCTACCCTTGCTGCTTTGTGACATGGTCACCGGCAGGCACCCGAGTCTGCCACGGAACTCTTCACTGAAGAGCTGGTGGCGTTTTGAAGGCTTTCAGTGCTTTTATACTTTTATGGCCTTGAATCACTAAGTCACAAGTGTTTTATATGTAGCAATATGGATAAAAATAGCCAGATGAATTTTAACTTATTCTTTGACCTGATGTATATAATGTTCATGACTGCAGGCATCAAAGATCATTTAATATGGTCTCTGAAATAAACATCATATAGTTCCCCATCCTACCTCTATATTGCTGACAACACTGGTGTTTGTCCAAATATTTTCCAGAAGGCATCCAGACTTGATTAAATATACCAAGAGGTAGAGAACCCATCACTTTACTTAGTATTTTACTAAAATTGGCTCACTTTCCTTTTTAAAGTTTGTTTCCAGCTCACCAAGTCATTGATTCTTACATGTTTCCTCATCAGACTTGGATGAAGATGGTGGATAACAATAGCTTCAGTACCACTGTTGAGTTATCTTACACTGTCAGTAGATCAGAGAAATACATTTGTCATCTTCCAGGAGCAGAACCTTGTTGAAGACTCCTAGGTTTTAAATGATACATTTGTTACCAAGAAATTACAATAGGAGATAAAGACCTTATTTGTGCCAATGGATATTTATGACATAAAAAGTAGTAGTAGCCACTATATTTATATCAGTTATCGTATCTTTCAAGCATTCTAAAATGTAAAATAATTTACATGTGTGTGTGTATATATGTATATGAAAGTAAAGATATATATATGAAAAACATATTAGTTGCACAATAAAGGCCTGATTCTGCAGAAACTCAAACTTTCTGCTCAACTTTACCCTTTGTAAACAGGACCGTGGATTAGAAGGAAAGTGCATGAGACCAAGTGCTCACATAGCTCTTTAGGGGCTATGAGCAGCTTAAGTGTTAGGATCATTTGGCCATTCTAATTTATTAACTAGGCCAGTCTAATTTATTAACTTCTCCCAAAGACAGCAAATTAACATTACCTAAGCAATACACAACCCATGTCAATATTTCTTCAGATTTCACTGTATTGTCTGACTGAGGTCACTGGGTAAGCATTAAAAACAAAAATCCGACAAAGCTTTATATATATGCAATGAAAATCTGTTTATTCCAGATGTTTTTAACTTGCTTGAACTGCTAGTTTAACACATTCAGATACAACCAGCAGATTTTCCAGGATTATGCTATCTATATACATTGCCATATAATGCAACTAGTCATACCACCCTTGGATCAAAACTTACTGACTTTTATAAGATAAACTGCATCAGCACAGTCACTACTCAGCGGTTTGACCTCTTCCCGCCACAGCAAGCCTGCACTATACTTGTTCCCTGTGTGTGCTACAAAGAGATTTTTCTGAAGTGGCCTTTTAGAGTGGCTGTATATAAATTCTCATGCCCTGATATAGTTTTTCCTGACATCTTGAAGCACTACAGCTACATGCTCAAGGAGAGACTTCACCAGAAAGGGAACATTCTTTGAAAAATCAATGAGATCAGATGTCCTGGCTTGAGAAAGCAAGGAAGTAATAACAAGACCAGAAAACTTACATCATTATTTTATTATTCAAAATACTACATATTATTGCACCTAAAACATTTCTGTACATTACTGTTTTAAAAGAATTTGTAAGAGTTTTCAGATGCACAGCACTGATCTCACCTGAAAAGGTTACATGTTAACCTTTTAGATCACTTTTCTCAATTTTTTTGCACAGCGGGGATTATTCTCGAAGGGTTGTACTTGAGATATGGTGACAAGCTCTCTTCTATGGAAACAGCAATATACATAAATATAAATAGCCATGTAAATAGCCAGGTAAAAAATAGTAAACAATGTTTTATTTTACAGCAGATCTTAGGGAAGTAATATTTTCTTTAACATGCCGTGTGTTGTCCTCTCAATTGCATATTTCTACTGCCCTCAAAGATATAGTGCAGAAGGCATACTCATATCTTCCATTTATTATTTAAAATGGAAATTATTATAGCTTTTAATACTTTTCAAAGCAATCTCTGAATTTCTCTGTTTCACAGAACTGAACCAATTTTATAATTGATCTGTTATCTAAACAATTAACCTCTTAATACATACAAATGTTAATCTGAACCTCAGCCTTAACCGAATCAATCTATCAGGCCCAAGTTCGCTTGTGTAGAAAATGGTCTTTCAGCTGCAGCATTTGAATGTAGGAATTGACAGAAGAAATTCTTCAAATGATAATAACCTGAAAGAACTAGGATATGAAGATGGAGAATGAGATCGTAAAACATTTGGTCATGTTCTAATCCAAGATTTCTCAAGTGTGAGAACACGTTCTACTGAATCTCTCAGGATATAATATTCCTCAAATAATCCCTATCGGCATTTTTGTGAAGTTACAGTTTTCTGAAACATAAACCTTTCTTTAAGGGACTAGCTGAATCAGGCTAAGATAATTTTATTCACTGAAATTAAAAATAAAAGTCAGATATTTGAGAGCTCTGAATAAAATAAATTTCTTTTTTTTAACTTTTTAACTCTGTTTGTTTCCAGAAGAGGTTACATCAAATAATTTATCACCTGTTATTTTTTGTAAACTTACCTTTCAAGGAATGTGGAATGTCATAAATTTCCACACATGTAGTATCAGATTGTTCTAATTTTATGATCATCATAAAAAATTTAGCACATTGTGAGACAGAAACTAAGCAATTCATACCTAATGTACAAAATTACTTTGTGAGGACATGCCTCAACATTTCTGTGTATTCCAAGCTCACAAACAAACATCTGTAGTTTTGGAAAACATTAGTAGCTAAGGAAAAGTGATTGAAAGTTTTTATCAAGACAAGATCCTGTACATACCTTATCAATAACATACGTTGTTGGATCATGCATTATAGAAGTCCTTCAGATTGAGATCTACAATGGAAACAAACATTAATCAACAGTTACTTTGCTTAGTATGGCTAGGAACATTATGTTGCCCTGATAATTAATTAATTCAGTATTCCCAGGGGAACCTTTAAAATAAGGAACTATGGTTAACCTTTTCTCTATAATAGTCATTTGAGTACACAGAGTCCTGGAATGCCAAACAGCCTAGCAAAACAGTGGTGCTGTGCAGTCACCGACATCTCCCACACACTGGCTGCTATGGCCCAGCTCTGAAGAGAGTTACAGGAGATTCTGCAGATCTTTCATTCCTATTTGTTCAGACCCTCCAGTCTGTGCAATAGAAGATCTCTTATCTAGCCTCATCATTAGTACCTCAACAGAAGAATATGGCATAAAATCCTCAAAGAAGTCCTCAGATGAGACATTTCCAGCAGACTGTACCCTATCTCATCTGTTAATTACTTTACACACTTTGACACTTCATTAATAAATCCTAGTATTAGTTGACTATGATTTTTCAACAGCAAATGATGTCATAAATTCATTTTAACAAAACAAATTATGTTTTCCAGCCTTTCCACAGCACATAGATAACTGTGTTTATGGTGCAAAATGTTCTTTACCCTGTGGTCCAGAGATCACTGGCAGACCATAACCCGTTATAAAGTAGTCTATGAAAAGAATACAAAAGAAATCCAACAAAGAAACTATGCATACATATTCCCACACATGCAAGGAAGCAAGCAAAGAAGTGCACGGAAGAAACAAACATAATAAATTTTCAGAGCTCAGCAGGTTGTGGTCATTATACACAAGATTTTCCAGTACGAAGGGAATAACATTAAATTATAGCATATATTTAAAATACCAAAGTCAAAATACCAATGTCAAAAAAAACAATGGGCAGGAAATCACTTTAGATCCCAAACCCAGCAGACAGTTATTAAACCACTTACACGCTGATTAAACCTCATTTTAACATCTAATATCCTACAGATGGCTTTGCACAGGCTTTTTTCGCTGTTGTAGGATAAGCCTCACCAGGTAACACCTTCAGCTTCTTCAGTGGCAAATTCTTTATTGGCAGATCTAACCCAAAAGCTGGTCACTTATCTCCTATAAAATTTATTTTAAAAAAACGTCCCTACGCTTTTAAATTCAAAGCCAAGAAATATATTTGCTTCAACTCTCATTTTGTTTCAAAATGCCAGAATCCCCTAAAAATACCGCAAGAGATTCTGTATCAGTAATGATGTCTGAATATTTAAAAGGGCAAACAAAGGTGATACAAAATTAAGCAAGGAGCTATGTTTGTATAATGGGTAAAGTTCCAGTTTGGGGCTTTATTATGCTTTGCACTCCACTGGCCTCCACTTGCACCATAAGACAGTGTAGGGACTGTTCTCTGGTACGGGATGTGTGTTCACACTGCATGCTGTGTGAATCTGTCGGGATATATGACAGTGACATAAACAGTCTTCTCTCTTGGAGCTTTCTGCTGAATAACTTGTCCAAACCTCAGAATTGTGCTGTTGGCATTCAAATGGCACTGGAAACTGTATCACACTAAACTTCACTGCTCTGTTTCCTGTGCTGCTTTAGAATGTCAAAGGAATCTTTTTATCATTTTGAGTCTAATTGAAGCGAGACAGGGACAACTCTAAAGGTTATATATATGTCTCGTGTTCTGCACACAATCCTGACCTCCTTACCTCATTTCCACTATTAATAGATTTGCATTCCTTAAGACAGTAATAAATGAGGCTACTCTTGTAAGGGGAGTAGTATCTTTTAATAGCTGCACTGAAACAATGGAAGAAAACAGAGAAGCCTGCAGAACCTAGAGGAGTGGGCTGTGTGCTGAATGCTCTTCTGTTTTCTCCTGCTAGGGTAGCAGGTCTAATAAAAGATAATATAATGTTACCTCTCACAAATCATGCTTCATTTGTATCCCTAGACCATCACAACTGCAACAAATCTACTTTAGACAGGTGACAGTTAACAAGCCAGTTTAAAACTGAGAGGAATGGCTTAATATGAAAAGATACATGTATATCTTCCAGTAACACTGTGGAGTAAGTTGCCCTGGCTGATGAAACAAATAAAAGTGTTTTATATTTCTTTAAATACGAACTAATTCTAGGAAAAAAAAGTTATAATTCAGATTTTCAGTTGCACGTTTAATTCACATGAGTTTTAGCTAGTTGCATCCTCAGGACTTCCCACAGTTCATCTATAAATGATAAATCTCAGCAACACTATTAAATCAAACTCTTTATAATAAAAGCCCATAATTTCCATATTTTTTTGTTCACAAAGGACAAGATTTACCATAACTAACTTCTGCCATCCACAAATTAGAATCCTAAACTTACCTTTTCACCTGGGCTCCCTGGTAGAAGAAGAGACAAATACTTTGAGGGGATGACTGACTTGTCCAGATGTCTAAGACAGGCAGGCACAACCATCTTCTGAAAGAGCCAACCTCTCTCTTCTCTGATTACACAAGGAGCTAAGATAATTCGCTTAGGCTATGGACTAAATGCAAGGGTCTAGTCCCATGTGAGACACCCTAGTATAACCACTGCTGCTCCAGAAGAGCAAAGATTTGCCTTAAGTCCTGTGTCATACCTGCCAGCCCTATGTCAGTATCTTACAAAATGTAGGACATCTCAAATGACACTGTAGGGCATCTGAAATGGCACTGTAGGGCATCTGATATGGCACTACATGTCTTCTTTGTTTAGGCAACTGATTCCTGCTGTAGGTGTCCAACTAGCAGCAGCTAAAATTACATGACAGAAATTTCAGCCATGGGAAAAATAGTGAACTACATAAAGATTTTCAGGATTATGGTGTAGAGATGAGACAGAGGGAAGGACAGAAAGCAATGAAGGTAACTCCTTTTTTTCTGCTAAGGCAAAAGGAGGCCTTTTTCCCCTACCACTTCCATGCTCAAAGCTGCCGTTCTCCCCAGCATTCCCTACTTTGGATGCTAAGGAAAGAGCTTGCCTTGTTTCAATCTACTTTAACCAGGGTCAAAACAAACTTAAAGCTGAGGCATGTGTGTATTTTCACAGGGGTAGAACATAATCTGTGTCTGTGTCCTGCAGCAGTCTTGCTGTCACTAAAAGTGGTTTCAAACATTTTGCATTTGCAAATCCACAAAGCCTTCATGAGGCCTGGCTCTCCACCACAATCAAAAGCATGTTTATAATTACTTATAATCAGCTGAATTGATATGAATGGGTAGCACATGAGACAGCACATTTGCCTCTGCACTTGCAATTGCTTCCAATGTCTACTTTTAAAACAGGATTTTGCAAAAACACAGCATTTGTGTCCTGTTAGAATCTTAAATATCTCACATTTTCTCTGCCCACTAAAAGGAAGAAACCTGGGTTGTACATTGCTTTATTTGAGAACTACATGGACGTGCAGTTCCTGAATGCAGGAAATTTGATTCAGAGTAGATTTCATTCCATACTTTGGACATACATCTTGATTAGATTATTCTGCAACTACCTCATTTTAAAAGAGGTGTTAAAAACCACTATCAGATTTCCAAATCTGGTTCACACCCCTTGGTATGCTAAGAATTTTAATATGTCTCACACTCTACACTTTAAGAGTTACGAATTTTGCATTCACAATCTATGCTTGTTACTAAGTATGTGATTTAATAGTCAAAGAGAGAACTGCTCTATATCATTTTATACAGTATGAGCCATGTAACAACCATTTCTGCCCTGCAAAATAAATCAGGAAAGTCTGCTTTTATTCATTGCAACATGAGTGTTTGAAGGCCCTGGAATTATAATGCCATTTTAAAACCACGTGTTTGTCTGAAGATATGTTTCTTTTCTAATATATGATAAGAATGCAGTAAATCTAACAGACAGTAAATAAAGCAGATGTGAACCATGAACACTTGCTTAGAAAATGTGGGATGAATTAGGATGAGACGATGCTATCTTTCAAGCTTCATGGACACTTGCCCCAGCTCAAGAATAGATGTTTTCAAATGCAAGTATTTATTCTAAATTAGCTGGTCCTCTCTGACCCTCAGAGACATTCAACTGCGGTACAAGCCTTTCATATGCTTCCATATGTTCATTTGAAGTCAGCTTTGTGGCTGATGAATGGTACAAACAGCTCCATTAGCATAGTTGAAACTCCTTAAATGTAAAGATCCACGTTCAAAAGTAACGGGACATGCAAGCTACCCATCAAAGAATACGTCTGTCCTTTTTGCCAAGAGCAAGGGGAGTCTTACTTGAAATAACACATGTGATGAGAGGGTCACAGGAAGGCACACGACACCAGTTTAGCCAGACCACATTTTCCTTCCAGAATCACATCTCCAAAGGTAAAATCAGAGCAGATTGATCTAGACTGCAACTGCACTCTAGAAGCAATAACAAGTACAGACCGAATTGACATTGGCAATACACATATGGGTTGTTATCTTGTCAGTGAATATATTCAAAGCTAGTGCCAATCCATCAAATACCATCAGGCTCCATTACCCTTTCCTTTCACCCAGCTGCTGTTTACAGACAAAAGGAATCCATTCTGTTTTGCTGAGCAGATCAAAGTGTAACAGGCTATATATGGCCTGCAGTGGAGGAAAACAGTGTGGCATGCCATAACGCTACACTGACGTAAGGTAATTACAGGCATCAACAGTGACACATTGACTTTTGCACCTACTGCAATATTTTAAGCCTCTTTCCACCATGTCATCAAGTACAGAGTTCAGCCACCAGCAGCCCCAGGCAAAACGTGCCAGTGCCAGCCAAAGGGGGCTGGACCACAGAGGACAACTCTAGACACAGACTTGCCAGCTAACGTCTGACTCAGCACTGCCTAAGCATCCTGAGCAAGTGGCTGACAGGTAAGCGTGTGCTAACAAAGATGACTCAATACCCAACAGGAGACGGAAAGGAGAAATAGCAAGTTTCAACCATAGTTAACCGTTTCTAGAAAACTTGTGGAAGCTGTTCCCCTTGCTAAAGGATTCTTAAAACATATTTATTGCACAAAAGTTTTTAATTACTCTCTAAAATCCTTGATCTCTGAATTTAGCTAGTTTGGGTACTGCCAGCATAGAAAGAGAACTGTGCTCAACTCTCTGCCATGCTATGTGAGCACAGAGGAGGAGGAGGAGGAGGAGGTGGTTTATCCCACTCCACATATCCTCATCCTGAAAGCAGAGACAAGAATTCCAAGCTCTCTACTAGGCCTTGCAAAGCAGAGGAGCAGACACGTGTTTCATGAAAAATCTATGGCTCCATGAGCTGTTGCCATTCTTTAGAGAAATACAGCCAGAGAGATTTTGTCCATGGACTACTTCAAACTAGTTCTTGTAGTCCTGTGGGATAAACAGCACAGTTTGGGAGGACCTGCTGTGGAAAGTGAAGTGACATTTTAGAAAATTCACAGTAGCAAAGAATTTTGACCTGCAACTTTTCTGTCATCAAAGCATCATGAAGCACCTGGACTGGAGAACCTGGCCCCTACACAGTATAAACTCCGTAGGGGTGGGCTCACATCTTTGCCTACTTTGTAACTCAAAGCTGACACAGTAGTCAGAAATAAAGAATCATTACATTACAAAAATGGAATTCTCCTACTCTTTTCTTAAGGTGTTATGCCAGTCACTGAGACACGTCACACTTATTCCCTTCAGTATAACTCTGTGCATGAATTATGGAAACAGTTTGGTCGCAGTCATGAGTATCATAAAAAAAAAAAAAAAGTGTAACTGTTTTGCCCTTCATTTCATTTTCACTGGCAAGCCGCAGTATCTGGGGTCTACAGATTTAATGAAATGTTGTTTTGTTAATCCAGTCCTTTTTTTTTTTCCTCCACATCCGAAATGTCTTCTTGTCTTATGAGGCTGTAACAGAATATCATCATGTCAAGCTCTCTTCAACAGTCTGACCTATTAGTCCTCCACTCAGCCTACTGTACAGGTTTAGCATGAGGCACAATACAAACCTTGCTCCTCATCTGACAATGGCAGAAAGCTTGCACAGCCACTGTGCATAAAAAGGGTACACTGTAGTATTCTTTTGCAATTACATCTGCTCCCTTCCTGACCAGCATAAGGAAAAGTGCTGCTGGCTTTGGAGAAGCCCAAATGTGTATAAGGGGATGGCCCTATATCAATGAGGGTGAAGCAGTATGTACGGATCTGTCTAGAAATGCCTGAAAGATTTTAAACCACTTTAAACTTACCTGAAAAATTATTTGCATAAGCACTGAATCTAAGAGGAAGAAAATATTTTTGGTCATGATATCAGTAAATGTAGAAACAGGTACTATCTAATGAGGTTCACATCAGCACATACAGGTTGTTAGGAACTGGTCCAGACCACTCCTATGTATTTCTCATGATTCTCTATATTGTAAGGTACTGTACTATCGTACTGTAACATACATGGTAGTTTGTAACAGTACACAGTTTGTTCATTTGCCTTCCATAAACATGGTATAACAGTTACCTACACTAGGACACGAATGTCAAAAGAGCAGAAAAAAGACGCAATAAAACAAAAAATGTGATGTGATAAACACACCTCTTGGAATGAAATAGGCATTACTTGAAGATTTATATCACTGGAGAATATAAGCTAGGCTAAAACCAGTGAAATTGCAAGCTAGTTAGTGTACCCCATGCAGAGAAACATAGTATTGTTTTATAGACTGGCTTATGATTAATAACTCTATGGGAATGGTACACTCCAGCTGACGTGCAACTTGAACTTAAAAGATTACCTTTTTTTCCCAGTCATCGTTACAGTAAAAGTTTGTGTTAGTCAAGCTAACAAAAAGGAAAGAGGATTTGTTTTAAGGGAAAAAACATCTCTCTCAATGAATGTTTAAGAACCTTTTAGCTTTCTGGTTTTGATCAACATGACTGGTTTATAAACTGCTTGTAAAACTGACATAGCAAACAAATCTTGTCAGAGAATAATACAACACACCACTAAGCTGTAGCAAATGATTTCCCTTAGGGTTAGGTTTTGCCAGGTGTCCAGAAAAGACCAAATAAAAACATGTCCTTGCTAAAATAAAGTAGTTTTTCAAAATTCAGCATCCTTCCCATACATAGAGCTTTTACTTTTGAAGCAAGGTTTTGCTCTCTTCTTGGTTTATGTGCAGAGAATAGCTTTCAACAAATGTCTGTAAGAACAGAGCAACTTCACCAGACTGCTCAGACGATGTTTCATCTGGCTGTATAACAGCTGTATATGCTATTTAAAGCTGAGAAGCCCTACGTTTATGATTAACAATTTAATGTAAGTTACATCATGGGAGAGGCACCTTGTGCAATCTTCTTACATAATTTACTGTACATGGCAGTCGTTCCAATGTGAGTTATAAGCCATCCATGAGTAAGTCCTGAAGAATTAGCGGAAGCTGTAAGCAATACACAGGGAAGCCTGACAACAATGAGCATTTGTGATTCGTTAATAACTTGGTATTAACCTTTAAGTTTTGGGTTTCCAACTGTTAAGTGTAATCATCAGAAACCTCCAGACTGATGTAATCTCTCACATTCCTAAGACGCAGAATGGGCCTTTCAGCCAATTTTTGTCCAAACTGCTGTCTTTGTTAGTGCTTGCTGCAGAAAATTACTACGGATGCATTCATAGCTTTTGATGGCAGAACAATGAACTTCTGAAAAAGCTGTGGTTGTGCATCATCATGATCACATTCACTTTATATGTGTGAATGACCTCACTAGACTCTTATCTTTTATGACTCCTTATTTTCACTCAACTGGGACTACTTTTATCTTATATACATAAGGTTGCTAATGCATTTGAATGATTGAAGATTTCATTGAAATTAGTAGTTTGCAGTAACATTCATAACACTGTAGCCACTTCCTAAGCATACCAGCAAGGGTCTACACTCAGTGGAGTTAAGTGTTAGGGAATGATACAAATAGAGAGAGAGAAAAGAAAAACAAAATATCCTAAGTGCAGCAGTTGTGTCAGAGGCTTTCAGGGGGACTTTTAAATGGAGGGTTGTTGATGAACTGAGGGAGAATGAACCATGCTTGGGGGCTACACAAATATTTGCCATCAGAAATAAATCCAGTAAATGTACCGTTCAGTAAATATGGGCATCACTAATTCAAGTGCAAAGCTTTATCATTCACTTCGTTTGAAAAAAAAATGAAAAATCCTCAAATCCCATCCCATGTGTGGAGCACACACTCCTACAGCTACTTTCCACTCATAGGCCTGCAATTTTTTTTTGCTTTTAGTTTTTGTACACTCTTTGAATTACAAGCCTGATGGGAGAAGGAACTTCCTTTATTTAGCTCTGCATACAAAAGGTGATTTACACATAACAGTATTAGCAATGCATTGTATGCCTACTATATATCATGTATTAAACATTACGCTACAGCAGAGAAAGGAGATCTTTCCATTTAAAACCTCCAGGCAGACTTCAAATATAACTGCAGTTTCTTAATGGAAGCAGGAATAGCCAAAGTTGGTTTGAGCTGTTGTGCCCTCTTCATCCATAAAGTGCTTAATCCAAACATCTCTTTTCACACCAAATTTATCAGACCCCAGGGATTCCCTTGGCATCAGGAATTCTGGCTCAATAAAGCAATCAAATGGAATGGAAGAACTGGGTCACTGATCAATTTGTTCTCTGGGATGCTCAAAACATCCTTAAGTCTGCTGAATTTGACTACGTGAGTGATCTTTGTTGTACAGAGGAAATTCTCAGAGGGCACGGAGCTGCCAGAGTAGCTTCTTCACCATCTCCTCCAATGGGCCTCTTTTATTGCAAGTGGCACAGATAGGAGAAGGCAACGTGCACTCTCTGCTGGTACACATCCCAAGGGCCAAGGCTGTTATCACGTGTGTGAGTGACCAGCCTGACGCTGGGATGGTCGCAGCTCCGCAGCCACGGAGCGGAGCTTTCTACCAGCCTCAACCAGACTGTGAACTGCCCTGCTGCAATGTTCGTGCAAGTTGCCAAATAACCAGTTCTCCTTTATACTCAGTTGGTATTAATCATAGTAGGTGGGATTGTCAGGAATGATTCATGGCACACCTGCACAGCCAGAGTACAGTGATAGAAATCTGCACATGAGAAGTGTGGCATTGCTGGTGGTTTTTTCCAGGAAGCAACTGATTCTCTGTGTGTGGATCTATTTTTCCTTTACATAATTACTTTAAATGTAGGCTTTTTGGCTGAAGTTGCCATCTGCAGCTACACACTATTTTTCACAAAACCCAAATTCTGATCTGATAATTTAGCTCAATTTTCCACTGCCTGTTCACTGACCTATATCTTTCCATATGGTTTCCCTTAAAGGCTTAATGTAGTTGTGTCTTACGGTATGTCTATTTCTACATAACAATGTACGTAGCGAAACCACAAATGAATACAGCAGGATATTCCATAGAGGCATACACAGAACATGTATGTACATATACGAAGCCTGACAGAGTCAGGCATATAGGATAAACCTTAAGAATCACAGCCAGGAATTAGTGATTGTATCAGTATCAAGGGATCACACCACCAGGCCTTGTGGTGGAGGAAAATTGTATGACCACATTCGGTGTTCTTCTTTCAAATGGCCTGTTCACTATGGCAGAGACAGAAGATGGTCCTCTTAAGTCCTAACAGAATTAGATGCAAAACCTGCATCTCAAGGAAAGTATAAGCTATCTTCTTCTCAGTCTGACATTCCCGTTCCCAATGGATCCCAAAGACTATAGTTCATTGGAGTAGGACTACATTTCACTCATTCTGCTCCTGGGCTCAAAGTAATTCCCTATTTTGCATAAAAATGGTCTTTGTGAGTCTGAAGGATTATACTTCAGTATCAGTAATTAAGCAAGTAAGGAGCTAGGTAAGGCCACTAAAGGTACAAGACATATGTGTGTTCTGTATATCTCCAGTGCATCTAAGATATTTAATTAGCTTTATCCAGATTAATAATGCTGAGAAAAAATAAGGTTGATAAGAGATCCCCACAGCCACAAGTGTTTTCTGACCTATTACTGCAAGAGTTCCTTTCCTCATTATTCTGAAGTAGGTTCTTTGCAGGTAACATTATTTCTGCCCGGGATCACAAAGTACAAAACGTGTAAGTGAGGAAATTACATGCTGTTTTATAGAGTACCATTTGGGAAAAATTGGATTTGGAATGTAATTTCAAGCTTATGGAGTCAAACTGCCATGTTCATTCTGGATTCGTGAGCACTGCCTTACGTTTGGCTAATGTGGTTTTGTTTTTTAATAGGGAATAGAACAATAATAACAGCTCTGCCTGAGAGAGATTTAAGACTTAACCAGAAATTCATGATAAGGAAATTCCCCATGGTGCAATGTGGGGTCACTTGGGCTGAGTAAAGATAATAGCCAGGATTCTGCAGAATGCCTTAATTTTGGGATGTCAAATTTGAGACATCTTGAAAAGACTGGGTTTTCAAAGGACAGGTGTTCCACACTTTTCAGAAAGAAGGCAGCATGAGCACCACTGGCAATGAACCAGTAAATCTTGGAAAAAAGTGGTTTATTCCAAGAAGAAAGATTGTTTACATTAAGGGCAAATGTCCCTTTTCCATTTTGCATTAGGCATTTGAAAACCCTGCCAGCATCTGTAAAATATATGTGGTTTAATGACTGTACAGGATGACGCAGCTGTAAGGAAACTGATGGCTATGAAATCCTAAATTAAATTCTACATAAGATACCTTTATTAGTGGCTGGAAGCTTCTGTATTTAGAGCAAACTCTCTCCCTTGCTGTGTCCATTGGAGTAGACAGAACTTTTCATAAAGCTGCCTTAGAATCATGACATAGCAACAACTATAGCAGATGTCACTAGACCTATACAGAGGAGGATTATGTTATTTCCCTAGTTAGTTTATATCTGCTTTTTGCTGTGCTGCACCCAGTTATTGTGCGCAACTAAATAAAAAATGTAATCAAAGACCTCCCTCTGGGATGGTACATGGTGCTAAAAAGGTATGTGGTTTATTGGAGGGTGGGGAGAGGCAGGGTAGGTTGAGGGGTGCAAGTCACCTTTAATGTCTTTCTAAGACAAACTGTATTTACATTTCCCCAGCGTCTGGTGCACAATGACCTTGGAGCCTGACTGTTCTCTCTCTATCTGTCAGTTGTGAAGGTACTCAGGTAGCCATACTCCCTGCTGCAGCAAGCTAGAAAGCAAATGAGAGCACAGGCTATCCTTCACTTTTAAGAGGATAATCTACTAGATTATACATCCCTTTGCCTGTGTGCCTTTCTTTATGTATCTCTTACTCCTTGTACAGAGCAGCAGAACTGCTTAGAAATGCATTGCCATCCACAGCTGCCTCATTGCCTCTGTGTCCCGCCTCTCCTCAGATTCTAAATCACTCTTGAAACCCCTCCAAAGGCCTATGGGGACATGAAGTTTCATGTCCCGTGCCCCTTCTGTTAACACCCTCCGCTACCTCCTCTCCCTCAGAAAGATTTTTTTTTTTTTGCAATTAGGTATACATTTGTAAACATTAGTTGTACAAAACTACTTGATCTGCTCCTCTCTACCATGCTGGTTTTTCTGTGTAACTGCCCAGTTGCACAAACATCATATATCCCAGGTGTCCAAAAGAATTTATACCTAGGTATCTTCTATATAATGACATGACATGCAGTTCCTGTCCCCTGGTAACAGACTTTCCTTTGTCATATGAAATAGCCTAGACATTCAAGACTTTGAATATCAGTAACTAATATCATTAACTCCAAGATAACAGGCATTGGCATTCACCTATATACCTTGGATGTACAGGACTACAAAAAGGGATATTGCTTCCCAATTTTACATGAAGGGCAGCCAGAAAGAACAGAAATTGGGTGAAGCCCAGTCATTTCAGGAAAGCCAATGTTCTAGCACCACAAGAAAACCTCGATAGTGAGCCAGCAAATGTGGTTTGTGGATGAGCTTGTAATTGGAAGTGCACTTGACTGAGTGCTTCTCAGGAACATCATATACAAAATAAACAAAAAAAAGATTTCCAATCATAATGGCAAGAATAGGAAGTTTGTGCAAACCATTAAGTGGCTACAAATATGCTGAGAGCACTTCAGTGACTGAAACAGGAACTGAAAAAGAATGCAAAGAGATTCTCTGCTTAAGGTTTAAACTCATTTCTTTTAGCTACTGTACAATGATACCTGTGTGGATATCATTGCTAGAACTGGCCCATTAAACGCTGAGCTCCACGTCGAAATAAATCTCTAAATCACCCCTATTATCATCTTTGGATTATCTAAACATTGGCTATCTTGTGTATTTATGAACATCAAAATCTTTGACACATTTCAGCATCTTACTGCAGAAAAAGGACCAGATTTTCTTTCTTGTTAAACTCTCTTGCTTTGCTACACAAGTACAAAATGCATAAAGGAAATATATCTGGCACTTCTGCGACCATGCATGCAAGACAACAGTCACTATTTTACAGGATACAGCCACGGTCCTGGCTCTCCCCATCTGCCTGCCACCTCAGGAAGGGTGTGAACAGCGGGGTTCCGGGTTCCAGCCCTTTCCCTTGCATTCCTGGACACTTGGGCAAGCACTCAGCCCATCCTCATACCTGCTAGGGACCCAGCTGCAGCAAGAATCAAAGCCCAGGTCTTTTTTTCCTAGTGCAACATGGGAAGACATATTCAAGAGCCTCCCCTTCACCTTCCCCCTCCCTTTTCTTCTTCCCATGACTGTCAACTGTTTTGACTGAGTATGATATCACTGGGATTGATTGCACAAGACTCACCTGAATGCCAGTCAAAATGTTTAACCTTCCATTCACCTGCACACTCTGAGACACATGATCTTCTTCAAACAGTCACCCTATGATTTGCAGGTAGGGAAAAAGCGAACAGTGAGTCAGGAAAGTAAGTACAGGGCTTAAAATGAACTGAACTGAAATGTTCTATATATGCAGGCGTTGCTAAACAGCAAAGTCCTCGTTAATGATATACCTTACTTTACCTTCAACCCACAGTGACTTTATCACGCCTCATTTGTAAAGTCTGGGTATGAATTCTTACAAACCCAATGTATTTCATTTATTCGCATTGATAAATCTTTCTTTAAGGAAGGTGTCCTGCTAAATCTGTTAGGACTGAGACAATGCCTGTAATTGTGCATCAGCATAAATAAAGGCCCTAAGCATGGGCCAGTTATTCCCACAGAACATGGACAGGACATCAGCACCACACATACCCAGGAAGCCTACGCTGACCCAGAACTAAAAGCAACATAACCATATTGGCCCAAACCAGCATTTGAGCTAATGGCAATTTGAGCCTACGGCAACACCCTTATTGAGACCTAAACTATTTGGCAGGCTGCTGCTGCTGCTGCATTATACCAGGGGACAAAAAAAAAAAAGGGCTTTAGCTCAGAAGCCCTAATCCATTACACAGCAGAGAAGTAAGACATAGCATATTTTACAGAAACCCAGACTAGTAAGAAAAGAACCACTTAAAAAACCAATTACTCTTATGGCGTGACACTTTCTTTATATGCACACACCCAGTCCCATCCTAATATCTAGCCAATTTTAGCCAATGAATATCCCAACGGTGGGGAAAATTTTGGTCACAGTGCAGAGGCTATTAGATCCCCAGAAGATGCAAACGTGAAATTGGATCTTCCTCAGTTCTACTACTTGTAGAACTATTTGTAATTCAAGAGAGAGACATAAACTAGACAAGGTGCCCTGGCAGATCCACGGAAGTGCTCACTTACTTCCTTTCCTGGTAGCCTCCTAGTTGCAAAAATGACAGCTCTGTTCTCCAGGTGTGTGATACAGCAACTACTGAAGACATTGAGTTTATCAAAGATACTCATTCCAGACAAAAAATCCCCATGCTGCAAAATTTCTCAGATTTCCACCAATTCATGCCACAGGCTTTTTCACTTTCATTGCCTCATTCTGCCACTAAAAAGTAGATATGAATCCATATTATTCTCACTATCCAGTTAGCAGTACTCTTTGCTTTTAACTCCCAGCAGGATCAATTATCAATGAATAATTAACAAGAGTGCTTGAAAGCTCAGAAATACAGCCTAAGAACTAAAATGTTTTCAGATGAATGCATGTGCTTTATTAATCAATTTTACAGTGGCCAATCACAAACTACTTCTTAGTTCTCTTTCTAATGACACAGATTAATACCAAAATACAAATGCCCCTCCCAAATAATTCAGAAAGTCAATTATGTCACTGAGGCTATGGCTTTTTTTACCTCAGAGATCAACTTCAGCCTAAGAAATGAAAAAGTCATATATTTTCCACAAAACAAACCCCAAATTTAAAAATACCCTGGCTTTTAACTATGGATTTTGTCAAGTTTTCCCACTGTATTTTCTGTTCTTGGGAGCCACAATATGTAACAGCACAAGTGATGTGATAGAACAGATGACAGGACAGATTGCCATGTTATCTTTCAAAGAGCCAAAATAGATTCAGGGGTGGAAAGAAAGGAAACTTTCTATAGTCAGAAGTACCGACACTGATTTCCTATCTATGACTTCCTTGCTAGGGTAGATCCTTGTAACTGAGTTGCTGCCAGTAACATGGTCTATGACCTGCTGATGAGAAGAGTAGTCTCAAAATAAGACTCTGCAGAAGTGCTCCTTCTCTGTACTAGGTAGGGAAAGTGCATGTCACTGCACAGCTGCAAGTTCAAATCGCTTTTGATAGAACTGAACCTTGATGCCCTGTAGGCTCTGCTGGTGATTGTAATATCAGGGCTGCCAGGCCATCATTCCTGAAGCAGGGAGTCTGTTTATTGAAGATTCACTGGCAGACTTAAAACTCCTCTGGCCTTGTGTCTCAGAAGTTTTATTTAGGGAAATTGGGAATAACTGAGGTTTATGCAGGTAACTGGTAACAGCTTCTCTTAGCAACTGTAGTTGCTGCCATCTAAACTGGCAGGACTCTTCTTTTAGATTATTTTGCTGTTTCAGAATTTGTGGCCAGATTTAATTCTTCAGTTTCCCCTGTATCTTCTGTGTATTGGCTAGTGGCTATGTGTACAGTCCCAGCTGAATGAAATGGTGCATACTTGTGCTGAGAGACACAAACATCAATTGATCCTTTTTAGTGCTAGTGGATTGTGTTAACCCTAACCACTGACAAGTTCCAGGGTACAAATAGTGAGTCGCATCACAAACATTGTTGTCCATTTTCAGAACGTGGAAATACAGACAAGAATTTTTTTCAGAAGTTGTCAAGAAGTTTTCAAAACTCAGGTTGGTGAGACATTAAGAAATATTTCTAAACTGTGTATGTTGTCAAATGGCAACACTTGTGCTTGGAGGTCTACTGGACAAGGAATAGAGAAATTAAAGGTGTTGTCCTTCATAATTTATCACTAAATTTATGGAATCCTTAAAAGAAAACCAAAATAGTTCATAGTTTCCAAACTATATAGAAATACAAACATAACATTCAAAAGTTCAGTGAATGATTAATATACATTCTAAACATGTCATGAACAAAAAAGTATTATCAATAGTTATAATTGTAATGGCTGAACCAAAATATTAAGTACTTATGAACACGTATATTAACTCTTTACAAACTGTTGAAAGTTCACTTCAGTGCACCTGCTTAAGAGCTGGTAGTAACAACAGTAATAAGTAACAACAGTAATAAGTAACAACATTGCCTACACCAACTGGTCTGTACCTTTCTCGGATTTCAAAGCATCTGAATTTTCCTGGAATATTTCAAACTATGATTCTTCAAACACTCTGGTGTTTCCTGAAAGTTCTAGCAGAGTAGCAATCAATATCTGGAAACACCAAGGGAGCTTTGTCAGTGATTGATCTCATTAAGGACAATGGAAAACTTTCTTGAGTTTAGTGGCATATGCACTCAATCTGAAAAGAGTAAGTACTTGGTAACAAAACGCAGGAGGTTGCCAAAATTTTCTATCTGTACTAAAAATGTCTTCATGCTTTTTCTTTTTTAACCTACAAGTACAGTATGCAATGTTTACAGGAGCTAGTTATGTATTCAAAAAACAACCTTCTATGGCTATTAAGACATATAGACCTCCAGCCCAAGTGAAGCTCTCTGGAGATGAAATACTAGTTTGGCATTATTTACTTATTTCCATTAAAATGTAAATCTGAAAATTTGAAAGTAATACTCAGTTTTCCCTTTCTTTTTCTCTGTATTTTCAAATTTTCTTATATTTTTAATGGGTTCATTTAAATGTATCTGGCATCTTTCCAATACCTCTCCTGCTGGAAAACAGAGAAAATCTGAAAGTTTTCTCATGCAGTATGCCACAATCTTCAAATGTAGAGGTAATACAAGAATCATAACCCTCTTTCTTGATCCTCCTTTGTTCTCCAGCTCCACAAACAATTAAAATCCAGACCATTTGGAGGCATTCATCTGATCCAACATCTTGCTGGAACAAAGAGGTCAGAATGTGAATCCAGACACAAAGGACTGTTTACTGAAACTGCCATCGTAGCAGACACTTCTTACTTACAGGGAGACAACTCTGATCTCCACTGATCATAGCCTGGTGATAGACTGCAAGATGATTTCTCAGCCAAACGCTTCTGTTGTTACAGTCTCACAAGCTAACGGCAAATTAGGGACTCCAACTGCACATGCAACGAAGGAGGCGGCCTATTTGACACTCAGGTCCTCTGCCTTCTCAGAGGTGGCTTTGTGCTGTGTTGGCTTTGGCTTCTGAGGCACCCCGATAGTTACAGCCCACGGCAGAATGTAGTACCTAAACCTGAGGTTTGGGTTTGGGCCTTTTTAAAAGCAAAAACTTTTGTTGAACAATTTTATATAAACACCTACGTTTTATTTTAGCTGATAAATGGGAGACAGAACAAAGAAGTGAAAACAGACAGTAAGTACATTAAACAGCATGAAGAAATACTATTTAAATTTCCTTTTATGGGCAGTAGCCTATTACCAGGTCTGGAAAAGGATGTTTACATGAGGTTCAAACACTCAACAACTAAATGGAATTACAGTAACATATTGTACCAGCTTGAGAACTATCAAAATTGCCAGTGTGGCCATTTCGGCTATGTGTGTATCCATTTTTGCATGCACATCATAATCTGAGATATCAGAAGGTACTGTTTTTCCTGTAATTATACAGACTGGCTTGTTTTGGCCAAAGTCCTTTGGTACTGTGAGTGGTATTTGTGAGGACAGAAACAAAGTCATATTTCATATCCTTAATTGCTTGTTCTAACTTATGAACAGGACAAATGGGGGGTGTGAGGGAGCAAGCATGGCAGCTCCAGTATGTGTTCCAGAGTTCTTTTACAACAACCAGCGTTTGAACTGACGTATACAGTCACTACAAAAATTATGCTTATGTGAGAGTGATGCTTATGAGAGACTCCCACACATACTACACAAGAGGAGTTTGGTCCCAGATGATTGGTGTTGGAGGTAGTGTGCTCATTCTCATCTTCCTCACTGGTCCCAGACTTCGAGATCAGGAGTGAAGGCACACAAAGCAATTTGACATTTGGATTGTGCTGAACCTAGGAAGAGTGATAAAAGTGTATCTTTTTCTTGGAAACTGATGGTCACCAGAAGAATTTGTGCCAGCAAACAAGTGATTTGCTCAAATCCAATGTATATTTTCAGCTAACCAGCATTTAATTCACAACGGACTTGCCCTCCATTACTTACCTCTGATCACTTATGCTTTCCAAAGCAGAGTAAAACCGTGCTGTGCTAGCTTGGTAGCATTTCATGTTCACTGCAGGGTGAAAGGTTATGGTGAAAGGTTGCTGAGAACTAAGTCCAGGTGGTATCACAGGCCTTGGCTTGTTGCACAGAGGATTTGCTAGGAATGCAGCTACATTGGTGCAAATCCTCTGTATTGGCAGAGTAAACAACCGCACACACTATGCATTGTTGCAATCCACCTTGGTTTCAAGCAGGGACTAAATTCTGCAACTCAGGCTAGGCAGAGGAAGACCATATGGGCACAATACTTCTACGAAATGTTGCAGGAGCACACAGCCCCACACAAATGGAGGGACTTAGTCTCTTCTCCTTCCCCATAGTAAATCCATCCCTGAGCTCTGTAGTTACAGTGTAGAAAAAGGATAGGATAGGAATTTTTGGTCAGTTCTTGCTCTGTCTCAGTGTTACATCTGAACTCAAGGATGGATAAGGTTCAGACGTTTAACACTTTATGTTCCTTTTTTGCCTGGATCACTTTTGTTTAATTATAAAGCCATATAAGCTTTCCTTGCTGAATTTTGTGCTTTCCAAAAGACTAGTTGGGTGTGGCTAAATGTATTCACTGACTATGTTTAATGAAACTGAGGAAATTAAAGAAGGAAAAGATTTGTCTTCTCTATCCTCCTTCCATAGCCCTATTGTTCTTTCTAGTGTTCTTCGGAGTGTGTTCTTCATAGGTTTGTCCAACCTGGTTATAAGCTTTTTTATTTAAAAAGAAGGAGCTGTATTAGGACACCATTTTGAGTGATGCTGGATAAACACAAACTGTCCGTCAAAGCACAGTTAACAAAAGTTTATTTGTTAGAACCACAGGAATTCTGCTATCATTTCACTCCTGCTATTTCTGAGCCCCAAAGCAATGGGAGATCCAGGTAGGTTTGCCAAAATTAGGAATGGATTCCCTCTGCATGACTTTTGCATATTATAGATTTGGCATTTCCACAACCTAACTAGTATTTCTGCTCGGGCTAAAATATTTCACTGTTACAACAATCTGCCAGTGAAATCCTTTCTCTCTCATGTAGTTTCCAAGCTACAAACAGACAAACCTCCACCAGTCTTACGTAGAAGATTTGTCTAGTACGAACACAAAGTGATTCAACAGTGGTGATGGCTTCAGTGTTTAGAACATTATGTTTATAACAGCCTATAAAGATGACGTAAACCTTCAGCAAAAGGTTATAGCATGCCTTCTGACGTTTTATTCAGTTGTTGCTCTGCTCACAACTCCCACTGAACTATGTATAGTGTTTTGGGTGTGGGCTTGCCAAAACCTTGTAGGAAAGAACTAAAACCTCTCACTACTCTGGAATGATTTGTTGTATTACAGCCTAAAGCCATAATAAGATCTTCTAAGAAAGGCTCTGAAAGCCCTAAATCACTGTGATTCTGATGTCTCTTGGGACAAAGAAGCAGCCACAAGGCCAGTATAATCTTTGCCACACAGAGACGCAGAGGTGTTCCACCTGCCCTAACACCAAATGACAAGGAATAGGAATGTAAGCCAGAGCTGGCCACAGCCTGCTGGAGGCTGCGTCAGAGAATACTCAACGATGCAACGCCACTATCTGAAGCCTGTTCCTGTCCGACATGGCAGTAAAGGGCTACAGTAGCCACAGCCATAACCCTAAGACAATGGAGAGTAAAATATTAAAAAGCATCTATTTGTGACAATAGAGGGTAAAATATTAAAACCGTCTCAATAAATTGTAGCATAATGAGCCATCGGCTTCCAGGCCTAGCTGGAAACACCAGGGACATTACTTCACTGACTTGCTCATCACCACCTCCCATAAGACCTGCCTTTGTCACCACAGCTCAGCTAGCAGAACTGAGTGCACGAACACTCCCTATTCCACCACAGCACAAAGGCTCTATTAACTGTGCATGAGACCTAATGCTTCCAAGCACTGTTTGAAAACAGGTGTTAGGACTTTCAGAAAGTTCAGGCAGTCTAGCTCCATCCTATACGTTTAGTGCGTGCTGAAGAGGACAAATGCACCAACCATCACAGAACAGATTTTCTATCACTTTTCTGCAGAACAAAAAGCTCTCCCAAATCTATTATCTTTTAAGAACTCAGATGTATAATGGAAGACAAGAGTCATCTGGAGCTACTATAGTCAGAATAACGTAACTGCAGTTCATCTACAATGGTGCAGCAATGAAAAGACTCACTACCATAAATATTTTTGTCACCACAGTATCTTCTGTGAATGAGGAGCAATGTAATCACAGTTTTGACATCATGACTGGTATCAGCCTGTCTTGTGACTGGGTTCAAGAGATACTGTCATAAAAGTTACACAACTATCAGCCAACAATTATTCTTAACAGCAAATTTAATAAAATGCTTTGGCATCCATTCCTGGAAGCCTAGAACTTACACAGCTTCTCCTCATCTCTTCCATGTGCACTTTGAAGGATAATATCACACTCTCCATCTCTGCTCACAGCTTCAACACCTGCAATTTTGAAAAAAAAGAACCTGCATCTTAAAAGCATATATGAATTTGTTTCCAAAATCAATAAAGACAATAAATCAAAGTTGATGAAAACAGAGCAAGCGTGTTACAAAGATCATTAGCTTTCCATATTACTGCCTAAATAATTTAAGGCTGAAACAGAATAATCATACTTTAAAAAGATGACTTACTAAATACTTGTTTTTCCTGAATTAAACAGTCTTAGTATCCAAGGCATAGTTTTAATGTAACAAAAATATCCTACACCCAGTAACTACGGGGCAGTGAAGAAACAGGAAATCCTGCCTTTCCTGGCATGAGAAAGTAAGTGAATGGACTATCCTCAGCCTCGCAAAGTTTCCTCCCTGGTGGCATTGAGAAGCTTCCTTGTGCTGGACTCAGTCTGGGATTAAACATGGGAGTTCAGTTTCCAAAACTGTCACTCAGGAACCTTTCACACAACCTAAATTCATTTTGAAGTGCTAAAGGAAATACATGAAATAGAAGCAAGTCATTCAGTGTTCATTTAAAGCAAACTGTATAACCTGTTGCGTGGGTTGACTTTTATCTCACATGGGTTTACTTAGCAGAGCTAAAAATGTTAGCCAATACAAGGTTTGAGGCCATCTTCTGAACAGATGCAGATGATAACCTTGTGAGCTTAGCTGTCTGCTCCAATCGCCTTGCAAATGATAGTGTGTTTCCAGCACAAGTTACCGGAATTTAGACAGCTTGTTTGTACTAATTGAAATTGCACAACTATACACTTCTGCACGCAAATGCTGTGGAAGCACTGTGGAGGCTTCCTCATTGGGGCTCTAAATAAGAGTTACCAGAACTCTGAATAAACTCTTCCCAAACAAAATAATCCTTCCATTCCTAGGGAGTAACTGTGGCCCAGCAATCTTTCTTTGCCCTTGATGCCACACATGCAACAAAGGTTATTCTCTGTCAGGATTTATTCAAAATCTTAAAATTTAGTCAAGTTGTTAACACTTTTTCTTTTTGTTCCCTTAATGAGGGGCTCACAATACCAAGTGTCATTTATTTCAACGGCCCAGCTCCTGGAATCTTGTGATTATCCTCCCTCATTTCTTTTACAAAGCTAAAGCACAGGGTATGCCGGTGCTTGGCAGTACTCTAAAGTGATGATACGTGTGCTGAAGGCAGCCTATCCACGGCAGCATGGAGTTCCACACAGGCTAATTCACCGTGCTGCACAATTCAGCATATTGATACAGCATGTGTTGATACAGTATGCATGTACACAGCAGTATTGATACAGCATACAGCAGGTAAGTTTCAGGCCTTCATGACTCCACAAGAAAGCACATGAAATAAAAATCATCAAAAGAAGAAAGCAAATTCAACAAATCCCACTTTTGTTCTGGTTTTCATGATCTGAGAGCTAGCTTCATTAATTCCAAACAGGATGCCTGACCTCTGCCATTCAAATGGGAGAGCATTTTGACAGCAAGCCCAGCCTGCCTCTACCTGCAAAACTGCCAGCTCCTGCTGTCTTTAGGCCCTGTATCACTTTTTCTTTAGCCTAGAAGAGCTATGCTGTCAGGAAGCCTCCATAACCAACATATTAAAATGTCACTGCTCAGTGACATGAAGCACTAGCAACTACACAAAAGCTGAATACCTGATCTCCACAGACCTCCAGACTCCTCCTGAACCCACCAACAGGAAGACCCAGAGAGGAAAATCAAGTACAAGACACCGAGTAAGCAGAGAATTCCTTTAATACCAGGCTACTGGGCCATTCCCCAAACTTTACCTAAGCATTTCAGTGATATGTTCTACAACGCTTTTAAATACCATACGGCGCTGGATTATTTATGACTTCCCACTATTGTTCTCTTTGAAGAGTTCTGTTAGTGTATTATTGATACAGAGGTCAGACACCCTGAGGACAGTTTAAATGGGAAGCATCCTGGTAGGAAATCAGGCTTAATGTTGTTTTTTAGCTACGATTCAGCATGAAAATTCTGTGTGGGGAAACTGAGGTGAACAGTGCAGTGTAACTTACTCAGCAGACAGAAATGTTAAATACAGAAGTATACGCACTCCATCGAAATATACAGACCCTGATCCCACAATCAGATTCAACCTTTCATCATGCGTGTGCTTACACAGAGCGTGGGTGTCCTCGCTAGTCATACTGAAGAGGGGGAACAGGGGATCTCCCTGCTGCGGGGACGACCAAGCCCAGCCCCGCCAGCGTGGCTGCTCCCCTCACAGGGCGCCGCAGGATTTCCTGCCTCGGCAGCCCCTCAATTCCTGGATGTGATCTCTCCCGAGGGCAGGAAGGGCAGCGCGCCGCTGCCCACCTCCCGAGTGGGCGAAGAGCCCCGTAGGGGCCACGGCTACACCCGCGCCGGGGCCGCAGGAGTCCTCGCACCTCACCTGAGCGGCGGCGCGCGGCACCACAGAGCTCAGCTCAGCACCGCCCCGCCCCCTCCTTGCCCCCCCCTTCCCGCCGCCGCGCGCGGCTGTAACGGCTGCAACGGCCGTAACGGCACCGCGTGCTGGAGCGCGCTCACGTGACGGCCCGGCGCAGCCCGCCCCGGGGGGCTGGTTGGTTGGCTGGGGCGCGCCGGCCGCTCCGCTCCCCGCCGGCCGGGCCGGGCAGGGCGGGCCACACAGCACAGCACAGCACAGCACAGCACAGCACAGCACAGCACAGCACAGCACAGCACAGCACAGCACAGCACAGCACAGCACAGCACAGCACAGCACAGCACCGCTGAGGAGGCGGGCCGCGCCGGGCAGGGCAGAGCGCTGCGGGCGGCGGCGGCCGGCACTTCCACCCTGTCCCTGGCGGGTCCCGCTCCGCGCTCAGGTGAGACGCGCGGCCCCGGTCGCGCTCCCGTGGGGCGGGCGGGGAGGCAGGCAGGCGCCGCTGTCAGGCGCTGCTCGCGTCTCTCCGGGGCGCTTGCCGGGCCGGGAGCGTCGGGACGCGGCGCGGGTGACCCAGCGGGGCCGGGCGGGGTGGCAAGCTCCGCTGGACCTGAGGGGAGCGGGAAGCTGC
Source organism: Phoenicopterus ruber ruber (assembly GCA_009819775.1). Lineage (NCBI taxonomy): Eukaryota > Metazoa > Chordata > Aves > Phoenicopteriformes > Phoenicopteridae > Phoenicopterus > Phoenicopterus ruber. Next base: position 7,562,814 of record CM020221.1, read on the forward strand.
TGGGCAGGAGGCGCTGGCAGCCGCCGCGGGGGAAGGAGCGGCGGGCGTCTGAGGCACCGCGGGGCTCGGGGCGGCGCTGCCCAGCGGGCCGGGGGGCGCCGGCCGCCGCCGCCCCTCTTCGAAGGCAGATCCTGACAGGAGTCCCCGGCTCCTCCGGGTCGCTGAGCGGGACCGCCGCGTCCCGCCCCCGGGGGAGACCCGGCACCTGCCTGGCCCGACCTGGTGTCCCGTCCTCCTCCCCGGTAAGGCTGAAAATGCTGATAGCTCCCTTGGGTGAGCAGGCGGTCCCGCTGCAACGCTATTGAGCTGTTAAATACCGTTAGAAGTATTTATTATTTCTCTGGTTGAACGCAGCATAAATAATGCATTGGGATATTTATCACTACACCTGATACGACTTTTACTTGTTCGTGCAGAGGGCTTCTTTAATATGATTTATTCTGGCTATCCCCTCTTTTTGAAAACTCGATGGACGAAGCTAAAATCTGTTCATATGTCTCTTTCTGGATATTGGTCTGGCACATTCGCCATAAAAATTAAACTTTCCTCTCATATAGATTTTCCAGGCGCTTTCTGAATGCACTTTGTTTGAAAAGCAATTTACTGAATTAATGTAGCATGCACAAAGATAACTTGAGTTGACGTAGTAGCAAAGTAACATCTATCACATGAGCAAAAATGGAATATTCCTGCCCTTAGGTTCTCTTTTAATCTTAAATTATTAATGGGTCTCTGCATTACATGAATGAAATTTGCAATCAGTACAGAGTGCAAATGCATGTAGAGAACCGGATACAAGAGGAGCTGGCTATGAAGAAGGACATGTCTCCAAAAAGACTAGCAGGAGGATGAAGTTAGAGAGCCTCTTCTGTTCCTTACAGTTGTTGAGGACCTCTGGGGGAGAAGGAGTGGGCTGTACCCCGCCCAGCTCTCTTGCAGCTGTCAGAAAAGAGGAATGAAAAAAGGGCAAAACTTTACCTTCTTTGGGAAGTATAGGAAATTAGAGCTTTAGTACATACACTTTTGTTTAGCAGATGTTTAATTGAGTCATTGTGGGTGCTCCTAAGGCAGGGTTAGTGGCAATCATAGTATCCCATCTTCTTTTAGAACATGGTTGTCAACTTCTCACTAAATGCCGTCATTTGTACTTAGTTAAATAAAGGTATTTACATCACATGTCATCAGTTACTTTTGTCTATGTAATCAATACAGGAAAAAATCCCTTTATCTCTAAGGGAGATCCCAGAAAAACCACACTTGTCTAAACTGAAGCAGGAAGGGCAAAACACTTGCATTTACTATGGATTCTGGAGCATTAAAGGTTTGAAAATACGTTGAGAGGAAATGTTGGTTTAGGTATCAATGGGAAGCAAAATTTCTACTGTCTGTTCAACCATGTAATGTACAGTAAGTGAGGTGTGTCATAGTAAAGATTACAATGGTGAACTAATGTTCTGCTTGCTCTTTTACTTGAACTTCTTCCAGTATTTGAACTTTTAAAGGCAAAAGTTTGAAGTAAGGCCATATTAAACAAAGCAGAAACATCATGCTTATAAGCAGTTACTTTTCTTCCACATAATCCCTCAAAGTTTGTTGAAGAGATTTTGGGCAGATGTAGTGAAAAATATGTGACATGACGGAAACATTAAATGAATACATAGAGATGATAGGCTGGTAAAAGGATGCTCTTAAGTAGGTTGAGAGGATAAAATTCTGCAATATTGTTACTTTGGTAATAATATTAAAAAAAAAAAGGAAAAAAAAAACTGGTGGGAAAAAAAAAAGATTGGATCAACTTAGGCTACTGACCAACCCAAAGGTGAAGCTGGGGTGGTTTTGAGGAGAAAACTGGGTTGAGTTTTCCTTGAGTTTTCTCTAGTGTTGTTGTGTTAGAGGAGCAACTCGTCCACAGCAGAAGAGGCTCCTAGGCCAGATCACACATGCCCGGTTACGCATTGGCCCCGAGGAGCCATCCAGGGAGTCCAGCGTTCCACGTGGTCTCGTCTGCATTCCTTCTGGGCCTGGTTTGCACTGCGATTGTATCACCTGCCAACCTGCAGCAACAACCACCTGCTCCTCCCTTTCCTGCCCGTTTAAAGGAAGTTCCCCACCTTGGAGAATTAGACCATATAAGTACATCCCTCACTGAATTACTCTTTGTTCCAGCTGGCTTTAGTTTCCCTCAGCTTATGGTGACCTTACTGCATGTCCTGCAGAGAGCACCATAGTGCACTTGCTGTTATGAGTGAGCATGAGTTCAGGTAATGCCCGCCTGGGTGAGGAGCAAATGGGGGAGAGAAGGAATTGCACCGCCATGGCCAGAGCTGGTACTATGGTGCAGGCACACAGGGTAAGAGTCACATAAAGCCAGCTCTATTTTCAGCTGTGAGCTCCTCAAGACTCAGATAAGGAAGTTGCACGTAAGGTTTAGCTGCTCTATTCTTCTGAGTGCAGATCATCATCACAGAAATAGAAGATCTGCCTCCACTGCCATGGTAGGGAAGATGTTTATAGTTTGGAGTTGTAATCAGGCAGCACAATGCTAATTAAGAATAGAACCTTTCTTTTGTGGTCCCAACTATCTTCAAAAGCAGAAAGCAGAAGTAAGATTGAGGGGTAGGAGAATGGAGGCCAGAAACTTTTTTTCTATGAAGTGGAACTTTTAGGCTTATGCTTTAGTAATGATGAAAATCAGGTTTAACTACATTTCTATCTGTTTACACTCTTCAAACAACTGGTCTGACTTTACAGCATAACAAAAAAAAAATCTCTCAGCAAGCAGGAGAGTCTTAATGTGGCCTTTAATAGGACAATAATGTAAATAATTAATGATTTCTGAAAAAGGATTATGAATGAGCTGGTGGAAGGGCTTTGCACGTCTGTTTTGAGAGTGAGAAGGATCTTGATGTATCCGTGGAGGCCATGTCTGTGGATTTTAATGAGGGCAAAGCAGAGAAAGGCTGGTTGAAATGTATGAGATCTCAGTGAAATAAAAACAGAGAAAGCTGTGAGTTTATGATTGGATAAACCAGATCCCCCCCTTTTCTTTCTTTTTTTTTTTTTTTTTTTGAAAAGGGGTGTTCTGAAAGAAGCTGCAAATAACTTCTAATCTGCCATCAGCACTGAGGAAGCAAATGAACAGTTATGAATGATACAGTGTCACATAAATAGGTATTTAAACAGCTTGAGAGCCCTGTGTGTGCTAGTGCCACTATTTAATTCATTATTTCGGGTTTTGTTTCATTGTCGGATAAACTCACTAAGGGAGCTACTGTGGAGGCTGTAAGGGCCTGCCTTGGAGAAAGTCAGAGTGAAGACAATAGAAGAGATGGTGAGAAGACTCTCAACAGTCGTAGCTGCATGAAACATGGCAGTTAAGGAAGACGGATAATGGTCTTTGCCACTAAAATGCTTATGGATAAGTAGGAAAGATGCTTCGAGGGAAGAGAAGGACTTCTAGAGGGATATAAAGATCGTGCTTCTAGCTCTAGCGTCAATTCCAGTGGCTTACCTATTCTACAAAGATGGAATGAGGTGTTATTTCATTTTCTATGTTCACCCTTGCTGTTGTCTTCTGCAGGGTATCTACAGAGGGTAGGAATTTCTGTGAGAAACTAAGTTCGGTCCTAAATTCAACTCTGAAATGTTGCTGATAAGGAGGGAGAAATGCCTAGAAAAGCTAAGCAGGCTGCTAGTCTCTTCAGCTGAAAAACCTGCATTTTACTTCTGCTTTTCAAGCTAGCATGAAACCTCTGAAAGCTACTTGTCTCATTGAGTGTTGCTTTTAGGGCAGCATCTGAGGTGAAATCAATGTTGCTCCCACCTTAGGTTCTTGGAAAACCTCAGCCTCGCTCCTGGATGGGAACCAAGCCACAATAATGCAGACATTTACTAAACCCAACAAAGCGCTTCTATAATTAATTTCATTTGAGACCAAAGGTGGAAGCAACACAGAAGTCCCAGTTCCCATGTCATCAGGCTGTCAGCTCGTATTTTAGAGTCTTGTCACCTTCCTGAAGGTGGGCAAAAACCCCCTTCCCACAGTCTGTTAGCTAACCTATGAAGAGCTGGTTAACTGTGATACAGCAGTGTTTGGTTCTGACACGTAAGGTGATTTTTTTTTTTTTTAATCTAAATCCAGAGGAAAATTATTCAAGAACAAGCTTTATTTGACAGAGCTGTGTCAATCTCCAGTTATGCTCAAAAGCTCATCTATCTACCCATGATTTCTTCAGTTCATTGGAGTGAATGGTTAGTATTTTAATGCAGATATTCAAATTGCCAGTTTGAAATTTTGAAAGACTGTTTTGTTGACCAAGCAGGCCTGTTTTACAATATAAAATGGATCATAAGAGATGTCTTTGGTATTGCATGTGTTATAATATTAGGTTGAAAATATTCCTTTTTCTTTTTTTTTTTTTTCCTCCTTTCCCTTTCAGGAGAGCTGCAGTAAGAGAAAGACATGAAGTATCTTTAATGGAATTCTGCTTTTGATCGGATTGTTAAAAATGGATATGAACGTTATTTTCTCCTGTGAGGTAAGTATTCCCAGGGAAAAATTAAAAAAAACCCCAAACTGGCTCATTTCACTTAGTGTTGCCTGTCACCACTGCTGTTCTTCCAGCAGTTTTTGGTCAAGTATTTTAAAGCTGAAGTTATAGCATCTGTGACTTGGAGAACTTTGTACTGAAAGTCTTAACTGAAAACTCCTAGAATTAATCCTTTCACTTACAGGATTAGTCAGCTTTGTTCTGATATTCCAGTAGATAAATGTATAAAGGATCTGCATTGTTGCAGAGTTAGTGTAATGGGCGGCTTCTGCACATAGTAGCTTTTGACCCAATGTCAAGCTTTTCTTCAAAGCATCAAAGAAACGGAAGCTGCTAAGTCTAATTTTCAAGAGTGAATACTTACACAGACTAACTGTAGAGGGAGGAAATGAGTGAGATCCTGGGATGAAGAAAGAGTTTGTACCATGAATGCACAGGTACTCTGTTGTGCAATCAGGCAGATTTCTGTTCCTGCTCTGTGTAGCCTAGGGAAAAGGTGGGGCTGTTGCTAGCCTGAATTAGAGGTGCGTATTAATAATGCTTTTGCCAAGTCCCATACACAGATCTTCACTGGTTCACACGGTAAGCGTGTGAGTTAGTAAAGCCAAATACATCTCCCTAATTTAGAATCACAGGAAAACTGAGGTTGTAAGGAACCTCAGGAGGTCATATAGTCCAGCCCGCGGCTCAAATTTTTGAGTAGTCAATGAAATTAGTTTGTTTTCACCCATTGGCTATCCCAGTGTGTCACGTGTTCAGAAGCATTAGCAAAAGGTGGATTTATATCTTGTCATATGTATTAAATGCACATTATAATAATGCAGATAGGAACATAACATGCTACTAAAATTTGTCAGAAGGGAAAATATTTTAATTAAAACAGGATTGTACAAGAATAGTCTGTTTCTCTGAACAAAGGAAACAATAAATCTCTGATGTATTCAGTTCTTGCAATTACGAATGGAACCTCTACAGGTCATCTAACACAGTGACATGCTGCCAATATTTTCAAGACTGGTTCTCTGCAAGAATGACCCCTTCCCAGGCATCTCTAGGGAATCTATTTATTTACTTTCTCATGTAAGCAAAATTGCTCTCTCATATTAAAAAGAAGGGAAGTGAACATGTTGCTTGTCCTGCCTGATACATGTTACTGAAACATTTCCTCTGAAGTATAAATATTTGTTCATGGGAAAACATAGTGACAATGTGAATAAAAATAAGCATCTTGTCAGGAAGCTTAGGGAGCAATCTCTCCATCGAGTTCTCAAAGTAAACACAAACCAAGCACTCCCCCCCATCATTATGTACTACCAAACAGAAGGTTTCATGAGCCCTAGGAATAACTACTTCAGTGTTTTGGCCAGGGAGGGTCATACAAAGAAGGGGTTAATGCTGTCAGGAGAAAGAGATTTCAGCATTCAGAGCCTGATAGGAGGGTCATTGAAGTGAAGAGACACTTGGTTTACTTTGGATTTATGCTTATCTTAATGTGCTTTGAATTGATCCCTCAAAATTGGTAATTTAATAGCTTTAATAGTTACATTAGTAATTTAATGAGCCCCCTTCAGCACATCATCAAAGACAAACATATACTTTGTGAACAAAAATAGAAGTATTTTTATAGGTAATGCAGTTCCTGAAAGCCAGTATATAATATTACGTGTATGCAAGTTGTGATGCTATGAATTATTTAATATACACTGAGTGATCTCAGCATCATGAAGTACTTATTAAAATAAATGGCACACCTAAGAACCCCAATATCTCTCTTAACCTCTGCTCCCAGTGTGAAGTCTCACTTCCCAGCCTGATTTTCTGTCTCTAAATGAATTTCTGGGTAACACACATAGCTTATGTAATTAAGTTGCAGAATAATGTTCTCGGAAAATATATTCTGTGAACTCGCTGTTTCTACACCAGTTTCTGTTACTTCTGTGATTGGGTCTCACTTCTTGAAAAGAACATATCTGCAGGTCTGGACAAAAGTTAACTTACATATTGTCATGTGCTTGTGTCAGAAAATGCTACATCTGTGGAAGGCATGTCTTTGTAGAGGTGTTATTTACTCCTTAATAGCCTGGTCGCAGCTTATTTGCTTACGGGCTTCTGTGTCACTTGAGGCATTATGAGACAAGTAGTAGTAAATTTAGCTCTCTGGTTAAAGAAGCTACTGCTCTCTCAGAGATTACTTTTTCCACAGTCAGTGGAATAAAATGGGTATGTATATGTTAGCCACTACAATGCAGCGTCTGGCAATTTAATTTAGCTGACAATTCAGATAGGTAAAACCAAAGGGGGTGTGTGTGTGTGTGAAACAGTAACCTGCAGTAGAATTAAAGGTAGCAGACCAAATTTTTAATTTTAAAACTGCTTGAGCTAGTTCTTTACAAGCTTATGATTGCTTGTGACTAGAGATAGGAAAAATGGGGGAGTGCTGTGTGTCTGTGGTTGGGGTGCAGGGGGAAGGGGCAGTGTTGCTGTTTGATGCTTTTAATCCTTGTAATTAAATTTATGTTCTCTCACACTGTCTATCACAGACTGTTGAAATCCTGTACTAAGCACATTTCTAACTTCATCACAGGATTTCCTGGGCTTTTGATAAAGGAGAATGAATGATTCTCACAACACCTATGCAGAATCAGGAAACAATTCTTTGTTATTGTTAGGTGGGAAACGAAGAAAGAAATTATGCAGTTCTGAAATGTCCATTAATTCAGGGAGCTTAAGCAACAAGATACCCAACACAAGAAATCCAAGTTGTGATATAAAAGCAGTGCTGTCACCCCAGAGCATCCTCTTGCCAACTGATTACCTGTGTCTCTCACTTTTGGAAGCAAGGGCCTAGCACTCTCGAGATGAGGATTTGCAGCAATAAAAACATACTCAGGATAGTAACGCTACCTGAGCTTTAGATACTTACTTGTTTTCACCACTGTCAGTGGTGAAATGTGCTTCTACCTTGGCTCCTAAATGGGCAGGTGTTCCAATAATTGTCCTGAGCAAGAGGTACCTTTTGCACGTGAGACAGATATATATGTCGTGGCCCTTATGACTGTACATGTTTCAGTTCTTGATTTATGGCTATTGCTTAACACTTGAACTCCTTAAATTTGGCTCTTCTATTTCAGATACATGTTTTAGATATGTGCTTAAGCATATATGTAGATTATTGGTCACTAAATAAAGGGGAATGTTTCAAAAAATACTTCCCAGTCTTCTAAGGAAAATACTTGTGGATCAGGCTTTTCTTGAGACAATGCAACTCTCTCCATTGGAATTTCTCCAGGGTGAATTTGGTTCTTTTAATCCTTCTTTCTTTGTGTGTTTGCAACAGTGGTTCCCACTGGCAACACTATAATTAAGGAACTCTCAACATTTCTCTTACAATAATAGTACAATAGTATTTTAGCTGTAGTTCTGAATTTCAGCTAGAAGCCTAATGTAAAAAATAAGTGCTATATTAAATTGGAATGGTGGAGAAATGTTTATCTTCTGTAACAGAAACAGTTTGACAAAATTTTATAGGCAGTTGCTTCTGTAAATAATTCATACTTTTTCCTGCAAAAATATTTTGGAGATGAGTTGGGGAAGGCATTCAGTTCACGTGAGGTTTCTATAATGCTACAAAATGCACCCTGCTCTAGCACTTTTGCCAGTATGTCTGGGAGCAAATAAGATTAATACCTTTGTAGTTCTTCTCTTCTACCCTTACCCAGGAAAAGGACTCTTGCCTGACTCAGAAAAGACTGTAAAGGGTTCTTTAAAAATAAAAAGCTGCATGCCTTGCTACTTTATTGAAAAAGAAAAAATACATTAGTAGAATTCATGATGCTTTGGCAATACGACTTCCAGCAATACGTGCATGAGAAATTTCAAGGCACTGGAATACTTTTGATTTTGTTAAAGCTCCCTGAATACCTGATTAAGTTCAAAACCACTGCTGATGGTTCTAGTTTGGTTTTAATTTTACAAAGGTAAATTCTGCTCCTGACATATTTAAATGCTGCAATTATCTGTTTGTATATGTGTAATTGGAAAGTGATGCCTTTTTCTCTATACTTTGCAAATCACACAGTATACATGGTAGCTTGACTCCTTTAAGCTCTCTGCCTTTTGCCTAATCTGTCTTTCAGGCCTGTAACAATGATACTTTGGCAGTTCCTGGAGGTAGTATGCTCCACACCCTTTGTAAAAACTGCAAATATGTGCAAGAAAGATGTGCTTTCATGGTTGATGGCTTTTGAACGGTAGTATTAAAAAAGAACAGAATCCTTTTTGGTAATTATTCCTAGTAAACATAATTTGGGAAGGGCTTATCAAACAGCCTGCATTGAAACATGCAAACTATCTTCATTCCTTGCTTCTTAGACTTGGAATCACTTGTATGGATCACTTGTGTGCATTCCTCTGCAATTACCATTATCCTTCAGCTACACAGTTTTGCTAGGATTTATAGAAAGTGTTTTGGGGGGGAAAGATGTCCATCAGAACCAACCCTGGTAATACTCTTTCTGCATGTGATCTAAGGTCTTGGCTCACTGGGGAAACAAAAAAGTGGTAACCAGATTTGCTTAAATATATTGAAGTAAACCACTAAAATAGATGAGCAGTGTTTGGACAGTAGAAACCTTGTGTTGATATAATCCAGTCTAACCCACTGAATTTAAGTTTGTGTTGCAAAAGTGCAGTCTTTGCAAGGTGATCTGTGCTAGTGTAACTAAATCATGTTGTTAAACTGGTGTAAATGGTTGTTAAGAGGCACAAGGTCTTACCTTCCTGGAAAAGCTTTCACTTTCAAAAAATGTATCATTCAGAAGTAGAGAATGTGCAGAATGTAACAGGAGTTTCAGACTTTGAATTTGGATCCTGAATGATTAAAGCCACAGTGTTGCTGTGCAGAATCACACTATTCAAAATAAATGAAGAATTGTACTGTAATCTTAGGGGGACAGAGGGAATTGTAATCGAAATCAGTACATTCTTTGAACAACCTAGTGGAAAAAATATTAAAGTGATAGATGTTTCATTCAGTGCTGTTTTGTTTCAGCTACTTTAAGTTATATGTCTTCATCTTTCTAAGATAAGCATGTTGCAACTAATTCTGTGGACTTTTTCATCTTGAATTATTGCCTGAATTGAAGCCCAGAGGAGTCAATGGAAGCTTTTCCCCATCAGTTTCAGTAGGATTTATATCAGGCTCTTAAACCATAATTGGGGTCTTTTACTTTCGCGTCTAGCTAACTATGGGACAGAGGTGCAGAAGAGTAAGTTGTAGTTAATAAGGCTGTTTCTCAAAGATTAATGATGGTGAGATTAAGATGCCTTTGATTCTACTGTGCAATCCTGCTCTGTTGGTTTGACACCCTGTAAAGATCAGAATATGGCTGTTGTCTGCTCTTGTATATAAGCAGTGATTCAGAGACCAATAATACTAGTCTTTGGCAACTGTGAAAAAGGAGAGGAACTCACTTTGCTTCTCTTCCTCTCACCACCCCGACCCTACACCTTCCAGTTCCTGTAATTAGAGATCTGTGTTCAAGACTTGTCGTCCTGATCTCTTTATAGCACCAGTATAAGCAACTCAGAGCAGTAATGGCACATCGTTGCAGAGATCTCTATTTATGCATTGCTCCTGTAGAATTTATGCAATCTTTGACCAATATTTCAGCTTCTAAAATTTGCTCTACATTTTGTATCCTTCTGCATATAAAGCTATTAGGCTTTTAATACATTAGGTGATTTTTTACAAGCCTCAAAAGGCAGGGAGAGCATTTATAATGCTTTAAAGAATGAGAGCTGATCCATTTATATATGGCTTTTAAAGCTCAATAGCTCGGATCAAGAGTGAGAAGCAAAGACTGTTTGCCATTGAAAACTTCCTCTTGTAGTATAAAGGGGTTCCAAGATATCACTGTCTCTTTGAAACTCAGTGCTCAGACAGAAGTGCATTTTTGACTGATCTACATAGAGGAGGGACAGAGACAGACAGCTAGCCAGAAGGTCAGACAGACAGAAAAATCTTCCCAAGCTGACTGTTTGCTGTGACTGTCATTACATTCCACAAAGAAGTTCTTTCCATTCCATTAGCATGTGATTAGATGGCAGAAACATTTTAAGAAACTCTGAACCGTTACGCAGATTGCCAGCACTGCAGGTGAGATAAATGGATAACACAGTACAGACATGAAATCAGTTCTTCAAGGTGAGGATTTGCTCCTGGGATTAGCATTTCATATATGTGTGAATGTTGTCCTGTGAAGTGGCAATAAAGAGTTATTCAGGGCTGAAAATGTATTTGTGGTATGTCCCAGTCTGCGAACAGAGGCAGTAGCTAGGACAGAATTGTCAAGAAATTAGAATAATTCTTCTCATATTAGTCAAACTTTCACTGCTGCATTAAGCATGGCATTACCCTTGATTTTGGTTAGTGAGCTATATAAAATATAACACTCCAATAGATTGCCATAGAGGTCAAACCATTAATTTTGAAGATGAATCTCCTGTACCTTGGAAAACCCCTTAAATACTGGAAATAGCTGATAAAGCAGGCATGCTTGGGATAGTTGGGGAAAAAGTCTTATAACACTTTGGTGCAATCACTTCCAGTTTCATTCCCTTGCCAAACAGCAAAATGACACACATTCAAGAAGAAATCCTCCTACTAGTCAGTTCTTCCCATTTAGCTTCTGTTTGGAACTGTTTTTATAAGCTGATTAAATCTTTCTTACCCATGTTGTAGTTCTGAGGATCTAGAAGCAGGGAATATAGCAAATACAAGCTGTTGCAAACTTGTTACCATTAAAAAAATATTACACATCTAATACAAAACTGTGCTGTACAACAAATTCTTAATACAGCCTTGTCCTCTCTGGGTTGTGAATGCAGCGAGCCATAACTCTGCCACTTCTTCCCTTGGGAGCCTCTTATATAACCGCTCAGCTGTTTCTCGTGCTGTTCTTCATATTAACCCAAAATTTTATTTTGCTTAATTGTATCCCGGTACACCTAACTTTGCAAACTGGGACTATTCAAATGAATCCGCTCCTTATTAAGGCCAGACTATGCAGCCTGTAGAAAGAGAAGTACAGTAGCAAAGGCAGTAGTAGAGTTTTGTAAGGTTTCATGAGAGAGACTCTGACAGCACAAGTGAACAGGCTGAGATGTACCTGAGTCAGCAGAGAGCCCTGCCAGCAGCGAAGGCTAACCACACACTGGGCTGTGTTAGGATGAGCGTAGCGAGGAGGTCAATGGCAGTGATTATTCCGCTCTACTCAGCACTTGTGAGGCTGCATCTGAAGTACTGTGTCCAGTTTCAGGCTTCACAGTACTGAAGAGAGATTGGCCAACTGAAGAGAGTGCAGTGAAGGGCTACTAATACAGTTAAGGGACTGAAACACAAGATGTATGCAGAGAGGCTGAGGGAGCTCTTTATCTGGCCTGGAAAAGACAAGGCTAAGAGGGCATCTAATTACTATCATCTCAGGTACCTAACAAGAGGTTATAGGGGACTGTGAGACTTTTCTCACAGTTGCACAACAAAAGGACAAGAGGCAGCAGTCACAAGTGGCAGCAAGGTAAATTCTCACTGGGTGTAAAGAAAAACATTTTCATAGTGAGTGGCTAAGCAATGAAACAGGCAGGTTGGAGACTGTGGGCTTACCATCCTCGACCTGATCAAGCTTTGAAGTTAGCTGTGCATTGAGGAGGAGGAGGAGGCTGGACTAGATGACCTCCAGGAGGCCCCTTCCCACCTAAATTGTCATTCTGTTGTGGGGTGAAGTGGGGAGAGCAGGGTCTTATAATTAACAGATTAAATATAGAAGCAGGGGATGGCAAAAGCCAACATCCTACATGTGATTAGACTGAAAACTAATGCATTGTTGAAATATAAGCCTCTGAAAAAGTGGTAGGTATCTAATTTTTATTCCAAGTTATAAGTATGGGCATTTTCCTTCTCTAGTTCCTTTCTTGTTTACCCAGCTGTTTGAAATGTATGCATATATTAAGCATTTTGTATCCCTCTGCTAGTGAAAAAGAATGTGGAAATACAATTCATAAGGCAAACAACTGGTGCTATATATCATTCATAGAATGCACTAATAAAATCTGGTGCATTGCAGGCTTCTTAGGTGATGATGGTCTTGCACTATATTTAGCATTCAGTGAATAACCAAAAAAACCCCCTTACAAATAAATGCATAGTGGCCTATGTTAGCGTGTCTACTGCACACAGTGAAGATATCATTGTATACATTACATGGCTGCATCTCTGAGAACTGAGACAGTTGTGTGGGATAGTATGAAAAGGGATGCAACTGGCCTAATCAATTTGCACAGTGGCTGAGAATAGATGTTGACATCACTAAATAGAAGCACTTTACGTCAAATGCTAAACTTTGTCCTTATTACATCAAAGAGAAAAAAGTGCTGCATACAATATATAATATTTTTGAAAAAAAAGCTAGCTGTGAATGCATAAGCGTTTGTCATGCGTACATTACAGTTCTGAATGCAAACCCTTTAATTCAAAAATTGTATTGACAGGAAATGAATTTTATTTCAATGTGTACAGAATATGCATTTACGTAGTTTTTTTCAAGGCATTTATTCTCTTTATGAATTTCTTATGGATAAAATCTAATGGAATATATACTAATCCATTACAGAAGTAGTTAGAAATTATTTTGATCTACCCACATAATTAAAGCCTCTAAGCCTAATTGTGAGGAAAAAGTAGACTTCAATGACAGGAGCTGGGTAATTCTGGTTTTTTGATTCACATGCTGCCAGTTGGCTCAGACTACGTATATCACATACAATGAGTGGATGGTGAAGTCCATAACTGAAGTACCACATGTCTCCTTATTTTGGTTGTACATCATTCATTCATGTTCTTTTGTATTGTTGAAAGCGGGTTTCATGGACTGTAGAGAGCACCTTCTGTCCCTGTGAGATTGCCATATGCAACATGGAGCCCATACGGGATAATTTAACTTACTTTGTTTTACTTAATTCCTTGTGCATTTAAACTTATTTCCACTAACAATCTTTTAATCTTAACATGCTCTTAAACTCTTCTGATATGAAGGGCTCCTGCATTCAAGGATAAGAGAGAGAGAGGAACTCTAGTTTGTCCTGTACTATTGAGTTTCATTTTTGGACTGTCCCAGGCTGCCTCTGCAATGTCAGTTCCGCTCTCTCTCAGTGCACACCCAAGCCCAGTCCTGTAACCATCCATGCCGAGTGTTGTCAGTGTGTGTAACTTGACTTAGGAAACTGTGTTCATGCTTGGGTGTTACTACCCGAAACAGAGGGGAAATAATCTCGCTTGTCCTGAATTAAAAGCTTGAGTGGGTCCTCAGAGCGAGCAAGGGGCCACATCACTAGAATATTTTTTTTTTTTTCAAGCAGGAATCTGTGATAGCCCCTACCTAGACCTCTAATACAAGGAAGAACCCCTTGCTTCCACATGGCCTCGAATCTGGATGGGTCTGGGATGTAGACTTTCTCAGAAGGTTGATAAACAGTAATATAAAAACTAAACCCCAGACTTACCATGCTTAGACAATCATTCTTCTGCAGATATAGCAGACTTAGGTCATGGTAAGAAGCACGGGGTAGTGCATTTCCTCCTCTTACAGAAGAGTTTTGACAAAGAAGCTGAAGTAAATGCTTGTAGTCCCCTCTTCCTGCACCTCCTGTTATCCTTGACTTGTGTCTTTTCATCCTATCTACTCCTGAGCCTTTCTCTGGTGTCTCAGGAGTATAGAGGATGGAAGGGCCTGAGGGCACTGAGCTTCAGCATTTCTGAGCTGGTAGAAAGCTCCCTAAGGAGTTCTGCTAACACGACATGTTGGAGCAGCCTCTGAAGTTAAACTAACTCTCCAGATCCAGGAGTAGAAAGGTTATTTGTAAATTCAGTTACGGTTTATGCACAACTGATGTTCTCTCCTGATGTTTTTTAATCGTCTGAGAAATATATTCTCAAAAGCAAAAGGTTAATTTAGCCCCAGAGTAACAAATAAGTTGTTGGAGCATATGGGAATATACCTTTACATTTGCACTTCCAAATGCGTTCTGTGATTTAGCAAAACTAAAATAATTCTAAGTAAGTAGAATTCTCCATGGATGTGAATGCATTTTTTAATTATTATTTTATTCTTTTTTTTATTCAGTTACTCTCTGAGTTGTGTTATCGTGTTAAAAGCACATAATGGAGACGCAATGATGGGGCACACTTGGCAGCCCATAATCATGTTTTGGAAAGCTGTATGGACTTGGCAAAAGCAGACTCTGTAGTTAAATGCTAGCCATGGTCCAATGCCATGTCCTTTAGGATTGCTTGCAAAGATGGAAGTTTTCCTTCTCTGTTTCCTTCTAGTTGTTATTCTCCCCTGAAAACAAACAAACAAAAAAGAAAAATCCAAGCTGGCTACCTGGAATACTTAAACATCTAATTGAGTAAAGCTTGACCGCTCATATATTTTTTTAATGCTTATGCAAAGTCAGTGGGAATACTTGTGGTTTATTACTGTGCTTTCTTGTATCAAAGCCCAGAAACTGTCGGTTGCTCTACACCCTATTAGAGATGCATTCCAGCCACTTCTCAAGGTGTGTCACTCAAGTTTATGGTCAGAACTCTACTGTTTGTTTAAAAGTTTGGAAAAATGTAAATATAGTTCAATAGGATTATATGTCAGAGAACAGAGAGCTTCTAGCTGTCCTGGGTTTTTATTTTATACTTTGCTGGAAAAGCTGCAATCTGAATTATGTAAGAAGTTATACATTTATGGTGGGGGAGCACTGAAGTTGCTGTAGATGGTCATTAAAATGGAAACTACGTAGTAGCATGTAGCTGTTCCCACAGCTGCAGAAGCCTTCAGGCTCTGGGTACCCTTTGGTGAAACAGAAAAAAAGAGAGAAAACCAAGACCTTTTCTTTATCCCCATCAAAGCCCTGTTTCTCTTTTTCCCACTTTAACCACCTGACTAATCCTTGTCATTGATGTATTCTGCTAAATTTACTGTTGTGCTCTAAAAATAACATTTTCTCCCTTCTTACTGCCCTCTTCCTTTATTCCTGTAGAAAAGCTCTGTAACAAGCTTGCAAGCAAAGGTTTGGGTTTTTTTAATTGCAGTCCAACGCTTCTTGAGTCAGTATCAGAGCAAGTCTGGTTGCTTTGTATGAGTTTTCTCCCACATGATGCTAACTTACCTGTTATGACAATAGCATTCACTCTGTTTGCAGCAGTGATAGTCTAGGTGTGTTTAATAGAGACATGGGGCTCTAGCTCTGTGGCTTGTCTTCAGAAAATGATCATTCAGACTGTAAAACAAAGGTACCAATAAGGAATTCAGATTTGCCATACTGAAACAGTCCAGTAAAATGAATATCGTTTTTAGCACCCTGCCATTTTTTTTATCACCCTGCTTTGCTCAGCCCCCTGAATTAAGTGGGATGAACCTGGGCCTTATTGTTTTCCTAAAAGTTGCACGTCCTAGAAACAAGTGAATACACAGAGACTGTTGTTCGTGCATAGAAAAAATAGTTCATGTAGAGCTTGAAACTTAAAAAATGGAAGGTAATTATACTATAAATTTTAAATCTGTAGATTATAGGGTTTGACTTTTTTTTACTTTTTGTTGCCTGCATTATCAATTCGATATTTCTTTGATTGCAAGCAGATGTCTGAGTGAGAGTTGGCTTAGTTTCTGATGCATTTTCACTGGTTAGAAAACTCCAAGTCTAGATTGTCCCCTTTAGAGAAGGGGTGGTTGTGGTATAATTGTGCGTGTCTGTTTTACATGAAGGGTTCAAATATTAGTGGAAACAGAGAAAATAATTTCAAAACATAACAGCAGCACCTGCACTAAGAAATTGCGCACCCAGTTCAGGGGATTATCCAGGGAGGCCTTCAAAACCTTTACGTTGTTTATGCATACACAGTGTTTATAGAGTGTGTGTATATATACGTGTGCGTGTATGTGTGTGTATTCATTTATTTTTGACTAGTTTAGTGTCCGGCCTTTTCCCGTGCGAGGCCGTGGCAGAAAGCCCCCCCAGCGTGCTAGGGCCGGGATGGGGAAGGAGGGTGCGCCCCTGCGCTGCCCCCGCTTGCGGTTGCGCGCTTCCTGCGCTGCCGGCAGGCGCCGTGAGGCGAGCCGGGCCGGGCCGGGCGGAGGCGGCGGGCGCGGCTCCAGCCGCCGCCCCTTTACGCGCGGCCCCGGTTTCATGAATGAAATCCAATCGCCGCGCTAAAAATAGAACGCGGGGCTGCAGACGTCACAACGCGCGCGGCTCCCGCCCGCCCTGCCGCCGCCCGAGTCAGCGCCGCGGGGCGGGCCGGGCCGGGCCGGGCCGGGCCGGGCGGGGAGCCCGCCGCACGCCGCGGGGCCGGGCTGGCAGAGCAGCGCCGGCGGCATGCTGCCTCCCTGCCAAGTCGGGCTGGCTCCTGGCGCTGCCCCGCCGCTGTAAGGAGCAGCGGGAAGGGGGCGCGGCGGCGGCTGCCACCCCCCTCCCGTCCCGCCGGGGCCGGGGGGCCAGCCCCGCTGCGTGCACCCCGGCTGCCGGGCATCCCGCCCTCCCGGGTAGGTCCCGCGTCGCCCGGGCGCGATCGTGCTCCGACCTGCCGGCGCAGCCTCCGCGGCTGCGTGTGCGGGGCCGGGTCGGGCTGGCAGCCAGCGGCTCCTCAGGGCGCGGCTGGCGGCGCCCTGAGCGTCCCGTCTCCCCGCGGGTGCGCTCCCGCCTCGTCGGGAGAGAGAGGAGGAGGCATCCTCCCCTCCCCCGAGGACAGAGAGCGCCGAGTCCTTGATGAAGCAGATCTGTCTGGCTTCCTCTTCCAGCGAGGCCACAAGGTGCAAAGCGAAAATAGAGGGGTACGATGTCTACGGGAAGCAGAAACCTCCTGGCGCTTGGTACTTCTGAGTGTCATTTACTAAAAACCTGAAGGATTTGTCTTTCTCCCTCTTTTTTTCTCCCTTCTTTCCCCCTGCTGTGTATGTGGAGTCTGTTGTGGGTTGCTGTGACAACAGCAGGAGGCTGCTAGGGGGTCTTGCAGCACACAGATTATCAGGTGTCTGTGTCAGGACCTGTTTGGGGGCCATAGAAAGGGCCTGTAGAGACAAACACTAGTAGACTTTAATTTTTGAAGTCAACCTTTAGTGGGTATTGTGACATCCAACATCTAGAGCAAAGAGAAACCAGTCACTGGACAGCCTGAGGCAGACTAGTCGGAGAGCTCCGAGTTGGCTTCTGTTGGTCAAGGCAGTACTCAGGCTTCTGAAGGCAGCAATATACTTGTTTAAAAACCGATAAGAATAAAAGAAAGCCCTTTAAGCTCTGCATATGGTCACAGCGAGAGCAAGGAAGTGATGCCAGAATATTCTCAATGACTTTGTTCATCCTCAGTTTGTGTACTATTTCAGGACACGCAGCTGACTCAAAGCCAAATGTTCAGCTTGAGCTGTAATAGAAGCTGAGGTGGAAATTAGTTTGTTCAGTGTGCTCGAGGGGAGTTCTTAAGCTACCGGTCTTTCTAGGCAAAAATAAAGCATGTGAGGAGAAAAACACCATTGTTAGGCCTACATTAAAGAGTTGCCATATGACTGCTCAGTGTAAGTAGCAATTGAATGGCGCATATCTCCGTACAGGCTGTTTTTCAGGATTGGGAGTCACAGTACATGGAAACAGAACAGCTTAATTTCTTTTCAGTATTTTTCTGAGGTCCTCTCCCAGTAGGTCATGCTTTTCTTTTATATTCACATTGGATTTGTATGCTTGATTCTGTGTCTCAGGTATACAATGTATCTATACACTATTAACAGAAAAAAAAACCCAACTTGGTGGGTTCAATATTTGTACTAGGATTCTTTATCTAAGTGACATAATACTTAAGGAGCATAAGATCTGGGGCAGGCTCAGATGCGTAGAACTATTTTTATCCAAGAAGAAATAAACATCAGTTTTAGCTCTGGGGAGCTTTCTAAAACTCCTATGCTTTTAAAACTCCAAGCTTCACAAATACTGTAGAGCATTAGGCTGAGAGGAAGAGCTGATCACTTGACCAGTAAATCCTGATGTTTGATTCTTTGCTAATACATTTTATTCACTGCAAAAATGCTTAAGTCCTGCATCCAGATGTTGCCCTGTGCTGAAGGACATGAAAGGACAGAGAAGCCTTGAAGTAGGAAAAGCGAAGGAGCAATATGTGTTTGACATGCCTCCTCCCTTGCTCCCATCTATCCTGCCAGAAGAGTATGCATATGTTAGAGAACAAAGTATGTGCTTGGGAGGGGGGTCCTTGCTGCATACAGCAGACTTGCAGAGCAGCTCATAGCAAGGCTAGTCAGACTCGTGTGAACGTACCCTTGGATCATTGATTGGGTTTCCGTAGAAGAGCTCAAACCTTGTGCTGAAGAAGTGAATGGTGGCACGGTGCGTGAGCTAGAATTGGTACAGCCTGAGGCATGTGTGGTGATAGCTGGGCCGTTTGTTATTAGGGGTAGGTTCATGAAACAAAAGTGTGGATTCCCTTTGGTTCCCATCCAACACCATTCTACTTTTCTGTTTTCCTCTCCTTTCTGTCTGCCATGAAAGACACAATATGGCAGTTTCTCCTTTTTTCATTATTTTTTCTTTGCAAATGAGTCTCTGTGTGGCACTAGACATTACAAGTAAGCTCCACATCTACTCGCCTCCTGTACAATTCAGTTAATGTTGCTGGATTTGCATTTGAGACACAAACGCAGAACTTCACCCAAGATCTGAAAGTAGCATTTATCTGAAGTCTGCCATCCTGAAGTATTTACTATTCTAGTCAGCGTTTAGGTCTCTGGGGGGTTTTTACCTGCTGTCATTGTGAGGTCTCACTCTCCTTGTGTAGTTTCCTTGTAGCAATCACATGTGGGAGTGAATAAAATCACATGTAATATCTTTCTAACATCGCTGATTAACAAAGAGGAGAATGCATGAGAAATGTCACATAAAGTTCAAGAAACAACAGCCTGATTCTGTCTTTTGAAGGAAAACGAGCACAGAAAGTAAATTCAACACCTCTCTGTGCTAGAAGGTCACCAGTGTCTCTGGAAAATTTTTCTATGTTTGTAGCTCTAGCAAAACTTGATAAATAGTTTCCCCACAGAAATGTGCAAAAGTTGGGAGAATGCCTTGTTTGGTGGTTATTGGGTTTTTTCCTTCTGTACTGTTGGGAACACTGCTCAGAATAATGTCCTTACCGAACAAAGCATACAATGCCAACACCTGTCTTTATAAATGGGTAAAATCAGTAACAACCTATGCTATGGTATCAGTAGTTTAATGCTGTACAAGCTTCTGATGCTCTTAATTACATAAGAGTAAAATCAGGGATTTCATGGAGTTTATTACCATGAAACCCAGTAGTGTTGTATCAGGCTTTTCCAATGATCCTTCTCCCTTTAATCTCGAGTTTTATATGTTATCCCAGATACTTTTGAGCATCGCAGTCACTAAGGATTCAGCTGCAGCTTTGCCCCAGTTGTGTTGATCCAAATAACAAACCAGGAGCCAGAGCATCTGATGCTCTATCTACATTAGTGGGTCACGTGATGCAGTAGCAGGGGACCTGGGGATGAAAAAGTTGGTGCTGAGGCCTCGGTGTCTACACTGCACACATTTCAGGGGCAAAGGATGTTACTTCAGATTACCTTTAATCTGGTTTTATGGACTGAATGCTCGCTCGTTAGTGGTGGGTGGCACATCTTTCACTTCAGATTCATCTGAAAGGAATTCAGCTTATGCACTCTGTGGCTGCACCTGATGTGAACCAAAGTGTGGTGAGTGGTGACGACTGGGATATTTGCTGCAAAAATGTATTCTTGACCTGAAAAATGATAGTAGAGGTACACTATACTCTGCTTGTCACCTGTTACCGGAAAGAGGACTAATCTAAGGACTCAGTGCGCAATGGCATTTTATGGGTGGCTGCTTTATAAAGTACTGGCTGTTTGGTGATGGTTATCACCATCAATGGGTATTGTCCGTTCTTCAGTCACTTGGTTCTCAGCGGCTTTTATTAATGTCAGCCACGGTTAATTTAAGTTTGTGATGATATTACAGATTATGACCCACAGCAATGCCAGATCTTGGTCACTGCCTAGTCCCCTGTGTCTGCTCTGGTCATCTCTGGTAAATGGAAAGAGCAGTCAGTTGTAACTAGGTGTATCCAGAATCCTAACAAAATGCATCTGCAAAGCCAAAGTGTGAGCCTTAAATCAGTCATGTACCAGCTATGGATTATTTCCCTCTTCCAGGGGTGGGTCCAGTGCGGTCACCCTTCCTCACATCTCTCTGCACAGCAAGAAAGAAAAAACAAAAGGAGGCACAAGGTTCTGCCCTGTGTTGTGGCCTGTTCTTGAGGTAAACTCTGAAGAATTGGTGAAGGGAGGGGTGGCAGTGTTGCAGGCTCTCCCACCATATAGAAAACACTCATCCCAGATTCTCACACACGAGGTTCTGAAATGGTTAAATGTCCTTCAGCTGCTGTATGGGTTAATTTCTAGAGAGATGATCTCATCACAAAGGATATCGCAAGGTATGTCACAGGTCAAAATAATTTGTAAGCTGCTCAGTGTAATCAGCTTGTTGATTTCTGCCCTTCAGGTCTTCCAGAATTTGTCAGAAAATTGACATAGTTCAAGTCTAATGCTGAGCTTTGCATTTGGGTCTCTATTTGGTCTGATAGACTGTGTGTGTAACACAAAGATAGGTCCTTGTGGACGGCACATTTTCAGGAGGCTCAAGAGAATCAGTTACTGTACCTAAAATTGGATATTTTCATGCTCAGCTCTTCAGCTTCAGGGCAGTCTGTTTTATACAGTAATGTGGGAAGAATTTGTATTTTGCTAGTATCTCTGATTTTT
This sequence comes from Phoenicopterus ruber ruber, assembly GCA_009819775.1. Taxonomy (NCBI): domain Eukaryota; kingdom Metazoa; phylum Chordata; class Aves; order Phoenicopteriformes; family Phoenicopteridae; genus Phoenicopterus; species Phoenicopterus ruber. The sequence continues at coordinate 7,584,265 of CM020221.1, forward strand.
GGTTATCTAAGGAAGTGCTCATTCGTACTGATCAAAAGGTGGTGTGTCATCACAGAGGTAGGCTGGGCTTGACAAAGGGTCCTAATAACTAGCCTTTAGAAACAAACAAATCTGGAGTCAAGCATGCTGAAGAGCAGACTGACAGCCTTCTGATACTACAAGCCATGAGTTACTATTCCCTGTCTCTACAGTTTCTACAAAGGTTGTGGTGATGATTTGACTGAGAAGTTTTCTAGGTAAACTTAGGGACGTCTGTTCTGTCTTCAACTTTACATCTTCCTTAGAGGCTGCTCCTTTCATTTCTGTGTGTGGCCATGCGCAGATTTTTGCTCCCTTTTAAACTTAAGGGGTAGAGCAGGGATTATGGCAGCTGAATGGAGGCTTCTGAGAACTTCTTTCTTCCAGCAGGTAATACAAAGTAAGGGGTAGCATCCAAGATTAAATCCGATGCTTGTTGGCCAAAAGCTGTCATGAAAGAAGCTGGTTCAGGCAAGCCAAGTGGAGTCTGTCTTGATGACAATCTTACTACTTACCTTCTCCAGCTGTATCAAATTTTAGCAGTGTTCTGTGGGATTTATTTCTTTGTTGATACTGGCCCTAAGCTGAAACACCCCAACTATCCCAGAACAGGTGAAAAGGAGTAGAACTAGGTTCTGCCCTTATGGAAGCTAAAGGCATTTCTGCCTCCTTTTGTGGGCAGCAACCGCCAGGGTTATCTCATTTATCACCTCATGCCGTGAAGCAACATTTCAGTCAGCTACCCTTCTCTTTCTACCCATAGTAGCTCCAAGGGTCTCATGTTTGAGATCAGGGTAACTTTAGCATGTAAGGGCTTTTCTCCATTCCCAGTCATTGGCTGTATCTGTTGTCGTCTTCTGTCGATAGGGCAGGTAGGGCAAGTAGTTGATAAATTCCAGAGTTAATCTTGAATTTCTTCCTCCCGTGTCAGTCTCTTCCTTTTCAGTCTTTCCATGTAAACTGCCAGAACTTTAAATAATGGCAATAGGGCAATGCCCCTTCATCCCGGATGAGAATCCAGCCTGATATGCATCATGCCCATCTTTGTCCCCTGGTGACCTAATGATCTGATCCCACCTTGAATCTTATTACCCTTTGTCACCAGCTGGTTCTTGGATGCTGACAAGGAATAGTTTTTCTTTTTAAAGCAATCTCCCCATCACTCCTCCTGCAATTTAATAAAGTACTAATATTAATTTATACCTTGTGAAAAATGTTTTGTGGTGGTATTTCAGCAGCTGGTATAGTTTATCTGTTACTTGATACCACATTGTGATTTATTTCACAAATATACTTGGTGGGGCCCTAAATTCATTGATTAAATTGAGCCAAACCACAAAACAGCCTTTTGGCCCTTAACCTTTCCCCAAACCAGAGCTGTCTGTGAATTCTATGCTCTTGCACACATGAACAGTAAGTCCCCCTGCTTTTTCCCCTGGCATATCTGTGTTAATCCATTAAGATTCTGAAACAACACATGGCAGGTTATATATTGAGAACGAACATTTCACACGCTTGTTCTGGCTCATGTGCTCTTTGGTCTTTGCCAGCGTGCTGGTGCCTTGGGATTCTGCGGTGTAAGGTAGTGACTTCAGTGCCTGAAGAACTTGGCATTTTGCATCTCCTTTTCCAGTTTCCATGGTTGCAGGCAGTAATTTTGCAACTTGGGGATGGAGACAAGAGCATTGCGTAGTCTTGTAAATTTTTTTTTATACTCCTTTTGATATGTTATTGCGTAATGGCTCTCTGAAGGACGCACTCCAAAACTATACTTAAAAATACATCTCCAGAATAGATTGAAATATGGAGTACCTACAAATGCTCTTTCATGTAATTTCAAAAGAGTGTGTTTTTCAGGGGTAAATGTTGATGGTCTTACTACCTTACTGGTGGCCTGAGTTTTTCAAATAATTCCCACTCACACCATTCATATTAAGTGGTGGTAGATTTTGGTGTCTCTTTCCCTTAGATTCCTTTAATAAAATTGTGACATTGTAATTGGGGTTGGCAACCTGTTTGTTTGAAGGACTTCCTGGTTTGCATGTTTGGTCACATTACTTGAGACGGGTTGGAATTACTAAATTTCTTTCCATGGAATAACTTAAAGAAAAGCTTTAGTGAGCAGGCAAGTTCTTACATGCTGTCACTCTGAACCCTCAGCTGAAGAGTTTGCTCTTGACACAAGAACTAAGTAACATGCTTGCTTGTTTTCATGCTAAGAGGTGCTATCTCAGTCTTACTGGACGTGTTTAAGTACTGAGCTAAGAAGTAAATGCCTGCAGGATCACTCCATAATCACTGATTAACATAGACACTCTTAGTGATTTGTTTGTGGTGTTTTGCTGAAGAGAAAAGGGTTGATAATTAGCTACTGCTCTTTGAAAAAAATCTCAGTTATGTTTTGTATATGCTAAGTGATGATTTAAAATATGTGGCAATTTCAAAAGGGGCAGTTAGCTGCATAGGCAGTGAGATCCATAGGCGTGGGATTCCTGGTCCTGCACAGGAAACTCCCTGTTGGGTTTTGATCTTCATCCAATTTCTTTCCAGCAGAGAAAAATGCAATTATAGCTTTAGATATATTAAACTGCATTCTTAAGACAAGTTCATGGTTAGGATCTGGTTGTCTATTGTATATGAATACACCTAGATTAATACAGAGAGAGAGAGAGAGTGATTGTGTGTGTCTGTTGTATTTAATCTGTGTGCCAGTGGACTAGATAATCAAGCGATATGCTTCATCTACAGATCTTTTGGAAAATTTCTCTAGAAAGGCAGTGTTTCATTACTGAGGCTGACTAGCCAGAAGGATCTGCATGCTATGGCAACCACAATTGTGTTCTAGTGATAGTAATAACAACTCATTCAGCAATGAGGAAAAACTAAACAAAAAACCAAGCACCCTACAGCAATTTGAGGTGAAGCAACAGAGAAAGAAAGCAGTGACTGTAACCATCTGCAAGCCATGGTTCAGAACAGTAACCTTATACTTCTTTGGAAATAAATCAGCTTTATTTGGAATAGTTCTTTTCTGCTAATCAAGTGAATTAATTAAATGGCTTTATCTTAGATCTTGAGTCTACTCACATCTCCTGATTTTTGGCTGCCTCTGTCTCCTCTTCATCTGCAAACAATCACAGGTGACAATGTAAAAATAGAAACAACCTAAGAGATTTTTGAGATCCTGTGTTATTCTTGTAAGTATCTTTTTCATTTCCATCCATCTGCTTATCTTTCTTTAGAACTGGATTAAGCAGCTGAATCTTTTGCGGCTTTCTTTTGGGAACAGTCATAGTTGACCAGATCTTTCCCCTAGTAGGTTTCTCGCTGCTCCTCATTTTATGGCCTTTCTGTCTCTCTGGCTTTTTTGGCAATGTCCTCTCTGAGACTGGTCACACTTCCAGTAACTTTCCTCTACTTTCCCCTATTTTGTTTTGTTGGTAAACTAAGCTATTGCAGGTTGTAGGTTGGTTTTAGCAAGTTTTTAATTGGTCTTGGAATTTTATGCTGGTTTTTTTTTAATTAAGCTTTATATATGCTGGTTTGCTCGTCTAACCAGTTTTGTTTCAGTTCCAGTTGGTCTTCCCAGATGTTACCAGACTTTCAGAGCTCAAATCTAGATTTTTTTTTTTTTATTTGTTTTGTAAATACATGTTTAGCATTTTTAATCACTGTGATATTATACAACAGGTTTAGCACAAGCTTCATCTAGAGGCTACCTTAAAAAAAACTAACCGTGGCTGTATTTTTAAGATCTTGTACATATTCCTGACTTTAATCATTCCAGTAGCCAGAAGGCTTCTGGCTCCATTTGTAAGCATTTAATCCACACGTTTTGCTAATTGTTTATACTGTAATTTGTTGTTAGCATCTGTTTTTATTTGAGGTGTCTAAATATCTGTCCAGGCTTCTGTCTGTCAGTCTCTCCAGGATCTATTTCTGTTTTAATCCCTTTCTGAAAACTAGTGAACAACATTAAAATGATCTGCATTTTTAATACATAGATACTCTATATATACTGGAGTGGATTTAAGAACTTTCCTTAACATAGCCACAAAGCTCTAATTTTGTTTTTATTCCCAGTTTATTTTAATCTGTCTTGTGCAGATGCTAAAAATATCTTTATTAGACTGCCATTGATTTACAACAGGGCATTCGGGCATGCTGTGTCTGAGTTCTGTGATAACTTTGCTTTTAATTAAGTTAGTATATTGGAAACTTAAAAAAAATAATAATTTTAAAATTTTATTTTCATATGTTCCTTTTTGAGGATTCTCAAATAATTGCATTGATTTGTCTTGTTACTTTTATTTAGATTTGCATATTAATTTTACACTCGCTTTGTTACGCTCTTGGAAATTTTTTTAAGATTCCAGACTCTGTATTTAATACATATTTTGTGACTGACTGAAGTGCATTTTTGCAGAACTACCATTTAAGAACTTTTGAAGAATTTTAGAATCCGATTGTTATATAAATCCTCAGCTAATCTGTGTAACAGCATTTTAATGGAATATTGGGTTGGAAGAAAAATTGGTTTGGCATCTCTCTGCTTGGTAGTTTAAAACCAACCAGACACACTGGCTAGTCACACTACTTCATTTTGTTTTCCAGCCTTGTAAACATTTCCACATTCCATCTGTGATGTCTAGTCCATGCATGAATAAAATATGAAGTAATTTAATACCACATATTATGTCAGGGGGTTGCTGTTTATTCTCAGACTTGAAATGAAACTTTTTTAGATCACATACTGAAACCTCTTGGGTTTTTGCTACTCATTCAGGGCCCTGCCTTTGAGGCTGTGGTGTACAAATATGTCACTTTCTCTGTAATGTGGAAAAAACCATTGTTTTGTACTTTTATTTATATCATGACTGTATTCTTGGAAAGGATGCAGAGGAAGAAAGAGGAGTTAGCTCTCATTTCTCTTCTTGTATTTGAACTCCTGGAGATGGTACAGAGCCCATGGGCCATCCCAGGTATCAGCCTGTTGGGAGCTTGCATCCAACAAGCAGGTGTGGTTGGATCGCAGACAGGTAACTGGAAGCCTCTGTAGTCCTTTACCTCAAGACTAGTAACCTTTCAGGATGCAAGTTGCAACTCAGATGAAGGGATAAAGGCAATATCTTAATCGCTTTGTTTCCTTATCAGCTAAAACCTCTGTGCAGACATAGCAGGTTGGCATCACAAGACCATCAGGGTTTACATGCAGTAGATATTGTGCATATATGTTTGAAGCCACGTTATTTGCTCTATGTTTGGCAGATTGCAAAGCTCTAGTTGTGCAACCATGTACTTGTGCCAGGATGAAGAGTTTCTGGGCCCATGTTTCAGTCTAGTGTAGGACAACTCTCTAAATCTGTGCGGTAGTATTTCCAGAAGCATTCAATGTCTGTGAAAACATATCAGTGTGACATGGTAGTGGCATAAACTGACCCTTGCACCTTGCTGTCTATGTGGTCCCTAACTCCTCTCGTCCACGTGTAAATAAAGATTATAACTGTACCTTAGCCATTATAGCTATTAGCATGCAGTCCATGCTCAAAATTTTAAATAAATGTCTACCATTTAGTTCTAACACTGACTTTTGTTTCTTGGTTTACATCACTTCAAATAATGAAAGAATACAGTTAAAATTAGTATTTGGCTAGTAATTACTAAACATGCTGTTGTGGTTTAACCCCAGCCAGCAACTAAGCACCACACAGCCGCTTGCTCACTCTCCCCTGGTGGGATGGGGAGAGAATCGGAAGGGTAAAAGTGAGAAAACTCGTGGGTTGAGATGAAGACAGTTTAATAGGTAAAGCAAAAGCTGCATGTGTAAGCAAAGCAAAACAAGGCATTCATTCACTACTTCCCATGGGCAGGCAGGTGTTCAGCCATCCCCAGGAAAGCAGGGCTCTGTCACACATAGCGGTTACTTGGGAAGACAAACGCCATCACTCTGAACACTCCCCCCTTTCTCCTTCTTCCCCCAGCTTTCTATGCTGAGCATGACGTCATATGGGATGGAACATCCCTTTGGTCAGTTGTGGGCAGCTGTCCCAGCTGTGTCCCCTCCCAACTTCTTGTGCCCCCCCAGCCTCCTCGCTGGTGGGGTGGGGTGAGAAGCAGAAAAGGCCTTGACTCTGTGTCAGCCCTGCTCAGCAGTAACGAAAACATCCCTGAATTATCAACACTGTTTTCAGCACAAATCCAAAACACAGCCCCGTACTAGCTACTGTGAAGAAAATTAACTCTATCCCAGCCAAAACCAGCACACATGCTTTTTCTTAAATCAGAACATAGTACCTCTGACAGTGAAAAATTCACACCGAAACAGCTTGTATCTATTATTTTAAACAGCGTGACAGTTAATATATATTCTATATTTATGTGTGAGTAAGATGTGAATATTAAAAAAGGTATTAAAACAAATCATTTGGTTTCTTTATCGGTAGTGCTTTCTTCTCAGGAAAAAGGACCCCATCACTCCAGATGATGGTCTATGTTTTGTCAATTAAATTGCTGTAGGTTTCCTTGCTGAAATAATTATTAGGCAAGCCTTCCTGAACACATGTCCTGACAGAACAAGAGGAAATGGCCTCAGGTTGCGCCAGGGGAGGTTTAGATTAGACATTCATAAAAATTTCTTCACCGAAAGGGTTGTCGGGCATTGGAACAGGCTGCCCAGGGAGGTGGTGGAGTCCCCATCCTTGGAGGTATTCAAAAGACGTTTAGACGAGGCCCTAAGGGATATGATTTAGTGGGGGACTTGGTAGTGATAGGTTAATGGTTGGACCCGATGATCTTGGAGGTCTCTTCCAACCAGAACAATTCTATGATTCTATGAATTGTGCCTTGCGTTTTCCCTTTTCTCCCTCCTTGATTACAATTCCCTGGCAGAGACCAGATTGCTCAGCAGACTACTAGACATTAGAAAACCAAAATCAGATATATCAAACTATGATCCTACGTTCCTTTATATGAAAATGACAGACTGTAGTAAACATGCAGGAGTTGTTTTTAGTTTTTCAAATACCCATTTTTTCCATCTTACATTCATATCCAGGCATTTGTTCAATATGTTGCCATAGAATATTTAAGTAAATATTTCCAATAATAACTTTCCATGAGGATAGTACCTTCAAAAATCTCCTTCTCTTCACTTTCCATTGTCACGTGAAAAAGAACTTGTAGGTACAGATTAGTATATCTGCAAGTTCCTGCTGGGCTGTTTGGTTTCATTTTAGTCCATGATCTGTACAAACTTCTCCCTGGAAAATTAAGAATGTGTGATACATGCAGGATATAATGAGAGTTGTGGTTTGTAGAGAACAGGGTCTCTGGAGTCATCTTACAAGTCAGTTTTATTGTGTGCATATAACTAAAACCATCTGTGTGATTTGCTGTTAGCGATATTGTTTGGACAGCCCTAAATCAGATCCTGAATGGGCAAGATTACAGAAGGCAGGTTTATACTGGTATCCTTCAGGTTAAACCCACTGATGTCCAGTCTTTTCTCCTTCTTGACATAAAAAGTATTAGCAAGAGGTAAGTTTGTGCTAGCTGTCCTTGTTTCATCAAGATCTATCTTCTGCAAACAGGCTTGTGTTTACAGAAACCAAAGTGAAAATAGCATGTGAACAGCATAAACTGACTGTGGTCAAAATAGTTGTGCATTTGCATAACTGTGTGGTATTTAAAGGAACAGTTAGCTCACTTGGGTACAGTTTACTATAAGCTTTTCCTTAAGAGTTTGTCCTCTTCAGGCATCTCTCAAGAAGTGGAAGGCTCTGATTCTAAATAGCATTGGTTTTGCACAGTAGTAGAAAACAAGTTTAACTGTCTTGTTACAGTTTTCGATAAATGGACACTGACATGGACTACGAAAGACCCAACGTTGAAACTATCAAGTGTGTGGTGGTTGGAGATAATGCAGTGGGAAAGACTCGTCTAATTTGTGCAAGAGCATGCAATACAACCTTGACTCAGTATCAGCTGCTGGCAACTCACGTACCAACTGTCTGGGCAATTGATCAGTACCGTGTCTGCCAAGAGGTAAGGACTGCAGGTGTACAAAATATGGAGCGCATGCTGTGAGGTTCATGGGATCATAGAATGGTTTGGGTTGGAAGGGACCTTAAAGATCGTCTAGTTCCACCCCCGCTGCCATGGCCAGGGACACCTTCCACTAGACCAGGTTGCTCAAAGCCCCATCCAGCCTGGCCTTGAACACTTCCAGGGATGGGGCAGCCACAACTTCTCTGGGCAACCTGTGCCAGTGCCTCACCACCCTCAGAGTGAAGAATTCCTTCCTTCTATCTAATCTAAATCTACCCTCTTTCACTTTACCTGTTACCCCTTGTCCTATCACTACATGCCCTTGTCAAAAGTCCCTCTCCAGCTTTCTTGTAGGCCCCCTTTAGGTACTGGAAGGCTGCTAGAAGTTCTCCCTGGAGCCTTCTCTTCTCCAGGCTGACCAAGCCCAACTCTCTCAGCCTGTCTTCATAGGAGAGGTGCTCCAGCCCTCTGATCATCTTTGTGGCCCTCCTCTGGACTTGCTCCAACAGGTCCATGTCCTTCTTGTGCTGGGGGCCCCAGAGCTGGATGCAGTACTCCAGGTGGGGTGTCATGAGAGGGGAGTAGAGGGGCAGAATCCCCTCCCTCGACCTGCTGGCCACGCTTCTTTTGATGCAGCCCAGGATACGGTTGGCCTTCTGGGCTGTGAGCGCACATTGCCGGCTCATGTTGAGCTTCTCATCAGCCAACACCCCCAAGTCCTTCTCCTCAGGGCTGCTCTCAATCCATTCTCCGCCCAGCCTGTATTTGTGCTTGGGATTGCCCTGACCCGCATGCAGGACCTTGCACTTGGCCTTATTGAGCCTCATGAGGTTTACATGGGCCCACCTCTCAAGCCTGTCCAGGTCCCTCTGGATGGCATCCCTTCCCTCCAGCGTGTCAACCGCACCACACAGCTTGGTGTCGTCGGCAAACTTGCTGAGGGTGCACTCAATCCCACTGTCCGTGTCACCGACAAAGATGTTAAACAGCGTCGGTCCCAATACCGACCCCTGAGGAACATCACTCGTCACTGGTCTCCACTTGGGCATCGAGCCGTTGACCGTAACTCTTGGAGTGTGACCATCCAGCCAATTCCGTATCCACTGAGTGGTCCCTCTGTTAAATCCACGTCTCCAATTTAGAGACAAGGATGTCATGTAGGACAGTGTCAAATGCTTTGCACAAGTCCAGGTAGATGACGTCAGTTGCTCTTCCCTTACCCACCAACACTGTAACCCATTGTAGAAGGCCACCAAATTTGTCAGGCACAATTTGCCCTTAGTGAAGCCATGTTGGCTGTCACCAGTCACCTTATTTTCCCTGTGCCTCAGCACAGTTTCCAGGAGGATCTGCTCCAAGATCTGACCGGGCACAGAGGTGAGACTGACTGGCCTGTAGTTCCCCAGGTCTTCCTTTTTTCCCTTCTTAAAAATGCGGTTTATGTTTCCCCTTTTCCGGTCAGTGTGAACTTCACCGGACTGCCCTGACTTCTCAAATATGATGGGTAGTGGCTTAGTAACTTCATCCACCAGTTCCTTCAGGACCCCCGGATGCATCTTATCAGGCCCATGGACTCGTGCACTTTCAGGTTCCTTAGATGATCTCAAACCTGATCTTCTCCTACAGTGGGCCGAGGTTGTACTGTTACTTATTGGCAAGCCTTTCTTTGTCAGTATTTTACGTGTGGTCTCTACTGCAGCCATGGTGTGATATGCATCTCCCCAAGTCTCTCATTCCAAAGCAATTTTTTTTTTATATCAAACCTGTTTTTAGGAAGATGCATATTCTGCCTGTTTTATAAAATACAGCATTTGATGAAAACTATATGTGATAGACTCTTGGTCTAGTATGCTTTGGACCTTCTTACGAGGTGAAATGTACTTGTTTGATGGAGGGAAAGAGAATGTTATGTGTGTTCTGTTCTAGGTCCTTGAACGCTCAAGAGATGTTGTGGATGAAGTGAGTGTTTCTCTCAGGCTGTGGGATACGTTTGGGGACCACCACAAAGACAGGCGCTTTGCTTATGGAAGGTAAATTGATCCAAGCAGAACTTTAAGTAATACTTGTAGTAAAATTTTTGGGCAGAAAAAAATTGCAAATCTTAATTTTGAAAAGCAAGGACTTAAAAACAATCAAGGGTATTCATATTCCTGCCTACTGCAAAGAGGATTATCTGCTGCAAGGATTAAAAAGATATAAATATTTAAAAAGCAGCATAGTTTTACTACGCTACATTTCCTTGAACAGCCTGCTAAGCTCTGTCAACAACTGTTGTCCTATTTCAAATTTTAAAAAACATTCCCCAAAATAAGATTGTAGTTTTACAAAATTGAACATCAGCATTCCCTGCCTGTATAAGCAGTGTATGATATAATTGCCTAACAAGGAGAGATGTTGGGAAACATCACTCTTACTCAATTAAATATTTATTTTATTAAAACCTGTGATGTTGAATGGGCAGCTAACTTCTTGAGAGCAGAGCTGATTTCATGAAAGGTGAGGCTCTTCTGTACTTTCTTAATTAAAGCTGAGGAAAGGAAAGGTTTTTCTTCTATAAATATCAAGTGTCTGCTAGTGAATTGATTAACCCTGGAAATTAAAAAAAACCCCAAAACCAAACAAAAAAATCCCAACAAACCAAAAAAAGAATGTAATCTAGATTTTTCCAGCATGTATAATGTAACTTCGGCATAGTTTCAACAAGGACTGAAGCCAGTGATAGTCTTTCTGTTTTGTTTAATGGTTATTAGATCTGGCCTTGTGGCAGTACAGACAGCAGAACAGCTGAGTAACAGGCATTTGAATACACATATAATGAGAACAGATTACCTGTATTGGGCAAATACTGAGCTGAAGATGGATTTTGGACAGATATTTTCATAACTGACATTTGAGCGAGGTCTCAGTCCTCGCACGTTTTTTCACCTTCTTGAACTTTGTCATATCCTTTTCATAGCTGCTTCAGTCACTGCAGATGATCAAACTTCCATAGACAGATGTTTATTCTTTTTTCCTGCTGGGAACGCCCTTTGTAGAGTGTCCGTCCCAGCTTTGGATTCCGTGTTGCCAAAATGTACTGTCTTACTGTTTTCCTTCTCTCTGTGCTACCTGATGAAAGAAGCAACTTTGAAGGATGGCAGACTTTTCTATTCTCTACCCCTTAGAACCACTGGAGAGGGTTCTGTTGGTTGAATCCACCAGTTAAATTTTCACACTGTAAAACTCCGTATGGCTGTTGGTACAAACCCTCCTTTGTGCATAGCACTGTGTTAGTTGTGTTTTCACAGAATCATGAATTACTTTGCATTTTGTGTCAGGAGCTAAAGTAGCAGCGCATCCGGGCTACACAACCTGTACCAATTGTAAATAAGCTTTGTGAGTGAGGAAAGTTACTGACTTTAAGGTAATATTAACCTTCATATTTAGTGCTACTTGCGTATGTGAATAGATGCTGTCTTACCTTTTGGCAGCATATGGAGCCTACTTTGATAAATATGGATGTAACTTAACGTGTCCACTAACTGTTCCTCTTTGTGGCCTCCTGATATTCTGCAACAGATACTGTGTCACTGAGAAGATTACTAGAGATTAGGAGAACAAAATCAGGCATGTTCTGAACTCTGATCCCACGTTTACTGACAGGACAGGAGAGGGGGGAAACAACATACTTGAATCTAATCCGGCAAACACCAAGGAGGACGTGAATAACTTGAGATCATGTGGGATTAAGCGTATGAACACAGTGATTCATTTGTGATGTTAGCAGAACTGAACCTGTGTAGAATCAGGTTTGCTATACCCTGATTAATGTAAAAAGGCTGTTCTGGAAACCTGCTGTTCTTTTAGTGTTTTTTCTGCAAGTCTGTTAATGCAGAAAGTAACGGGAAACTCTAAAGAAACTATTTTATAAGTAGAATTGCAGTTGTAAAATTTCCTAATTGTAAGCACTGATTAGGTACTTCATTGTTTTGAAAGGTATTAATGTTTCATTTAAAACCAACTGTTTAGTATTTTACCTATTTTAGCGTTTTAAAAAGAGATTTCCAATATTGAATGTTCACATTTATAGGAATTGATTTTAAATCACCTCTGTACGTTGAACTACAGTCTACTCATAGCTAAGTCAAATCTTGCAGTACAGTGAAAGGTGTATTTTATGCCAAACTGCTCCAGGCTACACCTGCAAGTGCCCCATGTTTCTGATTGTCTGAAAGATAATACAATATTATATACCCTTTGATTCCCTTAAAATTTTTTTTATGCGTATGCCACTTGTGCAGGTGAAGGCTTACTTCAGCCAAACACTCAGCCAAGACCTCTAATTGTCCTAAATGTGGAGTAACAAGAACCAGCAGGTCATTAATTCACCTGCTGCTCATCAGAAAAATTGTTTCATACAGTTTTACAAAATGTTATATAAATAGATTATGCTATAGATAACAGGGTGAACAGTTAATAGGACTTGCAGCAAAGACAAATCCTTCTTAATTCTTTATTTTTCACAGATAGAAACATGAAAGGAGAACGACAAAAGGAACGTGTTTTTTCACTATTTTTGTGTGACAGAAAGAGAGAAACGTACTTGAATGCCACTGAGGATGGAATAGTTAATGTTTCTACTGCCATCCTTTAAAATGGGAGTAGGAAGAGTGAGATCCAGCTTGCATTCTACTGTGTGGTGTTTAGTTTAATAATCGCAATCCTCCTGGAGCTTTGGGAAACAGTTCGTAACAGCTTAAGGGAGAGAGGCGGATGTGGCTGGAGGGACTTGTGGAAATATTTGCTGCAGTTTTATAGCATGACGTGTTTTTTTTCCTTAAACTAGAATGTATGCTTTAGTTTTGGAAGTATCCTGTTCAGTTCAGCTTAGGCACTATGTGATGCCAGTCATTTGTTGATATCGTCCCACAGGGTTTCATTTGATGCAAAATCACTCCAAAATGTTATAAAATTACAATGTCTTTGTTATGATTAGTGTATTGATTTCCAGCTCCTAGTCACCTCTTTGTTCAATAACAATCTAGTCTCAGTGCTATTGTATTCTCTAAGCCTTCAAATAAGGTGGGAACTTCATCATATAAAGCTCAAGTTGTTATTATGTACCAGTTTCCCTGGGAGGTACAAAATTGCATGCGTAAAGATGTGAAAACATCTTAATTTACATTTCAACTTGTTTGGATTCACTATCCTCTATCCTCCTGTCCAATCTGGTTTTGAATGAGAGTGTCAACATATCATCCTGTTCAAACTAATTCTAAAAGCAAAATGAGAAAAAGACTGGCTTGCACTTTTTTTTTTTCCCTTTTGCATCCTTTTCTTTCTTATTTTTTTCAGGTAAACTACAAACTACAGGTTTGACTACAATTCGATTAATATCCTACATATCCTATTTTTTTTTATACATGCAGCTCTAGTATGTGTAAACATGAGTACAAATCTGCAAAGAGTTAATTCAGTCCCAATCAAATATTTATTCTCAATACCATAGATGTGGTTTGTCAGCTAATTCAGCCGGGATGATTTATTTACTTGCAACTTAAATATGAGCTGTAGACCAAACAAAATCTGTTCATACAGCATGGACAGAAAACAGCTTTTTCCTTGTGACTTACAAATGTGAATGAGCCTTGCTGTGAGACTGCTGACAGAGCCTCTTAAATTATGTTTAGAGTATTTCCTCTGTTGTGAATGGATTTCATAAGCCTTGTGGTATTGTATGTACACAGAGGAACACATGCATTCGTCTTTTTCTGTGTGATTACAATTCCCTTAACCAGTTATTTCAATGTAATTGAATCCATAGAAATATACCTTCTGAAAGCTGCTGAAAAGGGTCCATGAGAATAGGAGTTTATCACTGATATTTGAAGACTTCCACTGATCTCTTTAGTGTTGTTTTGTTTCCTGTTTCTTTTTCTTAAAGGACAGTGATGATGGTATTTCTACAAAAACAAAACCCAGGTAGCTTTGATGTAAAATGGTATTTGCATTCAGCAAATTCAGTGAGATTAGGGTGAGGTGGGTGTCTTCACAGTTACTTGGTTTGCCTTTAGTTAGATCAGTGTCTTCTGTCACTCACCGCCTGTGCCTAAGCTGAGCATGGGCCAGCAGCTCCTCTCCTTTCTTCAGAGAAGGTCCAGGGTTTCAGAAGTGCTTTGAATGAAAGCCCACACTTTCCCTTGCAGTCTTGCTATCCTTTTTTTTTTTTAATGTTATGATAATTCTTTACCTTCCATGTGCCTTACGAGCCATTTACTGGGGTGGGTTGGAGGGGATCATCAGAGATGTGTCTTCACAACGGTAGCGCTTAACAGGCACAAGACAGTCTTTTGCTTTGTTAGCAAAGGGTCAGCTGGTGGGGAATCCAGTTGTTTTCAGGTGTCCCTCACCTTGGCTGCTTCCTTTTGCTATGTTTTGCTGCCACAAAAAGTGATATGCAGTATCTTCGAATCATCTTCAAATACCAAAATTTGTGAGCCTCCCCATCTACTTTACAGTGGTTTATAAGCTATTCAGGTTCTTCATCAAGCAATCCTGAAGAACTCCTGTAAAAAACATTTTTTTTATATTTGTTATGATTTTTTTTTCTCTTTTGAGTTTGACTCAGATCAGCCCCAAGAAAGACTAGAATAAGCAGGGAGGTTCACAGAGAGATAGCTTTCTCAAGTAATTTTGTTCTGATATGGTGTGTGTACACATTAGTTTTTTTCTTCTTTCATTATCTGCACTAACATTTGAGGCTTTTTCACTCAGTCAATGGGAAAGTATATGCTTTATATACTTAAACCAGTGAAATTAATGCAGATCTACTACTTTTCTTCTCTGCATCCCACCATGGTTCCATATTGTGAGTAGAAAGAGGTTGCTATGGAATTGCTGCTAGGAATCCTTCCTTCTTTAAAAAGGTATGTCCCAAATGACTGTTGGTGGGGTCTGAGGCTCAACTTGATGTATATGTAATCTATCTATAATAGAGACACATGTGTAATGCTTTAAGCCTTCCTTGACTGGAGTGAAAAAGTTATGTATCAAATGTTATTTGTGGTATTACATAATTTTCTATTTTCCTTGCTCTCCTAAATCAGTGGCTGAGTGGCTGGGTGGAAAGAGGGCATTTGGGCTCTATCCTAAAAGACTGCAAGGCAACATCAAAATCTTGTGGAAATGCTAAACCTGGGAAGTGACTTTCCATCAGAATCTTGATCTTAGCGAATTATTTCTTTGTGAATAGGTGCTAGGTGGATTTCTTGAGCTGTTTTCTACTACAAGGGTCTCAGGATCTCAGTCTGGATTTCCTCATACACATGTTGAAAAACGGAAACCACTCTGCACAACCACATGTAACTGTTTTAAATTGAGTTCTTATCAACAACTCTGTGACAACAACTTGCCAATTAATATTTCTTGACAGTTGTTGGTTCTTTTTTTTTTTTTTAATAAAAAAAGAGGAAGAGGCTGGTTTTGGTGATAGCCGAAAGAAAGCAAAAAATACGCAAGTTCATATTTTCTCCCCAGAGAAAGAGATGCATCTAGCATCTGTTAATGTTCAGTTTTCATGTCTTCTGTGACTTCAGAAGTCACTCTCATACTGGCTGCAAACCAGACTCTATCATTCTTTCATCTTCTCTAGATTTTTACCTCCCTCTTTGTCTTGTCCCTGGCTTCTTATCTATGCTCTTCATCAGTACTTCCAAGGAATCATGCTTTTACTGAATTTTGGGACCAAGCTTTGGATCTTCTTTTTTCTTTTTTTCTTTTCCATCTTTGCATCCCTCCCCTACCTTGAAATAATTTTTTTCTTCTAAACATGTTGCTTCAAATGGTGTTTTAACTAAATCTCTTCTTACTTCTTTTAAACTCAATATGTTTTTCTGATTGATCATTGCTTCCTGGGTTTTTTTTGAGGATGGGGCGGGGAGTAAAGAAAGGGTCCATTTCTTCTTTTGTTTATTCTTCTGCAGTATCTTTGATGAAAGTTAGTTGGTTCTCTGTAGAAAGATAGCATGTAGTTCCCACCTGTAAGCTACCTCCCTACAATAACAGAAAATAAGCTTGAAAAGCCCACCTTTCCCTATGTTTCTGGTTTCTCCATTGTTTTGTGAATTTATTTCTCATTATTTTATTTTCTGACTGCTGTCTGGAGACAGCAGTCAGCTGATCTGTCTCACAAAAGCATTTTTAGCTATATTCTTACCAGTCCCTTTGTATGATATTGTGAGTTTTGGTGTTTGTCCCAGGTTGATCAGATGTGTTCCAGCTAGCCCTGTACTTTCTCTTGCTCTATCATTTTCTTTCATCCTTCTCCACTGATTTGGTGTTCAGGCTTTGTGTCTTACTTTTATAAACCCTGACTTTGCATGTGATACACAGAATATTTCAGTATTTCAGCCTCAATTAACTATCTATCTCTAGGATTCTATTTATCATAGAAATTTTGTTCCTGCATTAGAAATGCAGTAATTGAGATCTCTGCTTCCACGGAAGGGACAAAGGCATGTATTGGTATGTTATGGTGGATGTGTACACTGCAAACGTACCTGATTCCAAAGAGAGTTTTACTGAGTCTACGGGCAAAATTTGGCCCAGGATCGTGCTAGGGTACCTTGCAGGCAGCCTGTTTCAACTGCAAAGTTCTGTTTAGCACTAAGATGGATTTTTTCCTATGTAAATGCTGAACCAGAATTATGGGTGAATTTACTTCTTATAGCCAGCAATAAAATGAACCAAATTCTAAGACTGTGTAAGCAGTCCTTTAAATTAAAAATAAAATTGTTTTCCTCTTGTTACCTTGTTCCACACGACTTTGCCATTCTTTTTAGTGCTATTGATGGTCAGGTATTTGTACAATAAGAGTAGCTCTTACACATTTCTGCAATGGAAAATGAGATATTTTAATCATTCTTTGTGATATCAAAACATTTTTGTCATTCTCTGTAAATGCACCACTGTTTTCCCATGAGTACCTCAAAGGAAATAGAAGAGATTTTAAAATGTTGAACATTTAAGAATTATGTACTTTTTGTAAGGAATGTATGGGAAAACTCTTTCCACTTTTGAAGCACAGTCTTGAAATATGCAATTTTCTTAAAGGTAGCTTTATCTTCTTTTTATTACTGTTGTTTCCTACTAAAAATGACGTTACAGAAATTTTAGAAATAGATTTGCATGCTACTCACCACAAAATCTGAATATATTTCAGGGCATTTTGACAGTTTCGCACATTACACCAGTACTTAAGAAGCTTCACTGCTGTCGGTAAAGTATAGAACTACTTGATTCTCCTGCTCACATCCAGGGCACTGCATGGTCTTGACCTGCCTTACCTGGATATCTTCAGTTCTTCACATGCCAGGCACCCCCTGCATTTTAGTTTTCCTAGCCTCTCATCTGTTTTGAGTGTGTGCACATAAGTCCTGTGTCTTCAGGTCATTTTGTTATGCTCACCAGTCACTTAATGGATTTCTTCTCATTTCATGTGATGGCTGCAACTGCATTTACTAAAAACTGAGTCCACTTAAAACATTATCAGCCTTGCTTATCTGCACAATTTTTTTTTCAGCTCAGTGAGATGCATGCATGAAAAAATGTTGTATAACTGAGTGAATGTCTCTCTTCAGAATGTATCTGGATTGACATGGAGATGTAGCAGGGTTTTGTTCAGCCATAAATAAGACTGTCAATTTAATTCTTAGATGGCCTTCTACTGCCTGAAGCTACTGTGTTTGAGAACTTGGGAGCTGGTATTTGCACTCAGTCTGCTGCCCTACACAATCTTTCTTTTCAGGTGGTTGAAGGACTATGCAGGTGGACACTAGAGAGAGCTCTTTGCAAATTCTGGTCTCAAGTAGGATAAGTTCTGCTGTGATGCAGGTCTCTGAGGAACCTTGGGAAAATGATGGGAAGTGTGTAGGGAAAAAAAACGAAGGCAGAAGGAGTAAAAGGAAAACAACATTTTATTGATAAATGTCTAAGGATTAGCTGTTCTGGTAGAGTCAAGAGAGTCTAACAATTTGCATGGAACTCTACCAAATTGTTTGCTCTGTAAAATTCTAATAGACTCCCTTACTTCAATCTGGCTTCTCAGAGAAAGCTGATACCTAAAAATAGGAAAAAATAAAGACTATAATAGGAGAAATCCACTGGGGTTCCCCCCCACTCCCCCAAGGCTATTCTTAAGTTTGATTTGATTAATATGTGCAACAGACTTCTTGTCAACCAAAATATAATTCGTCTATCCTTAAAGAGATCCTGTCAGATTTAACTCTTGGGTCTCATTTAAGCTCTCTAAAACAAAATACATACCTTTGACTTGTCCTCTAGAAAAATGAGAAGA
Source organism: Phoenicopterus ruber ruber (assembly GCA_009819775.1). Classification (NCBI taxonomy): domain Eukaryota; kingdom Metazoa; phylum Chordata; class Aves; order Phoenicopteriformes; family Phoenicopteridae; genus Phoenicopterus; species Phoenicopterus ruber. The sequence goes on from CM020221.1 coordinate 7,602,662, forward strand.
TAGCATGGCAATACAGTTCAGTCTTCCTCCTTTTCCTCTTTCCCACTCCCTGCATTGATTTCCAGATCAGAGACATCTCCTCTTCACATTCTGTATTCCTCACAGCTTTATTTCTTCCCCTTTCCAAACCCAACAGTATTATTCCATGACTATATGGCAAATGATGCCCCTTACACATGACCAGCAATTCTTGCATGCAGCAGTTTTTCCCCAGTAACTTGTAAATTATAAACTAGAGGGAGTAACTTCTTCCTAGGCAATGCAGTGTGTACATTTCAGAAGGCAGCCTGTTTCTTTAGACACAAACCCATGTTAGCGTATCTGCAGCCAGCACTACAGTTTATAACTCTAGATTCAGACTATGAAACATTAAACTTTTAAACACACTTGCCATGGAACATAGAATCATAGAATCATTTAGGTTGGAAAAGACCTTTAAGATCATCGAGTCCAACCATCAACCTAGCACTGCCAAGTCCACAGCTAAACCATGTCCCTAAGCACCACATCTACATGTCTTTTAAATACCTGCAGGGATGGTGACTCAACCATTTCCCTGGGCAGCCTGTTCCAATGCTTGACAACCCTTTTGGTGAAGAAATTTTTCCGAATATCCAATCTAAACCTCCCCTAGTGCAACTTGAGGTCTTTTCCACTTGTCCTGTCGCCTGTTACTTGGGAGAAGAGACCAAACCCCACCTCTCTACAACCTCCTTTCAGGTAGTTGTAGAGAGCAATAACATCTCCCCTCACCCTCCTTTTCTCCAGGCTAAACATCCCCAGTTCCCTCAGCCGCTCCTCATAGGACTTGTGCTCTAGACCCTTCACCAGCTTCGCTGCCCGTCTCTGGACATGCTCCAGCACCTCAATGTCTTTCTTGTAGTGAGGGGCCCAAAACTGAACACAGTACTTGAGGTGTGGCCTCACCAGGGCTGAGTACAGGGGGACAATCACTTCCCTACTCCTGCTGGCCACACTATTTCTGATACAGGCCAGGATGCCATTGGCCTTCTTGGCCACCTGGGCACACCGCTGGCTCATATTCAGCCGGCTGTCAACCAACACCCCCAGGTCCTTTTCCACCGAGCAGCTTTCCAGCCACTCCTCCCCAAGCCTGTAGCGTTGCCTGGGGTTGTTGTGACCCAAGTGCAGGACCCAGCACTTGGCCTTATTGAACCTCATACAATTGGCCTCAGCCAAATGATAGAGGAGATAGCATTTAATATTGCTGTTTCCTTGAAGTTCTGTCTAAAATAAGAGTACTAGTGACAATGGAAAATATGTAGTAGTGTAACACCTCTAGTTAGAAAACATTAACTTCTCTGCTGCTTCTAACAGCTCCATCAGAAAGGCTTGTTACATAGCTAATATACTGCTTTTTCTCCCCCACCTCAAGAGTTTCTGATTGTAGTGATTGCAGAGTAACTTCCAGATGGTTACCTGTAGCTTGACTACTGCTGAAGCCTGAGGTCGATAATTTAAAGTTGTCTTGTCTTTGTTAGTGCTATACTGGTTGCTTTTTGGCAGTGACTTGGACTGCTCTCTGTACTTCTAATACAGTTCATAACTCATACACTAGGAGCTGACAGGATGGCAGCACACCATGTGCTGAATTCCTGCCAGAGATTTGGTTGTCTAGAGGGTTTCTTTTCATTCTCTGAAGTCTAAAAAGGGGTAGTTGCTTCCATCAAAAGTTGTTCTTATCAAGTTTGAGAAAATATTGCTGAATGCATTGAGGTAATACCTACATTAGGTAGATGAGTTGCGTCTTGGAATGATGGTAAGGTTCTTTCTTTGCCCACAGAAGCCTCCTATAGGTAGTCCATAACTATGTTTAGACCAAGCTGGGCTAACTTCAGATGTCTATATTTTGCATTAAGAATTATTTCTGTGACTCTAAGGGGATCATGTGAAGTGCTGTTATGCTGCTCTTACGCTTTAATGTGAGACTCCAGTGCAGCAGTCTGGTCAGCCAGGAAGTGACAAACATGGGAGTGGTGGTTGATTTGCCTACAGCTGAGAGAATCTATTCCTCTTTCCCACCTGCCAAATCCCACACATCTATGTTGTGTTCTCCCCTCTTTGGAGCCCCAGGGAGTATAAAGAAACTTGTTTTCTTGCATTGGTGATGCAGAGTTTTTCACTGGTGGTTGGTCACACACTAGAGCAAGTCACACAGAAGTTACGAGTTTTGGTGATACTTAAGTATGTTCAGATGTTTCAAATAATAAGAGTAGACGATTCACAATTTCTTATGATAAACCTATGAAAAGCAGAATGCAAGAATAAATTAGTTATGCATTTCCAACATGTACCACTGAATCTACAAGACAATGTGTTGGATATCCAAGCTACTGTTTCTTTTGCTGAGTTATTTGTAATACTTATCTTTGTTTCTTGTGATACTTCAGTATCAAACATCAGTATATGCTGTAAGTGTAATCATATGCTTTTGTTGTATTTAACAACGGTGGATGCACACAGTGCCTTATCTATTGCCCATCTCAACTGGATGGTGCTCTGGGATGAATGTGATGGAGAAGTTCTAAAGTGCTTTTGGTATTCAAGTCTATGGAAATGTTTCTTGAATCATTCCTGAATTTTACTGAGAAATGGTTATGAAATGTCTTTTTAGAAAAAACAGCATGTATTTGGGAATATATTGCTGCAGAGAGAAAGAAGAAAGCAGAAGTAAACCTGATTCATCCTTTCTTGTTCTCCAAGTAACCAAACTGCACAAAAATGGCAATAAACTGGATTTAAAAAAAAAAAATCCAGTCCTTTTATGTTCCCTGAGAATATTAAAATATCATTGGTAAATTTTTAATGTTCAGGAAATATTAATGCATTATTTTAATCTGACAGGTTCTGGCTTTTATGAACAAATGTCAAACCAAACTTTATACTGGGAGGTTAGCAAGTTGTAAATGTGCCTTTGACATTAAAAGGAATTGTAGGTATTTTAATTAAAGTTTCCAAAGGACCGTTTTCCCCAAATGTTCACAGTCCTATGTAGAGTTAATCTTCCTCATATATTACTGTCTTCAGTTTGTACTAATAGTGCCAATCATGCTTATGACTTGAATGAAAACTTAATTTATTATGATAAGGTGAATGTATTTTGTAAGCTAGCAGACCCAGCTGTGGTGCTGGTTCAGCATGTGACCTCTGTCACTAGCCAGTGATTTCCCATCCATTCTGTTTATGGCACGGGGCCATTTCTTTTTTCCTGTTCAGTACAGAACTCTCAGGATATTCATTTTATGGGGAAGTCCACATTTTAACACAGGATAAATAATATTCAAATTGCCTTTTTTTACCTCTTTATTCTGTTGTTCACTTCACTCGGGAGGCAGTAAGATGGAAATGTCCTGTTAGTGCAATGCTATGTGTGTTGTGAGTTATGGGTAAGGAAACCAGCTTTCCCCAGCTCAGTTTTACGGTTGCCCAGGGAAGGTCAGAGGCGATGAGTTGCTCAAGAACCACATGCAGCTCCGTCACATAAACGTGAGACTCCCTTGGCAAGGGCTGTAACACATGCAGGGCTGTGCTGGGGCCAGTCTGCTGGATAGCCTGGGCCTGGCCTGTCCAGGGAAACAGATCATCACCGGCTCTTCCCAGGAGCCCAGATCTGTGGCGAGCCCAGCATCGGTCAGCAGCAGCAGCGCCGTGGGGGAGCTGTTGTCATCTCCTGCCTGTGAACTCCTGCTGGAGCTCTGTTTCCTTTTGGTTTCCTGAGAGATGTGATGTGTGTCTTGTGGTTTGTAGAGTCAGGAGGGTTGGATACTCGTGACAGCAATTACTTGGTTTAGGTATTAATTTCTGAAGGACACAAGACAGTCTGTCTCTCTAAGATACTTAATTATAGTTAGGACCAGCCAGATAGCCAACGCTTGCCTCTCCGGCAGTCCTGGTGATCTTGAATTAAACCACAATCGACCAGATTAGAATATGTGTAACACAGGTTTTTTTATCTTAGCTGTACATTGATTTCTGGGAGCTAAGCAAATGTCTGCTAGGGCCTAGGTTTTACTCTTAAGTGACCTTGAATAGAGCAAGTTTGAATTTAAAGGGTGTTTGCCTCAGTTATGTAGATGACCAGTCTATTAGCTGCTTACCAGTTTGCTATTTAGTAGCTAACTTGCAAGTTTGAAACAGCTTTGTTTCTAGATATGACAGATGCGTTGCAGTTTATATAAGATACAAACGTGGAGCAGGAGCATTTCTCTTGCATTAAATTTATGCTCACAGCAGTACCTGTATTGTATGCAGCTATCTTTAGAAATGGTCTTGCTGGATATATCTGTGCCCTCAGTGAAATGTAGAAAGCAGCAGTACTGAGGAGGTATTTCATTATTTAAAAGGTGAATGTTAAGATTCACTGCTGCTGCTCTATACATTACACAAAATGCAGACACAACACATTTGTGCTAAATTAAAGAATAATAGAAGTGAGGTAGACATGGTATTGCTGAGCTTATCCTGCTGACAATTCTGTAGCAATGTTGCCTCCCCAAAAAGTCCCATCCCCTCAATTTTTCTTAAGAGTTTCAATTCAACTTTTTTTGTTCTTTTCTTTTTTTCCCCATGAGAGACCCAAGAGCTTGAGAACTGCTTTGTAACATCGCATCCCAGTTTATAAATAATGAAATTGCCCCAAGTTAGGAAGGCCCTGTGACAAGTATTCAAGCATTTCTCTGCCTTAGGGTGCTAGCGCTGACAAGAGTTAGGTGGTGGTTTAGTGGATGAACTGTCAACTTTAATCCTTGTACTTAAAATTTCTAAAGTACATTTACTTAGTGAAGTACTTCTTGCTTTCTTAAAACCTTTAAAAGCCTGCAAATATTGTCATGCTTAGTCTGATTGAAGCCACTGTCCTATTCTACACTTTACTGACTTTATTTTCGTCATAATGTTTATTTTTGCTTATATTGTAGAAGTAGTCATTCTGCAGTAATTTGCCCTTCTAACAGGTTATTTATTAAAGATGTTAGAGAATTGCTGTGCAAAGTGCATTGCAAAGGAGACCACCTCAGTATCTAAAATGGTGCAGTAAAGGTATTTCTCCATGACAAGTTCAGAAGTGATCTGTGTCTGCCTGTGTAGCTGTTCTAAAGTTTTGGATAACTCCTTTCTAATTCCTAAGTGCTAATGATATTTGAATTGCAATTTAGGTGTCCATTCAGCAGAATTATTTCTTGAGCAATGACAGCTTGTGAATAACTGTAGTGTAAAAGTAGAGAATGGCAAGCTCTACGTCTCTTCTTAGTGCTCTGTTCATACGTGCAGGATCATCTCTCAGCATAGAGGGGCAATGCTTCCTAGGTATGTGGCTTTGTGCTCCCATGCTTTTGTGGTGAAATGTGTAGCTTCTATCAAACCTCTGCACGAACAACATGTATTCTGACATCTGGGCGTCAGCGCATTTTTCAAAGTGTAGAGTGGAGTAGTTTTAAGCTGGAGTGATGAAAATAGGTGAAGCTGGAGCGGAAAGCATGTTTGTTGGGTTTTAATTGGGTATTTTCTTGTTGCCTTCTAGGTCTGATGTAGTTGTTCTGTGCTTTTCAATTGCTAATCCTAATTCCCTGAATCATGTGAAAACGATGTGGTATCAAGAAATCAAGCACTTCTGTCCTCGCACACCTGTCATTCTGGTGGGCTGCCAACTAGATCTCCGCTATGCAGACCTTGAGGCTGTGAACAGAGCCAGACGGCCTTTGGCAAGGTAAAGTTTAAACAAAAATAAGAATTAAAAAAAAATCACCTTGGTAATCAGGTACAATACTTTCAAAAGAGAACTAATAGAGCCTAGTTTCCTTTTTTTGTAAAATGAGAATATATCATATGTGCTTTCTTCTTTTTACTTCTGTTGTCTGAGTTGGTTGGTTCTTCAACACATGCAGTTATTATATCTTTTCCACAATATTTTTGCACATTGGACATCTAAACTTGTTTGGGTGCCTGAACACTATGATAATAAAGAGATAATAATGGTTACTGGAGGTTTTCATATATATCTTTCTCCATCTGAATATATGTATTGTGTTCTACCCTGTCACTACTGTCAGGTACTGTTTTAAACTGACAGATTCTACTCAAATTTTCTTAATTCTCCATTATTATTTTTTTGTAGAAGTAATCCTAGATCATGGCAGAAAACAAAGTGGTTGCAAATTAAATTTTTTAAAGTTTTGAGATTAAAAGAGAGTTTGGGGTCATTCTGGAGAAGCTTTGTTTTTCCCAGATTCAAAAGACAAGCATTCACATGTTTGGGCAAAACAGTCCCACAATTACCTGCTCGCTTCTAATTTCCTCCATTTATGTGAATTTGAATGAGACCAGACTCATGGAAATAATATCCGTGATCTTGTAATTAAAGACTATATTGTAACAAATTTCCGTAAGGGGATTGAATTAATATTTAATGGGCTCTTAGAAAACTTTGCATTGCATTGCATTCAAATTCTTGACTCCACAATATGATTTTCATAGGTTGGTTGGTTTGTTTATTAAACATTTCTTCATTGTGCGGGTAGGGTGGGCTTTTTGGTTGACTCTTTAAAAGGAAATGTTTTTGACACTCAAAATTCTTCTTCTGCCCTAATCTTCCCTTCTGATTTCACCATTAATGAAGTTTGAATCAGTACTCTGCATGTCTAGCACAGACTTCTGCCACCTGAACTGATTATTAGCTGGCAACTAAAGCAAGCTGTTGTCTGGAGTGTGTTAAGTCTGTGCCAGCTTGTGTCTGCCCAATATGGTATGCTCAGAGAACGCACTGTTGGGTCATGTCTTCTGGTGAGATGATTTTTTTGTTGGGAAAATGGATCCTAGCCCAGACTTCTTTCTGGTTTGTTTATCCTATGTCGTGTGTTAGAGCTGCTCTGGAAATTCATGAGTTCCCACATAATGCTTCTACAGCCAAAACAAGCCTATCTCTTGAAGTGTGTGTTCAGTTACACTTTTGTCATGGGGTACTATGATTTTCTTTAAAAAGCATAAGCTTAAGAAATATTTGGAAATATTGAAATAGATGGAACATCTCTCCTATGGGGAAAAGCTGAGGGAGCTGGGGCTGTTTAGCCTGAGGAAGAGAAGACTGAGAGGGGATCTCATTAATGTTTATAAATATCTCAAGGGCGGGTGTCAAGAGGATGGGACCAAACTCTTTTCAGTGGTGCCCAGCGACAGGACAAGGGGCAACGGGCACAAACTGGAACACGGGAAGTTCTGCCTGAACACGAGGAAAAACTTCTTCACTGTGAGGGTGGCAGAGCCCTGGCACAGGCTGCCCAGGGAGGGTGTGGAGTCTCCTTCTCTGGAGATATTCAAACCCCACCTGGACACGGCCCTGTGCAGCCTGCGCTGGGTGACCCTGCAGGGGGGTTGGACTAGATGATCTCCAAAGGTCCCTTCCAACCCCCGCCGTTCTGTGGCTCTGTGATTTCTCATTTCATATTTAGCTATATTTGTGGCATTTCTATGTCATGAGAATTTCCATTTGAGTTTAAATGATGAATACAAAGAGAGATACTGACAGAATACCTGAGTAGAAAGGGATGTTAGGAGGTTTTTTAAATAATGAAAGTTCTCAAGCATCCTATCAACTTTTTTACTGTAGATTTCCCTTTAACAGAGAGAAGGCTTGCTCCAATTTGTGCAAATAATTTCCGCATATTTTTAGTAACATTGCAAAGACACCACCAAACTTAAACAAAATTACAAGTATGTGCTATTCTAAAACTCCCTGGAGTTGTGGTTGTAGATTTCCAAAGGGCTTTGTGGGCTTAATTTTATATTTTGTTTCATTTGAATATTTATCTCAGGATTGGTGCTGAGACATTTTGCAAAATCCCATGCTTTCTGGAGTAACTTTGTGATGATCGTTGTGTGTGAGGTTTCTTTTTTGTTTAACCCTAGGCCAATAAAAAGAGGAGACATTTTGCCACCAGAAAGAGGCAGAGAGGTTGCCAAGGAACTTGGGATACCGTACTATGAAACCAGTGTATTTGACCAGTTTGGGATTAAAGATGTGTTTGACAATGCAATTAGAGCTGCCCTGATCTCCAGAAGACACCTGCAGTTCTGGAAATCTCATTTGAAGAAGGTCCAAAAACCTTTGCTTCAGGCTCCATTCCTACCTCCAAAAGCCCCTCCTCCGGTTATCAAAATTCCTGAGTGTCCCGTACCGAGCATGAATGAAGCTGGATATTTATTGGACAGCCCACTGTGTGCAGATGTTATGTTTGTTCTCCAGGAGCAGGACTACATTTTTGCTCACAAGATTTACCTAGCTACCTCCTCTTCAAAGTTTTATGACCTTTTCTTAATGGAATGTGAGGAAAGTCCAGACTTCGATGAAACACAGTGTAATAAAGACAATACAAGTAAGGATGTTCTGACAAGTCACCTTGAGACAAATGGTGACAGTGATGAGACATCCTTGAAATCTGCTGATATTAAAATGCCCCCACCAGAAAGTACTGACTCTTTAAACATGCTAGAACCTGAACCTGGTGAAACAAATTCTGCAGCAAGATCTCTGTCATCCTGGGGTAAGGGGTTTGTTAGTGTGCATAAGGAAATGCAAGTGAATCCTGTCTCGAATAGGACGTGTCCTGTAACTGTGGTAAAAATGGATTCATCTGTGCAGGCCGGACCTTTTAAAACTGTTTTGCAGTTTTTATACACAGGGCAACTGGATGAAAATGAAAAAGATCTCACAAGACTGGCTCAGATTGCTGAAATCTTGGAAGTATTTGATTTGCGAATGATGGTGGAGAATATTATGAATAAAGAAGCCTTCATGAATCAAGAGATTACTAAAGCATTTCATGTCAGAAAAGCTAATCGGATAAAAGAGTGCCTTTGCAAAGGGACTTTTTCTGGTAAGTAAATACATGCTTTAACAGGAAAAGCAGTAATTCTTTTCTCATTCATGTCACTGTCGCTTCACAGACTTCAAAAACTGTGACAGCTTACATTGTTCTGAGAGGAGGGATGAGCCCAAATTATAGTGTTACTCAGGGCTGACTGTTGCAACCTGGGATTCTGCAGTTTAATTTCTCAAAATCTACACGCAAGCTTTTAAATAAGTGACTGAATTTTCCAAAGTGGTGAACGTCCAGTATCCCCCTTTTAAGTGAGGCTTTTTATTTAAGTATATAAAATGCTAGAGTTATCTTTGGGGTGGGGGTCGTGGGAAGTGAAAGAAGTCCTTGGTTAACAATGTGCAAGTGAAACATACATTCTTGAGACACAGTTTCACTTTAAACACAGACTTGCAGCATGCCTGTTTCTTTGTTCCCATGGCAGATGTGACATTTAAATTGGATGACGGAACCATAAATGCCCACAAGCCACTGCTGATCTGTAGCTGTGAATGGATGTCTGCTATGTTTGGAGGATCATTTATTGAAAGCTCAAACAGTGAGGTATTTGTCCAGTTTTGTCCATTTTGCTTACAATGTCTGATGGATTTAGGGTGATGGAAGCACCATTTTGTATCTATTTGAAGGGCTGCAATAATCCCTGGAATGATTCTTTATTCTTCCCTTGCAGACCTGGGACCTTCTTAAGGCATTAAATTAGGATGCCTAGGAGGATAACGTATTTACTGCAAGGCATGAGACTTCCTCCAATGCTGGAGTATGTGTTTAAACCTGAAATCCTTTAAAATATTAAATATGGGGGGAAAATTAAATACGGATTTGTGAATTTCTTTAGAAGAAGTTTTAAAGTTGTGTGAACATACGTTTATACAATCAGAAGTGTTACAAAGAATACTTGGAGCAGGGGCATTGAGGAAGGAATTAAAGGGAAAAAAAAAGGTTAAAAAACATGGAGTGTTAAACTAGAAAAGGGGGCTGGCTTCACAGTACTTCAGTAGAAACTAAGCTCAGATTCTCTAGTGCATCAGCTTGTCCTCTTGAGTAAAGCAGATATAAAGTACAGTATAAAAGATCTCAATGCTTTGAATTAAGATTTTGCAGCAGAAGCCTTGTATTTTCAGGTGCCTTTGTGGTCTGTTTTTCAAATTCTAAACAATCTGCTAATATTTTTTTCCTGTGTCTTATCCATACCCAGGTTTTGATTTTTGTTTTGATTTTCTTGTTCCTTTCCATACTTACAGGTCTTGTTTATATGAAGAGTTCAGGGTTTTTGTGTTTAATATTCTGGAAGATTGTGTTCTACTTAGATTTTTCTTGCTTCTTCTAATAAAGCTGTAAACATAATTCCTTTCCCAGAGGCATGCTTGACAAGTGGTTCATTAAAAATACATAGTTAGATTCTAGTAAGCAACATTTGGTAACGAAGAATATACATTTATTTTCTACCAGCCTATTTTTAATGATTAACTTAACAGTCTTAGCTCATCTTTCCAATTTAACGTATTTAGCTTCCATTTTGTAGAGTTTAAAGCATTCAGTAATGCTTTTGGAAGTTTTAAAATACCAGCAGATAGGAATTGAATGGTTTCCTTTGACCGGTTTACAAAAAATAGAACCATCTACTTTTTACTTATTACTTTTTCTGTATTTGGGACACAACATTTTATAAACTCATTCATTGAATTTACTGTTCTCTGCACTAACAGAAATATATTAATAATGAATGAGTTTCACAACTAGCTCCTCTTACTTGGAGAACTGAACTGCTTCCCAGAGTGGCTGATATGCATAAGAGGTTCATGCTTTAGCATTAGCAGATCCGGGTCTGAATCCCACACATCCAGGCAGAGCTGAAAGAAAAATTCACAAGCCCTCAAAGGTTAACAACCAGCTACATGACAACAATTAACCCCCTTCTAGCAGGAAGTACGTGCTGACTGCTTCCAAGCAGTCAGATTAAGTTGCATGTACATTTAATTCCTCATCATAATTTTACTATTATTTTTCTGCTCTGCCATTTTTTTTTTACTGCAAGTTCTTCAGAATACCACAGTGCATTCTTCAGTGACAGCATCTCTTGAGTTACGAAGATCTACATTACAAACTGCTGATTAATGGGATGGACTAGCTTGGGTATTGGAAACAGACTTACCTCTGCCGCAACCTTGAGCCCCGCAAGAATCAGTTTTACCCTGTTCTTTGGAGGAGTGATCGTGTGTGCAAACTGTAGTTGAGATGCTACAGTGACAGGTTACAGTGAGGCTTTCTAACTCTCCTTCCTCTTCTTTTAGGCTTCCCTGCAGTGAAGTGGAGTTAGCGTTGTGCTGGGGAGAAATTGGATACCTTTTGTCCTAGTCCTAGTAGTTTCATTACACAGTGGTTACACTTAATTACATGTATATGGCAGAAATGGTTTACATTTTCTTTGCCTCATTTCTTCAGTTCTCAGTCCCTTCCCAACCATCATTTACGTGGATAATTTGGTTATTTATAAACAGACTGAGAGGGGTGGGGTTTTTGTTATCCTTTGGTTTCTGTTATTCTCGGAATCCCCAGAATATTCCTTGCCAGGAGCAGATAAATTGCCTTCCTCAAGGAGTCTACCAAGGGAGGTTTGGCATGGGAAGTGCTCAGGGGCTTTATGTAGCCCACAAAGCTGTCCATTTGCAAGCTAGAAAGCATTGAACAGATTCACTGTTTGATGTGGATCCAATTCCAGTAACTTGGTAGAGTTGCTTGTATGTAAACGGGCAAAGGATCTGACTCTGGAGGTATGCTTACCTGTTGGCAGCTTCTTGAACTTTAATGGGAAAGTTCTTTTTTGAAAAATGTTTTCCCTGCATTTCTAAAATGACTTGAAGAGAAAAAGAGACAGTCCAGCAAAGTGGCAGAAGTGAAATATGGAAATTCCTTAATTATTAGAGACTCTTTTCTTAAATATCTTTTCCAGGTAGTTCTTCCCAACATAAACAAGACTTCCATGCAAGCAGTTTTAGATTACTTGTATACCAAGCAGCTGTCCTCCAGTCAGGAACTGGACACACTTGAGTTAATCGCATTGGCAAATAGGTTTTGCCTTCCTCACCTGGTTGCGCTAGCAGGTAAGAATTTGTGGCCTTGTCCAAAGCAGTGTCTTCTGCAATGGCTGAAACATGTTTTAATGGTTTTGGAACACACAGGATTTTCTCAAGTGTCAGGGAAAATAAATGTTGGGGTTTTTTTCTGAAACGGATATTGTAATACAAATTGATATTTTCACTTAGAAAAATGTATTTGCCTTTCTCTTGCCTTTTTTAGTTTTGTGCTAAACCAGCTCAGAACATTGAAGTATTCTGTGCTTTAAAAACAGAAAGAATAAACCTTCTCTTTAGCATTGATAATAATGTCTGTGGTTTGTAGTATCCATTCCCTTGTTGTTAATTTACCTGAAAACAGGATGGATCCCAGGCTTTCCATTATGTAATGAATGAAGTGCTCCATTACATATTTCTATTCGAAGAGAGTAACTGAGCCAATTCAAAACTCATCTAGATGATCATGTTTTTTAGAAATGCTGTCTGGATCCCTTTTCACTGCCTAGGATGGGAACTGGATATTTTGGTGTATACATGGGGATTCAACCCTCATTTCAGGAAGAAAAACTTTTCAATCACATATTTAGAGAAAAATTAGACAACAGGATACTACTTAGTTTTAAAATTAAATCCATACACACCCTAGACCTCAGAGGTGGGTGGGTGGGTGGGTTGGCTGGTTGGTTTGTTTCTCTTTATGTATGTAACTTGGCATTGTTCTGAAGACATGGCCAAAGCCAAAACTCAGAGATGGATGAAGCAAAGCTACGCGTATTTACAGGAAAACATTTAGGCAAAATTTAATCACATACCAAATCCTAGCTCTCCTTCAGTTGTGCATCAGGACTGTGTATCTTGTCTTCACTGGTTCTGATACACCAAATCTTTATTGCCTGATTTTATGCGCACATTTTAACTGAAGTCTTGGTTATTTTTTAAGTAGTTGCAGCATAAACATACATATCATATTAAAAGAGTATTTCATTCTGTTTAATTCTTGATGAAATAATTTTGAGTCCAAAGGCAATTGCCAACAACTGAACCCAGTAGAATCAAATCAGCTGACAACATTTCCCAAAAACCACTCAAACCTCTAAGATTCTAGGAAACGATTCTACGAAATGGTTAAGGAGACTCTTGAACAGAAGTGACTTTTGGGGGAGCTGGTCAGCCTTCATCTGGATCCCTAGGAATGACTAATCTGAGAATCTGAAGAGGGCCTGAAGTGAACTTTTCTATATCAGTGCTGTGGGTATACTCATTAATAAATCCACAATGCAATGGCAAGTGCACTGTTGCCTAAAAACTTGGCTATTGCTTTTGTATTACCCAAAAGAGACAGCTGATACATATTTCTAATTTATATTGAATATTGCACCCATCCATTCTGCCAGAGACTAGTGGCTGCTGAACTTTGTCCTTCTGTAAGTGGTTATTAATTGCATGCTCGCTTTCTGTAAGAGAGAGAGAAGAATTGTGTGTGAAACCAGAAATAGACAGTTTGGGTTGAGGCAAAGGGGCAAATCTTCATATGGACTGCGCTCCACTGGAGCAAGACTATTTATACCTGTGATGCAGAATCTCCACCCACAACTCTAAAGGCCAGAATTTGACTTCATCCAAATCTGAAGTTGCTCAGGATATCTGGGTGAATGTGCCACTTGCATAATGCTAGAGCTAACACTAGGAGGAGGGAGAACATGCCTTCTTGGTTCTTTGTTACTTGTGGACGATCTGACCTTGAAATGTGACCATTTCCCATGTGAGTGATGAGTGTTCTCCTCTAACAGAACAGCATGCAGTTCAGGAGCTGACAAAAGCCTCCATGAGTGGCATTCCAATAGACGGAGAAGTACTATCCTATTTGGAATTGGCACAGGTCAGTGTGCACTGTTTTTTAAAGATATTCTGGCCAACTGCAGGACTTGCTTTTAGCACCTTACTGGTTCTGAGCATTGCTTCTAAGTGGCTCAAAGTCTGCAGATCTGAGAGTGACTGACAATAAAACTTAGTTTTATCTTCTATTTTAAAGAAGGGGTTTCCATTAGTTCAAAGGTAAAACATACGTTTAAGTAATCTCGGAGCAGTTGTCTTTCAAATATATATTTTAGGTTTTTTGACTGTGGAGCTTCCAAGCTCCACATTCTCATGGCCATGCTTCAGTAACATGAAATGCAATGTAATGGTGACTGATTCTTGGGTTCCTTTCAATTCACTTCTCGTAGATATATTTAGACCTGTATTGCAAAGGCAACATTTTTTTGTATTCTTAGACCTGACACAGACTGGCTACTCAGAGCCAGTCATCTGATAGCTCAGAGTGAGTGCAAATCCTACTACTTTATGTTCAAACACGTTTCCATGTTTCTTGAGGCCCAGAAACCATGAAAAGAGAGAGCCCCCAGCTCACAGTTAAACTGCACACCTGTTTTCCAAAAGGAGTGAAAGAGCAGTCTCCCAGATACAGTAGTACAAGCTAAAATATTTTTTAAATTTTATTTTTCTTGATTTCACACTAATGATGAGTCTGGCCGCAGCTTGGCTTGAAGTCTGTGGTTTCAGCAGCACTGAAATACAGTACAAGCTGGCCACCATGCAAGATTTCCTGCAGCTGCTTTCAAGTGCCTCTCTTGCAATACCTGTAAAGCTATTGCAAAACCAGGACTGAACCCCTTCCAAGAAAAGGCAGCTCAGTTCACTTAATTTCGATTTTATGAAGGGTGTGTTTTCTTTTTTTTTCATCCTGGTTGAAGATAGAAGTAGTATGTTTAACTACTGCTAGGATGTCCTCTGTGCCCAGGCCCTACATCAATATGATGTGTTTATAACCTGAGAAGATCATAGCAGACAGTCAGAACGCCAAAACAGATACACATGCTATACAATCTGACTTGCATTATAGCTATGCTTCCTTATGACCATGGGAAGCTTGTACAAGATTTTGTATTGACCTTTCAGTAATGCTTGAATTCTGTCAACAAGCATAGTTTTCCAGGGAGTTACGTCAGAGCAAGGTTTGCAGTAACTGATAGGGATATATGACTGGTACAATCATACCAGAAAATTCAGGTCCAGCATGCCTTGGGTTCAGATCCTGTGTGGGACTGACTGCAGTTTGCCAGATGCTGTGCATGCTAAGCACCTATTTGTGAGCCTTTTGGGCCACTGGTTGTTCCAGCAGAATTGTGTGACAAGGTTTAGGGCATCTAGAGGCTCATGAGGGCATCTAGAACCTCGCCTCAGCCTCAAAAGCTCCCCTGTACACTTGGGAGAATATTGCCACATACAATCTGCTGGGGACCATTCTAGCTTTAGTTGTTAACTGGGGCTGCAAAATGAACGATAACTTCAGGAAATGGAATAAGTGTTTTGTTTTTCTTTACAGTTTCACAATGCTAACCAGCTGGCAGCTTGGTGCTTGCACTACATCTGCACCAATTACAACAGCGTTTGCTCCAAATTCCGCAAGGAAATCAAAGCTAAATCTTCAGGTATGGGCAACTTTCCTCCCGTTTTCATGAGGTTTCCCCTTTTTTCTCCCCACCCAGTTGATTAAACATGAAGACAAAGGTGAGCTCAGATAGATAAGCCATGAGACTGAACCTCTGTGCTGCCTTGAGTGGCATTCATAAACTCTTCTTATCTGTAAAGAAAGGTCATAATCATTAGCCTGACTCCTGGGCAAGCATTATGTTCTTTACCTATTTCAATGATGCTAAAAGGAACAGAACTACTTTCAGGCTCCACAATGAAAAATACACTCTGTAAAGGGCTTGCTTTTTGATGCTCTTTGGTGGACTAAGGCCTCTTGAGTGTAACCACTTTCAGAGTCATTTCACACTGTAAGGCCTATGAGGAAACTGGGGGAATCCTCGATAAGCCAGCTAACGTACAGACTGGATAAATGATTAGCTGCATAGCTTCTTGCAGTCACTCAAGACATTTCTGGGATTTGTGTATCTTATTGGCTCGTTTGGGGGCTTTTGATTCTTTCTTTTTAATCAGATAATCAAGAATATTTTGAGAGGCATCGTTGGCCGCCTGTGTGGTACTTAAAGGAAGAAGATCACTACCAGCGAGTTAAAAAAGAAAGAGAAAAGGAAGATGTTGCACTGAATAAACACCATTCAAAGCGGAAGTGGTGCTTCTGGAATTCCTCTGCTGTAGTTGCCTGAACAAAGCAAATAAGTGGAAATCCATAGCCAGTGTCAGAAATTAGTCTTATTGTTAGAAATAAGATGTAGTTCAGGTTTTCAGGAAACTTTGTTCCACGTGTGCATTTATTATTGCTAGGGTCAAAAGCACAAGCCCACTGAAAGTGAGCCTGGAACAGCTCCTTGAAGTCATATGTATATTTTTGGCTAGTAAGCAGATAAATGTCTACCATTATTACATTTCGTTTTATACAAAAAATAAAAAATCCAGCGTTAATGTTTCAATCTCCAATTGGGAAATATTTTTATACTGTCTGGTGTATTTTGTTCAGATAAAATTCTGGATACTGTTTTATTTTACAGACCACAAAATAACCATGTAGCAGCTTTGTAATTAGATTTTAACTATTTTTACTATGCGAGTACAGTGAAATAGACAATCTTCAGTCATAAGAGACCGCTTTTAGAGTATCTCGTAAAAAGTCATCTTAGGAAAAAATCTAGTTGCCTAGTATAGATTGTCTTTTTTAAACTAAGTACTGTGCACTGGTAATATAATTAGATGGTTATTTCCCCTTTCTAAAGTAAAGGGTTAGAATAAGATCCAATAACTGCAAGATATAGAGTGCTTGATCTTTGCTCAGCTGAATAATAGGCAGTATAATTACCTGTTCAACTGCAGGCAAATGTATTTCTAATATTTGCCATGTAAGTGCAAATAATTATGACTATGTGGGCCATGTGAAATCTAGTGATTCTAAGTATTCAGAGGTTTTATATGTCTAGATCAAAGAGGATATTTCTAAAATCATTTAGAAGGGCTTATTAATTTATATCCTTATACAAGTATGGATCTGAATGCAAAAAAAGCAGTTACACTACTTGCATTTGAATTACTGCATGGCAGTTACCTTGTTCTGTGGGATCTTAACCATGCAGCCGTTCCTCATGCCGAATTCCCTTTTTGCTTCAGTGCAAGCAAATGAAAGGGCTGCTAAAACAACTAGGAGCTATCTAGTGTTACATCATTTTGTAAATGAAGAAGGGTCTTCACACACAAGATCACTTCAGTTTGATCCAAATTCTTTTACAGCTTTTCCCAGGTAGAACTCAAAATGTTAGATTATTTTTAAGTAGATGATATATTTCCCCTGGAAGTAGGTATTCCCACAAAGCTGGGGGCAAAATGATGGCAGAAAGGCAGAAATTCTGCACAAGTGGTGCAAGAAAAGAAAAAGCCTCCAGTGTTTTCAAATAGCCTGTGTGTTTATGACTTTTTATCAACCATTACTCTAAAGCTGCAGTGTTACTCTAGATTGCATAAGGATGACAGCATTTTTAAAAGACCAAAACTAAGATACATAGACTGCAGAACATACACATGCAATCCTGTACAGTGTCTCAGGCACAATTCTGTAACCAAGGTAGTATTGTGTATTAGGTTTGTTAATATTGTTTTGTGCTGGCAGCTCAGCATACCAATGTGAAAAGCTGTTTGTTTGTTTGTGTTTTTTTCTGTATTCAAAGGCAAGGCAGTACAGTCAGACCCCACCACTATAGGTCAGGAAAGGCTTTGGACTGAAAGCCATATACAACTCTACATGTTTGTGTTCTGAACGGACTAATTCTTGGCAGATGCTACCACAGGATGGTAGAAGCCACCCAGCATGGAAAGAGATGCTGCTCTACAAACTTTTATAAGGAAAGCAAGTGACAGATTCCTACCCCGATAAAATTCATCACTGTACGGTGATAAAGAAGGGCTACAAATGATGGTTCCAAATATGTCTCCTTAATTCTTCATCAGTGATAATGTATATTGTGGAAGAGAAGAATGAATGAGAGAAGACGTGTCAAGACTAAGATGAGATAAATATCTGTTGTCATAAAATGTTAACCAGTCACATTTTAAGTAAGTATTGCTACTAGGTTTTACACAACCAAAGCTACTGTATGATTGTAATCTTGCCAAACTGTAACGGATATATAAATGAACCTGTGGTATATGCAATAATATCCAGTTGTGCTAGTTATCAGCTACTATAACCAAGTGGCTGGTTCATTTGGTTAATGCTGTCTATGGCCTTTAATCTCGGTGGTTATTTTGTGTTTTTTATTTTGCAAAAAAAGTCAATAAAACTGTTTAGTTACAAATTGTCTCCCAGCTGTTTGAAGAAGCTTCCTAAATTTTGCATTAGGTGTCACCTTTTTTAGTGCTGCTTGCAAGCATTCAGTTGTGGTATCACTCATGGAATTTTACTGAACTGATACTTGCGTGGCATGTTAGGATTTATGGTTGGGAACGTCACAAGGAAATCCTACAGTGTTTGTATATGATGGTGCAATGTCGGTGCTTGTCATTTACTGTTAAACTGCATAGCAAAAAAAAAATCTCTTGCCACTTTTCCCCATGGTTTCTGATATTTAATTAGCATGATATTACCCAAGGAACACGACACTAATTAGTTATGACAGACATGGGGAGGAAAAATGCAGGTAAACAGCAGGAAGGCTGTAAGATTTTCAGTATGCTCTAAACTTTGTACAAACACTGTTTTCCCTGCTTTCTCCCTGCCTTAGTTGTCAACTAAGAATACAGAATACAGAATCCCTCATTACCTGTTAGTAGACTCTCAGCAACTACCTCCTTGAATATAGGTTGTTTAATTAGTAGAGGTAGAAAGTTGGTGCTTTTTTAGGGGATTTTTGAAAGATGTCATGCAAAGAATGCCACATTTGTGATTTTTTTAAAGCTCTTAAGCAATGCCAAGGACACTGAAAGTAAGCACATGCAGCACACAGTGTACATATTTTTTTTAAAGTACTAATTTATGAGAATGTTACATATCTCAGTGATTTATTTTTGGAAGCAAAATGTTATTTCTTTGAACTTACCATTAGAAAAGGTAATGGACTCAACAGAAAAAGTGGTGACATTAGATGTAAAAATGTTTCTCTTGATTATGATAAAACCAGTAGCATGGAAGGAAGAGCAAATCAGAAGCATTGCTCTTCAGGGAATTCTTTTTTAAAATGTTATGACCATTTAGAAGAAGTTGCATGTCCTTTGTTTCTGGGGAATCTCATTCAGCTTATTTCTTAGAAACAGTGCTTTTCTATTTGTTCTTTAAGACAGAATTTCTGCAAGCAAGTTCCTCTGCATCACAACACAAACCAGTTTCTGTGGCTTCCCACCCACAAATAGCACACCAAAGCCAGAAATAGAAGTGTGTTGTAAGATGGGATTGGCCAGACTTCAGCCACAACTCACTAATTTCATTCACTGGAGACCTTCTCATCACTGTCTTTTAGTCAGATCAGGCCTCAAAATGTGCAAAGGTAAGCTAGATAGTACTAAATATGTGGGTACATTAAGAAGGGTTGCCTAGTAGAAGAGACTAATCTGTACATCCCTTCTGAGCACTGAAAGCAGGATTGTACCAGAGGGAGTAAGGGAAAAGCAACACAGTGCTTTATTGTCCTAATTCTTCAGCAACTTACCCACAGAAATCCCTCAGAATAACTTATGCCTAGAAATGTTTCATTTGTAAAATCAGGGGTTTTTTTCCCCTTGTTCCAGTACCAAGCACTGGGAGACCAGCTGAAGGCATCTTGGAAATCCTTTCTCTGAGGGCCAAGTCTTCCATCTTCTGTACAAAGAGGTTTAGGTAAAGATCTGATGGACTAAATAGGATTACTTTTGGTGCCTAAACTCCAGGATAGTGAAATATTTCAGTTCTTCCAGACTTTTTAAGATGACAGCCCGGTGAAGAGATTTGCTTTGTCAGATGAAACTACAGTTTTGACCCTATTCTGTCCCTTTTTTTCTAGATCACAGTCTTTATACCCTTGTCACTGGATAGGCCAGCATTTATTTACTCTGGGTTGGAATCCAAGGGATGTACTATGCAGTGAGGTGTCTTTAAGGTGGCTGCTGGCCACTCCTGAATCCCCTTAGATTTTTGGTCTATTAAAATGATCTAACAGCATTTGCATGAGTCTACTTCTCCTGCAGGCAAAATTCCTATTGAAATGGACGAAATACCACACATACACACACATTTTGAGCTTTGAGGTGCCACCTAATGAATTTACACATTATCGCCTGCCTGTGTTCCAAATCTGCTAACAGAAGTTTGCTCTGTGTACTGCATGCAGGATAAGACAGTGTGTTAGCAGCAATAATCCCCATCCTGCAGGCTCTACAATAGGATAATTCATTGTCAGTTAACTTATGCCTTTGCCTTTAGCTAAGAGAATATAACCTGTGTCATGGATTCACTTTGCACTAGCAGCCAGAGTAGTGAGACTATTGTCTATTTATACATGCAAACTAAATCCCTCACTGCTGCTTACATAAAAATCTTGATTTCTGGTAGAAATATGAAAAGCTTTTGGATCAAGGCTGTAGGAGGCTAAGAAGAAAATCTGAACATCAGAAGATGCAAGAATGATTATGCTAATGTATCCTAGCTCTAGAGAAAAATCAAACCGAGAAGATAAAGATGTGATTCAGAGAGAGCAGTTAGCATGGGACAACAGAATTGTGATGGCTCCTTTATAATTGTTCAGCCTTACTATTTCATTTGTAAGCAGGCCAGACAGCTACAACATCCCACGGGGCTGTTCTGCAGCAGCAAATGTTCCCAGATGCAGGTCCTACATCCCACCCCCACAGCATGGGGGGGCACAGGTTACAGCAAAAACATTTTATCATATTGCTGATTCATCTCAAGTCCTTTCCCATACAGCACTGGTACCCCACAATCTGTTCTTTTGCCTGCAGAGGAGCCCAGTACCACCTGCTGGATGGGGTATATCTATTTTTGTCTCATGTTGAAGGATATTCCAGAACAGCAAGGACCTTACCCCAACGTATGAAGGATCTCCAGCCAGTATCTCCTTCGCTGGGACAGCACATAGTGGAAGAACAAAGCTCTGTGGCAGCCAGGTACTGGCCTGTTTAGGGATTTCAAGATAAAAAATATAAAATTAACAACTTTCAAAAAACATACAGGAAGTCAGAGACCGAGTCACAGAACACACAGGGACTAGCTACGTGACAGCCTGGACAGCAGTATTTCAGGTACCATTTAAAGATGCTAAATTGGGGAGGGGTAGATTCCCTGTAGATAGCAGCTCTGGTTTTCAGCTTTAAAGAAAATCAGCCTTCACCATTAGATAAAATTAGCAAGCTGGGTGCCATCCCTCCATATGGCACAGGTCTGAGCAGCCACACTGGGGGACCGTCTCTTCCCTCCACCCCATTCTGGCTACTCTGAAGTTTTAGATAAGCAGCCAGGTGATGACACTTCACAGGGAAGATTTTCCTAAGAATTTTTCTTGTCTTTAACATTTTTAAAGAAGGATTCTTTATTCCCTATGGGGATTAATATTTTTTTTAAGTTATGGCTGTATAACAAGGATTACATGGCATTCCAGGTATTAGTGCTGAGTAGTCAAGTTATCCTCACAGGTTAAAAAAAAAAAAGCCTACAATTAGCAGCAGTTTAAGAGTATATGATTAAATTTGCACCTTAGTCATTAAATAAGCTCATCATTCTAACTGGATGATCAGATGTGGTTGCCCCCACCTCCCAGCTATTAGTTGTGCGCTACATATTACAAAGGAATTCCTTTAGATATCTCTCCTGCATCCTCAATTAGACTTACAGCCTGCTTGCAAAGTTTTGTGGATCCCTGTACTGATTATATCACATCTACATTTTCAATTGTAGTGTCTGGTGTTAGTTTTTAAATAATTAACAGACCTCATCATGTGATGAAAATCTGTTAGATGATGATGCCTTTCCCCACAAGCAGTATAAAGAAAGGGGGTTTTCTACAGAGCCCCCAGAGACTCTCCAGGGCCAGGAAAGCTCTGTGGATCCTTCCCGTTCCCACACAGCAGAGTCCACAGGAAGAGCTGCATTGTCTTGCAGGGAATGTGATCGAGTGTCACTAGTCCTGCGGTCTGTAAAACATCCAACAGCACTCTGTAAAACAACTTCAATCAAGTGTCAGCACTCACACACTTACTCCTCATCTTCAGAGGTTAAGATTTGCTTCTGCTTCATAGCTGGCTGAGGGGTACACAGAGCTTTTCCCACCTCCCTCAGGCTGGTCTGCTGAGGCAGGTCCTCCCCAGCTTTGTTCCCCCTTCATTTTGGCTGGCCAAGGGCAGTAAAGTTCGAGTACATTGACGTGATTTCTGGCCTGTGGGACAGAGTGCATCTCTCTGGCAGGTGCTGCGGTCAGTGGCAGACTGCAGTTCCCACAGCTGCACAGCCTTTCCTTTCTCAGGTTTCCAAGGCTAGAAGAGGTAATGAGCTGTAGAGACTGATGTCTGAACTTAATGGGGTTTTTTATCTGCTCAGGGGGGTCTGTTTGTTTGCTTGCTGTAGTCACAGCAACGTTTGTTTTGTGGAAGCTAATTTGTTAAAAAGATAGGAGGAATAAGAAATAAAAATGACTTCATCAAAAGATAATTGGGTGATTATCTAAAGATAATTGGGTAATTAAGTTAAAGACTTGCTTTCCTTTCTTCTTAGGCCTCTCCAGTATTTCTGAAGGTGAGGAGGGGACTGAAGGTCAGTGCAGGGGTTGCTGGGCAGAATTTTCTTAACTGTTAATAGAACTGACTACTCCTCCATAGCTGAACAGAGGGGCAAGGAGGCTGGTGCCTCAAAGTTTGTTAGAAACCATAAAATGATTCACCTCCAAACTTTTCTGCTACCTATTGGCTAGACACTACAATAAGTGTTGGTCTGAGCTCGCTTTAGGGCTCCAGGAAGGGTTCTGTGGCCTGCACTGAGTAGTGGTACACGGAGCACATGTGCCACGCACCTGTAAAAGGCAGGCACTTGCTGCATAAGCTGCCACTATAGTGGCAGCATTTGTTGACCTTGCTGTTCTCTTCTAGATCCATGGCTTTTGTTTTTCTCTAGGAAAAAATACCAAGGAGACATTCCTCACCCTCCCAGCCCTTTAACACAGGGTGAGACTTGGGCCAGGGAGGTAACTTCTTAGTTAGAACTACATTCTCCCCTCAGGCTTCAAAAGCTTGTTTCCTTAAACCTGGGTACACAGACACCAAACAGAAATCCAGCAGTCCTGCCCATTGCGCTTCCATTCCTTCTAAGCTCTTTTTCAGTCCTTGTCAGCCAGGCTGCACAAGCAGAGCAGTCAAGCTGCAGAACTTGCCACGCGACATGATATGAAGAGCTTGCACGAGTTCCCAGGTAATCTGGATGAGAAGTTTACTGGGAGTTCATAAATACATAGAAAATATGCCCAACTGAGCAATTTCCAAAGTCAAACAAATAGCTGGGAGTTTTCAGAAGTGGCATTGCTAACTGGTCATGCTGTTCTTTGTTTCTCTGGACATCAGGTTTTGGCTGCTGTAGGAAGCAGTGTAAGAGGCAGATGAATACCTGATCTGACCCAGCACTGCTGACCTCTATGCTCCAAAAATGTTGGGATGAAGGATTCAGTGCAGGGGGGAGCTTTTCCCACCTATCCATGTGCTCCTTTGCAATGAGCTATCTCATAGGGCTCTTTCCATGCCGTTTTGCTGATCACCTTCCATAACTGGAAGTTCTCATGATGCTCTAATGCTATCTATCTTTATAAATGCTAATAATAAATCCAGGTGACATTGATGGCAGCATGCATAGAAAAAAAAAAAAATCAGTCATCTGCTTTTTGCAGGTTAACATGCAGCACTTCAGTGTGCCTTTACTGCACCACCTGCACTTAATGGGATTATTGCCCATTCACTAAGCCACATCTTGGCAGGCTGTCCACCATAAGAGTCCACAACCACTCTAGCACACTTTACATCTCCTGGGTGTTTATCCAAAAGCTGTACCATACTGGCTCTGATTGTTATCTTTATTTTGCAGTGGAGTTGAAACAGAAGTGGTTTTGCCAGAGTCATGCAAGTGATCAAGACCTGCCCCTGATCTCTCTCCTTTAGGTGCACAGCTAATCATAATCAATTCTTGAATGGACTGTCAGGTGTAAGCTACAGGTTCAAATAATCTGCTCTCTCTCTCACTGCTTCATCTACTGCTACTTTCTTTTCAGGACCCATCAGTGTGAGACAGATTTTCTCTTTGAATTCCCTTTTGGTCTTAATTGCAACACCTAGGGAGTAAAATGCAGCCACAACATTTTCCTCTTGTCCCTTTCAGCAGTCAGGTACACTGTCATCTGATTTGGCAGCATTTGAGTGAAGCACTAATCAAGTCAAAACCATTTGATATGGGCACTTGACATTTCATGAGCATCCTCATTCTTTGATACAGGCTATAATTGGGCATAGGGAGGGCAGACTGGCACAATCACTGTATTTGTGCTGAGTTGCCTGCACATTTGTAGGGAGTGGCATACTCTAGGAAACCAGAAGGCTCTTCAGGTAAAGTTAGTCCTTCTAGCCTGCTAAGAAAGCAGGCATCTGTATTACATTAAGGGCTGTGTTCAGCCTGGGGGGTGAGGGAATTGGAGAAGCCCAATCTCATGGAAGGTGGAAAGGCTATCAGGGAGTAACTAAACACTCCTGTAGTGTGAGAGTTGAATGGCATCAAATGAAAGTAGCACACGGCAGGTTCACAACCAAGAGCATCTCTCCACACCAGTGTTAGTTGAGCTGCAAAATTTCTTGCTGGAGAACGCTGGCCAGAAGCTCACACAGCTCCCAAAAGAAACCTTTGGGGAGGAAAGCTGTCAAATACAAGAGCATCGCCTCTGCTTCAGGGACTTAAGCCCAAGGCACTGAAAGTTGGGAGTATACTACCAAATACCATTTTATGCTTACCTTTGCTTTATGTTTGCCAAAGCATCTGCTGTTGGCCACTGTCAGAGGCAGGATTTGGGGCCAAGTAGAATTTTGACGATCTGCTTGTGGCTGTTTCTATGACCCTGATTAAGGACATTCCTACTTCACTGCAGAAATATCCAAGTCTGCTGTTCCCCTCCCTGCACTGCAGGCAGAGTCCCTTGTATTTGAACCAGTTGGTCTTCTATCTGGTGTCAGTTCAAGAGCTCATCGCTTTCCTGTTGGCAAGTACAGGCTCAGCCCATGAAGGGGGAGGAGGGAAAGCAGAGGGATTCATCCTTCATCCATTCCTGGAAGATGGTAGTGTTCCTGCATTGTTCTGTGCAAAGGATTAGTCTTTTAGAAGAGGTCAGATCCATGAAGTGATTATGTCTACAGACAGAAAGACTGCAAAACAGACGCCCCTTGGAGCGCAGGAGTCAGACCCAGGCACCAGTTCTTGGAGGGAGATAGACTAGTCCTGCCCAACACAATGATGAAATCTGGCCTCACAGTCTACAGCAAATGCTGCTTGTTGTTCTGGATGATGCTAAATCACATAAGAATACACAGCATGGATACAGTGTCTGCCAGGGATTTTAAAGCATCTTGGATCATTTCACCCTAACCAAGCACCTAAGTAACGTTAGAGTCAGCTCTTTGTGCTGTGATCCCCAGAGCCACCTACACTGCCCCACTCTTTAAGAGGCCCTTTTGCCTGTTGGGAATTAATCAGTTTCCAGTTCTGGAGCTGCACAGTAGCATATTAAAAAAAAAATCGCTCCGATGTGAGCAGTGATAGTAGGGAAATACAGAGATATGTCTTACCTTAAGTGTAGCCATCAGCCTGTTGCTGACTGTAGAGAGCCAAGGTAAAGCATCCAGCCACCACTTCTGCCTACCCTCTTTGTCTTCCTTCTTACTCTCTTTGCTTATTTTCACACGCAAGGCTGACAAAGCACCGTCACTTAGTGTGATATACATTTCTTCTATTGCACTGGGAATAATCTTTCATTACTATAACCTTTTTCAATTTTCTTAAGGCCTTTTACCACTTTGCCAGTGTAGCATAATTTATTTTGTTGAGTGGTTTACACATTAAAGTGTGTGAAGTTGTATTTATATGTCTCTGATGAGTTCTTTGCTGGCTGGTGGATCACTGGTGTGGGTTTTTTTTTTTTATTGTAGCTTTTTGCTTTCACAGTGCAATTTTTCACCTAAAAATGAGACTTCAAACCTGCTGACTTCTGCCACCTTCACACCAGTTCGATTCTCAGCTCCAGATAGATGGTGTAGGGCCTGGCATTGTCCCTGCAGTGGGAGCTTCTCACTTTTGTCCAGAGCAGCTGAGGACCCTTCAAACAGCAAGCTGCAACTGTCCCTCTGTGTTGCTGTCCTTTGGTTTTCTGGCTCCATGGCCTTAGTTTACGTTACATACTTTTATCCATATATTACATATATATAGTTTTAAAAAAATTTAGGCTCTGTCTACTGTTGCCTTTAAAACTGAAATGGTTCTTTCCTCCCCATACATCCTCCTCCCTCTTGTAGCTTAAGCTTTTCTTAAGCTGTGCCACAAAGTGTGGGCATTAAGTGTGATTAAAGATGACTGGGTATACTCACGTTAGAGCACAGAGAAAACTTAACTCAGTTTTGTGGAAGTGTCATTAGCAATGGAGGGCTTGTGCAGCACTTCAGGTAGGACAGAACAAGGCATAGTCAGAGCCAGACACTGTCTAGTCCTCACTATTTCTTGTGAAAGAAAGAAGGGGCAACACACTCTTCCCAGAAACGCTGATACCAGATTGCAGTCACAGCACATCACTTGATATACCATAAATGCCTTCTGGGAAGTACCCAGGTTCAGCTGAGAATTACGTTTATGCGAGGCTTAGGGCCAGGTTTTTTTATGAGAGACTCAAACCTTAGGCAGAACACACAACTGGTTAATAGAGTAAACATTGAGTCTGGTACTAAGCTGGTTAACAAAACCCACAGCTTTACCTAAAAATAGGTTCAGAGGATTTAAAGTTCAGGGAGAGTAGCATCTTTTGTCCTTGCCCTGCATCAGCGGCATCCTGTTTTGCAGACTAGGCCCTTGGAAATATTGTGCGTACTTCACTGCCTTTTGGACTGGGGAGAAGAAAAGGGAAAATAATATTTAGAGTAGGCTGAAGAGTAGGTGGTAGGCAACCCCAGGAGAAACACAGGCTTGTTATTAGATGCACAATCATCACCATGAGTGGATTCGCCTGCATTCTCCTTAGCCAAGAAGGGTGTTTGCAGGCTTCATGCATGCACTCAGCTCCTAGTCCTTCCTCTTGCACCATCGCCCTCTGACCTCCAGCTGCAGGAAAGCACTGGAGCAGTTCCTTAGGCAGTACCACAGGTGAGCTATTAGGCCAACCTTTACACCATTCCCTTTGGGTGTGTGCCAGCTGCACAGATGGCTTCTTTTTGGCTCTGCTTTCTGCTGAGTTGGACATATTAGAGCCTGCCTCAGATCAAATCTGCCTTTGCATAGCTAGCTAGAACACAGCTGTGCAGCTAGTTGTGAAAGAGCATCACATTCCCTTATAAATATGAGGCTCAGTTCCTCTATTTTGGGATATTTTACCCACCTGCTGAGGGCTTTGTAGGTTGCCAGGAGCAGAGGAAAATGTGTCAAACAAAAAATGCATTACAATATCTGAAAAGGGTAAATTAAAAGCTGAATGGGCTGTTGAAAGCCTGATTCAAGCAATAGGAGTGGCTGATCATTAACTTTTCTATAGTAGATGAGGCAGTGCTATAAAAGCGTATTAGTAAGATTAATTAATTTAGCACCATAACACCACTTTTAAGTAGGTGGATTACCCCACTGAAAAGGGAAGAAGTAGTAGATAAAAATACTCTGTGGAAGCTAATTGTAAGTACATCAGCTGCACAAAGCCCCACACCTATTTGTCCTCACTCATGGTATGAAGCTACAGCAACAATACCCTCTATAACTTTGAGCAAGGCATTTTCCCTGCTATTAGCAACCAGCTAGGATTTGTGGTCATGATATCCCATGTGGCAACTCATCCCTACAGTTGTTAGATGTTTTACTACTTGTTCCTTAATTAAACACCTCTTTCTTTAGCACAATATTGTAGTATAGCAGCAGGGAGCAGAGACTGAAGTCTAAAGATGATGCGAGCTTACAACTATTTCATTACAAGAGGCATCCTATGGCATTATGAAGCCAACTCCAATGAAACTAGGAGAAAAAGGCTTCTAGCAGACCAAAATCTTGGATGCCAAAACAGGACAGAGGAAGCTGCAAGGAACCCTTAGCTCAGTTTACAAGTAAACATACAGGTTAAACAAACACAGACTTGAACTGCTAACAGCATGTAACTGCTGACTTGTCACAAGATAGAAGATTTTATGCAAAGGAAGAAAGGTTCCTATAGACCTTGGAAGATACAGATGTCATCTTCTAGCTTACACTTTTTACACAGCAGAAGAAAAATATCAGTTTAAGCCAGGTAAGTGTGAAGCAGTTTACCTTTTATTTCCTGTAGCTCTAAGTACTACTTCTCCTCTGTACCAACAAGCTCTGAGGAGCCTGGTGGTGCTGCTGCTGCTTCAGCTTTTATAGCCCTCCCAATCCCCCAGAAGCCTTTGCAGCCTCCCTTCCTCTTCCTCCTCCCTTGGGCTTTAGTTCAGTGGGCTTTAGCCTCTTAGGCGGGTAGATTTATTTCAGATACAGCAGGGGGTTTAATTCGTGGGTTTTTCCATCTTTTTCTGCTGAAATTGTGTTCTCTTAAGCATAGTAATGTCTTCTTGCTTTCATTGTGCAAGATAAAATAGTTTACATGAGAAAAAAAAATTTTAAGCTTATTTCTTACTGGAAATCTGTTTACAAGCTTTGACATGTTTTTCTGTAAGGAGTCATCTACTACAGCCCTATGTAAAGTTTGGAGCTTGGATCTCAAAGAAACCCTCAAACAGGATCTTGAGGAAAAAAGGTAAGAGAATTCTGCTGACCAAGAAAGAAAGAGGTAGTGGTGTTTAATCCTTTTCTGTGTGCTGCTGCTTCTCCTTCAATCTCCAGCTGAAGTTTTCCTCATATTGTTTCAAGTATAACCTTATTTTCTTCATTCCATTGGGCAGCAAAGTGTGAGGAAAAAGTGAGTTTTAGTGTTACTGTCCTTTGCACAATAAAAGGAAAACGATCCCTCATGTTGTTGTGTGACCTGCCATACAGGTGCCAGGTTCACCACTTCCTTGGCGAAGCATTTCCTTTGATGCTTTATCTACCCGTATCCTACATGTTGCATTTATCAACAGCCTGCGGTTTTGTGCAGCTTCATAAGGGATATATGCATGTGACTAAATACATGAAGAAAATAGGGATATTCACGTGCTTTGGATGTGTTCATCTGAGACTCTCTGGAGCTATATGTTTTCTTCAGCGTCATGAAGCTCTCGGGGACGCTCTGTCAATCTGGTATGTGGTCTAGGTGAATGCTCCTCATGCTGTAATTGTACCTGCTGTAGGGAAGATGCCTCCTGCTGTGATGGTGATTGTTTGGTGGTTTGTAAAACAGATCTGTATGGGTTTGTCTGGGTCTCTTCCCTTTGTCTGTTCCTGCCGCTCCTTTCTTGCCACAAGCAGGGTTTGCCGGTGGGGCAGCCACCTCCAGAGCACACCACTGCTGCGGGACACGAGACAGTCCCAGGTGGCATCTCGGAGCGAACCGCTCATGAACCTTGAAGCAAGAGCGCTGGGTAGGTCAGTCCCTGCACGTGGATGGGTGTAGCTGAGCCAAGCCCCATGCCCGCCGCTCCGGGCCCCTGCGGAGCGCTGGTGTGGGGCCAGGGGTTTGCACGCCAGAGTGGTACCTCAGGCACTTTGCACAAGGCGGTTGCTGTGTCCTGCCAGCAGATCCAGGCTGACAAGCCAGAATCCAGTACAGTTGGTTACTGTAATGGTGGAGCTTTTTGCCTTTCCGTCCCTCTGTGAGGCCTAGAGACTTTAAAATGAAACAAGAAGCCTTTTAAATGAGAGCAGAGATGCTGATAATCCCATGTAGCCATAGGACATTAAGCCTACAGTATTGATGTCTCAGTTTGGCTCTTGTAACTGGTCAGAAAGTCTTATGGGGCCAAAGAGATTACATAGCTCATAATTTTATAGCCAGAAATTATTAAAATAATTGTAATAAAGTAATAATAATAAACCTTCACTTAATTTAATGTCAAATCTTTCTGACACTGACTGATTCCTCCGGCTTGCATATAACTTCCATAGCCTGAAACTCTCTGAATGAGTTCCACAATCCCATGGGTAAAATCTCAAAAGCTGACTTTAACAACTCCTCAATAGGTGAAAGGCTTTTTGGGCCCTTGTAAGAGATTTCACTGAACGAAAAACCTTTCCTTTGGAAGCCAACTTATTAAAATGGCGAAGTACTGTCAAAATTATGGCAAATGCTGTGAGCCTGTCACTTTGAAATTGTAGGGGCAGATGGTGAGAAACTTTCCTGCTGGTCAGGGAACTTTCTGAAGGCTCAGTTACTTAGACCAGACTGATTTTTTTTTTTTTTTAATTTTTTTTTTTTTTGGTAAGGACTAAACTTGGATTACCTCTTATTTGTCATAGGCTAAAAGCATATATCACCTAGTATAGGCCAGTTGCTTCATGGTAATGTCACGTCAGAGAATAACCTTTTAGTTTGATCATGCCATTGGTAAAGCAAGGAAGCCTGTGAGCTTATTCCTTGTTCTGTGTTCCTCCTCAATCTTAGCAAGCCAGAATTGAAATGCAGTGGCATGTTGGTTTTGTTTTGTTTGGGTTTTTTTCCCCCAGGAGACTTGAAGTAACAGAATACTTTCAGGACAGGGCTTAAGAGCTAGACAAGAAGACAGTCCCTATTCAAACACAAAGAACGATTGGAAGAATAACCATCGCTGAATGTGGGCTAGCTACCGAACTGAGAGCTGCCTTGAATACGCCGGGAACACGCTTTGAGGCTGTTCAGAATTTTTGGGTTTTGGTTTGGTTTATCTGGTTGCTGCTGAAGAAGCTTTCCTTTCCCTGGTATTTTAAAGGCATGTGTTGTGACCTGTCACTTGCTAGATTTGTTTGATGTGAAATTTGAGTCTGGCCATGGAAAAGCACACTGCAGGAATGTGTTTATTTTGCTCTCTGCTGGAGGTAACACTGGACAGCTTAGTTTCCAGTTTTGTTGAAGTTTCAGCTCAGATTTGTGTTGCAAATGTAATAATCACATTTTAGGAGGAAAATTGGCATGTGTGGTCTACGAATAGAAGGCCCACAGCCTGCAACTTTGCTGTAGCTTCCCCCAGACTGTGGCTTTCCCCAGGCAATCAGCTATGTTCGTGTGAAGCTCATTGCAGAAATGGTGCTAGAAACACCAAAGCTCAAATTCACAGCTAATGTAAATCTTCCCTAGAGGCTAAGGGGCTTCTCTAAAACACATAGACTGAGACTGTTGGCTTTGTCTGCTGGGAGATACTCTCCAGATTTCAAAATACCAAATGGATTTTAAGTCCATTTATTCTGATCCTAAGAATTAAAGAAATCAAATCAATCAAACAATGGAACCAAAGCAAAACCATTTTTCGGTGCTGCTTAGTCGCAGAGAGATTGCAAAACAGAATCTTTTGCTTTGCGAGCACTCTTTTTATTTAAAATAACTGGTAGATAGATGTAGGGAATAATCTCAATTACTTTCAGTTCAAATGACACTATAGAGGCATTGAGGGCTAATTAAAGTAGTTGATGTTTGTTCAAAGCTTGAGGAAGGGAAAACCTGGATGAGCACTGCTTTTTATTATCCATAAACTTGTCTTTTTCTAAGCCAGGGCTATTCTTAACTAAGAAAGTATTTTCAAACTGTGTGATGTGCATTACATGAGAAAATTGCATATAGCAATTTACTCACCTATACAAAATGTGTTTTAATTGTAGTAGACCATAATGTCAGAGCTAAAGTTTATTCTTCTTACTGACACGAGAGCAAGTTAAACTCCACCTTAATTCTCTAGTTTTTCTGCTTTGCTTTGAAGAGACAAGCCTAGTTTTTATTGCGCATGGCAGGAGCAGTCAGAGGACTCTAATTTAGTTAGGATGCATCTAATCATTTCCTAAGGAGAAAAAAAAAAGCATCCTCCGTAGACTTTTTTCCTGTAGCCGTTTGGTAGGAAGTTAAGCAATGTCTCATGCTCCCCAAACATTCCCACCTGCAGTACTTGCTAGTGCCTCTCTCCCACATCTGAGTCAGCATGTGGTGTTCATTGCATTGCAGCGTATTGTGACTGAGGACACAGACACATCTCTGGAACTGAACACGCAAAGCTGCGAGGTTTAGGGTTCCTGCTGGAAAGGAGCACAGCCTGGCTTGTGGTCTGAGGCTCTGAAGGTGAGCAGTAGGAGTTAAATCATACAGAATGATGCGTGGTGACTCTCTGAGTTAAGCCAATGACAGATTTTACTGAAGACTCTCTTCTCCTTTGTACTCAATCACTGTCCTTAGAATGTATGCTACTTGTGGAGACAGATATGTTATGTGTGATTTTACATCTCTCTCGCTGAAAAAAGCGCCATTATGAAGAGGCAGCATTAGTATTTTTCCACTTACCAGATCGAGTACTTTGACAGGGCCACATGTCATAAGAGGACACCTGCTGTATATTTACGCTCTTTGTGTGTAAAATGCACTTTTACCTAGACCATGCTGTAAGCACTTGAATGAGAATTGGTAAATGATTAGTGTATTTTTCCATTCTCAAGGATAACTATCAAAGTACATCCCCTACACATTAGCACCTGCATTTCTGCCTCAGGCACCTCAGTGAACAGAATTATTAGGGTAAACTTGTGTTAGTTGTGGATCTGTATATCACTATGTACATCAAGGCGGGGGTAGGGGGAACCTAATGCTTCATACACCAGCACTGGAGTGAATTTTACCAGGCACGTGACTATATAATCCTATGCCACTGAGAGCAGATCGAGTCATCTGGGAAGTATTTTACATAGTTCTGCTTTTAGCCAAAAGCTTTTACATTAGGAGAACACCATATCAACAAAAAACAAGACCTTATATATTGAGGACCAAATTCTCCACTGTTATAAACTTGACTTTTTTTAAACCAGCAGAGAATCTAGTCAAGCTTTTGAAAAGTACTTAGAAAATGACAGACTGCAAAACAAAAGCAGAGGTACAATTTTGCACACATAGATCAAGTAAAGAATGGGAAATCTAGAGGTTAAGCGCGTAGACTTCAGAAAAATCCACTGCAAAACTGGCCACTGTGGACAAGTGATAGGGACTTGTGAGACTGATTATGAGCCTGGGGTAGTTTAACTATATTGACTGGCACTTCTATGGTACTTGCTTTATTAAGCATAGTCATTCTGACCATTAATTTCAGCGTGAAATAGTTTTACAGAGGCTTTTGTGTATTAGCCTAAGTGATTCTTCACTAAAGAAAGAAATCAGTATGTCAGTATGGTACTGGACATCTTTGAAGTTAGCAAAATTTAACTGCCCAGATGTTTCATGAAAGGCTTTCAATTCAGATAGTATTTTCAGCCTGGCTGCCTACCAGGAAATAAATACCCTTCAATTTTTCATGGAGCCAGGAGAGTCTGATAGAGTTTTTCTCCTCTTCCCTGCCCCCCTGGAGTGGTGTCAGTACTGAGGTACCAGAGTGACACCTCGTGGTCAAGCGGGAGGCAAAACAAAAGCTTTAGGAATAAGAAGAGAATATAATTTTTATACTAAATACACATCAGGACTTCACTATGTCTTGTCATAGTTCATCTAAAATAATGTTCCATTGTTTTTATTTTTGTACATTTATGTATTAAGCCCCAAATACTAAGAAAGAAAATAAAATTTATTAGTTACTGATCCAGACAAAAGTACTAGATTTCTGCAGTGAGATCAAAAAACTCATACTTCCCCGAAGTCTTAAATTTTATTTTACTATTAAAATCATGATTATTTCTCAGACAACTTTTAAGAAAGGCTTCCTCATAAATTCCCCCCCCCCCCCCCCCATGGGAACATAAAATAGTTTAAGCTTTCTCAGCCATCTGCCAATTTTATATGTTCTACACTGCTTCACTTCTTCCTTTTATCCTTTTACCTGTCACCAAAGGATGCTGAGTAACTATTAACTTCCCAGCAAGTCAGTAGTCCCAGTACATCTCAGGATGAGATGCTGAGCTGGGCAAGGTAATTCATAGAAACTGTGATTCCTTATCCTCAGATTATAATTTTAAAATAAGAACAAGACAAATCTAATAGAGAAACTCCCTTCCTTTTTTTGCAGCCAGTGAGTTACAAGATATTTCAGAAACACATGCCTGCATTGGGGAAAAAAAGGCAGGTGTCCAGCACATTTGTAGTACAAAGTAGTATATGTTCAGACCCCAGAGCAAACAGTTCAGCAAACAGCTGTGAAATATTTACACTACTGTCCACAGTTGACACAGCAGGGGGTTGAAATGGAGCATAGAAGCTCAGGGACTTGCTCACACTGAGTGATGAGTGACTGTTCTGAGATAACACGAAAAAGGTCAAGATCCTGTGGGAAGCAACCAAAGATGACCCATGAAGAGGGACACTAAGAGACTTAGTTTTTTCCCTGCCTTCCTTCAACTAGTCAAATCCTTTCTGATCCCCACAGACCAAAGACCTGCTAGGTCACAGCATTAAGCTGTTCACAGTATGATCCATTAAGAGAGCCTATAGGGTGAAGAGGACTGACCTTTCCTTTTATCCCCCTGTGCCACCGATTGGGAGCATTTTAGAGCCTGAGCTCTCCTCTGATACTAATGAGTCAAGATGGGACAACCTTAGGTATTAGATAACTCTCCTCATTGTCTTTAGTCCCCATTGGAAGCAAGACAGGCAGAGCGAGCCCTTGCTTTGGTTATGATGTTCTTCCGCTAGTTGCTGTCAAGGAGAATAACCTTGAAAAAGGTCCATCTCTGATGCCTCTTAAGTCAATAGACTCAGATAACAGAGGGGAACTAAAATAGCACTGAAGGGCAGTTAGAGATGGAGGGAATAGCAGTGAGGGCTTTTAATGATACAGGTACAAAATCTCACTTTTTTAGGCAAAAATAACTCTTCTGAAAGACCAACAATTGGCAGGAAAAGTGATAGTTAATGAGTCTTGTGCAAAGAAAATAGTAGGTGCAGAGCAAACAAAAAAACAGGGAAGCTCCTTTAGCCCCACTTAGAGAGGCCCATGGGGCCTTGCTTGGTAAGGAAGTCTAAGCTGTCATGGGGAAAGCATCTTCCTCCAGGGCTGAGGATCCATGCTAGAAATTACCAAGATCACAGGTTTTGACTCTGTCACAAACACGTTGCCTTGCACATACTGGATATTTTGAGTTGTGGGCAGGACCTCTTAAAAATTAAATTCAATAGGTTGCCACTTAAAATAGTTTGGGAAAATATCATCTTAAACAACCTCTTCCACCAATCTAGTCTAAACCCTACAGACATCAGCAGAAAGGCTTTTACTAAATTCAAAGAAATGAATATAACTAATCCTATAAAGCTACTAATTACCCCCAAAGGCATAAAACCTGTCATTTTAGCAACTAGGAGAGATCAGCTACCACTTCCAATTCTTCCACTAAAGGCAGCCAGCCACCTATACTGGATATATATGTTTGAGATCAGTCAATCACTTAGCAGCAGCATCAATAGAGACTGCTATTGATTCAAACACAATGAAAATATATTGAAATAGCCAGCAGACCATGCTGAAGTAAAATATGCCTGACAGCAGAGGCGAACACCTAGTACCCTGCTGACATTCACATGTGAGGAGACACTGCTTTATACAGGAATACACAGTGGGAACAAAACCAAGAGTCATTACCTGAAATCAGCCATTGACACAGCAGATGTAAACCAGAGCAGCTGGTGGTCAAAGCAATGGGAAATTTTTACATTACCCCATAAATTGATGCAGCTTGTCAGGAAATAAGGCAAGGAGCTTGGTTGAGAATGAATAGTCAGGCTTAATGAAGTATGGCCTCTGTATCGGTGTTTCCTTATTCTCACTCAGTCTTTATAAAGCTGATGCAAAATGAAATCGAAGAGACCCAGTGGTAGTGCTATGTCTTCATGCAGGTCTGTAGACATCAAGCAGGAAATACTGCTGTTCAAAACTGGGTATTCAGAAGTAACCCCAGATACCAATACAGAAATGCTAGTAAGTTCTCAGTCATGTGCTGCAGAGGAGTTTTATTTGCCACTTAAAAGTAATTTTAAGTGTAGCAAATGCAGCTGCAATCTTGCTGAATAGATATTTTCTTGCAAGTAGTTTATGACTCCTGCAGGTACATTTCTTATACCTCTGGGTGAATATGAATCTTATACCTACCCCATGCTTCAACAGATGAGGTAGCAAAGGAGCACTTTGTAGTGCATGTGCCAGGACAAACAGGAGGTTCCTTAGGTAATTAATAGAGGGGGAGGTTGTTTACGTGATCCTTTTTAGCCATGTCACAATAGCTCAATATCCTTCCCTCCCAGAGAAAACTGGTCATACAGACACTGGAAACAGATCTACACACCGCAGTGAAAAGCTAAAGTCAGTCCTCTTTTAGCACCATAGGAATTAGATCAAACATGCATTTACCAGCTGCTGCAGGACTGTCCCAAGGCAGTGCCTATTCAGCCCCTAAAAGCCTGGTACCTCCCTGAGCTGCTCTATTGATTTAGTTAACAGCAGCTTTAGTCTTCAGTCGGAAACCAACTTATGCATAAGGGACATTTTCCAGCTTTAATTGTTCAGAGGTGTGCAGCATTTTCCTTCATTTAATAAGATTTTTTTTAATCATTAACATCCTTCCTTTTGTCACACACATCATTACCTTAACCTTATTCCCTTTGGCACTAGTTCTGCAGGCAGCGTAAAGTGGCAGGTAACATTCTCATTTCCTGGCAAATAGTGTGGTGTTCCAGTGGACTCAGCTTTGCCAGTCACAGTAAATACACTCTTCTGGTTCTAGTAACTGCAGTTGCGTTAAGTGTTGAAGTTTTTCTTTAGCACTTCAAATTGAGAATAGTCCTTTCCTAGTACTGACAGATTACCACTAGTTGTAACTTGGGTTAGGACAGACATTTAACATATTTCTATAGCACCTAAAGTGGATATTATCAGACCCTCTGATAAAGTGCAACTATAATCCACCTAGTGAGGGACACAGATAGGGATTATGAGATGCCATGCTTAGTAGCCTTGCTCTTTCAGAGCTGGGTAGGTACATAAGTTGCAGGTGGCAGTTGCTCTCCCCCCCCCCCATCAAATATTACCAGATGGCCTGGTAGAGCCAACTGAGCAGGTTACAAATAAGTCAGCTGCAACTTGCTGACCAGGCTCATAACAGTCATTTCAGACCAAGCCTTAAACAGATGCTGCTTTGGGAACAAGTTAGTTGGTTAGAGCAGAGGCCAGCTGCCCTTGCAGCATGGGTGCCAAAGACAGCACACAGACACGTTTGGACAAGCAAAGCATGAGACTAGTGAACAAAAGCCAGGACAGGTTGGGGGGAGGGGGGGGGGGGGGGGGCGCAGCAGTTCCCAACTCGGTTCCAAGAAGCTTGTGTTTTCCAAAGGAAAAAAAAAAACCCAAGTCTTCTCTCCATGAGGTGCTTCCTGGCTCCCACTGGGATTTAAATAGTACTGATTATTTTTTCTAAATTAGAGATCAATTCTGCTACACTGGCTTTAGATGGGTTCTGACATCAGGTTTAGACCAGAAAGGAGAAAGCAGGAGTCTCAAACTGAAAGCTTTCTCTCTGAAAAAAAAGTGTTTAGGAAACTTCTCATGTGTCTTTCACTCTGTTTACTGCCTTCAGATCACCCTTTTTTTGTAGCATTATTTCTGGTGCTTGCATTTCTTTTGTCTTGTGCTCTGAGCAGCCTCTTACCTGCTTACAAAGAGTCCTTCTCTTTCACGTAACTTCTTGCATCTCCTACCCCAGTAAATACTGGTCAGAGAATATGATTTGTAACACAGCACACACAGCCACTGGGTTTTAAGAATGAGAGCCTCTGAGAAAATTAAAGACACTTACACTTTCAAAAGCAAACATGACTCTAGAAGTGACTGATGTATGATGGCGAAAATATTTAAGACAAGAAAATAAGCAAGGAAGAGGGATACCACAGTTACGATCAGATTGCTAGGGATTGTCAAATGAAAGAATCTGGATAAAAGGAAAATGCATGAAGAGAGGAGTTCTGCATGTTTGGTAGCAGCAATTTCAGGAAAGAATATCTGTTAACACTGTTCCATCTCCAGATGCTGTAAAGGCGCATAAACAATGCTAAGAAAACACCCACAAGAAGATAATTCACTAGAAAAGAACAGATTGTAACTAAAACTTTGCTTGAAACAGGTTAGTCTGCAGCAGAGCATGCCTATCCGCTAGCCCTGCTCTACCTGTTCAAATTAAAGAGAGGATGGATTCATTGAACACTGCAGCGCAAAGGCATTGGCTAGAAGTACTGGCCTAGGAAGGACCACCTCTGACCCTGACGCCTGCACCAGTACATGAAGAGGTATAAGTTTCTTTTTTACACCAGATTTTACAGTATCTACCCCATTCAAGGATTTAGAAAGTAAAGTTCTTCCTCTTTTCTTTGTTCCCTGTAAAAATCTCTATTTTTAAGAGCCACTTATTTTAAAAGCAGCAGATGGTAATACCATATTCTCACTAAGATGAATTATGTCTGAGTAAAATAAAAGCAGCTGAGCTCAGTCTACAAGTATCCAGTAGGTGGTTAGCTATTTTGAAAAG
Organism: Phoenicopterus ruber ruber; assembly: GCA_009819775.1. Taxonomy (NCBI): domain Eukaryota; kingdom Metazoa; phylum Chordata; class Aves; order Phoenicopteriformes; family Phoenicopteridae; genus Phoenicopterus; species Phoenicopterus ruber. The sequence goes on from CM020221.1 coordinate 7,641,433, forward strand.
AACAAAGCTTGCTAGCACTTGGAAACTTTAAAAAAAAACCCTACTACCAAACCCCTAATTTGATCCTGTGTAAAATCCCATTCTTGTATACACCAAACTTTTTAATCTGCACTACTTTTTAATGGGACGGAGGACAAGCAAGTTAAGTGAAAGAGCAAGTTAAGTTTATCATTCCCTGCTGGGGTTTGGCTGTGCTCTAGTAGAAAACATGGTACTGAGCAGCAGCCATAGCACCAGAGGTAATACTGATGCAGCATCATGGAACTTTATTTAAAAGCAGTCTGCTCTTGGTTGAAATAAAGTAATTCCCCACCCCCCCAAGTTCTTAAAACATGAAGAAAGCTACTGCAAAATTGTGGAGCTTTTACAGATGCTCACTATTGCTATAAAAGCCCATAAAGTTAATGTTAAATTCAACATAGTGACATTATTTACTAGTAATAACAGCAAGTGGGCACTTAGTAACTTAATTTCTAAAGTATCTTAGCACTAAACGGACTACACATATAGTGGTGTGGAGAAAAACCCACTTACTACATTGACTTGTAGTCACTTCAGAAAAGGTACAATGTTTTCTATTTTCAGCTAATCATTCTCCATCTGCAGCTATGAAACATATGCTGGCTGTTGCCTGGTAGGTCCATATCTGATTGTTAGTTCAGTACAATTGTCTAAACATACTAAAAAATTATGAACCAGCGAAACCCTGCCAAGCACTACAATGTCCTCACCTGAAGGACAAAAGTAATGTAGTACTACAGCAATTTAATTCTCACAATACACAGCCAAAGCACTGTCAATAAATAGGGCTGTCAATTATTACTCACAGTGCAAGGAACCTCAAGTTTTCGCCAGTATAAAATAGTTTCAGGTGGCCAAAACTTGAGTATCACAAGCCTTCCACACACTTGGTCTAGGCAGCAGGGCAGTCACAAAGTGTAGATGAGGTATTTTTCCTTAAGGTAAGTTACATGCACCATTGATAACTTTGCACTGTATTTGAGAATGGAGCTATTAATGAGTCATGTCTTTGGGTGTGACATTCACCACCTTATCTGACCTCAGACACTGATGGACAGCATTATGTTCCTTTCTCTGTCCTGTTTGCTAGGAGTACTGCAATAGTTCATTCAGAGCTACGATGCTAGCTGTGTTACACCACCAGTCATAACAGTGCCTGGGTAAACAAGAAAGGTTGCAGACTTGTACTAAGTTATTGTTTAAAATGAAGCTTGCTTTAGAAATTTTAGTACCGAAATATCTTAGTTACAATAGGGTAAAGTGTTCACTGTATCACATGAAACTGAGGCAGACACCAGTACTTACATGAAGAATAGGGCTTTATCAGTATTGCAAGCAACAAAAATCTTGAGTTTGCCTAGCTGAAGTCATCTTCTCTGCACAAAGAACTTAAAAGTCTGTCCACTATGAAGAGACAAACTACATGTTAAGGTCCCTAGTATTTGCATAAACAAGATTAACTTCTGATTTTCAGAGCAGTTACTAGCAGGTTCCCCTCATTTTTCTACAGTGATGTAACCAGCTAGCACCAGCAATACTATGCCTTGGCCTGTAAAGCTCATGTCAAGTTACTACATTCAAAAGGTCCCTACTACATTAGGTCCCTAGTTTAATTTGTCTTGAAATTGCATCCTAATCACTGATGTTAATAGAAAGGAGTCAGCCATAGCAATCTCCTTCCCCTCTGCCTTCAATTAAGTAGTAACTTTCTGCATAAGCAATTTCAAAAAAATCCCTCCTCCTTGGCTCTCTGCTACTAAGCGATTCCATTAAGCTGACAGTATCCAGATACTTCTGGAGATTAAGAACCACCCTGCAGAGAATAATGCTAACACCCCAACTGGTATTTACATCTAAAAGGGCTACTCGTTAACAAAAACCAGGTCTAACACCAATACTTTCAGCCATTCATCAATAGACACAGTAAGCAGCAAGGGACAGGATGTCATCTCCACTGCTTTTGTTTCAAAGTCTCACTCTTCAGCTGCTGTAGGACAGGGCTCTTGCAAACCTCACTGTTTATGAGCAGTTCATTTTGTTCCTTTCACATGCCTGATTCAGAAACTTAAATATCTTCCTTACTATTCCACACTTTGCTGCAAGCTTTGGCCCCTAACTAGCAAATAAGGGAGCACCATGGTGCTTAGGTCCAATAAAACCTAAGACAGATACATCAATAGGGACAGGGTGCACATCTGAAAGCCAAGAATAGAGGTAGCAAGTGGAAATCTAACATACCTCAATTATTAGTATATACCTTTGAATTTTGTTTGAACTTTTTACAATACTCTCACCTATAAAGTTAAATGCTGAGGAGCTTTAGAAAGCTCCTGCTTTAATCATAGGAGAGTCTATAGACATGTAGCATCTCAGTCTATGCTTACAATTCCTAGCAGTCGTGTTAAGTCAACATTTACTTGACTATTCCTATATGAAGACAGACTAGTTTTCAAATTCAGGCATAATCCAGGGGAGTCTACCTGTAATAAGAATCAGAGGAGAACTGTATTACTATTAGCAGGTGGAAGGGGCCCTGTTAAGCAGTTACACATTGGCATATCGAGAGTCCACATAAAATTTAAGATATCATACCTTAACTGGTCCAGGAGCTGGAACTATGCCAATTCACAAGTTAACATGCTGATGTCTAGGTAAATTCTCAGGCCTTCAGGATAACAGAAAAGCACACAGAGCGAGGATTTTTCCAAATACCTTCAAAACTCAAATGAGTTTTGCCATCTACTTGGCTTAAATAGTAGCCTGCAATTCTTTAGTTCAAAATCTCATTTACATGTCCTTTGGCACATTGATTGCCATGCTCAAGTAAAATTTTAAACTGACATTACACTGAAACTCCTCAAACTTCAGATGAACATCCTATCATATCTTCCTATGATATCAAGAACAGTAGTTTAGGTTACTTGCCTTTTTTTTTTTTAAGACAAGTGGTACCTTACCAGCACATTCCGAAGAAGAGAGTCCTTTTGTAGAGCACCCACAGTCTGGAAATAAGTTGAGTCCTTCACTAGATTTAAAGCTTTATTTATAGAAAGTTCACTGCATTAATGGCAGCAATATTTGCATTGTATTTAAACTCAGCACTAATAGGTTAATATTTACACTTAGAAAACACTTAAACCAAAACACTAAAAACACAGCCACAGTTTTAGAGCAGAGAGACAGACATACAAGTTACAGACAGACTTAATAGTAAAAGTAATCACAATTATTTTACTCTGGTTGATTTAGTCCAAAGGTCTGTTATTTCTTAATAAGATTAGCAGGAAGAGTGGATTTGTCCAAGTCATCAAAATATGGATGGTTCAAGGCCATTTTGCCAGAAATTCTTTTTGCAGGATCATAAATTAACATTTTCTGGAAGAAAAAAGGAAACACATTTACTCCTTCATGAAATGGGAACTAAAATCATGTTAAATAGGTAGATATTTAACCACAGTAATAATCAAGTAACTCTAAAGATTAAGTTTCCCCCCCTGTGTTCCATGATTTCTCATAGACAGAGTGGTCATTTCCACCTACAAGTCAGTAGTAATGCATAACATTTCAGAGTGAAGAAACATTTATTCTCCTATGCAAAAACCAAGCCCATGCATGTATCAGGGTACCACATGCACTGAATTAAATCCAGAACCAGGCATCAAGTGGCAATGATTAGTCTCAGCTTCTCAACTAAGGCAAATAAATAAGCATTTTGGGCTTTAACAGCCTAAAGCTTACAAGGACAAGTGGTCCTACACTTCTTTTGTTGAGCTGACATTGAAAAAACAGATGTCAAATTGCTTCTACTCATCTTGGTGTGGTGGTTTACAGGTGAGAGTGATCACTCAGTTACAGAATCCAAACAGGAAAGCAGGTAGAACTGAAGAAACCCAGAGTTTGAAAACTTGAATTTCTCTGGAATAAGTTACTTCAGTTGAAGACCTCAATAAGTTGATGAGAGCAAATAGAGAGGATACCATAGCCACTAAAATACCCCCCAGAACTTTCTACAACAGGCAAGAGATTTGTTTTGCTAGCAGTTTAAAAAAAAAGCATATACAGTTTATATTATACAGCCAGGGGCCAAAAAGAGGAAAGGAATGGAGCATTTAGCAGTTTTCTATTAGACCTAGAACTGGCAAAGTCTCTGCGAAGTCTTTTTGCTTTTATTTCTCCTTAAAGTACATTCCAAATTCAAGTAATCAGGATTCTACCAGCTGCTTCTTCCCCATCCACACAACAAATTTATCTTACAGAAAAAAAAGCTTAACCAGCATTAGTCTGCCCAGTATTCAGTCTTGACATTTAACTATCTTTAGATTTCATCCTACAGGGAGTCTTCCAAGTTGATTTAAACCACCAAATTTGCATTTATATTCTCTGAACTCCTGCCAAATGCAATGCTATCTCTAGATTTAACCTTGTATGTCCAACTTTAACTTAAGTGACAGGTTCCCATTAGCTATACCCCAGAACAACAGTATCCTATAGCTAATACTGATATCAAAGGTTCTCTTAAAATTGACTTGAACAAAAAAAGGGCAAATTTCCCTGAAAAAGGGATACTGTGCCATTGAGACTGCAGCACTTCAGCTGCTAGATTAAGTGACCATTTCTTCTCTCAGCAACCTGGAACATAGCTTTTTCCTGAAACTTAGTGTCTGATAGACCAAAGCTTTTGATGACGGCCATTAAGTGCTTTGAAATGCTGGCCACAGAAGTCATTTAGCTTATGAAGGTCTTAAGTTTACAACCTCACTCAAGCAATTGGTCTTAACACAAAAATACGTAACCCCTTTTCAAATATAGCTATTTTACATACTATTCCATCTGCAGTAGTCTGTAGGAGAAATTAACATTTTCATTGACACATCTGACCTTGTGCTCTAAAAGAAAATACACAGTTTTGTTGCCTTTAAAGTTATATTACTGCTTCAGGCTTGAAAGTGCCATAGGAAACTTAAATGGATTCCAGATGCCTAAGAATTCAGCCATACTACTGTCACCAGGCAATAATAGGAAGCTAAAATTTCAACATTTAAGGCAAAATATACAAGATTTTACAGAATTTAATATGCTCAGAGATGGTATTGTGTTAACACCATTTGAGGAACTAGTAATTTTTTTGCCGTTATTGGCACCAGCCCAGAACATTGGTTTTACACAATGAAGCCACAACTATGCTCAGATGAGTACTTAGCAGGCCAGTTACATGCCTGTATCAATAGCATTCACTTACCCGTTCAATTGATTTTGGTTTGAAAACATAGTCAGTAACAATTCTACTTCAAACTGATTTAATAATGATGCTGTCAGTGGACACAGAGGAATTATTCCCAGCTTAAGTCAGTTACCTCTGTAAAACAATGCTGCTATAAAGGTTCGGAGAGCAATCCAAAACAACTGCGTGTTTAACAAATGTTGTTCAGGTTGTCAGTCTGAACTACAGCTCTGTTCTCACAAAGAATTGTGAGAAATCGCAGTCATTTAAGCTTCTTGGGTAACACCGCTTCAGAGTATTTTGCCATAGCCTTACCAATATAGGTAATAAGCTACTTTGTTTGTGACTGCTTAAAAACACGAGCCAGCTACACAGGTAATTGCTATACAACATTCTCCTTGTACCAAGACAATTCTGAAGCTTCAGCTTATCTTAAGACACAGAGCACCCACCCCACACCCCCAGATCCAAGTCTGCACTGTATAAATGCAGCTTCAGGATAAGTCACCAGGTACATTCTTATACTTGGGTACATCCAAGATCACACCTAAAATGTGATCTAAATTAGTCCACAGTGGCAGCACATGAGCTGGAAGAGCACTAAATGGAAAAGCCTGATGAAGAACTTGTCAAATGAAAGCTTAGTGTGGTAGTTCAACTGCATGGCCACAGAACTAAAGTGAAACACTAGACAAAATATACTAATTAAAAGTTAACTGACTACCACCAAAAAGCTGTAACTCAAAATTTAAAGCCAACTGAGACAGACACTACAGACTGACTTAAATCAAGACCCTGGTTTCACAGCTAATCAAAAAATTCAGCTGTTTCCATCATTGTTTATTCAGTTAAGACCACCATGAAAGGTTAACCAAGATGAGCCCACCAAGATTAGTCCACATGCTACCATAAAAGAAAACACATTTCCAACTGGCTCAGCAGTCATACAGCCACATCATAATTAGTGCTGGTGACAGCTACAGTTTGTAGTAGTTTGACAGGAAAGTGACAGCTACAGTTTGTGGGCAGGAGCCTTCACTTAGACCTGTTTGTAAAAGCTCATCCTCATTTTCAAGTTGTACCTCGCTTATTAGTACAAAAAAAGCTGAGGCATAATTGCTTAATGAAAAGAAAAGTAGTCTAGTCATGGATTATTTATGAAAGTGAGTGAGAACTGACACAGGGTTCTACAAGAACAGCAGCCCATACCACTGCTGATAGTTTGAAGATCTCCATATCTTCATTCTAGCCAAGACTGATTAGTATAGCTTTATGTATTCTAGAGTATTTGAAACAACCTGTTCAGTTTCTTAATCAGCACCTTAAGACAGACTACTTACAGACAGCAGATCGAGTCCATCTTCATCTAAGTTTTTGACATGCGTTCCCAGGCTGCCAGGTTTCCATTTTGGGAATGTGTTTTTGTAGTCTTGCAGGGATTCCACTTCAGGCCATACTTCATTGTTGGGGGTACCTAAAGCTCTATGCAAGCATAAGCAAAATGCTGAGCAGTTTAGTCTGAAATCTGTATGCACTACTATGGTTTTAGTAAGTGCACAGCACTGTTGTGCAATGCTGCACAAACAGCAAGGAAAGGTTCAGCCTCACATACCTGAAGATTCTGAAGAGCTGGTCAATCTCTGAGTCCCCATGGAAAAGCGGCTTTTTAGTTGCCAGCTCAGCAAATATGGTACCTATGCTCCATATATCCACAGGAGTAGAGTAACGAGCAGATCCTAGCAACACCTCTGGAGACCTGTACCACAGTGTCACTACCTATTGAACAAGGAGATTTTTTTATAAGTTACTAGTATCAGGTCCTCTAATTGACTGCAAGCACAATGGCTCATTCATTACTAAGCAGCATTCACAGTTTTGTGGTTAAAATAATAGCCAGTGCTAGACATTTCAGTGAAAATACTAGTTTCAACCTTCATTTACAGATAAGCATAACAAACTCCATTGCAGTAGTCTCTACTGCAAGCAAAGCAGTTGCCTACACTACTTCCCAAAGAGCAGGAAGCCTTTAGCACCTAGCCACTAAAACCCTCAAACTTGAGTACTTTGTGAAGCAAAAATGCCCTTACAAGACAGCGAGCAACAAGTCCTGGCCCATCCGATTCATTCTCAAGGTAATAGTGGGATTCATAAGATGCTTTGAAACCTTAGAGTAAAGCCACAGTCAGGGAGATGGAAAGCCATTGAATAAAACAAAACTGAAATTTAACTTTGATTCTGTTAGTTTATGACTCCAAAAGCTCCGTGACTCTTTTTTAGCTGTTTCATATTCTGTTATTACCAGGAAGCTAGTAAGCACTGTCCAAATCACCAAGAGGATGGTCCAACTCACTCACTTCATGAGTGTATACCCGCACTGGAATCCCAAAGGCTCGAGCCAATCCAAAGTCCGCCAGTTTAATCACTCCCTTGTCATCTATTAAGAGATTCTGAGGTTTTAAGTCTCTGTGCAGAACTCTTCTTGAATGGCAGAAGACAATACCTTGTAAGATTTGATACAAGTAACTCTGTAGAAAGGATGAAGTGGGAGGAAAAAAAAAAAAGAGTAACCTTTAGTAGAAGTTAGTGTTCTGCAACATAAAGCTGTTCCCTTACATTAGTTCTCCCCATAGTAGTAGGAAATGGAGATCCAAAGCATTACAGATAGAGTTAATATCAATCATAAAGCCACACAAATTAATTCTTTATTTAAGCTTAGTTTAAGGCAGTTTAATTTCAGTAATTAAAAGAATTTGAAGTGGCATTTGAGAGCAAAACTCACATTCATCTTATTATCCACAGCTGCTTCTTTAACCTTTCATTTCTCCTCAAGGAGTTAATTATACTGAAAATAAGAGCTGCTTATAGCTTTGTAGGTCATCTTTAGATTAATTTCTCTTATATTAAGAAATTGTCCTCATTACCTTAACACGTGAACGATCCAAATACTGGCCAGATGGAATAGTATCCAAGTATTTCTTGAGATCCATGGAAAGGAATTCAAAGACAAGGTACAGTCTTGAATCCTGCATAAGAACATCCTGAAGACTAAAAATTGAGTATACAATCAACTCCATTGCAAAATGCACGGACTCACAGTTACATTTCCCCTCTCAACAGGGATACAAGCTGACATTTCCAGGTTCCTGGTACGAAAGCCTTAAAAAGCTTTCAGTCTTCAAAGATTAACAGACTTTGAGTTACACCGTCATCTGGAAAATCAAGTATATCTGAAATGGTGTCAGACTGCGATAAACCCCCTGTTATGCCTCCTCTTAAACTTATGTTCCCTCATGCCTAGTATCAGGCACAGGAAGTCTGAGGAAAAAATATTGTTGCCTTTAAAAAAAAAAAGTCTGTGGGTGTTGGTGCCTAGCTTCCGTTTGAAGCTGGCTTATTACAGCAGAGCCTGAATTACTAGGAGGGTTTAAGGGAACATTATAATAGGAACATAGTAGACAGAGCAGGATTTGTACAGGTTTAAGTATCCCCTTCATCCTTAATAGATAATAAGGGTTCCTAAACCCAAGCATACATACATTGGGACACTACATGGCTGGAACTCAGCCAGTTTTAAGGTACATTAGAGATAAAGTATTTTGCTGCATCAAAGAGCAAGTAAATATTTTGTAGGGAAGACAATAGCTGCGATCAATTCTACATGTCAAGTAGTCACTGATGGAAGTTTCACTCATAGCTCAGATGTGCCAGCTGTGACAGCATTGTAACACATGTACATCTCTGCTACCAAACAGCAAGGAAGTGATAGATGACAGAGGCTCACCTAAGAACACTGAGGTCAAATGGTCTATTCCAAGGTGGCAAGTAAAATTCTGAGACTGACTAAAGTAACAGCTTCAACCAGTTTTCATAAGGTACACTGTCTCCATCTGACAATAACCACTCTGAGGATAATTTACATAAATTCAAAATCAACAGAAGTGTTAGATTCCTAGAATGGGAAGAGGCAGCATGAGGAAGTCTTAATTAGAAAACTGGCATAAACACAAGATTTGGGACTATAGCTATTTGCTGCAAAGCAGACACTGTATTAAGCAGAGTAACTCTCACCTCACTAGAATGGATAAAAAAATAATTTTTTTTTATCTGAAGGGACCTAGTGCCCTTCAAAGAGTTCAGCCAAATACCAGTATATGCATACCAGACTATATTGGGATGATGCAGCTCTTTTAATAAAGAAATTTCTCGGATAGCAGTACTTGGAACACCTTCCTCCTCACTTTCTAGACGTATTTTCTTCATTGCAACCACTTGGCCTGTGGTTTTGTGCCGACCTTTATACACAACACCATAGGTACCTGAACAAAAAGACAGTGAAATGCATATAGGAAATACCAGCTTCAGGTACAGATAAGTCATTGCAAATAAGAATTGCTAACATAGGCAAGAGTCCTTGCAATCAACTATTTTTTGTTTAAGTATTTGACTTGATTACAAACAACTACTTGGTTTTGGCAGTGTAACCATGCAATAGTTTTGTTTGTTTAAAGCATGCCACCCATAAACAGTATCATCTGTTAGGACAGGGTACTTAGTAGCCCAAGTGTGAAGCTTGACTATTTGGAAGATGTAGTTGTGAAATCAGATACTATTTGAGTTTCAGGTTGATTAACTTTCAGGCAAGATCACTATACCTCTTCTTCCCCTCGGGGTTATGATTTTGCCATTGATACATCATATTAAAAGGCTAAAGGTTTAGCTGCAAAGAAGTAGTGCTCCCTCTGCAATCAGAGATCCATCCATCTGTTGGTCAGATCTATAGAAATACCTCTAGCACAATCCTCCGTGCAGGAGAGAGGGTAGTGCTGTGGGTCTCAGCAGAAGCTAAAATTGGAACCAGTAGTAAATCTCAAATCAATAATCATCTATTTTAATCATCAGTGTTCACAGAAGTAGAACCCTTACACCAAGACAGCTGAAATACTCTCTTTTCACCCTTCTTGAAGCATTAATCCCTCAGATTAAGCTCAAACAAACTACTTTCAGGAAGAAAGATTCATGAACAAGGCTTCAGTTACTAAGCTTTGTTGTAAGATCCAAGCCCATACATTTTGCGATTACCTTAGAGAATGCCTTCTCAGAGTAACATACTGCAAATTCTCAAGTCTACATAATACTAAAGCATTATAAAACACACTGACTTCTACATTTAACATAGACTGGATTTCCAGTGAAAGGGGGGTCGTGACTAACATCTTCTTAGTGCCTTATAGTAAATTAATTGTTAAAATTCACTTCTTCACAGAGGTTTACAATCTGCTCTTTCCCTCGACAAGTGTAGTGACCGGATATAATCTGAGCAGAACAATCCACTACTCCCTACCAGCAGCTTCAAGCAAAATAAGTATAACACACAGTACAGCTTTGGGAGCAGCTGGGACACAAGTTCATACACAAAGGAATGGAGGAGCTTCCTAAATTGAAAAGCTGGTTTCAGGCCTCAGAACACTCCCCCACCCTGGGAGGAAAATTACACCGTTAGCCATCAATGTGAAGGCAGATGCTTCTCAACACTGATCAGTTGTTTCAAATAGACCATGTCATCTTCAAAAGAAGGGCAGTCTGAAAGCTTTTACATATAGAGATAATTACCACAGTTAACCACAGGCTTATTTTGCCAGTTAGTTGAATCTCAGTAGTCCCTCTAATAGCCAGAGGGCACAGAGCTTCTATGACACTTGATAACTCAAACCGTGGAGCATTGCAGGCTCATGGTTCTCCATACTTACCTTCCCCAATCTTCTCTATTTTTGTGTAATCGTCCATTGTTATGGTTATCCCTGAAATAAACAGAAAAAAACACATCAGGGTGAACAGTTGCTGTCCTGAACACAGCCAAGTCACTGAAATTATGCCAGGTCTTTGGAAGCTAGTTCTGTCTTATATAATTAGGATGCAACATGGAACACTTAGCATTCTCAACAAAACCACGGGTTTTTATTCAGGGTTCCAAGTAGAAAAACTACCTCTCAAAGTATGATTAGGCATCAGCTCAAAGGAGAGAGATGCTTTTGTGAAGAAAGCTCCTCCAAGCAACTGAAAGAGCACACCCTACTCAGTTTTATGTAGTTACTCATTAGCAGGAACCCTACTATCTAAAATCACAAGGTTTGATGTTAGCAATATAAGGGAACACCAGCCCCGTGTCACACGGCACAGTCTTCAGAGCTACAAATCCAAACTACATTAACAGGCACAAGGTACCAGGAGGCGTTAGGGCCTGGCACTTCACACCTTCCGTGCTGCTCTTGACCTCCTGCATTGAGCGCAGCTGAACTTTAACACCAGTTTCGGAAGCGTTACGAGGTAATGAGCGAATTCGTAGTTACCTACGGCTCCAGAGGAGGTTTCCGAGTTCAGGCAGTCGCTAAGCCAGCGCGGAAGGGCAGCGAGCGCTCGCCCCTAGCCCGCTAACCGCGCAACCGAGGGCCGGAGCACGCTTCCCTTTCGGTCTAGCGCCTGCCCCGCTGTCACAGGTCGCATCACCTAGAAACCGCCCGCGGTACGGGGCCCAGCCACGGGAGAAGCCCCGAGTACCCGCTCTTGGAGCCGGCGCCCTGCCCACCTCCCTCCCTCTCCAGGTCTCAAGGGCGACGTTGCCCCGATCAGGAGGGGACGGGGGGCCGCGGCGTGCCCCAGCACACTGCCCCGCTGGGCAGCGGGACCCCCTCCACCGCCAGAGCGAGGGCTGAGCGCGGCAGCCGCGGAGAAAGGCCCGACGCCGCGCCAGCCTGTCGGCCGCGGAGCGGCGGGCTCAGCCTGCGACCCAGCGCGAGAGGGGAAGAACCACCACCTCCCCCCGCAGCCGTTACGCGGCCGCGCACACCAACGGCCGCGAAAGAGCGGCTCCCCAGCCCCTCCGCGGGGCCAGCGCCGGCCTGCCCGGGCCGAAGTCCCCACGCCTTCCCGTCAGCGCTCCGCCGTTCCCGGCTCCCCCTCACCTGAGCCGCCGCCGCTGCCGAGCCCGCTCCCCGCCGCAAGGACGTCCCCGGGCTTGCTCAGGGGCGGGCACAGCGCATTCGAACTAGCCGCGCGCTGCCGCCGCCGCGCTCCGCCAATGGCGCCGCGCTGAGATGATTCAAAGCAGCCAATCAGCGCGCACTACTGCGGCGGCGCCAAAGCGAGGCCGAAAGGCGGCTTCTGCCTCTGCGGTAGAACCGGTGCGGCCGGGCGCGGCAAGCTGAGGACGTGCCGGGCGTCCCCTTGGTTCGCGGCCGGTGCGGGAGGAGGCAGGACTCGTGGCGCGGGCGGGTGGTTCCCCGTAGTTTAAAAACTTTTTGCCCGAATGGTGAGATACGAGGGCACCCGCGCGGGGGGTAAACTGGGACGGCGCTAGTGGGTAAACTGGTCGCTGCTCAAATAACACATTAGGCTGGTTGTACGGTATGGGGAATATAATCATATTTGGATCAAGCTAGGCTTGTGGCTGCAGCTGCTCCTTTTAATCAAGCAAGTCTTTTAGACTTAGATGCCGCGGCCAGCCAAAACATAAATTCATTATTTCAGCAGGGGTGCTGATCTGTGAAGTACTGCTGTGACTTTGGAAGCTGGTTTTAAAGTACACACATTAATAAAAGGTCATTGGGTAATTTAATTCCCCAGAAGCCGGGACATATGTCTGTAGGCAAATTAAAGGTCTGTATCACTGCTCCCAGATGAAGAACAATTCGCCCCTATGCTGTCACAGCTTCCGAAAGAAGGGTCAGGGACGCAACTGGAGAGGCACCTGCGGGCTTTGCTCAGGGAGTGCTCTGGCAGTTGCAACCTCACTCCATCGGTACCCAGGGGAGTAGTAATGCAATACACTTATATAAAAAGAAAGTCTGGGAAAATACTATTCCGAACATTGCAAAATTGTGTTACTTAGGAACTTCAGTGCTAAATAGATTTGCAAAGCAAATGTGTTTCTAATTTTATGGGTCTTTTCCCTACAGGATAGTTTCACTGTGGATTCTGTGATGCTGCTGACCCACCCTGGCACCCATTTCTCATCGGCACCAACAGTCCTGGGCCCACATGCTCCTCTGGAAACCTCCAGTCCCTGCAGGAGTGAGATACAAGCACCACTCTACATTGTTGAAGTAACTGCATTTTTTAATTACTTCATTGTACTGGTTTACAACATCCTTGAAGAACAGCATTGCTGCTCCTCTTAAATGTAATCAGGGCAGGCTGCTGTATACAAAAACGTACAGCTTCTCCCCTAACAGCATTTCTTTGGGAGGGTGATTCCAGCAGGCAGGACTGCTTATGGTGCACTTCCTTCTTCTTTTCCTTAGCCCATGGCAAAGGCAAGAGGCAGCTCCTCCAGCTCCTCCCCCCAACACACATACGTTTCAGGGGTAAAAATCCTCCACTTTCCCCTCCCTCCGCGGAATTTTTGCAGCACACGGTGCGCATGCTCCCAGGTTTCTGTTTACCTCAAATCATGTATTCTCAGCACTTGCTGGAGATTTACCTGCCTAGAACAAGGCTTTTGTATCTCTGGGAAATCCCAGATGGAAATACGGCCTCACGTCTTGTGCAATTCATAGGAAAATTCCTATGCACCGCCGCAGAGAAACTTCCCTATGTGTGTAACACGTCCCAGACAGCCAGGACAGCCCGTGGACGGGCTCAGTAGTGCCCGTGGATGGGCTGCAGAGCTCAGGCAAGGCGTGTGTGACGTCCCTCGGGCCTGACACGGCACGGCAGCACCGTCAGGCTGGACAGCTTGGGGGGGATTGCTTCCTATCGCCGGCACAGGACCAGAGCTGCTGCTGCTGGCTCTGCTGGACTAAGCCTTGAACAGAGACCTTAGGAAGGTGGCCAAAGTCCACCTTTTCCTGCAGATAAAAAGAAAACACGTCCGGGAAATCCCAGACATACAGTAACCTTGGTTAACTTTGAGGGGGGGTTAGCAGTATCATGAACACTTAGTACTATAAATTAATATGTTAAAATATATACAGATTATATTTATATATAAAATATACTGTGTCTGAAAGTACTGAATACACTGATCTGAATTTTCCCCTTGACTGGTGCCTGAGATGACAAGTTTAACCTTTTCTGATACCTTTAGAAAAAACCTAGAAGGTGGATGGCTTTGAGATCTGTCTGATTACCGTTGCACTTGAAGCCCAGCATAACTGTCCCTGCCTTCGCGCCTGCTCTTGTGACTCTTCCTCAGTGCACAAATTGCGCTGGCTTAATCACAGGTAAGCAGCTCAGGGAAATGATTTTGCCATGGTGTCCGTGTTTGGTGGACTAGCAGCTGTGTACCAGCACCTTATAGCAACGGAGAATGCCGTTGAGTGCAGCGGTTTCCTTCAAGAACAGCGGAGGTTGCTTCGCCCTTAGCGTGTGCTAAGAGTCCTCAGTGGCTGCGAGGACTGAAAGCAGCGTATACCAATTTCAGCTTGTTCCTGTCACTTCAAAGCGCAGCTGTGCACAGCGTAACTCCGCGTGCACCGACAGAGGTGCTACGTGCTCCATGCCCGCACTCTCCACGCTCGCTCTCTCTGTCCCTCTCCGTATAACAGTAAGCCCTAGCTAGCTTGCTTATAAGGCAGACTACATGTAAGTATAGACCTGTCATGGCATTAGTTTGCCAAATATCAGTCTGACAGTTCTGCTTACCTAGTGTTTTCCTCCCTCTCGCTGTTGTCTGTGTATCCTTAGGATATAAATGTCTCCTTTCTGACGGGGTAGTGCTTATCTCGGGTCGATCGTTGCTGTAGACATGGCAGTAGCTAATGATACTGCTTGAGACGAGTGATACAACTACATTTGTATTGACTTTGTGTTGGAAGGGATTTACTGTTCTGCTTGAAGGAATAGTAGCAGTGAGCCTGCTGACAACTGAGTCACAGATGGACAGAGACATACAGATGTGGGAATCCCTAGGACTGCTGCTCCCCTTTACAGCAAAACATGGATCCAAGTGCAAAACCGAGGGAAAACTCAAAGGCAAACAGCAAAGGAATCTATGTCTACCTTGACAATACGACGTTAATTACCATTTTATTTATATAAATGGGCAAAGGGCACATATATTAAAACCTCTTTGGCATCCAAAACTTCCACTTGCTTGAACTGCAGTGCTATTTGTGCAAGGCATATAGGATCAGACCTACAATGCCAAGCTCGGATTATAGTATTACAGTTGTATTCATGGCTAAGAACCCAGTGTAATACTTTGAACAACTCCTCCTATGCTGCATAGAGGGCAGCTGCCAGAGTCAATATCGTCTTGTCTTTCATATATTAATCATATTCTCCTCAGCAATAACATCACTGTAAGGAAGAGAGAAAGTGTATTCTGTCTTTTACATAATGATGTGATTAAAAAAGGTCAGCTGGTTTGTGAATACGAATGAGGGTATCTAAAATAGGCTGTGTTCACTGTACTCAGCAGCAGATAAATACATACATTGATTGGCTTCTTTTGAGATTTATTAAAAACAAAAGATTATTTTGTTAGTATGACAATGCAAAAGTACAGCAGGAGAGATTTAGTAGCATTTAGGAAAGCAAGATAATATTAGAGGGGTGATATCTCTTCAATGCATAGCTCAGGTGATGCATTTAACCTGTTAAATGCCTCTTGCTATGCAAGACAGTTCCCACTATTGAGAAACATGGAGAATTCCTCTGCTGCCCTTATCCTGCATTAGCATTTTGACAGGATGCCAGAAAGCAAAAAGCTCCTGAGAACTGTTTGAAAATAAAGAAAAAGGATGGAAGCTGCTAAGAAAAAAGAATTAAATTGCCACTGTCTCCTGAAAGCATGAATATAAATATTTAAAATACATTTAAAGAACTTGAATTTAGGTTCAAATTATTTTTAAGTATCATTTTTTTGTGGTATAGTATGTAGCATGCGCTAAACCACTTTATGTAAAAAACCAACACAGTGATATGATTACAGTAATGAAAATATCATAAACCATCCCTTCATTTCAAATAATGAAATTATAGATAGAAGAAAGTGTCAGTGTGGTGGTTATTCATGGGCTTGCATCTTCCTGGAGGAAACCTTGGCTGAATTTGAAATTGAGGGCAGTTTTACCGTGAACTTGGCAGCAGCACAGGAAGAGGAGCGAGCGGAGAGCGCGGTGCGCAGGGAGCGTGCGGGAGGGAGCAGAGGGCTGCGCGCCTCCCCGGCGAGCGCACTGGGGTTCGCCTCCAGAGCCTGGAACACGGGCCATCCCTGGGTGTAACATCTGAAACCTTCCCTCGGCTCTGCCTTGGCCCAACTCTTGTCCCACAGTCGGGAATGCTTTACTGCCACTGGAGCTCTTCCTTTATGGTGGGCCACGCAGCTGGTTATGTACAAACCTCTAGAGAAATACCTACAAACATCCAACCTGGATTTTATTTTAATAAATATAATTAATGGAGGAAGGTGAACAGGGCATATGTACCAAGCCAGGGGATGAAAAAAAAAGAAAAAGGAAAAAAAAAAAAAAAAAAGCCTTTTGTTTCTCCAGAGCATCTGGGCAAAAGTCCAGGCTCCACCGAAGTCACTGGCTAGACTCCCGCTAACTTCAGTTGGGCAAAGCTTTCACTCCTGACCCCTGTCAAACACCGCCTTAGGAAAAGGTAGCTGCTTCCTGATTTTACTTCTTGTGTTTCACCTGGCTTACAAGCCAAGAAGAAAAACGTCAGAGCCCAATAATCTGCTTTTTAGTTGCTGTTTGGATGTACAAGAGCAAGAAGGGTGCGTTCAGAGTTACATTTGGAGCTCAGCTCTCAGGCCGCTGCAGGCGAGCAGTCCCCATAGCTGGAGGAGACTGGTTTTGAGGTCAGTGGGGAGAGCGGGTTAGCAGAGCCCCCCAGCTGAACAAGGCACTCTCAAGCCCCATTCCCTTAGGCTTTGTCTAAATTTAAGGTCCTGTCACTATAGCCGTAGCAATGTAACTCTATCAGCAACTTTCCCAGGTAGAGACAATTACACTTGCTAAAAATCTGTTAGCTGGTATAGCTATTTCATTTCAACAAATAATACTTTTTTCCAATTACCGCAGGCTCAGGCTTTCTCTGCACTCCTTATCTGTTTATCCTTTTTTATCTTACGAAAAGCACCTGCTATTCTGCTCTATCAGATCAAATGCACTGCAACAGCACATTTAAATTCCAAACCTCCGTTGGGGAAGCCTGACCTGAAACCTCTCCTGAAGTAAGGGAAGTTAACTTTTTCTTCCCTCCAGGTATCATTCCAGCTGCCAAAAAAGACGGTGTGCTCTTCCAGAGGAGAGTGTAGATGAGACAAGTGAGGTATGTAAGCCTGTGGAAATGGACTCCAGGTTTACAGGTACGTATCACACTCAGATTGGTTTAAACATTTCTCCTTGTACCAGTTGTGAGTAGAATTATAAAACTCTTACAGTAAAAGTGGGGTTTTTTTTCCTTAAGGTGTTACTTACTTTTACAATCTGCACATTCCATTTGTATGGAATATAATTTATAATTTTCCTTTCCAAAGAGCGATGGAAGGTTGTATGCAGTGATGGCGTGGTATGCAACCTGTATCAAAATAGCGTGTGGCCCAGCCACGGAGCTGCTAACTGCCCCTGCCAGCAATAGTACTGCTCATTGGTAAATGTGACCGGCCTCGCTTTGTGCTGTTAGCCACCAGGCAGGTTGTGATCCTTGTTTTTCCATCTCCTCTGGCTCCTGGGTTCCCTGAGTGGGCTGAGGAAATGAGTCACGTCCAAAATAAGTGGGATAAAGACATTCCGGGGAATTAACTTCTCCATATGAGACACAGCCAGGGTCTGGTTAAATAGTTCTATTTGGCTCTATATACACAGAAAAAAAAGTACACACTTTATAGAGTGACAAGCAGTTACACAGTATCACAAAGATGTATAAACACCTCTAGTGCCTTTGTACAGCTGGGTATTCACTTTGTAAATTGCACCTCCAGCATGAAGGCCCATGGTAGTAGAAAGTAACTGGGTTGGGCTGCTATCAGCAGTATTTCTAGGTAAATTACTACTTAATAACATTTGTTGTGTTTAACCGCTGCTAATTGTTAAATCAAGTTTGAATGAAAACAGGAAAATAGGTTGGTGTACCAGAACAGGCTTTTGAGAAGGGAGGAAAAGTAGGACGATGGGATAAAGTCATTTAAGTCAGAACTAAAATAATCTCAATTGCTTTTACAATACTTTCACAATTTCAAGTCCTGTGATAAAAGACACTTTAAGATTGATTAAAATATTTTATTACACACTTTAAGAGTGTAAATACTAAGGAAAAGGACAAGCAGAACTGCTGGTTTGCTCAATGCAGCTCACGTGTGAGGCTTGCATAGCCCTTAGCTTTGGCTGCGGGAAGAACCCCAGGCTGACCCCGGCTCAAGCGCGTTATGAGCGAGCATCAGCGAATCATCATCCATAGGGGCAGCTCCGGTTGCGCTCGGTGTGTGAGGTATTCTCCACTTGCTTTCCACGTGTGAGTGACTTTGAATTTGCATTGTAGTAAATATACTACACCTGTAGTACTCATTACGGAAAACCAGCGGCTACTCTTTAATTGTGGTAAGGAATTCATTAGTGCCAAGCTAAAGGATTTAGCTGGCTTTTTAATTTTGTGTAACAAACTTCAGCTGGGCTCCCCAGACCGCATCCTCCGGAGTGATCTGCAGGTAGAAGGGAGCAGCCGGCACCGGCCTGCCCTCGGGGCTAGCGCTGACAGCCGGAGGCCGCCGTCCCAGGTGAGCCGCGGTGCAGGTGCGGGCGGCCCGGCCGTGGCCGGGGGGCTCCGGCAGGGCGCAGGTGCTCCCCGGCTCTATAAAGTCCTCCGGCAGGAGCCGCCCTCCTGGTTTCCCCGCGGAGGAGACCTCGGGGCGCTGCCCCCGCCGTACGGCACCTCGTGGCGGACGCTCGTGGGCGCGGGCAGCGCCCGGCCGCCCCCGCCGTCGGGGGCCGCAGCCGCCAGGCCGCGCCCCGCTGCCCAGCGACGGGGCGGGACGGCGGCGGCCCCCGGAGCGGGCGGCCGGGAGCCGAGCGCGCCCGCCCCTCCTCTCCCTCCCTGCCTGCCGCGGGAGGAGAGGCACCGGCGGGGCCCGGCTCCACCTGAGGGGGCGGTGGCGGCGAGGGGCAGGCCCGCCCGCCGGTGGGGGTGAGCCTGGGACGGCTCTGCCCCCGCGCTGGGCGAGGTGAGGAGAGGTGCCTGGGAGCGCTGCAACATGGCCTCCTCCTCCTCCCGTCCCGCGGGACGGGGCGGCAGAGACCAGGTGAGCGCGCAGCCCTCGGTCCCGCACCGCTGCCGTCGGGCGGGGTGAGGGCAGGGGCACCGGCGGCTCCTTCTGCTTTTCGCCCTTTTTCCTCCCTCCTTCCATCCCTCCGCCTCCTCGCCGTTCCCGGGCAGAGCGGGGCCAGCGGACGCCGGGCTGCGAGCGGCGACACCGACGGCGGCTCCGGGCGGCGGTTGCGGCGGGGCGCGCGCACCAGGAGGGGCGGCTCGTGCTGCTGCGGCCGTTAACGGTCGCCGCCTGTCAGCGCCGGCCCTGAGGCAGCCCGCCGGGAGGGGAGGGGAGCGCAGCGGCGCGGCCGACGGCCGGCTCTGCCCCCGCCCGGCCCAGGTGCGAAGGCTGGAAGCGGGCGCGGCGAGCTGCCTCTCCCCTCCGCGAACGGGAGCCCGAGCCCCCTGGCCGGGCCCGGCCTCCCCCGCTGCCCGGCTCCGGGCTGGCGGCCGTCCTGCCCGGGCGGGAGCGTCGCGCTGCTCTGTCTTCTGTGGTAAAAGATGGTAAAAACGTCTTTTAAAACAACAGCGTGACCACACGTTAACACTTGTGCTGTTAGGGATAAGGTGCTTCAACGTGCTGGTAAAGAGTTAGTGCGTTGAATGTGCTTTGCTTGTCGGGCTTGCTTGCTTTTCACACCTCAGTCACGAAACGGTGATGTGCTTGTGGGGTGGAGGCCGAAAACCCTCTCGGGTAAGGGCTGGAGCTTCCTCCGTCCTCGCCTGGCACCCGGCTGCCAAGCCAGGGCTGCGGGTCGGTGCTGGGGAAGGCAGTGGCTGGCTTACACAAGCGAGACTTGGGGGGCGTCAAAGGGGCGTCCGTGTCAAACCGGCTTCAGTGTTGCTTTTGCCGGCAGCGGGGCAGGTAAAGGGAAGGTGCTGTGGAAGGTGATGTGGCACGGGCAGCCACGGGAGTTGTTTTTTCTCCCTGGTCCTCCCTCCTCCACAGTGGCTAGACCCAGGCCACGGGGCCAGGTGAAGGAACTTTGGTACCGTGTTGTGTGTCCCTTAAGTACTTGATGTGATCGCTTTCTGTTTATTGCTCTGACAAATGCTGCCTTGTGTCATGAGTGACACAAGTCACATAGTGTCTGACCAGTAAAATGATACTTTTTCCAGTAGAAGTAAGTTTTAAGGGATTGGGAAAGTATGATAAATGTGAATTACTTTTCTTTCTTTTTTTTTTTTTTTTTGGCTACATGCCCAGAACTCCTGAAACTAAAACTGAAAACTCTAAGATTAAAGCTATAATTTATCAAGGGTGAATAAGATTTATTATTTGTTCCTTTTTTTTTGGTGAAGTTGCTATCTTTTGAACATTAAACCTTCTGCTTTTAACACCACTTTTGCTACTGCTTGAAACACTTAATATCCCATCTTCTCTGTCCAGTTATCCCTTTCATTGTAGAGTGCTATGGTTTCTCATGTTTCTCCCTCAAATCTGTTCAGTGTTCATGCTTTAAAATGTAAATTAAGGCCCCAAGAGGACTGATCAACTAGAAGTAAAGCACAGCTCTGGCAGTCAGGTCCTTTAAGTTCTGGCTCAGCAATCTGCTGTTTCCTCTGCCCATTGCTTCTTCATTTCCTGAGACCTGTGTTTGAAGGAGAGCTCCTAGGATGTGAAGGCAGGACTTCTTACGGTGGTATTGGTACTCCCGGCGTTTTTGCTTCCTCTTTCAACAGTTGGCTCAAGGATAAATGGAGAAAATGTGACCTCTTGTATGTTCACAAAGTGGGCAGCTTCCAAACTTATTCTGAAAGGTTGTAACCTGGGCTGTGTTGAAAGCCTTGAAGCACTGAGTCCTTAAAGAAGGTGACTGTTCTCTGTCTCCAAACTGTGTATGTTACATCTTGGGCTTGGAGTAGCCTTAGGACTGTTGGGGAGACTCGGCTTTGTCCTCTGGACTCTGATCTGTCAGACCATCACAGGCAGCAGACTTCCCACTGGTTTGAGAAGACTGTTAGGTCAGGCTCTGAACTTTTAGGGTATCTCTTTGCATGGTGGGTGGGGTTATTTTTCCCCTGAAAGGGTGGTGAGTGTATAAGATGCGGAGCTCTTGAGGCACTGTTAATGCCCTGTGTTGGAAATGGGGGTATGCTTTGAAACAGTCGGTGGCTTTGGTCAGTTCCTTAGAAGAATCTTTTCTGCCATCCTAAATCTCGCTCTGATGTCCTAGATACTTTCCATGGTGTGGTGGGCTGACCCTTGCTAATGCTCATTGCTTCATTTCTGTTACAAAATGATACTGTACTAGCACGTGACATTGCTCTGTTGATACTTGCCAGAGGATAAGGTTGGGGATTTTTGTTACGGAAAAAATTATCACCTCTCCCATCTTATCTGGATACTGATTTATTGGCTGTATGCTTTTTTTTTTTAATTAAGATAATGAGATCTATCTGTTATAATGCAGTGATTTGCAAATTCCTGTGAATAATTACATGTGGATAAATATTTTCTCTTTTTTCTGAAATTCTATTTCCATTTTTTTCTAAGATGACTTCTAATCTTTGCAGAAGGAGTCAAAATTGCTGTAACAGCATAGGAAATAAAATAACTTGCTATTAAAGATATTTTTGTATTACTGTACTACTCTGCTGTTAATTATTAGGATGGCTCTGTTTGCTCCATTTCAATGTATTCTAAAACGTTTTGTTCAGAAGTTTTTATTTTTAAAAAGCAACAGGAAGAGTAGAATGCATTTTCTTTTTTCTTAGTTCTTTTGCTATGACAGTTCTGAGCCTCAACACTATGAATACTACTAAAAGTCAACACCTAAAAGTAAGTTAATTATGCTTGTAGGTCACTGACAGTGCTGTGTTTTGTTCTGCAGGGTTTCTATCTGGTGAATTTATAATACTGAAAGTTTGGGGATTGTTTATGGCTTGTAGGAGATCTGACTTTGAGTCTTAGAAATGAGAAAATGTTATACTTTTTTGCCACTGAAAACTGGGGTGTTGGTGGGAAAAGAGAGGAGACAGTGGTCATGTTGTGTAGGGGAAGAAAAAACCCAAACTCTCTTCAAATATGAAAGCTGAGTTATTCTTACATAACAAATAATTTACTGTTGAAGTAGAAAACTTATTTCACAGAACAAGCTTTCAAGTGTGATCTGTAAGACTGTGAGTCCAATTGTAGCTGAAAAACAATAGTAGTTCTGAAAAACAGTAATAAACCTAAATTTTCTTCAATCATTGAACACTTTGGGGAAAATGGTAGTTCTGCAGTTAAAAAACCAAACACTCCCCCCAAACCGCCTGTCTGTGTAGTATACAGATCAGACTACCTGAGTCTCAATTCTAGATAAATGTTCAGCATAGGCAATTTCCTTCCAATGCTGTTTATTCTGGTTTTACATTTTTATCAGTTTAACTTTGATTTTTTTTTTGTTCACTCCAAAGTTCTTGGAGTTCTGTTCTTATGCACTGTTCCTCAAAATTCAGCACTCTTGACACCATGTAAAAACTGTTGACATACTAATCCAGTGGTTGATTACCCATTAAAAGTTATTTTTTCCACTCTGTTGTCCGAAGTGTGAATGTTTCCCGTATACCTTAGGTTTCGTGTTAAGCTGTTGACAATGGTACTTGTACTCCTGTTGGCATGGCTCTCAGAATGACAAAATAAGACCTGGCATGTTGCATTAATTCTGAGAAAAGCATGGTTTTGCAATCTTTAATCAGGCAAAATTTCATTAGCTCTTTGAGGGAGTTGACAATGACTTGGCGCAAGGAAGCCCTTTTTTTTTTTTAAGCAGCTCGTGGCACTTGTTGGCTTTTTCCAGAGAAGCAAAGAGTAGCATAGAACCTGGGGCTTGAGGGTAATATAAAATATTTCTGTGGGTTTTATGCTTGGAGGTTTTCCTCCCCCTCTACTCTGCCTTAGTGAGGCCCCATCTGGAGTCCTGCGTCCAGTTCTGGGCTCCCCAGTTCGAGAGGGACGAGGAATTACTGGAGAGAGTCCAGCGGAAGGTACAAAGATGATGAGGGGACTGGAGCCTCTCTCCTATGGGGAAAGGCTGAGGGAGCTGGGGCTGTTTTGCCTGAGGAAGAGAAGACTGAGAGGGGACCTCATTAATGCTTATAAATATCTTGAGTGTGCGTGTCAAGAGGACGGGGCCAGACTCTTTTCAGTGGTGCCCAGCGACAGGACAAGGGGCAACGGGCACAAACTGGAACTCAGGAAGTTCCGTCTGAACACAAGGAAAAACTTCTTCACTGTGAGGGTGACAGAGCCCTGGCACAGGCTGCCCAGGGAGGGTGTGGAGTCTCCTTCTCTGGAGATATTCAGACCCCACCTGGACGCAGCCCTGTGCAGCCTGCTCTGGGTGACCCTGCTCTGGCAGGGGTTGGACTGGATGATGTTGAGAGGTCCCTTCCAACCCCTACTGTGATTCTGTGAATTCTGAAGTGCATAATGTTAAATAGGAATTTATAATGCTGACATGTCTAAGAAGGAAAATGAGTTTTTTTTAAGTTTTCAATTTTCCAAAACAAATACATCAAAATAGTTTTAAACATTTTTTTTTTTCTTTGATGTGCTAAAACTACTTTGGATTCCATTCCTTTCTTCCCTGAAAAATTTGAGAAATTAGGCAAAAATTGGAAATAAAATGTTGCTTTCTCTTTTTCTTTTTTAATCTAGGGAGGAGGAGGAAAAGAAGGAACTCCAAACCGTTGCTCTCATGTTCAGTAGTTAAAAAATGCCAAAGCTTTGCTACTCTTTTGATAACTTGCATGTACTGCCTGATGGTTGGTGCTGGTAGCTCTTGCTCTCAGCTGTTGAATTGCATAAGCACTCACATAAAATACATAGAAAATAAGTTACTTGCACTGTATGTTTCTGCCGTCCTTGCCATTGGGATGCAGTATGACTATGTGGAGAGGATATGTTACAGGTTGAGAATAATGGGTGGGGAAGATGAAGGGAACAGCAAAGAAAATGGCTTTATTGAAATATTGACTAGTGTGATGGTGAAATTCTGAGGAACCTTGCTCTGCTTGTGTCAGTCATTGCCTTGTTGTTCACATGATACTCTTACAATCTTGCCCAGTTTTAGTAGTGTCTTGAGCAAAACTCGTGCTGTTTAGTCTTGGAGTAGTGGCTGCGGTTCCCTCTATGCTCCCTTGTGATATCCCACAAAGAATTTAGCATTAGCTCCTTAATTATATAGTAATTGCTTCTATTAAATCCATTTAAAACTTCAGTTCCCACTGACTTGTTGAGAAAAAGGCACCATATTTCCTTCAATCTTCTTTTAAAATTCAGAAGGTTATTCTCCAAGGACATACTTAGGTGGGTGCCCTTCAAAGGATAAATTGTTCAAAGCTTCCATGTAATATCTGATGTATGCATCATGACTTTATCAGTAGGTGTTATTGATTCTATCTGATAAAGACTTAGAAAATGTTATGAGCTAATGAAAGGAGTTCTGCATAGCTGTAGTTTGGAGCATTCATGGGCTGAAACTTTCCCATTTGCCTTGTGTGCCAGTGCGAAAGCAAGAGCTGGCTAAGCTTCTGCACTGACGTTCTGCTTTATTTTTAAACAGGTGGTGATGACAGCTCCTTTTAGTAGGAGAAACTAAAGTAACATTCTGCAATGATGGAGTAGTTGATAGCATATGCATGTCATAAAAGAGCTTGTTTCTTACCGAGAGTCTTTGTAGAGACTTGATTTTAGGTTTTAAAACCTCTGTGATATAGCATCTATTTTGGAAAGTATTTTTAAGCAATCCTGATAGAGGTCATTTTCAGATAACTTGCGTAGAACAGATGTTAGTTTTATGATCTTTGCATGCTACTGTTACTAGTACTATATTTTAAGTGTGCGTTGTTTTTCTGTTAAACAAAGGAATATGGATTATCTGGCTTCTATGACAATTAGTTTGCTCTATAAAGAAGTAGAAACTGGAAAAGTTATGAATGACCACACCCTGAACTAATAATCAACAGAAGTTGTTCTGCTTTTTTGTGGGGTCAGAATTTCTGTGTCTTACTGTATTGAGGGTGGTGATTATGCAGTTGGTGAGGAATTACTTAGCATTAGGAAGATGTTCAGGCAGCTGTCTCTATTTTTCTTCTGAATTTGAAAGTTAGAAGTCTGAAGCCCTCTGTGGTGGGAAACCTCTGTTTTCATAGAAACATTATATGCAAATGACTCTCATTTGGTTTTGCCTCAACTTACTACTCTGTAGATTTTTGTTGCATGTCTGTTGCTCTTGCTGCTCTGTTTCTTGTCCTCATTTTTGGGGGGAGGGAGATTTTATTTAATTTCTCTTTTCCACCCTGTAATCTCATACTCATTTCTGTCACTTTAATAGCTTTGTGCAGCCTCAGGCAACGAAGCAGTTTCTGTGCAGGTTCAGTTTCCTCAAAACTCCTGTTTAGCTTTGGGAGTGGTTCAAAGAAAATTCATCCTGAAATTGCTGGACTTACTGTGCAAAGAACTCTCAGTCACACCAGAGAATAGATCTGACAAAGCTCAAAAATGGATAATTAGTTTTAACCTTTCCTTTTCTTGCTGAGATGAGTCTGGTCTATGTGTGAACCCACAATAGATATTTAAAAGCACAAAAATCAGGCTCTTGTAATGAGAAAGCAAGGTTCATGGGGTGAGGGGATAAGCAGCAGAACTGCAGGTGTTGCTTATTGAGTACAGTTAATTTGGGTGATTAGAATCTTCCTTGTTTCTTCACTTCTTTCCCCTTATTTTGAAGCTTTCTGTTTGTGCTGTGGAGGAATCCCAAGAAGCAGGCTGCTTTGCTTCTGTACTGCAGGACCGACCCTTTTATGAAGGTGTTTTGGGGATTGATGCATAAAGTTTGTTGAGGCATTTGGGTGAGGAGGTAAAGAATGAGTCTTGTGAATGGGGAGGGGGAAGTATACAAGGGCAAGTGACCCTAGTATACTCTTTAAATTATATCTTTGGGGCATAATAAAACACTAAAAACTTAACATAAAAGGTGAGTCAGCTGGCCTTTTGTTCTAACAAACAATACTACATTTGGGGAAAGAAAAAAGACTTCTAAAGAAGAGTCATCCAATTATAGGTAGAAGTATTCTATAATATTAAAAAGTAACAGTAGTAACATATAGTAATAATCATGGGTGTTAAGGGAGGGGTTAATTAACTTGGCAAAACCAAAAAGAGTAGTAGTGATTTCAGTAATCTTTGAAGGAAAAACTATAGGAATGAATAAATTTGGTAACTTTTTCAAAACTTAGAATGATTCACTGCTTACCCTCCAGTGACCTCAGTGCTGTTCTTTAAAGGAAAACATTTTATTGACAACCTTAAAAATAAAAAGAAGAATGGGGGTCAGTATGAGTTTTAAAATTTATTTAAAAAGAGAAACTACATGATGTGTTTTATTTTGGTGGTATTGGTTTTCTTTGGTTTTGTAGATATCTTAGGCAATTTCTGTAACTGACTATCTCTCATCAGACATTGCATTTAAGACACAATTATATTATTGCCCTATACCTCTACTCATATGGCTCCTTTGTGTAAAATCTGAGCTATGTAAACTGGTACATATATCACCAGAACTGTGGAGAAAGTTGCCTTTTAAGTGCTGAGGTAAAGGAGGTCAAAGATGGAAGATGCTTTTAACAGCCTCTTAAAGAACTTCACCTGAAAACATTACATGCACCTAGACTTGCTCTTAAAATTGTTGGAGATATTAGACATAATAGCTACTAAGTGATTCTGTTTGTAAGTTTCGTTGGGCTTCTGAATACCTGACCTTAAACTTTTTGTTACATGGTGGTGCTTTTCTTTTTTTAATCTGCACCAACATGTCCAGAGTTCTTGCTTTGTGTCCTTTCTGGTATGGTGTGGAGCAGCTGCTTTGCTCTGACTGAGGTAGCGCAGGCAGCTTGCTTTTTATTTAACCTCAGCCTCTGTAACAGCATGCTGTGTCTCATCAGTTACACTGTTGAATAAGAAGCTGCCTCTATTTTTTTTTTCTGCACAGCCTGATAAGTCTTCATTACTTCATTTGGGGAATTCAGCTCAAATTCTTAGGGTACTGTACCTGCAACCTGACAAAGATGGGAACAAGTCCAGCATGTTTCAGGATGTGGACTTGGTCCTTCAGTCACATTCATTTTTATAAGTAATAACTTGTTGTGCCACAGACATGACCCCATTTTGTAGGTGAACAATCTATATGTGTGATTCAATGTTTTGAATCTCTGATGGCAGAGCCAATTTCCTTCCTTCTTCCTCTCTATGCCTTGATTCTGCTTGCTCCCGTTCAAAGAATACTGCAGAGAGAGCACATATGCATGTGTCTGAGAAGGCAAATCATTTCACAGGTCATGACTTTGCAAATGCATGAATCAGCCTAACTCTGGGATAGGAGCCTCTGGTGGGAACAAGTTACAGTGAATAAGGAAAAAGGCAAGAACCTCCTAAATGGCATCTGCCTCTTAAAAATTTGCCATGTTGAACAGCACCAACCAGTGCAGGTGCTCAGCTTTTATATTTGGGAGTGTATGTAGCTCACAAGGCTCAACCTGAGGCTTGCTTGGTCTTAGACTTGGTGCTTGCATCCTCGGTTGTAGCTTCAACATCTCATTCCAGTGCTTTAGTTCCAAATACCCTAACACAGCAGAGAACTTTCTTTTCTGTGGGTTTTTTTGTTTTTCTCTCTATCCCCTGCCTCCCCCTCAACCCTTGGTGCATCAAATCTACTGTGTTCTGGTGATCCTTGCAATCCTTTACTAAAAACCTTACCTGCTTACTGTCTTCCTTCCCTCTGATATCTGTTTGTGAAATGACTTTAATTCAGTAAGGCGCTCTTGTTCTTGAAGTTTTTGCTTTTCCTTATATTGATACAGGTTAAACTTTTTTCAGCCTTTAGTCATTTTAGTGGTGTGGCTTACAGCACAGTTTCTGAAAAGTGTTTGGTTTCTGTAGTTGGGGAGAGATGGACTGTAGCAATGTTGTGGCAGGGCGCGGTAGGGGAGCAGGGCAGGTGCTTTGCTATCTGGTTTCATTGCTGCAGAAGATGTTATGTAAATACATCGAGACTTTCCTCTGATTTCTGTGATGTAATGTTTTATAAATAAGCTCTGCATTGTTTAAAACTCAGGTGTTGGAGGTAGAAAGCTAAATACATTCAGAAATAACATGACAAGTCTGAAGAGTAATACTTATCTGATGATTGTTGTGTAGGAGCCAATTCTGCATTCTAGGGAAACTCAGTGGAAACTATCTTTCTGGAAGGGTATGAAAAATAGTGATGTGTTTACCTGCGTTTGGTTTAATGGTTGGAAAAGTCTGGGACTAGCAATAAGAGGGTCAGTAAGTCCTAAATGAGGCTGTTTTATCAAGTCTTATGAAAACCAGCAATAGTTTCAGTATAAAGATGAGATATACAGTCTACTGTTCTAATTGAGTCATAAATCGAACAAGTCCAAAAAAAAAAAAAAGGAAGAATGTACATGTATCAGTCTGTGTCAGTTCAGCATACTTTCCTGTGTGTGGCCTGTATTTCTTTTCATGGTCTCCATCCCTGCAAAGCCGCTTTGTGATCTCAGTCTTGATGTGGGTCAAAAGGGGAAGATTGTTAACATTCCTTCTGCCCCTCTCCATCACCATCAGCAGCTCTTGGTGGGTATCAGTCCTTTGGTCTCATGTGGGAGAGGACAGTGGAATTTTGTGCTGCTTGTAATCTCTCTTCCAAATATTTCTCTCGATCTGTATCTTGTCTGGACGATAACCCAGCCCCCAATTTTTGATGATTACTATGAATTGTGGTTGATTTAGTAATTGGAATGTCAATATTGCTGGCATACTAGTATTTTCATATTCTATTAACATTCATGTGCCCATCAGGAAGCCTATGATACAGCTAAAGAAACAACTTTTCTCCAAGCAAATCATCATTCTAGGTAGTGTTCTCTGTAATTGCCCTTTAAAAGCTGTCTTCCCTTGTCCCTGGTTGGCAGCTTTAATATTGTTGCTTATCTATATGGCTCTTTCTCCTCACTTAAATGATTGTGCTGTATTTGTTTTGATACTAGTATAGTTTCACTGTGACAGCTTTGGTTTTACAGGGTAGAAACAACCACATTTTTTTGGCAGAATTTAAACTACTTTCAAAGTGAAGTGTCCTTTGCTCTGCAAATAAATAACACTGCATTATTTTAAGCAGTTTAGAATTGCTTGTTACAGTGATACAAGTAGGTAACTACATGCCTCTGGAGAGATTAAGTACTTTTCATTTTATGTTGCATTTGTTCCAGTCATCATAATTCTAATGAAATGCATGTGTCTTCTTCAGTCCTCCTCCCTTTGTCTTTAATGTGTTCATCTTCTTAAAGAACTTGTTGAAGAACATGATCTTGTCGAACAATGTTCCTTTGATCAAACTGGAACAAAAGAGAATACAATATTCAGTAGTGATCTATAGCTTGAAAAGCAAATGTACAAAGATCATTAACCTCATACTGAGCTCAAATATATTCCCTGTTGGGGAGGGAAACATACCAAATATGGTTATTGCAAAGGTTAGATATTGGGGGGGGAAGCTTAGAAACAGAACCCATTTTACGTATCCACTATAGATAGATCTTACCAACTGAAATAATCTTTACTTAAGAGGGATATGTGTAAAAAGATATTCATAAGTAACATAGCAAATTCCATAAAGCTTGTGCATTTCATGGTTAATATTTCTTTTATGCCCTGCTTTTACTACAGTTAACAAAACCAGTGTATTGTAATGGAAGAGTCTAAAGTATGATAATTTTATTTAGTCAGCTGCATGGTATGTTTAACTGGACTGTGATGTTTAAGCAACAAAAAGGAATACCATTCAGAGTGCTCCATGAAAGGAGATGGAATTGTCTTGGACACCTGTAATTTCGTCATCTGCTTATTTTTGTGCCAATTCCACGCACTGCAGATGATTTTGGCAGTTTAGCATGATAAGCGTGTTAAGCTTTCTGCATGAAGGACACAAGTATCTGAAAAAACCTTCAATACTAGTGTAAAGAAACCACTTGAATGTTTTGTGGTTTATTATGTAAAACCCCTTTGTTCTTGTTTGTGACAGTTGTTGCTGATGTAAGTATAGCAAATCCAGCTGTACTGGTCACTCAAAGCCCTTGCTAGGGTTTTTTTGTCAGTTAAAATTATATGCAGTATTCTTTAGTAGCCAGGAAACTCCAAACTTTAAGAACCTTGGAAAGCACTGATATAAACTGTATATTTTTAAGTATAGTATACAAACAAATTTGACCTTCCTGGAAATGTGTCCACACACTAGAGTGAGTTTCATCTAGCAAGTTCTGTTAAAGTAACAATAGTGCAACAGCTAAGAAATAGTAATGAATTTTACTGTGACTGTCTCTAACTAAAGGATGAAAAGAAAATGTTGTGTGATTGCTGCTGTGATCACTTCCATTGGCTGAAATAAAAAATGCAATCCTGTTATTTCTTAGAAATGCTTCTAGAAAAAAGTTACGTATTTGTATTTAATGGGATTGCAGCCTTCAGTAGTTGTCATCCGTACTCATCAGCCACTCAATACTTTATGCCTTTCTCTACTCTTTGCACTGTGGCAGAGTCTGTCCAGTTGAGAAGGTAGAATTGGCTCTGTCCCTTGTGTGAGCAGAGCTGGTGGTGACTGGTTTGCCTTCTCGTAGGTGCTGAGTGGCAGTGGCTGTCACCAGAGTTGGAAGAAATGCAGCTCCTCTTAATAACAGACCTTAAGACTATATGTTCCTATTGTGGAATACCAATTTAGGTGATATAATGAAATAGTGATGGCAGTATCCATGATTGACAGATTTTTTTTTTTTAATCCATGTCTATTTTTTGAGATTTGATTGGAAAAAGATTGGGATGGAATGTAGAACAACTTTTCAGAGCTGCAGAAATTCTAGAGTTGAAATATATATCGATCATTTATTCCTCTAAATACATATACATAATTTTTTATATATAAAAATATTTTAAGTGTATATATTTGAGATTTGCATAGTAATAATTGGAAAAGAAGTAGTGTCAGAGACATGAAACAAAGGGAGCAGATAACCAGTCAGTACATGTGGCCAGGTTACTAGAGCAGTAATATTGGTGGGAGGTCTCAGCAGCCAAATTATGTCTATTATAGTGATGTTGGTACCTGAAACTCTGACTCTAGCTGCTCAGCTCTGTCCTGCTGGCTTGCATTTTTGGCAGCCACCTTGCAGGAGTTTCAACCTAGAATACTGGGAGGGGTTAATGAAGGAAGGAAGGGGCCCATGGAGCATGGCCTCTGGAAGACAAGACATTCAGCAGAAGACAGGTTTGAAGATGAATTAATCTGAGTCTTTCCTGTCCGTCAGTGGTACCTTTAGGGGTTCTGAGTATGCCCTCTGCTAGCACTTCTGTTGGGTCCTGGGTGTGCAGTTGTCTGTTCTGGCAAGGTCCGTCCTGTACAGGTGCTGTCTTCCACGGTTGTACGGAAGCTTTATTATTTGTTTTTGCTCCTTTCGATGCAGATGTTACTGTTCCCCTGTATTCCTAAATGTGTCTGGCTGTGATTGTCATTAATCAGGAACAGAAAGCTGGTCATACAGGCTTTAAGAAATAGCTTTATAGTTAATGAACCATGCCAAATGAAGCCTGGGCTCAAAAACATGCTGACATTGATAGAAATCTTGAAGCTGATTACGGGTGCTGGAGTGGGTCTCTTTGTAACTGACATTACAGTAACCTTCTCTACTTCAGCATCAATTTTTTGTTCTCTTTCATAGTAATTAAGTAGATAGTGTTAAAATTTGCACTGCTTGATATTGTTCTTCTCCCTGTCCTTGAGTAAAAATACATTTTAAAAGCAATTCTGTTGGATTCAAATATCTATTCATACAAAGTCTGTAAGAGAAAGGCTATCCTTGAATTGATTTTACTAGGAATCTACCAACTTTTAGTGAGATTCAAGACTTTTGTCTTAGTGGCGTAAGCTACAGTGTTACCTTCTCAAGCCCGCTGAATCTCCTTCCAAAAAGAAGCCAGGTAGTGAAAACTAATGCTTCCTTTCTCTACTGAGATCTTGACTTTTTCCCCATTAGTGTTCTAAGGAACTCCTGAATACTACTGTGAGCGAGCTCTCTGCTTTCTGGGACTGCTGTATGCTCTGAAGTCTTGTTGTGAGTGCCAAACCAGAGAGAACCATCCACAGCATTGATAACAGATTTTCCTAAAATCCTAAAAATTTTTCTAAAGATCTATGGTGAAAAAGCATTTTCTGCTCTTTGAGTTTGCAGTAATGCTGTCAAGCACTCATCTGAAATGTATTTCTTCTTGCCTCTTTTTAACTGACTATTTAATTCTTGGCATGCGTCAACAAAAATATCTGTCTGCATTTTTTTTTTTTATTTAGCCTTGTGTCCTGTGTAACCAGGCAACCCAACATGAAATGAGGATGTAGATCTTAAGATAGAGACATGTGCACTGCATCTCTGTGTGGTTAGTGTATGGGGCCAGGTGAGCAAAAGTGGAGGCTGAATTTTTATTGCCAGTCATTGACTGTGAGCAGTGCCTCTGGGGCTGCAGTTCCTCCAAAAACCTCTGCCAATATGTAGGTGTCTTGCACTTCCCCTGACCGAAGGAATGTCCTTGCTGTTTTACTTAGATTCGTCAATATAGCTGCCCCTCTGGCAGCTTGTCAGCCGCTTTGTTTGTGATCTCCCCTGCTTACGAGGGTGGGTAGATGTTTGTCACTCTTGTTGTAATGTTTCTGCTCTGCTTTCCTGGCAGCTGCTCGTACCTACCACGTGGCTGATTATTCTCTGGGTCAGAAAGCTTGTTGAATGCTGGTAGGGCTTTTGTCCATCTGAACTAGTGATCCCCTCAAAGCACTGACTGAAGCTTTGTGATACTCTGATCACACTAAATATAAAAGCTCTTCCATTTTGCAGAATGTGTTCTTTCCTGTTTTTAGTAACTCTTCCAGTTAAAGATTAGTTTACTTTATAACAAGTGTCAATGCCTGTATTGTTTGTCATGTCGATAAATAGATCTTTGTGTACTGATACATGGTAGTTTGGACAAACTCACTGGAATATCTAATAATGAGCAGATGCTTTTATTAAAGATGGAAAGGCCTCTAGACTACACACCTGCTAGCTGTAAAAAATGAGTTTAATTTGAAAATGGATCCAGAGATTTGTTTCATTTCACTACCAGTTAAACCTGTTAAGAGCAAAGAAATTAGGTAGCAATACATTACTTAATCTTTTTTGAATGTATGTCTTAATGTGGCATAAGGATTTTTTAATCTGTATTCAAACTCATAGGTTATTCCTTATGAAAGATTGTGGTTTATATTTAAATAACAATTACTATAAATAATAATAAATTTAAATAACAATTACTAAAGAAAAGAATGTGCTGCACTAATTTTTCTCCTTTCCCCATTCTCTGCCACAGCCTGGGGAAAAAAAAAACCTGTCTGAAAACTGATCTTGTTTTGGTGCTAGTCAGCAGTAAAACTTCATTTAACTGCTTTCATTTCTTTGACATGGCTAACTTCTAATAGATGAGCTCCGTGCTCTTCAATTGAGACTCAGTGATGTGTGTATTCTTGTTTCATAATCATGGCTAAATGATTAGCCAAGTAGAAAATTGCATGCTTGGTAGAAAAAGAAATTGAAGAGGGTAACATTGTAATATTAATCCTCACTAAATTGCAGTAAAATACTTTGAAATGGAACAAACATGTATTTCATGATGTGTTTTACTACTAGCAGAAAGTTCTCTAATTTGCGTTTGTATACAAATAGTTTTTCTCCTGTGCTTAATTAGATGAACAAGTAAAAATAAGTCTTGAAATTCAGAACATATGTAATATTTGGAGACTTGCACCCCGTTTCTGGTTTGGAGATCTTTTAAATGTATAAACTTCAAATATCCTAGATATTCTCTCCTTCTTATTGCTTATCCCTTCCCACCCCAACACTTGCTAGCAAGTATCAGATTTAAACAAATGCTTTTGGCATGTTATGCATTTTCCCAGTCTTTTCAGGATTCTTTAGGATCTTTATAATTTTGATAGGAATTATAAACTGTACAGGACTGCACTAATTTTGGCAGATTTTCCACTGTTCTTTGGACATACTGAACATCGGTTATGTTCTAAACAACTACTTCAGGGTGCTTTAGGGCACAAATTACACCAGCCTAAAGACAATGATGTTTATTATAGTCACAGACAGCTCAGGTGCATCCTCTAACCTTCACTCTCATGATTACAGGGCAGTCTGCACTTGTCTCTCAGAACACTGGATGTTTGTGTCACATATTCTTGTTTTTATTCCTCAGAAGGATTTTGAAGCTTACTGCTGTTAATGCAGGCCTTAGCGTTAAGTTCATCACACTGCCTGGCCTGATAGCTGAAAGTCATCTTCGATGGAGTTTGTGCACCATAAAACCCTGTGATCAGAGGTGGTCTTAAAACAAAGTTACTGCTTTAAAGTGCAAAATATTGAGGAAGAGATTGATTTTAAATTGTCTTAAAGATAGATATCCCACACTGTCACAGAGGTACCAACACTTCTCAAAGTCCAAGGGTTCCTAGGGATGAACTGTGGGTCTCTACACTCAACTGATTTCTGTAACTGAGGGCCTTTCATCTGGAGCAATGTTTCTTTAGGTGCCTGCAGGGATTTTTGACTGGTGTGTGGATGCTCATGCCAAACTGGTTAGAGACAGGCTTAGGAAAGAACCAGTCACAGGCATGGGACTTGGGAGAGTGTAGGGAAGGAACCGGAGTGCTGAAGGAATGGCACCTGTTAAATGGCCAGGCAAGAGCATGGATAAAAACAAAGCCAAAGACTGGGAAATTGCAAAGTTGGTACCATGAAGTAGAGTGCAGGGGAAGCACACAGGACTTTGCTGGTGTGAGGGAGGGCAAGAGCTTACAGCGGGCAGGAGAAACATCAGACTTGTGAGCACAACTGTAGCTGAAGTCACTCCCTTATGGTAGATCCTGCTTGTGTGCTGGGCCTTGGTCTCCTGGCATATGTGTTTGACAATGGCTGCATTGTCCAGATGGCACCTGGCCAGCCTGACACTGCTTTGGATCTCTAGGGACCTGTGCAAGACAAGGTCAAGGTCTTTTGAGCCCTTTAAAGACGTGATGCTATTTTTGTGTGTGACTCAGTCTCTAACATCATTGACATAATGGGATTTTCTTGTTTGTCATAAGTTTAAAATAGTAGCCAACATATGTATGAGATGAGGTTTAATTTAATGGTCTTCTACTGTAGAACTATTGATTGTGATATGTTATTGTTGAAATGAGATGTTTTGATTACTTTCTAATTTTGGATCATGTGCAATACTGGGCATAGCAACTCTTCCCCCCAGACCCCCGCCCTCCCAAGCAAGAATCTTGCAATCTAAGTCAGATCCAAATGCCAACGTCTATGAAAATGTGATGCAGAGTCTTTTTTTCTTTTTTAGCACATTTTTTCTTGTCCTACGAAACTTAAAATATAGTTGGTTGAGTGTTGGGATGTGCTGTCAGCCAGGGCAGAGCACTTCAGGATTAGCAGATGAACTTTGTTTTTGATTGAAAAAGGTTGGGTTTTGAAGGGGGCAGTGGAGGGAAAGAAAGATTTAGTCCTCAAAAACTTGCATTTTTAAAAATAGTGCGATCCTGGATAACCATAGGTGCAGCACATGCACATAAGCCAGAAATGTATATGATTATTAGCTTCAGATCCATATTTGTAACAGCTATCCTATCCTAAAGCAATGGGGGGGGGGGGGGGGGGGGAAACACCACCCCATTTGAAAAAACAGTCTAAAAGCTGTATTTGTATAATAAACACTGACTGCAATGTGTTAGAAATTGCCAAACTATCAAAACTATTGTGGAGTTGATGCTTAGCATGTATCACCTTGGAGATGTAGCGAAGCCGTTGCAAAGCTAGGCAGTGTGGATTGGTTTGGTCTGACATCTTTTCTCAAGGCAGATCCGAGTACCTTTGTTTCTCATCGGTCCTTCCCTCCCCACGGCCAATCAGGTGGTTCTAGGTGTGCCCTCCTGGGAAGGAGCCCTGGAGTTTCTGCATCAAAAAATGAGGTGCTGTTTCCAGAGAAGCTGCAACATTGTTTTACTTGCACTACTAACACTCAGATTTATTTGAAAGGCAAACCACAATGAATTTCTCCTGTGGTAAATGGAATGTGGGAAGGAAGGTGGGAGACTTTACCTGCAAATTGTGACGATTCACAGGTATTTCATAACTTACCACCGCTGCAATGCACTAGGAGTGCTTGGGTGAGAAGGATCAAGACAGAGTATTCTCCGAGAGATGCCTTGAAAGAAATTGAAAGAGCAACTGGTGTCAGGTATAGCCCCAGTTTGTGTTTTCTTATTTGGCAAACTTATTACAAACCTTAAAGAACTTAAACTTCCACATGGCAAGAATAGATTTGCTGTGCTCATTAATGTTTAACTAGTGTCTGAAGCAAATGCAAATGAGTCTGACAATTTTGGGGTGCTTTCACTTAGAAGTGACAAACACAACGGATGTGATGTTACTGAGGAACCTTCCAGGTAACTGCAACTCAAAAGAAGTAGGAAAATCCCAGAGCTGGGGGGTGGGATGGGGGCTTGCTGCTTTCTATCTCCCTCTCTCCCTCCATCTCAATAGTCAGTTTGAATTCAGGCTGCCCTAAGTGAATAAGCAGCTAAAAAAAATTCTGCTGTGTACTGAGAGCCAGCCTGATACAGGACGTGGAGCAGGGATAAAGCAAGAACCTACAATTTTGAGTAAACTGGGTCATGGTGGACTTCAGCCTTAAGGTTGAAAAAATAAGCAACACTAAATGATGTTTGGTGATAAATTTTGCAACTGTATTCCAGACAGATAGCTAAGATACTGCTGACTTAAACTGTTTACTAAGCTTTATAAAAGTTCGTTGCTGATCTTAACCCTATTTAATAGGTCAATAGGGAGAAAGACCAGAAGCCTATTTTGCAAATTGACCTTCCCCTTCAAATGAAATATGGTCAAAGAAACACTTAAAATGCTGGTGGGCAAAAAGGAGACTGTAATGAATTACATTTGTGAACCTGATTCCCGATTTCTGGAGTCACTTTCTGAAAATTGTTTTTGGTTTTGGTTTTTTTGGTATGTGGCCAAAGCTGTATTTAGACTGTTATTTAGTAAGGGTTTTGTTTTCTTTTTGTCAAAGTATAAATTTGCTAAGGGAGAGGAGAGGGGACTGTAGGATCCTTCCTTCCCTTGTTAACTTCATGTAGTGTAGCACATGGGCTCAGGTCCTGTGATGGGAATTCCCTCCCTTCCCTTTTTGCCCTGTGGTTCTAGGCATTCCTGGATATGGCTAAGTGAAAGTGTGAATTTAAGTTTATAAACACACACTCCTCCTAACTGTTCCTGAGGTATAAATGACCATTCAGCTTAAATTTTAAGAATCCAAAAATTGTGCTACGTGAGCAGGTACTAATGACCTTTATTGCAGTTGGGCTTGTATCTAGGAAGAAGGCAGGTTTTTACCCCTTTTCACAAACTGGCCTTTTCCTGTATGGACACACAAACAATCTGAGTTCTTTTCTAAGACTTCTTGCCCTTCACACTCTTAATAAAATAAATAAAAATATTTGTCATCTAACCTACCAAAGAGGAAGTTATAATCCCTAAGTTTTGATGTAAATGGCTATACCCAGTTCTGTGGTGTGTATCTTGAAGTGAGGGAAGAAATATGAGGCCTTGGTTCTTTTGAACTGCTGTAGGATTTTTTTAGTTTGTTTTATTTTTCTGTGAAGGGGGTTGTCCTCATCCTGAGAATAAAATAAAACCAGAACTTGGCTTACTCAAGGGGCCACAGAAGCTAAAAAGTGGGAAATGCTCACTGTTTATCAGTGAGAGAAGGTTCCTTAAATCAGAAATGGGAAGTATTTTTGGCATAAAAACTGCAGCTATTTTATCTTAAATTTAAGACTTTGACCTTAAGCTGTTCAACTGTGTTTGGATCTTGCCAAAATAGATCTGGTCTATTTTTCATCTAAATTAATCTAATTCCAAATAGTGCTGAGAGTTCCCTCCAACAGCTGTATGAAAAGGCATTTTGGGAGCCACAAGAGATACAAATGAATGCTATATGTGCTTTTGTCAAGTCAGGCTTCCAAGAGTCAGCTTTTATTGAAGAAAAAGATAATATGTGCGTTTCTCTACTTGCCAACTATTCTTGCCTTTATTATTTATTTGGGCTAATCTGATTCCTTGTAGTCACAGGATTTTGGGGCTTGCTCTTTTGAGAAAGTGGGCAAGCAGGAGTACGATGTAGAGGGGGATTTGAGAAGCAAATTCTTTGGGTGTCTGTTGATAATGGTCATAAAATGTAAGCCAAAATAGTGTCTTGCAGAACTGAGGCCCACAAGAGTGGAGGATAGAATAAATTGTTTCAGGACCTGTGTGGACAGTTTTGTATGCTGAAGATCTTATGATCTAAGAAAAAATCTATACTTTGTGGGTGTGTTTTTGCAGTTTTATTTGTAGGCTAATTTTATCTGGAGACTTTAGCTATATTTTTATGTGTACATTTAGTGAACGTGGTTGCTTGCCTATAAGAAGTCAAGTGTGGGTTATCAACTACAGAGCCACAAGCATTCTTGCAGGACTAAGTCTTTAGTGGAAAACATTAAAAAATTACAGGATAAATGCTTCCTCAGAGCTGCTGCTTTTTTTTAACCTGATTTTTGTGATCCAAGTTTATTATATTGCTGCCTGAATAACTATTCAGAGTCTGGAGTGGATGGTTAATTTTATACGGAAATTAATGTGTTCTGGATCACTTTCTACTCTTCCACTGCAGCGTCCTTCAGTACAAACATCTCTGTTTACTCCCTGACAAGAATAGCAGAGTAAAAGAATTGCTACCCAATGAATGCTAGTATCATGCTGTTTTTCTTGCTTTTGGCTGTCTTTCAGGAAAGTACCTGAGAATACCTATGCTTTCTGTTAGGCTATAGCACCTGATGAATTGTTCTCCAGAACAGGGATATATTCCTGAACTGGAGCCAGAAATTAGTAGCAGTGTTGTGACTGTGAATTGTAGTCTTCCTGAAAGATTCAGTGTAAGATGTAGAAAATGGAATTGAAGTCTTAAAGCTGAAACTAAAACAGAAATCTTGTGCCGAGTTCACTTAATAAATAATAGGGCTGTTAATCAGTTACCGTAAAGAAGTTTGGTTCAACTAAGTATTGTAGGTGTGAAAAATTCTCTACTATATTTTTGCTATAAAATCTCTCCAGCAGAGAATGAAAGAAAGAATTTACCCTTTTTTTTTTCTTTTCCCCCAAAGCATAAATGATTCCAGAGGTAGCAGGTTGAACAGCTCCAGGACTAGGAAATTACAAGTTCCTTTTATTGTTGTTTGTTGCTATGAGTTTTGTTGGTCATTAAGGACGCATAAGAACTGTTTCATGTGAGCACTTTGTAGGTTGTTGAATCACAGTGCCAACATTCGGCTATCCGGCTAAATCACTGTTTAGCCTTGCAATTGTTTCTTTTGGGGAGGAATTGCAGGTGGGAGGTAGAAAGTTCAGGGTAATTATTTCTCTACTGTGTTGAAAACAAGCTCTATACCTATTGTATGCACTTGCCTCTGAAGTGTAAACAGTTTATACTGTTTAAATGTTTTGGGAAAGCAGTGAAGGTATTGGAGGAAGTGTGTGATTTGTAGCTATTTAAGCTTCTGTATTTAGTTGAAGGAGAACTACTATTTCATTTCCATTTACACTTAATTGGTTCAGCTCCAAAACTGATGCTAAACCAGTGTATGGATCAATCTAATGTATGGGATCTGATACGCAAAGTATTTTTATTTGCCTAGTGCCCCATAGAGGCTGAAGCTGTGCAGGTCTGAAGAGCTTTTGTGGCACCAGAACTCTTCTGCGAGGAGCTCGATGGGGGAAAGCTGTGAACCTCGCTGGTAGCTGCTTCCATTCCTGTTGTGTGTGTCCAGCTGATTTGATATTTCCCACAGTCTCCTCCAGTTCATCTGGCTGCTGTCATCAGCTCAGTTGGGAAAGCAGCTGCCACAGGCATAGGAGCTGGGGGAGAGAGGGGAGTGTGCAATACTGAATTACTGTGACTTGTTCTCCTGTTTCTCTTTTTCACAGCCTCTGCTGGCTGGTAAGCACTCTGGTAGGAGCGGCCGGGTGCAAGAAGTGAGATGGAAATTGTGAGTAGAGCCAAGTATGGGAAGAAGCCTCAATCCTAAAACTGCCCATGGTGGCTCTGCTAACAGAACATAATCATATGGGGATAGCTAGTTGACAAGACAAAGATCCCAGTCAAACCATTTATATATTTTCATCTGTTGAGTGTGTTATTGTATGACCTATTAAATACATAACTCTGCAATGAGCTGACAGAATGTTTTTGGTGAGAGAATGTACTTTTCAGCTGGGTTTTCCTGCTCAGTAATCCTTTCTGTCAGCCTCTCCCTACTGATGCTAAAGACATTTTGAACTTCTTGGCTGCTTTTGATTAAATTTGACAGAGCAGAAACAGTTCAAAACTAATTTTCCACAAGCTTCGTGAAAATAGGTGGGCAGACAAATTCACATTCCCAGTTCATCCACTGTAGTGCGAACTTAGCTGTATTACTGCACAGCAAAGAATCTAAGCAGGGGTGGGGAGTGGACAGGGTAAGTTCCAGTGTTCACAAAATGGCTTGCTTAATTGCGTCACATGCTCATAAAACAGTTGTAGCACCAACCTTTGTTAAAGTTTACCAAAAAGCAAGTTGAGAGCCAGCTTAGTGCAAAGACCTGAAGCACGTTTAAGAACCGAAGAGGTTTTTTGTTCCCTTTATGTTACATAGTTACTAGGACTGTATGCCCAATGGGAATACACTTCTCATCTTCACAAAAATCAGGTTATGGCATAGGCAGTGGCCCTTAAAAAGTTAAAAAATGGAGAACGTGTGATCTTCATGGTCCTACCTGTGGACTTCTCTTCCTGTAGCTCTGCTGTTGTAGAACCTGAGCCAATACTGCCCACGGTCTCCAGACCTCCTTCTCTGGGGAGCTAATGGTGCTTTGCAACAAGCATCTGGGGATCAGCTCTTTGGTTTTTTCCCTGATGGTTGCATTTCCTTGCTTGATACTTCCTGCTCGCTCCCTCTTGTCTGTGCTCTTGTTCCATTCAGTCAGTGGAAAGCATGATTTATTTTTGTTAGTTAGGTGCTTCAAGAGGATGGCTTTTTTTTTTTTTTTTTCCTTGGCTTGGTAGTTCAATTACCATCCATACAACTGAGCAGGTGGTTTTACAGTGTGGGCAGAGGGAAAAGTGAAACTGTGATTAGTAACTGCTGGTACAGATTTAGGGGTTTAAACACAGTGGCCTCCGATTCCTTCAGAACCAGACTGAGTCCTTTGGATGTACAGCAGGAACATGCAGGAGCAGTAACTGGCACAGTGCTTCAGCTGTTGAGAATACCAAGTCTCCAAGGTTATAATCCTCAGAGTGAAACAAGTATGCAGTGTGCCAGGAGGAGGGACAGGCGTTTTTAGTTTATCTCTGGGTGAGAGGCTGATTATCAGTCTTCTGCCCATCGAAGAACAGAACTAGATTTTTATTTAGAGAGAAATGAGGCTGGTGTGAGGCTTTGCATATTTATTACAATGAGATATTTTGTTAAACAGTGGTTAATTATTAGAGAGCTTGGAAGCCTGTCCAGTATTAGGTTTTCTTTCAGCCCTGCTGTAGGCTGTTGTGAAAACTCATTTGAAGGACCTGCAGTTTTTCACATTGTTTTTGTTTTTATCCATAACAGGCTTTGTCTTAAGAGTCACATTATGAACTCAAAGTAATATAATCCTCTCCCATGACGTAGGATCTGAGCACCTAATTTGACTTGTCATTTTTTTTTTAAGTAAAACAAAAATCTGATGGGAAAAGTTTTAAGTTCTATCATTTCTGTTTAAGAAAGTAATAATTGGAGTTATGTTATTCTAGGATATGGATTAGATATTTAAAATATGTAAAGGCAATATATATGTGGAACTTACAAGAACAGCAGTAAAAATGAATGCATTTTATGGCAAACATCCTACTATACTCATTGAGATGCAGATGTGCTTACAACTGAGCCTTTAGAAAATAAATAGCATGTATTTACGCTGTTCATAGTAGAACCATGCAAATCAGAGATTAAGTTTAAAAATATGCTGAAGTGCATGGAAAGAACTGAAAGAAAAATGAGTGTTTTACTATCTTTTTAGATAAGTGGTCATTAACTAAAAAGATCAGTAGTGCAGTTGCAATCCATTTTGTGGTCATTTGGCATAATAACATTAAGCGTGGCACTTTGAATTCTGAAGGTGTTGGGAGCATTAAAAAGGTTGGATCTATTTTTGATATTTAATACACTGATGAATGTGATATTTTGTTTAGTGTGTTTATATGTGCCTGTTTGTCAAGGAGAAAGATAAAAATGTTCAGTAACCAAAAATGTTTTCATAAAATAGGAGCATTTGCTGGGTTTTTGTACACAGTTTTAGAAAGGACAAGAGTTTTATCTTGCCCTTTAGGTTTACATTTGTGTTGTAACTTAAGAACAACTTAGGGTAAGATTCTGCCTCTGGCAGTTTTGGTTCAGTTCATTTATTCAGTCTCCCATCTGTTTGCTTTTCAAAACTCAAATGACCAATTTGCGTAAGGCAGGTCCATACTAGATCTATCTGGTAGATCAAGGTGGTGCCAAAACTTAGTTACTTGGTTAAATGATTGTTAAATTGTATTTGTAGCCTTTCTATTGAATGGTCACTTCTATAGATTCTTGGTAAAAATTTAGTTTCCTTAGATTTGGATTCAGAAGCCTAATTTAAATGCTGTACTACAAATGATCATTGAGGCACTAGGGTTTTATAGAACATGTTAACATCAGTTTTGCTAAACATACTTTTTGTATCTTTGTCTTATTTTGTATGCCTATTACTGGCCTGGAAGCCCTCTAGAAGCCTAATTTTAAGTATTATTCTAATTCTTTATTCGTGTCTTGAATTTCAGTACTACATAGCCTTACAAACTTGCTAGGCACCATCCATCATCATTAGAATTACCTCTGCCATCTTTGCAACCACTGGGAAAAAGCTGTGTCACATGAACAAAGAAAGGGTGTATACTTTGGATTTTAACTTTTATTTACAATTTCTACCAGTTCAGTCTTAAAATACAATTGAACGATATACCAGTGCTGAAGTAGCGTACATGGTAGAATGCTCACTTTCACTTATGTCAAAACCTGAGCTCCCTGGATAAGAGCATGGGGAGAAGGGTAGTTTTGCATTATTTGTTCTTAAAACAAATATGTTCTTTTGAAGTTGATATACAAAGGTCATGCAACCCTTTCATAAAAGAATGGGGAAGAAAAACACTTTCCTCTTACATAATTTTTATTTATAACTTACTGTATTAAAGCTATGGCATTGCATCAAAACACTGTGGTCTTAAGAATTGTGTCTCTGCA
Organism: Phoenicopterus ruber ruber; assembly: GCA_009819775.1. Taxonomy (NCBI): domain Eukaryota; kingdom Metazoa; phylum Chordata; class Aves; order Phoenicopteriformes; family Phoenicopteridae; genus Phoenicopterus; species Phoenicopterus ruber. The sequence goes on from CM020221.1 coordinate 7,685,443, forward strand.
TAGGTAAGAACATATAAGGATGATGGTTACAATGACGTGAATTGTATGACTAATTTCACCACATGTGTATTCATATATATTTATAAGTACCATTTTAAAAGTATTGTAGTCATTGACTTTTTAATACATGTAATATGAAAATAAATTAAGGCATGATGGTTTTTCTGTGCCACTTTTTTGTAGTAGGATCTGAACTGCTAGATTTTTATTAGATTGCATTTTCTGGTTTGCACAATACTTTTTATAAACACAAAACTAATAAATTATTCTAGGTACTTCCTTGTATCACACATGTGAAACCTAACCTATAGATTTAGGGATGTGTTTAGAGCTAAATTATAGTGTTGTTCCCAAACATAACTAATAGAAATGCTTTTTGTTGTTCAAACGTGCTAAGGAATTTGATTAAAGAACTGACAGTGCATGGATATTTGGTGGTGGTTTTTCCTCTGGTGCTATGATAAAATAATGAAAAAGATCTACCAGAGTGAAATTGTTGCAGGGTTTGTAACGAGTTTATTCCCTAGATGCCAGTTTTGGATATCTCTAGGTGCCTTTCACCTGAACCATTTCAGTCTGAATTCTGCAAAGCGCATGCACATGCCTGTATCCTGTTGGCTTAAGCTTCAGTTCATCCCTGGTGCTTTGCTGGATCAGAGCTTTAGTTCTTCGTTGCTTCTTTTGAATGTTTTGTTTGGTGGATTTTTTTTTTGGTAGCATTTAATGATTGACTTCATACATTGAATGCTGTTTGTTATCTTGGCGTGGCTGAGCTCTGAGAGTGCTCTTGGAGCAGTGCACCCAGATGTTTTTTATGGGCTTGTGTGTGATCCCAATTGAATGTATGTGTCTTCCAGTGTGAAACGAGCAGAGCTTGTGTTAGGTCTTCGCTGGTGTCTGAGCAGTAATGTATGAGCTACATGCTCCACTTTAGCCTGACATTAAATGAGGTAAGTTTTTAAAAAAAAAAAAGTATGCAGCTGAAAGCTTCTCAAAAGGCAGTTGACCACATGGAGGTCACTGCTCAAGGGAGGGTTTTGTGCTTCTGGCCTAATGCCCTTGTGCCATCTCAGCACTTGCTAGCTGGCATAGCTCACAAAAATGACAGAAAACAAATCTAGCAGAAAGTTGGCTTGGTTTGTTGTGTGTGTGTGTGTTTGGTTTTTGTTTAGGGGGGAGTGGTTGCTGCTTTAGTAAGTTAAAAAGGCTTGCAGAGTCTGCTGAGTGCTGGGGGAAGGCAGGAATAACACTGGAGGAAGGTGAAGGAGGGCCTCTCCCTTCTGATGGCAGTTCTGGGTGGAACTGCACCTCTCTCTTCCAGTTTCCCAGAAATCCTAAAGCCAGTGAGCCTTCACTTCTTGCATGTGAAGAATAGATCTCTGCAAATTTTCTAGTGTCTTGACTATTAGCCTGGAGGTTAACAGTTGTTGTTTTGCAATAGCATTGCTAAACAAACAAAATAGTTTGCTGTTTTAGTACAAGAAGGCCCTTAGAATTGTGAAATAAATAACCGAAGATCCCTTTTCATAATGGGTATGGTTGAATTTAATCCTGCTATATAAAGTATATATATCAATGGATATACCCAAAAGCATATTCCCATCTTGTAAGGGCTGTGAATTACGTCAGTGGTATCATTATTCAGAAAACTTTGTTTTGCTAGAAGTGCTATTTAACACTCTAATTTTGAAATTATTTTTCCAAATACTCATAAGAATATACTTGAACATCATCACTACAGAGTATATCACAGTTCTCTGCAGGAAATTTGTGATTAACACAATTTTTTACCAGGGAGAGGGACTTTAGTAAGTGCGCAGGAACTTCATAAAAGGGTTTTTCTAGTACAACATGTTTCTCATTAGGTACTCAGGATCCTACCCATTGAGAAAATATCAAGAAAATATACAACTCAGTTATTTAATTGAAAACTCTAGATTTCTAATTATTGTTACTAGTAGCAATATAAATGTCAGTAGTAGTAAAGGGTGGCTGTCCTGATAAGCTTACACTTGTGTGCATTCCAGCTATGCTTGCATAAAGCCACTAACCAACACAGTGTTCTCCACGTGCGGTGTACAGTGCAGTAATGTGATGTTTGCTTAGTGAAACACAGGATGTTAAGGCAGACAGTATTGGGTTTAGGCTTCTTAAGGTGGATACATTGGTACTTTAAAGGTTATCTACAGTAGTCTGGTGTTCTGCACTGAGTGGGGTTTGTAGTTTAAAAATGTATTTGAGAGAATAATTCTGTTGCAGAGCTTTGTCTTATACCATGTGACTTCAGGAAATGAGAAGGGTCTTGGAGAATGGCAATCAGCAGAAACACTTTTACAGTAGTAGGAATTTGGAATTGATCTTAAGGTATTAACATTAATCACCTGTTCTTGTGCTTTCAGACATTCAGCTCTGTTCCACTGTCTGGAATGTGCCTGCAGGATCTCAGCAACAAAGCTTACTGCATAATGACCTGAGGTGGTGTACTTTTAACCTTCACTGAAGCCAGTCAGTTAGTCCTCCTTAGCTGACCTGACTAAATTAGTAGAGTATATTTACTTATTTAATCAATTTGCTAATGGTGATTTACCATTGCCTTTACTGGGGGGAAAAAACAAACCACCCTGCAGCAACAACAAAGAAAATCAGGGAGAGAGTGTGTTTAGTTTGTTGTAGTCTTTTAATGGTGTAGTTAAAACCTGTTGACTTTAGTCTTTCATACCGTTTTTCAGTTGAAAGGCATGTCTCCTCAAAACCACGGCAAGGTCTATGATAAGCTTATAAAGGTTATGATGACCAATAGCTTTAAATTGCTTAGCAGGCTGGATGGGCAGACTCCATGTCAAAAACAGTGAACTGTCTTGTTGGATGTGATGGCTCTTGCGCCTTATGTATGGCTTTCCTCTCCAGCAGAAGTATGTGTAGAGCTCTCTTTATTTTCTATAAAGAAATATGAATGTGTGTATTTATAGTTCTTTTGTGTGTTAAGTGCAGTGCTTCTGGGAAGCAGTGGACTTGCAGTGCGTATGTTGTTTCACCTTTTTGCAAACGTGCAGTAAGGCTTGATACAAACCGAAATTACTGGATTTGCTGCACACATGGAAAGCTTTCTTAGCATGTGCTGTAAGCCTGAGGCTTTCTGAAAAGCACAAGACCACTGTATATGCACAGACCAGTGAGGGAGAATGCATGCAGTACAGCTTCTCAAAGCTTTGCATTTATTGTGTGTGGCTAAAAAGTATACTGCCCTGCATTGCCAGCTCCAGTGTGTGATATACAATATGCATACTGCAGTTGCGTTTAGGATTTCTTCGCTCTTAAATTATCTCAGAGTAATGCTTGGATAAGGGTAACTATTTCCCCTTATTTTTATTCTATAACTTTTTCTGTAGAGATCCAAATTTTCTTTTGTGGATTACGGGTGTAAGTTCCCCTTACTCACCAGAAACCAAGCTCATTCCTTGTTTTATTCCTTCATAACACTTTCACCTCTGTGTGTATCTTTCTCTGCCTGCTGTCAGTACTGAAGCATCCTGTTACCATCGCTGCTGCTTACCTGCTTCCTCTAAGTTATGCACCATGTAGTCAGGCTGGTTTTGGGAGCAGGGGAAGGAAGCTACTTTAATTTCCTGCATATTTGCTAGAAGCTATCACCCATTCTATCACTCTTTTCCAGCAATCACTGTGTGCTATTATTTTGCCACGTTTCACTGATTCAGGTCAAGCAGAATGACTACAAAGATGCATATCCATTTCCGGACAAGTACTGGAATATAGCCTGAGCACCATGTCCCAATTATTATTTGTACTTACTGCATTATTTCAAGCATTCTAGTATTTTTTTTTTCTGCAAGATGTTTAGCTTTCTGTGAATAGCTTACTGCTTTTGAAAGACCAAAGAAAAAATGTGCATGACTATCATCATCATTGGCCAATATTTGGTGGATCTTAAGAAAAAACTAGTAAAAGGAGAAATTTGAATTTGGTCACTCCTGTTTACAAGTCCTCACTTCACTGTTTCTCTCTCTGCCTGACTCTATTTTACAACTTGCTCATCAAGTATGTAGCGTGTGCTACAAACTCATACCGTTTTTAGTCACGTTAAAAAAAAAAAAAATCCACCTCTATGCCTCCCTGTAAGGCTCTGAATCATATTTGCTAGTACATGCCACCACCACTTCCCCTCACCCCAATGTTTGTAGCAAAGTGTTAGAAATCACACGGCACACTTTTATAGTGTCATGGCACAGTTGTAATTTTGCTAAATGTCACTCTTGCATCATGTTGCAGAGCAGACTTTTCTCTGTATGATGGCAATGTGAGACACTTTTATCTCAACACAAATATCCTGGAGCTGGGAGATGTATACTAAGAAAAAGCAAGAGAAACCTGAGTCCTGGAGCCACTGGTGGGTGCTGGCAGGAATTCCAGTGGTGGTGTTTTAGCAGTAGTAGTTTCAAGATAAAGAAAAAGGTCTCATATAAACTTGTATAACCTTTGGCTTTTATAATATGTCAGGAACAGAGGAAACTGTACAAGCTTTTAGTTGTATGAAATGTCGTTCTCCTTTTCTTTTCTTCCACTTAGTTTAATAAAAGATAATACCTCTTTGGTTTATTGTTGGAACTTATAACTACATAATGGCTCTGAAGTTGGTATCTTTGGGAAATGAATGAAAAGTGTAGGGGAAAGAATAATTCATTCATTGAATACTAAGTGAAAACAGTAGGAACAGAACTGAATAAATAAGCCATTGTCATTTCTACACTTTTGTGGATTTTTGTACTATCCTGAGCAAGCATATAGAGACTTGTTTTAAATACATACCTATCTGTGAGAAGGTGTACCATTTAACACTATCCAGTGTTTTCAATCACGCTATAGCTAATTAGAAGATACTTGCCCACATTCAGACATTTTGAGAGTGTATCTTCCCACGACAGCCTAGCACCCACTTGCTTGTAAAAAGATGGTACTAGAAAGTAGAAATGGCCAGTAGATGGCATTGGGGCTCCACAGTTGCAGAAACCTTTGCCTGTCAAAATCCCCTATGTGCTCTTGGAGTTGTAGGATCATGTGGCCTGACGGTATTTTTCCACTTTGGACACTTGCGTGTATCTTGGTATAACATCTAAAATATGCTTGTTTAAACAAGTAGTTCAGAGAGGACGTGTTGTCGTTGTTCCTAAAAGCTATTGAATAACATCAGGCTATTATACAGAAACAGGAAATCCCCTTTGGATGGTGACAGATTTTTGTGTTCAGGTTTTTTGTGTTGGTTTGTGGGCTCTTTTTAGGTCCCACTTAATGGTATACTTTTTATACTGGCTATTGTTTTACAGAACACCTTGTCTAGAAAGTAATGAAATTGCTGCTCTGCTTTAAAGCATATGCTTCCAAGGGCTATTCCCAGGTATAATCAAGTGCTTTGCTGAACGTGGGTAACTACACTCAGAAGGGTTATAGCTTTGTGTTGTCCACTATGCTTTTCTTTGCATGCGTTTAAACAAGGACATTTGCAAGTGAATGCCTTTTATCCAAAATGCATCACTAATAGGCTTTTTATGTCCTAATGGATAGATAGGTGTTGAAGGAAACATTGGAAAGACATCTGCTTGTGCCCAGACCTGCACGTCCTTTCTCTCCCTCTTCTTTCTGAGAAATTCAGTTTGTAAGTATGTATTGCTCTTGTATTACTGTCTTGATCTAAGATGGATATGCTTTAGCTGCAGTGAAGAAAACATTTCTAAATACCTCTTTCCTTTTATTTTTTGGGTTATACAGATTGTGTCTAAGTAGGGATAGTACTAGCTCTTTGTTCTGTCTGCAGTGTGTTATGTATGGCTCCCCTAGCTGGCCTTTCTCTGATAATTGATCCTTCCTTTCAGCATTTAATCAGTTTAGCAGGTTCAAGTACCATCATTCACTTCTATGACTGGTCCCTGAAGACAGCTATTCAATACCTGTAGTATGGGGGGGGGAATGTAAGAGGTCATCACAAACTAAGTAACTATATAAACTGAGTAGACGGAGTTTAAAAAAAACATTCAGAAAGCTGTCAATTTTTTTACCAGGAAACACAAAACAAGTAATAGGGTGGGAAGGATTAAGGAGATTTAAGGCTCTAATAGTCCAAACTGACTGGAGCAGATCTTAATGTGTATTTCTTAGATGGGACTCATGGGACTTCCCAGAACTTCCAGGAGATGAGACCTTTTTAATTGTTATTAGAATTATCTCAGTTATATAGAGAGGCATTACTCACACTCTCATTTGGTATATTTGGGAAAAGGCATCTCGTTAATGTTCTTAACTTGCTTTGCTTTCCTGACTGCCGTCTTTAGCAGTGCTGCCAATCCTTTTTGTATAAGACAGGTCCTTGTGTTTTCCGGGGTAACAGAGAAGTCTACAGACCACTGTCCCACACTAGTCACATCGTCCATGTGCATCCCACATGTGCGTGACTGCTCTTCTGTGTCCATATGCCCTGGCATGCAAGAAAAGTGGTAAGTAGATGCAATAGTATTTTGAATATGTGGGCTTGCAAAAAGGCATATCTAAGAAGCACTGTCCTGTGTGTACATGGCCCAAGTGAGTCTTCAAATGAGCTCCTGATGTTCTTCACATGCAACAACTGAAATGAACAATGCATGGTGGTGTGTGGTTTGTGTATGTTGTGTATCTATGCAGTGGGAGAGGGTCAAAAGGTTCCTGACAGAGGTGGTGCCATGTAGCAGGGCACATGTGAAAGTGTCCTTGATCACAGACCCTGTGCAAGATGTTTCAATTCTGGTGGAAACAAGCAGGTAGTAGCGTTCTTTGTTTCTTAACATTCTGAAGTCTCTCCACTTTCCAGTTAGCTGGAATGAGAATTGTGTAAATTTGCTTTATATACAGCATAGCTGCTATTACTTGGCATTTGTTACTGTGAAGCAATAGAAAGTCCAGATATGCAACTAGGCCTGCAGCCCCAGAAATGAGTGGCTTCTCTTAGGACCCTGATCCATTGATACAATGTTTTGAATTCATCACTTAGTGCCTGTCTTAGTCGGCTAGACCATTAGCGTGAACAAAGACTTTCTATGCTTCAGATTAGGGAACCAGGAAAAGATGAGGAAATCTGCTGTACAGAGCATTGGTTGGATAAGGTTTGTTCTTGCTTGTTGGTCTTGCAACTTTGTGTGCAGAGCTGCCTACTCTGCTAAACCGTCTCAGGTTAAGGAGTGCTTTCAAGACTAATGGTCTTCCTAGGTTAAGAAAAGAGGTTTGCTCTAGTTGTGGATTTTCTTAGGGTTTCTCTTTGCTGCTGGAGGGGAGCTGTCACTTTTTGTGGCGACATAGCACAGTCCATTTAAAAACAAAAACCCCCAAACAAACAAAACCCAAACAAAAACATTTCTTCCTTTAATTCACTAGCAAATTACAAGTGTTCTAGTTAACAAGTCTTGCGCTCTTTTTTTTTTGTTTTGTTTTCATTTAAGTAGTAATTGCCATTGCTGACCCCAGATCAATTAAATACTGTATTTTTCTTTGTAGGAGATAATGTTGAACTACCCATCATGTCCCCTCATGTCATATAAAGCAGTCCTAAATAAAGAGGAGTGCAAGAGAACAAGAGTGACAAATATCAGCTTGGGGGGCGGGGGGGGGGACGACACACGGACGGACACACCACCCAACACAAAATATTCATGGAAAAACAGGGATTGGAATAAGAGTAGCCTCTGCCACAAACACATAGGTGTGCTGTTGTATAATCTTGTAATTTAATGCAAATCCATTTTCCTACCTTGATGGTCAGCTCCTGTTAAAACTAGATCTCTAACTGCTGACAGAAAGGCTGGGTTGTATATTGGGCACTGTACTATTCAGTGGAATTAAAATAGTTAAAAATGAGTAACTGGGTTCTGTCCTGTGCAAACAGGTTAGATACAAGAAGACAAATTTTGCACGGAGTAGAGCTGTGTGTTACCACAAAAAATGCAAGCTGTGTTTCTCTGTGGAAAACTTTGTTGCCTGAAGGTCCGCCATAGGTTACGTTTGTTGCAATTTGTTAATCTGCAGTCTGTTAAACTGTTTAAAGCAGTTTGCCTTTTTTCTCTTTCTGTTTGTAACCTTAATCTATACTAATTGAAGCTTGTGAAACAAAAATGTTCATTTAACTTGATGAATTTTTTTTTTGTGCTATAATACTATTTCAAGAAACAGATCCTAAATTCAATACCAGGGCCATGGTCTGCATTTGGTATTGCTATTTTATCCCACGCCTTTTCCTCAAATCTCTCTACGTATGTCTGTTAACATGTTTCTGCAATTCACTGATACCTCTTAATGTAATCATAGCCAGTGCTTACACTAATCTGATAATGCTGAATGTGATTACATTGACTTAATATTATGTGTTTGTATGCATTTATTCAGTCCATAGTGGCCACAGCCAACAGTATTTGGAAGCAGAAGGAGGGATTTGCCAGAGATTAGTCCAGGTTAGTCTTGTGTTTTAGGTGTTATGCTGCCATGGAGATAGATCTATTCTGTAACACTTTTGCCCTGGGTGAAGTAAGTCTTTCCAGCTTGCTTTTTTGACATTCCTACAGCAAACTGGAGAATGACTTGTGTTTGGGTTACAGCTGTGAGACAATTCTCTGTCAGGGAATGCAGACCTCTTTTTGTACCCTGTCTTGTGGAATTCGTAAGTGTGTGTACTTGTGGTTCCTTCTGGCCTCTACAAGCTGAAAAGTGGGCGAGGATAACTAATGCACCTGATTTGGGTCAGAAAGATAACTTCTGTCATGTGGGGCTGCTGCTTCTAGGCTTGAGAAGACTTACTGAAGGGATGGTGGTTTGGGGCTTCTACGCCTGGGGATAGCATCAGTTGTTGCAGTCACTGGAAAGCAGTGAGAATCTGGCACTTGAGAAGCTCTGCAACCATGAGGCTATTGTGAAATATCTTACACAAATCACATTTCTTTATGCTGACTATACTTACTATCTCTAGTGCTGACCTCAGTGCTCTGCAACAATTGATCTATTTACACCTAGAGGATGGCTAATAAATACATGTTACAGATCATGTTTTGGGTGTTCTTGCATGGATGTTGAGGGAGAGAAGAAAATATATCTAACACCTGATTTTCATATTTTCAAGCAGGAGCTCATGCAAGGAGGCCTAGGTTATAAAAGCAAATGATGAGTAGAAATTTTAGATACAATTACCTTTGGTTTCTCCACTGCTGGCATGAGCTGAATCCTGGCAGTCATGGTCCCTGGGAGGTTGTCTGTGACCTAAAATTTTGTTGTCTCTTGATGCAACTTATCACAAGTAGTGCTCCTGGGACAAGCAGCACTGACTTTCCAGCTGGTACCACCTTTCTTTTAAATGATAGGCGGTTGCTGGCAGGGTACCTGGAAATGTCTTAGATTCTGATAATTTGTGTAAAATATCTAGAAAGTGCCCTGAAATTCATCTTTATATAGTTTATTTAAAAAAAAAATTGCACCAGATGTCACTTAACTGGTAATTTTGTCACTTAATGCTGGCATTTTGTTCCGTTATGTAACTTTCAATGGTGGATCCTTTTTCTATGAACAAATAAATGAAAAACACTGCTCATGCATTGAGTTGCTGGAACATTCCTATAAAGTAACAGGGATCTCTTGTTGTGAGCCTTTTCTGAAATACCAAAGCAATGCTTTCTGTCCTTGCTACATGAATTGCAGTAGTTGCCATATGGCGAATAGATACGTGTTCAATACAGTGTTCTGCACTGGGTAAGAATAGCACCTTTTTGGTGGATGTGGAATACACCGAGCATTATGTACAGATAACTCTGTTACATCATGGGCTGACAACAGTGTTTATGTGCAAGATGATGCAAACTTTGGGTGTGTTGACTACAGATATTTTTTGTTGTTTGTGGAATTGAACTTCAACCCTAGCGTTGCCTTGAAATAGGATTTTCTATTTATACTAAAGCCATATAATTTTTACACTTTGCAATATTGCCGCATATGTAATGTTTTGCAGGGTTCCAAAACCCATCGAATCTCACACAGGAAATGTACAAATATATTTATAGTTTTTGTTATAAATGATACATGAAATATTTGGTCTTCAGACATCTTGTCTTCAGCTTCGTGTTGCCATGGGCACTCATTAGTATTCCAGGGAGGCCTGGTTGTCATGGCAAAATGTGTAGTTGTACTGTGTTCCCATGGCAACCTCCACCATTATGTACCTTCAGCAGATCTGCTAGCAAATCTGTTTGGGTAAATCTAAGATGATCTTATGGTAGCATTAATGTTTTAAATAACATTACCATCCTCTCCCTAGGTGATTAGCATTGCAGATGTCTTCCATATGTTGATAAGGACCATTGGGTCAGTATAACACAGTGCAGGTTTGGACTTCACGAAAATTGCTTTTAAAAAGCAGCAGCAGGGGATAGCTCGACCCCTAAAGAGGTTGAAATAAAATTGCGGTACTGAAGCTGTTTACATTTTTCACATGTTCTTGTGTGTGTCTGGATTTGAAACTAAGACATTTCTGAGCTTGCAGCTCCTGCGTTGAATGACCTTCAGCAGTAACAACCTTTCTGTGTACATCTAAGTGCATGTGAGCGAGTTTTGGTCTTTAAACCTCTCTTTAGGAAGAGAAAGCAAATTACCTGCTGGCATACAGCTTGCTGTGGTTTGCTTAGGGAGCAAGGTATTATTGCTGGTGGGGAACAATACTGTAGGTGATCATCTTTGGATCAGTGAAGTGTTTTATCCATTGCTGGAGAATTTGTTTTGATGTTGGAGATGTTTAGAAATGTGGTAGACAAATTAATATCTGTCAGCTTCTTGCTAATGATGTGCTGTTTACTTGTCTTAAATTTTGTTTCCCATTTGTACACTTTTTAGTTTATGTAATGTTCCCAGTCAAGGAACTGATGAAAAAGCTGTGTTTTTTTGACATGCTCTAACAGCTGTGGAGTGCTATGCGTTCAGAAGTGGAATACGCCTACGTAGCCTGTTTAGATGGGACGGCTTGATTGGCCCCATACGGATGCCTGTCCAGTGTCTGTTGCTCAGTCATAGAAACGAACTAGAAAAATATACAGCTGTGTGGAATGTAGAAATCTGTCCAATTTCAAAAATCAAATATCAAAAAATGATAATGCAGTATTCCTGAGAAGTGATGACTTGACACATCTGGGAGAATTTTGTTCTGCTTAGCCATGACGCATAAGGCTTTCTGCAGCCCTAGAGGGTATGTTAATTCTGTCATGATTCTGATTGCTTCCTCGTTGTGGTTAGCAGATAAAAATGGTGACTTAAAACAAACAAACCTTTTGATTTGAATCAAATTATTTAAAGATTTAAACATTAGAAATCACTTCATCAGCTTGTATCCTTATTCTTTTTTGCTTTAAGTTGATAAAGTAGGTTTGCACAGATCCCTTGGCCTCTTTCCTAGCAGCATTTAGAATTTCAGATATTTCTTGGAGTCCTTTTTCTGTAAGCTGTTTCACTTTTCAAATGTCTGTGCTCAAAAAGACTTTTTTGATACCCTTGCTTAGAGAACACCACAAACTTAAATGTGAATTGATAATCAAACAACTGAGTTATATTTTCAAGCAATGCTGTCTTTCAACATACAGCCTGGAAAGCTAATGTTTTTTCTCTTCTAAATTTCTTCAAATTGGGTTTGCTTTCAAACTGAGTCAGACTGCATGGCCTGAATCACATTGGTACTTCTGAAAATGCGATCATACAGTACTCTTAAACCTGAGAGTTAAAGAGCAGCATGCTTTTAAGCAGTTGGTTAAAAAAAGAAATGCACTGTGTGAGGGAAAAGAAAGTGCTTTTGTTCTATAAATTTGTTAATGCTTTTTAAAAATATCTTCTTATTTCAACATTGGTGCAGCTTTATCTTGCAATGGCTTAAGAATCTTTTCCAGTAAGCAGCTGCTAGCTTTGTTTAATAATTGTAATTTGTATGTAGGTGTAGCAACAGTTAAACACGTGGCTCCTTTGAAGCAATGAGTGTGAAGATGGGCATCTGCAATGGCCAGGAAAGGCTTTCTTTTGTCCTGATTACCATTGATTCTTCATGGACTCCATCCTTATTCTAAGTACAATTTTTGTAATAAAAGGTTTCTTTAAAAAATGAAAGGCAGGAAGTACAGTATGATTAATCTGCACAGTGAAGAGCTGTGCTAATATGAGCAGACATTTAAGCAGCTTTTTTTATATCAATGTAGAACTGAGCAGTAAAAAGTGATGGGAAGCTCATTTTTGTATATTTTCTTTTGTCTATCACTTTTTCTCCAGTGACTGGCAAACTAGTTTAGAGAAATTAAGAATAACTGATGGAAATCTGGAAACAAACACTTTTAAAGGAATTGAGCCAGTGGAATAAATTGCCAGAATTACATTGGGGTTGTGGGAGTTTTTAGCTGGTGTCACCTGCTGTAACACTTTTACCCTACCTCTGTACATTGTCTGTGTTGGGTGTGGGGGGTGTTTCTACTTGTTTGTTTCTATCCTTTGTATGTAGTCCCAGTTAGATAAAGAAGAGGGAGCCTACTGGAGGAGAGGATAGGACTTCTCAGTCATCCTCATAGGTATAGAAACACAAAAATCCCAAGAGACCTTTGACTGTAGCCTGCAATTTTGGTGTTTGTAGTTTGGAAGATGAAAACACTACTTAAGCTCAGAGCTTTTCTGAGGAGACTTCAGGAAGTTTCTTTGTTTTCTGTCAGAAATACCAGGGGCGCCTCAGGCTCTGCCCATGGAGAGCCTTTTCCTGAAGCACTGGAATTAATGTACAAATGAGAAGGAGCATCCAAAATATGACATGATATAAGAATGCATTGTGCTTCAATGTACATTCTTGTGCCCTTAACCTAACCTTGTAAGCGTAGCTGATGCTTGGCTATTTGAAAATTTGTCTGTGATCTTTTACATAGAAATGTAACAGTTGCATAACTGAATAACCCAAGCGATTGCCTAGTAACTTTAAATTGTGAGTTTTGTTTTTCTTCTTGTCAACTGGAATAATACATTGAAAGCAAAAATTAGTCTTGAAATAATTTTAGTCTGTAGGTGGTTCATAAGCAATTGATTTGAAGTGCTTGCTCAGAGTATGAACAGTTCTTACAGAATGATCCTGTTCTCTACCAGGAAGAATATAACCCTTACACGTTCATATGAAAAATTAAATTTAAGTTACATAACTTTTTGAATAGCCTATCATAATCACTTTAATTGTCACTGCGGATGACTATGGTTTGTTTGTAGCACTCGGCTGTGAAGGTACTGATGTATGCCAAGTAAATTTGTTACATGCATATTAATGAATGCTTTTTATGCTCTCTTTATCCACTTTCAGTGCTGGCAAGTATCCTATTGCTAAATGTAATAATGATGAAATTTCTTCATCAACAGTTTCTTCATCAATTAAACACTAATATCACCATAAGCATAGTGGCTGTTGGTAGTAGAATAATAGATGAGATCAGTAACTCTCTGTATAGCCCATTTGGGGACAGCAGAGTACAAAACATGTCTGCCCAGGTTACTGTTAAAGAGGGGGAATTGATATAGTTGTCACTTCCATGATTTGAACTTGGAAGCCTCTTTAGGTAAGTCATGGATGTAGCTAAAAGTTCTATGTGACCAGGACATTATCTAGATCTTTGACAGAACTGCTCAGTGTTCAGTTGTGTCTTGTTTGCCAAGCCATTTTCTGTTTATTTTGACTTTTCTTGATTTTTTTTTTCACCTCCCCCCGCCCCTTTTCCCCACAGCAATGAATGAACCATGGGCTTTATTCCTCTTGTATCTAAATACAGAGATTTCTGCTGATGAGAGTACGGGGTTAATTGCATGAAATTAGACAGTGCATTAATATGCTACGTGAGCTCTTTCTTTTAATATGAATGTTAGCATTTTATGCCCAGGTTGGGAGAAGGAGTTTGGTAAAATAAGTCTTATGCAATGATACCTATGGAATTTTGTGTTTGCCACTATTTTTGCTGTCCTAATATTGATGATACTCTCATAAAAGTGCATTTTGAGTAGAAGCTAATTATTCTTTTCTGAAAAATATTTGAAGTAAACTGTGCGGCATGAGATGACTTTGATTTATTTTCACCATTCTATATGCTAGAAGTCATTAGCTTTTAAAAATAGAGAGTGTGACTCTAAATATGTGGTATGCTTACTAGGAGCTTTCTGATTAGCTATTAATTAGTATGTCAGTTAATGTTAAACTGGATGCCGAGCCCACTTAGTCTTTAACTTAGCAAACGTGCAGATTGTCTAATACAGACAGTACTTCTGTACAAATTATTACTGCATAGGAAGGCAGCAGCTTGAATTTTGAAAGAAATTTTTCTTTTTTTAGTTGAGCAATTAAATCCAAGCTAATAGTATGTTCTATTGTTGTTGATATACTGGAGCTGTAATGAATTAAAATGAGGAAAGAGAAAAAGGCACAGAGCTTGAAACAAACCAACCCAGACAACTTAACCCATATAACATGCTAGAAATGCAATCTTGTAATATGTTAAATAAGGAGTATTATATGCATGTATTATTATTATGATACTGGGAGAGAAGTTACTGTTTGTCTTCATATGTTTTTATTTAAGAGAAAATTCTTGTTGTTAGTAAAGTGCTAATTAATATGATAATGCCATTTCACCAATAGTCTTAAAATACTAATCATGTTTAGAAAAGTCTTGCTACAATGCAAGTTAGTAGATAGACGTCAACAACTGTAAGTACTGGCTAGTATATGGGTGTCAATAGTGGCACTTCAGATGGTTTGGGTGGTCTCCCAGATGACCACTCCTGAGACAGAAAATTATTTTTCCTTAATGTGTGATCTGAACAAACCAAGTTCTCATTAAGTCCTTGCTGGGATGAAATTAAAAGTGTAGCTTGCACTGGAGATAAAAAAAAATGAAGTCATTTCAATGGCTTGGACTTCAGGCTCTGACTTCCGTGGAAGTGTTCTACTCTGTATGTATGGAGGTACAGAAGAGGCACAGAAGAAAGGATTGAGGGCATCTGTTATTGATTAGCACGTAGTTATCTAGAGAGAATTCAGAAAATGGGTGACTCGTCTTCATAACTTGGATATGTATCTCCGGCAACAGTGGTATGTTCAACAGTGGTGGCTGAGTGAAAATACTCTGTATTCTGCCATTGTGGCAGTAGTTGCAGACTTGCATGTGTGTGGCAGAGGAGCAATGCTTTGAAGCCAGTCTTCAGAATGCTGCCTGTGTTAATAGGATTGGCATCTCCGATTTCAGCCAGTGGTGGCTGCAGTATGTGCCTTTCCCACATTGTGGTTTTAACCCTTTCTTAAGGTGAAGCATGGATACAGAGAGCTACTGAGAGTGATTATAATCTTGCAGGAGTCCTGCTTTAAAGCAGTGCTAAGCTGCATCATGGAGGCGTCTCTATATCGGTGAAAGAGTATAATCATATGAGGGTTGTTTTTGTTGCTGAGAACCCTGAAAACTGAGCAAGGATGTGACTTCCGTCTGGTAGCCGACTACGGCATATGCTCTCTTGATTCTGGAGCTAGCATTGCTCCTTTGAACTATGTAGACCAGCTGGAGTCTTTACTGCTTTGGCAGATAGCTGGGTCAAAACCCATGTTGATGTGCTTATGTGTGCTGCAGCCCTCTGTCGAAAGCAGTGTGAGTGCAGCAGCACGTGGCACAGGTAACCAAGGTGGACACACACTGTACAGGCATACTAGCACAGATGGGGCGTAGTTGCACACCTTGAGTGGAACAGCTCAAAAAAGGTAATGTTTTCTGTTGTTTCCACATAGTCTTTAAGTGTATTTTTTCCAGAAGAACACTCTGAATAAAAGGCAGTTTTAAAATGGGAATAGGAAAGGATTATATGTGGAACCGTGACCAGCTATAGAACTTGGTGTTACGTGTGACCTGCATAAATTAAATATTAAGCAATGCCTTTATCCTCTAATAAGTGGGAACGTAGAAATAGAAATGTGAACGTTGCCTCTACTTACCACTTGTGGAGAATTCTCCTTTAGTCTAAGCATTGGACAGTAATGAAAGGAGGTTGTTCCCTTTGGGAATTGAGCCCTTTATTCAAAATGTAGCTCAGCAATTGAGCTAAAGAAGAATATCCATTAGCTACCAGTAACAGCACTTGTATCCCCTTTGCTAGATTCTAGCTACTAAATGGTGAGACATTAAAATGCTACAAAAGCCTGTGTTGAAATGGGACTAGGTACATCTTTTAAACATTTAAAATATACCAGTTCCGAGTGATAAAGAGCTGCTCAGAATTCATACGTCAGCTGAAGGCGCTGCTACTAATTTATAGGGAAAACAGTATTCTGTAGAACATGCAAATTTTTCAGAAAGAATTGCTAATATATCTATGCCCGTTTTCTGTATTTTGGTTAACTGTGTTAAGGTGTGCGATAGGACTAACCTGAGCCCCTGAGACTCCCATGTGACTTCAGCACAAATGTGGTGCCTGAGAGGGGGTACGTGGCTGGAAGGTGCATCCCTGAGGAAGGGGTTTCTTGGGTATGTTGAAACATCTCCCAGCAATGTTTCACTATTGGCTTTTATTTCTGAAATGCAGAAGCAATAAGTGAAACAATTATCTAAAACTTTTACTCTAGCATAAAAATTCAGGAGTTCTGCCAACAATACAGATAAATTTTTGTTTAATTTGAATCACTGTTGAAAGTGAATATTTTTCTTGTTTTTGTCTTAAAGTGAAGCTTCAGAAGCCTGTTATCAAATTGGTCTTCTCATTGTTGGATTGACAAAGCTTTTATGTGTGGCTGTGTGTATTGTTGTGTTTTGCTCAAGCTATAAAAGAACCCGTAGTGTTATATCCTTTTTTTCCTTCTCTCTCATGAGAACTATTGGGTGGAGTCCTTAGAGTTCAGCTCAGTGTCTTTGGAGCATGCAGAAAATAAGTTTCTGCCTCAGTGTGAGAGACTGAGTGGACTCCTATTACTGCTGAAAGTATTTATATCCGTTTGCATATTGCTAGCTAGCACTTAGTAGTCACCATGTTGCTGATCGCCCTGTAATAATGCCCTTTCTGCTCCTCTTGACATCCTGTGATTCTCTTTGGCAACTTATTAGACCAAATAATTCTGTCTCATAAAAGGTCTTTTGTATTGACTGCCTTATGTATTGCCAAGGCAGGTTTTGTTGAATGTATGGAAGTCTGGTAGGTCCCCAAATTTTTGTCCCTGAGATCTTCTGTTAATTTTTTTCATGGAAATTCCAGTTTAACTGGTAGTGGCTGGCATATACAGGAGTTGTAGAGACTGTTCTGGGTAATGGGAAACATCTGATATTTCTAATCCCTTCTCATCATGGAGCAAATGACAGGGTAGATGTTGTTTGTGGTACCTAACCTGGAGCCAAATTCTCTAAAGCTGGAAAGTGATTTAATTTCTTTCCTCAAAAATGCTATTTAGAATGCCTGAAAATATAGCCTAATGTCTTCGCTGATGTCTGTTATTCTAGACTTACAGGTGCCCTTTCATAAGTACCAATCTAAAATCAGTACTGCGCAAAACAGCATACACAACTGTGCGTACATCTATATGCACATAGAAACATTTCATTCATACGCATGCACACACATGTATTAGAGCACCACTCAATAAGATAATCATAGGTGTAAACTTGTACTGCGATTCTTTCCCTTAACCATCTGCTGCCAAGTATTTCCATGGAGGCCAGGATGCTGTACATCTGTATTCTGTCAAACTCTGCTTGTATATTAGACAAGACGCACAAGCAGCTGCAGAAAGAACTGAGTGGTGTAGTACTGTCATTTACAGAAACTTCAATGTAGCCTAAAAGTAAATGGATGAGAAAATGAATCAAGAGCAAGAAGAGTCCAGCCTATTAAAAATGACATCATTCAAAGGACTCCTTGTACCTTGCAAGTTCTTTCCTGTTTATGGAAAGTGCAGATATATTCCACTCCTCCCACCCCTCACTGCAAATCTACAACCCAAATCCCTCAATTTCTAATTTGTCAGAAAAGATTTTATAGATGCTTAAATGTGATAATTCTGGAAACCTTGATTATAAAGTTCAAAGATCATTGTCAAAGTAACACACTACTTTTTCTAATGAAAATTCCGGGGAATATGGAGACTGATGTTCCTGTGGAGTGTAAGAAATGTGGTGAAGAGCTAAGCAGCAAGGTATTCTCGTCCTTTTGGCCACTACAGACACACAGTGACAATTTGTTGCTCTGATACCAATGCTCCAAGGATTGACTGACTTGTTTTTGTTGCGCCACAACTCTTCAGTACCCAGAATCTTGTCTAGGGATACAAGCATCTACTATAAGCATTTCATTACTTCCTTATATATTTTACCATGCAGCCTCTTGTTACCTTCTTTTATTAGGCACTGTCATAATTCTTTAATTACCGGATTCCTTTACCTATATGCTAAATATGGAGAAAAGCTCCAGTACTCACATCAGTGAGATGTTTGTACTAACTAGCTAAATGCATGCTATATATTTCCTAAGTGCTCTGGGTGAATGTTTCTCCTCCCTTTGTACATCCTCTTTACAATACCACAGGCATTACAGTATTACACACAGATTACAGAAAACTGCACAGATTGCACAGACTACAGAAAATAGTGATTACTGGACTCTTGTCTAGCTGTCTTGATTTTTCTCATGCTTTCTATCATGCAGATTGCCAAGGTACAGCAATTACTCTTCATATCTTTCCAGTCTTCTGTAGTGTTTCTTCTAGTTCCATGGAAATCTGTCAAGAATGTAGTGCTTTTAGCTGGTCTGTAATTTGTTCTAATCTAACGTGCTGCTTAGTTTACAAAAAACTGTAATAACTGCCAAAGCAACATATGCGAGTGACATGAACAGTATTGTAGTAAGCAGCCAGCTACACTAGCATCTTAATTCATCACTCAGTATGGGAGAGTGACAGTTTAGCATATGGCTAATCTCTTCAGATGCTGGTTTGTTATTTCAGATATATTTAGGACTATTTAGTTCTTCCATTTGGGAAGTAGATTTGGTTTGCGTTGTGGTTTAACCCCAGCCAGCAACTAAGCACCGTGCAGCCGCTTGCCCACTCCCCGTCGGTGGGATGGGGGAAAGAATCGGAAGGGTAAAAGTGGGAACTTTTGGGTTGAGATAAAGACAGCTTAATAGGTAAAGCAAAAGCCATGCATAAGCAAAGCAAAACAAGGAATTTATTCGCTCCTTGCCACAGGCAGGCAGGTGTTCAGCCATCCCCAGGAGAGCAGGGCTCCATCACGCGCAACGGTTACTTGGGAAGACAAACGCCATCACTGTGAATGTCTCCCCCTTCTTTCTTCTTCCCCCAGCTTTCTATGCTGAGCATGACGCCATATGGGATGGAACATCCCTTTGGTCAGTTGGGGGCAGCTGTCCCAGCTGTGTCCCCTCCCGACTTCTTGTGCCTCCCCAGCCTCCTCGCTGGTGGGGTGGGGTGAGAAGCAGAAAAGGCCTTGACTCTGTGTCAGCCCTGCTCAGCAGTGATGAAAACATCCCTGAATTATCAACACTGTTTTCAGCACAAATCCAAAACACAGCCCCATACCAGCTACTGTGAAGAAAATTAACTCTACCCCAGCCAGAACCAGCACGGTTTGTAAGCAATTTCTTCTCCTTGAGCTTTTTGACCATTCTTTGGTGTTCAGATCTCAGAGTTAGAGCCATGACTGAATTAAAGTTGCTCCTTCTATGCTGTAAGAAAATGGCAAAATGGAAACATGAATTATTCATTAGGGATTGTAAAGACCTCTTCAGGTACATTAAGGATGGATTGTTGAGTGTTATGTGTAAATGGTTTCCGTAACTTATGAATTACAAGCGGAACAGTATTTACAGAGGCTGAACCTATTGTTTGTTTAGACTTACAGCCAAATAATTAGTGAACTGGAAGGTGATTTGACTTTATGGTGAGCAAATTTAATGAATTGTTAATGCTACTTCCTTTTTTTTTTACTGATTATTAGTAAAGTGTTTTGTATTCAAGTTAAATCTTGGAATAAGAACTTTAGAGACTTATGATGTGAAAATACTTTAATTATTACTGGGATTATTGGACAGAATGCATTTATTTGGGAAAGGAAATACTCTGAACTACTTGGATTTTCATATGATATACAGGGAATTAGCTGAGCTTTATACAGATACTGTTAATTCATTCTGAATTCCCACAGTTTAAAAAAAAAATTAAAAAAATTATTATATTCATGCTGTGACAAAAACCAAAAGCAAGTGTATGCATCTCTTGAGCTTAGTTTCTCACAGGGATTTTAACTTGTATAAGAACAGTAGAAAATGAGCAATTCTAGGCGGTGCTCTTTCAGTGGGACTGTTTCTATAATAAAGGTGGTAATTTTGCTTAGTTGATATTCAGTCTGGGCAGTCAGTGACAGGACAAGCATATAGTCATTCCAACTAAGTTTTGCAATATTACACGCCTCATTCACAAAGACAGCAGAGATGTGGCTGCAATTTAAAGCTTAGCTAAATATTTTGTAATGGCTATGGAAATGAAGCACCTCAAAGTGAGCAACTATGCTGTAGGAAGACATAAATATTGTAAAAAAAAAAAAAAAAAAAAACCAAACCAAAAAACAAAACAAAACAAAAACCCAACAAAAAAAGCCAAAAACCCCCCCAAAACCAAACAAACCAAAAATTAAAAAAAAAAACAGCCCCCCTCCAAAACCCCAAACAACTTCTGAAATCAAAATATGTTGTATTTCATGTTAACAGCTGGGCTGATAAGCTTAGCTACAGCTCAGTGCTTGCAAGTCTCTTGCTGTAACTGGATGTCACTTCACCTATATTTGAAATCAAATACATCTCTTTACATTTCAAATAGATTTAAGAGGGCAAGTGGATTAATGTACTTTACTGGAGTTGTGTTGGCATTAATTCTTATTCTTTCAATTCTTACATTTTCTTGCTTTTGAGCCTGAGAGTTGAGACAGATGGACTTCCATAAAAAGCCAGTATTTCATTAGATTGGCAGGTTCTACTTCTTGCTTTTTCACCTGAAGAACCGAACAGTTGGAAAATCCTAACTCTGTAGAGATCCAAGAAAGATTCTGGGGATTTGTGTCATAACTCCATGGAATCTGCTTGGCCTCCTTCCCAACCCCTGCCAAAAGACATTGTTTACGTAGTTGTGTCTTTGACTATCCTTGTTGAAAAGCATTTGGTCAAGCACTGTGGGTGGCACCTCACATGCAAAGCCACCAAGATGCTTAAAACTAAAGTGTGCTGAAGAACATGGTCTGTCTCTGTTCTTGTGTTTTTTCCAAGTAGATGAAGAGGCTATTTCTACTGTTTGGGTTTTTTTTTTGTGGTGGTGGTTTTTGTTTTGTTGGGTGGTGGGGTTTTTTGTGTTTGTTTTTGTTGGTTGGTTGGTTGGGTGTGTGTGGTTTTTTCTCCATAGGCTTCATCTTGCAATTTTTTTGCCTATCTGGGTTTTGGCAGAACTCGAGGGATGTCATGCTCTCTTGGTGCTTTGCAGGCTTTTGGTTTGCTATTTCCTTCTGCCTAGCATTTCAATATTTCACAGCTTTTTTTTTTTTGTTCTTTTTGAGGGACTTAATCTTTTGCCCATGGCAACGCTTAGATCTGTTTAGAAAAACTGTATGAACAGATTTCCAGGGGACACATATTTTTTTTTATGTAGGACGCTGGGTTGAAAACAACTGGTATGTGTAATATGCCTGTGAGATAGTGAGACATCATCATTTTATGGGATATGAAACACTTGTTGTGATGTTGGTCAATTGTGGGATGTGAAATGTGTTGTGACATCAGTCAACTGTAACATGTATTGTGACTTCATACTTCTGATGCTCCACATTGTATTTCCTGTAAGTTGTAGTGTATGTATTCCCAAGATCTTTGCTACAAAGTGATGATGGTCTTTGGATTGCTCCACAGTAGACCCCTACTAATGGTATCTTTTCACGTAAGCGTTATGTTTATTTTTGGACTACTATGGAGATTGTTTTGTCTACCAGTTTTAATGCTTTTCAATTTAATTTCTTTTATTTTTAGGTCTACCACAAATTCTACCCTCCAGGAAGCCCTCAAAAGGTAAAACCTTAAAAATCCCGCTTCTGTTCATTCCCTGGGTTTACGTGCCAATGTTTGTTCTGTTTTTATTCTCAATGTAGCGCTATAATACTGAGCTTATCGCTGGGAAAAACAGAGAATGGTATGCTGCAAAATCTTTGGGACTGTCTGATGGTTTTGAGCACTTGTGGAGAATGTGCTTATCTACCGCCTTACAGTTTTGTCTTTGCTGCTTTGGAGCCTCTTCTAATTCATCTGTTTCTATAAGCATCTGTGGTGCTGTTGTGCTCTTCTGTAGTGTTCCACATCATAGATGTTGCTTTCTTTATGTGAGTAAATCAACAGTAACTCTCCACATGAAATCACATGAAAGGCATTATCATTTAGGATGGGTAGTCTACACATCTCTGATGTGAGAAAAACTTCTTGACTAAAGACCACTTGCTACAGAATTTGCTTATTCTTAACAAACAAAAATCCTCTGTCAGGCATTAGAGCTGTGCTCATCTGTGGTTGAAAGCAATGTTGTTGAATGTCCTTGGTTAGAAAATACCAGGTGCTTAGACCTTAGTGTTTAGCTGTGTCCTTATCAGTTGGATGTTCAACTATTCATAGCTTCCATGAGAAGTTCAGATACGCTGTACTCTTATACCTGCATTACTGGTGTATAGTGCTGGCATGAATCATTATCCCCTTTCCCTCTAAAATACCACCTGAAACCTGCATGGGAAATTTATAGTCTTCAAATGTTACAAATCTGTGTACAACTTCCAATTGTCTCGTTTTTATTCCAGTAATGCTCTGGTGTACACCTTTTTTCTCCTATGTCAGGTTAGAATAAGGTGAACAAAATAACCAGGTTCCAGGAAGTTTTGGACAGGAATGTCTGCTACTTCTCTCACTTTATTTTCCCTCATCTATTTTGTGGTGTGTTTTGTTTTTTTGTGGGTTTTTTTGTGGGCTTGTTGGTGTGTTTTGTTTTTATTCTGCCCCTGTCCCCCCCGGCCTTGTCTGGGTAACATTTATCTTAGATATAGTAATTGGAAAATTACAAGGTAAGATGTTCCACAGAGAATAATTTACTTTGAGTTAAGTTTCTCTGGTTTTGTACTGCAACTGGACAGAAGTTGTTCCTTCTGGCTGTTACTATCATCTACAGAAGCAAACATGAGCACTGGGGATGCTGGAGTCAGATATTTAAAGACTGGCGATATCATCTAATCAGATGATTACACTGACTGCATATCTCAGCTTTGTCTTTATACCTCTAAGGTGTGCAAATTCAACTTTTTGGATATACAAAGAGTTGCTTTATAGAATAAATGCCTTTTATTGTTCACTTACTGTATTTCTCTTTTCCAATAAAAGCATTTGGCACAACTGTCTCCCACTTGAGTTTCAGATTTGCTGGACTTTGTTACGTGTTTGAAGTATCTAATAATGCAAAAAGGTTCAATGGACAAGTCTGTCACCCAATTTTCCATGCTATGTTTTTGTTGTGGTTTAATTACTAAGGTTTAGTAGTGCTCTGAATTTTGCTGTTACAAGCATTGTATGTTGCCATCAAAGCTACTGTGATTCAGCTGAGAAGGACAAAGACTGGTCCTGAAACTGCGATCATCTTCATAGAAAAGGAACATTTTTGATCCTACTCACTTCCCAATCTTCCAGGTGGCTGAACTAAGCTCTTACAGTGACATCGTGGCCAGCAACTGAGGACATGAACTGGTACAAAAGTCTCGTGGTAGCACTGTTAGAACTTTATAAGCATAATAAATTTAAACAAGGCAGAAAATCTACACTGAACTGGGGAAGAATAAGAGAGTAGGGGAGTAAATGGCTGGAGCTGGCACTACCTGCCTTTAATCCCTTTTCCATGTTCAAACTGGGACATCCTCAAGTGCCCTCTGCTGAGCTTAACACATTTAATGGAAGAAGCATGGCTCTTGTTTTTAATCTTCTTGGGACTGGAGGACCCTTTGAGTGCTCTGGTAATTCACTGCCCATGAGGAGGGAGGGAAGAAAGAGGAAAACCTTATTCTTTTTGCCAAGGCCAGCTGTCTAATTGTTTAATTCTATGGAACAAAGCTTTTGAATTAAGGAAACTGAATTTAGCTGTTAGCTTTGAACCTGCTGAAGTGCTACATATTCAGTTGCGCTGCTGTTTCCCTGCTGTGTTGTGCTCGTAACCAACCTGTCGTCTATCAAGTGGCTGTGAAATTGAACCCTGCATTGCCCATGGTGAGGGGGAAAAGGAAGGAACAAGGGGATTTTCTAAGAAATGGCAGGAATTGTTCCTGCTTAGTAGGCAGTTCTCTTCTTACTCTTCCTGTGTATCCCCTCTTAGCATTGAACAGTGGTGACAACTGAGTAGTAGCTACTTGCAATGGGAATGACCAAACTGTGCTGACCAAAGATGACCATTTTCCTTTTCAAGTCTTGTACCCCACACTGTCGCCATGCACGAGGCCTGCGTGTTTGGTGCCTCCTGAGCTCCGTTGTAATGTTTGATTCCTATTTTTGTTCCCTTAAAAGGTTAAATTGTAGTGCATACTTCAGGTATGCACCTAGATGAAATTACACCAACGCATGAGTTATCGTATGTCTTAATAGCTGAGGCAAATACATTTTCCTTTAAATTTCACCAACAATGGTTTACACTAATAAAATACCTCTATTTTTTTTTGTGATGAAAGAAAAACAAAATATAAAAACATTATAAATAAGGTGAAGCTTAAATATATGAAGAATCCAATAAATTGTGAAAAGTGCTAAAACCACTTTTTCTTTACATTGTATGTGTTTAAACTGACAGTCCTTGTCTTGAAAGTGTAATTACTTTCTCTTCTGCTTGACGTTAAGGGTGTTCTTTTTATTGTTGTTCAGAAGGTTATTTCTTACTGTTATAGCTTTAACTTGTCATGACTCAATCCAAATTCCAACATTTTACTTATTTCAAGAGCTTTGAACAAGCTGATGTTTGAGACGAAAGCTTTTTTCATTACTTAGATTACATATTTGTGTGGGATGAGAATCAGATGGCAGCATTTTAGAAATCTAGTTCACTGCTTTAGTCTTTTGTGCCAGTTATCTGTCTGGTCAGGACTTTGATATAAAGGCTTGGAAATTAGAGTTGGCATCTGTAGGCCTTTTTGTTTAAAGCTAAACTGAGTTAATAGAAATAGCCAGAAGTAAGGACTGGAAAAAAAACCCCAAACTCTGAGGCTGAGACTCTCTCGGTTGGAAGACAATGGCATGATGCTCGGGCAGTAACGCACAACACGGTAGGTGCAGAGTTGCTGGAGGATAAATGGTCCTTACAGAAATCACATAGAATGATTAAGTACTGTTAACTGCATCTGTTATATGGTGTTTGCTGATCCAGGTATATACCAGATCCTGGAACGTGGCAGGTGCAAAACTTCTCTTTTAACCTTGCACCTAGCAGATGATGTTGGAGTAATTGAGGATACTGTTGATCTCTGTGCAGGAATTTGTGGCACACAAAAAAAACCCCAACCAAAATAATCTTCAGGAAAATACGTTGATTTTGAAAATGTAGTATTTGGCTATTATATTTTTGCAACATAGTGTCTTACGGCTAGGATCTGTGCCTGGGAAATAGTTGGTCCCTCTTCCAGAATTTGATCTCCAAATGAGAATTAATTTTTATTGTCAACCAGTGGAAAAACAAATGAGAGCGTTGGCTTTGGTTCTTCACCTGATATGTAAAACTGCTTCTAGGAGCATGCATTTTATATTGACTTTTTAGCCGTGTTCATGCTTAGCCTTGATGTGCATCAAGATATGCATCAGAAGTCTTTTGAGCTCCTCTATGAAGATAAAAATACAATGTAATTGTATAGCAAATGGATGAGTGTCAAATGAACTCGGTCTTGTTTTCTACTCTTTTTGTGCTTATGCTTGTTAGAAATCCCAGGAGGTTATTTTTAACATAGAGGGTGTTCACGTGCTTCTGTATTTAAAAACTACAACCAGGTTTTTCCGTCGTAAAATAAACCTTTATTTTACGAAGTGTAAATTTCTATGCAGACCATTGCAGTCAGAAGACAGGTGTACTGATTGGTAGGTAGTACAAGCAATGTTAAGGATTTTGGTTTAAACATCTAAGCCTCACTTGGTATAAAAAGGACAATTTACGTATACACTTTACAAAATTGTATGTAAATCAGACACGTGTGAGAATTGGGACAGGTGAAGTAATTTAGATGCAGTGTGCAAGGTGGTAGAGCAGGAGAATGTTCCACAATTGTGATTTTTTTAAAAAGCATATTGTATTTGGACTTCCAATTTAAGTTTTGTCTGCTATGAAATGTGAAAACTCATAACCATGGGGGTGGGAGCAAGCCCCTCCCGCCCCTTCTTCTGGAGTACAAACCAGTCAGCTAATACAGCTATTTTTGGCAGTCGAATATTGCTTTAGCTAGGAACCTACTGTACACTATTCCTTTTAAAACATTTTCATAACTACATAAATCACTATAATGGTTCTCAGCAAGACAGGTTGTTCTTTCAAGTTTTAGTTAGATCTGTCTTGTCTTACTCCATGCAAACAGACAATAAAATAGTAAATAGAAACAAAAATTACAAAGCCCCTTGATAATTAAGTACCACAGAAATTGTAGTGGCTATCAATAACATCAGCAATCAGTAAAATCCTGCCTATTTAATTTCTCTCTTACTATCAGTGGTCTATGTGTTTTGGGGGGTTTTACTTATTCATTTTTTTAAGTTAACTGGTTTCTATTGGTGCTTTATTCACAGTATAAGAATAAAAATATGATCTTTTGCTAGGTAGACTTCAGCCTGAGTGTATTCCTGTAAGATTTTTTTTCAGTAGGAAAAAAAAAAAAAAACAGTAACAAAGGGTTTTGGGTTTAGTTGTTAATATTTTCTGCCTTTCAAATAGATTACAATTTTGAATTTTTCTCCTGTAATTACAAGAAAAGTTTTTATTTCTTAATGTAGCAATTTTATATGTAAAGTGCCAGGAAGGAGGTTTAGGTTCCAACATTATGTTTTCCTGGCTTCCGAAGTAACAGGCCAAAACGATGCCTCGGCAGAAGATGGCAAGGCTTCTGGGCTTGTCTCCAAGCTTCCATTATGTGATCGCTTTGTTATATCTGGACAGCACCTGTTGGAGGAGGGGTAATAAATGAAACCTCACTTCAAGCAGTGCCTGCTCACAGGAACAATCAGCTAAGGACAAGGAAAACTCCTGGACTCAAGCAACCCTTATCTTTAGCAACATCAAGAGATTGCCCAAAAGATGGAGTAAAGAAAACTAGTGAAGTATGCTTGAAGTTTCTGGGGTGCAGTTTGAAGCAGTCTGCTTAAGAAATGCTGATGACTTTGTACTTCTTGTGTAGAGAAACTGCCATATTTTCTAACAGCCTGCCAGTAGCGGAACTGCCTGACTGCCTCAAAGCAGGAGACAAGGCAGTCTTCTGGCAAAGCAGAGAGAAGAAGCTGTTGTGATGGGAGGTGTAACTTTTATTGGAAGTTTTTTTCCAGTCAGGTCAGAATTGTGAAAGGATTTCATCCCTTCCTACTATCCCTTGAGACAAAGGTGAGGAATAAGATTGCTAGTAATCTGAAGAGTATGAGAAACTGAAGGAGCATGGCCCAGAGGGGTTTAATAGAGGATGAACCAAAAGCATTGGAGCTTGTGAAGGGGGAATTCAAATTGTAACTGCTCAGCAGTGGTAATTTGTGATCAAGGAATGATCTACCATGGAGGGCAAGAAGGTCTAACTGCAGAAGGAGTTGAACTGGCTGGAAGCAGGAATGCCAGAGACAGAGCGACTCCCTCTACAGGAGTGAAGTTTCCCTTGCTGATGGGAGAAGGAACAGCCACAGCATTGTCTTGTAGCGATCGTGTAATGCTGGTCTTTGGGCAGCAGAGCTGGTGCTGGGGGATGAACCCAGCACTGGGCTGAGGTGTCCCATGCCAACGCTCTCAGGAATGGTGCTGGTGCAAGTGTATATAAGGAATCGGCTCCTCATGCATTTTTGCGGACTCCTTGTAGAACGGCTTGTGATGGTAGGACTGTCCAATGCGTTGTTCATTACGTGTTGGTTTTTTTTATATTTAAGCACACACGTGTGTTTAATTCACCTTAAGGAATGCCATAAAAATTCCCCAACGCCTGAAAGATACAAAATATGGGATAAAAGGAACTGGTTAGGCTGTTTGGAAACTAAATGTGGAAAGAATAGCCATGCTGGGTTAAATGGGTGTGGATGGTGAGAAAGACTTTGGAGGCAGAAAACATATGGGAAGAAACAAATTAGGGAAAGCACTAGACTAGAAAGTGAAAAAGCAAGTATAAAAAGATGGTGAAAGACGCTATAAAAATTAGGGCAGATACTAGCAGCGTGAGAATGAATTAGCTGTAATGTTACACAGAATGAGATTGAGACCAAAATGTAAGCTGAAAGTGAGCAGGTACTCACCTGTGCCTGGAAAGGAATTAAATAGTAGATCTGAAAGG
Source organism: Phoenicopterus ruber ruber (assembly GCA_009819775.1). Taxonomy (NCBI): domain Eukaryota; kingdom Metazoa; phylum Chordata; class Aves; order Phoenicopteriformes; family Phoenicopteridae; genus Phoenicopterus; species Phoenicopterus ruber. The sequence goes on from CM020221.1 coordinate 7,714,089, forward strand.
GAAGTCTTGGATCTCGCGAAACTGCCACGAAGAGAGGGCGAAGAAGCTGAAAAGTAGATAAGTGGAGAAATTAAGACAAAATCATGAGCGTTTCGTGGTAGGATGGATGAATGCCACAGAGCTGTTATAAACACTGATCCCACAGGCTGGTGTGCATGCAAAAGGCAAAGTCAGATGCGTGACCAAGGTGGCACGTGGAGGGAGCTGGTGTGGCTATAGAAGGCATATGGAAGAGGCAGGTGAAAACGGAGGGGTTCATGTTAAAATTCACTGGCCAGTATGAGGTTTCAGTGATGGTGCTGAGAGATGGAACATTGCACACACAAATCGGGAAGAGGCAGATGAAGTGGTGGAAGAGAGAGTGGCAAATAACCCTAGTGCAAAGGGAAACGAAGGGGAAGGGAGCATGAGGAAAAAGTGACAAAGTTATGTTTAAACTGCTTTTGCAAAGAACAGTGTGTTCACTGTGCAACAGGAGAAAAATGAGATGCCAACTCATAACTCCTTACGCATATAATGTAATTGGGTAAGCGTGATAAAGGGAAAGATGGGATTGTACTTCCAGAGTAATTTCTCTGTCTATGTTTGGCCTGATAGGATTAATCAATCAACAGATAAGCTGTTATAGAAAGTGAACAATGCTGTCCTTCATTTTTAAGTCATGAAAAACATTGACAACTTGAAATGGTGTTTGCTAGCTAATTCTTCAGCTTGAAATGGAATTGTTATGTAAATTGCAGCTATTTCAGTGCTTCAAAAGTGTTACATACACTACTTGTACTTCAGACTTTCACTTCTCTAAACACATGTTAATAATAATGATGTCTCCATGAAGCATTTATGATGTGCCCTGGCGTTTAATAATCAGATGGGGTTAATCAGCTCCTTTGGTCAGCCATTAAGACTTTGAAAATGGGCTTCTTGCATATAACATTTCTAGCTAATGGTCATTCGGACTTACGCGTCACGGTAATGAAAGTTAAACTGCTTTTCTGGCTATCAAAATTGTATAAATAGAATCTGAAACTTGCTCTAAAGAACAAGGCTACATGCAGACAGTGAAATGTGAACCTTATTAATGCAGCACATAGAAAGCTGTTCCTGCTAATGCCTCCTGTTATCAGAACAAGTATTGCCATTATTGTTGAAGACTCTTGTGGTCCTTCTTGCAGCGAGAAGATGCTGTAAGTGTTGCTATATAAATAATGTGGAAATGGCATGTGGATAATGTGTCACGATTTGTCCTGAGAAAAAGCCAGGGGGCACGACTGCTGAGCTGGAAAGATTCTTTGAGCAGCAATGCTAGTTCATACAGCACAGTAAAATATCAAGAAAGTGGGATTATTTTTCTTTCTGGTAATGATCCCCTGGAGTTATCTTGAGGGCTTAACTAGTGAGCTAAGTGAAAAATAATACTAAAACAAATTGTCTTAAGGTCAAAGTTAGAGCTTTCAGTCTTTTCTTCCTGTTGTTTCTTTTGCTTAGGATAGGAACATATATTTGAACTAAACCTTTTACTGAAATTTTCATTTGACACCTCTACTCTTTTTGGTGAGATCAAACTACTCTTGAGGGCCTGCTTCTCTTGTGAATTTTTAGATTAATGATAATGCAGTTCAAAAAAGTGAACAGAAATGAGAAAAATAAGGGAATGAATTTAAGAACTTATTCAGTTCATCATTGTTATAGTAAAAATGCTATCTATAGGTCTCCTTTAATGCTATGTGGCAGTTTCAGTTCTTGATGGATGGATAGAGAGCTTTTCTCTCTAAGGTGTTTTCATGGATATAATAATTCACCTATTTTGAGCTTGAAAAACTTCACACTAATTTCCCATATTTAAAGTTTTAGAAAAGCAGTGTTTGTTTTGAGGAAATTATACCTGAAAGTTGACTAAATGTGTTTAACTTGGGAAGCTAAACATCCTTGGAGAAGGAGGCCATTTGTAATAGTAGTGGAAGGTGAGCACATCAATTTGAATTAACAAGGAAAGATTGGGCAGCCTTAAAGGTTAACAGTTTAACTGTTTTGGTTTTGCAAACTAAATCTACGTTGGTAATGTTGAAACCAATGCCAGTGCTTTTATTTATGTCGTCATATAGATTACTTGTACCTGTTAATTACAAGTTTTTAATAGGTTTGACTAGAAAACTGCATATTATACTCACACTTGCTCTGAACACCCTTGTGACTTTTACCTACCACAGAAAATGATACTAAATGTGATGGGAAAAGGCTGTTTGGAGGCTAGAGGAGTAGATCTTTTAGAATATTCCATGTTTGAATCCCGTTTGGTATGACTAAGGAGATGTAGGCGATGATGCTTATGTTAGCAGCTCTCCATATAAAAGCAAGATGGTGGAAAGCCCTTGGAGGTGGGGGAAGCTAAGGATCCTGAGATGGTGAGAAGGAAAGAGCCTTTCAGCTTCTGACTTACCTCTCCAGTCAGTTTCCTTATGTTACCTGGCAGCTAGTGGCCATTGTGTGCTCTGTCGTATACTGCCTTAGCAGACCTTTGACTTCTACTGGCATGTTGAAAGGCTTAGACGATGCGTGTTGTCCTCCTGTTGACTTTTCTTTTTTCTGCACCTTGGAAAAGTGTATGTTCTTCCAGCAGATACTTTTGGATCAATACAACGGTTGGGACTGCTAATGGGAGCCTGAGGAGAGCAAGTAACTGCAAGCTCAAGAATGATGTCGGGATAAACAAACAAAAACTCCCAACGAAAACAGCAACAAAAAAGGGCTGAAGTGTGTTTGACTAGTGCTTATAAGCACCAAAAGCCACTGCTAACAATGTGGCAAATGTTGTGCAATTAAACAAATATGTGATGAAGAAATATACAGACTAAAAGAACGTACTCAATGTTGCCAAAGGCAGCAGAGTTCTCACTGCTTCTGTTTGATTTAGGACTGGCACTGCAGGAAATTCCCGGGAGAGCTTCATGTGCATATCCCTTGGATAATTGGTGAGCACTGAAGAGCATTTGAGTAAACGTTTTGTACAGTAAAGTAAAATACAGTTTAGAGTGCTAGGGAAAAGACCATGTTCAGTTGAATAAGATTGTAACAGCGGATGGGTATTGGAGAAGATAACCAGGCCTTTTAAATGGAAACTCCTGACCAGATGAGGTTTCCTTTAATATCTCTTCGTGCCTTGATGGGTGTAAGCTTTTCTGTATCTACTAAGTGTCTAGCTACCTGGTAGTTGCAGCAGAAATAGTCAAGTTTTCCCTAACCCTGAAAATCTTTTGAAACTGGAGGTAGTCATCCTTTAATAGGACTCTGAGTTGGCAATGGGATTGTAAGAACTGGTTCTGATGATCTTTCTCCTACCTCAAATTTTGGCTAGGGTACTGTACCCTTTCAGGTATTTTCTAAAAGGAGTGCAGGAATCTTTTGAGAGTCTGTAGAGAGTCTGGAGTCCCAGCAGGGAGGTTTCTGGATGTGTAACGCAGTCATGTGTCAATATTACTCGATGTCAGTTTTGATCTCTGCTGCTTAAATAATACAATATCACGAAGGGTAGTAAAGGTTTTTAAATAAACTTGATCATCCTCATCCTGCTCTCTTGGAGATACCTGAATTATCACTACTGGACTTTTTGATTTAGGGAACGTGCTTGCTTTTTTTTTTATTCTCTAGCATCATTTATGAGGTTCTTTGAATCCTGTCATGCTCATTTATATTTTTTAATTTTTCCTCTCTATTGGAATTACTATATTTTTCATGCTTGTAACCTCATAATTAATCTGAAATGAAAAATAGCCCAAACAATTACAAAAAGCTTTTCAGCAGCAACAGGTTATTTGTTGTGTGTAGATAATGTGTGAAGAAATTTAACACAGAACCCCTTTTCCCCCAGGGACCTTAATCTGCAACCTCATGCTGTGTGGTTTCTATTCCTGAGTAGCTCTTCAACTCTGTATTCAGCAAGTTATTGGAGTACTTGGAAGTGAGCATTTCAGGAAGCGGGTGGGTTGTACATTAAAAGTGCAGTACAGGTAAACTTCTCCTTTCCAACAGCTTGGCAAAACTATCGTATTCAGCGTCCCTTTCAGTTGTGTAACTCATGTTGTAGCAGCGACATTTGCAAGATGTGAATGATTACAAATTGTTCTGTTGTGTCCTATGCGGCCTGGTTCGTGGCTTCAGGAAGACACAGTTCTTTTCCTTTTCTGTTGCTTGTGTTCACTTCAGCATTTCTGCAGTACTACTGTAAAAATTGCAGATGTGGAACTCTAGGCCTTAAGTGCACATTAAGTATTGCTTTGCGTATGTAAGCTTTATATGCCATAATGGCAAAGTACATCTTAGTTTTAGCTATTTAAATGGTGGCTTCTTTCTCCCACTCACTTTCCAGCTGATAAGAATAGGAAAATATACTTAGGATAAAGAGAACATTTTGGAGATAGTCATCTTTTGCTGACTTTTTTCCTTTTAATTTTTGGATCCTTCCAAATACAAAGGGTCTTTTTTGTTTCCTTAGGATTTCCTAATTTACAAAATCTGAAATTTTCATAATAGGGATTAAATGAATGTCAGTTGTCCTTCCTCATGTGCGCCTCTAAAAAGCGTAATATTGCAGCTTCAATAAGTGGTTTTTATCATGAGTTCTGTGCAGTGGTTCCAGACAGCAGAGATAGTTGTAGGTCGGCGATCTCAGGTACGGTGGGTTGACCTTGACTGGTAGCCAGATGCCTGCCCAGCTACTCTCTCGCTCCCCCTCCTTAACAGGATAAAGGGCAAAATTAAGATGAAAAAGTTTGTGGATCAAGATAAAAACAGGGAGTTCACTTACCAATTACCATCATGGGCAAAACAGTCATGAGTTGGGGAAAATGAATTTCTTGCCAATTAAAATACAGTTGGACGGTGAGAACAAAAGAGGGACTTCCTCTAGAATGGTTCATTTCAATCTGGTAAATAGTAAAATAAACCCACTCACAAATTTCAGGGTCTGGAATATAAAGTATGAGAAAATCTGTTACATTGAAGGAAAATACTGTATTTTTGTGAGAGTAACTTGTATAGATAATGAGGATCCCATAGATTTCTAGAACTGAGTTGACTTTCTGGGAGACATTTTTTTGGTTCTTTCCTGTTTGTTTGCTTTTCCTCAGTGATTTCAATAAAGATAATCTTGAACTATATTGAATAGGAGAGAACAGTTTTGGAGCCTGCAACTTGCACGAAGCTGGAAGTTTGATACTTTTAATACCTTCCGCTATATCCGGTTGTTTTATATTTAATGCCAAGTGTTGTTTCCAGTTGCCATAGCATCAATTATGAGATTTCATGAATTAATTACTTAATTACAAAGCTTTTTCTGCTCATTTTATGAGAAGTTGAAAATCTCCCTTTCTTTTAAAGCTATTTGGTAACTACCTAGAAACTCAAATTGGCCGTTGGCTGAAGTTGAAAATCCCCATTCTGCATGACAGATTAGATTTGTGATTACAGAAACTGGACAAGAATACAGTCATGTGCCCCCCCCCCCCGCCCCGTACTTCACTGTTTTTTGTTTTTGTTCTTTTTGTTTTGTGAGCTTTTTTTCTTAGCCTGAGCTTAAAGGAAAGGCAGTTATAGCTGGTGCTCGTCTGTGGGGGTTTTTTTATTTGTACATTTTAATAGAGAATCTTTCATGTTTCAGGTTTGAAAAGATTCTTGGAAGTTCTATAGACATAGGAAAATCCAATTTACAGGTAGTGTTAGTTTTAAATCTTCATAATGTGTTTTAGGCATAAAGCTCTACAGTATTATGGTGTTATAGATCAACAGATTGTAGAAAAACTCTTAATTTTGATTCAGTTCTGTTGAAGCAAATATTTGACAGACTTTCATCTATAAAAGTTGTTCCTTTTGAGCTGTATGTAAATTGCTTTCATAATTGCAAGTGGAAGTGAACATTTTTAATTGATAGGCACTGACCTAGAGTAGCTTAAAATGATTCTGATGACGTTTGTTCTTAAACTGCTGGGTTTTTTGTAAAGAAAAACCTTTCTGGTAGGTGCAGTATATACTGTCATGTTGGGAAGAGATGAAACTCCAAACTACTGCTGCTTACATGAGATTTAAAAAAAAAAAAAAAATCATCACACCAAAGCAAAAAACATTTGTTGCTATTAGATGCTGAAAGTCTTTGGGACACTTCAAATTACGGGCACAGTGATAGAGAGAAAATAAATATAACAGTGTCTCTCTCTCTTTTTAGATTACTGAATGATTGGATTTAATGCAGTTTCCTGTTTGACCTCTTACACACTCTCTCCGATGTAGTCTCCCTTGCCTCTCTATTATCTGTGAATTTATTCCTGTCCACATATCTTCTAATGAGAGAAATCTAATCATGGCCAGCGTGTAGCCTTGAATGTAAATAGGATGTGGCTTATCATTTGGTGCTCTGTGAAATAATTATGGCCATCATTTCACTTATTTTGTATGTGTCTGTAGCTGGGCAAAAAAATTACTGCTTTCGTTGTTGGAGACTTAACCCCCCCCCCCAAACCCACAAAAAAACCCCAAACAAAAAACCCCCCACAACTCAAAACAAACACACACACACACCCCCTCCCCCCCAAAACAAACCACAAACAAATCATTTGTTTGCCATGAAAATAGCTTTGTTTTTTAACACTTTCTCCTTCCTAAAACATGGAGCAGGAAGAAGATATTGTATGAGAGAGAGGAGTGGGAACAATCCCTCCCTTTTTCCCCCTGACCCCAAATATTTTTTCTTGGTGATATTTTTGTCAGTATTGCAAAAATACTGAAAAATTTCAAGGAAAATTTCCACTCTGAAGGGGAAAAATTCTAATTTGATAGCTTATCTAAACTGATTAACCTCAGGACCATATTGTAGTATAGCTGTCTGTATGCAAATATAAACAGTTTTATACAGATGTTACAGTAGTTGTTACAGTATAGACTAGATTTCATCTGGGTATCAAATTTGAGGGGGTTCTATAAAAGACACTTGGACAGATGACTGTTAAAAACCCAAATGTCAGCTCCTGTACACACCTGAGGCACTGTCGGACATAATAGTGATGAGGCTAGAAATAACTTTATTTATAATAATATAATGTTACATGTTTTTCAGTTTGTGCTATGACTTAATGCTTTTCTTGCAGTTTTAAAATGGTGTTTACAGTGGGTACATATGATATCATGGTTTAAAATAAAAGGTAAGAGCTGAAGAAATCATCACCTAAACCAAAATGTCATGAAACACATTTTTCTCCCTAATTAGGGAGAAAAGCTGCTAGATATTCTTACTGCGGTGTTATGCTCCAAACGTGGTCCCAAAGCAGAGTTGCTCCAATGTAACTTTTTTCCCATGTTTAAAAGAACTGCTTTTCTTGCTGCTGCTGCGATATCACCAGTAAAATTCAGATGAGTGTCTGGCTTAAAAAAAAACCTTGCAGCCTGAGGCCTTAGAATCAAAGCTAAATTTGGGTTGTTCAGTACTTACTAGTTCAGTGAATTTGTAGGACTGTGAATAATCTGTCATGAAGGCTTTTACCATTTTTCCTGGCTTGCGAAGCTACTGTCCTTTTTTCTGCGATTGTCAAAACAAGCATTGTTCTGGGGAATAAGGAGGCTGCACGTGCACCTATGTATAGACTTGCTTCATCTGTCTCTTACCTTCCGTTGTCTCACATAGTTGTCTTAATGGGATTGACGTTAGGCTGGATTTAATATACACCAACCACGGAGATGTGCTGTTCTGGGGCCCTGTTGTCTGATAACCAAAGTGGTGAAGCCTTTTAATGATGTGAGACCTGGCCAGCTGGCCTGCTGGCTTGCTGTGAAGGAAGCACCATGGAAAGGTGGCACACACCTGCCCCGGCCATGGAGCTGCTTCACAGCCTGGTGAAAACCACCTCTTGGCTGACTTGTGTCCTCTTGTACCCTAAATGCAAACATGGGAAGACCCTGCTTACTGGGAAGTGCCTTGTGCTGGCGGGCAAACTTCCAAATCCTGCCATGGCTTCTGATGTAAAGGGACCTTGAAATAAATAGTCTGAAATATTGCTTTGTAGCATAAAATAGTATAAAACCTGCCATCTTAGCTTAGTAAAATGGTCAGTTTTCTAGGTTGAGACTTAATCACTATAAAATAACAGAAGGAAAGAAAAAAGTCTTGCAAAATATGAAAGGGGTGAAATAAAACCAAAACTCTATCATGAAGTATCTTATAGCAGGTAAACAGGAATTGATCTCTTTGTGTAACTATTTTCAAACACAGTTGGGAGAGAATTAACTTTGTACTAGCTAACAAATTTGGTAGGCTTTTTGTGGTATGACTCTTTGTTACTTACCTAATTTTTGGTTTGGTATCCCCTTGTTAATGAACTGGAATTCTTACAGACTTCAGTTGCTGAGGGATGTTTCAAGGCAAGCTAATTTCCCCCCTTAAGGGAGCGGGGGAAGGAATTTAATCTCTTAGCTTTCTCTCTCCCTCAGAGTAACTTCCCAGCCGCTCTGGGCTTCACTCCCAGATTCCCTTCAGTTCCATCCTCAAGGGATATGTTTGTCCTTGAGGCTCCTAAATTCAGTTAGCTAACATATGCTGAAGTAATTGTGAAGATGAGACAGCTTGGTTTTGAGTCATGTTAGCATCTCGTGTTCAGCCCTGGACTTCAATACAAAAATTAATTTTAACTTGTTAACCTGAGTTAAAACCTGGGTTGCCTTGCCTTTACTTCTATTTTATTCTCGGTTAGCCTTTCTAAGATCAGAATAAGTCTTTTTTTTCAATGTAGATATTTGTCCTCCTGAAGGGGTTGTAGTAACTTTTTTCCTTATAGCGCAGGAGAGTTTGCAGCTCTCTTTATTGAGGGTTTAATCAGAAGGCTGCTCTTTCTTATGGCTTTAGTTGACTTCTGCTTCTGCCCTAGAATATTGTTCTAGGTCTGAATTGACGATACACCTCCATTTAAAAGGAGGAGTGAGATCAAGTGGGGCAATGCTAGCCTTTAGTGTGTGATTTTTAGGCCAAAAAAGTCTTCAGGTTTGGTAGCTGAGTCTATAGTGAACTGTGCCAGTAACCAGGCATGGTTACTAAGTGGTAACCACTGCTCTATTCTCATAAACTTGGCCTGAAGATAAGTGGGCTTTGGGTTGTTCTTCTGTTGGCATGGGATAATGGACCTCTACACACAAGCACCTTTGCAAACAAGAGCAGATGGGTAAATGGGCTGTGTTAGAAGCCTATTGGAAGTTAATGGAGTCAGTAATGGTAGTATTTGAATTGTCACTTTTAAACTGCTATTTAGCTCAAATTATGGAGTTTGAAAAGGAATCGAGACTGACCTCAAAACTATTTTTTTCTTAGGTTTTCTTCACAAAATGCTTCCTTTCATATTTGAAAGGAAAATATACATTGTACTTAAAAGGGGTATGACTTTTAGTTGGTTTTAATATTATTAGAGGATTAGAGTTAGTTTGCCTTTCGCTCTCTCAGCACAAATTCCATTCCTCTCTAGGTAATACTTGATTTAACCTTGAATTTTGGCTTATCATAGCATAGAATATTGCTTGAGGTGCAAGAGGAAGTACTAAGCGGTCCATCTGCAAAGTGATCTTACAGTAAACATTGAGTGCCACAAGCTTTTGTTAAATTAAGCTTGTGGATTTCTACACATATAAAAAGCAAACTGGCTTTTTGTCTGCCCTGCTTTCTCCACACTCAGTCCTTTAGTTAGACTTTGAAGTTGCTTGGCTATTTGGATTTGGATGTTGTTTTGATAAAGCAAGTAACTATCATAGCTGTTCTTTTTAAAACCTGTTGCACGCAGTTACAAAACAGGTTACCAATAACAAGTTGCATTCCCCTTGCTTCTTGCATGCAAGGCACTCTAATTTATAAATAGAACTGTACTGATAGACAGAACTTGGCCTATCCTCTTGTCCTCTTATGCGAGTTATTTTGATTTAAAAATAGAACTGTCCTAGAACTGATATGTATCAACGAGGTCGTGAAAGTTCACTTCTAGATGCTACTGTAATTAAGTAGTAAGTTACAGGGAGCAGTGTGTGCGTCCTCATCAATAATCTAAAGATTTTAAAGTACGGTAGTGCTAATTCCAGTTTTTCAAGGAGCTATGCAATTGCGAAGTGTTACTTCTGCGTGTTGTTCCTTCGCTGTAGCTTATCAAAACGTACCCAAAATATACATGTGCACTTCCACAAAGAAATACCTGTTGTGAGCATTATAAAAAAGAAAAGGGTTCTGTGAGCAAGGACTATTCTACACAGTAGATAGTAACCGTTACTTGTAATTTATCGAACGGCTGCCCTGATCATAGCAGTGTTGCAATATGTTTAAGCATAGATTTTTTTTTTTTTTCTGAATGCCAATACTTCCTTAGCATATTTTAAGGTAATTCTGCCTTGGTATTGCTTTGTCTTAATTTTGTTTGCTTTTTTAACTTGGAGCTCACTTCTAAAAGTTAAAATCTTCCTTGATTTCTATTGTTTTTCAAAAAATCGTTGTTTTTTTAATTGAGGTTTTGTGCTCATGGCAGCACTTTGATATGTATAAGAGACTTTTCTTGGATGTGTGAAAAATCTTACTTTTTTTTTCAGGCAGTCTTGTTTGACTTTCTCTCCTTCTGCTTCAGTTACCTTGGGTATTTGAGTACAGAGTTCACCGAGTATGCTAAAAGCCTGGGGATGGAAGAAGGTTAATTTGAATGATTTCTTTAGTATAATTTAGAGATGGACTGATGTCAACTGTTGCTTGATAGTACTTTTACTATCAAAGATAATTGGTGGGCTCTGCAGAGGAATAAAGTTGAAAGGCGTGATTTGAAGATTTATTTTTCTAAAAGCCTTTCCTAAGAAATCTCTTGTGTATTTCTGTTAAGTACTCTTATATCTAATACTTAGCTTCCCTTCTGTCATAGTGGCTTTACCTGGACTAAAACAATTTGGCAACTTTTTTGAGGTAAGAAGGAAATGAAAAAAACCTCATAAAAGGGTCCAAATGTTGACATGTGAATGATTACTTCAAATGGCAGAAGATAGATTCATTACATTTCTTTTCAGCAGGGTTGCTATGGTTAGCTGAGCAATATGGGGGGAGAGGAGTGTGAGAGCTTTTCCTACTTCTCAGAGCATCTTGTGACTATAAAATTCTTCTATTGCTTATCTGGATTTTTCCTTCATGTTCTAAATATACCAGCGCTTGGGAGATTACTCATTTTTGTGAAAATGAGAGAGAAAACAGGAAAAATTAAAGGGGCTCTGAAATAGATAGCCACTGAGGTACTGATGGTTCAGAAATAATTAAGTGCTCTGTGAGTTAGGAACAGGACATGAGTCCTAAAGCCTAATGAGCACAGTTTCCATCTCGTGGGCTGGACTCGGAGGTACACAGCTAAATAACCAGTTCAGTGGGAGCCTGCGGTGTTCCTCCGTCTGCATACCTGAGCTCAGTGAATGGTTTGAATGTGTCAGCTTCTTGACAGCTAACAGGTTGCTCTGGAAAGAGGAGGTTTTTTCATTTTTATTCCTGAAGAAGCATGACTGTTCTTTATGACTTTTTCATTTAAAAAGTAATGCAAAATGACTTTATATGCATACAATTAGCTAAGCATGCCATGAATTACAGAGGCTTTATTTTAGCTGGCCAGTTTAATGTAGCTAAGTCCTAACTTGTTTTTAGAAAACACACTTGAATTGTACTTGAACTCTGCCTATTTGGACTTATTTCAGAAAAGAATGTGGTGTCCAGGGGGATGCACGTGTAGTAAAAAATAGTCTTGAAGAAAGGAGGTTTGCTTTGCATGTGCATTAGGATAGGATGGTATTTTGAGTGTTTAAGCATTGTTTTACCCACTGTTAACCAGCAGAGAGCACTTTAGTTTATAACATAACATCTATAAAAAATGTGAAATTGGGAAAGGCTGGGGTTTTTTTCCTCTGAGACGGCCATTAAAAACGAACTGCCTGTGAAAATTAAATTCCTGGTTTTGTGCATTATCAACAGTTTGTGTTTTGTACGAAAATACTGCTTTATAAGTATAAATTTTATTGTATGCCAATCACTTAAGGGAAGATTCGAGGTAAATTTTATCAGTTGTCTCTTGATAGCATTTATGTAAACTCTGTACCTTATGAGGTACAGTTCCTCAAAACATAAACCTTACCAGGCTGGTGTGGAGAATTCTCTCCCTAGTTTGGAGCCCCAGGTTCAGATGGCACCAGTTTGTTTCCAGCGCATGAAGACAGCGAGCACAAGGACTTGTTGCCAACGCACAGAAAACAGCTTCCGTGTGATGGTGCTGTTGTGGTTGCTCACTGAAATTCAATTGTAGAGAAAAGATACAAGGAGAAACCTTTGAGGCAAATAGCATTATGAATCAGTGCATTAAATCTGCTTCTTTTCTTAGTCTGTGGTATGCGTGTTGGTTGTCATAAGTGAAATGCTACTGAAATGAGGGTGAAGGGTGGGAAGAAAGAAAAAAAAAAAACCCCACCAAAAACCCCCACATCCCCCCACACCTCATCCCCCAACAAAGCAAACCCCTCATTGTCACTTGGCACCTCTGATGTGGCTGGAGTCCTCAGAAATGGGCAAATTAGTGTTTTGCTACCTCAGGTCTGCAGTGTGAGTGCAGTGGATGGGGCTATTGCACCATGTCTGCTACCTGTTCCACCCTCTCACCTCGCCCTTCCCCAGCTACAGCCTGGTGGGAGGGGAGAGGTCCTAAGGGGGGAAGGTCAATATAGGAACCTGTGGATGCACCAAAAAAGAGGTGCATAGTCTTAAATGTGGTAATGACATAATTTAGACATGTCTTGAATGACTGCTGTCATGGCTGTTGGTAACGTGTGGGTTGTGTGTAATGTGTCTTCATGGGCACAGAGGGGAGAGAATTATTGCAATGAAGTCTCTGACCTCTCCTGATTTTTTTTTTCCATGAGACTTGTAGGGAAGTAGCCAAAGCATTCCGCGGAGGAGGTCAGCAGCATGTGGAAACATGATCTGTAACCTGCCAGTCGTGCACATACATGAGGCACGTAACACTTCTGTGAGAGCTGCGTTAGTAGAGAGACCGTACAAATCCTGTCATAGGAACAGGCGTACAAGGGAGGAGCAAGCTCTCACAGGCAGGGGTAGTTGTAAATATGTGTTTTGCTGAAATATTGTTGCTGCTTTTATGAGATGAATAATTAATATTATAAACCTTATTGTTCAGAGTGGCAATTTGCAGGTCCTTTGGATGGGGATATGGAGCTGTTGGAAACGTAAACATCTCATCTAGCAATTTCTTCAGCAGGGTGTTGTGCCTTTTATTGTTTGAATCTGCCTGGGAGTGGCTTTAAGATCCAGTAACCTGATCTTTTATCACTCTTGGAGGCTTCCTTTTCTGGTGTGCCCTGATGCATTCAACACATGTCGGTATTGTACGCGACCGGCAATCAGAGCAATTTGGGCTCACTTTCTCTGTCTGCGAGAAACGGCAAATCATCCGCTGGTGAACGCTTCTCAGACCTGTCAGCCGTCTGCAGCTAATTTCTGTGTGGCTCATCGACCCCATTTAAGAGACTGGAAGCGCTGTGGATGACCAAGCTAGAAAGCGTTGACAAGATTTTATCACAGGAGTAAAGACTAGTTAAGAATGAGAGAGGAAAACGGTTTTTCTTTTCTTTAGAGGAATCGGACTGATGCGAGAACACCCAGTTTCTCACTGAGGAAAACGGAGCAAGGCTATGAGCAATTCAAGGCTGTGCAGGAGGAGCAGAGACTGCCTTTAAACAGCAGTTATTCCGTTACTTGTCTGAGAAACGTCAGCAGATGGACTTTGGTTTCAGTGCTGTGAATATTTGCAGTGGCTTTGCATGTTGGAATACAAGCAGTGATCTCTTTTATTCCCCTTCCCCTGTATATTTACCTGCTGAAAAATGAGTGAGGAAGCAAAGGAGAAAAATGCTAAACCGGCTCACAGGAAAAAGAAAGGAAAAAAGGTAACTCCCTGTATAGACAGGCTGCCGTAATGCCTTTTTTTCAGTCATTTTGTGTTCTAGCAGTTTGCTTCTGGGTGTGGAGTGGCTTTGGTTTGATAATTTGCTTAGAATAAGGATGATGGTGGAATCGGGATGGTTTTGTTTATGCTAGATGCTGATGGGTGTGTTCTTTGCTAGAATCAGTAATACCATCACAACTCAGTTGTTTTGCATTATTTAAATATTCCAGTGTTTAAATATATGTTACAGAATTTCAATGTGGTTATAGTTTTCCTAGTGTATTTCAAACACAGGATTAACAAGTAAACAGGTATCTAAATGAAGCCTTTTCAAAAGGAGAGACTGATAATCAACATGTGCTCTTGTAAATGAATATATGGACATTGCTAAGAAAAGCAAGTTTTACAATAAGCTTTTATTTTTAAAAAGCTGTGGTTTTTACTGTATGCCACTTTGTTCAGGTTTATATATTTTTGGGGCTTGGAAATATTGTGGTTAAACTACACCCTAGAATAAAATTCCAGTTTCAGTGGAACTAATTTATGTTATGGTGTAAGCGTTTTGCTTGAGACTGTACTTAGATGAATTCGTCTATTACCTTCTATGTTGCAGTTTTTTGCTTTCCTGATATTCATGTAATTTCCCCCTCCCATTTTGAAATGGATGATTTTCATGTGTTTACACTCAAGAGCCAGATTGTTAAATCTAGGAAGTTGACTTCTTCAGGTTTTTCTAACTCTTATTTTAAATATTAACTCAGTATATTAATTTATAATGTGAATTTCCTTGAGTACTGTAGAAATAGATCTTAGAAAGGTTTATCATTATTGCAGAGAATATATTCAGACTCCCACCCTTTATTTTCTGAGCGTATGTTTGCCTTCCTACCATATGAAAGTGTATGACAGCCTCATAGTTAATCCATTTCTTTGGTGAAGGATCCAGTAAAGATTGTTGAAAAAGCAAATTAAACCAGATTGGCCGCTCTATTCTCCCAGAATTGCAAAAAGCCGCTTTGGAAGTAAGCAGGGAAAAATACAATTGAAATCACTTCTAATAGTAAATTAGGATGGATACCTTCCTGACATACAAAATGCTTCTGTCAGGGATGATAGGCTGCCTCAGGACTAGAAGATATATCTACAACTAAATTCTGTGGTAGGTTTTAAATTTTGACTATGTTAATAGTTTGACTATGTTATACAAATTATTTTTATGGCGTTCAACAATCTAGCTGTAATTTTATAGCACACACCAAGTTTTATGGCTTAAGCCCATATAGATCCGTCTCTTCTAGAGGACCAACCCAACAGCCAACAAGACAGAGCAGCCCAGGTGATTTAGGATTAAGCAAAGTTTGGAGTCTCACCTGTTATTCCAGCAATGGCTGGTGACAGCCTACCTCTATCGTCACCTTGTAAAGGTGATTTCTCTGTGGGCAGGCGGCTGCAGCTGCCCTGTGCAAATCCACCCTCTGTTGACTGGTACCGTGTGTCCCTGGTCTCAGTGGCGGCGGGTGGGGGAAACTGTCAGACGTGTTTACATTTGTGAGCTACTGCTGTGAGCATTGAAGGCCAACGGCCCAACGCTCAGCTGATGTCTCGCAAGGTAATGGTAAAGCCTACCCTTATGTGCCTCGAGCCTTCGCTGCGTGAGCTGTAGCTAACACCAGGGTGTAACTGCAAACCATTACATTTCAATATGGAGTGGCTAGAGCTTTGTAAACCTGCAGAAAATGTTGTTTCACTGCTCTGTTTGATTTTTCTTCACGCCGTTGGAATCGTTGAGACTGCTGGGATATGCTGCATCAGGCTGAGGTGTGGCCCTCGTGACTAGTGAACATCACGGCTGCTTACATGTCAGTGTTAAACACAGGCTTGGGCCGGAATGAACCCGATACTCTTCTTTTTTAAACAAGAAGCAACCATTTCTTCTGATCCTAGTAGAAATTTTCCCTGCTTTTTACAGTTCTTTGGGGGAAGGTTTTAAATTTATTGTTTTGATTCAGAAGATGAATCTCTGAATGGCCAATGAAGAAGCACTTAGTTCACTTGGGAATGCTCTCTATGAAGAGTTTGATAAACAAATGGTGTTTGGCTGTAAACTCCTGAGCCAGGTGAAAGCTTAACTGGGTCTGGGATTCCAGTGAGTTACATCACCTGTCCCTCCTAAAAGTAGGTGTCCTGAAATGGGTATTTCCATGGCCTTCTTCCTTAGATAGTTCCTTTCTTGGCAGCTGTGCTTTCTCCATATTTAGCCTTTCCCTCGCCTTCTGTCTCATTTATCTTCAGAGCTGAGTGGTGGCAAGTCTTCCTTCTGCTCTTTGACTGCTGAGGCACTCATTCATATCCCATTGCCTCTCATCAACTCCTGGTTTTCCTGTTCTTGCACAATTTCTGAAATAAAGATACAGAAGGAGCAGGAGGACAGCAATGGAAAGCTCTCACAGTTTGCTATAGAGAAACCATCGGTAGTGCGTGTTCTGATTTTTCCAGAGTGGTATGATCATGATGTACCACAAAAATAAGCCTTAAGCTAGCAAACAGTGTCTCACTTTTGAGCACAGACATGCAATAACTGTGCATTTAGAACAGATTGGCCGAAGCAGATGATTTTCTGCAAGTATGCTGAAAATTTCACTCTAGATGGAGAGGATCGGGAGGTGTTGCTGAGATTTATTTTGACGGATGGACAATTCAGATGAAAGCAGAACAATACTGTGTTTAGCACTGCGATACTGGGGATACAGCTTTCAAAGATGATGAAGGTACTGCATCAATATTTATTGCTGAGGCTACACTGAACAGGATTAGCTCTGATGGAATAGGAAGCCTAATTAGTTTCTCTGTTCCATCCTTCAGGGTTCCTCTCTACCAGGAGCCTGTGCCTCTTGCACTTGAGCTTCAGTCGTCCTGCAATTTCCAGCCACGCTTTTACAGAGTCAGTGTTTTGAAACTGTCAAGTTGAATCCCTAGGCATTATGGAGTGGCTTTATCTTGTATGTTTGTGTCATCACTTTTCAGGAAATTTTGGAATCTCAATTATAGAAGAGCATTGAACTTGGCTGTCACTAGAGATGTAAGATGTGTTTGGATTTTTAACAAAAGAGAAGTATTCTTTCCTCTTCTCCATGAAAATACTTGTGGTCCTCTGAAGCTTTAAAAGATAATCAGGAGTGCATGAACAAGAAATAGATGAGCTCAAAACTTCTGTAGTAGAAGATAGTTTTCAATTAAATTTTACGGTTATTTGCTGGGCACCAGTCACTTCTGAGTAGTGGGAAATTTCACATCAAACTCTTACATCAGAAGCTTTGCTGGAAGTGCATATTTTTTTGTTTTGGGGAATCTTTTGTTGCCCTCTTCCCCTGCCCCCTCCAAGATCTTAAGACAACCTGCATGATTAACGTTGCTGATGTGTCTCGATATATGTATAGCTGTATTGGGTTTGCGTGGCAAGGTTTTTGTAGCTGGGGAGGGGGATGGGGGGTATAGGGGTGGCTTCTGTGAGAAGCTGCTATAGAAGCTTCACCTATGTCTGACAGAGCCAATGCCGGCCAGCTCCAAGATGGACCCACCACTGCCCAAGGCCGAGCCCATCAGCAATGGTGGTAGCGCCTCTGGGGTAACATAGTTCAGAAGGGGGGTGGGGTGGGGTGGGGTGGATCCTGTGCAACAGCAACTGCAGCTAGAGAGAAGAGTTGAGAATATGTGAGAGCAACAACTCTGCAGACACCAAGGTCAGTGAAGGAGGAGGGGGAGGAGGTGCTCCAGGTGCCAGAGCAGAGATTCCCCTGCAGCCTGTGGTGAAGACCATGGTGAGGCAGGCTGTGCCCCTGCAGCCCGTGGAGGTCCATGGCGGAGCAGATCTCCACCTGCAGCCCGTGGAGGACCCCACACCAGAGCAGGTGGATGTGCCTGAAGGAGGCTGTGACCCTGTGGGAAGCCTGTGCTGGAGCAGGCTCCTGGCAGGACCTGTGGCCCCGTGGAGAGAGGAGCCCACACCGGAGCAGGTTTGTTGGCAGGATTTGTGACCCCACGGGGGGACCCACGCTGGAGCAGTCTGTTCCTGAAGGACTGCACCCCGTGGAAAGGACCCACACTGGAGCAGTTCGTGAAGAACTGTAGCCTGTGGGAAGGATTCACGTAGGAGAAGTCCGTGGAGGACTGTCTCCTGTGGGAGGGACCCCACGCTGGAGCAGGGGAAGAGTGTGAGGAGTCCTGCCCCTGAGGAGGAAGGAGCGGCAGAGACAACGTGTGATGAACTGACGCCAACCTCCATTCCCCGTCCCCCTGTGCCACTTGGGGGGAGGAAGGAGAGAACTTGGGAGTGAAGTTGAGCCCAGGAAGAAGGGTGGGGTGGGGGAAAGGTGTTTTAAGATTTATTCTTTATTCCTTATTACCCTACTGATGTTGATTGGCAATGAATTAAACTAATTTCCCCAAGTCGAGTCTGTTTTGCCCGTGACGGTAATTGCTGAGTGATCTCCCTGTCCTTACCTTGACCCATGAGCCTTTTGTTATATTTTCTCTCCCCTGTCCAGCTGAGGAGGGGAGTGATAGAGCAGCTTTGGTGGGCACCTGGTGTCCAGCCAGGGTCAACCCACCACAATAGCATAAATCAGTAATAGAAACTCCTAACAGAAATGTGTAAAAAGAGTTTATTCTTAAATGTACACAGGAGAGAGCTCATGCTGAACTCTTAGTGTGATACTAGAGTGATCTGTTTATTAATCCACCTCACTGTCTTATTTAGTTGATCGCTGTAGTATGATTTCAGCATTGTGTTCCATTGCTTGGTGTGAAATATGAACATGCTATGCAGGGAGGAGCGAGCTGCTTATGCAGCAGATTGAAAATCAGTGCTTGGGATCAGAACATTTAGGGCGGCCAACCTTATGATTTTTGGACTAATAGGGGATTTAGCTCAATCCACTTTTCTTGAGCCAGTAGCCTGGGCTCACTACACCGGGAACATGCTTCACAATTTCTGCCAGGGAGTATTTGCTCTGTTGTAACTCCAAGGTTTGACTCGGCAGCATTAGTGGCCGTCTCCAGAGGAAACTCTTCCATTGTTGCACATAGTTGAAAATCTGGTCAGCAGTGTGTCTTTATTGGGATGAGAAACTTCAAGGGGCATTTGTGTGGGGGTAGATGCTGAGAGGTCAGAGGTTCTCAGGTGTGATGAGCCATTTCCCCCTGTTGTAAAAATGCAGTATCAATAGTGGTGTGGGAGAAGAGTTGTCCCTGCCTCTGGAGCCAGATCAGGTCCTTTATAGGCAAAGCCTGCCTCTACTGAAATAGCATCACTGATTTCAGTGGGCACAATATCAGGGGGCCTGAGGTCTTGGCATTTCATCTTTAAATATGGTCAAATGATTTATCTGTGTCTCTATGATTGCAGTGGGACTTCTGGTGATCATAACTCGGCACCTGTGAAGACCAACTTTTTTCATGACAAGATGAGAAATGGTGTGGTGTTTCTGACATTCATGGTGGTATCACACTTCTTTCAAAGCTCTCTTTTACCAACTAGATTTACTGATTTGGTTGCTTTAATGAACCGTGTTTATCTATGTTCAGTTCCCATACATATTATGGTTGTTGGGGGAGAATATTCACTGCTGTTTGCTCCCACTGAAGAAGTACTCATTGCTAATGGTAAAGAAAATGTTCATAGTAGACTTTCTAAATTTTTTGTAGCTTTTAATTTATTCATAAAGTTAACTTATTACTTGGAGTGTAAATTGATTTCTAAATTCGGTTTGTTCCTGACAAGATGAGAAATTAAAATCTGCTTAAATTTGTGAAATAAAATGCAAAAAGACTCTACAAGGAAATTCTCTCTCTTCTTGGTAAATAAGGTTTACACTGTTGTTAATTTCAAGTTTCTATGGATGAGGAATGGTTCTGAGATTTAAATTTGACTATATGGTGATGGTCTTAAACCTTAACATGTCAATGCATCCTATGCTGAAAATTTAATTCAGTGACATGATAAACAGATTTGTTTTGGCCTTGCTTGCCAATTTCTACTTGTTCAGCTTTAATGTCCATTTTATTGATGTGATAGATTCTTAATCTCACATTTTCAGCAGATATATTAAAGAAGAAAAAAAGTACAAAAAGCCCCCAGAACTTCTGGAAGATACTCCTCATTTGCATGTCCAAATAGTAAAAGCCCAAGAACAGTAGAATAAAGAAGTTTTCAGCTGTTATGACTATTCTTATTTGTTCTGTTTTCTAAAACTTCAGGCTTTAAAATTGTGTTCCCTTGAATCAAACGCACTTACATTTTCTTGCCATCTACAATTTTCTGAATTGCCCCAGAAAATTAAAATGCATTGATTCCTGTCATCTTGACTGGAATCACTTTGGTACATAGTAATGTCATTGTTTCCTTTTATCAGACTGGAACAAAATAAAGCATATGTAATGGCAAGTTAAGCATCTTACTGTTTTGAAATGAGCCATTTCAAATGTTCATTTTCCTGGAAAAAATTCTCTAATTGACATCACCTAGCTTCAGTAGTATTAGTCAACAGCTCCTAGGTGTATATGGTTGAAAAATTGTAAGCAGATGTTATTGTCATAGTCTATATTAAATGAAACAGTAAGGTGTGTTATGTTATTGAATTTTTAGCATATTTCACTCTGTAGACAAGCGACAGAACTTGTAACCTGAGTGACAATACTTCCATTTGCTGCTAAATTACCGCTCTTGCTGAAAAAACAATGATTTTTTTTTTTTAAGCATGCTTTTTTAACAGAGGAATTCTGCGGTTTGTGAGAGAACAGGAAACCTGAGGGAGATTCTTGGATCCTGTGACATAAGTTCATCCTACAGTTTTGAGCTTTTTCCAGAAAATTCAGATGTGAATATTTCTTGTCCTTCTGAAGGATGGGGCTAGGAAGTAGAAGTACGATCGTGGATAAGTGCTTCAGCTGATTTTTTTCCTCTTCTTCCTTCACCAAATTTTGCTTCCCTTGTTGTGGGATTTTCCCCTTGCTTCAGTGAGCCACCTTCCCGGCTGCTATAGGACCAGTCGTGTCCCGATGTTGCCTTCTTTCAGGCATGTGTTGCCTTTTCCTCCTTCGATTTCTTTTTCAGCATTTCCTCACTGGGTTTCTGAGCTGTTCCTTCCCTTGAATGACCTTGGCTGTCGCTGTGCCCTCCATCAGGAAGTTCATGACCTTGAGTCTGTTTTGGGGTCAAATCTGCTGTTCTCTTAACACTTTCCTCATGTTGAACTGGACACTTCATAGTGGGTTTCCATCCCTAGAATAGAGCCTGTACGTTTTCACTCATGTTATCACCCAGAGGACCAAGGCCCCGCATGGCCTGCAGTGTGGCAGAGCGTGAGTGCAACGGGCAGGGTTGCAGGATGGCTTGCGTGCGGATCGTTGCTGGTGCCTGGCGCCTCCGCTGGAGGACTTCCAGTGCCTTCTACTCCATAAGCGGGGCACTTACAGTCCAGGTCAGGTTGTCTCCTTTGCAGTAAATTGTTTTATGTACAATTAGGTTGCAGTTAGATTGGGTTACAGAAAGTGGGTTTGAGCTACAAGAGACACAGTGGGTCAGCTTCAGTTGCAAACTGCAGTTCTGCAGTCATCAGTGGGGTAGGAAATGATATAAAAGTTTCTGTAATAGTCTTTTTTATTAAACCACTGTATAAACTTCAGTTTGCTCCAACTTCAACTTATTTGGAATCATACGGAGACCTTTTTCAGTTTTCAGATTTCTTAGAACCCGAGGGTCTCTATTTAGTGTCTGGGATTTCCTTTTTCCAAACCCTGTGACTGATGCAATTATAGAATTTAGTAGGTCTTAGTGATAGCACCTAAGTAGGTCTGGTATTGATGATGAAATGCTTATCACATTTATGCAATGGTTATGTCTTAAACTAAAAATACTTTGATCAATCTGTCAATTACAGATTGAGAAAACTAAATGCGTCTGGGCATCCCCCTTTGACTTCCAAACAAGAGCCTGTATATCTGCATAACCCTTATGGGGCATGGGCTTGTTCCTCGGTCCGTTTACCTCCTTTCCACTTTGTGGAGGTGGTGGTAGAACCTGCAGCTTTCCTTCACCTCTGGCTGACTCCAGGCAGGAGTAGGGGATGGTGCTCTGCAGAGTTTTGGGGTGTAGAGAGAGCCAACACCCTGCTAAGAGGGAACTAGCTCCATCATATTTTTGTTGAAAGTACCAAGGTATCTTAGCAGGGAAGAGATGATTACCAAAGTAGGCAATTTAGGGTTTTAAGCTGAAAAAATAGAGGTGGTTTTCTTATGTTTTTGAAGCTCCATATTCAT
Organism: Phoenicopterus ruber ruber; assembly: GCA_009819775.1. Classification (NCBI taxonomy): domain Eukaryota; kingdom Metazoa; phylum Chordata; class Aves; order Phoenicopteriformes; family Phoenicopteridae; genus Phoenicopterus; species Phoenicopterus ruber. The sequence continues at coordinate 7,736,384 of CM020221.1, forward strand.
TGCAAATGCTGGAGCCAGGGTACCATGCTTTGCTGTTGGATCTTTCACTTGCCAAATAGGTTCAGCTTCAGCTTTTAAATCTTAATGCTATATAAAAACATTTTATTAAATTGGTAAGTGTTAGGTCCTTATTTTAAGCGATGAAGCTTTTGGTATTTGATCAAACCAATAATACAATGAATTCTCTGTGGTTATTCTTCTAAACACCTCAGATTTCAAGTTTGGAATATGAGCAATAGTTAAATACTTCATGGAAGTAATAGTAATCTCCACATTGTCTTCCAGTTACTTTTTCTAGCTTGCTAATGGAGGTGCAGGTTGTTGCATTCCACTGACTGCCAGGTGCTTGGCCAGTCAGTTGGAAATATTTGCTGGATACACTGAAACAGGCATGAACTTTGCTGTCCTTTCCCTCCCAAAGCAGCACCGGGCAAACCCTGCCTTTTTCCCTTAGCATTGAAGAAGAAGAATGAACTGGCTGGATGGGGAAAAACTACACATGGGGTATTTTCTTTGGCATTTCTTTGGTATGTAATATGCACCATGTCGTATTATGTCTAAATTAAACGCATAGCTAAGTATATTTAAGACACTTAAAGTGTTACCATCACAGACTTGTTTCAGGTTTGTGCTTACAAGAGATTTTGGTCGCTGAGCATTCTCTATAGTGCATTAGCAATTTGTGAATGTAAACAAGGGTTGATTTATCTGAATATTTTTTTTAAGGAGTCATTATATTGTGAAAGGGAATAATATAAAGCAATGTGGTGCTTCATGTTGTTCACCATTAAGTCTGTTTCATAGTTTTGTTTAAAACTGCTGTTTAGGGGGAATAATAATTCTTTGGGGTAATAATGGTTATATAAGCATTGTGTATTGCTGGGGTGTGCGTGGCCTTTTTCTTCTAGTTTGTAAGCTTGTATCAATGTCAAAATGAACAGCTCACTGCAAGCTGTGTTCCTCCTCTTTTTTGGATGTGTCGTTCATGGAATAATCTGTAGTGAACAATTTTATCAATTTTGTGTTTTTCTTAATGAAATAATATGAAAAAGAAGTTAAAAAAACACCAGCAGTTTTGCTGTACTACCTGGTATTTGTGTTATTTCCCCTAATAGCGTTTCTAAGGAGATCCTCTTAGTCAAGGGGTGGTTGATGCTTTTAATCAAGGTCACATCACCGATTTCTGTTAGTCGGTTTCTAAACTACAAAGTAAGAAGAATCTTTCCAAAAAGATCCTGATCATATATAGGATTCACAGTATTGATAAGACCCTGTTAATTTGAATGATTCTAGCGTGCTGGGAATTTGTAATTAACTTGGAATCTGTATCAGGGGAGTGAATGGGAGAATCTGGGAAAGGAGGAGGTGGTGGAGGAAGTGGGATTTTCAGAAGATCTGTCCAGGGTTGTGTTTCCTTAGGCAGGAGCAGGGACAGGGCACTTGCCCTCTTCTGCTGGTTTCTAGCTTTTTCTGGCTGGGGCTGTGCCTCGGCTTGTTTGCATATTAAAGGCATATGGATATACTGATCTTGCAGGCTCTGAGAATAAATGATGTTTGCTAAAACACTCTAAAACAGGAGGCGCTGTATGTGGTGAGGATGAAATCTATCATGATAGAGATGGCCTTCTTCAGGCAAAATCTCAGCTGTGTGTGAAGGATGTAAACGCGGAATATAAAGCCTCAGGCAGAGTGCTGTAGGATTCACATGTACCCTAGTCAGATGGGGCTAATGCTATGCAAGTGATGCAAAGGAGGCTCTTCCCCTTTTCCCTGCTCCCCTAAACAGCCCTGTAATTTCATTTACTTAATTACTGTTGTGTGTGGTTGGGAGGCAGTATCATTACTAATTAGTAACTAATATTTGCAGTAGAATGCCAGGGTGGAGTTATCCCAGGAGAAAGCCTTAGTGAATAGAGTAGTGTCACTTCGAATGGTTTTCCAGCTGAAAATTTATTATCAAAGATGGTCTGTGTAATTCTGGCGGCTGGTTCCACTCATACTCTATTGAGTCTGAAGGACATATTCCAGAGAGGGGTTTTATTTAAGTGTCCTTTTATTATACAAAAATCTAAATATGGGGATGCTAGTCTACCCTAAACCATGGTGGGATCCAGCTATTTCAGTCATCCAGGCACCGCAAATTTAAGCCTGTTTGGTACAGAGTGGTTTCTCACATCAATTTTTTTGTCTAACATTCAGTTTTCAAACAAGTTTAGTTTGGAACATTTCATGCTCTTCATATGTGTGTTCATTACATAATTCTTGTACAGTTCCTTCAACAGAATGAATGAACCGATGAGTACAAGTGACAATGGAAGCAATTAACCTCTTTCCCTTCATTACTACTTATGCTACACTGTGTCCCCTTGTGTTAGAGCCCCTTCCATACCAGTTACATACAACTTCCTGGCATTTCCTTGCCACCTGGTAAGAAACAATTTTCTGTCATTAGGAACATCAGCTGAAATAGTTTGGGGAGGTAAAAATAGGAAGAAGTACTTCCTAGGCAGGTGAAATCAGTCAGTAGCTTTGCTTTTATAGCCAGGAGAGTCATTCTATCATGTATCTAAAATGTGCCTCATATATGGAGAGGGACAGTCCCAGGTGAAAATAAAGTTTTATATTATTTTAGAATGCATCTATGGAGCATATAAGGATATTATTGGCCTTTTTAAAAAGAGAGGGTAGAAGTATTGTGAGGATAAGGATAGTGATAGTTTTAAGTAACAAATATAAGACAGCTAATGTGTGTAACACGGAAGGTATGGATCTGAATCAAAATACAGTTTGAGTTAGCTAATTCAAACCTGCTTATTTTACTGGTATTTTAACAGGAAGATAAAAGGTGGTGCTTACTGTGGCAGTAATACTGTAATCACCTAGTAGCAAAGTATTTGAGAGAAGAGGTTTCAAAGCAGCTATAGCAAATTTGTGTTAAATAAGGTTTTCACAGTCTAGTTCTTAAAGCAGATTTCAGCATCCAGCTTTTTTTTTTTTAAGATATACAGTATGAGAGAAATAGTCTAAAGATGTGAAAATTCTGAGGAGTTTTGAAAAATTTAAAGATTTTGTTATGTAACCTCATACTTAGTAATGCAATAAACTTAGCAACTTAATAAATGAAAGTGTTTGAAAATCAGATGCTGGCAATTAAAATAAAACCAAACAGGATGTCTATTCATCCACGGGTATTGATGTAACTATACAGAATAATGAAGTATCGTATTTGCAGTAAGGCCTGTAGGTGATTTTGTCTGAAAGCTGAACTTTTGAAAGTGGAATAATGACCTGAAACATTCTAATTTATGATGCTATTAAACAGAAATTGAAGAGAAAGTCCAAGGCTGACTGTTCAGGGTAACTCTTAAACAGGAGCATAACTTTTTAAATTGAATTTAGGAATATAGTTAAACTCAAGAACTACAATCTTTGTTTTTACCTAGCTTTTAAATGTACTGATCAGTTTGACTAGCCATGTAACTGCTAGCCTAACCAGATTTATGCTGAGCCTGTTAGCATTAATGTATTTACTATTTTGAAAAAAAAAAAAAATCATGTGATCTGTCTGGACACACTAAAAAATTGTCTTCAAGGAGAGAGATTTGAAGTTTTCTTTAAAAAGTTCCCAAGCCCTAGAAATAAGAGTCCACACGTGCTGCATGAACAATATTGTAAAACAATCCCAGCTTGGGAATTACGCAGGATGCAGATTCCTTCTGCATTGCCCCCTAGTGTTTGTTTTTTTTTTTTTTTTTTAAAAAAAACCCACCACACCACCAAAACAGAAGCCAAATGCAATAAAACTGAAAAGTTATTTGCTTCTACATTAATTTTTTCTCTCACTGTGCCAAATCTTTGTATTTATTCCCAATCCTATGTCTATGCCATTTCATGACTGTAACTGCATGCTTCTGTTCCCTGATTTTCCTATTAAGTTGACTACAAAGTAGGAGTCCATGACTACAAATACTCTATTTACCTTACCCTTTCCAGGCATCTTTGTTATATCCATGGCTTGATGTACTAATACAGGGATTTCCTCTCTCTCCATGTCTTCTCCTTTCCTTTGTATTACACAAACATATGTATTTAACAGAGAATGGTGTCCTTCCTATTCCTTCTCAAGTCTCAGGCTTTTCAATCGAGAAAATCTGCAGTTCTGTTAAATGAAAAGATGTCTTCACAATGACATCTTTCACTCTGAGCTGTACAGCCAGCCTTTCTGACTTCTATACTCACTCACAGCTCTGCTTTTAGGTGTTGGCTACAAGATCTTGAAAACAATTAAGATGTGGCTCATCACTCTGTTTTTCACTTCTATACGCATCCATATGTATTTGTAAGGAGGATCCATTGTGGCAAAACTGACCCTAATGTCAAATTAAATGCAAAGCGGGCAGGGTCAGTTTGCAGGGGCAGCCAGCAGCCCTCTGCGATGACCTTGACAGGAAGAGCTTCTGTGGGCTGCAGCATCGAACTATTCCCTGTAGTGGAAGCTCTGCAAGTGAGAGGAAAGCAGTGCGGATCCTGCCTAATCTCTGGAGTGGGTGTTTTTATCAGCAGATTGCAAAGCATGGTATTTACAACATCTAATTGTAAACTAGGGCTAAATATGCCTCATTTTCTGGAAATTTTATTTAATGAAAGGGACCTATATACTTGATACTGGTAGATTACTTCCAGGGCATACCAACAAATGTTGGTGGCAGTAGGAAAAAGGAGGCTAGCGATCTAAAAAAGTTTGAGTATGAGGCAAGCTGGCTGCCTTTAAAAAGAGAGTCAAATCTAGCTTGAATCTTAAAAATCCTGGAGGAGATATGGCACTCCATGTTTTGGAAGGCCATGCAGTGCAGGAAGAGCAGTGCTTTTCTGACCTGCAAGGCTGCTGGCTGTGACTCCAGCAGCTGTCAAGGGCAGTGTGGAAAGGGAGGAACAGCCACTAGCCAGCTACCCTAGTCCTTGTGCCTTTAAAAGACTCCATCATTTATTAAAGTTACCAAGAACTGTTTTAAAATGGTGGCATTTTCCTGCAGCTGGTGATTTAGAGGGGAGGGGGAATTGGGGATGGGGTTTGGTGTAGGATGGGGCAGATGGACAAGAGCCCTCTGTTCTCATAGTGCTCATCTCACTGCTTTCGTTGTTGCTTTTCCTTCTTGGGTCTTGCATATATTTTAAATTCTATTGTTTGCTTTGGAGTGTACTCCAAAATAGAAGGGGATGTGGGTAAAGAATGGTCAGCATATCCTTTACAGTCCTTGTTTCCTCAATAACATCTTAGACACCAATAGACCTGCTAGACCAGTTTGCTACAATATAGTATTCGCTGAGGTTTAAAGTGTATATAAAAAATATTCACGGTAACGATAAGATGGCTTACAGCAAGTTCAGGAATAAATTTGTGTATTGCATCTTAAGTCTTTTTCTTACCTTTTGAATTTACTGTGAGTACACTGAGAAATCAAAATGAGGTCGCAATTGATCCCAATCTTAGTGGTCCTGAAATAATGTCTCTTTCTCATCTTGTCCAAGTCTCTGTAGGGCAACCTGAAAGAACAGCAAATTTCAGTAACACAACATGACTACTTTTGAATTATTAATGTCAGCGTTTCTTCTTTATAGTCATTCAAGCTTTATGTTGGGTTGGTGTGCTTTGGTTTTTTTTAGAGAACTTGGTTTTATAAAACCACTCCAGAAGAAAATGGCATTATTTTACTGATTTCATATTTATATTGACAATACTACTGATTTTTATTGAGCAAAAGTTCACAAAAATAGGAGTTCATGCTCTTGTCTGCAACAGGAACTGAGTAGGTGCCTGTCATCTTTTCTACTTGTTCATTTTTCAGAAGTCCTCCTGAGTTTGGAAATAGGGAATTTAGGCACATAAAATATTTTGGGGTGTTTGTATAGTCGGTCTGATGAGAAGTGCTGGAAAGATGAGAAAAAACCCACAATACTTGAACTTGTGCGTTTTCCTGTTATCTAGAATATAATCTCTTTAATTGCAACTCAAAATCTAGACAATAAATACACAGTAACACTTCGCCTGTGAGATTGTAAAATATAGTTTGAGGGCTTTACATCAAATGCAGTTACTGTTCTGTCTTCTGATGTTTGCTACTTCTGCTTGAAGCTATTTCATAGCTGGGGGGGACAGGACTCATTCTAAAATAGGCAACAAAATGTTAATCTATAAGGGGTGGAGTTGTGGTGCAAAATGTCAAAAAAGACTGGTAACTACTGTTTAAGATTTGGAACTTAAAGGGATGCAGTCCAGAGGTCTAGTGAAACAAGGGTATGCAATAATTTTTCCAAAGGTTACCTTAATATGATGTAGGGGAACATGTGCAGAATCCAGGTCTGTAATACAGGTTGTTGAAAGTGAGCACACAATCTTTGCGCCTTGCATCTGCCATCACATTTCAAGTCAAAGCTCCATAACTAGCGCAAAGCTGGAGTAGTTCCTACTCCTACCAAAAATTGTGTTTGTTTATTTTACTCCTATGGCAGGGATTAGTATTGAATAGACTTTTGTCTAAAGCCAAAATTTTCAGAAGGCAAACTAGGAGCAGAGATTACGGAGTGCTCTAATTCTCAAGTGTTGAGCACTCAGCAGCTTCACTGAAGAGTGGGAGTTGCTTGTCTGTTCAGCACTTTTAAAATCAGGCTACTTGTTTAGCCCGACTTAGCCTGTGTGGTTTTTTAAATGCATTACAGCACACTTCTGTGAATGACTATTAGCAGTGCCATTATGCAATTCTATGCCATTCATAATGATAGGCATACTGCAGAGTGCATGCAGAGATAAATCCAACAAAACTAGGAATGGATTTATAATTAGAACATGGGGGAAGGGAGGAGAGAAAGTAGCTATTTGGAACGTATTTTCACTTTATGTCTTTATTTCTGAAAACGTGTGATACATCCATCTGGAGCTAAGCCGTATCTGTGCTCAGTCTGTTGGGAAGAGCGTGATGGAATGTTCTGACAAGCCTCTTCTCACAGTGGCTTCCATCCCTGGAGTAACTCTCCCCTTACTTGGTTGTACCAGTCATCTGCCTCATAAACTGGATCAAGATCTCTGTTGCAGTTGAGAGAGTCATGTACAGGATAGAGGAGGTTGAAAGAATCAGTCATAGTGTTGGCTTGATCTTTCTTCTCAGGAATTTTAGCAACTTTTTTTTTTTTAAGTATTCCACCACTATTACATGTGGTCTTTGTAAGTATTATACTTTTCATTGTGTTACTGGGGTGTGCATTTCAGCAGAAAAGATAGTGTCTTAAAAGTCTGGATATTTAAGCATATAAATAAAGTGTATTTAAAAAAGAAGCTACGCTAAGGATTGCATATCTGAACTGTTCCCACTTTATAAGCATGGTGCTGAATGTATAATGAAATGAAACTGCAAAAAAAAAAATTGATTTTCCAGGTTAATTAGGGGCTAAGGATATAAGTGGCCACTTCATTCAGAACTGTACAGAAGAGAGTAGCCTTTTGCATTATTTTTCTCATATTTCCTAAGTAAATAACTTCCTTATGCTGTGTTAATGACAATACTAAACGAGTCCGTAGTTTATACCGAGACTGATGAGGGCTGTTAGTGTTAGGCAGAGTGCAAGTTCAACCTTGGTTGCATTGTCGTCTGTTCCCTAGTGTTGGTATTTAAAATGATGCCACCTTGTGCTGAGTGACTTACAACTGTTAAACTGTTAAGATGATGCTATGTCAAAATGTTTGAGGAGTATTTCCATTGCTCTTGAGACTGGGATAGTGGTAAGCTACTGATAGTGTAGGAGGATTGACTGAGCCCCAGGAAGACAAATGTGGGTCACGTGCTGGCTGTTGGCTGAACATGGGAGCTGGTATCACTCCATGTATGAGGATCCAAACAAGCCGTGCCATGCTACTGATCTGGATTAAACCTTGAGGGGATTGGATAGAGAAATCCTGGTTTCTTTCCTGGTCAGAATTACTGTTTCCTTACAACCAATGTGCAGAGTAGCCATGTGAAGTGTTAGCAGGCACTCAGCTCTTGTGTCTAAACCAAAGTCATGAAGAGCTGAAAACAATCGTGTTGCAGGATTGAGACTATCTTGAAATTTTATGTAGTCTGATTCATTTTATCCTTGGAACATATACACCCTGGTGGGATTTTTAAATAACCTTTAGGTTTTTTCATTAAGTTAATGCATATTAATTCATGGCAGAATGAATCATATCTTGATTCATATTGTACACTGCTTGGATTTAGTCACTAATGCAGAAATTAAAGTGTTCCAAAAAATAAGCAAATGTCATCTTATTCACTCAATACTATTATTATACATTTCTTCTAAGGTCAGGTTTTCATATAATGATAGTATGATGCAAATAAACACATCACTCCTTTAGTCCTTTAACACATAATTTAAAGGAAAAATGAGTCTTTATCCCTAACCAAGAACCCATGTCTAGAATATGTGAATACTACAACATCAAGAACAAAAGAAATGCAGAGCTATTACTCTAACTGTGATTCAACAGGAGAGACAGGCAAGCTTTTTTTTTTTTTTTTTTTTTTTTTTGCTTCTGGGGGTGGGGACACACACACATGGATGGACACCAAACCACAAAACACAACAATCCCCACCCCACCGCACCCAAAAAAACCCCCCAAAACACACCACCACGACCCAAAAAAACAAGCAGCATAGCATGGAGTAGATACCTGGATTTCAAACTTTGCTTCAGTCTTTGCTCAGAAGTGTATTGTGCATGGAAATCAATGGGTTGGGAGGAAAGGATGGAAGGACTGAGTCCTTATCTGCACCTGTGACTGCATTGTTTCCTATAGTAAAGCATTACCAAATCCCCTTGCCAAAATCATACTTCCATTGCCAAATGAGAAACGTGACTATCATTACAGCAGGAAAGTCACTGTAATATCCACAGTTTGCAGAATGAGTTTAAATGATTGGTGCCTACAACAGTTCTATGTTTGTGCCACTGAAGTGAAAAAATATGCTTTTGGTAATATATATGATTTATAACCTAAGATGCAACATTTGAAGTTTTTGCTTAGGTTTTTGAGGTTTTGTGGGACCTTTGCACTTCACCTGAATTGAATGGAACCTGTTAACAAGTTTGTGCTTGCAAAGAAATCCAAGTTGAGAAGAATGTAACCAATGATTTGGGGGAGGGAAAGGAAAAAGATTTGGGGCATCTGCCTTGAAAAGTGGGTTATCATCTAAATCTGATATGTCATTGCCTTTCTTTTGTCTATATTTATTGCAGTGAAAAGTGGATACATACTGCTTCCAAACCCAAATTTGCCATTTATTTCCTTCGTACTTGTTCTGAATGGGTATAAATAGCTATCAAATCTACAAGGCACACAAGGATTGGGACCTTACTGCTAGCATTTGCTGCCCCAGTTGTGGGGGTATCCTGAAATGAGTCGTTATAGAAGTAGAGATAAGGTCCTGTGAGGGTACAGCCTTTCAAGGCAAACTGTAGTTGTTCCTAAAGTATAAATACCTGGAAATGAAGATGTGGGGGTTTTATATTCATTTAACAATCACTGTAATTATACTTTCATTTCCTGTTTATAATTGTGTTCATTTGAAATTAATAGGGTCAGTGAAACTCTTTACAACTATTATGCTGAAATATTTATGTGCCTTCTATCTGAACTGTCCACTAAAGTTAAAAGTGAGAATTCAACAACTGCTATGAATGTAGGAATAGTCACTCACTGTATGCTGAGAAATCTGTGGGCTTTCCCTTGCAGTTTTTTTGATTCTATAAACACCCAGGAAATAGTAGCTTGCATACAGCCAGGACCTCTTATGACTTGTAAACATGATATGAGGGTGTATAACAACAGTGAGTTTAAAGTCAGCTGATAGTTCATCCGGTGAGGATTTACATTTTTGACTTATCTCCAACACTTCCGTTGCTTCACCAGGGGCAAGGGTGTGCATCTGAGGCAACGCAGGCTGTAGTGAAAGGTGGTAACCAAGTGCAAAACTTAGTCACTCTTTCCAGGTGTTATATTTTTAGTGCATACCAATGGTTGTTGAATATCTAAACAGTGCTAGGTGAATTATAGTAGTTTGGGGGAATTATGTGAGTTATGTACTTACACTTCTTTGTTTAGAATTGCTGTATATTCATTCTTTCTCGTAAGAGTTTATTTCATAGTCATTATTTTAAAGTCACACCCCTTAGAACTTTTCTTAAATGACTAGTTAACGAAGACACATGTGGCTTTTAATTTTAAATGTTTTGTAACCCTAAGAGGAATTTAAGGACAACAATTCATTTTGGTTGACTATGACAACTCTGCTTTGATTTTTGCTAGAAAACGTATGCATCACCCTGCTGAACAAATGATTGGCACTTCACTAATTTTAAGTAATTCAAATAATTACAGCAAGCAAATTTATTCAGTAGCATGATCCATTGCCAGGATAAGCATTAGCGCTAATGGCTATCTCAGCAAAATCTTCCGTGGCAGCACAAAATGGCAGTGCTGGCAGCCTATTTTGTCACAAATTATGTTGTGAAAAATGGTAAGATCTGCATACTTATGGAGGAGCAAGAAAGGGTATGTTCCATTTCAGCTGAAATTTAGGAGCCAAACCCCAGTCTTATAAAACCACTTCTAACTGCAAAATGTCTTATCTGGACTATAATAATCCTCTATGCAAACCTGCTACGTTTAGAGTTGCATACCTATGTAGGGCCGCAGTGCCAGCTGCCTTCAGGCAAGATGTGGCCAGAGGGGCTTGGCGTTGACCTCGGCCCCCAGCATGGTGTTTCTTATGTGCACACGTTCTCATCTGCTGTAACAGCCAGGAAGCCTGATGATGGTCCCTGGGGTTTGTTCCCCTCCTCTGACACCAAGAGGATGATCCTTTCTATGCTTTGTAGCACAGGATTATTGTACAGCTACTAGTGTATGTCCTCACATTTGCTAGCTTTAGTACAACCACAGAACTATAAATAAAAAATAGAGCAGGTTTTTTTGAGGAATTCAAAGTGTACTTGGGGAGCGTACAGATGGAAGCCTGATCCCTTTGATATGGTGGTATCAGCAAAATAATCTGCATGATCTGCCAGAAGGATGCAAGCTGGAGGGTGTGATTGAAGCCCAACTGTCCAGAGTGAGCTTAAAGGAGTGTGTTCAACATAGACTACAAACACAGCAGGTATCATACTTATCTGCTCAACTTGGTCTGTAATGAAAACTTACCATAAAGCTTGAAAAGAAGAAGAAAAAAAAATCAACTGTATTCACTTGTGTATTCATAGTAATTTATCTATTTGTTTATTTTGGCTACTGGCTGTTGATTATTTATGTACGCTTCAAGTATGAGAACTTTGGGGAAATAGCGTTTCAGTATAATATCTAAATATAGATAAGTGTTTTTGCTAGTATTAATATCTACCAAAATAAATGATCTCATTACACACAGAAATATCTATGATCTGTGATGGAATGCAGGATGTATATTGTTCAGAGTAGCTATTTTATCTATTAAGATACCTCTGTAGCAAGAAGGTCTTAAAGTGTGAAGAAACCAGGTTACAGAACTCCATCTTTTTTCTCCCTCTCCTTTGCTCGGTATAAAAAAAGACATTTCCTTTAGGCTTTGATTATTTTTCTGCCTTAGAAGTCCTTCACCCAATTGCAAAATTATGTGTTAAAGAAATGGAGGAAAATATTTTCGAATGTAAATTCTATACCTGACAGATACAGATATTTTGGCTATTCTGGTTACTACGGTGAGATCTGTGGAGGATGCCTGTAGCACATCAGTCTCTATGTTCTTCAAGCAGGCTGTTTTTAATTTCCTAGGATCATTTACAAGCTGTAATGATATTAATCTATTTGTATCCTCTTTCTGCACTTCCTTTGCTTTGCAGTGTAAGCACCTTAATATAGATTGACTGGAGAGGAACAGATTTGTCCTTCTTGCTGTCTGTCTGAAGTGCCCTGTGTGACTAGAGAGCAGGGCTATCGGGGGAAGGATGACCTAATATACCGCAGGCAGGAAGCAGAGCTGATTAGTCTGCCTCAGAGAGATGCCATTACAGGGTGTGACTGGGGTAATATAAATCTGCTAAGGAAGGGGTTTTTTTCTTGTAGAAATGACCATAGAAACATGTATAGAAGGAAAAAAAATATAATCCTAGTACATATTCATCAATGTTTGGTTACTTAGTGATATGAGCACATGGTAATTCCCTCCCTCCACATAACATGTTAGGGATCCTCCTTTCTATTCTGGCCTTCCCTAAGTTAGTCAAATGATACTTTTTTTTTTTTTTCCTCCATGTAGAAATATGTGTGGTGTTTTGTTTTGGTTTTTTGGCAAAGCAGAATAATCCTCATAGCAGACCTGACAAGGACTCACCTCAGGATAGCGTGGAAATTCCGTGCTTAATCCCCTATCTGCTGGTTCAGGACAGAGATTTGAACAGAGAGAAGCTTTTGTCTGGTGACTGGGATACGTGTGAGTTTAAATCCCTTCACGGAGAGGAAACGGAGTGCTTGTCTTTCTCAAATCCTCATGAGTACAACATGGAGCTATAAGGCTAAAGGGAGACAAGGCAAGAAGAGCATGTCAATATACTATTATGACTATTTTTCCAGCAGAATTAATTGACAAATTCAAACTGCATCTGTAATATATCAGGCTGAAACCATCCTTTCAAGTAAAGCTTCCATATATTGGATAAATAGTTGCATAATTTCTGACGACATGACATATATGGCATTATTGCCTTTGTGGGCATAAGCATATTTAATATTACTGAGTTAATATTACCAAACTCTGATCTTCTCTGAGTGCTTCCATGGCACTACTTCCTTCATTCTATAGAAAATTCACAAAAAACCCAGCACTTTGTCTTAGTTGTCAAACACAGTAATGATAGCAAAGTCAACTAAAACCAAAGTGAAAATGAAGCACGACTTGCTTATTTGATCCCTAAGCTTATGTGGAACAAGAGATTAATCTTCACAACAATTTTTATCTGAGCTTAAATGTAACAGTTTTGAACTAGTTAGCTTCCTGCCTTTAGTCTACTAGCACTAAACCTGTGTTTGAAAGATTGGACTTTCAGATAGAGGTGATAGGGCACAGAGAAATGGAAATAGAGCAGATCCTCTAGGAGAATAGCGGAAGGAAAAATGGCAGCAAAACGTAGAAAGCCTAAAGTAACAGGCAGTAAACATTGAGTCTGATAATCAGGGGAACACAGGAGTGATAAGAGGACTCTGACCACCAAGAGGAAACTTGGAGCTGATGTAGCAATAGAAACAATCCAGTTTGCAATCAAAACAGAGAGGCAGAGTAGTGGGCAACACCAGAAAAGGTTAAAATGATAAACAAATTTGCATTCTATCTACATTAATATTAAAAGTAGGATACTACTTGCTGTCTTACAACTGAGTAGTACACATCATGCATAGGATTTAGTAATTTTCTATCAGAGTGTTGTAAAGTTGCCATTGATAAATGTGTCTATACTGTTGTAACAAGATGCACATTTCAGTGTTTGACTTCAACTTACACAGCCTGACTGAAGCTACACAGTAACCAACAGCCAGGATACCGAAATTCTGGTTTTGCTATGATTCTCAGTGCTCCACAATTTTGGGTACCTTGCTCTGTCCCTGTACTCTAGGTCTTGGGTAGAGTAGTTTAGAGTTGCTGTAGTACTACTTGTTTCATTGCAAATCACAAATAAAGCTGGGAATAAACCCAAAAACGATCAATTTGTAGTCTCATGCTGTAACTTCTTAACCATTCTCACTTGTATACAATATAACCAACCAGCAGAGATGATCTATGATTGACAGCTTCAAAGGTAGTGCAGAATTCCGTACATAATGTATTTCAGGGTTTGTAGTGAAGTTATTCCCTGTATTTGAGATCTGCATCAAATGCCATTATATGCAATTTACTGTCCTCAAAGTAAACTGATACAATATAAAACATACTTATCTTTCCAAAGCATCTAGTCTTTATAGTGTTGTAAGAGTATACTCTGAAAGCAGTTGAGTGAGTATTTTTGTAGTCTCACAAGAATACAATTTTAACAGTAGCAAGCCCTTTATAATTTAAATGTCACCATGTAAACAGGTACCTTTGATCCTGTGAAATCTGCATTAAACAGGCCCAGTTGGGTAAGTGAAACGGTAACAGAGTTGAAAGAAAACTAGTAAGGGAGATGTCTGACTGTTGTCCAGCCTAGCTGCAGCAAAACAGAATGAGGCTGGCCAGGAAGACCTTTCAAGCACTGATGTGCGTTGTAGCGTGAGCTATCAAAGACTGACACCATTTTAGGATTAGAGGCCAAAAAAGCTGCTGCATGTGCTCAGGTCGTGTTTGGTTACTCTGCTGTATCCCTGTTGTGGCAGGTTAATACTTTAATTCGTACTGCCTGGTTTTGCCCCTGTTGTTTTCTCTTGTAGGTTCTACCATTTGTAAAACTATGGTACCCATGGGATTAAGTCTTGGACGTTAGTTGTCTTCCCTCATCAACATCTCAAAAATCAATCTGGAAATGCTAGAGGATGGTCTTTTCAGAGGGGAAGAAAACTTAAATGAAAAATGTGGAACTCCTTGAATTGTTCAGTGTTCTACTTCCCTGTGTGTTTTCTCTTTCACTTTCAGTGGAATTTTGAAGGGAAAAAATAATGTATTTAAACCAACTTTAGGATAGTCTATGCCTACTTTTTAGAATGCATGAGTTAATGAGCATGGTGAGATAGATGAGGATAACAATGTCTATTTTGCTGCTGAAAAGTAGCAGCAGTGGGAAAAACTGATTATTGGGAGAGTTACTCTTAGAACTCCTGTATTCATAAGTTTGAATTTGTGCAAATAAGGACTTAGGACTGGAAGCTTCTGCATGAAATCACGGATGACAAGTCATCAGTGCTTGTTCTGTCCTTTTTAAGACTCTTCATCGTGTATCTGTCATTAAGCTTTATACTGGAAATACAGGAGAAGCATAGCTAATGGTAAATGTGTTTATCTGATGAGCTAAATCAACAGCATCCACTTAAACTAGCACAGATATGCTAATAAGCATGGGTTGCTGCAGATTTTATGTATAGTTTTAAAGCTTTTTATGTGACTAATACATATGTATTTTCTTATTTAAAAGAATCAGGTACATCAATGCTGGAAACATTTTGAAAATGTCTGGCTTTCTTTGGGGATGTGTAAGTATGGAAATACGGGAGAGGATGGAAAGAGTAATTTTGTTCTCTCTGACTGGTACATTGTCAGATGTAAAGGTTTCAAACAAGACCCTGATCTCATTGGAAGCAAAATCTGCTGCTCTTCTCATAATGAAGAGCACTTGGTGTGAAAACTTTCACACTATGTTGTACTGTATGCCATGAACTTGATATAGGGAGAAACGCGCTTGATTAACAGTTCGCAGTGTTTATGTATTCAGTAACAATTTGCCCATCTTCTCACTTCTCTGCCTTGTTTCTTCCGTTTGCTGCTCTTCAGTATTGCACACAATTTCAATGCAGTCTCAATGTCATGTAACACCTCTCTTTCTTCAATGCAAAGGTAATGTTTTTCAGTACGGTTCATAGAAGAGATATGAGAGCTTAAATAGTAACTTGGCCTCTTTCTTCATTTACATGTCTCAAAGCATGCCGTTTATCTGAGAAGCAGGCATTTTAGGTGCAGGAAGCTAATCTTAGCCTTCCTGTTTAGGGAACGTGGTTCCTCTCTAGAGCCACATGTGGCTTGTGAACAGTCCCCAAGTGGCTGACATGCCAGAACTTACAAGCGCATGATGCTGTAGACGTGATGGCTGCTGAGAAATGGGAATTACCAACTCTGAATTGCAGACCTCGCCAGGTCTCTCTGGGACATTACTTCCTAACAGTGGAGTGGAAATCTTGGAAAGTGTTATCTTTGCCTACCTGAAAATGTTCTCAAAAACTTCTGTTCCTCTTATTTCTCTCCGTTGCGCTGACCAATTTCTCAGTGCTTTGGTATGAGGTGGAGAGGGCTGGCATGGCGGCTAGTGCTGTTGTGCTGTCAGCGTGGAGGAGTGACTGCCTGTCCTGGCTCCGTGGACAAAGGTGGTTCCTGCTTTTATGTGTGTTACCTTTGGAGGGATCCAGCTGGTCTGCAGCCTTTGCAACTACTTATCCCATGCATTTGAGCTGGGCAGTGCAGGCAGAATTTCAGGAATATTCTGTGTTAAGGATATGTTTTCCCTCCTACTCAATTTCATTGTGCCCCCACACGGTTTCACTGGGTTTGGGGCTTCGGAACGAGAAGAAGATAGGAGGACCCATAAAATTTAGTCAGTTATGTGGTCTTCTGTTGGTATTTCTGACATGGCTTTGAAAAATCTCAACCCAGTTTTGCAGAAATGTGTGTGGTTATTGTCTGTGACAGAATAAGCTATAGGAATCACAGCAATACACAAGCAGAGGGTTGCTGCCCAGATCCTCTCCTTCTGTCAGTTCCCCAAGCTGGTGGGATTCAGGAGTGGGTTTCTAGATCTTTGCTATGCAATAGAATGAAGGGAGATGAGGGATTGATGCCACCTCATAGGAGAAAGGCTGTGTTCCTGCCTGAGATGGAAACAGAAAGCAATTTTGTCCCCGCTTTCAGTATGTGGAGATAACAGGCAGAGAGGGAAGGCAGACTTCCAGCTAACACAGGCAAATGCTCCTAATAAAGTAGAGGAACGTTTCCATTTTGTGTTCTAGTTAATTTTCAGTCGTGTCGAGGCAAAATGAAGGAAGCCCACAAAGGACCAAATGGTGAAAAAGCAACTGATGGCAATCTAAGAAATTGAAAAATCCAATTCAGTTTCTGTCACCAGCTAAAGCTGAAACTGTTCAATTTTAAAAAGAAAGAAAACATAGCTCTGGCTTATCACACAAATTACTCCTGTGTTATTTCAGCTGATTTTAAAGCCATGTGAAAGGGGAGGGGGTGTGGGGGGCACTGTCTCTGTTTACTGTACAGAAACTCTTAGTTCTCTTAATGTGCTTAAATAAGCAATTACACTGTAGGGAAGGAATATAATGGTGTAATGCAAGATGTCTTAGAGCTCCTTCAGTCTTTTCCTTTGTCTCTTGTAAGGAGATGAATTGCTGTTTTCTTCACGGGTGGTATTCAGCCAGCCAAAACCTGCTAATTATTTGTTGTCATGGTTATCTTGTGCATACATGCCATTCACTGGACAGCCATCGTAAAGCGTCGATACAGGATAGTTCAAAGATGGTTTTGGGAGGAAAGAGTGGTGTGTTTATAGTGAGAAAGCAGTCAAGAAAGGGAAGACAGTTTGAAAAATAACAGCTTTCAGTTTGGGTTGCTGTTTTGAGATGTGGAAGAGTGTAAGATGAGAAATTCCTGTTTAGTAAAGTATAATCATGAATTGTTTCTCAATAGTAGCACAGAAGCCACAATTATAATCAGAGCCCTTTTATGCTGCAGTCTGCATGAGGTAAGGACTTGGTCCTTGTCTTCAACCTTTTCACCATCTGAACAGTAAGAAGTTCGGGAGCAAAATATCTAATCGAGCAGAGCAAAACGACCATGGTGGTTCCATGTGTCTCTAAATTTTACCATTTAATTATTTATCTTTTGCGTAGAAGACACAGATTTGGAAGGCCTGTTAGGATGGAGGCAGTAATCATAGTAACAGAAAGGGAAAGTTGGAGAGCAAGTAGGGAGAAAAATCTGTTTGTGGAACGACTAGGGGTCAGGAGGAGCAAACGGTCAGCCAGGAGCTGGGAAGGGCTCAGGGTTTGGCGTAAAGTGAGCACCGTGGCACTGTTGCTATCCTGGTATTTTGACAGGGTGAGGGCAGCTCTGTTTCCTCCAAAAGGCTGAGGGTTTTGTTAGGGCCTTTGAAGGGAGTCTGTAGGATGGAGGGGCTCACTAGGTGTGTTGGTGTGGTTTTTTTTTTCCTCCCATCTTTTATGCAGTTCCTAGGCAAATGCCTGTTCCTGCTTACCCAGCAGACCTTGACCTGATCTCCAGAGCCCCTGGGGAAACTCTGTTTTCTCTGTCACCAGTGAGGATGGAAATGGGGGGGAAAACTTTCCTCATATTATTGTTGTTGTAGCTTTTCGTATGAAATCTTACATTACCCCTACTTGAATTACATTCTGGCTATAAACTGAAAAGCAAGCTGTTTCACAAGCTGTGATCAGTGAACTGGTAGCTATTAGGAAAATGGAAGTAAGTTAGTTCTTAAAGGAATGACGCTTTCTTCTTTGCTATAAGTAATGCAAGGCCTGGAACTGACTGCTGTAATGGTTTCCTTGTTTTTATTTCCATGCAAGCCTTTTGCCAGGTCTCTCTCTAGAAGCAATACAAACTGGGTTTGATATATATATCCATACTTCTTGAACATGCTGTGGAATTTCCTAAATAGCTTTTGCAATTTTCAGAAGAACAGTGCGATATGGGGAACTGAATCTGTGCAGCTTAATGATTTTTCTTAACCTTTACTATCTTCCCATTCTTCTGCCCTCAAATAATTCATTTTCTAGAGCTCCATATGTGTGTCTGCACAGAGCAGGGCAGGTGGCTGTATGTTCAGTCTGAGCTGGCTGATGAAAACCCTTTGTAGCATGGAAGTTCTGCAGCTGTGTTAGTACGGTGCTGCATCTGGAAGTCTGGTGTAACTTTTAAGTTAGCTTAATATTTCAGTATAATTTCTACCAATGGCTTCAAACCATACTTTTGGCAAAATCTTTCTGTAAAGGTGCCTGGCAGGCCAAGGAGGTGTCTTCTTTCTCCAGGTGGAGATCACTTGATCTCTGTAGAACTCTTATTTGACTTGCTCAAATAAAAAATATTTGCCAATGACGCTGCACAGTGAATAATATAGTACCTTTTACTTGCAGTGCTAATAGTTTGAATCTCGCTTGCAGAATACTTGTATTGCTGAACTTGAGTTGCTTGCTGCTATTGTACAAAAGTAAGTATGAGTAACAGCCTAAATAACTTAGGGAAACAAACTAGATAGCAATCCGGCTGAGAACTGAGAGATGGAAACAGGTAATTATCTATTAATCTACACAGAATAAATAACATCAAATTGATAAATGAAGTACAGGAAATAATAAAAATTCCACAGTGATTTTCATGCATGTGGGAATATATATCATGGTTGAAAATAGAAGACCTAGTTAAGTTGTTTTTTGTAGCAGGTTGCAAACACTGGTTTATTTTTAAAGGACTTTTCCAGCAAAGTTATGGTGAAGGTACTCCAAGTGACAGAAATTAAAAACCTAGTAAATTGCACAGCTCTTCCAGAATAGCATTTTTGGTTGCTGTGTGTTCTGCTTCCATTAATAGTAAAGGTCAGTTCTTTGAAAAACTCTTTAGCAGGGTTGGGTGTTTTGTTTATTTGGGTTTGGGGTTTTTTTGCACTAGGCTTCCCAAAGCAGCTTCCAGTGTCCTCATATAATACTCTTATTCAGTCTAGTTCATCAATATTGACTATCACCCTCCTAAGTTTCCTGCAGTGTCAAAATAAATACTTCCTTTCTCACAGTTCCTGAATGAAGGTAACTATGGCAAAATACAGTCGAGATGTTATTAGCCCCACTCTTAGTATGCTGCACAATTGCCTTTGTGTATTTCACAATAGCACAAAACACACATGCTGTATACTTCACAACACCTCACCAGGATTTTTGATGTGGATAAATGTTCTGAGCCGAATTCACCTTTTGAGGGGAATGTTTAGCAGGAAGATTGTTGTAAACTCAGGTATAGAGATGCCAAAATCCAATTTTGTAGGATCCTTACGCTGTTGCCCACCTGAAATTAGTCCCCTCTTTGTCTGATGCCTTTGCGATCGCAACTTCTGAGGTGGGTACAGCACCTGCCTGAGCTCCAGCTGGCTTCAGGTATTAGGGCTAATATCTGCAAGCATTTCAGTCTCTTCCAGGATCTGCAAAGCATGCTTAACTTATCTGAAATTCATAAATTCATAGCCCACGGAGCTAGGAAGAATCACGGTGATTAAACTCTTCCAC
Source organism: Phoenicopterus ruber ruber (assembly GCA_009819775.1). Classification (NCBI taxonomy): domain Eukaryota; kingdom Metazoa; phylum Chordata; class Aves; order Phoenicopteriformes; family Phoenicopteridae; genus Phoenicopterus; species Phoenicopterus ruber. The sequence goes on from CM020221.1 coordinate 7,756,426, forward strand.
AGCATGAGGCAAGGAATTTCACTCTGATTTTTCTTTAACCAGCTCCATAATTTGTAGTTCAACAAAAGTATGTTTTTTAGAAAGGTGTCTGATTTGGCTTTAAAAATTCTCGAAGTATGTTTTGTACTTTTTAATCATTCTTTTCCACTAAGTAATTCCCTTAAGTGTCAACTGGGTGTGTTTTTTTGTATTCTGGCATTAGTGTAACTCATTATGATGTGTTTGTGTGTGCTGTTTAATGAGGTTGACTTGGTATTTATTGAAATAATTGTGGGATATATAACACTTGTGCATGCCAGCTCTATGAGGTAAATTTTGGTACTTCTGGAAAAAGTGCCAAGTGTTGTCTTGATGCCAGATAAGGCATGGTGCTTCATGGAAAACAATGCCTGTGTTGTGACTGAAAGGGTAAGTGTTTCCTTTCATGAAATAAGTAGTGGATCAAAAGCAACCTCTTTCACTTTTTTCAGCTGTGGAATTAGCTGGCATTGTACCAAAAGCAACAGAAATTATTTCAGTGAAGAAATCATTAAAACTACTATAGAGCCACTGTTTTTCTGAAAAATTACTGAGAGAGAAAGTGTAGGAGGGAAAACTTTGACGAATGTGCAAAATTTATTCTTTTCATCAAATTTTGAACTGTATTTTGTATCAACCTTCTCAGGTAAGTGCTGCTGTCAGTATGCTCAACGTGTCACTGAGTTTTGGAGAATCCTTTATAACCTCCACACTACATTTTTCAGTCTTTACCGTCCCAAACTGTGCTTAAGAGAAGCCTAGTAAAAAGGCATCAGGTTTGCTCTGGAAGCTTTGGGGATTCAGGCCATATATGCAGTGACCGTGTAGAAAAAACAATCCCAGCAACAGTTTTATCTTCAGTCTTTCCACTTCAGTCCCACCTTAGCAATTGCCTCCATCTCTACTTTTTTCACTTGAGAGTCCTGGTGTAAATATACCCAGCCAAGAGCAAAGAGGAGAGAGAAACTGTGGGTGGGGGCTATCTGTGACATGGTCAGATAATGAATTTCTGCTGAAATGCAAATTAGTGCTCAGCACTTCAGGGATTTCATTGTGAAATAAATTTTCTTGTGTTGTAATTTCTTATGGTTCCAGCTTGTTAAAATCTTGCATAAACTAAAGTTGGAGCCATCCGCAATGACTGAAAAATTAAACTCCAGGAGATAACCACTACGTTCTGTTTTAGTTTGTACATCTGTTATTGCTATGTGCCTTCACAGGATTATTGGGCAGAAAAAGTATTTCACTTTAGCCAGACAGTAAGGACAACCACTTTTCTATCCTTCTTGCTCACTGTGAATTGGAATGAACGGTGTTTTCCTCTAGAAAAACATTTGCTGACTCCCCCCGCCCCAGTAGTTATATATGGAGTGAGTTTCTGTTTTCAGGAATTAATCTGGGTTTTCTCTGGTAGTGTTGGAGTGGTTTTTATTGGTTTTTATTGGGTTTGTTTTTTTGTGGGGCTTTTTGCCTTTAGACTGATTGCAGCACTCATGAGCTACCAGCCCATCTTTTTGGAGGTTGAAATGTCGAGTATTGTTAATGGAGCCTTTGTGTTTTTCCTTGGCTCTGTGTGAACATGTTCATGTGTGATTAAAATGAATGTATAGAGTGGATATGTGTTTTAACTGCAGCCTATCTAAACTGTTCAGTGGCATGAGACCAGTTAACTATGGATGAATTTTTTTTTTAAAACAGCTGCCTCAGTCATTTGCACTTTAGTTGTTTTTATCTGATTGCAACACAGCTGTTTAGAGATTTTTTTCTTCCAACAGCTGTGGTCAGACTTACATGACCCCTGAGTTACTTTCATGAGGTGAATAGTATCATATTCTGAAGACGATGCTCCTAAAAGTAGAATAGATTTTTCTTTTCAAAAGAATGTAAGTCTTCCTCTACTGTTGAAAATCACTGCTTCAAAAAATGTCATGTGTCACTTAAAATGTCAAAGGTTTTTCTTTTTGTGTCTTGCAGTCTTCTAGACATCTCTTGTTTCTCAACAGTCCTTGTTTCTTAACAGTGGATTGCAGGGCATGGAAAACAATGCCTGGAAGACATAGCAGATCTTTTTTTTTAAATTTTGAAATGTAAATGGAGCAAAGGGGCATTTCACAATATTAGTATTTTTCACTTCTGTATAGAAAAAAAATTTCCCAGATTTACATTCCTTCATTGACCACAGATAGTAAAAACTGGAACCATACTGTGTGATGATGTCATAAAATCAGAGTGAACAGAAGGAAAGCTAACTTGTTTGGTAGAAATCGGATCCAAAATCTACTTAATGAATCAACAGTTTTGTTCAGTTTCATTAAAGCATGTGACAAATTTTATGCGAGATTCAATACTTCAAGGTCTAGTAGTTGGCTGCTTACAGTTTGCCCTGCCAGAGTAAACCCCAGACCTGTGCTCAGCTTGTTAACTATAGGACAACAGGAGTTGATGCACAGGGACATGAATTAACTGATGGTTGGTATTTGCAGTGTTTATGTTCTGGGACAGAGGTTAATCTTGTTCAGATGAAGGATCTATACTGCCTTTAGGGACTTCAATTACATCTGCCTTTATGTGTCTCATTTTCCAGCCTACTGGTGGAATAAGAGAAGAGTTCTTGGGAGTTTGAGATCAGCTCCTGTAAGTGAAGGTGACTATCAGCACTGTCACCAGTTGTGAAACAAGAACCGTTGCTCCTTAAAGACAGACTTGCATAGTAGATAGATCATGACTCTTCTGAGGTGTCTGGAGTCTCAGCTGAAGTGCTGATACAAGCCTCCATTGACACCTGCTTCCCTGCAGACCAGAGAACCTCGTATTCTTTTTCAGACTGTTTGGTTTAGACATAATGTGTGGAATTACTGGTTTGCTGATGAGAGTATCTTACTGTGTTTAGTGTAATGATTTTTTTTGTTTTCCTGTTTATTGTATGCAAGAGAAAAATCAATCTTTTGGTTTTAGTTAACTTTTTAGCAGGCAAAGGTAACAGTGTCATCTGGAGAACAGGACTTAAGACAACAGAGTTATAACTTAAGAGCTGAGTAGATCTGATGCAAAGTTTGACTGGACATGTATGCAGTGGGGTCTGATGATGTATCTCTCTAAACTAACTGGTTTTAATTTGTTGATTTTAATTTTTTTTTTTGCTTGCTCCAGGGATTATCACCTCTGTCTATGCCAGCATCTGTTTATCTTGCCAAAAGTCCTAATTTTCAGAATCCTACATATTTTCAGAGAAGGTACCATGCCATTGGCATCATTTTGACTTTTGGATGAAACACCTAAATGGAGCTCAAAGTTGTGCCCGTTCTTCACTGAACATTGATAGGACACTTTGTCACTTGACCAGGCTTTGTCATGCTGCCTTTATGTTATATTCAAAACCTGGTTTGATTCCATCCTTCCTACCTCATACCCTACCCTAGACTACAGAAGTTGCTTACTCTAGTTTCAAACCCTGTATTTTGTTCTTGTTCATACTTGTTCTCCTAGATTTCCTTCTATTCTGGTGCTTTTTTCCTTACTTCTGTTCTGGCTGGTGCTTCTCTTCTTTCCACTCCTTAAATAACTGTGCTTTCCCTATCCAGGTGTAGCTTTTCTTGCCTTCTTAATACCACCACATTATAAAATAGTGGGTCAGTCTTAAATGGGGGGAAACAGTAATGTGTTCCTTTTTCATACCGATCCTCTGCTAACTTTGTGCTCTGAGAAGTCTTCCTTCTCCTTTTCCCCTCCTATCATCTCTTGGCTTGGATTTTCATACTGCAGTTCTGAAACTTGTCATTTTCTGTTCACTTCTACTGATGTAAAGTTGGCTTATGCCATGGTTTTCTCTTGGCTAGGTTTGTTGTAAGCTCATCCCTCTTCTGTCAGCTCTGACTACCTTTTTTCCCCCAGACTTGCCGGGTGTTTGGCATGTGCTTTTGCCATGCTGCTCTTTTCATCTCTGTCTTTCTGCATGAAGTTAATATTCTGTATCCTGATTTCTAAGACTTTTGCCCAGCTCAGTCACTGCCTCCATCCCATTCTCTGTCTTTTCAGCTGATACAATATCTTTTATTCTGCTTTTCATACCTTCACAGATCTTAGCAGAGATCTGCATAACTTTTAGCTGATTACATTTTGCTTTTTTTCTCTTAATCTTGCCTGGCTGTTGTGCAGAACAGGGGCCAGCTCTTCTGGTTCGTCCCTCATCTCCATTATAGAACATATTCAGGCAGGTGGAAGCATATGACAAACTTGGTGTAATTTTTCACTGTTGTCTTTCTGTGGAAAATCGGGCATTGAAAAGTGAATGAAAATTCTTGGTTTGTCTCTTGTGGGAAGTGTGCTCATTTATCCTGTGGTAACTTGTTTGCAGTTGAAGAAATAAACCTGAGCCCCTTGGTTTTTATAATTCCCTACCAGACTTGCAATGAAGTTTGTTCCCTGGAAATGCAGCAGTTGCAAATAACTTCATTACTAGTCCCGTTAATGTAAAATGTAAGGTCTCTTCATAAATTTCTCCTTGATTTAATTAGTACATTTCCTTCTGTCCTTCAGAACATCTTTTGACAATGGTCCATTTGTGTGGGTTTTTTTCTAAATAATGCTTCTGGTTTCCTCAGATAGCAAAGAACAACTTCCCATTCATAACTTCTTGTAGGAATGGCGCAGGCACTTGGTCTTAAACACTGAAGAAATGTTGTGCTGTAATTTGTTCAGGTAGCTGTTGTTCTCTCCAGTCTAATGATGTATTGCAAAGATTGTCCATGCAAGGAAAAATTCTAATGCAGGAGGTCTTGCTTCATGTTTATTCTCTATGTTATTCTCTGGAGAAAATCAATACCGAAGGCGGCCATTTGTCCTCATCTTCTAATAGCCTTACGTCCTTCAGCACGGCTGCTGCTGTGGTGTTTTCCTTTTTTGTGCTTCAGCCTTCCTTACTGTTATTGCCTCTCCGAATACATGTGCACCTTGTCCTTTTCTTAGCTATTGCTCTTGATTGTAAGGTCTTGGATCAGGTCTGTTACTGTTTTGCAGAAATACCTGCAAAATTGCTACCAGGCACCTTGTGCACTTGAGGCCAAGCCTGCAAAGCCCTTAGCCGTTGCTTTTGTCTAGCTGAGACCTTTTGCGGGATCTCTTCAAAGTCTCGATGGGCAATGGCTGTCCCTGTTCCTCTCAACCCACCCAGATCCTTCATGTGATCAGCAGCTGTGGAAGCTTTCAGATGAGCTGTTAAACAGAGAATAACTCTCTGTATTGCCACTGAGACTCCAAACAGAAAGTAGTTTTCAAGAAGAGGGAGGAAATGACCTCATAAGATGCTGGTTGCCCCAGCAGTTAAAGAGATGCCTTGCCCACTAACAGACTGTTAACTAATTTGCTCACATAAGGATGGGCCTCCTAATGCTCAACACTTCCAACAGAAGAACAGTTAAAGACAGAGTACATCTACTCGGAATTGGATTCCTGGCTTGGCAGCTAAGCATTAAAAAGCAGTTTAGTTCCAGGTATGCTGTGTATCTGGAGGCTACGTACCCTGTGTCGGTAGAGGATGAATGAGATAATCTGATAGGTCACTTTGGCTGTGTCTGTGTGACACAATACAACTTTATGCAGGCGTATCACAGAAATCTCTGCGCAAGTCATCTCAAGCAATGCAGCTGAAAAGTAGATTGCATTAAACGCAGGGTTTGTGTGATGTACCTCGGGTGTTTCTGATACACTGGTTAGCTTATGTACATCTTCATTTCTTATTTTCATCATGCAGTATGAACTGCATATAATGAGTCCCTTTTCAACCAGACATCTTTGTAGCTCTAATTAAAAACCTGTAAATAGTATGTTCCAAGTTACAGTAAAACTCTGTACTTAGCCTAAACAAGACATTGTAAGACTCCTACAGTGAAACCTTTACGCACCTGCAAAACTGCTTCAAGTTTTAAAATTGAACTATGCATTTATTCAAATAAAAACTGATAAAATTGTGTACACTTGTGACATGTATTTGTGTCTGTTTAAAAAGGTGTCTATATGAGTAATGCATTTACTTATGTATTTCCTTTATGGTTTCTGTGTTAAGAGATTGTAGGAGGCTTTAAAATTAATTTTGACCTTATCACTATGACACGGACATTAGTTAGCAGCATGAGATTTTCTTATGTTTTGGTTGTGTTTACTTTATTGGTGAATCTATGCCTGCTGTTATCTAACTTCTGCACTCTGTGTTTGAATAACTCGGGAAATACCTTTTTCTGAAAGCATCCACATTTTATATTGAAATATATTTTAAAACTAGAATTAATTTGATTTGCTGAGAGAACTCCTAGTCCTTTCCACAGTCTCTCTTGGAGAATGGTTAATTTTCTCTATATAATATTATAATGTTGCATAAATACAGAGGGAACTAAGATATACGCTTTCTGTGTAGATATTCTATAATAATTTTTAATAATTCTCATACATCTTTATAAGAGAAGATACCCACTGTTTTTACAATGCGTTACAAAGAAAATTGCTGAAGAAATTAAAAATTATATTTAATGAGCAAGCATGAATGATGAATTGTTATTCTTGGAGAGATGTAATTAAATAATGTATGAACTGGTTATTCAGAACAACTGACGGCAGATTACTCTTTCTAGGTTTTCACTTGCTATTTATTGTCTTACTAAATAAAATGCATGAGTGACCAAAGTTTAATAAATTTATGCTTGCATTGTAGGCTAAACAGAAATAAGTAACCATATAAAGTCATAACAAATCTTTAAAATACACGAGAATAAATTATCATTTTTCTCTGATGCCTGAGGAGCCCAAATGAGTACCTTGTGTTACTAAGAAGTCTGTGTGAACACTGCACTGTTGTTAATTGAGATTTTCTTTGTAAAATCTATCACATTGGAAACATTTTTTAAAATAAGCTATTCAGTTATTTTCTCGTAACTAATGCACAAATCTGATTCTTATTCCCAATATCTGTGACTGTAGTATGTTAAGAAAGGGAATGCATGCTTTTTTGATCGCCCATACCTTTGTAGGATGTATATTTTCTTGCACAGTGAATGTCAGAAGTGCAAACTGCTTTGAGGCTGAAATTGGGAGCGGGGTTTACTGCTTCTATTTGTGGCTCATTTGAGCAGCCAGTTGCCTAGGAGATCACTGGCAAAACCCCAGCAACTACTTGCACCACGTTAGCCTATAAAGTAAGCGCTGCAACAGATCTAGTGACAATCATTAGACACTTCCTGAGAAAACACCCTGGAGGATTTAGAAGGGTTTATGTTTCCACCACCTGTTTCATTGTCACATCTGCTCTTCAGCAAACAGAAAGGGAAATGTTTATGATCTCTTGATAAATATAATATTTGTTTCTTTCCCCAATGTAACCAATCAGTGTCTATTAAAAAACATTTCTTTTCCTGCCTCATGTGATCCTTCTTTGTGTCAGAGATAATTAGCAGCCATCTAATAAGATTAGCTAACTTCTGTGATTAGTGAGCTCAAACCCTGTGCTTTTCCTTTTGCAGGTAAGTGAATGTGGCACTGAGCATCCCTATCTACATTATTATCACTTTCTTTGGCTCTTACTTCCGATGCCAATTTATGGAATGAAAACAATAAAGGCAATAGAATACTGACATGCAGGTACTGTGGATGCTATTGGAGTGTATTCTCTGAGGAAGATGGTAAGTGGGATGTTTTCCATCTTCGCATACATCATGATAGCATTTTTACTAATTTGCTGCTGACATCTAGCAGCAGCCTGTTGTGCTCTTGGAAACCAGCTCTATGTGGCGTTGCTGAAAGGAGGATAAAATGGGAGCTGCTTTGTTGGATTGGTGGATACTAGTTTTCTGCAGATTTTTCTTCCCCCAGATTGCAGAGGTTTTGGACATGCTTCTCTGAAAGGTTGTTAGCATTTTCATTTGGATGTTTCGGCTTGGAAACTGGATACCATTTGAAGAGATGTTCCAGGGTGGTGTAATTAAACATTAGTTGTCAAACTAGGAAGAGAGGTATACAACCAGAAATGGATATTGTGTACCCTGCTGAAAATGATGGGAGTTTTCAGCTGAGCATGTATCAAGAAAATATTCTTAGACCGCTCAGGCTTTGTAATTAAATCTAATTTGAACAAGATAATTGCATTACTTTTTATAAATTGGAAATTAGTCAGGTTTTACAGGTACTTAATCGTGCTCCAGAAGATGCACAATGCAGGAGAGATATTCGGTGGAATGGAAATACACCATTGTGAACTGACGTTTAAAGGAAAAATCAAAGAATGTGCTTGTTCATCTCGGTGTTAAGGCAGATGGAGTTCCAAGTGAGCTCAGTATTATGCAGCGTTGTCAGAAGGCAAAAATGTATTTTGCTTTCTACAGCAGCACCTATGCATAGTCTGACATATGAACGCCTTTGAGCAGGTCTACTTAAATCCTTATAAACAAGGGCTGTTACAGGATGATGTTTCAAATGCCATGTTTTATCTTAAGTATCTGTAGAAGCATTAATATTGAGTGAATGCCTTTAAAAGGTAAGGTCCCCTTTAGTCTCTGCTTTGCTCACAAAGGTGTTCTAAGGTGTCTCAAAATACTTTCATAGGGACAAATTACTCCTCCTCCTCTAGGGATACAAATTCGTAGCTCCTCATTGCCTTTCACATTTGCGGAGGACCCAAAAGCCAGTCTACCCAGTACTGTGATGCTTTCTCCACAGTTTAGGGGCAATGGCAAATGAGGAGTTTTCCTGGTGTATTCAGAAGGTTAAAAGAGACTCCTGTGAGGTTGATACACTAGTGTCTGTCACAATATTGCTTAGCCTTAACAGTCACAACTGCATATCCCCATATTTCTATGAATTAAGTGTGAGAAGAGTTTTATCCCTTAAATGAGAATTTTGATGATGGGAAGAGTCAGTGAGATTTGCTATATGGAACTATTGGTAAATTCAGTGCAACATGTTTTCTGATTAAACAGTTCATTCTGGGAGAGAGCCAAAATGATTTCCTACCCTTGGAGCATAAAACCCCATGAATTCTTGGGCTTTCTCTTTGTGAATGAATTTCATCACTTGTTGTAACATCTTCTGTCATCTTTAACATATGGCAAAATAGCTGAAAACCTGTTTACAACATTACTTAAAGCTAGTTACATAACCATTTTGCAGAGTCTTTATGGGAAGTAATATACTAGAAAATCAAATATAATGTACAATAGATTATAAAGAAAAAATTATAGGCACTAGATACCTGGGTTCATTGTCCCTGAATGCCTTACTGCAATTCTCATAGGACAATTATTTATTCATAAACCTTTTGTTTTATAGAATGATTTTTTTTTTCTGCTTTCTATATACATACGTATATGTGTGTGAATATATTCACATAATATAGGGTTTTTTCTGTACAAATGTGGGTTTTAAACCATCCTCTGGAATATACATGAAATAATATTTATAGTTCCAGAATATTTAATCATATTATCTGCATCTGTTGAATAGGTGGTTTACATTACACAGTAGGTTATGGTATTCACTATTACAATCTCTCCTTGTTTAAAATTAGTATGAATCACAAAATGCTGTAAAATGTCTGCGGTTTTGTTTTTTAGTATTGCTTACATGCACAAGTAATTTATGTGACAGGATTATAAGAACAGTGAAGATTTGGAGACTGACTGTGGCTGACTGTAAAAAATATTTTTATTTTACTTTTGTAAAGTTACCTTGATTTTTTTTTTTTTTTTTTTTTTCTGAAGCTTGAGTTGTTCTCACTTATTTAATATTTTGAGGGGGAGTGAGTGGAAGGGAGTAGAAAAGGAAGAAGAGGCCCCAGACATAGCTAGGGACAATTATTCTCCTGCCCTCTCCTATGAGATGTCGAAGAAAGCTGTTTTGTTGTCATTTGATATGTACATCGTGCCAAGGGGAGGATTTGTAAGGAAACATGGGCTATGAGGCCATCAAGTGTGTTGGGATGACCTAGCTGGAAACAGCTGATGCAGTGAGACAATTTGAGAGTGCGTTTGGGATGAAAACTGACTTGATCAATGGAAACAAGACTGAGGTAGTACTGAAAGGGAGAGAAGCAACTGGAAAGGATGGTGGAGACTGTAGTGAGATCCAGACTGACAGAGCATCTTTGTTACCCAGGTACCATCATCTGTGTCTGTCCACTCAAGCTGATACGGCCGTTTTACATGCTGCAGGGAGTTGTACCTCAGGCTTATTTCAGTAACTGACATTGGTGAGCATCACTGGTTCACCTGTCAAGTTGTCACATTTGAAATCCAAGTTGTCACATTTGAAATCCAAGTTGTCACGATGTCTTAAATGCACCCTGCTTTTCCTATTAGGACATCACAAAGTGGTAAATCACTTGAACAAAACTTTATGCTGGGCTGTCCTAACTTTCAGTGAATCTCCAGGGATGGATGAACTACTGCCTTTGTTCTGTAGAAGGAAACTTCTGACTCCCTCAGGAAACTCTTCCCTCTCTCTCCCTGGCAGCAAGCACAATTAGTTGTGCTCATCAGAAACAACTAAATCAAGAACTTCCAGAATAATGAAGGTGGGAGAATTGCATGAATGCCCAGGCTCTTCCAGGTTGCATTTCCTTTAAGCCGAATGGCGAAGTTATATACCCTCCTGCAGCCTTTAATGATGAAGACTGTCTGACATGATGTTGTGAGGACTTGATTCCTCTGTATTAATTTTACAAAGCTCCTATAAACACTGGGACTGAATTATTAAAAAATACTATCAAGTTAAAGATTTATTGGCATTCTTGCCAGATAAGCTCCACAACATGCAGATAGTTCTAAAACTGCAAGGAGATCCTCCCAAAGGAGGCCTAAAATGGCTTTATCTCACTTCAGCATCACAGTTTTTCCTTGTTCTGTCTCCCATCCTGTAGTCAAAGGTCTTTGGGGAATCTGTAATTGTCAGGAAGTGTGGGTTACAATACAGGTCAGTGAAACCCCAGTTTTCCAAAGTAGCTGAGTTATTAATATAGATAAATTAAAACCTCATCTTGAACTGCAGTGCAACAGGTACACTGTAATAAGTTAAAATTGATAAATGTATTGAATATAGTCTGTTTTTTAAGTATACTTACCTGATAACATGCACAAACACACACAGACTCTACATTTGTTGGTAGAATGAAAACCTGAGAAGCTGTTATCACTAAAAGTGTAGAAAAAGGGGTAGTATTATCGTGATTTGTGGTTGGGTTTTTTTGTTTGGTTGGTTCCCCATACCCACCCACTCCACCGCAACCCCTGCGAAAAAAATCCAATTTGGCCATTTATATCTTGTAGTCTGTCAACTCCATAGGTAATTTCCAGTGAAAGTGGAAAGGTTTTTTAATGGTGGCATTGTTGCTGAATGTAAACCACTGTCTGCCTCAGGAGTGGAAACTTCACTGAGGTCACCTGTTTCCTACCTGAGATTTTTGGTGTTGTAGCTCGTGAATTACTGTGGATGTGTGGCCATGCATGTCCCTTAAGGTTAGGTTGAGATTTTGTGTGATTCATTATTTTCCTCTTTTGCTATTTTCAATTTGGAGTTCCAGAACAAAATTTGCAGACTGAGAACCAGACCCCACAGAGGCTGATCTTTCAAGGATAAGCGAATAAATCAGTAGTTAAATTTCACTTTAATGAAAAATAATACCCAACCCTCTCCAGGTGAAAATGGCTGGTTAGGTATTTTGCAAATGTTCCATTTAGCTGAATTTCACTGTAATCTTATGTTTTTAAAGTGTGTCTGTAGTTAGTTACTTCATGATTCTTTTCCACTATATTCATGTTTTTTCCTTATACAAAATTACCATATTTATGATCAGATTGTACCTACTATGTACCTGTGCTATTTCATTAGAGGGATGCCCATACTAAACATGCTATCCTGTTGTTTTCTCTGGGATAAAAGCAGGAGGGAGCCAATTCAGTATGTTTTCCAGTAAACTTCTAGCCTCCAGTAAAAATACTGGCAAATCCTTGTTTGTGAATCATGTGGGTGCTTGCTAAAGTTGTTGAGGTGAGAAAATCTTAGCTATAAACTTATCATAATGATGGTGTGACTTGTATATTCTCAGAAACTTGTGTGTGTATATTCTGCTTATTTGGGTGATAATTATAAAAATAGAAAAGTAAATCTAAAAAATTGTTTTTTAGAGATAGTCCTATCTTCATCCCAGGTAAAGTTCAGGGCAAGGCTTGGAAAACACAGAACCTGATACTTGGCTGCTGAGGCTGTGTCTTATTTATGTTTTACCCTTCATTCCTGAAGTACAGTGTTAATGGCTTCCTTGGTGTAATGGCAAATGGAACTGAAAATGCATTTCATGGCAGAAAAATTAATGCTTGATCTTTCCTTTTAGCAAGGAAGGCAGTGCATTATCTGCACTTCTGCTCCTTCATGCTGACTTGCTCTTGGCTAAAGCTCTGTCCCAAGGTGCGCACTCAAGAGGTTCCCTGGTGGATCCCCCCCAGAGGAGAACCACCACCAAGGTGGCATGGCAGGCACTCCCTTGTAGAGGTTTAGAAAATCCTGTCAATTCATATTGAATGTGTGAAGAGCATTCAGTTCCAGTACTGGAGACAGCTATGACTCCTAATTCTTAGTTTTTGTGGAATTTTGCCTCACCTTTAGCTTTTTAATTAATGCAGTTCTTGTCTTGCTACCATATCACACCATCTTAATTTCCTTGCAATTTTTAACTTGGTGTAAGACACTGGCAATGGATTGATTTTAATTAGCGTGACTACAGGCTGCAACTGGTTTTGTTTGTCTTTTCTTTTTGCTGAAGCTTCTCAGTTACATACTTTCGTCATTTCTGACTGTGAGAAGAATTTAGTTCTATAATGATGGCATAGCATTTTCTACTGTGTTGAAATAAAAGGATAGAGATTTTAAAATGAAACGTGTATTTGCATTTAGCTACATGTTGGTAGAAAATGGCCTGTACGGCTAACACAATTTTATATTGATTATACACTGTGCTAATCTTGTTTGCAATTAAGTGGAGGAGGCATATCCATACAGATGTCTTATTTTTAGTATTACAGTGCTTTGTATGTGTTATTGTTATCCCAGTAAGACGCTTTAGCTTAGCTTAGCTGGAAAAATGTAAGTTCAAGGAATTGTTCCCATAAGGTATTGTTTTGATGACAGCACCATTTCTTCATTGTTGCTAGAAAGCAAGTGTAACAAAACATGAGAATCAATAATCATGAAGAGCATTGTGTAACTTATCCCACTGACTCCTTACCAAGAGTAAGTCCTTAGCAAGAAGGTGCTGGAAACATGCTTATTTACAGCTATTCTTTTGTGCTAGTAGAATTAGGCTCCTGGTCAGACATGGGGGAAAAAGTCTAGAGTAAAAAGCCTTAGGGTGTTTAGACTAATGTGATAATGTTGTTGTTGTTACTAAAGTTGTAATGGGCAAGATGTACAGGGAGGTTTGGAGAGATGTCATACAGGACAGAAGGTTTATACAAAGCTAGAAGGAACATTGTGTTTTCTGAATCGTTCCCCTTAGCTGTGGGAATGAGGCATAAATACTGTAAGAGGTTCATTCTCAATAAGGTGCAAATGCAGTGGATGTGAAAATAACCCTTACCTTTCCAGACAACGTGCAGTACGGTGAATTTGCACTGAAGGGATCCATTTTTAGGAATGCTGAGGCTCAAATCCCCCCAAAAGAATACTGTTGGGCTTTCCAGGGTGTTGAGAGGTTGGATTTGTGCTTTTCATCATAAATAGCACAGTTTCCCTCTCGTGGAGGGAAGGCCACTGTACTTTTAAACCTAACATGGAAAAATATTTAAGCTTATAAACCAAGTGGGCAGTAGTTCACAGCAGAAAGCGAGAAGGAATGCAACAAGTAAAAGGACTGTCTATTAACATTACAAAATCTGAAGTTTGGCGCCTGATGTTGGAAAATGGATGCAGTATTTCTACATAAGATTGACTGGTTTTCTTAAGGTTAGTAAGGATCGTCGTATTCAACCTGTCTCGATTTTTCTGCAAAGCAGAACGTAACAGCTGTACATAATGCTGGTTAAATTGCAATACAACTTTTATAAAGACTTAACCTTCATTTGAAGTTTCAAGTGACAGAGTTCACTACATGTTTTGGTAAACTATTTTGTTAATGAAATACCCTCACTGTTAAATTTTGCCGGGCACATATGCTCTGAATTGAGACGTTAACAAGGTGTATTATTAATTGAAATTATACAAAGGCTTTTGACTGTCTTCTGTGTCTTACTACTCTGGAAACGAAAGCAGTATGCATGTTAGGTTGCTTTTGAGGGGAAAAAAAGAACAAGGGAAATTCAAATGTTCACTACCTCAAAGGTACTGTCTTACTCAAATATCTGCTTTTATTTTAAATACTCAGCTAACTGCTTCCCTAGTTTTTAACATGCTGAAGAAGGTGTTTTTATTGTCAGGGGCTGGCTTTATTTGTTTAGGAAACTGGTGGTTCTCAGGGGCTTCAGGTCCCCTATGTAAGTATGAATCCACGAGGAGCTTTTCTCACCTCTTAAAAATAGGCCTCTTTCAGAAAGCAAAATTCCACCCTCAGTGATTCCTGTGTGCTCCACTTGGTGTTCAGAAATGTATTTGAAAATGTAAGATAGAAATGGCATATGCTGTTTGCCTTTGAAAAAGCGTGGATTAAAAATGGATAGAGACAGAATTTCTTGTCACCTGTCTATAATGACTCTGCTGACAGTACCTGAAATGGCAGGGACGGATGGACAACACTCGTGGATCCCCTTTTTCCCCGCCTCAGCCTCCCGCCTTCGCACCCAGCTCCTCTGCTTCTCCCTGCTCCTGGTGGCGTTTTCCCTCCTCTGGTCTCCGCTCCCCTGAGGCGCCGGCTGAGGGGCTGCTGGAACCTGCCAGAACCGGCTGGAACCGGCCGGGCCCCGCCTGAGGCAACCCCCGCCTCTCCTCACAGAGGCCCCTCAGCCCTGCTGCCTCCCCTGAGCACAGGCACCCCGTGCTTCTGGAAGAGGAGTCGGATCTCCTTTTACATGATCCCCCACAACTCTGACTCGAGTGAAGTTTACTAAATTTTTGTTTCTGAGCCTGAGAGTGGTGCAGCGTGGGCGAGAGCAGCACCTTGAGTGGGGCCGCATGGGCACAGCACGGCCATTTTGCAGCGGCTGCCTGCAGGACCAGAGCATGCAGTAGGTAGAAGCAAGATTGAAATCTGATTTCTTGTTTTTGCGGTATAACAGCAGCGTGGTGGTACTCGTGGAGCTTCGTTTCAGGTCTAATTGGTGTAGCTGGTCACACATCTCTGTATTCTTGGCCACTGTGCTTCTGTGTTATATGTGAGCAGTTACCTGAGTTGTGCCACTGGTTGTACTTAGTTCCTTCGATGGCATTTTCCACAGATGTTGTCACTGCACTCTGCCTGAGAGCAACAGGGGGAGGCTTGGAGGGTATTAGAGTTTAAAATAAGTGCAAGCTTGGTGAAGTCAGTAGATCAAAGTTAACTTCATAGCAGTTGAGAATCTGTCCCAGGATTTTATTCTTTCCTTTGATATTGCATGAAAATACGTTTTAACGCCATTCAGCTGCAGTAGTCATGACTCTTTCCTCTTGCTCATACTCTTGCAGTTGGGGCTAGAAGATGTCTGCAGGTGAAAACTTACCTTGTAAACCAAACTTCGGCAATACACAGCAGCTCTCTCTCACATATGCACACACAGAGTAAGAATACCCCAGGGTTGCTTTCATGCCAGCGAGTGCTAATTTTGCTGTATATATTTTTCAAATGTTGACTTCAGGGTGTTGTGCTGAACACAATAAGCTGTTTAGCTGCCTCCCTTTCTCACATCTATCATTGTGTGACAGAAGTCTGCTGCGTATGATTAACCTGCTTGTTGTTGGCAGAAGGGAAGATGGACAAGCTCATTCGCTGTAGAACTGCAAAACTAAACACAGCCTGGGCTTTGCATGTTGTAATTTCTACCATTCAGGTGGCTGAGTGGGACATTCCTTTCATGACCTTAAGGGACGTGGAAAATACACAGAGCTTTCTGTCTTTTTTCTTAATCCTCGCTGCTAAGGATGCCAGCACGTGTTGCTTTGTGCAGCCTGGCTTTAAGCTATTCTCGTCTGCATCTCTCAGCAAAAACAATCAGTCTAACAGGACAAGTTAATTGGGTCAGGATGATCCACTCTTAAAATTTGCGAGCAGATCAGAAGCAATGTCCTTTATTTAGCCTATAGAACATAACTCCATGTAATTCCTGGGCCGAGTGGCTTAGAGAAAGCACCTTCATTATTGCAGACAAATAAATTGGAAAAGAATCAACAAAGCAATATTTGTTAGAGCATGTGAATATAGCCAGTCTGGCTTATTTAATTGAGGGAGTGAAACAACATTTCAGTGCTTGTTTCCCTTTGAAAGTAGGAAATTGTTTGAATATAACTTTAATGTGGCCAATTAGGTGCAAACATTTCAGACTGTACGTTGAAATTCACCTCAGTTTACAGATCCTTTTCCCCAGTGTCCTGGTGTTGTGAGATGGGATGAATCACACTCTTCATTTAAGTCAGGGCATTTTAATAGAGAACTTGTCCCTTCTCTGTAGTTTTATATGAAAGCAGATGTTTCTGTATATAGGCTTGATATGTGTTTTGCTGTGATCTGGTTTAGATCTTTTTGCCTTCAGTGTACATTTCCCACCATTCTCTCAGATTTTGCAATTTATGGATGCTGAACTCGGATGTCTTTGTGCCAACTGGAACTGTGTGACTCCAGTTCTTAGCCAGTGAGGCTTGGTCTGAGCAGCTTTAAGGTGTTGCTCTTGATCTGTAAAACCTTTGGCAACCTTTCAGCTTTCTCTTTTGTCTTGTAGCCCTGTGTATTTTTGAGCCCTGAGGTATTTAGTACCTTCTGATGCATTAGGAGAACAGTCTCTGGTTCTTAGAATAAAAAAAATGGAGACTTATGTTTCTACTTGCTTCCTTGAAGGTTTTTGTGACAAGTTCTGTATGTAATTGCTATGCTATGTTTCTAAAACTCATTAATTATCTGCAAACTATTCTATAGTTGATTAGTTGTGCATGATATTGAGAGAGAGGGTGATTTCTTAACATTTTATTTGTAGGTATCCAGTTTAAAATGAAAAAATCTAGAAATGTCAGCAGAGATCTGTAAAACGGAATAATGTAATTATAGAATGATTCTTCTGTGATGAATAGAGGCAAGAGAAGAAAATCACTGAATCAATATCATGCTGGTTTTCCATGGTACTACTTTGAAAATGGAATCATCGCAACACCTCTTACTTGTATCATGCTTTGACTAGGTGCTGTACATCCTGATTGCAAACTATATATAGCAGTGACTTCACTCACCGCAAAAATGTAACAACTGTTGTTACTCTGTGTGGCACTGAACATGTTAATCTCGAACAAGAAGGGAAGAAGAATATTATACTCTAATGAAACCATAGTGAGTATGTATAAAAATAAGTTGAAATTTCCCAAACTGGAATTTATCTGAGTGTTACTGAAACTGGCATTCAGGTATCATGGGATCTGTAATGATCACAAATGGTCAGGACCTTGTCTTGTATTTAATTTACAACTGCAGCAGGATAGTTATGCTAACATCACGCTGGAGAATTGGTTCAGCACTAACTTGCTCTGTTTTCTTGAGTGTCCAGGTGTTCCTCTGAGCCACATTAAAGTACCAACCCAGCATAACCCTGTTCAGGGAGACAGGATCACAACACATAGTAGTATGGTTTTAAGCATATTTGGTTAATCATTATTTTTGGATTTCAAATACTGCTCTGTTTGTAAATCTTCAGACACTTTATTCCCAATTCAGTCATTCTGGATGAGGATGATTTTACTTTCCTGAATGAACAGATCATCCAGAAATAACTTTTCATGGTAAAAACCAGAGTCACCATATGACCTGTTGTAGAGCACAAAAATTGAGGTCATTCTCTCTGACATTATCATGACTCATTCCTGCTTAACATTTTGATTCTACTGTGGGTATTGTATTTGCAGATTCTGACAGATAAAGCTTGACAAGCAGTAAAGCCTGATGTATAGCAGAGAGTCACAGTTGAAGCACCTGGTACTTTCAATACATGTCTGAAACACCGACAGGTAACTGCAGTTTTGGAAACACTGATGTAAAGAAACTTCTGTGATTGTTTTTGATGGCCAGTGTTACATTATTATTGGATGTGTTGTGATAAAGTCTCCTCAAGTTATGTTTTCAGGGCTGTAATTTTCGCTAATGTGCTTTGTAGCAGGGACAGAATCTACTAAGCATGTTAAGTAAAATACCTACTAATATGAGTATCTGTGCAGTACTTACAGCTGTTAGAGACTAGCTAAGTATTCAGAGTGTATATGCAGTGTTTGTGAGAGAGGATGTATCCAAAATTTGTCCAGTAATGGAATGGCGTATCTGCTTCTCAGTGCTGACCTTTACTTCGGGCAGGTAAAAGTCCATGTTTGTAAGAACGTTGTAGGAACATATACCCACTAGTGGGAAAGTGTACAAAAAAGAAATAAAACCTGAAAATATTGAGACAGCACAAAAATGTGAGGTTGAAAGCCTAAGTTCATTAGAGGTTCAGATAAATTGACATTAGTTATCAAGTAAAAGAAAAAACAAGTAATTTAATTGTACTGTGTTCCTGTTAGTCTTTAGAGAACATGTTAAGTGGCATCTTCAAACTATTTTAGGAGATATAGAGCTATTATACTAACACTTTATACAGGACAAAACTAAAGGAAATATGCTTATTATAATGGGACTTCAGAAGTTTTCTTTCTTTTCTCTTCCAGTCAGTAGGATTTGATTCTGAAGCCAGCAGTTCTGCTGGTATTTTTGCTGCTTTCCAGTTGCCGCAAACTAGTGCTTGACAGAAGTTGCTGCTCACAGCAACAGAAGTTCAGCTCAAACAATGTATTTTGGGGGAGGATCATGTTCTAATATACACATATTGTTATAGATTTAAAAATTTTACTCTGCAGTGTATTGTGCCAAAGCCCTTGGCAGCTGTTTCGATCCGCCCTTGTGTGTGTGTACACGCACTGTTGAGACACAGGCAGCAGATTCTAATGGGATTCAGTAAAGAGCCTTTTGTTCACTAAAAAAACCAGACTAGCTAATCATTTGACTCATCCCTTAGAGAACCATACCTGAAAGAAAAATAGTATTTGTTCCATCATTGTTTCACTTTAGGTATCCTTTGTCAGAAATTCAGTAGCATAATGACATTGTTACATTAATAAATACCATTAGTCAGCTTTCAAGAAGTGCAAATGTTTTTTGTTATCCCTCTGGCATCTTGCGGAGAGGTGCTTAGGCTGCTGAGAGCTCTGGTCTACCAACACCTCAATAAACTGCTGCTTTTCTGTCTTCTACATAATTTCCAGTGCAGACGTATTATGGCATTGTACAGATCAGCACAATAATAATAAAAAGAACTTTCTGAAGTAACTGAAGTGTTAATCTATACAGATAATATTTTAGGAAAAAAAAAGTCTATCATTGGAAAAAATCTCACAAGGTAAATTGAATTATGAATATCTGACATCCTTAGGTATACAGGAGATCTTTGCAGACATCTAAAATAGGTATTGCCTAAACTGGAGTATGAAGGGAGAGAGATTAAGGCAGTTGGCAGTGTGTGTGAGAAATGATTGTGAACGCTATGTTCCACATTCTGACATCATCTTTAGCATCATGGTATTTTATGTAGCAATTGCTATGTAAATTGTTTCCTACCCTGAAGATTTCTTTTGTGTGGAAAATATATGAATAGCACAATTGAAGTAGGTATGTTAACACTCATATTTATCCATCCTATGTTTATCTGCATCTTCGTTATTGCTAGATGTGAATACAGCTGGGTCTGAGTTTAAACTTAGACCTATGAATATCTTGATTTAAAAAAATTTACAAAGCTTTGCTGTCACTAAGATCTGCTCAATTAAAACAAATCCCATAGGCTGAGTGAGCCTCAGTCTTAGAATTGTTGAGATGGAGAATGAATGTTGTGCAGGAATTGTTATAGGTTGAATGGATTTCTCCTCCAGCAATGATTATTCTAATTTAAAACATAAGTAGGTATCCCTAAAACACAAGTTTTTTCAGCATGTCTAAAACATGGAAATTATTTCTTTTGTAATATTCTTTATTTTGACTTCTTAAAAAATTATTTTTCTTTAGTAGGCCTAATAAAACAATATATACTTGAATGTTAGTGCAGGAAGAATTCAGAGTCTTTTACAAACAGAGGGCCACACAAAAGGATGTAGAAAATAATATTTTTGAATTCGTGGTGAAAATATCACCACGTCTAGGGGAGCAGCTTGGTACTACAGCCATCATTCCTGAAGGCCAAATTCTGAGGTGGAATCCTACCCAAATCTATTCCCAAGCCGCATTTCAGCCTTCGGCTTCCAAAACATGCAGAGCTTACATCTTCAGCCCTGCAGAATTGAGAACATCATCTTTCTCTCCTCTTGAAAGCATGGCAGTAGGAGCTCCTTAGAGCCCCTCTTGCGTGCTCGCTTCCCAGAGGTGTGTGATGCATCTCACTGAGATGCTTTGCTACACATACGGGTCCATCCTGGCCTAGCTGCGCTGTCTCCCCTTTTCTCTGGCAAATGATACTGACTGTAGGCTTTCACTTTTCATTGCACCCTGCCATCCTGGTCCAAGTCACATGCTAGTTTATGTCCATATGTCTCACTGAGACAGCTTTGTTTTGTGTGTTTTTTCTCTAAATCCAACCAATACTAATAATTATTCAGTCAAGTTTAGATAAGGTATAAAATTCAGTTGGTTTTTCACTCCTAATAATGCTCCATTCAGGCAGGGGCTTGCTTTGGTTTCTCTGCTGCTGTGGGCTGACCTAGGCATGGGATATTGTGCATGTGATAAGGATCCCTTTGAAGCTGAATTGTTTAGATTTAAATTACCATGTCTTTCAAATAGCTTTAAACCTTTAGCTGCACAGTACTACGCTGCTAAATTGTTCATTGTCATGAAAGATCCTAAAACACTTCTAGAGGAGCCCATACTCACCTGTGCTAGCACATGGAGGTACAAAGGCCATCCAGAAATTGGGAGCAGGGGAGAAATTCTTCCTGCAGTTGGCAAACTAGTCTATTTTGTGTGTTGTAGCTATCACCATGGGCAGCTGCGTATGTGTCCGTGGCATGTTGATGCACGTAGAGATTAGGACTGCCAGTATCTTTCAGATGGCCCAGCGAGTACCAGGCTGCCTGATTTTATTTTATTTCTTTTTAATTCTGGGAATCCTCTTTCCATAAGAAACACCGGGAGCTAATTTTGAAGGTGATCCTCCCAGTTATTTAACTAGGGAGCTGATTGGGGTGAGCTGGTAGCAGATCTCCCTGGCAGGTGAGTTTTTTAAATGTTTCTTCAATAGACAGTCTCTAATCTGTCTGTCTTTAGAGTGATAATTGTAGCTTGCCCATTGCTGCAAGATGTCTTTGCTTTTGGTGAATTAGATTTTTTTTTTTTTTGGAAGGGAAGAGTCCCAGAGAGCAAATGCAGCGTTTCCGTGAATAGCATATGACCTGTGTGTGCCAGGTTTGCAAACGGCACTCACACTTAAGGCAGCACTGCACTTGACTTGATACTCACACTTTTTGTCTTTGTAAAATTTAGCAGTAGGCTAATCCGGTTTTAAGCTCTCACAAATGTTTTGTTTCCATTTTACCTGTATGAAGACTTAGGCCATGAAACAACATGGAGTTTCACTAAATAAGTTAAGCATGAAATAAAGCGACTTTTTTTTTGGTAGAAGAAATAAGTTAATGGCTTCTTTTAGCATTGGATTTTTTTATAATGTGAAGACAAAAGAAAGCAGTGTTGTACCAGTAGGTACACTGACAGTATAGTGTTTTTCAGTAAATAAGTGTCAAATGTTAAATGGAGCCGCCTTATTGTGAGCATGGCAATTGTTTTAAAAGCTTTTCTGTAAGCTTTAGATTCTGATTTTCAGAATAGATTTGCAACTAATTTGTGCTTTAGGGATAAGTGAAAACTGCTTTTTAGATTAAGCAGAGTAAAAAAGAACTCTTCCTTGAAATATCTAGAATCTTAGTATGTCAAAGGATATACGCAGGCAGCAGAAAATAAATGTGCAGATGGGGAGGCCTGAAAAAAACATCAAGTGCAGATCCTGAATTTATGCACATTTCTGACATTGTTGGATGAAAAATGCTGCTCTTATCTTCTATGGGTAACCATGGCTACCGTGTGATGATTTTTTTTCAACACGAAATTATACACAAGTGCAGGAGGGTGGTCTTGTCTCAGCTTGCACCATATGTATTTGGGTGATAAGGATTATAGTCAGTGAATGTGGTTATCAGTGTGGCACATTTGCTTCTTTAAAAATAGGTTCAGATTTACATCTTCATGTCTCCATTAGTCTGCAGAGGGGAGATGGTAATATATTTCCCGAAGCACTGTTACATGAGATTTACGCCATCTCCTTTTGTGTTAAAATATGTGTATGTTACCTCCTTGTGTTTGAGTTGGGAGCAGATATAATTTGGGGAGGGAGAGGATTCAAAAGGCAACACAAACTTAAATATAAAGCATTGTAGTTTAAATTTTATGATGGTTCAGTGCCATATTCTTAATTATCAAATACTTATTCCCTGAAGACTTATGTACATTTTAGATTAATATGCTTCCCTGCTTGGTCTGCTTCTGTTTTCATTCAGATTTTCAGCTTCCTCATGAACTTTGATGGAAGCAGAGATGAGCCATGAATTCCTAACCACTGAAATCTCTGTAACGTTAGCAGGGTTTGTAGAGAAGCTGATAACTTATGCACGGAGCTAAGAATACATTTTTGTTTATCTCAACAAGTGCATGAGTTGTACTCCAAGAATGGTGACTGTGAATCAAAAGCACTTGCCTCGCATGGGTGGTGAGGTAGCCTGCTGGATCCTAATGCTGTCCTCTGGGTTGCCAATCACTGTTCTCAGCAATGTTCACTAGCGTCGTGGCACATCAGTCATAGTGTACCCACCGACAGAGTAGAGAGAGTTGTCATATGGAGAAACTTGCTAAAATTGCAATTTACAGTGTTTAAACCTTTATAAATAATTGGTTTACCAGTGGGAATTATGTTTGCTTAGAAACATAATCATTTGGGTTATGGGTGCAAGTACTGTAACTTCTGGTAATGTTGCTTTTGCTGTGACTTGAAAACATCTGAATTTATACTTATTCTCTTGCATTTGTTGCCACTTTAGGGGATTTTTGTAACAAACAGAAGAAAAGTTTTAAGCAATATGTCAAGGAATGGATAGTGCCTAAATGTTTTACCTTTGTTGTAACAAGCTTTCTGCTGCAGCACAGCAAATGCTCTTTTTAGGTGTGATTTGGCTCCTGAAGGAGGTTTGTGAAATTAAAAAGGATAATTTTGCAAAACACATCAGTGAAATTAATACAGACAGCATGTTGTAGGTCAGTCCCTGATAGCTGAGTGAGCAATACAAACCATACGGAGAACTATGAAATTCTGGTGGATTGGGAGAAGGAGAAGGAATAATAGTAGTTTTAGTTGAGATAGATTAAGGTTGGTGCATGATTCACAAACACTCAGCTGGGAAAAGCTTTACAAAATTCAAGAAGCTTTCTGCAAATGTCTTAATATTAGAAAGAGAACATTATTTTCAAATAGTTTTATAGTGGAAAAATTGTGACCAAAATATGCACTTTTATATAAATGTGTACATGAGAGGTATCCTTTGAACTGTTGTAATCCACAACTGAAAAATAGATTGCTATATTGCGTGCTTTGGGCAGGATAGCTGTTTCAGGCAATTATATCTTCATGAAAGTTAATCTAATTCATGAAAAACTGTAACAAGGATGAAAAATTCAGGAACATGACTGAGAAAGTGAACAAAAATCATGCTAAAGCTCCTGAGAAAGACAGACCAGAGTAAAGCTATTGACTTAACCTGTAGCTGATGACAAGGGATACAGCAAGCATAAAGTATGTATGGCAGACAGGAGTTTCACAAGATTCTACAGGATGAGGATGAAAATGCATGACACTTTTTTTTTTTTCTTTGCAAAAGTGCAAGTACAGAGCAAAACAGACGAAGAACGTGCAAAAGTTGGAAGCTGGGTCCAGCAGAGAAGAACGCAGTGGTTGAAGATAGCCCTCAGACTAGAAGAGTAGAGTAATTACAGCAGAACAAATCGTTACAGTGAGGAGTGGCTTATTTTCAGGAGGCAAGCGGTGACTCACAAGGATGAGATAGCATATATGTGACATGAAAGCAGTTCAAAACAGTGAAAGTAAATGACTTGTCAAGCTCAGATTAGCATCAGATGCAATGACAAGTCAGTGACATGCAAGCAAGCAGGAAATTGAATGCCAAAGATGCGGTAGGACATCAGTCACGGTGCTAGGCTACGAAGTTTTCCTCAGCAGTGGGCAAGAAAAGAAAGCAAAATTGCAAGCAAAACCAGGCAAATTAAAAATGTGATGGCTTCCTTCTACGGAAGCAGTGGATAGGAGCAGTGCTAGCAGTCCTAGCAGAGCAGCTGAACAGACACTGAAGATAGTGTCTGTGCCTGAAAAATCAAGGATAGAATTTCTGCCAAATAAGAGGAGAAAATAGCTGATGTCGGAAGCCATCGCTCGTACCCCTGAATGCTGAGGTAGCCCAACGCTCGCCTGCAAGTCGTTCCAGGCTGTCCCTATAGAAGGGCTGTGACTCACAGGGACTTCTGGGAAACATTGTCAGACAGTGACACTGTGACCGCCATAAATCGGGCAGACAAGCAAATTGGCAGGCAGACTGTTTCAGATAATGGACTCTAAATTTTCTTACTGGGAGCTTGTCTGTGAATAGGAATTTGGCCATGTTGCAACATCAGCTTGCCATGACCAATCAGTTAAGTAACTATTAATATTGTTTAATGGTCCTCCTCAAGAAAGCTTCAAAAAGTAGAGAAACTACATTGCAACTTGGAAGTTCTTGTGAGTAATGCTGTAGAGAAAACTGTTTGGATCACGTTATTACTTCTAAATGTGGTATAGAAGGAAGTCATATACATTGAATAGGTAGATCTTAGTTAATTTTAGACAACTTCAGATAGTTGTACCTACCTGCTACAGATAGAAGAGTCACAGGTGAAATATTCTAGTTTGGTGAAAAGCTTGCTCTGCTGAATGTGGTCATCAGAAAACCACAGAATATCTGGTGATAAGAAACTTATAGGAAGCAGTGAATAATTTAAAAAAACAAGCAAACAAAAACAAAACACAAAAAATTTTGCATACCCAGAACCACTAGCATGTAACCATGTTCTTTTCACAAGGAAACATTTGATTTTGAAGTCAACCAAAATGCATATGTGTTATTTTGTAAAATAGAAAGGCAGGACAAAGCAAATCTCTCCAACTCAGGAAAAGATTGAGGTTCCCAATTTAGAATTTGTAACTTTTATTTTTATATGTATAATGATGATTGATACTTTAAGATCGTATAATAGAATATTAAATATGTAAGATTATTATGCTTTTCATGATTAATTTGGCAAACTCAATTAAATATGACTGAAGAGATAGCTTCATAATGGAGGACACAGCAGGATATATATGGGGAGATTAATATCTAGAATCTTGGAAGATGTGAAGTGCTCAATGAGAAAAGTTTATATCCCTAAAGGAAGAAGTATTACCTGGATGCTGAACTGTTTCTTGTCTCAGGCTTAAACACTGACCACTTGCCTTGCCTGTCTTCCTTTGATCACAATTTATCTTTGATTTTGGAAAATCCTCCCATATCACTTGCTCATGGTTCTGCTTTTTCCTATCTGTGTCCTATAAAATCCAGGTCTGTTTTGGAAGGCCTGGTGACTAATTTCTTTTTTTTTTTTTTTTTTTCTTCTTGCTTTCTGCTTCAAATTGAATTACCTTCTTTTCCTCACTGTGGTTTAGGTAAGCTCCACCCTGCTTTCTCTGTGTTTTGCAACAGCCTCAGGCTTCTCTCTTGTACTCTCTTCTAAATGCAAATCCCTTAGCTCTTCTTTTTTGTTCTTTGCAGCATTTGTCTTTCCTGTTGTTCCCCTTCTTCATCAGGGTTTATTTCCCAGATGCCCAGTGTTCTACATCAGAGTTGTTTTCGCAAGTGCATGTCATGTGTTTTATGCCTTCTGTTTGCCCTTTTCTAGTTCCTTTTATCTGGGGCTTTTGAGCTCCTGCTTACAATGGACGGACTTTCTCTTCTGCAGTGATTGAGCTGGAAAGGATGATTTTCAGGGGCTGGTAAATCTGTTGCAAATGACTCCGGAGGTTGGGAAACTTTGTGGACCTGCACTCTGTTAAGAGCCCGTGCAAATAAAATAGAAGCATTTCTATCCTTTAACTTGTAGTGTTAGAATGGGGCGGGCATTTGTTAAAATTTGATGGGGGAAGGGAAAGAAGTCAAAGATTTAAGTAATATGAAGATAGGTTGCCTTATTGGAATGTTTTTTGTATTCCTTAACACGAGCTAGCCTGCCTTCACCTTTCCCATGATGCTTCTGAAAGCTCATGAAGTCACATATTCCCTCTATCTGGCCCAGTCTAGTAGCTTTAAGGAAACAGGTTGCATTATAGTGAATATATATTTGGGAGAACTGAGCCTGTGCTGACAAGCAGTTAGGACATCCTGAATGATAAAGAATACTTGACTCTGTCAGGGAAGAGTTCCCTTGTGTTTTACCTAATATTTTGGCTATGGAGAAGGTCAGAGAATAAAGTTACACAGGTAACGATTAAACAATTCCCGGGTGTTTTGTCTGTTGAAGCCTACTTGGTAATAGGCTTAAAAATGTAGAGGAGCTGATGTATGTAGGATATTGTGGGAGGTAGTTTGACATCTGCTGAGGGAATATTATGCTTTTCCTCTAGGTTTTGTGAATGACATTCTGCTTATGGAGGCGGGACTGTGAGGTATACTCTTAAGGATTGCCACTGATAAACCTTAAGACTTAGTGAGGGGCGAGAAGGCCATAAATGGGATTGTCACATCCCCATAGAAGATAATTGTCTCCTGTAGCTCAGTGTGATTGTGCGTTGCTTCCTTGCAGCTATCCCAGATGCAGACCCTTCAGTCTTCCTGTGCCTTCAGATGTGCTCAAGTTGGAGCTTCACAATCATTTTAACTAGATTTGGCTACTGTTGAAAAAGGCAGTTCTGCTGTTACTCTTCTTCCACTTTCCAGCCACTCATTCCTGCCTGCCTTATGCTGTTACTACTGTTCGTGCATTCGTTGGCCTGCGTGAAGGAACTGATCAGGCTGAAAGATAATTTTGGTTTTTTCCTGCTTAATTTTCAGTTGATCAATTCATTGCCCCAGTTCAGTGCACACCTCAAGCTGGGAATGGAGGACAAAGCCCTTGGTTTTTTTCTTTTTTTGGAGGAGATGGGGGGAGCGTGGAGGGGAACTCATTCTCAGGCGAATATGAAATAATTGTGACATCTCACTATCATTCTTTCCTGAGGGTGAAATCATGTGGGTTTCTTTTGGGGTTTTTCCTTTGGAGCTTCTTAAGTGACAGCTTAATACCGCAGACCACTGCAGTCAGTTGTGTTTGACACGGTTGTGATATATGCAGTATACAACACCCAGAATTTCTGATTGCTTCAGACAGCTTGTTACAGGTGACTGCCAGTAGGATTTCTGGGCCTACCCCAGTCAAAGTCAAAGGAAGAGCACCAGAATGGTTCTCGCTGCTGGAAAATATCCTTGTCATGCATAGCTGTTATCAGTGCCTCAAGTAATCAAGTAATATAGTAGCACCAAAACCAATATAAAATAGCATTAATAATGAAAATGTCTGAAACTCTTAGATTAAATTTTTCCTATCCTTAGCATTTATAGATTCTGAATATAGAGATAAGCCACAATATTATTAAAGAACTACTGCAGGTCTGTAACTATTGAAGAGACATAAGCTATGATGCAGTATATAGCATTATCTGTGAGTTATGGTTAATAAATTTACTGTCATATGTGATATGTGGCTTCCCTTATGTATCTATTTAGTAAATGCCACCTGTCTTCAAGAGCTACTAGTATATGAAAAAGATGTAGTGACACACAATAACTGTAAAATAAGCACAAATGTTTTCTTTAGTATGGATACAGGTGAATGTAGCGTGATGAGTAAATAGAATGTATAATATTTAATATCTATAAATAATAGTGACTCATGTTTAGATTCACATGCTCCTTCTCCTTGCAGCTTTTGAGTGGAACATCCTTCCCTACATGATAGTTTCAAAACATCCTTCTGTTATTGACCTTGGTTTCTCCATTTCCACTCCTTATAGTGGCTCCTCTGCTTTGATAAAAATGCATTTGTAGAGCTCACTCTCCCTATAGAAAGGACCCCATGAAACTAGTCCTGCAAATTACTGTTGAGCCTGTGAAACGTTGGCACGCATGAAATCTTCTTTTGTTGTTCCTGCAGAGGAGGGTGACGTCTTCTTTTAGTGAGGCTGCTGAAAATGCATTTTCTTCAGTTCTAATCCCGGGTAGTTCATTCCTACCTTTTCAAGTTATGTTGCCTGTAACTTCACTTAAATTGCACAGAAGCAGTATTTGTTAACATACCTAGCTAGCCTAAGTCTGTTTAATCATGTTTGAATCTTCTGCTTCAAAATGCATAATGTAGAAATTGCTTTCTAATTGTTCCTGAACTGTTTAGACTAGAAAAGGCTAAAGCAAAAATATATTAAATGATCCCACTTCTGCCATTTTGAGATTACAAAATGCGAATTTAAAGCAGCTGAGATATTTTTGTGAACTGTTTTTGAGAGTCAGTGTTCAACAATGTTTTTTTAATAATGTTCACTTTCTGATAACCTGTTGTATTCACAGCAAGGTTTCACCACTGAGATGGACATGCTGTGGAAATGGTTTAACCAAGTCATAGTTAAGGAAGCAGCTTACAGAAATGTAGACTTGTGGTCCCCTCTATACCCTGTTCAGCTGTTTGAGCCCAGCAGCGATGTTCTACCCTGTCATGCTATTGAGATAAATTCTCTGCATAGTTCTTCCATTACTGGTACATGGTACTGAAAGCTCATTCAAGTGGCAAAGCCAAATCCAGCTGCCTTTACCATGACAGACGTAAGTGTTTTACCCTGTTCCTATTAACTTCTGTGGACACTGCAGTGCCAAATGTGACTTGGAAAATGATGCTGGCAAAATTAATGGCTGCTGGGAGAAGATTGATTGGAATTTGACCCTGCTCGATCTTGCATATATGGATTTTCCATGACACATCCCACAGTGTCTTTAAACAAAGGAATCGGTGGGTACCAAGTTGGGTAGGAAAATGACGTGCCAGGGTGTTGCTGGATATCTGCAGAGTTTACAGGTGTGTAGACAATATTTCTGTAATTTTGTGTCTTAATCCAGTATGTCCAAGTGGTAAAATGTTCCGCAGTTTGCTATGTTTCAGCAGTTGCACAGAGACTGAACAGACAAACCCAGTGCACTCCAGTGGCCTCAAGCATGATTTTTCCTCTGTGCCAGAGACCTTCTAGCAGCCTTCCAGTCCCTAAAGGGGGCCTACAAGAAACCTGGAGAGGGACCTTTGACAAGGGCATGTAGTGACAGGACAAGGGGTAATGGCTTTAAACTGAAAGAGGGTATAGATTTAGATGAGATACAAGGAAGAAATTCTTCCCTAGGAGGCTGGTGAGGCACTGGAACGAGTTGCCCAGAGAAGTTGTGGCTGCCCAGTCCCTGGAAGTGTTCCAGGCCAGGCTGGATGGGGCTGTGAGCAACCTGGTCTATTGCAATGTGTCCCTGCCCATGGCAGGGGGGTTGGAACTAGATGATATTTAAGGTCCCTTCCAACCCAAACCATTCTATCATTCTATGATTCTATGATTAAACAAAGACCTGTCGAGCGCTGAGTGAAAAATGTCATGTCTTGTTTAGGAAAATATTGATGGATTTTATGGAAGGAGAAATAAAAAAATGGTGCTGTTGGTAAGAGATGGAACAGAGTGCTGTTGTATTGTCTTGCAACTTGTGTTTGTAAGGCTCAGCTTCCTGGTGAACCTCTGCCACTTCTGCCCAAGTGCCCTTATTGGTACTGCACAGGGCGCGAGCTTAGAGACTGCAGGGCTGTGTTTGCCTTCTGCACCAGGGAAACCTATCATCTCTTCTGATTTGTACTTTGCTTTCCAAGATAAGGGATGCTTAGACAGGAAAAGAGACAGGCAGCTCAGTTCATTCTGAAACTGATATTTGATTTGTGAAATGGTAACTTTAACTGTGGATGTCAGGCACCATGCTTCTGTCTTCTCCCTCTTTCCCGGTGCCTTTTTAAGGGGGCAGTCTGTCCCGCTCAAAAGGCTTGAGCTCAGGATGGCTGACAGTGAACACTTCTAGCACTTGGACTGCTTTGTTAGCTGCTTTCAGTATCTATAGCCTGAGTTGGATAAGGAATCCAAATGACATCGAAGACTTTTCTCTTTGTGTTTTGAGATACCATCCTTTTTTTTTCAGGTACTAAATTAATGGGAGAGACCAAAAGTATTGGTAAAACTTCAGCTGAGTTGCAACTTGAGAATTGTTACAACTCAGATGTGTTTTGTTGATATCCAAGATAGACAAAAGAGCATCTTTTGGAGAACAGGATTTGTCCAAACATTTTAACTAACATTATGCAGGTTTTCTGTTAGTATCACAGCTACACAGTTTAGTTTGACTGCAAGATCCAGCTAATTTTGTAATGCTGTGGGGCAAAGTAATAGTTAATAGCTTATTTGCTAGATATAAAATAGAGTTACAGAACAAGAGAAATTGCTTCACTCTTATGAAATGGGGCAAAACTTCTTAACCCTGATCTGCTAAGGAGCAGAAATCAGCAAAGGCAAGCCACTGAAGTGCAGTCTGGTATTGGTGTACAGTAATGCCTTGGCTTATTTTAGTGGAACAATGTTTAAAATGTTTCGGTCACAAATTGTTCTGTAAAAAAAATACGTGTTGTCTCACTTTTTGAGAGAACCAGGCCCTGAAAATTAGGTTTTTATGGCAATGGGGATTAGGCTAGTTGAAACAGAAGTATGAGATGGAGAAAAAAAATCTGTATTCTTTTTTCCATGCAAGTATTCTTCTGCCAGAGGGATTAACTAGATTCTTAATCTGTACTCTGTTTTGTCACTGAAAGTGAGTACCCTGTAGAAGGCATGTGCTTTCCTTGTTGTTTTTCTATGCCCACTTTAAAATAGTTCAGGCTTTGGAGACCACAAGATGGAAAATGGTGCTATGTGCATATGCAAAGTATTTTTCCCTTTCTGTTTTTAAAAAAATGTGGAAGTCCAACCACAGAGAACTTACACCTTAAGAACCTGCGTTAATAAGACATCCAGCCGTTAAGCTTCAGCAACAGCAGCAGAATGAAATGATATACTGTCTTGAACGAACGACATAGTTCACTATAGTTCTCAGTCATCATGGAGGTGTGAAATACTTCGATTTTTAGATCCCCGTTTGCCTGTGACTTGGTTGTCACCAGATTCCAGGTCTTATTTTGGGGGATCACAAATGTGGTACAAAACTGTGAACATCATGTATAGAGCTTCTGTACTGTATTGTTTTGCTCGGCTGACTGGCTCTTTAGCTGGGCTGGGCTTGTCCCTGACCTCTCATCCTTTGTTTTTCCCCTTGAAGCTCTTGCCCTTTTTCTTTTCCTACTGTGAGAATGCACGAGTGTGGGGTTGCAGGGAAGGGTGTGTCCTGGAGGGGAACCCATGCAGTGCCTCTCTGCTGCTCTGGCACCCCAATGCCTCTGCTGTGTGGGTGAGTTAAGTGTGGATACAGCAGTGGAAGAGGAGGAAGCCTGAGTGAGCAAGTCTGGTGGCTGATGCCTGCGATTTGACATATATGTTTCTTGGAAAACACACTTTATATTCCCTGTAGACTTTACTCCTATGAAGCCTTAAAGGCGTGTGGAAGTCCCACTGATTTCCAAGTGCAGAATCCGCATGAAGTGCTGTATGTGAGTAACGCTTTACAGGCCTAGGTTTCACAGAACAGCTGGTACTGTTTTATGGCTTGGGTGCAGAGAACAGGTTTGATGTAGACTTCTAGGTTTAAGTGCTTTTCTTTTTTTCAGTTGTACTTCAAAATATCAGTATTTTTATGGGAATTGGAAGAACCTGCATGCTTAAGGTGAGCCTGGGTTGTTCTCTCATCTTGATGTCTCAATTCTGTTTGCTTTGAGCTTTACAACTGAAGCGTTGTTGTTCTGCTTGTGCTAAATCTTATTGCTACTAAGCATTGCAATGGACAGTCAAAATGCTTTAGGATACGTTTCAGATAAGTGCATTTGCTTTTGTACATAAAGAAATTTGCTGAAAATGGATATTGAATAATCCAGTAAAATTAGTGGTTACACGTCATGTAAAAGTGATCTAGATGCAACTTGATCAGAGAAGTCACTATGAAGATCATGATTATTTTTTTTTTCTTCAAGCAAATTCAGAGAAAAGATGCTGTGAACAAATATAATGGTTAGATAGTGCTCAGGTCTTCAGGGAAAATGGCCACATGCTTGTTATAACCAATGTTTCTGTGAGTGTGCTTTTTTGCCTGAAGACTTCTTTTTGCTAACCAGAAATGTCAGTGAAAATGATGTGAATTGACAATATGCAGCAGTATACCCTATAGTTTACTGAGATGGTGATTAGGATAATACATCTTCATGTTTCATTGTGAGCCACAATACAGTGAAACATTACTGGCTGGATTAATGGTGACTGCAGACGTGTTTAAAACTCAGTCTTATGAAATGCCTTAACTCTTGTTTGGCTTTTTAGTGCCACCAAAGACAACAGTGCTATCAGCTGCCCTGGTTTGGAAATCTGTATAATGGGGATTCATGGGCTTGGCTGTGGCTAGTTTTGTCTTAATGCCCTTGCTGCTGAATTCCTGATAGCTCCACAAATATTCCAGGGAATGTAGACATTAACCCAGAAGGATTTCCTTGTCCAAAGAGTGGCTAAGGTTAGTCAGAGGTAGGGCTTTTGAGTTGTAGATGGCCACTGATGATACAGGTTGGCTCTGTATGTGGATAAGGACTCATGGCAAAACAGTAATTCAGCTGTTTTTCTGAGTTTGAATTCTGATCTTTGTGCTGCAACTGCAAAGCAGCGTGCCTAATTTTAGGGCTGTTGCTCAACTTTTGGGCTTGGATACCAGTTTAGCACCTGGTGAAGTGGTCAAGCAGTTGGTGCAGTCTTTTACAAGTAGTAAGGGTTTTGAATGCTACGATCACTATCTTGTGGGAAAGGAATATTATCTTCCCTTTCTTCAGATTACTTTGCTGTAATTCTCAAACCAGCCATGAGTAATGCACCCTTAGTCTCATACTCTGTTGATACCCACTGATAAATAGGTCCTAGCTTGCAAACAAGTTCACCTCTGGCTATCTCACCTTCCATTCCTGAAATGAAAAGAACGGTCCTGTAGAAAGAGATTGGAGTTCTGTGCTGCTCTTTGTCAGAGGTCGACTGTTTTCTTTTCACCTAGTGGCTTTTGTTGCACCGTTATTTTCATCTGTGAATAGGCAAGCTATTTGTCTAATCAGTATTTTTTGTGCTCTTCATTTAACTTTGCAATATGTTTTATGCTTTTGAGATCTTTGGACAGCATTCTTTGTTAAAGCCCACAACATTGTGAACTGTTAACATATTGTACCTGGTGCTGTGTAATACAGCGTGAGTTT
This sequence comes from Phoenicopterus ruber ruber, assembly GCA_009819775.1. Lineage (NCBI taxonomy): Eukaryota > Metazoa > Chordata > Aves > Phoenicopteriformes > Phoenicopteridae > Phoenicopterus > Phoenicopterus ruber. The sequence continues at coordinate 7,790,243 of CM020221.1, forward strand.
CAGGTAGCAGTGTGCAATAAAGAACATGAATGGCTTGAAATTCAGCTTATTGTTGTTTTGGTTCTTTATCTTAGCATCAACAGCAATTTTTTGCTAATTTTTAAGGAATGTTTAGTAAGTATGTTCTTGAGAGGCTTCTTTCATTTCTATAAGTAGAGAGTGGACAGAAACCCCAATAGATCAGTTCTAAGTCTGATAGCTAGGATACTAACCTTTTTATTTCCTGTGCAGCTATACATGTGTGATTAAACCTGGCTAGACTAATCTTTAAAAAAAAGTGCTGGAAGCAGACACTCAGGGAGAAGTGTTCTTCATATCTTTAAACTCTGTAAATGTAATGTAAAATTTAACTGGATCTTAGGATATATAACAATATAAGTAAGTCCAGTATATCTTTGCAAGCTCTGCCAAAAATGGTGTATATGTTTAGGTCGTGTTGTAGTATTGCTGGGTTATTAAAGCCTTCAATAAACAGATCTTGTTGCTAAAGCACTTCAAAGACAACTTCAGGAAACCCTTTTTGCTCTTTATCCATGAACTATTAGTTCACAGAAGTTATAGAAACAGACAAAAGAGGGAGGAATGGCATTGTGAGGGGTAAACAAAAAGAACACTTTAATTAGTTGAAGTGGCTTGATGAGAATATTACCGTAATGTTATATGAAATATAAAAGAGCCAAGGGTAATTTGGAAAACTGGATAATATATGTTCCTGATTAGAAATAAGGAAATAAAATAGGGGAGGGGAGAAAAGTTGCATATAATTACATACTTGTTTAGAAATGCAAGGATTTTTTTCTGTAGAGCGACCCATTTTTGCCCCCCTGTGGACGGAAAACGTATGGCATGATTTTTTTTATTTCTTCAAAACCTGTGGGAGAGGCTGAAATCAATGAGAATGTAAGTTATTGACACAAATTCTGAACCATAGGCTCTGTAGCATTTTAAACATCGTTTAAATTTGCAGTTGGCTGCTTTTATTTTGCATTGCATTGGCAAAAATCTGAGATCATTTTTTTGCAGTTCTCAGTAACCACTTCAAAGCAGCTCTCTTGGGAGTGCAGTACTGAGGGTGATTCCCTGCCATGCTCTTTGCAAGCATGTGGTAGAACTGTCCTTGGAGGTACAGGTTAAATGCTGATAAATGCTATCTTTTCTCTCTTCTTGTTCCTCCTTCTCCTACCTCCCTTTCAACCCCCCCGCCCCCAACCAAACACCCCCACCTCCCAAAAAAAGAAAACCAACAAAAAAACCCAACGCACCACAAATCAACCCCCCCCAAAGCCCACAACCTATAGAATGGAGTAGGAATTATTGGTTCAGTATAGGGTTTTTTTGCCATGCCTGGCTTACTGTACTGACTGGGAACCAGATGTGAGCAGCCCATATCCTCCTGTGCTGGCTGTGTATTAACCAGAGGTTTCACTGAGCAGAGGCAACAGGCAGGCTACCTGTTTGGAAAAGCTGTAACAAATACTTTTTATTGAAAAGTAGCCTGGTGACGCAGTAACTGTGAGCAGTGTTGTACAAGCCGAGGGCGTTATTCTCAAGAGCCGGTGCTGACCGCAGACGTGTGCAACAGCTTCTGCCGTGTACCTCCTGCCTGCAGCGCGGGCTGGGAAGGCAAGCGGTCGGCTCCCTGGCTACTAAGGTGCACTACTTTTGCATGGCTAGATACAGCCCCTGCCTTGTGCATGTGCGTTTTTCTGGGTTTGCTGCTGTTGAATGGGTGCAGACTTCACCCTAACCACCCCCAATGCTCCTGTACTGCTGTTCATGTGTTTTATAACAATAGTATTTTTCCTCTTTCCCAGTTATCTGCAGGGCATTCAAGTTGATGTTTGCACACAAACCCCAGACTTGCTCTGAGGCGGTCTCATTTGTCTGTCTAGCTTTATGGGCATGATAAAAATATGAAGGGGGCAATTGGGCTTGAGGTTCAGAAATCTTAAAGCATTACGTATTGTAAACACATTTCTGCATTGGCACTGGTAGCCTCATTGCTTGTAGCCTTCTCCCCAGCCACAGCAACAACAAAAATTTTCTGTACTTATAGCACTGTCCATTCTGATCTAGTCGTTGGATTGCTGTCCCTTTACAGAGTTGTTTCTTGAACTGACAAGGGAGTGTTGGTTGCAAATCCTGTCCTGACAGATGTCTCTGTTTTTTCTTGCCCAATCATCAGCAGATAGGATCCCAGTTTTGCATCTTGCCTGAAAGCAAAGGGACCTTGGATAACAAAGGGAAGATGCATCTTGCTTTTTTGTTAGTTTTTCTGAAGTGTGGAAGAAGTGCTACAAAAATTGGGGAGAGTGGAGCAGTGGTTCTGGGGAAAATGTTGCATTTCTTATATATATACTGTGTATATATATAAGATTATATAATATTATATATAATATTTTATATATATATTTCTTATATAGTTCCCATTTGTTTATAAGCGTGTTGAGAATACTAAAGTTTGGGTGGGTGCCATTTGAGAGACACATTCTTTCAGCCCAATCTGAATGATGAGAAAACTGTTTTCTATGATTGTTTTTGATTTTAGACCATTTATCTATATTGATCCACTTAAACTACTCGACTCCATCAGCAGGTTTGAAGGGAAGAGCTCTGCTCAATTACCAATAGGGTATCTCTGGTTAAAGCTGTATCCAGCTCATCTCGATTTGTTAAATTTAATGTTTGCAAGTGTTGATGATTATACCAATTCTTGTAGTTTTGGGTAGATATTTGATACATTGCCACAGTTATTATGTATATTCTCATAATAAACCAAAGATTGTTGAAGTTCTTTCCACGCACTGTTTAAATTTTGACCTCTACTACAGCAATCTGTATCACAGCAACTGTATCGATATCTCCTGAAATGTAAGTGCTATTGCCCATTCTTTTTGGTTTTTGCTTTTTGGTTCCTTCTTGCAGATGATTCATTCCCATGAAAACAGTATGGCCAGAGCACTGAAACATGCTGTGTGATCGATGCCATTTGTCTTAGGATGATGACTTCTGGTTAATAGGAACAGAGAGAAAAACTGTAGCTCTGGGCCAATCTAGAGATAAAAACTGAATGAAAATTAAGTGGAAAAATATGTTGTGCCAGATGGCACCTACAGATCAACTCTTTTCCACATGTGTTTTAATACTTACAATACAAAGAGGGATGGTGGTAAGAATAATATTTTTATTAATCTGTCCCAGCAGGAACTGTAGTAATGAATTCATAGTTACAAAATGCAGCTTTGGTTGTAGTCCTAGCTAGAAAAAAAAAGTTAAGACACATGCCCATTTTGCATAGGTTATTTAGATCAGCCAGGAGCATGGGATTTCTCTCTCACAAGCAATTGGGTAACTGGGAGCCTGAGGTTGGGGATAAGACGTGCAACAGCAATTCCAAACCACAAAAGCAGAGCTCAAAGGGAAATGTCTTCTCTAGTCCTCTGGGACCCTGGAGCTTAAGCCCTAGGCAGTCAGTCACAGCTAGTGGAGCTGGCTTGCAACCAGCTTGAGAAGGGTTAGCAAACTTCCAGGGTGAAAAATCCCAACCTAACAAACCAGGCTTCAGAATGTGACTAGCAAGAAGTATTCCAGCTGGTTCAAGGAGTCCTCTCCTTGTAGGCAGTCAGAAAAAAAAACAGATGCACCAATGGGTGCGCACCTGAAATACTTGTAATTGTTAATTACACAGAACTCAAAAGTATTGAATAATATTCTCATGCAGTGTCTCACACAAAAAACTGCATAAACCAGCGTTCATAAAAGTTCAGAAGCAGAATGGTATGGTAATATATGTATTACAGAATGGTATGAATGGTATTATGTATTACACATTACACCAAAGTAAATTTTGGTGTTCAAACACCGGTATCTGATATTGGTGGCGTTCTGGTATCTAAAACCAACTGGCTGTTATCCAGCCTACTGGAAGGCTGGCTGTTAGAGTGCACACCGATACGGTCTTGACATCCTTTGGGTTAGAACAGCCAGCTAATAAGCATGGATGCTGTTCTCCTTCCAATGTCACATTATCCCAGCATGACTGTCAGACTTACTTCACTTGTCAAAGGCAGTTACTTATTTATATTATGCTTTGTTCCTGTCTAGTCATCAGCAAGTCTGGCAGTTATTTCAGACCCTGCAGCTACTCCTCTCTGGTGAAGTTATCAACAACAGAGATTTTTGCAGCATGCAGTGTGATGTCTGTGTTCTGTGTAGCAAACAATCATATTATTTATGAAAAAGATTATTTTCTAATATTACTAAAAGAAGGTTCTATGTGACTGTTATTACAGGAAAAAAAGAATATCAGCATGCAGAAACCTGTTAGCGATTGAAATATCTGACACTGGCCAGAGGTGGAGAGTGATAGCATCATTTTGAGAAAACCTATGCACAACAACTTTGTTCCCTTGTGCAGTCTGTATATGTGCTCTGTAATGACGAGGTGCCTTTAGCTGTTATGCCTGGCTACCTGTAGCTGAAGTTAATAATAGTTCACAGAAATAAGAAAACGTACTGGTGTAGAAATGCTGAAGTTCTCAACTATGGCAATCCAGGTTTTTAGTTGATCTTTTAGTTTGAATAGTTTATTTTGCAATTGATTGTCCTGTTATAAATATCAGAGCTTTTTTTTTTTTTTCCTAGGGAAGGAGATATTGCTGAGGGATTAAATTACTATTTTTGCAAGGATTTTTATTTTTCAAACATACTGACCCTTATTGTCCAAAATAAGGACTTTTGCAGGACTAGCATTCAGACTTGATTTGCGTATGATGATCTGTTAACTTGCAGTCCATAAAATAGTCATACAATGCTTTAGATAACCAACATGCTTTTAAAAGTTCTGTTCATTTTTTCTCAGTGTTTCAGTCTCATGAATCCCAAGTGGAGCAAAGCAATAGGCTTAAAACATGCTTATTTTGGTTTGGGCTGCTTGCAGAGAAAGTGAGTCTCTTTAGAAATAGACACAAATTCTTGATTCATCTGTTTTCTGTCTTGCATTATTTCCACAGTCGCTCACCATTTTAATGCAATGAACTGTGACATAGCCTGCTTTGCAAACAAGAGATGAGGGTTAGAAATCTAGATCTTCAATTTTAAGTCCTGGAAGGAAAGTCAAAGCCCATGATTGCATTCAGTCATCCATTTTGTAGCTTTTTTCCTTTTCTCAGCTTAGCCTGTGACCTTTCTGTTTGGAAAGGAATGAACAAATTCAGCTGTATCTCTCTGCTGTTTATTAGTTGCCCTTAGGTGCCATGCACACTTTTCCCCCTCCCCTTTCTTGTTCAGAATAGATTTCCATGTAAACTCTGACTGTAGGGTTTCAGATCCTTAATCTATTAAGAATCTCTGAAACATCTTTTGGTTGCTATTGTAAGTTCATCATGCCTTTCTTGAGTCGGGGATGTGAAGTGATGGTTTTGTTTTAATCCTGCTCTATATAAAGTTGAACATATTTACAGATATAAATATCAAGAGACAACATTTGTGAAAATTCCCCAAAATGAATGTGAAGATGAGTTATCAGCCTCTTTCTGTTATTTGCAGTCAAAGGTTCTAAAAATGTTGTGCAACTATTGCATTGCTTGTGGTTGTAGAAATGATTCCCCTCCCTCTGGATTTTTGCAGCCTTTTCTGTGTCATTTCTCATGTTTTACAAGCTATCCTGTATTTAATGTTGGGGCTGATTTATCCATGTTTCCCTCTTTCTTTCCTGGAGTTTTTTTACTTTCAATGTTTGATTGTGCTTGCAGTGGCTTACTTTGGGAACAACACATCAAATACTGCAGGTTTTTTGTTTTTAATCAAATGTTTTGTTTTATATGAGGGGGACACTTTAATTGTAAAGATACAATCTAAATGTTTTGTCTTTTTGTTATGCTTGTAGCTTAGATCCTTGTTCATCAAGGGTGCTGCTTGGAAGGCAGCTGAATTGACTTTGCTCTTGAATGAAGCTAGTGTTAATTCCTCTTGCCGCCTGCCCCCTCAAACATTTGGCTCCAGCACTACAGCAAAGCCCAGGAGGCCAGAGACCGGCCCTTATGGCTGTCCTCTGAAGGCAGAAACCATGTCACTAACATCTTGTGAACCTGATGATTGTGCTCAGCTTTCCTCTCTAACACTGTAATAAAAAAAGAAAGCTTTCACTGCAGCATAGCCAGCCTTTAAAAAGAAAATAAAGCAGTAGAAACTGACTTTCTGCATTTTTTTGTAGATGAATCATTTCTGTCTTGCTTCTTAACTCTTGAAAATGTTTATATTTAACTAACAATGTTTTCCATATTTCAGTCTACTGAGTTTCTTGCTTTCTCACTCTTTTAGCTGTACTCACTCAAATCCTGATTATTCCTCATTGGTTGTTTATCTGCAATATTGATCAGCTGCTTTCATCTTTACTGCTTTGTAGGAAGAAATATTAAATGAAGTTGAACATGATAAAAATAGTTGTTTTCATCTATGCCAATTTCTGTAACTGGCTTCTAGATTTTTCTCAGTTTACTTTCTCTCTTTCCTGGCATGTATTTAAAAGATGGTTTATAACTTTTAAAAAAGAAATTTCCAATAGGCTTTCCAGACATTATAACCACTGATAGTGGGTTTAGTAGCTGCCCCTTTAACATTTTTGAAAAATTTCAGGTATAATTTGCAAGCCTAGATTACTACATACATATAACATCCAAACACATACTCATATCCATGATAAGTTAAAAAATAAAAAGCAGATAAAGCCCGTTAATTGGGTTGTCTTTTTGCATTGCCAGATGCTTTTCTCAATAACTGTTTCATCAAAAGCCGATGACATTTCTGTGAAAAAACGCCCACACCTAATGGATATGCCTTAATAACCAGGTGTTTACGGGTTAGTGAGGCTTGTCATATAATCTCAGTGGAATGCCAGTTTCCTCAGTTATTAACAACCTCTTGTCTGAAGAATTTTATAGACTACATTGACTATTAAATGCTACTGGGAAAAGAGTTTGCTAAAACTGACAACTGTAATAATTCTAGATATGAAGAATTTGCTGAGAGTTCTAAAAATGTGCTCATTTGACATATTGGCATTAATTGTTCTTCATATATGCTGGGTTTTATATATGAAAACAAAGTGGAGGTTAGTTTTTCTTCCCTCTTTTTTGCCTCTCAAAGTGTTAGTTGCTTTTTTAGCTAACTTTTATTCTATATGGAAGTAACAGTGAAAGTCTGGACCCTGAATTTTAGGGAAAGCAAATTTCCAGCTCTTTAAGGAGTTAGTCAATAGGACCCCCTGGGAAACTGCTGTCAGGGACAAGGGAGCAGAACAGAGCTGGCAGATCTTTAAGGACACTTTCCATAGAGTGCAAGAGCTCTCGATCCCCAGGTGTAAGAAATCAGGCCAGGATGGCAAGAAACCAGCATGGATGAGTTGAGACCTGCTGGTCAAACTAAAGGGCAAGAAGGAAATGCAGAGGCAGTGGAAGCAGAGGCAGGTATCCTGGGAAGAGTATAGGGATGCTGGCCAGTTGTGTAGGGATGGGGTCAGGGAGGCCAAGGTGCAGCCGGAGCTGAACTTGGCAAGGGATGCAAAGAATAATAAGAAGGGCTTCTACAGGTGTGTCGGCCAGAAAAGGAAGGTCAAAGAAAGTGTACCGCCCGCCCCGATGAGCAAGACTGGCAAACTGGTAAAAACAGACGAGGAGAAGGCTGAGGTACTCGACAACTTTTTTGCCTCAGTCTTCACCAGCAATCTCTCTTCCACACCTCTTGAGTGGATGGATCGCAAGATGGGGACTGGGGGAGCATAGTCCCTCCCACTGTAAGAGAAGATCAGGTTCATGACCACCTGAGGAACCTGAACATACATAAGTTTAAGGGACCTGACCAGATGCATCCCAGAGTCCTGAGGGAATTGGCTGATGCAGTTGCCAAGCCACTCTCTGTGACGATTGAAAAGTTATGACAGTCAGGTGAAGTCCCTTGTGACTGGAAAGAGGGAAAAACTGCACCCATTTTTACAAAGGGTGGAAAGGAGGATCCTGGGAACTACCGAACTGTCAGCTATTGCCCTATCTGTGTTCAATGTAAGTGGAAAATCATTTGGATGTTACTAAGCTGATCTGATGGAGATAGACCAAACTGTCTTCAGTGGAAGGTCTGCCTGATTTCTGTTAATCTGCAGATCTCTATGGCAGAGGTGAGGGGAAAAAACACAACCCCAAACCAACCCCGTCTGTCAAATAGATGAAATCAGTTGCGGGTTTAGATGTTGTAAGAGCTTCCTGGACACATTAATTGTAGATGGCTGCTGGCAATAGTTTCTTAGTTTTCAGAGAAGAGTTATGAATGTATTGGTAAGGAAAATGCATGTATTTTGAAAGAGACAATTTTGACTTGACTCTTGTGGATGGCTTTACAGAATTGAGAGATTTTCCACAAAATAATAGAGAAATAACTGAATAGAAAACTATCAACTGCAGTTTGGTAATGTATTCTGTTGCAGATTAAGAATCTAGACCTTCCAAATTCATTTTTGGGGGAGGCAGGGGAAGTTGTTGGTTTTATGAAATATTGTGGCCAGTTTTACCCATGCTAGTTTGGCAACATTTCTCTAAGAGTATTTATAAAGCTGGGCATCTAAAGTGTTCACTTTTCATCGGTTACGTGGCACCATTTTCTGCATGCCATTGTGGCTGGCTGGGATACAGAGGGTGAGGTGATAGCATGGAGGGTATGCCAAAACTGGAAGCCTGTGGCCTTCCCTTAGCGGGCTGGATACCTGCTGCAGTGAGGGGCTTCAGGGTCTGGTTCTTGCTGAGCTGTAGGGTGCAGTATTAAATTTGGCATGATCTGTGATGTAGTCTGCATGATATTTTGTAATTGCACTGAACAACATTGCTCCTGTGTTAATTCTGCTAATATAGCTCTGCTGAAAGGCTGCTGAAAACAGTTTGTGTGTATGACCACCTTAACCTGTTCCTTAGCTTCAGACGGGATGTGTCTCTGCCTACTCGCTGTGTGACCTGGTGCCACTCCCTGCCCTGGGGCTGCTCTTCCAGACAGATGTTCATCTGATGGAGATGTTAGCAGAAGTTGCTCTCCTCCTTTTCCTTCTGGGAAAGGATGTGGAGGCTCCTGCCTTCTCCTCTCAGTACGCAAGTTTGGGAGTGCTATTTACAAACCCTGGCACAAAGCTGCTGGGCAGTCCATGACCTCCTGCTGCCTGGGGAGCAACCTTCCCCTTCTGCGGTCCTGCAGCCCTGGGGTGTTAAGCCTGCCCTCAGCACACAGCTGCTGCCACCACCCCAAACTCGTCAGTGGTTTGGTTCTCAGATTATTTGCAGTTCTGTCCTGATAAAGGACGGACTGTGTGAACTCACCTGTTTGGTTTTCCAGGCAGAGGAATGACAAGGTAAGATGCTTATATCTGTCTTTAACTCTATGCAATTGTCCATATTTACTACCTGGTCTGATGTTCACTTCAACGGAGGCAGTTTTCAGATCTGGGGCCAAAGCCAGGCTCTTGTTAAAACATCATGTCTCTTTGAAGAGAAAACAATGGAAACAATGAATAGAAAGTAAGTCACTATTGCTGTAAAAACAAGCATGCAAACAGCAACAACCTAATGATTGAGCCTGGCTAATTTGGTAAATCCTGTAGTGGGACTTCTGCTTTTGCAATTTAGGTGTCACTCTATATAAAGTCAAGAGTATTAAAATCAGCTTGAATCTAAACCAAGATAGTTTCCCTTGCTGTAGATAATGTATGTTGTCTCCCTGTTTAGTTATTTGGAGAGCTTGAATGAAAATAATCCCTAATGTATGCAGTACATATGTAGCTCAACAAAATCATTGAAAGAGCTTAGTCATTTTATTATTTGTAAATAATTTTGGTTTAAGAAATGGGACAACTGCACCCTCTAGTGACAGATTGTACATGTATTGGAGGATCACGGCAGCTTTTAAACTGTGGTGTGGCAGGAGAGAAATAGAGATTTCATGTTATAGAAGAGGCAAGCTTTGATGGAAATAGAGCATTAGTTATTTTTTAAATGTATTGATGAGATTCTTAGAGCATTGCCTTTGCTGTTAAGGACTTCTTAGCCTGTCACTGAGCGTCAGACATAGTGGATCGCTATTTATGTTGAGCACATTTGATTAGAAAGGAGCTGTCACATTTCTTGTCAATGTGTCATGTCATGCTTTTGGTTACTGCTAAAAAGAACTAACTTCTTGTTAGGAATATCATTAATAAAACCCTGTATGTTTGAATGGTGTAATGTGACAGTGTGTCAAGTGTGCTATAAGCAACACGGATTTTTCCTGTAGGGAAACAAGCCATGTTTGAGTTATCTGCATGCATTAGAAATGCACAGCTTCCTCTCTGAACTTAGGCTATCTGCGAGCTTGCTGCTACAGTGCTACCGTAATATTTTCACTGAAATACTCATAAGAAGTCAGTAATTAATTAAATGTAATTGCTGTTAGGGCTTTACAGGTGAAGGTTGAAAATGCATCTGTTGATATACAAGAATATTTTTAAAAGTTGTAACTAAACCAAAAGCAGAATAAAACGTTGGTGACTCCGTTCAAAGCAGCTTTGATTCAGCCAATATTTTGGCTTTAGGTGCTTAGCTAGAATGTTGGTTTTAGCCAGACCCTTCTCCCTCGTAGCTCCTTAAATGATCTTGATTTTTCTTGGAAACACTACCTTTCTTGCAGCATGCTGACAGCGCATTGATATTGCTTTGCTTGTCACCTGCTGATTCATCAGTATTGCTTCCTGCCATCCCTACTCATCTTTGCTGGTTTCCCTCTGGCAACCGTTCCTCTCCCTTAGCATCTGAGAGCTGATATTCCTTCAAATGGAGAGAGGGTTTCAGCAGTGAGCGAGGCTGTGTGTTATGTTGGCTGGAAGAGCTGTCAGATGTCAGGATGTGCTTGCCATATGTACTTCCTGTGGAGATTTTTCTAATTATTAATTGCGTGAGTTTTGAAGTAGACATTAATCAGCAATGGAACATTTTGTGTTTTTCAACAGTGAGATAATATCTCATAAAAATAGTTTTAAAAGGCATTGAAATTTTCGCATAAGAGTTATTTCCTTTATTGTTTTTTGTTGTCTACTAACAAGCATGTTTCTTTTACTGTTGCGTGAGCTAGCCAACAATTATTTTTTCCTCTCTAAAGACAGATATTACATAGAAAATATAGAAATGTGTTATCTAATGTTGGCATTGTGATATATTCATGATTAAAACCTTTAAAGGTCTAAGTATTAAAACCCTCGAAGTTATGTTTTAAAAATGTTCCTAAAAGGAAACCATTACAAATATGCATCAGTTCTGTAAATATAAACTTCAGCCATTTTGTTTGAATGTCAGAACACCATAGGAGCTGAGCTATTTGAAAACTGTTAAATCTGCACATCTGTATTTTCTTGTGGTTAATGATGAAAAATTTCTGTGCTCTGGAGCTCATAATGCTGATATTTTATGTCGAGTATAGATGCATAAATGATGCATGTGTGAATTTTTGTACTTGAACATTTTCATTGCTGTAAGTATCATTAGATAATACTTAATGTAAACTCTGGGGCAGAAGATCCCACCCCCAATTTAATTTGTATTTATTTAAAATATAATGAATTTTTAAAAAATCTTTTTAAAGCAAATATTTGAAAGATCAGACTTAATTCATCAATTATAATATTTTGCAAAATGTAGAAAGTTACAGATACAAGTTCAGCAGAGAAAGTGCTTTTCACTTAAAAAAAAAAGTAAAATAAAATCAAAGATTTTAATAAAAAGCCTACTTATTTTCTTCTCTGAAACATCTCATTGTTAAGAAAGTTCCAAGGCTGCCTGCATTATGTGCCACATTACACTGGCTATGTCAGTATAGAAGGGATTAGAGTAACTACTGAGATGAATCTATTCTACTTCAGTTAATTGTTTCTGTTGTTCAAGGACATTTCCATTAACAGAGCTCCGCAGAGCAGTACAGCGTGAAAATCTGAAATCAAATCAAGAGCCTGGTTCAAATCCCAAACTAAAATTTATATGTAATTTTCTCGTTAGATATAAATTTAAATTCCAGTGGCATTTCCCAACATCTCTACAGCTAAATCAAATTTAGTGACTGCACGTACATGTGTCTACAGACTTCTGAAATGAAAAAGGGTTTCTCATACATACTTGGGCTCTCTCACATTTGGCGCTGGTTGTGATGCGGTTTCTTACAGGACAAGCCATCACATTCATTGCAGGAGCTCTCACGTAATTAGGGTGCCCCTAATCAGCCTTCAATTTTATGAATTCAGAAACTGTTTCAGGAAAGCAGACCTGTTGTTAACTCCATATTTATCACTGAGCTGTGAAAAATTACTTTTAAAAGAGGGTATCTTTTTGCCACCCACCTATGTGATAGAAAGAAACCCCCCTAAAACTGTGTTTTTCTGAAGGGCTGTGAAGTATTCCCAGCTGGTAGTGCTGTAACCATGGGCAGGAGCAAGCCAGTGCTTTGGAATCGGCTTGTCTTGCTGCGTTGATTCACAAAACAGGTCCCAGACATCCAGTAACAGTGAAAGCTCCCATGGGCCACCCAGCATTTGTCTTCTGCTACTAACACCCAGCTTCATCTTCCCCTTTGGATCAGTTATAAAACTGCCAACAAGAACTGTAATTTCATCTCAAATTGGACGAAGACCAGGCTGGCTAGATGAGTCAGGTTGTTTTCGTTGTCTTCATGTCTGTGATTTTCAGTCTGGCGAGCAGGTTGCCTTTTCTGGTCTTTATCTGTAAGTGCTGTAGACACTTGTTCATTAAAAGGTGGATTTGAGCTTTTTTTTTCCCCAGTTCCATCTTATTAGTCAACTGTTAGTAGATGTTGATTACCATTGTTTTGGGGGGCTTGGGTACAGTTTAGGAGTCAGGCTGTATTTTTCCCCTTATCAGTATCAATACATCAAGTTTTCTTAAAAGTTTCCTCTTCCAAAAAATAATTAAATAATTGAAGCATTTTATAACTTGCATCAGAATTGATTCTTATGGCAATGGTTATATTTTGAGCTGTTACTGTATTTTTCTGCAAATAAAGTGAAAATCAATAAGGTGGCGCTAAGATTTGATCTGTGATTTCAGTCTGATCTTTAACACTTATTACTGTTCAGCACGTCATTAAAAGTAGAAAGCCATATTTGTGTGTTGGCATTCATAGCAGTACCTTAAAATGGTAACTCCTATAAATATCATATGTAGCAGTACCTTAGTGAAAAGTGGTGACCCCTATAAATATTTGATCAGTTATAGGACTTGTCAGATGGCTCGTTACACATGATAATCCTAGAAGAATTTTTGCATGCTGTGGAAGGGCTGCCAGGTATGTTTTTAATTCCTGTGCTGGCATTGAGAAACATTTCCACAATGCAATCTAAATGTCATTTTGGGAACAATTGCATTTTACTCTGAAATAAAATTTTTAGTTGTGTTGTTTTTGGTAATGTGTAGAAGCTAACTACATTATGCTGATGCAATATCATGTTCCTTTATGAAGGTTTTAACTTTTTTTTTCTGTGAGCTTCAATTCTGTTTAAATCATGCTCATTTCTTTCTTACTAAAACTATACTATTTATGATTGTCTTTTTTTTAGGAAGTCTGAAAGGATGTAACTATAGGAAAGCTATGTGAGTTTATGCTAACTATAAAGGATGGTATTGCACCTCCCCCCACCTCTTTCTATTCAGAGACTCTTAATTGGAATTTGTTCTGCTTGAAGTAATTCCTTGTGGCTTAAGACATCTGTCTGATAGCTATAGGAAACTGGTGCTACTGCAACAGGTGATGTGATTTTGGAGGAGAACATTTTGGGTTTTTTTGTGAATCTGTGTGCACAAATAATGGGTGTTCCTAGAGTTATAGGTTAGGATGATATGGTCACCAGCTTTATAAAATTTGCAATGACATGTCTGTTGTACTTTATTGATTAATATAAGTTATGTAGGTAGATAGTTTGGAGGTTTTGCTCATTCTCAAGCTCAGTATCTCCCCCTCCCCTGAAATGGGTCTTGGGGAAGAGGTGGGGTGGTAGTGGGTTTCAGGGGAATAATGTGGGCATGGCAAGTAAGATGAGGGGGGTTTAGCAATAGACTTTGTACAGATGAAGTGAGAGGGAAACCAGAGAGTATTTATTAAAAATTGATGACGGACTGAACAGTGATACTTGGAATAGTAAGAAAGTTTCAGATTTGGGAATCATCATGGAGGGATAAAGAATTAGGATATCACCTTGACACTGGGGAAAGAAAGAAGGAGTTGTCTCAGTTATATCCCTGAATGTGAGACTGGTTGTTAAGGCTGCTGAGTGGGGAGCAGGTTGTTGGTAGTGGCTAGTTTGTGGGACACTGGGCCATCTCAAAGGAGTGAGTGAGGCAGCTGTGCAGGTGTGTGGTTTGCCCTCGCAGGTGGGGGCTCTGATCTCGGATTTAGTCTTGGTCAGAAAGAGCCAACTGGCACCATTCACCAAAACTCATCTAGTCCTGCAATAACTTGTATGCATCTTTATGTGAGATATCAGAAGTGATCCTGAATGATGGCCTTGTGAGGGGTGCTGGATGGTTAGAGATGAACCATGAGGAAGCATAATTTAACCTTCAGCAGAAAGGGACATAGCCGGTTTTTAAGAAAAGAGTGTTGAATGTGTTTGGCCTTTGCTTTATTTGTATTGATTAATCTGCCTCAGCCCTTGCTGTGTTAAGAGGCAGATTCAGTGAAATCAATACCAAAAGGTAAGCTGTGCCTTCCTACAGCAGAGATCCTTGTAGCCTTGTCCCAGAGAGGGCCAACGGCTTTACTGAGGGCTGGGCAGCAAAGGCCAAAGAGGAGCTGTGCTGAATCACTGCATACCTAAAGAGCCTTGGCAATTGCTCTCTTCTTAGTTGGCATTGCTGCTGTGAAATCTTTGGATTTTGTTGGCAATTAATGTTTTTCAGCTAGCAAGTGAAATGTCTTGTTTAATTCTGTATCCTTTCAAAGTACTTTTGAAAAGTACTACCAAGTAATTGTACATAGCAGTTGAATGAAAGTAGTACAAGTAATTGCGTTCTTTACACTGCTATATTTTTAACAATATTACTGATGTTATAGAAATACAACAAGACTTTGGCATGCTAATATGTTTTTAAATATGCTGTCTATGTGCAGATCATGTCAATGATTAGGTATTTAATGTTTTTAGCACTTTTTAAAAATGTCATTTGATTCACTGTTAACAGGGAAACTTGACTATAACCAGGCAGTGAGCTAAGTGTCTGATGTGGGTATGTTCTTTATATACTTGTTTCATTACACTGAGTTAAATTCAAAGATCATGTCATTCTCCACAATTTGAAATTTGTTAGCATATTTTTGGATACTCACAAGAAATATCTTATGAGAAAGAGAGATGCAGAAGAATGATTCATCATGGAGGATTAACTATACTGCAGAGAGGCACTGGTAACTGTCACAATAATGAGTTGCAGAAGTGATAGAGGCAGCTTATCATATTTCAAATGTATACAATTTATATGTGTGTATATACACACACGCGTAAACAGTGTTTGTATATATACACATATGTAAACAATGTCTTAAAATGTATTTTCACGAATATTACATATATACGTGTACATGTGTACGCATGAAAATGTTTTGTAAAACATTGCTAAGTTAACCAACCTAAGCAAATCCCTGATACTGGCATTGAGTACCAGGCTATGGTTTTATCCTTCAGGCCACAAGGTGCAGCTGCGCCTGCAGGGGAAACTCCTGCGCGTTCGCAGGTGAAAGCCTGGAACTGTGCAGCAGTGGAGCTGGAGCCAGCAGCATGCTTCGTGGGTCTTCTGCAGCTGCTCTGTGTAATCTTGCAGTTTTGGTGAGAGCTTTCTCCCAGGAAAGGCTGGTGACATCATGCATTGGTGCTAAGCTGTCAAAAAGAGGTTTGATGCAATCTGCCAAGCCGTAAGAAACCAATGAACCATTCCTAGTTCTATGTAATATTTACCCAATGCAGTTTTAGGGCTCTCTTCACAGATTAGTGTATACTCTGAATGTGAATTGGTTGTATACATAAAACTCCGTTTATTGTTTTTCCTAGATAGTCCACAAGATGGTAGTGCACCAAAATCGTGTCTCTGTACATTATGCTGTGTAATAATTTTTTTTAAAACCTCATTTCAGTTTGCTGGCAATTCAACAAAAAAAAGACTGGGTTCAGCTAGGTTAAGCAATATATTTTGAAAGTAAATATGCTGGAATTTATCTGGGTATCTCCTATTTATGCTTATCATGCAGTTTAATCTACGTAATTCCAAAAGGCTCTGTGCATCTCTGAGATGGATTTCTATTTTCTGCCTTTGGAAGGAGAGCTTACAATTAAGAATTAAATTTCAGGTACCTGGTGGGACTTTGGATAGTTCCTGTGTAGTTTCACTTTTTCCTCTATTACGCACTGTGTGTGTCAGAACTTTTACTGATTAAATATTTGTGTTGACAATCTATTTTTTTACTGATTTCTTTTAATATGCATCAAAAATATTAACTTTCAAAATACTCCTAAAATTCCCTGAAATCAAGATGGGTATGAAAGATTTCACAGGGAATCACTTTGGTAATTTTTGTTGACTTGTAGCTTCCACTTTGTCAAGGAAACACTATTGATCATTCCATGTGCTTACAGCTCAGTTTCCTGGAAACCATTGTTCTGGGATGGATGGATACCCCTCTGTCTTCTCCTGTTCTTTTAAACTTCCATTCTTGTGCCTTCTTCAGTTAATTCTGGCTTTCTCGTGACTCCTGACTTGAGTGAAGTCAACATTTTATCACTGCTGTTATGGTTGCACCCCACCCATGTTTTTTAGCTGCTGTGAGTAATTGTGTTAAACTAGTTTACTGATATTTAGTGCAGCTCTCCTGACAGATCCATGCATGTATCACTGGCTTATTAGGAGGAGTGTGCCAAATTCTTTTTTTTGCAGTTTGCACCTCTGTGATCTTCAGGATTACAAGGATGGATCCTTGTGCCTGTTTGCAGGTGGAAAAAGAGTCCTGCAATACCAGGAATGGTGATATGGAGAAGAATTCCTGAATAATTAGAGGTGCAAGTACAGCTGCTGCCAGACTTGTAAGCACCTCTGTCCCTTTCTGGGCCTCCACTGGGTCTAAGTGGCATTGACTTCTGTCTAACCTGGAGATGGAGAAAAGGAATCCCATCTTATCTTACTCATGAATGGAGTTGCCTTCTCCAGCTGTCTTTGATTGTGGGAGAAGCATGGGAGCAGGCGTTGTTGGTGTTAATGGTCCCTGCTCTCAGCTCCCTGGCTGACAGCTTCATTGCTGAGCTGTCAAATTAAATTGTCCTAAAGCAGCATGTCCTACTGAATCTTGCTCAGACAGGGATCTGCAACTGTCCCCCTCTAGGATGCTGCAAAGGTATAGTCTCCCTCTCAACAACTTGCCATTTATCTCAATTTCTCCGAGCAGCTGAGCTTGCAGTTGTCCCCTGCAACAAGAAGGGGATTTATATGGGTTGGACGGGGCTATACACGCTGTAGGGAAGGCGTTTTCACACCCTTTCTTACAGCTATGTGGAAGCAGCAGGAGGTTGTGCTCTGCAGGTGATTCAATGGCCACAGGTTGGCACAAGTTTTTAAGCCTTTAAAGAGCTTGGGCTGGAGTTGCAGATTTAGGGAGCTGAACTGTCCTAGTAATCCCAAAGCCGGTGGACGTGGTGTTCAAAGTATGTAATGATTACCTGTACTATTACATGAACAAGAATGCCAATTTCTAGACCTGCCTGGGTGTTTATCATTTTAAAGAAAAACAATGGGTTGCTGGTGGGTGATGTACAAGTGAGACAGTAAAACTGGTTAATAAATATCAGTTTGTATCTCTCTAAATAGGTGATAGCTGGATTAAATGTAAACTTTGTGGATAGGCTTAGTATCAGTGTTGTTGTGAGCTTTTTTCCATTTTCTTTTTTCTTTTTTTTATTTGTTAGATGTTTTTCACTTTGACAAATCTATTAACCCACATGTTTGGCTACAGCATTTGCCTGCCAAGTCTTGTTTTAAAGCAAAATCAGCTTTTTGAGCAACTGAGGCATAAAAGTCTTTAATGAAAATAGCAACAGACACTTTAACTCTACCCATTCCAGCTAGATGTCATAATAATGTGAACCATCAAAGTGAAAAGTTGCTTTTGATCAAAGGTATCTTGAAATCTATATTGACACAAGGTAGTTGGTATGATATGTAATGTTACCATATTCTTACCGTACAATATTCAAAAAGATGTACTAAAACCAGTTTTGGGTCTTTTATCAGATTCACTCATAAATTATGCTGAATTCCTTAATTTTTGGTTAATCTACAGTACCAACTGGGAATATTTTGTTAATGTAGTTCTTCAGTGAGTATGCCCATAGGGCACATTCTGACATGCTTGACTTCCTTCGCCGCCTCATCTCTCTTCTTACATGGCCTTGACTATTTGCCTATGGCTCTATCTGTGCCAGGTATGACACAACCCCTTTACAGTTGCCAATGCGAACAGCATGTCCTAAAAACAGCGTGATCCAAACGGGAAAGAAATGTTCTGCTTAGGGCCAGGTCTTGAGTGGCTATGTTGAAACCTCATCTCTGCTCTTACAATGGCTTTGCACGGGCATTTGGTATATCCTTGAAAATTGAGGACTTGTCCTTTGGGGGAACTTCATCTCACTTGATTTTTTAAAATTTTTTATTTTTTTTTATTTTAAGACCCCGAGTGTTCACTTTCTGGTCCTAGGAGCAGTAGTTTCATCACCATGACAAACAGGTGACCTGAAAAGTCAAATACTCCAGAGGATGGGGTCAAGTCAGCCTTTTTCATTATCATATGTATATAAGATAGTGGTAGTCGCTAGGCTGTCTGCATTTAGTAATGTCTCTGCTACCTGGACTTACACTTGTGCTATAACTTTATTCCCTGTCAAAGAGAAGATAAGAAATGAGGCTTTTAGGTTATTCAGAACTTCCTTGAGAAAGATTTAAAATATCAGTAAAACACAATGCCATTGCTTTTGCTAGTCCAGGTTGGGTGAGTTTGTTTTAATAATAATAAAACAAACAACCCAACCCAAAATATTGCCTTGAAATTTGAGCAAGAGAGACTTGTTTTTATACACTTCTTACAACAGCACTCTTTTGTGAAGGGAGTTTGAAATCCCAGTGATGACAATAACTTTATTTCTTGCTTTGATGAAGTGAATAAATTCTGAGTTGGATTTATTTGTTCCGAATATGGAGCTGAAGTTTGCTGTGTCTTACGATCCGTGATGGCTACAGTTAGGCTTGTGGAAAGTGTTCATACTGGAGAAGACAGAAGGGAGGTGCCTGGGTTCAGGCAGATTCGAGTGTAATTGCAAGGAATGACTTCTCTTTTGTACCTGAGAGAAGACCTAAGGTGTAAGCTCTGCAGTCATCAGGTAGGGACATAAGAACAGCCAAATCAGGAGTGACTGCATAGAACTGTAACAACAAAAGAATAGTTATTGTTGTAAAGGCTAGAAGTCAGCCAAAACAGTAGTTAGCTTGGGTTTGTCTTTTATGTTGATAAAGATTTAGATGAATCTAAGCAAAGCAGATCCTACCCAGTTACGCTGTGTTATGTTTTTCCAATAATTAGTCTCAGCTCTCTTCTGTTTTCACTTTTTTTTTTAAATGGCATTGGCGTCAGGTAGCTTTGGTTTTTGCAGTTATGAAAAGACAGATCTCAAACCTTAAGAAAATAGCTGGTCAAGATGCAGAATATCATTAACATAAAACTGCAGCAATTTACCATAAGTCTCTGGAAGCAACTCAGAATGATTTTATGCCCAGTCATCCGGAAGTCAGATTATTGCAAAGCTAGGGGATCGTTTGTAGAATAGAGGCCAAAGTTTATCACTTTACCTTTTGAAATGCTTAACCCCTGCTCTTCAGACATGTTGCACCCTGCTGCTTGTTTCAGCAGATCATTGGGAAAAGCCTTTTAAACTTTAAGGTGACTTTCCAGCTGGGTTGTATTTAACTGATGGTTTTAACAATACAAGCAAGTTCCAGCCCCTTGTTGGGATGCTGCCAAACCCCTGGATCAGAGAATATCTTGTTGCTTATGCCTCTGCCAAGATGTTACTAGCTTCTGTTATTTCATTTCCAGAAACTGCAATTCAGTCTTGTCCTGAAATAAATGAGCATTCATTTGTCTGTTGCTCAGCCTTTCTTCTGTAATGCCATTTGCAGATGACTTCTTTCTCAACTTGGTGGCATTTCTGAGAACATCCTTTTAGGCTTGCTTTGCTTTACTTCACATCAGTTACTTAGATATTACTTCATTGACCTCAGTAGAATGACTCCTGATTTGTACACCCATATAGTGAGATCAGAATCATATCCTTTGTCCACAAAAGTATATAAGGATTTCCAGCAATTTCATATCCTTTGTGGAGTCTGAGTACTACTGGAAATTATCTTGCAGTTTTTTTGGAAAAATGAGATTCAGTCATTTAAATCACAACTGTATAAAGCAGGTGAAATGTAAACATATAATTCTTTTTTACTGGGGGGAAACTGGGCAAGATTAACAGATGTCTTCCTTCGTCTTGTACATTTCAATATTTGAACAGAGCCTTGGTGTTCTGGATTTCTTTACTTCTTTGTTTAGTACCAACAAGTTAGAACATGCAGGTACCTGCATAATGTGTCTGCTCACAGTCCAATAGTATGATCAAAAAGGCAAATAACATTAGGAATAACTGGGAACAGAATAGAAAACAAAATTATATTCCTTTATTAATTTGCAATGTTCTTGCATTGAGAAGAGCTTCTGTTGCTCCATCACCCCGTATCTCCTCACCAAAAGGATGTAAAATGAGAATAGATGAAAAGAATGGCAAAAGAATCACTTATACGAGGGGAAACTAAGTAGAGTAGGTCTCTACAGCTTGGAGGGGAATGAATAAAGGGGAATATGATAAAGACGAATAAAATCATACCTAATGTGGAGAAGATGAGCAGGGAATGAGTCATTGATGGTTTTATACAATTTAAAGGAAATAGTGTTTCCACATGCAAGGTACAGTTAAATTGTAGATCTTACTGCTGTACAGTTGTGAAAGCAGAAAGTATCTGTGATTCCAAAAGCAATTTCTACCTCGAGACTTACTTAGTTTCTTTATAGCGGTGTCTGTCACTTTGGATCCAGCGGATGTCAATTCACACAAATCTTCACAACCATAGGCCTTGAAAATGCTTGTCAGACACCTAAGCCAAAGCACTGCGTCAACATTAGGCTTCCTTTCCATGGAAAGGACTGGAGGTTGCCATCCCTTCTAGACAAATGGACAATAAAAAAGGAGTACCTGGCTTCTTATGCCCATGGTGGGCCTCCTCATTTTTTCCTGCAAAACTCCCATGGAATACTAGAGGAGTTTGTCTTTACTACCTCTAGTCCTAATCTTAGAGCTGCCAAGTATACCCAGGTGGTCTTTTCTGGTTTACTGCTTCTCCAACCCTGGTTTTCCATGATCTTCGCCAGTAAAAAAAGCAAAACCAAAAACAAAACCAACAAAACAAACTCCAAACCAAAAAAACCCCCAACACCCCCACCCCCCAAAAAAAATCCCCAAACTTTATTTACCTTCAGTGTCGCTTATACTCTTCCCAAAGTTACGTAGAAATGGGGCAAAGGTTATTTTCAGAGGGGCAAAGTCCTGTTTAAAGTCCCTGAGCATAGTGTTGCCTCTTGGTCAGGCCTTTCTGAAGGCCCGGATGCACTAGGTACAGGCATGTAGATGGAATTGAAACCATTTGAACATAGTTTTATTTCCTTTCTTGGAAAGGAAATTTAGACAAAGGTGGTAGCTAGCTATTTTTTGCTCTCCCTTGATTTAAAGGTCTAGATTTTGCACAAAGGGATAGCACAAGCCTCAAAAATTGCCGTTCATAAAACCATCTGTTGTGAGTGAGCATATCATTTAGCCAAATCTTTTTTCTCTGTGATGTTGATAGTGGTAATTGTCCAAATTTCTAAATAGTTCTCCTAAACGAATTTTTTTTACTCACCAGATTTTTGTATAGGATTATCAAAAACTGTCCAGAGAAGCATGACTTTGAGATTTTTTTTTTTTTTTCCTGGTAAATTATTTTAAATGCTAACAAATATGAGAGAAGCAAACGCATTTTACCACTTTAGAAATGAAACTTCCAAAGAATTTTAGGCATGTGTTCCTGGATCAGATTGCTGGGACAATAAGCTGTGTCCTCATCTGGCATTTTAAAAACAACTATGTTCGATAATCTTATCAATATACTTGTGTGGCTACTGACGACATCTGGATCTATCGGTTTGATGTTTTCCTTAGCAGGCTTGATAATACTTGATAACAAAGGTGAAGAGCAGTTTTTTATTTGTTCTTGGAGCTTAAAAAAAAAATACTACTTATTAAATACCCCAGTGTGCAGCTTTAAAGATTCTTTAAGTATTCCTATAGGACACCTTTGCACAATGAGGTCTCTTGTGTATGTTTCTTTTAAAAATACAAGTTGTAACCAGAGCTTCTTAAAATGGTTTTGACATAGAAAAACATCAGAAGCAGCAATGTAGAAGGCTATTCTTATTTTCTTCTGGGTCAGGGAGAGACGTCTTGCTAGTTCTGATTGATAAAAATCTTCCTTCATTTGACTTAAGTGCGCTTTTTGCTGATGTACTTAAAGGCAGCGACCATCTGTGTTTCCACAACTTCCATTTGGAGAGTAGTAGAACATGGAAAGAGTGCCTTTTGTAGGTAGGATTTTTTTATCGGGTTCTTCATATGATCTGATAATATTGACGATGTTGATAAATTGGGGTTTTCCTATACAAGAGAGATTGCATTATTCTGAATCTCCATAGGTTTTGGCTTCAAAATTCCCTTTGGGCCTTTCCAGTTTTGGCATCACGTAAGTTACTACTTGTACTTGGGGCTTGTAAAATGGAAAATAGAAGTTGCCCCACTGAGAGAATAAAGATCTGTCCAAAATTCTGCTAACTGAAGGAGAACATTGAGGGCTGTAGCCTGACTCACTGTGATCTTTTCTAGATGTCCTGAAGGTTGTCTAAGCAAGAAATTGAAAATTTATCTTCCTGTTTACGTATTACTGGGATAATTAAGTTATAAAAAAAAAAAAAAAAAGAGGTGCCATTATTCCACAAACTGTCCCTAACCTTGCTGTCATTGTGTTTAGGTGGTGGTGAAGTATTGAAGTACAGAGAAAAACTTGTTCTTTCTACTTTTTTTAACACAATATCTGTGGTTTTCCATGATGCCTCTGCTTTTCAGTTTGTGTGTGTGTGTTTAGTTTAACGCTAGTTTCCCAAGGAAATGAAGGTTACACAATCGTAAAAGGCATTTTGAGAGCCATAGGGAATGTGGAAGAGAACTGGATGCTGCGGTGATTTAGTGATGTGGGAAAGAAACTGGAGGCGTGAGTGAGGGTGGGCAAACTGGCAACCAGGGAAGGGCTGGAAGGGACCAGCAGGGGAGCTGTGGTAGTAGCCTAAAAGAAATGGTGGGGACCTAAAGTTGTTGTGCGAGGAGTAGTGTGGAGACAGATGATCCAAACGTGATATGGAAAATCAGACCTAATCAGCTCCGCTTTTCCGGGAGCAACTTGTTTATATCTGAAAAATGATGTGGGGTTTTGGACAGTGTACTTGTAATACACATGGAATGAGTTAACATGCACATCCAACTGAATGTGTAATTCGTATAGTAATGATTTTATATTTTTTTTTTAAGGATAAAAGTGTGTCCTTCAGAGCAGCTTCTATTTATATCTTTCATGTACTGGCAGGCCTGCCCGTACTCCAGACAGCATGGCAACAAACTGCGAGAGAGCTTTTCTTTTTTCTGTAGACAGTCAGCAGTAGCCAGCGTTTGTCGGGGAGGTCGGGCTGACCCAGAGCCGGCTCCAGCAGCCTTCCAGGAACTGGCACATGCTGATGCCGTGGCAGCTTCTCTCTTCTGCAATAAGACTGGTCTTTCTAAAACTTCACACACTGTAAAAACTGAAAAGAATAGACACGCTTTTGTAAAGTTTTGGAGGGCGATACCGAGTATCCAGTGCTTAAAGCAGGTGGGAATGAGGCTGGAGCAGGCTGTAGGGTAGAAATCCAGCTGGCAGTAGTCCACAGCTTTCCCTGGCACCAGCTCGTGCTGGTGAAAAATCTTGTCCGGTGCTTTTAAGTTGTTGCAAGTTAAAGTGCTTCTCTCTCCCTTGGCCTATTCTTGTGTGTGAACTCAGTCCCTACGCCACTAAATACGTGAATAGCTTAGGCAAAAAGAGAGATGCTTCACTTAAGCGAGTATGCTGTTTGTAACATATTTATCGTGGAGACAGTAGTTAACACCCCGTTTTAAGAGACAAAGACCACGTGTCAGTATGTAGCGTGAATACACCACGGCATGGGTGCTGTTTCTGCCTGTCCGTCAGGAACGGAAAACTCTCATTGGCCTTTCTTTTTCGTGCTTTAGATTTTGTCTTGGATGTTGTTGATGGAACACTGGTGAATGTTTGCTTCCTTTTTGCCTGAGTTTACACTCTTAACCAGACCTATGACTGGTGTTAATTTTCACTGCTTTGTTAAACTAGAGAAAACAATATAACTACACTTAAAAATAGATGGCTTCAGGCCTCCAGTAAGATAGGAGGGAGAGGGAAGTGGTGGCAGAAGGTGTTTTATGCCCTGGTCCCAGTGCAGAATACACTGTAACCTGCTGCTTTTATGAAGCAGAAAGTAGGTGGAAAAAAATGAGTTACAGAAAATAAAATTGCATCTCAATTTTTATTTTATTTATGAGGTGCACACTGCTAGTTTTTATTACTGCTGCTAACTCTGCTATTTGTTTTGAAATAATGGTGTAATGGGAAGTGTCTGTGCTTTTCTATCTACAAAGAAAATCTATAGTTTTGTGGTGTAAAAGCAAAGGCATGAAAAATAACAAGATTACACGCTGCCGGCATTAACAGACAGGGGTTGAAGCTGCAGAGTAGAATTTTCTTCAAATGCAAGGACTGA
Source organism: Phoenicopterus ruber ruber (assembly GCA_009819775.1). NCBI lineage: Eukaryota > Metazoa > Chordata > Aves > Phoenicopteriformes > Phoenicopteridae > Phoenicopterus > Phoenicopterus ruber. The sequence goes on from CM020221.1 coordinate 7,815,332, forward strand.
GCATGCCTTGTGGGTGTAAGAGTACCGGCAGCATTTTGGATCTTTGAGTGCAATGGTGAGATCATGGTTATCATAAAGGCTGTTATCATGATGAGACAATTATTCAGCCTACGCACTGGAAGCCTATGTGAACTAGCTGATTCCGATTAGTGCTTCTTTTTTTCTTTCCACCGAATAGTATGTAAATTGTTCATTTACTGTTCACAAACACACAGTTCTTGTGATGCAGTCCAAAACTTGTTTTTTATTATCACTGTATCTGTAGCCTCTGGCAAACTACACAGCTACTCAAGCTGCATTTGCACTGAATTGTGGCTTCTATAACTTGCACATTGGTTAGCCTGTCTTCATGCAGCCTGCGAATACCGTTCAGAATATATACTATAACTCTAGAAAGCAGCATTGAGGCTACAAATTAAACTTCAAAATTTTTTTACCTTTTATAAGTTATGTAATATATATTTAGAAGAGACACATTATTAACTACTCTGATATCTCTAAACACCTGTTATTTTATGTAGTGCTTTTGCAATTTAACACCAAAAATGTTGCAGTTTCTATAAAGAGTCTATATAAAATTGCAACTTTGTGTGTAGAACAGAACATCTTGTGTAAGAAAAGAACGGTGCTTAGGACTTCTACTCACAGGAGTAATCAAAATGTGATGATAGGCTGAGATGGAAAAAGCCTATTAGATCATCTTAGCCATTATCCTGACAATGCAGAATTGTTCTTTACAATTCTTTTCTGTATTTTCTAGCTCAGTTTTAAATGGACAGTTAATGGGCTCCCACCATTTTCTTTAGAGTAGAATTCTGTAACGTGCCTGTAATTTATGCTGCGAAGTCTGCTCTATTGTATATTTCTACATAATTTATGGTGTTTAATTTCTCTTCATTTTTAAACCCATGAGCTAACTGTAGATTTTTTTTTTTTATTCTATTTTAGATACACTAAGAAATACATTTTTAAGACTTTCAAACTCACCAGAATAGTTCAGACACATCGCTATTCTCTTTTGATTTGGGTCTTCATTTGGAGCTCTGGTATCTGCAGCAAATGCTTCTGATAAGTTAAAGCATGTTAACGATCATAGATTTTATATTAGGAACTGAAAGTGTATTTCTAACTGTCCAACCTTATTAAAGATACAACACTGAAATCAATAAAATAGTTTTGTGCTGTCACAGTAAGGTTGAATTAAGAATAGACTTTTGGACGCTTGGATGTCTGTGGTCCTTTTGGTACGGTGGTCATAGGATGGTCATGAGTGTCACTGACATAAATATTGCTAAATGGAACTGAACATGTATTTTAGAGGGGAAAAGCTGTAAAGTTTCCATTCTGGTCATAGTTAGAATTTTATATTGCAAAGATTTTGTCTGTAAATGGCCAGATAATTGGCCTTGTAAATATCTAGTATGTTGTTCCTCCAGATTTCTAGTCTAGGAAAGGGGCAGGGAGACAGGAGTTTCCAGTTTCTTCAAACGTTTATACATTTGGTAATGTAGTTGGCATTTTTATGTTTTAGACTATTACTGACACATTAGTCTTCTAATGTTCAGTTATGTATTAAGTTGCGTTAAGTAGATCACGTGTTTATCTAGGACACAGGGATTCAGAGTGCTATTTAGGAGCTATCTGACCCACGAGAGACATTCAGGGCTACTTTTGTGTTTTGTTTTTTTTTTCTTTAAGTATGAACAATTTTGATAGTGTTCAGCACTTACCGTCTGCAAAGGAGTTATGCACATGTGTTTGCTTGCTTTTGTAGTGTCTTGCTGACTTTCATGAGCCTCTGTAATAGTATGGATCCTACGCGTCTTTCCTACAGATCAATGATGAAGTTGCTGAGTTTCTCTTGCATTCTGCTGCAGAGCTTCATTATTCTTATTGTTAAAAAATTTCATAGTAGCTTACCCAAATCTGTGTTGCTGCAATTTAAACTTTTTACTCCTAGTACTCTCCGTAGTAATAGTGGAGAACAGACTATTTCCTTCCACATTTTGGCAGGCTTTGATGGACTTGAGGACTGTTGCCATGTTCCATTAGTCATCTTTTCTTTAGGCTAAATAAGGTTGTGTTTTACAGACTTCTGATTGCTGCTCTTGTTTTCTAAATATCTCTAGCTTTCTGGAAGCAGAAGAGCAGAAATCAGTCACAGTATATCTGCAGCTTTGCAAATGCTAAATAGAAGAGAAAGATTGTTTTATTGTGCAGGCTGTACTTCTACACTCTACTGTGCTGTTTTTTGTCCCATGTCGAACTTGCGATGTTTTATACCCTCCAGACTGTGCTGAAGAACAGTCTTAACTACGTGTTCCCTAGCCTGTGCAAATGCTTTTTTCCCCTCCTTATCATTCTCACTGAAATTCATCTGTTTTGTTTCGACTTTTTTTTTCTCCAAACCATTCCTCTGATCTTACTTATCATTTTGATCTAAAATTTCTCTAACATGCATATACTTATTGTAGTTTCCTGTTGTCTGTATTGGTAACAAACTTTCTTTTCTATTGCCCAAGTAATGAAAACACTGGAGAGAAGCAAAGCCAGGACAGACTTTTGCAGAACATCCATGCATTTTGACAATGAATGTTAATAACTTGTTCCTGAGTTCAGTTACCAGACTCCTCTTGGATTAATCTAACAATCTTTTCATTGATACATGTCCCTTACCTTGCTCGTGAGAATGTCAGGTACAAGTATTGCTTTTCTCCTGTCTTCAACACTTGTGTCACCCTTTCATGAAACAAAATTAAATTAATTTTATGCAGTTTCCTCTTGACAAATCCAGATTGATTGCAGTTCATCTCATTACATTCTGGGTGATGACAAATTCTTTGATACAGGAGTTTTCTAGGACTGGAAGTTAACTAGACCAGTGTAAAATTTTGTTATCTCCTGTTCTTTCAAGTTTTTTTTCCCCACCCTATTCTTTCAAGTTGAGTACCATGTTTGCCCTTCAACAGTCTTTTGGTATCCTGCTTATTTTCCAGGAGATCTCAAAAAATAAAATTAAAAAAAAACCCCAAAACAAACACAACCAACCAACCAAAAAAAAAAAAACCCCAAAACCCAAACCAAAAATCCCGCAAAAAACTAGAGTGGCTGGAATTTTATCCGAAGCCTGTGTAATTCACGTGTCCTAGCATGAACTGCATGGAGTTCACCTTGTTGTTGTGTACCTGTTTTAGTACCCTTGAAGATGTTCCACTTTTTTCCTAGGGTGACAATTCTATGGGTTTGACTGGGGGGGGGGAGAAGAAAAAGGGGGGCAGGGGGCAGGCAAATGAGCAAGATTGCAGTGCTGACTGATATTTGACTTTGCTAAGTGTGTGTGTGTGTGAATATGCATATTCAAAGCTATTTATTACTAACCACAGACTCAGAGAAGCATTCAGCTTTGTTTTGTGAAGAAGAGTGATTTCAGAGTTAAAGCAATAAATTCTTCACATCTCCAGCTGACAACTTTTTCCTAGAAATGTAGTGCCTGAAATAGGACGTAGTGTTCCAGCTGAGACCTGAGCAAAACTATGTAGGGGAGAGAGATTTCTTTCCTATGTCTTTAAGGCTGTTACTTCTGGTTTTACATCCCCAGTATGATATTTGCTTTCTGTGTTACTTATGTTCAGTTTGCTGTGCAATACAAACAAAACAATTCCCCCTCCAGTCTCATCATCTCCAATTCACAGTTATCCCTCTCTAAAGCAGGAGTAATACATTCCTCCTCACCCCCTGTATACTGTGTATTTAGCTTACGAACAGATCAGGGCAGGAATTGCTTCTTACTGTGTTGTTCTGAATAGGGCACTAATATTACCTGGGTTTTCAGGCACCACATCAATGCACTTATTCTGTGATAATTATAATTATTATACAGGTAAGTGTGTTTTTTCATATGCTAGCTTGCTCTTGCCAGGCCAAAAAAGAACTTGGTCTCCTGTGGACATTAATAGCTTTATGTGAAATTTATGCACAAACAACATTTCTGACTTTTTGTAGTGGCAGTGAATTTTTTTGTGCTTTTGACCAGTCTCTGGTAGTTACCTTTCCTGCTCCAAGGGTTTTTTCCAACAGGATTTTAGCACTGAAATTCTAATAGCTGGACTACTTTTTTTTTTCCCAAATACAATATAAATCTCTGTTTCTACAGTGACCCTGAATGATATTGGTTGTTATTTTCAGAAAACTGATAATTTTCACATGCCATTGTTTTAAGTGTGAACTTTGTAGGTTTTATGACTGGTGTATGAATTTACTTATGGGAAAATGAGAAAAATGTCACCTGAAAAATATGCATTTGATAACCTTCTGCTTCTTGTTATTGGTTGTTAATGATTCTGCTTTTTACATTTTTTTCCTATAAAAGTCAAAATCACTGCTGCGTAGAGCGTGCAGAACACTTACAGTGCTGAAATCTTACTCGGGCAGCATGTTGAGATTTTAATGATTCCATGACTTAATTATGGAGAGGATCCTTTGGGAATGAGACAAAGATGGTCATTTGAACATAGGAAAAGGAATAATGAATAATTAAGGAATCTAATTAAATGAGTTTCTTATGCTGGAGTGGATTGGGGATTTTTTTTTTTGGTTTTGTATTTTCATTTTAAAAGTCTCCCTAAAACGTAATAAATTGTGTGTATTGGTGGGAGCTAGGGTCTTCACTGAAAATTCTGCACTTAGTTTTGCTAAAATGAGAAGTCTGCAATTAAAGTCAGAGTTAGTAAATACATCCTCTGTATTTGTCGAGGAAGCCCAGGTCCAGCGTGCAAGTGTGGCACTGAACAGGGAAGGAACTGAAACTGCAGCTCTTGTTGTCTCACACGTACCTGTTTTCCTTGTCTTAGGAATATTGAGTGTTAGTAGTAGATTTTTTGCATGTGAAAGTAGTTCAAAGAAATTAAAAATGAAAAATACCTACCATACAAAACAAGTCAAGGATCCATTTTGCTTCCTTTCTTGTACTTTCTATATTTTTGCACCACAGAAATTCAGCAAAAAATTATACAGTTGAAAGTCTCAGGGCAACTGGGAAATGCTGGAAACGTCAAAGAAAGCCTTTCTTGTGACCTTTTCAGATGGGTCCTTTGTTACACTTGTTCAGCAAATTTTTATTTCAAAATAAAACAACAAGTAAGCTGCTCTTGATGTGCAGAGTTTGGCAACAGGAAAATATGCCTGGGTCACTCAGTGCAGCTCCCTATTGTCGAAGGCGGGTGGGGGAAATAACCCATTTCATATGGTGATCAAGTGCTGCCTTTGCCCAAAGTTATACATATTTTTCCTTTTGTGGCTGTGTCATGGTGGAGAAGGTAAAATAATATTTTCATGGTCACGGTATCTTCCTAAGGCAGAAGGGTTTACTAGCCCTGGATATGCATTGTGCAATGATTTATGTGGAGGCTCACTTAGTCAAAATTTCTTTTAGCCTAAAGTATATATTTTAGACTGAAACCTAACAAAAATCAAAGGACACTAATCAAAGGGCACTGGAAAGTGATCTGTTAATTACAGGCAAAGGTGTTGCATCTATTTGTTGACTGTTGGTTCCATCCGCCTCTTTGGCAGCTTCATTTGCTTAAGCAGATTCACTCTGCTGACACCTTTGCAGGTATCACAGTTCTGCAGTGGTATGTCTTTTTACATAGCTTTTATTATTGAGACTGCTGCTGCTCCAAAAAAGGGACAGCAGGCGGGGACTTGATGCCGAGTAACTTGAAATACCACAAAGACATTTCCTTCTGCTATTTTGGGTTATTTTTAAACCACTCTGAGACGGAGCATTTTCATTCTGAGGCGAGCAGGGAATAACTCCTCTTGTATCTGTCTGGGGACTGGATGACCTGGCAGAGGTGCTTCTGAAAGCCACGCAAGGACCTCCTTGATACCTGCTTTCGCTATGTTGAAGGAAATCCCTCCACGGGCTCAGTGTTTGCTGGATGTGTTAACAAATTGGCTATTGCTTTCATGTGTTGGAGCAGAAGTTAACAGATGCAGCAGTGATTTATTGCCCACTCAGGGTGAAGTTTGTAGCTGAACCATAAGATCCTGATGAATGTTTTTTTGCGTTTCTTTTTTGAAGCTCACTGGGAAGGGATAGATCCTCCCATCATATCATAGACAGTGCTCATGCTATGTGCGTGGGAGTGCAAAACTGATACAAAGCCTGCTTTTGCACTTAATCCTATGCTTTTCCTGGTTGTGTTAGTGTAATTTGCAGCGGCATCTAACAATTCCCAAACCAAAACTCTGTTAGATGCCATGTAGCACCATCCTACTGACCTCCTGGTCCCCCTGTTGTACTGCGGCTTCCAGTAGCAAAACCAGGAGAGCACAGTGGACTAGGCAGAGAGTAACTATGAAACTAGGAATCTGGGGAATGTTAATGTAGTGAATTTATGGTTTCAGAATATTATTGAGTAGTTATTGAGGTCAGAGCAACCCCCGGTATCAATACAGGCTGGGGGATGCAGGGATGGAGAGCAGCCCTGCTGAGAAGGACTTGGGGGTGCTGGTGGATGAAAGGCTGGACATGAGCCAACAATGTGCACTGGCAGCCCAGAAGGCAAACCGTATCCTGGGCTGCATCAAAAGAAGCGTGGCCAGCAGGTTGAGAGAGGTGATTCTGCCCCTCTACTCTGCCCTGGTGAGGCCCCACCTGGAGTACTGCGTCCAGCTCTGGGCCCCTCAACATAAGAAGGACGTGGACCTGCTGGAGCGGGTCCAGAGGAGGGCCACAAGGATGATCAGAGGAATGGAGCACCTCTCCTATGAAGACAGGCTGAGAGGGCCTGTTCAGCCTGGAGAAGAGAAGGCTCCGGGGAGACCTTATTGCAGCCTTTCAGTACTTGAAGGGGGCCTATAGGAAAAATGGGGAGAACCTCTTTAGCAGGGCCTGTTGTGACAGGACAAGGGGTAATGGTTTTAAACTAAAGGAGGGGAGATATAGGTTGGAAATCAGAAAGAAGTTTTTTACAATGCGGGTGGTGAAGCACTGGAACAGGTTGCCCAGAGAGGTAGTAGAAGCCCCATCCCTGGAAGAAGGTCTAGTTCCAAACAAGGGTTGAAAAATGCGTCACTGATTGTGATCTAGTGTCAGTCCTGGATATAACTTGCGCTTATTAACATGTTTGAAACCAATTTACTACCATTTCATAGAGTGATCTTTGTCAGCATCCCTAAGACACTGATACTCTATATGTGAATTTCAGCCCTGGTTGTAGTCTGTTGTTTGAATTGCAGGGAAAAATGTAGAAAAACCTTTTCTAAAAGTGCATGCTTATATAATTTCAATCGTTTCTAGTAAATGTAGGTTTTTAACAACATTCTTGGTGGAGGAACAATAGGAAGAAATTTTTTGTGTGTTTGCTTGGCAACAATTTAGAGATTGCATATCTTACTGTGTTTCTTGCATCGGATACATTTCCTGGGCTCCTCAGCAATTCCATCCACAAACCCACTCAAAATCTATCTTCCAATTCATGTGCCTCTATAAATAAGATACACCAGTATCTTTTTCTTAGTTTGTTATGAGTCAGAGACGAAACTCTTCACACCATCTTCGCAGAACAGATAATACTAATTTGTCACTTTTAGCTCCCTTTCTTTGTATAGCCTCAAACAAAATTATCCTGTTTTGAAAGTCAGGGATGATAATCTCCAGGTCCTGGGTACTCTGCAGTCTTCTATAGTCACACTTTCTCCTCTGCTGGTGCATGAGCGCGTTGTTTCCCTCTCCCCGTTTGTTTGCAGCCAGATTTACCATGCCTGTGTGGTGGCCTTGGGACAGTTGATTTATTGTCCCATTTTCTCTGCCCCTGAGACCATGGGTTGAGTGAGCCTTGAGTGAGGTTTTGAACTGTCCCAATATACAATATGTCTTAAAAGGCAAACCAGAATCGGTAGTTGTTTTCTTTAAATGTTATGCCTCAAACTGGAAGTTAGTGACGAATTCACAGACATGTCAGCCACCCTCGTATTGGGAGTCTGCTGGACTGCAGGAGGTAGAACTTCATCAGTTAAGCCGAACTGTGTCATCCCTGCATAGAGGAATAGTAATTTTGCACTTAATTCTGTGAGCTTGAATGTGACTGCTGCTTTGAGCTTGTTAGAGCTCAGAAGGCAGGTGATGTGTCTGGAGAGTGCTTAGTGAAAAGCATATTCTGTGACTGTTTTCTGTGTGGGTGTTTTTGAGGGTTTTGAAGTTTTTTGGGGTGGGATTTTTAAATTTAGAATTTTTACCATTTCTACTTAAATTTCCAGTGATGGCAGCAGCATCATTTAAGAAGTCATCAGCTTCTTGGTAGGACAGTACAAATACCCTTAGCTTCAAATATCTGGCCATTATCACTGCATCCCTGAATTTGTGTCATTTCCAAAGCTTTTTTTAAGCTGTTGCACCCTAAAGAAGTCAAATAAGAAATAAAACATAATTCAATAAAATTCCAGATTTTACACCATAAGTTTAAAGAAGTTAAGGGGTGAGCACTATAAAAGTGGTCTATAAAATGCAATTTAGATATTTCCTTTCTCTCTGTGTAGTGCGTGCATCCCTTTCTGACACTGTCATGTTTTCTCAGAGTTTCTCTGGGATTGCTACTGCCAAAGCAGAATTCTGCTAGAAGAGGCAGGTGGTGGGGGAAACTCAATGCAACAAAACAAAAGGGCAAAACAAGCCTTAACTTTTCATGTTTTCCATTCATTTGCTACTTAGTGACCTCGATTTTCTGCATATTTGGAGATGGGTCCATCCTGCCCTGACATAGATGTGTGAAAAGGAGAGAAAAGTAAAACTAGATGCTAAATAAGCTCTTTATTTTGTTTAGTTTGGTTTTTTGTTTGTTTTTGAGACACAAGGCCTGCTAATCTCATGTGTGAGCAGACCAATCTGATGAGACTCCTTTAAAGGATTCTTTTATGAGTTAATTAAGTTTCACACAGCATGTTTGTTTAAAACCAGAACTCTTACTTCTTCTGCTTAGTCTTCTCCCAAAGTGTTATTTTCATGAATTGGTAAATCAATATTGCCCTTATTTCTAGTACATCTTGTTCTTCTTTCTTTTCTTTTTTTTTTCTTCTTGCTTCCACTGCTTCTCTCAACAAAATAATCCAGAGCAGGGCTATAGCGGCAGAAAGATAGGTTGCCTTTCCCCCTTTTATCATTTGTTCTGTATCGGATAACTCAGAAGTTAAGAATTTAAGAGTAACATAACAAGAATTGGCTTTATTTTTCTTCATGTGTTTTCCTTTCTTTTGCTCTCTGCTCTTTCTATTCTACCTATAATGCTTGTTTTCATCTTTGGGAAAACATAAACATACTTTGTTTACCAGTGAGAGTTGTCGTAGTGACCTTCTAGCACTGTGTGTGATTATAAGCCTTTTTTGACCCATAGTTATCTAAGTAGTGTAAATATTGAATGTTTCTATTGTGTTCCATCTTCCCTTAAAAGAGCTTAGATTTTCATAGATGTACATTTTTGGCATATTCTTAGTAAACCAGTATTTTCATGATTGTCTCATCTTTTTTCTTTTGTGCTGCATAATTATTTAAAATAAATGTCAAAGTGATGGTACTGTCTTTGCTCCGTAAGCTGCTAATTGATAAATTAACTCCAATAATTAGATCGCAAACACATTCCCCCCCCCTATAACTTCTTATGCTTTTTCAAGATCTGTCTCAATGTTGTGTGCTAATGCCATTTTGCAGTCTCTCTTGAATCTAGTTTTCACAGTGGGACTAGCAGGTTAAGCTAAACCAAATGACACACTTCACTTTCAAATTGATAAAATCACTTCCCAGCCATTATTATGACTTTGTGAGTAGAAGCAGCTAAGTAGACGTTATCCTTGCACTCACAGAAAGTGTAAATTTCCCATTATTCAAGAAAGATACAGTTTATCATTCTGTGTAACTTTATCAGGACCCCATGGATTGTGCTGAAACACTCATTGGCGTTTCATTAACTTTGTAATTAAGGGTGAAATCAAATAGCTTAATTATTTTACTGAAGTCTGAAAATAAGCACTTAATGAAGTTTTCCAGTACCTAATTCCCTTGAAGTGAGTTATGACATAATCTGGCATGAAAACCTTCACACTTTGTCCAACTTTTGTCTGGCAGTGCCCTATCACCTGCCAGTGAATGATGCCAGTTCACCCATTTCCCCAAAAGCAGAAGTTGTACATATACAGCCTCTTTTCCACAGGGGTCTGAATCTTTTACTCACACCTTTTTTGTAACCTCTTCTCTGTTAGAGACTGTTCCAGCCTGCAAGCTACACAAAATCTCCCTAATAGTGCTCCAACTATAAAGGATCTTTTTTTTTCCTGACTGTTGCTTTACTAGCTAAGACATAATTTCTAAAAATCATAGCTTGAAAAGGCATTTTTTTCTTCCTGAAATCTAATTCAGGAGGAGTTTGGACTCTGCAGTTCAAGCAGGCATTGTAATCCACATAATAAAAACATCTGCATGTTTGGTCCAGTTGGTTAATTAGCTGAAATGATACTTGGGATGAAGCAGACTTGGCTGACAGATAAAATCCTTGCACTTATGCATATCTCAAGGGATTGGGTGACTTCACTTATTATCCTCATTTGTTAGAATTATTCTCATTAATAAAAGCTTGGGCTGCTTTCTACCTGTATAGAATATGGCCTGTGCATAAGGTGGCATTAGGGCTTTTAACCTGCATATGTGCATATTATTCTCTGCGCCAACATTTTAAAAAGTATGCTTCAAGTATTTTAAACATGTAACACTTTATAATACATTATTTGTATTTCCATTTAATGAGGTTATTTGGGCATAAATTACAGGCTAGTATGGTTAAAAGGTTTATGGAACGTCACAGGATTAGCTAGCAAGCGGTGAATGACAGCAGCATTCACTTCATTTGTGGCTCAATAAGAAGTTGGTTTCCTAAGGCAAAGGCTCATGAGTCTTCCAAATCCAGATGGAAATGTGCTGGGAATAAGAGGGATCCAACTCTATTGAATTTTGTATCCATTTTCAGTTCTGGTCCTGCTGTATTTTCTAAGCACTGCTAATAACTGCGTTCTGTCAGACAGGGGAACTAATGTCAACTTTATTTTACAGAGCAAGAGCTGAGCTTCAGAGAGCATAACTGCCAAGGTTACGCAGGCAGCTTGTGAGCTAGAAAAAAGTGAAGCCTTAGGTGCTTTTTCTTTGCCTTTTTTTTTTTTTTTTTTAAAATATGCACAATACGGTCTTCTGTTTGCTGCCAAAACTTGATAGTTTCTCCACCAGCCTTCTCGAGATATCTTCTCTAGCCCCCTTAAATCAGCAACTTTGCCCAGTTCCCCTCTTCAGTAGGGCTGCTGTGGTACAATAGAGTCTTCTCACCACTGCCCTGTGCTTCACTGAAGAGCTGGGCCAAAATCCAGATACCTACCTGAATGTGGCCTTTGACTGCTTGCAGTTATGCTCCTTGCCTTACAGTTTAAAGCATGCTTTGGGCGTCCTTCGGGTATATTCCTTGCATCTTTAAAAATAGAGATATGTTTATTCAGCTTCTATAGCACATGGAGAAGTGGGAATTTACTTCTTCTGGTTCAAAACCAGGCGTTGCCCAAGTGCAACGTTCCTCTTTCCGCAACTTTCCAAAGGCAGCATTATATGAGTCTTCAGAAGTCTTTCAGATGTGGAGGAGGAGTAGGGAGAGGTACATGGTGGTGTGTAGGTACAGGGAGTTTTGGATACAGACAGGAACCTGTGATTTTACTGCATCAGGAAGAAAGGTCCCTAAGGTCACATAACTGTGGTCTCCATCCTTGAGCATTTCTTAAAAGTCATTCCAAAATAAACAGCTTTTTAAACCTAGTTTGTTAGCCTGTGAACAGTAGACATAGTGTACTATGTGCTGTCTTTTGGACAACATACAGCGTGTTCAAAGTAGTTTCTGTTTTGGGGATTTAAAAGGTTATTTTACTTTTAGCCATGTTATGTGAAAACTAAAGCAATGGATGCATGTCACTTACTGGACCTCCACAACCTGGATTCAGAAAACGTCTCAAGTTCAGGGGAAGAATATTTACAACCTCATGAGACGTCTCTGGATTTTATGCTACACTCTGAAGATTCAATATGATTTGGCTAATTGCACTTCAAATTTAAATTTGACTTTATTTTTACAGCAAATTCTGGTTTTTGCTTCTGGAAAGAAATGCTAGTATCATGTAAAATACACTGGTTTCACTTGTGGAGACTTTTGGTTCCTATCTGAAAGAAATCAGACTGCCTTAAAATGCTAATCTTCATTGCTGCAAAGTACGCTACTAGGAATACTGGGAAATTTTAAAAACAGCAATCTCGAGGCAAGCTGCTGATTGTTCATATTTGTGTAGAAAAAATATGGTTCCTTATTTACTAGATGCTTGCTCTGTGTTCATCCTAGTAAAAGATCCTCCTGCAGGCCTTAATACTGCTGCTATTTTACCTCCCATAATGAATATTCAAAAGCTGCAGTCATTGAGGACTCAGGTGGCAAAAATAGTAAGATGATTGAAGCAAGCCTTGAAATAAAAGCCTAAAAGTACATTTCCAACTACATGGAAATAGTGCCGATTTCCCTTTCTGACCACGTAAAAGAATGGTGCCAGGAAATCTCCCATGAATTAAATGCCTGTTTCACACACTAGTGTGATCGCATCTTTCTTTCTGTATGATGTGTTGTAATAAGTATGTTTAAAAAAAAAAAAGGGGAAAAAAGACAACAGGGCTTTCTATAATCCTCTCTCACAAAATGTATTGGAATTGAAAAATGGGTATAAAGGAGACACTGTTAAGATATAGCAATGCATGCATTGTTTTCTACATAATGCAGTCAGGGTCTCCATGGTAAAAAGAAATTTTTATTTTATTTTTTGTCACCATCAGCAGTTAACCTAAAGTAGGAGCTGCTCCATTTCATTATAGGTTAAATGGCTTACCATACAAAACCAGCTGACAAATGTACATCATTAACACTGCATTTTTTAATAGGTTTTAAAAACATACTTTAGGATTAGTGAAGAAAATACAATACAGCATATGTTATTGTTCTGGAATTTTTTTAATAGAAAGTGCTCCTTTTCAGCATTCCCCCTTCAGTGGAGTCACTTAGACACTTCCAGCTGGTGGCAGGGGATACAGCCATAATACAGCTTTCTCTGTCCCAGCTGTCTTTTTCATTACGTTAAATGCATTACGATGGCTGCACTGTTTCATAAAGGTTCAGGTACAGAAAGGTATAGGAAGAAATCTGCAGCTATGTATTTTTGTAGTGACTGCAAGCTTCTGTGAGATCTCTGAATCCTGAATGTGTTCCTGGCTCTGGTCACAGATTTCCTTCCAATCACTGGAACATTTGCTGTAAGGGCTGGCTAAAGGTGCCCGAGGAAATCACCTTTTACAAGGGAGCATTGTTGTAAAGGATTTTTAATGCATTATGGCTCACGCAGCATCACAGTTAAAGAAAAACAGGGATTTAGAAATTAATGCCGATGAAGAAACTGAGAAAAAAAGAAAACACAGGAAAAGATCCCGGGATCGGAAGAAAAAGGTATCTAGATCTGTGCCAAATTCTGACAGGGATTCTTTTGTTTTAATTTTCTTACCTTTCAATTGAAGTATCAAAGCTCGTTCTTGTGTGTAACTTGGTAGCTGTCGGAGTAATTTGTTAACGTTGTAAAATAGCATTGATAACCACAGCTGTGGGGTTTGCAAAGCAATTGAATGTTTAATTGGATATTAGTTGATTGCAGTGATGATGCAGAAGGTGTGCATTCGTTTCCCAGATAAATCACTTGTGTTATCGTGACATGCAAACTGTCTGTGAGTTGAAAATAGTTTGTAACCGTGATGTGAGCTTAAATGCTGCACTTTCTCGTAGGTTTAACAGCATAATAGTTTAGCCTTGCATACATGTACTTAAGGGGATGTGTGTGGAGACAGATTTTTTTTTCTTTGTGTTGGGACTGTGTCACATGTTTGGCTTCTGAAACATCCATTTTTGGGATAATGTTACAGAAAGACCGTGTTTCAGTGTTTCTCTTTTTTCCTAAGGGTGAGCTGTTTTACAGAATTGAGCAGTAACAATCTGTTATTAGCAACTTTCTTTTGTTAGGGAAATATGTGACTGAGATCCCAGAGCCTGGTTTTTCTCTGCTGTAGATTTGTCTTAGCTGCAGAAAACCCTCCAGCACACTAGGACCTGAAAAATTCAGTAGGCACTGCATTGCTCATTGTTCAGTTCAGGAGCTTCTGTGTGATTCCAGTGTTACTGTTTCTTTCTAAGATATAAAGCAAAATAGTTACGGTTTGTGGCATAATGACAGATAAAGAGGCCAGCCACTTTGGCAGCTCTGTGGATATGTCCTTAAAAATGACACCTTGTACTCTGCTTCATAGAAATAAGGCCCTGCCATGATTTCTTGTCTTTGGCTGTATTTTATTTTAATTTTTCAAGAATGTACGAAGAAGCTAGTTGTCTTAACAGAAACCCGGGTATATAGTATTTCTGTGTGCCTTTGTGAAATCCCCCTAAGGGGGGGATTGGATAATCTTCATACGCTCAGAGAAGTGGTGCATGTGCTTCTAAAATGACATGTAGATTTTCTCTAACATATGTGCATCTTTTGGTTGGGTGAGAGTCAGCAATTCCCTGCCTTTTTCTCATTTTTCTCTGCTGTGGCAGTACTATACATAATGAAAAACACTAAGAAATCTACTGCCTTCTGTTCTAGGGAGCACATTAGGAGACTGTTTAGATGGCTGCAGCGAATGTACTGCAGCACGTTAACTGTAGGTATTTTTTCTGTGTGAATGTATACACAAAGATCTTGTGAATCATCATCCAATATAAAGGAAAGTGTGAAAATAAGATTCTGTATTTGCGTCGATTTTGAGGCACTGCCGTTTGAAACTGGCCTGAATTAGTGATATTTTTCTTGTCTGCTGTTTAGGTTATATGCAGGTCTGTAATGTAGCTATCAGGGTGGATTCCCCCCCCCCTCCCCCCCCCCCCCCCCCAGCTGAAAATGAGCGTAGCAGTTAAGAATTTTTGGAGCTGGCCTGTCAACCCATATTTACCTATGGCTTGTGAGCTGAAATGTATAGTCCCTCAGCTAACTCTACTCATGATGCAGGAAGCCCACGTTGTACTTAATGTGCTCAAGTTTAACAATAGTGTGCCCAACCATATCCATATACTGTCTTTGTGTGAGGGTGCTTTCTCACAGTTTGTAATTAGAACAATATAGAAGGGATGTGGCAGTGAGAGGCTCTTAATTCAGTGAGGTGAGACAATTGCTTTGTGGACAAAAATGCTTTATTGTTTATACAACACAGTGCTGTAGAAAGGAAATCTCTTAGCAACCAGAGTGGCACATGGATAAATATCAGCCTATTAATCTCAAATGTGTGGATTTTTTTCAGTGTGTTATTTCTGCATCTTAAGAATGAGATAAAATAGAGAGCTTTTGCCCCACCAAAGGCTTTTGTTGGGCTCCCCCACCCACTTTGTGTCACACTGGAATTTGGTAGCTTATTCCAGTTTCTTACCGAGTTTCTTCAGGACTTTGCAGATTCAGGGCATGTAGAGGCTCTCTCTACTAGGAGAATGGAACAAAAAGCAGCAATTGCTTCACTTAAAATTTGTACATTTGGGCATCAGTCTTCTCATAGCAAAGACATGGTTTTGCCACCCAGTACACGGGGCGTAGGAAGTCCAATAATTGTGGTTTGCCATTTTGTACTTTCCTGACTATTTAAAACATTTTCCCCCCATTTTTTCCACTATGAGTTGTGAGTCACTTCTTGTTCCTCTGCACCACCCACAAGCAAGCAGTACTCAGGGGGTTTTTTTGTTGATCACGTGGTACTGCACAAAGCTAACCCTTTGCTTAAGCAGTATACAGAAATATCCTTTAGGGTCTTCCAATCACATTGGAACAGCAGAGAGTGCTAACGTTTCTGCATAATTTATACAGTAAGGAGACTAAGGCAGCCAATGGTTAGAAAGTAAGGCTGGTGGGAGCACCCAGTGTCCTAGACTTGATGATACCAGCTATAGTCATGCTGATTTATGTTCCTATTTAGTTTGAGGATTGCAGTCTGAGGGTAGTATTTCACCGCTTTTGACTGGTTAAGCAATTTACAGTGTAATAATGTTTCTGTTAAGGCTTGCTTCAATACTTCTACGAGAGAAATGACCTTTTTAAGAACATACTCAAAACAAAACCTTGTATTATATCCAATCCCATTTAATTTCAAGGTGAGGTATTTTCAAATTGCCACGCTTAGCTCTGTAGAGATGCTGTGCTTCTGTGCCCTATGGGCCCACCATGCTCTTTCTGTTTGCCTGAATTCAAGACATTTCTGAAGGTTTGGATCTTAAATAGTTTAACTCATGTAAGAGAAAGAGATGGGGCCTGGAAGCGAAGTGAGTACAGTGAAGGGTCTGCATTATACAGGTTTCCCTTTTATTCTGTTCAAGTTTATATTACAGCTTCAAGCAGTTCTGCCTCTGGATGGTTGTGCAGTGTCCTACACTGCAAATAGTTTGAGTACACCCAAGGGCAGACCTGAGCCCTAAATGGTATCACGGAACAAGCCAAGCCACCCTTAATAGTAAGTGACTGATAGGATGGCTTGCTTGATTCCTTATAGTGTGGCTCTGTCGTGCATAGTTTGGTTTGTGAAAACTAGAAATTGTTTATCCTATAATAATGTCTGGAAAGAAATTAGTTGCTTAGTCAGTGCCGTTCTTAAAATAAAGGTGAAATCTCTGAATTTTTTTGTGTTCTCTGTTTAGTACATAGTAGAAGAGAAGGGCAGGTCTTGGCACATACTCAATGATTTATGTTTTATACAATATTCAGTAGGACTGAAGTGGTTTCCATTTGCGTGTAGTGCTCAGGAGCTAGCATGTTCTTTGGGAACACAGAATAACTTGATCATAATGCAAAGCCTGGCTGCTGCCATCTCCGAGATGTTAAAGGCTGTTGCTGCCACATCCTCTGCTGCTGCAAACTTGTGGGCAGCAGGGAAAGTAATGCATGCCAGTGTCGCAAATCCTGGTAATTTCTTCATAGGCTCCGGTGTTTGAAGGTTTTACTTAACTTTCAGGTATGCTGGAAAAATTGCCCTGCAGTTTCCTAATGGCTATAAATTGAAATGCTGTGTGAGGAATGATCAACCTGTAGCTGTGTGGCTGTTCATGTGGGTTCGGGGAGCTCGTGCATCTCCTGGGCTGGGCTCTGCTCCCAGCTGCGAGGGCCTGTGGGAGACGGCTTGAACTGCCCCAAGGTAGCAGAGCTGGAAACACCTCCCAGGGGCAGCGGGACCCCAGGAGGGCATCATCATATCCTAGCTGGGAGACTTCCACCATTTCCTTTCCCCTCAGCTCTCTTGAGGCTGTTAAATGTTTTATGGATCTCAGCCGTGTCAAGGTTTCAGTACGAATCTCATGAGGTTGAAAAAATTCACCATCTGCACCCACACAATTAACCCGAGCAAAGGATTGTGTGCAAAGTAGCTTCGGTGCAAGTGGCTTCTTTGGTTTAGTTCACAGTGATAATTAAACAGGTTTAAGGAAAATGGATAATTCTTTCTCTGACAGGCACATGTTCCTGCAATGAATTGCTCTGTGGTTTAAAAAACAATTCAGGTTGGAATTGGTGCAGTTTTCACATGCAACCAAGCCTTAGCAGTTACCAGGTAAAGTGTGAAATGTGAGTTTCAAGGCTTTTAACTCAGATAACAAGTACAAATCCCCATCTATATTTTTAAATTTTTTAATCTCATGATTTCTAAACAAATCTCAGGATTAACAAAGTCTGTTTCATGGTTTCTGAACATTTGAACTTGGCAGTAGGTAGAATCTAGATAGGTCAGGCACAAATGATTTTTCCTTAACTCATTTGTGTTAAGGCACAAACCAGGCAGATGTTGCTCTAACATCTGGGAACATGACCTATGGCAAATGAAAAGGTGATGTAGATTAGGGCCGGAAGAAAAAAATTGTTGAGGTCAGCAAATCTTTCCTAGGTACTAGAAAAATTTTTATCATATCTTTGCTTTTGGACATGATGCTCTGTCAGAGGCAAATCTGATTAAATAACTGAAAGATATTTTTGATGTTTAGGGGCACCGATGGATGGGATATCTACTAGCAGTGTTGAATTCTTACCAGCATTGGGGTTTGGTGGTGAAAGAGTGTTTCTGTTCAGCTGGAAAAAACAATTCCTTCTTTGAAGATGACCCCCAAAGGAATGAAAAGATTGCATTGTATTGTGTGGGTAGCACTACAGCATCATTTGAAGTGGGCACTGCTCAGTGTTACTTTGTTGTTTATAAACCCGGAAAAAATTTTGCACTATTACACATTTACATTTTTATTTAGGCAGGTTTAGAACATTCACCTTTTCCTCTTCACCTTCTTTGATGCCTCAGGATTGTGCTGTCAGAATGGATGGCCATTAGTTGTTATGCAAATGTCAGTTTGGGTTATAAACCACATTATGCTTAATGTTACCAGCTCGTGGTGGGAGGAGATGGGGAAGAGGGAGGACTAAGAATGGGCGACCTCGCCATTACAGGAAGATTGCTCAGTGACTAGATTTAGAGATAGACTCTGTGATTGTAAATCAATACTATTTCAAGTACCTGGTTGGTATTAATGGAGTTGTTTATCCTTCTGGTTTTTCTACCCAGGCTGGGTTTTATTTGGTTTTTTTGGAAGAGCTGTGGGTGAGGGAGGAATGTCTCTTCTATGGGAAAATGGATGCTTTTGAAGCAAAAGAAAGTTCAAAGATGATGTTTGGTGAACAGTGATTTAAAAACAACAAAAAAATTACTCTCTTTATGTGATTATGAATATTCAGCCCTGTGCCAAAAGTTGAAGGACTGCTCATTTCAAGCTCTTAACTTGCCTGAATTGATGGCTTCAGGATAAGTCGTGCATACTTTGATACAATTCCTCTTGGCCATTCACTAAACATTTGTTACTGTGAGCCAAAATGTTTGTCAACTAGTGGAACTGACTGAGCACCTGCTAAAATTGAGTGTTAGACTCAATCAAACCTAGTTTGACTGGAATCAGGGGTAAGAACTAGGCTTTTGGTGTATGTGATGTGGGTAAAGGAAATGGAGAAGAAACAAAGCCCGAGTTGTAAGTTGTATTAAAAAAAAAAATTACTTAATTCCCATAGAAAGCCTGATGTATCCTCACATTGGTTTGAATGGAAGTTCAGGCAAACAAAGGGCTGGATTTGCTGCTATTCCGTAATTTGTACAGCTCTTCAGGCCACTGGTAGAGTGGTAATGGGGATTTTCTGACTGAGGCAGTAGGGCTAGTGCAGGACTGCATTGTAAAGGCTTGGAGAAGGGGGCCTTAAGGGTTTGATCGGGCCCAGCGTGCCTGTCAAGTTGGAAACCTCTTAGGCCTTTTAGCAACCCTACAAAATAACACCTCCCTGTTAGACTGGGATGTGTGGGGGCCCTTTCAGGTAATGAGCTCAAGTGAGATGATACAGCTGCCCCACATTGTTCCTGACTTCAGTTATCTAACTTAGGTTATAGCCCTATATATTAAATGGAAAAAGATAGGTGCCTTCAGAGGATAATTCAGTATATGTAAGTGAGATAAGTTAAAGCAATGTCCTCATTTTCAAAGGTATCAAGTATCCTCCAGCCCTGCAGCTTCAGCTGAGAGCTTTGGGCATTCTGCAGATCAGGCCCTGGCATCTCTGGTGGATGTTTGGGATCGTATAACACTTTTAAAAATCTTTCTCATATGTCTATTGCCTGAGTGTGGTATTTGTGTGGAGCTCCGCTTTGTTGGCCAGTGCTCCGCGAGGTGGCTAGTTACTGAAGTCCATGGAAGAGGTCAGCTTTTCTTTTTATTTTTTACAGAGATTGAAATCACTGTATGATGACTTGGGAGGGAAATCCAACAGAATGTTTCTTTAGTATTTATTCAAGTAAAACTAATATGGGCAGGAGAACTAGATTGAAATAAGAAGATTGTTTTGCTAATTGAAAAGAAAATTCACTCTGGGATATATTTATTTTTTTAAAAAAAACATAATTCTGCCAATAAGCTGAAGCTCTCCATTATTTAGAAAGTTATGACTGTTTAGTAACGTGAATTTGTCCCACGTGAGATTGTTCGTGCTCTGAGATCTACACAAGCAGTTTAATGCCTTTGTATTATGTACCAGAACTAAAACTTTATTTTGCTTTTGTAGTTGCAGAAAGATACAGGACATATTGTAATGCATAGTCACCTTCATCTGAGCATTATTTTAGAAAACGTTTTACGGTTTGTTTTAATGATCTGAATGATGTATTTTACCTAACTTTTTGGTTGTTCAGCTATGTTTCATTCACAGTTTCGGATTTTAGCTTATTGGGCAACTGAAGGGTCTAATGTATTATATGTTGTGCCATCAGTTTTATGTATCAATTTTAAATCTCAGTTCCAATGTTCATTTCAGTATCTTCCTAATTTTTCATTGAAAATCATTCATAATTGAAGAGAAAAGTAGAAGGTAGAAGGAGTTCACTTATGATGTTTCTGATATCCTAGTTTATGCAGAATATATCCTACTCCATATTTATCCAACTGGAATTCATGAGACTTTATAGAAGTAGTTACTTCTTGATAAAAGTGGTAGTATCCAAGACCTCTGTTAACACACCAATTGCTCGTGAGCACAAGCAGGAAATGAAGGTCTGTACCTTAACAGGTATCCACTTCCCTATCATGGCAAGTTATACAGACACGATGTCTGCATTTATTTCAGGCTGTAACATGACATACATCATAGTGCCTAGTGGAGACTACCTCAACAAAACCTCCATCAATAGCATTAAACTTGGCGTCTCTGGTGACCCCATCTCTGCCAGGAGCCAGGCAGGCTCCCAGGGGTGCCTGGTGCTTCACCCATGGAATTAATAATTTGTAAATACAAAAAACCTCTGTGATCTTGTCACTTGCTTCCCTTGTGAAGGAAGGGATGCATGTGCCACTTTGATACCTGATCCAGTGTCAGTGGAAATCACTGCCTGCTTTCTGCAAACAAGTCTGTGATTGCTTATAGAAAACCGTGGTTTGTGGAGTCTGAGCAGATTTCTGAACAGCTCTCAGTTTTGGTGCATATTGAGGGAGAATCACTCGTCACTAAACGAGCTTGAATTACATTCATGTATTCCACACTCATTTGTAATACCCCTTTAAGTACATATGCATAGGTGGGATGAGGGTATAATATGTCAATTGTTTGTATGTTTGTAGAGTATGGAAGTATTTTTGAAAGCAGAGAAGTGTATCCTTTTTTTTCATGAAATCTTGTCAGCTCAGCTCTGAGCTACAGCCCTATCCTTAACCCTGTGGCCTCTGGCTTTTGAAATAAGATGTTATTAAGTATCCAGGCTCTGCTGGAGTAAGAGAACTGGGAGGGAAATCAGAAGAGGAGACAGGTAGTTGCTGAATTCTGAGTGCCGTGAAAGGATTTCCTGGAGCTGCTGAAGTGGCTGGTTTTGCATAATCATATTTTAAAAGTAAGCACCATGATTATGCAAATCCTTGAACTCTGGTAGACTACAAGCAACTAGTAACCAATCTGAATTCAAGTACTCACATAGTTCACTAGTACTGAGGAGTAACCATGGGACGTAACAAAAATACTCTTCTCCGCTAATGATGTGATCTGCCAAGCTGGGGATGGTGCTCTTGTAAACAGCTGCTTACGTGGCATCTCTGTGCTCTGCTTGCTGTAGAGTTCAACCTGAGTACAAAAACTCATACCCTCTACAAGTAGAGGAATTATACACAGCAAAACATACGTGTAATGCATGTACTATGTGAGTAAGTTTGTATATGTGCAGGGCAAGAGCAGGAGGGGAGGTGGTGGTGAGGGATTTGGTTGTGACTCCCCACCTGTCTGCTTTGCACCAGTCCATCCATGGCCCTGAGTCAGGCATCTTCTAAGTCTCCCTGATTCTCACAGCGAGTCTCCATCTGTGCTAGGGAGCACTTACACTGGGAGAGGTTGCGTGGTGCTGCAAGAGCTTTAATTTCAGATTTAATTTCCCTTTGCTCCTGTGCAGCGGCTCCTGGAAAGCCAGGCTCAGCCCATTGCCAGTGCTGTTGGCCAGTTTGGATCCTTAGGGAGAAGTTGTCCATAAATTGTTAGTGGTGTTTTCAGAAGTGTACACTGTGTGAGTGTATATAAATAATTTGTTTCTTCATTTGTGTAATTTAGAGTGTGATTCTGTTCCATTGCTGTCATTGATTCCTAAAGGAATTATAAATCCTTGTTTTAATGAAAAGACAATTTGAAAGAACAAGTCATTAGATAGAACAGATCAAAAAGTTTAAATGGTCTTTTTCAAACTTCTGCCACTTTTCTTTTGAAATTCTTCAAATGACAGCATCACCAGCAATTTCTGCATCACGTTCTGAGTTCACAAAGCTCAGAACGATTCACAAGTCAGTGCAGTTGTTGATACCTACCTTGCAGTTAGAGCATGCTGATTTGCATATTCTAAAGAGCTTTCCTTAAAGGCAGTATTAAAATGAGAAACCACAGGGATGCTATCCTGTCTGTACCCTCTAATAAACCATACTTTTACCTGCCCTGTGTGGTGTTAGTATGAGATACAGTTGTGGAATTCACTTGCTGTTAAGCACATGAAGTCATTTTCTTGGGGATTACTTTTAAATGTCAGGATGTAGAATAACTCCGTTGTTGACTTCCTTCAGTTAAGCAAGATTGTCACAGCTAGCTGGGCAGCTGTCCTTCCCAGTGACGTGTCCTGTATGTTGTCCCCAAGCGTACCCATCTGGAAGCGGTCTCCAGTGTTCTCTGGGAGCCCGCAGAAAAGCAGAGCTGTGCAATATCCACTGGATGGATATTCCCTCCACTTTCCAACATGAGTTTACGGGGCATTTTACTAACAGAAGGCAAAGGTGGAACTGAGCCACTGACTGTAGCTAGCTATGTATAACTTTCAAGTCATTTTGTCAGGGTTGTAATCAGAGTATCTTATAAATACAGGCATTCATAGCTTTAGATGAGATTCCTTCATAGGTTGAATAATTTTATTTTCTCCCACACAGCTTTTTTCTTTCTCCTGTACCTGCATCACCACTCCTTCTGGACCCTACTGTGGTGTCTCTGAAATTGCAATCATTTCCCATTCATTAATCACTAGTTTAATGTTTAGCATTTGCAACCATGTCATCAGCTGAATTTACCATTGGCCCGTGAGGAAGTATCAGTGTCTGGGTGATCTGAGTCTGTAACCTGTTCTCCTGCCCCCTTGGGATTTGTATGAATCTAGCAATCATCTCTGGTGCTGAGGCTAATGTTTTCATGCCCAGACTGGAGGAAAATTAATGCAGATGATATTCAGAAATAGACTGCTGACTAGACCTTGAAACACAGGCGAAATAAGGCCTGGAGTGCTCTCCACGCCTGAGGGGGAAGATCCCCCAAGAGGAGAGATACATGTACCAAGCACCTCATAGTGAAGCAAGTTTAAAAAGAGCCTCCATCTATGTGTAAGTAAATGCAGCATTTTCCTGTAGTGCTGAGGAAGCCTCTCTCAAAAGAGGCTTTTTTTGGCCAGGCAGCAGCAGACAGTATGTTCTGGAGGGTGGCTGTGGACGGTTTCCTTTTTCTTACACAAGACTCTGAAAAGTTAAAACATCCCATAGTGAAATATTGCTGAGAAGTGGGTGGGAAAGGCTTCCTTTATTACATTTTTACCATCTAAGCAAAGAAAACATCTTCAAGGAGAATCAGCGAATGCACTGGATACCTGCAGTCCTAGTTTTCCTACCACTTGATTTAATTTGAAACCACCAGCACTTTGAAGCTGTTAAACATCAAAATTCTGATAACTAAAGACTGCTGTTTTTCCACCAGTCTGAAAAGATTAAAAAGATGTTGAGAGGAAAACATCTCTCATGACAGTGGGTGCACAATCAAAGTTTCTAAGTAGGGCAGCCTGAGGAACAGCCAACGCTTTTTAACAGTTATGGGAAAGTGTATGTTGTTTGATGTTCCTATCTGATATTTTCCTGTCTAGGTCTTTTGTAATATCAGAATGTCTGGTTATGCTTAAAGAAGACTTAATAAATGTTTTGCACACTCAGCACACACTACACACATAAAAGGTAAAAGTATGAAAACTTCTAAGTCATCCAAGCAACAAACAAAGGGTAGGGGGTTCTCCCACTGACTTTTCCAGTTTGATCTTAAGCAGTTTATTTAATCTCTGGTTTTCCTCTCTACAAAATAGTTCTATATTTTTCTTGTGCATTTTAAGGATGTCTTTTCAAATGGCAAGCACTGACTGTTTTTCTGTTCTTGGTATAGCATATATTTTGCATGCCTTGCATAAGGACCATTGCTACAAAAAAACAAGGTCCATGCAGGGTTTATAGTTTTTTGACCTCAGAGCTGCTCCGTGCTGCCCTGGTGTGTGACCTATTGGCTGTGCACACAGCTCTTGGGAAGATTTTTGCTGGTGTCTGGCCGTAATTCTGGAGGAGAAATGCAGTTTTTAAAGTAGTATATGGCTTTTTAAAAAGCTTTTGGTGGACAGGAAGTATGCGTGGTAACAATTCTAATTATGGCCCTTGGTATTCAGTATAAATATCCAATTTACTGTTATTTAGATTAATTTTCATTCATATATACCAAGCCATTGGCTGAAGGCTGTTTTATAAGGACAGATCATACTAGTTAAGTTGCAGATAGAAACACGTGTCGTTTACAAAGATTTTGTAAAGCTCTTTCAGAATTGTTTCTGTTTAGCCCACCCAATATACACGAAAATTGTCAAAATCCTGATTTTAGAAGTGCATGAGTTTAATCTGAAATGGCTAAATGTAGTGTATTTTATAACGTATGTATCTTCTTATTGACCTATGTGCCTGTTATCCTTGAAGCTAAACTCACTGAATTGTGGTCAAGTCATAGGTCCAATTAGAAGAACCACTGAACATATGCAATAAATTCAGCTTGAAAGGCCACATGCACAATCTGCCTTGGGTCGGAAAGCCAAGAGATGCTGTGACCAAACAAGATCCGCAGGGAAGCTGTTCAAAATTGTAGCCCTTTGTTCCCAACAGCAAAGCTGCCCCTTTCTCCTTGTTTACTGCCAAATACAAATGAGCAAACAAAGCTGGTGCACTTTTAAAACAAGTCAATTTGAAGGAAGACGAGAAAAAACAAATGCAAGCATGAGAAAGGGCCTTGATGTTGAAATGGGAGCGGCGATTAAAGGGGAGATACGGGAGGAGTGATTGGGGCAGCTGACCTAGAAGTTCAGTTTTATTTCGACTGTAACTAGCTGCTGGGAGATGAACCACTCGTTCTGAGGAGCTCCTTATTAACCCGCCAGCTTTTGCCCAGGCTGAGTCAGTAGATAAAACCCGGGAGGAGAGGGAGCAGAATAAGGATAAAGCCAGCAAAAATTCAGTCTCTGCTGGGGACTGGGCTCCAAACCCTGCTGAGTTCAGGGAGGCCTGTGGATGCTTTCAGTCCAGTGCAGATAGGCTCTATGAGCAGTAAAGGTGATGTATGGCTGATAAGATGGCTAAGGGGGGATGTCTGTCTTCCCTGCGAGCATCAGCCGTACTGCAAGCAAGCAAATACAGCGCTGCCTGCAGGGCTGCTGCTCTCTGATTGCATTGCTGCTGTGGGACTGCAGTTGTCCTTGTGAACCCCTCCTCCCCAGACAGAGATGCTGGCTTGTTAGGGGGAGAAATTCAGGCATCAAAGTAGGCAAAAAGATAAAAACCCTCTAGCTTTATTTAGCAGGGTGAGAAATTTAATTGGTTGGAGGACATCCAGGAGATTGCATCTGATTAAGTCCTTGAAGAGATGAGATCTCTTATCCGTTACCTGGTTGCATGAATTTATACCGTGGATATGTAGCCTAGTGCTTTGTCAAGGTCCACGTACAAAGAGGTAACCACAAATTAATCAGGGTTTGTCAGTTTTAAGATATTTCTGGTACAAAGTTGAGCAATTCATTTATGCCTACAAAATAGCAATTGTTCCCTAAAATAGTCTGCTACCCAAAATATTTTTTTTAAATTCTATTTTTTTTTTATTTTTAATAAGTTTACGGCTGAAAACAAAATTCAGCTTCACGTCTTTCTGTGTGTTGCTTTTTCACTTGCAGTAAAATTTTCTCACATTTTCTTGACAAGTCAGAATATCTGTCCTAGTTTTCATAAGACATGCTCCCTGTGCCTGCTTGCCTTGTTTCCTAGAAAATAGTTGTCTGAAAGAGTTGCCCGAAAAAGGGGCAAAGGTAATATCTCAAAAGGAAAATAAAGTCACAGATTATATTCATATTCAAACTAAAAAATATCTTAAGGAAAGATTGAGGAAATATACAAAGAGAAAAAATAAAAGGGGGGGGGGGGGGAGCAGAGGGAGATCTTGCAAAGCTAGCCAGCAAAAGCCCCGCCAGAGCTTTTGGAGGCTTCTGACTGGAACTTTGTCTTCCTGTGGGTTCAGTTTGTCTGTTTGTTATTCAAAACAGTGTTTTTATTATTTTTTTAGAAACATGCATGTTAACTAGGGGCAGTTGATTTTGTTAGTATCAGCTATTTTATGCATTTATTGTTCAGATGAATATTCAGTCCTTTGCCTCTTGGATAGTTTGTTCATGCAAACATAAATTGAATACATGAAGTGCTATTAACATGAGTTGCCTGGAATCAGTTTTATTTCACGGGTAGCCGGTTACTGTGATTCAATAAATGTGATTGTCTATAGTTCTTATATTTGGCAGTTACAGATTAGAGCTGCATAGCTTTAGGGAGGATTTCCTAGCAGTACAGTTTAGGTTTAATATGTAGCAACCTTGTTTTGAATAGACCTTGCTGTTTGATGAAGAGACATTAACGGCTGCTCAGGGGAAGAGTGGTGGCAAGAGAGGACAAGGTCAGAGGTAACTCGGAGGGAGTGTATTAACCAGCCTCAGAATGACAACATGCACTTTTTGCAAATGGCAGAAGAACCAGAATGTTTAATAGCGGAACAGTGATGATAACGCTGGATTTCAGACTTCCTTCTGTAATGAGAAGAGGGCAGTTATATTTTGTGGGAGACCCTGTTGATGGCTGTCCTGGCACTGCATAATAACAGTGCAGTGAAGTCAGTGGAGGAAAGCTGGTCCTTCAGCCTTGTGGTGGTAACATACTGCTAGTATTTTAGAGAATATTTTTCTTCCATTGTGATGTATTACAAACATTAAGATTTCACTTAAAAAGATGCTGCATGTCTTCTAAGTCTAGTTACATTGTACTCGGAATGACTTTTAAAAACGTGACCCATGGGCCATGGCATTGTTGCCTTTCCTGAATGATGCTGCCAAATGCAATGGGAGAGCACGTGGGAGGGAGTCAAACCGCTTGTAGCGTAGCCCTCAAAATGAGGGAAACTCACCTATCTCATCAGAAAGAGGGAATTAAATAAATCTTTCCCTCCAGAGAATGAAGTTCCTTTGCATTAGATCGAGGAAGGGTTCTCTTTGCTTTGATTTTAAAAACCTCTAGCTGCAAAAGATGTATTAGCTGTTGCAATTGAAATGCATAGGGAAAAATGATGCTATGTGCCAGCCGCAGATTTCAGTTTTCAGAAAGCAAAATATTTTGCAACTAGATAGGCTGATCGGCTTTATGTGTTGAGCTGATGGGAAAGAAAAACTTCGGGTAGCTTCAGGTTTTGAAATCATTATTTAATTTTTACTTCTGCTTTCAGCCAGAAAAACAGACAATAAAAAGGTGCACCGTTGTTTCTCAGAGCTCACAAATGACTAAGCAGACTGCATGATATCTTTGCTTCTGCTGTCATGGGTCTGGTTAGTCAAAAGTGCTAAATATTCTGGCACTAATCCAGCAAAGTACTTAAGTGTGCACTTAAGTTTAAGCCTATTTGTAATTCAGTTGAGTACAGAGGGAGCACTGTGTGCTTAAAGCTGAGTCCAGTCTTAAGTGATGTGTTGAATGGGGGCCATGGTGCTTACCCCATCCAAAGAGGGTGAGTTTTTAGAAAACAAGGTCCATCCTGAAATGCTATCAGTTACCCCAGCTCTGTGCAAACAAGGTTGGGTGCGAGCACCTGTGAGCTGCAGAAGACATCATTTACCTTGAATAGTAGATTGAAATATTTGGGATTCTGATTAACTCCAAAATTTGGCATTTCAAAGACATTATTTTCTTCATAGGTGCTTTTTTTTCAAACCAGTGTTATCAATATTTGTACATCAGTAAACAATGGTGAAACACTGCTAGCGAGAAAACCTTGAAGATGAGAACAATAAGTCCATTAAATAAGGCAAGGAAAGCCACCTAGCACCAAGTCACAGCTGATAATTGTACTTATATTATTGATTTAATCATGCTTATTAAACAGCTAATTAACTCATTATATGGCTAGTGTTACAGCGATACTAATCCAATATGTAAAGTGTAAGTATATACATTCTCCTTTGGTCAGTTATTTGTATGCCACGGACAAATGTAAATTTGGAACATACTGGCCAAAGCCTAGCAAATTCAGCCCAATTTTTCCAGATAAGAGTTTCTTAATTTGAAAAATAGAGTTTAATATGCTTAAACTCACAAATTTGATTTAAGCTCAACAAAGTAGTAACATTATTTAAGTCAATAACAAGATGAACACATTCGGGGGGGGGGGGGCAAAAAACAAAACCAAAAACAAATAACCCATAAAATGTTGATTTAAATTTTGAAAATGAAAAAAAAAAAATTATCACTTGAAAGCTTTGTTTCGGTGTGTTGAACCAAAGGATTTCATTTTACACTTTTTGTTTTGAAATTTCTTTACAAGTGTTTTGGAAAGCTGAAAATTCTGTTTACAATGTGTCATTTATATTCAGCAATGGATTACTAAAATAATTTCTGTGTGATCTGGTGGGTTTTTCCCAGATTTTTTTTTTTTGTTGCTGTGAGCAAAGGGAGCCATTTCAATCACTGACACTGCTCTCTTTGTGACAGCCCTCCAAATACATCATGACCCTATAGCAAATTCAGTCTTGTGAAAACTATTAAGGATCAGCTTACCCTAAGACTGCAAGTGAAATGAAATACAAGCCCAGGGTGATGGCAGTTAAGCATGTACTGTCATTCTTGCCACATCTGTGATTCTGGAGACTCAAATAAGCAGTAATATAGTTAAGTACCTGTGTTACTCAAATAAGCATGTTCTTTGTGATGTTGCACAAGTGTGTCTCATCTTGTAAAGTGGAGTAAGTTAATTTACTAAAGTGTTTTCCTAAATCCAGGAGTGAAACACGAACATCTCCATTATCATTAATAATGATAGCATTTCATGCTGTCTGCTTGTTTAGTGATTCTATTCCATTCAGTGTTTGCAATGGTATTAATACTAATTGCAAGTCGCTAAAAGCTGGGCTGCCTGCTGAACTGGGAGTGAATTATGCACTTGGAGGTTCGAGGCCCTCCATGTTCCCATCCCCTGCAGGGAAAGGCTTTGTATGGAGGTGGCTGTCAGGGTGAGGCCCAGTGCTAGAGAAGCGCATCCGTTCTGTAGGCATGTTGATTTACACATGTGCGTTTCCTTTTTCAAGAGAATAGACAATTTTTTGATGTTTTGAAACCTTTTAAAAACTAGTTTAGGTCAATGGATTCAAACCTAAGATTGCTAAGAAGACTATTTAAAATCACAGCTATTATCTATTTTAATTTCCTCTGCTGGAGAGTACCCCAAAACATTCATTATGTGGAGGGTATAATCTCTGAACAAATGACATGGTGGAATTAATGAACAATTAACTATGATCATATGTTATAAACAGAGCTGATTAGAATCCACACATGCCTGGGTTTTAGACAGACTCTTTTGATTCAGCTTCGTGTTGCTGAGGTAGGACCATGCAGTTCTCATTTCTTATTCATTGTGTGAGCATAACATCATTTCCTCTGAGGTAAGGCTACATCTCTTAGTTTTCATGGCAACCAGACAAAGAATTCATCTATTCTTCAACTTCTGTGTGTGGGGAGGGTAGGGGTGGGGAAAATAAGAATTTTTCCTGGTAATTTTCCTCTTATCCATTTAGCTAGTATGCTTATGTTACAGACTTTCTCTCATATCCTGGAGACTATTCTCCAGTATCCCATGTGGTGATTAAATCGGAGAGAATATTGTAAAGCTGGAAGAAAGGGAATATCTGTCCCCAGTAGCTGCGGCTGCATGGTGGTGTATGCAGTGTGGAATGCAGTTAGTGTGCTGTGCAATTTACTGTCTTCATTAAATCAGGCAAGCGTCAGGTGAACCATAGAAATTCCATCTGCATTCGCAGTGGGCTCCATGCATACTACTTACACTTTTCCTATTGCTTTATTTAGCTTCCACAAGTATGTGTTTAATAAATGAAAGCCATTATAAATTATGATGATTCTTTCAAAACAATAACCTCAGATACTGTGCTCAAGAATATTTTCAACCTTAAAGGGAAAATGCTTCTGTCATTTTAAAATAGAAGCAGGCCCTGAGCTCTCCTAATGTCACTGGGGACAGGCGAGGATTTGCTTCAGAAGCTGCAGTGCAGCACCAGGCAATGACTGGACATACAGCTTGATGATTTTGCATCACACAAAAGCACTAGCTTCCCTCTTATCGCCTCAATGCTCTGATCATCCTGAAAAGTGAGACAAAAGAAATGGTCCACTATATACTGACCTTCATTGTAACAGCAGAAACCTTTCATTATTTTGTCGTGTTACTTGCTACCCTCAAGGGCAGTGCATTTGAAACTAGGAAAATTCATTTGCAGAAAGCAAGCATGTAAAATTCCCGTTGCATAAGGAAAGGTGGAGTTTTACACGTGTACTCTGTGTGTGTGTTTGTGCTTCTCAAGATACGTATACTTGAGAGATGCTTAAGCAGTAACTTACAGAACAGCTCTTCAGTCGGAGACAATTATGTCTGAATAATTTGTTTTGAAATGATAAAAAGTTGTTCCTGAAGTAGGAACAACTCAATCAGATACAACACTGTAAGTGGAGAAATGGTTTGTTTGAAAGATATATTCAAATGGTACTTTTGATATTCCTAGCATGCTTATCGAGCGTTCCCTGCCAGTAGCATTCTATGCTGGTAGGGACTATGTACCCTAACTGTTAAACAATAAATAATTGGTCTGGAGGGTTTTTAGCAAAATCCTCAGAATTCCAAGGTTATTCATGATGTCAAATGTTGGTGTAATAATTTTGCTTGTAGGATCGTTATCTGACTCTCATGCGTTCTTATTTTGCATTACTAGCTACTTTGAGTAGTGCCCAGGTACAAATGGAAATAAATAAAAGTTAGGAAGATAAATCCACAGCTTTTTCTGGTAGGACTTGTTCAATTATCAAAAAAGTGTATTTTGCTCTTAGTATGTTCCATTTTAAACCATGATTTATCCCGTTATCCGTGCCCTAATACTGATAGCCTGAGATACAAATTATGAGACTATGCTTGCCTTTTGATAAAAATGCTTTTAACTAAGAATCTGAAAGTGTTTTTTAAATTATTAGGTACTAAAGGCTTTGGCCTCTCTCCTCTTTACAAGGTAAATGTGGAGTCTGTGAAATCTCTCTGCACTTTGCATAGGTATTCAGCATTTATAGGACTGTAGATGCAGTGGCTTTGACCAAAGGCTAGCAAACGGGCCAAAGCAGCCCTGGGGGACCGTGTTCCTGTGTGAAGGTCACAGAGCACAGTCCCCAGCTGGACCTCACGAAGGGAAGACCCCAGGAGCCTGGCTGGAGGTCATGATGCTCTGGCTGCAGAGAGCTAGTCATGTTTTGTTCACTGTGTTCAAGCGGATGGGAGAAACTGTAGCAGGTTTTGCGTGAAGGTGCCGGGGAGTGCAAGAGTATACATGCAGTAGGTAGCAGACTTTGTCCTTTTTTGTGCCTTCAGCTTTCCACGGACTGAGCCCCGAAGAGGAGAGCAGCTCCCTGGGACTGGAATATCCCCTCCCACCTGTTTCGTTTTAGAGCCGCTTGGCTCTGTTGGCTGCCCTGCCTTGAGCAGAGCTACAGTTTCTTATAGCAGTTGTAGATGTGACAACTTGCTATTAGAAAAGATTTGCTATTTTTGGTGTGAGAGTGAGGGAGGTATTCGTTCTTCTGTCTCACAGTATCAGGGAGTTTGAAAGCAGCAAGATTTGAAAGTTTAATGTTCAAGAAGGTAACGCTTGTTCCAGTTGGTGGATGGAGTCCATGTAAGCAAAGGCAAGGGTTCAACTCTGCAGGGAATTGGGAGTTGCTGTTTCAATGGGATTAAAATGGAAATCTTTCCTAGAGGAAGATTCCTTCTCCTTTAGAAATGTCTGTTACAAACTGATCACTAGGGAGAGACCCTTCTGCTGGCTCTTCACGAGGCGGCTCCAGAAACAATATAGTTTTATCAGACCATTGCTCCTTACAAGCTAGTTATAGCAGCTTTCCCATAGCCCTGTATTGCTATAATTAGGACACTGCTGTCCTAATGCACATGTTCTGCTTCCAGGATCTAAACAACTCTCTCTTCAGGGCTTTTCATTGTTCACTGTGGACACACCAGGCTGTTCAAAGCTGATGTGACTGTCCTTGATCCAGTTCTGCATGAAGTCGGGAATATGCTCTTTGACTTACCAGCCAAAGTAACATGCAAGGTTTTACAACTGAACTAAATCTCCTGCATCAGCTGAAAGAGTGTCTTCCTTCAGATGTAAATTTTTAATTCTAAGGGATAAATGGTATAGGCAGTAGTTGAAGTAAAATGCCTGCAGAGGACATGTAGTATTCTTTTCCAGGATAAAATTAATAAAAATTGTGGCTTGATATGTTTTGCTTTTTGCAAGAAGCTTTTCCAGATAGAGAGTGGATGTCTGGAGACCAAACCAAGAAAGCGTTGATCAATGCAGCTGAAAGAAACCTGCAACATTAGTTCCTCAGACAGCAATGCAATTGCTTAATAACTGGTGGCATTGATTATTGAGGAAATGAATACTGTGTGCTAAAAAATGAGAATATAGATTGATTTACAAAGTGGCTCATCTCTCTTCTGGCTTTCAGCGAATATCTGTAACTACACTGTGAGCTACAACGTGTTGTTGACCCTGGAGAAGCAACAGGGCATTAAGATGGATGAAAAGTCTGAGACCTAGTTGTAGTCTCAGTGTGATCTTGGAGTGTGGCGCGGTGTTTCTTGGACTACAGTCTGTTTAAACTCATTGAGCCACTTGTCACTGAAAACTGCAGGGCTTGACTCCTCTTTTTCCTCCATCTCACCACCCCCAGCATTTGCGTGTTAGTATTGCAGATATTCAGCTCGCCTTTGGAGGGACAGCAGTGGTTTGGGGGCACAGCAGTGCTGGCCTGGTGGGAATTGGAGGTGGGTGGGAGAGGCAAAGAAGAGTGCATGAGCACCCTTTTTTTGGCTCCTAGCTTAACTTCAAGATTAAAATGCACTGTCAGCATTTTTATGGCTTTGGTTCTTTCTGTTGAATAAAAGCAGAACCATCTTTCAGCCTCTAACACTGAGCTGGATCGCAGATTGTGCTGTAGGCCTTTGTAGTTCCAGTTGTAAAAGTGTAAGGTAAAAAGAATACATTTTCAAAACATGTTCTCAGTGCCTTTGTTTAGCCTACAGATGGTGTGGGGTTTTTTTTGTTACTAAGTTGTCATCTCTACAACATCTCCAGTTTCTCAATAGCCTTACCCACTATCAGGACAATATTTGCCAATTAAAAAATGGTGCCTGGCATGTACTCAGTTGTTTTACTGATGGTAACAGATAAAATCCTGGAAGAACGAACCATCTTTTTGTCCTCTTGTAACTGTGTGAGTGACCAACGTGGCTTCAGTTTGATTAGGAGCATGAGTGAAACCTCCGTGAGCTCAGTTCAGGCTCTGCTTTCTCCCCATTGCCATTACAAACTCAAATTGCTACCTGTGCTGGTAGGAAACATCCAACTGCAAAAGCTCCTTTTGTTCCCAGCCTGTCACCTGGCTTATCTTTTCCTGCAATTATAAGGAAACAGAAGGAAAACATTGCTGAGCCCAATTCCCAGAACTTTATGATTTGGCAGTGATTTGCTTTTAGCTTTAGGGTCCACTGCTGTTCTCTTGTTTCTGTGCTGTGGTGGATTATGCAGGTGTCAGAACTTTAAAGCCCAGTTATCTTTGTTTCCACAAACTTGATTGCAATTTTGGTCCCAGAAGTGACTGTGAAAAAGCAAAACAGTCTGAGTTTTGAAAATCTGACCCTAAAAGGTATGTTGCTGTTAAATCTCTGAGCTTTAACGTTAAAATATTTTCATTTTCTCTTAAGAAGAAACTGAAAAAGGCTGGTTGATCAAGCTTTCACAATGGTATGCTTTTGCTGCACATGAAGCATGAGTCACAGCATCAGTAACATTAAAAGCGTTTGCTAAGGTACAAACAATATGCCGGGGAGGAAGCAAAGGCAGGTGCGATACATGTGTTGACTGACTATACGGTGAATGCTTACTAATCAAGAGGTTTAAGTTCATGAGAAAGCTACAAACTGTAGATGTAACTGGTCTCCCAGTGTTACAGACATGCAGTAGGGCTGAGGACCACAACCTAGAATCTTTAGACTTGATCCTTTGTGGAAAATAAAGTGCATGCTACCAGAGACTGACTTTTACCAATACTTTCTGCTTTCCTCCATCACACTGAACATATGTTGGTTTACTTTCTATGTAACATTTGGCCATATGTTGAACAAGTCCTCTAGGAATGACTTGCCAAGTGCCAAAAAATGCTGTGCTGTGGCAAATTGACAGGTAGACTAATGCTACTATCTTTTAATGATGTTTTAACATAAGCAGAGATTTGAATGTGTCTGAAAATATATTCAGAAGGGGAGGGACTGAGGTTTCTTAACTGTGATACAAGAAAATAAGTAACTATGAGCAGTGGCTTAAAAATCCACCACCAGCACCAGGGTAATTTTTATTAAAGCAGAGGAGAGTTTAGACTTAATTTCTTTTTACGTTGTGGTTTATGTGGTTATTTACCTGTTTGTGTTTGAAAAGAGTGTTGCAAGATTATGCTCTGTTAATGGTTACTCTCTCACCTCTTTTGATTCAGATGTAAATGGTTCCACTATATACAAAACGTCAAAGAAACAGACCCTAGGAAGCAGGTTTATCCCATTTAATGTTTCAAAGAGAAAGAGTTAAGAGCTTTCCATTTAAGCCTACCAGCAAGCATACACATGACAAAGAAGAATTAGAATAGCCAAACACAAAGATTTCTTGTCATTATTTAGAATCAATTGGAATGTGTGATTTCTTTGCAACCATATAACTTTATTTTGCTTATATAAAGAGTATGTTAGTTGCTTGCAGAAACTGCTCTCTGTAGGAAAAAGAATCAATACATTTCACTCCAGTTGCATCTTCTTTTGAGACTGAACATTAACATTTTTCCAAAGGAACAAGTGATTCCTGGGTTCCTCAAAGAAGAAAATTGTGTAGGCTGGGTTGGGTTTTCTTGCAGTATCATAAGGAAGCAACCTTCAAATGGAAACTTTTGCGTGTATATATAGTGAAGCAGTAAAATCAGACACGTTTTTGTGGGTGAGCAAATATAAACTCCTAAAGACTTCAGAAACTGAAAATGCAAGTGACAGAAATGAATCTGGAAGCCTTTCTGCCCTGCTCCTGATCTGGCCTGGGATCTTCTCAGTAATTATATAAGAGAATTATTTCTGGGTTTGCTTTGGTTTGTTAATTTATTCATTTTAGAGTGAAAGTGGAAGGTTTGAAATTGTTATGTTGTACTGAAGTCCTTGTATGGATAATGTGTTGTTTGTTGCCCGTGGCTTCTCAGGAGACTGAGCAGAAGGTAGAAAGAAGTAGCAGATCTTGGGGAGACCATTTTGGCTGCAGAACTGCTGTGGAATTCAGCACATCACCAGTGTAGTGGCTGTTTGTTGTGGTGGGGTTTTGTGTGTGTGTAGTTTTTTGTTTGTTTGGTTGGTTTTTTTAAACTGAATTAGTAGAACTTTTCTTTACAGGATTGAGTTTCACTTCTCTCTTTAATGTTATTGTAATGTATGGGATAAACCTGCAATATTCAGTTCTCAATGTTTCAGTAAGCACAGGAAATCTGAGGCAAACCATAACATTTATACTCCTTTTGAGGGTTAGCATTAGCCAGTTTTTTAAAACAGTAAATGTTTTTATACACAAATATAAATTGTGACTTATACGAGTTTACATGGTATGTACATGTTCACACACTTAAGTTACTGGGTATGCTGTATATTTATCACGAAGTACCAATGAAAAGACACAGCCGTAATAACATAAAGCCAGTATTAAATATTTTTCAACATTTGATTACATTTTCTAGCATTTCTTCTGCGGTACTTTCTGCCCTGATAAAATAGCTCGTCAACACCTTAGTAAACATCAACTGCAGCCTGCAGCTTTATTTTTCCATCATTAAACAATTGACAATGTGTTCAGTATCCCAGCCCAGCTGATCATGAGATAAAGTGTGACTAAAAAGTAGATCATCTGGTGGATGCTCCAGTGTTTGATACGACACAAAGGGGTCCTTTCTCCTCTCTAGCGTGCCCGTGCAGCTCCTACTGCAATCAGTGGGAGCTGTGCATGCCTTTTTGAGGCACGTTGCTGTATCTGAAGCACTCGCTCTGTTTCATCATTGAAATTAGCACAGCAATAGAGACATCCAAGCCAAGCACAGCCACCTCTCATCTATTTGTATATTCAGCTGTTTGCAGTGTTAGGTTTAGTGGCTGAGCTTCTCTCTTATGCTTTTGTGCCTTACATATAGTCCTATATAGCTGATGGAGGGCGATATTGGACACATCCATTAACTCTACCTAGAGTATTCCACGCAGAAGGATTTTCTTGTTTTCCTTTATGATGTGATCTAGTTTAGACAAACACCCTGCAAGTAAGGTTCACAACTGTTCATAAGCAATGAAATGTTTATTCATCCCAAGCCTATCCTGGAAGGGCGATCCCTTTGGGGACAGCACGTACTACAGTTGCCATGTCCAGGCAGTGCTGAAGCTGCTAGATGCGATATGCAACTAAGGAACTTGGTACTATTTCTGAATGCATGTGGGCATATGAGAAGGGAACTGAGCCCACCAGATCTCTTCCATACTTCTTTTGGGTGCAAAATTGCAGAGCTGAGATCAATTTGGACTAATGTCAGAGAGCTGAGACGCTTCCTTTGGAAAGCTCCTGCTGCCAAATGTTTTGTTGCTTTTTCATGGCTGTAGTTGCTTTACTTTATTTAACATTAATTATTCAAGCCCTGTGTATTTTCCAAAGGTGGCTTTTGACTGTGTTGCACCACGGGCCGTGGAGATGGAAGTGGTGTGTTACTTCGTTTGTCTTCGCCTCCGTGCTAAGGCAGGGCTGACCCCTGTTGGCCTCTCAGAGTTTAAATGTTTTTCTGTATCTTAGTGCCTGGAAGCTTAAGAGCTTTGCTTTTTCCTAGTACCTGACAAGGGACCAGAAACTTGTGGCTCACAGGCCAGATACAGCTGGAAGCTCTTATGTATGTCATGTTGTGGCTGTCCGGGCTGCCAAAGACATTTGGAAACACTCAGCCCTCTGCAAAGAGTCAGCTCCTCACATGTGTGTGGGAATTTGTTGCGACTCCTTTCCTAGCCATCCCTTTAGTAAAAAACTGTATGGGGACTGCATTTGTACAGTGTTTGTGCTGCTATCCTAGGATTGCCCATATGCCCAGAACTTGGACGTATCCACATAAAGCCTTCACTCAAGCTTTCTGGCTGCAGTGTAGACTATGAGTATATCTGCGTGGCTTTTTGTCTTGACAGACTCTTCTATTCCTAAGACCAATTGTGGAGTTAATGTGGAGAACCATGCTAGGAGCACAGCAGCATCTAAAGAGATGAGATGGCCTTTACAGCAGAGTTTAGTCAGGTCCAACCAGTTGGAATCAAAGGTGAAGATAGCACAGCTTTATTTGCAGAAGACTGCTCACCCTGCAAATTGCCAACTTATTGCAAGTATTGATATGAACTCAGTTTGGAAGTAGAAATCAGGGACAGTGTACTCAATTATGAAGCATTTAGACCTTTTTCTCTTAGTTGTCATTCTTTTTCATATGTACCTTCAGTATATTTTCCCCTTCCTCTGGCCTGAATTTTTTGTTCAGCATTATCTTTCCAGTACTTGATAGAAGTTGATCATAACTGGGAAAATTTCTTACTTAAATGTGTGAGCTGCTTACAAGCAGCTGTACCTTTACTGTACCTGTGCGTTCCTGGCTCGGTTCAGGTATGAACCAGTCCTTACAGAAACCAGTGGAGTTTTTTGCACTGACCTCAGTGGATGGTTCTCAATAGGGTCGTTGTGGACTACTGGAGCCTTAGCCTTCTGTTTGGAGCCACGAAAGGCAGCATGTGGTATTTGGCACGTACAACCTGGAAGTTGCTCCTTTGTTACA
This sequence comes from Phoenicopterus ruber ruber, assembly GCA_009819775.1. Lineage (NCBI taxonomy): Eukaryota > Metazoa > Chordata > Aves > Phoenicopteriformes > Phoenicopteridae > Phoenicopterus > Phoenicopterus ruber. The sequence continues at coordinate 7,853,875 of CM020221.1, forward strand.
TAGCACAAGGATGTAAAAAATCATTGACAAGATGGGGTTAAAGTTTTTACAAGCTGGAGCCTAAAGCGTACCCACACAGGTACACCTACATGGAGGTGCTGATGGCAGGAGGGCCAGCGGCAGTGTGTTTGACTCAAAAGCTTCAATTGCCAGTCAGACGTTCCATGCAAAAATTTTAAACGGTCTTTTTCTACAAAAGCTAACCTTTGGTGCACACGCATGTGAATTTCTAAATCAAACTGATTTGATCTACCTCATAACTGTAATTCTGGTATATTCTCTTTTCTTATAAAACAGCCTCTGATAGCACTGAAGTGAATAATTCTATATTTGGCAATTATTTATGAACTGCAGATCTCATAAACACAGCAGATGCATTTCCTGGATGGCAGCCATTAGTGCATCTGGGGACTTATTTACTAGTTATTGAAAATATTGGACTGGAAGGGAAAAAGAAAGGATGCTGCCACCTCTTTCTAATTTTCACCTAATTTCTGAGGTGCTCCACAGCATTCCTTCCCTGAGGTTTGTCACATTAGAAACATCCTTTGATATCTCTCAAATATTTAGGTGTCTTCCAAAATAATAGTCTTCTAGGATACATTGCAGGCCCTGCTTCTTAGAGATTTGTATCCAAAGCCATTTAGGACAGCACCCTCTTAATTTCTTTAAAGAAAAACAAGAAATCCTTGCAAAAGGTTCTTAAAAGGATTTTCTTACTATGCCATGCGTGACTAAACGGTGGAATGAATTTTTAGAGTAATTGAAAAGTGAAATTGGATATGTTGGGTGCCCAAAGATTTTCTGTGATCTACATAAACGTATAAACCTAGGACAATGAGGGGTGTCTCGTTCCCCGTGTGCGAAGGCCATCGAGAGGAGCAAAGCAGCAAACGGATGTCAAGTCTCTCTGCTGTTTCCGCCTTGGCTGCCTCGGTTGCAGCCGACTGTAGCGGTGCCAAGCGCGATGCTTTCCTGCGTGCTGTTAATACACCTGCTCTCTCGGGCTGGTGCAGGGGCTCCAGCTCATTTTACAGGCAGCAACAAATTACAGCTGCAGGTGAAATTTTGGGGAGAAAAAACCCCACAATTGATCTGGGATATAATGGAACCCTTGCTGCTTTTTGCTATTTTGCAAATGCAAGCATGCAAGAATTCCTGCTTTCAAAACTAAGTAGTAATATAATGAGGTGAAACACCTGTTTTACGCTAATCCTGAGGATTTCATATCCATTATCTCAATGACAAGACAGGGTGTATGTTACACAGTTTGTCTAGTTTTCTTTGTTTTGTTTTTGTCCAAAACTTCTCAGTGGTGTGGGGAGTATTTGATACTCTTTTCCATCCTTCCCATTGTCATTCCTCCTGTCTTCCATTCTTCTTTCTTTAATGCCTTTGTTTTGAGAAGAGGAGTTCCAGTTGTAATAAGGATAGGGCAAAAGGATGGCATTTGGTTTTGGTGGTTTGTTGTTTGTTTGTTTGTTTGTTTTTCCCTCCATGCTTGAGGAGAGATGATTTCAGGCCATTAAACATGCAACAAAGCATGCATATCTTTGGGCTTAATACTTCCTCTTGCTGAAATTTAGAGATTCAGTTTTAATATGGATTTAGTCTAGCGAAGAGCATGTTCTTTATGATACAGAGTATTTTGTTCAGTGTCTGTTAGAATTTCAAGTGTAAATCTTTAGGGCATTGGGATTGAATCCCTCTGATTTCCCCAGCAGGCAATGTCAGTGACAGGGTTTGCAGTATCCAATTCTGTTCATGGAATGTATTCTTCTGTAATGGAAAAGCAAATATCAAGGGTCATTTCTTTAGCTGTATATGATCTTATTCCCTCAACACACTTGCTGTACATTGTATTTTATATATAAAGTAAAACACTTAAAGACATACAGTAGAAGATATGCCAAGTCAAATGCTCATAGAAAAACACTTCTAATAGGCTTATGAGAATGTACCTATTTGAATGGTAGACTTTCACACTGGATATGTCATTGGCATTTTCCATATTGAGGTGAGACCAAAAGAAACAGTGCAGCAAGGGACTGAAAACTTAGAAGCACAATTTGATAACAATATTCCACTTGTGTGCTGATTGATTCTTGTCTTCATGATGGTTGGGAGCTTTAGTGTCATCACTACTTGAGTATTTTTGAAGACACTTTCGGCTTCATTTTGTTTTTAAAACAATATTTTATTTTAAATTTCTCTAATTGCTCTGTAAACAGCTTAATTACAAATATTTATTCCAGTAGTCATAATAGAGTTTGTCATTTCGAATATGAATTCGTTTCCAGTCTTCTAAAATGTCTTGGGGCATATTAATCTACAGTGTGGATGTGTGTGTCATTTTTGATAATTTTCCACTGCTATATCTTTCCAAGAAATATCTTAAAATTTCTAAAGGGCCATTAGGGTTTGATGCAAGATAGCAGACACAGCAGTAACATATAGCTCTTGGGTACATGGTTCTCTGTTATCTTTTGTGCAAGAAAACAGTGTTGAGATGCAACCTTTCAAAGCGAACCATGTTGCTAAAAATAAGTTAATTGTTTTTCCAAAAAATGGGTGGAAATGGGGTAAGAAAAAAGACCCGCTTTCTCTGCCAGTGGGTCTTTATGCATTTCTGGTAACGCTGCTTATGTATTGGCTTCCATGTGAGTCTTCAAGCTTGAGGAAGGAAGATAGAGAGGATAGTGCAGAATACATTACTAGACATTTTAAATAGCATACTGTATATAGTGTGTGCACCTTAGGGCATTTTGTAAGGTAGCAGTTTGCTGTTAAGACATATCCTTGTGTGCTGGCTGCGTGTCTGTCAAAACCAGGCTCTTTTCTTGTCGTATGAACTCTAGCCTTTCATTTCATCACAGTCTCAGAAGTTGAAGTCTCAAGTCCAGGTCTGCAAATACTCTGTAATGGAAATTTCTACTGATGGCTTCCTGCTGTTACCCAGAATTCATACTAAATCTGTAGATTAATGGCTCTCGCTCATCTGTGAACCATTAGAAGTCCATGGAGTATTTGCTGCTGGGGTGATCTTGCCCTCTTATTGCTGCTTTAAATGAAAATAAGTGGAAAATACATGATTTCTGTAATTGCTATAGAGCATGCTGGGTCACCCATAGAGAGCAAAGGAGTACCTGTGCAATAAAAAGGAGAAGAGTCAGCAAGGTTATTTCAAATGAGAGATTGCCATCATATGACCATGAGCTTGAAGGAGACAGATTGTGCAATCTGACTTCACCCACTGGGCAATCCCCATACATGCATTGTCCCCTGTGTGAGACGACAGACTTCAGTGACAACTACCTTCAGCCCCAGCTGCCTCCATGATCCTACTGAAACACACGGGCTCTGGAAATGCAGACCTGGCAGGACGAGCAGCTCCCTTGTAGAGCCTGGGGAAGCCGGGCTCCCAACCTACTGCGTGTGCTTAGTGCAGCAGATGGTATTGATCTTTCTCACCTGTGCTAGGGAGAGCAGGAGCTACAGGAGCACACATTGGTCAGCACATTTACTGAAATCTCTTGCTCCATAATGGCTCGTTTGAAGTCACTTGACTCAGTTGATGCTAGGCTTGAGCAGTCTCCCTCAGGTCAGTAGGTCCTACCTACAAATGTGGGTCACTTGGCAGCTATTCCTTACTGCCAGTGTCACTAGGGATAATGCCACATCGGTAAAATGGCTGCCATCAGCAGGACACCTGCACTGTCAGTTGTAATTAAAATCTTTGGCCCAAATAATCCCTTCCAGATTCAGACAACGAAGGGACTTTCCACGTTACCCCTGTCTGTGCTGAAGAGAATGTTAGCCCCCAGAAAGACACAGCTTCATCCCCCTGACTTGGCAAATGATTTTGGCTTGCAGCCCACGTGAACAGGGAGTAGCCTTGAGTCTGGAGAGAATCGGTTTAGACAAAGCAAGGCCTGTCAGGCCCCAGTGGGATAATCCTTGGACCCAGCAGTTTTCATTTTTGAATCAGGGAACTATACAGGGACTTTGGAGTGAGTCACCTTCCATCTGAAGAAGAAATGAACCAGATGGACACTGGGTACTCACCCAGTGATGCTGGTGGTGGTGGTTTCCACATGATGCCTGTTTGCATTGGATGATAATGGCAGGAGCAACGAGAGAATTGTGCATTAGTGGTGTGCACACAAGTAACCATGTCAGCCTCATATCTATCCATTTCTGGGGACTAAGAAAGGGAAGCTTCCTTGTGCCAGCTAGGCTTGGTTTTAAGTTAGGATTTTTTTTAATGTGTGTTTTGGGTTATTTTGGTTTGATTTTTTGGTTTGATTTTTTGGTTTGATTTTGTTTTAAACTCCAGTATAGACAACTTGGCCTTTAAAATGCTCCGACTGGTTGAACCGAGTTTTTCAGAGTTGTGGTCACAGCTTTAAATCACACAAAAAAAAAAAAAAAAAAAAGCACCTCCCACTTTTCTGTGGGCAAAATATCCTCTCTGCTGCTTTGTGGTCTGTTCGGGCATGCTGTATCCCACATAAATCTCTGATCCTGGTCTTTGCTGCTGGCTGGCTGCCTTTGCTGTGGCTGGCTCCAGGCTGACACAAGGCCTACAGACTTACTGCCTCTTCTACCTTTTTTGTAGTCACCAAAAGGTGATCTCCTCAGTCCAAAGTCACGTTGCTTTTACTCCTTACACCATACAAAATGTAGCATAGGAAAAAAGGGTATTTTCCTCTGCTTTTGCTCCGTTGCTCACCAGTGAAAAGGGACCTCTTCAGCCAGTTGGAGCTAAAAGTGCCCTTTCCTGGGGCAAAGCATCATGAGGAAGTTCCAGCACAGAAATGGGGGGGCTGCGTCCCAGCAGCTCTCTGGTGCATGTGGGTGGTGGCTCTGGCAGCTGCTCTGCTGTTCCCTAGAGAAGAATCAATCTCCAGAGATATTTTGTGTCAAAACCTGATTTACTATGCTTACTTAATTTTGAACAGTGCACTCCTTTTACCAAAGCCGTGAGAAGAAAAGTACTTGCTGAAAAAATGTTTTATAATTGTACATGGTTTTATGTCTATTGATTGTGTTACATGGGTTTACTGAAAGATCGTCATCGATGCATTCCTATAAAAGTAAAGAAGCTAATATCTTACTGAAAAAAAAATTGCCAAGTAAAGATAATCCAATTAGGCTGCTGCACATAGCTGGGTTTCTAAATTATTGATGTTGTCTTAAAATTGGCTGCCTTATAATGCAGTAAAAGCTGCAACGTAGAAGATATATTTAGCTGTAGTCATGTTGTGATATTACTGTGAAGTATTTTTTTAAAATGGTACACAAAACATATTTTTAAAGGGACTTGTTTTGTTTTACAGAGAACAAATACAGAAGAATATGTTTATAAATGAAATATCCAGGAAGTAAATAGTAGGACTTGGCTGAAGTGTGTGCACCTGTCCGTTGTTAAGCTTCAGGGAGATGGCTTCTGTCTTTAGAGCTAAGCATGTGCGTGGTGTTACTTGCAAAACTCAGGCCAAAATCTAAATCTTCCATATTGCAGTTGCCCAAAGCAAAGTCTACTTGCAGCTCTTAACTTGCTGAAAGAAAGTATTTTTCCGCTGTGACTCTTAAAATAAATAAACAAACAAATAAAAGACCCCCCACCGAAACCCCAGAGCAATTGGGCAAGCCGAGTGGCAGCAGTTCACGTACGCGAGCTCCATAGACGCGGGCTGCAGCTCTGGTTGCTCCCTGCGGCGCTATGGGATGGCTGCAGAAGTCTTGGGCAGCATGATCCAAAACTGTTCAGAGCTTTAGTTTTTTAATCAGTGCTTTCAAACTCAGCAAACAGGCAACAGCTGTGGCACAGTGATGCTATGTATTAAGAGAAGATAAGGAATAACTAAAGAAGAGTGCTCTGCACTAATCCAATCTAGAGGCAATATTAAAGCCATGGATCACAGTAGCAGAGCCTGTATCCAAAAGCAAAGGGACGAAACGTTCTTCACAGACAGATTAAAGAAGAGGTATTGATTACTGTCCCTGTTATCAAGCACCTGGGACACTAATCAGCATCTCAGTTGTGCATTTTAGTAGCGAAGGAGAGCAATGATTCAGTGGTTGGGAAGGCAGCAGGATTAAGTGGGAAGGAAAGAGAATCATTATTATATTTATTCAGCTGCTGTCCAAAACGGAACATTAAAACCCATCATGATTGATTTTTGTTTTCTAAGGGGACTATCTAAAATATTACTCCAACAGAATATCCTATTTTAAACATAACCTGGACAAGTTTACTATTTCCCATATGTTTTTGTTGAAAACAGCTTGCAAAGTCTCGCATACTCTCCGAGTAAAGGCTTTGTGCCAAAGAGGGAATTAACCCATTAGTCATTTAACAGTTAAAAGTGACAGTTAAATGAAATCTATAAATCTCTATGAGATATTTCAGTTCAGCACTTGTTATTTGCTGCTGTTAGGATGCTGGTAAAACATAAATGGAGAAAGCTGAGTACTTTCTCAGGTCAGACGTCCATCTCACACAAACAAAAAATGAGGAAAGGGACTGTTTTGAACATCTTTGATGTTGAAAGTGGGGAGGTTAACGTAGCTTTCAGCTTTCACTAGAATCATATTCATGTCCCTTGGTAATCCGTGGAAAGAGAGTGACACTTCCAGAAGCTGACTGGGGCACTTTCTTAGAGCAGTTCAGCCAACCTCTCTCCCTGCCCGTGGGCTGTTACTGAGCTTCCTGAGGGACCTCAGTTGAACGCCTGAAGTCACCCCGGATAACCTTGGGTCTGTCTGCCTGTGCCAGACCTTGCTCTTTTGTGTGCTTTGGTATTTGGCTTCCCCATGTCCAAGCTATGACAGCTCATACCCACGTGGTCAAATCCTATCCTCCCAGCGGGTATCTTATGGCCGTGCCGGCCTGAGAGGGAGCTTATCAGAATATTGTGATTTATGTCCACGAGCTTGTTGTTCAGTGTAACGGAAGTAAACACCTGTGCAGGAGGGCTCTAAGTTCTGGTTGGCAAGGATGCTATTTAAACCACTGTCATATAACTGTATTTAAAAAAAAAAACAACCCAAAAAACAAAAAACAAAAAAAAACCCCATGTATAAAAGCTGGAAATTCCAGTTTGCACTTTTTGCAGAGTATGTGTGAGGAAACTGAAGGAAGAGTTCCTGTGTGAGGAACTCTTACCAAGTTGTATTTCATTCTGCAGTTCCTGAGACCTCATTAATAAAACTGTACTAAAAGCAGAAGGAATGGTATTTTTGCATTTAATCTTCCTCACAGGTTTTCCATATTCTCCCTTGGCTTCTATATATTACATAGCTTTAAAGGTGTCTTTCAAAAAATATCAAGTACATCCTTCCCTATTGCTAGATATCTGAGCCATTTAGGGTTAGTATCTAGTTATCAGCTAATTATTATAACTGAAATTACACAGCCATAATTTCTGATCATACTGAATGTATTCAAGGCAGGCTGAGTGCCCTGAAAGTTGAAAAGCAATGGAAAATGTGAGTCAAACATGTGAGGCTATTTGCATTAATTTTGCAGGCAGACCTGAGATTATGAACCTACAGTGACACTGACCTGTTGCCATTACATCTTTCCTTTGTGATTTCTATCATTATCCATTATTTCCCTGTATTTTTAATGAGAAAAAAACTGTTTATTTTCATGTGAAGAATCCTGAAGGACTTTGCTAACTGAATGATGTAATTCGTAGGACGTTGTGTATATCCAATGTTTTTCTGTGCATGAAAAGTAGAAGAAGAAAAATATGGTAAGAAACTTCTAATGTTGGCACCGAAAATGCCAAATGTTTAGCAGTAAATGTAGCCAATAGCTGAGGTCAGCAGATGAAGAATACTATAGGTAATTGCCACTGCTTTGGGAACTGGATTAGGGAGAGCTTAATTCCCTTGGCTGGAATTTGGCCATGGCATCCATTTACCTCTAAGTTTGCAAAAGGCAAGCTGGGATTTTTGAAGACTACGAGGTGCTAAGGGGCATTTGCATATAGAGTGAGAGGCGTGTACTGTATTAATGTCCAGTGAGTTTTTAAGTGGTAATTGCACTTGCACAATCTTTTTGCAAATACATACCAACTTAACTCCCGAATCCTGCTGATATTTGAAGGCTGTATGTATCATCCCAGTAGCCCCACCCTCTTTGTGTTTTAATCATTCTTTTACAGTCCAGTGATTTCCCTGGTATCACAGTTAATGCTCTGATACAGTATGGATTTACATGATGCGCTAAATTAAGCAGAAGGACACCACCAGGAGCAGCATAGCCACCAGCACTATTGTCACAAGAGGCAAAGCTGCTGCCCACCTCTTTTGCTTCTTTTGTAAGCTTTTAAGAAGTGATTTTTCAGCCTTATATGCATATGGTAAGATTGGATCAAAGTGCTAAAGTAGTTGATAATAAAAATACAGAATGCTAGTTATTTGCATTCCACTTGTATCTCTACTAAAATCCTAATAATAAGGACAAGAATAATGAATTTTCATTTGGGTCATACATACTGATTTGATATTAGACATGTGGATGGTGCTTGTTTAAAAGAACACTCTTTTGCCACTAATTTTAGGAAATATGATTCATGTCAGTAATGACATGGCTTTCCATCCTGGTGCAGTCTGTCAGAGCTCCCAGGAGGGTTCATTTGAGTTTAATATTCATAGATGAACTAGCCCTTGTAGAAGAGCTTTTCTGCATTTTCTATTTACATTTCAAATAATTCCGTGGAATTGTGTGGGAGCAAGGGAATTGTCTGCTGAATGCTGATGGATACAATAATATTAATAATATCATTAGCAGTGCTTAGCAAAAAAATAGATCACACAAGTTTGCATATGCCTTATTCTATAAAATCCTGTAGCTGTATGTTTTTCCTTCATTTACAATATGTTTATTGCTATTTTAATCTGAAAGGAGAATGCCTTCCCATCCAGTCTCTTGAATGGCACCTTCCATAATCCAAACACCAGATATCCCCTGGTGAAGGTTAGCATTATGCATCCACAATGCAGGTTCATTTTACCAGACTAATATTTTACTAAGTGCTTGAGCTGAGCTTTTGTGATAAGTACCCTCTTCTAGGGAGAAAGACATTTGCTCTGTAAATCAGAATGACAGTTTATAATAGTACTGTGAGATAGGGAAGAGAAGAGGGGGAAATGAAGCTGAACTCTATGTTACAGAGAGACTGTAGTTTCTCATTACAGCCCCAGGAATCTTGATCTACCATTCTTTGGCAATGAATGTATCAGCTCTGCTGCCCATAGGGGTTTGCATGCAGGTAGGTAGGGACAAGATTGCCTTAATGCTTTGGGTAGGAGAAAAGCTTCTTTTCATTTTTATTGTGGGTCTGGAGGAAGAGAAAGAAATAGTTTTTCTTGTTTGTTCTTTGTTTTATGTCCAGGTGGCATTCCCATTCAGTTTATAAGAGGAGCGCTTGTAAACCCCTGTTTTTTCTAATCTACAGACTTTGCAGTTCACAAGATGGTGCTTACAACTCAAATCAAAATGGAAGTACTTCCCTTCCTCTTAAACTCTGCTGTTAAATCTCAAATGAGATCCAGTGTTACTGTAGAGAGTACTTGCACCCTGCAAACTACATGATATTTGTTAGACAGCATGAAAAATCCAATTGAACTTAAAGCACAGGTACCAAAGTACATGAGTAAAATACAGTTTCTGATGCATTCATTTTCCCTTTTGATTGTGTTCGTTGTTTTAATTTATACAGTCAAATAATTTATAATGCTTGGTAATTAAAAATGAGATTCCTTAATAAATAATGTGGGAGTTGGGTCAAATTTTGTATTCAGATTCGTAAGTGCCTTGCTCTAACTTTGAGCAGGAGCGGCACATGTGCAAATCTAAGCAGTCTTTATTTATTAATAGGGAAAAAAAGACATCTTTTACTTAGTGGTTATACTGCTTTGTGTCTCAGGAGCGTGTTACTTCTCTGTTCCTCTTTGCTGAAGCCAGTAAAATCCAGTTGATGTAGTCCATGGCTTCCTTTTGTTTTAAATTCAGAATCAACACTTTTCTCTGCAGTTTTCAGATAAGCAGCTATCTGTCTGCATGTTCAAATGTATTGGACTGGCGAATATTTTTATAGATGTCTAATAAACACGAACTCTGTGTGTGTGTGTGCATGCACACAGAGAATTGTTTGTTTAAACATGGAAATGAGTCTTTGAAAAGATCTGTTACGTTTCCTACCATTACAAAAAACATAGGTAAGTTATTGGAGAGATGACTTTACCCAAAACAAAAATTGGAAGAGTGATACATATTATAAATGTATTGTAGATGTCTTTTAAAAACCACATTAAAGCCTTGGCTCATCTGAGATGGCCTCAATATGATTAGACCTCGTTAGCCACTGGCCTGGAGAGAAAAATTGGGAAATGTAGAAAAACTATTGGACTCTGGGATTATTCACAGAAGATATAGATACAGGATTGCTGGTTTGTCCTGGCAGTTCATGGCAGATAGTTACATTTTCAGTTAGTAAAATCCAGCATGCTATTTGGATGCAATAATCGTTTTGGAGAAAGCTCTGGGCTGCAATATAAAATACTGCATACTAAAATTATGTTAAATACCAATGCCTGCTGGGGGGAGTGGGGAGAATTTAGGAAGTGCCATCTCTGTGTTATTTGTGAAGTTTTATTTGTTTGTCTTGCTCAGAAAATGAAAAAGTTTTATGGAAAAATAGGAAGCTCTTGTCTGTGAAACTATAATGTACTTGCTAAAGGAAAATTTAATTGAGGTTGCTGGGACAACATCTTAAATGCTTGATTTTATATTCTTGTAGCATTTTAATTTTTAAAATTCTAGGAGTTTTTTTTATTCCAAAGAAAAAGATGAGAGTATTCTGTTTTATGTGATTTTAGCCATGTTTTGTCAGCAAAACTTGAACTCCCGAAACCAGAGCGCACACTCCTGCTCCTACCGATGAATGCAGCCAGGTTGCACGCCCCACGGGGTTCCTGCCCCGATGTTGAGACAGTGCTCGGGAGGGTCCCCATCTCTGTGGGCGTTGCAGGCGGCGAGCAGGGTGCCACCATTCCCTGGGATGGGTCCTCTTCAATCCCCAGCACAGTGAGCCAGTGATGCTGCCTCAGTGGGGCCCCAGCTCCTTTGGATGATTTTGTATATGATTATTATTTTAGTAAGGCAAATAGATAACTAAGCGAAAATGACAACTTTTTAAACGATTGGGTTGCCAATTTAAGTTAAATAGGATTTTCGTCAATCAGAAAAGGCGTATCTGTATCAGTCAGTTTTGAGATCTGTAAAATAAATAGATTTATAATGGAAGAAGATATTCAGTACCCTAAATATAGCAGCTGCTGCCTCCTCCATAATGCAGTGTGAACAGTAGCTAGTTTATCCTGCCAAGGGACTGCTTTTTCATGAAGCATCATGTAGGTAATACAGATATAAGAAATACTACTGCTATACAGTAATTTTAGAAGCTCTATGAAAGCTCTTTAATATCAGATGAGAAATAACAGTTCACAGAGAGAAAGGTAATGCAAGAGCTACAATAGTAATGACAGACTTGAAGGTTCTCCCAAGGAAAAGAAATGCAATGCTAAGCAGGTTAGAAAAAAACCCAGAATATGGCCATGTGTGCTGTTGTAATGACTGCATGAATAATGCAGTCATTCCAAGGTGTATTTGTGCATCTGCTCAAAATGCTTAGTATGAAATCAGATATTAGAAGCTTCGTGAACCTATTTCACTTATGTAGCACAGATTACAGCTATGCAAGCCAGGGTAAAACCCAGTGATATTCTAACTTCTTATAGTTTGAAATACATTTTGATAAATATAGCATGACTACCAGATACAAAGTGTGATGCATATGAGTTAAAGCAGTGCAAAGAGAGGGACATAGGTCCTTCATAAAGACCTTTAATAGTTGTAATTGTTATATTTTGCCTATAAACATAGGAAAAGGCACCCTAAATCTTTGAACAAGTTTCAGGAGAGCTGCTTTACTGTACAATAAAAGTTCTCTTGTTGCAGCTTAACATACCTGCAGTATACCGGGAAAGTATTGCACTACAACCCAGTATAATGTGCTATCAAATTGGTATACATCTTGAAAGCTCAGCTCTATCTTTAGGAATTGTGCATCCTACAGTTTCCTCCTGCTCTCCCATCCCTAATTCCCAGGGAGCCATGTGAGCATTGATGCAGTCTCTGAAGCTGCCCTTTTCTCTTCCTTTGTAGTTCTTATGCAACTTCAGAAAGCATCCGTCTTAAATGTGGCTGGCATCTCATGTGTGTAATACACATAAAGGGACACAAAAATCAGTAGCAGCGCTTCAGGGACAGCATTAATATTTAGCCAAGCTGCCAGCACTGTAGTGAGAACCGAGAGACATTTTTATACATCTGTGCTGACAAATGTAAATCCTGTTCGGAATGCAGTTTGCGCAGCTGTCCTCATCCCCCAGCAGCATGTCAGAAATGATCTTGATGAGATCATTTTTTATTCATTTTATTCATTTTCCTGTGTTTTGGGGAAATTCCTGCATAACTCCAATGCAGAAGAATGCTTACCCCTTCCTGGTGTAATACATCTTGAGGTTATTACATCTAACATCTGAATGCTCTCCATGTTCTTGGAAAGCACTATTTACAGCCTCAGTACTGTTGCAATAACAAAGTTGAGGCAATATGACTCTATAGTGTTACTGCCCTACCTAAAATTTGAGAAGGAAAAGGTCGTGGAAGTTTCTTGTATTTGCTACCCAGACATTTCAATGTGGAGTTAAATCTGAGAGACGGTTTTGTACCTGATCAGAGCACTGACCTCTAAGGAGCTGGAAATTCAGTGAATAGTATATATTATTTTATAATTTGTCCACACCTTGATTTTATGCCATTGAATAGCTTAGAGTGAAAGTTGAGTAAGAGAAATCATTTGAGATTTTGCTGTGACTACGTTGAAAAGGGACGGTGCACTTAAGATTGTGTAGCTCATGGTGCTTTCTCCTTGGTGCACATTTTCTTTGAAAATAATAGTGCCTTGCAAAAGGAAGTTGATAGGGAGGAACCTACTGAACAGAGCACTTGCTGGAGGTTGAAGCTAGGTTTTGGTCATTTTCCACGACAAATACAGGTTAATATTTTATTTGGGAACAGCACCCTATAACTGTGAATGGTTAATGTAGAGCAATTTTTTGACCATTGCTGACTAGTTTGTGTGTGTCCTAACACTCAGGCTATGTTAATACTGAGACTGGGGATCACTTTTGAGTGATGCTGAAATCAGCCAGAGTTAGTCACTCATTTTTCTTTGACTGGGTTCATTGAATTGTAGCATCTTATTTTTACATTGTTGTAATGATTACGAGAAATTTAAACTTGCAGTTTTCCTTGAAAGCCCTCCCAAAGTGTAATTTGAAGAGATTTTAGAGTACTTTGAAATGCTATCTCTTAAAGGACGAAAGGTCCAGCAGTTCTGACAGTTCCTTGGAGAACAGCAGGCTGTGGCCCCATGTGAGCAGCATGTTCTCCCATACAGTGTCTATAGGCAGGGCTCAGATTGATTTTTACGTGGCCGGGGGCTTGTGTTCAATGGCATCTTGTTTTAACCTCCCACTGACTCTGATGCTGAGTGCGGTTTTCCTGCAGGGGAGCTCTAATGGTCCTGTGTCTCACAGAATCATTAGAAATAGGGTCGGGTGTGATTTCAAGAGCTCCCTTTGTCTACTGTCATTCATAATTGTCTTTGCTAATATCTTCCTGCCAACTTCTTATTTTTATTCTATTTTTTTTGTCCTCTGTTCTTAAACCCTGCATGTTAGAAATCCCGTCACTTTACAGGCAAGCTATTCTCATGTTAGTTTTCTCGTGAAAGTTTTACCTTGTGTCTGCACACATTTTTACAGAATAATAATTGGGCCATGGTCTTTACACTGAAGTGAGTAACAGGCTAACAGGTGTTTAGTAGCTTTGGTCATAATACTGCTCTATCAAATTGTCTCCACTGCATTTGGGAACAGATTCAAAGGATTAGTTATAGTTAGTTCAGTGGTTCTGTATTTCTTTTATTGGATAATGCCCTGTACCATCTCTAAACAAAGATTAGTAAGCCACTATATTTACATGATAGCTCTGTTAGGTTGCATTTATTTCACAGGGCATCGGACACCTCATATGCCCTGCTTCCTATGGTAAGTGGATACACTTGTATACTGCTCTTGGTATTTAAGTTAAGTCTGCTTCTGTTTTCATTGGAATTGTTCCTTTAGGTGGTGTCCTGGTTTCGACTGGGATAGAGTTAAATTTTCTTCCTCGTAGCTGGTATAGTGCTGTGTTTTGGTTTTAGTATGGGAATGTTGATAACACATCGATGTTTTGGTTGTTGCTAAGTAGTGCTTATATTAAGTCAAGGCCTTTTCAGCTTCCCATGCACTGCCAGCAAGAAGGTGCATAAGAAGTTGGGAGGGGATACAGCCAGGACAGCTGACCCAAACCGGGCAAAGGGATATTCCATACCATATCACGTTATGCTCAGCATATAAACTGGGGGGACTGAGCAAGAGGCTGTGTGGTACTTAGTTGCTGGCTGGGGTTAAACCACAACAGGTGGTCTTGAGGAATGAGCAAAGTCAAGATATAAAGTCAAATATTTTGTTAATAGTGAGGGGGTTTTGGGGCTCAGGTCTTGCAGAAACAGTCAGTTGTCAGGTATCCTGGACAACTACTGCTTTTGCAGAACTGCTCGTGGAATGTCTTACATGATAGAAATTTCTTCTTCTGTGCAGAAACCATGTCTGAGCATTTTGAAACCATCTGGCAGTTCTGTGGCTTCATATCGCAGTTATGCTCAGAATAAGCCTAAAAGATAGACAACAGAGAGAGGGAGTGTTTGGAGTGGCTGATTTGCCAGCAGTCACATTTCTGGTGCTTAACTCAACTTTAGGATGAAATACTTTGCTGTTGTCACCATGAATCTTAATGATTAATTCTTTGCTCCTGGCAATCCTGGAATATTGAATATTGCTAGAAATAGGATTCAGACTAACAGAGCGCCAGCTTTTTGTCACATGGATACCATATACAAATGCACAGTATACTTTATGTAACATTCCTCTGATACTTTCAACTAGTTTTTTGGTATATACTTAAAAAACTGAAAAAGTTATTTCTGAACTGTTCATTATTTTCCTGTACTGTGGTGCAATAAAAGGGTTAGCATGTGATTTTTATTTCCCTATGTATGTTTACATACCTATGCACCTATGGAGACCTTCAACAGCCACTGATTTCACTAGCCTGCTAGTATTATTTTCTGCTAACAAATAGAAGCTCCATATTTAGTGAAAATGCTGAGCTCTACTGTTCAGATCCAAGGAATCTCTACTTTCTGGAATCCTCTGCTCCAGTGAAGTATGTCAAAGAAGGAGTAAGGCGGTTGCTGCTTTCAATTTGTACAAAATCCCAATTTTCAGCATGACTTGGAACAAGATGCATGGCATGCAACAAGCTATCTGATTAATCAGCAGAGAATTTGCAAACATCAGCAATGCTTCAAGATGATATAGGAAGATCTGATATCGTGTCTCCTTGTGCTTTCCATATATAGTTCTTTGCCCTTGCTCTTCCCCTCATCTCCATGAGAGTTCATGTGAGGTCTGTGGTTTGACTAAACATAGGGCTGCCTGGAGTCTCTGGGGTTTTGGTTTTTCCCTTCCTAATTGGCTTTTACTTGTTATTTTTCAAGCATGATGGTGTCAAGTCAATTTGCTCAGGAGTCGATCATGTGATTTTCATCGTGATGCTTATGTAAGCACTTCTTCCAGCTTGCAGATTTGTTAGCCCAGTTTTTTCCGAAGGCTTATTGAGGTGCTGTCCATAGCAAATCAATGACATGGGTGTCTTCTAGGTGATCAGTGCGAGAGACGGAAATCTTAATAAAGCCAAGATCTTTTAGCTGGCTTAACTGAGGCTGCTTTTCTTGGTGCTTACAGGACAGTATAATGAAACTCTGCCGCTCTCTTCACTTTATGATTTGAAGAGTGTAGAGTGGTCTTGAACAGCAAGAAATTGCCTTAATAACTATTATCTTAAGCTCCATTTTCACACAGCAGCTGATTATGGGATTTCTGCGACATTGTGACAGTGGTTTTGCAAAATTACTTTTCTTTACGATACAGGTGGAAGATGCACCTTTTGCCATGTAGAGGCAATGTATTGAAGGAGGAGGAAAAATGCTGAAGTCTCAGTGGTGGAAGCCTTGAGTGATATATGATCCATTTTGGACAGGACATTTGGGTTAGTCGAACAGTCTGTATTCCACTTGGTCACATTTGTTCCTATTCCCCGGGGACAGGTCTATTCTATGGGAGATTTTACTGATGTTTTAGCCCCAGGGTAGCTGGAAGTTAAAGGAGCTTTAGAAGTTGGGCATGAAAACCACAGCTAAAAGATGAAAATGAAACAAAAGGTGCTCTTTCAGAAAGCTTGAGAGGATTAGCAGAGCAGACTGGAAATATGTAACCTACTCTGATAGCTTAAGGGAACAACACAGGGTTAAAAACTGGAATTGAAGTGGTTTTTTAGATAGCGGTTCAGATGCTTTGGGCATACCACTCATACCACACATGTTGCTTATTTTAGTCCGTAATCCCGAGAGCCCCTTGTCCTGCTATTGAAAGCAACATATACTGGGGAGGCGAAGTGCTGATGGTGAGGTAACAGGAGCTGTTACGGATCTTGACAGAGTAAACACTGCAGCGCTTTGGTGTGTGTCTTTCATGGGCATTTTGAATATCTGTAATGCGCTGAATTTCACAGGTCACAGCAGGGCTGGCTTCGAGGCGTGCTGTTTTGATGTGTTTGGAGACCTCTGAAAAATTACTGCAGGCCATCCTTTAAAAGTGATCGCATTTCAGTCTTTGAGGTTTGATCCTAGCTACTGCTGAGGAAGAAGATGAGACCACGGGCTTCCTGTTCACTCATTTGGAAAGCCTTTGAAGAGAAATTTCAAGTATCTTGTAGCAGAAATTACAGGATTTCCTTTTTTTAGTTCTGCAGAGCTTTAGATTATTTGGCATGATGGCAGATTAATATCCTTGTCAAAGTTAAGAAGAAAAAAAATAACTAAAGGATTTACAGATTTTGTAGATACTTTCTATTCAGGAGCAATAGATTACACAGGAGCATAAAGCAGATTTTCTGGGGAAAAAAAGTGTGCATATCTTCGTCTTGCTGTGTGCCCTCAATTAATGTTTGGAGGATTGTTTTCCTATCCTTATTTTATTAAGTATATATATATTTTTTTTTGTATTATTGAAACAGAATGTATGCTTCTGACTATAGATTCTGTGGATGTTTTAGCAGATAAGCTGAGCTGGCAGCATTTGCATGGTAGTATAGCAAACATATTTTCATGATGGATTCTGGTTGAACAGCAGATTAAAAAAAAATCATACACAAATGATGCTGATCGTTTTGGTATTTTATAACTAGGAAAGGATTTTTTTTTTCTGTGACACTATATTCTTAGTGTCCACAATTTTAGCAGTTAAAGGATAAATGAGAAAATGTGCATTTTCTTTTGGTAGTAACTTTGTTAAAGCCTTATAGCTATCCGTAGAGGGTAAGAGTGTAATGTGTTTGAGATGAGGTATCTTAAATGGAAAGAAGGGGGATTCTCTGTTTTATGAGCTTCACTATGCCTCTCTTTCTGTATGCAATATGCATCTTTCCTGGCTTCACATATGAACCTATGGCCTGTGGGTCCCAGGGAACTACCTCGTGCACATTTGGTTGCTGTATGTAGCCTTTGTAATGTCTGCACTTGAACTGCTGTTTTAAAGTCTCATTTGGGGCATGCATTAGCCATTATTTTAATGACTAGAACAGAATTTTAGATAATTATATTAAATATCTCAGATACTACCACTGGTTTCTGTGGTATAAGAAGTTTCTAAAACTGAAGGACCCTTTGTAGGTGTAAGTTGCATAAGTACGCATCTGTACAGATGCTATTTGTCAACCATTTGCTCTCTGAAAAGGGTGCCTGAAATACCACAGAGCTATAAATCCCCTGCTCTGGTGGGCTTCAGCTGACTCTTCAGCTTTCTGAACTGTCTGAAATGTCATCCACTGCAGTTTCAGGGGAAAAAAAAAAAAATCTATTTCTTCTTGCAAAATCTGGATCAGTAACTCCAGATTATGGTTTAAACTATTTCAGCTTGTCTTTCCCATTCTTGGGAAGATATTTGTATTATTTTTATCTCATGTCAAACCATGTTTTTCTTTCTGCTGAATTCTGCCATGTGTTGCTTTGTTTGCAAGTCGCTTCCAAGCCAGTAATCATAAGCACTCCATCTGGTTGGGGAGCAGAGTAGTGATAATGTAAAAGGACATTTCCACTATTCTGTTTAAAAGAACCCTCCATCTGTACCAAATCTGCCATTTTAATGAGATTGTAAAGGGTTTTGTTGTTTTTTTTCTGTTTCAAAGAGGGGAGGAGATTGATTGATTGAGATTTTTTTTTTTTTTCCCTTGCATATCTACTCATTACATGATTGTATCCAAGGCCCTTTCTCTTTCCCAAGCTGAGAATGACTATAGGAATTTGCAGTTCATGTAATTCAGGATGCAAAGTAACAAAAGGATCCTGAAAATTTTACCCAAAGTCTATAACAAGTTGATTTTGCCATTATTATTGAGCCTTTCCTTTATTACTCTTTGTTAATAGCATGCATGTGAGAAATCATCCTGAATGTTGTAAAACTGATCCACAAGGTTAAAAAAACTGTAGTGTCACTATGATTTATGATGTGAACTTTCAGTAATCAGAGCTGAATTGATGGATGTGAATGTGCTGAGATGACTTTCTGGTGCTGGCAGATTTTAATTTTTCTTTATGCTTTTCTTTTGTAATTCTGATCGTTGCTCTTTTAAAATTAATGGAGAGAGAATTTGGCAACTTCTCTTGTGGGAATGTCACAACCTAAACCAGGACAATTTTGTGGAGGTTAATAGGCAACGGTCTGGGTCCATCATCCACCGGTCTCATCATACTAATGTGAACTTGAAAAGCCCAAGAGCCAGCGATGGGAAAAGCAAAGTAGTTCTGGCAGAATAAATGAGCAGGCGATGGGTAGGGGAGAGTGGTCTCAGAGGAGCTCCTGGAGGGAGCAGGCTGTCACCCAGACCATGCTGGCACCGTCTACAGGACCTGGGCTGCCTAGGGAACGAGTGGCACAGCCCGCTGGTAAAACAGACACATGCAGAGACTGTGTTTTAACCTTTTCTCTAAAAGCTTTGTTCCTGCTTTCCAAACAAGCAGTAATTCAGCTTTAGGAGAGCTGTTGGATTGCCAGTTCTGTGTCACCAGTCACTACCCCCGACAGGAGGTTGCAGTTCAGCAGCACCCGGTGGCGTGGGGACACCACCCCACAATGGGCTTGGTCTTCTGCATGGATTCTTGTGAGTTTCCATAAAACTGCCCAATTTAATCCTTTTATCTACAAAAAGAACTATTCTGCAAGTTTTACATTTCATGTGACTCCCTTGAATCCCATTACAGAAATCATCATATTTCCTTTCTCCTTGTTCTCAGGCACCTTTTCAGAGGCAGAAGAAGGGTATTTAGGCACCTGGCTGTTATTCAGAGCCAACCCCTTTTCAGTTAGAAGCAAAAATTTAGCCACTGCATAGTAATCCTGTGCTCTTGGGTTTTTAGAACTTGGATGTTTCCTTTTATTGTTTTGAAAGGATAGTTCTCAGTCCTCAAAACAGGTAGTAACACTAAATCAAATTTCAGCTTTAGAAATTGAATATTTTGGGATACTAAGTGTTGTTGTGGCATCTTACAATAATGACATTGCTGAGGTAACTGTGGTGCAGATGATTGAAATCTCTGCTACAGGGAGCTCTGCGCAGATATGTCAGTGAGGTAAATTCATTTAAATTGACTTGATCATCGTCTTGTATTTAAATTGAGGTGGAAGGCTTCTCCACCCCTGTAGACAGCTGTTAGTGTCTCTGTATTTAGTCAGCAGCAGAAGTGGGTCTTAGTCATAGATACTATAATGCCATAAGCAAAAATGTGCAGAAACAGAGAGTAGTTGTTAATAGAGTGCATTGTCAGTGACATTAATGAAGTCATTTCAAGCTAGATCCACCTGAGTGCATGGCCTACAATATTTATTTAGTGATACCATTGGGGCCTCAAATTTTGCACCTTCTGGAAGATTTTACATAGATAATTAGCAACAAGTTCTGCATTATAACCCAAGAGCACGGAGCTACTACCTGGTGGTTGGGCTCTAATTGATGCAAACATGGAGAAATGTTTCTTGAAAATTTGAAATTATCCTCATAATACTTTACATATAGATTATTTCCTTTTGTAGACAAATGAGACATGGGGCATATCTTGTCGGACAAAAATATTAGACCTTGATTTCCCCCCCCCCCCCCCCCCCGCCCCCTTGTTGTTCTTTTGTACCTGTGAATATCCGTGCACAGCTCGCATGTGTGAGGCGAGATGTGTAACAGGCAAGTGCAGTGCCTGCTGTGCAGGTGCTTGTAGTGAACTGAAGAGATTTTAATATTCCCTTTCTCAGAAGGTGGATGTTCTTTAAAGCCACTCCTAATGTAAGTAACTGTAGGGAAGTATGCAGAAAATTCCTCCTGCTGGCAATAGCTTCCATTGAAAAGGAAGAGATCTGCTTTACTGAAATTGTGAACCTCTCTCTGGGTTTCCCTCTGAAGCAAAATGATTTTGCTCTTGGTACTGCTTTTAATCTCTCTAGTTTAGGAACTTGAAGTATATAGAGAGCAGCCTTTTAGTTCAGGAAAATAGCCTCTAGAACCAACGACACAAATCTAGCATAATTAGTCATCAGAAAATCTGAATAAATATAAAATTACCATGGAGTAGGAGGCAGGCATATGTGGTATTCAAAACACACAGAGTGTAAAATGATGTTATTGTTGCCTTTAGAAATAGTTCAAAGTAGTCTGCATTAGAAAGAGCTGATAAGCAGAATGACAAAAGCTTGTTTCATGAGTGATTCCAAGCAGCGGTGGTTTTCTGATCAGCTGATGCTGCAGCTATTTTGGGTATTCCACAGATCATGATTACATACACGGGGAATGATTGGAGGCAGCAAATATGGTAAGTGAGCCAGGAATCCTGGGACACGCTCCGTTACTAACTTAATAGTCTTACAATCACTTGTCCTTTGCCATTTAAATAGCCAAGGGAAGTCGTAACAAGTGACTGTGCTTAGTTCTTTTTTTTTTTCTTTAAAAAAAAGAAAAAGAAAACCACTTCCTGAGGCCACTATTTTTAGCAATGGAGCAGTGTCCAAAGTGTTAACTAATTGAGTCATCAGCTTTCATATCTGGCCACAGAAAATGGCAGTGGAAGAGGGAGAATGCTTTCCAGAACAAGTAAGCATTTGTGGATTCTGAAATGAGAGTGAAGTCTGCATATCGAGTTTCTTGTATTAGTGTTTTAAGTCTTTGATTGTATGAAACAAAGCTGGATATAGGAGAGGTACGTTTCGTCTTGTTTGGTGTATTTTGTGTTCTGACGATTGGATTACGGTATATAGGCTGAGGCGGCAGTCAAATGGTATACGGAATTATTTGTTCTCTCTCTCTCCTTACCAATGGCTACGTTCTGTTCAGGACACTCTGTAGAAGACACTGATTAAAACTGTGGAAACATTTTGTAATGTTTTGTTCTGTGATCAGGGCCCTAAGTAACCTAGATTTTGTAACGTAACAATTTTGTTCACTGAAATGTTTTAGCACATCTTGCATATTTTGAAAAAAGTTAACCAAAATCTATGCTTTTAAGGTGTATTTATCAAATAACACACCTCTAGTACTGACAATCCATAGGTCAATTACACTTCAAAAGGAGCCTGCTGCTACTATGCTAGTAGTGACCTGTAAGGACGCACCTGTCTCACTCTCGGGGATAGTCCCAGTGACCTCCAAGGTGCTCCCTGGGTGATTTAAAAATTCCTTAAGTGAGTAAGGTGCTGTGAAATGACATCCCTGTACTCTGTGAACTAGGCTCTGAGGTTCTTCATAACTTGAGTTATTCACATCAGTTAAAAAACACAAAGTTAAAACAATTGTTCTCCAGACCTGCTTCACTGCAGAATTGAAATACCAGGTTCCCAGGAAAGTGTGGTATTGTGTTATTAATATTGATGAGTGCCAACCTTTGTGGAAGCATCAGTTAATGGCAGTATTAGCAGTTTACTGGCTAATTTCCGTGTCAGCAGTAGCTTTGTGCTCTGAAATAATACTGCAGTGAGTTCTCTTAAATGTGTATGTTGTTGTTTACTTGCTGTCAACACAGGACTGGGTTGTTGTTCGCTGTTAAAATCCATCTTTGAAACTCTGGTTGTTTTCTGGTGATGCTATTCTTGTTCGTAAATTCATTTCCACCAGTAATTTCAAAACTATGAAAACATTTATTTGGAGGATTTTCTTTGTGAAGAAATTTCTTGCAGTAGAAAGTTTTGTTAGATTCAGATGTTTTATGGTACTTGATAAAAGTCTTTTTTTTTTTTCTCAGTCCTGAGAATATTATTTATTCTCTCATGGTTTGGTTTTTTTTTTTTTCCACAATAATATCAATCTTCAGGGTGACAAACATCTTTGCTGATACTTTATATGAGCCCCAGTAGTACAGAACTTGATGCAGTCCTGCTAGTTTCTGTGCACAACAGTTTGGAGAATGCAGTGAACTGAAAACCTCGCTGCCATTGAGCTGTGGCATTGGCAACGTGCTGGTCTGCGGTACACTCTGCCCCGCTGTGTTGCAACAGAATGGTATTTACTCTTGCTGTAGAGTTTTGTTAGAAGTTGGACTCAATATTAAAGGTGCTTTACAACCTAAATGATTCTATGATTCTAAGTTGCATAGAAACTGGTTTGTCTGTTAGTCCATACATTGTCTATTAAAGGTGTGGTAGCTATTTGAAATGGAGTTGAGTGATGGAGAAGGGGTACAGTATGTATTTATTTTGTAAGTTTTTTCTTCCTGATGATGTTTGTGGTAAATTCTGATTCTCATTCCATACATGTCTAAGTCTCCTATAGGTTGCCATGTATGTTTGAGGTGTAAGGGAGAAACAAGCTCTACTTCACTGCGTGTTTATCCCGTAGATTTGCTATTCAGAAGCGATACTTTAATTAACGTTGTATAGTAATGGCTTAGTCTATCATCAAATGCTAGGGGAGATTACTATATAGGGCTGATAAGCAGTATTGTTGGCCATAGCTTATTTCTGTAAGCGTATAATAAACTGATCTTTAATGGTTAAACTAAAAACTAATTCTAAATGTGTGTTTATTAAAATGTAAAGGTAAAGTCTTTTAGCCCAGTTTGAAAAGTGTTAATTAATTAGTGAACTATCATTATTTTCTTTGATTAAACAATGATGTGTTTTCCAAAAATACTTTATTCTCACACTAGGAAATAGTGATAATTTTCAGATGAAAATAAATTATGAATTCTGGTTAAGGTGAAGTAAAATGTTCAAATAGTTCAGTTGGGTTTATTTTTGTAAAAAAATTAGGTGTCTCTCCCGTGATGTTCAGATCATCAGGGTGGTTCTACAGAATTCCGATTCTCTAGTGCACTGTGGCTTTGAAAGCCAGAGAAATACTAGTTCAGTTCTGTAACTGCACAGTGATTGTGCCAAAATGGCACCATCTAATCTGCAGTGATTTATCTTTATATTTGGTAATTTATTCTCACTTTAAGAATAAAACTGAGCTGTGTTGTGTTTTCTTTTCCCCTCCATTCATCTCAAAGACCCCACACAGCTAAAACTGTTCTCACTGTTACTTACTGGTTTCATCCTGTTTGTACCTGTAAATCCTGATTGTAGCCTTGCCCCCATGGAGGTTTAGAGTCCTCCTCCTGTTTCAAAACAGAATTGTGTATTTAAAGTCAGTACTTGAGTCTAGTTCAAAACTCCTGATAACAATTGTGGGATGATTTGTAGTTTTTGCTCACAGGTTTTGGTGCTTGGGCTGGGAAAAGCAATTTTCCCATTGGAATCTGAGGAAACCCTCAAATCTGGAATTATGTGGAGTGAGGAATGAAACACTTTGTAAACTAATTTACATTCACTGTGTACACCATGGAATACATTTCATCTAGACAGCCGCAACAAATGCTATCACAGAACTTTCCATGCCGTTTCACAAATTCGTAACAGTGAACGTCAGTGTTTAAACACCAAGGAGGAGGAGAAAGGGAGCACTAGGAGATGTGGAGGCTGGTGCCTCTCCCGTGTCCAGCCCCACTGCTCTATGCAGGCCACACAGCGCTGTTGCCCACATCATATGGCATCATGTCCAGAAGAAAAAAGACAAGTTTTCCTCAATGTTTCTAACAGTAACAAACAGCAGTGTGTGTAGCACCTCTCTGGTTTGCTCTGCCTTGCCTTTGTGGTTTATAGTAATGCAGTGAATTACAGAATGGCTCTGGAGTTACTGGGTCATATCCACGACAGCAGAATCAAATGGAAAACAAGATACAGCAGGTTATAGTCAGCAGGGAGATTCAGCTCCTGTAGAACATGACCAAGCCAACACAGCCCAGAGTGTTCGCTGATGGTATTCTCCAGTAGGCCTCATATACCTCCGGATCGTGCTTAAAATTGTCTCCTGGCAGGTTGCTCTGCTCCTGCATTTGAGAACAGTTAACTCTCCTGTGTGCGATTGCCCTCGTGAGTTTGGGAAGTGCTAGCTAGGTTTTTCTCCTCCTGAACAACCAAAACTACCTCAGCCAGTCTCTGGCTCTAGGGAGACGTTTCAATCCTTTAGTTTATTGGTTCCATCGATTCTTTCTCATTGTACCACGGCATACCTATTTCACAGCATTTCTGCAAAGAGGTGTCAGGACAGATTGTTCTCTAAATGTTACAAGCTCTCCGAAGGTAAGCTGCTATGACAAAGCTCATGTGATGCCTCTAACCAGCCCTGCAGAACTGACTGTTACCAGGTTTATGGCTGTCTTGGAAATCTTGCCCCAGGAGTCCTCTTAGTACCTGGAAGCTCTTTAGATAATTTCCACTGACCCTTCAGATTCTGTATCTGTCACGTGAGCTAAATGGGCTTTTCCAGCCAAGACTCTCTTCAGCAAGTGTGTAAATTGGAAAAGGTTCTTTGCTTCAGACAGAGGTCATAATCCCTGCTAGGAAACCTATACTTTGGCACTTACAAACTGATAAAGGTTTGTAATTCCTGTAAGAATCCTGAACAATGCATCAAAAATTTTTAAACTCTAGTAGATAGCTTTGAAACTAGCCATTCAAATGCCTCTTAAGCCTACGAAAGTGTAAACTTTAGTTATGTGTGGGACTTGCAGTATTTGCAGTGTAAATCAGTGTGTTTCTGCGTATATTTTTGCCACATCAGAAATGACTTAACCAGATTACCTCAAACAGTCTTGCAATGTAATAATGTTCAAACTTCCAAGGCAGAATTATTTTGGTTTTGAATGAGAGATGCATTCAAAAGCAGGCATAAAGTAGAAAGGTAGAAAGAGAGCAGGAAAATCCTGACCTCACTGTACTGAAAGCTCTTAACAGGTTGTCTAGCTACAGAAGAGGTTATGTAGCTTGTCTATAGTTCCTATAGCTTGTTGACTACAGTATTTTTAGGGAATATTTGTGTGCATTACGCTTCCACTGACATGCACTTTGCTCCACTTTATTACCAGTAACTTCACTTCACCACATCTGATTGAAACATACTTACATGATACTTTTGTTTTGAATGAATAAAATCTCTCTCCCTAAAATCAGCAATATTATCTGATTTAGGTTTATACTATTTTTTTTTCCCCGCCTGAAATTACAGACAAATAAATATGCTTTAAAAAATGTTTTGAAGAGGATTGCTGAATTTTTTTCCTCTCCTTTCTGGATTCTGATTCTGACATCAGATGCACACAGAGAACAGGAGGTGGACCGACTGACATAATTCATGCAGTGATCTGAAGAATGTGACTTTGGCATGGAAATGGCTTTAAATTTGAGCCCGAGATGTGCTGAAATTATCTCCATGCTCATTGGGTAGTCACTTTCTGAGAGAAAAATAGCAGGGAGGAGATCAATGGCATCTCATCTAGCTTGACATATAAGAGAGTTATTATCTTCAGGTGAATATAAACATAAGAAGAAACCCTCGAAGCACATCCAGCTCTTCTCTAGCTTTTTGTGACTGTGGTAGCAGTTACGAAAGCCAGTGATTTATTTTTCACTTGTAAGTGTATGATAGGAAAACTTCAGAGAGTGAGAGATGAGTCATTACAGGCTCAGGAGTTTCTTCCCAGAGCTTGAAATAAACTTCTAGAAGTTGAGGCTGTCAGCCTGGAGAATGAATCTTGAATTTTAGATGCTCAAATCTTTTGCCTTCAACTCTATCAGATACTTTTCATTGATTATACATGCGAGTTGGTCACAAAGAGCCCGGTTCTTTGCCTGATTGCACACTTCTAATAGAGTACAGTGATTCACTGGTGAAACCAGTGATTTTACCGGTTTTAGGATCTTGAACAGAGTGTGTCCCAATTTACCTTGTCATTCAAGTTTGTCTTTTCATACAGGGCAGTCTGATAGCTGAAAAGTCAGTATTAAAGGAATCTTTTTTTCCCTTTAAAAGAAAATAATTCTTGTGATTTGTTGTTCATGCATACTTAGATTGTGTGTGTCGTGCAGATGTACATTGATTCTGTAGTCCTGGAAAATTAGGATCTTGCTTTTGGTGTTGCTAATTTAACACATTCATACTAGTAATTGTTTTCATAAATTATTTAGGTGACGCTGACACATCAAACTTGTGTTTCAAAATCTCAAAACCTCATCTGTGCAAACTGGCAAAGAGTATTAGAAGTTGGTAGACCCTCGCCTCCCGTCTGAACATTGTCCCTGTGGGATGGGTTTGATCTCAGTTCAGGTGTTTTCTGTTGGGTTGTCAGATGTTAATTTTGTTGGAATCGTAGTTGAGTTGTTCTATATTTGTTGAATATCTGTGGTGACAAGTAAATCATATGGACATGACAGCTTTAGGGGCATTTTCAACTTGAATGTTATGTTCAACATGTTATACATGTTACATGTGGATGTTAGGTAAGGGCTTCCCATCTAGCTCTGTGTGTGTCTTTTGTGCCTTGGAAATCACAACTCCCTTTGCTCTTTGTAGAAAATCAAAAGAATAACAGCTACTTTTCATTTCTTGTGCTTGAACTTTCTTAGGAAGAGTCTTTCAGGCATTTAATGACACCCAGGGCTGGATTAGTTGCATCATGTGTCACAGGATTGACTAGATTTATAGTTTGCTGAAGACGACTGCATGCAAAAAGTCTAAACAACTTACACCGTAGGAAAGCTGCATCATACCTTCACAGGAGATGTTTGTCATTGCAAGCAAACAACTTGCTCTAGACCTCTTGATGCTGTTAAAGGCAGTGATAAACACCTCTTGTACTGGAAGCTGTGAAATGTTTTTATGTACCAGCCTTAACATCTCAGGCTCTGTGTCCTTTTCAACCATCTTCCACTCCCGTACTTCAGTGGTAACAGTGCGTACAGATTCAGCATTTTGCCAAGACGCTCTAACAGGTAGAGTGGTGCAAGTGATCTTGAAAATGGTATATACTAGTCCTGCATGACAGAGACTTACCTTGTCTTGTGGTCTAGCAAGGAAAGAGGCTTATTTATTTGCTTGGATGTTTTCCTGGTTTGCTCAAGGATCTCTAGAAAGAAGGAGCTGAATCTAAAACGCGTTTTCCACTCTGTTTTGAACTGCTTAAATGTGTGATTTTCAGGAAATATTTTATTTTCTCTACAAGCATGTTAAGATTGACTACTGTGCAGGGATAGAGCGTCAGTTGTTGCAAATACAGTTGATTATAGATTCACATGCAATTTTTGCAGAAATATGAGGTGTGTTAGTCTCCACTGGTGTCACCAAGAAGAGGGGTTTCATGCAGCCTGAAACCAGTGTAGTTTTTAATTTGTGGAAAACATTGTAGTTACATGGTTGGAATAGGGCCAGTTATGAGAACATTCCAAATAGTACAATGTTTTTGGCTACTGTATGATGCACAATACAATAATATGATGAAAGTTGATGATTAAGTTGCATGATAGGGCAAATAATTAGAGGGATTTGTTTGGTTTTCAACCGATAATTGAATAATTTCTCATTCTGCAATCATATTCAAAATAGCTGGCCTTCCGTAGCCGAAAGATGTTTCCTTTGAATTGTCAGGCACTGGGAATGGAGCTTTTCCTGTTGCCCTGTGGTTGTGTTTAGGGCTGTGATCCCAAAAGCATCTCTCTGACGGATAATTAACAGCAGAACTGCAGATAGCAGTTGGCCTCAGGCTGTCACAGTCTTATCAGAAGAAAACACGTATGGTAGTATGGTATGTAAAGCATGAGTACAGCTGTAGTTATTTGCACAAAGATCGTCTCATCTGGTGCAACCAGCACCCTTTCTAATAAAGAAGATACAAGTGATTTTTTTTAATACAGATTTCGTTATGAGGTAGTAGGGAGATACAAAGGATACAGCTGCTTGGAGGTTGGATGAAGAGTTTCCCCAAGAAAATGGTATGGCTGGTTTATTTCACATGGTTCAGACATTGCTGTTAACTGGTCAGTATAGTTTATTTGAAATAAAATGTCATCCCTTACCAAATGAGTGTAACATATTTGCTTGGTGGAAAATTCTAAATTAACATAGGAGCAAAAATCTAAGAAATGCCAAGGACTTCCGATTTCCCGTGTAGTGCTTAGTGCCCATCAGAGTTGAGCCTTACTGCAAAAAAAAAGCCATCAGTTGCAGTAAGCCCACTCTTATGAAAATAAGCAAAAATGTTATCATCTGTTTCCTCAGATCATCTCATGCTGCTGCAAGACTAGTTTGGTTAAGCACATTTCCAAATGGAAGTAACATAAGTTCATCCCTTAAAATGAGGTCATTGCCTCCCCCCACAACAAATGTTAGGCATGGTTAGCATTTTTTTGTTGGGACGCAAGCCAGAATGCATCCTGCTCCTGCACAATGGGAACCTGCTGGGGGTTTCCCTTCACAACAGCTACTGTTAAAGATGGAGTGAAAAACAAAACCCTGTTCCCAATGTGAGAAAAAGACTGGGTTTTTAATCTGAAAAAGAAGCCACTGTAAGCAGAACACAAAGGAAAGAGAGATGAGCGTAATAAAAATACCATTGGTATGGGAGGGGGCCTGTACATGTTGAAAATAATGGCTTTGCACTTTTGAGGGTTCACTAAATAATACATATTCTCAGTTTTCTGAGAGGATCCCATGGAAAAGCCAGACCAGACCCTGGGTTGACAGTCAATGCAAATTTCCTAATAGGTTTTGTCTTTACTCATGCTAAATAGTCTCTTACTTTACTGGGAGCGCTTGGAGAAAAGATAGTGAATATGTATTTGCTAGCGTGAGTCAGCATTATCATTTTGTCTTTTAAAATGGAGGCTTAAGATAATATCCAAGTGACTTAGGAGTTAGTCTTTCCTGTAACAGAAATGTTTTTAACTCGCATAGCTTTTCTTCAAAATGGGGAAACAGTTCTCAGGTCTTACCCCTGCATGTCACAGGCTCTGCCATCCATCATGTGGCAGGACTAGAGCACCTTTAGGATAAAGAAGGGTTGGGAAACAGAGTACTGCTACCAGCACGGCTTATTCAGCCTCAGCCCTTTCCAGAGATGTCTCTGGGATGACGGCTGTTGAAATGAGCTCCAGACTGGAAAACCTGTTGTGGGCTGCAAGCAGCCCGCAGTCTGGAAGCTCATCAGCCTGCTGTACATTAGAGAATTGAATTTTTATAGCATAGTACATTAAAGGGAAATACACAAATTTAAAAGAAATACACATTGCATAAAAACTGCATTCATTAGCCAATCATCTGCATTTACACTTTTCTTAAAACTAGAAATAGTCCCTTTTTCTTCCAAGAAAGTACGGGGGGAGGGGGGAGAAGTCATGCCATCTGTGAAGAAAAAGCTTGATATTATGCATGCATCCATAGGGGTACTCTCATAAATCCACTGTTCACTAAATATTGTCTGAATAGCCATTCCAGAACTAAATGCTGTGCACAGGATCTGAGGTCTCCAAGAATTAAAACACTTGTAAGAATCTTGATTTTTAATTTGAGTCTAGGTATAGAGATTGAAAAGGCAGCATCCTGAGGGAGCATGAGAGGGAGCAGGGAAAGGCTTTGGGGACACAGCCTGGCAACAGGAGTCCTGTGCAAATGCACAGGGAAGGCTGCAATCTTTGTGGCTGACTGCAAGAACATCTAAGATTCAGGGTGCTTTGATGTACGTCCTATGCCTGTTGTTCTCTTGATATTTGTCAAGACAGTGGAGAATCAAAAGCCAATTTTCATCTTCATTTCATATTGGGATTGATTAAAAAAAAAAAAAAGAAACAATGGGATCTGAATAGATTGCTAGCATACAGAATGCCTCTCTCGGGAATATTGAGGTTTAAGTAATTAGTATTGGAGAAAATTTTTGTTAGGTCTGTTAAGGGAATGTCCTGTAGACATGCTGTCTGTGTGGGGTTCGTCTTTCGGACGCCAGCTTCTGGGGAAGGTGGAAGTGGGTATATCGAGGGTAGTTACCCACAGAGGGAGCACTTACCTGTGCGGGTGTCCTGAGCGATGGTTGGTAACCTAAAATCCTTTTTTCCTCTACTGTGTTTTTTAATGCATTTAAAATAACAGGTCCTTGATCAGTCTTTGACATGGACTTCCAGGCATGATGGCAATCTAGATAAATACTTGTTAACGTTGTTGTTACACTTGTTTGATCTTTTAAATCCTCTAGTGATTTGAGCCTAGGTTCTGATGCTGCTCCTGTCTGTGCAATATAGAGGCAATTAGAGGCTCTATCAGGGACTCCAAGAGGCTTTGTTTTAAACCAAACAGTGCCAATGAGAAATGATGTTGTTCTACTCTATTGTGGTATTTTAAAAAAAAAAAAAATTAGGCTTAAAATAGAAATGTAAAGTTGAGAAAATTTTAGGGTCAGAAATGTGAGAGTTTTGGTTTGATGTTTTTGATCAATTTTTAGTGACCCCTACACTTAGCTTTTGTAAAAGTTGGATAGTGTTCATTGGTGGTTCTGGGTTTTGGAAGTAGAATTTCTTAAAAATAAGGGTATTCAAGGCATTTTGCAAAGCAGAAAAAGCGCATAAGACTATTCTCTATCTGAGCAGGTCTCAAGTAATGCCTCAGTTATAGGGAAAGTGGAGGCTGGCAATGCTACTTTCAGAGAGGCTGGAATTGCTTTTGGTTTCCAAAGATGTTGGCTCTCCTTTCTCTCTAATGTTATTGCTTGTTTCTGCTTATGGCAGAGACCATAACGGATGGAGAGATTCCCAGACGCCCCGCTGAACTTTTTGCACAATTGTACAACCTGTCTGTTATCCCTCTGTGCAAATCTCAAAATTTCTGTGCATGGTGGCCCAGAAAGGGTGAGTTAACCAACCTGAAGTGAGTTTCCCAAGCCCTCAGACTGGGTTGCTTTAGCCAAGGTCAGAAAACAAGGTTTTCCCCTTTCTCAGTGCATAGGGATGTGTTACACGCTGGCTGCTAAGGCAGCTCATACAGTTTCACACACTAGCTCATATCACATTCAAGTAACTGGAAACCAGTAAGGTGGAAACTGGAAGTGCCAACTCAGTGTGGGAGAGTTTGTGTTATCCCCGGTGTGCTGTTAAATGGCAGCTTCTCTGGGTGCTTCCTAGTTGTTGTTGTAGTGCCTGCACGCGTCGGCGCTGCTTTCTCTGTGCGGTGCCCCTCGTGCTGGGAGCCTGTCCCCGTCTGAGCAGCGAGAGCCCAGGCTGACGGGTGAGTGGAGCGCTGTGCCCAGCACCCCACCAGCCCCACCGCTCAGGTGGCAACGTGGCTGCTGGTGTCAGTGATGTTTCTGGACAGTTTGAGCAAAAGGAGTGAGTTCTGAGCAGTGACTGGCAAAGGAGGGCATGCTGTTTGCTTGAGGGATTTCAGGAATAGATTTGTGCATCACTTAGCGGCACCTGAGCTAGTTTGATTTGAAACGTTTTTATACGTCCCCAGGCTGGAAGCATGACCTAACGGCCCTTCCTCCCGTTAGCGAGCAAGTGCTTCCAAGAGAAGTCCTTAAAAGACATAGGTATTGCTCTCCCTCTATGGTGAAACAGCAGTTGGCTGTTAATGTGGATATCAGCTATTTATCAATCCTCTGCCTCCCCCTGCCTCCATTTTGTTTGAGCAAACAGAAAGGTTTAAAGGTTGGTAGTGATAGGTTAACAGTTGGACTCGATGATCTTGGAGGTCTCTTCCAACCAAAACGATTCTATGATTCTAAATGTTTCCGAGTATGAGCAGCGTTGCTTGTCTGGCACTCATTACTGTGACTGGCGGGAACTGATTATCTGCAGCAAGCTTCTCTGGCGCATCCCTTCCCCACCCAGAAGCAGCTGTAAACAGCTGATGGTAATTATCGTCCACCTGCTGACTGTGCCAAACACACATGCCATTACACTCTGACAAAAAAAGGCTCCCGGTCTATTAAGTCCTCCCTCATACCTTTGGTAATGCTGATAAAATGCTGACCTGTTTTTTACCCCAGTGGCTGCTGTTGCTAAGCACTGAGAATATGACCTGTCTCCTGTAATAATCTGCATTGCACATTTCAGACGATCTTCCAAATGGAAGTGTTTTACCACACCTCTCAAGGCAGCTATTTTTCCCCATAGTCTTTACAGCTCTGACCATGTAGTTTGTAGCAGCACCTTGGTTTTGATAGAGCCTAATTAAACATTGGTATTTGGGGGCTGTTTTGTTGGAAGCACATCACAGAAGTTGATTTGTACTGATCAGCATGGTGTGCTTGGAAAATAATGATTAAGAGCAGGGAAGGTTGTAAGCTAGTAACTTACCATCACCAAGTTGAATGCCATGTGTGCAAAACTTGGGAGAAAATGAAGAGTCCATAAGTAATGGTTCTTTCCTTGGAAGAGAGAGCTTGTTGTGTTGAAAGTACTAGTAAAATAGTCTTGTAGCTTGTACTGGTACAAAGAAGAAAGCAGGCTTCATACCCACTTACCATTTTGCTGTCATTATGCCCAAGATTGCTTCATCCTGCACCTGAGGGTGACTTCAGATAGGCTTGAAGCAATGCTTGAACAGAACATCCAGTTTGTAGCAGCCGCATTGACAGCAGAGGAGAAGAGTCTATAGCAAATCCAGAAAATGGGGAATGAAAAAAAAAATTATTTGAGCACTGGATAAGTAGCTGAGCTTTGGTGCCAGGGTGTTTTATGTTTCTCTCAGCAGTTATTGCCTTTAATTTTTTTCTCTAAAGGTAATTGCTGCACTCTTTTAGAACCTTAAAGGATCATAAAGCACTTAAAGTTGTAGTGATCTAAGCCTATGATGAAATGATACTGAGGAAAAAAAAAAAGACAATTTCTGTTATACCAATGGAGAAGAGGGCACAAAGAAATGTGTTGACTGCCCAAGATGCCAGGGGAAGCCGTGGCACAAATGAAATCAAAGATTATATGATTTGTCCCTCTTGAAAGCTAACCCAGTTCATTCCGCTTGCTCCAAGGCAGGATCAGCATTATCTAAACCGTCCTTGGTGGATATTTGCATAACTTGTTGTTAAAACCCTCCGGGGATGGCAATTACTTTCAGTGATCTGTTTCATGACTTAATCATCCTTTCTGCCATCCTAACATTCAAGCTGAAGTCATCATAAAGCAAATTTGCACAGCTATCTTTAAAGCAAGATCTGAAAACAAGTAAAATGCAGTTTAGATAATGGCACTGTACCTAGGGATTTCTGGCTACTTCACCGAATGTGAGCAGATATTGTAAATAAAATGTGCTATAAAATGAGGGAGGATGGGGAAAATAAAACAAAATGTAATCAGACATTAGATTGTAAAATGCTTTAATTTGTAGAACCATGTTTTTTCATTCAGGTAGTACAATCCTTCAATGTTGAGTATTTTGGATTTTTTTAAAGCTATCATGTGAGATCTCGCAGTACTGGTCTGGTCTGTTCAGCTTGGAGATTAAAGGTGGTGTGGCACTTTTGGAAAGAGCAGAGTGGTTTCCATGGAGTCCTGTCCTGAGCCTTTCCATGTTTATCTTCCATGCTGGGTACCAGATGTGTCCCTGGCTACTAGCCTTGCATGTTAGACAGTGCTGCATAACTCATGTTTATATATAAAGTCAAATCTTGTGCTGCCTAGTCAGGCGGACAGCCTGTTTACACCAGAGGGAGTTTGCGTAAGCAAGGAGGGCAGGATTTGACCCATATTTGATAAGGCAGTTTGGAATCCTTTCATGTCTAGTTAAATGTATGTACAATATGTTGTATCATTAGTAACTTCTTTGCCAAGGGAATATATTTTTTATACCGTGCTGTAATTTCTAATGGAATTTTTCCTTTTTTCTTGTAGTCTGACACAAATGCAAGTTACCTGAGAGCTGCTCGAGCTGGCAACTTGGAAAAGGCTCTTGACTATTTAAAAAGTGGAGTGGACATCAACATTTCAAATCAGGTTGAAGAATATTTTGATCAAATTTGCTGGATAAATACCTTTCGTGCTATTTCTCGAATCTGTCTTTATATTTGCACTTTATGTCAGTGATAATTTACGTGTTTTTTCATGAGTAATGTTTACATATTTTAGCCAATTAAAACTTTTATTTTTACCCCTTACAAAGACATCATTTCAGCTCCACTTGGAGAATGTTGTGCTATTTAACGTTATCTTTCATTCCATTTGCAGTACATCAGATCATGGGACAGCACACAGAACTTCAGACCCTAGAGCTAGTATATTCTGACTTAATTCATATTCGTTCCTTGTAGTCTAGTTCTTGTAAAGTTTACATAAGAATAGTTTTTGGAAGTAATCCTCTCACTAGGATATAATAATTTGTCTCCTGATGTGTTGTTTGCTATGCTGGAAAACCTTTGCCAATCTTTTGCATTGCTTTTCTTTCCCCCCCCCTTCTTTTTTTTAATCAGAATGGGTTGAATGCTCTCCATCTCGCTTCCAAAGAAGGGCACGTAGAAGTTGTCTCTGAACTGATACAGCGAGGTGCCAGTGTGGATGCAGCGACAAAGGTTAGTCAGGCCTGTCTAATTGTTCTCTTGTTCACATCAATGGCATGGACACAAAGTGTCGGCCAACTGATTACATACATTACTGTAGCAGTAATTGCCCATTTTCCAGAGGTGAAGTGGTCTCAATAATTGTTTTATAGAAACCTTTTAGATTACAGTAAATGTCACATGTTACTAGGGATGAGATTTACTGAACAAATTGTGGATTCCTGTCTTGGTTTCTGTCCACGTCTTCTAGAATAACTTACCCATTAGAAGTGCTCAGTAAGAGTATTTTATTGCAAGAAATACTATAAAGTGGAACATGTTCTTGATAGTATTTTCACGTATTCAAGCTCAAGTTTTGTACTCTTTTCAAATATTACTGTCTCTCATTTCAGAAAGGAAACACAGCATTGCACATAGCATCCCTCGCTGGGCAAGCAGAAGTAGTCAAAGTGTTGGTTACAAATCGGGCCAATGTCAATGCACAGTCTCAGGTAAAGTCATATTTCTCCATTTGGTGCTATCAAAAACTTTGCTGACGTTAAAATCCTTCTTCCCTTATAAATTGTAATATTAGTAAGTATATTTGGTAGATCTTATTGTATTGATGCGGGCCCTTGAAAATAGGGTTTGATATAGTCAATAAAATGAATGTAATCCTGCTAACATTAAAAAAAAACATTCTTTTTTGGCTGTTCCACCCACATAGGTAACCGACAACAGGTGCAAGGACAAAGTTTAAACACACAGCTGCCATTTTATTAGTGAAGCAGGCATTTTAGTGAGTGTAGTGCTGAGTTCATTCCCACCTTGTAACTCAACACACAATTAAAACTTTAAATGCTTCCAGCTCTCCCCCT
The DNA here is from genome assembly GCA_009819775.1 of Phoenicopterus ruber ruber. Taxonomy (NCBI): domain Eukaryota; kingdom Metazoa; phylum Chordata; class Aves; order Phoenicopteriformes; family Phoenicopteridae; genus Phoenicopterus; species Phoenicopterus ruber. Next base: position 7,889,924 of record CM020221.1, read on the forward strand.
TCTGCTCTATCCCTCGCCAGGTGGTCAGAGTGTACCATGGACGTATCAAGTCTTGTTTTTCCCCATAGGCATGACAGCGCAGTGAAATGCCAGGTTGTGTTCAGATCCTTTCCCCCATTGGATGTCAACCATCAGTTGGGATTAACTCTGAGATCCCACCTCATCCGTCAACGGAGAAAGCATAGAAATAACATCTCTGTTTTAAGTTGTCGAGACGCCGCACAGATGCACACCCCTGGAGATGAAGACTGTGGAGGCACATGCAGGGGTGTTTGCAGGGTACTGGAAGTGGTTGTGTAACAGGCAGCACAGCAAAGCATTTACCCTTCAGCCTTAGATCTGCCCTCCAGTGTCCTACAAGCTGCTAATTGTTACAGAGTCAGAAGAGATACTGATAGAACAGGAGAGTGGGAGAGAACTTGTTCAAATGGAAGGAATCCTGTTTCACATAATTCAGTGTCTCAGGCTTAATTGAGCTTATCCCCTTTCCTTGTACAGGGAGGTACTGCAAGCGTATGCAGAGCTTTTAAGTTTGGTCAAGTCCTTTGAATTAATATTTAGGTCAATTACAGAAAATTTGAAATAAGGCAAAACAGTGCTGGTGTTAAGAGCAAAGCAGCAAAATGAAACAGAGAAAAACTCTGGCTTAAAAACTGCATAAACGACAGATTGTTGAAAGTTGGGTGGCTGTGCCATAGGAGGTGTCCTTGCATGCATGCTCCATTCCTGTTCTCCCTGCTCAAGGGCTGGCTGGCAGGCAGTGTCAGAGAAGGGGGATCAGATTAAGAGATGGTCTTCTCATCTGGCCCAGTATTGCCATTCTTCTGTATTGTAAAGATGTGGGCATGATAGAAAATGTGTGTTAAAAAGGGAAATTTTAAAATGTACATTTTAAAGAAACATGGGGGGAGGGGGTATGATCTCTCAAATAATATGAACAAAATGTTTAATAGAATCTATTTCAAGAATGTTAGTTACTTGTGAGCTGTATTTCATGTTTCCTTCACCTGGACAAAGAAAATAGGCTACTCAGTTCTCCTTTCTTACTCTTTTATACTAGCTAGATACAGCACTATTTGGTTCCAGGCATCATATAATTTGAATTTAAAGAGAACAGCAACAAAAAGTAGTTTTAAGTACAATCTTCCATGACTGTTAAGAAGTAAAACAAAGCAGAAATGTTTCCAGTGGTTTTCCTGTTAAAGAAATTAAGATGACTTTGAAAGGATCTTTTCTGCTTGTGTTTGAGGACTTGTGTATTCAGCCCTAAAACTAAAAATAATCTGAGATTGTTAACACCTTGTATAACTGCATTGTCCATACACCCTAAGGTTTTGCCACGTTACCCTTATTTTGCTAACATATGAGAAGTAAAGATTTTATTTTTTTCCCCCATTATGGGTGCATTTGATGTCTTTGCTTGAGACACATATACATTGGCCATTCCACACCAATACTTGGCAGTGAGATACTCTATTGGGATTAGTCTTTTTGGGAGGTCCCTGGAGCTCCTTGTTACCAAACTGCCCCTGGACCAGCTTTGTCCGTGGTACTGAGCATCACTTGAGCCTTCCTAAAGCTTGGAATAAAGTTCTGCTGAATTTGGCATACCCACAGAGAGACCACCCAAAGATTTGGTTTCTTTTGGTTTTCTTTTTGATACTGACCCTGTTTTCTGCGAGTTTGGCTTTATCTCCTTTTCTCTTGAAGGTAACAGCGCTACCCTGCTCCCTGCTGACAGCGCCAGTGTTAGGGATGTAAGGCCTTCTTTAACTAAATCTTCCTGTCCTTAAAAAAAAAAAAAAAGGTGAATTTTTACTAAGTCTGAATTTTGTACCTCCTCTAAGGGCTATTTATTACTATTAAAGACAAAATGCTTTCTTTAGGCTTGTGGCTCTTTGGCAATTTCAGCCCCTTTTTAAAGAGAGAAGAAAAAGCAAAGTATGGAGGGAAAGATGTTGAATACCCTACAGTAATTCAACATAGGAGAAAAGGTTCTGCTCTGCCTCCAAATGCTAATAATACTTGGTTCTGAGAATTTTTACCTATTAATTATTTTCTGAAACTAATAATTAGGAATTGTTTCCTGCTTCCTTTCTAAATGCAAATGTTTGAAATGAAAAAAATTAATCTTTGTTTCCAGCTGATTTAGTAAATAGATATTGAGTATGCCATGAAATGATAGGGAAAAATGCCAGACTCTGCTGTTCACTATAATAATAAATTGTAACGTGACATATTAGGTACCTTAGCAAGTGCTTTCTGGGTTCTTTGTTTTTCATTAAGCAGAATTTTAACTCTGCAGTAACTAAACCGTTAGCCCTTGGTTCTGGAGAGTGCATTAACACATTGCTAACTTTAGGCTTTGGCTCCGGTAGGACTTCAGCACCTGCTTTATGCTTGTAGCGATGCTTTCCTGAATAGAGACCAAATTATCAAAATATTGGAACAGCAACAGACCTTGCAGCCTGTCCAAGCCTTGTAAACATGTGGCTTCACAGCTGCTTAGTGTCTTGTTGATGGTAAAGTTCCTCTTGGATCAAACATCCAGTTCATGCCATTTCCTCTCCAACTGTCCTTTCTTCTGACCTCCTATTTGTCTCTACTGCCAGGGAAGCCTGCATGCTCAGCCTCAGGTCACCTGCGCTCTCCTCCATGCTCTGTGTTGGACATGTGCCATGCAACTCTGCCCCGTTGCTGTGACAGTCAGGTGTCTCTCAGCTGTTTTCACCGTGGCTACTATAACTCAGGCAAAATTCACTGCTATAGGTCTTAGGCTACAGTTTCCCTTCATCTCTCCAAAGCCCAGAATGTTAAGGTTTTTATTTTGATGCAAATACATGGCCAAACTCTTCTCAGCTCATCTCTGTTTGGTTCCATTTGTTTTGTGCAAAATCTAGGTCAGTGTCCTTTGTAATTGTTGTAGCTGAATTGCTGAGCTGCTCCCTCTGCTCCTTCCACCATGCTGAAACGCCTGCCCTGGCCATGTTGCAGACCTGAGAGTGCTGATACTGTCTCAGCCAAACCTACTCATATGGAAGCACTTCCTAAACTTTTCTGTTACTTAAGCCAGATGAAATCTTCTGTTTTACCTGTTATTTTTAACTAGCCCTTACCTCCTATTTTATTTTGTGTTTCCTTTCCTCCTTGTCCTCCTCATGCTCTGGAGTAATCACCAGAAGTGGCATGTGGTAGAGTGAGAGGTCTGGGGGGGATCTTAGGAGGGAGCAGATGAAGAGGGAAGCTGCTGCCCCCATTGCAGCTGATTCTGTGTGAAGTGTTCTGAAGAGAAGTCTGAGGTTCACGGAAATCGCAATGACATGAGATCTGGAAGGCAGTGAAAGGAAAGACAGGGCCCTAACAGAGCCCACTGAAACCTCAGCGACCTCCTGGCCAAAATGTTTAACGGCATCATCACCCATGCTGGTACCATAAGGAAAGGAATCAGGCAAAATCTAACAGTGGTGTGTCTGACAAAGAATAGTGCTGGAGTTTGAAGGGTGAAAACATGTATCATGATAGAGCAGAGGAGAAAGGGATTGTTGTTCTTACTGCTGATGCTGCTTTAGTTGCTTCAGCAGTGTCAAAGTGCTCAGTCAATAGTATATGGATATTTTAAGTTGTTGCTATAAAATGTATTTACACTAGTTCACAGTTCCGTTGGACTGAGGGACGTGCAGTGCTGTATGAAAGCCAAAGAATTTCGGGTGCAAATCAGCAACTTCTATAAATTCCTTTAGAGGTATCTTGAACCCAGGACAGGTTTCATGACTTCATTTTGCTGTTTTGGTTTTGTGAATGACGTCAAAGCTGTGAATTTCAGAAATGCTTAGAACAATAGGGAAAAAATCATTGTCTTAATATTAGTTCCCAAAAATTCAGTTCCTGAAAGGCTGTAACCTGTATACAGTTAAGCTGAAGACAAAAGCATTGACTGTAAGAGGAAAGTACTTGCCAAAGAATGAGTTAAGCTCTGCAGCCTTTAATACTTGTATTGCATTGATTGAAACCACTCACTTAAGCATAATTTGAGAAATGCTCTAATGTGGTCGGAAACACTGATAAACCTCTGTCTCAAACTACTGAGAACCAACAATCCTCAGATCTCCTGGTGCCTGAAATATGAAGTAGCTCAGTGACCACAAGCAGATTGTGCTCAGAAGGCAGCTCTTTGAGGAGACAAAAGGCATACGTAGCTGGCACAAGTGAAAGAGAAGTCAAAGCTAATGGAAAGAAGAAAAAAAAATGGAAAGTATTCTGAAGAGCCATTGCTCTTGCTTTCGCTACAGACTTGTATTTGCCTGTCCCATTTTGCATTTCCGTTGCCGTGGCTGCATTTATCAGGAATCGTAACTCAGCTCTACCAAATGGTCTGTCCAGATTGGTTTTTAGTTTGACTTCACAACAGATGTAAAAGGAAGTATTCTTGCTTAGCTGTGGGAATTGTATCTGGTCAGCTGAAAGATTCCACTGTGTCCTTTTAAATAATATTACCCTTCTCCTATCTTCACTTAAATCAAGGGAGATCACACCATTAACTGGCATGTGAGCACAGTTTATTTGGTTTCCTCCTAATTTACCCAAGTTTGGTAGATCTGTGGTATGTATGAAATGTTTGTGGAGTGTTTACACTCTTGTTTTCCTATTTCAGAATGGTTTCACTCCACTGTATATGGCAGCCCAAGAAAACCACCTGGAGGTTGTTAAGTTTCTTCTTGACAATGGTGCCAGTCAAAGCCTTGCCACAGAGGTAAATGTTTGAATTTCACACTTTATGAACAAAGTAAAATGTGCTTCAGCAATGATTCTTGCCAGCTTATATCAAACTAGTCTTTTAAATACAAAATTAAAAACCAATAAAAAGTTCTCTCTGTGAAGTGTGCTAATGAATACTGAGTTATTGGCTTTTCAGCAATTTAAACCATCTCTTGCCATTTCTAAAATAAAAAATTAACTAGAAACAGTTCTAAAAATAGATGTGTTCTTAGTCATAATTGGTAATCTTTCAGGTTAAGTGCTCAAACAGGGAAGCTGTGTGCATAATATAAAAGTTCTCTACGCTTTCATTAAAAATACTGAGTAATGTGGAGGGCAACCATAAAGCAGGAACAACTGTTTACCTGTGCTTTGGAGCCAGCCCTGAGATATAAGGCAAAACCCTGGGTTACTTTGTGCTTGGAGCATTTTCTGAACTGCATTTATTGCCCTGTCGATACTCTCTCTGTAGCACCTAGTTATCCCATCTGGTCCTGCAGTGATAATTTCAAGCTGACAGAAAGATGCAAGTTCCATCCTTGAAGGTGTTCTGTGATCTTTCTAGAAGAACACTTTTTATTTCTTGCTTTAAAAGTAATTCTAACTCAAGGCAACCTGGAAGGAAAAAAAAATAGATATAGTAATAGCCGTAAATGTACTGCATTGAGGTTTTTAATCTGATGAATTTTCAGTTGTCTTAATTCCAAGATTTTGCTACTAAAAAAAAAGATTCTTGCCGCTGTATGGTTTTCTGAAAATAGAATTTTTTTTCAATTGTGCATGGGTACTTGGTTCTTTTTCTTTGGTGTTGTTTTTCCCTTGAGCATTATATGTCCGTTTAGGCTGAGCTTTTCTCCAACTCAGCTTGATGATAAGGTGCAATCTAATTTTGTCCACGGAGAATTCCTTTGAAGATTACAGACTACGAAACAATGTTGCCTTTATTGCCTTACTTGCTTGTGATAGTTGCTTATGGGTGCTTTTTTATTTTCTCTTGGTCCAAGTTTTCATATAAATCTGATTTATCTTTATCTTTGTAAGTGCAAAAGCCTTTGTTATTAAACGATTGCCACTTAGCTAAATATTCATTAAAAATAAAACTCTTTAACAAAGATGTTTTAATCTAAATTAAAAAATAGAACCAACTATTTTCTTTAAATTGTTTTTAGTTTTTTGGGGGTTTGTTTCGTTTTTTTCTAGAGTGGGCTTTGCCTTATGTTTTAAAGCGCAGTTGCTAATTATAGTACTGACATCACAGTAATTGCTTGCAATTGCTTTTTGTGAGTTGGCATCTTCAGAGAGCATGTGGTGAAAATGCGTTCTTGTCGCTGCTAATATTCTTGGTCGCAGTTTGCTTGGCCTTGGTACAGTGATCTCTGCACACACTGAAATGATGGGCAACTCTCATCAGAGTTAGGAAACTGGGGGCATAGGGGATGGCAGCTGTTCTGGAATTGAAATGAAGTGCTCCCTCCCATTAGTCCACTCCCTTTTCCCTAAGGAAAGGAGAAAATGTGTTCCTAGGATTTTTTTTACATTACTGTTACCAGCATTTTTAGCAGAAGAGGAAGCCCAGTGAGAAAAGACATTGTAGATAGCTAAACCGCTTTTCTTTGTGAAGCGGCTGACTGTGCCGCTGCCGTCGGCTGTATAACTAGACTAGGAAGCCAACGTCTCCGGGCCACTAAGGCGCGAGCTGTCGCACTCTGGGTTTCTCCAGGCAAGAGCCTCCATTTCTGCAGGTACAGCGTCGCTATATTGCCAGAGCCCTCTTGTGGGGATGCTCATGGAGTTTTTTGGCCTTCAGAGCTACACAGCATTTTTCACACCCTGTGCTGCTCTCTGCCCGCAGTCTGAGGCTGCGCAGTTGTTTCACCTCAGGAGCCGCTCATGGCCCGGGACCACAGCCCAGAGCCCTGCGCTGCTACCAGAGGATGATGAGCCAAAGGCAAAGGGGAAGGCTGTGGTTAAATGAGTTTTAAAAACATTCATTAAAAAAAAAAAAAAAAAGCTTGTTAAGGCCCAAGGAATTTCAGTGGTTCCCCCCCCCCCCCCTCCATTTTGAAAAAAATGCTCTTTTTCAGAACTCCCCCTGTTTCTCCTCCTAAATTGAGGTGCCCTTTGGTAAGCCAAAAAGAGAAATTTCTTACTGAAAGCATTACTTTTAGTTCCAAAAGTTAAAAAGTTAACACTTGAACTCTGCACTTTTGACATACGATGAGGATCTACATTCTTCTGTGTCATTGCTGCACTTTTATTTCACACTTACACAGTTTCACCATGACAGAAGTAGTTGAAAAGTGAAAGAAGGTATTTACCTACTAAACTGTAATGAAGTTTGGTAATATAAGCTTTGGATATATTGATCAAGAATCAAATGTAATAAGTAAATATCCCAAGTAATTTGCATTTGTAATTTTTTTGAGTGATTTATGCATATTGTCTTGGGCAAAGCTGAATGTGTTCCTGGATTGTAATGCCCCTTAAATGTTTGGGAAGGAGCAGAATCTAAACGACAACTCTTTCATTCTTTAGTTTTCTAAGAATCCGTAACAATAAAATTATAAAACCATCTCAGACTGTACTTTTCATGTGTTTGAGGAATCCACTTCAAAATCTGTTAAACAAAAATCTTCTACTTTTCAGGTTTCTTATTCTGCACTACTTTGCTTGGCTATTTGCTAGGCTGAGAGGAAATAACTCTTGTTTGTAAGAGGATTGTCCATCACATCTATATAAATTTTCATAAATGGAAGTTGTAGTAAAATAATTGGTATAGTGGGAGAATAGGGTATTCATATTCAAATATGATTAGATTTTAAATCCACATATAAAATATATCAGAGGATAGAGCTGAAGTGTTGGGGTTTTTTTTCCTTAAAAAAATGTAGTTTGTAGCTGTGGGGGGAATGGATGATAATTTGCTATGGTGACATCATTAACAATTGTAATTTTAATATTTCAGCTTTTTAATACTTTTTTATATAAGTATAGACTTTACCATACACATACTTATTTATGTAGCTGTTAATCATGAGTAATTTCACACTTTTTTTTCCTCAAGTCTCAGTCGTTTTTGTTTGCTTGTGTCTTATAGTTTTATGTTTAAGTCTGGAGTGCCATAAAAGTGTTTTGAGCGTTTTGGACCTAGTTCACCAACACTTTACTCCAATTTCAGTGTCACTGAAGGGTACTTTTAATTTGCACCATGTTACTCTTCATGTTTGAATTTGAGCCAGTACTGTTACTAATGCTGAGATCTCTTCCCTTCCCCTTTCTGCCCGCTGGAAAGCTTGGAACATGTGTTGAGAGTCCCCATTGTATGTTGCAGGACGGTTTCACGCCTTTGGCAGTAGCTTTGCAGCAAGGTCATGACCAGGTGGTTTCACTGCTGCTTGAAAATGATACGAAGGGAAAAGTCCGTCTTCCTGCCCTTCACATCGCTGCTCGCAAGGATGATACGAAGGCAGCGGCTCTGCTCCTGCAGAACGACCACAATGCCGATGTGGAGTCAAAGGTCAGTGGTAAAAAGAAAGGAGGTTTGATGCTATTAAGTGCTGACCACATGTCCCTTATTGTGAAGTATTTTGCTGCAGATTTACACATAACTTTCTCCTGTAGTGTGTGATTAAGAATAACGTTTTATTTGCTTCCTTTGCCTCTTTCTCCCCCATTCCCTTTCTGTTTGAATCAGGGTTAATTTCTCCTGTAGAAACTTTGCAAATGGAAAATAATAAGCAAAATATTATGAGAATTATTCTCTTGGGAATGAAAGCCACTCTTGCAGTGGTGTGCTATAGATATTGTACAATTAAGTCATTTGATAGGTTGTTTGTGCAATTTCTATTATAAGAACTTGGGTAAACATGTAACAATTAACATTCAAAGTACTCGATCATTCAGCTTCCATTCAGTCAAGCTTCCTTTGTGTGCCGATTGTGCTGTCATCTGAGCTGCCATGCCGCGTAGCAATCATGAAGCTTTTTGCATCCATGTCACCAGTGGTGAACTAACCGTTCATTTTTTCCCCCTCTTTGCTTCCAAATGTGTTAACCTAGATGATGGTGAATAGAACAACAGAGGTATATATAAATATATATATGCATCATCACTCCTCCATGACTTAGTGCTGCTGCATCATTTCTTCCTCCTCCTTTTTGCATCGCCTTGTATAGGATAGATACCTGCTTTAGATGAAATGAAGTAGCATGTGCTAGAGAAGACTGTAGTTTAGATACCAGGGCTTTCTGCAGCTGAAACTAGGGTTTAAAAGTAAGTGTTCTTGGGAACTAACTGCCATCATAAAAGAGCCATATTATGTAAGATGGAGTTTTCAGGGATTCTCACAGAGCATATGTTTATCAGATGTGTTAAGAGCTGCAGACAACCCTGTCATGTTGTGCATCCAGGTCTGATTTTAGGCTTCTGCATGACACTTACCTTGATGGTGTCAGCAACTAGAATGATCTGAGAGTGGTTTTATAACTGCAAAACTCCCAAAGCAAGGCAGTGGCAGCTAGCATGGCTTGCTAACAATTTAGAAATGCATCTAGTTCCCATAAGGTTTCATACTTTGCAGGACTGATGGAATTGCTGCATGTTTTAGCATTATTTTAAAAGGAAGTAAAACTACTTAAATATGAAAATAAGTTGCTGGAGTAATTTTATCAGTAAGGCATCTTCTAATTAGGGTGGTAACTTGTGGTGTCTGAACATAACCCAGTGTGATTGCCCACAGTGGGAGACTGATCTTTATGGTAGTAACCCTTGAAAAAAAAAAAATCCATATTAATAATTTAAAATCATCTTTAATGTTGTTTTCATTTGCATCTACTTTGAATTTATAAAAAAACAGTTAGCAAGTATCATTAAATGACTTGTATCTGAACTTCTGCAAAGAATCTCTAAGAGATTTAATTTGTGAGACTGGCATAATATGGATAACAACTAGATATTGCTAGTTAGAAATTAACTTCTTATAAATGATAGATTATTGCTTCAATACTCAAATATTTTGCTGTTGTTTTTGTGGAATAACTGAAAGTTTTATTCTACTTCTGGTCTTCTAGAATAATTATGTTAATTTTTTTCCCTCCTGCATAGCAATATGATTTTATTTAGACTCTCTGAGAGTCTATAAATAAATGTCAGTGAGTGAAAACTAGTACAGAATTGGAATGGTAACTTGCAGCAGACTCCTATTACTAGCTTTTGTCAATGATGTGATACAAATTTTGGAGCACCAATGAGATATAAAAAAATAAGTGTCTGTTGGTTTTGTTTTGTTTTTCCAGAGTGGGTTCACTCCCCTCCACATAGCTGCTCACTATGGAAATATCAATGTAGCTACATTGCTGTTAAATCGGGGTGCTGCTGTGGACTTCACTGCAAGGGTAAGTGTGAAATCCTAGTTATGCTTAGCTTGCTTAATCATCACTTTGAAACACTTTTTCCACAAAGGTGTGGAAAGGTCCATTGCTCTTGCCAGCCGAGGGGCCTGGCCTGACTGCTCCTCTTCTGTTACCATACGGTGTAAAGGGGGTTTCCCTGGGCTGCTGAACTGAACTCGAGCTCTAGTCCTCACCTTTGAAAGCTTCAGTTTTAATCAAAAAGAGCTGCGATTTTCGTAGTTCCAGTGTTGCAAAAGGTAGGCTGGGATTCTGTGAGACGAATGCTTCCACCTGTAGCTTTAACATATGGTAGGAGTGCTGTCCCTGTTGCATCGTCCTCAATATGCAGTTGTTTCCAGTGAATGTGAAGTGCAGGTGTACCGGTGAATAAAGCAGCTGTGCCTTCACTGCATATGTGAGAGTCAGATGATACGTAAAGGAGATCTGAAAAACTGGAGAGGTAGAAAATGAAATGAGGTATAGAAATGGAGGGGAGTCGATAATGGGAGCTGTATGGCAGAAGCCATGGTAGAGTGGGGGAACTAGTCCTCCTGACCCTGTAAGCTGTGCACCAAAGTCATGACATAGCCCAGGGAGTGACAGGGTAGTTCCTCAGATGTATGAAAAAGGATCAGGAGCCTGGAGGGAAATGGCATGGGCTTTCCCAGCGTCCCCTTGGTTCACTCTGGGCTGGGTGGGGAGCAGCTGACCGGTGGCTTCAGCTGTGCCTTCTTGCTTGGGGAAGTGGGTCCATCCTCCCACAGGCAGCTGGACTGCTCTGCAAGCCTGGTGCCACCAGGGCCTCATCTCACAGCCCAGGCCAAAGTTTGACCATATCTGCTGTCAAGGGTCGGGTCTGTCGGAAGACCAAATTGGAATATTAGAGAGAGAAGGAGTGTGGTCAGGGTAGGGAGGATGTGGGAACAACAAAATGTAAGCAGGAGAAGTGTAAAGGACAGAAAATGACAGAGGGAAGTTATATATAGTTGGAAGAGCAGCAAAATAAAGAAATGTATGTGGACAGGGATACAGCAATGTGAAGGGTAAGGAAAGAGATTGTGCCAGGCATGAGACCAGAGACAAAAGAAAGGCAAATACAGAGGTAACACAAAATTTAATGAGCCAGGATGGAGGGCTAGAGAATGGTAGGGTAGAGAGGACATGGGCAGAAAGCTGAGTAGGTGCCATGAGAGTATGCAAGGCTTTAAGAAGGGAAAAGCAGGGAGAGTGATTAGGGACATACAGATAAATAGAAAAGGGGCTAACGTTCAAAATGGGTTCGTATTGGAAAATGCTGGAGCTAGAACTTCCTACTGAAGTTCTTAAAAATTTGTTTGCTCATTAGCTTCTTCAATAATGGCTTGGGCTGTATGAGTAAGAAGCAGCCTATGGAATTTATGCTGACACACAGACAGGAATGGTTGTCAATACAGAAAGTGTGCAACAGAACATGGAAATGCATTGAAAATCATAGTAGAAAACAGATCAAACTCTTGGCTAAAGAATATACACTTATTTCTCCTGTTGATTTCTCAATCAATCTACCAACCAAAAAAGAGGAGGACCTGTCTATATTAGTTGTTCACTGGGTGGTGTGTGTGATATGGTTAAAAAAAAAAGCCCCAAAAAGCAAATGTGATTTCAGGTTATTCCGAGGTATTTCTGATGTAGACCAAAAAAACTCCCAACCAACCAACCAAAACAAAAAACCCCAACCAAAAAAACACCAAACCAAAAAAACCCACCAAAACAAAACAAGTGCAAGAATTTGGATCACCAGACCTTACCAAAACAGAGCCAGGGAGGAGATGTGGTAGTGATCCCTAGGACAATAGGGAGAGAAACTCAAGGGAGCAAGAGGCATTCAAACTGGAGGCAAATGCTGACGTAAGAGTAAATAGGTATAAACTGACCATGAATAAATGTTGTCTAGAAATTTAGATATTAAATATTATGTATTAATGATTAATATTATTTAATAATTGATTAATAATTATTATTAAATATAAGTAATGAGATTCTGGAGCAATCTTTCAATTAAAGTAGAAAAAGCAAAAAAACCCAACGTGTATTCATGATGATATTTATAAGGGGAATTATGTGGCATGGATAATTCAGCAGCTCCTTTTCAGAGATTTTGATAATGTGTTGGCGTTTATTATGTTTACAAGAGGAAAAGTACTATACTTCTGCTTAGAGCATTTGCCACAGAGCAAAAAGTAAATTTTTTAGTATTTTCTTTTACTTTAGATAGTTTGTATATCTAAAAACTTGAATGCTTGTATAGTTAAGGAACATATTTACGTGCAGCAAAGTGTTTGTGATAAGCATTGCAAATCCACAAAAACAATAAAATATCATGTTTATTTAGCATAGAAATGACTACTTTAATTATAGGACTTCTCACATTTAAAAAAAAAAAACAACACAAAACCAAAAAAAACCCCAACCAAAACCTGAGCAGTTCTCTTTTAGAGATTGTCTGTGATTAATGAGGGAAGTTGGTGGAGGGTGTGGTAGAGCGGGAACAGAAATTTCGAACAAAGACAGACCCAGAATGTTTTCCTTAAACTGTAAGTAGGAGTGCGGGTGAAAAGCGTTGGTGCTGGCCACTGTTCATTCAATATAGCATCATTCAGTGATTTATTAATTAAGATAAATCTCCAAAGCTAAAAGACACTGTTACAAGGCATGATCCAGTACCTACTAATGCTGGTGAGAAGAGTACTAGCAGATATTGGGTCAAGCTGATAGTTGAGTATCAAAGGTAAGGATCAACTCTCATATATCCCACACAAATGCTGTTTTCCAAATCACATTCATCACTAAAGGTATTTCATGTTATTGGCGAGAGAGGGCTCCCGGGTTAGATCCAGATGAAGTTCACAAGCTAAGAGTAGATTTGGGGGTTAAAGGTTTCTGGGAAGCTTCTGACTATGCATGCTTTGCTTTCACTGATAACGTTGACCTCTTATTCCCAAGTCCTTAAACTGACCAAATTAGAGCATTAAGGCATTTCAAATGGTCATAAGCTTTGGCATTCAGTATTTGATAGGCTCTAATCACAGGAGCAAGGAAGACGAATGTGGGGTCTTGGGTCAACTCTTTTCCACTCAGAGACAAGATTAGGGATTAGCAATGCTACTACATTAGTAATTAGCAGTACTCGGTACCAGTAAATATCATCTGCCTATGCTTGTTTCAATAAAATAATAAGCCTTAGGCTTCAGCAGCTCTGTTCTGGATTAGGGGCACTGATGGAGAGCACATCCAAAGTAGTAAGGCCATCCTCCTCTACTCTTCAAGTTCTGGAAATTCCAGGTTCTCCCTCCATTAATTGTCATTCAGAGAGAGGCAGACTGCTCAGCTACCTGGGAAAGTGCAGATGCAATGACATCAGCCCGAAAGAGCAGTGGGCTGACGCTGTGACTCACTGAACGGCTTGTTTGTGCTTGTGATAGCGGGGTGGGGGTATCCAGAGAGCACATCTCTACTGTATGGTGGTTGCAAATCTAGATAAAGTAGTTGTGACAGAAGGAATTGTAGCAAAAATAACAGTAATATGGAGTTGAATTTTGTTCTTTAGTGCTTATCAGACTGTGGGTAATGAAAGCACTTCACAAAAGATGAGTTAGATTCTGGTAGAGCAGTGAATTTGTTGGCAAACAGAGCCACCAGTATAAGTTGAGTGTAAACTACAACTATCAGCACCAAGTAACAGAGCCCTTGCTTGATCCTTGGTTGCCCAAATTGCAAAACAGGTAGAGGTACTACTAGAACAGGTACTAAAAATGACCCACAGGTACAGCCTGCCCAGTGCTACCTCTTTGCCTCTTGTTGTTTTAATTTCTGTAAACAATATATATGATGCACTGTCTCCCCTCTGGAGGAAGGGCCCTTATTTCAGTTGTTGACAATCTAAGACAAGCAACAGAGCAAAGATACGAAAGGGCTGTAACCCAACTAAAATCATACTGTGTGTATGTACTGTGGCTTTCACAAGTACAAAGAGCAAACTGTAGGATGGGGGTGTCAAATGCACTTTGTGCTTTTGCAAACCACCAACTATTTTTCCTTTGTTCTTGTTAAATAAATACGAATCGACACTACTTGTCTATCTCTCAATTTATGTTTAAACTATTTAGGCAAGTATCAGTTCTGGGGAGAGATTTGAACAATAGCAGAGGATTATGGTAACGGAAGATGCTTGTGTGGAGGGGGCAACATGATGACAAATGTGTGAGGGCAGGATAAATAGCCAGCTCCCACCATCAGTGTAGTGAAGGTGGGGAAGGGTGGAGAAAATGTGAATGGACATGTAGGGTGAAGGCAGAGCTCTGAACCTTAAGGACAAGGGCAAGTGTGGTGAAAAGAGGAGCCGGAGGAAGGATGTAAGAAAAAGGAGGGCAGACCTGTGGCAATGGAGATCTCTTCAGCTGCTGTGTTTTCACTGCATTTCTGAGAGGCCCGAGGGAAGAAAGAGGTTCCAGCAACGAAGGCAGGGAAAGACATGAGCTTGATGGCTCTTGGTGTGCGGGCAGGAGGTGAGCAGTGGTGCTGTACTGTAAGTAAATGATGTCCCCAGTGATATGCAGTAGCAGCTGCTCCCCTCACTCCTGCCAGCATACACCTGCCTGCCTCTCAGCTGTCACATACTCCCTTGTTCCCTTCTTTCACTGCATCTAAGAAAAACAGGCAGAGCTCCAGGAGCTCTTACAGGTGTTACAGTGCCTGCCGGCCTGGGTACCTGCTGACTGTAGAGGCTGGGAGGGTTGGAAACGTACCTGCTTTTGGTTTGTGCTCTTCCAACCGAGCAATTGATTTCATGTCAGCTCTTCCGTCAAACTACATTAGCACTTCTGTGTCTGTGCTTTCTTCTCTAGCCTTGCTGCAAGTGCTGGGAAGATGGCACAACATGGAAAGTTCCCTGTGGGATGGATGGAGATCATTTCAGTAAATCAGCTTGTGATGTCCCTGATTCTACCTATTTAGAGGGAGGCAGCTCCAAGAACCTTCATAACCTCAGTCCAAGTGAAACAAGATCTCCTTGGGCTGGATGTTTGCCATTTTGTAATGAAGGAAAAATACTCATTCCAAATTGCTTGACTTCTTGAGCTCAAACTCAGCAATAAACCTGTCACAATTACTGGCAGGGTATGCATTGTAGAAGTAACAGGCATTTTATGTCTATTCATCATCCTTTTTCTGTAGTACCTTTTCACATGTGTGGCTATGCTTCTCTGAAACCCTTCAAAGCTAAAGAAATCCCTTCATTGCATCACCATATTTCCCTCTTGCCTAACTGGGAGGCAATCACGTCTGGGCTAAAGAACTGGAGGAAGAGAATAAAGGGTAACTGAGGGTGAAGTCAGTCTGCTTTCTTAGCCAGATTAACACGTAAGTGCAGTCGCTACCTGGGCTTTGAAGGATTGCAACAATTCCAGGCACCATTCTCTTAGCTGGCAATGGCACCTGATGTTGGAGAGGTGTGGGTAAATCCTAGTTACAAACTGAAAGAAGGCCAAAGACCTTTAAGTCAATCTATTTTATACATTTTTTCATCAGGAAAACGTAACTGCTGTTATTTTAAGAAAAATATTGTTCATCAGCCACTCGTGCCTTTGAATCAAGCTGTATCTGGTGTGTTATCTAGAGTTTTAATAATTTTGATATCTACTTCCCATCTTCTGGAACTACCAATCTAGTGATTAGTATGGAGAAGTGAAATCCACCAAGTGGGCTCTCCTGTTCCAGGCTTTCAATTCAGGTCTGTTGTTGGCATACAGTGACCATATGCGTAGTGAAAACTGCTGTGCTCCCATCCTAGCTGCTGCTTCTGGAGCTGGACTCTGTTGCAGGGGCTTCGTGCCATGGGCTTGACTTTCTTTACCAGAATCAGGTCATCTTCAGCCTGAGGGTGGGTGGGGTACTGGAGAAAAAGGACAGGTCACAGAGGGATTTCTTCTTCTTTATCTTGACCCCTCCCTTCAAATTTGCTCTAGACTGCCTTGCACTTTAATATCTAGGACTTGGAAGGTGTATCCAGATACATGCTAAAGCAAGTAACAGCCATTGGAAGGAATGAGAAACCGGTTTCCTTAGCAGTCTGATTATACCTATGGTATCTTGTGCAAGAAAGCTCTTCTGCTACAAACCAGACCCCTGCAGAGTGCCCGCCCTTTCCCATTTAGGCCCTGCTTGGGCATCCCCAGGAGCAGTGCGCAGGGAGGGCAGGCAATTTTATCTGCTGCGGTTCCCAGCCAGCTGCGATGGAGATGTGTGTCCAGACTGCCCTGTGCTGATTCAGCAAGTGCAAATCAGTGTTTCTCCAAGGCTGCTATGCAGACCAGGGAGATGAGGAAGGTGCTTTGAATAAACTGTATTTTCTGGGAATTATAGTTAGGAAAACGTTCTCTTTTGGGAGTTCACAGAGTCTTCAGATATCATTCTTCTGTCCGAGATTATTTTCCAGTGGAAAGATCTGTCTAGCCCAGGTGAGGAAATTCCTCTGAAGCTCCACCTGTCTCTGAGGAGCTCTGTGGTTAGGAAGGAAGGAAGGAAGAAATTGTTCTCTGCAGCTTCCAGAGCAACAGCTGAAAGAAACCTCTGTGACCCCCACATCTGATCCGTACTTGAGCAAGTCAGAAGATTCAGGTAGCAAGGGAATCCTCTACATGAAGATGACCTCTGCCCATCTTTCTTGCCAAAGCAAACAGGAGGCAGTCACTGTGCCATAAAACTGCATCCAACGCTGTGAACAGCCTTCTTGATACACAGCACTCCTTATTCTAGAGATCTCAGTTCCACTGGGAGTGGGCTTTGCCTGCAGAAAGTTTGCTTACTGGAAGGCTGAGAAAGGATTTGGTAATTTTGAGAGGGTGGTGTGAGGACAACATGCATTAATGATGACCCTGAGGCTGAGGAGCAGAACACCATTAGCCCATCAAAAAGAGCAGGCAATATGTAAGTGACAGTAACATAAGAGAAAAACATCTTTTTATTTCCCTAGTGGTAGTTTGCCATAACAGCTCCTTGCTATACTCTTCCTTCTTCTCTTCCAGGATTCATTTTATACATCTCAAGCCTGAAGAAAGATAAGTATATAAGCATACAAGAACTAAATTAGCACAATATAAGACTTATTAACATTATGTGGAGGAGAAAAAAGCTGAAAAATTCTGCACTGTTGTAAGGTTTCCTGGAAAGCCTCTGATTGTGTGTTTGTACCTATAATTTCTTTAATTTCTGAAAGTCATATACAAGTCTCAGTGGTCCCAGTAACTGCTTCTAGAATGTAAGACTTTTCTCTGCAGGGGTTCTGCTGTGTTGTAGCTCCAATTCTGAATTGCAGAAAAACACAGAAGGACAGAATATTGAGTGTTTTCATATACAACATGTTGATGTAGCTGCATAGTTGCATATGGCAATCTTCACATGCACAGCACAATCCTCCCATACCTCCAGAAACTGTTAATAGCAGTGCTGTTGATGACAGTTCCAGTATACAACAACCAACATCCTCTTTCCTTAAGAATGCCTAATGATGGAGGGATTTTCCAGACTATATAGGAAATTTCTGCTTTAGCAGTCTGGCTATTTTCAGCTTCTGTTTTATTCACACATTCTTTGTCAATATTAAGCTCTTCCCAGAGTCGGCTCTCAGTTGAGAACTGAGAACTGTCTTACTAAATTCCAAGTTAATCTGAACATTTTGGTAAGAAACTGGGTGTTTTTTTTAAATAAAAGATAAAGAAGTGAAATTTTTCTAATTAAAACTACACTCTACAGAGGGGCTGGGAGGAGAGCTCAGAGGTGGAGATAAATTTTCTCATTGGTAGTGAGGAGAAATATCAAGTCCCTGTGATGCTGGCAGTGAGTCTTCACAGTCCCTACATGATCTGCCGGTCAGTCAGCATTTAAAACAATGCAACACATGACTAGGAAAGGTATACCCTTTTTTTGTGTGCTTTTTTTAAAGGTACACTTCAGAGCCCAGTATAATACTGTAAGTGCAAACATTTACTTTTCGTACTATTAGCATCCTTATGCTTGTAAACTCAGGCTGTCTGATGGGAGAAAGAGGCAATCCCATAGGACAGCATAGCATACCAGAAACCAGGGGGAATTCTTCATTTTCTAAATGCATTACAATAAAACTTGATGTACTGTGTTTGCACTCTGACAATTTTAAGTTTTTTCCCTATTTTTTTCTGACTTCCTAACCATTCATGTTGCTAATTTGTAATAGTAAGGAGTAATTGTGACTACTGTGGTGAACTGTGATGGGTAATGCCATGTGTCAGAGGGGAGCTGATCTCATTTTAGATGGGAAAGGTAGGTGGCTTATTGCTTAGCACAGGATAACTCAAAATTTTTTGAATTTTCTTGTGAAGCTGTAGATAGAGAGCTGCAGCTGAAAGGGCTTAGTGTTTTGTCTGATCAGGCACAAGCAAAAGCCACTGAATGTAAAAGCAAGTCACTCTTCACCCATCGTATTTCGGGATGTTGTAAGACTCCGAAGGAAGGCACAGGCCCTGTGTGAGAGGGTGGTGGCTGCAGCAGGCAATGGATAGAGATAAAGGGAAACCAGCTATCCACAATGTTGTGAGGTGTAGAAAAAAAATGCATGCATCTAATCTGTCACACTTTGAGCTATACACAGTTTCAGAGTACTTCAAGTCATATGCCCCAGGAAATCTACCAAGGGGGAGAGGAAAGGCTATGTGCTAGCTCATAATCCTATGAGCATTTATTGCATCGTTTTAGGTTGCTATTCTCACAAGTTATGTTTCATATTCCCTGTAGAATTTGTTAACTCTCAAGTTGAATGACAAGTTGGATCTCGGTGTCGAGGGGTCTACCTGAGACGTTATCCAGCATTTGATATTTCAACAGCGAGGGCAAGAAGCGCTCCAACAGACATTCTAGATCTGAACCACATCTTTTAATGGCAACTTTTTGAAGGCATTTCAGCTTTATTACTGCAGGAAAACATCTTCAAAAGTTTCCTGATTTACTAGTCTATCTTAAGAACAAAGGGAGAAATTTATAGAAGATCAAACAGATAAAAATAGACTGAAAAGATAGCAGATGCTGTTGATTTACTGAAGAATTCAGAACCTTACATTTGGTGGCTATATTGTTTGCTGATACCACAGTTTTAGTGTTAATAACCTACACCCAAGCTGCACATATTGTGAAGCTTTTTTTATCTCTAGTTTCTTGTGACAAATACAAACAACTCAATTTTGAGTTGCTTGCTTTACGTTTTGTCATCAGAAACATTAATGATGATGTTGTCTGAGGTTTATTCAGTTCACGTTCTTAATTGTCAGATGAGAGATGGGAAGGGGCCATGTGTGACACGTCCAGGTATAATTCTTTAAGCTTTAGCACAACACAGTATTGACCAAAGACAAGTTGCTTGCCCTAAACTTCAGTGTGCAATTATTCAAGCATTCACATAATGCATCTCTTCATCTGCATGGAGTCAGAACTCTCAGACGGCAGAATTATTACTTCATGTTGTTCGCTACCAGTAAAAGCTCAGATAGCTAAATGGCAAAATTAAATTCTGAATAGAGACCTGTCCCGTCTTTTTTCCCCCCTTCATTTCCCCACAGTGTTTTCCTGAGCTGTTAGAGCTGAAAAAGGCTAAACACACTTTTTCTTCTTTATCTCTAAATTCTTTTTATGAACTGTCTCGATAGGCTAGTAGAGTACGGCGAAAATTACATCCTCCTTCCCAGAGAGTGAGTGCTGCAGTACTCTTTTTCCAGGAAAGCAGGAAAGAGGAGCTGCATTTCATCATCCATACGGACAGATACTTGAGCATATAGGGTTTCATTTGCTTGATTTCTCCTGCTCAATTTATTATTTCAGGGTAGCTGTGTGTAGTTAGTTTTCCTAACAAACTGTCTAAAGTGATCACATCCTTTATCCATCCATCTCTTCCTAATGTGAACTTGCTGCCTATTTTCAACCAAACGTAACTCAAAGTTTCAAGATCCTAGAGACATTAAATGTCTATGTTTTTCATAAAGACAGGTTATGAAATGGAGGAAAGATGGGTTGCTAGCTCTCCAGCTTGCAGAAGTGAGCTCACTCCTTATTTGGTGCTGGAGAATATCCCCACATTCCCAGCTGGGGTGCTCACCCCTGTCAGAAGCTGAGAGAACTGCACTGTCCTCATAGTTTCAGTACTAACCAGAAATATGAAGGTCATGGGAACAGGACTCCTTTTTGAACCTGAAAGTGGGTATTTTTAATTTTTTTTCCCCTGTTGCAAGCAAACAGTGTAACCTAAACCTTAACTGGTAAGTGGAAGTCATCTCTCTTGGAGTTGAGGTGTGTATCTGCCAGCACTCATGCATCTACTCTAGAATTGACTCTCCTTCATTTAAGGCAACATGAGCTTTGAACAATTGGACTGGCAAATAATTAGATCCAAAGCGCACATTCTTACGTGGTTATACCCTCCCCTGCACTGCACTAGGTTGATCTAGCTTAGTGTCAACATGAATGAGAACCAGACTTCTAATATATATTTGTCTTACCTTTTGTAATGCTGTCCCTTCCTCCTCCATTTCTTTATTGATGCTTAGAAAAGGCACTTCTTTTAGTCTGTGTATGACACAGTAGGTTATTAGTACTAAATTATTTTGACATATTAACAGGACACTAAGGTCTATTAGACTGTGTTAACCTCTTTGCCCATCAGCCCCAGTAAGTGGAAAAAGGTGGTCCTTCAGTCTAAATTGCCCTTTACTTGAAGACATGAAAGTTATTTCCTTTACTGTTTTTTTCTCAGGAAAGTAGAATTCATCTCTCTCTCCCTCTGACCTCAGTAACATCTTTCTTCCTGGCAAGAGAGGAAAAGCAGGAAAGTACTTCCTCATAATTGTTCTTCTCCTTTCTTTTTCTGTTCTCCTTGTGGCTGATACAGTAATATACTGACCCCACATTATATCCAATCTCAACTCCCAGTCAAATAGAATTAATTCTTTTTTTCAAAACCAACTCACAAATTACAAGTTAAGTGATCACACAGTTTTACATCCTTGGAAGGACTAGGCATCACATACTTTTTGTTTAATGTGCTAAGCATCTTTTTGTTTTACTTTGCTTTTTAAAGAAATGAGAAGCTACCCTGGAATAGCAGTTGCTTTGATGCTTTAATGATCATTAATATTGGAGAAAGAAGCTCTGTAGTTTCATCTTGCTAAAATGTATTTTACCTCTGTGATGACATTAATTTGTGCTTTCTAGTAGCTGTGAGTTAGCTTCATAGTCAAATTTTGTGTAAATGTGAATGTAGCGTACTGGATTAGGTACTCAGCATTATTATTAAGCTGTGAGTCAGCTTGTCACATCTGTGAGGGGATCTTTTTTCAGTGCTGGTTTTTCTATCACTCCACTCACCTGCAGTTTTGAGAAAGTGCTGTTAAACGGTCTGTTGGCCAGGTAAGACACTTGTACCGCTCTCCAGCTATTCAAGGCGACGGGTGCCTTTCTGATTCAGTCAGCCATAGGACACATGCTCACTTAAAATTTACAGCTTTCTGCTCGATCACAGGGAAGCTGGTTTTACGCAGCCAGCTGTTTGCGCTGCCCCTGAATACACAAAACATGTTCTTTAAAATTCTATTTGTCTTTATACAGTAGCGGCATGCTCTATTTAAATCCTTTTATTTTTACTTGGCTCCATGTGATCAAATATATACAGGATGTGGCCTTCCTACACCACAAGATAAAGGATTCATCAGAGCATGAAGAAACGTCCTAGCTACATCTTGTTAAAAAAGTGCGTGTGTGTGCGCACACACGCGTTGGTTATGTAACTGTCCTCGATGTGCAGCATCGCTGCGTGCTGCCGGCCTGCCAGGCGCCGCTTAGGGAAGCATATACACCTATTTACAGTCTCGCTTGAGGTACAGTATTACGTCGATTAGAAGAACAAATTCGGTGGATGAAATTAGTGATGTAACTGAAACGAAGGTGCTTACAAGGCTTTTGGATTTTGCTGATAATGTTCAGAAATAAATAGCATTGGCATCTTGTTGCTTTTGAATTAGACCTGCAGATGTAACAGTTTTATTTATTTTCCATGGTTCCTACAAGGCCAATGAAGTTGTGAGGTATGAATCCTTATCGTTACACGCTCAGAAACAACCATAGCTGAATGAAATTGCTAGGGTTTAGTCAGTAAAATTGCAGAAATTTAACTCTTATACAAAAGCTGAGAACTGAGGCACAATCATGTCGTCTTATAACTCCAACTACAATTTGATTGTTTGTCTTCATAATATATATGTTCAAGTATGAGACCAGTAATTCACATATGTGGATAAACACAGCTTCCCTTTGCTTTCAGGCTCCCAGGGAAACAAGACTGTGTTACGCTTTAGCAAATTGGGCATAATTCATTCTGTGAGCAAACTGATCACAGAGTTCATGAAAGAAAGATATATGGATATTTACTTTCATGTTTGTTGTTTTTTTTTCTCCACAGAATGATATCACGCCGTTACATGTTGCATCGAAGAGGGGAAATGCAAATATGGTCAAACTCCTACTTGATCGAGGAGCTAAAATTGATGCCAAAACAAGGGTAAGCTTAAGTGTGAATGCTGTGAGTGACTGTGTGGAATTCTTGCCTCTGACCTGTTAGTTGCTGTACAGCTTAAACCATTCATCTTCCTGGCAGGCTACCATAGCTGCACTGCATTTCTTTTTTATAAAGTGGTTGCAGTAGGATGCTAACAATTTACATCTCTTAAAGCAGTATGTGAAATACCATGTACGGCAAAGCTCAGAACCAACAATTTTCCATGTTCTCTGTGGAGCATTTAATTAGGAGCTGCTTCTAGCTACTTGGGGGTAGAGGTGAATGTACAGGAAAATACTAAAAGACGAGAATTCAGATATTTCAGAATTTGAATGCTAAAAGAGTAACTTTGAACTGCAGTGTGTGTTTGCCTTTCATGATCCACAGGGCAGTGTCACAGAGCGCGATGTTGCTGATGAGTGTCATGCAGCTCAGCCTCTGTCTGACTGGGTGCTTAGCTGCTGGCTTGGATTCGTCAGCAAATGTGTTGGGCGTAGTGACGGTTTCCATCAGGTTGACACCTAACTCTATCCGCTGAGTGACTTAGAAGCTCAATGCATATGGTTATATCTAATTGCTGTAGTTAAAACCCAATCAAATCAGTTTAGGGATATTTTATTTACTTACACAGTGGCAAAAAGAGAAGGAAAAAGTTCAAATGTTTGGAAGTAAACCTAGAACTAGTGGTGCTGTGGGCTGTCACGGCTGTCTTTGCAACACGCTCCTGTGCACGTGAGGTAACCTTCAGGGGCTGTGCCTGTAACTTTTTGACAGTTGTCATCTTCTTGAAATACTAGCTTATCATCTATCCATCTTCCATTTTTAATTATTCTGTATAATTTCCACCAGAATAATTCTAAACAAAGCAAAGATATAACCTCAGAATATTTTTTCCTACAGTTATTACTGTATCCACAGGTTTCTGTTTGGTTTTCCAGTGTTTCAGCAGTCTCAGATTTCCTGCAGTGCTTGTTGAGGCACATTCGTATTTATTATTTCTGTGGCAAATTCAGAAACTGGGTCAATTTATTTTGTCATCTCTTTACTCTATCAAAATGTTTTTCTTTAGTTATTTTTCTATTTTACCTTTAGAAGTCACTCATGATTTCTTTGTAAAATGTTTCTGTTTTTTCTTATTGGGGAATATGGAAGAGATGACTTTTCATGGATAACGTGAACAGTGGGTATAATTTCTAGACTAAAATACCAGCCTCCTACGTGCTACATGGGGGCTGCCAGGCTGAGGAGCGTGGGCCTACCACGTGGTGGGGAGGGCCACATTTTGGTGATGTGACAGATGTGCATTTGGTCAGATCACGGAGAAAGGGAAGTGGCAAGGGATATTTGCTTCCTCTCTGCAAGCTTTTATATGGCCCACTGCAGGCAAAATGTTGGGGCCCACTGCTTTAAATAGTTGAAGTCCAACTTGTTCTTTTCTTTTAGTTACGAAAATTCGTGATCTGCTTCATTTTCTGTATCACAGGCACCAGGGTCAGACATTGGGATAATTTATGTAACTAAAAATACAGGCTGGGACGGAAACAGGATCCAGGAAGAGGGCAGAAGCATTAACAGCTCCCGAGTCTGGCAGAGCTTCCCAGTGAGGCAAAAGGCAATGGATGAGTGTGGTTCACGAAGTGGTGGTTTGTTTTTTCTGGCTTCCCCCAGAGACTGCCTGTTTCCCCAAACACCCATCCCCTCCATAAAGCAGAAGGGATTTGCATAACTTCTCCTGCTTGTGCTGTACGTGTGTCACTCATCATTGCACTTCTCTGGCATTACCAGAGGCATCATTTTCTGGCAGTTAGTGACTAAGTGGAAGTTGTGCTCCCGGCGGCACTGACTCATCCTGGCCAAGGGTTTACCAGCCTGTGGTCGGGGTGGCATGTGCCTCTGCCGAGGAGACTCACTGAACCGAGCACACAGCTGCATGATTGAGAAAAGGGAAGAACATCGCTGGAGTAGATCAGGAAGGATTTACAAATCAATAGGAGAAGCAATAGAAGGCTGAGAGTAATGTGGCGCTAGATTTAAAAAAGGACGTTGTTTCGGGAGTGTCTGCCTAGTTCTCGTATTCAGTATTCAAAGATTAATTGCCGTGAGCTGTTACAACACATGCTCCTGCTAAATCTCTCTTGTTATTCCTACCTGACCCAATGTTGTTTTCCAAGGCGGAACAACTGAGGTATGTCAACTTTGCAGTCATTTCATTTTTTTAAGCACCATCCTTTTTTTAATGTCCCAGACATAGAATGGCCTTACAAAAATACACGATGACAAAAGCTTCAGTCATATCTTTTTGCAACAGCATCAACACTATTGAATATATTGAAAGGCAAAGAGCAGTCAAGGCTGTCTTTTCTGATACATGTATCAAGCCATGCCTATCAGCTGGATGCCCAGTCAGAGCGCAGCCTTGTGGTGTTCTGCGAGGGGCAGGTGCAGGTGCTGAATGCACGCATAACTTGATAAACAGATGGGATTTGCATGTGAAAATAAGTGAGGCTCCTATTACCAGATTTGTCAATGTGAGACCTCTCTCTCTTTTTTTTTTTTTTTAAAGGGGTTTTAAAGAGATGAGCAGAATTTTTGTGGATAGGAGATGGGCAGAGTTTTTGTGTTTCATTAAAATAGTTTTTGTCTTGGACACCATGATATTATTTAATGCAAATGTTGATCATGGAACACAAAATACCTCCTTAAAGGTGAACAGCAAAGGTTCTGTACCCATATGAAAGAAAAAAAATCTTGAAAATTGCTTGTTTCTTTTGCTCAGAGGCCAAAATTCCTAGGCCTTTGTTTCTCCTGTATCAGGTCTGTAATTCACCTTTAAATGAGTATGCAGAAGATACTGTTTTGTGGTGTTGACAAAACACTAACAGGGTCAGGATTTGCTACTCTGACTCTTAAATGAGACAGATTTAGCTATTCAGCTATCATTTTGTGATCTGCTCCTGCAATCCATTCTCTGTATGGGGTGCTGGAAATATGCTCCGCGTAATATCTATTTTTATTTTTCACAAACATGCTCATTTTATAGATAAATTCATATAAAGCCTTTCCTGAGTATTAACTAAGTTGGAGTAATGATTTCTTTTCCTTAGTCATTTCCACGAGCATTTGCGTTTGCTGCTGGCAGATGGTCCTGGAAACTGCAGTGCTGAAGTACTGCACAAAAGGTTAACGTGAAGGGCTAAATCCTTATCCTGTTTAAATTATTGTAAAAGTCATCCCTGGGCTCCCAGTTTCTCTGTATTCATTATGATTTGATGAGCAGCATAAATATTGTTGAACACCTGCAAACTGTAGTTAGGCGTTGAGATAACATGTAAGCATATGAAGTTATTTCCAAAAATGATCTTACAACTATTTTGAGGCTCAGCCATCTCTTTTTTTTTTTCCTTTTAGTTTACGCTTACGTAGCATTGTTTGTTTTAGCCAGCTTTATCTTCTCTCTGCCTTTTTTTTTGTGTGAGATGTCTAGCAGCTGATGCTTGGGGCTTTGTACTGAATTCTCAAGAACTGAATCCTCAAGAACTATGTGCTGCTTTTGCCCATCCGGGGCAGCTTTTATCATTCAGGTTTTTAACTAACATTCTAAGCAAAGACCTATTAATGCCTCATGTAACATGTTTACTGAATGTTGCCCTAATTATTTTTTCTCTGTCTTCCAGAAAAGACTTTAAAAAATAAAGTTTAATTAGAGAGGTTGATTAAATTAGCTTGATTTGCTTTGGCTGTCTAATGCTGTATATGCCAAAGTGAATTTGTGTCTGAAGCAGGCAGCAAGCAAGTTTTAGCCTGGATTAAAAATAAGTGTTTATAATCTTCGTTCTACTGATTTTGCAGCTAAATAACCAGCCAGCACTCATATCTGCATGAAAACATGTGGGATATGCTCTTTTAAGATGCATCGGATCATACATAAGCTGCTCCAGAAAAGCCACATGTGTTAAGATAGAAAATAACTACAAGAATAAGACTGACTTGGCACTCTAAGTGCATTTTGCATGTGTAGGAAGAGCAAACCTCATTTGTTGCCGTATTGTACGGAAGGGGCAGTTTGCAGTAGTGCCAATGGAGAGAAGAATTCAGGAGGGACCATGAGTTACAGAGCCCTGCTAGGCTGAAGCACATGCACGGAGACTCACTAAGCAGCGATGGGGATGATAAACCCTGGAGGCAGCAGTAATTGCTCCCCTGGGGAAGTACTGCTTCCACCTCTGGCTCAGGGGAGTGGAGTGCCTGT
This sequence comes from Phoenicopterus ruber ruber, assembly GCA_009819775.1. Classification (NCBI taxonomy): domain Eukaryota; kingdom Metazoa; phylum Chordata; class Aves; order Phoenicopteriformes; family Phoenicopteridae; genus Phoenicopterus; species Phoenicopterus ruber. The sequence continues at coordinate 7,916,925 of CM020221.1, forward strand.
TGTACTCCTGCCAAGGCCGTGGACAGGCTCTGGGATTTGGCTCAACGTCTGACAAGCTCTCGCTGAATATTTGCATCACCGTAAAGCTTTTACTGGGTGTTGTGCTTAATTTCATCGCTCATAGACTGGGTTAGAAGCTGATGCTCACTAATGTGAGAGTTGTAGTACTGAGGCTACCGTGAATTTGGGGTACAGCCCGGAGGATCCCGTTACACGAGGGAAATCCTGGGTGAGCATTGCCAGGGAAGGGGTAGCTGGGGAGCACAGGGAGGCTGATCTGTGCTTACCCATGCTGCTCGGGGGTCCCTTAGAGCCACATGTGGTGGCAGGGAAACACACGGCAGCAGGGAAGCTCAACTGCCTGCACCGTCATCTGCTAACCTCAAGCCAGTTGTGTCCCCAGCATAACAAGGTCAGGGAGCTGCACAGGTATCCGAGTCTCAACAGGGATCAGAAACAATGCTTAGATCCCATTTATTTGGGGGATGGGGTGGGGGGTGGGGGGTGTGTGTGTTTTTGAAATAAAAGCTAAAGAAAGAGCAGCAGCTCTAGAGATGTATGTGCAATGCTTATGGGAAGCTTGTGCCTAAGCAGAACTCCTCCTATTGTCCTCCTGGCTTTGCTGGAGCTTCTCTCGGGCTCTCTGGAGGGATAGATAATACAGATGATATGATTTATCATGTCAGCACATACTTAGAGAGTCCTTAATCTGCAGATTATTGTCATAATCGTTTGTAATGGTTTTTCTGAGCCATTGCAGACTATCATATTAAGGCAAGTTTGTTTCCTAATACATGTGATATATTTTACGCTTCACATAGTATAATCTATATGAACAGTAAATAAGCAACTAGAAAATCTCCTGACAAAATCAGTGAAGTCTTGCTGAGTTCAGAGCAGTCTCTTTTAATCTCAGATTCTCTTTTGTTAAACAAAATCTTTCTGTGATCTGTGCTTCAGATTGCCTCTGCACATTTCTTTACATGGTTTTAGTGCCATATAGCAATTAACCAAGCCAGGTGACTAGACAGCATCTTTTCAGAATACAAAAAAAGATCTCTGCAGCTAAATGAGCTGTCTTCAAGTGTGTTTGCTCTTTACAGTGGGAGTCCTGACATCATCTTAACAAGAGCTATAGATCAGATGTCCCAACAAGCACCTGCATTGCATTGTAATGTTGTGTCACGCCATGTGATGCATCTGGTGGTAGTGACTGCTGCGTGGACTGGAATGAGCTCTGGCTGGCCAAGCATGAGTGCCTGCCACCTCCTGTGCCACTGGAACCTTGTGAGCCATAGGCACAAGTCGGGAGGGCCAGGCACCGTGAGAGGGTTGGGGCACTGTGCTCTGGGGAGCACTGAAGTAGTTTTTAAGGGTCTAGTCTAGTGCATGAAGATGATCAAATGTGTCTCATCCTCTGTGAGCTGGTATGTACTACCCATGGTACATTGGTAAAATGAGTTGGGGGGACATAAAATCTGGAAAATGTTCCCTAACTTACGGTTTTGTGCCTGATCTTGAGTATTTTTCTTTGATGTGCCTGGAGAATATGATAATTATAAGAAGTAAAAAGAATGAACAATCTAATGTCCATGATCTTCAGCTCCTGCCTACAGGTCTCTAGTTACCTAGCCTTGCTGGTTTTTATTTTCTTTCCCATACATGCTGTTTTGTGTGGGCGATATTTTTATGTCAGTTGTTTGTGTTCTGCTGAGTACTTGATATGCCCTTGCCTGTGGAAGCTACCAGTATAGGAAATATGCATTACTTTTTTAAACACTTGTGAAGCTACAGCAAAATGTTTGCAACTCAGCTGATAGACATACCATTCATGGGTTTTGATATCTTTTCTCTTTGTCTTTACTTACATGTTTTGAGCAATACATCTTTATTTTGTGTAGTATCATTTTAACAAGATGCCCTTCCCTGTACTTCATGGGCTGAAATAACAGAAAGAAGCAGAAATGACAATAGCATCAGCTCCAGAGATGCAAGTAAGAACATAGTGGGCCAAACTGTGTTCGTCTTGCAGGAACAAATGACTCCCTGAGTCCTGATCAAGTTAAGTCTGAACCAAAATCTTTTCTTCATCTACGTCAAAAACATACTCCTTACTTTAAGTGGAAGAACATGCACAATGAGAACCATACACGTTTTAAATGAGACTAGCAGAAAAAGTTAATCACAACAATTTCTGTCTGCTCTCTTTCATAGGCTTATTAGGAGAGGAAAGTAGAAGCAGGAGAGTGTAAGGCGCTCTGAATCACTGCCTCCCTCTCCCTGGCTGCCTTCTACACTTTGCAGGCCTTAAGCTGATGTTCTAGTAGAGTGTAATGGTTTAGGAATTATCAAGAAATAATATTGTAATTATGCATGGAAAATATGTCTGAAGAGGTATCTTAATAGTACTTCCTACTATACAGAGACAGACAGAGAATGAGTGCATGTGCATGAATTAGCGAGCACAGGATACATGAGAAGGAACTTTAGATAATCCTTTTTGTAAAAACGATGCAACGTACATATTTTAGACAATACAACATGTGTTTTTAAGAGTGCCGGAAGACACTGGAAAAAGGCCACTTCCTTTATGACTTGTATTTGGAACACTAATAAATGTTTATCTATCTTCTTTATTAGTTTAAAACTTTCTTATAAAGGCTCCTCTTTTGACGTATTTAGTGAAAATACTGTCACACAGAAACAATAGTGTCTCCTGCATATTTGTTTAGCTTGTAACAAATCAAATTTTTGCTCTTACTGATTCTGAAAACTTTAATTTTTCTTCCTTATTTTTCTTGAAACTATGACATTACTATTTGTAACAAGCACTACCTCATACAGCATTGAAAAACTCCATGTGACTTTACTCACAATTACTCAAGGCATATGTGCTATCTTTCATCATAGCACTCGTGTACAGCAGGTTACCTGAGCATTGTAAACAGGGAACAGGTCAAAGAATACTTATATGATTTAGTGGGGGACTTGGTAATGCTAGGTTAATGGTTGGACCCGGTGATCTTGGAGGTCTCGTCCAACCAGAACGATTCTATGATTCTATGAATAATCAAATAACTTTGGAATAACTCTGTTAATGTTAAAAAGACTCTTTCTCTTATTTAAGGAATGTATTTCTAATATGATGAAAGTTATTACTAAGCAAACTATTCTAAAAGAGGTATTGACAGTATGCCTTGACTCTAGCTAGACCAGTCGTTCAGCTGGAAGTCACACAAGTATGGTCTACACAAGAGACAGAAGTTAATCCAACATACTTTTATCACTTGGGATTAAGATGGTTTTCTCATCTGCTATACACCTGTCAAAATCAGTGTAATAAAAAAAGTCTAAGTAGGAAAGATTTTTTTTTTTTTTCTCTCAGACAAAAGGACTATCCATTGACTTTGATGCATTCTGACAAATGAAAGACCCAGTTTTCTCAAAGGCATGCAGACAAAAAGTACCTGAAGTGCAATCTCATCTTTTTCTTGTATGTGCACTTACCACATTACTGCACGTACAGTGAGGGCCTGGAAGTAGCCCACTGCATGAGCACCAATTTGATATGACTATTTACATGTTTAGAAAATCAGAGCCAAAATGTACTCTGTCCATTTGAATAAAAAGGTTCAGCTGTTCAGTTGCGCAAGAGCAGCATCTTACAGGAATTAGTTTCTTAGGATATCATAGGTCTTTATAAAAGTGCACAAGATTTTACTGTGTCTGAAACTAATCGACTATAACACTTGTGTCCCACAGGATGGGTTGACCCCCCTCCACTGTGGAGCAAGAAGTGGCCATGAACAGGTTGTAGAAATGCTGCTGGATCGTGGTGCCCCTATTCTTTCCAAAACCAAGGTAACTGGTACTGTTTTCTGCTGGGATAATCCTTGTACTTTTTTTTTTTAATGTAATTCTGCATGTCTCATATATTTAAGGGTTTGACAATAACTTTCCTATTTCATAGCTATTTAAAGTAACTGTGTGGGAGATCTCCAAAGTGAATGCCGTATGTAGCGCACGTCTGCATATGTAAAATGTGTTAAGTAGAGATATACAAGAAAAGATTTCTGTGCCAACCAAAAAGGCATGTATGGTAACACTATCCCTCAGAATTTCAGTAGTTGAAATTCTCTGTATCTATCCTGGAATAAATACATGGTGATTACAATATATCTTCAGCTTGCACCAAATTACCCTAAGGCTAGAGTAGAGATAAGAGATAAAAATAGAGCAATGTCTCTTTGCAGAGACAGCTCGTATTTCCTTAGGACTTAGCCTGATTACCAGTTTCTCCACTTTCTATATCTCTATAGTTTATCATGCAAAATTCTTCATGGGAATTTCAAATCACCTGCACCAGGGTGCGCAGATTGCTTTAGACCCAAGGGTTGGCATTAAAGCACATACTTGCCAGAACTCTTCTGGTTGTGGTCTCTGCTGTGCTGTTATTGTTGATTTTCAATCTCAGTGCAGCAGCCTGCTTTGTAGCACCACTACAATCCATTACTTTCCCATTTAGGGTTGACATTTGGGTTGTGCAGTTTGTTGAGGTTCTTTCCCAAGATAACCTGCCACTACATTTTTTCTCTCAGTCTGTAAGCAATATATTTCCAACAACATTTCTTGTTTCCTGCTATTATTTCTTTTCTCTCTTCTGTCATCCTGTTGTATTCTGTCTCAGTGCCCTTCTATATTCTGCATTTCTCTTCCCTCTCTTTGGGTTTTTTTTCCCCTTACTGGAATATATTTAGCATTTGTTTGGGGAGGTTGGCACCAGCTTTCCTCTGCTCAGTGAGTCACTGGCAAGTGCTGTCATGGGTAATCTGACAGACAGGATCCACCCATCCTCTGCATGTGGAGTTTCCATGGACTGCCACAGCCCTGACTTGCAAACCTCATGAGCAAGGGGAGACAGTAAGGGGCTGTCTAGGAGCCCCTTGGGGCACATCTCCACACCACTGCTACTCTCAGAGCCTAGAGCTCATACTCCAGGGAGTAAGGCTCTTCCACACTCTCTGGTAGCTCAATTAATTACTTAAAGAAAAAAAAAAAGTAAACCCCATTGCTTTGGTTTCCACCATCGTAAATGAGAACTTCTCCTAAGGAAGTACATTTTTTTGTTGCATGGATTTTGTATTGTCAGGTGTTATCCCTAAACTTAGCCTGCTTTTCAAGGCCTGTGGGTTTTGCATTTGTTCCTCTTCCTGAGGAGATTCACACAGCGTGGCCCAGAGATCACTAGCCAAAATCAGGCAGATGAGAACGTGGGATTATGGGTTTGAAATAGCCCGGGGCTGAAGGACACACTTTGGACGTTGACCTGCAGAGGCTTATATAAACACCTTCAGCAAAATGGGAGCCTCCTCTCTGAAAGAGGGAAAGCTATGTTATGTGTTAAAAAGTGAACAGAAGAAAGTGCAGAGCTTCCTGAGTTTCCCTCTGATGTGTTAATTCTCCTGTTTTCGGAAGGTAAGCTAAGAAGTAGCAATACCTCTGAATGACATAAATGAATCTGTTCATTTGGCACTAAGCTACAGTACTGTCCTCTGCAAAAATAAGTGGCTCCATTCTTTTCAAATTAAGTCATATATTATTGGAAATAGGGCACATCTTTGAAAGAATGTGAACTTCACAAGGTTTTCTCATGTTATATAAAACTCAGAAGAGTAACTGAATTGTAGTTTGATAGCTGTTTTCTGATAGAGATTGTTCAGTGTAGTGCTGATGCTTTTTCACACTGGCATAACCTTAGATTTATTTTCAGAGGAGGCAATGACCTAATGGGTTACTGGGGCTTTCTACGAGCAAAAGGAAAACCAAATTCTAGTCCTGAGTATGCCAATGATTTTCTCTGTGAGAAACGACATCTCTGTGTATCAATGTCCATATTTTTTTAATTGCTGTTTTTCCAGGCTTGTTTAGCTCCTTTGATGTTTTGTCATCTTCAACTTCTTTAGCATCCAGTCTTGTCTCTTGCTCTTTTGTGTAAAGTCTGGCTAGTTGCTGCACTTTTCTTCTCCATGACAGATTTTTGTCAAGCATCTTGCTGATTTTCCCAAATTGATGTGTGGCTGCTCTGCTTCTTCCCTTTTCCATCAATGTCAGCCTCTTTCGTACCAGTCTCTCCTATAATGGAGTCCCATGTCATCTTCTCAATTTCTTACTCCATTAATGAGTGTGGTTTATTGGCTGTTATTATGAAGAATGACACTTTTCACCTGAAGGGTATTTCTTATAAAAATGGAACAGAACAGTGTATAAAGTTTCATGATTTTCCTAAAAAGCATCATCAGTTATAAACTCTTATCAGGAGGGCTTGGTGACTGCGGGAAATTAATCTTTTTTATTCTACTGTTTAACTACACTATAGGACAGTGAAAACACTTAAAATGCGTTGCTAGTATCAAGCTTCCATGCAGATAATTGCTGTAGTAGCCTTTGGGAATGGAAGAGAGGCTTATCCAAGCCAACATAAATCACAAGTGAGATGTCCATGAGATAATCTTACTTGAAAGATACAACTGTGTCCAAGAATGTCTGCTTCTCAGCACTGAATATAAACTGCTTTCAAATTCTGACAGTATTAGCCTGTTTGCTTTCACTATCCTTCTTCCTTGTCACTTTTAAAAATTATTTCACTGTGTATTTCCACCTTTATTTTGAATGTTTGTCATTACTGTTATGATATGGCCATGGGACGGGAGAAGGAGGAAATCATCTGTTTCAGAAAGCCTGAGATCTCAGCTGGTTTTACATTGCTACTATGCCTTTGCTAACTGCAGTCACATGAGGGCACTACATCTGTGAGCAAGAGTTTCAGTTTCTTCACGATGGCAAACATAGTGTACTGTCAGTCATTTATAGAGTATACACTATTGTGTGTTACCAGAATAGCTCCTGCACTTGAATCTAATTTTGGCATTAGAAAGGACCAAGTGAGGGAAAAAAAAAAAAAAGAATACAAATGGAAGAAGGTGGGTTGAGGTTTATCTAAGGAGCTCATATACCTCTGCTAACAAGACCTCTTTCATTCTGGCATATTTTTTAATCTTTCATCATGAAATAGTGTCAGTCCTTTAAAGTTCTGAGAATTATTTATCTTGTGTTTTTACTCTGGAAATGTAATATATGTTGGCAACTTGTTGATTTACTATTGTAAGCAGTGCAAGAAACGATTCTTGGTACAAGTTTTGTTCCTAAAAATGAATCTCTCTCAGGTGTTTCCCTGATGAAAGAGAGCTTTACCACTGCCGATGGTATGTCACATCATGGTGGTCTCATTCAGATTTTTTTAGCCCAGTTGCACTTGAAACTTTTGCTGTTGTACCAAGGTTGGCTGGGAAGAATTGTCTCTACAGGTGTGTAATGTGGTATAAGGTGTGTGTACAACCCAAATTCAGGAAAACAGTAGTGGAGGGATGAGGGAAGGTTGTAGTGGTTACTGAGTGATGCTCTGACCTGCTTTCTCATGGCTGGTATATGCAGGCTACATTCGAGTGGTGAGTTTAATGCAGCTTTTAAAACCAGCAAATTTCCTGGCTAGGGTATTAAAAGTCACGAAGTGCTGTGCTGTTCTTCACATAACTCATCAAACTTGAGCAACTTATCTGAGCTATGCTGGCTGAAATAAGCTGTGTTTAGAGCATTGCTGGTATGGTATGACTGCTTTTTTTAATGTAGAGCTGCCTACAAACTCTAACCAAACATACTCCAAATTCCACATGGCTTTTGCCAGAGTAAGAATCCTTGTTGTTACACTGAACATGTTAAGTTTGTTTTGGGTGCTCTCTGGGCTTGTAAAATTCTTCATACAACAAATGCTCTAAGAACAATGCGGAGGAGTTTCATTGCTCTGAGCATCCTATAACCCATAAGTGTTGGGTCTTTTTGTTCGCAGAATGGTTTGTCTCCGTTGCACATGGCAACACAAGGAGATCATCTAAACTGTGTTCAGCTTCTGATTCAGCACAACGTGCCTGTAGATGATGTCACTAATGACTATCTGACTGCGCTGCATGTTGCCGCCCACTGTGGCCACTACAAAGTTGCCAAGGTTCTCTTGGACAAGAAAGCTAATCCTAATGCCAAAGCACTGGTGAGTACACAGCGGGTTACTATTCACAGCTAAACATTCTTCTGAAGTTGCAGTGAGACTTATTTGAGAGTTATTTTCTGCCTGCTGATGGTTGGCAGTGAGGATATGTTGTATTGCTACAGCCCAAGAGAGGATGCTCGAGATTCAAAGTGTTAATAATGTATCATGCAATCAGAGTAGACCTTTGCTTACGGATGGTCAACAGTGATTTATGAATTTCTAGTGTAACTAGAGCACTTTTGCCTCCTGGTAGCTTGTTATGATTCTGAATAGATGAAGCAGCTGCAGACATAACTGCTGTAACTTTTGGTATGGAGAGGATTTTCATTTTTAAAGGTTTGTAAAGAGAAAATAATCAGCAACGTTTAAAATAGAGAATTTTTATTAGCTCTCAAAGGTGTGAAACAGTAAAAAGTAGGAATGAGTTACATAATGAATATTTGTGGTATTTTATAATTATGTCAATGGAGTCATATGCCTTTCTACTTTATAAACAACTTCAGCAACAAAATCTGTTAGTGTAATTAAACTGCATACAAACTGAATGCATTAATATATTTTGTTCAAAATTATACTTGCAATCCGTTGTTTTTAAAACGTCTTTTTGATTTATTCTTCAATAACTGTTCCAAACAAATTTACCTTCTGACATTAACTGGGTTGACTGTTGGTTTCACAGCCTGATGTTACTAACTCATTCAATACCTTAAATATTATGTGCGCTCCTGAAACCCTCACAAGCCAGGTGGGATTGACTCTCTTGAAAACAGCACAGGCTCCATAGATATCCTTCTCTCAGCCCCTCGTCAAGGTATTATGGTATATGGGTTTTGTTCACTATAACCAGCAAGTGGGGAGGCTTGTAGGCCTGTAATATTTATTTTCGCCTTCTGAAATAATCAAATCATCATCAGGTTTAGCTTGTCAGAGTTGCTGGCAATGGCCTTTCATTGGTCTGGTAACCTAGCCACAAATTTCTTTTTCCCCTAAATCTTTTAGTGTTTCCTTTTATTCTGTCCTGATCCCCACTCAGGATGATTAAGTAGAAGGAGCCCGAGTGCAGTATCTGGAGCTCAAACTCGCTCTTCCCTGAAACACATCTGAGCTTACCCTGGACATTGTCCACTGCTAAGGCAGAGAGTTGTGAGCTGCTCACACTTAACTGGAACAGACAATTGCACTGACCTCGTTACAAAAGCATACGATGTTCTTTACTATACGACAGGTAAAAAAAGTAATTTTGATCAGATCTGAGGGACTGGCTCTGTCAGCTGTTTTCAGAATTGTTCTGCAAAGGCTGTTTTGATGAGTATACAGAGCGGCATCAGCCTTCAGTGCAGTAATGTTATTGTACCAGTCGTGGATGCTCTGGACAGCTTATTTTCCTGTTTTACTTGTTTTCTGTTGTATCATCTCACGCTAAGATAGAAGTTTTAAATGTTCACTCTGCTGCACGTGCAATTTTTTTTAAAGGAGGGGGCAAAATAATTGTAATTACAGTAAACTGTCAGGTAATGAATGAAAAAATAAAAAAGTAGTAAGATTAGTTTAGAAGAAGATGCAAATGCCAGAGCTTGTAAAGGTAGTGCTTTTTTTACCAGCACTTCTGAAAAGTCAAAAGAAAACCAACCAAAAAAAAAATCCAACCCCCCCAAAAACTCCAACAAAACCCCTCACCCAGTTAACAGTGAATACGCTAAGCAAAAATGAAGTTTTTGATAGTTTTAGGTGACCTGAGAATTTTTAAAAATAAATCATTTATTGGAGCGGACAATATCTTTCATGATTAAAACTGGCTATATGAAATATGTCTTTTTCTTTTTAGAAGTTTTTTCTCTTTTACATGAAAAATTTGGTGAAGCCAAAACAAATCTGGGAGGTGTTCTGTTAAAACAGAGCAAAGTTTTATGTGAATTCCATACCCAATTCTACTTTTTAATGACATATGCAGTATCAAAAAGTGTGTTCTTTCTCATTTACAGAATGGTTTCACACCTCTTCACATTGCCTGCAAGAAGAATAGAATGAAAGTAATGGAACTTCTTCTGAAGCACGGTGCATCAATTCAAGCTGTGACTGAGGTAAGAAGTGGTCTTTTCACATTTGTCTTTATTTTTCCTACAAAATTCATTGTACCTATATTGAGTAATATTTGAATGTTTCTGAAAGAGCATGTACCAATCAAGTCAACAATTATTTTCAACTAGGTATTACCAAATAATAAAACTGAATAATAAAGTCAGTTGCCCTAATGGATCACAACACCCAAACAATTGATATACTTTGGGAATACAGTGGGAATAACAAGTGAAACATAACAGATTAAAATTGAAAAAAAGTTCTATAATTTCTGCCAAATTTTTGCCTGTAATTTAATGCACTGAAGATGAAATTCACCCTGTTATAGAAATCAAGGTGGTGAAGACTGTGCTTCGCTCAAATCCTATTTTGAAAGGTTGATTTAATTCAGGCCTTGTTTTGGCTTTCGACACAGAAGTTCTATTCACCCACCATCACGGGTCATCACAAATCAGCTAGACAGAAATCAATATGCTATTACTTCAATCAGCATGAGAGTCGACAACCAGTTACTGGAACAATTTAGAGATTAATTAAGTACCTATGGAAAATTTGGTTTGTCTACGTGTATGACTGCTCCCTTTTTTTTCCTCCCTTTCTTTCTCTCCAGTTGGTCTTTTATATCTTGTATGAGGGCAGTGGTGCAGATTTGTGATGGTGCCACAAGGTTCTGAGGGAAGGGAGAATTCTCTTTAGCCCATGTCATTTGTGTCTGTGCCTCTCTGGCTGCGTGCCACAGTTTTGAATTTCCTTTCTCCTGGAGAAACAGTGGGGATGGAGCTCACCACTAAGTTCAATAGACCTTTTTGTTCATCCAAAAGCAACTGGTTTTGGTAGGGACAATGGACACTGCATCTTTTTTGCATTAGCTGAATGTTCCAGAAAGTCTTATCTTTCTACCAGGAGTGCTTCTATCTCTCTTTTTTCTTTTTTTTTTTTTTGTCCTGGTCCAAAATTATTTTTAGCAAAAACTTAAGGACAAAATCTTGCTTAGCTATAGTTGATTTCAGTTGATGAAGAATTCCTGAATTCCTAGAATGTTTTTATGTTTGCTCGTGAATCATACTCATAGGTGTTTCCAATTCTGTGTGCCCTTTAGTTTAAGCATGCGTGTATGTTTTTGAGAAGATAAGATCCTCTCAGAAGAGCAAGCACTTGGGTTTGCTTACTTCAGAATAACTTATTTTTTCCCCATGACTTTCTTGTAAAGGAGTGTGGAAATAGGTATTTAAGTTTGATTTTGGTTTGGTTTTCAGTCGGGCCTAACTCCAATCCATGTTGCTGCCTTCATGGGACATGTAAATATTGTATCGCAGCTAATGCATCATGGAGCATCACCCAACACTACCAATGTGGTGAGTAACAGGTTTCCTTTCAGCATGGCAGAACTGCGAATACATTATAATCTCTGGGAGCAGCACTGTTGTGAAGCGCCTAATTCTGGTGTTCACCATCTACCACCATAGCAGTCGTGGCTCCTACATGGGAAAGTGCAGCCTGCTGACTCCTACTTGGAGACGCTTGACAGGTTAAGGAAACCTCAAAAGAGGCTGACCTTAAGCAGACTCTATTCTCTTTATTTTCTAAAGTAAAGAATGAGAACATACTGTAGCTTCTCATATGTAATTTTTGAGATGTGTACTTGACTGTTGAGCAATGTTTTCCCAGGACCCTGGGGGCCTACCATTTAAGGAAAGCTCTGCTGTTATCAACAGATTGCAGCAGCTTGTTGGGACATATTGCCTGTGTCCATACAGCCGTACAAGTGCGCTTTTCTACTGGATGTGCACTGTGTGCCCCAAGGCTCCTAGGGCATGTGTAAAAACTGAAGTCATTGTTAGATGGATATTTGAAAGTTGGGAAGTGGGAGGAAAGTAGAAGCTTGTTGATTCTTTTTAACAGTTTGCCCTCAAAATCTCCCTTTCACCTTCCATACACAGGTGCAGTTAGAAGACAATCTTTTTTTAAAGTCTTCATCTGCTAATTCTATTAGGTTATATAAAAATGCAACGCCATTCGTAAATTAGCAGGTGTTTGTACCTGAAGACATATTGATATCCAAAAATGTAGAAAGCAGTTTCCCTCCTGAATTTATTCTGATTTCCTTGGATTCGGCTTTCATTAAGTCCATGAAACCTTAAATTAATGTACTCAGTAATGATTTTTTTTCCTCTTGTTCACTCATCTCAGTGCTTGTCAGATAACAAATGATACTAGGGGCATAGGGCATAGCAGGAGGAAAGCCAAATATATGTGTATCTGAATAGACAAAATTTGAAATAAATTTTGTGTTTAACTAAATTAGGCTCTATTTAAATGGATGTCATTTTTAACACTAATAGTAAATACAAAAATTGTACTGTCTCTTTTCAGCCAAAGACTAGTGACAAAGGCTCTATTGTGTTGGGAAACTGACCCTGAAATAAACTGCTTTGTAGCGAGGTCAAATATTGACTTAATCTCCTATTTTACTCACAGACAACTACTACAAAATATTCTAGTGGAGATTATTCTGAACTGCGACACCAGTATTTCTGTATTTGTGAAACATGTTGGGGATTGTTTTTCCTGGAGTGTGTTTTTAATGATATTTTGGTTTTGCTGCTGCGTGCTAGAGAGGAGAAACAGCGCTGCATATGGCTGCCAGAGCTGGCCAAACAGAGGTTGTTCGATACCTGGTACAAAATGGAGCCCAGGTGGAGGCTAAAGCTAAGGTAAGGTGATAGTCCAGGTATAATAACTCTAGATTATCTGTTTTTAACAAAGCAAGGAATCACATTTCATCTTGCATGTGTCTTTCAGGAAGAGAAAGGGAGATGAAGCCAAGTACCTTGGTGTAATGACCACTGATATTTTGTGACGTACTCTCTTACTGTAGTCACGAGTGATCTGTATGTAAGAGAGAAGGCAGGAGATGTCGATGCCATGCCCGTGGTTTTTTTTGTCAGCTTTTAATATAAACCATTATGTGTTTGAAAGTTTTTTGTTTTGGGGTGGGAAGCTAGGAGGGGGAGGAATGCCTCAAATCTGCTTTTATTTCTGCAAAACTGTAAACCCTAGGCTACTGGTGTCTCCTGTCATGTCCCTAAAGCATCAGCCTGTATGCATTCAAAAACAGTTATACTTCTAAAGAACACCTCCTAAAGTAAGGAGGCACAGTAAGGAGATGTAGCATGGGGCTGGAAAGAAGGAACAGACCCTATAGAAACAATTGCAGTTGAGGAAGATGAGGGGGGAGGAAAAAGAAATGCTCAAGAACCACTGAAGAAACATGCAAAATTATGGAAATAAAAGAATTCCAGGAAACAGACAGGGGAAGGAGATAAATGGGTTCAATAAATAGCAGTCTTAATAGGTAAAACCAGTAAAACATTTTTTTTCTCAAATAGTGATTAAATGAATACAATTTCAAAGAAATCTATTTTTCATTGTGAAATTATCATCTGTGAATTGGCTCACAAATAAAGTTACTAGTAAGAATATCTACTTATAAGGAACTCTGACTAAATATTTATAGCAGATACACTTCATATCTGCAAGCAGTCTGACAATAGAAGTGAATCATGTGGTCTGTAAATCTCCAAAGACAGCCTTGAAAGTGAACAGCTCGTGCTCAGAACAGTGCAGAGTCATGCAAATATTTTCTAAGTAATTTCAAACAATGAATTAATTTCTGCAAACTGCCATTGCCTGTGATCAATTTGTTATCATAAATAACAACTAAATACAATTAATAGATTATTCACCAGTGCTAACATCAGCCATGAGAAATTTGTGGGAAACAGCGTAAACTGGAAACGTTTAAGAACCAGTAAAGGCTCTCCATCAGTCAGAGGAGAGTTTCCCTGAAGAGGAGCAGCATTCACATCCTGACACACTCTCATCCTAAATCCCAAAGGTGTAAAATCACTGTTGTAGGATGGTCATGGGCAGAAGTCTCCCTAGCAGAGAACACCCCAGAACTACTCTGGTGCAGGATGTGGGGGTAGCAGTGCTCAAAAGGTAGGAAATTCAGCAGGGAAAAATGGGGAGAGACAGGTGTTTGAATAGATTTATGAGGAACAGGAAAAAATAAAGTCCTTGTTGGCCATACTGTTGCGATAGTGTGCTTAATCCAAAGATTGCACAACTGACAATAGGGAGGACAAAAATACAAAACCAAATAATGAATAAGGAAGAATTTATCTATTAGACACTCAGAACAAGGTCACAACCAACCACAATATTTTCACTGAAGGAAAATAAATAAACAAGACTCATGACAGGGCAACCCCTATACTTAAAACTATTAGGATTATTGTGTTCTGAATGAGCAGTGAGAAGATGACAGTGAATTTCAGTACCATGCTTTACATTCAGTTACATCCACTGTAAAGTTATCTGCAAAATACCAAACAAATCGTTCACCAGTAAAAAAAGCACAAAATATGATACTTAATGCAAGTTACTAGGCAATAATATGCTAAGCACCTCAGGTCATCCCAAACAACTGATCAAGTCGTTAAATGTTGCTGGGAATCATAAAAGAGATCAAGATGTCAGGAATAGAGCTATGCATTCACTGCATTTTAAGAAAGGTCTCAAATTCAATAGGAAACTCAGTGCACCCTAGTGGCAAAGCAAAGTGAGGCAAATCCAGATTAAGAAAATTGATCAGTTTTACTGTTACGGAGTATGTACCTGTCTGTAAGCACAAGATATCTTTATTATATGACAAAGACAAAGCCAGCGTGCAATATTCACGAGGTGAGACCTCAGTAGAATTAATGCTTGTCTGCAATTTTGAAAAGCGATAGAATCTGAGCAAATATTTTCTGTCAAAATATGAGCCTTAGTTTTCTTATGTAGGACCGTGTTGTTTCCTTTATATTTAGGATGACCAAACGCCGCTGCACATTTCTGCTCGACTAGGAAAAGCAGATATAGTACAGCAGCTGCTACAGCAAGGAGCATCTCCAAATGCAGCTACGACGTCTGGCTATACGCCCCTGCATCTTTCTGCTCGAGAGGGACATGAAGATGTAGCTTCTGTTCTTTTGGATCATGGTGCATCTTTATCTATCATTACCAAGGTAAGGGAGTTGCAAAAGTGATAGCTTCAATAGTAAAATATACCTGTAGCAAGTGCTACTTGTGAATTAAATGCTGCAAGAGTCATATACACATACAAATCATGTAAGAATGAGCTACATTTTGTTAAAAGGGTACAAAGCTTCAGGCTTTTACCTTGGAGCCTGATGTGTAACATATCCCAGTGATCAGACATGCATTTTCTCGGAATGAAAGGAATGCAGGGCAGAAATTCCTGACGGGAGTTGATAAGCTGTTACCCAGCCTTGTCCTTGGGTCTTTAGTGGTGTGAAGAAAGGAACTGACTCTTCCCTTTTTACAGTTGTTTTAATGTAGATAGGGCTTTGCCCTGCAAGGGAGGGCCTCCAGACTTGCCAGGGCAGTTGGGAATCTGCAGACTTGCTTGTACTCAGGACTACGTAAGGGGATGGATGGAAACAGCAGTATCCTTGTAAATCAGAGACATACCTTACCCTGAAAAAGAGTGCACAAGGCTGCTATAATTGCTTTCTCTTACAGAAAGGATTTACTCCTCTACATGTGGCTGCAAAATATGGGAAAATTGAGGTAGCCAAACTTCTGCTTCAGAAGAATGCATCTCCTGATGCTTCTGGAAAGGTAGGACAGAAGCAGCCACTGCCACTTGCACAGCAAATATCTAAATGCACATAATTTTCTAATAATATCCGTCTACCTACTTACCATCACACTAGTATCCACAGCCTGGGTTTTTACTGGAATGGGTTTCATGTAATATTCCAATCTCTGTTGGGGCTGCCTAGAGCCAGTAAACTCTTGACAAAAGTGACTTTTATTGTCATTAATTGACAACAAAACTATGTCCTCTCTGTACCCATCCAAGGGAATGGAGACAAACCATTCCCCTACCTTCTTGCCCAGACTATTTACAGTCCTTATCAGAGTAGTCAGGCAGCTGGCTCTGCTCCTCCAGGTCTCATGACAGGGAGCAAAGCCCAGTAGGACCTCGAGCTTTTTAAACCAGCCCTGCTTGGATTTTTACAGATCCAAGGGACAGTTTACTTATCCACTGCAATAAAAGAAAAACATTGCCGAGGGTGTGACCTCAGGGTCAAAATTCCTTACCTGCTCTGTCATGGGGGCAGCACAGATATGTGCTTCTCTGTTCATCTTCCCTGGGAAAAGTGAAAAGGGCTTTCACAGTTCAGTAAGGATTTTCAAATCTCTGTTTTATTTTTTGATTCTAAAGTTATCAAGACTCTGGATACATGAATGAATAACAAATGTGTTTTTTCACCTTATCTACTCTGATTTTCCGAACTCTTAAGTTTTCCCTGGAGAGAGGGTCTGTAACAGCACTTGTTTGTTCTGCATGTGTTTTTAGAGCGGTTTAACACCACTGCATGTAGCTGCACACTACGATAATCAAAAAGTGGCACTCCTACTGTTGGACCAGGGAGCTTCACCTCACGCATCTGCCAAGGTACAAGTACTGGCCACTCTGGGCGAACAATACCTAAGCTTTTTGTGTCACTTTATTCCCTGTCTACCTTTGTTCTTTCTAGGCTGTATATGCTTGCAATTACAGGGGGCTCAGTGACCTTGTTTATTAATGTCTCACAACCACATAAAGCTGTTAGAATAATTCTGCAGGTGAATAAAATAGCAGTAGAAAAGCAAATATAGGTGTAGAAACATTTAAAATCTCTAGTTTCAATAAAGTTCAGTCTCAGTGAATACTGAGCTTTGCTTTCACTTGTCCGGTCTCCTTAGTACTTTCTCCAAGCCAGCCAACTTTATATCATTGCATCTTAGCATCTGTGCAGGGCAAGCTTGGAGTTAATGCCTTGCTACACAGGGGTCATTCTCCTGTATTATGCCACAGGATGACTTCTGAGGTGTGATATGTTTCTCAGTACAATGTACATAATTATTAATGTGCTCCGTAATACTTCTACCACAGTGTAAATGGACTGGTGAGAAAATAAAAGTACTAGTCACAGCCCTGTACTGTAGGCAAGACAACACGTAGTGTAAGATTTCAGGGGACGTGAAAGAATAAATATTTAGATGCATTCTAGTTC
Organism: Phoenicopterus ruber ruber; assembly: GCA_009819775.1. Classification (NCBI taxonomy): domain Eukaryota; kingdom Metazoa; phylum Chordata; class Aves; order Phoenicopteriformes; family Phoenicopteridae; genus Phoenicopterus; species Phoenicopterus ruber. Next base: position 7,934,238 of record CM020221.1, read on the forward strand.
TGAGTGGAAGAAAGATTTTAGAGAAGCTTAAAGTCTCTATATCTTTTGTGGATCCCAGTTTTAAGTAAGGATCGATAATCAATAGTTGGACAGCAACAGTAAGTAAAACGGGGTGAAAGCATATGTAAGTTCAAGTGGGGTAAGTGCGGTGTAAATACCTCACCTGAAACAACTTAGGTATGTTCCTAAAATCACTGCAAAAAAACACTGTGGAAAAGGGAGAGCAGTGGAAAAGCCAGTACTGGAGATAGACAACTCTCCTTGATTGCCTTCCTCTCGCACATGACTGAATACAGCCATAACACTAGAGGCCTTCTGCATGGCTAAAGAAGAGGATGGAGTCTGTCATACATGGTAGGTCCCAGAGTTTATAGTGCAAAAGACGGGAAAGTTAAATAAACATGGATAGCCAGCAGCAACGGCACAGTTTAAAATCAATAATTTTGATAGTGGCAATCTGCCAGAGCAGTGCCCCAGGAGGCGAACTGGAGTGATCTCTGATCTTTTCCTACTGCAACACAGCACTCTTAAATGCCACTGTGGGGAGGAAAGGGCCTTCTGAAGAGGATGAGAAGACACTGACCCAGTTTTCACTGAAAGAAACTGCCAGTGGAAGCTGTGCATCCTGTAGGGGCAGGGATTGCAGCAGGCACTGCCAAGGGCTTGGGAAGTACAAACCAAGGTGGAAACGCTATAGACTATGGTATAATATTACATAAACTCATCTGTCAGGTCACCTTAGCTTCCCCATCTGTAACAGAACAGTTTTGCAGCTGCCACTCAGGCCTTCAAGTGCTAGCTCTAAGTCTTCCTAAAAGAAAGCATTTGTTAGTACTCTGCAGCAAGTGAGCCACAGCAACACTGAGTAGAGTGTCAATACTAAATAAAATCAACGGTAGCATGTTTGTTGCTTCAGGCACCCACTGTGCAGTCATCTGAAAGATGATGTTGGTAACAGCAGATGATTTCCCATTTCTTTTGTAAATGTGGTCTAATAAATAAATGTGTTATGTCATATCTCATCACTGGCTCCACAGTTACCTTCATTAGCAGTTGCTTTTTCTGTGGCACTCCTGTCTTTGACACTGATCGTAAGAGTGGCTCATTAGCCTGGCCTGACAGCATTTGCCTTGAAGAGTGATCGGTGAAAAGGTATGGGAAATGGCCATGTCAGAGTACAGTGCTGTGATACAAACAGTTATTCTGATGAACCATTCTTCTTTTTATAGGCAAAAATTAGGCTTGTGCCTAATTTTAATTTGGCATCCACTTTACAATGCTTCTCTTCCTCTCCCCCCCACCCCCAAAGCCTCAGTTTTTCTCTATCCCTTCATCTTTAACCGTTTTCCCTTTTTACCTCTTTTCCCTGGCAGCCGGAATAACCCAATACCCTTCCTTCCAAATGTCTCCATTCCCTTCTGCACCTATGCGTAGTGGCAGAGCAGAGCCCTTGTGAGGAGAAGATGCAGACTCAGACTGAGCTAAATTTCAGCTTTTCTTTTTCAGCTGTCTTTTTTGCCTTCTCTTGGCAACCTACTGCTTTCCATTCCACTGAAAGCAATGTATGCCCATTTCTGAGGAAAAGGCTTGAAAACTGCATTTGTTATTCTACAAAATATACATAAGCTCCATTTAAAATATACAGAGTTCGGCATATACGCAGGATTTCACATGTAGTATTTAGGATTTAGTAGGTACTCATGTGGCAATGGCTGTTTTACTTGTCAGTCTCATGCAGGAAGTCTAAGGGAGAGGATTGTGTTTGTTTTTCCTGAAGCATTTTATCTTCAAAGTGAAAATTCGGTGGCCGTATACTTCCCTTATTAATTGTGGCACTGTGTTTCCCAGGCATCATTTTGAAATATCTTAGTATCTAAGGCCTGAACTGAATCTGAATTGAATTTTGAAGGTTACAGAACCTTTTCCATGTGGAGTTAGTGCTGTGCATCTCTCACTTCCAGATTACTGCTAAAGCTCTCTTGTAATCATTTGTGTGCCCCTGTGTATTTATTCTTTACTCCTACCTACGTCGCCCTGCACCTGTTGTGACCTGCCTTCCTGTATAGTCCAGCCCTGCTGCCCCGTGGGGCGCAGGGAGGAGCCACGCCGGGTGAATGCTTTGTGCCTTTAGATAGATTTTTATTGGGCTGTGTAATCTGAGATGCACGTGGTACTTCTGATACCGTACGAAATGGTTTATGCAGCTAGGGTCTCATCCCCCCAGCCTTCTTCCTTAGTCACATGCATACATGTGCACATTTGCCATTTGCTTTAAAATGAAGGTTAACACATTTCTGAAAGACAGAAAGTTCTTGATTTTGTACAGATTACGATGCCTGTTTAAAGCTGGTCATACCTTAGTCAGTGTTTTGGTACTTGTGTGCTAATTAGTTATTCTTTATATCTATTTATCTATTTTCTGCCAAATCTAGCCTTTTTTTAGAATTATAAAATTTTATCATGGAATAGATACTGCATTTTTATTTTTAGTTGTGGGCTTGCTGAGTACACATAGTGGAAGGAATAAAAAAAAATAAAGAATGCAAGACTCTAAAGTTATATGCTTTAATTTTCCCTTGATCTGAACGAAAACAGCCTGACAGTAAGGTTAAGGTAAATGCTGCAAGAAAGGCCATATTTCATGTGCATAATGCTTTCATTCAGACTCGGAAATGGGGAAAAAAACCAAACAATAACAGCTGTTCTGAGTTATGAACACACATCCTGCTCTTCTGTTTGTTAAAGATTTTATGTACATTTAAGGAAAAGTCACAAATGTCTGTGAAATGAAACTCAAATTCCTATTGCTATAGGTTATGCTCTTCTGAACAGTTTTTTTTTCCCCCCAAATTCAAAGGTTTATTTCAGAATCCTCCTATTTGTAGCAGTACTTTCAAAACCAGATTGCTTAAATCTCTGATACATTCATTTGTACAGCTAGTTAATATTGTATTTGACTATGCTTGACAGAATTTTTAGAACTAATGACTTACTTTCGTAGAGTTGGGTAGGTACAGGAAAGTGATTTATCACATTGTTTAATGAGTAGCTTGCAATGAAGTGCTTTCTGTTGACAGAATGGCTATACGCCACTGCACATAGCTGCCAAGAAAAACCAGATGGACATAGCAACTACACTGCTGGAATATGGTGCTGATGCCAATGCTGTAACCAGACAGGGTATTGCCCCTGTACATCTTGCCTCTCAGGACGGCCACGTGGACATGGTGTCATTGCTTCTTACTAGAAATGCTAATGTAAATCTTAGCAACAAGGTAAGCGTTCCCCTGCTTGGTGCTAAGGCAATAAAAAAACACGGTAATGAGAAGGATAGGGGCCTGCAATTAAATTTTGTCCACTGTGATTCTGCACACTTTGAAAACCGCTGCAGGTGTTTGAATACACATCGTCATTTCTTCTAGCAAAGAGAACAGCATGCAGCATGCCATGTCACATTAAATGAACTGTATTTCGTGGTACCCAACTTTTGATGATAGCACATGCTGCAGAGGAATTTATTAATCCATCTCCCTTCCTTCCATGTTACGCTAGTCTACCAAAACATGCCCAGAGAGAAAATGTCTTCTTCCCCCCAGCGGTTAGTGGGGTTGGCGCGTGTCATTTATGAGCCTCTAGATATATGCCTGCCCATTAAGCAATGGTAACAACTAACTTGTTAAGGAAAGATGACTTTTTTTATGGCATAATAACAGCAAGGTTGTCTGAGATTTTATTCATTAATATAAGTGATTCTTCCTCCCCAGGGGGTGTCCCTTAGAGCACAGTGACTTTTGATGTAATTTATCCTGGGGGCAGGAAAGGGAAGTTGGTAGATTTGAGTTTCTATAGGTATGAATTTATAGGCTACTAAGTCCGCTCTATAGAAATGTTTCTAGCAAATGTGCTGCCTTAATTCTTTAAATGCCCCACTAGACATCAGAGATGTTGTAAAGTGCAGTTTCAGTATGGATTTATGTGGCCAAAGTAGAAAGGCAAGAGACAAATTTTTTATGGAAAATATTTCTTATTCTCAGCAGGTAGAAAGACTTGGTGTCCTCTGAGGCTGTGGGTGATGCTGTACAGGGCTGCTGTGTTTTCCTGTTTCTAACTTTACAGTTTGGTTATTTTTGGGCCCTCCTTCAGGAAGCTCCTCTTGCAGATGTTGATTTTTTTTTTTTCTACCCAGTCTCAATCAAGTGTGTGGGCTTATGCAGTGCAGGATGTACTTTGTATCGCCACAGGGCAATTTGCCATGTACACATTTTGCATTACATTGGCTATCACGGTTTTGCTGCTGAGGCTAGTACAGAGAAGCATGATTGCAGCTGCTTGGCATTTTGATTCAGTCCCACCAGAGGTTAATTACCTGCAACATCCTTCAATCTGTTACTGTTCAGTTGTGATTTCTAGTTTCTCATTATACTAATAACACATTTTGAAAACAGTTCCCCCTGTACTCACTTAGGGATGCACATTTCCTCCAAGATCAGCACCTACATTTGAAGCCAGATATTTAAAGCACCCTAACTTTTGAGTTTTGCAATGGGAATAAAAAGAGTATTTTTTTTCTTCAGGATCCACAGAATGGTTGGGAGCTGAATACTCAGAGCCCCAGTGTGGGCACTGAGCACTTATTAAATCTTTTTAGAAGGTTTGGCCCATAATATCCAGGCTCCGTTAGGTAATTTACAGTTGGTTACTGTTATATATTTGTGTAATGTGACCCACGTAAGCTACATTGTCACCAGGATTGCATGTTCGAGTACAGTACAGTGGGGCGCTCTCAGAGTAACTGCCTTTAGTAGCGAGCACACTGTGGACATGATTCTGGGCTCAAGGGTAGGAAACTTAGCAAGTGTTTCTGCTTGATGTGCCAACTGCTGCCACCTGCTCTTCTGTCACTGGTGCTAAAGGCAGTAGGAACAGGAGGAGAGAAAAAGAACTGTAATTTGCAATTAAAGGATATTCTTTCCCATTCCTAACAACGTCCCCTCAGCAGATTCTCTCTTCTACCCCTTTTACCTGAGGTCTTTTATGTGACAGAAAGTTGCATTGCTTTCTGAGGTTTTAAGGATTTTAGAACTCAAGTCTTAGATAAGAAAAATAATGAGCTATCCAAAAAGAAAGAGTGTCAGTACATGTCATCTAGCAAGTCTGTATACTCCCTGGGCAGAGAGAAATGGACCTGATCTCAGAGAAATGTAGTTTTATCTTTTCTGTTTATGTTTGAAAATGATCAAGTAGAGGAGTAAAAGGTAAGGATAATCCGAGTGAATGTTACCTCTAGAAAACTTGTAGAAGTGTAAAAAATAATTCAATATTTCTTTTAAAATCTTACTCATTCTAAGCAAGTGAATTAGTCAGGAGGTAAAAAAATACTATGCGACTTTTTTCTTAAAGTGCTATAATTTGCTATCCCACATTTAACGCTGCATGAAGAAATGTTCCTTGTGTAAAAGAAACAGTATCTTCCTGGCATTCAAATTGTACTTTCTTGCAAATCAACAAATGTGATTAGGAAGCACATTACACAGTGAAAGTGGAATTTATAATCTCTTTAAATTCAATAGGATATTTTGAGTCTTTCTGATACCTGAATTTGCATTTTAGTATTCATGTGCCTCCTCTGAAGATTGTTACTTGTTGCTTCTAATTCACAGAGTGGACTGACGCCGCTCCACCTGTCTGCTCAAGAGGATAGGGTCAATGTAGCAGAGGTTCTTGTTAACCAAGGAGCTGCTGTTGATGCACAGACGAAGGTACGAACACCACTGTCAACATGTATTATTTCCTTTCGGGGAGGTATGAGCCTGTAGACTGGACTAGTAATTGATGTCAGGGTGAAACTGAAATAACAGCAGAGAAACATTCCTTGTAATAAATTATTACAGAATATATTCTGAAAACCGAAGAAATGTAAACTTGAATGTTTAGTGTTATGCTCAGTCTTTGAGCAGTAAGCTTATTTCTTGCCAAATATTTAGATCAATATAGATTTAGATTGTATCCTGCTATTGTGTTTCACTGAAGGTAAGTGGATTGATCTGTTTTTATGTAAGGAAACTTTCAGAAAAACTTGAGCTCTCTCTACAGAGTGTCATATAATCTTTTACCATATGCATACTCTCATCTGCTTTTGGTATTTTTTACATGTTGCACATACTTTCCATTCAGCTGACAGTAGAAGCAAAACACAGGAGAACTGTTACTTAAAACATCTGTATTTACAGCAAGAGAAACAATGTAGGCATTCCTGAGTATTCAGTGGTTAACACTTTTTCCCATGACTTAAGAGACTTTATGAAATGAAGTAGTCTCCTTTCTCTGAGCTGATACTAAATAGCCATCCATGGACATGATTCTGCAAGTAAAGCCATTGTTCATTTGTAAAGGTTACCCACTACTCCTACAGCTTGACTCAGCCTTCATGACTGGATGCCTCTGAATTTCTAAGCCACTTTTTTTTTTTTGCAAAGCATAGTGAGGCAAGCTATTTCATCATACAGGTACATTCTAGGGAACTGACTTTTTCTGTTGTGCCAAGTTCAGACTAGACCATTGTTCTCCTGATGATAAACATTAACCTGTTAGGTTATTAGTAAATATTGCTCTACTCTACCTTCAAAAATAATGTTAGAGATGAAACATTTAACTCTGAGGACAAATTTTAAGTTCTTTATCACTGTTATTATAAATACATGTATGCAATGGCGGTCCATTTCAAATTTACTTGCCTAAAAATAGTATTGCCTAGAGTAAATATTTGGACTCCTAAATAAGAGACCTGGCTTTCCAAGCTGCTTAGGGGTGGCTTTTGAGACTGCAAGCAGCTTGTGTACAAATGGTTTGATGCTCACTAATGGTGTATACGGTGCTCAGAATTTAATGATGATGATCTCAGTGTTAATTACACTTACATTCTTCATGCATTGCCTAGGTCTCGGAGTCATTCCTTTAGCTAAGTAAGAAATCAGTTGTGATCAAATACTTGGACTGTAGCTGATCAAATCAGCTAAATGAACCAAGACTCACAGTCTGACCTGCGTCCTTGGTGCAGAGCAGCAGCTTTCACAACTCTCTGCTAGGTGTGTGCCATAAGTTAGGTGCTGTGCTTTCATCCCAGAAATGTCCAGGTGTGTCAGACTGTGCAGCAATATTATCATTCTGTCATCATACTGACATCTTGGAAAGGGCTGAATGCATCATCATCTCTGGCTGCAGCTCAGCTGATTATAAACCATGGCAGAAGGAAAACACATTGTTAGGTGATTTCTCTACTGTGTAATTCCAACTGTACCAGCTACTGATTTCAATGACATTAGTCTGACATGAAACTGAAATAGTTCTGCTGAAATCCCAGAAGCTTCTCCAGCTTTATACTTTTGTAACATATTCTCAGCCTATATTTTACAGATGAATCAGTCTAGGTTCTTATCTGCTAAATCATCCAGCTGCAGATGAGATCTGCCCCGGTTCATTCTTTGCACAATTTCCTCAGATCTACGTGGTTGCCTTTCTGGAGATAGTTCCTACCTGGTTTTGGTTTCTGTAGCAAGACGTTGCAGAACCTGCTCTTTTAACGTGGTGAGAGCTGAATTGCCTCCTAGCCCGTACAACTTGTCTGTGAGTGTTTGCCCTTCTCCCACTCTTCTCTGCCCCACAAATAGTAAGTAGTCTAAGGAGACATTTACATTGACAGGTGCAGGCAGTCACGTGTTCCCTTTGCCTCCTCTCCAATGTCCAAATAGGATCCAGTTCTGGACTAGCGGCCTTTTAGTCACATTAGCATAGTGGAAGCGTCTGAGATACTGTCACAGCTGAGAGGCAGGGCATGTTTGTGGGTCCCAGGGCCAGCCTGGCGCAGTTGCACAAGCTCTGTACTGAACTTTAAGCCTGGCAGAGTGGCAATATGGTGGAGCAGACTGTGTGACTCTGTAGAGACACACAGAAAAGGGGCTTCAGTTTCTCATTCAGAGATATCCTCTGGGTGGAGCTGAATTTCTTAATTGCATCTCTGAAAATTGAACTAGTCAGTAGGTAAAACCATGAACTGGGAAAAAAAATGCAGTCATATTTGACTGTCTGCAGCATGAATCCTGTCATCCATAGTAGCCGTATAATTTTTAAAAAAACAACAGTAAGTCCCTTGTTGTTCACCTTCATTCCTCAGTTTTATGTGTAACTAGTTCAAATAAAGAATAGTTTCCCAGTACACATTTGCTTCCATGGGACTGCCCCATAGTTGTCAGGAAGTGGGGCAGGGACTCATAGGTCAGGCAAAGTCACGGTGTATTTAAGCAGTACTACTTTGTGGTGTAACAAATCACCTGTTTGGGAAAATGTGCATTATTAATCCTGTAGGCCTCTGTGGTGAAGAACACCTGCAAGGCCTTGTCTTCCTGCCTGCCATGTTAATTTGCCCTCTCTGCTGTAGGGGACTGTCTGCTCCTTAGGAAGAAAGTGCCCACGTGCCTTGCAGGATTGTGTTAGAGTGGAGTGAGCTTGATGCTTATTCACTGGCTTCTGCAGGGTCCCATCTGCTGGGTTTGTGCAGCGGTGAGCCCTCCAGGCTCCACACAGTCAGCCACGTGGAGGTTGTCTGCCAGATGTCCACTCACTACCACCTGTGATATAAGAAAAGTGCCGATGCAGTACCATGTATTTTAGCATGGAATAGTTTCTAGATAAGCTGATGATCATCTTGAGTTCCTAAGGAAAGAGCTGACAAGCTGTGAACTTCTACAATGAAGGAGAAGTATTATGCTGTAAGAACCACCATACCTTGACCTCATGTTCTATGCAGGTGAAGTTTAGATGATTGGCTTGTAAAATAGCAGCTCTGCAGTTACAAGCTCTCTTGTTTAGATGGATTAACTGTTCTATGGAAATAAAAGGTCGGTGCATGCTGCCTCTAAAACCAGAGGCACTGGGGAGCAAGATACAGCAACAGCTGAGTTGGCTTCAGAAGCACTGTTGCTATGCTTGCATGTTTGCACGATACCATCCAGCATGTCCAGTTCAGATTCATTACTTTGGACATGCAGTGGCAGAGATGTGGCCATCTGTGCCTTAAAAGTCAGGGAAGCTGCACAGCTTAGAGTGGCATTACATTGGGGATCTCTGCTACCAGCAGCGTCACCACTAACCTTCTGTTTTCTTCTCCCCATTTCACATCCATACGCTTTTGTTACCTCAATTATTGTGGTCCAGATGACTATTTAGTAGTCTTTTTTTCTTTGTTTTTTCTTTTTTTAGATTCTCTTCTTATCATATTCCTCATTTTCCCAGGTTAAGTAAGCATCGGTTATGTCACACCAGCACTGTATCTGTCAATATAGGGAGAACACTTAATATCTTAGCAGGTCAATCAGCTTCTTGGGTAGGGACCAATGAGCTATCATCTTCCACCTCTGGTACATGTTCTTTAATCATCATTTATATATAACTTACACTCCCTGTGAAAACATCTAGAGTTTGCAGTTCTGACACATGGGAGTTCTTACTCCTGCTCAGGTTCTGAGGGCCACACACGATTGGGGTTTTTCAGGTGATGGGAGGAGAAGATTGGGAAGAAATATATTTTGTATCTTGAAGCTATAGCAGGGAAGAAAAAAATCTAATACTACAGAAAATCTCTTGTGTGGGAATTAGTCTGTATGCTTAAGATCAGTTCTGGCACTAAAACTTAGGAGCATTTTCAAAATTACTCTCAGACCTGAACCATTGCAACTGTGGTTCTTTCTTGGGGTGTTTTCCCTCCCAAGAAATTTTTTTCCTGAACTTTGTTGTAGAAAAAGGCATGAAAGGAAGAATGGCTGCTGGTTTTGAAGTCCATTTATTGATGGCATTGTGGGTTTCTTCTGATTCTGCTGCATCAATTAACTAAATAACCCCTAATCCCAGAGCTGCGGGAGTCTGTCTCAGTCAATGCTGAAGAGTAAACAACACTGGTTTAGCACGCCAGAACTAGCGCTTGGGAGGCCACAAGGCTGCTCCTGCCACTTGAAGATGGGATTTTCTTACGTCGTTTTAAGCCTAGCCATGTTAGACTGAGCTCCGGTTGATAAGACACAGAAAACACCTTATCTTAATATGCAAGAAGCAAATAATAGAATGGTGGAAAAGTAGCAACACTAAAATGCACTTCAGGTGGTGAAGCTTCAGAGCTGCTTCAAAACCCTGCACATTTAGAAAGCTTTAAAAACTGAATTTACTGTTCATTGAAGGCACATTAGGGTCCCACTGCAAAGGCAGCAGGTTTTGTCCATTCTGACATTACATTTTTGTGTCTGAATTTATGTATATTAAAGAGTTTTTGATGCTGAAACTCTGTGTTATGCAATATCATGCTTAACACAAGGAATGCTCATCTTGCACATAATACTGGGAGTTAAAAGTTAATCTGAAGCCATGGCTGTGAGCAGATACTCCTTCTCTGGTGATCATCTTGAGTGTGTAGAAGCTATAGTGGTACCTGTGAAGTTGCTTTTGTTGCAGGGCTTTTGTGCTGAGAGTTGGCACAAGCAAATGTTTCACGGTTCAGAAGGTCTCCACATGTCATTTTTCAACTGTTTATCCCATTGGATAGTGTTAATGTAGGATACAGCATTACCATGATGGACTGGCAAAGGAAGACTGACGAGAGAAGAGTGCTGGTTCGGTCACGGATGAAGAGCAGGATTTGGAGCTTTGATCTCAGTGCAGGTCATTTTAGTCAAACAGTTGCTACACTGCCCTTGGTGTTGGGCCTCTGCCGGGGGAATTGATGGTCTCACAATCCCTGTTTGACGACTGTCTGGAAAATAAAGCCAGTATTAAACTGTCTTTTGTTCCTAAAACTGTAGTATTGGTAGGAGATAATGGTGACTGAGAGGCCACGATGTTCTTTTGCAGGTTGAGTTGGCCCTTTTATTTCAGATTTATTCAGGTCTGCCTGCCTTGTTCTGACAGGAGCCCCATACTAGCCTGAGTGCTACAGTGGTTCATAAAAACAATCTAATTTTTCCATTGGAATATCTAATTTTCAGAAGCAGAAAGAGATAGGAAGGAGGCAGGGAGGGTGGGAAGTGCATTGAGAAGAATCGCTTTCATACAGAACAAACACTCAAATACAGGTATCTTCAGTATATCTTCATGGTACATCATTTCTCTCTCCTTGGCTCTTGGTACATGCTCAGTTGTTACCAAGACATTTGTGTGGAAATTTCCAGCCTAATAATGTGCAATAATGAACCTTTGCAAGGTACTGCAACATGTTAGGCCCTGATTCAGCAAAGCAGTGAAGTGTGTATGTACACATAGGTTTGCCTGTTTCATTTGATCAAGGCTGGATGCCTTTGTGATCTTTGGATTTAGAGCATTTTCTAGTCTTATCAACAATAATACTGTAGCTTCGTTGTCTGACATTTACAGCAGAAAAACAAAAACACAGCAGCTTGAGAGTCAGCATGACTAGAAAGATGGAGTAATTCAAGCTGTTAAGATTTATGGTTATTGCCAGTGGAGGATATTAAAGTAATTCACTGACATGATATACAAGGCTTGTGATAATTTCCCTCAAAAAAATTGAAGGGCAAGAGAATAAGGGATGCTTTGTGTTTGTGTGTTTCATTAGAACCGAAAAGCTCAGTATATCTGATTTTTTTTTTTTTTTTGGCACTTATTCTTGTGGCTTTTGATAAGCCCTTCCCAGCTGCTAACTCCCATATTGCTGTTCATTCTTTAAAACAGCTAGAAGCAGCATGGTAGCTGACTGCCAGAAGGTGATGCGCGTGAGAGCTGTATTAAACAAAAGCCCTGATTTTCTTGGAAGTAACTTTTTTAGTATTAGGATGCCTACTAAGTCCCTTGGAGCTTTGCCAGTAAATATAACTCTGTACCTAAACTGCTGTGCAGAAATGTGTGTAATTGTGGGGCTGGGTTTGTTTGCTTGGTTTTTGTTTGGTTGTTTTTTTATTATTGATAGCTTTTGAAGCAAAATATTTTAGCCTCCTGGACACATTTCTATAGAGAATGAAAGTAGCAAGCTCATGTAGCCATGAGAATTAAGACTTTTATAGTTAATTTGGTTGTGTAATTGCAGTGTTGGAGTGTTTCAGAAAAGTTAACAGAAAATCTGTTTTCTATGAGGATATTGGGATATAAATATAAATGTTATACCTTCCTGAGCTAGAAACAGTTGAACGCAGGAATCTGTACTGTAGCTGAGAAGCAAAGGATATCCTTTCCGGGTCTCAGGCATTAAAAGGGCATTTTGCTAATTAGTTTTATTTTGACCAATGCCTTCACTACAAACGTTGCTGACTATACACATGAAAGATGTCCTCTGGAGGCTGATGAGGTCTAACATGCCCAGTGTGATGTGACCCGCCGTGTCAGATCTCTGTCACTCAGCTGTCAGTGACTGTGTGCTGCATTAGGCACTGCCTCATCAAACACAGCATGACGTGAGATGACCACAGGGTGTGGCAAACTTAAAAGAAAGCTCCCAGGCCCCTCCAGGGAGCTCAGACAGGAAACTGATATCTTGCCACCAAGTATTTTTGCTAGCAGGTGCCCACATCGCTACTCAGGATATATGTGATGCCTGTAGCAGAGAAGCTGCCGTTCAGTGCATGTGCCTCCAGCTGCCATACCTGACCAGGCCCACAGCTCCAAGAGCTTCAGAAGGAGCCAGCTTCAGCTCTGGGACGCCAAGAGCTGTAGCAGGGAGAATAGTGACCATGTCACCGCAGAAATGTCATGATTTCTACCATGCGTTTGGAGGGGAAAGAGGAAAAGTTTTCACTTAGTCTCTGATTTAAACAGCAGTCTGGCCAGGAGTGACAAACAGCATCAATAATTACTCCTCTACCCATTTATGAAGGTACCACATGTCAGTCTTTGTATATACTATTTGTAGAAGGAAATTGATGTTGTACTGTAGTAAATATTGGGGGGTTGATAGCTCCTTCTTCAATATTCATTGTTACAGGCTGGAGAGAGGAGCCTTTACAGATGACTTCAAAGGAAAAGTTGAGATCAACTGGTCTTGGCTCTCTGATACTCTCCAGATTTTAATGTTTTAGGGTTATTAGCAGGGGGTTCCCAGCAAGCGGCCCTTGACTTTGAATTTCATCTCCCCAGTTGGTTTTATGATGTCTGATTTTTGTTGACCTTGCAGGTCATGTTAAGAGGCCTGTATTTTGAAGGGGGAGAAGGGAATTAAGTTCTTGTATGAGGAGGTTTCACAACATTTTTTTTTTTTTAAACTGATGTTTTGATAGTTTGGCCATGTTTTAATCTGAGTTTATCTTTGGACATGTAGCAGCAGGGGCCGCAGAAGCTGCGTTTGAGGTACATGGCTGTGGGTATGCTCAGCATTCTGCTGAAGGCTCAAGACTCTGGACAGCTTAGGGAGCCCTGTCAGATTCAGACTCTGGGCACTGCTAGGAAGCTATTAGGCCAACCCTAAACTAACAGTAACTGTAAGATGAGGTCTCAGCATTCAGTTCACGATGATTACATTTTAGCTAGTGCTCAGGCTCTTACCACCATGCGTAACTATTTTGCGGGAAAAGTTCCTTGTAGTCATTTGGCATCTGATCCAATGTTCATATAAGTCAACGGAAAGTTTCATTCTGCTGATGCCAATGGAATTTGGATCCGGCACTGTTTCTTGCAATGATTAACTCATCCTGGTTGCCAAAGCTAGTAATTTCTTTAGATGGCAAAGGGTATATAATTAACTGAAGAAAAAAAACACACCCTAATTTAAAGTGACTGGCACAGGTACCATCTCCTAGCATGTGTTAATACAACTGAAATGAGGTAACCTTGTGTGAAGTAGTATCAGAGGCAAAGTGACGTGGAGAAAATGGTGTGTGTAAACCCATGGTCACTTGAAACTTCCCTCTAGTGGAAATAGTTCACATTTGAGGTTTTCTCTTGCTTTCTTCTAAGCAGCTTTGACCTCATGGTTTGAACATGTGGTGTGGTGCTGGTTCCTGAGCCCCAGGCTGACCTTGGACTTGCCTCCTCAGCGCTTTTGACCAAGTTGTCTAATGTGGCCACACCTCACTGACATGGATGTACAAATGAAGGATGACAGGCTGCAGCTTTTAACTCCTCGTGTGCCTCTACCTCTTGGGTGCCAGGCTTTTCGTATCAGAACAGGAAAGCAAAGGCAGTTTTTCACCTTTAAACACTGATGAGAGCAGCAGAAGCCTGGTCAGTACAAGACCAGCCCATCTTTCAGTGTTTCTACCCACAAGGTTGGCTTTTGGATCTAGTTCCAGATTGTTCAATCCCAAGTAGTGTATTTTCCTTCTGGCCATGTGGCTGCTTTGGGCTCTACCAGCAGCCAAGACATGCATCATGGCTGTGTTTCCCCATATATATTATAACTGACCTTTTTGCCACCAAAATTAATGATCTCAGACAGCCCACCTCTTACCCTTTTTCCAAAAGCAGAATTTTTGTAGATTAACAGCAGTGCACGTTTGCAGTGTATTTTACCATGTGTTTAGTGTATTTGTGTTCCTCATATCAGATACGATTTTTACAGCTTAACAATTGATTTTTCCATAAAAACTAGTAATGGAGCATGGGGCCAATACCACATTGGAAGTCCCACAGAGTAGCAAAAGGACATGTTACACTGGCAGCGTAGTTTCATCCTGCTTGCAAAATGGTGAAGCGCCATGTGAACACTGGCTAAGATGACCCTTCTGGCATCTCAAAGCCCATCAAGTGGGCCCATGACACCTGACCTTTAAAGGGGAAAGGAATCCCGATGACTCAGCTCAAGAGAGGGTCAAGCTCATTAATCCATCTCTGTGAGCCAGGCAAGATATCTGCTGGAAAGCCATCAAGCTATTCGTGTGGGTGGGGGGGAGGTTTGGGGAAAAGTGGACCCTCTCCATGCTGTGGAGAAAAATATCAAGTGTCCCGTTTAGAGGTAGCCGTCTCCTGAACTGTACTTTGTGCAGCTCTAGATTGAGGATGTTTGTTAAGGAAGAAGAGATAGTGTCTTGCATGGAAGATAAGGCAGGAAAAGATAATTATTTCAAGAAAGAGAATCTAATCATTTCTAATATGTTAAGCATCTCGAGTAAGTCCAGCTTTTTCAAAACTGCTAACAGTGTTCTTATGGACTAAGAGATTAGAAAAAGAGCAGCAAGAGCAAGCTTTGATCCTCTTTGTTTTGTTGCATTGTATATTAATTGTTGATTAAAGTATTTATTACAATTAACAGGTTTCAACATGCTGTTTGACTTGTTTTAAATATGTGGGCTTTAATGTGAGAGTTCAGAGTCAGCCTAGTGACTCCTGCTTTGCTACCAGGAGTAGTTTTTGAAAACCAGTAGTAGTTTTTAAAAATCTTGTCAGGTTTTCAAGTGATATTCTTCTTGTACTAACTGGTTTTAGAAAAATTTCCAAAATGTGCATAATTTACTATAAAAAGCCATTTAGTTGTGTTTAGAGCATTCAGTGGGGATCTCAATGTTGACAAATATTTTTAGTCTGTCCACTAGTAATGAAAAATAAGTAATAGGAACAAAAAGGAGACATTCAACTTTCTCATCTTTGCAGTTGCCAAGAAAAAGCAATTTCTTCCAGTTTGCATAACACAAGGCCAGACACATGAAAAATTAGACCTTTCTTAGAGCCTCAATTCACCAGCTGGTGTTCCAGTTTCTGTAGAACTACATTGTTCTGGCAGAGCTGGCAAATCAGTTGCATTGTTTTAGATTTACCTTCCGGGTGTTTCAGTCAGAATGGATGGGCTGCAAATTGCACCATAGCAGAGGCAGCCCTCAGCATGCCTGGTTTTCAGAAAGTTGTTATTACTTACTTATTTACTTATTTGTTTATTATCATACTGTAGGAGCACCAAGCATGTGAACCTCACTGTGCAAGGCATTATACACACATTTCTTTAAAAAGGTGGGCTCTGCCCCAGAGACCTGATAGCCTGACCATTGGAGAGGAAGGCAAATCTTTAATCAAACATTGCATGTGTGGAAGATTACAGAAATGCAAGGCGTTCAGAGAGGTTCACAAAGAACAGGACTTGAATCGACATTCATGAGAAGTGTGTTTTTTTTCCAAGGTTGGAGAATTTTTCACATAGACCAACAAAATAAAGCTTAACAGGATTTTTGCTGTTTCATGTCTGATTTTTTTTGTCAGGGGATGTGTGGGATATTCACATTTACTAATTGCTTACGTTCATTCTAGATGGGATACACTCCTTTGCATGTTGGCTGCCACTACGGAAACATAAAAATTGTTAACTTCCTTCTGCAACACTCTGCAAAAGTTAACGCCAAAACGAAGGTGAGTTTCCACTTCTGCCTCGCTCGTTCTGTGGAGGCAGCTTGTGTGCTGTGTCCACTGCAGCCTTTCGCTTTCCCTGTTCCTGCAGAACGGGTACACGCCGCTGCACCAGGCTGCGCAGCAGGGGCACACCCACATCATCAACGTCCTCCTCCAGCACGGTGCGGCGCCCAACGAGCTCACTGTGGTAAGTGCAGAGGGGCCACTGCGAGGCCACCGCTTTCCCCTCGGGCTCAGTTGACCTACCATGCGTAAAGCGTTTGAGCAAGGGAAGTGTGGAAAAAAGTGTGTGGTGGGAGAGGAAAAGAGCAGAGGAAGCCTATTCCCATTGCTGCCGTGTCCTCTATGCCATTATCTCTTCCAAAACTACAACAGCAAACATCTGAAAATCTTTTCATTTTCATCCCATTTCTGTCAAGAGCTAAAAACTTAGTTATATATCCTACTACCCAAAATATATTTATTTCAGTCACCAACATGCAAACCTTTATTTGGCCTTTATTGTGCATTCTTCTACAGTTAATTAGCAGTTTCTACACTTTTCCTTACTAACATTCAACTTTTGTTATAAACGTTTCAATTGCTAGAATGGAAACACTGCCCTTGCCATAGCTAAGCGACTTGGCTACATTTCAGTCGTTGACACATTGAAGGTGGTGACAGAAGAGACCATGACTACAATTGTAAGTACAGCTTTAGTTCACTAGTGAATGGAAGAATTTTTCCTAAGCCAGTGTATTCAGCTTTGTTTAGTTACACGTCTACTGAGATTCCAGTTCAATTTCCACCTACTTCCTTTTAGCAGTATAAAGTGGATATTAAGTCAAATATGAGCAATATATTTTTAAGGTAGTAGACACTATTAGGATGTATGCAGAAAGAGTACCAACCGAGCATAAAATGGACAGTGTAAGTGAGTGGTCATAGC
This sequence comes from Phoenicopterus ruber ruber, assembly GCA_009819775.1. Lineage (NCBI taxonomy): Eukaryota > Metazoa > Chordata > Aves > Phoenicopteriformes > Phoenicopteridae > Phoenicopterus > Phoenicopterus ruber. The sequence goes on from CM020221.1 coordinate 7,951,486, forward strand.
TGCCATGTTTTTCCGCACATCTTGTTGTTTAGGGCACAAACCACACGAATACAGGCTGGTTTGTAGTTGAAAAGACATTCCTACGGACTTGTGTAAATAGAAGCTGCTTCTGCCTTTTGAGAGGTTTTGCCAATGGACTGATGTATAATGGCTTGTATTTGGCCTAAGAGAACCTATTCCAAACTAAAAAGTGGTTGGAATTTACTTTAAAGCACCTCATTGCATAGTTTCTGGCATCTTCTGAAAGATGGTGAAAGGCTGTCTTCTGCAAGCAGCCACAGTCAGCTCCTGCAACGCCAGATATCCATTCACTGACATACACATGAACCCCAGCTCGTCTGTCTTGCCTCTCAGGAAGGCTTATTGCAGTGTTAGCCAGGAGAGATTAAAGGGACTAGCAATGGTCAAATATTACCTGCTATCAGAAAAATGGTGATTCCCAGAATCCAAAATAATTCTCAGAAAGATCTTTTGTTCACTAACGTTTTGCCAAATTGCTCTATGAAGAAAACTGTTTTGTGAGGTGAGGAGCCTCCATGCACCACCATAGTAGTAAAGCCAAAATTGGGTCTTAAGAACTTAAATTCAGAGCATTGGCTCCAAATTTGCTTTTTCCTTTCTACAACTTCCCTCCCCACACCCCCCCCAATTAAAAAGTACATTGTATTTTTAGGCGTATCAGAGATGGAAAACAGTTACTGTATGTTCCATGTTTTGTCATCGCCCATTTGTGTAGTCTATCAGTGCAAGCAGGTGGTTGCAATACGACGAGCATTTGGGATGACAGGCAGATTTTAGCTCTGCTACTGCATGTGCCTTTTCTTCCTGTGACTTTCCTGGCTGTGGTCTATAATTCAGTAACTTACAGAAAATCCACCACACAAAAGACAACTTTCAGAACAATAAAATATAAAGGAATATGCCAGAAAATAATAATGATTTTTTCTTACAGCTTCTCTCTAGGTTTTCTCAGGAGCACATTTCTCTCTAGAAAGATTGCAAAATAGTTTTCCACAATCTGAAAAATTTGATGGAGAAGATTATACAGGGTAGCATAAACTTGAATGATTGCCTAGTATACAACTACGTAGCTGCAGGAACAGTAAAACTACATTTTTATGCTAAGAACTCCCAATATCACAAGGTCATTGTTCGCTTGTAGACCCAAGAAGCTGGGGGAGTTTGTGCTGCATAAGATGACTGATCATTTATGTTCTGTAGATGAAGAAGAGTAGAGAGATGGTGGGTCAGGTTGTTAATTGTGCTAGAAGAAATGAGAGATGCTGAAAGGCCTATGCTACCCCAAATACCTCCTCTCAAGAGAATCCCAGAAATAATTTCCATTAAAATCAGAATATGCTGCCTATCAGTCACAAGTGTGTAACTGTCAGCCTTTGGAAGTCTAGACGTGAAATTTGATTTACAACTGAGGGTCTTAAAAACTCAGTTTGACTGCTGAGACTTGTTTTTTGAGGCTCGTGGCTAAACAACTCCCAAAGGTAAATTTAATGAAACTGGGAATGGACATAGCTAATTTTACTATAATTTATACTCAAACACCAATAAAAAAATCCAGTAGTGCCTGGAAAAAAAGTCCTGTGATTTTGCTAGTTTAACAGCAATGTGTTAAAAAGCTTTGTAAGGAATTCCCACAAAATGAAATAAGTGTGAGGCTTTTTATAAGTTTTGTGATGTTTGAGCACGCAGGAGCTCTTCTTTCCTATATCAAGTGATGGCAGTAGCCCAAGCAACATGAACTGCCAAATGAGTATTCATGAGGCCACAGAAAAACCTGAAATATTTTAAAGTAAATGAAAATAGAAAAGCTATTTTGTCCTTCTGAACTTGTTAATGATTTCTTATTTGTATATGAAGGATGAGAAGTAATGGTGATTAAAAATGATATCATATAAAAACCCCATAAAGATGGGAGTGTTTTTTGGTGTGGGGTTTGTTTTTTGTTGTTTGGTTGGTTGGGATTTTTTTAATTCCACTGCACTCCTTGAATGGTAACTCTGCAGGGTCTCCTGCGTGACCTAAAACTTGACCAGTGCTTGTTGTGCTGTACCCCAGCTGGAGCGTAAAATGTGCACGTGTGTGTCACTCGTGGGATACACAGGTATTCTAGGAACAGATTTCCGGCATTCATAAATTTTTTTTTTTCTGCTTCTGATCTTTTTTTATATTGGTCTTTGAGCCTGAATCAATATAAACATCAGAATGAAAATCAAACAACCACTTCTGAGTGTCCTTCATGCACAAATTCCTTAAGGGGTATCATTTAGCCTGCATGTGGTTACAATTGTTCTCATTTGTGGGAAAAACACACAATTCGCGCTGAGGCACCTCTGAAAAAAAAATCACATAGATTAAGCCTGCTCCCAAATTGCAGCATTTTTCTAATGACAAAGGAGAAATACTTCCCTCAGAAAGTTTAGTTGAAAGAGATGACGTATTCCTGCTCAAAACTTAGATGACTATTTAAAGAATTCTTATTAACCCCCTTAACATGAAACTCTTTTCACTGTATTTGTTTCTTCTTTTGATATCCTCATCTTCTAGGTTTTCAGCTCATGCTTTTTCTGCTGTGAAAATGTGAATATAGTTTAAAACACAAACACAATATTGCCTATTTCTGTAGTCTTTTTTAATGCATAAATGCACCTATAAAAAGGAAATAAGAATCTAATAAAATAAATCTTGTTTTGCTAACTGCAGATAAAAATATGTCCTACCTTGCATTTAATTGTTAAAATAGCTATCATTTTAAGAAAAATTGTCTGCACTCTGAAATTGTTTTTTTCTTTGACAGACTGTTACAGAAAAGCACAAAATGAATGTACCCGAAACCATGAATGAAGTTCTTGATATGTCTGATGATGAAGGTATTAAAAAATAAAAAACTCTCTCGCTTATTTTTCAGTCTTTTGTTGTTGTAAGAAATGTTTGTTTAAAAAAAACCAACCCCCAAACAGTATTAGTTGGATATGGTCTTTGCACATTCATTATTGCTTTACATTGATTGTTTTGTTGACACATTGATAGTCTATGCTTTTATTTAATTATTTTGTTTATTTAAATCATGCAGTTCGTAAAGCCAATGCCCCTGAAATACTCAGTGATGCTGAATATTTGTCAGATGTTGAAGAAGGTATTTGTGCATTTTTGTATTGCAGTGATATTTAACTTAAGCCTCTTCCTTTTATTTTGTCTGTCTGAAAATTAATCCTTTCAGATAATTTTCTTATTATCCCACTAACATTAATTTCTGCTTTACAATTAAGAACGCTTTCAAAAATTCTTTGAGCTATTGCCGATAATCCTCTAACTTTTTCTGAATTTCTTACTCACAATTTTTTAATCAAATTACCTCCACTTCCCTGGAATAGTCCTTTTGCTGCTGCTTCTATAAAGTGGAGAATTGTTTTATTAATGTAACTGAAAAATTAAATATTGGACATAAGGGTCAAATATCAAAACACTTTGAAAGAAACAGCTAATACAGGAAAGTGAACGGCAGAAGAAATGAGGTTTTTGGTGTTTTGTGTTTTTTTTTAATTCTGATGTGAATTCAGCTCTGAAATGATTGATTTACATTGATAGTGGACCCTTAGCCTGGAAAAAAGTATTTTTTTGGGGGGGTGGTGGTGGTGGTTTTTTTTTAAATAGTATTTCAGTCATGACATTCAGTAAAAACACATCAGATTATTTTTGTCCTGAATAAAGAGGGTGCTGCATTGGACTCAACATGTTGGTGTTTGTTAGTATTAAGGAAGTACCTTGTAGCTGAGATTTCATCTGTATCATCCTGCAGAGTGACCTGAAATCTGTGAGTGGCAATAAAGTCCTCTGTTTTCAGTGCCTCTAAACAAGCCTCCTGAGCTATGGGCACTAGCAACCTGCCCGTCCCAGCTCACTCCTCAGTGCTGGGCAGGTTTGACATGGCTTCAGTGGTCCCCAAGTATTTAAAGCTCCTTTGGCAACTGCTTCCCTCCCCTCTACCAACATCCCCTGTTAGGTCAGACCTCCCCTGGTTTGGATGTGCAGGAGTCTGTGCGAATTTCACCAGGAGCTGCAGGTTTCCAGAGGCCACGGCGGGATTAGGTTACCAGGTGACATTCAGAAACAGGAAGGTATTGAGTTGATGAAGAGGATGACAGTGTCCTGGAGGCATTTTGTGAGTCCCGATTCACTTGCATTAGAGGTGCAGTTTTTTCTTCTCTCGTAGGAAAAGAGTGAACCCAGTGACTGGGTTCAATTTTCTTGTGCTTCTTTAGTTAATCTCTCTTTCTTCATCCCTAGTGATAGATTTACTTTTAATTTTTATAGCATTTAAGCAGTAAGCTGTAAAAGATATTTAGCTAAGTTCATTGTGTGCAGCTCTTGTTTAAGCATTGAGGCTTTTGGTTTGTTTTCAGTTTGTCATTGTGTTCCCATTGCTACAGTTCCAAATGGATAGTGTTCTTACTGTACACCTGTGTTTTCCAAATAACTCTCTTAGGCTATTGTACTGCTCAAAATACTGTATTGTTTTAACTGACTGGAACACTGATGCATAATAGTATTAGTTAATAGAGCAGTAACTATTGCTGTATCTCACTGCACAGCATGCAGCGAGGTACAGACGAGAAACACTCCTATATGGAATCTGAATATTAAAAAGATGTAAAACGTGTCTTTTAATGTACAGGATCATTTTTAAGGCCAAATCTGTGAAAGGCTTTTATAGTCACCAACTCTCAGTTTACAAAAAAGAAACCAAACCAAAAATGAAGAATGCAGGTAATACCATCGATTCCTTGCCTAGAGACTGTGTTCGGGACCCATGATGTTACTAGGGGAGCTAAGAGACTGGTCTATATATAACAGGGTCATTTTCAAACCTAACACTGAAAGGGAGCTCTCAAATCAAATAATAGGTATTTTATTAGTCTATGCTGAAGCATTCCAGTGTGCAAGGCATGCGATGAATTACAGGCTTTGAGGTAATAACCACTGGCCTGTCTCTCTTTCCTGACTTGCACATCTGTAAAGACAATATACTGACGCCCATCCCCACAACTCCTCAGTGTTGATAGGGTATTTATATACAATTCATCCACTTACGCCAGTCAAAATAAATGTGTTCAAGATGGTAATACACTCCGACAAATCTCATAGCCAGGGAGCTGATTTCCAAGTGAGAGAGGGGCACAAATTTACCACCCAAATCCGAGCTCTCCCTCGCTTGGCTAACGTTCACGTCATCAGCCAAAACTCTTCAGTGAGAGAAACTTGTTTAATGATTTCTCAATATGCCACAATCCTCAAGGTTTCTCTCATAAGAGAAATTGAAGGCTTGGAAAGTAGAGTCTCAGAGCTCAGAGACAAATGTCATGAAACTGTTTCCTTGTGTTTGTCTTGCTGTGCCCGCTAAATAAGTATTTACATGGAAATTGTGTAATTTCTCTTCCCTGACAAGCACAGTTTGGTTTGGAGTCAGACTGGTTAAGAGGAGAGATCTTTTCTTCCTTTTCCTAGACTACTCTGGCAAATCTGCCCAAATGAGGTTAAGTGCTGGGAACCTGCTACACCGCAAAAAAGAAATGATGTTTTTTTGAAAGATGTGAACAAGATTTTGTGGGGAAAAAAATGAAGGCTCATCTTCGTATGTAGCAGAAAGTTCATAGAAGAATATAGAGCAATTCTGATGCACACTGAACATGTGCTCTGCTTTTATTTTTAAAGAGATTGCAAATCTTATAAATGTGAAACCTGAGACTGCAAGAACTGGGTCTTTCCTCTTATCATCTCCAGATGTGAGCTCACACCCCATGCCCTGTGCAGCTGGGAGCCCCAGCGGCGCGTCTTGTGGCCACGGGGCTGGTGGGGAGCTGGGAATCAGCCATGCTAAAGCACAACCCGAGCTGTCTGCGGGAGGCCTGGAGGGAACCCCCTCCTCTGCAGTCGCATGCTCAGCCTCGGAGCATCCCTCCGGGTGGGCACAAGAGCTTTAATCTGGTGGAGGAAACTGGAGCCCTGCTGTGACTGCCACAACCCAGCAATGAGTGCTGTCACAACAGCCCCCTCAAAAGCTGCTGCTGCTGTCCCAGGGGCGAAGGGACAGTGAGCAATGGAAGCTGATACAAAGAGAAGGGAGACTATGTGAGCAGCGAAGGGAAAAAAATATCCAAACCAAAAAACATTTCAGGTGTTGAGAATGTAGACAGTCGTTGTCAAGAAACACTTATTGTTGAGCTTTTAATTTTTTTCATTTGGTCTTCAGTAGATAACAAACTTCTGGGTGTAAATAAGGACACTGTTTTAAACCCATTTAATGGAGAATCCTCTCTCAGTAGGAGTAAGTATCATGCTAATCAATCCCCGGCACATTAGACAGATGTCCTAACAGGACATGAGTTCACACTGCCTGATCCCTGAGTAGGTGCTGAGATACAGCAGTTTATGTGCATTTAAGACAGGTCAGGGCATCCCCATGCATGAAAGTCTGTTACTGATCATTTTAGGAGGGGTTGATTTATTATTTTTTTATGCTCAGAGTTTTCTGAGTTTCTTCGTCTCCATAAAATTTTACAGATTCATAAAAGTTTCAGCGGTTTGGTATTGGCTTTTCTCCATACTTGTGTGAAACCAAAACCTTGGCTACAACTAGAAGCATCCTGTTCTTCCCCGTGGCTGTACCTCTTCTGCCATCAGGCAGCTCTGGACAGGCCGTGACGAGGGAGTGGCAAAAGCTGCAGGGATCTTTAGCAAAGCCAATGACAAATGCCCATTTGGAGCCCAGGCTATGATTAAATTTTGTTTGGGACTTTTCCCAAGCCACATGATGCATTGTCTCCTGCTGCCAGAGAGCCTGTATTTCTTACTGGCCTCTAAAAAGAGCACCTACCCTGCGCTCTTGCCATTCCCAGCTGTAGGAGACGTGCTGAGGGACCAGAAAAATGGGGGAAACATGGGAAAAGGTGACAAAGGTGATGAGAGGTATGCAAAAGCTTCTCGGGGAGAAAAGAGTGAAGAGAGTAGGGCTGTCTATCCCAGAAAAAAGCTGAATTGAGGGATAGGCTAGGGCGTATAAAATAATGGATGGCAAAGTGAGCAGTAATGCTTGCTGCCTCTCCAGATGTCCAAGAATAGGGGGCATGAGTGAAACCAGCAAGAGGCAGACTCCGCTTAAAAGGGCTGCCCTTCCTGCAAGGGGTAGTTGAATTGTGTGACTCCTTGCACGCATCCTTGGTGTGGGGAACGCAAAAAGTTTACATGAGTTCAGAGTGTAACTGGATGAATTTAAAAAGGTGAAAAAAGATACCTGTTCGTCACTATACAACCCTCTTGCAGGTTTAGAAAATATATGCTTAAATCACTGCCACCTAGAAAAATGTCCTGGAGGACTTCCACTGTTTCGTGTTCTTACATTCTTCTGTCAAGTGTGGCTACTGTCAGAGACAGGGTATACTAGGACTGATGGGCCTTTGCTTTGACATACCGCCACTATTCTTTCCTGGATTTGAACAGTTTCCTATACTTGTCATAGCTATGTTTGCCCACTGTTAACAGGGACATCATCTTTCTTCAACGCTAACATGTTATGAAGGGAAGGATGGCAATTGCAGCAAAGTAATGCAGTATTCTCTTTCTTCAGAGGTTTTTCATCGGTGCCTCACTTGGGCATTTCTCTGTTGTGTTCAGAGATGAATTTTGTCTTCACTTTTCTATGGGACGTCTCTCTGCAGGAACCCAGTGTGCTGTGAGCAAACACTCTGCTCGTTACCTGAAATGCAGAGGATTAGGCTGTGGCACCTAATTAAACAGAGCGGGATTGCTGGTGGATTGCACCACCCATTTTGCTCCAGCCTCCCACGATCACAAAACAATGTCTGGAATTCTTTGAAATTACCACTCCTAGATGCAGCTTTTCCTTTGATGAGAACATTTCATCAGAGTAATCCTGCTCTGGCTGGATTAGCTGCAGAGCAGGATAACATCTAATGTATTTTGCAGCTCAACTGGAATAGCTTTTTATCATTCTCCATCTTGCCTTTGACAAATGACGCTCCTGAAGAAAATGCCTCCTCTGTGCCTTACAGTGACGCAGCGCTCGTCTTCAGGTGTTGTAAGGGCAGAAGTGTCCAAACGTTACTGCTCCAGTGAGCAGTTGCTGAAAGTTGCCCGTATCTCTGCCCCTCCCTGGGCCACTCCGACACCTCCCAAGCTGCAGTCCTTTTTCCTCACGCTCCTCAGCCTTCTCTCGGGACAGAAGCACCCCACGCTGGGGGGCGGAGAGGGAGTGGGGGCGCCCCCGGGCCGTGCCCCCGGGGCTGGGAGCGGGGGCGCGGGGGGAGGCGGCCGGTCCCAGCCCCGGCGAGGGCGGGCGGAGCGCGGCGCCCTTCCCCGCAGCCCGGCAGCCCCGCGCTCCCTGCTCGGCCCCGGGATCAAGTTACAGAAAAACTACACCCTCGCAGCACCCCTATTTACATACAAATAACTGGAGTGCCTGCGTTTATGTCACCATTCAAGAGGCTTGCCAAGGGAGGCTGTAATCCAATCAGCAGAAGCTTTAAAGGGATGTCTGCAGAGTGATTAAAAGGGGTTTTTTTTTTTTTTGAACTGTAGTCATTATTTTTCATTTTGTTTCATATTTGCAAAGAACTTAGATCTGAGTTGAGAGGACAAAGATGCACATGTCCTAAAATACATACGAAGAGATCAAGATGTTAAGAAGATCTCAGTTGTTGTGTGGAAAGCGAATATGACCCGCAGGGATTAGTTTGCTTGTGCTGGTTTGGAGATTAACTCTAAATCACTGCTTAAGGACTAATAGGACTAATAGGAATTCTTGGAAACATCAGGGAAAAAAAATCTTATAGACCAGACTGGTGAAAATGGCTTTCCAAAACAGTAAGACTTTTTAAAGTTTAACTTAATGTGTAATGTTTCTGTTTCTGGTTTTTTGAATGCTTTCCGGTATATTATGAACATTTTAGCTTTTAAACTGTTGCTTAAAATACTGGTGGTTGCCGGGCTGGCGGAGAAAGTTGGTCTGTTTGTTTGCCGTTTGCAAAGCAGTAGCTGAAGGGGTATTTTTAGAATTGATTGTTAGTTTAAAACCAGAGCTCGCCTGTGGTTTCCTGCGTTAAGTGAATGGAAACTAGCCTAAACTCCTTGAATGAAAGCGGGAAGCGTATAGCTGGGGTGGCGGAGTCCTTTACCTTCCAGGACAGCCGTTGAACTGCTCTGTTGTGCAACTTTTACACACCTAAAATGCGTTCACAACAAAGGAGGAGAGCGTGAATGCAGGCAAGTAACGAGCTTACGGGGAGCGCTCTCTGCCCTGTGTTGTTGAGGGAACAGGGGGAAAAAAAAATCCTACAGCCGCAAAAGGCATATTTTGGACTTGCTCTGTCAATGCAGGAATGTAGTTTTGCATGATGTAATGGTATGCAAATGCTGCTAGCGAGAGCGAGCGGCTCCGTTAACCCTTTGCGGCATCTGCCCTCCCCTCCGAACACTTAACTTTCCGTCCTTTCCTTTTTCTAAAAAACCTCACCCCCTACTTCCCAGCCGGCGTCCGCGCATCCCGTGCGCTGGCCTCTCCCCACCGTTCCCCGGCCGGGCTCTCCGGGCGGCACCGCTTGTTTGGCGCCGGGCTTTGTTCTGCTCCCGCGGGGCTGTGCCGGAGCCCTGCCCTCGCCCCGCCAGCCGGGCGCTGAGGAGGCTTCATAAAGCACTTCCCTTCGGAAAATCAACCTGGGAGTGTGAAGCAGTTCATTAAAAAAAAAAAAAAAAAAAGCCCTCTTACATTCAAACTTACAGAAGTTACTGAGAAATACCTAAGGTGGAAGGCGGGCCTCTTCTTTTACTCAGCGTCCATTCAAGCTTGCTGCACTTTTCACTGGTGGGCAAAAAGGCTCTCTCTTACAGCCAAGTTCGGTGTTTTTTTTCATGCAGAATAACCTAACTTTAGCTTGTGAGCTCGAGCTTTTTGGTAAGGAAAGCAAAAGTGAGTGGAATGGTGCAAAGTACAGAAGAACCCTTTAGCTTGCTTAAGTGATTGGGCAACGGTCGTCCCTCGTATGACTTTATTGGCTTTACGTCAAGGTGGAGTTTTGCTTCTTACGTTTGCCCCCAATAAAATTATTTTCTCAGACCCGTTCAGAGGGTGGATAATTGCGTACTACATGGAAAGGGCCTTAGGGAAGGTGGGGGTGACGGGATTGATTCCTTGTTGGCGAGCAGAGAAGGGCGTTATGACTTACTAAGCACACAAACATTTACAATACGTGTAGCTTCTGATTTCAGCCTGGCTTTTGTACTTGCAGGTGAGGATGCAATGACAGGTGATACGGACAAATACCTCGGACCCCAGGATCTGAAAGAGCTGGGAGATGATTCTTTGCCTGCTGAAGGATACATGGGCTTTAGCCTGGGAGCCCGCTCCGCCAGGTATTGTATTTGCTGTTTCTCGTGTTTGCGCGTCACCACAGTTACAAGTTTTTACAAACCAAGTGCGCTCTTTCACACAAAGCTGGAGTCTATTTCGAAACAAAGTAGAGGGGGTGTACTTCCGTGTTATGATAATACTGCGCCTTTAAAGCATATGTTCATTGCAGTTTTATTTCATATCCTTTATTCATGTTGGCTTCTTATGGCAATGATACAGAAAACTAACTATTCATTTTTTCTGGTATCTGCTCATGCTCTGAACATCTCCAAGGCACCTCTTTGCTAGCAGTTTGCAACTGGTCTACAAACTGATCTAGAACAGCCAGCAAAACCAGGTTTCTTTTCACTGCTGCTGGTCAGATTGATACTTGTGTTAGAGTGTTCCTTAATGGACTAATTTAGCTGAAGATGTAAATGCCAGAAAAACTGAATGACAGTCATTTTGCTGTTTTGGTGCTTTTATTTCTTTAAAGGTGCTAGTGAGTAATCCAACCGAGATAGCCAATATTAAAGAAAAATGCTCCAAAAAATAAAAAAGCAGGCTTACCCTAAATTTGTGGTAGGGTTTCATTTGACGGGGAACGGATTATGTGTTACAGAAAACAGGCCAAAGTTTCTGTGAACCTAATAAAATACTGTAAAATTAATATAATAGCTGACTAATGTTGATTTCAGCTCAGGTGTTTCTAGATCAACGTTTTAGATTTCATTTTTGAATCTTGCTAAAGCCTGCAATGTGCGTTGCTTAAAACAATTAAAGCTGTATAAGCAGAGATTACTTCCATAGTTGTGGATTTGCAATGTATTTACTGACAGTTGAATCGTACCGAAGCTAATAATTAAACCTCATAAGCTACAGCCCTGAGGACTTTTTCCTATGCTGTAGTTTAAAGATCTGTTTTAAAAAGTGAGTTCATTGTCTAACAGCAAATGGCAACTCCCATAAGGTAAAGCTTAGATGTCTACCCTTCAGTCTTGTTTGTTATGGTCGCATTAGAAATGCAAGCATGCAGTGCAAATTTGCTCTTCGGTAGTGACCAGCTATGTTTTGTTTCACTTACAATTTTTAGGTAAGTTAATAAGTATTTATGTGATAAACGCATTTTGGCATTCCTTGTGAATGTATTAAATAGTCCATTAGCTAGAAAATCAGCAAAACAAATATGAGGGGAGAATCTTATGTCTTTGTAAACTTAATTAACAAAGCTGACGTGCTGCTTTTAAACAGAAATTGGTGTGAGCAAGGTCATCATACAGCACTATCGGCTGTGGTCAGATCTGAAGCACCGCAGTGATGGTGGAGAGGGAGTGCACTTTGCGTACAGAGCTGGGCACTGATTTACAGGACACCTTTTACTCATTACAGTACTCTTCCCGCACATGTGTCAATTCTCACTGTGCCAAGTGAGAGAGCAGAATTTCACAGCCAAGATCTGTTAGGTAGATCTGAGGGTTTAACCTCACGTTATCTTTTCTTTGAGAGAAATCTAATATTCCCATGCTTCTGATTTTAGCAGTGCCATTACTATTTGTTGCTGCGTAACTCATTTTTTACATTGCACATGTTATGCTCAGAGGAGACAAATACAGCATTTTTCCCGCCAAGTATTTTATTTAGCAGAAAGTATTCTGTGGATGTATCTTACTACTGATTCTGAGTGTAACATTAAGAAATAAACACATTAAATATATGAGCCATCCAGCCATAACATCTTGCTTTTCCCGTCTGATTCTTTGCTTTCTATTTTTCCTGTTTCTTTTCCACTGTAAATTGCTTTAGTCCAAAAGTCAGGTAAGAAGGCATGGCATCGTGTTACATCTTGCTGCTGCTGCCATCGCTCATCTTCATTTTATTCAGCATTGGAAAGTGACATGCTTTTATTTTTGGGCGGGAGGTGGGCTCAGCCTTAGAGAATATCCCTCTGTGAAAACAAATATAACTTGATTTCTTTATGCCCTTTATCATGTAAAAGTCTGCTTAACATATGCCTACAGTGTGTAATTAAGATCCCAGTTCTGCTTCCAGCACAAGGAGAAACGTGTGCTAAGGGACTAGAAAAGTTCGATTAACAACTACAGAATGCATGAAACAAGTTGTAGAGTTTTGAGTCTGAAAAGTGTTGCTAGTTCAAAAGTGTAATATGTTGTTGGATGTTGCTTTTTATTAATTCACGTTTTCTACTACTTTATTTTTTGTCACGTAGCAAGCATGTCTAGGCCTGCAGCATGTTTTTAGCACATACCATAATGTATCTTCCAGGGTTAAGTGTAACACACTCCTACGTTGATTTAATTGCAACACATTCAGAGTTATTGTAGTTATTTCTAAATAGTCTAACATGCATAAAATAATCCCCAAAGCATTGGAATCGGTATTTAATCATCAATAAGCAAATTTCTTTTCTTTCTTCTTTCATTTCAAAATTATTATCCTTTTCTCTAACTAAATGAGTAACTAGGGTGTTTATAACAAAGTCAAAAGTGGTTCAGCCACAAAGAGAATGACAACACATAAAACTCGCTCTTAGTTAAACCTGCTTCAGCAATCTGAGCCATATGGGCAGGCACTGTAACCTCCCCACAGCTCCCCCAGGACCTGCCTCATGGATCTCCTTTCAGGATTAGGGCGTGAAGACATTTATCGAAGTTCATCTAAATACTTGAATACACTTCTCTGGATTTATTCTAAAGCCATGGCATTACTGCCAAAGCAGTAAACGTCTGTTGTGATTTTGCTTATGTGTATTGTAGGGAAGAGGATATTTAACTATAGTCAAATACTTATTATTCCATTTTTTCCCTTGTATTTATTTCACAGATTATGTATATTTTGCCATCTTATGCTATCCCTGGAAGTTGCATGTATTAATTTTTTTATTTTTATTTTTTGTTCATCTCATTGTCATCTGCACTTTCTATGATAAATGGTAAATACAACAGCCTCCGCTCCTTCAGTTCGGATAGGTCCTACACGCTGAACAGAAGTTCTTATGCCCGAGACAGCATGATGATTGAAGAACTGCTGGTACCAGCAAAGGATCAGGTATGTGCTGCATCTCTGCCACCAGGTATTCGTGCCTTGTATTTACAGGGGATGACAGTCTGCAGCCCTCAGCTGTGCTTGCAGAGACTATCGCTACTCTCTTAACTATTGAAAAGGGAGAAGAAAGGAGCTGAGAGAAAGAAATCATGGGTTTACCACACCGTGGTTTTGATCCTGCAAGAGACAGGGTGATGGGGTCCTAAACCAAAAGAGTCTTTAAGGGACCAGTTACGTTTCTGAGTATGAGGTTGGCCATAGAAGTCAATGAGAGCATCTGTGACCTTAATGTTATGTGTATCCTTAGAGTGCCTTGGTAAGCTGGGAGCGATGTGTTTTACACTAAGCAACCTTTATATGTGCTGTATAGCCTGGGGATTACGTTTGCCTGTTCTGTCCGCGTGGAGGGGACTCCAACTGCTGTCCTTGTTTTTCCACCCCTGGGAAGAATTTGGCCTTGTAAAGATTAAGCTATTATACGCTAACCAGTTTATATATCTTCCAAACATTTGCACAATGACTAATACAACAAAAGCAGAATCTTTTGACCTGATCATAGTGTGGGAAAGTCTTTCTAAAAGCTAATGCTGGAGATGATAGAGTACTGTATGCTTTTTTTGTGAGTTCCTTAGCATTTTGCTTGGTAGACTTGCTTCAGGTTTTCAAATCTAACTGAATTACTCAAGAGTTTCTTGATACACAGAAGCCAGATATCTGCTAGGAAGCTGAATAAAAATTCACATAGAAATCTTTACTTCGGAATTAAAGGACTGTGGAGTGGAACTGTTGTTTCTGTCCTGGACGAGCATAAGGTGGATTGTAATGAAAGAAAGGTTTTCTGCTGCTGTTTTCACAGAGGTGTCTCTCAGCAGCAGCAAGTATTCCCTCACAGGGAATCTCAGAGGATGCTTTCATGAGGGAAAGGGTCCACAGAGCAGGACTCAAGCATTTTAAACCTTGATTGTATTAGTCTGTAAATTCTAGCATAGTATAAATTATCCAGTTTTGCTACAGCTTTTGCACACAGTTTTGGTAGCATTATGACAATGGCAGAGATTGGGTTCTCTCTTTAGCAATTGAAAGTTTGTTATTAGATGGTTACTTTCACGTGAAATGCTGTAAACCTCCAGTAACCTAGATTTGCAACAGCCAGCTAGGGAGAGTTTCTGAACATTGCCTAGCAGTAATTTTGTTACTTCTGTTTGGTTTTGAAGTTAGAAAATAAAATCTGCAGCTACTGCCACTGGGAACAAGAAATGATATTTCAGGGCTGAGAACCTAAAGTTACTCTGACACTTCCTACTCCTAAGCCTTCTTTAAGTTTTCTTGATATGATGGAAACTTCAGAGGAGAGGAAGGCTCTTCAGTTTGAGGACATAGTACATTGTTTTATGATTCTGGCCATTTTTCTGACTACCATCAAAGTAGATGGCATTAATTTAGCAGGTAGGGCGCATTTGATCAAATAACAAGACTTAAAACCAGGTGAATAATTCCTAAAGAACGTTGTTCAAAGTGTGCACCATTAACCTGTTTTGTATTACAAAATTCCACTAGAAAAATAAGAATTACTTATCTGTACATGGAGGTGTTGCAGTGACACCACATCATATACAGGATCTCTACTTTAGGGCAAACTTCATATTCTGTACAAGTGATCATGGACCTCTCTGCTTTCTGGAGGATCTCTTGCAGTGCTGGCTCTTGAGCTGAGAAGGCAACAAATATGAAAACCTTCTAGTGCTGGTGCTGAGCAGCAGTGTAGGCTGTTGTCACTGCATTTATAGTCTTTGTATTTTTGTGGTTCCAGGTTTTGTCCAGCAATGATTGTGCAATTATTGCAGTTCAGTGCTGGTCCAAATTTGTCACATAAAATGAAGCCAGGCTGGAGGCCTGGCTGACAGTCTAATTGTAAATGTTATTCTAATCTTAATCCTCTAGACAAACTTCAAGTTTCTCAAATCCAGGAGGGGATCAGGAATGGTGAAGGTGGTAGTGGAAAAAAATGACAGTCCTGTCTTGAGAGGTTAGTAAGACCATGATCCCCTGAAAAACAAATGACAGTAAAGCAACAAACTGTCTTCATGAAAAATGGAGCCCAGCTAAAATTTTCTGCTATCGCTTCTACAAACTTCGAAGTCCTGACAAAATATATCCATCCTCTGGAATTCCCATGTTCTTCAGCACAGCCCAAACCTCTGGTGGTAAGCTTTACAGCTCTTTGGCTGAAGCGGGAGGAGTGCATTTGGGAGATGGAGAATACCCCTGCCTCTCTTCTTCCCTTCCCTCCCCCTGTACATGACTGGGCTTCTAGATAATCCTCTGCTATGGCAGTAGAAAGCAGGGGAAAAAAACCCGCCTTGTGTTCCAACAATGAAATTCACAGGAACAAAGATCATTGTGGGTCAAAACCAATATCCTAAAAGTCCATCTGGAAACTGATAGGAGTTAAGGCTGTTTTGTGGTATCACACTACTTTGAAGACGTGAGACATTGCCTATCTGCATAGTCCGTTTCCCTTCTTTTGTAAAGCCTCAGACCTGTCTGGAGTTCATGGCAACAGCAAAGTCTCAGAGTAAAGGGAATGAATTTTATCACAAATATAAGTATGTAAAGGAGTAAGGGGCATTTGTCAACCTCTTGATCAGGTTAAAATAGAAGATCCCATGGCCACCTCTCCCCAAGATCACTGGGAGACCTGGGAATCTAAGAAGAGTCAGACAAGGAAGATTTGAAACTAGTCTTTACTGAACCTGACTGCCAGCATAACACGTTGGGTATTAGAGAAGCGTTTTTAATAATTCCCTGAGAAGTTGAGATATTCTCCCTTAGTTTGCATTCGGTGTTTTATTGCTGACCCTGTTCAACAGGGACGTCTGAGTCCAGGCCATACTGTGCCTCATAACCTGGCTGGAGCAAAGTTGAAATTTCTGTGTCCTGGTGCGTTACCATGGATGCAGCAACTCAGACCAAATCCGAACGACTTTCTCCATGGAATAATTTACATCAGCCTCTGAATTTAATCAGCCAAAGGCAGGATGAATCAGGCTGTCTGTTACATAGCAGCTTGCTGAATCTCTTCTGTCTGGATAAATTCATCTGGGAGGAAGCATAAATTCTTCTGTTTGCTGAACTCTGATATTACACAGCCTGGATATTTGGTTATGCAACCAGCAGGATCCTTGCCAGCAGAACCATCAGTATTTTTATACATGCATTTGCATCTAATGATGCCACGTCCTTTAGCTATGCATATTTCATCTCCCTCGGTCCAGGGAGGGAACGCTGGGACCTGACCAAACACAGGATGCATCCTGTGATTTGATGTCACTGATGATGTACCATCTTCTGGACTGCTTATATTGCAACTTAACACAGGAAGATTTTTTTTGCCTGCCCGGAAAATCCAGCACCTCAACAGACTGACAAAATGAGATCAACAGATGTGTGCTGTGTGTAAGATGCATGTGTCCAGCTATTAGCTTTTCCTGCTCTGTTTCTCTGCCAAAATTATTGGCTGCAGGCTTTGTGCTTTTGCTGGCTGTAAATATGTCCAAAAGATCTGTGTGTGTGCGCTTTGTCAGAAAGGAATGAGTCAAAAAATATAATCACCTGATATAGAGACAGTATCTCAGGACAAAGGAATAGACCGAGGAACCCTACATATGTGTATAGGCAAACCTACAGCAACTCGGTGAGCGTAGTACCACCTCTATCTAGCATATATTATTTTAGAGTGGTGGTATTTCCTTGGAAATTGTGTGGCCCTACGTTTAGTTTTGTGTATCACACTGCTGATGGAACTTTAGCATTTTTCATCTGTTATAGCAAACATGATCCGATGTTTATTTGTTGATGTATGTGTCCTGGTGCGTGCCTGGACTGCAATGCAGTGACGCTGTTATGCCTTAGCAGGCATTTGAATGACAAACACTAAATTGTGGTGTTCTTTTTTACACATTTCTTATGTTTCTTTGTTTTGTCCTATTTTTGATGATAATCACTGAGCAAAGGAATAAATTTATTTTTGTTTATCTCAATTTTTACAACTTCTGAGACCAACCATCTGGATCTTACACTGTTTGGTATCAAAAGTAATAATGTACTCAGTGTGAGCTCTTCTGAAGTTAGATCACTTGGAATCGCAGAAATCAGTGATGGCTTTCCTGCCTAGACTGCGGGCTCTTCAGGAAATGTAGGAGAATCTCTAGTGTTCTATTGGAAAGAGTTAGAAAACTGTCTTCATTAAACTAAGTTAAATCCACTGCCATTCCTTAATTACCATTGTTTTAATGGCATTCATTTTATCTTTTCTGTCTGATGGTGTATTTTGGTGTTTAACGTATGCAAGTTTGCCTGTTGTTGTTGTCTGTGCTTGAACTGTCAGGCCTCAAGTACATAACTTACAGCAAAAAGTTATACGAAAGATCCTAATATAAGAGTTAAGATAGCAAAAGAATGAGGCATTGAGCCATGTGCCACAGTGTTGGACAGATGACAGAACAAAGTCGTACCCTGCAGGTACTTCTATCAATTGGCAGTAAATTACAATGTCGATGGTTTTTGGAAGGAAACTTGGGATGCCCGTTTGAAATAAAAGAAATGTCTAAAGAGAGAAGTTATTTGGAAACCCCAGAGTGATGGGAGGGTTGCAGGTTCTGGCCAACAGCAGAGAACTGTCTGCATGCTTATCTTGTGGCAGCTTCTCAACAGAAGTATTTTTGTGTGTTTATGACTGACTTTGCCAGATTTACTACTAATGCTCATATTTCCATTCAAAATAATTCATTTGCACTACCCCTGTGTGCCAGTAGATAAAAAAAAAAAAATAGGTGGAAATACTAAAACGTCCCTGTGTAGAAGTGTATGCCTGGCTCAGGTTTGACTTGAACCCACAGAATTTGATTTGAAAACAGCCCATGAGGTTTTAGTCTTAACAGACTCTGCTCTCTCTAGATGTATTTGCCTGTAAGCAGAAAACAACCTACTTACAGGAAACACTGACATCTTTAACACCATCTTGGGTAAAGATAGTCTGTGTGTATTGCATGACAGCTTCTTGACTTAGTTTTATTGATGTAACTTCTGACAGTGCTCCTTAAATTGTTTAGAAGCTTTCATATCACCCTGGATATAGGGGCATACAATACTTGAAGATTTCATTTGTTTAATTTCCTAGGAAAAAAGAAACAAAGAAAAGAGAATATTTTACTAGAATGGCTTTGCTATACAGATAAGAGGATTTATAGTGTGAGACCTTGTTGCGGGGCACAGGACGCATGCGCATGTCCATGGGCAGCAGCGAGAAACAAATTATGCCTCAATGTCTGTCAGATGGGGCAGTTAATTATAGCACCAGTGTGCCAGCGCTTCACAGGGTTAAAGCTATTTTTATAGAGATAAGTAAGGACAGTGGCACTCCAGAAAACAGCGTTCATGTTGGTTGCATGTGTACAAAGACAAACTAAACCCTCCTCCCACCGGGAGCTTGGTCATGCATTCACGGCTTCAATTAAACTCTGAGTGAAGTTATTCACAGGTTCTGCTTGAACACGGATCTATCCGATGGCGTTTTCTGTGGAGGAATATTATACTGCCTGTCTATATGGTATATGATTGCAGTACAAATGGTAATATTTTTTTCAATCTTTTTAACCTTGAACATGTAAGTAGAGATTGGAGAGAGGCATAGTTGTAACTGAAGGAAGTGGGAAAAGCGGACAAAAAGAATGTTTGAAGATATGTAAGATTAATTTGTCTGTGGATTCCACGTTTCTGTTATGGGATTTCCAGTAATTTAACACCTGGGATATCAGCACTGTTATGTAGAAAGGGGCCAGATCTAAGTTTAATAGAATTATATTAACAAGCTTGTATTTAAGACAAGTGTTTTTCATGTTAATTTTAAATTTCAATTTGTCTTTTTTTTATTATGTTTTTAAGCACCTGACGTTTCAAAGGGAGTTTGATTCTGATTCTCTCAGACACTATAGCTGGGCTGCAGACACCTTGGACAATGTTAACCTTGTTTCAAGTCCCATCCATTCTGGGTAGGTCACTTAACAGATTTCCTTTATCTTTAAATGTGGAAGTGTATTGTTAGCTGAAGAATACAGCCTGCTGTAATGGCTGATAACATGCCTATTCCTGCTCCAGTTGAAGCCAGTGGCAAAATTCACACCGACTTCAATGAGGGTGCTTAATAACAGGAGTCAGTTTAAATTCTTGCATATCAAACCAAAAACTTGCTTCTGCACTTAATTTTCTGAGTGCCAGAACACTGTAATCCCATACGCTTCTCGTTAATAGTCCTGTTTTCCTTTTTCTGTTGCTTATGCTTGGCTTTTAAGTGTCATAAGGTGATTCTATTTGAATTGTATTAAATTATTTGGACTATGAAATCAGAGACATACTGTTATGCTTTCTGTTCTTTCATAGAGGAAAAAATGAGGGGCTTTAACCTCTTATTTTATTTGTACCTCCAAACTCCTGCCTATTCTGCAATATCTGTAGTTTGATTTTAGTGGTACTATTCATTTACTTATGGGTCATCACTGTAGTAGTGGTGCTTCTTGACAGTAACACATAGACTTGATTTAAATGTAATAGTAGTAATGTTTGAATGTGTATTGTAAAAATTTTAAAATAAATATGTAACTGAAAGGAATCATTGCATATGAGATTGTCTAGTATAAATGTTTGTTGTTTAATTTTCAAGACCAGGACATAAAATTTCGTATCTCTTTTAAATTACTTCCCCATTTTGTGACTAATTACATTCTTATAATGAAAATGAGTGCAGCACATACCAAAAGATGTCAGTTCCAAAACAGCAACAAGTCCCACAAATCTAAAGCTACAGTCCCACAATACATGTAAGCACCTTCTTCTGCTGAACAGATCTATACAACAGTGGATTTTTGGGTACTGAGCTGATAAAACATTGCATATGCTAATGTTAGCATTGAAATGTCAAGAATTGCAGTACGAAAAGCTGAAGTCTGTTTGTTATCACGGAAAGGTATGTCAGCAAAGGACCTCAGAGAGCTAGTAGCCCAGCTCTCTGGAATCGCATTGCTGTAGTGCAATCCCATTTGCATTACAGCAGGATAAAATGTAGTCAAGCCATTCCTGAAATATGTTTAATTTCTTCATAGTCACTAAAAACAAGAGATTCTGTAGTCCCCCAGCTTCAGTAGTTCACTATCCTTTGTTACAATATTTCTTCCCCGGATATTCAACTTAAAATTTCTTTGCTGCAGATTAAGCCTATTTCTTGTTATATCCATAGTAGTCATGGAGAACAGTATCTTACTGGTCTCTTAACCATGTTTTATATGTTGGAAGACATGGAGTCCTCTCTTTTATAGACTAAAATGTCCCAGATCCTCCTAGGTGGTGCTTTCCACATTTCAACACATTCTTGCTGCTGTCCCCTGGCTCTCCCCTCTTTGATGACAGCTTATTTCTAAGCTAGGATCGCTACACTACGTCTTTGGTCTGACACATGGCACACCTAACCTTAGGCAATACCGCAATGAGAATTGTCATTTTGGTAACTGCAGTTTCTGTTGACGGATGTTTGTGATCTGCTAGAATTTCTTGGTTCTTTTCTGAAATTCTGCAGTCTGGTTGTTTTTTCTATATTTTGTGCTTATGTCTTTGGCTTCTTCCCTCTGTTTGTGTTTGCCTTTACTGTCTTTCAGTTTGTTGGTTCCAGACCCTTTTTCCGTTTTAGCAAGATAGCTTTTAATTCTGATCCTATTTTCCCAAGACTTTTCAGACCTTCCTTCTGTCTAGTGCTCAAATCATGAATGAAGACATTAGCTTAGTAACCGGCCCAGGACAGCACAGTGAAATCTCCACTTGCAGTCTCCTTTCAGTTTAACAGTAAAGCACTGATGGTATCTCTTTTGAGGTAACTTCTCAGATGATTGTGCGCTTACCTTATCTGTACTGTACCTCGATTGCTTACTGAAATACCAAGACCGCACTTCCACACATCCCCTGGGTAAGTTACTCTGTCAAAGAAGGAAGTTAAATTCATTTGACATGAGTTACTCTTGCCACTTATATTTTGGCTCATTTTTCCTTTGAGGACTGGTGGTAGGTGAGTTGTAATCTCTTGATTATCCTTTAGGCCCTTATAGATTGATTGATGGGTAATTTATTCCTGAATATTTCTGGTAATTGGGGTTAGACTGATTGGTCTAAAATTTTCTGACTCCTTTTCATCCTGGTACAAAATAGGTCTGATGTTTGCATCCTGCCAGTCCTCTGGAACAATACTTGTCTACCCTTAGTTCTTCAGCATGTTCACTAATGGTTCCAACCCTCCAAAACATATATTCTGTGGACATGGGATTTTTCGCATCAGCTACTTCAGATCTGCACCCTTTGTATGTCAATCCTTGCTAATGCTAATGCAGACGTGGCCTTAGCTGCTGCCCAGAGGGGAGGGGCTGCAGACCTGCTGCAGGGGAGGGAGAGGATTTGAGCACCAAAATATTCTCCAAATAGGTATAGCTCTTCTGACCTATCACATTTCTCATTTGACAGTTAAAGTCCATCAGAAGTGATGCTGTGATGACTCAGTTCCTTTGTTAGGGAAAAAACCCCACTCATTGTTTATTTTCTTTTCAATTGTGGCCCTATATTATAATAGGATACTGTTTGGTGTTCCCCACTATTTTCGTCTAGGGGCAGTCAACAGATGTTTCTTCACATCTTCCAGTACCTCAGCACAGCTGACAAGCAGAGGATCCTGACTTTTCATCTCTCTTCTTCCAGTCTTTTTCTGAAAAGCAACTCCTTTTCTGCTTGTTCGTGGTGCTTCATCCCCTGGCTTCGTCCCCTGTGCTTTCTGTGGCCGTAGGCAGAGGTACAGTGGCTGGGGTCGCCTGCTGTCAGCAGCCCTCGTGGTCTGGGTCACCCTGCGGCCAGGGCCTGACCCCACCGCTCTTTGCATTCCTCATCCTCCCCCGGGCTCCGCAATGTGCCGTGCTGGCGGAGCTCCTCTGCGATCCGCTCCCTCGGGTTGCTCTTTTCCCCATTTACCCGCTGTCAGAAGAGAGCATCAAAGTTTGTTCCCATTTCTTAACTGAGGCAGAAGGGGAATTTTGGGAGCAGGATGTGGAGATCCAGCGATGCATCAGTGAAAGGGGAAGAAAGAAGAAATTGTTGGCAGGAATTTCGACTCTTCTGGTTTTTCCTTTTTTTAAGCCAAGATAATGTTTTATGTTTTTCTTTTTGAGTTCAGATAAGTTGTTTTGCCAGCGTATCTTTTGAACAGGGTCCATTGTAAGCAGTACATTGAAATGTGTCATGAATCTTGAGGCCTCTGGAAGGGTAGAGACCCTTCACCAAAATGACCTTCGGCTTTCAGATGTGAGCTTACTTGTACAACTTTCCCAAACTAAAATGTGGGTGTGCTCTCTTTACGTTGCCTTTTTTAACTCCTTGGTTTTCTTAGCCGAAAGAAAGAAATTAATGTGTCACACTGCCTTCCATATTGAGAAACTCAGAAATACTGAATCTAGTCTTGCAAGGGAGAATACATCAGGTTAACTACAGTTTACTCCAGCCTCCTGTACACACAGAACAACTCATTTTTGAAAGCAGTGTAATGAATGGCATGGACTGATACTCCTTTCAAGTGTCCTACCATACATATTTTTATACATTATACTTTGGAAAATAAACTGCTATAGAAAAGTGCAAGAACTGGTTTTCTGTGGCATAGTGGAGCATGTTTTGGGAATTAAATAAAGAAGTTGTGTTACAATAAATTCTCTGTTGACCTAAGTAAATAAGTAAATTGCAAATGCTTTTCTCTTCTCCATGTGCTTCTGCATTTCTCAGAAAAATTATGGACTTGTGCTGACTAATTAATTGAACGCTTCCTTTCAGATTTTTTCCTATATGTAGCATATTTTATATGACATAAGTCACGATATGCAAAGCAAAAGCCAAATAATTTCTAAAGTTGGCCTTCGAATGTGTTGCTTTTGTTATTTTTCTGATTGTTACTTTTCCTTTGCGCTTATTATTGATATTTTCTGTTGCTTGCCTCTAATTATCTTACATTAATTTTTCCCATTTGCTTTCTAAATTATTTTGCAGCTATTCCTCTCCACTCCCCCAGTATGATTCAAGGTGATAACTCTGTGCTTTCTGTGAATCCTCATTTTATTTTCTTTTTTTTAACTTTTTTCCCACAGAGTGTGTGTAGATGTTTGTAGTGCATCCGCCCACATCCTCATCCCTTCCATGTATTCAAGTAGAAATGCTCATTAGCATTTAGCGTTGTGTTTTAGAGATCATATTGTAGTTTCCATTTTTAGTGCAGCATTAATTTAGGTAAGCATCAGCTACTAATCTTTTTGATAGAAATTGCATGCAATACTGTTTGGAATTGTTATTATTGTTTTAAACAGTAAACTACTAATTTAAAAGCTAAACAAGGAATTAATTAATATGCTGTGGACAACGATTACCTTTATACGGGAGCAATATGCATAAAGGCTGATCTGCTAAAGGTTTTGTCTTCACTGAAGGCTGCAGTGTGATGTAGACACCAAAGCTGGCTGTAATGCGGTAGTTCCTGCAGTGGGGCGTAGACTCATGTCAAGGGTTAATCTACCCTTGCTGCGAGCAGCGTGCATTAGCAGTGCTAAGCCCCAGGTTGCCAAGGCTGGACTGACCTTGAAATCTACAGCCTAAATGTACCTGAGAACTTAGGGCCTCATTTTTATAGGTACTTAGTTTTAACTTCCACGGATTTTTTTTTTTTTTTTTTTTTTTTAGTTATTAATTTAAGTCAGTTGATTTAGGTGCCTAGAGATTTTTGACAATTCACGTTTACATACTTGCGTCATTTAAGTATTTTGGATACCGAGACAACATCTTATCTGAGTGCAAGCTTTGGCATTTTTGCATTAGATGAAAACCTCCTTTTTTTATTAATTCTGAGCTGGCTTAACATGCCAGTAATCACGTACGTGATAGGCAGCTCTCCAAAACATTGCTTTGTATGAAGCCATCAGGCCAAGCCCAGCCTTGCCAAGCTCCCCGGAGGCCCCTCCGTGTCTCTGTGGCACACCAACCAGATGTGCCTCCCCAGAGCTGCTGCAGCATCAGCCCTGAAGGGATGCTCCAGCCAGCCACCCCTCCGCCCTGCGCACTTCCATGTAGTCTGAAGTGGCCCCATCTTCTCTGCAGACAAAAACCATGCACATTTCTAAAAGGCCACCAAAGCACCAATTGTAACAGATTCCTTTCAGTATTCTCCCTTCGATGACCAATGGCTGTGGGTCCCTGCTTAATACTTTACTTTGCTTCATAGTGAATTTTAATGGATTCTCTTGAACTCTCTTCACAGCTAGTCACGAGCTGGCTCCTTGCCAGCTCTGAAGACCAACCATTGGCCTGCCCTTCCACATGCTCAGTGGCATCTGCCGCCTACCATCAGCCTTCACCACCCACCGTATAGAGCAGTTGCAGGGAGAAAAAGCAACATAAACATGCTGACAGGCTAGTAGTGCTCAGTGAGCAGAGGGGAGAGGGAACCAAAGGTCTAGGCTCTCTAGAGCTGGCATCTCTGCTTGGTACAGCCTTGTGTTAACAAACAGAAAAGTATTCCAGTCAATGGAGTTTACAAACATCTAAGATCTTGCTATCTGTAAATATTAAGATTAACATAATTTATATACTCTATAATTTAAAGATTGAGCATATTGTTTTTGACATAGGTCTAATATTTGTAGAAAGCACTTGGTTAGCCATTTAGCAAAGATCCTGTCCCACTGAAACAATTCCTCTTATGAGGAATTGGGATACCCTAGTGGCAACATATGGATTTGTTCAGTAGTGTACAGTGTTTATCTAGGAGAGAAACGTGGATACTATTTATTTGTATGAAAAGTACTGTGAAATATCATGAATTCTACTCTGTGCTTCAGTATTGTAAAGTGTCTAGGGCACAAGAAATGATAAATTGGGGTTAGGGTCATCTCAAGGGCTGTTTGACCTCCCCATCTTTACTGATGATTTTTAATTTGATTTGAAAAAAGGCAATGCTAGCAATTTCTTTATTTGGAATTCAGTTGGACAACCTTTCTGTCCCGCTTCATATATTTACAGCTTGTGTCCCTACCTGCCTGTCTCCTGCAGACCACTAAATACCAAGTTTTGATTACACTCCTGCTTTTGTGCAGATTTTTCCCACCCACGTCAGCTGGACTTCCGAATGCAGCTTATTTGCAGGCCTGGCCAAAGCACGTCAGCTGTTACTTTTGATATCCTGCTGGTCTCAAAGGCAAATGTAACACTCTTGCACAAATTCCCATTCATACTTCAGAGCACTTGGGGGCTTTTTAAAAGAATCTTCATGATCCCGTGGCTTATTGGCTCTTACCCTTAGTTCAGTTTACAGTAGGGAACCAGGAAATTGCGTGGATTCACCTATTAATCATGTGAAGGTTTAGCTCTTAAGATCTGGAAGTTTTGGCAACAAGCCTTGAAAATAGTGAAACCATACAGCAGATGTGCCAGCTATGTCAGTGTCTGCACATCATATGGAAGGAGCAAACAAAAAATGTATTGGCATCAAGACTGAGTTAGTAACTTCTGTCCCTCTTGATACTGGCCTGTTACTGCATCTTCTACCTAAAGCTATTCTCCCTCAGCAGCTTGTGGTACAGAGGAAAAGGGAAGGTATTTTGGAGCACTAGAGGAGACCCCTCATAACTGTTTAGCCCTGCAGGAAGCTGTATGTCTTGATCCCCGTAAATTGGAAGGATTTTTGCTGCAGAATTCTGAAACAAGCTGAAGTCTGGTTTTGGTCTTGGGAGGAGACTCCCCTTTCCTGTCACTGTTCTGTTAAAGACAGTAACACTTCATGTATGCAGCTTCTCAGCATTTCATAGATGAAATAAACCACGGCTATTAATGATTATTCTTGTTAATATTCATTATTCCCTTGCTAATAAAAAGAATTTTATTTTAAAATAATCTACCACTCACTGCTTACAAATATAATTGCTCGCCCTTCTGTTATTAAATGGAAAATTATGCATTGGAGTGACACTGGCAAACGCGATTTTTCTTTAATGATGCTTTTTGCTAATGAATGTCATCTTCACAGAGGAGTAATGGCATGATTTCCTCCAGAGTGCCAGCTGCCTACAGAAAATTATATACTTGATATTCTCACTCATTCCCTATCAGTGGAAGCCCTTAGTAGCCTGGACTGACTGTCACCCATGGTGCCAGCACTCACTCTGCCAGCCGTCAGGAGTGTTTGCAAATGAGAGTGTGAGGAGGTTTTGAAGATTGAGATCCCCAAAATAATAAGCATTTTTGATTCTCCTTTTTCTGCGCTGTCTGGTTCCTTTCTGCATGTGAGGCTAATTACTCTTATTTATGGACAGTAGAGCTAACAGTAACAGAGGGATGTTTTTAAATTGTAATAAACCACTACTAATACATTACTTGTGTACTCTTAATCCAAATTACTCAGTAGCACCTGATTGTTTCACCATGATGTTGCTAGACCTTTAGCAATTCCTGCTTTGATAACCAATAGTTAACATGTAAGTATAAGTTTTAAAAGAATCTTCATGTTCTTTTTAGTTTAGCTGGGATCGGGAGAACTTTTCTAATAATGTTTTAAAGACTGTGGCGGTTGACTTTTTGCTGATCTTCTGCTTGTTTTGTGATGATTTTCATTGACGTTTTTCCTTTTTCTTACAGTTTCCTGGTTAGTTTTATGGTTGATGCACGTGGCGGTTCGATGAGGGGTAGCCGCCATCATGGAATGAGAATAATTATCCCACCACGCAAGTGTACAGCACCAACCCGCATCACCTGCCGCTTGGTAAAGAGGCATAAACTGGCCAGCCCACCACCAATGGTTGAAGGAGAAGGATTAGCGAGTAGACTTGTAGAAATGGGGCCAGCAGGGGCACAATTTTTAGGGTGAGTTGTTCTGTGAATTTCGTTGTTTACACTCATGTTGCATCTTTCATTTCCTTTATCCTGTGGATCTAAGTAGTTAAACATTGACTCTACCTCATTTGAGCATGTAAGACAGGCTGCTTAACTTGAAATATTAAAAAATGCCAACCTGCCATTCCTTCCAGAAAGTACCCTTGCATTTTAAGGGGAGCTTTGCCTCTATGATGACTGCAGGGTAGAGCTGAAGGTAAGGAAAGCCATGAAAAGGCCAGGTCCTGCCCTCATCTATTCATGTAACCTGCCTTTGGAGTCAGGAGTCATGCGCCTATAACCCAGATCAGGTTTTGACCGTCTTGCTCGTAGAGTATTGGAGAAACATCACTGTCACAAAACAGTGTCCTAAAGTCACCCACAAGGACCCAAATATTGAGCTCTGTTCCCTATGCCGCGGCATGCGCATGGCTCCTGCTGGAGTTGCTGGGAGCTGCCTGTCTCTGTCCCGTGGAGCAAAGCCGCTGAGAGCGATGGCAGAGCACTTACTGTATAGCATCAAGTAGTACAAATGCTAGGAACTGACTTTTTTAAAGCTTAAAATAGGGGAAACAATCCACTATGATGTGGCTTTTTTTTTCCTAATTATAAATTTTGTTCATTACCATGAGTGGCACCCTGGTGTAAACTGCTGGTTCTGTCGGGAATGACAGCTTGTTCCTAATTTCCCCTTCTCGTTTCTCTTCCTGCTGCATGGATGTTATTCAGTAAACTGCATCTTCCTAACACTCCTCCCCCTCTAAATGAGGGCGAGAGCATGGTTAGCCGAATCCTGCAGCTTGGTCCACAAGGAACAAAATTTATTGGGTAGGATATGTACGGAAAAGATACAGAATGTCTACAGTTTTTCTTTTGTTTCTAATTTTTTGTTATTCCCATTTTATTTTTTTTTTAAGTTTCTAAAGCTTTCAGTTGATTTATGTCACTGAAAGAAAATCATAGTGGCTTGATTTAATATAGCTCTGCTACTACCTTGTGCTTATAGGCATGTAAATTCACTGCCAGCATTCTGCTTTCATAACTTCTGTGCTTTTGTAATTTTTTAAATTTGAAGTGTTTCAACTGCATCAAATACATTTTAATACACAGTGACAGTCCTTTAAGTTCAACCCTGTGGTAGAGAAGGTATTTACAGGCCTTGAGTGAGTCTGTTTTGGGAAGAGCATTTGTAAAATGTAATTGCATACAGTCTATTATTTATGAAAGATTAGTTAGAAAAAATGTCATTGAGTGAATGACTTCATTCAACAAGGTTGGAGAATACTAATCTTTTCAACCTGCAAGAGGCATCTTGTTAAAATAAATTTATAAAGCCAAATGTGCTACCCAAAGGAACTGTAGTGTATAGTCTAAAAATGTAAGAGTGTTTCCGTATCTTGACTGTTGCTTTCAACCATATTGTGAAATTTATTGCATTAGGTTTTCAAAATATTGGTGAGTGTTTGGTGTTCCAAACCTGTTCAATACCTTCTCACTGAGTATTCTTGTTAAATGTCATGCACAAAATCGTGTGGTTTCTAAATATTTACAGAGACAGTATCTGAAATATTAGCCTGCAAAGATTGTACTATAGTGTTAGTTTTCAGTTTGTACTCTTTTTGAACTGGAGAGTAAATATCTTAAGCAATGTATTTGAATTTTTGGTATTTACTCGCTGTGCACAATGGGAGACAGCAGCTACATTCGTATTTCTTGCTAAAGGACTTGAGATTAGAGTAAGAGCCTGGATGTTCTAGAAGCATCTAAAATATGTATTAATTAAACTGTCTTTTTCTATTTTCATGGGAAAAATACTATCTAACTCTTGTCCCTTGGTATTTAATGTGAAAAACTGGACTTGTGACTACCTTATGTTTTTCCTTGTGATGGCTGTTGTGATTTCCGTGCTCAAGTAATGGATTGGTTAATGCACCCAACGCCTTGCAGGTGTACAGTACTATAGAATTGCTGCATACTTCTCCCATCATACGATGCTACTTTTAACTTTGTTATTACAAAGCAGTGAAATCCTTTGCAACCTCTGTAGGAAAATAATGATACTGTCTATTTAAATGTCTTAAAGCTGCATAATCCATAATTGTTCACTTACTGTGTGATTTCAGTCGGTTTGTCTTAGCATACTTTAAAATGCATAACCTGCCTGTGAAGTGTTTGGCAAAAGTGTGTGTTTTGTTCAGGAATGGCACATGAAGTGAATGGTGGTTTCTGTCGGTTGTTCACAATAACTGTTCAGTAATGCACTTGCAGTCTTCTTTTGAAGGTACATTGTCTGGTGACATAGGTGTATTATTAACCACCTTCTCATTCCCTTTCCTTCTCCCCAAAATGTTCGACAGTAACTAATATAAATGTGATCGTGATGTTGCATAACTCGGAGAAATCCATTCTGAAAGGATCTAAACATTCCCCAGTGATGTTTACAGTGCAGATGTTGCAGCTGTGGTTTTGGGCATGAGAACCAGAAAGTGAAGCTAATGAGAAACAACATCTTGTGTTTCACAGGAGCTGCATCAACAGAGAGCCAGAGAGAGCTTTGAAAAGTTTGGGTCTTAGTTTGAAGTTTAAAACCTACATGCATGTGCAGTTCCTGCTGGAGTCCATAGCTGTTGCATGCATTTGGATAGCTGGACTGTTTCTGAACTGACTTTGCCCCTTTAGATCCCTTGAGCCAAATCCGAATTTTGACTATGCTAGTGCCAATTAAAAGTCAGCAGTGCTGTGTGTGCTGGAGGCAGGTTGGATCACCTACATCCTAGGATAAATGAGCAGGGAGAACACTCCTTAGCAAAAGTTGTCACTATTTTTTTCATGTAGGAAGCTGTTTCAGAAGATTTACATTAAAAATGAGCTATATATGAATATTTTCAAGTTATCGTATTAATTATAGTTTAAAATGACACAGGATTGTGCAGCTTTGGCAATTTTAAAAACATTTTACCATAACAGGCGCTAACTATTTAAAATGACTGTAGTTTTCTTAAGGACTTAACGCCTATAGGAAATTATGGGCAGTGAGGAGATAACAGGATTAAAAATAATACGATTCCTTTTTCTCTAGCCCCGTCATAGTGGAAATCCCGCATTTTGGATCAATGCGAGGAAGGAAAGAGAACTAATCGTACTTCGAAGTGAAAATGGTGAAAACATGGAAGGAGCACCAGTATGACAGCAAACACGAAGACTTAACCGAAATACTCAATGGCATGGACGAAGGTAACATTTTCGCAAAGCTTTAGCAAGCCTTACCTTTGTGCAGGCTTGCTAACATGAGCAGACCAGAGCAACCTTAAGTAAAACAGTGCAGGGGATACCTGATTTTGGGAATACAGTGTGTGTTACATATTAAACTAATGGAAAGAGCGTAAAGAGAAATTGTTCAGCAGTGGCCTGGAGACATCCTGAAATGAGCGGTAAGTTTTGGTCTGAAGTCTTGCCAAGTTTAAGCAAAGTTGCACAGTTGCTTTACAGCATGAAGTTGAGAATAACATCCCAGCTGGAGGTAAGCATGTTTCTGCTGCTCAGGCAGGGCCACGTGAAGGTCATTCCAAACCAACGATGAGCGTTAATATCAGCTACATTAGGCTTTCCCACAGATGCAGACCTCAGCCTATAGACCACTCTTCTTTGAAACAATATTGTTAGAGGTTGCCTCCCACAAATATACAACCTGCCTTCCTGATGCCCATCTGGGAAGTCTGGCTCCCTTGTTTTGCTTGGATGTTGTTGTTTATGTGAGAGTCCCTTAAGATGAGAGGACTCAGCTGCACACAATTCATCAGAAGGTGCTGTGACAGATGGTCCCTGCGGACACATTGTGGGCAAAGCCAGGCTGGGGCTACAGTGATCCCTTGGCACCGCTGCTTTTTTTTTCCTAGCAAGTATTTTTCAATACTTGTGCTGATAAACTGTTGTTTGAACTCTTTGCATCTGAGTGTGAATGAAATAGCTTGTGGTTTGGACTTTGGTTTTCTTTAAGGGTTTATCCACAGGATTTTCTCTGGATAACCTACAGAAAGTCACGGTGTGGTGGGGTACAAGCTGCGAGAAAGTTTTTTCATTATCAGCAAAAGCATTTGAAGCAAATGATCAGGCTGTGGATGGCAGCTACGAGATGGCAGCTGTGAGCAGGCTGTGCCTTTGATCTTGGCTTCTCCTTGTTTGAAGAGGGCAACCTCAGCAAAAGGCATGCTTTGAGAACATGGAAAGGACAGTAGTGCTGTTGTGAGGGGCTCCCTGGACATCTGAGATTTAGCATTTTTACTGATTTCCTGGTCATCTGGGAACGGGAACAGCAGAATGGGCTTGTGTAGTATTTTCGCTTCGAAGTACTTGAACTGCACGTGAGCTTGTAAAAATACAGAGGAATGGCGAAGATCTGCTTGTTACATGATGATCTATTGTAGCTATTTCTTTCGAAATAAATATAATAGAACCAATCAAGCAGTAAGGCAGAAACACTGCAAATGTGGGGTCAGTGGGTTTGGAAAAATACACTAAACCTCATCGCAGAAGGGTACCTAAAAGCCGTGGAACAGGCAAAAGAGTGAGCATGGTCTAGGATAGTGTTGCTTGGGGAAGAATTGCTTCAGGATCAAAGGCAGTAGTTGCAGCCTTTCTGAAAGAAAAATCTCACCACCACCCCCTCCTCTGCTCACTAGAATGAGATAGGAAGTAATGATTTGGCATTTGGGTGAAGTATCGGTGCCTTGTCAGTGGTGAGGTAGTGAGAACTGATCAGCAGCTTGCTTATTTGCTTCATGTGCTTTCCAAACTGAGCTTTGTTCAATTTGGGATAGGAATCTGGGCACAAAAACACTGTTCTAAACTTCTCCAACTTGCATCACTTATGAAAGAGCTTCCAGAGGTGCCATATGGATAAATTCACATTTTACAGAGAAAAGAGCTCAATAAATAAAAACACTTTGAGAGGTGGGCATGAAGCCCTCAGTACTTAGAGCCTAAAATACTAAGCTTCACAATTTGGAGCCAGAGTACAACTTTCTGATTTGTTGAGGGTTTCAGGTGGCTCTTCCTTTCTGGGGAACTGCTGTTTGAGGTTAGCGGGTATAGTACAGCCAGTGAATCACAAAAACTATGAGGGACACTGGACTATTCCCTTAGAGTGAAAATAATTTGGCACCTTAAAAGCCAAGCCACAGAAATGCCTTTTACCGATCCAGGCAATCATTTATGAGAGGGAAAGGAGAAAAAATACTGCAGACACACCCAGAGCATTGTGTTGATTATTTGTTCATTTCATTTTAGCTTAATCCTTCTCTAGTTAGGAAAACAAAACAAAACAAAAACCTCTGCATTAACATAGTACAATGGTCTTGACAAAATTCTGCTCCAGTTAAATGACACCTTTTCTGTGTAAAAGGTCTTCCAAGCAATGACACAAATGACAAATTTGTAGAATTAAGAGGGGTTAATTTTTTTCATCTGAACTTCTACAAAATACCGCAATTAGTCTTGGCTCTGAAACAGTATCTTGCATCTCAGAAGCCGTAACCTTTGGAGGAAGTTTTATTCCAGGTATGAACTGTGGAGCCAGAAGTAATCTTTAATTGAAAAAAAAGCAGCCACATAATCAGTCATTTCCAGAAGCTTAGTGTGTCTTTGCAAGAAAATTCATCTGCACAGTCATCTCCAAATGCCGTAACATGCTGCAGGAGTGCCCATTTTTCTATTAAAAGCAGCTGGTCCATTTTGTGTTAGACCTGCTGTGCTTCCCTAGTTCTTTCCTATCTGTGTAGTGAAGGAGGGCAATCAGACTTTTAATCCCAGCTCGTTAATATGCTGAATTTTTAAAGATGCGGTTTGCTCTCTGTTTTCCTGTTTTGCTCTTCTACTCAGCTAGCAGGGATGAGGGCGAGGACATCCTTGCTCCTCGCCCTCCATGGGGACTGCTGAAAACCTGCCTGTTCTTTGCTGGAAGCAGCACCATCTGCTGGAAAACCTTGTCTCAGACTCAAAATAATCCAGAGCAGGAGGCAAACACTTCAGGGCACTAAATGCAGGATTGAATAATAGCAGAACTTTGCTTTTATTATCACGAAAGAACAATGAACTGTGATGTAAAGAGTCAGTTTTTCTTTGGGTGCCGTCAGGTTTCTGCTTAAACAGTTTTTTATTCTAATATGGTGCTCTACTGAGGCAAATATAGAACTGAGGGGAATACAGGGAACTTGGCATTTTTAGGAAGAGGAGGAGTTTGGTTCCAAACACAAGGGTAGCAATTCACAGCTCTCAGCCATATTTATTTAACTTGAATCACGTAAAAAATACAGCTATTTATTTACTTACTTACTTTAGGAAGAAGCTCTCTGTCTTGTAGTTGGTAAATAGGTTACATTTTCAGCCAGGCTCCTTTTAGATATAACTTGTGTTTGCTTTTTACATTCCTGCACCCTTTACAGGTACCTGTAGACAAATTGTGGGCATAAATGCACACACTGGGGTAGCTACATCTTTTGACAGGCATTTGCAAACTAGTGAGTGAGCCAAGAAATGCAAACATTTGTGGCTACAATATGCTTGCAGCTGCACAGTGTGGTTTCAGATGGGAAGCAGGAGTTTTTACATAACTACTTCTTTGAATCTACAGATCAAACCAGAGTGTGACCTTGTTTATGCTTGAAGTTTAAAATACCGCCATAAATCACTCTGCAGTCATTTTGCCACATTTCCAAGAAAAGTTTTTAAACATATTGCTGTTAAACTTCACGTTGTGAATGGCAAGATAAGAGACTGCGCAAAAAATAGACAAAGAGCACATAAAAGACATTGCCTTATTGAGGATGAGACCTCCTCATGGCACTGGGAGCGTCTAGCTACATATGTGAAATACTGAAGCTGGAGGGTTGGTCTAGTTACCAGCATTTTTAAGACAAGTCTCACTGCCCTCAGCTTCTCCTTGCCACTTCCTATGTGCTCTTTCTGCCTCCATCCATTTCCTGTGCTTTTCTCCGTGTGAGCGCTGCCTCCTGGGTGCCTCATTTTTTAGTGCAACAATTTCTTAATGGGCACATCTCTGTATGGGGGAAAACTGGTATCCTATGCTCGTCCCACCGTTCAGTCTCTGCCCAGTGACAAGGTCAGCTCTGCTTTAGCCAGTACTGCAGGAGGGGGTTGCAAAACTCGGAGAGCCGTTCAGTCTGCTAAGTACAGGTGAGATTTGCTTTTTCAGTGCTAGCAAAACTCTCTTAAGGCCCTGGTAAGGAAAATCAGATACCAGATCACACAAAGACACCTTAAAAGCTCATCAAACAGCCAGGTGTTCTGTGATTTCTCTTATTCCATTTCCAGTCAGAAGACACTTGCTCTGCATTATCTGAAAGCTCTTATTATAAAGCTCTTGCTCTATCTGAAAGTGAAAAGAAAGGTATTGGACTTGGGATGAATTTGATCTGCAACTGCCTCTCGCCTGACAAACTGCTGTGATTGCTTTCCTTGACCTGAGCCACCCTATTGAAGTCCTCCTCTGACCTTGGATGACGTGGCTTGGCTTCTTTTTCTCCTGTCCAGGAACCTTAACGTAACACTTATGTGGCAGCATGGACTAGAGGGTGGGGAGGGGTGGTCTTCCTTTCCTCCCTCCTTTCCTTCTCTCCATCTCATTGCTCCT
Source organism: Phoenicopterus ruber ruber (assembly GCA_009819775.1). Classification (NCBI taxonomy): domain Eukaryota; kingdom Metazoa; phylum Chordata; class Aves; order Phoenicopteriformes; family Phoenicopteridae; genus Phoenicopterus; species Phoenicopterus ruber. The sequence goes on from CM020221.1 coordinate 7,986,600, forward strand.
CCATCACTCTCACCACCTTAGGGTAAGTGTACCATACACTTGGGTGGCAGGGGAAGACATACATGCACGGAGTATTCACAGTACCTTTCTCTTGGGTTACTAAAACTTAATGGCCATAGGTGTTCTTTGGGCTGTTAGCACAAATCTGAGAGACAGTGACATCAGGAGACTCTTACCAATTCTGTCACTAACCTTTCTGCTTTACCTCTCTCTGCTTTCCCACCCCTATCTGTAAGATGGGGTGTATAGCATACTTCTCTGTGGTTAAAAAAAAACCCACACAAAACCCAACCAACCAAACAAAAAATCCTTTGAGGTGTTTAATTGAAACACATTGCATAGGAATGAAGTGTCAGCAACTGAGGAAAGTAGTAATGATGCTAGCTCTTTCTGTAAAATGCATGAGGTGTGTTCGGGAAACGTGACCTCTCCCAGGACTAGTTTTCCCTGTTGCATTAATTCTGTCATGCTAACGCTGCATTTCTCATGGCAGTCAGAGAGGTGGTTTGATTGCTCATCATCTTTTTTTTTTTGTTTTCTGTTAGAGGGCAACTGCATATAGAAGCTTAAATCTGTATTATCCAAACATAACCTCCCTATATATAGCCAAACTCCTCTCCATGCCTGACTGTTGTTCTGCCACTCTAAGCTTCACATCCTCTTCCTCCTCTAAAGGAGAGTGCATGCCAGGCTCAAAGGATTTTGAAATGTTCTTACATAAAACACTTAATTTTCTACTTCAGGAGAATTTTAATTATCCTTCATCTCTGTGAGCATTTTACGTGGGTTTAGTCTCTAGCAACAAACAGGAGAATGCATAGGATTTACCAGTCAAGATTATACCTGCTGGGAGTTTAAGAATCCAGTTTGTCTCCTGCAGAAGTCATTGCTTCCAGAGGCTGCAGGCAGATTACCTACTTCATTAGAGGGCTTCAGTTATCAATCTCTGAGTCAAAGTAAATGGAAGCTGACATTATGATAAGAAATTATCCTCTTCTGGTAGGTGCATATGATCCACAGCAATACTGTGCAATTAACCAAATTACCTGCTGAATGTTTAAAATGGAAAACTGACATTTTACCAAATTTATATTCTAATTCTTTTGGAGCTGTAATTGAGCTTACATGTTCTGAGGAGGAATATGTCTCAGTCACAAAAAGTAAAGAATTTTACAAGTGTCTTTTGTCTTGGTACCATTTCTGGTCCTCCTGCTTTCTCTTGCTGCATCTGATAGAAATGTCATCTTTCAAGGAACAAACTTTCTTCTTTAGGAATGTGGTGCCCTTTTAAGAAGGAAAATAAGAGTGGAAACTTGTGGAGTGCTGGAATAAAACCCAGTTACAATAGCTAAAAAGGCCAAGTGCAAGAAATTACAGGAGAAATGCATGACAGTTGTGTAATTATCCCCATTTGTGAATAGTGTTTATATCACAGGGATTTCACTAGTGCATATTATATACACATACATATATAGTTGCATAATTAGTTATATTTGTGACATATCACAGTTTTCCTCAGTGTGTATATGTTTGTCATCTACTTAATTAATTAGTTAATATGGGTAGATACTCCATGCACCTTTCTGAGCCCTGCTGAACCTACAAGCTGGGAATGTGGCCGAGAGCACTAATTGTCAATGACTTGTTTTTGTTCCAGTTGGTCTCTGAGGCTGCATTAAGTTTCTCTAGGAAACTGAGGAGCACAATGCAGTTATTTTGGGGCAGATACCCGAATGGCTGAAAGCCTGATGTGGGAAGGGATCCTTGCTATGGTTTCACTGGTTAGCGCTGGCAGACAGAGCTCTGTCACACCCACAGTTTACTGGTGAGCTCAGTGTCAGGTCAGGATTATATGGATGCCAGTCTGGGAGATAACTTTCTCAAGTACCTTAGTGGGGTGAACTCTGGATTGCACACTTGGCGTGAAGTTAGATAGTTCATGAACTGGACTGTGCTTTCCTGTGGTTTTCTGCGTGTCAAAGCTATGTGAGGGAAGAGGCTGGAAATAAATATCTTTTGAAGGTGTGCACAGAAAGATCAGTGCACTTGTGTGCTTCTAGATGAGAGAGGAAAGAAGCTTGACCATCTCTTTCAGACCTCCTTGGACTCCCATGCTGTGTGACAAACCTGCCATCCTACGGCAGCTGGTGCTGCAGAGACTGTCACACCCTAGTGCTTCGGTGTCCTGGCAGATCTGTGTGTCCGGTGCTGTTGGCCCTCATTGTCAAGATTTATGCAAAAGTTCACAGACCAAACCAAAGCTTGATGATTAATAGCACTGAATATTTTTTTTCTCTTGTAGTAAATAATAAAAAAAAAAACTTCTCAAGCATTTTAAGGCATATTCAAAACCTCACCACTCACAGGTGTGTCTGATATGAACCTGGGCAGGTAATGCCTGAATGTTTTAACTGTCTTCTTCCACCAGAGCTGGACAGCGTTGAGGAGCTAGAGAAGAAGCGTATCTGCAGGATCGTCACAAAGGATTTCCCTCAGTACTTTGCGGTGGTTTCACGAATCAAGCAGGAGAGTAACCAAATCGGCCCGGAGGGTGGGGTGCTGAGCAGTACGACAGTGCCACGTGTCCAGGCGTCCTTCCCTGAGGGTGCTCTAACAAAAGAATCCGCGTGGGTCTCCAGGTAAAGGTGCCCTCGTGTTCATATCCACAGCATCTACAAGCACATCATTAGTCTTAATGCATGAGGCTTGCAGCTAAGGAGCCTGCTGCTCCTTAGTAGTGGGTTGCAAGGTGGTTGGTATTCACACCTGAGATGTGAATTGGCCTGTGTCTGCCCAGGCACGCGCTCTGCGTCTTGGTGGGCCCCTGGTGCAGGTGATGCACAGTCCTCTTCCCTGTGGCAAAAGCCCAGCTCCCCTTTATCATCACCTTGAGTGTTGCTTAGCATCTGAAGAATGGAGAGAAAAGCAAAGGCCTGGAGCCACGACAGCCTCAGTGATATTGTCTGCCATCTTCCTGTTGGTCACGGCTGCCAGCAGCTATGAGCTGCACAGCCACTGTGTAGTCCCAGTCTCCTGTGGCAAAGTAGCAGCTTGTGATTGGTGTCACTGGCCTGCTTTTGCCATAGGAATGTGTTTGGTAAGGATTTCATGCAGCTGTTTGCCAGCTGTTACAGGGTCAAAGACCTCCCATATACCATCTGTGTAGCTTAGGACATTCACCATTGGTGTTTCTAGTGATTGGGTAGAATCTGGGAAGAGCAAATAGCTTAACTCTCCTTAAACAAACTGCACAGGAAATGGAGAAAATATTCCATAGGAGGTATCTTTTTTCTTTGAGTTTTGTTAATTATCACTTAAAATTGCTTAATAACCTGACAAGTCTGATGGGTTCATGAAATAGGGATGCTGCTGTCGTGGTTTAACCCCAGCTGGCAACTAAGCACCACACAGCCACTCACTCACTCCCCCTGGTGGGATGGGGGAGAGAATCGGAAGAGTAAAAGTGAGAAAACTCGTGGGTTGAGATGAAGACAGTTTAATAGATAAAGCAAAAGCCGTGCACGCAAGCAAAGCAAAACAAGGATTTCATTCACTACTTCCCATGGGCAGGCAGGTGTTCAGCCATCCCCAGGAAAGCAGGGCTCCATCACACATAGCGGTTACTTGGGAAGACAAACGCCCTCACTGCGAATGTCTCCCCCTTCCTTCTTCTTGCCCAGCGTTATATGCTGAGCATGACGCCATATGGGTGGACATCCCTTTGGTCAGTTGGGGGCAGCTGTCCCAGCTGTGTCCCCTCCCAACTTCTTGTGCCCCCCCAGCCTCCTCGCTGGTGGGGTGGGGTGAGAAGCAGAAAAGGCCTTGACTCTGTGTCAGCCCTGCTCAGCAGTAACAAAAACATCCCTGAATTATCAACACTGTTTCCAGCAGAAATCCAAACGTAGCCCCGTACTAACTACTGTGAAGAAATTAACTCTATCCCAGCCAAAAACTAGCACAGCTGGTTTGAATTCCAGTGCTTGGACTTCACACTGGAACATTTCTGTTAATGATATTCACATCTAAAGATGATTAATCTTGAGAAAATGGAAGCTCTGCTATTATGGTTATACAACTGCCTTTCCAGAGCTTTCTAGTTTGAAAGAAGCACGACGTCTCCATATGCGGTGTTTGTGACTGCTTGAGATTGCAATGTAGCTACATATTCTGTGCGTATCAATACGTTGTGTAGTTCAATAATGCAGCAAGTCACAGGTCAGCCAGACTGAAACAGACTTGAAAGTTTAAAGTAGCCAAACAGATGCAAAACCCTGTTTCTTGTAAGATGTCTGTCACTTTTGAGTTCAGGTCTTACATGACAAAAACTACAAAAATTCTATAGCGTTTCTTCCCATATTGGCTGTTTTTCCTTTCTTCCCATATGAAGTTTGGAAACATTTCAATGCACAAAATGGAGGTAGAAAGTCTGAAATTTGCTTATAGCTCTTCTGTAGCTTAATGTATTCTGTATGAATTTGACCCAAACAAATATTTCTTTCCTAATAATCAATAGGGGAATGTCCTGGTTTTGGCTGGGATGGTGCTAATTTTCTTCCCAGTAGCTACTGTGTTTTGGATTTAGTATGGGATTTGGTATGTGAAGAATGATGATAATACACTGACGTTATTAGTTGTTGCTAAAGATCAAGGACATCTTCCAGCTCCCCAGGTTTTGCCAATGTGCAGGTGCCAAAAAGCTGGGAGGGGTAGAGCCCTACAGTTGACCTGAACTGGCCAAAGGAAGTATTCCATACCACAGATGTCATGCCCAGTATATAAGTGAGAGTGGGCTTGGGTGCCTTTCATTCGTTCATTATTTGTTCAGCTGTTTGTTCCCTCGCTCTCTCGGTAACTTGGGTTCCGAGATCACTGCTTGGGAAATTGCTGTTCCAAGATCGCTGCTCAGGATTGTTCCGAGATCGCTCTCTGTTTCACTCCGTGATCACTGCTCGGGACGGGCTGTATCAGTCGTTTGGGCGGGTGAGAAATTGTGCATCGTTCGTTTTGTATATTCTAGTATCATTACATCATCATCATCATTACTATTATCATCTTTTCCTTTACTTGTCCTAGTAAACTGTCTTTAATCTCAACCCATGAGTTTCCCTTTCTTTCTCATTCTCCTCCCCGTCCCACTGAGGGGGGGGAGTGAGCTAGCAACTGAGTGGTACTTAGCTGCCAGCTGGGGTTAAACCACGACATAGAATAGCATTAGGGAGCACTGAGTACAGAGGTGAGTCGGAGTACACTGTGTTCCTCAGGAGCACAGATTTGTGTTTGGCAGACATGTGGGAATTGTTCAGCATCTCCAAGACAGAGTGTCTAGTCCTCACTTCTCAAGTGCAAAATGGGCCTTTTTTTGCATTTTGAAATTTTATTTAATATCACTCATCACTGTAAATTAAAAATAAAACGAACATGCTCTGAAAAACTCTCAGCAAATACTGCAGGCAACCTTCTGAGATTTACAGTTTTGCTCTACAAGTTAGCTATTAGGAAATCATAAGTGGGTTTGTTTGAAAAAATTCTAAGCATGAATTGTACTAATAATCACCCTCCAGAGCTATAGGAGAAGGCTGCCTGGGAAAAAAGAAGAAATAAAATTCTACAGAAAATAAAGGGAAATTGAATTATCTTTTGGAAAACAGTTCTGCATGTCTATAACCAATTTGTAGCTCTAGTTTAAATACTTTCCCTGTGTTGACAGGCTCAACCGGTTCCAGAAGAGATTGTCAAAAAAATCCTTGGAAACAAAGCACTTTCAGTCCATTGTCACTGTGGAGCCAAGAAGAAGAAAATTTCATAAGCCAATAACCATGACAATTCCTGTGCCGCCTCCGTCGGGAGAAGGTGTAACCAATGGGTACAAAGGAGACACGACGCCTAGCCTTCGACTTTTATGTAGCATTACAGGTTAGAGAAAATCACACTCTTTGCAAGGGTTTCTGTGACAGCAATGCCTCTGCACTCACTCTCATAACTGTACAACTCGTGCTTTCCAGTAAGGCAGCATTGGTGTGCTTGGTCCAGTAGAGTTCAGATCAGTTCTCCCGAGCGAAGCCAAGCTGAGGTCATTTGAAAGGCTCCCACTGATTCCCCGGGCTTTGAATCTGGTCTCGTGGCACTGTAAAAGAACTCTGCCAACAGATAGCAAATGCTATTTGATATTTAGCCAGTATGAAGAATTTGAGCCTTCGCTGTTAAACATGTTGTCAGTAAAAGTAGTCTGCAGAATAATTCTGTCTAGCTGATATCAAGGGGGGGGTGGTTGCTGTTGGCTTGTAGATATGTACTTTGCTTACATCGGCATCGTTTTCTGTGGTGTAATATATGATGTAATATATAACATGTAGCTCAGCTGTTGGAGAACATTATTGTCTAGGTTCTCCTTTTTATGTGTGAAGCAAATGACTTAAGACAGAGATATCTTATGTGGTCTGTATATGCTTGGTGTTTGAAAGAAAATCTCCATGGTTTATATTTACGTAGGAGGTACTTCACCTGCGCAGTGGGAGGATATCACGGGCACCACTCCGCTGACGTTTTCAAATGACTGTGTCTCATTCACAACCAATGTTTCAGCCAGGTATGGTAACAGAGCTTGCCAAATGCACTTAGGGAGTAGTTTCCCTTGATTAACAAAGTGCATAGTTGTGGAGCTGTTTTTTGGCTTTCTGTAAGTCTTTTGCAAGACTGATGAAGCGGTAATGGACCAGATGCTTCTTTGTCACTGTGTATCAGCATCCCACACATCCAGGGTTGTGTGTGAAGCTTTGTCCTGGCCTTTGCTGCTGCGGTGATGTCTCCTGGCAATCACACATGCTATTTCTGTAAAGGCTGCGGTGCCACACGGGGGTTTGTTTTTCTGCAAACAGCAACAGAAAGGGAAAGTTTAAAATGCTTACTCAAAAAAAAAAATTGGGACAATTCATAAAACCACATTTGTTTAAAAAGTTAAAGACATTCCGTTTCTGGCTATGGGCTTTTTAGTTGAAAATTACGTAAAATTACTCTCACAAAAATATCATTTGCCAAAAAAATCATGGTTTGAAATGAATTTTGATGGACTTAGTGGACTTACATGCTGATTGGAGGCATTCAACAGGATCCGTACAAATCATGCATCCTAATGGAGAAAATTCATGGTATGCCAGGTAAAGAGTTTATCATTCAGTACATAACATTTGCACTTATAAAAAGCTTTATAAAGAGAGAGAATTGCTGAAAGAACCAAATAGATCGGGGCTGAAATATTGCAGAAAAGACTCATATAAACTACAAATTAAAATATAACTTGTCTCAAAATTGTCATCAAACTCTTAATCATGGGATGAGAAAATAACAGTATAACATCTATCTCTTTGGGAAGCTTCACTGTGGGCATATTCAGTTTCAACCTGTATGGGAGATGTGATTTTGCTGTATGTATGTGTTATAAAGGAGGTTGTTTTAGCAAATCAAATGTACATCAGCACATTACAATATACATGGTGTGTGGTCACAAGAAATACAATTTCCCTGCTTTGGCTTCAAATGAGGCTTAAAATAGAGTTTTATGAGTTACCAGTGTGAGAAGTGTCAAATAAGTATATCAACATTTCATTGCCAGGTATTCCCATTTTTGGATGGTTAAAGCTTCACTGAAAGTAGAAGGAAAATTACAGCTTTGGGAAGTCTGCAAGGACAGTACGCATGCAAAATGGCCAAGGATCACAGGACATGGTTTCTCTTTAAAGGCTTAAGCAATGTTTAAGCATAATGAAAAGTTCATTTAATGGTTTGCTTTTTCCCACCCAGATTTTGGCTCGCAGACTGCCATCAAGTACTAGAGACTGTTGGGCTGGCAACACAGCTTTATAGAGAATTAATATGCGTTCCTTATATGGCGAAGTTTGTGATATTTGCCAAAATGAATGACCCTGTGGAATCTAATTTGCGCTGCTTCTGCATGACTGATGACAAAGTGGACAAAACTTTGGAGCAACAAGAGAACTTTGAAGAAGTTGCAAGAAGCAAAGACATTGAGGTATATTTCTTGCTCACAGCCAGCTTCCTCCTTGTAAATGGACAATGTCTTTTCCAAGTGGCAACAGGTCCTGCAAAAGCCACTATAAGCCATTAAATAAAGGTTCACAGCAAGGCTGTGTCAAAAAATTTCTTGAAAGGAGGCCAAAAAAGGACAAGATGGGGGGGGAAGCATGAGGACCTGTCTCCAAATGGATGCCCCAGGCCAGTCTGCAGTGGGTTTTGCACACGCTGCTGTCGAGTAGCCCTGGTTGGGCTTTGCAGACAGCTGACCTAGAATTCCTTCTCATTGGCCCCACAGACACACAGTCCTGAGTGGGGCTGGTTTGTGGTGAATACATAGTCACCAACTCACTGTTTCTTGAAGGAAATCTAGGCATTCTTACTCCAGAAAAGCCACTCATGTAGCTCACGGTTTCCCAAACTGCTTGCACTCATAATACCTTGCATAATGCACAGTGATTTTTCTAATTTGTTGTTGAATTTAGTCTGAGTGGGGACTTGTGCTAAACACAGGAACTATGATGGGGGAAAGCATGATACAGTTATGTGAGTGGATCTACTATGAAAAGAGGTTTTATTGACTTTTATTTATTGCTTTGATAGGTTCTGGAAGGAAAACCGATTTACGTTGATTGCTATGGAAATCTGGCCCCTTTGACTAAAGGAGGACAGCAGCTTGTTTTTAATTTTTATGCTTTCAAAGAAAATAGACTGCCCTTCTCTATCAAGGTAAAAGCAAAACAATCCAAATAATTCTGCTGATGTTCTCCACCCTCCCCCAGTGATAACACTTTTTCAGCCCAATAGGACTAACTTGCCCCAAGGATGTAAGTGTCACTTTTTAATATGTGGATAACATGGAGAGCGTGCTTTACATGAAGCCACAAAAGAGCTGCTGGCAGAGCTGGGACCAGAATACCCATGACATGGATTCACAGCCTTTTATTAAAACCATATCTCAAGTTAGACCTCCAGAATATTATCAGTAGATCACTATTTCCCAGGGACTAAGCAAAGGAGATGCATTCAATAATGTACTGTACAGCAGAACAGCCTCCAAAAAGTGTGCCCAGACTGTTCATCTCTAAATTACCATGAATGGGTGCTTACTTTCCTTAGCCTTATCATAGCTGCTGTGCAAAAGAAGTTTTTAAGCATTTTGGTGAGCACAAGTGCAAAACATGGCAGAAAAAAAGTGAAGGTGAGCAGAAAATGTCTCTCAGTAATATCCTGGTATGAAACTGTCTGGTTGGACTCACTCAACTTCTTGTCTTGCATGGATTTACCATCAGAGAGCTTCAGGCTGATCTAACTCTTTCACAGTAACACTTTTTCTCCTTCAGCACCTCAGGCTGAGCTCCAGCCTTAGTAACATTGGTCTTTACCCATTAGATAGCTTCTTGTGGAAAGAAACTCTCCAGAAACCTCCTCTAGGTTATCTGCATTACTACATATTACTACACTGTACTAAAATTTCTCTTCTAGGTAAGAGACACCAGCCAGGAGCCTTGTGGTCGATTATCGTTTTTGAAAGAACCAAAGACTACAAAAGGACTGCCACAAACAGCTGTTTGCAACTTGAATATCACTCTGCCAGCACACAAAAAGGTATTTGTTAGGAAAAGCAAACATTTTCTTTAGGGTTGGTTTGGTTTTATTTTTGTTCCTTTAGTTTTTGTCTTTTTTTTTTTTTCCCCCCCTCTGCTACTGATAAAGAAACCCTATGAAATGCCACTAATGAGAATGCTTTGGAATATGATAAAGGCTTTTTAAATTTATGTTTTATTGGTTTCCTGTATGTAGAACGCTTTTAAAGTCTCTTGTTACTGTGGTGTCAAGTTCCTATAATTTTTATGATACTGTTTACAGCTCATGCTTCAGCCTGCAAGTCATAGGTTTATGCTTTCAGTAACGTCACGTGTTGATTTGCATTGGATGTAAGATTTTTTTTTTTTCTTTTGTGTTGACATTTTGGATTTGCTTTGCCTTATAAATCAGCTTGCGTTTTGTGCTCCCAATTTGGTCCTTTTCATATCCTGATATTCTTTTCCCTGCTGTCCATTATAATATTCCTTGTCTCTGCAATGCATCTTGGGACCAAAAGGAAACAGAGTCAGATCAAGATGATGAGGTAATATAAACACTGTCTTCTGTTTTTATTTCCTTCAGATTTAGTGAAGAAAAGTAGTATGTTATAGAAAAAACAAACAACTATTTTCAACTATGGCATTGAAATGATACCTACAGAATAACCATATCCTCGACATCTGGTGGTCTGTTGCAAAACAGTAGAAGTGCACAAATGTGGAAAAAACATGATTATATATTATAAAATTAAACTAAGCATTGAATAATAGCAGTCTAAAATTTAACTTGTTTTCTTCTGAAACAGGATGTAATTATAAAATTCAGACCAAGTCCATTTTTGGCAAAATCAAGAAGAGTTTAGTGGATATGATTTTACCTCTCGGAGGAATACTGCCAATGCTTTGGTAACTTGTATTTCCGAGAAGGAAAGAAGTATTGCTGAGGCCACAATAGTGGCCTATAATATTTTATTCCTGAACACAAACTGGATTCTTCTGAAAAAGCAAAATAGCCAAGAGCAATTTCTAAATACTGTGTACAAATCTATTTTCAAATAAACCTCAGATATTTGCAGCTTAAAAATCCACTGTTTGCTGGAAACCGCAACATAGATTGTCTGGAAATTGAGTGGATTTTACTCATTAGAGGTAGTAATAAATGAGATGACCTTATAAAAGAAACTACATAGATGTATCCCGTTTACCTAGCAGCAAAGTTTTCTTCTTTTCCTGGTGGCAAATAAAGAGCAGTAGCCACCTGCTGATTAAAATAATAAAAAAACCCGCCAAACTAAAACACTCCTTACATGCTAAAAAATAATAATAGCAACCACATCACTTTGTCTCCACAGGATTTGTTCCCAGTGAGCTATTACATAGCTATAACAATAATTTTCTTTCTAAACCAGCCATATTTTTAGCCATATAATCAAGTGAGCTGATCTCTGAAGGACTTTTAATATTTAAGACATCACTTCAGCAGCTATGCCACTGAACACAGAGACTCATAATGCAATTTATTAGTTAACAATAGTAGTCTGCTTTCTAATCTGCATCTTTGCATTTTGTGCCTATTAAAAAAATCCCCTCCCATGCCTTTTTTGTCCTTAATGTATTCACTTTAAAGCCAGTGTACATTGTGGTGTATGTGCTTTCAGGACAAATCAATTTGGGGAGAAATATTTGATTGGTCTAAGTTGTACTCTTATGAATGTTTTATGTCTGTATCTGTAGTCTTTTGTGTTGATCTCCTGTTTCTAGCCAAAGGTGGTTTATTTTACAGAGAATGGTTAATATCATACCATTTCTAGTAGTGCGAAGCAGTTTATTAAGTGATGATGGGATAATATAGTATTGAGATACTTTAAGGCAGGATCATGAGATACATCTGCTATCTAAGTTCTTCTACCGCATAAGCAGAGACGTTGCGAGCAGGAATGAACCCATGGGGTCATCTTTTAGGGCTGCAGTCCCTTCCCTGCTTGCTCCAGAAGGGTAGTCATTCACAGCAGGTTTCCTGCCACCTCCTATAGCCACGCTCCCTGCTCCACAGTGCCTGACACTCATTACGTGGCAGACAGGAATGGAGACCGGCTCTGTCCATTCCCTGCCTGCTTGCCCAAATTTGGCTTCAGCATGCCTTCCTGAAGCTGAACGGAAAGATCCGTTCTCCGTTGTGGGGATGTGTACCGCAAAATGCGGCCCATCATGCTGAGGTTTGATGATTATTCTGTTCAAATGGGGGATAGTGATACTAAAGGCACTAAACAGTATTACGTTTTGTTGCAGACGGAGAAAGCTGACCGGCGCCAGAACTTTGTCTCCCTTGCTTTACGTAAGCGCTACAGCTATCTGACTGAGCCTGGAATGAGTGAGTTGCTCTTACCAAAGTACTAAACCATATATACATGATTTTTCATAAGAAGAGACATTTTTTCTATAAACGTTGTATTTGGTGTCACTCTGGGAAAAAAAAAAAAAGAAAAAAGAAAACAACACCTATCTAAAACAAAACTCTTGGATGGTCTGTGAACTCTTGTGTTGTGAGAGCTTGAAGAATCCTGACTGGCAAATGACATGTGTTAGTTAAGTAAAAATATGATAATTTTAAAAAATACCATGTAGCTCCAGAGTAGGAGGATTGCAAATTGCCTTCAAAAAGAGTCTGTTCGTCTTCCCTTTGAAAGATTAGAGAGAGCTGCTGTAGAAGGGAATGCTATGCAAAAGTTCAGCAAGGCTGGAGAATGCCATTCAGATAAGTGCTTAAATGTTTAGAAGCTTAGCCAAAATGGACTCTCTCATATTTTATATTTTCCATCTTCTTTCTCCTCCCCTTCCCTTTTTCCTCTGTTGCCTGCAGATGCTTTTTATTCCCTGGCACCACACATTGCTTCCTCTTAAACTTATGTTCCCCTTGACCAGACCTGTGGCATTCCTTTCCTTCCCTGTTAAATACAATAATGTATTTGGCTTAGCTTTTCTTCCCTCACCTCTCCTGTCTGAGGTTGACAGCTATTTTTCCCCATTCCCAGTCTTTTTCTTACCTTTTTTTCCCCCCTGTGATTTCTCAGTTGCTACCCTGCAGCAGACCCTTTGATATAATTCCATAAAATCCATAGACAAACTTCATCGGGTCTTGCGAGTTCCCACTGGATGGCTGCTGTTTAATTATCCTATAAGATCTGTGGCTTCTTTGGATCGGATGTGCTCCAGAATATATTACACTTCTCAGGCCTGGAAGAAGACTTCAAGCATATAACATCTGAAGAAGCTATCAGATCTGCTGAGACATCTTGGTGGACTGTTAAGGTGTCATTAAAGGCTTGATGGGAACTGAGAGAGAGGGAAAAGGAAGTTGCTTGAAAGGAGTTTGATGACTGTGTATGTTGCTTACAATTAGTTTTTCAGGCCTCATGGCGGGGGAAGTAGTCTTATTTATTCACCAAAGGTCCATTAAATCTCATTTGCAGAAAGTTGGAGGGGAAAAAAAACCTAAACCCACTTGAGCTGTACTCAAAAAAAAAGGATGGGTTAACACAGTAGAAGTTCCTGACCGTTCTTTAACTGTTCTATCCCTGTTGGCAATGGTTACTACTTAAGGCTGTGAGCTACCCAAAAAGGGTTTGTAAAAATGATTGTGTTTGCCAGGAAAGATTGTAGATAGTGGTTTGGCCATCAGCCTGAGCACCACCTCCTGTGCACACGTAGCATGTAGTCAGCAACTGCCACTACCATCAGCACCATGGTGGTGCAAGGGGAGGATGTGATCTTGGAGGTGCAGCTCTTCCAGAGAGCACACACTACCCACCACAGAGCCAGGACTGCTGCTGTGGCTGCTTTGCACCACAGGGTGTTTGCTCCAGTGATTGGATATGAGTGATGAACCTCTACCTATTTCCCGTGAATTTGATGGTACAGCTCCCGCAGTTTTGGTAGCAGCAGGGGCGGTTCTTTTTACTCATCCAAGTTCGTGTGTGCATGCACGTTCACGCATACAGAGTTTTTCTTCTGCACCCCTGCCAGTGCCGGTGCAGAAGAGAGCAAGGCAGATGGATATTCCCCTGCCTCCCTGTCCTTACCCCTGCTCAGGGAAAGGGACCAAAGGGCCCCTCGGCCCTTCTCAGCAGCGAGGTCCCCACAGAAGAGGAGTGCTGCAGTGGGTTAAACCTGCTCGGTCCTGGCTGTTTCCTTACAGCTGAAGAGGAGCAAGGCTGAGCAGGGGCCACTTGTCTGGGTTCACTCAGCACTTTCAGTTATCAGCTGCAAGCAAGGAAGTGTAGTTTGGTGCACAGAAGGTAGTAACTAACATCTGTTTTCTGATAAAATCTTGGATGCAGAGTGATGGAAACTGTTAAGGCCAAGAGTGTCCAGTAGCCAAAAAAAGCTGTTATATAAACCCACTCTTTAGAATATTACCCCACTCTAAAGTCTTGCATGGTTGTGGGGATTTCTTTGCTATTTCAAAATAGTAAAATTGCCCAGTTCCCTGCTGTTTGAGTTATGTCATAGCTGCACACACTGGTAAATTACTCAATTTTCTTTGTACCCATTCTTCTTCTCAACTGCAATAAGGAGCACAGGAAAAGCATCTTGAACATGTCTGAATCCGTGATTTAACAGGAGAAAGAGCAGTTAAGAGGGGAGCCTGTTGGTTTGATTGCCTTAGTAGCCAGTCGTGATAGACTGGCTCATTACAGCGCAGTGGGGTCCCTGTAAAGACATTTCCAAACACAAACTGCTGAACAAGTTCTTCTGTTGTTAGTTCTTTTCAGAATGATTTGGGGATTTGTTTCTTGGACTTGGGACTGTATGAACTTTTGGTGAATGTTAGCAGCTGCTGCTAATTAATCTTCATAATAAAGTCTAGCTCATTTAATGAAGTACACTATGTTTTCGTCTTTGGGGGAAAAAAGAAGTATGTTTGCACTTAAAAATAAAATTGCAAGGAAAAATGGATGTTTCTTGACATAGGCTGTGCCAGTCAGGCCTAGAATTCAAGCTCTCTTCAACCTAAATGTTCTCATACTTGCCATATCACCAGCCATCCACATCGCCTTCTGGGCTTCAATTGGCTCCTATAGGACCAGCATATTTCTCCTTGCAGGGTATGGACCTGTGGTATACTGAATATTCACTATTCTATAAGAGTGTGTGTGCTTTAAGTTTAACAGTTCAGTATTAGCCTTGTTAAGCTTCTTTTACTGTAAGTTACTGTCTGTCTATAAGACAGATTAAGCAAGTTTGACAAATTATTAGTGTAACTTCAGAGAAAGGTATGTGGAATAAGTTGTTTGGATATTTTAGCTCCATTTCTAACTCCAACTTTAAAGAAAAAAAAGCCCTCCAAGTTACTTTCAATGTCAACTCTCTGAATGTTATTGCTGTATCAGAGGATATGTATGCTGTAATGGGATTCCCAGAAATACTGTCTTCTGGCATGAGTACCTTCTGTGATGCAAAATGTGGTTGATGATGATTTTGTTTGAAATGCCTATGAATAAGCTGAGTATTCTGGGGGATGATAACAGTTAACAGGTTTGTCCTTGCCAGGAAGTTTTTTGCATAATATATTGTTCTTTGACTGCTTTTCTAATGTTACCTTTTGAGAAATGTAAAGTTGAACAGGTCTGTCTTTGAGCTGATACAAGAAATCTCCTCAAAAGGTACCAAGACACTACATCTTGTAGAAAAAGTGTACTCTTCTTTTAATGGCCTCTCGTGAAATGATTTTGTAAGGTTTACATATTTGTGCTTAATACAGCATACAAAATGTATTAATCTGTGTGCTTGTTTTGACATGATATATTGTGCATGAATAAAAACTGATTCAGTTGCTTTGCTTGCTCACGTTTATCATATATCATACTTTCCATATTTCATGTATGACATATGCTTCTTAAAATCATTTCATGTAAAGTTTTACTTTAGTTTTTACCAAACAAAAGGAATATCGCATGAGAAACAAATGCAAAAGTTCCTTTTCTTTCTTTGTTTTTATTATTTTTTTTAAATACTGACTCAGAAAAGCTCTTGCTCTTATTGGCTTTGTGAGTGTGAAGCATATCCGAATTGTGCATGGGAGATACAGATTTGAATTGATTCCAGTTGCTTCACAGTTTGCACATCAATTGCCTGTCACTTAAAGGAATTTTGGGTTCTGCATGAAATAGTTCTGAGTGGTTTAAAAAAAAGATATTAGCTATAGAATGTCATTTTACGCAAGTTTCTATTTCGTATAGGTTCAATAGCTGAATAGAACAGCAACAACAGAAATTATTAAAAGGATAATTCTAATAATTGCGCAAAGCAGAGACATACCTAAACAGGCAAATTAGAACTGATAAAAATATTTCAGAAGTAGCACGTCAGAAAGTCAATAGGAAGTAAGAGAAGAAATTTTGATGTGGCTTTTTTTTTTTAACCTTATGGATTCCTCCTTTGTGTTTTCTGTTCTTCATTGTTTGCAGATTTGGTTGCTATGTGCTTTCTGTCTTTCATTTCATGTTGCTTTTTGGTTTGGACCAGTCATCAGTATATGGCTCATTCCTATTTTTTTCTTTCCTTTTTTAAATCTTCTTTTGCCTCCTTCATCCTAACTCATGCAAACAATTGTACTTGCTTTTTGTAATATTACAACGTTTACTGACCAATTTTCTTCTCTGGTCTCTCTGTTTTTCAATCATTTTTGTTGATTTTTATGTTTGATTTTAATTTAACAATTTAAGAAACAGTTGAACGGAGTGCAGGAGCAACAAGATCCCTACCTGCTACTTACTCATACAAGCCATTCTTTTCAACACGGCCATATCAGTCATGGACAACAGCTCCAATTACAGTGCCTGGGCAAACCAAATCAGGCTTCACTTCCTTATCAAGCTCTTCCTCTAACACTCCTACAGCTTCCCCATTAAAATCAATATGGTCTGTTTCTTCTGCTTCTCCAATCAAATCCACGTTAGGAGCTTCTACCACATCTTCAGTTAAATCTGTTAGTGATGTAGCATCTCCGATTAGATCATTTCGGACAATCTCTTCACCAATAAAAACTGTGGTATCGCAGCCTCCATACAATATACAGGTTACTTCAGGCTCTTTCGTCAGAGCTCCCGCAGTCACAGAAGCTGCTAGTCTAAAAGGGCTGGCATCCACTACCACATTCCCCTCTCGGACATCTCCAGTGACTACAGCAGGATCTCTCTTGGAGAGGTCATCCATAACCATGACGCCTCCAGCATCCCCCAAATCCAACATTAACATGTACTCTTCAAGTTTGCCACTTAAATCGGTCATCACATCAGCATCTTCACTTTTATCGTCCCCTCTAAAGTCAGTGGTGTCACCTGCTAAATCAGCAGTTGATGCTGTTTCATCCTCTAAAGTCATGATGGCCTCGTCTCTGTCGTCGCCAGCAAAACATGTAGCTGGGCACACAGATGTACCATTGCTTAATGGATCTGTGTCACCTCTGAAATACCCATCTTCTGCCAACTTAATAAATGGATCCAAAGCTGCAGCTGTTTTTCAAGACAAGATCGCTGCAGCTGCACATTCTGCAAGTTGTGCTGCTAACGCAGTTGCTGACACGGCTGAGAGAGTGTTTTCAACAGCTACAACAATGTCATTTTCTCCACTCAGGTCATTTGTGTCTTCAGCACCATCAGCTTTCCAGTCAATGAGAACTCCTCCTGCAGGTGCTTTGTACACAGCCCTCGGGTCAATATCTGCAACTACCTCATCAGTAACTTCATCAACAATAACAGTGCCGGTATATTCTGTAGTCAATGTTTTGTCTGAACCAGCATTAAAGAAGCTCCCAGAGTCGTCTTCACTTACAAAATCAGCTGCTGCGTTACTATCACCTATTAAAACATTGACTACAGAGGCACGCACACAGCCTCCCTTTAATCGAACTTCATCTCCAATAAAATCATCCTTGTTTTTAGCACCCTCTGCTCTCAAATTGTCCACGCCATCTTCTTTATCCTCCAGTCAGGAGATACTGAAAGATGTTGCTGAAATGAAAGAGGATCTAATAAGAATGACTGCAATATTGCAGACAGATGTCGCAGAGGACAAACCGTTCCAACCTGAGATACCAAAAGAGGGTAGAATTGATGATGAAGAGCCCTTTAAAATTGTTGAGAAAGTAAAAGAGGACTTAGTAAAAGTTAGTGAGATTCTGAAAAAAGATGTGTGTTTAGAAAGTAAAGGGTCGGCTAAAGTATCCAAAAGTGATCAAGGACACCTGTCTGAGGATGACTGGGTAGAGTTCAGTGCAGAGGAGATTGATGAAGCGAGACAGCAAGCTTTGACAAGCCCTCCTATATCTGTTCCAGAGAAGGTCCAAATTAAAACTAAAACCATGTCGGAAAAGGATTATAGCTTGTCAAAAGTTATTGATTACTTAGCAAATGATATTGGTAGCAGTTCATTAACAAACATAAAGTACAAGTTTGAAGAGGGGAAAAAAGAAGGTGAAGAGAGACAAAAACGCATTTTAAAACCAGCTATTGCTTTGCAGGAACATAAACTTAAAATGCCTCCAGCCTCCATGAGGCCTTCAACATCAGAAAAGGAGTTATGTAAAATTGCAGATTCCTTTTTTGGAACAGATACCATTTTAGAGTCTCCAGATGACTTTTCTCAACACGATCAAGATAAAAGTCCCTTATCTGACAGTGGCTTTGAAACAAGGAGTGAAAAGACACCTTCTGCCCCACAAAGTGCTGAAAGCACAGGGCCAAAACCACTTTTCCATGATGTACCCATCCCTCCTGTCATTACGGAAACAAGGACTGAAGTAGTTCATGTTATCCGCAGCTACGAACCATCACCCGAAGAAGTTCCAGAGCAGAAAGCAGAGGAGCTACCGGCCTCAAAACCTACCCCTACGTTTATGGAGCTGGAGCAAAAACCTGCTGGATCTATTAAAGAGAAGGTTAAAGCTTTTCAAATGAAAGCCAGCAGCAGCGAAGAAGATGACCATAAGTGCGTCCTTAGTAAAGGTGTCCGAGTAAAAGAAGAAACTCATATCACTACAACAACTAGGATGGTTTATCATAAACCTCCATGCACTGAAAGCACGTCTGAAAGAATTGAGGAAACAATGTCTGTTCATGACATAATGAAAGCCTTTCAGTCTGGACGTGACCCTTCCAAAGAACTGGCAGGTCTGTTTGAACATAAATCATCAGTAACATCCGATGTTAGCAAGTCTGCTGAAACTTCACCACAACATGCAGAGAAGGACAGCAAAATGAAACCCAAACTGGAGCGAATAATAGAGGTCCATATTGAAAAAGGTAATCAGGCTGAACCTACTGAAGTCATTATTAGAGAAACAAAAAAGCATCCAGAAAAAGAAATGTATGTGTATCAGAAAGACTTACCTCGGGGAGATATTAACTTAAAAGAGTTGGAAAAACATGATGCTTTTCCTTGTTCGGACGAACAAGGTCAGCAAGAAGAAGAGGAGCTCACGGCCGAAGAGTCACTTCCTTCTTATCTGGAATCCTCTAGAGTTAACACTCCCGTGTCCCAGGAAGAAGACAGTCGCCCTAGTTCTGCTCAACTCATGTCTGATGACTCTTACAAAACACTGAAGCTTTTGAGTCAGCACTCAATAGAATACCATGATGATGAGTTGTCAGAACTAAGAGGGGAGTCTTACAGGTTTGCTGAGAAAATGCTTCTTTCAGAAAAGCTAGATGTGTCTCATTCTGATACTGAGGAGTCAGTTACTGACCATGCTCTACCCCTTAGTGCAGAGTTACAGGGGTCTGATAAACGATGCAGAGAAAAAGTAGCTACTGCCCCCAAAAAAGAGATTCTCTCCAAAATCTATAAAGATGTATCTGAAAATGGTGTAGGTAAAATGTCTAAAGATGATCATTATGATAAAGTGACAGTGTTACACTACACTGGAGATGTTAGTAGTCCAAAACACGCGATGTGGATGCGCTTTACTGAGGACAGATTAGACAGAGGTAGAGAAAAGTTGATATATGAAGACAGGGTGGACAGGACTGTTAAAGAGGCAGAAGAAAAACTGACTGAAGTATCACAGTTTTTTCGGGATAAAACAGAGAAGTTGAATGATGAGCTACAGTCTCCGGAGAAAAAGCAGCATAAAAAAAACGGCAAAGAAATACATTCTAGCCAGAGCTCTGCCAGCAGCAGCCCTGAGAAAGTTCTGCTCTCTGAATTACCATCATCCGGTGACGAATGGAGCAAGGTGAAGCAGTATGCACATGATGGGAAATGCTTCCCCAAGGTGGATGAAAGAAAAGCATCCAGTTTGCCCAGCAGTCCTGAAAAAAGGATATTTGTGCAACCTGCAGAGGACTCTAAACAAACTATGGAACACAAAGGAAGTGCTCAGCAGACTGGAGTACCTGAGGTTTCACAGACTGGATTTCAGCTGAAGCAATCAAAGCTCAGTTCCATTAGGCTTAAATTTGAACAAAGTATAAGTCCAAGGAGTAAGGACGTAACTCAAGAAGAAAAAAAGCTGGATGGTCAGTCCAAAATTCCAGTAAAGAACTGCAAGAAAGTAAGTTACCAGTGTACCAGTTTTATTCCAGAGAGAAACACACAAAGCAAGCAGAGGTCATTGACGGGAGCACAGCTTTACAGAAAGAGGTGAAAATACAGGAAGATTTTGTTCCAGGTAAAGGGAAAGCTGTCGAAGACTTTCGTGCTTCAGACACACAAAAACAAAGAACCGAGATGAGTAAAGGCGTGCCAGAATACTTTTCAGAACCGCAGGCAAAAGACCTGGCATACGGCTCAGACGCAACAACGAAGGGACACTGGGACAAAAAAATCTATAGGACGTGGGAAAGTCCTGGAACATCTAATCATAAAACACAAAAAGAAAAACTTTCACATGTGCTGGTTCCAGATACAGTAAAAGAAAACCATGTTGATCACGCTGAAGCTAAAACTGACAAAAAAAGTGAATTTATCACTGTGACAGAGCACAAACTGGCAGCAAATGGAGTTCATACAGAAGAAGTGAAGGAACTGACTGTAAAATCTCCCTCAAAAAGGGTGTTATACAGAGAATTTGTTGTCAGGGAGGGGGAACGTAATGGTGAATTGGCTGATAAAATATCCAAAAGGAAAGAAGAAATTGCTGTGTCCCATATTCCAGTCAGAATTGTTGAGGAGAAGAGAACCACGCTTGATGGTGTCTATGAACTTTCAGCTAAAGTATCCCAGTCAGCTGTGATTAAGGAGAAAGTTGAGAGGCAGATCGATTATGTGGAAGATGAAAAAATACAGCATTCAGAAATCAGAAAAGTTACCAAGCAGCAGAGCTCGATAGGTCTAAGTCCTGTTGAGGAAACGGAGATATCCCCTAGCAAATCACCAGATTCTTTAGAAGGTAGTCCAGGAAAGGAATTTCCTTCGAGTGAGTTAGTTGACCCCGGTGCCAGTGATTACCTGGATAAAGTTGCACCGCTAGTAAGCACTGAGGGAGTAAAAGAAATTAAGACCTTACCTGTTTATGTCAGTTTTGTTCAAGTAGGAAAGCAATATGAGAAAGAGGTGCAACAAGGAAATATTAAAAAAATTGTCAGTCAGGAGAGTAAGACAATACAAGAGACAAGGGGGACATTTTACACAGCTAGACAGCAAAAACAACCTCCTTCTCCGCAAGGTAGTCCAGAAGATGACACACTAGAACAAGTGTCCTTTATAGATAGCTCTGGTAAAAGCCCTTTAACACCAGAAACACCGAGTTCAGAGGAAGTGAGTTACGAGTTTACGTCTAAAACACCCGACTCACTAATAGCTTATATCCCAGGGAAGCCCAGTCCTATACCTGAGGTATCTGAGGAATCAGAGGAGGAAGCAGAGGCTAAGTCAACATCTGTAAAACAGGCAGAGATTGAGGAACCGCAGATTGACAAAGCATTACCTAATCATATAAATAAGGACTCTAACAAAAGACCCAAAGGTAACAGAGTTGCCTACATTGAATTCCCTCCTCCTCCACCACTGGATGCAGATCACGGCGAGTCAGAAAAGAAGCCTCATTATTCCACTGACAGTGAAATGGAGATGACAGAAGTGAACTTGCAAGATGAGCATGACAAATGCCGACTGGCTGAACCTGTCATAAGAGTACAGCCGCCGTCTCCTGTGCCACCGGGAGCAGATGTCAGTGACTCCAGTGATGATGAATCTCTCTATCAACCTGTTCCACTTAAAAAGTATACATTCAAACTGAAAGAACTGGAAGATGACCAGAAAGAAACCTCAAAACCCAGAGCCCCTGAAAAGATTGAGAAACAGAAAGAGTTAGGACATCCCACTTCTGGGAAACCTAATGAGTTTGACATTGGGCTTGATTCACCCCAGAATGATGTAGTGCAAAATGGGAATAACAATGACCAGTCTGTCACAGAGTGTTCCATAGCAACCACTGCAGAATTCTCCCATGATACCGATGCGACAGAGATTGACTCTCTTGACGGTTATGATTTGCAAGATGAAGATGATGGTTTAACTGAGAGTGATTCTAAACTTGCAGGTCCCGCAGTTGAAACCAAAAAGGACGTATGGACTACAGAAGGCATTCTAAAGCAGACTGATCGCTGCTTTAGTCAGAGTAAGCTTGAAGTCATTGAGGAGGAAGGCAAGGTAGGCCCTGAAGAAGACAAGGCACCTTCGAAAGGTCCAGCTTCTGAAAAAGCCGGAGATAAGAGCGAACAGAAGTCAGGGGCACAGTTTTTCACTTTGGAAGGCAGACACCCTGACAGGACTGTATTTCCTGATACGTATTTCAGTTACAAAGTAGATGAAGAATTTGCAACACCTTTCAAAACGGTGGCCACCAAGAGTCTAGATTTTGATCCGTGGTCCAATAACCGAGGTGACGATGAAGTGTTTGAGACTAAATCAAGGGATGATGAGGCTAAGCCATTTGGTCTGGCAGTGGAAGACAGATCTCAAGCAACAACACCCGATACAACTCCAGCCAGAACTCCAACAGATGAAAGTACGCCAACTAGCGAGCCCAACCCTTCCCATTCATGAAGGGAAGATGTTTGAGATGACTCGCAGTGGTGCAATTGACATGATCAAGAGGGATTTTGTTGAAGAAAGACTCCAATTTTTGCAGATTGGTGAGCATACTTCTGAAGGGAAGTCAGGGGACAAGGGGGAAGGGGATAAAAGTACAGTCACTGCCATCACACAGCCACAGGACAGGGGACAACACTGTAGAAAACAAACCTAGAGTCACCAGTAGAAACAACAGCAGTTGAACATAAGCCCATCATCCAGGCCAGTGGAGATTGCGTGGAACAAACACTTGGTAGTAACTCACTGGAAAAATCATCGGCAGCGGTAAACGCTTCTAAAGTTGATCCCAAATTGCGCACACCAATTAAAATGGAATTTCTGCTTCCACCATGACTCTGAAGAAAGATGGCCCTGGCGAAGTGACAGATAAGATAGAAGCTGTGATGCCAAGTGGTCAGGGATTAGAAAATGAAACTGTAGCAGTGATTGCGAGTTCAGCTCCTAGCCAGACAAGCTGTAGGCAAACAGAAAACACTGATTTTCCAAAAGATAATTTTAATAACAACAACAATTTGGATGCATCTGCTGTCCCTACAGATGATAGTACCTGTAATGTAGTGCTAAAAGAACATTTGGAACCGAATGTTCCCTCCAGAAAGCTAATCAAGCGAAAAGCACTTCAGGAAAAGGTACAGGGACAACACAAGGACACAGAGTAAGAGATAAGCAAAAACCACACGAGAGCAGCAAAAGTCAACAGACTTGGTAGGGGCTAGAGGAAAATCAAAGCTTCCTGTAAAGGCCAGCTCAGTAAAAGAAGTCTTTTCACAAAATAATCTCCAAAGCAATACAGGGAGTAAAGTGAGAGGGGCTAGTAAGCCTGACAAAGCAAAGCAAAATAATTCTTCTCCCTGTTTAGAAGTAAGGTCTAGGATTCCTGTAAAAAATACACATAGGAGTAATCTAGCTAGAAGAACTCCAGCCCTGCCAAAACAAGAGCAGGTAGAGAAAGAAAACCAGAACAGCTTCCTTCTAAATACCAGTAAAGGTAAGGATCTACCTCCGTCACCATGACAACAGTTAAAGTAAGGAAAAATCAGCTTAGGGAGGTATGTAAACATTCTATTGAATATTTTAAGGGAATTAGTGGTGAGACATTAAAGCTTGTGGATCGTCTATCTGATGAAGAGAAAAAGATGCAGTCAGAGGTGTCTGATGATGAAGACGACAGTACGTCAAGGAACACATCCTTATCAGAAGCTACTCAAGTTTACCAGCCTTCCATTACATCGAAGTCTGCTAGAGACATGAGAACAGAGGCAGCATCTATAAAATCAAAGATTGAAAAGGCCGACAGTGAGAGGAGGAGGAGTAAGAGGACTGGTGAGAATGAAGGCAGTCAGGTTTCTGGAGCTCTCATGGCTCACCTCGTGGAGATCAAGCCTAGTTTGTAAAACTTTCAACTTGTTGATCCTAGTGCATGAACTGTTGTGATTGCCTGTGGAGTGACTTAACTGTAGTTTTCATTCTGTCATTGTCATCTGTATGTGCTGTCTTATACTCTTCTTTCTTCCTTCAAACAAATCCTGTACTGTAGAAAGCTAGTGAAGCATGCCGAAGACATTCGTGTAACTCAAAAATTGATGTAACTCAGAAATTGAAAGATTCTTTTGTGACAGCAAATTAATTCTGTCAAAGTAGAGAAAATAGATCATAATCTGGTCTTGGTGGTTTCCACCAGTAATTGAACAACTTGTGTACAGTCTAACAGTTAGATTGTCAGCATGTTTGGTTTCATTACACGACATCATGTAGTTTGACATTTGGCTTTACACAGGTGAAAAGCTAAAAGCTGTGAAAAAAATTTGCTTTGTAGGTTATCAGGACACACAACCATTCTAGTAAACAATATAAGCACTAGCAACTTAGTCAAATTAAAGCTATTATTTATAATAAACTATTGTCCGGTATTGTGGTTTTCTGTGCAAAACCTTTTTAATCAAGAAATTGTAAATCACAGGTCCACAGAGTCCATGTGAACGGACAGATATAAGGATGGCAATTGTAGCCGATCACCTAGGACTCAGCTGGACAGGTAAGCTTTTCTGCTTTAATATTGAAATTAGTCTTCACTATTACATTTTCAGGTAGTCTTTTACCAAAAGCCGCAGCAAGGCCACATCAGGCTCTCCTGAATTCACAGTGACCCCAGCCTCTCTAAACATGCAACGTGTTCCTGAGCAGAGATGCCTAATAGGAAGTTATCCCATGGTCTTGCAATAAATCAAACAGAAACTCAGAAAGAAAATAGCTAAAATGGCTCTCCTCTCCAGATGTTCACCCAAGGAGTTGAGAGGATCTATCTACTCGGGCTCAGGGCTGCCTCTGTATCTGGACAGCAGTTTTCCCAAAGCCCTGGAGGTTGCAGGGAGTCCAGCAGCGCCCCAGTAAGTCGGTGCCGTGCGTGGGGCTGCCTAACTGCATGCCCGCCGTACCTCCGTACGTTGATGGGCAGAGCTGGCCCTTCACGGGCTTACAGCTGCAGTAGCCAGCTCTCCCCGGGCATAGGTGATGACAGCACCGGTGCTGAGCTGCACAGCGAGCTCACAAAGGAGTAACAGTCACCAGAAAAAACAGGTTTTATAAATTAGCAGCGATGAGGTAGTCTCCATGGAGGTTTTTTTCACCGTATTTAAGTGGCTTACTGAGTATAAACATGATAATAGCTCACACAGATGATTGAAATTCAACATTATGTCTGTCTTAGGAAATTAAAGTATGAGTATATAATGCCATGTTCATCGTTATTTGTAAAGTTTGTGTCAGGTAGTTTTGTTGACATCTGTGTGATCTAAGAAAGATAATATTTTTAAGCCCGACAGGATGATTGAGGGATTTGTGCTTTGTTTGGTGTTTTTGTTGTTGTTTTCTTTTCTTGCTTGCTTTTTTTTTTCTTTATAGAACTGGCAAGAGAACTGAATTTTTCTGTGGATGAAATAAATCAAATCCGAGTAGAAAACCCAAATTCTCTTATTGCTCAAAGCTTCATGTTATTAAAAAAATGGGTTACCAGAGATGGGAAAAATGCTACAAGTAAGTTCAAGTAGTTACTTTTGTTGTTTATAAGTTATAGCCCATTTCATCTGTTGCCTGATCTAAATAGGTTAAATTGAAGAAAACAATAGGAATGTCTTTCACAAACCACTGATGGAAAATAGTTTCAGTTATATTATTACCATAAGTCAGAAACATGTCATATTTATTCAGTATATATGCAGAAGGAAATAATCTGTTCTCCCTATCCATAATTGATGGGACAAGTAATGAACTTAAATTCCAGTAAAGAAAATATTAGGGAAGACTTTCCAACAGCAATGAACGTGAAACATGGAAATAGGCTGCCTGGAAAAGTTAGGTAGTCGCACAGTATTGCAAATCATAAGAAAAGACTAAACCTCCTTCTGTGAGGAGTGTTGGAGACACTGATTCTGTGCTGATTCTGCTGGTTTTATGTGTGCATTTCACTGGAATTGCTCAAATCGAATGAGAGGTTTTGATTTTTGTGTTAGGTCAATGGTGTTCGTTACCATTCTCTAATCCACACACTGCTACACAGTATTTGAGTCTACTCTGATCTCTTTCACCGTAAAAGTGATTTCCAGTATTACTGTGTTCTTTCAACAAGATTACTGTAAATGAGATTTCACGATGTACCGCATGAATAGCCTTACATGCATTATTACCTACATGGCTACCTATTCTGTTGTTCCTTGAAACAGAATGATAAAAGGATTTTTTACACACCTTTTACGCTCCAGTAAAAGGATATTTTGTTTCAGTAGTAAGTAAATACGTTCTTTCAGAACTCTCTGACCTTATTCTTTGTGCCTTTTGTGTTGTAATATAATTATACTTGGGGGGGGAGACTCTTAATAGATGTATATCTTGAATAAGTAGGCAGCAGAATGACTGCTTAGAAAAATGATGGGGTTTGCTAGAACCAAGGCATTGGGACAGAAACATATGCCAGCAATATATAATAATGCAATGTGAATGTAACTGAGAAAGACAATTACATAGTTCTGCAACGCTGAACTTTTTTCTGACGTGTCTTATTTGTTTTTCAGCTGATGCCTTAACTTCTGTATTGACAAAAATTAATCGAATAGATATCGTGACCCTGTTGGAAGGACCAATATTTGATTATGGAAATATTTCAGGCACCAGAAGTTTTGCAGATGAAAATAATGTTTTTCATGATCCCATTGATGGTAATTGAATTCCATGGTCGTATTTAGTTCAGTGACATGTCCAATAATACAATAATGTTGTATAAACTAGACTTTAAAAAAGGACAGTAAGTTCTACAGAAATAATTGCTTTTAATGTGAAGGGTTTTTCCTTCCTGAAGAACACTCATGGCACGATACATAGGTTGCACATTAATATCTCAAAGAATAAGCCCAGGATCCCACAAACATATGCCTGAGTAAGTTTGTTCCCACCAGCCTCGGTGTCAGTTGACAAGACCTGAATGTTTTTCTCCTGCAATAGTTGTGCTTTGAGGCTTGCCCATGTATATTTTTAATGTACTTGGTATTGCATGCTTTCCAAGTTACCTGGAAATATATATATTCTTTGGCTTCCTGTCTAGATAAGTAACAGTAAAAATTCTTTGAAGAAAAGAAAGAAGGAAGAACAAGGAAAAAAAAGTGCTTAGTAATTGCATAGAGTAAATTAATGTGCAATTTGCTACCAAGCCTATTGAGACAAGTGAACATCAATTACTTTATGATTTTCACTTGGACCATTTCTACAGTGGCAGTAGAAAAATAAGAAAATGTTTATTACTGCATGAGAGAATCATAGAATCATAGAATAGTTTGGGTTGGAAGGGACCGTTAAAGGTCGTCTAGTCCAACCCCCCTGCAATGAGCAGGACATCTTCAACTAGATCAGGTTGCCCAGAACCCCGTCCAGCCTGACCTGGAATGTTTCCAAGGATGGGCTTCTACCACCTCTCTGGGAAACCTGTTCCAGTGCTTCACCACCCTCATTGTAAAAAAATGTCTTCCTTATATCTAGTCTCCCCTTCTTTAGTTTAAAACCATTACCCCTTGTTCTATCGCAACAGGCCCTGCTAAAAAGTCTGCCCCCATGTTTCTTATAAGCCCCCTTTAGGTACTGGAAAGCTGCAATAAGGTCTCCCCTGGGCCTTCTCTTCTCCAGGCTGAACAACCCCAACTCTCTCAGCCTTTTTCAGTCTACTAATGGGTAAAATTGTGTAATAATTTTCACATGGAAGCTATGCCAACTGAGAGCAGAATTGTGCAGGTTAATTTTGAGCCAGATTAAAATGATAGATGAAGTTCTGCTTGTAAAACAGAATTGCCATAGGTACACTTATTATTTATCAGTATGTTGAAGATGCTAAATGTTGTTTTTTCTTCTTTTAAATGTTAGTTTACAGACACCGGGTGCTACATTCTTCACTTTGATTTTTGTCACATGTATTATAAATAGCTCCTTAAATAAGATTTTTCTTTTGTAAGTAACATTTCCTTTGGTTTTTGTAATTTGTTCAAGTATGTATTGGGCTTTCTCTGTATTTTAGTAGGATTTTTTTTCTTTAGAGCATATAAGCTCAGTGTACCTCCATTATTGAGCAGCATTGCTGGTCATTGAATCATTGCATTACAGAAATAATTTTCTGTTGACATTTTAAGAAAGTTGCTCTTGAAATGTTGCTTGCACCTTAATAGTAGCATCAATGTTTTTATGAAAAAAATACGCTTCTCTGCAGTTGCTTTCTGTCTCTCCTCTTCTCTGAACCTTCCTCAAGCTTCCTTTCCTCACCAAGACCAGACCACCTTTGCCTTTCTCTCAGCTGATTCAGGAAACAAAAACCAAACCCTGTTAATGCACCTCCCTTTGCAGGCAGCACAATGTCAAGTTAACTCCACGGCATGTATTTTTTTCCTTTCATATTACCCAACCTATTATTTGCTGGAATGTGATTTTGTTGTCATTTTTATGTGTATATTCAGTTTAATCCTTTTGTATGGTTTTCCCATGTTTTCATCAATTTTTCTTTTCTTTTCTCTCTTTATTTGATCAGTGTATCTGATTGTACCCATGTCACCAAGATCACTTCACTCTCCAAGATCGCCAAGATCTCCTTACTCACCACAGTCCTCTCACCTGTATAACTTTACTGTACCTGAAATATTCATATAGCTCTCCCTTGTTGTGTTTGTGTTCTCTTATCCTTTGTTAACTTCCTTTTTTAGTTTTTTTTCCTGCTGTGTATTTAGATCTACCATTCTTTAGTATCCTTATTAGGATCCATTTCTGTTCCTCATTCTTTAACTATTCCATTCTAGTGGCTCTGTGGTTAAATTGGAGATATACATTAGTAACATTGTCTTGCTGGTATTGTGTATTTTTATAAAAAAGTATATTAAAAAGGTGGACCTGTTTTAGAAGTAATACCTACTGACAAAAAAGTGGCTGTCCTATGTTATGATCTACTTCCGTCTTTAAAATCTATTTATTAAACTTCCAATTTAAAAAAAATAAAAACTGAGAAAGATTGATTTACACAATATATGGCTGCAAGAGATTGTATTGGATTAAAGGGACAACCGTTCTTGTCCACGTTTGATTTACTGCATGCTCATAAGACAATCTGCTATAGCTTGAAAATGTTAAAATGGCTGCAAAAACAATTGCTGAAATCTTTACAGACTATTTACAAAATAGTCAAAAGTACTGGCTTTGCTGTACTATTCACTGGCAGTACTCATTTTTTGTTCCATCTCTTTAGGACAAAGTAAAGAAATCTATGAGAACTGCATTTGTTCTTATACAGCTGCACCTCCTCATACGTTTCATACTTTATGTAACTCATGAATCATTTGACATTTGCTTATTTGTTGCTCCATGCTTCACCCCAGTCAGTCCAAATGTGCTGTCTTCCTTAGGTTATCCCACCATTCAAGTGGAACTGGAAACTCCCACTGGGTTGCGCTTCGTGCCGCCCACCCCTTTCCATCAGGACGATTTCTTTAGCGACACCTCTAGCCTAGAGTCACCCCTTAGAACTCCCAGTAGACTGAGTGACGTGTTAGTGACCTCCCAGGGACACGTAGATGGTACAGCAGCAGCACCGCCAGTGGTGACTGAAGAAGACACTTCACTGGACGACAGCAAACTCGATTTCTCAGTGCCTAGAGAAGGAACACCTAAAGATATTTCCGTAGGCGAGAGCCAGTTGGAGGAAGTGGACCTTAAGGATTTTCCACGGTATCTTGGTAGTTATGGCGGGATATCAAAAGATGCTAAACAAAGGCAGAGTGAAGAGACTAGTAAAACAGGAGTAAGGACTGAACAGCCTGAGAGAGAAAAGTCTGGTACTGATGAGGAGATGACGGAAGAAAAGCTTAAATCCCTGTTTGAGGACATTCATCTGGAAGAAGGAGCTGAGTCTGAGGAGATGACGGAAGAAAGAGTATGGTCAATTCTTAGAGGTGTTCAACAAGCAGAACGCGAAATGTCTTCAATTACAGGTTGGCAGCCTGACTCATCAAGTGTCACCGAGCCACCGACATCGGGACGCAGAATAGGTGGTAGCCTGCTAGATCGCTTGGATGATAGGTGAGCACCTTTGTATAAGAGCGTGTGTGTGTAAGCAAGCCTTTCCATGCTGCTTTTACCTCCAGGAGGAGTGCTGAGGCTGCTGTTCTACTATTCTATCAGAATATGTATATATGCACATATATATGTATTTAAAAGAAAAAGTAATAGTTGACTCGATTTGGCCTCAGACATATTGGTCTTTAAAAATGTATATTTATTAGGTTTCATTCTTAATATAGGTATTTCAGAAGTAGTTTATATTATGTTTCGTGGCTAATATTACTTTTCATGTTCTTTATCTTGTGTATTTCTATTTTTAATTAATCTAAGTGATGCATAGATGTAACTGGAATTGAGGACTACAAAACATACATTATCTGAAACCAGGATACTACATTACTCTTATTTCTCGAGTACCTTTTTAGCAGTCATCCTTTTCATCGCATCTCTTTGCCTTCCCTCAGATAGTTGTTACTTTTTCCCTAAGCCAATTTATAAAATGTCACTGTTTTTGTAACACTTACTTTGAGCATGTTATGTCATGCTGATTTACTAGACTTTTAAAAAGATGAGTTACAAGGCATAAGAAGGTAAGAATGGTGATACCAAATCCATCTAGTGCCATATGTTGTCTCCCAGCAGTGACTGCAGAGGATGCTCTGGGAAGGAGGAGAGTGGACGTATACGCTGTTTTCCTCCAGTAGTCTCCCAAGCTCCACTTGCTTTCAGCGTAATGCCCTGCTGAGATGGATGCTTTCTACATAGTTATCCTCAATGTGTTTCTCTTGCATGAGCTTTTCCAGCCTCCCCTTGGACCTGCTTAAGCTTTCAACATTCACAATATGTGTTGCCATGTTCAGCCTTACTGGTACCCACTGGGTGAAGAGCTCCTGTCTGCCTTTGTTTTGAACGTGGCTCCCATGATTACTAATTGAAGGAGCCAGGTCTGCATGAGCTGTAAATCAGCAGAGAATGATTATCTGCAGAGTGATCATTTCTCTGTCAGCAGTTTACATCCTTTGCAGCTTTGACTCAGGATGTTTTAAGGTTCCAGGTAGCATTAGATACTCTCTTATTGAAGCCAGTGGGAATTTGGCCATTGATTTCAGCAAACTGATTGTCTTTCAGGACTGTAAAGCACTTGATCTGCTACTGATGCGATTTGTCTTGTTAAGCAAGCATTGTTATTCTGCATTTTATATTGTTTTAAATTAGTAAGATAGATCACTTCTAGAAGTAAAAAGGGCTTCCTTAAGAAGATAACATATCCATTTCTGACTAGATGACTTCTATTTTCTATTTTTTATAAGAGTTTTGCCAGCAAATAGCTATAGTATTTTCATATGTACAGTCGCAGTGCTTATCTGAAAGCAAGCAAAAACGCAAAAGAGAAGAAAACCGTGCATCAGAAGTGCAGGTTAAACCTGTCCATAGGTAATCTGAGGCAAAATTTTGGTCAGCTTTCTATCTTGTAGTAACCTTCCTTGCCTTTGGCTTCGTGTATTATTGAAACTCTGCACTGTCTAAGGATTTATTTTCAGATACCAATATTTTTTAAAAGGCATGACTTATCTGGAGTACAGATATTGTAGTTTGGGGGAAAAATAACAAGCTATTTGGTCATTACTGATAATTGCACGGTAACAGATTCTTTCATCACTTGCTTGGTTAGAGAGCAGGTTAAAGAATTAGTGCCTTGGGGATTAATCTCATGATTATACAAGGGAAATGGTAGGTTTTGTGTGTTTTTCTTTCTTCCCCCCCAAGTGGAAGCAGATTAACATAAAAACATTTGGCCTTGTTTCCAGTGTTCACCATATTCTTGTTGCTTCTGAAAAGATACCATGATGCAGAATACAAGGCGATTCAATAGATCGGTGTTTGCAAGCTGAATTTAAAATTTTACTTTTCTCTGTCTGAAATGTATGTGCTAAGAATGAAGGCTCAGTAAGAGGCTCGGTGCTGTGCCCTTCTGCGTGTGATTTAAGCACTGAATGGCTGTCTATTTTCTTTCTTGTAGTTCGGACCAATGTAGGGATTCTGTTACCTCATATGTCAAAGGAGAAGCAGGGAAGCCAGAAACAAATGGAAGCCTATCCGAATCCACAGCAGAGGCGAAAACTAAATCCTACATCCAGGAATCTTTAAATGATGTGGGAAAACAGAGTGACAAAGAAGCCCTGAAAACAAAGCCCCAAATTTCAGCTGGTACCGATGAGCAAACGTTGTCATCAACAGCATATCAGAAATCTTTGGAAGAGACTAGCAAGCCAACAACAGAAGGCAACAAAACATCTGTGCCTGTCAGTGTGAAGAAGATGGGCTGGAGTACTTCTGAGGATGGCAAGCCAAGAACAAGCATCCAAGAGGAGGAGGGAGCAGTAATGTCTGAACTGAAGGTACAGTATGTCCTGTAATAATTAACTGTGTGACGAGTCCCTATTGCTTGACATACTGCTTGACATAATTTTTTGTAAGACTTGTAATGTTGTTTGTGACAGGTTGGGGTTTTTTTAATCCATCTTTATGCCTTTTATTGCTAAATTAAGAAAAATGGAAGTTAGTGGAAATTTATATTCTGCAGTGTGAACAGAATGAGGTAGAGTTGGGGCAGGCAGAGGAGCCAAGAAGGGCTGCATAATCCTCTGCCTGACTGGCCCCGAGCCCTAGAAGAGGTTAGAGCAGCTTCTGGGACCGCTGTCCCGCATTGCTGGGGAACAGGCCCCTGTCCTGCCCTGACGTACCACCTGTGCAAACAGTGCCAAACAGCTCAGCTGTCCTCCGTCTCTTTCCAGTAAGGTGATGCCACTGGTTTCTGCTCTTTTTGTGGCATTGAAGTGAGCAAAGAAATATAGGGACTCTTCAGCCCCTATCCTGCTTCTTGTCCCCGACACCCCCTGCAGTTTTTTACTCTGTAAATTTGCAGAAAAATAAATTTTGGGTAATATTTAATCTCCTCCTTATGTGTTTTGTTTCACGACCTCATTCATCCTAACTCCACACTGCATCCAGCCAAGAGGAATCAAAAGATTTCCAAATGTGTAAAGCACTTTTCCAGGTGGTGGTTCTTTCTTCTTAAAATACTGCGGAGGGGCTCCCCTTTGTTTCTAGCTTGCCCGACTTGCACATGCTTAACTGCAGAACCTCCGTTATAAGTTGTTTTCTGACGATGAAGATTTTAATAGGTTTCTCAGTTGATTATATTTATTTCCCAGAAGCTTAAAAGTAAAGTTGATTCAAAGAATGGCTTATAGCCCTGTAGCTGCGTGCACCTCACACCCCAGCAGTGGGAAGGTTGCCACGGAATAGAACACAAGGCTGGCAGGGAACCAGGTGGAAAAGGGAATTGCAGAGTTTCTTCTACTTTCCTCTCTCTGCTGAGATTGTCTTTTCCTGGGCATAATACAGGAGGAGATTATGACTTCTGGAAGCAAGGTATTTCAGTAGAATCACTTCTACATGATAGAGCTTTTTTTTTTTTATTGTAGCACAATAAAAATATTGGCTGTGGTGGGCTGCAATAAATCATTCAGGTTTAAATTAGTTCTTTTTAAACTATTCTTTCGATTATACAACCAAGAGTTCTTTTATTAGATGGTAACATCATCAGTCTCAGCAGTTATGCAGCATATGATTGTTATTATCTTGTTATTAGTTCGTGACACAGTTGAAGCAGCGAAGATCTTTCCTACTGTTCACTAATTACTGGAATACTTAAAAAATGTAAGTTAGAGCCTTCTGCAAAGGCAGTTAAAGGCAGATGGCAGAGTTTCTTTAGTGTCGGTACGCTTTGGGGCAGACCTTGGGCTGATATTATTATGCTCAGTTTAAATGCAGGGATAAGTGTAGATGTACACTGTAACGTGCTGAGGGTGCGCAACAGTGCTGCACTTCCCCCTCTGGATTCCCATCAGTGAGAAGATAAGTTGTCATCCACTTTTGTGTGCTCTTTCCTTTTGGATATCCCATCTGGATTGGCAAGAATAGGCGCATGTTTTTCTTATGCGTGCTTTTTGCAC
Organism: Phoenicopterus ruber ruber; assembly: GCA_009819775.1. Taxonomy (NCBI): domain Eukaryota; kingdom Metazoa; phylum Chordata; class Aves; order Phoenicopteriformes; family Phoenicopteridae; genus Phoenicopterus; species Phoenicopterus ruber. The sequence continues at coordinate 8,020,906 of CM020221.1, forward strand.
TACTTTTGCTTTATTGGTAAAGGGTGATAATCTTATCTTCTAAATAACAAGTCTTTTTATAGGCATGATCTTTGAATAAACTGGTATCAGAAAATAATGTCATTTCTAAACGCGAGTCTCTCACAAAGCCTGAATGGGTAACAAACTAGTGTTTATTAGAGTGACAACAAGAAATGCTTCTAGTCAATATTTCTTCAAGACTATCTTCTAATCTAATTTGAAGTCAATAGTTCAATTACTCACACAGTCCAATTCACGGTGAGACACTTCATGTGCTGTCATGAAAACAAAGAGAATCTCAACTGCAGTCTTTCTGCAAGGTGTTCTTCAGAAATGCTCCATAAAGAGAAAAGTATGGAAGAAACAGATTTATTTTTGTGGAAAGAAAGGGGGAACAAAAAATTACTTCCCAAAGCAAGAGATTTTTTCTATGGCTCATTGGGAAAGAGCTAAGAAGCAAAAGTCATCCACCTGCAGGGTGAGGGCTGCATCAGTGTTTTGGCACCCAGTTCGCAATAAGAGGTAAACTCGGACAATTGATATTGGGCTGCTGCCTGGTGACGTGGATGAAACAAATTGTTGGCCTCATCCCAAGTCCACGTAAATGCCCCAAAGTGTACAAAAGCAGTGCAGTGACAGTGTAGGCCATATAATTCTCTACAAATGCTCAAGCATTAGATTCCAGTCATCTTTTTAGATGAGAGGAGCACAGCACAGTTGCTGTATTACCCCAAAGAGGGTGATGTCCACCACGTGGCTGAGGTGATTCCTGGTGTCAGAATTCCATCACAAATAAACCACTTGAAGTTGTTTATTAAAAATAACTCTTCCTCCAAAACCTTCATGCCCTTTGGGAATCTTCTCCTGCTTCTTGTTACTCCTTCAGGATAGGGTTGGATTATAACTTTTTTGTATATATATTTGGCTAGTGTCAGAGGACAGCAGAAGACTTTACACACAGATGAATACTGTCATCCTGCCCTAAATGCTTTTTGTTACATAGTCCTTTCTCTCCTCCATCCACCTATGCCTACTCTTATTTTACAATAATTTCTGAGAAATGCTTCTTGTTTGGGATGTCTTGGGCCAGATTCAAAAAGAGAAACAGAAATGCAGTTAGTGGTATTCACTATTCATGACTTTAAAATCAGGTTTGGGCTGTCATTGAGTAATTACAGTGAAAATTTTCAAATTTCTCTATTCAGAAAAAGGTTGGTTCAGCCAAACATCATTTGAGAAGGGCCCCTGCGCTGTCCATCACACACATAGGTATGAAGCCTTCCGCCAGGCATGTGCACACAGAGCTGCTCAGCCCCAAAGCCGAGGAGCTCCTTGGGTTTCGGAGGGGAAAACGTTGGGGCTGTCAGAGGGTGCCAGGATGGAGTAGATGCCAGTGTGCGGCTGCGGTACCTCCCGGCACCAAGCTGAGACCAGCGTCAGGCTGTTCCCCCTCGCCCTGAGCTGAGGTCTACCAGTTCCCTTCTTAAAAAATGCAGAGTGATTGTACTTCACACTACAGTTTTGCTACTTAAAAGCAGATAAATACTGAGCAGGAAAGCCATTTACATGGAGAAGTTCTTCAAAATGCTTATTTGTAATATTCAGTGGAGCACCTCCACAAAGAAGCTTTCTGTGTGACTGTCTTCTTTCTTTATGAGGGAATTCAGTTCCAATACCTTGTGAATCCAGACAATTTCTTTGAAACATTAATTTTTGAGGAGAAAAAAGCAAGGAGTTATGACAAGGGGTTTTTGTACACAAAATTTTTAACTACGTAAGATTTAGAAATTCCACAGGTCAGATGCATTCCAAATACCATTTTCTAAGACTTAAGAGCTGCTGAGATACTCCATACCTGGTATACTTATCAAGCTACAGCATGCCAAGGAGCAAAAAGGCCTCCTCCCACTATATACTTTAAAAGCAAAACTGCGAGTCATTATGTACATAGTAGAGACAGGAAAAACACTGTCCATGATAACCTCTGTTTTCTTCTCCTAGTCCTGATCAGCATGTTCTGTCTTGCAAATGTGCTGTTCAAATGTACTAAAACTGCATTTATTAGGAATGTAGTGACAGTGACAGTGATATTGAGAGTGATTCAAGCTCAGATGAAGAGCAGAGAATTACTACAAGAGTTTATCGACGGCGGTTGATTCTGAAGGTATTTTGTGATTTGCGTTCCTGAGGTGACGTTGGCATGGACGTGGGTTTGGACTGCTGTGTCAGAATGTCAGTTTTGGCATACTGGAGTCCCTCTGGTAGCGTGCTTTCCGTTGCCAGTATGTATTTATAACCAAGTGCTAGGTGGCCTTTCCTTGCTTAACCCGGAGGTTTACGGTTGTCTTCTGCTGGAAAACAACTGTGGTGCATGGCATGTTGTGTCCTTCACTGCCACTGTTTTGCATGGCATCTTAAAGACTGCAGCTACATGCAGTGTGTTGGTCTGATGTAGAGCAAAATGAATTGCAGACAGATATCGGTGACTTTTTTTTCTTTTTTTCTATTTTCTTAAAAAAATTCTAAATTACAGGTTAAAAAAATTTCAGGAATGTACAGGAGTGGGATATAGGAGAGTATGAGCCGTGTACTCTCGTTGAAACTTGTGGTCATGAGTGCTTAATGTGTTCTGAAAAACCTCTTCAAAACAGCAGGTGATCCTGATTTAAAACCTACCAAAGTTAATAACAGTCTTTGCATTGCCTTCAGTAGCCTTTATTTAGTATATTTATTTACAGGTGGCCTTTATTTACAGCACAATACACTTCATATACTGATAACAATGGCATAGTCATATAAATAATTGCATTTGCCCTCATATTTTTTCTTGTATGGTCATATAGTATGGCATTATTTGCCTGCAGCATATAGCATAAGAAAATAATTCTGCATTGGAAACTGTTCTGTTAATCCCTCAGTAACGTACAGGATTTGTTAGATTCTTATTAGAAAATAGTGTAGTCAAGCCATGAAAAAGACAGCCAGCCACCATGGTGCTATTACAGCACTAGCTGAGTTTGCCTAAGATATAATTGTTACTTTAGGAATGATTCGTGACACTCTGATTGCATATATCTATATTGCTGTTATTTGCATGCTTTGTGGAGAAAAGTGTGCATACAGGCACTGCACCTTTTCTATAATGTGGATGGCAGATAGGCTGCTCTGCACAGCTGCTGATCTGTCCAAGATACACTTTCAGAAAAGGCAGGATGACATTTCTGACTGTCGTCACCCTGAATTTTGTCAGTACAACAGTCGTGCTTCTGTTCGGGACAAGGCAGGAATTGCAAAAATGAGCTCAGTAGAAGTGAATATGTTGTCCGATACCTCATCTTTACAGTCAGAACCTGCTGCCTTCCATGAAGGGCCCTGGGCAGGTCAGGGTATAACCCTTCACCAGTAATTCCCTCTGCAGATAAGACATGACTGGTCAGAAATAGGAATGTGGTTTCTGTTTTCAGACGAGGCAGGTGGCCTGTGGGCGATTACAGACCCTCGAATGCTCTAAGAACGTTTCTGGTAAGACATAAAGTATCCATGTGCTGAAAGTTTTAAAGGCTGCATAGTTGGCCTGTGGCTGAGGTCCCCCACCCAATTTACGTCTGAACTATTTTAGTGTCCACTGGTTTGGAGTCAGGAAATGTCGGAGTAGAAAAGAGAAAGTATGTAAAAGGCAGCCTTCACTTGCTTTCCCAGTACGGTATCTCTGTATTTAGAGAAAGGCATGGAAAATTGTTTTTAAATGTGGTGGTATAATTTGTGGTTGAACTTTTAACAGAGCAACAGTAAAGCAGTGTATACAGTGTTGTAACCTGCAGCTAGTGCAGATGCAGTTGGGAGGGTGTGCGTGGTGAGTGGAGGCGGCTGAACCTGCCCTGTTGGGAACATGTCTGATCTGAACTGGATTAGAGCTGTACCTGTCTCTTGATTAGAAAATGCATGTGATACTTCTGTCATTTTCTGATGAGTTATAGCTGCTTTTTTATCCCCTACTCTGCATCTCAAGACAAGCTTAAAACAGAACAAGAAAAATTTTCAAAGCAGCAATCATCAGGCCTTTTCGAGAAAGAGTTTGATAGTGGAAACAACCATTTCAGTAGGTATATTTTGATCATGTAAAGTTCGTGAAATGGTGGTATGAAATGGAAGAATCGAGCCTCAACATTCGTAGGGATCTGGACTTTAATTTTTGCACGTTCCTGGGAACAGAGGTTCAGTTTGGGTGAACTGAAATCACTGCGAGAGCAGGCACAAGCTGAGGAACAGCTCTTCGTTCAGGGATGAGGTCTCAGGATATAGTGCTCAGAGGCATGGAGCAGCACTCCCAGCCTGCAGAGTAAAAATAACTCCAGTGTTTCTGCTGCAGGGCCCCAAGCAGCAGTCGGGAGCAGCAGGCTCTCGCCTGCCTGTGCCTGAGTGCCCGGTGAGTGGGTGCTGTGCCCGACCCCACAGCCCCAGTGCCCCTCTCTGAGGCTCACACTGAGCGGGACTGGCATCGCTTGCACAGAGCAGTAGCGAGAGGGGAATCGGGCTCTCCTCCTCTTGTGTTTTCTGACACTCCTGGCTAGCCAAATAGTTGTTAAGGGGCGATGCAGAGTAGGAGGCAGGGACGTTTTCCCTCCAGCTCTCCCGTCCCCCAGGCAGCAAGCCTGCCACACACTGACAATGAAATGTCCCAGTACTTTTCTGCAGTCACGCCTGGACCATGGGAGTAGTTATCCTATACTGTCTTATGTTGTGATTACTTAGGAGCCAGCCCTAGAAATCTTTGTTGAGTTTGCATTCTCTGGAATAAAAACTGTTTTGAACATCTGACAAACCTGGGCGCAGGCTTCGTAAATGGATGGCAGTGCTGCGCCCGTGCCGTCAGCCCGCTCTGCCGGCTTGTGCCAACACCAGCAGCGGGGAGGGGACGAGGGTGCGCCTGGAGCCTCCGCCGGGCAGAGCTGCACGTGGGAGCTGCGTCGTTTTACCGTAGCGTATATTCATGACTGCCTGCGTGTTGCATTAAAAGCAACAGAGGTACTCATGTAGCCTGCAGGGATGAAGTTTGGTAACGCCAAAACCTTGAGGCTAAGTTGAGTCCTGTGGAAAAAAGGCTTTGCTATGTGTCTCCACAGCTACTGTCAGGGCTGAATTGTTTCATTACCTTTGTTCTTCTTTCCCAACTTGTTTTTCCTTTCAGTGCCATTCTGCATTATTGCTAACACTATTATTTCCGTTTAACTGCTACCTTAGTTCTCTGTCCTGATCCAAATATGGAGAAAGGCTTTTCTCTCCCCCGGAGGTATTTTCCCAGCAGTCCAAGAGCTGAGTCCTGTTAAGTGTTCAGCACTCTCAAGCGCATTCCCATGGGATTTAGCACTTCAGAGGGCTGAGCCCATAAAACCAGACAAGCAAGGACTGATGCCCATTTCCACATGTAATAGGATCGTATTCTAACCTCAAGGTAGTGCAGATGTTTTTGTTTTTGCTTCCTTTCCCCTCTTCTGTTCACATGGCGGATTGATGGGATGGGGCACTGCAAAAGAAATGGGTTTTTATGGTAGCGCAGGAATGCGAGCAATTAGCACACAAGGGAAACATAAGAGTGCTGCCACAATGTGCACATTCAGAGCCTGATCCAAAGCTCCATTTATTCAGTCATGACAGAAATCAGTGTCTAATTTTTCATGCTTTTTCAGAGGTTGTTAAATCTTTCATGGGTACAAATTTTTGGCAAAAACTGTTTAGAAAGATTCTTGCCAAAAAGGTTTATGGTAGAATTTTGTAATGGAAAATAAAATAGGTTTCTAAGCAGGGGTTATTCAAATCTGATGTCATTTTGTATCTTGTACTTTTGTTATTTCTTGCCAATTTTTATTAAAGATTTATTTGTCTCCATGCATTTTGCCCATGAAACCCCCCATTACTGATTGTGGAGGGTTTGGTTCAGGCTGCACCACATGGGAGCCTGAGCAGCAATCAGTCAAAACTAGAACCAGCAGGTTTCACGCTCTTACTATTCAGAGTACACTTATTTATGGAAAGTCAAAATGTGGCCATCCTGTAGGTGAGAAGAATTAAGTGCCTGTGCCCCACGTAAGGCACATGGGAAGTGTTTCCATTTGTGTATTCAGCTGGGCGCAGCCTCTCTGCTGCAGTCCCTGCCAGGCTGGGAGAGCTGCAGAGTTGCTCTGCTCCGTAAGTGCCCTCACCCTGTCTCACCCCGGGAGGGACCGGCAGGGTTGGAGCTGCCGGCCTCAGTAAGATAACACGGAGGTAAATTAAAAGACAGGCTACAGGAGCTGTAATAAGATTTGTTCATCATGTTGTCCTCCATGCAACAAGCAAAAGACCTATGACCCAGCTCCCAGTATTGGACTATACCCCGCCCCATTTGCGGCACCATTTCCTTTCAGGTCTCCTTGGCTTGCCTGTTGGTTTGTTGGGTTTTTTTTTCCTCCCCCATGGCTTTAGCAATACATCTGCAAACAAGCAAGTACAGACTCAGCACAGGCACAGGCAGAGAGTTGTGGCATCTGATTAACAAGGTTTCCCTGAGTAGGCAGAACTCACTAATGAAAATGACCTTAATGAAAGATGTTTGTTTCTAGTGCCACTGCCACAGAGGCTTGAGACCCCAAGGAGGCAGAGGCGCAGCTGCTGTTTATGCATTACAAGAATGTGATCTCGAGAATGAAAGGATTATGTCTTGATGGTGGTTTAGGCCAGTGAGGGAAGAGGTCTGAGCGCTCTGTACGGCTCCTGTTCCCGTTGCGGCATTGGCCCTGGTCTTTGGCGAAATTAAATATTTAGGATCTTTCCATCTTGCTTATTTCCATCTGCTTTTAAATTCCTTTTTATTTTTCTGGGGAAGAGACATCCAGCTGCACCTTTTTTCTCCGGTGTTACAACACCACTAGATGTATAGGGGGACTAAAAGGGACTATTATCCCTCTAGTAACAAAACAATTAAAGAAAACCAGAGCTCTGACAAATATGCAGTGAACTTTGGCACAATACTGCAGCACCGACTGTATAACTCCATTTATCTGGAGGTCCCTGGGAACACCCATAATCTGCAAATAACTGTTAAGAAAATCAGTGGAGCTGGCGGAAGACTTGGAGGAAGCTGCTCTTTGCTTCTCCTGCCCTGGAGAGCAGCAGAGAGAGGATACCAGCTGGTTTTGGCAGGGCTACACTCCAGCGAGCAGGGTGACATTAAAGCACTCTGCTTTGCAAAGCTTCCTGGCATGTTCTGGGGCTGAGGCTTGCAGACCGCAGCCTTTGTATGGTTTAGTCCCAGGGATATAACCGAGCTTCCAGTAATCACTGTATTAAGTTTTCTCCCTGCCTTTCTAAAGCTCTTAGTATTGTGGCAGTGATTTCAACTGGTCAGGGGTAAAATGAAGCCCACATAAGTATGATGCAGCAGAAAGAATTTTGTTCTTTAGCTGTGATGCAGATGCACCAGCTTTGTGTTTAAAAACAGCTTTTGTTGACAAGGTCATCTCGTGTGCCATTCTAACCCAAAGCTGGTTTGAGATCTGACAAGTAAAACTGCCAGTGGGTAAGGATTTTTTTTTTTTTTTTTTGGTAGCAAACATCCGTCTTTATAACTGCATAGGATTAGAAACATCAGTAAATCAGATCTACCTCCTGCCAATTGTGAGCCCTCCTGCAATTTGTTTAACTACTCACCAGCAAGAGAATTGTGAAAGTTGGATTTCATGCGTGCTGACTGCTGAGTATTTACAGCATTTATCCTTAAATTGTGCTTAAAGGAGCATGTAGTTAATTAAAAACCAAGATTCACCATACCTTTAAAACTGCATTTTCTTCCAAGAGACATCTTTCAGTGCACCAATACATTTTTCATTTTAAAGCTGAACACAGTAATTCTCACTAACTTGTTTTAAGGAATAACCTTGCTCATGGCGACAGTAAGGAGTCAAAGGACCAGTACACGCAAGCAGTATTGGTGTGCCAGGTAGTCTGGTGACCTTGCTACTGGCCACGTGATTTATTTCTTTTTTCATGGATTTTATTGTGGTAGCTCTGGAGATCCTATTTATGAGAGGGAACCTCTCCACACCTCTGTGCTCCGTGGGGTGGGAGGGATGTCTGGGCCAGGGTTCCCGCCTGTCCCTTAGGGCACCATGCGGGAGCCCACTGGGGTCTTTGAGCCCGCAGATGGGAGGCCAGGAAAGAAACTGTGCAGCCAGTTCCCCATCTGCTATGTTTCTGATTAAAGCATTAAGTCTCCAGAATCAGTATTTCCCCCACGTTTCATTGTGGCTAGGAAACCCCACAGGTTTCAGTTCCCAAAACCTTTACCCAGTCGTCGCCCCCCGGCCGCAGCAGCAGTGCCCATGCCGTTCTCGTTTCTGCTGTCTCGCTCGTGAGAGAGGAAGGAGCAGGCTGCCGTCGTTGGGGCCCTGCTCACCGGGGGGGCAGCCTCTTACTTCCCTCCTCCTGCCCACAGCCTGAGTCGGTGCTTAGGCAGGTATGTAATTTCTCCTTCCCGTGACCCTTCAGTAGAGTCCTTCTGGGGAATGAACTGTGTGGGCCCAGCCCAGGCTCCGTCTGAAGGCTCCAGCAGCTGTTTGTTCTGCTGTGCTTCTTGTAGGGATGCCACCATTCCCAGGCCTGGGGACCTCAGCTGGGTCCCTTCAGCCCCAGCTGTATCTCAGACGCAGGACCTCATCCTTATGTCCTCCTTACGTCCCTACGCAGTGATGTCTGCCTGGCCGTGGAGCCTGCCCTTCTTGGTGATGCTTCCTGAAGCATCAAAGTTCAGCAAGTTTTACAGTTTATATATAGCCCGTGAAAGCGTGGGGGAAAAAGACGTGCGAAGTGTCTGAAACTGTTTAATTACTTAATTATCAAGCAGTGATTTCGATACAGCTTTCAGTATGAAACAAGCAAAAATTCTGCACTTCTGAATAATGGCAAATGCCGAGCGGGGGCTTGGTTAGCAGCAGAGCCGCGCGCTGCCCTTCCGGATTCCCCTCGGGCTTCTGCCTGCTGCAGTCCCTCTGAAGCGAGGAAACTGGAAAAGCTTGGCCATGGAAAAGACTGCAAGTGGCTTGTAAACAAAAGGATAAGTTTGTTTGGTTTAGAGCTTAGAAATAGCATACAAACCTAATGTTATAGTGTATATATTGAAAAAGCTGTGTTTGTAGGGAAAATGGTTCAAAAAACCAAACATGGCATCACTGTATCTGTTCATTATAGAGCAGTGCCAGGAGCTTATGTAGACAACTATGTAGCGTATAGACCACAGTAAATAGGAATTATATTTGCCCTGTGCTGCTTAGTACGCGGAAGCATTATGAAGGGTTAATGTTGAGCCGTAATAATCTCATTTCAAATATTATTTTGTTGTTAATATTGATATAACGAGTTTTATACAATGTTTCTTTCTGCTTCCTCCCTCTAGTTGCCATTTTTTCCATAGTGGGTTGAGGGTGAGGGAAGAAGAAAAGTTTTAAGGATTTTGTTTGTTTGTTTGTTTAAAGGGTTATTTATTTATGTGTGGAAATTTTTCATATGTAGGCCAGCTACATTATGATTATATTTGTTTTATTTATATGAAATAAATAAGCACAGATATTTCTGAAGGATCAGGTGCAGTGCTTGCTTTGGCACTCAGGTTTGGAAACGTGACTTTATGAGGTAAAATTGTCAAAGCTCTCCTGGAACATAAGTTTGTGACTGCCAGCTAGCCTTAGGCTCTAAAGTAATATCTTTAAAGTAATATATCTCTATATATCTCTATATATCTCTAAAGTAATATATTTATTTATTATTTGAGCAATAATTCTTGTAGTGGTATTAAGTCACTAGCATATCAGTCAGGAAACTGCTTTTGCATTTATTTGCGCTGGTCCTATAAGTTGCTGGTACTACAAGAAGCGATGGCTGGAGCGCTGCCGATCTCAGTAAGTGGTGCACCAGGCTGCCGAGGCTCCTCGGCAGGTCGGCAGGCATTACCATGCCAGGAAAAGTGTCACGTAAGATACCTTTCTCCATTTTGTAAATGCTGAGAAGTCTTGTCTTTTGTGCCTGCGTTTAAGATCTTGTGTTTAGCAAGCTATAGGCAGAGCTGTCTTCTTAAATCCCAAATTTCCCCCACCTTATTTTGGTGTTAGACCATGTTTCTGTGTGTGCTGGGCGCTGAGAAGCTGTGAAAAGCTAATGGATGTCTGATTAGAGATTATATCGTCATGAATTTGTGCCTCCCATCTCATAGGACTCAGACTGACGGCAAGATGATTTGTTGCCCAGAGAGCTTCATGTCATGAATTAGTTAATAAGAGCAATGTGCTAGAAGCTCACTATAGGCTTTAAGGACACATTCAGTAGAATAAATGCACAGGTATTGGCATGCTAAATGAGCAAGGCTTTCATACTGTTTGTGTGACATAAAGCAAACTGTTACATAAAGTTGAAGCTAGCATGTGCTTGTTGCTTGGATTGGTGTGGAAATATGTGTGGGTTTGGCAGAACATAGGCTATATTGCTAATCTTATAACACGTTCTTTAGGGTGAGGAAGCAAAAAACATTCCTGGTGAATCTGTAAGAGAGGAACAGTTTACCGACGAAGAAGGCAACGTCATCACGAGAAAAGTAATCATTAATTACATCACTGCTCTGAGCCTTTGCATTCAAGTAACTTCTTTTAACATACTTTCTCCCTTTAGAATCTAGGAAAAAAAAAAATCGATACTTTTCATGTATTGCTTCCTACAGATCACCCGGAAGGTAGTAAGACGCATTGTTATCCCCCATGAGAGGAAAGTTGGTGAAATGGTAATGGAACGGGGACTACCAGGAAATAACAGTAGACGCGGAGGGTTGTGTTGACTGCTAGAAAGTGCTGCTAAAGGGCTGGAGGTTTGCATTTAACAAGAAGCCTTGGCAAAGTGCGGTGCTTGCGGTTATTGACAAGTTGTGCGTTTGGGTAATGGGGAAGGAGCCCCTCTTTGTGCTGTGTGTGAGCAGGGGCTGTGTCAAGGGGGCCCGGCTGAATTCTGTTGGCACAGAAGCATTAAGGTCTGTTTCTGTGTAACAGGCAGCAGGCTTAAACCAAGGGTTTGCAGCCTGTTTTGTGTCATCAGGATGAGCCATATCTGTGGGTTTGGTTAAGCCCTTGCAGAATTTGTGCCTGACACCCTTATGTGTAGTGTGTTGCTTTTTCACCAGCCGAAAGGAATGAGCTGCAGTCTGGTCCCCACCGGCCTCTCGCTCGCCTGCGTAATACCCCTGTGCTAGTGACTGAGGGTTTGCAGGATTCAGGGGGATGTGAACATACCCAAGCAATGGTATCCTTTACAAGCAAGCACCAGGACAGGATTTTGTCCCTGGCATTTAAAATCGGAAGCCCTTCTGCAGGGCCAGACTGTGCCCAGGTTCAGCACCCCCAAAAAGAAAGCAGGGCAGTGGGAAGGGCAGGCCTGTTGGGCCCCAGCATGCCTCAGCCCCTCTTGCAGGGGGCTCTGGGGGCACGGGCAGGGTGTGCCTTGAGCTGTCCTCCATCCCAGGGAGGCCTCGGGGGAACGGGAAGCCCCTCTGGAGACAAATGGCTCAGGGGACCTCATGCCTTGTTCCCCAGCGCATGGCCTTGGGAGGTCTTTGCTCCAGTAAAGTTGTCATTGGGGTTAATGGAATTTTGTCTGAGTGAAAACAGAATCAGAAACAAACAAAGATAATAAATACTCTATCTGCTGGTAATGAAAAAAAAATAAAAAAGGCGGGGGTTGACAGAAATAGGAGAGTTGAAACAAACATATTTCCATCCCCTCTTTCATAGTCCTTTATCAGGGAAAAAATAAATCCTGCCCAGCAAAGGGGAAACATTTTCAATTTGCTGCACCAGATTAGATTAGTCGGAAACTACAAATAGTTACAAATACATCAATGCAGATCACCCGAGGGGTAAATTCTGCCGATAACCACACACAAACAGATGCCTTTCTCTGATGTGAGTGAGGCTTGTGATTACTGGAGTGTTTATTTTTAGATGATTATTGAGCTACTTTTAATGAGCAAAGATCAACTTTATTTGGGGGTTTGCTGTGTTAAAGACACTGAAACCTGCACTGCTTGTCACTGTCATTGGTTTTACTTCTGCGCTGCTTCAGTGGTGGTTTTTGCTGGCTTTCTTCCTCCTCCCTTTATTCCGTTACTAACCTGCTCACTTTAAAGCACAGACATTGTGAAACATCATAACAGCAGCCATGGCCTATGCCATCAGAAATGTCTGCCAATCCCAGCTGACCCGGGAGGCTGGTTGGGAAAGGTGGTTTTCCTTGACGGTGGCGCTGAGTCCCGCTGCAGTCGATGGCAGGGGCTCTGCCGAGGGCTGCCAGTCAGGCACTCCAGCCCGGGGGTCGTGCTGAAATTGTAGACCTGTGTTTTCTACTTGAAGATGATATTTCAGGCCTGTGCTTTTGCAGCTCAGCAGAGTGGATAAGTAGATTCTGTGTATCTTTGAAATGAAGTGTTAATGTGATTTAACTGCTTTTTACTTATCCTGTTACAGCAAAATGTGGAGCCTGTTTTGGAAGCAGGTTTATAATTACAAGCACTCTCTGCAGACTATGGTAATGTTTATACTTTTCCTTTCAAGCAGGGAGAAGCTTATAAGGTTAAGACAAAGAAAGAAGTCAGACACATGGAGAAGAAAAGTTACTCATGAAAGCTGAAAGCCGACCTCTGAACGGTCAGTGTGATCTGTTTTCTTCCACTGCTAAAGCTTTTTGCCAGCACAGCGCTGCGCAGCACAGGGGCTAGCACCTGGGCTGCGCGATGGCTTGCCTCTGCTACCTTGACATTGCTTTCGAGCTGCAAAGCTGAATAGATGGCCTTTGATCTTGTAAGCAGAAAATGACCTTGAGTTCATGTATAGAAACTGAGCTTTGCTTCTTGGAACATAAAGCAAAGCAATACTGAGGCATGTGTAAGATTTTTGGGAGTTTTACAAAGTCTAGTGCTTGTAATCCACAACACTTTCTACTCCTAAAAGTCAACTTAAACACAAATAGCTAAGGAGCTGCACACAAGTAAATCTACTGGGAGTGAAAGGCTTCTTCCACTGCTGAGGGCAGTTACGCAAGTCAAAGTCCTTGTAAGAGCCAGTGAAGTGTCTCAATATTTGCCAACAAATAATCCTTACCAACTGTTTCTTGTGAATTTTATTGATCCGGCCTTAACGATTGTAACAAAACAGCAGCTGACAGTATAAGGGCTTCTCAAACTAAAACCAAATGCCCAGACTAAGACACTCTTGCCAGGGCTCTGTAACGGCATGCGGGAGCACTGTGAAGCCAGAGGCTGCTTTGTCTCAGTTACGTAGCTATAGTCACACAGCAAATGTGCCTGTAAATACAGGAGGAGCCAGTCTGTGGCTATCAATGCTGGTCAGTCAGTCATGGCTTCAAATGCATATGTTTACCATCTTCATGTCTTTTTTTCTGCTCAGAACTTTTCTTAGCTTTGGTGGGTTTTAGGAATTGGGCAGAGGAAGGGTTTATGAAGTGCAAGTCTGTGTTATCCTTTCCCTATACATCTGGTATAGGATTGACTGTAGGATTTAAGAACAGGATAAACAGGACCTGGAAAACATACTGGATAGTGATGTGGAGGTAAAGGACAGAAGCAGAGTCTCTCCTGAGTCACTAGTCCCTGCTGACTGCTGCAGCGTAAGGTAGCCCCTAAAGCCACCTGGCCGTACGGGCTTTCTGTGCGTCTGAGTAGTGCCATTTGAGACCAGCAGCACTCGGTGTGTGGGATCTAGCTGAGGGCTTTATGGGATCAAGCCCTAAGGAGCGAGCTCTGCGAGGCGACTGGCGTGCTTTCAGCATCTGGTAAGCACCTACTGCGTCCACCTAGCACGACTGCTGAATTCCTGCTTTTATTGAGAGCCCTCCCACATGTGCTAATAGAATAATACCGCTTCACGTGGCTTGCTGCTCAACATACTCATAAAATATTTAATGTTCTCAAAAGGGAGGCAATTCTTTTGACACGCCTTTCTCCTTCATGGAGCTCAAGGATACGGAGGAAAGCAAGCCACAGGGATGGCGCTGCTTGTATGAAATTGTGTACCAGCTTGACTCCTGTGCTTCTCCGCTGTCAATCTGCAGGCGGAAACCAGTGGAAATTTGTGAATTTGAAGGCACTGAAAAGGCAAGATGGGGCATTGAACCCCATAAGCAGCGCAGAGAAAGAGCCTGCCAACATACAAGTGTGATGTAACACACATTAGGGATAAGGGAGAAGCATTTCATTTTAAAATAAAATGGCATTAATAAGGCAGTCCTTGCCTAATGTATGAAACATATTCTGACCTTCAGAAAGCCAGAGTCTGAGTTCCTCAGAACCAGATTTGCTCCCATGACTGCATTTCTCTTGCGATTTCCAGTAGGCAACTCTTCCATGCTAGAGCCCCTGAGGAACTCAGAGAGTCTTCCTTAGATAATAAACCTTTGCTCAGGGGGGAACTTTGTTCTGTAAGATGAATCTCCACGGTCCAAACTTTGAAATTATAAACATGACCAAATATGCATTAACTAAGGGTGAGCCAAAAGTCAAGAGTCTATTGAAAACATTTTATTTGAATGCAGAAGTGGATGTATTTGCAAAGACGGGGGATTCTGATAGAAAACCAGTTTGTTTCTTGATCACAAAAGACAAAAAAAATGTGTTTGGGAGGCAGAGGTGTTGCTTTTCCTTTGAATGTTTGAAAAAAATCACAACGTTAGCTAGATTTTGCTGCAAAAATGTCTTTGTCACCATTGCAAATAAACCCGTTGCGAAATATAGGTTGAGAGGAATAGCCGAGAACTTTTGCATGCAATTCTGCAGGAGGGCACTGTGCAAGCCAGCGTGACTGCTGCAATGTGAACAGGCAGCTTTTTTTCAGCAGGATAGATTTATGACAACCGTAGATGTGGGCAAGGACAGATTGTTTTAGCATAGAAGGAGTGCGCAAGCACTCCTGGGGAATGCACATGGACTTGTGACCTGATTAGTAAACAGGCATGTCCATGCCAGCCTGAATCCCGCAGGCGCTGCGCAAGCCACGCTCCCAAACGGGCTTCCCTGCGCCTGGGTGCTGGGGAGCCCGCAGGTCTTCCAGCTCTTGTTTGCCAGTGCGTTTGTGTTTCTGCTCCCTGCCTCCTTGCTGCAAGACATCGAACGTGCTGTCCTTACGTGCACGGCTGCATGACTGGTTTTGGATGGGCGAGAGAGCAGGAGCTGGACCCCCCGTCTCCTCGGTGCCGCTCACGCGAGCCAGGCAGCAGATGGATGGGGCTGCTCCTCTTCCTCGCTTTGTCCTTCGCCAAGCCTCCTAAAGGCTGGACTCCGCATTCCTGGCTTTCCCTGTCACGTTCCCCGAGCGACTGACTGGCAGAGGTGGATGTGCAAGGAGTGCAGGTTTTCCACTGCTGTGGGGATGCTTGCAAACAATAAACAAAAACGTGCTGCGAAAGCAGCAGCGCTCTCATTCAGGAGGTGATGCTATTTCTTCTGCTATAGAGAGTACCTATTCCTTGTCATCATCGGATCTGATGAGCTGGTGCTTTGTCTGGGGTGATGAAAGGCAGCGTGTTGCAAATGGATGTGTAAGTCAGTTCACGAGCAACATGGACATCTGCAGCTGCATTTTCCCTGCATGCTGAGAGCTCGACCAATGCCATTGCCTACCTAGAAAGTGTGTGATTCATCCTATTGCAGAATTCCATAATGCCAATTAGAACTTTTCTGTTTAGTCAGGGAAGGGCACAAAATTGATTCTAATGAGATACTCTGAAATGATTTGTGCTATCTTTTCTTTCCGTAGGACTGTGTGCTTTTACTGCCAGTATTCTAGAGGGACACTCACGGAAGAAAAATCAACAGGAATTAAACATTCACCTATAAAAGTGTGCGTGTGTTTGCTGCTTCCACACATTAACCGCATGGTTTTTATGCAAAAACAAAAACAAACAAAAAAAAAAAAAACCAAACAAAAAAAATTAATTTAGCATGAGCCAATTTACAGAGCATGGAAATTCACGTTCATTCACAGGATTGGAGGGTGCACAGTTACCGATGCAGTGTATATACAAGATGCCATGCTGTTAACAGCTTCTTTCAAGCAGTTTGATGTCATCTCAAATAAATTCCTGTGGCCAGAGGGGGATGTACGAAGACGAAATGGTTAAACCATGGAAAGACACTAAAATTACTAAAATCCACAACAGCTCGCCTTATTTTTCTTGGACCCAAACTGTCAGGGTATAAAACACTATTTGTTTCTTTTTTAAACATCAATAGTTTTGCTGTAAATAAATAACACTGTATAAATTCTAACAAAATAGAATAAATGTTGATAAGGCACTGCCTTTTCGATCACAAACAGAATATTGCAAATGCATTGAGCAGGCTAGGTGTCTCAAATGGCTGCACCTACAGGGATATTCTGGGTGTATCTTCACAGATTCTTGTATATTAGCAATTATAATGTTTGTATATGCAAAAACGCTAGCTTGATTTTAAAAAAATCTTTAAAATCTGCTGCAAATTTAAATGATTCCCAAAATGAGGAATTCTGTAGTTCTGTGAAAATTTTTCTTCAGAGTACTAATATTTTGATGCATGTGTTTCACCTTATTTTGATTAAATCTTTTCCAGTTTTGCAAACACTATACCGCAACATGAAAAATAAGATTTTATGTGTAAACACAAAGCCCTTCATCTAATATTTGTTGCTGTTGCCAATTTTTCAATGAAATGACCTAAAACCCATAACATATACAGTAGTTGCATTATGGGGAGGGGGGTGCTATCTGTTCTTGCTTTATAACGGGGGTAATGCTTGCAGCTTTAGAAGTGGGTTGGTGCTCTAAGGAGCACAAGTTTGGGATATTTTTAAATGAACTGAAGAGAAATTATTAGCTAATAGACTGGCAGCACGCTGTAAAATTATTACTGTATTGTGTACTGGCTATAAGATGTAGAATCTTTCAGTAAGCCAATCATCTGTAATCATCCTAGCAGTGTAATATTAGGTTGTTAAGGCTGCTGTGTTTTAAAGGGCATTTTTATTTGGGTTTTGGTGAAATACTTTAATTTGTTGATTATATTCATATGGAAACAGCATTCATTGATAATAGCTCTAATTACATATGTATGAAAACAACAAACACTGGATGATCTAGTTGATTATTTAAGCATAAAATAAATTGTGTTAAAACTCTTGGTTAACGTGTATTTGGCAGTGTTCTTGCACCCTATAGACGTGCGGCTTCGCAAGGCCAGCCGTTAACCACCCTGGCTTTGTGCTGCTTTTCCTCTCAGTTTCTTGTGTCTGATCCACCTCCTCGTCTTCCCGGTGTGAGAAGCCATCGCAAAGTTTTGTAGGCAGCACCAGTACACGCTCACTGCTCTGGACCGCAGGCTTCTGCTCGGGTGCAATAAATTTTGTTACTCAGGGTTCAGTTTTACCAGGCTTTCAACACAACATGAAGATGACGTGTTTTACCCCAGTGTGGAACCTGAGGAAGCACCGCTGCTACAGATCCACCTCAGTCTGCTGCTTGTTACCTGCTGACCCACGGAGGCGCCGGTCCTCACCTGGGGTCAGTCGGCAAAGCTCTCCTGACTGCAATGAAAAGCACTTGGCTTCAGGAGAGTGTGACAGGTTGGTTTGTCAGTGTTTCCGAGTGATTAGGGCAGCCAGCTTTTGAAGCAGTGGCAGTAAATGAAGTGGTTTTCATCATTTTAGCGGCCAGTCTGTGTTGCGATGCACGCTTTACCCAGGTCAGGATACCACTGGGACAGGGCTGATGGTTCAGGTCCTTGTGCCAGAGTCTGGAGGGCAAATGCCACTTAGGCCACTGGAGAACAAACACATCTTATTGCAGGTCACAGTCTGACAGCAGCGATCGTTCTCCTGGAGACCTCGCCGTCCAGGTGCCTCTCTCCCGCTCGCAAGTACCCAGATCAGCTGAATGAAGAAGAATGTTTTTAGAAAATGGTATGTGGATATAGATATATATTTAATATTATATGACGATTTTACAGTTGGAAGCAAAGGCTGTGGTGACCCACAAGCAGGAAGGCAGGAGCAGCGCCGTAGAAGAGCCTCGCTTCACCTCTCTGTAACGGCATCCAAAAGGCAGCGTGTCATTTGACTCCTCTCTCTCCTCTGCCTGGTCCCCTGCTAGTGCCTGACGCCGATGAGGAAGAAAGCTGTGATTGTACCTGGAATGGCAGCTCTGGCAGGCAGCAGCTCTCCTTTTGTCGACAGAAAAGTGAGGTTGCCTCTGCAGGTAGCAGAGGTGTGTAGGGGCATCTTGACAGGTCTCCTGCTGCTGGTGGTGATTTATGTGGAACCTTCAAGCTCGGGGAGTTGGTCTTGACTGTGACAGCAGCCGTGAGTAGCTGCTGGCTCACCTCGCGGCTCCCGAGGCTGCTTTTGCAGCAAGGCCCGGCCACGGGTAGCGCTCGGCGCCTGAGCAGGCTGCGACCACGGCAGACGGGCCACCCGGGCCAGCACCTACGTGCCTGAGCAGGGCCGTCCCCCACCGCTGGCAGGTCCCGGTCCTCCAGCTTCTGCTGCGCAGGCCGGCTGTGTCGCTGCTTGCTGCCGCCCGTGAAGCTTTGATACGATGGAGACGGCAAAGGTTGGGACGGGAACTCCGTAGCTAAATTTGCAGAGTTTAAAATTTCACATTAAGTGTTGCACAACCAGGATTTTCTGGGTGTGGGTTTGTTTTGCACTGAGTGTATTGATTCCAACAGTAGCTCAGGATATTTGGGAAAAACGAGGTTGAAGCATAAATGGTCATTTGAGAAGAAAAACAGAAATCTTGCCAGTACTAGCAAACAGTGCAGACAGCCCTGGAGTGAGTGAGGGCTCTACCTCTTAATATGTGCGCTTTTGCCTTTTTTCATATTTTCTCCAGTGAGAACATTCCCCTTACAGGCAAAATTGTAAGTCATGGGACTTTTATTGCATCTATTAAAATAAACTCAATTGCTAAATACAGTGTTCTTTTCATCCTTTGATATTTGTTTTAGCACTACCTAATAATAATGCTGCAGAGTATCCTACCGTACTTTTTCCATTTCTGAAAGAATATCAATTACATTTTATTTGTGGCCGGTAATAGTTTTAATGTCAGAAATTCTAAGAGCTCCTGTAGTGCAGAGCTGACATTAGTGGGATAAATGGCAGTCGCTTGCAGGATTGCAGCACCCTGCTAATTAATGCTAATTTCCTGGGGGGTTGTTTAACGTGGGCTTTGTCTGTAGCGCGCACTGTGCAGGAAATCGAGATGTGCTCTACCGGGGGCTGCTGCAGCCTGGCGTGCGGGGCACACGCCCCCAAAAACCTCTCCATGCCCCCTGTGGGAAGGGGTTTATACCTGGGGCTTCTTTGGGCTCAATCAAGTCAATAAAATTTGATGAAGCTCATTGAGGTCAGTGGTGATTTTTATCACGTAACCTATACAGTGACAGCAAACTCGGCTCGAGCAGCTTGGCCTGGAGGAGATCAGGCGCCGCTGCCCCGGGGCGAGCTGCGGCACTGCACGAGGCCCCGCGCTGTCGGAGGGCTCTGCGGGGGCAGCACCGAGGGCTTTGGGGCAGCCCTCCTGCCCCCGCCAGCCCCCTCCCCAGGAAGGGGCTCGCCTGGCTGAGGCCAGTGCAGGGATCCTGGGCAGGGTATCGGCAAGGAGCTCATTTTTTGTGCTAGCCACCTGCATGACGTATGAAAACGCTTCTGCCGACCCATTGCATCCTCGGCCCTGGGGTCGTGCGCTGGGATTGCTAACGGGCGGCCGGAGGGGGTGGATGCAAACAGGACCTCTGCTTTCAGGGCAGATCCCACCAAACCGGGGCTGGAGGATGAAGAGCTCCTGGCTCAGCCCCCCTCTAACTCCGGAGCAAGCAAGGGAGGGAAAACATGATGATAGTCAGGAGGTAAATAACCTCGTTCCATTGAAAGCGCAGCAGTTTTCCAACGGAGACGCAGACCCTGGGGTAGGGAGGGGGGAGATGGGAAAGTTAGACCCAGCCTGCTATAAAGTGCTTGACATAAAAAATAGTCCATTACTGGGAGAGAAAAAGGTTAGCGAAGGACAGAAAAATGAGCTGCTCAAGAAAAATCTATGTACACACATTTTTCATAACTGCTGATGCTAAAAACAGTATGCTAATTGTGCATGGCTTTATTTATTTGACCCTAAATCCTGGAGGAAGGCGAAGATTTATAGTAAAAGTTTTATTGGTACTTTTCCCATCACGCTAATGTTCAATTATTGAGAGCCATTTGGGCTATAAAACAGCAATGCACAGCGATCCCCTGTTCACCAACTTCCTTGGCAGGCTTCCAGAGGCTGGATACTGTTACGGCACGGCCAGACCGACAGAACCAACCTAGTACGAACTCTGAAAAAAATTCCCTGGGAAAACAAGGATACAGCAGCAAAGCGCCAGAGCTGAAGGTGTGTTAGCTGCTGGGTTGCTCCCGCGCGGCAGAATTTCATAGTCAGATACTCTATCCTGCAGAGACGCTTCTTTTCTGGTACAGGTTTCGGGTTAAATAATTGTTGGTCAGGAAAGCGAAGCAGCATGGCATTATCTGAATTGCTTGTTAGAAAACATGTTTTATCCTCCATCAATAGACACCTTAATCCATGATATTAGCAAATTGGGGGTTTTTCTGCCCGTACAAGTGTCTTTCAAATCAAGGTTTCTCCCCTTCAGCAACCCTCCCGCAATGGTAAAATCTCCACGTATGCACTCAATTTTCCCCTTTGAATATTCCCTTGTATACAGGTCACAATTTTTTTAATGCTGCTTCAATTTGTTTTCCTAGCAATGTTTTCCATTAATTGCATTTTAATGCGACTTTGTCTTTCCTTTTTTTTTTCCCCCTCTATTTCAGTCGGGTACTCTGAGTACTGTACAGAATTTTTCCTGGGGTTAATCAGCTTCAGTTGGTCTTTTTCTCTTCAGTCTATAACTACTGAATATTTTAATAAAATTGTATTGCTATAGAAGGTCTTCCAGCTGATTAATGGACCTCTGGAATTGTATTAAGGATTACATGAAATCTCTGAACATACTTCTTCTAACCCCTCACGCCTAGAAATGTATTTTACACAACTATTTCTACTGTTGATGTAAGTTTATGAAATACTGTTTCTAATGGCCCATTATCTCCTGTAATGATAGTTTCTGTGAATAAATTCCTGCTTTTTGATTGCCGCTTCTCGACTAAGTATCTGCTCTGCTATTCTTACAGCGCCGGTGACATTTTGAGATTCTTTATTTGGACCAACCTGCCCTTGTTCCCTTATAGTTTTGCATTTATTTTTTGTACAATAAAAAAACATCAGGGCAAGAAGGATGGGGCCCTCACGCTGTGGGCGCTGCGGTGGGGACCGGCTGGTTGTGGTGGCCTGCAGTGGGGGACAGGCCCCCGGCAGCGGCGCCCCGAGCAGCCTTGCAGCCGGGCGAAGCCGCCGTGCGCAGCAGCCTCTATCAGCCTTTAAGAGGGGGTTTTGCTAATTGCGCTTATACCACATATTTGTACTTTTTAATTGGTTTGGTTAACATCTTACAGATGTGCAAAGCGTGTGATTTTTTTGGGGGGGTGCTAATTAGGATAAAATTTTCTCTCCCTGTTTAATCTATTAATTTGGAGTAGTTGGCTGTAAGTGTAATTAAATATACGGGCGCTATTTTTTAAGTGACTGAAATGCTGTTATGCCAGGAAGGATGCTGTCTCAGATCTAAACATCAAGGGCCCTTGAGTTTTCCTCCCACTCCCCCACTGACTCAGTGTTTGTCATTGGGCAAGTACCTCAGCTCGCTACCTCCCTTTCTTGCCTTCCAGGGCTGTTGTGCGAATTAATTAGATAATGTTTCAGCACGGCTTTGAACTGGAGAGTGCTACAAAAGTGCCAAGTTATAATTTATTGTTATGAAAGCCGGCGTGTTGGCTGGGAGCGAGACCTCTGATGCAACCCCAGCAGAGAGGGACGGCGAGGCGGCCGGGGGAAAGCCCCCCTCTCTCCTCAAGATCCCTCCTCTCCGTACCCACCGTCTGCAGCACCTTCGCCTGCTCTGGAAATGTCCTGCTGAAGGCAGCCCCAGCAGCCGCGTGCTGTGATCCTGGCGACGCAGCCCCTGGCTCAGCCGACCTGTCCCGGTTGCTGGATTGGGGTGTCACCCGCGCCTCCCAGCCCGTTCTCAGGCTAGTTTCGGTGTCTGAAGGAGCAGCGGCCACGTCCTCTGGAAAATTATAGCGCTCCAAATCAGCAAAGCACTTAAGATTAACATTGATAGGTCTGAAGAGTGGCTTAAGGTTAAGCACGCTGTGGAGCTTGCTGGGTAAGATTAACGCGGAGCAGATGTGTGTTTTGCTGATGCAGGTTTTCAAAATATTTAGGCCTTGATTCAACAAGACACTCAAACGTGAGCAGTCCCACTGAAGGCAATGGAAATAACTGGCTGATCAAAGACAAGGAGCTGGATGAAGAAAGAACATTGAGTTACAAACCTGTTTGTTTAGAAATGAGTTTGCTTTGAGGAGCACGTGTGCGTGCGGACAGAGGCGACAGAAGAAACCGGCTTGCCTGCCGTCACCAGCGCTGCGGAGTGCGCACACGAAATAACGCTTCCTCACAAGCTGGCTATGTTCAGCTGGCTTCCCAAGTACCAGCAGACCTATTTAAAAGCCGTTCTATCAAATTGTAACAACCTGTCCAAAACAGTGCTTGTTATTTGTCAAATCCTATTTTAATCCCTTGGGTTTTTCATCCCAAAGCCTGTGCTGGCAGAGCGGCTCAGCCCGGGCGCTGCTGTGGGGCAGAGGAGCTGGCGGCCGCCCCAGGCGGTGGGGCTTGTCTGCCCCTGCAGACCCAGGGGTTGCTGTGGGGGCATTTTAGGACAGCACTGAAAAGCTCTCACGAGACCTCATGGACATCATCTAGCTGGTCTGCAGAGCCCCATGCAGCTATAGCAGCATCTCTTGATGCCCGTGCTCTTGTGTTCTGAGAGAAATCCTGCCCTAATGAAGCCCAGGGATGGGAAATCCAGCTGGGGGGCTGCAGCTGCCCGGGGTGGTGCCGAGGGTCGCTGGTGCTGCTGGCCTTACTACGTTTTAATGGCATCACGGGGCTCGGGACAGAGGTGACGGGATGCAGGAGTACGGCTCGGTTTCCGCAGGGCCGGGCGGGGGGTGCAGGACCTTTTCCAGCCTTAAAAGCCCCGAGCCGACGCACCCCGATGGCACCGAGGCAGAGCTGCGGGGCTGCGCCAGCGCTGGGTGGGGACCCCCGTTCCCACCCCCCCCCACGTCGAGCTCTGTTTGCGTGGCAGCGTAACGTGCTGGGGTCAGACACGCGGACAGGCATCGCAGAAAATAGTACCCATGTCTGAAAACTATCAACGGCCCTTTTACTGCCTTTCTTGTGATTAAGAGGCCAAAAATAAAATGACCTGCACTTATATTCCCAGGCAGGCAAAAAGAATAATTACTTTACAGAGATGGAATTCCTTCATATATTATAGCCATTAAAAAGAGTAAAATTTGAAATTTACTGTGGCACGGAACAAAAAGGTAGTGCAGTTAGAGATAATGAAATCCTTACTTGCCATTAACGGAAAAATTACTGTTGTTAAAAGACCCCTTCATAAATAATTGAGAAACCAATTATACAGTCTTGGTGACTAATTTCCAGGAGCAATACGGCCCACATTATGCCATATAATGAACGGCTCCGTTATATCTCACTACAACTTGTGCCTTTATTCAGCTGCTCCACAAAGAAATAATGAGAAAAAAAAGAAACTAATGCACATAGTATATCAGAAAATACATTGTCTGAAATGAGAGGTGGGCATTAATATATCTTAATTTAAAGCGGTTTTACAGCAGTACAGAGGCCTGAATTAACGTGTCACTTTGTCTGTGCGCCATGAAGGGGAGTGGGAGCGGGGGGCCGGGGCTGGGCCCGCCGCCACACTCGCCTCGCCTCGGCGGGGTGGGGGGACCCTCGCCCCGTCTGCCCGCAGTGCCCGAAACCGGGGGGCTACTAGCTGCTCCCTGAGTGCTGAGGTGAAGGGGTCCCCAGAGCCGGGAGGTTCAGCTCTCCCGCCCCACGCACTCCCTGCGCTCACTGGGCAGCGACGCCTGGTCCGGATGTTATTTTGTGTATAAAAATATAAAAAAAATATTATTTTTTTTTAAAAAAAAGGTTTTCAGTTGTTTGACTTGGGTGTAAACGAACCCCCGGGGCTCCAGCACGGTGCTGCTGGGTGAGCCCCGGGGTTTCTGACAGGGGTGACGGGTTTGAGCGACGAGCGGGTTTTCCCATACTCTGAGGTAAAAAATCCAGGGGCTGCGTGCAAGCTGTTTGCCACGGGTAATTTCGTGCTCAAACAAAGCCTTCCACGCGGGACCCGCGCCACCGGGGGCGTTTGACCCGGCGCCACAGCAGAATAAAGCGATATTTTTCACGCCGCTGAGGCGAAGCCCGGCGCGGTCCCCGGCTGGCGGGGGCGCCGGCGCGGGCCGGCAGGCGGCGCTGTGGACGGGCGGCGCGTGCGGGCGGCCCCTCTTGGCGCGCGGGGAGGCCGCGGCGCCGGCGCGCGGCGGGCACCGCCCCCTGCTCGCCTGGCGGCGCGGCGGCGGCGGGCGGGAGCGGCGGCGGCGATGGCGGACAGCGCCAGCGAGAGCGACACGGACGGCGCCGGCGGCAGCGGCGGGGGCGGCGGCCCGGCGGGGCCGCTGACGGCGGGCGGCCCGGCGGCGGGGCCCGGCTCGGGGGTGGCGGGCGGCGGCTCGGGGGGCAAGGCGGGCGGGATCGTGATCTCGCCGTTCCGGCTGGAGGAGCTGACGAACCGCCTGGCCTCGCTGCAGCAGGAGAACAAGGTGCTGAAGATCGAGCTGGAGACCTACAAGCTCAAGTGCAAGGCGCTGCAGGAGGAGAACCGCGACCTGCGCAAAGCCAGCGTCACCATCGTGAGTGCGGGCGGCGCCGCGCCGGGCCCCGCGGCGGGCGGGCGGGCGGGCGGGTGCGTGCGTGTGTGTGAGGGGGGGTTGCCCCACCGCGGGGGTGTCCGCGCAGGGCGGGCCCGGCCGCCGCCGCCCTCCCCTCAGCCCTGCCCCGGCCGCGGCCTTCCCGCCCCGCCGGGCGCCCCCCCTTCCCTCCCCCTGGGGGCGGCGGTTGAGGCGAGTTTACCTCAGGCGGGCCCGGCTGTCACCGCGGCCCGTCCGGGGGGGGGGCAGGTGGGGGTCACCCCGCGCCCTTCGCGCCGTCCCCCAGCCCTCAGCGAGGACGAGAGTGCTTGCGGGACCTGGTGAGAGGGAAACCGGCGAGGAACCGAGGTGGTTCCCCCGCCGCCCCAGAGCCGCGTGGCCGGCCCGGCGCTCCGCGGGGAGGCGGCCCCGCCGCCCCTGCCCCTGCGCCCGGCTGGCCGAGCGGCGAGGGCTCGGGGAGGGGCGGCTCGGCAGGGCTTTGAGGTGAGGAGCAGTAGGGGCCGTGCAGGGGAAGGGCGATGCTGGATGTTCCCTGAAGTTTCTCAAAGTAGAGATTTTCTTCGGGTATAAGTAATCCGCGGAGATTACGGATTATCTCCTCAGCCGTCACCCCTTCAGCCACTGTGCAGAAACAGTGAGTTGCAGGATAGTGTCTTAGTCACGAAGAAGTGTTTGATTTATTTGTACTGTTTTGTTAGCTGTGGTATTTCAAGAGGTTATTTAAAAACTCATTTAAAATAAACCCCTTAAAAACAATGCAAGTAACACACACCACTCTGTCCCGGGAAGAGCTCAGCTACTGGTTTATGAGCACTGAGAGGATAACTTGGAATTTAACATCATTTTATAGGATGCTGTTAGGCATCAATCCTCAGTAAAGTACATATGAAAAGGCAATAAATATGACATTGGTTTTTTCTCTATGAGTTGGGAGTTTAGGAGTTTAGATTAGGGTTTTTTTTGCTAATTCAGTGATTGGAGTGATCATTTAGGCATTGTAGTGATCATGGCCTGCGTGCAAGCGAAGTAGGTAACATGTTAAAGACTGATTAAAGGTAACCCTGATACTTGTATATGCTGTCATGTACATCCTTGCCAGTGCAGATAGAGATGCCTTGAAAGAGACCGATCCCACCTGCATGTGCTCGTTCTCTTCTCATCTGATTTTTCACAGGGGTTGCTTTATTGCAAGCATAATGGCTATTTTATTGATAATCATTTTTTTCATTGTCGATGTATCTAGCAAAGAAATGGAGCTCGTCTAGGCAAACCTCTCATCTGTTCCCAGTTGTAAGCATTCAGTGTCTAGCAGGATGTGGGCCGGAAGAGTGCATGAAATACAATACAGAAGTAATTTATTCAAGGATGACAAATATAGTGCTAGTCAGGGAAACGTGTGCTTTGTTAATACTTTACAAGAAGAGAATGTGTCTCAATTAGGTAGCAGCGGAGTGCCTTCTAATGTTGAAAGGGGCTAAGACATCTTGTCAGTCAGACATTTTCTCTTTGCCTGTTAGAAAGGCACAGCATCTTTCTGAGCCCCTGGTAGGTGTGTTGTTTGTAAACAACTTGAAAAAATGTTTGTGTGCATTAAAGTTCTTTAGGTGCTGTCTCTAGGGACTGATTATCTCATAGTTTCATCAGATTTTAGTTTACAAAAAGGAAGTATTTTTCTTATATCTCAAACTCAGTGTCTATGTTTTTGACATCTTGGATAAAGAGAGAAAAGGTGTTAGGCTTTTATAGCAACCTGTAGGCTGTCTGGAAAACTGGCATCTTTAGCAGACACTCTGGTATGCTAAACTGTGTGCACGACAGAGTAAACCACTTCTAATTCAGCAAGCGGCGAATTAATGAATGCAAAACATAACTTTTTTTCAGGCCACCGAGACTTTGTGCTGTGGTTTACATAGTCCGTAATGTAAACACATTTGCAGTCAAAATACTTTGTTGTGTTGCTCTAGTATACAAGTGACTGGAGATGAACTTTGTTGGAACGTTGAAATGTGTGCCATTTGCATGTAAATGTAATTAAATAGAAGCTTTCTGATTTTCTCTATTGTGATTCTAAACCTTCGTCAATTTACTCCTCCACCAGCCAG
Source organism: Phoenicopterus ruber ruber (assembly GCA_009819775.1). Classification (NCBI taxonomy): domain Eukaryota; kingdom Metazoa; phylum Chordata; class Aves; order Phoenicopteriformes; family Phoenicopteridae; genus Phoenicopterus; species Phoenicopterus ruber. The sequence goes on from CM020221.1 coordinate 8,048,042, forward strand.
CTCAAGCTCCTCGCCGTGTTGCTGTGCTGGCAGACGGGCGCCACGTACCAGTTTCCTGTTGTAGACATTGTAATGTCACGAATCAGCTTTGATTTTTATCAGGGGTTGAGGATGAGCTGTGAAGCGCAAACGGAACTGACAGGTAGCCAAAATAGCAGGTGAAATGAAACCTGTGTGCTGTAGGTGAAGGTGACTCCTTGAACCATGCGGCTCTTCATCTGCGAGCCTTTTGCTGTCCCGTCATTTGAACTCTGTTGTGCGAGCGCTGCAGAACCTCTTCACTTTCTTTGGCTCCTGCAATTGTCTTGAATGGTTTTGAATATTTTCCCTTTAAGGTTTACCAAGTAGAAAGCAGTCGTCTTCCTCCTTCCTCTTGTGTTCATGCTGGTGTAAGTGTTAATATGACATCTTTGTGTGTGTGTGTGTGCGCGCGTAGTATTATTGGTGTCAGTGTGGATATGTACAGTTTGGGAATTATTTAATAGCTCGCTGCATAGGATCCTGTTGTATTTTGTAGTTAACCCTTGTGTCATAGGGTCGAAAATAAGCGCTAGGTGTAGGAGACCTATGTTAAGTAGTTGCACTTGGAAAACTGACTGAGAAAAGGTGTTGACTTGGCAGGCTTGCACGCTCGCTAATTTCATGTGAACTCTCATCTAAAACATGTAAAAACAGATGCTGCTTTAATACTGAAATCTGTAAAACTAGCTTGAACTAAGTGTACGTCCAAAAAGGTGTGCGAACTCCTTCCAGTAGCCTGAAATTCAAATGAAATTATGCTGTTGCTCATGTGCAAGACTGTAAAATTAAGTAAATATACGAGATAACTTTATCTCACCTGCTATTATTGGTAACAAGCTGGGGGGGGGGCAAGGCGGGGAGAGAGCTAGGTAAATTTGATGTGCTATCTAGCAGTGCAAGAGCATTACGTTACAAGATGAGAAGTTTCAGATCAAGTATTAGGAAATAACTGAGATCACTTGACCCATTTGCAGAGAGTTCATTTGTATGTATTTAGCAATTTTTAATTGTATGATCTCATGGTATGTTTCTGCAAGATCTTTTTTAGGAAACAGAAAGGATGGTGCCTAGGTTGGGAAAAATCACACACCTGAAGATCTAAGATCCAAGACCTATTTGTAATGTTAAGTAGTTAGTTTTGGTTATAGTGCTTTGTTACCAGAAGTGGATTCCATGTGTGAACTTCCTGAAATTTTTGGTGAAAAATGTCTACCAAGGAAATGTCATATTTAGTGGACTAAGTCTGGGACAGCACGACTTCCATAGTTAAAATTTGAGCACATTCAAAACCGATAGTTGGTGGTGGGGTGACTGCTTTTCAAAAGATTGAATTGTGTGTGACAAAAGCTAAAATACTTCAGCTGGGTGTAGGTATGTCTTGGTCAGGAAGTTTCTTCTGAAGCTGGTAGAATTTGGATTTCTAACTTATTTTTTTTCTGCTTTTCAGTGTTTGATGTAACAAAGTCATCCTATTTCAGTGAAAGCCATGTAACCTTTAGCTGATACTGAAGAATTTTGGTTTTCTTTGTTATTGTTTTGAACTGACAGGCCTCGTACAAATGGAGTGCTTTTAATAACAAAAAGAGTTTTAGTCCCTGATTGCTACAGGTACATACATGCTTACTCTTGGATGGTAGATTCAGTAATTTAACTCGTGTAAATTGGCCTGCTGTAGTCAGGCATCTTCTGTAGTGTTAGAAAAATAAAGTATAATAAGCCTTATTCTGTTATTTATTTTTTTTAACTGAGATGAAGGTAGTGTATTTGAGAAGCCTTAATTTAAAAATGTTCCTGCTCCAGAATGCTTGATGTAGCAGTTTTAATGCTTTGTAACATAGATTTTACAAGAACAGCTTCTCAGGTTTTTTTCCCCACAGTTTGCTTTGTAGGGAAGGGAATTATTTTAGAAATCCCGATCCCCAACAGGATCATCAATTCCGATGGGACAGTCTGATCCAAAACGCTAATGGCATCAGTAACCCTTTGGTGCTGTCTTTTGTGGGCTTGCCGTGAGTTATCACTGTCTGGTAGCGGGCGCCACAGCGCTTGCTGGCAAGGGACGTCGGGACGTGGGGCTGCTGTGGGTTGCCAGCGGCAGTATTTTACTGCGAGACCTCTGCTACCCTGGTCTCCGTAGCTAAACCTGCGCCTCTTGCACCGTGGCTCTCGGCTTGACTGTTTTTATTCCCTGAGCAGAGGGCAGTTGCATCTCCTGGCTTCTCAGTCTCCTCTGTGTTTCTGTGGAGCAATGCGAACAGCCTCCCACCAGTTGGGAGAAACAATGGAAGAAAAAGGCTTACTCAGCTCCGATTTCCTTGCCCCTACTCACAAATCCTGAAGAAATTTGTTGCTTCCGATAACAGCCATCTCCCAAAAACAAACAGGCTTTCTGGGACCCGCAGATTGGAAAAATCCTGTGTGGTATCATAGACTTGTTACGGTTTTCTCAATAAACAACCAGATTTAGATGCTGGAAATAAGTAGGATTTTAGCATTTTGTTCTCAAGGAAGTGTGCGGTGGGATTTGTGTGTGTGTGTGTGTGCATGAGATCTGCTGTCGTGGGTCGGCCTGGAAAATGTCAGCCTGCATAGATAGTTTGGGGAAAGTGATAGTTTGGCGTGTGCTACGCTGTCGAAAATCGCCTGCAAAAATGCTTTTTAACAGTTTCTTTCTTTCCTGGAGTTTTCACCAGAATTTCAAAGCAGAACACCTGTTTCAGTACAGAATATGTCTATTAATAGTAGAAGAAAGGGCAGGATAGGCTAACTGAATCGAAACATGAACCTTTAAAAGGTGCTCACTTAAGGGTGGGGGGATGAATGAAAGAAATCAATTAGTAGCAGTTAGAGGTAAAAACCAAACCAAGAGAGCAAAGAGATTAATATCTTAAGAGGTAGCTGTAAGTCTGTTATTTACTCTTTATTTTAAAGTAGGTCTTGCTTGTGTGAAAGAGGCTGACTTGCCATTTTGTGATGTCTTCTGTAGGTGTAAGAAACCTGCTTGGGGCTTTTGTATCCAGCTGTGTAATTTGTAACTCTGATTTGTAGCTGGACTAAACTAAAAGTCTAACTCAAAAATAAGTTATTTTAGAAATGCTTTGCTTACCTGCTTTTTTTGAGTAAAGGCAACATTGTTGCTAAGATTAGCAAATTCATGCACAATGAAACTCCATCCAAAATTTTTCAGGAAGAGCAGCCACATCAGAAATGAGTGTCTTGTATTTGAATTTTACGTTTGCCTCAGATTCTTAAGAAGTTTCTATTGAGCTTCTACAAAATGTCTGTAAAGGAAAAAGGAAGCTTAGTAATGCACTTCAGTGTTAACTGTTTTGGCCCTTAGGTTAACATGGTAAAAGCAACGCTACTTGCTGTGCACCTGGTGAACTAATCGTAGAAAAGTATATTATCGTCTGCTTCCATTTGGTAGTTACGCACAGCCACTAGCATATTGAATTCCCAGGGAAAAACATTGTCGATGCGGTGGTAACAGCACATTACCATTTGTCTGTGTTGTAGGCCTTCTTCAATGCTGGTTAAAAAACAAACACAAAAAAAACCCCAGAGGAAAACTGGTAATGTTTCTGTCCTCTGTAGAACTTGATTCATGTAGTTAATAAACGAGAATGCTTGAACACAGGTGCTTGTACTTTCAGGGAGTTTGAGGCTTCAGAGGGTTACTAAATCATCTGCTTTGATTTGGATGACATCTTCCTATTTTTCTGAGTTGTTCCTGCACTGAATCTTGTAACTTACCTTGAAATGTGTCTTTGGGAAGGGTATCCAGTTTTAATTTGAAGACTCACAGAGGTGAAGAACCATCGTGCTTGGGAAGGCTCTGGTGTTCTGCCTTCTTCCTGTTGGCTTCGTCAAGGCTGAGCCATCGGTTCCTGCTGTGCTTTTGGCTAGGTTAACGAGTCTTCTGGATCCTCTGCTCTCTCCTTATGAAGATAGAGACTGTAACAGGCATCTTCTAGTTTACTTTGACAAACTGAACTAAGCTCTCAGGCTCTGAAATGCTGGAAATCTAATGTGCTGGATCAAAAATGCTGTGGGTATATGATGCACTGATCTAGTCTAAACACACTTTCCTCCTTCAAATTTGCACAAGTGTTTCTGATAGCTTAATTGGAACTGGCAGGCTTTTTTTTTTTTTTTTTTTTTTTTTTTTTAGATCCAGTATCATCAGTTGTCTTCTGTGAGCTTACTGTTGTGTGCTCTGGCTAATTTGGCAGAAATGCAGTAGCACACCTGTGCCTCTTCCAGGTCTGATGTGTACTGCTGGGTTGTCCAGTAGCACTTGATTTGGTGCTGATAATTGTGGAGCCATAGTCTCAGGAAGGGTGTTTTCCCCATTTCTGGGGTTTTTTGAGGCTCTCTGCTGTAACACTTCTGTTTTTCTTTACAAAGAGGTACCAACCCCTTAAGTTTCTTTCCCCTTCCTGTGTCAATTTCACCGATGCTATGTACAGAAGTGAAAGTGAGCTGTCTCTCTGTTGGACCTTGGGTAGCAGTCTGTATTGTAGCTTCATGTGTGAAGCTAATACGGAGTTGTTGTTCGTTCCTTCTCTCCGTGTCCATTCTCTGAGAGAAACCTTTAGTTTGTGAGGTTGATCCTTTTTTCAGAAGCACAGCTTTAGTAGAACTCACCTTGCTTCAAATGAAACAAAACATGAAGGTGTCTGTCATCTTATTATTTTTTACAGTCTTGCTAATCTCAGTCTCCCAGAGTTTATCAGAACTGACTTACTGAGTAATAATGCACAGTGAATATTTTGAACAATATCATGCTTAGTACATGTTGGTGTGAAATTTCTAATGAAATTTCCCACTAACAAGTATTTTTGAGGTCAGTAAGCCACTTTGGAAATCCCGCTATTTGCTTCATTATTTTATAGCCATTTTTAAATAATGTATGGCATGTATTACTAAATCAAAAAGTCATATGGGTGCCATATACGCATCCTACACCTTTGCGGTTATCTTTATTACAAATAGCCTTAGCTGAAAGATGAATTTATCTGCCACAGCTTGTTCTCTATAAAACCATGCTGAATGACCCTTTTTATGTTTCTGTCCTTTATATAGTAAATTAATTTCCAGTATGGCCATTGGGTTGATATCAAACTCTGATAACCATCTATGTCTTGCTTGCCGTTAAATATTACACAACAGCTCTACTTTTTTTACCTGTTACTTTATTGATGTTCCCGTGTTTAATAATGGTGGAATGTCTTCAGTCAGTAGGAATACTGGTCTCTTGCTCTAAATTACGTTGGGGATGGAAGTGAAATAAGAACAGGGATTTTAGAGTACATTTAGGAATTTTTAATAGTGCAAAGTTCCTGGTGTTTCTGTGGGCTTCCTATTCTGCATAGAAGGTAATTTTGCTTTTCTCTTAAGTGAACTTTCTCATTGAGGTTGTATCTCAAATTGTGTGTCAGAACTGGTTTATAGTCAGCTTTTATTTTAAGAACGCTGTTTAGTGTTGAGTTTGAACATTTACTGAGACTAATGGCCATTCTTTCTTAGTGTATCTCCAGTGAATTTAAAAAATTTTGAAGGAGATTTTTATTTTTTTCTGCATTATACACCTAACAGGTGTGCTTTGACTGAAGAAAAAATTATTAATGCGTGCTACTGCTGTATATCTGCTAGAATTCTTTAATTTTTTTTTTTTTTCACTAATACAGTACAGGGCGCTCACCCAAATGAGTATTCCCAATATCAAGAGTTTTGCATCGTTCACAACTGCTGATTCAGATGGTAGAGTAAAATGTTGAGTATTTTTAGAGGTTCTAATGCTATTGCTAATCCCAGTATTGCAAAGCTAGTACAGACAAGACTTCAGAATAATTTTTAAATCCTGGAAGTTCTGTACTTCATTTTAGTTGTGGTTTTGACTGTAATGGAGTTTGAATTTTATTGCTGATTTCAAAGGATGAAGGAAAGTTGTTTGGTTTTTTTTTTTTTTTCTTCCCCAGAGTAGGTGCGTAATCTGTGGTTTTCTTGCACTTGTTAATTCCATTTACTTGTCCTCATTGCTTGTTCCTCCTACTGCTGGTACGGACTTCACTTAATATTGAAGTTGTTGTTTTCAAAGTGCTTAGTTTTAAGTGTTGATGTACACGGGGTATATCTTCATCTATAGACTGTCAGTGCTAAAGCTCCTTGTAGTAAATGAGAAAATAATACTGGTGTGTGGCACACAGCTGTGGTGAGCAAGCTTACGCATCTACTAGAGTGTGCTGGTTTTGGCTGGGGTAGAGTTAATTTTCTTCACAGTAGCTGGTATGGGGCTACGTTTTGGATTTGTGTGGGAAACAGCGTTGATAATTCAGGGATGTTTTCATCACTGCTGAGCAGGGCTGACACAGAGTCAAGGCCTTTTCTGCCTCTCACCCCACCCCACCAGCGAGGAGGCTGGGGGGGCACAAGGGGTTGGGAGGGGACACAGCTGGGACAGCTGCCCCCAACTGACCAAAGGGATGTTCCATCCCATATGGCGTCGTGCTCAGCATAGAAAGCTGGGGGAAGAAGGAGGAAGGGGAGGGACGTTCGGAGTGATGGCGTTTTGTCTTCCCAAGTAACCATTACACATAAATGGAGCCCTGCTTTCCTGGGGATGGCTGAACACCTGCCTGCCCATGGAAAGTAGTGAATTAATGCCTTGTTTTGCTTTGCTTGTGTGTGCGGCTTTTGCTTTCCCTATTAAACTGTCTTTATCTCAACCCATGATTCTTCTCACTTTTACCCTTCTGATTCTCTCCCCCATCCCACCAGGGGAGAGTGAGCGAGCGGCTGCATGGGGCTTAGTCACTGGCTGGGGTTAAACCACAACATAGAGACTTCAACAAAAGGTTTTGTTTTCATGCTGCACCTTGTAAGGCGTGCTTGGGTGGGATTTCAGGTGGGGACTAGAATGACCAGAAAGCGCTTGGACCGTGACTCCACGGTGGCTGGAGATGAGGCTGGTCAGACAGCTGGATCTATGGGGTGCTGCAGAAGGATGGAGTGCAGGTTTCTCACAAACAGATCTTGAAATGTGATTGGAATGAAGAAACAAGACAGGGCACCTCCAAAGGAGTGAAAACTGTCAGCAGTAGATATCTGATGTATTTCAGCATAGCCTGGTAAAAGCAGTGAGAGAAACAGTTGCTTTACTGCTCTTTTTTGGGCTAGGGACTACAAGGAAGTTGCTGAATTTAGCAGGAGAGCAGGAGGTGAATCCTTTCTGTCTTTCTCTTAAAGAAAAAAAAAAAGCTGAAGCAGGAGAATAATAGAGACAAAATGCACAAATTGAATTATGCACAGGATTTGGGATCTAAACAGAATGAATGGAAAAGAGACAAAGACATATTCTAGAAGAGAGGGAAAAATACAATATAAAGCAAGTTCCCATGGATCTGTAACAGAAAACATTCCTGTGACTTCTTGCTTCCAGTGCAGCAGCCTGGGGACGTCCAGAAGAAAACATCTCAAGTAACGCTTCTTCAGTCAAGTCCTTCTGTCTGACTGAAGAGGTGTCTTAGTTTTATTTGGGTGGACCATTATTGTCCCATTTCAATGTATGGGATGAAAGAATGAAGTAAAAATGAAGGCAAGACCTTTGAGGTGAACTATTCCACAGTAAAAAGGCAAGTGTCTAAGTAGGAAGCTCCAAAGCACAAATTACAGATGTGCAGGTTTCACATCTCTCTCTGTGGGATGCAAGGACTTCTTGATGAAAGCTAAAGCAAAATGTTTACAGAAACATTGAAGCAATTTTTAATCCTGATGCTTGAGTTTGTAATTTTTTCAACTTTTCAGTTAAAATGCAGACATTGTAGGCTAATTGTTGCCTATAGGGACAGCTCCTGAGAGTCCTCTATCCCTTCATGTCTTCCATTGCAGCAATTTTGTTCCTGGAAGAGAGGGTGTTCCCTCAGCTCATCAGCTGATACTCTAATTGATGGAGAAACTCTTAGGAAAAGGCCTTTTCTTCCCCTCTCAACTCTGAATTTGACTTTGTTTGAAATTTCATCTTCTGTGCGTTAATATTGCGTGCGATCTGTTTTTCAGTTTGGAGTAGGCTTAGTGAGGTAGATGAGTATCTCTTCGTCTGTGCTGTAGATTGAAACAGCCTAGCAGTGTTTCAGCTATCTATAAAGTTTCCTCAGATGTTTTAGTTCTTTAAACTGCCTAAAAATGTGATGTTTCTGCTTATTACAGTAAAGCTAAGGTCTCTTTAGTTCCTTTATTGTTGTTGATGCTGATCATATTTAAAACTCCTACCACATATATAAATAATTCCCACAATGATACACTTTGGTCCTGAATAAAAGTGTAAATGTTTTTTAAGAAGTCAGACATGATAAAACCCAACAATGTTTAATGGGCTGTAGTAAGAAGTTCTGCTTCTTTCTGTGCCTTAGAGTTTAATTTCTATTTTCAACAGAGGATGTTGGAAGGTTTTTGAGGTTTTTTTTGTAATGATGGGATTTCCACTTTGTTTCCCTTCACTTTCAAATAAACAGCAAAAGCAGTTACTATGAATTTTGCAAAATGTAGGGCTTTTTAATCACCGTTTTTCCAGGAGCTTTAAACAGTATGTGTTTTTCACATCTGTTAAAAAAGAATAGTAGAAACCTTGTCCTGGCTAGTGTTGCCAGGAATTGATTCATTAGGCAAAAACCCTGTCCTCACAGACCCTGAAATCCTGGTTGGATCAAGAGGACGGACACCTCCAGAGTCCTTTTCTGAGAGTAAATTTAACCTGAGATGTAGATCTGCAAAAAACCTCATTTTCTCTGAAAATTGAGACACGTAACTGGAAGTTCTTGCTCCGTGGGTGGAAAGGTAGGTAGGCATTTCCTAAAAATTTCTGTTAGACCTACTTCTCCATTCTGTATGGGGTGAACATTCAAAGATGATTGTATTTCCCCCACATCCTGCAACCTCTGTTTATAGAGATCAGAGACAGAGGGCACAGAGCAAAGAATGTGTTTTTTCATATTCCTTGTCATATTTTCATACACTAAATTGATAGGTTTGTTTCTTGTCTTGAAAGCCTGAAAAGATACTGCTCTTCAGAATACTGTGGCATGTACCCTAAGATGTCCCAACTGTAGAGAAGGAAAAACCAAAATATTGTTCCACTCACTGACTGCTAGGAAGGATAAGTAGAAACACTTGTTTGCTGTGATGGAGTTAGAGCTAACGTGTCTTAACAGTGGGATGTACAGTGTGGTATTTACTTCATGAACGTGTTGGTTTGGAACCCAGTCTGATTATAATCAGTAACAAGCTTTGTCTCCAGCACTTGTGGGTCACTGAGAAGGTGTTTCTCTAGAAAGCCAATGTGTGCAAGAGGAAATTAGGGGAGATTTTAAAAGGAGCATTCTTAAGAGGTTAGTTACGTTGAGCGACTAGTGACACCTTGCTAGTGTGGGGAAAAACATTGCTGTCCCTAATGATTATCTAAGTTGTAGTTAAACTAGTCATTTAAAACAAACCAACAAAAACCCAACCAAAAAAACCCCGTTTTTTAAGAAAGTGAGTCAAGAAATTACATGGTGAGCATCTCATGCTATAGTTTGGAAACCCCAGAACTGAATTTTAAATGGTAGCCCCCCTCCCTAGTTTTAATAAATTTAAAGGAAGGCAGGTTAATCGATGTAGATATACCACAGGTTATACACACCTGAAAGGAGGATCTACAAGTGCTGAAGGCCACTTGGATCTAGAAGAGAAGGATGATGAGCACACAGGCTGTTTGATACCAGGACCCGGTCTAAAGTGAGGACACTTGTGGTCTTCTGCCGGGGAACAGGGAGGGTTGCTGATACCTGTGGCATGCCGGTAGCACCGCGTGGGGGGTGCGATGCAGCAGTGGTCTGACACCTTCTGCCTGGAAAAGCTGGGTATAACAGAATTGTTTTTTGATTATGTGCTCTGATGAAGAAAAACAAGTGTTTCGTATTTGTGTACTTAAAATGATTTACCTGAGCAACGTAAAGTGAAGTAGGATTTTCATTAAGATTATTGGGGGGGGTAACTATTAAATCTCTGCCCCCTGCTTTTGTTTGTGCTCTTTTGCCTTTGAATAGAGAAACAATTGTGACAGCAAAGCTACTTTTAACAATAGTTTGCTGAGGTTGCGTTCTGAGCAGAAGTTTGTTATTTTAAAACAGCTCAGTGCCTGTTAGCACCTACATACATACCTCTGTGAACAGAAGTTGTGTAGTAAATTAGTCACCTGGTAGTCTATTCTTCTGCTGAATCTTTTGCTTTTCCTGCTCTGGAACTTTGGGAGTGTGCAATATTGAGTTTGCTAATTGGTCAGTCCAGCAAAGTGTGTATTATAGTTAATGTGTGGGTACATCAAAGATAAATGGTGATTTATCAGTGGGTGGGAAACAGGCAAAAATGTATTTAAAATACATTCGTCTAAGAAACATTTATGCATTAGGTGTCTGATATTACAGAATAATTTGGACTGATTTGCTGCAGTACTACATTTTTGGTAGGTTCTAGTACTGAGTGGTGGTGTTGCTGAGATTTAAGCTGTTGTTGATTATTGGTTTCTAAGTAGCCCGACACAACCAGATTATGTTAAACTTGAGTATTTTAGATGCAAGTCAAACAGAAACACATCATTTTAAAAGGATGGTAATTTTAATGATCATGCAGAGTATGGAAAATAAATTTATAACAAAACAGTATATGCTACAACAGTAGCCATAAGCAATTTGATCTCCTTTTTTCTGTCTTTCATGTCCAGAAACCTGCATGTTCAAAAATTCAAGCAAACTAAACATAGAACTACAAATCTAATGAGGTGTATACGTGCATCCTTATTACGTTTTTCAGCAGCTTTTATGTTGAGGCTGAACAAAAGCAAAACGTGTTCAGCGTGCTTCTGTATTCTATTTGTTTTACACTTATTGATTAGCTAGCAAACTATTTACAGTACAAAAAAATCACCAGTAAAACAGCAGTGTTGCTGGCAGTCAAAGAATAAAGCAAAAACCTCTTTCAAGTAGCCATCAGTAAAGTATTAATACAGAGAGGTATTTGAAACTTTGGTTCAGTGTTTGTTACGACAGTGTAATTTTTTTTTTTTTTTCCATTTTGGCTGTGTTTGTCAACGTAAAGCTTCAGTCAGTCGGGTACAACTCACAAAAATGGGGAAGACACTAGCAAAGCACACGTACCTTCTGCTGGAGCGATCCTGCCTAACCTTTGTGCTGGGAATGGTCACTTGCCTCTGCTGGGCTGAGAGGGGGGCTGCGTAATATGGCCCCGTCCTTACTGCCTTCCTGGCTGTGTTTGCACCTGCAGTCGTTATGGTCCTTCTGAAGAACACTTAACGTGTATTTTTAAGAAATATTTTGTTTGTATGCAGTTAACTTGAAGACTTAGCGGAGCTGGGCTTGTTGCTTGTATGTACTATACTCATTTTACACGTGCGTTGGAAATCCACTGCTACCGAAAACGCAAGAAGTATAGGAAATATATACTTCGTGTGCATGTGCAGTGATGAGATGGAGAAACAGCTTCATGAAATAGAGCCATTTGGAAAGGTCTGTGGGCTAGATTTAATTTTCCTGCTAGGTCATTCCTGCCTTGGCCTGTAACTTCTGTTGGCTCAGGTTACAGCTCTTGTGTACTGGAAGCAGAGACTCCAGCCCTGATAACCGTCTGGGAGCTTGTTCTACATGATGATGTTTAGGTGACTGAAAAATAAGTGCTATAAAGCATACGTCTAATGAATAGTCAGATTGTTAAGGTTGTAACGTCAAGCACTCAAAATAGGAAATGTTTAAATGTAAGTTTGCCTGTACAGCCTTGCTACCTTTCCTTTGTGGTGCTTTATTACCATATACTCTTTAATTACATTAAGACTTGCATAACAATATGTGGGTTGATACATTTTTTTTTTTAGACCTCTTATTGACATTTTCTTTGTCACAATGGCTTTGTCACGTGCTGCGTTTTTATTAGTTATTTAATGCTGGTATTTTGATGTAATAAAAACCCTTGAAGAGAGCATACTGATTTTTTTAGATGTTTCGAAGAAAGGCATTTAAATTATTTTTAATTATTTTAAATAAATTCAGGAATTGACTGTATTAATTATCAATTTCGTATAGCTTGTTATACCTTGTTTGTAATGAACCAAATGCATTAATTTCATAAATATTTATGTTTGTGAAATGAGACTGTTTTCATAACTTGCCTATTTTGTTTTCACCACTTGTGTGTTTCAGTTGTGTGAGTGTCTTGCAGGTCAACATCAAAATGCAGAGAGAGAAGCTATTTTAAGTGTTTACAAATCTGAAGAGGAATGCAATTGCATACCATCAAACAATTTACTTTGTTGCTGATGCTAAGAGATTATTTAGCATGTACGAATACTACTGAACTTTTGTGTTTGGGAAGCTGGTCAATTCTAAGGGCTCTCTTAAAGTGCTATTCCTTGTGTGGCTTTCCAAACCGTAAGATGTATGCACCCATGTCTTGAAGGTAACTGAATTTTTGAGAGAAGGTCTCATAAGGCTGCATGAGTGATGTCGAGCTGAAAACATCTGATCATGGTTAAAACTGACTTGGGAGAAAAATGTGTGGCTTATGTCATTTGACTCAGCTTATTTCTCTAGTCAGCCTGTGGAGTCATACGGCAATATGCTGGATCACTCGGTAGGCATCGAGTGAAAAACTTGCTGTGACTGGAGTTAGCAGTAGGAGTGTTGTGACAGAAGCGTTTTGACATGTCCAGCCAAAACCTCATTGACCTATTGACCTTTTAAAAAGGAGGGAGCTGACGGGATGAAGGGGACAGAGAATTTGCGACTATAAATGGAGATTAAAAGGAACTGTATTTTAATTTTAAATAATTGCTTATCATACAGATGTTCCTTTATTATTGTAATAAAAACCAGATACTTTTTCTTTTTTCCTTCTTACTGCGGAACTCATCTACTTAATAGCTGAAATGTAATAGGAATTGTGTTTTGAGACAGTTCTGCATGTGGCTTTAGTGTTACACGATAGGTAGCATTTAGAGTAGTTGAAGTTATCAGGCTGAGGTTCAATACTGATTTTTTTTTTTTTTTTTTTTTCTCTCTGTTAATGTGTTTTGGAAATAACATCTGGTAAGCCTGTAAGTGGTTGGTTGGTTTGTTTTTTTTAAAAAAACCAACCAAACAAACCCCCCTTTTTCTTCCACATCTACCAGGTTTGTGTTTTTTAGAAAAAAAAAAAAGCCCAACAGCTTGGGGTTCTGAAGGAAATACACCAAGGTATTACTGCTTGTTTGTTTTTAAAAGTATGGGGCTTCTAGGAGATACTGTATACTGAAAGATAAAAATGCAGAGTTCTGCTCTTTATGTATCTCTGTTTACTCCTGAAAATACATCTTAAAGAAGGGAAAAGGAAAAAAAAGATAAAGAAAAAAAAACTTTTATGTCAGAACTGAGGAAGTGACCCTGGGGGTTGCCGTAGATTAAACAGGAAATCACACTACAAATTGAACCCAGAACTTGAATTCCAGCTCACCGCTTTAACCGCAAGAGCATTCACTCTCTTTTCTCTGCAGACAGGCCACCCAGCTGAAAAGAGTACCTTTACTTGAGGGGAAAGCTGCGCCCACGTCATACTGGGACTTCAGTGGAAATTCCTTGTCCTTCAGCCCTTACAGATAGCAGTGTGCTGCTGAGTGGTCGCGATAGCTGGCACTAGCATGAGCTGTTAGTCTCTGAGTTACTGTTGACTTCTGTTCTTGTGGTGGTTCACGTTTCTTCTTGTCTGAAACGCACATTGCATGCAGTGTGCTCGTTTCAGGTGCAGCTGGAAGGTTTGTAGGAAAAAATAGCTCCAGCCTGGGAGAGCTGCAGTGTAAAAGTTCCTCCTGTAAGGGAACAGTATCAGCTCACTGGAATATTTATTGCATTTGTAGACCAGTAGTTTTCCGTACTATTTTAAACTGGTGCCAGAAAGTACGGCCAGAGCAGTAACTTGAGTTAGCACTGCTAGAGGAGGGGTGTGTACTTTGGGAGAATTGGGAATCTTAGATTTTATTTTATGCAAGAACTGCATATTCTAAAACCATGCCATGGTAACTTTCTGCGCTTCACGCCCTTTTTACCTCATCATATTTTTTAGCAGGACTTTTGGAAAGGCTGCTTTCTGAAGCGACAGCTTTAGTTCAGTGTAACATGTGCAGCAACTGAGATCATCTCTCCCAGAAGCTGCCCCAACCTTTCAGTCTATATTCAGTAGCAAAGATTGAGTTTCTTGTGTACAGCAACCAGATTAAACTGCTCTTCAGCTCCATCTGCAGGCTTTTATTGTCCATAGGGTCCTGTCAACAGAAATTGCACTGTAAAAAGACGGATGAATGATAAAGAGGTCATCATGGCTCTTGCCTTAAAGATGAGGGACCTTCAAGAGTGGATTAGATTAAAACAGTGCTTGGTAGGCTGTTTCCAATAAGATCCCCTGAAATCTAGTGTCACCTCTACTCTGGATGCTGCTGGAGACAGGTGATGCTTTGTCAGCATGCAAGCCCGGCATGCTTGGCATCTGGCTTTCAGTAGGTCGAGTGTAGGTGACCGGAGCAGTTTGTGAAACACTTGGTACTGAAATTGTGTCTGAAGTGAGAGCTGAAACTAAAATGCAAGAACTTGTTCATGTCGGACACTGATAATGTTGTACTGGTACTGACTAAGGAGTAGGTATTAATTGTGATTGTTGAGCCTGCTTACTTACTGTGCAGTATCAGGAAGGTTTGTGAAGCTTTTAGAAGAACTAACTGGGGGGAGAAGGGAGCATAGAGAGCTGTGATAATTTATTTATGTATTTATTTTTAAATTTGACTATGTTCAAGCTGTTGGCTCATTGAAATACTGGATTTTGCTGCTTCATAAAATAGTGCCACTAGAGCAGTGTGGTTGGGGTACGGTCCAGTGATGCAGAAAGGGAGCATCCCACCGCAAGCAGAAGCTGTTGCATGTACTACAAGCAAGTGGGCAGAGGGAAATCTAGCAGTGTGAACTTGGTCTGCTAAAAGTATGTTTACAGGAAGAAGAACTGAGAGCAGAAAAAGATTTTAACACTAAACTTTTCACAGTTTATGCTAGTATATGCAGCAAGTGGAAAAATAACTTCTAATGAGATTCAGTTCCTAATATGATACTCAGTTACTATATAAAGTTTAGGAGAAATATGTTTCTTCATTCTTTTAAAATTAGCTCATTGGATTGTAAGCTCACAAGGATGGGTTTTTACAACACTTCACGCATCAGCTCTACTAGTAATCAGGATTTCACGTGCTACTGCAATAGAAATAATGGGATTTTTCTTCCTAGAAAATGTAAGAGGTTTTGTGTGTTTTATGTGCATGAGGTGCTTTTTTTCCCCTCCTCATTCTTGATTTCTTGCAAAGTAACATGATAGTCTTTGCCATTTATGGTCTTGACCACAATAATTACAGATTTTCCTTAGTGGATGCGTCCATGAAATGATCTGAGTTAGCTAGACATGGAGTTTTGAGACACAGGAGACAGGTGGATGTGACCGGGGTTATGCAGAAAATCTGTGGTGGAAGTAGATTGCTTGTTTCAGGTTTCCAGAGATTGACTGATCAGGTGTTATCGTTTTGTATCACTCAGTGCCTTAGCAATTTATTTTGTAATATGGTACACAGAACAGAGTGGATTGCTGTTAGTGTTTTTGGATGTTAAATGTGATATGGATAATAGAGAAAAACCAAGAACTCTGTACCCTCGTAGAAGACCTACTGTCTCTGATTTCCATGCTATGTTTCTCTTTTTTTGCCGATCATATCAGAGCCTCTTTTCAAATGCAGATACTTAATGAAAAGGCAGATTATCCATATGGAAACACAATGTATACATGTCCAGAAAAATACTGTGGTGACAGAGTCTGTGCAGGAAATTGTATTAAAACCTGTTTTTTTAATGACTGTTTTACAACATCAGTTTGATTATGGGTTAAATGAGTAACAGATTTCGATATTTTAGGCAATATTGAAGTAAACATGAATGATTTTATTGCTTAAGATAATTGAGCAATGTCCAAGTAATGAGTAACAAGATGAAGGGAAAGTTTCAGAATGAAATTCTGTGGATTTAGAAGAAATATGGTGATGCATCATGTGCTTTTGTACCTAGTCTTAATAACTGTATGATGTTTTTTGACTAAAAAGTTTATGTTGAAATTACTGACCCTTGGGTAATTTAAGTGGACATTCATTGCATTAAATATGATGTGTGTATATCTGGAACTTACAGTTCATACTTAGATTTATAGGGTTCCTGTTGTTTGTTCAGTTGAGAAATATATTCTTTGTATAATGGAGGCAGATGTAATCATACTCGGCTTTTCCTTTGAGCCAGTTGAATGCAAGCTGGTGTCCTGCACGGTGTAGGCAGAGCGGGTTGTTGCAGGGCAGTTTAAACAGGTCTAAATTGCGGCTGTTCATTCTTAGTTTCCGCGTGCCAGCGCTCTGCCTGTGTGGTATGCCAGTTTAGGAAGTGAATCCAGGAAAGAAAAATGGGAGGAGGAAGGGAAAGGATTAGTTTTTGGGTGTCTCCTTCTGCCTGTGCTGGCCTGCTGCCTGCCCGCATGAGCACCCATGCAAACACAAAGGAGGGGCATTGCTGTTTGGCTAGGAGTGGGCTGGGATCTTGGCAACCTGTGTTCACGTTGGCCTAAGCACCCATCATTAATGTAACATCAGGATCTGGCTACGAAGTGTTGTGCAGGCTCGGTGCTGTAATAAATGTGACTTTAGAGCTTTTGATTGGTGCAAAGCATGAGCAGAGCAAATCTGTGCAAGTTAGACATGAACAGAAGTCAACGTAGAAACACCCTGATTCTTTTCTTTTTTAGATCCAAGTTCTTTCTAATTTAATTTTAGGTAAGCTTGGTCTGTCTTACTGTCTTCTATCGTCTGCACCATTGAAAAGCAGGCACCAGTAGAAATCAGTAGAAATCCTGTGTAGGGAAGGCAAGGGAGGAGTTGGTTTTGGAACAGCATGCATGAATTTTAATGATTTGAGGACAATGAACCTTTGCAGTTTGACTTGTTTACTCTGTTCCGAAATGTCTCTGAAGACGTAAGGTTGTTAGTAGCTCTAAGTAAAGCCACATTTAGAAAGTGATAGATGATGTTATTGAGGTCAGTTAGATTCCTTGACTTTTAATCCTCTGAGATGGGAGCTGACAATCTAGCATTTCTTCAGAGCTCTTGGACACCTCTACCTTGTCTTGATGTGACAAGTCATAATACCAATGCTGAATGTGCTGGAGTAGTGATTCTCTGCCATTGAGATGCACTTTTCCTTTTCTTTTCCTTTTCTTTTTCCTTTTCTTTTCCTTTTCTTTTCCTTTTCTTTTCCTTTTCTTTTCCTTTTCTTTTCCTTTTCTTTTCCTTTTCTTTTCCTTTTCTTTTCCTTTTCTTTTCCTTTTCTTTTCCTCTTCTTTTCCTTTTCTTTTCCTCTTCTTTTCCTTTTCTTTTCCTCTTCTTTTCCTCTTCTTTTCCTCTTCTTTTCCTCTTCTTTTCCTCTTCTTTTCCTCTTCTTTTCCTCTTCTTTTCCTCTTCTTTTCCTCTTCTTTTCCTCTTCTTTTCCTCTTCTTTTCCTCGGTTGGGTTTGTGCCAGCTCTGCTGGTGACAGGGAGAAGGGAGCTGGTGGCAGACAAATAGTGGGAAAGGGCCAAGAAAAGAAAGCGATAGAGATGGGAGAATACACAAGAAGGCAGAGATAAAGATGTGAAGAGAAGGACTTGATGGAAGGAGGACTCAACTGAGAAGTTTCCAAACCACCGCTTTAGATTTTATGATACTGCTGATATGAGGAAAATTTACAGTTCTCCTATTGTCCCACCAAATTTAAAGACATTTATGTTCTTTAAGTAACTTTTTTTTGTAGTCATGGAGGGTGTCTCTGTTTAAGTAATTGTCTCTTGGACTACTAGGGAATATATCATTCCAGTTAAAAGATTACTGACATAGTGAAATCTGTCGAGCATTTTCCAATGTACAATATATATAAAAAGATGGTTATTTTGATACATTTGGGGCAGAAGATTATGGAAGCTAAACTTTCAGTAAAACTCTAGTTATACTTCTGTTTCAGTTCTTAAATTTTCCTCTATCAAATTTTAGTGAAATAAAACTTACTGAATCTTTACATCTTGTAAGCTATAAGTTGGTATCATTTTATTAGAATCAGGGCAAATCACAAATCTGCAGTTCAAGTGATGTGGATTTTATTGCAGGGGATGAAAACACTCCTCAACACTGCATTGTCTCATTTATTAAAGGTGGTGGCTTGGGAACCCTGTATGTCTGTCATTCTGTTGTTCTGGGCTCTGTTTGGACTGTGGAATTAAGAGCTAGCTCTACCAATTTGTAGCTGTGACCTTTCATTTCCCATATGAAGTACCCTTTGTGGCCTTTTAGAGCAGACTTCCAAAAGATAACTTCTGTGTTCCATTTACCAAGTTTCTAATATGTACATAAAAAATGCATACAGACATCTGAACTGTAGGGGATGCGAGGGAGCGAGCTCACAGGCTGGCTTTCTGGGGAGCAGTGCCTAGGTGCTACACGAGAGCTGAAATGGAAATTGTCTTCTCTAGTGATTCTTCATGGGGAAGATTTCCAGAGTAGCTCTCCTCTTGTGAAATTTGGAAATCCTCAGGGTAAAGCTACCATGTGGCTTTTTTTTAAAGTTGATGTTGTATGTAGTGAAGTAACAGTTCTGAGAAGTGATATAAGTATGTTTTCCTGGGCTGGTGGTTGGGTAGAAATTCTCATGAGATGAGCCGTGCTGCCTGCAGCTCAGAAGCAAAGCATATCTGGGTGAAAGAATAAACACATTATTTGACTCCTAGAAAGCAGGGCTGCAGTCTAAGGGATCTGGAAAGAAAGCACGGTGCTGAATGCAGCAGTATCAGAGCTGTGCTTCAGCTCGTAATGGAGAATGTTTAGAGAGGACTTTGTTTTTAGGATCAGTGATGCTTTTATAAAGTTTAAAAGGTTGGGGAGTTCGGGCATTTGGTTAGGGGGAGGCCACTTTAAAGCACCAGTGTTTCTGAATTTGAAAGATGGGGAACAAAAACGGAAGAAAGGTGCTATAATGTTAGAAGAGGGGATGGTAACAGCACTTAGATCCATCCTACTGTTCTTCAGGACAATGGGCAATATTAAAAAAAAAGAGGTGGGAGGCATTTAAAGGGGAATGGAATAATTGCAGCTTTTATTGTGGAAACTTGCTCCCTTTTTTCTTAAAACTATGTCTTTACTTCACAGCAAGCAAGGGCAGAGCAGGAAGAGGAATTCATCAGTAATACTCTATTTAAGAAGATTCAAGCTCTGCAGAAAGAAAAAGAAACACTTGCAGTAAACTATGAAAAGGAAGAGGAATTTCTCACTAATGAGCTCTCAAGAAAACTGATGCAGGTAATTGGTGCCTTTACTGATGTTTCTCCCAGGAGCCTCGGGACCAACTTTTTTGTTAGTGTGACTGCAGTCAGAGGGATGTGGTCAGGCTGTAGCTGTTGTAAAGCTGACATTGATAAAAGCAAAGTACAAGAATTGTAACGAGTAAGTTTTTTAATATGTTGCTTTAAAATTTACATCTGCAAACTCATGGTATTGAGAACCTGAAAGTTTGTATAGAGATGCAAAGAAATGGGTGTAGCTTAAAGTAAATGTTAACTGTCTTACAGAAGAGAGTTACTGATTAATTTAAAATGTTAGTGAAACAGACACTTTTTTCTGGAGTATTTGATATTTAACAGGAGTCCTGAAATATTAAACTTTATATAGAAGAATGGGCAGTGACGCTTGAAGGAGACTTTATCTGTAAGTTTATCCATACTTTTAACAAAACAGTTGCTTCTCTTGAATTAAAACACATCAGTCGGGTGCTAAAAGTAAAAAGTTGAAAATGCTGGGACAATTTATGGCAGAGAAACTTCTTTTCATTACCCAGGCTGCTAAGTTTTGGAAAGTGGGTAAGTATTTGTTGGAAGTGTTGCACGTGCTTGCCCTGTTCTGATAGACTTGGCTAAATACCTGCTTTTGGCCTCTGTAGGAGACAGGGTACTAAGTTAGGTGAATGTTTGGTGTGATCCACTGTGGCTTCTTTCATGCCATTACTTATAAGCTTTGTCATGAAAAACTAGTCAATTTTAAAGAACCGAATTTGTATGTTGTAAGCATTTCCTATGTTCTGCAGCTGGAGACTTAAGGCATGTTTAGCCCTGCAGTTAGGAAAGACACTGGAAACAACATTAGAGCTAATCCCATCTTGACGCTTTTGTTACTGAAAACTGGGACTTCTATGACTTTGTCTATTTGATGCCTATTATCACATAGTAAATTAAGTATCAAGATAAAATATCCTTGATCTGGTATTACTATTTCCCCTTACTGTTCTTGAGGACTGACAAGAATGTTTATGAATTAGACGTACATTTGCTTTCAAAGTCATACATTTTTATGAAAAATGGAGAAGCAGATGGCAGTAAAATAAGGATATCAAACGTTCTTTTCTAATAGAAGTAAGATACTCTTCCCACTACACAGGTGTAGTGCTAAATTCCTGACTAATGTTTTTCAGACACAAATTGTAATTATCTTAACTTTCTACTTTTTTGAATTTCCTGAGATTTATGAGTGCCAATACTTACCATTACCTACTAGAATGTAGCAATTCTGTCTTTATTAGAGGATGCAAGACTGATGAGGCAGTTATGAGGCTAATAATGAATTGACAAATGTCCACTTCCAGTGGAAGTGTGGGCAGTAATTGGTTGCTCCACTGTTCTTTGCTATTTGGGGTTAAACTCTTAATCTCTGTGTTTGCCAGGCAACATTGGTCTGACCTAGAACTGGACTTTCAAAATTCATGCTGTCAGACATCGTGCATCAAAAGGTTTCCTTCTTTTTGTATGACTAAGGGGAAAAAAAATGCATATGAATCTGTTTTGTCTAAGGCTTTGCCTTTTGGAACAGAGGGAGGGGTGTACTTCTGGTAAACTGCGTATGATTTGTAGTCTCTTAATTTTTCAAGTATTTACTAGTCCGTGGCTGTGTCAAAATTACTGCCATATTATTCAGTTGAAAGCCACTTAGCAGAGGGACTTTTTTCATAGCGCCTGTGTGTTTTTTGCTTTGTCAAACCTTTGTTTGTCACAACTGTAGGGGCTTACGCATCGCATTCAGAGTGGCATCTGGAATGAGCTCCCAGAATGTTAAAAGGTTTTAAATGTGAAAGCTGTCTGCCAGAGCACGAGCTGCAGCGCTCCTCGCTAACAGCCTAACTAGAATTTCCCAGTTCAGCATGATGTGCATTACTATTATAAAACACAGAGTTACATCAGGTTTTCAGTACTGTAAGAAATTAATTTTGAAACATTTTACTATATGCCAGGCTGGTTCTGAACATACACAGTAGCACATAAAAGAAAGTGTTTTCACTGGAATAATACTGTCTTCCTGCTGTCAGGCTTTCTGGTGCCATACCATTGCTTGATAATACCTGTTCATAACTGTGTGGCATTAGCTTTTACTGCCTCTGCAAGCCCAATAAATAAGTGTATGCTTTTACTAGTTAAATTTCCTTTGTTTAGCATAATTCTTAGTTTTCTAGGCTGAATGCTGCAGAGATGGAGCACATGCATCTCAACAGAGGTTTTGGAGTAAACAGAAGCTTTTCATCACATACATTCCTGATAAAGTTCTTATAAGCCTTACATACATTCACCATATTTTCCCATGTACTTACTCTAATTATATTTTTGTCTACCTAAGTCTCTAGAAAGTTTGGAACAACATTTTTATAGAGTCCTTGATCCCTAGTCATTATAGAATGGTAGTAATATTTTGCAGAGTATCATTAGAAGTGTTTTGATGCAGGATCTGTTCCTGCAACTGTGGACATGGACTTGTTGAGTTACTGTTTTGAAATTCAAAGTAGTAAATCTTTAAAATTTATCTTTTGTGAAACAAGGCTGCTCAAAAGCGTAATTTTTGATATTGTTTGAACTTACGAAGTCAATTATTCTTTAAATTGTGCAATAGTCCTTTTCAAAATCAAATACAGATTTTTTTTTTTCAACACCCATATATTTTTGGAAGTGCAAATTGGTCCAAGTATCTGTCCTTGAAAGTAAAATGTTACAACATACCAAGATAATAGCATAACGTGTAGTCAGGCAGATTAAGTAATTGGGAGGCTATACAGAACTGTTTCTCATGCAAGTCTGATTCTTGACAATTCTTTCAAAAATTATAAGTCTGTAAACATAAGCTATTACCCTTCCTGCTCTCCAAAATACGATGCATCAGCTCAAGGATGCAAATGTGATTGTGCGGAATAAACAGTCAGCTCATCTATCGTTTATTTGATGAACATCTGGACAGAAAGAGGAGGCAAACTGCTGATACAAATTTGTTAATAAATAGGACTTTCAGGATGCAGCAAAGGAGGAATTGGACAACTTTTGAGGGCTGAAGTACTAAAAATAGACTGTTCAGTACAATGTACAAGGTCATAGTCTGGGGGATAAATGAGGGTTGTTTTTTTAAGGGGGAACTTCATCCATTAGCTCCATTATTTTATAAAAACACTTTCCACTGTCCCAGAGTAAGCCATTACAGTAAGGAAGTAAGATAAACGTGGTCCTGCATTGTATCAGGAAACTTATTTCTATAGAGAGAGAAGGATATTACTGTAGTTGTATAGGACTTACCTGAACTAACGCGTGCGCTCTGTCTGCTGCTAAGCTTTGCATTTGATAGCCCCATTCTCACTTTAAAGTATTAGCTGTCTCTCTTGCACCAAACACATCTCTGATCTTATGTAGCTGAAAATTCCCCCAGTATCTCTCCTACAGTTTTCATATGCAATTCAAGGTCTCTAAGACATTGTCATCAAGGTGACACTTTCTAACATATTTTTTCCTTCTCTTTAGCTGGCAGCCGTAGGTGTATCTGTAAATGGTTGTTGCTATAATTGCATATAATTAAAAACACTTTGAAAATACTGTCTTTACTAAGTAAAATAAACACTATCCACCAGTGTTTTACCAGTGGATATTTTCTTATTGTTAGCAATTCTGTTTTTCAGCATTAGGATTTTAGCATTAACTTTTTTGTTTGTTTTGATTTGTTTTTGTGATCAAAGCCAATAAAAGGGAAGAATTATTTTACCCAATTATGCGTGACAGACACCATTAGTATGTATTTTGGGGTTTGTTGTTAGTATTTCTCTCCCACTTTGAATAATGAAGCTGAAAGGGTGAAGGGGAGTAGCACAATAAAGTAGGTTGATCAGAATGTCCGAGAGAGCTTTCATGTCATAATCCCTCTTAGCACTCGAGGGGAAAGTGTTTGTGGGTTTCTTTTTATTCCAAATCACTTTGCTTTCTGGTGTGTTTATGTTAAAAACAGAATAGAAGATATTCCTGTAATAGATCTCTCCTGGTTTCACTTAGTAGCTTTCTGATCAGCTGGAATGGTCCTTTGGCTGCAGTATGTTCACACTCCCAAGGTAGGGGTTAGTAGATCCTACACAGCAGCTACGGATCTAATGAGTAAGCCTCATCAGTTCCAGCGTGAGGGAAATTCCAGCAAGCTTTAAAAGGAATGATTTGACAAAGATTGTGCTATTGCAGCTCAATTTGGTTTTGCAATAATACGGCAGTTGCATTTGCATGAAGCACACAAGAGCAAGGAACAGTATTTGTTGTTAAGTTGGTTTGAGGTGCCTTCATACGACTGTATGATCTGCCTGACTCGCTGGACTGTCTGCAAATGCTAGCAGTACCCAACCACACGCTTTCTGTTAGCAGCATCTGGCTTCAGGCTGAGTAAGAGATTCTGGCTATGTGCCTTTTTGCACAGTTTAATTTGCTAACTAAATATAAGCTGATTACAGCAACGGGCTTTGGTCTCGATTTTTAGTTAGGTGAAAAAAAGCATCTAGCTTTTTTAATGAAGCAAAATGAAGATTGATGAAAGTGCAGCAAGTACCACGAGCTAGGTGGTAATCTGCGCGCTATCTGCTCCTTGGGCTCTTTGGCTGTCTTCAAGTCTTAAACTGTAGCTGCTGTGTAGGGGTGGGGAAGGAAGGGAGAGGGGCTTATGGGGCTGTAAGACTAAATCATGTCCTTTTCATATTAAACCTGGTTTTTTCCAACCGAGCTTAACTCCAATACTGACGTAAGAAACTTCAAATTTTTGATTATCAAACACCACAAACAGTATTTTGATTCAAAAGTTTGAATATAAATTTTTCTTCTAACGAAAATCTCACTTAGCAGCCCTGCATATTCTCACACAAGAAATGAAATGGTTTTATTTCCAACTAGACAGTTTAACAAAATTTCCTAACCACTTGATCAAGAGCTGCCGTGATAGTCTCGGTGGTTATCATGTTGGAGTCTAGGTGGCTTCCTCAAGTGCATGGGAATTTCCGTGAGCGTCAGGCATTTTGGAAAATATACTGTAATTTAGTAAGTGAAAGGAATAAATCTCATTTATTTTTTAATTACTATCCTGGTGTTTATTTTAATTTGTGAAAAATAAAATCTCGGAATTGATAAGCCCTGAAAAAAAACCACAGTTAAACTGCAAACTTTTCCCATATGTATATTGCCAAGCAATTACTGTCTGCCTAGTGCTTTCTCCACACAAGCCTTTCTGCTCTGAACTCTCTGCCAGGCTGCACTTCACAGACCATTTTGTCTCTAAATAGCAGCAAAAGGTACTGAGTTAATGAACTAGCAATTTTAGGTTGGTTTAAAATCGAAGTATATTTCTTCACTGTGGATATCCAGTGACCTCGGCTTGTGTCCATGCCTATGAGGTGTGTCTCTATTTCCTCCGATTTTCCTCACACATTTAAACGCTATGTTCTTACGTATTGTTATGTGATAGCCAGAGGAACTGCCATAGGAAAGAAACAGGTGGAAAAAAGTGCCTGCAATTTTCAGTGGATGGCCAGAGCACAGTGTAATTGCACCATTGTCTTTTGGTGACATTTGCTTTTCCCCAAGTCGAATTCATGTGTTCGTACCATGGTGCCAGTCACACTGTTTTATCCGCAGGAAGACTTGGATCCCTGTCTCAGAGGGATTCTGTTGTGATTTTGACTTTAATGTTAAAAGTGACTCTACTCCAAGCCATAATTTATGTTAAAATGTGGGGTTATTTTTTGTTTCAATCTGCTTGAGAGCTTTGAGAGTAAAGATTTTTTTCATTGGAAATACTAACTGAAAAAAAAATTTCCTTTGAGTGTCAAGAAAATTTACAACATTGATTTGGAATAACCAGTGTTTTTATGTCATCAAAATCTTTTGATTCTTTGATAACATAGGAATAGAAATTAGATTTATTTCTTTTTACTATCTTATTGCACAGCAATTTCAATAGTATGACTTCAGTCATGATTTTAAGCTTTCAGCTGCCTGGGAGAAGGAAGTGCTAAGACCTGCATTTTATGCTTTGGGTGCTCTTGAGATGATGCATTTAGATTAAAATTAATGCTTTTGTGAACATGATAGATTTTTGACTTTTGAAATGTCTATAATACATTATATATAGCACATAAAATAATTTATTTTGATTTGACTTTATTAAATATTTGGAAATGTCATTTACTTCCATCTGCTTTGTAAATGGAACACAGTTTTAAATGTTGCTTTTTGAAGGGCTGTTGGGTGGATTGTGCATTTTGAAATCTTTTGAGAAGAATCAGTAGAGAATTTAACATGCAGTAAGAATAAACGTGTAAATAAGTGTATAAATGGTGCATAATGTTTCATACTTTTATTTGTGTGTTTAAAATACTTCCATGTCTCCTGAATTTTTAGCTGCAGCATGAGAAAGCTGAACTGGAGCAGCATTTAGAGCAGGAACAGGAATTTCAAGTGAACAAACTGATGAAGAAGATTAAAAAACTGGAAAATGATACAATTTCGAAGCAGCTCACCTTGGAGCAGGTAACTTCTTACTTTCAGAATATGAGACTGTAAAACAGGGATTCTGGAAGAAAAATACTTGTTTTGTATTAGATTTGGCTTATTTTTTTTAAGTATGTAAGAAACTGGGCAGTATCAAGAATATAGAAAAGTTTGGCTTTCAAAGCAATAAATCATTAACATAATTTATTATGAGAAACTTTGGTTTTTTCATGGCCATTATAACTTTTAGTAGCCTCTTGTAGCTTCTTGTTGCTGTTCATCAGCTTCCACTCTCATGTTGGTAGTGAGAAAGACTGTCACTTCTGATAAGTTAAACACAAGAGTAAATGATATGTATATGGTCTAGTTGCGCTCTGCGTCACCTTTGTGTGACAGCTTGGATAGCACAGCACTCAAACTGTCAAATGTCAGCTGTGCATATATGTACAAAGATTTGAGATTTGACTATGTCCAACTCCCTTTCTCCTTCGACAGCAGTGAAGATTAGAGATAAAACACCACTTGTTTTGGTCATGTTTCCACTGGAAGTTTAGACATTGGGACTGCTCTTGTGTCTAATTTTAGGCATGTGCATCAAAGCATCTCAGTGGCGGTAGTAGGAGTCCTTTTGACTTAAAAGGCAAACTGATGAAACATATGGGCTTGTTAAAGAACTTCAGTTTTTCTGGCTTGTGGAAGTCCAATCATTTGGGTGGTGTAAACATAGTACATTATTTCTGTGACTTTTTTTTTTTTTTGCTGTTCTCATCAAATGTGGAACTTCTACCAGTTCTGAATTTCTACCAGTTTTGTATGACACTCTTATTTCAGTTGACACTGTGGATAAATTAATTAATGGCTATCTTAATGATGAAATGGGTTTTCTTGATTATTATGCCAACATTTTATATGGAGAGATCTATGGAACAAATTGAAAAATAGAAAGGTAGGAAGATGTAGTTGCCAGCAAATCCTTAACCAGCATGGAAATTAACATGAGCCTGAAATAACTCTCTTAGCCACAAGGTGGTGGTGGCGACCGCTTAATCAAATTGCAAAGTAAGCTTACATGTTAAGCTGTTTTAGTCTTTGAAATGTTAGCATGAGCCACAGCTGAAATTTTAATGCTATTTATTTTCATATCATTGTTCTGGGTAGATAGACTTGTGAAATCATAAAATTTGAAACTTGTTACTACATTTGAATATCAACAATGGATTGTTCAAAAAGTACAGATGCTCAAAGGTGAATTGCTTATATTTTGGTGATACCAGGTCTTTCTCTCAAATATCTGACTGTGAAAACTTACTTTGTTTATGAAGATGTTTAAATTTGGCTGTAAGTTTTGCTTAGAAATTCCATGTGTATTTATATGTAATGCAATGTATACTTTTGTTTTCTCTTAGAGTAAGGAATAGTAAATCTCAAGTTACTTTGATCTTCAGCATGTTTTCTTCTCTTGCACAAATTAAAAAAAAAAAAAAAAGCTTATTGTGCTAATTAACCAGCTGAAGCAACAGCCTTTGGGGCATGTGCTGTACCCAGCAAGAAGCAACCAGAAGTTGTGAGCAGAGCAATGTTGCCTATTTTGTATGCGTAGGGAATTAAGGAAGAGAGATTTCCACAATGCTTCAATGTAACCTTTGGGAAACCTCTTAAACAGGGCTTGGAAGGAGTACTTCAGCAATGCTTTGAACATAATCTAGGGCTGCATTACTAGATGTATCACTGTAACCGGAGAGCAGATAGTTACAACGTATGTTCACTAAACTATTATTTTTAAAATGTGGAATATGAATCATCTATGCTTTGTGTCCTTCCTCCTTTGCTTTCTCTCATCTGAGCTGCTTATGCCACAGGTGATTGGTAGGTAGCCACGCAGAGCGCTCCAGCGTGGTGCACAGTGGGGTTTCCCAAACCAGGGGAACCTCAGGGGGAGCCGAGAGAGCTGCCAGGAGCTGCTCGCAGGGCCAGGAGCAACAGCAGCCAATCCCCCCCCACCACGTATAAAAGAAACCCTTAGGAAGTGCTAGTGACCAGGGCAGGCAAGCAGGGCGTGGCGCTTCAGCAAGGGCACGGTGCGGCAGTTTGCGTGGCAGTTGGCGCGGAAGGGCATGCAGGAAGGGTGCTGAAGCTCTGCCAGCTCGACCACGGAGCAATGGTGTCCACCCAGCAGAAAGCCACGGCCTCTCTGTGCTCTGCGCCCACCAGGACTGACGCAGCTTCCCAGACAGAGCTCTGGTGGGAACACGCCGCTGCCCAGGTGTCAGGCTGCAGGGTGTGCCTGACTCTTATGCCAGTATTGGATGAACGGCAGTAGTGAGCACACCTGTGGGACGTGCGCCCAGGTAGAGGAACTCCTCCGCTTAGTGACAGAGCTCTGGGAGGAGGTGAGTAGGTTGAGGAGTATCAAGGAGCGCAAGAGAGAGAGGCTACTGGAACCGCACCCTACCTTCCCTGGGACAGGCTCGACAGACAGACAGAACACATGAGACGGAGGATTCCCTATCCTCTCTCCACCTGACTGAACACAGTGACTTAAGGGACAGGGGGCAATGGCGACAAGTTCCTCCCCAGCGCAGCAGGTGCGTCTCCTCTGTGACTATCCCACCTTCCCAGGTGCCCTTGCATAATAGGTACGAGACTCCGCAAGTGGAACCGAACGATAACAAGAGCAATGATTCATCGAGCTTGGAGGGGTCACCGAGGTTAAGTCGACCTACGTCCTGCATCAAAACTGCTTCCATAAAGAAAAAAAGACAGGTCATTGTCATAGGAGGCTCCCTTCTGAAGGGAACAGAAGGCCCAATATGCAGACCAGACCCACTTCTTAGGGAAGTCTGCTGGCTTCCTGGGGCCCGAGTTAAACATGTGAAGAGAAAGCTTCCTACCCTGGTATGGCCCTCAGATGACTATCCATTATTGATTTTTCAGGTAGGCAGCGACAACGTTGCAACAGGAAGTCTCAGGGCAATCAAGAGAGACTTCAGGGCCTTGGGACAACTGGTTAAGGGATCAGGGCACAAGTAGTGTTCTCTCTCCTCTATCCTTCCAGTTGCAGGGAGTGATGAGGAAAGAGCCAGGAAGAGCCAGCAGATCAATAGCTGGCTCCGAGCCTGGTGTCACCGGCAGAATTTTGGGTTTTTTGATCATCGGTAGGTTTTCACAACACCAGGCCTGCTGGCAACAGATGGGGTATACCTGTCTCAAAAGGGGAAAAGGATCTTTGCACAGGAGTCAGCAGGGCTCATTGAAAGAGCTTTAAACTAGATTTGAAGGGGGAAGGGGATAAAACCAGGCTCACTAGAGATAAGCCTGGGGGCGACACGCCAATGTTTGAGGGATGGTGTGGTAGTGAGATCCTTCGATCTGCCGTCTCAGTGGAGGTAGGGGTGGAGATCCATGCGGCAGCAAAGACACAAGAGTTATTGATGTGTTAGAAACTACAGAAGTGCCTGAGAATGGTCACGTAGGAATTAGGGCTTCTTCCCCCAAAAAGGTGGCAGGATCAAGAGCCCAACTGAAGTGCATCTATACCAATGCCCGCAGCATGGGCAACAAACAGGAGGAGCTGGAAGCCTTTGTGCAGCAGGAAAACTATGATATAGTCGTCACGGAAACAGGGTGGGATGACTCACACAACTGGAGTGCTGCAATGGATGGCTATAAACTCTTCAGAAGGGATAGGCAAAGAAGGAGAGGCTGTGGGGTAGCCCTGTGTGTTAGGGAGTGTTTTGATTGTCTAGAGCTTAACGATGGTGATGATAGGGTTGAGTGTTTATGGGTAAGAACTGGGGGGAAGGCCAACAAGGCAGATGTCATGGTGAGAGTCTGTTATAGACCACCCAACCAGGATGAAGAGGCAGACAAAATATTCTATACGCAGCTGGGAGAAGTCTCACAATTGCTAGCCCTTGTTCTTGTGGGAGACTTCAACTTGCCAGATGTCTGCTGGAAATACAATAAAGCAGAGAGGAACCAGTCTAGGAGGTTCCTGGAGTGTGTGGAAGAGCACTTCCTGACACAGCTGGTGAGGGAGCCAATTAGGGAAGGCACGCTGCTGGACCTGTTGTTTGCAAACAGAGAAGGACTTGTGGGTGATGTAACGGTTGGAGGCTGTCTTGGGCATAGCGATCACGAAATGATAGAGTTTTTGATACTTGGAGAAGTAAGGAGGCGAGTCAGCAGAACTGCTACCTTGGACTTCCAGAGGGCAGAGTTTGGCCTGTTTAGGAGCCTGGTTGACAGAGTCCCTTGGGAGGCAGCCCTGAAGGGCAAAGGAGTCCCAGAAGGCTGGACATTCTTCAAGAAGGAAATCTTAAAGGTGCAGGAGCAGACCGTCCCCATGTGCCGAAAGATGAGCTGGTGGGGAAGACCACCGGCCTGGCTGAACAGAGAGCTCCGGCTGGAACTTGGGAAAAAAAGGAGATTTTATAACCTTTGGAAGAAGAGGCAGGCCACTCAGGAGGACTACAAGGATGTCGTGAGGTTATGCAGAGAGAAAATCAGAAGGGCCAAAGCCCAGCTAGAACTTAATCTGGCTACTGCCGTAAAAGACAATAAAAAATGTTTCTATAAATACATTAGCAACCAAAGGAGGACTAAGGATAATCTCCATCCTTTATTGGATGTGAGGGGAAACATAGTGACAAAGGGTGAGGAAAAGGATGAGGTACTTAATGCCTTCTTTGCCTCAGTAAGACCAGTTGTTCTCCGGGTATCCAGCTGCCTGAGCTGGAAGACAGGGACGGGGAGCAGAACGAAGCCCCCATAATCTAAGGGAAAATGGTCAGCGACCTGCTACACCACGTAAACACACACATGTCTATGGGGCCGGATGGGATCCACCCAAGGGTACTGAGGGAGCTGGCGGAAGTGCTCACCAAGCCACTTTCAATCATTTACCAGCAGTCCTGGCTAACCGGGGAGGTCCCAGTTGACTGGAGGTCAGCAAATGTGACGCCCATCTACAAGAAGGGCCAGAAGGAGGATCCAGGGAACTACAGGCCTGTCAGTCTGACCTCGGTGCCAGGGAAGGTTATGGAGCAGGTCATCTTGAGTGCCATCACACGGCCTGTACAGGATAACCAGGCTATCAGGCCCGGTCAGCATGGGTATATGAAAGGCAGGTCCTGCTTGACTAACCTGACCTCCTTCTGTGACAAGGTGACCCGCTTAGTGGATGAGGGAAAGGCTGTGGATGTTGTCTACCTGGACTTTAGTAAAGCCTTGGACACCGTTTCCCACAGCATCCTCCTGCAGAAACTAGCTGCTCATGGCTTGGACAGGTGTAGTGTTCACTGGGTAAAAAACTGGCTGGATGGCGGGGCCCAAAGAGTTGCGGTGAATGGAGTTAAATCCAGTTGGCGGCCGGTCACATGTGGTGTTCCCCAGGGCTCAGTATTGGGGCCAGTTCTGGATAATATCTTTATCAACGATCTGGACAAGGGGATCGAGTGCACCCTCAGTAAGTTTGCAGACAACACCAAGTTGGGCGAGAGTGTTGATCTGCTTGAGGGAAGGAAGACACTACAGAGGGATCTGGACAGGCTGGATCAATGAGCTGAGGCCAATTGTATGAGGTTCAACAAGGCCAAGTGCCGGGTCCTGCACTTGGGTCACAACAACCCCAGGCAGCGCTACAGGCTTGGGGGGGAGTGGCTGGAAAGCTGCCTGGTGGAAAAGGACCTGGGGGTGTTGGTTGACGGCCGGCTGAATATGAGCCAGCAGTGTGCCCAGGTGGCCAAGAAGGCCAGAAACGTCCTGGCTTGTATCAGAACTAGTGTGGCCAGCAGGATGAGGGAAGTGATTGTCCCCCTGTACTCGGCCCTGGTGAGGCCGCACCTTGAGTACTGTGTTCAGTTTTGGGCCCCTCACTACAAGAAACACATTGAGGTGCTGGAGTGTGTCCAAAGAAGGGCAACGAGGCTGGTGAAGGGTCTAGAACACAAGTCCTATGAGGAGCGGCTGAAGGAACTGGGGATGTTTAGTCTGCAGAAAAGGAGGCTGAGGGTAGACCTTCTCGCTCTCTACAACTACCTGAGAGGAGGTTGTAGAGAGATGGGTGTCAGTCTCTTCTCCCAAGTAACAGGTGACAGGACAAGAGGAAATGGCCTCAAGTTGTGCCAGGGGAGGTTTAGATTGGATTGTCAGAAAAATTTCTTCACCGAAAGGGTTATCAGGCATTAGAACAGGCTGCCCAGGGAAGTGGTTGAGTCACCATCCCTGCAGGTATTTAAAAGACGTGTAGATGTGCTTAGGGACATGGTTTAGTGGTGGACTTGGCAGTGTTAGGTTAACGGTTGGACTTGATGATCTTAAAGGTCTTTTCCAACCTAAATGATTCTATGATTCCTAAATAAAAAATTAAGTTGGATCTTAGGGTTCAAAATGTGACCTGACTTAATTTTCTTAAGTCAGCTTGAAGTGGCAGAACCCGGCAATGTGCACTTGCAGCCCAGAAAGCCAACGATATCCTGGGCTGCATCAAAAGGAGCGTGACCAGCAGGTTGAGGGAGGTGATTCTGCCCCTCTACTGCGCTCTTGTGAGACCCCACCTGGAGTACTGCATCCAGCTCTGGGGCCCCCAACACAAGAAGGACATGGACCTGCTGGAGCAAGTCCAGAGGAGGGCCACGAAGATGATCAGAGGGCTGGAGCACCTCTCCTATGAAGACAGGCTGAGAGAGTTGGGCTTGGTCAGCCTGGAAAAGAGAAGGCTCCAGGGAGACTTTTGAGCAGCCTTCCAGTCCCTAAAGGGGGCCTACAAGAAAGCTGGAGAGGGACCTTTGACAAGGGCATGTAGTGACAGGACAAGGGGTAATGGCTTTAAACTGAAAGAGCATAGATTTCGATTAGATATAAGGAAGAAATTCTTCCCTAAGAGGCTGGTGAGGCGCTAACACAGGTTGCCCGGAGAAGCTGTGGATGCCTCATCCCTGGAAGTGTTCAAGGCCAGGCTGGGTGGGGCTTTGAGCAACCTGGTCTAGTGAAAGGTGTCCCTGTCCATGGCAGGGGGGTTGGAACTGGATGATCTTTAAGGTCCCTTCCAACCCAAACCATTCTATGATTCTAACATTCTTCTCTGAAGGCTAATGGTGAAGAGATTTGCAACATACGACTATTTCATTAACTGAATGTTTCAGTTAAAATGAGCAATAATGTCGTGTGTTACAGTTCAGTGGTTTGATAGGAAATAAAGAGCTGTCAGTTTTGTCCTACAGAGGCCAAGTTTGTGTAGTTTTGCTGTTACTCTTTTTAATTGCTTTTCTATTTCATATAGTACAGTGGGTAACTAGAAGTGACGCAGTTAAGAGATGAGAAATAAGAACTAAACTGCTAATAATCATCTCCCATGTCTGCTTCTTTGAAAGGAGAACAACATGAAATGTGTAAAATCTTCTGGAAAGATATTCTTGGAGAGCAGCAAAGAATGAAAGATATAAAGGAGGAGGGGCAGATGGGAAGCAGAGAAGTGAAATTTGGGATAGTGGACTTAGGCAGAGATTGTATTCAACTTACATTGATTTGGAAGATCTCCATTTCCGGAGGGAACAGTTGTGCTTGTTAGTAAGTTGGCAAGACGACTGAAGAAGTGGTAATCCAGGAATACTCAGACAATGGACATTTGAGCTGCATTTGAAGTAAAGTAAGTGTATGTGTGAAAGAGAGAGAGGAGGAGAAACACCATTGGATGGCAAGGAGGGTTAAAAGGGATTTTTCTCTTCTAAACGGAAGATTAAGGTTCAAAAAAGCAAGCAATACTTCCTCACTTCCCTATTGTGACGGTAAAAAATTAAATTATGTTTGATCAGTACGTAACTTTGAACCCATGTAGAATGACATTAGTATTGACAGAGCTGCTGGGTTGTTCTTGAGATACAATCCTATCCTGTTTACTTTAGTTCAGAATATAATCGTGTTCCTAAGAAATTCATTGACTAGAGTTAGACTACATTTCAAAGTACACTTGAAACTACCTTCTACAAAACAAATATACCTGTTCTCTGAATTCACGGCTCTTGTCAGGGTGCTGCAGTTGCTTCTCCTGTAGATTCAATTCAAGGTGTTAATCCTCAAAGCTTTAATATCCTGACACTGGGAGGAACTGGGACAACGCTCAACATCAGGAAAGGGAGATACTTGTTTCCAGTGTGTTTTCATGGTGCTGGAAATGCAGAGTTTTAGATCTGTTTCACAACCCAGTTTCTTTGTTGTTTCATCAGATCATGTCTGTCAGCCTTCAGGGCACAACACAAGGCTCATTTGTATATAGTTGCCGATGATTGACTTTGCCATTGTGCATGCTCACCTACATGCAGATTTTTAATTAATGGACTCTGCTGCCTTGGTGATGGTTGCTGTAATACTAAATGTAATCTTAGATTTTCAAATCTGAAGTTATAAATAATTCACTCTGTCTCCAAGTTCCAGCATGCTCTTTTTCCTACCATTAAATGAAATAGATTTGTTTTCACTAGTATGTTTGTGTGGGTTTGTTTGGTGCTACGTCAATAACGTAGTTCTAAAAAGACTGTCAGAGCACGAGTCTAAACCATGCTGCATTGAATTGATGCAAAAAACATTGCTGCAGAAGTAGTGATCTGCAGTCAAAGCTTTTTCATCAGGTGCGTAGAGAGAGAGCTATGAAATGGAGTGAAGATCTGCCTGTTGGTAATGTAGGAGCGCGGTGTGCAGATTCCCGGAACGCTTTGTGTACTTTCTTCCCTCTGAACGCTGTCAGCCCCAAGCATGGGCCAAACTGGCTAGTGATCAGTGCCCTAAGGCAAAGTGCCCTGTCTCTCCAGGGGCTGAGCCCTTTGCCTTCGTACCACTCCGGCTCCCGCTGGTGAGGGGAACGAACTGTTGGTCAGGATCCAAATTCTCATCCCTCTGGTGAGGCTGAAGCATGTTGCTCTTGACTTCTCTTTCATTGAAGTGTAAGTTCCCTCAGCTGTTAATGTACGTCTGGAAACTCAGACATAGAAAGACTTACTAAACAGTGTTCCTTTTTCCAGTAATGGTCCCTATTACTCATCAATATATGTCTGTTTTTACTTACAGTAACTAATTCCTCTAAGCTTTAAAAACAAAGTTGTACATTCATTAAACTTGCACTGTTGCCTGAAGTGTGTAAGTTTAAATTTTGTTTGAGTATCTCAGTATTAATTTAGTGGTTAGAACAGAGCCCTTAAGAATTTAGATGCTGTAATAGCAGTTCAGCCAGTGAGCAGTAAACGTGTGAGGAAATCACTTAATCTGTTTTCAGTCTTTCTATTTTGTAATGTGGGATTTTTTGTCCGTCAGGGAAGTGGTGAGTGTTAACTAAGGCTTGGCTGGGAAAAATACCTCCATGCTATTTTCCACCTGTAAAGGTGCTGATCTAGTCCCATCTTTTTCATTATTGCTAACTCCTGGAGTTCAGCTGACAGTGTTACTGAATAAGATCAGCTGTGCCTCTTAATATTCTAGTGTATTCTCATTAATACTTGCATTGTATTTGTACTAAAATACTAATAATAACAGATTTCTGCATATGTGGTTCTACATTCTATCTGTTTTTATGAGCTTTTAGTAGAATCAAGAATATTTGTTCACACAGTAAGTGATGGGAATAATGTCAAGTTAAGCATTTACTTTTATAAAGCCTTTGCTAAGATAGAAATACATTTGTTTCTGCTAGTAAATGTTGATACATTAACACTTAAGGCAGTTCACATAACTTTCTTTACTATTTCTGTTATGTCACTCCTTATCTAACACAAGGTAAACATGGCTTTTCTTCTGTTTCTGGCTTACTTAACTGTGATTCTTCCATTTAAAAAGTCTAAAATTTTTCAAAAGAATAATTGTTTGTGTAATGGGCAGTAACTTCAGTTTGAACGTCAGAGACGCATGGAATAGCAGGTGTCTTTGAGTAGGCTTTTCATATCATCATTGACCGTGTGTCCAGGTTTCAAGCTCCTTGTTGGCCAGAGACAGCAAGTTCTGTGAGAAAAATTTCTGTTAAGCAGATGACAATTGTGCAACTCCTGAAGCTCTTGACTTTTCACTGGCTCTGTGACCAGTGTATTCTGCCTCATTTTTATCTCTTCTTCACCTTTTCCTTGCTGTCCTAGAGTATCACGTAAAATGGTGTTGTTATAGCAGTGATCTTTCCTAATGACAGTTCCTTGCAAAAAATATATTCCCATCACTTTCCTTGATTGTTTTTCCTCTCCAGCTAAGACGTGAGAAGATTGACCTTGAAAATACTTTGGAACAAGAGCAAGAAGCACTAGTGAATCGTCTCTGGAAGAGGATGGACAAGCTTGAAGCAGAAAAACGGTTTGTCTTGTCGCAGTGTGTTTGTAACTGTGGGAGATGTATCATTTAATACATAATGTTCTGGATTAAATATGTTCATCTCTGTCCCATAAGGGTTGTTTAATCTATGAAAAACTGGAGGTTAAAGCAGTTGTAAAGCTCTTGTTTACATGATGCCACATGCTTGATTGCCTAAAGTAGATGAAACTAAATAGTACGAGAAATGACCTGGGAAAGCTCAAAAAGGAATTTGCTGAATTTTTTCAACTGCTAATAGGCTCTTTTTAAAGCTTCTGGCTTTGGGTCAGCTTTCTATTAGTGGCCCAAAGAAAATAATGTGATATTTGAGTGTATTCATTATATGAGATGCTCCTTTTTTTTCCCCCCCTTATCTGTTTGAAGAAAACTTCAGCTTTTTCTCAGTAGTGCGCACTCGTGTCATTAAGACTTCCTGCTGCTGCTTCAAATAGATGTTAAGACAGTGAGACTTTATATTCCTGGGAAAGCTAAGATTAAAAATATGTATTAAAGCGACCCTATCTTTAATGACAAATTGTAAGAACTCTGTTTTGGGGGGAGTAGGGGAGAAGAGGTGACTAATACCTTATTTTCTACTACATGTTTAAGGAGAATTACATTAGTGGGACTCTCTCTTGGTAATGGTGAATCACAGAAAAGAAGCTTGTGCTTCATCATAGACATAACTTCACTCATTTTTTCATCCTGAATGTGTTATGTTTTACTTAAGTGTGAAAACTCCTAGGAGATTAAATGAATGTGCTTAGAAATTGTTTTGTGGAATAGTAGAGTTTGAGTATAAAATGGGTAACTATGTATAGTCCATAATTTGTTTTTACCAAATTAAGCAGAAATATTTGGCAGTGTCAATGTCTGAATATTTTAGAAAATCCATCTGTGCTTGGACAATGACTTTTACCTTTTCTAATTTGAGTTAAAAAAGAGAGCATTATAAATCCTCTCCAAATTCTCCCCCAAAAAACCGTAGCTAAAATAAATCTTACATACCTGTCAGAATCCTTGCAGTGGCTTTCAGGGGAGTTTGCCTTCAATTCTAATGAAAGAAAACCCCTTAAAGTTTAAACTATTTTTTATACAGAATTTTGCAGGAGAAATTAGACCAGCCAGTATCTGCTCCACCATCACCCAGAGACATATCAATGGAGATAGATTCTCCAGAAAATATGATGAGACATATCAGATTTTTAAAGAACGAAGTGGAGAGGCTAAAGAAACAACTGAGGGCTGCACAGTTACAGCGTGAGTAAACAGCTTGTTTTAAATCTGTCTAAGCTAGTGTAATGTAAGATTTGTATATATACTTTCATGAGTTTGAATTTAAGGTAGAAGTGGAAAAAATAGGGCAGGTTTGGACTAAAACATTTTTGTAATTGCAGTGTTATTGCTTGTTGATGTATTTATACTGCAGTTTGTCTTTTTTTAGCTTTACTAGAAGGGAAGAATCAGAAAACTTTTTTTGAATATATTTCGGCCAGAAAAAAATGGTTTTCTTTTTTTCCAGACACTTTTAGCATATTTCAATATGCAACTTCTTCAAAACATACATATGACCTACTTTGTAAGAATCTAGATATAAATGAAGAATTACTCAAAAGAATTAACAGCTAGCAAAATAAAGTTCGGTTATATATAAGAATTTCACTTGTTAATGGTTGCAGCTACCTTTAAATAGTTGTTTGCAGCTGTATTACAGACTAATTGTTCAAACAGCTATTTGACTTGACAATATAGCAGAAGTAGTGATCTTATTTTGTTCTTACCTATGTAAAATCACTTTGAAGGTGGACAGAATAAATAGCTGTGTGGAAGTCCTTGCGTTTCTGTTGTGAAAAGTGTCGCGGACCCTTGACCAGAAGTGGCAAGCCTGCTTTTTGCCAAGCCTTGCAAGAGAAGGGGCTACGGCTCTAAGCACATGGTCTCAGCTGGCAGGAAGGTCACTTGCCCCTTCCTGCGTTCTTTGCAGTGCCAATCCTTCATTCCTTCATGCTAAATCTAAAATTTCTATCCTAGGTTCATCAGTTCTGCCTTTTTTGATAGCGTAGATCTTAGTTGGTAGCATTATATTTCAATTGATAGGTAAGTAGGTACTTAACTATATAGACAGAAGAATTTGAGTGAGTGTGCAACAGGCAATATTCTCCCCGTCTAGTGTGCTGGTCTTGACAGGCTAGCTGGAGTATTTCAACCCTCGTTTAGAGAAATAGCTTGCCAGAGGCAGCGGCCTTCCTTAAAGACAGAGATGATGGGAGAGTGCTCTTTTGCAGAGGCCCTGTGCGCAAGTTTGTGGTATTAATAATTTGTGTCAGTTAAAAGAAGATAAGGACTGCTAATCTTTGTACTTGCCAATTCTGCCCTGCAGCCTTCACTTACTGAACTTCAGAATGAGAGCAAGGCCTTAGATTTTAAAGTACTCTTTGTACAAATCTTAGCCTAATTAATTTCATTTCAAGTATTCTTTATTATTTTTAAGTGGTTTCTTTTTGAGTTATTGTGATTTAGAGTAAAAATTCAGAAGCATTTAAAGTCAAATTCTCATTGAGAATGAGATCTAGGCTCCCTTTGTGAACAGATTAAACAGAGCTGCACTGTGAATAGCAATACTGATAGAAATAGTGGATGTGCTAGCCTGCAAGCAGAAGAGGAACCTGAAATACAGTTTTCAGTTTGGTGTTTGCAATACGTGGTTGTTAGAGAACCTCTAGGATTATTCGTAAATACTTCATAAAATCTGCTTACTAAATTCTGATACTGGTATTACATTTTGTATTCCTGAAGCACTTCTAGGAACTATTTTGGTGTAATAATAGTTTTAAATAAGTGATACTGTTACATTTAGAAGTGGTATTTCCACAGAAGAGGGAGAAGTCACGTATTGTTGATAGTTTGGGAACAGTCTTCTAAAACAGGAATATTCTTTTGATTGAAGGGTGCTGCATAAAGAAGCAATCACAAAGCATGATGAATCATACTTTTTTTAGTATCAAGAAATTAACTGTAAACTTGATCAAATATTAGAAAACTTCACAAAATACATTGTGTCATAAATCTTCATCATATGTTCCATTTTATTTAAATAATGTCAAAATGCTTTGTAGCTTTCCGTAATTTGATTTTACTGCTTTAAATAGCCTGGGATACCAGACCATCTAAGTGATGTTTGCTGAACTTGTTTAGAATTGCAAACTCAAACGCCCTTTGTAAAGTGCGAACCACTTGTTGGCTTGTAATATCTGTACATGTTCTGCTGCCCAATCTCTATGATAAAATGTGTAATTGAAAGAATGCTATAGAATACATACAAGCTAGCAGTTTAATACAAGTTTGTGTATTTTGGGTTTCAGAACTTGTTTTGTGCTTCATCCCTCAAAATGGAAATATACCTTTAAAATAATTTCCTCTCTGTGTTGCAGTAAAATCTTTGTAAACGTAGAATAGCATTATTTTAATGGAGCAGGAATCATTGTATTTCTTCTTTATGGTTTTGGTTTTATTATTTTCTTCATGACTTCTTTTCCTTTCTTTTCCAATTCATTTAAGTAAATACTTAAAACTTTTTTTGCTTTTTACCTTTTATTTCCAAAATTGCTGTCAACCAGTAATTTATTTTAGTAGCTACTGTTCTGAATTAGGCTTTGAACTAATGACTTAGAGATGAGAATTTTGGGTAATCCATCCTGAGCATTTTCTACACCCTCATTCTCGAAGTACTGGGGTAAAATTAGGTGCAACGTATTTGCCTGTCTGTGAAATTGAATTTTAATCAAATTTTAACAAAATTCTGAATTTCAGATTCAGAGAAGATGGCACAATATTTAGAAGAGGAGCGACATATGAGAGAAGAAAACTTGAGACTTCAAAGAAAACTACAGAGGGAAATGGAACGTAGGGAAGCACTCTGCAGGCAACTGTCAGAAAGTGAATCCAGCTTAGAAATGGACGATGAAAGGTTTGTATTTTCCAGCCATCCAGATATGTTGGCATTGAGCTTATTAATCAATACCCATACTTCTTTTTGAATATTATAGAATAAGTGTTTACAGAAATAACCTGCATATGGGATTAATATACGTATCAAATTTCAGCATGGTCCAGGAATATCTTCAATAGAATTGTATCAAACTTGTGTAGAAATAGCATTGTTTTTAACAGTGAGAAAATATTTGTATCTGAAGATTGCTTAGGGTTTTGATAATTTATATTGAAATAAATATATCTGTGGAGTTGAGATTCAAGATAATTTGATTATAGCACCTTTGTTTTGCCCCTAACTTGGTAACTGCAAGGAATTCCATGAGGTAGGAACAACATCCTTACTTGGGGCTAATTTGTCCTTTGCAGAAAGTAAAATGTGTTCAGCCAAATACAAAGGGATACTGGTAAAGCCTTAGAGAGAGGAAGCGTTTCCAGAACTGCTGGGATGTTCTTGATGTCCAAAGCGTAACATCCTTGATTTTTTTTCTCTACTGCAAGCTGCATTGCTTGCACTGACCTTACAGATAGTCTTGAGTTTTTCATGGTTTTATATGATGCCTTTTAGTGTTTTCTCACGTCATAATCATATGACAGTGTTATATCTTGAAAGAGGTTTTTAAGTACTATTTGAATAAAACATTCTTATTTCTTATCAAATGCTCATTATTTTCTTGTACTGTTTTAGATTATTTTGGATTTATAGTGGTCTTTTTAAAAGTTACCCTGTGCTGTGTATTCTTCTGATACTAAGATATTTCTTCTTGGGTCATCAGTATATTTGTTATAAGCCATAATTTACCAGAAACAAAGTACCAGATACTTTCTTTCAAGGAGCACCCTTAAAGTTCAAGGTAGTGTTTTCGTTCTAATGAAATACTAGGCAACTGACATATATTGCAGTAGGATCTGGTGTTAAGATGTAGTGAATGCTATATAAATTACATTGTTAGAAACACAGGATTCTGGTGTTTGAATCTACTTTTATTAGCCTAATCTTTTCTGCCAATATTTACATTGTAATGGAAATAAAGTCAAAATCTAAATCTATGTGAATTACCAGTATTAATCCAAAAAAATGTAGAGTATCCTTGTAATTTTTTTGTCAGCCAGTTATAGGTAGTGGTAATCAAGAAAACGCAGGAAAATTTGATTAACTATTCTGTACTACAGAGAAATTTCATTGTAATGTTAATTTTCTTGGTACTACAAAGGTGTGACAGAATTGCTCCAAAACAGGTATTTGCAGTGTAAGTAATACAAAGTAAAGTGAAGATGAAGCTGGTATTAGAATCTGTTAGTCTTAGGAGAACTGTAGACAAAATAATTGTGGAACTACACTACATGCAGTAATGATTTTAAAATGTAAATTTTTGTCAGCTTACATTATCTTCCTAAAAATGATGGTGATGATGGATCAGATAACCTTTTTTTTTCAGTTGCATTCTGTTAGCTGATGATACTTATTTTTTTTAGATGGGGCTAGGCTAGATGAAGATACTTTACTGAATGCAAAATACACAGCTCTCCCAAAACTTCTTCCTCCTGACTAGCAATAGCTTTGTCTTCTCAATCCTCCATCCTGTTCTCTGGAGTAGTAAGGAAGTACCTGAAACCAGGAAGCATACTAATGGTGTGCTGCTATTCCGTATCACCTGATCCGGGTACTAGGATGACTTACAGAAAATTGTCTTTATGTAGAATAAAATAAGATTAAATCACAAAGACCACTGCCTTGCTGTAATACACATACTGCCTGCATTACATTTTACTGTGTGTTGCAGAGGTAGCCTAGTTGGTTCTATTTCACTAACCTTGCCACTGGTAGCTCTTTAGAAAACTTAATTAAACTTTAATTTACCAGTTTGTTAATTTTCTGTTGTTCTCTATTGCAGCTACTTTTATTACCTGATCTACCTGAATTTAAACCAATTTTGCTATCGCTACAGTGTACTGCCTGGGTTAGGTGTTGTGGCTTAGTAACTCTGAATATCCTGGTTAAAAATCAATAAGATGCAGTATTGAAACATGTTTCAAATAGTTTACAAACTGGCTCACAGACCTCGAAGTAGTCATCGTTGTGAGTTCCATCAAATAGGAATATTTGTAATGCTGCTCCATGTTGTGGTTTTTTTTCTGTGATCTGGAAATAAATGTAGCTACTAAGAATTTTTGAGCAACACAGTGGTAGAAGGGGAGACAAGTAAGAGTCAAAGCACTGCTAGGTAGCTGATTTTGCCTACTGCTTTGCTGTGTCCAATAACGAAACACAGCTAAATGTAATAATATAAACCCAGATGCACTGATTTGCAACCATATGTGCAGGAGAAGGTGAGCAGGGGAACCTCCAATCTAGACAATGACTGAAAAATCTAGGTGGAGAGTGCATAAGCAAGTCATCCTGAAAGCTGCCAGCCTAGTACTGTGGAAAAAAATACATAAAATTGCTTTTGAGATAGAAACAGTAAGTGGCAAGTAGGAGCAATTGGTATGATTTTTATCTCCTTTTATATAGCATTTGATGTCTGTGAAGAAGCTTCACTGTATTTAGTGAGTAAAGTAGAAATAAATACCACTAAAGTTATTGCAGGTGGGGAAATAATGCCTTGCCTGAGGTTCTAATCTGTTCAGTTTATCACAGTGAAGTGTGGGAGGAGGCTTGCAACGCAACCCAGAATTATTTTTAGTGAGAGAAAGTCCCGGGTACAAAATGTCTCTCTGTTCCAGTGGCAAAAGACATGATGAGCAAAT
Organism: Phoenicopterus ruber ruber; assembly: GCA_009819775.1. Lineage (NCBI taxonomy): Eukaryota > Metazoa > Chordata > Aves > Phoenicopteriformes > Phoenicopteridae > Phoenicopterus > Phoenicopterus ruber. The sequence continues at coordinate 8,091,107 of CM020221.1, forward strand.
CGCTAAATATTGAGACCAGAGGGATTCAAGTAGGAAACAGGGCATGTTTTTAACTGTGAGGCTTATCAGCTGTTGGAACAAATTATCAATACTTTAATGATTTTTTTCCCCTTTCCATGATTTCAGACTAGTGCTGAATGCCTTTCTGGAAGATGCACTCCAGCCAGACAAGCTATCGCGTTCAATGTAGAAATGATGTGTAAAGTGCAAGAACGTAGTATAGGTCAGATTGGATGACATGATTTATACCTCTGGCCTTAATATGTGCTATTCTAATCATATGCGACTTGTATGGTTTTAACTGCAAATGACTAAGATAAGTCGAGCTATTTCCATTGAAAGTTAAGCCAGTATCTGAGCCTTCAGCAATGAAGAGAGTTCCTGTCATGACTTCCTAAAGGTGACTGGTCCTTCATTAATCTAATGTGATTCTTACGGGAATTGAAAAAACCACAGTGAAACATTTAAAACATGGCACACTTTAAAAGGTTTAATCTAATTATTCTTTACCTTTTTTTGTTAGATACTTTAATGAGATGTCTGCACAAGGATTAAGACCTCGCACTGTGTCCAGTCCTATCCCTTATACACCCTCACCAAGTTCTAGCAGACCTATATCACCTGGTAAATATTTAACCCAGTTTCTAAAATTATTGTATGCATCACATAGTAATGTGCCCTGTTAATATATTTAGGTCAGTAGCCTTTCAAAGCTAGTCTGGAGAAAAAACTGCATCATAAATGTAAGAATAATTTTGCCTTAGATGTCTTCTAGTGCAGCATGTTTTCAGATGGTTGTTTTACACTGTGAACAGATATTAAAGGTCAGTTAAGTAGGTATCGCTTGAACTTTCATTTCTTTTTTGCTCTCTCTTTTTCTCTCTTACTGTCTCTCTGCCCCCCTGCCCCCCTCCCCAAAGTTGCCCAACGGGATCCATGGTTCAAACGGGTTTCTAGAGTTTGGTGATGAATTACTAATGAGACTGCTATTGTGCTCTGAATCAAAACTTCTTATAGAAGTCTAGTCTTGAACATGTTGGAAAAAAGTTGATTTCCATTTCCCTTTAGTAGAGAAATGGTTTTTGTACTTCTGCTATTTTCTGTGGTAAAACAGTAACTGTAAAATTAAGAATACCTGTCTCTAGTACTTTGTATAACAAAGGCAAACTAACCTTTTTTGAGTTTTTAATTACTGAATATATTTTTTAAGTCAAAGGAAAAGTATGTGTTTGTAGCACATTTATTGACTGAAATTTAAAATCCCTTAAAATTACACTTGGACGTTCATTAAAAGTTGTTGGCCGTGGATGTTATATGGCAATCACAAACTCACTTGTACATAATGAAGCGAATCCTGCATGCCCTGCTTTCCCAAGTTCACCTTTAAAACGTGTCAGACAGAGTCCTACAGTAAGGGCAAACGGGATGTGCCCTGTATCGACACATTCTGCAAGATGGGGTTGAGACATTTTGTTACACAGGTCTGCTAGAATGTATAACATGTCTTTAAACTCCTTAATTTGCAAAATTGACTTTAGTTTTTCAGAAGGACTCAAAATAGTTTTCATCCAGGTGTTGCAAAAGGAGTAAGCATGTGTGAAAACTAGTTATGGCCATAAACCATGTTACAGTGTTAGAGAGATGAGCATTATAATAGAGTTTGTCAAGAGGTTTTTGGGCTTCTGAAATGAGCCAAGTCACTTGACTTTCGATGTTTTGCAAGGTATGTTACCAAGAAAACAACACATGTTTTCTTATCCTTTCCCTGTAACTGGGTGTACAGAAACGTAGTCACGCTAACAACTGTTCTGGAGTAACTACTTTGGACATTTGTGGTGCCTTCATAATAATAGAGTGTTCAACTGCACATTGTGTCTGCAGTCCACACAGTGGTTATAATTAAAAGTATGTGTAGGGAAAATTATCTGGTAACTTACAGGCTTGCATCCTAGATTACCTAGAAATGCACCCAGCTTAGATGCGGATGGGCCAGTGCAGGAGTAGTCAGTCGGATTGTTCCTACGCTGGGACTGAAGCACATTCCTTGTTCCCCGTGGGCTTTACTTCCCATCAGTAGTTGATACAAGAGTGCTGCGTTCTAGTGGGAATTATATCCCGCAGACAGAGGATGCTGAAACACAGCCTGAAGCAGAGTTAAAAATAGCACAGGTGAAATGATCGTTTCTAAGAGAGTTCACAGTTTTGGTAATGTTGGTACAGTAAATGTTCCAGACTAGAACTTCTGCACAGGCAGCTACATTACTCTCCTTCACATGTGATAAATTAATACCCATAGTTGGGAAGTTTCAGACTTCAGAAAAATAGAAGCAGCAGTTTATTAGAGAACTAATGAGATCAATAGGGAATTTTGTTCAGCTGCCTGGTGTATATGAATGCAGTAATGGATGAAAACAAATAGTTTTTGAGAGTACTTTATATCTAAAGTAGTACAGTAAGACACTGCAAAAGTATCAGCACAGAATAATAAAGTTATATTTTGTATCAAGTAATTGTATGACTTGGCAGGTTTCGTTTGGGAAATGATGTGCCTGAATTTGTAGAAACATAATTTGAAACCAGTTAGAAATGCTATAATTTCATATGGATAGCTGGTCAGCTTTAATGGGTTAGATTCTGGCTCCTGAATCCCAGAGCCTTTTGTGCTTGCATGGCTTGAGAGGCTGCTTTCGAGGACTCTTTCAAGCTGACATACTGCTGAGATTTGTAGCACAGTGCATGGAACTTGGAAGATTGTGAAAGTATTGCTACTCCTAGGCAGCTGGGGATTAGTTACTCTAATTACCAATTAGTCTTTAGTGTAAGTAAACTGTTTTATGCTTTGCTTCTGCAGCTAGGCTAGATAGAGATTTTGGGCTGCAGAGATGAGCTCCCTTGGATGTACGTGCACTACTCTGTTATTGGTTCTTTGACTGCCATGTAGACTTGCATTTGTAAAACTTTTGGAGCTGGTTTATCTCAAAGCAGTCCAAAATGGTAACATTGCAAAGGTGACTTAAAGCGCATTTTTTGCCTTTTATTGTTCTGGGCTCGTCTCTGACTTGCAATACATTGTCACCTACCTGAACATTGACTTGTTTCTGTCCTTGTGCTTACAAAAGCACTTAGTTGTAAAACATGTGCTGTACAGACAATTAGATTGTGTAGTCAAAAAGCAGATGAATTTTGTTAATCTGCATTGTTTAACTACTCTAAAGTGACAGTGATTCCATTTGAGTCACTTGTAATTTGTACCAGGCATACATTGGGGATGTAGCAGAATCAGAATTGAAGGAAGAAGGGGAGCATGTTTTTTTATATGACTTTATTAGCGATCTGAGGCTGCTGTCCTGTCGTGGCCCCCCCCCCCCCATCTTGTCTCATCAGTTGTAGGCACAAGCAGAGATACATGGAGTTAAGGACAAAGCTGGGTGTTGGTGCATACTGTAGCTGCAGTGGCACTGTTTTGCATTGATTTAGTGTTGAAGTGTGAAAACTTAAATCCAATGTGGTGTTATAAAAGTTTAATAGACCTTTAAAATTCTTACGGTTATAATTCTCCAAAGCAGTTGCTAGTGTCTAATACTAAACAGCTGAGAAGAGACTTGTCTCCTACCATACTGATATTTTTGTCAGAAAGCAATAATGAGCTAAAGGTTTTGGAAAATGTGCTGTTTTGAGAAATACTCAAAATGTTCAGAACACTTCAAGGTCTGAACTTTAAGCACTTAGCAGTTGCTGTTTCTGTTTACCTTGGTTAGCTATACAGGTACTCTACATTTTTATAAATTAGTTCTTACAGAAAGGAAATATTTAGATGGAATAATTAGATATTTGCACTTTTGAATATTAGGCTTTCCTTAATGTGGATAAAACAAGTTGCAATTTTAAATGCTAGTTGCTAGCCTAGTCCAGGTAGCAGCTAATCCCAGAATGTTTTAACTTCACAGTCCCAGAGATCTTTAGGTCCCTGCCTATAAACGCCAGGGCAAACCAGGAGGAAGTCTGGGTGCGGATCTGGTATGCCTCGGAGGAGCCACCTACATCTAGTTTCTTTGTGGAAACTCGTAGTGGCCCAGTGCTAGATGGCTTCTCCAGGTACAACCTCTCTGCTTCTTCAGACTGTATTTTGTTCAGGGAGCCATTTCCTCCGAGGCAAAATGGAAGGCTGGATGGAAATACTTGTGGATTAAAACTAAGCTGCCAGGGGAGCCTTACACTGATAATGCGAAGTGAAAAGTTATGTTTAACATTGTGTAAAGTATGTTTTGAAACATATGGTAGTTTACTACAGGAAAAGAAACTAATTTTACATTATGCTTTTCAGTACAGTGAATAGTTTTTAGATGTCTTATCTGGTGGCAGTTACCATTTCTTAACATATCATTGATTCAGAACTAAAAAATTTTAAAAAACCTCACACTTTAGTTTGTAATATAAACAAGAATGTTGATGTTACCTTGTTTTAACAATTTTTAGGTCTGTCATATGCAAGTCACACAGTTGGTTTCACACCACCAACTTCACTGACTAGAGCTGGAATGTCTTACTACAATTCCCCAGGCCTTCATGTGCAACATATGGGACCATCCCATGGTATTACAGTAAGTATTTAAAATAGTAAATACTTGTTACCAATCAATGTCAGTTTGTTTTTTAAAAGTTATGATTGCTTGTCCTTAAGCTTTTTTACAAAACATTTCTGTAAATGTTTGTTTTTGTCTCCTTACTCCAAGATATCTATTGCTGCTTTCTTCAACCCTGATTTTCCTCTTCACCCCTCAGAAACTGATTCTTTTTGGAGAACCTTATTTTCTGCAAAAGAATAGGATGTATTGTCATCTTAAGGACAGTAATAGGTATCATCTTATGGATCAGCAGGCAGGGTGTGAGAAGTGATGTTCTAAGCTACTAAGCCTATCCCAGGAAGTAAAAACATTGCTTTCATTTTTCTCCTAGTCTCCACCATCTGACGGATGAGTCATCTGAGGTTGCTCCAAGCTCAGGTTTTCTTCAGGATGACACACAATGCTACCATCATGTCACTGTAACAGGCAGTTAACTCTTATTTTCTGTTCTCATTGGCAAAGAAGAAAGTTAATATAAACATTTGTTAGGGCAATTTCTCATACCTTTCAACTGGATTTATTTCCTTTTTACCTGCGATGTTTGATGCATTTCTACTTAATCGTATTTCTTCTAAATATTTGTGGAGTTTAATGACCAAACAGAGCCTAAATATTAACCGGTTGGCAAAATACGTTAGAGTTGCTGTATCAAGACCATTTTTATTTTTCTCAACAGGTATGGTAGTATCTAAATATCCTGCAAGGTTTTTGCATATACTTGTCATTCTCAGATGTGAAAACATGTTTCAATAGAATTTTTAGTAGAATGCTAAAATATGGCTGCTTCTAAAATCATTTAGGTGAGCGTGCAAAGGTAATTGTTAATTTCATTGAGCAAAGATCGGCGGGACCTCTGCAATGGTGGGTAGAACAGGAGGGAAGCTGGAGCTCAGCAGCAAGGTAGAATCCTGGTCTGGGTTCAGCCCACTGATGTGTGTCACATGAGTTAGTCACAGGAAGATCTTTATGCTTCTGGAAAACCTGGAACCTAATTTTATAAATAAGTTTTTCAAGGAACTTGTTCTGTTCAGTATCTGTGAAATACTGCTCTTTCTGAAACTGTAAATTAATTGGTGTCACGTTGAGTCACTATGAAAAAGATCATCTTCAGGACAAAAAAATAATTATTTTGAGAAAGGTGTTGATAAGTAGCTCTTGGCTTTGTCTTGATACTGAAACCAGGTCCCTTCATATTATTAGATGTACACAAATGCAATAAATGATTTTAAGTGTTTCAGAGGCATCAGTCAGTTGTCAAGAATCCCTTGGCTTTTCGCATAGAGTGTTTATCCATTGTACATAGTTGTGCAGAAAAATAGATACAATATATATTATTTGACTAAACTGCAGTTTGATTTTTGACTCTTCATTTTTGATCTCCATTACAGAATAAATTGACTTTACCTGTGGTACATTTGGTATAGCACTGTAATCATGCTTCTCCCCAGAGTTGTTCACCTGTGGTTGATTATTAATTGTGGGTGGGTGGTTTGTCCTGCCGTGAGGTTCTTGATAAATACTAACTGGATCGGTAAGTAGTAAGCATTTTGGTTTCAAAAGTGCAGAAGTTAGCATTGTGCAGTGTAATTTATATTTTTACATTGCTAACATTAAAGAAGATTCACACACACCCACACACACCCCCACCCCCAGTTTGTAAAGATAAAGTGGGTTTTAAATCTTTGTGTTTAAATGTGCAGGTTGTTGAAAATCTGTGGTTTCTGTTGAGGGGAGCTCTCTAACAACTGCTTCGCTCCTGCAGCTCGAAGGGTTGTAATCTTTTTTGTTTTGCAAAGAACAACTGGTATTATGCTTTGGTCTTGCTCCAGTGTGCAGGCTAAGAGTCTTTCAGAAAGCTAGAGATGCGGAGCAGACTCTCTGGCATTTGAAACAGTTCCACCCACGCTCAGGTACTGCGTAGCTGGACTTCATACACCAGCAGCATAAAGTTAAAGGTTCATCAGCACCTACTGGTTGGGCAAGCACAACTGGGAGGTGCTGTCTCTACAGCATTGCTCATTTCTTTTTAGGTTGCTGGTCATCATAGGTAACTGTATCTTCAGGACATGTGTCTTGTGTTCATTTCCTGCAAGGTGACAGGAAGGAATGCCTGTTCTGTTTGATCTCAAAAGTACTTCCCCTTTCCTTTGCTACTCCATTTCAGAGTAATGTTTATCTTGTGTAAAAGTTGTATTGTGATTCTTGCAATGTTTTGAAATGGATTCTTCCCACATAATTGTTCAGATTTTTATTTTTCTTCCTTTGCCAAGCTCAATAAATTGATTAGCGGACTTGCATCTAACGTTGTTCAGGAGTGTGTTAAACATAATTTCAATATTTGTTCTGCAGAGGCCTTCACCACGAAGAAGTAACAGCCCCGACAAATTTAAACGTCCCACTCCTCCTCCTTCTCCAAACACGCAGACCCCAGTGCAGCCACCTCCGCCACCACCTCCACCACCTGTGCAACCTACGGTCCAATCCGCAGCATCGCAGTCAGCCACTTTTCAACATTCAGTGCATCCCTCCTCTCAGCCTTAGTGCATGTGCTCAGCAGTCTGTATGTCAGAAGTGGACTCATAACATGGAGCAGTTTACTAAAAGCCAAAGGCTTACTTGGCATATTTGGATTTGACTTATTTGCACTGAGGTTATATAGGCTTCACTGTTAATTGTGTTGTAAACGTTTGTATAAAATGCAGCCAGTGTTGTGGGTCTACAACACTAACTTAACAAAGTTTTCCATCAGTGTTTACTTGAACTACATGTATGTCCATTCTCTGGCTGGAACATTTGCTACTCTGTTTGGTAATACGGCATTATGTCGTTTTGCTTGGCTCCAAAGCTTCATTTTCCTGGCTTCTAGGTTTGTAAAATTAAAGGGATACCTTTTTATATTTTTTCATGACAATTTGCAGAAAATTTAAGGCATGATGGGCTATATGATAAATTCTGAAATATTACAGTGTTTACCAAGCTTAAGGAAAATCAGCACTACATTTCAGTCATTTGAAATAACAGCTTCTAGTGCAAAAGTGAGTCAGACACCCTAATCAGTGCCCAAGACACATACTCTATTGTATTACCTAGTAAATAAGCTTAATTCAGCACACAGGATGCATCCATACTTCTCCTGTTTAAAAGCACCTCAAACGTATGGTACAGTCTGAATTTTACAGTGAGGGAACTGGCTTGTTGGAGTCTGTGGAATGTACAATTTGTGGACCTTAAGATTTGATGATTTCACTTGACATTTACATTAACCTGTAAGCTGCCCATACTGTGTGATCTGTCACAATTAACTTCGGTAAGTGTGGTCCTGCCCACAGGTTACTGATAGCTGATTAAAGTGTGCTCTTTGATTTTTTTGCTGCAGAAGGCAACGTGATTGTAGAGAACAGCTGATGATAATTTTCTTCTTGTTAAAATATATTAATTGTGATTCCCCTGAAGCAAAGTTTGAACAGGTATTCTAAATGTTCAAAAGTCTGTTAGAAAATAAGATATAAGATGAGCATATAGGAATATATTGGCGTAACAGCCAAAATGTTGTATTGCTTGGTAGAAACAGAGTACAAGAAAGTAGCACAACATGGCACTAATGAATGCTTATTTAGCAGCCTAAGCCGGTACAATGTATAAAGAAATGTATTCTGAATACATTCTTTCCATTCATTTAGCACAAATAAATTGGTTTCACTTTGCAGTGGAACAAAGTGTCACTTCTTGATATTGACATCTTACTCAGTTACGTTTTTCCTGAGGTTCCTGTTGAGTACTGAGGTTTATATATTATTGATGATTTTAAGTGGTTTACCTCATATATATGGATATGTGGGCCATGGAAAATGACAAGAGAATGTTTATTTTATGAGAATATGTATCTGGCTATAATCAGAACAGAACATGAGTAATTTATCTTTTGTTTACAAAAGTTTGGTTGACATGCCTAATGCTTTATTAAGGACATTTTTAAGAAGGAAGTACAGCATTCTGGTAGTGTACTAACACTTGTACATACATTTTCATGTTTGCCACTCACCTATTCAGTAAGAATTGCAAACTGAAAGTCTTTATAAAATTAGTGCTCTAAATCAAAATAATAAGTTAAAATAATGTTGTAAAAGGTTCCGCTTAAGGCAAAACTAGGATTTCTTCACTGTAGGTATGTAGTTTCAGCTCTGAGAGAATTTAGAGAAATGCATATTATAGTCTATTACACTTCTTAAACCAATATGGGATCAAGTGCATTATCAAATTACATTAGTTATGGTAGTGACTCTCCAATCAAGTGATTCTCAAGATTGTGGCAGACCTAAAATTTGACCAGTGCTTCCATCTGAAAATAATTGGCCGTAGCAGATGCTCCCCTTTCCACAGAGGAAACTCGGCTGTGAGCATTGTGATTAAACAGAGCTCCCGAATCAGTGGTAGGATTGCATGTGAGAAAATTACAGGCTGTCAGAGGTGGGACTGGAGGATTGTCCTTTTGTAAACATAAGACGAAGGAAAAAAATATATTCTTTTATAAGTAGGATTCCAGCTCAAGTATACCACTATTTGAAATGGTGCCCTCCTTTCTGAAGTGCTTTGAAATTCTTGGACATATGGCTCTACGGAGCGCAAGCTCATAGTGGTGGTAGTATAAATGCAGGGGGGAGGGGGAAAAGCCTTTGACAGTGTTGTTTTCAGATCTTAAAATGGAAAATTGCCTAGAGTAATTTATGTTTGAAGCATATTCCAAAACTGAATTTGTGTAACCCAAGTTCAGCTGCTGTTATAAAGTGTCTTAGTGAACTCTCCTTACTATTCCAGTGGGACTGTTACCAGAGGAAAGTAAAGAACTGACAAATGTATACTAAATCTTGAAAGTGTAACAAGGCACTAAATTGGCCTTACCTGAGAACGTTGAACAAACATTTGCTTGCAATCAGAAGTGTTAAACTCTACTTGTAGACTTTTTGAATAAGATGAGAAATTGTGCACAACCATCTCCTAATAAATGTAAATGGATTTTCAGTTTTCCTCGTGAATTATAGTCATGAATTATGATTCTGCAGCTGTGATTTTTATCAGATCTCCTGTAGACTGGAGAAACTCGCTTGACAGTGAGGTCCAGCGTACTGAGGGCTGCTTTATCTTAGAAGCACCTGGGTGGGTTTCTGTTGTCCTTTTCATGACTAATGCCTGTCACTTGCACACTGCATCATCACTAGTTGTGTAAGGCCACAGAAGCAATTTTTAGCCACAATGAGCATTTTGAGTGTACCCCTTTACAACTAAAGTTTTTTTTTAAAAAAAAAAAAAAAATCTTTTAGCTGTTTCAGCAGTGCTTTCCTCTCTGACAATCAAGCAGCTTTCTTTTTACTTTTTCTCTCAAGGGATCTGGCTTGGACACTGGAGTGCAGCTGATACTCTGTAGACCATTAAGAATTTCTTTTATCCACGATTTGTTCCAGTGAAGTTCTTTGGAAGAAGAAATGGGACTGTTCGGAGATAGTCTTCCAGCTAACAGCCAGATAAGATTGTTTTAATTACATGTACTCCTCTGAGAGCATATTCCCAAGGGCAGAAAGGATTATTGGAGTTTTTCAAGAAGTGTCAGTGCTTTTCTATTGGCAGTCTCTCTACTGAAGCTGAACAGAACAGGGTTCTTTTCCTGTTAAAATGTTTGCATTCGGGAATCCATGTGCCTGGGTGGAGTCCCTGTGCACTTCAGCTGAATGAAAAATGCAGTCTCGGAAGCAGTGCAAACGAGAAAGCTTCCTGGGATCTGTGCGAGTTGCACTGCTGATAGGAGACAGTACAGACTTCACATATTTTGTTGAGTAAATGGAAACTGATCATGGAGACAAATAAAAGAGCCTTGAGTACTTTGTCAATCAAAGAATGCAGTCTCTCATCCTTAGTATTGATTATTGCTTACTAAGAGGATGCATCCAGGGACCTTGTTTAAGTCTTGTAGTGCTTTTTCTTCTAATCCTAATGCTTAGTTTTACAAGCAGTATGAGTTCTAATACTGTTCAACTCTTTTTGATGTTTCCTTTTTGTTTCAGTCATGGCAGTCTATTTCTTTTTGATCCTTGGGAGTCTACAGAGCATGGACTATGCAGAGCATATTTCTCCAGTTCAAGCCATCTGATAAGAAACCAGAAGGTTTATGAGTGTAAGCTATAAAATTATAGTACACGCATATGTTACAACAACCTCCTTGAGGGGAAAGATACGTCCTCTTGAAGACAGAGAGAACAGAGCCCCTAAGTACCAAATGGACTGTATGCATGGAGACAATCTGGTTTCCTCAGTTCCCTGAGGAGCTGAATTCCTCTCCCAGCCCTTTTCGGACTTGGACTGGAGTTCTTAAACTTTTAATTTTTTTTAAATTCCACATCTCGCTGTAATAAGTACTCAGGATATCCTTCATGTTCCTTTTGGGTAATAACCACTAGTCCCAGTACCAATAAAGGTTAAGAGTCATTGCCACTTTGTGGACTGGAGGAAGTCACTGAATATGCCAGACCGTGGCCTTTACGATGCAGTCATAGTTCAAGTGGGGGTGTGTGCTCATATCATGATTTTTTTTTTTAAGCAGCTGTTGCTGTTTTTGCATTAGTAGTGTGCTCTGAAGAGCAGATAAAACTATGGAGTTTGGCGCTGCATTAACAGACAGCTGCTACATTAGGGAGAATAGTGCTTGTCCCTATTCAACTAGTTAGGCTCCAAAGAAAAGTACTACCTCATCTTTAGGTTGGGATGATGTGGCCACAGGGTCAGGAGAAATGTCGTAGCTGTGCTAGGTTTTGTTCTGCATGTGTTACCTGGATAGGAGTCTTTCCTCACTGGAACTGGGCTCTGGAGGTTATAAAGCTTTTGTAGGGGAGGAGTGGGGAGTGAGGACAGATGGTTGAGGGTTGAGTTTGAGAAAACTGTGTGTCCCTGTCGTAAATTGCTGCTCAGAGTACTCTTTGGCTAGGCCTGGGAATTGCCTGTACTAATACTACAATTTTTTTCTGTGTGGTTTCCTTTCAAAAAGTGCTGTGTTGCAGTTCTTTAAGTTCCTGGCATTGGTATCTAATTAAAAAAAACAAACAAACAAAAAAAAAAGCAATTACCCTTTCCACAGAAATATTTGAAGTAGTCTTCTATGTGCAAAGGTGGGTTTTCTCATGATATAAATTAATACTGTATCTATAAACGAACGTGTTTCATTATAGTGGTAAAACCTAAGCTGTCCAAGGCACTTTAGTTTGTGATTGCTGACTTTTGTTTTGGCAGGTGTTTCAGATGAAATCTAAGCCTCCTGTGGAGGAAGAAAAAAATCACCTGACAGCTGTAGACTGTTCCTTTCCTGCAGAAATACAGCAATTTCCTCAAATGCAAGTAAAAATGGAACAAGCATCCTTGAGCTTTTCTGAAGCTTATATTTCATTTCAGTACCTTGGTGATTGCTCTTGTGTATTTAGAGAGTCTACGAAGGCTCATTATAGGTTGGTTGGGTGTCTAGCTGGTTATTCCTATATTTTCCTGATCCTAGTGAAGGAAGCCTGTTCAAATTTGGATCAAATCTATAAATCCACTGGTTAACAACAATGGTCAAAGTGCAGATTTGTTGAGCATGAATCCGAGTGATGACTTTAAAAGCATTACACTGTGTTGGTGTGAATCGGAGTTTATCGTTGAAAGAACCTCAGATACAAAGAAGTTTTTTTTTAGCAGGTTACATTTTATTCCTGTATTAGCTGTATTATTGCTTTGTTGTATATCTCAAGGTGTTTACATATATTTGTAATTGTTATGATGTGTCTGTAATCAAGCTCATCTGTGCCTTCATGCAGACTTCCAATAAACACTTGATTTTTTTTTTTTTTTTTTTTTTTGTATTTACTTGTATGGAAGACTATGGGGTGGATATATATTTCCTTTTCTCTGTCAGCCTGTCATCACTGGGAAAAAGAGGAAGAAAATGAGAACTAGGAATTGGAGAAAGATATGTGCTTGTCTTTATTTTTGCTGTCCTTGATTCTAGTTGGGCCATTTCTGGTAAGTTCACATAAATGGCTGAGTGGGGAATCTGGGGGTTATCCTATTTGCATAATTAAGTTTGCATAGGAGCTGCTCCTCGCCTTGGATTAGGTGAATATTCAAAGTATAATCATGCATGCTTGACTCTATCAGTTTTGCTTCTGTCTTGGAAGAATGTACCTATATTTCTTGAGCTATTATTGTGCGAAAATTCCAGAGTATCTTTCTCCCCCTGAATTAAACAGGTATATTTAACCTTTTACAGCTACCTTCCAGTGAGGGTTCGAGCTTTTTTTTTCCACAGCAAGAACTGCAGTATCTTTTGGTCTTAGTAGGCCTGCTTACCGTGAGGGTACTTTCTGATGATTGGGGAGTAGGAGAACAACAGTGTGTCATCTTTTTTCCAGGTTTTCTAAGCTCATAGGGACAGAGATGTGTATTTGTACAAAGGTATAGGAAAACATCTTGCATGTTGTGAGTCAAAAGCAGTACACAGCAGTATAGCTACTTTTCTAATCTGATATTAAGTATGAGAGGAAGAGAAGGGAAAAAATGTTTCCTTGCCTGTGTTAAGGGGTGTGCTGTATATTTTGTAGTTTAGAAAAGAGTGCTTTTACTGTTTCTTTGTAGTAGTGAAAGTTATGGTATCTGGTGGTCTACTTCAGCTTTTCTTGATTTTTCTTGTCATCAACCCTGATTACAGTTAAGTAGTTCTACTATTGATGGGTTCAGGCATTTTCTAATAGAGATTTGTCTTAAGAATCCACCATGATTTCTACTGTTTTGTCATCTTTTCTTATAAAACATTAATCAAGTATTATATTTAATGATCAACATTAAAGCATTAACCAATTTGAATTTATGAATATATTTGTTAATTGTAGGGAGTGCTTTCTTGATACTGGGACATCATAGTAACTATCTTTGGTTAGAAACAGAGGAGAAAAACAGGCATAGTGTACTGTAACTGCAGTGTTATAGTTGAATTGTGAGCTTTATATTTCCGGTTGAATTGTAAACTTTAGATGCCTAAAGACGACGGTATGCATTTGTGAAAATTCTGTGGGTACTTTGTTGTGTCGGCCCTTGTGAAATCTCTGGTTTTGTCATCTTTTTATTATATGCGTTCATTCATCAACTTAGCACAGAGCTCACCTGTGTGGCGTACTCAGTAGCTTTTATAACTATTATTTGCTCTATCTGGCTGTCTTGCCAAGTTTCTGGGCTTAGATCTTAAAGTCTCTGTAGCACTTACCTATGCTTATTCTGTATGCGGTGTCTGAGTCGCTAAACTCATTGGTTCAGTCCACTTGAGCTGTCTTGTCGCTCAGCTGCCACTCAGGCATATCTCTGCGACCACATGCTCTGCTCCAGTCAGCACAGGCCTGTGCATGCAATATAAAGCACGCTATTCCATTTTGACCAGTAAAATCCCTGTATTATGACGGCTGCAAGTTCTTGGGCACCAGGCCATGGAAGTACTTCAGTGAATGCTAATCTAGCTGATCCATGTTACTCTCTGTTCCCAGAACACATGCGGTATTTCTTAAAATACCTTTATTCTCCTCTCTCCGCTGCTGCAAATGCTGAGCAATCAGTAATTCTGCCTGTCTCCTTGTGAGTGCCCTGCCTGACACTGACACAGCCGGTGGGTCTGTGAACTGGATGAATGATGTTGATGCTGTCTGTCTTGATGCATGTCGTTTGTTTTCTCTCTGACGTTTTTCTGAACAGAAATTAGTTGCTTGAATACTTTCAGAAGGCGAGATAAAAAGGGAAAGATTATGCATGTGATTGGTTTAATTTCAGGTTGCCTTGTCCAGGTGATCTCACCTTTAGATGGTTCTTTTGTATTTCTTCTGGTGCTTGTAGCCCTTTGTAAAGGAAAGCAAGTTCCCAGAATTGCAGGAGTTAACTTAGAAATTCTGGTAAACTGCTGAGACCAGAAGAAAGAATGATGCATTGCAAAGCAAGCAATTTTAATAAGCCTAATCCTTCCTGTATGTAAAGATGCTGGCTTGGATATCAGTCCGTTTCACGTGCTTTTGAGGCCATCCCATACCTTTCAAGGTATACGGTATATCCTTCAGCCCAGAAGCAAGAAGAGGTTGAAGTCAGTCCTGCATTTCCCAGGTGGAGACTCAAGGTACGTACAAAGACCATTAGTTCACTTGAACGCAGAAAACACTGAATAGAAGTATTGGGGAGACTGAGATGGGAACCTTGATTTTGAGCCTCAGGGCTCTTCGTGAAAATCGGCTGTGGCTTCTCTCTACTCTACTACATGGGGAAAAGTCTCTTCATGCTAACCAGTGAACTGGTCGTGATGCCTGCTCTGACAAACTCTTTTTCCTTTGGGTGATACGGAGCAAGAGTTGGAGTATTTACAATGAAGAATAAAAAGTGGAAGCTAAATATGGCTTGTGTTTGCAGAGTGGAATGAGATTAGTTCCAAATTCTTTATATTAGTGAAAATGCTGTACAGTATGCCCCGTATTTTTTTTCTCTAACGCTTGAACAAAATCTGGCATGTGAATTTAATGAAGCCAGAACAGTGATCTGTGGGAGTCTCAAGTATCAGTTGTGTGACCATCTCCATCCTTCCTAATAAGGAGGGAGATACTGATGTCTAGTGGGACTGATTTAAACTTCACAGCATGAATGCTTTTCTTTGTCATCCTGGAAATGAGTTGGAGAAATTACAGGACCCTCATAGAACATCTGGGTGTAGCCAGTAGTGTTCAGGGATCACAGTATGGTAGAGAGCACTTCCATAGCTTGAGGTCCCCTTTACAATACATTACATGGAGTTTTATTTCATCCAGTCACAGTGTGGAATGTATTTTTGGGGCTGAACTTCAGAAATATATCACTCCTGCCTCCTTTCTTCCTCAGTCCCTATAGTCACACTCTGGCTTTTCTCTGTAACTGAAGGCCCCTTTGATCCAGTGTGAAAAAGCAGTGTTGGGAACTGGGCTCTTGCCATTCTGGATCTGAGTGCATTTTGACAGTTACTGCTGAATGAAATGGATTGTAAATCTATAGTGAATCTTAACACTGTCTTAGCTGTCAACAGCAAAAAATAAATGGAGAAGAGGTCAATAATGAGTACTTTATCTTTCTGCCTGGAGATGGGAATTTAAAATCTGCTGTAACCCGTCTTTTTTCATGCTTTCTAAAAATCATTCTGATTTTTCTTTGGCTCTTCAACACATGATATCTACTTTGCTTATTTTTCTAGTGAGGGAAAGAAGGAAGTTAGTAATATGAAGTAATTTTGCAGTTCAGCTGAGATTGGTACCTGACTTTCTTTGAGATGTGCAGATTTGCTAATCTGCATCACCAAATAAGGCAAATTGGTTTGGATCACTTGTATGTGAATTTTTGCATTTGTGATATAAAAAGGGCTGCATGGTTACTTCTATTTTATTTTTTTCTTTTTAGTAAGTGCCCTCTAGATGTTGTTATTCCCCTTTCTGTATACCTGCCTGCACTGGGACGGTTGCGCCATGCTTAGTTCCCCCAAGGTAGACTGATGTCCTCAGGACCTTCTGAACCTTCAGAGGTCCTGTGCCCCATGGGGTGGATCCAAAGCTGTGGAGGCCATTGGGAGAGCAGTGTAAGAGCCTTCCTCCGCCCTTGTAGCTAAGTGCGGAATAAGGTGGAAACTGGAGCGTGCAGGAGGCACAGGCTGAGGTCGCTTTGCAGCTCTCGGCTCTGCAAACAAGCATGCTGTTAGCCCGCCAGGCTGGGTACTGTAAGGGTTGGAGCCCCCCACTCCCCGGCTGTCGGCAGCTTTCTGTCTCTGCAGAACCTGAAATGGCAGGAATTTGCAGATAAAAGGCCAGCTCAGCAGCCCTTTCCTGTGGGCTGTGCTCCACAGCTCTCTGCCACAGCACAGTCTTGCCTGGTTATCCTAAAATCAGAGAACAAACCAAAATGCCATAATGGCCAAAGAAAGCCCCTGTTGATTTGAAAATGGCACTGGACCCAATCCTATGTCTGAACGTGTGTCTAATACAGATGTGTGACACTGATTCACGACCGAAGGAGGATGTTGGAATGTCACGCTGCCACGATGAGCAGAACAGATGGACCTGGTTGAAAGGGAAGAGTGGTATTTGAGGCTAATAAAGGAGCAGAGAGAAAATAGGACAGGTATTCAAAGATCTTTTGACTAGCCCTTTCCTCTCTGCCTAGCTAGGACTCCAAAAGCAACTCTCTGCTGGCTGTGAACAGCCCTAAGTCGAGCAACAGTAACAGAGTTTGTTTCTTTTAGGCAACAAGTGCTGGCACCAGAAAGTATCAAAGCAACTGGGAGCTGGATGAACTTCCGAGAGACTTCCTTGCTGGAAAGCTGGGAGCAGAAAGCAGACTAGAGGGCAGCGCCAAATGGAGAAGTGTAGAAGTCCTTACTGGTAGGGAAAGGGAGGGAAGGAGCCCTGTGGGAATTGCTGGGGTGGTCGACTACCCCAAAGGACTGAAAGCTCCTGGAACTGGTGGTACAGGAGCCAGGACATAATTTTGGAGGTGTTAAAGGCTGCATATGACCCTTGGCAACGAAGCACCCTTCTTTACCTGAAATAGGTTATAATTTATGTATCGGTGGATACTTGAGCAAATGGGGGGAGAAAAGATTGGCAGTGAGTTTTGGGGTTACTCTCCTGCTGTTGCAAGTCTTGTAGATCTAGATCTACGTCTTGAACTAATCTATCAATTATCTAGGCCCCAATGTAAGTAAATAATATAGCACAGCCTTGGTAGCAAAGAAATTGAAGTTCCTGAATACGATCAAATCCACAGCTGTGGTGTTACAGATCAGCAAAATCTTAATTTTCACAGAAACCGTAGCTAGAAAAGAGTTTCTCTGGATGGGTGATTAAAACGATTAAGACTTTTAAACTTAATACACTCTTGTGTTGCTTTTGCTTGTCAGGACATATTTCTGTATAAAAAAATCATCTATTCACTTTTCCTGCACAGAGGTTTTTGCAGCAGATTTAGTGAACTGTAACTGTCATAAGTTTTATTTGAAGTTATTCTCCTGGGTTTTCTTTCCAAAAGAAGTGTTAGCCATTACAACATACTAAGGAATTAAACCCGTTAAAACTTACTGCATTCCTCACACTCTTAAGGAACTCTAGGATTAGTCTGGCTGTTGTCAGAGTGTTTAATTAAGGATGATTTTAATGCTGTTAGTTCCTGAAGGTAATTAAGGGTTTTCGAGTTAACTGTTTCATATTGAGAAAAGTCATTAAGTTTCTTTAAAAAAACTTCTGTGTAGACTAAAGCATCTCCTACTATTAAGTATATGTATATTGACTCTGTGTAACAGAAATTAATATCTGAATTAAGAGGGGAACCTATCTTTGTAGCTGAAACACCCCAAGAGCTTCCCAGAGATGCTGTGGGAATGCTGTGCCCTTGTTCCAGCAGTGTCCCTGATTTAAGGGGTGATGTATTGCAAGAACAATTTGTGTGAGACAAGATTGCACAATAAAGCTTTGACTTTTATGGTATATTTTAGGAATCCACCTAACTGAAATGATGGCCCTTTGCACTAAAATTCATGTTAACTATAATTTCAGCCCAAATCTTACCTGGATTCTTGGGAAAACATGTTTTCTTGACAGCAGTAACCCTGCCAAGCTTGTCTGAAGCATAACGTTTTCTTTTTTTTTCTAGAGAGAGATGTTACTAGGGAAATCTCCGTGCATGTGCAAACGTGGTTAGAAATATCATTAATGTCCTGCTAGTTTTACCACCTATCTTAGCTCTACCCACCTGCCTGATCTGTGAGAGAAAGACAAAACCAAACCCCTTTTGGATTGAATACTCCAGCACATTTTTAGCACTGTGAGCATGCAAGCTGGAGACCAGCATGGAGACTGCTCACGATAGGCTCTCATTTCAGAGTTAAACTGGTTCAGGCTTGTTCCTATCTTTGTCTGCAAAGGGTCCGAGGGGAGAGACATACGGAAGGAAAATGGAAAGAAAAACATGAAGGAAATAATCAGCTTCTGTGAACACCATCTCCCACGTCTACTGAGAGCAAGAACCCCCAAAGGGTTTTTACACTTTGAACTTTTAACATTGGACATGGACCACTGTTTCCAGGGCAGGACTGTCAGGCAAGGGAAGAAAGACTTTGTTTCTGTTCTGGTGTTTAACAGCTTAACTTAACCACCCTCCATTTTACAGAATGTTGACTTGAATAATGAAACAAATCATTATGAGCAATACATGAAAACAGTTTGGATGTGCCAGGAGAATAACAAGGGCAAAGAGGGCACAATGTGAACAGAATGCTTGCCTTTGCATTGCCTAATAACTGAGTGAGGGGGAAATCCAGCTTGTTTTCTAACAGGAAAGGGACCAGATTTTGGTACTTTTGCTAGAGTTAAATAGCTTAGTTTTTTCCAAATACTTTCACTTTACTCAGTCTTTACAGAACTCCGTTCTTTTGAAATATTTGGAATATTCTGATTCTGAAACTTTTTCTCAGTTTCAGGTTTCTGTTAAACGTAAGAAGGTATCTCCATTTTCCCGGGTTACCTCTTTGAAGAAAATTATAAAAGTAAGCTAGTTTCCTTCCCAAAGAGTCCTAATGTTTAATTGATCAGAGTCAGGATGCCTCATGATAGCAATAAAATTTGCTCAAGATTTGCTAAAGATTTACTAGGTCAAGCCATTAAAGTGGCTGAAATTGGCACTTACCTAGATACTGTGGGTCAGCTGTTGTTCTTGTTCACACTGATGAAATAACTTAAGTGAGGTTGTTCTGGACTTAGACAAGTGGAAATGAGAACTGAGTTTGGTTGCAAATTCCAAATGGATGAGTGGACTTTGAAATTAGCTTTGACGTCTTCTGCACCTTGCTGAAAATTTTACAGTGGTTTCTAAACTGAACGCTTCCTCCAAGCCTCAGAACTCAGAGTTCAATGAAAGGCACAGCAACGTTACTCCTGCAGAGGCAAAAGGAGCCAGGGCACTGTTCTCTCGGCATTTACACCCTGATATTAAAGTTGCCCACATGATTCTCAGGCTTCACTTTCTTCCTCCACAACAGATCCCCAAAAATAGAGCAGACAATAAAAGCTTGACACTTGCTACAGCTTTCCCATCCAAGTTGGCCTAAGGCTGAGGTGGGGGGAAGTCTCAGCGAAGAGCAAGGATTCAGCAAAGACTTTTTTGTTTGTTTTCCCCTCCCAAGCGCTCTGCTCAGAGGCAGGGTTCCTGGCTGCGCCTCTTCTGTTTCCAGAGCAGTTACATAATTACTGCAGGACTTCAAAGATAGGTTAATGGAAGCCATTAAGGATGTTTTCCATCTCTGTACTGAAGAAACTTAAGGTGGTTTGTCAGCCTACCCTAAAGCAGAAAATTTCCCTTTAAGGAAAATAATTATTTTTGGCAAATGCAGCTTTAATTCACCGTTGAGCTATTCAAATTTAAAATTAATCTCTTTTTACCTGTTTTACTTCAACTCTTTTAACTAGGGTAAATCTGCTCTAAGATTATTCTCTGTAGTGCTGCATACATAAAATAATATTTAAAATAATATTTCTGCAACTTGAAGCAAAGGCATTTTCTATGAAGACCCTGGCCCTGTATTTAAGATGCTCTCTAGTTGTATACTGAGTCTGTGCCAATTGGCCTCTTGGGCAAATTATAGAGATTTCTTTAAATGACTATATGGGGGGGGGGAAACAGCAATGAGGAGGAAAATGGAAGAGGAAATTCATGTGTCAGTTCTCACAGCTATTAACTGTGTAGGAATGTATTGTGTGTTAAAAATAAATTACAAGCCTGTGTAGAGATATTGAAAACAAACTTTGTCCAGTGTCTCAACTATTTCCAAAATACAAAAATAAGTATAGCCAAATAAGGATAGCTTTTTTTTTTGTCAAATGAACACTTTTTTTCCTTTGTCTGACTCTTGAATCCTTTTAATATCCTTGCAGATACTATGCCTCTTCTGAGTGACTTCTCATTACCTGAAAGTAAGCCACATTAATCAATGGAGAAATAACCTTTCTCTGAGGCAAGAGTCATCCCTAACAGGCAAGAAGAATTCAAAGAGCTCGCTCCAAGCCCAGCCTACTCCTGCCTAAATTGCACCCCACTGCAGAACCTTGGCTTGGCCTTCAGGCTCATGCCATAGTCACGGGTCTGACTTGTGCAGTCCCACAGTTCAAGGTAGGACCGCTTCCTTCTTTCAGGAAGTGTTCTAGCTTCCTGCTGAAAGTGGTCGTTCTTTGTCTTAAATACATGAGTTTGCTTTGGGGGAAAAAAAAAAAATCTTCTCCAAAACCTTGTGAATTCAAGGTAGAGGCTTCACTCTATATCTTAGGTGTGAAATGTGGTATAATTTCTAACTGTTCGGGCAAAAGCTTTTCAGGTTTTAATAGCTATTGTAAGGGGCAAGAGGATCCAAGCAATCTCTAGCCAGAAACTCCCCAAATGAATTTAGACTGGACATGAACACGCTACAAGATTTCCAAGGTAGACCCATTTATGCCTACTAGAACGTACTTCACTTCAGTGTTCTCCAGTGACATTGTCTGAATGCCATCTAAATCAATCACTCGGAGCTCTGTTTATGTATGTAATAGCATTGGGTTCTCGAAGAGTGAGGTCAGTGAGCTGGTGGTTTAGCCTCTCTCTCCTGATCTCACTGTCAAGGTGGGAAGCTTCTGCTTTGGCACTGCCTAGCCTGAAACCCACTGGTAGACTATTTGCCATTTGATGCCTTGCTTGTATGCATGGTGCACAGACTGTTTTATCCGCTGTTTCTGAGCCCAGAAATGCTGTAGGTTAAAGGAAACCGATGCACAATAAATGCACTCTGTGCTTTGTATCCGTAGAAGGGGGTGTTCTCTTGCGCCTCATTCATATGTATCTTTTTGGCCTGTCGTACCAGTAAGTCTTACAAGCTTCCCTTGTGAAATAAGGATAACACCAACTGTCCAAAACTCAAGTGCTGTAAAGAAACTTTTTCTGTCTTGTTCAAAAATGAATGAATGTTTCTAAACATTGACAGCAGTTATGGAGAGCTGATCATCTGAATGATTATGGCGCTCCCATGTGATTCTAGCTGCTGCTAACAGTAAGCATCTGATGCCTGATTTGTAGTGGGCAGCAGGTGCTCCATAAGACTGTTAAGATGCCCAGCCTGGCCATGTTATGCAAGGGGTGTTATTTGTGACAGGTGTCTGGAGCCTTCCTCAAGTGGGAAAAAGCCACAGACAATGGCAGTGAAAAGTAAACAAAATCCTGATGCTCACAAGATGATAAAGGAGTACTGTACGGCTTTGGACAGGACTTGCTATGTGGATATGTTGCACTGGAAGTGTCATTTGCAGCACTGAGAAGAATAAACCTTCCTCGGCCTGTTTTCCCGACAGGGATGAGTATGTAACATGCATATATTCTACTGACCATTTGGTTTTCTCATTTTCTAGTTGTTCCACTACTTGGTGTAATGATTACTGGACAAGTTGGAGTACTCCACCTCAAAGTAGATTGCAAAGGTTTCAGAGATAGATCATTACATAATTTAGCTGGTAGATGATGTACCTCAGAGATGACAGCCCCTCTAGGTTCAGCTGCTACACTGAGATTTGGAACCATCCCAAATGCTGACCCTGCACAACTCTGGCTCCAGGTCAGTACAAGAGCACAGCACTGGCAGATCTTGGGCTGCGAGCCTGCTGAAATACAGTGTCCTGATCCTTTCATCTGGCAATCTTTGCCATATGCTCTTTAAGTAGCAAAGCCCAAAAGCCAAATAAAGTTTAACACGGGTACAGTTATACATTTATGTCTCTGGTTTACAGAGAAGTTACAGAGGTGTCCCCGAGTTGTTTCGGTGAAGACATACTTTTTCATATTTGTACTTTTTTGGTAAGGAAGCTGAAATGATCAGTAAACAGATAATAGTTTCCAATTCTCTTCACAGTCACTGGCGGGATGATTCACATAAACTTGGAGAGAGTATCACATTGCAGTGGCAGAACACACCGGATATGTTTACATTGTAGTTGTCAAAGCAAGTACATTTTAAGCTAATTTATTGATGGTAAATTGTCCAAGCTCTTCGCAGATGTGGCGAGATTACCAGTACTTGAGATAGACGGTTTCAGTATAACGCAGTATTTACGCTGCAGAATACGAGGATTGACGATTCGGAGGCAAAGCAAGCATTAACAAGTGGAGGACAGGAGTTAGCAGGAAACCGTGGTAGGGATGCCAGGATTTCTGAGTGGCAGAACAATGACCTACACCTGCCCAACGCAGGCTGTTTCCTGCCTTGTCGCGTGTGAGCTGCTGTAGAAGCTCACGGAACATGTCTGCACAGCCCCTGCTTGCCTGGCCTTTGCAAACCACGGTGAGTTGAAGAGCTGGGACTGAAAATTACAGCCCCTTGGTGAGCTTGCATCGCATCTAAAGAGCATTTACAGAGCTTCCCAAAACTTAGATGACAAAGGCGTGATGCCAACAAGAGGAGGTAAGCTTTTCTTGGTTAATATTTCTCTTTGAATGCAAAAACCCACTTACAAACTATTTCTTCAGGAATCAGTTACGATTGAGAGTTATCGAGGGCCTGGGTGTGAATCCAAAGCCTGCTTGCCATTGCTGAGTAACCGTGCGTGTGTCTGCACTAAATGCAGACTAAGGGTGTTTACAGTGGACAAATCTATATTTAGACAAGTCCTGGTGGCAACTTAACATAGGCTTAAAATAAACCTCTTCCATTGTGGAATCTTCCTTTCCCTTTTGTCCCTCCACTAACTGAATTTGCCCTGGCAGTACAGAATTAAAATACCTAGGCTTTTTGGGACACTTAACAGGCATTTGGAGATAAATTGTGAACTGCTTTAGCATGTGCTGTATTGCCAACATACCGATGCATAAGAATAACTGCAAAAATGCAGTGTAATTTGGAATCGCGGTCTCAGCCTGTGAAGACCCAAGACTAGGCTAAGGGCAGTACTGGAAATAAGGCTACATCTTAACTGGCAGAACTGCATTATATCGAAAAAAAAAATGACAACATTTGCATTGAAATGAGATTTCCCTGAGATGAATTTAGGTCGCTGGCTGTTTCATACTGCTACTATTAGCCTCTCCATTTCATTGACAGAAAATAAATGCCGTCCTCAGTATTTTAATGTAGCTAAATAAGTGAGGGAAAAGCTAACTCAACTCTATTAAATGAACTTAATACTCAAGCAAGATGAAAAGTGTATGCCTGTGCTCTGCAGAGTCTCACAGGAATGCATTACGCTACTTCCTGCCCTGATAAACGTGTGCCATTAAACTTCAGTATTCCCTACTGGTAAGAAGTAGATGAATTGTCGGCGGGGAGTAAGCAAACACCACTTCTGAGGAGCTGTCTCCAGTATTCATGCTCTACCTGGTGACTACCTCAACAAAAATACTTGCCTCTGATGTGCTGAGATTGTCATCTTTTCGCTCTGAAGCTGAAGTCATCTACTTGGCCTGTGTTTGCAAAGGCTATTTTGCATAGTCTTTACAAAGACTAAAAGCTATCGACTGGAGCGTAACTGAGGATTTCTAGAGCACCTGACTGACACAGTATTGTACAATCTGAGTCGCACTGGGAAATCAGCAGGCGTGTGATGTGGTTGGTAACAGCCCTCTCCATGTCATGTGCTCAACAGGCGGAAGATGGAGATAGTTCTGTGTAACAAATGAGTGATTATTTTCTTAAAGGATGTTCTTCAATGCATTTTTACCACCTGATCATGCCCTCTGTCACACCTCTGATTACTGCCGTCACCCACGAGTTTGTAGCATGGGACTAGAGGGGACATTCTGGTACTTGCTTTGTTCATGCTGCTTTTCAGCAATACTAAGGATCCAGGTCTCTATTTTCTGTCCATCTACTGCTGAAAGTAAAAATGTGTTTAACCAATTTGAATCACTTTCTTTAATAAAGATTGTTATGCTAGCCTTTTAAGGCATGAAGCTAATACAAAATAAAACTTAGAAAAAAGATCTGGTATTCCTGATTAAAAACAAAAAAAGCAGAGGTAGCATAAACCAGTCTGCCTCCCTCTAGTTAAGCAAACACCTTATCTGCCCTACATACAATAGCTCAGAAAGAGGTGCAACATCTAGAAAGGGGAAAGATACTTTATTAAGTTATTAATTATTTTCTGCAAGAGTGATTTGAGTATGTATTGTGATTTTTTTTATTATGCTGGTATTTTGACTGACACCTGGTTCTCTGATGTAACCATACATACATGTATATACAAGATTTGCTCCTATGAGATAGCTCTGAGCCTCACCTTTCTTCTGTAAGGAATCTTCTGATCTGTAAAGAAAATCAAATCCTTTCCCTGAAACAATGAGTGAATTCTGAGCTATCCTAGTATGATATGCACCATCTTAACTAGGTTTTAGCTTTACTGTGAGGGACACTTAATGAGATTGGTGCCACGTGGGAAGATGGGGTTGAACAACAGAATATTCGTATCTCATTGAAAATAGCACTTGTGGTGTGTACTGGCATTGATCTTGGTGAATTAATGGCAAACCTAGAGGTCATGAGAGACCTATGCCACAATAAAAATGTACTTCTTTATATTCCCTGAAAGTGGATGCTCTAGAAAAATGGAACTGATATATTTCTTTGCTTGGAGATGCAGCACTAATTTTATTTCCATTTTACATTCTTAGCAAATGCGCTTCATGGTGCCAGCACTTATTTGTCATTTCATGCGCACTATTGTATTTTAGTTGAAGTATATGTGATTTTTAAAATAGCCTTAAATTATTGTGATTTTCCTTAATGTTCTAATACATAAAACGCCATTATTTAATGAACCCAAATAGTTCCTTTATCAGTTTAGAGAACGCAAATATATGCGGCAGATTCAGAAGATTACATTATGTAAAAATTGTCAGAGTTCCCTAGTTTGTTACAACAAACTTTTACTAAGCAGGTTTATGTCTGAAATCTTCAAAAAACATTCCAAGAGTATTTCAGTGAGCAGCAAGATAAAGTTACTTTTCTTAGATAACTTTTTCCTGTGATCTTTCCATGTCCTCATTACGTATATGGATAGTGTAAGAACAAAAAAACCCTTTCAGTCATGTAAAAGTAAAAGAAGGTATTCTAGATTATAATTTCTCAACCTAAATGACTGCTACATTTCTTTTGTTACAAGTTTTGCAGAAGGTTTGCACGTGATGTTTATTTTGCACATATATATATAGATTTGAATACTATCATAGAAAACTGATTTACAAATCAGCATTTGGACGAACGCAGGTGAGCAGTTGGTCAGACGGTGGTTAGACTGGTGATACAGTTATCTGAACACCTACTTCGGGTCTTGCCCGTGTTACGGGACCGCTTCAGAAGACGGTGGTGTGGACGCATTGCATTGCGTGGGTGGAGGGAGGCGGTTCTGCTGCTGGATCTGCATCTCCCCAAATGACGTAGGCTGAGTTCCCTGTCAGCATAGCCGTGACGACACCAGGGGGGTTTGTAGTACTTTATTGGCATCTCAGGGGAAATCTGTATTCTTTGCAGTTTAAACGGTCTTATTCCCTTTCACACAAATCTGAGAGAAGTTATAATGACCCTGCGTAATGTGTTCAAGCCTCACTCTTTCTGCCTCTCACATGAAGGGTTAAATTATAACCACTGAAGTATTGCCTTTTAAGGCTGCTGAAGACAAATGAGTGTCCTTTAGACTCTAAGTGCACAGATATTTAATACATCTGCTGAAATTGAACTCTAGTCAAACTACTGATTGCTTTCCTCACCTTTTTTCCCCTTCAATCATTAATGGACATTTTCCACAAGCAAGTTAACAAAAGACCTGAGAAGACAATGAACTTTGGACATATTGGCCCTTTCATTCCAGAGTCTCTCTTCCTACGCAGATTGTGTAAAGACTGCAAATGTACAAAAGGATGCTTCTCAATCTGGACCACAGGTTACAGGACAGTAGGTGATCAAATATTTAGAACTGGTTTATGTTTTGAGATTTTTCCTCCATTGCAGATTATGTACCTTCTGTTTTAAAAACAAACAACCAACCACCAAACCAAACACCAAAACCAAAAACCAAATCCAACTCCCCACCACCCCTGCCCCAAACATCCCCCCTGCCCCCCTTTTTAACCAGGATGCTAATTCCTTTTTGGTTTTGGGGTGTTCAGCACATCAGCTGCGTTCCGTGCTGGGAAGGTCCCCTTCCAGGATGGCTGTATGAATACTCTCTAAATTTCTTCTCTGTACCCTCAGGAGCTGCTGCTGCACCATCTGCAGAGTAATGGGAACTGGAGCTTTATATGCACTCGTATCCAAAAAGGTTTTTATTGTCTTTATTAGTTTTGTATTGACGTGTAGAAACAGCACACCTTGAACGGTTGTTTCAGAACTGTTATTTTCCAGCCATCTCTTGGGTGGCTATGGAAAGATTTCACTTAGCCTTTTGATTTCAGCCTGTGTCCTGGAGCCTAAGAAATGATCAAAGTAAGGAGAGGCTGTTTACTATCTGCGCAGCTGTCTTCAGTCATTTCTTGTTTCGGCAACCCGGTACACGTGTGTTCCCGAAATGCTACGCTCTCCCAAAGAAATCTCTGCCAGTCCCAAGCTGGCCTTGCTTTTCCTAGTATCTAAAGCAATCTCTCTTGATGGAGTTTAAGCCCACTCACCTCTTTTAGTTGTCTAATGTGTATGCAGAATGATTCATTCCTTTCTCTTTGCAATAACTCCGTATGGTTCTTGAAGAATGTTACTATGTTTCCCCTCTGCCTTCTCTCTAGGTTAAATGCCATTTATTTCAGTTCTCCTCCCTGGACCAGTTTTCTAGAGCTCTGATAGTTCTGTTGTCTTTTTCTTTTCTTTTCAGTTGGCTGCCCGTTTTGACATGAGATACCCAAAACTGAACCATATGCCAGCTGAGGCCTTCTCACTTCAGAGACGTCTTAGAAGCGAGTCTTGAGTTTGTATCATTCTTCTGTCAGTAGCAAGTAATCATTTTAGTATTTGCTTGAACACTGTGAGGTGGATCTAGGCACTTTAAAAGATACTTTGAAGTTCATGAACCTTTGTAAATATTGAACGGAGGAGTAAATCTGGACTGCAGGTCCGAAAGGGGCTATACCTGTAGGAACTGCACGGGCTGTAAACACCTGAGGTTGCTTCAGAATTTCAGGTCTAGGAACATTTCAGCTCTCAGAATGTCACTCAACTCTGGTAATGTTTGTGTTTCCACCTGCAGCTTCTGTGGATACCTGAGCTGACCTAATTGGGTAGAGACAGCAGCAGAGCTGTCACGCTGAACACACAGCCATGGGTACAGCCTGATACCTGCTGAGTATTCAATCAGCTTCTGCAACAGATTTTCCAGGCTGAAGGGTGAAAGTTGCAGGCGGCTGAACTTGTGTGAGTTGACAGCTACCTTGTCATGTCTAACAGTGCAGTGCGATGCACGCTGATCTGGGCTAGGGCTCTAATGAGACTGCTTCTAGAGGCAGTGGCTACGCTGATTCAAAAGTCAGTTGTCTCTTACCTGAGCTAGCAGGCTGGGGTAGCAGTGCTATCTGTATGCTGCCTGCATCGCTGGTTGCAGTGCAAGTTTGCGGCCTTTGGGCAACGGTGCTGGCGGGGAGCCAGCGCCCATCCCCGTCCTGCAGCGGTTATGCTGCCTCTGGTACCCGAGCAGGTTCAAAGCCGCTGCGGTATGCCTGAAGGAGCTGCGGTCCTGCTCCTGCCTGCCGGGCTTCAGCGTGGGCATGCGAATAAAAGGATCAGGGGACGGTGGTAGGGGGCTTTTACCGTGCCTTGGAGCCAGGCCCTTACCTAGGGCGGCGGGGCTGGCGCTGGGGACGGGCAGGGGCATCCGGCGGGCGGAGAGGCGGGACACCGCGGTGAGCGCCGCTCCCCCGGCGCTGCGCGGGGAACGAGGGCGGCTCCTGCCCCGGCCCCGCTGCGGCCGCCGGGCCCCAAGCTGGGGGCGACCCTCGGCCGGGGACCGGCGTCCGCCTCTCTCCGGCGAGAGTGGGGCGGAGGGAGGCGGCGAGGCCGGGTCTGCCCGCGGAGCAGGACGGCAGGGGTCCGCGATGGAGGTAAGACCGAGGGGTGAGCGGCCGCCCCACGGCTGCCCGGAGGGACGGGGGCCGGGCCGGCGGCCGGGGGAGCCCCCCCGCCCTGGGGCTGCGGGTGGAGGCGGTGGCGGCCCCCGGCGGCTCCTCCCCCCCGCCCGAGTTACAACCGGTTCGTGCCGGCACCGGCCGCGGCCGCGCCCCGCCCCGCCGCGCCGGGGATGCGGGGCTGCCCCGGCTCGCCGGGGGCGGCTCCTGCCCCCCGCCCGGCCGCCCCCGCCCCACGGGCCGCCCGCTGCTGCCGGCGCGGGGCGCAGGTAACGGGGACGGCGCCGGCTCGGGGGGACCCGGGCTTCGGCGGGGCCGTGGGCCGCCCGCGTGGGGCGCCGCCGGACTCCGGGTGAGGGGAGCGAGGGGGCCGGGCCGGGCCGGGCCGGCGGGAGCCGCGGCGGGCGGCCGGGCGGGACCCTACCGGGGCCGCCGCCGCCACCCGGGTCGGCCCGGCCCGGCTCTCCGGCGGGAGGCCTTGCGGGGCTGTCCCGGCCCCGGGTGTCGGTGCGGGGGGCGGCTGGGCCAGGCCGGTGGCCTTGAGGGGGCTCTGCAGGGGCCTCCACTACGCCTGGGCTTCGGGGAAAGGAGCTGGCTCAGGACCTGCCTTCGCCCCTGGGTGCCCGCTGGGGTAGCCACGTCCCTTGCAGTGACCATCGACGTCCACCCTTTGGTGCCCACTGTGAGCACCCCTTGGCGTTGGCTGCTGCAGGTACCTCTCGGTGTCCCTTTTGGTGCCTGTTGTCATTCAGTGGGCACCCAGCGGTGTCGTGGTGTCAGTGCCTGCTGTGGGCACACGGCAGCGGGCACCTATTGGCATCAGTGCGTGCCCGTTGCAAGCATCCATCGGCGTCTCGGAGGCCGTGGCTGCCCCGGAGCGGGGCAGCGTGGCGCGACCCTGTCTTGCCGTGTGCGTGGCATCGGGCCGGCGAGGGTGACCTTCAGTCACCTCTCGGCGCGTGTCACTGCACAGATGAGCACTTCCCGTTGAAACAGGTCTGGGGGTGGAACGCAGTCCTCTGGAGCGGGGGTGTGGGCTGGCCCCCGAAGGCGTGGGGAGAGGCAAGGCGAGATGGGGGCTATAAGAGCCCATCCATCCCCACGGAGGACCTGGCCAAGGAGCGCAGACTGGTTGAGAGAGCGGACGCCAAGGGGAGCCCTTGCAGGTTGTGATGCGTAAGGCAGCGCACACCGCGCTCTCGTTTTGCAGAGGAGTTCTCCTCTGGTAAATCAAGTTGGCTGGTGGTTGATAGCAGCGCCAGCTCACATCTGTCTGTGTGGATGTGTGCTAGGGTCTGACAGGCAGTTATACTTGCGGGGGGGTTTTCCATCCCCTCTGGGGCAGTGAGGCTCTGGAAACAGGTAGGACTGGTTCTGCTGAGCTGACAGATTTGTACAAAGCTGGCTGGTTTATGTGCTGCCTTGGTTGATGCTTCTTTATGTGAACTTACTTTGCACAATGGAAAAAACATTAGTATGTCTTCAGTAAGTTTTGTTCTGGTACTTTGTTTTGTTTTAAACTCTATGCTTCTTCCCTCGTTGGGCAGAAATGGAAGGAAATATTTATGTTGATGAGCTTCTTGCATAACTTACAAAAGGGAAAGTGGAGGAGCATGAGAAATAGGTAGACCTGAATGCTAGAACTGAGAGGGAAATATATACATTCAGTGTGAAAGAACTTAAAGACAAATACTTAAACATGGGGAGCTGGTGTAGTTAGAATATCAGTTAAAAAGTCTGATGTCATCAAAGTACAGATGTGTCTTTTTCAGTGCATATAATACAATGCTTATACCATCATGTCAGTATGCATGTAGGTGTTTGGATATGATGAGTGTGTTAAAAACAACTGTAATGCATCGCTGCCACTCTAATGTTCTAGGTGTTACTTGCAAGCTAAGGGTGGCAGAAGATTCAGATGACAATTGCAAGAACGTTGCCTGAAAAGTGAATAGACATTTACATGAAATCTAATTCAACTTAAAATGAGGGATGTTACCATTCTGGCTGGTACCGTCTTAGTTTGTACCAGTGCCTTGCAAAACTGGAATAGCTGAGTGTTAATCACACAGTGATTCTGCTGACATCGGCTCTCTTTGCAGCCATGTGGTGCTCGCTGAAAGCAGCAAACTTAACCAGACTCCAGTTGCACAAATAACAAATTGGAAACAATCGTATTGCTACTGTCTTTCTCAAGATTCCCTTTGCCACAGATTAATACAAGTTTCTGTGCTGAGGGCTAATGTTTTAGTCGTACTCGTGTTCTTTAGACCAGTTCTTTTTTTGTGCTCCTCTGTCATCTTTAAGCCAGATTTTAAGATTTATAGAAAAAGAGCTCAATATTGTGATAAAGCTGCTTAGATAAAAGAAAATCGTTGCAGCCAGACACCTCTCTCTTTCCACATTAAAACTGTTGTTGTTCAGTTTGTTCTCTAGGGTTTCTTTTTGTTGTTGTTGTTGGTAAAGGCTTTCATCAAGCAGCTCTCTTCCTCTGATTCTTATTCGCAGTGAGTACAGCTCAGTGAAAAGCTTTCTCTGACCAAACTTCAAGTTACTGTTTAATTCTTTATGCTTCATTTCTCCATTTCAGTATTTTTGATGTAACTAGGTTTCCTGGAGTCTGAAACAACATTCTTAGGTTTTGTAAACAGTAAGGTTTGTGAAATGGTTCCTACCTGAATCTTAAACCCATGGTGGTTGTTCTGTTTCCAGGATCACACAAGTCTTCCTGGTTGGTTCCAAGAGAAAACAAAACTATTGAGTGCTCTCTTCTGTGTGGGCTTCTGCTTCTTTATTTTTGATGATTGTGTGTATCTGCACAGTCTGTGTCCTCCTTCTGCACAGATAGAAAGTAGTAAAAAGCACTTTGGATCCCTCCCAAGTCGATGCACAGATTCGATGCCTGTACAGGCAGTGTTGGGAGTAGCGAAGGTTTAGTTCTTACTGTCAGCTCTTGTCTGTGCTACTAAGCTTTGATACTACAACTTGTTGCTTTCATTAAATAATGTACCAGTAAAAGGTATATTGATATCCACGGTCCCAGCAGCAGCTTGGTTGACTGGGATGTCTTTAACTATGTATCGTAGCAGAGGGCTCTGGGGAACGGGCTCCTCGCACAGGGCTCTCGGCTCATGTGCTCTCTTCAGGAGGACTTTGTGACTTCAGGGAAGTTAGAAAATACGCCTTACTTGAGGTAGTAGGCACGCAGCGGTGTGAGGTGAAGGAGCAACCTGCAAGAAAGGGAAGGAAAAGCCACGTCATGTTGGTTCTTAAAAACAAACTCTGGGACTTCGTAGATCTGTTTTCACTTTAAGGACAATTTCTGGGGGGGAAAAATGGCGGTGGTTTTCACTTTTTGCTTGACAATTGGAGACTTTAAATGGCTTGAAGTGTTTAGAAAATAGAGATTTTTTTACTACCTAAAATCTTGTTATTTAGCTAAAAGATGCAAAAGAGATCTGTGGTGCAAAATAGGTTTCAGGATGTAGAAGGTCAGCTCTTTTGCTGCCATAAGTTGGGAGCAGTTGGTTAAAGTCAACAAAGCTGCACAAACTTGCAGCAGATGAGGAAGTGATCCAGAGGGTTTTTTTAGGCTTTCTATTAGAAAAGACTACGTGACCCAGGACTACGAAAACTTTTTTCCTCTCCTGCCCTGCCCTCCCTTCCTCCCCATCAGATGTTTAGAATAGCAGGACTGAACTCAGAGTTGTCTCTGTGCCAAATTTTAGGGTGTCAGTATAGTGGAAATCAATATAACAGCTAAAATGTGTTTGTTTTCTAAAGATTACTTTTTAAACAAATATGAGTTGGGATTATTCACTGTGTATTTCCATTATTTTAGTGGTTTTCTGAAAACTTCCTTGCTTTGTCTCAGTGGAATTGTCTTTTCTTGAAGCTGTTACTTATTCCCACCGTTTTTACTCCAGACAGGGTCAAAACAAGCCAAGTGATACTTATTTAATGCATGGAGAGATGCGTATGTCAGCTCTTTTGGTGGCTGCATACAAATAGTCTCAATATTTTGTGCAGAAATACAGGGATCCCCTTTTGTATAAAGGTTATTGTTGTAGGAAAGTACCTACAAGCAGCTTTTTAATGCTTTGACACCTTAGGGTATGGTATGATTTCTGTCTATCCCAGCTGTTACCCATGCATGTGATGTAATCAGGGGACACTTATCAGACATTTGAGGAAACAAATCCGAGCTTACATTTATAACTGAAACATACAACTTTGTGACATTTGTAACTGGAAATACTGTATTTTGAAGGACTCTGAGTATGTTAAAACTGTAAATCACTCCTAAAGGACCTAGAATGTCAAAGTTTATTTTACATTAGTAGACAATGTTTTTGTTATTTTGGAGCTCAAGGCTGCTGTCAGCTGTTAATTAATTGAGGAGGGATCAGTATTTCTGCACTGAGGTAACTTGATTACTTCTGAAGTGCCTCTGAAAAGATATCAAAAAGAAGAAATTTAATGTGAAGACACCGTTGTTTCAGAGTTGTGGTTGCTGTTCCAGTGATACTTTGGCTGAAAACTTGCTTTGCTGCTCTTTTTCTGCAGGTAGAGTCGCCACGTGAAGGTATATTTGTAGGGAGCTGAAGGATTTTTGTGTCATCATCTGTAAGTATCTACCCTCAAAGTAACATACAAGTGTGTCTGTAAACTAGAAACGGCCACTTTCATGTCTCTGTAAACTAGAACTGGCCTTTTTTCATTTCTCTATAGTAATTACTCCTCAAAATTTTATACTGCAGCTTTTTTGCAAGTTTTCAACGCAAATTCTTAAAACTTGCCCGGTCAATGAGTACGAGGAGCTTGAATGGAAGTTCTGTTATTGTCTACTCGATTGCACCATTGCTTTCATAAAGCAGTAACTTTTTTCCTTTCACTGAAAAGTTGAAGAACTCCTTCTCCTCTGGGTTGTAAGCCAAACGGGCAGTGAGACGTGTTTATTTTTCTGCTTTGCCTCTTGGGGTCTCCAAGAGCAGAACTGTTACTGCAGCAGTCTTAATGCGTAAGCTGTAGTGTGAAGATAGTCCTTGAGAGTATTTCACTAAGAAAACAGGGTAAGATCTTATCTGTTTCTGTCTTACAGGGTAAAGGAAATAAAATTGTTGAGAATCACGCGTCTGGTTAGTGACAGAGCCAGGAACAGAACATGGGTTTTGTGATCATCACTTCGACAGATTGCTCCCTGTAGAGAGGGAGGGCAGGTTAGTTGTGTGCATAGGGACTCACGTGTCATTGTAGTCACCTCAGGTCCAAAGCATTTTAGCCTGGAAACTTCTAAATTCTTTGCTAGGTGTTAGAGGCATCAGTCCCTACACTCACAAACTAGTCTTGAGACGGTGTGTGGACAGTCAGTTATTTAAAGCTGTAGATGCGTAGGTGATGGATCCTGCCATGCAAAGGAGTAAGATGGTATTTATGGAGTCCAAGAAGTGAGTGCCAGTTTGGGGAAGGGTGATGTGTGCAGACTGTGCAGAGAGCGGACACTGTAACAGGTTAGAGGAGATTTCTGTGTGTGTGTTTAATACTGTCATGTCTCGGCATATAAGCCAACACCTGGATCCAGTTTTAGAACTCACTTCACTTACTACTATATACAAAGCGATTTTTGGATGCATCACTCCTCTACATGTCTCCTTGTTAACAAAGCAGAGTACTGAACTGTTACGATTTCCAGAATGTCAGTCTTCCTCTTGGCCTGCCCCTCCCAGAGTACACTATCTGGTGGCAAACACCTTGCTAAACTGCAAGGTACTATGCTGAGATTACAACTAAGTAGAGATTTATTTCTTTTTTTGGGGGGGGGGGGGGATGGACCTTGAACTAATATTTTTATACTTGGATTTTTTAAAAAATCCTAAATTATTTATTGGTATTGTTTTATACTTGTGGCTTTTCTTGTCCTTCAAGCCTGTATGCTTCACTCAGGATATCTGAGGGCTTAACAGCTGGTGGCCATGTGGTTCTCTTGTTGAACTGTGGCAGATATTAGTGCCTGAAGTCTTCACAAAGCCTATTTAGTACTCAGAAAATGAAATGTTCCCCCTTTCTGTAATATAGTGCTGATGTATGTACAACTTACTAATGCTTTGTGTACTGTTTCTGTGTTATGCAGAAGAGGTAGAAGTACCAAATGGTAGTGAATTTTCATTGCCTGTATGCTATGTTGCGTATATTTCTTGAAGGATGGTTGAAATAAGCCTCTGTTTGGATGTGTACTTCTCTGTACAGCTCACTTGTATTAGCAAACCTAGGTCAGTCACATTTCTAATGCTCTGTTCTGTTTGGTTTTTTGTTTACACAGGTTCTGCTTGTACATCTGCACTCATCTGACAAGATGGTATTTCGTAAGCCACCAGATGGTGGCTGGGGCTGGGTGATTGTTGTCGTTTCCTTTTTTACTCAGTTCTTGTGTTACGGATCACCGCTGGCGGTGGGAGTCTTGTATTTAGAATGGCTGGATGCTTTTGGAGAAGGAAAAGGCAAGACTGCTTGGGTTGGATCACTAGCAAATGGAATCGGATTGCTTGCCAGTAAGTGTAGATGCAGTATCTATCTTAAATCGAAACATTTCTTTCTAATAGATGCTTTCATCTGTGTGTGCTTTTGGAATTATATTAAAGACAGCTGCAAATGATAGAATGAGGATGCTGCATTTTTGGTTTAGGTCAAAACGGGTAAGACGATTACGTTTATAGTTCCACTATGCATAAACCAAAACAATATAATGGTAAAAGAGTAATAAAGATACTACCCATAGAAAATTCAAAATTATTGTATTTGAATAAACTAGGAAAACCAAACTCTGTCTGGGAGACTGAATGGTAATTTTGTTGATGGGATTTTTTTTTTTAAATGAGGCTTTAAGACTAACATTTGCATTAGTATCTTTAAAATCAGAGCAAACTGTTAGTCTGAAATGGTTCAAGCGCTTTAAGAAAAAAAAAAAAGTCAGTTAATAAACCAGTTACTCATTTTGCAGCTCTTGAAGTAAACCCACCAGTTAGAGTGGGTGAGAGTTCTTTTCCACTGTTTGTTTGAGAAAAAACTTCCTTTGAACCTAGAACATAGATAACAGTGGCATTAAATAAAACAACTTTACTGGAAGCTTTTCTTTAGTAAGACATTGTCACTTGGAGAGTAACAGCAAGGTTGTAGGTAAATAAAACATGACTTTGAAAGTCCATAGGTCCATTTTATTGTTGTTGTTTTAATACCGAGCATGGGTATTGTACTGGGTAATATCAGTAACTTCTGCTTTTCAAAGATTCACCGTGAGAACTATTATCTTTTTGCTGAATCTGGAAAAAATTGCCTGTCAGCAGAGAAATTGCTATGGGGAAAAAGCAATTATGTAGCTTAATGGACAAAACGCAGCTCAGGATTCTGAGGAAGTCTCTCCTTAAAAGAGAGTTGACATTCAAATAGTGATACAGAACTGAATAAAGACCACTGCTTTGTGTGACACTCTAACTGGCTAAATACTGGTGTCACACTCGTGTTAGGGTTTTATATCACTAGGCAGAACAGAAATGGGCAAAGGCAGGTGGATCATTAACCACAAGATGACTATATTCAGTCCCAGGGTGTAAATGGGCAAAGGACTGTAGACTGCTCTTCCATCATACTTTTTTGTTTTCCTGTTTTGAGGGCATTAACGCTTACTATTAACAGATTAAAACCTAAACTTAGGTGAGAGAATGAAGGGGGGGGGGGAAGGCTAAACAAGATTGTTACTGAAGAAAAACTAGGCAGAAGGGGATTGCAAGAGAAGGGGTGAAGAAAAACCCTCTCCCTGGAGAGCAGAAGTCTATGGCTCACTCCTCTGACAAGAGCCTCAGCCCCATTTCCCTTATGTCAACACCATGCTAGTTTCCAGATTTCTTAGTGCCCTCTGTCTTGCCACTGTGAGCAATTGTCAGTAGTGTGCTTTATAGAGCAAATCAAAGCTTCTGTGACTGGGTAATGCAAATAAAAGGAGGTATTGTAATTGATTTTGGTATGGAATGATTAAGTTGAAATTTTGACAGGTTAGGAGGAACGTTGTCTGTCAGTGGACTTTTATTCTTTCAGTTTGGGATTTGGAAGCTTAATAATTCCTTCAAAGAAAAGTACAGGGAGGGTCTTTTAATTGCATTGATGTTATCAGAGTTGACTGAAAACAAAATATATGTTCCCTGCTTTACCTGAAATGAAAGATCCTACTGTCTTATCAAGCTGGGATCTGATCTTAATGATAACTCTACTTAAAGTAAACTTGTTGGAGGGACACTGTAAGTATCATAACCTCTACCTAAAACTAGAATGCTCTTGACAAGTTACAATTTTTCATGCAGTTTTCATAGCAGGCCTTTTCAGACCTAGTCAGTAGTGTAAAGAACATACGTGTTTTCAGTGCAAAACCATTGATACAACATATTGCAAAGTTAGGCCCTTTTCATGAATATAGGAAAAGTGAACTTGCTTCTGTTCTTATTTCTGCTATTGCAGTTTCCCGTATTATAGGCTAGATGGGACCATTGTGTGTTTTAGCCTATGTTAAGTAGATGGTCAGGTTAATTGAATTTTTCTAAATTAGCATATTTTCATGTATGTGAAAAGATATTGTCTGTAACTTAATAACTTAACAATCTCCCCAAGCAAGCTGATTTCAGCAGCAATATTGCACGTGTGAATGCTAGTAACAGGACAGCTTTACCCCAAAGCTGTTCAGTAGTCCCCCTTGTCTTTTACTGTTCCTAACTTGATTCTTCTAGTATTTGTTGTTCTTTCCTTTCTCCTCCTTTATTTTGGTTTCCAGTCTCTGATCTCGTTATCAGAAGACATATTTTTCAAGTATTGGCACTCAAAGCAATCCATGTTGCATGCAGAAAATATTGTGATTCTCATATGATTAAGAACGTTTGTTTAGTGCATTCTCCATCTCTTCTAACTTTTCTTGGTAGTTAATTCCCTCCTTAGAAGTATGTAATCTTATGATACAAGCTGCATAGTTTTAGTTTTCAGCTGATGAATAATGTTATCTTTAAGTGGTATATTTTGAAGTGCCCCTGAATTAGTGTGGTGTATGTCTAGAGACTGCAATCAAATTACTTCTAAATTTTCTTTTAAGGCTGTACCTTGATACAGTCTTTTTGCCGTTGACACAAGAGACTTCTGCTCTTTTAATTAAGACTCTTCTGTGAGCCCTCTCCAACTTAATAAAACCTTTCTGAAGCTGTAGATGCCAGACTGGAAAAAGAATGGCAGTTATGGTAGATTTGCAGCTACATACAGGAAATAAGTTAGTGTCCGTTTTCTTAAGGAAGACTTTTCTCATTGATAGCACTGGAAACCACATTAGCTAGCTTCTGTAACAGTGGAGGGTGGTAGGTCCAGTCACTTTGCTATATTAGTACTGTAATTTCATCAAACCCAAGAAAATGTCCTCATATGTATGCCAGCTGGCACAGAAAAAGGTTCTGTGTGTCTTCTCCCCTTCCCTCTGTACATGTAGTCCTAAACATTTTTTGAAGTAGCTGATGCTGGTGCGTCCTTTCACATTTGCTGTATTGGTATCCTTTCTACAGTGTTTACTTCTGACTTGTGTGAGAGCTAAACTTAGACTCGAGACATAGAAACCCAGTACAGCGCCTTGTTTATTGAGATGAATTTCCTAGCCTGGTGTTCGATTTCTGTCCTCTTGCTCGCAGCACAGACAGCGTTGCTAAGGCCAGTGTTCAGCCCCGAGCTGGACTGTTCAGCTCATCAGCTAGAAAAAGGAATGGGACAGGGACCTGGTTGATCTCTTCCTTGCAGGATGGCTTGAGTTATCTTTCTGTCATGCAGCCTTACAGTGTATTGGAAGAAATGTGCCTAAAATAGTGAAAGAAAAGCATCAGTGTTATTGTACAGGGCAGTGGTGAGACCTCCTCTACAATATTAGGTGTTGTAACGCAGATCAGGCTATAGTAGATGTGGCACATGGCTCCATGGATGATGTACGGCTTGCTGCATAGGAAGAAATTGAAAGAGCTTAGCATGTTTCCCCTACTAAAACAGGCCAGAGGAGGATAGTTATTATGTTGTTGAAGATGGTGTGTTTTTCCTGCACCAAGTGTTTTTAATTTTACATCCATTTGGAGCCTGAAATTAAATTTGATCCATGTTACACTTGTTAAAAGCGAAACAGACAAAGACCTTGGCGCCTGTAATTGGCACCGCAGCTGTTTATAGTAAGAGTTGACTTCACAGTATTTGGCATAGCAGGAGAGACACCAGCGATATGTCTCCCATTCCCACTCCCCTTGATTAATGGAGAAAGAACAAAGGGAAGACTCTCCCTTGAAAGGCATATCTTGATAAATTAATGGGGTGTTTCTGCTGGTCTAAGGCATTCAGTGTTAAGTGTTTAAAAAGCTTAATTTTGTGTTTTCAAGCAATAATTTTACAACTCTAAAAAAACCTTTGCAGCATCTATGTATTTTTGGACAAAAACCTCGCACATAGATATCCCCCACTGTGAACTATCGAACCTATACATAGTTCTTGGGGAGGGGAGAGGGTGTCCCAAAGATTCCTCCAAAGAGGAGCCCAGTTCATTTAATAACTTTATCAGAAAGGAGCAGTCTTTGCAATCAGTTGGGAGAGGGTTGCTGTCCAGTGTAAAAAGGCTTTTTCTGATCTATATTCTTATCCAAACATTTCAAGAATATTATATTTATTATGACCAGGTTTTAGCAATGCATTTAATATGCAAAAATATTCTTGTGTTCTCTCCAGTGGATTTTATGTACAGTCCATGAACATTGCTTCTACTCTGCAGTTTCAACAGGCTCGGACAGATACCGGCAAGTAGGGTGGGTCAGATTAATGCAGGCGATAAGAAAAAGAACTCAGTTGTCCAGTACTGTTTGTTTAGCAAACAGTTTTGTGTGTGTATGAGGTGAAGGAGGAAGGACCCTCAAGATGAGCGAGTGGAGGAAGGGAGTGGTAGTTGGCAGAATTTTTCTCTTCACGTGAGAAGATTGACGAAGAGAGTGTTAGTTCTTGATGTCCGTTAAACAAAACAACTTTGTACTTGTCAGGAGGTCAGAAGATCACGGTAGTTATGAAGTTCCTGTGTGAGCAGCAGATGGCTTGTTTTCATATCTCAGGAAGGACTCACTGTCACATCTGGGTCTCACTGAGGGTAAAGTCTTTTATCCAAAAAAATCTTAATGAAAATATCAATGTGCAAATGATTCCTCCTAGGAGTTCTTCCTCTTTGGTCTCTGTGCATGAAGATCTACTGTGAGACCCCATCTTCTTTCTGCTGCTTCTTCCCATTTTGTCTAGGGATCTTCTTGACTGCTCCCCTGTAGAGCCTGATAATTGCATTATTGTCTGCTGGGCCTTGACAGGTTGTGTGCAGAAGAGCAGTGGCTGTCCTTGTGCTGGCTTCGAAGTCTTTCTTCCCAGAGTTAGATGTCATTCTTACAAACGGGGCTGGTATCTTTTTTTGATAGAGTTTAGTCTACTTTTAAGATGCATCATTTGGAAGGAAAAAAGGCCCAGGGATTTTATTTCTAAAAGAGGTAAATATTTATCAATAGCTTCCAATGTTATTCTAATACCAGTGCTAACCACTGGAGTTGCTTGGCAAACTGAACAAAATGCTGGCTTAAAAGCCATTTTCCATGCTTTCCATTGCCACTGGGATTTTATTTTTATGTTGTTCACGTTACGGTGAGAAATACATTATCAGTGGAAGGATCTTTCTGAAAGAAAGTCAGCTAATGAAAACCCTTATGCTGCCTGAAGAGCTGTTTCCTATGCAGCTGTACATAGACTCCTACATTCTTCAGAACGTCCATTTTGAACAAAATCCACAGGGCAGGAGTTCACAGAGCAAGACTCAGTCCCGCTCTGGGAAAGCTGGATGTTTCACTAGAATTAACTGCCTTGAACCCATTGTGCTTGAATTACTTGTAGAGAATAACATGTTTGTGTACAGTGAACTCCTGTGCAAATACCATGGTAATAACCAAAGGTACTGTGCCTGGTAGGAAAACAAAAAAAGAAAAACCAGCTCTTTGGGAAACAGAGAAAGAGAAGGAATGCGAGGAGGCAGGGAAAAGAACAAAGATGCTGGCTGTCATGGGGGTTTTCTTTTGTGACTTTCATTTTCTAGCAGTATGGTGAGGGGGGTGTGAAAGTAGGGCTTAGTGTGAAGGGGAAGATGGAGCTGTTTTTCTTCTCGTCCCGGAGACCTATAATAACTATTTTAATACTTACACTGGCGCTCCTTCTTATAAACAGGGCCATTGCTGAACTGCCAGATCTCTTGCTGTGTGAGATGACACGTTAAAACTGAGCTTATTGGAGCACGTTCTTCAGTTTTGTGCAGGTTGTTTTCCATGTCAGGGCAAAAAGATCTCTTTGTACTTTCTGTTTTCCTTTGGGATTATTTTTTGTAAGTGGGAGAAGCTGGAAGAGTATCTCCTTGGACCCTGTCAGAGATACTTTTGATGGTGTTCCAGAGGAGAGTGTCCTTGTCAGATTATGAAGACATATTTTCCAGCTCTGTGTCTCCCTTGTTCTGGCTTGGGGTCGGAGGGTCCAGCTTCACCTCAGATCCTCTAGTAGCGATCAGTGCAGTCTGTACCAGTACCACCACCCCAGGCTGGACAGAGACCTTCTGAAAGCAGCTGTGTTGAAATCGAGAGAGCAGGTGGAAGGGAAATACTGTTTGTTTTAGCAAGGGAGTGGGTCAGAAATAAAGAATAGAAAGAGTGCAAATTCCTCTGCTTAATTGAATTATGTTATCACTACCTAATGTTCTTTTAGTGTAGAAGAACTTTTTATGTAATACAGATTCAATCCTTTGTTTATTTTTTTAATCCCGTGGTTTTAGGAAACATACTAATCTTAATTTGCCGATTCTAGTAATTAATTCTAAGAATCAGCAACAATCTAACACTCTCAGCTTTTGTTCTCGGCAAGTTACTCTGCCCAAGTTATTCTGGCTGGCTTTCATTCCCACAGCATGCTGAATCTTGAGAAGCAGCAAGCGCTTACATCTTCCTTTTTCATTGTTTCCAAAATCCAGATAAACCCCACTTCCCCAGAAGATTTTTCTCGATTCTTCTTTAGCTCTGACTCTGCCTGGATAAGCCCCAATTCAGATTCGCTTCCCTTTACATTCCCTAGGCAGATAGCTCTTAGGTAGGGCAAAAGTTCTGACCTGCCTTGCCTTTGAGAATCGTTTCACCTGGTAATAAATCTGTGCTCCTGCCTGCCAGAACTGCTTGTTCTGTGGCCGGTAAGCACACGAAAACCTTGCCTACATACCCAGCTGCTAGCTCCTGTCTGCAAACCCAGGCAAGCACCCTCCTCAGCTCCAACTGTTGTTCACCTCATATCACCTCTCTGGGCTCACCTCCCATCTGCTGGGAGTCTCAGTTACGTGTGAGTCAGGGAGGACCAACCTTAACAAACAGCAGACTCCGAAGTTACTGCTTTTGCAGATTGTATTGACCATGGAGTGTCTTTGTATCGCAGCGAATGAGATACAAAGGTGGTGAGGGGTTTTTTTTTGTTGTTTTTTTAAATTATGTCATTCACCTGTGTGTCTAACTTCTAATGTCAGAGTTGCCAAGTTTAGGATCTTGGGGGTAATATATAAGTCTATGAATGTTTGGAACTGCAGGGTTTCAGATGAGAGATTGTCTTTTGCAAGCCAAGTCCCTTGCTGGTTGCTTATTTATGCAGGGCACCAAGCTTGCACGCTAGTTCAGACTAAAGGTGTATTCCAGGTCACACAGCTGAAAATAAGTGCTTGTTCTATGACTTCTGTGAGAGGAGAACTGACTGAGCAGAGGCAGAGTATGAATGTTGCCTGCACTTTGTTCTTGTTTTGAAGAACTAACCAACCAAGAAGTATTGGGGGGGTAAAGAGAGGGATAAACCTCTTCCAAACTTCATGATCACTGCTCTGGACATTCTCAATAAATGCCTTTTAGTTCCCATAGTTTTACAGTAGAAACCAAGATAGGTAGTAAACAGTTATTTGGTAGAATACTAACTTGCAGGTATTTAATTCTCTAGAAAATTAGGGAAGAGTAGTGTTTGTCTGTATCTGGTGTATCAGCAGGTATTTCCTCTGTGTCAGCACCAGGTGGCATTCTTACCATGATCATGATCAGAAGTTACTATTTTCCATTTTAGTTTTATAAATCTCATCTTATATCAAGAATGAATACGGATACTGTCTTTTCTGAAACACAGTTTTTGGACTCTGTCAAAAAAATACCTGCTTAGTTAAAGCCTGGCTGATGGTCTAACTTTTTCTGGTACCTAAAGAGGAAGATTCTTTTCAGAACCTTTGTGCAGGTCCTTAGGTGTGCGGTGACAGTGTTACAGTCTAGTATGTATGTATCATCCTATGTTTAAAGAATGTTTTGCTTGCTCTCTCCCTCCCAACCTTGGTGCCATTTCATGGTCTTGATGTCAGTTTCTCCTTGAGCAAAAATCTTGCAAGCCTGATCTTGTATGTTTTTATAACTGATTCTTTTAAAGAATCCTGCAAAAATGAGTTTTCTGAATTGTTGTTTAATATAATTATATATTTAAATAATTATCACAAGAAACATTTCCAAAGACTGAGATTTTTTAGAAGTTCTTACTGGTGCTGGTATTTACTAGGAATGTTTTTCCTGCTTTTCCTCTAGGTCCTGTCTGCAGTATATGCGTATCATCTTTTGGAGCAAGACCAGTAGCAATTTTCAGTGGCTTTATGGTGGCTGGGGGCCTCATGATGAGCAGTTTTGCACCTAACATATACTTTCTATATATTTCGTATGGGATTGTTGTTGGTAAGAAACATCTCTCCTTCATGTAGAGACTTAGTCTTTATTATTTTGAGTCTTGCTTTATGAATCTGAAATGGGAAACTGATTCACAGAGGCAGCGATAGTCTGGGACTTGATTTATCAAGGAATATTTTACTTTGGGGCAGGGAGGGGTATCGCACAGGCAGATTGTCACCATGTAGTAAAAGATAAAGGCAATACATATGTTCGTCGGGGTTTGAAAACAGTTTGTCCTCG
Source organism: Phoenicopterus ruber ruber (assembly GCA_009819775.1). Classification (NCBI taxonomy): domain Eukaryota; kingdom Metazoa; phylum Chordata; class Aves; order Phoenicopteriformes; family Phoenicopteridae; genus Phoenicopterus; species Phoenicopterus ruber. The sequence goes on from CM020221.1 coordinate 8,134,977, forward strand.
GACGTGATTGTTAGAGATGGAGAAGCTGAGGTTTTACCTAAGGGGTGGAATCAAGCAGGTCTTCTGCAGGCGTGAAGTGCCAGTCCTAAAGGAATAACAGCCCTTCAGGAATTTTGTCATGTACTCATTCTAATTTGATAAATTAGGGATCATTAGGGAGCAATGTTGTTCTCCACATAACTGGATTGCGTCTAAAACGCTGTGCTAAAGGCATGAAAGTCCTGTTCTCCTAGCAGGTGGTGACCTGCCCCTCTGTGCTGCAGAGGGCTGCTGTGGGTGGTTTATCAAATCAACTGTGTCAGGAATCCGGGCACCTCGCTGGCCGGCAGGGACCCAGCAGCGTGCTGGCTCGGGCGCAGCACCGTGCGGACACGGCTCTGCTGTTTTCTGGGGCCAGCCCCTGGACTGAAAGCCACGTAACCCTTCCACGTAGCACAGAACCTGAGGTGGTGAGGTCCTCAGACCCAGCCTGCCCCACGCAGGTTCCGCAGCCAGGGATGGTCAGGGGAGAGGGAGGTGGGACAGTGCGGGCAGCCTAATGGCCCTGTCAGCGTGAGGCCGGGGCGGCTGGTGCTGAGCCAGGGTTAAAAGGTACCTCTGTGCCCAGGGTACACTACTGTATTATCTGGGGAATAAAAAGGGGCATTCACTTCCTAGAGTAGTATGCTGCATGCTTTATTTCTAACTCTTTTTCTCAAGGGCTTGGATGCGGCCTTTTGTATACCGCAACAGTTACCATCACTTGCCACTATTTTGACAAACGCAGAGGCCTTGCGCTTGGTCTGATTTCAACAGGTATGACTTTTAATTGTCATTCTCTCTAACTTTTCAACTCTGATACAGCCACCATTACCCTGGCAATAAAAACCAGGAGATTATATTTTTCTCAGTTACTTCCTGAAGTACTTCTTAAGTCAAAACATCAGTAGCAATGAACAGATAAAATCAAGCTTCCGATAAAATAGTAACTACACTTGCAGGTGTACAGTATGGGTTATCCATACAGATGAGAAAAGGATATTCACTAAAATGAAAGCAGACTCACGAGTAGCTTGGGCTGTATGCCATGAGTAATAAGAGGGGAAACTTTCCGTAGAGCTCTCTTCTCCCTCTTCTTCTTACACAAGATTAGAGGTGAGAAGGAGATTGGAGATGCAGGATATAAATACTGGATCACCATAACCTCACATCAGCTGTACCTTTAAAGAAGTACTTGAAGTTTGGGCTTACATTTAAAATATTTTTTTCCTTTCCAATCTAAAAAGAGACTAAATTCTGAAATCTTCTGAAAGTTCATTCCAGCTTTTTGTCCATGTGTGTTAAAGGGATCCTAGAAAAATAAACCTCTGATAATACAAGGAAAGTTCTTTGAAGGATGCTGAGCAGTCTTTCTCATCCTCTCTCTGGGTCTTTAGGTTGTGTGATGTTGTCCTTTACACCAGGAGGAATTGCTAAGTTAATGGACCAAGCAGGAACTGTTAAAGGTGGCTGTTGTCCCATGCCTTGCCTTCTGTGTTGTGTGGAGTCTCTCCTCTGATCTGTTTTCTCAAGTAGCTGTTAGTGAGGAGAGGCCTGGTCAGTACAGTCAGTGTTGTGAGATACTAATGCCAGATCCACACCAGTGGAATAAAGGGGAACTTCTGCAGAAATGTTCCTTGGAATCATTTTCAGTGGCTTTTGCTGGGGTTCCAGGTAGTTTGCCTTAAGGCCTGATCTTACTGAGCCCTGGTTAATTTTAGTACCTGGAAGACAAAACAAGTCTGAATTTTATAACTGTTTTTTCCTGTGTTTAGCACTGAATTATATAAATGGCTTTAATATAACCTAGAGACAGTCTTCAGGAAATTATTTTAATTTAAAGTTTGTCTTTAAATTGACTTGAAAAACCAATGCTCTATATTTGTGAGTGGACTTCCATTGATTACAATGGATCTATGCTCACTTCAACAGAGAGCTTTTTCTTTAAATTGGTGGGATTGCATAAAATGCTTGTGTTCATAGTAACTGCTTACTCTTCAGTGTTTTCTTCTGAATAGCCAAATTTCTCAAAGGCATGTTTGGCCCTGCAGAGCTTCAGAAATGCCTTTGGAGTAAACTCACACCATGTGAGCCCCGCTCCTTAACCACCAAGCAGTCAAGGGCTGTTTCTAGGAGGGCTCTTGGATAACCCCTGGTCTGTTCCTGCCTTAGAGAAGGAAGGTGGCAGCGAGGAGAAGAAAGGGGAAAATATTGGTGTGTGAAATTCTGACTGTGCTGACTCAAAATGGTACCTGAAGCGATACATGTATGCAAGTGCATGGCAGAAGGATGGCTTAATAGTTCTTTGATGTTTTCATCAGATATAGTATTGATCCTTCTTGTTTCTAAAGTGTCTGCTAGTGTTAATTGTCATAAATTATTCAGGTATTTTGAAAGGCTTTTTGTTGTGTGGATACTCAATAAAGAAACTGTAACTTCAAGCGGGATGGTAACTTACCAGTTCATTAGACCGGGGAGAGAGGAGCACAAATGTCTTACCATTCCTGTGACAGTATATTTGTAGCTGCTGAAGTGTAGAAGTTTGTTAGCGTTGAAGAATGTTCTCAGTTCTTCAGTTTAAACTGATCTTATTTTCCTTCTGTAGGCTCAAGTGTTGGACTCTTTATCTATGCAGCATTGCAAAGAGAGCTTATTGATCTATATGGACTGGATGGTTGTCTGCTAATTGTTGGTGCCCTGTCTCTAAATATATTAGCATGTGGCAGCCTAATGAGACCATTGGAGTCATCTGATTCCCCTCCACCAGAAAAAACGTGTGTAGACAAAGTCCCAGATCAATATTTTGTTTACCATGAAAAAGAAAAGACTGTTGAAGAAAATATAAGCATCCTTGAAAAGGGCTACGTTGATGAAAAATGTGTGAACAATATGCCTGATTACAAACAGGATAGCATTTTAAATAAGAATGTATTAAGCTCAATAAATGTAAATGAGAAAGACACTTATAAAAAGAAGGTTGTAGAACAGACAAACTTCTGCAAGCAACTCGCCAAAAGGAAGTGGCAGCTCTATTTGAACTACTGGGAGGAAACTGTGGTTCTTTTTAAGAACAAAGTATTTTCAGCTCTCTTTGTTGCCATCTTGCTCTTTGATATTGGTGGATTTCCTCCTTCTCTGCTCATGGAAGATGTAGCAAGAAGCGCAAACATTAATGAAGAAGATTATCATATGCCCCTTATTTCCATTATAGGCATTATGACTGCTGTTGGCAAACTTACTTTAGGAATACTGGCAGATTTTAAGTGGGTTAACACTTTATATCTATACGTAACTACCTTACTAATGACAGGAGTGGCCTTGTTTGCAATTCCATTTGCCAAAAGTTACCTTACATTAGCGATGCTTTCTGGGATTTTGGGTTTTCTGACTGGGAACTGGTCGATTTTTCCATATGTAACAACAAAGACTGTGGGAATTGAGAAACTGACTCACGCGTATGGGATATTGATGTTCTTTGCTGGACTCGGAAATAGCCTCGGACCACCAATTGTAGGTAAGGTCAAGGTAGATACCATGAAATGAACATGAGCTTGTCAGGACCAGACAGAATTAATTTGCATGCGAGTAATTCTCCTAATAACAATGGAAAGATGCAATCAAAATCTTTGACAAAAATCAAAGCCTATTTCGCTTGAGCTGGCCGAGCTGATTGTGTTCTGGTTTTGGCTTTGATGAAAAGCAGGTCTCCTGTCTCTGTGGTCAAGCTGCATTGTAGTTTTGGCCTTTTTTTGAGGGGGAGGGGGGTTGGTTTTTTTCATGATGTTTCTCTAATTTACAGTGCTGTGCTACACTTAACTCCTCGCTGATGCGCATCTCTTGTATTTTCACCCTCAGGTTGGTTTTACGACTGGACGCAGGAGTATGACACTGCGTTCTATTTCAGTGGCTTTTGTGTATTACTGGGTGGATTTCTTCTGCTGTTGGCAGCGTTACCCTGCTGGAATGCCTGCACCAACCAGAGCTCAAAGCTGCCTCCAAATACTTACTCCTACAAAGTTGCATCTAGCGCTTAGGTGACGACTGGAAAACACTTTGCGCTTTTTTATATTACATAGCAAAGTATTTTAGTAATTTTCCACTTATTTATGAAGCCCCAAAATCCTCTTCCACGAGAAAAATTCCATTGTTGCTTGTTGTTCAGTTCCTTTTTCTTCTTTTATTTCTTTTTTATTTTGTTTCTAAGAACAGTCTTATTTTGTCTACTATGCACTGTGTTTTCAGCCTCTGTCTACTGTAATTTCCTTTCACCCTGTAAGGGGTATATTCTGCTGTATTATCAGCTGTCCTTTTTTTTTTTTAAGGGGGGGTGGTGTGGAGGGGTGAAAACTTTGACGCAAAAATGAAGGCCTGTTCCTTATAGGAGAAGGCTGGCATTTCTGTCACCTTTTATAGGTCTCCGAGTTGCACAATCAGACTTTACAAAACAAACATTTGCCTTATTAGAATGTAATACTGTGGCAAGGTGCTTATAACGTCATGCTTAGATTAACTTTTTGTCTTTTTAAAGTTTCTCCAATTTACAATGAAGTGCCAATTGGGGGAGGGAGAAGCGGGGGAACAAAACCAACCTCGTGTTGCGTAACTGAAGTGAACTTTATGATGAAAGTAAAGATTCTTACTACCACTGCAACTAAGAACTATGTTTATAAATATTGCACATTTTGTGAAGTCTGTTTATAAAACTGTTGAACCAAAACCTTTTAAACCAAGGAATAAACATGATTGTTAAAACCATGAAAAGAAATACTGACTTGGTTATGCAAATTCATAATCTTTGGATCTGAGTTGGAGATGTGCTCAGAGGAGCCCACAGGTGAGTGTCTCTAAGTCACCCACAGTCTGGCAGTACGGGGGGCATCTCTTTTTGTACTAGTATAGTTTAGTAGGTTGAACCTGCTGCGGAAAGCTTAGTAGTAGAGCTTTCAACAAGGAAAAAAGGACAAATGTGACAGCAATGTCATCTTTGCTCTGTCATTTTTGGAATGGACATAGCAAGGAGAAAAGTTAGCAACAGGGAGCAAGAAAGAGCATGGGGGAGGGACAACAGAAGAGGTACGAGGGAAGCTGAGGTGGGAAGAGTTGCAACACTTGAACACCAAACAGGCCAATGAAGAGAGAGCCCCCGAAACCCACTGCCCGGATACTCTAGCTGCAGGCTAGCTGTGTGTGTGTTGGCTTTTTGCTTTTGTTTAACCCAGGGCCCAAGGCTGGCGTGACTGGGAGGAACGCTATGTGAGGTTGAAGTCTTTCCTGAGCCAGGCAGGTGCTGCAGCGAAGGCAGGATGACTCAGCTAGCTCTGCACTGCCCTGCGTGCCCTGTGCAATAGCTTTTGCTTCCGTAGCTGCTCCTGTGCCAAAGATGTGTCTGGTTGCTCTTGCGTAGTAGTCACAGAAACCTCCTCTCCACTTGCGGCACATGCTGCGTGCTTTGGCTTCTTGCTGTAGGTTTAAAGTTTAGTGGAGCACGGTGGGAAGCCTTGGGTGACGTAGAAGTTCTTAGTCCTGAGTTACATCCTGTATGCTTGCCTGCAAATGCCCAAGTACTTCTCAGAAGCACTATGTGCCTTTAATGTCTGCTCTGAGCCTGGCTCATAAATAATCCTTGAGATAAAAAACAGGCATGTAATGAGCAACCTTTACTGTCGAAGTTACGCACGGAGTTACTGTGTTTGCACACCTCATTAAGCAAGAGCAATGTAACCTCTAAGTGGGGCAGACAAAGGTGCAAGTAATGTTCCCTCTTCTGGTCCAAGGTGGGAAAATCCAGCCTGGCTTCAGACAGTCTTTGCTGACTTTCTGGGATTCAGTTATGTTTGTTTGTATTAAAACTTGACAAAAATAAAGATGCAGTTAGTTTGTCTCTTTATTTTTTTCCTCCATTTGTCAGCTGGGTGTAAGTACTGTGTGGGTTTTTATCCTGGATTGCTTATTCAGTGCATGTCAAAAAAACACTGAGTATTCAATATAGGCATAAATGCAACTCCACTTACAAATTGGAGCCCTCGGAATCCGATGTGCACCCGTTTTATGTACTGTATGGCAGCTGTAGTCAGATTTCACAGCAGGCATATAAAAGTAGTACGTTGTTTTACACATCTTAAAGAAACTGCGGTGATATACTGGAGATAATCAGGGTATGTGTGCCTTCAGATTAATATCTTAAAGTCTCTCACTTCCTGCCAACAATACATTCTGAGTACTTTAAATATGAAACCGATGTTAAATTCGTTGTCAGTCTGTTTGAAAAAATTCAACTGGAATTAATGGTTGGGCAATATGTAGCACACTTTTGCAATGGAAATGGAGCCTATTATTAGGCAGCTTGGTATGTTTGGAAATATGACTAGTGATCTGTGATAGTTTCCTGATGTAACCCTACCCATCAGTGAGGAAAGAGCCCTAGCTGTTGAAGAATTTCATATTGCCGCTGCAGGCAATATGTGTTAGGACTCCTAGCCCTAGCCAGTTAGTTGAGCACTGTGACCGTACTAATCTTGACTTTAATTGATAAACAAGACTAAGATTTAATGTTTCATTTTGTTGCTTTTTACTTCTCTAGTTTTGCAGGGTTCCTTTCCAAGAAGAGATTCCAGAAATGCTGCAACTTGAGTATTATCTGAGAGCCCTTCCATCTTCTGTCTGACCCGCTTCATTCAAATTGGCCCATACGTTCAAATGTGTTTTGGAAGGTGGCAGGAGAGGTACAACATGATTATCTGGGCCTCATTTGCTTGAAAAGTAGGTCATCAGCATTGACCGGGTGGTAGAGGTAGGTAGGTACACAGTTCTGCCATGTAGAATTAAATTCTGCATCCTCTTGAGTTTTATAGCTCCTGACAAACAGATCTGGAACAGAAGGAATGAGATGCTTAAATAATTACTCTTTATTGTAGAAAAAAAAGTTATTGTTTATTGCATAAATTAATTGGTTACTGTGGAGTCAGTCATGAATAGAACATTTATCTTCTTATTTGCAGATCTTAAGAAAATTTATTGTAGTTACCAAAGCACAAGACAAATGAAATGCTAAGTTTTATTAGATTTAAAGCCTATTCTGTGCCTTGCTCAATTGACGGTCTTTATGGTTAGCTGCAAAAACGGATTACATTCCTTTGGTAGCTGTTAATTTGTCTACATCATGCTGGATTCCTGCATCACATACTGACATCGAACAATGTGCTGAGTAAGGGCTACAGATCATACGCTATAAAAATTGGTTGAGATCTTTGCATAGCATTAAACTGACAATGAGGTATTTTTTTATTTGAAAGATATTAAGGTGTTTCAGGAGGGCAAGTCTGATGAATATGTTGGGCTGAACATGGTACTGGTCAGATTAAAAATGGCAAAAGTTAAATCATGCAGAAATTGGACAGGTATGTCAAAAGAAGTGGCAAAAGCTTCTTTGTAGTATGAAATAGAATTCCTCAGATTGAAAGGACTATTTCAGTGATGTTTTGCTGTAGACTCAATTAATTATGCTGAAGAGCCAAGTTAAAGACTTGTCAGTCGTCTTATGAGAAATAGTCTTTAGAGACGTGTCAGCATGCTCTCTGTTTTCCAAAATGCATTTTGCTTTTTACTTTTTTGGTTTTGAAGAAAGACGTTTGTGCTTTTAAATTGAAACAGTTCTTAGAAGCCGATACACAGATGCTCATCTTGTACCATGCTATATCATGTAATGATTTTGTTGCAGGAACTAAATCATAGGATCATAGAATTGTTTTGGTTGGAAGGGACCTGTAAAGCTCATCTAGTCCAACCCCCCTGCCATGACACAGTGATTTCAAGTTTCTCCAGATAGCTGGTCTGCTTCTGGTTTGTTGTTGCTTTCACGGCTGTGTGGGGAAGTCTTGACTCCTTTCTTTTATATCCTCATTGTAGGGCCTCGGATTTTCTGCAATAGCTTCTCGTGTTCTTTTTCTTTATTGTGTCTAAGTTTTTTTGCAACAACACTGTCGGTCAGCTTTAGCTACCTTTTGTTCGATTTGTGGAGTACTTACTTTCTTGGGTTTTTCTCATTAGCACTAAATAATCACATCAGTACAAATTGACTTTATTAGCCCTAAAATCATTTCATGTTGCCAGAATCTAAAGGCCGAGAAGTTTGAAATGAGCAACGCACTGAAATTCTCGGCCAGAGCTATAGAACTGGAGTCAAATATAACTGGTATGAATGCAGATTTCTCAACTTCTCTGCCTGCAGATGCTCAAGACTTCATTTAATGAGGAATGGGAGTCTTGTGCACATGTGATAAGGAAGAGTGGAAGACAGGACAAATCTTCTGGCTCTGGGGTCTCACTGCTGTCCTTTCTGCTCTTTGGATCTCCCGTGTCAGGTGCAGCTTTTGTGCTGTGGGCGCTGCAGTTTTGTGAGCTAGCGTAAGGTGAGAGGTAGGAGAGTCGCATGCCTGGAGCCTGAGATTTAACACTTGGGTACCTCCAGTCTCCTCACTTAGCGTGCAACAAGGAGTATTGTGCAATGTTCAGTCATTGAATACATACCTCGGGAGTCTTCAAGGGAGCACCCCGGCACCCGTTCCTCGCTGAGCCCCAGTGCCGCTGCAGAGGGATGAAGTACAGTGAGTCTTCCAGGCCATAGTTTCAAGTTGAGTCTTCTGCCAGTAGAAGTGCTTGCTTAAGGCATCCAGCAGTGCATCGTTGTGGGTGCTGTGTTGTAAACCCACTCAGGGAACCCCTGGAAATGCTTTTTTTGTACCTGAGATCAGCTCGTCGTTTTTGAGTGCGGGCTCACATCTAACTGCTAGCGCAACATGCCGTGGTGCGCCACAGCGCGCGGGTGGGAAGGAGCTTGGAGCAATTCCTTTTTAAGCTGCCCTTGCGGTCGTGCCCTTGTGCGGTGAGACTGCAGCAGATGTTGTTCCCAGCTCCCTTTGGCTCCAAGCTTAATCTTACTTGGTCATAGTTAAACTTGCAAAAACATTTTCTTTTAGATCAAATTAATGTTGGGTTCCCCCCCCCCGGTTTCTTTCATTGCAGGCTGAAAATCATCCGACTAAACTCTCTTTCCTCCTTTCCTGGTGTCACAGCTTGTGTTGAAAAGTAAACATGTTTTCAGTGATTAACAGCAATGACTAGGAGATGTTGCTGTGTAACAAGATGAGTACCTATCCCCCTGTTTTGTAAATGGCCAGTGCTCTGAGCAACTCTATATTTACAGATCATATCTAAATTGTGTGGGTTTTTTGTGGTATAACTTTAAAATTTGATATATGACATGCATGTCAAGTTGTATTAGGTTATGCTGACTTCTGCTGGAATCAGATTACTTTGCTGTTTAATTAAAATGTCCCTCGGTTAAAGTGGCTGTCTCCCTGCTTTGCATTACTTAGGGGACCATCTTTGCAAATCAGGAAAACTGAAATCATCTGGCATGTCTTGAGTTACAACAAATAGTGTGTATGAGGTTATGCAAGGGTTCATAAAAATGCTTCAATTCAAATAAAACAGGGTTATGTGGAGGTGCTCTCAGGGAGTAAGGGACAAAAGATTACATTTACGAGACTCGGCTTGACAATCTGGTATCTCCTCAGGTATCAATTATAGGTAACAATTAAGTAGTCACTGTTTTGGGTGTGTGGATGACATTATGGTTACCAAAAAGATTCTTGGGAGAGAGAGATGGGGAAGAGGGAATTCCCACTGACCACACCATTTACCTTGTTGCTTCAGAAATAGGAGACTTGAATTTGCATATGACAGACTGAATTACTGAAAACAGGGTTTCATCATCTTACCTGGAACTGGGAAGCTTGATGGAGCTGCTGCTGCCATCTCAGTTTCTCTGGAGGGAAGATCTGCTTTTGGAGGGTCTTCCACCTTTTTTGAGTTTTCTCTAATTTTGCTTGAGAAGTAGTATCACAAGACTGCAGAAGGCAGAGTTAATCGAATGTAATAGACAGGAGCAACTAATTTGAAACCATGATGATTCAGTAAGAACCAAAGGTATTGAAATTCTATGCCATTAGAGAAATACAAATAAAAACCTGCCTCTGCCTGACTTTTATGTGGGTTAGGGCAGTGCCCATGGTGCAAGAGGATGCTGAAGCCTCCACTTACATACTCCTCCTTTTTCTTTTTTTATCCCCACCTGAGGTGCTGTGCAAGCTGGAGGCAAGGACTAATCATATTTTATTTCTTTACAGCTCTTCAAAGATTTCTTTAAAGAGGTAATATTGTGTTGGAACTGTATTATTTATGCAAAATGGCAGTGTATGGTGCCAGAGGTAATTGCTTTAGCTAGAGATTCATAGGCCATGAGCTGTCTAGAGCTGAGCTGGAAGCTAAGTTTCCCGTCAGCCGTGGGAAGCTGTCAGAAAGCGGTGACCAGCTTGTGGATGGAGCCTCATGGGAGATCTGCCTTCCTGGGAGGATGACTGGGGCTGCAGAAACTGACCTGGTACTTGTAGCTTTTGCTAAAATTAATCCAACAACTCAAATTCCCTATGAAAATGAGCAGATAGGGAACGAACCATGATTACAAAAATCTTGTCTTGCTTTGTGTTTTGCTTTTCAGCTTCCTGTTTCTTGGAGAAATAAACCTGGGATCAGCCAAACTGAAAGAAAATTCTCCTTAGTTATTATTTCTTGATTACATTTAAATGCGTGTTCAGTAATTGCCAGTCAGTGAACTCAGCCGTGTTGTTTAACTATTGCTGTAGTGCCTTAGCAGAAAATCCAGGTGCCCTTAACCATGTATGAAAATACCTGCAGCAGAGGCCGAAGATTTTTTGAGTCAGTCTGCACTCCAGTGCAATTGCAATGTTAGAAATACTAAGTTCTAGTGCGGTAACCCACTTTGAAGGGGAGAAGATGCTGCTTAAGAGATGTGAACAGAGGATTTTTCTGATCTTTCTCCTTCAAACTGAAGAAAGTGAGATGAAGTGACTACCAGCAAATGGCAAGGAAATCTGCATGGAAAGAAGAATAAATTCTCTTCTCTTACAAGTTTTCAGCCCAAACTGCTATTCCCATGACTTCCTTTTTTTTTGTGCAAACTGCACCAAGCAGCAGATTGAATATTTGCCTTTCTGGCAGGGATGATAAGACTCTGGGGAGGGAGGATAGTTTTTCTTCCCATGATGTATTCTTTCTGTGTTTTTTTCCAGTAAGCAATGCTGTATACACTGGCATATGAACTCAAACAAGGAACAGTGGTCAGACTGTCTAGCTGCAGAATAGCCCTTATGCCTGTGCTTAGGTTTTACCAGACAGAGCCTTTACTGGTTACAACTACACCTCCAGCTACTTGGGATGTATTTTTCCTCTCAAATTTACCCTATGTGTCAAAGTTTGGGATTTGCTTTCACTCAATTAATTCCCTGACTAGAGAGTTCAGTTATCAGCCTTATTCATGTGTGGTTTGAACTTCATGATATAGACTGAAATGGATTTTAAATAATTTGTAAGGCCTGAAAAAGAGCTTTACTTGCTTCATTACAATAGTTTTCAGCCCACTGCTATTTTTGCTGATGTTCTGCTCTTTAGCAGCAACAGCAAGATAGTGCCTTTAGATAATGAAGCAATAGTGAATTTTGAATGCTGACTTGTTTTCCCTGGAACAGCATCAAGAAAATTAAGAGGTTTAGGTGCCAGGTGGAGATTAGAGGAAGAAAGCGAAATTCAAAACAGGAAGCAGAGAGAGGCAGGCTCCAATTCAACCTTCATGACATTTCACTCCAAGAGGAGAAGAGCATTGACAGTTATTGACCTGTCACTTGCCCGTTACTTTCAGTTCTGCAAAACTGCCAAGGAAGCGTGCAGCTTTCTGCATGCTTTTCTAAAGCCTTTAAAAGAAAAATGACGCTAGAGAGTTTTTAATAGGCTGGGGGGGGGGGAGGCAAGCAAGCAGTCTGAACATGTGCCTCCCACTGTTTCGTTGGGCAGTTCTCCACATGCCTGTAATTCAGCTGCCTGGAAATAGGCTCTGCTGAGGCACCGCAGGACACCAACGCATCCATTGCCAGAGATGGGTGCAGATAGAGGGAAGCAACTCCAAGCTTGCCAGATGGGTTAATGTAGTGCTGCGTCTACAGTAACAAAAGAGCCTTGCCGTGACTTAGGAGATATTTGCACTGAACTAATGTGTGCCTGGCTGATGGAGAAGGAGGCAGTTCCCCTGTGCCTGCCTGGCCCTGGCTGTGGAGACGTACCCGTCTTTGCCCCTGGGCATCCGCATCCCGAGGAGACCACCCGATCAGCTGTGAGCAGAAATAAAACTGAGGGGATGCTGCTGGCAGCTGACAAGGGCTTGCCTGGCAGGAGGGATTGTGGCCTGTGTCCTCTCTCCATAAGCACAGCAAAAAGCAATGCATGTAGCAGCAGGGGAGAGCTGCTTTCTTGTCAGGACAGAAACTCTTCCTTTCTGATAATTTAGCTTGGTGAGCAGACATAGTTGGCAGTCAAAATACTGTGATGAGGGATGTGTGGCAACCATCCTATAAGTCTGTAGTATGGCTTTTAGCAGCTAAGATGTGGGAAACTGTATATTGATACAGTAGCGATTAAAATAGAAATAGTATTTTTCATGCCTCATTTCTTGCCAATGATTACCTAATACTAGATGCATTTTTTCCCCATCTGTACTTCTGTCTTGGCTGTAGGCCATATTTGCATTTTTTCCTTTTGTTTGAGACTCACTATAGTTTCTCTACCAGCTCCATATACTTTAATGTGCAATTTTTCAGAACTTACTCATTTTTCAGTTTAAATTGGCTCATGGTGAATTGGGCTAGAATGTATAAATGCTGTATGTCTGGGGTGGCAATGAAAACCTGCTTCGAAAGCCAGTAAGACAGGTTCGTCTGATGGAAACTGATCTGCAGGTATCTGGCCCTGACTGTTTTTCGTGATAATTCAGGGATGCTTTTATGGGGTAAGTGCACAAGTGTTGTCAAGGCTGAGATGGTGCAACCGTTGCATCATAGTGCATTTAGCAAATGATCACGCTGCTCCCAAAAGATTACATAGGGAAAGGAAAAAATACATTCCTGAATGGGACAATTTTGAGCCAAGGAGCAGACAACATAATTTTTCTGTTTTTCCTTCTGTTCAGAGAAATCGCTAGGGCTTTTTAGCATTTCCAGTCCTACTTGCTGAAGCTGTCAGCTCTGAAGTGGAAGAGGTCAGCACACACTCACTTGGCATGGGTTTGTGGGCTTGTCGTGGCGTTTTATCCTATTTTTAAAAAGTCACATAAATTGCAAAGTCAGAGCAATAGTGTTCCTACTTGTGCCAGTGACTTTTCTCTGAGCTCCCCACCCAAAACAAACTGTGCTTTTCAAAACAGTTCTGAACAGTGCATTGGAGTCCTATATCCCCTGCTACAACATCAGCTTCTTACGCGCTCTCATCTCACAGTGCCTTCTCCTCCCTCAGCTCCCACAGGGTCTGTCTGGCCCTTTTTACCCCATGCTGTCCCCAGGCCCAGCACTGGGGTGGGCATGAGATGGTGTACTACGCCGTGGGTCTCACAGCTGGGGGGTGCTGCCCAGCTGACTGGGGCACAGGTGCCGATTCGCCTGTTGGCAAGCTGCAAAAAAAGCAACACCATTAGCTGTGAGGTCCTGGGGGATGCTAACCTTTGGCCTTCTCCTCCATCGGGCTGGCATTTATTTTGACACATGGGAAAAGGTTTTTAATGCAGCTGAAATGACCTAGAGGTTGATGATGTGAATTTGTGATGTCCAGTGTTCTGGATACAACACAGTCAGTGCATAATCTTCCTGTAGCAACAGCATAATTTAGCAACTCCAGCAGAGCAGTCGCAGAGGGTCTGGAGTGTTTATTACAGATGAGACAAATTTAGTGATGTCTTTATGAGCTGATTAATTTGTATTTATGGTGTTCTCTGACCTTCTGACACACTGGAAGGGTTTTTCTTCTCTGCAGTTACCCACTTGAAAAAAACAAGAAAAAAGATCTAAACACTACATCAAGACATCAACACAATTAAAATCAAGGCATCACAAATTATGTTTCAGGATAACGTTAGATACCAGAACACAAGCAGTGTGACTGAAACACAGCACTGATGGTTGGACAATGCTTTAAATGCAAAACTTACAGTATTGATTTTTAATCAGCATTGTATGCCCACATATTCTTGAAAAGCTGCTTTTGAGGTTGTCACTGCATAATGAGGATCATATTATGGAGGAGCTGGCTAGCAGTTGCAATTGGATTGAATTTCTTTGCTTCAGGTCAAGCTATATGCGTTTGTTTATGAACCCCATGGTTCTAAAGCCTGCAGTTTGCAAGCTACTCTTCAGCTGGGATCAGCGGGGCTGCTTTCCCCAGTGTTTACTTCTAATCCAGAGTCACCGTAGCCTCTCCAGCTGGATGCGGGCCACGGCAGGGAAAGCGGCACGGTAGGTCTGCCTATGCCACATCCCTGCCGCGGCCTCCCTGCGGGGCACGCGCCCCGGCTGCTCGGCTCATGCTCACCAAGAAGGGCTTGCTTTCCTGTTTGTCTGGATGCTTGGAGACTCACGAAGCTGAGACACAGATCGCTAGGTTAGCAGAACAGGCTGCCTGCAGTTTTGAAGGAAAACTCTGAAATGAACCGTAAAGCCTTGGTTAATTATTTTTCTTGCTATTGTTTTTTACTGCTGCTGACAGTGGATTTACCTCTGCCCTCTCTCACAGAGATCCTGTTGTTCCTAATGCTTCTGTAAAAAAACTTGTTTGCTAAGGAAGAAAACTAAACTTTTCTGTCTTCCTTTCATGTTTATTCTTTCTCTATCTTTTTGAGACATCAGCAAGCCTCAAAAGCAGCCCCTTCAGTAGCTGGAAGCCGTGCAGAGTGAAGAGAGTACAAAGGCAACCCCGGACGCTCCCCCAGCCCCTCACACCACCCAGGCCAGGGCACTGCCTTTCCTCACAAACCTTCCCCTGGGCGGCAGGGTGTTGGGAGACCAAAAGCTTCGGTTGTAATTTGGATGTGGCCCTTGAACTCAGGGTGGCTGCTCAAAGTACCACACATCCTATTCATATAGCTGAAGTCCCGCAGGGACTGACTTTGATCCAGAGGCTGTGAAGGAAGGGTTTGAATTGCAGCTACACACTACGTGCAGTTATATGTTTAATTTGTGCTGCCTGTGGCTGCCTGCTCTTTGTACAACAGCAACGTGAGGAGAAATCATCCCTCTGAACTGCGTTACTTCGTACAAAAGGAAAATCCTGTCCGGGGCTCGGGTCTCCTTGCTGTGCCTGAAGTGAGGTTTGCAGGACCACCTCTGGCAAGCCTCGCGTGCCCTCTAGCTGTTGCAGGCTTTCTGGGAAACTGAAATGTCTTCATTTTCTGTACGCCTTGCTGCATTTTGCTTTTGGACCCAACAGGCAGGTCTTGAAAACAAATCCTTCAATAATTGCAGTTAGAGGAGCAGTAGAGACCAAGTGGCTGATTGCAGTCACTGCTGCCTTGTTTGCCCTGTGATGATCCAATAGAATAAAATTGTGCTTGCTGCTCAGGCAGGGAATTTGTTGCTTTAAAAGGTATTTGCCTAGAGTTTACATGTTCAGCTGAAGCAGGGGAGAGTGACGTGTCAGCAGGATGATTCCTATGACATCTAGTAAGATGGAGGGTGGAACGTGCTGTGGGGCAGGGAGCAAAGAGAGAGTTGTTGGGGGTTTTGTTTGTTTGTTTGTTTTCCCCACAGGTCTTTTGTCATATGTTTCTCTGCAGAGAGCACATTGTTGCCAGCCCACGGGCAGAGTTAGCTGGGGCACTGGTGGCTCTGAGTGCCTTGTACTTTTGTCTGTCCTAAAGGGACCCAGTGAAGGTGGGGAGCTGCTCCTGCTCCAGCTGCCTCACAAACACAGCAATAAAGTACGTGAGGGCATGGAAATCACTGTTTCTCCTGGCTGGAGGGCAGAGGATTTGAATGCAGCAGGGAGAGGATGTCGCACACCAAAATGCCCCCTGTATCCTCTCAGATACGAGTGCTGAACAACAGACTGCTGTGACAGAGAAGGGCAGTCACACCATGGGGTATGGAAGGCCCAACACATTTTCTTCTCTTTTTTAGCAGTCACTTTTATACGGAGCAGTGTTGGGGGGCAGCACCATCGGCCTTGGCACTGCCTGTGGGCCCAACAGCTTCGAACAGGCTTAGCTGTGAAGTGGCTAATGTCGTAGGGCAGCAGTGCTGGAGGGGTCAGGGCAGGGACAGGGTCCCTCAAGCAGCCACAGCTGTGGTGATGAGCCCAGGTGGAGCATATCTGCAGTGAGGAGGCCAGGCTGCCCCTGCCTGGGGTGGAGGGGAGGGCTGCTGGGCAAGCATCAGCAGGTAGCCATGGCGGGGAGTGGGGTGTGTGTGTGGGGGTGTCCCTGCTCTTGTTGTCTTTGGGGAGGCTGGGCTGCTGGGCAAGGTGGCATCTGCCCCCAGGTCAGCCCATGGGCCGAGCAGGTGAGGGGGCCGTGGGGAGCAGTGGTGTTGAGGAGAGGGCTGAGCTTTGTATGCCACTGGGCAAAATGGGCTTGGGGAGAGACAGCTGTGTTGTGGGAATGGCCCAGGCGCCATGGAGAAAGGGATTAAATGCCCGTTGGGCTGGCTAAGTCAGCCAGCCTCTTCTGGTGCACAGCAGGGTAAATGCATAATTTTCTGAGGGCTGGAAAGCCCAGATCTGGAGTAAGCAGAGGCGGCAGTGAGGAATTTTTGTCTAGACATGAACCCTACTCACCAGGGATTTAGCCATGTCCTGGCTGCACCTGGGTGGTGGGGGTTGGCATGCCCTAATGTGAAAGCAAGGCCATCACCTCTGTGAGGTCTCTTCTCATGCCAGGTGGGGGCAGGAAAGCCTCAAATTGTAGGGCAGGAAAGCCTTAAACCATAGCATTTCCAGACCTTGTCGTGGGATCTTGTGGAGAGGTAAGTGGGCTAAAAATCTGCACTATTTTTTAAGCGATATTCACTCTACTAAGAGGGAATTGCCTCTGCCATCTGTGCTGAACCAGCAGTCTAGTGCGTTGAGAGAGTAACTCCTGCTTTTCTAGTACTCCACCAAGGGCGTCTGAATCAGTGCCTGGGTTTTTTTGCCTCGTGTGTTTTGTTTTTGTTTCGTATGTACCTACCAAATTTGTATTAAGAATATCCCCCGATTAGATTTAACTGCAACATTACTTGCTTTGTTGTGGCTTATTTCCTAGGAGAGGCTTTGTATCTGAAAGAATTATAATAGAGGATGTTGGGCTTAACAGCATCTACATCTTCCGTATTTCAAAGGCTGGATGGATCCTTTCTTGTATGTTTACCAAAATGATGGTGCAGGTGTTGTATAAACGTGTATCTATAATATGTATACACTGTGGGCCATCTCAAAACATTTTACTTACTGCTGCTAGCGGGCAGAATGGACGGCAGGAGGTATGAATATCTGCAAACCTGCATTGAAAAGATCCATTCAAAAGTAAATATCAAGCACAGGATCAGCGTGCTTCAGGAAGCCGTGCCATTGTGTGTGTGTTAGGTGCCATGGAAACATCTCCTGATGGTAACACATCCATCAGCGTGTGCAGTGTGACTCTGGAGGCAAGCGTTGGCTACAAGGAATCCACTTCTAGCAGTTAATTTCTACCTTTGACAAAATCTGGAGCGACACTACTGATTAAGATGATGCCTAGCAGTTATGCTACGATAAGTTAATTACAGAGGAACAGCCCAATGGCTGCAGGTAGCTTTGGCTGGACTGCATGGATTTGTGAGGGGAAGAAATGTGATGGTGTCTTCTGAGCAGCACAGCCGAAATACTGATACTCTCCTGCAGTCTAATATGGGAGCAAGCGCCTCCCTTTCAATTTGTGTAAGTGAACTTAAATCTGGCTTCTTGAGTCCTTTCTTACATTCTTTCTTCTTTCTGAGAAGGCTGCGCTTCTTCCCCTGACCCAACTGCTGCATCTGAAGAGCGAAAGAGGAGGTATTTAGAGTAATATATCATAGATACTTTAGAGGCTTTTTTTAACACCTCACAGCTTAAATATAAAAATGCTGTAAAATACGTTTGGTACATGCTGATGCTGGTTCCTTTTAGGTAATTATTAATGCTTTAACATTAACATCACGTTCTAAGCTTGCTTACGTACCAAAAGAGTGAAATGGAGTCTAGGTGTTTCAGTACGTGTTTGTGTGTGTTCACCATGGCAGCGTGGCTGGACGCGGCCTCCTCAAGCTCCGGCTTGCAGCTTTACTGAAGGCGTCTGCTTTATGAGCTGAAAAAGAGCTTTTCTATAGCAAGTCAGCTACAAATCTGTAGGAAAGTCTTTCCTTTTTCCCTCTGAAAACATAGTAATAAAAACATTTAAGAAGAAGCTGGTTTTAGAATTAAAAAATTAAAATCCCCTTTTAAAAAGAAATGCAGATACTGTTTAAATATTCCTGATGCAGAACTGGTAAATCCGAGTGTTCTAAGTTTGGACTTCTGCTTTCATTGTGCGGTGTAAAATGTGTGCCTTGGTAGGAATGGGTCCTCCCCTTCGTGGCTGCGAGGGTAGCCTGCCTGATAGGGAAATGAGGACAAAATGTAGCACAGGGGGTAACGTCGCCTGCTTATCAGGGAAAGCAAGGGGGTGGAAGAGGATGAGGGAGCAAGGGCTCCTCATGGCCGGGCAGCATTTCCCCCTTTCTTAAGTACGTCCCCCCGAGGCGCCTCTCGCGAGGCTGAGGGGCTCAGTAGGGTGACGGTAGAACCTTCTGGAACCGGCCGGAACCGGCCGGGCCCCGCCCGGGGCAGCCCCCGCCTCTCCTCACAGAGACCCCTGAGCCCCGCTGCCACAGCGCAGTGCGATACCCCGCACACTGTTCAGCCCACAAACGGGGCAGCTTCTCCGTGCTAACAAGATGAAAAAGCAGCTCCTGAGTGCAGGTTGTCCATAATTTCTTTATATATGTTTTTGTATCAGTTATTGGGGTAAGAAATTTGGAATAACCGGGCGAGCAGACGGGAACCTTTTACCAGCATTGTGCCACAGCTGCTGCTTAAATTCTTCTTCTCGCTCCTCTGTGAATCTTGCATTTTTTTAATCTTTGTGAATTGGGTAGAAATTCACAAATTTCACAGGGCTGGAAGGCTGTGCACCAGCACTCGGTCAGCCTTTTTCCTGACTGTTGGGGCCCCTCTTGAGGAAGGGGTTTAGCAATCCCTCCCTGCCCTAAACAGGACGTTGGCCTTGACCTGAAGCCCCATTTTCTCTGAACGTAGGCGTGAATGAGTTTTATTAGGATTCACCCCATCGCAGGTCCTGCCTCAGCTCTATAGAAGAGTGATATTAGTATTTTAAGACCATGCAGTAGAAGTAAAATCTGTACTAAGATGCTATAATGAGGACAATCATTTTATCTAAGATGTAGACGCTTGGACCTTAAAATAATAAAAAGCAGCTTCTGCTTATCACTTGCCTGTTTTTATTCCCCAGAAATCATTATCTTCTGTTCAAGTCAGGCACACAACAAATAAAGTCTCACCAAATCTACAGTTCAGCAGAGAAAGAAGCACATTTGGTGTTCCTCTGGAAACCCTCATACAGGGTGCAACACAATGTGGAGTTCCCTTTCTTGTGACACAGATGGTGGAGTACCTAGAAGTGTTTGGTAAGTTTGTGTTTTCTCTGTTTGGTTTCTGAAAACTGTTATTCTTTGTTTAAGCTGTACTTTTCAGCTGTAACTGCTGAAAAGCCTATTTTTACAATTATTATGCTTTCTTAGAGGAGCTCTTGCTTTTTGAGATCCAATTGTTATCACACAGGTATGGTAATGCAACCATTGTTTACTGTTTCATATTTCTTCTTAAACAGGTCTGGAGCATGTCGGTATATTTCGAATCAGTGGCTCAGTAAATAAAATCAAGAAATTGAAGCAGAAATATAATCAAGGAGAAAAAGTAGACCTTATTAATGATGGAGATGTTGATTCTGTGGCCAGTCTTCTGAAACTCTTTCTGAAAGAACTGCCAGTGGCTGTTTTTCCAGACAACATCTGTTCTGGCTTGCTAAAAACTTTCAAAGGTACAGAACGGGCACCTTCCAAGCTTCTGTCCTTTCTCTGACAGTGACAGATAATGTGTTCATTGCACCTTCCTATAAGCAAGGATTTAAGTTTCCTTAACCTGAGACTGATGTTTAATTGCTTTTGATGGACCAGTCTTCCATGAACTTGTCTATAGTCTTTTTTTAATTCATTAAGGCTTTTGGACTCCTCAACGTCCTGTGCAAGGCATTCTGCAATCCAATCCTGTATTCTTTGAGAAAGTACCTCTTCTGCATGCTTTCTTTTTAAATTGGATACCTTACTTGTTACTGAGATAACATTTTTATTTTTAGTCTAATCACCATCATAATGCTGCTTGTGCCTTTATGTAGCCACTGCCTCACTTCTCTCTTTTCCAAGCTGAAGCCTCTTTCACTATTTAACCTTCCCTTCTACAGGAGCCTTTTTGTACATCCCTGTTCCTATTTAGTACTTTTTACTAGTTTTCTTATAGTCTTCTTGGACAGCAGTGTGTGGAGCAGCATGAAGCGTTCAAAATGCAAAGCCAAGATGAGTACCTACAGCAATACACTGTCTAGTTTTCTGTATCTGTCGTGGCTGAGCTAATGCGTTCAGACAATTCTGCCCAGTGATTTTGAGTGATAACTAATTCAGGTGTTTGCATACAAATAAGTGGGTTTTGTGGGTTAGATTTCAGGTTGCTTTTTTTCAAACTTCATCTGCTAAGTGCCAAGTTATGTGTGTGTTTACCAAAAAAAAAAAAGGCAGAAAAGAGAAAGGAGTCACTTTCATCAACTATGAAAGTCTGTGCTGAAAGATCTACATTTTTTTGCAAGCACCTTGTTTTGACTACCCTGAACAGTCTTACTGTTTGTGGTTTGTTTGGTTTTTTGGGGTTTTTTTCTCCTCTCTATCCCCTTTTCCATGTCTCTCATTAATAGGTTAAGCACCATGGGTCTTGGCCTTTATGAAATGTGTTTTTTAGGGCTAAAATGGCCCTTTAGGGCATGGTTTGCTATTCACAATGTCAAAGCTACGCAGATGTGTCCTGGTGATCTATGGCAAATTTGAACATCAGCTGCCAGTTATTGAGCAGTACTGTCATCTCAGTTGTAATAACCAGGAGACTTTATCATATTAATTCTGAACTGCTGATCAAATAGAGTTGTTTGTGAACCCATTTACTGCCTTGTAACTCTTTGAAGAATGAGAACCAAGAAAATGCTAAGTATCCCCAATTTAGATTTTTAAGCATCTCTTGTGTAACTACAGTTGCATATTTATAGAACAAAAATGTTTTGAGACTGAGAGCTACCAATTAGTCAGGAAATAAAGATGATATGGGGCTGAAAGGGTACAATTTCTTTTTCCTCTTAATGAGAATCATACAGCATGTGTAAAGTCTCTGGGGAGAGTCAAGGCTGACAATCTTGTATCATCTTTAAAGGCAGCTTTAAGGATTCAGGTACATACCTACTGCCTGCAATTCCATTTAAAAAGCAGCAAGTGCTAGATGATTCTGTCATAACAGGAAAAATAGCAGAAACAGTGTATATAAAACTCAGTATCTGGAAAATACATGTTACTTAAATGTTAATACATGAAAATTATTGTCAAAATTTAGTGTACAAATTCTTTGATTAGGACATATTTATTCTTTAATGTATTTTAAAACCTTCCCTTTTTCTCAGGTCTATAATAATGTCTATGATGAAATTGTGTTATGATTAGGAATATCTATGTAATAACTTTTTTTTCCCCCCAGAGCACAAAATCCACGCAACAGAATGCATAGAGAACCTGAGACAGTTGCTCAGCTGCCTGCCCAAAGCCCATCAAAACCTTCTTCGGTTCCTGTTTGCCTTCCTGTTAAAGGTAGCAACATACAGTGCAGTGAATTTCATGACTCTGGAAAACCTAGCCATTGTGTTTGGACCTGCTCTGTTCAAGTGAGTACTCTCTATTTAGCTACCTTAAATAGTATTACTAGATCACATTTTACAGGGAGGCTTTCTGTCTTAACTCTATGTCCAATAGTAAGTGCAGCATTTTGAAAGTTAAATGTTTATATAGTATATTATGGGCAGATGTGACAGATTCTGAGCTGGCTGACCACCTTCATCCTGTTAGGCGCTGACTGTACAGGGTCAGTCTCAAGTAAGAAACCATCTGAAGAGAAGAGGCATGAGGAATGGAGAGCTGTTTGATGAGAACGACTCCTCTTTTCTTAGCCAAGCTAAGTGCTGGCTGTGGAGGCTACTTAGTTCTTAGCCATGATTCTGAAAAGCTAAGGCTGATTCAGACCTTGTAATAGCATTGGATATCAGAGAAAGGAATCTCCTCGATCAAGAAAGAGAAGTAACTCATTCTGCCCTTGCCACTAAAATGCAAGTTGACATTCGAGCAGAGGCCAGCTGAGCTTGGAAGCAGTGAGTGCTTGGCTGAAGCTCGAGAAGGTATGTTTGGGATGATGGTGAGCAGATGCATAACTAGATGCTAAAAAAGAAAGGTGAGAGGGCATGTGTCATGCAAGTCAAGGTGGTGAGAAGGAACACCCTAGAGTGATCTGATAATGGGCGATTTTCCAGTGAAGCTGGAATGATGTAGTTCTTCATCCGATCCTTCGTGTTGACACTGGAGGATGTTAAAATGTTTATACTTGTCTTACAATTTGTAAACCTTTGTTTTAGTGGATCATAGCCATTCCAGCTTAATGTCAACTCTAAGCCAATGCCACTTTGCAAAAGGTATATGTTAACAATTAGTATTTTCTATACCATAAATAAAAGCCTTGTTATTTTTCACTTTTTTTTGTATGGCAAGCCAAGTAAGTAATTAAAAAGATATATTCAGCAAAATTGGTACCAAGCATATTGGAAATCAATGACGAGCTTTGTTTTGGGGAAGTGTGCTCTTAAACCTTGCTGCTGCTTCCATAGGTCTCTATGTTTGTGTCTGCATACCTGCTCTGTGGGCTTATCGCCAGACATACCGGCTTATAACCTTTGCAGGTGATATAAGTAGAAGGACCCATACTTTAGCAAAAGTACAGCTGGGGAGAAGAATCTAACAACATGTAGTGCGGTAGGAGTTAGTTACGCCGTTCACTCCTGTGAGAATAGGCTTCACCGTGGAGGATATTCAGTGATGGAACAAAGCTGTTCTACAAACAAAACCCAAACTCCTTAATATCTGCATGCTAAAATTAGTAAATGAGTGTAGGCAGATGAGGTTTACTTCCTAGTGTCTGGATTAGTTGTGTGGTGATACTTAAAACATACACAGGTAAAAGGCTGATGCCAAAAGGCCTTCACCAAAAATCTGTCCCTTGACCCCCACGCTAACTCAACAAGGACTGCATTGACGGTCACTCTTCTGCCATCAGGCCCCCTGCGCTATCACAGGGGGGCTTCTGTGCATGCACATACACGCAAGAATATTTTATTTCTTTATCTCCGTTCCCAAATTCTCTGAACGTGTGCCCACTGATTTCTGTATCTACACATAAGAATCCAGTAGGCTCCCTTATTGATTGATGAGCTGTTTCATTTTTTAAGCATCCCACTCTGTTTTGGGAGATGGTCCAACTACTTCTGAACATGCCCCTTTGGTTTTTAAAGTTCACTTAGTGCTAAACTAAATGCTTGTGGCAATGACCTGTCTGAGAAGCCTTGAAAACAATCAGCATCGGGTTTCCCTGCCAGAGTGACTTGTCAAGACAACACAGCTACCATAAATAGAAGTATATCTGTCCTATGAACATTAACTCCAGCTTTTTACAGACATTCTGATCTCACCAGCTCTGGGAGAGAAACCAGTAAGTCTGGAGCTCATTTTTTGTAAAGTGTATAACTAGTGCTGTCCTTGGAGAGTTACCTCCTAGGATTATGAAAAACCACCTTTTTGGTAGTTAGGCAGAGAAGGGAGCCTTTCAACTGGCATTTTCTCTCCCTGAGACTGCTGTAGCACTTCCTGCTGAGTGACGCGAGGCCTCGAATGATTCAGAATAAACCATTTGTATTGTCCTGTACAGCAGCAAAATTCAAGGTAGTCTAATGTGGCAAACCATATCTGCTGACACAGAGAATAAAGTCATAAGTATCCTTTATGTCTTTCAGAGCAAGAATTAGTGCAATTAGCCGCCACGCTGTGAAACATTTGGCAGCCAGAGTGTAGATTCACTGGAAAGTGAGACACGTTGGGTAGTACTTGCTATAGTTCAGTCAGAATGTGAAGGTTATGGAAAAAAACAACTCCAGATCTAATCTGCAGAAATGTATACCCCATGCAATGTTTGGAAATAACCTTGTGGATGTAATGTCAACTACACTTAGAGCACTAATTCATTGCAGGTGTTAAAACTGTTCTGCATGTATTCTAGCAATCTGTGGGTGTGTGCAATTACTTCTTCCTTCTTTGACATTAAACAAGTAAACTAGGTTGTTTATAAGCCTTTTTACTTTAAATTTTTGATCTATTTATAGTCAAATGTAAATTCTGCCTGTGATTATCACCTGTCTCAATCTGTCGACACTTTTATTTGTGGAGACCTGTCATGCTTATAGTTTCACTGAAGTGACTGAGTTGGAATATTCAGTAGTTGGAACACGGAACAGGTATGGGTCTTGGGGACACAAAATTAGAATATAAAACTTGCTGCTTATTATACCTTGCAAGCCTAAATTGCATATACTTCACAATTAGTAACTATGGTAATTGCAACACAAAAAATATAAGCCTTAGCATAGGTATTATACTGGAAGTTTAGTTACAGGGTCACAGAAAACTCCTATTATCACAGATTTTAAATGCTAGGAAACTAATATCACTGTGTGAAAACTGAATGTTAAATAAGCTGTCTCTTCTCTGTTTTTAATCTGTTGCAGCCCCTTATTTTAATGTTGAATATATTGAATATTTGACTAAAATCATCTTCATATTGGAAGAATTCTGTTATATTATTAGTATATATGCTTCCTGTCTCTGTTCAGGGTGGTGGGACTCAAAATGGGAATAACAAAAAAAAAGTATGTTTCAGAAAAAGCATGACTGAGTAAAATGCTTTAATTTTTCCTTAGTCTCCTTTGCAAACCAGCTCCTTCTGATTTCTTCTACTGGCCTTCTTCCCTCATGCTGTTTTTTTCCCCATGAGACTGAGTTAAGCTATCTTCACTGCTGTTAAGTTGCTCCACCAGCACTTTTCACATTGCTTTTCTTTTAGATTTTTGACCCTGGCATCCCTTTCTTATCTTTCGACACTTCAGTCTTAACATCTGCATGATGCAGCTTTCATGTAGGTAAGGGAACCAAAACCATAACTCGTAGGTCAAGTATCAGGCTGGTTACTCCCTAGGCTTTCTTTGCTAAGCTCCACTCTTCTATCAACTTCTACTGTTGATTTCTTTCTGCTCATTCTCTGAACTATTTATTTCTATTGCCATTCATCATTCTTCTTGTGAGCCGTTTCATGTCCTGCTAGTCTCTGTAAATGCTGAGGAGAATGTGTTGCTTTGCTTTTATCAGAGATTCAACTGATGTTACTTAAATTTCTGTGGGTACTTTGTTATGCCTCATCTTGGTAAAGAAGTTTCGGCTACTAACCTCAGTAATTCATTCTTGCATGAGTGCACAAGGATGCTAACCAGCCAGCTGTTTGCTTCTACTCACTTTGACTCATTCTTTCTGTAAATTTGCAGCAAGCCTCTGCCAGCAGGGAACCTTGGCAGATCTCCTGAACAAAGCCAAGGCGAGGGACTGTATGGATTTCCTAGCTTGCACTTTGTGGCAAAGCAACTTTGAAAGGTTTAGACTCAAGGAAACCAGTAGCTGATTCCCGATGATCAAGTTTTGTTTCTTATTTGTAGTGAGTGTTCTCCTGTGTTTGATTTGCACTACAACTGATTACAGGGCTTTTATGGTGAAGTGCAGAATATACTTCAGTAGCTGTGCTCTTCCTAGGAACGTGTTCCTGGATTTATCAGTGTGTGAACATGGTTCCCCTATTGTCAGCCTGATAATATAGTTTCTGCTAGCAGCAGAAGTATCTGAAGAGGCAGGAAGTGATTATTTTACAAAATTAATTGAAAGTCATTGTGGAAAGTGGCTGCGGAGAAAATTAAAAATGTATTTTCTGTATTTGGAATACCCATCTGTTGCCACCCATGAATATCTGTGTATGAGCAGACATTGATATTTGGAGTCAGCTGCAGGGTCGCATCTCAGAGTATAGCTTAGATTTGTTTTAAGATGACATGAGAACTGGGCACCCAAAACACAGGCTGCTAGTAAGGGAAAGTGGGACTCAGTAGTAGGGTCAGAGCTGTTTATCTTTATGAACAACTTGTAGAGTGCTCCTTGCTTGTAAGGAGTTAACAGCTGGTAGAGATGGATTTGGAAATACATGTCTAAGTTAAAGAAAGAAGCTGAAAAAGAAGGCAGGGGACTAAAAAGATTGCTTGTATGGCCTGTGAGTTGAGGGTGTTAATGTTTGGGTAAGTGATGAATAATCTTTTAGGATAGTTATATGCAGGAAAGGCTGTTGCTCGGTCAACCAGGTTTTACGTGCAGGCTTGCTTTTTTTGGAGAAACTGAGTCTGTCCTGAGAAGAATAGGAATCCAAGAAGGAGAAATGTTAGCCAACCCTAAAGAAAGAAGTGATGACACGGTAGTTTATCCTGTAAAACTGTCTACATTATTCCTGGCTATAACTCTGCTTTACCCCTCTTCTTTCAAAAGGAGCACAAACTCAAGTTCTTACCGAAACAACAGTAAGTTTACAAATGAAGAACGTGAATGAAAGCAATTGGACTAGGCCCAGTGTGTATATGTGTACTTTAAAATCACAAATGAATAATGAATGTACTGATTTGGCAAACAGAAGACTGGTCTGTGTATGTCTCCACATTAGTTTCCAGAGTTGATTAATTTCTTGTTTAAATATTAATATTGTGCTAGGTGGAACTGAGTTGGTGCAGCATGGCTGGAGAAGCTGGATGAAGGCGACAGCATTTATGTAAATGTCCTCCAAGCTTCCAAACAGTTCATGGGGGGAATACACAGTTCCTTCAGGGAATGAGATTAGAATCCCATATCAAGAATCCCTTGACTTTAATTAAATGATTCCAACTTAGTGTACTTGCATGGATAGTAAAAGTTCAACTACTATTTATTTAAAAAAAAAAAGAGAAAGAGAAAAAAACACCCAAACCCCAACCTGTTAATGGGAGCATCCAGAAGTTCCACTGCATGTTGTGCCTGATGTCTCTGAATTATTACACTGATACAGTTTCTTACCTATGGTTTTTTTCCAGGCAGTTCTAGTAATAAGACATTCTAGCCATCAAAGTCCACCTTCATAAACTAAGCTAGAACAAAACAATGCTCTTCCAGCCCCAATGCCAGTGAGTGATGGCACATTTCTGAGGGTTTTTTTTGTCCTCTTTGTCCTTGATTTTATGAACTTCATGGCTGAGTTACTGTCAGGTTCTAGCTATTTTGCTGTGCTGCCTCAAAGATTCATTGTGTCGTGAACTGTTGCAGCAAACTGGGGCTCCGTCACTGTGAGGCTCCTGGTGTTGTGAACCCACCAAATTAAGTCGGTCCTTGTCCCAACAATTGCTTGTTGGAAATGAGGCTGGAACTCCATTTTATCCAGTTGCCCAACTGGCTGCTTTGCTGAATTATCTTGGGTGCTAGGGGGCTTGCTGTGTGACTCATCGTTAGCCCCTGATCTGAGAGCTCCTAAACTTAATCCATCTCCTCTTCCCTTAGGATCCCTGTCAGTCCCTTGGCTTGTGAAGAACAAAGGCTTTACAATAGCCTCCTGCTGTATTTGCTTCAACACCATGAGATGCTTTTTCTTGACCTGAACCCTTGTTTCTCACAGAGACAAGCAGATGGCCTTCAGGTAAGCAAGTTACGTTAATTGATTCAGGAAGTAATCAAAAATGCTTCATTAGGTTGGAACCTACAAATGGAAATATATTTGCTTATACATAGTGTAATTAATGACTGTAGCTTGTTGCTAGCAATGTAAATATTCATGATATGCCTAAGCTAGAGGGGAAACATGAGTGTTTAAAATTCTGAGTTTGAAAAAAATGCAAGTGCAAAAGTAAAAGTCTCAAGAATAAAATCTCAAGTTGTTCCACTTTAAATATCTTAATGCTGAGCTTTGTTAGATCAAAGCCACTGGGTTTTTCCTCGAGTGAAGCACTTTTTATTTCATGTGTGTGTTTGGCTATACATTGGCAATGCAGGAAAGCAAAACCAGAAGGGTGAAACCCCTCTCACCTTTCCAGAACTCACTGTGTATGTTTCAGCCTCTCCTTGGGCATATTCTTTTCTAAAACATTGTTAATATTTTGATTCCTTTTTTGCCTTCTTTGTCAAAAACCTCATGGTGAAAGAAACATGATAGACAAATGCTGGTAACTTGAAATTGATTTTTAGAAAAAGACATGAAGGAAATGTTGTAGCAAAACCTACAGTTTAATACTGCACCATGCAGTTACCACACGTCCTTGCGGTTCATAACTAGATGGATAACAGTGTGCCAGATCAGGTGAAGGATTATGAAAGAGATTTGCATTGCGTGTAATTGTAGATCATGCTGCTCATGCTTGTGACTCCTTAATTTCCTGGCTTCTTTCTCCAAGTATCATTGTTAAGGAAAACCAGCAGACTTCTAATACAAAGCCAAATTCAGTATTTAGAGCATATGTCCCAAACTGAATATTGAGACTGTAAGGCTCCTTGGAACCTGTCTTTTAAAAGAAATCCTGTACAGCCGTAGGTACAGAGAACAGAATACACTGATACAAGGATATTTCTGAAACATTCCTGCTAAGTCACAGGACATGGCCCCAAATCTAAAACTAGGATTGTTTCACACGAAGACAGTGCTGGAGCCTACGCCTCCAGCTCCCCTTACTCCTTGAAGATGTCCCATGTCACTACCACCTTTGAGAATTCCTGCAACCTGTACTCACATGAGCATGCAAGATCAAAATATTAGTTACCCCATTATATCTGCTTCTGCTCACGAAACTAGAAGAAGCATCAGCAGCTAAAGGAAATTGGAAAGGTATTAGAGAAGCCAGGAAACCTGGCTTTCTATTGCAGTGCTTTTGTTTTAGAAGCAACTTCACTCCCTGTAATTCTGCAAAATGTCACAGTCTGTCTGGGATTGTGGTGATGTGGGAAAGAATTCTGCTGAAAAGATCCTTTCAAGTTCTTTAATAAAACCTCAGACAAGGCATAGCCATGAGGCACTCTCCTGCTCTGAGGTAAGCTTATGAAAGAAATCCCATCTGTGGGTGAGAAGGGAATTCAGTATTCTGTGGTTGATCTTGTTTTTGTAATTTCTGGCAGGAAACCCAGCACATTGGATAGGTACCCTTCATCTTTCATAATATAACAATTGCTCAAAGTCCACTAAACTGGAAACATCAAAGTTAGGTTTACAAACTAAACATATTAAAAGTGCGTGTTCTAGTTCCAGCAAAGCAAGCGAAAAATGAAATGGCAATCCTGGCTCGGATCCCTTGTTGCTTCCTGGAAATGAAACTTGCTTTTATTGGCTGTTTCTCATGAAATAACTTAAAGCATTTACACAGATACTTGCGTTTGGACTACTTAATTGCTGTGATTTTTTTTTTTGTTTTTGTTGGAGTGCCTTTTTTTTTTCCCAACTTCAACGTTATGTGTTACCCTAATTAATTGAGCTTTAATAAATTAAAGCCATACCAATCTGTCAGGCGTGCCATACAGCTGACATAGGCTTAACCTTCAGTTGTGTTGTTTGTGGGCTGAGATGGGCAAGATAGATTGTTCCAGAGCAGAGCTCTTTTAGTATCTTGAAGTGCCAGGAGTCATCCCGCTTACTCTACGTCTGCAGGCTGATTCAGACTGACAGGCTGGGAGAAGACTTTGCAAATTTTTGAAAGGCACCAGTCTAATAGTTCAGAACTATTACCCTGGGCTGGATAGTTGATTATTCACAACCACCTATTCCATCTAAAGATAGTGGTTTAAAAGATATACCCAAGCTACTATGTATTTTAGCTTGTCCTTTTTCCTGGCCATTGTATCTCCCCACCCCCCTTAAAATAGAGTTGGAATGCTGTAAAATCCTGCCAGGTTTGGTGTGTGTTTGTTTGTGTGTGTGGTTTTTTTTGTTAATCCCCCCCCGAGAGTCCATTAGCATTTAAAACTGTTCTAGCTTGCAAACTGCACCGATGCTAAACTGATTTTCCTGTTTGGCCTAAATCATTCTTTAAAAAGAGGTTAGACATTTTGTTGTTTGTTTTGACCTGAGGCCTCTCTAGATAACTGTTTAACCTGAAGCATATCACTAGCTGTGTTGGAGGTGTACAAGATTAGCTTAACTTCTATAGTGTAATTAAATTATGAACCAAACCTTGCTAATAGCAATTTGTCACGCTGTTTGCCCTCATCATTTCTGAATCTTACGTTTTAGATAAAAGTTGACTATGGAATTTTTTTTGCACCTAGTCCAAGAGTGGTTTTTCATATCTCCTTTTTGTACAGAAGTCATAGATAAGTCCTTCCTGAATTATGCACACTGCCTTTGTCTTGCAAACAAACAGAAGCATGACTTTGTGGGTGTGTACAAGCCACTGCATGTATCTCCATCAAAGCAGTAGAAGAAAAGCCTACGCCCTGTGGAAATGAGTCTCACTTCTTGTTTTCTTCCTTTGTCCTTTTATGCATGCCTCACTATATATGAGCAAGGCTGCAGGGACTGCCTATTGATTGGATCCCATGTAGCTACTCCCTGCAGTCGTGGAACCCCAGTATAAAGGGATTGCAGAGATCCAGGGGGCTGGGGCAGTGGAGCTGGACAGTATCCTGGATCTGCAGGTTGACCGCAGACACCTCAGAGTGAATTTCTGAAACTGCAGTGTGGTTTGGAGTTGGTTGGAACAGTGCAACTAAATATTTCATGGAGACTTTATCTACTCAAATTATGGTTTTGTTGGGAAGGCTTTTGTGGTCTGGAGAGTTTTGTCAATCTCAGGTTTTTAGCCCTTTTCAAGGAGGAAATGGACGTTTCAGCATTAACCCTGTTCTATGAAAAAAAATGCGGTGCCTCACTCTCACCTGAAGTTGCCGTAAAAAAGAAATGCAGTCTCCCAAATGGACTGTCCTCAATTTGGAGGACAGCAATAATTTAACTGATGTTTTCCTTTGCTAATCCCATGCCAATGCTTGTGGAATTAGCTGAAACCTTTCAGAATGAATGAACAACCAATCAGACAGACATTATTTCATGATCTAGTAAACTGAAATTTCCAGGTTAGACTAAATTGTCTCATCAAAATAATTTTTCTTGGATAGGGAACACAGTCCCAATTCCTATTTTTTCCTTAGGAAAACAATTTTTCCTAAACTTAAACTGGTACAGGTGCTTGCTTTCTTTCATTTAAGTTCTTTGCTTAGCAATGATAACTTTTAATTGGGTTTAGATGTGAACATAGCAAATCCTGTGTGTACCATGTGAACTGACAGGACATCTGCAATGCTGTTACATTATAGAAAGACTCCTTCATATTATTTCCCATTCCACAGAAAAACTATTTTCCCTAATCTTTGTAAATTTAGCAAAACATGGACTCATTAAACATTAAGTTTTAATTTTGTATTTGAGTACTGCCCAAACCAGAAGACTGTATAAAAAATGGCGTACATTGAGAATCAAAGTAGAACCTAGATCTCCACAAAAATTGTGACCAATAGATTGTAAGGATGTGGGTTTTTTCTCCTGGATAAACAGTGCAGAATATTTTACTGACTGTAGGCATAAGGATTTGATAAAAACTGCTGTAGCCTAGGCAAGTGTGACTTAAAACAACCAAAGTGGATGTGGCTGGAGTACTCATTACTCCTTCTAGGTCTCCAGTGCCAGAGCCTTTCTGACTA
Organism: Phoenicopterus ruber ruber; assembly: GCA_009819775.1. NCBI lineage: Eukaryota > Metazoa > Chordata > Aves > Phoenicopteriformes > Phoenicopteridae > Phoenicopterus > Phoenicopterus ruber. The sequence goes on from CM020221.1 coordinate 8,166,962, forward strand.
TTGGTGGAGGCAATAGGGCATGGAGAGAGCGAGGTGCTTTTTCTGTGCTCTGCCTGTGATCTGCAGCAGACTATCCTTTGTACTGATGATCTGTAACTTGGAAACGACAAGTGTGCTTGGTCTCCTTTTTTAGCGAGCCTCACGGTGTGGAGGAAATGTCACTGATTTAATGTTTGCTCCAGCATTTTTGGGGGTTTATCTTGACTTGCTGTACAGGTGCTCTGGGACACTGCTGTCACAATTCAGCTCCTTTGTATGACTTAGTGGATTTTGCCACTATCCACTTTTCTCTCTTCCCCCTCCCCCCAATATGCAGATTTTTATAATTTAATTTTTTGGTTGCGGAAGGCTGCACTAAGAGAGAATATTGGCAGGTGAAGGTGTGCTCTCTGTGACATGAAGCACACCATTGGCTGTGCTTTACTGTAACAAGCAGCTTGAGCACAGAAGAGGGAAGCTGGTCAAACTGAAATCCTGAGATTCTTTACTGCAATCAGTAATACAAGAACAGAGCTGAGGCAATCACGCTAGCTGATTACACTGACCACTGTCTGTCATTCAATATTGATACAAAGCGTGTGAGAGGGGAAGGTCTTTCTAACTGGTCACTGATACAGGCCTTTCCTGGCTTGGAAATATGTTTTGAAGGCAGTATGCTGTACAGAAACCCACTCCGTGGAGGCTCATCTTTGTTACTTCTCAGTCTGTGAATGACCATTTTCAGTTTTGCTGTGAACGGAGCATCTCAAAAACTCCTACCATAGTCAGGCTCACAGAATTTATGTAGATTACAGATTAAGGAGTTTTATCTGCAATTTGTGAAGGAGAATAATACCTGATGTGTTCAGAGCGGCAGCCAGTTGCTTTGCTTACTAAGATCAGCTATACTACAAGGAAGAGGATTATAATTAGTCAGCCAGTGTACACATTAGGATAACACAGATTTCTGCTTTCAGAGGATCTGTGTGGTCTTCCTGTGATGTTTAAAAAATTTACCACAACACCTAAACCTAAGACTTGCAGATCTGAAATTTTCATGCGTCTCAAGGTTGCAATAGAGGATGGAGCCGGCAGTGTTTTCTTCCACTTGGTGTCAGCATTGTTCTCTCTCACTCCAGAGCTGTTATTTGCTTTGAACATAACCCTTTAATATATTCTGAGTACCTATCTTAAAATTAGGTATTACATTTCTATTTTTGTAATGTATCAGAACATCAGCCTGTTCCTTCCTCAGATAATTACTGATATCAGAGAGGCATGAAGGAAGAGTAGGAATTCACCTCCAAGCCGTTATGAAATGCAAGCCTTTTTCATTTTATGCTCGTGTCACCTTCCTTACCTCAGCAGGACTACCAATAAAATCTCTTACCACTTTTGTATTCCTTTTCTTTGGTGTACACGAGCAATTTGATTTGTTTGCTGATGATCAGGGCTTTTTGAAAAAACATCATCAGAAGTGAAGTCTTTGATAGGAAAATCATCCCTTGGGAAATTAAAAGTATTTTTACTGAAAGGCTTGTGATATGTAAGCATCAAAATATTTCAGTCTTTTTACTTGTCATTGGCTGTAATGGGGCGGGGGAGAGACATTATTTTAAACCCTTAGTGGCTTTTCATTTCATACAAGGTTAGGGATGGGAATGGGAAATGTTTTCAGAAAAGCAGGCAAGAAATGTAGAGTAAAATACAAACCTGAAAAAAAAATTCCACTGTCGGAAAAAAATCAAAACAAGAAAATCCCTTTTTTCATTTAACTAGTTAATTGTAGTTCATTTAAATGTAGTTAGTTGCAGAGCTGTGCAACAGTGAATTTAATAGGCATGTTCTGAATGCACAGATTCCCCTCCAGCTGCTGGCCGCGCCCTTTTCCCCCCCTCTCCCCCCTCTCCCTCCCCCGGCAATTCCTAGTCTGCTTTGTTCCTCTTTAATTAGTTTATTTCACCTATTCTAGCAAAGATGCAAACATGCTTAAGTACTTAAACAACACTAATTGAGAGAAGAATAAGGCTAGCAGTTATTGTGGTTGCATGCAGAAAGGCTTGGCTGAATCTTGAAAGCGTATTAGCATGTTACAGCCTAATGCAGTTTCACTCCCAGTTTATTTGGGGTTTTGCTGTAGAGCAGTCTTTGCAGTATTTAATTCCTTTGCTTCAAGTAAAAAAGGAAATGCATGTTCATGAATCAGCATTTCTGCTAAATACTTTCCAGAACTATCAAACTAAATACTGGGTACCCTTTTATTTTGATATGAAAAAGGAAAGGGATGAAATATGCCTGTAATAAAAATACAAATGCAATTGAGCCAAAAACATGAGAAACAAAAGGAAATGTATGGCAAAGTTACGTGCTACACCTGTTCCCGAGGGTTCATGGTTAGAAAAGTTTAGTCCAAGTTGTCCTGATTTACTGATGCATCTTTTTTTCCTGAAAAAAAAAAAAAAAAGAGAGAGAGAGATTTGTGGAAAAAATGGGGAGGAATAAGCAGAAAAAGCCTGTAAGAGTATTATGGAAAAAACAACGTGATACTTCAGAAAGTTTTATAGGAGCAAATAAACACAACACCTCCGTATGTGCTTTTTTTTCCAAATGCATTTCGCGTCAGTCCAAAGACCATTTGTAATTTAAACCAACATTACTGCAGTTTGGCTTTGCACACATGAGTTGGCTTGTGTGGCTGGTAATTTAGATGGATGCTTGAAGCTGAGGTTCTGTCAACAACCTTAGTTCTGACCTTTGAATTTTCACTGACCATCTGCTTTAATTAGATGTTGCTGTGTTCCCAGAGGACTGCAGATGTGCATACGAGGATTCTGGCTAGTAAAGAAATAATAGTGTGGGCCTTTAGGCTATTCTGGCAAGTGGTGGGGAAGTCAGCTGTGCCTGGAGATGATAATGTCTAAGAATGCTGATCAGAACTGAAATCTCTGTAAGCTGTTAGGACGAGGAAATACTTGACGGGCTACTGGTGTTTGATCCAGCATTGCTTCCAGTATGCAACTGGAGGCTTGCCTGGGAGTTGCTGGTGTCATTGGGCTGTATGTGAAAGCAGCCATAGGAGCTCAGCTTTCAATTACTTCGGGACACTCCTCATGCTGGCATCCATGCATGGGGAGCTGGGCAGAGGGGGGAGCCAAATAGGGGTTAAAACTGACCTCCCCTCCACCTTGCCCATGGGGTGGCCAAAAGATGCAGAGGTTTGGCAAGATGAGGGCTGCTGGGATCTCTGCCTGGCATAGGCAGGAGAGGGGCCTGGGTGCTGGGTCAGGGAAAGGCTGATCCCTAGCTAAACCCTGCAGGCAGGGGAATGGTGAAGCTACACAAGGTAAATATGTGAGTGTAAGTAGAGGAGAACAGGAGATGACATAGGGAGTTCTTCATAGATCCTAAGCCTTGTAGCTTTAGGATTTTTGTGTGGTTTATTTATATTCTTCCCCCCCCCCCCCCCCCCCAACATTAAGCTGAATGGGACTACATTGGAAGAAAAAATGTATTACTTTTTAAAAAGAAAGAAACTTTTTGGTTTACGAGTGTCTACATGATGGCTTTAGTATTTTCATAGAGTTGTGGTGGAGATCAAGTGAAGAAATTATGATTTAGAACTCTTTATCTGATATTGTTTTAGTTCCTTACGTTCTAATTTTATTTTCAAACTCTTTGGGAATTACATGGATAGCTTTGAGCTTCATGATCTTTTTCACCGGTCAATACAAGAGGACCATGCAGCAATAATAAACAGTGAGTTGAATTTGGATATATGCAGCACGCTGTAACTCAAAACCATATAGTACTTCTAAAAATGTTTGTCTTTTGCGTATTTTTACTAGGAAAGTGTAGCAAGCAGTGTACTGCTTAATTGCAAGGAATGATGGATGAACAGAATATTTCCTTGATTAAATATCCGATCTGCTGCTTTACTTTTCTGCCAACTCTTGCTTTCATGTCCTTAATGGTTAGTCTAACCAAATTCCTAGCTATTTTGCTAATCATTTATATTCCATAATGCTTTCCATGCTTAACCAAAATGCTAGTTGGGGTGGGGGGTGGGAGAAGAGGAAGATAAGCTGTGTTCAAAATTACTGTTCCACAGCCCATTTAATATTAAAGAGCTGTATCTGTTTAATTACCCTTTGCAACCACTAAGCACAGTTCATGTTAGAAGCTTAAGCAACTTGTGAAAAATGCTGTTGACAGACCAGCAAGCTGCTGTATTCCAGATAATCAGTGAGCTGTGAATGCTTTTCTTTTCACCTGCCCTTAGTAATTTGTGTGTTACAAAGAAAATAGTCTTTTCTTCTTGCAAGTTGTAGCATCAAGCTGCTTCTAGGAACTTTGTAGTTGCAGGCAAACTTGTCAACTAAAACCAAATCTCCTTCTGGATCTGCCTGGAGCATGAGTTAGTTATTAGCAGCAGCAAACAGTGTTGACTTCTTTTCCAGTGTTCCTTATCCCATGTATTCACATGGTAACAAAGTCATTGCGTTTTCTGACCAGAGAGAGAATAAGTAGATGAAATCTAAATCCAGATCCATGTAAATGTCATTCCTTATGAAGTCTATTTGTTTCTAATATCTATAGCAAATTCAGATCCATGTAATTGTCATTCTTTATAAACTCTGCTTGTTTCTAAAGTCTATAGCAAAACAGGAAGGAGATGAATTAATTTGTATGCTTAAGATTCACAGATGTGCTGTTTCTGAAAAGTGTGCTTAGGGATCTCCTAAAATGCAATTTAAAAAAAAAAAAAACAAACAACAACCAAACAACTTTGCAAAGCTTTGCTCAGATTTCTGTTTTTAAACCCTTTGCTAATACCTGAGACACATATTTCTAAATGTGGTTGCTGCATTTTCCTCCAGTGAAGCCTACTTTATTTCTTTAAAAGAGAGAAGTTCATACTGAGTCAAAATCAAAGAAAAAAATATAAAGACCTTTATGTGCAGAAGAGGAGGGCAGCATTTTTTATATTCTTATTAAGCTATATCTCTTGAGAAGCTTGGCACTGCCACAGCCACTCTAGAAAAGGAAAAGAAACTCTTCAAAGTGGGATGTGGTAACTTCAGTTAAAGGACAGGTCAACTCCTAAGAATACTGAGGGGAATGATGGATCTCTTCAACTTCTTCCCACTTAATAGATTCTACAATATGTAATGTTCTCTTCTTTGAAATTTTTATATAGCATAGGATTTCTTTTTTTAATCAAAATTAACTTCAGAGTTGAAGGGCTGCTGCTGTCCCTCTATGGTCTTCAATTGTGGCTTTTCAATTAGTTGAAAGGGAGAAAAAAATAGTAGTGGAAAATAAAAGAATAAATTAATTCTTTGATATCAACTTACAAATCACTTCAATGGAGAAGTTGAGAGTGGTGTCCTCATCTCACCTGTTGCAGCGCTTCCACTCGGAACAAAATATTAATTCTGGAAACTACTACAAGGTTTTTAGGTATATTCTTCTCCCTTTCCCCTTCTCCCTTTCCCCTCTCTCTACCAACTTTTTTTTTCTTGAAAGTGAAAAAGTGTTATATACTTCTTTGAAACTGTTGCTGTTACAAAGTAGAACAGACACGTGGCATTAGAGAGATTCTTTTATATCTTGTTCCTTGTTAAATTAAGACCAATAGGAGGAAATTTTCACTACTGTGACCCACCTCTTAAACTATTGGCTCTCTGTCTAGTATGACACTAAAGCAAGGAGAAGTCACCTATCTATAAATTAGGTATTGTACTGATGGAGACGATGTAAATTGCTCTTTGTAGAGAGGGATGGCAAGGTTTTTTTCCTACCTCACTGCATCTCAGCCTGGTTCTGCAGCTCTTGTTGCAGAGGGTGTTTTCCTAGGAAGGGAAAATGCTGGAGAAAATCCTGGTGTATTTCATGCTCTTCATTGGCTGTCAGTTGCTTTGGGTAGAGATTGAAGGCCTTGGTCCAAATGTTAGAAGCCCTCAGTGGATCAGTGCCCAGCTATGCCACTAAAAAGGTTACTCCTGTATCACCTCTGCTCTCATTTGTGTAGCTAAGGTGGTGGAGCTCCCTGGGTAAAGCCACTTTTGACCCTGGAATGATCTTGTGGAGAAGAGAGTACTATTCCTGAACAGAGTACTTTTAAGGCGTTTTACAAGGTGAAATATTTTATTTATGGCAGAGAATGTAGTATGCTCTTGACAAAAATACCAGCTTATTGTTTTCTTGTGCTCTCCACATACAACAGGCAACCTCCCACCATAGCAGAAGCAGAGAATATGTTCCATTGTGAATAATGCTATGCCAGTTTCATTACTCTAGGTGGTGCTTGGATATTATCATGGGAAGGCTCGAATATCTTCAGTGAAGTGGAACAAACACTTTGAATTACATAACAGTGACTTCTTGAAATTTTCACAGGGTATCTGCATTTTTCCCCAAATAAGCAACAAGTCAACAAATTCCAACCAAAAAAGCTCACCATGCAAGTAAAACCACATGAGGGTTTGAAGGCACGGTTGGGTCAGTCCAAGAGGTTTGTGTTATCTGAGGCAGGTATTCCACGGTAATCCTTGGAACACATCATGAATTAACGATGCACTTGATTAATTCACCAATTAGTAGTGAAGTAGGGGTAGTGCTATTTTTCTTTCATTAGTCTGATGCTAACAGATACTGTGTGGCACAACCCAGTGCTGTGCAGAGGTGCTAGTGCTAGCTCTACTCGACAGGCTGGATAGGGTAAATTAGTTTGGACTAGCTATTTAGCTAATGAACTGCTTTGAGTACCCACGGTAGTATTATCGTGCTCACAGTTCAAAAGGGTACAGAAGATAGGCAAGAATATGTTTGTTTACTGGATCCATGTTCCTGAATGTCTTACGCATGTATCATTTGTTTTTTAATGATGAAGTAAACCAAGTTCAGAGCAACTGGCTGCGCTAGGCATGTGGCCAGGGAATCTCTTTCATGTACTCTTTTTTTTTTTCATTTCTATGTGAGGTGAACAGGAGTTTAAAAGGGTGACTGCAGTCTCAGATGCACCTTTGAATAAAAGCTCTTAAGTGCCAGGAAAAATATTGGATGAGGTTTCTTCAATATTGTCTTTCTTACTGAAGAGAGTATTTAAAAAAAAGGAAAGAAAAAGGTCTATAGTGCTTACAAAAATTCTTCTTTATCTTGCCCTCACTGTTCTGAAGACTTAAAACCTGATCTGAAGCATAATCCAGAAAAATACGTCAAGAGGATTTGTTCATAAGCATACAGTGCATTGACATCAGCAAACTCGTATTATGACTGTCATGTTCCCTATCTTGAAGCCTCATTCTAATCTTCTGGCAGCATTCAAGTTCAGTGCTTTCCATTTTGATTGAATTAATTAGTGAAGTTTGGATGATTCCCCGATTCTGAAATTGTCAGAATTTTTTTAACAGGATGTTTTTAAAGGTTATTTTTGCCCTAGTTAATAACAAGTAGGACATCTGCCTGCATTCGAAAATACATTGCCCATTTGGAAGCAGAGAAAATGGTAAATGAGAGCTATATTTACGTACTTATCTTGCCTTTAAGTTAATCTCCCGTTACTAGTCTTGAGCCTTTCAGGTTGCTATAGAAACTGCCACAGCCTCCAACTGTGCTTCCTCCAAGACTTAATTGCATTCTGAGTTTCATACGCTCTCTATTAACCGCAGCACTGGCAGACACAAGCACATTGAAATGAGTTGAATTAATGGTTCAATATGATGTATGCATTTTTTTAATATTATGTTTCCATATCCCTTTTCAAATTTTCCTTTACCAGCTGGTTAAACTCTTCTGTAACATGTAGCGAAACCACAGGGATGGATTCTCTGTTCACTGCCACTATATTTGATGTTTTCCAGTCTTTGATGCCATCAGAGTAGCTGCAAGAGTTGTAAGTCTTAGGGACATACTTTTTTTCCTTAAAGAAGTCAAATTATTCATGAACTATCTTAGCTCTGCTGAAGTTTTTCTGAGACTTCTCCTTCACCTCTGTGAAGACACACATGGCAGTGCATACCTGCTATCTCAATAGCTTTGTTAACCTTGTGCTGACTTAGTGCTATTTACCGCATGATTTTTACTTGATCGGTGTGGGTCAAAGATAGGCAGTTTTTCAGCCAGGCCTGTTTTTGGGAAGTACCAATGGGAAGTACCAATTCATCAAAGTAGAAAGTGAGTATGACTGTATGCAAGGTTTGATAAGGCTTTTCTGGGAAGTATTTATTATATCCTTGATGGAATTTCTCATCAAAACTGGCCTGAGAACATGTCTCATTCAACTAGTACAACCAAATCTCAGAGATTTGCTTTCCTACTCGATTCTCAGCATGATGTTGCTGTCAGTGCAAATACACTGTTCTTACCAATGCCGTTCTGCTTTCAGTGGGGATGAACATCGGGAACTGATGTTTAACATCACTTTCCTCTGCGTTCAATGGATGTAAGTTCAGAACTTCATAACAAGAAAAGCAATCCCCACTGTTCTCTTGCGCAAAAAGAGGAGAGAAAATGTATCACAACAGAAGGAAGAGAGCAAGCAGTGTATGTATTTCTATCTCCTGCTAAGCCCTCTGTCGCAGCTCTGCTTTGCTTGTGCTTAGTGGGTAAGAGATGGGGAATAGGACAGACACCCTCTGTGCACTGTTGCTCTCAGACCTCTGGGATGTTTTCATACTTGTGTTAATGCTGGCCCAAAGATGTATTTCTATCCTTATTAGAAGCATTAGAGACGCCCACAACTGGTGAATGGACAAAGTCCGACTGATGCTGAGAAACAGGGCAAAGTGGGAATTTCACCAATGTGTCACTTTAAAATGTTCATGCACATTAAGTCATGCTTTTAGATACATCTGAAGACACCTTAAATGTACCCAGCACAACTTTCAAACTTTTCAAATAGCCTTTAAAATCTGACCCTTGGTGCTAATGTTTTTCATGTGGTTCATATTTTTTTCCCCTTTTTGTCATTCTCTGTATGTACTACATTGCTTGAATTATGTATTGATGGTCCCCTATAAAAATCTTTGTAATTAAGTCAAGTAAGCCAAGGTAGCTTTTCTGGCCTCAGGCTTGCTGCTAGTATCTCTCTGAATTTGTGTGGAAATTTTTGTTCTTTTTTAGCTCTTTCAACAAAAAAGATCAATTAGGAAAGGAAGAAATTATGACAATATTGTCAGGATTAGTCTGAAAGAGTGTAGACAGTTTTGCAGCACTCATTTTCACTGTTTTTTTTTTCCTCCTATCTTTTTTCATTAGCTACCTATTTTACACTTCTTGCCACAACACAGTGCACTTCCTGTCTCAGAGCTTAAATCTCTTCCACAGCATCTCAGCTTTCCTTTTTAGCTGCTCTGTGAGCTTGCAAGTTAAAGAAAGGTGGATTTCCCTGCCAACTCTGGCTCAAGTTACTTTTCCTGGATTGCCCTATAGAATGTCAGCATATGTTCTAAAAATCTGTGCGTGCTGGAGACCTTCCTCAAACATTCTAAAAACACTTACTTTGGGATGGGATTCGTTTGGATTTGAATATAAAATAAGTATTGTTGGCTCCTTGTCATTCTTGAGAAGCCAGGTAGTTGCCATGTCTCTGAGTTGTCTGCCTGCATGAGCTATTTTCCAGGCAGTGACAGGACTTCATTTACAGAAAGCACTGCATGCAATGTCTCCATAGGTGTTGAGAACAAAGACCTTGCCTATCAACTGGACAGCCCAATGTGTGAGCATGTGGAGGGCTTGACACTGGGTCTATACAGTTGCTGGCAATCTTAGTAAAAAGAAAAGACTCATTAAAAGTCTGAGATGTGACAACAGCAGGTTGGTTTACTGTAGAATGTATTGTGAAAGCTTCTTTTCACAAGCCATAATTTCTTATGATTTCTGTAGTTTACAGTATTTTTAGGCTGTTCCTGTAGTTGATGATATGTTGATGGTAGGCTGTTCCTATAGGTACATGGCATCTTTAGAGTATAGGTGGCTGGATGTTTAGGGTATCTCTGTGGCCGCATTAGCTCATGCAGTTCTGGTTAGGGAATGCAGCACTTTGTTGCAGAGAGGCACTTACCATTGTACTTTGCCTGTCATGCCTTGCCAAAACCTGTCTTCAGATACCTATTGTTCATCCTTCCTTCCCTTCCCCATCCTGTGGGAGAAAACTGACTCACAACCAGCTCTTGTACGCTACCCAGAGGGGTGCAAAAAGTAGGGATGCTTTTCCTTTACAGCCTTTGTGCTGTCCCTCTTGTTTGTCGGACCAGATGTAATGCTACTCTGGGATGTTTGTGTTGGAAGCCTTGCTGTTTCTGGGATCAGGGAAGATAAACCATGCAAGCTGCTGGCAGAAGTCAAGGAAAGAGATTTGAGCCAGGTTGCTTAGCAGACAGTGGAAAGATTAAACCTTGTAATTGACTTTACGCTTTGATTTCTTCTCCTTCCCTTATTCCTCAGATTAAGCAAAGAAAAGACGGAATGAAACTTGAGCGTAGAGTTTTGGATAAGTAGGGATACTGCTGAAATGATTCATACATATCTCAGGCAAATATCCCCACTGAAATAAGGAGAAGCACCGAGAATGTGGTGCACAGGTAGGAGCAGGCTGTTTAGCAGATCTGCTCTTGAGTTCTGTATCACTTTTTTTTTTTTGGTGCACTAAATACAGCTTGCCCAAACTGAGCAAGATGGAAGGTAACGCTGATAAAATGTGAGTGGAATGTAGGCTTTTAAAATTCTTGAAATACAGACCTAGTAATTACTTTTAATGTGATTTCCGTCTCTTTACTCCCCACTTGTGCCTCCAGAATCAATCCCCGGTGAAATTTCTATTTTCTGTCTTAACCCTACTCACCTCAGTGGCCACTTAACAGAAGGGTTTCACCCACGTGTTAACTAAATTGGTCATTTTGTATGTCCTTGCATGGCATGCAACGGAAACGAGCATGGACTCTATTAATATTCTTACATAAACAGAATCAATTTTATTCAGTTCTTCAGCTAATGAAGCACTGTGGGAACAAGACAGTCAGAAGCTTGGGAATTACTCTACAAGGAAGAATCTCAGTGTTTCTTGGCAAAAGCTGCTTCATGCTTTAGGCTTGCTTGGTAAGAGCCAACAGTAACAAGGTCTTATTCTGGACAGGAGTTTAAATAAATAGACACTGAATATTTCTGCCTGTCTTTGAAAGCTGACACACAGAAATCCCAAAGTTTATTTCAAAGAAAGCTTAATTTTTATCTAGTTACAGCCAGATACTCAATTTTGGGGAGGGGGTCTAATGAAAGAAAAGAGGAGTTGGAGTCCCAAGTAGGTACTTACGGAAAACTTTTCTTTATTTACTTCCAAATAGTGACACAATGGAAATATTTTTCCTCAATTCTTTCTCTGTCAATTTCCTTAAAATAAAAAGACAAAACCAAAAGGTGTAAGGTGACTGAGGTGACTTACTCAGCAATAATCGTATTTGTAGCATCAGTTGCTATCAAACTTTTATTAAAATAGCCATAGGAACAACTGAATTGTCGTATATGGTCATATATAGACTGCCTTTTTGGGGGGGTTGTTGGAGAAGGCTGTAATGGAGGCATTAGGTGACATTAGATTTAAAATGTCATAACTTTTATAATGCCCTTTAAAATTTTTCTTGCATGCTTATATTGAATGAGTGTATTAAATGAGGACTTGTGGCTGGAAGGTCAGTATCTGTAATGCTGTGTCATGTGCAGGTGAGCCCACACCCTCATGCATCCATCTATCTAGTATGTCCCTGGTGTACACTGATGGAGGAAAGTGGGGAGCTCTCTTCCCTAACGGCTTCTTAGCTGGACTGAACACTGATAGCTCTGTGAATGGGATGTTAGCACCTTAGTTTCTGCCTGTTAAACTGAAACCAGCATATATGCCATTTGATGCTGTCGCTTTGTCTCAGGAGGTGTTACTTCAAAGGTCTCTCAGTTTCTTAAGACTGCCTCTGGCTGAGTATTATTTCAGTACAAAGATAACATCATCGGAGATAAACATAAGGAAAAGATGAATGATCCTGTTTATTCTTGGGTTATTGTTGTTTATTTTCCCTAGACTGGAATATATATTTAAGAAGAGTTTCAGAAAGTAATACTAAAAAGTACTGCAGATCTGGCAGAAACTAATGCAAGAGAGGGCAAGACACTCTGCCTTAAATCATTCTCCTTTGTGTGTTGTTATTCTCCTTCCTTCATGAAATCCTATCTTCAGCACTCTCTGTCTTTCTGTTTTAATAAAATTATGAACTATGAATCTCAAACTCCCAGGAAAAATATGACCCAATGTATCTTTGCAGCACCAATGAAGCAGGAGCCTGTTTCTCTTGGCCCATGTTTTCTAATTGCCGGTTCCCAGTATGTTGTTACATTATCAGCGAAAATGTTAACAGGAAACCAAGGAATCACTACTTAATGCATTGACCTGCACAATTAGTCTTCAAATAAATCAGGATAACTACTCAATCTTTTGTATTCAGTACACATTGAAACAGTTGATGTGCAATAAGGTCATCTGCTAAGACCTATATACAAATGCAACAGTAAAAGAGATATCAATCTCCAGAACAAAACTGAAGGAAATTAGTACCATGCATGCAGCACTAGTGACAAAAATGAGCCATTTATTCCCAAGTCCAAAAGTAAATTTGTAACTCTCTGTATGAACTGGTTTTCCTGGATCCAAACATAATAAAATGCAACCCATATTTTGTTAACTGCTCAGAATTGCACCTGACCACCTGAAAGACATTTCTGAGGTCTTGGAAAAGCCTATAGGAAGCTGAAAAGGGCCAAAAAAGCACAAAGAAAATCTCAACAATAAAACAATTAAAAAGCAATAAATTTTAAAATAATTGAGAAAGTATTTAAATTAAGAAATAGTCTCAATTCCCATTTCCTGGGAATGTGCACTGCACAAGGAAATAGAAGGTAATTATTCTAAGAACACCTGTAGTAAAATCTTTAATTATAGTCATTCAGATAGAAGTTAATTAAAAGCACATCTTTAATGTAGCAGTATGGTTTTCCCTACATGCCACCATCTGGGACTGACTCTCTTCTGCCCTCTCTGTTATTTAACTTAAATAGTAACAAATAGCTGTGAACGTAGTTCTAATTTTCTCTTTTCTGCTGAACAATGGTGTGTGTTCCAAGAGGGCATTGTGGAGAAGGGTGTAGTCTTTCATTTTTGCAGGAAAAGAAATAGTCTCTCTCACTCTATTGCTGTTGAAAGAAATTACAAGAGTTATTGCAAAATTTGAATTTATATGCTGCTTGGGAGCTGACTTTAGCTCCCTTTTTGCTCCTGTTTTCCACCACCAACCAGGTCAAGTGTGCTGGGAAGCATCAGTATCCCTGTTGATTGTCAATCTGCTGAGACAACTTGCTCTATAAGATGCTGGTTTGGTACTGCACTTGCAACAGCTTCCATGTTGCCTGAGCTCTGTGGGTTGTGTTTGACCGTGGAAGTAATGTAAGGAAATAGAAGGTGGGGAGGGAGATGTAAATGCAGTCGTGGAGTTGAAGTCTAGTGATGAAGGTGGTGTTTTAAATGCTTAGCAGATTAAAACTGCTTTTCTTTAAAGAAGGAACTTTGGTAGCATTGCCTGCCTTCGTGGAGAGCATTGATAGGCTTTCGTGGTGTTTTGGTAGTTAGCTGTGGCAAATGAAGGACAGCAGAGAAGACTTTTCTTGGATTTTTTTCCAGAAGTAGTTTAAGAGTTTCTCAAAGGCAGAAAAGTTGACAGACATTGCAATGCCTTGCAAAATCTGTGGGGTTGGAGCATGCTCCTATCCCAGGCTCTTTTCTGTATGTGTTGTCCACTCCCAAATATTGTGTGGTGGGTTTTTTTTTTGAAGCAATGAAATTTGTTTCCAAAGCATTTCTGTGTTTCTTTCTCAAATTAGGCTGCACTAGATTATTGCTAACAGGCTTAATGTTTCATTTAGTTACAGGCTTCCCAAATTAGAGTTTGTTTTGTGGTGTTCAAAAACAAATCAGCCCCCACACTATTGCAATTGCCTATGTTTCTGGTTCACAAAGACCAGACTAGTAATGAAATGTATCCTCTTTCTGCTCCTTGCCCCCCAAAAGTCAGTTACATTGTGCTAATGAGCACAATAAGACAAATCAATTCTGAAGCTTATAGGTGAAATATTAGCAAGAACTTTTAAAAAGAGACTAAGAGGGAAGTGTTACAACTCCTGTGTCTTCAAAATATTTGTCTATCTTGCATGCAGTGTGCCAAAACAATTGTGCCCTGTGCGGCAATGTGTCAGTTGAAATTTGAGGTAGGTAGTAAGCTGACTTCCAGGCCAGCTTCAACAGTAACTGAAGAGGACAAACACTTCCTCCCTGTACAGGTTTTATTATAAAGCTATTGTGCAGCAGGCATTTGAAAGTTTCTCATTACAAGTCTATGAAGAGCGAGAGGTGATAGGATGATACAATCAATGAATCTTATTGGGGAAAGTAAACCCTCCAAAGATGCTTTCTGAGCACTACGATGAAGTGGCATTGCAGTGTTTCATATTGCAGGTCTGAGTCTGGGCAGGGAGGAAGGAACCAGGCCAGAATAGTAAGGTAACATATATAGAAACTGAACAAGAACATTAAACAGAACAAGAAAAAATTGGAGAAATTATTATAGACACATTTAATCAAGGTAATTATAAAGCCTTTTTTAGGAGTTTAGCATGTGTCATGCATGCATCAGTGTAAATAAATGCTAAATTCACAGTTAGATCAGTTTCAAGAGTTACTTAATAATGCAGTGGATGATGCCTGGTTTTTACCAACTCTGTGAGTGAGGTTTTTAAAGTTGAAAATGACTGTTTCTGTTAAATGAATAAACATTCTAAAATTTGGGCGTGTGTGTTTTCACAAACCTTCTGGCTAATTAAAAATAACAATATGCCATTAAATTTTTATCAACTGAGATAAACTCAGGCTGCAGCAAATTGGTATTCTATTATAATTCCAGAAAAGCTAGCCTTATCTTTTCTGGCCTTAGAATGAGAGAGAAAATACAGTGAAAACCTAAAATCTCTGTCCCTACTAATTTCTAGTATTTTGTACAGAAGATCCATTAATAAATTTTGAGATTAGAGTTGAAGACTTAACTGATTGTGGTAGTGAATACTTAAATATCTTTCGTTTCAAGAGATATTTGTACTAAGCTGTTTATTTCATAGTGTGTTTTTTTAATAAAATTCTATTTTTCAAGATTAATTATATTCCTTAGGGGTAAAATAATGAATATCTCTGCTCAAAATCTCCTAGGTTCTGTTAAAAAGGTGAATTCTCAATAGCAAATGCCACACTAATATTGCCTTCTGATTAAAATGCAGATAGAATATTGCAACTGAGTAGTAAGGTATGTAGGTTACAGTTCTAAGATATACCTCACTTTCTTTCATACTAAAATAATTCAAAAAATCTTGTTGGTGAAGCAGGTATTATTACCATGGCTGATTTATTTAGTACATTCCTGAGGTTATGTGACCTCAGATTATTAAATGACCATCAAACATAATAATGAACTAGCTTTGCAAGAGAGTACTAACACTAAACATCTGTAACAGTGTTACTGGGCATTACAGTATAATTTCAATAAAAGAAAAAGAAAACTGAAGTTTGTAGTGATTCTTGTATATTACGTACTCACAGAAGACGCATATTTTTTAAAATATATGAATCAGTAAATATATTGTTGAGCTCTGTTTATATTTTAAATGCAAAGTCTAGCTCCTTGTTCTTGGAAGTGTCAAGGTAGCTGGAGAGTAGCTGAACCAAGCAATGCCACATATTGACTCGGGTTTACGGTACCTGTAAGAAGCCCATTTTGTTTTCTCCCTGTAGCAGATGATCTCTAAAAAGTTATGTTTTAATAAATTATCACGTCTGCTCACAGCAGCTCATTCTGCTGTGAATTTTGAGATACTGTATTCAGTGATGTGTACGACCTTTCTTTGAGACTTCGCGTTATATATTCTCTCCCAACAGTGCTCTTATGGTTACTTTCTTTTAATAGGAAGCCAGAAAAATATTTGTCATTGCAAAATGTAGCAGAACAAATTCAAGGCGTTATGTCCAAAGCACCGTGGGGAAGATGATGGATTGTAAGGGTGTGCATTTTTGAAAAGTACTGCCTTATCTTTAAATATGCCTGCCACTGGAGAGGATGAGTTTGGGGCTACCTTTCGGGTTTTTTGTATTAGTAGATTTTGGAGAAATGTGTCCTCAACGGCAGCATTCAAAGGAGTAGCATGTTCTCTGCTGGCCTTCTGCTGCATCGTCAGACAAGGGAGATGCTTCTGGGGCAAGGTGCATGGATGAAGAACACTTTTACATAGGGCCAATGGTGGGAAACATGCAGAACTGCTCAAGAGAGACCCTTTAATTTACAGTAGACTCTCCTGAACCTCTCCAAATTTAAAACTCCTGACACGTTCTATTATTTCTTTCTTTGTGATTGGATAGGGTAGGTAAAGTCATTAGTATACAACCTTCAGATCAAACATTACCCCTTAGTACTTATTTAGTGACTTGCATTTTCAAAGGAGCTTGGAAATTTCACTTGTATTAGAAAACTTGTGGTTATAGAAAGTGTGAAATTTTTATTATGTACTGCCTCAGTGTGCTGATTGAAATTAACCTTTTGCATTGCAGCTTTTCACTTAAAATAGCCTAAGGTACTGTCAAACAAATGCCTTCTCTTTGGCATATTTTACCCTCCTCTCAAATACCAACTTGGTCAAATGCAGTATGCAGTAGCTTTGTGAACTGTCCTGCAGTGGTTTAGCTGTTAGTGGAAGAAGTCCAAAAATCTAGAGCCAAAGCCTAACTTTAAAAAGGAAAAAAAAAAAAAAATTTCAATGTCTTTGTGTGCCTTTGTCAGATACCCGATGTCATTTATTTTGCAGACCTCTTCTCCTTTTCTGTGGCTCCAGACTCCTTGGCTGCAAGGGATGCATTTTTAAATTGTTGAAAGAGTTGTTGATTAGAGCAATTTCTTACACTAATGAACTGCCAAGATCCCTGGAGAAAACCTTGTTCTTATGCAGAAATCCATGCGCAATTAAAAAACAGTTAGGTACGTTTAAGGTATAGTGAAGTAAACAATGAAGCTGTGTGTGCTATGTGTTGTTCATAGCTGTGCCGCTTCTAAAGAGAGTTTATTTTCTTTGTTCCGTATTGTAAAGTTCAGGAAGAAGACACTTAGTGCCCCTTGTTGAAAAGGTTCTAGTGAAGACCATGCAATAATTAAAAGCTGATCATCCTAGAGGGAGTTTGAACAAAAATAATGCTGACTCTTTAACCTAGGGCAACTGTAGTCACTGCAAAGGAAGAGGGAGGCCTAGGTTCAGTCCCCAAATGTTTAACAAAATATTGGAGCAAGGCCAGAATAAAATAAGGCAGCTGCATTGGGTGGGATGAAATGCACTCACCCACTGGAGTTTGCAGTGGTTAGGGTACGCTCCTGGGGAGACGAGGGAATTGAACCTAGCTTTCCCATCCTGAGTGAGTACTGCAGCCACAGAGTTATGGGAAGTGACTGGTTTAAGATTGTAGAATAACTCAGGATAGAAGAGACCTCAGGAGGTCCTAACCATCTGCCCAGCAGTAGTTTCCCTTGTCCCAGAGTGTCTGCAATGTTCAGACAGGTGGATTGGTTGGCAAATCCAGCACACTATGGTGCTGAAAAGTGAGAACCAGTACATTTGGGGATCAAGATTAAAAACCTGCAATTCCTTATTTACAGTCAGGGAAATTTATAGTGAAACTGGAAACTGTATGCATGTATTAGGGGAGGAGAGCAAAGAAAGAAACTGAAGAGGCTTGGGGTTCCAGGTGGGCATTCTCACATGCTAAACCATTGATGTAAGAGCTGTTGAGCTCATCATCGTCCTTTTCACCTGAGCATTATTAGTGTTAGTAATGTAAATGAATGAAAATTGTGTAGTTCAGCGCTATGCGTGAAATTCTTCTTGGCAGGCACTGACTGCTCTCTGTGTGTGTGTAAGATTTAGGTCTTGCTTTATTTAACAAGGCAGTTCAGTGCTTGCCAACCTACTTAGCAAGTGTTTAGCATATTAAGTTCTTAAAGTTAAGCACATGTGTAAGTGTTTGCCTGACTTGGGGCCTAAATCACAAGTTTTCCATTTTTATGATAATTATTGTAAGGTTGCTTGAGGCTTGAGTTAATAGAAGGTTACTTGATTACTTTTTGTACGTGACAAGTTCTTCCTGGGTAGCTCTGATTAGGTATGTAGTGACTGTTTCTGATTTAGTCATGATAACTACATGACAGATGTAATTACAATAACACTTTTCTGTCTATACTACAAAATGGTGAATATTTGTCACGTTCTAATTTTCTCAATTAGGACATAGCATGGAGGCCAGAAAAATCACAAGGGATGAAAGGATAAAAAGTAAAAAGGGTAGCAAAGCCAGAATAGTTTTTCCAGTTTCCAATTGCATCGCTAACTGTTGGGGGTCCAGATAACACAAGATCTGATTCAAAACTCTGTTATCTCTTAAAATAAATTAAAATAGTACCACTGAGGTCTTTCAAACCTGAAACTTAGTTCAGTCTTAAATGGCAAAAGCTCCAGCTGGTTTGGAGAGAGTCTTTTAAAATCCTTCCCGCTTGGCTACTTTGGTGTTTCTTGTAGATGCCTCCCACATTCAACTAAGAGCTCTTACTGTTTTAAATTTGTATCTTCTGTTTGCCACAATATTTACCAATTATAGGGTTATCATAGCTCTTAAATTGTGTAAAATTGCAGGTATCCTGAGCAGAAGGGAATTTAATATATGGAACACATGACATCAATGTGAAAAGCTGCAGAGCCAAGTTTTCTCAGGGAGTAGAGATGACTGCACTCAGGCTACAGCAATGTTGGAAAGCTGGGCTTGGGAAAGTATTCTTCTGAATCCAAGCTGAGGTCTCCCTGTTGGTTTTGATTTATTACCATTGTATAATAGTAAACACAAAATAAAAACCAACACCTTTTATTGCCCAAACAGGCTTTTTTTTTCCTCCTCTTTTTTTTTTTTGTTTTCCTCCTTTTGAAAGAAGTGCTGTGTACTGGTATGCTTTATGGTCCGCATATTTTTTTAGTATACTCTTCCTTTGTGTTCCTACTGAGTTACTGCTTTATCATATGTAGAAAAGTGCCCCTAATTTAGTGGCTATTAAAAATAATATTTTTTAATATTTTAAAGGTGATTTTTTTCCAACCTGTTTCTGCTAGGATTGTGTTAGTTTTCTGCTCCCTCACATGGGCTGTGAGCTAGGAAAATGATATGCAATCTTGACTACGGAAAGAAAATTACAAACACTTAAATGAACAAGAAGTGTTTATCTGCCTGAAAATAGAAAAGAACAGCACAACTGAACAGTGGACCAAGCTGGTCTTGAATTCAAATCCACCCTTGTACATTTTGTTTCTTTTCTCTACACAGGAAAACAACACAGAAGATGAAGAAAGAGACAGACTCATGTTATTAAGGTAGGATGAAAGCAGCTGTTATTTAACTGCTTCAAGGAAACTTTTGATATCTCACTACCAATCCATATAATATACTTCTATAATGTAATGGTAGTTGGTTTGTTGGAGGAATAACCTAAAAAGTGAAACTTCTCAAAGTCTTAACACTGATGTGTATCAGCTGTAGACAGATAAATGGAGGCCTAGCAGGCCAATGTCACCAGTTGACCCCCAAACAAATGTATTCTTGATTCTTGGGTGGATTGTTTGAGGTTTTTTTTAGTATTCCTCTAAGTTTTTATTCTGCTTATATGTACCTATATCATGGGTCACATGTTGGTATTTCCTAAGGTGCAAGGATGAACTGCCTGTTTTCAGGAAGCGTTTCATACCACTGGTGCGGTATTGCTCCAGTAGGCTGAGATACAGAGCGAACGTATCGATAACTGTGTGCCCTTACTCCTGGGGAGGGGGCTGGCAGTGAAGTCAGCATCTTGAAAGCTGCTTTTTGGAGAGGGTTGAGGTGTGCAATGACTGGGCTTTATGCAGATGGCTAAATTTTCTGCAGAGAAAAAACGTGATGTCTAAACAAAGCTGGAATCCTTCGCGATTTCTGTCAGAAAGTCTTGGCTTTTATGAGACTTGTGTTTATGTAAGCAAACAGTATTATGTTATGCCCCAAGACTAGATTTCCCTGCATCATTTCTCCAGCATTTGACCTGTCTGACCACAGGACCATAGCTTAGCCAAAAAATTTCTTAAAGGAATATTTTTACTCATAAGACTTAAAAATACAGTAATGTGTTCCCATCCCTATTTGCCTTTTGGAATAGAAATACATAGACTAAGCTAATAGCCACTGGAAAAATCACGGTACATGTTCCAGTCTTTGGGATTTTGTGAGTTTTGTTCTGAGATTCCACTGAAGCACCATAATGGAGGCCAAGTTTATTGTGCTCTGCAGTGAAAAAGCTGAGGAAAAAATGTTATAGTTCAGAGCAACTTCAAGTATTTCCCAGATATTTTGTAATGCCAGACACTGCTGAAGTATCCCGCTTAATATTCTGCTTGCTTTGCCAGAAATGCAGCAGATTAATAAACCCCATTAGTTAGGAAATAGCTTTCTGGGAGAACTAGGAAAGATAATTCAAGGTTTTAGACAAAGCTATTGAAGCAGAGACAAGCTGGCATTTCCAAAAAGCTAATCAAATACTAGTAGAGCAATAAGGGAGTATAATACATCATTTGGGAGACAAAAGTCAAGGGAGAAGATTTCAAAAGATACTTTCTCTATTTGGCAGCAGATAGTACCTCCCAATGTTGAGCCTTTATCGCCATAGAAATTACCAAGCACTGTTGAAATAATTGTCTGTTCTGTGAGAGGGTATCTTCTAAATCATACTGATTGTTTAGGTCTGGTGGAGGACTTGCATGTAGTCCTAACTCATTTCTGGATCTGAGATACAGTACCGAGTTCAGTAGATAATAGGAATTCTGGGCATTTTTTCTACATTTTTGATCATAATGGAACAACTGGCAATTGTTTTTTTCTGATCACACTGAATTTAAGTTCTTTTTATCTTACACGGTTGGTAAGTAATGGTTTGGATGTTCATCCAGGTTATAAAACAGCTGAATTTCAGTATCTGCAATGAAAAAGAACAAAGAAAAAAAGTGTGTGTGAATGTATTTTATAAACACTGGAGGATATCAACAGGGAGACTGGAAATGCTCAGCTTCAACCCTACTGGAATTAGGGCATTCTTCTCAGGGATTTAAGTTCAAATCCCTTTGGGTACAGAGTGCAATTAAAGCCAAGTTTTCTATCTTGAGTTTGTGCCATACATTTTGGATTTAAAACAAAAAAAAAGTCTCATCCTCAAATACTTTTTTGTGAATCCATCTGCCATGATTTTGTCTTGCTAACTGAAATTTCTGCAGAAAATTCAAACCTAATTTATGTATCCTTGGGACAGCCAGATTTGCATTTCTCGGAGAACTTAATGTTCACTGGTGTTCATTCTTTTACAACCAAAGTCTGGTGAAGATCAGCAAAAGGCAATTTTTTCAGGAAATGAATTTGAATATGCCTGTCTTGGAAGCAGTGCTTTATTATTTGTTTAGTGAGTATTAGCAAGTGGGCCAATTGCTGATGTGAACTTCTTGACTTGTTTGTTTTCGTTTAAAGAAAACTAAGCAAATGCTGTTGGTAAATACTCACTTTGCAAACCCTCAGGCCAGTCAAAGGTACCAGTTACGAAGCTGTAACCCCAGCTGTTTGTTACTGCCACTCTGTTGGAGTGAAAGTGCATAGTAATTTCTGGCAAAGTGGGATGAACTATTTGACCATTTAGTTTGAACTACCGTGGCACATTCTTGTCTGAGCAGAGAATGGAGCACCTGAATGAAGTGACCAGACCTCCAGCAAGCAGGGGCGCTACTTGTGTTGAGCAACATTGCTGGTTTAAAAAAATTATCCAATGCCACAAGAAGGTCGCTTCTGAAACCAGCTCTTAGATGTGACAGTCTGCCACCCAGAAGATGTGTACTGCACAAAGACAAATACTCATGAAATAAATATGTAAAGAGAGAGCTGTAGCCTCAGTCTGCTGTGATGGGAATAGGTATTGTAATTAAGGAGCCTGCTGGATGTACTGTGAAGTTTACTGATACAGAACCAAAATGTTTGTATTTGGTTACCATAAAATAACCTTTCTGTTAAGTCTAAGCACGATTAAGTGCTGCTCAATTTCTCAGTAAATACATCAGTAAAGAAAGGCGTTATCAAGAGTACGTGACTGGGAAAGGACAGTAAATCTGCTTTTACTTTCCAAAATTCACGGCTAGCTCTGATCTGAGAGCAAGTCTAACTACCATGCACCTGCCTTCACATCACTGACATTACATATGTTATTTGTTGTGTAGTACACCTATATGCTGCTGCTAGTTTCTTTTATAATATGAGCATTCTCAGATAAAACAGGATAATGCTTCCCTTTTTCAGTTACTGCCTTTTTTCTATCCTGTGCTCTTATATTCTGGAACTAAAACTTGTCCTGGTAATTTAACTTTTATCAAATTCTTTTTATTGTGGAAGAGTGAGGATGACTCATGCTTTTGATTAACAAGCTAGAGACTTCTGTTACTTTAACTTTGTGTAACAGGTGTTGTCTTTCATTTAGCTGGTTTAATGTTATGCCCCTTTAAAGTAAATCAGTATGCTACCACAAGATACCTATGAACTGATTTTCTGTTTTGTTTCATAGAGGCTTGACTTGATTGCATATACAAATCTGTCAGCTTGGGAATCTGATACACAGAAATGTGTTTGATAGATGTCTATCAGTATGCTTAGCTAGGCAATTTTAATCCCTTTAAATTAAGGTTTTTATTGAGGGCAAATAAAAGTGTCTGTCTTGGGGGACAGACTACTAGCATATATAGGTTTCTAGAAATGCTATGGGATATTTTTCTTTTGGGAACAATTCATTATGGCAGACTCATCCTGTTGGGCTTTGTTTGTTGTTACTTCTTTTTCCTGTAAAAGCTAACTGTTAAATATAATTAGATTTACCAACTCTGCTGGCTGAATTCAAGGATAGCTGCAGGAACACCCCTAGGCACCACACTATAACCAGGGTAGTGTCACTAGTTTGAATGTACATGATGCTAAATACTAATGAATCTAGTAGGCACAAATAGCACTATTATTTTTATGGGAAACTGGTCTTTTGTCCTGCCTAACTCCATTATACACCTCCCAATGCCAATATAATCCTGTTACCTTTTTTGAAAATGATGAGCAAAGTAACCAGAGAGCTTAGAGTGTAAGATATTAGCAATATAAAACTGATATATTTTGTCCCACCTATCAAGAAAGTTCTGTCAGAAACTGTCTGGGGATTATCAAACTATCAGGTCCACAAAGAAAAGTTTGAAATGGATGAAGTGTGTTTTGAAGGAAAGGATCTCAAGGCTGATGTTTCACTTCCCTCCTTCACGCTCCTAATATGCTTTTCATAAAATATGCAAATGTAATGGCAATTTATAGTGATGATCAAAGTTGGCAAAATTGATGAGCAAAGGCAAGTGTGTAATAGAGTATTTTCTCTCTGATCAGATTTATTTTCTGATCACACTTTGTATTTTAAACTGATTTTTTTGTCTTTGATTCAGAAAAGTTGACCAGGGTTTGGAAATCTGTGGCTATGCAGTAGGCTTGAGATACCAATGCCTCTTGCAGTACGCTAGAATTACTTTTTAGTGTTGGGATTTTTTTTCCTCATGTACATAATATATGAAATGAAAAATTTCGTTTTGATATTTTCTTGGTAGTGAGCTCGATGATGAAGACATATGAATCAGCAAATGCTCTTGGCTTTGCTTTAGTCTCCCAAATACGCTTTTTGCATCCTCTATGTGAGAGTTTTAAAGAAATCCACTGTTTTGTATGCCTGTCCACGTGCATACTCATGTACACATGCTTATTTTGGTGTTAGCTAAAGTAATGTAAAATTATACATGATGCTTTTTTCCTCTGATTTTGAGACTAGGTCTAGTTTTTCTTAGACTTTTTTCTGCTTGATATGAATTAAACCAAAATAAACCTGGTTAAGGGGCAATGCAGCCACACAGCATTTTGTACTAGCTTAACTGAATCAGCTTAATATTACTTCCTCATCATGTGCGTGTGCACCCTTACTCCAGAGTAACGTGTAATGCTACCACTGTTTCAGCTCCCTCACACCCATTTAGAAAGACTTGTTTTCATTGCTGTTACTGCTACGCCACTGTTTACGCTAATCTTTTTAACCTTTTTTTTTTCCCCCAGTAATATTGTTAACACTAATTCTTTCTGTTTACACAACCAGGCTGGTCAAGAGAAAACAAGTCCGGTCATTTTGGGCATTGCCGGCAGGCACCTAGGAATAGATCCAGGCTAAGCAGATGCAGGCACATCTTCTCTAATAGATCATCATGAATGATTATAGCTAATGTAGTGCACTTTCCAGAGTCAGCTCAGTTTTGCTGTATCTGTGTGTGTGCACTTTTGAGTCCTGTATATTGATATAGGGTATGCACCAGGGAATATTTCAAGTGTTTTTGATGAGGATGCAGACATAAATTATGGAACTACTCAGTCTAAGTAAGTATTGTGCCAAATGTCAAGCTTTCGTTTTTAACTTTCACTGTTAAAAAAAAAAAGAAGGAATTTTTGAGTATTTTCCAAATGAAAGAGAATAGTTCTCATCCAGTGTCTAGTAAAATTAAATCCAGTAACAACTGACATGTGCAAAAATCCTTGGGAAGTGTGGTCGGCAATCATTGTAAATTGTAGTTCAGCATTGGGGGTTTGACAGTAGAACTCTACAGAAGTTTTAGGTTACTGTATTTTAATCTGCAAGTATAATTCTCTGAATTTCCCTCATTTCCCCTTAAGAGCAGTCATTAAAATTTGCTAACATTTCACCTTTTCTTCAGGGAGCATGACAGACTGAGGAAATTGCAGTTTTCCAGAATTTATGCCAAAGCAAAGTTTTACCTTAATTGCTGTCAAGTAGCTTATTTTTCTCACAGCTGTAAAGCAGGTGTCTGTTTCTCGGTATAACTAGTGCTACAGTAAATTGAATGAGGCAGGTCCTAATATCCCTGAAAGCTGAAACAACTTTGAGGATCATGAGTCATATCAGCTGCATGGGTGGAGCTGAAGAAATAGAATTACATGAACTGTTTCCCTATTGATTTCTTATGAAAACAGAATTTATTTAACTTAAGAGCTTTGGCTGGTCTATGTAAAAAGAGAAGTCAGTCCAGTTTATGCTAGGGACAGTACTGAGCTACAAAATTCAGAATTCCTCCCAAGTGTGAAGTTGGGCTTGCTTTACTCCTGACTTACACAGTCCATCTCCCGTATCAAACAGCAACGTTTCAATGCTGGCCTACCTGGGCACCTTTCTAAACTGCTCTGGAATAACAGGGCTGCATTTCTGATCCAGCTGGTGATGTATCTTGACCGGGAACTGAATAGGATCACCTTAGGCAGTAGATACTTTAAGAGTGAAAGGTGTATAAACCACCACAGGGAACCATTTTGTATTATAAAAACAGGGTTTTTTCCTAACTTGAGATAATTGGTAACTGTCTCTCGTTTGAGTGTTACCTATACTAATATAACTGCTGGTTGTATTTCTATTCAGAAATGGTTTATGATGGCATGTACCTTGCTGAGCAAGTTGCATTTGCTCTTAGCTCTTGACAGTTGTTCTTATGAAATAAAATTATTTTCCAGAGAAACTGTAAGCCAGTTATGTCAATGAGAGAAAAAATGCTGGAGAACTGAGTCAAGAAGCATCTTCCCAAGTCAGAGCCCGTGTTGAGAAGAACAGATTTCAAACATATGTTAAATATACTTTAAATTACAGACTTAGATTCCTCTGTCTGTAACTTCAAATACCTTTAAGCCTTTTTTTCTTCTAAATTTTTCTCTCTTCAACTGTTGCTGAATCAAACAAAATCTGCCGGTGGTGTGAGAATTGCTAATTGGGCTTTCTAATCACCATACAATTTGTCAGTGATTTATAAAGCATCTCGCTGTTGTGTGCTGTAGTGATAGAGTAATTAAAGCATATGCAAAATATATAAATAGCCAACTCTTTTTGCATGTACTGTTCCTATCTGTGGACCAGCTCTAAGCTTCAGGGATAGGGTCATTCTGGTGTTACTGGGCAGTACAAAGGCGTGGGGAGCAGGGGGGAGGGAAAGCTGAATGCCTAGTTCTCTATGCGCCATTCCTGCCAGTGTAAGCAGCTATGGGAATGCAGCCTGGTACTGGGCTCTGCTTTTGGAGCAGCTCCTTAGCTTTAGAGGGAGTTAATGAGTAAATCTTTCTTCACACAGGAAGGATATGAAAGAAAGTGTCTCAGAGCTGATTTTATTTGCTGCTGAAACGAAGTTAAAGAGCAGAACTCTGCAACTAATTGAATTTATCTTAGCTTCCTACCCTAGCTTCAACATTTTACATTTTTCATGACTCAGACTGCATGGGAAAGGTGGTATGCAATGCTTTTTTCATAAAATGAGCACTGTGAATATGGAATATTTTAGATATTGGTTTTATTTTTTATGGTCAAATATGTTTTACACTTTATGTGGTCTGTTATTTTGAGAAATATTGAAGACCTACATTGTCTATTGACTTTGCTACTGTCCTGCAGATATATCTTTGACAATGGTTGAGCCTGGAAAATAACAACTTATGAATTTTATGAACTCCTTTCTCAGAAATGGCACTTAAGATCTGTGGTTTTCTTCTGGTGTGACATTAATGCTGTTTGTGGCACAGCAGGACTGTCAAGAGAATTTGAAAATTAGACTATATGAATCATCATGAAAACAGTGGTAATGTTATTTTCCATGACTACTGGTCTGTGATGTAACTCTAGATCAGATCTTGCTTTATTACTGAGAACAGAAATTCAGTAGGTTGGGAAAGAAGTTCCCTGATCCTCCTTGTTGCTTTCTTTGATACCACAAGCCATCTAGCTGTTTAATTCTATTTAATTATTTTGGAGTAATTTAGTAATTGAGAGTAATGGCACAAAAACCTGAAAACACCCTGTTTGCAGAGGAGAGCGGGGATGCTAGTTATTTATTGCAACATGTTGCAAAACGTTTTCCAGAGAGGATGGACGTGGCCAGAAAAGATGATCCTGTTCATTTCTCTCAGATTGCTGAAGGGGGGGTCATTAGGCCCACTAATTAATTGTCAAGTTTAATGAAATATTCTGAACCTAAAGTTTGAAGGCACGTATAAACCACTAGCAATAGCCTCTGATTTTGCTTTATATTTCATTAAACAATTATTAATTTGCTCTAATATTTCAACTTCCCTGCATCCCTAGCATATTGGGTTGAAATGCTATCTGTTTTGCTTTGGCTTTCTTGTGATCTGAAGATTCAATTATGGTTAACTTCAATGAAGTAACTAAATTTAGTTTTTGGCTCTTTATGAAGTAGTGAAATAATTTTGGTGGCTAACAAAAATATTATTTAGTATTGCTTTTCACTACACAGTCCTGAACATTTGTGATAAAATATTTCTGGGGGTAATTAAAAGGATGAAGTCTATAATGTTTTGATATGACCAATGGGGAATGCTGTGGAGGCTCTTTCTAATTAATGAGGCAACCTTTTTCTTTTACCACTTAGATGATTTGGAGGCAATGTTTTTATTCTGCAGAGAAGGCTCAGAGAACTTTGTTACTAAGTAAATGTCCCAATACCCTCTTGTGACATGCCACAGACTTTTGCCTGGAAGGAATAAGGGAAAGCATTAGTAAAAGTCCAGACTCCCGGTGTGAGGAAAAGGGACCTCTTTTAATATGTGTTGTGTGCAATGCAGGATCCATGCTGTAAGACTTTTGTGCAGATTGCACAGCTGCAGGCAACAGAAGAGGGCCTGGGCTGTGATACGCATTTAAATCTTCTTTTGCTTTTGAGTAGAGGATTAATGCCCCTGGCACCACTATGTGTAGTACCCATGCTTGATCCGTGGGTCTCCTCGCCCCACGCCAGGTCCTTGGGTGGGCCGGGGCTTCCAGTTTTGATCTCTTTAAGTTGTCTGTAATTCACCTTGACTTCCAATACTCCTCCTTGGTAACCTGGGGCTCTGGTTCTCTGCACTCTGGAACAGTGATGCACCTCCAACCTTTCCAGCTGCCCTAGGGAAACTCTGATATGTGTTCACTGCTCAGGAATGTGTGGTGTCTGAAGGAAACAGCTGAAGAAGGTTGCAAAGCTTTCTTAAGGAATATTTTTTTCTTTTAGGCAGGACTAGTAGTAATGAACTTCCTCTATGTCCTATGCCAGTTCTCTGATCATAGAATCATAGAATATCTTAAGTTGGAAGGGACCCATGAGGATCACTGAGTCCAACTCCCTGCTCCTTGCAGGACTACCTAAAACTAAATCATATGACTAAGAGCATCATCCAGACGCTCCTTGAACTCTGACAGGCAAAAGGAGCCTACGATTGTTCTTCTCATCTTTTTTCTTATCTGGACCAGAGACTCTTCCATCTGACCTTTGCAGTCAGCTTCCTTCAGCACGATTAGCAGGTCTAGCAGGCAGCAGTCCTCAGCAAATGATGCTTCTTCCTCTCCCTCCTCCCATTCTGCTCTCTGATTTGAGCTCTGCTTCTGTGATTATGCTTTAGATTTAAAAAGTATAACTATTTCTTCCTCTGTTGGGTTTCAGTATTCTTTCTCAAGACAGAAATTGTTTCACTGCCTTGTAGTTAGTTCTTAGTTCTCCAAGAGCTTGGCTTCTCCAAGACAGACTGTTTTGTACTCTGTTTCACAGCAGAATTTTTTATTTTCAGATCACTCTGGGTCATTCTCTTGCCACATTATAGCAGAGGTCTTAATCCAAAAAGGGTTCTTGATAAAAAAATTTCTTAAGACCCATATCTCTCTGCAAAGTGTTCCCTTTCTGATGGTATGGGATGTTTTGGTGACACTTCATTGAGTTTAGAATGAAAAAGCTTCTAGCCAGCTCTTTGGTAGAAGACAAGTGTTTTGCAAGTACTACAGCTGATATTTTAGGTTCTTGTGTATAGCCAATGTCAGAAATTCATTAGTAACTGTATAGTTAGATACCATCTAACATCTGAGTCATGCCTGTGTTACTCCAATTAGAGCTTGTTATTATATAAAGTTACACCAGCATAGACTTGCAGTGATGGACTAATACACTCTTAAATATCCTTTCTAGTATGAGGCTATTGGCAACAAGAAAAAGATTTGGGTTTGTTTTAGATGTGCAATTTTGTGCACTGCTTGGATTCTGCCACGAAAGAAAATGTTTGTACTCATTGGTCTTTTCTTAAGCCGCATTGTTACTGAGGAAGGAAAGTCTGATCCTGGTTTGTATGCAGTCTTTTAGAGGAAACCTCCACTGCTGAGGAAAGAAACAAAAATAAAATGTATGTTCCCTAGTTTTTGGTGCAGTGCTTGTTGCTGTTTTACAGAAGGAATGGAAACTCTGGATGTTTCAGTTTTCTGCTTTCACGGACTGCAGACCTCAAAAGTGGCACATATATTTTTCTTGTTGAGCAAGGTCAGACAAATCTCATGCAACCTAGCTGTGGCTAATGAAGATACTGGACATGTGGATGGTGTATTCAGGCCCCTGGATCTGAAACGAGTTCAGGCCTTGTGGTCAAGGCAAGAGATGCACGGAGCTCATGGCTGCGCTGTGGCGCATCTAGAAGTGTGCCGTGTTGGGTAGCGCTGTGGTGGTCAGCACCAAAAGCCAGCAGTGCTCACGTACACTGCCTTGGGATTTTAAAAACTTTCCCTAATGTCTGGAGCTGGGGTTTGGTTTAACGCGTAGCAGTGTTTTGGGGCCTGTATTTGGTCTCCTAAGCTTCCTGCCGATGTCTGCCTGCTTGCTCCTGCGCCCATGGGCGGTAGTACTGCACAGGCAGGGCAACTGCGGGAGTACCCTGTGAGTTTTATTAAGGCCTTTTGCAAACTGAAGTAGAGTTTTGACTTTACACCAGTGCATATGTTGGCTATTTTGTTCTCATCCTTTTAAAGGTAATCGTGTTTCATTTCTCTCTCAGACCATGTGCAACGTGTCAGTCCTTTTTTCCAGGTGCTATACTGACTTAGTAGAGGATTGCTAACTTTGTGTTACTATTGTGATCCGATGCAGTGGGCAGTATAACTCATCCAGTTGTTAAACCTGGCTCAGACAGGTTTGTGCGTGAATGTGTGGGTAATATATCTTGGTCAATCTGCAATTTAATAGTTACGGTTGTTATTTTTTTCAGTGAGTGCTAATTATTTTCTCTAGTATTGTTGATTTTTGTATGAAACGCTGACACTCATTTGCCCCCTAGTTTTTCAAAGTATTTTCCATTTTCATCCAGGGCTTTCCAAAGCTTTGGCATTTTTGCATTATATATGTTACGTCTAAAATTTCTCCAAGTAATATGGGGATATAGGGAAATTAGAGTATCTCTCAAAACCAATGATTATTTGTTTTCCATGACCTATAGCTATGGTTTCAAAAGGAATCACTTTTTTTTTTTTAAAAAAAAAAAACAACCAAACAAACAGTATTTTTCCTACTACTTCACACTATAACCTTCATAAAAGCAAACTCTCTAATTTTCTGGTTTGGTTTCATTGTAATATGTTGAAATGAATATGTCAGCATCAGCATTTTTCTTCCTAGATTTGAAGTTCAGTAGTTTTCCACACAAATAGCATATTCCTGAGTTAATGGAAAACTCATGCTGAGCTACTCCATATTGGCTAGCTTTGCATGTCACCTCTGATGTTTCTCTTGGCTGGCAAAAATGGCTGGTATTTTCTATTTATCAGTTCTTTTGACTCTTTCTTTGCAAAGCACTAAAGCTAATAGCCTGCAGGTGGAAGACTTCAAATATTAAAAGGGAAAGATGGCTGATTACATTGAAAGCAGGCAAGCCTCCAATCACACTGCTGAAATGTTGTTTTAAAATCAATTGTGGTATCTAATTTGTTTGACTTGTTTGATGATTTTGAGAAATATTTTTATAACTTTGAGAAGGCTGATATGTGGATCATTTACTCTTTTAATGTGAGCACAAATGAACAAACGTGTGAGATATTTTTTACCTTGACAGTTCTATGAAGCAAAAAATACATGATACAATCTTGTTGGGTTTTAGATTCAGCACGAAAGAGCTAGCTGTCTTTCAGAGAAAGCTCTGAGAAGTCTGCTGCTTACATTTCCAACTCGGTTGCTCTAGAGACTATACAAAACCAGTAACAGGAAAGACAATATCCTGACTGAAATTCAGACCATAGTTTTATTTTTACTGTCTTATGACTATGT
Source organism: Phoenicopterus ruber ruber (assembly GCA_009819775.1). NCBI lineage: Eukaryota > Metazoa > Chordata > Aves > Phoenicopteriformes > Phoenicopteridae > Phoenicopterus > Phoenicopterus ruber. Next base: position 8,198,339 of record CM020221.1, read on the forward strand.
ATTCTTCCTTCACCAAAAAAATCTAAGAAAAAGTTTTAGCTAAGCTCTTATAGTTGTCAGCTTCCATCCTTTACCATTTACAGATTAAAAATGTAATGTAGTGACACAGATACATAATCTCATTAAAACTGCATGCTGTCAGATGTTTCCTCACGGACAAATATCTTTCCAGTAAAATCCTCTATGTGCCAAAATGCTGCATTTTTTTTCCATGCTCCCCCCTTAAGAAAATCAAATCAATGACTCCTTCACCATCTGCCCTGAAGAGAAGCAAATTGATAGAGATTTTCATGGGAGTAGCCAGAATGCCCTTCTACCCCCCCAGTTGTGTTTTGAATTCTGTATATTGTATTTCTTCTTAATTCTTTGATGCAGAAAGTTTAGTATTTTTTTTTTTTCAAAATCACAATTTTGTATAAAAAGCACTTCCATTTTCTCATCTGTTCAAACAACTGTGTCCCTTCGTAGTCCATAGCATCCTGTGGGAATGGTTTGCGTCACAGTTTCTTGTTTTTCTTGTGTGTTTTATTTTAAGAGATCTGTTCAGAAGAGCAAGGGCTGCCCTGAAAGGTGGTAACAGGGTTTTAAATAAGCTGTATATAATTAAAATGGTAAATTGGAAAATTTTCTGGAATGTTGTTTTTTGAGAATATTTTAAGCCCTGGTTGTATCTGAGCACCTAGAAGGACCACAGAAGATTTTATGAGACTTGTAAAAGTGTAATATGGCTATGCTGGGAAAGCAGATGGTGCAAGTACAGTGTGCGTGGACTCTTGGATAATATCCATCTGAAGCATACAGTCTCAGGTGTCACGAAACCCTAGAGAAAATACAGTGTAGTTTTGCAATGGTGCTGATACATACCTTTGGGCTGCAGGTAGGGGGTAAATTTACACCCTGCTCTTGCCAAGGCTGTGATGTAGTCAAGGGAGGGTTGCATGAGCCAGCGGTTCGGCAAGCGTACAGACTCTCTGAGCATATGAGCTCCAGGATGGGAGGAGGCACACTTGTCCTGCAATTTAATATGTGACGGACAGCTTGTTTAGTCTCCCTTCAGTGGAGCTGAAAGGTGTGAGACAGGTTAATGAAAATATTATGAAGTGGTCACCAAGAAAATACGGGTTTCTTACAAATGTTACATCAACATCCCACTTCATTCTCTCTCTTTGAAATAACTTTGTCTATTTCAGTGTTTTTTTGAACGTGTTTGCTTAGATTCGTGCCAAAAAAAGCTTAACTTTCAAATACACTTTAAAAGCAGCAAAACATTTATTTTATTATATATTTAAGGAGTGCATCAGTGCCTTGATTTACATGGGATTTCTGTTCTAAAGATTTCTGTTCTATATGTCTACTTATCTACTGCAATCTGGTAGCTGAAATTGCTGTATAATGTAGGTAAAAGGACAGTTTTGGATTAGCTAACTCAAGTTAGCTGAACTCACATCAGTGTGGCTGTAGAGACCCACGTAAGTTATAAAAATCAAGTTAGGAGCTGATTAAATACTGAGAGAAAGGAGCCTGTGCTGAGCTCTAGTCTCACTACAGCAAAGAAAGAAGTGCCTGTAGTGGAGCTAACTAGTTTAAAATTAACTTGACGTTATCTACATACTGTATTACAGTTGCAGCAGTGACCACAACAGATGTGGTTGCATGTTCCCAGGAAAGTTATTCTAGAAATACTTGAAAATAACCAAATTATAAACCTTTATGTTTAGTTTTTGTACTTTTCTGTATAAATTGACTTTTTGTGTCAGACTACAAATATTTTTCATATCGAGTGAAAAGCCAAACCTGTACCAGTAATATAATTTACTCTACTTCACAAAGCTAATATTAAATTTGAAAGCAGCACCCTGACAACACTTGAGAGGGTGGCAAAGTTTCTTTTGGAGAAAGCTAATTACCTTTATGTGGTTTATTTTATTAGCAGAAATCTCTCCCAGTTCAACTTTAAATTGACAAAATGATTATTAGCTCCGTTATTTGCCAGTTCCTTGGACTGAGATATTCATGCTTATCTTAAAGTGAATACTTATAGCTATACAATATCCACAGCTATATAAATAAATTTTTATGAGAAGGCTGCCATTTTTGCTTATTTTTAGGATAGATATTTGAGATCGCATTCAGTGCCTGTGCTGTCTTCTGTCATCTAGAATGCTACTGGAATACCCCTTACGTCCAGCTTGCCGACCTGGTTAGCACAGGCACCTGAGCTGGTCGCTGACTGTTGCTTGGGGCACTTCTCCCTCTCTGCTTCAAATAAGGATGTTCAGGAAAATTTTCATTTCTCATGAGGAGATGGCTTTTTTGTTACTCAATAACCAGATGATCCAGAATTGAACTAAAGCTTTCTTTTTGACTGTGGGAGAGCTTTGGGCTCCTTCTACAGTCTCCCTTTCATATTGTGACAAAGAGCATAAGGATAGATGTATCCATCTATGTCTATCATGGGCTTCTTGTTTTGTGTGTCCTTTATGTTGTTAAATCTTACTAGTCAGGACAAAAACTTTTTGGCAGAGAGATTCTTTCACACATTCCTGCTGACAAGGAAGGAACGATTTCATTAAGGGGTGAAGCGGTTCCATTGTCTTTTTTGCATAATTTGAGAGATGACATTTCTGAACATTGATCAGTGCTGGCATTTGTTATACTATTGTTCCTTATGGTAAATTTCGGTATTTAGACATGTATCAATACCTACAATGTATTTCCAGCTTTTTCTTCTGTATGTTAAGGTGGAGATAATGTTTCAGCTTTCAGTGAAGCCTTAAATACTTGTTTAATTGCTCAATCCATATTTTACTGTAACATCTTTTCTAATACTGTTAACATTATTGTGGTTAGTTGAAGTTCAAATTCCATTAAGAACAACTACAAGTTCATGCCTCAGACACTGTTTTAACTCCTCAAGAGATCACTATATCAATTTACACTGTAAGCATGATCTTGACAGCCAAAAGCTGTGCAACGTGCTCTTTTTTTCCATCATTTTCAGAGAGTACAGAAAATGGTGCAGAATGAGACCCTTGGATAGGTAATTTTCCTGTTGAAACACATGCGTAAATGCCAGTAATACTAATGGACAACCTAAGTAGGTATTAAGGGGCAAACAGTGTGTATGTTTTACTACTGGGATCAATGTCTTATTCTGCCTGACCATTGCCTATCAGAGAGGATCAAGGTAGTGGTGGGGGAGGAAGGATGGTTTACTACCTCTATTGGTTGTGTTTTGAACTAGTTGGAAGATGCAGGAAATAAAGTTTTCGAGACAAGGCTTTGAGGGGTTATATTTCGTGGTTCCCAGAGACTGAGCTCCATTTGGTGCGTGTTTCTGCTGGGAGACAGTCACTAGTATGAGAAACATAAAGGACAAAAGGAAAAAATTCTGAATATGCCTATTTTTAGGCAATTTCCTATCCAAATTGACGTAATATTTTGTCTAGTTTTCTCAAGAACTAAAAATAATCTCACCATGACATGGTTCTCCCCCAGCAAAGAGTCTTTCTGAACTGTTCCAAACCCAAGGAGTTTATAACCTACTGAAAGTTTCTAATGTGATATTTAAAACTAAGGCAATAAAACAGGTTCACATTAAAAAAATAGACATGTAATATCACAGTTGGGCAAGAATGTTTGATATAGGTGTCTCCAGACATGCTGCTGTCAATTGTAGGCTGTTAAATCACATTTGATACCAAAAGATGCCACATATATCTCCCCAAAGTCACTAAATTAATGAGAATCATCTCGGTATCTGACCACACACTCAGAAAATAAGTGTCCATCACTGAGACAGGCTGATGAGAGGTGATGATTTACCCATGCACAGTATTCTCTGAATTTCTGCCAATGCAATTGCAAGAAATTCCTAGTATTGTATTTCTGTCTTGCTTAGAAGGGAATTGTAGATGCAATCTTAATTTGGCCTATGGAATGCCCAAGACAAGCAATGAAAATTATATCCTAGCTTGCAAATAAACAAACAAAAAAAAATAATGGGAGGCTGATGCCACTGCCATCAGCACTTTCAGCTTTCAGATGAGCCCGCGTAAAGGGATCCATAAACCCATGGTTAGTTATGGGCTGCTTTGCAGAAGTGTTGTGATGTCACAGCCACACTGGTTGGGGTAAGAGCTGCCAGTGCCCCATCACTCTAGACATCTGCCCAGCTGGGTTAAGTGCCTGCATGTACATCCCTTCCCTGAGTCAGGACCCCTGAAGCAGAGTGTTTTTAGCCCTGCAGTCTGCCTGTCTTTAAAAGCTTAATTCTCAGTGTATTCAATGGAATGAATCTTTTCCACAATGGAAAGAGAGTTAGAGGGGAAAAAAAAAAGTTGCTTTAGAAGAGTAGTCACAAAAAAAGAGAACCAATTTAGAGAGAATGTTCATCTAATGCTCTTTTATAAAGAATGCCAAGTGCTTTAGTGAGTTTTGGAATGTTGTTTGTGGGAGGATAACACAGGCTAACACTTGCAGTTCTCCAGTGGCAAGTAAGACATGACAGAAGAACTTTACCCAATTTCCAAACGTAGTATTAAACAGTTGGCAGAAATTTATTTGTTCAGCTCAAAACCATTATGTTTCCAAGAATAATGAATTAAAGGAGAGGACTAGAAAAAAGGATTGCTGCCTCAGAAATCTGATCTCTGGGCAAAATGAAATGGCAGTTTGTACTGAATTTTTTTTTCCTTATATATAGTTTTTCCATTTTTTTCTTCATTGCAATATTCTAGATTACTTGCCCTTTCACGTGGAAGCTGAATTTTGTTGGAGATTATACCCTCATTTATGTGACAGGCATAGTGTTCTTAAAAATTTGCAGCCCTCAGCTCCTTTGAACAAACTATGAGAAATGGTTTGATAACAAACTATTGAAAATTTTAAGCTTTTCACAGAAATATAAAATGCAGCATACTTATCATGAGCTAGTCCACAAAAACAACATGAAAAAATTGTGGGATTCCTTTCTTTAAGCATTACTGGGCTAAACATTACCATATGAAGGTATTTGTTTATTTTTTTTTCCATACTATTAAATATGGTAATAACTAAAAAGATTCTCAAAAGAAACGAGCATGAGAAGGTAAATTTGTATACTTTTCAAAAAGCAAAAAGCAGAATGCATTAAAATGTTGTAGTATATTTCAGTATTTTGTGTGGAATGTAATAAGCAGATTAATAACGAAGCGTTAAGCTAAAGTAAATTGGTGTGGTTTTTTAGATGCCAAGTTCACTGTAAATCTCACTCTTTCCTGAGCTGAGACAGATGTAAGTTGACTGAATCACAATTAACAAGCCATAAAATTAACGAGCTACAAATTGCCTCTTTAATATTTGGGATGCAAGAAAAAACCAATTTATCTGAGGACTTTAAAATATATATGTAATAAATACAAGATAAGGAAAAACATATACCTGTACATATGTTGTCCTGGCTTGTCCTTAGACAATACATGATTTCTAGTTTTGGTAAAACTTGTTTCTAAAATAACATCAGGGCATGGGTGGATGATTCCAAGGCTGGAACTGAACAATAAATAATTCACCTTGGGATAGTTTACTTTGTGAGTTTGTGATCCTTTTCTCTTGCTTTTTGAACATTTCAGTGTCTTGCTAGGTATATTTCTCACGTAAATACAGCAGTCTGTGCAGGGGACTAATTGAAAAATCAAGAGATCGGCAGTGATGGGATGGGAGAGTCTTTTCCATGGAGACAGTAGGACCTAACTGCTGTGGGAAGTTATATCCGTAGGTGGTACTTTTGCACAAAGAACACATGGGGAAACAAACTGTTTACCAAAAAATGCTTCTATAATTGGTATAAACATATTGCATGTGTTCACCAACATGTCTGTGTTTACATAAAAATGAAATCGTTAAGGCCCAGAATGTGAATATGTAAAGGTCAAATTCAGAAAATGTCAATTTCCAGAAACTGCAAGGAAGAAGAAATTTCTCAAGTTTAGCAAGGTTAGGTTTGCTTAGCAGAGAGATTTGTTTTAAAGTGGGTTTATTGTTTTGCCTCTTGGTAGAATTTCAGTGAGTCTGTAATTGTATGACCTTCACCATTCTGGCTTCCACTTAAAGCATGAAAAATTTACTTTCTTCAAGGTACTGGTAATGAGGAATGATATGCTTTTTGAAAGGTTTTCACGTTTTAAAAACAGTACTGATTTTTCTTCTTTACAAAAGAAAGTGATTTATTTTTAGTATTGTATTTCATGGTCTCTGGTACAAATACGACCATTAGCAAGCTCTTGTATTAGGGGTACGTGCAAGACTGTCACCAGTTGTCAGTGAAAAATAAGTAAAGATTGATTGTATTAGGTCAGCCAGAGAGATTAAATGACTCCAGGACAACTGCAAAGGTCTCAAGATGTCAATACTTGTTCTGTTTTTAAACAATGAGGATAGGAAAAAACCCCAACAAACACAACACCAAACCATAAAAGACAATACTGCTGCAGTTCAAATGCTTTTGTGTGTCTGTTTGTAAGGAAAGGCATTGTGATAACACTTGAAAATGTGGAAAACCACCATCTGCATAATTCTGGATGTAGATTTAGACATTTGTGATACTCTGGGAGTTCCAGTGTTCGTTTTGGTTTGTTATTAACGTTGGCATAAACCTTAGCATCTGAGCTGTGTGACAACAGGATGTCCTTCGTCACTTGGTATGTGTCCCTATTGTTTAGAAAATCTGAGATTTGTTTGCCACTCATCATGAGTGTTGATGTATCATAGAGCTGACCCTGCTATTCCCCCTATACGGTTTATCTCCGCTGATCAGCAGCACAATGTTTTCACAAATATTATCAAATACAGTCAAATAGAAAAATGTTGCCTTGTGCCTGAAGAGGTTTCCAAGCTCTGATGTACCAAAAAGGCATCAGTGATCTCTTGAGATCTTCTTTGCTTCAGTGCGCATGAAGTCCATTAAAATGATCCTTTTTTTTATTGAGAACATGATGGCCTGCCAGATGTTGTCAATTGTGAGGTATGTTTCCTTTGTGTTACTACATTTTTGTTTCTGTTTGTAAGAGCTGATTAGTCCTAGATGCTGAAAGAAGACAACAACAGCACATGCTGCATTAAGGAAAGTTTTGCCAGGCTTCTGAGTGGGCAATGACGTGCTTTGAACCCTTCCCGAGGCGAGCTTGACAGTGAGACCACTGGTACACTGAGCCCTTGACCTTTCCAGTGGGAATACTGGTGGTGCTGCCGTTTAGCCTGCAACATAGGGGTTTGGTGCTGGTGATGTGTGTGTTTGTCTGCTCTCAGGATGAGTTACAGTGACAGATTCTAGAAGGTGATTTCTTTCAACGTTTTCCAAAGCACTACTGTAAAAAATGACATTGATAGGTATTTAGGAGCCAAAATCTCAATGATAGATAAATAGATCTGAACACCTAGCTCACTTACGAGCTACTAAAATTTCATACTAAGCTGCTGTGAAGCTCTTTGATCCTAAAGGTATTCATCACTTGCATCATCTTCTATCCTGAAGTCACTTATATGCTCCAGCGATGCAAAACTCAATAAGAAATGCTTTTTATTACAACTGCAATGATGTAGCACAGGTCCTACTGGTGATCATGATAGCTTTTAATGAAAAGTTAGGGAATAACTAAGCAGAGCAGAACTCTGAAGTTCTGCTTCATCAGTGGGGTTAAAAATAGAAACATCAAAAAGCAGGGAGAATATATCTAAGAAACATATATTTATATATCTCTGTGTGTGTGCATACATATAAAGGAGTCTTTTTTTTTTTTTTCTTTTTTCCTAGGAACTTACATTCTGTTCTTCATTTGGTATTCTGCTTTTAGCTATCTTATTTTATGTTATTGAAAGACTTGCTTTATATTAGTGCCTGTTTGAATGTCATCTTTGTTCCTTTTCAAAAGTGTATGTTCTACATTGTACGTATTTCCTCAGATATGAGGTATCTTAAGTATTGCTGAAAACCAAGCTGTGCACTGTCAACAACAAGATATTCCTGAGAGTTTACCAGATTTGGGAACCATAGTCGTTTGATTGACCTTGTTCATAAATTATTTGCTACATAATCAAAGATTTTAGTTTTAGTGCATTTAAAAAACAAGTAGAGGAATTTAATCAGAGTACTTCACAGTAATAAAGTTTTGACTTGTAAAAAAGGCAAAAAATACCCCCAAACCCATTTTTAACTTTTATTACATTTATAGTAATAGTGACTGTCCAGATATGATACTGATCACAGATCACAGGGACTTCAGTCTTGCAAACAAATTTACTGCTCCCACCCAAATTATCTTTTTTTCAAGAAGTTTTAGAAAGTTTTGGAATTCTTGGGAATCAATTCACCCGAGTATTGAATGCGTGTAAAATAACACATTTATAATATTCATGTTAAGGAAACACAAATTTCACAATAGATTTTGCATCCGTTACTTTGACAAAGCAGCTGCTACTTTGACCTCCATTGCCCACTCTGAAGCATGGCAAAACTTTCCTTAATGCAGCATATGCTGTTCTCTTCTTCTTTCAACATTTGGGACTAATCAGCTCTTACAAACAGAAACAAAAATCTAACAATGCAAAGGAAATATACGCTCCCGTTCGTTATGACAGTTCGTAATATTTCAGCCAGGTGCTTACTTTAAAGCCAAAAGAATAAAATGCAAGTACAATCTTGTTTTCTTCTCTCTGAATTGCTCCCTGTTTACCTCTCTCAATATGTGAGGCTATTTTTCTGTTATATCAGCTGTCGTTTACTTTGAGGTGTGTGGTGAAAGAAGAAAAACTGAACTCTGGAAATGCTTTCTCCTGTGGTTTGCCTATTACGTTTCAAGCCATGCTTTAGGTATAATTGAATGAATAGTTTCAGGGTAAGAAATAATTATTTTAGTTAAAAACTTTTCCCTTTTTTTTTTCCAAAATGCACAAGGATTACAGTATCAGTTTCTGTCTGCCTGTTCCACAAAAACACTGCCTGTATCTCTGGATTTCTTGCTCACACAGAACTGTGTGTTCCCGAAACAGGTCTGCTGTGGATGCCAAAAAAGAAATTGAAAACCTGTTTCTGACCTGGAGATGTTGGGCAGTGAGGAGGTGATAAAAATGGATGCCTGGCTTTCATGCTGTTATTACCATCCTTTAGCTCCTACTAAGGAAACTTTAAAATGGAAAGCATTATTTTAGGAACACAACAGAACAAACGTTTAATACATTGAGTGGATAAAGCTCTCCTTCCCACAGGTTTTTGCACAGATGGTCTTGGGGCAGTGCCAGGAACCTACAGGTGCAGAAGGCCTTCCCCTAGTCCTCATTCCCTTCAAGCAGCTCTCCAACTCAAAATTCCTTGAACCCTGGAAGTACATTGCTTTTTGCTTCTCGCTGGATGATTTATAAAGGTTTTGCCAGCCAACTAGAAAGCCTGTTGCTTGAAATCCTTTATAACACTTGGTCTTATATGGTAAGATATAGTCAGCTGATGAAAAAAATGCATGTTATAGCAAGTCTCAGAACTATTACTGTTGTTGTTGTGCCCTATAGAAGAAGGTGAAGTAGCTCTGTGATGTTGCTGTAGTAGCTGCAGTTCTTCTTGAGTGTCATCCTGAGAGTTAGAAGGACCATGAAGGCTACTCCAAAGACAGTGATTAATGCTATATTTGTAGACTCACAGATCTGAAAGAAACCTCAGGAGGTCATCTGATCCATACTTTTGCCTGAAGGCAAGGTAAACTCCACTTAAAACATTCCTTACAGGCATTTGTCTAACCTGATCTCTCGGCCAGACATGCAGATTGAGCAACATGCCTGGACGATTTACTCTAGCACTTAACTAATTTGTCTCTCTCTTCTTTATCTTCAACTACACAGTGCTTTTTGTCATCTGTCATAGTTCCTTAGCTTTTGTGATGTGCTTATTTGTGAGGCTTGAACTGAAGGTAAAATAGGGTGATTCCAACCTCCTACATTAGTTTAAAATATGAAAGTGAAGACCAAAAGAAAAGATATATTTCTATTGCTTAAAGTTAACCAAATGAGCTCTGCTTGACTGAGGAATGGGTTAAATAGAACCGTTTGCCTTCCAACTACATTTCATCTAAAGAAATATAAGCAAATTCTGCTTCTGAAGCACATCATGCTGAATAATTTAGGGACTCTGGGACTGTTTATTGTACATAAAGGTATTGCAGGGGATAATATATCATTAGTTTGCATAGAAGCTTTCTGTAATTTGGAATAGAATATATACTGTATCCTAGCAGAAAATAATGTATGCTTGATGAAAATTATCTGTCCAAGCACGAGTGGCTTTGTCAAAATAACAGATCAAAAATCTAATGTGAAATTTGTGTTTCAATAAAATTAATGGAGCCCATCGGTAGGACTTGAGAAAGTAGTTTATGATGCTCTGACAGTGTAGTGGCCATAAATTAGCTGGATCAATTTCCTAGAGAACATCTAGACAAGCAAAACAGGTCTGCATTGCAGCATTTGGTAGCCTGGAGTATGCTGGGCACGTTAGAGCCAAGGGGCATGGCAGCAGTTCTGCTCTAGTTATATGGGATGCAACTGTTGTATGCAAAGACCTGTATAGCTTTGGGTACCTGAACACAGTGTCAGTTGGCCTGCAGGTGATTTGAGGCCATGCAGGACTCAGTGACAGATCATATCACCCTTGTCATGCCCCACAGGGGTGGTGTGTCGAGCACAGCTTGCTGTAACATTAAGTGGATTCAGAGCATCTTGCTTCTGGTTTTGCCTTTTTAAACAAATATTCTGTTAAAAATATTTATACCTGTTGATAAGCAAATCATTTTTATATGTTTCTCTGTGCTTGTTGCTTATAAGAGTGTTATGCTAAGGTTTTTAGTAGTGGCTGGGAAGATGAGTCAAGGTTTTCCATGAGGGAAGATCAAGACACATGTGATTTATCCATCTGATGTGAAATATTAAGTGAAAATGGCTACAGTACACCAGGCGGGAAGAACATCTCATTTATTTAATTCACTGGGAATAATTCATTAACCAACACTTCTGATTTGTGTCAGTCAAAACTCAACTTCCATCTTGAGTTGGTTCTCACTTTGTGGCCCTTCTGTTTTGTGTGTGAATGTATGTTGGATTTGACCTTAAAACAGCTTTATGTGCACTGTTCTATTTGATGCAACTGAGTGCCATTAGTGTTCTAATGAACACCATTACTTGTAAAATGATGTTGGTCCTGAAAGTTATTGCAAGTGGTAAGAATGTTAAACTCAGTGCCACTGAAATATCTGAGTTCTGGTGCCAGTTTTAAATCTCTGATGCCTTTAATGGTGAATATTAGAAACTAAAACTGGATGCATCTATATACATACTTATTTTTGCGACAGTCCTTTCTTTGCCCATGCAATGAACTGACTGGAAGCAATGCAATTGCACTGGTAAGCTAGATTTATTACTTCTTTCTATGTCACATGACTCTAAATCTAGGATTTCTCTGCAAAATACTGTATAAATATATGTTTAGTAGCCTGCTGAGGGAGGGCATTGGCTGCTTTGTAGTATCTCTGTTGAATGGCACTGAGCTTTTCATTTTGTCTGACAAAGTTGTTGTGGAAAAAGATTGGCACATCTTTGCCTCATCCTCCAGAAGAGCATCTGTTTGTTTCACTGGTGTGGTACGAGTAGTACAGGAGCTCCGGGTGTGACATCCCTCCCCTCAAGTGATGAACAGATTTACTGAACATGGTCATATGTGAGTCTGCATTCAGAGAGCAGGAATGGCACCTGAGCTTCTGAACTACTCTTTCCTGTTGGCTGGCATTATGTCTCAAGTAAGACATAATTAGTGCTAGGATGTTCGAATCAATTTAAGGTCATCTCCAGCCAGAGGTTGACTTGGCTGTGCTTCTGTTCAGCAATATATATTTTAGTCAGAGTTTTACTGTGCCTTGTAAATAGAATAATATACTGACTAAAAAGTGGAGTTTTATCAGATCATGTTTGGTGAAAAGTTTAATCCCTAACCTCCTGAGTAAATTTTCTTTTCTAAGTTCATTGGAACATTTCTATAATGTTTAAGTTTGGGAATGGGATTCATGTGGGCAATTGAGTGCAGTAAACTAAGAGATGCATCCAGAGTCCTAATCCTCCCTTCTGTTGAGTTACGATACAAACTGGAACAGTTTAACAGGAGAGATCAGGAGAGATTAATTCTCTGTACCCCACAGCTTGGGGCAAACTGTTTGGAGATGAACAGCCGAAGTTTGTAGTCACACTCCAGGACAGACAGATTGAGCTGTGGTTCCTGGTGCCATTTGTGCACTAATTATGGGAATGGTAGAAGGCTGAGAGACTGAGAAAAGAAGGATAGGGAGAAGGTAAGCATGTCTTTTCTTACTTTTTCTTTGTAAGTCACTGTATGAGACTATTTCATATATTTTTTTTTCCCTTTAAAAAAAAATCTGCAAATGGAAATGTTTTATTTTGGATAAAAATAGGTACCATGTTGGTTCTTTTCACTTCGTTTTTCATCAGTTTGTCACTGATGACTAACTGATGGAGTTCTGAACAAGTGTGGTTTTAGTTTAGTTCTAGAAACCCATACAAGGTTCGCTCTTAGGCACTGTATTAAATTAGCGGGGCACATTCTGATTAGATGCATTAGCATTTGACAAAAATCAAACATCTTTAAAGAAAAAAACTGAATCCATTAAGAAGCATTACTGAAATATTTGAATCCAGCTGGACAGAAAGATTCTAACTAGAGAAAATGACTCCTTTATGCTGCACTGTTGAAAACAGTACTAACTTCCAAATAAATTAGTACTCAGGCAACATCAAGTCCTAATTTATTTCTGTCCCCCAGTCTCATCTGCCCATCTGTCCTACCTGTTTAGCCTCCGTCATTGCAGATATGAATGTCTTCCAAACATTGAACATGCCAGAATTTCTGCTTCTGTTTTAGAGTGAAAGCCTATGTGCACAACATCTGCAAATTAGAGCTGGCAACAGGAGAGAATGAATTAAAATGTAAATCTGGCTGTGGCTGATATAAATCAAAGTGTAAATCTTATACTCATGTGAGGTAGTTGTATAGGAAAAAAGGTTCATACAATTCTGTTAATAAATGAATCTTTTTTTTTTTAAAGTCAAACTAGCTTTTATCATACCCAGAAAGGAAAATGGGTACAAAAATATCTCTTTTTAATTTTATGGTAATTCTAATTTTAATTTTAATCCAAGTTCTTATCAGTCAGTTCTGTAATTATTTCTAATTGTTCCAAACTCACAGAGGTTAAGTTATAAACTATACTCCATAGAATATTGTAAAACCCAGAGTATTAGCAAACTGCCAGAAGATCAAAATAGGCACATATGAAAAAAATCTGTTTCCCATATAATTTGCATTAGTTTTATTATGATTTAATGCTAATAAGTGTTGCACACATACTTATGCAACCAACTGATCATTTGCCCATGCAGAAATTCAGTTTAATGAATACATAGACAAAGAAGAAATGCAGATTGTGTTTTCCTGTTTGCATATGTTACTTTCTGTGTATGTATTTAATAAACATTGAATCCTGACTATCTGGGGTGCTAAGGTTAAAGTGCAGTCACTGGGCTTGATTCCATGGCTAGAATTACCAGATGGCTTTTTATGGTCATGCATATTTCCGAGAATTAATTCAATGAAAAAAATAGTGTAACATCTACTATTTTTTTTGAATGAAATGCAAAATAAAGCAAGCATAGTTACCAACTGAAACCTCTGCCCTGGATTAATTAGATTTGCAAATTTTCAGAGACCCTACAGCCTATTTTTGGATACAGCTGGAAACGCTGTCAAGCATGACAGTGTCTTTACAGTGCACAGTAAGAATAGGTCACTCACAAGATGGCTCATCTAAACAGTTTGGTTTGTAGGCTCTTTATTACAGGTTTTGGGAAGAAAAGAAAAAAGGATTAAGGGATTTGTGTGTTTCTATAAATACAGAAAAGATAAATTACCTTGGCTCTTATCAATCCTTTTTCTTCTCGTCTAGTATTTGTGTTCTCATAATTAATTCTTTCTGTGCTTACGGGAAACTTATGAAGATTCAGTCTTTTCAATTCTCTGTCTTCTCTTTTTCAAGTTCAACATGAGACCGATTCCCCCCTCCTCTGTTTTCTTTCAGTGCATCTTCCCACCCCGCTTGAACAATTCAGGTTTTGTCAGCCTTCTTGACAACCATGAACTGAGATACTTCTACCCTTTTCAATCTTTTAACAGGTTTTATTTTTCCTCACTCCTCACAATTCATTAACTTTTAATTTTTTCAAGTATAAAAGCAGTGCCATTTCTCCCCTTTTTACCTTGCCCTGAATCTGATTTTGATCCCACAAGTCAAAAGGCTTTTTTGCATACATGGTGGGTACAACAAGGGGCTTTAGTGGGTTACTGACTTAGCGTCAGTAAACCCAAGAGCATCAGCACATCCCTGCCAGGCACTAACTGGTTTTGTCCCCTTCAGTTCTCTTAGACAGATTTTTAAGGAAGCAACAATACTTTTTTCATCTCTCTGTTCATGGCTCCAGCTCTTTTCAGTTTTGATCTTACTTTGCATAGCAATTGGAAAGGAATATTCAAGCTCATATTCAATGTCTAGGGATTTAGCAAAGTCATGTTAAATACCGTTCAAAGTAAATAATATGAAGCTTCATTCAAATAGCGTAGATATATTTCTAATTTGTGTTTGTGCGACTAATATATATTATAATAACTATAATATATATTATAATAACTATATATTTCTAATTTGTCTTTGTAGGAAGGTACTCTGTTATGTAGATGTTGCCTGTGTCTATCTGAAATGGATTTACAAGAATGTTTTACTAGATCAATGACAGATTTTCAGATTCTCAAAATTGTGTGGTTGTTTTTAATCTTACAATTGGGTGACTTCATGCTAAGGAACATGTCTTGTTGACCTAAGCAATAGCAAAAACTATATTCTGAAAACTGCGCACTGTGGAAACATATATAGAAACACAGATGGCTGGATGATGGTTTGAGTTATGGGAACTATGTGATTCTTAAGATTCTTAGGGTGTTTCATGGCTTAGATGGCTGCTCTGCACCAAAAAATGGATTGTACTGTCTACATCAGTGCTATAATGACACTTTAAAATGATGGCAATGGTCCCAAGCTAGAAGCAAACTTGCTGTTTGCCTCCTTATGACTTATGGAAGAACCAGGCAGCCTACTTACATATAAGAAGTTTTGAGGTTATTTCCTTAAAATCTTTAATTGCTGAAGAGATACCTTAAGTAACAACTTCTAAGATTTGTCCTCCTGAGAGCCTGAGGAGGTCAGCAGCTTTGCAAGTGGGAGATGAAGCAGGTGAAGAGAATACAACAAAAATGTAGGAGCTAGCAAGGTAATTTTAGGGTGTCTGTACAGCAAATCAGAACTTTCTGTTGCATGAGGCTAATCTAGCTGCAAATCTCCTAGGAGCTCCGCAGTTAGGAATCTCCCATCTAACATATTAACAACTTGGCAGCTTTCCAGAAAAAAAAAAAAAAAAAAATATATATATACACGAGGCTGGGGGTGAGGGTTGCTGCATGCTTTGGCTATTATGTGCATATCTCAGGCCTGCACTTCTGGAGCAGGGAACTGCACCGTTATTGATGAAGTCCTGTGTAACTCCCTGTGAGAGAGTGATTGAGAATTAAGCTCAAGGGTAGCTGCTATGACTTTTCATTTGCAGGTTTTGCAGACTGTTACAGTACAGCCAGATAAAAAAAG
This sequence comes from Phoenicopterus ruber ruber, assembly GCA_009819775.1. NCBI lineage: Eukaryota > Metazoa > Chordata > Aves > Phoenicopteriformes > Phoenicopteridae > Phoenicopterus > Phoenicopterus ruber. Next base: position 8,214,112 of record CM020221.1, read on the forward strand.
CCTGTCCAGATAGCTGACTGAGATCTGCAGGAATTCCTCAATATCTCTCCAAAATTCTTACTAATCCTTTTGTTTATATGTAATGTTTTGCATGTAATTTCACTGCCATGGGAGGGAGTATGTCCCGACATTATTCTAGTTGTGTACTTTGTATTGCTGTGCAAACAGATCGCTACTGATAATAAATATTTCATTTTGTTAAGACTACTTTTAAATAATATGGGAAAATGTCACTATTTTTCGAGACTAAATCTGAGACACGTGTTTCCAGTTTTACTGTTTCTCAAAATTTTCCTGTTAAAGCAGAAAGTTATTTTTTTGCACAGATCAGAGGACATTATGAAAAAAGTTGGTGATTATTCATTTCAAGTGGCAGCGGAGTTGTGACTCACCCTTTTCATAGGCATCATTCCCTACATTCATAATGGATTTTGAAAATTGGAACGGGCTTCTGCCAACAAACAAAATATTAATGAAATGTAGGGTTGCATAATATAGTTTTTGCATAACGTAATTTTTCCCAGAAAATGAAATGACCACCTCCTAAAAATGAACTGAGGAAATGCTTTATAGTCTTATTTTGCTGTGAGCCAAAAGGTATTTCGGTGAGCGCTTGAATATGTGTGCATTGACATATTTATTATTTACAGCGCCTCTGCAGCTTTGATGCATAAGATGAAACTCCTGAAGGTGTATTATATGGTTTATCACAATGACTGCTGCATTAATTGTGATCAGTTTATCATACTTTTGAGTATGAAACAGTTTCAGATTTGTTGAAAAGTGTACAGTGCACAAGTAAGGAAGTGAGGATGATGAGGATAGTGGAAAACTCAGGAGTTCATCAGCACACCTAAGGCTGTAAGTAGGGATTTAGATGGAGGCCTTCAGATCAACTTGGGGAAAGCAACTGGATTTTCTACAGTCAATGGGAGGGTAATAAATAATAGTAAGTCCCATTAATCCTTTTTTCCGCTAGTGGCAGTGTCAGATAAACCTGTTGTCATGGTTTAACCCCAGCTGGCAACTAAGCACCACACAGCCACTCACTCACTCCCCCCTGGTGGGATGGGGGAGAGAATTGGAAGAGTAAAAGTGAGAAAACTCGTGGGCTGAGATAAAGACAGTTTAATAGGTAAAGCAAAAGTCATGTGCACGCAAGCAAAGCAAAACAAGGAATTCATTCACTACTTCCCACAGGCAGGCAGGTGTTCAGCCATCCCCAGGAGAGCAGGGCTCTGTCACACATAGTGGTTACTTGGGAAGACAAACGCCATCACTGCAAACGTCTCCCCCTTCCTCCTTCTTCTTCTCTCAGCTTTCTATGCTGAGCATGACGTCATATGGGATGGAACATCCCTTTGGTCAGTTGGGGTCAGCTGTCCCAGCTGTGTCCCCTCCCGACTTCTTGTGCCCCCCCAGCCTCCTCGCTGGTGGGGTGGGGTGAGAAGCAGAAAAGGCCTTGACTCTGTGTCAGCCCTGCTCAGCAGTGATGAAAACATCCCTGAATTATCAACACTGTTTCCAGCACAAATCTAAAACGTAGCCCCATACCAGCTACTATGAGGAAAATTAACTCTTCCTCAGCCAAAACCAGCACACGTGCTTAGAGACTCTTGAGAAATGTTACATGGATGATTTATTGTATGCATAGTTTTAGATGGAAGTGTAATTTTGAAATGTGATACCTCTAGAGATTCACCAAACAATAGAGTAGAATAACAGATGAATTACAGCACCATATAATGGGCAATTTCAGTATATCTCTTCAGCTGATTTCACAGCCTTTTCAGTTAGTGCTGGCTGCATCGCATGGATATGAACATCATTTGCTGCAAAGGGTGACAGGATGCTTTGTGGTAAGAGTTGAAATTAAAAAGCTTTCTTTGGCAATGCACTTGGAGAATAGATTTCATTCGGTTCCTTTTCTCCTGCCTACTTGCTGTTTGACTTTGCATGTGACTATTTCTGAAAATGAACTAGTAATAAATTCATTTGCCTACTCTACATCACAGGTGCAAATAGTAGTTATGGTTTTATACATGTTTTTAAATAGTGGGGATTCATTTTAACAGTGTATGAGGAGGAATGTTTACCCTGTATTGAAGACTGGGCTAATAATGAATGAACGCTAAACTTTCCTCTCTTTTATAGATTTAATATCCCTATTGATTTAAAAATGCAAAATGCTTTTTTGCCAGAAGATGACTGTTACTCAAGCTCTCCTTAAAAGCATTGCTGTTCCTGACCTCAGCTGCATTTGCTTCTGAGAGGACTCAGCTATGTTTTTATTCTGCTTGAAATTCACAGTGCAAAACTATAATGTGATTGAGCAATGAGTTATAGAGCACCTGCAGGCAGGGTGCAGGCACCTGATAGCAGGATGACTCAACCCTCCATCCCTCCAGTCAGGCATTCAGTTGTATTTGCCTTATGTTTGACTAAGAAATAATCTGCTAGATTCTAGACAAATACACTTTCCTAACACTTACTTACTATATGTTTTATTTAAAACTTTAACATACATTTATATATCATTGTGATTTTCTTAGATCTACACTGTGATTGTGCTTTGGTAATCATTTTAAAATTATGGAATGCAAAGCAATTGAGAAAGAACATGCAGAAATGATTTAAAGGGTGACTTTTTAAAAAAAGAGCTATTAAACAGGTTAGTCACAACCATGAGTCACTTGAATTGAGTCATGCTTACTTTTTGGTAGCTATAGATTATCTCGTTTTCCTGTTTCTCCACACAGTTATGAGTAATGCTGTATTAAGAACTATTACTGCTTTGGAGAATGTCTTTTCCTACTCTGCATGATGCCCTGTCTGAATACATTTTTGCACTGAGCAGTTTACAATGTCATTATTTGGCCTGTTCTTTCAAAACACTTGAGTGGCTGTTTGCATAAGACAAGCAATGAAATATATGCCAAGTGTTGAGTTGAGAAGAGAGACAAGCAAGTAAGGGACCTTGCTATCTGTCCATGATTTGCACCATTTCTGTGGGGATTAGTAGGAGATATTAATAATTGTCCTGGTTTATGTTAGTCCTTTTGCCACCTGCAGTGGCTGAGACAGGAGCTTTGGGGTAGTTATACAGAATGGAGATGATTTGTGAGGAACAGAAAAAACAAGGGATCGAGGGGCACAAATATGTCCTGAGATGGTAACTGGGTTGATGGCTTAGTAACTGTTGAAGCTGGATTTGGATGTGTTGGGTTTTTTAACTTCTATATTTGTAGTGAGCATGCATCAACACAGCTGTAGTGTTAGGCATAATCCCAGAGCCTTTACAACCATCATTCTAGACACAAAATTAGCATAATATGTATTGGCCAAATGTTTTCAACTTGGTGGCTACCTAAAATTAGTCTGAAATTGTGTAGGTGCTTAAATGTGGGTTTGGGAGCCTGGATTTGGGTTAGAAAATGTAGGCTGTAGTTCTTAAAGCATCATCAAAGAGAGGGAAGTTACTGTAGCTCTGAGTATGCTTACATTTAGACTGCAATAGTCATCGCTCTTTTTTAATAAGTACTGTCAGCATTTTTGTTAATATAAAGGCAAGACGTCATTTCCTTGTAATCTTTACAGAAAAAAAATAGATAGTACAGTCACGGTTTCAAGGATTATTTATTATTTTTCACTGGCTCTGCCCTGAGAATTTTTCTAAAGACTCCGATTCTCTCCAAAAATGGATAGCTCACCTAGAAATAAAGCTTTCTTCCATGATTGGTATCTTGCTGATTGGTGCTGCATGACTGCTAGATGAAAAATATTATTAGAACTAGCATGAAAATGTCTTTCTTATTTTTACTTCTCTGCTGAATAATGTAAAACCAAAAACCAATTTTCTCTAGTTTATCAAAGAGGTCAGGGGACAGACAATTTGAGTTAGAAAATGTGATGATGTCATGAAGAGCACTCAGTGTGCTTTACAACAAAGGATTTAAATGCCTCAAAAGGGAAAAGTAATTTTCACTGCCCTTTTGTAACAAAACTATTGCAATAGATAGCAAAGTGGTGAGGCTGCTTCCTGCATAAATGTCTTTCCCATATGCTTCTGCTTCCTTTCAGCAGATCTATACAGGAAATACTTGAGTCACAAATAGTTTCCACTGGGACCAAATTTATGTGAGAAGAGGTCATTTGTTCAGTGTCATCAGTTGTTGTAAGGCTGCACGAGGTCATCCCAGAGAAAATTCTTGCTTTCAAATTCTTTTTGAGCCTTAAAAGCTGTTGCTACCCTGGGATGAGAACATATGAAAACAAATAACCAACTGAAAAAGAGAACATGGAATGCATTTTATAACGGAAGGACCGACTGCTGTCCTCTTTGCGTGCTACAGCAGTTTACTGAACTAATTCTGGAGACCTCCGTGAGACATTCTAAGTCATAATGAAAAGACAGCTCTTTTGCAAAGTCTTGTTAAATGAGATTTGTCCTGGTCCTTGGAAGAGGACCTCCTCTTAGGAGTTGGAAAAAGCTGCAAGTCTTGGCCCCATGAAAATCATAGGCTGTTGTAAGGACCTTTCCGTGGTGCCATGGGGTGGTAGATCACCTGCACTCTGGCTATGTCAGAACTCAGATCTTGGTATTTAGGGCAAGAAACTCTGTTAGATGAGACATGGAGATGTCCCAGTGGCCCTGGTACAGGGCATGTCTGCAGACATGCTTGAGCTTGGTGCTATCTCAGGATATTTGTTGCACAGCAAGGGAACCAAGCAGCTCACAAGATAAAAGCGCACACACTTAAGCAGTACGCAGTGCAGCAGGAGAATAAAAAGCCAAGAGTACAGATGGTGTGTGGTTATGTAGATATTTCCTCGGCTTTGGAAAGAAATTATATCCTGTGTTCCAGTGCCTGCCACAGGTTTGTCTCTTCCCCAAACAACCGTTATAGGAAAGAAAATGCTTTTAAGTAATGAGAAAGTAAATTCGAACACGTGTATAAGACACCTCTGTGCCATTTACTTATGTTTTCTGTAGGGTTCTGGTTTTACGCCACAAAGCTGAATATTATGTAACAGGATTGTATTATTTAATTTCTGTAGAGTGCTGTGTCCTGTCCTGGTTGTTTTACTGTCTTGAAAAACATAATCTGCTGAGAATGTACATTCGGGTGAAATAGAGTTTCCTCTGTCTTTCCCTCAATCTAAAAGAAAAAAGAAAAATATTTTACTTCCTGGGAAAAACAAAACAAAATGTGTTGAGAGTTAAACATTTTCTCAAACTTCAGAAGGACAAACTTTTATCTGTCCTGAGGAGTGATGCATTGTCCTTCTGGCAAGTTAAAATAGTAGGTGGTAGGACACTAGCACAGATCATGAGCCTGGATAGAAATAGAAGCCAAATAGAGGAGGACTACTTGCTACGAGACGAAATTAAAACAGCAAGGTAGAAGCTGAGCAGGAGTTGATCGCTGACTGTGGCTGCTAATATTGAGTGGCTTATTCACATCATTTCAGTGAAATACAAGTGCAAGGGAACATGCCATAACTGATGAGACTTTTCTGATGTCAATGGATCATGATATTGGAAAAGTTAATAGTCTGAATCGGTGGTTGTCAAATGTCATTGACTATACATTACAGTGAATAGAAATTCAGAAAACTACTTGGACAAAAAAAATGGTGGGATTCATTACCATGCATTTTTCGTGGTGGAAATGAGTATGAGCAACTGGAGCTTCATAAACTCCCACAAAAATAGATGAGCTAATGCCCAGAAGTAAAGGGACCTCCCTCAGCTGCCCATCACATTGTGCTTTACATTGTGATTGTTTGCTTACACTATTTGTTGTATTTATCCTGTATTTCGTTTGTACCTTCTTATTATGTCCTCCAATATCAGTTTCATTCTTTTGCCCACCACATTCTTTTCTTTTCTGTCTTTTCTATTCTCCCTGTCCAAAATTGCTTGCCATGTGGACAACTTTTTCTCCCTATGAGAGGCAAGATGGCTGGGAAGAAATACTATGCTGAATTGATAGCCAGAAATAAGTTAACTAAATGCAGTTCTCAGTAGGCTTTTACTATGGCTCAGAGGAGGCTCCAGAGGGGCCTGTGAGAAGCTGCATCTGTCTTGGTTTTATATTTATGTGACGCATGCAGCAAGTTCAGAAAAGGACGGGTAAATAAACACATTACATCCATTTTGACTTAATGACATCAACTTCTCTTCTGACCCTACTAGCCCCTGAAATTAATAAACACTCAGCAAAGGTGTAACGAGATTCATATGTATAAAGATACTGACTGCAGTGAATGGGGTTAAAAAGCTCTCTGTGGGATCCTATGTCTTGTACAGTTGTATCTGGTGTGTGCAAATGGAGATTCCATGTTCTTTCAGATGTAAGAAGCAATGTTATCTTTAGTTTTTCAGAGATTTCAAATGTGCAGAGTCATGCAGTGTAAAGCTAAATTCACTCCTAAACATCCATGTGTTACTGCCTGTATTTTCTTTTGTTTCCAAATGAGAAGTAGTTCTGGTTATTTATTACGCTACAAGAGTCTTAAGTTACAGTTTATACTTTTGTAACTGCATTTGTTACTATTCTCTTTCTGAATTTTAGTAATCACTCTTGGTGTCACACAAACAGTAGTGGTTATTCAGAATTCTCTGAATATGATCTAAATTCATAAATAAGAAGTAGTTTGTGTTGAAGTTAGGTGGCATATAATGGTGTAGTTTTACATTTCATATCTCTGATTAATTTATACACTAATACTTCATAATCTATCTGTACCAGTTAGATTTTCCTGCAGTGCAACAAAAATAGAAAGTAGGAAGCAAGCTATGAAAAATAAATATTCAAGGACTTGAAGAGTCTGTCTGGCTTAATACCCAAAAAGTGTTCAGGCACATCAGATCAGAGGGATCAGCCCTGCTGCACTATAAATGTTGTGGGCAATGTCCTCGGGTGGTGTAAGCTAGCATAGCTTTGCATAGACCCTGGGTACAGCTGCCCAGCCCTCTGAGAGCAGCCTGTTGGTGTTTTCTGCTTGTAGTCAGAGTGTAGAAATACTCTCATGCATGTTTTGTAAACTACAAAGAGGCTTAGAGGGGATTCAGCGTGAATCTGTTTTTCATGTTACCTGAACTGTCCCTCAGACATCAATAGGACTAATCAGTGGTTGTCATATGGTGCACAGTACATGCAGGGGAGAAGGCCAGGTGCCCTTTGAAAACACATAATTGCTGATAATGGTGCTCTTTGATAATGCTAATTAAAGAGGTGTTATCTATATGTCACTGAGAATAAGCTCTGACACTAAGCAGCAATTGCTGTAAGTTGGTTTTGTTATGTGACTTCCACATTGGTATAGATTTTATTTTATATCATTCTGGCTTCTGTGCTGCTGGGAAGATAAAGCTACAGGTGAAGCAAGGTATTATGTACTACTCTGCTAGTTACATGGAGGATAGTGAGCAAGATTTGCAAAGTACCTCATAAGTAAGTATACTACTACAGACAGGTGGAAAAAGGCAAATACTGAAGTCTTTCAGGTTTATGATTCTGTGAATAGATGTTTGGAAGAAACATAAACATGTTTATATATGCATGCATGTGTGTGTGTATGTGCACACAGGTTACAAAATTGGATTCCTAGGTGGTGAGGAAGAGCTCTGGGAAGGGAAATCTGAGAAAAAAGCATGTGCTTGCTTGTTTATTTTTTTGCTTTCGGAAAACAAGTAGATTATCCAGCATAATCAGCATTGCTCTAGATGGCAACAGTTGTCTCCCCAAGAAACAGCCAAGAATCATGAGGGTACCTTCATATGTATCTTGCATATGTTGTTCTTGTGTCTGAGCTTAACAAGAATCAAATTATGTGGCTCCACTCATCTATGGACCCAACAGAAAAAGGCATTTAATGTTTTTGAATATATGAGCAGCTCTTTGCTTGATTTGCCCATACTTTCAAATCCTCAACTTTTTGAGAATGTGGTTTAGCTCAAGTTCACCTTTCCATTTAATTTTGTATTGGAAAATGCTGGGAAAGCTATACATTTAAGCCTTAAATTGGCATTCTTGCTCATAAATTACAGTCTGGCCTCTACCTATATGATCACATTCAAATAGTTCAGCAAGATCTGCACTCTTAGAAAGAAAATGAAATTCTTGAATGTTTGAGAGTGAAATCTATTCTTGGCTGAGCTGTCTACTTCTCTGCAGTTGTCTTCGGATGAAGAAACACAAAATATGGAACTTCCTAATTCTGCCTTTCCTTAATTTTGATGTTCCCAAGATGCTAATTCCTCTTAATAACTTTACTATATCTACTACTAATTAATACCGTTAATGTTTTCCATTGTTTTTAGTAGGCCTCTAAAATAATCAGACTGGGAGTGTAAAGGAGGAACACGACCCTGCAGCATTCCTGCACTATTAGATAGCTTGGACAAAAAAGAGGGAACACTATTTTAAAAAGCTACCACCACCAAAACAAACTCACCAAAACAAAACAACAAAACACCATTGCTGCCACTGTCTAAACACATTCTCCACACGTGCTCTGATCCAGGGAAGAAGTATTTTTTTTACAGTGCCTTTGCCTTTATTTGCCTCTTTCTACTATCACAAGCAAAAGGAACGTGGTGAGCTTGCAGACACATCAGGCAGATAAATTAATTCAGAGAGGTCATTCTTGCAACTCTAATGTTTTCTGAAGTAGTGGTAAAGAACAAGGCTTCTCAAATAAGAATGTTTACTTTTGGGTGTAGTGATCTGTTGAAGCATTCTGGGCACTTCAGTAGAATTACGTGTGTATGTATATGTGTCTATGTGTGTATTTTTCCCCATCTTGCAGTGGTTGGAGGAAAAACTGGTTTTGAATTAGTGCCGTGTTGAGTCTAGCCTGACTTTGGGGTAAACCTGCTGGAAATAGTTTTGTCACCTGTGGCAGTATTAAATTATCTGCGGTGGATGACTACTGTCAAGCAAGTTTTATTGCCTATAATGGCTCTGCCACTAGCACCAGTTTGACTGGTACAGTTGGGTTTATCATGCAGCCTAGTGCATGCTGGATAATGATTCTTGGGCATCTCTACAAAGATTTTCAGCAGAGCTGATGGGACTTCATAAAGCGGCTTATTCTTTAATTATAGGCACAGTTCTGTATTTCCAGCTTAGCACACTTACTCAAGTCAGCAGACCTATATGAAGTAGGCTTATGCTAATTAACCAGGGCACCCGTAGCGGTGTAGCCTTCCAGCAGGGAGCTTAGTGTGGGCTCCCTGCCCCAGGGATTATTCGTGTTCTTGGGAGGTTTCCCTGTTGGCAGGGTTAGTGCTCGCTCAGGTGTGTGCACCTGAGCTGCAGAAATGTAACCCAAGTGATGGAACTGAAGTGCTTCACAAATCAGAATTTCCAGTCTGCACAAAATTGTGCATTTCCATGATATTTTTCCCTGTAAAAGAGCAGGGATCTGTCTAATGTATGGCTGTGCCTTTTGAGCTACAGGGTAGGCGTACCTCCTCCAGTGAAAACTTGGGTGTACTATGGGAATGTGTATGGGATTCACGGGCCCACTGCTTAGAAGGCTTGAGTAAGGAAGTATGTGCAATTTGATTGCTCACTGAAATATATTCAGAAAATATAACCCTGAAGGTCTGTGCAGTTGCACAAAGCTTTATCCAACCCAACATATATACGCCTTATGGAATTGCCCTGGATTGGATTATGACAACTGTGTCTGCACCTACGCCCAGCTCGAGTCTCTTCCTGCGTGAGCTTGTCTGTGCATTTTAAGACATACAGCAAGATCAGCTGAATGCTTTTTTCCCCCAGGTCCATTCACTCAGATGATGTGCTAATTAGGTCACTGAGAAAATCAGAGATACAGAAACTGGATTGAGTGCTCACCAACCGGCTCCTACATGTAATTGCTGTATTTTAGTTTAATTTGTCTTAAGATGTTTTCTGATGTCTCTGAGAATGTTATCCATAAAAAGGCAGACTGCACGTCAAGAAAGCAAGTCAGTGAACACAGGAATATTTTGAGCCGCAGCGTGTAGCATTCAGTATTTATCACTACAGGAAAGAGGCATGTGACTTCTCTCTCACATGGCAGCTCCTTACTGATTGGAAAATAGCAAAAGTATCCTGCAGGGTCACTTTTGAAGAAAGGGCAAGGCACTGGAATGATCCACAGTGCTAACATTTTGCTGCAGAATGATCCCTGCTCTTATCCCATAAGAAAGTCCTGTGTGTTGGAAGAGAACGGACTTGCTGAAGGCAGAGATGAGTTACTGCAGAGTCCCTCAGTTTGTTTTCTGCTTAAATAAGTGTTCTGTCCTAAGCGTGACCTCAGAAGTAGCAGTATGACCTGACAAGCAAGCATATTTAATCTGCTCCTTGGTGGAGTTGAATGTATTTTGTCCATGAAAGCACATGCTGTGCATGCGTATAGGTAGGAGTGAGTGCGTCTCCATGTTGGTGCGATTTGAGAGGGAGATGAAGGACTGTTGGGGCACTTCAGGGTATTGCTACTTGGCAGGAACACACGTACTCCAAGGCAAACAAATTTGCTCAATATTTTTATGAGTCTCTGAGCTCAGCTGGTTCTGGCAGGGATGACTTGACTTCATCCAGAGAGGCAGTAGGGGGGAGATCATTGCAACTTTCCCTTTATTTGGGTAGTGGAACATGAGTAACTTCTTCCCAGAGCTGGAGGGAGTCACCTTGGGCTCCTCGTCACGCACAGCGTATTATATTGGGTCTCTCGTGTCCCTCCATAGCGCCTAGTGCAGCACCCTTGTATGGCCTAACCGTGGTGCAAAATGTAATCGCCTCTGATGCAGCAATTTCAGCACAAGCATTTTAGACTCTGTGGAATAACAAATAACAATAAAGAAAATAGTCTTGCAATAAATGCTAATCACACCCTATAGGATTGCACTGAATTTGTCATTAGATAGTAGATACTAAATGCAGAAATACTAACTTTCCCAGAACCTTAGAGAGTTTAGAGTTCTTTGTAAATATGTAATTTTCCCTCTAAACATACAGTTTATTGCCCAATACACATTTTTCATTATTCTGTAGTTAAGGCTGAAAGGCCTCATCATTTACTTGAGTCAGAAATGCCCTTAAGAGAACACAGTCATTCACTGAGATGAGCAAATTCTGGAAATTGAGGCAAAGGTTCTGTTCTGCAGGTGAAACCAAGCTGCCACAAACTCTGCAGGGGGGTGTGTGTGGGGGTGTGTTTGTGACCATTTAGACAACTGTAGCTTGGCAAGCTTCACCATTCCTCCTTTTTTTCTGGCCTTTTGATCTTGATTGTTGCACTCGCTTCTGTTCTCCTGAAGCCAGAACTACTACTGCCCACTTTTGTCTCGCTGCCTCTCTCTTTTGCAGTCTTCTGCAACTAGACCATACTGTCTTTGTAAAGCATTCACTGCCTGATAAGTGTTTATAGTGCCAACTAATGCTTATGAACGTGTCATTTATATTGAGCACGTGTCTCTATTACGCACAAAACTCAGCTGGAGGCTATTTCAATCTTCCTCCTGACCTAGCAGTAATTCTCATGATAAAAACCAAATAAAGAATGGAATTTCTGTACCAATCTATTTGTCAGCCATAAATAGGCAATATATTAATCAAATTTTCAGAGGTGAATAGCAACATATTTCTGAATCCTGGTATCTCCAAAATATATGTAGATGTTTGCTTTGGAGTTCTCTGACAGGGAGAATGGGCACAAACTGGAACACAGGAAGTTCCGTCTGAACATGAGGAAAAACTTCTTCACTGTGAGGGTGACAGAGCCCTGGCACAGGCTGCCCAGGGAGGGTGTGGAGTCTCCTTCTCTGGAGGTATTCAGACCCCGCCTGGACGCAGCCCTGTGCAGCCTGCGCTGGGTGACCCTGCTCTGGCAGGGGGGTTGGACTAGATGATCTCCAGAGGTCCCTTCCAACCCCTACCGTTCTGTGATTCTGTGATTTCATTATGAATCAGTGCTTGATCTTGCAATCACTTTTTTCCTGGTATTATAGGGTGAGATGTCAAAGTGTATCTTGACAATAGATGAGAGGAACTGAATGTAGTGACGAAATATATCTGGCATTGAGAACTTCAGTATGTTGAAGAGTGATGTTTTATAGCATTACAGGCCTAATTGACTTTAACATCATTATTGAAAATGAGGACATAACAGCAGTATTGTTTTCCCTGCACCTGGGACTTAGAGGGAAACAGAGATGCAGGTTCAAGCATCTTTGGCTGTCCCCCGTAAGGCAGGGTAAGGCCGGGGGCTCTTTGCCTGCTGTAGTACCACCTGGAGCATGTGGGATAGGAAACAGGTGAGAGGAAGCGGGGTCAGCCAACAAGCTCAAGCCAACACCGTTGGTGAAATAATCTTTTGCCCCTAAAGGGAAATTACTTCCTTCTGTGAGGAAAAGAAGTTATTGTGAGTCTACTGTAGTTCCTCTCTCAGATTCCCCCAGGAGCAGGATGGCTTCATCTGTATGATTGGGAGATTAGCTCTGAAACAGGATCCTGAGTGTAGTTGGCCTTTACTTTCATGTATTTATTAATACTATTCTGTTTTACATGAAATTTGTTTTGTGTTGAATGATTTCACAACCTTGCAAGAAGAGACTATCCAATAACACTGGTCAAGCACCATCTTTAAAACAAATAGAAGTTTGTGAGTGACCTGAAATAAATGTAAAGTTCTTGCCTAGAAGAGATTTAACAACAGCTGTACAGCACTGAAGTTCAGACAAACAATGGAAAAGTGATGACATTTTAAAGTTGGTCTCAGTCCAAAGCACCCCTGTTTCACAAACTGATCTTCAGTTGTATTCTGTTACTAGTAATAGCAACAAAGCCCTGCGCTATGTTTGCACAGGGCATGAATTAGCAGAGAACTTGACCTTAACTGTTACATGTAGAAACAGAGAAGTTATGTTTACAAGAGCATTCTGTGTTTGCATCCCCTACTCGCATGTAGGGGAGTGGGGATAAATACCCAATGTCTCTTTAAGCTCTACTCTAACCAAGCTGTGATGCTTATCAATGTGATTTTGTGATAAAAAGTTGTGATTCCTCCATTACACACTTGAAATGCTAGTTGTAAACCTAGCCTAACCATTAAAAATCAAGAGCCAAGCAGTTAAGCAGTCTGAAATATATTTATTAAAAATAATATCAGATTTTTTTTAATGGCTCTCTACTTTTTCAGCATGTAAATTGAATTTTTGATTACCACAACAGCTAGAAGCATACCTTTTGTTCAGATGCTCTCCTGCAAATAGAAAAACAATAAAGAAATTTATATTTGTACAGTCAGACCTAAGAAACTGGAAACGGGAGGAGAGAAAATTTGAAATTTTAGGTCTAAAGCAAGATTTAAGTGCTAACCATTAAATTTAGCTTTTCTGTTCACCCTTCTCTCACAAAACCTGCTACTCTGTAGGGCGGAAGTCCCTATAGACTGGCTGTGATTTTCTGATCCCCAGGTAATTTGTTCCATTTTATAAATTGACATATATATACAAATATGGGAAAGAAAAGAGCAAAATAGCCTGTGCAAGGAGGTAGGAAGGCTGGGAAGAGCTGAAGATAAGATACATCCTTAGCGCTGTTGGTGAGAGAAGGGAAATTGTCACGCGGTGACTCCTGGCTGCTGCTGCCTGGGAAATGTGTGTCAACACCCCGCAGCGGCACAAGCTGCTGTGGGGAGGGGGATGCTGCACCTCTCTGTATCCGTGCTCCGCTTGGTGCTGTCGTCTGCGAGGTGCCATTGTCACAAACAGGAGTGCTCATAAGACGCTGTTGTCTGTATTGCCTTCTCCTCCCCCACCCAAACAAACAAAAAAAAAATCCCAGCTCTAGTATGTAGCAGTGAGATTTTTTTTTTTCCTGCTGCTATAGGATTTCAGGATGATCCAACAGTGTATTTACTGGATTTAAGAGGTGTCGTTTGAGGGGGAATTCCATTGCTGCCTCAAAACCAGCAGTTTACAGTATCCTGAGTTGACCCCTACTGAATGTATTATATCAGGTCTGAAACATTTTGTTGCAGGAGCACAGCAGCCTATTCCTTTCATAGGAATGGTTTCATCTATTGCTTGCCGTTAGCTTAATAACCTTTTGCTACTTGAACGGTCCTTTCTGCCAGATTATTTTTTCATAGCTTCCCCTGGGGTTTGGCCATGAGCTGAGTGTGTAAGAGACTACTAAACAAGAAGAAAAAACCTCCAGAGATCTTAGCTGAGCAACGCTATTTAAGTAATAAAAAGAATTGTGTTTGATGAGCCGATTACATAGAGCAAACGTTTAAAGGACAGAATGCCAAATATTTGTTTGTAAACCTAAGCCGTTATTAGCAGCACTGTTACGGTTATAAAAGAATATGATCCCTTTCTAAGCCTCACAGACTACCTGCATCCCTGTATTAAGTCAAAGCGCTGCTGGATGGGCTTTGTGAGTGTTGTAGGACTAATCCCTATGGTTCCTTGATTATGAGCATGTGCAGAGCAGCCGAAGGTACAGTCGTGCATGTAGAGCTAACACACAGAGACTTGCCTTGCAATGCCATGTTTGTGCATGTGTTCCTACAACTGAGAAGGATACAGAGAGCCTGCCTGCCTTACTGATTTATCTGATGTTTTCTTGTTTCTGTTTCAGCATTCAGGATAATTCCTTCAACACGACAGCTTTAGCAGAGTAAGTGAACACTTTAAAGATGTCCTTATTTTTAAATAAGAATGATGAGTTTAGTTACTGTAGAGAATAATTGTAAGTAGTATGTGAGAAGTCCCAAGCTATGTGTCATATATTTTGATTCAGTTTTCTGTAATCTAAGTGTATTATTGACTGTATGGGAAGGATTGCATGAAACAGCTGCCTTTACATGCTCTGTGACCATTTAGCAGTGAAATCCTTTTCTGGGAGAATGTATGTTTGATGCACATCACACATGTTTAAATGCATGATTTTCAGTGCAGGATAAATCTCCTGTGAAAATATTGCACATTTCTGGTACTGGTGATCTTGACAAACACAAGTATGTCAGTTTTCTAAGAACACATGGTCTGTACTTCCTGCAAGCATTATTAGAAAAAAAAAATTCCTTGCAAATATTTTGAAAAAAAGCCCCTATACATTATTTAGACAGGCCAAGTACCAAATAGGTCATTTCAATGTAATCAATTCCATAAACTCGTTAGAAGGCCTTTCATGTATATCATGATCATAAGGATTTATATGTTGATTTTTTTGTTGTTGTTGTTTTACGGAGACAACAGAACAGGACAAGGGAGAACATTAGAAAGTTAGAAAGGCAAAGGCTTTAGGAACTATTACAAATGAAATGGTCTTTGTTTTATTTCAGTCTAAACCACTTGAATTTTGGTGTTCTCTACATTATTATTTTGCATGCTTTTGATTGTTTCAAAAGCTTTTAGAGAAGATTCTTCAGCAGTAACGTGCCAAGCAGTTTCTCAGGAAGGAAATGATTTATGGATTTGTTTGTGTATTGGGTGAATTTTATACTGCTAAAATGCTCATAATTTAAAAACCCCTAGCTGGACAGTGAGCTGTTTGCTGAAGTGTTGTGGGGACAGGATACATTCTGAAAGCAGGCCAAGTTGTAATCATCTGAGCCATCCCTAAGTATTGTCAAAATCACTACAGGAAAAGTAACATTTCATAGGGATCCAAAAAATTTCTCTCTCTTATATTGCTTTGCTTTATTTGCTTACATTGCCTTGCTTTATTTAATATTTTAACTTAGTCACTCTTTTTGTGTGATTGTTGCAGATATGGAAAGATTTAACAGAAGCTAATAAATTATTAATTCATTTTTTATGATTTTCCTGTGTCCCCATTAGTTAAGTGATGAATTGTGGTCTGTAAAATTGTGTGATGCTTCTCCTTCACAGAAGAATAACCAGATTACAGATAGTACATTTTTCATGGTTTTTTCTTCTTCCCTTTTCTCTCTCCCTAAGTACACGCATTGTTTCCCGTAGAGATTCCCCTGGAGCGGCCCCTGTGCTGCCTCACCCTTGAGGTTTCTGAGACCTGAAGGTGATGGCCTGTCTCTGTGGTGCTTCATGTGACCATTAAGACAAGGGCCAGGATGGCATAAATGCTGAAGGCATAGTGCCAGCACTGCCCCTGGGGAAAGGGAGAGGGGTGCAGACAGTGCTGTGCTGTGCCCAGCTGAGAGGCAGCAGCATGGCAGAGCTGGGGCTGGGCCAGGTGTTGCCTGAAGGGTGAGTCTCCCTCATTTAAGCTGGTGTTGGTTTTGTTTCAGGGGCTTTAATTGTTAATCTTATGTTCCCAAACATAGGAGTAGAAACATGCTTTTAGAAAACAAAGCAAGCGAGCAATGACATCTGAAAAGCATTGTCCAAATGAACAAACTTGGTTTCCAGAGTTGACTTCCCTAAATCCTGTTTAGAGCCTCCCCCCAAAGCCTGTTTTTGAGAACTGCTGAGGATACACAATTCTTACTGATTTCAGCACTAGTTGTTTGTGCTGGCCATATCGGAAAATAGGTTACTTTTATTTAGCAGAATAAAGAGAGAGCTTGCCATGCAACTTTAGACATCCCCATTTGACAATTTCTGTCTTTACTTGTGGCAAAGGCAAAATCAGGGCTTCCTGAATGATATAAAATCAGTGATACAATACTTTCAGGAACATTTCTCCGGAGAAGGCATGTGCCTGGGGCTGCTAAGCTTTCAGCAAGCCATGCATGCGGCCTGGTTTAGAAGTTGTTCATGTGAACATCTTAAAGGTCAAGTCAGCAAAAGAGAGCAGTTTTCAAGTTGTACTGAAATGGCTCCTGTGGAAAGGTGAAAATGGAAGAAAGTTAAAGAGGCAGTACTATAAAGAGTCGGAGCAGCAGTCCATCTAGGCAGGGATCCTATCTCTGACCTCACTCTGGCCCATGCCATAAGATCAGTAATGGATGTACTTACTTTTAAGAGACATATCCATCAGTCAGTATTTAGATTAGGCACTGAAGGGAAAGGATTCACATCACTGGTTTTGTCAAAAGACATACTTCCTGCCCAATGTAAGCTTCAACCCATGTGGATTTATAACTTGAAGCTGTTCTGGCATATTCTCTGATGTTTTAGGGATGAGTGAGATGCTGCTACAGATTTTGGATTGGTGGGAGCTCTACTATGTGGCCACAAGCTTTCACAAAACTTATCAAACACTTGAATATCCCTCTATCCGTTAAATATAGCTAAAGTTGGACAATAAGATTTACAAGTTACTGGTGAGAGGAGAAGAGTGTGTGCATGTCTGTGTTGATATATGCAGACAAGTGGCATGAACACATAAGCTGCATTTCTTAAAGAAGCCAAGGTAAAAATGCTCTGTGCTTTAATGATGGATATTTGCATTATATCATGAATTCATCTTTTTGAAGGTCCTACTATGGTCTTAGCCTCAAGCACTGTCTTGTAGGAGTGAGTTTTCTTGGTTACTATTTATTCTTACGAGGAGAAAATTTCTATTAACAGTTTCAGAGTGTGTTGCTTCTGAACTTCCTCACAATCTTTTTATTACATGATGGACATGGTCTTCTCTGATTCGTTATTGCTTATTTTTCCTATCTACTGCTATCTGGTTATTCAAATACATTTTGTCATGCTCATTTATGTTGTTTGTAAGTTCTGTCTTGTTTTATGACTTTTATCAGTTGCTGAATGCTAAGTTAGGATCTCTGCTTCTCAAGATCACCTTATTACAGCCAGCTCAGGGAAAGCAACCCCCACGGCACTTCCCCAAGTTAAGGAGTATGACACATAGACTTGGCTGATGGACCTGTGTTCAGTCATTCATCGTCTCTTCAGAGAGTGTTCCCAGTCGACAAAATGGTCTTTCAGGACTGAAGGCTGTCAAGTGGTGACTGGTGAGAGAAGGGGGTGAGTGAAGCTGGTAGCAGAGCTGCTTCCTCCCACCTCCTCTTCCTGTGGCACATGCAGGAGGGAGAGTTTGTCCCTTGAGAGGTTCCCTGGCCTTTGTTGCGTGTGGCTTGGCCCACAGTGCACAGCACGCCTGGTGGCATCTTACCCTGCTCTCGTGTCTGTGCTGGGAGCTCTGTCCTTTTCCTTGCCATGTTTTTCTCCCTCTGAAATTTTCCATCGTGTTTTCCATCCAGGTTCCCGGTTCCTTTCGTACTGGGCTTCCTTCTTCATACCCCCAGTATGTCCTATCCTCACACCTTGCTGGTGTCAGAGGCCCATGAGGTAATTAGTGATAGACCAGAGGGGAAGGTGTGACTGACATCCGGAGGCAAAGGCAACTAGAGTTCTACTGTGAATTTATCCATTTTGTACATTAACCCCTGTCTTCCATCTGTCATCTCGCTTTGCCTTGTGGGGAGAACTGCACCCATTGCAGGAATTTTGTGTGATTAGGGGGAATCTGTAACTGTAGTTATACGTTGCAGTTGCGAGCAGCAAATGCTTTCATTCATATGCTGATGTATTCAGGAAGTGTAAACACTCGAGTGGCCCTTTAAATATTTTCTGCTGCAGTCTGGCTTTTGATAAAGATACTAGCAGAAGACTGGTGGGAAAGAGGAATATATTAAAAACCTTGCCATCAAATTGCAATGCAGAGCTATGAATTTATCACTTAATGTGCTCTGTCCTAAGTGGGACAGCTCTTCTGAAAATTTAACAAGTCAGCGGAAGTACAGGCTGCTTCCCCCATGATGAAGAGATTCCTCTGCCAGCAAACTTCAATTGATCCAGCCCTGCTTAGTGTCTGTGCCCTGTGAGTATGAACAGAGGGTGAGGAGAGGGCCCTGACTTTTCCCCAGAAATAGTACGTAGAAAGGGTGTATGCTATTTGTTAGGAGTGTATGCATATATATGTATGTTTATTTGAAGAAAGACTGCTCATAGGCTTTGCAATTATATCATTCTGCAAAGTTCAGCCATGCTGCACAATGTAATGTTCAACACTGAGTGGTTAGCATATTCATCCAGGTTTCTCTTTTGATTAGGCAGCCTTATGACAATTCTGTTGTTTTTAACTTAAGGGGATGTAATTGATGATGATTATTCAGATATCTTAAAAAATTCTGCTAGTTCACTTTTTAAGACTAACAATCACTTTGTAATTTAAGTTATTTGGGATTCTTTGCTGCACAAAGAATGACTGCTCTACTATAGTTAATACTTTTGTGAGTCTAGGAGAAAAACACCCTTAGCTAATTGTTTCAAATTTATTTTTTTTTTAAATATGAAGTATACTATAAGCAATTAAACCACAGAATTTCGTGTAATTTTCCTGTTATTTTTATGGTAACGTCTGAATTCTTTGTCATCATTATTTCCATCTGGCTGAAAATGATATACCAAATTGTGTACACTTCAGCATCTCAAATCCTCCTCTTCCTCTGAGATCTAGACTATCATGGAGCAGCTATGGCATTAATGACCCCAGCTAAGATGTGAGGAGGAGAAATGTGTTCATACTTTAAGCTGCACTGTCATGTTACTAAAAGCTAAATTTCTGCAGCTGGCAGAAAATCAGCAATTATTTTGTATCCATTTTCAAGGTGTGACGGGGATTCAGACTCTCTGCATGAAGATCAAGCAACCAGTTCCAGCCCCAGGTATTCTACTGCAAATTTTGTCTGAAATCCACTGGCAACAAATAAAACTGTCAGAGTGCTTCTGTTAAACTGTTAGAAACCTTTATTCTCAAGGGAATGCAGAGTTTCTGGGGTATTACCTGCTAAGGCTATTAGTATTTCTGGGAAATGCATATTTGTCTTGTATACTTATGTGTAAACAATATTAAGATTAATTACTGTTGTTATTATATAAGTAAATATATTATGGTCTGTGTTCTTAACTTCACATCATATTACTTTCGTTCAGATGCAACTCTGATGCTAATACATTGAATTTTACTGTACAGCAGCTGGTACAAAGTAGTAGTAAGTGGAGTTTTGCAACTGTGCAAGGATATGCTCATTGATGAGTGTCTCTGTAAAAAAAAAAAAACAACCTTGAAATTGTAATTTAACTGAACTATTCTTGAGGCATGTGTGTCTCATGGCTGTGTTAGTATATGTTGATTGCCAGACGATGCAATTTAACCTTTCAGAAAGATTTTTAAATCAGGTGACACCTTAAAATTAGAAACACTTCTGCACATTGTTGAAATGCCTATAGGATGTAAAGAACCCTACTCTGTAACTATAACAACTGCCTTGGAGCACGCTTGCAGAAGGCATGGGCAGCAATGGTGTTTAACTCCATAGGCACCCTGCGAGCATCCATCTGGATGCTGATGGGCCACAGATGGAAAGTGAGTTTGGCAGCTCAGAAGCCTTAGGAGAAAACATTGAATTAGCAAGTTATGCTTTCTAAAAAAATCTCAAGGAGTTTTAATTCAATAGTCCTTGACTCCCTCAGTTGTGGAAGTTTCACACCAGGAGAGAGGTCATCTCTCAGCTAACCATTAGGATCTTACCAGCTGAAGCTGACATCTGGAATTCCACCTGCAAACTAGGCAACAGCCAGGGATTTCGGAGCAGTAATGCCGATCTGCTCATCCTACCAACTAAGCAGGCAGGCTCGCATTCTGCATCGCAGTAGCTTTCTTAATGGTGCCAGGGAGACGCTCCCAGTGGAAGGCATTAGACCAGCCTAAGGTTGGATTGATTGGGTGTGGATAAGACTAGCAAGGTCGTCTTAGGACAGGTTGCACTCTGTAGGCTAGGTGGAGATGGAAAATACCTGTCCCAGATTCAGTGGTTAACTGAACATCTGTGAGCAACAGTGTCTGCTTAAACCACCAGATGTGCTGTTATACGGGAGGACCTTTTCTCCAAACTGGGAGCACATGCTACTTGTTCCTTCCACCCAAACACATCTCTGGCTGTTCAAACCCTGCTTTGTATGCCTACCTCCCTCACTTTGTCCAAAAGCCCTCAAAACCAGAGACTGTCAGAAGGGAAGTGTGACTGTAGGGAGGAATTATTGCATGTGACGACGTTTTTGTAAGATTATAACCTAGTGTGAATCATTGGATGGGGCAAGGTCTTCTGCATGAAAAAGGCAATTTCAGATTTTATTTGGGGAATATGAACTGTAGGGCTGAAGCCAAAGCATGCCTCTAAAAGTAGTCTTATTTAAATGGCTCCACAGTTGAACGTGTAATAATACTAACAGTAGTTTAGCTTGTGATTTAACAATAAACAGTAGCCTCTCAGATTCATTTTACTAACATATGCAGTGTTTGGTGTGCAGACTACTCAACTTGGTAAAATTAAAATGCCATGAATAGCTGAGAACTTGTTGCTGTTCTTCCTTCATAATGTTTTGACAGGTGTCTGAAGTCCTGCCTGATGCATTTCAATTTTATTTTCTTACAGAGATGATGATAACAAAGAAAATTATCCGGACAATGCTGCTGTCTTAGAGGAAAGGCAGCTGCCTTTGCAAGATACTCAGCAGCACAAGCAGCAGGCTGTAATTGACTACGCTCTAAAGCCTGAAATGGGCAACTTAAAGCTAAGAAAACCTAAGCCCATTGCAAAGCTAGAAAACGGAAAAAGCCATGAGGAAAGTCAGGTAAAGAACTAAACTTACCAAGGGTAGGTTTATGGCACGGTGTCTGAGCAAACATACCTTTTGAAATGGAAAGTGGGACTCCCTGGTAATCCATGATGTGACTGAGATCCCACAATAATCTACTCTGATTTTCAGGGACCTGGAGTCCTGGAACCCTCCTGTAATGACAGACAATTTATTTCAGCCAGGGAATTGCAGAGAGGGGTGTGTTCCAACTGCTATCAGAAGTGAGTGGAGAGCATAGCTGAAGATGTGCAAATACCTCTCTTTAGATTTTCTGTGACTGCTTGCACCAAATATAAAAATCTTGGTAGTTGCAGCACTTGATTAGACTTTTTCTGATTTGTTTATTTGACTGAGGATCTCTTGCACTGGTATTTTGGCTGCCAATAGAGAGATTTCGTACTTTCCCTTTATCTTACTTTCTGTTTTTTCTCATCTTTAAATAATAAATCTATTCCAATGCAGATTCCGGTACTGGTGCTCTTGCCCACAGGCTTCCCTGGGTTGAGCTGAGGGGAGCAGAACTGTAACCTTTCTAAAGGCTATAAAAGAAGACTAGAAATGAAGAAGCTTCTGCTGCTGTCTGTGGAGGTACACTGCTATGTAGACTCCAGAGTTACCACCTCCCAGCAGCTGCTGGAAGTGCCTCTGTTCTCCCCCCGTGCTTCCCAAGTCATGTTTCATGTGGAGTGTAAGGGACAGAGCTCTGGTCCAGGTTTAACCCCTCAGCTAGAAATATTCTCATAACCAAGATAGTCGATGTTAACATTGGTAGATTGTTGGCCTGCAGTAGGCACAAGGCCTGAG
The DNA here is from genome assembly GCA_009819775.1 of Phoenicopterus ruber ruber. Classification (NCBI taxonomy): domain Eukaryota; kingdom Metazoa; phylum Chordata; class Aves; order Phoenicopteriformes; family Phoenicopteridae; genus Phoenicopterus; species Phoenicopterus ruber. The sequence continues at coordinate 8,236,505 of CM020221.1, forward strand.
AGATGTCTGTATTTACATCTCTTCTTTGATGTATAATGTATTTGGCTACTTTCTGTCTCTCTTCTTGTTTGTGGATAGAAATGCTTTCTGAAGTGCTTTGAACCCATCGTAGACCACAAATGATTTTGGTTCATTTTTTTCAAATTTAGAATGATAATTCATCATTTTGGATGGCATGTCTTACCTTCTAAGTGAGGAATATCCTTTTGAATCCTAGAAGAAAAAGTAAAAGCAAATGGCATCCCAATGGTATTATCATAGTCTCTTTCAGAATATCAATGTCAACTCTTGCCCTAATCTTCTTGCATGTTTTTGCTGGAGTTCATGCCTGAGATGAAGTAATAACTGCTGAATTTTTTGTAACTCTGTTGCGTTACTAGGAAATGTTATTTACGCTGCAGGGAGATGAGGTGTACTTGTTTATTAGCAGATAAGAAAAATGATAGGAAATTTTGCCCTGTGAAGAGCAAGTGGAGGTGTATCGGGAAGAGGAGTCATGAAGAAGTCATAAACAGGGCAAGATCTCTCTCACAGATCATCTGTTGGTCTTTCAGCTACTTCCGAGTCTCCTGCCTGCCTGCTCCCTGTGTATGTCGTGCCTGATCTCTCACCCAGTGAAGGCTAACACGGCACACATTTGCTGCTCTATGCTATTTTACATGGCCTGAAGTGGTTAACTGAAAATGTTGATATTCTTTCATGGGAAACTTTTTGAGTATATAATTAGACTGCCATAAAATACCCGTGCAACTTAGATATGCAGCCTCTGGAAGGAAAAACAGTGTCAGGCAGATAATTGTCACATGACTCAAGGGCTTGAATTAGGAAAGACAAAAGTGATCCTGAGCCCCCACACTACCCATTGCTCCCATCTCTGGCATACTGGAAGAGGTAAGATGTGTAGGCACTATTTTATCTCACCTTTGATTTGATGGGAGTACTTGAGGGACGAGAGCTAGTGTAGAGCTTTGAGTGTAATATAAAACGTAAACACAAAGTAAACACCCCTCCATAACAGGAGCTCCCCTCATTCATAGAGGGAATTGTATCCTAGTACTGTGAAAGACTTTTCAGTGGATATCCTGTATCCACACTGAGTTCAGTGGTGCTTGCTGTAGAGGAAAGAGTTTGCCTCTTGGAATGGTTTGCAGAAGGAAGCTGTTTTGGAGAAAGCACCTACCAAGCCCTTCATTTCACATTCGTTCTCATTAGTAAGGATGTGCACGCTCCTTGACCCTGAGTGCTTGCCTTGCTGCATCTTCAGCTACCTCAAGGGCTTTTGTTCTTAAAAAAGTGAGCATCTAGCTCCTGGCTTTGTTAAAGGTGCCTATGAAAAACAAGGCTCTGCTTGCAGAAGAGGTCTGTGAAGGGTTTGTTTCTGTGCATGGGTTCTCATTGGGATCCTTGATGTGTTATGACCTCCCAAACCCTATTGCAGCTGTCTGTGTTAGCAGCCCTAGTTGTGAACTGGTAGCAACTGCTTCTCTCCATTTTGAAGCTGAAAGCAAAGTGCTGCTGTGTTGTTTCTAGTAGCTGTTGTTTATATGTATATGGCAGGCTGTTATTATCTGGAAAAGTGGGCCAGACTGACACTTTGCAACACTGTGCAACTGCATACACCTTCCTTTTGTGAAACACTTTGCCACCAAGCCACTCAATGAGATAAATGATATACTTACAAGCAGCTGATGTTAGGCTGACAAACAGCAATATCTGAGTACCTGCATTTGTGAAAGAAAAGCATGATGCACTGCACATGGTGATTAAACTGTTCATCCTCGTTTTCCTGAGTTTATTGATAGAGTGCTTTTTCAACAGTCTCCTCACTTACCCAACCTGACTTCTCTGTGGCATCAGAAAGAGACAGTGACAATATTTCAGTGACAGTATCTCTTTTAAAGGTGTTGCTCTGATAAGCCAAGGAAATGTTTGCTCCTCGCTCCTGTGTGTCATAAGCCCATGAGTTGTTTTTTTGGAAGATTGTCCCTTTAAAATCAGAATATTGGGAGATAAATAAGTTTGCTGACTGTGTTGGAAGGATTAAAGTCTGTTTGGATGGGAACCAGTTTTGTGTGCCTTTCTACTAGTGAGAATCCAGGGGATTTCCATTGTAGAAAGGTCACTGAGAGGGAACAGACCTCTGTGTTTAAGTAGAGGAAAGATGGCCAAATTGGGGATTTTGAGCTTCACAAGGCTCTCAGTCTGCTGAAGTGTGATTCCTGTGCCTCTAATTTTTTTTGAAATAAGTGTAGTACTGTGGTCATGTACCCTAGGTCTTGATGAAGAAAAGGTTATTAAATTTACAGTGATGATTAACAGGACCAAGTCTAATGAAAGTGCAGTACCAAGTGATTTCACTTAAGCACTTATTAGCTAATAAAATGTCACTAGAGTAAAGCTGCACCTTGGATATTGCATGCAGTTATTTCTTTGGGGGCAGGAGCTGGGTATGGGGGCAGATGTAACCTTTCCAAAGTATGGGAAGAGAGGCAGGCTGCAGGAATGTGATTGCACTGCTGTACTCCGGCTACTTGCTTTCATCTTTGCTATGGTTTCATGAGCTTCTTTAGCAATTCTGCAATGTTAATCTATAGAAAATCAAATTAATTAGGATTTATTTTACTTCAAGAGGTGAGGAAGCATATGCTCAGAACTTACTTCCAGGAGTCAGTGTGAGAACAGATGGTGAGGAATGGGAAGTCTGCTTCCCTTGCCTAATCCTTTCTCCTGTCACTCACCTCTGATGCACAGTCATGAATATAGGTTGTTAAATGAGTCATCCTCAAATTCCTTATTGATACTGAGACATACATATAAAATGACACTAAACATGCTAGCTAATTGGTAGAAACAGTAAAAGTTCAGTTTTAAAGTCATATAATCAAGGTAAATTACTATAAAAATGAAATGGTGGCTTGACAATCAATGCCTAGAGATGAGAATGCTGAAAACTGCTGTGTGAAAATTTGTATTTTCAGTATAAATTAAGTGGGAAAATTGCATGGATTTCAAAGAACTTCCAGTAACTTGACATTAAAATTGTGGTTTTAAATGAACTGGAATCAAAAAAACCAGAGCCAATGTTAACACACTAGCTACACAAGCACGTGAACGTGCCAGGCAGTCTGCAAGTTCCACTTCAGTTTTTAGATATATTCTGTTTATGTTTAAACCATACCTTCCATCATGGATTAAATCTGTTCAATTGACTGTCCATTAAATGTACCTGCTTATTGTCTTGTATGGACTGGCATTGTCAGGAGGAGCAGGAGGCACTTCTGCTCAGGACTTCAGTCCTGGCTGTTTTCCATATTGACACAGCACCATGAGGTATGCCAGGGCTGTGATTCCAAATGCTGGTACAATATTTGCATGGTGCTTGCATTTGAAGAGAGACAGAAGTGTTTGTGTCTTGGATAAAGCATATGAAAGATGCACGGCACTTTCTGGAATTCAAGAGCAGATTAAGCTGCTGTGTAAACAGAGCAAAGGTTTGTATGCCTGTACTGTAATTCAGATGCTCTGACAGAGATGGGTTATGACATACTGTGATTTTTTTAAGCAAAATAGATTTAAAAAAAATTTTAGCTTGTGAAACAGAAGCTGATTTATCTCAACATGTGATCCACGATGGTAATTTTTGGCTGCTTCCAAACCCATGTATTATTTTGTGTACAAAGCAAATATCATGGTAGTGATTATGCAGCACTGAGTCTTCTCAGCAATGCCTGGAGATTTCCTTCTTCACAGACTGCTTACCAGGTGCAAGCCTCATTGTAGAAGCTTCACTCTCCATAGTGAAGAAGAAACAAAAATACAATAAAAGACAGCACTATACTGTTGGATGCCTCTGACACTTCAGGAATGGATTTCAGTGCTCTTAAGAAATAGAGGTTCCATCAAGGATGTTTCCCTAGGGTTACTGTTTAACATCCTAGTGGCATAACTTATGAACAGCAGCAATAACAAAGAAAAGACTAAAAGAAAAAACAACCAAAACCCACCCAAATCCTCAAACATCAAGTCTGCAAGTGAGCGCTTATTACCAGCATATATTCTTGTCCTCAGCTTTGCCTTTCATCTAGCAGAAAGCATCTTGAATTACTGTGTTCTCTCTGCTGATATTGGAGAGGGTATTTGTTGTGGAAGAGGCTTCTGCTGGAGCAATTTTACCACTTCAATGCTAGTTTGGTTTTGCACCTTAATTGGACTGACTTTCTTTGACTGATTAACTTAAATAGTACAACACTGAGAAGGCTTCAGCCGTAAGATATGCTTGCTTAACTTGAAATGTGCCTGTTTCACACATAGCACTCAAAGTTTTCTTTTTACCTGTATTAACAGCTTTTGTGGTTAACTTCTGAAGCTAAGCCCATCTAAGCATAAACGTTGAGACTGTTGCAAGAACTGTAGAAAAGGTCTTCAGCTGGTATAAGTCAATGGCTGTTGCCTCTCTCAGTATTTTATTGTGTCCTGAAACTCCATACTGTTGTATGATGGCATAAAAAGCTAGGATTCAAGTCCTGACAAGAAATCTCCCTAATGATGCTACTACAGTCGTAAGAAAGTCATCTCCTGAACTCCAGTGTCCCGACCTCTTCCTTCTATCCCCCCAGTCTACATCCCTCAGATTTACAAATAATACAAATTCCCAGCTTCAGTTCCAGAGGTTTTCCTGAGATCTGATTTGTAGTCTTCCTATGTGTCTCTGTTATTAAACCTCTTAGAGTATTTTCAGTATGCATCACAGTGATGATGCAGAATTCTTTCTTCCAGCTTTGCTATTGCCAGTATAGAAGTTACACTTTTTAGAGAATATAGTGTTACTCTTTCTACTTTCTGTCATGTCCAATACCTAGCAAAATGTCACCCAGTCCTTACAAGACATTCTAAGCACAAATGAGGAAGATGCCTGTTCTACCTGGAGACCATCAAACCACTGAAGATTTCTGGGCAAATAAAATAAACTGAACTGGTTCAATCCACTTCTACCTTGAACTTTAATGAAAATGTTGCGTTGACCTGTTTAGTCCCCAAGAGCATATGATGGCGCTAAGGGATATGATTTAGTGGTGGACTTGGTAGTGATAGGTTAACGGCTGGACTTGATGATCTTGGAGGTCTCTTCCAACCAAAACGATTCTATGATTCTATGATCATTATTACATAACTTGGAGAAAATAATGTTAAGATGGTAATGGAAAAACTAGAACAGCCGTGAAAAACTGCTGTCCATTTGTAACCTGAATTGTTATTACCATTTTTGGATAAAATATCATTCATTCGATGCTAAAATATATTAGATGGACATGTGGAGAGGGGGAGACATCTGTCCTAGAAGGCTCTGAAGGAGACAAAGGGTAATAAAAGTGAGAGTAACGCTAGTCAGTTGAGTAAAGCTTTCACTCCTTTTACCCTGACATCACCAGAGCTTCGTAACATCTAGTCTGAAAAAAGATAGCCTCTGGTTTGGAGGCCTGCTTTGGAAATTTGCCCCTTGTGGGTAGTAAGTATGGTTGAAAAGCTCGATTAACTTCTGCTGAGTCAGTTCTACTGCAGTGGCTGATACCAAAGCAAACTAATTTAATGTTAGCATAGGTCTCTTCAACTGGCAGGGAGGGTACTTTCTGCCCCAGGGCAGGTCTACACTTCATAAATGCAGCGTGGACATCCCCACGGACAGACTCTTATTTAAGTGAACTGCGTTTGCTTTTGTCAGTCAAAATTCTTCTGACGATGCCCAAGTAATAAAAATATTACTGACATGTGAGTAAATAATTTCAAATAAAATGTGAATGTGTATATATAAGCAAAAAAATATTGAACTCTATGTATAGCACCTCTTAGCTTAGAAGCTGACATCTGTTATCTAACTAATAAACAGAAAATGAGGTACAGTCTGCTTTGGTTTCAAAAAATGTTTTACAGTGAAAGAAGATACTACTTTGTTTAGAACCTTTTCTAGTCTGTATTTTCCAGTTGTTTCCAGATTTTTACCAAAAAATAACAAAGATCCACAATCAGCATCCGCTCTCATGGAGCTCGCTCTTTCTTAAAGCAAAATATTCAGCTAAGCCTGATCTGTACTGACAGGGCATTCAGCATTTTTTTTTTGCTTTGTGCAGGAGCTGGAAAGCGCATTGCCAGGCCTCTCAGAGTGGCAGGGGAAGGCTGGATCCTCAGCTAATGACTATGCACAGAACGTGGCTTTCAGATGCCAGGAAGCAGTTGTGAGATTTCAACCAAGGTAAGCCTTGGGATAAGACAGTGCGTTTCACTTCTGATTAACTGTAGGAAAGGCTAATTCATTTGCTGCCTTTTGTATAAAATATTCAGACTCCTGGCTCCCATTGGCAGTTGTATTCTGTATTTATATGCCTAGAACTGTTTGGAGCAAGTGAAAGGGATGAAGATAAGAATGCAAATTTCATCATTCTTTAAACCCCTTACATTTCAAGCAGGAAGAACATCCTCAGTTCAGAAACTTCAATTCCTCTGTGCCAAGTTTCAAAAATATCTTGGCACTCCTTTTCTTTTTACCCCAGTGCTGACTTGCCTCACTCTTTCTCAGAGCTGTATTCTCACTGAGAAACGGGAGTGGGAACCTGCACATCTGATTCTAGCATGGGTATGCATTTATGTATAGTTTAGACCCCAGGTGCTGTGGCAACTGTGCTTGTTCCAACACTGTGAAGGGTACAGGGTGTTCAGATCAGGCATTAGCCGAGTCTTGATGGCAGATAACTCAGCTGATGATGAAGTAAGTCAGCTCTGGTAACTATTGGAAGTCACAGTTCCTCCTCTGATCCTTCATGTCTGTGCTGCTCCTCTGATCCTTCATGGCTGTGCAAAAGGCTAAAAATGGGGTTTCAACTTGCCCAACTGACCCAATCTACGAGTGAGGGTGTGTCCTAAGGATACGATTTAGCTCCTACTGGCAGGGTTGAACTGTGTAAACAAGATGATGCTCTTCACAGCCATCAGTTTTTGGGGCACTACTTTACAAATTTCCCATGCGCAGGTGCTGGTTTGGCCCTGCTTTGCTGTGCACGTAGAGTTTCAGGTAGGTGAGCCAGGTCTCTGCTCTTTGTTCTCTATCTCGAGGTGCATGGTGGCCTTGGTGCTGTGTGGCAGAGGCTCTGGCTCTCTTTGGAGGGACCGGAGCAGCAGCTGTACATCCCCGGGATGCTCAGTGCATCAGGGTGCAGCTAGTAGACATACAGAGCTCATTGCCTCCAGGGTCTGTTTCAAGTCAGGACTAGGTTAGTAGTGACAGTTGCCATCCAATGGCAGTTTGGTGCTTTATGTGAAATGAACTGGTTGCCTTCACCACAGCTTTTAGTAGGCAACATTGTAAATGATATTAATTTGTGCTCTCAAAGGAAGCTTTAGCAGAATGACCAAGCATTTAATTAGCTTTCACAGAGAACTGCTTTCACCCTCCAATGCTTGTATGTGCAATTGAGATCCTGCATCTCAGAGTGTTTCTAATTAGCCCCAGCCTAGGAAGCCTGCCTTCTCTTTTTCTGGCTTTCTTTATGCTAGGAAAAAAATCACATGGATTTCTTGTAAAGAGGAGCATAGTGATTTTGGTATCAGAGAGTTAGACCTACCTAGTGGCTCTGCTGGTAGGAGGGTACATAATGAAATAACATTGGTTAATTTTGATTGATGAAAGGAACACGATGAAGAACCATGGACTTTAAAGATAAGAACCCGAGTAGAGTGCATGAATAAAACAGCAACCACAGCAAAGTTCCCCTGGCCACTTCAACAGTTGGCCTTTTTAGTTTGCCTGGTACTAAACTGTTGTTCACTATGCTATTTATTCCTGCTTAACACCAGGGTAGCTCCTTAGGAAGCCTGCTATCCACAAGTGCTAAACCTGTTAAATAATGGTGCCTGGATTTACCATGGTAACAGCTGTGAAAGCATAGTTGATCAAATCTCAACTCTGGCCATATCTTAGTTTGATTATATTACAACAAAACGGAGGCGACTTTGCTTTCAAATAAGGAACTTCAAACATGGAGTAAACAAGCATTAATGCATGGTCCCTGGCCTCACACACACACTTTATTTACTTTAACTGTCTTAACTGTCCTTGAAAAAAATAATCCCACCACCCAGCTGGGGCAGGGGCTTCGAATTACATATGCTGAAGTTACCGCTTTCAGTTTGAGGGTCACTGTGTCTGGTGACTCCTCTTCAGGGTCACCAGCAGCTTGCCCCATCCCTCTGCTGTCAATCAGCTTTGACAGGGCCAGAGCAATTATGTGCCCATGTCTCAGCTCATGGAGAGTGCTGGCTGCTGCATCAGAATCACAGAACTGGCTCGTGCCACAGGCTGTGAAACATAGCTGCCAGGGTATGACGTCTTGCCTTGTTTTCTGCCTTCTCTGCTCTGGGCCATGGCAAAGGTTAAGTATTCAGTCTTGGCAGGAGGCAACAATCATAGCTAGATTTTGACAGGACACATCTGCTAGTCCCACAAAACTTGAGTTTCACTATCTTCCACTCTGTTTTTGCTAGGTTACTGGTAAAATTAGCAATGCTTTGGAACACTACATCTGCCTAGGATCCTTAACTCATAGACCAAAAGCTTTCTGGTCTTTCAGAGAAGAGAAGGCCACACTGCTGCAGGGGTGCCACTGGGCAGGCTCCTCTGTCTATCGGATGTGTGTGTGTAGGACAGGAGAAGAAGGATTTATTTCTGTCTCATACTAAGAAGCAAGGTTGATTATTTCTAGTGCAGCTTGTTGTTCCTTCTGCTTTAATTTAGTTTCTGCAGACTGCTGTAGCTCTGTCGTTAGTCTCATTGGAGTTTAAAGGTCTAAATACCTCTGAACTGTACAGAGTTGTTTTAAAAATCGGTTCTAGTGAGTGTGGGGCAGCTAAAACCAGGATAGTTTTAATCTGTCTAAATATGGATTAAAAACTACTGAGATATGAAAAACTTTTCAGTACAGTCCCTGTTAAGCAGAGCAATCTAAATTCATGGTAACCTAACAAGGGATGTTCATAAACAGATACGTGACAGAGAACAACAGAATAAGCAATATAAGAGAAACAATGTACAGAACTATATCTCATAAGTGTATGTGTTGATTGGTTTGGGGGGGGATACTTTCATTTTATGATAACCACTGCAACAGTGAAGGAAAAGTTTTAGTGGGATTTGAGGGAAATGGGAGAATAGACTTGGTGAAGAGGTTCACAGTCAGAAGGATGAGAGAATACTGTCTTGTTCTTGGCTAAGCTACACCTGACCTGTGAATCAGGGATTTTAATTTCAGGAGGTGTTTATCATGCATGATTTATGAACATTAGCATCAATTTAGAATATGAAATGCCATCTGCATGGAAGGAAACCTTTACATTTTATTAAAAGAACATGAATTTCTAGTACTATTGCTAGTGATTACATTGAATACTGCTCTAGTCATTGTGTGTAGTTGAGTTTGGATAAGAGTGTAATATAATCTGCACCTTTGGGAGATAAAAGTTATATGCAGGCCCCAGGAACAAATGTTACAATAAAGAGATTTTTTTTTTTTTAACAGAGAATAGGAAAGTCGGTATGGAACAATACATGTGATTACAAAAAGCTGCTCTTACTGATTGCCTTCTCAAAGGCAATCAGCAAAACTGATGTGGATTGCAGAGCTGTGTAGGCTGTTACCTGAATAGAGGATGGTATTTTCTTCAGATGCCTGTTACACAGAGAGAGGGCTGAAACGTGGGACTCCTGGGTGGTGGGAATGTCAGTGTTTCAGCGAAGGTTGCATTCCAACTCAGTGCGGGAACTACAGTTCGGGATTTTTTTAAGTTTTCTGCCAAAGAAAAATTCCTGAAAGTTCCCCCTTGTCCCCATTCTCCAAATAAAATGAGAGTGGAGTGGTTTCATTTAGCAGGACGCAGCTGATCCCTGGCTTGCAGAAGCTGTAGGGTGGCAGTTGCTGTCAGACCTATGACTGGTCTCCAGGAAAACTGCAAATGCTGGAAGTCCTGGGCTGCCCTGGATCTTGGGCTCAGCCAGCGTCTCCCAGGGTTTCTGTGCTTCCCATGAAGGAGACCAAGCTCTAGTGAGGCTTTCAGTATTTAAGTTTTCAAGGCAAGTAGCTTTTGAGAGTGCAGTTCAGGTGGGGACTCTTGTAGTTTCCATGCTTTCTGCTGAACAGCTACAACTCAGGGATGCGTGGGAGAGCGCAGGGAAGCTGCAGAAGTGCTGATGTCCCCATGCCATATGGCGTACCCATGCGGGTGAGGCAGAGCTTGTGAGGCTGCGATCCCGCACAGGCGGCCAGGTGAGCAGGGAGCAAACTTGGCCAGATTCTGTCCGAGTCCTGCCTCAGACCTGGCGAAAATTCATCACGACCAGTACGTGCCTGCGAATAGCTCTCTGTCAGCAAATCAGGATTTGCTGATGAAACATTGCTGGGAAATGATTGACCAGTTCCTAAGAACAGTTTCTTCAGGAATCTTGATATTAAAATATTGGTGTTTATGGTTCCAATGATACTTCTTGTATCAAGGCATGGAAAGTCCCTGAGCAAGCTCTTGGGTTGCAATACACTTAAAGGAAAAAAAAACAAAAGAAAGAAAAAAGGCGGGGTGGGGAGAGGACAGAGAGGCAAAAAAAATACAGCATCTTACTGTAGCCCAAATAAGGACTGTGCCTGGTGAGTACGAGAGACGCTCATAATAAGAAAAACAAGTGCGGTCGTCCACAGCCAGCCTTTACGTAACCGCTGTGATTGATGAGACAGGCACAGCTACAGTGGCTCTCTGTCTGGCTGCTTATTCCAGCATTCAGGGACTGCCCAGGGAGTAGCCTCAGATGTATCCACACAGCCTTGGGCCCTTAATAGTGGTGTTTCTTTCACTGCAAGTGTGCACTTTATGTTCATCCAAAAGCTGGTTGCAGTTCTGTGTTGCTTTGTAAGGATTCATAGGCATGCTTTTGAAACATTCACGTGCAGCCCTGTATTAAGGTGGTGACTGTATTTGAATTTCGTAATGCTTTTTGCCATTTGTGGAGGTCTCAGAAAGGACCTTTTTGTTTTCCTGGCACTGAAGTGTGCTGGTTGTGGGGTCTGCCTTTCTGTGTGAACTCGTGTGATGTAACCTCTGGGTAGGCTGAATCAGTCCTCTGGTGCGGTACTGAGACCTGCCTTTCTGAGCTGTTAACCTGGTAGGCTGCTCTCATGGTGGGAAGGGTAAAACTGATTGCTAGACTGGAGACAGGGAAGGAGTATTGGGCCAGGATAGACTGAAAATCAATCTGGAAAAGGGGTTTCATCCCGCAGCACAGTGTGTGGTTTGCTTGCCAGGATTTATCCTGGCATCACGAATGCATTAATTGGCCCAAGACACTGAGCACGTGTGGCATTGTGGTGCATAAACACGTAAATCTCCTGAGGATGGGGTTAGTGTAATCCAGGGTTGGACTGGATTGAGACTTGCAAATTACAGAATGTAATGCTCTTTTCTGGGTTTAGTCTGGGAAGTAAGGAGTGAATTTGCTTACATTAGCTTTAAACATTTTTCCTAGTTTTTAAAATTATGTGGTTTTATTGGAATTTTATGCGAGTTTAGAAGTGATATCATGCATAATTCAATAATTCACATGTTCTGGTCTGTTTTTTAAACAGCTCACTGCTCATGCAAATTGATCTTCCCCTTGGAGTCTGGTAGGAGCTCTGTTATGATAATTAGTATTTAGGGGGTTTTTTTGGTTATGTCCACAAGCTTCAAATGTACGTGTTACTGGATTGAATCTTTGTCATCTGTGCCATGGCAGAACAGGAGAATTCTGCCAAAGCCCGAGTTGCCAGTCTCTAGGGAGGGTGAGAGATCAGGCCTTTCATATTTTATGAAGAATGATATAACATATATTTGAGTAGTAGCCACTGAGAGAATTCCATTTTCATTATTTTACATGACGTAAATTATACAAAATAAGGGTTGCCTGCAATTGTTCAAAATTTCAGCTAAGGCTGAAAATAATTTTAATGTACTCAGCACAGATGGAAAATTAGGGCTTGTTCCTGCTGCTTTTGAAGTTAATGGATATTTTGTGATTGACTTTTAATGAGAGTAAGATCCAACCCATAGTTATTAAATTGTAAGGCCTTTGTTGCCTGGTGACAATCAGATAACCTGCATTTGCCTAGCAGAGCAGTTAGTCTTGGTGAAGACAAAAAAACACACCCCAAAACTCTCTGTAATAGAGTAAGATCAGCTCAGCATACATATATGACTGTTAATGTAAATGGTTTTCACACAAAAATGGTTACTCCCCTTAATGATTTCAGTATATCCAGAATCCAAAGAATGCAAAACTAAGAGCATCTTACTGTAGTATTTTTAGTGGAAGAACAAACAGTAAAACACAAGACTTCTGCATCCCTAAAACAACAGACAAGAACATCATCCTGAATGAGAGAGAGGTGGTACTTCAGGGGTGCTGTAAACTTTTTACTCTCCAGAGTGCAAGACTCATGAGTGATACAGCTGTGAATTATGTAGAACTTCGTATAGCACCTGTAAGAACTGCTGCTAGCGTTTAGTTTTGTGTTGGTATTTTTTTGTTTAGGTAGAGTTCACATTTGCTGTGTTACACACCCTGAAAGGAGTCATCCAAATATGAGAAGTGTACAAATCGGACACGTGTCCTTTTCTTCCTTTCCTTTATGTCTAGCTCTAGTTCAATGCAATAAATCACTCTAAATATTTTTTCTTCATTAGTGAATTAATTCTTCAGCTGTTTGTAGCCTTTCAAGTCTTTCCTTACATGTTATTAAACCAAATTATAAATATTTCACTCTTTCCTATTAAATTAGTCCTCTTGCTCTCCCCATGCTTTTTCTCAGTTTTCTTTAACTCTCTTCTGCTGCCTCATGCTGTCCTCTCTGCTGCCTAAAAGCTAGAGATTGGTTGTTACGCATTAACCTTTTTGATGCTGTAATTCCATTTTCCTTCTTTTCTCTTCACATTATGGAGACATTTGCTATTTGTTTTCAGGTGAGCTGGCGGAAAGAATATATATGTGGAGAGCTACATAGAGATGTAGATAGGTGCTTGTACAACAGTCAGCCGAGGCACCGTGCCGCTTAAGTATCTCCAGAAATCACTCACTTCTGACGATGTACCTGTGTACCTTGAGGGAGGTGCAGGCTGGCCAGCCTGGGAGACCTCCCATGCTGGGGCTACATGTACCACCACCAAAATGACTCATTTTTGTTCCTATGCAAATTGCACACCTTGGATCCTGTTCGGAGGCAAGTGGTTGTTCACCCTGGTGTAGGTATCTAGCATGTCTATTTTGGTAAGGAAAGTGGCATATCCATCATTTCAGTCTTTAAATGCCTCATAAATCTATGAAGAACTACAACAAAGGCCTGCACATCTGTCTGTACTGTTTTTGAGGTCTCGAGAGACTTTTAAAACTATTTGGTTTTGCTGGGATGACTCTGAGCACAATATGCATTATTTTGTCCAAAGGAATCTGGGTTTTGTGTTAGTTTTGATCATGTCTGTGAGTGAGTCTCACAGGGGCCAGCAAACATTGCCACCTTTTCAGCAATGAGAAATCTCACTCTCTGAGACAGCAATAGTTTTCTTGCTTCAGCTGAGTTGCGAGTCAGCTTGTGATACACCCATGCCAGGCTTTGAAGTTGAGTGTGGAAAGCCTCTGTTTGCTTTGGGGAAGGACAGAGCTGTGGGATGAGGCTATTCAGGTTGCTCATCTAATCTATGTGAGGTTTTTGTGAGGCTTCAGTTTCATTGCTTGGTAGAGTGAATTTGTAAGCTGGTAGGTGTGTGGAGCCCTAGGCCACAACCACTTCTGCCTGAATGGGGCGCAGTTGTCTCATTAGCCATAGTCAGAGGGAAGAGATTTTCCCCTTGGCAGTCCAGGACCTTCCTTTCCTATTTCCTTTCCTATTTCCGTGTGGAGAAGCAGTGATACACTGAGGGAAACCCAAAGGTATGGACGTAGTTGATGGCTGCAAAGTGACACTTGTTAGGAAATGTGGAAATCTCTCTTACTCAAAGGATTTCCAGCTCCTCATGAGAGTCCCTTGGGTCTTTGTGAAATTTGCAAAACAGAACTTAAGCAGAAATTTAAGATTGGGAGCTTGAAATACCATCAGGTTTAAATATGGAAAGATTTATCCTTTATGGCTCTGATACAGGAAAACTCTTGTTCCTGACTTAAAGCATGTGGGACAAATTGTGCTTAGATTTAAACATATGTTTGAGCTTTTTCTTGGCTTTAACCCTATTAGCTCACCAAGATACTGAGAGATAATCATGGTTCTGTAGGACTCTTTGTGTGACAGAGTGAGCCCGGATTTTAATGTCATAGTTTCCAGGACCTCATTCACAGTTTAAATAGATTATTTAGGATTCGAGTAAAATCACTGTTGTTTTGAATGAGGTATAAAATACAGATCTAACTTTCATAGAAATGTTATTTTTTTAATAAAACAACTTTATCCCATAACTTGTAATTTATCTACAGAAATGATGAAAAGTTTGAAATATTTGCAGCAATCTATTGAGTGAAAATTCTTGTTTTGTTTTGTAGAATAGATCAGAACACATGCATTTCACCAAAAGAAGCAACTGAGCAATTTAACAGCTTAAATGAGGTAAGCTTAACCAAAAGTTGAAATATGATGTTACAAATTTTGAATTAGATGCTTGGTTTTTGTTAATTCTAAGGTCTTGGAATAATGTAATCACTTGAGAATCTTAGGTTAGCTTTTTAATGAATCATTCTAGTCATGTGTTTGGAGAGAAGCTTAAAAATATGATACGAGACTGCTAGAATAGTTTAAAAGCCAGAAGCAAGAGATTTTTAAAATATTTTAAGCCAACTTTGTGCTGCTCTCTGCGCTCAGAAAAGAATTAAACATTCAATATTGACTGAGTGAAATGCCTTCTTTTAAGAACATTTGATTTTTCCTCATATTACAGCTCAAATGTGTTCAGCTATCAATTATGTTTTGTTTAAAAATAAGGAGTTCTCAAGGTTGCTACATCCTGCGTAAATAAACTATGAACAGTACAATGTAGTCTAAAAGGTACTCTTGTTGTAAGATGGGAGGAGGGGAGGGTTGGGGTGAAGACAGGAAGCAAGGAGAGCCAAGTAGCACCTGTGACACTTGAAACCAGAGCTGTTTTCTCAGGGATTATGGCAGGAGGATGCTGTGAGAGGAGAGCACAAAGCAGCTGTTTGTGTGACCATGTCAAACAATGGATGAGCCCGGGCTAGATTCTTACAATCAGCAATAGACTGGCAGCCAAACACAAGCTTTGCAATTATTCAAAGTGGGAAACCTTGTAAAGCATCTCCCACAAACAAGGGTATCTGCCTACTAGCATAGAGTAAGCTTACATACTGCAAGGGCAGTGAACAATACTGGACTTAAACAAAGAGCAGGCAATATTTTTAAGTGTAGACCAAGACAACAGAACAACAGAAGCAGGGAGGGGGGGAAGAGCTGGGGGGAAGGGAAGCCCATTCCTGTCAAACCATGGAAAAACCAGCTTTGTTTCCATAATGAGCCAGAGACCATCTATGGCTATTAATAGGTGCCTGACTTTCATTAGGGGAAAACCACAATGTGTCTTTTTAAAGGAATTCAGACTTAATCTTCTCCTTACAATGAATTATTTCGTGTGCATTTGTGTCCTTGTTGTGCAGCTCACTATTGAAAATCTCAGTGCTAACTAGTGAGGCACATTCCGTGACTGATATAAGGGAATATACTCAGCCTCTGTCGAGCCGATTAAGGCCCTGGGAGAAATAATCATTATTTCTTTTGAGAGGCCCCATTGCAAATAATCACCAAAGCTTCCACTTAAAAGCTTCCATTTAAAATTCTTGCAAAAGATTCCTTAAAGGTTAAGATAAAATATTATAATAAATAAAATCAGTGTAAGATATTAAAACAGATAATTAGATCACAAATTAAAATAAATTGCTAATAATTTATGGGGAGTGAACAAGGGTGCTTTGGTGCTTTCTGGTGCTTTCTTTTGCAAAATCTTAGATTGCATTGTGTCTCAGGTCTACTGCAAACCCAAATGGACATGTGTCATAAGAAAATAAATTCCCTTCTTGGATTAGAGAAAGTGGTGTCTCTCCTCACCGCTCACCCGTGGCATTGTACAGACCCAGGGCATATCTTGTTCTATCTTATTGTTGCTTGTTTGTTCCCCACAAAGGAAGGTCTGAATTGAAAATGTCATACGCCTCAAGACACAAATATTGCCATAACAGATACCGCAGAGATCTATTTATGTTCACATAAAATATACCTATTTTATTTTAACCTGAACTCTCAGATTAAAAAGCAAGGGAGATGCTTTTATACGTCACTGTTCTAATGTGACATATAAAAGCATTCATTTCCTTAGAGTGAGGAAATTGAACAGCTTGATATTTGCTCAGTTTCTTTTCTATATGAATCTTTTCAAAGGCCATTAAATACTGAAAGCTTGGATTATTCTCCTTCTCTGCCCCAGCTGATTTCATAAATCCAGTACATCCATCAATAAACTGGATATAACAGAATAGCTGCCTGGAGGGGCAGGAGCAGGCCCGGGGGCAGGGTGCAGGCATCCTTAATATTCAGAAACACCGTCTGCAGGGCAGGGTGGTTTCAGTTTATGCAGAAAGCACCAAGTCTGGGCTTTGCTTCTCCTCCCCTCTGCCTGTCAGCCTCCAGGCTGAGACCAGGCAGGGTCCGTGGGTGGGGCAGACCTATTCCCTTTCCCTCTTCCCTCAGTTCTTAAATTTACCAGACCTTAGGATGTCCACAAGGATGAAACAAAGAATGCTGATGATAGTAATGCTTTTTAAGGGAAAAAAGCATTACAATGGCCGTCGTTAGCTATCTGCTGTCTCTGCGGATATGCTGTGAGCACTGATCGATTAGCACATTTGGCAGTGCTGTAGCTCTTGGTGCAGTAAGGGAGAGTGCGGGGCTACAAGGCTCTGTGTGACTTATTGTCTCCCGTCAGGCTACGGCCCCCTGGACATGCCGACCAACACGTCACGTGGCGCTGATCCTGTAGGGCCCCATGCAGGGACCTCCAGCTGGAGAGGGAGTTACTGGTGGCACCCACCGAGAAAAAGTTTATAAGCTATTTCAGAGGACTCCTACTCATTGCCACAGCATTTTGGTGATAAATTGGGAGTATTTGTTCATTCAGTGCCCCATTCTCCAGAGGGATTTAGCTGTGTGAGTGTAGATGTGTGGTATTTATCTCTAGATGTAAGAGGTTATCTATCATCTCAATAATTCCTTGCCCTAAGGCCTCAACTCTTGATTTTCAATAATCACTGGATAGAAAGAGAGATGGTCGGTGGGGTGACTGACTATAAGTCCATACGCTTACTTGTTCATAAAGACGGTTTCTCTACTACAGGCTGAGCTCTGCAAATGGCAATCCTTTTGTACTGTGTTTTCGCCAGCAGGCAAGAGTATGATACTTTAATGACTGTGTTTTCTTAAAGCATTAGCAAAAATTACAAATAGGAGTAGCAAAAATTACAGATAGGAGAGAAATACCACACTGTCTCCGTTTCTGTTTTCCTCGGACTTCCTGTAAATGTCTACTTTTCCATTATCTTTGATGGTGAATAATGCAGGATGTTTTTTCTTCTTCTAGTGAAATTGGCATAGCTCAAGTTCTTTGAATTGTCAGTTACTTCAAGAGGACATAAGAAGAGATAAGAAGCCTTTGTCCAAGACAATTATGATTGCTTCTTTTTCAGACTTGCAAAATACTATTCTTAAGAGGCAGCAATATGGCTATTTTTCCAAAGAAACTTAAGGATCCATTTTAAATATTAATATGTCCTTTCATTTGCATTAGCATGGATCAGGAATTACTGCATCAGAAACACTGGTGTTAGGCACCAGCGTAAAGCTGGAATGAGCATCAATCTGAAGTATTTGAACTGAGATCTTTAGCTGATATAATATGCCATAGCTTAAATTACTTCAGTGATACCAGTTTCCCATATAAGAGCTTATTAAAATTCATGATGGTACCCACCATGACCTAACATTTCCCTCTCTATGTATTTTAGCTGTTTGTATTTGCTTCTAATATGTTTTCCAACTTCTTTTAAATGGCCAAGAGCAGAGATGGCCCAGTTGGGCCCTAGGGGCTGGTCTGGACCATGAGAGATTTTTAAGTAGCATGTGCGCAGGCTGGTTCATCTCCAGATGAGATGTATTGCTGAGCGTGTGCAGCGCAGAAGAGCACACATCCCCACTACTGTGGCAGGACACCTGCAGTCACATCAGGGCTGTACCCGTACTGGAAAGTATTGGAGAATTAGGGGGAAGCTGGAAGTAGTCAGTAAGATTTCAAATGAACTTGGGAGGTTTGAGAAGATGAAGACAGGACTCAGACTTTATTTTTTTCTCTCTTGCCTGCCTTTTGCCGGCAGTTGGTAGCAAGTTGGCCTGCCCCCAGCGAGCCCAAAGATAGAAGACCCACTGCCAGTTGCTGATATATGGCTGTGTCCCCTCCCAGAGCACCTTCCTGCTCTGCTTGGGCTGCAGTTGCAGAAACAGGAGGCCGCACTGCACCTACCACAGAGCGGGACGTCCGAGGCTGGCAGGATCCAGCTCGGCTGCTCTGGTACTGCTGGTGCTTCAAGCAGCCCTCTGAGAGTGGCAGGACAGGACAGGCGGCAGGGCATGCCGCAGGGTCATCCCTACCATTTACTAGGACACTCCTGTGGCCCATGAGTTGGTGACCCTGGGCAGCTTTGTGCTTGGCCTTTGCTTAAAGCTCTGTCTCCTTACATGTGTTCCCATAAACACGTGGTGGCTTTTCATGTATAGTGCACTGTGGCAGTACCATAGTACTCAGCTCTGTTTTAGGAGTAAGATGAGGTTGATGGCACACTCCAGATTCATCATCTCCCCGGTAACATCAAAATGATCAAAGCTACTTACTCTTTTTCTCTCTACATCAAATCTCTGTCAAGGGCACGTTCATGAAATCATATAAGGTATTTCTATTATTATTATTATATGAAATTTTTAGTATTTGGCAGTGACTGGAAATTTGCCATCCACCCACCTTCCACAGGTGGGTGAAAAATATCATTTAGAGCAACTGAATATAAACCAGCTGGTGAATTACAGCACAAGCATTGCTGAAATACGATGTTTAGCAATGTAGTCTGTGTGAATGCTTTTATACTGAACTTGCCATAAATATTAATGTATTATAAGAAATAGTGATGCAAAGTGAATGTATTTTCTTGATATGGGAATTTTTTTGCGAAATACTTGAAGTAACAGTCTGTGAAGGTTAGGTATATTTGTCAGTTACGCGCCTATGTTCACCTTGTAGGTATGTTCTTCTGGTATGTTTGCCTGTGTTTTCCTTACTTGCCATCAGCAGTTCTCATGGTAAGGTCCGGGCTGGGATCAGAGTCCTCACTGGTCTGTAACTGGTATAGTCATCTTTTGCTAGATGACATTAATGACTGTAAAACGCTGCACATCTGTTGTGATAATTTCACAGCCACTTCGTTTGGGTCTAGCTGGGGTGAGAGGTAGTGGAAAATGAGACCTGTCATGTCATGAAAACTCTTCCCAAAACAGTGCCATGGGTATGATTCAAGTCAGCACCCTTCCCTTGACAAGGAAAATTCACTGCCATTTGAAAGCTGTTGAAAGTGAGATGGTTTCCATCATTATGTCTCTAATTCAAGAAAGCCCTGTAGAGGATTAAAGAAGACTTTGAAAGTGCCTCATAAAAGCAGCTCAAATTGATGGTAAGAAGTCTACTAAATACGTCAAAAGCGGGAAGCCAGGTAGGGTGTCGCTGGGACTGCTGGCTGGCTGACGTGTAAAATGGTCGCTAAGGTGCTACAGCTGCAAGCAGAGAGGTTGAGTGAATTCGTTATATTGGTCTTCACTGATAAAGCCCATGTTGGGGACATTCGCGCCCCTGGTATACTCTTTCTAGCAGACAGGTCAAAGGAGCCAGATCAGTTTGAAGTAATCTATGTAAAATATTGGACCAGCGTCAGTAAGTGACAAGGAAAAGATGCCAGTCATTCAAGAGTCTTGGAGAAATTGAGGTGTGAAGATGAGGCGCTGCTGGTCAAGATGGGTAAATTATCCTTATGAATGGCAGCTGGGCCAGAGGATGGTAGGATGTTAGTGCAAACTGTGCCTGGGAATAGTAAAATTATCTTCTGCCTCAGATCATAGAAACCAGCTCTATATCATGCCATATTTCTAAAGAACAGTATTACATTTAGGCATTAGGCAACTGGGTCCAGTTCTGGGCTCCCCAGTTCAAGAGAGAGAGAGTCCAGCAGAGGGCTACAAAGATGATGAGGGGACTGGAGCCTCTCTCCTATGGGGAAAGGCTGAGGGAGCTGGGGCTGTTCAGCCTGAGGAAGAGAAGACTGAGAGGGGACCTTATCAAATACCTCAAGGGCGGGTGTCAAGAGGATGGGGCCAAACTCTTCTCAGTGGTGCCCAGCGACAGGACAAGGGGCAACGGGCACAAACTGGAACACAGGAAGTTCGGCCTGAACACAAGGAAAAACTTCTTCATTGTGAGGGTGACAGAGCGCTGGCACAGGCTGCCCAGGGAGGGTGTGGAGTCTCCTTCTCTGGAGGTATTCAGACCCCGCCTGGACGCAGCCCTGTGCAGCCTGCGCTGGGTGACCCTGCTCTGGCAGGGGTTGGACTAAATGATCTCCAGAGGTCCCTTCCAACCCCTACTGTGATTCTGTGATTTCATTATGAATCAGTGCTTGATCTTGCAATCATTTCTTTCCTGGTATTATAGGGTGAGATGTCAAAGTGTATCTTGACAATAGATGAGAGGAACTTAATTCTAAAATAAATGTATAACACAAGCCATTTCTTTGCTCAAACATCTCTAATATCAAACTGCTTCTGATGGGAATGGCCAGAGCTCCAGTTCGCTCTGGGACCAGCAGAAGGAAGGTGTTCCTGGATTTCCTTTTTGACCTAAGCTGGGGCCAAAGTCCAAGTGTTTGATTGTAACCTAATCTGTTTTGTGGAATGAGATATGGATTATGAAGCACTCCTGACAGCACATAGAGGGTTGCAGGATCTAGTTATGGTGGTCTTGTGCTTTTTCAAAACTTCCCTATTTTGAGGTATCTCCTAGAAAGAGCTACTTTCTGGTCCCTTTTCACTGCCTGAATTCTATAAAAGGAATGAAAGGATTAAGGCTGAAATCTTCTCTGCTGTTCTCAGCCAAATTAGTTTCCTTTTTTTTATTTATTTTTTTTTTTAACCTAAAACCTCTCTCATCCTTGGGTTTATAAAAGAGCTGTATTACAATAAAAATAATGCAATGACATATTAAACTACTCCCTACATAGGTGACATATTGTTACACAAAGGAAATTATTCCAGTAAATAAATTCATTATTTCATTAAATGAATCAATTCAGGTTTCAGGTCTTTGACAGAGTGGGGAAATGAGCTTTTCAGGGTATAAACTCGAGGAATTTTTTTTCTGTTGCAACTCAGATTGTTTTCAGAAATTGCTCTTCACTAATATGTACCATGTGAGCGACTTAACATTTTACGTACAATTCTGTGTGCCAGCTGTGTGATTATTAAGAAAGACAGCCTTGTGTGATTTTGTTTTATGTTGCAAGCTGTATTTCCCTTGAGAGAGGGGAACTGAATGCGTGGGGTATCGGTAGTGACTCATTTTGCCCAGTCAGATGGTGATTAGGGCTTTCACAGCATTTACATCACAGCAAGATGGTTATGTCAGATTGTACAGCTGAATATTGCATGCAGCATTAAAGATTAAAATGAGAAATGGACCAACCATGACACAGTAGCTGGAAGTGATGTTATAGATAACTAGCCTTGTCCTCATTGATTTGTCTGCAGCAAGTGACAATGATCTGTTAATTTTATCTTTGCAGCAGATAGGAAATGATCTGGTTGCCCTGTAGAAGCAGCAGCAGCCTACATAAAAGCTATGTCTACATAAAGAAGTATCTCTAAAAAAGCCAATTAAAAAATATCTCTTCCAAGAATCCCGTGAGGGAGCGTGTTCTCAGTAACTCTTTGTTCACTGCTGTGTACTGCACAATAGGCTGGAGAGGGAGATTTGGTTTTTTATGAATGGTAAACGGGGAGGGACATAATGTCATCAGATCGTGATGTCAGCCCAATGAATGAAATACTTGCTTAGCGTATTTCTTCAAGACCAAGAAAAGGGACACCATCTCAGTTTGTCTTCCTAGAATAAATCATCTTTTGCTGACGAAGTCATCTTTCCCACGTGTCATGAATAATCCATGTAAATTGGGACTTAAATAACCAGAAGTCAAGAAACTCGTGGAATAGAGCACGTTTGTTCTCTTGCACGTCCTCTCAGAGCTGCTAGTGGAACACCCCTTTGCAGGCGCTGCTAATGGGCTCAGTGAGTTGAAGAGCTATCGCTGTATTCTGTTGTTCGCTATCTAGCCCAATGTTCTGCTTTTGTCTGCAGAATTCTTTGTTGAAGCTACAAGCCCTTGAAACCGATCTGTGCTCTGCGTTTCTGCCAACCCAGGAGGAAACTCCTCAGCTGCCGGCACCCAAGGACCCAGCCCCTTCATCAGTCCAAACCAGTGTGCAAGCTGATGGGGCCAGTTGTGGCGGTAAGCGATCATGTCATGATGTGTTCTCATTTGCAATTATAAAAAAGCCTTGTGACTTGCAGTTTAATACCAGATTTGCAGTCCTCTGGGAAACAGTGCAGAGCTAATGCAAAGCACCATTTCCTGATGCAAACGCTGTGTAATGTAAAAAGGGGTGATACCTGTTAAAAAAATGGAAATTAATGGCTATAACCTTCTGTTTTTTGGAGAGTCTTGCTTTTCAGACAGGTTTTAAGAATCCTTACTCTTTTATTTTCAGTTTTAATCTGTGGTTTGTGTTTTTTTTCTTTATTCAAGTAAATTTATGCTCTTTACTTCCTACGTCTGTATTGTGTGAGATCACCTGCCATATCATGTAATTCTGTTTTTGTCATTCTTTTTGTCAGAGCAATATCACTTCATTTCTCCTATTATTGATTTTAATTTAATGCATCAGCAGAGAGAGAGTGAAGGTGAGTTTTACAGCATGTGGATTTTAATCATTCATGAACCTGTATTATTACCCATCTGGGCAAACTGTGGCGTGTTATCTCTTCCTCTTTCCTCAATATGGAAACCAGTCCTTGCAAATAAATAGCCCTAAGGCTTGGCACTATTTTTGTCAATTCATAGCTTGTAGTCACAGGGCTGGCAGAGTCGTGATGCTCAGTAGAAGAGGAATCACTGTTCGTGAAAAATAGGTCAAAGGCAATATGACTAATACATCTCACAGACAAGTGACATGACTACACAAATACTTAAATCGTTCGCCATGTATGGTCCAAATTAAGGCAGATAGGTCAGTAATCCCTTTGCAATTGATGTTTTATGTCAGAATAAAGGCTGGGTTCAGAAGAACTTAGTTCAGAAGCTGTTTGCTCAGAATTTTCAGCAAGAAATAACAGTAAGTTATTTACCTAAAAAAAAAATCACAAATGATAGGGTTCTGCTTAAGAAATTCTGAAGTTTGAGGTTTGCGTTGCACAATTTAGGAAAATGGTATGTAGAATCCAAATTATTATAAAGATGAAGGAATGTAAAAAATACTAAATATCCTGGATTTTGGTGAAAAAAAAAAATGGATGCTTTAGCCCAGCTAGGCAAATATCTTAATAGCTCTTGGATACAGGTATGGAACTTGCACTGCTGGTGCTAGTCCCTTGGCGTGGGTCTGAGGCAGAGACAGATCTCATGCCTGTGCTGCACAGGCAGAGACATTTTTCAGCCCATCCAAAATCTGCACTGACTCTTTTCCTTTACGGCAGGGTGGGGTTTTCCTCCTTTTCCAGAGTTTACCGTATTATTTTGTTCTGGTAGTTCCATAATTCATTGTTAGGATGGTTCATAATTGTTTCCTTTGCTTATTTTTGCTGGTTTGATTGGATTTTGTTTTAACTCATACTGTCAGTGACCCCTGCTTCCAGTACCCTCTCGAGCTCCTGTTTGCCTGTCTCCAACTACACAGGCAAATGTTGGATGATGTAGCATTTCTCTCAGAGTTCAGAGCATGCTCTGTCACTCTAGCTGTTCAAACATGTGCTTCAATTCAAGCTTACCTGTTTAATGGATTTTAATGTATGCTCATTCCTGCTAACATCTGCTTTGTGGTTTGTGGTTTTTTTAATAACTTGCCATTTTGGATAGATAGAGCTAGTCCTAATTCTGTCTCTTAAATTACTACTGAAATCTTCTGATACATTCAGTTTAGGTAGTGTTCACATGGGACTATTGGCTATTTCAGCTCAAACTTGGATGGAAGCCGAGAGGTTGGTGCCAGGCTAGGAACAGAGTTTTTAGAGGATGCGCCATATCATATATACTACATGTCTAGTTACTAGTCTTTGCTTAGTGAATCGGACAATAAAAAGTTTAGGATTAACAATGTACAAATATATTCTTTTTAAATAAACATGATTATGTAGTCTATTTAATTTCTTGTGATTCACATCCAGTCAACAAAAGTTAGAAAAAATACATTATATGTATAGTGAGTGAAGCTAGAACAGTCTAGTAAAATGATGGGGTATTTCAGGACGCAAATTTTAAGGGGTGAACAGTAATTCTTATCTCTGATCAAAGTCAGCAATTTCCAGTTTACTTGTGGATATGAAAAAATTTGAATTAGAGCTTGCAAAATAAGACCATGAAGAATTGCAAGGGAATATTAAGCTAGGTTTTTTAAGGGGAAAAAAGGAAAGCAGAGTGTGAGTTATTTTTGTAGCTTTTGGGTGTGAGTATACATCAAATATGTGACTTGAGCAGTGAGCAGCTGAACTTAACTCCAGGATGTTCTAAATGTCTTTTAAATTAAAAATTCTGATAGTGGCATTCACGGACGTAATGTGTTGAGGGATGAAGACATTACATCTGCATATTCGTTTCTATATACAACAGATTTCAGTGTATTACTGTTTAACTGAAAGTAAAGAATATCACATGCAGGAATACAGACTTGTACCATATGACTTCTTGTCATATGATTGAAGTCCACATTATGAAGCATACTGCATATTATAAGACACTAGATCTTGGCTTTACGTCCTGTGGTGAGCTCTTGTCAGTGCTAAGCTGGACGGAGTAGATGAGATGGAGTAGATGCAGGCTAAGGGGGAACTTACTGGCTTGGCTAGAGGTGGCTTTAGTTCCCAGTTTTGGCAAACATAGAGGCTAAAATTAGATCAGACACATGAACACAGGTAGATGTTTGGCCAATTCACAGGCTACTCTCAGGATAATGCTTAGTGTCTTGTTTAGGATCTATGCAGAACTGGAATGAGGATGATGGCCCTAAGCTGTAATTAAAAATGGGGTTGGTTATAACTTGTCAGCATCCTGAGATGTTCTGCTATTGTAGTAATTGGGCCACGTAAATGAATAAGTTTGAACAACTTGCTGACCGCTTCTGGACAGTAGGTAGCAATTTAATGCCATCCATGGTAGGGTTGGGACTAAAACCTTTCTTGGGGCCCTAACAAAGTTGCACCAGTTTGCAAGCTGTAGTGGAGCAACGCTGTCAGGAAGCCCTGGTGCCAAGGAAATGGAAGAGCCCTGGTCTTTGGGAAATACTCCCAAATTCAGCTGGCATGCAGGTTGTCTCCCTTTCATCTTCTAGCTGAATAAAAATACCTCCTTGAACTCTCTGCAGCTCTGTGTGTTTGGTTTTACACTGGGGCTGCTGCAGCCACTACTTGTCCTTTGCATTTATCTTCCAGGGGTGTTTAGTCTCGAATGTGTACTTTTCTTCCACTCCTGAGACTGGGTTGGGCCTAGTAAAATTGCCTGATCGTAAATGTGAAAAGGAGCAAATGTCCGTGACCACGTAGTTTATTGGCAGTACAGACTGGCTCCTGCAAGAGGAGACTTGCGGGAGTCTAGGTCCACAGAAGATCAGAGTTCAGATGTTGGAAACTTTTTTCCTGCACCTGTCATACACAGACTGGCTGATTTTTTTTACAACATCATTTTCCTTTCACAGTGAGGAGACTGCTACTTAATATGCCTATAAAAGAATTTATTTCTTGTAATAACAGAGCATGAGAAATAGCGAAACTATTCTTAGTCAACTTTCTTCACAGGGATTATATGTTTCTTGAAGTTCAAAGATGGTGAAATAAAGAGAAGGAAGCCAGTTTCTTCTCATTGACAATATTGTTTTTCAGAAGTAAAAAAAACCAAAACCAACCCCAAACCCAACCAAAACTATTAATTTTTTTAAGTCTTACAGGGTAAGGAAAGATTACTTGCCAGAAAGAGACAACACTCTTATTTGCAGAACAGCATTTATTCCAGCCATTATCACTGTATGTTGTCTGTGTACATAACTTCCCATGACTGGTACAATGCTCTACCATTGCTTCTCCCAGATGCCTTTCTGGGTCTCTCCATGGGAGGATTTGAATCTCATACGCGATTTAGAAGTTTTGGGTGTTGATCTCATATCTTGGAGAGTTGAATCTGACCTACAGAGTATGAAGTACTTAGAGGAAAGATGCTAGGTTAGAATTAATAAGCATTTTCACAATGAGACAATGTAGTTGATTAACATAACTATAATTAATGGTGCTGTTAGAGTAGATGAACTTACAGATAAAAAAGTCACATGTAACGTTTGCATGGTAGACTAAACTGTGATTATACAACATACAGTTGGATTTTTTTGTTGTCTGTAAAGCAAAAACAGTTGGACAGTGCCTGATAAAATGATATTTTAGGCCATTGTCAGTATTATTTTTTAAATCAATAGTTGCTTTCTATGAAGGGTGCCATTCAGAGCTGGGTTGTCCCCACTGTCTCAATGCAGCAATAGGGATTTGCACCTTCAGTATCTGTTGGGCAGAGGTCAAATAAAACGCATTGCAGAGGTTCCATTAAAATCCTGAAGTACCCACTCACCATAGGAATGTCATGTCCCATACACAAAGGAGAAAATAGAAAGAAAGTGAAGGTGAAAGAACTTTTCTTTCTGCCTGCTCTTCTGTGAGTAAATCCATGTGCAGTTGTTTTTCTGTGCAGTTTTAGACTTCCATTGAATAATAAAAAGATTCTGTGAAATGTATTAGAATGCATGCTGTATTGCGGATATAATACTGATTAGAAATAACAAATATGCTGCTTGGAAATATAAAATAATTAATATGAATTCAAAGGCTGTATATATACATGGTTTTAGAGGAAAAAAATAATGTAGCTGGCGTAAAATATTACGTACTATGGAAACTGATGAAGGGAAACCTGAGACAGAGCACATTTTTTGCTTTAACATACATTAACTATTTTTTTGTTATAAAAGCATGGAGTTTCTTCCTAAAAGTATAATTTGCTTTAAAGCACAATCGTCTGATAGCAAAAGTATCGGCTAGGCTAGATCATCCTCACCCATTTCACCCACTGAGGGTGAGGAAGAAGACTCAATGGTTCTTCCCGTTAATGTACCGAGGTACAGCAAAGGGAAGATGAACTCTCGGTGTCCCCTGGAGGTAGGCTCTGTAACGTGCCCATTATTCTCCATGTTACCCATAAACAGAATCAGTGTGATGAGGTTCACCAATTCCTACTTTTTCAGTCCAGAATAAATCGTTCTGACTTCTAGCTTGACCATCTCTGCAAAACAAATTTTACCTTTTGAGGCACCCGAGGCAAAGTTTCCATTTATAGTCAATACGAACGTAGCATCATAGTCATGACTCCTCCAAGTAGCAGTTACTGCACACCACCTTGAATAACTACCTTGAATGTTACTGGGTTTTGTTGTTATTTTCATATCTTGTGTTCTTTAGACCCATCTGTATGTTACTTCAAACCGTAATGAAATTCTGCAGGATACTGCAAGCAACACTGGAGGTTCTTAGCATCAGGACATACTATATTTTTATCTGCCTTTCTCTTGACCAAAGTACTAAATGCTAAATCACAAAATTAAGCTTGTTTTGTACATGCATCGTCTTCTGCAAGAATGCGGCTTTCAAAAGCAAACAGATCTATGAAAATATAATTAATGCTACTATTCTGGGAAACTCTCCATCTTTATATTCTACTTCATAGTTTACAAACACACCCACCCACCTTCTCCTGTGGAACTCAAAAATGCTTTATGTTAAGCCAGTGACTGTCCTTTCTATTTTCTCATCCTCAGTATTATGCTCATCCTGCATGTGATACTTTGCTGAACTTGCTGTTTACTTGCAATACTTATGCTTTGAATACTTCTGTAAGTACAGATCTGTGTTTCTCTAGGTAGCTAACTACCTTGTGAGTGACCCTCAGTCCGTATTGGTTTATGCTTTCTTTCTAGAGCCCGTGCCAGCCCACAGAGACTGGCAGAATGACATGGACAGCAGCCCGCAAGAACATCACTCCCTAGGGACCAGCCGACTGCTGTATCACATTACAGATGGAGACAATCCTCTTTTGTCACCACGCTGCTCTATCTTTAGCCAAAGCCAGAGATTTAATCTAGACACAGAGTCTGCTCCTTCTCCACCAAGTGCTCAACCTTTCATGATGTAAGAAAATTAAGAATCAAAATATAAATTCTTATGTATTTTAAATAATTTTTGTATAATCCACAATCTTTGACTCTTCTTGTTTCTTCAGTTACTGTTATGTCATAAACAAGAAATTTTCATATTGTAGCATATTTTGACATGGTTAATTTGCAATACCAGAAATAGGATCTAACATTTTTTCAGTAATAACACAGTATAATATTATTTGAAGTCTTTGTTAATTATAGTTAGCAAGGACAGTTTTAAATGTCAATTAGTAATTAACGTGATGAATGAACACAAGATAGAGGGCTATCAGGGTATAATGCTAAAAATTTTGGCTGTAATAGAACTATCGCTTGAGTCATTCACTAGATATGAGAATGTCATAGAACATATGAACAGTCCCTATATGTGATCTCCAGAAACCAAGCTGTGGGTTTCAGACAGAAATCAAACTTTCTTAAAAGCTTATATACATAGCTGTCAGTTGCATTGAATAATAATCAGGTCTATTGATTTGCAATTGTAAAAAATCGGAAACTAAACTGCCTTCGAAATGATAATGTTTATTCCCAGTGATAAAAAACTCCCTGAGCCTACTTTTACAAATCATGTTATTAGTCTCCTGTTATAGTTGGAAGATTTGTGAAGATGTGGGTGTTAAATGTAAATACTGGATCAGGTTGTGACCTACTAGATTAAACTTTTGAAAAATATTCAGAAATCCCACAATTAATTTAAAAAAAAAAAAAAAAGAGAGTGAAAGACAGATGGTGAACCCGTTAGTACACCCTAGGTATACCTTCAAGCAAAAGCAATTATTTTATGCTTACTTTGTACAACTAAACTACCTCTGTCTTGTGCAAGAACCTAGCTGCAAATTCTGAAGTGCTAGGAAAGCGTTAAGTGTGCCTGAAACAAGGCACGGCCCATTATAGCCAGCTCTTTGATCCAGTTACTATGCTTTCGGCTTTTGCAGGCCAAGAAGTTCTTCTAGATGTAACTGTGAAGAGTGCAAAGAACCACAAACAGTCGCACAACTTACCAAGCATCTTCAGAGTCTCAAGAGAAAAATTAGGAAGTATGAAGAAAAGTTTGAGCAAGAAAAAAAATACCTGGTAAGATAATAATTGAAAAGATAATGGGAAATATTACAAGAGACAGGCAAGAATCCCAGTGTATTTAAACTTATGCAAAACAATAGGAAAAAGGGTATTTTTGGTAAAATGAAATAGGAAAATCATCAATGAGGGAATATCTTCTTATCATCTTTCAGTGTATGCAGTAGTTCCGAGACTCTAATTTGCATTTTCTTTGGATTACCTTTGTTGCGAAATATCCATTTTCTAGATGTGTGAGGAGTGTCCATCAGTGAAATATAGCTGACAGGCTTGTGAACCAAAACGATGCAAAAGATGAAAAGCTACTTATTTACTTTGTAGAAGTCATTTGCTTGGAAACTGTTGCTCTGCTGTGCAGACTCCTTCATTCAGGCCGACTCCCGCAAACCTCCAAAGCACAGGGCTCAAGAGAAGCTGATGGCAGAAGCTAGAGAAATAACAACTGTGATGTGTTACTGGTGGGGGGTTGTTGTGGTCAGTGGTGTTGCCTGTGCAGTGTGTGCAACATCATTGCTCATATCGAGCTAGTTTGTGTAATGTGAATTGTGCAGTATAAACATATCAAAACATCCGTGATGCTAAGGATGCGTACAATATGAAACGGCAAGCTTCTGATACTTTATGACTACATTAAAATGAAAATTCAGCAAATTGTATATTACCTTGTAACCTCATCAGTGACTGCAAACTTAAATGTACATTTGTGAATTGTACTGCCCTATGGTCATCATATACTCCTTGGAGTAAAATTTCATACTTAAACAGTCATCACACTGTGACCAGAACAGAAATTATTTCAGAGGTTTACTTTTGCACAACTGTTTTGACATTTCAAATATCTGAGTTTTGAAAATCCAATGTAAATTGATTTTAATTTGGAGGCAATTTCTAAATGCAAAGAAAGAACTGATACACAAAGCTTTTGTTGTTTGTTGCTTTTGAAATCGCTCTGTTACACAGGATTTTTTCATTTGATTAGTTAAAGCAGTTCAGTTGAAATGTTTAAAGTGCTGTTTCCCAAGAGAATCCTTGTCTTAAAGCAGTATCTTATCCCTGCAAGGGACAGAGTGCTTCCGTTACCATCCCGGAAATCACTTAGGAACTTGACTAACATCAGGTAGTTGATCAGTCCTTTTGGAGTCACTGAGATTACGTATCCAATTAGTCAAGGACTTAAATGAGCCAAAATACTCAGATCCATGTAGCACTGTGCCACGATGGGGAGAGATAAGTCATGATAAGTTAGTACCATCATCAAGCCAAATGCTCTGCATGACACTATGATATAGTGTGGTTGGAACTACGGACATTTTTTAGCACACTGTGTGTGAATAGGTTTTTATCTGTTTGATTGTATAACCATCAGTTCCTCCTTTTTTTTTTTTCTTCCTTTTTTCTTTACATTCAGCCTTCACATGGTGACAAGACTTCCAATCCTGAAGTTCTGAAATGGATGAATGATTTGGCCAAAGGTCGTAAGCAGCTCAAAGGTACATAATAGCATGTCGTTTCACTTTATTGCTGAAGCTTTTGGAAGTATAAGTGTACCTGGAATATTTTAGAGTTAGTTTTCTAACCTCGCTGCTCTGCTTATTTGTGTGGCAGTAGGTCTCCCAATGACAACAAAGAGAGTCCCAATGACTTGCCTTGATTCCTGAAAGCAGGGATTAAAGTAAGCCAGTTCAACCCTCACAACAAGGCTAAAAAAGGGGAGGGGGGAAAAGACATCATCTCTCCCTCATCACTGTAAACATTCATGCAAAAGGCAATGTTAGTCTCAATATTTTTATGGGTGTCTGAAATACAGAACTCCAAAGTTAAAAGTGTCCTTGTAATAGTACAAATGTAGGTGCAAAATGTTTCTTTAGGACCGAGGTTACACAACTCTAAAGCTTTTATTTTTCTGATCATAAAAACAGATCTTTCCCTGATACTAGATTTGGTCTTGAGGGTCAAATTTTGCCCTTGACTGTCTGCATACCACGCCGTTAATGTCTGTGGGTGTATCACATGCCCTCAGGGAGAACAGAGCCAGGACTGATTCATTTTTTTTAAGGCTATTTATAATTTATCTATATATTTTTTTTCCATTATAAATGGATTCTTACTACTAATTAAATTGTAGTATTACATTTCATCTCTGTTTTGGATATAGTTAAAATGCAGATATAGAGTGTGTGATTGTGGCAAATAAAGAATTAGAAACTCATCTTCCAGTAAATTTCTTCTGGCAAGTTCTTCCTTAGATACTAGGCTGTGTAATTACTAGATTATGATATTTTTCCCTTGAACTTTGTGTTACAAATCCAGGAAGGGCAAATTAGAGGAAATGGCCAGACTACATAGTTAACTTCCTGAAAATTATCTCTCTGACTCAACCATTGCTTCAGCTAGCCAGCGGGTCTAGCTTTCATAGATCAGCCTCACCAGCACACCCAAAATGCCTCGATCCTGTGAACACCCTTGATTCTATTATCCTGAATAATGACACTGCTTTTAAGTGAAGCAAGATTCATGAGGCTCACGAGACAGGTGCAACTGAAATGGAAAAACACTCAAGTGCTTGTAGGTCCTTCTTCAAGTTCGTAAGGCTTGTCCATCCTTCCTAGCTCTGTGAGTTTAATAAAAATTACTATTTTTCCCTGCAAACCTGGCCTATGTCCTCAGACTGTCACAGCTAAAAAAATTATGTTACTGTTTCTGCAGGGATTTCAATAAATTTAAGACCTTTGGAGCCATCAGTCTCCTGCCTTGCCCAAGGTCCTTCACCAGCCAGGCACATGCGAGGAACAAAGCCTGGTTCTACGGGAGCTAATTCAGACTTTAACTCAATTTCTTTGTTGCTCTGTGCAGGTCCCTAGAGCTCCAGGGTCTTTGGCTTGATGTCAAGCTAATATACGTACATACGTTATCGCATCCAGGCGGGTTGCTGACTAGGAAGCTAGGACACGCTGTAACCTATATGTCTTCTGCTGGGTTGCTCAGGTGTCCTTCTGCCAAAGCAAGTCATTTAAGCAAAATGGCTGATCCTCCTTGTGAGGACTAGCTCAGTAGCCTGGCCGGGACGGCAATGCAGCCCCTGGAAGGCAGGGTTACGGTTGAAATTGCACTAGAGAAGAGTGGGGCTGGTTATGCAGACCTGGAGTACATGGCTCCAGCAGCCTGGCAGCTGGCGTGGCGCGCTCTGTAGCACAGCTTAGGCTCCCCCTTCTCAGGGGAGGGCCTTCGCTCTCCTCCTCACTTGTGCAGCAGCACAGGAGGGCAGGCAAGCACAGCTGGGGTGAGAGTGGGGCAGGTGGCTGTGGAGACACTGCCTCTTGTCCAGGAAGGTGTCTGTGAAGGACTGCATCCTTAGACAACAATCCCCACAGCAGGCCTGGACATGTTCTTACTCATCCAGACATCAGATCACTTGAGGGTGCATGGGTTTAGCAAGGAGAAGGGGGAGAGAGCGAGCTCTGCTTCCATACCCCCCCCCCCCCCGCCCAAGTACTCTCAAGTGCTGTTTGTCCTTTTAAGCCCCTTTCCTAACCCCAGTCCTACTGAAATTCTGCACTGATTCCTACCCAGATCCCACTCTTTAACCCAGCGCCTCTTCAGTCCTCACCCATGGTAACACCTTTTATGTCAAAGATGGGCTTGAAGGAAAAAGAGAAGTACATATGTGCTAAAAGTTTCATTGGTCTGGACACATCTCATCCCTTGACCATTGGATTTCACTTTAACCAGGTAAAAGATGTTACACGTTGAAGTGAAGCAGAGTTGCTTTCCTACACATAATTGTATGCAAGAAGTAGGGGTGGTTTTTTTCTTGCAGTGTCAGAGGAAACTTCTTTGCAAATACTTCCAATCTCTTTACCTGCCAAGTAATTTGCCTTTCAGAGCTGAAACTCAGAATGTCGGAAGAGCAAAACTGTACCTCTAGAGCACCCCAAAGAAACGATCATTGCGAAAGCACTGGGACCTCTAAAGAGGCTGGGACACAGGAGGCCACAAGCATGGAACCAGCCCCCTCAGTAGAAGAAACCATGGACAGTGTATTACGACGATTAAAGGAGAAAAGACAACACTTTAACCTTCCTGAGACTATTAAGGTATTTAACAAATATGCTGTTTCTTTCAGAACTTTATCATCTGCGGCAGATATTAATTAGTGTGTAGCTGTCTTGGGGTACGCTGGTGGGTGTGCATCCTGTGTCTTCTGGCACTGCAGTGCATTTTCTCTCTAACAAGATGGGAGCTCTAGCGCAGTTTTCTGAAGTGACTTTTCTGTGAAGAGTTGCATAGAAAAAGAGATGCCGAAGGTTTTTTCAAATAGTGCTAAGCGCTTTTTGCTCAGAGATGCACGTGTTGTTGCCAGGCTCTGCTGAAACCTGCCTACTTGAGGTTGTGTGCGCAGGAAGTGCATATTCCAGTGTACTGAAGGTGGTGACCGCAAAAGCAATCCTACCTCGAGTCCACAGAAACTGTGTGACTAAAAACATTGCTGAAGTTATTTTGACAGTGAAGGTCCCCTCTCACCTGAGAAATGCTGAAAGCCTCTGCCCAGTCGCTAGCGCTGCACTAAGATCACATGGATAGCACAACCACCCAGGCCGCTTTGCCCTTCCGATCGTGTACGTTTACTTGTGCTGATGCTGCCTCTGCTTTTCCGCGTTCTCAATTAGTCTCCTAAATGTAGGAGCAATATTCCATGAAACAGGCTTGCTTGGCTGGGCAATTTATTTTTGTTTTTAGTCATCTAGTACGTATTTTAAACTTCTGCTGTACCTTCACATTACTGGCACATTATAGGGTCTGTCTGAAGCTGTTGTTCTGCAATACATATTGTCCATAAAAATACCTTTTTTTGGCTATTTTTGCTGTCAGATGATGTTGCTATTCCTGATGCTATACATTCTGTCCGCAAGGTACCTAAAATCTAAATGTTGACAGTAGCATTTAGACTCTGGCTGATGAACAAAAAAGGGGAGGAGGTGAGGGGGACAAGGAGTAGTGAACAACAACTAAATGCTGAACTGTGCGAGAACTAAGAAATGATTCTGGGTGGATTTCAGTAGCAGAAAGTACCCAGCAGAGATAATTTTTAATTTTTTTTTTTTTCCCTGTTCTTAAACAACTAGTTACTGTATAAAAACTAGAACTGTGCATAAGGATGCTGTGCTTCTGAGATCTTGAGCTCTGCATACATGACTGACTTTTTAATTGTTTCTTTTTATAAACTACTTTTTTAAAAACCTGAAATGGAAAAAGTGTTTCATAACCAGAACTCCTTTTTAAGAAAACAAAAGATGACAACAAAACCATGCTGTTCTGTATGTAGTCCTAAAACCCCAACAGTGCAGACTGTATGATAATATTTTCAGTTGTTAAATTTTTTTTTATTATGCAAGGAGTGAGATCAGATGACACCAAAACAGATATCAGTGAGGAAATCCTGTCCAGAAAAACTCTCTTATAAGAGTAAGTTGGGTGTGGGTCTCCGTCCCTCTCATTTTTCAATTAGTTGGGCTTCTCCTGATTTTTCAAGAGAGAACCTCCTATGGATCTGTGCAATGGCAGTGCTGGCTTGAAATATTCTCACAGAGAATTCTGTAATGTAAATTAAATGTTTGCACAAGTTAATATTTTCAAATACTTTTTTTAAAGATCTGATTTGTTTTCTTCTTGTATTCCTGTGGAGAGAACTTGTGTTGAGAGAACTATCCATTTGTTAGCAAAGGTGCTTGATAATAGTTATGCAAAACTGCTATGGAACAGAGGCTTGAAAAGGAATAATATGAAGCCAAATCGATCTCTTTCAAAATGATATATTTTAGGAGGTCCTTAAGTATAACATTAAAAATGATTGGGTTTTGATTATGAATCATCCTGGACTTTTGGGGGAGAATGAGGTGTGTAGCACTGATGATGTGAAATGAATCAAGGATGTCTGCTGGTTACAGCAAAGATCAAAGGCTTCATTTCAGCTACATGCAACTTTGGTGTTACTGTAGGTATTTTTTATGTGCAACATTTTATTTTGTATATAACATTTAGATCCTGTACCAGAATCTGAGCTAGATGAATAGTAAACTAATAGCAGCTAAATGTTTCTTTTTTCAAGTTTTAGTTATTTTGGGCAAGGATAGTGTTTCCATAAAAGCCTGCCGAGTTCTCCCCTGAACTTGAACTGTGGAAAGGCTCTCAGGCCCTGCTGAAATACAAATGAGAGAATGAGTGTCCCTAAGAGAGGTGCAGAGTAAAATCCTGAACCACCCAGTATGTCTAAAGAGGACAAACCACAAGATCTGAATATGAAATAGCAGAATGTGGTTTTCAGAAAAAAACTCCCCTCCCACAAAAAAAAAAGCCTGTGAGTAAAGTTATTGAATGAGAAAACAGAGAGAAAATTGGGATTGGCCTGTCAATGATTCAGTAACCCAAAAAGGGATGGCCACCTGTTACTGTTTGTGTCACTAGCTCCTTGTGCTGGGAGCTGGTGGTTTATTTAGCAGTTCACCTCATTTTTAGGTACAAGGCTTCAGAAAAAGAGATTAAGACCGTGAATGTAGGAGTTCAGGAGCCAAAAGACAAATAGACATAATGTGAATCATAGTACTCAAAACCCCACCAAATCCCCCAAACCCAAATGCAAATCCCAGCTCCTGACTTTTAAGCCAATCCGAGTGTTTAATGGCTGGGGATGCAGCTGCTGCCCCAGTCACAGCGAGGAGGAGCAGCAGCCCTGCGCTGCTCCGCTGTGGTTCACCAGCAAACGCAGCCTTTCACAGCGGGGCTACAGTCAGACTTGGCCTGACCCGCAGCTGAAGCAAAGTGGCATCCTCCTATGGATGTGTCATGTCACTTGTTTCCTTCCTTTAAAATTTTTCTTACTATTTTTGTCTGGAATGTGCTTTGTAATGAGCCGCCACACATCCCCAGGTGGCAGACTCGGTAGGCCGCGGGAACCCGGACTCATTGCCTGCACAGAAACAAGGCGCCGCCTCTGAGAGGGAAAGGCCTCAGCCAGGCCCAGTCCTGGCTATCATACTGTCTGTCCTCAGGGTTCATATTTTCTGTCTGGAAAAACAACAGCCAGCTTAAAAGGCATAAGCATTCAGGGAACTGACTAGTGAGGAAGACAACTGCGTACCATATTTTGTGTGCCTTTGTCCCAAGTTATGAGAACCAAACTACTATCTTAGCTTTACATGTAGTCTCCTTTTTCTTTCTTTATATGCAACAAAAAACTTTTGCCTTATGTTTAGTTTTAAGATTTGCAGTCTGTCCTCAAATGCTTTTCTCAGACTAGCTACCTTTATGTGTCTGTCCTCTCATTATTGACCCGCTTCAGTTCATCTTTTCCTTGGCTATGAAACAGGGTTTTTGTTGAATTAGCATTGAATTTCATGTTGCTGTATGCAGCCTACAGTCCTAAGATGTCTCAGACAATTCTGTAGTTTGTGATTTTGAAATTATCAGCCATTTCAAATTCAGCTGAATACAAGCCCATCTTGAGATTGGTAATAAAATGAGCTAATGAAATAGGCCCAAATGCTAAACTCTCTTGAGATGGTTTCTCATGTGTAAAATCAATATTAATGATCACTCCCTGTTTCCTCCTAACCATTCAGCTGCTCCAGGCTTAATAGTTTTTGAAAGAATTAACCTTGTATTAATTGCAGAACTAGCAATAAGTAAACCAATTAGCTACTTTATAATACTCCTACATTCTAGTTAGCAGGTCTTCTCTTAACGTGAATGACAGATAATTTTGGAGTGATTAACTCATGCAGACCTTTAAGGCAAAACGTGATTAGTGGTTTGGCACTGTTTTTGCATTTGGGCAGCAAACAAAAAAGGTTTTGCTCCTGCTGAAGTTAATAGCAAGGCACTCCTTTGAAATTAGAAGAGCATTACTTCTCCAGGGCTTGATATGTTTTTAGAAAGTAGAGGCTAATTATTAAAAATACTTCTCCAAGTTGTCAATAAAAAAACCCTAGTCATCGACTTTCTGCAGACAGGCATAGTCCTCCTCCTCCCCAACTCCATCGTTCTTCACGTTACTTCATTGTGGTGGACGAGCTCTTCTCCAAACCTCTGAACACTTGGCCCTAATTCATACAGATCTGTTGTGATCTGGCAGAGACTGTGGAAAATGACATCAGCTTCACGTGCTCCTTGCTGTTCTGACCCAGATGAAAATGGGCAAGTGTCAGGCGCAGATCTTCTTGGAAAGAGGGGGAGAGAAATACCAGTTAAATAGTGTGCTCCCTGCAGCAGACACCTGTACCTGTATTGGTGCATCACCAACACTGACAAATTGCATTGCTGAAAAACCAACATTCTTCTTTCTGGTACCAGTGATTCATACTGTGATTTTTGAACAGACATAAACTGCTGGTGTTAGGTGTTCAGCCCAGCAGAGCAAGAACTGTGACTGAGGAAGAAAGCCCTGCTCCGTTCCCACTGTCAGTAAAGGGCTGCACTTTCTGCAGCTTCCCCAAAGCGGCTCCTCAGATGCATACTGTCCAGCCGTAATTTGCTGCCAGCTGATCAGTCTCTTCCATTTCATTTTAGAGATGGCACCTAATGCTCAGCATTTATGGGGTGTTAACTGTGGTATCACAATGATTGCATATTTAGGGATTTCATTGTGAATCTATCATTCCACTCTGTAAATGTGTTGCGTTTGCATAGCTGAAGCTTTCTGTTCTTCATCCCTTACGAGCCAAGGTAAATCTGTTATCCTTGATGAAAAATTAAAAAGTTGAGGAATTTCCTCTCTGCATTTTTCCAAGTTTCTATTTTGTCTAGAATGGTTGTTGTTCTCATTTGCTACAACTAAATAATATTTAATATATAATGGGAATGCTATCTATGATTTATGAACTGATCTGGCAGATAGAAGTTAATAACATACAGATCTCATTAATTGATTTCTCCCTAGGATGGATGGAAAAATATTTCTTTAGTTTTTTAGTTGCAACGACTGTTCATAAATGTTACCTAAACATTGGAAAATGTTCTAGGAGAGTGCTGCACTGATATCTGTGGGACCTTAATGCCAACACCTTCTACTCAGATGCTGCAGTCCTCTTTTGTGAGCCTGCCTTTCCAAAACTCAACCCATGAGATACACCCCATGTCCATGCAATTTGGCTGGGATATTCCAGCAAAAACCTCTGCTTGTTTAGACTTTCTGTCAACCAGTATTCCCAGAAAATTTTTTTAGATGCCGGCTCTGATGGAGCAACACACAAAGATTCTTGCCTTATTGACCAAGACCACAGTTTGTACCATTGGAAACTTTCCAGATCAGGATGCAGTGTTCTGCCAGTAGCCCAATACCGCTTCCTGACTTCAAGCTTGTTAAATTGCTTTCGTAGAATAGAAATTTTGAAAGAAATCAAGGCAGTCAAGTATTAGATCTTTGTATAATGACATTAAGAAAAGTAAGATTCCAGCGTTTCAGTACATTTTTATTCATGCCTCTTTCTCTAGAAGAAAAAGCACAAGTTCAGACCACAAAGACTCCGCTTTGGCCGGACAACGTAAATGCAGTGTATTCTCCGCTGGTAAAGGCCTCACCTAACATCTACTCTAATCAGCAGAAGTACTCCTGGCTCTCGCTGGCTTTGCATTAGGCCTTGAGAGGGTGACATGTGCTTTGATTCATTTAAAACTTCAGTCATGTACATTTGGACTCTGTTTTTGCTAAGTCAGTCAATGCCAAGTCCCCATTGACCTCCGTGTGGACAGAAACAGAATTCATGATTAATGGTTATCTGGGGAGAACAGAGTATTAAACAGATACCTACCTGTACCCTTGTCATGAAATCCTGACTCATAATCTTATAAATAACTTTTTTAAATAGGAAATGACAAAAAAGCAAATGGCTTTGGAAAAAATCAGTCTTCAGAAATGTCTACTATATTTTGAGAGTATTCATGGACGACCTGTAAGTATACCATGGAAAGATAGGTAAATTACAAATTATCTAACTTCTCTAACAAATATTTTTGGACTCCTATATTAAATATATTTAGATGAATTTTACATGATTAACATAATTTTAGTTATTTCAAACTAATCTTCAGGTATAAATGTTATTGCCTGACACTGACAAATTTGGTTTATATTTTTCAAAATAAAATAAAAAGGCAAGTTTCTAGTGGCCCTGCATCCCTCTTCACGATTGGAAGTTGCAGGCTTTGATGGTAAAGGTGGAGGATTATATACCCACAGCAGACTTGGCTCATGCATACTGTAGCTGTGCTACAAGGTATGAAAGGTTAGAACGCTTAGCCAGCTGAGAAAGGTTTATAGGGCACCATCTGAGACATGAGATACAAAAATGACATGACCTGTCATCTGTGTTTTCCTTTATTTCACAGCAGCACTTAAAACTATTAATTAAAATCCTTTCCAGGGACTTCATTGCTGAATGTAGGCACCAAACAAAAAATTGCCACCATTGCTGAGATGATGATTTAAAAATTTGTCTATACGTAACCGAGAAATTCCTGTTTGATGTCTATGTCTGTATTCCTATGACTGTCTCTGTTTCTGGCTGGTAATTGTTGTGGTAGAGGAAACGGCAAGTGGCACCAGCATGTGTCTAAAAATACGCCAGCTCTTAAAATTATTATGATCTGAATCTGATCTCTCTGCATCTTGGACAATATCAGTTTTGTCCATCTTCTTCTGGGCTTGGAATGAGAGCTGAGGGATGGAGAGAATATGTAGGAAGGGTATGAAGAAATTATATTTCCTAAGAAGGAGAACAAAAAAGAAATTGAGTTATTAGTGCTATATAGCAGTAAAAGAGATTTGAACGAACATTCAAAGATAGAAAAGAGAATAATAGGGCTTGCTTTGTAGCACAGGGTTCAGAGAGGGTGTTTCTTCTCAAGGTTGAAGCAGCTTGCTAACCAGCTAAGAAAGAGGATGCTAACTGCGTAAGGAAAGAGGGAATCAGTGATACTAAGCAGCCACGAGGGAATCCTAGGTCTGCCAAACAGCTCTGACTTCAGGTCACAGACAGCTCAGGGACAGTCAAGAATTTAAAGCAGGGAAATGGAAGTTTGTTGTTGAAAATAAGCAAGCAATCTGGAGATGCTGCAGTTGCATACTTACATAATCATGTATCTTAGAGAAGCAAATTTTAATCTTTGTATCTGTATCAATGTATTTTCCTGAGGGAAAGGGGCGAGGAGTCTGCATGCATCCTGGGCACCAAGACCAGCTGGAGAGAGAGGCCAGCAAGGCCGAAGCTCAGTGGCAAGCACAGGCCCTGTACCCACTTCAGAGCTGGAGGGGCCCAGGAAAGAGAGATCTGCTGGGGAAGCTCATGCAGCTTGTACAACCTGGGGGGGAGGACTTGGAGAAGGCAAGTGGGTGAGTGCCCAGGCAGAGGCACTCCGGTGACATTAGCTAACAAAACAGGTGCCTCTCTGCCGGCGGCGAAGTGTCCCAGTGCAGAAAATGGATGTTCACGATACTTGAACGTTGATTGCTGAAGCCTCAAGATTCCTTAATTCAGATGTTTGAACTAGCAACCCATGTCAGGTCTGGTCATTTAACAAATATCACACCATGGCGTTATCAAAAGGTTAATTTGAATGGAGTGTACTGGGATTCCGAGACAATAATCAGAAATTTAGCCTATTATGCAAAAACTTTTGTGGTTTGTTGTGGATTTTTGTTTTGTTTTTTTTCTTTTTAAGCAAATAGCAAAATTCAGTCCCAGACAATATCGCAGTTATTATAGAAACCTCCTTTGGGAGTACAAAGAGAGAACCCATCAGGAAAAATGATCAAGTTGCTGCATATTCAGAGTATTATGAATACAGCAGCCTTTGAACACAGTGGAGAGCGCTGGTGAGGATGTTTAGTACGGATGAGCACCGTCTTTACCCAGACTTACCTGAGCAAAGTTGGACAGAGAGGGCACTGACTAGGTTTAAAACAGAAAATTATCTATTCTGGCTTGTTTGGCATTTCCTGGAGCTCTTATGTGTTGCAATCAAATGGAACATGGAGACCGGGGAAAAGAAGTGGACTGGCTGGGATAGGCAAGCCCTGACATGCTGCAGTGAAGCTGCCTCTAGAAATAGTCCCTAACTGCTCAATCACCCAGATGTATGCAGTGTCATCAACCTGCGTTTGTCTGCTGTCATCCTTACTCCAGTGACCAGGTATCTGTCTGTTTCTGAGCAGCTCAGCTCTGGACTGTTGTCCACGCCGTCACCCAGCCTGTGTCCCTTCACAGCTGCTGTGTGTTGACTCATCTGAGCGCGCGTAGCTGGGCTTCAGTGCAGCAGCCGACAGTGAAAGCGCAGCCAGTGGGTGCTGACAGGCGTGCAAGTTGAGGAGCAGAGGCTGATGGAGGAACAGTTTGCAAATGACTCTATTTTGACATTTAATCACTGAGGAACATGTTGTTTTTCTGGTTTTGGTTTGTGTTTTGTTTTGTTTTTTTCTTGTGGGATTTGCTCTTTTTTTTCCTTAATACAGTAAGTCGGTCTACTGCACAGCTAGTTTCCATAAAGTTTATTTTTGTATTTACAAATATTTGTGGCTGGATCAGGCTCTTAATACCTAATCTAAAATAATATTCTCCTCCAAATCAATGCTCTTAGTGCTCATAAAAGAGCAAGAGCAAACTCAACAAACAGACGGTTAATCCCGACTGTGGAAGGCAGGTCCAGCGAGCGATGCACACAGCAATTCTGCGTGGAGCCAGCTCCCTCACGGAGGCTGTAAAGCTGTATTCTCAGCGCTCGCCATCCCACTGGCCGCTGAGCATATTGGCCCAGGCAGACTCGCGTTACTGTAGCTGGCCTGTTGCCATCATTACAGTTAAGTAGGTGAGATACCAATGCAATGCACAACAGAAGCGTATCTTAACTCAGCATCTTCAGAAAGAGACAGAGAACAGTTTACCCTCTGCCTGGGCGGTCTGGCTCAAGGAAGTGAGGAATCCACGTTGGGTATTT
Organism: Phoenicopterus ruber ruber; assembly: GCA_009819775.1. Taxonomy (NCBI): domain Eukaryota; kingdom Metazoa; phylum Chordata; class Aves; order Phoenicopteriformes; family Phoenicopteridae; genus Phoenicopterus; species Phoenicopterus ruber. The sequence goes on from CM020221.1 coordinate 8,279,278, forward strand.
TCGATGAGCAAATAGATTGCCATTTTCCTTTTTAGAAATTGTATGGATTAAACTACAGTTCCCATGGAATATCTATGGAAGCAAAATACACATCAGGTCATACTCTTCTAATACCTTTCTCAGCTTTACAGGAGCAAATGAGAAATTTATTTATTTATTCATTTTTTAATTTTGATTTTGGAGGAGTATATTTTGTTATGATTTCTCTTTAGGTAACTAAGCAAGAAAAGAGTCTCATGAAACCTCTTTACGACAGATACAGAATTATCAAGAAACTTCTCGCGACTCCATCGTTGATCACAACAATTGTAAGTTGGAAAGAATTCATACCCATCATCAAGAAAGCATACTAAATGCTGGGTTTGATTTGTACCTGTATGTCATTTTGGCAGCAATAGAACTACTGATATTTGAAGAATCTGTTGATATTTCAAATAGAGCAAATGCTCTGTAAAATTCAACTTCTAAGCATGTCAGAGGTTGTAATGTACGGCAGCAGTTTCTGAGGCAATCGCTTCAAATGTCTGGGTAAGCGATTAAAGGCTGGCATTAGTTTCCTGCTATGACTAACGTATGCAACATAGAACGAAACCTCTCTCTTTCCATGAAGCACTATACTGTCACTATATCGTCTATATTTTGTTGACAATGCTTTTATCAATCATGTAGCACATAAATATCAGTTGTAGTACTTTAATTAATAACATATCAATGTAATGTAACACTACTGGTCTCACTGTGAGTAGAGGTAGGGGAATCTGCCTATTTAGAAGTTAATTAGCATGTCTATCAAAAATACTAATCTAATAGTAATTGGGGCTGGGTTGATTTTAAAAATTATGAACTATTGTCGTGTTAGATGACAGTGGAGCTTTAGATTCCTTTGAAAAATCCCAGTGTAAATCTTTGTACACATGCACATGGATATTTTATTTTAAAATTTAACTGAAGTTCCCTTGCGTTACTTCTTAGGAGCTTTGCTCTGTGGAGTTTTTAGGTTTAAGCCTTAGTTTCAAAAGCTCAAGTTTTCTTCTGAGGATGAAGGAACGTGAGGAAGACAGCGACATCACTCTATTTTGGTAGTTAACATCTGTAGCTGTAAAACTGTGGCATCTCTACCTCCAACTCTTGTTACAGTCAGAACTTCTGGACATAACACAAACAGTAGATGGTATACAAGAGGAGTACAAGTTCCAGCAAGATTGCAGTGCTTACATAAATACAGAATGATCTTTAAATCTTTGCTACTTATAAAGGCTTTTGAGTAAACAGAAAAAAATTGCTGGCTGGAGATACTCAGAAGCAGGGCCAACGTCTGTCCTGTTTAGTCATGGTGGACAGTACACAGGAACTCGGTGAGCCGCACGAGACCGCTCATGAACAATCTTGGGTAGACCTGGGTAAAGCTTTCAATATGTGTCATCTATTTCAATGCATACATCCAGGGAGTTAGATCCTAATTCTTTACGTTGTCATCCTATTAATTGTTAGTATTGTAATGTAAACAACTAATTTAATACTGCTTTACATTTTACAAGCAGGAGGAGGAAGACTCAGATGAAGACCATTCTCAAAGCAGCCATGAGTTATCATCCCGTCCAATATCCTGCCTCCCTGTGGATGAGCACCTGTGTTACTCACAGGAGGAGAGTGAGCCTGCATATGTATCACCTCTGGATGAGAAGAAAGTTTTCAGGCAAACAGCCTTGTCTATGTCCAATTTACATGAGGCAACAATGTAAGTTCTGTCTTCTTTTTTTTTCCTGAGTGTTTTAAAATATTTTATGTAGACTTTGTAAATGAAACATGATCTATACTTATTGCAGGGGAATATTCTATACCGAAGAACTGATTCAATGTTTTCTTAGGGGAGGAAAAAAAGATACAGGATATTTGTTGTTTGGGCAGCATATCTGAGGTTTGAGCTATTTATTCAAACAAACAACTTTGTGCTAAGTCCGTGAAGAGAAAGGTGAAGGAATATAAGCAGATAGATAGGAGAAATAACTACAGAGTGGTAGATGATACTGCACAATGGCATAGTAAAGATACGCTGACCTTCCTATAATTGCCACAATTTTTTTTAGATATCTATCTATTTATGTTCTTACAAAGCAGTCATAAAACAAAGCACAGTTTGGCCGAGCAGGATAGTCTGCTCCAGAGTGTGTGTACTGGGATTGACTGTGAGTGATGTAAAAATGCCAGAGACATGAGGCACACAAACAGCAACAGGTGAGCTGAGTGAAGGATCACGCAATACAGGGTCACGTGGGAGGCCACTGAATGCGTGTAAAATCAGTTTCTTCCTTGCATAAGAATAGTTACTACTGTCTGGATGCCCAGAAAACTTACCACCCCCCTCCTACCCTCTGTTATAAAACCAAAATAAAGCCCTCTTCCTGATTTCTAGTTAAGGGCTGCATGAGACAACAAATCTCAAGATGCACATGGGCTGTTACCACTCAGCCCTGAAACTTGTTGAAGAATGTGCCTTCCAGGAACAGATGTGTTCTCATAGCTTGTGGGATGGTATTTTTTTCTTGTGTTATGATTGGGAGCTCTTAGATGCATAAATGAAGTCGACTAGGCTCTACCAAAATTGAGAGAAAATAAAAATGTCTTGTTTTTCTATGTAACTCAACTCAACTATGTATGTAATAATTTGCTCACAAATGCTGTGAAGATATTTCTGGGCATTTTGTTATTATGGGGGGAAAAAAAAAAATATCAGCTGCATATGTGATAACGGAATTCCTCCTCTGCTTAAAAACCTTATTCTCCAAGTACCAGCTAAAATATGGCCTCCAAAAATGTTGATTCTGGGTACCACTAGCATGTCCAGTGAATCACAGTAAAGTTTGGCAACAGCTGCTTTTAGGAGTAGGGCTTGGATGTTGACTTTATTAATTCAGTTACAGAGATGCAAAGCATTTCCTGTGAGATGCTGAGCCCTGCCAACTCCATTAATTCCACACAGAATTAATTCCACTCGCAAGACTCAATCCTGAAAGCTTTTCCTCCCATGTTGTCCATAGAGTCTCTGCCTTCACTTTATTAGAAGGGTGAGCACACTAGTAAAAGGGAAGGCGCACAGCTGTTTAGCACGTGTGACAGTACAGCCAGTTATATCCCTAGTTGGAGGGATGTGGTGGAATGCCTCGGGGCACTGAGATCAGTGCCTGCCGTGGCCCATAGCAGTAGGCTGCTTATTACCCAAAGCCACAGCTTTTACGATACTTCCAAGCACACCGGGGTTTCATGTCCTTGTCTCTGTTTCACAGGCCTGTTCTGCTTGAACATCTCAGAGAAACAAGAGCAGATAAGAAAAGGCTTCGCAAAGCTCTGAGAGAGTTTGAGGAACAATTCTATAAGCAGACGGGAAGGTAAATAAACAGCTCAACAAAAGCCCGCTCCTCCTCCCCTGTGGGCTCCTATGCAGATGTGTGTGTGTTTCTGCTAGGCTGGGTACTCTTTGGTGGGCAGGCCAAAGAAGCTGCAGCTAGGGACTGGAAGATACCATGGAGGTGTCTGGTCTCTGTGAAGATGTCCATTTGCCTGCTTAGTTCCTCCAGGATGTGGCATCCCTGAGGACGGTCTGGATCTGGGGATCTTCCAGGACACGCCTGCAATGGGTATAAACCCTGTCTCAGCACAGGATCCTTCCCGAGTTGAAGGGAGGCCGCTAAAGAGTCTTTCTGAGGATGTAAATCCGCAGGGATTACACTTGGCAGTTAGGCCATATTTAAAAGGCCAGATTTAAAAACAGAAGCCACTGTTTCTTTCACCCATAGATAAATGCTGGCTACTTTTCACTCTTTGTTTATCCTCCTCCCTTCATTTAGCAAACTCGTTTGGTGAAAACCACGGAGGGGATATGGGCACATAGTATTCTGGTAACAGCTTTCCAAGCACTGTGTAATAACTTCTCTGCCTATTTTAGAACGAAGTCGTTATGTTGCTTAGCTGACAAGAAATAAAATTACCTGGTATGTGACAATTCAATATTTTAAATACTATTATTTAATTTCTGTCTATGAGAGCATTTTGGTCCTATCAAATGATCCTTAGTCACCTACAGTTAGGAAAAAAATAATCCAACCCAATCCTCATTAGTTGTTGCAGAATTAATTTTAAAGACTGTATCTCCTCTTTTACTCATAAAAGTGATGGCACTTTTGTTTGCTTTTCATAGGAGTCCTCAAAAAGAAGATCGGGTGCCAATGGCCGAGGAATACTCTGAATACAAGCACACAAAAGCCAAAATCAGGCTCTTGGAGGTTCTCATCAGTAAGCATGATATTTCCAAAACGATTTGAAGCGAACGCAATGCTGTGGTATTGTACTCTAGGAAACAACAAGCAAACAAGTAATGAAAAAGAGGAAGTAATTTTACAGGTCTTGGTCTGCTGCACAATTATTTGACACACTGAGGTTTTTGATGCACTTTACCAATTATACTAGCTGGGATGAGAGAGGACAGCAATATGCAAGAATATTAAGCACGGGTGAGTGGACTATAGTATATATTTTTTTCCTTTTGAATAAGCCTTGAAGTGCACTGTGAGAATGTTAGAAATTAAAAGGACACTGAAGTATTGTAGATTCTCAGTTGGACCTGCTCTTAGTTTTAAAAAAAGTGTGAGGAAATGCTCTCCAGGTTTTTAGTACATCTTAGTACATGCTAATGTACCACACATTCCTTTCCAGAACTAACATGCACTATAATTAACCATTAATGTTGGTTCTCAATGATGTGCTGATTCACTAAATTAAAAGAAACATGAGCGTAAAACAAATGAAGGAAAAACTCATGAACGTGCTCTATCTTTCAAGACAGAGCTGCCATTCAATTCCAGTAGCTTCAAAGAAAGGTGCACACAAAGAACCAGTGCCAGGATTTGGTCTAAAATGCTGGGAGTAGAGCAAAGAAGGATGGAATGTGACTGCCAAATGGAGCTATTGTTTTTTTAGAAATAAGAGAAAGTGTTTGGCAAAACGAAATAGATGATAGAGACAGTTTACTGGGAAGAGACAAACCAATGTACTGGCTGCTGTCCTTTCCACTATGGTTCACAGGGCCTGGCTCACGGTACTTAAAATTGAGTAAATAGATCAACTACATGCTAATTTTTATTTCCGTATTAAACTTTGCACTTTATTTTGCCTGACGCTATAACATTTGCTTTTCTAACTACCAAAGCTTGTTTAGACGCATGCACTTTGTAAAATGTCGAAGTATTTCTTGTGTTATAAATTGCCACATATATATATTGAAACAAGACTAGATTATTGCATTATGCTAAGATATTTTGGATAGATGAAGTACATGGTATATAATTGAGTGTCACAGTTATCTGATGAGGAATGTTAGACTTCTTGTTTACTAAAAATAAGATTATAAAAAAGATATTTTTCCATTGGAATTATGCATCTTTCTTAACTTTCAGAGCACCACACTTTGTAATATTAAGGAGATTTTTTCACTATTTGTGATAGACCATTTGTGTGAAAAGTGGCCTATTAACAGAAGGATTATCAGTGTTTTTTCTACTAGAAATGAAAAGCAGGGATTCTGGGAAGTACCTAGGCCAGACATAAAGGAAGGAAGAATAAAAACAAAACAAACAAAAAAAAGGGACTTGAATAAGTTGAATCATGTTTAGTGTTTTGCTTTAACTGTCATTTTGTATTGACCACGTAGTATAAGCAACCTGTTTTCTATCTTGGTAAGATGATTTCCATTTTATAAAGCCTATTATGTACCAACCATGTTTGTATTTATATTGTATGTAATGGCTCGGCATGATTTTGAAGACGTACACATTTTCAAGTAGTTTGGAGGAAAAAGTATGAACACTAAAAAAGGAATTTTTTATTTCTCAGAGGTTTGTTGTTTCAGTGTACTGACTTAATGATTTATAACTTAACTTTTATGAATCAGAAATGGTCTCCTTCGTAAATCTGTTTTAATTAAAGTCATCTAGAGCAACAGGAACAGATACAGAGCTATTTGAAGTTTACAAACTACATCTTTGATAAGGGAAAATGATTTCATGACATATGTATACAATTGATATTAAAATGTAATCTATATATTCTATATGATTGTATAATATTTTATACAACAGTACAAATAAAATATTTTTCTATTATATTTATTATGTCAAGACACAGTTTCTGTTTTCAGTTAGCTAATATAAATAACATAAATAACACTGTCAAACAACACGTTGAAGTGCTGACATTTCTAGGCTTTGAAATTTAAATCATGCTGCAATTACAACCTTTCATGCTGTTTGGAGTTATCCCAGTATTTGTTCAGTAGTTAAAATGAATGCATATTTAAACACCATTTATAAGCCGTTATTTTTATTTTGCTAAAGCAGTTTATATAGGATTTTGTTATGTTTGGCAAAAAACAGAAAACAATTTTTGCAGCATCTAGGTATAAATGGTTGCCAGAAAGAAATCCAGGACTTCTAATCATTTAAAGCATCGGGGGAACAGAAGGGAAAGAGGGAGAGAAGAAATACTAAAAACGCTATTGGAGATTTTGAAGACTCGTGTTTGCTTTTGGTGACAGCGGCATGTGCATGCTTCTGACAAAAACGTCTGACTATGGAAATGGGCAACAGAGGTTTGAAGGCTCCTAAGTAACGAGGGAAGTTTTAACGTCCCACACTGATATTGCAGGTCTTGCAGCTGGGATCTTTCTTTGCATTTGCAGTAGACAAGCTCATTAGTTGGTGACCAGTAATTTCCGCAACTGTGCCGAGGGAGAGATCCACAGGATCAGTGTAAATTACTTCCAAAATAACATCCTGGGCGTGATGGTAAACCATGACACCGTCTTCTTCATCGCAGGTCAGAAATTTATTATCTTTTATATTTAGTTGAGGAAGGCGCTGCTTACAGAATTCGTCTCCTGGTGATCCAACCGGGGCGATAACGAGGATGACGTAGTGGTAGGCTGTGTACATGCAGTAGAAGTCTCCAAAGTACAAGTTAGTATTTGGGTTGAAGAGTTTTTCAGCTGCAACCTCAAACCTGTATCTTCCATAAGGTGAATCTTGTGGCGGCTTCCCCGTGTTAAACTCAGTGTTGCAGCTAAAGAAGATGCCTTCCAGCTTCCCGCTGATCGGAGAGCCATGGCTGCCACTGTTATCCTTAACAGAGGGCTGCATAGCATTCCCGTGATGCTCTCTACAAATGAATGACTGGTATTGTTTATTTTGTAACACGTGTTAAAGAAAAAGCGGAAGGTTAGGACGTCATGCTGTTTGGTAACGCTACTGAAGGGACACAAAGGAAAACCGTTAAACTGAAAACTGTGGTTAGTGTCATGATCTTAGGACCAAGAAAATCAAGTGACGCCAGACTCGGCAAGAGCTAGAATAACTCCTGCTCAAGGGAAAAATCTGCTTTTCCAGTCTGGCTTCTCTGTCAGCTGTGAGCTGCGTGGGTACTATATGCAGGCAAAGAATAGCACAAACAAAAAAGCCCCCAAACCACCAATATCTTTAATTAGCTGATTTGTTCAGCCTTCTACTACAATTCTAACAATAAACACATTTTAGTTTAATCACATGTTGAAAATTGCAAGTCAGTCTCAATATGCTGAATATACTGTTCGTTAATGTGTATTTTTAGCAGAGGCAGTATATTTTTCATGTAGAAAACTGCCAGTGAAAGTTATTTCTGAACAATGTTTTTCAGAGAGCTTAGAGGAAGGAATGTACTGTCTGCCATAGTTTTTTCCCCCCAAATGATAATTTCAGGTCTAATTTGTCTACTGCTGACTTCAATCAAAGCAGAGCTGGGCACAGAGTATTAGGTAATTTGGTTAGTTTCCACTTTGGTTGGTATCCAGCTTCTGCAGTCACTAGTCCTTAGGGGAAAAAATGTACAAGACTAACTCTTTTTTTTTTTTTTTTTTTTTTTTTGCCAGCTGAGCACAATTTGGTTCCAGTGAAAAGAAACGTTCAATATAACAAGTGAATTTTTAAAATCCTAAATTGCACTCAGCAGCATTAGGCTGCTAAATTTAGCAGAACAGTCCAAAACACCCCATCTAATCCTCCTTAGCACCCGAGATTTTCTGTATAGCAGGACGCTCCCCAGAACTTGTGTCCCACGCCTCTCTGAAGTGCTGTAGTGACAGCTTTAGCTCTCTCTGCACTTGCAACCATGCGATACCAGAAAGGGAAACATTCCCTTTTGTAAGTCCTGCAAAGCACCAGATTTAGGCACCCTTAGAAAATGCCTTTATACACACTGACAGATTAAAAATGCATGAGGCTGTGGGGCTGGAGAGTCTTACATCCCCCTCTCACTTTACTTTTACTCTGTTTCCTTTTTTCCTTCTTTCCTCTTTTTTTTTTTTTTCTTTTTCTTTTTTTCTTTTGAGGAGAGGGGAAACTAGCCAAGACTGTTCTCTTTCTGCTTTCAACTTACAACAGCTCTGGGTAAAATGGTGCTGTGGGGGGAAGGTTTTACTTGGTTAAAGACGGAGGTAGCAGTCAAAGCAAACAAATTCAGTGTATACATACAAAACAGCTCTAATCAACTCGGTAATGTCTCCAACTGTGATTTTTTCATTATTTCTAATCTCCTCAGCAGCGTATCTTAATTTGACTCTAAGACAAATTTCAGAAGTTTTCTGGGCCATTCAGATACTACATAGCTATTGTCGCAAGCCCTGTTTCACAAGACACTGATTGGGATGGGGGGATACAATTGGTATATTATGACTGAAGCAAATACTAGGGAGAAAAAAAAAAAAATCAGCTTGAATAACCAGTGCCTCTGCAACTTGAAAAGCCAGGCTTCTTGCAGTTCTATTTCTGTGGCAAGATACTGACATCCAGTGGCCAATTAGGCTAATTATAGGTCAGTCTTCCCCAGGATCCAAGCTGCTTTATGGCGCTCCCAGCCGAGGTAAGCAGCAGAGCGCCACAAACACTACTTACGAACTCACACTTCAAACTCTACATTTAGGGGTTGCTGCTTTAGCACGGTGACAGTTGCTTGTTGCTAATGCTACTGGAGCTACTCTATAAGCCTTTCCAAGCTTGTTTACCAGTTATGACACCACAGAGGCCATTGGCAGCCATGGTATGATAAGGAATTTTTCCTAAAAGGAAGCATGTGCTTAGGGTATTTAACATAACATTCAGGAGAGTGTCCTGCGGAAGGACTAGCCCTTGTGACCATACTAGTACACTTCTGATCAGAAAAGGTGACCACCAGGCAGTTACAGGTATTCTAGCTGCACACTGACCTGGTAAAACACAGCTTTTTGTCTCTTTAACTCACTAACAGAAGGGAAAACAAACTAGTGTCTATTTGTATTGAACAGAACAGGAGGGAGGGGAAAAGATACTCTGCAATCAATTAGAGTCACATTTGGCAGAACAAGGCCAAAACCACAGCTATAAATGCACCTCAGTGGCAATTTTCAAAGCTCTATGAACACAAAGGCAGGTGCACTATGATTACACAGCTGAAAACAAAGCTCTATGAGAATCAGAACCACCACAAGCATATCCCTCCTGTGGTATCCAGTCCAGGAGGGCAGCAGAGCTTTATGAGGTCCTCAAAGAGCCTCAACAACTGCAATTCATTCTCTACCTCCATTGAGTTTTGCAGCTTTGTCGCTATGTGCAATAAAATAATTCTTCCAAACCACAGAAGGGAAAGAGCAAACCCCATGCTCTGGAATATACAAGACACTCCTGGAATCGAGCAGATACTCATGACTACAAAGTGGGAACGTTTCCAAGGGTGGTGGAGTCTGCTCTTTGGAGCTGGATTCACTCAAGTATTTTTTTTCTTCACCAGTTTTAAAAAACTTTTAGTTCTAGACAGGTAGTAGTGCGACGCCCACATAAAACTGGAACTATGTGGCACAGCAGCAGTCTCATCTCTCGATACATATTAAAGAGGCATAGTCAGTGCTGCCACCCTTCTGACAGTGCTGAAACAGATGTCGACACGCTGCTTACCTCTCATCCATGTTCTTCTTACGGTGGAAGGTTGCCTCTGCATGCTGGCTGCTCCTGCTCAGTCAGTACATGAGCTTTGACTCCTATCGAAAACTCGTCTTTTCTATTGTAACGACGCTTCTGGTGGCGTGTGCGAAGGCACACTGGGTCTCCAATGGGAATAAGGAACCTACCTCCAGCTATCCCATTTATTCATTCCAACTGAAGCACAGTGTTGTAAAATTGTCTAAACATCATCCCCTCTCCCTCCCCACATGATCTGTGAATTAAAAATTGGATTGTAGAGCCCCAGTTACTACATTTGGGCATAGAAATGGGGTGGTTGAATATTTGAAGTGGAACTCTTATATGTAGGCAAATGCTTATGCACGCCGTTGTGCACTCTTACTATTAGACATCTCTGAATTTCTTAGTACAATAGAAATATTTGGCTACTAAACACTCTGTTATGATAACAGACATTTTAGTCAGGCTGGAGATCCTGTGAATACTTCAGTTTCTGCTTCAAAACACAAACTTTTTTGGCTAATGGAAGTGCTGAGTTAAGCAAGGTGCAAGAAATTATATTTTATTTTTTCCCTTCTTCTGAACTGGCAATATAGCATACAGACATTCTGCTCTAGCTTTAGCACAGCTACCTCCATTTACTTATTTTCACGACTCCCTTAATTTGCCAAACAATTTTGCATATGTTTACTTTCTTACCTGATATAATCAAAGTATTCTTTGTGCTGATTCCGATAAAAAACAGACAGTTTAAGCATACGGCCTGCAATCACTTCAGCTTTTTCCAATAGCTGTGTTAGGTGAACTTTTGAATAATCTGGAAAGAAAAGACAACGTGCTAGCATGGGGGGGCAAGGAAAACCACAATACTCTCCAAAAGCTACACAGTCGTGCAGACTTAAAATTGGGAACAGACCCTCGGTAACACCTCACATCACGCAGCAGCTATGCAGAAACTATGCAGCCCCGCACCAGTTTCCAACAGTGGCAACAGACAGGAACGCGCGTGTTTGATTCTCCCCACTCCTTTCCCCAGAAATACTTGGCAAGCCTACAGCAACTTTCAGCTCAGGGTTTCCTGCGTTAGAGCTGATTTCCTTCTGTTTGGGACTGCAGAGGAGCTGAGGACTGCCCTCTCTGACTTACATTATTTGATAAACTGCTTGCTACAACGTACCCGGTTGTGAGCCAATAACAATTCACATAAGTAAAAAAGCTTGCTTAGGACCCAGCCTAAATAGCATCTCAGCCAACATGGGATTCATAGAGAGCTCGCTTCAGGTCTCAGCTTTCACACAGGCAAGCACGCTGGCACTAGGTGACGAACATCCAAAGGAAGAGACTTATAAATCAATGACAGGCTAAACCGATTGTCGAGACAGGGTGCTGGTGAGGCTCAGGCTTTGCAGCATACAGAGAAGGGAGAGCAGCAGAATGCAAGCTGTCTGTTAGGGAGCTGCCACTTTTCTCCAGAGGTGCTAGTAGCCAGTAACAGGCACACAAGTGGCCCTTCCTACCCTGGGACAAGCCATGGTGCCAGGCACAGCACTTCGGGGCAGCTAAGCTATTGCGGAACAAAGGGGCACTCCAGCTGCCTCCCACCTCTCATTAACACACCACGCCTGAGCGCATGCAAAGCCTAAGGTTAGAATGCCAGTTTCCAGGTGTGACTGCTATAACTCTGCCAGCCTAGCTGGCACCGGTAGATGGCTAACCAGCTCCTGCAGCAAAGCTAGCGTTAATTGCATACGTCCTATGGTGCATGTATCCTCAGCAATATTACCTGCTGTGCAAAACTCGATGATTTCACTCCACTCAGAAACAACATAATCGCCGTCAACTTGCTTTGATGCCGTCTGCACTGCTACTGTGTATTCTGTTCTTGGGCTCAAGAACCAGTGCCCGCGGACTGTCATAGGCAAAGGAACGGCTTTGGCCACCAATTTAGTGGGTACATCCTGATGGAAATAAAAAGACAAAACAATAGACAAGTCAGCAGTGGAACCAAACCAATCCACCACCCCTTCCTTCGTTGTTTTTGCAACGTAATCCCCAACCTCTGGCTCTTTCATGTAAACCTTAGTTACTTCTCACAGTCCATCGGTGCAGCAAAGTCAACAGAGTGGCCGAGGGCAACGGTCTGAGGTCTGCTCTAAGAGCTACGGTGACAACTCACATGTATGAGTTTATTATTGGTTCCAAATGATAATAGACTGATACTACTATATATAGCCCAAGTATATAATTCAGACTAGGGCCATTTGTGCTTAAGCATGCAAAGAGAGACAGACACGCCACAGAGTGCAACGATAACTTAATTTAAGAGCTTCTTGTGCTCTCGTTGCCATTGTTTTCTTTCAGTCAGTGTAACCAAACAAAATTCCTCCTGCTGTCAATCAATCCACCTATATTGCTGTTGATATCATCCAAATCAAACTTCAACAGAGAAAATTAAACACGTTGCAGAGTAACTTTGTGTGTTTTACATTTATCAAAATACCCTTACATACAGGAAGGGCCAGAACAAGCCAAACATACAGCTAGATGGTTTGTGCCTGTCATTGCACCTCTTGCTAACCACCCCACCACCATTTCAGATACTCTGTTTTGCTCTTCCTGTGTATCACACCATAGTGCAACAAATAATAGCTGCTTGTTGGTGTTGAAATACCTAATTTCTACAGCACCAAAGACTGCAGCACAGACCACCAAGGGGAAGGAAAAAATGAAGAACTAGACAGTTTATGCTAGAACTGTGGGTGAAAGGACTCACGGTGGAGTTGAATGATTCTCTGCACTGTGTACCCAAGGAGCTGTGATAGAGTGAGAGCTGTATTTACTCTTGAATACTTATCAGTAATCATAGAATAGTAAGATGGCTGTCACGTGAAAAGTGGGCATTTTAGATAACATCCATAGCTGTCCACGTATAAATACTAGTCCATAGGCATCCACCTATAAATACTAGCACAGTAGTCCCTTAAGGAAAAAAGAAATAGAAGAGAGACATTTTCTGCTCATGATTTGCAAGCAAGATCTGGAAGGGGTTTTTTTGCTTGTCTTCTATTATGGAAAAATATTTTTGTTTTATTGTTTTTCTGTCAGCAAAAAATATTCTTCAGCTTCTGTATTAAGAAACCATAAAATTAGCAGCTTGTGATATTACAAGAACTGAAATGTGATTGACTGATAATCAAGGGTAAGATTTTGTTGTCATGATTTTTTTTTTTTTGCTAATTCTCATTTAAACCAAATAACAGCTGGGAGAAAACTTTCTCTGCAAAGGACTCAGTTATGCACTCTGAAATAAATAATATATAAAAGATAGAGAAAAATTACAAGGAAAAAGAAAAGAAACCTCAAATGACATTTAAAGCTGCCACCCTGGAACTCTATTGCAAAGGCATCCCACTGGACTGAACCTGCTAATGCTAAAGCAGTCAGCAGCTGCTGCAGTTACAATCATTAGTCTTCCTGTCATCTTTTCTTTGGCTGTGGTAAAAGCTGCCTCCACCTGGGTCAGGTCTCTGTGCCCACAACCTGGTGGTGGTTTTTGCCCCCATTAATTTTGTCAGTTTTCATGTAACTTTAAAAGCCTCATTGCCCCCGTGCGTCAAAGCCTTACCTTCCAGCTGTGTATCAGGAAACTCTTCTAACTGTACCAAAAAAGGGCAGACTACCTAAACCCACATTAAATAGAGGGTTTTACCTCTTGCACAGCTGGGGAGGAGAGGCAGATATGGTGCTTTTCATAACTCTCATTTGTTGTTCTTTTTCTAAGCAAACACTTTTTTTTTTTTTCCCCTTTTTTTTAAGGTTACTATATTGACCTCAGGAAAAAATGTTTAAATGTTCATGTTGAAATTTCTCTGGGGGTTCTTCATTTCTTCCTTTCATCTTTTTTTCTGCTCAGCTCTCATTCCTGGCTGAGCCCCCAAAGAAGTGCAAAGGAGGTTATATGCCAGCCAGGATCCTGGAGTGGCAGATGGCTGCTCCACCACCAGCACCCACCAGACAACTCTAAAGGTACCTAGACAGCAATAACTTCCAAGAACAACCTGGAAGCACTGGATAACTAAGCAGCAAGGTATAGGAATCACACTACCTCTCTCCTTTTTGGGAAGAGCTGCCTACTTTACAGTCCCTTTTCACTTTCTCCCATTTCATCTTATTCTTCCCTTTGCCAGGTCTGCTCATAGCACACACTGTGGGAACTCAGCACAGCCAGGTTCTAGTCCTAGTTTTGCTAAATACCTGAGCCTCATTTCCTATTACATGGGAATAATCATACTTCCATATCTTAAAAAAGAGGGGAGGTATGCAAATTGCATTGAGAAAAAGACAAAGTCTTATTAGCATTCTAGTCTTTACATACTACTACCAATACAAATCTCCTCCTTCACAGATATGATGACAATAGTCACAAATAATGAAACTATATGCACCCTAAATATGCTGAATATATTTTATATATTTGCCAACAGAAAAAGTATCGAAAGGATGAATCATTCATATATGCTCTCCTGGGTACACAAGGAAACAAACAGCCCCCTCTCCTGAAGTACGGCATCTATCTATCAGGTTAAGTCTATGTCCCAAGTCACTTGCTCACAGCTGTGTGAGAAAACTGAGACTTAACACTCACTCTCCACAACTTAGAAAACAGTTTAAGCTGGTCACCTGCGCTTGTCACCTGCGAGAGAGACAGACACTTGCAGACAGTGATTTACCCTACCTGTAAGCTAAGTAAGGATGATTTTTTTTTTTCCCCCTGAAGATGCCTATCTCCTTCCGCAGCCAGACTGCTGGATGACTCCTGAAAGGAAGTCCCAATGCTCTTTTTTATAACTAAGTGGTAGGGCTCACTCTTTTCTTTCTAAAAAGCTCTGCTAGGAGAAGGGGCAGTGATATCCTTCACTTTTATACAACAGCTTTGTTACGAAGGCAATGGATGGGTGGGGACAGATTTGGTTCCCTCCAGATTCTGGGAAGATTCAGTCCCTGGTGCTGCAGCTGCCAGGTTATCAGCTCCCTACCCAGCAGGTCTGCCGCTGAGCTTCAGCTGTGGAACTCGTAAAACTAATGTTATAGGGAGGAAGGATGCTGGTCTCCAACCATACTAGGGTTATGGCAAATTTTGAATTTGAGCAATTTTTCATTCCTCAACAACAGCACATTCTAGAAAGTGTGTTAAAAATTACTTAGTATTAAAGACGTATGAAAGCAAACACGTATGTGCTCTGGCACAGATTGTTAGAGTATTCAGTCTGTGCAGTTCCCTCACCCACCCTGTCTGCTGTCTGGATTTCCATCATTCTAGCCGGGGGGAAAAAACAAACAAACAAACCAACCCAAAAAAAGCTTTACCAAAGTCACTAACACGATTAGTACCAAGAAATTTTAAGTTAATTCCGACAAGACATCCAACTTACTCATCATTTTAACTGACAGACTTTAGTTTCCTGTTCTTACAAAACCAATTACCTCTCTCCTTTGACTAAACACTTCATCACAGTAAAAAGCTAGGGAATTGCTGCGAGAAACAAAATAGATCTAACGGCTTATTGTTATTACACTACCAATATCCTTTATTTTTTTCTCTCTCCATTTTAACACTAGTCTCATCACTGTGATACAGATTTTGAATATAGCATTTAATCTGCTAGGGTGGCTCTACCTTTTACAAAAACAAATTTTACAACTTCAGACCAGTTTGCCCACAAATGAAAAAACATGTAGATTAATAAAATGAAAGAAATTAAAAAGAATCCAGCCAAGTAAGCATTTATATTAGAAGGTATATTTATTCCTGCAGTATAAACTGGCAATTCAAATTCAAAGGCTGCCAGTCCAAAAGTAATAAGAAAAAAGCCCAAACATACCCTATTTTATTTGCTACCACAATTAAAAATGAGTCATAATAAATGGCTATTATAACATTAAATTTGGTAGTACTTCGCACGCTGGTTCCTAGCAACTGCAACATCTTGGCCAAACATGTTAAATTCTCTATTTCAAGCAGTAGTAAGTGATTTTTCATTACACTTAATGAATATGTTACTTCCAACTGCATTAAAAAAAGTCAAATAAGGAAATGTGAAAATTATACACATGCTATTAACAGCAGTCACAGGAAAGACACTCTCACAATAAAGACTCAGAGAAATTGGTGGAAATATTTCCTGGTTATCCCACTGGTTTATAAACCAATAGTAATTTAGGTGTTGGTAGAATTAGAGCTCTCATATTTGCCCGGGTGGTTATTTGTGCCTTGGCAAACCTTATCTTTTAGAGATATTGCCAATATTGTTTTTAAATTTGCAGATGATTGTATTTTTTAATCTTCTGTCTCATTCCATGTTTCTCTAGACATCTCAGTATTTCAACTATTCTGAGGTCAAAGCAAATTTTGCTGGATTTGGTAACTACAGATTCTGCAATACATTCAATATGTCCCTGCATCAGTGGCTTGAGGAAAGAGGCCAGATGAATATTCAGGTCATAGTGCTGAATGCTGCAAACTAAAATTGCTGGAAGCCTTCCTAGAAGTGCATTAGAATTTGCGGCTCTTCTGTTGAAATGACGTGTGTTGCTCTCATGAGTCTGTCACTGAACAAGGACAGGCGCAGAATACATAAATTGTTTAGATAATGATTAAGAACTAGTCAGGAATAAAAATGTCTGTCTTGCAATAAAGTGTACAGGTTCCAAACCCGTTTTAGTTTCAAATGAAATAGAAAAGCTACTGTTCAGTTCTCTATTAAACAAATGTATTTGTGTGTACATACACATAGACTAGAAATGGAGAAGGTATTCAGAGTAAAAAAACTGTCAATCAGATTAATCAAAACCCACCTTTGCTGGATGTCCAATACCGGTTTCCCATGGTCTGGCTTTGAAAGGTTAATAAAACACTGAGAGTCATCTATTTAAAATCAAATATTTCCACCTTGCTTTTTAAATGAATATTACCTTGTGTTTAAATTTGTTGGAATTCTTGTTTTCTTTCTTGTTGAGATCGATGAAGTAATGAGTAATGCGGTCCTTGGATTTAGAATCCATGTCCCAAGAAATCTTGAAGGAATCACACGTGATGTTACTTATTTTGATGTTGTGCGGGACTGGAAGTTCCTCCATCTCTGCAATCCCGCTGTCTTGGGATTTATTCCCTGCATAAAAAATAAGCACGATTCATTCAGTTAAAGGCCTATTGGATATCTGTTTCCTGTGTTCCAATACAATCACATCTCTCAACAGCCTTTCACAAAGTGACATAGGTGGCACTCAGAAGCAACTATGAGGTACAATTATGCAAGTCTCAATTTCAGTGATGGGAAATACCGGAAAGGGATGAAATTCCTCATGTGAATAAGCACCAATAACATGTAAGCAGGCTGCATAGACTGGCTAGTATCACAACTGTGCGCAGTTGCACTTTGAGAATAAGAAACATCTGAGGCTATCTGGTGCTACAGTGTTTAGTTAAGATGCCAGCAACGTCCACAGTTAATATAATGTCCCTATCCATACGTGTCAGTGAAATAAATACAAACAGAAATCATATTCAACCTAAAACTATTTTTCAAGCACAAAGTAAAACCAATCTCTTCAAGGTTTATAGATGGTGTACGTATACACATATATAAAATGCTGTCTCCTTCACAATGAAACAATTAACAGTGATCACTTTGTTGAGCCACAGTAAAAGGGCCATACACACCAACTTCATTTTCTGGTCTTTATTCTCTCTATTCTATTTGCCCAGTTGAGACCCTGCAATTTTCTTAGGAAGTTTTTTCTAATTTCTCTAAGTGCATATGGAAGATGCACAAATCACCATTGACCCCAAAAAGCATCACAGGTTCTAAGATTAGGTCTTCCCTTAGTTCCCAAAGCAACCTTGTAGTAGAGCATTCTGTGAACATTAAAACTCAGAAACACTAGGTGATCTTGTACTACATGAGACACAAGTCAAAAGTGAACAAACAATAAAAAAGGCAGAAAAACAAGAAAAATGAGTGGGTTAGAAGGAAAAAATAGAGATTATGATGTAAGAGAAGGAGTAAAGAAAAAAGGCATTAAAAAAAAAATCCAACATAGATAAGAATAGACAGAAACAGTGGAGAAAAACAAGGCTAATGTCTGTGTAAGAAAGAGAGGAAAGCTCCCAAATTCCATCCAGAAAATGAAGACTGGATGCCCATGCAGAGATGTGAGGGAACACATTGTCAGAATTATTTTTAGTCACATCTAATTATAGGAAAAGATAGTGTTAATATACTTCCATCATAACTGATAAAAAACTGAACACCGAAAGTGAGTCTAATCAGTAATAATAATAAAAATTTGACTTGGAAACCTTAGGGACATTTCAACCTATCAACATACATTGTCAAAGAATTATATCAAGACCTCAACGCAGGAATATTAAGGTTGGCCTGATTGTTCAAAATTCTTCTCACGGATATGTGAAATTCAATCACAGAGTCTGCAAAATCCATAGATTTCCAGCTAGTATTCTGAATAAAGTAATTTTACTGATGACTTCAAGAACCAATAGTAACACTTTTCTATTTTTGTTCCATTTTATACATTTACATCCAACAGGTTGTCTGTTCTTTGAACATCCCACTGCTCTTTTTTTCCTTTTCAACCAATATCAAAGTCAGATGGTACATGGTCTTGCTCAAAATCCCATCCTACTTGTGCCATCCACAATGACATTTTCAACAGCTGCACTGGCTGCAATAGACTCAGAAATACCAGTCATTACTGAAAGCTTTCTGTTCATGTGAAATACATGGTAAGTGCTTTTCCCAACATGAGATTTCAGAAAGCCAGCAGGGAGAAAATGGCCTTGCTTTCTTTTGTAAGCATTTTGTATTTGAAAAATGACTGAAAGCTCTACCAGGTACACTGAAAAGGCTACATACGATCGCTCTTCCAGGAGTGAGGCTCTGTGTTTAAGCAGAAGATGGAGTGATGCTGCAGAGGTTCTCAGACCTCCTGGACAGCTGGACAGACTTGGATCCCAGCACAATGAATAACTGAATAAAGACCTGAATAGACATGCAGCCAGGAAATCCAAGCCATATTTATCCACAATACGTTTATGTGCAACTTCTTTGCTTCAAAAGTAAGCTTCTATAGTCCATAACTATGGACCTAGCCATGTTACAAACAGCCAAAGTAGTTTAAGCTTCAAGAGACATGTGCAAAGCAGTAATGACCGCTGACAAAAAGTATCAGAGACGAAAAAAGATTTTGCAGCACACTGATGACAGTCAAAGAGCAAAAGTGCTTCTGTAAATGGGTATTGTTTTCTGTACAATTCTTGGAAATAATGTCTGCCATACATCTTTAGATGTCTGTGCTCCTGATCCTTTTACTTTCTTTGCTTAAGAAGTGAATAAATAGTTTAAGTAAATGTCTAGCAGAAAATCTCCAGGTAATTTTTAGCAACATTTTTAATATGTCAGAAAAAGAAACCACTTGCATTACTAAGTGCTAAGCTATTCTTTTTTTGTGATGGAACAAAATCCACAACAAATACTTTTCTGAAATCTTTAAAGCTCTTTGAAAGTGGAAAAAAATAATTTTACAGATTTTGAAATACAAACAGACTACGAACAGAATATGAAATAAGAAAGTAAAATACCTCACAATCATTACCAGCAAGCAATACTCCAGTTTCCCTTCTTTTTAGAATATGAAGTATCTGTGATATTTGTAATGCATACTTATATTTTGATACATATTTGTGTAGTCCTGAATGTCAAAATCCATTGAGTTGACAGGCAGTAATGGGAACCTGATAATGATACATAGTATTAATAGGGAGGATGATGATTCAGTGAGTACTGGTAAATGGTGACTTTTGAACAGCAATGGGTGTACCACTGCATGGGAAGAAGGAAAAAAAGGACAGAGCATGAAAAGCATGCTCTTGCTCTCTTAGATTTGACTGATCCTAGGAACCAAACATGCAGGTATTAGACCAGCTTTGCCCACACAGCAGACACCCTAGCATTGAGACCACCAAGAAATTTTGAAGCAGCATTTTCTTGTAAAGTATAACCTCTAACTTAGAATCTGGCTCCTACAAAAACTAGTGCTTTTCAATGTTAGGAACAGCATTCTGTCCTGAGACATACTGGAATATGACATAAAAATGTGAGATACAGAGCTTGACGTCACTGCACCGTAACTAACTAGAAAGAAATGAAGGTGACGGGATAGCACAGACGGAGAGTCAGAATATCCTAACCAGTCTGGTAGTGTACGTACATCACTTATAACAACTACATAATGTGGAATATTTCCATTAGAGTTTATCAATATTATAAAAGCATTACAACTACTATAATATATAGTTGTATACTTATAAGACAAAATAGTAAGAATGGGCAGAATTTTCAATAGCAGAAGGGTAACTTTGACCTAAACTTGGAAGTCAGGTGTTTAAGAAAATACTACTATCTGCTTTTAAAGTGGGCATTCAACCAGGGTCTGATAATATTGTCAACCAAACCACTTAAAAACGCTGGCTGCTACCAAAGACTGCTTAGCGGCCTACCTGCTAGTTAAAACTGGAGACTTCATGTGTGTGGTAAGTGAAGTATAGGTGTCATGGAGCTCAAAAACTGACAGATATAACTGACTAAAAAGGTAACACATTTGTACCTTGCCTTTTTTCCACTTGTGCTTTGGTGAATGTTTTGAGTTGGTTTTCATACTGGAAAGCATGTCCACGTCAAACCACTTCTTCTCTATACCAGGATCAATTTAAAGACTAGATCAACATCAGGAAATGGGATGTCTACTAAAAGCAGAAATAGCAGCTGAACTTACTCAAAATCAGCACATAGTTCCCCTAAAGCACGCCAAAACTCCAGCTGAAAGGAAGTTACTACTGTTACGGATGTGAAAATAGGTGGAGAAGGCCTTAGAACTGGCTGCTTTCATGTTTGTCGCTTTGCCACTTCACTGAGGCAAAATTGGTCTTTGACAAAGCATCACAATACAGACAAAAATTGAAAATAAAAGTAGCATAGGAAATGTTGCTCTGAACAGCTTCATACCAAATTAAAATAGATCAGCTTCCAATTAAAATGGCTACTTCATTTTAATGTACATTTTAATGGCTACTTTTTGCACATTCATGTTGCTTCAACACTGGAAGCCACTGCGGGACTGGATAGAAACACTGCTTTCAGGTCTCTTTTGGGCAGAAACTTACAGAAGAGTCAAACAAAGCTGGCCTCCCCTGCCAAAAAAACTGGGCATGTCATCCCTCTGTGCTGCAGGAACACCTCTGTTTTTGCAAAAAAACAGTCATTTTTAGAACAAGCAAAAAGGCCCAGTGATTCTTGACCTGTATGGTAAGAAGTCAGAGACCACTCGTGTGTGCATAGGTCACACTGGAAGCATAAGACTTTAAATTTCTTCAAAGCCAAAGAATAAATACAACACGCCAGCTTTACTGAGATCAGCTGGAGAACTGCAAGATTAATGTTTTATGTTCCTATTCACAGGCTTATCTCTCTCTGCCATATCCAGAGTTAAATTTCAAGTTAAATTGTCTAATCAATTTTAAAGCGGTTATGATAGTCACTGCTGCAGCTGAGCCAAAATGCTGGCAAATGGGTAACAAACCGATTTTATTTATATACACATAGACACACCTAATTTAGTACCCTCATTATATCTTCTACTTACATAAATTATCTCTGAATGGGGAAAAAAAAAAAAGGCAGAAAATTCCCATTGAACAGCCATGGCTTTCATCTGTCACTACTGGAGACAAATGATAACACTTGGAAATTGATAAGCCCACACTGAAAAGATTTGGAAAAGGATGGGTTTTTTGAATTTGCTTCGTCACTCAAACCAAGCCAAACCATTACATCTGCAGCAGTGGAAGGATGGTGGAGAAGAACCTTAACACGACCTCTGATTGGTAGTTACTGAGCATTCACAATCACTGAATTTTTATAATTTTAGAATACTAGATCATTCTTTTTCCTTAGTTCTAAAAATGCAGAACTTCACAGCAGTGCAAGGGAGTACGTGCCTACTGATTTTTCATTTCACAGACACACTGTTTGTGTTATCCACAAAACAAATTCTGAAAGGGCTAATTTGTAATCCACTCTCTAAGCATACTTAGAGCTCACAGAAGTGAGTTTTATGAAACTAGACCAATAAAATAATACATTTCTGGGTTCCTATGACCTTGCTAATAGATGTTTGGACTGATATTATCTTGGCAAATACATTCCTGCTATTAAGCATTAAGAATGGAAAAAAAAGTAACTGAAGGAGTATGATACACATTTAATGAATATATAGAATCCCTACACATATATCTGTTTCCCGTAGTTTGAATGTAATTCATCATTTGGAAACATTAAAAAGACGGGTTCATGCTCAAAGGTTGTTATACCAGACACGCTGCAGTAGAACTCCTAAGTGTTCAGAACTCAAGCAATTTGTATTCAGCAATCAAATCACACCCTCCTTCCTATAACTCCATCCATAACACTAATATGCCACCTTTCACAGCATTAAATATGTAGCTTGCTGCACTACGCAACCATGAAAAATTATCCAGCAGTCAAGAAACAAATTCACAGAAAACAGAACCTGCAAATGGCTGAACACAATGACATAATAGCCATCCATCAACAGGGAAAAAACTACAAATATTACAGCCATAATGAGTGCGATTGCTTGTACTCAGTGTGAAGTAAACTCGTGAAATATTCATTCAACTGCAATGATGTCCATTAAATCTGGAGAAATTAAAAGAAGGCAGGGCTGGGTGAAATCCTTTTCTTTGCTGGAGCTGTGAAAGTATCACTCCAGTAATCACGGATGACAAAATTTAGCTGTAAAATATTACTATTATCTGCAATTTAGGCTTGGATACTAGGGAGAATGACCATCAAAGTAATATAAGAACACTTTTCAGATTGCTATTTCCCTTTCATGGGGTTTAGATTCAACCAATTCAGATACTTGTCCAATATCTGGACAAAAATTATTTATTCATTTTAGATGTGGAAAAAATGTAAATATCTAAACAGAATTTGGAATAAAGGGGGAGTCTGTTTGAACCATCACTCAACCAAATTCAGAGCTGTCCTAAGTAGTGGTGGAAAGTTACACATCCCTGAAGTGATGTAAATGCAGTTTATATCACAGAGCCCAAACACGTCAGGAGAACAACCAACAGAAAAGAGAAGAAAGCAATAAAATGGCTTTTCCTTGCATTACTTTAAAATCTCTTGTCGACTGTGTTTCCTGCTAAGGCTTTGTCCTTCTGTCCCTCAAGATGCAAATTACATCAGCTTAATGAAGTGTAACTTACATTTTCATTTAAACTCATTAGGAAACCCCCTCAACATGTATAAATAGATTTGCCTCTTTTGGCATCACACTGGAAAATCTCCAGTTGTACGGACAAAGACAAATCATCTGGTTCTAAGTTTCTTTGTACTCAGGGATAAATCTTCAGTGTCTTTAGAGTCATGTTGTGGGAAACATGGACTTCTGATGCTTTTGGAGCAGACATTCAAAAATCACTATTATGTCTCTCCTAAGCTGCCAACACCATTACCATGGATCTTTGAAAACATGTTCCCAAAGGACTCATAAAAAACATTAAGGCATTTTGGGCTGTCAGTTTGTACTTTGTAAATCTCGTGCTTGTCCTTGCATCTGAAATGGTTGCTATTAAGAAGTTTCTTTATCTGAAGATGAAACTCTTTGCATTTAATATGGTCTAGATTTAAAACAAAACACAACACAAACAGTGGAATGCTTGTTAGTGGTGGCTACTTCCAGTTACAACCCTGTCTTTTCCAGCTGTAAGTTACACTGAGGCATCCCAAGAGCTCACTAGTCTAGCTACCACATTCTCAGCTGAGGAGGTGACTTGGGAACAGCAGTTTCTTAAACTTTGATTTCACAATGATTTGCAAAAAACATCTGTTTAAAACCTCAGTTTAATTTTCCAGAAGACATGCATGTATTTAGAGATTTCAAATAAGCACAATGTTAAAAGGCATGGAATCTAATAATTCCCAAAGAATGTAATTGAAAATACAGAAATGTCTCTACTTTTTAAAGTCAAGGCACTCATTTAAGGCTCAATTAAAACTTGGTGGAGGAATAGCAAAGTAAATAACAAACAGGTCCTACTCAAATTCTATCTGAAAACTGGCTGTTCTCTGAATTTACCTCTAGCAGCAACAAAGAAGAAAACAGTTCAAGATACTTTCCAAAAATGATCTCTTTTGATATTTATATAATGAAAAATGGCTTTCTGATGGGGGGAAAAAAAAAAAGATGGAAAACTAGGTGATACAAACCACCTATTTTGGGGGGCCTATACAGACAATAAAGAAAACTAAGCCTACGTAACATGCCAAACTACTGAAGAACCTCCACCTCTAACACTGACCTGTGGCCCAGGACTGTGAAAAAGAAGGCCTAGATTCAATGGTAATTGTTCCATTCATCCAAACTGTGGCTGTCTGTGCTAAAGCAACTCAAAACAGCCTCTAGGTTGCTGCAATTTTTTATGGCAGGTAAGACACTGGGAAGCTACTGAATTAGCTGGGAATGCCAAAAGCACAAGGAAGCCCTGATGATATCCCCCAACCAGCAACTGGGAGGAAAGCCAGTGGAACAGTTGTCACGCCCCTTCTACGTCACCACAATATTTTACACTGACATAATTTCACTCATCTGGTTCCCATAGTTTGGGGTTTATCTGGGCTGCTGTCATGCAGAAGATAGTACAGTGCAGCACTTAGTGTACTATCTTTAGAAAGACACACAAGATATTAACGCCTACCGTTACTTCTGTGAAGTGTCAGGTCCATGAAAACCTAGGAATTTGATAAGGGACATGTGACTAAGGTTTGTGAGCCAGAAAATAAGCAAGGTGAGAATTTACCCACATAGCACAGAATTAAAAGCTAATGCTGGATCCTTAATACATTCTGGGAAGATATCTGAAAATCAAAAGATACAAGGACGAGAGGCATAGAGGAATAAACTATAACGTAAAGCAATTTTTGAGACCTCGAAAGATCAGGTTTACCTTATACACAGATACCAATAGCACATGTAGTAAACACACCAAAAGCCAAACAAAATCTCATAATACAAATGACATTTTTTTTAAATGTCACCTTTTTCAGATCTTAAAATATATCCATTGAGGAAAACAGGAAGTGTTTTTCTCAAGTTAACATTTTCAATACAATGAGAGACATTAGCTATGACCTTTTGAAGTAGAAATGTTTGATGAGAGGGGATCAACTTCATAAAGAGCACCTAGGTACCATGACACAAGAAATCCTCTTACTAGATACTAACAACTGAAAACAATTCATTTAGAAACAGTAACTCCCATAAAAGGAACAGAGACATCTTTACACCTTGTGAAACAGAAAAATTTCTACCTTTCCTTGTCTTGATAATTCAGATCATTGGGTATATATCAGCTCTATAAAGGTAAAATATTAAGTTTCTAATTCTAGAAAACCAATATAGACTGACAATATTTGAGTGCTATAATGCAGACTGAATTTTCCAACTTACTGTGGAGGTATTTTATTTACTCAAATATTCAATAGGAGAGAGAACTCTCTTTCTCTATAACCATAAAAAAAATGACAGGAAAGTGCCAGGAAATTATATGTTAGCTGTATACTTTAAATTTAACTAAGTAAAAATACAATATCATGTTTTCCTCCTGAGCGCTGGAATGAATGGGTCCCTGTCCAACTGCTAGCTGTATAAAATATTTTCACAGGACCAGGACAATATGTCCCTACCAAGCAAATAATTAACCTGAATATCAAAAATTTCAATGTTCACTACAACACCTCATTCAATAGAGACAGTGAAATCACACAGAGGAAATACAAATACAACAACATTTATAAATTTGTCAAATCAAGGCTGTTATTTGTTAGGCCATGCAAGTAGCACTTCTCCAGGATGGTTATTCTATTTCAAAGTTCAACTTGCTATCCATAACCACATAAGTAACATTTATGCTTTATTCGTGCTTCTTCTCACGTACAAAAAATGAGTGAATAGTCTCAGACTCTTAAATGTATCTCTCTCCTCTCCCCCAGAATCCTGGTAAACTAACTCCCGATGAAGATTTTTATATTTATATAAGCATATTTAAGAATATTTTCTAAATAAGTATCCTTGTAAAACCAATTCCTACATTAGATAAAGAGCAAATGCCTGGCTCTATAAATCCTGTTAGAGGGATAAGCCCCTCTAAATCGTCTCCTCATTTCCTCCCCATGTCTGATACTACTGTTGTGCATTTTCTAGTAAGATAATATGCACTCTGTCCAAAATTTTTAAAAATAGTTTTGAAAATAAATTGTTATTTATAACTATAATATGTATATCAATATTTACTGAGTGTTTTTGAAACGTCCATATATATTCAGATTCTCTTGTTACTTGGTTTTAACTCAAGGCTTAATTTAGCTGTTTTCTACTCATCTACACCATTAACTTCAACAGGAATATTCCACATTGCAAAACAAAGAGAACAAAACTAGACTCTGCAAGCACAATTGTGCCTTTAGTACAGCCATCTTCTTCAGCAGAGAGGGTACCCCAAAACTGTGTCCACATAAAGCACTGAGCAGTCTCCAGTTTGTTTAGTTTCAGTATTAAAGAATTTCTCTCAGCCTCTTACAAAGGACTCAATTCTTCCTCCATCTCACATGGAGAACAAATGCACTCTACAAGTGGTCCCATGATTCAAATCAGGAGCAGACCAGTATCTCAGTCCTGCCACTGACAGCAACAAATGTGCAGGCTCTTAGTTCCCACTGAGCAGCGCCCCGCTCTCTCCCAAGCCTCGTTTCTCACTGCCTGCTGTCAACTACAGGACTGAAACCTTGTTCTGCAAGCAGCCTCTCGTTTCACTAGGATGGCTCAGAGACTCTGTTGCTACCTGACAGGAGGTGTAGTACAGCAACTGAAGGACTGTATAATGAAAGAAAAGCATTCAGCACAGTCTTGAAGGTTTGCCATTCGCTTGAATGCTAACTCAATTGAGATGCTCCTTTGCCCTTAGAAAAGCACTTGACTATCATGTATTTTGAGACCCTGTGCAGATGGGACTACAGGGGCTTAGTTTCCTCAAATGTCTACAAGTATGTTTTCCACTAACATCAACAGGAATACACAGTGCAAGTGTGGCAAACCTGACAGCTAGTAGTAGCAAATAAAGAGTTACACTGGTATATTTTGGAATACGATTATGCCATCAGAACTGTGGAGCTTTGGTTTACAGCTCAAGCATTCTCTCAGTGGACACTGAATGCAACATTAGGTTAAAAAGGAAATTAAGTTTATCTGTACAGAGAAGGTTACTATAATTAGTAAGCAGAAATCAAATAGTCCCATTATAACATTTCTGTGGAATACAAATTTTGGCTTAGATGCAAAATTCTCAGGAGTGGATTTGTTGGGCCATATGTACTCCTTCAAAGTTAAAGATAATAAAACCCAAACATTTCTTTGCTTCTTAAAAATGACAGTAGATACAGTAACAAGGAAAAAGCAGGAACAACATTCACTCCTGCCATAAAGACCATGCATGTCTGTGGAATTACAACTGGACTAAATTTTATACAAAAGATGCATCCTCTAATTCAAAAAGCAAAGGCTACAGTCTAAAAGATTTTATACATATGACTTGCAACGATGTTCATGTGCAATACCGATATGATGTACCACAGTGGAAACCACTGATTCTCTTACTATGCTAAGAAAGAAGAAAATACTAAAAAAGACCAACACCAGCCTTGGGCAGCTAGTCTCCTCAGGCTCACTTTCCACTCCGTGAAGAAAGGCAGTTTCCTAAATTGGATAATCTGAGTACCTACAGTTAGCTCTCACATTTAACTTTGCCCTGAAGGAGTCTAATTCTTTTCAGACACTAGAGAGGGACGTCACAGAAGTTAAAAGCTAGCTGAAGTTACCTTTTGTAATTATTTCCTAAATTACATTCATCAATTCTCATGACTTTCATGATGCAACAGCAATCTCTGATAATATGCAAGATTCCCACTAAAGAGAAACAAGAAAAAGAACATGGGGGGGGGGGAGTAAGTATTACACTGCAGCCAATTTCTGAACTCCTGTAGCAAAGGAATCTACATCTCACTAACTCAGAAATATCCTCTGGACTCATACTTTAAAAGGGACAAACTTTTCAAGAATAATTTCTCTGAATTTCTGTGTCAAATACTTCGGAGTTTTTCACTTATCCTCACAATATTTTTTCTGAAAGTATTAACAGGCTCAAACATCTCAGGATCATTTAAGCTTAAATGTGGATGAATTTGTATCTTGCTAACTGCAATTATAGCTAAATTATTTTATAACTGTAATTTAATTTCTTTTAATTAAAAATAATGCATTCAATTGCGTCATTAAACTAATTTCTCAAAATAATTGTTTCCTCTTTTGTTATTACCGTAAAGAAAATTCAGATATATCACTGTGAGTTGTCCTCTGTTGTTATCACCCAATTTTTCCAATTCAGTGCCAATTCTTCCTTTGATTTTTGACCCATCCTTACTTGAAGCAAAAATTTAAGTAACATTTGGTAACATCTTCAGACCTAAACGATTTAGAAGAGTCTTACTGAAATCAATGGGATTTCAGCTGAGTTACTTGAGAGCTTCTCAAAACTTGACTGCAAATATCTAACAATTCATACCTATGGCTGAAAGTAAATTGTGGATGCACACCCGAGTTGCACAAACCCAAAGCATAAGACAAAACCTGACTGAAAATCAGCAAAACTTTGTGCAATGGCTAATATGGCAAGGCTGACCTTATTCTTTCACTAAGATTAAATTCTTATTGAGTATCCTGATGTCTTGAAAGTATTTAGTATTTATACTTTACTCATTCAAAACTAAATCACATTTGCAGAATGTCAACAGCAGCCAAAACCCTAGACTTTCTGATATACTGAGTACTAAAATGCAAATAGATGCAAGTCTCTGTTGAAACAATTACACCTTTTTAGAGTTTCCCTTACTCCTTATGGATATTTTTGGGAATAAAATTTTTATGAAAACTGGATGCCTCTATGCTTCTGTAAAGTACTCAGTGTTCCACAAGGCTGGGCCACTATTACCCAATTTTTCTCTTTCCTTTTTGCATTTTTATTACACATATGTTGAGGAGTGTTCACTCAGTAAAATGCTAAGCTAAACACATGTATGTGCACACAAAATTTCATTTTCACTGTGTTAAAAAATATAGGGGGAAATTATGAAAAAGGAGGAATTTCATTATCAGATAAAAATGTGCAACTGGAAGGTTGTGAATAATCACGTGGGTACACATTTCTTCACTAAGGACTGGGAAAACTGTAAAACACTAAAAAACCATCTAGCCCAGAAGATTAAACTGACATGCCATCATGCCCACTTTTCCCCTTACCTAAGATAGGAAGATCTACTGATCCTACCATGCTCTAAGGACTGACCAAATCTTTGTGGTAGAGAGCTGAGGAGAAGTGGTGGGATCTCCTTTTATGACCCATGCATATCAAAAACAAGTAAACTGAATTGGTCAGATATGCTGAGACTGAGTGCAAATAACACCACCAGACATCAGCATCTTCCTCCTCATCCTGTCTGCTGAGTGACTCATACATGCAAAAAGACTTACACCGATACACTGTTCCCACTAAAGTTCTCTTAGACTGCTTATACTAAAGATGTGATTTTTTACTGTACCTTGTCATGTTGAAGTTAAACAAGCTTCTCTGCAACCTTCTATGGAATGAGAATCGCAGTGTGGCAAAAATAGCTACAGCTGCACTACAGCTCCTACTGGCACACCATTGGTTTTCATGCCCCTGACCGTCAGAGCTAAGCTAGTGCAATTCTACCTTCTTGAAATCAAACAGGACATTATAGTAGACCACAAACGCTAAGCCACCACAGTATTTACTATTAATTAAAGTAATGCTCCCATTTTGTTCAGCACTGCAAGCTTACAGTACATGGGTGGTAAGTGGCTCTTCTCAGCATGTGTTGACTGCAAGATGCATTTTAAAAACAAATTTTAATTAAAATGAGCATTTCTCAGCTGCTGAAAGGGAAAGAAGGTAATAAGGGATGTTAAAGGCTCTAAACCATCTTCTAGCTTAATTTAAATGTCATTTAAAAATTAAAATTAACTTTACAGCCACTTAGATATACTAGACTTTGTGTATAATGCATACCTTAAGTTATATGGAAATCCCGATTTTGAAAGCAAGTAACTACATCAGAAAAACTACTGTAAAAGCGGATCAATTTATCACGTATACCTGATTCATTTAGCAGGAGAAGCCTGCGTTGTCAGGTATCTATGGATCCTTATGAAATTCTGACCATACTTCAGACTGCACTCAGACCCATTTTGTGGTGCATTTTCAGAAGGATGCTATCTCAGTACTGTTTTGCTGGAAAACAAGGAGTGACATTTTTCAGCAGACTCCCACCCTGAGGATTACTAAAGGGGCAGATTTTGGAGCAGGAAGGGATCTGGAGCTTCTTATGGCAGGGTTTTTCTCCTCTGATAAATAAACAAGTACAGCTGCCTCTCAGACTGTGGAACTGCCTATGTCTCCATGACTAACAACAAAAGAAAACAGACCTCACAGATGAAGGCACTGACTGTATGACCCTGGACAAGTTGCTTGGGGCCAGATTCCGATCCAAGTTACACTGCTCTGGGTCACTGGCCTAATTGCTCCAATGCTCTTCATCTAACACACTGTAACTGAGGGCAAAGCATTGGCCTTAATCTTCCACTGCTTTTAATATTAACCGTATATTAGAGAAGTGAGTGGCCTTTCATGATTTGTGCTTTCACATGTCACTAAACAAAAGAGAGAGACAAACATACACTTTCATTTTAGTTTATTACTATGAACCTCATGCTCATACTTGTTTACCTCATTCTTATTTGGCTGGCAACAACTTGTGCCATGTATTGCAGCTGTGTCTTAATCAAAACCAAAAATGTGTTTCTCTACTTCAAGTTGTCATGCGAGTTCAAATCTAGCAAGGAGAGGCAGCCTTGTATTCACATGAGCTTTAATTTGACCTGCCAGCTTGTCTGAAAACTGCAACTGCCTTGATCGCACAAGGATTTTCATTTAAGACCAACTTTTCTTTCAAGCCAAGGGAAGCCCAGAGAGAGACAAAACTTGTTACTTGAAGGGCAGCAGAGAGAACTCAAGGCTGGGGAGCACAATTTTACTAAGCATTTTTCTTGAGAAAGTAGGGTGCTCAGCGTGAGTGGGCTTTTGTAACTCACTGGATACCCTGGCAGTCTGCAGCACGAATGAGCATTTTTTTACTTCAGCGCACTGGTAATTGCTGTGTGCTTTTCACACAGATCTCTTGCAAGGAATAGGATTTGGCTCTGGTTTACACCAGTTTGTGCTTTTTAACTCTGATTTGAAATGTATTACATATTCACGATATGAAATTCTACCCTGTAACTTGTACTGGTTTTTTAATTTAATTTTTATGCAGGTTCCTCTCAGGCCCTGACAAATAAAGGATACAGGGGCTTTGAGACCCTTTTTTGGCAGGAGCTGGAGTTGTTCTGTTTTGTTTCATTTTCAGCTGGTTGCCTAGAGCAACAAAACATAGTCAAGGTCTTTAGATGTGGGTCTGCCACTGGTTGACTGTTACTAACTTTTGAACCTCTGACAAGAGTAGAGAGCTCATACATAAGTTAGGTTGCTGCCAGTTCCATTAAGGCAGGCAAGCATGCAGAAATGAGAGAGGACCCTGTTAAATACTCCCTTATCAAGGGGAAGGCTACAAAGAGTTCAAGCTTTTCACAAATACTAGAATATAAAAATGACACAGCTATGAATACTGTAGTCAGAAGAAATCTTTAAGCAGAGTTTTCACCATGTTAGAATTCACCCCTCACTCAGACACAGTATAGCATATAGACTGTGGGGGTTTATTAAAAGTCTTGACTCCAGCTCATCACTTTCCCGTCCTGATGGCATTTGTAACAGATCTCTCGTGTAGTTTCTCTAATGAAGATTGTCTAATGAAGATGAGAAAACTCAAACTGAAGTTTTGATGTAATTAAGTTAAAAGAAACCTGTAACAATTCTGAACCATCAGACTCAAATCCATTGGAACGCCATAGTCCTCAATAGTTCCAGAATTATTTTTTTAAAAGCACAGCTCAGCTGGATACTTTAAATAGCTTCCATTACAAAGTCTTCTGTAGTCTTACCACTCAGGCTATCAAACAGTCATTGGGTCGTAACAAGTTATCAAACATGATCATGGTAAGACAAAATTGAATTATTACTTATAGAGGAATAGCTGTACAACCTACTACAAATTCACTAAGCCAACCAAGTCCCCTTGGGTAGGTTACTTAAAAAGAATTCATATTTAGATTTGGTTTTCATCTTTTGGATTTACAGCATTTAAAAGCAACCCAAGTAACACTTTCCAACTCTCACTCCCTACTATATCAGCTAAATATAACAACCATACTAAGATATACTGAAGAATTTAGGTTCACTGTATGGCTTCCATCTCAAGCACTGCACACTTGCATTAGGACTGACAGCCTCAGCAGACAGCCTAGGTGGTTTCCTGACAGTTTGCTCAAGGAAGCAACCCAGAAACCATCTGAGCATTACAGAATATACAAAAATAGGAGGAGAATCAGTATTTTATTTTTCACATACAGGACCTG
This sequence comes from Phoenicopterus ruber ruber, assembly GCA_009819775.1. Taxonomy (NCBI): domain Eukaryota; kingdom Metazoa; phylum Chordata; class Aves; order Phoenicopteriformes; family Phoenicopteridae; genus Phoenicopterus; species Phoenicopterus ruber. Next base: position 8,312,100 of record CM020221.1, read on the forward strand.
AGTCTGTCTTCCCTGCACTTGTACAGTTATGAGAAAGCACAGAGTACTAGACACGTTCCTACTACACAGGTCATGCTGGGGCACCTGGCTACCTGATGTGTCACGAAACTTGAAATTAAACTCTCATACTCTGGAAAGGCTGCTATACTCGCATCCCTGTAAATCCAATTTAAGAACTCCAGGCTACCTAAACAGAGTGACAAAGTGAAGTACAGAGGCAACATATTCAACGTGTCAAGGTTCCAAACCATAGTACAAAGCAGTCCACAGACAGAGGAAACAAAGAAATGTACCTGGAGTTTCAGGTGCCTCCATCTAGGTAGCCTCTACACATGGGCAGAGGTGAGACAATCTCAATAAATTGTGTGTGAAGTCCTACTGCTCAAATCTGTCCTTTCATGAAGGGTAAGATGGTAGCTGTGTCATCAGAGAACAGGTAACACTGGCTAAAATTCCAGTATGTTCCACACAAAAGGGACCGAACAACTCTGTGATGCAATGGATTCAGTGAGCAGATAGGCCTGGGGATTTTCAGTTCCTGTGATTACAGATATGCCTTGAAATTACATTGAAAATGGAAAGGCTAGAAATTCATCAGAAACATTAGCGCTCTGAAAGCCACATGTTTACTGCTGAGCATTTATATTAAATTACTATCATAAATTCCATCATAAAAGTGTAAGTGCATAATATTTACTCTATGTCATCAGATGCCCCTTAGTAGCATTAAAATACAATCTGCTGCACACTCTGTTCTTAATTTTATCCCTTAGTTTATATAAACTCATGTATAATTTCTCTTTACATAAGTTGGATTAAAAGGACCAACGACACGGCACGAATCACTCCACTGATACTTGTATACTAGTACTTATGGCTGACCAAGATTGAAAGAGCCTTTTAACATCTTTCTATCCTGCTGATTTTGAAGTCCACATGTCTTCACCTATGAGTACACATAGAAGCGAACTGCAAAAAAAACCCAGAATAATCTTTTAAAAATGTTATTTCTAGCCCAAAATTAAAGACAGATGAAATCCACACAAACTGCAACTTAAAGAGAGAAATTCCAAATTAGATGCCTATCTGTATGAAATAAGATAGAATACAAAAGTTAGGAAAATACAGTAGTTGTAAGATCTTAATCATGCTGCGTTACGAATGCAATTTTGTTTTTACACAAAGTCTTATTGAAGCCAATGGAACAGCTCAGGGAATAAATTTATGGGATGCCTCTGACAATTGCAAACTGCAGAATTCTCCTACTGAGAGTGCATTGATATACAAAGCTTAAGACAGGAATTCCTCAAACTATGCTTCTCCTAGAGCTGCCAGCTGTGTATGACTTAGCCGCATTGGAGAAATAAACTCCAGATGCCACTCCATACTTGGAACTAAGAAAGAGTGCAACTCTGATAATACTTTCTGTCATTCTGCAGGAATGAAAGAGTAACACCAAACTAGTTAAGGTTTCCCCTTTTTGGTAGCAGCTAGAACTGTCAAGGCTCAGAGAAACTGTTGTTAGGTTATAAAAACAGTATAGCTAATCATTGTTTTTGAAAACATCCATGCAAAACAGCTTGTTCATTCAAGCATAAATAAAACAAGAACACTCTGTGAAAACAATAAAATAAAATTGATTAATGATTCAACTACAAACACCACTGTGAAAACTGATCCAGCTACAAACAGTACAACAAATTCTAACCAAACCTTCTGTGCTGAAGGAAACATTTTCAAGGTCAAATAAAAGATGCTCCACTGTATAATAAAACCTAGTGTGGAAACCACAAGAAGTGATCCTGGAGCAGAGCTTTCTTTAGTTCCAACATCAGAAACATTGTATTTGTTCATACTTTCCTATAGCAGTGACATGTTTTACACCTGTATCCGTATTGGGTTTGCGTGGCAAGGTTTTGGTAGCGGGGGGGCTGTAAGAGTGGCTTCTGTGAGAAGTTGCTAGAAGCTATGGCCGACAGAGCCAAGGCCGCCGCTGGCCAAGGCCAAGCCCATCAGCAATGGCAGTAGTGCCTCTAGGGTAGTTAAGAAGGGGAAAAAAGCCCTGTGCAACTGCAGCCAAAGAAAGGAGTGAGAAGATGTGAGAGCAACAACTCTGCAGACACCAAGGTCAGTGAAGGAGGAGGGGGAGAAGGTGCTCCAGGCACTGGAGCAGAGATTCCCCTGCAGCCCATGGTGAAGACCATGGTGAGGCAGGCTGTCCCCCTGCAGCCCATGGAGGTCCACAGTGGAGCAGATCTCCACCTGCAGCCCGTGGAGGACCCCACACCAGAGCAGGTGGATGCGCCTGAAGGAGGCTGTGACCCTGTGGGAAGCCTGCGCTGGAGTAGGCTCCTGGCAGGACCCGTGGAGAGAGAAGCCCACGCCGGAGCAGGTTTGCTGGCAGGACTTCTGACCCCATGGGGGACCCACGCTGGAGCAGTCTGTTCCTGAAGGACTGCACCCCGTGGAAAGGACCCACACTGAAGCAGTTTGTGAAGAACTGCGGCCTGTGGGAAGGATTCACGTAGAAGAAGTCCGTGGAGGACTGTCTCCCATAGGAGGGGCCCCACGCTGGAGCAGGGGAAGAGTGTGAGGAGTCCTCCCCCTGAGGAGGAAGGAGTGGCAGAGACAACGTGTGATGAACTGACCCCAACCTCCATTCCCCATCCCCCTGTGCCGCTCAGGGGGGAGGAAGGAGAGAAACTGGGAGTGAAGTTGAGCCCAGGAAGAAGGGTGGGGTGGGGGAAAAGGCGGTGAAAGATTTATTCTTTATTTCTTATTACCCGACTCTGATGTGATTGGCAATGAATTAAACTAATTTCCCCAAGTCGAGTCTGTTTTGCCTGTGACGGTGGTAATTGCTGAGTGATCTCCCTGTCCTTACCTTGACCCATGAGCCTTTCATTGTATTTTCTCTCCCCTGTCCAGCTGAGGAGGGCAGTGACAGAGAAGCTTTGGTGGGCACCTGGTGTCCAGCCAGGGTCAACCCACCACAGTATCATGTTAGCATTATTTTTTCAGACATGTTTATAAATTTTTAAAGAAAGTAGTCTGCAAGTAAAATGCTTAAAAATTCTATCAAAAGAGAAAAGAAAGAAGTGGATGATTCTGGGCTGCATTCAGCCAAAATTAAATATAGCCTTCCAGGTCATGTAAAGCACAAAAGGCCATGCATGCTGGCAGCGTGGCAGATGTACCTGCTGTACCAAGTGGACTAAGAAAAACAAACCCAGACTGTAAGGACTTTTAAAGATTACCTCCTCAATTATGGTTAAAGATGCTGGCACTACTTCAGCAGCACAAAGGGAACTGAAAACTACCTTATTCAGAATAGCTGGGGCCTCCAAACCTGCTATATAGAGGCCATGAATAATAAAAGGTGGAGGAAATTACAAGGAATGGGTAAAGAAGGAGATCTTTCTAGAATCTTGAGGAAAAAAATGGAAAATTAATGAGGCAGAGAAGTCCCAGAAGGAAAACTCAAGGTCAGGAAGATAAGCTTCAGTAAGCCTTTGGAGACAATTGAACACAACGATGCCTGACTGGAACCCATTCAAAAATGAATGACGAAAATACTAGAGAAGTCTAAATAAGAATGTGATATGGTCTCTCCTTCCCTCACCTTACATGACAAAAGCAATATTCTGCTCGTTCTAGAAGCTATGGCTCTGGGACCAGGGACCTCACTGGAAAGCTGCTGCAAAAGCTGAAGTGGCCTGTAGGGCAGACACTCATCCAGATTATACTGGCATAACTGCAGGCTAAATAGCAAATTTGGAGAAGCAAGCTCAGAACACAGTTTACCAGAGGTGGCAGAGCCACCAGATCAGTAGGCTGAGAAAATTGCTACATCTAGTTTAAGATGGAAGATGAAACAGATGAAGAGGATACTTATGGCTAAACTCTTACTCAAGAAAAACAGGTTTTGTCTTTGAGATTTGCAGAAGATACACGAAATTTTAAGTGAGGGGTTGGCTTGGCATTCCTGCTTCTCAAATGCTGGAGGGAGTAGAATTTCTCTTCCCTAAATGATTCCTTCTGCCATTATACTTACTAAGAACTACTGATCTGCAGGGCTGAACATTGGCTGGAGAGATGAGACATGGCAGAACAGCTAAGGATTTCAGGTGTCTACTGGACTACCATAGAGCCTGTGGCTAGTTCCAGGCTAAATAAGCATCTTTATGAATGATCTGGAAAGAAAGATCACATTTCTGTATTGCAGACAACATTAAAATAGAAGGAGCTGCAAGCACAAGATGGCTTAGAAACATAGGCAGAAAATGATAAAATGGATTCTGTTACAGAATAAATAGAAGAATGTGCCTGAGAACTATAATCTGAAACAAACACAAAGAAGAAGGGACACAGATGGGAGACAGTAATGTTTAAAAAGCCTTAATTATAACAATGAGTAGAAATTAACTACAAACCCCACATTATATATTTGAGTTTCAACTTAGCAATATCAGTGTATAGCACTGGGAGAGTACACTGTGCTTCTGTATGTGAATCTGGCATAATTACACATCAAGCATTTCAGTTGCTTTGTAAAGGATCTAGAAAAGTTTCAGTGAAGAATAATTGAATCCATAGGGGCACAAATAGAATCCCAGGCAAGATTTACATAGCTAATAATACATAACTTGGTCATTGCCAGTTAAAATAGTTAATAATCAATTACACAGATTTGAGTGGCATAAAGCTCTAAAAGAAGATGAGGATGGGGGAAGAAGGAAGGAAAATAACTCTAACAATTAAAGAATATAAAGGAAGAACGAAGATGACTACGTTTCTTGACACAGGGACGTTGAATAGGCAGTTTCTAGCAACGCCTCACTAGTTATTAGTGGTGTCATTGCTTATGATATAAACCAAGACAGGATAAAATGCTTGCAATGGTAAGCTGAAGTGAAAAAAACAAAAAAATCATCAGTTTTCTTCTCTTCCACAGTTCTAAAGATCATTTATGAAGACTTCAAAATAGTTGCTTGGCTCCATTTAGTATTTTTCTGTGTCTTAACAGTAAGGAGTATTACATGTGAAAATCTTACTCTCTGGCAAGAATGTAAAGCTAAAACCATAATAAGTATTTTTCTTTGCAACAAGAGAGCTTTTGCAGCCATGTACTAGATTTTAGCTCCCACCTGAAGCAGCATTATTGCTTGCCACAAAAAAAAAAAAAAAAAATCACTATTTTTAAGTTCAGCTGCCTTAGACAAAATTTTATGGAAGAAAGACATTTCTTAGTTGGCCATTCCATCATTCAAACCCTAGAAAAGTGATACAGTTTGCATTTTGAAGAGAGCGAATTTAAATCTCCAAACTTGCAGTTGGGGAGAGGAATAAAAACAACAATAAACATGCTTCCAAATTTTGTGTCCTATCAAAGTATCACAGTTACAAGCACCTCTCTATTATGCTGGATATGAAAATAGGAATTGTTTATTCCTGTGCTCAGAACTCTCACAGTTTAAAAAAACCAAACAATTACACAAGTCCAAGCATTCAGGACACTAAGAATTACTGCAAAATTTGGATCTCTCAGTTGTCCTTTGTGTGGAAGCCTACCTAGAAATTCAATTTTTCCCCATCTCTGAGACTCACAGGATAACATTTCAGAAATAGCAGTGATGGTGCTCCATAATGCCAAAAAAGGGATTTGAAGAATGCATGCAGAGACTGGATGATGCCACTTCTGTTATGGCTGGATGATATCCCTTCTGTTTGAAAGGCAAATGTGTACATGATATGGCCATGAAAACTCCCATTTACAAACTCTAGAAATCTCTTTCAGAATGCTCCAATAAATCCGGCATAATAATAAACTTCTGAAATAAATAAGAAAACATGAGACATGCTCAAATAACATGGAAAGCCACAGATGCAAGTTGTTTACATAAGACAGAAATGACATCTTAGCTTGTATGGTGTAATGCTTTTATACAAGCTTGTTAGACTAAACAATTTTGATGGTGTCAAGTGTTTGGAAGGTGATGAAATTGATTTATTCAACTGAAACTGGCCAAGACGCCAATTCTGGTTCTGATCCTGATACCCAAACACTATCTTCAAATATATGAACATAGAAAAAAAACTTTAAAAGCACTTCAGTAAGATTGTATAGTTTAAGCCATCAATAGTTAGAAAACATCAGAATGAAGCATACTTGCATAACCTCAAATTGGCCCCTTTGTTTGTTCAGATTATGATATAGTCTTTAACTGCATGATTACATACTATTTTTTCCACATAAATTCTGACTCATTCAGCATACATAATGAACAGCGCGTACATAATGAACTATTTTTCTTGTAACAGCTATTCGCTATTGTTCAGTGTGTAGTCCCAGGACTTATTTGCTACACATTATTCATATTCCGCTCTGAAGACAAAATTATGAATTTCATCATGGGTTTTTCCATGCACCTCATGGGTTTTCCAGGCTACTACAGTGCCTGGCTGCTTAACAAACATTCATTAGTTTATTCTGAAAACATCTCTGTGAGGGGAGGCAATAATACTGTTTCCATTTTACACATAGAAAACTGAGGCACAAAGAAGCTAAAAGATGGTTACTAAATTTCAGTGCCTATTTAAGGCGGTTAACATCTCTTTTCTCAAAGCATTTAGCACTCTGCTTTGTATGTTCAAAGTCCTACTGTCACTGAAGTCAGCTGCAGCTGTTTGACTCTCAGTACCCCTGAAGACCTGACACCATGGTACCAGGATCAAGCACCCAGAAAAGGAGAAACACAGGTAACAAACCCCTTTGAAAGGTAGGTAGCTCTTGCTCAGTTCCATGCAGAAAGTCTGGAATAGACCCCAGGTTAGAACTAAATTTCTCTCTCCTTTCTTTCTTCCCCCACCTTGTTTACAACATGCCATTCAACATCCCCAGTATTCACCGCACAACATAAACGTCCCAACACCATGCTGGCTCTGCACAGAGGACCAAACTTTCACCATTTCCTAGCTTTGAGTGCTTAACTTGGTAACCTTCATAACCTATGTCTGCAATTTCTTAGGTTTTACAAAATGGCAACTAAAAAAAAAGATTAAAAATCTACCCGTGGCTTCATATCAATTCTCATACGGGTAACCTGCAGTGCTGGAACATTTAGGAGCACAGCAGCAGGCACAGATGCTACCATTTGAGCTAATGGGCCAACCATCAGCCATACCAGACTGCCATCCTTCACACAGATAAGCACTGAAAACGGATGTCACGCTTTGCCAGTGGATTTTAGACCTCTTTGCTGGCAAATGAACAAGGAGAATTTGGTATCCTGGGGTCATGTGTGGCTTTAGAAGATGGCATGTGCTGACACACACTGACCTTTCTCTGGGTGTCACACCAAAACATGGCCACTTCTGCCCCGTCCCTTGAACTTGGTCCTGTCCCACCCCTTCTTCTACTTCCCAGTTACACTTCAAAAGTCCTGTTCTTCATTCCTAAGGCTGTCTTTTCAGTCCCAATCTCTTTGCTCAGCAAGTCCTAGTTCCATTCCTTTAGTCCTAACCTCTGTGGTTCAAACCACCCAGTTCCCCCGTCCACATTCTTGTACTTCCTGTCTCCTCTTTGCAGACACATCTCCAGGTTTACTCTTCACAGGTTGCCAATTCTCATTCATCCAATTCATCTCATCTGGATGAACACCCCTTCATCTTTTTTCCCAGTTTTACTTCCCTGGGCACTCTGCCTGAACTTGGATTACCTCCCTTGCTCCTTCATCTTCTTTTCCTATTCTCATTCAGGGTCATTTTGCCCACTTCTGCCTTCCCATTTAATCTAATCTTCACAAACATCCTCAGCTTCTAAGTTTTTCTTGTTCTTCCACCCTTGACCAGCCACTGCCTCGGTATTAGCACCAAGCCCATGTGCCTTCTGGGACAGTTTTCTTGCTCCTCTCCCCAGTCCGTGTCTCCCGGTTTGTTGCTCTGCTTTTCTCCTTTCTGCGTTTTGATAGGTGTCTTCTGCTTTCCAGCTGTCTATGCCAACTGAAAGAGCACGGAAAGCAGATGACAGCGTCACTGCTCTCACTCTGGCAGGACCCCAGCAGCCAGAGTGCAGTATCTGTAGGGGGAGCGCTGCTAAAATCTAAGACTGTTGTACCAAGTCTGTGAAAAGCACAGTTTTTTCAAAGGCTTACGATTTTCTGAAGTTGGATATATTTTCATAGAATTGGCCTGCTCATGACACAAAGGGCATCCATCTACTAAAGGTTTAATCCCTAGGTAGGGTCAATACAAATTTTATAAAAAGGTCACCAGAATTTTTAGCACAGATTAAACATTCTTTCCTGACCTAAGTTTACAGAAATACAGCTGCAATGTTCAAATATGGCAAAGGAAAATAACAAATGATACACTTTTTCCTAGACACAAAGTGAATTCAGCAGAGTACTAAGGAACTACATGTTAGACTGTGCAACAGACTAAACTAAGCTGTGCTAGTAGACCCACCTAAAATAATAAGAAAAAATAATGCAAGATGCATTTATAAATAACAGAGAATGCTGAAAATAAGAGCTGATAATTTGCTTTATAATATGCTTTCATTTTAAAATAATCTTACCAGTTGTTTTTATTAAAAAAAAAAAAAATCTCCAAAATGCATACATTTGCTTTCTTTTTATTTGACATTTGTAAGTTTTCTAAATTGTCTTGCTTCATTAAAAGAGATGACAATGCTTGCAAAAAAACACTGAAAAAAACCCAGAAAAAATCTAAAAAGATATGAATTGTTGTGATATTATTAATTGCTCACTCCAATTCCTGGATTTTTGGCTCCTGCATATACCTCCATAGGAGGTATAACTCAATTTTCTGAATGCAAAATGTTTCAATATTAATTCCCTCATCTTAGAAAACAAGAAAAATATTTTGTTATCTGCATAAATATTCCATTATTGCTTATGTTTATGCTGCAGCATTGCCTGCATTCCAAACTAAGTGTGTTGCAGAATTTATCATAGTTGGATATACAATGTTATCGTTTCATTGGTTGCCTTTACAGTTACTACAGCTTAGAGATCAAGGACATTTTCAAAATATGAAAATCTAGCATATTTTTAATTTACTACAGGTAATATGTTGATATTTATCACAAAATTTTGATTAACCTCAGCGATGCCAACATATCACTTTAAGAACTGTATCTTTCACAACAAAGATACCCTAAAATAAATTGTAAGTATTTCTAATATAAATGCACTAACTAAACCCATGTACACAATTAGGGATCTAAACATGTTGCATAGACATTTGTATGCTTACCTGGAAAGATTAATGCCCTAACCTTTACTTACTTGTTTTTACGTTCCCATTAAAACAAGCTTTTTGATACATAAGTGCCACCTGTAGGAAATACTGAAGTATGCTCAAGTGCAGTCTTGTGCCAAATTGGGCACCGAGTTGTGTATTTTACATGCCCAATATAGGTGCCTCCTTCAGAAATTCAACCAGGTATTGTAGGAAGCAATGACCCTGTACAAGTGGTTTACTTGATGAAGCTTAGTTTGTAAAGCCAGATCTACAGGAAAGTTGCTGTTTTCCAGTAAAGCCTATTCAAAAGGGAATTAAAATTAAAAATACCGCATTTTTCCATTTGCTTGTCTGTATGACACTATTCCATAGAAACTGAGCAGTCCTTAACTAGAGTATGTTGAGCCAAATAGAGTCTGCAATGATTAACAGGGAGTACTTCACTACAATTACTTGGAGTAGATAAATATGAAGGATTGCATAATTTATCTATTTTCATTGGTCTCTAGTATTAATAAAAAGAAATACACATGAAAAGTGTTTTAACAAAAGAACAGTCTAGCCTCCACTACTATAAACATAGTTCAGTCTCTCTAGGCAGTGAGTTAGGCATGAGTGGATGGAAGTGCATATTATATCTTAATTCAAACATTAAAAAATTCAAAGAATTTCCAATGCAGCTATAAAAATAATTACTGAAGAGACTTTTCAATGCCTTGTCAATTTCTTGAATATTTCGAGAAAAATGAAGAGCTTACAAAAATCCAGCATTTAAAATATTAAGTCTGCCTAGGTCAAAAAGGTGAAGTATTTCATCACAACTAATTTGTAAAAAAATAACTGAGAAAGCTGGACTGACTCTTTCTATAACCATCACCTGTAACAGTTATGCTCCAAAACCACACTCACAACAAGGAAATAGTTTCATTAATTCAACTGTACCATTCACTGACACAGTATCTCCATTCCTCGGTATATTTACCATGTAACAGACATTCCACACCCAAAGCACATTTTGCATCAAAAAATAAGAAGTTATTTTTGATATTTCAATGTCAAATGAGAAGATGAGAATAAACTGGTATATGAACACAAATTATATGCCACTCTACAAGAAAATATTTTTTCATTGTTTGACTATCAGTTTTGTCTGATCAGTTTTGTCAGTCATAGTTGTGCATAAACGATATTACTCTCTTCTCCCATAGTCAGCTTTCAGTGTTGTTTCAAGCACGTACATTTGTTTTGGCTGTCCCTCATCACCACCTTACATTTATCTGGTTGCTTCGACCCAGATAACAGTTCATATCCGCACCTGCACTCGAAAACCAAACTTCATCTGTTCGACGGTCTAGCTGTGCCTTCCGGGGGAAGGACTACCGCTGCCTCCAGGGCACTGCGGTCTCACTCGGCCGTGCGGACGCCCGCCACGCCACGCCACGCCACGGCCACGGCCCGGCCACAGCACACTCGGGCCCGCCGCCGGCGCGGTGCTGTCCGCGGTGCTGAACCGCGGGGCCCGCCGCCTCCCCCCGAGCCCCATCTTGCGAGCCCCAGTGCCGGTCCACTCCCCGCCTTATCGCTCGCACACGCGACCGGCAACAAGTTTCGCCGTTAGCCCACACCAACCAGCAGATTGGCCTGTGTATTTTAAGCACGGGAACTGCCCTACAATACAAAGGAGTTTGGAGATCACGGATAAAAAAAAAACCACCAGGGCCACTACCCCGTCCCTAGATCCGGACTCTGCAGCGCCTGCTCTAGTTCTCCTTATTGCCTCTCCCAGAACAAACCCCGGCGTCCATTCCTGGCAGGGGCAGGGTTGTGCAGCAGACTCGCCCAGGGGTAAACGCACCCCAACGCAAGGGATGGCTTAGGGAGCGGCGGGTTTCCCTCCCTTCCCTCCAGCAAGGTGCAACCTTTTCTTTTTTCTTTTGTTCTCAATGGCAGGAGGGTGGTGGCGGGAGGGGTGGGGAACACTTGCACCTGCAAATACGTGGGGGATAACAAAGGACCATACGACGCGGGGATTAATTTGCATTAGCATCCATGAGGGCAGCAGCATCTTGCGTCTGCAGGGATTAGCCGTGTGGAGCCCAGACTTACCGTCCCTATCGCAGAGCTGAATCGCCTCCAGGCTCAGGTTCTTGATCACCTCCTCACAGGGGCTAGTGGGGCTGCTCATGGTGTGCGCCAGGCGCGGAGCCTCCATCGCGCCCCTCGCCGCTCCCTGCTGTCGCGCCGCCGGGGTCTGGGGCTGGCCGGCTCCGCGGCGGGCGGGCGGTGCAGAGCCGCGCGGCAGCGCTTCCCGGCACCGCCCGGCTCGGCTGGGCTCGGCTGGGCTCGGCGGAGGCGGGCGGGGAGCGGATTTGTCACTGCAGTGAGGCGGGGAGGGGGCAGCAGAGAGGCGCGCACTCATCGCACCCCAGGCTCCGCGTTTAAAGGGGCCGCGGCCGCCGCCGCGTCAAAACGACGGCTGGGACCGCTCCCCTCCTCCACTTCTCCTTATGTAACGGCGGCGGAGAGCGGCGCCGCGGCCCGCCGAGCTCCCCCTGTCCGCCCCTTCCCCGGCCCCGCCAGCCGCCTGACCTGTCCCTCCCCGGCCTCGCCGTCCCTTCCCCGCCGTCGCGCGGCCCCTCACAGCCCTCAGCCCCCCGGGCACGCGCCGGCCCCTTCACGCGGCGGCCGTTAGTAACGGTCGGCGGGAGGCGCCCCAGAGGGCGCGCGGCGGGCGGGCCCCTCGGGCGGGCGGGTGCGCGCGTCCCCCAGCGCAGCCCTGCCGCCGGGCCGGGGCCTGCGCCGGGCGCACCGGCAGTTAGAACCTGCCGGTTCAGGCGCCGCTGGGTACCGGCCCTGCGAGCAGCCGGGCTGGGCTTCACCCGGCCGACTTCAGGCACAGCGACCTACCCCGGCCCAGCTCGGCGCCGTGTCGCGTTTTATTTCGAGGTGATTCCATAACCCAAGGAGAGTCGCATCAAGGCAAAAACCCCAACCACCCGCGGTTATTGATTTTGCCTTCCCCAAGCACACGGTACACCACAACCACTGTACATAAATCACACTAAACACCAAGGGCTGCGTGCACTCACTTCGATCCTTCAATTATGCAAGAGTTTGAAGAAGGAAATACTATCCGTTGTTAAATTGATAAAACAAGAAAAGCTGGCAGAGGGTTATAGATGGCAGGACAGGGTACAGGAATGAGTCGTTGCTGGCTATCTGCCCTGCACGCTTCCCTCCTGCTCCTTTTGTGGGAAGGAGAAATAGCCTGCAGTGTAGCGGTGCTAGTTCTACCAAGCTTTTGTGAAAATAAGATCTTTTTTTTTTCAGGGAGAAACCATTCCATCTCAGTTAACAGTTTCAGGAACAAGAACGGGGCAGAAAAGGAGCAAATTTAAATAAAGAGCAATAGGAGAATAAATGACAACTTGTGCAGCACTGCACCATGGGCGGGTGTGACAGCTCGATGCCCTCCCCACCACAGGTGGCAGGGTGGGCCGAGGAGCAGCCTCTGGGCCTCGGGGGCTGCGGGAGCGTAGCACTTTCTCCAGTTTACGATCGACTTTGGGATCAAGCTCGTCCTGCTTAGAGGGGATCACCAATCTACAGATAAAGTGGCTTCAGCCCATTTCCTACCGCACATCACAATAAGCATTGCTGACACCTCTTTGCTGTTTCACTAAACCAAAATGGGCAACATTTGGCTGTCCATTTTGAGACACCAGTGCTGGCTGCTTTGAGAAACACCAGTTCATTGCACGCTGGCCCCTGACAAAGCTCGAGGCAGTGATGTGTCTTGGTGAGCATTGCATGCCCACAAGTCCGGAGTACTCCTAAAGTCCCCATTTCCCATTTTGGAGTCCCAAGAGCCATCCAGTCTCCTACCATGTCCTTGCTGATCTGGCGTGGTAGCAAGCTCCACACACAGCCAGATGTTTGTCACTCTGGTAGCTGCCCACTGGATTTTGGGATTATTCTATTCTTTATTATGGTTTCTAGGGACACCAATCTGAGGAAATGAGCTCCGGCATTACCTTTCATAAAGCTGCTGCCAAGTGCTGCTGTCTGGGAGAAAGGAACATGTTTTAGGAGCCCTGACTCTTCAAAGATCTGTAGTGCAGCATGGCAAGAAAGTGCAATGCTGAGCACCCTTCCTGCACTGTCTCCTCTTTGCCCCCTCCCTTCTCGCTCATCTTCTATTTTTTCCTCCTGTCTCTCTGCTGTTTTTTCACCACGAAGGAAAATGCGTGCAGAGGGTTCAGGCAGAGGATAAATGGAATGAGTGGGAAGGAAACATAGAGGAAGAAAAAATGAAAAGGAAGCAGTAACAAACAGGGAGGGAGAGTGTGAGTCAATGGGGAGGTGGGAAGGGAGAGGAATATATGAATGAATGCACAGACAGAATGAGGACAAATGTAGAATCTGAGAGGGAAGAAATGAAAGTGGGTGAGACTGCATTTACCAGGTTTTAATTTTGGCTCTGACAAGCATTCATTTCTTGCACAGAAGCAAAACCTTTCTTCTTGATACTGCAACCGTTCTTAGCACACAGTCATCTCCTACATAAGGCTGGAAAATTTCTTTCTCTGAAGACAGTGTATTTAGTCTTTCGGCCTTATGTTCCACATTCATTCCTTTCCACGATGTGGCAGACGCTTCAGCAGCTCACACAGTCTTGTTATTTCTTTGCTACAACATTATATAAACTCCATTTAAAGCAGACCCTGTTCTTGAATACTGAGAGAATTCCCATTATATTCTCTGCCTCTATTTTATACACCTTTCTCTCCTCTACTTTTTATTCTATGCAACTGAAATCAGATTTTTAAGAACGGATAGATTTTGCATAGCTTTCTGAAAGCAGACAGCTTTGGAGGTGGTTCCCATTCCTCCAAGGCCTCTCATTTCTCAGCTGCCTTTTAACAGTAACCCCTGGCTGAGCTATGTCTATTTATCTCCCCACACAATTACACTTTTTTTTTTTTTTTTTTTTTTTAAGAAAAGACTAGTTAGTCTACAAATACTGGCAGTCTTCAATGGAAGAGTAGAGCAGAGAAACCTTTTCCACAGTTCCACTTTTCTGAAGCATGAAACAAGCCGGACCTGCCTGAGACAGCATTTTGCAGAGTCACACTTCAGATTTCATGCTTCCTTCAGCCAGTTGCTACTCCCATCACCTGGGCTGGGTCTCAACATTTTTTAAAGCTCAAATTACTCTCAGATGTGATGCCATCATACAATCATTCTGCGGTGAATTTAGTGCTAGGCGTTTCAGTCTCAAAGCACACAATACTCTCTTGGTGTTTTTCTTACCTGAAAGAACTGTACTCTGCTTGTCTTGACAAGGAATAGCATTGTCTGAGGCACAAGTTACATTTGTGCTAAAGGGTGACAGAGTCTCAACATATAATCAGAAAGTTTATTCTGTGACAGATTATCCCTGACAGCGTTTAGCAAAAAATGACACATATCACAAATATGGGTCAACATTATGTAATGGGAAGTCTGCCAATGGCAGCACAACATCAGAGACAACAGTGTCATGTGTTTAGAACTGCAAAAGCTTGTAAAGAATTTGCCACAACAGCAGCCTTTAGCACTTTCAACATTAAATAGATTATTACCAATTTCTGTAGTTCAACAAGAGCAGGTCTGTTGTTATTGTAACCTCACGTAAGGAGAGAGAAGCAGCATTTTCTAGCACGATACATGTACCAGGAAACATGAGCTGTGACACACACCTCGTGCCTGGCTAGGTTCAACAGTGCCTTATAGCCTGGCATTCACAGCCCCCCAGGCAGGTCACCAAGGTCTTGCTGCAGGGCTACCACTCTGCAGCAGACAGGCAGAGGGGCAGCCAGCCAGCCAGAGGTGTGTGGCTTCTTTCCTAAAAGCCACAACCTCACTCAAGCCATAAAAGTGAGAGGAAAAGGTGGTGTGTGCTCCTCTCCTCCCTACAAACCAACCGACACACCATCACAAAGTTCTGTCCCACCTATGCTGCACTCCATTTTGGGAAAACTGTTCTGCAGCGGCCGCAGAGTACAGCACAGAGCTGTAAGGCAACCCTGTTCTTCCTATTTGAAAACACTTTTGTATTTCACACTAGCAGGTTTTTATTTGCAAGTTGTAAAAGAAACCTCCTTTCTTAGACTTCAGCAAGAGTTCCAGCTCTTCCTTCCCACTTGGGAATTAAAAAAGACTTGTGTTGTTGCTCAGTGGACTGTGCAAGCAGAAGGTAGAAAGGCTACAGACATAGTTTTCAGGAAAGAAAAACAAGGGAGAAAATAGAGACAGCCTTTTTTTTTTTCCCTATTAATATGTCACTTTTGAGGAGAAAAGCAAAATATTAAAGGACAGATAAATGGAAGGGTTAAAACCAGTATCCAGCATTTTGGGTCAGTCCTAAAAGAAGCATTGACTAAGCTTAGCAACTAACTACTGAAGTTTCATGGAAAAAAATGCTTTGCAATTTCACAGTCATTCTTTGTCTTTAGTGGATATGCCAGTGTTTCAAGCGTGCAAAGGCACATACTTGCGAAGGATTGTGTGCAAGATATTCTTGAAATACCATAGGACTGAAGTAAAATCCACACACTGGTGACAGAAAGACAAAAAAATTATTTAAGACCCTAAGTGAAAGCCGTGACTATGTGCAGTGCGACACAGCTTCCTTTTCTACACAGAGACAGACATCAATATATGACAATTTAGAGCACTAGGCACGGTATCTCACTGGGAACCTCTTTGTTTTTTTCGCAGATAGCAAAGCAAGAGCCTCCTCAAATGCTCAAACAAGGAGGATGATGGCACAGGTCCCTCTTTTTTCTCTAGGAAAATCCAAGGCAGAGCAGCAGTGCTTAGTCTTAGCTCCAGAGTGAGTCTCTCTCCCTTTCTCCCACTCTCTGCAAAGGTAACAGCTGCAGCCAGGCACCCTGACACTAAGTGCAGCAGTGAGGCTGCAGCTCTCTTGGAATGGGGTCTGTCTGCTGTTTTCTGCTTTGATGTTGCTCGCGATGCTGGGAAGCCCTCACTATTTCTGGGAACTCTCCAGTGAGATGTACGCAGTAGGTCATACGTCTCAAAATGTCCCTTCTTCCCTGTTAGGAAGACTTCATTTCAGCAACTGCATTGTGTTCATGCATTCAGGCTTTTCTTGCAAGGCCATAAAGCATCCTTTAAAACATCAAAGATACAATTCTGAGGTAATCTTGTGACTTATAGTGCCAGGGGACCTACTCATGAATCTATAGTTTTTTGTACAGTATGATGTGAAAATGGCTTCTGTGTGGGGAAAAGCTAGTCTACTACTCAGATAAAAAGATAATCAGTCTGTGAAAAAAGCAGCCGAGGGGGTATGTGACAGAGATTCACTAAAGCATGAGTAGCACAAACAGGGTAGCCAAAGTCTGTTTGACAAGTCTCCCAGTACAAGAGTTACAGGGTGTCAAAAGAAGTTAATAGCAACCAGCTTCAAAACAAACAGAAGGAGGCGGTACTTCAAGCAATTGGTGTCAGACTTGTAAGGCCAAAGGATAGCGTCGATGCTAAAAGTTTGCCTTGGTTCAAGGAGAAGCTGGAAAAGTTCATGGAAAAGAAATCCTTTAGAGTTACTAAACCCACAAGTGATTCAGAGTTCCTAATCTGAAAATTATTAGAGTCTGGGGAAGAGTTACTGAAGACTGTTATATGTGCTTGTCCTGCTCTCCATCTTCTGTAAACATCCATTTTCAGCCGCTGCTAAAGAGACTATGCTGGGCTAGGTAGGTCTTTGGTCTGACCCAGCACAATCAAGGAAATGCCCTGGCGTCCAAGCCTTCATTCCTTACCACCCACCACCACCACACCGTCCTCAGTCATAATGAACGCTTTAGAGTGTGGGGTCCTCCAACTGTATCATTTGGGTGTGCAACTCCCAACCTACTATGAGCAATGTAAAATTTATTAAAAATAAATGTTCCTCTCAGATAAACAGAAAGATATCAAGCAAATTATCATTTTATTAATGCTATTTATGCTGCTGCTTTCCAAATTTCAGTTTTCTGATCAGCTTTATAAAGCCTGAAAAAGCTTTTAAGACAGACAAATTCTTTCATAGACAAAAATAATGTATTTGTAGCTTCATAAAATTTATTTGTTGCCTAATGGGCACAAAGTGCTGTTAATGATTAGCATTATCATTTATTAATTTGCTTTTCTTTTGAGTTTAGCCCCACTTTATTAGATCCATAGTATCCCTAGAGAACAACTAGAACCTTCTGTGTTTCCTCTCTCCTCTGTGCTGTTAATCATTCTTCCTACTTTAGTATCATTTTCACATTTAATTAGTGCTTTATCCTCCAGATATTGGACCATATCTTGACCTTTAAAAGATACTACCAGCCGCTTATCCTTGACAATGCTGACTGCTATTCAGATTTACTTTGTCTACAGTTCAGTGGCCAGCCTGTGATACCTTTAAGTGAATTTTAGCCCAAGCTGACTTGTTTTGGTAAGTCCCTTAAGATATTATGTGGCAGAGCATCAGATGCCTTTGTAAAGTCTTGATGCTATTCTGTACTCTACTAATCTTCCGGTTTCTTCTTGAAAAGAAGTGGAGGGATAAACATTCTAATTTGTCTAGCTTAGTTTACTGTAGGACACCTGTGTCATATCTGAGTCTCATTGTGCTGTTCACCTCCATATGAATACATTTTCCCCTTCTGCTTTAATATTTATACTATTTCTTTCAATTTGGAGCCATGCCCATAAAACAATAGTTTCCATAGTTACTCTTAATTCAATTTTTAAAGACTTGTGACATGTTGACACTTTATTAGTCTCCTGATACTTCCTCAATTCTCTGTGGGGTTTTTTAGCAACTAGTTGTTCCATCAGTTCTGTAAACACCCAAAGGGACACCTCAGATGCATTTGTTCAAGTGATGATATTTTGTTATGTATTTCTTAGTTACTTTTTTCCCAGCAGTTCACAATTACATCAAGGATTTCAAAGTTTAATCCCCTTCCCAATAAACTTCATGGCAAAAGTCCAGTTAGTTTTAGTGGGAATAAGAACTGGTCTCAAAATTTATCTCCGTATTACAAATTAATTGCAATTAATATTTTCTCGGTTAAGTCATTTTACGTTATTGTACCTGCAGGACTTACTTACAACACAGTTTCTTCATATTATCTTTAACCTCTTGGCAACTGTTTCAGTGTATCCTTATGCTGTCCCTGTTTTTCTCATGTGCACTAAACTTGGAATGTAAAAGCCCATTTTGGTGGCCCTCCAGTTTTCTGTTTCCAGTGCAGTTCATATTTTACTTTTACTTGCTTAAGTAGCCCACAGTGACTCATTCTCTCCTCAGTGTTTCCCGTTTTCATTGGAACAAGACACATTTCTACTGGCTTTCCATTACGGTATCTTCTAGAGTCTTTCCTACTGCCCTTCCCCTTTCCACAAAGTCTTTTCTTAAACTCTCTCAACTGATCCTGTGCATTAGATTTTCCTCATAATACTACATTCTTTCACTGGATGATGTCAAAACTGTTCAAATACAGCCAAGAAGTTCAGTATTAGTTAATAAAGACAGTCTAAGTGACTAGTTCCTCAATGTCATCTAATGACCTAGTTTTCTTATAACTATAGAACTTTAAGCTGTTTGTGTAAGCACAGAAGATGGTCATTCTAGATTAATGTTGCTGCCTGCCAGCTTTTGTACCGTCAAGATCTGCTATGACTGAGGTGACATGGCAAGACAGGAAAGACACCATTGTCTTATCCCCCACTGCTACCATGAACACAGCTAATTAACTGCTAAGGAAACAGAAGGAAAATTACGTGAAATGAATGAGAGGACGAACACCCAGACATTCCCTCTCCTTGGCTCAGAGCCTGGATGTGTAAGTGAGACTAGTCTTAAATTTCACTCATTTGACTCATAGTCACTTACTACAAGCTCTTATACTGTCTTTCAGATCTATGATTATTTAAATATGTGATCCACTATTAGAATTTCACAAGGAAATACATTAGAAACAGCAATTAAGAGCTGTGTTTTACATGTTTTTGCTCTGGTAGGAACGTATGCCCACTTAGCACCCATATACAGGCAGATTAGACAGAGAGAGTACACGAACAGACAATAAAGTGACCGTTAGTTTATAGCACTGTTTTGTTAATAACATCCACAAGCATTTTAATTAAACCGTGTTCTGCTCTGAATGATGTCCTATCACCGTTACTTGCGTTCGGAATATATGGCAGCCCTGCAGTATGTTATTTATTGATATTATAGCGATCCTTACAGATTTCCAGTTGCTGTACATATGCAGTGCCCTCGAGTGCTTAAAGTCAGTGGAGGAATTGTGGCATTCTGTGAGCCTTGAAAATCATAGAACTGACTCCAAAATCTGTTAGTGACTGATTCACTGCTCCTGGTTCTTAAACCAGGCTGCGTAGGGGGATAGTTGCAAAGGCCACCTTTAGCCTAAGGAGCTTATTTGCCTTAGGATCTTTCCACAGCCACTGGGGAGTGGTAAAATCCTCAGCAGAGTGTCTCAATGAGAGCTCATTGTAGCTGCTCGGAGTTGCCCCAGAGGAAATGCTTTCTCTTGATTCTACACAGGAAGCTGGGGGAGAAAAGCATCCTGAGGCTAAATCTAGTCTTTGTGAATACCCCCTAAATTATTCTTACATGTGTTTGCAACACCCGTCTCTGATAATCTGCAATATATTCTGGAATGAGAACAGCAAACAAATACAGCAAAACTCTCTCTCCTAGGCTAACACCAGCCCCACACCTCCTTGTCCAAAGTTCAGGGGGCTTAATCTACACATGCTCACAGGGAGAGTGCTGGCTGCAAAGCAGAACAAGTCGTCATTTATCCAGGCACAGCTGTTGCCTAATGACAGGGGTCTGACAGTGGCTCCTGTGTGATGGAACGCGGGTCTGTTTTCAGACTTGTCTAATCACTGCTTATCTGTGACCTGCTGAACTCGCATCACAAGCCCATCATCTGTAAATTCTTTTTCTCTAACTTCTTCTTTTTCTTCCATGCTAACTACTAACCTGATATCTTACACGAGCTTTTTTTTACCAAATTTGCTAGAGTTATTTCTCTATTTTTTCCTTTTAATACCAGTATTTTTCTTCTTCTTAATTCTCTCTGTTCTTATTTTTCTCCATTTTTAGTCTAACCTCATCTACTCCCATCTGTCTCAATGCCAGCTTCTGATTAATATATCTCCACATAAATTCAATTTAGCCACTGACAGCACTTTTTTCGGTTTAACCACAAGACATCCACCTGGTCATTTCTGGGGCAAGGAGGGGAAATGATGTAGGGAATAGCAAAAAAGCAGTAAATTGCTTTCTGTGTTGAAGCGATTGGTTTTATTTAGTGAAATTAAATTTTCTGGCGTCTTGTCCTTAGCATAACTATTTACAGTAGCTGTTGCTAGACAAGAAAGCTGTCTTCATGGATTTTATCAGTCTCATAACATATGCCTTGTCATGCTGTGGAAATATGAATTTGTGCACATAAGTGACAGAAAAGTTTTACAATGGCAGATCCAGCAGAGCAACAAAAGTAATGCTGTAAGGTGGAGCTATGTAGAGTTTTGTACTTTAAATGCTAGTCATCTAGATTAGTCCTACTATTTTGCATGGGCAATAGCTAAACTACTACGGTTTATTTCCTTAAATTTTTAGAAGTCACTACCCTTTTAAACATATTTTATAGCTGTAACTCCATCAAATTAATTTAGCGGTTGCACCAGCCTAATTATACACACGTCTACAGTGATATAGCTAAGGTCATACAAAAACTGAGCACAAAACCCTCTTAGTTTCTGTGTACCACTAAACAGCTCCTGCCAGGAATGAATTAGCCATGGTATTAAGACAGTACTGAAACCTGTGCGTGTTTTTGGAGCAGAGCCAAATGTTCATTTATAGTAAAAACTCTAGAAACTTGTTACTACATGTGCATTTACATTAATAAAATTTAGCCAAGCAAAGTTATTCAGAAAAGGCAGATATGGCACAGAATGAGCCCAAGGAGAGATGGAAAACTGAAATTCTTTAGTGCTGACCAAGGTCTATTCACCTTTGCCTAACAGTGCAATAGAAATGAGTGCCAATGGCACTAAATGATATCCAAATTCTCCATTGTCTGCAAAGAGTTTGAGGCCAGAGCAAAAATGCTCCGTGACCACTATTTTATCATCTACTCTGTGTTTTTGTTCTTTCTTGAAGTTGAGTAATATATCACTATAAACTAGGGGGAGCAAATGAAGTATGAATCAAGCTAAATCTAAGGGTTAATGAGATTAGCAGCTATCAGACCCATATGCTATCTATAGCCTGACCACTAAGTCTTATGCGCTCAGGAGTTAATAACAAGGCTATCACAAACACCAAAAATGCACATGACTGGCCTCTACCTGCATTGCAAGCAAACCTTCCTGCTTCTAGCCCGGGAGCAGTGATGTCCGATAAAAACGTGACAGCATATAATTCAAGGATAAAACACAGGAAGGTGCTCCAAGATGTTTTCAGGGCTTCTTCCCATGCTTAGGAGGGATAAAGGATGCTTACCAACAAATGAGACACACAGTGGGAAGCCCAGCTGTGAAAGCAGAGGTTGGTCACCCTACTCCTCTCACCAGGTAGTTTAAAACTAACTTCTTAATTAAAACTTGCAAAAAATCATCTAAAAAAAATATGCAGTGAACATGATAGCTAACCAAGCTATCTGGGTCTTGGTTTTATTTTGGTGCACAGTGCTTCAGCATTTGAAACCGTGCCATCTAGAACTTATGAGAACAGTTGTTATCAGCAAGCATTATTAAATAGCAGACAGTTTGGGCAAAGATGCTCACTCCCAATGTGTGGCTGTTTGGTTGCAGAAGGCAAATGCCTAGGAGGTGCCAGGAGTGTCAATACAGAAATAGGAGCAAGCAGTGGGATTAAACTACAGTTGGTCTGGGGTTTTCAGCACTCATTAAAATGACTGTCTGACAGCACTGTCTAAATGGAAATATTATGCAAGCTTTATGCAAACTGTGAATTCATCTTGGAGTAAAACCTCCTTCCTGTATCTTGCTGGGAAAAACACATTATAGACAAATATATTCAGATTGAAATAGATCATTCAACCAGTTTTAGAGAGAACATACGGTCTTATCCCTATTTTCTCATTTTGGATTTCTCCACCCTCTCTAGGGATGGTGGTCTGAACTCCTTATACTGTCAAACTATCACTGACCTCAACAGAAAATTGCTCATCTCAAAACACAGCTGAGCAGAGCAGCCAACTGCCTCTCCTTCAGCCAGTTGTTCCCAAACCGAGGTTGCAATCCCGCATGCAGCTGCAAGGCAGGCAACTGAGAGCAAGGTCAGTTCTCCAACCTATTATGTAGTGGTTCCGCAGGCTGTGGGAGCAAAAGCTTTGCTACAACAATGGTCGTGGGTATCTTCTTTCATTGCTTTTAAATTGTTTTCTCCTCTTACTCCCCCTCAACTAGCCTTCGAGTCTTATTACTGCTTGATCCATCGGAACCCTAAGGCAAAGTTTTCAGCACTGGGCACACTCCTGCTGAGAGAGTTTTGTATGAATTATAAAGTCAGGGCATTCAAATAGTACATCAATTCCCTTCCCACAGGCTGTCTTCATGAACGCTTATTCATCTTGAAATGATGGTACGCTAAGAAGTCACTTAAGCTCTTAAGCTTCCCTGATCTCATGTCACAACTTCAAGAACAACAAAAAGGGAGAAGGAGAATGCTCAGAAAAGCATAAAAACAAAAACTGTAGTCAGAAACATTTCTGTTGCTGCAACTGCTGTTAAATAAAGAGATCACTCCCTGCACAGATAAAGCATAACAGTGTGTCCTGCTATCTAGCTCATAACAAACTTTGATTCAGTCCAACATTTTTGTCACCAAAAGATTATTGCTGTGGCGTCCTTGTTTTGGGAAAGCAGACAAATAGATAGAAAGCCCCTCTGCACGCACCCTTCTAGAGACTGTAAAGGAGTAGAAGCAAATAGCAAAGAGATATCCAGCCCTCTTCTGTTGTGGGAGGACTGTTGGCTATTTCTGACAAACAGAATATCGTTCTGACAGAGGCATATCTTAAAAATTATTTTTTCCTGTCATTATGTTTAGCGGCAATAGTAGCCTTTACAAAGCACTCTGGTATTTCAAAGATAACATTACCGCATGAACGCTAGCTGTGCACTTTCAAAAAGGCTAAGCAACACGTTTCTTACAGCCTTAAATCATGTCTTTCAGGCCTGCTGGAGATCAGAGGGGTTTGTGCAGGGGAGCAACTAAGTGCAAGTCACTTGTAATGTTCTACCTGCTAACTAAAGAGCAGACAAACACTGGCAGGCTGGGCTGGAGCTGCGGGCACACAACGCTTGCTATGCCTCATTGCAGAAGTATAGCATTGCTTCCCTTTCTCTCGTGCCCTCTGCCACACGCCAGCAAGCAAACAGGAGCATGCGAGCAGCTGACCGCTTCTGATGCCAAGGCACTGTATGCGGTGGACTGTAACAGCCTGTGCTCACCAGCACTTCTCAAAGCAAAGGAGGAGGCAGTGTTCCTCTCAAGCCTTGTGTAAGGGTGGGGGAAGGAAGGGGAAAGGAAGCCACACTCTGTACTCTTTATCCTCTTGCGGGAGCTAGGCAGAGGAAGCCAGATTTGGGAAAACGTATGAATATGAGACCATGGCAGGTTGTCCCCTTCCACACAACACAGCAATTACAGGAGTGCTGCGAGAGCCATGACACCAGCTCTCGATGCCAAATTCACACGGTTCGGGAAAGCGGGCAAGATGGAGGCACAGGAGCCTCTCTGCACTCTGATGCCGTTTCTTCCCTTCCCAGGGCACAGTGCAGTGGCTGGGACAGCCAAAGAAGCACACACACGGCAGAGGTGCTCTCAAAACCTCTTTGCCCCTCTCCTCCCCAAAGTGCTTTCGACTGTTCACTCTCTTTGCTTACCAGTGGTTTCTGGGGGAAAAGAGAAAAAGGAAGAACAACAAGGGGCAAATATAATTTGCCATTTCCAGAGATGACACAGCACTGCTGCAGGGATCAGCAGGCATATGTTGGTCATGCTCCTCTCCATGAGGACAGATCAGGGACACACAGAGAAACCGTAACTGGTAGGGGTCAGGAGACTTCAGCTTGACATGTACATCCTGACTGAGTACCTGATGTGTACACCCCAACTGAGTACCCCCTCCCCATGCTGCCCTAGCTCTGGGTCTGCAGGATCCCCGAGTGGCAGGAGGCTGGTGGAGAGAACGGACTCCACACATTTCCATCGTTCAGAGGCAGTTTATCAATTGTTTGAGGACCTGTCCAGGTCAAGTTTGTTTCTATTTTCAGAACTGCGTAATGAGTGTTGATGACATCTGCCCACGATTGGCAGCAAGCATTGATGAGTACTGTAAACAATCGGTTTCCAAATGTACAGCTATGTGTCTCCTTTCTGCTCCAGGCGGCTGATAAAGATCCATTGATGGTAGTTACTGTTTAATGTGGTAAATTATTTTGGAGATTACAGTCTTCTCTTATGTAATCTCCTTACATAAGGACTGAGAAAGAAAACATGTAAAGAACAGAATTTGAATGGCAAAATAGCAGGGGGTCTGGAGCGCACCACAGATATTGCCAACTTGAAAGTCTTTTCTGAATACCCAAAGCTAATAAAAAGCCAACAGAAATAAAATTCACCCTCTTTTAAATATACACAAGAAACTTAAAGACTTGCACCTCACCACAGAGTTCTGTGTGATAATCCACTACCTGGTATTTAGCTAACCAGATGTTCAGGGAATGAAATGGGAGGTAACTAAGCAAGTAAGTTTTAACCCTAAGTAAAACCAAAATAAAACTGAACAAAAAGCTCCAAAATCTGGAGCCTAGAGATTGCAAATGGGTTGTTCCTGGGGTTCGGGATGGAGAAAAGCAAGTTGTTCTTCCTAACCAGCTACCACGTGGTGACACACGATGTCTGACATTTTTTACATGCTGATTTATGAAACCGTGCTGTGCTGCTCTGTTCACAGTCCTCCCATGTGCTGTGTCAGCAGCTCCTGCTCTAAGCGTATTGCTTGTTGCTCCTAAGGAAGAGTGCATTCATTCATTATTGCTCATTCCTCATAACTCATGCTAGTAGTAGAGAAAGACAGAGGGAATGACTTAAAATGTTTAAAATCTTCATGGCAGAGAGAGGAGAATGTGAAACAAAAGACAAAGAAAAGGGAAAATAAGCAAGAGTAGCTGAATGGATGGAAAATGCAGAGAGGCTCTTTTGCCCTTTTCATTCATATTTATTAGTCTGCTCTGTTCCTTTCTTTATCTTCCTTTACTATATCATGTGTCATACTACAAGCTTTAAGAACATTGTGCACAGATAAAATGGCAAAAAGCCAACACATGCAAGACCTGAACATACCAGAGAGATTAACAATATTCATGGGTGGAGGCTGTTTGTAGTAATGTGAGAATACCTCAACAAGTTTCATACCTACAGAAAAAAGGTCAGTTTCAGGAGAAGGTCTATACCGTCTTTACTTCTGAGCATGAGGTATAGAGGGCTCACAGATTTACAAAACTCAGGAAGGTTTTTCACCGCTTTTAGATGAGATTTGAATCGGTTCTTAAGAGACCTGAGAAGATACTGGAAAAAAATCCACGAGCATTTGCTCAAACTTTTTTATGAATTCAGTTCAGCTGTGTTCAGTTCCTTCGATGTTTGTCCTTCATATACGTTCTAATGAACAAATTTGCTGGTGATGAGACTCACAGAAACCGAAATCATTATGCAAATTATTCAGTGAAGGATTTGGAATAATGCATTGGTAAAGACTGGATTCTTAAAGATAGAAGCAACTAAGGAAATTTCACCTCTGCCTCGTCACTACACTAGTTGTAAACAAAAGGGCTCATATCTGGGTTTTTTCCTATTCAAAAGGCTGTAATTCTGAAATTAGTTAACGTTAAAATGTTTTTCATGCTGGACTTTATCAGCCTCTAAAATGGAAAACACAGCCTAAATATGCGTATTTTATCAAAAACTTGTCAATTTTTTTCTGTTTGCATTTTTTCCTTAAAATGCAGAACATTGGTTGATGTGCTTTTCCTTGGCAGTAAGATCAAGGCCAAACTCGAGGAAAAAAAAAAGGTTAAAGCTGCTAACATTGGCTCCATTTACAATGAAATATCACAGGCAGAACAAATCCAAACACAGTACTTTCACCTGTCTTCTCTTAACCCCTGCAGAATAGCTCTGAAATATAAGGTAGAGAGAATGTCCAAAAAGAGGGAAAGTAAGGAGAAAATAAACCCCCAAACTAGGGGAAGATACACTGCATGTCCTTGTTTCATGGGGGAAAACCAGTAATGACATATTGATCATCTGGCTAGATTCAGTCCATTAAGAAAATGAGACTTTCACATGTCTGTTACCGAATTACTAAATGCGAGTTACCGCAGCGGCTGATGATGTTAGCCCTCCTGGGCTCCCTGGCTCTGTCGCTCAGCGCTATCGTTGCGCACACCTGCGCTGCGAGTCTCCTGCTTTGCTGTCCTACGCCCAGCAAGCGAATCTGTTTGTGTGTCTCGCTGGTACTATATATGCAACCAAGTTCATCATACTTTAGACAGACTGCTTGAGACGGTTCTGGAGAGCTGGTAACCCACAGTGTGCAGATACATACTTGACTGAAATTTCTAAAACAAGTGTTCTTTGTGGGGCAGACATTCACAGAAAAAAAAAAATTAAAAAAAAAAAAAATCAATGTTTTTAAAGCATTTTGCTATCATCACACTGAGAAACACTGAGACATGGGGAATTTCAAGAAGATAATAGAAAAGATATCTTTGAGCAGAAAGTTAACACTTTTCTTCAAATTATCTCTGCAATTTTTATAATATTCTTACAGTACTCCTCCTCCTCCTTCCATTTGCTGTGTTGTTTTCCATCATAAGCAGTAAGTTGGCTGTCTGGATCTCTTCATTCACTG
The DNA here is from genome assembly GCA_009819775.1 of Phoenicopterus ruber ruber. Lineage (NCBI taxonomy): Eukaryota > Metazoa > Chordata > Aves > Phoenicopteriformes > Phoenicopteridae > Phoenicopterus > Phoenicopterus ruber. The sequence continues at coordinate 8,339,396 of CM020221.1, forward strand.
TGACATTAGGTACTTAAGCCTAAGGCGCCAATGTCTTTTGAAAGGTTGCACAGGGCGGCAATGCTTTGGTTCTGAAGATGAAATGCATCCAGGCACTGAATTCTGAATTTCAATTATTTCTTGACCTATGCTGACAATTTGCACTCTGTTTTTCCCCACTCCTTCTAGAAGGGAGACATTTAGTTATCCAAATGTTTCTTTTGGACACAAATATAGCTTAGTTGCAAATAACTGAATGTATATGAACGGCAGACCTTATTTATAACTGCTCTGTTCCATATGTGATTGATTGCCTCCAGTAAGGATACTTAAATGTAGCTGAGCTATTTGTGTTGGAGGCAGTGGCTGCAGAGCAGTATCATTTGGCAGTCACCAGATAGCTGAGCGTTCTTAGTGCTCCTCTGTGCGTGCCCCAGCAGACATTGTTATTTTAAAAGTCACTAATACTGCTTATTAGAATTCTGAAGTAACAGTTTTTCTCTGCTTCTGCAAACTTTTTGCTTTTACTTCTGCACTGAAGTCATGGTTTTTATTCTCCCCCTCTTAACCATCTTTTGCCGAGTTGCCTTTTTAATTCATTCACCTAATAACATAGCATTTGCAATATAAATATTTTTTTTATTTTTATATAACACTTACATATTTGCCAAGTAAGGAATAGAAGATAAGGAAAAGTGTAAGGATAAAATATCCCTTACTAAGTCCCCCAAGACAGACATTATGTTCTTTCTTCCCAGAGTGACAGCAAGAAGGAAGTTCACTGACTTTGATGCAGGGGTTGAAACAGAAGGATCCAGCCCAATTAGCCTCAGTAGAACAGCACAGAAGGATTTTCACAGGAAAACATTCTAAAATGACACCTGGAACTTGATGGCACTGTATTTCAACGTTGATTAGAATAATGAGTTTATACCTGTTATGACACTATCTCAAGTAATTTAAACATAATATGCCCTGAAACTATAAACAAATAATTTGGCAATGATCTGGAGGAATGCTTTATGTGCAGCAACCCCTGAATAAAGTAAAGGAATGAAGTTATCAGAGAGTCTGAGCAGCAGAAGCCCGCTGCTTTAAGAGATGTACATGTGGATGTCTATTTCTAGACTTAGCTTCTAAACTATCAAACACGTCCCTAAAATAACATTACACCAAAACACAGACTAGGTCAGAAAGGAATACTGGCGAACACCCTTGCAGTGTAGAGACCCTTCAGGTTTCTACTTAAGAGTAAATAGTTCCATGCAGCTGTGAGTATGCAACTAGAACTGCTGAAAGGATTAATTATGGCCTACTCATGTTTCGTCTCTCCAATAAATGTCCTACTGAGAGTAACAAAATATTGGATAGAAATGGATTATAACATCAGGAGTTTTGAAAGCTTTTAAACAGTGACACTCCAGAAGAACCCCCTTTGACTTAGTACACAAACTCCAGACAAGAATGGTACTGCTGGTATTTTGGAAAGATGTTGGCATGTCATTTAGATATATTTTGATATTCGGTATTTCAAAATATTGAAGTGGCCTTCTGAAAGGATGTGCATCAAAAGTCGCAGGGTTTTTTCCTCACATTTTGACAATCAACACCACTGCAGTATGATCTTTACATGCCTCTTGTTCATCACAAGTCTATAGAGTATAAAATCCCTCCTGATAATCAAAACAAAGCTTCATGGGCAGAGAAAAATAATTACACAACCATAGAAATGGCATGCACCAAATTAAGTTGACTTTTTTCTTTTTTAAACATAAAAAATATAACTCCATTAAAAAAATCATGTAAACATACTTAAAAATAAAAAGGGACACAAATTCAAGTCTTGAATATGCCTTGCAGCATATTTTGAAGGTCAGCAGGCAGAGACTATCTTAGATGTGAGATAAATACTTCTAGAGATGAAAAGTTATCAGAAATGATCGTCACCTCCACTTCTGTGCACTCAAGAGGGGAATGCAGCTCCCATGCTTTGGCTTGATAGTAAACATACCATCATGGGTTGGAGGAGCACAGTCTATGAGCAGGAGGGCAAGAATCATGTGTGCAGTTTAGATACAAATGCTGATTGTGGAAGTCACCTTATCTTGTTACAGAGAAGCACCATGCTATGGGGAGTCTTCTGTAGTTGCATGGTTCTATACTGACCTAAACAATGTGACCTCCAGCAGGCACTGCAGAAACCCCCTCCTTGGGTAGGATGAGAGGTAGGACCTGTGTAACTGCAGGAAGACTTCTGCTCCATTACAGCTATAAGAATAGTCGTCTGCCATATGTACTGTATACAAGTGCTCATTTTAATTAAGGTTTAATCTCCTCAATCTCTGCACTAATCCTCGGTTCTCTTTCATAATATTCCCACAGACCACTCCAGGGTATCTTCTGGCATCGAAAAAGTCTTAACTTTGCTGGGTTTGGTCTGGTTTGACAGGCTCCTGTGTATCCGTCTTCATCTTTTATTTTCTGACAGAAATCTGCTAAATACATGAGGCAGAAAAAAACCACCAGTGTTTGAGTATTAATTGGATGAGAATGGCAATTTGTGGATTTGAGGAATAGCAAAGGTGCCACTAGAGTGTGTAAGTGGGCAGCTGGCACAGTAGCTTTTGCCAACATTTGCGTCAACGTGGGAGTACAGCAATATGGTAGCTGTTATCATTGTACTCAATAAATATCTCATCATATGTGAAGATATGACTAGCCTTTTGGAGGAAGAAGCTGAGTATTCCCTGCATCTGCAGCAGGATTTCATGTGTAATCCCAGCAAATGTCAGCAGGCCTTTGTGGGTGCTTCAATACTGTATACATAAAATTTCTTTCTTGAAATCTGGTATATAGGTAAACAGTGACATAATTCACACATTGAATTACCCAGAGAAAAAACATATAATGCTCAACACGGCACTTTTTCTCAGCTGACTCAACCCTTAAGGACAAACACACAGGCCTGCTGTTGTCCAGTGCACGTGACAATTTTTCTTACTATGAGACTTGGTTTCTATGTGCTATATAGACTAGAATAGAATAGATTATTTCAGTTGGAAGGGACCTACAACGATCCTCTGGTCCAACTGCCTGACCACTTCAGGGCTGACCAAAAGATAAAGCATGTTATTAAGGGCATTGTCCAAATGCCTCTTAAACACCGACAGGCTTGGGGCATTGGCCACCTCTCTAGGAAGCCTATTCCAGTGTTTGACCACCCTCTCGGTAAAGAAATGCTTCCAATGTCCACTCTGAACCTCCTCTGGTGCAGCGTTGAACCATATGTGCATTCATAAAAGGGAAGCACTTAAGTTACTTACAATATTTTTTTTGTTGCTGTTAGAAATAGGAAGAGTGTTAAAATTACTGTTTCAGGACTAAGGAAATTGTTTCTGTTTCGCATGAATTTGATACATTTCATAACTTGGAGTTAAACAACAAAGACAATACTGTAGATAAAAACAGCACTAAACATCAGTGGAGTATGTTTCTGCAACTATTTCTTGCCATGGGGTTTCCTCCTGTGGATCTCTTACAACCCTTACACAAAGATTCCCTACGTTCTTCTATTAGGAAAAAAAATATCTGATGTTAGGTTTCTGTCTTCTAGTCATGTTCTGTTTTCATTTTGCCATGACATTTCTCTCTGTGAGGAGTGTGCCTACACTTCTTTCTCCACCTTCTTCAAGGGGCCTTCCTTCTGTGCCTTGGTCCACCACTGCTACTCTTCTCAGTGTCATCCCTACACAGCTACTAATTTTGCATAATTCCCAGAGCCCAATGCTCTATACTTTATGCCATATACATCCCCTTAGAAGAAAGTTCTCTATAATAAAAATTTATCATGATGTCAACAACTGAAACATCACCATTTTGAACAGTCAAAACCGCTGATGTTTTCTAGAAATGTTGTCTGTGAAGCTTCAAAGAGGTTGATTTACAGATGCAAATAGCAACAAACACAGAACTGGACCAAACTCAAAATACATACTATAATAACACTTGGCTTGATCTTCTAGTCCATTTCCTTGAAAATGAACACACTAGATTTAGTAAGGTGATATAAATCGGGACAATCGACAAGGGAGAGCCCTATCAGCCTGAATGCATACACACACATGTTGCTCAGAGACGGCTGAGATGCATCACTGTATCTGCTTGTTCCCAGCTCTGATTTCTCTTTTCGAGCAGTTACTACCTAGTGAGTTAAGTCTGGCTTGTAGCCACTCCATGGATAGAGATCCTATTCTTTATACGGTGTTGTATGTTTTGTGCATTTGATAATGACAGGATAAGGCTTAAACCATCACTGTAGGGGCCAGTTGTCTCCAGTGTGCCTTCCAAGTACCAAACAAGTCTTAGGAGAAATGTCAATAGGGAAATACTGCAAAATAGCATTTTGTACAGAAAGTACTCTGCCATGACATATACAGTGTTATTTTGGACAAGTTTTGTTAATCAAGCAGTAAACAATCTTTTATCAAAATAAGGACAGCCTGAACTTAATACGCTACACAACTAGCTTTCCAATAAGAATTTAAATGAAAAAAAAAAAAAAATCAGTAAACTTTTTACATTTTGCTGACCTATGTGAGATTCATGAAAATGGAAGGTTTTATGCATGAATTTGACATAGAGCATGGAAAGTGTTCAGAAATGTGTAAAGCCAAGTACTATTCACTCTTGGTTTTGCAGTGAACCGCTACTCTGGTGGGTTTTACAATCCTAAGGGGACTCGAAGCAAGAACACTTCAGCTGCACAGTAAAAGCACCTGTTTCTCAAACTGGGTGCCAAAATAAATAGTCTGACATCCCACCCAGTAGATCATTCTGCACGTGTATAAATAAATAAAACTCCACTCAGAAAACAAGCAACAAACAAACAAGAAAACCTTTATCCTTGAGCATCTGGGATCCAAAGGCATTCAAGTCCAAGAGAACAAATCATATCTGAGCTTTGTCACATGCCAAAGAGCAGTTCTGACCATCACTTCGGAAGACAGCACCATCTGTTACATCTTCTTCCCAAAACACATACACGTACTCCCCTCCTCCATAAATAAATAAATAAATGCATTCATTTCACAGAAGCAGCCATAACCTTTTGAACAGATGGGAAACCCGATGGACTGAGATGCAGTGAATCCCTTACTTGCTTATTTCAGGAAGGGAAACTTTGGTTTTGAAAGTTGTTTTTAGACATTTTTCCAACTTCATGACTTAGAAGATGATCAGCAATGTAGAAGAATACAATTTTAAGCTGTTAAACTCTGGACGCATGTGGGAACCAGACAAAAATACTCAATGCCAGCAGAGTAAAAATTTAAAGAAAAATGCACATCATATTTGCCTGTATAACGTGGGTATTCGCACTCAAATCCCTCAGTCATCGCATACTCGGGATTGTATCAAGCCATTAATTCTACAATAAATTCTCCTCCTGCTCCCCACAGTATCACTATTCCCTACTATCCGCATATCTGAACTTCTCATTGAATCTTATTTTCCCCACAGGCAGTAGGTCATGTTCTTCCAAGTCCCTCCGTCCTGGCTTCTCTGCTCTCTTCATCACCTTCCTCTCCTAGTTGCTCAGCTCTTTTCTACTTCCCTTTCCTCCCTCTTTCCAGTCTCCCTCTGCCCCAGGACTGCCGTACCTCGTGCACAGGGTGACCAGCTGGGATCCTTGCTTGAGGAGCCGCCCTCGCTCACGCTGGAGATGGAAACTTCTCCGTGGGCCCTTCCCCACGCAGAGGACTCCGCACTGCCCTCCTGGTGCTCCTCCCCCAGCTCCTGCCAGTCTCCTCATTTGGGCACAGAGAAGAGAGGTTTTGTTGAAAGTTGTGTTGGGGCCTCAATGCGGGGAACAGTCCTGCCCACTCTGGCCACCAGCCAAACACCAAAGACACTCGAAGTGAAGGGTCAATAAGGGACCTGGGATACTACTAGTCCTGTCCCAAAGTTACGCGGGTGTGAGCTTTGAGGTCTGAAGGCAGCCTGCCTCCAAATCCCTTTGCAGTTGGAGCTCCTGGTGACCTCCCTCTCAGTATGTATACTCTCCTGGTACCAAAACTGGGGAGGGTGAGCAGGGGAGAGGAGGAGGTGGCTGAGCAACCAGGCTTCCCCTGCCGCCACTGTCATCGTATTCACATTGCAGGGGGATGATCTGGCTGCCTTTGTGGGGCCCTTTGGCAGGAGCCCAGCAGCCTTTCTGTGCCACTGCTCACATTGTACTGCAGGAGTATAAACACGGGCTTGTCCACTGTGCTCTCGACAGCTCTGGAGGAAATCCATGATTGCCCAGTGTCAAATAGGCCAGAGAAGCTGGGCTACTTTCTGTACACCAGCTACTGTCCACATCCTAATTCCCTCTCTCTTGTAGGAATATGGAAAGGTTGTCGGTGTCAGAGAAATAGGACAAGGGAATATGATGGGACTGCGGTTAATATTCTCACTCAGAGTTTGATGCTACAAAATTGTCTTCAATGCTCCACTGTTTCTAAAGACAGACTGGACAGTGTTTAACATTTCTCAGGACCATGCCAAGGTGCCACAGAGATAAATAAATGAGGCAGAAAATACATAATGTTTGAGAAGAAAAAAAAGAGAGTTACTAGTGTGAGGAGAAAAATTATTTTAAAACCAGAAAATACCTTCTCAACCAGTCCTCTCTCTACCCTACAAATATTCAAAAACATAAGAGATGTTGTCAACACTCTACTCCCTCCTGTCTAATCTCTCTTTGACAGGAAGGATAATCCTGGAAAGCATAAAGACAAGATCTTTCATCTACCTAGAAGTCTTAATACCCTACTGCTAGGCACTATATATGAGCTACTGGAGCATTACGCTGACTTTGCACAGATCTGAGTGACTGCACAAACTTCAAGGCTTGAGAACACAAAAAATAGATCAGAAAAAAATCAGCAAGGTTGGCCCTCTCCAAGCTTTAAGATCTCTAGACTGGAAAAAAATCCCCTCTACTTCCTGAACTTAATGCACAAACTTGAAACCCTCTGGCCTTCCTTGTTGAGCATTCTGTCTCCTACAGCTGTAACACAGGTACTGGTCTAGTCTTCTGCAAATACTAGATGTCAAACTTCCCTTGGGCCCCACCACGTACAGACCAAAAGCTAATGTTGCTCCTACAGTATATTCTGGGGAAATTCCAGTAGCTTTAACAGAAGCTGGTGCATGTGTTATAGCCCCAAATTATGGGGTTTTTTTCATTTCCTCCATTATCACTTAGGAAGAGCTGCTTTGCCTACAAGGAAAGCCCTTCCTGAATGTAGAACCTGAAATCTAGGAAAGCGTAGGTGTGCAAGCAGGACCTCCATCTGCTCTCCTTTGCCTGTCCCACAACGGAGCGGGCAGAAGGGTGAAGCACACATGCTAACATACTGTAAGATAGTGCTTTAGTTGTCTGTAAAACAGAACATGGCGTTTCATGAATAACCCCTTTTCCGCAAAGACAAAAGGCAGGATTCTCCTGCTGACTGCCCCATTGCTGCAGTGATCAGCAGATCAAACTCTTTGGAAGCTGATGTAACTTATCTTTATTCCACTGTCTTCAATGAAGCTAGACAAATTTATACCCACTGAGAAACTAATCCTTACCTATTACTGCAGGAGCGTACTACTGTACAGAGGAATATAGTTACAAAATTACAATGCAAATATGGATATGAAAAGAAAAAGAATCTTTCTTTCCTAAAAGCTGTTACCCCATCAGATTTCTACAGGACCATAAAAGCACAGGCTACAGACTTTATTCTCTCTACCTTTCCTCTGAAATTAACATTGTTTTAAAGAAATCCAACTTTTATATTTTTTTTCCCTATCCCAAATCACTTACTATTTCCTGTTCTGCATTTAATTTTTAATAAGGAATTAAATATGTACTCTGATAAAAAAATCAATTTCCTTTTAAATTACCCAAATGTTAAAGCCACACTTCTATGGCAAAGAGATGGCGCTCTGAAGAACAGAGCCATCTACAGAAATCTTTTTGATAATGGTGTCCTTCTTTCAAATCCAAACATTTCCTTGATGTAGAATACAAATTGAGTTCTAGTGTATAAGTCAGCTAGGATTTCAAAGTTGGCCTTTATACTTTGCCATTAATTAATTCTGTCCAAGAAATTCAAACAAAGATACAAACAAAAAAGTTCTCTAAATACGTTACATAAGGCATTCAGAATATTCCGATTCATTCCCCTCCAGGAACACAGCAGAGTCAAAGAATAGTGTACACAGCATATTTAGACTGTATAAAAAGCACTAGAAACTGTAAGAATAGTTTAAAACCCATTTATTTAAAGCTCTCCATTATAAGAGCTATTGTAGAGTATTTGCTAATCAATCTACACTTCTGAGTTCTAAACAATTGCAGGCTTAATGAAGTGTACTTTTCTTCACTTTCAGATGCAGGAACAAAGAGTTTCCTATTAAAAGGGAGGAAATGAAAGCAGAAGGCAGAAGACCTCTTCCAAAAATTACTGGAGCTTCTGAGTGATTTAAATATTGAATAGAAAGTCAGAAACTCTTATTTGGGATCTCTTTTATAGGGGGGAGAAAGATCTGAGAAAGAGACTTTCTTTCCCAATACACCCCATGTACGGCTTTAAGTTAGGTAGGATGAGTATTCTCTCTGATACAATGATGAAAGCCTCCCAAAACCTAGCAGGGAAAACTCATACAACTTAATCCAATTTTTTTTTTTAAATCTTATTTCATTGCAACTATCACAACATAACTAAAACAGAAGTTGAGAATTAGGGTCAGTGGTCAGTCAGTATAGAGAGATCTTTCAAGCTGAGTGATGGAACATGGTTTTTGCTGGGGAGTAAGCAACACAAGCCTGGAGTAAGAACACAGCAGAGATGTCTATTCAGCCTGAAAGTAAATGAAGACTTTTCTTTTTCTCAAGATTCATTCAGTCCAACTTGTATAGAAACACAAGGGAAACTTATCCCCTAACATCTTTGGCATAAAACTTAGTAGTATTCTCTCACCTGAGAAACAGGTCTGGTAGACAGGGGAAGAGGCAGAGTCACAAATGCTGTATCAGACCAAAAACCAAAGTGAAAAGTAGACTTTGATGCGTTCCCCACCACTCCATAATGCACAGATGCCATCTCCCTCCATATCCCTCCTGTGGTGTTGTGACAATCTTTTATAAGAGGCCACAGAGCAAAGTTGATACCACACGGTGCTACAAGCACCATTGACTTCTGTGAGATTTTCCAAGCCCATTGTCTCCTACTCTTAGCTCTTTATTCTTTGGAGCCCAACTCACAGAGAACTAATTTCTGGCAGCTCCTTATTTGTGCTAGGATCTTATATGATCATCATTTTTGTGTAGCCCATCTGATTATTTTCTTGTAATTTTGTTTACTGTGCAGTAAGACCTCCAAAAGTCCTACACCAGACTGTATAATTTATACGACTTAATTTCTAACGCTTGATTGCAAACATGCAGCATGAAAAAGGAGATATTTGACATTCTCTTGGCTTTTTATTTAAAGGTAGACCTGCAATAATGGACAATCTTAATAAGGTTTTAGGTTAGAATGACTTGTAGCATTTCCTGGGACTGTTTCAGAAGATACAATTCCTATAAAGGGAACAGAGGTTAACTCCAGTGCCTATATGGGCATAGAGGAGCATTTATCTTTCTACTCTTCTTTTATCATGTCTATGATAACTAAGGTTTATGAATCGTTATATTTCAATCATGCAAATTTTGAGGGGTTTGGGGTTTGTTTTTAACATACGTTCTGGTTAGTGCAATCTGAATATTCATTGATGCTCTTTAGGCACTGAACCACCTGCACTGAAAGGCACAGAAAAAATTTCACTTACATATTGATGGAATCGGCTACTGGGAACAATCTAAACCCAAACCAAGAAAAGAGCAATGATTTCCCTCTTTCCTTCCTGTAATAAATACCAAATACCCTGATTCAGCCTTCCTATTCCACCTGAAAGTTGAAGATGCAACTAAACCCATACTGTGACACGTGCCTGAACATATTGCCCCCTTCACTTGAATATACCAAGTCCAAAGGAAGCTGATACTTACATTCTCATAGCTTTTCTGTCTGAATAGCTTTGTGGTCTCTCATTCAAGAATTTGGATTTTCTCTGAGGCATGTGGCTTGGAAATGAATCTGACACAATATAAACCCATTTGTTATGTAATTGCAAAACTTCATCTCCTCTTTCATATAAATACAAAACCTGCTACTTCTGCCTCTCACACTTGGTCTAAATATCACTGTCACGTTATATCTTTGCAATGGGTTAATCTGCCTATACTTTGCACTTGATAAAGACAAGAAATTGTTGCTTGACTTACTGTCTGGAAATTTGGTACAGTGTGTCTATGGTCTGGAAAAAGATAAATGTCTTCAGGAAATGTAACTAATAACCACAAGGATTTTGTGAAGGATAAACAAAACCACCTGTGAGTAGCAATGAAATGTTGATTTTGATGGGACACAATCAAGTAGGAGTTGTACCCCAAGTCAGAAACAAGCTGAAAAGTGTTCATGAAAACATAGTAGCTTTTGATATTAATGTGGGTTTCAGAGGAAAGAGGAAATTCCAGTTTTCTTAAGGAAACAAAGTCCATCTGATCCCACATCACTTTGCAGTGTATAGCCAGATATTCAGGCATGAAAAGCAGTATCATGAGAGGAAAATCTGTATTTTTATTGTGACTACAATTTATAGACTGCATAGTCTGGTGTGGTGACAGATGAATACTTCCGCAGCATAGTGTGGGATGATTGCCCATTATGCTAAGGGCTCTGTAAGGAAGGTTTCCATGACAGCATTCTGTGTATCATTGGTATTTTGGAAATAACATTCAGTTTTGATCTCTGACTTCTACAGATTTTGCTGTTCCCATGAAACATTATATTCAAGCGGAAAAAAGCCAGGGCTAGCATGCATATTTTACATACAGCCAGGAATGCCTGGAAGTGATATCCTGTGATAAACTGTAGAATTATGTGATAAACCACAGAGATATTTGATAAATGCACCTATTAAACACCTTTAATTACCTTTTCTACTCTCTGGCCAGTAACCATTCTGTCTCAGGACTTACTCTGAAGTTTTATACTGTTGAACAGGTTCAGACAGCTGGCATTTCTAGTCTACTGTCTACATTAAAATATAGACCTTTTCTTGAAAACTAACTCTGTCTCAAAGCCCAAGAGAAGTTAGTTTCAATCCTGGGCCAAAAAAAAAAAGCTTTTCTATACATGAAAATGTGACAGCTTTTAAAGCACCGCATCTTGCTCCACAGAGCTGAGGACGTGTTTAGCGCTGAACAAGAAGGGGGAGTTGGGACAGGAAGGCCCTTAAAAATACTTCACATTCAGATGTTCATAAAAGGTGTTCCAAGTAAGTTTTTAATCTGTTTTGCAGCTGTCTTGTTTCTCCACGTTTGGACAGAGATTTTCCAAGGGGTCTGAAAGAGCTAGCTGCCCAGTTCCTATTGAATTTCAGTAGCATTCCACCTCTTAACTCCCATGTGCTGCTCTGAAGGCTATTCGACATGAAACATAGCCTCCGTACATGAGTATAAACTAATGCTGAGTATCTGTGATTTTTCAAAAACAAGGCCAAAATACAGATCTTATCTGCAGTGGAGGGAGAGGTCCTGTGTAACTTTCTCCTAGGTTGGAACTGGGGACTTTCCTAAATCCACCTATGACTCTGATAAACTGCACTATCACATTGTACATATCTGTTTGTAAGCATGTATGTACAATTCACATAAAATGTCTAACTAGTTGCAATCTCCTTAAGGAGCTTTTCTCTTAATCCATTTGAATTTCAAAGCGTAGCTAAAATTGCAAGATCTTTTTAATTGTATACAAGATTTGAGCTTAGATAAGTGATCCGTGTGGATTCTTAATCTTTTGTGGGCAGCCAGTACTTCTTAATCAGTGTAAAAAAGAATTCAATAATAAACACAAAGAATGGGTGACATTAAAAAAAGCATGGATTTTCTAGTACGTTTGGAGGTATGGCACACAAAATTCCCTCTGATAAGGGAAGGAAGATGTACTGTTTCCAAAGTGCAACTTTTATGAATTGATTTGTCCACATTTCTTAGAGGATTATGAGAAAAATCTGAAGATGTGGTGAATGAACAGTGTAGCATTCCTCAGCTACTCTCAAGGACAGAGAAGAGACCTATCCACACACTCCATTCCTAGAGTAAATCCCAAAGTGTTTTTTTTTAATAAATGTCAGTCAGGAGCATTAGCCGCTGGTGTCCCACTTTCCTGCATGCTCCTCCATTTCAAGCTCCAAATAACCCAATAAGATATACCAATGTATGTTTCTGTCCTTACAAATGTTTATCAATAGTCCTGCATTGTGTCAGGAAGGCAGTTTTGCTGGGGCATGGCATGGAAATGAACCTTTTGCTCCTGTTTTGAAGAATGTGCAGACTGAACTTGTGAAAAGCTTGTGTGATGATGGCCTGATATCCTTTGATAACATATAACATGAAATCAGAGCTTCCACCGGAATCGACAAGAGCAAGACGCGCTGGTGGCACCACAGATAACCCAAAGCAGCACTTACTTTGCACTGAGCTATGATACTGCCTAATGATTAACACAGTACTAATTTATCTGACAGACCAGGGCCAAGAGAAAATCTCAGGCCCTTGGCACAACCCTAGTGGTGAGGGTACATGTGATAGTAATTTGTCTGTCTCTATAAATTTACAGCGAGAGAAGGGGTGAGATAAAGTCCTGAGGAAAAACACACAGGTGAAGTAGGGAGAGGCTAAGTTTATTGTAGTAACTTTCTTTATCCAGTGCTGGAGTAAAGCAATACTTAATCTTCTTCAGGGTCAGGTAATATGCTCAAGAGAGATGCTGGGTTCTGGTAGCTATTTTCTTCCAAAGGAAAGTGTGTGGGGGTTTCTGAACTTGTAGCCAGATCCGCTTTGCTGTTCACCTGATTTCTACCCACAAGTCTTGTCTTACAAACTTGTTCCGTGTTCTTTGCATAAGGTCTTAAAAGAAATTTGGAGAAGTTTGGTCTGGGGGAAGAGGCAGAGTCTTCCATTTTTGAGGAATGCTGGTAATCACAAGAACAGGCAATGGTAAAAGTAGTTGATGGGATGCCCCTGGAATCTATGTTATGGTCCTGCATGTAGTACTGTACCTTGCTACCTCAGCATGTTCATGAAGTGCAGAGCAGCACTCACTTCCATACCTAAGCTTTGTTACTTTACAGGAAAGAGCAAATGAAGAGGGAGAAAAATGCTGCTCAACCACTGTCTTCCCGCTTTTTCTCACCAGGCTTTTTTTTATTCTTTGAACGTGGTCTCTACCCTTGTCTTAAATACAAACCAGCCATTTTGAGGATAAAATGTAGGTAGGCATTTGCAGACTCTTTGTCTATAGCTAACTGCAGAATTTCCCTAGTAAGCACGCACTCCGAGCCCACAGAGAAGCCTTGCACTTTGCCCTGCGTTCCCAGCTCCAGAGACCCTTCTCACACAGGGGGTGTGTTACGTGCCCTACAAGTCTGACAACTGGCTTCTCCCTGCCCCACAGTCCTCTTTGTAACATCACTTTGTAAAACACCACCTTGCTTAAGCCCTGGGAAGACAATCAAATAGAAACCTACAGTCAAGGGCAAAATAACACTGTACCAATAGCAAGTTTTGATGATAAAGTGTTCCCAACCCAGACGATCTGGATACATATCATGTTGAAACCAAAGTCACAAATAAAAATGGATTACGAATTAACAAGCTGCGAAGGAAGCCAAAGAGCATTTTGGACTTTCTGCCTTTCTGGATATCCTGGCACTTGACAAGTTTTGAGCTGGAGCAAGCTGCCTTACCTACGCTGGCTCTCCTGCCCAGGGAAGGCTGCAGAGGGCAGGTATGGCTAGCATCCATGAGCAAACAGAGCAATGCATTTCAGCAAACTAGAGCATGTAAGTGTGCAAAGCCTTTAGATACCTTATTTTTAAAGTAAGCGTCACAGGAAAATGAAGATAGATGTTATCTTGGGAAGAGTTTTACTTCTCCTCAGAGTATGTTGGCAGCATAGGCCCTGTTATTGTGTACTTAGCAAGTTTCCCTAAAATCAAAACCTTAAACTGCAAAGTATGCCAATATTTCTTCAGCTCAGAGATGCGATTCCCTTCTTCCCTGTTTTGTTTTTTTTTTTTTCTTTTTCTTACCAATGAAAAGTGCAATGGAACACTTGAGCTGTAGAAAATACACTGTAAAACGCCAGCTTTCAAACAGACACCATTTTATAGAGGCTGGTAAAGTCCTATGGCTCCCTACTTGTTTTGGCTCCTCTGCCTGACTGCAATAAGAGCTAGCTATGTAATATCTGATGTCTACAATTCACTCAGCAGCAGCTATTCTGCTTTTTTTCAGAAGAGAATACCATGCAACTCTAATCAGAGTTGATGTAGATCAATACGAGCCTTTACTTTCATTATATTTAAATGGACACATGATTTATTGATTTGTGTATCAAATTTTAGCACATGTATTTTCTGTTTTGTCTGCAGTCAATCTGCTGTAACGCACAGTGGATCTGTAGACCCAAATGTCATTCAGTACAAACCCAGAGTAATTCCAGGAAGATGATTAAGCAACTATATTGGCATAGGAGACGTTTATTCTATGTTGTCTTCAAGTTTGCAGTACATAGAGATCTCTACTTGAACACAATGAAATCAGTTAGTGCCCTGCAAAAATCAGTAAATCTGAACGTCCTTGCTTTCAAGGGTTTTATAACATGGTTGCTTGCTGGACTTAAACATGATGTGCTATTTCTAGATATTTAAAAATAATTTAAAATGAAAAGCTAATTTATCTTGTGGTGTTGATAGTTAGTTGAAACCAACAAAGATCTGGTTAAAAAACAAAGGCCACATACTATGCTGCCATATATCCTTTGCTTAATATGCCTTTTCCTTCTTGTTTGTTTTTGTTGTTGTTGTTTTGTTTTGTTGTTGTTGTGGGGTTTTTTTGTGTGGTTTTGTTGTTGGGGTTTTTTTTTGTTGTTTTTTTTTTTAAACAATATGGTCTGATTATACATCTGACATGAGCTGATCACTAGAGTCAGGAGTTAGGTAGGATTCACCTCACTGGCCATGTATAGACATGTATACATTAGAGATTTAGTCTAGCAACTATCTAGGCTCCCTCTACAGTCAATGCAGTAGGACAGGTGCCTCACTCTGCCCCATCCTCATCTTGAGATCCTCTCCGATGACCAGCTTCACCTAGATGGCTGACCTTGGCTACATACCTGAAATTTATACAGCCAAATACAGAAGATACAAAATCTGATTGCAGTGAAAGCTGTTGATTTTACTTAAAATCAACTTTGCTTAATTCCACAGGTTTGACCCAGCCCAAATACCTTGCTTCAGCGATGCATTACAGCTAATTTCCGTGAGATTAGCGCATTCTTACAGTCAGGCAAACACAAAAGGGACTTGCTGAATCATGCCCTCAGTCAAAAAGACTGAAGTTCACTTGTTAAAGCTTGTATAAATCATATGCCATCCTTAACAGGATTAATTAAGACAGTATTAAAGAGCAAACCTACAGCTGTAGTGCCTCTAACATATGAGAGGGGCTTTTAACAAACCTTTCCTACTCCCAGTTGAAGTGCAGAAATATTC
The DNA here is from genome assembly GCA_009819775.1 of Phoenicopterus ruber ruber. Taxonomy (NCBI): domain Eukaryota; kingdom Metazoa; phylum Chordata; class Aves; order Phoenicopteriformes; family Phoenicopteridae; genus Phoenicopterus; species Phoenicopterus ruber. The sequence continues at coordinate 8,355,074 of CM020221.1, forward strand.
AGATTTATTTCCACTTGGAAACAAGGAAAAGGAATATGAAAAATAAGTTAATACTAATGAATGACAGAATGATTGTCCACTATGGAGGTGTCATCACCTGCTAATAATTTGGTTTTTTCCATGGCATAAAGCACATCCATTATACATGTCCTGCATATTAGCAATGCTGGAGTTGGGGTCAAAGAACGTCAGTTTTACTTTTGCTATGTGAATAAAAACATGATCCTACCTGAACGACTCACTGCTGTTGTGTAAGCTTGTAATCATCTTTGCATGAAAGATGAAGGCATTTTAGATGAGCCCACTTGAATCAGTGCTGTCCTCTCAAGCTTCAGGACATTGTTCTGAAGAAGACAGACTTGAAATGCAACAAGATTTGAGCTAATGCGTTACTGGAAAAGAAATCCACCAAAAATCATCGAAGAAGTATTCTTTACTCCAATACACAATTCAGTGTGGCCGTGGAAGTGCCTCTGGTTAGGATTTCTTTTTGAACTTTGACTCCAGTTATGCAGCATTCCTGAGGGCAGGCGTGATCATCCTAAACATATTTTAGGGAAGTGGTAGGTCTGAAACGTACACCGAAGGGTAGTTAGTTTCAATATTTTTAAGAAGTTGTTTCAACAATAACAGATCAATCCATTTCTTCAATCATAATTTGCAGGCTTAAAGAGAAATCTTTTTTTTATCCTGCCTCCGTTTTTCACTGAACTGGACCTGTCAGGACTAAAGTGTGCTCATATGAATCCTCCCTCACCACCTCTGCCCAGCATTGCTGCCCATCTTGCCGTCAGCTGCTGTGTGCACTGCCACTGCTCCTGTCCTCCTCCACTCAGCCGCATCCGCTGCTTAGACTGCCAGGGGAGAAGAGGGGCTACCCTGGGAGCCCACGGATGCCCTGCCTGCCAGGCCCTTTGCTCCAAGATCCCCCTCTACTCTCTGTGGCTACTGGCCGTGCCCCCGCATATGGCCTGATGCATCTAGAGGAGCTGCGGGGCTCACAGGGCAGCACACGTGCTTTGCCTTGGGTGAGGTGGTGTGTAGGGAGCCTGGGAAGTGGAGAAGTCTGAAGGAGTCCCATTTGTAAGAACTGGTAACGTTCCCTTGTCCCAAGACTGAGAGTACGTATAGCCTTTATAAACTTAGGGCTATTATTTCTGGCACTGGTTCCCACTCTCTCACCAATCCTTGAAACTGCATTAGCAGGTACTGCACAGATTTCAGCACAGTCAAACAGGAAAAATCTTGCTGAAATTTATCATCCTACATACGCAGTCATGCCTAAGAGATGACACAAGAAAGATACTACAAACTTGAGAGACAAAACTCGTTTAACAGGCCCTTATTCTTTATCGTCCAGGACAACGCGTTTCTCTGTTGTCTTTGCTTCCCTGGGCAACTGCACTGAAGCTGGAACACTTCCTTCATGCAGCCCGAATGCCGGTTTCCATTTTGTAGAGCTACACGATTCGATTTGCTTCAGTGGTTCAAAAGTTCAATGGGGAAGAGCTCCCGTGGAGAGGAGAGCGCAAGCAGCTTGGGCTAACAAACGGGTGCTTGCCTTGGAAAACAGCATATGTCTGTTCACACGCATCCAAACTGCAGGCTGCTAAAGCATCCCACCGAGCGTGAGCCTGGCAGGGGAAGCGACTTTACAGACCTTTGAGTCACCAGGAGTAACACAAACAGGAGCCAGAAAAAACATTTTGCTATTTAAAAGGGAATCATTATATAGTGCTTGATAAAGTTTATTGTACCAATTCGTGGAATCAGGAGGGAAAACAGTACCCAGTTGTTTGAGGAAAGCATTCAGATGTAAAATCTGACCTCAGCTCTGTGTTGTTGTTGTGACAGGATGGAGACAAAAGGATACACAAAACCCATAGCTAAGACAGGGGAAAGAAAAGCTGGTAGCTGAAAGAATCCCAGCTGCTGTGTAAGGACAGTCACAGCGCGTGAGTCCGAAGGGAATCACCCACGTCCAAGACCATGTCCGGGGCAAAAATTAGTACATAGGCAGCAGTGCTTTGTACGGTTTCAATTGTGCCTTGCTAAGGTCAAGCAAAAGTATTTTCAGAGCAAGTGAATAAAGGTAAACCATACTATTCTTTTTTTCACAAAAAGCACAGGTCAAAGCAGTGTTATATCACTGTACATCACAAAGAAATACCTTCCTCATAAATAAAGTGTCCTGCCCTGCTCCTACTGGACTCAGAGACTTCACTAGCACTAAGGGAGAAGAATTAGACCTATACAGTAAGCACAGATAAGAATTTTTCCACACCAGTCTACTGCCTTCCTATGGCATCTCTTATCCTGAAGGGTTTGAAAGATACTTAAGATACTCTGCAGTGTTGACAGGACCATTCAGCTACCAATATACACAAGCTTTTCTATCATACCACATCAACAGCCAACCCCTCTGCCTGGAAATGCTTCTCTGGTGGGACAGGAGAGCCCACAGCACGCAGGCACACCACTCTGGCAGGCGAAGAGCCTTGCAGCGAGTCCTCCCAGCACACATAGTGCCAGCTCTGCCTCCAGCACTCGCATGGGCTTCTCAGAGAGCACCCCAGCAACCTTAAATTTTACTTGCCAGGATATTTTACATATAAACCCTCACACTTTCTCCTGCACACACTTCACTGCTTGGGGGAAAAAGCATGTGTGTGGCAGATGCTGCTCTGTAGCTCCTTGGAGGCACTCAGGAAGGGAGAAGGGCAGGGCAGTGCGCAAATCCGCATGGCCTGGCAGGCAATGATGTCCTCGGTGCTATTTAATCCATCTGCCCACTCAAAGGTACACAGAAACCCAGCTAACCATAAGACTTTTCTGAAGCACCTCTCCCTGCACATGGTTCATAGAAGAATTTCATGTAACATTACATCCTGGAGCACCACGTTGTGCTTAAGCTACCAAAGAAGCTGCACAACCTGCTGAGCTTGAGCAGACCCAAAGAAATGATTAAGAGCTGAAGTTACCTGTAGGGCTTCTCCTAGCTTTTTGAGCCCTGTTCTTAAAATGTCTGTTTATGATCCCTTTTTTTTCTTTCCCCCACCATAATATGAGATAATTTGAATGATGAAGCCAGATGCCAGTAGAGAATATTATGAGGTCAAAATGTTTTATACATTGTGGTTGGGGAAAAAAAAAAAAAAAGCAGTTACTAAACTCTGTGGTTTACATAAAGTGCTCTTAGTGTTATTTTTTAAAGGCACACCAGTCCTAGAAATATTCAAGTTGGGTGGTCAGTATTTTTATTTCAGTCTCAAGCAACTGGTGGAAAATAGGAACAGACAAGCCATGAAAGCTTAAGCCTACCTTTGGCTGCTTTTCTGGCAAGAAATCAGTGCTCAGCCTGAAAATGCTGCCATAGTCTACAAGAAGAAAACTGTGGATGAAAAGGTATCTCACAGTGTGTGTCAGTTTTAATGTACGAGGCCTTTATCATGAGGCAGAACTAAGAAAAAAAGTCCAAAACCACTGAGGGCATTGTGGCATTTTTTTTTTCCCCAGACAGTAACAAAAATCCTGCATATTGCTATTTGTGGTTTATTTTGTGTCTGTGCATCAGGAGCATGTGAATTTTGATTTATAATGGTTCAGACACAGGACAGGAAACCTGAGCCAAGGACAGGCTTTATTTCTGCTCTGCAACTGCCTTTTTTGCTGGCCTGAGATTGCTGAGGAATGACCCTCAAATCCTGGAATGATACTCTATGTTCTCATATCAAACAAGCTGCAAATACACTAAGAGGAAAATTATGTCAGAAGCCACCTTTGGCCACTTCACTCACTTTCAACCTTTTCTCCCACCACTTTACAAATAAAAAAATAAAAATGTTTCTAACAGTAAGGATAGCAAAGCCCTTGAGAAATTACCCAGGAAAGAAATGCTGCAGTGTTTAAACACATCAGAAATGCGTTTAAAGCTGCAGGAGCTCAGCCAGAGCTGCTACTTTGCAGCTGGGGAGACAGGGGACAGCTGTAAGGACTGTCCGGGCAGCACTTGAAGGTGAAAAAGCCCAATCTCCTCTTGCACCTTTGACAAGGCAGGAGCTTTGGCTTATGTGCTGGGGGAAGTCCCAGAACTGACAGCCCCTAACCAGCCTAACCTGAAAATTTAGCTCTACCAAGGTGTATTTTGCTCGTTATAACAATAAAAACCTAAGGGAAATTAAAAGAAGAATCGCCACTCAGCGTAAGTCATGGGGTGTTCAGAAAGCTTTGTAGGTTCAATCAGGTTCGAACCAATGTTTAGCTACTTTGCTGACAAAATTGTTTTTTCTGCTTTCTTGTTTTGAGTATTCATAGTTCTTCAGTTGCACCTCAATTACTTGTCTGAATAGCATGCCATCTCTCTCCACGGTTGTGTTGCAAGAAAAACAAAGATTGTGCATGGGAAAAACTAAAGAACTCTATCTTGTCCTCCAAATCTTTCACCTGAAGACCTGATTGTATGCAAGAGGTGCCTGACGCACACAGGCAGCCATTTTCTGCACTCACAAACGCAGCTATAGCTGCTCAGTTTCTAGACTTCAGCTGTGGTTGACTCATCGTAAATACTGCTGAGTTCCTTCCTCTGCCTGCAAAGGGACAGTTCTGTGTCCTCATTTTCACTGCTAGGATGTTTTTGAAAAACTCCCCATTATGTAGTACTTTGAAAGCATGCTGTCTCTTCAAGCATAAAATGTTGGCGCTGATACACTCTGTGGGTTTTTATACAGTAAATTGATCAGATTATTTTGTTTAAAACTATTGTTCTAAATACAGTCAGAGATTTCTGGCTCTTGGATTATGTTCATTTTGGCCACATCACAGCTAAAATTCTGACTTGAAGCCCATATAAATATTTGCCCTTTTAGCATTTATTTTGATTCTAATCATAGTCATAGAGCTTGTTTGATTGCTTTTTTTAAAGAAGAAAAGTACTCATAAATCAGATTAAATAGATCACTTTGCTACGCAGTTTTGCCATGAATCTCTGTTCTGCAGACCAAGATATTATTGCCAGATTTTTCCTGCAACCTCTGTAAACATTTAGTTCTCTGTCCTATAATTGCTTTAACATACATTTTCATGCACAAGCTAACTATTCTCCATTAATTTTATTAGCAGGAAGATTCTGCGTAATGTTCAAACTCCATAAAGTTGTACACTCATTCTCGTTTATTTAAATACCCTAATCAGTCTTAGCAAATTCAGTACTGTGCTTCACAAACAGGCTAACCTCCATCCATCAAAGTGAGCTTTGCAATGAAACACTAAAATGTTTTAGGAGCGCACCCCAAGCCTATTCAGAAAAGATCCATTTCAGCCTTTAAGCACATGCATCTCTGATACTGATTTATCCAGGAATAGTGTTTGCATGTTCACATCTGGGGGCAGATTTTGGCTTCAAATTTGGATGAGATGAATAGTTGGCAAATTAATAGATGTCTGGTTTACAAAAAGGGATGTTTTTCTGAACAAAACTAAAATTCATTTGTGAATCAACTTCGGCTTGTGGACTCTCTCCCCACTTTCACACGTTTGCTTTGGCAAATGCATTTTGTAGTGAACTAACTCAGAACAATAATATAGAGCCTTTTAACTCAGCGTTGCTGGTTCAGATGAATAATTTTTCAGGGTGCTTATAGTGGCAGGCATTATCTTTTCACAGTGTACATAGCAAAAGTTAGCATTTACTGTGACGTGAAGCCTACATGCTGCAGTGCTGTAATGTTTCTGGGAGATAGCGAAAGCAAGGGAGGGGAAGGAAGAGCAAGCACCAGTAGAGAGCTCCCAGCCTGCGGCAAGGTACAGCTCCCAATCTGCATGCACCATGTGTGGTTTGTGTAAGATGTAGCACATTGTTTGAGACCACTTATTTTAAAATATTGACACAGAAATTTATTACAATTATCATGAATTATTGCCTGTCTTGCCAGTTTCTGCAGTAGTCAGTGAATGGTTCTGGAACTATAAAAACAGTCTCAGTGCAATGGATGGTTTGTTGTGGTCAGGACTGAAACACTGGAAAACCTACAGTATTGCTAATTCAGTGCAGCTGCTCTGCAAACGCACTCATGACTTTGGTAACCTGGCTTTAGGGTTAAAAATGCAGGGCCTTTCAAAAGACACAAATCCCAAAATTGAAAAGTGAGAACTAATATTCTACAAATATCTTTTGCCATACGGCGCACGTGCATCAGGAGCTGTCTGAGATTCTCCAATGCATCACTCAAAATCCCCTTCAGCGTCTTTGATCTGAGAATACTTTTTTAAAAAAACCACTAAGTATACATGGTCAGAAAACACCCCATTTTTACCAGAGCTTTGAGGAGAGGTAGAAGGAATTTATCAAAAGCATATTTAAAGGAAGCTTCAGAAATTTTTCTAACTTTACAACTTTTTTGCTTTTCCAGAACATAAAATCATGTTTCAGCCAGTTCAACTTACTATGCAGTAACAGAACGTGCTGGAGTTCATCATTATACCCAAATACTGAAATTTCTACTGTTCTTTACTCAATATACAACTGTATCTATTCTAGAAAGATATAAATAGAGAGCCAGAAGGGAAACAAGCAGATCTTGTAGCCAGACATGCTTATTAAAGGCTCCAGAATTGAATCTAGTGACTTTTTGTCAGACTAAAGCATGTTATGCTGAAAGGCAGTCAGTAAGGAACTGGGTACTTCAGCAGAATATATCACTTTCTTTGATATCTTGTTTCAATTGGAAATCATTGTCACTGTTAAACATGCCTGTCTTACTATTTGCAGTCATCTGGCTGCAGCTTCCAGCTGATGATCCTCCTTATGCCTTTCTCCACTAGATTCAAGAGCCCGTTAGAACCCATTAAAGTATTTATATGTTGTAATCAAGTTGCCCCTCAAGCCTCTCCCTGATAAACTAAATAGATTGAGCTCCTTAAGCCTCTCCATGGAAGGCATTATCTCTAGCCCTCGAATCAGTTTGGGAATTCTTACCACACTCTGCTGTTTCCTAGCTGCTGCCTTTTTTTTTTTTTTTTTCCTTTTCTCCCCCGCCCTTTTTTTTTTAACCATGATCAGATCTTCTTCCCCGATACCAATTTACAAAAGGTATACAATTCTCTTTCTATCCATTATTGATATAATCAGGCCCCAATCACCAGCTTCTGTGTAAACACTGATTTCTGGCTCACCCGCTAACTCCCTTTCTACTTATAAATTAGGCTCAAAATACAGCTACTCTGTATAAAGAGCAAGAAATTTTGAAATAGAAAATTTAGCTTTACAATTAAGAACTCTAATACTGCTCCACTTCGTGTGCCTGAGAAACTTGACATATGAGCTTAAGACTGAAACTGACCTTCTCCCGTAAGCCCTTTTTTTTTTTCCCACCACATTTTGGAGAGAGACTTAGGAAATTGTGTGTCACGTTCTCCCATTTTATTTACGACCCACAAAAGGTTCCCCACCAGTATTTTCCGATGGGCTTTGCAGCAGTAATGCATTTGAATCAGAACTAATCACCAATTTAATACAAGCAAAGGCCTCTATAATATTCCACTTAACAGACACATGCATCATCAGAAAACTAATTCAGATCCATCCCCTTCCAGGTTCCTGATTTTCCCTAAATATTATCTGAATTCTGTGCAGACCAAAAGCTTTTGATAAACTTGGCAAATTAAATGGTTCCAGTTACCTTAGTACAGATTACTCCATTCTTTATGGCTTAAAATCCTATCTGTAAAAATCTGTATGACTTAGAAGCACTGTCATAGAAGAGAAAGAATAAGCTGCTTACGACAGTTTGAAAGTCATATTAGATTACAGTAGAACTTAACTGTTTTTCTGGAGGAAATCCACGTGTGTCAATTGTAGCAGCTAGAATTGGGTCTCCTGGTTATTTATGCAGTTGGGGTAAAGATAAAATTCACTGCATGAGCTGAAGCTGGGAGGGTAGGTGCCGCATCCCCCAGCAGAGCCCTCTCTGGCAGCGCAGCGCTGTGCTTCTGCATCTCTCCCACATGCCTGTGCTCAGGGCTTTTTTCACAAGGGAAGTGCAACTGGAAAACTGCTAAACCAGAACCCTTCACAGTCCAGAGAATTCTTCTCTTACTATGCCATCCCTAGGTGCAAATCTGTGTACTTTGTTTTATGAATGACTAATACATTGTGTGACTATTTCTATTTTTATTCCTTGCTTCAACTGACAGATTATATAAATGTGTTGCTGCAGCTTTAAGTACAACACAAGAAAACTGAGTTTTCAAGAAGGTTAATCTGGAGGCTCATCAAAGAAAACAGTGACAGCAGAGAAGAGCTAACACGAAGAAGAAAAGGAGGCTCAGATCAGCGCATAAGGGTAAGATTAGGAAACAACATACTTTACTATCAGCTGTGTAATTTTTGCCTGTAATTGCCTCCTTTCATTCTCAGTGCCAAGTGACACTAAGTGTATGGAGAGACCTGATAAACACAAGATTGAAAAGGGAAGGGAATACCAAATTTACCTAAGTGCCAAGGCCCTGACAAACAAAATAGTCCCATTAAAAACAATAGCTTTGGCAATCCCCATCGACTGCTAAAATCGACAGCTTCCCGATACTTTTCCTGATACTGTGCTGGTGGTTGCCAGGGCCTCACCACTAACATGCGGGAGGAACATGTTGATTACCACGCAATAGTGTGGTAACGCACAGCTCCATAACTCTGCTTTGAGCACCGGCTTCTCCCCTGCTTCAGCAAGAGGCCAGGAGAACAGCCTGCGCTCCCAAGGTCAACACGGAAGAACGGAAACCATTTCAGAGCCTGGAGAAAGCAGTTTTGCATTTAAGAGGTATTGCACTTGCAACTTCTTTACACTGTCAATTGCCAGCCTAAAATGACCAGTTAATTATTGTCCAAAGTCCAGCTTTCCTGCAAATGCACCCTAGCCCAATAGCTCAGCAATGCACTGAACACGAGAGAAGAAGGATGTTTAATGAAAAGTGGTGCGTGCTTTGGTACACTGCTGCCTGGTGAGTACAGTGTAGCGTTGGGGGTGCTCTTGTGTTTGAAAGCAGCTTTGTGAGTAAGAGCAAAAAATATGCACCGAAAATGACCTCCTTTTCAGAGGCGACAAGTAGTAGGGGCACACACAAACCATACCGTGCATTGTTGTTTTTCCCGAGACTGCATCAACCGGGAAATTATTTCAGAACACTAGATATAATCAGAGAGCTCCCATCAGGCTTTCAGACAGGGATGGATGTCATCAAGCCAAGCCATGGGATAATCACCAGTGGTTAAATTGACAGCATAAAATGGAAAAAAAAAGATGAAGAAAGAGTGGAACACCCGTAATAAAAACATTATAGTGGACAGATAATAAAGAAATTTTATTGTAGCTAACAATGAACAGGAACCAGCATCTGCACTGAAGCAGAAAAAGCAGTGAGCAAACACAACAAGACCAGTGACTGTGACTGCAGACTTGCTGAACTCATTAAAAGCCATGACAAGAAAGGTATAGGCACCTTATGCAAGATTTATGATGCTGCCTGCAGGAGGAGGTTTGAAGCAAACACTGCCAAAGGAAGCAAGCGAGAATTAAAATGATATTACTTAAAACGTGTGTAAACAAAGCACATTGGCGAAGAAAGAAGCCATGGGAATACCATAGGAAGTATCTTAGACATTGGGTCAGAAAACACTGTCTCAGCACTTTGCCCTACACCAGGAATCATGAGGAAAGAACGTTGACAAACAACTACATGCCTGGTCAAGTAAATCAAGTTTTCTACTTGTGTACGTCACAGAAAGCTGCAGCGAAGAGGCTCTTGTGTATTTTTCACCCTGCTGTGCTCTCTGTATTTTAGCTGGGAAACCACAATTCAGAACAGAAAGGTGGAATAAAAATGTGAAGCACTTGTGCCAAAGTAACAAATCAGAAGGTCTGAGAAATAGGGTTCAGCAAAATACAAGCGCTGGAGCAGACAGACATCTGATCCAATTTTTAAACCCCCAGTTTTCCCAAACCTTATTTATGTATTAGCCAGAGAGAAGACATAAAGTGAAATACATGTGTTATTTTTTTGTTTTAATATATGCTCTGATCAAAAACTGAGATGAAATTTCTGTGCTGTAATTGGCACTACTCAAAGCGTATTTCCTTTTTGAAGTCAGTGACTAGTTGAAATATCACTCTCCTCTATGGCCTACAGCCACTCTCTGAAACAACAAGCTACACGGGTTATTTTCAAGGCTCGTTGTTACTTTTGGCTGTTGCAGAAATTTTTCACCCTTGGTTTTTCAAATTGAACCGGACACTTTCAACTGACATGACAAACTTTAGGCAGGGTGTCTTGAATCCCCACCGTCTCCAGCCCTCATGCTGTCTGAAGAATTACCATGACCAGAAAAGGCTGATTTCCTTTCACAAGCCGCAGGCATGACAAGCCAGCACTGATTGCAAGGAACAGGAGCAAACTCTGCTCGCAGGCTAGTTCCTGATGGACAGCAGAAAAGGACTTTCTGCAAAGGCCTCCTATTACGCTAGAGTAAAAAAAAAGCTGTGCTAGTAACACAAATTTGTACTGCACCCACAAGGAAAAGAAAATGGTTTTTGCACATCTCTTGACAATGTTTTGGTAAATGCCTTGGCCCCAGACGTCACTGCTCTTCTGTCCTCTTTTGTCCCCTTTAAGCAGTTCTCTGCAGCGTGTTGGTGGTACCCCCCTGCTCTGTTTTGTTAACTCTGTCTGTTAATGACAACTTGTTTTAGTGGGATGTGACCAGCCGGTCATCTGGCAAGCACTCGCAAAGACTCCAGTCCAAAAAGCCAATCTCTTCTTAGCTCCAAATCTGCAAGGCCTTAATGAGGTCCTGAGGAGAAGCAGCAGCTATCAGAGATTCATTAAAGATGAGGACATCCTAGCACAGCTACTAATTGCTCTAACTTACTGGCTCATGTTGTTTGTAAAAACTGGAGCCTGCCAAGCGATGCTCTCAATTTAAATTGTTGCAGTTCTTTGTGCCTGCATTGGAACTTTCCCACTCTACCCATGAATCAAAGCACATAATGGATTTGTTTTCTTTTCTATCATGACAGAAGAAACTTTCTCTGCTGGGATCTGTGCATAGCCTTGTCTAGATAAATATTCAACTACTGAAAGCTATGCTGTTGTAAACTTTCTGAGGAATAATTATAAAGGTATCATCAACAGTATGTTTCTGTGTAGTGTTTAAATACTGGACTACACCTTTTCTAAATATCAACATGGTAAATATTTTGCTGCTGCAGGTCTGATTAAAATCAGAGTAAAAGCCTAGCCTTTTATGAAGAGATGTGGCAAACCACTACTTGATGAAAATGTATTTCCTCAGTGAAGTCAGAAAGCCTCTGGCATATATTGGTTTTGATCTTATTAAGAAAAATCCTTTTGCTTCATCTGCTCATGCTTTTTATGCATGCAATAACTTCCAGTTTACTCAATGTTCCTTAGTTGTACCTTGCAAACTCATTAAAATATGGCACTTGTCATTCATAATCTACGTATCAAAGTTCACGTCTGAGAGTGTTTAAATGAAAGACTAGATAGATCAGAGCTGTTAGTACCACTCATTTTGCTTAGAAATACATGTTAGAATCAAGCCAGTAGGTTTTGTCTCAAGTGTTGGAAAATTATTTCTCAAGCTGCATTTCTACAAACAGATAACAACCTGAGAAACTGAAGCTTAAGTAATTCCATTAGAAGCATTTGGGGGTAATATTAATAGAGAGTTTTGTAAATTAAACACAGCAAGAGATTGTAGATCTCAGAGGGACATTTTCAGAACAGGCAAACGGCAAAAGATGCCCACCTGCATCTGCCAGCTAAGCACGGGCAACATTGTACCTGTGAAAACTTGCCTCCAGCCCTGTCTTCCCCTCACCTGACCTGCTCACTCAGACAGCAGATGGGACATGCACCTGACAGGCACAGGACTGATTGTTTTTGCTTGTTTTCTTGGGTTGAGGTTTTTTTTTCTTTTATGGGAATATTTTGCCAATATGAATTGACACCCTAACCAGCTTTTTCTAATTGCAATCTTATTGTAAGAGCAGACTTGAAGGAGTGGGAGATTCCCAACAAAGAAGATCTGAAGGAGGAGAAGGGCTCTGCTCCAGAACATGGATTTTCCTTGAAGTGTCCCACAGGGCCATCTGTGGTCTCTGCTTTGAAGCTGAAGATGCTTTTGAAATAACAGGTATGCAGATGCCCTGCTCTGATGCTGAGGGTCAGCATTGCTTTAACTCTGTTTCTAGAGAAATAGCTCAAAGATCATCCTGGCTGAAAGACTGTCTAGTGTCCTTGATCATGGTTAACAGCTTTGCACTACAGAAGGGTCAAACTTTGACCAAAAGGATAAAATTTACCTGATTAGAAAACAAGTTGTTGTATGGTTCATGGCTATGAAATAGTTCTCTTTTCCCATGCAGTGGGCATCAGAAACCTCATGCCCTACTTGCAAAAATGTGAGACAAACACCTATATGTCTATAAAAAAGCAGAAAAGCAAAACAAAAATTCTGAAATACGGTTATAAAATTCTGAACTATAGTTCATAAAGGTCAGACTGTCCAGATATTGAACAGAAATTCCAGGAGACTTGCACATGCTGCTATGGTGGCACTGGCTGAGCATTTCACATTGGCCACTCACCAAACTACCGTGAGGTGCTGGCTTGCTGCATCCCCAGGCAGCTGTGTCCCAGCGGAGGCTCAGACTCCCAGTGTGCTTTAACACCCTCTTCCCACTGGAGGATGATTTTAGTTTCCAGCTAAGTCTGCAGAAGATTTATAATAGCTGCGAACTAAAATACTTTTCATGGCATTTTGAATATGCCACAGCTTTTACCGAAGGAGTAAAGTGACAGGCCATCACAGAAACAACAGTCTTCAGAAAAGCAATGGTTATCACTAACTCTCCTTTCCTTTCCTAGTCCCTGAGAGTCTGACAGTCTTAAGGAAAGCAGGATTTCCTTTGCCTCTCTGGGTTTTTCACTGAGCTGCTGGAAATAACCAGAGAGCGCAAAAGCCACAGTTGCTTTTACAAAAACCCATTGCTGCTCTGCGAGAGCTCCCTGATGAGCTCTCATCAGCCATCCTCAGCAGGTACCTGCAAGCGGCGTTGCCAGGGTGACCTCCTCCCCAGCAGCCTCTCATCTGCTGGGAGAGCCACAGTTTAGCTCTCACTGGTTACAGCAATTAGATTTTGACAGTGTCGTACTTAGCCAACAACTCCATACTGCAAGTCTTTAGCGAGCTCCCTTAGAAATGGGAGGCAAGGAGCAGCCTCACAGTCAAAATGGAGTTTTCAGTCCCATGGGAAGGTAGACAGAGCTCCCAGGTTCAGAGTGACGCTGTAAACCACGCGTGGACACAACCTGGGGTGGCATCCCACAGCTGAGATGCAGGAGCACCTAAAGGTGAATGAGCAGCATATAGTTCCTCAGAAACCTGCTGGGAAAATCCGCTTGCACAAGGCATTCATTCAAAAACTAAACAACAAATGCATTTGCAAAATCAATGTACAACTTCCAAAGCAGAAAAAGGAACAATATTTCCCGAAGTGTACTGCATGGTGCGGGGTGTTTTCTTAGCACTTCTTACTAAATGGCTTCAATAAACATTGTTTTATATAGTCTTCTATTCTACTTGAAATGGCATCATCCCCTATAAATATACAGCAAGACATAGGTCTTCCTTCTGCATCCTAGAAAGGACTGCACAGTCCCTCTAGACACAGGGCTGGGCTCAGGGCTTCAGTGTAGGCTTTAATCAAGGGGCAGTTTTATTGTATAAGAGTAGGTGACAAGCAAGCAAATACATCTGCTTCCAGAAATTATAAGGCACAATAAAGCAAAACCAAAAACCACTGTGTTTGCAAGACGGTCCATAAAGTAAAAACAAAACACAAAACCTCCATTCTGTAAGAGAGGAATGCTACACAAGCAAGAGTTAGCATAGGGCTGTTTCGGGAAAGGATTTTAACACAGCAGTCATGATGTAAAACTTATTCTAACCAGTGCTGAGAGGATCAAAACAGAATTTAGGCAAAGAGGAGAAATGTGGTGGGGTGAGTTAAGGGAATTAACATAGCTAAGAAGTAGTATGCAGAATAAATTAGCTATGATAGCTAATTTATCTTCAATAAACACATTTATATATAGGCTTACATGAATGAACAGGACGAGCAGATTTTAACTCTCTGTAGGTAAATGTTCTCAATTTGCATTCACACTGGTTCTCGTGCTGCTATATCTACGTTACATTATAAAGAGGATGACAAGCCCTTTTCCTCAGCAGCACTGCAGAAGGAAAGGAGGTTTGTCCAGTCACTAGAGATAGTCATAAGCTGTGTTGTTCAGGGCAAGTCGCTCAGCTTCACTGTGCCACCGCTTGCACCTGTGGATGAGAGACAGGAGCTCTCAGCCCCCAGAGAAAATGAGTACTGCTGCACTACAGATTGGAGGCAGGAGATGCAAAAGTCCTTAAGACAGAAACAAGCATCTGAAGAACTCTAAGGATAGGCACGAGGAAGCAGAAAGTGAATGTTCCTCCTTGTTTCATTCCTTAAAAATTTTGTGACTGCTGATATTTCATGCTGTCCCCTTACTAAGGGACAAAAGCACAGGCTTAGGGGTTGCAGCAGGGAGAGTTTCCTTCTTGATCCAGGCTCCTAGAACATGGTGCAGGAACCACAATAATCATCACAGACACCTCAAAACACTTCTGTATAAAACAAAGGAGAATCCTTTTTGATGACAAGTCCTTCCAGCCCTCCGAAGAGAGTCTGATGTTCAAAATGGATATTCTGCCATTATAGTGGATGAGCACGTGAGTCCACTTACTACAGTATTCAAAATGCCATCTGTTATCTTTGCTGGTATTTTTCTCTTCTCTCTCCCTTTCTAAAGAAAAATTCTGGGTAACAATATGTCACATTATATCAGCGTCTATGGCAGACTATACCATGGTACACAGTGTGCTGTACATGAGCTGCAGGGTGCAATTCCACCTCAAAACCCTTGAGAGCACCATGTCCTGCAGCCATCACTCAGCAGCACATATATCACCTTGCAGAAAGATGATTAAGTCTCTGCCCACCAGAAGCAGGGTCTGGCCCCAGATGACAGCAAATTAAAAGGGCAGAGCACTATCTAGAGGCACCATAATGACTTAGCTACCTCCTGTAGATTTACATGGGCAAGAATAACTTGTTTTTTGGACAGATGTGAAGGTGCTGCAGATTTCAAAGGGCTAACCTATGCCTGCTGTCCAGAAGACAGCTCTGTTTCGCAGCTGAAAAGCATATGTGGGCTGCCAGAGACAGCTAGCTTAGCATGAAAGCCAGGCTAAATAAATGGTTCGTGAACGTCATATGCTCATGTGAATTCACTGTAGCTACATGGTTTATCTGCTGTACCATTTAGTATCATCCTCCCTGCATGGTAAATAATTTACTGTCCTCTTTTCAAAGAGGACTTCCTATAGTACAGAACACATGGAAAAATCATCATTACTGACAAAAAATCTAGCTTGTGAAAGAGTTCTTGCACTTCTTGACTATGAATAAGTTATGTCCTGTTGGCGGGAACTTAGTGTAACTACAATATTTAGCTGCCATAGTATTCAGTATCATCTTGCCTGCACAGTAAATAATTTATCTGTTTATTTCCACAGGGCACATCATACGAGCGAACCTGAATGGCAGTTGATTACATGCATAGTATGTATAGCCCAAGAAAGGATTTGCAACAGCCATGTGATAGGAGTCCTGGTTACTGCTGCCGCTGCAGAACAGCTGAGAAGCGAACACACTGTCTATTGATAAGCTTTCTTTAGGGGAGCATCCATGAAGAGATGCGCACTGTGATAGCACACCAGCTAGCTTCAGTGGCTTACCAGCTCGCTGGCTCTTCTTAGTGTTTCAGGTGAGCCCGTTAGGGAGGGACTAACAGGTCCTCACTAAAGGTAAAGTTTGGTCATACCGTATTCATCTTCCAAAGTTGCCTTAAGGCTCCTCAAGGGAACATTAAAAAGTCATTCAGATGTCTCTATGGCATTGGGAATTTTATTTTTTTTCTTAGATTAGTAAAATATCAGTTAAGTAAACTTTGCCCTCTCAATAATTTTCATGCATAATAATTCTTTGTGGTATTTCTATCTTAACAGGACTCCTCGAGTTAGGAAACGACTACAAGGCAAAAGTTCTCATAATCAACGAGAATAGCAGTGTGACTTGTGAGGACCCACTGCTATTTTACTAGGAATATCCTCAAGCCTTTCAGGTTCTCGGGGTTTCCAGCTCCTAGTCCCCACTTTGCCACTAAATGTATGCTCCTAAACAAGCAGCAACTGTCTCTGACATGATTATATTTCCTTACTCCTCAGGGAGACTGTGAGTCTGAACTAGTATTTTTAAAGCACTTCTAATGAAAGATTATAGCTGCAGCTTACAGATTTGCCTGCTACTCCTTTTCCATTTGACCGATAATACATTTTTGTGCATCATTTTCGCTGTGTGTCTGTCACCATGCCGTGTTGGCTTTCACTGAGAAGCGTTTTACTCCAAGAAGTCTCCCTGAAAGCAATGGACTGTCCATATTCAAAGCTGGCTGACCCGAAGGATCAGGTCCCAGCTGCACACTTTATGCCTCAAGCACTCCTGAAAGAAGCCCTTGCAGCAGTGCATAGACTAATGTGCTTCTCAGAAGAATTAAGGGGACTGGATTCTGTTCCTTGATGAGCAAATTAATCTAATTTCTGAACTTTATACATCTCTATTGCTTATGGAACGTCACACAAAAGTGCACAGTTGAATTAGCAGGTTATTAATGTACACTAAATGAGGATTTGTCACTAATGTAATGCAACTCTTTTGAACTTCTACAGGAACTCAAAACATTCAGCACTTTGCATAGCTTCTGAGTGTACTGGTTTTGTTTTTAAAACATTCATTTGGACTGTGAATTCAATGAGATCTACTTTCTTCTCACAGCAATTATTCAATTCAACTGAATTCAATTAAACTACAACTGTTTATGCCAGTGTAATTAGGAGGAGAATCTAGCCTGATAAGATAAGACATGACTTTAAGATGTAGTGCTTAGGCTGCACTATAAAATGTGGTTACATCATGAGGTACAGGTAGCATTGCTTTCCTAGTCTGCCAGCCTTCCCAACTCTGAACAAACAGCCAAGAAAAAAAAAGTACAGTTGTTTGAAGACTTCAGAATTCCTTATTGACCTCCATAATCAGCAAAACTGAATTTTATACTGGAATGGAAATTAATGGTCCTGCCAAGTTTATTTTTTTGACATTCTACACTTTCACACCATACGTAGGTCCCCACTGGCTTTGAAAATTCTGGTGGCTTTTTAATGAAAGTAGGCTCAGTTTATATTAAATCTACAAAGACATATGCCATTGCATGCTCTTGGGAAGACATTTTGTTGAATATATTATTAGTTTCAGAACCGTATCGTGAAAGTTTTGCCTTACAACAAGATGAATTACACTTAGGATAACTAAAGCTGTGCAGTTTGCAAACAGCATGGGTTTCTCTTGTTGCTTGAGCAATAAATTACTCCTGGAACATGGGCACAAGTTTGCCCACAGGTGCTAATCAAAATGGATACTGTGCAAAAGTTATACCAGAGTGCCACAGGCAGAAAATTTTACTTCTAGAAGAAGCTAACATAGAAGAATAAGTAGAGCAGAGTGAAAATTTTTCTTTCAGTTTTGATGTTTGTCTGGTCAGGTAATTTGAAATGTTTAGTTCCACCTGAAATGGAACATTACGTTTTCATTCCTTATCAGATCTTTCCTTGCCTTTCGTTTAAACACTTCACTAACAGAATGATAAAAATTCATTTTCTTTGTATAGTCTCAGTCCCTATCCCTGCTTACATAATGTTTTCCCAAAGAATCTGCTCATCAAATCCAAAGTAAACATGGAGACAGCTTTGGTTATGTGCAAATGTTTTTTTCTGACCCTGATCTTAAAGGAGTCTACTCTCTAGGAAAAAAAAGTTTCATCTGCGATGAATCCTTTAATATACTTGTGCAGATTATAATGATGACCAGGAATTATTTGTGGCACAGATTTGTCACGTCATAGGTATGTGAGCAGAGATGAGCACTTATTATTGGGCTGTAGGATTATTTTGTTAAAACCCAAACAGGCAGAAAGGGATTTTGTAAATCACAAAAATCTTAGTCTGATAAACACAATGGACAAGAGGAAAAAAGATTATTTTATATGGGGACTGAGCCCAGTGAACTTGCACGTTGCAGGGGGCAAGATCCACAGTGCAGCCAGAAACTCCTCGAGATCCAGCTTAGTATTTCAGCCAAGTCTCTCTCCTTGGTATGGTCTACAGAGCAACTTAGTATATGAGTTTAGATCATACAATTTATAGTTTTTCCTGGCAGTAAACTATTTTCTCATAGAGTCACCTCGGAAAGAAAAATTAAATAACTTACCCTTGGAATTCCTCCTTTCTCATACAATGTTAAAAATAAATATTGACATTGATATCAAGGTTTAGCCCAGTTTCCTTAATGTGTTGGTAAGCTTTTCCTGTGAGACTCTCAATTGTCCCTGCTTTGCCCTCTCCCTGCAGAAATTCCTCAAATAACTTGGGGCAGAAAAGGAAAAAAAAACGACCCCAAACTGTAAAATACTACTGTTTCACAAACTAGCCGTTTGTTGTAACTGTGTAGCTCTGAAAAACCACTCCAATATCTGCTTATATTTACCTCAGAAAGCAGAGTTTAGAAAGAAACGAGCTCTCGTCCAGTTCAAAGCATTTCACAAGTATGAGCTAAACAACCCTTGTAATGTGCCCACGAGATAAGTAATAAAAGGTCTTTACAGACAGAGGTAGGAAGCAGGATCTATGTGACTTACTGGGGCCACTAGGAAAACCAGCTGCAAAACCCAACATAAGCTCTGAATTTCCTATTTCCATTCACCAGGAGCCCATTAGTTATTTATTTAGACTTACAAAAAAGATTCATGTCTCTTTTGTGGGTTAGCAGGAGTTAAGGTATGACAATTAAGACACAGAGACTATCTCTCATCTGTCTTTTGGTAACACAATTCTCACTAGGACATCCTCACCCTGGCCCACGCAGGGCGGTCACATCCCCACTCAGCCCCCTGAAACGGGCCAGCCCACGCCAGGAACACGCACACCAGCCTGGGTGAGATGTCCCCTCGTGGCTCAGCGCAGTTTTGTGATATACTGTGATTGTAGCGTTAACACAGTGCAGAAAGACACGCAAATCCAACCACTTTGGAGTATTTTTTGGTGTGTTTATTTTAGCCCTGAATTACGCAAAGCCTGCATCACAGCCCAGATGACTTTGGGAGTCAGCAGTCTGGTTAAGAGGCTGAACTTGCAGGTGAGTCATGCTAGTCTTTGGAGAAGCAATTATTCTGCATTGACAGACACAAATTTTAAATTACGGGGGTTGAAATTATCGCACAATCCCTATTGTGTTTCTGGCAGTTCCGTACTGTCTCATTGAGAAATTTAAATTTATAGAGAAGACAGAAATAAAAGGTGACAAAGACTGCACATTTTCCCTCAAAATATAAATTATTCAGTAATACTAAAAACACATAAGCAGCAGTCAGGATTCCCACAATTCTGTGGCATTCTGGTCTTCTATTGAATTCAATGACAAGAGACTAAAAAGTCTTCCTACCAGTCTGCCTTTTTTTTTTTTTTTTTTCTTTTTTTGGTGTAAGATGGCTGTTGCTTTAATAAAAAAAAGTAACAAATAAAACAGTTAAACAAATATGAAAAGCTAACAGCAAAAATAGCAGGCATCAGCACAGGACACATTAAGAACAAAAAAAAATCAATTTTTTTGTCTTACAACAGTGTGTCTTGGGAACACTAATAATAGGCGCCTCTTTTCTCTCCGAGAATGACTTTTTCCCTTCATCGCACATGACCTGATGCAGGACTTGCCTAACTGAGATATCTAGATGCAAAGCAAGTAAGAAAAGGAACCTTTGTCTGCTATTTTAAAAGCAGGAATTCTGACTGGGGAAGGGGTAATTAAAATGCTCCGTGTGGCAACGGTAGACGAGTGACTGTCTCCCTGACAACAACGATAATGCTCATATGAATAAAATCCTGTGTTTACGTGAAAGTCTGGAGGTTCAGGTCCTAGAAATGTCAAAAGCAGCTGAGCCAGGCATATCATAGAGTATTGTTATTGATTTCTTAATTATCAGGCATGAAACACATTGATATTCACTTTATTCTATTTATAGTTGAGTTTTCTCTTTTTCTGCTGCTATCTCAGAGAAATACAACATTTCTAGAACTGTGGCTCTAACAGCATCATTTTTTCCAGTGTGTGCTGTTAAATTCAAAGTCCGATACATTTATTGCTTTACAATTTCTTAACTGATTCACTACATTAAGGAAGAACATTATTTGGTTTTCTTTATTGCCACAAGGCATATTTATGTCAATTAATTGCATTAGATGTTCACATAATTTCCCCTCATTTCTGGAAAAAACATACAAAGTTAATGTTGTGTAACTTTGGGGAAATGATGCCATTAGGCCCTTTTGAAGAACTCCGATGGGAAAGGTGCTTCATTTCTGCGGAAATACGGGTTTAGGCTTCAGAGCCAATTGCTTTTTTCAAACTTTAAATCAAACAGCATGCATCCATAGCTTCATTATGGCGAAGAAAGTACATACTTATGAGCTGTAATCAATAGATAAGCACCTTTTCCCCGAATTAAAATATATCTGTTTCAGATAAACTGCAATCCAGAGGCTTCCCAGGCTGCATGGCCTCGGTCTATCACATCTGCTGTGCATGCTCTGAGGACCATGAGATTATCTGGTATTTCGGGGTGAGTGCAGGGGATGCCCCATTGCAGTGGGCAGTTATTCAGCAGAGAGAGCGTGTGGGGCTGTGCAGCTGCAGCCAGGGTCCTGCTAAGCCCTGGATGTCAACATGTCCTGCTAAATTAAGATGTCGAGCAGCAGCTGGAGCAAGGTCACCCGCTTCTTCCAAGACTAGCCTAACCACTGGGGAGAGTCAGGCTCTCTTTACAGCTTGGCTCTTATCTCCCAGTAGTTTTTATACAAATCAGGAACATAACAGTGCACAAAACATTTTTTCCCCCTAGGTCTCCCAAAACGCTGCATGTGCTATTACAAGATGCAAGTCGAATGTGCTGAGACCACCAGGACCAAGCACAGAGGGACTATCTCCTAATCCCGCCACTTTGAGAGCTCCTGCTCCCATCCCTACCTTTGCCAGCCTAACTGCGGTGGTAAGAAAAACGATACCCAACTCACGTAGTGAAACGAGCAGAAGATCTTACTGTACTTAGAGTTATAATTGCATTTTCACCAGCCTAGCTTTTAGGAGCATGCCCACGGCAAGGCAAGCAGCCACTAGGCTGGTGTAGCTGCACTTGCAGCAGGCAGAGCTGCTGGCACAGCGCACGGCTGCAAGCCTGCTCCCAGCGCTGGCGAGGCCCTGGCGATTGCGGAGAGCTCAGCACAGTGGCATGAGACAGGGCAGCCCTTGGGGCACTGCGCTGAGCCCGGGATGGCATCGAGATGTGCAGAGCTGCACAGAAAAAGGTCTTTGTCTCTGTCTAGGCAAGGTGGATGTAAACTAGGCTTACTTAACATGATTTACACCAACCTACCCCCATCTTTTTTGTTGCTTTTACAAATCACATGTCAGCAAACTGTTCCCAGAGG
Source organism: Phoenicopterus ruber ruber (assembly GCA_009819775.1). Taxonomy (NCBI): domain Eukaryota; kingdom Metazoa; phylum Chordata; class Aves; order Phoenicopteriformes; family Phoenicopteridae; genus Phoenicopterus; species Phoenicopterus ruber. The sequence continues at coordinate 8,376,831 of CM020221.1, forward strand.
CCAGCATCTTCCTCATGAAATCACACATCATTTTCTTCCATCCACAATGGTGTTTGCTATATGCATAGAAATGTGGAAGCCAAGGCAGAAGCAGGCTGACCCACAATCACATTCAGAAGTACTTCCCGTAGAGGCACTCATGCCACCAAAATACCGAAGACAGCAAATCACCTAAGGGGCAGGTTGGCCCTTGCCGGCTGCAAGGGCTGGCTGCACAGCGGTGCTGGGGGCTGCGGGGCAGCCACCGCCGGACGCTCGCTGCAGCCCAAACCTGTTCTCTGAGCCTTGCATCCAGGCAAGCTCACTGGAGGAGCTGCCTTTGCAAAGAAGTTCCTGCACCTCCAATCCTGCAGTGACCGGCGACAAATGAGAAGGAAATTATTCATATGGCGTCAACTGTCGTTTTAATAGGCTACTTACCACACCATTGCTACTCACGTCTGCTATAGTAGCGCTCAGGTGCATAATTGTTCTGAGCGCTGTTTTAACACAGGGAAAGGTGATTCCCTGAATGCTAATCGTCTTTCTCAAATTATGGTGTATTTTCCTTGGGGGTGGGGGGGGGACGGGACCCATCTGTAAACGCACTGCTCAATTTTCAGATACAGCTTTGATAGCAAAACAATTAGTAGTGTGATCCCTGGCAACCTGACAATAATCATTTGAGAGGTTTATTTTGAATACTTACATCCAGAGTATCTATTCAGAATACACTAGTTTAATTTCTAGGGGATGACTAGAAGATAGCAAGCCAAATAGTTTTCCTTCCTTTGTTATGGAAAGGCATTCCAATTAAAAAAGAAGTTGAAGTAAGAGTAATAAAATCATACTTAGAATTAAAGTAAATGAAGTTCAGTTTTGAACTATTTGCTAGAAACAACAGTAATATATAGGAATTGAATGAAATGAAGTTAAAACTTACAGTAGTGTAAAAGACAACATCAAAAGATAACTATAGCATATGCTTGCTCGTGTAGCTGATTTTTTCTGTTGATTTTAGCACGACTACTACTGCTTTTCGATCTGTGCATAACTGGGCTTTACAGCGAGGCTTTAGCAATGCTTCAGTCCAACTTGCTACAGGACTTTCTTTCCCAAAAAGCTGGAAATGGGGACCACGATGCTTTCAACATTCAGCTTTTCTACCTTTGGGCTATAAATTGCAGCATCACTTCCTAGTCCTCCGGCCTTCCTAACCAGGAAGCAGAAAGGGGGCTCATCTCATTGAGACGAACAGTCAAGACACAGTCAAAGCAAATGCTTCAAACTGGAATTTTTTGGTATAAAAGCATTTATGAAGTAATTCTGAAGGCTGAATTAATTCATTATAACCATCTGTTCACAGATAATTCACAATAAACAGGGTGGAAAAAAAAGCCTAATGGATTGTTTACTGTGAATCGTTTGCCAGGTTGCGGGCACAGTCGCAGCAGTCCTTGCATGTTTGCCTGCTCCCAGCGCCTTGTGGAACGCAGTCGGGGCTGCAAAGTCCACAGGAATGGATGCCCTATTGCCTAATTCTCAGCAAAGGCCCTACTGTAAGCACAGCTAGTGGAAGTTTTCCCACATATTTCAAAGAGTGGCAGGGTGGTTATTCAGTGTGAACCGTGACACAACCAAAGGCTGTACTGCTGCAGACCTATTAACGTTAAGTAGATTGGTCCCTTGAGCATAAAAGGTTCTTCAATAAGCAATGAATGTTTTTCAAACACACAAGAACTGCTGCACCTACCATTCTTTAACAGAAAAAAAAAAAAGTCTTCAAGTTTTCCTAAACAAAAAATAGCCATCGAGTTTTGTCGCATTATGCCCTTTGTTCCAGCTGGTAAACACTTCATTTAAAACTCATTATTTGCCCAACCTTTTTTTTTTTTTTTTTTTTGTGAAGGTTAGAAATTGTGATTTAATTTCCATTTTAGATTTGGGACTACTTTATACCTATTTTTCATCATGACGGCTTTCTATTTGAACTAAAATAGCTTTTCCAGGGTGTTTCTTTCCCTGATTCATCAAATTGAAAGTGATCGCAGATGTCCTTGCCCTTTCCTAGGTTGAACAAATAAAGCTCTTCTGGTCTTATCCCATATGATACTCTCCACATCTCAGTCATTAGCTCATACCTGATCCAGTTTCACATCCCTTCTCGTCTGCATGAGCGATGAGGGCATCGTATTTTTTCCTAGGATAACTCTTATGAGTTATTTATATAAGGGTATTATTAGAGCCATAGCTTTCAAAATACCTTAAATAATACTTTTCAGTGTTTCCATCTGTGGGATGAGTGTGGAGTGGGTGTGCAGGGGAGCACAAGCTGCAGGTCTCAGGATTTACTCCTAAAGCCAGTCATGTGGCACCTGTGAGGAATGTACCCAACCATGCCAGTCAAGGCTGGGAGGGAGTGTAAAAGCATCAAACCTCAACACTACCTTCTTCAGGCTTTCTTTTCCCAGTATGTCTCCTAATTATATATCATCGTTTGTTTGGAAAGTGCAGGGCTAAAACCATGGAAAAAATAAAAACAAGACTTGTGGAAGTGGGCAAATTATTTTCATGATAATACAGTAAAGATTTTCTTTAAGGCTAACATTGCATAGGCTATTATTGCATTGCACATCTATCATAGCTGTATTTTGTAAAATTGAACTATTTTTGCACCTACATTTTATAATTTATACTGGGTGTTTTGTGTCTAGTCCTACTAGCAGCTAGTGAGACCTAGCATCCCATTTATTTTGGTACATTCAGCTGGAGTTTTGCTAAGAGACCAAACACGGCATTTTAAAGATGTTTTATTTTGGTAGGGAGGTATTTGCTCAGTTTATTGGTTTTACTGTTGGATGCAGGTTTTAAGCATTAGTAAAAGACCATCTTTTTTTGAGCGAAAAAACAAATGTCATTTCAGGGAATTAAACATCTCTGTTAGAGGCTATGAAGATATCATAACCAAAAATTTGGAGTGGAGCTGCATCTCTCTACATTCCTTTGCATTTCTCATGATCAGCATATTTAGATGCTGTCCCTCTTTCTAGGCAACAACAAGGATGACAGTGAAAGATAAGACAGTGGAAGATCAGCCTCTCATCAGCACTAACATTTCATTTCCAAACATCCTTGGTTAAAACTGCTCTTTTCAAATCAGATTTTTGCAGAGTGACAAAGAATTGCTTTATTTTCTCTGCTCCAGTGAAGAACAGGCCTGTGTTAATTTATCTGGAATAAACATGCATACAGCTCACATTGTCCTCTGATAACGTTGTTTACAGTTGTTGGTCCTGTCCAGTGTGTTGTAGATGTGGACTGTTACAGATGTATGGAGCGTTAAAAAGGACTATCTTTGCTAGCGGCATGAAGTAGCTATCGCTTTTTGTCTCCCTGCGAGTTTCATTAGGTCTTATTCATGTGCCCCTGAGAGTGAGAAAGTCAAAGTCATCTGCCTGCTGGTTATTATGCTGTTGCACAAAGGAGTTCTTCAGCCTAGAACAGGAGACTGAAAACAAGTCTATTGACAAATTATTGTGACCCATCCTATTCCTATTTAGAATCACTGCAGCTGTCCGAAGCTGAAGTTAACACTCCCATCTGCACATATCCAGGGTGACTTTACACCCGTAAACAGAACAAAAGCTCCATGCATGCAGATCACATATCAAGAAATTCAAGCAAGTCCTAAACTATCTCACATAGCTTCTTCAAGTATTGAAAATGTCTTTCAACCACCTTTAAAATATTACTACATGTTGGGAGCGATTTCTCTCCCCAGGTTGGTATCACAAAGCTGAACATATCATTGGGCTCAAGTTTTTATATTAATGGTGGATTACATCACAACAGGTATAGAAAACTACTTTAGCTAACTGTAGTCAATAAGAAGACACTGCTAATCAGCATATATCCTGCCACATGGACTTTTCCTGTATGCCACAATCCCCCAAATTACTGTACCAATAAATGCACAAAATTTCCTGTGGTCTGGAATATAAATATATTCACCTTCAGATGTGTACTGGGGACAACGGGAAATCAGCAGCTTCCTGGTTAACTGCAAATGAGTATCTACTGCAGTTATTAATATTTGTTAGAAACAAAATACATAACACCTACCAAATGGAAATGAAATCTCTCCACTGTTATTGGAGCAGCTATCACAGAGTAACTGACTGTACATTAGAAACTACATTGACTTTCAAAGCCACATTTGCTTCTGATATATATCTTTCCTGTCTGACACGATTCAAAATGTTTTATCACATGCAAATCCCTACACCGAGGAAGGCAAAATCAAATACGCAGTACAACGTCAGTGATAACTAGTCAGGCAGCAATATGTAAGAAAGCGTTAGGAGTCATCTTGAACTGAACAGGAGTTTGCAAAGCAATGCTGATGAACAAGAGGCAGATTTCATGGGTTGCATTAATAAGGCAGGCAATTATTCCTTTCTCTTCAATGTTGGTAAGGTCTCAGTTGGAATAATGAGTACAGTCTGGGGCCTGACACTCAATTTTTTTCTTTGGAGGTTGGGGGAATCTTTGTGGAAGGCTTTAAGAAGAGGTTACACAAATATTTCTCGGGGGTAAAGTAAATGAACTTGGTCTTGGCTTAAGAGTTGGACTGACGACTCTCCAGAGGTCCCTTGCAGTCCTATATAACACTACTTACATCTGTGAATATCAAAGTTAGTGCTCCTGGCTAAAAATTTAAAACAAAACCAAAAAAAATTGTAAGAGAGAATGCCAAAATTAAACCAGAAAGCTACTTCTTCACTAATGGATTTTTGTGCATTGACCTAATGCTGGTATTAATGACTGCTGCATTAAGCCTTTTCCCAAAGATTTGTATTTTACAATAATTTATAAAGGCCCCAAACATGCTTAAATGTTCTTAGATTTTAAGATCAAAAAACCGGTCTCTTCACTACAACCTCCATCTAATGATGCAGATAATTTTCCAGAACTTAATTATGAGATGACAGCCACATCCTTCCTGAAAACAAAGGACTTTCAGAGGAAAAGAGCAAACATCTTGCTCATCCCACTGGTGTTTTATCTCCGCACTGAGGGCTCTTCTCTTTGGAGCTAATTGCAAAGAAACGGTTTTGGCAGAAATGGATGCTCTCTCTACCCTGGGAGAGAAAGATTTCTACAGGAGTTAATTCACTAGCACAGAGCAAGTCTGCCAGCATAACCAGAAATGGGGACTGACAGCTCTGCGTCCCAGGGAGTGCATGGCCTCACGCAAGCGAGCCTGCCGCCGGCTTTTCTGGGTCCTAGGAGAGCCCACAGCCACCCCCAGCTTACCCTGCTGTGATCGTGCTGCAGCGCCAAGCAGAAACCAGGCTGAAAGCACCTCTGCTAAACAGACACCGACACTAGAGCAGCTGCAAGTGATGAAGATGATTCATCACTTGCCTTTGGGTTTTTACAGATGCAGCTCCAGCTTTCAGCCAGGGCAGTACAGGCACAAACCAAGCCCTGATGTTGTCTAAATGCACCCTCCCTGCAAGCACCTCAGCCTGATTCAATTAACAGGTATAGGACACATTGAGTCTAATTCCCTCCTGCAGATCTATCATCCAGCTCCTCATAAACAAGCTCCCCTTTAACGTGGCATTAAGTCAGCCCACACATAGTTAGACCTGGAGTTATAGCCCACGAGTGCTGGTGAGTAATTTATTTTCCACATTTACTTGTGTGTGGGTTTCTGGCTATCAGGTATCAAACCTAAAGCAGCATAAGGACTATGCAGTTATTCAAAGCTGTTAATAGGAAATAATCTCAGTGAGTTTACTAATTACCTACAGAGGGAGGGAGTAGTCTAAGAAATTTTACAGCCTAAGTACCTTGCCTTTGGGAACTCTTTGACTACCTTTACCTGTCAGCTTTTCCCTGATGCAACATCTATTTCAAACAGAAAATTAAACATACATAACGGAGAAAAGCACATCTGGATTGCGGCTGCGGTTTACTCCTGGAAAGCGAGTGTGCCTTCCTGGGACACAGCTGCTTGGCTGCCCCTCCTGCTACAGGAAGGAGCTGTAGCTGGCAAGAGGCAGGAGGACAACAGGTTTCATCTTAGGAGAAAAGTGGTATCAGCCATAGGACAGAAGAATGAATCCCACAAGGCAATGTAAATCAGGACCTGTGAACATCCAGCCTAAACAAAATACACAGCGTGCCCAGCAACTGAGCAGCAAAGGACAGAGGCTGGGCTGGTTTGGAGGAAAGGTAGGTCATCCTTGCCCTTACGGCGGCATCAACCGTGTTCCCATTTCTCAGCAGTGAGGTTGCAGAGCGCTCAGTCTCCCTGCAACTGTGCAGCGTGTGGCCACAGCGTCCACAGAGGTGCTCCTCAGAGGAGAAAAGGTGTCCCCAAGGTCCCTTAGACCAGGGAGCACACAGAGCCAAAATAAGCCTTCCAGATCATCTCCGAGATCCCTCCTGCCTCCAGTGTCCTCCAAACAAACCACAGAGATTTACCTACTCCTGTTGGCTGCCCTGCTTCCCAGGGCTGTGGGCAGGCTGCTCGTTTCACAAGGGAACTTGCACAGAGGTCTAAGATCTCCAGCTATGAAATTATTCATATTAAAATTCTACAGGAAGAAAAAAGCTGAGTGGGAGGGCTGCTATCTCAGATTTATCAGAGGAGAGCTTTGAAATAAAATAAATGGAAACTTAGGGATAAAGCAAAAGATGTAACTGCCTCCTAGAAGGTCGGAGTGTACAGTATGCAGTGACCGGGTAGAAAGGGCTCCACCGATTCCGTTGCATGTAAATGTTGCTCAGCTTCTGAAATCTTAAAATGGCTTCAGTGGAGCTTTCCTCCAACTGATGGCCATCCTGCCTACACTACGAAGCAGATTTCACCTTCTTTACCTGCACCCAACACCCATTTGCCAGGTGAAAGCCTCTGCTTCCTCTATTTCCCCTGCAAAAGGCTGCAGCAGTGCTGGATAGGACCTGCCCTCACCACGACACCCTGGGGTGGTCCCCCTTAATCTGAAACATAAACATAGAGAATGTGAGATGTGGCAGATGAAGCCTGCAGGAGGAAAAAGGCTCGGGGAGATGAGGAGTCCTACAGCAGTTTGCACCTAGAAAAATTTGCATCCTAGAAACAGAAACCTGTTTTGCTCAGCGTGAGAGATTTCTGTTTACAAAGAACCCAAAATCCAGTGTTTCCTATATAAAAGCAACGAAGGGCACAAATTCCAATTCTTCATACCAGTTTTCTGGACCTGCGGCTGCTTTGACACTGTTGCCAGAAGATGTAATTCACAGTCATCTCAGACCAAAATAAACGAGGCCAAGCCTCACAAATCAATACTGCTGTCTTGATGCTCTGCACCTTTCTAGGTGTTTCACAGAGATCCCTAGGTGAAACAGCAAAAAGGGGAAACGTACAGTTAATACATCCCCTGTGAAGTGTGGCCCAGGCTGCAGCTTTGAGGAGTTGTTATGATGATTGTTCGCAGCAATCGAGCTCAGCGGATGCTTTCGTGTTCAGCACACTGCATCATCTCCAGGGAGCTTCCTTTACAACACTTATAAATGAGAAAACAAGATAACTTTAGACTGCACAGCTGCAGGGTGCAGGAGGAAAGCGATAAAATAACACTGAATTAATCCATTCATTCAAAGGCCACTGAATTGTAATGCATGGATTTAATGAGGTTGGACTCTAAATAGCTAACAAGTTAAAAAAAAAAGTAAAAAATGTTATTACCCCTTCACACCCCACACCCAGCCCCCTCTGCTAATCTCCCAGGAACAGTTGCAGGGAAGGCTTCCCACATTATGTAGGTCAGCACCTACTCTAAAATTCATCTGTTTTAGTGAAAATAGAGGGCAGGCACCAGAAACATGCTCCCTGACCCCAACTCTTCAGAGCTACCTAGTTGGAGATTGTTTTCTTTTTTCCTGGCGCTCTGTATTTTGCCCCTCGCAAGGCTGGAGCGCAGCTGCTCCACGCAGGTCAGGCTAATGCTCATCCTCAGAGCTGTGCACCGGCTTTTACGGCCACACTGCAATGCTTTATGGCTGTTGGGATGAACTGGCAACTCACAGTTTAGACGTATGCACTGCTAATATTTTTTTATAATTATATGTTGTAACTTGAATCAGGCAAAAAGAGTAGTACACTCTATTTTACTAAGACACTGATGTACAGTAAATTTTTCAGTTGCTGGGAGAACATTGAAAGGAGTCAGTTTTTAGGTAGTAACATCCCATTACTGCCACAAACTCCTGGAAGAAGGCTGCGGTGAATGTGCAGCCAGCGCGGATCTGCAGAGCAAGAGCCACCTCAAACCCAGCCATTCCTCCCCACCCGCAGGCATGCTCCTCCTCACCTGCTTAGGCACAAAACATCTGTTCCCACAAAAAACCCACGTGCCTTCCCTCCCTGAGGAAGGGGAGGACCATCATGGGTGACAAATAAGCGATATGGCATTCAGAGCATGAGGCACTCATATTTCAGGCTGGTCAACCTGGGATAAGAACTTAAACAGGACAGAAGTGGGGGAAGAAACTTGATTTTTTTGCAGAAAATATTTGGTAATATCATGCTTCAAATCACAGGCGTGTATCACAGGAACACTAAGGCTACTGCATCAGGATGGATGTGCAGCGGTTGCACAGGGTGGAGATAGGGGCTCTTCATCATATTGCTGCATTGCTGAGTCACAGCCAGAGCCCACGATTCACCACGATGCACTTGTGCAGTGCCGGCACCAGCTACTCTTGAGCAACAAAACTCCTGTACCATTTTCTGCAGGGGCAGCTATAGCAATGTACAGTGTTCTGGGCAGATTTCTGGGTAATCGAAATTCCCCTACCTTTTCAAACAGATCATTTAGTCTTCATTTTTATCTTGTACAGGCTTATAAAGGTAGCTGATTTCAGCTTTAGCACAGTGACTTTCACACAAACTGAAGTACCTATAGTCTGCTGACATGAAAAGTGTTTGTATAAAACAGATGATTCCGTGCATACAGTGAGTTTATTTAGATAAGAATTAGTATTCTTCTATATAGCATGATATGATAATTTCTTCTACTGGCAGTATGATTCTCTCCATGCCAGGAGGAATTTCCAGGGAGAAAAGGGTGCACCACAGGGGGGGTCAGTTCCAGCCTTCTGACCCCCAGCACAATTTAGGGAATGGGAGTGGTCCTGAATTTTGGAAACTTCCCCAAGCCGGGCATTGCTTATGAAACCTCCAGTGCCACGCTGACATACACCCACATACTCGGTACAGCATTCTGCTCCACACCACCCCCGTGAAAGGGCTTGGGGGGACAGAGACACCTCCCCCTCTCAGAGCAGCCCTCCAGCTGCCTACACATCACCCTCGCCAGAGGAGCCTCCTAGGCTCTCTGCTTGTGCGTTTGGAAATTTGTATTGCCACCAAAGTCTCCCACTACAGCCTCTGCCATGGGTCAGGTGCTCACAGGGTTTTGGCATGAAGGACTGATTCCTTAGGTTAGGCTGGATTTCAAACACCAGGTAATGTCCCACAACAGAAAGTGCCTCACGCACACCCCCACAGAACAACTTGCTCCAAACTTTGTCACTGCCTGGAGCAAAACGCTGACTGGTCGGGAAGCACAGACCATCTCAGGGAAGCAAACCTCATGTTGCTCATCCCAGATGCATATCTTTCCAATAATTTGTCACTTGTATAATCTACTGCCCTAAAAAGCATTATTTATAATCCCTGGGGACGTTTTGTGAACTCCCAGGGAGCAGGCAAGGACACAGAGTATCCCACAGGTTGGGGAAACCAGAGGTCTGGATAGGCTGTGAGTGAGCTGAATTATGTGAGATAGCATTGCCCGAGGTGACAACAAAAAATTCCTAAAACCACGTTGAAGAAATACAGTAAAAATAACCAGATCAATAGAAACTACAGAGAATATTTCCTTCATTAACTGAACAAAGCTGAATAAGTTTGCAAAGCCTAGAGCTGAGGATAACTTGGATCTGGGTTTTGAAATTCAGAAATTCCTCATTTTCATAAATTTAATCCTAGTTCAGCTGGCTGGGGTGTTTCTGGTAGTACAGTTTGAGTGTACCGGGCTTTCAGTCCATGCACTCAAGACATCTTTACAATCTTAGCCACACCTTAGGACAGCATGTTGCCTAAGCGCTGCACTGGCAGCAGAAACAATCCATACCATAATGGCAGTCTCCCTCTGGTTTCTGAATATAGTTCAACTCTCCTGGAGAATTAAGACATTTTTGGATCTTTCTGACACAGGTTAATATCACTTCAGTACAGACTGCTTTAAAATTTATATATATAGATATACACAGAGGTAAACACACTCAGTGTAGGTGTGTCTCTGACTCCATTAAAAAGCTATGCTCACTGGGCTGTGAAGAGCTAAATTAATTCTGCATGAAAAGGCTCTTAGTTGTGTTTTTAGCAACAAACCCTCTCAGATAAATGGGAAATGTGTTATTAGCACTGTGTTATTCCAATGCCATCACACCCATATCCCAAACAACCTTTCTCCCTCCGTAGCCTTCTCTTGGCTCAGGAGCTGCACTTGCTGCCATTGATGCAGCTTTACAAATCCTGAAAGCCAACCTCACAAACCCGGGGTTTATCCAGATGAAAGCAAGCAGAAAACTGCTGTAAAATCCATTGCTCGATATATCCTTGTTTTGGAGAGCACAGACCCAAGAGCGGTGCAGGGAAACCAAACGGAGCGTACTGAATATGACTACCCCCACGTGTGACTGATGCGGCTGCAGAGAGGCCCGAGGAGCTGCTCCTGTGCCTGGTGAGGACCCAGAGCACACAGACCGTGGCCAACACAGTAAACTCTGCTGTGCCCAGGGACATTGCTGGGTACCATACCTCTGCCATCACCACCTCTAAATCATCAGGATTTTTTTCTTTTTTTAAAAAACAATTAAGAGTTTAGGTTCTCCCCAACTGGGATTTACCATGGTTTGTGTTCACATGCTACTGGGTATGGTGTGGCAAGAGCTGTGAAACACAGAAAAAGGGGAATTGGTGTTCAACTCACCTAACACTCATTTCCAGTGTGTGGTTATTAATGACAAGCTATTGCTGCTGTGGGGGTGTGTGTGTTTGTTTTTAAATGGAGCATGGTTTATACTTCCTAGCAGCAGGCAGGATTTCTGCTAAGCACTGTATTTGCACCAAAATTAGAATAATTTACTTGAGAGCACACACGGGTTTATCTCAAAGCTACATCTCTTTGGTGATCCTTTCAGAAGGTGCGTATTTATCCCAGTACTTTTACGTAAATCTCTCTGGTTAAATGAGTCATTTCCAAGAAATGTTAAAGCTTCCTTTTGATATTGTCTGCAGGCTAATCAAAATAACAGACATACCAGTCTTACTATAGGAAAGAAAGAGAGGAGAGATGGAGAGAGCAGTTGAACACACTTCATTTACAGAAAACAAAGATGGCCTTGTTTTGTACAGTATAGTACAGTGGTTAGTGCTATCTTCATCTTGAACCATTCAATCTCCTTCTCTTCCCAGTGCTTTCTCCTCTTTAGTATCTCCTCACATCCATTTCCATCTACAGACAGAAAAGCCCAGACTGAGACACAAGCAACTTCTAGCCTCCAGGTAATGCAACCAGCTGTTGTACGCTGCCTGATGGAGCAGCAAAGGCTTCTTTGTCCTGAAGGGTTTTGGTTTTGTTTTTAAAATGTCTGATATGCTAATGATAGATTAAAGGAGTAACCATGGGCTTGTCAGCATGCGATCATGTAATCCGTTACTGAATGACCATGTCACTCAGGAACAGGCTTTTGTCCCCAGTGGCGAAAATTTCAGGAGTTTCCCAAACTCTCCATTTCTTGAGTCCCTTTGGGCTCATGGCTCTGTGCAGTAGAGGAACTGGGAGGTTCGCTCTCAAGACACTGGGAGGAGATTATCAAGGTGCTCCTTGACAGCAGAGCGGCACATCCAGCACCTCGCGGCTCTGTGAAGGGGAACCGGCCCCGCTGTCCCTATTCAACGGGTCAGAGAAGCTGCTTTTTGTAGCAAGATTGTTTCTTCCTTTGTACTTCTGCCCAAGCGGCTGCCAGCAGATGTTGGCAGGGATTTCAATAGCTGTTTTGAATCACTGCTGGGTGAAGGCACAGGCAGGTTGAGCCTGAACATCCTCTATGGAGCTGCACTGAGGTTTCAGCATAGTCCTGGTCCAGCCTAGCCCACAGCCAGAGCTGCACTTTCCCATGCATAAGAGATAAGAGAGCCTTAAGAATATGTAAGCAGTATGTGTGTTCCCTGACCATTGCTGTCCCTACGGGGACCTCCTTGTGCCCCTTCCAATGTTGCCACCATCATGTCCAGAGTTGTCCACGTTTGCTTCTGCTCTGCATCATGCTGTCCTGCAGCTCTGCAACGTTTGGTGGAAAACAAGACTGAAATGCAGACCAACAGCTTGTATTTCACTTTCAGACTGGGACTCCATTTTCCTCAGACCCTGAGGAGAGGGACTGCTTTGCAGCAGATTGCTCTACCTTGGAGGAGCCAAAGCCAGGTTAATAACATCTTTGCTGCCGTTGAGAGTGTCACTGGCAGCTAGAAAAAGTGAGAAATTTCACACTCTGAACATGGAGTTTTCTCCTGAGGAAGTCCCTGTGGTTTGCTGCCTTTTCACAAAAGAAAATGTACCTTGAAATTTTGCTAGCTGTGGGAGGCAGGGGCTGGGGATGTGGCAGCATCTCAGTTCCAGATCCTTCCAGTCCCAGAGGGAAACGCCTCAGTTGCTTCTTCTCCCCATTGACACATACCACAGAGAGAGGGGTGCAGGTGGGAAGAAGGTGAAAAATCCTTTTACACTGTTTCATGTGTTGGCACTGGGGTTTGTTGTGCTTTGACCATGTGAGTGCCACATCCAGGATTGCAGGGCAGCCCCAGCACCCATTTCCCATGACAGGGTGAAGGCATGCAGTGCAGCTCCATTTTCCCGTGCTGCCACGGGGCTGCCCGTGTCCCCATCAGACATAGTTCTCTGTGGCCACAGGAGATGGTTTCAATTGAAACAGTAATTGCAACATATCCAGAGTCAGGGCAAGACTTGTGGCAGCAGCAATAGCATTACTTGGTGACAAAAGAGTGGTCAGTCCTTCCTGGCAGCAGCCGCTGGGGCTGCACATGAGCTGCACAAGAGGCTCCCTGCCGAGTGTAGAACAGGAAAAAAACAAAGGCAGAAGGAAAGAAAACAAAATGGAAGATTGGGAAAAAAGCAGCAGTAGACTACAAAACCAAATGGATGTCTGTCTGCATCCTTCGGAATTTGCTATTCCCTAAAGCATTTCGTGAATTCTGTCCCTAAAGCAGCACATCAAGGGGATGGATCAGAGCCACATGGAGCCAGACCGCAGGCAAGCGGCGGCCCCCTCAGCCCAGGTGTGCAGCTCTCCACCCCGCAGCGGGACAGGCCCGGGCTGTGTTGCTGGAGAGCCCGTGGCTCCTGTCAGAAAAGGGCACCCGGCAGCACGGGCAGTTGTGCACGGTCCCGCTGGCTGCTGTGTGACACTGCCTTTTTAATAAGCTGCAAGACTGACTCTTTGGGAGCACTGGCATTACCTAAAATGTCATGAAGCTTCTGACCCTCCAAAATCCCATTTTCTTTCCCTACCCACCCCATTTCTTTTTTATACAAGGTATGATCTCAAATGACGGTTTAAAGCCTCAGTTTCTCAAACCATGGGTACACTCATGTAATAGAGCAATCGCTATTAGCTGCTCTACACCCCTCAGTGCTAAATAAGCCAGGTAAACACAAGACAGGACGCCGAGTGCCACAGCTTCCTTAGCCAGTCAGCTAATGCTGATCTGCCTTTTTTTCCCCTAAATGAATGCCAAGATTAATTACCCACTTCCCTGGACCTCCTTGGCCAGCCACCTCCTCACCCTGTTCCTCCAGCCCATGTTGAGAGCCAACCTGGGAGATCAGTGCTGGTGGTTCAGACCTCTCAAATTCTTGCAAGCCAAAGCAAAATATTTTCCTTCATGTTGTCTTTTATATTTGGAATAAGTGGCTTTTGTGGTTATTAAATGCTCCCATGATGTGCTGACATTTAGCCATCCCTACAAGCTTTTTAGTTTACATTGCAGACTGTACGCTTTTTAGTATGACATTATCCCTTAATTCTTTTAATGAATTGTGTGTTTTTTGTAGTAAACTGGGCAGTAAATCATACAGGCTCTTTACAATTGGTTTTACAAAATGGGCTTTAAGGACAGCACAGGGAGAAGACCACATTATTAAAAACATAGATAGGCAGTTCAGTTACTGCCTACAATTTTGAGCTGAGCTCCTACCATGCATTTTCTTCTGTTTCTCTTTGACTTTCACACTTTGCCAGAGGCTCACATGCTTGGAGGCTGCATCCCACATACATGCCTGGTGAGCACCCACAGTCCTTGCTCCCTCCTGCTACCCATCACCTGTGCAAGTACGCAGTTTCTCTGCCTTTCTGTTTCCCAAAGGTAGTTCTCATGTAGCTGGAGGCTGCGCAGTTAACTTGAGCCTAGGGTCAGTGAGACAGGACAAACCTGGTTGCAGGAGACACAGCTGGTGGCTGCAGCATTGTGGAAACCTGTACACGGTCTAGGAAATGCTCGGCCCAGCCCGGCACACCTGGAGCAATTTCAGCTCTTTCCAAGCTCAGCTCTGTAAAGTTACCCAGAGGATGCAGTGCAAATTAATTGAGCAGCGCAGGTACTTTGATGATGCCGTAACACTTGGTAGAGATAATTAATACACTTCTCTGTGCAGAGAAACTGCTGAAGCTTTGTATTCCCACTACAAGAATCAAGTGGAGCAAGTTCTCAGTTTGCAAACCACCTTACACTGAATCCCCAAGAAACTTTGGGTTTAATAGCAGGGTTTGGACGCAGCACAGCATGCTTAGCTGCCTGCGCAAGCTGCCCTGCACTGACAGCCCACAACCTGGGGTGTGCAGTGGGGGAACAAGGTATGAAAAGGGTAAGTATTTTGATCTCAGAAGCAAAGAAATTAGAGGACACAGAAAAACCTGCCAGAAAATCCTGGGAGCAGTCAATCTGCAAGAGTTTAGGTTACCTGTGATGCCCAGCATGTAGGCAGGGAAAGAAATTGGAAGTACAGAGTCCCTGTGGGATATTTGGAGTGGGAAGGCCACATTCCCGCCCAAGAGGGTCAACCCACACCCTTTGGCCCTTGACAGATGGAGAGTCATGAGGAGGTGGCAGATTTTGGGAGACATGAAAATCTGACTGCTTCTCTGGGCTGTGCCACGCAATACCACTGTCGTAGCGCCCAGATTATAGAGCGTCCCTGTTCAGCCTGCAGCTGTGTGTATTACTGATGTAATTGAAAGCCAAGCCAGAAAGAAGATAAAAAAAGAAGAGGGGGGCGGGGGGGAAGAGAGCGAGAAAGAAAACAACACGTTTTAGTTTTGGCCTATGACACTTGGGACATTTTATATCAGAACAAGCAGGCATTTGTCTGGGGTAGGTCTGCAAACACACACCAGCAGAGATGCATTTATTATTTATCCAAGTTCTGTGCCTAGAGAAAGCAAAAGGCTTATGTAAACCCCCAGTTGGGATTTCTAGATCCTCACTTAGACATTTGCTGTACCAGCTTCGCGTGGAGGCAGCCCACTCAATTAGAGAGAGCAAAAAAGGACTCCTTCATCGGAGAGTGGGTACCATTAAGTGCATGACTTTGAGCTGCTCTTGCGTAGCTGAACTGTAATTTTCAACAAAGTGGGGAGGGAAAGAGCCCTATCTACCTACTGCTGAAAGAAAAATACAGGTATTACCCTCTGCTACTACTAAGCAGTCCAAGGTCAAGCAGCTCAGCTCTCTGCTCTTAGTAGGAGGAAAAGGAAAGGGATGCCCCTGCCTACCTGGGGCAGCCCCTCTGCCCTCCCTCCTTGCCAGGATGGCTGCCCCAGGTGGGCAGAGGCATCTCTTTCCCTTCTTTCCCACTAAGAGGGGATAGTCACAAATCCCGCATCCAAAATTAATAGTGAAATTAAGTCATCTCAACCTGACTATTTACACTTGGGTCCTTTGCTCTTATTTTTGGGCACAATCATTCTTAGGACTGCTTGGTATCGGATCCATAACGCCATGTAGTGATGCACCCCAGGCAATTCCCACAGTCTAAATATCGACCTTTTGTTGATAGTTACCCTGACAAGGCAGAGGTTGGCAAGATGAAGATGCATGTTGTTTGCCCTAGGTATACTAAGGTTTTGAGAGTAGTGGATTCTCAGAGCTTAGCTATGGTCATATGCAGCATCACAATATTTTGGTGTTTAGCTTTGTACATGTTAACTCACAGGAATTCAACCATATCTCAGTAATTAAAAGGCTTTTGCTAATAACGTTGGCTATGAAAGAGTAGGCGGCCAATTGAAGCTCACATTGTGTATCAAAGGTCAAAGCAGCAAATAATTTTTAATTGAAATGCAAATTGTACAAACTGTCTAGACATCAAGAAGTTTGAAAGCAAAGATGAGAGTTTGGTAAGTCATTCCAGAAATCAAACAATATACATCTATACTTTAATTAATTAATTGTAATTAGAGGGCTCTCAAAAGCAACAGGGGGACCATTCCCAACTGCATTGGGAGTTGCAGCTTAACCAGCAGGGAGATGGCAAGAAACTTGCACTTGCAGAATGAAAATAACTTGGGCTTTGAAGGTACATTGCTGTTTACTACAAATCTAGCCATTTTCAGTTTTCAGATAGCTTCAGGCACTGCACTTCTGCATTCCAGCTATTTATTTTGTGATTTTAAAATCCTTATTGTTTCCTCCATTATCTCTCAGCACACACGTGTAAAAACCCCACCAAACCAAAATCTGACCGACCATGCAGGGGAACAGTAAAACTGACTATACACAACGTGTTGTGAAATGCAATGAACTAAACAAATAGAAAAGCAGGTGGTATATTTTCTTAATTTGTTTCATCTACCTTGGGTGTTGCTTGGAACAGCATTAGGTAGGCATTTGCTAACAACCGCGTGCGTTTGCAGCAGATGGTCCTCCATTAAAAATGAGATCTCAGACAGAGAGCTCTGGGAAGCCCTTGAGGGACTGAAGAAACTGTCAGTCACATATTTATGCCTCTCTCCAAAAGCCAATCTATAAAACCAGCCCATGTGAGCCATATACCCAAATGAGAAGGATAAGTAATTCTGTCCTATCTCTATCCTGCCGAGGTACTGATCCTTTACATGGAGTGTGTGATCTGCAGCTTTTCTCTTTAACCAATGGTTGCAAAAGGATGGTGAGAAGCAGCAGCAAAGCTCAGTGGTAGCTCCTGCACTTACCAAAGGGTGGCCATAAATAAATCAAGAGAATAGACAAATAGGTTCTTGACAAAGAACATAAAATACAAGCTAAGACTGTAACAACGACATTTCTATTACATTTCAATGCCCAGGGAAAGCTGGACTGTGATTATGTCTCACCTCCTAGATTTCCCTATGCTGGCTCAGGGATGAATTTTTAAAACCTAATTTTGATGCAGTATCTTTGAATCTCAGCTCCATCAGACATGGTGGGGAGCTGACAGACATCATCTAACTCTGCATAAAAGGGCACTTTATGGTTTAGGACACAGAGTAACCTTAGCTTGTCCAGAAAAATAAGAGTGCAGAAAGCGTCTTGTGTGTATTGCCAAGTGTGAAAGCTAGTATGAAAGCAAGAAGGTGTTTTGCAGTGCCATCACTGTGGTGTGACTGGAAACTCAGCCTGGCTTGCTCGGGTGCCAGTGCAGCCCCCAGTTTTGCAACCTGCTGCAAAAGCTTGTGAGATCCAGCCCTGCGCTGCTGCAGCCCCCTCCTGCACTGCTGCCTCCAGCACCGCCACCAGCACCTCCACTCACATCACGGTCGCCCCTTCAGCACAACAGAAGGAACCCCAAAAACTATTCTAAGAGATTAAAGCAGGGGATATTGGTGTTCATCTAGCTTTCAGCCAAAGCACTGCTAGTTTTAAGGGACTTAGTGGTGCAACCTGCCATGCCATACTATTGCACCTTAGGACATGAAGACTCAATACACTCTGGAAGATTTTCCAAATCATAAAATCAGGGCAGATGCCCTGGAGAAGGTTTGCCTTTCCTCCTGTCACTGAAGTGTCCTGGGCATATGCATTTATCCCATTTGAAGTTGACTCACAGGTTGGGGTGGAGAGGGAGAGGCTCTGTTCCGTGTGAATGCACACGTACTCTCTGTTTCCTCATATTTAAGATGGAAATAAGTCTACCTATATCCTGTGTGAATCATTTTAAGATTTGTGGATAAAAACACAAAAGCAGATGACTTCATGAAATAGAAAGATTGCCTCTATTCCACGGCACAGAAAAGATTTGCTGCTACCCAGGCACCTTGGCTCCCCTGAGCACACACTGCCTTGCTGCTCCTGTACCAGGACTTTCCCAATTCGAGAGGAGCCTTGGCCTAAGGTTTCCCTTATGGAAGCATTTCTATAAATCAAAAGGGGAAAACTACCACAAATCATCCATCCCCAAGCACACTGTGGTACATGACTGAGACTTCTAGCCAAATGCACGGAAGTAAAGGACCCTGTACAATTTCCTCAATTAATCAAGTGCAGAGTCCTAGCGGCAAATCTGGTTAAATGTAAGATGTCTTCCTTAACAGCTAACTGAAATCACCCAAAGGATGATTGTAATTGTTGCTTGCAGGCATCTTCTTTCCTTAATACCTTTGACTTCCAGACTCCAACCCAAAGACATTATTTCTCTAATAAAGCATGTGCAGAAAAAGCACACAACTTCTACAAAAACATTTGGCTCTCTAGTTGCTTGGTGGTGATATTTGAAAGGATATAAACACTCATCCATATTTTTGGTTAAGCTATTTACAGTAGCTCCAAGTGCCAAAAAGATGCAGGTGTGCTTATTTAAACACATTCCTACAGCTTCTTTCTGAGCTGACATTGATTTTGGGTAACTGAGCTTTCACAAAAACATCCATCAGCTACAACAAGACCCATCCCAGTGAGTGTGGCAGTGGTGCAGCGGCCCGGGCCCCATGCAGACCCTGCACCCCACAGACACTGGCAGGGAGAGGTGGGAACAGAGAGCTGCATGGACTTGGTCGTGGTAGCGTGAAGGTAACTTCTCATGGCACGGCTCATTTCCCTGCCTGCACAGGTAGAGGTGTGTGTTTTTATAGCTGCTATCACATTGCAATGGTTGCATCACTTTAAATATCCTCCCCAAAACAGTACAGCAATACTTCTAGAGAAATAAAGCTACTTTCCAAAGTTATATTATCCGTAGAAAGTCTGAAAAACTTTACATGCCTTAGCAGAAGGCACATCTGCTCTGTAAGTAGCACTGCACAGAGAAAGTTGTTATTGAATTACTGTAACATTGAGTCAAAAGCACTGCATCAGGCTGTGATCCCATCATTCACACCCTGCAGCAAGGAAAATCATTGCTGTGACCTGCACTCCACCTTTTTTCCCTTTTTTTTTTTCTTCTTTCCCCTAACTGCATCTTTAGGTAGCATTACCAAGTCACCAATCACCTTGTAGACTTACAGCCTTGGGTAATCCAAAATGGACTATAATCAGTCTTACTGCTCTTTTACAAGAAAAAGGGTTCATTATGTCCCAAAATGTTTGCTTTAAATCAAAATGATCTAATGGTTGAGAATTGATACTCACAAAGTTTGGGGCAAAGATCTTTAATCCCCAACTTTGAAATACTCTTGTGCCAACCAGATCTTCTCAAGCTCGTCCTATGAATTACCCTGCCCCATAACCAGCAGTCTCCTACCTGCAGGCCTGTCAGACCCAGTATCACCGTACAGCTGTCACTTCTGCCACTCTGCAGAAATACTTTCATCACGAAAAAGCCGATGCCTTAGCAGCAGCAAAACACCGAAAGCAAGAGAAGACCCTGAGCACGTATTGCCTTGTGTTTCTGCCTTGAACCTGATGGGAGCTCTCAGACGCCCGGATGATTTCCTGGCCTCCGGAGCTCCCTGTTCAGAAATTTGTTGAAATATTTATGCCCTCTCCCTGCTTCTGGTGTGAAGCTGCAGGGTGCGTGCAGGGGCTGGCAGTGGGGCAGGAACCCACTGGCCCCAGGCAGCAGCCCCTCTGCTGCCCCACACCACAGAAACCTTTCAAAGGAGCAGACATTGGTAAAGGTCAGTTTTCCTGAGTACCTCCCCTAAAGCACGTTGGGCCCCAGCATGGCTCAGCAGAGCCTGGCTCCTTGCAGACGAGCTTTGGTGTCATTGCCAAAGAGAGGGACAAAGTCTGAGTCATCACAACACACCTCTTGCAGATAACAGGCTTGATATGCTTCATTACTATCTAGAGCTCCAACCTGGCTGCCAGGATCCATTTTGCAGCCCAAAAATGTAAATACAATTTCCCCATCTAGTGGTCCAGTGGAGTAAAAATGCCACTTTTTCTCCTGTAGCTGACGAGGGAGTCGCATCTGGCAGAGACATCTCTCAGCTGAGTGCTCGTGCATCCACAGCTCTGCCCATCCAAGCAACGGGCAACAAGCATGGGAAGAACAGAGATAAACCTTACAGCAGGCTGCAGACCTGCTCAAAAAAGCTTTAAAAAAGCAAACAAAGTAAACAAGCAAAGTTGCTTTGCATGCTCCAAAGAAAAGGGTTTATAAAGAAGCGTATTCCTTAGACTGATGCAGGACTAAGCCCAGTGCATTTCGAAACAATCAAGAAACTGGTCTCCTGCAGTATCAGAATTACCTTGGAAACTCTGACAAGCCATTAGCTGTGACAGCAACAAACCAGCTTCCTAGAGCTCAAATCCTCATTCACTGAATACAGGCCTGACAGCCAGTGGTATTGGAGCAACACACAGAAATAATAAACTAATTCCCTTTGGTGAGGCAGCTTTCAGCTGCGGTGAATTACATGTTTCCATAGGCCATTCATTGCCATGTTTCTCCTCACTGTGATGGGATTAAAGCAATGCAGGGTGATGGGGCAGCAGTGTCTGGCCTTTCTCTCCTCCTTCGTTGCCAGCTGGACTCCTCAGAGGTTTTCAAGGAGCAAAGGATGGGGCAAGAGCAAAAGCAGCCCCCATCCAAGGTGGTGTGGGGGGAGCAGTGCCCAGGCACTTCCCTTGCTCTCTACCCACCATGAAGATAGGGGGTGGTACTGGCCACCCTCACTGTGCTTCCCAACACATTCTCTTTGCAGCAATGAAGGTGAGAAGCTGACTTTTGGCACTACTGAAGCAGCAGAAATACTCCCCTCATGGCACAGCCCCAAGCAGCGAGACCCCAGCCCGGGCTCTTGCTTGCCTCCCGCCACTCTCCTTTTCCTGATGCCTGGTCCTCACAGCACTGAAACTAAACTCCACGCCCGAGATGTGCCATCCCTTTCCAGTCTTAACCCCAAACCACACTTCGTTCCCTTTGTTTTCCACTTTGAGTAATTACTGAAACATGGTTTGAAATGGATACTCTGTGACATTCATGATTAAAGTCACTTAAGGCCAACAGAATTTAGTATCACAAGTAATACAACCAAAGTCCCTTGATGCAAAACTGAACCAAGCAGCCCAAACTGATCCCATTGGTATGCAGGATTTCTGACTTGTTCAGTTTTCTTTTGGAAAGAGTAATCAGGGAGGTATTTTTTGCTTGACCCATTAAAATTCAGAAACTTCCTCCTCTCTGTCATTTTACATCATCAGCAGCAGAAAAATGGTTTCTTACTTCCCATTTTGTTTTATGGATTTTCCATAGAGAGCATCCAGTGTACGAAAGAATGAGATACAGCCACTTCTGTTATATTAAAAAAAAAAAATCCAATCCACTTCTTTTAAACATATTGCAACTTATCTGTTCCATGCGGTTTATATATAGCGTTTGGTCTGTTCACAAAAAAAAAAAAAGTCATAGCTTTATAGAGAATGAGATATTCCCATAAATATCAGATTTCATTTTAAGAGAGAAAGTCTATTTAAACTCACAAGAGAAAAGAAAAAGAAATAAATTGGCCAACTGGATCCTCTCTATTCAGAGCTTTTATCTGGGGCTTTTCTTGACCACTCACGTTAATGTAACAGACAGCGTTTCTTCATAACAGCCTTTGGTTCAAACTGGTCATAGCTGGGAAATAGTTTGATACCTCAACTTAAGCCATGCAAAATATTTTGCTGGCGACTTTAACAAGGGAAAATCCCCTTGGGGTGGTCTGATCTGCACAGCCGGGGGAGAGAAGCTGCTTCTGGCCTGTGACTTCAGATGACTCTGGACTTGGAGAATGTGTAACACGCATGAGACATCAGAGGTGGGGAGCAATGGGCATCAAAGGGAAAAAATTTCCCTGGCCAGCACATGCTCCCCTGAGCTGATCCTTATCCCCGTGATCAGCTGTGCTCATTCCTCACAGGGAAGGACTTGGAGAGAGAGAAAGGGAGCGCTGCCAGATATCTGAGGGGAAAAGCACAGCTAAATCTACATCCATTTTGTTGTAGCTGTAAAGAGGAAAACAAGCCTTTTCAGGTTTTATTATTATTATTGGAAACAGCATAGTTTGGGGACTTGGGGAGTGCAAGGATGTGGTGGTGAACTTCAAGTACAGGAAGCTAATGATGTTGGGGTTTTTTTGTTTGTTTTTCTTTTGTTGTTGTTGTTGTTGTTTTTTAAAAAAAGGAAATTTAATTGTATAAACACCCCTGAAGAGAAATTAGAAGGGGTTCATTCACATCGAGGGGAAACAGCCCAGCAGGCTCCGTGGTGGAAAGCTCAGGACCAGCTGAAGCAGCACCCAGCTAAGCACTCACGCAAGCGCAGGGTGCTGGGACCCCCATCATTCACCGGTCTGGAAAGTGCCTTGAGAAAAGGGAGTTTCCAATCCACTCAGCTTTCAGGGCCTCCCAGATTTTATCTCTGTATAATTCCCAGCATTCTCAATAGTCATCGTCCATCTTACCAGCAGGAGGTGAAACCCCTGGGAAGAGATGCCCCCCGGTCACTGGTCTGACAGCCTGGATCCTGGATCACACCGGGTGGTTTCCACATGTTAAGTACAAGGCAGCTCTGAGCTTCTCCCAGTGTTTTCCTGTTTTAGTTCTAACCATCAGATGAAGTTTTGTATGATGCTTTTCTGGAAAGCACTGTCAAAGGGCCATCACCTTACACCTCTGAAACCACCAGGATCTCATTGCTTTCCCATCGAAGAGGAGGCTTTCTTTCCTCCTTCCCCTAAACAGATGAATAATTCTTTCTCAAACTTGCAGTTGGATTCAGGAGACACAAGCCGCTCTCTCTGCAGAACATAAACAACTTAGAGAACAGCCTGAAAACTTTCCCACACTGAGGTTGTCACCTTCTCCCCTCCCTTTAGGAGGATCACACTGAAACCAGGACAGTAATTTGGTTTTCTGGCTCTCTCCCTTTTCACTCATTCAGCGTTAACAAAACACAACTGCGTGCCAAACACAGCGCAACGTCTGTGGAGAGGAGATGCATCTGGGATGGACGAAAGCAGGACTCGTTTCCCACAGGCCACCTCAGAGGGCAACGCTCTCCCTGGGCTACTGACCCTGGCCAAACTGCTGCGGCAGGCGCAGGGCAGAGCATCCTAGCAGTCAGGTTGTGCAGGCAACGCCATGAAAACTTCAGGTGACCTACAAATACTGATACCAACCACCAGCAAGTAAACAGGGGGGAAAGAGACTCTACACAGCAAGACCAACATGCGGGATGAAGCCTTGCCCAGAACGCTGTGGGTCAGCCGCCACAGACCGATGGCACTCATGTCCGGCAGCATTACCCAGCCCAAAATCAGGCACCTGCCCCTCCTGGTCTCCATCCTTGCTTTTCAGTTTGTCCTTCAAGAAGCTTAGCAGTCGCCCAGTGCTAAGGGTCGGGGAGATAACTTTCAAGAACCGAAATGTCAAGAAGAGAGACACAAGAAAGCCTGGGCTGGAGCCTTTCGCAACAGGAAGGAGGTTGTTACAGCAGTAATTTACTGTGGTAGGTTTTGCAGCGTGATTGCAACATATCATTACACCAGTTTTATCCTTTTCCATTTGGCAGACGCCAATTCCTTCCCCCTGTTTCTTATAGAGGACAAGCCAACCTGGCTGCATTTCAAATGGTTTCAAAGTCTGCCAATGGCAATAAAAAAAAAATAACTGAGAAGTTCTCACAATTGCATTAGCTTACCCAAAACTAATACATACTTATAAACACACATATAAGTAAAAAATATACACAGTTCAGCCAACTTGAAAGGATGGTGTCAGAGAAATGGTGGGGTTGGTCTCCTCTCCAGGTAGGTAAAACAAACAAAAGATAGGTTAAGTAGGAGCCTGAAATGAGACGGGCTGTGCAGGTCTCCAGGCAGATAAACTCATTCTTACTTAACAGCCTACTGCCTCAAATGCATTAGGTACTCTCCAGGCACAAAGAGAGACCATGTGCCCGCTTTGGAAGACTTCTGTGCGCTATAACACATGGAGTCAAAAGTCACAGACCACAGAGGATCAATGTTATATCAGTACCGGGGGGAGGGAGCATTCAGGAAATAAAATATTTTCTTGTGATGTTTCTCCACCCGCCCCCAGGCTCATCTTTGCTCTTTCTGCAGATCGACTGAGTCCAGAGGTAGAAAGTACATAGTAGTTCATTGTAAGCCTTTCTTTGGGAGGCTAAAACGAGCATTTTGGTTGCTGAGCCTTTTATTTACACCAATAGAAATAAGAAATAACTCCTATTAAGCCACCAAAGTTTGGGTAGGGCAAAGTTGAGAAGAAAGGGGAATGCTCTCAGTCTCTAGGGAGCTCCACAGCTCTACTGCAGTGGGACTGAAAACCTCTGTGGAAGAACCTGAAGCCATGAATGGAGAAAGAGCTGGGAGGGAAACAGGGCTGTCACTGCCTCCACGAGCAGCGTGACGAGGGCGAGATTTGTTATATGCAATTTCATGTTTCTTCCATGGCATTTGTTCTGCTTTGCTTTAAGCCTTGGGAGGACGTGGCAGGATGCTTCCTCTGGTGCTGGAGCCATTTCCAGACATGTCCAGCTGCTTTTTCCAAGGAACACCTTTATTGCCAATCATCATCTCCTTGCAGAAACTGCTGTTCCTTTATCTTAAAGAACTGCAATTCAGGAGGTGGCAGCACACAGCACAGAGAGGAAGAAGGTGAGAAACACAGGCCAAGATGGGGAAGCACGTCCCTCTCCTGGGCTTGACAAAACAGAGGTCTTCATAATGGGGTTACAGACCCACCACCTACAAGAGCCTCTGTGGTTTGTGCAACAAATGTGTGGAGAAACGCATTTTCTTTCCTTGCTATGTTTTCTGGAGCCAGCAGGCAATGGGGGCAATATTTGGGCATACCCCAGACAGAGGAAGGTGCACTGGATGGCGTGAAAACCTAAATTCTCCTATTTGATCCTATTTAAGATCCTATGAACTGATTCCTACTTGAAAGCATGGCATTACATTAATCTTCCCATCTAAGTGATGGGGAAAGAGAAAGTGGATATCAGCTCAGATTAGCTCTCACTTAATGGAGGATATTCCTGAGATATTTTCAGAGAATGATAAAATAGGACAATATATTACTTTCTTAATTAAAGGAAAATAAATTGCTGCAGGGTTTTGAGCTTATCTTTCTGATAAGTCTGTAATTCAACTGAACCAATGTGATTCTCAGAAGTATTTATACATTCTAAAAGATTTCATTTTAAAGGATATTAAAGAAAATATTTGTGACAGTTGCAACCATTCTTCATCTTAGGTTTAAGTAATTAGCAATTAACACATAGTGATAATTCTGTAATTTTGTTCTAGGCTTGAAACTTTGGTTGAGCTCCAATGCAACCAAGAAACACTCATTTCTAAAATATCTTATTTACAACTTGCATTCATAGTTGTACCAGACTTGGAGGGGATGGGGGGAAGAAGAGAGGAACAGAGAAGAAGCCACTAATCTTTCTTCCAATGAAATTCTTGTTTATGATTTCAGTAGTGCGGCATAAGTAACCATGAGCAATGAAATAACTTATATTTTCTCATTTAAGAATGTGAAGCTTAGAAAAAAAAATTTCTTTAAAAAACAGGCTTCAATATCTTGTCAGAACAATAAACCCATTCTTTTAAAGGTCAGCTATTACACTTTCCATTAAAAAAAAAAAAAAGAATAATCTTATTAATCCTAAGTGACTTCTTCAAATGAAACAATAAATGACTTATTTCTTTCCATCTTCCTGCATATATTATCAGCAAAGCATTAATGAAAAGTGACTCCAGTGAAAAACCCTCTGAGGGTTTTTTTAATGTGGATCAGCTCAGTACAGATAGCAAATGCATCTGTGTGGTCAATGGAGTGAACAAATTTGCAGGAAACAAATCTGCTGAATGAGTATCTCAGCAGTAAGAAGGAAAAGCGTGTATGTTGTATAGTATTTCTGTATGAAATACATTTGAATATGAACACTTCTATATGCAGATAGACCCTTCATGAAAATAATGAAAAACTGTTTCACAGTTCATTTTGCTGCTTGAATTTCATAAAGCAAACAATCTACTCCCTCATGCTCTCTGCACTGTGGTGGGCCCCACTTCTCAGGCACCTGGTCGGCTGCTCTTGGGCATGAATCCCAAAAGCAGTTCCTTGAGGAGATAAATTTCACCCACCCAGCAGTTTGGGTTAGCAAAAGTGAGCTTGAATGTGGGGGTAGTGAATTTTGCTCCGTGTGTAATGATCCAGAAAAGGAAGATGGAGATTTACCATGTTTTGACTATTCTCCTATACACTTCTCAAGTCAGTGAATGCAATAGACTCTTCTGCAATACTTTCTGCTCTTGTCAGCAATTCAAACACAATTTAAATATTCATGTCCATGTTATAATGCTGCAAAAACTAAAATGTATTTAAAATAAAAAAATTAAATAAATGGTAAAAATCACAAGGGAGATTTCAAGAGGCTGTTATACCAGAAGGTCCTTTTCTGATTATTTAAGAGAAGTTTATTTTAAACACTATGCAGTCAACCTCTGAATGAAAGCTCATAAAGACCTAATCCCTCAGAAATTAAACTTTTATGAAATCAGTTTACTGTTCTTATTAAATAACTGTTTCCAGTATAATTCTCAAACAGCATCCAAGCCTGCTAATATCAAGAGAAATCTGAGCAAACAGAAGAAGCTGTGACTATCTACTATAGATAACTAGTATCTATAAAACAAATTATTTCAAGAAAATCTACAAGACCCACCAAGTTAGCAAACTATAGATCACCTCAACTGTATAAAATCCTAACCAGTGCTAGATCTCCATTGAATTAGGAAAATCCCTGATGTGTACAAAGCAAAGGTTTCTAACACTAAGAAAACTCTACACAAACTGATTAAAAGAAAGTACTGACAGAAAGCTCTTGAGAAAATTCAGAGCAAAAACTTTACACTAGAAACTAGGCTGGACATGAAACGGAATGCAAAATAGCAATGCACACACACACACACTCCCAAATACCAGAGGATTAAATTGGGAAGTGAAAGGGATAGATAATGCACTTCATTTTCTTAACATGATAGCAAGAGAAGGACCCTTTACTTGAAACAAGAGACATCTTATAAGGAAAACTCTACCTGTTGGTCATCAGGGAGGAAAACTTCATTAGATACATTCATTAGTGGCACCAAGCAAACATTTTCAGACAAGTTTCCATAATGACCTTACCAGCTCTTTCCTAAAAAGGCACTGGCTCATTTGGAGCCCATCCCTGGGTTAGCACTGCTGGAGCTGTTTCCTACTGCTATTGAACTTAGAATTCAGTTTCTATCAATACAAAGTCCCTGCCATTTTCTCATCTAGCTGCTCAGAATTTTAAGAACCACATTGCCGTCACCCTGAATAATACTGACTAACATCTGCTTGAACCATCTGAAATGATTTGACATCTTCAGCAAACTTTGTCACACACTAGTCACCTGTTTTCCCACATAGCTATAAGTTCATCGAACACTGGATTGCTCTGGATTCTCAATGGAGACCTTCCTCTCACGTGAAGACTGGCCATTTGTTCCTCCCACTTCATCTATTTATGTTTATTAATCCTTGGGGGGGAAAAAAAAAAAAAAAATCCTTCCTATCCTACAACAGCTTAGTATCTAAAGGAACATGTGCTGAAGCACTTACAATAACTTTTCTACACATCCAAAGATGCTACATGAAATAGGTTGTTTTGTTCTTGACAACACCTTAAAAAACCTGATAGATTGGTAAGTATGATGTCTCATGGTGGGAGCTGTCATGCCCGTATGATTTGTTTCTTCTTAGTACAGCATTCCACTTCTACCAAGCTTTTGGCATGTCTTTTATATCTATATTCTGATTTAAACTGGCCATATATTTTCATGCACTTTTTTTTTTGTTTAGATCTGCAGCATTTGTATATAAAATGCTTCTACATTTGTTTCTTGCATGTTTTTATGTGCTGTGATTATCAGGGGCTGTTTACTTGTAATAATCTTTGTTACTCCTTCACAAGTTTTATTACACTCTATCATTTTTATTCCTGGATTACAAGATTTTCATTATTTCATCTGCTTGTGATGTGTCACTCAGATTTGTGCAGTCTTCCATGCACAACGGCTTTTCCAGTTTGAAAAAAAAAATGCATATAAGCCTTGGTGATGTATAATGCCACCAGAATAACTATAACTAACCAGGCTTGGCTCAGGTGAAGGCTCATGTTTCTTGTGTACACTTACTCCAAAAGCTGTCCCACTTCCTAAACTCTGCATCCTAGTGCTACCTTTTCAACTAGGTATCCCCCTTTACTTCTTCGCCTCGACTTTGCAGTCGGTCACATCCCACATGCCTCTGGAGAAGCACCATGACAGCGCAGCCATCAATGCAACACGCACACCCAGCCCTTCTCTTTCCCCTCCTCTGCGCTCCCGAGCAGATCTCCCCTCCACCTCAGCAGCACAATTTTTACAGATTTAAATGGAAACACAATCAAAGCCTTAGATGTTTTCATAAATGTGAGGTGTAAAAAAAAAAAAAAAAAACCACCACATATATATATATATAGATAGATGAAGCCTCCCTGATCTAGGGAACTGCTGGCATAGCAACAGCAGAGAGGAAAATCAGAGCAGAATATTTTTTCAGCAGTAAATCATTATTTAAGGAGTCTAAAGGTAACCCTTCTCTGCTTAGTAGGCTCCTTGACAGAGGGCTGTCTGTGAGGAAGGAGAAAAACTGGTTATTTGGCAATTTGGAATTAAAATTTCCAAGATCTCACATGAAAAGTGGATTTTCAACAGATGATGTGGCATCTTCTTCATTACTGAGCACGAAATGCTAATTGAAAACAAGGTCTAGGTGACTCATGTCTTGATGATTAAACAACGTATGTTCATTAAAGGAAAATACTGCCAAACAAGCTTGATTGTATTTTTTTTTTTAAAGAAACTGAAAAAGTTAAAGACTAAAGAAATGAATTGGAGACAATTTAAAGTTTATGGATTTCAGTAAGAAATTCGATATACTGCTGTTTGATATCCTGAGGGAAACCATTAATTAAGTTGGCTTGCTCTGAAATGCAGTTAAATTGATACGAAGCAGGCGACAGAGCTTCAGAAAAAAAAGTGTAATTGTAAACCAGAGTCCTCCTAGCATCCACCAGAGCTTCGAGAGAGCAAGGTTAGGTCCTTCTGACTCAGCATTAGGGACCTGAAAAGACAAGTTGGGAGAAGCTTCTCTTTTCGAGTAGAGATGGCAGTAAAAACCCAGGGAACTGCAAAAAATGAGAGAGACCTTGAGATGGCAGAGCTAATGAAGCAAAGTGTGTGTGGGACATTGCCTACACTAATGTGTCTGGGAAACAGGGAATCTAACTGGTACTCTGTCAATCTTCAAAGACCGTGACAGCAAAGAATCTGGCTGTGACAGCAGAGAGCAAGTCACATCCCAGTGCACAGGGTGACACTATAGCCAAGTAACTCAGAAACTGGGCAGCTACTGTTGCCTTATTTTACTGATTTGTGTATCCGAGGTCATCAGCTAATGTTACTGAATTTTACCGATTTGTGTATTCGAGGTCTAATGCTTTCTCTAGTACACACATGCATATCTCTGAAAAATGGATTTATGAGTTTGAGCCTGTGAGGCTGTCATTGACCTCACAAATCAGCAGTCAGACTGCCAATATTCAGCTGTCTGTCAAAGAACACTCTCTGCAGCCCAAAAGGCATATAATTGGAGAATAAATGGGTGAACTCAGCTACTAGGACCAGCCCCAAACATCTGGAGACTGGTTTATTGTTGAATTAAAGCTGAGTCAGTGCCTGAGCTGGATACAGATTGACAATTCCATGAGAACAGGTTTCCTATCAGAGTTGCAGAACAACTGTTTTGGGCTCACAGCAGAAACAGGAGGTGGAAAAAATAATTTTTGGAATTTAGGGACTTTATTTTCTAGCTCAAAGAAAATGGGGAAATACAGAAATGGATAAATGGGAAATGAATGCTACGGTCCCGTCCCCATCCCCCCCCCCAATTTTAAAATATATTTTCTATGGTTATGAGAAAGGCTTGTTCTGGCTTACGCTCCATTTGAGCTTGAAGGGCTTAACATACATTTAACACCAAGATTTTTCCTGAGTGAAGGAAATCGCACAATTCTGCTCTCAACGACAAGTTTTGTGTTCCCGACCTGCGCTCCAAAGCCTTTGACAGCCTTTGACATCCGATTCACAGGGCCTCGGCAGCACAACAGGAATTTGCAGCACCTTCAGTACAGAAACACACATAGAAATGCCCTCTCCCCTTCCCCACACCTCATCCAGTCGCCCATAGGACTTCTCCTTCTCACCTGAAGGAGTCCTTGGCTGGAAACTGTCACTCTGGACCACTGCAGCCCTTCATCTCCCAAACAGACCAGTGCTGTACCATACCCACAAGAGTCCAAAGCTGTAGGGGACTTTGGGCTAGTTTCCATATTTCAGGGAAAGAGCCTTTCTATAAAGGGCAGCACTTCTGCTCTGTGCAAGTGTTATAGTGGGGATTTTTCACTTTGCAGTTGAAGAAGAAATTGATGGGGCTGCAAAACTGCCCAGATCCCTGCACCTGCCTGAGGAGATGATCACAAAAGCCAAGTTCACCCTCCTGGGGAGTGTTTTCCCCAATAGGTCTGGCCAGCAAGGAGGAGGAAGGCAAAGCAGCTCTTCCGGGCAGCCACAGCCTCTCTGGCCCCCTCCACGGGGGACATGGCAGCCACCAAGGCTGTGGTCATCAGCTCCTTCCACTGAGGAAATTGTACCTTGGCAAGCTTGGCTTTGATTACAAGATTAATTTCACTCACTTCTTTTGCTAAGGCTTTAAATACTGTATGTAAACCAGAACACTTTAAAGTGTTCAAAACTTTTTTTTTTTTTTTAAACATACTTCTAACGGGCTTTCATCAGAACACAGAAACAACTGCTATTAAGACATCTGTAAATAGCTTATTCCTTATCCTAGGGATATAATTTCTTCCTAGTGCATGCAGGAATGTGGCTTCAGGTCCATGAAAGCTTCCCAACATATGGGGAAAACTAGATAAAAACCAAATGGACCAGAAACTTTTTTGTGTGTGAAAAAGAGTTTGTACAATATTCACATTTAGTTTTTATTTGCAGAGTTGTTTTTTCCTTTTTACAAAAAAGGCTTCTGCACTTTCAGTTACGCAGAGTATTTCAAAGGAAGGAAAATGCACTATAGAAACTTATACCGAACTCCTGATGAAACACAGCATTTTGCACTCTCATCTATATTATGAGTGACAATAAAACTGTCTTGGCTGATAACATGGGAATTTGTTCTGTCCTTGACATAATTTCTGGAAGTGCAGCAAGTTTCCCCGCAAAGACCAACATGTTTTCATTGTTAACAGTAAATGTTTTTAGAAGCTGTGAGATGAACGTATTACTGCAGTACCCAATTAAAAAAAAAAAATCTCAAGCAAGAAGAGATCTCAAACCTCAGAGTCGCTCTGAGGCTTCACAAACACCACCACCGTTGCTCTCAACAATGAGTTGAGATACCCCCAGCACTCAGTCCTGCACCATGGCTTACACTAGTGGTACTATTACGGTGATACCACGTTGGATGCAGGTCCCACCAAAGCATGTTTGCTTTAGAAGCAAGTAAGTTTAATGGCTAGTAAATGCCTCTCTGCTCAGGAGCTGCCACTGCTCGGGGCTGGGGCAGAAAGCACAGGCTCACCTGCAGCAAGCGCAACTCTGACAAAATGCACCACTGAGGTCTGCATAACCAGATTTAAGTTCCTCGCATCCTTACTCTATAGGTCAAAAAACCCTTTCAGAACTTGCTGTGTCTTTACAGGCCCTAGCATCTTTAAAACGGTTGTGCAAGGAACAAGTAGTCACAGTTAATCAAGCTGCTATTTATCTAAGTGCCTCAGATTGAAAGGCAAACGCAAATATTTTGATGCTATTGCTCCTCAGGCAAAAATCTGTCTAGTAAAAGCCCATTCCCAGCTCGTATGTAGACAGAAACCAGTGAAGAGACATTTGGTAGAGATTTTAAGCAGAGAAAAGCTTCTACGTGCCCCAGTTCCCAAGTTTTGTTTCCTTTTAATTTCAAAACAATATATACATTTGCATGCATGCTAATTTGAAAAGTCTCCGCTAAAAAAAACACAAACCACCAGTCATGGTTCTGCAATGTCTATTAGTTCGAAATCATTTTGTAAACAGCAGTAACATACAGGGTTGCTGAAATTTCATATCAATGGTTTAGTCAAGCTGTCATTCTCCAAACATGTGCTGACCAAACTGTTTTGGGATCAGACACAGGGAAGCTCAGACTGAGCTGAGGAAAAAAAATTCAAGCCACTCTTGAATTTACTGGGAGTAATTTGTTTTGGTTTTTGGGTTTTGTTTGTTTATTTTTTAAAAATATAAAAGACTTTTGGTAGCTTATTAAATGCATCAGTTTATTACATTAAATTTCATTCTGTTGCCTCTTAGGTTACTTTTCGATAAGGATGATAAAGCAATAGAAATACACCCTTGGATGAGAAAACCCTCTTGTCTTATAGCACCAACATCTTCTAAAAAAGTGAGTTCATCACTGTGGAGACAAATCCTGCTTTTTCCTGGGAATTAAGCACCTCCATGGTTCGAAAGCTGTCTGGCAAGTTTCACACCTAAGCAGAGGAACTGAGAACAGATTTTTTTTTTTTTTTTTTTTTTTCCTTTCTTTCCTGCTTTACAGAAAAAAACCCCCATCCTTATAGCCATTAGTCACACAGTTTGTCTCATTTATTTTCAGGCAAATTTGCCTTGTAAGGCCACCAGGAAGGTGGGGAAAACAGTGGTGTAAGTGGCATATGAGATATATTAAAAGTAATGAGTTGGTTTTCTGGGTGGGTTTTTTGGGTTGTTTTGGGGTTTTTTTTTGGTTGTTTTTTTTGTTTTTTTTTTTAAATATATGGGTGTTCCCTGACACTTGGTGAACTAATTTGCCTTTTATTGTATGGGGAGCCTGAATTGTTGTAATAGGGATGTAAGAAGGAAGGAAGCACACATTTGACTTTTGCTGTAAGGACTTGAATAAATGCTTGAATAGATCCTGGTTTTTAATCTTTCTTCAAGCTCTAAATGCTGGAAGGGGACCCATTGCACCACGGGATTTAAAGAGCACTGGAGGACTTGCCCCGCTCCCAGGTGAACAGCAGCCATGTGGGCCCTGGCAGCGTCTGTGCCTTAATGAAGCACCCAGGTCCCGTAACAAAAACTCTGCCTCGCAATTCTGCAAAATACCAGCTCTAACGGCACATGGGAAGGGCACAAGGAAAGGAGGAGAGAGGAGCAGCAGGGAAAGTCTTTTCTTTTGTACCTTAGCTTTACCACAACATCATCCTAGGACCAAAACTTTCTATTTGCTGGGGACACAAAAGCCACTGGCAAGCTCTTGCCTGCACCTCTGTTACTTGCTGTAAGCGAAAAAGCTCGCAGGTTATGGCCCTTGCTGCTGTGCTGTCTGCGAGTTGCAACTTCCATTTACAGCCCTGGGACGCAACCAACCTGAAAACATTTCAGAGACCTCACAGGACTGAACTCCCAGATTTTCTCAACTCTGAGTCAGTTAAGATCCTGCATCAGTGTTGTGCTCTATGTATCCCGATAGGCTGCAAAAGTCTGAAACGCTAAATTTCGTGTCCAGATCTAGATCAAATGCTTTGCAAAGCTGTAGTTATCTCTGACTCAAATGTGGACAGCAGGAGCACACAGCACTGCAGCCTGAGCATCAGTCCTAGCTACAGAAGTCCTAGGCCCATTAGAAATTATTCAGGCAGACAAATACTAGAAGTGCGATTGCAGTTTTAGACAGATGGGATATAATGGTCAAAGGGGAACAGATCCTTGCATGACTGAAACAATTTGGGGTCAAATTCTTTGGAAATGATGCGCTTTATGGTGTGCCAAACAATTCACTTCTACTTTGTCTTTATTTCGGTGCTGAACAAACCCAGCTCCTGTCGCATACTGGAGCAGCAGAGTATTTTTCTTGGAGCAGATTGGGAAATGGTGTAGGTTTTCTCAGATTCTGAAAACTCCAAGTTTCTGCAGTCAGAGGCCAAGACAACCCCACAGATAAACCCAGGTGCATGTTTTTATCAGCCACTTGACGGGTACAGCCCTCTCCCCCTGTGCTTTCCCCTGTGGGACTGAGGGGACACAGATGTGCAGCTCTGCAGCACGGGGGCTCAGCTCTCCCCCACGGCTGGGCTGGCCCTGCAAATGCAACACCTCGCATGTCCTTTGCTGTGCTGTCAGAAATCAATACCAAGCAATGCTGTGCCCGCAGCCTTGTGACGGAAAAATAATTAAAACAAACAAAAAAAATCAATAGTCTAACAGACCCTGGCCAGTGCCAGTCTGCTGGAGAACAGGGGTGGAGAGGAGAGCACGAGCACAGGGGAGCCGCAGTGCAAACTTTACGTTTTTGCAGTAAGCAGAGCAGCAGGCTGGCTCAGCACAAAGCCTTGCTTTGAGAAAGGCCAAACATTGACAAATCTTCGTAGCACCCACTGCTGGGGAAGCCATCACAGACCAGCACTGCTGAGGAGGAGCATGACAGAGCATTTTCCCAAAGAGAGATCCTGCACCTCTCAGCTGGCTGCAATAATGTCTACTTTACTGACAGGACTTCAGAAAGGCACCTAAGACAAATATTAAGATATAAAAATACCTAATAAAACAAAGCATTAGAGCTTAAATTGAATTGGGACTGTATTTTGGCTCCCTAACAAGAGCCGGTGCATGCCGGGACCGGTTTCATTGGTCAGGAAAGGTTAACACCCTAACAATTAAAATTTTTCCCATGCTGATATTTTCCATTTGTTCCTTAACAGTGGAAATAATCATAGTGACTTTATAGTGATTTTTCTTCTAGAGCATAGGAGCTAGAGGGCATGTGCCGTCCT
Source organism: Phoenicopterus ruber ruber (assembly GCA_009819775.1). Lineage (NCBI taxonomy): Eukaryota > Metazoa > Chordata > Aves > Phoenicopteriformes > Phoenicopteridae > Phoenicopterus > Phoenicopterus ruber. The sequence continues at coordinate 8,412,323 of CM020221.1, forward strand.
TCCTCAGAGGCATCGTGATGCTTTTGTCTGGAAAGGCAAGTGGCCCCTGGGGGCTGAACAGACCCAGATGGGCAGTAGCTGGGACCCCAGAGGCTCCTCTCTTGCCTGGTCAGCAAACCAGAGTTTCTCTTCACAGCCCTCATCTAAAGATGGGGTAAAGCTTTGCTCTTCCTGTGGTGAGAGAGCACAGCTCTACTGACGGCAGCGATCGACGTCTTCTTAAGGAGCTGCTGTATTTTCTCCTGTGTCCAAAGTCATCTGTTTATTTTGAAACAGTGACAAAGTCTCTGCTGCTCTCCAGACAACACCGTTGCCGTGTCAGTACAAAACATCCCCCCCTCTTCTGCCTCTGTCTGGCCACCCCTCCCTGCATCTGCCTGCCTGCGTGTGACGGGTGGGAGGAGAGCGATTTCCTTTCGCTAAATTATCCTTCTAAAAACTTACCTCAGTTGTTTCTGGACAAGCCTAAAATTGCATACCTCTTCCAGCCACATGTCTCTACTGTTTTCTGAGCTGCGGCTTCCTTTTCTGGTCTGTGAGCATAACCCCAGAGCACAACGCGCAGCTGGGACAGCGCGGGCAGCTCGACAGCAACCAGCTTTTTGGGCTGGTGAGAGTTTCTCTGGCCATTCCCCCAGTGTACACAAAAAGGATTGTTCTGAAGGTGAAGGTCAATGAAATGATATGCTACATGAACATTTTTTCCTTACGTTCCTAAAATCACTCCATATATTGGGGGGGGGAGCGCGTGGGGGGAGAACAAAACCACCAAAACCCAACCCCCCCCCCAAACCAAACCAAACTTTCACGAGAGAAATTTCAGTCCGTTACATTTCCAATGCTGAATTTGTGGGTATTTTACCAAGACAGAGATCAGTGCCCGAGAGAAGAAAGGCTGGCAGAGCTGCCAAGAACCGTGCGAAACTGCAAATGAGCAAACAAGATTACTGTTACATTTTTCAAATGTCACAGAGCTGGAAAATAGAGTATTTAAATGACTTAGAAAAAGGTAAAGTAATGGAGATTTCTATCTGAGCAAAGCCAACGTGAAAAATCCTCCTTAAGAGTCAGGTTATATTGTTTGCAGTCTCTTTTGGATATTATATCACAGGACATGCATTGTTTTATTCTTTATCACATTCCATACATCTATGTAAATGATAAAAGTGAACCAAAGCTAAAGCTCAAACAAAAAAATTACAGCAGTTGTACACATTTACTGGCCAGTGGGACAGGGCAAACTGAGCCCTTCCAGAACAAAACACATGAGCTGGGCCAGAGCACGGGGGCCGTGTATCAGACCACATTGGGCAACAACATGTCCCAAAGGCACATACTGCTGACGTGGGATTTACATACATCACTTACACACCACTCCCTAAATCACCCTCACTGGAAGGAGACAGCATTACTGTTACCCAGACTCTAGGCAGTAAATGGCAAAACACTTCATGTGCATCTCAATGGAGTTATTTTTCATAGCAAATATTTTTCATGTATTTCATCATAGCAAAAGAATGACTTCAAGGTTTTTTTAGGCATGGGCTGGCTTTCACATGCCAGGGTCCTGATGGCTGTCAGGTGCGGACAACCTAAGGTACTAGATTTGCGTGCAGACCTCCTCTCCTCTTCTCCGTGGTTAGCCTGTGTTTGTCCCACAGCTCTGCCCTCGTGGGAACAATCCCACCACTGCTGTCAGGCTCTTTTTGTAAAGCCTTTCCACACTGTGCAAGGATCCTTGTCCTAAAGAGAGAAGGGGTCTGTGATGGGAGGGCATTTTGGCTCCATACCTGCAAGCTTATAGCCATTGTTAGCAAAAAACTTTGCAGCCTCTCATTTGCACAGAAATCACCATAAGATACACCTGTGCACGCCTTAGCAGGTGGCCCTTCACCTCCCCTTCATCATCCTCTCCCCACAATAGTCTCACAAGGACTGTTCAAAACGCAATTTCCACATTGCAAGTGTTTCTCCAAGTTGCACACAGGTACCCAGGGACAACAGGATGCCGCTCTCCCGAGGGCACCCAGACCTAGAGAAAACACAGGGCAGTTGAGGCTAGACTTCAGCTGCCTTCCCCAGCGCAGCGCAGTCCATCCTCCCCTCGGCAATGGCAACAGAAGAGAGAAATTCAACACCGAGAAATGCTAAACCCCAGCCAAAACCAAAAGCCAACAGAGCAGGCGGCCAGCAGGGTCGTGTAAGTATGCGATACGTGACAGCATGCTGCGTTTTATTAAACAGCAAGCACCTCGCAACAGAAGAACAGTCTCCAAAATGTTAATTTTCCTGTAGTTGATTAACTGTCCAGCATCCAGACTCACATTACCTCCGAGGCTGAGCAAGCGTGGGAGGGAAACTGGCAACAACCACAGGGAGCGAATGCCAGTGTGCGATCGTGAAGTGCTCTCACACCACGTTTGGGATTATTGTATTCCTCAGGGAGACGCCGAATACTCCCCCCCAGTTTTTCACTTCTTTTTTGGTGGATGGGGATTAGGATGAGAGGAAGTCGGTGCCTGTTTGTTTTTCAGTTGGACGCTCCTGCCCTGATTCTTTCAGGCAGGCTGACAGATACAGACATACCGCCTACCCCCTAAACACTTGCATGCGAGGCTCTCAGGAGCCGCCTGGCTGCAAATACCTCTTTTCAATAGGAGTGATGCCTCTTCACAGCTGTCTTGCCCTGCATTTTAACACAGAAAGGCCCCTCTTGGACAACAGCATTGTTATTTTGTTGTTATTGTTCGATTGACTCTGCAAACAGGAAGGGGACTGAGCTGTCCCTGCCTCGCAGAGCATGTGGCTGCCACACACAAATGTCAGCCCATTTCCGAAGGCCAGCATGGAGCAACAGGAACGATCTTGTTCCCGTAAGTCAACAAACAATGTTTAGAAAGGTCTGTGCTGTGGGAGGATTTCCTAACGTAATACAAGTCATCAGAGTTAAAACACATGCCTACTCTGGTCAAATTAATAAAGCAACAAGGCTGTACAGGAAAACAGATACAGGAAAACAAGAACTTTCTCCTGATGACTTCATCCCACAGGGGTCAACAGCAAATCAAGGGCAGCATTGGTTGGGAAGGGGAAGCTCTGGAGATTTCTTGAAGAACTTGAAAGGCAACTTGTAGCGTTTAATAACAAAAACAAAATTTTTCTGCCAAAAAATAAAAAAAGAACATTTTCCCAGCATTGTACCATGAGACCATCACTCATGGGGAGAGTGTTGCAACCTGTATAACCAAGGAATGAGGCTGGCCTGAGCCACTGAAGAGATTGTTTTGCCCCTTTTTTACTGCGTGGACAACATAGGAACATGTGGACAATGTTGCCCCCCCTGCCCCGTGCCCCCTTCATCCATGTATTTTACTCAAACAATATTAGGGTAGATCAAGAAATGAAGGTAACACTTTTAAACATGGAAAAAAAAAACCCCAAACCCTAACCACAAACCCCCAAATCCCAAGAAGTCACGAGTTTGTCTGAAGATGACAGGTTAAGGTTGTGGCAGCAATGGAAATTTGCCCCTATCTGCAAAGCAAGCAGAGAGGAACGGACACCCCAGAAAGGGTCGGGCTGCCCCAGGCGGGCACCCAGGCTGCGTGCTCCTCACACGCACTCAGACAAAAAAAAAAGAAAGACATTTAGAAAATTAAATGGTGGACCTTTTTTCCATGTTCTCAACATAACTATCAAAATGAAAGCTGATCCTGTTGTGTGGAAGCCTCTGAGTAATCTACTGGAGCTCAAGAGGAAATCCTAGGGAATATTCACAGCTCTTGGCAGCTCGGTTCTGGACCGGACGGACCCTGACTTACCCCAACGCAGCCGTTCCCAGCTATGCCATTGTCTGCTTTGACCAAGCAGGGCTTTACAAAGTCACTTTTTTAGTACATACAGCTGAAGTACCTGTGCAGCACACTGCAGTCATAAAAGTTTTACCTCTCCTCTTCCCATTGCTTGGAGAGCACAAATATTTTTCTCACTTATTACTAGGAGGATCTTCCTCTCTGTAACTTCAGGACCTCTAAAGATGAATCACCAGCTAATCTCCCAATTTAAAACAAGACAAAAAGTAGCATGTTGTAGAAACCTGCATTAAAATCCCATATTCACAGATGCATGCAAAAAATGCCTTTCTAAGGTTTAAAAAAGAAAAGAAAAAACCCACACACGCTTATCATAATTCCTGCAATCAGCTTTTGCCAAGACACTTAATCTACCTTAAGCTTTTGTGCAAACAACAGGAGATGCACTAAATCTCCCATTTCCAGTACTACATTTGATTCAATATTAACCACTGAAAAAGAGTAGGGATAAATATACTCAGAACACCACCATCATCACCAACTCCCTGTGACTTCTCAAAAGACAGCTTCCCAAAAGCTGAAGTTATTTAGAATACAATACAACATTCACAGAAATAAAGCATTAGTCATTGCCTCCCTAACTTCATCTCAAGTCTTCTACCTGCCTTCCTGAAGTTACATAAATCATATGCTCAAATAAAAAATAGTGAAGTGGAACTTACTCCAATTACACAAACCGTATAAAATATGGAGTTATTTAGTACTGAAATGCCTAAACTACAAAAACACTTAACTTATTTTCTTTTCTTTGGTTAAAAAGTAAGAGTATTAGCCGAAGTGCGTCCATGTTGTTGACTGCAGAATTGAGAGGATGGAAGAAAGTTTAATAAGCACTAGGTAATTTTCCTCAGACTTCACTAGTTATAAGGCCTGTAAGCATGTGATGTTTTTATGTAATGTTGTAAAAACATGTTTTAAATTCTTTGCTATGTGTAGCTATATTGACCTAATGAAGTTGATCATTTCAGCCAGAATGATGCTGTTTTGTGAGGCTATCACCTGGCAAGTTTCCAGACTCTTATGAAATACAGCTGCTTCACGATTCCTAATGAGTCCAGACGGTGCCTCTAGGCACCTCAAAGCTCAGTAGCAGATTTTAAAATACAATTCATAGGTCACTGTCCTCAGACAAAGCTTCAGCTAGATACAAGTGTATTGTGCTAACAACCCACTGAGTGCAATTTTAACCTACTGTAGCCTTCCATGCAAAGGAAGAAAAATCTTTCACTGTAATGATTAATCAATGACACTCACAGGGAGGTTTCTTTTATTGCTTCTGACCTAAATTTGAGCTGCAACTGTCCTTGTGCTCCTCTTTGACACCACACACTCTTTAGCCTCTCATATACCAGTCTAACAACACAGTGGATGTGCACGTCTTCTCATTGCACCACACCACAGCAACCGTGAAGTCCCAGCACACTTCTCTACAGCTGTATTAGGCGATTCATGTCTGTTCAACATGCCAGCCCCACAGCTACCCGAAGAAATACTTTTTATTTCCGCAAGCTGATAGCAAAGGCTGGGAAGCAGAGAAGAAAATGCTGCAAATGTTTTCCCTTTAAATATGTTCATTATTCAGCAGTACAATCAATCAACAACTCTTTAAAACCCCTCAATTTTTATACTAATTTATTTGGGAGTTGTTAAATTTATGCTTCTTAGTTGTTAAGGATATCATAGAATGGTTTGGGTTGGAAAGGACCTTTAAAGATCATCTAGTCCAACCCTGCTGCAACAAGCAGGGACATCTTCAACTAGATCAGGATATTGTTTTAAAGCCCCTAAAAATAACCACCTACTCAACACAAGCCCCCAAAATGAAGATTTTCACATACTAATCTTACCACTGGAACTGCAGTTCCAAATATCAGTTCTACAGAGATTGCTTACAAAGAGATGGTAAAGTTTTATTATTTTGGATGGGTTAAATGAAAATAGGCTGCCAGAAAACATAATGGGGTAGATAATGCTTGATGTAAAAGAAGAACTAACCTAGAAGCTTTAATAAAATTCATTTTCTACTGGCTCTGAAAAATCAAAGTTGTAGCAGAAGAAAGGTGGGTTCATTTTCTAGCACAGTTAGACATTATTTTAAACACTTCTGATAGCAAGTGCAGATGACAGCAATTATCTGAATCATGCGCTCAGATATTTAAGTTTGATTTGTCCCAGAAACAACAGAAAGGTTTTCAAGTTTGTGAATGTTTTGCAGAGGTACACAAAATGCTGAAATGCCTTTCCCTGCGTGTGTGTGCATGTGCACGCACAGGTTGATGAAAGGCCGCAATTCTGGTATTTTGCCTTGGAAAAAGTCATAAGAAGTCAAAAGCAAGGAAAACCTCAAAACACCATTAGGAGTTTTGCTACATTTTTGCCATGCCTGTGGCATCCCCTTTCTTCGCATTTCTTACTCTTCCCTCAGCTCTGCCAACCCCGTCTCACCCGGCAAAGCCTGTCTTTTGAAGCACTGCACACTATAAAAGAAATGTCCTCCCTACTTGCCAATCTCTCCATCTGCTACCACAGCAGGGGTGTTGGGAAAGCTCTGCTTAGATGTCACGCTGCCTGTTGCCGGAGATTTTTGCCATCTGCTATTGCCTTTACTTCCATGCCTCACAAAAATATCAGTGACTCTGAATGGAAAGCAATTCCTTTATCAGATGTTTAAAAATATTGTTAATTTGAATCAAGACTGCTTTTTGATTGCTCTTATATTCACACAAACATAACAAATCAGCACAGATTAAGGACTAAACATGCAAGGTCAGATTTGTATGGCTATTAAATAACTAAATACATTCAACAGTCTACCCCAAACCTATTTCTTACAAATACATTTTTTTTAAACTGATTTGTATGACTTTTGACCTGCGAGAATAACGCATGATTCTCTCCCAAAGCCAAGCCCTAAATTCATCACACAACTTATTGCACTGGAATGCAATTTAAAACCACGCAGTATCATACACAGAAACACACTGTCTCTGCCTATTCAGCAGTGGAGGGGATCCTCCTCAAGGGGCTACTATTTGATTTAATGTAAGCATTTACATCCACACCTGACAAACCAAGCCCTGGATAAGGCTAGATATGCAATTCAAAGTATGCCTGGCTACAAAGAAGCATTTTAAAACAAGGAAAAACAAGCATTTAGAAACTAAAGCATGCTCTACAATCCTTCTGTGGGCCAAATACAGGCGTTGATTCTCAGCTACACAGCCAGACACTAAAGGCTTTTAGGACAACCCAGCACATGGACAACATATCACCTGCAGGGACAGCAGACCCAAGCCCCTGCTATGAAGCACATCATCATGCACGCAACAGACAGCAAAGAGAGGGAACACACTGCCCAAACACAGCTGTGCCACAGGCAGCTTTGCAATTGACTTGTTTCTTCTATAGGATTTTAAGAGAGGACTTACCTTTGTGGATACTCCCGGTGCACTGCTCCTCCTGCCTTGCCTTGCCTCACCTCTTTCTGCTTGCCAGGGCTAAAGCTCCTTGTTGCAGGGTAACTCAGGCAGGAGCTTCTGGCAATGAAGGCATCTGCTTCACACGCTGCTCGCAACCCCAAACAACAGTGCTGAGGAGCCCTGATGTGGCCAGCGCCTGGGGAAGGAAGGGCTCTGGGGGCAGCTCATCACCAGCAATGGCCCCCACCTGGACCCAGGGTCGCTCACCAGTAGCACCTCCAGGTGCACCTCATTGTGCATCACAACCAACGCTCCCAAATGGCTCCCCGCAGCTGGGCCATCCTTACCTTTGTGTGTTAAACCAGCACAACTGGCCTCCGCTCCCTGGCCTGCAGGTGCTGAGGCGAGGAGGAGAGGTGGCCACAGGCACCACCTCTCTTTGTTTGAAGGTGACACAGTGATCAGTGGCAGCATCTTCTGTGTCAGAGCTGGCCGGGGCTGCTCCCAAACGCGCTCTGGGGAGAGGGAGCTCGGACGGGCCAAGGAGGGATCTGGGGCAGCACGGGGTACCTGCGCCCTGGGGCAGCAGCAGGGCTGAGGAGCCTCTGTGAGGAGAGGTCAGGGCTGCCTCGGGTGGGACACAGCCGGTTCCAGCCAGTTCCGGCTGGTTCCAGCCGGTTCCGGTGGCGCCTCTGAGCCCCTCAGCCCCACAGGCGGCACCTCGGGGGGATGGAGGTGAGAGGCGGGAAAACGCTGCCCAGCCACCTGGAGCAGGGAGAGGCAGGGAGTGGGGAGCAAAGGAGGGAAGTTGAGGCAGGGAAAAGGGGTGGTGATGGGGTTAATTTGTCTTTGTTTTTCACCAACCAAACCTATTTTAATTGTCAAGAAATGAAATTAATTTTCCCCAAGCTGAGTCTGTTTCACTTGTGACAGTAATCAGTAAGGGATGTCCCTGTCCTTATCTCCACCCATGAGCTTTTTCACCTTATTTTCACCCCAGCCCTGCTGAGGTGGGGGAAGGGAGAGAGTGGCTGGGTTGGGCGCCTGGCATCTGGCCACAGCTGACCCACCACCGGGGCTCAGGGTGCCTCTTGGCCACGACACACCAATTACAGTAATAAAACCTGTACAGAGCAGTGTCCTGTGAGATACCCAGCTTGGGACTGTGACCTGGACAGGTTATTTGGAAGCACTGAAAAGGGCCAGTAGTGAGAGGGAAGGTAAATCAGCCGAGCAGGAGCTCCCCCGCGATGCTGGGGGGAGAGCTCCTCTGGTGCCCACACAAGTAAATAGCAAAAGCTGCGCTCGGAGCTGGCTGAACGTCTTCTGCAAAAACAGCTTCTGTTTCCACTTCTGTCTGCAGAGGCAGGTGCTCTGGGGCCCTAATCCTCATCGAGCCCCCCCGTGGCTGCTCCCCAGGCACTGCTCAGAGCAGCTGGCCCCTGCACCAGCCCTCACAGCATAGCAGGTGCAGCAGGCAGGGCAGCACTGGCACACAGGGGAGTGCAACCACCCAGTGCAGCAAAGCATCAGAAGTTTTCTAGATTTTGCCGCTATAAAAAGAGAAAATATGCTTTTCTTTCAGATTTGAAATAACGAAGGAAAATGAAAAAAAAACCCCAAACACAAAACCCACCAAAAGCAGGAGACTATGTTCCAGTTTTCAGTCAAGCTCAATGTTCAGAACAGTTGAGGGCTGGAAGAGAGCACAGTGAATCATCCAGGCTCCTCCTCCCCTCAAACAGGGATAAAGCACCCCTCTGCCACCGTCAGGCTAGAGTATTGCTGCTGTCTTAGGTACCGCCTGTGCTGCCGCAGTAATAACGAGTCCATGTCTGGTGCTCCCATTTCAGGAGGGATGCTGAAGAACTAAATGGCAGCCAATGGAAAGGGTGAATAGGTTACAGAGATCCAAAAACCTTTGGTAAAAGACATGTGGAACTCCATCTAGCTAACTCGCAGGGACAAAAATCAAAGCATGACTTGATAACAACCTAAGTATCTCCTTGTAGAAATGTGAGGTACGATTTAATTTAATTTATATGACAAATGTTAAGAAGTGGCTGGAAACAGATTCTGCCTTCATCTAGATTTAAAGTGAGGTTAGACTTTTTGCTTAAAAGGGAAAGTGCCCCTTCAAACCCCTGCTAAAGATTGGCAAATCATTGAAAATGAAGAGAGTGGGTTTTTTTATGGTTGTCGTTAATTGAAAACTTTCAAACACTTTCTCAGTAGAGGTATGAACCCACATTTATTAAAAATAGGCTCCGTACTTAATGATGAGGTATTAAAAACATTCATGAAACATTACTTCTCTCTCTTCAGAGCAGTGATCTGGTGATGTTTCTTCCAAGCAAATGCTCCCTTTGCCCATTTTCACTAGAGATAAAGCTCCTGAAAATGCACAGTGCACCACACAGTTGGTTTCCCCCTCTAATCATTAATAATTACCACTCCAGCTAGTAAGCAATGGCAAAGCAGATGTTTGCAATATTTTCTGTTCCTTCAAGACCTATTGCAGCAACTCTTCCCAAAGTCAAATATGGAGACTTTCATCCATAGTTTTCCTAATAGCTGTTCATGTTAATCTTTGGCCATCCAGCTCCTCACTTAGTTTATAACATGGCAATATTATATCTTGCAAGTAAGAAGAAAATTGTGCTGGGAAGAGTTCTTCGTTAGGATGTTACATAATGAAAGTTGTGAATGCTGCAAAAGGAAAATAAACCATTAAGCAAGCATTTGCCACTATTGGTTTCAGTTATGGGTCCCCATGGAGTAAAATTCACTTTTATGCAGGCTTGAGTAGCTGCCAGGAGATAGACCATAACATTTGTTTTGACAAATAACTACCTAACAGTGGGCAGTCCACTTCATTTAACAGGAATTGAAAGAACTCTACTTTCACAGAAGCAGCTTAGCAAGAGACAGCTTTTATGGGAAAAGGAAGACCTGAAAATTTATATTGTCTTAGAGTTCTGCATTTTGATGCTCGAGCATGAAACACGGGCAGAAATTGGTTCCCTTGGGTAGACAAATTCAGAGCCTGTTCATCATGGAGCACAAGCTTCTCATCTCGGAGTAGGTGAACGTGCAGCAGCTAGACATTTCTTACAACATATTACCAGGTCTAGAAGTCTGGAGAACTTGTTTTCAAAAAAATGTAGGCAAGATCACAGCATGCATGGAGGAAGGAAGTATTGCTCCACTGTGGATTTCTTTTCTGTGCTTAAACAGAGAATAACTTCACTAGATTCATGCAAAAGGAAAGGCTGACCTGGTGAAGAGTTAGAGGTCAAGCAAGAAAGCTTTCAAAATCTTTTTGATATTTCCGCACACCTCCCATGTTGAATAGCACATGAAAACACACCAGAATGTTTATCAGAAAATGTTTTCCTTCAGGAACCATAAAGAACTTCATTTGTCTCCTGCCAAATTTTGTGAGCTTGGAAAATCTTAATTAGATTAAAAAATGCTTTAAGATGAAACACTGAACTGTTATCTGGCTTTGGAAAGGGGGGTGGAAAGGACAGAGTCTTAGTGATTCTTTGTCATAACATTCTGGGTTTTTATGTATACACACAAATTCCGAAATGTCCATAAAGTTTCACTTAAACCCAAAACAGACCAAGGATACAAAGCCTCTCCAATATTCCATTTCTAGTATAGCCTGGCAAAGACAATGCATTTTCATATAGTATTTGATTTAACGCCCATTTTATCGCAGATGGTATAATCCCGAAAAACTGAACACTTAAAAGGGATTTGAAAAACAGAACCAGATGTAAAACATCTTGAAGCTTACAAATTCATCACATAACAATTAAGCAGAGAGAGGACTTGAAAATACTGGGTTTCAAAGTTTTCAGCAGACCAAAAGATCTGTTCAGTCCAGAGATTGTCTCGTACCTCCTGACACGTTTATACGGCAAGATGGACTAGGAACTAGATCATAAACGATTGTGGTTTTGGGGTTTCATTATCTTGTCTCTGCAGCAGCTCCAGGGCAGAGATTAACCATATATTAATATATAAGTGAAGAACCTGAATGCATTGGCCCCAGCAGAAATATTAGACAGATGGGAAGCAAGGAAGAAGTGTGCCACTGTACTCCAATAACTCATGTTAAAGAGGAAGTAGGTGGACATTAAAGAATCCTTCTGTCTATGAATAATTATGTATTTATTATTGGTTACAGAAAGTGCCCTGTGGAGTCACTTTGCATAATCACTTTTAAACTGTAAGAACATCATGCAAAAGAACAGACGCTCCTATGAATGTATAAAAAAAATGAACCAAACAAGTAACTGTTTCCTTTATTAATTCTTCATGAACAACCGCCCATCTGAAGAAATTATGACCTCATCTAAACTGGCCTTATAATCATAATGTACTGTTTCTGTTGTGCTTACAAATTTTGTTCCTTGCACTGGCCAATGATCACCATCAGCATCTGTGCCTTCACTGCCATCATTTTTAGAGTGCTGAAGTCCAACACAAAGAGCAAAGGAAACACAAGTCTGCCTGAAAATTTAAAATGCTTCAAAACTTCCAATAGTATTTGTCTGAAACTTGACGGCTCACCAGAAGAGAGCAGAAACTAGGGCCAAGTATGGGAGAGCCAAGATCTAGGAGAGGTGAGCAGACATCACCAGCAGCCAAGAAAGGCAGTAGTGCCAGAAGTGTTATTTCCAGTCTTCAGTCATGACTTTTAAATCCCTTAAAAAAAAAAAAAAATCCCTCAAAGCTCTCATCCACACTAGCAGTTCTGGATACTCTCCACATTAATCACTCCTAGGAAAAGCAGCGAACGTTGTGCTTGTGCAAGCAAAAAGCTCATGAAACTGCATGTAAAATTTAAAAATTAGCCCTTTCTAGCATTTAGAGTCCAAAAGTATAATGGAAAGAAAGCACTGAGTCAACAGTGGAGCATCTGCAACCACTTTCAGTGAAGATGGAAGATAAATCAGTGCTGGAGGCATGCTCAGGAGGAGCCTTCTTACGTGACAGATGCCTTCAGCATTCCAGCTCGCTGACTATTGTCACCATTTGGTGCAAGGAGAAACACTGCTGGGACAAAGACAATTTTAATAGAGCTGCGCTAAAATATCTCATGGCCCATAGGGATTAGTTAGCTAGTTGTCTCCCATCCAGTTTCCAAGCAAGATTCAAATCTGTCAGCAATTTAGCCTCACTTGCCATGTTACTTTGTACTGATTTCTAAATGCCTGACTACATAAAAAAAATATCTTTCAGTACCAAAAGAATCGGTGTTTTTAGTACTGAACTGTCATTGCTAAGCATCCAATGCTGCATTCAAGCTACTTCAGAGCAAGGATCTTTTTGGTACCACGCAACAGCAACTTCACACTGAGGTGAGCTTTGGCATGAAAATAGAGGCTTACTCTTGAGAAACCAAACCCTGTTGTGCTGCATGGTGGAAAGACCCCTGCTAGAAGAAAAGGCTGTATTTTGTTGTATCTGAACTTTAATTTTCTTTTGCTTTAAAAGAGATTCATTCTCATGTTCCATCTTCCTTTTCCTTCAGTACATTCACATGCAAGATCTACTGTCTACTGAAGGTCTCTTATGTTATTCTTCCCACCAAAATCCTACATCTTTTCCACTTCTCTTCTATATGGTTCATATATAGCATGAGACTGCATTTTCCATGGATGGTTTTAATTTTAGGAGCCATAGCCTAGTGCCACGTGCATTTCAGGCCTCTGCAAATCTTCTGTCCTTCATAGATGACAAACCGGGATTTTTATCACAGCAAAAAAGTGTACCAACATCCATGTCAATTAATGGTCCTAGGGTTATTACATTAGTGGCGACATTATTTCTTAAAACATTCATCACCCCATTGTTAGAAGTGACAAATTTTTACTTCATTATATAATTGGTTCTTTTTCTCATATTATGTTTTGCTTTTTCCATCTGTTAGTTTCCATGAAGTTGCAACATAGTTTTGGCACAAACTAGGTAATTTCCATCACAATGTATTCATCTTTCTTCATATTTTCGTCAAACATCTGGAATCGTTCTGCATTTCTCAGTAGAGCAAATATTGCCCAAATCGTACTCCTTAGAAGAGTGGAGAAACTTGACACTAGATGATGATTTGACTAGCGCATAAGGTTCTGCATCTTTGTCGTATCTTCATTTCCCAACATAATTCATATTTACTCTGATTCAATTCAATGTCAAAAGAAATTCATAGAATACTTCTTGTAATTACAGCTCAAGATATTCTAAAGAGTACTGGGAATAACAAAACAATACACTGTAAATATACTTACAAGTAATTCCAGGAATTTCATAAAGTATTTTCTGGACCATTTAAAAAAAACAAAACCAAAAAAACAACTTGAGAGTTTGCGACTATTTTTTCCTTCAAGGCTGAAAACTTGTTTTTTGATGAGAAGTTACGAGTTAATTGGTTTTGCTTTTCTTTATCGTTGTTTTGCTATAAACCTTATTACAGTAAGTGGTTTGTTAACATCTGAGTCTGTTCTTTAATAGCATACTTTCTTCAAAGTGAGAGGAGAAAATAATTTTAATTAACCATTAGCTCCTCCTAATAGCTATGTCAATATCCAAAATTGACAAATATGACTGTTCTACTACTTTGATTTATAGAATTGCTTTTCATGCAATTGCATGAAATTTGCATTTCATGAATCAAATCATGAAATCATGTAAAATATTAAAATTAGTAACACTAAGAAAATCTTCTGTATGTCTGTAGTACAGGAAACAGATAAAACCCAGGTTTTCCTTAATACAATGGCAAATCATCATCCGCAAAAAGCCTCTTGTAATTTCTGGATTTAGTTTTCAGATGTAGAAAATGCCCCAGATAGTATCTTAAGCCAAAAGAAAAATAAAGGTATTTTATACCAAAAGCACAAGTTTATTGTGTGCTTTTCAGGTTACAACATATTCCTCACTCACAACTACCCCTAATTCAAAATAAGAGCTCATTCATCTTTTAACCATTTCAAGCATTCTGCAAATACTTTCCCTAGCTGCCTACATGTCCTTACATTTGTCCACCTTCAGAGAAGCTGTCAAAAATATTGTAGACACCAATCATGCATATTGCAGAATTTTCTAGAAGTCCATTTGTTTTTCCATCTTCTCAAATCCTCAAGAACTTTGCGGCAACATCAAATAAAAGCCAAGCTTTTCTTTTGCTCAGATGTCTGTGACACAAAGCAAGCCGGTTCTTCAAGGATAAAAAGTAGCTCCAGCAGTGTCCTGACTTGTCTGGAATCAAATACTTCTTGGCTTACTTCACAGTACAAGCGCAAATTTCTGAATATCCTTGCCTACCACACCTTTCCTGACCCGCCTGCAACAGTACTCATACAACTTTTGTAACCATGTTTTCCAGGGCTTTAGAAAAATAAGTCTCCTCCACCAAGCGTTTGATTGGAGTGGGGTCAAACAGTAAGGACAGATGTCTCACTGTTAACCTTTACACAGCTTGGAGAATTCATCTGTTTTCTCTTGTGTATTGGCAACATTTCTTAGTAGACATCTTCCTCTTCAGGCTGGGAATCACCAGTTTTGCTCTTCTGACTGGTAGCAGAGAGGAGAAGCCTCTGGACAGTGAAGCCTCTTTGTTCAGGGAGCAATCCTGCTCCTGCTGTGCCACGCCAGCTGCTGGGAACACTCCTCACACCACAAGGAGAGCGGCCATCTAGCTCTGATGCTCCATCACCATTCTCTTTCCCATACCATCTTTACCACTACTGCTGACTGAAGCCACATGGTGGTCCATTAGAAACAACATTCCCAAATAATCGGTTCACAAAGGAAACTATCTTGTTTCAGACCTCTGTAGTTCACTATTGCTCAGGCATCAGAAATGCTGTGCAACTGGCAAGTCCACCTGCCTGTGCAATTTCCACGTAGTTTATGCCAATGCCTTGTGAGTCGGTACTCAGCACCATACCTTTCAGTTGTCCTCAGCAGAAGAGTTTGTTGATCTGTCCCCTTCCCAGACTTGTTCCCTCATCTGCAATTCTCAGTAGGCATTCAGAAAAGTAACTTACACATTTTTAAAAGGTCAGTGAGCCAGGAATACTGTAATTTAAGTGGAGACCTGTGCGTATAAAATAGTTAACAAAGAAAACACATTAGGCTGGAACAATGAAATGCCTGAATGCACTGAGTGAAGTAAGTAGTATTAAACTTGTATCACTACATGTCAAGCAAGCAGACAAGACTGATGTAACGTTATGTACATATTACCTCAGTGTGAAAGTTATGCCTCTCGCTAGATTCTGACTGGTTGCGGCGTGGCCAGCATCCCAAATAAAGAATCCCTATTGTTCCCCCCCCCTTCTACACTGGAAGTAATAGTAAAATGACCATCATGAAAGAGTACATACAACTGTCCTGCTAACCACACCAAAACGTATATAGTCATTAGAGTGGGAAGAATAAAACTCATGTAAGCCAAATCATTAAAACCTGCTACAAATTGAACCTGAGATAATGTAACTTCTTTCATATTAATTGTTAAGGAGAGTTATCTCAAAAAAGCACTCTCATATAAAAGCCAAACGCACTGTATGCGATATAAAAAGAATAGTAAAACACACGGAGTATTAGCATGTGAAAGAAACATGTTGCAATTATGTCAAATACTGCTTTTTATATTTTATTAACAAGCAAGCATCCCTGGAACTGGGTCTATATAAAAAATACTTCATTAACCAATCAGAATACAAGGGAGTTATATAAATTTATTTTATGCAACATTGATTAGTTTTGAAAATTCCCATTTTTAATGTTTTAATTTCATCTTTATTTAAAAAAAAAAAAAAATCACTAAAAGGACACAACCCACAAAAATACAATCTGTATCTGCTCTATATTTACAGATAACTGGTCACTATTAAGGCACAGATTTAAAACTAACATTTTTATGTAGCAAGTCAAATATTTGTGCATAATATAACACTAACAATACGGTACACTGTACTGTCATATTCCCTTTGTGGAATCAAAATAAGTGAGAAATTTTTTTCTTCCAGTGTGTTCTTTTTTGTGTGAAGCCCTATTGGAAAACAATGTTGTTAACGGGAAATTCTTCACTTTGGTGTAGATGATATAAGCACTGCTCAGCAAAAGACCACATCAACTTAATACTGTAATAAAATGAGTTTCTGAGTATAGTACTGTCTAGATACATAGTATGTACTTACGAAAGACTAAATATCTAAGAGTGTAAAGGTTCTTTGATGCTTTTAAGTTTAGGCAAAATAAGGGTTTGCAGAAAATTCTGTACAAAGTGTTGCTGAATATTTATTTCATTAAAAATATTTTATGAAATTAACATGACTGAATACAATTTGATTTGCAAACACTGGTCTTGCAAATGCAAACATTTAAATGACAGCTTATCTGTAAGCACGTAAGTAGTCCATGTGAATAGAACTATCGACATGCTCAGAAGTAAGCACAAGTGTAAATAGTTTTAGAATTAGAAGTTGTGGCTCCCATGAGGGTTTCCACAAAGTTGCTTTTGCCCATGTAACTCACATACACACAAATAGCTCATAGATACGTGGATATTGGCTTTTGGCATTCGAGCACAGTAACTTTGATGTGAACAACTGCGTGCGTACAAGATGCAGTTTTATCCATTCAGATCTGTAGTACAGTTTTAAAGGAAGCTAACTGCTACTTGATCTACAGGGGAAGTCACCCAGCTATACACCATTAAGTAGATATGGCTGAAACAAGTACTGAGCAGTTATTTTCTGCTAAGCGCAACAAGACGTTGTATTATTGCTTGATCATCTATGCCCTCAAGTAATAGTTTCTTTAAATTCCCTTTGTGTGTGCAAATTTCTCTATATATCATTTTGTATTCTCACCTTAAAAGAAAGAATTATCCATGGAAAGTGTCAAAACTATTTCTCACCCATTTTTCCATAAAAACCAACTACTGTAAATGTTATTCTAATGCCTTCTGTTAAGAGCACTTGACAGTGGTTTATGTCCATCTCAAAAGGCTTGTACACTGAACATAAATAATACATTACAGTAGAGGTAATTCACAATATTTCTTATGGGAATGCTTTTCAACAAATTAAATGTTTGGAAACTTCATATTGCATTGCAGAAAGAGGCACTTTATGAATTCCTTCATTATTTCAGAACCCTTCATAAACCCATAACAAGACAGCCGTAAAGACAGAGGAATAATATTGCCAAATTATTTGGACTTTCACAGTATAAGAATGCAATAATTAGCTCTAGCCACTTACAATATGGACTCTTTCTGTTGAACATAACTTGTTTCAGAAATAGTTCATCTCCAGAGTTTTAAACACTTCTGCAGCTGACAATTACAAATCTAGGTTGAACAAAACAGATGCTATTACACCTATTTTATGTAGGTTGCTTAATTGCTGCATGCATAGTCATGTAAGTAATATGCGTCATTTATTAAATGGCAACAGTGCTGTCTTGTCAAATTAGATTAGTTGTCTGTTTTATCAAACTGACAGCCCAGAGCTCTAGTTTGATGAATGCCTTTCATTCTCTACCATAAATCTGCAGTAGATCAGTTTAATCTGTTACGTATTGTAGGTGTATAGAATCTAAAAATAAAAGTCTGATATAAATAAGTGTCCTTTAGTGGCAGGGTACTAAAAATAGCCCTTTGCTTTGAGACAACCATTAAAAACAGTTTTAGCATAACAGGCAGTTAAATATGATGACTGCAAAGGGTTAATATTGCAAGGTCCATTTTGGTCTTTCATCGCATCTGTTACAGTGAGTAAGTATTGTTGCAAGCAGCATTAGACTGCTTCATAAGAGCATAATAGGACTGGTCCGCTACCAAGCGGCTTGATTTTGGAACAATCTGTTCAGATAACTACGGGGGAGATAGAGAGAGGGAAAAATCTGCATAAGAACCAGTTTCTAGTACCATTATAGTGAGATGTGACTTAATGCAGGAACACCTGAAAAAAATTTGATTAGTGCCAATATAAAAATTGATATGGAAATGAAAGAGAGAAATAAATTTCCACAGGACAAGAAATCAGAACATGTAAAGTGCAGAAAGACCTCAATAATTATTTTAAGCAGTACCAGAAAAATCCATCTGGATAAAACCAAAATCTATGCTCTCTGGCATCCCAGCTCTTCATTCTTCCTTCATTCAACAAAGTAAAAATTCAGTGCATACATTATAGTTATAGGTAATAAAATACTAAACAAAGAACCCTATGTTGTTATTATTGCAAATTCTGTCCAATCTACACAAGTAAAACGTAACCCACATTTGGTGTTTTGAAAGACAACAGACAAAATGTGTTTTCTCTTTTTTTTGGCACAGTATTGTGCAGACAAAATGCTTTGGTCCTTGACACCCAAACTCCCAAAGTGCAGAGGGTGGTGTGCAGTGAAGGCTGTCCACAGGATTGCCATGTCCGTCTTTACAGCTGACCTTCTGAGCCACAACTTACTGCTACCAGCGACCGCTGACACTAGCAATGTCCGAATGATACTGACGCGGCAGTCTTCCACTAGCTCCACCTTCCAGGAATGAGGCACGTATGTTTGATGGGTCAAAGAGCTTTCTTCGGTTTTTATTCAATTCTATAAAGGTCACACACACAATAAAAATCTCTCACCAGAAATTAATTTTAATATTTGGATCTAAACAAAAAGCAAAACTTCTGTTTAAACAAGTAGAATATTTTAGACAGAACAGTATGAACTGAAAAGGTCTGTGAGGTACTCGTTCAATTTAACTGCTCAACAGGATAGCAGGACTGCCAGGTTAAGACTCCGAGAGACTGCTTGGGATGCAAGCATCTATTTGGTGCAGTTCTCCATTGGCACTGATACAGTGTGCAGTAGATAATATTTTGCAATATTGATTTAGATCAAATTGACATAGCTGAAACACTTTAAAAAGGTTCTGTTATAACACTCAAAGGCTGTAATCTTCCTGAAGGTACCCGCACACAGAATGCACGGCTAAAGCACAACCATGCAATGTAAAGTGAGATGATATAAAAGCTTATTACCATCTTGATCATTTCTCAATGCACAATTCTTTAAACACGACACTGAAGCAATATTTTAATAAGGACTTTTAGAAAAATCAGATGCTCGCCTCTCATTCAAACATGCACCCTAAGCTTGTATTAGCAATTGCTTATCCAAAATGTTTTTCCTTTCCCCACTTTTCTATTCTTGTAAACAAACTCCATGATAGATACAAATCACTGAAAGATTACATAGATTTTCATGACTGCTACTGAACTAAGTATATTGCATTTTCACCCTCTTTATGCCACCATTTTAAATTCATAAAAAACATTCACTAACTGCATCCGTAGAAGAGATACAATCGGGAGAAAAATGATCTAGTGTTACAATGAATCACCTGAAGAAAACGCTTCATCTGATTCATCTGATACAGATTCACTGCCTAGACAATGACGACAGAGCACTCCTATGTAATATGAAATCTCATGCTATTTATTACAATTAAGAAAAAATACCTAGTTAGGCATTACGTACTACAACACAGTGTAAGAAATTAGATTTGGCTTTCATCTTTCCGCATGTAGGGTGCAAGACAACCTTTTAACTGAAGTGGGTTGGAAAAGTTCCAAGTAAGAGTTAGGTGTTTCTTTTCAAACCTATACATATTGCAGAAATAACCAGCCTTGGGGGAAAAAAACCGAACCCAAACAAAAAACCAAAGCCCCTCCCAAACCAGGCAGTTTTTCCCAGCAGGGTGATTGCTCTGCTAATCAGTAAAGCAAAGCTTGAAAATGCCAGTTCTGACCGGTACGTAGTGCCGTTCAGACTTTGCAGAGCCTGTAATCCCAGAGCTTCTAGGACTCGCAGTTTTGGGGCATAAAATAAAGTTCACAATCTGCTGTGAAACAAACTTTCTACCAAGCTCCAACTTTATGGGGGATACAGGACTATGCAACTGAAGTCTTACTCAGTAACGTGAAAGCTCTATAAAACCTAGTTTATGTACCTTCTGATGAGGGGCAAGCCAATATGATCTCTGTGCACTAGATTCTTAGCTTTCAGTCTTTCCAAGATCCTTTGTCAACTATAAACACACAACTCAAAGTGAGAAGACAAACAATACTTAAAATCTACGAATGATAACCTGGGTTACTTACCTGAGATTGCAAGCAGCATTTTTCTTCTGGCACCAAAAGTGGTAATTCCTAACTCTTTCAAATCCTGATCAGTAAGAGTAAGGAATGTCTGCAGATCAATCTAGAGTAAAAAGAAATAAGAAAATTATGCAAAACAAGTCTCTCACCAAAACTATTAAGCCACAAATGTGGTTCAGAGTAGCTTCACAATTTTTTTTTCCTACTGCATTTTACAGTTAACTCTGCCAATCTATTCTTTGCATGTAAACAGCAACCACTGCTTTCCAATGGCTTCTTCACACAGTTACTTGATTTACTACTCTCTATTTGACAGATAAAGAGAAACTAAAAAGCGAGCACTTTTAGAAAAGCATAAAAGATCAATTAATCTTATTTATTTGAGACTCTTGAGATGTTGAGTACTTACCACAATTGCTACAATGTACTTGGGAATAGCCAGGTATACATGTCTGCATATATGGTAGGTGCTTCAGAGTATAGTAGGTTAGCAGAGGATGATTGCTTAACTACTGGTGACGCATTTGAGTTAAAGCACCGAGTATTTCATAGCATTCCAAGTGTGTGCAACCATGTATGTTTGTGGATTTTGTGCTCCCAATACAATTCACAGAAATGTAGTGGAAAATTGTTTAGTTTTAACTCTGGCCAAACCACTTGGCTCACCACACTTAATCAGCAGCTCTTGAGGTAAGAAAAAACCAAACAAACCAAAACCCCACCTGTCACACAAAAGCCACCTTTAGTGTTAGAAACCAAACACAGCCATCTCTCCTTTTTAGGCATAGCGAGTGGCTGAGATAATAGGAAAAGATTACTGACAGCATAATATGGGTATTATGGAACATGCAGAGGAGTACAGAGGAGATAAACCTGAGGAACTGTACACAGAATTAACTGAGGCACAGCTGGATTTATTCACTCAGATTGAGGATTGGCCTTGCCACTTTCACACTGGTTGCAGGCAAACCCATGCTGGTGTCTATCCCACACCTGCCCGTGCTTTGCAATCCAGAAAGAGTTCATTAGCTCAGCTGCAGCCAGTTCCTAAGCACTTTTGTGGAGTACTGCACAGGAATAAAAATTCCCCCTCAGCCCTTAAGCAGCATGAGGGAGACAAGAAACACTGGCAGGAAACGCACCAGATCAAGCTGCCTCCAGGCTGAGATGGCAGCAATACACTTCAGTGGACTCACGACGATTGTGAGTGCATATACATGAGTGACTTAGTGCACAGGAGAAGGCACAAATTTGCCCCGTGTCTACCCTTTGAAGTGCATACTACACTATTCCCTGCGCCCCTGGTGTGCGCAGTTTTCCTCTCATGGAAGCAAATCTGAAGCTAAATATTGGCACACCAGAGCAACTTGTGCAACATGGATGGAAGGTCCTCTTGAAGTTTGTTCTTCATGAACACATGCATGGTTCTCTTAATGACATGGCAATCTGTGCAAAAACCCACTTTGTGTGGTCTATTAGGAGAAAACAGGCAGGTGCAAATCCGAGAACAGCAACTGGTGCAGATCTCACTGCTGACAAAGATGCAAAGCAGACATGTGGGTCCGGAACACAGGAAGGTGCCAAATCCGACTGTGGTTCTTCCCCTGTACCACATGAGGTACTGACAGAACCGACATGGACATCTGTTTTGCTCCTTAGTACACGCAATTCCAGTGGTGACATTACAGCTTCCCACATAGAACTACAGTGCTTTCAGGACAGGGTCAGGGCTATGTGTCTAAGCGAGTCAGTCTTGCAGCTGGGCTCACTGTACTTTTGTGACACAGTTAAACCTGTCACCAGAATACACTATCTGCAGATAACCAAGTTGAGTCTATCTGTATCGTGTTCTATAGATATGAAATACTACCACTTCGACTAAACTGAGATTAGTTGGCATGGAGGTGGAAGGCTCACGCAGATGACTAACCATATCTCCCTGTTGGGAGCGGATCAAAAGGAAGTCAACTGGCACAGAGGGGAAGAGGCAAGGGATGAATATATGTGACTCCAGCATTGGCCGAGACAAGATGTTACTATTGAATGCAGACTGGGTTTCCATAACCTATACGTGAAGCTGACTGAAACCTATTAAATTCTAGTTAGCATCCTAGTTTATAAGTAGGAGCCAAGGTTTAAACTTTCTTGAATGGAAAAAAAAACACCAAACCAAACTGAATTCTAAGTATAAATCAAAGGCGCAGGACAAAATAGCACTCATGTCCAGGCTAGCTATCCGGAAATTGAAAGACGTATGATACAGCTTTGAAAGAAGAGCTCATGAAAATCCTGTCACAAAGCGTGACTTCTTAGCGGCTTTGGTCGAGAGACAGAACAACTACTGCTGGAAAACACGTTACAAACACAAAGGTGTCTTTCAAAGGAATACTAACCTCTTGCTGTTGGAATACGTCTGTGTATTTGCCCAAACCAAGTTTGCTGAACAGCTCAGGCAGATCAGATCCCTTAAACAAACTGTTCAGGTTACAGCCATTGCTTCCTGTCAGCGAGGAAATGCAGTCCATGTAATTACTGCTACTGAGATAGTGTTCAGCTGAAAAGGGAAGAAGTGCACTTTTTTAGTCACATCACAGAAGTGCACAATTTTCTGTCACATCAACATTGTATTCAATTAAACCATTAAATTAACAAAATATTTAAATCTTTATTATTCAGCAAAATAAGCCTCTCGGTGGTCTGAGAGAATGAACAGCATAAAGCAATTTTCTTGTTAATTAAATTCCAGTGTTTGTTTTCTATAGAAAGATATCTGGGTAAATCTTTTAAGCAATAAAATCACATTATGTGAACTGTCACATCGATACAAGTCAGGAACTCATACAGGGAAAGAGCTGCAAGGCCTTGTTGCTTTCCCTCCTCTTAAGCCCTCTCCTCTTTTCTCCAGTTCTCCATTTTGGAAAACACCATTGCACACAAAGGCAACCAGCCCTTTTTGGTCTGGATGAGGAGAAAACCATGCTGGAGCAATTCCTGGTAAAGGAACTACATAGCAGACACATGATTTGGCCATTATTTTAGTACAATACAGACAAAAAAATAAATGCAATATTATAAAAGACTAAAAACTAGAAATACGCTCCCTATACAATTTTACATTACATTCCTAAAAGGTGCAGCTTTAAAAAAAGTTTCCAGGTTCTTAAAAAACCCAAGAAAACTGATTTAGCAGTACAATCCGTTTCCTCTGTGTGTGCATACTGATAGTATGTAATCACGAAGTTCATAATTATTTTTCCTCATGCTGCGTAAGAAAAGGATAGCTCCCAGGGAGTGCATCAGGCATTTGTGTAAATGAGGCCGCTGTCAGTGCCCTCTCCCTTATTACAGATACAGGAAAGAATAACAGTGAATGCCTAAGAGGCTTGCAAGGATACTTTCCCAGGTGAGTAAAATTAAGATTGCCCCAGAGACTTCTGCTTTGGCCTCCCCTATAGAATGCCAATAGGATGTGAAAACCGGCATTTTCCACAACTGGCTATGCTACATTTCTTATTTTCTGGGCACAAACTAGTTAGAAGCATTTGGGATCAGATTTACACAGTTTGGAGAATTTCCATCAACCTCAGCCCCATTTTGGAACAGAATTTTAAAATACAGTAAACCATTCAGTGTTGAAAACGTGAACATTAAGTTTGACAAATGAAGCAATAACGAAGCTCATTTTTTTAAACTTTAAAAGGTGGTACCTCAATTTCTTCACTATTAGAGTAAGATAATACTAAAAATATCCAAACAGAAATTCATGATCCTACACTCAGGGCAGGTGATGCAAGGTCATGTATTGAAAACTGAATATTCAGAAATACTTCTTACTGGTGCAGTCAGGAAGCATTATCTTAAAAGCAAAGAAGAAATTCAACACTACTATGCATTTGTGTCAATGAAGACTTAATTTTAGTACTCTGGCACGTATACATTAAGGTAAAAACATCTGTCCAGCCATCTCATAGCTATTTCTTTCATCCCTCCTCCACACATTTCATTCTCTGGGAAAGCTACAGCTGCTATAGAACACTTTCCCTCACCGTCAATGTACTGACATTTCTAATTTTCTTCTAATGCATATGTAAATAAATGTTTAGTCCTTACTTATCTTGATTAACCTAGAGCTTCCATTTTTGTCCAATTAACTTGGAAACATCAATGTCTTGATTTCAAAGATAAACTTTTCATCTCTTTTGTTCTGTGAGTACTTAGAATATGGTATGCAGCCATTCACAGACGAACTAATGTGCTTTTTAAAATCATGAATAATTACAAGTATACCAACAATGAATATTTACTCTAATTGAAGCTATCCTATCTTAGGATGTACAACTTTTACTATCTGTGTACTTTGCAGTTAATCTGGGATTTAGGTTTTATTCACCTTTAAGAAAAATGCAACAAAAAAGTAAACACAGTCACAGTAGTTATTTCCCCATAATGAAGTTAGTTAGCATGCACCAATATTCTCTACTTCCATTTTTTACTCTTTCTGAAAGTCCTATATTAAGTTATTAAAAAATGAAATTAAGTTTCAAAGAGTTCAACTGAAGTAAAATTTTAATTTGTAAGTTTTTAACGTTGTTTGAAAAGTAATTACAAAATTTACAGCCTGTATCCACTGAAACCAGTGTTTAAAATCATGTGTGAGGCCATGACAAACATATGGACAGTCTTATCACCATAAAGAAAATCATGCTTTAAAATTCAATATCAGCACAGATTATGACTTCTCCACCAGCGAGCAAATAGCCCAATAAAGACCTGGCTGTTGTTACATGGATAATAGAGCAAAACGATGGTAGTCTAGAAATAAGCTTTTATATAGGTCTGTTTTCAGTACACCTTGAAAAATCCCTTCCAAGACAGCAAAGAGCTTTCAGTAAGAATATCTTGCATTTAAAAAATTTCCTTAAAAGTTTTCCTTTTGGACCATTATTTGTATATCATGTCATACAATCTTGCATGTGCTTTCACTTTTCAATTTTTAAGAAAAGTTTACTTTACAGGTGCTGGTAATTTAAGTGTCTAGTGATGCCAGGAAACATTTATACTAAAATAAATATTCATTGATATCAATATGATTTTTATTTTTTAAAAAAAACCCCAGATCTTAAGAAATTATTAACCTGATTTATTTTGTTTCCGTTTGGGGCTGCCAATTGAGGAGACAAATTCATTATGAGCCGTGGGTCCAAGCCCATTATGGTCTCTCCAGTTATCAGATTCACTGCCACTTCCCAGGTGCTCCCGACTGTTGGACCGTGAGAGAGACATCGATGAACCCTGCAAATCACAAAAAGAAAGTTTGGGCAGAAAACAGAAGTTTCATTGTGACTCAGATGTTTTCTTTGAAGCAGCTCAGTTAAAAAAACCCAACTTTTAATGCTTGTAAACGTTCTTTTGGCAGTTGATCAATATTCAAATAATTGCAAACCGGACACGAAACCAGCAGGTCTGCTTAAAACATACGTAGTTTGCAGATTTTACACAAGAGTTATTTTGAAGCATGGTCTTTAAATAAATTGCTCAATATGTCCAAGTTTGTTTCCAAACATTCAATGGTATCAAATTCCCACACAAATCCTAGACAAAGCAATCTATCGACTATATCCCTTCATGGGAAAGAGACCATAACAGAACGTCTATCTGAAGATAAGCGGATCAAGTACACCATACTTGACAACAATATCATATACAACAACAACAATTCTGCAATGGTTTGTCAATTTGTAGAATTTTTTTTTTTTAAATAGATTTTCATATTCCTGTAAAGTACTAATTATCAACTCTCATCATGGTGGGTCAGAATGTTCCAAAATAAGGCAACAGTGTTCCCTGAAAGCAGCAGTTAACTATGGAATTGGGTGGAGATGTACCCCAAAAAAAGATGGACATTATTGATAACACACACTTACATGAACTAGAAATTGTGGAACTAAATGAACAATTTAATTCTATACGCTCGCATCAAATTCCAATTGAAAAGCATAACTTAGCAGGCAGCAATCTTTTCTACTATTCAGGAAAATTGACGCCACTGAAGAAAAAAGGCAAACGCTCCTTGTCATTGGCAAAATCGGTAGGGTGTGAACTATGGTTAGTATGACTCAAGAAATGAAGAAAGGCAGGAATTGACTTCAAGTCTTACAGAAGAGCAAGAAGAGACGGCCCTCTACATCATGTTAAATCATAGTGATGGCTACGAGTTGTGAAGTAAAAAAAGATGTCATCCAATGTTTCTGGAAAACTGAATGCACAGTAAAATATCACAGTGAAGGTGAAATATGTTTGGTGAGCTTATTTTACAAATTAACTTCCCAGACATTAGACTAACAGCAATACTACGTCTGTTCAAAGACTTCAGCACGACTCAAACACACGTGTGTAGGGAGGAACTGTGGCGGGACTGCCTCTGATACTAATGATGTTGAAGACTGCTAAATAGAAGGAGGATACAAGGAATTCAAGATTTTTAGCTTCCCCAGATGTGTCCACAACAGCTCATATCAAACAACGGAAACAGGAGTCTTAACACGCTATCATTTCACTGGAGAGAGCTACGCCTGTGGTTTGCACATGGGCAGACTCCGAGTGACTAAGATACAGTGTTCTTGGTTAGAACGACATGCCTGCTTAGAGATTTTTAGCAGTGCATCATGGTCTGGGAGAAAATCCCACCGTAGCTCAATCAGTATAGAAAAGTATGTAAAAAAAGAAAAAACCACCACAGATTCTAGTTGTAGCTTTTTCTCTCCCCCTAGTTACTACTGCAAGCTCAGTATGTGTATCCAAACCTATTGCCTGTAGTTGAATGACACAAGAAGTTCACACATCAAGCGGGGAACACAAAGGCACGTTTTTACCATGGTTGAGTATTTCTTTTGCATTAAAAGATAGGTGTATATCCTAGAGAAAAGCTGTATGAAGTCCCAGTCCTGAAGAAACATACCATTTACATTTTATGTAAGTAGGACAGAAATAAAGAGAGAAGTGTCTCTATGGAAGTTGGGAAAGATTACAGCAAGGAAACACACTAAAAAGCAACTTCAGAATGCCTTTGAAAAGAAAGGAACATAAATTCCCTGCAAGATTCCCATGGTAGGACTCTGAAGAGACTTGCTGGACTCTATGGCTGCCTTCTCCCTGGGAAATTTCTGGGCCCCCTGAATAGTGCAAATAGAGCAAGCTCTTCCAGTTCTACAGCTTTGTCCACAGAAGATCAAGTGAGCTGCAGCTACTTCTTGTTCTAACATTCTGCTCCACCATGCAGTGATTCACCTTACATAGTTTATCTGTTATATACACATTGTTTTAATTAGGTTACAAAATTTCTACCACTTATCTACAACTATTGAGACATTTGGTCCAATAAGCTGTTTTAAGTTTCTTTAAACAAATATATTTTCAGGAGTAGACTTCCATAAAGCTAGAGTAAGACTTTTAAAGTGGATATAATTTTGTGTGTTGGGCTGAATGTATTCCATATGCTTTAATATTTACCCAAGAAACATTTTTTCACAATAAAAAAATATTTAGACCCCTAAGAGGAAAGCTAAAAATCTTATCTGCAAGACTTCTTTTTACAAAAGTTAAAGACATTTCTCAAGTGAAACAACCGTATCATTCACCAGAAAAGTTTCCATTACAGTATAGTTTTTTATACCTCATACGTAGTTGTCATAGATGGCTTGTACGATACATGATTTGCTCTTCTTAGTTCCTTGATAGTTTCTGCAGGCATAGATTTAGAGAACCCCAAACCACTCCAAGTATTTGTTGGAGTTCTCACTTCCGTTACAACTGGCTTCTTTAACATAGCTGAAAAAAATACAGAGACAAATTAGAAAACCTCAACCTCAGTAAAGGTACTGAGATGACAACCCTGAAAGTCACGTATGCTAACAGATTTCAACCCACCAAATGGTAAATTCTAAACACCTCCACTTGCTGCACAGCTTGAATCCTATCCTTCCTTAAGGCAATTTACTATGTCAGAAGACAGTTAAACCCTATAGGGCTGCAAGGAAGCCAAAAGAATCAGATCTGTTTCAAACAGAAGGGTTTCTGGTTTTCTTTTGGTGTGGGAGTATTCGGTTTATTTTTAACAGGGTCAAAGATGTATCAATTTTGTAACTTAATTTATCCCTGAAATAAGGAGCAACTCTGCCAATACGACAAACATCTTAAAGTTTAATTTGCATCCAAACAAAATCAAGTATTACAACTATGAGGTCTATGAAAACAACATGGATCATTTGCATATGGATATACTCACACAGAGAGCATCCCATCTGCAAGTTGGTATACTGTATTTTATACTATGTTGATATGAAGAAATTTTTGGAATATGAAAAGTAATATGCAGATGTTTCACTACCAGCTTTAGATTTGATTAAAAATCAAATTACAAAACAAAACTTCAGAAAATTCTTTCAGCCGTGTACTAACAAACCTTTCAGAAGTCACTGTTGATCCACATACCTTTGGTTGCTAGTAGCTTCTTCTGTTCATAGTCAAATGCCTAAAAATTAAACATGCAGAAGATAGCTTAATTGCCATTCTAACTAAATGTCATTCCAATACTCAGCTGTTTGTAAAAACAAAGGTTTTGAAAGTGGCCAGTGAATACACCTAGGAGAAACCTGAAGTACTGCACAGTAATTTGACAGTAGCCCAATTAGAGCCTTAGTAACTGAAGCGTTCACTCAAACATAGATAACAAAGATTTTAAACAACTATCCGATATCTGAGTGAGGCTGCAGCAGTATTTACAAACTGTTTAGGCAGAATTTTTCTTTACTTTTTTTAATAAGAGTTTTTTTAATAAGACTTTTCCAAGCATAGTTTCTCTTCCTTCATCATCTGTTCTTAGCATTTCAAACATTCCTCAACAGTACAAAAAAGATAATATATATCTTAAACAGCAAATCTAGGCACTACAGTTACTTTTAATAATCTTTCAAGTTTAGTTCTTCTCCATGCACTCATCTTCTGAAAGGAAAAGAACCTAAGTTTTGAGAGAATTAAAAAAACCCCTTGTATTTGCCCTACCTATGACAATGGAAGATCTAAAGTTTAAATAGCCCTGGTTAAATAAGTTACACTTCTTTGAATTACGGATTAGCAAGTCTAAACACACACAAAACTAAAGAAATGTAGTATTTAGCCTGAAGCATTAAATTCAGTGCTTGAAATAGCTAGATGATTAACTAAGGAAAAGGGCTACAAAACACCAACCTTAATCTTGTTCCACTACTCCATGCAGTCTAGTTATGCCCACGCTGATAGATCCCTGCTGAACACTACTCTGTTACTACTGCTTGACAAACAAAGGGGTGTCTCACTTTGGGAATATTAGCAACAGGGAAGTAGTTTATAATATAGTAGTAGGCTGTAGTTAACCAAGTAGGAACAGTACAAGAAAAAAAGGAGTATATGTACAGATCCATATCTGTAAAGCAAGACCAGAGTAGTTACTCCAGTAAATCCCCCTGTATATGAACCTGAAGCTATAGAAAAAAAAAATGGCGTTGACATTGCTTATGAAAAGTTGTAAAATGTCTTTTGCAGATAGAATTCTCTCTTCTCAAAGCAACGATATGAGATTTTTACACGCAAATGATGCTTGTGTAGATTCATATAGCCATCCAATTTATTCTGTACTTAAGTTTTTCTTATTCAACAGAAGCATAAGGGCTTTTTTGTCTTCAAGACTTAGTTGACAAACCACTCTTCAGTTGAAAGAATTAACGACTTTGCT
Source organism: Phoenicopterus ruber ruber (assembly GCA_009819775.1). Classification (NCBI taxonomy): domain Eukaryota; kingdom Metazoa; phylum Chordata; class Aves; order Phoenicopteriformes; family Phoenicopteridae; genus Phoenicopterus; species Phoenicopterus ruber. The sequence goes on from CM020221.1 coordinate 8,442,567, forward strand.
GGGAAATGCTTTTACTGAAACTGTAATGGCAAGTCAGTCTGCTAGTCAACAGTCACCTTTGCATTCTGTGGTATTTCACTTTGCAATTATCAAGTTTTACACTAGATTTGGGTTTATTCAGGGAAGTGTACCTGCATATTTACATACGACGGCTGTGGGGCTAGACGTGCTCTTTCAGAGTTTTGCTGGGCAGCTGCTGCTCGCTCCGCTGCCCGTTCACTTCCAGGAGCCTTTTTATCAGCCATGGGACTTTCAGAAGCACTTAACTCTGCATCTGAGAGCAGCCTCTCTGCGGTACTGCGGGAGCAAAGTCAGTATTAACTCCAGTCGTCTTTCACAAGCAGTGAACATTCAATGCAATTTTGATAATTGAGCTTCACCCTGAGAAGTTTGGCAGCAAAATTCCAGAAATGCCAGTACACAAACATCTCAGCGTTTTTAGCAATGTTTCCAAAGTTTCAGCTTTCCTTTACCCGTTTCTCTGTCAGTGAAACAAAGGATGTACTGCTGCTTCCTATATTACCAAGTACGAGGCATAGTTTACAGATTCAGATTTGAGCTGTCTGGTATCTGGAATTATCACAAGCAATCCCTACACAGTGTGACTTCATACTGTTTAGCCTTGCTCAGGCCAGCAGCTCAACAGTTCTAACAGATTGATAGTAGTAGGATAGAGAGATGCGTAATGGGGACTAAGAAAGTTAACATGGGTCCTACTTGCTTTTAAAGCCTCAATAGTTGCAGTTCTACATGCCAAAGCACCTCTTTTGTAATCTTTTCTTTCTAAAAATCAGCTACATTTTATGCCTACTCTAGAAGAGTATAAACTCTTACTTCAAAGCAAAGTCGTCATGTTTTGCATGCTGTAGGCCATCCCAGAAAAATACCCCAAGGAAACTGTGAGCACTATGTCCTCAACAAAAAGAACAAGACATACAAACAACTGACTGACACACAAACAACTGAGTCTGGTTAGCAGGAATCTTTGGATTTCTAAACTATGAGAGCAGAATTAATGAAATACATATTATAGCTATAACAGTGTAAATAAATGAGGCAAGAAGAAATATGCATCTCGAAAGAGTGATGATAAACAGTTCCCAAAAGGAACAGTGAAAACACTACTTAAAGCAGATTGGACAAAACATTGCATTAAGCACAAAAACCTGTGTTGCCAAGACATATTATGACTCAAAAGAGCCTTTCCCACTGCTGGCTCATTAAAAAAAACCAACCAAACAAAAAAATCATTGAGACAAGTGTTTCAGAACATGCTGTTATGCCCTGGATATCGTTTTTCTTAGAAGAAAACAGCGTCAGGTACACACAAAAGGAAAAAGGCTGTCTGTTAGGAATTGTTCTCAAAGCAATCAATAAAAAAAGGAAAGTGCAAAAATGTATCCTTTAGAAATAGGTAATGAAAGTTCCTCTGAAAAAAATCCCCAGTCTTTTGTGGGAGAGGAAAGGCATTTTTTTCAAACTGAAGAAAAATACTTACGATGTACAAAAAGCATTCAAAGTTTGCAATTATTAGACAAACTGGGGGGGTACCATGTCCAATGTGACTAAAAATCAAGCCCACTTTAAATCAGTTCTCTGAGTATCTTCTGACTGAACCACCTCTTCTACCTAGAAAGACACATTAAGTATTTTTGAAAGGTGAAAGTTCCATTAATCTGTATTTGTACATTCAACTTACTGTAAGTGAGAGTTTTTGGTGCCTTGCAGTAATTCAACTGTTTGTCTCTTAGCACAGGCCTGTTTGGAAGAGCTCATCATCTGCTTCAGATCACTGGTATTTGCTGAATGGGACGGACTTCTTGGCATGCCCACTTCTACAAAAGCATCATTGCAACCTACAAGACCAATAAAGAGAATAGTTAAACAAAAACCCTCTTACGTTCTAGTGAACTTACTGAAGGAATGACAACTGTAGAACAAAACCTGCTCTTCCTCCTTACAGAACTATTGTAGTCTTCAGGGATAACAACTTGGTCAAGGTTAAGAAATCAGAAGTGTAAGTTCAAGTGCACAAAAAAGGTGTTAGTATTCACATATATAGTAGACGCACTAAGTATTTTCTTTTTCAAAAAAATATTTTAAGCGATATTAGTTAATATTAAATCTGAAGACTGACAATCAGAAGTGACTAAGTATTTAGAACAAATTTGATTTTACATCCAGTTTTAAGAAACCGTGCCAGGTGCACAGATAACACTAAGTGGGGAGCTTTTATTTCAGCAAAAGTTCAAATATCTTTAGAATGCATTTTTACAAATATTTATCACCTTAACCAGGCAATGTACCTTTTATTCAAATTAGCATTTCAAATGACCACAACCCTTAATAAAAGAGCATCTCCTTGTTGATCAGTATTTGCAAGGGAAACAAGGCCTTTACACATATTTGCTCAAGTTTGAAGTGGAACTGGCTTTCCCTCCCCCCAAGGATGATGGGAACAGTTCATTAGTTCCTTTAGCTTCTGAAAGGCAGCATAACTGAAATGCTGTTATAAAAACATGCAAATAAATTGTTTGCCAGTGTCATCTACGTTTGATCTCACAATTTTCTGCAATAACCTTCTCAAAGGCATTAATTCTTTCCTTTCATTAAAAAGCAAAAATACAACATCATTTAAACCAGCAGAGATTGTTTTAAGCAATTAAGTTAAGCTGCTGTAAAACATACTGAAATTTTCATAGGTTATTTCCCTCTGCTCTTAGGGAATAAATAAAATGCTACAAGCACACTTATGTTGACTTAAGGTGTTTCTATCAAAAGTACAGCTCAGATACTGCAACTTCTATTTACTTCCTTCGACAATGAATCCGAGAGATCCAGCAATATTTTCCTTCCACATGGCTGCAAAACCCATCCACAGGCAACATGTTTACATTTTTGTTTCATGAACTGTACATAGACTGCACAAACACTACCAAAGAATAAAATGTCAAAATCTTACCTTCTGCACTATTTGACTTGGCAGCTACTTGTTCTGAGGCACCATGAGTACTTGTTTGTCTTACTGGATCACTGTGGTTTGTGCTCAACACATTTTCTCCTAGCGATGTGGCAGATAGTGCAGCATACTTGATATTTGAGGTCTGAAATGATTGTCAAAAATCACTAAAGTGATTGTTATGCTAAAGGAAATATTGAAAGAATTTCCCTTTTCTATCTGTGCAGGAGAACGACAAAGTCATTCCTGATATAGCAGAACAATATTTTTGAATGTTCCATTTTTCAAGTCATATTTTGAAAACACCACTGCTCTATTTCTAAACTTTTAGCTTTAAGAATCTACTAATGTAGCTAGTTTTCTCTTTCAGCTTTTCTTAGTAGAGGTCTATTACAAACAGATCTGGTTCTCCAGAGATAACATCACTTACCTTTACATGACCATTTAAAGAAGGCGAGCCTTTTTTACTCTCTGATTGCATGCCGTTAACATGGACTTCAACAGGAGTCAAGCCTGGTGGTGGAGATGGAGTGTTTTGACTATAGTTAGGTACTCCAGACAACAGAATACTAGTTAAGGTTGCTTGGGCAGTAGATGGTATCATTAGGTGTGGAATAGCAGAAAAACCTGTAACAAAATTTGGTCATGTTCTGATTAAGTTTCTCATTTAACTTTCTCAGGCATTATACCACTTCATGTAAATCTCTATGTAGCTTTGATACATCACTAACCAAGTTTCCATTAGTTGCATGCCAAAACCATAATGCTTTATCTAACCATTACTTGGTAGGTTAACGGTTTCCTACATAAAACAGATCAAAGCATTGCACGTGACAGCATGTCATAAGTTTATATAAACTTATAACTTTCAATTTGGATATTTATTCATCTGTGTTAATTAAGGTTCCAAAGAATGAATGAGTCTGGCCTTTTCAATCGTCATTCTAATGCCTTACTGTTGTACAGTTCATTTAATTCCCATTTAACTTCTACCAACCTGTGGCATTTGTGTTAGCAAGAGATGTTGCCCATAACGTGGGACTAGGCGTGCCTGAACTAGGACTCTGCAAGGGACTCACAGAGCTATTAAGGGCATTCAACAGAGAGTTTGGAGCAGTTGAGGTGTTGACTGACAGGGCTGTTGGACCTAAAAGGCCTGCAAAAAAATTATACAAGTGAATACTTAGCTAAGACTTACACAAAAATATTTTGCACAAAAGTACCAATTAAACACAAACAAAACCCCACTAAATTGCACCAGCATGTGTTTTACAAACAAATTTTAACATCGAACTTGCTGTTAATTTGGTGCACCGAGCACATTAAGAATGTTTGTTCTTAAACTGGGAATCATATATCTAAGAAGAATTGGAGCATCTTTTATGTCCTTCTACTGGACTAACTATTGTCATAACAAAGGGCCTGCACTGGCAGCTTCTCAGCCCCACCATCCCTTTGTATCGCCTCCATTGCTTCTGTCAGTTTGTTTCAAAGAAGCATCGCTTAGAGAACAAGAAAGCAACTGCACTACACAACCTTACTTTTATTTCAGCAATTACCTTTTTCGCAGAAGCTGGTATGAATGAACCACTACTTCCACACTAAGAACTATTCAATTCCTTTTTGCATCTTCAATACTGACTGCAAATCATCCCCCAAATGCACTGCTTATTCCCAAAGCGTTCCCTCAAACCAGCTCTTCATGTAAGAGCATTCACAAGGCAGTTCAGCACTATAAAGAGGTAAAAAAACCAACCCCAAAGTGCAGGCATGACAAGAATGGTAACAAAAGCAGCATTAAAAGCCACAGTCAAATGGCACAAACACTTGGTGCCGTGTGACCCCCGAGAAAGAATGTGACATGGAATTATGCAGTGCTCCTGGATGACAGGTCGCAAGGGAGCATGGTGGTTACATGACAACTCCGAGTTTCAAGAACCAGTGTCAAGATTTGTCACCAAATTCTTCTGGGACTGCTTGGTTTTCTACACGTCTGATAATCGACTATTTCAGAGCTTGAAAATAAAATGGTAATTCCAGTCTGGACTGTGCACTTATATAAAATTACATAAGGTAGAAAGCTTACACATTTCTGTCCTAAATTTTATATGGATAAGTAAGGTCTAAATTAGCAGCATGTGCATCCCTCAATTTCAGTGAGATACAGCCAGAACTGAAATGTGGTGTTAGCTACGTTAACTTTCACGCTAGTGTTGACAGGCTTAAGTACCTACTCAAATTCAGGACAACCTGAGACATCACAGTATTGCCGAAGGAAGAAATTTCATTTGAAAAAGATTCTTCTGAAAGTTGTAAAAGCAATGTCCTACTTCACCTGTATTTCCCTCCCTTTCACTTTCAGCTGAGTGGTTTGCAAGCTTCTGGAGGATCTTCTACAGAGATGAGTCATACAACTGATTACAAAAGCCTTGGAGGAAGTTTTGCAACAACAAGCCCTTGAAAGGTCAGATGCTTCTGGAATTCTCTAATGCTTTAACATGATTCCTTACGCAAAACACACATCTGGTCTTTTTTTCTAGTACAAGTGAATTAAGTTTCAAACAAATATATATCTATTAAAAAAAAAAAAGATATATATATAGAATGGAATGCATACCAAGCCCAGTGAGTCCTAGTCCTGCTGAGGACAAGATATCCAAACCAGGACAAGACAGACCAACAGGGCAGGAGACAGTAGAGGGATTTGATGCTATGGTAACTCCGCTACTTTCAAGTCCCAAGAGACATTTCCGTGCCTCATACATATTTAAGGCATTTCGTTCAACACTTTTTACAATCACAGACTGTAGGGAAAGAAAACAAAAAACAACAAAAAAGGGAAAACCAATGAGTAACAAAACTACATAACACAGATCTGCAACACACATAACTTCTTAATACTCCTTCATGGCTATCGGTAACATAGCAGTGAGAGACAGGCATGAGAATGTCCATTAGCAACTACTTAAATTCAGTGGCCTTGGTGTAAGTTTAGGGATTTTGTATGCACTTGACAATGAGAATGACTTAAGTCCTTTCTGTCTAAGAAAAACAATTATTATTGTACCTTGGTGTTATTTGGTATATCAAACCTTAAGTGCCCCAGGATGTAGAGAAGTCAGTCACTAATTAAAATCTTATCTTCTCTTTTATCAGAGGTCTATACCTCAAAGTGGACAAAGAAGTTATTCATATGAAATTCAGCTATTAAATTCATAGCTGTCCAAGAATAAAGTAACCAATTAAATTACAAAAAACATAATTTGTTTCTTGTACGTTCTCTACACAATGTTTCTTTGTATTGATTTTATATATCCCTACACAGAGAAGCTTACTTATTGACACAAGGGAATGGTCATTTAATATTTTGAAATTTTTGCCTGTTTTGGCATTACATACAACAATGCAGATAACCGAGTCTCCCCTATCCACACTCGCCTGAATATTTTACAATTAACATCTCCCATTAGAAGTATTTTGTAATTCTGTTTCTTGTGGTTCTTTTCAACATCTTGTTTAGAACATAGACTTTTTTCATAGTCTTGTTATTTATGGGTTTTTTTGTTTGTTTGTTTGGGTTTTTTTGTTTAATTCTGATTGCTGAAGAACACTGCAGTTATGTGGGGGAACTGCAACTTAAGACGAAGTTCGTTAAAAACAAATCAAGAGTGGTTCTAGTCAGATAAAATTTATCTCCTCATAGTTTCTTTCTTTTATCAGTATCTCCATACTAAAGTTAATCTCTGTATTGTCAAATATTTAAATGAAAAAGTCAAATAACCGTAAAGGAGAGCTGTTGTAACATTTAAATTGATATTTCAAGCAGAAAATATATATGCCCTTTTACAAGTTTATGATTCATTAAGTTAGGGAGGAGGAGGAGCAGACATGTCAACTCGTCAGCCCTGAAAAGTTGCCATGAAAGCCTAAAAAGAATACATTAGCTTTTCACCAACCTTGCTTGGTTGCTTTGGCTTCGGCTTAATGCTTATGAAGACATCTAACTGCTCCATTAGCTGTGTTATAAACTGTGGTTCTACTTCAATTTCTTCCTTCATGTCAAACATGAGCACAAGAGGAAGGCAACCCTGAAAAGACAAGACGTAAAAATTCATAAAACTTATAACCCAACCTTTTCCCATGAAAACGTTAGCTATAAACTGAAATATAGAGATTGTAATACATATACAACATGATACAGTAAGTTCACAAAAAATAGCAAGGATGAAAGTAAAGCCATTTCCTTGTATGCAAGAATACAGGTGTATCTTTCTACCCTGGGATTCCGTACAAACAGTTTGGTGGTACAAAGGTGAAATGATTTGTTGAATATTTGACATTTCAGTCGGCACATATGCACCCTGCATTAGCTATTTATACAGACTTAGAGGTGCCCAAAGGATTCAAATTCAGAAACCACTATTACCTATTAAATCAGAACAAAATATCATGAGGAATTGATAGCAGGACTCTCACACACTCAAATGGCTCACGTTAAACTATGTTTGAGATAAGGAAACACAATTCTGAAAAAATTTCTCTAAGTCACCATTGCCCAAGTCTTAACTTTTACCTTTCTCTTCCCCTGTCCTAGATCAGCTAGGTAAGTATTTTCCAGTGATATGGATGAAATCTCTGAAACACTTGAAATACTAAAACTAGGTAAAAAACCCCCCAAACCACCCCTAAAAAAGCCCAAACCCAAAACCCAACAAAAAACTCAATGGTTACAGGATATCTAGAAATTATTAGATTGTTACTTCTCATAAAATAACAAAAAATAGAGGGTGCAAAGTCAGTGAAAAACATATCCTACTTTCTGTGAATTTAGATTCACAATAAAGTAAACATAGTATCACATGTATCAGGAAAAAAGCCACAGTAAGATACATTCAAGAAACTGGTCTCATTTAATCAGTTTCCTGCTTTTGCTTCAGAATGAAAAGCAGCAAATTGGTGTATTTTTTCCTTCAGATCACTAGTTCAATATCATTTTACATTTAAATAGCACTTCCAAACAGTATCACCTACATATAGCTACACAGTACTTCCCAAACCTAAATTAAAGTAATTTTAACTTAAGGAAAATTCAAGCAAGGCATCTTAACTATTTTGAATTCAGGAAGACTGAAAAACAGCTTAACTCTATAAAGTGAACTTGTCTGAAAAAAACAATTATGAATAAAATCTATTTAAAAACACTGAAATCAATAATCAAGGATTTTATGGTAACAGAATTGCTGAGAGCATTTCATACTTGGATTTTCCAAATGTTTTTGTAAAAAAGTTACAGAAAGTAGTACCAGAAGGCCTCACCGAAAGCCTGCTGAATGAAAATGCAACTACATGTCAACAGGAAAAACAAACTTCAACGTTGCAATGTCAGGTTTTATAAGCATATTAAAAGGCTTGGTTTTTACACTACTGTTTTCTTATTGTATGCTTAGAGCACCTACATGATGATGATGATGAGAGAACAGGACCAAGTAATGTTCTTTGACAGGAAGTGAGTGAACAAAAAGTTGTCAATATGTCTTCTCTAATTAAATATAGTAGAGTCTTCATTATTATATGCAAAACTAACAAAAAGTAAGTCTTGGTATTTTTTAGTGACAATCATAATACAGATGAGGTAATACAGAAGGGTTTGAGATAAGGGGAAAACATAGAACAAGAACATTTTAAACAAGGCTCCAAACCCCTCTTGCTCAGATAAGTATTTAATTTTAAATTACTAGGTATTCTTTCTTCCTTTTACAATTTGCCCTCATCGGTACTGTAAGTATTGTCTTAACCACCCCGTTGAGTATATTCCTGCAAGCAATATGCTGATGATTACAAACCGAGACTTGCAATGCTTCTCAGAGATAAGGGATATTCACAATTTATACACCACAGAATTCACAGCCTTATCAATGAAATTAGTTACTAGTTGATACTAAAGTTTCCATTTAGACATACTGCTACGCAATTTTTTAAAGACAGCACCAATACCTTACAATAGGACATATGTAATGTATCTATGCAACGCATTGCATTTTCTGTTGATACTGTAAACTCGGCCTCAAATTTAGTCTCTTATGAGAATTACAGATCACAACAATTTAGTAGTTCAGAAAAACATTACAGTATTTCTTTTCTTGGTATCGATGTTCAAGTGCTTCTAGATAGTTATTCCTAGGAGCTCTGCAGAGATCAAACCACTATTTTTAAATCACCTCTCCAATTCCATAGGACACTTGTGCTGCCTAGCTGGGAAACAGCATCAGCTGTTACTCTGACTGAATCAGAGGAACTGGCAGGAGGCAACAACAACGGTGCCCACGGCGAGAAGGCCAGCACGCAGTCGCACCTTGCAGGAAATCACTCCGCAACACAGAAATCTCATCCCACTGAACAATGCCCAAGAAGAAAACAAATCAAGTGAAATTTACTTCAAAAGAAGCTGAGAACGACTGCAGCTATCTATCTGCATGTAGGTATCGGCATGGCTGGCATATTTAAGTGTTTTTACCTGAAGCTGAAAAATACTGGTTTTACTAAGTTCGGAATTGGAGGTAAGTTTTTATCTGGTTAGTTACTTCTTCCCTCAGCTTTTCAAATTTGTATTGTTTAAAAAGATACATTCCTTCTTTGCAAAATTTGCTTTTTAAAACTTGTTTTATCTACAAAACTAGACACAACAGTTTCAGGACATATAATGCCTGCGAGTTGAAACAGACGAAGTCTCCTGGTCAGTACAGTTCTTAAAGGGTGATATAGCGGATGCGATTTGGGATACTTAAGTTGTACTGATGTGTTTGGAATTATTAAATCAAATGTCAATATTTCAAAAAATAGCCCTCGCATAATTCTAAATTTCAAGAGTAAAGGTGTACTTTGATGTTCATATGATAGCTTGTTTGCATTTCCTTCTACTCCATGAACCTCCAGAAAAGTACTACTAAAACCTCACCAAGGAAATACATAGAATAAGGCTGTCTACAGAGAATAATATCCTAGAATATAATAATTATGAATATAACTGCGTAAACAGAAAGAGACCATGTTTTTGTGTTCCACTATACAGCGAGGCACAGCGCAACATGAGAGATGGGGACTTCTGGAATTTAATGGTATCGTGGTTTATCCTGATACCAGCTTTGAATTGGACTTGAATCCAATCCTCCTATGTGTTGTTCGTAAATATCCATTATGTAAAAATCCACGTACAAACATTAGTACTACAACAATGCCTAAAGGCTCCTGTGAAGCTTAAAGACCAATATAACAAAAACCTGTACAAATAATAATATTCATCACCAGAGCTGTTTTTATAAAAGGCCTTATAGACTGAGGTTATGTTACTAGAAAGAATGTAAGACTGTAGAATGAAAAAGTACTTCCTATGGTTCCCCAGTTTCCTTGAAAACTCACCTACATAGGAACTAAGAAACTCCTGCCACTTGTCACCTGACAAACATGAAAAAGGCAGGTTGGCAAAACAAAAACAACCCACCACCCAACCACAACAAAACCCTCCACAAGTCTGCCTTTTACTCAGAAGCATATTGTTATTGTAAATTTGAATTGCTTATGTTGCATTTATATTGCCAAGGTCGTTTTTCAAATCATGATACCGGAGTTCACAAATATTTTGGATAACTACACACACTCACAAAACACTGACAAAAATAGAGCACTCAACTGAATCAGCTTTTTGCAATGCGAGTAGTAATCCCTCCTCTCTAAGGCTAATTTACATTTGACTAATAAATACATGCAGAATAAGCATATTTTCTATAATCTGGCATTTTTTTCAAGCAAGTTTCACTGAAAGTAGTATTTACCATGAGATATTGCCTGGCAAGACAGACAGACTCAATTGTGCCCTGGAGGTAGACAGTGGATTTCTTCTGTGGGTTACTAGGGTCAGGGAAGTGGATCTGAGCACCAGTCCTCTGCATGATATGCTTGATGTTGCTACCATTTCGACCCATCATAAAGAGATGATGCTGCGCTGCAATGTCTAGTTGTGTGCTCACAGGGATTGCAGAGGCCAGGCTCCCAGCTAGGTGTTCTAAAAGCATGGCTGTTCCTTCCTGCGGGGAAAATGCAAGAAACCGGTGAAACAGTGCTCACAGGCATACAAAATGACATTTCAGATTGTTTCCTTACTTGTCACGCATTCCACATTCAAGACAAAGAAAATTCTGTTTTGTTCAAAAATCTGATTGATTTGTTAAAGGTAATAGATGGACTAAACTCTACCTACTATTCCCACTTCATGACCAAATGCAGTGTTTAATTGCCATTATAAAAGGCAGTAAGACAATGTCGAATGGTTTGATCCCAATCGACCTTCTGTGCCCATGTACAGCAATAAAAAAGTTGATAGAGATTTATTTCGGTAGGTATACTTGCAAAATTTGTCTTTCAGTTTTAGCCTAAGATGTTCTTACTGGCTTGAGACACCCCCATCTGAGACCATATCAATCTGTCTCACTACCAGTTGTTAACAAGGAAACTTTTTTATTTTATTAAGATAAATAGGCTCATGGCAGGTCCTTTACTTGACTGTCAAATTCACATCTCCCAATTCTGGTTTCACAAGACCAGTTTTACAGACTGTTAGGGCAACTTTCAAGGTTATATATTTGAGTGCACATTGAGAAGATCAAAGCGTGAAGAATTCATGGTTGGTTTCTTTTGTTTTGTGGTTGGTTTTTTTTTTTGCTTTTTTGTTTGTTTGTTGTTTGTGTTAGTTGTGGTGGTTTTTTTTAAATTAAAAGATGGGTAAGATTAGCACATATTCCAGAATTTCTGGAAACCCAAACAGGTGTGCTGGAGATGAAAAACAGATTAAAAGCTTAGCACAAACAATGCTAACTCCTAAACTTAAAACTATTTTCTACACATTTTTACACCTCACCTATACCAGCTAAGTTTAAAAAAAACCCCAAACTCTCAGGCTTCAAAATTGATTATACAATAACAACATGTACTGATGAGGCAGGACATAACGTTAATATAGTTCTTAAGTATCTAAATTATATTTATGACATGCAGAAGCCTACGTAAGACGACACACATTACCTTCACAGCACTAGTGTTATTTTGTGACCCTCTGACAATGACTGTAGCACCATACATTCGAGAGCGTTGTTTAAAGGAAACTGAAATATTATACGTCTGAGATATATGCTGAATTGTGGGAGAATTAGGATCTGGGATTGGTTGGAGAATTCCAGCAATAGGCAATTCAAACATGAGTACCAATGGAAGCAGCTCCTACAACAACATTGAAGAGCAAATATTGAAAACCGAAATCATACTCACTAAAACTACAACAGTTTTATTACTGAATCATAGTATTTTGGTCAGTGATGATTAAATTGACATAACAGACCTTCTGCCCAGGGTTCATTGATAAAAATATTATCATACCTTGCGTGGGAAAAAGGCACTGATTTTTCCAGGGACAGAAGAGTTTGTTTGCAAGGGCTTTTTGTTTGTTTGTTTTTTTCCAAAATAGCAGGATCTTTTGCAACTATGTAGCAACAATAAAGCCAGGTCATTTCCCATACTTATCCATGCAGACCTACAAACAGGTCAGTATTTGTAAAACTTCCTAGAGAAGTCTCTTTTCTGTCATGGATTAATTGGAGCTCTGAAGTCAGCTACAAAGCTACGTAAAACATCAGCTTCTTTCATGACTGTCAAGACAAAGGTTATGTAAGTGACGTACCTGACTACAACAATTGCAAAAAAGTCTTCATAATTTATTGGATTTATTATTATCTGTGCAAAGTACATATACAAATCAAAACTAGAAGGTAAAGATAGAAAAGTACTACGAGTGGAGAATGGAACCAAATTATTTATACAAATTATACATGAAAATGGTTAAAATTAAAAAGGCAGCAATTGCCTTTCCTAAGTCATAGATTCACACAGGATGCCTGAGCTTCTACAGGCCATCTGTAGAGGGTAAGTTAAGATGCAATTTTAGACACAGTATGAGATGCTTTACGTCTTGCTTATACTGTAGACTTCACATTCAAGACCCACCTTGGGCTAGTTAAAAGTTTGGCCAGAATGTGAATCACTGTCTTTATAATACCCTTTGCATTTTACTCATATGGATACTCACATTGTTCCTGTATCTCTGCTGTCATAAGACAGAGCCAGACAGCCCTAGGGTTCTCAAAACTATATATTTTTTTTTTTTTTCCCCTTTCAAGTGTTTTCAAGGGAACACTGTACTGAAATAGACTATTACCCGAATTCTAACTCTTGCGGACTCCACTCCAGCTGGCTGTCCTGCAATAGACACCTGGAAGAGCAAGAATATAGAAAACATAGCATCACATTTTCAAAGGAGGCATTGGAAAAGTTATTCAGATACCTGTATTCTCTTTAAAAAGAAAAAAAAAGAAAAAAATCAACACTTATTTCACACCTGGTGATATTCTAAGTGTTCTCTAAACAGCAGCTGAAAACTAAAACCAGTTTAAAAAAATAATCTATGAATATTGTAGCATCTTAGGTTACACAGGCTTAAGCAACTAGAAAAAAATTGATACATCAACCAATACAGCTGTTTGGATCAAATAATGGAATTACTACTGTATACATATGCTCAATGCTAATATTCAAGCAGTAGGTTTTCCTGAACATTTTGAAATTACTGCATGTTGCTCAGCAGCCACTAGGATGCCCAAGCAGGAATTCTAAATACAGTGATGAAAGACTTGAAAGTAAAAACATTTCAGCAATACTAGCATTACAAAGATGTACAATTCAGGTTCAATGACTTACTCTAATGAAGTTGAACTCTTACAATAGGACATTCACTTTTGCTAGATATCCACCAAGTTTAGTTTTCAACTAAGTTACACCACAAGCCAAAAGCACGAAGAAATTAATCAATATGCTAAATAAGGTGTTGAAACAGGCAAAAATTTACAAAAGCAGTGCTTTTCATACTGCTTTTCTATCATGCACACTAAGTTGTTGACTTGTGTATGCTCAAAATAATTTAGTTTCAAAAATTAAAATGATTCATGAGCCATCACAATTGTTTCCATCTGTTTGTAGATATTTGCTCACTTAGGAAGTCCCATGCTTTCCACAGAATGTAAACACCAAAATCCATTTCCTGAACATGAACTCACCCATCCCCAAAAAACCCAAATTGACGAAAGAAGTTTAGAAGTGGTTTATACACTCAGGAATTACAGTATAAATGAGTTAAAATATTAAACAATACTTACTTGGTTGCTTTTCTCTGCTTGATTATTCCTATTTGAGTCTGGAAAATGGATATGGCATCCTGTTTCCTCCATCACCTTTTTAATCTATTATGCCACCTTTACCTATCACATGAGAATGTTCTGTATGTGAAACATCCATCTTCAAGGTTACCCGATTGCTCTGGAAATCAAGCACCCACGATTAGATTTGTTCACAGCAGAACCTGAGTATTTTACAGTACTGTAACCTCAAGCATGACATTCAAAATGTATTTCAGAAGTATTTTGCAGAGGCTTAACTTCTACTCAAGTAAGATGTTTTTAATATGGATCACGTCAGATGCTAAACCATTCACATTTTCTTTCCAATAAGTAAATAACATGGAAATAAATACCCCAAAGATACATCTTCAAAAAATGTCTAAGGCTTTTAAAACGTGCCCCAGCTTTTATCAACTGTGACTTGAATGTCATTTGCAATCCATTCTAATTTATTTTAATTCTGTGTTCTTTCAATTTCAGTCACACACCCCTGTCTGATCTGAAAGGATCGTACGATGAAGACTTTGGAAAATCAGGCCATGGGACCTAAAATTTTTTCCCTCCTTTAACAAACATACCAAATTTTTCTGGTACATCAATTTTTAAAACCATACAAAACACTGCCTACAGCTATTCTTAAAAGCTATATTGTTAAGGTCCATATAATGTTGTAAATAGTTGTTCAAAAATTGCACTTATCATGGACTGTTCCTTTTGGCAATCTGTTAGAGAATCAAAAAGCTGGCGTACAACCATGCAGAAGCCATATACACTGCCCCAAAAGACTTGCTATTGGATGAAAAGAAAATCTGATGAAGAAATGAGACCTCTGGCCAAAATCTAGACATTTTGAAATTCTGCTCCTAATGTTTCAGAGTATAAGAATACAGTAACAGTTAAAATAGAACTGTATAAATGCTCCCAAAATTGAATTTCAAACAAAACCAAAATGTTAGGTTCGCTGAAGTGGCTGTATAATCCACTGTTTGCAGTGAAGCTGTATTCAGATATTAAAGTGAAAAAATCCAATCCAATGAACAAACTATGCATGCTTTTAGCCCTATGGCTGGAAATATTATTTCTATACAGTTCAGATCTGGAAAAAGTGCTTTAAAAGCAAGTATTTTCTTGTTGCATGTTTAAATATGTGTCTATACACCAGATATCAACATCCAGAAGGAATACATTGGAGGCATTGTTTCAGAGCATCCATAAGTAACTTCTGTTTAAAATGAACCTATTTAAAGATACAATGTCATCACAAAATTAGAGGGTAAGATGTCATTGTAAATAAGTTCTTTCTTACTTTTGTGTCCAAGACAGACATGATTTTCTCTTTTGCTTCTTTAACATTTTCCTTTTTTCCAGAGACTTTAATATGGGGATCTATAAGAGAAATAAAGACTTGTAAGAAAAAATACAGTAAATATCTATCAAAAAATTTTCCTCACTGCTTAAATAAATTTCAATCCATTATTTATAGTTCCCAAGAAACTGTACCACCACCTTTGGGGATTCAGCTAAAAGCCAATGTATCATTCCATCTCTTCAGCCCAATGGTTAGAATTAGCAGATTAGTTTATTAAATATGATAACGAACTTAAAATAATAGAAATCAAATGCCAAAAGTACACCACAGTATAAAACATTGTCTGCAATGTAATTACGTAGCTAAGTCTCAGGTTTTCTCAAACAATATTAACAGAGGACAATTACAAGTTTTTGACAGCCTTACTCAAGCTTAACACAGACAATGCCTAAAAAAAACCCCACCAAACTCAAACTCACCCTCATCATCACTTTGTTATATTTAATTAGTTTCTAGAACTACCCTTGCAGTTTTAAACCTGGTATAAAGGGGCCTTCCACCAGAAGTTCTCTGACTGAAGTTATCAATCAAATTTAAATGACCTTAAATAATAATCAACTCTGAAGTGCCATGTATATAAATTAAAGATTATGCTACTAAGCTATATATCCAGCAGGAACACCAGCTGATGGCAGTTTTTGCCCAGTGAGATCTACATACTGCATGCGTGAACCACCCTTCAGTTTTCACTATGATCAGTTTTTCCAGACCACTGTCTCTTAAACAGCAGAAGGTGTTGCGCTGAGCTATCAGGTACAGTTCTGCATCCTGGAATATACACCTCAGTCGGGAAGTACAGGACTGACTTTGGAACTAAATCGTCTGAATTACTCAAAAAAGTGTGAAAAATTGGCACATTAGACAGCTTAGCAAGCACCATCTGGTGTCCAGAAGCAGAAAGGGCTACAATACAAAAGTACTGTCAACTACCACCCAAATTTCTAGTATTGAAACAAGGAGATGATTTTGCAGGGGATGCCCTATTCGTCTTCCCCAAGTTCCGGGAGTCCTCTGACCTGTGGCAGATGTAACAGTGCTTTCTCTCTTGTGGATGGATGAAACTGATTCTCAAAAAAAAATTACAATCTAAAAAAACCCTCTTCATGGCTAATGAATTAATCTAATTCATTATGTTAGACAAATACCTACATCTAGGGTATATACAAGTAGATATATTCTCAATGGCAGGAGAAAACATAGCCGTAACACAACATATCTGCCTTTCCCATCATCTCAATGATTGAAAATCACTTCACTGCTAAAGAAATGGCCAAATAATACAACTCAGATTGTAAACCTGTTGTGTTCAATTGAAAATAGAAACTGTCTAAGCCATGCCTAGATACTCTTTTCGTATTCAACAAAAAAATACCTCTAGTCTTTACCACTGGGAAGTTCTGAGCACATTCAGCTGGGGATACAGAAACACATGAAGGAACACAGGATTTGCTGCCAATTTCATGAAGTCAAGAAAAAAAGCAGCATTGTGAGTTCTGAGAAACCGAATATATTGCATTTTTTAAAAATGGAAAACTTGCAGTCGCAAAAAAACATGGTATGCGCATAGAACCTACAGAAGCTCCAAAAATCTGCTGCTTCAGCCTTTTCACAACAGAGCAAAGAAAAAAAAAAAGAGAGTCTTAAGGGCAATTTTTCTTTTTCTTTTTTTTTTTTTTAAGTTGACAGTAAGCCATGTGGTTCTAATGTGTTTAAGCTGTGAATGATATTGAAGTGCATGTCGCAGGCAGAAATTCCCAGAAGCAGATTCTAGCACCACTATGTATGCTCCAAGTGCTCTTTAGAGGCAACCAGGAAAACACGAAACCAGACCACTACACTTTGGGGTTGATTTTCACATATTTGTAAACATTATATTTTAACATATTTGGTCACAAGCATGAAAAAATATCTGAAGTCAGCCTGGCATCCTATAGTACCAAAGAATACTACTATTCCGTAACCTATTTGTTTAGCCATGAGTGAAAATACATTTTAGAAACACCTATTTATTTTCCATTTCTCACCTCAGCCAGACTCCTCTTTTTGGTTGATACTGACAGCTTCAGCAAAAACCCCCCATATTTCTACATTTAACCTTTCTTTGTTCTTTTTAGAGGAAAGAAAAGCTCAATTACTCACATTTAAAAACAAAAGCAAAGAATAATCCACAAAGCAAAAAAGAATCCAACTGACGCCAGTGACAATTCTAAAATATGCTATGAAATCTTTCAAAATTGGTGTTAAGTACCCTCTCCTTACTTGACTTCTTCTCCAATGACACAGTGGTTGGTAATGGATATGAAGCAACTTGTTTTTTAAGTTAACAGAATTCTTCCTTTGAGACTCAACTCCCTCTTTCCTTCAAGGAAACACAATTCAGATACAACATCCACATGAAAATCTGGCCATGAGAAGAGTTACATGCAACTGAGTTTGAAACTTTGAACTGGCTTTGCAGGAGTTGAAAGTACATTGAAATTATGCATGATCCACAGGAAAACCAACATGTACCCAAATAATACTGAATCAACAAACAAACAGATCACTTCAGGAATTGCTTAAAAATTCAGAGGGGTAATTAGGTCATATAATCTGATTTTCTGTATATTACCAACCCTTAAATTTCTTAAATATACCTCTCTATGGAATAAATTGGCTTGTTTGCATTGCAGTTCCTCTGGAAAATATGGAAGAGTGGAAAATTGTCTGCTCTAATGGTTCATCAGTTTCAGCCTCCCAGATTTGTGCCTGATTTGTGACATGGTTTGCACTTAGGCTCACTGGTTCTTCTACTACCTTTTTCCCGCCCTTTGAGAATAAAGAACCCTTAGTGTTCAATAGTGTCTTCTAGTGAAGGTCCATATATACTAAGCCAAATCACCTACCATTACACCAACTCTTTTTCTGCGCCCAAGCCTAAATACTCTAATTTGACCAATCATTGACATACCCTCGAGTACTGTGTTCAGTTCTGGGCCCCTCACTACAAGACAGACATTGAGGTGCTGGAGCGTGTCCAGAGATGGGCAATGAGGGCTGGTGAAGGGTCTAGAGAATAAGTCCTGTGAGGAGCGGCTGAGGGAACTGGGTTGTTTAGCCTGGAGAAGAGGAGGCTGAGGGGAGCCCTTATCGCTCTCTACAACTCCCTGAAAGGAGGTTGTAGAGAGGTGGGGTTGGGTCTCTTCTCCCAAGTAACAGGCAATAGGACAAGAGGAAAATGGCCTCAAGTATGTGCCAAGGAGGTTTAGATGGATATTTGGAAAAATTTCTTCACTGAAAGGGTTGCAGGCATTGAAACAGGCTGCCCAGGGAGGTGGTGGAGTCACCATCCCTGGAGGTTTTAAAAGACGTGTAGATGTGGCACTTGGGGACATGGTTAGTGGTGGACTTGGTAGTGACAGGTTACGGTTGACTCAATGATCTTGGAGGGTCTCTTCCAACCAAAACGATTCTGATTAAGAAAAAGGAGACAGAAGCTGCCTGTTTTTTTTCCTGGCCAAATTATTTATTTTCAAGGTAAAGGACTTTCTGTTTTCAAACGCAATACCACAGGTGGATTTACCAGGAGATAATCAAAAGGCAATCTTCTCCCAAACTTCTTGGAAGCCCAGCACAACATGAGGCTGCATTTGACCTCAGACAACTGTCAGCTGACTAGAGAAAACCTGTGACTAATGGAATCAGTATTTACCTTCATTCTCAGCTTTCTGGTTAATCTGAACTACACTGTGGAAAAAACTGAAACCGGATAGTATCTGAAAATTGCTTTCAGGATTCCTATCTGAGTAGGAATTAAATGACTATGTAAGGTCTTTGCGCACCAATACAAGGGAGTAATTAAAACAGTTGACTTAAGCTTTCTAAATGTTTTCCAAAGCTGTTGCCACCAATAAGGAGCCAAATACATTAAAAATGGTTCCAGACAATTTGTTACTTCTTGGCACCACAAACTTAGAGTGTTCAGTACTTGTGTATGACAAGTGATGTCTGTTTGCTATTGTATTTACATTAGACTAGGCTGAACATAAAACTTCTCCCCACCACCTATTTTCCAGGTCCAACTATTTATTCCACAGATTTAGTTACATTTTTTAATTTAGAAAAAATTTACTACCTTGCCTTAGTACTAAGACAATATTTGTTGGATAGAGCTCTACATTTAGTATTTGAAATACCTACAAGGTGCCACTGGAGCAATGCATTCTCAATGAAGTCCAAAGCAAGATAATTAGCACTCTTAAAAGTCTGAAGAGGATTGTCAGGCATAAAGGTATAGCGGGTGTAATGTATGAATAGTACTGTCAGTATGGATAAGCATAAAATCACCCTCCAGTCAGTATCTAGACTGACCACTGAGCACAGCACCTGCACAGTCTTAACTAGAATGAGACCACCCATTGAACAAGACCAACTGATTCCCACAGAAATGGCTCTTGGTGAGACTAGGGCCATAACAATACATTTTTCCAGACGAAAACTGGAACAGATAATCAAGATGTTATGCCAGCCTTTATCCCTGATGAACACTGGTTTTGGTACCTATTTTTACTGGAAAAAAGATCCCATTCCCCTGCTTTTTTCTTTTTTAAAGCTTTTGAACACAACTGGAAGTATACTTTAAATAAAGCTAGAGTTACAGCAAAAAACAGATGCCTACCATGAATGAAGAAGTGAGACAACAAAGCTTTACAAATTGTTTGCAAACACAGAATGGCTTCAGAAGAAGTCTGTGTGCTAAAAGCACATAAGGCTCTAATGCTCTAAATACAAGTGTAGTATCAGAAACTGGAAAAGAGTTTGACTTATAAGAAACAACATGATCAGTGTCTTTCAAAAAATAAAAGATTTCATTGTATAGTAATCTATCTTCTAATCGATTTTGATGGGCAGTATCTTTTTCCCTAAGAATGGAAAAAGATAAATTTAACATATTTTCCCCCTCCTCAAGAACAGGGGAATATTTACATAAAATAGAAAGCTAAAGTTACACAACAGAAAATGCTGGAAATTTTTCTCAACAGTCTTCATTTTGCCAGACTCCTGCCTTGAAGTGGCCTTTTATTGCTCCTATCCTCAAATTCCTCACTCCACACTTTGGCAGAGTTTCCACCTCCTCAGTCTTTGTCCACAGCTATACCAGCAAGCCTCCAGCTTTTTTGCTACTATTGTGTGCAACATTTCAGAAAACAAAATAAAATTCCTCCAAGCAACAATACATTTGTGCCAGTGCAAATGCATCTACACTAACTTTTGCCAGGCAAGAAGTATTTCAAATAATTAAGACACTTAACTGTGTAGGCTTCTCCTGCAAATCAGACATTACATTTAATGTCTGGGCAAGCTCTTCAGACCACAGCTATGCATCTAGCTTGTTTACAGGATGAACAGACTTTACTTAAGTTTCAGAAATGTCACTAGTCTAAAAATAGCTAGCCAACTGGGCAACACCAGGGCAGATGACAGTCATTCTTAATAAGTAGCTGATTAAGATCTGAGTAGACCATGAGTATTACTGAACTTGAGCCATTCAAAGAAAAACAAAGACAAAAGAGACCTAGCAATTCCAAGGACAAGTTATGAAAATATCTGCCCCAAAATTACTAGCAAAAACACACTAAGCTATATGAGAAGTTAAAATAAAAAGAAAAGCCAAATGAACACATGTAAGTTGGTACGTTCTCAACTGAAAGAGTGAGTACATTATTCACCCTACAACAACAATGAAACATAAATCTATAAAACAAGTGACTTAATCAAAAAGGTCAAGTAGGGATTCCTATTAATATGCAAAAAGGGATAATTGAATTGAAACAATTTATTTAATGCTTTTAAATAAATTAGGAAATGTTGTGTGTACAGTTGTTAGAGGGGATATTCACTGACCAAACTAGATGGATTGATGACAGCCAAGATAGACTTGAAATAGGCTCAGTCTATTCCCATGGAGAAAACATTAAGGCTAAAAGCATGCAGCAAATGCTCATGATTAAGGGCATATGCAAAGCAACTTGATTGAATAAGAAAGGAAATTTGTCACTTAGGCACTTCTTGCTGTTGGCTTATCAGTTTAAAAGAATTCTCGCCCTCTCTCCAATGCACCTCGGTGCACTTACCTCACCTCCCACTATCTAAACCACAGAAGAAAAGCTACTCATGTATTAAGGCAGAATGCAATGAGCCATTTCCTACTGCAGGCTCCCGTGTATCCTCAGACATACCACTCAGCAACATGTGATTTTTTGTTTCAGGTTTGGTGGTTTGGTTTTTTTTTTGTAGTTTAAATTACACTGCATCATCATCATCTCTGAACGAGATTTCAACTAGCTAACTTGGGCATGATCAAAAGCTTACCCAAAGCATCACAAAACTCAACACGGGCTGCAAGCAATTAATAGTGTCTTCAGAGCAGACATATCCTGAGGCTCTGTGCATTCTAGGGGATCTGCTTGTTGTGGACAAACAGCTGATTACGAAACATCCTTGGGAAGAGCCAGAGCCGCTGCCTATATGTGTGCACACATTTGAAAGACTGTCTACTCAGAACTTTGACTCTTCACTTTCCGCCTTACTGGCATCTAACTCCAAACCATCTTTTGAAGAATTTCTCTTCTACTGAGAATATGTTGCATGCCACAGTGCCCAGGAAAACAGTTTACACGCAACCCTTCACTCATTTTGGTTACTGTTAAGTAGTCACCTGAGGAGCATTAAATATCAGAGCATTGCTTTTCAATCCTGCACTGTAACAACTGTATGATGGTGAAGCCTTCTATCCCCTCCTTACTTCTCTCCACCATTTATAAAAATACATGTATATACACATGTACATACACAGACACACATATACATAGATATCCATGAAGCAGAGACTGGGTAACACAACACCAACCTTTCACACACACACAAAACCGAAGAAATGCTGTGCAACATCTGGTAGAGCAGAGAAAAGAATCTTGTTTCTCAAAGATTTCATAGTGTAGTTCAAAAGAAAACTTTAAAACCTGTAACAGGATACTTTAAATACAATGGCTAAAGTGAAATAGCTGTTTGATGTAGCTTCACAAATGAAAACAAATAAAATGACGCGCACTTCTACTTCAAATCATAGCTGAATCCCACATTTGGGTCTCTTAGCAGCCTTGAAACATTCCAGCAGAACACCAAAAATTAATGTTCAGAATGCCCAGAATTAAGTGAACATTAGCCAGAAATATCAGATAAGCTTTAAAAAATAGATTACCTGTACAACTTATTATTTTTGGAGAAACAAACTACTGATGACTGGATTTCGGACCCAGTGACAGAGGAAATGAAGTTGAAAAGACTTCTCTTAAAGCATAAGCAAAGAGGTAAGACAAGGAAGAGGTAACAGAACGTATGGCAATTTAAACAGAAAAGTGACTGGATTTGAAGGGAGAAGGGGAAGGCCAAGGTGGTGAAGAAGAAAACCTGAAAAGAAGAAATGAGAATGAATTAATTGTAATCACCCAGAGACTCCATTTCAGTTACACAATTTCAGTTTCTTACCACCATAATTAGCTTAAAATCTTTATTTTACTTTTTCTAAAAAAGGTCATTAGGGACATTTTATAAATGCATTCAGACACTAAAAGGCACTACCGCAATTCTGCTACTTGTTGGGCAGTTGTTCTTCAGCCTTTAGCCTAAGCAGCCACCCAAAGCAAGGCAATCTCTCAGCAGGACACAAAGTCTGGTGTGTCTTATTTTTCAGCATGGAACCAATGAATTCACAGTTCATTACTTAAATGTCTGTTGCCATTGTATCTCAAAGCACAAACACAGAACCACAATGCCTAGGAAAGAAAATAAGAAATAAAAGGAAGAAAAAAAGCTATAGTATTATAAGATCAACTTAATAGAGGACTTAACCCACAACATTCCTATCAAAAATAACACCATTATATCTTCACTGCACACAGACTCATATTCAAGGTTACAACTTTGATGCATAAGCCTCAAGATAATTTTAGTTGTTTACACACACATCTGCAAAAAAAGTCATTGTGGCTGTGTTTTGCTAAATAAAAAGCATCATAACATCTGACTCATGAGCCTAAAAGCACGCCTCAGGCTCAACCTTCTTTGCAAATTCTCCCACATCCAAATCCAACTACGCTTACTTTGCATCTTCATGCTTCTGATTACTGCTGCGCCTTTTCACGTCTTACTGCTCTGACTGACTGCATTCCACTGTGTAAGCCGATTTTTATACAGCCATTGGAAAGTATTAATTCTGCAGCTGGAACGGGAGGATGCAGGTAGTCTTCAGCAAAGACTACTGCACTAGATACACCTGCGTGAACAGGACAAACAGAACTCTCTTCTTGAGAATCAGTATGAAATGAAATGTTATCAGAAAGATGGAAACAGTTGGTTCTTGATAGGACATCAGGTACCTCGCGACTAAAGCCAAAGACAGCTAAACATAATATTTTTTGGTTACAATTATGAATACTCTATTACTTTCTTTGCTTTAGTATCACACTTCTACAGAGTGAAATGGATTCTTCCCATAAAAGTTTCCCTTTCCTGGATAATCATATTTTTAGAGGTTCTTATTTCAACTGTGTTTCTGATGAACATAGTGAACGGGTTTTTTTTTTGTTTGCCTTTTTTTTTTTAAAGAGAAAAATAAAAAGTCCAGCTACATGAAGTACATGAAAAAGATTCTTATTTCAAGTTACAGCAAGGCATAGTCTGCATTATGAGTGTACTTGCCTTTCAAGGAGTACCTCTAAGCTTCCCACCCCAACCCAAACATAGAGGGTATAAATGCACAACATCAAGCACTTAATCAGCTGCCAGTAAAGATTCGAAGTGCAATGACACAACGCAAAGATGCAACACCCTACAGAGGTGCAGAGCACCCCAGCGAGGGCAGCCCCATCAGCAAACAGCCTCTGCAAGAGCAGCAGATTACAGGCAGGTTCCAATGAGTTAATATCACAGGCAGAGCAACAAGTAGCTCAAAAGCTGGAACAGGGAGGTCTGAGAAACAGTGGTGCCTGCTGAGGCCGAAGGCCAACAGCAGGAACAGTAACAATCGGGGAATATGAATAGTTATATGACCAATTGGCAGATGGTAGAGAGATGTTTCTGGCCACTGCATTGTCAACAGTAAGATTTGGGCAAATATTGCCAACGCCAAGCATAAAAAGCCCATTAGATGGTTTTACTGTTTGTGTTATAGTGAACTATTGTTAAAAACTGAGTTTAGAGCTCTAACAGACCTTTCGTTACTCATCTTGAACACACATTATTTACAGTACTTACTTTTTCTACTTATAATAAAGTAACACATGTATGTTTTGAAAAGTCATTGGCTTATGCTCATAAATCCGAGTGCATGACATATCCGCATCAGGTACCTGTGTGGTGTTGGTACACAGAGCATGCAAACGGACACAGACATAGTAAGGACTCGCTGCAGCACTATACAGGGGTTTTCTTAAAGTGATGAAAATCCAGTAAAACTTTAGTCTAACAGTCCACAGTCTAATACTGATTTAATGCCTTAGTAGTCTCTTATGAAAGAGAACTCAAGTGCAAGCAGATCATATTCACTGCCTATTTTGTCTTTTCATCTCCCAGATACAAATAACATTGCTTACAATAGACAGATACTATGGAAGAAAAACCTTCTTAACTCTTTTTGAAGCTATAAAGGCAGCAGGGTTTTTTTTGATACAGAAAGCTGGATCATTGTCACATACATTACATCTCTACATCTTGGGTTTGAAATTTGAAATGTTAGATATCAATACATATTTTGAAGTTATGATAAAATTAAGCACATGAAATTTGACTCAAAATTGCTATGATTGTTATCAACTGATTTCTGCCATTCATTGAACAAGATTATTTCTATTTTTTAAAAGCACAAGGTGCATTTTTTTTTACAGACAGCATGGTAATGTAATAGCTTTTTCTGTGCATCACTGCTGTGCAGGCTGTAGTCTACAGGAAGAAAGAAAACAAATAGGCAGACAGTGGAAGTAGCGTTTCCATCTTTCTTCTAAATCCATTTGTGATGCACCTAATCAATAAAAAAATTAGTCATCTAGTGGAAATGATTTATGATTGTTGGAAACTTCAGGATCCTTTTATACAAGCGATTTTTGATGTGAATACGGAATTACACATTTTAATCATATAATAATCTACCATTTCTTGGCTTTTAGCACAGTAATATTTGTATGGCACTGTAACAGTTGTATATCTTACACTAAAAGGCTATTCTTATTCACAGATACTAAATGATTTTCTCCAGAATGACAGGCAGTTTGCAGCTGATCTGGAAAATGAACCTTCATCTCCTAAACCACCCACATACTTAAAAGCTTCTGCTTTTCTTTTGAGGGTGGGGTTCATAGCAAGTAAACACCACACTACCCATTGTTCCTCCAAGAGTAACTTCTTTGTGATATGCTTCAAAAAACCACCTGAAAGATGTCAAGTGTCGCCTTTTAAATCAGGAAATCACCCCTGAGCTGTTTGCAGATGAATTTTCCATGCATCTCTTCTGTCCATCTGTCTCTCCAATATTAGACCAATAGCAAAACTCGCCTCTAGAAAATTCATCGCCTGTTGAGCATCTATATGATGTGAATTTCAGCATTCTGATAAATTGAGTTTAAATAGAAGGATGGGATCACAGTGGAAGACTATGTCAGTCTCTAGTTTACATGTAAACGCAGTATGGAGTGCATTGCAAGGTATCTGCTAATGGCTAGAAGCTCCTAAAAATCCCAAACCCGTATGTCAGCTAATTCCAGTTTTCGCCAAAAGATTGTGACAAATTTGTATTCCCAAGTAATTTAATTGCAATGATAAGAGTTTATATTACTACATTCCAGGGCTTGAAATTTCAGTTTTTACTACAGTTGTTGCTAAGCTCTCACTGGATGTCGAGCCCTTGATAATTCCATTCATATTACAACTGTGTTTGTATTTTGGCTCTCTCCTATCTGCCTGAGTATAGGCAAATTGCTGTTCTTTACAGTAAGCGCAGCAAGCGCTAATCAAAAATAGAAAAGCCCAAAACTTTGTTCCTACTCTTCTTACAGGAATGAACATGGTTCAAATCACTCTGCTGTAAATTACTTACAGTATCATGTCCACCTGCCGGCTCCTTTCCTACTTAGAATTTGTTTCCTTAAATCATTCAGAAACGTGACCATAAACGTATCTTTCTCTGAGCTGACACAAATTCATGATTTTACGTTTTTGCGTAGAACCAGGACCGCTGCTGCAGGCACACATACCCCGAGCACAGAAGAATCGACAAGCGAACCGCAAACAAGATAAAAGGCTCAAGCAAATGTGACCTCCTTTAAAAGTTCTCAGTTGTCACCTACACTGCCCACAAAGCGGGGAGAAGTAATTGATCTAGCTGGTTTCTGAAATGGTAGCAATCTGGAGGCTCGTTTAAATAACTCCAGTAAATGAAGTATTTGCTGCCAGCTGCTGGCACAAGGGATGCTGTGGATTTGTGCGTGTCTAAGCGCTCAGATCGAAGAGAATCAACATGAACTCCTGCGGCCAAGTTTCAAACGGCCTGGGACAGTCTTCTGTTCATTTATTTATTGCAAAACAGGGAGGAGTCACCTAGGCTTGGGTCAGCTCCTCCAGAAACAAAAGAAAAACGAACTTGTGATCTAAACAACCAGTTCTTTAATTTTTAAAGTACACAATTATAGTGTTTGGGGAATTTTTCTTCAGAATATGAGAAACAGTATGCACTGACAGTTTCTCATTTACAGAGAAAGTTAACAAAAAGCAGATGCAGCTCATATACAGCGACTGCAATACATGCTGTAATTAATCTGGCATTCCAAACAATAAACACAATGTCAGCAAGAGACTTGCTTTAAATCTTTAAGTCAATTATGTATTGATTGCCTTAGCAACACATTACAGAAAATATTTACCATGTACAAAGTTGTGTTAAGGTAAGCAATAGTCAAAAAACTGCAACAGGTAGTCTGTAGGTTAATTAGGAAGCTTAGCGGCAAGTACGTAAGGTGAATACTTGGAGAAATTTAAAACTACAAAGATGCTTTTCCTCAATATATTCACAAGCCAAACATGATAGACACAGAAACAGCTGAACTTTTCCAGCTTTATATCTCAGCCTGAGGAGAGGAGCCACTCATGAAAGAGAGACTGAAGACAGACTGGATATTTTGTGTGCATGCACGCATTTCAGATTGCAAGATATGCAAATATTGTCAATCTTGGCAAATTATAGAAAAACTAGACTAGAAGATAGTGAGGTATACCAAATTTGGGCCTTCAGGTAGAGAATATGTCTGCTTAGAAAAAGGGTGGAAGTGAGATGCTGAGAAACTCAAAAGCCATCTTTGTTTCAAGTTCTATTCACAGTTTAAGGTAAAAAAATTCCCAGTGTTAGTTTTCCACTAATTGTGGAAAAATTACAGCCCCTTTCCAGCATCTCCTACAAATCCATCATGTTCCATCAATTTAAACCAGGAAAACAGAGCAACAGCTGTGGACAAACACCATAAGACAGCTGAAAATTGTCCCCACAGTTTAGCTGTCTAAATATTTGTAGGACAAGACAAATCTTCCATGAAGTGTAGAAAAGTCAGTAAAAAAAGTAAAAATTGATAATTCAATCAATAATAAATTTATGCCATATTCAAAAGTTGCCTTCAACTGATTTTACTCTGACAAGTTTCAACCAGAATTAAACAAAGACTTTTTGCAAATACTTGGTTTTGTGCTACCAGCAGGCACAAGAGTCACTCCAAAAACTACCTGCAAACAAGACTTAACAAGCAAAGATATTTTTGAGTTTCTCTCAAGCAACATGACCTAGCACTACCATACGCTACCATGCCAGTTTAACTCCTGAATGTCAATGCTGGGCATAGGATTATGGCAATATTTTAATGAGCAGCTATGATCTTACATACCTCGCTGTCTAGGTAAACTTCAGCCTGCCCACGCAAAAAAAAAAAAAAGCTGCAGCATCATTAGGGTGATTAAGCCAGTGACAACTGAAGAAGGTCAGCAAGCGAGGGGAAAAAGTCCATTTTAATAGCAGAAAGTAGAGATGTGCAACATTTTCAGAACAAAACTCTTCAGTGGCACAAATACAAACCCTCTGTCTCCAAGAAGTCCCAATTTACTCATCCAACCCTCTGGAGTCCCACCGTCCTTCGGAGAGGCACAGTAGGTTTAAAAAGCAAACTCTGTCCTCAGCAATTTCAGAGCCTGCCCTTTCAGCTCGGCGCAAATCCGCGAGCTGCCCGCCCTACGGCTTCCTTCTCCTCTGCTTAGCGGGTGGTGAAGTGTGGACACGCAGAGCTGTCATATGGCTCTCTACAACCACTCACTCCGATCTACTCCAAACACTTGCTCTGTACCTGACCAGCTTTTCTCCCCTAATAAGGCAGTGAAAGGCCAGGGGAGGCACAGCCGAGGCGCTGCACAGAACAGCCTTGGTTCAAAAGACACAAATAATCTGGGTAACCTGCCATTCACCAGCAAAACTGGCTGGGACAGCACAACATTCACCACTTGGTTTTAAATACCTCGGCACTGCTAATGGCAGAATACCCGTTGTGAAATAACACAACTGCACATGGTTGGGGTTGTGGCAGGAAAAGTGATGGGAACTTAAAAAAAAGCCAAATATTCTGCAGTCTCACCCGTGAGGAATGCCCCCCAGCACCGACTCTCAGCCCAGCGCTGTGCTCACATCTTTTCCCGGCCAGCAGACGAGAACATAACAGCAAAGGACACCGCTTGCAGATACAGATTTAGGAACCTAAATTTAGGCACTCAAATATAAGTTACCAGGCATTCATTTTCAGCTGCTGCTGAAGTCAGTGATGACTGTGGTTCAAGTTTTATTTTCTAAACCGACAAAAGAAGCAGCAGCAAAAAAAAAAAATCCCTGTCTGTCATTGTAGTGACATGGGAGAAAGCGAATTGCCAAGAGTCTCTTACTTCTTGACAATTTCTTCCTTCGGGCTGATATGCTATTTACACTGCTAAGTAGTTTTTTTTAATATGAATCAGCTGATTAAAAGCACAATCCATTTTATCATAAGCTCCTAGACTTTATCTCTTTTGTCCTGCATTTTAGCAGTAATTCATGCTACAATGGCCTTCCCTATAGTAATTTTTTTTATTTTTCTTCTAACTCCCTCACTCTGGAACAAACCCCATCTTTACTTACAGAATCCAAAAGTCTGCTCCCCTCCCTAGTGCACAGATGTGCGCTGTCGTGGCTGTTCTACACGGATTCCTTCTTGCAGCATCCTTCAGTAAGCACCTAAATTGGGATTGGTTCTTTTAAAAAAAAGTCTCAGAAGTGAAGGACTGAACTATTACAGGTGATCATTTAAGCCACACTTGTGGCAGGATCTAGTATACTAGAGCACTGTTGATAG
Organism: Phoenicopterus ruber ruber; assembly: GCA_009819775.1. Taxonomy (NCBI): domain Eukaryota; kingdom Metazoa; phylum Chordata; class Aves; order Phoenicopteriformes; family Phoenicopteridae; genus Phoenicopterus; species Phoenicopterus ruber. The sequence goes on from CM020221.1 coordinate 8,472,615, forward strand.
TTATTTAATCTGCCCTGAAAAATCTCCACTAGTAGGGACCCCAAAGCCCATGCAATTTGTTACAATAATTTGCTATCCTTGTCCTCCCTAAAATCCAAGCGAAATCTCCAACAGGAATGTTTGCTTCTAATCCTGTCCTAAGTAGACATTGATAACAATCACCTTTTTCCTATTCCCACACAGCCTTCATTGTTTTTTTCATTATATATAACATTACATTTTTTTTTTAATGTTTTCAAAACAAGAATTGGGAAGAGTATCTCCTTTGCTTTCCCCTGGATTTTCTTCAAATTCTCCAAACTCTGAAGATCAGCACTGGTAACTGGTATGATTTCACAGGTGAAGCCTCAGCAGTATTAAGTTGCACAAAATAAGTATTTATTTTATTTACAAACAATGAGCCTGAATATATGTCCCAGTTAGCTTTATTCTGGGATACAGCATCACACTCCAGTGCCTGTTTAATCTGTGGTACACAATGACTTTTAAACCGCTTCCTTCCGTACTGTGCACCTGATCTTTCTTCTCTGAGCAGCCTGTGTTGAGTTACCATTACTGAGTTGTTACTAATTTTGCATAATTTCTCAATTTATTTTGAGTGTGAATTATGTTCTCTGACAACTTGATGCCAGCTGCAAATTTTATAAATACACACTACCCCATCAATTAATCATCAATGAAAACACTGTCCAGTATGGGACAGTACATCAGAATATCTAACAGAAGGAAAGATGCTGCCTTTCGGTCATTTTAAGGATGGGAAGTCACTGGACCTCCTTAGGTTTCAGGCAAATTACCTGCAAGCAGAAAAGAAAACAACAAATACTGCACCCAAACAGTCATGTTCAGTGGTTTGTTCTCCTCCCAGAAAGTCTACGCTCATTCTTAAAGTTTGGATTTCTTTGAAGGGACCAAACGTGTAAGTCAGTCAATTCACATTTGTAATTCTCCACATGACAGTACTCACAGGCAGAAAAGCTAACGTGAGCTTAACTTCTCGCTGCACTCCACTGCAACAGAAACCGGAGATGAGAAACATACACAGGAATGTATTTTGCACTTGTATAGCTTAGTATAACTCTACAAATTTATTGCTAAAAATCTTGGTGAGAAATGTTTGGCATTGCAATATTTTAAGCAAGTTCCACAAAACAGCTTGCATTTTCTTGAAGCCCAATATTTTCTCAGCTTACTTTCTTGGCTATTCTCCTCCAGCATTGCGAAACCAAGCAGTTTACATTATTTGACATTGCACTGGACACAAATCTAATAAACTGGATGACAGTTGCACTCAAATTTAATCCTTTTTACTGCTGTCTTCTTTTACTTGCACACATTCTAATTCCGTTCAGTGATTTTTAGCAGAAAGTGCCAATATCCTCAATTCCCATGGACTAGAAATTAATGTTTTGCGTTCCCAGTATTTTAAGTCATACATATGTTTTGATGCAAGACGAGACATCTGTTAAGTGTTTAACAAATTGAAATTGCAGTCATCTAAATTGCATCTTTATGGAAGTAGCACAAAGATATTAGAGACAGGATAGTGACATGTTAGATATTTAATCACTGGTCTAGGACAGTAATGAAAGTCTGCATCGATACAGTGGTGTTTACCCGCTTTTCCCCAGGATATTCATCAAGTAGAAACTGCAGAATTGTGTCTGATCTCATTTCCAAGACTAGGATATGTATTGGAAGTCCATGCCAGACACCTATGAACACGGGGCTGTAATCCTCCACTCACTTCTTGGTCTATACATTTTCACCCGGTCCTTCCCCCACATTTTCCTCTTTCTACCTCCCATCTGCTATCCCATTATCTTTATACCACCTTCATGATTTACTCTTTATTATTCTACTCTTTCAAAAGCCTCATTTCTTTAGGACTCCCACTCTAAGCTCATGTTTCCTGCCATTCATTTGCCGAATCACATCTACTTCTTTCCAACTGTCTTCAGTCTCTTCATCAGTCTCTCATTTCCTCTCTGTGTCTCTCACTTCCCCCGTTCCACTTCATTCCCAACTTTTTCCTTTCCCACAGCTTTCCTCCCATTAACAAGACATCATTTGCCTTTCCCTTTCACAGGAGTTAATATAGAGAGTATATGTTGCCAACAGTCCTCAGTGACTAGCCGTGGTTGATAAACATTGACAGATGGTATCAGTCTCACTAGCTGAACTGTACCAATTCAGCAGCTTCAATTGCTGCCACGCAGCCAAAACTACAGGCTACCGGAGTTCTCGACAAGCATTTACCATAAAATAACAATTATTTGTAACTGCTAAAAATCGAGTGAGAAATCACAAGAACACTATTTATGCCCTGGATTTTGTTCTCTTTAGATCTGACTTGCTTTACAGGAAATGTTAGTCTTGCCAAATAATCAAGGAATAAAATGACTAGCACAGTTTATACAAAGTTAAGTTTGTACAGATGAAAAGCTTAAAATTCTGAAACCCATATTATAGTTATTTTTCAGATATTCCCTCCTACCGCTACTCCAGAAAAATCATACGATTCAGATTATAGTTTCCAGAGGAAGTCATTAGAGAGTCTTTCTATCAATGATGGTTTTGTATGTTTGCACTTGGTCTTTGGCACAGACTCAGTCTATATTTAGAATGCACACTATAAAGAAGGTTTGAAACCAAAGCAATTTAAAAAAAATAATCAGAATTTCATCTATAACACAAAGAGATTTGCAGAGACAGGACGATACTCACTTACATTGTAATTCTAGACAGTTTACAGGAGTTGCACAGGTTTGAAGAGGGGAAGGCAGTAGCCAGCCCTACCTGCAAGCGCTACCGCCAGCAGGAGAGCCTGGAGCAGCAGGAGAGGCACTGGCTTTCTTTGGGGAAGACTGGTCTTTGGATGGCAGTTACAGAAATACAGTATTAAGAAACCAGAAAGACTATAAAAATATTTTATCAGCTACAGAATACCACACATTAGGTGTTATTCCTTCAGAGTATAAAAATGTAGTGTTCTCCCAGGAATACTGGTGGGCATATGATTTTTTTTTTTTTTTTAAACTGTGACAAGATCCTTAAGTGGATTTCTGCTATGGGTGCTAGCTTCTCCATGCATCTGAAAGCTGTTTTGTGGTCCCGGCGTGAAGGACAAACATTTGAACCATGTTTACTAATTTAACACATCATTGCCATTCACTGACCAATGCTTAATGCATACCTGATGTGGTTAAATTAGCATCTTCAACTAGGCTTGCAATAAGTTTTTCATATTAGTGTCAAATGTTTGCATACAATAACGCATTAGATTGGCATCAAGAACTTCCCAACATCCCTTGAAACCTTTGAACCATTACAATATAAACACATGAAAGCAGGAGTGAATTATATTTAAAAAAAAAAAAGATGAAACATGACACTTCCCCTTTCTCAACGCTTCTCCAGCCAAACCGAGGAAAGAGTACATGCTGAAAAACAAAACGACAAAAAATACTACGGGCTCCAACTGACATTTGAAACCAAGAGTTTATCTCCTCTTATGAAAAATACTAAAAAGTATAAATAATCACTTCTCAGAAGGAAAAGTGCATTAATGAGTGGTAAGAGTTAACAAGCAGATACCATATAGCATTACAAGCAGATGACTGCAGCCTCCCCAAGAGCTGCATTCTAAAGCCTGACAAACTAAAATACCTAACTAATTGACAGGAATTATCCAACTACCATTTTCTGTATTCTGATCATCGTCACTGACGATGCAGCCTATTAATGCATTTTTGTAATCTTATTTCTTTTGCAAATGCCTATTTGATTTACATTAGGGCAAGATCAAGTCAAATAAACCAATTTTAAGCAATTCAGAGGACACAAGTTACAATCCAGCATAATTAGAGAAAGGCGTAAAATAATTGAGCAAGTACTTCTCCATGTTATAAAGAACTTCCAAAATGAAGGTATTCTGCATTTCAGATTATGTAACTGTTCAGTTTTATTTCGCCTAAGTTGCATGATTTAAAGAAGCTACATAAGATGCCCCATTGATCAAGTTAATCCATTTTTACCTATGGGGAAATGCAAAATAGCATTAGTTTTGCTGTAGAAAGGTCAAGCACAGAAATAAGTTCAATGCCATTCTAAGGAACAGAAAAAACTTGCCATTTCCCAGATCATGTACCACATCTGACTGAAATTTTAGTTTACGAAGCAACTGCAGATATAAGAAATGATCTTCCCCTCCCTCAAATCTTGTTAGCATTTCAAGAAACATTACAGAGCATCCTTTATCTCCTGACATGACTACCTTCCACATGCAGAAACATACTGTTGTGAAATTCATGTGCTTCTAAGATGTGAGCATAATTTAAAAAACTCTACTTATACACAGTCATCAGCTGGACAATTGCATAACAGGATGAATCTTTTTTCTTGTTTTTAGTGAGGTCAAATAAAAGCTGCAAAGGAATTTTGCTCCATGCATAGAGAGCTGACACAGAATACCCAAACCAGCAGTTCTGTTGTCATGGGCACCAACAAGGAAAAGGCATTTAAATGCCAAGATTTTTTTAAGGAAACCTTTACTGAACTGGTATAAAGTCAGACCTACAACTTTATACCTTGGGAACCAAAACTAAAGAGCTTTAAGAAAAATTCTGCTGACAAAAGAGCACAGGCCTCAATAATCCAGCAGCCCTGAATGCCCTCTCCGTCAGTGGGTTTGACACCAGGGCATGCCAGGCTGGAGGGCTGAGCTGCCTAGCAGGTAGCTATGGAGGCAGAGGGACAGGCCTTAGGCATGCAGTAAGGCAAGAGAGATAAGACCACAAAATCGTGCTGTTTAGCAGCTGTGAAAACAGTTCTGTCCCCCCGACGTCATTTCTAGCAAAAATAGTTACTAGTCTTTCCTTTAGGAGTCCTTGGAAAACATACAACGAAGCGCAGCATTATTGCTATTCGCAACATACAGAATAAGGCTGTCCTAGGGATATGGTGATCAAAGACTATTGTGCCTACTGCTGTTGTATGAAGTTGTCTCAAACTGATGCACTAGGATCCCGTTTCCACTTACGGATGGGAAAGACCTGTGGAGTAACTTCAAAAGCTCATCTTACAGCACCTTTTTGCCGACCTACTGTACCCAGGTGGAGAGCTCCTCTCCTGAGGGAACGGGTTGCTACAGCACAGAGTCATCAAACCGTCACCCACCTTACCTGATCGGTTACTGACAGGGGACTATTTGCCTTGCCCTGAAAAGGCGGTGATCCACATGAAGGGAAGGCACCCAACAGCACTGCGAGAGCCTAACAGTCCTCAGCAGAGTTCCAGCTGGTATACACTATGTTATATTCTTTATAAGCAGCAGCATGACACTGGGCAATTTGAACCTGTATTTCCATTCATCTGCACTGAAATCAATGCTGAGACAATAGAAATTAAAATTTGATCATGAACCAATACAAAAGTTACCTTTGTTTTTAAGCACGTAAGTACCTAAGCACTTCAGAGGCTTAGGTGCTCTCTTTTCTGCATCACTTCACATTCCTAGTTAAATATGACAGAACAGGCTGTGGTTGCTCACAAGTGGGCATCACTTCATATGTTTTCAGTTCCCATCAGAGTTAGGTACAGTCTTGCAGGACAGTTGGTACAATTTTCAAAAGCATCTTAGTGGATTAGAAGGTTGTATGTCAAAAAGCTCCATATACCACTGCAGGTCTCCAAGGGCCTGAATAATTTATCCCCCCCCCTTTTCTTTAGGTGAAGCTTAAGGCTCTAAGCCAATTAAGTGGCTATTCATAGCACTGAATTTAAGGTAGGAAAATTAGTTGGTTATATCCCATGTTCACCTCTTCCACTCTATTTGTTTTGGGTTTTTTGTGAGAACAGCAGAAGCTACAATTATTGTAACTAGAAACAGCACACAAGGAGGTGGAAGTAGGTCAAGAACAAAAGCTGACCAAAACTATGAAAAATTAGTGTTACAGTACTTGTTTCATTACAAGTCTGAAGTATTTGGTAGCCCTGTGATGCTGTGTGACCTTCTCAGGTGGGGCTGGCTTAGCATTTAAGCTTGACATGCAAAATAAACTCATGCATTATTGCATTTACAGAAACACGAACTATGAACTCCTTTTACAGTATTACAGTAAAGAGTATTTTTCTTAAGCTTAAAGACTGATAAATAGCTACACAGATATGTACTGGCAAGCATACAAGCAATTCCAGCACGTTAAGCTTTGTTTCCCATTATTCACCACATAAGCTTTACGCAGTTTCAGAGGTTATATATGGTTACGAATGAAGAGACTGTCATTTTAGAATTGAATAAAGTTATAGGAGGACTTTTAGAACTTATGTACATTAAGACTTTTAACACAATTTACATGGGCATATTCTTCAGAAAAGTAGCAGGATTCACTTTTATATTCCAAGAATTAAGATCAAATCAAGTGTAATTAAGAAATTTAGCCTAAGAAATTCTTTTCATGCAACTTAAACTGTCTCTGAAACACAACCTTTAGTATCTTTTGAATTAAAAAAACCCAACCCAAACAAAACCACCACATACTGATGCGGTAGCTCAAGTTTATATGCAGATGTAAATTCCCCTTCCTCCTGCCCTGAGATTTAAGTCTCAATTTGCCAAGCAGAGTGTATATAATAAACACCAATTGATGTGAAACATTTCTGTGTTCAGGTGGAGGCCACAAACTGTCTAAATCTATATAAGAAGTCTGAGAATATTCTTAACCTCAGTGTCCACATTCACAGAAGACAGTTGCTTATTTTCCTCCATATATAAATACATGCACACCTTCACATATCCCTTTATTTTAACTTTCCAGACTATACTGATCTTCTCCATGAAGAATTAATTAATTCAAATATAAAAAAGCTGATATTATACTCCTTCACTACATCGTAGAAACAGTAAAGAGGTTCATACACAATCAGACTAGCCTGACATGATTGACTCTTGAGCTTAACAGAGTACCAAAATAGAATCATAGAATTGTTCTGGTTGGAAGAGACCTCCAAGATCATCGGGTCCAACCATTAACCTATCACTACCAAGTCCCCCACTAAATCATATCCCTTAGAGCCTCATCTAAACGTCTTTTGAATACCTCCAGGGATGGGAAATAGGTTAGATATTTTTATTTGGTCATTTTTTTGAAACACCAGTTTTATATATGTAGATGAATTAAAAAAAAAAAAACAAAACCAACCAAAAACCCAAGAAAACCCCCCAAAACAAAACCACCAAAACACCCCAAGTAATTCCTCCTTACCATTCACTTCTAGGAACACAGTTAGAAATGGTCTTATGATATTGTAGAAAATGTAACCATTATTGAAAGCAATGCGCAGGGACAGAATTTATTATAAAAGAGCTCCTGCTGTCTAAATCAATGGGTTTTCATAGCCCCAAGTTGGGTTTTGGATTGTGGGGAGGTTGTGGGGTTTGTTTGCTTTTCTGTTGGTTCTTTCTTGGCTTGTTGGGGTAGATTTTTTTTTTAATCCAAAAGAGCCAAACAAGAAACACTGTCTCTATGCCCACAATCAAAATGAGAAGGTAAAGATACCTGAACAAAACAGGGATAATTAATAGATGCTGCGTTGCCAACAACTGCAGTTTTTCCACAATACAGCTAGTTCCAAATTACTTTTCAACAAAATTAAAACAAAATTCAAAGCAGGTTAATATATATGCATTGTTAAAAAGGAAAAAAACTTAATCTCTCTTCAACCCAGAATAATGAAGTCATTTAACAAAAATAGAGAATTAAAAAGCTGTGTTATGGCTGCAACTATATTAAGAAGAGATAACATGTACATGTAAAGCCTGAGAAAAGGAAAACACTGAAGACTTCAAAAATAAAGCAATCCTAACAGTCATTGTTCTGTATGCATACACCACACGTACAGCATAGCATTATATGTTTAAACTGCAAGGTCTTCAGTCTTGCTGATGCCAAACCGCTAGAAACAGAGTCTACAGTTTTCAACCTAAGCAGTTACACAGACAAAGTAGTAAATAGCCTAAACTATTAGGTAATTTTTAGTTACTTTTCTGCTTGTTTGACTAAAATCAGACTTGGACAATTTCTTGGGGAAAATTTCAGATTATGTAACTGCACTTTGCAAACACGCCAACCTCTGAAGTACACCAAGCCACCTGGCATTTAGAAAAAGATTAAGTATGTAACTTAAAAGGATTTCAGCATATGCTACTAAACTTTAGGATTCCAGCGATCCCAGCGATAATTGAAAGCAGAGAAATCTATTCATTACTCTAAACTTTGCATTTATTATAAATATCACAATGCAATGAGACAATCTCCTGAGGTGAAGGCCAAGACCACTTCGGGCCACAGAGACACTTCACAGTACTCAAAGTTTCTCAGCTGCTGCCTTGTTAGGTTCATTGCTTTGCTTAGGGGTGTTTTGGTTTGGTGGGGTTTTTGGGGTTGTGGTTTTTGATGGGTTTTTTTTGGGGGGGAAGGAGAATCCAAAGACCTCCAGACATATTAGAAGATGCTATGATGCTGTTTAAAGTTCAGATAACTCCTACAGAACAATGCTGATGGGGTTATTAACTCTTCTGTTTTCACTGACATTTCATCATAAAATACTGGGTTTGAACACAACCACTGACAATGTCTTACATCCATTAATACATTGGAAAAACACAATTTGAGGTGTTACCCATAGGTATTTTTTTGCCATGTGTTTCACTGAAATTTCTACTTGGGAAAGGCAGCCTCTCCTTTGTTAAAACGTGGGATCCAGCTCAGTTCCAATATTGAAAGCAACATTGCGTAACAGTCAGGGATGCATTTATGTTTTAAGAAATGATATACTCTCTATGGAACACGGGTAAATTATGTAGTGTCTGCACATGGGACACTAAAACTGGCAAGTACAATGCTGAACTGCTCTTATGTTAACCGTTTCTCTATGATATTTTACTATAACAGATTTAGCATCAAAAGCAGTTTCCACTCTTTTTAAAGATTTTGTTGACAAACTAAATGGAGAAAATTAAGTATTCCTAAAGAGGAAAAGAAATTATCTGAAAAGCATAAAATCAGACTAGGAAAACTTATGCCAAAAGATTAACTAAGCCGGCACTGTATTTGCACACATTCATAAGGCTGCACAGCCTGACGCCACATCTTCTCTCTTCTCTCCTCCCTTCTTCCTCTCAAAATGTAAACTTCGTCTTTTATTACAATCGGGAAACAATTGAAAGTTGACTTAAACGTCTGAAGCAACAAACAGAGATTACATTTTATCTTACTCTTGATATCTATGGCAGTAACTTGCATGCAAGTTTGGCCTTAAGTTCACCTTGTAGTAACATTTGTTTTAACAAAAAAGTACGTCTCTAGCTTTTATCATAATGCCTCCTGGAACGTGCAAAGCTCTTCCCTTGTGTCTAAACAACATTCAAATAAATGGGAGCAATATTTTACTAATTTGGTTGAAGTCTCTCAGTACAGTTATTTGCCTCAAATATAGTATCACAGTTGCTAACTTTATTTTGCATATTGTCTCAGCAGCTTAAGATACAAAGAAGGAAATATTGGACTCTGCTTGCAAAAGGCAAAGTTTAAGGAAAATGTGTGAAACCAAATTGTCAGGCAATGAATGCCAGTAGTGCCCACTGCTAGTTATTGCTGCCTTCCTTCTAATGTCTTCAGTGCCACTATGTTTCCTCTCCTCCTGCCATTCTCCTTAGATATGAATTTGACGTTATGTACTTGACTTGCCTTTGAGCTAATGAAAACCAGCATGGAGTAAGTGAATAGAAATAGAAACTAGTTTAAATTTGAAAAGTTACTGAAGCTTGATTTTTGAAACAGAAGATGAAAGAATAAGTAAAAAGAAAAATCAGAAAAGAAAATACACAAACAGAACATGGACTGGATTTTTTTTTTCTTAACCAATTTAAAATGCGTCAGTAATAAGAGGGGGAAAACAGAAAAACACAAAAAGCAAAAAAACAACAAACCAACAACCCCCAAAATCAGAAACAGCAAATGAAAGAACAGGTGAAATGAAATAAGAGCAGCTCAAGAAAGAAAAGATATGAGTGGGTAACTTCAACAGATGACACAGATAAGAAGAGCTGGAGATTGTAATCTGGAAAAGTGGAAGAGGAATGAAAATATGGGAAGAACAGAAAGAAAGAAAAAAGGAGCAACAGGAGTTCAGTAAAAGCAGTTTGGTGTTTGTTTTTTTTTTTTTTTTTTTTTTTTTTTGTTTTTTTTTGTTTTTGTTTTTGTTTTAAAGCAAATGGTAAAAGAGACTCCAGAGTTATCCCTGCTCTGTAGGCTCTATTTACTTTGCATTTTGCCTCACCAACTTTAACCTCCCAAATTTTCCCCGCTCCAACTCCAAATGAATTCCTGCTTAGAGCCACTAAGTTTCCAGGAGCTGAAATGGGTCTTAGGCTGGTTGTCACCCAAATGCTATTTCAAGGCTGTCTGCATTCTGAGCGCACACATATCCCCATAACTTCTTTATGGCTGCTGAAATACAAAAGCATGCACCTGTATAGAGGGGGGAGGGAATTAAAATAAGGAAAGAAAAAGACTAAGAAATGTGGGTGAGACCTAAACTCACATATACCCATTTCCTAAAGTTCCTAAAGAGCAACTTAATTTACCATCAACAAGCACTGCTGCTGAGTAACATGGTGTTCACCTGCTCCAAGTGCATTAAGCATTACAAATTCATACAACCATATGGTGAAATAGATTGAGGATACGGTTTGGGTTAAAACAGCTAGCAAATGCACAAAACCAGCCTCCAACCCTCTTCAATAGTAAAAATTATCCATGGTTAGTTTTAAGCCAGCCTGGTCCCGTATGTGGCAATATAAGCACCAGTGACAGCACAGCAGAAAGGGCTGGACAAGAACAGGGAGGAGGACATGGGAAGGGAGAGGAAAAAAAAAAAGTTAGCTTACACCTGCTTTGAAAGTGTCTGTGGAACTATAGCATCTGACCATTTAGGAACTTTTATGCCACTGAATAAATCTTTAAAATACAATTAATAGCATTCCTAAGGAACAGTAACCATAACAGAGTGAAAGAATATGTTGAGAGCAAAAGGGGAATGGATAGCAAAGTTACAGTCTCTCAGTTTGATCTTTAATTCACTGGACTACAGAAGATTTGAAACCTCCAGAACATGAGGTTTTGGTATGCCCTGAACTCTTCAGCACCCATGCAAAGCAGAACAGCGCCAGTGCCGATCGTTTCATTACTGCTGGACAGTTATCAGCCATTACTTCCCACTCCGAAGCCTTAATGTTACGGGATCTCTTTGTCAACCTGAACAAATGGCTTGCTTAAAGATGCTACTGGAAGATTTAGATCTGTGTGTGTGTTTTCTAAACATGTATTTCAAAATACTTTAACCCTCATCACCCCTCATCACTAGAGAGAGACTGCAGCATCTGGTGCTCATTAAAGCCAGGAAATTCCTGTTTTGGTCTTTATGAAACTGTTGAGAGTTGATAATTGATTTTTGAATTCTAACCTTCGCAAAGAGCTATTTTAACAATTTCATAGTAAACAAGAAATTTTACTTAGCAAATTGTTTGAATTCTGCATAATGCTAAATCCAGACATTAGCATTTTGCAATTCAAAGTTTTCAGAAAATATTTATCAAGTCTGAGTTAATGAATCACCATTATGATACTCAATATATAATATTTTGCAACCATCAATTTAAAAGCTGTAATCAGCATAACACAAAAAAGAAACAATTTAGCAACCTGCAGGTCACCTACTCTTAGCACTTCAGCTTCACCCCAGTAGTTTTTTTTCCACAAGACCAGAAAAAGATTCTAGGTCTTGTACAGAACTTAATCTTAAAACCTTGCTGAACCTTATGATGTGCAAGTTTCAACACCTATGCATTGTAGTTAGAAAGAAAATACGTACTCTGTCCTTATTGATTTGGTACTAACAATCTCGAATTAAAAACTGACAACCGCAGTGAGAAGAACACTACGTTAAGCCCTAAGTGTTTCATGATAGACTGAGCAACATGACAGAAACACCACCACAGCTAAGATGTCTTCCTAATGATTGTTTTTCCCCCCTCATATTTTGCGAGGAAAGATGTGAATGACCAAAGGTCACAACACACATCCACAGAATGGGATGCTACTGAAACTGCAGGCAAGTTATACTGGAAAATTATGTGAAAAATTTGGTATCACTTGATTATGATAGGGTATGGTATATGGCTGGGGTACAAGACTGTCCATCCGTAACTGCTTCTCCCTCACTGAATGGCTGCTTATCAGGCACTGGGTTCCCAGCCAAGGAGATGGGGAAGATAGTATGTTCTGAGTTCAAGTCCCTGGAGAGCCAGCCAGTTATTTGTTGCAGACTCTCCTCTCAATTGCAAAATATCATTAAGTGAAGCTAGGGTATGTTAAATACTTCAAATATTTTCCCTATATAAACAGAGGCTGTAGCTGCAAATGGAAAGTTACAAACAATTGCAAACAATTGATATCAAGTGTAAACAATGAATCAACTACACTTTATTTCGCAAGAAATCGGAACCTGTAGGTTAAGGGGTTCTTTGTACACATATTGTAATTTACTATCTTAGGTGTACATATACACACAACTTCACAGAGCAAAGCTAGCCAGAGAGTAAAAGTCTTAACTCTAGAGCCACCCTGCAGTCCACAGGCATTTGAAACATTTTTTTTAATAGCATAGCATATTGCTAAAATGCCTAGTTCACAGCCCATCACTATCTAAAGTTTCTTTTGGCATAAAGACTTTCCAGGATAATCATTCCCACTGCAGATGCACTCAGTATGCCCAGCTGTATTATGCATTCCCTCCCCCTCAATTTTTAGTTTTATTATCAGCTTACAACTTTTACCTGGTTTATTTCCCCTGGTATTCAAATTCATTCCATATACTGATAGAGCTTTACCACAAATCTAACATTATCTTCTCTTTGAGATCACCAATAAAGAAGTTAAATTAATCTACATATAAAGCTGCACCTCTAAGTACCGATCCAGAATCCCAGCCAGCCACCTCTCTTACCCCTCTTTTCATGGCCTTTCATCCATGCTTTTCATCTTCAGAACTAGGCTTATTTAAATTTGAAAGAAAACAAGTGTGGGTACTGCTTTATTTCTTCTTTTCTCCCCTCAAAAGAAAAACAAACTCTCCTGCCTCAGGCTCCTGAGGAGCTTTAGCTATGTATCAGTTCCTAGCACCTCAGACAGAAAGTACGCAGAACACCACAGGTAGAGCACAGGCTTCCACACAGACCTTGTCACTCTCACATTACTATAAACATTAGTTCCACATATGAATATATACATACACATGACACCAGCATTTTTTTCCAGTCTGAATTCCTTCCCCATTTTTCCCCCTCAAGTGAGATTATTTTTCCATGCAAGTGGGGAAAAAAATTAAATCAATTTGTACTTCAATACCATGTGGGAAAGTACCTCAGAGACTGAATCTCACTTTACACCATAAGAATGTTATTAATCCTGCACCTTTCTGAAGAGATTATTTTTCTTCCCAGGAGACCACCTTCATTTTCAAAGGTTAGCCCACATCTCCACCTATACATTCTAAATATAACATACAGAGGAATTATTTGAACTCCATTTTCTGGGTTTTAATATGTATCAGCCTGAACAGAAGTACATGCAATGTTAAAATCACTCCCAACTTCATTTTTTCGTGCAGAAGAGGAATTAAGTATTACTTTCATTCAGTCACAGCTATGATTCTTTAAGAACAGAACTAGAAGACTTATTTCAAAAAGAGATGTTCCAGATTGTATACTTGGTTCACGTAAATTATGCTTCTTTTGGAAGTACAGCCTATTAAAAAAAACATAATACCGGCCATTCCTAAGAAACAGCTCTACTTAGGTTTCTTAAGGAAACCAAAAAAGCACGCAGACTGTCTCTGCCAGGGACACAATGAGTATATATTGTGTATTGGTCAAGCCCAGTTAGAACATCTTTATAAAAACAAACAAAAAAAACCCCACAGAACACCCACTAACCTACAATGTTACCAGAAAGACTAACTGGCTTTGGCAGCTGTACAATAAAGAAACTGTTCAGATTAGATGTAGAATTATGCAGAAGAGAACACACATGCTAAAGACAGTAAGTACAACAGTATTGATAATAAAGTAATTGCAGAAGTGCAAGGTACTTAAAATGGGTTTGTACGTCACATACCTATATAAAGCTGAGATAACCTCAACAACAAATTCTTATAAAACAGGGGACTGAAATGAAAATATTTCAGGTGTCCGGTATTGATATGGTGACTCTAAAGACAGAATTGTTTATTCTCTGGATTTACTACTCTAACAACTAATTCCACCCCATAAAAAGAACAAAACAAAATACCTTTTTTTGATTTTGCTCCAATCTTCAATTTTGATGGCCAAGCAATCTGTGTATTTGTTTCTTCCATAATCTGTTAAAAAGAAAGCATTTATGAAAAATTAAGTTTTTACTGTTCTCCTACAAGGTTAAAAGTTAATTTTTGGAAAAGATCATGCTTACCATTTTTAAATATGTTGACTATTATTATTTATAAATAGCACAAGTCATTAATTACTTTTCTGGTTTTCTTGAGAAGAATTTTTGTCTGGTGATAAGTGGAGCTCAGTTCTGATAATTCAAAAGCAAACCAAAGAGAAAACCAAGATGCTCAACAGTTTCCATGAAGTTCAAATGACCACTACTCGCTACAGCATTCTCTCACTCCATCTCAGAGGGAATTTCAAAGCTTTACAATTCAATAAAAATATTTCTTTAGTTATCTTACAATGGCTTCTAAGTAAAGCCTATCAAATTTAAATCAAGCCCTTTTGAGTCTCCGTAAGTCAAGATACATTGGTTGCCTTCACAGGTTTGGTTTTTTTTTCCCCTCACCTTTACCTGAAAGCAACTTGTCATTGTAAGCCTATCCAGACTTCAAAACGCGCACACACACTGAGACTTTGAAATCCATGTAGTCATTCGCCTCCATGTAGACTCTCATTCTGTTGCCGCCTTTGTTTTAGTGAATCAGTCCACTAGCCATAGGCATATTATACTGAAATTTAGTACTGGCACAGAGTTACAGCGCATCACTAACACATTTAGTAGTCATACAGGAGAAGGAACTGAATGACACCAAAGATTTCATGTATATGAATTGAAATTCAGTTCTAAGAATGCTGTCCCCATCTACTGAGACTAAAGAGCTTCTCTTTTATATTGAGATCTCATCAGTAAGTATGATGAGATCATACCTCTCATCACACTTGAGATGACAGTATCTGATCATCACGAGTAAGAAGAGTATCTCATCATTATGATGACCTGAAGAAATGAAGAGAGATCTGCCCATATTAGTCCATCACAAAATGGTTGTAGGTTGCCAAGAAAACGCATCTTGATGGTTGTAGGATGCCAAGAAAATGCATTATTAAACAAATATTTTGCTAGGCTGCATCAGACAAGGCATTTTTTTTTAACAGATGTTGATTATAGAAGGCCCTGATGAATTTTCACCTAAAACCAACTGTCCAGTTCTGCTCACACACGGACAAGATTCTGTACAGCAACAAGCAAAATGGTCCTCACTCCTTTGAAAATTTCAGTAGCTTATTATAAAAGAGATTAAGAGTGATCAGTTTGGTCAGCTTGACTAATGTTAATTAGAAGGGGTCCTAGAATCATAAAACAAGTTTGGAAGAAAGGGACTTCTGGAAGTCATTTAAGTCAAACCTCATGCTCACAGCGGGGCCAACTGTAAAGTTAGGTCAGGGTGCTGTCAGGGCCTTCTCCATCAAGCTCTCATGACCTTCAAGGAAAAAGATTCCACAGCCTCTCTGCACACTCATTCCAGCGTGTGGCCACTTTTACTGAGAAATTATTTTCTCATACCTGGGTGATTTTTCCTTTGCTCAACCTTTGGCTGTTGTTACCTGCGCGCTTTGAGAGGGAGCCTGACTCAGTACACCTTCTAACCACCCACAGGGTAGCTGAAGACTGCTATTAGATCCCTCTTTTACCTCACATCCTCTGTGCTGAACAAACCCCTGCTCTCGGGTTCTCCTTGTACTTCAACTGCTCCAGGCCCTTGATCAACCTGGTGATCGTCCACTGGAGTCACTCCTGCTTGTCAGTATCTTTCTCGGGCTGAGGGGGCCATAACTGGACAACGTACTCCACATGCAGCCTCACAGTAACGGAGCAGACAGGAATAACCACTTCCCTTCATCTGCGGGGTCATACTATTTTAGTTAGTGAGTCTATGTAAAAATACTTTTGCCAAAAAGGGGGGTAAGAAGTATTAAGGAGATTATTTAATACATATAATGGTAACAAGTAAATAAGTGCTCACTGTAAACTTAGATTATAAACTAGAAGAAACCTAAATCAGAAGAACTGAAAGAATACTTGATTGCTCTAAGTAGGAAAAGGGTAGGCAAGGAAAAGGAGAGAGCTTTTCAGATGGCAGCTCTCAGGATCTGGTTCCTCCTGTATAAAGGATATTTGTTCAATTTCCACAAAAGGACATAAAAAAAAGGTGCTCTTTTGATTGCCGATACAAAATGAAAATTACAATACACAAAAAGTGGATACTATCCAAAAAAGTCAACTCACCAAAATTGGTGGGGGCAGGGGAGAAATTAAGCAAAGCAGTACATTTTAGTACTTCTAGTTATCTGCAACAAGCATAAGCAAAAATTAAAAAAAAAAAATCAAATTCCAAAATAATTAACAAAGCCACTTCCAAGAAGAGAACGAATGCATTAAGAAAATAGCTACAATACCAATACATTTTCCAATTCAGAACTAAGGCAGACTTCTCTAACAATTCTTATCTTCTACATCCAAATCCCTGGGACCACAACAACTTCCAGATTAGTACACCATGTGGAAAAACTGGAAGTATCAGCCAGACTTCATTATACTATTTTTTTGGTTTCAGCAACTATTGGATAATAAGTTACAGCTGAAATAAGACATTTCCAGGAGGGTGAAATTCTATCAGCAACATACACATACTTTTCACAATTTTCCAATCCAGATGTGAAAAAAGCTATTTCAAAGAATTCACTTGTGTCTGATAGAGGGCTTTGGGCCAGGAATTTTCTTAATTGTGCAACAGGCGATGAAATACATAGAAAATAGGAAGGCATTAGCTAAAAAAGAAGGGAGATGCTAAAACAAAGAACGGTGCAGGACAGAGTTAAAGAAGATCCAACATAAAAGGAACCACAAGAGAGGAGACAGAAGAGGAGTGAAGGAATGTCATTCAAGACAAGTGTTACATCCCATCAGTCCTTCATTCTCTCAAAGTTTGGAGACTTTTGTCTTAAAGAAATTAAATCCTCCCCATTTCTCATGCTAAACCAAAACAAAATGAAACTTCAGAGATGCACACATTGTGGGGACATATGAGAAAGATGCATATGAGATCTTCAAAGGAAAAGAAGCCTGACTGCCAGCCACTGAGATTTGGCCACCTAATATCCTTAAGCTCTTTGGGGAATGCAATGCTAAAAATTACCACATTAGACCAAAAAGACGACTCAGTTTGGTCACTACAAAGACAAAATTCATCTCCTGTCTTAGGCAGTTAGGAAAAAAACAAAAAAAAAGGTAAGTCTGGATGCATTTAAATGAAGTGCATTTATGAAGTATAAAAATGCTCAGAGTATGTGCTGACTTTCAACTCCAAGCAGTGAACTTTACCATAAATTCCAAGCTGATTGCAATAACCAGCTTTTCCACAATTCTGAAAACCACGTATTATACAGGAAAAAAATAAAATCGTTTTTGCTGCAGCACTTATTCTTTCACCAGTGAAAATAATTTACCTTGCCTGTAAAACAATTTGAGAATTTTAACTGCCTCAAAAGGTTTGCAACGGAAAGTAACTTCTGGTTTCATTTTTGAGAAATCAGGGCTTTCATAGGAACCCTTAAGAAGAGTTTAAACTATATTGCTTTCTTTTTAAACTATTTATTGTACGTATTAGTATTGTAGTTATTGTAACAGCAGGAGTGTCACAAAGCTCTAGAAAACAAGAAACGGAGTTTTTACTGTAGCTGTTAAACTTGAAGGTAAACATGATGTTGAAAACTGTGTGACAGTAAAACTCTGATGCAGCAGTGACCTATGCTATGCAACTTTTAGTTCTGTTTTCCCGTTCTAACCTAGGCAGTTTTAAGTGCCAGGAATTTATTTTTTCCCCTGAAGCAAATTTGGAATCATTCCATAAAACCCTCAACTGTATGTTGCAATGGAATAGTTTTATTAGTGAAAACTCAGTGTTATGCCACATACCCTGAAAACAGCAGTAGTGCTCTCAAATGAACAAAACAGAAAACAGAACTCACTTCACAAGTGATGTAGATATATACACGTATTTTAATTGTATAAATACTTTAGTTACAAAACATTTAGAGGAAATTCAGCCTAGGGATGAGTGACTCAGAGTTCATGATTATCTAGACTGCAGAACAACACCTCTGCTTAGGCTTCGTTTCTTTTCACATGAAATAAGGGATAGGGTTTATACTAATCAGTAACTCTCCTCACCTTGAAGGATCAACTGACCAAAACAAGGAGCAGGCATATTTGGCAGCAGGATTTACCCACATAGTAAATAATCTCATGCGGCTGCTTCTCAAAATGCGGGAAACCCTAAGAAATAATTTATCTACATCTTCCCTTCTTCTCCTTTCCCTAAGAGAAACTGTGGTGTTTACGTAGCCAAAATATGTAAGCTGTTCTCAGTGGAGAACACACAGAAGATGACACAAGATACTGGAAGATATCAACAAAACAAATAAGACTGTGCCCTGACCCTGAAAAAACTGGCTCTAGTTGCAAATCATTGGGCCTTCATGAAAAAAACAACACCCCTCTAGCTGTAAGGCAGCTGGAGGAAAAGCTTTTGGCTTCCTTGTATTCCAGCTTGAAAAATGTATAGTTTAAGCACTTTGGGGAGTTTTTACATTAAGACAGTAAGAAGTTATTTTTCCTTACGTTGTAATTTTTGTTTAGCTGATTTTGGATAGAAACTGGAATGTCTTGAATGCAAAAAACCAAAGGAAGTATTTTACAGGCAGTAGATGAAAAAGAACAACTGATCAAACAGACCTTTCTTCATTTAGAACAAGCACATTAAATGACAGTAGTATTTTTTATAGTTAGTGTTGTTACGAAGTTTTCTCTTTCTGATCTTCCCACCTTTAGGATTCGTGCATCTTGGCCATTTCTGCCTCAGTTCCTTTTCACAGTGAAAGGAAAAAAGAGTAAGAGAGGAACCTGCATCTGCCAGTGGGTTTCTGCAATTGGTTTTCTCAACTTTAGCTCAACGAGCTCATTCCAACTGAAATGACAAAAGTAACTCTCAAAACTGAAGTGTAACTGCCAAAAAAAGCCAGTTTGTTGTTTCATCAATGGAAAAATCCTCTCTTTCAATGTGAGGAATTGGCTTCCTCAGTTTAACTTTGCTTAATACAACAGAAGAGATATACAGAGTACTTAGACAATGAATAAGCATAGATGTTAAAAACCTTGTAAACACATTTAAATTATGTTTTTAGAACAGATAAATATAGATTAAGATAAACATGTAAGAAATATTTTTTAAATACACAATTCTGGGTTTTGTAGATATCCTGAATTTTTCATGCTATTAAAAACCCTAGAAAGCAATGAAATTGTACGCCCACTGGTGTTTCTATTTAACTGTCCACGTCATGTTTTGAACAGCTGATTTTTTTGTGTTCAGAGAGTTTTCCTAGGCTTTCCTCTGCACAGGTTAAAAACAAACAGAAACACCTAGGTTTAGATCAACAACATCAACGGCACTAGACATTTAAACATATGAAGTACTGCAACGGTACCTTACTTTCAACTGTCAAACAGTGCAAATCCTCGAGAGCTACTTGGAATATTTCAGAGACTACGCTCCATTTCTTGTAAGCAGACTGCAAATCCTGTCCAAGGCCTGGTGACAAATGCCCAAAGCTGAACATCCTGCATGAAGTATTTTAGCTTAAAAAAACCCACAACACTCCAATAAAATCCAGAATCCACTATAAGCAAGGACCTAAGATTTCAGCAAGCGGAGATAATGCAAGCAGCTAACCTCCATTTTAGTTTGGCACCAAGAAATAAGTTTCAAAAACCCTCTCCCTAACAAGGGGAACTACCTCTAGCATTCTCAAGGCTGGAGGCAAAGTTACTTCTTACAAGAGTTGACTGTAAAAATGGCTGGAGCGGACTGGATGGGCAAATTATACAAAAGAAAATTAAGCTGAATAATTACAGGTGATCATATTGATGAAAATAACAATCATTATTGTCTCTGAGGCAGAATAACACAGAGGCAGATGAGAAACAGGGGAGGGAACCAAGCAGTGATTCTTCTAACTTAATTCTTCTAAAAATGATCCAGTTCCCTCTGGGGTATTGGGGGTAGGTCTTTCTCCTTCAGCAGGTTAAGCGACAAAGCAAGAAAGGACACTATAGGGAAAACTAATGATATACTTCCAGATCTTGGTTTTCACTCAGAAACTGCTTCTGTGTGCAGACAAAAAAAAATTACCACAAAGCACACAAATCAAGACAGGGCCCAAATTGTATTCTGAATTATCTTCAGAGTGACTCTTCATGTCATTCTCAACTCTGTGTTTACACATCTCACAGAGAGAGCATTTCTTAGTATAAAATGTTCTTCCAGAAAGACAAAAAGCTATGATCAAGATACGATTCTTCTAAGCAGTATGAAGTTTAAAATTGAAAAAAAAGTTTGATGCAATGCTAATGTAACAAGTCAAGGAAAAAAGCAAATGGGGAAAGAATGGGAAACTACTGTGAATCAGAAAGAGAACAAAACCACCTTGAAGTATGTGACAAAATATAGATGGCTGAGCTGCATCAGTAGCTCCCCCTGTTCCCCCCACACCAAGGATTGAGTTCTCCATTAGGCAGATCTCGGGGAGGGACTGGAAATGTGGATAGACTCTGTTCATTTATATTCCGTGATCACATCTCGGAGCAGCAAGTATAAGGGCACCTCTAGAGAATTATTATTGGCAACGTGACCATCTGGAACTTCAGAGCCTATTGCATCTGCAAGTTCAAGATGGCTCCTAGTCACCATTTTAGCAAACCATCAATAAATACCCCTTTCTCCACTGACATAAGAACTATAAAGCGCTTGGAGCCAGAAGCAACCCCCAACATGTATTACTAAGAAACAAGTGCTTCCCAGTGTAAATGTGTACAGTTAAAAATTGCTGCAGAGGAGAAAATCCCACGTGTGAGGACAGTACAAGGACAGGAAAGGACAGAGAGGATTAGAAAAAGTATTGTTTACATTAAGGTCATGATAATAGAAACTCTATAAGTAGACGTTTGGTAATCTTGTTTTGATGTTGAATCTCCATCAGGTTAAAGAAAACACAGGAAGTCTTCATAGATTACCATAAATTGCTAAATTTATGCAGGACAACTTGTACCCAAGAAATATTTCATACACAGCTGCTGAAGGAAAGGTGACTGTTTTGTTACATCACTATATCCATCCCCATTTTTAATGGGACTGTTTCCTGCAAACCATTTTTCCTCGATCCTCAGAAAAGTTTGTTCCATCAATTTTACAGAAGACAAAGATGAAAGTTACTGTGCAAGAGAGCAGAGAAAAAAAAAATGAAACCCAGGACTATCGATAATAAAAGAAGAAGTAGTACCATGGTAATGGCCTTTCAAAACTTGACAAATATGTTTCTTCATAAACATGGAGTATTAATGGGATAGTTTTACTGTCATAAAAAACACACTCTTTTTGTGATCCAAAACAGTCAAGCAGTTGCTGTTGTGGATGCAGAAAGCAAGCCAAGCATTATGTTGCTATTCTACTAAGCTCTGCAGGTAGAAAGATTCCTGCCATCAACACCCACCCTGACTTCTCCCAGCACAACTGATTCCTGAACCCTCAACGCTTACCTTTTTGCTCTTCTACAGGTACATTTTAATTGCTTAATTATTTACAGAGACCACACCATTTAAAGGATAAAATGGAAAATACCTAAGCAGTGAGGTTAAATCACAATGCTTGTTGAATAGCTTTAAGATTAAATAACTGCAAAAGTTTTCTAAGTATGGTTTTGAATGATAAAGCCTTTAAAAACAAAGGCTGTAACAAGTCAGATTTTTTTTTTAAGCATCAAAACCACTCCAAAGCCAGGTTTCTTACAAAAGGAGACCAAAACATGATGGAACTTTACTAACTGTCATCCATCATCCGATACAGATTTTTTTAAGCATTTGTTTTTCCAAATATTACCTAAAATATTCTTCAGGATACAAAATTAATTCAGTAGTTAATTGAAAATACTACGAGAGAAATCAGAGTAGTCTGATCACATTTATCTTACCACAAGATAGACATTGTCCTCATTTTGTGCCTCTTAAATAAGTAGTGAAATTGGTTAATACAAAACTGACATGTAGTACTGTCAATCTCAGCAACATCAGTGAAATGGCTTGTTAGTAGACACAAATACTCATTTTAAGACAGACACAGGTCCTGACCCACCATCATTTACAGATGCACAAAAGCTGCGTTTGATACCAACACTTTTTGCTAAAATGTCCAGTTTGTATACATCAAGTGCTCCAACTGCTTCAACTCAAAAAAGCCACAAAAAGTGAACAACTCAACAAGTATTTCTAAATCAAACCAAACATGAAAAGCATAAGCTTGCATTTTGAACACAGCTTTAAGAACCATAATGAAAGCTGGGGCTCTGCACAGGATATTTAAAAGTTTGAAGCTCCAGTTGATCAGTGATTTTGTTTTAATTTTGACAACAAACACATTTTTCTTTCTAAGAAGACGCACAGACAATATAAGTTCAATATAAACATGGTCACAGTTTTGATGCAAAATCTGCTTGTAATTAACAAGGCAAGAGTCCCAGGGCAAAGGGATTAGTCATCCCATTGACTAACTCTCACAAAAAGCGCCAAAATTCAGTATTGCAGGTTTCATTCGTTAAAAGTTTTTAACATTAAAATGAGCATTTAATTTTAGAAATTGAAACCATTACATGTACAGTCTAATTCAGTATTAATCAAATTGTGACACGTGACAATTGTAAAATCAGATCTCAGGACGTCTAGTAAAAACAAATGCACACAAATTTTGCCAGTCTCTGAATATTTTGTTTCAAGACATAAAATGTTCATCTTGCATCTTTTGCTTTCAGAGAAGTTGTATTAGAGCCATGTGGCTCCCTCAGTACGTATGCATTTGGACCAGTATAAACAAGTTTACTCTTATAGTTTATTTGAAACATGGAATATCATTTGCATGAAAAAAAAAAAAAATTGCTATATAAGCAGGAGAAGACCTGAGCTGAAGAATCACAGTAGACAAGTAAAATTCTACACGGGCTGATACTTATTTCTTCCAATGGCGAAGAGGTGAAGCAGCAGTATCTGACAGGATGACTAATCCCTCAACATGAGTTTTGGCAGCAAGAACAGAGCAATGGGTGTAGCTGGAACCAGAAGGAGTATTATATTTAATGGTTTGTTGTTTCTTTGGGTTGAGGGGGAGGAGAAAGCAGGGGAAGAACAAGGATGGGAAGAAAGAACAAGACTCAAAAGGAATTGTGTAAAGTTACTCAGGAACTGACAGTGTGAATTCAGCCTCTCAAACTGGTGAGGCCAGAGCAAGCGCTTGACATGCCAGAGCCAGAACACATCAATGGTACACCATCAAGGACTGCTGGGTTTGGTGAGGAAATATGGGGCACGAAAGATGTTAAAAAAAAGGAGATGACACAACTTAGCCCAAAGCTCGGTGCAAATATGCAGCTCTTTTGCAAGTCTGGCCTACATTTGGGGTATAGCAATGGGCTCCTATCCCAAGCCCTGTTGTGTTTTTTTCCCCCCTAAGGTGGTCTTCATATGAAATTCAAAACTAGAATTCACTGTTTATATTACAACTACTACTCTAAAAAGAAGGCAGTACAGTGCGTTGGACTCCACAGTATTAATGCTACCTTTCTGCAGGTAAGGGAGAGGGGCTATTTCCGAGCAGGAGCAGCAACAGATGGCCCGAGGCACCCACGCATTCCAGACTAAAACACCATCTAGAGCGTGCAGTTTGTGCTCCTGCGCGGCAGAAAAACCATCTCCTATGCAGAGTGGGGCACAGCAAGAATTACAACTACAAAACATAGAAAACACTTTAGTAAGTCTGTTCTTAATTTAGATTACACTACATGTAAACTATTAGTATTGGCAAACTACTTAAAAATACACAACAAAACGATGCATAGGGAGGACAAGGATCAAGCCCCAGTTGCGCAAGTTTCTGTACAGGAAGGAGCAGCACGAAAAAATGCCTTCCCAAGTGCAAGGGCGTGAGTGCATGTGTCTTACAGGGTTGGGGCACCTGATTTTCCTATTTTATATTCCCGCTGTCAGAAATCCCAAACAGAAAAGTATCTGTATGTGACTACGTGGCTAATCCTTCTCCCCTAACTTTACCCATCTTTGAAAAGCGTAATATTTAAATTATTTTAGAGACTATCATATGGGATAACCTGTATGGATAAGGTTCAATACTGCCATACATGGGTTTTTTTCCACGCTTTCACTGCAAGACATTTGTTTCAATACAGCAGGATTCTCATCTTCACATACTAATTTGTCCATCTTTGTTAAAGTGATTTTATTTTAAGTTAACTTTATTAAATGCCAAAATAATTTTATCCAAAAATTAAAGTGTCTCTGAATTTTCCAACTAATCTAGATTGAGATATAAAAAGGCAACAGAAGGAAAACATGCCTATTTCCCATTCGCATACTTCTACACAGCTTCATGTCAAACTAAGCAAAATACTAACATGCTTTCCTCCAACTTCTCATGACCAATAATTTTGTGGTCTGCATGTACAGACTTTGCGACTTCCACAAAGAAGCAGGCAGGCTGTTTGTTGTCAAGGACTATATCCTAGCCCAGATTAACTCTAAACAGACTATCTTCACTAGGTATTCACAGCTATTCCTAATGACTTTATCAAGAATTCAGGCAAGCGTGCAGGATGAAGAGGTACGAAGCTAAAATTAGAGGACAAGATTAACATCATAGGCAACGTATTCATTATTCATAGTTTTGACCAATGGGTATCAGCTGATAATACTTCAAAAAACCTAATTAACAGATTATATGTAAAAGCAATAAAGGCAGTGTAAACAACATCAAGCTTTACAACTCAAACTTTCAGGCTATAAATAAAAGCTCTAAATCAGTAAAAAGAGAATCGGGAAAAGCTACCTATGTGGATATGGCTTTGGAATTTACATTGTTTCCTTTTCCATTAGGCATTTTTAGCTTAGAAGGGAAGAGAACACATGCATGCACATACACTCTGCATCTTTTTTTAACCTTCACTTTACCTGAAATGAACTGGGAAAGATTCTTAAAACAAGGGTCTTGTTTAAGCGAGCAATTACTGCAGTATTGTTGCCGTGTCCAAAAGCTGCACTAAGTGAACCTTCTGCAACAATAACATTTACAGAACCTTGTACTTAATTTACAAATACAGCAAATAAAGTTAAGTGAGAAGAAAACTATTGATCAAATGCCCTTACCTATGGAGAAACATTAAAGTCCTTCCTTTACTGGACTTGAAAGTTTTGTTCACCCTCAATCGCAATATTAAAAGGTCACAGGTAATTTAAAAGAAAAGTAAGTATAGTAAAAAATGTAAAGGCATTATCTAGGCATGCAAAAAAAAAAGCTATAAATGTATCTGTGTGTACAGCACTAATGAATTCTACACAAGTAATAGAAAAAAAGGGGAAATAGATAAGGGGAATAGAAAAAGGGGAATAGAAAGGGGAATAGAAAAAATAGTACTTAACAAAGAAGCCCCCCTGCACATTGTTAGAAACACCAATATGCAGCCAACTCTTTTCTCCAAAGCAGCAGCAAGTCTCCTCCCTACAAATCAGGAACCCAGTGTATATTATTAATTTGTATATCTTTCTCAGACTCACCTCTTTCTTCGTTTTTTTTTTTTTTTTAGAAGAAATGAGTACAAGCATTTCTAAGGACCGAAATCCCTCCTCTATTTAAGAGAGGATTTAACTTTCAGAGGGAAAAGGATTAAGCATCTCAATCAAGACTGTGGGATGAATTGCTCCTCCTCGTTTCTTTACAATGCAAGAGATCTCGCAGAAAATGTTAATATAGTAATACGGTGGCATAAAATGGGACTTTATCATCAACTAAAACTCTGATTCACTTGGAACTCAGGCCGAGCTCCAGGCAGTGATGTAGAGAGTCACTCAGTGTAATACTACGGGGTCAAAATCCCCACTGTTTCTGGCCAAAGGAATTACTCACAAGCAACTCGGCAAGGACAGTTGCTGTTTTAAGACTTCTGCCTGCAGTGGGCACTTCAAGGATTAGGCCCATCAGCGACCATTTCATATTACAGGTAAACTCTCAAGATTGACCCCATTATATCAGAGCAACATAGAAGAAACTAAAGAGGAAATAAAAAAAAAAACCCAACCCACACCCCTTATAATTACTCCATTCCCTTAACAGAATGATTGCTATACTAGAGACATGACGAATGAAGCTTTCCACAAGAATGAAGCCTTCCCACCACTTAGCTCTGCCTGAACTAAGCAAAAAGTTAAGTAAGCATTCTGATTTACCTTTTTAGAGAAACTGATCCAAGCTAAACAGTCTCTTCTTTCCACTGGGTATGGTTTTGCCAAAAGGGAGACAAACCTCTCAATCTCAAGATTTCCTGCAAATGTTGACTGCCACTGACATTCTTTCAACTCTCTAATCCATACCACCCTCTCCGAGCAGTCGCTTCCTCTTCCCAGGAAGCTAAATGAGAGGAAGCTCAATGTAAATTAGAAGCGCATGCTAGTGTTCCCATCACAGCCTAGCACAGCCGGGCGTTTCAAGCACACTCTGGAAACGTATGGCCTTAATATCCTTGTCACATGCTGTGAGCCAAACTCTACATCAAGAGGTTATTTTAATGCTAATGCAGATACCGATTTCTACCCAGAAAAAGTGGAAGGTGGGGAACCAGTTTCTGCAGTTCAAAACTGTGCCTGTGGTTGAAATAGAGACAAAACCCATGATAATATAAATAACCATGAACTCGCTATGTCTCACTAGCAAGATAAATAGCACTGGAAGAAACGGAGAGCTGAGTGGTTGCCATCAGAAATGGGAGTATAGCCTTAGGGAAACTAATTACAAATAGGCAGTTCAAGAGAAGTCACGGATGAAGACACATGGAAAGCCCTTCAGAAGTTACTGCTGAACATGGGATAGTAATCGGCCCGAGATATCTTAGTCTCAGGTCAATGATTAATATTTTTATGCCTGAAAATGCCCTAAGCCATTCACATTTGAAGCTCTACCTACACGTTTCATGTTCAGAGATGAAAAAGGAAGACCGACCAACTTTCAGCCTGACTTACTGCAGACAAAAAAATATAACTTTTTTAGTTAAATGTATTTGTATCAGTAATACTATCTATACTTACAAAAGCATTCATGTATCCATAAACACTATCAATACATTCACACATAAGAATTTTGCAAAAGTTACAAGGTTTGCCCCAGATCAATCTAATGAACATTTTTCAAAGATACAAGTGAAAAATATAGGACGTTGCAAAGCAAGCTCTTTTACTGTCTTAGATAGAGGCAGCTTCCTTACCGCCTGAGCCTCCTAAACAAATAAAAGGTAATGTACATTCATTATAACTACTACATAGAAAAGAGCAATTTAACAGAAAGGTGATTAAAGATGCAATTAAATATACCTATTTTCACATCTTCAAATAATTGCAATTTTTTGGTTGTTTTTTGTTGGTTTTTTGTGTGTGTTGTGGTTTGTTTGTTGTGGGGTTTTTTTAAAATATCTACTGCTACTGTTTCAATACATATACTGGAAGAGCAACGTGTTTTAAAAGGGCTTCACCAAATATTACTTCCAAAATGGCCTCAGTATCTTTTAAGGTGCTACAGATGAAACATGTTACATGTAAGGACAGGAAGGAAAACGATAAAGAAAACCTTAGTCTTCCTTTACACTCCTAAACTCCTAATAATTAACAGAAGAGATTTTGGTACACACACGCAACATTTGCCCATTTGCATCTTCACACTTCCAAGCACAATTACATCCCCTTCAGGGAATAACAGAGTCTGCAGTCAAGCGAAGCACAAGCATTTAAACACCCATTTTGCCTAAATCCAGTGATGAATCTTTTAAACAAAAAAAAAAAAAAAAAAACAAAAAAAAAAAAAAAAAAAAAAAACCCAAGTTTTGCAACTGTGCAAATGATATATTCTTACAAACACCATTTCTCTTTGATTAAAGAAAACCAACAAAAGCCAACTCCCACAAAACCTAAATAATGTCAAACATTCAGAAACAATAAACCCACAAATTACAGCTGGTTGGTAGTATATTGTGCTTTCCACAAAACCAAACTCTGCAAATAAACTCCTGAAAGCCAGGAAGGGAAGAGCTGGGGAGCCCCTCAGAAATACTCCAAAGCCCATGACTAACACACATTATGCTGAAATGAGCAGCTTACATCTGACCTAGAGTCAAGCACTTGGGCAGAGCACCACGTGTGCGTCATTTCCAGTCACTACCTTCTGCACGTGCAGTCCCACATTAGCCCAAGAACTCTATCCAACTTGCACTAAACCCAGAACCTTCACCTGTCGCCCACCATACTGTTGACAGTCCCATGATAAGGCTAGATGTACACTCTTGCCCTGAGAAATTTCAGAATGAAAGGTTATCAGCAGCACTGAGACTTCCAAGTGTTTAAGAAAAAAAAAAAAGACTTGATGAGGCAAAAACTAAAAGCAAACAGAAATGATGCATTAAATTCCCCTCTGTCCACATGGCGGACCCTCATCTGTTTTGGATTATTAACTCTTCAGGGCAGAGACCCACCACCTTCTTACATTTTATACAAGAGTGCCATGCATATCTATAGTGCTACATAAATTATATGTTCCTTGGAACAACGTCCTGGCTTTGTCTGGGAAGGGCCTTGCTTGCCTATGAGGCGTGAACCAGATGTTATGGAACTCAATGGAAAAATTCCACCATCAACTGAAAATGGGCTTTGGATCAAGAACAAGTATAACTTCATATTATGTATTACTCTCATGGAATAAATTAGGACAATAATATATAGAGCAGGGTCCATAAGGATCTTTTTACATAAATAGTATGTAACACAACAGCAAACCAATCCATGTTTATTTAAGATTACCTGTCACTGAACTGCAGATTGGAGAGCTCTAGAGAGAAAGCTATCATATTATTTATTATTTCTTGCTAAATTATTAGCAGCTCCCAGTGGTTTTGAAAAATCCACATTAGACTATGTTAGGTTCCCCAGCTTTGAAGCAGTACTAAAACTTAGAAACATTAAAAGAAAGTATGCTAAAGTCTTTAGATTCTTTAAAGTGACACTACCAAAAAAATATTTACCTACTTTTCACTTTAATTCAGGAGCAGTGGAAGGAGCACTTCACTTGATCTTCCCCACCATGACAGGGCAGAAATAGGTTATTTTGCCCCTTGCAGCCAAGAACTGGGACTTATTCTGTAACTCCACCAGCAACTGCAGAACATACGCTTGTTTCTGCTAAAATGCTCAGTGAAACAACACATTTTGACATTTAAATTGTTATTATTCAACTTCATAAGTTAAAAGTTGATAGGATCAGTTCACATCCACTGAGCGTCTGCTTGATTATGAAAATCCAAGGAAGTAATACTGCTTGCTCACGTGTTTGAAGACCAGTACAAGACTACTTAGCACCCAAATCCTGTATTATAACTGTCTTTAAAAGCACGACAGATTCATTAGAGCAGACTATGTGTAGCTTAACAACCCAGGCTGAGTCCCTGACTTCAAGCCCAGCAGAGAGAGCGTATGAGCAACGTCTGTTCCTCCTGAGGACAAGCTAATAAAGAACTGAGCACTGTCCCCTGTTGACTAGCCACCAAGCAAGACCCAGCCACTTACAGAGCCACCTCCAAGAAGTCAGCATTGTCTCACTGCCTCCAGTACCGGCCTCCTGCCTCCTCCCTCTTGGTCCACATGTCTTGACATACGAAATCACCTTCTTGAATCTTTGCCTTCTTACTTCTGTCACTTCAGCATTCATACGAAAACTTCTTTCACCTCATAGACCCCTTCCACCCAACAATAAAACTTTAGCACATTGAGAGTAGAGTTTGTCAGAAAATACTATATATGGCATTATTTATGCAAATTACACTCTCAGTTCTTGATGTATCTCAAATGATGCACCTCCCCTCCCCAAGGGGGAGGGGACTCAAAAGTCTGCCAATAACACCCTGAAAGTCTCATTTTCAAAACTATTTAAAAAAACACATTTACTGTAGCTTCTGTATTAAGTTTCTGAAAGTATCTTGCTGCCTTAGTTTGCAATGTGTTTCTAATGCTACAAATCACTTTCTTCCTCACCACACAACCTGAAACACATGAACAGAGTCTTCATTTTACCTCCAGAAACTGCCTTATTCATTTCACATAAGAAAGGAAAAAGCTTAACCCTGATTAAAGGAAATTGCACAGACAGGGACGGTGAGTAAGCTATGAGCAACTGTCCAAAGATTTTTTTGAACAAAAGAAAACTCGCAAAGAAGATAGTTTCCATCTGTTTTTATTAGCTGTAGTATCGTGTGCATGTACTTAGAAACTTCTGTAGTCTAAACTATAGAGCTGATGAGACTAAGAAGAATGCCAGTCAAAATAAAGCAGCTTTAACCTATCAGAGCATCCAAACTGTGCATATATAATAATTATGCATGTATATGACAACATATTAATGCCAAAATAGCCACTACATCTATTATCAATATGGATAAGTAGCGCACTCTTATTCACATACTTGAAGTTTAGCACATTTCACTTTCCTATTAAATTCAAAACAGTATTCTTTGCTATTACACTAATAACTACATAATTGTAAGGTACATCATATCTACAGTAAATAATTAAGTATCCAAACACACATGTCAAATATGTAAGTCACTCAATCCCACACTGAGGAAATATTTTGTCTACAGCTTCAAGAATTATGAGCAGATATATACAAGTGTGAGAAAACACTGTGTTGTAAAATGAATGATGTATAGAATGAAGTATACGCTACTATGTCTTAACTTCGCTGCAGTAAGTTAAAAAAACATGTATTTTGATAAAATCCTAAGGAAGAATTATTGACACATTCTCCTCTGTGCACACTAATATTAGACAGTTAAGCAAAAGCACCACATTCAGAAAAGTAATTCATTGTCAGTCAAGAGCAACATAATCTGAAGACTCCCATAAAATACTTTCTAAAAAAACATTTTGGCAGTATACATACTCCTCCCCACCAGCCTTCATCAAAGCATCTGACAGCCACGTGCAGGATAAAGTATTCTTTCACATCTAAAAAGAGACCTTGTGGAAGTACCACTTACAAATATGAAGAAAATATGGAAAATACAACTACTTGTTTAACGGACAACTAGTTAAAAAGGAGTTTCAAGGCATTTCAGTATACACCATGAAGACTTACACTGTCTTCTCTACAGTACAGAAAGACAAAACAGCTCATCATTTTCGTTAGCATACTATATGCAGATCTTCAGTAACGTAACTGGTAAATAATATTTTACACACTATTCTTGGAAAAAAAAACATGTTGCTTTGCAAAAGTAATTTCAAAGTCATTACTCTTGACCATGTTTCTCTTTGTAGCTTAGTTGCTGCAGGACTATTTTTTCCAGTCCTTCCGTGCCTCTGTCTAACCACAAACTTTATTGAATCACTCTGTGGATTGTGCATTTCTCTCTTAAAAGGCCTTTGCATTTCTCAACCAAATATTTATGCTCTCAACAATATCACAATAAGTCTCATGTCAGTTTTCAGTAACAGGATGTAGTGTTTATCCATACACATGGAAACCTTAAGACCACCTCACAACAACTTTTGGATGAACCCCCTGCTATTAAGCAAAATAAGCTTTCATAATGCACATTTTGACATTCTCAGTTAAAGAATAACTAAGTTGTTGTGCATGAATGACAGTAGCATACACCAAAGAACATATTTCTCATCATTCCATGCACAGCTGATGGTTAGTAGAAACATTAAATGACAAAAACATTTTTAAAAGATTTGATCAACACAGTGGAAACTGTTGGTCTCATGAATGAGCAATGGGCATAATTTTCCCCCAGTCAATTGATGTTATAGAATTAAAATACCTTTCTTACCTTCTGAAAAAGTCTTCCCCACTTTTCCCTTTGCCCTCTGCAGCAGCTGTAAAACAAAAGCAGGATCTGGTTACTAAATACATAGGAAAAATTTACAGGTTTACATATAGAAATTATGAATGAGTACATTTAACTCCAGGTAATTTTTCCCCATGCAATAAACATTTGTCAACAACTGACCAACAGCCAGAACAACCTTTTGCAAGTCACTTGCTAAGGATGGAGTCCAAGCAGATGTTCATATTTGCATACTAGAGTTAGAATATACTGATATCTATTCTAGTTACAAAGTAAATATGGTCGTGTAAGTCTAATGATTTATTCACGCTGCATACTTGCCATGTAATTCTACCAATAGGAGGGTCAGAAGAAAGCTAGGAGGACACAAGATTTACTATATCAAGATTAAAACTTAGAACCAAAACAAGAATAAACATTACTGTAAGCCAGAATCACGTTACAAATATTTTTCCTCTATTCTGCTAGTTTTTTTATATTGAAGTGAAATACAGAGCTACTGCTGTGGTTTATTGAGCCTGAGAAAGCGCCACAAAAATCTAAACACTTATTAGTGCTGTTAAATATTCCTTTCTTAATTGCTTGTTATCCAGCAAAATTTTGCAACATGTACTTTCCACCAGGCAATGTTTATGTGCTACTACATTCAAAGCAGCTGAAAAACAAATGGCAACCCTAGATACTTCCACTAGAAGTGGTGCCATTGTACAAACCAGAGGCATGAGCACATTTGAACATTTGAGAATGACGTTCAAGACAGATGACTCGAAGCTAAAAGTGGCACTGAATGTGGCTACTGGTAGGGCTTGGAACTGTGGGCAAAGCAGCACTTGTTAAGCAGGGAAAAACTAAGCGATCTTGACCCTCTTAGCCTAGGAAAACAAAGTCTGAAAGGTGAAAATCTTGACTTTATGAAGAGAAACACCATCAGAAAACACTCTTCACACCAATCCTAATTCTATTTGGAGGAAGAGAGACAACAGAGAATGCCACCCTCCTCCTCACATCCAACACAACCTCTTGCAGTGCCAACTGACTCAGTGCAAGGGGCTAAGCATGGGGGGGTCCCAGGACCTCAGCTTCAGAGACGACGAGGGAAAACGGGCATCGCCAGAGGAACGCGTGCCAGCACACTGAAATGCTCCCTGTACTCTGTGGCTGTACTGGTCACACTGGGACATTTGTATTTACATAAAAGGAAATGCTGACAAAAGGAAGAGTGAATAACAACTAAATACATGAAGGCTGTAAACAAAGTATAAAGCCTTCAGAGTACTTTTCAAAAACAGTGCAGACAACACCACAATGGCAGAACAAACCATCATTGTAGAACACAGCTTGGAAGCTTACGAGAAGCGATCACACAATTCAGTGATTTCAAGAGCAAGACCTGGGATTAGGGCCTGGATTGTCTCCCACATGTATTTAAACCCATAATTCTATTTACTTAATGTAAACGATTGCACTTAAAATGACACAACTGCATACAGCTTATGTTGTAGCTTATCTATGTTGCAACCCGAGACCTAGCAACCAACTCAAAACACAGTATTGCAAGCTAATTATGAAGAGGTTAATTTCCTTTTCCCTGGAGAAAGGGATGCCTCCAAATGGAACTCCAAGTGCAAAAATGTCTCCTGAATGGTACTGGATTGCTGAAGAAACTCATTGTCATTGGGATTTTTCTGTATTTCTCACGTAGCTCACCCCATCACTCTGGCTTCAAAACTGTTTCAGGTAGTTAGTTCTCCCCACTCTTCCGATTACACAAGCAATCCCAAAATCTTTAAGTTAACATTAATTCAGCTAACACAATGTAAGAACAAATGCAACAGGGTAGATACAGGCTAGAGGCATGAGACGACTTTTTCTACCCCAGAGGAAGCAATGCCACTACATTTGAAATAGCCTTCTTCAAAATATCAGTAGCAACACTTAAATACCATGGAGAAAGCGTACACTAAAAAGTTTTATCTAACACAGTTCAGACGTTCATGTTATTTAACTCAAGCGTAGTCAGAGCAGAAGCAGTGAATGAAGCCTGTCAAGCAGTCACTTCGCTGCAGAGCAATTCCAGACTCTGCAATTCCACAAGTCTAAGAAGAAAACAAAGCCCTCCTCGCCCTCAAAACCCGTGAGCGTCTCTAAGAGTAAACTGGTACAAATTTCACCAGAACAAGGTTTTCTAGAAGCAGAGAAAACAATTGGGGATGACTTCAGTTTTTCAGATTTACAAGCTACACATACTAGCAGAAAAACACAACTTTTGACAGCAGTCATTTCATAGATCCATGTTGTTTTACAAGTTTTCCATTAACTTAGTAATAGCTATGAAACACTTTTGGGAAATGAGTACCACCACACTATTTCAAGTGAAACATGGGACCAGCATGCTTTTAATCAGAGGGTACAAGAGATAAATTGGAGATGAGAGCATGACAGATGTGAGGCTGAAGTTCTAGTTTTGAGAACAGACAGATTTTGTTCCAGCTGCAAATACATGATTTCTAAACTGAATACAAACAAGAGATGGCTTAGATAACAGCAGTGATGCTCCGCAGGGCATTTAAACAGAATGCTGACAAAGCAAATTCCAAGCTTTTTATTGTAGGTTTATTTTTAAGCTGAATCATTCTGGTGACCTGATTTACAGCTTGACCCCACCAACAACTCTATGGCACAACAGATGGACTCCAACAAGCACGGACGAAGTAAGGAAGAAGAGGAAGGAATGAGAACATCCTAAACTGGGTTCACAGAAAAAAAACAACAGTACAGAGAAAAGTGAAGTTGGAGCAAATGGCACTTTAAAAACATCTTTAGTTAATAATCAGTGGTTTTAGTTGTTACACTATACTATAAAGATATGGTCTTTCATTACAGCTTTTCAGCACGTAAGATATTTTATGATAACCCATTTGTCAGGTCTCATATCTGCGAAAAGGCAGGGAAGACTATATAGTGGTTTCTGGAAGGGACACTGAAGTTTAAGGTATATCTTAAAGCAGTCCTTCACATGATTAAAAACACATTGCGATATATAGTAATTTGCCATTCGTGTCCGTGAGGCACTAATCCATGAAGAGGTATGCCTCTGATCATTCATATAAAATAGATCTATTAAGGTGATCTAGTCATTACCATCTCCATTACGCACTGAACTTTTTTAAGTTCAGAATTGCAGCTTAAAGTACTGAGTTACACTTAGGATGGTATCTTTCACTATAAAAGAAAAAAATGCCTAAAAATTTGAAGATAAACTACACGAAGCAGCATGTTTCCTTTTAGGTAGCTGTTCTCCAGCTATTCCTCCTTTTGCCCTCCTCCTCTGGATACAACTCTTTGTACCAATTATATTGGTTTACTCTCATTTTACCTAGCTTCCTAAAATTTGCTTTCTGTTTCTATGAGGAGAAATTACAGTTAAGACAAATTAAATTTCATCAGCAGTTTATGAATTTTGGGATGCTACCGACAATTACATACATTTCAATCTATGTTTACCTCCAAATTAAGTACCTATTTAAGAAAGTTTGACATGCGTGCAAAACATTTACTATTCACATGACATTATCCTGAAGCCTTTCTTCCTCTCCAAAGCAGGCAAAGACAGTTCTAGCACTTCTGAAAACAGTCAGAGCCAACACAAGGGGAAATTTATCTGTTTCTTTCATAATTGAAAGCCTAAACAGATTTTGTTCTAACAACAAGACAAAAACCTGCATCTTTTGCGGGAAATAAGCAAGAGAAGCATTCGAGGGTTATGAAATTTATGCACAAGTCATTAAAAGTGGAAACCATTTACAGTGTTCACTACAACAAGCTCCAATTTAGTACATCATTGAGGTTTACCTCAAATCAGATAAACTGAGATAAAAGCAAGCGTTAATTTGTGTTTAGGAAAAAAGCCTGCTAGGTCATTGCATCCTAAGCTCAACTTCTTTCTAAACAAATCTTGAGAGTATTAACCCCGACTCTCAAAATAAACCTCATCTTTGAAATACTGTATCGAGAAGCCCTCAAAATTTACATCTCACAGAGGTACCCTGGCAGATTATTTTCTTAATCTTACTAATATTAATTAAAATTTTAATATGAAACTAAGCTTTCTTCAAAAGCAGTAGTTTTCCAAGTTCTCAAGCACCCAAGAGAACAAGTCTTTTTTGGGAGGTGTAGGGGAGCAGGCAGTGTGCTGCATGGAAGGCACAATGTAGCCCATCCAATCATTAAATTTGAAATAAAGTTTTCAGATTTTAATAGACAAAGTTTTGCATTTTCTGATTTTACAAACGGAATTAATGATTTCCAAACACCATACCAGTAACAAACAACGTTAAGAACTGATACTAATGCCTACGCTTTAGTTACCATCATTAATCCCGACTTAAGAAAGTTCAGTTATTTAATGGCTTGCTAAATTCCACTTCAATACTGATTAAAAAAAAACTTGTAGAGCTTTCTTCCTACAGATGCAGGTCACTAGAGCCCCACTCTCCTCAGTTGCTCTGAGACATTTTCAAATGACAAGTCCAAGAAGTTACTTATGGAAGACTTGTTTATAAGAATGCTTTCAGACACCAAAAGAAAGAGCCTTTGCTGCTCATTTCCACCTTGTGCCTCTCCTTCATTTGATGGCACAGCTTTCTGGGCAGCCATGGCAGGGACCAGATCTAGCTTTATACTTGGCAGAAAAAGTAGCATTTATCAGAGTAGCCCCCGAATCTTACCTGGCTGAGAAGGGAGGAGGGGAGGAGATTTTTGGGGCTCACTTAGTTGGCAGCTCTGGCATACACCAGCTGAAGGTGTTAGGGCCACCACAGCTTCAAGAAGCAGTAGCAGGCAAAATTATCTTTTTCTAAGTCTTCTCCAGAACCAGGAGCTCCTCCACCAGCAGGACCAGGCACCACAAATACAACCCGAGTAGGAGAAGAGCAGTTAACTGTCTAACAGCACATTTTACAGCAAAAGTGCTACCAAGTCATTGAAAGTACTCCTTGAACTCAACTGAATGTGTACAATGACAAGTGCTTAACAGTGTCTCTAATGAGAAACAGGAAAGCATTAGTACTCTGACAGGATTTCCAGATGAGCTCTGGAAAGCCACGCCTGGTTACCCGCCTTCGGAGACCACTCCGCCCTTCTGCCAATGGTCCCTGTCCCCAAAGCAGATTTGGGAGAAGCCACAAGCCAATGGTAATTAATACAGTGTACTGACTTCTGACTGACAAAGTTATTCATTTTTGCCGACCTCTGCTACTCAGGAAATACTATTTTCTTAGAAACAATATTTATTTTATGGTATTGAATAATCACTTAACTGACCTCCACAAAAACTAGGATTATTCTTACACAAAATTGTAACATTGGTTTCAGAAATACAGACGAAAGGCTATGTAAATGTGCATAATAAGCATTTTATATTTTAGGCTGTACTCTGTTTATTATAATTTCTTCCATACCATGAAATATTTTATATCAGGTTTTTGCTTTTCAAGATATTGGATTGCCGAGGTTCCATCCAATACAAATAAAACAGTTGAAACAGGTGTTAACTATTATGGTACCCATAAAGTACACCACTTGTCTACTTAATCACCAAATCATAAAAAGCCCAATTGTAATTTCTAAGTTCACATGGAAAAATGAATTTGAACTTTTACTTCAAATGTTACTTTAATTATGAAAAAAATTGTTACAATACAGGCCATATTTTACAGGAACTGAACCCAAGATACACTGATTAAGTCAAGTCTTGTTTAAATGAATTATTGTAACTTTCTAAACTCTTGAAATTGTTGTTGAAAATACAACGTAACATATGTTTGTGAATTTGCCTTTAAGTTGATTAGTATCAAAACGTCTTCCTCTGCACTGAAAGACGACATTTATGAGAACATAAAAGCATATTCTGCTCTTCAGTTTTCAGCTATGATGAAACAAAATCATTCCTTGCATCAAAATACTCTTTAACAGGAGAGATAACTAGATATTATTTTAATTTTAGCAAGACTAATCAACTTAACAGGATTTCAAGAAAATGTAGAATACTATACCTGAAGGTAAGTAATCAATTGTCCTTTACCTGCCCTATCCACCGAATGAGAAAGACCTCGTAACAGTTATTTTGAGATTGTCCTCATGTTAATTAGATTTCATTTTTTCTGAAACTGGCATAGAAACATGCTAGCTACGTAGCTGGGGATTTTTGTTATTTATTATTATTTTTTAAATGAAATGGACAGTTGTTCATATTGAAAGCCTGAGCTATTTCTCAGAAGATACCAAGCTGGTTATCATACACAAAAAACCCAACTAAAACCTTTTTTTCATTGAACCAGAAACCACCTGACAAAAAGATTATATTTTCCTGTGCACAAAGTCAGACACTAACCCATACATACTCTGGAAGCTTGCTTATATCAAGCCAAGATAAAGAATTCCACCCCCATAGGCCACAGAGTTAAGCCAAATTGCTGAAAATATGCCTTTAGGAACGAGAAGATAGAGCACACATTGTTAAAGAAAAAAATCTGACCTTAAGTTGAATTTGTTGAAATCCAAACAAAACAATTTTCCATTTTTCTTGTAATTGCAATGCTAGTCTCACTTCCAGTTTTCAGCTTAGAAACCAAGTGAGATAGAAAGACAACTCAGCTAAAATGCAAGCAAAAGTAGTAACATGCCTCAACGAACAAGTAGTCCGCATAATAAAACAATGCTGAATACTATTTTTCAATTGACTTTTGATAACATAACAATTACATATTCTTCTCACTTTATTATTTATTGTAATAAATTTCATGAAGTAATCTGTAACACACATCAATCTCAGCATTTTAGGGTCTCAAGTGGCTTCATAATATGATCGAGTTTTCCAGAGTGAATGAATGAAATCAGGCATGTAAACTTTCTTAAATTCATATATAAAGCAACCTTTCGTTTTTGAGAATGCTCACCATTGACAGGTCAGAGCAAAGCCACAAAGTCAACTGGAGGTATCAGAAAGGGGAGGTGGGCAAAGGAGGACAAAACCTAAAATACTCAAGAAGTCACTGGCACACTCAACAACCAAGAAAACTAGCAAAAATATACCTGTCCATGCTGACAAATTTGTCAAGTCAGGACCTACGTGATATCTGGAATATTACAAAAATTACCCAATGTCTACATATTCTGTGACAAAAGGACTCTTGGACTGAAGGTGAAAACAAGAGTGTCACCTTTTATTAAGAAGTTAAGGAAAAAAAATTAAAACCAATGCAGACAAAAAGATATCCATGATACAAACTTAAAGTGTTTATATGGGAGCATTCTTCCTCTGGTAGAGCAGCCAAAGAAGAATTGGAAGAATTTCAGCATGCTCACTAAATGACAATAAATAGACTGTTAAATATCTGGACATTTTTGGGTGGGTTCCACAGTATCTCCTTCTGTTAGAAGGAACTTGATATGCAAGCTACTAAGCTATCCATAAAGAGGCCAGATGTGCTATAACTTCTGACAGACATAACTAATTCTGGGAAAAGCAGCAGACTGAGTATAAGATACTTTTACCCTGCTGTTGAAATACAGCATCTATGAGCCCTCTGGAAGTCCAGTGTCTATGGCCTCTTTTCGGACTACTTGCTAGCTGGACGAGGTTTCTTGGACCAAGACCTATGTCACCAGAATGCGTGTGTAAACACACAGGTAAGATGATCGTATTCTTCATTCTCTCTTTAAGCCCACATTTACTCTCAGATACAAAATCACGAAGGCTATGTAGGCATATTGGCTTACTAGAATATTTACTTTTCAATAACCTTTTTTCTTGCATATTATATTAAAATTAAGATTGCTGGCAAATAACTAAAACCATCCTACAACCAAAATTCATGAAGTTTCACCCATCCATCATTTGCAATGAATAAAGAGAAAAACAACACAGAGAAAAAGGGAAAGCTTC
Source organism: Phoenicopterus ruber ruber (assembly GCA_009819775.1). NCBI lineage: Eukaryota > Metazoa > Chordata > Aves > Phoenicopteriformes > Phoenicopteridae > Phoenicopterus > Phoenicopterus ruber. Next base: position 8,512,991 of record CM020221.1, read on the forward strand.
AAATAATCTATGCTTACTTCTACTACCTCTGCATACATGGCCAAGAATGAATGCAAGGAAAAAACCAAACCATACGACCCTTCAAAAGAATTGAGTAACACTGAAGACTGCTGGCCTTGTCAATTTTCCCTTCCCCCATCAATATTTTTAGAGTTACATAAGTATAAAAGTCCATCCAGAACCAATAATCTAATACATAACAACTGTAAATTTTAGATGTATAACAACAGATTTTTCTAATTTTGCAAAACAAATTTATCTCTAGGGAAAAAGCTGTCTGCCAAGTCTCTGCATAGAGAAAGTCTGTTTATTTATTTTATAGCCAAGTCACAGCTTGAAAGCAGGCTGTGAAGTTGGGGTTGCTTTGGGAACCCCTTTTTCCTGGTTAGAAATCTCTCCTTTGAAAGGCACACATGGGTCTAGCTCATCTGCACAACCACAGAATGTTTCCTTATAAGACGTGGAGCGCAGTCGAGTGCGTGGCACAAGATTTAGGATTTCAGTGAAGATAATGAAGCGAATGCTTCACTTCCCGCCAGCTACTCTTAAGAGCAAAGCCAGGAAAACTGACTAGTTGTCAGCACTGTATTACCTGATTAAAACTACTCTATTAGCTGTCTCACGTTGACACTTGTTTGACACTATTAAATCCCCAAACACCCTGTCATCTCTATTGCTTAACAAACTCTCCCCTTTGCAGCTTGATTAGGATTGCTATCGTAGAACTGCAATCACAGATCAGAAAGAGGCCAAAAAGCCAAAATGATTACTGGCAGTCTATCCCAACACTGCGCAAGTCAGTTGTTCTACTCTGTGCTTTGGCATACTGGGTAAAACATTCCTGGAAGTCTCCTACGTCATCCTTCAGATTCATTCAAGGACTTGCCATTTCCTATAGTAGATATGCCAGCTGATGCTTCTAGATGAAGTTTTCAACAACTTCCTTTTTCTTCATCCAAACTGTTACCAACTTCTTTAGTTTGATGCTAGCATTTCTAGAGCCTGTTCTCACCTTTGTGTTTCTCACCATCAAAATCTAGGTTGAAACCAAATCCTCTTTTCCCTTAGAATACTCAGTTGCTCAACCATAACCTGATAAACTAAAGAGTAAAGAGTCTCTTTGGAAGTCACTATATATCCTACACTTTTCTTCAAAAAACCCTTTGAATTCTTGATTTTAATGAGTGATAGAGATTAAATCTAGGGCCCTGCTTCTGGGAGCAGCAGAGGGCTTGTTGGAAATTCCTTAGCTAATAAAAATTCAACTGAAGTCTACAAAAAACCCCCCCACAACTTCACTTAAGACTTTCCTTGAAGTAAAAGGAGTCTCAAGCTAATGCAAAGATTCCATTTCAAGTTTGTAAGCACTTTAATTGTACAGTAAAAGGTTAAAGTTATAGGAGAATATCCATGCAGAAAGTGCAGCCAGTTGCCAGGCTGCAGGAAAGGAGAATTCCAAATGAGAAAGAATTCAAGACAGGGCATCCCAACTAGAGGGCTGCTGGTCATAGAAGATACTGGGTATTTTTCTGAAACAAGAGCAACAGTTGGCACATTACTGTAAGCATTCATAAATTAAATTTAAAAACTTGTAATTTTAATTATTTCTTGTTTTATCACCAAGACTTAAACACCGCATAGTATATCTGGAACTTTAACAAAGTTAGAGAACATACTTGATGTGGGCAAACTGAGGTTTTCTTTGCTTTGTGAAGAGGTTTCTTTTCAAGAACAGAGACCTAACTTTTGATGATTTTTCAGCAAGAGATTCCCAGATTATCATCATCAGATTTTTTAATTATAAGCAACATTTTTCTTCCATTTTAACCAATGGATGAAGAGAGCTTTTCGACATCTAAATGTTGTAGTAGCTGAGTTTAACAACCTATTTCTAGTTTCTCTTAAGACAGAAAGAATTTATATCTGTGCTACTAATAATCCCTTTTTAAAAAGTGAAGCTATCAAACACTGTCAATTACAGTGAGACAGCTTTATTAAGATCCATGGCTATTAGCATGAGTGAAACCTGATTAAAACGTTGTTTAAGTACATTCATGCACTGTAGGTCATCCCAGTATTTCCCCCCAGTTTTGAGAAAAGCATTTTTGAGAATATATTGGATATAGTACTAAAAGGGAAGAGAATGATTCATTCTAATGTTCATAAAACATTTTTGCTACTTAAATATATAAGAACAAAGCATCTGTGACCTTAGTCTTCCTACACTCCTTGGCCAAGCTGCCCTCCAGAAAGATGCAAAGTGGAGTCACATCCCAAGAAGTATCACCTCTACTGAGATGTGGAGAGGAAAGATGAGGTGGTCTAGCTTTTGTTATTTTATTCGAGGAGTTAGTTAATTGTCTCCCTTCAAACAGGCCTGCCTTTCTTTCAGGAAATCTGGGAACCTGTGGTCAAAATGATAGGCTGGCCAGAAACAGTTTTCACACTGTATTTAATTTGTTCCAAATCCTTTGTAGGCACAAAACTGACAGAAGCAGTCAGCAGCCAGCCATGAAGTCAGCAAGAGCGCTCTCCCACATTAAACACTGTCTAGATAATATCAATTCCCTCGACCCATGATCCAAAGAGAGGTAGTTTTGGAGAAGACAGCTGGAGAAGGGCTGCTCTGGTAGCTGTAGGAAAATCTCACCAATATCCCATAGGACCCACTGCTGTTGTAAAATACTTCTCATCACAGCAATGAAAAGCTATTTATGCCAGCAACCAACTTTTCCATTACCATATGCTTACTCCCTGACACAAGGGAAGAATCAAAACAATGCGGTAGGGTTAAGCCATTCCAGCCACGCTTTCACCTTGCCTACCTCAGTTGACTCCCTTATTGTTATGAGTGTATGAGCTGACATGCACTTAACTCATGTGCATGTTGCGGACTGTTGTTCACCTAGGAAGATATTTACCGAGAGGAAAAGATGGAAGACAAGGACCCATCTTTCAGGCTCTCGCATTTTTCTTCTTCCCTGCAGCCCAGGCACCATAAACACTCCAGAAGGGACAGGACAGCTGATTGAGCTACCCCCGTGCTGTCACACATCTTGAAATGCGTCAAAACATTCATGTAAGAGTAAGAGATGTAAAGCTTGGCATTTTTCTAAAAAGCTCTGCAGCAGGGCTGCCTTCTTGAGTCACTGGATGCTGCAAAGGCTCAAAAAAAGCCCTTGAGTGCCTCAGGAGGCAGAGCCTCTCTTGCTGCCAGTGCCCGACAGATCCAACTCTGCCCCCAAGCCAGAGTATCCATTTAACAGAACTTGCTGTTTACAGGGGAAAAGAAAATCATAATATCAGAAGTGCCCCAGGGGCTGACAGAGGATAACTGCCAAATACAAAAGCTCTGCTCAGCAGATTGATGGCTGGGGATATTCTTTCTATTTGTTTAGCGTTCAACTTTCTCTCAATGCACAACCACTTTTCTTGTCAGGTATGCGTACAGATACTGTATGATTCATTACATGGGAGGGAAGAATGTAACAAGGCTGTAAAAAAATTAGAAACAAAACCCCTGCAGATTTGGATAAAAATGTACACAATATTTTTCTGATGGCCCTGCTTGTTATGAGTCATTCACAGATGTGGAGTTACAGGAGAGAAGCCAAGATTAAGTCAAAGACAAAGCTTTATACAGGAAACCAGTTTAAGTCTGTTGCAATGCAGGTTACATACTGAGCTACAAGGAAAAAAAAGCCTTTTCAAACATTAACGAGACACTGCACGTATCCGGAACCATTATGCTGAATGAGATTCTGCAAATACATACAGATAGGGACAAAAAACATTATTTGGAATTGAGAGGTGTCTTCCTTTTCTAAAAACCAACCCACCCATACACTCTCTAGCTTCCTGGATGCAATTGGAATATTTGGAGAACAAAACACAAACAGTTCCCTTTTTCTGTCCAAAAAACACTTTTTTTCATTTCTGTCTCTTTATCGGAATAAAAAAACCTAACAGCCTCAGAGTTTTTAAAGGATACATGTTATGAATCCTTTTCTAGGCATCTGAGCTCCTGTTTCTGCACATCTACACAGGTGGTAACACCTCCTATGGAAAAGACCACACTCACAAATCCACACATCCAGGCTGCTTGGCACCTTTTTTTTTCTCCTTTAACCTGAGCATTCTCAATGTCTGCCTTTTTCTATTTTGTATTAATCCATTTGAAAATGGATGGATCACCTCAGATGTAAATTCCTTCCCAGATACCATTCACAGATCCTTTTACTGTTTCTGCTTCACATCTCCAGTCTCCTTACAACGTATTTAGTACTACGGTCAAGCGTTCAGTACCTATTGTACTACATGTAATTGGCATAATGAAAATAAGTTCTATTAATTATCAAATATATATATATTACAAGCCTATAAAATTCCATTTCATCTGGAAGCATAAAGTGCCTTCATCAATACATCAAGTATTAATCAAATCCAATTCAGTCTTATTTTAGTATATTCTAGGATGTAAGGCATGTGACTATAGAGGAATTCTAGAAGAGGGCTGTTACATTTAGAATAACTGATTTTCAGTTCAGGGTAAGATTGTGAGTCACTCTTCTAAATTAAATTTATAACGTGGTACACTACTGACATTACTACTGAAGCAGTGACCACCTGATATCAACTGTTGCTTTGAGTATTTGATAAAAGTAAATTAGATCCTTTTTATATTTTTTACTCCTCCTGAATGAAAAAACCAGGAGACTAAGTTTACATGCAGAAAAATGTAAACCCACTTAGATACTTCACAAAAAGCATAACTGGGCTATAAACTAGCATGAAGTAGCAAAGGACAAAAAGTTTAAAAAGCCAAGAAGAAAAGCATAAGATATCAACAGATTTAAATAAGTACATGCATAAGCACTGGGGCAAGGCATTGAAGCATTTAGTTGAATAAAAACCGGAGAAAATACAAAACCTCATACTTTAACACAGATGGTAAAAATCATCTTTTAACATGTAACCCAACTTACAGCAATGCATTGTATGTCTCAATTCGTACTGTTCACAGCTCTAAAGACAGAAAAAAATTGTCCCCGCTTGGCTTATTCTTAGACATCACCATAATCTAGATAACATTTGAATAAAACAAGTTCATCTGTTTCACTCAAGAATAAATACAATTAGTTCTGCGCATTGCAAAATATAGAGCAAATAACATCAATGTGGAAGTTGTAAAGTAGTGGTGTAAGGAAGAGAGTGGGATGGATCTCCCCAAAGGGTGGAGGTAGAGGAAATGAGAGACGTACCCATACATCAAGTTTAGAGCTATGTATCACCACAAGAAAGTATGCACTAATTTGTCACCCATTTTCCCATATGTTAGCTAGGCAAGGAATCCAAATTACGTATCAGCACAAAAACACAGCAATATAAGCTACTTCGCCAAACTAAAGTTTACTCACAACACCAAGATCTTTCTGCTTTTAAGAAACTAAGGAAATGAAGTAATTGTTTAGGTAAGAAGATCAAAGCACAACAGAAGTCTAGACCCTTCTGGTAAAGGTGAAAAAGTTTTATTTTCACAGCTGTTTTTATGTCCACATTTTCAACATCTACATGGATTTTTTTCTTATGAACAGTTCCCATATTAAAACAACTGCTATATACAGCTGCCAGAGTATTAAATGATTCCATTTATGCATATAAATAAAAACATACAAACATACACAGAGTGAAGAAAGCATGTCATGCTGTATAATTAGGATTTCTAGATACAGTTTACAGTAAGATAAAAGCCTGCACTGGTTTACACTGCAGTGGAAAAATTTAGCCAGGAGCCCAGCATCCACACCGGCTCAAATCGTGCAACATTAGAAGATGTGGACTGTGTTAACTGTTAAGCATAATTTATTAGCTTTTACTTTAGTGTTGTGGACTGTTAAGCAGAAAGGAGGACAGCTAGCTTAAGACAAGCAAAAGCATTCCCATTTTAGAGAGTTAGACAAAAATAAGTTAAAACAATTACATTAGTTTTATGTCCTAAGTTAAATTACTCCATTTGGGAAATCCTACCTGCTTCTTCACTGAGCCAACACTACAGATATAAACAGTACTGGACTGAGACATAGCAGGCGCATATATCCAGAAACAAATTGCTCTAAATGGCACCAAGAGAAAGTCTTCTGGACAAAAAGATGCAGCTCCACAAGAAATTATGCACTTAACTGGCTACAAACGTGTCTTTCAAAGTAAATCATCTTCTCCTAAAATGTTTGCAGAGTGGTAGCAAATCCTTGTGAACTTTAGGTGAATGATAATTACATTCTTTCACCAACTATTTCTAGTTACCTTTTTCATCAATAACTACAGGGAAACTACAACATATTTTCTTTACAGTGACTGAAGAGCTGAAGGACAGGAGGATAAATCTTTTTCATTGGGTGGAAAAAAATAACCAGTTGCATATTGCATTCAGTTTACTAAACATGATTTCAAAAAGCCCAAGTATTCTTGCCAAACTAATTGTAAGGGTGGCATATAAGAGCAGAATTTCAAGTTACACAAGCAAGCAGCAAAGTAACACATTCATTACCATTTTGTTGAGAACTGCTCAGTTTAATGCTTTACAGTCCTAGGTGCTATAAATCCACAAGCTTCTCCAGATTGCCTTGGAATCAAGCACCTCCCAAGAATACATGATAGTTCAAGTATTATGAAGTTGAGCTCATCCTATGTATTACAGAGAGTCAAAGGAAAGAGACCGTAAGTTAGTCACCCAAAGGTTAAAAAAAAAAGACAAAATCTTATTTGGCAGAACATACAACGATATATATTCAAATAGCTCAATGCTATTGAGACTTGTCCCTCAGGAAGACCCCAAAGCTCTTTCTGAAGTTAAATACAGACATGCTGGAAGTACACATCACTAAGATTACACATGGATGATGGAAAACTGATGAGAAGTTTAACCGCCCCATTCACCTTAAAGCACTGATCTAGGCTGTTAGGCATCTTCATATGGGGACTCCTCCCAAATTTAGGCTAATCTCAAGACAACAAAAATTAGTCAAGGATGCAAATTTTGCAGTACTTGAACAAGTAAAAATACATGAGCATGCTATAGGAATAAAGATTATCACCAACTTTATAGCTCAACCATCAAACCCCACATGTATTTTTAGGCCACGCTTTTGTATACACAAACACGCTCAAGTCAATTTTCCTTGATTTCCAAATTACGTGTTCTGGCTACCTGGGAGATGCATAGAAATATAAAGCTTTCCCCACCCCAACCCTCTTAACAGATGGGTCTTTAGAAAGCCAAATCTATTAACCATAAGATTCCTTGTGATTTCCACCCCCTAGAGGCAAGGTCTGCCATAGGGTAGCCGAAATGCTCCCGAGAGACTGCAAAGTCCTGGCAACACCTTTGAACTGCTACACTTGCAAGATGTGAAAAATCTTCATTTGCACTTTTCAGTATTCACAAGCCATCCTGCAGGGGACCGAAACCTCTAACAGGTTTGAGCACTCAAAGCGAATATCGCAAAACTGCTATGGGTATCAGGCTAATTCTAAATAAACATCGCTTATGAGTACGCATAACAAGATTTGAAAGCCAGTCTTTGTGGACTGGTTGAAGCTTTTATTCAAACTTCATTAAACCGAGCGAGGCATTTAAGCCAACCAGCCAGGAAGCGGAGAGTTGTTTTGAAGTTGTGTTGCCTACACAAACAGGCCCAAAATACGTTACTCAATCATAACACTCCTCTTTTTACACACAAGCAAATCATTGCCTACAGTATATGATGTCAAAGGATAGTATCTAGCCCCCTGCTAGCTCATTTGTATTTTTATGGACACAAAGCTATTTCTAAAGCTGTTGTTTACAAGAAATATATAAGCCAGAAAATGCTACAAAACTCCATTTACACAACCTTGTGATACAGTGCAGGAAATGCTTAAGCTAAATTAATGACCACAAGTAACAAGAAAGCATTGTTTTGTGGTTAGACAACTGTAATTCTGAGTATGCAACTCATTTATCTAGTAACCTTGAGTATTTCTGAAATTAAAGTTCCTCTTTTTCCACTTTTAAGACTCAGGAAAGTCCTGCTTAGAAGAGCTGATACAATACCAAAACCCTTTAAGTTCATGCAAAACAAACTGGAAAGAAACTTGTAACTTAAAGGATATAAATGTCAAGTGTGGGGAAGTGAAAAATTAAAACAAAGAATGTGCGATTCTGCCAAAATCTAGAAAAACAAACGATAAAGAGTAAGGAACTAATATTTGGCCTACTTCTGCCTCCAGTTCCTGTGTGGGAGCTTTAGCTCAAGAAATACTGTATTTTTGCAAACAAAACAGTATTAAGTAGCAAGAGTTAGTGCAGCTGATTTAATGTAATGTTGTTTTCAGAATAATTTTTTACCATTTCTGCTCAGTATTATTCAATTCAGATCCTTTCAGTAAAAGTTCACGTGAATATGTTTTTCCTTCTGTGTTACGTCAAGTATCAAGTCCTTTTCAGTATTTACACAGTAATAAAGTAACTTGTCACAGGAGAAATAAGAAAGTTAATCAAAACCTAATCTGTAGCAGAAAGTTTTAACACATCATAATGCCACATTTATAAATGACCTTGAACATGACTGAGTATTTTGAATTGCCATTTTTAAGTGCCTGAACAGCGTAAGGCACGTCTCACAATTAACGATGTGAAATGATGGTAAGCATCATAGCAAGCATTTAGCATATCCCAACATAACATTTATCAGCATAAACAGTGCCCTTAAAGTCTATATTTACATTTGCTTTTGTATGTATATTCAGTACTAAAGCAAAAAAGCTTACAGAGTCTCAAGTACCATGGTACTTGCCTCTTTACGCAGGCAGCATACCACCCTACTCTTCTAAAAAATACTCAAAGACAGTCTGCACATACAATGCATAATAATTGATAAGGTTTATAGCTCTTTCAAATTAGAGCAGATTTATTTTAAGTAATGGAATGACAAATGCAAAAAGCGTAATTCCTTATCACTAACGCAGATGACGTTACCACCTATCAGTATAAAGCACTATGGACTAAACGTTGTGTAACACCTCTCAACACATTGTACTTGCAAAATATCCCAGTTTTTATAAATGTTGGTCCATGTGTTTCATGTCTGCATAAAGCTTTTACCAAAACACTCACTTTCTAAGTGACATGGAAATTGCACTGATTTGGAAGGAATGTCAGTGAACCAATGAGAAAAATCAAGTCTACTTTAAAACCTTGTTATTTGCCCTCTTACCTGCCAATTGTGTTCTTTGGAGCAGTCATAATTAACTGAAATAATTAAACGCATGCATGCAAATCTGCTGAAGCTGAGCTGATATAGTACAAAAGCCTTACCATTTTTAAGATATATTTTATAATCAAGGAGAATAATGTCACTCTGAGGACTTGATAATGAATAAAAGCAAAACCACGGCCAGTTGTTGGACAAAAAAAACATTAACAAAGTGTTATCCAAGAACATGTAAAGATTAGATTGCTATGGCAGCAGATAATGTTAGACTGTTACCTACAGGAAAACATGCTTTGATTTAACAGGTACATAAAGTTATTGAAAATAATAGGCCAAGAAATAACTAGCGTAAAACATCACTTAAATACCAAGTAAGCCTGGCAAAAGGAAGCATATTATCCAAAAGCCTTTTAAAAAGAAGCCCAGCAAACAGCCATAATTGGGGGAACATTAAATGAGATTGTTCTTGAGAGCAATTCTAGCTAGGAATGATAAAGATAGGTAATATGAGAAAAAGGACTCCTTTATTTATGGAGCCATGTTTGCTCCCGCGAAGTAACCTAACTGCATTTGATTTATACAATGTAAACACAAGTGAACATGTACGTATAAATTATTTTCAATTCAATTATAAAATAAATTATTTTTAATTTACAATTCCCACATATCAACTACGGATATGATTTAAACAATAACACTGTATGAATGCGTAATTTCTAATTGAACAACAGTTTTGTTTTAAACAGGCAAGGGTCTTTGAACCGTAAACCTTCCTAAAGCAATACAGTCCACTTGAGAGCAGGGTAAGTAGCTCAACGTCAGCATTCCCAAACATAAGCATGTCCTGGGGTCAGGCTTCTGTGAAGCAGACAAGTTACCCACCAATAAAAAAAATAACTATATGCTTGTTTGCAATAGCCATCAGTAGTATCTTCAGCCAAAAAGGAACGATATCAGCATTTATGTTCAACAGAATTAACCGATAAGCAAACCTCAGGACTCAGTTTTGCTGGAGAGTAAAAATACAGTGGCACCTTTGTCACTTGACAGCCCAGGGGATCTCAGTTTCGGATGCCAGTGAAAAACAACCACCACCACCCTAGAGTACAGATTGGTCAATACTCCTTATGCGCTCATATTTGGCTACTGTCTCCCCTAAACACCAGTTAGCAGTTGATTTAAAAAAAAAAAAACACCACCACAAAAAACCAAACCCGCAACAATGCTTTACTCTAGTTCCTAATCAGATCTAATTAATAAATACTGAAAAAATTGCTTTAGGTTTTCATTCTCCAAAGTCTATTAAGAGAAAAATATGAGAAAATGAAGAGTAGGAATATAAAAGCTCCATTGAAAAGTATGTGGTTTACCTAAAAGGTAGACACACTAACTCAGTAATTTTCTGATGACTATTTTAAGCCACATGATTTTCAACACCAAATTGCAATGCATACAGGCAAGCATCACAATCACAGAAAAACTGGAAATTTTTAAGTCCTCCATTACTTCCCCTAGGCTTTATCAGGGCCCTCACAACAGAAGTCTTTCATTTGTTGGGTCCGATTTACAGTTCTGGGAAGTTCTACATGTTAACTTTACCTTCTAATGCTTCTTCCTCTTATAATTTAAGAAAAAAACAACCTCCACTGACCACCCTCTTAAATTACGTGTTCTTCTCAATACAGTGAGCCCTCTGACTCTGTTTCAGCCTTCTTATTCACACACAGCGACTCAGGACAGAGAAAGCCAGGTCAGTATTCTCACAGGTTTGTAAGACATATGCAAAGCCTAGAGTAATGCTGAATAATGTCACTAAGCCATCCAGGAGCAAAAAAAACCCCCAAAAGCAGGGGTGTGCCACCAGCTGAAAATGGAAGTTTAAGGATATGTATCTTACCTAAAATTGCCAACTCTACAATTTATGCCCCCCCCACCCCCCCGACAGGAAGGAGAGGATAGATCACGGAGCCCTTGCATCAGAAAATGCCTACTACTAAGGAACAGAAAAATTAAACAAACAATTACAGTCTTTGCTCTTTGCCATCCAAAGCAAGGATACAGAAAGCTCTGCGGCAAAAAGTAAATTGTCCACAAAAGATTCCTAACATTCCTCTTCCATTACAATAATATAGACTTCAAGATGTTCCACAATGTGAACTATAGCTTTGTGCAGTGCAAACTAGCTAACAGAAAAAGTACATTCTTCGTGCAGTTAAAATGGATTAGCTTTAAAACTAAGCAGAAAGGGAAAATTGAGGACTTGCTGCTCTAGTTCCTCTGTTGAATGTTTGGAAAGTTCATGTTTCATGAGTCTTTAAACAGAGTAAACAGTATCTCAAGGCTGCAGAAGACTGCACTTGAAGAGGAAGAAGGTTAATAATACTGTAAGTTATACTAGCAGAGCTTTCTTGCAAATGTATCATACTGGAAACTTCCACTTCCAGACATGAGGTATTTGCATAAGAACTAGCTCTTGAAATCTTAAAGGAGCCCTCATTCAGTCATCTTAAATCACAAAGGCATTGAGAAAGGGTAAGGACAAGTCACCACAGAGGGAACTCTAGCAGCGGAACAGATGCTCAGCTCTGCTGTCACACTGCAGATGCAATGGATGCCAGAGAAAATGAGCATTTTAAGTTCAGAAAAATTCCCCCTAAAGTGGAAGTGTTCCACTTAGAATAAGCAGCATACAACTACATTATGTCTACTCCAGAAAAATGGCAAACACAGCCCTACCCACACATGGTAAGTATCGAGCAAAGCCTCCTACTATTAACTTTATTTAAGTGGGTCTTCCTAGAGTTGCAATTAATCCGTAGGAATTTTCCCAGTTTCTCTGTTAGCAGAGACTCAGTGATTTTATATCAAGTCTATTTTTACAGTTGAAAAAAAAAAAGCTTAAGCCCACCTACTCACAGAAACATAAACCCAAGATTCTGAATACCATCTCCTAATATTGAAATCCAGGTATTTAACAAAAAAAAATTATAAGCAATACACACACTTATTTATTTGGTCACATTCTAAAGACAATACTTACCATCAGTACTACTAATCCTTGAGCTCAAGATATTACAAAAGTGTAACCATCAACTGCATGCAATAGCACAAGTACGATGCATCAGGTGCGCTCCAATCTCCACACTTCATACAGTTCCATTAATCTGAGAAAAATCATTTCTTCTACTGCCTGTTCTTAAGATAAGATGACAGTACTGTGTTTTCTACTGTGCAAACAATGACTTTATCACTTTGTTTTTAAGCTTCTTCCTTCACACTGTTTTTAGCAGTGCTACTTCAACTATTTCAGCTGTGTCTTTAAATCAGAATTTGGCTATCGTTTGCTTTTTTGGCACATTACTAAAAACAATGAGGCAGTGCATACAATAGGACTCATTAAGTTGTATGGAGACTAGTAGATTGTTCTGCAAGGACAAGCACGCAAGTTTATAAATTATTCTTTTTCCATAGACACAGCAAAGCTCCTAAAGCTGTCTTGACATAGAGGAAATAACATTGCAATGGCCAGAATAAAAATCAAAAAAGCTCACAAGATTCTGAGTTTCTGCAAATCTCAATCATGCATAATAAAAAAAAAATCTAGAATTAACAGAGGTGAAAGTTTGTATGGTCTACTCCATTTCTAGAGTTCATAAGCCATTATTATTAAGACTGCCAAAAAAAGCAGTATTTCCTGTTTGCATTTTTTTCTTTTATTTTGATTTGGTTGAATTTGGGTTTCCTGTTACAGCTCAACTGGCTTAACCATAAAATACTTTCAGCTCTGTAAGTTGCTACTCTGAAATCATGAGACAGCTTGGCTACTATGAACCCACAACCTTGGCAAAACCAATTTACAGAAATTGATACAAATCTTTTCTGTAACTTGCTGAAAAATAATCACTAGAAGAAACACTTTGGTTTAGAAAAAATCAATTGGCTTCTGCTGCCTAAGCTGTCACAGTGCAACGTTTACCAGCTCCAACTGCGCCTACCTGAGCCCACTTGACACAGATTAGAGAGGTTTCTCCAGAAAAGAAAACAATACTTACATTGCTAGAGAAAAAGCATCAGGGACCTAGCTCAAGCACCAATCCCTAATGTATTCAGTGTGGATGCTCCGTCAGCTGCCAACCTCTACTTTGCAGTAATTAACTAGTTCCTGCCAGAAAGTCACGAAACAGTATTTGAGCAAAAGAAGCTGGTAACATACTAGTTTGGACCTGCGGTCCTTCTGGGGGCAGTAACAGCCCTTTACAGAAGAAAGTATTACAGTCGTTGGAGCACACTAAAAACCCCATGAATTAAACGTTACATAATAACTTGCCTAAAAGGTGCCTTCCTCCTAAACAAGCCTCTTCATCTCTTCTGTCCTCAAAAACGTTGGAATACTATCCCTTTAAATTCAACAAAATTTAACTCACGAACTACTTAAAAAGATAAATTGCCTCTGCATTTCTGAACCTGAACTAAAGAGATACAGCCCAGGAGCAGAACGTTTGAGAAGACTACATTATTTGGGAATCAACAAGAGACCACAATGGAAGATTCTTCTATTTTATAATTCGAAGAGACTATACTGTTTTAATTTTTGCTGAGCTAAACTCCTTTGCAGAATATAAAATTACTTAGACATGTTAAGAATGCATTCTATTCCTTTGATTATTAAAGGATGTGAGAAGGGTAAGTTACAAACATAATACTACATAGCAAGGACTGTAAAGCATTTCAGAATAAGCAGCTCTGTCTGGAAGCTTATCATTACCATCATACTACCAGATAAAATTGACCTACCTTAAAAATATGCATATTCTCCAAATCATTTTTAAATAAATTGCAAGATATTAAGATGATCAGTAAAACAGCAGAATACCAATACCTTACAAAGTGAGTACTCAGCTGTACTCAAAACTGTTAGCTATAATCTTAAAGTCTCTACAGTTACCTAGAAGATTACAAAATTTGTTTTAAAGGTTGTTGATTTTGTCTTTAGAATAGAATGATGCAAATCAATGATGACCGACCCACAACCAGCAGCTCTACATCATGGTCCTCCAGTTTAAATCTTTAATATGGAAGTCAATATGCACTGAGGCATCTGAATTGCTTTACTGCTGCGAATAGAAAATGCACTAGTCCCAACTATCTTACCACTGCCTCCATTCCAGTAAAGCAGATCGGATCAACTGGAGCAGCTCTCTTCTGACATGCGCACTAGATCTCCCTACTCAACACATCCCATGGAAAGAAAGCAAGCCTGAGTAGGTAAGTAGAAAAGTATTTACACCAAAGCCTACACTATATTATAAGCGTTCACCAAAGCTCTACACCCTCTGAAAGGGCAGGTTAGGAGAGGAGGGAGGAATGTTGACTGTTCATCCGGCCCCTGTGGGTTCCCAGCTCCCCGTGCCTGCCCTTAGCCTGCTCTTGCTCGCACAAAGCGACAACAGCACCGAGTCTGTGTACCAGCTGCAAAAATGCTGAAATGTGCTCCAATTGATCTCGATTCATCACACTGCTGGAAGGAGGCAGAACAGAGCTGGTGAGTGGTTTCTCCTCTCTCCTCTCATAAAACAGTACGAACAGAAAGAGAGCGGAAGAGAAGCTGAACAGAAGCGCCGAGAGCAGCTCCTCTCGGAACAGCCTGTCTGGCCGCCGCGCAACATACGGGGAGATCTTTCCTGTGCGTGTCCAAAGCTACTGGACTTTTATAATCCTCTTAGTCACGTCTCCGTTTGCCTCTTGGGTCCCAAGATTTCCCACTTCAAAAATCTTTCCTATCCATCTGAAAAACTTGGCCTTTACACCCTTCTACTAAAGCCCTGGTCTGGCTAACCTGCACGGGCAGCTATGTAAATCTTTCCTTTAACTCAGCCACTCACTTCTCCCACGCCTTACTCAGTCCAGCAGCACGCTCCCGCTAGACCCAAGCCACTATTCCATTTGGAGGATGAACGCTCCTTTAACTCGTATACTGTACAAAGAAGGTAGCAGCGAAGAGAGACACAGAAAGCATCCGAAGTCAGTGGGGAGCCGCAGCACAAAGCTGACAACATATAACCCTTTAACACATATTAAAACCAGTCTCAAACTCTCTGCTGGCTATTCAAGCCAGAGTGGAAGGCAGTGCCAACGCCAGCTCTGCAGCAATACAGGAGACTCATGCAATTAAAAGACTCCTGAAGATGTGCATTTGATATTCCGTAAGAAAAAAGGATATTTAATATTTTACATTTTAGTTGGTTTGAATCATATTCTCAACTGAAAACATCACTAACAATACTCACGTCCATATATAAATACAGCAAATATACTTCCAACTAGATACATACCAATTGAAAAAGCTTAATTCAGATACAATTGATGTGTAATCAAAGTTTGTGTCTTTCGGGTAATAAGTCATCTAAAACTATATTGAACATCCAACAGGATACTCTTCTAGCACTCCTCCCAAATATTTACAAGAACACAGAATATAAAGTTTTGTAAATGTTTAAATATAAACAAAACTTTACAAGGAGCTGACCCTACTTTTTTTTCCACTGCTTAAACAATTCCTCATGTTTCAAACACTGGAATGATTTTTTTATTTCTGCCAAATCTCTGAACAATCTAAAGATGTCACTGAAGGCCACTTAAAATAAAAAACCTGAGTGCTGCTAAGCAACCCAGAAAACATCTTTACATGTTCAATTGTTTAGTGCGTTAAAAAATTTCACACGTATTGAGAATCCATGTATTCTGGACTCTAATGACAGTAATGTCTTCCACATAGAGGGAGAAAAGAATATTCTGCAGGATATGTTCATATTTCAAAAAGGAATTGCTTATGAAGTACTAAAGATTTGATCAAATTTATTCACTGTTTCTGCACATGGAAGAGATTAGAAACAGATTCTCCCTTATCCGCTATTTTAAACACACTCCAGAAGTAAATTTACTAAGGAAAAACAGCACTTATATTTGTTTCACCAAAAAATAAAGATGTACCAAGGTTCTTTTCCACTATATAAAACGGTATTTTAAAAGTGTATTCCATATCGACTTTTTAAATCAATGCTATTTTAACTGTTCTAACTGCATATAAACAAAGGCCATTTAACGTAATTTAATATTTCACCATTCTATAGCACTTCTCACCCATGGATGCACTTACACATTCAAAAAACCGAGACCAAGTCTTACATTCTTTGAAGCAGATCACGAGGAAAGGAAGTATTTCCATATCACAGTAAGGACGACATGCATACGTATCCTTCATTTGTATTACACACAAATACTTATATATTTGTTATTTCACTATATGTATTACACACACATAGATACGATTTTAAACAGGTTTTTTTTTCCATCAAGCAATTAACCTTTCACTCATCACGGTTTTTGTAGCACAGTGTAATATTCTGCACAGGAACTACCTTACAACATAGCTTCTGGTTTAATTACACTGCAAACAGTTTGCTGAATCCTAGTTTATATTCCTTCAAGCAATTCAATTATCTTACCATAAAGGTCATGGGGAGTACCTTCAGAAGACATCAATCTGCTAAAGCTTTCCGTAACATAAAAATGCTTCACTGCATCAATTAATTGACCCAACATTTGTTTTGGAATCACAGATTTCATTTTTTACATTTCTCAAGATGCTTAGTCTTAAGTTACCAATCTCATATAATCAACTGCCATAAATTTATTGCAGGCAGTCTGAACAGAACACAGCCAATAAAAATAGATATAATCAAAGCCCTCCATTCACACAAAGTTATTGGCAATAGGGAAAAAGGCAAATTTAAAGGTTAGTTTAAACCACTAATTCAGAGAGGCAATATAGATTCCTAAAACCAGACTTTGCTTAAAATGGAAAAAAGTATCATCACCTGTAAGTAGAATTAAAAAATATTTTATAAACAAAGAAGGAAGTGGTGCAAATATATTTAAAACTTTGGAATATCTGGTAACCTTACCATGAAACTTTAGAATATCAATACAATTAAAAATTTTAAAGCTTCCTGTGCTATTAGTATTTTATTATATGTAGATCATAAAACAGACTGTGTATGCGCATATTACATTAAGAAAAAAAATCACATATGTATATCATATGTTCAAAAGGACTGAAATGGCACTTTTTTTAAAATAGGATAACTCATTAGTATTACCAGTTTCTACCTCCAGTTATCTATTAACATTGTTACTTTCAGGCCAGATTTACTTGCCTTAATGCCAATTTTCAGATGTGTTATACTACAACTGTTTAGGTGAACTTCATTATACAGATGTTGCAAGTTTTCCTCACAAGGAAATGTAGCATAATTTCTTTCCAAGAATGAAGCTTAATCAGATGGAGCCCATGATCCGACCTGTTCCACAAGCAGCAGAACGGCATTTTGGTTTTGTTCTGCTAGCCATCTCATTGGTAGTATGGGCAATGGATCTAGCTTTTACAGATACTTTGTACCACGTAAGCGAGAAACAACATAGCCCAATCTTTTGTTTATATCCATATTCAAATTATATACTTACTTCACTTGAATGATCTGTAATTTTTTCTTTCCTTGACACTCATTTTTATTTATAATTTTTGCTTAAAAAGCTCTGTAATATTCTAGCATCTAGAGCAAAACATCCTGTGGCATTGTAACTCTTACAAATAGAAGTTATCTTTGCAAGTTAAAAAGCTTTAGAGAAGGACTGAAAGACCTGAAAAAATGACCATCCCATAGCTTCTTAAATAAAATATCGGGCAGGCCCACGGGGGGGTGTAATAAAAAAAAATCAGAAAAACCTCTCTGTTGGACAGGGGGGAAAAGTACCTACAAAAGCCACAGTACTATAAAGAAATTCTTCAGCATGTACATACTGCAAGCCTCACAATAACCATATAAGCACACAGATTACTGCTTATTTTTCCCCTCAAAAATGAATTCTTACAGACCTGATTCATATCACATAGTTTTAGCGGAAAATGGAACCAAGATTCTGCAAAGCCTCCCAGGCCTGGCCTGCACAGCAGTTTAGCAAATGGAAAATGGACGGCTCATGCTTTACTTGCATCTACACGTGTTCCCAACAGGCAAAAAGCCAAAAGAGGAATGGGAGTCACTATTTTCTTAAATTAATATTTGAGGGAAAGCTTGTCCATACAAGTTTATCAAGTTTTATTCGTAAGGAGTATTTTTCACAAGGTTTACTGCAACCCTTACACACCAGGCGAGTACTGGAAGTGCATGGGAACAGGGAATTTGAGGCCGCATTGTGGCTGGCACCACAGTGACCAGCTTCCTACCTCTGGGAAAAGGCGCAACAGTCAAATCAGACTGGGGAAAGAAAAGCAATTTAATCAATGTCTCAAGGCAGATCAATGGAGGATATTGCTCCTACTCCAGTAACATTTCTATCAGGCTGCATTTGTACCCCTCTAGAGATGGCATAACAGCTAAAACATTTAACTACGTACACATGTATCACTTATAAGGTGCTAACTACGTCTTCAAAAAATCTTCAACTGATTGCAGATTGTGTGTGTCCGGGCAAGTGACCTCCTCAAGGGACCACAGTGTGCTCCAATAGTCCTTAGCCTCTAATAAAATGGGTCAAAATCTGATCTTTCAAGTTCTAGGGGATATCAACCTAGGCAACTTTAAAGAGAAACCTAAGCATTAAAAATAGTAGCTTTATTCCACAGCATTTATAACACTGTTGATCTCAAGATGCCAAATTCAAAAGACACAGCTGCTGGCAGCTGGCCATTTGGGAGGTAGTCAGAATGACTGGAAATCTCATGCCTTTTAAATGCAATGGCTATTATCATCTGTCTTTCTCATCACAAGTGATAAGTTTATAAACATTTTCTAAAACCCTTCACCCTTGAAAGAAAAGAAACCTAAAGAACAAGTTATATCCTGTTTGTTCTCACTCATATGCAAGGAAGGCACTTCCAGGAAGGGTACGTTGAGCAACAAGTTTTTCTGTGGTTTACACGACAGAATCCAAGCGATAGAGATAACACGACTGTGCTCCAATGTAAGCTGCATTAGGAAGCCCTGTTTTCACAACTTGCTAACATGCCATCAGCAAGAACATAAAGCTCACTAGGATGCAGTGTAAGCCATAGCATGGAGTCCACGAACTACACCACTTGAACCAACAAGGCCACTCCAACCTGCAGCCAGCTCCCACGGCTTGGCCACTGAACCTCCTGTCAGTTCATCCAGTTCCCGTAAGTGAACACTAATGCCTCAGTTTAAGCTCAAGCAGTTAAGAAGCACACACAAGCTAACTAGAGATAGTTATATCCTTGTCTGCTGATGATTTTAAAAGCTGTTTGAAGGCAGCAGAGCAGCAGTGCTCAATGCATTGCCACAGGAGACCTGTGTCCCAATTCGCCCGGCCAGGCTGCAGGTCCCTCTTCCTGCCAGGGACACTCTGGTCACGCTCCCAGGGGCCAGAGCACCCCTTGCAAGACTGCAATCTGCAGCCAAACACAGCACCCATGCACCCCTCGCGTGGATGAGAACAGGCTAAAAGAAGGTGCCTACCGAGACCTGCCCTGGCAGCAGCCTCCTGTTCCGGCCGCCACCTTCCCGGGGGCCATGGGGGCTTGGGCGCCAGCACCCTCCCCAGGCACGGGCTGCAGCTCAGCCCCCGTTAGCCAGACCCGGCCCTTGCACACAACAGACCTAGGGTACGTACGCAACTATCGTGCGCACGCACGCTGCTGCCAGCCACACAGCGAGGTCACCACACGTCATCTCACATACCGAACCTGTGACTGCATCATTCAGGTCGGTGCAAGCAAATGAAACATGAAATGTGCTGGGCATTGTCACTTGTTCTCAGTTCTGCTTATTTAAAGCCCTGGCTACATCAACACCTAACACAGACTATCCAAAATATTTCCTCTTTTTTTGGTCAATATATAAATATTTAAGGAAATAAGACAGGATACAGCCTTGGCACAACAGATGATACAAGGGTCAAAATAAAAATAAGAAGTGGGTGTAAGGAGGAAGACGTCAGCTGCCCCAATGTTTTGATCTTCACTGTTCATCGTGAAACAACAGTTCCCAGGCAGAGGCCAGTGGTCAGCAACTGGCCTGTCAAACATCTACACATCTATTTTTTGAGGAAATGCTATAAAACAGTAAACACTGACTTGCAAGATGATAATTAGCCCATATTTAGGAGCCACTATAAATTAGAAAGTGATGCCTAAGAACCAGCAGTAGCCACAATAAACAAATAGAACAAGAACAAGTATTTTAGAAGTATTAGTGATTTTCTACCTGTTCAAGAGAACCGCAGCTTAAAAATGCAAAGGCAACCTAAATAACTTTTGACTGCTCCATCAGTATTTTAAGTTTCACTGACATGATACTAAAAAGCATCAATAATCAAGCATAAGAAACCGGAAGTTTTAAAAAAAAAAAATCTAACTCCTACCAGGACTTTTAAAGGTGGAATGTACAGACCACTTTTTCCTAGTAGATGTTTCTTGCTGCCCTGGGGAAGGCAAATTGACCCCTACACTCAGTCACAATTTTATCAACCCTGGAATACAGTTCAGGCTGCAAAGTGCCATTTTTAGTACTGGTATCTGATCAAGCATTTACCTAAAAACGTGTATTTTAGTCTTATTCAATACATAGCATCAATAAATATTATGCTCTAATATTACAGTCCAATATTAGATTTAGTATTTTAACTCAACAATTGAAAATGTAAAATTAATGTTCAGCTTTGTAGTTAAGAATCCTTCGATTCCTTCACTCTCCAAAAGAGACATTAGTAATCTCACTTCAGCACTGAGCACTGCAAAACTGAGAAGTCTCCAGGTTTTATGGATTGTTTCCTTTTCAGAAAAAGGAGAAAAGTCATAAAGTGAACTTTTGCCTCTTGTCCTGTCGTTAGGCACCAATGAGAAAAGTCTGGCTCCATCTGCTTATACCCCCCAACGTACACACACAAAATTAATAAGGTCTTCCCTGTGCCTTCTCTTCTCAAGATTAAAGCTAAACAGTCCCAGATGCCTCAGTCTCTCCTCCTATGTCAGATGCTCCAGTCCCTCAATAGCTTCGTGGCCCTTTGCTGGACTTCTTCCAGCATGCCCACATCTCTTGTACTGGGAAACCCAGGTCTGGACACAGCACTCCTGATGTGTCTCACCAGGGCTGAGTAGTGAGCAAGGATCACCACCCCCAACCTGCTGGCAACACTCTTTCTCATGCAGCTCACAATGCTGTTGAGCTTCTTTGTCACAACCCCACACTGCAGGCTTGCTCATGATCAGATTGTCCATCAGGACCCCCAGGTCATTTTCCAGGACACTGCTCTCCAGCCTGTCAAGCCCAAACCTGTGATAGTATATAGGGTAATTCCTCCTCTGGTGCAGAACTTCATGTTGCCTTTTGTTGAACTTCATGACATTCCTGTTGGCCCATTTTTCCAGCCTGCTGAGGTCCCTCTGAATGGCTGCCCTCCATCTTCACATCCCTGACCAGCTTTTCCTTGCTTGCAAGCACAAAGTCCAGCAGAGCACCTCCTGCTGTCACCTCCTTGATCACCTATGTTTGGAAGTTGTCATGAATGCACTCCAGAAGCCTCCTGCATTGCTTGTGCCCTGCTGTGCTGTTCCTCCAGCAGAGAGCAGGGTGGTTAAAGTCCTCCATGGGGATTGAGGCTTGCAAACATGAGGCTTCTTCCAGCTGTTGAAGAAGGCCTCATCTGCTCCTTCTTCCTAATCAAGTGGTCTGTAGCAGACACCCATACCACCACCTAGATTAGTCTACCCAGTAATCCTGACCCATGCACTCTCAACTGGCTCATCACCTGCCCCAAGGCAGAGCTCCATGCAACCCCATCGCTCTCTCACGTAAAAGGGTGACACCTCCTCCTCAGCATCCCAGCCTGTCCATCCTAAAGAGACTGTATCCAGTCATTGAAGGACTCCAGTCCCAAGAGCTATCCCACCACACCTCTCCAACCTCAGTGAGATCATAGCCCTGCGACTGCATGCAGACCTCCAGTTCCACCTGTCTGATATCCATGCTGCCTGCATTAGCATCAGGCACTTCAGGGAGGTACCCACTCATGTAGATTTCCCAGAAAAGGTATGAGAGCTTCTCCCGTAACTGTCCTGCAGCCACATGCCGACTGCGTGCCTTCCCGATTTCTATACCCTGGATTCTATTACACTAGAGCTACGCAGCCAGGATAATAGCTAGTACAGACCAATGTTGCTACATGCCCATCAACCTCTTTTCATGAAATCTGGTTTGCAGCAGAAAAATTAAACATAGTTACGCTACTGGGCAAGTGACTTACCCATTCAGACAGCTAGCATTATCTCTGTTCTGTATTTGTTTTCAAACCCCTATCCACCACACCCATCTTTTCTTGCATAGACATCAAGAGTTTTTCCCCCCAGTATCCCAAACCTACACTTTGACATATAAATGAGAGAACTTGTTGAATACCCAGATTCCTTAGACTCTATTAGCTAGAGAGATAACAGCAGAAAGGATACAACCCTGTGGTTTTTATGAGGATTACAGTTACTTCAATAGCTCCACATATACAGTGACCTGGCAGAGGGTTGCTATCACTCATGAGCGTTCCCTCACAACATCAATGAACCTTTAACAGGAAACAATTTTTTGAAAATTATGTATTCCTATTCCAATAAAGAGGATATCACTGTAGACATCTTTACGTAAATCAGCTATAAAAGTCACCCAAACATGAAGAGTTACATTGCCCCATGCAACACAGTCACACTGATCTGAACCAGAGACAAGAAAACCTAGTCATAAACAAAAATAGATACTGAACAAAAGTTGCAGATATGTTCAAGGAATGTTTTTAGTCGCTTAAGCCAAAATTATTTTTAAAACTACCACTGATTAACAGGTAGCATCTTAAAGTGGAATCCTTAAATCAAGTACTCGTTCCTTCAGGTACAAAAAGTACACACAATTAATAAGCTATCTGAACTCCAACTCACGTGCAGTCATATTAGTTTTTATGCTCAAAGTTCATGAAAGGCACTACTGAGTCTTCACAGTAAGGGATATTACTGTAAAAAAATCAAATTAAAAAAGCTATTAGTTCTTCAACACAGAGGTCTGAAATTAAAGAAAGCTAGCATGTTTCATTGTTCGACAGGCAAAAAGCCAAGAGCCTGAAATAAGTACTCAAAATAGGACATATTTTCCAATGGAGGTAAAGATTACAATATAACCAACAGGAATGTGCAAGCCAGCAATACTTAACTTAGCAGTTCATGCCAAACCATGATAGTCCGTTGTACTACTTAAAAAACACTGAAACTTGAGAAAGTGGTATTATTACAATTGTTAACAATGGAATGCAAGAACATTTTTAAACTACAAGTCACACAAATTCATTTCATATATTTATTTTTGTAGAAATAGACTATTCAGCACTTTAGGGATTTGAAAACCTGACAAAGAACTTGAATTTTTTTTCTGCTACATGCAAGTTAAACACCAAATGTAAATGCTATTAGAAAGGTTTCAGTTTCCCCACAACTATGTCTTTGTCCAGGTTATGCTGATACATTGCAAGGAACAACAACAAAAAAATAAAAACCACCAACAGAAATCTCACAATTTGGTATTAAAAAAACCATTTTCTTCCTCTAGAAAAAGAAACTGTGTTTAGGACCTACTAAAATAAAGAGTTTGAGAAGATATTTCAGTAAGAATCTGGTCAAAGAAAAGACATACTTCACATCTCAAAACCAACAGGGACACGGGGAACTTTAAACAGGAGTATAAATCAACAGCACTCTGAGTATTTAACTTCAGTTGCAAGCAAGGTACACTAATTATTTGAAGGATCACAGTACGTTGAGTTTTATTATGCAGATTTTTGCCACCATCACATACACAAAAAAATACAGGAGAGAAGTAGTAATTCCCGCTTAGCCATTTAAACATAAAAAGCCAACATAAATTTAACATGGAGCTTGCCATCCCCACACAGAAACCATCACAGTCAGGACCATTCTATTTAAGTTACAATTGCCTATTAAACTCGCTGAAAAAATCTATTAATTCATGTCTTCAGGGTCTAGCCTCTAATAAAACTATTGTTTGTAGCAAAGTCTCAGCAGAGGCCTAGGTTTCCTAGAACATCTCCATCTTCTTTAGTACATTCAAATACAACTGTTTTTCTTCCTCCCTGCCCCTACTCCCAAACTTTGCTTGTCACACTTACCAATTTATCGTTCTCTGTGGTTGAAAAACTAGTAGAGAAGTGTAAGAAAAGTATTAAAAGTACACTTTCCCACATAGTTATGCATTAAGTAGGGAAAATATACTTGTTTAAATACAGTGTTTCACCTGATGGATCAGCAAACAAAATAAATTGGTTATCATCCAAGCATCAGAACTAGGCATTGCATAAGTACAGTCTTACGATCAGGCAATGGCCTCAAGGGTGACCTTCAGGCAAATGAATTAACAATTGATTTTCAGTAGATTCACAGTAATTAAGTTTCACCTAGATTAAATTGTGCAATAAAGTTATCTAAGTATTTATGTCACTTCCCTCTAAGAA
Organism: Phoenicopterus ruber ruber; assembly: GCA_009819775.1. NCBI lineage: Eukaryota > Metazoa > Chordata > Aves > Phoenicopteriformes > Phoenicopteridae > Phoenicopterus > Phoenicopterus ruber. The sequence continues at coordinate 8,537,824 of CM020221.1, forward strand.
AAGTAGGACTTCTTTTGGTGAAAAATTACTAGTTGAGCATTTTTCTAACTCCCCATGACAGGCCAAGAGCACCAGAACTGCGGGAGCAGGACTGCGGAGCGCTCCCCCAAAGCCGTGATGGCAGGAGGGAGAGCTACACAAAGGTAGCAGCTTGTACTGACTGTTCATACTAAATTTGAATTACAAGACTTTTATCCTTACTGCCTGAAAAATAATAAAAGATCCTTTATTATTTTTAGAAATCAAGTCTACATTATGTGAATTAAGATTGACATGATTTCTATAATTCTGACCTACTCCAGTTAACATATGAAGGCACCAATGGCAGTCAGTACTAAATCAGCACAGGGCACTGCTGTCTTCCAAGATTCCCACTCGGTATCAACACAACCTGCTCTGTAAGATGAGCTCTACAGCAAATAGGGCGCTTGTGGTGCTGAGTACTCTTCAGAGTTTCCTGCGCACGTAGGTCTGTGCTTTTCTTCATGTATTTGTTTACGAATAGTCAAGTAAATGCTGAACTATCTCACTAAGGAAAAAAAAAACAAACCCACAACACATGACCCATAAAGTTTCAGATCCTGTAATTGAAATTACCCCAAAGAGTCCTCAAACTGAAAGATGATGCATAAAAACTCAAAACAGAACAGAGAAAGAACGAATTCTAACAGGCATACCATTGGTTTTTTTTTTTTTAAAAGCAAGAGCCATATATAATATGGCATGCACACCACTGCTAGAGTTAGACCCTTAGTAAAAAAAGAGCATGGATTTGGTTTTTTACCCAAGTACTGTTGTGTGAACGTGCATTATAAAGTCACAAAGTATTTAAGCATGTGCTGTACATATATCCCATCAAAACCCCCAATGTCTGTTAAAGAACATGACATAGAAAAAGGATTATATGAAACGCAAGACTGGCATAACACTTTGTAGCCAAGAATAAGACACACCATGCAAGAGAAAAAGGTGTCGCTTTTTTCTGTTTGGTTGGTTTGTTTTGGTTTTTTAAGGTTCATGGCCAACTTGTCCAAGTTTATTGATTGCTGCAACATTAGCTGTTAGATTATATTTTTTGGACAGCTTTTCTAAGTTTAGTGTTTTGCATTTTTGTAATAATACTCAGCTGCTATGGTAACAGGCACTCAAACATGCACTAAGTGAATCATTCCACAGTACTAAGTCACCTGAGCATTTACCAGAATTTAGTGCAGAGCAGCTATAATTAATAGGGCTACTATGAAGTATCATCTTCTGTTGCTGCTAAAAAGAATAGCTGATCTGTTTTACTCAAATTTGCTTCCTGGGAGAAAAAAAAAAAAAAGTGTATTTTAAAGAGACCTGTTCACCAACAAACTCTGATGAAGACAGGCAGCATAAAATAGCTTACACCTCACTGTAAAGACTGAGATTTGTTTATGGAACATTATTCCAGTCATCTATGAGCAAGTAATAAAACAGTCATACAAAGTAGTTGGACATGACAAGAAAAAACCTATTCTTATGTTCAAGGATTTTACCACAGCTTTTGCATTTTCCGATATTCCAAAGAGAAAAAGCAAAGCTCTTAGAGAAGCTCCCTCTACCTTTCATTTATCGTATTTCTCTTAAGGCTATTCAGAACCAAACTTGGAAACACCAAAAATACTAAAGCAATTATTTCAAAGTAGAAAAAAAAAAAGTATCAGAAGCACCCTCTAATCTATCAAGATTTTCTGGCACCTCAATTCAGATGTGGTCTCTGCTTCAGATACAACTGGTAGCAAACTAGCCACATCAACTCTTTTTTGAAAGAGAGCTACCCAATGTCTTGCTACAGCCCTTAGTCCAGTTGTGGACTCTGTATCTGACAGTAAGTAAGTCTGCTACGCCCAGGTGAGCCTTGCTGAACTCCGCATTGTCCCTCAAGAAACTATCCACAAAATATCAAGTGCAGGAAAGATGAAAATAAACACGGCAGAAATGCACATAAAATTCAGCAACACAGCCACAGAACGTAGCAGAAGCACAAAGCCGAACACGTATCGTCTTCACATTCTTTCTACTCCTGATTGTTTTTTTACATTTCATCATTGGTACAGTAAACAACAGATGTTGACTAGCAAAAAAATAAGGGATCCTCGAGCAAGAATGAGAACATTTCCTGACAGGTTTCTTCAACAGATGCTGTTTCAAACTTGGCTTTAAAGACAACTGAACTAAAGATGATGTATTCTCACTTTCCCATAATATAAGAAAGCTATGGTGAACACTAGAAGAAATCATAAGTTTTTAAATCATTTAAAAAGTAACTTTCACAAGTGTAAGCATGTTCTCTAGCAGCTGGTAAAAGCAAAAGAGCCTTTAAGCATCTAATATGAACAAAACCTGTATTTACATCAGTTCAAACTGAAAAAGAAAAAAGCAAAAAATTGGATAACTTTTGGAAATCAGAAATCTGGTCATCACCACTTAGACTAAGAGATGTTTCCTTTCCACAATACAATTCCTGCATATTTTAAGAACCTCCAGTGAAGGATCTGGTATTAGAAACCATAGGAACCATGCCCCCATGAATTGTCCAACAAAAGTTAGCTTCTGGAGATGGCACGCTGCTTCTTTTCCATTGTTCCTTTCCTGCTGGGGGAGTCAAAGTTTCTACTCCCAAAAGATGGCCACAAAAAAAGGGGGGAAGGAAGAGGTTAAAAAATAAAATCAACTTTGGCTTGTAATCAGCAGTACAATTGACTGTGAATTTCTGGGTACCAGTTACAGATCTGGCTTCACGATGCTCTTTGTGACACAGCGGCAGAGCTACTCAGTGCTTGAGGTACTCTCCTACAAGAAAAGGATAAGTAAAATCTATCTTGTAGGAAGTAAATAGATGAGATAAAAACTTGTAAAGTATGGGGAGGAAACTGAATGAAACCGATAATGTTTAACAAACAGTTCACAGTTTTCTTACAGAAAGAACTATTATGTTTGCCTCATGTTTCCTAATAAGTAGTTTTTCATTAACAGTAAGCCAGAAAATTTAGGTTTTCACACAAAATCACTTGTTACCAAGTCCAACACATGCTTTTCTTCACAAAAAAGGATAACTATCCGATGCAAAAACACCTCAAACCATCACCTGAAGCATATGCATTCTAGACTGGACATAGAGCAACCTCTCATCAAAAAGCAGCCAGCATTCTGTTTGCGCTTACTCACCGTACTCTAGCAATCATATACTTTTTACTACACTCTTACGAGGATAAGAGAAAAAATTTAAGAGGAGCAAGCAAAAAGTCTCACATTTTGACACTGGCTACTACTGGATGACACAACCTATACAGTGTTTGGATTCTGCTTAGGAGCTTTGTTTACCCTCGCATCCTTACTACCTCAGGCAGCAGAAGGAAGGACTGTGTGTGGGATGAGATAATGGAAATTTATTTTGCTACTAGAGGAAAATGTTAAGGCAACCTTCAATCTTCTTACAGCATTTTGTAACTTTTGACCCTTTTTCCTACCACTTCATACACAGAAATACTTTTGCTTTTCAACACCCACATGTTTTTGGTTTTAAGACACTTTTGATGAGTACATCTTTATAAATAGTTGTTGCTGATTATGAGACTTCTGTTTCTCTGAATTCCTTCCTCTTTACTGCATTACATAATGAGATTTTTCTACTAGCACTAAAGTATTAACTGATTAAAGATTAACTCACCCCCAGGAGAGAGAATCTCAATTAAAAAAATTCCAATCATTGTAGTCACCAAGTCAAACCGCAGCTCTCCAGTGGCCAACCCAACTCACCCACTCCTGTTCCTCTAGCTCCCGCAGCCTCCCGTTGCTGGAGGAGGCAGGTGCTCTCACAGGGGATGGTCAGGGAGCCAGCCCCTACGCCTTCCAGTAAGGGAACGAAATGTCTTCCACGTGACATGCCACAGGAACAAAGGTGAAATATTTGTCGGAGGTTTATTTGTTTTGAAAATATATGTAAATACGCGAGTTACCATTTTAAGTGTAACATCAAATGTTTACAAAACAGTAGTCCCAGAGGAAAGAGTACCCTTCTCAAAACACCATCATCAGCATCTTCCCTTGTTGATCCCAACATGCCCTAAGATTTGACAACATCAGACCTGAAACTCACCTCCGTTCTCATGGGCTCTTCAGAGCAGGCAGCAGGGAACACCCCAGGGGAATTACCCCACTCAGCAACAACCTCAACTGGTTTAAATCTATTTATCTGATCTTTAGCAACAAAACCAGCAATTGCTACTCCTATACTCTTTTGTCAAAAGCTGCCTACGTAACTTCCACTGAGAGTTAGATAATTCAAAACATACTGGGACAAAATATGTAGTCTCAAGGAAAAAAAAAAAAAAAAATACAAAAATAAGAAAGCAGAGCCAAAGGCAGAGCAAGTCCTAAGGCAGCGGCTGCCGCTGTCAGCTCTCCCGGGCCGTCCCCGCTCCTCCGGCCGGGACGCCCGGCTTCAGAGGCTCCCCGCCCGCTACGCGGCGGCCTCGGCTGTTCCTAGAAAGCCGAGAGCCTGAACCACCCTGCCAGAGCGGGGATGTTACGTTTTTAAAAAGGGATTTCTGAGAGACCTCGACCTTCAAAGCCGCAGCCTCGCAGCGCGCCGGCTGCCGGTGCGGGAGGAGCCCCGGCGGGGCTGGGCACCGGCGCCACCCGCGACGCCGGGGCCGGCCCGGCCCCAAGCGACATCTGACGGCCCAGGGGTGGCCCCGTCACCCGTCGCCCGGGCCACGACGCTCGGCTCCGCTCCGGGGGGCGAAACAAGGAGCCTCCTCCCGCCGCCCCGCGCAGCCCCGGCCCGGGAGGCCACGACGGCGCCCGGGCTCCCGGGACCGGCCCGCGGGGCTCCCGCCGCCCCAGGGCCGCGTCCAGCACCCGGCCAGCCACCGGCCGCCCCTCCGCAGCGCCGGAGGGGCTGACAGGAGGATCCCTGGCCCGGCGGGGAAGCGGAAGGCAGGGCATGGCGGGCCGGGCCGGGGACGCGGCCCCCTCTCCTCCCGGGCCCCCACCGCCCCGCGCCCCCCGGGGACCGCCGTCGCCTCTCCCCGCCCTCACCTTGGAGCATGGCCTCCAGTTTCTTCCTGTCCACCCGGAATCGCTCCTCGCCCCACTCGGGGCTGTGCAGGGGCCGCGGCGGGCCGGCCGAGTCCTCCTCGGAGCCGGGCACGGGCGAGTCGGTGCTGCGCTCGCTGTTGGAGCCCGGGTCGGAGAGCGGCTGCTGCAGGTACCCGCTCAGCGGGTCGCACTGAGCCGCCATGGCGCTGCCGGGCGGACCCCGCCGCCGCTCTGAGCCCCACTCGGCCGCCTCCCCGCGGGACGCTATCTGCCCCCACAGCCGCCCCCCCGGCTCATCCCAGCCGCCGCCGCCTGCCAGAGTCCCGGCCCCGGCGCCGCCGCCTGCGCCCGCCTCTGCCTCCGGCTCCCCGCCGAGTGTGCGCGTCCCCAGGCCGGCGGCGGCGTCCGCGGCTCGGCGGCGCCCCCAGCCCGCCCGCAGCCCGCACAGCATCTCCGCCTCCATTGGGCCGCCGCCGGCCCGCCGGGGAGGGGCCGGGGATATCCCCGGCCGCGGCCCGGGAGGAGGGGGCAGCGGCGCGGCGGGAGGAGGGAGGGGAGGGGGAGGGGAGATGCCGCCTCAACGGCACCGCCTCCGCCTCAGGGCCGGCCCGGGCCAGGGTCCCTGTCAGCGGGGCTCCGGGGCCGCCGCCGCCGCCGCCGCCCTGCCCGCCCCGGAGGGAGCCCCCCCACTTGGGGCAGGCCCCTCCGTGAGGTGAGCGGTGCCCAGAGCGGGGCGGGGGGTGCCGGGCTGCCCGCGGCCCCCTCAGCCGTCCCGCCCTCGCCGCCTGAGGGGAGGGTCGGCAGCGATCGTGCGGTGCCGGGTGAAATACACGACGGGCAGGATGGCAGCACTGGAAAACGCGCCCTAAATAAGCCCTCCCGCCCCAAAACGATCCCCCCCAAAACATGCCTGTGTGTGCAGGAGAAACGGGCAGGAAAGTTTTGCCGGCATGTCCTGGAAACACCATTCGCTTGGCGTGGCTGACGAATCTCCTCATGGCGACGAGGGCCCTGGCTTTCAGCTCAGCGGTTTTTCTGTAGGAAGCCTCAGAACGGCGAAGTGCCTTGTGCTGCGCTGCACCACAAGAAACCGGGTTACGCGTCCCTCACCTTCAAGACATAATTGCGTTAATCTGCACCCAGCATCCCAGTGCTAGATTTTACCACAGTGCAGTTTGCATCGCTTTACAGTTGAAGCCCAAAAGCACACACTAGTGTAGAGGAAGCGTCGGCATGAGCAGTCACACTGGTCCAGTTGCAGCGGTGCCGTTTCTCTGTTCCTGCAGCCAGACACACTGCCCGGGAGGCCGATCGCTGCCCAAAGTTTGGCTGCCCAGATCAGGTAGACGAGGGTGAGGCATTCACACCCCCCTCTTTGGGTCTCTCCAGTGCCAGCCAGCTTGTTTCTCCCGAATCTGAGAAATCCTTTCTGACAAAAAAAGTTATGCTGCACATCACGCATTCCAACAAAAGCTTTCTGTTTTGATGAGTCACTGTTTTCTGGTGAAAAAGCAGTCTGCTACAAGATGCTCCAGCAGCACTGTGTCTGGAATCCCACGAGGTATCGCACCCTGAGAGCATCACACCTCACCAGGCAGATGCCTGTCATCTGTCTTCTCCAGTACTGGAGCATCTGCGTGTTTATGATGGCCAAGCCAGGTTGCTGTACGCACGCTGGAAAGCAATCAAAAAATTACAGCTGACTTAAGTGATGGTGAACTCACCTCATAGTTAACATCAGCTTGAAGGACCATGTTAAAATTCGTTAGGAGCTGCGCTGATACTCCAGGTAGATGGGAACTGCGCTATGTTCAGTTGCAATATGCAGTCATTTTTACAGAGGTTCAGGTTTTGGCTTACTGAGTCTTTACGTGTTTCCCATTTAGTGCCACAACACTGTGAATTCTACAACACCCATGGTTTCATTTCTACTGAACATCGTGTGCACGGAGGGAGGCACTCTTAGTGGAAACATCTAGTATTCAGTTGTAGTATTTAATTCTCTTGGTGGTCTCACAGCCTCTGTGGATGCTAGCCAGTGGCTTGCAGGCAACATACTGCTCACAAGATCCTCTGATACTTCTCTTGACCATGGGAAATAAAACAGCTAAAGTCAAAAACAATAGAACAAAATATGAATATAGTTCATGAAAACAGCGCAATCTCCATTTCTCTCAATAGTTTGCTTGTAGTGTGATAATACTTTAGGTGTGCAGGGCAGTCTGAGGAAAGACTGAAAGTCTTTTTCTTCCCAGTTCAGAAGTTTACCGTTATCAACCACCTTTTTTTTTTTTTTTTTTGCAGTTGGGAAAGTGAACATTGTCCATATCAAAACAACCTGAAATTAAACGAAGCCTGCTGCCTCATCCCAGATCAGGACCAGCTGGAGTTGTCTGTCTTCTAGATGCCAGGACCAGTGAGTTACACAATCCAAATGTTCAGAAGTTATGAGTGTTGACAGCACCAATTACATTCCGCAACAGCTCCAGGTGCTTAGCACCTCCGAGCAAAACAATTATTTGGGTATTTTCCACTCATAAACTAGTGAAATTTACAGTCAGAGATTCTCAATGTAGGAGGTCCCTTTCCTTGTGTTTTATCAGTTCCTGCAATGTAGCCACAGAAACCTTCTCTCTCATCAATTAGCTATGGTTGAACTCAGCAGTATTTATTTTTTTTCAGCAGCCATATAAACAATATAATAAATCAAAGATCTCTTAAAAAATAATGATGTATGCAGTTTAGTTTTTATTCATTGAAAATAACCCTTTCATGGTGTGGTTTTAGACTAAAAATAAGTAAACTCTTTGATTTCCTATTTAAATCCATATAAATGGTCAAAAAAAGAAACCATTTTAGTGATGAGGAGTTATTATCGGTAGTATATATTCAGTAGAGTATCACTTCTGTTGCATAAATGGCATTTTATTTCTCCAATATATTGCAGTGGAAGAATAAAACGTCTGTTACACAGAAAACTTGAACTAAGTAGAAAACCACATTTTTAATGGCTAAAACAATATTGAATGTGGATACAATTGGGGAAAATGGGTGGAGGTTGGCAGATAAAAGATCAAATGGCTAGAAAGAACATCAGCTGAAGTTGACTTTGGCATATATAATTTATGTTGGCCATTTTACTGTGGCCAGTAGCTTGATCAAAGAAAAGAATAACAGGATCTTTCTCATTTTGGCATACCATGTCTATTTTGCTACATTCTCTCCCTTTTTTTTTCATCCTGGTCTCTTTTCCTCACCTCACACATACATAATATCTGCAAATCTCAGAAAAAGTGTAACTGAATAGAAAAGTGTTTTATTCTCACGCACAGCCTATATGCAAAGTCTATTGTATAATACTCATTGGGGTGGAATAGATCCTATGTATTTAAACATATAGAGATTCATGAATCGGTTGACCTACTGTAATAAGTCACATCTCTTTGGGACTGCATAGACCCCCCAGATTTAGAGTGGTGTAGGATCTCTCCTGTGAAGAATGTGGGTCTGCTCTTGGGCCTGTGGACGAGAAGCAACAGTCACCAAGCAGAGAGCACCGTTAGATGGGTTCGGGTCTGCCTCAGGGCTGCTGCCAAAGCATGAAGCTGATGGCTGGCTCTCTCTGCGCTCCACGAGCGCAAGATGTAGAGGTTATCTATAAAAGTGATGCAATGTAACTTATCATTAATACAGCACAGTCTGTATTCCAGAGCTTGCATTTATATATTATTCTCAAATTAATTACTTCATGACACCATTATGAAGCAAAGTGCTGTTATGTGTAGTTTTTAAAGGTGGGAGCCATGTGCAAAAAGACCAGCTCAGAAAGCTACGAAGTGAGGGTCGGGAAAGAGGAGGAGGCATACAGAATCTTTAAAAGTGATCTCTGGTATCTATAAATATTTTTCTAGGGAGAATGCTAAATTTGGGTTTAGTTGTTTAGGAGAGGTTTATTACTGGTGAAAATTAATGCTGAGGGCATTTTGAAAGGCATTATTTATTGCAGAAGAGCCCATAATATTTTGACTTTCATGATGTTGTGCCATATTCCCCAAGTAGGCCCCATTAACTCCAATTTCTCAGAATAATATAATGTGGCCTACTATGTACTGAAGTGCTGTGCACTTAAGGCACACCAGCAAATAAATAAAAGGTCCTCCACAGCTATTATAAAAACTTTCCTACCCCTAGAAATTCCCAAGATAAATTCTTTTTCTAACCATAAGAGCAGAGAGATTCTGAAACATCTTCTTAGTTATACCGAATCATGGGACCATAAAAAAAGATTGAAAGGGATCTCAAAAAGGTCATCTAGTTCATCTCCTAACTATGCTGAGTTCATTCCTGACAGATATTTGTTTATCCACTCCTTTACAATTTCTAATGATGAGGTCTCCATGACCTCTCCAGGAAATTCCTGTGCTTCACTTACCATCAAGAACTACTTTTTCCCCTTAATAAGTAACTTGAATTATTCTTGCTGCAGCTTAAAGCCTTCAGTTCTTGTCCTGTCCACCATGGACATGGTGAATGGATTATTTCTTCTTTGTATCAACCTTCGATGCTTGTGAAGACTTTTATCAAGCATTGATCAGTCCTTAAGTGTTCTTTTCATTTAGCTAGTCACTCCGAAGTCTTTCAGCCCATTCTCAGAGGTCATGTCCCTTGTTGCTCTCCAGCAAACTCTTTCCACAGTAGTCTACATCCTTCCTGAAATACAAAGCACAAAACTGGAGAGAGTACCCCAGCTGAGACCTTACCAGTGCTGAACAGAACTGCGTGATCTTATCAGGTGTCTCACAAACTGTACTCATCTTAAATTTATTAATCTCACAAATTTATTCATCTCTGTGTCATGCTTATCCTGTCTCCGTGGCATGACGTTACTGGCTGGTGTTGATGTACTATAATCCCTAGGTCCTTTTCTGAAAAACTACTGTCTAACTAATTGTTCCTCATTGTGTATTTGTGGTGTTGATTACTCTTGCTCAGCACGGTCTCCTGGTCTTGTCCATATTGAATTTCATCCTGTTTTTCTTAAAGAGTGCTTTCCCGATTATTTAACATCTATTTGCACTAATGCTTTACTTCTGCAGTTTTATTTTTTATGCCTCTAAGAAGGTTACTTGCGGTTTCCTCACCCAGATCATCAATGAAACATGGAACAGAGATGGGCCCAGAATAGAATATCACAGTCCTATTTGATACATCTTTCCATTTTGACAGTGAAACAATGATAACACTCCTGTGTGGAGATGCTTATTCACCCGTTTTTATGTCATATTGACTGAAAATTTTTGCTATACTTTATGGGAATGTTACAGGAAGCAGAGTTTAAACTCTGCTCAACTCCTGAAGTATGGTCTCTGCTGCTACTCCCCTATCTGCAGATATTCCTGGTCTATTATAGTAGCCCATTGGTCTGATAAGACTTATTCTTGTCAGATCTATACTGGCTGTGTATAGATCTTCTTCTTAAGTTACCTGTTCCAATTTGTGTGATTTTTTTTCCCCCCAGAATATTTCTGAGAGCTGAAGTTAAACTGACTAGGCTAAAATTTCTTGGTTCCTTTCCTGCCTTTTTTAAAGACAGTCACTATATTTGACCTTTTCCAGTTTTCTGGTACCTGACCTGTCACCAAAGAATTTTAAAGAAGAAAGCCATTAATGGTTGTGAGCATGAGTGGGGGAATAAATACAGCCTTGGTGAACCTGACAGAAAACCAGAGGAGCTAAAAAAATCTAGGCTTAAAAGTCTGACTGGTCACACACAAGGTGTTAACATTTGGTAACATTCAAAATGCTGTATAACCTCACATATACACTGTTATTTACTACAGCCATGCAGTGTTAAACGTCTTAATCTCTGGAAGACTTTTCAACAGACAGACTTTGTGAACCTTGTCTTTGCTGAAACATTAGGAGAATTAGAAACAAATGTACAAGACTCAGAAATCCAGGAATTTTCACTCTTGGAAATTGCAGGGGCAATTTCTGGCAAGAGTGCAACCTGTCTCTTGGCTCTCAGAAGCAAAGAAATAAATTCACACTCTAAATCTAATTAGAAATCAGCTATAAAGAGAGATTAAAATATTACCCATTAGAAGGAGTATATTGATATTGCCTAATTTGTAAGGAGAGTAGTTAATAAATAATAGCATGAATTAGAGTGTAGTTGGAGATGGCACTATAAAGAACCACAAAGATTGAGAACATGAACACTACACTGGGAATCAACTTTTCATGTCAGGGAATATCCTGCATTGCTGTCAAAGGAACTGCATTATTTATCTGTAAATTAGAAAAAGTTGTTTTGTAATGTTTTCAGTAAATTAGAATGTAAATACTAAATCCTGGATTTTATAGCCATATTATTTTCTTACTTAAGAGGAAGAGAGACTGTCTCTCTCTCTCTTCTTTAGAAGCCATTGGCAAAAAGTCCTCCTGGATTAAGAAAAATGATTACTGTTCTGAAACTCCCCTCTTGCCACTGTACTCTTCACAGGGGATTTTTAGGTATTTCACATTCCTTCTATTTCACTCAAATAGGTTTAAAGTGGCAGGCAAGAAAGAGTGTCTTTATTAAAAGAAAGAGAGGATATCTAAAATAATTTCTGATATAACTTTACCACCGAAGGGAGTTAACCCTTCACTCAAAGTTAAATATATAATTAAACAGTTTTCCTAAACTAATATATTCCTAAATTAATAGAAATAAAATTATAGATATGTTAAAGTGTTTTCTGGAGTCAGGTTCCAAATGGATTGACCTTCTTTATTAATGATCTTCTGATTGTTTTTCTTTTGCTATTATTTGTACATGTAGTGTACTTTCTTAGCATCCTGCATAGCTAAAATGCTGCATTTAAGAATGACACATTGTTAAAATCTGTTCTTCCATTTGTATCAGCAAATAAAATTTACTAAATTATTATAATAGTCTCTCAACGAAGAAAAATTCTGCTTTACACTGCATAGGCACCCGTGGTCACTCAAGGCTTTCACATTGTGTAAAATGGTCCGTATAATTCATGCATTTCCACTTCACTAGTAAAGGCTAATAGCTGCTGAGACCAGCCTTTGGTTATCTACCAGAAATCAAACAGAAAAATGTGATTTGAGGATTTTTTTGTTTTTTCATACAAGTCTAATACTTGATTTCACTACTAAAAAATTGCTTGCACTTTGCGAGTCACCATTCTTTAAAAAAACACCTAGATAGATTTAGCGATTAAAACGTGCTTGCTTTTATTCCACACAACTGCTCACCTGTCAGTCCTCAGTAGCCACACTTGCACTGTCAGGGCTCTGAGTCCACTAATAGGCTTTAATTGCCCTGACCAGCCTCACCTGGGGCCCCACCTACACCCTCCACCCATGGGCCCAGGAGCTCCATTTAAGCTTGGCCCCGAGCACGTATTCCTGGTTTGTGCTATGCTGGAGCTTGCTCTCTTGTCCTGTTTCTGCTTTGGTTGGATGTTGGGCCTGTGTTGTAGGTAGGTAGTTTCCTGTCCTGTCTCTGCTGTTCCTGCCTGGGGTCCCTGGATGGGTCTTGGTGATTCAGGACTGACCCATGTCTGGTGCTGTTGATAGGACTTGGTATCAGCACCCTGTTCCTCCTGCTCTATTGAGACAGTGTGGAATTGCATCTGGATTGGTGAGGTGCTGTTGTCCTAGGCTCCTGGCTTGTCCTGCTTTGTGGAGCAGCCCTGCCCTTGCTGCTCCCTGGTAGGAACTTCCTTCTTGTTACAGGAATGGCCCTTATCAGCTGGCTGACCTTGATTTCTGAAAAGGAGCCCAACTCCTGAGTGAGTAATTGTCAATACTGCAAACTTAAACTGTTTAATTATGACTGGAATTTTAGAGGTGATGCTAGTGGTGCTATATGGAGTTTTATAGTAGGCTTTTCAGTGACAAAAGGTGATATGGATGTGGTTTTTTAGACATCAGAAAAAAGAAAAAAATCCTCATAAGCTGTAATCTGAACTCCAGGCAACTGTATCTCCAATACCCTTTACTCTGTGTAGTCACTTATTCTTTCAGTATCAAATGCTACTACTTCAGAATTTGCGATAATTTATTGTCAAAGTAACACTGATGTCTACTTTATGCAGGTATAAGTAGATTAACAAAATATAGGGAGTGAAAAGTCATATCAAAACAAAAAAATGGGGATTTTTACTTTTCCTTTGGAAATGGAATAATTTGTTTAATTGGTCTTATCTAAAATAATTTGTTGACTTGAGCAGACCTGATATTTTGTTGGATCATAGAACTGCAGGGGGAAAAAACCTACTCTTGAAAAGACCTTCTCTTCATTTTTATTCAATTCCATCCCCCTCCTAATACTCTTAGTAGCTTTGATGCCTTTGGTTTTGCATGATTCCTGAAGAACTTTTTGTTCTGTTTTCAAAGACAAAATAAACATGTGACCTCTGGTAAAGGAAGGCAGACAAAATGTCCATAAACTTTAACACACAACTGGCTGTGAGAGCACAAAACTTCTTGTCCTTACAAGAAGACACACAAGTACTTGGTAAGAGGCAGGGAGACTGCCTCATCATAAGCACAAGGAAACTGATAGTTGAAATAATCTTTCTCTTGCATGATTTTTTTCTGCACTGCACTACAGAAGTTTAGTTTTGTGATAGCAATCCAGAACAGATTTTTTTAAGATACAATGTTTCTCAATATTTTCTATTCTCCATTTGTATAGCTATAACCTTAAATTCAGCATAACGCCTCTCTGAATGTTAAATATAGCTATGTGTAAAGCAGTAGCCAAGCTGTACAAATCGCATTGTAAGGATGCGTGAGAACAGTCCTGTTTTCTTCTCTTTCAGATCTCATACTTCATTGTATGTTCTGTAATTTGATCACTTTAATATCTAATTTAGGAATCAGAGAGGGGAAGATTTCTTTGGTTTTGGGATGTTGGGTCTACCAAGGGAAGGAGCTATTTTGTGATTAAATTTTTGGTAAAACTAGTTTATTTTAATGCACATATTAAACATGGGTCGTGACTGGGAAGAGAGTAGCCTTAGTTTTTCCAATATGTTTCTGTCTGAGGCAACTGCAGCCATGATCTAAATTGTTGGGGGTGAGGGGAGGAAGAGGCCTGGCTTTGCAACCACAGCTGGCTCCTGTGGCACTAGAAATGTCCACCATTCCTGTTGGTGTTAGTGGGAAGGTTACTAGAGGCCAGAGTACCCTATTTGTCAGTATATTGGCCTTATACAGAGGTAGTTTCAGCAGTCATCCTTTTTTCTCTTCCTTATCTGTGTAACACTTTGAAGCAGACAGTTACTGTGGAATGCCATTTGATATCTTGCACTTCTATGGAGTCTTTTAAAGTCCACTATCAACAAGAACCTTTTCAGTAGTGGTAAGAGTCTTGAGCCCAAGTGGTTCAAAGATGATGTGAACCATCTTTGGCTGGTCTCTTCTGGACCTATCATCTTGAGCTACATCTTTCAGGAAAAGTGTATTCTCCATCTGGATTTATTTATTAAGAATTGACTTGAGTTCTGTATGTGATCCAGTAGGGAAATAGATAAATAAAAAGAATTGTTCACATTCAGGAGGTCAAAGACTTCATGTATTGATATTCTTGTTCCTTTTTTTGTGTGTTTTCCTCTGCCCAAGGCTTAAGAATACATAGAGGACTACCTGAGCCAACAAAATGCATCCAAAGACTTTAGATACTTGGGCATAAAGATTTCTTTCTATTTATTCCTTCAGTCTAAACTGAGGAATGAAGGAATGGAGTGGTACAGCCATGTTTCTAAATGCATGGGAAACAGCTAGTCATCTGCAAGGGCTTTATCAGAATGGTAACAGAGCATAGAGCTTGGACCCTCAACAACTGTAAACTTGTATGGCTTCAAAGAAGCTATGCTGACAGCTGAGCTTGGATGATTTACATCAGGCGAATATCTAATTATTTCCACAAAAATACCTTAGACAAAACCAAGGTAACAGAGAAATGGTTCTAGCACACAGTAGAATTAGAACCAGAAGTGGAAGAGGAGCATTGGCAGTTCCTGCTATCCTAAAGACTGCAGCCAAACCAGCAAAGATTTAAGGAAATGACTCATAGTACTCAGAAGAAAGAAAAACATCATAGTAATGGCAAGAAAAGCTAGGTTAATGTAACCAAACTGTTGAAGTCAAGTTTACTAGCCCACAGAGGCAGAGACAGGAAGCACTGAAATGACTGAATTACATTCCTAAAACAAGTCTGTAATAGTGTTTTATCAGGTTAGTGACTGTAAATGGCCAAGAACTTCAGTGGACATGAAGGAATACATTTTGCTCTTGGACATTTTTACACAGACATGTTAGAGAAAACGAATTTGTACATGTAACAGATAAAGATTTGATCCAGAGAGTGTAACAAATGCTCTTTGGCAACACCATGAAGCATGTTCTTTAGTTTGCCTAATAAATACCTGACTCTCAATTTGCTAATATGCTATTTTTTAAAATGTTACTTTCAAAAAATCCTGTGTTTTGATGATTTCTGGGCTAATGTTTGTATCGCTCTTAAAAAAAAATACCTCTAAACACAATTATTAGCAAGACTAATTATGTAGGAATGCTTGCTATCTTACTGTGTGAATGGGCTACAAATAATAAAGCTAAACCTGGGCTTCCACTGTAATTACTAAGATTGTATGTAGACATAGAATTCATCTGACAAATAGTTTAAGCTGTAACTTAGTGTTTATTTCCAAACTTGAACAATTAATTTAACGGTACTTTTCCTGGAACAATTGGTGTTGCCCTCAGCACAATCTCCAGTGTTAACTGTGGCTGCAAATAGCAGGGTTGCCTGATTGATAGCCATTCTTTTTTAAAAGAGCAGTCAGCTGATGACAGGATGGAGGTAGTGGACACACATTAGCACACAAAGTCCTGACCAGATTTTATTTAGAACATGATCACCTTAAGGGTGGTCAGCTATTAGAACAGGTTGCACAGGGAGAGTGTGGGATTTCTATTGTCGGAGATACCAGAACTTGACTGGACAAGACTGAGCAACTTGATCTAATTGGTCCTGCTTTGACCACGGGACTGGGTTTGACCTTCCACCTTAATTCAGTCTATGATTCTATTTTCTTATGTAAAATATACTGAGAGTTTCTTCAGAATTTACATTTCAAACTGTTGTATGCTCTTATTCTAGAAACCTAGTCCAGACCACAATTTTCTAGTTTACTTATAAGGATGTTATGTGGAACTTTGCTAAAGGCTTATCTTACTATTATTATGCACTACATCTGCTAGTTGAAGCCATGACATGTTCTTGACAAATCTGGCCATTCTTTATGTTCTAATTGTTCAAAAATCACTTATTAATAATCTGTTCTAGTGTAATCTTTTATTATCTTTCCAGTCTCCCACTTTTTTTTTGGGTTTTGGATTTGGTGCTACACCCTGTATTTCTTTTGTATGTAATTTTTTCCTGAGGACTGCGGTGCATGTTTTTTCCTTTTTTTTTAAAAAGATGGTCACTGATGTATCACCTGCATGGAGTGATAACAGCCTTTGGGAAATACAGCACCTCTGCTGTGATAACTGGAGCTGCTGCTTTTCTCTTGTTCTGCATAATGCTTTGATTCCTATAGATGGGGGCATGGGGACAGAGTTAGGTTTGGCATGAAAGCACTGTTTATTGTCATAGAATCATAGGATTGTTCTGGTTGGAAGAGACCTCCAAGATCATCGGGTCCAACCATTAACCTATCACTACCAAGTCCCCCACTAAATCATATCCCTTAGGGCCTCGTCTAAACGTCTTTCGAATACCTCCAGGGATGGGGACTCCACCACCTCCCTGGGCAGCCTGTTCCAATGCCCGACAACCCTTTCGGTGAAGAAGGGTCTAATGGAGGCAATGACTAGTCTCTCCCCTGGAGCCACATGTTACAATCAGCTGATATCAAGTAAATAGCCATCTTTTGTAAGGTTGACCACACTAACATTGTTTTTCTGCTGAGCAATTTTCTGGCAGCAGCAGATGATCTGCTTTCCAAAATACTAAACTGGAGACTATTGGGATTATTGTCTTTCTGGATTTAGTTGGTGTAGGTGAGTACATAAAAAAGGATTCTCAGAAAACCAATGGAAGTAGGCAATCAGTTTAGATTGATTTACAATAGGAATCAAGCACCTAATTTCTTTTTGTGCCCCCTGGAAAAGTTTTTTCCACTTGCTGCCTTCTCCTATGGTTTAGTCTTTCTGCAAACCTGCGAGCAATATTGGGATTAAAGCAAATTTGCTTTTCAAGCATTGTTTGGGGAAGTGACTGTCTAGGACTGAGTCACAAGTCACCATGGACCATACAGGAGGTATAAAGTAGAAGTAACTTGGCAAATGTATTTTTACATGTACAAGTCTGCCTGTATTCTCAGTGAATGCCATAGTACTTGAACTGGTGCAGTCACCAGAGTAGTTTCAGATATGCAGGTATGTCTTCTATAGCAATCTGAGGGGCGCTGAGAGGCTTGGATGGCTTCAAGGTATGTGGCTTGCTGCACTCTGCCACAACTACCAAAGTATTTAGCAATATTTTGCTTCTCTGGAGGCATATTGCACTTCTGTATGCAGTTATAACACAGAGCTATGCATGGATGAAATGCAAAATAATTGAACAGTCTTCCATTCCTTTTTTGTCCTAGTATGTGCTCTTTTAAATGAGATGAATCACTAACTTGACTTGGTTAACCCTAGGGGAAGGCCTTTTAATAATTAACTTAAATAGTTGTGGGAGTTTTGCACATTTTGCTATAAGAATGTTATGCATTTTATACTAAAATGGTCTGAGTGTGTCTTATCTGACTCTGTCAGGGTATTTAAAATAAATCTTTTAATATCCATTACAAAACCACTGGCTGAGACTATGGAACCAAATTAATCTTAAGAGGTGCAGTAGTGGTTCCAGCTAACAAGAGCAATGCCCTTTCATATGGCCATCATGCACAAGAAAGAGCTGGTTGGAGTTAGTGAAGAGCAGTATCATTTCAGAGAGTGATGTAGGAAAGCGGGGAGGTGGGGGCTCTCGTTTGAGATGTAATATTGCAATACAAGGGCTTCTGCACAGATGCTGCGTGCTAAATGAAGCTCACTGAACCAATCTGTACCCTTCCTGAACTCATTTTGTGTAACAAACTGAATAGTGCTGGAGTGGCAGAGGGCATGTAGGTCTTGAGGTGAGAGCAGATGAAAGATGCGTAATCACTTATATATAGAAACAGTCCAGAAATACAGTACAACAGACAAATAATCCACCGGTGGATGTACAGTTACTGCAGTGACTTTGAACACTGATGTAGAAGAAAAGACTTCTTGAATCCCCTTTGAGAGTGTAGTAGTCAAGAGACTCACCTGTAGTATCCTGTCCCTCAGGAGGGAGAACAAGCAAGATTGAGATCCCTGGGGTAGGCACTTGGTGGTACCACAATATCACTGTTTAGCTAATACCATAAAAAACCATGGACACAACTATTCTGAAATAGCTAAAGCTGATTGCACATACATTTTTTGACATTAAGATAGCTAGGTGATTCCAGATACTATATAAGATCATAAAGAAAGGCCGTCATTTGCTGTGGTGCTTAAGCCTGGCTTTACGCATACAAATAAGTTCACCAAAATCAATAGGCTTACTTATGTGATTGAATTCATGTGTCTGCTTAAGTGTGTTGCTGGAAGGGAGTCACATACTTTAAGCTATAGCATGTGAAACAATGCACTTTAGGGAGAAAGTACAATCCCCAACAAAATTAATAGCATGAAAAGGAGGAGATAAAAATATGTATTTGGCTGTTGTTACATGCAAGTCCAAGAGAGCCCAAGTTTGACAAGTGAAGCATATTGTGCAGTAGGGACTAGTGTTTTGGCAGGTGGATTGTTGCTGGCTTAGAAGTACGTATTTTGATTTATGGCACAGTCTTCTGGATACTTTTTCCACATTTTAGTAGGAAAAGGACACTTAGGAAAACCTATTGACTACTAATATTCATTCTGGTGTTGGTGAAGCATTGCCAGTTAGATGCCATTAATATTCTGGTGAAAACTCATCTTTTTGCATCATGGAGCTGATAAAACAATAGCTAATCATTGAAAAACCTCCATGTGCTCATACCAGATTAAGTTTCACAAGCAACATTCCTGTGTCTTACAAATGAGCTGCCATGGCACTGTGATTCCTGAGCTATGAGAAAATGTTTTCTTTGGTTTACAGGTGGGTTAATATTGGAAATTCCTATGAACAGTGCCAGATATTATTTGCTCTGATAAGGAACAACAGTTTAGTTTTTATCTTGTGTTTGGGAGAAACATATCAGTCATCTCCACTCAGCATGGAGGTAGCAAATTTCAGAATGATCTTTAGGTTTTTTTGAATCTTCCTACTGTAGATAAAGATAACTTTAGGCAGGTACAAAACATGATTTTTTGCCTCTATTTTTTCTTTCTCATGACGCATTAATTAGACCAAAGTTGTGTGTTAAAAAATCTGCCTGTTCTTTACACTAATAGTTCAGGTACTACTCTTAGTCAAGACAATAAATGAGGGATTAGTTAAATTAGTGATTTTCAGTTTCATGAAAGTGAAAACTGAGCCATTAGGAAAAGATTGCATTTCTAAACTCTTAAAAACATCTTTTGTATACGCAGTTATTCTAATGTTTAGTCTGTTCTAAGTATTTGGGGATCATTTTCCATGAATTTTGTTTACTTTGGTTGGAATGGACTAGTCTCCCTCATGATCAACTTGTCTGACTGGATATCTTGAAGATGAGGAGGTTCTCAGACTTTGTGGGGCTTTTTCCTCTCACTTCACCAGTGGCATAACTTCTCTCAAGCTTTTTCCTTGGCAAGTGGCCCATTAGGGGTGTACCCGCAGCCTTTAGTCAGGCCGTACTCCCACTAGAGCAAAGCCAGAGATCTGTAGTGTGTAGGAAGTGAATTCTGCTCTGGTGGGGATTGCACAACTTGACCCAAGGAGACCTATGTCTGAGAAGTGACTGCAGGGCTGTGACTGATCAAAAGGCAAGCGTCAGTAATTGGCTTGCCTATGGATAATTGTCATTTAGTATGTTTCGCTACCACCCATGGCTTAAACCTTAGAACAGTTGCAGTAGTTGGAAGTGAAATATAAAGGACCTAAGCAGTGTCTTTCAACATGCTAAATTCAAATATAAATGCAGCACAAAGTGACCTGTGGACCTTTCTCTTCCTTGCAAGATGAATGTGTGATTAAAACAAAAATTAACCCAGAGAAATACTTAGTGAAGAATATACTGTCATTGACCTGGATTGACACACTGACATAGTACAGTGGGAATAATCCTTGACAGTTTATATAGCTCTTAAGATATAATAAATTTTGCAGTATGAATATTAAATATTGTTTAGTTTACAAATATGTTCCTCATGTTTTTTCCTTAGTGGTTCTATGAATTCTGGTTCGTTGTAAATATATAATTATTTTTCCATCTTGCTGTCAAGTAGAATGCCTAGAGATTCTTTGGTTAAGGCATGGTATGAAAACACATTGTGTCTACAGAGTCTGAGTCTAAGTGTTCCTCTGAGCAAGAACATGGGACCGGACTCAGTTGCTTAGTCAGATGTATCGGTAATGTGCATAATGTACCAGTGTTCTGACCCTTAATTGTAGCCTCATGTTTATCCAGCACTACAAGGATGTTGTCCTACAAAGCAATCAGCAATTAATAATTTTAAAAAAAGGAATTATTTGGTACATTTTTGTTATTTTATGTAAGAATTGTGTTTTTTTCCACTCTGACAAATGAAGTAAATAAGCTGTTGCAGGATTTTTCTGTAATGCTGGAAAGTAAACGTACCTCTAATAGTTTATGATGGCTAGAAATCAGCATTGGTAAAATGCCTAAAAATTCCTGCTTCCTGTTGAAAGCACATTCAGCACACTGGGACACATTTGTCTGGATGTGATATGTAGAAGGTCTACTTCTTTTTTATTTACACTAAATTTTCAGTGATTCCTGTTATTTCAAACCACATACACTCACACAGCTATGGTTACTTGGAATCTGTCTTGACTGGAATATATCAGGAGTAATTGGGTTGGTATGCCATCTTTTGTTGATAATTGGAAACTCTTGGATCTGACACAAGAAGTTAACAAATTCCCTGTACTTAGCCATATGTTTTAGAAGTTCTTGCAACAGCAATTTTCAGGTCATTTGTCTAGCTGGAATTTGAGAAGAAACATATGGCTACTGCTTATGTCCTGCCTTACTATTCTTAAGAGTATTATTTCATAAACAGAAAAGAGCTCATTAGCTGGTAAATTATTCATAGACCTAGCTGGAATTGTACCAGATATGCACAGGGACTCTTGAAAAGGTTTTTTTAATAGCCTACATTTGGAATTGTCTAGGCAGAGATATATTTCTCTTTTCAGTAAGACAAATAAAACACTACAAAGCAGTTCATCTCATTTAAATCAAGCTGTATGGCAATTTCACATGAAATACTCTTCATGTGTGATTAAGAATAGAAAAAAACTTGCTATTAAAGAAATCGTGGATTTAGCTGTAACTTGCATTCTGATGAGCTGTGTAAAGAAATCACTTATAGTCAAGTAATTAAAGTGCTCATATGCATAGCAAAGATGACTATGGTTTTTTAATTTAGCGGCTACATCTGCTTTAAGACTGCTCCAGATTTTGGTTCCAGTGATCCTTCATATTAATGTTAAAATATTCTCTGGTGCCACCTAATGGCAAAATTATTCAGTTACTTTAAAGTGAGAATAAACAACGGGTGCCTACCACATTTATTATTGCACTGAGGTCCATCAGGATCAGTGCTGTGGCCTGAATTTACATATAATAAAAAAAATGACTCCTGACCAAAATTGCTTCCAGTCAAAACTTTTCACTGTCAAAGGAAAAAGTACAGTAAACCCTTTACTACTTTGTTTAACTGTTTTAACTGAACTGTTTAAAAGGTTTGGATACATGCCTGAACCAAAACAACCAGAACTTAAATCAAAGCTGCACTCTGGAAAATAACCCATATTTTGTAGAAGGTCAAATGAAGAACTCGATGCGCTGTTCACCCTTATTCTATTGGGAACAGAAAATTCAGATAGAGATCGTAGATTTTGTGGCTAGATTTTTTTCCCCTGTATTCTTGCCGCAGTACTGCAATTTGCTGGTCCTGTGTGATTTCCAGGAAGCAGAAAGATGCCTCTCTGAATGTAGGAAATATAGTATGGATGCATGACAATAATGCTGCTTATTTTGCACCATCTTGATAGCCTCTGAGTGCTTCAGAGCAGTTGTGCTATCTGCACATTTGGTAGCTCTACAGTGAGCACAGTCCACAGGGCAGACTGAAGAGCGTGCGAAGGGACCCCCTTGCAGCAGGTGTGGGATGGTATGGGGCAGAACAGGCTGTCAAGCTAAAACAGATCTAGAAACTTTGCAAAGTCTGGCAGGACGCTTGGAAGAGGTCAGGTTCTTGTAGATGGATTATAGCCTGGAAGCCAGCCTCTTTACCTGCCCAAAGTAACCCTTAAGAGACACAGATCCACTCCTTCCTATGTGGAGGCTGTAGGTAATTCTTTATAGTTTCCTTCCTCATGCACTTAAGATTGGGTCTTTCCATTTTTTATTCCATTTGCTTACCTTTAAATACACCTTAGCAGTGGGAAATGAGCATGTGTAAAGTTTTACCATTGGATGTCATTGTGCCTTACTGTGACAATTTACATAGGTTTCCTGGGGAGTGGGTGGGGAATTGTGTTTTATTACGGGGAAAAAAAAGAATAACTTCCTGCTCTAAATGAAGTACAAGTGTGTGTGAATATTTTGCTGAAGTCTGTAGAGAAAACCTGTAGTGGGACAATAATAGATGTAATTCTTTATCCTTATAAGAAGCTAGTGGGAGAGACAGTGTAGCCAAAGGATGTTGCAAAAGAACTACTTAAATGAATTATTTCTCAATCCTCTGGAAAAGAATGTTCAGTATGTTTTGACTGATCAATTCTGCTATCAGACATTTTCTGAATACCTGGTTAAGATGGAATTAATAGAGTCAAGGCAAATAAACAGCAATACCCTAGAGACAAGGAACAGTTTTATCCAAATAGCTGAAATATTAGGTTTGCTGCCAATTTCTGAGACTCAAAAGGCTATTAAATAATGTAATTTAGTTAGTCTAGTCAGAACTGACTGCCCAACACAATGTGAACTGCTGATTTCTGCTCTGACCTGTTTTGAACTATAGACTTAGAGGTTTTTTGCATGTTCTGAATCACCTTTCAATTCCATCTGAGTCCTTTCTTCAAGAATAACTACCTGTCCTGGTTTTGGCTGGGATGGAGCTAGTTTTGTCTCCAGCAGCTACTGTGTTTTGGATTTAGTATGTGAAGAATGTTGATAATACACTGGTGGTGTTAGTTGCTGCTAAATGATCAAGGACATCTTCCAGCTTCCCAGGTTTTGCTAATGTGCAGGTGCAAAAACTTGGGAGGGGTAGAGCCAGAATAGTTGATCCAAACTGGCCAAAGAGTATTCTGTACCACAGATGTCATGCACGGTATAAGCAGCGGTCGACTAGTGGGCCAGTCCCCTTTTTCCCTCTTTGTTCGTTTGAGCCTGTTGGTTAGTTCAGCTGTTTGTTCCCTTGCTGTCTGGAACTTGCTGTTCCAAGATAGCTGCTGGGGAATATTCCTGTTCTGTGATCGCTGCTTGGGATGGGCTGTATCAGTTCTCAGGTGGTGAGAAATTGTGCATCATTTGTTTTATATATTCTGTTATCTTTATTTTAATTTTTATTATTATTAATGTAGACTATAATCATTAATAATCTTTGCTATCCTGGTGAACTGTTCTTATCTCAACCTGTGAGTTTTTTCTCTCCAATTCTCTTTCCCACCCCACTGGGGGGGGGGGGGGGGGGGCGTGAGGGGAGGTGAGTGAGTGAGTGGCTGCATGGTACTTGATTGCTGGCTGGGGTTAAACCACAACACTACCCTTACAAACAAAAACTATTTGCATGAATAGGAGTTCTGATATCACTTCTTGAGAAGTTTCATTGTGGCTAAGGTGAAACTGGCTGCTTTTTAGCTATAGAATAGTTGTATTTTGGGGTTAGAAGTGATTCTTTTCCTTTGTACCTAATTAAATTCTATTCTGGGACAAAAAAAACCCCACCTTGCTTCTTTCTCCCAGCTACTCTAGAAAGTTGAGCATCAGTACATATGAGTAATGTGGATAAAGCAGTTGTTATAAAAGTAGCATGTTTTCCTTTGCATAAGCATGACTAGGGAGGAAAATATGGGTCAAATTGTTTGCAGATGGAACTGTTGTGGCTTCATTGAGTTACGGACAGATTTTAAAATATTTTGTCCCAATAGGAGATATGTGCAAAGTACTTCTGATGGTCTGGCTAATTTGTGGCTTCTCAGTCTGAGCTGAGAAACTGGCACTATATGCTTTTAGAAATCTGGCTTTCAGAGGACTGTGCCACATTACAAAACCAGAGGTTTTGGCCCACTTATGAAACTAATTGCTTGAATATAGATCTTTGAATTTTTTTTTAGGTCAACCCAGTAATAAAATTATTTCCTTCTTTGAGTTGTAGATAAAGGAATCCTTCTCTGTGGGTGGATGGCTGTTGTCTCCAAAGGCACTAGTCACTGACAGCAGTGCTTAATATTGGTTCCCTCTTTGGGGTTCTTCTATATGAAAAAAGACCAAAGAATCCTCCAAGCTAACTTTCTACCATATACAGTAAGCATTCAGAAGCCTCCTGATTGTCATCATAAGTAAACCTTGTTCTTGCTTTCAAGGTCCTTCATGAATCCGCAGCTGACAGTCCACAGTCATGGGTACTGTCAACTCCAAATGCTTAAAAATCATGAAGCTGGCCCTAAGTCATGACATGATCTCTCCAAGATACTATTAAGTCACGTAGCTCATGCACGCAACAACTTTCTATATAAAAAAATATAATTCTTAATAAAGAATGGGAAAATGTGAAGGAAGGAATTTAACTCCCTAATTACAAGGGTTCAGTGGGTGAAGCATTAGGATATGAGCCCTTGGTACCACTGCAGTGAATAGCAATAGTTCTGCTTGTCCCACACCACTAATCTTATCACAATATTGCAAGGATCCTGGAAACACAGAACCAGCAATGCTGTGCATGTTGGTAGCTTCATTAGTTCCTGAAATTATGGGAAACTCAACTCTGATGCATCCACTCTTTTCAGTCTCCTTTGTGCTTTTTTCATTTCGGAAACATCTTCTGAGTTTTATGGCAAGTTTTTCCAGTCCCTCATGGTTAAGTTCCAAGACAATGGGATTTGAAAGTATGGGTTTGTTAAGGATCCTCATGTGTGTTTGGGTGAGTGTGTGGAAAGAACTTTAGCTCCCTTAGTGCCTAGAGCATGTATTGTTCAAGGCTGACTTGATGTCTGTAGATACCACTGTGCAGCATCATATAGAGGAGTCTGGAGCATAGGTTTTATGAAAATGGAGATAGGTTCAGGAGTAGGCCTTACAGATTCCCATCCGAAACACCTTGTAAATGCATTTAGTATATCATAATGTCATCAGTTATTTGCAGAAGTGTTAACTTTAAATAATTTTCCAACCAGGTGGCACTCATTCTCAACAGCTTTAAATCCTCCTTACCTCATTAGTGAGGCCTAGGAAACCAGTTAAGTTGCTAGCTGTGTTTCTCAGCTGATTCTCAGTATACCTGTGAAACCCTCTACTGGGAACTGGCAGGAATGTTGCTTTTCTGCATTCCTGTAATGGGGAGATACACTCAAATAGCTGACCTTAAACTTTCTAGTTATGTCTGTGGCCTTAGAAATGGCTGGAGGACCTGAATTGGTTGTGGAGCAGGATGGAAGGTGTGTCTTGCTTTAGCTACAGCCTCAGCTTCCCAGAATCATAGAATAGTTTGGGTTGGAAGGGACCTTTAAAGGTCATTTAGTCCACCCCCCCCCTGCAATGAGCAGGGACATCTTCAACTAGATCAGGTTTCCCAGAGCCCCATCCAGCCTGACTTTGAATGTTTCCAGGGATGGGGGCATCTACCACCTTTCTGGGCAACCTGTTCCAGTGCTTTACCACCCTCATCATAAAAAATGTCATCCTTGTATCTAGTCTAAATCTCCCCTCTTGTAGTTTAAAACCATTACCCCTTGTCCTGTCACAGCAGGCCCTGCTAAAAAGGTTTTCCCCATCTTTCTTACAAGCTCCCTTTAAGTATTGAAAAGCCACAAAAGGTCTCCCTGGAGCCTTCTCTTCTCCAGGCTGAACAAGCCCAGCTCTCTCAGCCTTTCCTCATAGAAGAGGTGCTCCATCCTTCTGATCATTTTTGTGGCCTCCTCTGGACTTGCTTCAACAGATCCATGTCTTGTGCTGAGGGCTCCAGAGACACTGCTGTCTGAAAACAGAAGACACAGATCATGCCCTAAGCTCATAGTAGAGATGCATTTAACCTATTTAAAGCCATCACCAGGCTCCTCATGCTTCCACAGAAAGTATGGGAGCCTGCACTGGTACTTTCTATATATAAATTGAATGTTTTTGTCAACAATGGTACCACCTGAGCTGTGCTGTATAGTACCATTGAGTGTTGCCAGGCTGGTTTTGACCTATGCCTGCCAGAAGCAAGTGAAGAGCAGAAGAGCTAGACTTTGCCTATTGTTTGCTTCAAGTCCCTGTTTTGGTTTTGTGGGGTTTTTTATGTAGCTGATCTGTTAGATGTGAAATCCAGGTCTTAAAGCACACTACCTAAACAGTGTGCTGTGTGTGGTTATTTTCAGAGGCCTCTAAAGGAGACTCAGATTGAGTATTTCCTTAGAGTCATGTTCTTAGTACAGACACCAAGCTGCATGCTGAGCTCTCCTATTTGTGAGTCACGAGCTACAGAATGCTAGGGGTTTAGTGGGTTTATATGCTGGCACTGAATGTCACAGAAGAAATGAATCAGTAGTGAAGCTCAATCAAGCACAATCTTCCTTCTGCTGGAAAGAGAATGAAAGAGTGATTGGTATCAGTTACCACTGTGGTGCTGCTGCCTGGAAAAGGCTGCAGGAGGGGCCGGACTGATGTATCCCATTGGCAGCCTTTACCAGGGCTCCTGCAGGGCCCTGCTGAAAATGAATGTCATTCTGGACAAATCTCTGTCTAGGCAGAAAGGCTTCCTGAGTAGTAGGCAACTTACAAAAATGGGAGCCAGATGCAAAATGTGGTTGCTGGCTGGGCCCTTCCTTTCCTTAGAAGGTTCTGACAAACTCAAATTTTACCTTATTACCTTTGGATTCTTCATGCTTTTCTCCTGTTCCCACCCTGGCCTCTGAGGGTCTCCTTTCCTACTGGGTTCTGCTTTCAGAGAAAATTACCATAGGAGTTTGAAACAACCCTTTTCAAACTGAGCTCCCAGGTCACCTTCTCAGAGCCTCCTCTGTGTCACTGATACCAATACCTGCAAACAGAAACAGCACTTTCTGGTGCTTACCTCCTGGGTCTACTCTGCTGTCATCTGGGGGCAGGCTATCCTTGTTCAAATACTTTAAGCTTGCAGTAGAGGAGCGGTATTGCAGAGAACCTTCCTCAGAGGAAAAGCAGTATAGGACAGGGTATACAGTTTTCCAGGGATGGCTCTTCGACTAGAGACTCTCGGCATCCTTAGTCCCTACAAGCAAATCTTCAAAGGCTCTTGCAGAGGCCACAAAATCAGGGACCGAAATCCCTGAAGAACAAACCCCTGACAAACTGGGGTCTGTTGCCCATGTCCCAGAGTATTGGTGGGACATCCAGCTCTGGTGGGAGGTAAGTCGCTGTGAAGTGTTGTCAGTGAGAGAGGGAAGTAATGTCCCAGAGAACCTCCTTCAGGGCAATGGCACTACAGGAGAAGATACAGAGTTGTTGGGGGAGTGTGCGTGCGTGCCTGGGATCACAACTTGCTGGGCAGATCATGCCTCAACTAAAACTCCCCACTTTAACCTCATCAAATCTGTGACTGTTCTTGGCACTGCTGTATTTGTCTGTTTTATAGGAGCTTTGGCCCCTTCAGCGACAGCAGTCTTGAACCTCTTAGAGGCACTGGGAACACTGGTGTTAGCCCTTCCAGTAAGTGCCTATCTTTTGTTCCTTGGCAGTCACTTTTTATGCCCTTTAATTTTAAATTAAAAAAACCCTAAATGTGGAACACTTGAAAGACTAAAAAAAACGTAAACTCCTTGGATTTTTCTTCTATCTGTTCTGCCTTAATAATCTTATCAGCAAGATGCTTGGCTTGTTAAATTTGCTGAAATATTTGCTCCTGATAAGCCTTGTTTGATAAGCTCTTTCCGCTTCTCATCCAGCCTGACACTGCCCTCTCGCGCTCGCAGGCCTGGCGGCAGCACGGTGTGGTGTGTGCTGCCCGGGATGCTCAACCATCCCCTGGCAGCACTGGCTGCTGGAGCCACAGCAGCTCATGCCAGTGGTGGTTGTTAGCCCAGGCTCATCCCTGAGTTGTATCATGTTTCTTTGCAGAAGAATGCAATGCAGGAGTGGGACATACTTATTGTTTACCTCTTCTAGTAAATTTACCTGTTTTTTTACAATGCTATTTCTTAATATTCCTTGACAGACTTGCCCAGGAAATACTTCTTGTTTTGCAAGAGAAGCACATTCACATGTCTGCTTTGTTACACTGTTGATTTCCCAATCCAGCATGTGCAGAATAGGTTACACTGATGAGCAGCCATGCATCTTTTGTTCACCTTCATCCCCAAAGATACAATAATCTATTTTGTTTTGCCTGGGTTTGTTATTTTGCTGAATGAGTGTTCGGCTGCCAAGTCATCCATTTTTCTCTAAATGCCAGAGAGCTTCAGTTGCTTTAACAGCACCTGAAAGCCTTTGGCATTTTGGGGTCACTGGTTTGGACTTGCTGTCAGTGCTAATATTATTTGACTTTCAAAATTACATCTTAAGCCTAGTGCAAAGCTACATGTGGCCAGGATGTTTAACTGCAGTGTCCATGGTTCATAAAATCCACTCACCAAAACCCAACAACTAATAGTAATAAAGCCCAAAATGGGGGTGATGTGTATATGTGTAAACAAACACATCAGCTCTGCCTTTGAAAGCAATTAGTGAGCAGGATTTCAGTCCAGCACCTGGGGCCAAAATAGCAAGACTATTTTTAACAAGTTCCTTAAGTTAGAAGCTAGTCTTCCAAGTTGGGAAGGCATTAGCCAGAAAAAATATGCAAAGATATAAAGATGAAATTATAAAAAAAATTTGCTCAAAGCTGTGAATGCATCCCTGAATGTATTTGTGGGCAGATAGAGAACAATTTCTAGAAGACTACCAGATCCACTTTGAAGGGTATTTACATTTGTTAGGAAACTCAAAGTAACAGGGGATGAATAAATGGGCTGTTAAATACAGGAGGAAAAAGGAATGACAAAATAAATTATTCTCAATGTCAGTTAAATATTAACTTATAAATGTCATCAGTCCTTGAACCTGGTGTCAAACCTCCACAGTGGTTTTGAGTAGCAGTGTCTTTCAAAGTGTGTAACTTAAGCAATTATTACTGTCTTAAGTTACGTTTCAAAGTTTCCAGCAACAGCAGTTGTATGAAACACTGGAAAGTGAGGCTGAAGAGCCCCTTGCTGTGCTGGTTTGTGGCTTATGGGCATACACAATGGCACACTTAGAAGTCCATGCTTTATTATTTCACTGTTTCAGATACCTGCACCTCATTTCCAGAATGCAAGTGGTGATTTGTGAGGCTGAGCCCACAGGGGAGGAGGATGTGGATATGAAACCTGTTTTATCTTATTACTTGCTCTCTCTGGTTTTGGTATCCCTGACCCCCACTTCCCCTGTGGAGGGATGGCTTAGCAATGGGAGCAATTCTGTAAAAATGCTGGGAAGAGATGCATGGCCTCAGGCTTTGATCTCAGCTGTGACAGGACTTGAGATACAATAGCTGGAAGCACACAAAAGCTGGGACCCACCACTGAAAACTAGGAAAAAATACTTTGGCCTGATAATGATGTTGAGGACTTATTTAAACAATTCACAAAAGCAAAACATTGCTCTTAATCTTTTCCGTGAAGATATCTATCTGTACTTCCTATGTGACTCAGATTCAGCAGGGATGGGGAGCAGATGGGAGGAGCTGATGACAGTTTAGGGCAGGCTGGGCTGAAGGAACTTGAGCTTCCCTAGAAATTCAGCAAGAAAGACTGCAGAAAGTGTAAAGAAAAGAAAAGGAGGTAAATGTAGCTTAGGAAATATGGTCAGGCTACAGTAGGTAAGCACTAGTCAAATGGGAGGGAGAGAAGATGGAAAGACGCCAAAGAGCTTTGAAGTGAAGGGCTTCTGAGTGTTGAAGACAGGGAGCTGTGCACATGAGCAGTTGGTAGGGGTAGGAGGAGTACCAATGGTGTAATGCAGCACCTTTTGGTTTTGTTGTGGATAAACCTCAAACTTCACTCCCAGGACAGCAGTCAGCAAAGTGAGACCCAACTTAAAAACCAGTGCACCCAAAGGCTACCTCATAAGCAGGGCATGGGCATGAGTGAATTGAAAACAGATTTGCAGTCTGGCGCACACAGGCAGAATCACAGTGGAAAGACCAATGGAGAGGAATATTCCCTGCTGCTCCTGGGGTCTGTGTTACAGACCATGGCTGGCTGCATGCGTAAGCAAAGTGGGCTGCTACCTGGAGGGCAGGTTGCCTGCTCTGCTTGTATTAGAGGCAATGGGTTTTGACAGAACAGCGTGTTCCTCTCTACAGCCAAGCTCTCCCTCCTGTGCGCAGGTGCCTTTGCTGGTGGAGGGACTGGTATGTGTGGGTGGCAGCTCCTCCTGTGAGTGAGGGACTAGCATCAGCCCTCCCAGCAGCAGCAGTAGTCACTGCTCTGCTTGTATCACAGCTGGGGCTGCAGGAGCAGTAAGTTGTGGTCTTCAGAGCTCCCCACTGGTCTCTGCCTCAGTCCTCTGCATGTGGCAATGGCCGGGGGGAGGTGAAGAGGAGCTGGTGAAGCTGGGAGAAGGAGAATCTCTTGACTCTTCTCAAAGTCCCCCCGCAATATCTGCTGACCTCCAAACCTGCACTTCCTTTTCACCAGATTCTGATTGTCAGTCAACTCAGCGCTACACCAAGCCTTTGCTTATGTACCACCTCTAACTGCTCAGTGCTCTGCCCTCTCCCAGGCTGTCCTTCTATCCCTTCCTCAGACCTCTTGGCTACAGCCCTAAACCAAGATTTTGCTGAGAAGTCTAAAGCCAGTCCTGTTGTGAAAGATATTCTTCAGTAGAGGCATTGGTATTGGGCAAGGTGCCAATGTATCTTCCTTGTCCAAGTGACATTTTTGTGGCATTTGTGTGCAGAGGGCAAAAGCAAGGGTTAATGCTCTGACAGGCTGAGGGCAGTGGATTAAGAATATATTGTATCTGCAATTAAACAGATCTTCCTGTTTCTCCTCTATTATTATTATGGTTATTACAGTCATCTGTAGGGCATCTAAGTGAAGTTCATCCAGAATATAAATGTCTGAAATTGAGGAAGGCAGAAGAAAACATTAAGATTTCCAAGTGGAGATGACCTCTGTTGTTGTTTGAGCTTGGACTATTTTTGGCAGGAGCAAAATGAAAAGAAGGCTTGCCTTGGAAAAAAGACAGTACAGCTGCCAGCCCCTGTAATTAGCCAAAAGGCCCGCAGAGTGCGGGGAGGAGGTCACAGAGCACATGGCTCCTGCTGTGGCACTGCTCAATCCGGAATAGTGCCTGCAGGAATGTAAAGTCTAGCCAAAGCCCAGATGTTGCAGCTGATCCCACGTGAAGGCCAGAACCCTTCTTCTGGGACTGAGTCTGCTAACGTATATTGTGCACTGTACAAGGCGCACAATGCTATAAAGGCTTTGGAGCAGGAAGCGCATAATCCTGTGTATGCACAGAGGACTGACAGTCCTTACCAAGTGCCTCCAAGCATGCTTGGAGGTAATAATTATTCAGAGTAAGCTAGAACCTTGATGACCCTGAATTGCAAGCAAACTTCTGAAATATACAATAATGGAATTAATCATTTATCTCTGCTTAGTGTAATTGTAGGGGAAAAAGAATTACATCAAGCAAGATTTCTCTGGCAACCTCAGGGTCAGCGAATCTATTGTATCTCTTTATATGTAAATTCTAGACTGGCCAAGAGCCTATATGCAAAATATTTTTTGCTGATAATTGAAATTGAGCCTAAGGGTTTTTTTATGAAGACTTTTAATTTTTTTTCAATTTTTTTTATACGATGTCTCTTGACATCTAAGGTAGGTAATCAAGGAAACAAGACAACAAAAAAAGCATTTATCAGGATTTTTACTACAAATATTTTCCCTCCATGATATTTAATAGGAAAACTGTATTTAATTTTTCCTAAAGCAATGCATTCATTGATATAGGCTGGGTTAAGGATGTAAAGAGTGAGTATATTACACTCAGGAGCCACATGGTGATAGACATGGGATTGATATCAGAGACTATAGATAAAAACCTCCTTTCCATGGCAAGATTCCTTACTTGCTGCTTTCTTCAATGGGCAGCAGCATAGCAGTATGTTTGTGTACTCCCCAGAAAAGCTGGATCCAGAGCCAGTTCCTGGCCTGAATTTTGTCTTTCTAACCAAGCACAGTTTTTGTATAGAAATGAAAGAGAAGCAAACATATGCAGGTAATAGGGGAAGATGTATTTCAGCCTGCTTTACTCAAGGTGTGGAGCTTTACACCAGTTTCTCTGCTCTTTTTTTTTAAATTTCTTTGTCTCCATCCCTGTTCAAGCAGTGGGGAACTTCAGTTTCTCAAAAGCAGCTTGACTTGTGGGGTCTCTCAGTTCCTTGTTTGCTGATGGAGTTACACAAAGTGGAAAACTCTCTGGGACTTTAAAATAATGATGTGTGCTTCTTGAGAGGTGTTTCCCACTTCGATACTGGATTTCAGAAGCATTTTAGGTAACCAATCTATTTCTCATGGGTGCCATTGTGGGTATTTTATTTCTATGTGCATGGATTTGTTTCATGGGTCTGTTTTTGATGTCTGAATGAGACAGCTGAGGTGGGGAAAAAAACCTTGTACAGGAGAGAAGATGAAAAAGTAAGCATAATGATGTAGACAACTAAGATGCTTCCTCCATAGAATCTCATGGTTTTAAATTTTTTGTGAGTCAGCATATTTTAAACTGGATGGGCTATGGCATGGATTGGCATAGATTTTGATAATAGTCTTCACTCACTCCAAAACATTTCTTTAAAAACCTTCAACATTTTTTTCTGGTCTTCACAACTTTGCTGTGATATCTGACAGGGATGCCAGATGGCCCAAAGAGATAAACATCAAACAAGTAAAGCGTCCCTGCATCCAGCCCTTTGATGGTCTCTGTGGTGACAGCTCGCTGGAGATTTAGATCATAGAAATACTTGCACAGCACTTTCTCTGACTTGTGCCGAGATTCAGGTCCAGAGCACCTGTCTGCACTCTGCAGTTCCATCCAGACCTGATCTTCTTCAATCCTTTTCTTGTACACACAGTACTTGCTCTCCTCTTGTGTTCCTAGCCAGGCAATGGTGACAGAGTTGCAGGTCCTCAGTTTACTAAAGGACTTGATTTTTAAGCTCTCTGGAAGAAGTGGGAATAAGGGCTTGTGGAAATGGGAGGATACCTGTACTTTGACAGAAGAGTTAGACTCCTCTGTGGACCTCACCTGCACCAAATATGTGTCCCGTAGCTTTCCCTTCAGTGAGAAATACCTCAGCCCTGAGACGTTCTCCAATGCCACTGTTTTACCATTCTTTGTTATGTGAATCTGTACTTGGCCACGACACAACTGAAAGGTGAATTGTATTTTCTTGTGCCTTGCCTGGTACTGCAGACTGTAGAATTTCTGTTTTTTTCCCATCCAGGACAACCTGAATCACTTTCCCATCTTTCATCTCCATCACCTTAGGTTCAGGTTCTTCCAGGGTCCTTGCAAATGTCCCGGTGTAAGCAACACTGGCATTTGTGAGGAGATTGACAACAAAAATATCAAAGTAATACTGAGTGCTGGGACTGAGATTGGGCACTGTGTAAGTGTTCTTGGTACCCATGCATATCTGCCTGACTTCGCCACTACTTGCTTTGTTGATGATGCTCAATTCACTGTTGGACAGTATCATCACCTGCTGTGGTTCAAGAAGGTACGGAGAGAGAGACAAAGCTAATGTAGGTGGCAGTTTCATTCCAGAGGATCTGATTGCGGTCTCAGCAGCACATAAGCTCTTATAGTTGTGCTTTTCATTAACTAGAAGACAGTACTGGATGTTTTCTCTATGTTGCAAGACAGAGGGACTGTGTTTCCATGTCAGAGTCACTGTTGTATGCCCAATGCCGATAACATCTATGCGTGGATCCATTGGAAGCTCTGGATAGAGGTGCCCAGATGTTGTGTCAGTTGTTAAGTACACGGTAATGTGTGTGTCTCGCTCAGTGGATAAGAACTCTAGCATGTAAAGGGCAGAATGAGAAGACACACCCATGTAAGTCTCTACAGAATTTCCCTTGTAGTTAAAAATGGTGGACACCATACTCGGAGCCTTCTGAGATTTTGAGACCTCTTGTGTATCATGATCACCTGCAGGCAAAAGGTAGACTTGTAACTTTTAACAGATGTGAAATAAAGCACATCGCATAGGTTTTATTGTTTATATGTCAGGGAACATCTTATTTTCTTCCTGAAAACAATAATTATAACTAAAAATACTTTTTGCTACTGGCAATTTATTAAAATAAAATTTGAGTAGCTTTTATTTTAGCAGTGCAGTTGTAGAATTATGTTTTCAAAACATTAATTATAAAACCACAACTTGCAAAAGCTTGACTTGTGTCATGCCTGATGTCTCTACAATTTTCTTCCAATGACTGTCTCTTGGGGTACTTTTCTTCTAGGAGACTTGTACTTTCTATGAAAGGAGTTTTCTTTGGTTTAATTTTGTGCCACTGACTGTCTCCTATGAAGAGGGAAAATTTCAAAGGAATGTTGTTTGATCTCCTCAGTCATGTGTACCTGCCTGACAGGTAAGAATTAGTTAATGGCAGCTTTCAGATTTTAGTTTGAAAAATTAATTCAAAAAATCTTGAGAGAGAATGGAATTTCTTCTTGGGATAAAGGTAGCATAATGCCCACTGCCATGGCAGATAGTATTCCTAGAAAAATTAATGGCTAAGTTGTCCCCACATCACTGTGGGGAGCAAAATGACCAGTTCCTGTGGCTTAAGCCACAGAAAAAGAGCTGAGACAGCAGTGGGAAGTTTGGGCCAGTACAAATGGCTTATGAAGCTGATCTGTGTTTGTGGAGCCCCAAACACCCAGTGTTGCTCCCAAATATTACCTATGATTTTGACTTTCAGATGTAATCCTTAATTTACTTGAGTTGATGGCAAAATCCCATGGTCTCCCACGTTTCACCCATGGAGACAGGGATGTCCTCTTCAGCTCATGGTAGTTTACAGGAGAGGGAAGCATGAGATGTTTAAGCTCATGGGGAATTCCCTGTAACACAACTTATTCATAACTTATGCTTTCCCTGTCTCTGGTCAGGCAGACTGAGGGTCTTACCTTGCGCTGCTTTTCCAAGGAAACTTGCTGAAGCCTTGTGCACAAGTATGCTCCATTCAATGGGAACATCACAGGGGGTCACTGTTATTGTGAAAGGTGCAAGGGCTCTGCCTGTCTCCAAAACAAAGTAGTACCTGTAAATGTGGATTAAAAACAGAGGGAAAGTGTCAGGAAATTCAAGTCTGCCTGAGACTCCTTGTAATCAGCCATTCTGATGTTGGTCACTCTACTGTGGGTAGAAATGACTGCTCTTTGAGGTCCATCAACAAGGGGATGGTGAATGTCTGAAATATTCAGCTGTGGGAAGAATACGTGCTCTTTTTTCTAATACACAAATATTTGCTGGAAGTTTTATCCACTTAACATAGGCAATATTTTCCCACTGAATTTTAACATACTTCAGGTGACTATTGTATCTCAGTACTTACCTGGTTATTTTGGATGATGGATGTGATAACTGACTGCCTTCCAGATAACCACCCATAGGCTAACTCTGAGGAATTTGGTACACTTTCTCAGGACTTCCTGACTGGAGTTCAGTGAAAGCTCTTAGAGCATATAATCTCTCGTGTGCTTGCGTATCTAGGTCTTCCTGGGTGTCAGATGAAGTGGATATAACAGAATAGTTTTAGCTAGTCCTGAAGATTATTGAATGTCAATGGCAGTTTCCTCTAGGCCAGTTGGAGGCAATTTACTTGCTTTCATTGCAGAGGCTGCTGTGCATGAGCAGTACAAAGCAGTATCAGTCTGCTTGGTCAGGTTTTGATTCCTGCTTATTTACAGTAAAGCCCAGCTTCCTGTCTCACTCCTTTGGTCTTCTGTTTATTTCTGTTGGTTTGGTATATACGGACTGTATACAGCCACAGAAATGTTTGGACTTGGGTCAGTCACTCTGCAGTTAAATGAAGGCAATTCGAGGTGTTTTTGTTCATTGGTGAGACAAGCCTAGTCATTATGGACAGACCATGTCAGCCTAGAGGTCTGGCTTACTTTCAGGATATGGCTACTGGGCCGGAGTCAAGCTTCACTGGGAAAAGCTCCACATTCTTGAGTCTTATACTTTAAGACAAAATTGTTATCTCTTGGTTTCCTGTTTGGATGACTCTAGGGTTCATAAGGTCCTTACCTGATCATCTAAACTTGAAGGGGTTTTTGCTTCCTAATTGCAATCTTAACGTTATGCTGTAAGAGCATAGCAAAATTCACCTTTTGCCGAGATTTCAATACCCAGTTGCCTTTAACAAAGAGAGCTCCTAGTTTTACTTTGTGAACATCGTCACATTATATAACATGTGCCATGTTCCAGTTTCTTTCTGTGCAATGCATGTCGAGACTGAACCATCTGGCTCACTCTGCTCCATGACTGCTCTGCTTGGGTGTGTGTCAAAATCTGTATGTGTTGGTCACTGTCCAAAGTGGAGTCTGATTAAACCACTTGAAGTGTGTGTCTCTTCCCAAACAAGCAGATCAGTCTTTGCTACCCAAGATGCAGTGCCAGTTGTAATACCTA
Source organism: Phoenicopterus ruber ruber (assembly GCA_009819775.1). Classification (NCBI taxonomy): domain Eukaryota; kingdom Metazoa; phylum Chordata; class Aves; order Phoenicopteriformes; family Phoenicopteridae; genus Phoenicopterus; species Phoenicopterus ruber. The sequence goes on from CM020221.1 coordinate 8,575,069, forward strand.
GATCACCTGCATGTCCAGATATGGCTGAAAACTTCGCAGGTATTTTGGGGAAGTGAAAAATCTGTGGAATTCCTGCATGCAAAGCACTTTTGATCTTAGCAAGCTTTGGTGCCATTCAGCAAAAACAGTTGCAGCATGCAGGACACTGGCAGAAGTTTTTCTGATAAGAAGTCTGTGCAGGTATTCCATTGTTTTTTGCAATAGTTAATGTGCTAGGTAAAATGCTTGTATTTTACAGTGAATGTAGAACAGCTGATGTCTCTGCAGTTCTGAAGCCAGGCTGTTTGTGATGGGACTGTTTGCTGCTGGAGCCCACCTGTTCTGTATCAGCTCTGCTGCTGCTCTGACAAACACCGCACAGAAAGCTGCCTGAAATGCATACATGAATCTAAACTTCATCTCAGAGGGTCATTCCAGATTTTGGGCAATATAATGACACTTGAGCTTGACAGCAATGGGGCATTTCTCTGGAAATTCAGTGGACACTGATAGAGCCCTGCAGGTGCATAGTAATTCTTGGCTTGTACTGGTAGTGTGCAGCTACTAGTGTCATAGGGAAGTATCTGAGAATAGGAGTGAGTGATTTGCTCTTACCTTTTAGGTATATCCTTCAGCAGGTGAATTGTAGTTTCCTTACCATCAGCAAGTATCAGGGAGTGGTAGAAATTGAAGAGATCGGTCTTGAAGCTCTGTTGGGAACTGGTGGTGGGTGCTTTTATGGAATGACAGAAGCGAGCCACCATGAGAAGACGGAGAGGCAGATAAAACCAAAACCAGGACATCTTCAGTACTGCTAAGTGAGAGGACAAAAGTAAATGGAAACTGCTGTCTTGGGGGAGAAAATAATCGGTGACCCTTTCTTTCTGTGCCTTTCCTGGTATTTAGCATAATCACAGCAAGCTAGGCATTCAAACAGTGCCAGTCTCCATTTTGCTAAGTTGCTTAAGGTTCACAGAAATATTTCTCGGAGGATCTCTCTGCAAAGATTTAATGGCAGAAGCTGCTATGAAATATTTTATTATAGAAAAATATAGTCAATGTAGCACAAGTGCAATATTGCAAGACAGTTATAAAAAACTTTCACTGCTGACAAAATGAGTGGAGAAATTAATTCAAAATATCTTTCCTAGTTTATAGTGTTTGCTTGATAAATTTCAAGGCTGGGTTATTTGTAATGGAACTGTCACTTTCAAACTCCCAGGAGGTCACTATATCCCAAACACTGCTTCTGCTATTTTGTCAGATCATTTAATTTTTATTTCATCCATTGTGACTATAGGTATGTCACAGATCCTCAGAAGAGGATCAGAATAACTTATTCAGAGCAGCGTAAGATACTGTTTGAAAAGTGGAGGGTTCTAAATAAGAATCCCTAAACTGATACTTACACAAAGAGCTTAAAATCTCTTATCTCATTTGGAGGAAGGCTTTATTACTGTAGGGCAGCTGGATAATTCATTCTGAGATTTTTGTATTGCCCATCCCTTTCACACCTGCTTCACTTCCAGCCCATCTCAGCATTTGCTGCTCACTGGAACTGTAACAGCTCTATTGTATTCACTCTAAGACATGATTTTTTTAAATTTATGCCCATTCCTTTTGCCAGGAGGCTTTATTATAGATTTGAATCTATGAAAGAAATGTACAGTCTCAAAAATCATCTCTGCAAATGCTGACATTATTTAAACTGTGCTGTGTACATTGCACAGAGCTACACAGAGACTCCAGTTAGGACAAGAAATTTTGACAGTACACTACTGTGTGAGGTTATTGATTATCCTTAAACTTTTGTGTCTGCCATATCCAGTTTCAGAAAAAGGAAAGTGCAAAAGTGGAAAGGGCATAAAAGGGAGAAGGAAGGGCATAGACCTTTAATACAGGTGCCAGCTGTAGCTCAGGGATTTGGAAAGCAGAGGGAGCTCTGTGAGCAAGATCCTTATTTTTGAGGAAAATAACTTATTGCATCTTACAAGCAGCAAGGAGTAAAGATCCTGGTTAAATCTGATTATTGGCTAATGATAGAAGAGAACATAAGACAGGCTTAATCCTTTGTAAATTTTTAGTCATTTGAGATCAGACCTTTCCTCATGGTGCCTGCAAATGTGCAGATGATCTTAGGCAGTCAAAATATCTGCAATTCAGCAGACCTGCTGTCTGTTACAATTGAAGTGACTTTATAAAAGGACCGGTTCCTTTACAAATCTATTTCAAACATGCACACTTAAACATAGTATTGAATACATCTGTAGATTTTTATGTACAAAATTTGTTTTCATCTGTTTCCTAAAGTAATGCACATCTTGAGTATCAGTGAGATTATTGAAATTATCACTACCAGGTCATCTGAATGTCCTACTTAACATCCTCAAAGTTAGGATATTCTCTTCCTCTTTAATATTTTTAGCACCTGGCTAAATGCAAGATTAAATAACCATCTGAACAAGTTGAAAGAATAGTTAAGATTATTATATCAATTCCATTTTTAATGTTTGTACCCCAGAGCTTTCCTTATGACTCTGAGTCACTACTTTGCCACTTTGTTATTCTTGTAATCTAACTATAGTTTACAGATTCAAAATATAACCCCAAATATTTTGTTTTACCTTTGGCAGTGGAATCCGAGTTGCTCTGCACTTCGGAGAGGATGAAAAAAAAAAGTCTTTCTGCTGCTTAAATGACAGGATCTTGCAAACCACACTGATACCACGGCAGCTGAGCTTTTCTTGTCCAGGAAAACAAACAAACCAAGTGACCAACCAACCTATAATCAGCTTATCCCAAAGAGAACATCATCCTAAAGGCTGATTTCACTCAATTACACAAACAGTATATTCTCAGACTCTTGGAAATACGTTATACAAAAAAATACTATGCTTACCTATTGTGTTCCTGGCCAGATGATCCCCAGACTACTTACTTTCTTTGCCGAAAAAGCATAAAATAAAACAACATAGACTTTTCAGATCTCTGTAGACAGATGAAAACCAAAACTGTGCAACCAGTTTAACAGGACAGAACTGATTTTTCCATATGGCTTCTGAACAGACATAGTAACTAAAATGCTTGCAGTCTTTCAAGAAAAGAAAAAAAAAAAAATCAGAGTTTTGGTATTTTCTTAAGTTGGGTGTTTTCAAAGGTTATTTTAAACTTGCATAATTTTGAAATCTTCGAAGTCCTGATTATTGCTCTTTCAGTTCTAGAGTTCCTTCTGGAGGTCTGCGAAGCACATTCGAGTGTGCTGCCTCCAGACAGCAGGACTTTATTCCTGCACAGAGTGTCAGCCAGACTGTTAGAGCAGCCTAATCCCAGCGGTGGCTGGCCGGAGAGCAGGTCTCTTTGACAGAAATGCACAGTGAGGAGGAGGGGGTGAGACAGAGAGAGCAAACGCTGTTAACCCTTGTTGGCCCTTAATACAAGCCAGCCAGGGGCACACTGATCTCCTCCAGAAGACTAGTTTTACATTAGTAGCTTGATGGCCCTTCCATGGAGCATATGATCTCCTTGCCCACAGCAGTGCAGAAGTTTCAGATAGTTTCAGGTGTACGGTGTTTCTGGTGTGTTTTTTATGACCCAACAGGTGCTGACTGGCTCACAGAAGAGAAGGCAGAAAAGCTGTAAGGGAGGGAATGCTCTGCATTTTTTAAGCAGACCGGAATTAGCAATCCTTTTGAAGACTGTCAGGAATCTACTGAACTAGAGCTGTGCAGATTTCTTGGCTTGCAGAGGCTGTATAAGAAAAACTTCAAAAGTGTATGGGCTGGGGGAGTATTTCTGGTGTGAAAGTATTGCGGCTGAGGGAGCAGGCAGGAAAATGGTGCATGGGAAACAGCTCGAAGCGAGCGCAAACAATTGCTTCTGCAGTTGGGGCTACAAAGCAGTTGTAGCAAAGCCATGGTCCTGAAAAGGCCTGCTCCTGCTGAGAGCAGGGTATGGCCAGGATTCATGTGCTGCTTGTACTTCTTGGCTTGAGATGTCAGGAAGGAGCCCTGAGGTTGTCCCTGTGGGGATGTGTACTCATCTTCAAGTCTGCTCAGAAAGGCAAGCCCAAGAAACCTGCATGAGCTTCTAGGCAAGTGCTTTGCAGGGGACAAAGAGTACAGCAGGGAGGCTAGGCCTTTTATTTATTTATTTTAAAATGAAGTCTTTTCAGTGTGTGAAGAGAGTGACTCACAGTAACCCTTTACCATTGTCCCCCTGGATTTGAAGGTGTATTATTTAAGCCTTCCCAAGACTAAAAGTTTGCTAAGAAGAGGGGCAGGTGAGGGAGAAGTAGAAAGAGGCTTCAACAGATTCTGCATAGCAGATCCTTATGAAAATGTAAATATGCTTATCAACTGATGTAATAGAAAGAAATATTTACAGTCTGTTTACTCTCACTGCAGAAGATGGCAGGAATAATTAGGATGTTGTTCATCAAAGGTTTCCTAAATATTTATTTGCAGAAAAATTTTGCTGAGCAACTGGGCTTTTAAAAAAGAGACAGTGTGTGGGAGCCTTGATACAGGCACTGTATAATCCAAGTATTAGCACTGTTGAGCTAGGAAAGGACTTTGCTAGATAAGTAGCAAAGGTAGGGTAAATAGCAAATAGGATCTTTCAGATAAATTGTCATTCTGATGTGAAATCTGGAACAGGTAATGTCTGGGTAACAGACACAGGAACTAATGAAAATATAAGCACCTAGCCAGAAGAAACCATTCCCCTAATTAAAGAGATACATGAGAAAAAGTTGCTGCAAAGTCCAGTAAGTTTGCAGAACAGGCCTGGAAGAGGTCTAGTTCTAGTATACTCCAGAAGAGTATAGTCCAGTTCCTCTCACAATGATTTCTCACATACTTCCCACATGTGTGTGCTTACATACTTTGCTGGAGCAGGATGCATGTTTGTAGGTTTAGAGGTTCACTGAAGCAGTATTAAAGGAAAAAATAGTATTCTCTATGGAGAAAGTGAAGAGCTAAATTCATGACTCGGATAGCTTGACTGAACTCAGTGGAGTTACAACAGGGATAAATCAAACTCTTGATTTGGCATAAAATTGATACAACAGACTTCTCACTGGAAAAATGTAGTCTGTAATGAGCAGGCTCTGCTGTGCCTCAGAGCTGAATCAGTGACTTCAGGAGGGCTGTTCAAGAGATCCTACTTTTGTCCCAACCCTGCTGGCCATCAACACCTTTCACAAATGCAAGAGATGACCACCTTTGACACCAGAGACTTGATTTAACTCTTACGTACTGGCTCTGCTAAAAGATCAGTAACTCTAAAAACAAAGGAGCTCTGTTGAAATTGGAGCACAGAGTCAGACCATCGGGGATCTCGCCTGAAGCTCTCAAAGATGCTTCAGATGTGTATTTCCTGGGAACTGCAGTCCTGGTTTCTGTATTCAGGTGAGGGATCCTGCAAGCCAGAGGAGTGTCCCACAGTCCTGACAGTATGCTGTCCCACAGCACTCCCTGCCTGCAGCATTTGGTTCCTCCTTCACAGCATCCCTTTCAAAAGGACGCTCGGAGAGCTGTGCAGTGTGCCCCAGCCCACCTCATGCAGTACACCTTTGATAACCACGGAGCACTGCTTTGTACTTGGCGGGGGCGATGCAAAAAAAAAAGACTACGGGTATTTCTGATGAGGCAATTCCTCTGCCCTGGGAGCTTACCTTTGAGATGGTCAGGTCACCTTCATCAGGAAACAGTATCTGTGTGAAGGGCCAAGAGAGCTCTAGTTGCCCCCATTGGTACAATGCATGGGAGAGTGGTAACAGGACTGCATGGTCTTCCCATCTGCTGCCCAGCTGGATCAGGCCCTTACCCAAACACAGACAACTTCCCTGTGCCCCCAGCCCTTCCCAGGGAGTTCTGTTTCATGAAATTCTGTAAGCACATTAAAAATGCATGGGGAAGTAGAAATCTAACCTTCCAGTTATGAGACAAGTAATATTCTCCTTTTCTGTCATGCACACATATATCCTATGAACAACTGAGCTGAAATTGTTAGTCTTTGGCTCCCAGCTACCTATCTGCCTGCAAAATACCTTCTTAACTAATTAGCATTAATAAACTATGTTCATAGCCCTGAGTGGAAATAGCTATGGACGTCTGACATTTTCTAATGTCTTCCATATCAGATCTGCAGGGGGAATTATAGCATCCAAATACATTTTGCATTTTCCATGTCTGCAAGTTACTATCTATTCCTCTTGGCAAAAGAATCTAACTTCTGCCTTGTCCTTATGGCTATGGAAAGCGGGGTGCAAATTTCTGTAAAAATCCCCTCCCAAGTGGAGAGATTTTTCACAATCATTGCTCGACAGCTACTGGAGCTAGTATGTCCTTGAGAAGTTAACATACTTCTGGTTAGTAGTATTGCTCAAAAAATATCTTCTTAGACACACAGCTGGGCTCCAGAAAGAATCACACTTTCCTTTGAAGCTGTGAAAGAGGAGCCTAAGCAAAAGTCTGGCACTTAAAACCTATTGAGGGTACCATAGTGGGGCAGCTGCTTCTATTTCTTCCAGGTTTTGTCAAATCCTGGCAATGCACAAGCACTCAAAGGACTGATAAGAAAAGCCCTAGTCTGTTCCTGTTCAGAGGCATTAATAAGCAGGAGAGACAGGGAATTGCTTATAAGTCAAAAGGAGACTTGGGATTTTCCTGGAGTGTACCAGGTGAGAGTATAGGAATGGGTGGTTTTGGAAGCTGGTGAGTTGTCCTGGCAGTACATACTGGTTTTGTAGGATAAAAAGCTGGTGGCCTTCTACATTTTGGATCCATAGCCCTTATTATAGCGTGTCTATGTTGAGAAGTTCTCTAGGGAATCATATAGTGATAATTGCTGTATCTACTAAAACTACATATGAGTTTTTTGCTTAGCAGTTGCTCTCCAGGATAAGATTCTGGTACCTTTATACTTGAAAATTATCTTTTTCTGATGCTGTTGAAACTAAAGATAGCCTTGAAGGGTCTTTTCATAAGCAACAATCTAAAGATTACGGACACATGATTACCCCTCACTATTTTCATATTCCATATTTTTAAGAATGATGGTAATTAGTCAGAGGAGTCTGTCGAGAAATAATAGATGTGATGTAGGGGAGATTTTCTGTGCAAAGCTCTGATCTCACAGGATGTGAGAGGTTGCTCCTGGGGTTATTATATCCAACTTAATGGGAAATTCCTTTTATGACAGAATTTGTTCTTCTGCAAGTGTAAATTCAGTGCAACATAAAAATTTTCAAGTCCCCAGCCAGGAGTCAGTATTACACGAACAGCTTCTTTATGAATTAAGGAGGAAAACATATTGAAGGTCCTGAGGTGCTATTTTCATTTTCTTTTCCTTTTACCATATCCCTAAGCTTTTGGGGTTTTAGGTTAAGTCTTGTTAAATAATGCCTTAGAAAACACTTACAAAATTCCCTTCAAGCCATCAAAGCAGCATTACAGTTTGGGCAGGTATGGAATAATAAAGTGAGGTTTTCAGCTTAGCTAAAAGCAGCTGGATATCTCAGTTGAGAAAGTCACAGGAAGGAAAGAAGTGGCATTGTCTGTAATCGGTGTGCCATTCCAATATGGTAATCCTGTATTTTGTTTTTAGCTACAGTGACCCTTGTTTTATATGCCAAAGGATTAAACTCATATAAATAGAACTAATCTACCCTGGTGGACAAGGAGCATCCAAGTGTTTCCTATGGCAGAGGTCCTCAAGTGCCAGTTTAATTCCTTGCAGTGACAAGTTAGAGAGGGGCAGGGAAATGGTGAGCAGCCGGACTCTTGCTCTTAAATCAAGCACAGGCCTGCAAATTTCATGCATCTGGAGGGAGGCTCTCTGATCCTGTGCTACTCCGTAAGCTTTTTAAAAACACCTTTGCTCTGACCAAGAGACCTTTCATCTTGTAGGTGCTGGTTTCATTTACAGCATTTCACTTCCTTCTTTGGCTTCTGGGAGCCCTCCTTCCTTTACATACCCAGGGGAATTTGCAAGCAACTGAAATTTCCACCTATGGCACTGAACAATTTTTCAGAAGAATGTGATTATTAGTCCTTGCTTTGTTTGTCCCTGTAGGCTGCAGCAGTTTGCTCCCAGGAGCTTTAAACTATAAACTGCTTTTTACAGTATTGGAAAGCAGTCTGCATTAATTTTCCTGTTCGGACCTCCTCCGCGGTGGCCGGCAGAGGAGGAGTTAACCACTGTCCTCTTTTCTGCCTTTGCTGGCTGGAGTCACTGGCATCCCATCTGGTCCAGGCTGTCCGTGGCTCTTCCCAGCGTTCTCTGGGGAAGGCACTACAATACCCAGGAATTTTAACAATCCTAAACAGATTGGGGGCCACATATGGAGCAAAATGATTAGATTATAAGAAATCCAATCACATTTGCTGCCCCGGCCTTGTATTTTTAAGCATCGGGGATCAGGCTTTCTGCTCAATTACAAATATTTTACATGCAACAGAGATAAAGTTATTATGTTTGTCTCTCCATCTTGTCCCCAGAGGAATAGTATCCATTTTAATGTTTGATTGTAGGAATTTAATGAATAAGTTAACATTACATCTAATAAAATCTGCCACTTCTGTCATAAATCGTCACAGTGACTTGGTGTTTACGATAGTCAGTAAGACTGTATAGAAGAAAGAATATAAAACATACTCATACATATGTATGCAGAAGGGGAAAAGTAATCTCTGTGCTTTGTTTATTCTGCCTTGTTTACTCTAATGTGGTTTTTATCTGTTCAATTGAAAAGAGCTGGATATTTCATGAGAGAGCTTAACAATAAGAGCTTGTGTGAAACAATTTTTTTAGCCAAAATTTTTTATTGAGCAAATCCCTCCACATGTTAAGCATAACTATAAAAACTAACAGAAAACCAGGGAGCCCATCCTACAGCCATCTCACTATGCATCCCTTGATATCACCCTCCCTTGTGATACAGAACATCCCCTGCTGTGATGCCCTAGCAGCCATGAAATCCTGTCTCCTCTTCCAGCACCCCCGGCCGAGCACAGACCAGCAAGCAGCAATTCATTTTGATACAGAGTTCTTGTGTAGGAACATCTTTGGTTTTGGATAGGCTTCCTGGGCATTTATTTGGGTGTTGAGCAAAGTTCCCAGAGGTGGCAGAAGAGAATGGAGGTAGGCAGGGGCATCTCTTCAACTGCATGGAAAGCCGCCTTCACACCCACATGGGCACCTCCGGACCGGTCTGTTGCCTGTTCTTGGCACTCCTCTGTTGTGGTCCTTCATGACTTCAACACCCGGAGCATTGTGTCTGCCCCAGTCCGTTTCTCAGCCTACTTATCTTCCACTGCCCTCTGATTGTCTTCTGCTCCTCTCTGATCTTCACATGGGCTGGTAAATGCACACAACGATGGGTAGGAATACAGGTCCTTGCAAAGTTGCAGAGGGCCTTGCAAAACGACCAACACAGCTTTTTGTCCAGAGGCAAGCCCCAAAAGTCACAAAATAGTGAGAGAGTCCCTTAGGGAATCCTCTTAGCGGAACTACAGAGCTAGCTGATCTGGTTCTGCTCGTTTCCTTTCCCACAGACCAAAAGTTTTGCCTGGGGTGAATTTTCCACTTAGAAAATTTGATTATAAAAATTGTCTTGCTAATTCTTCTCCTGGTGTCTTGGATAAGATGTTAAGTTCTCAAGCACCCCCTGAAGGAAGCAGTCTGCCAGGCTGCTGAAAGCAGGGATTGCTGTGCTAGGACAGCCTAATGACCACAGAGTGCTTTATCTTGTCTCTGGCACTGGTCTGCAGCAGGAATCTTAGCAGGAGGTGGAAAACCTTTGCTGTAGCATAGTAGCATACCTAAGACCAGTGATTAACAGTGGTGGCTAAAGCCAGCTAATGCTTCAGGGTCTCTAGGAAAATTGCACTGTTGATTTTTTTCAAAAAAACCCATGACTGCTCTAAACTTACAAGCTATTTTATAGACTCATTAATTTTTCACGGGGGAAGGATAAATGAGCGGCTGGAGAGGAGCTCAGAATATGGGCTATTTACACTTAATTTATAAATTATGAACTTGAAAGCTGATACTTTATGGTGCTTGCTATCATTTCATAATGAAATGGAATGAATCTCTCTGCTTCTACACAGGATCTGGCATAACGTTAACATCTATGCTTCCAGGCAGTTTCTAACAGCAGTGACTGTGCACTGCTCAGCCCTTGGGTGGAAGAGGGGTTTCCTTTGCAATACTCTCAGCTTGTTTTCCTTGTGCTCCTTTTTTCCCGTGGCAGATGTTTGGCCCCCACATTCTGCAGATTTCAGGTTATCCGTTAGAGTCTTGACATGGTCTGGGTAGAGACTGTGACTCTGTCCTGTCTCCAGAACCATGTGGCTTCATCTCTGTCCCTAAGGAAAGACTCTACCAAATCACCCCATGAGGCTTCTGCAGCACAAGAGGGAACTAGGGAAAACTAAGACAGCTTCAATGGCACATTCATTCTGGAGGATTACATGAGAGATCTGGGGCAGGGATAAGAGATATAGCCCTTTCTGCTGTATTCACGTGACCCGTAGTCTCCATGGGCAAGTTCCTAGACTTGTGAACGGACCCCTGGAGAGCCCTATGACAAGAGAAGCGGTGATGGCACTGCACAGGCAGGACTGCAGAGGATTTGGGGAAATTCAACCCTTTACATGATGCCTACTGGGACTGGGTTTGCATTGAATCAGAGGCAAATGTGCGCAAAGAAAGCGCAGCCACAAGCTCACATGGAACTAATTCAGTATTCTCTCTTTGCTGACACAGCTACTTACATGCTAGACTTGGTCTGTGTTAAAATACTATTTCTGACATTAGATTAGCTCTGGTGTTGTCCAGCTTTTCAGATTTATTCATGACACTGGCCTCATTTGTTTTACCACTTGGCCAGTCGCTATTTCTTACTAAGTCTTGTCTGTAGATTTCAGCGTGAAATGAAATTTCACCACCTTGTTAGCGCTCCCTATCAGTGCCCAGCTTTCCAGCAAGCTGCTCAGAGTAGGACTGCTTCAGCACAGGGTGGTCTGAGAAGCCTGTCCCATAAGCGATGGCCCGCACTGCGAGCCCCGCTTGCTGGCAGCCCCTCGGCTTCTTGCTCCCATGTCCAATTTTCTTTTGAGGGTTCTGGTGATGTAATGCCAAACTATTTCAGGCTGGTTTCCTTGAAGGTCTGAAGAACAGGTTGTCAAAGAGGAGTTGATCATCAGAAATCCCTGAGCTTTCCTTCTCTGTGAGCTTCTGTGAACTTAATTTAATGCTGCCTTCTTTCCCTAGATGGAATTGTTCTTGGCTTGGGTCAGACTTGATTCTAATTTGTGTCTGTCTAATATTAGAACTGATACTAAGAATAATTTACCTAACATTGTGATGTTGCCAGAGCCTTGGCGTCTGTAAGTTCATCAAGATTGCGTGTCAATTTATATTTTTTCATAGTTTCCTTAAGCAATGATTAGAAATTGCTTGTTGCTGGATTTCACTAGCCATAAAACAGGTTATCCATCAGCACGGCCTACCCTGTGCAACAGGAAGTGAAAACATTAGGTTTTGACATTCCCTGCCCCAAACGCTTCATGCTGAGGGTTGTTCGTGTTTGGGTGCTGTCTGTCCCCCAGGCTGCTGAGAACTCACTTTTCTGGCTGTTGTTTTACACACAACTCAGAGTGAGAGGCGAGCTGGGGGCCATGTCTGACCCTTCCACATAGGAAAAAAACCACATTTCATTGCTCTGAAGACACAGGATTGGGACTGGGCCAAGGGTGGGACATTCCTGTCACAGAAGGGGCCACCCTAGAAGGAAGCTGCACTGCAAGTCAGCTGTAAGAGAAAGGCAACATTTCAAGATATGATGGGCCACAGGATAAATAGCAAGTGACTGTTGAACTCGTGGAAGCAAAAAGGAGCAGAGCTTCAGGAGATCTTTAATTCTCCCAGCAGATGCCGCATTTGGAGGAGTCATAAGGCAGGGTCAGGAAATGTCTCTTCCCAAGACTGACTCCATGCTTCTCTTCAAATTCAATTAGGGGCAGAGCAGTAGGGATGCTGCTCCAGATGGCAAGGGCAGCGCGGGAGTGGTATCTACTCCCTGCGATGGGGAGAGGAGCAGTGGGGAAGAGAGAGGAGCTGCCGTCTGAGGAGCAAAGGGAACGAGCTGGTGAATAGAGAGCCAGGAGGTCAGGCAGAGGAGGGAGCGGGAACAGCCACACCATTTTAGCTCCAGGTCATTGCTTCTGAAGGCTGGGCACTGGCGGGTGGGGGGAGCTGTTCTTCTATTTCCATTTTTACAATGCAGGTTTATCAGATTTTCTTGGCTGGTGCAACATGTGTGAATGTGTGATCTGTTTTATTTGTTTCCACAACCTGGCACTACATAGGCCAAAGAATAAAAACATTTCCTGCCTCACCTGGCTCCTGGGGTAAGTTTGTCTGACATGGTATCCCAGATTTATACTTCTGATTTATGCTAATAAATCCCCTTTTCGCAGGGGAATAGGGGAAGAATCAGAGAAGTGGAACTTTTAACAAAGAACAAGCAACTGCTGGGAAAACCAAACATTGATAAATGTCTACTGTGGGAGAATACCTTTCTAAGCATCACTGCTCCCAGCACTATTGTCAGGGAAGCTACAGTCAATTCCTAAAGGAATTAATCTCTTCATAATCACCTCTGATGAGCATCTTTATCATACTAGCTGAGTGATTGCCCTGCTGTCAGCAGGGGACTTCTGTTAATTGATTAAAATTGTTCCTTCACTGCAGTATGTACCTGACTTATTTATCTGATGGAGGGGAAAAAAAATCTGATAAAGCATCTTGGCTCAGAGAAATATACTAAAAAAGAGTTGGGGGAGAAAGGTGGGGAAAGAAAGTACATTTTCCTCAAAGAATCTACTGAAATACAAAGCAGGTTGTTAGAGAAATGTATTCAAAGGAATAATGTCTGCCTGCCATCATATTTCAACTATGAGACCGCAAAGAAATGAAATTCACCTTCACACTCCAACATGCCAATCTGATCCAGCCATAGAAGGAAGCTAACCTAGGGAATGCACACTGTACTCATATGAAGACGTGAAATCTAACAGTCAGCTAAGGAAAGTCAGTGGTCTAAATGGTCAAGACAAATGAGACATTGTTTGGGCCAAGTTGGCTTTATTCCTGGATTTCAGAAGCCCACACATGAGCTCCCTGAACTTTAGAGCAGATGATTAAGTTAGCTCCATTGTGCTCTTATGAACAAGCCAACAAAGTATTTTCAAAGTTTTGTTGTGTTTTTTTTTTTAATATACATGTCACACCTTTACAGAGCAAACCCTTTTCTCCTTTCCTCACAACAACGGTAAAAGTGCTTGAGGGCCTTAATCTGCAAGCACTACTCATGAATTATTAACAAGGCTTCTCCTGCCAGTGAAGTTATGCACAGGGATGAGCGGTTACAAAGCTGAGCCTTTGGCCCAGAGAACCTATTCTGGCTTAGAAAGGTGCTAAGAATGTGCTTGTAATTGCACAGTTAAAGCCAATTAAAAAATGATTAATGCCACAAACAGCACAGCTTAACCAGAGGTGGGTCCCTCATCTTTGAGATAGAAACCCCCCACAATTTTATCATCTCTATATAGCTGGTTAATGCATGAAAGAGGCTGAAAAATCTGGCAGTCTGACTACATATTTTCCACTTATTAAAATGAAATGCGTGTGACTATTTCTCCAAACTGCTTCAAGAATATCTACCTATTAACTTTCCACATAAGAGATTTCCCTGAGATTTTTCCGCTTCTCAAAAAACCCTTTTCCATGTTGGCAGCTCCCATAGGAGGATCTGAGACTGCAGCTACCTTCATTATTTGGAAATCCTGAGGGACGTAAATCCACACTGCGTACCACGATGCAGTGGAGAGGTGCCAGGCCCGTATGCTGGGTGATCACCAGCAGACCACTCAGCATCGTGGTGCTGCGGGCGGCCCCACACCAGAGGAGCAGGCTGAATGTTTTCACAGAGGCTGAGCTTGACCCTGGGGAGTGGCTTTGTTCTTGGCCAGAGGTGCCTGAAAGCTATGCAGAGAGACCACAGGTGCAGATTATATTAATGCTCAGAAAAAGCAATTGCTATGATACCTTGGTGAAAAAACTGCTCCCTTTGAGCTCCCCCACTGTAAACCATACTGCAAAGAGATTTTTGGTGGCAAAGAGTGGCTCAGTAGTCTTATCTTACCTCCCTGAATGCCCCTGCTAGTATGCACTTTGCTGACATGTCCACACTCCTTCCAGCTAAACAGGGAGTGGAAGCTGGTAGGAAACAGTGTCAGAAGCTGCTCTTTCCTTGTAGGATATGTTGAATGTCAAAGGTGGTTTGCAAGACATACTAAGAGCCTTCTCTGAAGGTAGAGGATGATAAAACTCTTCTTCCTCCTGGTGGTACTCTGTAAAGTCACCAACTCTTGCCAAGCTGCTGTGGATCCAGAGCTTAGTTTTTGTCAGGATCTTTTAGCTGATGTAGTCCAAGCACTTGTGAGGGATGTGCCTTCATTTTGGCACACAAGCAACAATATATATCAGCATTTAAATATGCAGATGCAAAGGCTTCAAATTCTGTATGCTTTTAAGGTCCTCTTACAGAAGTCCTCTGTCTAATTAAAATCTGTTTTGACTTTTGTTGCTGGTTGTGTGTTATTTGTAAAAAGAGAAAAAGCCTACTTTCTCCTAGGTGCCCTCCCCAGGCTTTTCCTTCCAGGGGCAACGGGGTATGAAAACTGGGATGGCATAATATTAGCTGGCCAAAACAGAGGAAGACAAGTCATATCTGGTACTTTGTTGGTTACGTTTCCTTTGAGCCCTGTCTCCTTACTCTTCCACTTTCCTATTCTCTCTACGTGTTCCCACCTCAATTATTTTCATTTCGTACCCCTCACTGGGAGACTTTGCATGGAGTTGAGTGTGCTTTGAGCAGGCCCCGTGCCTGGTACATGGGGGGACACAGCCTCGGTCAGTCCTGGCCATGATTCCCTGCAATGCCATTTGTGAAGATGACACTTCCTGATGAAGATGATTTAGTACAGTATTGGGGTTTCCAGTTTTCTCCCTATTTTTAATTTTGTCTCCACTATTAACTTAGTCTACCATTCTGGGCAGGTGTGTGTCTTTGGTCTGCCCTTTCCGTTCAGTGGGAAATACAATACATTTGCCTTCTTACTAAACCCAGAATCAGGAAGATTAAAGAAAGTTTGAGAAATGTTTGCAAACCCTGGCAAAAACACAAACTCTTCTAGGTGCCAGAAATGAAAACAACTAAATGACCATCTGGAAATAATAGCAATAGTTTCACAGCAGCATAAAAGGATAATTTATAATAGTCATAGCATAGCTGAAGCTGCTTATATTTTCCCTATGTTAAAATACCAATTTCTGAATGATATTTAGAGAAGTTACACTGCAATTTGATAGGTTGTGCTGCCCTTGAAAATGTTGCTATCAAACATATCTTAAAAAGCCAATTGATGACTCCTGTGTGGTGAGATTACTGCTATTTCTGTTGGTCAGTAATGGACAGCAGGCAGCTGTCAGAGATGGTGTATCAGCTTCTCAATTGTATTGTAATGTATATAGTTTCTGTAGCATAGATAAGGCCTTTATCTTTGACCTTGAGAGTCCTGAGACAGCATGTTTCCCTACTACTTTTGGCAGGAGGTGATACAATCGGACTCGGCTTTAACACTTTACATCAGCCCCTGATGGGACTTTTAAGACAGACAGGCAACGACGAGGGCTTGACTGACTGACGTACAAGCCTCGGATGTAACGCTCTGGCCTGAAGTGAGGAGAAGCTCTTTTGGGGAGAAGGCCCAAGCTCCGGTGGCTCTGGGTGCTCTGTAGGGTGAGTCCACATATGTGATTGTCCATATTTTACTGGGGAGACTGTATTTAACATGCACTTAAAGAACTGTAACAGTAAATAAAGACTAGGATCAGATCTGTTCACTGTGTCAGCTTGAGCGACTCTTTTTACTTTAGAAGCAAAATCACTCTGCGACACAAATGTTTCTTCAGTGACAACCCTTTCCCCTCTCCCATGCCAACGGATGGAGTCATTCCCAGCCCTGTGGTGTGAACCCTTCCAGTGGGATTATTTGCATCTGGGCCCTTCTCTTAGCTCCCAGCACAGCTCTACAAGTATCTTCTGTGTGTAGGAGTGGGACATACAGTGTAGTGATGGGAACACGGGTGGTGAGGGGCAATGTCAGATGTGAGACTTACCTCAAGCTGGTACTGCTCCAGACATGGAGATATTCCTTAAGAGGAGAAGTCCCTGTGAGACAGAGAGGGGTGGCCAGAGGGAAACCCTTTCTATGTGGGAAATCTCTTTAAACTCTCTAAACTAAAGCAGCTTTTAAAACTGAAATAGAAGAGAAGAGCATGTAGGCTTTTTGGACACTGGCAGTACTACTTGGTGACAAATTTGGTACTTGCTCCCCCAGCCTGTCATTCAAAAGATTTTAGCCTAGATTCTTGCCTCACCTGCTGTTTCTCTGTACTTTAGGAAGAAGAGATTCCCTCCTTCCAGAGCTGCTGCTAACCAAAGGACAAAATATCAGACAGCATGGCTCTTGTGCCTCTCTGTCACAGGTATGAGGAAAGAGGGAACCTTCATTAATGGAAATTTAATTTGTAATATGTGATCTACCCATCTAGTGCTCTTGCAGATGGAAGAACAGGTGTATTTGTAATGCTGGAAAGAAGCCACACTAGGGATTATAGATACATTATCATGATTAGAAACAAGAATAGATTTATGTCCTGGTTTTGGCTGGGATGGAGCTAATTTTCTTCCCAGTAGCTACTGTGTTTTGGATTTAGTATGGGATTTGGTATGTGAAGAATGTTGGTAATACACTGATGTTATTAGTTGTTGCTAAGAGATCAAGGACTTTTAAGCTTCCTAGGTTTTGCCAATATGCAGGTGCAAAAAGCTGGGAGGGGTATAGTTGACCCAAACCGGACAACTAAAGTATTCCATACCATAGACGTCATGCCCAGTATGTAAGTGGGGGTCAGCTGGTGGGCTGGACGCTGTTCATTCAGGCTTTCGTTCATTCGTTCTGCTCTCCCTCCCTCTCTCTCTCCGGAACCTGTGGTTCCGAGTTTGCTGCTGAGGAAATTGCTGTTCCGCGATCGCTGCTCGGGATTGTTCTGAGATCACTCTCAGTTTCACTCCATGATCGCTGCTCGGGACGGGCTGTATCGGTCATCGGGCGGCGAGAAATTGTGCATCGTTTGTTTTCTATATTATGATTATATTTTTACTACTATTATCATTATTAATATATAATATGATTATTTTTTTTTCTTTGCTGTCTTAGTGAACTATCTTTATCTCAACCCATGAGTTTTTCTTTCCGATTCTCCTCCCCATCCCACTGGGGAGGGAGGAGGGGGAGTGAGCGAGCAGCTGCGTGGTACTTGGTTGCCAGCTGGGGTTAAACCATGACAATTTAATAGAATGAAATAATAATACTTCCAGTTTAAACAGGGATATCAGCCCCATCCAGGCATCCCTGAAAAATACATAGTATGCAACATATAATTTTGCACTAAGGAGTTCAGGGAGGAATTCCTCATACTTGTGTCTCCAACCCCGGAGCCTTTGGGAAGCATGCTCTTTTCGCTGCTGAGGTAAAAAATTCCTCTTTTTAGACAGGAATGAGAATTTGCACACTTAGTGACACCCCTTGTTTCACAGGGTGGACATAAATGAGAGCACAGGTTGCCTGCCTCCCTCATGAATTAGTCTTGAGACTTTAAGTATGTGAGTATGCACCTCCTCCTACATTTAAGTCAACTGTTTTCTGTTTGCAGATCATGACCCTCTTGTTCTTTCTGCATTGCTAAATGGAGCAGGGTGGGGTGAGGATCTAGCTGGGACTCAGAGTACTGTGAAAGTGCACTTTTGTGGGGAGTCACAACTGGGAAAAGTTGAGTCACTGATCTGATTTTCAGAAGAGAGCAGATTAAGTACGAAGCAAGACTGTTTCCTTAAGACTGACCTTTACAAGTAGATGGATGCATTCTGAAATGAATGATAATCAGTTAATCTGCTCCTACCTATGGTTTGTCTCAGAGCATTTATCAATGTTATCTGAGATGCAGTGTTATCTGAGACGGACTGGTGGACAGATTTGTATGGCACAGCTTGATGTTGAGAGTCCATTTAGGTTTTCATCATTTATTCTCTTTATTGATTCACTGTTACACCACACTGCTGCCATTCAAAAACCAGATGGTGCCAAAAAAAAAAAAAAAAGTTCTTTGATTTCCTGACCTCCACTGGAGTCCTAAATTTCTTTGCTATGTGTTTCCAAACAGGTCCTCAGCTCTTAGGTCTTTTTTTCTGACCTCAGATAAACAACCTGCTCACAAGTAAGATCCCTTTTTGGGCATGCCTAAGTGCACATCGCACCGTAAATTCAGGCCTTAGGTTCCCAATTCCCTGACATTCACTTCCCTCTCAGTGCACAGAAGAGGAATGGTTGAGTGTTTCCTGGGGTTCAGAGAGCTCCCAATGAGGAGCTGAAAGGCATTCATTTAGCTCAGGACAAGTTAATGGGCCTCTGGGCAGTTTTGGTAATAGATGGAGGTGTAGACAGTCAGATGGGTACTTGTCCTCAGTGATAATAGCTGGCAATAATGGCTGGGGTTTTTAACACTATTCCATTTATTTTTTAGTATTACTGTGAAGAACTATGACAAAACAATCTCTCTAAAAGAATGCAAGTTGATAAAAGTATAAATCCACAAGTTCAAGCATTGATTTGCAAGGTGAATTACAGTATCATTAAAAAATCAATATGTAGTAGAAACTGCAAAATGCCAGTAGTTTAGCATCACTCCGAAGAGTTAATAGCACTTTTCAAGCATCCAGGTTATTCAAGTAGGAGACAAAATGCCACTGTGTGATGGGTTAAATTACAGGGCATCTCACTGTCCTGATCTCTGGTAATGGAATATGGAGCTTTTCGACTCTAGGTAACTTTGGGATCCACTAATGTGATTGTGAGTTATGACTGTCCTCTGTGAAATGGTGTAAGTCCCGTTCTCCAGATGAGATCTCTCTCTCTCTCTCTGTCTCTCCCTTCCTCCCCCAATATACCTCTCATAGCCAGTTTTTGGTACTTGTGATGAGGAGAGCATACAAATGCCTCACTACCAGAGTCAGAGGCTGTGCAGAACCTGCTGCCACACACGGAATGGGAAAGGACACAAGGAGGTTATGCAAACTGGATGGAAATCTTTCTTACCCTGAGAGATCTGAAAGGATCACCCTGTATAAACACTTTAAATAGTTTTGAAAGTGATTTTTAAATAGTGAGGCTATGCGGTCTCATTGCATTGAGTGACTAAAACCTAAGCAAGCACACTGCTTACACTCTGTGGAGATGAAACCACTCTACAGAGCAGTTTCTTCCTGACAGCATGAGAGAAGAATTGTCACTATCTTGCTGCATCTGTTGACATTATATTTGTCATGCCTTTATTTACAGTGGCTGCTCTGTGGATGGACACAGGATATCTATCTGCAGAGCTATCAATCAATAACTTTCACCAACATTCACTTAATTTTTAGAGTAGAGAACAATCACGCTGCACCAGGAGATAAGGACAAGTCAGCGCATTAGTCAGCTTGGCATGTTTTGCTATTATCTATCAGTGCTGTTCTGAGGCACACACACAAAGTCTCTGGATAGTTCACTTGTCTTTCTGCTAGATACCAAACTGCCACTTTTTGTAGAGAAACTAGTCCTTACTCGTTCCCCCTTAATGGCCCTGACCAGCCTCACCTGGGGATGCACGCACAGCCCCTGTCCGTGGGCCCAGGAGCTTTATTTAAGCTCAGCCCTGGGCCTTCAGCTCTGGCTAGAGCTGTGTTGCAGAAATGTTGGTGTCCAGCTCAGCCATACTTGTGCCTGGCTGTGAACCCTGCTGCTCCAGACATGTGGGCTGGCTTAATCAAGGACCTTCCTCATCACCATGAAGTTGTCTGATCTAGGCTGCTATCTCCAGCTGGCCTTGCTCAGGTACTGTGGGATGGGGCCCTGGCTGGTAAGGCACCTGTCCTGCTAGCCCTGTTACTGTGCCTGCCTCCCCTCCTGTCCCTTACGGAGCAACTGGCCCTTGCTGCTTCCTGATCATAGCTAAAGGGCCAGCTGAGGCGATCTTTAGTGCTGAGAGTTACATTTTTACACATGAAAGCTCTGGAAAGAAATTCCTCTCTGTTAATAAAGTATAAATGTGCAGATGGCATTAAATATTCAGGTGACTCCCCCATACTCCCAAAGTATTGCAAGCTGAGGATGCATGTAGCTGTTGAACCAAGATGGTTTCTGTCACTCGAGTGCTAACTGCTTTGTGATCTATTAACTAGTGTAAGTGCCTTATGCATTGGTGGAAGAGGTGCTTGTGCCTGAAGAGGTAGCTTATGGGTGCCCCTTCCCCCAGGAGATCCCCATGCCGCACCTAGATGCTAAAGCTGGCGCATGCTGTTTGGATTTCTGCACTCTGCAAGGTGGAGTGCTGACTTATTGCAATGCCTCCAGGAAGACTTGTAGAGCAGAACCAGGTTTACAATTGCAGCATCCTTTGGACATGCAATCCACCAGACACTGTCCAGGAGCACTGCACACGACTTTGGAGAGCTGTTGACATGGAGCAGGAAAAGATGAGGTTCTATAATGTATTCAGTGCCCTGAAACTGTGACCCATGCATCTCAGCAGTTGTGGTCAACTTGTGGTCTGACTCCTCTTAATGGTAAAGAGGAAATGGATCGTGCTTCTGTGGATTCACAGTTTCTTATTGCCAGCTGCCTGTTATCTGGCAGACTGATGGGTCCCAGTTTGACAGCTGAGGAAAAATAGAGGAATTTAACAATTCTTTAGGTAAAGCATGAAAACAAAAATCAAATATGTAGTTCAACCATCATGACTAGAGCTGTGCTGGGCTCTCTTCCAGCTTAGGCAAGGAAAAGGTGTCCACCTGCAAGTGTGTGGAAGTAGCTAGTGGCACCCATTTTGAATCTGCCTTTACAGCTAATTCCTGAAAGTCTTTCTGTTCAGCAGCATCCCTGCATATGCTTCGTGATCCAGCCCAGCAGGTGTGTGAATGCTGCTTGTTTCCTGTGTCACCTAAAACTTGGCACATGCGCACAGTGAGCAGTGAGAACTAATCTGGAGTCTGCTGCTTGGCCTTTATGCGTTAGTGTTTCTTGTCGGGGCGGTGGGGGACATAAATAACAGGCAGAAGGGATGCAGACGAGGGCAATGACCTTGGCAGGCTGTTTTCCCAAAAGGCTTGGAGCCAGCCTCTGCTCTCAGACACTCACCGTTTCCAGTGGGATCGACAGTGAAAACTAACAGTAAGAAAGAGTTCCACATAGCAGATGCACTGCCTTGGTCAGAGCAAAATAGCAATTAAATTTGATATTCAACTTGCCAAATTACCTCAGCTAAAAGTAATTTTGCAGCAACTGTGCACAAACTCAGCAAGCAGTGGTCCTGCAAGTGAATTTGAATTACTTGATAAGTGCTCAACAAGTCTCTATCTGTTTTTTATTTTTTGGGAATCTTATTCCCAAATTGCCTTACTCTGTTGGTTGTATGCTTCTTATTTTTGGTGTGTACTTTGTAATTGGGAGTGAAGGGCCAGAGTCTTGGCTCTTAACTGAAGGCAGATGCCCCTTTTGGTTGTTGCCTTCGAAATTTTCTTGAAGTGGGATAGTGTTTCTGCATGGAGCTATTCAGTGTTGTCTGGAAGAGAGGAAAATACTGCCACGTATCAGCTGTGAGTGTAATAACACCTCTGAATAGGGACTAGATTCTTAAGATAATTTCTCCTCCCTTTTTCCTTTCAGGCTTGTTCAGACTGCTCCAGGATTTCTCCTACAAACTTATAGCTGTTCTTTCTAGAAAAGCCTTTTGAACAAGTGAATGTTATAGTCGCACAAGAATATTTGCAGTTCAAATGCCATGGGATGGATATTCATATCAAAAGTGTTTGTGCATTCATCCCTCCTGAGAACTAACATCACGTGCCCTATTTGAATCATCCCAAACAATCAAATTGGCTTAATCAGTAATAATTGCATAATTATTACGTGTGGTTTCTAATTAAAGGATAACTCTTTGAAAGAAGCTCCCACGAAGCCTGTGGTGGGGAGTGTTGCAGAGGAAGGGCAATACAGGGTGGATGTGCTGGGTGGAGAGCACGGCCTCCCGGCTGCTGCCTGAGCCACTGCGCGGAGGTGGGAGCATGCCCCCCAAATCAGAAATGTTGTATTTACTGTGCATCAGACTTGGAATTCTGCTTCTTTTTAATTGCCTTATGCAATGAGTCACACATGCTGTAAATGATTAATTAGCTTCAACTGTTATCACTTGGACTGGGTTTGTCCTGGATGGCTCAGGCTGGATCTGGACGTACAGCTATGCCATGGTGCTTCCTGAGGGAGCTTCCATTTCAAAACAAAGTACAGGCAGGATGCATAAAGGTGCCAAAAGAAGTATAACTCAGGATGGACTGAGAAAAATAATAAGGGGTTTTTAGGTAATTATGCCAAAAAGCAGCTATGCTGCAGCTTTCCCACCCAGATGAGCTTGAAATGTGGATGTGCAGTCAGGCTGCCCTGCCTAGCCCTTCCCCTTCAGCCTTCCCGGCTATGCAGAAGGGGAACATGCTGGGGAAGCTTAGAAACTGAAGTTGAAAGAGTCTCTTTGCTTTTTTGTTATTAAAGCAGTGAGTCCTCTTCTCAGCTCAGGGTGAGCAGAGAGGCTGCCAGAGCGGTTCCATTTGTATAATCCTATCCACAACACTTGGTTCAGTATCTGGGTTTGTGCTTCTGTGTTGCTTCCGGTGCATCTTGTCCTTCTGACAGCCTTCCCTTTGCTCAGTGTTTGACTGCACTGGCCATTAGTTTTTCTAGAACTAGCCTTTTGAAAGGGCGAAGGGGATTAAAAGGAAAGACTTGTAGTTTTCTTCCTTCAGAGCCTGTCAGCCAGCCGGTTCACCACTACTGAAAGCAACAAAATTGTGCACTAAGTCTGCGCTTAGCTCTGAGCACTAATTCCCTTTCCTCACTGACATCATTATGCTCATTTGCTAAAAATCTTCTTAGGGCCAAGAGGTACCAGAGGGCCCAGAAGGGTGCCTGCTCTCTGCCAGCCCCCCCAGGCCTTGCGCAGGCAGCTATGCAGCCAGGGCTAACGCCGGGTGGTTAAACAGCAGCACGGTGCTGATACATGGAACCGGAGTCTGGGCTTGCTTTTATTGCTGAGGTTGTATGGGCAGGGATGACTGGAGGGCACTTGGGAGTTGGAAGGCTGCTCTCAGATGAGGAGATCGGGGACTTTGGGAGGGGACAGGGAGAGATCCATTTTGCTGGGTCAGTCCTGTGTTACCCCTTCCCGTAGGATGGACAGCAAAGTATTTCAAAGTGTCTCCCTCTGTGCCCTCCCAGGGTGGCAGTGCTGCTACCTCAGGGGACGGGGTACCCAAAGACTGCCCAGCAGTGCACAGAAATGAGTATTGGCACGTCCTGCTTCACTGGAGTCTTGAGTCTCACTCCTGTGAAGCTCCCACTTACCTTCAGTTGGATGATGAGACATTGCAGGCACAGATAATGGGCAGAGGTTATGGTCATCAGTCACAGGAAAACAGCAAAGAGCTTGCTTAGATGTTCCACTGGTAATGTCCTGTTTCTCTACCAAACACAAAGCTTTCCTAAGCCACGCCGCGCCATTTTTTTTTTTTTCTTTCACTTTATCAGCTTGGTTGCAGGCAGGGTAAAGAGGGAACAGTTTGGACCTTTTTGAATTCCTCAGACTTTCTAGTCAGAGATTCACTGAGGAAATTCATACACTGAGCCACTGGAATTGCCTTTTACCTGCTATTCCACCCTCCCTTCGCTGGCAACTTATCCACGCAGATTGATTCCTGTGCGGCCCTCTTCCTCTCTGTTTGGAGTTCATTGCAGCCCAAGGGCTGTTCCCATCTATCTGCTCTGAGCAAGCCTCCCTAGAGCAGGTCTCCAGGGTGGTTTTGGGCTCCAGCAATACATTTATGAATAGAAAAGCCAAAGTACAAGTGAGAGATGGGAGATGGGTTTCATTTTCCACCATACGCTGCAACCAATTTGCTGAACTTCTCTCTCCTTTGGGCCAGGCAAGGATCTGTGCCCTGCGCAATGCCGTGTCCCCGAGTCCCTGTGCTAACTGGCAGTGGCACTCCACCTGTCAGCCCTGTGCTCCTTGTTCTGTGTTCACAAATGAATCCGAGAGAAATACAGTATGTTCATGGCCAATCTGTGAGCTCAAAGGGATGTGCTGTGTCAGATGATCACTCATGCATTATTTGCCCGGCACTGGTGGGAATATAGCAGCCACGAATGGATAAATATGCCCTCTCCAGGAAAATTTGGTTCCTTAATGGAGATGTGAGGGAAGTCACCCGTCCTTCTTAATGTTTAAAATAAAAATTGCCTGCTTGTTAGCTGTGATTTATTGTTTTTTGCTTGGGTCCTACAAATGGAATGGATTCAATAGGTTAAGCCCAGATGAGCTCATGCTGTTCAGCTGGATGATATTAGGAGTTAATCCCTTTGTGTGGTTCCATGTTCTGTAATACCTCTCAAGCCTGATGATTGCAGCTGTATTTTAAAAGCTTTTTTTAAGATAATCTGCTGGAAATGTGAAGCTGATAGAAATAAAAAATATTCTCTTCTTTCCATAGAAAAGACACAGTGTTTGTTTCCATATTTAAACTTTTCTTTGAACTGGCTTGCAAAACAAATTCAGGATTGATTACAGCCTTCTAGTGATGACTTGTAAATTCAAATCTATTATAAAGATGTAACTGGTAATGTTTCCCATAACTGCTGCAAGTAATTAAAGATCTCCTTCACAATTTTAATAACCTGCTTGTTTCCTGGCTACTAAACTCTTTTGTTCCATGTGGTTTTTCTTTGCTTTGTGCTGCTGGCACTTAAAATGGCTGGTTTCTGGGTGCCCACGGACTGCTGTGTGTTTTAACTGTAGCTTATCAACCAGGTAATTTATAGCCTTCTGGCTGTAAGATAATTAAATATCTGTAAAACAAATCTGCCCTGTAGACCGAAACTCCACGTGTGTGCTTGGGTGACCTAGGGGTCCTAGCAGGGGTTATTTATTTGATTCCCATGCTAACAGAATGTTTTAGGGATTTGCTACTTATGTGAAATCCTCGTACCAGGTTTCTGAGCCATGTACCAAACAGCTGATCCACTCATCCAGGTTAACCTTCTTGTTTCCATCTGTGCCACAGGACCCAGAGGATGGAAAGTGGATTGCAAATAACACTTGCTCTGTGGGAACACTGCAATGCCCCAAGTGTTTGCAACACGCCTCTGAGCTAAATATCAATTAAAGTAAGCTTACTTTTGAAAGAAAGCCGGAATATTGCTAACTCTGGCTTTCTTTTTAATTCTCATGAGTTTTATTTACAGCTTCTGTGTAAAAAAGAAAGAAGTCCATATGGTTGCAGAGAAACATGATCTGAGCAAATCCTAATAACTTGGAAATCAGAAAGTAGAGTAAAGGGCTTAGTATAGGTAAGCACATCTGTCCTTTTAAGGTCTGAGTTTAAATGCAAAACTCTCTAGAACATTGTGGTTTAGATAGCTGGCCTCAGTCTGGTGCGTCAGGGCCAAGGAGAGCTAGTAAGAAGCTCTTTCTCTTCTCTAATAGTATTTAGTGTATCAGCTATTACTCTAAGCTCCTTGTGGGCATATGCTCTGTGTGAAGAAATGAACTCTGCAGACACACCGCAGGGGTGCAGTTTTCAAGATCCGTGTGATCTGTAAGTCAGTCAAGTAATTCTGAGGGCCTGACTTTCGATTTAGGAATGCTTAGGCTTGCCAGTGCCAGGAATGATGCAGAAAGTAACAGAATTGATTTTTGGAAGGCAACTAAGTAATGGAGAAGAAATAGATGGGAGGAGGAAAAAGCACAGTATTCTTCTGCCAGTCATACTTTTCAACTGGTATTTCTTTTTCATATGTTTCCTTGATTCCTTTCCCACTCCTGCCTCTGCTCTCCTTTTCCTCCTCTCACCTGCTTAGGTTCAAATAATACATAGTGCTAGAAAACATTGGTCCTGCCTTTTATCTGCAGAAATGTGTAGAAGAGATTAGAGTATAAGGGACCTCAGTTCGAGGCTAGGTTTTCCATGACTAAAAAAGATTAACAGTACACAGGTTTGGCCAAAGATATGATATTGCCTCTTCCGGTGTTAGAGAAAAGTTGGTCTTAAAGTTCATGAATCGGGCTCAATAGGGCCAAAAGGGAGGTCATCTGTGCTAAACACAAGACTTTGCCTTATTGTTTGATTGGAATAGTTCTCAAGGTTTAATCTTTCAGTTTGTCCTCTCTGGTGTAGGCTAAAAAGCTTCCTAGTTGAGGCTGAACTAACGCTTGAAAAATATTTTAGTTCTCCATTGTCCCTCTGATTAACCTTGGGCAAATCTGATCTCAGTGCATCTGTTCCGCGGAAAGAGTACGCCTCTCCCAGGAGTGGGAGAGGTAAGCCATTAATGTTTACAGTGCCTGAGCGTTTCAGAGGAATGAGGAGCATACAAATACCTACAGAGATAGGCAAACTTCTAGAGCTGTAAATCGGAAATACCATCCTTATTTAATGTATGATAGCTGATAACTTGTGAATTGCTTTAAATGAGTGTGACTAAAGTCTGCTTAGTTTTCATATAAAGAAATAGTAATATTAGCAGTGAGCCTAAATTAGGCTGTGTCAAATGCTTGCCAGTAATGTTATTT
The DNA here is from genome assembly GCA_009819775.1 of Phoenicopterus ruber ruber. Taxonomy (NCBI): domain Eukaryota; kingdom Metazoa; phylum Chordata; class Aves; order Phoenicopteriformes; family Phoenicopteridae; genus Phoenicopterus; species Phoenicopterus ruber. The sequence continues at coordinate 8,601,898 of CM020221.1, forward strand.
GTGCTAGTACTAGCCAGGTTTTTTTTAGCAGGCTCTTCTGTGGAGCCACCTCCATGTCACCGCCCTAACAAGCAACTCACCAGCTTGTTCTTCCTATCATACTATAGCTTAGGTTGCCCCAAAGCTACTATAAAAATCAGCTCGGCGAGATGAGAATTCAATCCATAAACTTTAAGTTGCTATAATGTGCTGGCAGGATAAGTAACCGGAGTCTAGTTCACCAGCATTGTGCACCTAACTGGGTGGCTGTGTAAAAGCCTCTAGGAAGTACGAAACGTGTAGCCGAAGGGTCCTTGCTGTTGTATTTTTAGTTAAACTTGGAGCCCCAGGAGGTACTGCTGCCTGCTGAGCACTCAGCATATCAGCTCTTTATTTCAGGCTTTGACCATACTTAGAGAAGGATAGGGGGGTTCTCCAGAGATGCAGCCTTCAGGAGGTGCCTTCCCATCCCCTGGGCCTCAGGTAATGCACATGGAAATGAAATGCACTGCATTTAAGAGGAGTGAAAACAGAAAAGCACATCTGGAAAAGGAAGCAGAACTTTCTGCCTGCCCAATTTAAAGAAATGATGTGTTGTTATTTAACAGGAGAGGATTTTCACTTTAAGATTTAGTGGAAAAATGCTTCAGCACACTATGCCAGGGGAAGGTGTAGATAACAAAGCTTTTTCAGCTCTTTCTGGTCACATCTGTGGTTTCTGTTATGATCTGAGATGTGTACTCTCCACTGCAATATTCCCAAAAGGGAAGGAAGGTATAAACTTAGACAATCAAAGCATTTTTGTAGTACTGGAAGTTTAGGTATATTCTATGTATTTTTAAAAATGTGAGAAAGCAAGAGTGATACAAAGGTTCAGAGCTGTAAGTCTTACTTCAACCATCATGTATTTTGGCTGCAGTAGTAGTTAAACAGTTTTTAAAAAGTCCTTCTATAAACTTGGTTGGATAATGGCTTCTTCAAAGGAAATCACGTTCCTCTAATTTGCTGAACTTCAAGTACACCAACAAGACAGTGGGCAAAGGCATACTTAGCTTGTGTGATCTCAAAAAAATATGTTGCCAACACCACTCTTAAGAGCTTATTGAAGTACTAAGCTATTATGGATTAAAGCAATATCCTGGTTTACACGCAGGTTAAAAGAGAAAGTGATAAAAAGCTTTGTAGTTATATTTCAGCACAAAGCTGAGTTAATTATGACGTACCTCAAGATTTTGCTAAGATCCAGGTTAAATTACACAATATGCAAGGAACCGTGTTTTTTGAGGTTAAGCGAGATGGAGATGGTGGGAACTCCAAGGAGCTTTCAGATTTCAGTGCTTTCTAAGGGCAAGTTAAATACAGTATCAATAAATGCTATATAATGCCAGTGGGAAGAATGAAGTAATTTAAACCATGCAAGAGTACTGAAGAGTTGTTAACTGATTAATGAATGACTCAGGAGAAGGCGTGGATGTTGCTGTGCATTGCTCAGCAAACTTTGTGTGACGGATCAAAAAAAAAAAAGACAAGCAACTAGATAGAAAATAGGAGTGAATGTGTGCCAGAGCATGTAAGTGCTCTTACCTGATGCCATGCTTGGTCCTCAGCAACCTGCGAGGTGCGTTAGAAACTGGGGACTTAAGCTGGAAAGGAACTCCAGAAGCTCTCACAACCTGTTATTGAAACAGTTTTTTTCAAGCAGATGAACTATAGCTAGGAAGAATATTTTTCTACCCCTCTCCTGTTTTTACTTTATTATATTCTGGTTTCTTGCCTGAATACCCTGGAGTACAGCACAGATGTGACTCGGGGCTGGCAATCATCCTGGGAAGTTTACGTGGCTGTATTGCTATTAAATAGAGATCAAGTAGCCCAGAGAAGGATGAGCGCAGCTCCCCTGTCTGAGCCCCTGCTGTATTTTGGCCAGGCTCATGCAGCCTGGGCTGCAGTGCTTGTCTGCCCCCCTGGTCCCCCTTCCCTGCCTGGGGCAGAGACACCCCAGAAGACATGAGGAGAGCTGGTGCGTGTCCCCTGCTGAGCCAGGCTCGGTCAGGAGGTGCTTACCTCCTCGCATACACAGCAGTAGCGGAAAGATAGGGAACTGCTTGTCTGGGCTGCCTTAACCTTATTCCTGCTGGCAGTCCTTCTAGGCACGTCTAGGTAGGTGATGCCCAGTACCTGCTTTCTGTTTTTCCTTCTTTCCCTGCCACCCTCAAAGATGAAATAGGAAAGATGAAGCACTTTTACTTAGGGGGCCTTATCCTTCCAAATTCTGGCATAGACATGCTGGGAGGAAAAACCAAAATCCTTCTGGTGGAGGATCACATGAGGACTGGAAAGCTAACAGTTACCTGTGGTGGTCAGGAAGCTTTCCATTGTTTGGGGATAAAGGGTGGGGGAAAAAAAAAAATAGATGCCTAGCTGGCAAAGGCTGTGACAAGACCTCCAGCTTGCTGCTTGCTGGAGCTTCTCCCCTGCTGATGGAGACTTGTTTCAGGCACACTGCTGGCTCTGGCAGCGCAGCTCAGGGGTCCCTGTGGATCCTAGTAAAAGCATCTCCTTTTCAAGGTGCCACCTAAGAGCCCAGTTCAGCCAGTGGTTGCTTTGGACTTCAGCAATTGCCAAGGTCATGACTTCGTTACAAAATGCCAGTCCTGTGACTGTTTACAGCATGGTTCACAAGATTATATACGGAACTAAAGCCAGATCTTTGGGGTTTTACCCTAATCATGAGGACACAGTTAAAAACCACTGTCTGACAGGGTTAAACCATGGTGTAACATATTTGGCAGTAATGTGCCTCCCTGATGTGGTCATGAAGAAGTAGTAAGCAAGGCTGGTGTTTTTTGTGTTAAATCTCCCTATGACACTTTCCTCTTCTCCTTTCCCTGTCTCTGTGCTGATGGTTAACTCTTGGTGAAGCGTTTTGGCTTTGCTTTTATAAGCTGTAGACAAAAATGAATTGCATGTTGTATCACTGAGTAGGCAGATCTTTTTGGTATCGTTGCCCGGTGACAGGCTTCCCTGGGGTGTTTGGATCGCATGCCACATCCTGACCTGGGGCAGGCCTGTGAACGCACGGACTTCTGCTTGGCTTTCATTATTTGACACGAGTGTCCAACAGCTTTGCTGCTTTTTGTGAGCCTGCAGAGCTTTTTCCTGAAAGAGGAAAGAAAATGCAAGAGGAGAGCTCTGCCTTTACCTTCATGCTTCTGTGCTGGGGATGGTAACTTGAAGAGGAAAGCAGATACTTTCGCAGTATGGGCTGCCAGGGCCAGCAGTGAGGTTGCACTGGAGCCCTGGATCGGGAGCTGAGCCTGATAAATGTGTTGCTCTACTTGGTTGGTGACTCTCTCATGAGTCAAGCCAGTCATCCTAGCAGTTTGTAGGGAGACATAAAGCCTGGGATAGACTGATCAATACAAGCTGCAGGAAGGCTTCTTCCTGGGCTTGAAGAGCAGCAGTGAATTTTGAGCAGAGTGCAGGCTGAAAGCAATTGCTCAGACTTTACCTTGATCATATTTTTGTGATACATTAAAGTCTGCTGGATTAGGGATAGCTATTTGGTCTGCTCATAGTCAGCTATGCATAGATGTGACTGTTCCTGTCATCTGATGGCAAAACCCAGAGCAGGTGTACCCTGTTAAGTGACTCCATGTGCCAGCCAGGTGTGTCCTGAACCTGAGTACAGTCAAAGTACAGCCCCCTTACCAGGGAAGGCAAAGCAGTGTGCCTCCAAGAGAGCAGCCAGGGCTGCAAATCGCTGGGCAAAGCAGGGCACTGCTCAAAGGTGGCCTGTGCCTGAGAGCTTGCTCAAAGGAAAGCGCTTCCCGGGTTGCAGGGAGAGCCTGCGGGAGTAGGGAGGTGCTCCCTGCCTGCCTGCTCCGTGATCGTTGTGTCTCCAGCTACAGACAGCACAGTTCATGGCAGGAAACCTTCATACATAATAGCTACTGAAAGATTTCTCACTGAAAGGTTTCACTGTAGAAAGGGAGAAGAAGGGAAGATCAGGTTATGATGTGATTCATATACATCCCTCCTTGAGTAGGAGGAGGAAGGAGCAGACAAATACCTAAGGATTTCACCATTCCTTACTGGTGACTAAGCAGCAATTTTATTTTTAACAAAAGCTAATGCTAGGAAAGTGAATAGAGCTGATGATAGATCTGAGAGCGCTTGCAACACTTCCCGCATTGTGAAAATCTGCTTAGGCTTTGAGAGATGCATTGCGTTGTATTGATTTTTCTACTTCGGGTTGAGTGTGCTTGTTAGCTTTCTCCCCTGTGACAGATTAGGTCATCTCTGCTGAAGGTCACTGATGGTTTTTCAGCATCTTTTTCTTTACTGGAAGTTGGGGTTTTGGCTTCCCTGTCTGTGCTTGTTTTGGCCAGCAGAGGGTACTAAATGAAAGGTTAATTTTGAAAAAAGTTTTCTTTTGCTGTCAGGCTGAGCTCAAAGTTGAGGAGAAAAGCTGCACTTCTGATAACGGAGAGGCCTATAACAGACAAAAAGCAATTAGAAATGCTTATATCCTCAAATTGCCTTTCTGTGCAAATTTGCTTTGTTTTATGATTAAAACATTTGAATTTAAAACTTGTCAGTTATGTAAATGACTGCTGGTTTTATTCAGTATTCAGTTAACAATGGATGTTGTTTCACATCCTTGATGGCATCTTTTGTAGAAACGAATAAATGCTAATAAGTAGGCTTTTAGTAAAAACAAAGCCATAAAAGCAGCCATGAAGTGATTTCATTATTAAAAAAAAAAAATACTTTATAGAATGTATATCTAAAGCTAGTGCTTGAAAAGCATCAATATAAAGTGTTTATCCTCTAAGATTAACATGGAATTTTCACCCGCTATTTTAATCCTCTTGCCACTTCACTTTCTCTTATGTCACAGCTAGTGTAATCCATCTCTCATTGCCAGATGTTGTCTGTCCTGCATTGGGAGGGGTGTTAGACCCCCCTACTCTGCCTCTTTTCAGGCAGGCTTTTTGCACAGGCTTGGACAAAGAGCACGCTCTGCACTTGCTAGCTTATTGCTGCGTATTTCTGTAAGCCCTAGGCATGGCCTTGCTGTGTTAGTCACTGCTTCAACACATAAATGCTTCAGAGGTCCCCGTCTGGGAGGGTATGCAGTCTAATGCCGCTGGACTCTCGGAGCTGCGGAGAGGCTCTCCCGCGGAGCCTGTCGCGTGTTTGGGTCACTTGCTGGAGCAGGCTGCAGGCCTTGCCAGCTTCTTGTAGCAGGGAAATCTCCCCCTGCTCTGCTGTCCCGGAGCTGAGGATAGAAGCATTGGCCAGTTGACATGATATTTATGAAGTTTGCTACAGCGGTTACACACAGCGTCACTACTAGTGAGCTTGTGCGGCTCCTGAGTTGTTCCCAGAGTCCATGGGCTGCCCCTGAGAAGGGCTGCTGTGCTCCTGTGCCGCCGGTACTGCGTCCCCTCTGGGCACCCTCGCTGGGCGGCACGGCTGTTGCAGAAGCAGCTTGGACGGCATCTGGAGTGGCGTGACAGTGGGGCTGAATGCAAGGCTGGAGGCAACAAATCTGCCCATTTTGGCTCATTCTGTGACATCCCCATGGGTTTTAGTATTTTCCGCTCTGCAAAACAAGGTTAATACTTTACTATTTCACTACAAAGTTGTGACCCGCGTTCAAATTTTCAAGAAAATATGTTATTGCTGTTTTGTTAACTTCTCCAGTCCAACCTTGTCTTCCCATCTAGGAGGAACTACACGTGGAAAAGTGAAATACAACTGTTACCAGGAAAAAAATAGGACTTTCAGAATATATTGTTAGAAAACACAGGTTAGGAAGAAATAATGGTGGCATTTTTCAGCTTCTAAAATAATTTTATGTTACATCTGGGAAATACTTTCTTCCATCTAGTGTTAGAAAGGTATTTTGTAGGTGTATTTCACATATAAATGTATTTATCCTTTTGTCTTCATGTTTTGTACATATAATGCTACTATGAATAATAAAACTGATAATCAAGCATTTACTAGGAAATGCAATTTAAGATTGAAATCAAATGTGCAGAAATGCAGAGTTGAGGTTCAAAGCCCAGATGGACTCCATCACTTCTCATATGACTTGAGATACCACCTCTCTGTTGCATGCTATTTGTCAAACAATATACTATCAATAGTGTACGGAGGGTGTTAAATTATGAATGTGTGTATGCACCTGCAGAAATGTAGTACGGGGAGGGGAACCACGAGCGTTGCACACAGTTGCTGAGCCTCAGTACTCTGCAACTTTCACTCTCTAAGCTGCAACCAAATGTGGAAAATTACAATCCTTAAGGAATTTGTTTCAGAAAGTGATGAGGGGGTGAAAGAGGTGTTATAATGGAAGCTGGAACTCAACCTTGACAACGTGAAACGTGCATCTGCTAGCTGGTAACATAAAATGTGAAAGAATGTTTTTTAGAAACCTACCCATGATCTCCACCTGCTTCTCCAATTTCTGCCTGCTTTCCCCTTTACTGCTGTAATGTGACTGCTGTCTGTCCTTGCTGTCTGGAGTCCCTTTCCTCCCAGCCTGGCCCTGGGGCTCTGTTTTTTCTTTAGTAATTATCCCCATCCTGCTAAAGTCTCTCAGACCCTACAGAGCTCATATCAAGCACACCCTCTTCATCCTTCTGGGCCAGTCAGCCGCCTTCCACATCTCTCCTTAGGCTCTTCCTCCCAAAACCTGTTCTTTGCTTTCTGTAACACTGTCATTGTGTAGCCCTTTGTCTGCGCTTCAGCAACGTCTGCTGGAAGATCTTTCTCTAATGGTCTGAAAGGCTGCTGGCAAGATCACAGGAGTTTTGATCCCATTTTCTTCCTCCTCTACAGCTTGGCTGTGGGCAATCTTGCCTGCAAAGCCCCGGGTAACCACTGTCTTTATGCACACACGTCAGCATCCTTCTTCTGTTATCCCCTCCCTCCAAATGAAAGCCTTGGCCAGTCTTGCTGGCGCCCTTTCAGTGTCCACCTTAGCACAGCTTTTGAGCTTTTTCTTTCTGACTACTGCAGGCATCACCACTGTCCTGCTGTGACTCAGGGCGGTATCCACTGTGTGGATATCATCTAGACCTCTGCAAATGTCCTTACGTCCAAAAGGGGTCTATATTTCACGAGCTGACCTTGAATGAAAGCTGTAAAGGATACAGTCCTTCCTTTCCATCCACGCTAAACCTCCTGCTCAGACTGTAACCCTTTCACACCTCTATTACTGTAGTATGCTCCTCTCCATCCTTAGCAAACCTTCCTGCATCCTCATGGCATGCCGAGGCAAGGACTTTGTCTTGTTTTAAGTTTGTTTTGAGTTTCCCATATTTCACCCCTCTCTGTTCTAGCACATGAGATGTTATTGATCTCTCCTTCGACTGCTTTCACAGTCTAGTGCCTCTGACCCCTTTGCAGTGAGATGTCAAACCTTGCTTCTGACTGGCCCACAACAACTTTCACCATCCCTTGGGCTGCAAAGGTCTCATTATGTTTTATTTCAGTACGATAGATTTATTAAATTCCTCTGGGCTTTCCATAACAAATATTAGTAAAAATTCTACTAAAAATGTCCATGTGAATCTCCATCTGAATCTCTTCCATACTGTCCTCTGTCTCAACAACAAATGAAGAGGTTTAAGAGTTAGACAATGCTGCTGATGTGCTGAGGTCACTGCCTGGCACAAAGAGCAATGCTGGTTTATTGGTTTTGTACTCCTGTGCTTACCTCTGTCACTTCTGTCTTGTTTTGTACGAGATTTAAGCCTCTGGCAGACAGAAAAGCTTAATGTTTTTTGGCTGCATTATACCTCTTTCTAACTAATAGCTAGAAAACACAAGAGTAATGGACAAAAGGAACCTCACTACTATTTATAAAACAAGCGTCTGAACAAGAATAGAGGAGTTTACCATATAAAACTCTATACCCATGACTGCCTTTGCTTGTTTGCAAAGGCAGATACTACATCAAAGTATGAATTGGGAAGATTATCTACACCGCTGTACTGGTTTTGACTGTGAGAGAGTTAATTTTCTTCACAGTAGCTAGTACGGGGCTACATTTTGGATTTGTGCTGGAAACAGTGTAGATAATTCAGGAATGTTTTTGTTACTGCTGAGCAGGGCTTACAGAGAGTCAAGGCCTTTTCTGCCTCTCACCCCACCCCACCAGCGAGGAGGCTGGGGGGGCACAAGAAGTTGGGAGGGGACACAGCTGGGACAGCTGACCCCAACTGACCAAAGGGATGTTCCATCCCATATGGCATCATGCTCAGCATATAAAGTTGGGGGAAGGAGGAGAAAGGGGGCAGCGTTCAGAGTGATGGCGTTTGTCTTCCCAAGTAACCGTTATGCGTGATGGAGCCCTGCTTTCCTGGGGATGGCTGAACACCTGCCTGCCCGTGGGAAGGAGTGAATGAATTCCTTGTTTTGCTTTGCTTGTGTGCGCAGCTTTTGCTTTCCCTATTAAACTGTCTTTATCTCAACGCAGGGGTTTTCTCACTTTCACTCTTCTGATTCTCTTCCCCTTCCCACCAGGGAGGAGTGGGTGAGTGGCTGCATGGGGCTTAGCTGCTGGCTGGGGTTAAACCACAACAACCGCCTTGCATCACCGCCTGGGATAGAACAGCCTTATGTTTGAAAGGTGAGTTAACAAAGTGAAAAGTAAAAATGGAGTGCTTGCTTTAGAAAACAGCACCATTATGCCATGTTCTCACTCTGAAAACAGAGATGCTTAGCTTGTGTATAAATCCACTTACAGAGCTGGGGCTTTCCGTCACTTGAGTGATGTTTAGATATTACTTAATAGTACTGCTGTATTATGTATTAAGCTGTGACATACCTCCTTAAGGACTTGTACTGTTTTCTAGAATAATTCTTAAATTTCCTGGTTTTATTTGCCTCTTTCAGAGGTTTTTCTGGAGATCTCTATACAACTGAAATCTTTAAGTGCATATTAGGAGCTTCAATAATTTTTAAATCTGTTTTCCCTCAGTTATTTGTGCGAAGTGTTCACTACTGCTCTTGAATGCTCAGCATGTTGAGCAGGTCAGATAGATTCTTCTAATTCCTACATTTTTCAAAGCCTTACATAGCATTTAAGCCACATGATTCTCTCTAAAATCAGTAAGAGCTGTATGACTGCAATTCTGTGTAATGCACTGAAAGTGTAACGGTAGCTATCGTTTAATATTTCAACAATATTTTTCTACCTTTGATCCTTGGGAGCAGATGCAGGTTAATTAAACTATAAACTGATCTTGCAGGAGGTGATTATCATCATTATTTATTCAGGATTAATAAGGCTAGTGAAAATGACCCCTTTCTATACTGCAACAGAAATTCCATGTGTATCTGCACATTCAGGAAACAGCAGCATAAAGCCATGCATATAGTCTGCCATAAATCTTAACAGCTGTGCCATTTATTCTCACATGCAGTATAATACAGCTACATACAAAATAAAGATTCATTGTAAAGCACTCTGAGGGCCGTGGCGTATGCCTGGTATGTCAGCAAAGTTCAGCTCGCAACACTAGAAGTGTTCATGTGCCAGGAGCACAGGACGAGAAGGGAGTAATGGTATCTAGTCTAGTGCCACATAATCACAGACAGCCCCGTAGTTGATACTGCTACTCCAATCTTGTTTTTTTCAGTTTGGACTAGACTTTACAGCTAGTCTGCTGTCTGAGGAGGTGGAGCTGAAACATGAAGCAGTCCTGTCCTGCTCCCATTAGAATCAATCAAAATGGTGGCAAAGACAGCAACTAGTGAGTTTTGCCTCAGTTGTGATTTCAAATCCTGAGCTAATGTGAAAAAAAGCAATTGGAGCAGCTTAGTGTGGCGAGGTCCACAGAGCATCTATTCCATGCGCTGCAAAACACTTTTCAGTATCTTAAAGAGCTTTGGACTGGTAATTAGAGATCGTAACTGCAGTGCGTCAAGGAAGAACGCCTGCTCTAAGCAGGTGCTCACGCTTGCAGTAATGCCTGGACTCTGAAGGAGAGACTCCACCCGTTAAAACTGGTTTGAGAATACAAACCCATTTAGCCAGCTGCCAAGGCCTCTAGTTACCTTCATTTCCCATCTGGACAGGATTTGAACCAGTGTCATAAGGGTAAAAAGCTTGCTATCCTGTTACAAATCCCCCGAAACTTCTGTTTCACCAGCTCTCCTTACTGGTAAAGCTTTCTCTTTAACTGCTACCTCTTGTATCTTAATTGGATGGGGAGGTCTTACAGCTCTGGCCTTAAAATTCATGCAGTTTTACAAATAGGTTACATTTCCAGACAATCAGTAACGTTTCTAAAAATGCCTGGCTGTCTTGAACATGCAGGCAGGGATTAGCCTAGAGGCATCTTTTAGTCTAATTGGATAATTGCCCAATACTGTAAAGGCAGCTAAAAATGCCCCTCCCCATTTTTCATACTATTCGCATGTATTTGGGTAACATAATTAGCATAATGCACTAAGTAGCTGTTGATGCTAATTACAAGGCTGCATCTGGAAATTCTTGTAACATCTATTTTTGCTATGATTTTTCAATTTGAAAAACAATCAATTTTTAGAGCAATAGATAAATCATCATTTTCCAGCTCTGAGAAGAGAATGTATGAACAGCCCCTTGGGATTTTTCTATTAAAAGAAGCTTTCATAGTTCATGCCTCAACTTTTGATTGCAAGGCATTATTAAATACTCTGAAATATCATTAATTCAGCAGATAGTGGAAAGAAAGTCCCCCAAAACTGTATTTTCATTTTTCTCATGTAAAATTCCTCATCTTGGAGTGTATCCTTTGTATAATTAGGGTAACTTATTCGTATATTGAAGATGCGATGTCAGGTTTACTGCAGACTCTGTCCTCTTAAAGTACTACTTAACACCCCTGTTCATACATGCAATAAAATTCTATTACAGTGCATGCTGTTAAACAGCTCCCTTCATTAGGAAGAAATGGCAATTACTCCACAATAATCACTTCTACATTTTACGTCTATTCTTTTCTGCACACCTCACTAGGAAACTCTCGAAAACAATTCATACAAATTTGAGTATCCAATAAACTATTTGAGTCTTATTTAACAAAAACTGAAAAGCAATTTATGAGAGACATAGGAGATGACAGTGTAAATTATATTTAGAAAATGTTTTTCTTATGTTTAAAAGATTTTATTTAACATAAGTTAAAGGAAGGCAAACAATTCTAGATACTATCTATTTGTTTTGCAGCTGGAATATTTTGCTTATTACCTTTAATAAGCAAGTCTTAGAAGTAATGTTTTGCTTTTTTACTAATGCTAAAGACTCTGTAAAACAATTTATGCTGGGGTTTTAGTTGCTTCTGAAATATCAAGTCAAGGTCCCTTTCCGTTAAACCCTAAATCTGGCACTAACTGTTCATATGAGGCAGCAGTTGGGGGGGAACTTGGCTTCTGCAGAGAAAGCACCGCGCTCTCTTGCAGTGATTCTTCAACCTGTGGTCCACAGTTCCCTGCCTAGGGATCGCACACTGCTTAAACGCCTATCAAATACTGTGTTTAGCAAGAGTCAGACAGTGGGTTGCTGACCTGCGTTGTGATTTTTGTGATGTAGTCCTTTTGATGTTCTGCCTTTGCTGGTGGTTAGCAACATAAACCATTTTTTGTACGGCGTTTGGTATAACAGGGCTCTGGGGTAGGGAAGGCTGTGCCCTCTGTGCTATTACAGTACAAACTTAGGGGTGGGAGGGAGCTGGCTATGCTTCCCTTACAGTGAGCCACATTGCTGTGAAGCTGTCATGTTGGCCTCGTTGCACTGAGGGACAGTGGAATTGTTTATTTCGCCAAAGTCAGGAGTTTCACAAGCTGCAGAGACATGCCAGACCGCTGCGGCGTACAAGTGGCTGATGGAGTAGAAGTCTGCCTCGGAGTGCGTACGGGAGACTTGGATATGCTCTTAAAACAACAAAAGTGTAAATATTGGAAAGTCTTGGCTGTAACAGTATCTTTTTGAAATATTCTTGTGGATGCTTAGGAAATGTGCTAAGTGTTCAGTTAAATAACTGTAATTTAAAAAAAAAAATTTAATAGCCTGGACAATGTCCATACTGGGCTAAGTAAGCAGGTCAGATTCCCTTAGTTCAGACCTCAGGGACTCTCAGTAGTATGTACACAAGAGGAAGCTATAGCAGGTCTCCTGGTGATTTAACTTGTTGTTTACGTGGTTAGAGGCATTTCAATTAGGAAACAATTGCTTTCCCCTGAAGGAACAGTACAGGATTTTTACAGGGTTTAAAGCCCATAGGCCTGTATTGAGCTGAGAGATAAGAGTGAGCAGCTTCTGTTTATGCCATGCAGCTGTTGAAATGAGCACGTTGCTGGCTGGAGGCATCAGCACAGCTGCTTTAAGTGGCATATTGAATCTGAAGCTTTGCTGTTTACTGCTGCCCTTTTATTCCTTCTCGAAACACAGAAAATTCATGTTTGTTCTCACAGAATAAATACCTGTTTCACTCTTTCTCTAGGAAAAAAATAGCTTGCTTCTGAAAAGCAATGCAGGAACTCAAATAATAAGCATGTAGACTCATCCCAGTTTTCCAAAGCCTGGGCAAAGTAACCACCACATGTGCAGGGAGAGGTCAAGCCTTATTTTTGGCCTTCAGGGTAGGGAGTCAATACTTAGATATCGTATCATTTTATACAACACAGCACCCTGTAACACACTATTTTTCTTGCCCAACACCAGCCAGAACCCCTCACAGAAGAGCCCTAGGCTCGGAGGGCCCCCAGTAAGAGCCAGCACCGACAGCAGACCAACTGAGATGGTGCTGCAGCTGAGGTCAGCCTTCACGCTGCCCAGCAGTGCCCATTAGGAATGGGTCCTTTTTTTCTCCTCAGAGACAGTTAAGTTCCTTGCTGTCAACCACTCCATCCATTAGAGTAGGGTTGTTGCTTTTTTTTTTTTAATGGCTCCCTCTCGTTGATCTAGCAGCAGATAGAGGATTTAGAAATAGCACAGAAACCATCCTATGTGGGAGACATTCTGGAGCTGCTCATGCTTGACTAAACTGATCTCCTTCTATGATGATGTGACCTGCTTAGTGGATGAGGGAAAGGCTGTGGATGTTGTCTACCTGGACTTTAGTAAAGCCTTTAGTAAAGCCTTTGACACCATTTCCCATAGCATCCTCCTGGAGAAACTGGCTGCTCATGGCTTGGACAGGCATGCTCTTCACTGGGTAAAAAACTGGCTGGATGGCCGGGCCCAAAGAGTTGTGGTGAATGGAGTTAGATTCAGTTGGTGGCCAGTCACAAGTGGTGCTCCCCAGGGCTCAGTATTGGGGCCAGTTCTGTTTAACATCTTTATCAACGATCTGGATGAGGGGATCAAGTGCACCCTCAATAAGTTTGCAGATGACAACAAGTTGGGCGAGAGTGTTGATCTGCTTGAGGGTAGGAAGGCGCTATAGAGGGATCTGGACGGGCTGGATTGATGGGCTGAGGCCAACTGTATGAGGTTCAACAAGGCCAAGTGCTGCGTCCTGCACCTGGGTCACGACAACCCCAGGCAACGCTACAGGCTTGGGGGGGAGTGGCTGGAAAGCTGCCTGATGGAAAAGGACCTGGGGGTGTTGGTTGACAGCTGGCTGAATATGAGCCAACAGTGTGCCCAGGTGGCCAAGAAGGCCAGTAGCATCCTGGCCTGTATCAGAAATAGTGTGGCCAGCAGGACGAGGGAAGTGATTGTCCCCCCTGTACTTGGCCCTGGTGAGGCTGCACCTTGAATTCTGTGTTCAGTTTTGGGTCCCTCACTACAAGAAAGACATTGAGGTGCTGGAGCGTGTCCAAAGAAGGGCAACGAAGCTGGTGAAGGGTCTAGAGCACAAGTCCTATGAGGAGCGGCTGAAGGAACTGGGGATGTTTAGCCTGGAGAAAAGGAGGCTGAGGGGTGCCCTTATCGCTGTCTACGACTACCTGAAAGGAGGTTGTAGAGAGATGAGGGTCGGTCTCTTCTCCCTAGTAACAGACAACAGAACAAGAGGAAATGGCCTCAAGTTGTGCCAGGGGAGGTTTAGATTGGATATTGGGAAAAATTCCTTCACCGAAAGGGTTGTCAGGCCCTGGAACAGGCTGCCCAGGGAAGTGGTGGAGTCACCATCCCTGGAGGTATTTAAAAGACGTGTAGATGTGCTTAGGGACATGGTTTAGTGGTGGACTTGGCAGTGCTAGGTTAACAGTTGGACTTGGTGATCTTAAAGGTCTTTTCCAACCTAAACAATTCTATGATTCTATAAGGTACTGGGCATTTCTGAGCCTGGCCTCAGCAAGGCAGGGTGGAGGCCAGTATATTGAACTACTGCTGTTCTTCACGCACTCAGTGGATATAAGGAGCAGAGTAGATGCTGAGATGCCCCAAGGTGGTTCCAGTTTGTACGGGCTGCGCAGAATTTGGATTATGACCAGGCTTGTAAAAACAACTTCAAAGCACAAAGGTTTTACATGGCAACCTCTTCTCCCTGCTCCTTCCCCCATGTGGAGCCTGGAGAACTGGGATCTCGCATGCTGTTTTCCTACAGTCTTTGATACATGTACATAAAATGCTGTAGCGCTGGTTAGTGCCTCATAGGCATGTAAGAAAAAGGGAACAAAAGAGTTTTCAATTCTATATAAAACTCAATAGAATAATTAAATCACAAGCTGCTGAGGCAATGTATAAATAAAAAATGTAGGCTGTCACCTGTACTTTACCTTTATTTTAAAATGTGGAATTATTAAGTAGAGCCTATCAGTTTGTTAAATTATTTTATTATAGATATCTGTGTACAATGTGAACTCAAATCAAAACAACTGGCTACTAAGGAGCCAGAAATAATGCAGTTCCTGTATGAGCTTGTGAAAAAAGCTAGCCTTCATTTTAATTTTAGATATGGGCCTGGAAACATTATAAAACTTAAATTGAATAGTGTATAATGAGTAATTTCAATCACACTGTAACTTTATCTAAAATTGAGGAACCATTTAAATACGTTTCCAGAGAAGAACACCCCATTCTTTTGTGAAAATAGGGTTTCAACAATAGCAATACTTTAATGAAAGCCCTTATGGAGAATTGAAATTAATTACTCAACTGCATAAAAGGACATATGATGACATTAATACAGTAAAAAATTTGTAATGTTAATTTAAATCTAAATTGACTATGGAAAAAAAAACTTCAAAGAAACTACTCCAATGGGAATCTTCCGCTGACTTCAGGAGGCATGGGGTAGGGCTTGTAATTATAGCAGAGCTGTAAGAAATGACTGAAAAAACACAAGCAATAAAGGAGTACATCAGTGTGTACGACTCAGTGAGTAGGCTTCCTGAAAGTAATGTGGGAATGGGCCCCAGATGTTGTTCTCTTTGTGCAGTGGCTGCATGGCCACCTTCACAGGTTTCCCAGCACAGGGCTACATGAGGCTGATGTTTGGGTCGCCACTGGGCCCCCCAGCAGCTTCTAGCAGAAGGAAGGGAAGTGCTGTTAGTCAGCCAGGGTGGGAAAAAGATTGACTGGAAGTCTGTACACCAGCAGGTAGAGCTCCTATAAATTACAGGCCGTAATAACGTCAGGATAGTGTCAGATTAACCAGGGACCTGGCAAGTGCTAAGCCCTTAGCAGACCACCTTGGCCTGACCCCAGGGCCTCCCCAGCTCCTGCAGGGCAAAACTGCCCACACACCAGCAGCGAGCCCCCTGTGCCCATGGTGTAAAGTGTCTATGAAATGTAGCCCAGGTTCTGTCCCCGCTGTTGCAGGTGCAGTCTCTGTCTCAGGATAACCAGATTATGAGATTGCTTTGGCACTCTAATGTCATCTGTGTGCCAAGGATTTACACATCCTAGCATCCCTCTGCAGGTGAAGCCCAGGTTATTGATGCAATTTATCTTTCGTTACTGAAGGCAAAAATCCCTGTCACTGAGGCGCTTGCAACTGGAATAGAAAGAAGTGACTCATCCAGAAATCTCCAAAACATCCAGAAATCTCCAAAACCTGACACATCCCATCAGTACCCCAGCAAATACACTAGAAAACCAACAGGAGTAGAGCACTTCTTCAACAGCTCTGCAGTATTCCCACGTTTGTAAGGCAGTCCATAAAAACGCCCTACATCGGCTCCTGCTGTTTGCGATCCAGATGGTCAGTTAAGAGTGCGCTGAAGAGTGTGGGCGTGTAAGGGGAAAGGGCTTGGATGCAATGGGAAGTGTTAATGTCGCATCCCGTCTCTAGGTACTGCCATGAATAGGCTTATGAGCTGGGAAGAAGCAGAGCTGGGTTAGGTAGATGCACATACCAACAGCAGTCTGTGGCATGGGGTACTTTAAAATAAAACTTTTTTACTCACCTAATTAAAAATGGTTATGCTGTTAATCTAGT
The DNA here is from genome assembly GCA_009819775.1 of Phoenicopterus ruber ruber. NCBI lineage: Eukaryota > Metazoa > Chordata > Aves > Phoenicopteriformes > Phoenicopteridae > Phoenicopterus > Phoenicopterus ruber. The sequence goes on from CM020221.1 coordinate 8,618,274, forward strand.
ATATCTGGGCTAGAACTTACATGATCTACTTCAGGCTATTATACAGCTTGAGACAGTTATAAAAGGAAGAAAATAGCTATTCTGAATAGAAAAAGCTCCTAAACTATAATTACAGCATCACCATTTAGATACAGAAATTTAGCTACAAATGTCATTGCAGTACCTCAAGAGCAGATGTGCAGCATACTCTGTTCAATGTGCTAACTGCTGAAACTCAGTTTTCCTTTTCTCCTGGATTTTTTTCTCCCCTTTTATAGAGGCTGGATTTGGGTTTTGGGTATTTACAAGCAACTCCCATAAACTGTCATTCATCTGGGCAGAATCAACCCTGAACTGTATTCACCATACTGTGTGTAGCCAGGCTTAAACTAGTAAACAGTGCTATGAAGAAAAAGGTTAGCTGCAGCGTTAATCTGCTTTGTAGCCTAGGTTGAAGCAACACAAATGCTCTGTGCTCCACTAGCTCTCGAGAGTTGCACGGTGCCCTTGGGAAGCGATGTCTGAGAGGCTGAGTACCTTCACAGGGTAACAGTATATTCAATATGCACCCGGCTCTTGGGGCTACTAGGCAGCAACTGCTCCCCTGGCTCTTTCTTTACATGGCCAGGAGGACACTTCGGCATCGACCCTGTGCTCTCCCTGAACATGGTACCTCAGAAAGAACCCCCCCATAGTGTGGTGAAGAAAGTAATACGTCTAATATACTGAGGTGGTTAGGATGAGGTTTCTAGCACAAGAAGCCTGTTTCTGTGCTGGCTTGGAAGCTGCCCGACTGATAGCAAATGACTAAGGCAAAAAAATAAATGACCCTTGCTGTTTGGCTGTGACATGCAGATTCAGCGCAGGTGGCCAGGTCCCTGGAGGATGGCCGTGTCCTCGCCTTTCCACAGCCTGCCTTGTGAGGACTCCCATTTGAGGCCAAGGAGATTTTTAGATGCCACAGGATAAAGGCTTTGAAGAAATGACTGTTATTACTGTTCTGATTGTTCTTATTACTGTCATAATTAGGATGACGGTAAGAGCTGAAAGCCTGAAAGATTAACTCATTATACAAGTTTAGGTAGCTTCTCGAATTTTCAAGCTATTTATATACAACAGGCAAAAGTCAGAGTGAAAAAGAGAAGCTGGTTTATGAATCTGATGGAGCAGGAGTTGAGCTGAATGCATGCCAGTCTGCAGCTGGGAAAGCTGTCACAGACTGAAGGGGGGAGGGGAAAAAAAAAAAGGGTTGATTAATTTTCCAACAAGGTCCTGTAACTGTTGTCCCTTGTATTAAACATAAGGAAAATTCTGTAGAGTTTGCACGTTAAACTTGTATCTCACTTGTGTGGTAAACATTTTGTTTACTGCTGCAGAATTTGCTGGATGCCCTTACACAGGTCCATTTCAGTCTCATGAGCACATTAAAATTTATTTTAGACACCTATCTATGGTGCTCAGATACCAGAAAAATTCCTCTTGGATCCCTCAAGGTATGACTCCTCATTTTGCAGTGTCATCCTGCGATGCATCATTCTGCTGTGTCACTGCAGACAAATCAATTCCCGGCCCACTCAGTTAACCCGTGTGGCTCTGATACCTAGCTCTTCTTTAGCGCGTGGAGAATTTTTTCCCCTCCGTGAAGGTACAAGAGGAGTTTTCTGGTAGGGAAAAGATGTAATGATGGTGAATAACAAGCAGGCAACACTGCAGAGTTGGATGGTGGGACTCGGCACATGGGATCAGTCTTTCCACTAGCACATATATAAATGCTGGTTTCTCATGAGAGTAGAAAGTACATCAGTTCAGGAATGGGACTGATGAGAGGCTGGCTGCTGCATCACCCATGTTGACACCATGTAACCCCGCTGCTAGTTGAGTAACGTGTACTAGGAGTGCTCCAAGAACTAGGATAAGAGAGATCGGGTCCTGGCCCAGTGTCTCTTGGTCAGCACTTAGTGTAAATTTTTCACTGTTTGTCATCATCTTTTCACCCACACTTCCCTGTCTGTCTCTGAGGGTGGGAGAGCACTTTGGAACTCAGGCTTTCTGCAAAGAAAGGGTCTGCCCATGAGATGTGTGTTTACACAGGAGAGCGCTCCGTTTCATACCAGTTGAGAATTTGGCCTTGTATACGTAAACTGTGTTTTCACATGCATAAGCAAATACTACTGTAAATAACAGTTTAGACCTTCAGTAAACATTCATTGCTGTGGCTTAGAAAGAAAGGCTTGTGCTCTGTTTCTACTTTAATATGCAGCTATGTTAATTGAAAAGTGTGGAAAGAGTGAGTCTTACTGGAGTTGACATTGTGGGAAAGGTCAGAAATATTCCTGAAGCTGATGGGAGGGAAAAGCCTTTGCAGTAGAAATGTGCTCCTGGGTTTGCTTGCAAAATGTTTGTCCAAGCTTATGCTAGAAGTAATTGCTAACACTTGCAGCTCCACAGTATAATAATAGCGCTTCCTTTTTAAGGCTATATATCAAACTTTCTGGAAATTGGTGGGGGAGGAATTGGGATAGGATTTCATACTTTCACAGGAAGCTTTTCCTGATCTCATTTGTTACCTGAAGCTTTGGTTTTGCAAGGAATTTCAGCAAGCGTTCAGGGGCCTGTTCTACTATGTTTTAGTTTCACTGACTCCTTTGAAAATTGTAACTCAGCGGCTACATTTTAGATGGAATATTAGAGCAACTCCTGTTATTGCCATTCTAACACCACGAGGACATACCCTGAAAGCTATTTCCGTCCTGCTTTGGCGGCTTGAAACAGTACATCATGCAAATCCCTACCTCAAGACTGAATTGTAAACAGCCTGTTCAGTTACTGGTGCCAGAATATTTGTCAAAAGCAACCTGAAGCTTTTTCTCAGGAGTGACTAACTGAATTGGATTTACTCCGTGCTATATAGCATTGCTGTCAAGCATCCCATTGACTGAAAAGTGTTTAGTGATTATAAGCTCCCGGTCAGTAAAGGAATGCAAAGAATTTAATTAAATTATTACATCTATATGTCTGTCAAAATGAAGCAGAAATACAACGCAAGCATAGGTGTATTACCATTGATAAACAAGAGTAAATAATATGTGTAATAATCACTACAACAATTAAGGTGAAATAACTCATTCATATTTTTTCCAAACTAAAATCTAGAGACACCACACATTGCTGCAAAGCATTTATTTTAATTCTTGTTAATGAAAAATTATTCAAGACTTTACATATTTTGCTTTGTGCTAGAGAAAAAGAAAAAAAAAAGAAGAAAATGTAGACATTCTAGAAAAATAGTTTACTTAAGCACTTTTTCTTTTCTAATATTATTTCTGTTACTGTTACTGTAGCTATTGATATGCAGCTCAGATCTTGATTTTTTTTTTTTTTTTTTTTTTTGATGGTATTGATACTGTGTGGTAATTCTCTGCTTGAATTTTCCTAATTATGGTATCAAATAGTCAATATGAAAAAGATTTCTGCCCTATACAAAGGGTTGATTTTATGTAGAAATAGGAGAAGTATAACTACATGGATGTACAAGTACAATGAGATTTCCATTATATGATTAACTGAGTATAGGTCAAATTTTATTTTAAATCATATGATAATTATTTTATGAACATGGATGTACTTCCTTAAGGTACACTTAATAGAACTGGTTTTTAATGTAGTTACTAGTTAAGCACAGATTCTCATTTTTTAAAATCTCAGAGAAGCTAAGAAAAGAAAAAAAGTAACATAATATTCAAGTCCCAGGCTAAGCTTGCTTTTCAGTCATGTAAGAAGCGAACAGACATCACCAAGCCCTGGCCTGAAGTTATATCATGGGATGTAATGTCATAATTAGATGTCACATCGCACTTTTCCATTTAACAGGCTCATCCTGTAGATGAGCACTGGCTCCAGGGATCAGTCAGTTCAGATGATGGAGTAAGGTTGTCCCAGATACCACCTTTTGTATCCTAATACAGCTGCCTGATCCAAATGCCACAGACACAGGTCCTGTCAGGAGTATTTTAGGTAGCCTTTCCTGCTAACCCCCCAAAAACTGCTAAATGACCTCTAAAATCTTTTCTGGACCAGTTTTCTGTGAAGCTATAGTTCTGTGCTTATGTTGCCTACTGAAGACTGCTTATGTTCTTTCATAAGGTCTCCGCTCTTATGCCTCCTACGTGCAGATGGAATAATGAAATACTTGCATTAATGGACGGTTACACCCATTTAATCCTTTCTTTGATCTATCAAAAACTTGCTAACAGAGTATGATATTTCAGGCCAAAATCAGGCTACCCTGTGACGTAAGCCCACAAGGCTAGAACTGATCTTTTCGGCCATTCTGTCTCCTCCCTTGGTACTGCAGGCAACCACGTCCTATAATCCTTCTCCTGAACTGACCAAGCTCCACAGATACACAGCATGTAATCTTGCTTTTCTGTCCAAGCTGGCAGTTGTCGTCTATTCTTTGTGCTAATTCCAGACTAGAAAGAAAATAGTATACCAAGCTGTTAGAAAGCAACCTGTTATTTTGATAATTAATACTAATGGGACGCTGTGGTGTTCCTGGCGCCATTTGGCTTGGGGGACCCAGGAGACCCTCCAGGCCAGCTGACAGTGGGTAGCTGGGCAATACTGACCTAACATCCCTCCCTATAGAAACTCGTCCCTGGTGCATCCCTTCTGTGAGAACTTGGTGTGGAATCTGTCATTACAGATTTCCAGCGGTTCTGCAGCAGGTTTATGCTGACAAAATCTCTGGGGTTTGTTGCTGCTTATGTATTTTATTGGTAGATCACTGACTGGCAGTGGAGAAATCCAGAAACAAGCCTTTTGTTCTTCATGCTTCAGAAGCAAATACTGAATCTGGAAATTAAATTTGAGTTTCTTGCCAAAATCTAGCAATAAAAATTTGATCAGAAGATGTCTTGCATGTTGGGCCAAATTTTCCTAAGCCTTTCCTTTGGGAAATGATAGAGACACCTAGGGTGGATCATGCTAGACTTGAAAAGCTACAAACCAGAAACATCTCTTTGCACTTTTAAGCTGTACGTAATATGCACAAATGTGTTTTAGCCAAAAGAATGTAACAATTTAATCAATCCTCCCTCTCAGCCACTGGTATAATTGCAGGCCAACTCAGAGCAGCCAGTCTTGAGAGATCAAATCTTTCTGCCAGCATAGCTAGGCTGTGTGTCAAAGAACACCCTCGCGAGGAAGGAGAATATTCCCACAAAGGTCTTGTGGGGCTGATCAAAGCAGATTTTTTTCTGCCGCTGTTGATATGCACAACTGAGCAACTTCTGTGCAGCTCTGCTGCTCTGTTGTAACTCATCCAGACGCCTGGGATCTGTTGTGAGTTAAGGGGTAAGGATTGGTATTTGCCAGCCTAAATTTTCCCACTCTATGAATCCTTTTCCCAGCTCAAGTTGTTTCTCTGCTGAACTACGGCTGCTGTACAGCTTAACAGTAAAATACTACTTATGGGCATAAATTTAAAAGCATCTGTTTGAAGGATGCGTATGCTTCCTTTGCCATCCTTAGGTAAGCAAATGCAGGGCCAGTGGCTTAGGCTGAAGAAACATGGCCATGGTCTCCATATTTCCTAGAACTCTGTCATTGCTGGCTGCTGATTATGTTCTAGTTCAAAATAATGGGGGCAAGCAGTCCTCTGCACAGGGAGTCTGACCTCCCAGGTGAATTCAGCCTCTTGCATTGCAGTCAATTCATGTCTCACAATTCTTTCTAGCAATTTTGGATCCATTTTGTTCGTTCCTGAGCTTTTTTCCACACCTTGTTTTACTAAAGTAACAGTCAGTGGGCACGAAAGCAAGAAGAAAAGCATGAAGAGAAAAAATGTAAGGCAATGAAGTATATTGAATGTGCACAATTATGGGGGGAAAAAATAGCAAATCTATTCTCCCCCAAACTGTAGACCTGTGAAAACTGTTTTTAAACCTGATGCAATGTTAGTAATCTGACTGATGTTGTCCTCTTTTTCCTGCGAAACAGTTCTGTCCATGGCAGAATGAGCTGGAATCAGTAGTTAAATCCTCTTTAAATAAGCAGCAGTTTCTAAATTGTTTTTGAGCTTAACACATGGCACGCGGGCCTTCCACGGCTCTCCTGCCTGGAAGGCATCTTTGGTAGGACAAAATGAACTTTTGCACCGGGGTTCCAGGACATCAACAGATCTGTGATGGCTCCAAATATTGCTTTGTAGTAGCTGCCAGGATCACATCTGTTACCTGTTGGGGTGATGCTCAAATGCCTCTGATCTAAACCAGGTGTTAAAGTCAGCAGAATTCAATCTATAATGTATGAACTCCTACCGGAGCTTGAAATTTGGTGTTTAGATGGAATGCATCTGTTCGGTGCCCTTTATCTCTGTCCTTCACAAAAGACCGTCAATTCTCAGCTGAAGAACAGTGCCCGTGCTTTTGTATTTTGTGTTTGGCTCTGCAGGCTGTCAAAGGTTCTCATGGGAATGACCTTACAAACTCTTTGGTAATAAAATTCTGCAGAAAATCACAGCGCAGCCCAGAATAACTGCTCAATTTGCATTGCAATACATGGAGCAGCACTTCTGATTCCTAGCTCGTGTGCCATGGTGAAATCTTTCGATTCCGAGCGGTGAAATGGCTGAGTATATGCACAGCAAGGCAGATGGGATTGATTCATTAGAGTTCAGTAGGTTATCATTACTGTAGGAATAGGTAATGACATATATTCTAATTAGAAAAAATACTCAGTGGTTAGGGTGAATTAAAGGCTAGAGCTGATTTGACCCCAATCAGTACAAATGAGGATACAGTGCTCCATCATGCAGACAGCGCCAATAGCATCAGGGTTCAAAAGCCATCTGTTCCTTCCAGCCTTTAAAAGAAACGTGCTCAAGGGTGTTTCTAGGACTGTTGTGTTTCAAACTTTGGTCTTTTCATGCAAATGGGAGTGAGTTGGGCTTCTTGAGGGCAATCACTTTAATTCTTATTTAAGTCATTGTAATGCTTGGGAAAATTTTAGCACGCTGGCAGAATTGGTGCCAAGATGATGCCTACCTACTGCCCGTGTCTGGCCTGAGAGTCGTAGATTACACATTAAAATATGAACTCCATCTCCTGGTCAGCCTTACTTTAGGGACATCCATGGGTTTGCAAATCACAGTAGAAAGAGTTAACAAGCAATGGGGATACTGGCTGTTGTTTTTACTGTTTCTAAGATTCTTACATAGGTCAAATGAAACTAAAATTGAATTTATCTTATTGAATGAAACATTAATAATAAAAGGTATCCAAGCATATTTCCCAGCACTATAATGGAATTCGGGTTGCTATCTCGCAAATGCTACCTATGTATACCTATTAGTATACATATTTGTATACTAAACCCACTCAAATATAGTGGAATTATCTCAGTAGGACACAGCATTTTGGATATCTGCAAATGTGGGGCGAGAAGCTCAGAAATGTCATGAATGTGTTAGCTGGAAACTTGAGCTAAGCCTGATTTTATATTCACTTGCAAGTAAAAGAACTAACAGTTCATTCAGATGAATGCAGCATTTTTCATTTCTCAAGCTAATTGATTGTTTTGGGTGGTCTCAGACTTGAACAGGTATCAACATATTATCTTCCCCTTTGAGCTCTTATTTCTGGTCATTTTTGCAAGTCTAACGACTAGGAAAGTGTGTTAAGCTATTCAAAAGGGGATACTTAGACTTTGGAGCATAAATTCAAGGCAATGGAAAAGCGAATGGAGGCTTTTCATGTCAACTACAGCAGATGCAGGAAGGGGGAAGGCATGTCTAAAACAGGTGGAGAAATAAGAGAAAGTGTTCACAACAGACCAGAGACAAGAGGGGATTTAAAGTTTTACTCATCTCCGTACTTAGCCCCTTCACAGCTTTCAGGGGATAGTGTACTATTGCCACTCTGGTTCTACTAATCTTTTAGCAAAGAATAAAGCAGCCCGGGGATTTTTGTGTCTAGCTGTGAGAGGATGTAAGATCAGGTATGTGGTGATGAACTGTCACCAGGTACTCACAGCTTGAGTCTCATGGGGTCCTGAAAAAACGAAAGTGAGTATTGAAGTGCATTACAGTCTTGCAGTAGCTTTTGCAAGTCGAGCTTAGAGTATTTAACTTTCTTTTATTAAAACATGCAATTAGCAGTCAAAGTCTTACAGATAATTATAGCCTTTGTGTTTAAAATATTTCACTTAGGGATGAAGTCCTTCATTTTTAATGGAAGTTATTTCAGGAAGAATAAATATACAAAAGCCTGACTTAAACTTACTGTAAATTATTTGATAAAGAAACTTTCATATAAGCTGAAATATTTTTTTTTTAGGAATTTATATCCTAGTTTGAAGTATCAGGAAGCTCAAAAAAAGATCAATCCTGCATCTCCTTATCTCAAAAAATGATGTTAATTCAATTAGTAAAAACATAATTTTAGCCGAGTAAATATAGCAGCCTAATTACCATCTATGCTGAAGAAAATCCCCACTAATTATTTTAGTTCTTGTCATTCTTTCGAGGTCTTGGCATTCCAAGTAGCAGAAGACAAATCCCCTGCGACAGACTGCAGGAACGTTATTCACAGCAGCAATCCTTTTGCAAGAACATCTCTTTCCCCGGGGGACTTGACCCACGGAGGAAGCAAGACACACCTACGGAAAGCTGCGATGGTGCAGGAGGTTTGCCAGAACATGAGCGCTGCTCTGAAAGAGAGCTCTAGCAGTGTGCGATTCATAGCTTTTTATGGTAGTTGAACTGTGTAACTTTTAATTTATAAATTCAGATCTTCTTGCTTTCAGTACAGCTTTGGATTTCTGGGTATCATGTTTGCACTGCAATTGTGCAGTGAGGGCTTATGCAAAATAGAAGCACTGTATTCCAAATAAAATTAAAATTTTTAGTTATCTTTCTCCTGAAAACTGATTTAAAAGAGGTATGTTTTATTATCGATATCCCGCTTGTGTTGGAATGGAAAAAATAAATCAGATAAGGAGGACTTTGTCATAAAGTCTAAATGTGGAAGAGAATTTCTGAGGTAATGTATCATCTGACTTACCAGAATATTAAATATTTAGTAATAGACTTACTAATACTACTGATAGAATATTACTAATTAGACTTCATATGTTAGTAAAGGAATATCATATTTAAATTTGTTAAATATGACAACTTTGTAATTTTTCCTTTTTTTACAGTTCAAGAAACCTAACAGAAATACAAATAAGTAAAAATACAACCACTACTCCATTAAAGAAGTGACGAGGTCCAAAATGCAAACTGAACAATATTTGGTTATTCTGTGCAAGAGAAACCTCTCACTGGTACAACACTTGTGTGGCTTTGATCCCCAAAATAGGGAAATAACCTTGGAATAAGCTTTCCATATTAAAGCAGCTTTCTTTCGTTGATAAATATTGGCAAAGAAGTCTTATGGCAACCACAGTTTTAAAATTTAATAATATATAACAATGCATAATGTATCCAACTTCAAAGTACATTGTAAACACATTTTAGAAAGACACAAATTCTCTCTTCTTGTTTTTTTTTTTCTTATTTAATTCTACTCTGTGCAACAATTTACTCCTAAAAAGATTAGCTAAAATGGAATTTACATTCCTTACCACTTAGTTTAGTTCTTTAAATTTATGGATTGCTGATGCTTACATCTGTTTGGTAGAGAGGTCTCTCTTCCTCAGCCAATTATTTTTCACACCCTTGGACCCTGCCCTGCCTAGGCAGCTGCACAGAAACTCTTAAGAATCTACAAACAGTTGCTAAAGTTGGATCTGGATCCCTTCCAGTGAGGAAAAAACATGAAATTGAACCCGTTCTGTTTACTACAGCTGTACCCAAGGTCAAAATGCTTGAAAGAAGGGATGTTTCAGTCACAGCCGCAGTTTAAAAAAGATTAGAAATAAATAATACAATCTTATGTTTGGTAACTGTTTAAATTCCATTGGCTTACAATGATGCGGAGGACTGACAGTTTGATGGGGCAATAGCAAGTTTCCCCTTGGCTTCTTTACTTCATTCCTTTACCTCTGACTTCTAACGTGTTGAGTGTTTTAGTGAAAGAAAATTAAAAAGTCACTGCCTGCTATAGGCTTCAAATGTTAAAATAAAAATGTCACAGTTCTGTATCTTTTTGCCTTGTCTGCAAGCAACTCGGACAATGCACTACTAATATGTGTCTAATATTTGGCAACAATAGAAGATAGGAGTCAGTATTTTGGTAGTTTAGGTTTTAAATCACATTTTACTTTTTATTCATTGACACCTCAGTAATACTAATAAATAGGGCCTAAACACTGGGGAATTAATGTATCAACCACAAAACCTCTCTGAAATGGGACATAAGATCTGTATTTCTAAGAGACACTTCAATGCTAAATGCTTCCATTTCTGGGCGAGCAGCTTGGTAGACCTTGCTCTAGGGCTTCTTGGGTGCAAAACACTCGCCTGTTCCAGTCACTTCCATTATTGCTACGGGTGTACCAGGCGCTTCTGCAAGAAAAATCTGGTGTCTAAAGTTGATCACCCAGAAATGTAGAATGCTTTTGAAGATTTGACTCTGTGGCTTACTCAAGTTCCTACAGCAATTTTATAGCAGAGCCAGGATGCAAAATTCTGGCCCCTAACTCTTCAGCCTTAACTCCAGTGCACCACAGAAGTGTGGGCCATTAATTTTAATGTGAAAAGAGTTGTTTTCCCAGAGTGAGAAGAAAGAAGTGCAACTAAACAGCAGTATTCTGCACACTGCTTGACCATATCTTGTTAATGGAGTATTACATTGACATACCACCTTTTATCCAGGATAGTAATCACCATATCACATAACTGGTGCTGTCAATGCAGTGCGTTTAATTCGGAATACTTCTGCCTCTGCTCTGAGCTGAAGAATCAGACGTACTTTGACCCTTTCTTGAACTGCTTCGATTAGGGGCTTGACAGGAGCCTGTTGGCCTTTCTGTTCTGCTCTCAGGAGCATTAAGCTTGCACGTGAAAGGGAACCACAGATTAATTAATGAGGGTAATCTTTAATGTACTCTTCTCTGCTAGTCCTATTGTGAGAGCACAGAAGCATTAATTTACTAAGTTTTGGAATCATCTTACACAGAGCCTTTTGTCATGGCTGCTTTTTGATCATGAACTCCATCTTGGTGTTCTACTGATGGATTTGAATACATAGGGAATAGCTTTATTGGCAGTTAAACATGTGCTCGTGCAATTTCCACATATTAAAATGGGAAGGGAGGGCAGGAGCAAGGCAGAGAGAAAATTTCTGTTACTTTAAAAAAAACAAGAGTGAATTAATAGCTTGTCGGATGAATAGAACAACAAAAGACCTCAGTCTCGGAGATTTTCTGATCAGATTAAAGGGTATCCGTGGTGGTAGGGAACTTTACAAATAGAATCGAGTATCAGAAACTCTGTGGAAGATGTGTTCACTTAGAGGGAATATCTGTTAAATTACAACTCGTTAATTAAATAGGTCTTCAACAGCAGATGTCACTGAAGCCTTAAAATTTAAGAGAGGATTTCAGAAGGCAGAGGGACTGGAATAAGTGAGCCTTGGTGTTAATTTAACCTTGAACATACTCAGTATGCACATTACTTTTATTACTCTGAGAGTCTCATCTCTAGAAGATGCAACAAATTGATGTTCTTTATTGCACTCACTATTGTTGTAATTGTTATACTTGACTCGAGCTTCACTAATTTATGCCTGTGTTTCATTTTTTTTCCTTAAAATTGCCTTTCTTTTGATAGCTCAACTTTATCAGCAATAATGTGTAGGAGGTATTAGGATAAAGATTATTCATATTAGCCTTCAATCTTCAGCCTCTGATTAGACTTAGCCTATTCTATACAACCCTCAGAAAAGAATCTGTTGTTGCAGCCTTTTTAATATATTCACTTAACTACCAGCGGTGGTGGTTTTCTGTTCAGAGATCCTAGTGACAAACGATGCTTGAAATGCCTCCTGCTCGCAAAGAGACTGAGGATCGCTGTTTGGGGGCCTTGGGCCAACTGCATTGATGGCTGGCTCAGCTGTGAGTCTGTCTGGGTCTCCTCTCTCCCCCAATGTGGGTCAGCCGGCGGCTGTGATTTTGTCAGCGGCGGCAGGCTCAAACGCCTGCGGTTTGCAGTCTTGTTGTTATATCACTGGGGCTGGCTGCCCCAGTGACCTCAATCACTCCGGGACCTAGATCTTCCCTTGCTGAGACAAGGCTGGGGGAAAGCGTGTTGGCAGAGAACCCGGAGAAGGAGCGTCCTGAATATTAGAGATTAGTCTCCACATTGTGTTAGAGTGATATTAAGCTGCTAAGTTGTCCCACTTTTCAGGTCTTTTTAATAATGCTGCTTAAAATAGAAGGAAGCTTAATATCTGTATTTGTATCAGCCCTGATTGGTACAGCCTGAGACAAGGCAGGCGTGCATAAGCAGAGGGAGATTGATTTTTCTGTGCCGGATTTTAACCTTTCCTTATATTCAGCTGCTTTCTTCATCCTGTATTAACATAATGCAAATGCAATTCAATTTTCTAACGAGAAATTGACCCAGGCTCTCTGACTGCTCTAAAATAAAGTGAGTGGACAGTCACAATCAATTAGGGCCAGTATGGATAAGCCCAAAAAATCCATATGGATGCAGTTATAAAACATCTATATCTGGTTATGCATCTTAAGAGGCTTGCATTTTTAAACACTTTTTGATTAGGGTGTCAGACACAGGGTTATCCAAGCTGAAACTTTCATGGAGGAAGCTTAGGAGAATGAATCTACAACTTTTCATTTCGTACCCCATTGAGACGATTTGCATAAGAGAAATTAGATGATGGTACAAATGTCACATGCTTTCCTGTTAAAACGTGTAATGTGAAAAAGGCTGAATTTTTTCCATTGGTTTTGTCTGCTTGTGTTAAGCCACTGAAAAGAAGTCAGTAATGTTTCCTAAGCTCTTCTGTATAGTTTCCTAATGCAAAATGCCTGAAAGCACCATTATTCATAACGGTAATTCATTCCTGATGTCTAAAAATAATCTGGAGCAAGGTCAGACAAATACCTTACATTAAAGTCCTAACCTTAAAGTGTAAGAATTGCAATCTGTCCAATGCGATAGCAATCATAGTCTGGCCCAACAGGTAGATATGCTGGATTGTAGGTGGGGTGAAGAGGAAAGAAAAAACCACCAAGGGGGACATACACTTCCCCTTCTCCCATGTGAGCACGGCTGGATGTGGCACGAACTCCCACGTCCTGTGACGTGTTTGCCATCACGTGGTTGAGCAGATCTCCCCTTCTCTCTCCCTCTTCTCATCACCCCGCTTGGCAGGGTCGGCTCTGTCTTTGCTGATTATCACAGGCACATTGCTTGCTTGCCCAATGCAACATAGGGAAGGCTGAGCTATGCTCGACTAACAGGGATGAATAATGAATACTGTGCTGAAGATGTTCAGGCTCAATCCCTATACACTTTGTGAATCATTGAAAGAGTTAGTAAAATGCTCCTGCTTTATAATAAAAATTCACAAAAGGACACTCTTCATGATTCACCTTACAAATTTCAGAGCTGCTCTGCTTTGAGAGAGAAAATCTTGCTGCATTGAGCTGACACGATTCCCTGGCACATACACAGGCTGTATTTCACACCTTTGGTTTTGGCTAAATGATTCCAAATAATGGAATCTGTAGCTCTGATTGCCTGTTGCTTGTAAACAGCCACAGGTCGAGAAGACTTGTCCTAATTCTTAGCTGTGCTCTCCAGGGACCACTGGGAATACTCGTAGACAGACTCCATATAAACAATCAAGCAAAAAAATGTTTAGGATTATACTGTAATATTAAGTCACAGGTCCTATAAGACATTGTTGAAGCGTCTCACCATCCCAATTTGTAGCTGTTTGCTTAATCGCTTCAGCTCTAAATTGCTCCAAAGGAAGGAGTACTCTCAGGCACAGAAATAAATGGGATGGTGTACAGATGCTGACAAACTATTTAAATGCAGCTGTGGAGTAAAATACAACTTATGTAAAGAAGTCAGAGTCAATAAAGAGGCAGTGGATCATTGTGACAATAGAATTACTGAGGGGAATAAAGACACATCACAGGCTATACTGTAGTCATTGTATAGGACAGCAATAAAAAAATGATGATACTATTTGAGAAAGAGTACACGATGATAAGTAAGTAAAGATTGGAGCACAATGTATGTACCCAGAGGAAGGGATGTGCAATTATATGTTTGGAGTTTCCTGAATAATGAATGCTCAGCCATTTAACTAGAGAATTTCTCAAAACCATTTTCATATGCAATGTATTGTAACTGGTGATAACAGTGGCAGCTACTGAGGAAGGAGCATCTGAAAATATATTCTTTTGCCTCGCTGCTGTTATTCTGCATCTGTTTCAGGCAAAAGGCAATTTCAAGTGTTGGTTTTCCAAATAAACAAAACAGAGTATCAAATAGAACGCATACATTAAAATACGTATTGATTCCTGACAAAGTACATTTCAGAACTGATCCGAGTGGTGTCGTGTCCAGCTGCGACAGTTGTGCTATAAAGAAGGATTGTACCAAATTGCTGATGGGCCAAGAAGAGAAGCTGCGGCGGCCAGGACAGCCAACAGGGTCTTTTATGTTTGTTTTGAGACTCACCGCGGTTCCCAGCACCGCAGAACAGTTCTCCAAAGCAAGGATGCTTTGCCCGTCCTAAATTTAATCTAGTGGAAAAAATCTTTTAGATTATTGCTGTGTCCTTTACTGACCCTCAGCTCTTACCAGTAGGTCTTAGTGCCAATATCTTAATTTTTCATTTTATGCTGCTTGCTTTAACAATGTGTTCTTTGGCAGTCAGCCATGTCTACAGCACTCCACTATCAAATGTCTGCTCTCTACTGCAGCTGCCCATTTACTTTATGAACTGATCAGCTGGTAGAATGTAATTTAGGAGAACAGGAATAAGTCATAGTTGAGGGCACAAAGTATCAGCTGATTTGCTGTATGCAGGTCTGTCCTTCAGAGATTTTTGAACCTAACTTGTCATACTACATGTTTATTTTTTAATTAGTGCATAACGTGAAAAGAATGACTTGATATGCTGCACATAGTGGGTGAACAGAACCAATGCTGCCCTTGTGGAATCATTCTCGGTACCAGGAGCACTCAGGAGTGACACAGTTGACAAAGTGAACACAGCACATACTACTTTTCCCACTTAAATGTTATTACAGGTCTAGAGGGCAGGATAATTTGAATTTGTAATGGCATTAACTTTAACATTTAAATAGAGCAAAGGTGATCAGTTCTTAGGAGACACTCGCATACTAGATTTTCTCTTGTAATCGCTGAGGTCTTGTCGGGCCAAACCAAATGGTCAGCTGGATTTTTAAGTGAGAGACATTTCATAAAGTGTCCTATTTGCCTGTAACAATGGTTGTTGGGAGACACGGTGGAGAGGGTGGTTTACTGAACTAATGAAAACAAAACCATCTACCGATACAACCCAAGGACTGGGTTGACATCACGTCTGGTAAACAAGGGAAGAATGGAACCAGAAATTGATGGCTCATAATTGATGTGCTGCAATTAGGACTAACTAGCAGGCAGGGTAATGGGGGGATGACTCTGCTCCTTATGTTTTTTGAAGTCATTAAAAAGTGTGGGAAGTTGCTGTGGAGAAAGGCTGGGAGGATGGAAGGAATTTTACTGTCATCTTTGCCATCTTTAGTATCCCTGGGATTTGGAGAAGTCCATCTGCTTCCCCCCACACCCTCCTCAAAACTGCACCATTACTGGGCCTGACCCAGGGATAGACATTGATTAGACAAGCCAGAGAGAAGGAATATTGAGATTGCCGTCTCATCTCCACCAGCAAACAAAAGCTGGAAAGACCTTTTTTTCTTCTCTGCCTTATTTTTCTTCTCTCATTTTTTACTTTTAAAAAATTGGCTTTAGCAAGACATGACTTACTCTGTCTCAATATTTCCATAAGCTGATGGCCTGTAAAGCAGTTAAAAGCAATGACTGAACCGGCTCAGCGATGGTGTGTATTTGCCAAGTCTCCGAGTAGCCAATGGGACTGAGTGCTTCAATTCATTCCTCTAAAAACAAGCTGGCAAGGTATATATATAAATATATCTGATATATATTTTTATCTATATAAATAGATGTAAAAAATCAAGGCAGGAGAATGAATGACAAAAATAAGCAAAAAACCAAAATATGGATCTAGTTTATAGTCTTAAAGTTAAATGCAAACCAGAAAGCACCAGACCTGTACTAATGATATTTTTTCCCCTCAGCAAGAAAAGAAACATCTTTGTAGACAGAATACCTCCAGTATATTCCTTCCTTCTCATTCTTTTCCCCAGTTTATTTGTAAACTGACCAATACAGAATTTACTATGCTAAACAAAATATAGTCTCCTGCTGTTGACTGCATTTTGATATGGAAATGTATTCTGACTTGTATACATTCTTTTATAGAACTCAGTGTTGTAGAGCAAATGTAAAAGCCACTCTCACTAATCTGTTTTTATTCTTTCTGTTTACTATACACATTGATGAACTTTTAGTGTTAACTTCATTCCCTCTTGGCAGTGACTGAAGACGATCTAATATAGAGCTTTAAAGATATTATTAGCTTTTGAACAAGTAAATTTCATAAGAACGACAGAGGTAATGGATAATAGGGTCTTTATCTCAAAGGAGTTGTAAAGGGAATATAGCGAGATTCCATTTGCAGTCACCAACTGGGTCACATCTCAGTGAAGACGATGTATTATTTCTGACAGACAGTATGGTCTGATGGTTACTAAAAAAGCAACAGAGTAAGTTTGATAGTCCTAGTCTAGTCCCCTGTGATCAAACTCCCAGTGAAAACTGGTATTCTCAGTGGTTATCAAGATTTCTGTCTTGTGACCGTGTGCTCTTTGTTCCATAAAGTCGAATGTTAGGTTAACAGTTTTGGCAAAAAGGCCATAGATTAATTAGACAGGGGTCTTGAACTGTCTTTTCCTCTGAAGAGGATTTCTGAGCTTAGAGGCAGTGTTGGCAGTGCAATATATTCCTTAAAGCTGTTTCTAAGTCATGTATAAATATAGGATTTTGATTTTCAGGTTTATTAATGTGGTACCTTTATCATCATAGCTTTCTAAATTTGTAAGAGGCCCAAATCATCCTCTGCTGAATTATTAACCATGGAAAGATCTGAAAAGATCCATCAATATATTTGTGCATTGTTTTTCTTCCAAATTAACTTTTATTGCTAGAGTTGATGTTTGCCATCAGCTGCGGACCCCTCCGTAAACTGGTGTCTACGTACTTTTGTGCAACAACTTGGTGAAGAAAGCAGGCAGCTGACTGATTTTTATGATCTCTAACAGTAGTGAGAGATTAGGAGCATTTTTTTTAATACAGACCTGTTGGGACTGCAGGAAAAATGGGAATGTCTTCCAATATGCCCTTAACCAAAATCCTAATGTTTAAAATTTATTTATGGGACCATATTAATTTAAGCAACAATTTTGCAGATTCATTGTGCTTAAGCCAAAAGCTTATGAGGATGGTAAACGTTTGCATATCCATCATGAACCTACAGAAAGTAAGTGTATAGAATGCATTCATTTAAATTATATTTGAAATATTACCCAAGCTGATATTGAATCTGCAATGTGCACCTGGAGGAGCAGGATAGAACTGTAAGTGTCACAGGACTGCAGATCCTTGCTTAAGCTTTTTTCAAAAAAGCCAGTAACCTCGGGTACTAATGTATTAAAACTGCCAGGCAAGCATTTCTGCATTTAAAATGACACCAGACTTCCATGACTCATGAAATGACACCTATTCATTCAGCGACTAACAAACTAAGAGAGATTCACATGTACCTATAAACGCTGATACACAAAACAGACCTAAGGACCATTACGTTTCTGTCTGATACATATATTTTAATTCATTCACTGAATATGCAAACTATATATTTAGCTAAGTACTTAAAATTGGCCTCAGGTGTAAAATTTTAGAGCTCATAATTGTGTCTCCCCAGTGATACCCTTGTGTATCTATCTAGCTAGGGGATGCCCCTGTATTAGCATCAGGAATTAAAAGCAGCAGGAAGCGAGGGCAAAGCGGGGGCTTCTACCACTCCAGGGGAAAATGGTAAGCCTATTTTTTTTACTTCTCTCTTCAATATTTCATGAGACCTGATCTTCCCTTACTAACCGGGTTGCCTTCTCCTTCTGATTTGGAAAACCTTTTTCTGTCTCATTTTGTATTTTTCTGTTTCCCTTTCTTTCTAATCTCTTATTCCCCTCTGCTTTTGCCCATCTTTGGACCACTCCAGGTCATCTGCATCTAGAGAAATAATGCTTAATATTCTTATCTGCAGCTGCTTCTACGCTTTCCGCAAGCAAAAGAGTCCCAGGACACTGGGACTATAAGAGAAGCACAACTCCAGGGAAAACTAAGGCTCATTTCTCTTAGCTAGAGTCTGCAATACTGCTCATGATTTAGATGCATCAGCAGCACACGCGACTGTTTTCTTAGTATTGAAATACGTGACTTTAAATGCACACTATCACACTACCTCTGCCAGGATGAAGGGTACAGTTATTTATATAGGTGATTATAGCTGTAAGAAATTCTATCCTAAAGGAAATTAACATAAAAACTTCTTTCCATATAATTTCTCCCTTGTGAAGTATTTTGGAATCAGTAAGAGAATTTAAGTTGCTGAATTTTCACATTAATAAGGGTAGTCATCTTTGAAGATTTTCACAGGACTAATAAGGTATCTCTATAAAAGAGAGATGAAAATGCCTCCAAACCCCTTTTCCCTCTGGATACCACAGTGTGTCTTGACCTAATTATGATTAGAAATTCTGACTCCAAAAGGAGAACTTTTCTTCCTTAAGTGCTTTCTGATGAACACAAAGAAAATTATATTCCGTGCAAAGGTGTGTAACATTGTATGTCACTTACACACCAGCAGAATCTGGAGTCTTAGTAGGAATGAAATACTATAAACATACAACAAGGCATGTCGCTGCATGCATTGGAAAAGCCATAGCTTAGGTAGCACCATTCTCACTGTAGTAAGTGAATTATTCAGAAGAACATTCCCCTTTCACCAAGACCCTCCTTTGCCCGTAGATACCGTGTTCAAACCCAGCAGCTGTCATTAGATTACTGATCGAATTCTCTAAAATATTTGTCGTCACTTTTTCTTGCAACTTAGAGAGTCATGTTGCCAGAGTATCGTACTGCTCTTGAAAAAATATTGCAGTGGATTATAAAAATGTAGAATATAAAAACCCAACAGACATCTAAAAAATGTTTGCAATCAAATAAACAGTTTAAAATTATACTAAAGGATGGAAGAAAGCCAGGCATTCCCTAAAAGCTTATCCACCTGTCTGTGTATTCTTTGTAGGTTTACCATTTTCTAAGTGCTTATCTACGAACACTTTCCTTATGTTCGTCGTTGCAGTTCGAGTTAGTTCTGCACTCTAATTGCATTCTCAGCAAAGAGAGATCCTTCACCGTGTTTGTGTTGTCCTCTTTTTCCACACCCCTGAGACTCTCTGAACCTCTGTTCAGAACCTCTGTTTTTAACCACCAACATTTAGGCGAATATCCACAAATATTTGTTAATTTACTCGCAGTTATTACTGCTAAAGCTTTCTTACACTCAGTGTATTGAGTTTTACGTTCTTTCTCTACGCCACTTTGGTATGGGACAGAGTTTCATACAGGGTACTACACGGTTCAGTCCTAAACATACCGATCTGACAGTGAGGAATGGTGGATTCCAGCTTTGTCTCTGCCACTAGCTCATCAGTTTGATCCTGGCACCTTCCTCTACCTCAGTTTATTTAAAATGAATTAGAAGTAGCCTTAACTCTATTAAAACATATTCTGAGAATACGTTCATGTTTGCAGAGCGCCAGGAGTTCCTTGATTTCAAAGGATCTAGAGCGCAAAATATTTTTCATAGCTATCTTTATAGTGAGACTAAAAGAGCAGCAGTTTTACTCACTTACAATTTTGCATGTAACTTTTTGTCTGCCAGCATTTTCTATTTCCCTATGTAGATTGAGGACATATTTTTAGCCATTAAAATGCCAGAGTCATGCTGTTTAGAAGTTGTCCTTGAGCCTTGTGACAACCATCTAAAGCATACCCATTTTTATTTATTGCATGCATCTCTGAAATAGTTCAGTCTCTTTCGAACTTGCTGCTATCTACAGCTAGTAATTATTAACTCAGAGAAAAACACCTTCACCATCTCCTGGTTTAAAAGTACAGCAGAACCTTGCTAAGTGCCTTACTAGATAGAGCAGTGATTGAATCTGTGGTGCCAGTATTTCAGGGAACTGTCAGAATCTCTTAGGATAATGTCTTCAGAAGTCCATGAACCGGGGGCAGGCGCCAGCTTATAAGAATAAAATTTATGTTTTGTCTTAGTGAGAATTCAGCTTTCTTACTTGACAGGAAAGCAAGTATTTCACACTCATTGCAACTGAACTACGTTTGACTTTGAAAACAGTTTCCAGCACGATTCAGTGCTGAGGAAGGGCCGTGGAGATGCAGTGACAGCTTATAGAATCATAGAATCATATAATCGTTTTGGTTGGAAGAGACCCCCAAGATCACCAAGTCCAACCGTTAACCTATCACTACCAAGTCCACCACTAAATCATGTCCCTTAGCGCCACATCTACACGTCTTTTGAATGCCTCCAGGGATGGTCCAGCCCGTGTTGAGATGGGCTAACCACCCCCACTTGGAGCAGCGATCACTAGCGACCTGCACAAATTTTATCTCCAACAGCCCAGGGTTGCTATTGAGGCCTCATCTAATGACCCACTTACATTCTCTAGATGATTTCCAATGCCTGGAGCAACTTTGTTTGTACACACACACGCGCACACATATATACACACACATACATGCATATCAGGGTATATGTAAAAGTTACATTTTATATAAATATGTTTTTATTTATACATACACGCATATATAAGCATAGCTTTCCTGAGTAACCAGAGCTAATAAAAGGGGGTAGGGAGTAAGTATAAAAGAGAAAAAAATCCTTATACGACACAAAACATCTCCTGATACAATATTTCATGATTTTTCCAAGTGACTGATTTTGAGCATCCCGTGTTACTGTCCTTGATGTTCCTGTGGAGCTCTGAAACATTTGGTTAATTATTGAGCTACACCACTGGTTAGACTGGTCACATCCATAATTTTGGATAAGGTCAACTCTTTTCTCAGCGCACATGCTACTGCCATGTGCACAAACAGAGGAAAGGCAGTTGCATCTTTTAATCTGCACCTCTGAGCTCTTTGTTTTTCATTGCCATTTAATACTGAAAATGTTATCTAATCACTGAAAAATGGAATTTCAGCTTTCATTTTTTATCTTCTGATGCTTTCACATGTTCAGACAAGAAAGATTAGGGTCAAAATTATACATGGAGTATAACTATTTTTGAAGTCCTGAACTGTATTTTGAAAGTGCTGTTTGCTACTGGAGCAGTCTGCTTGTATTTTTCTTTAAGTCTCTAAGTTAATTGAAACTAATTCTTTGCATATAAAAAATTAATGTGATTGAAGTAGTATTCATGGAAACAATATCACTTTATTTGTGTTAGTTCCCTTCTGCAGTCTGCTTCAGCTATGAATCAAGACTCAGAAAATGTACGATTCCTCTTAAAAGGATCCTCTCTGGGATGAGATAAATGGGAATGAATTAACATTTCATCTGAGTAAGTGGGGAGCCGCCCCTGTGCCGGCTCCTGGTAAACCGGGATCCTGCACAACGCGCAGCTGTTCAGCCAAGGACTGTCCTGTGGTGCAGAGCCAGCAGGGGCATCTCAGTGGGCTGAGAGATAAACCAAGCTCAGGGAGGCAGAGCATGGTCCGCATCTACCAGGAGAGAGTCCGAGCTGCTCTTTCACCTCTCCAGGAGCACTGGTAGCCTCACCACTTCAGGCTGCTGCGGCCAAAATCTCTGAAGTTCAGCTACGGCACAGGATCTCTTTGTTTTCTTTTCTGTGATCTCTGTTATCTATCTGCACTGCTACATACATAATTAAATTGATCAGAGGACATATTTTAATCATTAATGCCTCCTTATAGTATGCATAAGCATCTCATTTAATACTTTCAGTTATTATATACTTTTTCATAGAATTCCCTAGTTAATGTGAGTTTTCCCTAAGAAGGGAGGTGGGATTAATCTAGAATTCTGTCTATCTTAGGTTTCTTATATAGTTTCTCACCATATTACAGAACATCTGTCATTGGTAAAAACAGTATCTAAAGACACAAAATTATTAGCTCAAAAAGGTAATTTCGTACACTCCTTAAACCCTCTAAAGCAAAGTAACAAGTGTTACAATGAAACAGATAAGGAGGTAATGCAGGACTTTAAAAGAGTTTTGATGAAACATCATATAATCACACCATCGTTAGGACGGGTAAAATTACTGGCAATCCTAGCAGAGAGGGTACCACTGAGTTCGCCCAGAGTCAAACTGGTGTCTCTCAGCTGTCTTGCCAGTTCAAGGTACAGACTCAGTGTTCACAGAAATGAACCACCGCACTCGGTACGTTGCATTTGTTTGTGTGCTAACAGCAGGCAGCGATCTTGGTCACCACACCACCCAGCTGCCTTTTGTCACTTCTCATTGTTTTATGAACAAGGCTCAAAAGGATCACGTTTAGTTCTTCGCTTCCAAGCGCTGAGTGATGCTGACACTCTTCCCTGTGGATGAATGTTAATATGAATGCTGTACTTCGAGCAGTCAAATGAAAACAAACATGTAAATGTGATGCTCTTACTGTGTTTATTCTTTTCCTATACGCTTTCTTTCATTTTTAC
This sequence comes from Phoenicopterus ruber ruber, assembly GCA_009819775.1. NCBI lineage: Eukaryota > Metazoa > Chordata > Aves > Phoenicopteriformes > Phoenicopteridae > Phoenicopterus > Phoenicopterus ruber. The sequence goes on from CM020221.1 coordinate 8,641,157, forward strand.
ATTTTATTTCTTAACATGTATAGCTCTATTGCTCCGTTATCCACTGCCTTGCGTGCTGCTTCTAAGTAGATTATTTCTTCTGCAAATGTCAGGATTAAAAACTACAATGATATTGTAAATGGAGGACAGTAGCTACACAAACAAAAAAGGTTCCGTTTCATCTTTGTTAAACATTTTAAGGATTGTAGTATTTGAAATGTTATTAAACAACAAAATTGGCAAAAACACAAATTATCCGCAGCCATCAGTTTAGCATTAGCATTCATTTAAAACAGGATCCTTTGTAACAATGTTTACGTAAAGATAAGCCATATGATGCTAAATATATTTTAATGTTTTTACTGAATTCTACTGAGATTTCACTGAATTCCAGTCAACTTTTCTCATTCTGTTAAATTTGGAGGCCATTATTAGAAACATAAGCCTGTTATTTTTTCTGTTGTGTAACTGAACATCACTTGATTAAAAAAAAAATCCCAAACATATTAGATAAATTTCCATAACAGTGTCACTAGTCGGCGGCTATTTTTTGAGGTCTGAGATTATTAGTCAACCTTGCAATTTTAAAATACAGTAAAAAATGTTTATCTGGCCTCGTTTAGAATAATTTTTAATTATACAAAAGGAAATAACTTCCATACCCGTAAATCAAGCTGAAATAAGAGTTTTTATTTATATTTCAGAATCCTCAAAAATCCCACTGACTTAACGGCAATGTTAGGCATTTGTATTCCTTTGGGCATTTAGCCTATGTGAGTACAAATTAAGTTGCAATGAAAAATAAAGAAGAAACTGTATTAGACTTAAGTGAAATATATTATACACGAATGCATTTTAACAGTTAGGTACTGAGGAGCACATGTTTAAAAAGAAATGAAAGCGCATTTGGATTTCAGAAATGTGCAGTATGATTTTAATTGCTGTCTAGAAATGCTTTTCTGTGTTTGTGAAGGTGATACGTACTGTAGGAATATGGCCACTGAAGAGGTGCAGAAAAACATTGTCAGTATTTTACGAAGTAGCTTTAACTAGACTGCTTAAATAGTTTAACTAGTCTGTTTAAATAATTTAGACCTAAGTAGGTCTAAATAATTTAGACCGATGTAGTGTTTTGAAGCATCACGGGTGGTCAGCCCTTAGAAGAAAGGGCAACAGCAGCAGCAAGGTGTAAAGATCGCCCGAGGCAGGTTTTAATGGCAGATTTTACTGAACTGGTCCAGGCTGCTTCCACCACAGCGCTGCCAGAGTAAAGAAAGGGTAACACCAAGCACGTGATCATCATCTAGGTGAGTTTAACTCACATTTGGTACACCTGCCTTGAGAGAGAGGGACTGAGAGGAAAGCTTTCTGCCCACTTGTTCATTCACATAAGAAATACTAAAAATAAGAGAGTAGTTCAGGCCTGTGTAAGTTCACTGTTTTTCACAGCGTTGAACAGACAGCGGAATGTGTTCTGAGCATCTCTGAACGTCAGCAGGGCTGGCCGCAGAGCAACACGTTATGGAGTCTTAAAAACACATATCCTGGACTGATATTTAAGTGTTCTTTAAGCAATGTTCAGAGGAAGAGTTTTACTTAAACAAGATCAAAAAAACCTCTTCTGCAAGGAGAAGAGTAAGGAGGGTCAGTTCATCATTCACTTGCTAAAACCATAAATATAGCAACATTGTCTTTGCAAATCCAAGGCAGACATCTGAGGCAATTATTTAAATAACAAAGCAGCTGCCAAATGGTAACGAACAGTTCTTCTTTTAAATATTATTCTCTTCAAATACTATCTAAATATTATTTAGAAAGTGGTAGATATCACTAATGCCTGAAAAGACATCAAATGCTCAAGTACTTAATTTGGATTCTTTTCCAAGTAATTGAGAAAAATACAGGACTTAGTCTTAAATGTGACTAGGTTATCCTGTATTTCAGCAGAATGAGTTTGAGCTCGTCTCTGTCTTTTCCCGTATGTACACAAAAGAAGACGCAGCGATGACGAACCATTGTAAAGACCTCAGCTTGCACCACGCAGAATTTCCTATTAATTATTTTATTCCTATACCATTATTTATTGCAGAATGGTACCAAGTGTAGTTACGTGTGGACACCATGCATGGAAATAATAAATATACACACATATGAGCACAGTCATGTAAGTATTTTTGTACGTGACATTAGCCCATTGTTTTCCTTCTTTGTGTTCTCAGCAAACAAGTTCATCAACCTGTAATACTCGTTTTAGTACACATTTTTAAAGTAGTACAAAAATGAAGTTACTTGTATAGTTTAAAAAGTACAAGAATTTGAAAATTAAATAGGTCATTCTGGAGACAGTGAATCTCTAGTGTCAAATTAAAACTTGGAAAATGTAAAGGATGTATTCCTTAATGAAAGAACTATTTGCAGAGACACAGATTAAGAAAACAGATGACAGTTCACCTTTTGATGCCTTTCAATGAATAAATTTTACAGAACAAGACATTTTGAAATGAAGAATTTCAACCCCTAACCATCCAACTGCATGCACTCTGCCCTGTATTTCATCAAAAGTCCAGCTAGACCCCAAGAAGCATACACTCTCTAATTCTAACCTCTGCTTTCCTGTTTTTGAATGTTTGTGAGATACTGAGAGTCCATACTACAGTTTTTTGTAAAAGTAAAATGCCCGCAATGAATAAATTATTACTTATATGTGGAAAAAAATGGTGGCACCTAGCTGCTTAGCCCTTTGGAACTAGACACAATGCAAACAGATAAAATACGGTTCGTGTATCAGATAATATAAAATCAGAGTATAAGTAGAAAGTATTTGAATACAGGACCAGAACGTGGATGCACAAGGTAAAAATGAAATTATTGTGAACAGATTAGTTAGCAGCAGTCACAGCGTATGAGCTACCTAAGAAGGATTTTTTTTGTTGACTTCATGGCAAAAATGATTTTGATGAAGTTATGTGAGGAAGGAGACTGTCCTTGCTTTGAGGATGGCTTTAACACAAGCAGACTAACTCAGCTTCGTTATAATGCAGGGGATGGGAAATATCAAGTTCAGATTTTGTAAAGAGTGTAGAACTCTGCTACACGGACACATTTGAACAGTCCTTCTTTCATTTTCCACTACGGTTAGGGAAACACATGCACTTCCAGTTTGCAGAAATACATGCAATGGAAACCAATCCAAAGTTAAGAGAATGAACAGGGTTTCCCCTCAAGTCCGTCTATGATACAGGTACTGACTGAAAAATAGTCTTATTTACAATAATCAACAAGGTTCCTACTGCATGGCCGGTTGTTTACACCTATCTCATTCTCATTAACTATCAGCAAGTCAGTTGAAACTAAGAAAGCCAGCAAGGTTACGGCTGAATACTCCCAAAATACCCGTTCAACTATTACCAGGAAAACTAGGCCTCCCTAACACTCCTGGCACTGAAGCTGCCCATACTTCGGCAAATGGGTGGGAAAGCGTGTCTGTGGCTCATGAAGTCCCTGGCCTGCAAACTGCTGGAGGCTGGGAGGGTATTTGTGTGAGTAACACTATCTGCGCATCCGGCTCTTACACTCTCCTCTGGTGGTCGGTGTCATCCATCGCTGTGTTGCTGGTTTTTGGAGGCAGCACAATGCCAGGTCAATGAGTGAAGGGGATAAAACAAGCTTCTAGTCCATCTCCCAGTGTAATATAAAGTCCATTTAAATCAGTTTAGTATGAAATCAATGGAATGTAAAGTCCTCGAGCTGAAGACATATCAAATATTAAACTAATAAGAAAAGATACTGCACTTGATCACAGCTAGATCTTAGTCTGTCATCTGTCAGCAGGATGGTTAAGACTATCTTCTGAGTTAAGTAGTCAGAAGCCGGAGTTGTGTAAGTAATGCCTCCCTTTTTTGAAGTTATTTTTCAAAAACTATGAATTCTGCTTAAAGACTGGATCTTAAAACTTGAGGCTATATAAGCATTGTGGAAATCTGTTAAATGTCTAAACAGATAATGGAGGCTCTCAGATCTGTCCTAAAATAACTCGAGGTTGTTTTCTTCTTTTATACAAGTAGGTTTTTTTTAGAGTTTGGTTTCATAATAACTTTCAGATAATAAACGTATGAGCTGGAGTTGAAAAAGGTGGTTATACCACCACTTCCAGGTCAGTACACATAGCTTATGTGCCTCCTTTGTGTGGCACAAGTGTTCCCAGTCCTCTGATCTAGCTGAAAAGCATGATGACAGGGAATGATTCATTCCTTGACCTCCTTCACTGTGCATTTCAGTACCTGCCTAAGAGATGCACCACGGAAGCTCCACAATTGCTCTGTGAGCTGATGCTTAAAGCACTGGGGTTTAAGAAATACCTGCCAGTGCCTGCAGAAAGGCAGCAGGAAATTTAAGACTCTCCCAGCGAGTCTGTAATATCATTTCACCCTCCCAGCGAGCCTGTAATATAATTTCTTTCACTTTTGGGAAGGAAATGGAGAAGAAAGTTAGTTGGAGGAAACTTCAGTGGGAACAGTGAAGTTGTTCTGATGAACAAAGTAGGGAAAAATCAAATCTGAGTTAATGCAGTTGATGTTTACACTAATGCTCAGAAGCTGAGAATGACTGAAGGAAAGGATGGTGGTGTGGTTAAAGCAATGACGCCTGACTCAGGAAATCTGAGTTCATTTCCTGGCTTTGCTATCTCTTTAGCTTTGCTCAAGAGATTTAATCTCTCTGCTTGCCTTTTTTTTTTTTTTTTTTCCCCTTCCTGTACCACAGGGGAGTCATTATGCTTCAGATTGTTCTAAGAATAAATGCATTAATGTGGCTGGTACATTTAAGTTCAGGCAAAAAGATATACAAAAGCTTCAGTTCTTGCTCCTTATTTTTTAACAAAGGCCTTTCTGCTATCTATGGGGCAAATATACCGGAGTCTTCACAGCCTGTGTCTAGAAAGGTGAGGAGGCACTTGCAGTGCCTGGGCTGACATCTGTAAGCAGGTCTTACACCCTGGCAGCGCGCCCAACTTCTAGTCAAGAGGCTGCGGCAAATTATGCTTATCAATTACAGGGTGGTTTTTTTTTTCCCTACATGAACATAGCTTGATGCTACTGCATGGCTTTCTTCCTCTGGGAGGCCTGGTGAAGCTGGCAGGCAAAAATTTAGAAATATTGGCAGTCAAAACTTTTGAGAAAAATGAAACTTTGAAAATCTGAAGTTGAAGCACAGCAATACAGATGCTGAAATACTCAAACACATACATGAAGGTCCCAAACCACGGGAGATGCAGAAACACAAGCCCCAGACAAGCGCGCAGGCGGCTAGGAAAAGCACTGGGGTATAAATACTGAGTCAGCGCAATGATCCTGAACCATCTCATGTAACCACAGGCAAATAACTTCCTGCACCTTGCAGAAGTTTTTGGTATTCTGTCAGTGCCTTCTGAATCCTGGCATAGACAGACAATTTGAGGAAATAAAACTCCTCAGTGCTTCCACGAGCACCAGCGTGGAGGAAGCCTGGTCTCCGGTGGATTTGCATCTCACTGTTGACTGCAAGAGCCCTTCCCACCTTTTCACGTAGCTGGGACATTTGTGAGGCCTCTTTCCCCTGTGAGTACTCTGGGAGCCCCAGAGCCAGGACACTCGCAGGCCTATTTCCCCAACACTTTTAACAACTAGATTTTTATTTGATTCAGTCAACGGGCTTGCTAATTGTGAGGGCAGACTGGAAGATGTGGCCAGCGGGCCCGCAGGCCTCACGGCCTTGAGAGCCCGGTGTGACACAGTGCCAAGGCAGCCCTGCAGCAGCCAGGCCGGCGGGCACGGCTGAGGCGCCATGTCGTTAGGGGAGCAGAGCGCCGGCCTGTGCCGCCTCGCTGGCGGGGAGCGGGCGAAGGGCAGGCGGGGCTGTGGCGGCTCGCGTGGGCAGCCCAGGGCCCGGCCGGCAGGACGCGGCGTGCTGGCGCAGGGGTAAGTCGGCCGGGCAGCCGCCATGAGCGCCGCCGCCCTCGCCCGCCCCTCCACAACCCGCCGCCGCGCGAGCAGAGCCGTTGAAAAGACAACGCGCGCGCACGGGACCTAACGGGCGACAGGTGGGGCGGGGCGCAACGGCCAGGCGCGCGCTGGCCGCGCTGACGTCAGGGTGAGCCGAGGGGCGCGGAGGGGCGTGGGGAGGCGGCCGGCGCCGTTCCCGGGGCATGCGCGGCGGGGCTGCGCGCGCCGGCCCTCCCACCGCGGGCTGGGCGGGGCTGGGCGGGGCAGCGCGGCTGGCGGCCGGTACCTGAGGGCGCAGCGCGCCGCGGCCCTGCCCGAGGAGGGGACAGCGCCGGCCCGCGCCCGGCCCGGCGGTGAGTGCGGCGGCGGCGGGGGGGGGGATGCCGCACCGCCAGCCCCTCGCGCTCTCCCCCCTCCCTCTCGCGGTGGGCCGCGCTACCGGGGGTCTCCTTGCCGGCGGCGAGGGGGGAGCGGCCGTTGCCCTCTCCCTGCGGTGCCGCCGCCCTCCCGCCGGTGCTGGGGTCGCCGCCTCGGCCGGGGGATGCTGCGGCATCGCCGGCCGCGCAGGCCGCGGGATGTGTGGCGGTGCCCGCGGGAGGCTGGGGAAGGGAGGCGGAGGGCCGGGCGGGTGGGGCAGCCTCCTGCATGTCCTGCCCGGCGCAGCCTTCACCTTTGGGGCGGCCTGAATGTCAGCTGAGGCTCCCGCAGTGCCGCTGGCTGCAAGCCGTGCCACAGGTGTGGCCACCCTCCGCTGGCAGGGCGCTTGCAGCGGTGCCAGCTTGGCTGGCGGCGCCCGGGGCTTGCGCTCCGCTTAGTCAGCTGCGCTGCTCCGGGAGGTTGGAGGCAATCTGGCGTGGCAGGCCTGTCGCTGTGTGCCTCCGTCCGTTCCTGCTCTGCAGTGGTTTACGCGTCTTTTAATTCTCGGTTTGTTGAGGCGTGCCTGCAGGTATATTAGGAAACGGGTCTGAAGGCCCTGGTCGCAAAGATCTCTTTGTAGCCCCAAAAAGGGGAAGAAGCAAAAGTACCCAGTATGTGGTTGTTCAAAGGCAACAGTTTAAAAAAATATTATGGTGGACTATCTACTTAGCTGTAGTCTTATAACAACAAGGGAATGTTGTGTACGCTATGATGATTTCACTTTAATGACACTAAGACTTTGCTTTCATCATCCAGAGCCTGCTGTAACATCGTGTTCTGTCAAACGTACTTTGACACACAATGAAACGTAGGCAACTTCAGCCTTTAACTTTGAGTTGGAGGAAGTCGAGCTGTTTACCTTCAGTTAAAGAAAGCAAAAGTGAATGGGAACTTTGTGCTGTAGCAGAGCATTAGTGTCCAGGCCAAACAACAAATTAAGGTAAGGACTGTAGATCTGGTACTCCATCTGGTGCATCATCTAAAGATGTTTTCCAGTTTTCAGGGGAATTGGTTCAACTTGTAGGATTGGTGCTTCATATTTGTAGCAGGTTTGTCCTGGTGTTTGTGGGCTTTGAGCCTCGATTTGATGCAGAGTAGAATTTTTCATTACGAAGGTATTAAAAGCGAAATGAAGTTGGATCTAAGGTCTCATTTTGTTATGTTCTTATAACTGAGAACCACTTCAAGTATTCCCTGAAACTTAAAAAATAACTCCTCTGGAGTAGTCACAAATACAAAACTCTTCATCATATTCGTATGAGGCAGTAAATATTTACCTTTTTTGGTGATACTGAATAAAACTTGGCAGATATTTTCTCATGTATGTAATGATCACATATCTCTGAATTCTGTGGGCCCATTTTGAATTTAATGCCTCCAAGCTGAAGAGGTGAATGTCTAACAAATGGAATATTAGTAATAACCAGCTACCTAAATGTTAACATCTAGGTAACATCTAAGTCGAAGTTTAATCTTTGCTCACAGTTAGTACTTTTCATTATAGAAATCTCAATGTTTGGGCTCCAAAAACTGCTGAGTATTGTCTTATAATTGTAAAGCTATTTAAACAGTAGAAATGTTTCAGGCTTAGAAGATTAGTATATTGGATATTTTTGACCACTATAGCACCTTGTGTTTTTGAACTGAAGTAGTAACATATATGAATGTAGAAAAAATGAATAGTAATGGTTTCGGTCAACATAATTATCTCATTTAATGTCTTGTTATACTAATGAGTAATCCAGTTTAAAGGAACTGTTCATGTAAAAGCTTCCTGGAGTAAAACCTATTACTTTTGGACCTGATCATCCTTTAAGAGGGATTGCTTATTTGGAATAAACCAGTTACAAAGAAGCGTTGGCACCGGCTCTCTAGATAAAAAGCCATTAGGCTTCAGATGAACGTTGCTTGCCTGAAACTGTCAGAAAGCGCAGATCTGTGAAAATGGAAGAGAGATGAAGGAAGAAAAGGTAGCCAGTTGCGGCAGTGGTTGTGGTGTTCTCTTTTAGCCACTATTTGGAAGTGTAAACAGCAGCACCATCTTCTTAATTAGAAGCTTTCAGGGAGGGTTAAATTCCTTGCCAACAGGGATACTAAGAAGATCAAAATACTAATGGTGCTTTTGATAATTAGGTTTAAAATCCTGTATTGTGTTTCAATTGGAGCAATAAAAAAAGCTTATGTAAATCTCTGGGTACCTGAACACATGTATGTTACAATAAAATCCCAACAGCATTAAAATAATTATTCCAAAGATGAAGTTTAGCTAGCCAGTGTAGGTCTTTGCATTTCTTCGTACCTCTGGGACACATACTCCAGGTCACTATTAAACTTTTATCAAATAGGTGCATTTTGGAAGACATTCTGAGAATATTGTTTCCTCCTTGATCGAAAGTAGCTTGATTTGCAGAGATCTGGACTTTGCTTGCTAGCTGTTCTCTATCTATTCTAAAGGGAGGATTCAGGTGGAGCAGTTCTGCTGATAATATCCTGTAGTAAGTGAAGCAAGAAAGTCTTTTCAGGGTGGGGAATGCTTATCCCTGGTCACATGGGGAACTGGTGTCACGCGTTGTCAGTAAAATGCCTTTTTGCTACAGATTGTTGGGATTTTCATGAGCACTTAGTCCGTGATGATTGAGGTAGTCTTCTGCAGAGTGCGTTTTAATGGCTTTGATTGAAGCAGCAGTATGGTTAATGTTGGCAAGGTTCTCACTGCAAGCAGGCTTGGCTTCTTAGCCAGAGGAAAGTAGCTGATAAGGTTTTACTTTTATGTGGTGGTTGAACAAGTTATAGATCTGGAATAACCCTTAAATTGCAAATAATTTCTGAATTTATTCCCTGAAGCAAAAGAACTCCTATGCTTTTAGCCTAATTAGCCCAGATGGCTTGTGACACACAGTGAACAAGTTAAGTGGTGTGTCATGGGAGAACTGAATATCCTGGGTTCTCTTGACTCAATAATATCATGTGTACTTTGAGCTGGAGGTTCAACAGTCTCTTCTAGATAGATACAGAGATTCTCACTACAACGTGAATTTATATGTTTTTTCAACTCATGTTCTTTTTGTGAATCATATTAAAGATAGGTTTTACTTAAATGCATTTTTTCTGGTCTTATATGATGGAATTATTACGCAGACTTGTCGATCGGTATTTTTGATGATTTGGGAGAAGGTATGGCTTTTAAGTAACCTTCATCTTGGTAAGGCAAACTCGCATAGGTGCAAACTTGGTAAGGCCAAAGCTACTGCTGTTAGTGGCAGGAGACTTGAGGAAAGCAGCAGAATCTTTCATCCTGCATAGCCTCATCCATCAGTAAACAGAGTTAAAAAACCAAACAAACAAAACCCCCAAATCCCCCACCAAAAATGGACACACAAAAATCCCCCAAACCTCATCCCTTTCTTTGTAAATCTTTCAGTCATGAAAGCTCTCTGAAATGGTAGTTTATAAAAATAACACTTTACCATGAATAATTTTGAGATCTTGATTAAACAAAACAAATTGTATGTATCAGCTTCCTTTAAATTCAAGTAAAATGTGAGCATAGATGACTGTGTAATTCTGTAAACTAATGTGGGAGAAACTGATCCTGTGGACAAACTGTCACTAGTAACTGAAGTTATACATGTCAGTTTCTTTGAGAATCTTTTTTTTTAATTGCAAATGTATGAGGATATATAAAACAAGTATTTTGTTTTCTACATTGTAGAAAACTGACCTTGACAGGTACATTCAGATATAACTGTTTGTGTTCATGTATCAGAAAATCAGTAAGAAAATAGAAAACATGCTTTAAAATACTTGCAGAAGGCTGCCTGTCTGTGGTAAAAAACACGTTGATATTTGTTATGCTGTGACAAACTTGCAAAGTTGTTTGGTACTGGATATTTTTAGAGACTTTGTTTTTGAGATTGGGAACTGGTTTATAGCAATCAAAGTACAGCAGAAGCTGTAGATGTCCAGCACTAATGAAATGCAATTCAATAGCAAGAAAGTGGTACTTTGAAGATGTGGTTCAAAAATAAGCAAGTTTCATCTGAAAGCTGTAATATACCAGTATATGACTGCAGTATTTTTGGTTAAGGGTGGATGTCGAAGAGAAGTTAAACTTCACTTCAAAGAATTCAAGTAATCCAGTATCTTCTTGAAAGCACATAGATATGAAACAAACTGATTGATATAACTGATATGTTTGGTAGCCAGGAGAGCAGAAATCAGTGGCCAGTTCTTGCAATGTAGGGAGTTTATGGGTAGTTTTCCTCAGGAAGCTGTGCAAGGCAATGAAATAACCTTTAAAGGAATTATTAGTAGGGCTCTGGAACTCCTTGCTTAAGACAGTTGTGGATGGAAAATATTTGGGGGTTCAAGGACAGGTTGGACAAGATTGTGGATGGTTCCTAAACAAAATACATCAAATTTGAGAAATCCTATGAATTTAAAGTAGTTGAAGGTGGAGGAAGTCACATTCTATGCTTGCCCTGTTTGTCCTCTTCCCGGTGCATTGTTTTAAAGCTACCGCAAGAGACAACGTGACTTTTTATTCATTGCCTTTAAAATAAGATTGACTGCTGGAACTGTATGACTGAGCTGGAGAATTGAATCTGGACATTGAATTGCCATAATCCAAACCTAGAGAAATATTATGATTTATATAATATTTCAAGCTTATTCAGGGTTCACTTGCTCTCTTTCATGAGAGAAGTTTTAAAGATTTTCTTTGTCAGTCCTTTTTCTAGTGTGTGTGTGGTGTTTTTTTTTTTTTAATCCAGCAGTGGCTGACTTAACAATATGATTTTTTAAAAATCTGTAGCAATGGTTTGACATGTTCTTGTCTCAAGGTCGTGATCTTCTGGAAGAAACTAAATGATGTTGAAATAGCCTTGGCAATATGTAGAAAAGAAATTCCCAGAACTATTTTCTTCTATCTTCCTTCTGCTTCATCTTGCTCAATTATCACCTGTGAACCTTTTCAGGCTTACTGAAGATATCTCGGTTATCAGTGAGTCTATGAATTACATGCAGTCTCCTTCAATTATCTCTGCTTGTCATTCAGCTTAACCTATAACTAGAATTCTTGCTCAGGCAGCAGTAGAAAGAGTGAGCATGTGTGGCTGGAGGGAAGAAAAAAAATGATCTTACGTATTGGTGGTAAGCACAGCCTTGTTGCAGACTTAAACTAATGGGAATTGTTAATCTTAAGATACCTAAATAGATAAACTGTTCAGTAGTGGTTCAGATGGGTAGTATTGTTTCTGTCGTTAGTCATTATATAATCAGTACGAAATATATTGAACAATATCTGTTTGTACCACCATAAGAGGATTTTAGCTCAAGACAGCTCAATGTTCCTACACGGAGAAGATGCATCAGATGAATAAACAAACTAGAGGAGTAGGATGGACAAGGTGGCAGTCTAAAAAGGGCTATTTCCATTTATAATCAGTTGTAGTCAAAGTTTCACTTGGCTTCCAGCCTGCCTGTTCTTATCAGCAAGAAAATCCTGCTCTGGGTAGCATGCATTACTAAATAAGTAGCAGAAAACGGTAACTGAAAGCCGACTCTTTAGTTTGTTACCGAATCAATGGTGAAGTAAGTCTTTCCTAGTAGAGTTAGAGACGGGAGTGGTATGTTTGAATCATTTGGTGACAGTAGATGGTTCTGAGGGAAAAGGGAGGCTCCTCTATTTTTAAGTGAAATATTTGCCAGACAACAGCAGGTAATTCCTACTTGTTTGCAGAATGACGTTGCTTTTATGTCTGAACTGGGAGACAGATTAATCTGTCTTGTAAGAATAAATTCAGAAGGATTGAAATTACCAACACAAAATGCTGTTGCTAAAGGAATAATACCATAAGCAAAAGCAGTGGCCTGTTTCTGCTATCAGTTGCTTTGATGCTGACACAATCACAAAATTTTGGAAAGGAGAGATTGAATTCCACCATTTCACTTCTAGAAAGCTTGGATTCTAGACTGTGATTGATGTTGAGGATTATTCAGTCAATCTTAACTACAGCAAAAAATTTAATTTGCCTTTATGGTATAAACAGTGATGTCAGCTTTAAAACTTTTCTGAAAGACAGCTATCTACATCAAATGGGAAAGATCAGAGTCTTTCGAATATGTACGTACACGCATGCGTACAGGTACACAATTATGGGTGATCTTCCAGGATAGAAATCTTGCCAAATACAACCAAGTGTTAAGTCAGCATAGGAGAGTAACCTTAGATATAGATGTGCTTTATAGTCGCAGTACTTTTGTGTGTGTGTGCGGAATAATGCTTGAGTAATACAATAGTTTAGTTCTTTTCTTCCCTGTAGCCGTACAACTTTGTCTTTAGGTTGCAGAGCATTAGATCTGTAAGGCAGACAGATAGTGTATGTCTCTTCTTAGTTTGGTTTTCCCCTTTCTGTTTATTATCCTTGCAAATTTGGTAACAATTTAAACTGAATAATGTCGTCAAAGAATTGAAGCAAATAAAGGCTCCTTGTATCTCTTCAGCAACAAAGATTTTGAGAACAATACATCTTTTGCAGTTTAAAAGCTGTTAAGCTACCCTACTGAAGAAGCTTGGTCTACGTGACTTGCTCGCTAAGGTTGAATCTGTTGAATTGGTTCTGTTCACAGAAGCCTGTTCCTTGCGTAACATAACAAATGAAGTAATCCACATAATTTAATTCCTTCTAGCAGAAGTGTTTCTGCATTGGAGCTAGGTATATCAGTCATGATTATGTCAATTGTTTCTGTTTCTGATTTATTACAGCGTCTCCCATCTGCTCTCTTTGAAAGCTGTTCTTGGGGTCAGCACACTTAATATAGTGTTTTTCTCAGCTGCTTACTATGTTCTGGATCTTGCGTTTTGAAGAGTTGGTTATGCAGGAAGTGCATGGTGTTTATATCTGCAGGTACAGAATTGACATCGCTAGTTCAGATTTAACAAGGTACGACTCTGCTACGTTTGGATGAGCGAGTGGAAGAATGCACAAAAGCAAACTTGAAGGAAAACCCAATGTCTGTCAGTGTCTGAGCCACCTTTAGTTCTTACTAAAGGCATTTTCCAGAATTTTGTCAAAGTCAGAATAGACGTATGTTTTATCTCTGCTGTGGCAAGAAGAGTAGATGTTTTGAAGAAGGGAATTGATGACTTCCTTCAAGAGGATGCATCAGATGATGGGCAGCTTCAGAATGGAGTTGTGCCTCTGCAATGCTTTATTCTACTTGCTAGCTGACCTCTGTCCTTGAGAACAGTTAGGCTGTCAGCACTAATGCACAAAAGAGTTAAGTGTTGTTGCATTTCATGTCTCATTAATGAATGAACTATAATAACCTGTATTAACATTTAAGAGGAATGTGAAAGTGCACTGTTTCGAGTCTGTTCCTTTTTGCAGGCCCTGATATTCTCTTTTATTGGGAGTAGCATATTCCTACCCCCAAGTATCATCTTCCATCTTCTTTTCTTTGTCCTGAAGCTGCTCCCTTGCTGCAGCAGGCTAAGCATCTGGACCTTGACTGTCTTCTGCCTTTTTAGTCATGTAAAAATGCCAAAAATCAGGGCAAATTTACCTATTTGAGAAACCTTAGGAAAGGTCTTACTTGTAGTTAAAATTTGCATGACCTTTTTTCAATAAAATCTTAAGGGTTTTATGATAACTCAAATTCTGTTTTGTTTCAACCTTTTGGTAAGGTTTGATGTGAAAATTTGGGGTTTAAAATGTATAGTCTCTATTTTACTAATATGCAAAGTACAAGTGGACAAACTATTACAAAGCATACATTTCTGGGCAGAGAGCACTTAGCCCTTTTTTTCTTCTTTGAGGTACCTGATACTCAATGTCAATAGCATTAATGGCAGAGTGAATTGAGAGTGTGGCCCTAAGGGATGTGAGTAGAGTTTTTGATTCTGGAAGTATTATGGTAGCTTTCTTCTACAAAATAGAGCTGCATTTCCCTATTTCCTTTTCTCCAGTAAGTGCTTGTGTCCTTTAGCCTTACAAAGCATCAAGAAACCATATTCTGATGAGTTACAACAATGCTTTTAAAGATTGCAAGGAATGTCATATCTTTTTGCTGTATTGACTAAAGATACTGTTCAATGTTAAAAATAGAGAATCATCTTCATGATGCCTTTCTTGTTTTCTCTTCCTTTTATCTTTATTCGTTATCATGCTCTGCTTATATTCCTTGACCTAGTGCATTCTGACTGACAGTAAATAAAATTCAGCACAACAGCAGCTTGGATAACTGGTTTGCTTGGTGTTTGATAGATGAAACTTTAGAATTGGGTAGAACATCAGCACACCCAAGTGTGAGGAAGGAAGAATAGAAAAGGACTTAGATATAAGCTCTCTCAGATCTGGGAACAGAATCTCACAACTTCTAACACAGAAGAACAAAATCATTTCAGAGAAACAGAACAATAAGCATTAAGTGCCTTGGAATGTCTTACTATACTTTATGACTATCGTACCTTCAAAAGGCAGACTGTCAAGGATGCTAGTATTAATCACTATGCAGTTTGGACATAGGAAAGGGAGAGACGTTAAAATTCATGGATGCCTTCATGAAGCATTGGGAATTGATTCAAGAGCAGAGGTGTTTTGGAGACATTGAAGATGGGAGAAGGAAGGAAGGCTTGGAGGATTTTACTGCAGAGCTGATAAATCTTACTGGATCTTGGACTTGAGTGAAGGTGGCTTTTTGACTGAACTGGAGCCAGTCTGTGCAGGGTAAATAACACAGAAGAATATGCAACAGTTGTAAATACTCAGAAGTTTAATCTCAGAGCCATCAGAATTTCTAGTTGTATTCTGATTCAATTTAATTCATACAACATGCACAATTTCCTCAGGAGTCGTCATCTTTAATTCCTCAGGGCTTGTCCTGCTCAGAGCAGGTGGTTGCTGGCTAGATCTCCTGCCAGTTTCTTTGAGTCTGTTAAGCTCCGCATGGTCCTCTTAAAGCTGAAAATTGACTTGCAACCATGCTACCCATCTTGCGGTGTTCCCAAGTACTTGCTAAAGAAGCCTTTTGCTGCGTCTGTTGCAGGGGCCTCCCTGATTTTTCCCTTCTGTCATTCAATACCTTGCTATGCTGGTGGAAATAAGATATTTTCACATAACTACCCTAATGTATTTTTAATTACATTTTTAAGAAAAATAGTTCTTGAGTTATGCTTCAGTTTCGCCATGGATCAGTGGTGAAAAGATCTGCATTCTGTGTTCTGAATAGAAAAATAAATAAATAAATGGAAGTTGTGGTGTTGAAACCCAGAGGTGTACAGAGGTGGCTTTTATAAGCCACACCCAGTGGACAGAGGTGAAATACACGTGCACTTAAATTCACAAAGGCCATGTGGTATATCTAGATTCAGCAGATGTTAATTAGAAGTAAACTACAATCTTGGTTTAAATTGGCGAGTTTGTATCTTTTTTTGCGTGTGGAGGGCATCTTAGTTACCATGAAAACAGTGGGAAGTTAGGAGCAGCTCTCTTGAAGCATGTCCAGAGCACCTTGAAGAGCTGGTCTTGTGTCTCAGATTTCAGCAGGGCTCTCCTGTTAGAAGTGTGGTGCAGAGAAAAGGATATAATTGTTACTTAAGGTAGTAGATTGTGCCTGCCTTAAGCCATCTGCTTGTTGCCTGCCATTTGCTCTTCAGTTCCCAGGGGTAGGCTTCGCTCATTTTCTGCTCTGCTTGGGCAGTAGTTAACAGTTCTTTCCTCTGCCCTAATGTAATGCTGTGGCCAAGTTGCCTTTTCACTAGAGGAGATAATTTGTTACCTTTGGGGGAAGGTTCTCACCTTCCTGTCCATGCTGTTTGTATACTAGAAATGTGCTTTTGTTCTCTAGGAAAAAGAATGAAGGTTCCTGGAAATTCTAGCACTGTAGAGTTAGCAAGATAAATATGCATAAATATTGGTAAACTGCTGCTTCAGATCACCTGTCGCTGAGCCAAACAAGTAGAATTAGATAGTATCTTAATTCTTAGGCCTTCTGCAGAAGGCAAATAATAGGAGTATAAGGTCTGGCTTGGCAAACGTGGTCATTAAACTTCATTCGCTTCAGTAACATCCAGCACGTGATGGCAGAAATATGAGTAATTCATTTATTCAGAGCTTCATAGCAGTTGTTCTGTCAGTCTGCCCATACCAAATACCAAAAAAATTGACTAATAATTGGTGTTTGCTGAAATATGGACACTGATGGACATAATGTTTCTGGGTAGGTAAGGAAGCTTGTGTACTGCTGTAGCTGCCAGCTTCTTACAGACCTACAAGAAAGTACCATTTTTGTTATCCAGAAGCAGCAAAGAGATGTTGACTGTCTTGGTTTTCCAGCACAATCCTGTTACACAAACTTATGTTTGTCGCTGCCTCAAGAGAAAAATTCTTCGCACTGGGAAGGAAGTTGCTCTAAGAAAAGCATCTTAAGTTAGCTACTCACTATTTCTGTTTAGGTGGTCTTGAAATTGAGAAGAAGAATGAAACATACATCTGAATCTGTTGGCATAGCAATAGTTCTGCAGAATTGCTTGTCTGTCACCAGTCTGTCAGATATGTTTCATCTGGCGGCTGTTTATTCCACACTGATATGACAATAGGAGGGGAATTTGGTCCCACTCATACTAATCTGTTTGGAACAGATTTTAAATGCTGTTAGCTCTCCGATGGCATGGATCATAGGGATCGCAATATTTCAAGGTGCCCAAACATTGAAATGTATGAACCTTAAGCTGTCTTGTGCTGTAATAATTGTTCCACAACATGTAGGGTGGAGTCTCAGATGCAAAACCAAACTTTGCTGAGAAGCTAGTAAGTAGGAAACTGCCTTGCTGGTGTTGTTGAAGCAGACTGTGAATCAAGTAAAAGTGAATGTTGTTTGCTAGTTGAAACTAACATGGGAGGATCTTGTTGAGGTGTAAATAATCCTATACGGAAAACACAAAGGAGAGTGAGAATGAATATCCTTTTGCTTATCACCAGGATCTTGAATATCCTTGAAGGTAAGGATGTAGCAGCTTTTCAGTTAATTCAGCTTATACTTCAGAGAGGGTCTGTAAGTTTTAATGCCTTTTCCCTGGATCATTATGTAAGACTAGGCTCTTTATAATTAGTTTAATTCCCGATTAGGCTTGTGTGCACTAGATAATGTATTGCCCAAGGCAAAGCATATAAGACTTGTTTGCCCAAATGTCTGTTTTAAAAAAGCCATAGATTGCTGAAGTCTAAAAATACTTTGAATTTCTTTATAATACAGCAGAATACAACTCAAATTGTATTGAACCTGAGTTTCATCAGATGCAGAAATCATACTATAACTTGCAAGTACTGTGCTTCTTGATAAGGGAATCTCATTGTTAGAGTAGTGTAATTTCTAGTAGTAAATACGTGTCAAGATTGAGGATGCTTAAGAGAACTTAATAAGAAAATTTCCCATTTTCTGGGAAAAGTAACATCTGCCAGACAGGATACTGTTAAGTTTTGGGTTTTTTGATGGCATTGTATTTCAGTGAAACCAATGCAACCTAGAATTGAAAAAGTGACATAGTAGTTACAGTTATGTAGCTAATAAAACAGACAAGTATTGCTTGTCTTTTAATTTAATTATCTGAAGTGTTTCAAGCAATCAGTACAGTTTTCTTGAAGATAATATTTTGTCTTTCCCTAATTAAGGATAACCGAGCAAGCACCCTTCCTAGAGAACTGAAAGGTCTTCTTTTCAAGCTTAATTTGCAGCACTTGGTGGAGGATTAAAGTAATCTAATTAAATGGCCTCATTTAAATTTTGCAGTCACCTAAGAGATGGTAGACAGATGTGAAAAGGGAATTGTCCATAAAGCATGAAAGTTAAATTAGCAGTTTTCTAATTTAACTTTTTTAATTTGGAAGATTTCTTTGAGACTTGAGCCTTTTTGTTAGAGTTGGGATATCTTTTGATGGATCTGCAGCATGATGCTTGCTGTGAATGAATTCAACATGATGTTAAAGGCCATTTTTTATGCATGGAGATTTTTTAAAAAAAGGCGTACTTTATTGCCTTTACTGTGTATATTTGACATAAAGTAAATATCTTTGATGTTGACATTTGATATTAAAGCATAATGATTTTTTCATTTGCAAGGTAGACAGGTACACTGTAGGCAAGTTTCTTTTTTATGGGTACAGGTAGATGAATGAGATGCTGTGAACGCTTTTCTTAGTAGATGATGTTGGTCATAGTGTTTTTTTTTGAGATAAGTCTAACATTAGACACCTAAATCCACATACAGGCATGTATTATACATAATGAGTTAAATGTTTTGCTGTTGCCAAGGGGAAATACTTGTCTGCTTCTTTTTATGCCTAGGTGAGGGTTATGTCTCCGGTGTGCAGTATTTGAAAACTCTGGATTTGTGTGATTCTAAACGGAAACGCGCTCTACCAGTTGTAGGATGTGGATTCTGATACTTTCACTAGGTTAGGAGCCCCTTAAAAGCCATGTCTCCGAGTATGTTTCTCTTTGTATCTCTTTAATGTAGATCTATTTCCAGAAGTACAGCTCTGGGGCATCCTATTCATTTACAAAATCCTAAGGGTACTTCAGTTTGCATGAATTTAATACCACTTTGATTTTATCTTAAGTGTTTCTTAGTGAGGTCTTGCAGCTTGGAGTGACTCACTTTAAGGTAGTGCTTGCTGTGGTTACACAAGATACTTCCTGTACCTTGAATAAGTATAATGTTACTTGCTGTGTGTTGATTCTCATCATGATTGCCATGGTTTAAAAATTTTAATGTTTTTCAGTCCTGCCAGCTGTGTGTAGGTCTGTGAAAAGAGAAACACAGATAATAGTTTCAGGGAGTAACACATGAATAACTGAAATTGTGTCTTTACACCACTGTAAGACCAGCAGGTGGAACTGACAAAAACATAAAATCCAGGCTAGCAAAAGCAAGATATCCTTTTACAACTGTCTTGAAAAAAAGCAGATGTCTGATCTTGTAAATACAGGATTTAACACAAGAGTAAAACTTGTCTTAAGATGCAACGTTGAAACTTGGAGACTTCTCAAGGCCTTATTGTCTGAATTGCAAGTCTTTAATAATAGCATTTAGACAAGTTGTTCGTGTTGTATAGCTGGGCAAAACAACAGACTAACTGCTATACAAAAGGGTGATACAGTCGTAGTTAGTTGTACAAATAGTAGGATGGATATGTAGATGAGTGTGAAAGAAACAAAAAGCAGAATATCAAAGTAAGGAGATTGGAATTCTCAAGGCAAAAATTTTTGAGGCAAAGTTATGTCTGAAAAGCAGATATGGCTTTATAAAATAAGTATGATATAAAATAGACCAAAATGACATAAGTTGAGATACAATAAATCTTCATTAAAGTCGGTAATGGAGTCCCTGTATTCCAAATCGGGTGGATGGGAGTGAAATTCAGGATACAAGGGAATGCATGAATGCTATAATTATCTTTTTATCTCATGCTTTTGTAGCTAGGGTTATGTGTTCATGTATCGCTGCACAGAAGTAAAACTTTTGAATTCACTTACTTACACTGACCTTATGCAACTGTTGCCCTGTACCTCAAGTCTTGTACATGAATAAGAAGTTGACCAAAATAGGCTACAGTTTCCATACAAAGAGGAAAAAATGGCTAGGAGCGTTCACTTTGAATTGGGAATATCAATAAGATCTGGACAAAAAATGCTGTGGTGAAGGTGGATGATCAGTGATTATTTTGTATCTCATAATATAGACGCTGGGGAAACTGAAAAAAAAATTTAAAAAAAAAACTTTTAGTCAAATTCTATGTTACAGTTTTTGCAGTTTTGCATTGTTAACCACAGGCTTGTGCTATGTTCTATTTATGGGATTTCTATAATATGGTCTTAAGTATGTAACTTAATTGTAACACAGTTGAAAAATTCAGTTTGCTCAAAATAGGTAAATGGAGACCCCCCCCCCCCCCCCAACCCCTTTTTAAGCTTATTTTATAGATTTCAAAGGGGGGGGGGCAGGGAAGGAAGTTTATCTAGAGAATGAAAGTTAGGGGAGGGAGATGTGACCTCAATAATGTATTACAGCCAAATAGTGCTGGTGACAGGTTTTTCTCTGGAGTTCACAAAATTTGTATGGGTTAATTTGTATCACCGTGGTATGTTTAGGCACAGGAAGGTAGTAAGCATATAGATGCAAATGTATATAGAATTATGTTTAATGTGTGGTTGATTAAGGTCTAATTTTTTTTTTCTTTTCCTTAGATTCAAGCACCCTTTAAGGACCAATGTACCCAATAGCTCATGGAAGAAAAAAATCAAATCAGGACATCCTTGGTTTCCAGGCTACCAAAATATGGAACAAAAACTTTAGGAAGTGTCTTACAACCTATGTCAAATGGGACAGCTGTTAGTTTAGCAGGGAATAATGGTGGCAAAAACTTGGGCAAGCACAATGGCGCTGTTCGCATGTCTTCCTTTTCTTTCAACTGGAAAAAATCAAATAAATACCAACTTCATGATCAAAATGGGAGAGAGACCAACTCTAAACATAACTCTAATGAAAAATTAATTGATTCTGAGAAGTATTCTCAATCTCAAGGAGCATTGGATAATGATGTGCTCAGGGTGGGTTTGAACAGTACTGCTTCGGTTGCATCAAAAGCAGCAAAGCAAACCAATATGTTTGTACCTTCTACTGAGGAATTAAACCCAAAGTCTTTGCCTGGACTCTCCAGTTCAGCAAAATTCGCCAAAGGTACCCTGTCCAGAAGGACCTCATATTCTGGACTCAATGCTCCAAAATCACATTTAAATGGATTTTATGGAAATAGGCCGGTGGTAGGTTTGCAGAGACCTAGAGCTAATTCCAGTGCCACAAGGACAAGTTCAGGAGAAAGCCTGGCACAATCTACAGACAATAGCAAGGCTTTTTCCTGTGAAAAAATGGTAAGATCACAAAGTTTTTCACATTCCATTCAGAATTCTTTCCTTCCCACTGCATCTTTAACCAGGTCACATTCATTTAATAAAGCTGTGGATCTTACAAGGCCTTATCATAGTCAAAATCTAGCTGCCAGGACATCTCAGAGGTCGACTTTGTTGTCAAGAAATGCACGTCAGCTGGATGTACCCAATGGAAATGAACCTATGAAGTATGGATTTACCAGATCCTACTCTGGTATGTCGGCTCCTTGTTCAAAGAAGCCCCCACTGTCAAATGTATCTGGGTCAGCACCTTCTTTTGGATACAGATTAAGTCGGCCTTCTCTGCTGAAGCCTACCAGGCAGCGATTTGCTGGAAATATTGTTGTGGATGGCAGCAAAAGTACAACTCCTGACACTTGCATCGTGGAGAACTCTGACATTTCAACAAATATTAATAGAGCAATTGAGAAAAACAGTATTATAGAGAGCAGTGCTCAAAGAACAGAATCTGAGGGCCTGCATGAAAGTATGGGAAAACATGGGTCAAAAGTCATGTGTATGAGCGATGATGGAGATGAAATATCTATATCTTCTTTGTCATCCTCTGAAAAAAATGATTTGAGTGAAGACTTCAGTGATGATTTCATAGACATAGAAGACCCAAACAGAACTATACAAATACAGCAAAAGGAGAGCTGCCTTCAAGAGTTAGAGCACAGGAGCGTAACGTCCATCGAGCCATTCACTTCTCTCAAGGAAAGTGGAGGATCTTGCTGTAATGCTGATGACTGGCTTGATATAAACATGTCTGGTAAATACTTTGTTATACTCTGTTTGAAATTTTAGGTACTAAATCAAGATTCTGTAGATGTAATTAAGTTGTTTTATGTAATTACCCATTGCTTGTGAATTGTTTCAGAATGGAACTTGACTCTGTGCTGGCCCATTTATTTTCTTACAGTGCTTTTTCTGTATGATAGTTATCTTTCCTAGGCATGACTTTGAAGAGATCTTTTTCTTTGGGAAAAGAATGACTGATACCTCCTTTAACCACGCTTGTGGTAGGGTTGTGGGATCCCTCATATCCTTGCTTTGCCATTAATTTCTCTGGACTGGTGATCTTTTAAGAAAATTTCTTATCCCGTGCTCCCCTCCCCCCCCCGCCCCGTAGGCAGAGAACAGCTGTAACCACTCCTGAGTAGTGGGAATAAGTGTAGGGTGTCTAATTAAATCAGTTAAATTATAAATATGAATGTCACTTTTTTGTTTTTTGTTTTTCCAGAGTCATGCTGTATTAATTCTTTAAACATTATTGGAAGAGACAGAAGACGTTTTTAAAAGCCGCGTTTTCAAGTCTCTGATGAGCTTCTCATAGTACACGCTTGTTTTGAGAGAAGTTACAGTTGAAAGATTGGATCCAAAGGATCTAATTTTGGACTCACCTTCTAATATGTTAAAAAGACACAGAATTCTAGAAAGTAGCTTTCAGGATGAGTGAATTAGTGCAGTGTCAAAGGCTAGCAAAGATGTAGGTTGGAAGGATACTTAGTTGTTGCTACCCAACCAGCTTGAGCTTTTTTCCCCTCTAGGATGAGTGAACAATACTGTGGAACTTTCAGTTATTTCTGTGCAGTTTCAGAAAAGTTAACACACCAATAACACACATCTTAATTTTTATTTTTGGCATATTGGATTGTTTTTGGAATCTTGACTATTCCTGTTTTCTTTGAGCAGTGGATGACAACAGTGAAAGCACAAAGCATACTGCTGAGAATGTGATTTCTCCAGAGGTGAATTACAGAGCTGGGTCCTCCTTTGAGCTTTCTCCATCTGACAGCTCTGATGGCACGTATATGTGGGATGAAGAAGGGCTGGAACCTATTGGAAGTGTCCATCCATGTGGAAGTTATGAATCTTCAGAAATGAACAGCATAGTATGTATTTATCTGCATAACTTGCATAATAATATTGTTTTGAGTTTATTGTTTATTAAGTATATTTTAGAAACAGAATTAATGTATTTTTTTACTTCATAATTGTTTCCTCTTTCCTCTGTAGTAGATAGCTTTTTGAAACTTCTTGTTTAGGAACTCCTGTTTCTGGACAGGTGACCTTGATTAGACTGTTTACATATTTTTTTCCTTATTCTCAAGTTAGGACAGAACAGGTCCTTCCTTATGCATTCTCATGGTAGTGCTCACAAAGAATCAAGGAATTAATTTCTGCAAATGATAGGTTAAATATCTCCTACCAATCTCTAAACCTAGGAGTGAAATAGCAAGAAAATAGCTATTGCCTATCTGACTTCTTCCATTGTCTTGTTTCTATACTGTATATGTATGGGACCCTTTTGAACCGAAGTTTATTTTGCTTTCTTGGTTTGTTCAAGCATAGAATCTTTAAGGCAGATTACCTGACTGTAGCTCACTGCAGCAGGACTCTTTGTATGTCTCAAATACGATACATAAGATGTATAACAACCTTTTTCTTATTGCTAAACTTATAACTGATCTGCAAGAAACATCATTCAATCTAAAGAATGGACGGGGAGTTGTTGCACTGCTGTGACCCTCCAGCTGACGTCAGGGAGACAACCTTGGGATTTCCGTGGGCTTGAGGAAAATATTGTCTGTCTGTCCTTTGTCCCTTTTCACTGTTCATATTCATTTATCTGAGTAGTTTTTTGAATTAAGCAACTCAGGTTTTATTAACATGGTACTAACAATCAGAACTTCTAACAAAAAGAATTTGGTGTAATCCATGTGTAATGCTTCGTATGTGTCAGGCGTGTTAGATACTGTGTCACCACTGCCAGTTTAGTAATGTAGATACCAGTTTCGGACTTGGACGCGGTTTGTGGCACCTACTCATGCTTTGATTTGTAATTTTAGTAGGGTTGTCTGCTGTAGCCCAAGAGCAGAACAGCAGAGATTTTCCCTGAAAATTGGGCATAGCTATGTAATTATTTTTTTATGTGTAACTACATACAAATTCCTGATATATATTTTCAGCTGCTTGTGGTATTGTTTGTTTTCTGTCTTAAATTATGATGTTGGGATGTAGTGCTTAAAAGAGTTTAGAAATGTTTATTAACTTTTTGTGGTAATTGTGGCCAGCTTGGAAAAGCAGTTTGAGACTTCTTCCAATATGAGCTTTGTAGCTTTATTGATGTTTATAGGGGACAAAAGAGTTTAATGTAGACCACTGCAAAAACAAAACACCCCTTTCCCCAGACATGTGCAGGTACATGCCAGGAAAAAAAGGGATGTTTTTAAACTTTGTCCTTGATAAATTTTAAATATCTGTATTTTTGATGCATACAGTGTGATTTATCAAACAAATGAAAGATACTACTTTCCCATGCTTTTGGACTATGTATGTAGGTTTTTGGTACATGTGACCTCCATGCATTAATTTGTGCATGTGTACGAATTGATAGTCAATCAATGTTTTGATTGATGGAAGCTCTTGTAAGCCTTGTGGAGCAGAGGTACATTAGAAGCTTTTCATACTTTTGTTCACTATTTTTGTTTATTTCTTCCTTTATTGAAAGTAAATAGCTTTTAGAGAGGGCTTAAAAATGGAAGAAAAAACGTACTAGGTTTTGAGGAAGTGGAGAAAGGAGGAGGTTGTAAGTAAGACTTACTGTTGAATCTACAAAGTCATGTGTGTTTTCCACCTATTTTCATTTTTATCCTGTTAGTGCTGTTCCAGAATTACAGTGCTTACTGTACTGTGAATTTGTCTTAAATGAGAGAAACATCAATAATACATCTCTTATTTTTACAAGGCAGAAATGTATTTTCAGTCAACTTGTTTTTTGAGGGGAAATTGTAGCTCTGAAATGTTTGTTGAATTGCCTTTTAGTGGGTTTTTTTTTTTGGTTGGATTTTTTTTTTCCCCTATGCTTGTTGGTTTTGGTAGAAAGCGTGATATACTTGATTTCTTTAG
Source organism: Phoenicopterus ruber ruber (assembly GCA_009819775.1). Lineage (NCBI taxonomy): Eukaryota > Metazoa > Chordata > Aves > Phoenicopteriformes > Phoenicopteridae > Phoenicopterus > Phoenicopterus ruber. The sequence continues at coordinate 8,666,392 of CM020221.1, forward strand.
CCTAACGATTAAACACTGATCGTTTTTAATCTGAAGATGCAGAAGAATTTCAGATACATTTTTTCATCATTTCTGAAGAATTGTGTTCTTGGGTAGGTTAATGTAAGCTTTTGTTCATGTTTTTCCTTTTCTCTGCAGGCAATGAGTATAAAGACAGGTTAAAAAAATGGAACTGAAGGCGTTGAGAATAATTATTGTGATTAGTCAGCACATCAGATGGTTTGATTGCTGGGAGATACGTGATCAAATTATGTGGTTTCTATCCTCTAGTGTGATGAGGGTAAAAGCAGTTAATATCTGTGTGTCGAAGTACAATTGATAAGAGTCAGATCTAAGAATTTTGAGTGCTTGAGCTAATGCCAGCCTGACTGCCCCTTGGAATTAATATTTCCAGGGAAATCTCCAAAGCGGGTAGTTGGTTCTGGAGTTTCCATGGCATCAGGCTGGGGTGAGTAGAAGCAATGTAGCTGAAAAACAATTCAGGTAATTAGATGGTGAGTAATTGGTAGTCTTTAGTGCAAAATTCACTTTTTAAAATTTCCATCCTGCTGTTGTATTGTTAGTCTTTTAAGCTGTGTCATCCTTAGTGTTGACAAATACTAAATGTTTTTCTGAAATTTTTCTGTAGATGGCAGTGCAACTCTTACTGGGTAATCTTAGATTAGAAGTGGTTCGACCATCTTTGAAAAGGCAACTTTTGCAGAGGGGATTTTAACCAGGCTTCTGGAATGGCAACCAGAATAGGAAGACAATGGAAGGAGCTGTCTGGCTACTCAATCTTTTTGTTCCTTTTTTGGGAGAAGAAAAGCAGATATCTTTGCTATTCTCAGTAAAGCTTGGTTTTAAGGACATAGGGGGGAAAAAAAAAATTGGCCTCTTTTAGGACAACCCTTCTGTTCTTCACTAACTGAGCCAACAGCTGTGGAGGAAACGTGCAATCCAGTGTTGGAGGTTTCAAAGTTACACAAATCTAAATAACCTCTTGTAAGATGATGCCATGGGGACTTACAGCTAAGTAGGATGTGCATTTCTTTGAGACCTTGTCAGGATATAAATGTTTTTATTCTCTAATTGTGTAACAGAAAATAATTTATTCCATTGTCCCTACTTTTGTTTCATTTCCAGTTTTGAAGGCAACAAATCAATTGGTTAACGTTCCAAGAACTGAACTCTCCAAGTTTTTAAGCTTTCATTTCACTGCTATTCCTTATACTCCTTTCAACAATTGGTCTTTGCTGCTGAGCACCAAAACACTGATGCTGTTTCTGCTCAGTTCTGTGTGAGAAGACTGATGCTTAGCAGAGCAGTTGTGATGGCTCTGTAAATTAGCAACATAGACAATATTTGTCTATATGTGTTCTCTCAAGTTTGGCTGTATTGTTTGCTCATGTCCTGTGTTTCAGCTACCTACTTTAACACCTACCTGCTGTACTGTTTCATGGCAGAAAGCTGCTCAGCAGTGTGAGGTGCAACTTCTGCTGTGTTTTGTGGGGGTTTTTGTTTGCTTTGGATTTTGTTTTGGTTTTAATACAAGCTTTCATCAATTCTGTTGCTAGCTAGCTTTAGGTCAGGGACTGAGTTAAGGGTTAGAATTAAAATATCTCTTCATTTCACTGCTGCTGAGTGAGTAGATGTAAATGGAGGGGAAAAAAGAAAGGAAAAAACCCAAACAAGAAACCTTAATGTGGATCTACACATTTGCTGGGTCTCTAGGTTTGAATTGTGCTCATGATTGTAATGTAACCGTCTTCATTAAACAAAAAAAGTTTATAAAGCCAAGCAGAAACCAAGATTTTTTAAGAGTTCTTAGTTCCTATAGATGAATTCTGTTTCATTGGAGGGGGAGATTATATTAGTATTTTGCTTGCTTGTGCCTCCTCAGTTAGCAGCTGAGAGGGTTAGCATTCCCTCAGTACAAGTCTGGTAGTTGCACATCTGAAGGACTGAATACCTGATTTCCACAATGATTTTTGAAATAGCTGTTTAGGACTGAAGTCATTTCACTTCAGAGTGCAGGAGATGTGAATGTTGTTTTTTCCTATGTCTTGGTATGAGAACTTGGACTATAGTCTAGTATATCAACCTCGCTACACTTTTGCTTTCATTAATTTTTGTCTGGAAATACTGTTCAATATACATAAAAGCAATGTAGCCTAAAACATGCATCCTGACTGGCATCTCATTGCTCCTTTGCTTAACTGATAATGAAGCACACTCTTGCTGTAGCAAGATTTGAGCTGTTTCGTTTTCTTCTGTCCACTGTGTTAAGTAGACACATGAGAAACATAGCTTTAATATGTGTTGGTTCAGAGTGAAGCTTTGAATATTTTTGGAAAGTCAAAGTTCTTATTTGCATTAAGAATTGGACAGATAATGCAGTTGTTATTGTGTGGATTGTTCTGAGGCATGTGCTTTTTTAAAGACACTACAATATTCTAGTGCATAATAGTCTGCAACAAGTAAAAATTGAAACTGAAAATATTCCACTAGCTTTGGCTTCTTTCATTAATACTCTCTAGAGAACAAATTGTGATGTGGTGTTGTGTGCTTTAAAAGGAAAAAAAAAACCCAAACCCCAAAACCAAACCAATTTCATTTGGGCAAATACGTTTAGACGGGAAACTCATGAGTGTTTTCTGTATTATCAGGTCATATCAAGACCGTATTTTAGAAAGAGACAAAAGAGATGGAGTCCTCTGACCCGTTTTGACTGTAGGCTCTAGTAACAATAAGGTTTGTGCTATGTTAATTTTTACTGCAATAAATAAAGCCAGTATTTTGGGTATATACAGAGTGAGCATCAGTATAATTAAAAGGATACAGGATTACAGAATAATAATTGAAATCCAGCTTGAAGAGACAGATGGGTTTTAGCTGCTTTGCTGAGAATTTAATTGCTCTTGGGATGAAATCTGGATCTCATTGGAATGAATCTGTTTTGCCATTTATTGACATGTGGCCAGAATTTTAGCCGGAGTGTGAAATAGTTACATTTTTCTCTTCTTCCTAGCTAATTTTTGAAGTTTCCTGAGATTTCTTTTTTGTTATATTTTTTTTTTCCCTTTGTGATTGAAACTTGGGAAAGAGCAATTCTGAATTAGTTTAGAGACTGGGCAGAATGCTTTCTAGTTCTAGAGGCGTAGGTACTCACAGTGAAATATGCTGAAATGTGCTCTACCTAGAGAAAATAAGCTTGCTAAAATAGCATTGTTTAGTTCAATCACTAATTTCTTACAGTAGTTATTTACAAGTAGTTCAGTGTTAATTACCTTAATATTTTAATAATTCCCTTCTCGAAATGACTTTATAGTAAGCTTTAAATTGGCAGTTTGATTTCTCAAATGAGTAATTTATTATGTGAATTCAGACTTGTAATGTGTGTACTTATAATACATTTACTTCTGTAGACTGAAGTGTTCTAGGTATTGCCTTCTACCTATCTTCCTTTCTTTAGTTGTACATTCTCTTCAGCAGGTTAATGCCAAAGCCATAGTTCTTGTTCTATGAGAAGCTGGGCTTTTGAAATTTTGGACTGTTTTGTTACAGCTGTAATAAAAATAGAAGTGCAAGTAAGCTTAAGATAATGTACAAGTATTGAATAAAACAACTATTCAGATATATAAGGATTTGGGAGACTTTTATGAAGTGTGAATCCCTTAGAGGTTACCGTTTGAGATAAGGTATCTCTTGCCCAGTGTGGTTTTTTGATGGAACTAATACTATGACAGAAGTGCTGAAATTATTTTGGAAACAGCACAATGCTGATTTCAAACAGGTAAATATTAAGTCTCTATACTATGCTAGCAGCACTATATAATGGCCATTGGAAGCATTTTCATCACAAAATCTTTCTGAATTAAAAGCAATGTTTACAGACTTGAACACAATTTTAGTAGTATACTGAAAGTGAGTTGCATTCTTACAGAATTTTTCATAAGAAGCAGTGGTTGATTTATTGAGGCATTCAGTACAGACTATTCAGAAGGTCTTGTGCTTCATTTTCATCCATTTAACAGGGTGTAGTGAAATTAAGTATGTATCTTTTCTTGACACAGACATTTCTTTTTTTGCTATAATTTTCTAAAAAAGAGCAGCCTTGAAATGAGCCCTTCAGGTGCGAGCTAGTTACAAGAAGCACACATAAAAAGCAGTTTCCATCTAATGAGCTAGTTGAAATTTGATTCTTTTTTTCCTGCTTTTCATATTGTAAGTGAAGTGTCTTAAGATTTTAAGATGCTGAAGGTAAATGTAAAAGTTGAAAAAACCCTGCTTTGATGTAAAATCTGCATTTTCATATGAAAGAATATATATATAAAATTTTATTATTGAAACAAAACCACTCAAATTTATTTAGATTTTCATGGTATCTTTACGTAAGCTATTACTGAAACCTCTAGATTTCCAACATCTAAGGCTTTTTTCTCCCTATTCTTGTATTTGCTTTTCTATCTGCAAGTTGATACTAAAATCCTCCATGTTCCAGTCAGGAAAGACTTGCACACCATTCAGCTCTTTCTTTTTTTCCCAGTAAGAGACAGAATCAGCCAAATATTTTTTGTTCACCAATAGATTGAGTATACTTGCTGTTACTATAGAAAAGTAGTTCAATGATCTATGAGTAAAGAGATCCCAACTGCCGATCTGCCACACTTTGTGACCCCGAGTGAGTGTTACGGAGTCTGTCTTATTTGTCCATTTTTAGAATGATGGATGAATTAAAAATGAACAGTAATACTTGGTGTTATCAGTATGTATTATATTATTGACATATTTGTACCTTGTGCTCATATTTAGATTCTTCAAGAGGAAGAATTTCTTATGATTTATTCCCAGTGTATCACAGCTTTGATTTAAGCAGTGCAGAAATGTGCTGACATGGCTTCTTTCCAGACCCCGTCCTGTCTCTTTCACACAAATGCGGAGTCTTTCTTCAAAAGACATCTTCCTTTATTTTTTTCACGCGTTGTATGCTCTCTACGCTTTTGTTTGGCTGATTGATGTGTGATAGAGGAAGTGCAGTTGAGCTGGTTTTCTGTTTAATGGAAGGAAACAATGGGTAAAGTTAAAGATCAAAAATATGAAAAGCAAATGTCATGCTACTTTGTTAGATATTAGCAGTGGTGTTGATTGAAATTTATAATTTGCAGCCAATTCAAAGTTCATTTCAGAACAATATTTCCTGATCTTCTCCCTAAGAAAGCATGTACTACTATTCTTCAAAGGTTAAATGAGTAAATTTTCATATATGAGAGTACATGGGAGTTGCCTGTTACGTTTCTGAAGCAGCACTGCTTTTGTGGACTATATTATTTCATAAACCTTACTTTCATTGGCAGTTCTGTTCTTTATCCAGACTGTACCCAAGATTTTCTGAAACAGATTAAAATCTTTTCTCAAAAATTTTAATGTGATTCAGCAAAGATCAATAAAGATCTTTCTGAAAGCAGAGGACAGCATTAAAAAAACACTTGTATTTTTTTGACAGTCTGTACTCAGATGAACAGTGTTGACTTATTGCATTTCCTCCTTTGTTAGAATACATGTCTTTTGGCTAACAAAAAGTTAAGCTAATACAGAGAATTAATTGCATTTTGTGCTCCTATGATGCTTCCTTAAATTAGTTTGTACTCTTCAATTGGGAACTTCCTTAAGAAGGGTCTGAATTTGTTCTGTGCCTGAAACCAAAGGATGGTTTCACCTCAGTCAGTGCCATTCTGACTTGAATTCATTATGGCATTAATAAATATACACTTCTAATTTTGTTTGTGATTAGATACTTTTAAAAATTTATTTCTTTGCTAGAGAATTTGGTACAGTGACAATTACATGACTAGATGCCCATTACTTTAGTGATGGAGTGAAGTTGAAAGGAAGGAGAAGGCATTATTCTTGTAGCATAACAATATTTAATTAAGTATAATGGCTCTAATCTTGGGGAATCTTGTCATACCTATATTAGTGTTGTAGTTTAACCCCAGCCAGCAGCTAAGTACCATGCAGCTGCTCACTCACTCCCCCCCTCCCTCCCCAGTGGGGTGGGGAGGAGAATCAGAAAGAAAGGGAAACTTGTGGGTTGAGATAAAACAGTTTATCAGGACAGCAAAGGAAAAGCTAATAATATTAATAATGATAATAATAAAATATAATGATAATAGAATATACAAAATGAACAATGCACAATTTCTCACCGCCTGATGACCAATACAGCCCGTCCTGAGCAGCCATCTTGGTACAGCGATTTCCCCAGCAGCGATCTCGGAAGCACAAGTTCCAGAGAGCGAGAGTGAGGGACCGAACAGCTGAACAAACGAAAAATGTGAACAAACAAAAGGTGCCTGGCCCTCCAGCCAACCCACACTTACATACTGGGCATGATGTCTTTGGTATGGAATAATTTCTTTGGCCAGTTTGGGTCAACTGTACTGGCCATACCCCTCCCAGCTTTTTGTACCTGCACATTAGCAAAACCTGGGAAGGTGGAAAACATCCTTGATCTCTTAGCAACAACTCTTCACATACTAAATCCAAAACACAGTAGCTACTGGGAAGAAAATTAGCTCTATCCCAGCTGAAACCAGGACACAGAGTAATTTGGATTTTGAAGTAGCTGGTCCTTTTTTGGCTCATGAAGATGCTGCCTAGCAAGCCTCTGAGACCCCAGACTGTAGGCTTTCTTGCTGCTGCCAAGTTTATCTGGCCACTGTTGTGACATAACTGGACCACAGAGGAGGAAACTGGGCCATTTCTCCCTATAGGTATGTGAATTAATAGTAGAATTCATTAGTATGTCAGAGTAATGAGACTGTTTGTGAGAATGTAGTACCAGTGTAGGGAGAGGTAATTTTATTTACCTATTACCTAGAAAGTATTGAAACAAATCAATGATGAAGGCACTTCAGAAATCATCTGATGCAGATGTGGATTTGTATGGGCAATAATTGAAATTCTCAGAGGCACAGCTGTCTAATTGGATGTGGACATGCTGTGGGGAAAAAAAAAAGTATCTGTGAGTGTCCTGGGAAGTGACTAAGAGCAAACCCAGAGGGTGTCAGATACTTTGTATTGTACCTCCTTCTACATTTCCCTCTGTGCCCAGCATACGGGAGACCATTTTTATGGACAGAGCTCTATAGCACATAGCATCACTAATGTGGAATGGCAGCGTGGAGTTCTATATTTTCTACTTCTGCTCAGAGAATTTTCATTTGCATTCATCACCAAAGAAATCCTGTCCTGCAGGATAGATTGAATAATTCATTGGTCCTTCACACTCCTTTACCTGAAAGCCTGACTTTTGGGTTTGTAGGCCGATATTTTACTTGGTAAGACGCACCAGAGTAGCCCAGGAAGTTTTCTGTGAGATTTTTTAGCTTTTACTGATGCATTCTAGAAAATAGCAAACACTATGTCTGAATTTTACTTGTGATACAAAAGGATTTCTTAGAAATACATTATCTTGGTAAGCTGCCATTTCTGCTTAGGCTGTCTGTATGAAAGAGCTTTGTCTTACTCTATTTTCTAAAATTTATAAAGTGGTTCAAACTTCCTGCTCAGAAATACAGTAGTTCTGGGATTGGAATCTAACACAGATATCGGCCTCGAAAGGTGTTTTTCATTGGCATGCATTGTGTGCCACTTATCTGAAGCTGGTGTTGCTGGTAACCTCTGCTTAAGCTGATAAGGTCATGTCCAAGTTCCATGCTCTTTTGTCCCGACATCTTCATGCCATGTTCCAGAATCTGACAAAAATGATGCTGACTCACTTGAATTGTACTGTTCTAATGTAATTAGAACTGTGTACTGTTCTAATTGCTTTCATTTTTCCAATATTACAAGTATAGAAATCTCTGCCGTTTGTTTTTCGTATCCGTTTCTAAAAAACTTTCAATTACACCTAAAAATCTGTATTTGGAAAAAAATTAGACTGCTTGTTTCTGGTTTCAAAGCCTCAAAAGTCAGTGTCACCGTTTTTGCATTTAGTCTCCATTATGAACAGATAATATTTGTGGACATATTAAATCAGTGGCAAAGCATCCTTGATTAACATGTCCACAGGTAAGCTTTTAGTAGAAAACTGCAGCTGCTATGTAAAACTCAGTCTGGTGTTATTACTTGTCTTAATACAGAACTAAGAGTACAAACTTTTTTCAGTATGTTCAGTTAGCAGGGTTCCTCAGCCATTCTTTTGGCAGAGTTTGGCTGACAGTTTTCTGCTTGTGGCAGAGAAAGGAAATGTCATGAAAGGAGACTGTGATTTCAGAGCTACTGCCTTCAGAGTGAGAATAGCCACCGTCTACCCTCCCACCGCTGCTCTAGTCTTCAACTTCAGAGCTTAACTAATACAGCCATGGGAGGTAGGGAGAAACTGAATTACTTGATGAGATGGCATTTCTGTCTGTCTTGTGTGATGTACGTGTCCCTGCTGTCAAATATTAATAAGAGGTTATATGACTATATTACAGTGCACAAACCTCTTGTGATGTTGGTTTGAGAGGCATGACATTTTGTGAACAGGCTTTTATGGCAAATTACCTTTTTTCCTTTGGGATGGGAAAGCATATATGCCTTAGAGTTGCTTGATTCAGAACTGACAGAGTAAATCTCATGCTGTTTTGGCTGGTAAAATCAAGTAAGGCAGCTTCACTTGTACTCCTGTGTTTCATTTGTGGTAGCCGTTAATGACAGCTTTGAATTTGTATGGTGGAGAGGGAGAGAGAGCCACAACTGATGTGGTGGTGTGTGAAATCTGAGAATAAATACTGGTAGAAATTATCACTACTTTTATTTCATAAGCTTGTAAGTGACATTTCCTATATGAGTTGGTAACGGCATATCCAGTGTTACATTTTAATGTGAGTATATAGCTATTCCTTTTCATTTTTTTCCCCTTTATTCTACCAAGTAGCATCACTCTTCAACAACAGAAGGACTTCAGAATTACTCTAGTGTGCTTCATCTGACTGTATTGCTGAATTTTTAAGCCTCATACATTATTTTCCTTACTCCTAGGAAATCTTCAAACAATAGCGAGCAGGTAAACATGTGCCCAGAGAGAACAGTAGTCTTAAAGTTGGAATATTTTTCAAAGTTATCAGTATAAACAAGAAAAGCAATTTTAAAAAATACGTAAAACAAATTGAGACATAAATCTAACCCATCTGAGTTTCTGAACATTTTACCGATAACTTGATTAAAACCACCTAGATTGGCACACGGTTTCCTTTTCCTTTTCACCCAAAATTGTGTCCTAATAAGTTATAGGAACATTGGCGTTGAATCTTTTTCCAAATTATTTTCTGTTGCGAAGCATCAGAAATTTAGGGGAGGAGCAATGTCTTATGCATGTTGGATTCAGTTGTTTTTGTAGTACACGTAGCTTTGGTCCCTCAGGATGAAATGTGTACGCCCAGTTTCAGTCTTACTGTCCCCACAGTTCTAAATATGGGATGCACTTTAACAACTTTTCTTTTCAAGAACACTTAACATTGCATTCAAGGCATACTGATACCAACTTGCAGTCTGATATTGCCTCATAACTCTAATTGTCATCCTCCTTGAGACTGGAAATTTAACAAAGCGCCATTTTTCCGCATATGAGGTGGTTCTGAGTAAACAGCATTTCAGTGTCTTTGTGTTCTTCGTTCACACTGTTGAAACGTATCAGGATAATGTAGTGACAATATACTTTTGCAACAGTGCAAGTAAGTGACAGGACGCTTCCTGTGTTGGTAGCAGTTCATTTAGAGATTTGTCAATATATAATTACTCAAAAATAGTTAGGAGATATTTGAGAATTGTTTTGTTTTTGTTTTTTTTTAATTAGAAACAAGTGCATTAAGCTGAAAGTACAAGAATAGAACACATTAATGCTGTGTAACAAGTCGTATTCAGATTATGCCAAAAATCTAGCTAGGGTATAATTAAAACTTCCTACACAGAGGAAACTTAATTGATCTCCTGGTAGCAACCCTGCCCATGGTGTTCCTCTGAATTTTGAGGTTATGGTTCCTTTCTCAGCTGGGAGTTATTTGAAGCCTCCCTATTTTCCTTTTAACCTGAACCTGACACTATTAATAGAAGTATAAGTCAGCGGAGTGAGAATCATTCACAATTATTTTTGCCAGTTAAGAGTGTCTGTAGCAATTACATATTGCTTCATAGTGTAAAATGCTCCATTATTTGTAGGTAAACTGTAAAAGTAATGGTGAACAACTGATATCGGTAGGCTTTTCTGAAAACAGACTGGAAGCGATGAGTAGAAAGGACTGCTTTTCCTCAGCCTCCACTATTTCTATGTTACTATTTATGCTTACTGCCGAGGGCTTTCTATTATTGTGCCCGATAGTAAAATGGAAACTTTCTACTATCTGGAGTAGTGTGTTCAGTTCTGGGCTCCCCAGTTCAAGAAAGATGAGGAACTACTGGAGAGAGTCCAGCGGAGGGCTACAAAGATGATTGAGGGACTGGAGCATCTCTCCTGCGGAGAAAGGCTGAGGGAGCTGGGGCTGTTCAGCCTGAGGAAGAGAAGACTGAGAGGGGACCTCATCAACGCTTATCCATATCTCGAGGGCGGGTGTCAAGAGGATGGGGCCAGACTCTTTTCAGTGGTGCCCAGCGACAGGACAAGGGGCAATGAGCACTAACTGGAACATGGGAAGTTCCACCTGAACTTGAGGAAAAACTTCTTCACTGTGAGGGTGACAGAGCCCTGGCACAGGCTGCCCAGGGAGGGTGTGGAGTCTCCTTCTCTGGAGATATTCAAACCCCGCCTGGACGCAGCCCTGTGCAGCCTGCGCTGGGTGACCCTGCTCTGGCAGGGGGTTGGACTAGATGATCTCCAGAGGTCCCTTCCAACCCCTGCCATTCTCTGACTCTGTGATACGTAAAAGCATCTGCCTATTTAAAAAAAAAAAAAAAAAAAAAATTAGAAAACGTTCTTAAATTTTGCTGGAATTCTGCAGAAAGATGGTCAAAATACTCCCCCCCTTCAGTTTCTTTTTTGTAAGTTCGTTACCGGGGGCTAGATGGCAGTCAAGGAATGCTTTTTGTGGCTGTGGGATTTAACTTGCACTGCATGTTTGGGAAGTGCTGTTGCTTATGAATTGGTGAAGTCTCAACAGAATGGTTAATATTTCTGTTTTTCTTCTTTCTCTCCCTTTATCATGCTATTGAATTTCAGATTTCTTACACAGTCTGACATCTGATTTTATAATAAAAAAAAATAAAATAAAGCAGCAAGCATAGCTACTTCTTGAGATATAGTGGGTAATAACTTAACCTAATAATTATTTCCTATCTACTTTCAGTAAACGTAGGTAGATCGTACAATGCCTCTATAAAAATGTTTTCAAGACTAGTAAATCTTTATTTAAGACCATTATATCTAATAGTTAAACATAAAATGTCTTGGATTTCAAAACAAAGTTCTTTTTGCATTTGTTGTCACAGCAACCTTCCTTTACAGAGCATGGACAAAATTATGAAATACTTGTTTGAATGTTGGGCTTAATTACCTTTATTATGACTTGCAATGTACAGCATTTAAAATAACCCCCTTCCTATCCTATTTTTGGTATCCTGCGGAGTTCTGTCCTTTCTGTTCCCTGGGTGGTTTCCTCTGTTCTTATGGCTTTGTTTATAGTGGGTTTTTCTTTCCAGCCCTATAGTACAGTATGTGCCTTCCTGTGTCTTTATCTTCTGTCTCTGTTTTCTGCCTTCACTTAACAGTTCTGTTCAGTTCTTACCTAACGTTGCCTTTTTGGAGACTTGTATTGAATTCCTATTTCTTTATTTATCTCTTCTCTATCTCTGTCTGGGGTGTTTTCAAATGCTGAAAATAGCATTGAAAAAGACCCTAGAAGTCTCTCTCTTCTCTTCTCTTCTCTTCTCTACTGTCAGCCTTGAATTGTGTTTGACTTCTGCAGTTATCCTTTAGCTGCCCTCCAGGTGGCTGATTTAGCCAGTCTGTTCAGTGTTTGTTTTTAAAAGCTACTACTTCCTTTTTTCATTCTTCAAGTACCTGAAATGATACTTTGTTAGTTTCTGTACTACTCTCAAACTCTTCACTTCCCTTGAGTGTTTTGAACAGATTCTGTTGTAGTTCTCTCCTTTCACTCATGCTTATCTTCTACTTATTGAGCTTTTTTCTATGTTTTTTTTCCTCCTTTTTTTTCTTCCTCAATACCTCTTTTTATGGAAAATCCAAAATCTTTAATTTTTAGCATCTTGCCAGAAGAGATGCAGTGTATGCAACTGCTGTGAGTGTGAAAATGTCTGTGGAATTTCATGCATCTAAAGCTGCTAGTTTTTCTGAGCATAAAGCACATACAGGTTTTATTTGAAAAAGAATGTTTGAAATAAGAAACAGTGCCCTTTTAATATAGCATAAGACTTGTAATACTTCGACACTACAGACACATTGCTTTCAGATGCAAAATAGTACAATTTCTTCTCATTTCAGATATGGAAGCATAGGGAATCTTACAAACAGTTTATTTTTGTTGTTGTTCCAAAATTATGCCAACTCACTGCAAAGATCCCTGCTTTCAGTCAGGTGAATGAACCCATGTAGGCAATGGAAGGCATTCTGTATTGAAAGTACAACCACATGTTGATTGTAGTGTTCAAATGTCATGCCAGAAGCATCCAGCTGGGAGATCTTAACCACTGCAGAGACATGACTACTAAGGAGAAAGTAGCAGTACGTTTCGTCTGGGATACTCTGATGCTTTTTTTTCGTGTTAGCTGCAGATCATACAAAGAGATTCAATATGAATAACCAATATAAGAGTTTAAAATAGTCGTCTTTATGTTAATGTAAGATTTCTTTGTGGGTATTTCTGCCATACTGGCAGGATTATTGATGGATTTTTTAAAAATAAAAACATTTGGACACACTCTTGTATGCAATGAAAATGTAATCTAAGGAAAGCTGTTGTATTATAACTAAAAGAAAAGTCTAGTGTGTATTTTTATGTATGAGGAAAAGAGAACTTTTCACATTTTCCTGTGATGCTTTTTGTCAACAAGAATTCAAATTGGAAGAATGATTGCTAAGGCTTTAGTTCTCCCTTTCCATTAGGTTTTTGGAGTATTTGCCCTTCTGATGCATCACAGCTACACCTTCCATGTTAGACAAAACAAAAGCATATAAAGCACGTTCAGTTTGAGAGTAGGTATTTTTTTATGCTCTAAGGACACATACCCAGGTTCCTCTTCACAAAACCAGTTTAAAAGCTGTCTGTTATTTTGTGATGTTTTTCTGTTGTCCAGAACTAGCATCCTATGAATTAACTTCTATTTGATGTTTTTGTAATCTTCATGCTCTTTTTAATACTTTTTCCCAGTAAATCCTGGAAGCTAGGTATCTTGTAGCTGATTCGTATAGCAATAGGACTTTACTATGCAGTTGGGTTGCCGAGATGTGTATCAAGGCTGTATCGTGATGTTTTGCTTAACTTCAGAAATTATAAAGTAGAAGCAGCTTTGCTTACTCTGTAATTCTTTAGCCTGTTGGACTTGAAGTTTTTGACAAAAGGTGTAATGTCTGTTCAGCTATCTTACCAACATTTATGTGAATAACATGATCTCAAAAAGAGCTTTGCCTTTTTGTTGCTAAGTGATAGGAAGGGCAAATTCTGCAAACGAGTTTGTTGCAATAAAAAATACAACTAGTGGTACGATACACTACCATAGTCCTGTTCTAAAGGGCCCTCTTGGCATTAGAAGGGTGTGTTGGATTGTCCCTTGGTACAAGGATTGTTCTTTTGATGCTGCAAGCGTGAAGACTCCCACTGCTGGGTGAATCAACTGAATAACTGGCTTGAAACGATCAGGTACTTCTTGGAGCCTTAACCATTGGACTAGAAATTGAGCTTTCTATCCTAGTGTCGACCCCTACATCCTCTGTTTCAAGAGGCTTTCTCCCCCACCCCTCCCCAGAGGACTTTCTTTGACTCTTTTCTCCTGTGTGGTATTAGGCAAAATCAGTATTGCTAAATTTGTAGTAACACATTCATTGCCATAGCATCAGAGTCAAGTTAAATACAGTATTGTGGCTTCATTGGCATGCTAACAGACACCAAAGGTTTTATTTAAATAGGGTCTCTTCAGCAGTAGAAAAAGAATGAAGGTGACATCTGACCAGGATGTTTGACGACTATTTTTTTTTGTGGAATGTCACAAGGACATAGGTCTGCTTTAAATGATTTAGTGACTTTGACAGCTGCTTTTTGAAATTTACAGAGGAGTAGGTTGTAATACAGAGATGCTAGTTTTTAAGACTTGGATTTTTTCATGTAAAGTTGTATTTTAAAAATATTTTTCTTATTATAGTAATTATCCAAAAGATCTATAAAAGTAAGGTATTTTGGTATCTTGGAGATTCTGATAGAATTCTATTCAGAGGGCTTTTTATTTATGATTATTTAAACGTAATTCTTTAAGCCACTTCTTAAATTGTTCTGATATGTTAACTAGTTTTTCAGTAGCTTCTAAGTTTGTTGCCCAAGCTGGGATACCAATTTTAGAGAACTGTCAGAGAAATTTAAACATCATGGTTTCTTCTAATGTGTCTGTAAGATCTTTGCAACATAAAAACTGAAGGAAAAATTTTACTTGGACAAATAACTTTGCTTCATCTTTCAACAGTTTCTGAGAAACTGTTTACTCTCTTACTGAAAACCTGAAATCAGCTTGAGGTAGATGTAGAAAAATTGAACCTAAAATTTCGCCATAAGGACTAACAACGTTCGAAATAAGTGAAGAATCTTTAAATAATGGAAGTCATAAAATAACCTTGATTTTATATCGCTCATTACTGGTAGTTGCTGTAATACATTTTCATCAAAAGGAATACAGCATGGTACTGTAAGAATAACAAGATAAAAGTCTGAAGTCTGATTTTAACCTACTGATGATTTGTTTGTACAAAGAGATTAAAGTGTAACCAAATAAATGGAACATGCCATAATGTGCTGTCATTCAACAAAGTGACCTGTAATTACTGTTGGGTTCTTTAAGTAAGCAACTTTGAAAATATATATACTGGAAATAGCCTAGCATGTTTACCTTTCATAATACCCAAACAGATTTAACAGTAAAGTTTTTTATTAAGTTAGATTACCTTAATGTCAGATAAAACTTCTATAACTGCATTGTCAGTAACCTGGGAAAGTATTATGTGAGTAGCAACATCAAAACTAGGCATGCCAGAAAGGTATTTGTATACTGATACTGTAGATGACGTGAACTTTTGCTATAAAATTAGAAGGATACTAATCTAAATGCTGTCAAATTTTGAGCTGGTAGACATACTTTCTATAGTTTCCTTTTTCTCCCCAAAGTGGTGATACCCATCCTTTAATATTTTTGTTGTCTGAAGCTTTTAAGGAGTTGTAATCTTTTGTATTAAATGATCTACGTGCAAATGCTTTTGTATGGTCTCTTTTGAGATCAAGGAAATGGTGCATATAGGCTTAAAAAATCAGGATGTAACGCAAATCAAATTGAAGAAATTGGTATGTGTATTCAATTTAAGTAATCACTGTGGAATACTTAAATTGTATGTGAGCTTTTACTTCCATTTTCCACTGACTAAACAAGTGCATGTTTATTA
Organism: Phoenicopterus ruber ruber; assembly: GCA_009819775.1. Taxonomy (NCBI): domain Eukaryota; kingdom Metazoa; phylum Chordata; class Aves; order Phoenicopteriformes; family Phoenicopteridae; genus Phoenicopterus; species Phoenicopterus ruber. The sequence continues at coordinate 8,682,008 of CM020221.1, forward strand.
TTGAAAGCAAGACCTAGCTCACTAAATCAGTAACAAGTAATTAGTTGTTTTTCTTTGACAGCCTGCTTTCTAAAGGTACAGCAAAAGAATGAGGTCTGAGATTTTGAATTGTGGAAAAAGGTAAAACATTGTTCCTAATATTGACCAACAGTTCATGACTACCTCAATGCAATTGCTTTCCAAGCAAGATAGCCCACATTGGGTGAAAAGAAGGGTACTGAATTGATGGTTTGAGCTCAGGCTGTTCTCAATTATGTGAACACTCTCCAAAATGATTTGGTTGAGGGTTGCTTATCTGGAATTGCTTTGTATTTCTCCTCTAACTCCGATGCCCGACAACTTCCTTTTTTTCTCAGTTCCAGTGTAATATACATTGTGTCATAAGCTTCCACTGCTCTGCGTCTTTTGCATTTAATAGGGAGGAAACATAGACATCTATTCTTCTTCTAATTTGGGCACATCGTGATTTATTTTGAGTTACATTATATATTTAGCTCAAGAAATGGGAAAGCTGAGAATCGGGCCTCTTACCTAGGTCCCACTGTTAAGCTAAATGAACTTAAGGTAATGAACTGAGAAATACTGCTCTTCAGTGGAAAAGAGAGCTTATGATGTATGTGGCATGAGGAATCTTTAGAAACTGAACTTTAAAAAAAAAATACTTTGCTAGTCCCGTTCATTATGATGGACATGAATTTATATTTATCTTTAAACTTGCTCAGCTTCAGCAAAAGTAGCTGCTCTGTAGTACCCCAATCTTCAAAGCATTGGTCTTAAGAAGTTAATATTATTATGCCCTGCAAGAAAGAGATTCTGAACCCTACGCATCCAACAAATTAGGCAAAAAACCTGAGTTGTTGGTGTGTGCTTGGTTAACCTTTGTTTAGACATAACATCTGAAGGCAATCACTACGGAAAGAATTTGCATAACATTGAAGTAAACTTGCTAAATGTGGTGTAATTGTTTGCCAGCCTGTACCTTTGCCTCTCTGTTTAGTCTTTCCCCATCTCCCTGCACTGTATGAGCGTTCCCTGCTGTTGGGGTTCTCAACTTACTCAGTTCTTATACCAGTAGTCATAGATCATCTGTTGCTCACCTAATGCTTTTGTTGTATGCAGCAAGAGAACAAAGCACTACTGCCTGTGTTCAGCTGAAAACCTTTCTGGAGGGAGAGCTTGGGGACAGCATCGTAGTTTGCTTTGGGATTCCACAGTCCCAAACTTAGTCTCTTTCTAGGTTGTACCATCTTGAAAGTCTAGTGCTAAATCAGCCTTATGAAGTTACATGCTGCTTGTAATATGCATTATTCCTTTCAACTATACAAATAGAATTCTTCTCTTACTGTAACTTTTAGTAATTGCTAAAACATGTAATATTCTGTAAGGTTGCAGCTGATGCACTTTTGAAGAATTTTTTTATTTCCTCTTCTGAGTTCGTTGCCCAGAATTACTTCATGATGGTAATCGCTGTTAAGCACACATTATTAACAATGTTACTGCCATGTAGTTAACTTCAGTTCATTATACAGTAGTAAGAATAACAATGGAAGCCTGTAAATACAGGTTTTATATGTACTAATATTTTGATGGAAACTACATTTTATCTTATAGCTATTTCAAGATGACATTGCTGATGTCTACTTTCACATTATGTTTCCCAAGTAGATAGCATTGGGAAATACTCAGAGTGAATTCACATGCGACCCAGCTATTACAAAGGGTTCGTATTCACAGTTGTGTTTTCTGGCATGGAGTTGCCTCAGTGTGGTGCAGGAATGTATAATTAGGGAAACATAATGAAATGTGTTGTTGACAGAAAAGTATGTTTGGCATCTCAAATGCTGACCTCTGACATCATTAGACTTCTGAAGTTCTGATACAAAGATAGTAAAGTGGCTTATCTAGGTTTATTAGTTAACACTCTGACATACTATGCTTTTATATTGTACTTTTTAAAATGCTTTTATGCAGCAGTGACAAACATATTCAACTTTCTTACATGTTTGTGGCCACTGTTTATTTGTTATGCTCATTAAGGTTCTGCCAGTAGAAGAAAATAATGCTTGTTCATACTAATTTGGAAGATCAAAGCATGGCATAGAAACAATTTATCAACTAACATACCAAAGCTGCCTCTCAAACACACCTATATTTTGCAGAATTGTTTAAAAAATACATGTTAGTTAAAAATCTTCTAGTTCCTGGAAAAATGTAAATTAAGGGAAACAAAAAGAAGTAAATATATACTGGCAGTTTGTTCTCCCAAATGTTAAATCCACATTTCCTTTAAATGGCTTCCATTTCTCTGTGAAGCTTTTCCATAGTTGGTTTTATTATTATTCACGATGCACTGATACATAGGTTTTTCCCTGTAAATACTTAGTATTCTATATGTAAGCAAAATAATTGATTTTGAAATATAACAGAAACAGGTGGTTCTGTCTCAAGTATTCCATCTTTCCTTTATGCTGCTTATGTTTTACAAAGTGCATGTTACCTATTTTCATCTCATACCCTCCCTCCTAAGTCAATAAATAACTTCCCCTGCAGAAATGTACAATGTTTAATGTTTTGCGTCATCATCCCCCCCCTTTGTGAAGACTGCTGAAGAACAGTTGGAGCAACAGGTTAGACAAATGCCTGTTAATGTTCTTCCTTTTCACCTATACATCTCTGAGAAGGTGAATCTAATAAATGGTAGCCAGCAAAGGGATAGCTTTCCAAGTGAATATTTTTTTGCAGTGTATTGATAGTCTGTGTGCAAGTATTCAGTTAAGTATTTAATGATTACACTATTATCCAGTGACAAATAATTAGTAAAACACTTAATACTTGGTAAATTTTTCAATATTGGTCCCATGAATCATCTTTAGGTGTAGCTGTTAAACCTAAGAAAAATCTGCATTTCTGCTCTTAGAAAAGAGGCAGATGTGAAGTGCCTGAGTCTGGTCTTGGGCTTTAAAGCTATGGCTTTTATTTGTGGGATAGGGAAAAATAGAGCTCAAGAGTTAGAGCTGTATAACCATTAACAGTTTCTTTAGACCTACATGGTGTTATAAGCACTTGGTATTAATAAGTTTGGCTTTCTTTGAATAATGAAGTAAAACGGAGTCTAAGTTTTCTGAGTACTGCACTTTGTTGCCTGATGCAGCTTTTCAGGAGCATGGTGCTAGCAGCATCTGACTGCTCAGTAAGCTGAATATTCTATAGCCTTGACATCTTGAGTTGTTCCTGCTGTTGTATTCTTAAAGGAGGAGGGGTCACTTTCTGTCTTTTTAACACTGACTTGACTTGTCCACATGACAGTCCTTTTTCTTTAATATGCCTGCCTGACTATATATAATAGGTATAATTCCATTTAGTACTAACACTATTGCATTTTTCTTGTACTATTGGTGCACCTATGCAACATGAGTTTGTTAGTCCCTTTAGAAACAGCTTTACATGAACCACAATCTTAAAGACAAAAGGCAGCAGAGCTTAGTGCTGATAATAGCGTATTTTTTGTTGGCCCAAAAAGTCAAGATAACATAGGTCCCCCCTCTTCTTTTCAATGATATTACGATAGTATGATATGAGGGCTAAAATAAGGTGATTTAACAGGTTAACAAAGCTGTTTTTGAATTCTAAGGGAGCAAAATAAATTAGTTTTAAAATGCTTCTAATTGTGGAGCAGGCAGAATATCAATGAATAGAAGAATCTTTGGAGTATTCCATAGGCATCAGGCAGAAAAATGTTTTAATCCGTTTTTGTTTCATCTAGCACTGTTGTTGTATCTTATTAGTAGAGGTGTGGTGATTAGTGTTTGTATAGATGATTGTGAGTAAGGTTGATCTTGGCCTGTAAAGAGAGGAAGCTGCTGACAACATTTGTTACATTTGTATTCTATACATATCCAAGCTTTGAAATAAACTTTTTATGGCAGTAGGGTAAATGAAGTATCATGAAAGCAGCTGTATCTCACGTTTTCTTTCTTGCAGGATATCTTGAATAATCTTGATTCATGTGATCTTGAAGATGACGATCTCATGCTTGATGTGGACCTACCTGAGGACCCACCGCATGACAAAGGTTAGTGAATTAGCCAAGCAATCTTGTTCTGAAACTGCATTATGGCTTAAGAGGTTTTTGAGTTGCATTGTTCTGACTTCTGCTTTAATAAGCCGATGCACTCTGCAAGTTGTTTTTTCTTTAAGTGACAACTCTTTCTTTTCTGAAATGTAAGAAGTGTGGTATTTCTGTTCTGCCAAACACAACTCTTGCATTTGAAGATTTCTAAAGTTAGAAATTTACTGCCTTGTATAAAAATGCAGCTTTGTTGCATGCTGTTTGTTTCTTTAAATTATTTTAGTAGAATAAATTTCAAACCTTTAAGTTAGTCCTTCAGTTTCATGCTTCAGCTATATTTAAAAATGTTGGAACAATAGTTTTTCAGCTTTGGTAAATGACAATACTTTTTGACATAATTATTTGTTTTCTTCTACAAAATGACAATATTTCCTAACATATTTTATGCAATTCAGGGTTACAGAAGCCTTAATATTTAAGATGTGTTTTTCCAAGAAGTTTTTTATGCACTCTTGTCAGTGAGGATGCTTGCAAACTTTTCACAGGGAGGATAGTGGTACCTAGATGCCACTAAAATAATACAAATCCAGACTAGAATGAACTAGGTAATGCACATTATTGCCGCACTTTCTCAAATCCTGGCCTGGAAAGGTCTGAGGCATTTGCTTTTGGTCATTCCTGACCTACCTATAAGAATTATCACTATCATGTGAATATGGGTATTAACTTTACCTCTGAGTTCAGTTGGAGTCTAATATATCTTCAAATGAGCAGAAACATTGGATGTGGAGCACTGTAGTGCCCTGCCCTGTACAAACACACGCTGAAAGAAAAAAGGCTTTGCTTATTTTGTGTACTGTTGAGCTGCCTGCTGAAGTTTGGGGAAATTCAGTTTTTCTGAGCGCGCCTTTGAGTTCTTTGGGTGAAGACTCCTGTGCATATGTTAGATATGAAGCCAAATTAACAGTAAATAAATACATAGTCTTCAATCTACCATAATGGTGGCACATCCTGTTTTAACAATGTGCACGTGTGAAGTGCAGTCCTTAATCTTCTAAATCTCAGAATAAGTTTTCCAAAGTACTTGTGTGAAAGGCACTTACTGACAATAGTGCTAGTATTCAACTTTTAAGCCCAAGTGGGGGTACAATTTTTTTTTTTTTTTATATTTTCCGGAGTTGATAACAATCCAAGCCTCGGTGATATTCTTTCAATAATGGTAAATCTAATTCTGTTGGGAAAAACTAAGAAACAATTTTAAAGAGTAGATCAATTTCTCATAAGTTTCCTTGTTTAGAAAACATTCACTGCATCTGCATCAGTAATTCCATTTCAAATTATTGATTTAAAAACTGTTAAAAATACATGCATTTTCAAGGTGAATGTTTGCCACAAACATAAAAGGTAATGTTTGCCATTTAATCTAGACACAGATGAAATATGATTTTACCTCATTGCTTTCTTAATTGCATCAATATAATAAATCTACTCCCAGTACTCTACAGCTAAGTATCAATAATGTCTGTGTAGCTGGAATATGTTTTGTGACTATGATAATCTGCTGTGTAAGCTGCTGATTCAGGAGGAGAAATTCACTGTTTGAGATCAGTATTAGCTAATTACTATTTTTTTTGGCGTTTTTTAAAAGTTGTGTTTCCATGTAAGATTAACATGGCATAAATTTATCTCTGCTATAATTGCTTCTTATCTTGAAGTCACTGAATTTTTAGCAAAGAGCATCTGAGAAGAAGAATTGAAAAGTCGCCTCCAGGCTTTCCCTTAAGTAAACATGACCAGCTGAAAAAGCGAAATTTGTTCTTTGTTAATATTCATGTGTCTTTACTCAGTGTCTCAATTTCATTTTCCAAAGCTGAAAATCATCCTAATAAAATTACTTATAAATTTACTGAGAATTTATTTTGAATAGACCCACTTGAATTTTCATGTGTTATGAGCTGTAGAAGGATGCTTTTAAAGGGAAATAAATCTTCTATTATGTTAGGTAAACAAGTTTATTTTCTTACCTAATTTTTTGGTTATTGAACTAGGTGATAAAAACTGAATTGTAGATATAAGTATTTGTTATAACAATATTTAACAGCACTTTTTGCCAACACTTTTTTTGTAAACATGTGTGACTTCACTGACGTCAGCCTCTTAAGACTTTCCAGGTCTACAGAAAAACTCCTTGTTTCATTCTGGAGTCTGGGATGCCGCTTGGACACTATTTATAGAAACAGTTCTAGCTCAACAAGTATGCAGTGAGCGAGGATGGCAGTTTTAAATCACAGGGTAAAACTGGGCTCACTTCCCAACAACACGCAGGCTGGGAACTAAGCAGGAAGGAAGGCCTGTTTACGAGCGTCTTATGCGCAACTATGTCCGAGTAGGCAGCCGAGTAAAACAATGTTCTCTTGTGTAGAGTTATTCTCCTAGCAAAGGACTGACAATGTGAGGAAAAACTCCTTGGGTAAGTGAAGGAGAGAGTGCGATGGCAGAATAGCCGTTTATGACTTTTTTTTGCTGCATCTGTCTGCACGGAGAGCAGTTGTTTTGGCTTTGTTTCTAGTGGTTTACAAGCTGTTGCCAAATATAGCGTTTGTTCCCTTACGAAGTTTGTGGAACCTGCTTTGCTTTGCAGAAGTTAGTGTTTTGTAGAGATTATTTTGTTTGTTTTAAATCATGCCTGTCGTCTAGGTAAATAAAGATTAAATGTCTCAAGTTGAAAAACAAACAAGATGAATAGGATGAAATAGATATGTATTTTAAGTAATGAAACTGTTCTCTTTTGGAATGAAGTACTGGCCTCTTTCTAAAATGTCGTCTTTCTGTGTTTGTGTGTTGTTTGAACTTTTTAAAGGCCTGAAGATACTGTCGGTAAAAGACAGGAAAATGTTACTTTTCGATTTTTTTTTTTTTTTTTTTTCTTCCCAATAGCCTTACCTCCTCCAAATGATTTTTCTACTTAAACCCGAAATACTGTTAAGACTGTATTCTGTAGTTTCTGCTACAGGTTACTCTTATTCTTGTAGCAAGTTTTATATGCTAGTAAAAACGTGACATCATTACAGAAGCCTACTTGACAGTTCTGAAATGCATACTTTTTTGGATCAGTTTAAAAAAATAAAAAGCCACAGATTTTACACTGCATCTGTTACCAGCACATAGTAAATATTTTATTTACAAGGTCTTAGGAACAAATTTTATAAATTTTTTTGACTTTCTGTTCTCTGTAGAAGAATGTGAAAATATGAGCCGTTATGATAGACAAGACAGAAATGCTAGGCAACATCAGGAAGGATTCTGGAAAAGAACACCACAACAGAGATGGAATACACAGGATCACTATCATCTTGGCCATACTGATCACTATATCCATGGTAAAAATGATTTGAACAGGTAAAGGACTTGTCTCTTTTCTCCCAAACAATTAAATTACTGTGCTGAGAAATCTCTTTTGGCACTAAAGGATCTCAAGTGATATTGAGTACAAGACATTTTTCAGAATAGTTGTGTATCTATAAATATCATGTCTGAGTGGGACCATCACTGAGATTTATAACAATTTCTTTTCAAGACGTTGTCATGATTTTTAATCCAAATATTTGATATTTGTGTTTATATGATACTATAAATGCTTGATTAAATTACTGTATGTGTTCCGTGGAAAAACATTACACTGTCTTGTTACTTGCATTTTGGAAGTTTGGACAGCTTTTTACTTACTAACTTGTTTTTAAATTAAATGCAATCCTATGGTGTTTATAGGCTAGCTTGAATGACAGAGTTTAGAGAAATCCTGACGAGCAAACTGGTTTTAGGGTACTGTAGTTATTAGTCTGCGAGAGGTTTGTGCAAGTGGGAAGGAAAGCCCAGCATTTAAGTGAAATAAGATTGACGTTTTCTGATTTATTTTCTACTGTATGCCACAGTATGTGCATATAGCCCATGTTACATAACACTTTCTTTTTTACTAAATGCTCTCTAGCTATAGTTTGTCATCACTGCATCACTGTGGTTGGCTTGTTTGTTTGTTTTCCTAGGGGATCAAACTACCTAGAATCTCCTATTGGTCACTTTGAAAGCTATGGAGCACCAAATTTTTACCAGGCTCCTAGGCAGCTGGTGGGCTTACCGGAGAATACTGTGATGCTTGATGAAATGACGCTTCGGCACATGGTTCAAGACTGCACAGCTGTAAAAACGCAGTTATTGAAACTGAAGAGATTACTGCATCAGGTGAGCTGTTTAAATGGAACAAGAGCAGTAAAGTATGTTGGAGAGTGGGCCCAGATGGGCTAATGTTCTGTTTGGCCTTATTAGGCTATTGTCATTTCCTTTATACATTGAATTACAATGTTCAAGACAGTGTGCACTTTTCATTACTATTGAAAATAGTACTTTTTCTGCTTTTTCAGCACTTTACTGACTGCAAAAAGTATTAGATACTGTTATTCTGCTTCTCTGAGGAAATAATGCTAAATTAAAAAAAAATCAGTGGATTTGAAGACAAGCTTTTATTTAATAAGATCCTAAAAAGCTGGGAAATAAAAAATATTAAAAAATGCGAAAATCGATCCCATTGATGAAATTTGCATTCAGCAAGTCAATGGTAATAGCTTTTTCTTAAGCCTTTGTTTTCTTCATTCTTTTCATCTTTTCTGTGTGTTTTGACAAGCTTAGCAAAACCTACTGGGTCATCTCTATTTGCAGTGCTCAAATTTAACCTTTCTAGTGTATGAAATCACTGAATTGTCATAAGCTTTTAAGGGGCTTTTTCATTTCACCTCAAAACTTGGCAAATTGTGGGAGTTGGTAAACTGCTGGGTGACTCAGCAGAAGTAAAGTATTTCAGCTACAAAAATTCCTTTGCTACCTTAAAAAAAAAGTCCATGAGACTTTCTGTGAAGGCATGCACAGATGAGCATTGAGAAGTATGTGTTATGTTCTCTTTAATACTAGATTTACTGTTGTTTTTTTCTAACAGAATAATGTAATGGAAATAAGTTTGTGCCCTAAAAGTAAGACACTAAAACAAAACACAGCAAAACAAAGGAAATCAACCTTGAGGCTAATTCAGGGGTATGACTGTGCTTTTTAGAAATGTGACTGTTTGCTTCCGATTGGTAACCGAGAATACTGGGGATGTTTTTCCACTGACAAAACCAGAAACACAATTGTAACAAAAATAATGCAATGTCAGAGAGGGAAGGTGTGTTCTTAGAGCCTAATGACTGAGTAGTGGACTGCATAAACTGTGCCTCCCAACAGCCTTAAGCATGCAATTAGTACATGAGATAGCAGGGAACTTTTTATCCAGAGCTTTTAATGCCTTTAACACAAGGACAATTAAACAACTAGACAGATGATCAGTGTATGTGTAGTTCATTGTGTAAAGGCGTGCGTGTTATAGCCAAATAGAGTGTGGCCCTGCAGAATATTGTGTTTTAAATCTTGATGTAGTTTATAATAGCCAGACTTTTCTAAAAGGTTACAGAACACAAACGTTGCCTTAAGTAGCTCAGAGTAAGTTTTTTTAAAAAAACTTAAACTCACAGAAGAAACAGTTACTTCTAAATTTGCTGCCTCTCTTGCCAAAAGCTTGATCTTCTCCCCCTCCCTCCCTGTAATAGCGAGTTTTGTCATAACAAGTGTTATTGTTCCCTTCAAACTTTGTCAAGCATACTTATCTGTATTTTCCCGACCTAACTGCCCCCTGTTGTGACTCGCTGCTTCCAAAACTCATCACGGTACTTCTGAATGTTTATTCTACTCTCCTGTGTATTATCCAGCCTTTTAATCAAGCAATATGCATAGTAATATAAAAGTAAATTAACGTGCTACAGAAGGGAAAACTTTAGACCTTTACTACCTTTATTTACTAAACAATTAGAGTAAAACCTGTATGAAATATTTTTTCATTATTTTTAAGTGTTAAACCTTTCCTGAAAATATTGAGTTTTATACTAACAGAAATGAGTAAAAATATTGCAATTCTTTCTTTCTTATTGTAAAGAACAGAAATATAATTTTGAAAGCAACTACATGAACTTCAGCAGTCTGAACACTGAACTAGGACTTGATCTCAGTCTGGGTCATACGACAGGTCTCTTTGTACAAAATGTTAAAAAGCAAGATACAAAGTCGGCTTCTTTCGAACACTAGCTTTAATAAAGAAAGCAGAAGTTCTTATCTTTGCTTCACCCATATTATAATTTAAATGTATAAGTGTTACCTTTTTCCAGTTACGACTTTTAGCAATAGTATTTAATTTGGATAGGTAGAAATAGAGCTGTAGTCAGGTCTTAGGCATGAGGTCTCATAGGAACAGCGATAGTAAGATATAATAATTAAATTCAATTTTATACAATTATCTAATCAACTGTAGTGTGACTTACATTTATTGCATGCTATGCTACAGTATACCTAGCAGATTCCTGGGGAAACTTAATGTACTATACTGGATTCATTGCTGTGACTGTAGGTCACATAACTGTATGTAAATTATCTTGACTATTACTAGCAACATAGCTGCAACAGCATGGATTTAGTGTTGTGTTCCCAGTTCTGCTTGGAAAAATAAGTAGTTGTTTGAGTAGTCTAGCCTTTTCTGAACTCCGTGGGACCAGGATAACAATGCCAGCAGTACACATGCTGTCTGCTTACTCCTCACATACTGCCATCTTTATGGGTCTTCAAACAGTGAAATCAGGAATAGGAGTCAATATCATGCAGAGTTTTTTAAAATTTTCATTGTAGTAAATATAACCACCTCTGATTTTGCAGTAATGTTATACTAGCTGATACAGAGTGAAAAATGTACATTCTTCTTGCCCTAAATGCAGTTGTAATTATTTACAGGGAGATGTTGAACTACTGGTGAATGTTGTCACTTAATGCTTAACTGGAGCACTAACTATGTATTGTAAGAAGAAAATGCTTTGGAAGTCTAACTCTAGTAATAATTAACATCTAAATGTTAATGCCTCTTAAACATTGACTAAGGTACTTCATTTGCATGCCTAATAGTACATGAGTTTTCTTCTGATCTTAAAAATTTTTTCCTTCCTCCTCCTCCTCAATTAATTTCTTAAGCTTGCTGCTCTAGGTTGAGGCTACAGAGCTAATGCGTTAGAACATCCTTATTTAAATAAGACTTGTACTATTACTGATGCCCTGGAGCCTTTGATCTAGGCAAGGATTGACCATCCTCTGTAATAACTTCCTCTCAAGAATGGCAGCAGTGATCTGCAACCACCCCGTCTTACTGCAAATAAGCACTTACTGATGTTCTAAGGAGGACTGAAATATGAAGAGGTTCACAGAACTGTGAGATCTGTGAAGCTTTTTTTTTCTGGGGGAGGCAAGTTTTATAAAAAATGTTTCTTTTCAACTTACTGCTCACGAATGGAAAAGAAATTCTATTTTTCAAGCATAAATCTTCATTGTAACTTATCAGATATGACTAGCCCATTTGTATGAAGAGGTATGAATGAAAAAACGAAGTCTGTAGTGCAAAATTAAATGCACCAATGTATTTTTGCTGAGGCTTTAGATTAGTAAGTCGCTTGAATAGCTTTGAAGTACACATTGATTGTGTTCTTTTCTTTTTGCATCTGGTGAGATCTGTCAGAAGTATTTATCTTTGTTATAAGAAGCCCGAAGACAAGGAAGAAACAAGTTTAATGAAATACAAAGGTTTCTTTGTGTCATGTATTAAGTTGTATAAATTGCACCTACAATTGTTACTTCTTTTTAGCCACAAAATAGTTCACCTCAGTAACTTAACTGTGCCTGAAAGAAACAGAACCAAAGAAATCGACAAACAGCAGCAAATAAAATTGGAAGATTTTAAGTTTAAACAGTTGGTTAGCTGTTGGGCTACCATTATGACAGTGTTTGACAGCGGGCAATGGAAACTGTATGACACATTTCTCTGAGGCAATATGGGAGATTTCTTCTGAGGGAGAATACCCTTTTATCTCATCTTTTCTATTCTTCTAGAAGTTCTACAATTTTTCTTTATTTTGCATGTGCTTTTAACTAAAGCCTGTGGTTAATATCACCCAAAGAAAGCAAGGGGGAAAGGATAGGCAGTGAGAACGACTGCACTGTCTGTATGCTGTATAGGAGGTGCATGTTTATAATGTTGAAATATGTTCCAGGGGCGATTATGATGTATTCAGTCACAAACCTTGACTTTTCTTTCAGTTGTATTTTTTTATTTTCAAAATAGAGGCATGCAAAATGAGAACATATAACAGCTGAGAGGACAGGAGCAAATACAAGAAAATGTGGCATTTTTGAGCTGCTGAAGTGTTTGTCAGCAGAAATGCTGCAGTGCTTAAAGCCCAACAATCTATAGTAGGTAAACTGCTGCTGTGTATAATCAGCACAGTAGATTAGAAAGGTAGTGAGGTTTTTTATTAGGCTGTTCTTGACTAAATACTTGTATTTGATACAGATTATTATTTATGGAGAAGCATCACTCAATAAAAATTAATGTTTAGTATTCTGTTCACCAAAAGCAGTAAGTCAGTTCTTTGGGAATCTGTAAGGTGCTTGCTTGCACAGGGATTTGTGTCGTTCATACTAAAGATTTCACACTTGTAGAATATTGGCATGAGAGCATATTAAGTACAGCCACTCAAAAATACAGGTTTCAATTTCTGGCTGTTTGTATTTGGGTGAATTGTGCTGTACCTGTGACAGCCATGATGGAGAGTTATTCCCATAACCTTTAGCTCATGTTCTTGAGATAGATTAAAAATGACAGATGCAGGCAAGACTATAATAAAGTGCTTCAGTTTAGACTGTAACATTTGGGAGTGGGTATGTAAAAATGTTTGACATGTAGAAAATTAATTGACCGGAGAAATAAGATGCATGACAGTGTTAACACTCAGGGAAGAAAGGATTGTTACATATTTTACCTACACGTACACTTAAAAATTGTATCTGTAGCTCTTACTGAGTTTGTCCTAAAACAATAAAATCAACTGGTTTGTAGAAAATTAAGATGGTATTAATTTTCTCAGCAGATACCCTTTGAAAAGGAATATGAAGCTGAAATAATATTCAGCATGAAATCAGGCTACTTTAATAGTCATGCTTGTAAAGCTTTAGACATTCCTCTGGACTTGTTATATAGGCATTATGCTGATAAATACTAAAATGTTGTTAGAGAGGTGGTAAATTACAGGTCTTCACACCTGTCTTCAAAAAGTTAGCGTAAAGGTTTTTTTTTTCAGAGCAACCTTTTAGTCTTTGAGTATTCTGAAAGTGTTTGAAGGGAATTCGTGTGTGGATTTTTTCCACCACGAGCACCTGTTCCCTTTATGTAGCCATTAGTAAATTTAGGAAGATTTTTTGAGTCTTGCTGAGGTATTTTGTAATGGTTTCTGACTCCAGGTTTGTGTAATTTCATAAGCCGCTTTAAAACATGTCTTGAGGGATGTATCATAGGGACCACCCAAAACTGGCCAGAAGCTGAAGTGTATGCTGTTGACTGTTTTGTCCAGCAAAAACTTTGCAGTAAATGTGATTGAGTTGAAAATCACTGTAGACAGGTAGCGATTCAAATGGGTCGCCGGTACTTACAGCAACAAGAAAAGGACTGTGAAATGATCAGTCACTGCCACATTACTTGGCTGTTTCTTGAATGAGCATATTCTTGGTTAAGCATTGCATGCAAATATATATATATGAATTTATATCGGGTTAAAATAATCAATCTATAACTGAAGACTGTCCCTATGTAACTAATTAAATGTGAATGTCTGCAACATTAGTCCTCTGTCAGTTTACATACTGCAGGTTATTTTCATGCCTAAACTGCCAGTAATGTTTAAAAATAACTGTACCAGGATTGCCAGAATGCATGAGGATTGAGTTGTTTGTTGCAATGTTTTAAATTTAGGAAATAGTTACAAATATTAACAACTATTTTTTCCTTCTTATGCTGCTGTTTTTCAAAAGCAATCTTCTGCTGAGGAAATCAGATTAAAATGTTTTGTTGCTGCTCATGGTTATATGTAGAATTTATTTTTCAATGCATTTGATAAGCGTTTGATTTTTGATATGGCTGGCAAACTATCCTGAGTGCTTGTTTTCGCAAGCATCTTTTACATTAGGCACAAATGAGGCTAGTGCAGCTACTCTGAAAACATGGTTATAGTATAATAAATAATGTATTCTACTATTCTAAAAATGTTAGGTAAAAACCAAGAGGTAACAGCTTTTATATTGCCTATTGCAATGTGATGATACTTTTATAAAGTTCATTGTAATTTTACCTGAAGGTTAAAAGTGTATGTTCTCTCCAAGTTTCTGAAATTTGATGATATCTTAGCATGTAATTTCTAGGCTACCAGAACCAGCGTGTGCATATAACCAGTTGCATTTGTTTTGCTAATTCTATTGTCTTTTTGCTAATTCTGATCTCTTTTTTTGTACATGTATAGCCTTATTCTGCTGATTTCCCCTTCCCCAGTCTTGTTTTAGCAATATGAGCAAGAAAGAAAAAGCAAAGCCAGAAAAGTTCCATAGATTCATCCTAGCATATATTCACAGTAGGATGCTTAAGTTCCTGCTGATAGTGTGAGAACAGAATTTTTTTTCAGTTGCCCTGTGTTCATTATATGTATTAAGATAATTATGACAGTGGTAAGGGAATTGATGCAAATGAACTTAGTTCTTGCTTTGCTAGTGAATATTAGTCAGGTATAGCATAGGGCTGGAGTGCTTGATTTAAATCACCAGAGAATTTGTGACATACTAACTTCCTTTGCAATTAGGTCTTAATCTGCTGTTGTAGAATGCTTTACTGGTTCACTTATATGCATTTTAATGGGAATAAAAGGTATACCAGAGGTATCAGTGAGAGCTTTTAAAAGCCATGCAAGATACTTTTGCTTGAAAAATTTTGTCTTCTTTTGTTTTTTCTATTCCTATGATTACTCTTTCACAATTATAATTGTAACCGTCTGATGTATCTTGTCTTCTGAGTGTGTGTATTTGAATAGTTGTTTAAAATAACAAATGTTGATGAAATCTGTTAATTGTAGAATGTAAGATAAATGTATAATATAAAATATATAATCTGTTAATCTATACATGATTCTATGATTCTGATTGCTCATTTCCTCTAGCATTTTAGAAATGTCTTGGATTAAATAATGTTTATTTCTTTATGATATTATTGTGCAAATTATTTCAAAACACTCTATTAGAACTTGTTCATAACATAGACTGTAAACTGCTGCTTCATCAGCCTGTCACTTGCTGGTGATCTGCCCAGAAGGGACAAGCAGCTACTTGGGAATTAAATACAACTGCGTGTTGGACAGTGTAAGCTGAAATATTTGCTATGTTAAGGAGTCGGAAGCCTTGAAATTTGACTGCTCTCACAGTTAATAGTCTTTGTTTTTTTAAAAAAAAAAAGGCCAAGAAGTTTTTTAAAAAAACCCAAGCAACCAATCAAAAAAACCACCAAAAAACTGAAAGATATAAAATTACATGTAAGTGATGGAAATTAAATTTAACTGTCTATAGTATGGTAAAAGCAATTTGGAACTCTATGATAGTTCATATCTGGTGATGGTTGCGCATATTTTGGCTGCAAGTAATCAGCGACTATGGGAAAAAGTAAAAATTTAATGGTTAAGTTTATCATTTTTAAGGTTTTCTGGTTTTGCATCTGGACAATCTCCTTGATGTTACTCTGCACTTTGGTTAAAAATTTTTAAGAAACATTTCTTATGGATTAAAAAGCAAAAAAGATATCTCGCGGATATAGAGAACATAAATAGGTCTATTGTGGGTTTTTCCCTTAATTGATCTTTAGCATTTGAGCTGCAGTTTTACTCTTGTGGTTTTGGGGAGTTGCTGGCTCAGCCTTATAGTGGTTTTAGACAGGTTTTGAGACATGCTGCTCTTATATTCTACAAATGGCATCTTAGGCAGTGAGGTCATTGGGTAAAGAAACTCCCCCCCCTAAGAACCCTAAAAAATATTGGAGACTACGGTAAGGTAGAAGATTCATTTATTTTTTCTTTAGAAAGATAGTGGATGGAGAAGATGGACAGAAGGGGGTGTGTGTGTGGGAAATCTCTTTGCACCAAGGAAATAGGGTTATGGTTTTCTACGGCCATAAAATAACTGTATTGTACTGTGAGTTTGTGTCACACGGAGATTGGACACGAGTTCATGGTACAAACCTGAGAACGTATCATGAGAATACGCTGTCAGTTGCTCAGTCTGTGGCTTGACTTTGTAACCGAACTGAACCTCTTCAGGGTTGAGCGCCCCAGGTTTAGAGTACTGCATATAAAGGCTGCGTGAGTGTTTGTCATGAGTGTAAGTGCTTCAGGACATACCCAGGCAGTCTTTTGGCGTCTTTGCTGGTTATTTCTGTTTCTGCTTCCTGTGCTTAATTTCAGAATTCATGACTGTGATGGGGGAGGAAGAATACTTTTGTGTGCTTCCAGTTTTTATAATTGATACTTAGTTCTGATGGCTGTGAATTAATTTTATATTAGTCTGCCCAGTAGCAAACGTTACTTTATGAGTTAAGAATTCCTAGCTGAAATATTTTGGCTGTATATTTTGATATTGCTCAGACATGTTATTTTAATGGATACTGAAGGAAACAAAGCTTTTAAAATTGCGAAGCATCACCATTCTTTCCTGATATAACGCATTTGAACACAATGGCCAATTTTTACCAGATCTTTGTGCAAAATCAACTACTTCGACATAGTTGTAGCTGTTCCTACGGCTTTGTGAGGAGAGGGAGGCTGTTCATGGCCCTTATTTGGGCACTGTACACATGCTGCAGCAAGGGAGGTGTTCCTGTCAGGGAAAGAAAGGAAAATTCACAGTGAAGAGAGGACAGACATTGTAACAGGTTCTGCAGAGATGTGGTGTGACTCCATCCTTGAAAGCAAGTTTGGAAGGGAGTTGTTCCAGCAAGTAGTTTGAGCTTTTGTTCTTGTTTTTGTTATCTGATAGAATGATGAAAATGTGTCACTCCAGGACATCCCACTCTCAGTTCCATCAAGTCCAGAACCACAAGAACCTGAGTCAACTTTTAAGGTAAATGACACTGATTTACTCTACAGAATAAGAGAAACAAACCAAAAACTTCTGCGTTACTGTGAAGGAGTGCTTCTTGCATCTTTCATCTATTTAAATGCAAACCTTGCAAATGTTTATATACTTCATCTTTTCAGTTTTGTTAAAATGGGAGGGTTTATGTGACCTTTTAAAATACATACTTACAAGTGCTAGCACAGTGTAAATAATTAAAATAACTTTGCCTTTTGGTATTTGTAGCAGTCATGTGGGAATTAACAGCTGTAACCGTTGCTTGAACTTCTTTCAAAAATTTTCTGCCTGCTTGATAAGCGTTAGAATTTGAAAAGACACTTTTTGCTTTGAAGTGTAATCATACCATACTTATTCAATTACTTGCTCTGTTTCATTGCATTTATTGTTGACTTCAGTTTAAAATGTTTCATCTGAAGTAAGTTTTTCCTGAGATAATGCAGGCATTGCAGATGTAACTTAAAACCAACGTGAAACCCACGAAGTCAAATATATGTTTATTGTTTTTAGAATGGGTATTAAAGGAAGAAGCAATCATAATTGATATTCCAAAAAGGATCATCTTTTATGGTCATAGACTTGTAATGTTGTCCTTTCTACAGTGGTAAGGTTTTATAGCGTTGCTTGAGGCTTTTACTGTAAAATCAATATAGAAAGATCACTAATCCTGCACTTACGGGAGGGGAACAATACTTGCTGAAGATGTAATGAAATTGGAAATACTTCTTGAAAGGGAAGAACACTTACAATCTTATTCCTGTTTGAAGGTTGTCTGTCCAAATGCTGGTTTCGGGGTTTAAGAGGTTTGCCAAAGCTGTAGATCCATATGCATCATCCTTTAGCAACCCTGGTGTCTACATTGTTAACATTTAGGCCTTCTTTTCTCTTTAGTTGTTGTCTGATGTATTCGTTGTGCTTGTCCTTCTACAGTCACCTCCCTCAACACCTTAGAATCTTAGTCTTAATTTCTAGAGGAAAAAGTATTGCTTTTTAACTTCGTAACAAAAAAATGCTAGATTTAACTGACATTTTGGATTGTTACTTCTTTAATACTGGCATATGGTTTGGAAAAATTGCACAAGTCAGTCTGGGTGTTATCCTAAAGCAGTAACTAAACATCGTCAGTGAAACTGAAATAGATGTACACTACTAAATGGAAGTACGCCCCTTAATTTATGGCTTGGCTGTAATGGCACGGTTATAAAATACATTAAAATTGCCTTGTGATGAAAAAATTATTTCTAAAAGATTCTCCTGCATATCTACCAATTTCTTTGTCTCTGAACTTTGCATAATTCTTTCAAGTCTTCAGTTTTTAGTAGGATGTATTCAAATCAGTTGTGCTGTTTGCATTCAGTAACGTAGTTATGCTTATGTTTCTAAATGTTGTTTTTCTTGTTTCTATCATTTTATGTTAATGATTTTTAAATAGCAGTTCACTTAACCTTTAAGCTTCAGTATTTTTTGTTGCTGGATAAAGAGGAGTATAGGTAGTATTTGATGGCTAAGGATGTTCATCTACATGATGTCAGTTGCTTGTACAGCAGATGAATTATTGCATCAGAAATGCAGCTGATTTACTTACCCTGAAAATTTAGTGGGTTAGCTCAACTCTGTCTCTTAAAGAGACTTCTAGTCAAATTTCTTCACTCTTTAGGTTGTATGCCTACAGCCCACCTCACCATGCTAATAAGAGGAGGAAGGCATGTGCTACTATTACTACCAGTCCTCCATGAACTTCTGATGTAATATGTTCCGTAGAGGTGTTGATTTAGATTGAAAACCTCTTATTGCCCACTGTTCTATTGCAGATGGACGATCTGCTGAATGAGATCAGACAGCTTAAAGATGAACTGAAGAAAAAAGATGAAACAATCAACCAATTAGAGCTTCAACTTGTAAGTGTAATGCTAAATGTTTAACAAAATCCCAAGTGTGCACTGTAGAGTGTAATTTCAATAGGTAATTCTTATGAAGGCTTTAAGAGGGCTAGACGTCTAATTTTTTTCCTACACTTTCATTATAGCAAATATAAATTTGGGTTCTGTTTAGACCCATCTGAGTCATGGGTCTGTAACGGTTTAGTTAGCAGACCAATTCTACATGTTTTAATGTGTTTGCAACTGTACACCTGCAATCTTTAATTCTGTAGTTGAGTCATGATTTGTATGTGTGGCACTAAGCAAGGATGTTTATATGATTGTTAAATATATTTCATTTCCAAAACAAACACTTTGAACATAAAATTCCAGAAGCTGTTCAGAAATAACAATGAGCAAAGATAAGCCACTTTATGCTTAAAGTATTTTAAAAATTAACATGTATCAGGCCTATCATTCTGCTTGAAGGTGTTTTTGTTGTTTTTTTCTCCCTCTCCTTTCCCATACTGTCCATTAGTTTAATAAAGAATTCCACCGTAGAATTTAAAGCCAAGCAAGGGAGTATTCAAAGTTGATTCTTTTTTAAGACAAAACAAAGCATGTTGAATAGTAAGATTAAATTGGCCAAATGAAAGTTAGAGGGGCATTTTTATGATAAATCAGGTTCAGGCAGACACAAGTCCTCAAGCAAAAGTAACATACGCTGTTTTGCTTTTTGCTGTTGTTCTAAGTTAACTGTGGATTTTGCCGTGCATATCTCTGCATTTGGTTCTGGTAAACTCACCTGCTGTGACAATTCTTGTAAAATAGCCCCACGTTTTCAAGCCATTTCAAGCCACAGCAAGATCTTAAAAGTAGGGTAGATGAGACTCCAAGAGGTGCACACCATATTTATTTATCATGGCCGGAGGCAATCTTGTGTGACTACAATCTCTAATGAAATGTTTAGCATGTGCTTTGATACAGATGTGTGCTGAAACTGACCTGTGGTCTTCATCCTCTCCCTGTCTAGCATGTGATCATTCCCTTTAAAACAAAAATGAAAGGTTAAGATTTGGCTTTTTGCTCTGCTTAAACAACATAATTCCAGATCACAGGATACTAAAACCAATTGTCTTGTCTATTAGTATTTTACATTAAGTGTTGATTTTTCAGTATGCTTAGTCTCGCTTTAACCATCAACTTTCGAAGATTTCTTCAAGGAAATCTCTCCTTCCCTGTTAGGCCGTATACCTAACTACTGTAGTAACTGAAGACTTTGTTGCAGCTAAGGAACTCTGCTGTAAAGATGGGTAAAACTTACATTTGTAATTATTGAAAGGTGACTCGAAGAATATGGTGCTTCAGAAATTTAAGTGAATCAAAAACCCTTTCCAAAAGTCAACATTTATTCTAAATTATTTCTAAATATGTTTTGGGAAAAGAAGCAGTTGTGCAGCACTGTAAATACTAGCTTCTACAGTTTAATCATATTGTGCTATACTGCCAAGTGATGCATGGTGTTTGAACAACTGGGCCTTGCCTGTGCTTTTCAAGCGTCTTGGTTATTTTCTAACAAATTCTCCTTTCTCTTTCTCTTTTTGGGGGTGATTAAGGCCACTAGATGTAACTGCCAGAAAGACAGCCAAAAACCCACAGAGGCAACATGCACGTATGCTGATAAATTTACGCAAACTTCCTGGAGGAGGAGTTCTGTGAGTAAAACATGCCATTCCTTCTTGGTATGACTTTCTGCATTTCATTCCTCAGTTCTGTTACATTTGCTGACATACAAGTTGGCTTTGTTTAAGAGATTCTGTACTGTATGTGAGAGTGGTATCCTTACTGCTGTGCATCCCTTGCATTCTTTTGCAACCCTTTTATTTAAACATTTATTACAAACATTTCTTTTAAAATAAGTAATTAAACTTTAAAGTCTCTTCTTAAAATAATCACCTTCTGCACTACTTAAGTTACAGTCAGCCCAAGCTGTGTATCTAATCATACTTAAGATATTTTCCTATATCCTGACTTTAAAGTCATAGGTATCTGTATTTGGGTTTTTTTCCTGGTTAAAGTTTCATTGTTGCTGTGCTCACATTTGTTGGGGAAAAGCAACAGTGTATTCTAAGTTTCAGTCCATAGTGTAAAAACAAAAGTTAATCTTTTTTTATTAATCATTTATTTGACTAAGTTGACTCATTCAAAAAATTATTGGGTGAAAATCACTTTGACAAAGGACATCTCCATCCCCATATGTTGTTGCATGGATCACATTTGCTTCCATTATATAAAACTTACATTCTTCATGGAACACTAATAGAATGCTTAAGGTGCGGGAGAGACAACACATTTGGTATTATGTAATAATAAGGAATTATCTTGGCCTGATGAACAAGGCTTTTGTCAGTCATCAGCAAATAGTCTTTAGATATTGAGGCTACTGCTCTAGCTAGAGAATACTGAGAGGTTTCTTTAAAAGATTACAAATGGGTTAGATTTTTTGTTTCTTTGTTTTTACCCTGCCTTGAGTTACTTGATGTAAGATTGTAGTAGAGATAAATCACCTCTCCTTCTAAAATGACTCTTTCAAATATATAGTGCTGGGATAGAAATGCCACCACACTGTATGTTCACCAGTTGCTACCAAACAGCTTTATCCTGTTGTGACCATGCTTTCCAACCGTCTTCTGTCTGATAAGAACCCCATGTAAAGAGATCATAACCTTAAATAGCTTTTAGTTTGCTCCAACACCTCTGTTCCAGAAAGTATGTGTAATGTCTTTGATGTTTATCCCATGTTTCTCTTTTCCTGTTACTTTGTAGCTTTTGAGCTCTTGTATTGTTTCTTTTTCCCAAGTCTTAATTTCCTATCTATGATGTTCATTTGATGTTTTTCTGCATCGATACTATTATTACATTAGTGGCTATTGTTGTTTCAGTGTTCCTTTTTTTCCTAACGTTTTCCACATAAATTCAGAAACAGATTAGTACCTATTGAAAGTTAGTTGCTAACTACAGAAGCTTTAGTTTGAGCAACCGGTGATAATTAATTGGTAAGACAAAGATATTGGAGAAGATGGGGAATGTGAGTTGATATCTCAGGTAGAAGGAGTCACTTAGCCCAATTGTCTCTTTTGGTCAGGTTGAAGCATGTTTCCTCTAAGTTACTCAGTAGTTTTGTTCAAAAAGACACTTTTTTTTGGCATGAGGAAATTTGGGTTAAGGGAGAATATAATTAAAAAAAAAAAAACCAAACACCAAAACAACAAAACCCCAACAAAACAAACAAAAACACCAAAAAAAGACCTCTGCTGTATTCATGGCTGGGTGTGTGTATGTGTGTGGATATATGTATACATATACATCTGTATAAGATACACATACATATGTGTGTAGGCATATGATTGTTAGATGCACATTATAAGCATCTCTGTTTTTATCTTTATGTGTAAAGTTTCTCATGAAAACTGATAAAGGAATTGGGAAAATTCATGAAGTGTTGACAAATGTTCAAAATACGCTGCCTTTCAGGAACTTTTATTTGTAAATGATATCTGAAAAGTTTGGTACAGAATAGTTTTTTGAATGTCTTCTCCTTTGCATATTTGTAAGTTATATGGAGGCTTTCTGTAAGCAAACAGAATTGATATGAGCTCCTTAATGTGGCATTTCTTAAAGGGGGACGATAGTCTCACTGTTGTAGCCGAGTTCCAGTTCTAATGATCAGACCTGCACTTTCTGGTTTAATAGTTCCTCTGCTAATGTGCATTTGTGTGCTTCCTTGCATGGCTTAATAGAATTCTAAATGCAGGAAAAGCCTTGGCATGGAATCATTGTTGATCTGGAACCCAATGACATAAAACATCACTTGCAATAGAAAGGGGAGACAATTGGCTCTATTTTCTTGAGGCAGGAGTACAATAAATGGAAATAGCAGGAGACACCTGAGTAAAATGTATTCTCACTAAAAAAAAAAGTCTTAAAGAAAATAACTGTTTTGCTTTATTAACATTCCTGTTCAGTTTAATACAGTGGTCTCGAACTGAGAGCACAGGCTGGGAGAAACCATATTTATTGGTCCTAAACATGGTATGAATCATGAAATGTAGTTAATGTTTGAGATGATTAAGTTTTTATATAGACTACATTTTTTTAAAACCAAATTATAATTGAGATCTTGGCAATGAGAGTACAACTCCTTTGAGGCATATAAGTGTTTTTGCTGCTTTAAGCTTGTTAATAGTTATCAAAGTTGTTGAATATTTAACTATTTCATTTTTTACAGTAAGTGTTGACCTGTCAGTCACTTTAAATGATGGTGAATATCAGGAAGTTGCTTTAGTTAGGTTATTGTAACTTTCAAAATTATTCTGACTGTTTACAAATTCTAGCAGAACTGATACTATGTGTTGATTCCTGAAGCAAAAATAACAATCTAGGAACACACTTACAGTAATTTACTGTTTCAAGAAATACTTTAAATGCTTCCAGAAATGTGCTTAACAAACATGGTTAATCTAGTGTTTCATAAAGAATAGATGCTAGAATAAACTAGGAAATAGTAAGAGCTATTAAAATTGCTATTAAAAGGTTTCAGTTAGGAATTTAAGACCATATGAATTGCAGTAATTTATTGCAGTTCTACTATCCATTTGAAATAGCTAGTATTTCTGATCACTTCATGGTTCTCCCAGTAAATAGTGAATATCATTAAACATTCTTTTTAGAAAGTCATGTTCTTATCTATTCTTTA
The DNA here is from genome assembly GCA_009819775.1 of Phoenicopterus ruber ruber. Taxonomy (NCBI): domain Eukaryota; kingdom Metazoa; phylum Chordata; class Aves; order Phoenicopteriformes; family Phoenicopteridae; genus Phoenicopterus; species Phoenicopterus ruber. The sequence goes on from CM020221.1 coordinate 8,705,799, forward strand.
TTACCAGATATTTCTAGAAAATGGCCCATCCTGATGTGATTATAAACTTGTCTGGGGTTATTCTCTTTAGGAACCACATAGTTTTTGAAAGTACTTTTAGGGTTTTTTCCTATTTAAAGGTAAATGTGTACATAAATGGAAACTACGTAACTTCAGTTGAATCCTTGGAACTAAGTACTCCATATAATAAAACCTAGTGGCTGAAAATAAATGTTTTGAAAATTGGGTGTGTTAAGAGTTAACCTATTGCCTAGCCATTGTCTGCTACGTGGTGTTTCTTGTAAGCAGTGTCCTGACAGCATGCTGAAAACTACATTATGCAATTTCTGACTGTTTGTATAGACAATGGTAGCTTAGAGGGAAACATTGTTTTTGGTTAGGCATCCTCAGGATAAAAGCTTGTGCAAGTATTCACTGACAGGGTAGACCATGATGTTTCGAGAGGATTTCTCATATACTGAATTCACTTCCAGTTAAATTATGCCTATCATTTAACTGTCGTGGATAAAACAAAACCAAACCAAACCAAAACCTGGAAGAAGGTATTGAACATAACATTACCTGAAGAAATTAATGTTGATGGACGAAGCTTACAAAGAAGAAAAATGCAAGCATCCTTTGCCACAATTGTCTCGCAGGCTTTGCAGCATTGTTTCTGTAATACTAAATATTGACATTTTTTAGAGATTTTGAAGGTAAAGGGGTTAGATGTCAAGTTTAAGTTGACAAATTATTTGGCTTCTCGAACTGGAAAGATTGTTTGCAGATGCTGAGAAGTACAAGACAAGCAAGCAAACTACAAAGCCTGAATATGGATGAAGATGTCTGTAAAGAGTTCTGGCCCCTGAGGTCCAGTTCCTTAGCATAACACAGCTCCTCCGAGTTCATGGGTGCTTTTCCATGCCCTGCAACAGTAGATAGTGTACAGTAAAAGCTGATTTTTCTTCTTGGTCTTGGAATAGTAGACAGTGTTGAGAATAAGTTTTCTGCTTCCTAAATGTGTGTACAAATTCATTCTTGTCTCTGGTAAAATGACAACAAAAAACTCAGTTTGCCTGGGAGCATGTGTATTCTTGTTCTTTGTTACATCTCTTCTCTACTTCTGCACTGAGATATATTCTTTGCCTTCCATTTGAGTGTTGTTCCAGTTCGTCATTCCAAAGCCTTTCACGTCAATTGTTTTGATGAACCTTCAGAATACTCCGGCTGTCTTTGTGTACTGTTGTCTTTGAGTATCTCCTTCCACCTTAGCCGTAAAGTTTCTATATGCTTTGACTCTGCAACTATGAATTTAAACTTCCAGGTTTTGAAGTCTAGTCACTGTATTAGTGTTTATCTTCACATTAAGCCCAGGTTTCTCTTGCTGGCCGGTACTCTGCTGTTCACTTGCTGATCCATTATAATGTATGTTCTTGGTGAGACAGAACCATGGCTGGACTAGATAGTCATGTTGTGCATGTTTCTTGCTCTGTTACAGTAACAGTGCATAACATCTAGGCAAGTGCACAGAAGAGAGGTCCTTTAAACCTTTCACAGCCAATTCTTGTTGGTTTAGTGTAAAGAGACTGGTTTCTTTTCTTTTTGACTTGAATGCCTTCAAAAAGACTACTGCATGTCAGACCTGCTCATTCGTAATCTCTTTCTGGGTGCGAGGCTAGCATGAGGAGGCTGCTGCAAAAACATTTGGTTTGCATTGATACTTGAAGTATGTCATTCTAGGTTTGTTCATGATGTGGAGCTCTGAGGTTGTATGAGACAACTGGTCAATGCTAGGTGACATGCAGAAAAAATCATCTCTTGAAGTGCTCGAAGCCTCCAGCTGTATGGATAAAAATGGGTCTTTCCTGTGTTTGTATTTCTGCAGCAGAAAAGACTTTTTAAAGCCATAGCAGTTTTGGATATTGGCGTATCCTTGGGAAAAGAGCTGGAATATTTGGACGTTGGCCTGAAATTACTATGCAGCAATAGCTTAGAAATATTTCTCTTGTCCTTTTCTGGCAGAAGCAATTGCATTTGTTCACGCGACTGCTTATTCTAAGGTTGAGGTCTCTTCATAACAGTGGAAAACACTGGGCTTAATATCTTTATAGTAGCCTTTTTTTTAAAAAAAAAAAAACCGCAAACCAAAAAAAAAAACCCCCAAAAACCAACAGGTTTTCCAGTGCAGTTAGGGTCAGATCTTCATAAAGCATTTAGCAGCAATTGTACAATTCCTCAGGATCTCTGAAGAACATTCATCATTTTGTTCTGGTTTGTAGGCTGCTTTATTTCGGCTGCTCTTATTTTTCCACTCCCGAGTCTCCTGTTTTGCCTGGTGTTTAAAATTCTGAATCACTTCTCTTTTGGGATGCTTTTGCTATTTCACAATTCCAGCATCTGGGAAATGACAGAAATGGGATTTAAGTTTAGTGACTGGATGCACATAACAGCTTGTGGGGAGGAACGGTTCTGACTGTTGTCTAACATTAAAGTGCAAGTGGAAAGACTTGCATCAGACTAGGCTTCAGAACCCACAGACTGGTTCAAGAATCCTATCAGATCTTTTTTTAATAGAAGCTGAGGTAAGTCATGTTCTCATCTTTCAATTTTAGTGTTGCGTGCTTATGAGTTTTATAGACTTTTTAATAATCAAGCATAAAATAAATTGTGATTCAGATTTTTCTTCCCTGTATTTAATAGGAAACTGCCACATTTTCTGTGTATTTTGAAGATGTACCATAATCTGAGGAGACGTGCTTATTAGTGTGTGTTTCTTTTTTCCTGTTCTTTGGATTTCTTGGGAACCTCAGCACACATTTGATTAATAGAAGGGGATGGATGTGAGTTGTTTAAAGGAGAAAGCTTTCTAAATTTGCTGGAGTTTCATAAAATACTATTAAAAGAAAAGTCATCTTTTCATAAGCCAGGCTTATTTGCAGATACTTATCTCTTAATGTGCTGTGTCTACGTGATTGGTACAACCTTCATCATTTGTAAAATCAGTGTAATTCATAATACCTATCTTAATAAATTCCAAGTGCTGTATTTCCTGGTCCTTACTTGGTTCAATTAACATTAACTTTAATTACCTTATTTGATGTACAATTAAACAATGCTTGTTACATTTTTTTTTTAATAAATAAGAAATGCGGCATTTATTTGACACTTGCTTGTGTGGAGCAGTGTAAACTCTCAAGACTGGTGCCAGAGGGAGAGCTAGTTCTTCTGCTTCTCAGATTACAGAATGTTCTCCAGCATTTGGGAGAAGGGGGCTGAACTGTGCCTGGAGAGCAGTTCAGTTTAGCAGGCAAAACATGGAAGGAAGTTACTTGCACTTTCTTCATTTACTTCCCCAGTCAGAGTAATGATTAAATACTTGGAGAATTATTGAGAAGACTGTACTTAGTGCTGTGCTGTGAAGTGCTAATACAGATGCTTAAAAATTACTGGAATGTAACAAGACATCTAAATATTTCTTTGCTTTTACAATAGTATCATAACTATTATGTAGCTCAGCTGGCTTGTACTTGTCTTAATCTCTCTTTTTAGAGGGAGGAAGGGAGAGGATATAAAATTTTCACCTCCCTTCTTAATGCGTTAAAAATTTCAAAGTAGTCTGGAAAAAGCCCATTCTCAACTCAAACAAGTCTCTACAAGATGAGACCTATGCCTGATGATACTGTGCTTTTTGCTATCTGGAGATTGTTATGTTTAGAGAATGGAAAGAATGTGGTGGTGGTGTTCCACCACCCTGACACAATTTAGGATGAAATGTGAACAAGCCTGAAAAATGAAGTGCTCTTTGGTACAGCGCTGTGAAAGTCCAAAGCTTTTGTTAATGTCTCATCAGTCATTGATTAATCTTTTTCCCAGGAATGTTTCTGTATTTAATATCTACTCAGCCAATGCACCATATTATATTCTTTTGTCATACTGCTTGACTGAAGCTAGTACTGTTGTTCTTTCATGCGGCAGTCTAAAAATTGTGTTGACGTTAATGGCTACTGATGGAGGACTGTAAGAACATGTTAGGTAATCAATATCTCCATCTAGAGATAATCAGATTAAAGAACTTGTTCATTTTTCCTTGGATTTTGCTCCATTAATTGTTTTATCTCAGCTTCTGAAGAAGAATAAAGAAGTTTTGTCAGATTTTTTCTTTATTTCCTGTTCTAGTTTAAAAACGTTCTGGCTAGCAAATTCTAAGACTTGACTAAATGCATGTGGTGTTAAGTTACATCTTAGCAGTACTGAAACTTGGAATAGTGGTGGCTAAAATCTAACTAGATTAGGATAACTGGAAGGTCAGGGAAGTGTTTAAAATTCTGCTAGGATAAATAAAAGCAGAATATTTCTTTATAGAAACAATGTGATTATTCTCTATTGTTTGTCCAGCCCTGGCAGTGTGATCTGCAGCAGATATGCCAGCAGAGAAACTAGAGAGGAAGGGCAAACTATGTCCCTGTTTTTCTTTAATATAGATGTTCATTCAGATACCTTACGCCTGCTGTCTAAAAAAGTAGCTACCGCTGGTTGCTGTTGATATCTGCTGGTTACTGGTAGCCAGGAGGCAATGGCAGTCGTTACTGTTAGCACCAATATTCCAGAACTCATAAAAGCAGAAGTTTTCAGCTGCTAAATGGTGAAGGGGTTGTAAAGACTTACACCTGTCTTGCTGAAATAGGAAATCAAGGTTATGTGATGTAAGAGGGCAGTTCCAGCTTGGACACATTTCTTTTAAAGGTAAGGGCATGGAGAAAATGATAGGCTGCATAAAATTACTTTTTCTTGTTTTGAGAATGCAGCAACCACAGTGTGTCACTTTTGTGGTGATCCGAAACATCTGACATGCAAACCCCGCGTGGTATTGACATGTGCAGTTCTCTGATCCTGTAACGGAAGGCTCAAGCTCCAAGAGCAAAGTGCAAGGATAACAGTTATATGTCACCTCTCCTCTTTCACATTTAATACTACTATCAAAATATGAGTGAAGTGGACTCTAAGGCACCAGGATTTGCTAGAAAATCTGTTTCTATGCGTTGGAAATTTTTTGTTGTAAACTAAAGCTGACTGATTTTCCAGTAGATTAGTATTAAGCAACTTACTGCTTGGTGAGGCATTTTAAAAACATTTTTGAAAGCTGTAAAAATACAATTTTTGGCACGTATTTTTAACATGAAAAGCTCAGCTCCTATACTTTTCCCTTAAAAACATCTTTAACAGAAATGCACGCGTATATATTGAAGAAAAATGGAGGTATTTTGTAAGATTTCTGACTCGTTCAGGGCATCATAATGCTTTTTTTTTTTTATTCTGGGCTTTAGTAGCATGTAGCATTTGCTTTTACAAAGTAGAACAACTGGGAAATACAATGGTACCTTTCTAGGGGAAAAAGAAAAAGAATGGTGTGGCTTTTTGGTGTCTTGTTTTTCCCTGTTCTCTTTTTTATTATACTTCTCCCCCTCTCTCTTTCTGCACAGGGTGGGTATTCTGCTCCCTCCTTCTCTCCCTGGCAGGGCTCATTCCAGGGCATCCCTCGGACTGTTCCACCGCACCGCAGACAGAGTGAGTCTGTACCTCTCACTCATCTCCCTCACCGTGTTCCAGTAGAAGCTTCCCCTTTGCACGCACTGTTCATCTCATAGTACCCTCCTTTCTCAGGCAGATTTACAGGCATACACAATAGTCTGTGGCTAACCAAAATGCTTCCTTCAGCCAGTGTATAAGCAGCTACAACTTATAGCTTGATAACAGTTATTAAATGCTGATTTACTTCAGCAGTTCTTCAGCAAACCTGAGTAGGCCCTTGTTTCCAGTCTTGTCTTAACATAAATCTTGCTTGCTGCATTTTTCCCTTTCTTTTTCATGGCTGCAATATGCTATCCTGTTTGTCTGTGTGTTCTGTTTGCTTATAAGTCTGCATGTGTACATATGTGGATGTATTTACATAAATACATTGTGGATGACCATAATAATGTTGGTGAGAAAGTGTCGTTTTCATTGCCTCTCACGAGAAGTTTTCTTAACTTTTCAGAATGGCTTCCCTGAAACTAATTTTTTTTTCCCCTCTCGGAATTTGTTGTAAAAAGGCTTCTGATATGTTGAAGTGGCTGTTGCAAAACTTGCATGATTTATTAACATTCCTTATGTGCTAGCTACAATGTGGGCTGATATAAGATGCATTTGTTCTCTTGGCTTGGATCTGCAAAACAAAAAGACAATTGCTGATTTTAAAACTGTATGCTTACGTAGACATAGAGAAATGGTAAGTCTTATTTTGTGCTTTGGTATTGCATTATAAACAGATAATTGTTCAAAGAAATATAACTAGTTCATAAAGCCATAGTTATATTTTTAAAATGTACTGTAATTTGAGAATTACAGTGTGTTTGCCTAGCAAAGCCCAAGAGTGTATTTGGACAAGAAATGAAGAAGTAAAATTACGGAAACAAAGTAAGATTTCCAGGGCCAGTGGAGATCTGAAGAGTAAGCTGCACCTTGGAAGACTAAGCTTACATATATTTCAAATTGCAATAATCCTAACTTATTTCAATTACAAAAAAAAAAAAAAATCTTGTAAAGTGTTTTGTAAATGGTGTTTCAAATACTCTCTTGACATTTCTGTGACAACGTTCATTTAAACAACTCATCAGGAATGCACAGCCTGTTTCATAGGCTTTTCTCTACGCAATGGAGGGATGTGCTTCATTTTCCTGTGGTGTTTGATGTGGGACTGTGTGTGTACGTAATGAATGTAGAATCCCTAGAGCTGATCATCATGTCTTCTGTTTCTGGGTAGAGGGCCAGCAGTAGCACAGCTGGGCTATTTTCCTGTCCTGTCAGCAGAGTCCAAGTTTAAAACTATCCGGTTTAGACCAGAGGAGCACATAGATGTCATGTTTTGGGGGCTTACTGATCAGAGAGTAAGAATGGGAGGATGGTGTCGAGCTGCCAGATGTGTGCCTCTGGTGTCACATCATTCGCATTGACTGCTTAAGTGAAGAAGAAAACTTTGCTAATCTCTTACCAGCTCTTTGAGTCCCCACCACATTCATCCACTAATGGCAGCAGCTTCTTACTCAGAGATTCCATAGTGAACTTCCATTATTAATGCAGGCTGGATTTTTAGCGTACATCTTGCACATTAAATTCTATGAATTACTAGTAAAGGAAATAAAGCAGATGAAGATTGGCCATTGACTAATTAACCTATTGCTTAGGAAAATAAATGTTTCCTGTAACTGAGTGTTCATAGCCTTTTTCTTTAATTCTTAAGTTTGATCAAAAGATAAATACTGAGAATAAAAATACAGTATAAATTAGGAGTTTTCTTGGACGCTTCTGCTGACACTCTTGCAAAATCAATGATTTGTCACTGTGTGAAGAGTCCCATAAAGGAAAACATTACTGGAATTGTCACTAGCGTCCTTCTTTCCCCACAGTACTTCTCCCCTTGTTCCAATGGTTTTAGGTCTGCTGGTTTTTGAGCTGGTACAGAGTGCCAAATGTGGGGTTTTGAGGCAAGTGGTGAGCTGGGTATCACCACCGAGAACAGGAAAACAGCCTTAAAGTCAATGTTAGTGGTGTTTTGCAGTAAGATAGAGAAGGTGATGGGAACATGAAGTAGTCTCAGTTTTTGTTTGGCTGTGTTTTCTGTCTGGAGATTTTGGAATTCAAGCATTTCTTCTCTGATTTGTGGATCCTCATCCTAAAACATCATCTGCGCTTGTGAATACTGCAGGTTTCTTCCCTGTTTTGTTGATAGCTGATGGATACATAGATCACTTACAAGCACTGTAGATTGAGGGCATAAATCTGTGAACTGTTCATATTTAGTTGTTTATATACTGTAAGATAATTTTACTGCTGCTGTACAGGACAAGTAATACATCCCTGCTACATAATATTACAATACTATCATATGCTTACAGTTCTTCTCTATTAGCACCAGTTGCAAGGTTAGCATGCCTGCTGCTTAACTTGCCCTAAGAACTTACCGTAACACTGCACTTTGTTAACACACTTTAGAATTGGAGGTATGTTTTGCACTTTTAATTAGAAATAATTTTCAATACTTCCACCTTTATTAACTTTGTGTTGTTTCAACAGCCTTGAAAACAATTCAGCATTTCATATTTCATAAACGCTTTCCCAATAGTACATTGATTTTTGTCATTTTATGAACAAAATTGTATGGTTTTTATTCCTGTAACTCAAACATCTGTCTTGAACTCAATTCTTACATAATGTTCCTAATTTTTCTCTTGGTAGTAGGATATAATTTGATGACATAGCAAACTTTCTTCAATACAATTTAAAACTTTTGCATTTGTATTCTGGAGCGTTAATGATGGAGCTCTAGAAACTCGGCATTTAGAATACACGTTGTCAATGAACCAATTACGAACTCTTGTTGTAATAAAATAACATTATACAACTTTCCCTAGGCCCCTAGCACTTCTCCACACAGAATTACAGATGAAAACTGTTTGCTACTCAAGCATTGCAGTTGTTCACATCTCTGCTTACTGTGCACTTCATGGAGAAAGTATTTAGACTTTTTGTATGTGAGCATTACAAATAAAAATAATGTAAGCAATTCTAGCAGGTGACACATAGCTTTTTATCACCAGTAAGAAAGCTGCTGTATGCACATTGACTATACATCAAGTCCAGGCTTTGCTTTTTCATGCCTTTTTTTTTTTTTAACAAGAGTGCATTGCTTAACACTATGATATGTTTCCAAACCTTTATTGACTGATTCAGGTTCTTTGTAGGGTGTACAGAGTGTTAGTGTTAGCAGAACAAAGTTGCTTCAGAATATTATCTTGGAAGTTCTATGACTCGTGTTTAAAGAGAGTGACAAATGATTAAAAATGTCTTGGAATCATTACATTACTGCCCTTTATATGTATTTATTTTTACTCTGAGAAATAAGTGTTCAGCTATATGAAGAAATGTCTTTTAAGAATCCTTTTCCCAAGTTGGGTAGTCACAGATTGGACTACAAGAGAAACGTCTCTTGTACCTAACTAAGTACTACATATTTGCAAACAAAACTTAATTTACATGTGGTCATGTTTGTCTGTTCGCACATGTATCTGTATTTATGGATGAAATGCCTACCTTGATGTAGTTATATATTACTTTCCATAATTTTTCTTTGATAAAGACAGTATTTTTCTTTAAGTTGGGTTTTTATACAGACTATGCAGAAAAAACCATAATGCTACACTATATTACCAATTATTTTACTACCCCCATGCTGTGGTGAACGGTGGTTTAAAAAAATTGGGTTGTTTTGTATCATTATTTGAAGTCATACTCCATACTGTGGAATCCTACTTTACAATGTTGAAATGTGGGTATAATGTAGCTAGCTAAAGGGAGAAAAAAAAAATATCCAAAATGAAGGTATTGGCAAATGCTACAGATTTAAGTTGTGGAATATTGATGTTCTCCAAAGGTAGAAAATGAGAGCTTTCCAGTGTAGCCTTTCAGCAAGGCTGTGCCTTCAAATGAAGGCCTGTGAAATGACAGGTTATCCTGCACGAAGGCAGTGAGATAAGGGATGTCAGAACTGATGCGAAAATGAAAAACTTATGTAGCAGGGTTTGTGTACCTTCCGCCCCCCTCCAAAAAAGAAACCGTGGTGGTTTGGAGTCTCTTCAAGCTCGTGAGCGAGTTGCTAGGAAGATGGGTTATTAAAGAGTATGAGCAACATAGTCAAAATATGTAATACAGTGTATCTTACGACCTTGTTGTTCATTGTTAGATATCTAACATGTATGTGCGTGGATGCAAATATTTTTGATGTATACGGTTGTAATCATACACACAAATTCTAGTTACAGCTCTAAACAGTACTTGAAGTGTAAGAGATTAACTGTGTTAAAAGATTTCAAGTTATAAGAGCAAAGGTATTCTGTGCGGGTCTTGCTATGAGTATTATTTGTACTGCGTTACTTAAACACCATTGCTGCCTTTGTTTCTGGAAGGTGGATTAAAAACCAATGGGGGGGACATGGTAATTGCAGTTTAAATGGTAAAAAGTTGCAGTTCTCTCATGGCGATTGCTCATTGTTTTGTCTTGGTCCTCTGACATCATTGTCCTTGTCTTTTTCTTGTCTCTGCTTTCCCATTATGCCATTGGCAAGGAGTTGAGAAGTTAGTCCATTACTTCTGTGATAAAGCGTGGTACAGTACAACTTCAGATTTCTTCCCATCTCCTCCTCACGCATTTTCACTGTTGGTTTTTTTGCCCTATGCATGATGCATGTCTATTGGAGATGTGCATGCGGTTATCGGATTTCTCATTGCTTCACTTCCCTTGTTCCTCAAAATACTGCAGGGAGAAAATGCCTTTATTTCATTCGACAGATGTATTATATAGGGAGTCAAGATGGGGATTGAGGTTAGAGATACAGAATAACCAAAACAAAACTGAAGGGAATTTTGAAGTAGTGATATTGTGATAAATATCAATGTCATGACCACATTGATTTAACTTCTTTATCAGTATAACATACTTGTCTCCGTTTTCCGACACAAAGCTAATACAATCTCAGTGGTTCAATCACTGCGTAGTAATGGTAATCCTCTTTGTGGATATGTTGTCATTTTTCTCTGGATGATGTAACAGCTAGTTTTACTTGAGAGAAATAAGAGAAAAATCTCTTAATGTGGTAGGGACTGTATTTAGTAACTTTGGTGCATCAATACATGCAAGTTTTTGAAGCTCTTTCCCGTACAGAAAAGTCTGTTTCTTTGCTGTGCAAAAAGGAGCGTGTGCACAAAGCGTTTTGTCTAATGTACTTTCGATTTGGGGAGAACTAATTTTCTTCAGTTACATTGTACTTGAAATGTTTTAAGTCCAGCTTTACATTTCAGGAGCATCCCAAAGGAATGCAGGTGTTTGTCCACCTGAATATTTTCTTTATGGGACAAAAATATAGAAGTCTGGTTAGCATGACAGTCTACACCAAGTCATGGTCTGTCCCACCCCAAAATATTATCAAAAGTGCACTCAAAGCAATGCAGGTGACAAACTTTTTTTTTTAAGACTTCCATGAAATAAAACACTATGCCTAGAAGGTGGAATGCTTCTCTATCTTTCTATTCTCCCTCCTCCTTGTGATGGAATTCACCAAGTACTAGTCCTTCTGCTGGCTGTTTTTCTGACTAATAACATGGTCATAGTTTATTAAGACTTCCCTAATAAAAGGAAAACTTGGGCATAAGGCAAAGATGTAAGCTGTGGATGAAGAGAATGCAGTTTTCAGTGTTAGATGCCTGGTGAACTGTTACTGGCCTATTTTGGAAGTGGTGTTTTTCTGCTTTCAGTGTCATCCTGAATGTTAATGCATGTAGTAATTTGAAGAGATTAAAATCTGTAATCATGATAACTGGACAGACTTTGACTAAGTAGAAATACAAAATTAGAAAACAGTACAGTATTTAAAACAACTTAACAAAGATGATACCATAGCTTTAGTGCCCTCATAATTCTGAGCCTGTAGCTGTTTTTCTACCTTTGAATTGCCGACTTTCTGGATATTAAGCTGCTTAGACCTTTTAGGTTATGAAGGATAATGAGGAAAATATGTATTTGGCTATTTTTGTATGTAAAAAATGCAAAATTGTCCAAATGGAAAAGCTCAAATAATACTTAGTTTTTGTTAAAAGAACTCAAAATAGCATTATTGAAAGTTTGCTTCTTTGCTGTATTTGAGATGGTCTTGTGTTTAACTCAACTTTCCATACAAATTTAGTTTCTTATGTAACTTACAAATTTTTCATTTTGCTGATGAGTATAACTAAGATTACTTGATATAAAGTTAGGATTTCTAATGCTCAGATTAGATATTTATCTGCATTTTTGAAGACTGGCATTTAGAAACCCTTTCTAGGTGAGGGGAAAAAGTTTTCTGACAATTATTTTTACATATTAGAGTTTGACATAATACTGTTTGCCATAAATGTACTAATTTTTGACTTCAAGTAGGATTAGAAAATTTGAATTATTTATTGAAGTATTTGTATGAGAATCAGGTATATAGTGCTTTGGTTTCTGCACTCATTTTTAGCAGTTTTGTTTTTGCGGGGGAGGTCTCAAATCAGTAAATCATTTTGGCTAACATCTGTCTGTCAGCTCCTAAGCTGGAAGGATAATGACTTCTGTAACCCATTGCATAAACACTGAAAAATGACAAAAATATCTGGAGGATTCATTTTTTTTAAGCTGTAGTTCTCAATGTATGGAATTATTAATTGTGTTTAGTACTTCCTTCCTGTAGGATTGCTTGATTAAGAAGGATTCACAAAGTTAAGCTAGTTTTGGTCACGTAAGGAATAACATTTTGATACTCATTTGACTCCATTTTGAAGGCTTTTTTTTTTTCTTCTCCTCCACCCTCTTTCCAAAACAATCATATTCAGACTGCTCAACATATTTGCACTTACCTTTCTATCACTTGCTGATGGCACTGTTCGGGCTTAGATGTTGCCTTTCCTTACAGGTAGAACTGGTATAGTCTAAAGGGAAAAACTGCTAGTAAATACAATTAGATTGAGAAACCTTGGTATTTCTCTCACTACCATTAGATTTTTTTTCTTGATGAGGAATTTTGAGGATTCAGTTTTCAGTAGTAATCCTGCCAGGAAAAAAATGAAAAGCTTGAAGAATCCCGAGACGTGCTATCATCCTAGAAATGTAACAGGACTTCGGCACGCACCGCTATCATTACATTGTTCCTGCTGATTCTAAGAAGAGCTACAAAGACCAGACAAATAATTGGCTTTCTCATTTAGAATTTGTGACTAACTCAAGAGTGACTGAAGTGACATTTTTAGTCAAATCTCTTGAAGACAAAATTGCTGCTTTTTTATTGACTATATTTCACTAGTAAACAAATATTATAAGCCTGTTTTACTATGTACATGCATTCTATCAATTGGTAAGAATTCAGGTAGTTTAGGGATAAGACTAGCTTGTAGTAGTTCAGTTCCCCTCCTTTATAAAGAAAAAGAAAAAAATCATCCAAACCTGAAACTTGCTAAAACTGTAGTTTAAGTTTTAATAGATTTTGAATTTTGACATGAATTGCAGATTTTTTAATAATTCTTCCAAAATCTGTATACAAGTCGCAGGTCTAGGATGTGTTTGTGAAGCTAGCACACACATTAATCTTTAAAGTCTTTTTACAGGGAAGAGCAAAGAGAACATAGAAATGACTCGGAAGAGGTATCGGCGATTCTCTTGTCTGATACGTGTCTGATCAGATTGTATCTTCTGATAAAATGTAAAATCTTCATGAAGTTATCAGTGTAGTAGTATATGATCTCTAGCTTCACATGTACTCTGTTGTACTGCTTTCTTGAAGATGGTTTCTTTATTGGCCCTTTTGAAATCCATTCAAGATAAAATAGTTACCGAAGTCTAGTCAATAGCCTAGTTAAAACATACCTGTATCAAATTGTCTGACCTCAGTAAGGCAAGGAAAATGCACTGTAAATTCATGTGGTCCATTAAACTCCTTGCCTGCCTGTACAGTGTAGCACACTGATAAAATGTTTGGGATAGTTAACTCGAGTATGCAGTGAACAGAAATTAAAAGATGGATCCAGTCTGACAGCCATTGCATTTGTTTATTAAGCACTTGAATCAGAATTGATCAGTACTTGTGTGCCATTCTTAATGCTGTCCTGCAGATTTAGGTGAAACCATCAACCATGCCTTTTTCATGTTTCTTTAAGCTAATCAGTTTCTTTTTTGTCTTTATGTTGTTGTGTATTCAGTGCTAGTATAATTTTTTCCACTTAAGTTACAAGTCACATTTGTACATGTCCCATGAACTATCCTGTTTTGCCAAAGTCAAAGTTTTGATTTTAAAAACCCAGATATACAGCCCTTATCAAGCATCCAGTCAGTGCACGTTGGATTCAGAATGTTATCTGGTGTTTTCTTTGCCTAATATATTATTGTATTCTTTTCTCTTTAACAGCCTCAAGTACTACAGCCTTCCAGCAGCCTTCCCAGTTCCACAGACCTCGCCCAGGGAAAACTAATAAAAATGCCACATATCGAGGCCCACAGTGAATATCCTAAACGTGGTCTGCATGAAAATAGCAATCATCAGAATCAAAATGCTGCAAATGTCTCTCTCACAAATAGCCTGAATAATGTAAACACTTTAATGAGCATACGGTTAAACATAAAAGATGAGGATGCATCATATTTGGAAAATCTGGAAAATAAAAATACTGAAGACCCTGGAGAGGTGGCTAGTAATAAAGAAGGTACATTACCATCTCGTTCCTGTTTTCAGACCTCTACAGGAGCTGATGCTAGAGAGGTGCAGACTGAATTAGCTGTGAAAGGTCAACCCTCATTCACAAACCAGGCTTCTCAGCCAAAGACTTTAAGAATCGCAAAGCCCCCAAATGCTTTAGTGCCTCCTACGATGGCCGTTCTCGCACGATCTGCAAATCATTCCGCTGCTTCCAAGGAACCTGAGCTTCTACCATCAAGTAGTTTGACTCAGCTACAGCCAACATCTGGTCAGGATAACCTAAAGGGTAAACAGAGTCAGAAAGTGTCTAAACTTCGCCCACCAACTATGTCCTTTGTTAAATCTAAGCAAATGAGCAGTCAGAAATCCACACCAGTATCTGCAGAGCCTCAAAACACCTGCTTGAAGACTAACATCCCAAAGCCACCGGTACAGAGAAAGGAAAACGTGCAAACACAGAATACCGGTTTGCATGCTGGGGATGGTTTGCCCTCTAATCGGCATTCCCGCCTCCCTAAACCAAAGACACATTGAGAACATACCTAAATCTCATTGAATGATGCCATACATTAAACTACTTCCTATGTATTGACTGCCTTTGAGGCTACTTCATCTACGGCCTGCAAATCCTGAGTGAATATTAAAAATAGCGTCCTTCTCTAGTGTTTGCATACTCCATCCTGTTATGTTCAGAGGCTCATGTTACGAGCTGTGCAGCTTCTCTTGAGTGTGTTTTATTATATCATAGGTCTGTATGAAAGATTGTGTTGCCCACTGATCTTAGTAATTAAGCAAATACAGAAGTCTGTGGTGACCACGAATACCAGAATGCTGCACTATATTTCAGGATGGCAGAAATCATTTCTTACCTCTGTTGATTTGAGTTACTAGACAATGAAATTTACTGTTCAGTTTAACTTCTTGGTTCTGAGTACTCGTTAGGTTAGAGTGGTGGAAAATTAGACTTACTGGCAGATGTTTTATTGGCCATAATTCTGACTCTGTATTCCAGAGGCCTATGCAAAAATCCTTGTATTTATCATTATCTCAAGACTGACATATTTAATGTTATTTAATCTGATGGGTTGGGTGGGTTGTGTTGTTTTGTTTCGCTGTAATCTGAAGTTGCTCTGTTCTTTATTTATCCCATTTTCACTGTTCACAGAGAATAAGCAGATTTCACAGGGTGAAACGAATCTTCTCTCTTAAACATCATCATTTGTTAAAAGATTGTGGTATGTTTTTATTGTGTTGAATAGACACACTACCGGGTAGATTCTTGAAACGCAGTGCTAAGGATACTTGTGCAAAACCTTCCAATGCAGGCTCTTACGAATTGGTAAGTAGGGAGCCTCTGGGAATAAGGGGTCCATAACACCTATGTTGAGGTTGCACAACATGCATTTTAATTAATATTTTTTAACTTTTATTGTATTACTTGTATTTATTGATTTCTGTTTAATATTGAAAGACTCTAAAGTACCTGACTTGAAATTTTGCACAAACTTTGCCATATATGTAAGGATTTGAAACTATTTACAGAATAAAACTTGTATTAAAAAAGCAACTATTTAAAAAAAAAAATTAACCCCACTTATTTGCTTTGAGCAATCCTATTGTGTCCTAATCCAGAGCTGGTACTCTTAAGAGTTTTTCAGAGATGTGTATTTTGTTTTGGGGTTTTTTGTAAATTTTTTTTGTAATTTCTAAAGAAGTGCATGATAACTGGGAAGGAGCTTTTTTTGGGAAATAAAGGAAAAAAAAAAAAACATTTTTCTGCTCTCTAGGAGAAGTATTTTTTCTGAAAGTGGTCTGGAAATATATGCTCATCATGGTGCAACTATGGGACCATGACACATGTGCTGTGAGTTAAGAATATGCATATCCAGTGAGGCTTTCCAGAAACTTAATGTTAGGTCCCATCTCCAATTCTTCTCTTCTTTCCCATCACTGTCTCTTGGATGTTACCAATTGGGGTGTTTTTCTGTTCTTGAGTTGGTTTTAAAGTCAGCAGCAGAAGGCTGTTACAATAACTTCGCTCAAAATCTGTTCCTGAACAGCACACAGTGTCAGTAAAATGAAGCATAGTAATAGTTTATTCTAGGCGTTCGCTATAGGACGTTGACATATTACAGTATTTTCTTTGAGAGAATTAAAGTGAATCGGTATAGACATTTCATAAATAAGTTCAAGAATCAAGTTCTGTAATACAAGCCATTTAACTGGAGGTATCCTGATGGATACCTTAGCTGGATGGGAGAAGGAAAAAAATATAATCATCTCACCTGAATTTTTCAGTACATAACTAATATCCAAGGAAGTTTTTGGATTTGTCATGCTGTAAATTCTTTTAACTGACAATGAAGTGGAAAAACGAAAAGCTTGGGGGGGAAATGGGTAGGGGGGAGGTTCTATTTCAGAACTGCTTATGTCAATCGGAAATAAGAGACCTGCAGGACTTCCCGTTAACTGGGGCGAAGACAATGTAAGCAAGTAACAAGGGTAACATGAATTGTTACAGTTGGTATAGGATCAAAATAACTACAAGATTGCTGTAACCATTATTCTTCAGGAAAAAGTCTGTCTTTCCTGAAAAGCATTGAATTAGATGGCCTTCAGTGTAAGCATTTACTTTTGATAAGAAAATAAAACTGACTTCTTATATTCCCCAAAACTAGCTCCTGGCAGCTAACTGTGTTTCTCAGGAGTTTAAAAACTGCTGAGATCAGATTCCTGGTTCATTTTCCGGTCCATATAATTTCTATGGAAGGTGGTTTTTTAAGTTTACTTTCCTTGAAGAGAAGCTGATTCTATGTTTAGTTGTATATGATTTTGTGTAAAAAGATGATTTTCACTTAATGCTATTGACAGAGATATTTCACCATGAGCTCTTTACTTCTTATTCTGGAGGTATCACCAGCCTGATTTAGTGATGTTAAAATTTTTATGTTTACATTTAAAAGTATAGATACCTATCTATCTGCACCTTTACTGAAAATTAAGGAATGATTTTCATAAAAAAGAAGAGTTCTTAATTTCTTTTCCCAGAAGAACAAAAATACATTTATTCTGTGGGGTTGTTTTTTTTCTGTGTTAAAGGAACATATGTAGATTATATTCTTTGTTAGAGCATTTCCCCATTTTGTTCTGACAGATTAGTGAGACATTGAGCTGGAGATGGCAGGATTTGATCACGGATGAGACAGATGCTAGCCTGAATTGTATTTGTGTTCAGCTGCTAACCTTGCATCCCTCTAAAGGCAACTACATATTCTGGCTCTTCAGACTTTACCAGGGAAGGCTCTGTTGCATGTATAGTAAGTCCAGAGTAGGAGCAAAGCCTGTCAGTAGATGGGCAACTGGAAGCGAAGTGAAGTGTGAGGTTTGAAGCTTCACTTCAGTGAAGGACGGGGGTTGGGGAGAGACGGATAAGGGGGCACTGTGTAGAGCTTGTCAAATGGGATTAAGTAAGTATTTTCAGGTAACATATCTACTTTATGGAAGGTGCAGATATATCATCAGGACTGGTGCAGATTATCCTAAATGCATAAATTAAAGGATTTGATATCTTCAGGGTTTTTTTTTTTTTAGGTTTCCAAAACTGGTTTATTGCCATTTTTTTTTGATTTCTCATTCTTTTGTGCAATATTCACAAAAGTATTAAACTACTGTTCAGTATGTGTGTACAGAGGCAATTACGTGTTTTAACAAGTGAATAAACACAAAAGAAAAAAAAAACAGAATTGCACTTTAAATGAGCTTTATTGCTTGGAGTTGTGCCTAAAATAATCTAGATGCCTCCTGCTGTGCGTGGCTTTTGTTTGAAACTAATTTCCCTGCTAGTGTTGCTGTTTCCAAGGTATCTTCACATCACTTTCACAGAATCGATATGCACTCTAGCATGTTTAAAAATATTCATATAGTGTACCGAGTTTTTGTTGTGCAATGACTTTAATTTAACCGTGGAATTTTAACACTGATGATGCAGCCAGATTATTACCTTCCCCTTCCCTGAAGCTTGCACTTCCTACTGCCAATCAAGGCCAATGGCAAAACTTCCTTAGGACTAGCATAGCCCTTGAAGAATAATGTTCCCAGCTTATGTTTTTGTTTGAGAAAAGTGCAATATTATCTCTTGGACTTTCTGGAAAGAATCACAAGGGCCCTGAAAATCCAAAATCGCCCTGAATTTTTTTCATACAGTTCCAAATAAGTGGGTTCCTCAACATTACATCTCATAGCAGTGAGACTAGACATAGCAACTAGACTGCATCATAGGTCAGTAAAATTCATTTCATTCTGGGTCTAAATGCTGATTTGTTGTAATGATGCTAGAAAACTGAATACCATTTGCGTGATTTACTTTGTTTGCATGTCACAACCATATGCACATTCTAAAGTGTCATACTCGGGTAGGTTGCATGTTGCGGGGCAAGTATTTGTTTTTGCACAGCACATAATCCTCTTAATATGGACATTTTCTCGCCATACAAATGGAAATCCGTTCTTGAATTGGGATTGCGTAGCTATTCCTTATCTCTTTATAGTGGCTTTTTCTGAGCAGAGTGGATTTAATACATGATCCTGGTGGTAGGTCTCAGTATAGTAATCTTACAACTATACTATCAAGGAAATTCAGTCACTGTTGTGGTAAAGCTGCTCACTGCCTACTTAATTGTAAAAGCACCACAGTAAAACCAATATAATTTCAGTGTCAGTGAAATCTTAAATTCAATACTAGCTAAAACAAGAGGTACCCTTACTATCTGCTTTGTTGTTTTTGTTTTTTTAACCCAGGCCAGAGTAAATACTGTATATTGGAATTTGCTTGTAAAGTTGATTTAAAAACCTGTATGTAAAAATTCTTTCCTCAATGTTGCTCTAGTGAATAAAAATAAAAGTCATAATTCTAATACATATCTATTTCTTCTGACTGTTCACTTCATGTATGTTTGGTTTTTTTAAGTCATTGACTGTGCAGAGTTATAGGACTGTAGACAGGAAATTTTGGGGGAGGGAGAGATTATGCTTACAGTGTTTTCTCATGGAATTGTCTTTCTCCAACAGACTTACAGGCTTTTAGCATGAGGCTTTTTTATTAAAGAAAAGGAAAAAAGAAAATACATTTTAATGTATTGTTTCCCGATGAACAAGGACTGATGTGGCTAGTTTTCAAAGGTACGTTATTTCACCTCTAATGCACCATTGGGGAGAGAAGAGTATTTCATAGAGTGTTCTTACGTAATTAACTAGTTAAAATTATTGTCATAAGAGATTACTCTGAGAAAGTTACTCCCCCCACAGGAGTCCAAATCAATACAATGTATGCATACATGTAAACGTTCATAAAAAGCTCCTAATTGTATATCAGTATTTTGCCCAGGGTTTGAATGGTTTATTATTCTTGAGAAAAAAGGAAATTTGTTCCACTAATTTCATCTGACCTGTTTCAGTAGATGGAAGTTCAAGTTTGAAGTTTCAGTCAAAATTTATGGATGGGTAAAGGGAGAATCCTGTAGTTTGAAGTTAGAACATTTAAAAAAATGCTACAGAGGCACTTGTAATCCTTAACCTAAGGTTTTATTTTGAGCTCCAAGATGATCTTTGAAGACTTTCACAGGGTTTTTTTTGGGGGGGAGTGGGGGGTTGGGAATGGGACACACACTCCTGCATAGGGTGTCCAAATTCAAACACGTGTTTTGGGTACCTTCCTCAACTGAGGCCCAAAAAGGTAGTCACATACTGTGGATCCTCCTGCCTTGTAGTTCTGCTGCAAAAGTGTGCTCTTTGCTTGATGGACAGGACTGCGTTACAGTCATGTCTAATCCTATCGGTGTGATCATCAGATGTTAAACAGCTGATGCAATGACTATGTAAATAGTGTTCCCAAAAGCTGTAATTCACAGCTTCCCTGTCTTCTCTGCCCTCTCCCATCCAGAGGCAAAGGCCTTGTGGCAGCGATGAGCAATGTTCTGCTGACTGGACTGAGAGTGATGTTCTCCTGACGCTGGAAGAGATCTGCTTTACTGTCATTGGGCAGAACATTCCATGTGAGGAGAAAGTGTTAGATGAGGAGAAATTTCTGACATTTCCCTTCTTTTGCAACCCAGAATCAACACCCTTGGCACCTTTCCTTGTACAGGAATAGTTTATTTTTATGAGCACAACTGAATGCAGCTGAACTAGACTAGTTAATACTGGTGCATGCATAACATCAACCAGATTTGTGCGCTTGCTGCTTTCCTGAAGTTATGAATATTAGCTACTGTTTCAAATGAGAATTGGCTTTTAGCAGAGGACATTGAACATAAATGCCACAGCTCTAAAGATGAGTTATTCAAGTATTTAATGCTAATCGGTCAGTCTGAAAGATGAGGGGCATTTTCTGTTAGGAGTTCTAGTTGTTTTCTGTGAAACCACAGAAGGTGAGAGTCCTCAGGTGTAGTACAGTACATGGAGTAGTTCTGTGTGCTTGCTCGAAGTCCTCACTGAATATAGTGGGAGTTCTTGGTATGAAGCTAAAGGCAGCAGTAATTGCCTTACATAACAGACCAGAAACTCTGTTTTAAGAATGATTTTGAATTTAGTTATTCCAAAGCAGAACAAAATCTGAAAACTTCAAAGCTGTTTAAATAACAAAATGCTTCCTTCCATCACAGCCTCTGAAAATCACTTCAGTTGTTGAAAGTGTTTCATGACGGGGGTTAGTTTTTAAAGCCTATTACAATGCAAGCCTCTGAAATAGCCTAAGCTGGCAGGCAAAGTTACTGCAAAAGTTACTTTACTTTTTTGCAGAAAATTCCATAGAAATGCAGCAATTTGGGAGAAACATTTAGATCTCAATGGAGCTTCACATTCTGATAGAATGTGGTTCTCTTAATACCCCTCCAATCAAAACAATTATTTAGATTTTATTCTGAAGAGACCTCGTACATCATTATCTTGGGTCCTACAGTTAGAAAGAGAGGCACCCTTGGAAATCAGCCTGTGTAAATTTCCCTAATTTCCTTATGATCATCAGTATAGAGTAGCTTTTGTGCACACGCAGTGGTAAGCCTAGGGATGGTAAATACTGCTAATTTAGCTATATCAGAAGTGTATGCACATAAAACCTATGAGCCTTTAAAGACTTGGATCACTTAGTCTGATAGATTTCAGTGCATAGTAATATAAAAGTCCAGTGAGTCCTACAATTCTTTACCACATTTTAATTGCTACTCAGTTTGACAAACTGTACTAATTATCCCATGCTACCTTTAATCTCTGTGCCATAGTTTCCTCATATATAAAATGAGAATAATACCAGTGTTAGCAAAGTCAAGACTTGAAAGATTCTGTGCTGACAGCGTGATAAAATTTCCCTGAGGAAACGAATCCTCCTTTATTTTCTTGAACATTATATTAATCTCCCTGCATTTGCCTGCTTAGGAGTCTTCAAAAGCCTGAGCTATATACAAAGCTCAATTTTAAAATAAATAAAATTTTAAAAATTCTTAAAGTAATTCCTTGCAAGGCAAGTTTTGTGGACCTTATTGAAACTATTTTATTATTACCAGATCCAGCGAATTTCCATCTTATTAGGGTTCCACAGCAGTTATTTGCAGGAATTCATTAAGCGTAATTGAGAGGGAATAGTTTCTCTATACAAGTTACATGCAGCACAGTGGACAAGTTCTCTGAAGCCCTGTAAGGAAGTTCTCATGGGAATATGTATCCCAAACAGTACGCTAACAGTGTAGGTGTAGTAGGAACCTGCGTCCCCATCTTCCTGGAGGATCCCGAAGGTGTACATTATGTTCGTACAAAAAGTTGTGAGTTTGCAGGATACTTTTTTTTTAATTCCACTCACGTTTGGTGAAGTGATTTGGGCAACCAACTTCTGTGTTATTCAGACTACTATAGGCAACTCTCTGAGTTCAGTCTTGGTTTATAAACCCTCTCAAATTCTGCTCTGTAATTTCTGTGGGTTGTTGCTGTGTTATTTTTTTTGTACTACGATAACAACCTAGAAGCCCCCAGTCGCAGGTGAGAGCTGTTCGTGTGAGATGCTGTACCAGACAGTAGTAGCGAAGCAGTTATTGCTGCAGGATACGCAGCAGAAGGTTGTCAAGCTGAGTTGATCCTGCGAATATCTGAACTTATGTTTATAGAAAGTCTATGATGTTCAAACCATATGCTTATAAGCTGTTGCAGATTTGGTATTACCATGCAGGGAAGCTTAATGATACACAAGCTCTCTGCTAATAATACTCCTGTGCGTTTTATGCTGGCAATTTCTTACTTCAAAAGAGTTAGTTAAGGTCTATGTGTGTGTGCGTTATATTAACAGCAGTTGAAAGCTCTGTGTATGGCATTTCTGGGTCATGCAGGGTACTGAAAAAATACTGTGTATTTGTATTTCATATTTACATATGCAAAATATGTATTTCTTTTAAAATATGCTTCTAATGACACTTATTTCTTAGCCGCTTTGAAGGTGTTAATTTTCTCAAGGGATTATCTTTGTCAGTTGTTATTCTGCTATGTAATATTGTCTGGTTTCATACAAATTATTTCTTTCATTTTCACACTGCAGTATTACATCTCTTACACTGCTGACACAGAACACTGCATCACCTGCATATGTATGTTTTCTAGAGTCTTATCCTGGAATGTGACTAGTGTAGGGACAAACTAAACAAACTAAGAAATTTGAGGAGGGGCGTTAGAAATATACTAATGGCCAGAGGATACATGTTACAGAAGGGCTTTTCAGCTCTTGCTGTAAGAGCGTGGGTCACTGTATTGTGCTAACTGCTCTAAACTGGGTACCAGTTGCACAGGCCTTAGCAAATGTGTTTTAGTCAGCGTCTGCAGGGTAAATAACAAGGTCTAATAGCATGCACTTTCTTGGTAAAGCACTTAGAGCTCTACTGACAGAAAAGGACAAGAATTAATTGTTGTTATTTTAATTGTAAACACATAGAAAGCAGGTGGATAAGAGCAAGCAAGATGACATGCTTTGTCTGGGAAAAATCCCATGGAGACATAGTTCCATCTACCCCCTTTCCCTCTTCAGATCAGCTTAAAAAAGAACTCCTATTTTCATCTGTTTCGATAGCGAAAACGTCTGTTCTTGCCCTTCCTCCACCCCATTTTACTGCAGACAGGCGGCTGGGCCTTTGCTCCTGTCAGCAGCAGAGGGCAGTGCAATGCAAGCAGCCGAAGGACCGCGCGGTTCTGGCCACGCAATTGCTGTGCCTGGAACTTCTGGGCACGCCACGCCACCGTCCCAGGCATAGGTGGGGCTGTGGCTGTTTGAGCAGCGTGCAGACCGTTCGCGTCCTCACCCGCTCCGCTTTGCTCTCGTGGGCCAGCCCCAAACTAAGCAATACTGGTTTATTGTTTTCAGTGAGCAGGAGCAACATTGCTCAGTTGAAAGAAGCAATCATCTGTTCGGAGGTGGGGGAAGTAAACAGACACTGATAACCTCAACTGAAGCATCTGTATAACTTGAACTGGACTAATTTAGTTGTTTTCCCTGCTCGGTCTCTGTGACAGGCTTGTCTTGGTTCAGCTGGCTGTATTTATCATTCAGCTCACTGACTGCTCAGGTTGGAAATCCACAAGGGATATAGGAGATAAAGACTAAATGTGCAAATGTGTTTGCAACTCTAAGCCCTTGTAGAAATCTTTAACTGCTCTTTCAGTGCACAAACATACCCCGCAGAGAAAATCCTGCCTACCTGGGAAGAGGAGTTCTCTTCAATGTACTGCAACAATTTGCTGTGCTGATGGTCACTTTTGGAAAATTACTCACGGAGAACGTATGTGTGTTTTCTTTCCTGTCTAATGGTGCATAAACTTTATGGTATATAGTATAGAATAAATAATCAGAAATCACTATCGTTATTGGGTTCTCAGTTTTCAGTGTTCTTTAAGTGAGCCTGACTTCTTGAGCATACTTTTGTTATATCTTTTTTTAAAAACAATGATTACTCACTCCTAAGATTCCTTGAATTTAGTATCCAGTAGGTAACACTTCCTCCTCAGAGCTTCAGTAACGGAAGCTGTCGCTTGTTCTGCATCCTTCTGCTACCACAGTTCATTTCCCAGCTGTCTTGGCTGTCTGTGAATTTGTTAGGATCCGCACTTTGACATGCAGAGGCTATAGCAGTGCACAGCCCCGCTGCAGTACGCCTTCCGTTCTGCAGAGGAGGAGGTTTTCACAGATGAACATGTTTGTGAGAACTTGGTTTAATTTGCTTACCACCGAGAATGCACTGAAATCCTGTTAAGAATATTTAATGTGGAACAAACTCAGGCACAAAACCTAATTATTTGTATTTTATTTTTATGAAACATGAGGCCTGTTGTGATCGTATTAATTTAAAGATAACATTTCTACAAGTAGAGCAAGTATGAATTAAGGTTAGAAGAATTTATTAATTACATGTTATTTGAATTAGATGCCTTGAATTAGGATAGATACAAGCAAGCAATTTTTCAGGGAATTAAATTAGTGATGTATTAGACCTGGGGCTTTACATTGTGACTTGCTTGTTTGTTTGATTTGTAGCTCAGGGGAACCTTGGACTCAACTGGGGTTTTTTCTAGCAGTTCTGTTCCAGTATGGAAGGAAAAGATTCTTAATAACCCCTAAAATGCAACTATTTGAAAATTTCCCTTTGAACCTTCAAGTAAATTGAGTCCATGTTAGCCTGTCACCACATTCTCATACAACTTTTGCTTTTTGGTGCTTATTCAGAAAATTTTTCCTGGCCTCTCTTCTCAGAAAAACTAGTATTCTTATTTTGACCGATAGCAAACAAATCACTCTTAAATGACAGTTTAACCTTAACTTTAACAGTAAGCAATCAGGGCTTTATACCTTGGGTGTAAGCTCTGTAGAAATACAACATGGTACTCGGCAAATGTGGTTTCTATTGCTAGATCTGTGTGATCTTCTCAGGATAGTAGTGCTTTGCACCATTACCGAAGAATAATTCATTTTTTCAGACCGAGTCCAGCAGAGGGAGTTTTTTGGTCTTTTTTTAAAAAGCAATGATGGCTTTTTCTCCTACATTCCACGGATGCTATAGTATGAGTTATTGTTAGCACATACCACTTAAGCATGAAGAGCAGGAAGGTAGTGCTGACTTATGCCATTATGAAAGGTTTGCCGGTAGCTGTTGCAGGCTGGAAGGGAGCTGCGTTACTGAAGCTGCGTGAGAAAGCTGTAACATCCAATCTTGTGAAGTCTCTTGGAGGAAGGACTGGCCATGCAATCGGGATGTTTGCCGTGCAGCGGAATACAGTGCAGACTTGCCTGAGACTGCAGTAACTTCAAGACCAGAAGCAGAACAGCTGTGTTAATAACCATGCCTGTCCCATCTCAATGACAATGCATGGTAGCTGAAAAAATACATCAGCTCAGGTTGGTGCTAGCTCAGGCACCTGTTAACCACATCATGTTTTGGCATGTATGTGCCTCTTGTTTCTATTTCTCTTTTCTGCCCTTGCAGAATGTATCGCAGACAAGGCAGAGCTCGCAGAGGCAATTCTTTTTGAACTTCTAAAGGAAGCATACGGATACAGAAGGTACCTAGCCAAGCTGGAACCTCACTGTGTGTATGTGTATGTATTTTCTAACAAAAAAAAAAATGGGGCAGCGGCAGATTCATTTTAATACTTTCTGTCTTGCCAGCTGTATCATACTCAAAGAGATACTGGTGCAGGATCTGAAAGAAAAGATTCAGTTCTATCTACTGAAGTATTTTGACCTCATTTCCAGAAGGTTGTTGCTTCTCCTTTGTCATCTCCAGTTCCACTATGGACCTGATCTGCCCTGTCCAAGTTGGGAGAATAGAGGAGTGAAACAGCCGGGATGCTGCAGCTCTGCAGATGTGCCCGTACCAGTTTTATCCTTTGTCTTTTTTTCCCTAGGATGTTTTCATACATGTACACAGACTCTCGCCTGCCATGCATCTCCACAGTCCCCCTAGCTGTTTACATATGTGGCTTCCTTTTATTTGTAATTATATATCAGTATATCAGCCCAGTAACTTAAAGCATTCTGAATCTTTCCCCTTCCTCTCTTTTTTAAAGCTATTTGCAGACAATTTACTTAGCCCAACTTTTGATCTCCAGATCATTTTACCTGCTTTTCCTGTCAGTCCTAGATTACATTTGGTCTTGGCACTTATTTATTTGATTATTGGTAACTACTTCCTTGTTCCTCTCTTCCGTAGTGACCCATGGGCATTGCTGAGTTTGTCTTTTCATCTCGTAACTACAGACACAAGCTTGTCAACAGCAGAGTGCAGACTGACAATGAATTAACCTCTTACTAGTGGAACCAAGGAAATCACTTTTCAGTCCTGAGTCTGCTCCGCAGAGGTGTTTCCTAGCTGTCTAAAGGCTTATTGTCAGCCTCCGTGCTATCAAAGGTATGGAAATAATTAATTCTGCTCAGCTTTGGGGTTTAGGTTGTTTTGCGGAGAAACAAAACAAGCACTGTCTGAATTCATTTTAAGTCAGCTATTTATAAGTCTCTTTAAAGCTGCAGCTTTGGTAAGGATTCCACCTCTGTTTTCTTCCTTTAATTTGCTCCATTAAAACATGCATGGTCTCTCACCACACGTTCGGCACTTGCTGTGCTCTGACTAGCTGCCGCTGAGCCTGCTGCCGTGGCGGGGAACCTGAGCGAGCTCTGCTGGAAGCGCACAGCCCTGAATCCGACAGCAGCTGCCCCAGCTGCTCGTAGCTATGTGCAGAGCTGTGGCTTTCTTTTCCTTTTCTTCTTTTGGAAGGTCATGGCCGTGGGTCAAACAGACCATTTCCCAGAACATGGGTGGGTTGGTTGGTTTGTCGGGTTCCTTGGGTTCTTGTGTTGTTTTGAATGGTTTTTTCTGCACAAAGCTAAGGTGCCTTCCTACCATGATGGAAGGTATGTGGAAGTCTCTGGCCGTTTGCCCAGGCGTTGAATGTCCTGCAGACTTTACTTGCCTGTTCAGCAGTTGTTAAGTTTAGGTTGGATGCACACTAGTGCTTTGGCTTTCTGTTGGTCGCAATGACCAACTGCCACAATTGACCTGACGAATCTCAAGATGCTGAATGTGACCGGCAGTACCAGTGCCAGGGATTACAGGAAACTCACTCCCACAGCCCCGGCGTCTCTCTCTTATTTTATGCTTCTATGACATTTTTTTGCGGTCTGTGGGCTGACGCTTTGCAGAGGCTGTGGCTTTGCCTAAGGCAATCCTGAGGCTCCTGCGATCCCTAGGAGCGTGTTAGCCCCTGTTAGGCCAGCAGGGAACTGCGCATCGGAGTGAGGTCAGGGCAGCACCGTTCTGGTGCAAATTTCCACATCTCCAGAGATTTCTGGAAGGGGAATTGCCATGGGCAGGTGTTATGCTGGTGGGTGATGGGCCCCAGCCACCTGCCCCTCCGCGCGGCGCCAGCCCCGCTCTGGCCGGTTCACGTTCCGGGCTCCCTGGGGGGGCGGGCGGGACGGCCGGTCGCGGGCAAGCGGAGCTTGAGCTTCTCCCGCCGGGCCGGGCCGGGCCGGGCCGCGCTGCGCTGCTGGCAGCGGGAAGCGCTGGGCTCGGCCACAGGGCGGGACGGGGGGAGCCGGCCGGGCCCCGCGCGCGCCCTCACCGCGCGGCGGCGTAACGGTCGGCAACGGCCGCTGCCCCCGTGGCCATTTTGCGTGTGCGCCGCCGGGGAGAGCGGCTTCGGGGCAGCGGGGCGGGCGCCGGGAAACCCCACCTGCCCTGTGGAAAGGGCTGTAAATAAACGGCTGATGGTGGTCCTGGGGATTCCTGGATAGAGCCGCTGCGGGCCCGTGGTCTCGAGGTGCGCGGAGCGTTGGGCAGAGGTTTTTAAGCTAAAACCCCAGCTGAAGCACCTGGTGTTGAGCCAGGCTAAGACAGCCAGATTCTTGGAAAGGATTAACAATGCGTGTTACTGTACGTGGGTGTGATTCATGAGGGGTTTGAAAGGTACAAAATGTTTCTCGGGACTTTTAAATGGCTGTTACTTTCCCCCTCTAAATAATGGGAATGAAAAAAAAGTTGCTCAGTTCTGAAAAAGAAAATGGTTTTCATTTTCTTGTCCTGGTGCTTCAGATGCTCTATGGAAGCCAGTTCAGTTTCCTTTTACTTCTAACAGCATCAATCATTCAGGTGACATTTCTATTTATTTCACCACCAGCTAAATAGGACCTTACGGACTCTTGAAGAGCTTACCAACATGAGTGCCCCGATCAAAAGATGCTACTTTTCCCCGTTTGGGTGCCAGCACTTTGTTTGAGCCAAGCAGGCTGCCGAATGTCAGATTCGGTGGCAGACTTGGAGTTTTTGCTGGTATATCTCTGGGGATGGAGCTGGAGAAAAAATTCTGACCCGACGTCAGCCGCCTGTGCTTTAGTGGATTTAGTTCTGCAAACAAGTGATCTGGTGTATGCAATATAGCTGATGTTGGATGTCCTAAACCAGAAGGCAGTTTCCTGCCTAATGTGAGTGTGCAATGGGCTTTCACTCTGTATTTGTGTGTAAATGTTTTTGCGTCACATTATTTGCTTGTGCAATGGCCTCATTTTTTTCCTCCTTTCCACAACATCCTGCCACAGAAAACCAAATGCATTTTATTTCTCAGCTGCAGTGAATTTTCTCACTACTGTCTGATAGCTTATTACCAAGTTGTGGCTGTTAAACTTCGGGATGCAGTCACTTTCAGGTAGTTTCATGGGCTATGGTACCAAACGTCTTGCTAAAACCCTCAAAGTTGTTATTTTTGACAGTGCTGGTGATATTATGGATGAACATCAAAGGTGATTAATGCATCTTTTGTAAACACTATCTCTTACTAATCTCTTTGTGCTTGTGGCTGAATAAAAGTGAGATTCCTGCTTCAGCTGGTGCTCCTTTGGGGTCTGAGAAGTGTGAGGCTCCTGAGCTAGTGCTCATTATTATTAATTAAGGAGCAGCTCTGTTCTTGGAACCTGAGACACAGCTTCATGAATCAAATGCTAACTGTGCTGAGATGATCAATAAGGAGAGGGGTCTGTTGCTTTGTAAAACCAGAACCAATGGTTTATAATATAGTGACTTTTGGGTTATTTTATTTGTAAGTTAATTGCTATATGATCAGCCATAAAAGGTGGTCCAGGAACATCTGCTTTCTCTTGACAATTTTGGCCTTATGATTGTCCTTCACTTCCCATTTGAATGATTGGGAGACATGCATGGTTTTTAATTGGTTTTTAATTCTCCTCAGCTCTGGGAGGTGGTTACTGAACAGATTTCCAATTTGTTTATTGATCTCTGTTCACAGCTCCAAATTATTCTTTTAGCAGCCTTTATTGCTGGTTCTTCTCTCTTATGCAGGAGGCTAACGTTTTTGGTTTTTTTTTTTTTTTAAGAATTAATAGAAAACAGTAAGTAAAACAGCAACTGAGACTTTTGAGCTGGTGCTCAGCTGAGTTCCCTTCTGTCTTTTCCAAAAGCCATACTCAGGAATGAGTACAGCTTGTATGAAGAAGCCGAAGGCTAGTCACTTCTGGAGCAGAGAACTGAAGGATCAGATTGTAAATTCAGGCTGACTGTGTTTGCTGAAGTTCCTCTACCAGAAGGTCTTAATATCCTTCCTGACAGAGTGTAGTGGCTTCTGTACATGCTGTTTATCGTGTTGCAATTTGAGACCCATAAAGCTGCTACCTGAAGCTCATTTTGAACGTTTGCAGAGCAGTATTTTCTCATACATATATTTCAGTCCCTGCCTTTTGTTGGGGGTTATTACTGCTGGCTGGTCTGGCAGAGTGCAGGGTGTGCAAGAGCATGCTGTAAAGATGAAAATGAAATTATATGCATTGTTTCCGGTTTCTGGATGCATTGCTTTGTTTGACATGGACTGAGTTGGTCCCTCTCCTCCACTATTTAGCAGTTTTATAGGCTATATGTTGAGTCAGGGCAGCTGGACCCACCAGGGCTACTAATTCTACCTCAGGGCTCTGGGCCTGATCACCTATAGCAAAATGGCTGCTGGCCTGGAGATGGCGTGGGTTCCTGGGTGCCACCCTCCCAAGTATAACCGGTTTCAGGGTGCTGAGTTGCCACCAGTGTCTCTGTTCTTGCCCAAGGCCACTTTAGACACCAGCCGTGGGTGCATATCAGGAGAGAAAAAGCATGCTGTTGAAAGTCAGGCTCATACATGAGTCATTTGAGAGCCTTTTGAACATTGTACCTTGCCTTTTGGGGGAGTAATAAGGTGAGAATCTGAGAAGTGAGGGGAGAGACATTGCCTATCCAGAAGGTTGCAAAGATTTTCCTTGCCATCAACAGCACTCTGCTTGTGTGGGTGACGAGCTGTGCTCTTGCTTGAGTGAGAAGAGGAAAAGGCAGATAGGAGATCTTCTCCCCACTCCCACCAGTAATTACTTTCCTGGGTTGAGTGCTGCAGGAAGATGCTGCTGTGTTAGTGAACAGAATTTTGTGAGAGCAAGCAGCTCCTGCTACACTGGGCCAAGCTGGGTCACTGTTGGCATGAGCTTGGTAATTAAATCTTGGAGGAGCAGCTAAGTTGTTTCCACCCCTTGTGTGCATGTAGTAATTAAAAGACCTTGTAATTAATAGAGACTGGGGAGGGAAATCAACTGGAACCTGTCAATTTGAGCTCTGTTTGATGGTGAAGATTTACACAGCGAAGCAGGTAGTTTCCTTTTACAGCTTCCGTAGGTCAGAGCTTTACATGACCCTATGAATAGCCAGTGAGGCTTTGCAGCTGTGTTAGACATACTCTTCCTGTCTAACCAGGGGGGAAAACCTGAACTCATTAAGTATGTTGAATGATCCTAGATATTTCATTTTACCTCTAAGTATCTGAGATTACCACTGTAGTGACAGAAGAACCTATGTGTTTGTGGAGGAGAGGGAATCCTTGATTTAAATACATGTATATATTTCCATGGCAATGAGAAAAGCCTACTAAAATAATAATTAAATTAAACCCGGTAACTTCCTACCCTCATTGTTAAGACTGCAATGCAGAGCACTCAGAATTAGGAAGCTGCCGCAGTTGGTTGCCTGTGTAGTCTGTTAAGTGATCTCACGTATTTTTTCTCTAGTGTGGAGATACTGCAAGGCTAGTCTCACTGAACAAAATTCAGCACTTCTGTAATACTGAGAGTTCAGGTCTCGCTTACCTCACACTTTCGACCCCTATGCAGAGTATGGAATTACTGGCTGCCTCCTGGGCTTTATATGGAGCTTGTTGCCAGGGTCTCATCTATTTGGGGAGCTTCAGAATCAAGTATAAGGAAGGTTGCAGAATCAGTGCTACAGTTATTTTTCTGTACAGTCTGGCCAATGCCAACAGCGGTATTATGTTACCCTTCCTCTTCTACTGATTGTGTTAAGTGTACTTGCTCCGAGAGAACTACACCTGAAGCAGAGCCAAAGTCACCTTTTTTCACTGTTAGATTGTAGTGAGTGAGTAAATTGGAAGGAGTTCAGAGAATGGAAACAAAGTTGAGCAGGCCCTGAAGGACAGAGCCATAGCAGAGACTGGGGACCAGAATCCTGCAAGCACTTTGTATCTGTGTGAGAACATACAGATTAAATAGATTTGAGGGAAGAGGAATCTGAAGCGTGTGCATGTGCGCATTCTCAAAGGGACATATACATGTGACACTGAAAGGAGCAAAGGGTAAGCTCGTACAAATATGTGGAAGGTGGTGTAATCAGACAAAGAGAAAAGTTTTTTTGAAATGACATAAGGATGTTGAAATTAAGAAAAACTAGCAGGAACATAAAGCAAGACATTGATTCGACTGTGAATCGGAATAATATGCAAAGTGAAATACTCTTAGGAATACCTGTTTCTACCTGTATCTTCAGCAACAGCTTAACTGCCAGGTGACCAGGTAGTTTTTGGTTGACCTTTACTGGTTGTCATTAGAAGTTTTATGCTGAAAACTGACAATATGCTAACAAGCATGTCAGCCTACTGTCTTTTAGACCCCTGGTCAGCACTGGTGTGTGTGCATTGGGCAAAAGCTGAAGACTGTGCAGACCATTGCATTGTCCCTTGTCTTGCAATATCTGCAGGAGCTATGAAGTGGGGGGAGCAGCTGCTACCGTTAGTCGTCAGTGGGGACACAAATTCCAGATCCCGTTCCTTGCTGACTTTTGCAGAGAAGGCTGTGCAGTAGTAAATCTGGGGAGAGATCAAATGTAGCTTACAAGTGCCCTACACTTTCCATTTCTTTGTGAGTAGCCCGCTGCACTGTGAAGGAAAATGACTGTCATCTGATACCTGAGGAAGTGATGGGGGGAATCATCCCTTACCTCCAGCCTGTCAGCTCGTGCTGAGCCAGGCTCACTCAGTGAGATACATCAGCAAATCCTCAGCCTGCCTCGTAAACTGGCTTGGTCTAGTCGCTGTGTGTATTGTGCTGGCTGGTGATTGTGTGGGAGCAGGATGTGATTTCTGTTTACTACCATTCAAATAGGGATTTGCTTTTAGTTGCACCGTTTGTGTTTAACAAAAACATGTATAAATAGGTTCTAATCAGTGACATCTGCACCAGTGGTATTAGGGCAAAATGAGTGCTTTGTATGTTTATTGAGACAATGCTGCTTAGGTCTTAGATGTCTAATTCTCCTCTTTTTGACTGAATTTCCTTTATCTGTACTCTAAGCAAAGCTCTAGTACTGTACTTCCTTTGGCTTGCATAGCTGTTACGTCAACAAGTATGAGTTTGTTTCCTGTACTTCAGGTAAATCTGTTCTTTCACAGGGCCAGTAATTGCATTAACCAGAGGTCCTCCTTCTTTTTATAAAGCACACAAATGTTTTCTTTTTTGTGATAAAAGCATTGAAGTGAAAATGCTTTTTGAGGTTACTAATCATGATCTATGTATGTCTTTTACAGACATGTGTTCTCTGTTGCATGGCTGGGAGAATGTGTTCCGTCAGGCCTCGTTCTGTTTGCGGTTTGGATAGTCTCTTCCTGTCCAGGCCTCTTCAACCAGAATGGAGTAGTTTGAACTAGTTTTTCAGAGGAGACCAGACTTGTTGCTGTAGCAGTTTATGTTGATTACTGTCCAACTGACCTTCATTTAGACAG
Organism: Phoenicopterus ruber ruber; assembly: GCA_009819775.1. Classification (NCBI taxonomy): domain Eukaryota; kingdom Metazoa; phylum Chordata; class Aves; order Phoenicopteriformes; family Phoenicopteridae; genus Phoenicopterus; species Phoenicopterus ruber. Next base: position 8,739,176 of record CM020221.1, read on the forward strand.
AAAACTCGCCATTTGATTCAGAAATGCAGATGTATTTTAAACTGTTGCTGCCCCAATTAAATTGCCTCTACAGATCCATAGTGTCTGTCGTACCTCAGAGTGATTATTTGCTTTCAAACACCTGTTACAATCCTGCTGACAAAGTTGGCAGCAAAACTGTGTGGAGTCCTTATCCCAGAAGTTCTTTCATCAGAGATGTCTGTCTCCTTCCACTCATGTTTGAACTAGACTTTAGAAATCACTTGACCATGAAACTTGTGTCTCATTTTGCATAGTTTGGTGGTTTTCTTCCCTCCTTGCAACAGAGGCAAACAAATTCCCCATATCTGTAGGACCTGTAGCTTGCTGGTTCAAATTGCCGCTGTGTTGTTGGGAATCATTACTGGTCTTCTCAGGAGGTCCTTGAACAACTGAGAGAATAACCAACCATCCTTGCAGGAGTAGCCATGGCGAGGTCTCTGTTACGGTCTTTCCGGTAACCTGCTTCTATAACAATGAACCTGAATTCATCCTTCATCAATGCAAATTTTTAAAGTTTGTTCCCAGCAACCAGAGGCCTACATCAATCAGGAGAATTGATCTACAAATAGGTTAAGAAAATAATTGAGCTGTACCGACCAGAGACAAATGAGGCTCCAAGGCAGTGAGAGGAAGAATGTAGGCATTGCCCAGGAGTGTATAGACACGTCTATATCTGAGATAATGACCTTGTTAAAATGGCATGTCACCCCTCTGGGATTTAAAAAGTGTTGCATTGGAAGACATTCCTCCCTGCTCTTAACTGACCCTGTGAAGCAAGATCCCAGAATGGTCTTAGCCAAGACCTGCGTTGCAGGACTCCCAGCTGCTGATTTGCTGCCAGAGATGTTTGGAGGATCCACCCTGCTTTGGCACCTGCTTAGGCAGTTTCACAGGCCAAGTGTAAAAATGCATGATGCAGTGGCAAAAAGCTGGCAAAACCCCCAAATCGATCTGTCTTTGAAGAACAGAATAAACTGCCGCTTTAGAAGTTTCAGTACCTTTTCCCATGTCTGGGAAGCTTAGCAGAAGAATAGGGCCCTGTGTAATGAAGCATGAAGGGGAGCTGCCAGACTCTTCCTCAAGGTCTTTTTTGAGCTGCTGGTTTTGTAACAGCCAAACTTTGCTCATGTATTCCTCCTGTCCCCTTTCCTGCTCTAACTGTTCCCCCGTTCCTCAGCCTCCCCTCCCTCCCACCAGTTGCTGAATTGCAGAGAGACACTGGAACATTTCGCAAGTAGCTTTCAAAGCCTTTTTAGGGATTTTAACTGCTCACTTCCTGCTGTTCCTAATGGAGCCAAGCAGCTAAATCCTGAACTTGAAAACCTGAAAAGGTCAAGGGAAGTTAAATTCCAGGTATGTGGTGTTCCAGGATTGTCCCTGTGCACAGTAGGAGTAACTGCGACAGTGTGTTTACTACACAAACTGCCTGTCTACTGAGCGTTTCCTTAAGCACCTCTGTGGTGCTAATGTATTAGCATGGCCATCATTCATGGTGCTACTGAAAATAGCAAATTTGCAGCGCCGGCGTTGGCACAATTGCTGCGGGAAGAGATTGCATGACACAAGTGTATCCAGGTAGATGTAATCCTAGCAACTACTTGTTGGGCAATCTTTGATCTCCACTTTTGAAAACAACTGAATATGGATTTGCTTTCAGCTTGGTTTTCTAACTGAAAAGTATCTTGGCCAAATACGAAGTGAACTGGAGACACCTCAGCTACTGGATGAATAGCAGAGAGACTGTTTCCTGGTATAAGCTGGAAGAGAAGTTTTCTAGGGGAAGAACATTTACAGGCTAAATCCATACCTCGTTAGAATGGAGTGACTTGATTGCAGCAGCACTTCAATAGATCCACTAGGATTTTATGCGAAAGGGCCAAGTAAGACAGATGACTTCACTGAAGATTTGTATCTCTAAATATTTTAGTTTGCCAAGTGTTTTTAAAAGAATTACCTTAAAATTCCAGGTTGAAATGCTTCCTATGGGATTTCTCTCCAAGTTGTTAAAACAAGTAATGCCATCTCAGTTTCAGCCAGCTACTGCTTTTAGCTGACTGAGACATATTACACTGGGATGTATGCCTTGTTTTGCAATCCTAATTAGGCTACTGAAAGAGTTAATAGACATCCATTTCAGACGCTGCTTTTGACATCTTAATTACAATATAACTAAATTAAACCTGTGTGAGGTGTACTTATCAACATAAGGTAATCAAAGCAATCTGCAAAGTGCTAGTAAACGTTTATAGGATTTTCCCTGTACTTGATATTATGAATCTTTTCATGTTTCTGTGTGATTCATCAGTGGTCAATTCCGTTTCGACAGTTTGCATCTTGCAATTGACACTGTATGACCTTCTCATCTCCGAAAGCTACTCACTGATTTCCTTTTGGATTTTGCATACTCGGGTACTTCCAGTGATGTCTGTGTTTGATTTTGTTATTGTTCTCAGTCCTGGAGTAGAAACAAGTGCTAGAAGCTTATTCCATCTTACTTGATGGTATATTTTTATGGGTATAGGGTTTGTTCTGTTCATGGACTTCACAGAACTTAATGGAAGTAAGATGTTATATCTTCTCAAAGACGGGGACAAGTAGAGGGGGAGGATGCTAAAGCACTTTAGTTACTACCAGATATAAAGTTAGCAGTATTTCTGGACCACAACTCAGATCTTTTCAGATATATTACCAGTGGAGTGCATTGTATATTTGTTACCGTTCTGAAATCATGAGGAGGACTTTTATAAAGAATGATAAGACAGGAGATAGTAGCTTTTTTAGGTCTATCAATCATGCACATTTCTTAAAAGAAAAAAATGTAGTGTTGCTGTTCTCAGGTTTCACATAGCTTGATTGTGGGTACAAACAAGATAGAGATTTAATAATATCTCAAAGTAATGTGCTTTAACAAGGTTAAACTGTTGAAACAGGAAATATTCATTTTTAATATTCAACTAATCACCCCTTAACAGCAAGCTACTGATGATATGCTCTTCCATTCACAAGAAGAAATTGTTATTCAGTCTCCGTGGGAAGGAGTTGAGGGACTTAGAGCTGAGTATCCAACCAAACAAGAGGGCAGGGCTTTACAACTTGGCCATTATCACTGCATCACCCTGTGGAACAACTAGGTATAACTTACTTTCTGTGTGAGCTGCACACATATGCTTCTCATTTGCCTCTGCTATTTAGTCCTGGATGTGGTGCAAGATACTGACTGTGGCATAAATTGGCTGTTCTCCAGTCCGGGAAGTACCTGTTACCATGCTTTTAGCTGCTGCCACCATTGTCATGGCTGAACCGTGTGTCAGGGCTGACAGCACGTATGGGCATTGTCAGATACATCTCTGAAAAGGCTTCAGATGCATAGGTCTACTTTCCCTTTTCCAGAGGTTATTTTACTCGTCCTCAACCAGTGCTCTCTGTTTTCCCTGAGTTTTGTTTCTGTGAACTAAACTGACCAAATTATGCTCAGGGATCCAGGCTGGCTGATTAGTTTTCGATTGAGAAAAGCTGCCAACTGAATAAAAGCCTTAACAGCATTTTGGACCATTCCCTTGAATTTAAATCTTAACTGTGGAGTGGCTGCCTTAGAGGATTATGACTGTGATACACCAAACTTACCACCTTTAGATTACTGTGTTAAGTGATTAAGAACTGTGCCTGGGTCATTAATCTGCTTTGCTGTATGAGACCTGGGTCCATCTGCTGCTTTGACCTATGACCTGTGCCAATCCTTTCATGGACAGTTGTTTGCAGCTTAAACCTGCCTTTCTGATCAGTGCAAATGCTGCCTAATGCACGATTTCTCTCACTCTTTAGCATTTATGCTGCTGTGATGAACAATGTCCTTAATTCCAAGTTAATGAGCCGATGTTAATGAGTACTTATTGTCCACAGACACCCACACTCCTAAGGCAGGTGGAGAGAACAGTCACTTAACATCCCAGTGGCCACAGGATGCACAAGGGAGTTTTGCTTGTCTACAGCTTTTTGTTGGAAACTTCCCAAAATATCCTCTTTCCTTGCCTTGAGTTGACTTTTCAGCATTTCTTTGTTGTGTGTGTCTTGAAACAGCTTTCAGCTTGCATGTGCTGTTACAGCATGTGGGCATCTAACACGCATTCAGCAATGGCCCCTGTTTGCTTTGTGAGTTTCTTTTGGCTGTGAAACTGCTCTGTGCCTAAAGTTGGCTTTCTCTCTCGTACCATGGTCTGATGATCATGGTGGGGAACTGCGGCAAGGGAATTCTGGGTTTGCCGGAGTGCATGTGAGAGCTTAATGCTACTTTTGTAGCTTTGGAAGTGGGACTGTGTGGGAGATACTGCCAAGAAAGATGAGAAATCTGCACCTAGAGCTATGTCTAAAGGATTGGAGGGAGCGCCCCAGCAAGACATGGGCTTGTGGGACTGAAGGGTTAGGTGCATTATGAGATAGTGTGGCAGGGAGAGACGCTTAGTGTGTTTGAAACAACCTTTTACAGCCTAATAGGTTATATAGGAAGGCACTCTGGAGAAGTTAAAAGTACAGTATATACAAACAGAGAGCACTGTGTTTCTGGGTAGTATGACACATCATTCACAATCCTTGTCTCGTGCTTTGCATGAAGGCTAGTACACATATGTCTTAGTGGTGCTAGGACTAATAGTGCTAACTGTTTTAAACACTTGCCTCTCCTTGGTTTAGCAGTGACCACTTCCTGGAGTAAGGGGTCATTTCCAACTTTTTCCAGCAACACTAAACCATACTGTAGGATTCTGGATGCCTGTTTAGAAAAGGTAAATCTCTCTGGGTTTTATTCTGAGAGATTTCAGTTTCTGTGCTGTTCTGTCCTAACATCCTGGACTGGACTTGAAGAATGGATGCTTATGATCCATTCCCACTGACTTGCAAAGAACGAACTCTTCCTTGGACCTATTTACCGGATTCAAAAAAAAAACGAGCTGTGAAGCTTTTGCTCTCCTTACTGAGCTGAATTAGCAGTTATGTGAGTAATTCTGCAGTTTTTGCCTCATCTGTGCCCCCGAATCTTCTCAAATCAGCTTACGGGAGACTTTAGAGAGGCAATGTTAAGAACTGCCTTATAAGTGGAAGTGTGTAGTCAAAGGCTGCTTCACAGTTCACTCTTCCTTTCCTTTTGGGGAAAGAGAATGGAGCTGAGCAGCAGTGAACACTTCTAAATGAAGAGCACTTATGAAGATCAGTGTTTAAGGGAAGATGGACAGTGGGACTTGACTGACTACGTCTTAATACCACAATTTTGTAGGTCATTCAGAGTGTATCGATTGCCAAGAAGTAGTCTCTGAGCTGAGTGGATTTTTTTTTTTCCTTTTTCATTTTCAGGTTTGTATTTATTATTGCAGTAACAAAGACTGTGAGAACAGCTTGTACACATGTCACTCCATCAGAGTGAAGCCAGAAGGGGTCTTTATTACTCTGGTTTTCTACGTGTTAATGTGGAAGGGAGGCTGTTTCAAGCAGGGCATATCAATGTCTGTGTATTTTCTCACTTAATGTTTAGTGCAATTATTAACTGAAGTCTCAATGGTTTTTCAGTGTAAGATAAGTAATGTATTATTGTAGCTCTTTAGCTAGGGATTAGAGCTGAGGTGGTCTGTTGAGCTGTCACGAGGATGGCACAGTTCAAGGGCTTGTGTACACATGCAATGGAAAGAGACACATTAGAGACAAGACGGTGGTGGAATGGCAGTTACACCCTAAAGATGGAAGTGGCAATGATGTGGATTGTTTCACTTACCGTCTGTCTTGCTATGAACTCAACCCAGAAGCACAGTATTTTTCCATAAGAAGCTAAGGCTTGGTTATCTGAAAGCTGGAGAGTATTAAGAAAAGTTTTCAGATGAAAAGGCTATGAGATATACTCAGCAAAGAGTGAGCAAAGCCTCACAGGGATCCTGCTCTGTTCATTGATTTAGTCTTCCTCAGAGGTAAACTGTAACATCTGCCCACAGTTTCCATCTGTTGGGATCTGTTTCCATCTGCTCCTGGTTGGTGGCTGGAGCAGGAGAGGCTGAGAGCGCTGGGTTTTTCCAGCCTGGAGAAGAGAAGGTTGTAAGAAGATCGTATTGCAATCTAATGGCAGGGAGAGCGTACAACGGACAGAGCCAATGTCTTTCTGGAGACATTTAATGACAGGATGAAAGGCATCAGAGACAAACTGCAACAAGGGAAATTCTCATTAGATATTAGGAAAGAAAAAATGACCATAAGGGTGGTGAAATATTGGAATAGGTTACCCTGACAGCAAGCTCAACTAATTAACCTGACCTTAGAGGACCTTGCATTGAGTGGGAAGTTGCACCAGAGGAGCTCTAGATTCCTCCTGAACTAACTTTTTCTATATTTTTTGCTTCTAGCTTTCCCGCCATTGTGCTATACAACCTAACCACACATGGAGAGCTCCTGTGCCTTTTGGAGAACCAGTATGAAAAGCAGTTGATGAAAAAAAATGTTATCTTTAATGAAGCCTCCTTATGCCTTCTGAGTAATCCTGATGAAACAGCTATTGCAGAGAGGGAGGCATGCTGCTCAGTCTACTGTGAGCAGGCTCCAGCTGTTCATTGTGTAAGTATTTTAGTGGTGGTGCAAAGTTTGCTGATATAAATCAAAGTGCGCCTTGAAACTCAGCAAATAACAAGTCCCACAATACTTTTAGCCCCTACCAGCAAGAGTCTACAATAGAGTTAAACATGTCCCTGTGGCAGCCCCCACAGCATTAAACACACCTCTGTGCTGCCTGTGCCTCAATCTCATTTCACACTGTAAGTCCAGAAGGAGGGTGGTTTTTCTGATATTTGCAGATGTGCAGTAAAATATGTCAGGACCATCATGGAAACCACGTAAAAAGGAAATCGTGGCATGGAAACAATCTCTCACATCTTTTCTCGATATACTAAAACTAACTCTAAATGAGTTGGGCTGGGTGTGACAAGCAGTGTGGAATGGCATGGGGTAGTTCACCATGCTTTTCCATAGCACTGCCTTGAGGGTTCCTATTTGCAAGTTAGTTTCATGTGACTATTTTCTTTGCTCCTGCAGGTAAGGTAACATGGAAAATGTCCATCTGAACAAGGTTCCTCAGTAGCAGATGATACTTACGCTCATGGGGCTGGAAGGAGCTGTGCTGGATCTGTGTCAGAAAGCAGCAGGACGAGTTAAGGTAATATTACCAAATCTAACAGAAAAATGTGGAAACAAAACAAGCAGGGGAAAAAAAGTGAAAAACAGTCATTCCAAACCAGATCCTAAATCACAGAAAACAAAGGGCATATCATAGAATCGTGGAATAGTTTGGGATGGAAGGGACCTTTAAAAGTCATCTAGTCTGACCCCGCTGCAATGAGCAGGAGCGAGTTGTGGACGAGTTCTGGTCTGCTGGGATTTCTTTTTGGACATGCTCGTATGGGCGGGGCAATGGATCATAAGGCAGAAACCATAACTTTAATACTATTTCTATGTTGCTGATTCTGAATTTAAATCACACAGCCCTTAACTGTTGTCAGCTATAGAGGACTGTTGGCTTCCAAGCTATAAACAAAATGATACAATGGCCCAGACCGGAAATAAAATATCCCTTGGAATCTGTCAGGTTGGTTAAACAATGGAGGCTGGAGGCTCCTGAAGGCTCCCTGCAGTTGTGGAGCAGCTGGGACTGGACCCAGTGTCCTCAGCTTCTAAATCAGCTGTGGAGCAAGGGAGCTGGAGGAATGGCCCTGTCAGCTGCGTGCGTGGCAGGGACTGTGTGGCACTGCCTACCTCTGATTGCACAGAGAGCTGACAGCAGGGTCAAAGCAGCCAAAAGCAGTGTTCCCCGAGCTGTCATTCTTGTTTGCAAGCAAACACAGACTAGCCGTAACAATCTTTTCCTAAATGCTGCCCCTCCAATGTTTTTCAGGATGTTTGTTTACTTATTTTGGCCTATAGTGCATAGGAAACAGTGTTGTCTTCCAGGTAGAAATGCATCACAGAAGGCTCTATTGGTTAATAGATCAGAAACCTTTCTCTACCGGTTGCTTTAAATTTGTGATTTTTTTACTGGCAGTGTTAGGAAGTGTTATTTGGAAATAATTTGGTACTTTGAAAGTGGAATGAGATAAGTCCTATGTAGTTAGGAGTTGTTTTAAACACTTTCTGGGCTCTGCAGCTCTAACGTAACTTTCCTTGCTTAGTAGTGCTCTTTTTCCATGTGACGTACCTTTGAAAGGCATAGGCAATACTAGTGGTATTGTGTGTTGGTGTTGTCTTGGGATGCTGCAAACAGACTCTGGCTGTTAGATATCCTGAAAATACCCTTACCTGTGATTTGAACTAAAGTTGATACTAAGAGGAATGGATGAAAACCTTTCACTTTTGCATATTTATTTAGATTTTCATGGTGGGGGAACACACTGTAACAGCATTTGCTTCATGTTCTCCCTAAGCTTTTCTTGTCCCAACATGTGGATGGCATTTTGTATTTTAGACTTTATCAAACTGTAATTTTTTATTTGCTGTGGGAGGTGGAATGAGAACCAAATATAATTTTAAACTTAACTTGATACATTTTAACCACACTTGTGGTTTATGATCAGGCAATGGCAAATAAATAAAACGTTATCTTTGTATGGGGCACCAGGGGTGGGTGTGTAGCACAGTGTTTTTCATCTGTTTTTCAGGCTTCTCAGCACTGGGTCACACTCAGTGTTTTGGAATGCTGCTCAGTATTGTTGTGTGGTTTTTATCCCATCATTTTCATAATGACATCTAACATTGTTTGACAACAGCATTTGTCTTCAAGCATCCTGCTTTTGTCCTATCATTGTGCTGATAGGCTCAACCTGTGTTTAAGTCCCCTCTGCTAATATTAATGACAGGTTTCAGTTCTGTGGAACTGGTCTGAATGCTGGAAGAAATGAGGGTGGAAATGGCAAAATTGATGTTCCCAGCTACATTTTGCTGAGATGTGCTCAAATTGCTTCTGTAACACTTGGAACCAGTACTCAGTAGAAGAGAAAAAGAGGAAAATGGCATGTGCACACATGTAGGTATCAGGGTGGGCCAGAACCTGAGGACACCCGGAGTTAACAAACATTATATTTGCGGAGTGAATGTGGTCAGTCTTTGCCTCTAGATGTACCTATTTTGGTACTTTTTTGGCCTTTGCTTCAGGGAGTGATCGAAGACAGAATTCTTGTTACTTGAGAGGATTTTTTTGGTGTTAATTTTATCACTTAACATAAGAATAACATGCAGCTAGAGACAGTATGTGATACAGCCTATCTGTGAATGAATAAATAATTAGCAGAAGTATGTGGGCTGTGCCTTTACAAAGCTCATTTGAATTTCAGACCAGGACAGGAGGAAGTTCACAATTGTTCTTGCACCATAGCTGTCTTACCTCCCTGTCAACAAAATTCCCGTGTCTTATTTTGGCCCTTCCTCTGTTGTGTCCCTGCAAATGTTCCTCTACTGGGGAAAAAGAGAAACGTTGGAGTTCTGTTTACATTAAAGGTTTTGTTTTACATTTGCACTGGCCTTTCTGTATGGAATTCTTTACTCCCTCTGCTCTAAAATGCCAGCATTTTCCTTTCCTTGAAATTGTCTCTTCTGAAGAGCATTTTGCAATGTTACGTATAAGAATGCTACATAAAATTAAATGGTATTGTATTGTCTCAGTCTATTGTTTGTCTTGCAGCTCAGGCCAGGTTATATTCTGACTAGGAACAAGGCAATTACATGATAATCTAGTGCTGACTGTACAGTGTTGTTTTTTATTATGGGCAGAATAATAGGCTCAACCTTCTGCCAAATGCCCTTTCTTTACCACACCCTTCTTACCTTCTTCTGTTTGTATAAGATTAGTGAAGTATAGAGAATGTTTAATTAAGTTTAATTGCATGACAGCTTAAAAGTGGGAAGGTAATTACTCATTTAATTATTGTGCTGCTTCGTGCTTAAAATGTGTGTATAATTGCTCTTTTTATAAGGACACTCAGCTTTGCAAGCTTGCATGAAATTATAACAGCCTCGTACCTTTTGCTCCTGTTTAAAGTGAAACTAGCAAGTAACATCTGTAAAACAAGAGAAGTGCATTCTGTTACCCTAGGCATTCTCCCTTCTCTGTTCAGTTTTGATGGTGTCATCTTCCCTCCATGACATTTCTGTACTGGGAAGGACTGTAACATTAATCATATTTAAACACATAACCCATTGTCTTTTGCATATTTTTCGTTAACAGTTGTAGAACACACTGAGAACTTGGGATTGCAGACATGCCAGTGTAAATTAGTATTTCCTACACTGTCTTCCTTAATTATTTCTACAGTGTCAACCCAATAAATCACGGAATTTGATTGTGTGAAACAGTCAAAGGGTGACTCCTAGTTAGGACTGCTGAAAGAAGGAGACTTTTCCAGCGTGCACAAGGGCTCTCAAAGGTATCTAATTAACTGCCCTTCTTTGCAACAGTCCATTTCTCTTCTCCCCTTGCTAGTACTAGCAGTAAGGTTGAGATACTGAGTTTTTGACAATCCAATAACTCCTGGAGTAGCTAACTGTGATGTCCAAAAGATGATTTCCCTGTAGAAGTCGCTAGAGTGGAGAGAAGCAGAGCAGTGAAGGAGAAAGCCAGCTATTCAAACACAATCACTTTTGTAATTGCAAGGGGACTCAGTCTGAGGTAGTTGCAGGCTCTATAAGATTATTTTTTGTTTAAATAGCAAACAGTTAGATTATGTGAAATCCCAGTGCAAAAAGTCCCTCTGTAGTCATTAGGCAAGCAAAAGAATTTCCCTAACTCTCTCAAGGTTACTGTGAAATTAATTTCTGTATTGATGAGTTCTCTTACCTTTCCCAAGTGAGAAGGAATAGGGGGGTGTGTGTGGCAGGGGGTCATTATGGTAAGTCAGTGCTTTTCTTTGGTAACCCTGATGTGACACACCTGAATTAAGCCAATGCCAGTACTGTGTGATACCTCCCTGCCAGAGAACTGAAGAGCTCAAGCTGCACAGGCCCAGAGGATGGCGTATGTCTGGATTGGGGCCCCTCTCCAGACTGCAGCTGTCCTGGTTACTGCCTGTGTGCCTCCAGACACTTTTCCTCCTTTTGAGGGTAAAGAGATCTAGAGTAATTCAGACCTGTCCCCTTGGGGTAGCCCAGAGCCCCTGTGGGATGTTTCTTCTGTGCAAGGGAGACTCTTCCTTGGCACTGTGAGCAGCTTTCAGTCTTCCCTTCCTCTAGGTATCCCTGTTGCCTCTCCGCATGTCCTCCCAGCCTTGGATACTCCTAGAGCTTTTCCACCTTTTCAGCATTCTTCCTGCAGTTCAGGCTTTTATTTCCAGGTCAGTACTTGAAGGAGGTGATTCAGCCTTTCAGTAACCCTGTAGGAACTGCTGCCATTCAGACCATATACTTCCCATTGTGTATCCTATGGCTGTTACGGAAACTTTTGTCAACAAGGTTTAGTGATAAGGCAGTAAGCACATTTGTGGCTAGAGCACTGGAGTAAGACAATTTTAGTTAAAGTAAGTGACATTCTTTCTTGCCTAGTCTTTTTACTACTGTCAGTGGGGAAAAATACATGCTGTTTCCACACAGGAAAACAAGAGAGACCCAAACTTCATATTTGGATATTTCAGCTTTTGTCAGATACTTGAAAGACTCGTGGTTACCTATTGCTCAGTGACAAGTAATTCTTACCAGTGGATCTGCCAGGGGGTGGAAAGGTAGGATTTAGAGGGTGGTGACCTGAGAAAACAAGTTTCTTTGCATGGTCTAGAAAAGAGCATGGGAAGTTGGTGTTAAAAGTGGGATGGGGAAGAGGAGGGTTCATAACTCAGCAGGACTTCTGATGTGTTTGTTCAGACAAGGAAACTACTGCTTTGCACGGGGCCAGTCCGGCCTCTGATGAGCTCCAGAACTCCTGGGAGAAGCATTCTTGATAAGGCAGCTCCATTTAAGCACCGGCTGCTGGCACCACATGATGTAGCCAGTTCTCTGTTCCCTGCAAGTCAGCATCTCCCAGCTCACGGTGGGATTCTAGAGAGCTTTGTGGAGAGAGCTGCTTTGTGCAATGAAGCAAGTGCCCTGCCTTCTATAAGGCAGTAAGCTTCTGAGCCAGCAGAGCCTGAGCATAAAGGTAGAGCCTAGCAGAGCATAAAGTTTACAGCCTAGTACTGCTATTTAATCCATGTTACACTTTTGCTAAGAGAAACTGCAAGGAGGAATAGAGTGCAGCAGGACAGAGAGACTCAGCTGTGGCAGAATGGATTTTTTGCTTTATTTTTAATCACCTGGAAAAAAGCGTAGCCACAGGGCATGCACATGTGTGGGAGCAAGAGAAGTTGTGCTTAGCTGATGTTGAGGTAATGGTATATATCAGGCAGAATTGACCGAAATGAGTGAAATATGAATGTGTTGACATTAATGCTGAACTAACCTTATATGAAGACTGTTTGGGGAATAATGGAGTCTTCATTTGATGAGTGCCCAATGAGCTTGATTTTCTTCTACTAGGTGCCACCTGAACTTCCTCTGCTGATTTGGTTGTTGATTTGGAAAAGCAGATAATGAAGTGCTGATTTCATTAGATTGTGACCTGGGGATTCATAGTCTCTGGAAAGTTCTGTTGACCATCCAGAGGCAGTAGTTCTCCGAATTTGGACGTTTTATTGGTACTTAAGTACTCTCTGCTGTATTTAAAAGGAGCTTCTCTCTCAGGGTACAGCCATTTATCTAAAAAGTAGCTATGGGAAATAGACATTGCCTGATAAGGGCCGATATGGCATTACTGCAAAAACAATTATAGGTAAATAGCAGTAGCTGGAAATGTGCTTGAATGCTTTGCTAAATAAAGACCTGAATCCTCAATTTAACTTGTTTGCACAAATGGATTTTTTTTTTAAACAGAGGAAAAATAAATAAAATCTTTCTTAACTGGTGTTTTGCAGATAATAATAATGTCACAGTGTCAATAAAGCTAATAAGCGTGTTATACTCCTGAGATGCTTTTTGATCAGAAGTTCTGTTGGCAGTTGTGTTTTTTGATAAAATGTGCTAATCTTATGGGATTTTTCTCCCCATCCATTTTTTTTGTTCAGTGCGAAGAACAAATGCTCACCTGTAGCAACAGGGCAACAATGATTTTTATTTCTTTTTCGTAGGAAATTTAAAATCTTCTCTTATACTTCATGTTGAAAGTACAAAAAGAAGTTGATAAATCCAATGCCAGTGATTTTCTTCCTTGGAAATGTCACACAGCCTTACTAAAAGTCTCGAGTTGAAATACCTATAGAAATAGGTATTAATAGATGTTTTTATCATGATTGTACATGGTTTCTTCAAAAATGTAGAAATAGCATGTTGAAAAAGGAGAGGTCAAGGGAAAATGGTTCCATGTAATTTTGGTCTTGGAAAGCATGAAGCATAACTGAAACTTCTAGCACTCTTCTGGAGATAGGTCCAGTTACCTATGGGTCTGGAACAGCATAAGAGATAGGATGTATGTGATGACAGGCTTACTTTCCTGGAGAAAAGGGGTTAATCTTGCACAATTAGCCAAGACTCTTTTTTTCTGAGAAGTGAATTAGCTTTATTATTTCTGTTCTTATTTTGCTTTTTATTCTAAAAGATTTCAGGAGCCTGGTGCTCTGAAATTTTCTGTTGAACAGCTCTCTTGTATTTGTGTGATTCTCCCATATATAAGAAGCTGAAAACAAATCAATTTATCCTAAAACTTATTGGATACAATAGCTTGGCAAAATTGAATGTGAAGAGGTATTAGCCTTCTCAGATGTTGCTAGCCTAAAGGATAAACATTGTTCCAGTGTGGTCATTGGTGCTTGCCATCTGATTAAGTCTAGGTTTATTAAAGTGAGGTGGTGCTAACTTTGCCTTTTTCTAGGAACAAAGTAGCTCTAGATCTCCTGAAGTGGCTTGTATGCTTCCAGGCTGGTCCCCATGTTGTTTTGATCTCAACAGCTCTTTGGGCACTTTACTTTGTCTTTAATGACAGTTATACAGTTCTGCTGGGCAAATTCTCATCGTTTTTCCAGACATGGTGCCCACCACTAGGAGTGTGTCCATGGCTGCCCTGGCCTCCCAGGGTTCTCGTTTGTCAGGGTAAAGCTGATATCCCCAGCGCTGGTGTGGGAGCCCAGGAAGGACAAACTTCAAAGGGAGGAGGGGGGTTAGGAACGAGAGCTCCCCAGCTCTCTTTGTGGGGGACTAGCCAGGGAGAGGCGGGCAGAAACTGCTGTGCAGTATGAGCAGAGGAGGGAATTTGTTGAGAGAAAGAAGAGGGAAAGCAAGGTTTTCAAAGGGCAAGTACTTGCAAAGATTAAATGTTACAGAGCTTGATCTGCACCTGGTAAACAGGAAAATGCCAGGGTGATATTTCTGATGTGAATGTCTCTGCAGATTAACGGTAATTAAAGCTGGCTTTAGTCTGCTTGGGGCTTTCTTCTCCCTCAGTGTCCACATGCTTACCCATTAGTGTTAACAATCAAGTATATTAATACCATTTTTAAATGTGTCCCCCAGTCCCGTCCCCCCCAGTAAAAGCTCTAGTAGATTGTGGACAAAATCTGTACTGTGTAATCCCAATTGCTCCAGAGTGACTCTGTGTGTTCTTCTGTATGTTATGGAGGTACTTTTTAACTGCATTTCTCATTTATAATCACATATATTTATGATATATCGTGTTTAAACTTCCCCACAAAAAACACTCCAAAGTCACTAACATCAGTTAGAGTGGTAACATGAGTCACAGACAAGTTGGGTATCTGTTGACAAAATTCTCTTTTGCTGTAGACCTCCTTCGGAGCAGATTTTTTTCTGGTTTGTTTTGTTGTTTGTTTGGGTTTTTTCCCTTCTACTTCCTCCTCTTTCTTTCTTCTTCCAAGAATATTTGCATTGAGAAAGAGCACAACAGTGTCTGGAAGATGCTTTTTTTGTGCAGGATGGCTTGCACTTGGGAATGTGGAATTCACACAGTTGCATGCTTGCTTTATGTGTGTGTAGAATTGTGATCTGCGCACTCTCACTGAGTAGCGTACGGGTCAGTTCATCTCCTTGACCTGGGCCCTGATGTGATTACAGCTGAGTCTGTGTGTGTACTTCCCCCCCGCTCCCCCGAGTATGAGGAAATAAGACTCTGCTGTTCTGGACGCAGCTTTCTGGCCTATATTCAATGAAGCAATCACAAGGTGATTGCATCGGAAGACTAAATTTTGGGACGAGGATTGTAGCCTAAACCACTGTATTAGCATAGTGTTGCCTATGTATATATTCTAGCACCATCTAGCAGTTTTCCAAGGTAACATCTATAATAATAAAGCATAAAATGGGATTTTCATATAATAAGAGGTAAAGCAATGAGTGAGAAGGAAGAAGAGAAGAAAAGAGAAACACAGAAGGAAGAAAATTGTCCTGGTGGTAGCCTGGCTTTATTTGGAAAAGTAAACCATTTTGGAATGGTTTCCTGAAGTGGCAGCCATTCAGCAATTCATGAGAGCAGGGAGAAAACCAAACTCTATAAGACACTATCTAGTGCTTTCATTGTGCAAATGGCTTTAAGAAATGTTTTATGATGACACCCTCAGTCACTGGTGCTTTGTCTGCTAATGCATTAATAACAGTGACTCTATTGGTGACTCCTTGTGTCAACCGTTTCCCAGTTTGCTCTTAGAGAAGCTTAGATTTAAGATTTTCATTTGCCTTAATCAAAGCTCGCATGTAGTTTAGAAAGAAAACCCCACTGAGTTATCTCATGCCAAGCCTTATGTGCAAATGTAATCTTATGAGACTGTTAGATCCCATTTATTTCCCATTCCTGCTAGTACAAGTGGCATTTGGAATCAGGCAGTTACAGTCTGTTAACTTCTACTGATAAGCAAGGTCATGCCACCAAAATATTCATGCTTTTCAGAGTGTCTCTTTGGCCACTTTGCTGTCTTCTATGTGATGACTATGACACATCAAACAGAAGGAAGACGGTGTTCTGAGCCGCGACAGTGCAAAGCTAAAATTTCAGTGGCCAGCTGCCTTCAGGATGTGCAGTGGAGTCTTCCTGAAACCTTGTGTCTAGCAAAGCTGTTGCGAGAGATACAGATTGATGACACACCTGGTCTAATAAATATCTACCTGCTTTTTCCCCCCTACCCCGAGGTGATATCCTGTCCTACATGTGCAGTGGTGCTCGGTTCCAAGAGCTAAACTGGTAGAAAACCAACCTCCTAGAAACCATTTTTCGTTATGAAGAACATCAGTGTGCTCAGCAGATATGATCTGTGTATCAGACCAATCAGATTATTATTATCTGGTGGTGGGGAGGAACATCAGTGGATTGACTTTAGGCAGTTTTGAATCAAAAAATAAGAAATGCATGAATCTTTGCATGTGACATGAGATATGAAATGAGGCTGATGACAAATAAAAGGGCTGTGATTTTTATTTTTTTTACTGAGCATATAATACCTCTGGTATCCACCCTGTTCTCACTGCGTGTAATACAGTCAAGTAAAGGGTAGAAAGATAGCTCAACAGTTGCTGGTATAAAAGGTTAGGATATAAATGCTATAAATATTAGGTTGCAAGACAAGGCTGTGTAATGTATAAAGTATGGCTGTCGTTGTTTTGGAGGCAAGAGATAAACACAATCAAAGAAATAAACAAACAAAAAACCCCAGTCACATAGTATCACATTTCAAAAAAAGTCCAAAACTTTATTTTGTCATAACTAATAAAAGTAAATTCCTACTAGCTTAAAAAAAACCCCAAAACCACACCAAAAAAACCCAACAAAACAAACCCAAAAACCACCCCAAACAAAAAAAAAACCCAACCCAAAATAGCAAACCACCAAAACAAAAAACCAAACCCCAAACAGGCAAGTTTTGGGATCTCTGTAAATCACAGCTTCCTCAACTTATTTCCAAACAAGCAATTCAAGACCTCAGTGGTTGTCCTTCTGATGAGCGTTTAAATCACTAAGGCCTTATCAGCGCAGAGTAGAATAACTTTTCTTTCAGCAGATTTATCCTGCCATTTCATTTAAATTCAGCAAAATCCATTAGCACAGTGTCACTTTCCCCAGAGTTAGTGTAGCTGTTGTATATTCTCCATCTCTCTTCTTGGGATGGGAAAGGCTTCGCTCTGGGGCAGTCCTTCATAAAACTTAACCTGATTGTTTCGCAGTAGACCGTAGCCCATCACTTGTGCTGTTGGCCAGGGGCCAGAGTGCTTAGCACTCTGCTTTTAATGATCTTGTTTGTAATGCTGCCCTCATTCTTATGGGCTTATCCAAGAAAGCACATGATATAACTACTGGGCTCTGACTTTGGTTGTCTATTGGCCATTTTACATTAGTGTTAATAGGATTTTTGTTTTTGAAGGAAGCTGTTAGTTTAGGTGCTTTTCTATATTCTCCCAATCAGTGTCTTGGATGAAGCTGCAAGCTCAGAAAAAAGAGGGCAACGTGTGTTTTGACATAAGGTGGGTGTTAGGTAGAGGGCATTAGGTTTTACATATCCATGTATCTATGTTCCTTGGTAGTTTGGGGCATCTTGTCATTGTCATCGGTAGTGATTTCTGTTGTTTCTGTAAGTGAACACAGATGGGCTATGTTCTTTTCTTGCAAAGTGCTAAAAATAGTAGCAGCAGACAAAGGAACTGCATTGGTCTGCTTTGTCTTTTGGGCCAGGGTAGGAGCACCTGAGTGATGTCTCTGAACTTTTTCTCAGGCTGAATTGCAGTAACTTTTGGGACATGGACTTTAGAACCTTGAGCCTATCCCAAAACAAGGGCTGTGATCCCATTCATCACTCCAGAAAGGAGACAACTTCTCACACTTGACCTGATTATGCTGCTTTCTGTGTCCCTGTAGTCCCTACAGGTATCTAAGAGTTGCCTTTTCTAACACATTGTCTGTCATAAAGCAGTATCTTACCAACAGTCAGGAATGAAAGTCAAAACCTTCAGCTTCAAAAACACGGTCATTGTTTATGCTTCCAGACTCTCATGTCTGGCCAAAGTCCAAAGATCTCTTTACCTACTGCATCGTCTAAAATTGCTCAGACGTGCTAGATGTTATCTTGCTGTTACTTCTCTTACTGCAAATGAAAATGTGGCAAGCTTCGAATTCCTAAATTCAAATAGGGTGTGAGGGAGACCTTTTTCCTGTGGCATCTTACTCTGCATGGGAAAATAAAAAAACACGTGTTAAATCTGAACAGGAATTGGAAACATCTTAAGGTTGCATCTTAAAGTGTTCTTGCCTTTGAGACTAGTTGGTTTTGTCACACCCGTGGTTAAATTCTGACCTCAGGTATAATTTGTGGTTTGGACCTTACAAGAGGAGGAAAATACATTTCTTTCCATGAATTGTGGAATGATATGATGCCTTTCTAGATATTCTTAAACGGAAAGGGAGTACACTCAGAGGTCTTCTGGTATCCAGGAGAACCAAAGTAGCTTGGCCAATAAACCTGCACCCAGGCATCGGATTAACCCAGGGTCTAAAATCAGCTCTAAATATTCCTCTGCTATCTTAGTCTGAGGAAAGCAAATGCAATTTACTTGGTGCATTCTGATTCACTGTACACATTTGTGCTCTCTCTTGTGGAAAAGATTTATTAGGTTAAGGGAAATTATCGGAGTCTGGATTGTTTATATAGTCTTGAGTTCCGTTCCAAGTGACTTCCAAAAACCTAATGACTCTTCCTGATACGTCAGTTACACATACTCTGCCCCTTGTGTGGAATTGCAGGGACTTGCTGTAATTCACAGGCCAAAGCTGCTTGTGAGGGAAAAGGGGTCCCTTGCTGTGGGGCACTGGATTGGGGCCCCCAGAAATCTGGAATCAGTTTCTATGTCTCTGGTGGACTCTGTGTGATGTGATGGCAATATATCACATCATTTCACCTCGCCCTCATTGCTGTGGTGAGGATAACTTTTTTTTGTCTTGACTACTTAATTTATCAAAAATTTTGGAGCATGAAAGAAGCATTGGAGTATGTTGCCTCAACATTAAGCAATTTCATGCCTGTGAATGGCTACTAGTTATATAGAGCAACAATGTGTGCTCGCAGCCCAGAAAGCCAACCGTATCCTGAGCCGCATCAAAAGAAGCGTGGCCCACAGGTTGAGGGAGGTGATTCTGCCTCTCTGCTCCTCTCTGGTGAGACCCCACCTGGAGTACTGCATCCAGCTCTGGAGTCTTCAGTTCAGGAAGGACCTGCTGGAGCGGGTCCAGAGGAGGGCCACAAAAATGATCAGAGGGATGGAGCACCTCTCCTATGAGGAAAGGCCGAGAGTTGGGGTTTCAGCCTGGAGAAGAGAAGGCTTTGGGGAGACCTTATTGCAGCCTTTCAATACTTAAAGGGGGCTTATAAGAAAGATGGGGACAGACTTTTTAGTAGGGCATGTCGTGATAGGGCAAGGTTCAGTTTTAAACTAAAAGAGGGTAGATTTAGACTAGATATAAGGAAGACATTTTTTATGATGAGGGTGGTGAAGTACTGGAACGGGTTTCCCAGAGAGTTGGTAGAAGCCCCATCCCTGGAAACATTCAAGGTCAGGCTGGACGGGGCTCTGAGCAACCTGATCTAGTTGAGGATGTCCCTGCTCATTGCAGGGGGGTTGGACTAGATGACCTTTAAAGGTCCCTTCCAACCCAAACCATTCTATGATTCTATATGGCCTGAGCAGTTAAAGGTGACCAGATATGAATGACAGCCATGTTGCTCCCTTGCATACCACCTGGCTTGAGTAGCTGGCATACTTTAAGCTCTCTGAGTGGACCGTTCCTGTTGAGGGGTATCATACTTGACTGGCACATCTTTCTAGATATTTTCACATTATTGAGCACAAATAAGCTCTGCTTTTAGCTGGCACCTTTAGACTTGATAAGAAAAGAAGAAAGCTCTGAGTAGTAATTAAAGAGGTCATCTGAATAGAAAGTGAGGATCAGTGGAGCATACGGTAAGTTCCGGTGCTCCTTGTGCAACTCTGATGATGTGGTTACCAGAAATGGATCCATGTATGGATTTTTAGCCTTTCACTGTTACAGGTTAGTACTCTCCAGATGGGAAAGTGAATAGTGAGGGTCTGGGAAAGTGTTTGGAACTGCCTTACTGAGGAAGAATGCTATTTATTTCTCTTCATGGTGTGACTTCTTGTATCCACAGGAGAGTAGAGTGGTTTAAGACTAGTGTTTGGAGATTTTCATTACAAATTTGGTTTTGTAATGCTGTTCTATTTTACCTCCTGTCCTCTTTGTTGAGCTTTTGAGTGCAGGACAGTCCTGTGTCTATCTTTAGTGCAAGTCAAAAAATTGCTTGATTTTTGTCAGAAAGCACTGGGTTTTATCTACAGAGGGAATTCCTTGGAATCCTTTGAAAGACAGACTCCTGAGATGGTCAAGGGGGGGGAAGAAAAAAAAAAGCTCAGCTCTCTTCATCCCCCTGGCAGAGGAGTTCAGGAAGGCCTGTCTAAACAGGTTGGTTGCAAAAAGAGATGTTTCTTCAGCTAGCTGGATGGGTTGTTCTTATCTGGAACAGGTAGTTGCCATTAAGCTGTTGACAGATGAGTACTAGGCTGTAGTTGGAACTCTCCATGGCTGCCAGTGCTCAGTCTGAGCTCTTACCATATGTATCTACCTTTCAGTCTGTTCACTGGCATATGGTCGTTCCTCTCTGCACTGAAAATTACCTCTGTTGTTGGAGCCGTGACACTGGCTGTTTCTAAGCTCCATGAGGTGTTGGTAAACATCATGTAAATGAGATAAATGCTCCCTGGAGGTTTTCCACGTGCCCCTGAACTCTACAAACTTGCTATTCCTCATGCCTGTGTAGCCCAGTTTTCTTGGTCTTACTACCCAACTCCTGCAAAACACTCCTCTGGAGCCTCTGCTGCTTTTCTAGATAAAGAAGGAAGTCTGAAACTAGACATAGCATCCTTTTGCTGGTGCTTAAACTGCAGATTTCTAGTGTTCAGGTAGATAACCCATTTATCTCTAGTTGTAGAAACAATGTACTGCTTTCTCACTTTCTACTCTACAATTAAAAGGAAAAGCAAAGAAGCAGAGCAAACTCTGAGGTTTAGAGTAAGCAGGAACAGTAAGTGGAGTGAAAATGAATGAATGAAATATTTCATAAAATGGAGTCTCACCGTGCAACCAGTCACCTGCTTGTGATGACGTGAACTGCTTTGCCAGCCTTCCCAGCTCTGTTTGCTCGCCATAGTTTCTGGTTCCGTTGCTGCCTGGTTTACCTTTGCTCTCCTCCAGCTTAACAGTCTTTAAGGTGAGTTTATAGCAATCAACTCAGTGAAGAGGAGGGATAGGCGAGCCACTGACCTGTATCACTGGAGTAACTTTGACAGGCTGGAAATTGGCATCATTACACTTGTGTTAACCACTGAGACACACAATTACATGCAATAGGAAGTTAAGTACGTACATGAGAATAAAATTGTTCAGGCAATATCAGGAGAGAACAGAGATGTCAGTGAAACAGTGACTTCCTGTGAAAGCTTGCTTTTTTCCAGATAGCACATTAACAAGGTCAGCTTTGGAAGCTTGGAGGGACGGAGAGAAAGAGAGAAGAGGAGGTGGAAGGGAACAGTACAGGCATTTTCCAACGCAGACAGAAAATTCACTCTTAAAATAAGCAAAGCGACCTGTGACCTGAAGATTCCTTAGAGGCTTATGAATGAGCCTGTAGTAGCGTAGTGTCAGGGAGTGACTAGAAGGAGCCACACAGCAAATGCCATGGCAGCTAACAGATGAGTGAGTGGATCCATTGCAAAGGGTAGTTTTTATTAATTCTCACTCTAAAATGAAATAAAAATAAAAGTAATGCATTTAGTGTCCAATACATCTGGGCCACAGCTTGGGGTAAAATGCTCTCTCATCACCTGCTGAGCAGAAGTGAAAAGACTCATCAGTGCTGCATTTTGAAGACATTTAGATGAACAGTTGCTGTGAGACTGCACAGATGGTTTCACAGTATACTAGTGTTACAGCTGCAACTTCAGCCTATGCCTTCAGACACTCGGGCTCCAGGGGAGTCCGAGGGCTGTCAGTGTAGGATGAGCACCAATCCAGTCAGAGGAACTGATGATTAAAAGCTTAGGAAGATTGGACACATGGGCAACTGGAAGATCCGTTAGCTTACTACCATGTGCCACAGGACTATTAAAAACAGTGTCTTCCAGTAGGGTTTGGACAGATTGGTTTCTCTTTCATTAAAAAACTGATCTT
This sequence comes from Phoenicopterus ruber ruber, assembly GCA_009819775.1. Lineage (NCBI taxonomy): Eukaryota > Metazoa > Chordata > Aves > Phoenicopteriformes > Phoenicopteridae > Phoenicopterus > Phoenicopterus ruber. The sequence goes on from CM020221.1 coordinate 8,761,455, forward strand.
TGGCATTTAGAATTTTTTCTGGGTTCATGCTCCTCATTGAGTAGATACATTTTAAAGGTATGAATATTTGACAGACTTTGTTCTCCAGCTTTGCAAAAACAAAAGGAGCTGAATTCATTTTAGTACTTCTAATTTAATGTTGCACAAAATGCACATGCTTCTTCTGGTTTCTAACAGATTTTATTAATAGAAGAGTTTAAAGAAGGCTATATCCTTACTGGCCAGCAGCTGCCATAAGTTTGACTGATTATTTAAATCGAAATTTGTGATTAAAACAATAACTGCTTTCCAGCATTTTCCTGGAGATTTGAGGCTGGAAGGGAAGTCCGCAAGGGTCTGATCAGACTGCCTCACAACACGGGCCAAAGGATATCTCCTAGTAATCTCTGCATGAAACCATAATTTCTGTTTTGACTAGAGCATTTCTCTTAAAAGGACAGGTTTTTGAGTATGCTGGTAATAATACAAGAAGTGAATAGTGTTCCCTTGAGTGGAACACTTAAATACATAGCTACCTTACTTTAGTTTCTTTGGATACTAATGTAGCAAGAGAATAAACCCAGGAAAACCTGGGAATGATGATTATTTATTACTATGATTATTACCATTGCTTTCCAGACTGTACAAACATTTGTCCTACCACAGGGGCAGCCTGTCCCTGTCTTGTCTGAACTGCCTAGTGGGATTTGTGAATTTCCTTAGAATTAATCCCATGTTAAGGCGGTTTCTTGTTTCTGTGAACAAGCAGGAATACTTTCCAAGCTACCCAGCAATGAACAATTTTATAGAAAGTACTATGGAGAGGCTTATTTCAGAAGATTTCACTCTTTAAGTTTTCCTCTATTTTCTCTGTTTTTCTAGCGTCCTTTTGTGTTTTCCTTTACCTGTCTCTGACTCATAGAATATATGGAGAGGTAGCTTTTAAAATGCCTGTATATACTCACAAGGCCTTGCTTTTTCACAGAAATTTTAGCTATATTTTACCAAAGAATGAACAAAATGAAAGAAAGAGAGGGAGCAAGAGAAAGGATTATCAAGTTTTGTTGCTAAAGTTGACTATACCTTAAGTTTGGGGAATTTGTCACAGTCTAAGTAGGCTGAGATGGATACTTTTCTTTCTAGTTGTTTTTTCATCGTGTGCACATCGTTGATTCCAATGACTGCAAGGGTAATTATTTCTGTGTTTGCCAGGAACATTAAAATTGCTATGGTTTCTAAAGAAAGTGTGCTCAGACTTCTTGAAAGTAAGTACATAATAGGCTATTACAGCTGCTTTTTCTACTGAAATTATTTTAAGTAATAGTGGTACACAGTAATTAACCCTTTGTGCTTGAGGAGGCACATCAATAGTCTCAATCAATGGGCACTTAAAGAATAAAGGGGCAGGGGATGAGCAGTTTCAAGATTCATTTCTGAAAAGTGTCTAGTTGAACTGCTGGGATCTTCAATAATAGTCAGCTTTCAATAGTGTATTGGATTTCTCAGACCATTATCTCAGGTATTACGTCAATAAAATACTTGGTTTTACTCACTTTGAAAAATGTGTGGGTGAAGTTATAACTTGGAAGAGAGAGATGCCACATCTGCTGCTGGAGACAACTGTGTTATAAGGGGCAGGTGCTGTGCAGACTTTCCTGACTTACAGCCTTGCCTGAAACATGGCCAAATCACAGGCCTCCACGTAACTGTGCTAACGTTGCCCCCTCTTAATTTGCCGCACAGATAATTTCCCATTTTTGTTCCCCTGAGCAAAGGTAGCCACTTATGCAAATACCTTTCAATTACTATTTTTTAACTGAAAAAAATTGAGACCAAGATATTCCAATCCAAAGCTGAAAATGGTTCTGAAAATTTCGAAGTGAGTGTATTAGCTAGCTTCAGCAGTCCTGAATTGGAAAGCATGCAAAACTGATGCTGAAATGCTCATCTTCGGGGCTTCAAGACAGGCAGAGAATCCTGTGCTCTACACAGAAATGCATCCAATATAGTTTAAGTTTTAAGCCCAAGTTAACCGGAGTCAATGGAGAGACTTCCATGATTGGTTTCATGGAGATGGATGCGATATTTTCTCTGCTTCTGGTACCGGTGAATAAGCAACTACCTGAAAGACAACACAGACTTCTGGAAAATTCACCCACCTTTAGTGCAAAAGCATGGGATCCTAATTTAAAAAAAAAAAAAAAAAGGATTTAAAAAGATGCTTTCCATTACATTTTAATCAAACTCCCAAACCCAGGTGCTTTTCTGTGGTGGTTTTTTATCATTTTATGATGCAAGAACCTGTAAGCAGACCTCCCCGTGATTGCACCTGATCTGTTAGGAGCACAACAGATTTTTTCTTATGTGGTTAAGTCTGCTGGATGCAAATGTGAAGAGAACCTCTCATTTTTACTATTTGTTGTAAATCACTATTGGTGTTGGTAGTTGCATGTCCTTATTTACACTTCAATTTTCTAGAGCAGATTTTTTACAGAGGAAGAATGAGTACAGAAATATAAAGCCTGGTGGCTTGGCTGAAGTTTCTTAATGCATTGCGTACACACGCGTTTAATATATTGACAAGATGTTTTCACGTCTGGCAACTGTAGACTTTAGGAATATGTTTGCAGTAACAGAATTTCTATTTTGATAAAATGAGAGCAATATGCTTAATAAATAGAGGGAAACAATGGACAGGAAATGCAGTTGCTTTTGACAGGCATTTATCCATTTATCTTTTTAAGCTGAGTGTATTTTCCTCTGTGCATCTCAGTGCTTCATAAAGCTCTCCAATGAAATCTGGCAATGCTCTGAATGGCAAAGGAGGGAATGGGAACTGTACATTCATGAGGGCTACGTTTATGGGGCCTGTCAAAATTAAACTATTAAATTACTTCATTGAATTTAGTGCAATGAAAAAACTCTTTGAAAAGTCTTCTCTGCTATTAAGAGGCAGAAAAATGGTGAGAGTTCTATGCATTAAGTATTCTTGCCTCTTTGAATTTAACTAATTGTTGGCAAAATGTTTACTTGGGATCTGAGATTCTTCTGCATTGGGATTTAAATAGTGAGACTCTTCCTGCTGATGCTGTTTTCTTAAAGACTTGAAATCTTGCTGGATAAGCAAATTCCTTTTACAGATCAGATGCATCTTGCACTTGACTGCATCAGTGGTTCAGATAATGACTTTGATAGGGGATTTTGTGTTTTAATGTAATCTGCAATTGGGGATTCTCTTCCCTTCATTTGGTCATTTATACTATGTAGTTATGGTAAATAATAAAATGTTGATTATCTATCAGATAGGAACTTAGGTGATGCTAATTAGAGTGGGTTAGGAGAGCTTCTGTAAGAATGCATTGGGTTTTAGGGACCTTTGAGTGAGTTCCTTGTGTTTGGTGTAGTTTGTGAGAAAGTGTGTGCTTGTGTTGGGCAAAAAGATCAGGCAGAACAATCAGGACACCTGGACTTTCACCTGGACAGTAAGAAATCCAAAAGGTTGAAAGTCTGTGGTAAGGACTAGGGAGACTTGAACCTGGATCCTAAATAATACTACCTATTAACTTTTCTAGAGTGCATATGCTTCTCTAATTATGAAACTCTACGAAAGGTCTTGGTTTTGCATGGAAAATTCAGTTTGCACAGAAAAAGCTTTGAAAATATTAAACCTTTCCTGTCAGGTCTAATACTCAGCACTCTGAAAATTGACTTGAATTTTAAACAGTAATAATAACCTCCAGCAAATCCTGCGAAGTGTTACTTTCAGCTTCAGTATGCACTAGGGGCTGAGCAGCTGGAAAGCAGCTTGGCAGAAACGGCCCTGGGGTCCTGGTGGACCAAGATGAACACGAACCAGGAACGTGCCCTTGTGGCAAAGGTGGCTAACGGTATCCTGGGCTGCATTAGGAGGAGTGTTGTCAGCAGGTGGAGGAGGTGATCCTTCCCCTCTGCTCAGCACTGGTGAGGCCACACCTGGAGTAGTGTGTCCAATTCTGGGCTCCCCAGTGCAAGAGAGGCATGGAGCTACTGGAGAGAGTGCCAGCAAAGGGCGATGAAGGTGGTGAAGGGACTGGAGCACCTCTCCTATGAGGAAAGGCTGAGAGAGCTGGGACTGTTTAGCCTGGAGAAGAGAAGACTCGGTGGATCTTATGAATGTGTGCAAATACCTGAAGGCAGGCTGTAAAGAAGATGGAGCCAGGCCATTTGTGCCTGAAAGATGAAGACCAGAGCCATGTAAAAGAGAAAAGTGCTCAAGAAGCTCGAGATCCTGCGTATCACTGTGACTGTTCCTGCTCTGGAGATTAGTACTTGGCAATCACTGTGGGGGATCATCAGTGTCCTCGGCAGTGGAGGCACATACATCACGGAGACAGAAAGAGAGCAGGCAAATGTTAAAGTACATATGCAGGTCCTGTAGCCGTGTACCACATATATCTCGGCAAAGAAGAAAAAAAAGAACCCAGGATCCCACTGACATAATTTATTACAGTAAGAACTTTTGAGAAAGGGGATCAGAAATGTTCCTGATAAAGCAGGCTTTATAATCCTCTGCCTCACCCTTTTTCACTTGCACATAAAGAAAGAAGTATGAGAGAGGGTTGTGGGTAGGCTGTGGTTTATTACATTAAATAAATATTCTTCCCCCCTCAGAGATTTTGGTAGGCAGAAGCCTTGTTGTTGCTAATGTGTGATAGTTTTGCAAGTGCTCTGGCACTGCACTTGAATCAAAGCCAGAATAAATTTGAAATTAAGATTGGAATGTGAATGTTATGGAAAGCCCCCCAAAGGCTCATATTTCACTGATTAAAATATTCCAACAGGATTATTTCTTTGTTTGTAGCAGGTTTCTACCTGGGGTGCAGCAGATCAAAATATAATGTATTGGTGTAACATACAGGTGGGGTAGTTCATATGCTCAATGAGCAAGAACTGTATCACTCTTAGCTTTTGCTATGTAACATAGTATGTGTTTTACCAGACAGTCAGTACTTTGCATATGCATTTACCTTCACTTCTACATTTTGGCTCATTTGCATTTTCTCATAATTTACTGATGATAAAAATGAACCCTTTCTGAATATTTTACTAACCCTAAATTGCCCGTCCCTTTGCCTACTTTCCTTTGCTATATTCTTCTTTTCCTTCCTCTTTAGATTCTTTTCTAGTTTAGCTATTAGATTTCTAATTTATCTTCTAATTTCTATTTCTAGCTCTCCTATTAGATTCTCTCTACTTTTCTCTGTTATGACTTTTACTCTTCTCATATTACCTTCTCACTTTAGACCCCTTTCTTTCTTTTGAAAGCAAACCAATACTATGTAATAGGGAGCATCTCAAAATACAGCACTATTCACTCAGTGCTCTCAAAGGTGTGGTTGTTCTTCTCAAAGGCAAAAGGCTACTCTAAGCAGCACTTGTAAATGTTGGTGGGTATTTCCACCCCGTTCCCCCCCCCTTGCAACTCTTATGAGAGGTTTGGATCTTACTGGTCATCAATGTTAGATGGGAGAAAGATAACTACAGCAGTGCAGCTGAACATTGCCATTTCCAGAGAAGTTACTATCCTGAGAATTACTGTCATACAGCAGTAACATAACAACTAAAACAGGCTCATGAGACCTGAATATTCCGAACCAGCTCTGTGAGCACTATGTTGTGGGGCATATATGTTGTAAAGCCCTAGGACAAGGTAAAGGATTAAGCTACTGATTCATTCTGTCTGGGACTGACACTTGCCAGTGTGAGAATCTGAATAATCTCTGTCATTAGGCTTTGAAGAGTCTAAACAACAAATCTCTAAACAACAAATTTAGATTATATTTTCTGTAGAAGTAGCTGTGATGGGCAAAGGATGAAACAATGGCAAGTTTGTAGGGAAAGTTATGTGTACATATATCTGTTTACATATGTGTGTATACATGTATATATTTTAAGACTATCTGGCAATGGGTGTATAAAGCTTTTCTGGAATATCTTCTGATATTTGGAAAAATTAGGTGAGTTACAGAAATGTTGAAAAAGTAGTAGTTTCAAATCTGTAGTTATCTCCATGAGTGCTTTTCGAGACTGTATACCACTGGCATGTTTTTATCTCTCCTTTTTATTCATTGTCATTGCATTTGTCAGCAAAGACCATTGTTCATTGCACTGTAGAGATGAGGGAGGTAGAGTGAGTCTTCTTTTAGCCCCTGCAAGGTATTTGGGTATATGAAACCCATCTATCCAGATAGCCTGACAAGTACGGTTTGTTTCGACAGCATGGAGAGAGGTGCTAGGTATTGCTGTTACGGAGCAGTGGTGGATACTGATGATACAGAGCTTTTATGCAGGTGAAGTTATGTTGGGAAGCCTGTGGGAGGGCGGTAAACCAGCCAAAGAGTACTTTGGTGGCTACAAAAATAAAGCATCAGAAACTACCTGAGTTTGGATTTTAATGGTAGCAAATTAGTGCAGAGTTCAGAAGAAACAATGATTTTCAGGGCCTTCTGGTTATAACAGAAATACAGTGGCATTTTCATAGTGACACTGTGGCCATGGAGTAGTCCTTTTAATACTCTCTGACTCTGTGATTTAAAGTGAGGTAAGGGAGGGCTGAGAATACCCTGTCACTGCACTCTTCAGAACCATTGAGAAGATGGTATTTGTACATGCTCAAAAGCATAACCGTGGAGGAACTCCCCTCCACTCCCCCTAAAAATAGTGGTTAGCTTTGAATAGTTTTTCTTGCCAGTTTGAAAGAGAAAAGAATCAGAACACTATGCAAAAGGTGATGATAAAAGACATGTAGCCAAGTCACAGTCTCTGTAGTTGACAGCAGCACTCTTTTTAAGGAGCTACCTCAAACACATATCCCTGTGGTGGAAGCAAGTCTTCTGGATCATGATTTTTTTCCTGTATCTGGTTTTCACAGATTTGTGGTAGTTTATCCTTACTGTGCTATAATTTTGCCCTCGTTCCTTCTATAAGCTTTGATTCAGCATGAGGCACTTTATTTTAATTACTTCTGCTGTGCTTGTCTCTTTGTACTAACTAATCTCTCCCCAATTTGCTGGTTAATGAACAAAAGGCACCACAGCCCAATGAATTTGGTTATATAAGAACAATCATATACAGCCCTGTAAACCTTCCTAATATTTGTGTGTCTGTCTTGCAGGGATATATTGCAGGATAAAAAGCTGTATAGAGCAATAGCACTAGGCAATCTTTGAATTAAAAAAAAAAAAAAAGCAGTGCTTTGATCCCCTGAATCAGCACTATCATGCAAGAGCAGCCTTGCAGACAATGAGCAGTGAATGAGCATAACCAGCAAAAACAGACAAGCCACTAATGGGTGCATTTCATCTTTGATTCTGCAAGTATGGCTCTAGTTAATGTCCATGGAAACTGTTTATATATGCAAAACCCAGACTGCATGCCTAATTAGAGACTGAAGGCTGCAGTGAGTTACCAAAGAAAGTGAGAACATTCACTAGAAAGACACCTGGAAAAGACAGACTAAACTTTGTGATTTGTTTAGGGCTGGATAAACCAACTTAAACAAGATTTTAAAACAAACAAACAAAAAAACCACCAACAACCCAAAAAAACCAACAGCAACAAAAAAAAAAACCAAACAAAAGCCCAACAGCAAACACCACACAAAAAACCCCAACAAAACAAGGAAATAAACCAACCCCCCTATGCCAAAAATGGATAGAAATAGACCCTGAATTACTTCTGAACTTTGCAAAAGTTCAGTTTCTCATTCATCATTTATTTAGCTGTCTGCCCAGAATGGAATGGAAGTGATGAAACAGACTATAACCCACTTGAAAGAAGGAAATAGTTGTATTTGTGTTTGAGAGCTGAAAAGCAAAGGGCTTTTCTGACAAATGAAATTCAGTAAAGTATCTGAAAGATCAGATGGATGCCCCAATAATGTCACCTTAATGCTGCTGTTCATCAGAGACCTACCTTGTTACTGTGATCGACATCTTTTGCTAGGAGGGTCATTGCATTTAGATACCTTTCTATATGTGTGGCTTTTTACTCTATGAAGCAGCCACTTAAGCATCTTAGGAAGGAAGGATAGGTCGCTAGAAATAAGTCTCTTTAAATGAACTGCTCTGTGCCTGAGGTATGCAAGTAACTCACAGTGTAGCACAAGCAGATGCATTCAGTTTGTAGATAGTATGAAACTACTTACGGGCTGGCAGGAAGGCTCACTTTCGTTTCCTCTCGCTATGAATTCATGCCTGTGTGAAGATTCACCAGCTTCTACACACAGTTTTTTAGGGATCTGGAACTTCCTACGCAAAGTGCTCTAAATGTATTTTATTAAATAATAAGTTATCACCGTGAAACCAACACATGCAGAAAAAAGCAGGCCAAATTTATATTTTGAGTTGACAATGTAGCTGATTGTTTAATCTCCCAAGAGTCCATGTGCTATTACAGAACTTGTGTTTTCCTGTTGTTCTTTCAATTACAGAAATAATTCTCTCTCTCAGGCACAGACTTTGAATCTTTTCCAAAGGTTTTAAATGACATTTGAACACTGACAGAAATTATTCAACATTTTAAAGGCTCTTTCCAAAGCCAAGTGGGTCTTTTAGGAGCCTGTGATAATTTTTATGATCATGCTATATTGCCTCTTAATTGAAAAAGACTCTGGAAATGGAAGATGTAGCAAAGAAAGATGTAGGTAGCAACGGAGACGTAATTTGTCCTATTTCCCTTGATTCTAGAAGGGTTTTTATACTTTGGTACTTGGCTAATTGAAAGACGGTGGAACTGTGGGGAAGCGGAAGATCAGGACAAAACCTACTGCAGCAGCCTGAATGTCAGTGACTAGAATACTGCTCTTTCCTTACTTGCCGGCTGTTCTTGCTTTCTATGTTTATATTGACATGTAAGCTGGAACTTTGCGCTTACAAAACATATTTTGATATGTGTAGCTTCTTTTTGCAGGGACTTGGGGGCTCTTTTGGCACCATCTCTGTGCAGAGGTTTTACAACAAGAAAGAGTTCATACGTTTAAGTCCTGATCGTTATGAAACACAGGGTGTGAGGACAGGTGCAGTTAGCAAGAAGAGGGACTGGCTTAAACCACTGCAACAACATTTGCCAGAGCTCACCTTCCAAAGGATTTAACACAGTAGATGAACAATTACTGGAAAATAGTTCCTTTTAAGTAATGGAGAAAGCTAACCCTTTCTAACAGAGTGGTGCTGCAGGGAAGCTCTCAGTCTCTCTGTGACTACAGGCCCTTCAGCCTGATGGGACTGGTGTTTAGAAAGCGTCATCGCTACTAGCCTACCTGGCACTTTTGTACCTCCTGAGCTATCTGCAGAAGGGAGCAGAATTTTTTTTGTGTCTTGAACATTTCTGTGCCCTGTAAAATTTTACAATCTCACTGAAACGTGGGGAGAAATAACTTTGGGTGATAATCTCTGCTGAATGATATTTAAATACATAGATGCTTTATTGATATGGAAATTTATTCCATAAAACACTGTTCTGTGTGGATTTTTTGCTGATGATACGAGTGGCAGGATACTGAGTGCTTAATCTACTTTTGTTACTAGAATTTAAGTTTTATTCTGAGATACCAAGGAATTTTACCTCTAAAGTGTAAAATTCTGGATATGGTGTTTGCAATACAGAGGTATTTTTCATGACTGATTCTTTGTATGCTCAAGAAAATGCTGGAAACAAAAAATCTTGCTGAGACAAAAGTATCAGTGGCTGTTTGTATGCTTACAAAATAATGGTTTTTTTCCCCGTTTGTTTTGCCTACTTAAAGTTAAGGGATGAAGTATTTTTTTCAGTTTTTATATTGAGGAATTATATGAACCCTTTAGATAGCTACCCAAAAGGGGTGGGGGGGGGAAGTCTGAGCTGTAGCAGTTAAAAAGTGTTGCCAGAGGAATGGCTTTATTTTGTTACCTCCGTGAATATCATAGTTAGTGTTTTGCTTTTATCATCTCTGTGATGCCTGGAATAATAAATAATAATGATACTTTGTTCTTACACGATGCCTTTGTCCATAGATCTCAGAGAGGGTTGTACGAAAGAGGTCAGTATGATTACCCTATTTCAAGATGGAGAAACAAAGAGGTGAATTGAGTTGCTGAAGGTTATCCAATGTGAGAGCTGACAGAGAAATTTCTATCAATCATCAGTGTCATTTTTCATTAGAAAAAGCTGATTCACTGAAACTGAAACCTTTCATGGAAATTCATTAGTGTCCAGGAAATTACGCAGATCCTGAAGCAAATGAAAATGACAGACACTGTAGCAAAAGAGTAGCCAGAAGCCTGGTGGCAAAGGTACCTGGTACAGACAGGGAAGACCTAGGTTTTACTTTTAGGACTGACGTGAAAAGGAACTTGAGACTGTCTCTCTAAAGGGAATATCCCTGTTCGCAGACATAGTATGTTGCTAAACGTACCCACCTGTCAGACATAGTATGGCCTTTCTCAGACAGATAACTCAATGAACATTGGGTATAGTGAAGTGTTTTAGTCTTCTAAAATTGGGTCCCACAGTTGATCCTTGGTGTGGATTGGATCTTCGCTGTGTTAAGGAGTGAGTGGATTTTATAGCTTGCATATCTTTAGTATGTAGGGAAGAAAAAAATTCATTGGGGTCTAAGACTTTACAGCTAAGAAGACTCTTTTCTATGTGGCTACCTTTTTCATACAACTTTTTGGAACTGCTTATATTTCAAACTTGGTAATGGATTAAAGATACACTTTGAGGAAAGGAAGGAATGAGAGCAGAAGGATAGATGGACACAAACATACTGTAAGGTCATGTAGTATATATTTCCTCAAGAACCCTAGGCAGACTCATCAGAGGGTTTTGGTTTTACCATGACCCATATGGGAAACTTTGGAAACAGCGACCAATCAAGTTTTCCGCTTTTCAGTCCTACATCTCCAGTTGATGATTTTGGACAAGGGATCATTTTTACATAGAGAGAGGGTGGTGGCTTTTTGCCAAAGAAAAGCTGAAAATAAAAATCCAGACCAAATCCTTCTAGTTGAGTATTTCATATGGCAAATTCGTTCAGACCTGAAAATACAAAGTGCAGAATAACTGTGAAGTTTCTGTTACATTTCATGTGTATAAGCATGAAGACAAGAAAATCTGTTTTGCTCAAAGGAGGCTGGAGCATACATTGAGCTTTGGGACAGACAGCTGGAGGCAGCTTGACTCAGCTGAGAACAAGAAAATAAATAAAAAATAGCAACTTATTTTCAATAATTCAGATTGAAACTCTGAAGAAGGGCTTTATTTTTGTGCAAGTCCTTTGAAGAACTGTTGGCAGTCCCACATAAAGAGAGCTGGGAGATTGTTGAAGGGATCAGTCAAGGAGGCAGCCTCTGTACACCTTTTTATGCTGAGCCCGAGTCAGACAGGCAAAAGAAGAGGAGAGAAAAGAATTTCAGCAGGGAGGGAAAGGAGCCAGAATCCTGATTGTGTTGTGAGTTGTAGCATGACTGCAGTGGGTAGGGCAGTTGTTTTCCTCCCACTTTACCATTGGAAGGGCAGCTGTAGGACCAAATGGGATGTGAATATATGGCTCATAAAGACATGGTTTGTATGGCAGTGTCCTAAGGGTTGATGTGGAGTTTGGTTTAGAGAGAGCTGTGGTTACTTTTGAAGGCCTGGTTTAACTATCAGAAAAAGCAGGACCTCTGATCTTACAGGACCCTAGCATTTGGTAGGGGTGGGAGAGAAAAAGATGAGAGAAAAGAAACATGGCAGTACATAGGAGGGGAGAGGGAGTAAGGACGCATTAGGTGAATATCAGGTTGTGAGCCTGAGGCATTCTGTGCAGCACTGCCTGCTGCTTTCTGACTGTCTTAGTTCCCACAAGGGATCTGCCATACCAGTTACCGTTTTCTCATAGTGCATTTGATAAGAAGAATTGCTGCATGTAGTCTGCCACAGGTGAAATGCTTCTCCTGTCCTCTGAGCATTTTTAACAACAGGCCCCCCTCACAGGAAAGTGCTGCTGACCCCTCTCTGCCTTTTAAGAGATCCTTCCTATTACCTTAGTCAGTAATAAACTGTCCAAGATTCACAGCCAGTGTAACAGTCTCCCTGACTGTGACTGTGAACCTCATTATACCTTTTTTCCCTGTGCTGAAAGTCCACCTCTTCTTAATCTTTGTCCTATATTTATAAATCAATTCCTGTCATGGGAGAGTATAATACAAATTTTGAAAAAAATAATTGTGCAGCTGCATTAATCAAAGGAATACTGTGCTGAAGGAAATGTCAGGCCTAATAGCTTGTCAGTGATCAGTGGCAGAAAAGCTGCTTTCAGCTAGTTTGCATGGTTTCTTCGACACTAATTAACAGACTCGGTACCTTTTAAAATATGACAAAAGGAGGGGGGGGAAGACCCCAAGATATGTGTTTCTGTAGCAGGAGTGTAACAACAGGTCTGGCACGTGTGGAGCTTTAACTCTAAGCACCCTTGTCTTTAAGGTGGTTGCCCTGTGTCTTTTTTGTTAGCAGTATGTGTGATTCCTAGTAACTCAAAATCCTAAGCTAGTTATCAGACAGCTGTCACTTTTCTTTCAAAGAGGAGTTTACAGTTGCCTGGACAGATAGGAAAGGCAGCAAGGGTCATGAACTTGCTATGCTCACCTGCAAGGTCAAGCCACCACGGTAGCATCTGACTGTGACACTCTGGACCCGATTTATGACTCATTAGAATCTACACAAGTCTGAATCTCCATTTTCTATTATAAATATAATTTCTGAATGACAAAGTTGTCCTTTGTTTCAGGCTGCTGGTGGTGCTGACCCTGTTCACTACTGTCACTGGGTTACAGACAGCAACGTTGGCTGCCTATGGATGCACCAGGGAGGAGTCTTGTGATGCAGAGTAGAAGGTATGTGTTTTGCAAGGACATAATGTTGTTACTGTGCTATCAAAGTGGACACTGTGCTATAGGCCTGACCTCAGCTGTGTCCAAGCAGCAGCCAAAAGAATGACCTTTGATTCTCGCAGTTCTCACCAAACCTTGCTGCCCAGGTGAATGATCTGTTCAATGCTGACTGTGATCATCTCATATAATCCAGACTAAAAACCTTTCTGTAATCCTGGGTATTCTCTACACTTGTTATTATCAGAAAACTCTTACGAGAGAAACATCAGCTTACCACCCTCTATCAACCGCCCAGTGGTTCATTCTCAAAGCAACTGAAAGACAGAATTACGCATGGTTTTCTGAGCTCTGTGAGGAAAAAAATCATGAGCTGTTTGGGTTTAGTGAGTTATTAGGGAAGCTAGTCCACTGAGCACCTCATCCATCATGGGGATCTTCCCTCATCCATTATTTAAATAAGATGTCCGCACAGTGTGTCCTCAGTTCTTCATCCAGTAATTCTATCACAGAAAAGCAAAAGAGATGCTTGGTGTTTCTCTTGGCTGTGCTATGAGAAAAGGCAGTGGTTGTACCAAACCACAGCCGAACAGGATAACGTGCAACAAAACAACTGTTTCTCAGAAGAGTTGGTATATGAGCAAAAGCCAAGGGTGTCAGTGGGCGGACTTTAAGATAACCTAGAATTAGAATTAGGAATGTACTTGAGAAAAATAATTGCAAAATACTTTTCTTACCACTAATTTTGTTGTCATTCAGAGGTCTCTTGTAATCGATGCTTCACTTTCCAGAAACTCTGGGGTTTTCAACATGTAAGCAAATGGGTTCCAGGATGAAAGCAAGTCATTTTTTGTCATCTTTCACATAGATACATACACACACACTTCACTTAAACTAATAGTTCAAAGATTAGGCAAATAATTTCAACAGTGAGAAACTCGCAATGAAATTCTTCCTTTGCCTCATTTAGGATGTTCAGCTATAGAAATATTCTTTCAGAATGAGGAGTAACATTTTTCTTCATGATTACTGCTTACTTTTTAGATGTAATAGATTCCAGTGGGATTACTTAAAGTTAAGGGTGTATTTAATTGTTTTTGCTGGATGAGGATATTCTCAAGTCTGAAACTGCACATGAGCTATTGTTAAGTACATAATGGCTGTTATGGCTTCCCATTAAGTTACTGCATTTATTCTTCACTCTGACAATCCCCAAACCAACCATGCGTTACAAAAAGTTTCTATCGTAAATTCCCTGTTTTTCTGATACATTTCAGGGTGGTAACAGTCAGAAGTTGTATTACATACCTTGTGGTCTCTGTGAAGCTAATTACCAGTTAAAATTCTATGGGAAATTAATCTTTTTTTTTTTTTCTAGTTCCTAATAAAGGACAGTCCATGCTGATACATATTTACACCTATCTTACCATTTTTAGCAGAGACAGTACAATTTCAAATGGTATTGAAATTAATCCTTCCCTCCCATCACTTTAGGTGGTCTTTACATGCCAGATATGTATGTAGTGTGCTGAAAGTGTGACTATGCTGACAGTTTTCCATTGCCTCTGCTCATGAGAACTCTGTACTGCTCATACAAAATGCTTCACCTCCAGGGCCGACAATTTGGCACTTCTAACTAGTTATTTTCAAATAGGCTTTTTATGCAAATAGATTGGTTTTGATTGAATTCAGGGATAAAAAATCAGAACAGTTTGGTTTTTGAAGTTTTTCCTATTTCAGCTGTAAGAAGATACTGAAACTGCCTAATTTAAGGGACATAATTTAAGAAGTTAGCCTTTCTACTCTCCCTGATTACTCAGTGGGGGTAAAAAGCTTTATCAGAAGTGGTACTCTGAGGGCCTAGTTACAGGTCCTGCTCTGAACTACCCTCCAGGAGAACTTCTTTCTTTCCATTATCTGCATGGAAATTAATCTCTTCACAGAGGCTGCCTTTTGGCATCCTAAAACTGAGGCAGCAGGAATACCTCCCAAGGGTGGTGAATAAAGTTAGGCAGGTAGGCCTGCTTGCCTGCAAATAAAGAGAAAATGAATGTCCAGGTCTGCTTCTGACTTGCACCTGGGCTTAAGAGGTTGCCATGTGAAAGTAATCAGTGGTGTTATAGTTAGTTCATTTTGGTAGCCTTCTCTGAAATTGAGCAGATTGTTAGTTAAATTAAAAAAAAAAAAAGGAGGTGGGGTAGGGGTGTGTGTGAATTTTATTCTAGTTACCAAAATGAAAAAAATAAAGCTGACATACCTTATTTTCCTCCACATGGTGCATTCCCTGTGACCTTTCAGTTCAGATGTTGGCAACAAAAGCAAAAGAATAGATTTGTTGGAAACGCTTTTTTCCACCTATGCAGCACATGGAAATGTAGAGTGTATTCTTTCTTGAGTAGGCTGGGTTAAAGACCACCAGTCTCAAAACACACCACAGCCTGCTGATGCAAGCACCAGTTTGGAATAAGGCTGGGGTTGTATCTGAATGTGGAAGAGTATGTGCGTAAGCAAGAAACATGCATCTTGTTAGGAGCACCTAAATGAGTGTTGTGTAGAAAAGGTGGAATAAGCATGGTCATATTTATCTCTTATAATTAATGTATTTTTCCCATCTTAATGGCTACTACAGTTTTAATTTCCACTCAGCAGCACACTTTTCCAGTGGCTCTCTCTAAACCGTGAAGGGAAGCTTGTCTCCTGCTGCTGGGAGCAGCATGGGACAAAGGTAGATAAGTGATGTCATGGAAAAGATAATCCTGTGACTTTTGATATGTAGATACAAAATAGCTGTAATTTAGAGATGTTTTACTCTGGACAATGGCAGCTATGACTGTCAAGTGCGTGCTGAGTCCCCAGGGATTGCCAGCAGTGTTTGGGAGTGCAATCCAATCAATGCTGCACTTCCAACTTTGCAGTTTCACC
Source organism: Phoenicopterus ruber ruber (assembly GCA_009819775.1). Classification (NCBI taxonomy): domain Eukaryota; kingdom Metazoa; phylum Chordata; class Aves; order Phoenicopteriformes; family Phoenicopteridae; genus Phoenicopterus; species Phoenicopterus ruber. Next base: position 8,777,243 of record CM020221.1, read on the forward strand.
CAAGTTCTCTTAGGGCCAGTTTTGTGATGGCCAAAGCGTTGGGCCTCAATGGTAGAAAAGCAGGTTTGACAACTACTACTTTTGCTCCTGTCTCAGTAGGAGATTAGTGACTCAGTGACGTGTTCCTCTAGCTCTGTTTTCTCAGGTGGAAGAATGCTGATTCTTTTGTGAGCCTGCTGGGAATGCAGGTTAGTCTTTTGCTCTGGAGAGGAATTTAAGATTTTCCCAAGTACAGGGAGCCAATTACATTGGCCATGACTGAAGCCAGCTGTTAGGGATCATGCTGAACTCCACTAAAATAAAACCAATTGGCCTCACATCCCAGGAAGGATTTCTTGAGTTGCTGCCCATGCTAACATATATCTCCTATAATGGGTGCCATTTCAGGAAAAAGGCAGAGAAAACCTTTGGTTTGTTGCTGTATGATATTAAGCTGCAGATAAGTCACTTTCTTGCAGAGCAGCTCTGAAGTATCTGTGTGTCGTGAATCATGCCTGATCGTTTTGGTGTCAAAAATAAACTTTTACTGCTTTTTATTTGTCAGCCTCACAGATTCAGCACAGCTGTGGATGAGTGAGCTGGAGTCTATTCTGCTTGCTGGTAGGTCCCAGAATCATTAACTATTTGCTGTCTTCATCGAGAATCATTAACTGTTTCCGTATCTTTGTTGTTGTTGCTGATGCACAAGCCCAAAAGACTCAGTTGGAGTCTCAGAAAACTGTTTGAGTTTTCAGGGCTGGCAATTAGGAAAACCATCTTTTCTTTACTTCTAAATTGAACAACGTTGATTTGGAAGACAAAGTAAACACGTTACTGCTATTTCACAAGGTCACCTTAGAGAGTCTAATCATCTTTTAATTCGGAGCAGTGCCTTTGGAGGACAGCAGGCAGTACAGTAAAGGGTGATACCCTTTCATCAGTGGTTTTGACTTTAAAAATTCAATAAATTAATGCTTTTGTGAAGTCAAGAAATGAAATAAAAGTAAATAGTAAAAATTCTCCATACCAATAACCCATATTTGTTTCCCTTTCAGAGTAAGAAGGAATGCCTGTAAAAGCAGCATTTACTTTCACTCTTAGGTGTTGTGTTTGTTGTGGTTTAGCCCTGGCTGGCAACTAAGCACCACACAGCCTCTCGCTCACTCACCCCTGGTGGGATGGAGGAGAGAACCGGAAGGGTAAAAGTGAGAAAACTCGTGGGTTGAGATAAAGACAGTTTAGTAGGTAAAGCAAAAGCCGTGCGCACAAGCAAAGCAAAACAAGGAATTCATTCACTCCTTCCCATGGGCAGGCAGGTGTTCAGCCATCCCCAGGAAAGCAGGGCTCCATCACATGCAGTGGTTACTTGGGAAGACAAAACGCCATCACTCTGAACATCCCCCCCTTCCTCCTCCTTCCCTCAGCTTTCTATGCTGAGGATGATGCCATATGGGGTGGAACATCCCTTTGGTCAGTTGGGGGCAGCTGTCCCGGCTGTGTCCCCTCCCAACTTCTTGTGCCCCCCCAGCTTACTCGCTGGTGGGGTGGGGTGAGAGGCAGAAAAGGCCTTGACTCTGTGTCAGCCCTGCTCAGCAGTAACAAAAACATCCCTGAATTATCAACACTGTTTCCAGCACAAATCCAAAACACAGCCCCATACCAGCTCCTGTGAAGAAAATTAACTCTACCCCAGCCAAAACCAGCACAGTGTTGCTGTATGAAATGACAGTAGCTTTTTGAAAGTCTGTGTTTTGTTCCAGAGGACATAATGGGTTGGCAAAGGATAGATCAATGACAAGAAGTTCTCGTATACAACTTGCATAAATGTAGCCAGCACTTAAGCAGTTTATCTGCAATTCTAATGGGCTGCATTACTGATGAATTACTCTACCTTAAACCTTGGCCTCTGCCAAGATTTCAGTGGTGACTTTGGCTCTCTGAGTACCAAGGAGACCAGCGGAAGTAGGAAATCACATTTGGATGTAGTCTGTTATTGAAAACACTGCAAAACAGAAGAGGAACAAGGAACAGATGCACACTAGCATTCCTAACTATTACAAATAGTATTTTCTAGAGATCTCCTGCTGGTTAGAAATATACAGGAATATGCATAGGTCTCATGAAATGGCATGTCTCCTTCAGATAAAGCACAGGATAAGCAGTTAATTTTCAAAATCTTAAAATGCTTAAGAGTTGTAAAGAAGGTAAGAGATTTGCTGGTACACTTCAGTTTTGCCCTGCAGACTGTGTGGTATTTTAATTTTTTAGGCTAAAGCACATCAGTGTTAGTTTTCAGAGCAGACTAATAATTTGAGTTTCCTTTAGCGCAGAGTGCCAATTCTGAGTGCTCTCATGGAGCGTGTACTTAAGACATTCTAAACGTGGTTCCCTTTAAAGGCATACAGCCTTTCCAGCTTGCCTTATTTCCCCTTTCTGCTAATAAGGAAAATAAACTCTGTCTGCTTATCGGTCCTCATCCCCAAGTTCTCAGCACACCTGTGAGGCAGGTAGTGTTTTGGTGTCATCTTTTTGCTCACACTGGAAAACTGTTTGCCTGAAGTCTCTTTTCTTGAAGTCTTAATCCAAGAGAAGCAGAAGTTGTTCAGTTACTCTACTTCTTTTCAATGATAGTAGACATATTACTTGGGATAGTTGTTTAGATAATCTCCAGGTAGGGTTGGCCACCCGGTGTGGTTATCTTAGTGAGCCTGAACCATCCATCATAACAAGCAACCCACAATTCACAGCAAGCGCTGGCTGATGTACTAGGAGAGACTCTTCTCAACTACCATGTGTGTACACAGACTGGAGCACTTTCTGTTCTCAGCTGCACAGCAATAAATCTGTATGTTGCCATTAATAAAACCTCTGTTGGATTGCTGTCACACATGCACATGGTTCTCTGTGTCCTCAAACAACGTTTTTCTCCTCTGGTATGTTGCCAAGCTCATGCTCTCATCGGTCAGTCTCTTCTGGCAGTGAAAAGATTTCAAAAGACTTTCCATCTCCAACTTCTTACAAAATGGAGAAGTGCCAATGAGAGTACTCTATGCGTGAAAATCCATATGAACAATTGGGGCCAGTGGAGAAATCTAGTACTTGTGAAATTAGGAGTCTTTGGGTTTACAGTGCAGTATTGCAAGGAAATGTGTTTTTCAATAAATTTAAGGACTACTACTGTGGTGCAGAGCATTTCCATCTGTTCCGAATTGTACCAATGGTGCCCTATTCCCCCGTGCTTGTCGTTTGGGCACCTGTTCTGACGTTTTGCTTATCATCAGGGAATACTGGGAGGTTTGTTTCAAAAGCGGATGGGAGTTGTAGGTCTTCACAGCAAAGCATTTTGACGCAGAGGGAGTAAAAGTAATACCTCTCCACTGGAGATATAAGATTTCCTTTTTTTTTGTTTTTCAACTGTGATTTTCCCGGTTTTGTCTCAATTTTATTACCCTACAACTTCATTTTGGTAAGTAGAGACAGCAAATAACATTAACAACTGTTAAAACATATATTGAGTTTTAATATATTTGCCTGCCTTGCCAAATTTGTTTCACAGTTGAACAGAAGGGCCATCTGTGCAAAGGAAAGAAATGGCTAGAGTTAAACCTTGGGATCACAATTTTGAACAAGTTTGACTGATTTGAAAATCAATCGAGTCCTTTTAGGTCTTTGCAGACATTTTCTATGGTGGACATCTTCAGTGAGTGTATTCTTTCTGAAGTTATCAAGCATCCGAGTTGTCAGATGTCTTTCTTGAAATACCTAGTAAGTATTTCTGAAAATCCATGGGGGTTTTTTTAAGTGTCCTAGACCTTGAATGCCTTTCCTTATGTCAAGTAACCTGAAGCACTGATCCTGAAGGAACAATCTATATAGATTAATGGATTTCCTGAGCACCTACATAGTGCTCAATTATAGATTAGTATTAGCTGATGGATACATTGAAGTGTTGTGTTGTGATTTTGGCAGTTTTGCGTGGTTCTGTATGTTTCTCCATCAGTAGAAATACCAATAACAGTAATTTAAAAAAAGAAAGTGAATTTTTTTTGCTAGAGAGCACATAAACATTTCTGTGGGTAATGAGCTCCCCCAACATAAAATAAGTATTAATTTAACAACCTGTCACCTATATGAGTGCAGTCTTTGATGATGTTATAATTTATTCATTTCTTGGCTCACATTTGAGTCACTTAAAGTATCATTGATGAACTTTCTGCTAGAACTTCCGCCTTTTGCCCTTCATCCTGTTTGCTCTGGGCTCCTATCTGGGATGGTACCAGCAGAGAGGTTCCCTTGGCACAGGTGGAAAGGTTTTTCAAGAATGCTCTTGATCACCAAGTTTTTATCTTGTTCCTGTACACTGCGGTAATTTTATTTTCACTATAGGATAATAGTACAGGCTTCCAAGCACACTGGTAGGTGCAGCTAGTACTGCACGATCCTTTGTTTACCCAACTATCAGAATATAGCCCTGGTCCTGCTAAATTGTACAGAGTGTTCTGGTCTCTTAGACACACTGGAAAATCCCAGTGATATAAAAGTGCTTTTTCTCTGATCCCTAATTTGAGAAATGCTTGGAAGTCTTTGAATTTTGTTTGATCTTTTCATTAGCCCTAATTTTCTTTCCATTACGTTGGTCAAGATAATTGATCTTCATTCAAGAAATGCCTCCATAATATTGTTGCTTTGTATGAATATGCAGTAGTGCATGTTCATGGAGTGCTATAGAATTTCTGCATTCTATATCTGGATTGTAAATAATTGTACTGTTGTTGTTCTGTGCACTCAGAGGTTTAAATGGCTAAATTGCATATTTTTAAAATGTATATTTAAAAAAATACTCAGTGAAGGAAACTTTGTCTTACGTGTAGCTGTAGGAAAATCTACCTTTTGTCCATTATTTTTGAAAGGACAGTAGGGGTCATACTATAAAGCACACATAACACCCAATGACTTTGTCTGGAACTGCAGATGCTCAGCGCTTTGTAGCAATCAACCCTGTGTCTCCTGATAATTATGCCCTTGAGGCTTTCTCATCTCAATTTTTCCGTAACTAATATAATCCAAACTATATTATCCTGTTAGGAGACTCATTTGTTCCTCCAACAAGCAGCATGCACCTGTCTGCTTACCATGAAGAAAGCAGTGACAGTGTTCTCCCTCTATTGTTTCAGTGTTAAAGGAGATAATTCAGGCTGTAAATAGGGAAGATCGAGCTTGTTGAGTTAAAATGAGCACATTAATTCTTGAATGGAGCCCTGCTTTATGCTTTTGTTCCTTCATTATTCATTTTTTGTATCTTGGCTATCTCTGTGGTGGATGGGGAGCGAGGCTACTTCAGAGCACAATTTAGAGCATCTATCTCAGGTCCCTATTTGGAATAAATGTGCTATTTCTTTTCACCAGCTAGGGGACGCAGCCCTGGAGCTCAGTGGTGTGCACATCTCCACTTAGGCACGTAAGCGAGTTGGCATGTTCAAGGTAGAGGGGAAAGAAAACATGAAAGAGGAACTGCTATGATTTAAAAAGTGCTTCTACATTATAACAAGTAATGAATTACCAGTCAGGCATAATGCCAGGTTTGAGCTGATGGGAACTCTCATCACAAGTAGACATAAATGCAGCTGTGTTGTCAAAACTTTGAGCTGTCGCACAGTCTTTTGAACAAGGAGGAGTGTGTTACAACAAAGCATTTCTTTTTCTCTCCTTTCCCACCTCCAAGATTAAGTTCTTTCTGTTCCTTCAGAGCCAGGCAGCTTGAAGCATTCTGCACTGTTTCCATCTACATTATACCAAGTTAAACTTGCAAAGAGAAGTGATGCTTGGGAAGTCAGAATTCAGCCAATTGAAAAATTTGAAAGGCAAAAGTGTTATTTTTAGCTGTAGAAGCTCTCTAACATGATGTGCAGTACAGAGCAAATGGTGTTCAGGCTTTCACAGAAGGACTGTGAAAGGTCTTTTGCAGGTGTCTGAATAGCCAGAGAAGCCATTGGAAGTCCTTCCCTTCCTGCTGGGAAGTACTCCTCAGATGAACCTGCTGATTTTTTTTTTTTTTCTTAAATATCAATCTCTTTTTATGGAGCTGAAGCTTTCGGCATGTTTTTGTGTGCCACCCACAAAATGGCATGTACGTGCTGGTTGTGTGTCGTGTTCACAGAGACATTCAGTATTCTGAATGGAGACTGTCATTTGGGGGAGAAATGGCTCAGCCTTCAACCTCAAAATTTGCCCTTCCCTTCTTTTATTTTCCCTTTTCCCCCTTATTGCTTACGATTAATAGAAATGCAGGTTGATGGACAGGAAGAAAAGGCAAGTATAACAATCATTAATGTCTTTTTGAAAAACATTATTGCTATGAACCCATGGGAGATGGCAGATACCCCCGAGCAGAGGACGGTTCATTTTTATTTACTCTGCCTGGTATTCTTCAGTGCAAGGGAAAACAGATTACAGCTGAGATCTCCTGTGTTCCTGTCTATCACTGTGGCAGTGATGGCAGCCAACGCATGATAAACTGCCTCTTGCATAATGACACATCTATGGCGAGAGTCCCTTCATTATAGCCTTGCCTAGACTGGCAGCTTTCCGAAATTATTCCCCTGTTCAACTACCCCGGTGCAATAGCACAGGTGTGAATGCTGAAAGTTACTGTGAAAGTGCTTCCACTTCATCTCTTACTCTCCCTGTCTGGGCTAATGCAGCCTTAGCTAAAGCAACTGCATAACTCTAGGTGGAGAGGGAAACCACTGTGCTGGTTTAAAGAGGGAGAGCCCTTGGTGGTAGTAGCCTTTTGGTGATAAAACATATCACAAACTACATGATTGCTGCGACACAGTCTCCGCTGTGAGGGGAAGGGGCCAGTGAGCAGTTTGAAAGTACGTACTGAAAGTTTAAATACTTTGGGTTTATTCCATGGAGTACTAAACCCAAACCTCCTCCTGCTGTCATTTAGATCCAGCAGCTGACGTGCAGTTTTTGCGTTACTCTTCAGCAGGCATCCCAGCGGCAGGTCAACAGATGACTCTTGCCAAGTAACAGCGTCATTCAATGAACTCCTATATTGTCTGTGTTTCTTCCTCATCTTTTATGTGAAATAGTTAGGCAATCCTGATCTTTGGATGTTTCTGTACAACAGAGAATGGCACATGCTGCTCTGATAAACCTGTGACTGAGAGACTGAGGCACCCCTACTGAAAACTGTCTGCCTGCACTGGCCATCTGCTCTCTATCTCTGTGTATGGAGGTATGAAAACTTAATGTAGAGACAGAGCTGATGCCTGAGTCAAAAAACTTTTGAAACAGGTTTGGATTTTTTCACTTTGCAAATTGTTCACAGAAATCTTTAAATAGCTTCTTGAAAACCCTTTGGAGCGTGGATGGCATTTGAGTTTGTTATGTGTATAATTTAAACACACATTTCAGCTGCAGATTATAGCCAACATTACACGGTTTATTTGTTTAGTCAGCAAGGACCAGGTTTTTCAAAGATTTCAGCCCTCACAAGCAGGACTGAGATTTAAAAGAACACAAATACTGTTTTTCCTGCTTACTGAGGTGCTAAAGTCACAACCAGGCTGTTACCTTGTGAATTGGGCGTCTGGTGCTGAGGATTAACACCTGAAAATCTGTTTCTCTGCACACTCTTAAGAAGTGGTCTTGAATTCTCTTTTTTTTTTTTTCTTTCTTCTTTTTCCTCACAGGTCAGTGTCCCAACATTGTAGAAAGCTACCCTAGATTTTGCCTGTTGGCCAAGTCTGTTGCCTAGACTTGATTTTACAAACCAGAGTTGTGTGTGTCTGCAACATACTTCATGTTACTTTCCAGATGAGTGTTCCGCTGGGTTTGAGAACAGTTGTGAGCTGTCAAATGAGAGTTCAGATAAAAAACTCCTGAGTGGATGAGTTGGTTTTGTAGTTGGTGGTTGTTGTTTTTTAATAAACTTCATCTGTCTCAAATTTACCTCTACGTAATGTCTAGCAAAAGCCTGTGTGCCACTGAAAGTTTCAAGCCAAGGCTAATGAGAGCCTCATAAAAACTTACGCATCAGCTCCTGAACAGAAAATTTCACCTTCAGAGTCCAGGATCAAAATTGCCATAGACATCATTGCTCTGATGTCTCTATTGAAAAGACAGTATCATTAGTACATTTTTCTAAGTGCTATTTCTCTCTAGTGTGCATTACCATTAAAACTTCCAGTACTAAAATCTATATTACTTTCCTTTTGAAATGAGGTTTCATTCACTGCCTTCCCTGGTTGCTTGAACTATGAATGATTGGCTCTGCATGAAGCACTTTGTAACCCTCCTCATGGAGGAAGCCATATAAAAATAAATGTTACCATCAAGTATATTTTGCATACTGTAGCTGTGTGTAATTACTGAGCCCGGGATTCACCATTCTGCTGACCCTGACTTCCCCAGTGTGCTTTGGACAGGTTTTGTGACAGTTTAAACAAATGTAGTTTCAAAGGATTACAGAGATTGCAGTTATTTCTGTTATGCAAGATAGAAGAATAGGCAACTAGTATATAATATATCCAATGTTATTAAAATATGTCCTCCTTTGAAGGGCAATCACTTAAGGGTCTGTCATTACAAGGTTATTAACTCATCATTTTCAGATTATGCTCTATGGATCCCTGGAGGTCTATTAGCTGCTTCGAAGAGATCTGAGAAAGGTAATTAAGAAAGGCAAGGATATTACTAGTATGCTGACACTGGAGGATCCAAAGGGAAATGCTTAAGGGTCTGCAAATCAGCAGAGAGGGAAAAAAAGTTGAAACCCACTGAATGAGAATTTCTAGGGAATACATGGGCATACCCTGTATTTTTCAGGTCATTCTAATAAGAAATGTTTAATTGCCTCTGCAGATTTCAAATTCTGTAATCTCATCGTAGTTTGGAGGCATCTTAAGGGTAGCTGCTGTAAGAGGTCATATTACCTTGTATATTCTTTGCAGAAAATAACACTGGATAATCGAAAGACTAGCCTGGTAACTTCTATAGGCTTCTGTGAATAATGAAGACTGCTTTTTTAGTAATGTCCTTCATAACTGTTACGCAAAACACAAGTTTCTCGAAAAGGTGCTTGATATGTTTGGTAAGGATGCTTAAGGGGAAGAAACAAACAGTGTCATATGCTCATCTGGCTAGCAGTCAGATGAAGTTCCCACTGACTGGAAAAGGGGAAACATAACCCCTATTTTTAAGACGGGAAGAAAGGAAGCCCCGGGGAACCACAGGCCAGTCAGTCTCACCTCTGTGCCCAGCAAGATCATGGAGCAGAACCTCCTGGAAACTATGTTAAAATGGAAAATAAGGAGGTGATTAGTGACAACCAACATGACTTTACTAAGGGCAAATCATGCCTGACAAATTTGGTGGCCTTCTACGACAGGGGTTACAGTGTTGGTGGATAAGGGAAGAGCAACTGACGTCATCTCCCTAGACTTGTGCAAAGCATTTGACACTGTCCCGCACGACATCCTTGTCTCTGAATTGGAGAGACATGGATTTGATGGATGGGCCACTCGGTGGATAAGGAATTGGCTGGATGGTCACACTCCAAGAGTTGCGGTCAATGGCTTGATGTCCAAGTGGAGACCAGTGACGAGTGATGTTCCTCAGGGGTCGGTATTGGGACTGACGCTGTTTAACATCTTTGTCGGTGACATGGACAGTGGGACTGAGTGCACCCTCAGCAAGTTTGCCGACGACACCCAGCTGTGTGGTGCAGTTGACACCCTGGAAGGAAGGGATGCCATCCAGAGGGACCTGGACAGGCTTGAGAGGTGGGCTCATGCGAACCTCATGAAGTTCAACAAGGCCAAGTGCAGGGTCCTGCACATGGGTCAGGGCAATCCCAAGCACAAATACAGGCTGGGCGGAGAATGGATCGAGAGCAGCCCTGAGGAGAAGGAGTTGGGGGGTGTTCATTGATGAAAAGCTCAACGTGACCTGGCAATGTGTGCTTGCAGCCCAGAAAGCCAACCGTATCCTGGGCTGCATCAAAAGAAGCGTGACCAACAGGTTGAGGGAGGTGATCCTCCTGCTCTACTCCCCTCTCGTGAGACCCCACCTGGAGTACTGTGTCCAGCTCTGGGGCCCCCAACACAAGAAGCACATGGACCTGTTGGAGCAAGTGCCGAGGAGGGCCACGAAGATGATCTGAGAGCTGGAGTATGTGTCCTGTGCAGACAGGCTGAGAGAGTTGTGTTTGTTCAGCCTAGAGAAGGCAAGGCTCCAGGGAGAACTTCTAGCAGCCTTCCAGTACCTAAAGGGGACCTACGAGAAAGCTGGAGAGGGACTTTTGACAAGGACATGCAGTGATAGGAAAAGGGGTAATGGCTTTAAACCAAAAGAGGGTAGATTTAGATATAAGGAAAAAAATTCTTCACCATGAGGGTGGTGAGGCGCTGGAACAGGTTGCCCCAAGAAGTTGTGGCTGCCCCATCCCTGGAAGTGTTGAAGGCCAGGTTGGATGGGGCTTTGGGCAGCCTGGTCCTAGTGGAAGGTGTCCCTGCCTATGTCAGGGGGGCTGGAACTAGATGATCTTTAAGGTCCCTTCCAACCCAAACCATTCTGTGATTTAACCTCGATGACTTAAACAGCAACTGGAATATTTTGATTTCTAGTTGTGTCTTGAGAATGTCTGGAAAGGACAGGTCTTACAGAAACTTTGGTTACTCTGTGTACCGGAGTAGGAAAGTATCATAACATTGCTGACCTTGGTTAGGATCCATGGTTTTGCTTGGGCCCAAAGCAGTTTTCACTGTGAAGGTGTGTAACACTGGCCGTGTTATTCCTGAGAATGAATTTATGTTTCTGTAGATGATATATAAGCATCTGCATTCGGTGTGTTAAGTGTGCATTCCCTGTGTACAGAGGTGAAAACAGCATGGCTGTGGTCGCTACCCTGTTCAACACTGTTCATGTTAATGAATGGCAGAAATGGCCTGGACTTCTCCAGATCAGCATCTGTCTGGGCTCCTTTGTGGCCTTGGGAAAATCATAGATGAAAGTACAGTACACATAGGAACCATCTGTTCCCAGATTTAGAAAAGACTCCCTCTCCCTCTAAATTTAAACTCTCTTTGTTCAAGTGAGGCTGAGGAGTTTGTGTAGCCCCAGAGTGTGCTTTACTGTTGCAGCTGAACACTTCTCAGCTTTGTCCTCTTTGTATTTGCTGTTCTGCATAGGGCACATTTACCGAGAAGCTCAGCTGAGGCTGCAAGTAGCTCCTCTAACTTGGAAAATGCCTCTGAATAAATTACCCACTGTGAAAGAGTGATATATATTCTACCTAAGAGCCAGAAAAGTGAAACAATAAAGGATGTTCTTGGAAGAGTTCCTAAGAACCTGGGCTTCCTGGAGGAAAATGAGGCTTCTGGAAGGTGATACAGAGAATCCATTTTAGGAACCTACCTCTCTTCAGTAACTGTATATGGAGGTGAGGTATCAAACTGGGAATGCCTAAAGTTAAACGGTGTGGCTGCCCATCGGTCAGCAGCTTTCAGGGTGTTGAGCAGCACAGGTACAGCATGGCAGCTGTGGCTGAGTGGGAGGCTGCACCCGAGGCTGCAGCCAGGAGTTGCACTGGGGCAGAGAGGAACTGGATACACAGAGGTTGCTGCATGCAAATCCAGACAGGAGCTGGTGTTGCCCGTTGTAGGCTTTCTAGCCAGCAGTTAAAAGGATAATTATTTACATTCTTTAATTTTTAATAATTTTTGGATAATTATCATCTCTTCTTGTTCTCTTCTGAGAATAAGAGCACTCCCATAAACTCAAGACTTTTTCCACTGCGTGGGCAATGTGAAAGGGCTATAACATCTCATTCATTTCCCTCTGTTGTTGTTACAACATATACGTAGCTGGATTCAAACCTGTTTCCATGCTGAATATGTGTTTGTATTTCTATTCAGAAATCAATAAATGTTCTGAGGAACACAAGCATTTGTGGACATTTGGTGAAATTTGTAACATTTTTATACAGGAAACAAGATTAGATATTTATAGGAGCATCTTTAGGCCCTGCAGCCCACAGATTCATAGGATTCTCAACGTGTCCCTGCAAATGAACAGTTAATTTTTTGAGACAAAGCAAAACCCATTGATACTGAAAAACGTAAATTAAGATGCTGAAAACAAGGTCTTTATTTTGGGCTGATTAGAAGCCTGCCTCACAGAAAGCTGGCTATTGCCAAATGTCATGGGAATGAGGGGCTTAAACACGGCACTGAAATATGTACTGCAAGTTCCTTCATGATGAAGTCTCAGATAAATTGGAAATACCTCAAACTTAGATCTTGGGAAAGCCAAACAAATTTCAGATGGAAATGAATGGAAATTAATTCAGGGTGTAGACTTAAACCCAGCCTCTAGGGACACAGTAATTGTGCCTTTTAGAAAATGGTCTCCTGCTCTTTGCATTTTAACTGTCTGTAATTACTTTTGTGGTTTGTTGGTTGTTGAGGAGCTTGACAAGCTGGGAATTGGCAGATTCAGCGTTGCCTTTATTTACAGTGCTTTTGCCAAGTCATTAAGTCAGCAATAGGAGACTTTGTTCTGACAAAACTAATCCCTCAGTGTGGCCAGACACCACATTTTCCTTTTAACTTTGTGCTACCATTTAAAAGTATTTTGGCCAAGATTTAGGTTGGCATGAATTGTCAGAACACCACCAAAATCAGTATAGATAAGCCAAGTGTTCTTTCCTCCATCCCTGGCGTGTTTTGTTTTTTCTCACAATGAGCCGTGCAAAGCTGATTATGGCTGGGGCATTCTGTAGACCTAGCTGACTTCTGTTGCTCCAGCAAGGGTATTCTTGTACTGCCGAAGGGGCAGGGGATAGGAAGTCGCTCCTGCGGGAGGCATCGAGAGTGCCAGATAGCCCCAGGAGCTTTCAGAGGCTGTTGGGTTTGCTTGCTTCATAAATGCAACAATATCGCTTGCTGCTCACTTAGTCTCATTCGCTTGGCTCTGCCGGTGCTGTCCGGCTCTGTCAGTAGCTGCCTTTGAGCGAGGATGAAGGGCTGGTGCGTAATGCAGTTGTGCTGCTAACCTCAAGGGTTGTTGAATAGCCAGCATGGGGCAGAGTGCAGAGATGTGCTTTGCAAAGTGCTCAGGGGTACTTTGACACTAAGTGTGATACAAATGCTAATCATTGTTATTATTCTTTCTTAAGAAATCAGGGCATGTTTTTATCATTATTCTGCAGGTCTCAGTGTCCTTGTACAATTAGGCCCTGACCTCATCAGAATAACATTTGAATTGGAAACGAGCAAATATCTAACATCTTTACACTGAAATTTCCTCAATTCTGTTAACCCTGGATGTATTAAAAACTGACATTAATGGTGACTCTCAGGCACCAGCAGAGTCTTAAAGTGCTTTATACTTTCTGCAAAGTGACTTGTAAACTCTGGGATAAAACCTGCACTGGCTGCTGCAACTCTGCCTCTTGTCCTTTCTGCCACAGATCATAGAATCAGTTAGGTTGGAAAAGCCCCTTAAGATTGAGTCCAAGATGAGTTAGGGAGAGGAGGAACTTGCTGAAGAACTTTCCTGTCTTCAGGAATAAGGAATCCTGTCTGGTACTTACTTCAGGGACCCTGTAAACAAGCTCAAAACCTGTATTCAGCAACACTGACTGAGGTCTTTTGAGTATATAGCACTGTTAGCCCCATCTGCTCGTGCTCACTGTTAACAGGAGAACTCTGCTTTGTGGTTGCTGCCATGGTGGGGAGGTGGAGACGCTTACTCCTCTGTCAGTGTACTAACAAAATACTTGTCAGTGTTTTAGTATTTAGCTGAAACTAAAGAGGATTGTTGTAGAGAGAATCAAAGGAACGTGTTCAAGAGGCTGCAAGAACGTTAGAGGATGCAAATTGCTACGACCTGAGCATATCTTGTGATTTGAAAGCAAATGCCTCCAACCCTCTATAGCAGCCAAAGGGAGGAGGCTTGTATCCTCAGATACATCTTGGTTATTTTGATTAATGTTTGGATTTTCTCTTGGATTCTCTTTCAGACATATGGTTCTGAGGCATTAGCAGCCTTTTCTTTCTCTGTTTTCCTTTTTTGTCCTAGGAGGACCCTCTTGGAGCTTTAGATGTCTTTCTGCTTTGGACATCTCAGATGGTCCTGTTCAGTAGGAACATTTTGCCTGCACAATGACTGCAGTATTGCTTAGAATCTCTGACATCTGCTAGTATTGCTGAAAGGAGAGGATTCTTGTTGAAGGAAGCAGAACACAAATGTGTAGCAAAAGGGACAATTTTAGTAGAAAGCATGTAGCAAGAAAAGTTGTTTTGTTAAACTTAATGCTGTAAAATCAGTCAATTTATACGTTACCATAGAGTACAAATTCTTCAGACTTTACTATTTCACAGAGAAAATTAACAATTGATAAATGTAATTTCAGGCTTAAGTCTTCCAAAGTGAGTTGAATTCTGTGTGGAATATGTTTGGCTCAGATTGTCATGACTGTTGTTGATCTTCAGTCATTTCTTCACTCCAGAAATAAGAGCCAGGTTTAATCTAGAGGTGGCGCACAGGGAAAGCTAAATGCTATGAGCGAAAGTGTGATAGTGTGCTTTCATGGGGTGGAAGGGAAGCTGATTTCCTTTTAAAAAAAGAGAGCACAAGGGTAAACAATCAGGTCCTTAAACAGAGCATTAACTGATCTGCAAGCTGCTTTTTACCAAAGAAACATTGTTTTGATATCTAAGATGCAATAGGAAATTTGTCATCTTTTCCAATCTTATTTTTGCTTACACTTACTGAGATTTTTCTATATCAATTTTGACAGGGAACAGCCTACAAAGCACTGGAGATAGAGGAGAAGATTTCTGATGGAAAATATTCAGTAAATCTGATGATTTCTAAGGTATAGAGGTTAGTTAATGCCTTCAAGACACTACAGATCTGAAAGAAATTCTGAAGTCCAAAAATCAACTTTGTAAAGCAAGAGGAGAGGGTTGTTTTTAAAAATATTTTTCTTTTTTGATTATGTGAAACAGGATGCTAGCCATTGTATAACACTATGAAGGAAAATAACAGTGATTAGAAAAGTAAAAGTTCAGAGTTGGTGGTGTTGGTAGTAAAGGTGTTTTATAATTTTAAAGACACTGCTCTGATTTCCTTCTCACCTGCAAGATTTGCTGCTTTTACTTCTGTGAATTATTTCATTGAATAAGAAAAAATCACATTTGTTCGAAGTGAAAACAAACAACAATCTTAATTTGAGGAAAAACAACCCCTTATTTGTAATTTGTCTTTTGCACACATGTGGCATTATTTCTGCAAGATTCTTGTCAATTAATCTCTTTAATTGCAAGATTGTTGTTAGTATTTTCAGGGCTCAGTTGTCCTGACATTTAGTTTTTCTGTTGGAAAATAGGGACTATTGTAAATGGTAAATGGAAAGTTTTTTGTCTTATTCCTATTAAGCATAGTGCAAAAGAGTAACTAAGGTGACAGAGCTACCCGCAATATTAATGGAAAAAATAAAAGGTTGGGCTTGCCTGAGATAATAAATGGGAATAAATGGATAGGATAAACTGACAGTTTGCAAGGGGTCTGGGCCAGAATGGTTCAGACCAGTGGATAGGACAAGATACAGTCTCAAAATCAGTACGTGAGAACAGAATCCAGGGTACAAACCAAAGGCCTGGAGCTGGGCACGGAGCAGAATTCAACCATCAGTCTGCTGTAAAGTAATTACAGAAAACCACCATCATACAGTGCAGCTGTACCCGGTGTCCCCAGGGCCCAGCTGAAGGGACTGTTTGTTCAGCACACGCTAGCAGGACTCAGCTGGACAAACCTGGGAGCCAAACTGATGCACTGCATTTTGAGCGGAGAGAATTGGTGGTACGTGAATGAGGAGATGTACTAAATATGGTGGGATCTAGAAATTTCTGAAAGGTGTATGGTGTGTTTTAGTAGTGTGGTGCTAGGTAAAAAAGACAAACTTGATACTGATGACTTTACTGTAGCTGTTTTTCACCTGTTCCAGAGGCAGAATGAGAGCAGCTGATGCAGACTATAAAGCAATTAGAGACATGGCTTCCAAGGAACCTTCAAATGGAGCAACATGCAGAAAGAAGAGAAGTCCAAGGTGGTAAGTGTAGGATAAGGATGAACTAGCTCATTCCTTGTAAGTGAAATATGTCCCCTGGCATGGCAGGTGACCAGAAAGAAAGTTGGTATATGTGTATTTAGAGAGAGGCAGGTACATACCCCTACCGCACATCGTGGTTTTGCATGCATTGGAGATGAGGTTGGTTGTTAAAGGCTAAAGGGCTCAACAGTGGTAATTTTGACAGCACTCTGAGTGAACCAGTTAAACAGATTTATCTCACTGGGCTATGAAAAATTAGTATACCTTGATTTCTTTTACTTGAAAACCAACTGAATGGTAAAAACATTGACAGGATTTGAAATTCACCTTCGGTGAGTAGATGTTCTTTTATTATTGCTATTGTATTATTATATAAATCAAATGCTCCCTGTACTGATTTTAAATCAGCAGAAAGATTTCCATGTTGCAGCTACCATTAGCCTGGCTTAAATTTCTGTGGAAAACAAGTGTTTAAGAACAAATTTAATTTGATTGGTATTTAAATAACCCACAATTTCATCTGTGACTCCGGGATCTTACACTGTAGGGTAGATTACTTCTGTGAATATTTGATCTACATTTTCTCAGTGAAATAAAGCTTTGTTCATGCAGCTATGAAGCATTATTAGGTTGCAATCACACACAGAGTGGTCTTCATTATAGAGCACTGTTAATTACAAATGCCGTGCAACTTGCAGGCCATCTATTCTGACTGTAATTATGTCACTTGCACACCTGTGTCTGAGAGTATTTTCCCCTCTAACTAGGGCTCATTCTTTTGACGCAGCAAGGAGCTTCTCTTGATGGTGGAAATAGCTCGTTTGCTGTTTCCATGGGTATAGAATAAGACAGAAGGGAGTGCAAACTTGGGAAACAGCCAGCGATTGAAGCAGGCGGTAAGCCCTAAGTGACTGTGTGGGCCTACACAACAGAGAGAGCATGTCTTGAATATAATATGATTTAAAAAATAGGCTTAAAACAGGCCTGTTTGCTGGTGTGCTTTTTGCTCAGTGCAATACATATTAATTACAGCTTTAGCACAGCTTCTCAGCAAACACCATTTTCCCTCAAAGAGAGAGAAACAAGGAGAGGGAGAATTCTGATGCTGGGAATAAGGTACTATGAATAAGAATCAGCAACAATGGATTTAGTTTAAGCTGGACTGGAAATTGTTGCAGCTTTATGTTTTTATAAAGGAAACCTGTGTGTCAGCTTCTAGTAGTGACAGAGATGCTGAGAATTGGCATGTGAGGATAATGTGATAATATAGAGACACCAGGGAGTATGTGTACACAAAAATGCATCTTAGCCAGCCAGAAGGCCATGCTGTGATTTCAGTAAAAAGCTACAACAGAAAATCAATAGCTTTGAGAAGAGCCCACAGTAAGGCAACAGCATTATCTGCACTTTCTTCATTCTGCTTCTCCCTTCCCCCCCTTCCCTCCCTTCATAAAGACAGAGAGCTGCATGATCTCATATTTGAGTTTTGTTAACTCTGTGCCTCTGAGTAGCTCAAGCAGTGAGGCAATTCAGGGAATACAAAGTATCTCGGAACCAGACTGTAGGGATGGAGAATAGGGATGAGTCACGCATGGTATAGGGTTTATTGACAGGCTCTGATTACCTTGTAGGCAGTCTGTGTAGACGGCAGTCTCCTACACAGTGCTTCCATCACAACTGTATTCTGATCTTTAGAAAAACTTCTCAATGTATCTTAGTGCAGCCTTCACTCAGCTGTGTATTTCCTGATGTGTGGATCAACAGTAAGTCCCTCTTCCAGGCTTCCTACATAGGGCAGGATGATCTAGCCGTGTAGTCCCACGTTACGGAGTTTACATTAGGCACTGACTTTGCAGAGCTTCGAAGACTTAAAGTGAGGTTTTCCAGGATGCCTTTTTTTCTTCTCCAACTTCCGTTTGCCTAAAAAGGTAGAGTAGGAATTGTTAATGAAAAGTAGAGTGAAGCGTGGACTGCTTAGCATTAGCTGACACACAGTTTGTGATCATGTTACTGTATTTCAATTTGTGATATTACCTCTGTATTTTGTACACAGACATGCAGTAGATTCAGAGATGATGTTGCATATGCATGGTTATACATTTTACTGTTTCCTGACATTTGAATGATTAATCTTTCTGTGCTAATATGTGTGTCAGCTTACAGATTCTGAAACATGGTGGGGGGGAGAGGCTGTAAGACCGTTCCTTGAATGCCCTATCCTGTTAAGGAGGATATGGAGTCAATGAGGGCCTTGTGAAGCTGCATTACACCACACAAAACACTTTCATTGTACAGTGGACAGTAAAATGGAAAAAAAGGAGGACTGCAGACAGGTAAAACTCCTCCTTCCCCATTCATTCATACTTTGTGTCCATGTGCAGGTTTGGGTGCATATATGTATATGGCTTTGGTTCTATGAAAAAAACGTTAGACACGTTGGAAAGGAATACAGTTTTAGGTCAGACATACTCTTTAGGCAAAAAAGTCCACCAATGACATTCAAATGGGGAATGCTTTTATTTAAATATATGGAAGACAGAAGATGATGTAAGGGAAGTCTGCAGGAGAGGAGAGGGTGAGTGAGAGGGGCAAGTGTATTTGATGGTTGAACAGGGTATTATTGGGACTTTGGTGGGTTTTTTGTTTTTTTTTTAATTGAAGATGATACGATAGCTTACTTGCAGATGATGTTACAAAGCCAGGAACTCTCTAGAGCGTCTCTTTCTCTGGAGATATTCAAGACCCGTTTGGATGCAGCCCTGTGCAGCCTGCTCTAGGCAAACCTGCTCTAGCAGGGGGGTTGGACTAGATGATCTCCAGAGGTACCTTCCAACTCCTGCCATTCTGTGATTCTGTGATTCTTAAATATACCCGTGTGCTTGGGTGTACAAGCATTTTGAAATTAGGAGACCTTTTCTATGTTGACATAGAGAGGTAAGGTCAGCAATCCAGTGACATTAAACAGTAATCCACTTGGTTTCTTTTGCTAACTGATAGCACTGAGAAATGTACGATTTTTCTAGCATAAAATTAGACTGACACAGCAGCTAGGAGAAAGTGTGTTCTTTTTGCTGACGCTTCTGATTGCTTCTCACCTTATCCAAGAACTCAGTTCTTTCTCTGTGGAAAACTATGAGAAACAGCCGTAGACCTGGCTCATTAAAGAGAGACAATTCTAATTTGATTTTTTCCATGAAGTCGTCTTTTTGTCAGAACTCAATATTTCAATACACCTGTGCATAAAAGATTACTGAAAAGTCACTCAGTGAAAAACTTAGAGAAGGGAGAGGGCATTCCCCAGCATCTAGGAAATTCTTCCATAAACACATACAATTTAATGACTGCTTTTTCTAGGCTGCGAACATTAAGTTCAGGCAGGAGTTGATTAGCTGGAAAACATGCTTATAAGTGAAAGTCTGTTAGGGTTTCGTCCTTAGCTGCAACAGAGGTGCAAAAATACAGGAAGTACATAAAAGTAAGAACATACTATCTATGTAATCATAAAACTTTCAGGGGTGCTGGGGCTAGCTGGTATTTTAATTGCCCTCCAGTCATATTTACATGATACTGTGGGTCACTAATAATTGGAGGATTGTTTGAAATACAGAAGTGCCTTGGCCTCAGTGAAGGTGCTTGATCATCTTTACAGTACCTATAGGGTAGGGCTGGGCCTGGGTGACTAGACATTCATGATCAACACCACATTCAGGTTTGCTTGTGCTCTAACTGAACAACTACTCCAGCCTTCCAAATGCACTGAAGCACCACCGCGTCCTAGGTGGAAGACTGGAGACTGCTAGATCAACTGATCATTTCCTTCCTTAGTCTCTAAACATCGTAACTCACTGCTCTTGAGCTCTAGTGACATGAGGAAAATTAAAACTTGGGAATTATTGTAGCAGGGGAGAACCACTGTGTGAAAACTTTTCCTCAGAGAACCCGTCATCACAGGGTGAATCACAGCTCAGGTCAATTCTAGCCGTAGCAGCCACAGGACCTTCCTTTGGGAAATGAAGAGCTGAGGATTAAATGGAGAAGCAGCATGCAAATCTTTGACTTAACTGGCATGAAAACCTGAGGGCATTGTACCCAGGGTGTGCCAGGCAGGAATTTGAGGTCAGGAGATACTGCGATGGGACATTGCTCCCTGAGGATGCCCACAGTCCCCTTGAAGATGTCTTGGGTTTGTTTCCCTTGCACATACACACCGTTGAAAATATTTGAAAGTGTTTCTTCTTCATCGTAAAGAGAAACACTTATGTTTGAAAATGGGAATGTTTCACCCTGTCCTCCAGGTATCT
The DNA here is from genome assembly GCA_009819775.1 of Phoenicopterus ruber ruber. Lineage (NCBI taxonomy): Eukaryota > Metazoa > Chordata > Aves > Phoenicopteriformes > Phoenicopteridae > Phoenicopterus > Phoenicopterus ruber. The sequence goes on from CM020221.1 coordinate 8,797,649, forward strand.
GTAATGTGGTCTGTGCTTGTTTATTCATGTTAATGACTGAAAGCAGGGGCTGCTTATACTGCTTGCAATCAATCACATCTCTGTAAGGTGTCCTAAGCCTTTTAGTTCTCTTCTTATTTCTCCTCTTTCTGGATTCCTGAAAATCCTGCAACTCTTATCATTGTCCCTGGTACCTTGCTTGTTCAGGCTTGAAGTATTGTGCTGTTGATGTATGAAGTATGTGTACACTTGGGTTTTGTTACACTGTTGTTCCCTTAAATAATGCATTCTTGTACATTTCAAGGCAAATAATTTCAAAACAAGGAATGTCAAGCTGAAATCTGAGACTGGTGGTTTAAAAACCCCCAAAACATTAGGAGTCAGTGGCAGTTTTGAAACACTTGTTATTTTTTTCAAAATAGAAAATGTATCAAAGTGAATTATACCCTTGGGAGAAAATTGGTTTTGGCAATTTGGCTTTTACCAGCTCGCCAGAAAGCTCTCAAACAAATACGATCTATTTTAAAAGAAGAAAGCTTGAGAGACAGAAATCAGGGGCATCAGTGAACGCTTCCCAGAACAGAGCTTAAACAGTGTTGGTAGGAGCTGCAAAATCTTGTACTAATTGGGTAGTACAAGGCCCCAGCTAACTCAGTAGAGAAAACTGACTGTCATTAGGTGGGCATAGCACTTCATTAATACTTAAAAGGAAAGTGAGTCTGTTCATAAACTGTAGGTTGGAACAGAAAGGCTGTCATTTCTGTAGCTGCAGAAACCATGAAACCATCTGTGCGTTATGAGGTAATGTACACACTGGCTGAATACCAATACTGCCTAAGCTGCCCATGTCCTTCATTTGTAATGGTTACATTGACACAAGGATCCGCTGGAATTCACCGTAGTTGTATTTTTTGAGACTATGTTATGAATGTGGAGGCAGAGCCACAACGCTGCCATCCTTGCTGATTGCTGGCATTTAAAAATAGAAGTCAAGAGGTGCATGGGCGTTTCCAGCATCTTCTCTTGAAATGCCACCCCATTCGACTCGACATCAAGAGCAGGCCAGACACAACTAGATGGATCTGCCCCACCATTGCCCCACATCAGTTATGCTGCAGTCAGAAAGAGTCGTGCATGTTAATCACGCTTGTTTTATTACAGACATGGAAGTTTCTTAGGTGGTGAAATCTTCAGGCTGCTTATGCCAAGTTGCTTGCTTGAGTTAACTGCTGAGCTGCAGTTTTCTAGAACTGTACTGTCTTTGCTAATATGATACTCTGCTTCTTAGAGGAGACATAGATTTCCTGTCAAAGTCAGTATTATATATTCAGCAGAATTCACCTTCTGGATGATTCACAAATTCTTCTGTGCAAAACAATCTCTTCAAGGATGTCGTCATTTTATGCTATAATTGGAGTGTTTTGGATGAAATATGTTGGGGGGGGGGGGGGGGGGGGGGAATTAGACTGTCTTATGCTTTTTCAACTTGAGGAAGTGGAAGATCCCATCCAGAAATGTACAGCCAACAGAAAATGGGTCTATGCTGTTTGCCAGTTTGCCTCTGATCTCAGACGTACAGATGTGCTGTTCAAGTGGAGGACTTTTAGCCATAGCAAAATGATTAGAAGTCCTATAACTGAGTACATCCAGAAATGTTCAACTTGACAATGAGTTTGCATTATGACGGTGAAAAATGTTGCTTAGAAACCTACAATGCAAAGGCAAATCTTTTAACTGTATGCAGTTTAGCAAAGGTCACTTCAGTGTCTGACTGCAAGAAATATCAGCCAATTAAAGCATATAAATCCAGTGGTCTAAGGCAAATCTCTCTCCTTCAGAGTTCAGTGATGCAGGTTTTAATCCATGCTTTGCAAAAGTTATTAGTTTTAATTGCAATATAATCTGCTTGTAATGAGCTTTATTTTAAATCAAGCAGTCAAAAAATAGTAAACAGAGTAATCTATATTAGAAGAATCCTGTTGAGTTAAAAAGACCTGTCAGGAGCTGGCTACTTTCAAAGAAATTGAATTTTTCAGTCAAATTATTTGGAATACTAACTGAACTAACTACAGCTTTCTCTCTCTCTCTCTCTTTTTTTTTTTTTTTTAATTTTGATTCATTATATTGTACCATAAAATGAAAATTGGGATGGTAGATTTTCATATACAGTCTGTTTTAAATTATGAAGAGCTGGAATAAGCAGAAGCAAGTACTTCAGGAAGTTTATGCTGATATTTCTGACTCATAGGATTTTTATTTTCAGGCATTTTTGAGACCTGGAAGTTGAAGACAAATTTTAAAATCCTAGAATTTCTCTGAAATAAAACCTCTATTTTTCACACTGGTTTAATCACAAGCTTTTGCTACAACATGGAAATATTGGAAAGGCTTCCTGCTTTAGTAGTATAGGGAGTATCTGTTTTAGTCAAATTGTTTCCTGTACATACTGTTTTCAGCGCTGCATGCAGTAACTGAGGGCAGATTTACCAGCATCAGCCAAGACCAGTGGGGGTTGTAGCCCCATCTGGTTGTATTTTCTAGTAGGCTACATGGAAAGTAATGGAGGAAATTATACCAAACCACAGCCCATCTTCTCTGTCCTCATCATCACTGCAGCTTCATCCAGTCTGAATATAATAATCTCATCTGGACGAAGCACGTACTTTTTTACGGTGTTTGCTACTTTTGTGTAGGACTTTAAGATCCCCTGAACCAATATTAAAGAAAAGTGGCTACAGGAATGGCAAATCCAGTCGTGATTCAATGAAGCAAAAATTTCAAACATTTCCTTTCTGTTTCAGTGGACTTTTGGGAACTGTTATGGGGCTCATAGGTATATATGTTTTAATTAAAGTGAATTTTTACAGTAGCATATTCATGCCCAGATCAAGAATAAGAGCTGTACACATTAGATCCTTTGCATGCACGATGAAATTTTCTCTGTGTCCTTCCTAATGCCGTCAGATGTGTATGCTCACGTGTTGCTTTTTTATGTCATGATTTCAGTCGGTCTTCAGTTGTGTTGTTACCTACGTGTTCTGGTCCCTGTTTCCTTCCACTTCTCCCTAAATAGCAAAGATCATCTTATTTGTTTATGTATTTAAAAATTCAGAACTTAGCCTGAGGCCTTTAGATGAAAATACTGTGTTTCTAATAGGAGCTTCCTAAATAAATTTTAGTTCCTGTCCATGCTGCCATAAACCAATGCACAAATACCTAGAATTGCTCACTGATAATATTAAATATCCTCTGAAAGGAGGAGATTGCTTTTCCCTCAAGGTCAGCTTTTGGTGGCTGGTGGGAGAACCTTGAGGAGTACAGGGTAGGTCAGGGAGGCTCAGCCAGCAGCCTGCCAGAGACTGAGATCCTGGTGCAAAAAGCAAAGAGCAAAGTCAGTCTTGGAAGAAATGGAAAAAGGATGATTCCTCCTTGGGAACTCATGATGAAGTGTTAGTCAACTAAAGGTTGGGCTGGATCAAGCCTGATTGCAAGGACATAATGGACAGGGAAAAGATTTGTTTCCACGCCCCTTTTATTTCTTACTGTGACTCATTCTGGGTTTCTGCCTCTTAAAATGCCTTTAGTTATTCCTAACCCCTCTGGAGTTTTATAAACTCCTTTGGAGTCTCAGGGAGTGCTTGTTGTTAAGGAGAGATGTGTGGGTAGATCCACTTAAGAGCTCTTACCTACTTCTGCCACTGTGCTGTGTTTTGGTGGCTGGATTGCAGTAGTGCCTGATGTGAAAGAAGGGCCCAAGCATCGTTAAAAACATCCACCCACTCGTGTGTGCTGAGGGGCTTGCACGGTATGAGACAATGTCAGCCTGGAGAGGACAGCCCATCTACCGCCCTCTCCAAATCCCACATACTTGTCAAAGCTGTTCCCTTTGGCTAACCCAGCTTTTTTTCTGACTGAAACAAGAAGTGTTCTTCCAAACAGCTCTGCCAGAGAAGTGAGGCCTTCCCAGTTTGGTAACAGCTGTCGGAGAGACGGTGGCAAGCAGGTGAGTGCTGAGACCCCTAGATGAAATATCCTCTCTCATGATAGCTGAAGCTGGAGGAGGATTGTTGCTAGAAAGCCTGAAGCACCATAAAGCATACGCATCAGAGTAGAAACCACCTGAGTATTTACAAAACATCTGCAAATAAAATAATGGTATGAAACAAAAGCATGTCTGGATCACAGAGTTGTCACGTATTTTGACTGTTCCTGTGTAGAAGATGACCAGGACTAGTGTGAATGTGAATCAGTTGTAGGTGAAACAGGTTCAGAACAAGAGAGAGCCTGACATGATTTTGCAAGTTTGGTTTGAAGCAAAATGCTGTGCTTTTGCACTGGGAGTGACTCCTTTGTTTATTGTCAGGCCCTGCACTTCCATGCGCAATCGACTCACTCAAACTTAAAATATTAAAATGAGTGGTTAATAAGTCATTCAAGTGTTGACTTAGCAGAATCTTTTAACTTGCCCATTTTAACAAACTGTCATACTGATGTTCCTGGGTTTGACACCTTGATGACAAGTAATTCTGGAAGATAGATGTGTGAGTCCAGGGACCTTGGAGCACTTAAGTTTCTGCTGGTGTCTTATAAATATAGAAATTCCCAGTACTAAATAGCTCTAATGTGAAATACCACAGAAGTGAATTCAGCCCAACACGCACAACTCTCGTTCATTGACGTCTGGGGATCTGCATCAATGTAGCTGCAGGGCAAGCTTTAGACATAGGCAAAGTCTGGAGTTGCCCAGGGCAGTGGACTGCCTTCCCTGGCTTGGCTGGGGCACGGAGGATAGCTGTGAGAGCCGCTCGTGCCTGCCCACCGCTGCTCAGGAAGGGCTTGGCGCACAGGGGAGAGGTCGTGCCTGCAGTACCGATTCCTCCTCCCCTCGCACACAGCTGGCAATGGCAGAGTCAACTTTTCCCTCATGTGGTAGGAGAGGGAGTCTACGTTAACTTGGGGGCGAGGAGAAGGTTTCAGTGTCTGGAAGGGGCCAGGGGAGCTCTCCATAGGAGAAGCTGGGCTGTGGGAAACCAAAAACACTCTTTTGTCCTCCTTGCACCCATAGATCTTTTGAAATCTTTATCCTTCTGTGAGATTTTACGGAGTTCAGTCTGTTCAGAGTATCAAAGAGACGGTAACAAGGTATCTTTCATCAAGCACATATGCAGTGTGGAGGGAAAACTGCTGAAAATCAGAGAGCTTTTATATTTATTAGAGAAAGATCTCTCTGCACTACAGAATGAAGGTAGGATGGCAGCACGTGTTGAGACTCCTGGACTAGAGTTAATCTAGCCAGCGCAGGTAATGGTTATGATTAAAGATGCATTGGCACGAGCTGTGACACATGCTAGCAACTACAACACAAACCTTCCAAATACCAGCCACTGGCATAAATTGGAGTACAAGTAATGCTTGTGCCTTCTTTTTTATGGTATAGATGTATCAGGCAGAGTACCAGAAAGGTTGCCTCCAGTTTCTGTCAATTTGTCTAGAAACAATTTACTGCCAGACCTTACAAACTTTGCCTGGATGTATTGTAGGATAAAACAAAATCTGCTATCTAGAAGTTGGATGCCAAAGAAAACTGAACATAAGGGACACATTTTAATTAACTGCTACAGTAATTTATTGAGGAAAGCGATTTGTTGATCACTACTTTCAGTCTTTAAATAAGAATTTGTTTTCTAAGAGAGGTGCTTTTAATTCAACTGCATTTTATTGCTTTTGGCATAGAAACTGCTGGGGAGCATTCCATGTATTCTCAAGCAGATCTGGTTAGGTGATTGCCAGAATTCTTCCTGCCCTTAAAAATCTTTGGATACCTCTGTGTATTTGAATTTGAATTTCCTGGTTTTGCTTGGGTTAACAATTGTTAACACCTCCTGCTCATGTATTTCTGGCTAAAATTAAAAGATAAAGGATGGCACATGTAATGAGATACTGTATTTTGTTTTACGTCTTTTTGTTCGCTTTCTGTTGGAGAGGCAGGTCAGGCATCTCCTAGTTTAAGTAAGTAATGAGTTGAGCTTCTCAGTTAAAACTAGAACTTTTTGATCTTTGTGCATCAGGAATAAACCTGGTAAGACCAGTTTTTACATCTCTGACCTCTTTGGTTCCCCAACGCCGAACTTGTATTTCCAAAATCTCTTTCTAATGCAACTAGGGTGGTGGAAATGGATGTGGATTTCTAGAAAGAAAGATGCTAATAACTAGCTGATGATGTCATCTAGACTTACCTAGAGCAATCTGTGGTGTTTATGTTGTTAAAACAATTGAGATGATTTCACTAGTGCTTTTTTCTTCTTCTGTCTCCTGCAGACTGATGCCAGTTGTAGGTTAAGTGGCTAGTATAGATGACGTATTAATAGGTTATTGAACAGGGACTGCTGTTGCTCAGACCACTTATTTCATATGCACTGCATCAATTTTGTTATCACTGTGAGCTTGCTTATTGATTAGCTTAGAAGCAGTAATTTCCCAACAGATTATAGGAGCCAGTATGTAATGAATATTTCTGACATTAAAAAAACTTATTCATGGAAAGTATCTATGTTAGATATTATCTAGAATAAAATATAGATATTATATATTGCATATATATCTGTTGGTCAGCTTGTAATAAATAATAAAAAAATATTTTTATCACGTCCTGTCACTCTTATCTGCATAAGTTTGCTTAAAATCATACAAAATTTTGTCTCCATATGCTCTAAACAAACTTGACTTGTTTGAGGTAAACTATTTTTTGCTGAGCCAAGACAAAAAAAGAAATGTTTCTTCAATTTATTCTCATAAGAAATAGGAATTCAAATTATTTTTTTTATTATTCTGTGAAAAAGATCTGGATTAGGATGGATTTGAGAAAAAAGAAGCCTGCTGTATATTAGTTATTCTATGCAAGCTGATGGTGCTGTTGCATGTGGATTTTGCTAATAGGTAGGTCTGATTTTTTGGGTCGCATGGATTGCCTTTTCATGAATTCTGTTTCGAATTTTTGGGTTGAGTGAGCCTGCAGGGGGTTTCAAATCTGTGACTGGAAGCTTTTCCAAACAGTTTTCTTCTCAGCTGGAGAAAATTGTGCAACACTATTACAAAGTCTTACTGGCAAGGCATTTTGGTCAGTACAGCATAATTTTCTTCTACTTTTAAAGATCATTTTTCACCAGATGGGAGCATACTTGCCATTTGAATCTTTCTAGCTGCTCTTGAAATTCCAAGGCAGCTAATACACAAACTCAGGGACGCCTAGCTCCCATGAATTTGGCTAGCTGTTGGAGACTTCCACTTTTAGCCTTCCCCCACCTGTCTCTATCGGTACCTCCAGGTTATCTCTGTACATGATTCGGGGGCATGTTCAAGCTGTTTGGCTGCCGGCGTGCCTGGCACAAGCAGGTGGCCTGTGAAGCAGTTTGGCTGCCCTGACGTGTACGGTAGGTGAAGGCTAATGTGCAGTGGACCATGACCTGAAGTAGTGAATGTGTCTCACAAAGTGAAAATGGATGATAATGGGAATGTAATTTAATAGCCATTGCTTTGCATGAGCAACGGATGTTGCTACCTCTCCATTGCATGACTAGGGCCCAAAATATTGGGACCATCATGTCCATTGCAGTTTGGACTACTGGAATTCTTAACAGTGAGTGTATTTGGCATAAGGAGGTAGAACAGAGCTGCTATGTGCATTGCGCGCAGCTGTACTATGGAATGATTACTGTCAACGCATTGGGGGTTGCACTGGTATAGGCAGTGGCTGTGGTTTAGCAACTGTTTAGCTACTGTTGCCATCCTTGTTCAGCTGTCGTTTTGCTCTCTGTCCCCACGCAACTCCCTAGACGGGCACTATAGCACAATCCCCTGGATCCCTTCAGTGTGGTCATTTGCACAGTTGCTGGAAACAGAGGTTTGAGGGAAATTTTGGAGAGGGTTTCTGAGACAGGATAGAAGGTCCAGTTCAAGCTCTTTTAATTAATCTGTGAAGCACAACTGTTTTGCTATGTATTTTCAAAATGAAGGTGAGGCTGAATGGCTTGGCATTATACTTAGTACATTGACACCTTTCACCTGAGAGCTTGAAAATTCACTTTGCCAGACATCTCATATTGCTGAGTCTCTTTCATCTCCCTTACTGCTTGTTAATTATTTTATTAGTGCATTACCAGATGACTTGGGTTCAGGGTACTGTGATCTTAACCATGTGAAGAAACTGGTTTTAGGGGGGTTTATGTATCAAAAATATCTCAGTGGCTTTTCTTATAATACTCAACATTTAGAAGAGACTAGAATTAGAAGTTTTCATCTCAGAAAAGTGTCCCTGAATCATTTGGAATAATTCAGTATGGTAGAAACCATTTTGTATTATAGATTCGGGAACAAACAAGACCATATTTATAATCTAATAGTTCCTGATGTAGGTTTGCATTTATTTTCATAAAAACCAGGGTTGACAACTAAGCAAGAATTCCTGTGCTGATAATGGGGATGGGTGCTTATGGTTGACCATCTCAATCTGACTTTGCGAATTGGTATGCGTATACTACCTGCTTTAAGAACCTGCTAACAAGCCAAGATAGCTTCAGATACAGCAACATGTAAGTTTAACAGGTATTTACATACTATATATTTTTTTATAGCTATAGTTGTGACTATTTAAACTGACACTTGTTTATATAATAAATGCCAAATATCCTCTCAGGTTATTGAGTGTTACAGGTGTGTGTGTGTGTGCATCAAATATTGCATTAGCCTTCTAGTCAACTAGGCGGTGTGTTGTATAGTCTGTTAGTATGCTTTGGACTCTGCTGGAGAGAGAGGATCTGTGGTTTATGGTTGGCCACTGAACTGTCAGCGTTGTAGTGCTTTGCTGACCTGTTCTGGTATAGTGCTGTATTTGGTACAGTGGTCTAGAGGTGCCACTGGCTTCGAGAGGCAGCAGCTGGAGGAAATGCCAACACTTAGAAAGCAGCTGGTACTGTTAGGGAGAAGTTAGTAGGGTACAAATGTGAAGTCAAAAGGGAGTTTGGATTATGTCAGTGAACATGTATATGGGACTTAGACCACGTATTGATTCTGTGAAGCAGAAGTGCTGTTTCTTGCCAGCATAATCTTTCTGGCATCTGTCTTGAAACAGATGAGCTACTTTCTATGTTACATCATCCCAATGTTGTTACCAGAGGCATAGATTATACTTCTGTGTAGTCATTGCAAGGTGAAGATTCGTATTTATGGCTTATGCTTCTTCAAGTGAATGTGTCAAAGTGTGCTTTGCTTGAGTTTGCACCGTCTGTGTAAAAGACTTAGCATGTGCAAAAGTAAACATGAACTTAAGGAAATGTATTTTATATCTTGGCATTCTAGTGAGTTGCATATTAATTACAAGCAACTCATCAATGCAATGATGAGCTTCCTAGTTGTTGAGCTGTAAATGTATGGTATCTGAGAAGCAAGGTGTGTTAATTTGGACCTGTCAAGAGTTGTAAAGGCTGTGCAGGCCCAATTCTGCCTTTATATATTTGCAGCAAGATGCTTGCAGAAAATACATTTGCTAAAATCATAACTGAGATCAGAGTTTGACCTTGCAGTGAGAATCTCTTAACAACACTGCTGCTGCTAACTCTTACAGCAGGACACAATCTCTTTTCATTGCTGTGTTGACTCTGCAAGCAAATAAAAGTATTCTTAGTGCTGTTTTTAAAGGTACAAAGTAATTAGTTTTGCCATCACAAAGAAAGATTGGAGAAGTTTCTACCAAAAAAGAAGGAATAATTTTAACTATTTTTTTTTTTTTAGATAAGCTAGACATTAAGTAGGTGAAGTGTTTCCCATGTTTATTACTGCAGAGTATCGTCATCTCTTTGGTCTTTAACATTGTAAATATGCCCTGGCTGGCTAGATGAAAAGATAATGTGGAAGACAGAGCATTAGTGATCTTGGTCATCTTAAAGGGCATTTCTGCATCTGCTGCACACTGAGACTTTGGTGTGTATAAGTAGGTAACCTTTAGAATATGAGACGGAGGAACAAGAATAATGGAATACGATGCTCTCACATCCTAAAGTCAGTGAGACTGGATCTTTCCCTTCATTCCCTCCTCGCTGTGAAGAAGTAGAGTGTCTCCACTCCCACTGCTTTTATCCTGAGGTTTCCTTTCCCTGAGGTGGCTTGGATGAATAGAGAACTTTACCTAAAACTTCAGACATCCACATAGTTGATCTTTCAGTAAACCCAAACTATTGAAATGCAGAGGGAAAAGTGTGAACTAAACCATACTTCTGCAGCAACCCATCCAGACTGATCCTAAGCGAAAGCTCAGCTGTTTGATACCCTCTGAGATTCTGTAACCCCCTGTTATAAATCTTTCAGTTGCATAGAAGTCCACCTGTGTTGAAAGAGGGGACCAGAGCACAGTCCTGACACTCCCCTGTTTACAGATCACTCTCCCTGTCTTTTTAGCAAGTTTATTGAGTTTTTGTCTTGGTCTTTATTTTTTAATCAGATCTTGAGAAATTGTTGTTCTCCCTATGATACCCAAGCCATTTCACTTGGGTTTGGAGAATGGATATGTGCAGTCCAAAGCAGGTGGTTTCGGTGAAGGCAGCGCTACTCTGTGTTAATGGAAACTGGGGAAGGCACTATTTTTCCTTAATTTCATCTGAGTGGTGTATCTGTCCAGAGACATCGCTGACTCCTCCTACCACCGGCAAATGACATATGCAGTAGAAACTAAGTCTCATGTCCTTTTACAAAGGTGTAGGAATTTGTAAACACTCCATTTTGCCAGGCATATGGTGAAGAGCGGACGTGTTGCTGTGCTTCGCGAACACTGACTCTCATTACGTACTTCATAATGTTCACACCTAGTTCATGGGATCCACATTCTCCCTGCATTAGAAAGATGGGAGAGTTTTCTGGAGTTGTGGATTAATTATAAAACAATCCTTAGAACAATAAATCTAACATCAGCCAAAAATAAATAATCTCTTAGGGCTGCTTGCTCAAGGACTGCGTGCTACTTCAGGCATACTTGTAACTTTTATTAGTAATAATCTTTATACCACAACTGTCAGCAGTTACAGCAGTATCCGCAACCTGGAACTTCTCATCCTTGTGACAAGATCATAGAATCATAGAATCATAGAATTGTTCTGGTTGGAAGAGACCTCTGAGATCATCGGGTCCAACCATTAACCTATCACTACCAAGTCCCCCACTAAATCATATCCCTTAGGGCCTCATCTAAACGCCTTTTGAATACCCCCAGAGATGGGGACTCCACCACCTCCCTGGGCAGCCTGTTCCAATGCCTGACAACCCTTTCGGCAAAGAAATTTTTACGAATGTCCAATCTAAACCTCCCCTGGCGCAACTTGAGGCCATTTCCTCTTGTTCTGTTGTCTGTTACTAGGGAGAAGAGATCGACCCCCGTCTCTCTACAACCTCCTTTCAGGTAGTTGTAGAGAGCAATAAGGTCTCCCCTCAGCCTCCTTTTCTCCAGGCTAAACATCCCCAGTTCCCTCAGCCGCTCCTCATAGGACTTGTGTTCCAGACCCTTCACCAGCCTCGTTGCCCTTCTTTGGACACGCTCCAGCACCTCAATGGCTTTCTTGTAGTGAGGGGCCCAAAACTGAACACAGCACTCAAGGTGCGGCCTCACCAGGGCCGAGTACAGGGGGACAATCACCTCCCTAGTCCTGCTGGCCACACTATTTCTGATACAGGCCAGGATGCCGTTGGCCTTCTTGGCCACCTGGGCACACTGCTGGCTCATATTCAGCCGGCCGTCAACCAACACCCCCAGGTCCTTTTCCATCAGGCAGCTTTCCAGCCACTCCCCCCCAAGCCTGTAGTGTTGCCTGGGGTTGTTGTGACCCAAGTGCAGGACCTGGCACTTGGCCTTGTTGAACCTCATACCATTGGCCTCGGCCCATCGATCCAGCCTGTCCAGGTCCCGCTGTAGCGCCTGCCTGCCCTCCAGCAGATCAACACTCCCTCCCAATTTGGTGTCATCTGCAAACTTACTGAGGGTGCACTCGATCCCCTCGTCCAGATCATTGATAAAGATATTGAACAGAACTGGCCCCAGTACTGAGCCCTGGGGAACACCACTTGTGACCGGCCGCCAACCGGATTTAACTCCATTCACCACAACTCTTTGGGCCCGGCCATCCAGCCAGTTTCCTACCCAGTGCAGAGTACACCCATCCAAGCCATGGGTAGCCAGTTTCTCCATGAGGATACTGTGGGAGACGGTGTCAAAGGCTTTACTAAAGTCCAGGTACACAACGTCCACAGCCTTTCCCTCATCCACTAAGTGGGTCACCATGTCGTAGAAGGAGGAATGTTGAATCTAATTAGAGGAGCTTTTGTTTTGTTTATATTTATCTATTGTGAAAGGAGGTAGAGGAATGAAAAGCAGTGTGAATCCGTGGGATCCTGGAATGGCAAACAGGAACTCTTCTCCTCTGGGTGTTCCAGTGGCTTTATTTTGACCTTGGGAGAGCAGCCTTGTGGAACAGGGAGGGACTGGCAAGGCCGTCTCCTGTGTTAGTCGAAGTCCAGTTTTGGCTTCAAGCTGGTTGTTATAAGCAGCTGCAATATAAAGTTCCCAAAAATTGCCTTTTAGCGATTTCAGAGTTTGTATCTTTGCCAGGGGGAGGGTTGGTGTTTATTCATACACAGATTTTTGCTGGTTTTCCACCACTGAGCATACTTAAGGCTTAAACTGAGCAAATCTGTATGCAGTCCCACACCACAACACTGACAAAATTCTTCAGGCTGTTCTGTTAATACAGTTCTCATCAGCTGTCACAACTTTTCTTGACGATGTTCAAACAGCCTATTCACATGTGGGGCCTTCAGCTGGGAGAACAACAACAATAAAGTAGGATAAAAAATGTTTGTTCATTTTTAGTTACGAAGAAGGTGGAAAGGATGAGAGAGGTTGAAGTATTATGGGTTGGCAGAAACTCAGCAGGAACCTCTGGAAGGAAGAGAAGAGGATGTGGATTGAAGAAACTGGAGCCCTGAGGGCAATCCTCTAAAAATATATTAGAACAGCACTGTCAGTAATATTATTCTCAAGACATGCAAGTCCCGCACTCTTAATTGAAAAGTGCCAGGGGTAAGGTGCTCACCTTGAAACTCATTATCTACTTAAAATAATTTCTTTCATTTGCTACTGCTGAGGACTTGTTTTAAACTGAAGTAAGAGAGCCTGTAACACCATTTTCTTGTTCTGAGAGAGAGTTCTCTCAAGGGAATGGTAGAGTCCAGCTAATAAGGCCTGGTTTATTTAGAATATCTATTTATGATTTACTAATTATTTAGTGCCTCTGAGTTTGATAGTATTTCTCCTCTTATCTCAAAATATTGCAATATGGGAGGTTTAATCATAGCTCTAGCTTGAGGTACCTGTCTATATGATATGCATGTATGTATGTATTTATCACTACATGTATCTTTGGGCACTACTGTGGTTCAGGGGGCTGCTTTACAGACCTTGTCCTGAAGTGGTTGCAGTCTAACTGAACAAAAGAAGCAGAAAGAAGAGAGAACTATCATTTCTCAGAACAGATTGGGAACAGAAGCATAAAAAATTCAGTGACATGTAAAGTCATATGCAGAATCTTACACACACACAAGGTTTATTGAATATGATTGATTACTACATTTTTTCCTGATTATTATAAAATGAGAGGAGAATTTGTGCTATAATTAGGAATCTGATATCCTGTCCTTAAAATTCAGTGCAAAGAGTTGAAAAACTAGAAAAAAGAAACAGGACAATTTACTAACAGGGCAGAAAAAAAGCCCTTTTCTGTCAGCTGAAAGCTCAACCCCAGGGGAGGTAGTGATTATTCTTGAGTAATTCACATCAATCTGTTGCAGAGGAGGAGATACAGAGAAACTAAAGACTAGGAGGGACGGTAGGACATTACAACTTTAAGGGCTACTTTACTTATCTCCAGGGTTCACATTTAATTCAGAGTTCAGCTCTGCAGTTTGCAAAATTGATGTCTTCTGTTCCCAATTCACCTTCAGACTCCTAGGCATAACTTCATTAATCCTGTGATTCAGGAATAAGGCAGCCATGTGTGTCTGCAGACACCCGCCCATATCACAAACAGAGTATTGCTATAATTTATTCTGGGATCTATTTGCATAGTTATCATAGTCCTACAAAACAGAAGCTGAGCGAGCAATGAGCTAAGTGACCCTTCTCCAGCTCTCCAGCTTCCTTACGCTGCTAGGAGTAGCAGCACCCATCTGACAGGTTGCTATTGAGAGTGGCAAAGTAATTGGCTCACTCAAACGGATAAATACTTCACTCTTCCTGAGCTGTGCAGTAGCAACAGGAATTAGTCTTGCCTTTTCTTGCCTTCCCTTCAGACTTGCCAGAATGCAGAAGGACAACCGCCCCAGCAAAAGCAGTGGCTGGTGACACAGGCTGCTCTGTGCTTGGCAGGGGGACCAGAACCTGACAGCATCCAGCCAGGAGCTCAGCAAGGATGAGGGCTGTGGCAAACCAGTGAACACTGAGCATCTTTGGTGTTTTTTTTACACCCCTATTTGCTTATGTACGGAGATTAACAGCAATACTCAAACCTTGAAGCAAATGGAGCGGCTCGCTGTTCCCTCTAGCTTTTCCCATGTTTCATTTCAGTATTTAAGTTGCAAATCCAAAGTATGATTTGTTACTTATTTTTTTTCCCGCTCTTCTTTTTCTTGGTGGTGTTGAGTGCTGTGGCAGTGTCTGACTATGCGAAACAAACAAAAAAATACTGGCTCATTCTGGGAGGAAGGGGGATGACGGCTGCTTGATTTCACCGGTGGGAGCTTTGCTCCAGAGTTCATCAATCCTTAGTCCTGTCAGCCTGAGACAGAAGGGACCACGCAGCTCTTTTAGGAACAAGAAAGTCATGCAATCCATCATCTGAATACCAGGCGTTGGGCTGCTGAAAAGGGTTGATTATTGGTCCAGAACTTCCTAAATTCAATGGCAGTGTTTCTTTCACCTCAGCAGTCCCTGGGTCATGGTCCTCACTGTATCAGCACTTTTAGGAACAAAGCCTGTCCCTGACACTGAATTACAGGTCTCAGTCCAATAAATTTCTGGAATTCTAAGGTTCATTTCTCCCCAACTCACTACACTTCTTCATTGTCCTTGTGACTTGTTCATGGCAGGATGAAGTTATTCTTTAAGGCCACTTTCATGAGCAATTTCAAGCTACACTCACTAAAAGTTACCATTCAAGTCTCTGTTCTGTGACTGCTTTATACTTCAAAATCAGTCCTCAGTGTGTCCTTTGAAATCTGTTATTATGCAGAAATTTCCAATATCCTTGAAAGCTGGCAGGCAGCCCTGGAAAGATCTGATTTTTATGGGATGTAGAGTTGCATCAGATAAGCGCTGAAGAAAGTTTCAGGTGCTTTCTGTATTCCTTCTTGGAACAAGCGCTCCTTGTAGTTTGTCTCTTCTATATTCAGGTTACGTGTTTCTTTGGCTTATATTCTCATCAAAATATTTTGTGTAGTTTATGTAGTTTTTCTGATAAACAAAACAATCTAATTTACTTGAAATATTTAAATAAGCTTCTACATGCTTGCTTCCAAGGGCTTGAAGGTAAATAACTCTTGGCAGCACTTTCTAGACCCCTGCCTATTGAGCGAAGGGTGGCTGTAGCAAGGACTGTCTTTGGTGCTCAATGGGCTGCGCAGGGAGCCAGGGCTTGTCCGTAGGATGTGACGGGCTTTAGCACTAAGATAGCCACAGTCGTATGTTAGTGTTGCACAGCAGAGCACTGCCTGGGGATAAGAAACCTGGTCCAAAATGAGCTGTAATCAAACTACATCCATGCCACTTCCTCGCTAGTAAGCTTTGTCTTTTAAGTTATGCTGCGTATGTAAGGAATGTGCCGGTGGTCAGGCATATAACAGGACTAAATACTGAATAACCATGGATATGTCTGTGTGGTTGGGTGTAGACATATACGTCTTTTGCCCATGATTAAAGCTGGCTGCATGCTGGTGTGGAGGCTTGGCAGCTGCGGTGGTTCGGTGTTGTGCCTGAGGTAGTAGATGTGCCTCTGCGCAAGGCTTATTACTGCTAGTACGGTGCCACTGCAATGCAGCCATATGGCCCCTGGACTGGAGCTGCCTTGCCTCAATGAGGAGCATGCAGAGAGGGAGGCTGCGTGTGTCGGCACTGGTCTGCATATGCACACCCTCTGATTTCCCAAGTTGTGCCCTCTGCAGTGATCCGAGTGCTATTCTTCAGTCTGCTGGGCCGTCCCTCCGGCTCTGCTGTGGGGCACACTGCTCTTCAGTTCACTCCGGGGTGCCTGCACTAGGAGATGCGTTTCCATCCTGTTGCCAAAACACCTCAAGAACACTTAGCCTGATATGCTTAGACATCGCTGTGGACGTATATAAAAAGTCACCCGAATTAAGGTTGCCCTCTCCATCTATTTTATCTATTTTTTTAAAAAAAAAAAACCAAACAAAAAGGAAAGAAAGAATAAAGATCAACTTAGTTTTAGGAGCATAAAGAAAGCAAGAACAGTGCTATGTCCTGTGTCGTTGCTACTTTAAACAAGCTAATTGCAGTCACTATACAATGAAAATAAAAATGACAGAATTATCAATTTACATTTCAAATTAGAGTCATGATTTTCACCTTTTGTTAAAGAGAAAGGTTAAAAGGTTCGACCATTGGTATTTATAGGGAACTTCACATGTCTTTAGTAGAGTAATAGGAATGTGACTGACATAATTTTCAAATCATATAGTTTACCTTAGGGCAAGCAGTGTGAGAAAGGAAGCAGTAGGGAACCAACATAGTGAAAACTTATCAATACTTGTCTTCTGTGATGAAGAATCAACGTTCATTTAGTCCTGCACGTTTTTAATTGCTCATCCCAGGTTCTGGGGGCTGGTGGACTGGGGCGCATCCTATTTGCAGCTTCATGATAAGCAGCTGTTTCCTTGGCGAATTCATTTCTGAAAGTGAGATAATCCAATTTGAATGGAGCTGCAGACACCCACTCATTCTGCCAAGCGAGGAAAAAAAGGGGGAAAAAGAAAGATTTTTTTTTTTTTTCTTCCCCCCCCCCCCGCTTCTTCCTTTGCACTCTGCCATGATTCAAGGACAGATTAAAATCTTGGCCTTGTTTCTCTCCTTCTTGTTTGTGGCCCTTGATAGTTTTGTAAGCTTGGTTATTTTTGCTGGAAATTACAAACTCACTTCATTCTCCTTGGCGTAATTCCTGAATCTGTAAAACTGAGGCTGTGCCAACACACAGGATTTTGATTCTGATGCAGCAAGGAATGTAAGCAAGTGTTTGATTTAAAGCATATTTTAAGCCCACCTGTATTCAGCAGAGCTCTCAAGCTATTTGTATTGAGGACTTGCAGTGCCCAAGAGTGCACAAGACTCCTCATCGTATTGAAGATGTATGGGCATCTGTGTGCTGTACGCCTCCAGGAGTCCATCTCTTATTTATCAGATGCCACAGTTGTTCAGCAATTTCACAGCAAAATTTTGAAAGTTTTTCACTTTCACTTTGGAAGAAGAAATGCTTTTGTATTTCACTGTGACTTTCCTCCTAACCCCCTTCTCTATTTTTACATTTTTTCAAATTGTTGCAATATGCTAGAACTTGAATGAATCTTTCTCTGGGCGCAGATGTCTCTTACGAGCTGCCTGAACAGTATGGTGTGCAAACCACACTGCTCTTTCGTCAGCTTCCCTCGGGCCTGATCCGTCAGAGACTAATCAACAGTCATTGAACCATCACGTTTTCTCCTCTCTGTGCTTCCACGCAGTGCTGTGCATGAATGTAACCTGAGGTATGAGTGAGTCTAAGCCTTTCACAGTGTTCACTTGGAAATAGCCAGTGAAGTAAGGAACAAGCACGGACATGGCACTAAAGAATGGGCCAGAGGCAGGGGGGCTTTCTGGAGGGAAGAGCGTACAAAGGCAGACAGAAGAAATTAATTTTTTTTTTTTTTAATTTTCTGAGGGGGAGCGTGTGCCTAATGGCTCAGAAGGTGGTTTGGATTCTTAGACAGGCTGCATAGTAGAGAGAGCGGGAGGCAGGGGTGGCAGCTGGCTGGGCTCAGCGGCATTACACTGACAACAGAAGGAGCACAGGATCGAGGAGCACTGACAAAATATTGAGGCCCAGTCTGGGGAACACACATCCTGATTAAGAAAAATGTTTGGAAGAGTTCGTATCTAACACCCAGTTTACTGTGTGATGACCTGCTGGAGAGGGACAGTAACCGCAGCAAGACCCATCTGAGACAGGCTCTGCCAACTGGCCTGCAGAGACTTGCTCCTCCCGAGACCCATTTTGCGGGGGCATAGTCTAGGTCATCATGAGGGCCCTGCGCTTATGGGTGCTTCCTCTCTGTGCTGGCAGCCCTGTCACAGCCTTTGTGGCTGTCATTCCTGAGTAACTTTCTCTCTCTGATTTTAATTTTATAAGCTCTATTCTGTCGTAGACACATTTTTTAGCTTAAGAAAAGTAACATTTCACCCTCCCTGCAGCTGTGTACAGTGTATTTACTATTAGATAACAACATCCTTAAGGCAGGGTTCACCCAAGCCTGTATGTCTGTAAAATTATATCCTGACCTTCCCAGAACATGTCCCCACTATGAAAAAGAAGTTACCTCAGTGATACGAACCCAAGTCAGGAGCAGTGAGTGCCTCTACAATAGACAAATACATTTGTATTGCCTGCTCAGGTGAGGAACTGTCTGCCTTAGAAAGAGTATCATTTCCGTATTTAGAAATACGCTTATTTTTTGTATCTGTAAAGTATTTATTGGCTGTAATTGGTGACTCCTCTATCTGGGCACGGTGAGTGGGCCAGACTTCATGATAGTACAATAGGTGTCTCCCAACTCTAACTTCTATCGTTTAAAGGCTTCACAGGGATGCTTTTCTAAGTTGTGCAGCAGTGGCAGCCCAAAGGTTAAATGGCTGCCGTGCAGCTTCTGCGCAGCAGTTAGATGGGGTTGGGTTTTCTCGGTGGGTCTCTAGGTACTCATAAATCAGAGAGTTCCCTTACTATGCTTTCTTTATTTTTCTGTTATCTTTCCAAGGAAGCAAGTGACCTCTTCTCACTGGGATAGTGCAGATGATGATATTTTTCCCTGTAGCAAGCCACAAAACTTTTTTGTTCTGTTCTTAGAAGGTTATTGTTGGGGGAGGGGAGGAATCCAAATGCCATCTCATGAGAGAGAAAAGTGATAACTCACTGCTCGTAGATTTATGCCAAGATCTTTGTTGCTCTCCATGTTCTGGTGGCCCACATGTCCCTTTGATTCAGTTGGCTGAAACCCTCATCCTAGCATTGTTTCTTCTTTTACTTCCTGAATATCCTTCTGGAAATAGCAGAGTTTCTTTTTGCATAATAGAAAAGATTTGGGAGTTTATGTGTGTATGGGAAAGAACATGGCAAAAGGGCACGGAATACAATGTCTGCCTTTAGCCAGCAGTTGGTGTGACTCCGTGGAGTGCTGGGTGGTCTGTGTGTGCTTCATTTATTAGGATCCTATGTAAATATTAACAGATTTAATACTTAGTAGTTCATAGTTATGCTTCTTGCAAGATATTTCTCAGTATCTGTCAGTGGGTGGTATTAAAGTGTAATACACTAGACTGAGTCCAGCCAGTTTGCAAATGATTTTTTTAATGTTCAGCCCATCCCTTTCTCTCAGAGCATTATTAGTCTGGTAATGGTGATGTCTATGATACTAGAAGGAGATTCTGAAAGAGAATATTGCTTCCTTGCCGGTTATGTCTAGAAATCAGAACGGAGAGCAGAACTGGATTGGAATTAAGTTTGCGGACTTAAGTTTGAGCCTGAGAAAAGTCTTTAAGGCTCTAGGCTGAATGGCTCCTAACGTAATGGAAGATGTAACATTTAAAATTCAGAGACTGAGGGAAAGAGGACTGCAGCCTGAGAGCTTACCATGGAGGTGGCTGGGAGTACAGGTGGTTCTGTGACTGGGACGTGCAGACCTACTGCAGTAGTGTGTGCTCATATTTGACAGTTAAGGCCTGCCTGGAACTGCAGTCTGGCATGGCCCAGGATTGTCCCAGGTTCTGCAAGCTGGAAATTCTCCGATGAAGTGGATTTTTCTTGGGAAAAAGCATATTTGTCAAGTCTGATGAGTTTCACAGAAATTTGCCAGTTTTGGGGAGCTTCTGACAAAACACATACAGGAATTACCAGAAATGAACCTGGTTTGCTGCCGTCAAAACCGGTGCATTGCTTTAGAGTAGGGGCTTCTGGAGTCCCTAGTGGTGGTGCTGACTGCTCTGAGCGCCAGCGGTGTCAAGGTGGTTCCCACTATTTTGATTGCTCTGGAGCTTTCAGGATCTAGAGGTATCGCTTTAGGGAATCTGCTCCAGGACTTCCATGTCCTTGTTCTGGCACAAGGTGGACCACGCATTACAGTTGGAAGACCTCTCAGAGGTCCCAGACATCTGCTCTGCTAAAGGCAGATGAGATAGGCTTTGGAAATCTGGTGAGCAAGCTGTTTGTCAAGGGGCTGTCATTTTGCGTTCAATGCCTAAAGGTTTACAGATCTGGGTGCTGGGAGCAGCGTATAAAATAGAGGGGCTATGATACCAAGTTGCAGGAGGGGTGATAGGAAAGCTGTCATGGGTCAGCAGGTTCCTGCCAAAATACAGGATGGGTGTGACCCACCCAGAAGTCACCAAGACTGGAAAGGTAGGGACATGAACCAGTGTTTATCACTTGGTGGAGGAATTGCAAGGCACCTTGGCATAACATCCAAAGGCAATATACTTTGCCTGGGAGTGCGTTCTCCTTTAAAACGAGAGGAAATAATGGGCATGATGGTAAATTATTCCATGTCTCTTCTGATTTGAGGCACCACTAGATCACTTAACGGAAATCAGTGTCAAATATCAGAAACAGTATATGACAAGTAATAGATTGCAGAATTAACAGCATTTGCTGAAAAATTCATAGAGACTGATTCTTCTAAGATTTCTTTATGCTACTTTTGCAGCTTGAGGAAAGAACAAAATAACACCTTTCTGAGAAATAAAGACAATTATTATTTAAAGGACAAAAATTTGCATGAACTGATCCTTTAGTGTAACAGCAACTTTAAAAAGAGGTCACAGCCCTCAGTCTTAAGAATTTAGCAGCTCTCAAGCTGAAAACTCTGTTAATCTAGAGAATAAGAGAAAGCAGATCAGCTTTCTTGAGCTTTAATATAGCAAACTGCTGCCAGGCAAGTAAATTGATCTCAGAAAGGAAGGAACAACAGAATTTGGAAATGCAATAAAAAATAAGATGTGATCATAAAACACAACATAAAAACATATGTTTAATGCATTTTTATTTTTTATTTTCCATTTAGTGTTGTGATTATGCCGTAGCTAACAGCAGCCATTACACAAATCAGTGGCAGACAGGCTGAAATACTGTTTCAATTACCCTGCTCACAGCAGCTCACTGCAGCCCAGCTATAAATAACTAGCAGATCCTCCATTGCTCTATGGATTAAGATTAAAGATATGCAGATAATTTAAACCTTCAACGTACACTCCTCCACTGCAGAATGTATTTTGGAGCCAATGGCTTGTGTCCCCCAAAACAGAGCGTACTGCTGGGAGGCTACCATCAAACGAAGCATTAGGCTAGTAGTATTTTATGACAAGGTAATGGTAGTCTAAGACAAAGCATTTAATCTCTCTTTATATGTTGTTTTGTGTTAGATAATTAGGAAATGTGTTTTCCCCTCCCCTCACCTCTGCAGGCTCCTGGAGAAATTAGCCAGTCTGTGCCTGTGTGTGACATGCTGTCTCCACAGAAGGGAGCTATATTCCACCAACTCGGCTGGAGGGAAGCTTGTTCCTCAAAACTCTAGTATGTTTAATCTGTTTCAGTTAAGATGATAACTAAAACAAACACTTACAAACATAACTCCTCCATTCTCTGTCTCTCCCCCTCTATTTCTGGAGAGTTGGTGCTGTACCCCTAGGACATCCAAATGACACAAGAAGCTAAATTATGTGTTGAACAGCATCCTGCAGAAGTTTCCTTATTGTCTCAGTATCACTGGGCTTGAAATAAACTGGATTCTGAGATGTAGTACAGAAGAACAGGAAGAAAACACAAGTCATTACGGGAGCTGAGTCAGACACGAGAGCAAGCCTGTTTAGCTGTGTGCTAGGAATGCATCGCGTGGAGAAAGTGCTGGCTAATTGAATGAGAGAATGTAATTGTCTTTGAGCTACCTACAGAAAACTGGGTAATTCAGTGGCCTGGTTTCGGCCAGGACGGAGCTAGTTTTGTCTCCAGCAGCTACCGTGTTTTGGATTTAGTGTGTGAAGAACAGTGACAGCACACTGATGTTGCTGGTTGCTGCTAAGCGATCAAGGACATTTTGCAGTTTTCCAGGTTTTGCTAACGTGCAGGGGCAAAAACTCGGGAGGGGTAGAGCCAGAATAGTTGATCCAAACTGACCACAGAGAGTATTCCATACCATAGACGGCATGCCCGATATAAGTGAGGGTTGGCGGGTGGGCCACTTCCCTTAGTACCTTAATCCTCAAGCTTCCCTTCGGGTTGCTTTTTGTTTCCCTGTTTTTCTTTTTTTTTTTTTTTCCATTTGTTCGGGCCTTTTCGTTCATTTGTTCGGCTGTTCATTCCCTCTCCTGCTCTCTCTGGAACTTGCTGTTCTGGGGTAGCTGGGGCGGGGGGGGATACCCCTGCTCCCTGCCTGCTGCTCGGGATGGGCTGTATCGGTCGTTGGGTGGTGAGAAATTGTGCATTGTTTGTTTTCTATATATTCTATTATCCTTATATATATTATTATTATTAATAATAATATATTATTATCTTTTTCTTTGCTGTCCTGGTGAACTGCTTTTATCCCAACCGGGGAGTTTTCCTTTCTCTCCAATTCTCCTGCCCACCCCACCAGGGAGCGGGGGAGTGAGCGAGCGGCTGCCTGGTATTTGGTTACCAGCTGGGGTTAAACCACGACACTCAGTGCAGAATATTGCAGCGTCTACTTTGAGCAGACCAAGTCCTTTTCAGGTTCTTGTCCTTAGCTCTAAAGATAACTTGGGGTTTATACTGATGAACATCTTTCTAGAAACAGGCACTTAAAGCATCTCTTTCTCACTAGGCAGGTGAAAGAGGAAGAACGCTATTTTCTTCCCACTCTTCAGATTTTACTGAATACCTCAGTGTTAAGAGCTCATATCCAGGATGTGTGAGACATGATTTTACTGGCCTTAACTTGACAGGACCACAGTCTACATGTTGTATGGGCTAGGAGAGTGCCCTAGCCATCAGAGTCTGCTGAGTTTTTTGATTTTCAACGAACAACAAAATATTGATTGAGGCCAAGGAAGTAAGAGGGAGAAGTGGTAGCTAACTCCTTTCTTTAACTGCAAAGTCTTGGATTTCAGGCTTATTTATCTCATAATAAATGTCCTTGGATTTAGCTTCTTTTTCTCCTCTCCCAGATGGAAATAACAGTCAGCATGCTATAATTAATTTTCTTTTTTCTTTTGTTTTCTGTGATTCAGGGAATATTTTACAACTTTGACAGGGAGGTTAGATAAAACATTTTGGTTTAAACGTTAGGGAATTTAACTGGGATCTTGTTTATAGTCCCTGCAGAAAGGGAAGAATGTTGAATTTGAATCTGCCACGTTTTAGATAAATTTTTCAGTCGCTGTGCTATGAGTAAGAGCAGGAGACTGGAAGAGAGCTACGCTGGGGTGTTAAAAGCAGTGAATTACTGAGTTTGTGAACTCTGCTGTATGCGTGACCTGGGCAGCTTATTTCTCACGATGATGTGGATACACAGAGAGGCAGACATATAGGACGCTTGAAGGACTTATAAAACTAGGAAAAAACAGTTCCTCGGTAAGATAGGTTAGCTCTGACCCTCTGTATGCGTTCATTTTACTCATTCCCATCCCCCTCTATACTACTTTGATATAATCTGTTGCTGGCAGTTCTGAACATCTGAATACTTTATATATCCTAAAGGAGTTTAAGACATCCGCACCATTTGTGCGCTGATTAATTAACGCCATGTTTTGATGAAGGTAATTTGCTCAAACTTCTCAGCAACATGCACTGTGTATGTGAATATCGTTATTCTTTCTGCTTTTGCAGTGACATTGTGCTGACTTATACTGCATGAGGATGTGACCAGATAAGTGTGTGTGTACATAGGGGGGAAATATAGTGGGTAAAGGAAGAAGAAAAATAGCACCATAGGAATGGTTTGGACTCTGATTAGTTTCAGTGAATAAAGGAACTCCCTCAGATATAGTACTGCCTCGTGGGCGTATGAAATGGTCAAACAGACATAATCTGCTAGAGGATGTCTGTGACATTTCATTCCTTTCTTGTCAGCATGCTTGCCAGAACAACAGATGAGATATTTACAAAGGAGCAGAAGTCTGTTCTCTTTTGTTGGTGGTGTCAGGTTTTTGCAGTATGCCTTCTTCCCCCATTTTCGGTTGCAAAGTTGAGACATCACATTATATACACCACCTTTTTTAGCGGGAAAATGAAAGTACAGCATGCAGTAAATAGTTCAGGAGTGAGAGGAGGTATTTGTAACCATGACAAGGAGTATGTCTATGAAGAAAAGAACCAGCATCCTCAGATAGTCTTGAGGGATTTGGGGACCTCACACTGCTGGAGTTCCTGAAGAAGACAGTTATGGACAACTTCATAATTGCATAGGTATCTTCAGTGTCTCCTGCAGTGAAAAAATGCCCCCAAGCTTGGTAGTTGTTTAGAAGACAGACAGATTTATTTGATTATCAGCTGTGAAAACATCATATACACAGATCATTAATCCAAGGCTCCAATCCATTGCCCTGTGATGAGGTAATTTGCTGTAAAGCATAACTGTAACTCCTGTACTTAAGACATGAGTATTAACAGCCCTCCAAATGAGGTCAAAAAAGTCCTTTTCTGGGCTGCAGCTGGTTTTGTACTTTAAAAATACTGCTGTGAAACAGCTACTTTACTTTTGCTCCAAATGCAATTTTAAAATGAAAGGGAATTTGTTTCAAAAATAATGACAAGAGCTTTTTTGCCATAAACGCAGCCCTGAAGCTTTTGTTGTGGTAGGACCCAGCAGAGTGCAATCTAAAAATATGCTGATCACCTGGAATTCCCAGGGGTATAGTGGTGAGTCCTGAAAAGGCTGAGCCATTGTGGAAGCTCAGTACCCCTGTTGGCAGGCTGAGAATTAACCCTGCTTCTGTGGAGACAGAAGACCACAGCTGCCTGCCCCAGGTTCCTCTCCACGAGGGCAGTGAAGCTTTCCCCTGGCTGAAGTAAATCGTTGCAGCTCCCAGGCAAAGCGCTGTAAGAGAGATGGACCTGCTTTTCACGTGCATTAGCTATAGGTGGGAAGGAGTCACGGTAGCCGCAGTATAAGGCAGAGAGAGAAGCAGTAGTCAGATCTTGCTGAGAGTTCTCTAAACAGCTTAAGATTTTAGATGCTTTTAGAAAAGACTTGGTATCACCTTTGGGTAAGTATAGTGAGGGAATAATTTCTGTGGTGGGAAAGCCTAGGTGCCAGAGGGCTGTTTCAAAGGAACTGGTTGAATTGCCTTGAACAAAGCCAGGCAAGCTCAGTTCCCTCTCTTCCAGCTCCCACATTGCATTAATCTCTTGTGACAATGCAGTTAAGTGAGGGAATTCTCGTTAGTCACTGAAAATAGCGGCAAAGACAGTTACCATGGCGGAAAGCGCAGAGACTTAAGGAGCCTAAGGGGGGCTGACAGAGCTTTGCAAAGCACATTTGTTTTCCTAAATTTTGTGGGGTTGAGAGTTATGAAGTCTCTTGGTTTCTTTTCTAGCTGGGTTTTAAAATTGCATGAAGCAGACACAATTGATGAAGTTTACCATTACAAAAATGAAGATATGCCACGTACAAAGAGTCTGGCTTCATTTCAAAACAGCAGCAAACTGAAGAGGCTGGATGCGAAGTGCTTCTTGCTTGTCCATATTGTAAGGCTTCTTAGCAACTGCTTTCTAAGTGCTCTCTTCCACTCCTAATGGCCACTAATGCCTTTACAGATGGCTCTGTACCAGATATAGACAGGCCATTTGGAAACAAGTCATCTTTCTGACAGATGTCTCTTTTCATCGTTTCCTTGAATCAGCTCAGAGTTTTGCATCTTTTAATTTCAGAGAATAAAGTAAGGAAGGTGTGGTCTGTACCCATCTGAGGGGATGTTTTGAAAGTCAAAAAGTGGACAGAGAAGCCACAGTCTGTGCCTGTCGCTGCTTGGGTAAAGAGAGCCTGATATCACCGGCAATTCTGAACTGAATGCAAATTCAAAATTCAGTTCCTGCGAATAGGCTCTATTTGAGCTTATTATTCACTGTTCATTTGCCTGATTCCTGCCAACAGTCACGTTCTCTAGCGTGTTCAACTGGAAAAAAACATGAAATGGGTGTAAATACTGTTGATGTGAATTCACTAAGGTATTCAAGTGACTGTTTCTGTTAGTTTTGTGGCATTCCCTCAGTTCTGTTTGTTGCCATGCAGTCAGTTCTTGGCCATTGCTCCCTGAAGGAATACACCAAGGCTCAAAACATTGTAATTAATGCAAAAGGAAGAATAGAATCACAGAATCATAGAATGGTTTGGGTTGGAAGGGACCTTTAGATGCCATCTAGTCCAACCCCCCTGCAATGAGCAGGGACATCCTCAACTAGATCAGGTTGCCCAGAGCCCCGTCCAGCCTGACCTGGAGTGTTTCCAGGGATGGGGCATCTACCACCTCTCTGGGCAACCTGTGCCAGTGTTTCACCACCCTCATTGTGAAAAACTTCTTCCTTATGTCTAGCCTATATCTCCCCTCTTTTAGTTTAAAACCATCACCCCTTGTCCTATCACAAGTGGCCCTGTTAAAAAGTTTTCCCCCATCTTTCTTATAAGCCCCCTTTAAGGACTGAAAGGCGGCAATAAGGTCTCCCCGGAGCCACCTCTTCTGCAGGCTGAACAAGCCCAACTCTCTCAGCCTGTCTTCATAGGAGAGATGCTCCAGCCCTCTGATCATTTCTCTGGCCCTCCTCTGGGTCCATGTCCTTGTGTTGGGGGCCCCAGAGCTGGACGCAGAACTCCAGGTGGGGTCTCACCAGAGCAGAGTAGAGGGGCAGAATCACTTCCCAATAGGAATAAGCTGATATCACAGGTCAAAAGTGAGGCACTTGTTGCTCATCTGGTGACTGAAAAAAGTGTTTAAGTCCTGGCTTCCCCAGCTCCTCCTTTCATCCGAGCTGGAAGACCCTCTTTATTCTGCATGTATACCATGAAAGCCTGCTGTCTTTACTTCTTTCACCACCTTTTTACCCATTGTCTGCTAAGAAGTACGATGCTATCCTTCACGTTTTTCCTCCCTCAAAGTAAGCCAATAAGGGAAGTTGCAGAGTGGGGTTCTTAAAATGCGTGCCACTGCCTGGTACCCATATCCAGTCATTTTGCTCCCAGTTGTGCCTGGCAGGATGTAAGCAGTGACTGTGAGCTTGTAACATGAGGACCTAAGTGCCCCTTCTATGTAATTAGTACCATTACCTTGTTACTTTTATTTCCTATACATTTAGTTTTGAACTGAAAACCCCGTTGTCTTTTCTTGTTTTTCTTACAAGAAACCTGTTGTTCTCCTCCCTCCTCCTGCCCCCCCAACACTGTAAGTAGAAAAACATGCTTTTTTATTTTACAGTCGGGTTGTTTGGCAGGTTCCCTTGTGTCTAATGAATTACAGAGTGGTTCCAAGGTCACTTCTCTTTGGTATTGTTAGACTTTGGGAGAGCAAGACCACCTGGTTTAGCTGCTTTTTTAGCCTGTCTCTCAGCTGACGCTTTTCTCTTTAATTCAAAGAACAGGCTGTTCTGCCATTGCCTGACCTCTCTTTCTTTCACCTTTGACAGCTGAAGTACTGTATGTCAGTTCTGCTGTGATACTGTATTTCCACAGCGATGATTTCCTTGTGGTCAGTGGAAGTTCTTTAACCAGTACAGAGATTGAGAGCTTTCTTTTGATCTGGTCACATCCACTGAAGAAGTTCTCCCAGATCACAAGATCAGTTAGCAACAGAGGAGTTAGATGCTGATCATCTCCTGTGGCAGCTGGTGCGGGGATGGGATTGGATCAGGCAATAGCACTGAAGTCCGAGTTCTGATGAGAACATGTTGCCGCTGGCGAATGGCAACCCAATCAACAAACCGTATCAGATGGAGTGGCAAATGGTTTACTTTATGAACACCCTTTCCCACTTGGAACAAGCGCTTTTCATTCTGAACTTACTGTACAGCACAGCGATTGATGTGTTTTCATTATCTGCAACTGTTTAGAATGAATTGAAGGAAATTCAACCAGACATCAAGTTGTCAAAAGACAACTGTACGTAGGTCTGGGGCTTGTGCTAGTTATATTTCTGCTTTCACTGTGCGCGTGTCATCATTCACAGCATATAGAGAAGACAGGGACCCCTAAACTGTTCTTTTTCAGCTTACACACCGAGATGTGAAGTGGTTAATTCTATTCCAGAAGCACAGACATGCCGTGAATAATATGTCCAGAAAATGAGATCAAAGTCTGACTATACTCCTGATAGTTAATCTGAAACAAAACCATGCATGCTTTTGCCGGTTGATCTGCAATTGTATAGCTGAAAATAATTTGAAGAACCAGTGCCTGTAATCATGCTTTTAATTGTGGATAACGCATTCTGTGTTATGGCACAGAGTTACATAGCATGCCGCTTCTCTGGGAATTCCTCCATCACGCAGCGTGAGGATGAACAAGAAGCAACCTACTGAATTCTCTGCCAAGGGCTGCAGCAGCTGTGGCCATCTGCATAGGAATCACTGGACTAAAGTGGTGGGCTATTTCTGAAATAGCTTCAGTAAGTTGCAGAAGCTTCATTTCCACAAAATCCCTTCCCAAAAGGTTTCTCTGAATCTCGGGTGGCTGTGACATCGCTCCAAAGCAATGAGCAGTGTGAAGAGACTCAGCAGGAACAGCCGCTGCCTGGCGGAACAGGGTGTGGGGTGGAGGACCTGCGGTGGTCGCCACATCATCACACATTTTGCAACCTGGAAGCACGTGCACTTGTGGTTGTAGCTCATGTAGGCAGGGCGGGGGGGGGCTAAAGGGCTTCTCTTCTGTCATGATAATAGATACCTGATTCTTAAAGCCTCTTATAGCTCTGGTTTTTGATTCAAATGTTGATTCAATCAGATGAGTTTGAGCTGGGTGCCCATAAGCAGATCCGCATTTAGATCTCTGCTTGCCTGGCCTTCCTGCCCCACTGAATTTGCCCCCCCAGGGCAAAGCAGGCATCTGGAGAAGGCTCCGCTGTTTGTTCCGGCCAGAGATGTAGTCTTTGTGCTAATAGCAAACACATCTCTGAGTCGAAAGTGTTAGTCTCTGTTGTTCCAGGCGCCTTGCACCAATATTTTCCTGCCAAAAGTAACGCGAGAGAGTGATGTCTAATAACAACTGGAACAGTGACAATGAAAAGGTGTCTTCTGCTTTGTGTGCAGTACACTGAGCAAAGCCTGAGCAACTGCGCCTTTGGGAGAGAAAAGTGAGTTAATAACCCAATGAGAACTGTCAAGTAATGCTGTTGTCTGCAGTGCCTTTAATGGTTTTGGTCAATAAACTGCAATTATTTTACAAATATGTGTTGTGTTCACTTCTAAATCTATCTCCCTGCTTCCTATATTAATTTTTAAAAATGAGAAATATCCTAAGTGCTTGCATTGTATGAAATCTATATATTAAATCAATTGGTGTATAACAAAGGGCCCGCCTTTGCTTATTCAAAGAGCACACATATAAAGTGCCATGTCTTCTGTAATACATTTTCCCCTATTTTTTTAATACAAAGTTCATAATAGATCATCATTTGCAAATTTTCAGAGACACTTCAAATATATATATATAATTTTTTTTCTGTCTTTATTTTGTCTGGAGTTTGGAATTTGTCCAAGTATCACAATATAATTTGCTTCACAAAATTTAAAAGAAGAAAGTAATCTCCAGACACCTCTACTATGTGAATTTCTCTGTCTAAATAATTTTTATTTCTGCTGTGCTATAAACTTTAATATATACCCCTTCATTTTAGATTAATAATATAACAATATAAAGATTCTTTTTACTATACTTCACATTTAGTTGCCCAAGGAGAATTTGCTTTTCCCTTTAAATATTAAAAAGAAGCAACGGGGAGGTAGAAGAAAAGGACACTGTTAGTTTATTTAGAATAGAAACTATGCTCAGCACGGGAGGTGGGGTTTTGCCGTCTACTCTCCAAAGCAAATCAACAAGATAGCTTTCAAATATTTATAGGTATGCCACTTGCTCAAATGTGCAGGTATCTATGAAAAAATAGCAATAATGATCTTATTCTTAGATAGTAATCTTCCCTCTCAGTCCTCCCAGAGGATCAGCAAGAGCAAAGAAAAGCAAAAGATTATTGACAAAGAGATAATTGGAACATTTTCAAAGATGCAGAAGAGTGTTTCAAAGTACCTGGGTATCCAGCTCCTTTGAGAGTTGGAATATTTCTCCTGTTTTATTTACTATTAGTTAAGTGAGTAGTGGACACGAGCCCCTGACCTTACTGAAAGAAAATATTCTGATAATTGCCATTTAAACCTCTTGCTAAAAGAATTTTCTTCTGCAAAACTTTTTGATTTCCTAAAGCATATTCCAGTGGAAGCGAGATCTTCAATATTCTTGACGTTTTGTCTTTGAAGAACCATTAAAATCTGGTCTCATTTGCCCAGGTGGGTTAAGCAGATAAAGGTAGGAGGAGGGGAGGATATAGAGAACCTTTGCAACAGGCGGAAGCGCTGAAGTCCTGATGGAAAAGGAGAGGCACTGGCCCCATCTGGCATTCAGCCTCTCCCAGCCAGCCCCTTCTTGTAGGAACTGGCATCCATGCAGACAGCCCTCCCTGGGCTTCTGGCCTTTCGGGTTAAGCTAACTGACACAGCGGCTGCTGGCTCTGTGTACGCTGGCAATGCAGGGGCTCAAAAAGGCACGCTCTGCTCCCAAGCCGCAAGGAGTTTACGTTAGAGAAGGACGACTGTACAAATCTTGTCGCTTCAGAACAAAATGGCTCCCACCAGCAGAGTCCCTGTTTCAGCAGATGTCTCTAGGCTGAAGCTTGTCTTCGTTGGCTGATATGTTTAAGCCACAGTATACTTACCTTTCTGCTTTAATAGCTTGTTAATTGTCCTGGTTTCGGCCAGGACAGGGCTAATTTTCTTTCCAGCAGCTACCATGTTTTGGATTTAGTGTGTGAAGAATGGTGATAGCACACTGATGTTGTTGGTTGCTGCTAAGCGATCAAGGACATCTTCCAGCTTCCCAGGCTTTGCCAATGTGCAGGTACAAAAACTCGGGAGGGGTAGAGCCAGACTAGTTGATCCAAACTGGCCAAAGAGAGTATTCCATACCATAGACGTCATACCCAGTATAACTGGGGGTTGGCCAATAGGCCAATTCTCTTCTTTTTCCCTTTTTTTGTTTGTTCGGGCCTTTTCATTCAGCTGTTTGTTCCCTCGCCTGCCCTCTCTGGAACTTACTGTTCTGGGGTAGCTGCTGGGGAGTATTCCTGTTCCCTGCCTGCTGCTCGGGACGGGCTGTATCGGTTGTTGGGTGGTGAGAAATTGTGCATCATTCATTTTATATATTCTATTATCCTTGTATTTTATTACTATAATTTTTAATATATAATATAATTTTTTTTTTCCTTTGCTGTCCTGGTGAACTGTTTTTATCTTAACCCGTGAGTTTTCCTTTCTCTCCAGTTCTCCCCCCCACCCCACTGGGGAGGGAGCAGAGTGAGAAAGCGGCTGCGTGGTATTCGGTTACCATCTGGGGTTAAACCATGACATTAATGTAATTTTAAATTAACAGTATTCATTTCAAGTAACCTCTGTGTTTCACACACTGGTCAGACTGTTGCAGGAACAGAATATGTAAAGATTTGCTGAGGTAAATAAGAATAGGTTTGAGATTAACTACTGCATATTTTATATCTATTGTATATTTTTGCATAATATGGAAATGTAGCTTGATAACACTATATAAGGTTTTATTCTGTTTGCAAAAACAGCCTTGAAAATGCTTTGTGGGATACTTTTAATAGGGACCTTTTGCCTCCTTTGCTGGGTAAAAAAAAGGTTCCTACTTACAATCCTAAGTGTATGGTACAGCTTTGAGAAATTATGACAGTGGTCAGAGTGCGTGCCTGACTCTCACGTGCTCACTCGCGTGCTTTTCCCTATTCAGTTTCAGTGCCAACATCTGCCAATCATGATGTGAATTCTGCAGTTCTTTGATATTACAATAGGCATCCTTTCATGAAGCTGCAACTTCAGTGCCAGAAGTGGTAGGAGCACCTAGAGACGTGACTGGTGGTGATGAAATGCTAATGTACTTCTGGGATTGTGGTTCTGGAATTAAGAAAGATAGCACATACGGAAAGGTGTTTGCAGGTATGCTCTTGAAGTATACTAGTGTGTCGACTGATTGAGTGGAACCTGGAAACACAGCATCAAATTGCATCTTAGAATCATAGAATCACAGAATAGTTTGGTTTGGAAAGGACCGTTAAAGGTCATCTAGTCCAATCCCCCTGCAATAAGCAGGGACATCTTCAACTAGATCAGGTTGCCCAGAGCCCCATTGAACCTGACCTTGAATGTTTCCAGGGATGGGACTTCTACCACCTCTCAGGGCAACCTGTGCAGTGTTTCACCACCCTTATTGTAAAAAATGTCTTCCTTATATCTAGTCTAAATTTACCCTCTTTTAGTTTAAAACCATCACCCCTTGTCCTATTGCAATTGGCCCTGCTAAAAAGTCTGTCCCCACCTTTCCTATAAGCCCCCTTTAGGTACTGAAAGGCAGCAATAAGGTCTCCCTGGAGCCTTCTCTTCTCCAGGCTGAACAAGCCCAGCTCTCTCAGCCTTTCCTCATAGGAGAGGTGCTCCATCCCTCTGATCATTTTTGTGGCCCTCCTCTGGACCCACTCCAGCAGGTCCATGTCCTTCTTGTGTTGGTAGCCCCAGAGCTGGACGCAGAACTCCAGGTGGGGTCTCACCAGAGCAGAGTAGAGGGGCAGAATCACCTCCCTTGACTTGCTGGCCACGCTGCTTTTGATGCAGCCCAGGATACGGTTGGCTTTCTGGGCTGTGAGCGCACATTGCCGGCTCATGTCCAGCTTTTCATCTGCCAGTACCCCCAAGTCCTTCTTGTCAGGGCTGCTCTCAATCCCTTCATGCCCCAGCTTTATTGATACTGGGGGTTGCCCCGACCAAGGTGCAGGACACTGCACTTGGCCTTGTTGAACCTCATGAACCCACTTCTTGAGCTTGTCCAGGTCCCTCTGGATGGCATCCCGTCCCTCAGGCGTGTCAACCGCACAGCTCAGCTTGGTGTTGTCCACAAACTTGCTGAGGGTGCACTCGATCCCACTGTCTATGTCATTGGTGAAGATACTAAACAGTACTGGTTCCAGTACGGACCCCTGAGGGACACCAGCAGTCACCGATCTCCATCTGGACGTTGAGCCATAGACCACTACCCTCTAGATGTGACCATCCAACCAATTCCTCATCCATCAAACAGTCCATCCATCAAATCTGTATCTCTCCAATTTAGAGAGAAGGATACTGTGGAGGACCATGTCAAAGGCCTTACAGAAGTCCAGATAGATGACATCTGTAGCTTTTACCTTGTCTCTTGTGATAGTTGAAGGTGGAAAATTGACTGTCCAGAGACACAAGAGCAAAAAGGACCCTGGACCAAATCCTCCCCATTTCCCGAATGCATTATGTGTTTATGAATCAGTAGGATATGGCCATTGCTGTTTTAAAACAACAGCTTAGAATTTTGAAGGCCTTCCTATTTTTTCCTTATAGCCTGCTGATCATGTTTTAAAGCTTTGCATTAGCCATTTGAGAGACAAAATTAAAGACGCTCTTTTAAACGGAAGGAAATTTTTCTTCACATTTAACACTTGTTTAATTGTTTCTTCATGTGTTTGTTATGAGATATTTTAAAGTATAATTACATAGGTCCCGGTGGTGTACCAGGACTGTGCTCTGAGGGAAGGGAGGGCTGGATAGTGCTGTTCTCTTTGTGGTCGGCGGGAGTTCTGTTAGAGCTGAAGCTTTCTTGGAACAAATCAAGGCTATTGAATTTTTGCTGCAGCTTTTAAAACAATTGGTAAGGTTTTGTAGTTGCTTCAGGGTGTTCAAAAGGTTCAATGGCTGCCGTACCAGACTCGTAAGCTGCTGAAACGTAGCAAATAGATTCACAGAAGAGCTGTGCTGCGGGAGAGCACAGGACCCAGGGACTGCATTCCCTAGAGCCCAGGCTGCGCTTCAGTATTTAGTACGTCCTAGGAATTTTCATGACTCTCTCATTCTTGTACACTTAGTCTCTGCAACTGGATAATATTCTTCCCTTTTTAAAAGCCAGACAGAGAGGCGATGATGCTTTCACACTGCCATGTCTCTGCACTGACAGTGTACGCCGTTGGAAAAGGCTTGAAAATGGTAGAAAAAGGGACACATCAGAATAGGCTGGCCCTTTTTCAGAAGCGTTTTGTCAATGACAATCCTATTTGGCTACTTTCAAAACCGGAGGAAACTTTTTCAAGGTTTTCTGGGCGAGATTCGCAGATGCCCTCAGTGTTCACTGGGTACAAATAAAAGACTGAAGAGGGACTTATGGCTCCCTGATTCGAGACTGACTTTGTTCTGGCCTTGGCATAGACTAGAACAGCTTGAACGCTCTCCGGTAGGTATGGGCCACCAGAGGCCAGCTGTGACGTGCTGGGACCACGCCTGAATGTGCTCTATGCTCAATCTCTTTCTTTCATAAAGCAAGAAAATTTTTCACACAGAACGGAATAATACTGTCTCTTTTTTACTGATAAGTATTTTAAGTATGTATATACATACATGCATATTTACATTATATGTGTTTGAGTTGCCCTTTCTGTGCGATACACAGGCCAGCTATATCAGTTACTCTCTCTGGACGTTTTTTATTCACCTCAGTAACTCAGCTGGCAATATGGTGCCTGCTTCTCCACAGACGATCTCGGGGCACAGAAAAGGAGCTAATGCAAATGCAGTGGCTTCCCCATCACGACAGAAATGTGGAAAAGAAAAAAAAAAGTCAACGTTGCCAAGTGAGCAGAATCGATAGGGAAAGCAATGTTAGCATCAGGCTGCTCGGAGAACATTACCGGCAATATGAAGTTGCTTATATCCCACAGAACAGCCACAACAAGGTGAGTTAAAACTTGCTAGTGAGTCTGGCAAGCCCGTAAGGCAGAGGCAGTGTATTGAATTCAGATTGGCATGGGTTTCAGCAGACTTTAAAAGCCCCTGGAGGATTTTTAAAGGAAAGATAATGTTTTGGCTCTGTGCACTATTTGCAGCTCAGGGATAATCAGAACAACAAAGTATGGCTTGCCCTAACGTCTGTGCCTTGCAAAGGTGTGGGCAGAAACTGATCAGCCTAATCATATTAGTAGGTGTGTTCAGGTGTTATTTTCATGCCGTGCAAAGTATATAGTTTGTAAGAGCTGACCTAAGAAGTCAACTCTTTATTGAATAGAATAGGAAAGTAATAACCCCTCTGGCTTGTGAGCAGGGGCCTGCAAGGAGGGAAGGGGGGTGAGCGACCAGGAGTAGCACTCCAATGCAAGCATTGCGGTGCTGCTTTCACAGGATTCTCATGGGAATTCTTTGCTATAATTGCAAGGTTTTCATCACAGCAAA
This sequence comes from Phoenicopterus ruber ruber, assembly GCA_009819775.1. Taxonomy (NCBI): domain Eukaryota; kingdom Metazoa; phylum Chordata; class Aves; order Phoenicopteriformes; family Phoenicopteridae; genus Phoenicopterus; species Phoenicopterus ruber. The sequence goes on from CM020221.1 coordinate 8,833,492, forward strand.
ATAGGCCATATGCTCCCTCCTTGTCTGCCTGCCTAAGTAAAAAAAAACAGCCTTAACAGCGAGAAAGACGAGGCATGTTATTCTAGAAAACATGGCTGGTTTTATTCAGAGGAAAGAAGGTGGTTAAAATCAAGTGAATGCTTCCTGCCTTACCACTTTTCTCCTTTTAGGTAAAAATTTATGAACTGCTGACAATTGTTATGCAAAACCAGAATCAATAGCTCATATTAGGGCTGAAATTTCTAAGACTGACAGCTTGATTCATTTTTAAGTAATGTATTTGAACTGCTTGTGCTGATTCAAGGTCAAAATTCGTAGATTGTATGCAGCATATGGTGAGTACCTTTGAGTTGTTTCTAATGTTTTGTGTCTTGTCTAAGCACACTAATAGGACACAATTTGTTACTAGAAGTACTCTTTATTTTATTTCCATCTGCTCATTCAGATGACGAGTGTAGGATCGAAACAAAAACACAACTGGTGGGTGCTGAGGCAATCTCACAAAACCACTTTGTCGCTTAATGACATTTAAGTCCATCAAAGCACTAAACCGTGCACAGCTGAAGAATGTGAGCAGCTATAATGGTGATAGTGACTTCTGCACACACTTAAAACTATACATGGGCTTAATTTTTTTTTTTTGAGAATTCCTCATGCCCGGTGAATGGTCAGTCCAAGGGAAAGAAACATTCTCCTGGAGAAAGATGACCTTGGGAAGGTCTCTCTTTCGGACTCATATGCATTCATAGCTTGAAATTTAACTTCAATATTATGTTTTTATACCACTTTCTAGGTAGCATAATATCTCTTCTTTTCTAGCTGAATAGACCCTTGTAGATGTTGTTGCAATAGGCAACCTGAAATGTGAGAGAGAAACATGTAGAATAGCCGTGCATCATTATTTATCGTGCCCTGCTGTCAAGTTTAAACCTAAAAATGCGAACATCTGGTTCTAATGTATGAACGTATGGATAAGCTGTGCTTGACCGTTTAGCTCCATAGACAGTGTTATCTGAAAGTATTCATTTGGTTTTGAATCCCATATTATAAAGGCTGCTTCTGACTGTAGACACTTCTGACATAACTTCAAATATAATGAAATAAAACAAAAAGCAGAAACTGCTTTCATTGTCAGACTGAGAATTAGTCTGAGCCGTGTTAGGCCAAACGAGACCCAGAAACGTCAGTAGCTCCCGTTCCTCAAAAACAGGGACAGAGTGCTACGTCTGGAGATCAAATGCATTGGGGTTATTTTGGATTAACGTGAGGAGCAGACTCCAAATCAAAACTTTGGTGATGGAAATTTTTCCCTAGCTGATCAATGTCTGTCTGCTCTGCACAGACATCAGTTTGGCTGTCCACAAGTGAAGAAACTTTGTGTTGTGGCATAGAAATTGCAGTTATCTGAAAGCTTTAAACAAATAAAACTTCACAGGCTGCTGCCTGCATAGAGGAGAGGCTGCTTGCCGTCTTGTGCTGCACAGTATATTGAACTCCCATTTTCTTGCAAGGTTTATTTTGATTGTGTTCTGCACAATGGCAGCGCTTAGGAGAAAAACTCCCACTCTAGAGCTGTGTTTGCATTTCTACCACAGTGATACCCCAGAATCCCTTATGAAATGGTCCCTGCAGAGCAAGAAGGGAACCTGTGTGTCAGCCTGCCTTACTGGGGGGCACTGTCTGTCATTCCTGCACAGCCCTGAATCTCCGTATTTCAGTCCTTCTCCGTGGGGAGTTTCTGTGGCTTTTCTCTGGTTCTGTCCATGCCCACTTGCCTGCTCTGAGTCAAGACATGTTTTGGTACGTTCCAACAGCTACTGCTGTACATGGGACTTCAGTCAGGCTTACCTGTCCTCCCGGGGTTAGTAGGGGAGGGGGGGATGTTGCAGGGAAACTCTCAACTTTTAATTTGTCTCAGTAACTGAACAGGCCCTCTGCCAAAGTCCTTGATGCCTCTAATTCAACTACACGTTCCCAAGTTTCCCTGCAATTTCATGGTGTTTGCGAAGTGGAAATGCTGGCTTTGCTTTAGGCACAACGTATGCTTGAAAGTTTTGAAAATAAGTTTTCTCTGCCTTTGTGCCTTCACTGTTATATTCCTCTCTGCGGAAAGCTCTGCCTTTCTTAGCCAATCCTGAGCTGTAAATTGATACACTTTTCTTTTTCAAAATTTGCTCTGTAGGGATCAGAATATATTAGCTCTGAAAGTTGTTGGAAATGTTTTCCATTATTATGGGAGCTTGTCAAATTCACAGTCCATGTGGAATGCAGATGCAGCAGAAACATCCACTGTCGTGTTGATGGCAATGCATTCCAATTCTGCTGGCGCTGGTGCAGGGGAGGGTATTTTTGGTCCTCAGGAAGCACAATGGCATGACACCACATGTTGCAAGAACAGGTTTCTCTCCTGATTTCAGATGTAAGTGTGGGGTTAAGTGAAAAAAGAAATCTCAGGCTGAAGGAGTCCAGGAGCGAGTGGTGAAAGGAGACTGATGGAATTACAATAGCACATGGAGATAGAATTAGAAGACCGAATTTCAATTTCAGTTACACCTTTTCAGCCACTCAGGAGTCAATCAGCCATTTTTCATAAACTAGGTCTCTGTATGTATTGATTTGTTATTGTTGCAAAGCGTTTTGCGCTGGGCTCAAAACCTTTTAACAGTCTGTCTTCTGTGGGGTTTGGAACAGAGCATCTCCCAGTCCCAAAAGCCGCTCTTGCAGCAGAGTATTGTCAGGGATGATAACTCTCCACTGGTCTTTTCATCGCTAGAAGGCAGGACCATTGCACTCTCCGCTGCAATTACATGCCCCACATAGGAGAGGTTATGTTCTTAAGGAAAGAGCCCAGCTCCTAGAAAGCACTTTTGGAGGACTGTGAAATTATGTTCAGTTTTTGGAATCTGCCGGATTTCATAAAGCATTCACTGGATGTTTTGCCTCCCAGCCATTCCAGCTCCTTTTTTTTTTTTTTCGCAAAGGCAATGCAATTTACAATCTGTAAGGGAGACTTTCAGGGCTGCATTGCACCCGTCTGTCAATCACAGATCAGATCTCCCTGAAATACTTAACATTTGGGTGCCAAAAGCCAGAGATTTCTGAAATCACTACTCCATTCTGACAACCGAGTACCCCAGATTTGCAGTAAGTGGGGAGGCAATCAGATATTTTTATTATAGTATTTGAATTGTTTGATGAATTTAAAATGACAGGGACAAGTAAGTTTAGCTGTGAAATGTCTGTGCTGACAGGCCTGCAAAGGAAAGACATGATGAATACATGGAACTAGAGGATAACTTTTCTAAGCCCAGATTTGTCAACAACAAACCAGAAGGCAGAAACAATGTGAAAATGTCATTTCCCAGTGGAACCAGTACCTAATTGACACTTGTAGTCTGCAATGCCTATTTCTCATTTAACAGCTTTCACAGTAGAGGTACTTAAACTTTACTCCACGTTTTCTTGTTTAGTCTCAATTTCTTACTTTGACACACAGCAGAATCCTAAGGGGAAATGAAACTACAACCTAGTTGCTTGTAAGGTGATGAAACCTTTCTGGGAGAATCAATCCAGAAGAGAACTTGATATGATAGACTGCAGCTGGCTCTATGCAAGGTTTACAAAACACTGTCTTAAAACATACTGTTTTTTTTTCCAGGGGAAAAAAAAAAGCTCCAAGTAGAGCATCCAGTTCATTTCCAAACAGTAATTTTCAAATCTGGCCGAGCAGATCCTCGCATGGTTTCAAAGACATTACTGTTTCCCTCTCTCCTCATTCATTCACCATTTTAAAAACTGCAGATGTTAGATGAGCTTTTTTCTTTCAGCGTACGGGACCGTTTAGTCGACTGAGTCTGTCCCTACAGGTTGAGCGTCTTATTTGAGGTGAAGGGCTCAGCAGACTAAACTGCCCCTGTTGAGAGGGTTTGTGTCAAAGGCTAAAGATCCCAGGGCACGTGTCCCCGTCCTGCTGGTGGGTGACGCTGGCCAGCGAGCGTCCCTCAGCCCTGCACCTAAGGATAAGGGTAGCCTCTGTTAAAACAGTCACTTAAGAGATCGGGTGCACAGATGTGAGCCTAGAAAGAAGAGATAGCAAATTACACTTTCACTATATTTTCTGTGAGTGCTTTAAACACGCAAATACTGAAGATGAGGATAGTGATGCTTTTTGAAAGAAAGGAAGGAGAGGTTTTTACTTGGCTTTAAAGAAGGTGGTTAAGGGAAGTAGTTTCTGGATGATGGAACAGGGGCAAGACTCCTCAAAGGCGGGTATATTCCTCTAGCTTTGATTTCTGGAAAGGATGAGATTTCAGATTTGTCCTCGGGATTCCCTGCTAGCTCAGAGAGATGCCTCCCTGCTCGGCTGGCTGCCTTTGGGCAGCTCCTAGTTTATTAGCTGGCATCTGTGGTTCAATTCTGAGATTATGGCAGTCAGGGGAAGAGCCTGGAGGCAACTGTTTGGGGACAATTACACGCAGACACCTGTCCTGATAGGGAACCGACTCTCTTTAGACCTAGGATGACATTGCTCAAGTCAGAGCAGATTCCTTCTGGAAGGGGACGTGTCAGGTAGTAATGATTTTTTCCTAGGCTATATAGGGGTTTTCTGGGATATCATACATATAGTTTTCCTTGGATGTGGCACGCGCATCCTAGGTAGCTGACTCAGGGCTCCCCTATACTGCTTGCTCAGTGAGAAGGTAGACACTGTGTCTGCTCGATAGTGTGAAACCCAAAGGTGTTTGCAAATCTGGACCTTTGATTTCCAAGTCCAGATCCAGGAAACAAGTGAGTGCATGATTTAATGTATGAATCAGGTCCTCAGAGACCATTCTTGAATGATGAATACAATTATTTTCCTTTCTTTATCCTGTTTCTCTTAGCTCTATGGACTGCAAATGCTCAGCACAGAGATGGCCAGTGCTGCAGTGTCCTGCACCTGGGGTGACCTGCAGAGATAATGGATTCTGTTGGATCTCAATAGCAGGTAAATTCAACCTTTCTACTGCAAGATCATTGGGCACCCTGAAATCCATAGGAGTTGTAAGCCCAACACCACTGTGTCCTTTGACCATCTGCACCCTGGCTTCAGATCACTGAAGAAACATTAAAAGTAATTTATCTTATTACAGTGTCCCCAGCTTACCTGTGTTGCTCAGGGAACAGTAGGGCATCTTAGAAGAGCTCCGATGCTAAGTTGAGGTGGCCTGACGGAAGCGTCTGCTCCTGCACTGCGATGGGGCATGGGGCCAGCGGGCAGAGTGAGGAGGCAGGCAGCGGGGCCACCGCGTGTCACGGAATGCGTAATGCACATCATGGGTTTCTGGCACTCGTCAGTGATCGTTAGAGCGGGAGGTGCAGGGTACCGATTTGCCCTGTTTTACATAGTACCACCAAATAACGAATCAAACCCAGTCTCTTTAATATGTGCTGATCAGCTGGTAGTTCCTGTATTGATTTCTTCAAATGTGAGTGAAATGGAATATGGTCTTGGTCAAAACTCAGAGTGTTTATTTCATGTGGATGGAAATAGCGGTGACTCCCTGTTCTGCTGTATTGCGGAGCTGGTTGCAGGATTCAGTGTGCTGGGTACCCACAGCTGATCCCTGTCTGTACCCAGAAGTACGCGCCCCAGCAGGAAGCTGCTCTGGGAAAGCGGTGGGTTTTTTTCCTTTTTTAAAGCCACATATGCTATTGCTGCATGAAAGGCACAAAGCAGCGATGATATTGCAAAGCACGGGGAACTATGCAGCAGTGGTAAGAAAAGGAAAGATGAAGGAATGTGGCACTTTGAACTCCCATGTTAGAAAAAAATCTGTTTTTTTTTTTAATGAGAGCATCCAAAATGCCTTCCACCTTGCTGAGCAAACCTGTTCCTGAAAATATGGGCAACTTTACCTTTCTTCACCTAAGCACTCTAGGGTTTCAAATGATTGGTGTTTTATTATCGTTTCTCCTCTTTTCTCCTTTTTTCCTTCATCGTACTACTTTCTCCCTCTGGTTGAATGTGCTATACAGGGTTATCTAGCTTTTATTCTGCCATTCAGTACTCTGCTGGCTCGTATGTTGATTTGTTTGTCATCATGCTATTCATGTGTTTCATGTGGGCCGTTTCTCCGTGCCCTTCAACTCCTGTTTTCTCAAAGAAACAAGGCAGTAAAGTCAATGCTATTTTTTTTCCTGCTTACTGATTCAAAGAGTGAGGATTCATTTGGTTACCTAAAATACAAAATTACTTGCAGGTCTTTAGATGTAACTGTGGTTCTTAAGTCGACATGTCATAGAAGACTTTAAAGAGGGTTTTTTCCTAACAATATACAGATATAGGTAGTGCCATTAGTTTGCTTAGATGAAAATCAGATCAAGCTAGGAAAAAATCCCCAAACTCATCTTCCACACTGAAGTAATTTTGTATGCAATAACTTTGTTGTTTCTGTCTATCAGAATATCTTTAATCTCTTTATTCCTTTCACTGAAAGACATCTTCATTTGTTTGAAGGTCTTTGATCACCACATTCAAACTGGATGGCAGTGACAGCTCATGTGCAGACTACTCTTGTCATACCCTTGTGAGCTTTCTTTGAGGCTCACCTAATTTAAGGAGCTGGTGAGCAGAAGAGTTTTGGGCTGCCTCCTGCGCCACATTTGCCTGTAAACTGCCAGAGCTTGTGTTGTGTGCATTCCTGGAAGCTAGAAGGCGCCAATGGACAGGCTACACGTAGGGTGAGGGGGTTTTGGCCCAACCTAAATCCACTCAACTACCAAAAGGAGAAGTCTCACCTTTTTCTGTTGGCTTCTGGCCCATGTTTCAAATTCTCCCAGCTGTCAGTGCCTGCCCTCACACATCTGGCTGAAAGATAATCTGTTTCTTTGAGGTAGCTTAATCCAGAGTTTAGATTACATTATCTGACCTAAATTTTCACATTGATTTCAATATTCCCTTGTAAGGACGGAGCTAAAATGCTGAAGTGACACGTGGAGCAGAGGCAGACTTGTGTTTCAGTAAAGCCTCAGTCCTAGAAAAGTTAAGGGATGTGTACAACCACCCCTGGCTTTGGTAGGACTCACAAGATTTAGGCAGAAGGGCATAACGTGTAGAATCAGTGCCTAAAATTTCACTCAGGGTTTGTCAGAGTGTTTAGCTCAGTTGCCTCGTATTCCACAAATTTTCAAAAATACCAGTGTTTCTTTCTGCTTTGGTAAGAGAAAAAAAGATCTGCACCCCCACCTTGTATGTGGGAACATCCCCAATTCTTTTAAAATCGTCGCTACGTTTAGGAAGACTCCCTGTACTGCAGGGAGTCCCAGCAGCAAGCAGACCTTTTAGAAAATGTATTTTCTGTATATTTGAAAGGAGCATACAAGTAATTTACTTTCCTTTTATCAGGTCCTGTTTTGTTTTGTTTTGTTTCCCCTGTAAAGTTAGAGCATGTTTTGATCCCTACATCTTGCAGTTAGTTATTTCTCTTCACAGCTCCCTTTTTTCTCGTTTCCCCTTTTCCCCCTTTCACATAGGGACTCTTGATTTTACATGAAATCTGATCTGTAGGTGGCCACAATTGAAGCTGTTAAGAATTTATTTTATAAACACGAAGATCCCCCCTGCTGCGAAGACAATCTGTTAAAATAATATGCACAACTGAACATGACCTAGTCTCCTTTTAGACAGTCAAAGTTTCTAAGAGGGAGGGAAACTGGCCTCCCCTACTCTGAAACAAGGGAATGTTCCAAGGTTAGCGTCTCTCTGTAGGGTGAAACATCTTACCTTTATCTGAAACACAGTCAATTTCAGGAGGAATTCCTTTATTGTGACAACCGTTGAGGGAAAGGGCTGGAGGCTAAATCTGAGTCCTGTATCTTGTGTATTTTGGACCTAAAAGCTCAGTGGATTCTCTTGAGGGAACTTATCTGTGTGTGAGTAACAGGTGAGCAATTAAAAAATGAAATGATTGGCTTACATTTGGTTTGCCTGAGACTGTAAAAAGGGAGTAGCCTTCTTGCAAGCAAATGTGATGTCTTAAATTGCCACACAGCTTTTAGAAATATTTCCCTATATTTGCTTTAAAAAAGATACAGGATGGCTGTTGCAGAAGTCATTGGAAAAAGTAAAGAAATAATACTGAAATTTGAAACACTCCTTCTCCCAGTCTTCAATACAGATATAACCGGAAACGGACTGTGATTTGTTGATGGAAATAAATACTGCATTTCCAAACTAGAGAAATATTTAATGCATTTTTTTTATTCTGGCATAAGGCATAGGGGTGGTCTTCCACAAAATCACTGTTCCCTTTCCCAGTGTCTTTCCTGATCAGCAGCTGAAGATGTGTCTTTAGGGATGAAGAGGTTGGCTCAAGCCTCACAATGTATGTCACCACTCATGGCAGCACCATGCCCTCACCAAGCCCCCAAGGGCAGGTACCTTGCCCTGGCCATAGTCATAATAGTGGGGCCCTAAGGGCTCTTTGGAGCTGTGCCCAGCCGTGGTACAGGGGCAGCAGTGGAGTGAGGAGAGTTTGCTCACCAGGGGGAGTCGCTAGTGAACACTAAGTGGAGCTGACACGCGTACTTGGAGACAGGCAGGGAGGGTGCTCTGGCTGGAGGGTGCACACACACCGTTCATCACCTCTGGCTTTTGATGTCCACAGTGTAAAAGTCCACCTCTGAGTTACATGCCAAAGAGGCCATTGTAGTCACAGAATCACAGGATGGTAGGGGTTGGAAGGGACCTCTGGAGATCATCTAGTCCAACCCCCTGCTAGAGCAGGGTCACCTAGAGCAGGCTGCACAATGGGGATCTATTAGTTGTAAATGCTGGAATCTAGAGAGAGATTCATCTGGGCACGTGCCGTACGTGGTGAGCTGTTCTCCAGAGTTGGGTATCACACGGGTCGGTGTAAGGTTGCTGAAAGCTGGCCTGCTGCTGAGACCCACTGTTTCTGCAGGGAGTACCAGTGCTTTTGCCGCCCCGAGCACTGCTCAGTAAAAGTACCTTTGTCTCCTGTGTAGGAGGTCAGGGATGCTTCTCACAGGTAACCCCCCACTACAGTCATGTGCAACACGCAGGTCATAACACACGCTGAAACATTAGGAGAGCAATTGATATCTGACACATCCAAGGCCTGTAACACGTTCTTCCTGCAACCACAGATTCAGACCCTGCTCATGTTAACTTTAGAAGCCTAAAGTAAACTTAGGAAATTTTCTGTTCTTTATGGATATGTCCATAATACCCAGGGGACGAATGTGATTTGGTTGTACTTTATTCCCACTTCCCATGGGCATAAGTAAAAAGCTAAAACTGACATTCTTCCTGCACTGCTTACATTTTTTACATATATATGTCATAACAAGATGAAAAGACAATTCTGAATTTAGTGCCTGTTTGTGTCTAGCGTTTATTAAACACAAGGCACTTTGAAGATGGAAACGTACTTACCATGTTTGTAAGGACAAGTAGTATTTGTATTTAAGGACAAAGCAACTGCTGAAATTTCCTGGCCTAAATTCATCCTTGTATTGCAGTGAGGTGCGGTGACTTACAGCCAAGGCAGCGTCAGCTAGGCCAAGGCTGATCAGTCTGCCGCTCTGTCTTTCTCTACAAAGTCTGAATGTTGATGGATTTATCATGTTATCTGTTGTAATTTTTTACTGGATTGTTGTGATAGGAAAATATTTTTCTCCTTACATATAATCATTTTGACTGGAGCAAAAAGTGGCTCGTTTAATTGTTGAAACAACAGACCAACCAAGCAAATCCCTACCCCAAATATGCCGTGAAGGCATGTTTACATCCTGTTTTTTACATCATGTTTTTTCAGACCTCCTGAGTTAAATAATGCTGCTGGAAAAATGGAGCCAAGAGCGTTCACATTGTGTATATAAACCAGTGATTTGCATGTGATTTGCCAGGTTCTAATTTACTAATTAGCAAATGCTATTTAAGTGTGTCTAAACCACAACTTTAAATTAGTATGCGTGGTAAAATAAACAAGCTAATTGAAAACAGGCAAATTAAAGTTCATATGAAAACATATCTATTGATAAAAAGCTGTTCTTTCAGTCATATAGTCCCTTACAATTTGTCCAAATACAGTGCCATTTCTTGAAGGGGGTCCTGATGCTGCTGCTAGTGCCAGTGCTCAAATTCCTTCCTGGATTGGGGTTTTCTGGACCTTAGTATTGATACAAAATGCACCAGGACAGTTGTGTAATAGAGTCTTAGTATCTAGGCTATAACGAACTAGCCTTTGCCTTTAAAGTATGCTCGGAAACACTTTCAGTCATTTTCATATATTGAATGCTTAGAGAATACTAATAACATGCTTATGTTTTGGTTACTCATATTATTAAATGAAGTGTTCAAGTTAATTAGCAAAATGTCATGAATTTTCTACTTTATATCATTGGGGAAAAGCATCGAGTGTCAAAGAATGTATCAGCCTTTATTGTCATGCCCAAATGTGGTTACAGAGATACTGAGATGCACCTTAGAATTCTGATTTTGCTTTCTCAGTTCAGAATATTTCTCTTTTATTCCAGGTTTTCAACACTAACTGTAAGCATGCCGTTCTGCTTTGTATATTACATTTTGCAAACTATTGTTACAGGAGTACTGCAAATATAAGACCATAATTTAAAGAGTCTTTTTGGTCAAATGTCAAAGACACAACCCGAAACTGTCTTACAAAAATAATGAACAAAATAGGACAGTTCGGTTTGGTATGAAATCTCAGTTAACATTCAGAGAAACGTTGTTAGGCAAGATTTGACAAAATATTTATATTTTCAGAAACATTGAAGCCCTGTAATCATCCAGTTCAGGGGAAATTACAGCCCCTCAGTATATGTAATAGCAGTTCTTTTCGTTGGGAGCTGATACTGCTAGCAAAATAACTGATGGAGGTGCTGCGCCAATGAAAAGAGATTGGCAGCTGACGTTGTGTCTCAGCCAAACCCAGGAAAACATATGCCTACGTTCTTCAGGAAGCAGAGGAAGCTCCCAGTAACCACCTTCCCTGCTTGCTCTCAGAGTTCACAGTTTGTGTTGTTCACCCTTGCGAGAGAGCAAAGAACGAAAAGAAACTTCTAGTAGCACCAAGAAGAAACAGTCATTAAGGTTTTCTTTCCTCAGAGTTGTGGCAAAGAAGAAGTTGAGGGCGAGAACTGCCCGAGGCTGTGGCTCGTGTTTTTCCTCTGCAGTGAGGTGGTAGGGTTTGCCATGGCAGTTTGAACGCTTCCCAGGTTAAATGTGGGATGCCGTATCTCTGGGACGGGGGGACCAAGCTAGCGTTGGTGAACAGAAATAGAGGGATTTAAGTTTGACTGGTAGCTTCAATACCCATGACATTCACGTTTACCTCATGACACCGTACATAGCACTTCTTGGGGAAGGGGAGAGGCTTTCTTTGCGTCTGGAGGGTTTTGTTGATCTCACTCACCTCTGCCCCCTCTGAGACAGTGATGCTACCTGGGCCCTGCTGTAGAGGACCCAGGGAGACGATCCAGCTGAACATTAATATTTTGTTGTCATGTTGCAGGATTTGTTTTCAGCTAGCATGTGACAACTGCTGCAAGCACCAGGATCTGGGAGATGGGGCAGAACTTCTCCTTAAACACAGCTTTGGGTTTAAACCATCATCTGGTTTTATTGACAGAACGTGTCATCAAACATATTCCAACTTTACAGTGTACAAATTACTCATCTTCCACAGTTCTGCTGCAAAAAGGGAGCTTTGCTCTTTTGTCGTGTTTCTTGCAAGGAAAAGCTTAAGAACTTGTGCTTAAAAATTCTTCCTGGTTTTAAATCATAAGGCCAAATGCATTTGTCACAGGTTTGTTTGAGTCCCTGTAGCAGCAGAAGAGCCAAAAGCAAGAATATCTAAAGCGGTCTCTCTTGAGCACCAGACCCATTTCCTCTTTGCAAGTCCTGAGTTCTAAACCTGCAAAATTGAAAAGCTTTATGGAATTGATGCATGGGGAAACTTTGTTCTTGCCAGAATTTTTTTTTTTTTCAAAATTGAGTGTTTTCATCTTAGGGAAAGTAGGAAAACTTAGTCGTTTTCATAGCAAAACTAGTGTTTTTTTCCTACCCATGGACACTGCATTTTAGTCCCAGAGAAAGTATGAAGCAAGACTTAAAATATTTGGTTAATGTTGGAAGTTATTTATGAATGATTGGACCCCTGTATTTGTTCATAATTGTTTGGAATATCTGGATCCCAACTAGTCTGATTTAGAAATTTTTTTTCTCTCAGAGCCTTGGTACTTCTGTGCCAAATTGCAATTATTTTTTTTCAGTGTAGGCTTCACATGGCTTCCCTCAATTATTTCTACCTTCATAGTGGACTGAAAATCCCAAAGGACTGATACAGGCAAATAAGTGAGAGATTTTCACACCAGATCCCCACGTTTTATTGATTCTTGCATTACCTCAAGCAAAAAGTAATTGTACTAAGAACTTTTGCGAAGTTTGGGTGTTATTTCCATCCACTATTGCGTGTCCCCGGCGGTAAGTCAGAGTAGCTCTACAATTCCCCTTCTGCAAAAGTGAGCTACCATGAAGAGAGACGCCTATAATGAATTTCAATGAAAGAGTGGCAGGGCCTGTGCCCCTGAGACTGTACGAGAGAAACAAATGAAAAATTGGTTCTCAGGACGTACTAATGTTACTAAGTGAAAATTAAAAGCACCAAGGTCCTCGTATTGTGGGACCCCAGGAGAAGAAACTTATGGTGCTTCATACAATGTGATGCCAGAATGGATTCCCAAAATAAATCTATTCCTTCTTTTTCCCAGCTGTGTCTTTGAAGCTTCAGTTTGATTTTTGTAGCTTGCCCTCTAGCTTCACTCTTTTGTTTTCTTCTTTTTTGTTTTGCTTGTTTAGTTGCTACTGACTGTGGCCCTGATTAAAAGAGGAGATGCTCTTATACCTCTTGCAGGACCCCACCACGATCCTGTAATCCAGGCTGTGTGGCTGGTCATGACCCCCAGCGGAAGCCTGTTTTAGAACAGGCATTGAATGAAGCGTAGTGTCAAGACACCACCTTCGGAAATTAGCCAGAAGGTGAGTCATGAGGCCCAGTGCAAATGGTGTCAGGGGTTAGAAAAATACTTGCTGCCTGCAAAGTCCCAGAAAATATGTCTTTGAACTTCCCAGCTCTTCTGCTGACATCACGATTTCCACAGATGCAACAAAGGCACTTGAATATATTAATCTCATACACAATTTACATAAATAATTTTCTGTTGCATCAATGTCAGCAAGTGGTAGTATGACTAGGAACTCACCTTTAAGACTTCTTTAGGGTCTGGGGCCATCAGGTCTTGATTTGCAGAAGTATTTCTGATTCAGGCCACTATTGAACAAATTTCTAAACATGATTTTCTCTCCTGGGTTTTGTGGTCCTTAGAAGGATCACAGCCTGGGAAGTTAAATGGCCAGTCGTTTTTCTGTCACAGCCTTTTCCTGTCAACAAGATTAATCTTCCTGCAAGTGAACTTAGATGCCCTCAGAAGGTGGGAAAGCCTTTGGCACAACCTTGCACTGACTGTCTGGCAGAGCTCTGTTGACTTGTATGGAGGATGGTCTACTCTGTTCAGTGTTTAATCTCAAAACCTGTCAGATCTCTGATTCTTCTGAAGTGTACGTAAAAACAGTGGTGACTTGCGGATCTCTTAGCAACAGACCAGTTTAGGCTATAGGGAAGAAAGACTTGTGGACTTCAGTCCGGACTGCTGTGACTTACTTATCTGAAGGTCTGTCACACAATGTGCGTATTCCTGCTTTGAACCCATTCCACAGGTACTCTCCAGCAGCTTAGGAATACTTCAACACTCCTATCTTGCTTGTAGCCGTGCCCACTTTCACTTTGATTAGTCAAGTTCTTTCATTGAAAGATCAGTCTCGGTCTCTATCTTCTTGAGATGCCTCCAAGAAGTAATCTGGAGCTGCAAGAAGCCATGATGTTACTCATTAAATGGCACCATTCATTTTCTCTGTAATTGCTGCTAAAGTGACGATGGGTCACCTGCACAGTAGTAGTTCTGGGTAGAATATATCCATTTTCTTATTCTCATGTAGGAGCTAGAAAGAGAAATGGTAACTTGCTGAATATGTTTAACCCCCACAGGAACTGGATTCTGCAACTGGGAAGAGTTTCTTACCAGGTATTATTTAGTAAACATGCTGTAATGGCTCTTTCACAAGGAAGAGTATTTCTTGTGTAAGTAGCTTTCAGCACCAAATCCATCACCAGCTGGCGTACACTGTCATGAAAAGGAGTGGTATTTAGCACCAAAATCTCGTGAAGCACAGATATAAGGATAACATAAAGCAAACCAACAACCTTGATTCTTGTATATATTTCATTGCAGTGCCAGTATGATTCTTTACATCTATTACTCCCCCTCATTTACCTTCCTCCCAAGGACAATTATATCAGGGCTTTTATTAATTCAGAAGAAGTAGAAAGAAGTGTGCTCAAAGCTTTCTGTCCATAAACAGATATAAATTGTTCCTCATAGATCCAGGCTTAGTTTTGTCCTGGTCATGGAAAGGAGCCCAAGTACCTGTGTCATTCTCTCGTCCAAGTCAGGGGGTGTTACGTCTCTGGTGGATGGATGAGGATTTGAGCTCCTCCGCACCTACGTGATTTCTCAGTATAGAAACCTGAGTTGTCTTGTCTTATTCCAAAAAGTTGCTGCTGGAGTCAGTAGCAGGAGGGGGGCACATCTGGTAGGGTGCACAACAGCCCTCAAGGGGCTGGGAGGCAGGGGATAAGAGCTGGAGAGAATTACAGCCCCTGGAAACCTCTCCACCGGCAGAGGACATCACACTGTTGCCTGAGGAAGGATCCTGGGGAGGTATCTGTCTTGGGCATAGCTCCTCTCTGACCAAATACACTCGAGATTAGGTCTGAGTGTCGTACGTCCCATACCCTGGGTTAGCTCCTGCTGTATTTCTGAGGTGAGTCAGTAACAATGTGACAGCCCTTATCACTGAGAAACTGATGGAAGAACAAGAACCTTTCTTAGATGTAGTACTGGCCTGGAGCTTCTCAGGGCAACCTTTTCCCATTACCTGGGAAATGGGAGGATTTGGGGTGGGTTTTTCTGAACTTGTAACTTTTTGAAGACACCTTTTATTTTGGCCAGTTTGGGGGTTTTTCCACTTACGTTTCCGAAGAAATTTTACAGAAATCATCGTTTGGATGTTTTCTAAACCAAACATTTCTGGTTTTCAGATCTGAAGTTTCCCTTCGTTTTGAGATGCCAGCCAATTACAGTTAAAAAACAAAGACAAAGCTTGTCAAAAATAGGAAAGAAACACGCAAACATAAGGAGTCTAAAATGCTTTGATTGACCCAGAAACCTATTTTCTTATCTTTGTATATTGAGTTCAAACCTTTTTTGAGACATTCATGTTTCAGGATTGGACAACTTTTCAAAACTTTAACCTTTACGCAAGATGAAAAAGGTATTTTCCACCCAGGTTTAATTGCCCTAGTATTTTAAAACAGTCTGTGAATTGATTTGCTGTAGTTTGACAGGGAGAAAGCCTAGCTATGCAGGAGAGATGTGTTTCTTGCTGGTGAAAGCATATCTCTCAGCTTTTTAATGTGCCATTTGACCTAGTACCTGAGGAGGGGAGAACCTTTCCTTACGCTATTCAGAGGCACTGACAAAATCTGCACATTCCCTCACAGAGAAATGTTACTCAGAGAACTGTATAAACATCAGGTGTGGTTACTCATCTGTGCATGGATGGAGGAGAATATGATACAGCAGGAAATATAGAAATACTGCTTATGAGAACTGAATTTCAGAAGATAAAGGTGAAATTGTGAACTATGGGTTGAAATAAACAGCATCCCAGAATCTGCTTGGAATTTTTTTTCTGTTGTGCCTAGTGAAATGTTCAACTTCTATTAATCAGGTGTTTTTAATTGGCAAACTGTGATACAATGGTTAATAAATCTTGCAGCAGAGAAATAAGGACTAATGATTGAGCCATGTGGAATAAATTAGCTGTCAGAGGAGCTGCTCTTCTATCAGCAGGTTTCTGTAACATTATCACATCCTTATTATCTAGGTTACGCTTCTCACAGCTGCAAACACTACAAGATAGAATGATAAAGATCCCTCAGCTATGTTTCAGGCTTGGAAAACAGTGGTGCTGTTGCAAAGAGGCTTTTATTCTGCATGTTTACTGGACAAAATGTATTATATTTCACATTATTTTTTGCAGGCTAATACAGTTCATTTTTTTTCAGATAGCAGGGAAGTTATCAAAAGGAAATGGCGCTGACTCTGATGTAGACTGCATGAAACCTGGGGGTTCTTTTAATGGCATACATATTTTCAAGATATTTCTTGCTGTTCCTGTGATCTTATTTGAATAACCTTGCAAGATATTGGAGGGAAAGGTGATTTTGTTCTTCCATCTCCACCCCCTTTTCTTACGCACACAAACTATGAACTATGATATTGAAGCATTGGAAACTTTTTAGGTTACACAGAGGAGAGAAGAGAGTCCAGATTTCCTCTGTAAATAGAGGCCCTGGAAAGTAAGAGCAAAAGCAAGTTCATAATCGAAATCAACTCATTGTCTGTCTTTTTAGGAAGGAGCAACAGCCTGATCGGGCAGTGGGGAGTCTCACTGCTCTCCAGGAGAGTTCTGTATCAGCGTCGCTTACGTGATTAAACCTGTTTTACCAGAGATGTGTAGCTGGACACCAGGTGCCCACCAAAGCCACTCTATCACTCCCCTCCTCAGCTGGACAGCAGAGAGAAAATATAACAAAAGGCTCATGGGTCCAGGTAAGGACAGGGAGATCACTCAGCAATTACCGTCATGGGCAAAACAGACTCGACTTGGGGAAATTAGTTTAATTTATTACCAATCACATCAGAGTAGGGTAATGAGAAAATAAAACCAAATCTTAAAACACCTTTTCCCCCACCCCTCCCTTCTTCCTGGGCTCAGCTTCACTCCCGATTTCCCTACCTCCTCCCCCTGAGTGGCGCAGGGGGACGGGGAATGGAGGTTGGGGTCAGTTCATCACACGTTGTCTCTGCCGCTCCTTCCTCCTCAGGGGGAGGACTCCTCACACTCTTCCCCTGCTCCAGCGTGGGGTCCCTCCCACGGGAGACAGTCCTCCATGGACTTCTCCAATGTGAGTCCTTCCTATGGGCTGCAGTTCTTCACGAACTGCTCCAGTGTGGGTCCTTTCCACGGGGTGCAGTCCTTCAGGAACAGACTGCTCCAGCGTGGGTCCCCCGTGGGGGTTACAAGTCCTGCCAGCAAACCTGCTCCGGTGTGGGCTCCTCTCTCCATGGGTCCTGCCAGGAGCCTACTCCAGCACAGGCTTCCCACAGGGTCACAGCCTCCTTCAGGTGCATCCACCTGCTCTGGTGTGGGGTCCTCCACGGGCTGCAGGTGGAGATCTGCTCCACTGTGGACCTCCATGGGCTGCAGGGGGACAGCCTGCCTCACCATGGTCTTCACCATGGGCTGCAGGGGAATCTCTGCTGCAGCGACTGGAGCACCTCCTCCTCCCTCCTTCTTCACTGACCTTGGTGTCTGCAGAGTTGTTGCTATCACATCTCACTCCTCTCTCTGCTGCTGTCTCCACAGCAAGTTTTTTTCCCCCTTCTTAACTCTGTTACCCCAGAGGTGCTACCACCATCGCTGATGGGCTCAGCCTTGGCCAGTGGTGGGTCCGTCTTGGAGCCAGCTGGCATTGGCTCTATTGGAGATACGGGAAGCTTCTAGCGGCTTCTCACAGAAGCCACCCCTCTAGCCCCCCTGGCTACCAAAACCTTGCCACGCAAACCCAATACAAGAAACAACAAATCGATGTCTGTTCTCTTTCAGGAGCAATGAATCATATCTGCAGCTTGAAATGAAATGTAGTCCACTGCCCTTGACATTCTGGGTGAATGCAAAAGGTGCTCTAGCCGATGGCCACAAAAACCTACACAGTTTCCTGTTCTCCTTTCACAAGTTCTTTTGTCTGCTATTTGCTGTCGTAACTGTTTTTATATTTGAGCTATAAACTCCAGCTCACATTTTTCCTTTTTCTTTAACTCAGGACAGATGGATGATGTTTTACCAGGTATCCTGCCTGTGTTAGTTCCTCTGAGATCTTACTGAGGTTATGCTGCGAGTGATAAGGACCGAGTAGTCCTGAGCACCAGCTAACAGATCCATGGGAAGAGTGTCAAGACACAAAGGGATGTTTCTTCACTGTAAGTAATTTCTCTTCCTTTTTCACATTTCTTTACCTGCAATTGCCAATTGTTTTGCAGCATGTTTGGAAAAATTTTATACAAAATACAGCCCCAGCCCTGAAATCAGAAATATGTGGGTGACCTTTCTGTCTGTGTGAGGATCCTTTTTATTTCAGCGGCACTCTGCAATGGTGTTGAGGTCCTTTCTCGCACGTCAGACTGCCATAGGTCAAATAGTGAACTTGTGAACATGGCACATTTAGTCTTGTGTGGCTTAGATTCTTTTGGGAATGTTTCCAAACAAAATTCATAACAAGGAGTTGAGAAAAGTAGGCTATTCCACCCTGAAAACGCTAAGCTATTATTGCTACAAGGAGGGATTGCCAGCCTTGTTGAGGCTACCAAACAGGCACAAATGAGATTCACTGTTCTTGTGCCTCTTTTTCCTTTGTGCGGTGGGTCATGTGAAGCAGTGAAAAGATGTTCTCCCCTCTCTCTTGGGGAATTCTTGAGGAGGGGAACGAAGGGGTTTGCTGCAAAAAGAAAATTACAATCCAGAATTGTTTGGTTACTTTGACAGTAGAATGGTGGTGCTGGAGACACAGCCATGGGCTGATCTAGGCTGCAGCTTGACTTGATTTGCCTGAAAATCTGCCAGTGGAAAGACCAGTTCCCTAGCAGAGGTTTAAGGAAAGTGGGGAGAAAGGCTTCCGGAGAGCAGTATGACAAAATTTAAATGAAGAATAAATCCATGTGAAAGAAAGAATCTTCTCCTTTCTTTCCTCCACTTTCCAACTGTTCCTATGATGAGGGACACAACTGTTCTTCATACGGCTTTTATTCTTTCCCTCATTGCCTTCCTCTCTTCCTCCTTCACAGCTTTGTTCTCCAAAGGGCTTGTTGCTGCAGAATTACAAGGAGTTTCTATAAATCTCACACCTGCCGTTCATCTGGGCTCTGCTGGTCTCACAAACTGCTGTGGTTTAGATACCTTCTCAGAAGGTGTCCTGCATGGCTGGGTCAGCATTCTGGGGAACTGTACTTGCTTCCCCCGTTGCCGCCCTCCCCCTGCTGAACCCTGTAATTTGCACGCTGCGCTGGGACAGTGCTCGGCAGGCTCTGCACAGGAGAGGGACTCCAGGGAGAAGGCCTCTTATCTACACCCGGGAAATTAAATAGCACATCACCCCACTCATCTTGGCAGGCTTGGGAATCCTCGAGTGGATTTCCAAGGCTGTTGGGGCCCGGTGTTGTTGCATGCATGCCCGGTAAATGACTTGTGGTGCTTTGGGTACAATTTGTGCCATGGAATGAAGAATTAAAAAAACCCAAAAAACCACAAAACTTTTTAGAATCCCAGCTGCATCTTTCTTTGAATTTACTCTTGGAGGATGCCACATTTCCATCACATTATGGGTCATGTATCTTGGGTCTAAATACCCTCTGTTTTCTGAAAGGAAATTCAGCAGTGTTAAGCAGACTGCATTAGAGAATCAGCTGGTCTAAATCAGCCCAAACTCATTGATCAGACTGATGGCAAAGGCTTCTGACTAGTATATGTAATAGGAACTGTTCCTTTGAAACAAGCATTGCTTTGTCTTCTCTAAGTAGTGAAGTCCTGTCTGTCAGAAGGGAAGAAGGGTAAATCAGGCTGCAGTGAGATGTGTTGCGCAAGTGGCCAGTGAGCTGGGTCTCCCTAGCCTTAGATGGCAATGGATACCTCCTCCTCCTCCTCAGAGCTACCGGCCTAACAGCTGGTTGTTGCTGCCCAAACCGATGTTGTTAATATTAAGAGGTTTAGAGTAAAAAACATTTAACAGTAGATAGATAAATAGATAGGCAGGTAGATTTGATATTTGGCCAGGACTATAGTGACTGACACTGGGTTAGGGAAAAAGCTGATGTGTGGTTGCATCACCAGTTGTGAGGCGGCAGCAAGCTTTGGTGGGAAAGGGGAGAACACAGTGCCGAGTAGCTCCGGGCATCTTGAGAAATACTCAGAAGGGCACTCATACTCTGAGGTACCAACTGAACAGATCAAAAAGCCAAACCTCTTCTGTCTGTCACATCAAAAACCTACGTGTGAAACCTTAGTTTATTGAAAGGTTTCACTAAACAGCTTATCTCACAACACAGAGTACTTATTACCTACACACCTTTACTGGATGCTTGAGAGGTATAGATCTTCTGTTTGGGTCTGAGAAAGGAGTAGACTTGGAAATAATGCAAATACCTGTTTTCTTGTCACAGCATGAGATAATGTCATGCCAGAGAATAGATGGTACAAAGATAATAGGCAGGCTGTTCTTTACCTCATTCAGAAGTTACAAAGGCAGTTAAACTTTCTAGGGATTTTCTTGTAAAACCCAGAAAATGCCACTAATCTAATAATAACTCACATAAAGATAATGTGGAAAGAAGTCTCCTGCAAAACAAAGGTAAACTCAAAGCAGCACACAGGAGCGTATATTTGGATTGAATTTGGAGTAATTCAACACTGAAGATTAAAGGTCAGACTCTCTACTGGGAAAGTTAGATCTAAAGTGCAGTATTAAGTCCAGCAGACTCATTTGAAAAATGTAAATTCATTCAGCTTTTCAATAGCGGGGGCAGAGGGAAGAACTTATCAAAACATGAACACTGTTGTTGCAGATATCTAAAACTCACTCCACGTGTATAACATTCCTTTGGATAATGACTTACAACATTCAAAACAAGGCCATACGCAGCAACGGTGAAATTCATTACAAGGAGAGACGTGCTAGGAGACAGCAGTGTGAGTCTTTGTTTTGAAAGATACTTCTGCATCGTTCATAATGATCACACGTGAGAAGATTATTTAGAGCTGTTACCTTGTGCTGAGACTTGGCCTTTGTAACTGACCTGATGACTAGAAACTTTGAATCGAAGACAGTGAAATGTTGATATGCTCTGTACTCTTTAATGGGCTCCTCCGTAGAATGAGATTGTGAAGTAGCTGTGATTTGTATCGGAAAGGTTGTACCTTCCTAGTAACTTAAACAAATACCCTGGGACTTTTCAGCTGTCAAAAGATTCCAGCAAACATCGGTCAGTCAATCAATCAACAGTGCAAAATTCACCTCTAAAATACTTTGAATACTTGAGTGAATATGTACTGTCAGCTATTTCTGCTATTTGTATGTAATCATTCTTCCATTTCGTTTACTCCATTGTTCCTCGGAATTCCCTTTACCTTACTATGAAAGCTGGCAGTATGGAGTAGCTTTATTAATCATTTCACCCTGGCTTTCCCAGTAGCTTAATCAGATGTTTGCTAGAAAACAAGCACAGATTGAAAGCTCCCTAATATATATGGCACACTTACGTATCCCTGTCAGAAACACAAGACCTAGCAGGTAAAAGCAAAACCTGTGATTCTTTACGGAATGTAAGAGCTCTATCCTGTTGAAACTCCAGGTCATATTTTTGAGACCTTTTGTACAAAATTTTTTTCCTTATTTTCTCTTAGTTTTCTCCTTGTGCAGTGAAGGAATTCAAGTGCTCATTTGAGACCAAATGACTGGCAGTCTTCCCTTCTCTTCCCTTGCTTATGCCAACCTCCTAGTAGGCCATCAAGTGCCTTGACTGTTACATAGTACAAGGGATACAAACAGGCAGGAGAAAAATTACTTCTCATAAATCCCCTGATTTCTGCAACTAGAACGTAAGGGTACAATTTTGAAGGCTACAGGGGGCAGAACAGGAACAGAAAACCCAGTAAACATGAAGAACATCTGTTTGGACAGCTTATACTAAACAGCTGCAGAATACGTGCGACCTGTGAGAAAAGCTGGAGCAGAGGATCAGAGCTGGAAAAGCTCTCTCCGGTGCTGGAAGCACTGTCAAATAACTGTGTGCAAAATAAGCTATACTGATCTCTGATAACAGAGGTGTATAAAGAATGATCCTCATAGGCACACATGTCTGTATATTTCTCTCAAATACTTGCACATAGATATGACTCTATACTTACAGGATGTCATTTAGCTATTCTCAGGTTCAGCCATATTCAGACATTATCTACAGAGACGTGAAAATAACCATAACAATCCTAAACGTGCACATTTACACAAAAATTCTCTTACACGCAGGCATATGGAAAGTCGTGTTTCCAGGAATTCACATACAGTAAAATACAGTATTGACATATGCTGCCTGTCTTGAATAAATGAGTTGTTCCAAACTCATCTTTTATAAAGGTTAATTACAAAACCCTTTTGAACATCTCAGATTCTATTTCCAAGACTCTGTGTTCTTGGATCTGGAACTTGGCAGGTGACATTTATGAGTTTTTGACTTGTGTTATATAAATGACAGACTTCAGTGGTGCAAACATGCAGAAATGTTTTTAATATGTGAATAGGGAAGTCATGTCTGGGACATGCACTGGTTTTCATGTGGCTTCAAGAAACTTCAAATTGTTGTTCATATAATTGCTAGGGAAGGCTGCAGGCTCTCCAGGGTATGGCAGCCACCATTTTACCGACCGGTTGGTTCCAGTTGTTCTCAGTTCTCTGCTAGAGTTTTGTGACAGAGCCAAAATATATGAGCAGGGGGAAAAAAAGAAAAAGTGATAAAAAAAAGAAACTGATATTGGAAGTAGCGATTAAAAAAAAAAAAATCATAGGAATCTTCACGCTCATCTCCACACTGGTTATGCATAATTTCTGAAAAAATTAAATGAAAGCACAGGAGAAACACAAAAATAACCCCTGTCCAAAATTATGTTTGTTTGCTGTTATGCATGTTTCATCATGTGTTTCAGCTTGCTCCTTTGTCATGCTGAAGAAGAAATGAAGCAGAGTGACCAGGACAGATGGGATAGGGACTCAAAGACACATTGTATATGAGGGATGAGTCAGGTATTTTGCATTGTTGTTATGGCAAGAAGGTTGTCTTAAGCTTAGAGGGTCTTGGCACAGAGATGAGTGTAGTAGCAAAAGCTGGAAAAATTCTTCAGTTATTTCAAAGTTTTTCTTACAGTTAGTTACTGCTAGGAACTGAATGGCAGTTGGGTTTGGTTGTTCATGTAGCACTCGTGGTTTGGGCAGGAACTTCCCTTGTACAGCTTTCCTATTTCTAAAGCACAATAATCCCAGTGCGCAATGTCCTCAACTTTTCTAATGGTGAACACACTTATGTGGGCACAGACACTCATGTACACACAGTTGGCCAATGCATCTGATTTCTTGACACCTCTAGCTGTTTAAATTCTGAGCCTGCACACAACTCTTCAAAGGCAGCTTGGTTGCACAATGGAGATGAAGCATTTCTATGTGCTAAGACTGTTAGTCATGCCAGATTGCATTGTGGTTTTGAGATCTTTATAAAAATTAGTTTACAGTTTGAATAAGAGTCCCAGAAAAGGAAAGCATCATGCAGTTTTATTGTCTGTTTCCTAAATGCCAGGTTAGATTTAAATTCTATGTAAAAAGTGGCCATGTGATTTCTTTTGCCTCTGGTTTGCTCTAGAAAATGCATATGACCAATTCTGCAATCTGTTCTAATGGTCCAGTATTGATCTAGAAATCAGCATTCACAAACCAAAGACAGTCAGGCACAACCTTTACGGTCTGCTAACAATGCAGCCCCTCAAAGGGCAGGAATGAGTGTTACCGAAGCAGAGCGTGAAAATGTCATCTGCCGTTTCTACAGCATCCTGTGGCCCTGGCTTCAGGATCCACCTATGAATCAAGCATTCACCTTCCAGATGTTCAGTCTCAATTGGCTGCTAGGGACATTGCCTTTAAGCAATTAGTTAAGAAGTTTGGAGAATCAAGGTTTAATGTGTTCCCGGAAGCTTGCATGCTGTCCTGCAGGATATTTGTGCAATATGGCTATGCAAAGGGAACAGGTAAATAAGTACCTCTGTCTCTTTTGCGTTTTCTTTTTGGAAGATAGTTTCTTCCTATTGGATTTCTCGATACCTTTCTGTTCTTTCCCTTTTGGAAGGGCAGCATTATGTAATCTGCCTCAGCCTCAGTTACCTTTGATTCTGAAATGTAACATTTTCAAAGCAAAAAATAAAAGATCTTTCTTACCTTTCTCAACTTATGCTCAAATATGAGTTAAAGATTAGAAATAAACTCTGAACTTTATCTGTGCATGTTTACAAGCTTCTGCCAGTGAGACAACCTTTTGAAAGTGGGTGAACAGGAGCTGTAAGAACATTCACAGGACTTACAACATTAAAATACATATCCTTATTTCTCTGTTCTGCATCAAAGTTAAGAACTTGTATCTAGACTTGGTCATGTTTATTCATCACTGGTACTGACCTCTGTGCCAAGTTGATTTGACAGGTGTCCAGAAAGTTTAAAAACTCCCATAACTGCCCTTTGCTTCATGCACACATCATGTTGCATCTGCTTAAATTGTAGGGATTTATGTTTAGCCACGGCTGTAGTAGTGTAATTGTTAAAAAGAGCTGATTCTAATTACAACGGCACAGCAGCAGAATAAAACCTCAGACTGTGCTAAATCCATACTTGCCAGTCTGACCTCAGCAAGGCAGTCCTTGGTTGCTTCTCTTGAGCTATTTTTTAGCATTCATTCCCTCCCAGTCCCTGTCCCACTTATGTTTCTGTCCTCCTCTCTGTGTTTATTCAGTTCTTTGCTTCTCCTCCCTCTATCCCACTTTTGTCCAGACGATTGAAGAATAAATTTTTTAATGCACTAAACTCATGTTTGACACTCACTTTACAGGTTTATGTCTCTCTTTTAATGCAATCCTTACAACTTTTCCTAGTTCCTTTGTTCTTATCTTTCCACTTAAACTCTCTCCTGTATCACCTCCCTTAGTTCCTCTTCTCAAATATCTCTTGAAGTCTTTTGACTTCTTGGCGTAGCAAATCAACATGTCTCCCTTTTCTGATCTGAGGCCTGCACCCAAAAAGACTTCTTTAGCTTGTGCTGTTGAGCCTGGAAAGTCCGTTCAGAGATGGGTGCAGAGATGAAACGGTGTAATTTATTTGTTTATCTGTAATGGATTTACAGGGGCCTTTACAGAGGAATCCGGATCATTTTGTTTTGCAGATGCGTTGCCAGTGAGGGAACAGCTCCAGCCATACAGAGAGGACCTTCTTAGTCCCTGAGTCTGGGTTAAGGCGATTGCAAGCACACCTCATCCAGAACTGTCACACCTTTCTTAGCTTTAATTTTCCTTCCAGTAGTAGGTAGTAATCAATATCCTTCCACTGCATATGGTGTTCTTCTGAAGTTTAAATGCTAATGGTGCCATTTGGCAAGGTGAGCTGCATTAGATTATACAATATAACTGTAAATTGGAAACTGTTTAATCTTTCAAATTTGTTTTATGCCATTAGATATCTCATGATTCGTTTATCATTCTAATTGGATTTTAACATTTACTTTGTGTTTCAAAACTTAAAATTGTGAAGAATTGTGTAACAAAGAGGCTTTAGCAACAGGCAGCCCCCCAAGCTGTGTTTAATTTATAACAGATCAGTAAATGAGGCAGGTGAAAAGTCATGAAAATACTAAGTAACAAAGTGATGCTGCCTTAGAAATCCGATGATTAATTGCAATGATAATAAGCCGAGTGATTAAGTTGATTTATTTTAATCCTACTGCAGCATTGGAATAGCTCAGTTGAACAGGATACTAAGGATCACTTTTACTCTTGCTCTTCCACCCTTTACCTAGGTCTTCCATCTACTCTTGGCTTACTTGACCTTCCACAGGATTACCTGGTGAGTTAATTGAAAACTCTTTCTGCTAGAAATAAAACAGAACAATAAATAGCTGATTCTCCTTCTTAACAGCAGAAGGCTTGTAAGTCCATGTGAGAAGGGTCTTCTCATCCCTTCTTCAGAAAGAGAAGTCTGGATGATCATCTTAACATATGGCAAAGTTCTGTAGAGAATCCCAGGCTCTCCATGGGCAGAGTTTAAAGTAGGAGCCTGAGCTGGTTCCCAGCCATGGGCGGTATCTTCATGTACCCTGGCAGACTTCAGACTTCACAGTCATTATGTCTCTTTTTTAATGCAATTGTTACAATTCCATAATAATCATTAAAACTCAAAGTGAATTTTATTCTTTGTGTTGAGACATTAAAACACAAATCATATACATCACAGTAGCATTTCATGCTATGTTTTGAAAAGAGATAATTGAATCGTAAACGACATCTCAGCCAGCTAGGAAATGGGCACGTTTTTCACTAGTGCCCTGCTGTAATAGCATACTTTAGGGTAGTAAATGGGTGTGGATTGAGTTTGTTTCCACAGCCCAGGATGTTGTGCCAGTGACCTCAAGAGCATCCGTTCATTCTCTCCCATTCTTTTATTCTGAAGATTAGAAGTAAGATCTTAGATACCAATCTTCTGCTACAGTTCTCTAACTTTTGAAAGTAGAGCAGTGAAAAGAGCAAGAGACATAGCACTTGGTTGGGAAAAAAAAATAAATCATGTTTAGCATCATCTCTAACTGGGATTTGTTGGTGTATATCTGAGATGTAGACTACTCCTGCAGTATTTCATTCCTTTCTTTGCTCTGTGACTCAGCTATCTTTTGGAAAGACTGAGAATAATGTTTGCCTCCGTCAGAAAAGAGCTGGAGGAACTCAGCGTAGACAGTTGTAAAGAAAGCTATCACTGAGATAGGCAGAGTGTGCAAGTAAGTCCTTTGTCCATTGTTTGATCCTTTTCATTTCTCTTCTCTGTCCAGCACGCCCATCTTTGTGTGAAAACCCTTTCAGTGAAGAATCCAGAAAATGTGTGTTCAGTGAAGTCAGAGGCCGGTACATCAATTTGCAAACATAAAAAAAAAATCTCCCCTTAATATCCATGACTTATTTTTACAACAAAGAATATGTAGCACTTCAAGCTTCAATACATAAAAACTTACACAGGTGCTGTATATTTTTAGACCAGATGGGCTTTTTAGACAAGAGACAAGAACATATTGGATAGAGCAAAACAAATCTGCATTTTTTTAAGGTTCTTTTTTTTGCAGTGTGTTAGTTCTCGTGAATAGATCAACAAGAGTTGTGCTTCTCTCTCTAAAACAAGTGTAAGACAGACAGCAGATGTGCTAACATCCCCACATTGCTCTGCCAAACCAGTCCACACCAAGCCATACGGATGGATTAATACTTCCGAGGTACCAGCTTTCAGAGGTATTCAGGCCTTTTCCTGTCAGGTATAACATGACAGAAGAGCAACTGTTTATGGTGGTGATTTGAATAATTCCAGTATTTGTTCTCCAGAAGCTGAAATGCGACTGTCAAGCAGCTATTAGTTAGCGGTAGCTCCTTGCCTGGGCTAGTCCTAAATCACTAACTTCGAAGTGCAGTGTACTCTGCAGTAGGTGATTGGAAGGAGCTGAGTTATTTAAAAACAGAAGTCCTGGGTTACATTATTTACAATTCGTATTATAATAATTTACAGGTGAAGGATCATGATTGTGCAAGGTACTGTACACACAGTATGAGAAATCACAGTCATTTTCCATTTTGGAAGATGGGTTTCTGAGTGGATCACTCATTCCCAGGAACTCGGGAGTTCTCAGGAATCCTAAAATGTTCCCCTGCGTTCACAATGTTCTCACCCTTATTCCCAGATTAAAAAGAGTTTATTATAGGAAGGAGCAATTTCTTTTTTTTCCAGGAGGACGTAAAGTCTGCTTTCCCTCTTACTGTGGGTCCCTGATCAGCCAGCCAGTCTGTTAGAGGTGTGTGTGATGAGGGATTTTTCCAAGAAAAATGTAAACACAAACCAGGCCAGATCATTTTTTATCTTCATTTGCCTTACAAATTCTCAGCTTCTCATCAGAGAATGTGAAGATCTTAATCTAAAAAGAATTTAATTGAACAGATTTTTATGAACATTCAATACATACCATAAGAAAGACCAATTTCTTGAAATGTTTTATTTTGTCAGAAACTCATTTTTTCGTGACAAATGGATTTCAGGGGAAATTGTCCAGAAGGCGCTGCTCATTGGTCTGTGTGACTGAATGAAAAGCCTGAACCAAGAGAAATAGAGACCCAAAAGATTTTGTCAAAGAAGTTAATGTCCAATGGCAGCTGGCAAGGGATGTAGCTAAGTCAGATATAGGAAGAAAACTTTGGAGTCCCTAAATCTATGCTTTTTCCAAAGGAAGCTTACACAGGCACTTACTGCTCTACAATATTCATGTCTGGTTTTAGGCATTGCTGGACTCCAGTACATCTCTACAGCTTGCTTTAACATCTCACTTCTAATTTCAACTGGAGTAGCAACATTTAGGAACTTAACTTTAACTTCTAAAAAGCATAAATCATAGTCAGGAGTTAAGCTGGGTAATTCTTGACCTGTTGAGGCAATTCATTTAAACTGTTTAAAAAAAACCCCCAACCTTCTGCAAATTCTTTTGACCGATCTTTGGCTCCTAAGTGAAGACAGATATCCTTTGAAATTACGCATGAGTTTAAAGGGTTCTTAAAAGCATCTGGGTTTTAAGCCCTTTCATCCTGTTTCCCACTTTCTCCATCTGTTTTGTGACAGGATACCTGCCATTTCTTTCCATCATGAGAGACTGTTGCAGCAGCGCTGTGCTGCTGACAACTAGACTCCAGTCTATTAACCTCTTCAATTAAATGAATCTAAAAGGAAATAGAGACACTTTTGATATAAGCGTGCATTTGATCATAGAGTTGGAAAATGCTCTTGCTATCTGTTTGATCACATATGGGTTCTTTACGCACTCTTAAAAAGTAAAAGCAGCAGCAGAGCTAACTCAAAGGAGAATGCCATAATGGCTCAAACTTAATGAGATCTTATTTTCTTACCTAATGAAATCATCCCACTGTAATATCGGTTCTCTTATTTCCCCTTGAGAACTTGGGAAGGTTGTAATATACATGGTTGTTCCCCGTTGCCATGAAACACAATTATTTACAAGGCATATGCCTCTCTGATGAAGTGATTTTTTTGTGTGTGTATGGATGAGATGAAGCATGCTTCTGCATGTCTCAGAAAGGGGTGAGTGTGTGTGTGTGTAGGAGGCTGCCTCAGTCATGTTAAATTCATATTAGGTAGCACTTCAAGAAATGACTGGAAAGTAGAGCTGTTGTTGATGTAAAAGGTCACAGACATTAATAGCCTGCAGAACAATTCCAGGGTACAGAATTATTCACAGCTGCCAAAACACAAAAGAGAAGAATAAAAGCAGAATGAGGGAAATAAAAGGTTTGAAACAATGGTATCTGTCTGTTGTTATTGCTGTTATACTTTGGTTTTTTTCTAAAACACTTATCTTAGAGGGGAACTGGGGGGTTAATTTTGAGCTGTTTTCTGCTTTCATCTTTTAAATAGCAAGAGGAAATAGGTGTCTTTTGACTCTGCTTTTGTTGCATTTTGTGTCCTGTTCATTTAGAAGTTTTTGTGGAAACATGAACTGCAGTAAATATTGATGAAATGCATGCTCTTCTGACTGAGAATATGCTCTGCTGATAGCTTTTAAAGGGAGTCCAGTCTGTTTTTGCAAAGGCTCCAGAGCAAGACAGAACAGGTGGAGGGTCAGAAAAAGGAAAGGCCTGAAGGGGAGAGGACGAAAGCAGTGAAAAGGAAGGGAGGATGTTGAAGGTTCAGAGAAGAATATGGACTG
The DNA here is from genome assembly GCA_009819775.1 of Phoenicopterus ruber ruber. NCBI lineage: Eukaryota > Metazoa > Chordata > Aves > Phoenicopteriformes > Phoenicopteridae > Phoenicopterus > Phoenicopterus ruber. The sequence continues at coordinate 8,863,357 of CM020221.1, forward strand.
TTCTTTTGGACCAATAATATTCTGTTGCTTAAAGAAAATCAAATTCCTCTGTTTCTAAGGCTGGTCGTGTACTAGCTTGTGGCAGAGGCACAGAAGGGAAATGCTTAGCTCTTGAAAGCCATTACAAAAAAAGAATGAAAAGCACTAGCAATATCAAATGGTAAGGCTGTCTCTGTGCTGGTCTACCTCCCTCCCACTCACCAAGACACAGCCCCTCTCATTTTCCTCGCAATCTCTTGCAGGCATCCAGGGGTTCCAAGCAGGGGACAGAGAATAACAAAAATGTCAGTGTTTATAGTCATATATACAGCTGGTATGATTTAAGGTAGCTGATGATAAGAAAAATCCTCATCTGTATACACTAGCATCTATTATGTCAACAAAGTCACAGATCAATCATTTCCATTTCTGCTGCTGACAGATCAGGTGTAGACTTACAGCAAGCGAGGAATTGGGCAGATTAGAAGCTAGGTCTATTATTCTGATTATAAATCACTAAGTCTTTGATTTGCTGAGTAGAATAGGAACAGACATTTTCTCTTTTTTCTTCCTGACTGAAAAACAGAATTACTGTTTTATTTTTAGCCACCCTTTCCTTTCCCACCAGCATTCCCCTCCCCTTCGATACAGATCAATAGTTCTGTCCTTTCCCACAGATACATTCAAAGCTCCATCAGTCTGTATGCTTTCACACTGTAAAAGGAGAAAGCCCTGGTCCTTCTCTGCATCCTCTCAATCTGGCAACTACAGTCCTTGCCTGTTTCTGTCTGTGTTTTATCCATTGTTCCTCATACAAAGAAATCTTTGCAGGGATGGCTCAGGAGACTACCAATGGTCCGTAACATCTTTCCCTGCTAAATTTGCTTCCAACAGTGATTATTGTCTTGTGTTGTTCTGGGAAAGTGAGTTCTCTTCATGTTCCTGGCAGATAAGTGTCTAAAGAATAGGATTCATGGCATTCATTTAGTCTTAGTCTCACCAAGGAAGCAAATAACTAAAGTGATAAGCCTGAAAATGTAGTGATGAAATGTAATGAAGGTGGTCTTGGCTAGCACGGGCTGAAGGGCAGCAGGTGATGTGATGCCACTGCCATTTCTATCTGTTTCTTTGGAAATAGAGAAAAGGAGTCAGTCTGCTGGTCTGTCAGACTAGTGTGAAGTTCACTTCAAAAACTGAAGGATATTTTATCTGAAGCAATGATTTTCTTAAGTGAATGAAATGACAAGAGATGATGTTTGACTCCAGGAAAGATATACAGAGATGGACAACGCCAACGTTTTCCATTTTAGCCATACTTCTGGCAGGAGGAGGGAACATGTCATCTTCACTTGGGTGAAAGACACATACTCCTGCTTCCCCATCTGCTATCTCTCCAAGGAGCACTTAGAACAGACACATATGGAGAAGAACTCCAGGCTAGTGTGACAATAAGTCAGTGTTTGGGTAAGGAGAGCTGGGCATCGTGTGGTCATGCAAAAGTACAAGAAAATGAATGGTAGTTACCAGAGGTACTGGGGACAGCTGTAGTGTAATGCGTAGAACTGGAGCTGATATTAACTGTCTGGTGCTTTGAGATATGTATGGATCAAGTGCCACTTCCTGGAGGTATTTGAGGTTGGATAAAATTCAGTAGCTAATGGAAAATTATTGTATTTCTCTAATAATTTTTTTTTGGTCTACCCATACAGTAGAGCTGCAGTGTTTGAGCTGTCTGTGAATTGGCAGAGTTTGATGTGTCAATAATCTCAGCAGATATGGAAGCACGAAGTAGCCTCTAATGAGTATAACAAGGTCTTTCCAGATTTGGGCAGAGACTGAATGATCTAGCATATGAAATCTTAATCAAGAACTTTTCCTGGGGACTTACAATCAGATGCCTATAAAACCGAAACCAAGCACTCCCCCCCCCCCCCCCCCCCCCAAGCTAAAATAGCTAAAATAAACACTATTGCTAAGGTCATAAAGAAAATGGAATAGTTTGTAATAGTTTAGTCAGTGAGTCTCTAACCCATCCTTTTCATGAGGAGAGGTTCCTGCCATAAATAGAGCCCTAGCAGTATACATTAGTTTATCCAAACTGTTGACATGCCACACAGACTCAAATAACTGTCACTCTGAGTGAAAAGGGAAAGGAGATGAAAATCCAGCCCAGCAAATCCTTTTTCTTTTAAGGGAGAGAAAGAAAGTATCTGTATTTCTGTTATGTGACTGCTACTGGCGGACAACTCACCCATCCTGCCCTTTCCTTTCCTCTGGTCACTGGTAATCAAAGTAGTCAGGGAATCTGAGACAGACTTGATCGGGAATTAGATCACATGTAAATGTTGGCAGTGGAGGTTTTTATGGTAACAGAGGAACACTGTCAATGAAAAGCAAAAGAACTGTCTTTATTTTGCAGAGGTGCCCTTACATGTACTTGTCTTATTCTGTATATCAATCCATACCTTGCAAGGTAATGAGATCAGCACACCATCTACAGGTGCTGCATATTGGGAGGAAAGAAAGAAGCAAGCTAATACCTTTTTGTGGCTATATATTTTTGTCGGGAAAATGCTAGAGTAAACCGCTAGGGCCAGATGATTTGTCTAATTCTGAGCAGGTAGATAAAGCTTGGGCTTGAAAACTGAGACAAACAAAGTTGGTATGTTATTCCTTTTGACAGCCTTTGGGGAAATTAAAAGTATGGAGAGGGAAAGGAGAATGGAGTTGGAGACAGGGATTTTTTTTCCTGCATACCCGTTGAAGAAGATTGGAGAATTTGTTATTCTATTTAGCTCCTGTTAAAGTGGCTGCTGTTTGCTTGAGCGTTGATGTTTCAGAAGGCTGTTTCTTCCTTGAATGATGTTGGTACCTATGGCAAAACTGATCTCCCGACACTAACACTGTTTGTCTTTGCCAGCTGATCCTTTCAGAAATAAGGCTGAAAAAGTACACTTGCTCATGGCTGTGACCATGGCCCTGGTTGTAGGGGGGAGTGTGTGTGTGTGTATAGGACATGCAGAGGAGGGGGTGCCAATCTCAGATGAAGATGGTTACCATGTAAGGAGCTGAGGAATGTTCAGGGATGGTTGTCAACCCTAATATTTAACTTATGTAAATTAGGACAAGGAGAGTTCAACAAATCCTTGAAGATCTGTTCTTTACATCAAGCCTCCACTAAGCTTGATGTGGGGTATGTGGATAAAGATACCGAGGATCAAGCAATAAATACCATCACTGGAGCAGGGGAGATTTCACCACTGCTGGCAATTAAATCTTGGCTGATTATTTATGCAAAAAGTTATATAAATATTACCCATAATTAAACTGCCTCTAAAAGAGTTCTAAAAACATCCTATACAATGAAGCAAAATTAAGCCACTTTCGCAAACTTTCTCATTGCTGTCTCTGTTGTGTATCTGTTTTCTGTAGTAACTGAGAGCAGTTTCCAGGGGACAGATCCCGTAGCAAATAGGCTGAGGTATCCCTGCACAAATGTCAGTGATCCAAGTGCTACGCTTGGTGTTATGTGAAGTGAATGTAAGCACGGGCATAGCAGACTAGAATGCAGCAGACGTTTCTTGGGGTGGGCAGGAACTTCATGCATCTAAAATGGTTCTGCTTTAGCTATTGCACAAGCTATTTTTAACTTTTTCCTTCATATTTCTCTGTCATCATGTCAGAAATAATCTCATAACAGTCCTGGTGTCACCACTACAAGCTCCAGACTCAGCAGTCCCAAAATTCTGATGTGCTGTTTGCCTGATGTCAGAGACAGTGGATAAAGAAGCCCTGAGGACGCGTAGGCACCGCTCACCAGGAGCGATGGGGACTGCAGATGCTTTTCCCGCAGCAGGATTTCCTCCTTAGCATTCAAACAAGGGCAAAAAAACTGGTGAGATTCAAATGTACAGTTCAGCTGGACGGCAAACTTTCCTGGCAACGTTAGTACTTGAATTGCTCGGTCCAACAAGCAAAGTCAGATTCCTTAAAAAAATCTTTAAGAAATTTCCGGTAGTTCACCTCGCTGGTCTCCTCCTTTGGCCCCAAATCTGTGGAGGTTTGCAACATCTGATGTAGTTATTGAAAATACATTTCAGCATCTAAGTGCCATAGGCTGTGCTTGAAATGGCCTTGGCTCATACCGAAGATTCACTTCACTTGTAGGGAGAGTCCGTTCTGCTGTAACTGAGTATAGCTGCACTTTTATCCCTTGGAAGGCATCGGTCATCCTCTACAAGATGGATGTCACATGCTGCATGCCCACTTTAACGTGTCCCCATACATCTGTATCTGAGCAGCACCAGAAATACCGCTGCTGACCTTCTCAAGCTAGAGTCCCACGAAGTTCACAGAAAGGAGGACCTGTATGTGACAGGAAGGCTGTTACTTACTTTTGCACGCGTTATTGCATCCTGCCTTTCCTTGTTTTGCAGAAACCACAAGTGTTAACAAAATTCGGAAAAGGCAGAGTCTGACTGATTACATCCACTCATATCAAGTTCTGCTGCTGACCATCCTGTTCCACTCTCTTCTTTCCTGCTTTAGATTGTCATGACAGTCCTTTGTGATAGTGCTTATGAAAGACATAAGGAGGGATAAGTCTTAGGTAATGTTTTTTATATTTAAGATTCATTGAAGTTTCAGTTTACTTGATTTTGAAGTTCATGCTAAAGACAATCTGATAAAAGATAAAGGCATCCATTGCTTACTGTCAGTATTTCATACTAGTTTAAATTATTGCAGGACAAGGTTTGAAACTCAGCTGACATCTTCCTGAAGTGTTGAAACTGTTTGATAGTTCCTCACCTCTGTGAGATCAATAGAGGGGGAATAATAGCAATATGTTTTTCTTTTTCTCTGGCAGTTTGATACAGCGTTTCTGTTTATGGAACCATGTAGTGCAACAGACTCAGCCACTGGAAGATGGGGTACAAGTATTTTGGGAGCAACAGCTCTCCATGAGAGAGGCTTTGAGGAATAGCCTCATTTGGAAATAGCTCTGTCCATAACATACCATCTGAGGCATTGTAGGGTTTGCATAATACGAAGGGCATCTTGGTTCGCATGACAAACAGCCTCCTTTTGCAGCTACCATGCCCTGGCTCATTTTCAGGAGCTGCATAGGCAAAGGGCTCTGAGAGAGCGCCCTGCAAGACTGACCCAGTCAGCAGCTCTCCCATTCGTGCTCTTTTCTTCATGCACAAACCCGCACGGCCTCACTCATCCCTTACCCTGGCAGAGCCAGGAGCCAGCGCACAGGTGCTTCACTACGTCCTCCTCTGCCGTGCAGAAGGCAGGCTTGGCAGATGTGAAATATCTTTCTGAGACTGTCTTTCTGTGCAGGCACTCTGTGAGATGGGTGACCTCAGGGAGACTCTGAAGACAGTAAAATGAAGAAAATTTTTCAGCTGGTGCCATTTAATAATGAAAACACATTTCAGCTCCTCATTTGCAGCCGCACGGATGGGCTGCCTTTTTCACTTGAAAAAAAATCTTCCAGAGAGGGAGAATTAACTGTTGTTTTTGAAAGAATAGTTTTGCCACGTCAGCTGTTACAAACTGACAGCACTATAGAGCTATTTATTTACAGATCTGTAGCTCCAGATCAGGACCCTCAATAAAAGCTGATGAAGTAGATTTATTACATGAATTTAAGTTACCTTATGTAAATACATTGTTTCTCTGGGAAGTCTGGCTGTTTTTTTCTGTTCTCTAGCAGTTCATCCAAGCAATACTTTGACACCTAAATTATTTCTCCAGAGCAATGGAAATGGGGAAGGAGGGAGGCATGCTTGATGCTCACATTGGCACTAGATGGGAAGTGACTGTCTGATAAACTAAGGGTGAAGGAAATTTCTGTGGAGTGCTCTTGTCTTCAATAGCATTTATAGATCCTCTTTGGCTCTACCTCTTTCCACATGAAGATACTCAACTGCTGACACACTCTAGTTACATACCTCACAACCTTCCCTGAGGTCAATAACCATTTCTGTGGCACATTTTGGGAATAGAAGCAGTGAGAAGTTTCACTGATTTCCCCCTCCTTTTCCCCCTCCATCTCTGGCAGGGATGAGAGTAAGCCCATCTTCCTTCTTTCAGTGCTTTAGTTTGATCACTAGACAAGTGTCCAGTTGATTTAGTTGCTGAAATGTGCCTCATTAAAAATCTGGATCCCTCCTGTTCTTTAAATGAGGCATATTGGGCTCTCTTTGCTCCTTTCACAGGGGTCAGTTCTTCCTTATTGACAGACCTGGGAAAAGCTGTGCCACCAGCAGCAGCACACGTCTGTTGGTGTGGACCACGACTGTGTAGGCGTCCCTCCTGCTCTGCCACCAGGCTGCTGCACGTCAGCATGAAGAGAAGATGCTTCTGCTGAAACTGCTGGTCAGTGTGCAATGAGTGCCTCCTGCATTTGACACACCATATGTGTAAAGGCCATAGGATTTGCAGGCTGTGCATTTTGCATGTGAGGTTTTGCTCACAGGTATAAATATAACATCAATTCTTTCAGGAAATTTAAAGAGACTTCTGTGACTAGGAAAGTGGTAAAAAGATTATCTTAAATATCTAAACGTTGGGAAATTTACTAGTAATGAGATACCTTTGACACAGTGGCCCGCAGCTTTGTCACACCCAAAGCTTACAGTGAGTATTACAGTTCTTCCAATGTATCAGTGCAGAATATCACATTTTTCTTCTGTTTAAAAGTGTGTGGATATAGAGAATAAAGGCCTTTTGGCAATCCACTGTTTTCAACTAAAGGAACACCGTGCTATTCAGCAAAGAGCTACAGCAAGCTGCTTACTCCACCACTGAAACCTAGATAATGTGTTTCTCAGCAGTGGAGCATATCTTAGTAAACTAAATCTTTTGTATGGCACAGAAGCAACACTGATTAAGAAATGAGAGTGCTTTATAGCCGTGTCTGTTTACACAGGTCAGAGGGTCTTTGTTCAATATGGCTAATTAAGTTGATTCTTGGAAATGTAGAGGCAACATGAAAAGTACGCTGGGAGGAAATGTGATGACAACAGTAACAATAATTGGGAAATTGTGCTGCACATCACACCTTTCTTTTGGTTACCAAGTAATTGGTTTTGCATAAAATGTTCACAGCATTTACCTGAAGTGTGTGTACAAACAAAGGCCCAGTCCTGTGGAGGCTTGCTGGAAGGGCAGCTTGGGTATCTTGCTGTTGCTAAGACCCTCCTGACTGAGTTTATGCTAGTATGTACCAGCCATTCAGAAAGATACCTTCTGCCAGGAAGAAACATTTGCCACTTGGAGCACAAGGGAAAAATCAGTGAAAAACATGATAAAGTTTGAACTGTAGAAAGAGTGTCACAGGAAGATTTGTTTTGTCCATTCCAATCAAAGATTTGTACTTGGCTTTGTGTACAGTTCTGTTCATGTTTCAGGTATCTCAAATTTTCTTTTTTAAAAATATGTATCTATGGATACAATGGAGGTTTAGCTACTTGCAACAGAATAACTATATCAGTAAACAGTTATGTGTGGCTGCCCTAGTACATCCTGTGAGAAAGATGGTAGGGCAGACTCCTGGGTGAGTGTGTATAATGCTTTTTGATAAATGACCTGAAGTTGTGGGTAGCCAACAATAAAAAGTGGCAGATTTACATTCCTTTGAGCACTCAAGAAGTCACCAGGGAATATGTCCAGCTTAAAGCATTTCAAAATTCATGAGCCAGACCCAAAATCATTACAGAGCTTGTGTAAAGTAATGATTAGAAGAAAAGTTGTGATCCCTTGCTTCTGATACCTTAAGCTGTATACAGCCACATTTTCTTTTTTTGTTTTTCCACAGGAGCTGACCACCTGCAGTTTGCCATGAGGCTCATGTCTCTCGTGTTAACACCCGATTCCAGCAGCAGAGGATTTAAAAACGTGAGTGCTCATGGTGAAAATCATGAAAAAGTATCACTATTTGGTCCTCTCCAAATATCTGGGGAAGAGCTTATCTGCTGTTTCGAAGACATGAACTCTAGAGTCGACCCCCAGTTTTAGCAGTGTGGCTTATTCTAGTCAGTGAAACATTCATGCTTTTCACCTTTGCCTAAAGCTTGCTGTATAATCTTCAGCTCCCTTCTGACTACCAGCCAGTGGCAGGAGACGTCACAGTATAGCATTTGACCTAGACAGGTGCAAATCTTTCTGTACTAATCTTATCACCGGCTTTTCAGCTGAAATTTCCCAGAAGATCTAAGTCCATAACCATCCTGACTGAAAAAATGAGATGGATTTCAATTGTGCCCCAGTTTGCACTACATGAGCTGACTTTACTCAGTAATAAAGGAGACTGGATCAAAGGCAAAAGCCCTGCTGGAAATCTTGTGGGCTGTCACCCTGCCTTTGGTGGCAGGTTAGTGAAAGTCTTTGCTTTAACTGGTGTGACACTGCTTTGGGGCTGTCCCAGGAGCCTGCACATTTCAAAGCTATTTTGGTGTAACATTCCCTGCTCCACACCGGTCCCTGCGCGACAGCTTCCTGCGCTCGCTCCCCGATCTCTCTTCTAGCATCTGCCTCCCTCAGCGTGAGAGCCCGCCTGCCTGAGCCCCTGCTTCCCACACGCGTTACCGCCAACACACACTTGAGGGCCGTAGATCTTAAGTTTAGCAGCTCCTGCCTTTGTCAGATTTATTCACTTGGAGAGGGAGCGGGATTGCTCTCTGTCCCTCTGCAGCGTCAATTTTCAAACACAAGGCAGGGTAATCAATAATCCATTCTGCTGGCAGTTTTACTTAGTTTATTCCTGTTTCAGGTATTAGTTTCCTCAGCAATTTTATCACCTGCAGGTTTGATGATGTTATCTATTAGGTCTGGCATGACCGTATGCCTGTCCCTGACCCTAGTGTAGCACACCAAAGTCTCCCTGTGGCCCTGAGCCGCAGCGTAGCTTGGCATGGGAGGTAAGGTTAAATAATTCTGAGTTGCATGCAATTGGCCATCCCTGAACTAAGCAATCATCTGTGATCCATCCCAAAGGGTTCAAAAAATACAGCTGTTCCCATCTCCCTGTACAGCTGCAATTAAGTTAAGGAGCTGCAGAATGCAAAACAAGCAGTAGGGAAGCAGCCTACACACTGTGTGGCACTGCACTATAGCCAAAGAGGGGCAGGAGAAGGATCTGCTTTTCCTAAAACCCAATCACTGATTAATTTGTACTTAACACAGGAAACAAACACTGATGCTTTAATCGTCAGCCCGTGCTTTGGGGACAAGAAGCTCAGGCCTGCTTGCCATATGCTGCATTGTGGCACGTTACTCATTTGCTGGAGGAACTGCAAGGTCACATTTTGAGGTGCTTATTCAGAAAGGTTACACAAAAAGTGTCTCCCCGGTACGAACACAGGTTTAGTTTTTGTTTTCTCACAAAAAGGAATATTGTCAAAGGAAAAGCACCTGAAATTAATGAAAGTAAGGCCTTAGGGTCATGAGTTTAGCTATTTTCCTGATTTAGACCAAACTGGGCAAAAGTTGCTAAAGCCAAACAGACCAAGAACAGTTCCTTTGCAACCATCTAAAACATGGGCTGTGCCTGGCAGAGGACCTGCATGTAAATCTGCCTTACCAGCTCTGGGTGGGGATGCTGTCCGTCCCTAGTGCTAGGTCTGTCATCTAATACTGTTTTATACCACATAACGTAATATGACGTCGTACCGTTAAGAAGCAGCAGACAGACAATGAAAGAAAAAGATGACTGCCCTTCCCCGTTAGAACAATCACATTTTTGTGGCAGATGTTTTCTGTATTTCTGTTCTCTCTTGTTTTTCAGAGTATTTACGTACATGAAAGAGGATCTCTGTTTCCAGAGAGATCATCTGTTCCTGCTGCTTATACCCTATTTGATGTCATGATCTTGGTTGCTGTGGAAATGATTAAGCTGTCATCAACAGGATTCAGATGGGGAATAAGCTCTGGGAGAAGATGATACAACATTCCTTCTTTTATGCAAATATGTGCAGTTAAGAATGGCAAACAAACAAACAAGGAAAAGAGAGAGGCAAATACCCTCCCCTCTCCCAAACCACCATTCAGACTGAACAGGCTGTTTTAAAATAAGCACATTTTTTCCAGGGGGTGTCAGATGGTGTCTAGAAAATGTCCCCCACTGTGGTGGAAGTGGCAGAAGGGACCTAGAGGTCAGCGAACATACCCTTGTCCCTTTGGTTCGAAAGGGTACAAATTCCAAAGTAGGGGCCAAACTCCCTTTTCTCCTGTGCTTTGAGCAGGTCGTGGCAGGTGCAACATGTTGCAAAAGTAAGTAAGAGTAGCACATTTTTCGTGAGTGCAAATGGATATGCAACAGGCAGAGCACCAGAGAGCCATGTCCTCTGCCCTTAAGTAGCTGCCCAGGGTTGCGTTAAGCACGGCAAGTCACAGTGGGAGGAGTGATGCTCCCAGACAGCAGAGGAGGTTATGTTGACTCAGGAAAATGAAATGCCTCCCAGAAGCACCTTTGGATTTAATTAATATGTGTTTAGAGTCAAAGGCGATTCTCCAAAGAGGACTTGTGTTAACCACCAGCTGATTGCTTCTGGAATTGCCTGGGGGATCTTTCAGTATTTGGTGAACATACATGGGAAGCAGGTCATCTAGGCTGTATATTTGTAGTTGTAATTAGAAAGACAAGCTGTATGGGAAGAGAAAGTCAACAATGATCTTGATAATTAGTTTAATACTGCTATGCACGTCTGCTGTGGTTTTTGAAGTCTGCAATGCTGCTGTCTCAGTGGTGGGTGTAAATGCCTTATAGTAAGTCAAACCCAGTTACTATTACTTTCCAGAGTCTTGGCGGCACTTATGTCTCTCACATAGTCTATATTCAGGAAACGGGGAAAATGCTCAAGTGGAAACAAACTAGGATTGTTTTCTTATTAGAGAACTCTTCTAAAAATGTAGGTTTTTTTGCAGGATATCCTGGTACTGTTGATCTGAAGCTCCAAGTAGTGTGCTCTTTACCTGCAGCTAAAATTATACACACAGCATAACGAACAATTGATATGTGACTAAGCTGCTCTCTTACTCAGACATTGATAGGAAGTTATAAGGCATCAGGAAAGATTAAGGCTGATAACAGGAAAATCTTTCTGGAACTTTTTCCATTACTACTGATGCTTTATGGAACATGTTGAAAGAGTTGCCACTCACGAAATACATGCTACTTTTTTGTTCTTTTTGATGACAGCTTCTCAGAGAGGGCACAGCCTGGGCCATGTTTTTGAATCAGGGACTTCATGATCTTTGGACGATGCTGTAAACCATCGCAGAGCATTCATTTTGTATGTCATTTTTGTTACCTAGTTTCTGATGTCATTTGGTGCCATTATGGGAATGTTTGGGTCCCAGGTTTTAAATAGCCACCTACATCTTACTTTGTTCCCCCCCTGAACACTTTTTTGAGATATGTCCACAGCAACTTTTTAAGTGCCAGAATGTTGTATCGCAGGGTAGAAAGAAGCACATCCACAAAGAAAAGCAGATGAAACTAAACATCACACTAGATTATTCCTTGCATTTCTAAACAGTAGCACACAACATTGTAATATCTAAATTACTGCCTCTCTCCAGACTTAAAGGGGACAGATTGTATCAGTGTGTTGTAGAATATTGTATCTTGTCCATCACCCCTCCTCACACATGTTCACATGCAAACACGTACAAGAGCAGTGAAAGATAGATAAACACAGATATACAGGCTCAGGAGGGATCTCAGTCCCCTAACCCACCTACACCTTGGTTTCTGGTGTCAGCTTCTGAGCGTTTTTCACAGCAAAGCTCCTCTTTACAGCCACATAGAGGTAAAGTCTTGCTCATTTGTATGAATATGCAGTTCATATACATACAACACATGCAGACACGGTATTAGCCAGTTACCAGGTGCATCTGGCTGCAGACATAAGAAATATCTTGTCATTCAATATCAAGATAAAGAAAACTTTCCAATTCTTTGCTTTTGACAGAGTCTGAACATAGATTTAATCTTAGATTTAGTCAAAAGTGCAAGGCACTATCTGCCTTCTTGTTATACACTATACAATCTCTTCTCTTGCAAGTTTTATGGCTATGTAATTCCACTGATTTCAGGGGAATTCTTTCTTACTTACAGCAAGTGCAAGAGAGGCAGCAAGGTCATTCGCAGTGATACCTGGAAAAGCCAAAAATGTATGAGGTGGTCTTCTCCTCAGGAACCAGTAATGTTTTTCCATTAGAAATATCACAGGGATTTCTTACACCACCTCATTGTTCTCATCGCCTTTTAAATGCCACACTGCAGTTCTTGATTTAGTAATGAGACATAGAGCAGTTCCTCTGACATCCTGGAGAGCGAAGAGTTATCACTGGCATGCCAATTACAGTTAACAAGGAGAAGCTTGGTCTGTTGGCAAAGCTACAAAGTGCCTTATGTTTTAATGACAATGGCTGTCAAACATTGCACCGATATGCCTCAGAATTAATATATTAACAGTTAGCACAAGAGGTCCTTGTCCATGACTAGGAGATGCGGTTACAGAAATAATGCAAATATTGATAGCAATTAGTCATGGGGATCTCAATGCAGTTTCCCCTTCCCTTGTATCCTTTTTTCTGGAGGTTTTTTTTTCACAATGTCATTTCTTAAAAAGATCAGTGGCTTCCATGATAAGTTTTTGCATTTGGAAATTTTATCTTCATCATCCTTTTGTCCAGTGTTTTAGACCTTGGAGGTATGAGGACTGCCTTATGTAATGCATGCTTCATGTGCTTTAGAAACTTCTTAGTAGATCAGTTCAGAAGCATAAGTTCAGAAATTGGCAGGGAGAAGGGTCACAACTATGTTTTCATCCAGGAGACTGAAGGACACATAGGTCAGTTTTGATGAAGTAACTTAAGCAAAGTGGGGTGCTTTGGGGGACTGTAGACCTCTCATATTCTCCTCCTACATTAATCCTGGCTAGTGTAGGAGCAAGTTTGCTACAACAAGCAAGAGAAAAGCTCTGCTGCCACCTTTCTCCATTGACAGTATACGGCCATTCCTCGTTTAATCGTCTGTCAACACCCTGCCAAGTGTCAAGGGGAAGTACTGTTTTTCACCTGTGAGAGAGCTGTGCCTCAACAAGTGCTCATCTTATCTCAGAGGCTGCATGTTCCCAACGAGCAGCAGTATCAAATCCTCTGCACCTATCCCAGGCCTGCGCATGCATGTTTCTGGTCGGCTGACAGACTTTCAGTGCCTCAGCATCCCTGTTCAGAGCAATGAGCATGCTTCCAATGGCAGGATTACCCACAAACAGTAAGTCTAGTACCTCTGCTGCCTGCTTTTTGCATCATAGGAGAGGCTTGATAGATTGCCTTTAATTCACACAGTAAACATACTCCATAAAAATCAGTCTTCTGAATCTAATGTTTTCCTAGTAGATTGCTTTCCTTGCATCTCAACATATACACCTCCTAGTAAAGAGTTTAGGCCGCCCTGGAGGAATCCCTGTTATTTGGCACCTTCTTAGCATGATCAGAAACATAGATCTTACAGGGAAAATCTACTCTGTATTGGAGCTCTTTTGTCAGATGTTATTCATGCCCTGAAATGGGAGGCTTAATCAGGTTTCCCGGTCTGAGAATCAGGTTGAAGACCGCTTTCTGCAGTCTTGTATTTCTGTGCATCCTCTTCCACTTGGGTTCCCACTACCTCGCACGAGAGGCAGAGCCTGGCAGCAAATTGACATGAGAGAGGTCATGTCCCAACTCTGGTAGAGCCCTGTGGGCAAGGAGCTGGCAGAGCTCCACTGTTGCTCTCTTTTTCTCTCTCTTCCCCTCCGTTGCAGGAAGAATACCCATTGGAATCCGTGTCTGACAGAGAGTTGGTGTTACCCCAGACTACTAAGACATAGGGCAAGGGAGATGAATTGCTAAAATACAGCCTGCAGGCAGATAGGGGCTTTGACAAGCTGTAAAATTGTTCAACATCTCGGTTGGGGCTGAGAGAACTTTAGCAACACAGCTCTGGGGACTGACAGAACTCAGCGAATGCTGCTGTGTGTCACCCTGTTTTTACCATTCGTGCTGGGTAAGGAAAGAAATGTCTGGAGTGAAGGACTGGGAGCCTCAGCGGTGTACAAGGCAAGCAGAGACATCTAAGAGCACAGTCCTTTCTGCTGCACTCAGAGATCAGCAGTCATTCTCCAGAATTGTTGGGCAGGTCCTGCTACTCCAGGCTTTGAAAGTATTCTTTTTTGTTTGTTTGTTCATTTGAAGAGAATCTTAAAAGACATAATATTTATCATTCTGTCTCTATCCTCATTTTAAGCAACAGCAGAGATGGGTCAGTTACATCAATCCCCCTCAAAGTGTGGAACTTACAAGAGAGGTAAAGAATTATCCAAGGATTTTTTAATCAGAACAAAGTAAATACCCTCCCTTCAATTTCTGCATTCAAGCAACTTTTTTTCTTTCCTGTGTGACTCAGGTTTACTCTGTGCTGATGTACTATTTATCTGGATCTCATCTCCGTGTGGTTACTTTGCTGTTCTGTAAGTATAAGTATGTCTTGCAAGGGAAAATTTATCCTGAGATTTAATATATTGAAGACTGACTCATCAAACCATAGCTTCCGTGTGCTCAGTGTAGTATCCTAGCCCCATCAGTATTATGAATGCTTCATGCCAGGCAGAAGCTCAAAGAGAAAATAAATTATTCAGACTGAAAGTCAAAGAAGAGTAAGTTTCAAGAGTTGCCAGAATTTGATTACTTGTTGACGCCTTTACAGGCAGCGTTCTGGGGGACAGAGTTTTCACGCAAATGCTTTCTCCTTTAGAGTGCTGGAGGCTTTGATAGCCCACCTTCTTCCAGGTGAAAATGAATATATTTGGTTTCTGTTTTTCTGGTTTCTGTAGGGGGTAAGGAAAAGTAAATAGAAAGACTGGTACAAAAAAGAAATGAGAGGAAAACGCACAGAGGATCTCAGCACAAGGAAAATTTATATGAATTTTAAAATGTAGCTCCAGATGTGTGTTTGTTGATTGAGTAGCAAATATCTCAAGAGAGACAGGAATTCATTGATTATGTGCAGATCCTGAAAGCCCTTTGAAGTGAAAAAGGAAAATAAAAAGAAAAAAAAAGAGACTAAAACATACCTTTCCCTTACAGTCTTTTTCCTGGCTATTTCCACCTGTGTTTTGTATGCTTCGTTTTAGACTGACTTTCCACAACTGAAAACGCTGAGATGAAAATCAAGAGATTGCTTAGCAAACACCTTGCACCAGCTTCAGCTAAGGTCAGTGGATTTGGTGTTCTTATGATCTGTTTTGTTGTCAACACCTGAATCTGATGCTGAATTTTTTGGCTGTTAGTAATCTACAAAAACCTGCTGCATGAGCAGTGTGAAGGGGGGTGTATGGGTATGCAGGCTGGTGAATATACACAGCAGTTTTATTCTGCTAAGGGGATATTCATGCAGCTGTGCTCAAACAGGTCGTAACCAGCTCCCAGCTGATTCCACACTCCTGTCCCCCAGGTGCCCGCAGGATGCAGCGAGAGTCTGGAGTCCAACGGAACAACTGTGATGGCTTCTCTTTTTTCACCTCATTGGTGTTGCTGATTCCAAAGTTTCATCAGGCACCAGAGAGATCCCCGATGAGCAGGGGAAAGCAGAGAAACTCCAGAGGTCCTTAAAGAAGTCATTCAGATCTGTATGCTGTGCCCGAGTCTGTTCTGGATTTGGCTTCTTTGTCTGGATCTCCTGTGCACGCTCATAGTTTCCTCTGGTGCATTCACCTTCAAATGACTGTCTTGATGCAAGTAAAAGAACCATATATAACCTGTCAAGTAATCTAATAGAACAGAACATGACCATTGTCTGTGGCATGTTTAGCTTTAACAGACTGTGCTGAGCCTCTGTATGTTAATATATAGATAATGTCAGTCAAGTTCTGTGCATTTTCCGTAAGTGTGTGAAGTCGACACTGAGGTTAGGTGGTACTACAAAGCCTCAGAAACCAGGCTGAGATTTTTGCAAGGAGACTTATGCATCTAACTCATACTGAATTTCATTTGGCTACAGGGACCTAAGTTCCCTAACAATCTCAGTCCTAAAGGATTACCCTTCCTCTTCTTTGTCTTTTACTCCAGGCAGAATGGATACAGGCTTCTTTCAAAGAAAAAGTTATTTTTAATTTTAAGCAAATCAAAACCTAAGATATGAATAAGCCTATTTTGGAAGAGTTTGAGAAATGATACAGGAATGCTGTTAGGATAAATTCCTTATGTACTGGAGAGAAACTGTAATATTTTGTGCTATTTTAGTGACTTTTCCTTGAAAATTGCCTACTTGTACCTTTTATTTTAAATAATTTCTAGGATTCAGATTGGTTAATGTACCATTAAAGGAATTTATTGCACAGAAATCAGTAAATGTACTTTTTATTTCTTTGGAGCCATTTGGGCATGTACTTGATTTAAATGGATTGTTTACCCAGTTACTGTTTTTCATTGGTGTGAGGAAAACTTTTATCAGCTTTGGTACCTTATTCCCAACAAGATGATTTTGAATGTCAGGGCAGTTTTCCAGTCGTTTACCTTTTACTGTTGTTGAGACCCATTCCTTTTCTTAGGTACTTGTTTACTAAACAATGTAGATGGTAAATATCACCTTTACAGTAAGCCTAAATATATGGTATGTTGAAATCTGCTTCACACATTTTGATTTGTGAATGACTGTAAAAAATGCTGAAAAGTGCTGTCCCCCGAGTTGTATACACTGGTGTCCTCCTGGCAGGCGATCTGGGGTCTTGCCATTACAATTCAGTTATTTTCAGCCTCAGTTAAGACCTCAGTTATGATTTATCCCAGTTAGATGGGTACATTAAGGATGCATCAATGGAAGGAAGCAGACAAACCGTAGTAAATTCAGGATTACACGTGCCCGTTCAACTGAACCTGAGGTTTAGCTGGTTGTAAATGAAAGCAGCTGTTCCAACACTGCACGTGGTGATGAACTTCTACATATTTTCAACTCTGCCAGATGGATGAGCAGGGATAAGTCACAGGTATCTCTCTAGCACCCAGATTATGCAGGCAAAATCTGAGATAATAATGCTGTCCTCCTCCAGAAGGCAATTTGAGGAAAAACTCCCCCCACCAACAAATAACCAAACCGAAGCCTTATAATAAGCAGATATTAGTTATTATTCATTGATTTACCATTCCTTCTTCACAATTTTTTAATTGGACACTTTATCATACACCCATATATTAATTTAAACTTATCTATTTGTCTGCTAATTTCTTTGCAAAAATCTTTGCAAAAATGAGCATCATATTATTATAGATGCTGATTAGTGGCATAATAACTTATAATGAATAGTTTTGTCCTTTTGAACTAATTTCTCTTCTGACTCAAGGCTATAGGTAGCTGCAGTTGAGAAAGTAAAAGGAAACTAAATTCCACCGATGGTTTTAATGTAACTGCTAAAATACACAGCTAGAGATCAATGGTAAAGCTTTAATCTTCTTCAGGGATACAGAAATCAGGTAGGAAGAATGAAAAGGTACTTTTCAGCTTTAAATGTGCTTTTTTTGTTCTGATGTGTCACTTGACACATGTCAAAATAATGTAACTGCAGTGGAATTTAAAATCTGGGAGCCACTGAGTGGTTTGGTACAGCAATCATTGTTTCCTTTTCAAGTTCTTAAGGATAATTATCATGAGTGACAGCAATAACTTTTAGCTGAGCTACCAATTGCCAGAAGAGCTGTATCATGATCGTCATTGGATGTTGTTGGATTGGTGAGGTTCCGTTCAAAATAATACAGTGTAATTACTGTTTACCCCAGTGGATATGCAGGACAGCGAAATGCTGAAGAGAAAAGGGGTTTTCTGAGCTCACCTTCTGTTTAACAGAAAGATTGCTCAGAACAAGTATGCAGGCTCCTTAGAACAAGACCACAGGCTCCTGGATGAAGCCCAGTGCTGAACAGAATAAACTTTCAATTGAAACCAGAGATGCAGTTGTCAACCGTATGCTGATCATTGCCCTTTAAAACCAGATCCACCGAAAAAGTCCTTAGATGGAGCTGCTCATGTGTGGGACTGAGAACTGGTTGCATCTGAGTGTTGTGGGGCCCTGAGGTCAGTGTGGTATCTACCACTTCTCACTGCTGAGCTCTGAGAAAGGCTTTGCATTCTACTAAGCATGCCCAGAAAAGCATTGCCTGAAGAAGTGCCCCCCAACCAGTTTCTCAAGAGGCCTAAAAGTCAGGACCCGTCAAATATGGGGAAAGAGAAATTTGGGGCAACATGCTTAAGGCCTTTAACAGCCCACAAAGTAGATACAGATAAAATAACAAACTTGAATTAACAAAGCTTTAAGAAATTAATTGGAATTAGGATTAAGAGTGGCAATAAACATATGGTTTCCCAGACTGACTGAGTAAACAGATGAAGTGATCTGTAAAACAGAAAGTGGAGAGGGGAAAAACTTGCTACACTTCAGGATTCTTCCTAATCAATGGAGATTCATTATAGCTGACTACAAACAGGACTGAGTTTACACAAGTGGTTTTTTATTCTGTTGCTGAGGAGATCTGCATTTAGAGTCCAGGGCAATGTATTGGGTTTATTAGTGTGTTTTTAAGAAAGATGTCTTTTGCTACACTGCATGACCAGCTACAAGCACAAATACTAAAGTAGCATTGAGGAGAGAGCAGCATTAATGCAACAGGTGCAATCAATCTTCTCCCATTTTATTTAAGTTGTTTATGAACCTGCTGATACAATTCGGGCTGGCTCTTTTAGGTGAAATGTGGGGGTGGAGGGGAAACAGCTGCTGTTTAGGTGAAGTAACTATTAGGTGGTGGTTAGGGGAGGAGATAAAAGGCCAGTAGAGCTCTTCCCTGAGAACTAGAGAATTGCTGCTGGGAGGTGGCTGTGAAGGGGTGAGTATTGTTTTGGGTGGCGTTTTGGGGTTTTTTTATAATGTCTCAGCAAAAGACCAGAGATACTTACTGAGTATAAAGTATCATTAGGAGGGGGATGAGTGGTTAGGGCCTATCTTGTTTCCCTCTGAAGAGAACACTATCTGCTTAAACAATAAGAGGGGCAAAATGCTAATGGTAAGTGCTGCTGGGTGGGCTTGCTGGAGCCTGTAAGAAGGGAGTCTGCATGCTTTCAGGGAGGTCTGGGAGCCTCTGTTCCGCTTTGTTACTGCGAAGATGCAGGTTAGTTTTCTGTCTGTGGCTTCTTCTCTGTGCTAAGAAGTTGTGGTCCCTCCCTCCTCTTATGTGGTAGCTGTTCTTTTCTCACTGGAGTTATCCCTAACAGCAGTGCAGCTACAGAGCAGGGACTATGCCAGGCCTCTCAGCCACAAACCTCCACCATTTCTGGGGCTACTGGGGTGAGGGAAAATAGTTAGGGCAGTAGTTGTGGTCCTGTGAGCCAGCCTTTGTTTGGTTTGTTAGAACATGTTAGACTTTTGTTTATGCTTGAAAATGTGTTTGGGCAAACTCCTGTGGGGAGCAGAGGCTGCTTCTGTAGGTGGAAAATACAGCTGGTTTTGAGTTCTGCATCACAGCCTCCCTGTGCAGACTGGGACTGGTGTTCCTCAAGTGCCTCCCCTAATAGCTGCTTCTGTTGTAGACACGGACAGCCATAGACCTAGATGCTAGCACACTAACTGCTTGTATCATATTAGAGTAGCTTTTCTGTGCGGAGATTTGGGAGGTACATTGTGGGATATAATAGAAGAGGTTAAGAAGCAAGATACAAGGAAATTGACATTTCCTGTAATAGAAATGCAGTTCTTCAGATTAAACTAGAGAACTACAGGTTGTCGCTAATTTGTTATCCTCGGAGAGGAAAACAAGCTCCCAAATTGTGTATAGTGCAGTACTTGGCTTGCTAAGCATTTTCTGTAATGACTCATTTGTAATATTCTTCTGGTGTAAGAAGAGGAGGGGTGGGATGATGTTCCTAACTGAAGATGGTCTATTGTTTCCTGCATTGGCAATTGAATTGTAACTCATAATTTGCAGATGAAGTACTTGAAGTACTCTGGCAGCTTTATGATAAAAGGGGAAAATACAATGCTTTCGTGAAAATAACCTTGAAGGTAAATGAAAATGTACATCCGTCCAGGCACAGGCCTATTAAATGTTCCCTTAGTACACATCACAATAGAAACATTTGAGCAGGCAGCGTAGCAAAAATTGAAGGAAATACCAGGTCTCTGAAGTCATTGTATCACCTCACTACTTGTAGGACTATTTTTGTGTCATGAAGTTTGATTTTCTGTTTTTAGTTGCTCTCCTGGTAGTGAAGCAGTTGTCTTGTACTGTGGTCAGGTGGAGAAAAGACAATGAACCACTTCAGAGACGTGGGGCTTTTTGTATGTGAGTGTATGAAAACTTAACAGACGCAGTGACTTTTAGCAGTAGGAGAGGGAGAAACAAGAACCTAATAATGTAACTCAATTGGAGGTGGAGTTTTGGATGTGGACCATTTCTGTGATTGTCAGGGTGGTGACACTTGTATCAGTGTAGTGCCTAACAGCCCTTTGGCAACTACTCTCTGAAACAGTCTTAACCCAGGCAGGTAAGAGCTGAATTTAATGGGGTTAGATTAGGAAACTTGGAGCCTGAAGGTAGGGATGGAAAAATCATTGCAAGTTCCTGGCTCAGCCCTGGGAAGGTGCTCTGTCCCTAGTGCAGAAGGCACCGTAATTCTGTCATGAGAACTGAACTGTGGAGAAAATCTGGAGGGGTGCCTCGTTTGAAACGAGACTGCACTGTGTTTAAGGACAGAGCCCTGTGAGCCACTCTGGCTATCTGTGTCTGAAGGTCTGAGAGCCTGTGCTAGCAGCCTGAGGGCTCCCCGAGCTGTGTGGGCGATCACGGGGCCTTCAAGGACAGAGGTATGGGGGAGCACAGCTGCTTTCCTGCTCTCTGAAGGTTGAAGGGAGTTGCTGCCAGATCAACATCGATTGGGGGTTTGTTGAGAGAAAAGGGATGATGATTATCAGCTTGATGCACCATCCTGGTCCTGCTTTAGCTGTTTTTTTAGGTGATGTGGATGGGAATTAAAGAAGGCAAGGGGACAAGAAAGGGTCCCTGAGAGAGCAGATGCAATATGTTACCTTTTATCCCACAGCACAGTCTCCAGGGAGAACATTATCTGTGTTACGATGTGTGTTATTTCTATTAAGTTAGGCTTTCAAAAGCCTATGGACAGATGCTTAGGGCCAAACAGTTGGGAAGGCGAAAGCATTCTGAAAGAGAGCACGGGACACAGCATGGGATGCAGTGGGAATACCTTTTCTAGCTGCTGTTTTCCTCCTCATTAAAAAAGCAGCCCACCTCCTTTCCTGTGACTCTCTAAAATGTGTGGTTTAGGTTTGCTACCAACCCAACAGAAGTTGAAGTCAGATTTACGTTTTTGGAATAAGGCTAGGTAGTGCAATTGAAGCAATACGAGGAAACCTTTTAAATGCTGGTCGTTAAGTAATGGCATTAATCGCTACAAAGTTTAAAAGAAGTAAAAATTATGACTTGCACAAAGGTATTGCTTTAAGGTTGGATAATGGTGAAAATGACTTATGTGAGTAGTGGTAACAATACAATATTAGTCATGATTCCAGGCAGAGTCAAGAGTCATTTCCTTATATTTTTACTCGAAATATCAAAGCTGCTTCTATGCAGCTAAAATGAATAGAGGGAATCACTCAACAAAACTGGTAATATATACATTAGAAGATTTGAGATGCTCTCAAGTCAATGTCTCTTCTCCCACAGACAATGAGGGGATCTTGCTGCACGGAACTATGAATATATACGGAAATTTCTTTTTGTTTTGCTTCTGCAAAGATCTCAGGGAATGAAAAGTGAAAATATTCATCACTGGTTCCTCAGTTCTGTGCAAACAGCAGCACTAAGCAGTACCAGAGATAGACTCAAGGTGGCCTTAAGCAGAGCTTAAACCACAGGCTTGTCACTTCTTTTATCTGCATACTGGTTTCTACAGGTACCTAAATTAATGCTTCTATTCCTAATTGGCTACAAATTGTCCATCTTGCTTGCCTGTAAAACCAAATATTACTACCAATGTTAAATTTCAGCAGCTTTTTGCGTTTTCTGGTGTCACAGCTCCTGATGTGTGTGAAAGGCTTTAGAAACGTAATTTACAAGTTAGTCCTTTGTCCTCCTGTACCTAGTTCACATAAAATGTCAATGGGTCTGCTGCTGCTGTCAGTGAAGCCATTTAATTAGCTAAAAAGGAGTATGTAGTTGACCAAAGCCCTGTGATTTTAAATTTTCCACAGATTTAAGTTACCTGAAAGCATGTAATGGGAAGTGGCACCTCTCAAGACAAAGATGAGGTGTTACCAACCTGCAAGGAAAGAATTAGAAAGTATAGAAATGGGTCTTGCAGATGGTTTTGCTGTGTGATCCAATGACATTTTGTAAGCATGTTCAGAAGGCTTCTTTAACAAGTAATGCAAGAAAGGATTTAATCTTCAGCATGTAGTAAAGTGATAAAGCTTTGTTTTCTTGAGAACTGTCTTGTGCTATTAAAGCTATGTGATACTTTTTTATTCCTTTGAAATTAGTGGAGGATGCTAATGCTTCACAAAAACCTAAGGAAGAAGATTTTTTTTTTTTTTTCTTTAAAGCATTTCTCCTACTGTAGAGGATATGAAAGCAATTCTGGGGTGTTTTGTTTGTATTTGAAGGTTCACTTTTTACCTTTTCTGTGATATTTGAAATAGAATGACACAGCTAGAACTGACTGTCCTGTTTGAAAGGTTAAATATGGTTTCTTGGTTACCAATTTAGTAATTGTTCATTCTGATGGTGAATGAAATGGATTGGGTACTGTTGGTCAAATAAGACCTTGCTAGTAGAAGACCTTGCTGTAATTTATCAAGGATCTTGACTCTATTGGTTCAGGAATAGGAAAAGATATATAATTGCATATTTATAAAACTAAAAAAAATTGCTTTAAGTTTATGGTTTAAATGGGAACTGTTACTTCACAGTATTAAGTCTTTTAATAGTAAAAACTGTAGTCTGGGCTCTTTGTTTAGATGTGATTTATTTGCAGCTGGCTATTTGCTGAACAATAGGAGGCTTTAAGATCTTCATCTAGAATCTGTGCTGCAGAGAGGGTAGGTGATGGTGAGATGCTTGGTGAAATGGGACATGGCTTCAATCCTAGCATATACGTTTCTTTGTTGTAAAGCATCTCCAAAAAACTAGGGAAACGCTTTGTTGAGCAGGCCTGTCTTTTCCATCAAATCATGTGTTACTGCAGAGATGATGTTAAGCATCCATTTGACACAAGTCAGGAAAATAGAGTTTCCAAGATAAAATTATGTCAGGTCCTGTATTACAAATGGAGGTGACTGGAAGTCAGGTGGTTCTTTGTAGGTCAATCTGGCCTGTTCAGAGCTTTTGAAGCAGCTATAAGGGCTCAAGATGGCTTGTTCAGAGCTTAAGTGTTGCTGTGTGCCTGTATATTTCTATAAATGAACATGGCCTTAATACTGGAAGAGGTGGTCCAAGTAACAGAGATAATGTTAGCAGTAAAAGTTCATTTTGTTGGCATTCAATTCTTATATCTTGCTGATAATATTTCACTAACCATAAATTCCCTAATAAGAACAATGATGAGATTTAGTATGTCCCAGCAGCCAACACTCTGTGGCCATTGTTAAAGTGGCCTTGTTAGTAATAATGCTAGGAAATGTTTAGAAGAAAAATGCAGTGAAGTGCAGTGAAGGGTGAATTTCTTGTATAGAGAAAGTGCTCTGGAAATCATGCAAATGTCTTAGGACCGTTTTCAGTCCCTTGGTGTTAGGATATTTGGGCTAAAGTGATTCCTAGTGGCTTACGATGCCTTCTGGGTCATCATGCTCTCAGGATCTCTCTACTATCTTGACAGGTTCTCACATAACTGAGCATGCTTCTGGTTTCAGTGACCTTAGACTTCTGTGTGTGTGGAAGGAGAAATGTACTTGGTCAAACTTAAACACTTAAGCTACAATATTTCTAGGTAAAAGCCCAAGATGTTGAAGCTTAGTTGTAGTACTCGGGCTGCAGTTTTCATGAAGAACTTTTTAAAAAAGTCAAGCACTCCTCTTTCTTAGAAAGCAATGCATAGCATTTATTACCTGTTTTCTGCGCTTCCTTTTCTCAAGTGCTTTATGCATGCTATTTTCTGTGGAATTTAGACAGTAGCACTTATTTTACCTTTTTCCTGTACTATTCTTAAAAAAAAAAAAAAGATTCGTGATTTAAGATCAGGCTTAGAGCATGATTCTCCTTAACAAGAATGAAAAATGAGATTGGGTGCAGCCAAGACAAAGCATTTGCTTCCTAGAAAGTCTACTTTAAAAGTATAAGGATACTTAACAATAGCAGATATTTGAGATCGGCATTTAAATAGACTTGTGATGTGTGGCAGCTTGTATCTGTTTTCCTCTGTGAAAGGTCTGATGTTAGTTTGGGTTTATCATAGCTTAAATCGTGCAGTTTTGTGATGGAGTATTAGTAGCTACCTGCAGGAATGCTGATTTGGATGATTTACTTGGTTGTGTACTGGCTATTTACATTGCTAACGGAGAGCGAGAGGACCAAGAGAACTGGACTGTGCTAAAGCTCTGAAATTAAATCAAATACAGCTCTCCAGTCGTCTTTTAGTCAAGAAGGTCCTAAGCAAAGGGCATTGAAGGTTGTTTTAATCAGACCACATAGATATAGAGCTCCATGGCTGAACTATGTAGTGTTTGGAGATTTTTTTTTTTGTCACTGCCTGTATATATTTGACTTGCATAATTAGGATTCAAGTGGGCATACTTTCTGACAGCAGACTCTCCAAACAGGGTTACTGTTTTGGGATCCTGATGAAAATGAACTGTGGGGGATTTTAAAATGTTCTATTTGTATTTCCTGTCAGGAGAAAGAAGGAAAGGCAGATACCCCCAGAGGGTCAGCACCTTGTGGGCCTAGAAACAGCTAAAAGAAAAACAATTTTTTTGCATTGCATATTAGCATCTCTTGCTTGGGTGAGGCAAACCGAATCCGCCCCTGGCCAGGCTGTGGCCACCTCCTTACCCCACGTCTGTCCCTGCGTGGCCGTGGGCTCCTTGCGAGGCGGCCGCTGCGGCCACGCCAGGCAGAAGCGCCGCCATCTCCCGCCTCGGTCGGCGCCTCTGTGGTGAGGGCGGTGCCTGCCCCCGCCGGTTCCAGCCGGTTCTGGCCGGCCGGGTGCCTCACTGAGGGAACCGTGAGGGATGGGGGGAACCTGCGGACAAGCGAGGCACGCGGAGCCCCGGGCCAGAGGGAGGAGAGGGGTGTGTGTAAGTGTGTGTTTGTTTTCTTTTCTGTCAGTAGCTGACGTAAATTACATGAAATAAACATTCTCCTGGTGGGGATGGTTCTGCCTGTGGCAGTGAGGGGCAGAGGGCACAGGGGATGCCCGGGCCTGGCGCGGCTGTGGCAGGGGTAGCTGCCGTCACCGTGGGGCTCTGGGAGGAGCTGTGTGGGGTTCGTGGCGTTGGAGAAAGCGGTGTGCCGGCTCTCCGCGGCAGTCGCTTCGAGCAGTGTGGAAACGGGGAGCAGGTGATGGGCAGGGGCCCGCAGCCAGGGCTGTTCCCACCGGCGGGGCCCGGGGATGCTGGCCCGGAGCAGTGGCGGCAGCCGCGAAGCCCTGGGGCTGGCTGGGGCGTCGCTCCCTGGGGAGCAGCGCGAGGTGATGGGGTGCTGCCGGGAGAGCAGGGCCCTGGGGAGGTGGGCTGCGGCCCAGCTGCTGAGTGCAGCAGCTTTTGAGCCTGAACCGATTCAAGCAGTTCCTTTTACTGTTTACCTTAGTTAACATTTACTTATAGGCTTCCTCAGACACTGCTTGAGGAAGTCAGTCGTGATTAACTACTACAAGGTGTAGAAACAGTACTAAATATCAGGAAATAAGCAGTTTCTGTGACAGAAAGGGGTCATAAAGCACTGAAAATATAAAAGGGAAGGGTGGCTTCAGTTTGGGTGCAAAGAAGGCATCTGAATTCTTAAATGGCATCAAGTGTCAGCATTAATACTCCTCTGAGCTTTACAGCCTCAGAAACTCCTCTAATTCAAGCCATTTAGGATCACAAACAGTTATTCTCAGTACTGCTGAGACCAGTGTCACACTAGTATCACAATTTTGATGTTTGATGTCTGTCTTGCATCAGAAGGCAAACACAATTACATGCATGTCAAGAATACCTCAGAGCTGTTTAAGAAATCAAGGCTGGTCACAGAATGCTTTTGATGTTCCTCTTCTCCCTTATGACTGTAGAGTTTTACATTAAGTTTAAGTGAAGATATTCTAGTTAAGGATTAAAAGATGGTTGTTGGAGAAACAGGACAGACACTTCAACTCACATCTCTAACAAATGACACGGTGACCTCTCACCAAACTGTGGGAAGATGATCAGTAGTACTGTGGGCTCTGGGAATCTAAGGTGAAAAGGTAAAATTTTATTTTGGAAAATGTGTTTTTTTTAAATGGACCTTATGCTGTTCAGGTCATGTTTCTCTGTTACCATTCATCAAAACACACTGGTCTGGATTTTGTCCCAGGGATACAGCCTATTGCAAGAGATGCTTCTTCGCCTCAGTAATTTTGTTTTGTGGCTCAAAGGAAAGTAGCTCCTATAGTGTTAAAGCTTCTTCCGTACAAGTTAACCCACATGTTCTGATATAAGGTAGGACCAAAACTACCCTTTCATCTTCATTTGCTCAGCTTGAACAGTAAGAGTGTGTGTGCAACACGTGCACCATGTTGTACTCAGTCTAATGTTTTAAAATTCATTGGGGACAGAAGAGGCGAGGACAGTGATGTGTGTTTTGCTGGATGATTATCAAGCCACAGTTGTTTCAAAGGGGCACAAGCCTTTTGAGAATCTGAATTTGTTGAAAATCATACAAAAGTCTACAGCAGTCCTTTGCAAATTTTCCTCCTGCCTCTTTTCTCCACCCCCCTCAAAACAAAGTCCTACATCTTGGCGTTAAGATCATCAGGGATATAGTGATGTTGCTATTATTGTTGCTGTGTTATTCTGTGAGATGATGTTTCATCAGTGTGTAAAATAAGGCCACTGTCTTGCGAATGTTTTCAGCTCCTTATTTTTGTGCACAAGAGTCCCTTCAGACACAATAGAATAGCTCGGCTTGTGTAGTCCAGCATACGTATAAGCACTTACAGTACTTAAGTCTGATTAATATGTAAGATGGAAAAACAGATCAAGAAAGTGAGTAAGCTGGAATTGGAAGTGTTGATCTGGATCTTTTTATTCTCTTGGGTTTAGTATTGTGTAGAGATGAGAAGGATAGCGAACTCGGTGCTAAAAGAATTTGACATGGAGGATGACTTTTGGGGGAGTGTTGAGACAGGGAGCCAACTGGTTTATTCAGCTAAAAGATCAAAAGTATGAAAAAGCTATGTGGCCAGCCTGCCAGAGGAATTCATTGAGAAGGAAAAGGAGGATGCATTGCAGATGGAATACTACTAGGTTTTGAATGTAGCTGGATATAATCACAGCTTCCTGATTTGGTTTGATAGGTTATTTCTCATACCTGTAGATGTGTCTCCTTCCTTCTTGTTACTCATTTTTATTTGCTTTTTAATGTGGAAGTCTTCCTTCTGAAATAGCAGTGGTCCAAACACTGGACAATACCTTTGCCAGGGAACTATGGAATTCACTTTGGTCTTTAATCTTTTGCCTTAAAAAGGTTGTAACAGCTGTAATATTTTAAAAATAGATTTAATAATAAAAAGAAGAGTCAGTGTATCATGATGCATTTCTGAGAAGGAAATAACTAATAATGGTTTCTGCTGGAAACCTGCAAATGCTATTATATGCTAGTATGCTGACATAGTATGTAGACTCACTTTATGACTGTTATATTACTCATGTACGTAGCAATAAAGAAAGCTATTTTCCCTGCTGTAAATTGCATGTTTACAAGCACAACAAAATAATGCAGATGACTGATGGTTTGGACACAGCTTTTGTTAGCTGTTGCTAAAACAAGGACAAACAAAACGAAGCCCAGTCTGATTCAGGTGCTTACTTTCGTGGCTGACAGGGGCCATGAACTCTTTATGCCACCATTCGGCAAGCTTTCTAGTCAACCACAGAAAGAGTTGAATCAGCTACAGTTGGGCTCCCTCAAGACCGATAAAAATGAGAGAAGTTTTTCACCCAATAGTAGGTTATAAGTTGAGCAGCTACAAGCTTGTCTGTTCCACCAAACATGAACAGAGATGTTGTGAAATGGGGTAAGGAGGCTTCCTTCTGTTCCCTATTTGATCCCACAACTGTTAATGACCACACCAAAGTAAAGGTTGACTGCAAACCAAACCCTGTTAAAATTGGAAATCTCGCCTCACCAACATGATGCTTCTGTTGAAGCAGGGAGCAGAAAGAAAAAAATACAGAAAAAGGTTCAATTTAAGGAAGTATTTTTGTCTGGAATGGTATATGAAATATAGGAGATAAATTTGAAAGGGTTAATCAGTGTGCTACAGACACAGGGCTTTACAATCAGCAGAACTAATTAAGTCATGTTTTCATATGGATTATGTATTGTGGTTTGAATTTTCTAGTAACAACTAAAGCTTTTGTTGTTTGGAGTATCAGTAATGGCTCTACTTTGCATGGACTCCAGGATCTGCCTATCATGAACTGGGCTCACATTACAGCCTTTCAGGAGGTAATTGGTAGGAATTGCCTCCTTTGCTGGCCGTAGTTCCATGAAATGTGTAAGTATTTAACCTTTGTGACTTCTCTCATATTGTCAGATTTAACTGAAATTGGCCCTTGGATTCAAAATTACTAAAAAGCCCTGACTGACAGATGTACTGTCATGCTCAGTGTGAGTTCATTTGCCTTGTTCCCATAGGAAACCAGACTCCAGAGCACTCCCAAACTGTAGAACATGGGAGCTGCCTCGGGGAGAGGCCGCACAGTCCGGCAGGGCCTGGTGTGCTCCCCGGCTGCGCGCGGGGACGAGGCTCCCCTGGTGCATCGCACCCTGGCACGAGCGGGATGCTGCCTGCTGTCTAGGGGCAGCGTCCTGCCCCTTGGTCTTGCTCTGGAGTGGTCAACAGCACTTGATTTCTCTTCTCTTTTTAATGACTAGGCAAATATGTATGGTGTTGATAGTGATATCCTGCAGCAGGTCACTTAAGGTGCTAAAAATAACAGGCTCCATTGTAACCAGAATTATCGGTACCCATGACCTCTACTGAACCCTGCATATGGAGGGGAATGCATAATAGGACATAAGCTATTGTTCCCAACAAAATCCCTACAAGCTGTATCATTTTGGTGCAATTTGACAATTTCCAATGTTGTCTGCTGAAAGAGTTTGTTGAGGTACTTTCTGTTTTTGTGAAGATCCCAGGGAATGGCAGCTGTACAATGTCACTTGTCATACTTAAGCATAATGAGATGTTGGCCAGAGTGCTGCAGTGACAAGGACAGAGCAGCCAGCTGCATTGTGTCTGTTCCTGTCTGGAAAGGCCGTTCCAGTCTGCAACCTCCTTCTTCCGCAAAAGTGGAAACTACTATTGTAAAAGCAGCCAAGTTCTTTCAAAGTGCAACCTGGTTCTCTTATGGTGGGGTGCATGTATTCTGTCCTACAAAGATGGCTGCTGCTGACATGTCACGGAGGGTAGGGGAGAAAGAAAAAGTTGGGTTTGTGTTGTGTTTTTTGTGTGTGGTGGGTTTTTTTAGGGGGAAAAAAAAAAAAAAGAAAACAAAAACCAAAACCAAACCACAAACACCAACTGCCCCAAAACCTAACAACGAATCCATAACCTTCAGCTATTTCCAGGACCATTTTGTTTTGGCAGTTCCACACAACACAGTATGGTGAGAAGTGAGTAAACACACTGGATGGAATTAATGAGCTGGACAAAATCCACGCGTGCTGCTCTGCTGAATGTGGACACAAACCTGCTTTCACACTGCAGAGAACTGTTGTGTTGAGCCACAGCAATTTGTCCAGTCCTAAGTCTGAAGAGCACAGAGAACTGCCGACTCCTGCAGTTTGTGTGCTGTACCTCATGGGATTGTCTGTTTTATGACACCAGATGGTGACTTGCTGTTGTGAATGTGTGTGATGAGGGGAAAATTTAATTCTACGCAAGCACCTTCAAAACTATCTAAATGAAAAACGCATATATGCCAAGGAAGGGTGAGGGACTGAAAGGTAAAGTCTTTACAAAGCCAAGGGAGATTTGAGATAGCACTACAACTTGAGACCTAGGTCATGATTTGGTAAACAAATATTTGCTTAATGTTAATCCTCTCTTAGGATTTTTTGCTGGTTAAAGATGTGCTGAAGTGTTTTGATGGACCACAGAACTGGATAAGAAGTAAGTACTCAACGCCTAACTTAGTGTTGAGATTCTTCCTGCCATCTGATGGGGCTCAACAGTTGTCAGTACAGCGTGGAAAAAAAGGGAGAAAAATAAGCCCTATATATTTTTAATAGTAGGGTAGGGATCTTTTGTGTTTATGAAACATTTAATGCTAGATCCATGCATTTCATAACGATGTTTAAGCCACCTCCAGGGCCACATGAAATGGCTCACCGGTACATTTAGTAAACAAAGGGAGTGACAAGAGCTTGGTTATCCTGATTATAGACACAGTAGATGGTAAGACTTGAATCTATGATGACTACTTGCTTTTAAAAACAAAGCTGTGTTTTCATAACCTAGACATTTCCTATTAACCCTGCAAAGCTTGCTGAAACAAAAATCACTTGTTATAAAATACTTATCTTTTATTTTAATCTAGCATATGAAAAATTAATTTGGAATCACTGTTATTGTTTCAGACATCACGCAGCAGGTTTAAGTAGAAGAGTCAGAAATTAATTAACTTGATCAATGGGGAAATATGCATAGACAGTGTTAAAGTACTTAGGTTTTGGCCTCCAGCAAAATCTTTCAGTTGTTTCATTTGAGAAGTGTTCTGCCTTAGGGTCTGGATGACTCAAGACTGACAGTAAAATGCACGAGCCTTTCACCTTACGTCACTGGTTCAAATATTCAGGTCAGTAGTAAGTGAAAGTCATATTTTCTAGTGTGTACTCAGTGATCTGAAATATGATTCTCAGGACCAGAGACAGCAAATGGTTGAGGTGTCTAGAAACTAGGGACTTGCAGGTCTAGACTTTAAGCACTTGGTCTTCAGAGGAGAGGCGAGTTCCTGTGCATCTGTGGCTCCTGGACCAGGGCATAGGGAGAGCTGGGTGCCTCAACACATGGTTCTGTGGGCCAGCATAGAGAGATGACCATGCACAAACTCGCTGAGAAATAAGAACCTACTGCTAATGAGTAGGATGTGTTGGTGGGGAGGGTGTTACTGAAATTTTGTCCCATTCAAGGGGCCTGGTGCCTGGCTGTAGTGTCAACTGTTTGCTGATAATAATGAAAATGGGTCACCTCCTTTCCTAGCTGAGTGCTGAAAGTAGTTTTCTGCATATCCTGAGTCTTCCGTCACATAGATCGTCGAATTCTTTCCTGGAATGGCTTCAACAGGAGGTGAATCTGCCTGGTTGTTCCATCTTCACTCTTCTGCCTGACTAACACATGTCCTGGGATTAGCCTGAGCCTGCTGAGCTGTGGGTTTGCAGTCCCCCAGCCAGGGTAGAGAACTGAATCAGGGTATCCTTTTTCCAAATGGAGTGCTCTAGCAGCTATGAAGACTAGGTTATAGGTAGAGGGGATATAGTTCATGTTTGCCTTCTTGCCCTCCCCTGGGCTGTCATAATAAAATGTTAATGCTGCATCTAGATTTTTAGAATTAGTCAAGAATTTCTATAGCAATGTTAAGCCGTTAAGGGGCAATCACAGCATATTATGGCTTCCATTTCCAATTTCTTCTGGAAAGCAGCTTTGAAATGGGAATATTCCCACAATCTTAGGTTAAGACTTGCTTTCCACCAGATTTTGTACTAAAACTTCAGCATGCACATTTGTCACAAGTGAGCATGCGTTCACGAATTATCTTTGTAGCAACCATATGCCAAAATGCATTCAGTCGAAAATGTTTTTGCATGATTTTCCAGGCAAAAGCTCTTAATAATTATCAGGGATGTTTCAGCTCCTTTTAAGGCATGGTAATGAGTTTTATGTCACAGCTGGAAGCCAAAAAAACCAGACAGTTGCACTTTGTCCATCTGTGTGTTTCCTGGATACTCTTTTTCCTTGTCATTCCTAAAAACACCGTTTGGGGCTTTATGTGGCTTCAGGTCAGTTGTGATTGGTGAGGGAACTGCTTGCTGTTTAACAGGTGACTGGTGGAGTCATTTATCAAGCTGACGGAGGCCTGTGGTGCTCATTGCTTTCCTTCAAGTCTCCCAAAGACTTTGAGAGATCTCAATTAAAACTCCAGCATGGAGAAAAAGTAGTGGCTACCGACTTCATGGCTATAGTAATTTCATGATTGCTTGAGGAAATTGGTGGCCAGCTGGGGAGAAGATAAATCAACCACTTGTCCTCCTGTCTTTCAAGTAAATGGTCCATTGATCACCTACTAATAGTCTTGTTGGACTAAGTCAAGGATCTGAACTGTAGCACTCTACTAAAATGGCAATTCATCCTGCAGCTACTCAGGTGCTACTAATGACCAAAATGGGAAAGGACATGAACAAACAGTTTTGTTGCTTGTGAGGTTTTGTGTGGTTTTCTTGTGTGGTGTGTGGTGTTTTTTGTGGTTTTTTTTTTTTTTTACAAAGCAGAGAGGTAATGCATCCTTTAGAAAGCAGTTTTGCCATAAGTTTTCTTCTCCATAAAAACCTCTGATACAGGATTACTCAGCCCTTCAAGAAGGTGTTAAAAATGCATTCTGTAAACATGCATCTATTCCACTTTTTTCCTAGGCAAAACAGTGAGTTTGTTTTTAATCCAAAGCTGTTCTGATTTTGTTCCCTTTTCCCTCTCGGTCTAAGGGCTTTTCTGATTGTGTATTTTTTCAAACCGTTTCAGTTCTGAAGCAGGAGAGGTTACCCTGGGATGCTATTTGGACAGTATGTCTTGAAGCTGCAGGAAGCCTCCTTTAAAGCTGAGAGTTGCTAAACCTTTCCCCTCCTAGAAAACTACTTCTGTTTGTCTGAACAAGCCCTTTCAAAAGATGCAGCATGCACGACAAAGCAGGCTTTCCTGTCTGGAGGAGAGGGGCTTACAGAAAGGCCACGTTTTAGACTTAAATGTAGGGCAAGGATCAACAATCACACCTAAGGCATTTTCAATGCAGATATTCACAGACCTGTTCTTATACCATGCGATTGACCTTGCCATTAAAGTAGATCAATACTTGGCTTCTTTCCTGATGTACTATTACACTCTACTGAAAAGATCTTTTCTGTGATCCATAATTAGCCTTACTGCTATTCCAATACCAATCACTACTGAATATCAGCCAGGTAACAGATAAAGCAGGGAGCTGGGTAGTCTGAGTTGGGAGCAATCTGGGCCTGAAGAGTTTGTCCCAGATTCTTATGACTTTTCTTCATATCTCTTATACAAGTTTGTAGAGCTGTGTGGTGGGGAAGGAATTATAGGGGTTTAGTTACCCCCCCCCCCCCTTTCAGTAACTTCGTTTTCACTTCATTTTGAGGTAGATGCTGAAGAATGAGGGAGGAGGAGGGAGATATTTTGAAAGAATAGTAAAAAGCTCTACAGGTAAGGCAGTTCCTTCAGGGCAGGGGCCAGACAGCGCTCCCTTACAGTCCTTGTGCAGATTCTTCCTTCTTGATACCACAGTATTGTTGGGAACCAGGACTGCTGGGACTTGCAAGGTACCTTTCCTTTTTTCCTCCCTGTATCTTACCTTTTTTCCTCCCTTCATGACAAAATTTCTTCCCCTTACTTCATTTTTTACACTGAAAGCAGGTACTGTAGACTTGCATAACTTTTGGGTTTTTTTATATATAACAGTTTTTTGCAACTACTTCCAGGCATATGGGCTACTGACCCTTCTCTTATCTGGGAAGGAAGTTGTCAGTCAAAGCCAATCATTGCGTATATTTCATGCAAGTTCCCTTTTCTTAAGTCTAAATTACAAGCTTTTAAAACAAACTCATCTTGTTTGTTATTTATAACAGTTATTTCATAAGTGATTTGCATAGATGTATTAAGCAGTTATTAGTAATTAAATACTGATGTCTATCAGCATACTGAGCTTCTGTAAGTTTAAAGGAGCTAGATATGGTCTGTGGGGTATTATCTCAAATATTACTGAAATGTTGAGCACACAATTACCATCTTATTAGGGTAATCATGTTGAAAGAAGTGTTTAGACATTTAATTGGTATCAAACAACATGTGATTGTGTGTTGATTAGATATCGCTTACAATAAAGTACAAACTGATATTTGATAAGCATGGTAACTGATAGCTTGCTTTAGTTATGTCAATTAAATGGCTAAATATCTCCTGGAAGGAATTATAAATCATTAGAAAATCACTCACATGCTTGGCAGCTTGTCAAGTGATCTGTAAACCTGGGGGCTTCTGGCTGTGTTTGGGGAACTTGGGCATTTTCTCACAAATGGGGTCTGTCTTCAGCATAGAAACTTTGGATAACCAAATACTCAACTTCATGTGAGTTATGCTTTTCCTCACTATCAAATTAATTTAACGAAATGGAGGTATAAACATTTACTGATTTGAGTTAAACGCAGCAAAGCCGGATAATTCACAAGATCTTCTTACCCAATTTTGCCAGCAGACATCCTATCTGAGAGCCGTTCCTGGTCATGATTTAATCTGTGTACATCCATGTACATGTCTGCCAACACATTGATTTACATTCCTCCATGTAAATTAAGATTTCTCTCTTTGTTAAACTGACTAGTGCCTTAACACAGAGTACAACTGGAAGACTCGGATGAGAGCAAGAATGTCATTTTCTTTTGCAGTGCAGGCAGTATGTTATTTTCCCATGTGCTCTGTAGAACACGGATTTTGTTTCAACCTTGAAACCACTCAGTGGATGTTGTAACTGTGATGAGAGCTTAATATAAAAAGTAAATTAATGAAAATTGGGAAAGGGAAATTGTGAGGGAAGGAGAGATGTATGTGCGTGTACCTTGATAAGACTTCTCATCAACTGGTATGAATGAAAATGTTTCAGGAGTAGTTGTATTTCACCCCAAGGCTTAATTGGACGAGTTACTCTTTCAGGCTGTAGCACAGAGAGATAAGGGATGTGTGTTCCTGGAAAACTTAGCAAGACGTCGTCTCTTCTGTTCTCTCTGTATGTTTCTGTGGTTGTGTTTACATATGCATACATTAGACTTTTCCTATTTTCAATGAAACTCCAAAGGGAAAAGACTGGGAATACTCCTTTTCTGCCCGAGTTCCAGTATAGGTTTCTCCTGGCCCCCCTATACCGCTATGCTCCCTGAATACTAAGGAAGAAGCTCTCACTCGTGCCTGACACTTGGCAGCCTTTCCTCTGTGTTGAGCCGGCAGACGGTGGCCAGGACACGAGGAGGTGCCAGTGACGCACAGGGACCGGTTTCCCCTTTCCTCCACTCTGTCTGGAGCTCATTCTTACTGCCCTGAGTTTAAGACTGCTGGTTTGGGGTGCCTTTCCCACTTCATGTTTGCTGGCCCGCAATGGCTCTGGCTTTTTGGCCTCTGCATCTGCAGTAAAGAATATATGTGACTTATAA
This sequence comes from Phoenicopterus ruber ruber, assembly GCA_009819775.1. Lineage (NCBI taxonomy): Eukaryota > Metazoa > Chordata > Aves > Phoenicopteriformes > Phoenicopteridae > Phoenicopterus > Phoenicopterus ruber. The sequence goes on from CM020221.1 coordinate 8,899,063, forward strand.
TAATATTTCTGAGATAACTCACAAGGACCAAAGGAAGCGTTTCTGTCAAATGACAGACGATGGTGGTATTTGTACGAATTCAGTTTCCCTGTACGTGCAGCTGTGCAGAGCTATCTTTCAAAATGCTGCCTCTTATTAACTTCTCAGGCTCCTGAAGGTTGTGTCCTATGGCATATTTGCTCAGACAGCCAATTCATCTCGCATATAGCGGTGAGAATAGCTGTGCGTTTAGCATTTTGGGTTTTTTCCTTTATGAAATGAAATTATATTTATTGCTTATAGAAAAAAAAAAGATGAATTCATCACAATGCAAGAAGGCTTGTCACTGAAATGCTGTAAATGTCAACAAGTGTTGTTATCATGATGTAATGTCAAAATTAACTTAAAATAGCACTATTACATGCAAATGAAAGGTTTCTTTGGGCAATGTTCTATTCTGTGTCAACTTCATTACCTAAACTGCCTTTGATTACTTTGATGTAACATCTCTCTGTAATTCAAATACCTTAAATGAGTGCTATATAATCATTGCTGTGTTTTCCGCAAAGGGAAGATAGATGATTATGTGCTGCAACCTGTACAACAGAGCAGGTGGTTCTCAGCTATTGTTTGTGTAGCTGGGTTATTGCCACTTGTTTAAAACAACCTTGTTAGAGGAGTAGTCTCATGGCTAGGAGGATGGTTAGAACTGTAGCTTTGAATAAGGTTAGAGTTTTTTAAAAAGTTGTCACTAAAAGAGTCTCTGATCACTCTGTATAAACTATTCCAAGCTCTACTGAAGCCGATAGCAATCTCGCTCTTAGTTATAATATTGAACAGAAAAGGTGGTTCTTTTCATGTGTTCAGGAGCTAAATATGTCATCTTCTAGCTCTTCTGTGTGGGATGTTGCTTCTTGGTGAGAGAAATCTACCAGATGGAACATCAAAAAGTTGTTGTGTTTGGTTGTTTTGTTTGTGGTGTGTGGTGTTTTTTTTTTTTTAAAAAAAAAAGTCCAGTCAGGCAGAAATCCTTTGACTTGGCTTTTCATCAGAGAAACTTGTGTGGAGTCCAGGCTCAGCCTGTGCAGCTCTGTCTACAGTGAAATGCTCTGTGAAATTGTGTTGATTCACTGGTATATCACTTTAGAAGAGAAAAAATAAAAACAATCTGATGTTGCAACATTCTTTTTCAATGTTTCCCAAATGGCATTTTATTTTCTTTTGGCTGTGATTTGAATGTTTTGTCTTTAGATATATTGATACAGAGTGGAGAAGTAAAAATCAAAATAAGGCTTTCCAGTTCTCCTGCAAAAATGTTTCGATTAGTCAAAAATGAATAAAAATAATCCTTCCCTGCCTTCCCACCTGCAATTTGTCTTCAAAATGTTTAAGCTTTTGTTTTTTTCCTATATGGCATGAAGCAAGAGGTTTGAGACAGAACTTCTGTTGCCTTAACTGCTGCTTTCTGCATTGCTTCAGCTGGGCTCTTCTGGTGTGTGCCTCTTTGCATTGAGTACTTTGTGTTACACAAACATATTTAAAATAAATACATAATTGCTGTTAATCCTACAACCAAATACAGCGTACAGTGTAAGAGAGTCACAGAAATGTGTTGCTTCTGTCAGCTTACTGCATTACTGTGGGTAGGAAGTTGAGTAGTTGTTCATTTCTCCCAGACTTCTTGCAGATCAGATTTTCATGCCCGTGTCTCTCATGGTGAGTTTCCTGAGTACTTGAAAGATGTTACATCGAAAATGGAGTAAAGATGTCACAGCCTCTCACTGACTCTTCACTATCCCCTCGGAAAACTTCGGAGAAACACTTCTGCTTGCAGCAAGCGCATTGTTTCTTCATTTAATGAGCTTGTGTCCCTTGCTATTACTGTAGCTTTGAGCAATCAATCTCATGCTTGTGTTGCTGGGGTAACTTCTGTGTTCATCGGAGAATCTCAAGTTCTGCTTGTGGGTCTGCAGGAATTGTTGGGGAGGGGAGAAGTCCCATTGTGAGCTGCTGGAGGTAATCAAAAGGCTATCAAAGGTAATAATTCTCCAACTGGAACGTAGAGATGGTGTGGATAGGTGAAATTCTGGGCACATTCAAATCACACTTGGTGCAAGTCTGTAATTGCCACAACCATAGCCCTACAGAAACTGAAGGTGAGGTGACAGAAACAAGTGCCATTTCAAATAGCCTTGCTGCCTACGAGATGAGACAGCCATGTAGTGTGGGGCTTTAACAAGCTTTTCCTTTCTGATTTGGATGAAGATGATGAGAACAAACAGAGGGATTTTAAGAGCTTTCCACTTTGTCATTCTTCCTAACCTGTCACATCCTGATCCACCTTAGGAAAGGAGCCATTTTTCCATTACGTTAACAGAGATGAATGGAGCTGGATGCTGTTGCGATCTTGGCTTATGTGTTGTTTCAATTTGTTTTCTGCAGCGCTCTTTCCATGGGAACTTGTGCAGAAATGTAATTTGCCGGTGAGTTTATTTTTGGTTTCAGTTATCCATTTTCCTTATAGGACATAATATATGTCAGTGAAATAGCAACGTGGTTCTCAAAATCAGTGAAACTGAGCTCTTTTGGGGTGGGGAAAGAGCAATATGACTTTTCTTAAGTAGCTCAACTGCTGATCATTTTGCTTTATCAGAAGTCACTTTTTGAGATCGTATCCTACCAGAAGTCATCTTATCTGGATGTATATGTTCTGCTCTAGCTGCACTGTAAATTGGCTGTGTAGGACATACTGCTTTAAAAGAACCCCATTGTCTCACTTATTAATGCAAAACATGGAGTCGGGATGATGCGATGGCATGAACAGTCCCTAGTTTCTCAGCTTGTACTTTGAGGAACATGTTCAGCTTGTGTTCCTGCTCTCTGTAGGGCAGACCTGACCCTCTTCCCACTACAGGTGACTTATTCACAACCCAAATGCCCTTTCTTCCTGGCAGAGGTTTCAACCGTACGCTTTCCCTGACCAGTGTGCAGGAAGGAGGCTGCTGGTGCACTGCAAGGGGGAAACAAAGAGCTGAGAACAGTGAGAAAAGCAATGCTGCGCCTTTCAAAGTGTGTGTTGCACTATAGGCTCTGTGGTTAACTTCTGTGGCTCTTAGATCACAGGTGCAACTCTGTGTTCATGTTCTTTTAGTTCAGTAGTAGCAGCAGCATCTTAACAATAACAGAGGGGAGAAGTAATAAAAGATGTGGTGATGCTATGTCAGGGCAGATTGTTTACTTTAATGATGTGTCATAACAAAGAACGCTGGTTAGAAAATTCACATTAAATGTAGTCTGTTGAGGTGCTGAAATCTACCTACCAGGAAAAATCTTTCCTCTTACAGAAACTTTTTAAACTGAGAGAAGGGCAGAGAGTAGGGGAACAGAAGTCAGCTAGGCCCATTAGTCGTCTTTGGACGGTAAAATTAAAGATGAAACTACCATTTACTTCCCTGAGATTTGTTTGAATGGTAGAGAGTAATGCTGTAAAACACATTAGGCAGATCTGCCAGAAGGGAAGGTGAAAATACTTTGGTAAGAACTGGACAGGATTCTTTTACCTGACAACAGGATTATCTTTTTTTTTTTTTTTTTTTTTTTCCCCAAAAAACTGCTGCCCAAAGAGCAAAATTCGGAGAAACTGCTCAGCAGGTTGGGACAGCTCTGTGTCATCTTACAACAGAGCAAATAAAACTGCACTTCCAAAATTGCCACGCTTCTTGCTGCCTTAATTTTACTGAAGTTGAGTGGAATTTAGCTAGTTAAGATCTGTTTAACACAGAATTACGTTCTGACGAGTATGTAAGAAGCATCCCTTCAACACAGTCTAATTCTGTTCTCTTTTCCAAGAGCAAAATAGCCCAGGTCTAATATTTCCTTGTCCTGCATCCTCTACAGCATGTATTCCAGCACAGGAATAAATGGCTGTACAAAACTAGAGGAAAGGATCGAAAGGCTTGCCCTCTGAAAAGTGTATTTGAATAATGAATGATCCTTTTTTTATCAGTTTTCTCAAACCCAGTGAGCAGCAGTCTTTCTAAATGTTTGCCCTTGAGCTGAGGGTAAGGATGATGAATTGCATAAAGGATCTCTTTTCAGTTTTAAGTATTTGAAGATAAACTTTTGAAAAAATGAATAAAGGGTAAATTCCTGAAAACAAACCTGTAAAAATTAGACAATTTTCCATAACAACAAACAAAGCTCTAGGACGGAAGATCAGCTCGCTGTTCTTCTCCAGGATCTGTTTTAGTTCACTGATTATAGATTTGTGTATTGAACCTGTCATCTGAGAGACTCCGAACCATAAGCACCTGATCTACTGTTTGTGTTCCCTCACCTTTTCCCTGGGAAGTGAAGCGCATGCACTGCAGCTTTTTTATAAATATAAGCAAGGATTGGTTAAAGAAACTAACACCTCAGCTTACAAAAAAACACGTTCAGAAATCGCCTTCCAGAAACGATCACAAAAACTGAATCCCCAGTACCTTTTGTCTCTGAGTAGTATCGCTGGACCAGATTGAAGAAGTCTTACTGGTGAATTTTCTGTTGAAAGAGGAGTCATCTAATTTTGTTGTGTTTAACTGATTTGACAGTGCACGTTGCAGCATAGGGGCCCAGTTGAAACACCTTGTGACTTCCATCTGGCCCCACTGCTGGTTCTTTCTTTGGGAACTAGGGTATGGATTTTGGTGGGGAAGGAGAAAGCTGGTGCACATTCAGGTTTTGTCTTTATATGGAATATGGTCATACCTAAGGAAGAAGTTTTATGAAAAAGTTTAGTTATAACCCTTGAGGTAAAGCTGCCTTAAACATTGAATCTGATCTTGAATGTGCGGTGTCTGGGGGTTACTTTTGTTGACTGCATGTTCACGTGTTCAGTTCTGTTATGACAATATGTACATCTCGGTGTAGTCCTATTAGTCATCATTCCATGGATAAAATTTTGACCTTGTTGAAGCTAGTAGCAAAACACCTACTAATTTTATTTGGTCGTGATCCATTGCCAGCTTAGTCTGCATCTTACTGACACTAGATGGCATTTAAGACTTGTATACTAGCTGGAAATTTGTCCGATGTCTAGCAATTCTTCTCTGTAGTGGCCCTTTTTCAGGGAAAGTGTGGTCCACTCTTCTGTGCCTTTTTTGATAATAGAAATTGAAATTCCAGATGTCAGATGGTTATTCACTGGATTTGGCACTACTTGGTGGAATCCAGATGTGTTTTCTCTGCTTCATTCCTCTTCATCATCCCATATGTTATGAAAATGTTTAACCTGCCATGTCCTTTGCTGTGTACAGACAGTTCTCTGTTCTTTCAGCAGTTCTTACAAGATATTCATCCCTTGTTACAAGTGTGTTTTTCCCCTCCTTGAGTCTAATATAGTGTCCATTGTGGAAGCAGGGTGTTATATGGACAATTGTCACATCTATGAAAGAATAAAGTGGTAGTATTGAGGCTGCAGGGATTGGCAAGTAATGGAGACTATGTGTAAATTTATTAAGCCTATATTCATTATTTCTAGGCTGTGACTTTTAATTTGAGGCACTGTTTCTTCCTCTACTGTGGTGTGGAAGCTGTCCTCCATTGACCTGATACTGTCTCTTCCCTTGACTGTCTACCTGCAATTCAGTCTGATGTGAAAAGTGCACCTGGGCTGCAAAACTTCTGTTGAAACTTGATCTTCTCTTTCACTAGGAAAAAATCCTAAGACATGTATTATTAATGTTCCTTCAAGATGAGTCATGATGAAGCGGCAGTCTAGAGAAAGATGAAGGCTCTCTGCAGATTTACATCTTTTAATAATCCTCAGTACAGCATAAGCAGTTTGCAAATGCAGCTCTCCCACACAAATGTTTCTGAGTCGAGTTACAGGGATCTCCTCAAGCCCAACACAACTGCTAAGTTTGTGTTCTGACAGCCTCCCCATCCTAATTCCCAGCTTCTCTGTGACTGTGATAGCTATCTGTACAAGCAGAGATTTTTAATAATACAAGACAAATAATGGAACAATGTCAAGCTAGAAAATGGGAAACAATTACTTTCATTTTTCTAGTCTCATGTTAGTACTTTGGCTCAATGAGGTTAATATTTCGCTGCGCTGCAGGTTGAAGGTACCTGGGAAGAATACCCAATGTTTCTGCAATACTGAGACCTGTTTATGGAGACTGCCCCTTTGTTTTGCAAAACATGAGGTAGTTCCTCAGAAAGCTTTCTGTGTCCTGGACTACAATCTTACCATTGCCCTCAAAGTGAGTATCTGTCTTCTGGTTTCTTTATGTAAGAAGCCCATTTACTCTGCTTTCAGTTCTGAGATCATAAGAGAAGGGCTTGTTGCTCACTGTGTGGTGTAATCACCACCCCTTGTTGCAGCCTGACATTTGAACCACTCCCGCGGACTTGAATTTAATTCATAAAAAAGCTTCTGAGATCTGCTAGCTCCATTTAATTAAAAAAAAAAAGTCAAAAGCCAAAGGTTCAGCCTTCTCTGGGGCCGCCCACAAGGCTGTAATTCGGCTAAGGGCCTGTGCTGTCTGACCTGAGTTCTGTCCCAGACCCACATCTTGTCTCTGATTCCAGCCAGGATGTTTTCTACCCATTAGGAGCTGTGGTGCTGCTGTGGTGTTGGGCAGCCTCCTGTTCCTCCGCTTACTTGCTTAGCTGTTTGCTTTTATATGTTCAGGTCACTTAAATATCTTTACAAGGGGCTCTGAAAGCATTCAAATGCTCAGACGCCTCTGAAGTCGAGACTGGCGTAGACACTCAAGTGTATCAGGCAGTGGTATACCAGACTATAATCGATTCCTAAATTTCATAAGAAGGAAGTGTGCTTCTGAGTGGTTTATAAATGCAAGAAGCCGAAGACTGAATTATAGCCTAGAACTTCACTCTTCCATCAGTGTGTTTGTGCTTAAATATATAAGTAGCTTACATAACTATTTACCAATACAATGAAGGCTGCTGCAACTTATTCTTGAGTTAGACTTGACATTTACAGATAGAAATTTGCTACTGACATAGCAAGGAGATTACAGTGTGTGTGTGACATGGGAAGAAAAGGATTACAGTAATCTTTTTCTTGTTTTACAGCCTTATGTAGGAGGAGAAAGATTGTAGCATGCTGCCATAGGAACATGGAAATGATGGGAAAATTATCTGCAACACTTTGAATAATGACCTGGCATACATTATAATATTGTCGCACTGCCGCTTTTGCCATGGAACCAAGTTCCTTGTGAGCCAGTGGGTAGGTGCAGTTCTTAAAAGGAAGGAGAATTATCACTTCTGTGTGTCTGTGTGTATAGACAGTAGCAATTTGAGTAAAATCAGGCATTCCAGTGGCGTGAAGGAAAAGGCCTGGCTGTTTAATAGAAATGCACATTTTGAATGAACTGACAAAGGCATCCTATTACTTGAATCTGTACATTCCTTGTTTTTTTTGCCCCTTAAAGAAGTCAGTCAGGAAATAGGAACACATTAGCATTAGAAACAGTATTGGCAAGGAAGAAAAAGGGCCAGAATGATTTATTTTTAACTTTTTGTTTAATGAAAAGCTGTAGATACCTTTTTTCTCTTCTTGATATTTAGTGTTGTTTTACTGGGGGCTTCAAATGAAGAGTTCAAGGTCTTTGATAATGGATCAGAAAAGGGTGTCTGGCTTCGGAGAAGGAAGCGTCTTTTTTCATGGAAAGCTCCTTTGTGAGCTCTGATAGCAGGGCTTGTCAGGGGATCACCCAGACTTTCTGTTGCAATTACATTAACAAAACCAGTACTAAGCTGAGAGTTTCCTCCAAACCTGTAGGATTCTTGCCTTACAGGTCTCTGAGGTTACTTCTCTGAACAAAAACTCCCTTCCCTTCTTTGCTCTGACTCAAAAGCAAGGCAGGGATACCCTGAGCCAGAGGATGGCAAGCAAAGCCCTTTTGTCCTGTACACCTAACAGGGAACCAGTGCTTTTAAATATGATTGTTTTAAAGCATAATTTTTCCCTATGTTAGGTCTAGAGGGTTTGGGTGTGTTTTTGTCTTTCCCAGCTGGAAAGATCCTTGCAAACTTGTGTAAAATTCAGCAAAGTGGCAGGAGTCCCAGTCAGTGAATCCCTGAAGCAAGGAGCTGACCAACGCAGAAGTTGCATGGAGGTTTTGGTGACAGCTTGGTCTTGAGCTAATACTCCTCGCCTGGTGCCATTCCACCGGACTTTTGTTTGTCTTGGGGCAGGGAGGGATTTTATTTGGTTGCAGTCACCTGTGAGACTTGCGTTTCGGGAGACTGGAGGACAACAATGTGTTATTGCAACATGTTTACTGGGGTCTGGTTACTTCAGTGATCGAGCAATGTGGATATTGCTACCTCTGTTTTTGGAGCTGGACAGAGACCTTATGAAAAAACACTCTGGGGTAAACGTCTGAGGTTCTTGTATTAACACTATAAGACATTGGAGACTTCTGCTAGGTGGATGATGTAACTTTTATTGCAGTTTTTTTCTGTCTGATACCTATAAAAAAAATTATTTGGTCCAGGAGAGAAGATGGAAATAGGAGTGTTAGTGAGAAGGCCAAGAGACTGATGGCAGGAATGCAAAACAGACTGTAACAAATGGTGGAAATAAATCGTGAATATTAAAGAATCTTGTTACCTTGGTAATTTAGCAAGTGAACTGCAGTGCAGAGATGGGAATAAAAGTAGCTTGTAAATGTGAACCGGTCAAGTCAAATCTGAAGCAAGGGAAACCTGTCCATAAATGTGGCATACCCCAGGGGAGCCTTACAATATCTGTTAAGAAAAGGGTTAATAAAAATCCTGGGCAGCACAGCTTCAGGACTGATAAGATACATGAGAAGTGTCTCTCCTGTAGCTACAATGCCACCTCTGCTGCAGAAGAACTTGTTAAATACTTGAAGTGCCTGGTGCTGCTGGGTGGGTACGTGATGCCTAATGTTTCCCATAGTGGGTTTCCCTTTTATGTCAAGTTGAGGATAAGGACCTTTAAATCTCCAGGTGTCACAGGTGTGAGGTTTGCTCTTGAGTTCCTTTCGTATTTATTAGGTCTTTTGCATTACAGACTAAAATAGAATTCTTTTTTCTTTCTTCATTTTCCACATTATTTCTTTACTTCTGATCCCTCCTTGCTATCTTGTGGCATGGGTAAATTAGTATTTTGCTCTCTAGTGAAGATCTAGTTAGTTCAGACACTTAAGGGAGTGAGAGCCTTGAGATTATCCTGGAACTGAAGTCTTCCACAGAAAAATCGTTCATGCCTCAGAAAATTGCAGGTCAATTGTATTCAGTAAATTAGACTGGTTTACACTGATTCCTACCTGGCAAAAATACCACTAGCAGAGAATCCAATCAGAGGTGTTTTGTCTTCTCTATTCTGCTTTTGCTGTCATGTTGTGTTCTGCTTCTATCAGGAATAAATGAAATCTGTGACTGAGCCATTCAAGTAGCAGAAGTAATAAATTCTCACTAGAATTAGGGACATTTTGTGGAAGTTTCACTAGGGGATGTAAATTTGACTTTTTCCTTGAAGGATGCTTGCAGATTTTTAAGAGTTTGAGACTGCCTCTTGCTTCCAGTTCTTACAAGATGTTCCAGGAGAAAACCCAGGCACCTTTGAACTGCAGAGGATTCTGGGCTGCAGAATTGTTCCTAAGTATCACTGTAGTGTCACAGCAAACATCAGGACAGGCACTGCTGAGACTAGCTGCTGCTTCTTCTGTGTGTTTCCCAAGCTAGACATCTTAGAAACTTTCCTTGGAGTGTAGTGGAAAGAAATGATTTTCCTTTAATTTATTTGAAAGAGGAGGCTATTTTTACAAAACACCCTAAAAATATGCTCTGGAATATATTTCTTCTACTTCAGACCTTTCTGTGATGGAAGTGTTTTTTAATCAAGTCCTTGTAGAAAGGCTATTTCCTCTACTGAAGAGGATGGGAAGATCAATGTCCCATTTCCATTCTTGTAACCAAAATACACTGAGTTGATTACAGTTGCCTTGTATAACCTGCTAAAGCTGAAGAAAAACAGTATCTCCTTTTAATTTGAAGCTGTCGGAGGCTACATCATCTGTGATGGACAAAGGATGGTCTCGGAAGCTCTGATTGCAAAATTTGCAGTTTACATCCTTGCCTTCATGTTTGCTTTTACCCTTCAAAATCCCAGGAAGAGCAAGAAAAAAGGTGCCCTGAAGACACAAGTTAAGAGTCACAAAACATCATCTATAATTTAAGTCATTAATAGGCATCTCCATTACGCTGTGATTATTTATTGATTTTTATATAATATGACCATTATGCACAGCACTCACTGAACTGATATGGTAGTCAGCAAATTTAAAAATCCTCTTATGACCAATTTTCATCAGCAGAAGCCAATTGTATAATAACAATAGGATTCTAAATTGTTATGAATGAAAATAAAAGAGGAAGAGTGGGCAGAAATAATTGGTAGAACGTGTTGTTGTTTTTCCCCTGCAATCTGAAAAAGCATGTGTGAGCCAAGCCCTACCAAAAAGCCTCCATAATATTTCTATTTCTTTACAATTGCTCCAATTTCCCAATAGCCCATCTAATCTTATATCCTATCACACAGAATGGCCATTACACAGATGCATCAGAGGACAATTCAAAATCTGTGTAATGGAGATAACCAGTTCATAGCAGCTTTTCTTGTTCAAAGGCAGCTATCACTGAGAAGCAGCAATTTTTTAGTCCCGCAGGCTGAATGTGAAGTACAGCCTGGAAAAGGGAGTAGAGCTGATTTACCTACTAGTTTGTGGCATATGTAGGTTACTGCTGGCTGAGTACCTCTTATTCACTATTTGAGTTTGACCCTGAGATTTTCACCTATTCTTGCTTCCTATCCCATTTCTGCCATGATACATACCATGCTATCAAAAGAAAAAAAAATTGAGATATTTGAAGAGCTGGCACTTTTAAAAATAATGACAAATAGGGCAATTTTGAAGGTGTGGGTTTTTTTTATTAGTTGGGAGGGGTTAATGTAACCATTTTTCTCCACTGGGCAGGAGACTTTGCAGTATTTAATGTATGTATGCACACAAATGTGCAGAAGGATTTTATGGATTGTTGAATCAAAGTAAGCCTCAGTTCACTTTTGGGAATCTTAGGTTAATAAGAAAATGTGGATTTGGTATCTAAAGTGATATTGAGGAACTATGAAATAGGATTGAATGCTTATGCAAAATAAAACCTGTTAAAGTTGACAAATTCCCATCACCATAACTTGGGGTGGGGCAATTATCCTTTGTGAAGTTTCAGTAGCCCTTGCTCATTGCTCCCACGAGTCTCTTGGCAGACCACGCGGTTTTATAGAAACAAAGCTTGCTCCGCCTTGTGTCTCTCCTTCAATGGTCTTTAATCAAATGAACGGACTTGAGGAACTTGCAGGTCTTAGACTTATGGGCTTGTTTTGCCTTCTCTTCAGGATCGTAGTGCTGTGACTAAAGCTACCCTATTGCTCTCTGAGGAGCCTGCACAGTAAGTACAGCACGAGACTGGCTGTGCGACTTCTAATGTAACTGTCGTACGTGCTGACTTTTGATGCATATCTTGTAAAATTTGCAGGCAGGTCCTTTGGGGATCTAAGAAACCTCAAAATAGAAGCAGGGAAGTAAAGTGTTGTCAGGGCAGAGGTCAAAGCCCCTCCTTTTTCCTTCTACCATGTATATAGGGCAAATAATATGCTCCTTTACATTCTCTGAAAACTCAAATTCTCTCCTAGGCAAACACTACAGCAGTATCCTTGTGGGTTTTTACCTCCAGAAGCTGTCATCAAAGACAAATCTACAGGCTATGAAAGAGAGAGCACAGGATCAGCCATCCAGTGTCCTTGGGGAATGACAAATATTTTTTGCTGAGGGGGAGGAGGAGGACAGGGATTGCCAGAAAGCACATTTTTATGGTAACTGTAATGAACTCAAATGAAAGGAATAAAATAGAGGTTTAGAGCGGAAGTGCCATTTCAGTTTTAACTACAGTGTTGCCACTGCAAAGCTATAAATTAGAACAGGGTAGTTAGGAAGAAATAAAGCAAGAAAGGCAGAGTCCTTGGTAATAGGGAACTTGGGGGATCCCAACCTCTAATAATTGAAGTACATCCCACACTGGAGTTGTCTTGCCTCTGCTCTCAGCTGGTAATTAACAGGGTTGGCAGAAAGATGCAAAGAGCAACTTGCACGGGAGGGGATGCACTTTCCTAGCTCAGCAGGAAGCTTATTTTTGCTAATGTTTAAATGCCTGGTTCTCCAATCTTGGACTGGAGATTTGTAGCCGATTCCTGTGGCATATTTTTCTGACAGGGATACTTGGAGAAATCCATAGGTGGTCATGCAGTCATCTTTCCAATAAACATTTCTCGTGTGTTTTTAGCTTCAGCTACTGCAGGCCTCTATAGACATCTTGGTGACCCAAAGCTGTTGAGACCCTGAAATTCTACCATCTTGCTCTGCTCAGGCAATGAGAAGTCTGTGGAACTCATTGTCCTAATCAATCTCATAATATCGTCTATTTTGTTTCCCTTCTGTTTTATTTTCTTGTGGATAGAGACTCCTTTTCAAGAATTCATGAAAGGCTGGGGGATGCTAGGCTGAGAGAAAAAAAACACAGAAACTGTTCTTAAAAAAAAGACTCAGAAAAATTGATGTGGGTCAATTGGTATTTTACTAATGGCTTACAGGCAAAGGACAAATGATGGGCAAATCCCACTGAACAGAGAGAGAATCCATTTCTTTTGATTTAGTGTTGCAGTAGATAGAACTGCAAGAGATTCAAATACAACCTCACTGACTTTTTACTGCCCTGTAGTTCATTACCGCTGCTTCATTGCTAGTGCTCAGAAGCGCCCAGTCTGGCCAAGAGGATACCTATAAACATTAGAGCGAAGCTGAGTTTAAGGAGCTGTTAAATCCCAGGAAGTAGTGCACATCATTAGTTTAGAGCTTGCTCTGCTCTAGTATGTAAGAAAATGCTATATATATTTTCTTTAGAAACCACCTTTCATCTCAAAGCACCCTCGTGTATTTCAGTACACGAAATTTGCTTTGGAGAGGCTATAGGCCGGGTTTCCAGCTTGTGTGCGTTCATGTAAGTCTCTTAACTGAGAGTGCTCTGCCTATTTACACTTGGTGGGAATGTGTTCCTGTATATAAGGTGCCAGCTATATGTTGTCTTACAACTGACTTGCGGCTAATACATGATGAATGGAAGAATGAAAGTGGGACAAACTGTGATAGCCAGTATTATCTGAATATCTGTAATGCTGTAGGTAAAATTCAATGAGCTGAACTTGGTCAACTTTTGGCTGTTTTGTTGGGTAGCGCAAAACCTGAGGCGTACAAGGATGAATGTCTATCAGACCCGCTTCCTGTGGTGAAACAGGAATACTTCTATAGTTCTCATGTCACAAATAAAACATGCACTGCTCAAGGTCAAGTCATTCTTGTCACTGAAAGCTGCTAAGTGTCTTGTAAGTGGATGCAATTGTACAATTGATTTCATATAACTTCCTATAACCACTTTCATTCTGAAAAATGTTAAGTCACTTTGTTCCTTCAAAAAGTTTAGACCTCTGTCTGTGACAAAGGGACTTCAGCGAGTTTCTGGCTAGAATTTGTCATCTGCTGCTGCTGACTGATTCAGCCAGGATGTCTCTGAATGACTTGTAGTCACCTCATATACAGCACTTATTTTGCTTGCCTGGGCAGAGTTACAACCCTGTTCCTAATCAGATAACCATTCACCAGTTCTCAACACAGCTTGATCTCTACTTACTTTTCAATAACTAAAAGCAATGTCACAAAATAAGCATTTGTAGTTTAAGTTAGACTACTTTTCCCCTTTCCTCACCCCAAACTGGTGTAATGTCCTTGCTGAGTAATTCTGTCCAAATATGGCCTGAGATTTATGAACCTGATTCATAATAGCTGTTCAGCTTTATCCTGCAACGCATCATGATAGAGCAATAAACAAGAAAGACTTCTTGTATTGAAAGGGACATTTTTGGGGGCAGAACTTTTGTTCTAAAATTTGAGTAGGATGAATAGTTCTCTCCCAAAAATGCTTAGAGATTATAGGTGTTAATGACTTTCATATATCTTTGCAAATACAGCATCTACTCCATAGCAACGTCTTTCACGTATTTACTCAGCGTAGGGCCCAAGACATAGCCATCTATTGTGTCACCCCAATACACTTGGCTCAGTAGAGAGACTTCTCAGAAGCCCCACACGCAGTGAGCAGCGGGGCCTCGCTGTCCTCCCGTTGTGAGGGCTAACGGGATCACAGCCTGGGATCAAAAGGCTACAGTAAATCAATAGCCGCAAACCTGCGCTCATAAATCTCTGTGCGGAGAACAACTACGTAGGGGTCTCTGAGCAGGGTCTTATAGGGTAGGTCTCATTCATAAAAGATTTTGACGACTTCTTGTGGTAGAGATATTATTTATTTTGACAGAATATCAATGCTATGGTGAGCAGCCTTTATCAAGCTGTTTGTGCTGAGCTTTCTGGAGATAAGATGTGCCCCTGCCCACTGCGTTGCCACAACTTCTCCCACCAGCTCCATTCAATTAGTTCTCGTACAGTAAAACAAAAGGGGGGCGGGGGAAACCCCGTCTATCACTGCAGTGGACAGAATTGCTGAGAGAAGTGAGAGAATAGTTTATTTTGCCTGGTCTCCTTGAAGAATTCAGATAGCAATGTACATCTCTTTTTGAGGGATAAAGATCTAATGTGTGAATGCTTTTTTTTTTTTTTCTGTGGAACCTCATCTTTTATGGCAGAAGGAGCAGATTTACAGGGACAACTCACACATGGACTAGGTTCGCTCTTAGAAGTAAGCAAATATCTTGTGTTCAAATGTTAGGTGCCTCTTCACATCTTTGCTCCTCTTAACTCTTCTTGTGGAGCTATTTCCATTTAATTTAGAGACTACTTTCAAATTATTTGCCTTGCATCTTCCCCAAATTATTCTCAGCTGCTGGAAAGCAAGCAATGTTCTTCCCATGCTTGCTGTATCTCTGATCAAAAGCTTTTCTCCTTGGGTTGCAATGCCAGATTTATTTCAGCAGGGGGTCTTGGTTGGTCCTGTTCTCTGCACAGCAGATGGGCAGGAATAGCAGGTGTACGTCCTACAGTATGTGTCAGAGTGCCTCCCGTATTCGAGGTATGCTCTCTGCGGAGATGTAGCTCATCTCTGAGGGCAGCAATAACAAACCTGGTGTGACCAAAGTACAGGTCAGCGCTTCTTGGGGCACTGCTGTAACAGCTTGCTTCAGCACATTGCAATAGATCATCCTTTCTTATCTGCTCTATTTTTCTTGAGGAAATAAATCACTTGGTGGTAGGTGAGAAGCCATGTGACTTTGATACATTCTCACTTCTCTTTCCTTCTTAAAGGAAAAGGACTGTGCTTATGAAGAGGCGGGACAATGCTGCACCCTTGATTTGCAATTGAATGTGGAAGTGATTTAAAGTAGGATAAAGATGCATTTATGAAGCGTGCAAACGACAATGCTTAGGCTAATGTGTTTTAAAACTGGAATGTACATAGGGCAAGTTGTACTTCAGTACATGATGTTACTCTGTGATTGCGAGCCCTTGACTCAGGTCCCTCTACAATTCACTTACCAGAGAATATGCATGAAAAGTATGCTTTTTTTACTTAAGACTTTTTGCCCAGGAGACAAAATCCAGTAAGTCACAGGAATTGGAACTTCATTTTGGTTTCTTTGGAAATTTTTGTGTGAGTGTAACCCTTGAAGTCTCAGAGTTTATCTCCCACTGTGATTTCCCCACTTAGTTCCTGGCCTGGATCTCTCCAAGGACTCAGGCTGAGACCATCTGGGAACCTCAGGTCCAACAGTTTGGTGAGCACTAGATGACAAAAGCCAACACATCTAGAAGACTCTATTTGGCACTGTACTCACTGATAAGCTAATGTACAGAAAAAGGAAAGGGAAAGAGAAAATGATTGATTATCACTGGTGTTACCTAGGTTCCTGATAAATGTAGGGTTTCTTTAATCTGAAATGGTAATCTCTATAGTCTCAAGCAGGTTGTTTTTCTCTGTTGGAAGTACTTGAAATGGATACCCTCTATTGAAGTGGCAGAGGTATCCATTTACTCCAAATTATCTGAGTCTGACCGGCCTCTCTTGGCCAGCCTTTTGTTACTTCTTCAGATCTGCCATGTGTTTCCAGTATATTCAGTTCAGAGTCAGGTTTCCTTTTCAAATTGAGCACCACACTCAGAGGTTATATAATACACCAGAAACATCGGGCTTCTAGCATTCATTTTTTTATTTTGGTTTTGCATTTTTTTTTCCCCAAACTCATACAGGAATTGTGTTCATATTCTGCATTAAATCAGTGATCCCCACCTGAACAGGATCCTCATTACCTGAATGCTGCTTACAGATGCTTTTGTTTCTTGTGTCAGTGTAGGTTCTCTTTGATATTTTTTTTTTCTTTGTCAGTTTAAATCGTGTCATTTACAACTACAGAAATCACTTTTTAGCTTAAAATGCTGTTTGAAACAGAACTCTGGTCTGTTACCTGTTAACTTTGTTTTTACCTCTTAAAATGATATTAAATTTTCCACATGTGCCTTTTGGCATGAGTCTGCTTTCAGCGGCTTTAGAGCAGCTGGAGATCTTGCCCTATGAAACTTCTGATTACTCTGCCTAGATTAATCTTGAACTCATGGCAACCAATACAAATAACTAAAACAGTGAAGGGGAATTAATGGTGAGAATTAAAGATGTTTAGCACTGCAGTGAGTAATGCCAAGTGGTTTGACTCCCCAGCTAAAACCAATGATCTTGGTTTCAGTATGCAAGTCTCTGGAGGTGAATTAGAGCATGTCCGTGCGGTCAGGTGCAGACTCATGTTTCGGAAACAAGGACAAGCTGTGCCCTTGCTCATACTTGGTGGAGCATGAATTCAACTTGGGCCCCAAAGCTTTATCACTGTTTTATTGGCAAAACCCTGTGTTAAGTCTACCTGAGTGGTAGGGCTCACTAGTACAGCAGTCACACCGGTCTGGGGTGTGGGTTCAAATCTCATGTTTGGAACTGGCCCTAAATATTTATGTGAATCTAACTCCTGCAATCCTGTAAAAAAACTAGTTTTGTACCTACCGATTCCACCATGTATCTTTTCTTTAACTGATCTTTGATCTTTTTCTCTTACTTGCTTTTCAATATTAGTCAGAAGAGGAAAGGAATAATTACAGCTTGCTGAAAAATTGCTGAAAATCTACTGTAATTAGATTTTTTTTTTAAGGGAAAATTAAGTGCTTTTGTAATAATGTTGCTTGTGTGGTTTTTACAAATCAGAAAATTTTAAAAGTCAAAGTAGTAAAATTATAACAAATAGCTGTTTCCTGTGGTTGTATTATTACACCATTGGGACACAGTTTACAAACCCAACTGCTGCATGGTTTAGCTTTGCTGACCCTAAAGGGCAGAGGCAGGCTGCTTCAAAGAGTCCACTGGATGTAAGCGAATTGCGTGATGATGGGAGCTTTTCAGGAGTGGCATTTGTGCCAATTAACTGGGTATAAATAGTGCTTTTTTTCAAGTGTAAAGTTGAGTTGATGTGACTTATCTTTTTCTTTTTTTTATGGACTCTTCTGTGAAAAGCCAGGTGAAATCTATGTTGTTTTAACTGCAAAACCTAAAAACTTATGTAGCAGTTCTAGTTTCAGATTTGCTTTCCTATTAACTACATTTTATTTGTGAGATTTTACTATGCCATGGCTTAGGCTATGGAGTTAAATTACTTACCCTTTGTATTTATCGCCGTACCGGTGTGTCACCGATTTGGAGTCTGCACTAACTCGTGGGATTACTGTTTCTGATAGCTGACAAGTCCTCTCCATTCACCTTTTCAGTTGTCATGTTTATAATAGGTGAATAAAAAAGCAGGAAGCCTGAAATAGTTAAAATTGAGCTTCTCAAGTAGTATAGCATGTGGGGGGAGGAGAAAAAGCTGCTTGTATTCAGATTCTTGAGGCAGTGCAGGTTTTATGTTGGTGTATCCTGCATACATGCAATATTTGAAATACTGCTCTGTTTATCTTAGATCATTTTCATGTTAGTTATAACACAAGGAAAACTCTTGTATATCTCTATTTCTGCCTTTACATTTAGGATTACATTACGTTTTACTGCTCTTTGTTACTTCAAAGAGGTAACAGGGCTTATATGTATTTTAAAGGACTAAAGAGCCAAGACATTTCACGAGGCAGACAAACATTCTTTTTAATAAGACATACTAATAAATAAGTAAATGAATGTCTTTGCAAGAATTAATTTATTAATGGACAGGCTTATGAAATCAATCAGTCGAAGTGCTAGTGACAGACATCCTATCTTGTATGTTCACTCTGGGCTGGCTGACTCATGCTTGAAAATGTTGCAGCTTCACTTGGGGACAGTATTTTGTAGTCAAGAACATCTTACAGTGAAATAGATTTTTTTTTTTCTTTAAGTTCTCCCTGCCTTAATTAGTCTAGGAAATAGTTGTTTTATAATTGTCTGGTACTGAGAAGTCCCTTCGTACAGCCGAAGGCTGGTCCACTGTTTTCTTTGAGTTATCCTGTAGCCATCATAATGTGTCCAGCTCCTTTTTAATACTCTTTTGCAAACTGCTCTCTGTAGTTTTTTTTATCCTTTCATTGTTTCCTCTGAACTCCTTCTGTTTCATAGCTGTCTTTCTAGTTAGACTCCTAAAAATTAATCCACTAATAAGCATGTAGCTTTACTGCTGGAGCCTGGAAATTTAACTCGGAGTTCAGACAAACTGGGACCTTTGACATAACTCGTGGGTGAATTTAGTCTGTATTATGAAGCTGTTTGCACTACATACCTTTCCTTCAATCTTAAAGGCAAACTAATTTATATAACATTTTCTTTAAAGAACAAAATCAGTTTTGAGAAAGTTCCAAATGCTTTCTTGAAAATGTCCATGTTTTCCTACCAACTGTAGTCAATTAGAGAATTCCTGCCTGTATCTGGTCCCAATATATATATAAATAGTGTGCACAAACGTGTGTCTATATAGGAATACATACATATATGTACATATACTGCTTTATTACATTATCAAGTTCCAGTTTCTCTACTACTGAAAGTGTATAGGCCAGCTATTTGGATTGTTTTGTTCCAGATGTCTTAGCCTGTGACTTTCCAAATTGCATTTTGCTGGTAATTTCTGCTCATGTTTCTAATCCCTCTAATCTGCAGATTTCATTACCATGCTGTTTACTATCTCCTGATCGTTATTAGAAGCATTAAATAGGACTAGCAATGATGCTGTCAAACCTCTTATGCTTGTCATTTTAATATTTATATTTTGTTTGCAATTCTTAAGCCATCTTTTAGTCTGTAAGGTAGACCTCATCTCCAACCTGATAAGAATTAATAGAGAGTGAATTTATGCAACACAGTTTAAAATACCTAAAAGCCACATACTTTAAATATACTAAGGGCCTCCATCTACTAATTTGGTTGTTTTGTCAATAAAAATACTGACACAATCAACTCGGTCTCAAAGAATCTGCCTGTTACAAGCTCATTCTCTTTTCTTCTAGAATTTGAGTGGTGTGTATGCTGCTAGCTCATAGACGTTTGTATCTGTTTGTGGTAGTCTGCTCAAATGAAAAAAGTGAAGCTATGCCTCAATTCTCTAAGAACAGAATTCTGATCTCAGAAAAAGTATTACGTGTTCTAAAGCTACACTACAATTATTAGCTGTGCCAGCACATAAAATGGCATGTTGGTGGATCTCTGGACTTGTTGGGAGAGTACATTGGAGAGGATAGAGGCCTCCACAAGGAATACAGGAATCTGACTGTCTTGACTTCTGGTGAACAAGAGAAGCCTGGTCTCGGAGTATTCTTTTAAAAGCAGCAGATTAATTTCAGCAATAGTTGCAAGTTGACAAGAACAATGTGAAATGCTCAGAGACTCTTATGAAAAGGTCATAGGAAAAAATTTATTCCTGGTTGTCCTGGTTTCGGCCGGGATGGAGCTAATTTTTTTCCAGCAGCTACTGTGTTTTGGATTTAGTATGTGAAGAATGTTGATAGTACACTGATGTTATTAGCTGCTACTAAGTGATGAAGGACATCTTCCAGCCTTCCCAGTTTTGCTAATGTGCAGGTGCAGAAACTTGGGAGGGCTATAGCCAGTACAGTTGATCCAAACTGGCCAAAGAGCATTCCATACCATGGATGTCATGCCCAGTATAGGTGGGAGTTGGCTGGTGGGCCGGTCCCTTTTTCTTTTTCCTTTTTTTTTGTTGTTGGACCTTTTCATTCGTTCGGCTGTTTGTTCCCTTGCTCTCATCTCTCTCTGAACTTGCTGTTCTGGGATAGCTGCTGAGGAATATTTCTGTTCCCTTGACTGCTGCTTGGGATGGGCTGTATCAGTCGTCGAGTGGTGAGAAACTGTGCATCATTCATTTTATATATTCTATTGTCATTATATTTTTTATTATTAATATATATTCTTTTTCTTTGCTGTCTTGGTGAACTGTCTTTATCTCAACCCATGAGTTTTCCTTTCTGATCCTCCTCCCCACCCCACTGAGGAGAGGCGGGGAGTCAGCAAGTGGCTGCGTGGTACTTAGTTGCTGGCTGAGGTTAAACCATGACACTGGTTGTGGGGATTGACACCCCGCTTTCCCAGCTACATTTGTCAGAACTATCCTGTGCCACTGGATGTTACTGGTTTGTGAAGATCTCACTTACGGAAGGCTAATGTTTGTTTTTGAGGCTTCTCGCTGGTGGTCGGAGGGGTTATTCTCTGTTCACGCAGTGGATGGCTTGTACCCTTTGGCTTCTTCAACAGGAAGAATTTTAGAGCTGGTGTAGGTGAAAATACTGATTGGGAATCCAGTTTTTCCTGCTTGCTTGCTTAAGACATAGCTATGACAGAATTGTCTGTTTCTGAGAAAAATGCCACAGAGCAGCATGACTTTTTTCGCTGTAGTGGGCAGATTTTTGAATTCTTGATAAAATGGAAAAAGCATCTCAATTCTGACTGGCTTTACTTTCAACTGAAAAGCATTTGCATTGCTATAAGACCACATTTCTCAGGACAAGGATTTCATCAGCAGTATCCATTGTAGGGCAGGAGAAAATGTTCTTTTCAGATCTTGGTTTTCTAACCAGATTACACTGAGTTAGGGGGGATTTTTGTCTCCTTTGCCAAATCTTGATGTCTTCAGATGTGTTGGATTAGTTGGAGACCTAGAAGCAGCCAGCCAGGACAGGACAAAAGTACTGTTTCCTTTGCCAGAGTTGCTCTATTCTAGTTAGGTGCTTTGAGGCCCATTCCCCTTCTCGCAGTCACAGACATCCATTGCTGAATTGGAGGGGGAACCTGGATGTTTTGTAGTGGCATGCATCTTTCACGTTGAACAGCCATGGAAGTGGTAAGACATCAGTAATGGGTTCATAAGACTGATCAGAACATATAGCAGATGTAACCTCCTGTAGGATTCAACCAAAATATATGTGGAAGAAGTCCTCCAGAACTTTCCATAATGCAGTTTCAGGCCGTTTCTTCTAGGTTGACTGGTTGTTAAGAAAGGCTAGAGACAAAGCACAGAAAGGAAGGAAAGCACTGATCTAGCCTATTGCCTCTCTTTGCAACTACAACTGAAATCTCATCAGGGTCACAATTCATCTTACACCTTTTTTTTCTCCTTTGCTTTCACTGACTGTGTGTGTTTAGACATTTCATCTGATATAAAGGTTCTAGCTTCAGTTGTTTTCATTGTAAATTTGGAGAAGAGGTGAGCTTTTTGAATCATCAGTGTGTTACCCCACTGTAAAATTAAGATGATAAAGAGGTGCTTTTAGTTCGTATCTTTGTAAACTGGTTTAACTAGAGCTTATTAGTGCTAATTAGAGAGAAAATCTGGTTTCATTAAAGCAAGTAGTGATAATAATATACAGTTAGTTATTGACCTTTTGGGATAGCAGTAATTTCAGAAGAGAATAATTTTTAAAGAGCTTCTGATACCCTACAGTACACAATTTTGTTTCAGGCTCTATCTGCCTGGATTTGCTCCTGCTTTTGTTAACACAATTAAAATACTGTACTCAAATAAGGAATTCTGGTTCTCTAGCTGGTATTGTAGCATATTCCTATTCTTAAAATTCTTGGACAGGAAAGGGAATGGCAATGCATTCCTGTGTTGTTTTAGAAGCATTGTGCAAGGCTTTTTAAACGTCCCTTTCGTGAAATTACTCACGAGGTAACTTTTTCCAGATTTCTTTTACACTTACTTTACTTGCAGCTTTTAAAGTATAGATATTGGTGTTCTCAACAATGCAAAAACTATGGAAAAAAATTAGTATGGTTCCCAACATTAGCTAAGCATACTTCTTACAGTCCTCAAGGGAAATGCTTTTAAAGAGTTGTCCTTTTTTTTTTTAAGGTTCTGTGGGAAGAAAACAGTGTATGGGAGAGTCAACCAGAGACTGACTGACTTCAGCTCAAACAAGGTACTACTTTGTGACTTACATGAGTTAAAGCCATAGGAGAAATCAATTTTTGAAGGTTAAAACATTGTTAGTTTTTGATATGCTACTGGATTTTGTGTGTTTGAAAAAAGTTTGTATTTTTTCCTCGTGTTTTCTTTTGCTGTCCCAAGTGAATTCAGTGAGACTTCTGTTTATTTTTAAATATTATATTACAAAGATATCTGACTTAAAGGTAAGCATTCTACTAATGAACACAAAATGCAGATTGCAAATATTTCCAAAATGCACAGGTTTCAAACTGTTCCTACATATATCAATGTTCTACCATGTGTGGGATAATAGAAAATTACCATTTTGTCACGTTACAATAGTCACATGAAAATGCCCAAGAATCACCATAATCCAAAGGAACTTGAGTTACAGAGTGTCTCTCTGAGAATTATATCAATGTTACATTTAGTTAATTTAACTTTATTCATACTTAGAAGCCTTACATAAATGCTAATATGACCAGGATAATTTGTTATAGTGCACAGGTTGGTTTTTCCCCTTCTAACTCTGTTATCCCAGAGGCGCTACCACCATCACTGGGCTCGGCCTTGGCCAGCGGCGGGTCCATCTTGGAGCCAGCTGGCATTGGCTCTGTTGGATGTAGGCGAAGCTTCTAGCAGCTTCTCACAGAAGCTACCCCTGTAGCCCTCCTTGCTACCAAAACCTTGCCATGCAAGCCCAATACAGCCTTGTTTACTTATGTCTTGGTTATGCTTATTCCTCATAGGTATAATATATGTGCTATTTAGCGGGTCTTGATATGGCTCTTATGATACTACCTGAGTAAAAAGAAAAATATAAGAAACATGAAAAAATTGTCTACATAAATAGCTGCAGAAAATGTTTCCAAAAGCTAGGAAGGACAGAGAAATAACACTGTAAGATATATCTACGGCCATATAGACCAGCTCATCAAGAACAGAAGAACGTATAGTCAAACCAAAGGTCCAGCTAGCTTAGTATCCTTTTCTTAAAGGGAAACCAATGTCAGCAATATCAAGTGGGTGTAAGAACAGAGGAAATCCATAACAGTGGTGCCCAAGGATGGTCACCCAGACTCCAACAACCTGTAAAATAGCGACCTGGGATTCAAAAGTTCTCAGTGTTTTTTCTTCTGTGAGTTTCTACCTGGCTGTCTAAAATATGTAATTTAAAATGAGTAAAGGCTTAGAAGATTTATGTTAGAGTGCATGCACACTTGAAAGCAGTAGGAGTAATTCACTGCAGTGTAGACACGTTTACCATCGTCTTTCCCAAATTTCTTTTTATAAATAGTTAATCCCTGCATTTATGCTCTAGGAATGACAAATGGGCAGATGATGATGCATGAAACCATTTAATTCTCCAGGTCAGAACTATGCCGTAGTTTTCCTAGACTTGTCATTTTTTCGTATCTTACACACATTTTCAGATTGTGAAGGTAATGCATGGATTTTTTTTTTTGTGTGGACCATGTTCTGTGGTGTCAATTAGAATGAGCGCATACAACAAGCAGGGTAATTTAGCTTGTATGTACAGTTTGAAAGCAGATTTTTAAGCAAGCATCTGCATTTTTTTGGCATGGAAAGCGTAGGAACATATGGCCACATGACTGAATGCAAAAGAGCTAATTTAGTCTGTAACTTTTCTGACCTTGTCTTAGAATTAAGGTGAGAAATAAGTCATAGATTTGTAGATATTAAGGCCATAAATGACTAATGTGATTATCTAGTCTGACCTTTTGTGTTAACATGAGCCACTGAACTCCCCAGCATGCTGGCTTTAAATCCAACACATTTGCTTGAATTAGTCGAGGTATTGTGTTTAAACCTATCCAATCATGATTTTAAAGTGTGCAGTGATGGAGAATCCTGGGTATGCTATTAATGCCTCTTACCATAACAAATGTATCTCTATTTTATCTGAATATGCCTAGCTTCAGGTTCAATTATTTCAACCTTGTTCTGTGTTTACTTACCACATTGAAGAGCTTTCTCTGCCATCAAATTCTGGTCTCCCTGCAGGTCCCTGTACACCATGATCAAATTGTCCCTTAACTACGCCTCTAGGATAAGCAACTTTTTTGAATTTTTAATTCAAAATCTTAAGCAAATTTTTTTATTCCTTTCTAAATTTTTGATTTTTCCACATTCTTATTAAAAGCTGGGCATCAGAACTGTATGTAGCATTCCAGCAAGACGTTCTCTGTAGACAAGTAGAAAATTGAAATACCTCTTCACATCTTATTATTTCTCCACTTTAGAGCGTGTAGCTCTTTCAAGCTGTCGCAGTGAGTCTGCACTCAATCTCCCATTTTGGATGTCTGATACATGCAAATGGTCTGCTAAAGAAAGATAGGCACAATTCATTGCCTTTATCAGAAACTTCAAGACATTGGAAACCTGTACCAACAGCTGGGTTGTTTAAAGACTGTATCTATGGTTTTGGTCACAGGTCTACAGCAGTGTTATGAAAGACACAATCTTGCCAGACTTTTGAAAGAAGGCAAAAAGGGAACTAAAGTAAAGGGAAGGAGATGTAAAAAAGTTGGTAGCAGGACGTGAGTTTCATACAGTGATTAAAGTTTGGCAAAATGTGATGGAGATGGTGATACCATCTGCTCACTTTGACTCCATTTGATTACATCCTCTCAGGATCGTGAAAGCTTGGTGTCCTGCTAGACTTTGGGGCAGCACTGGGTGGCACTAGATTAGTGGCTTTGGTGAATTTTGCTCCTTTCAATCCTGTTCTTTTCATCTTTAGTGTCAGATTAAAGATCACAAAGCAGAGATAAGGGATGAAGAAAGCCTGCTTTCTCCATATTCCATTCACATGTTGAACTTCACCTCTGCCCTCCTAGTGTTTCTGTATTGACTTGTATCCCTCTCCTCTGTCATTTACTGTTCAGAGTCTGATTGACTGGAGTCCTGGACTGAGGTCAGCTGTTAGGGGACAGGACTAGTTCAAACTCTCAGTCCTTAGGGCTTGCTGCCTTTAAAAACCATGCTATACAACAGGCATCAGTGGTCTTTTAGCATGTTGAGTCACATGAAGCAGGGGACAGGCCGTGTGGTTGCTCTGATAGTTATTTTTCTGACTCTCATCTCGAGCCCAGGAGCTGCCCTTTCACACATAGTTTTCTACTCAGTCTGTCCTATAGCGTTTCATTTGTTACCTTAGCTATGTTTCACATGTTGTCCTAACTTCTGCTCTGATTCCTCTCTCTGTAATGTTTCATCATTTACTTCTCCGTGTTTTTGTTGCCTATAGTCTTCATGGTAACAACTTTATGGATGGCATTTTATCAAGCTATTGACAAAATGTTTAATAGGTGTCTCTAAACCAATATCTTTGGCATTTGTACTTGAAACTCAGTTTCTTGACAATTATAATTCAAAAGTTAAAATTCTTTTGAGACTATTATAATTGGATGGATTTAATTTTACCGGTCATATACTCTTTCATATAATCCTGGTTTCTGGCTGTGTTCACCTACTCTTACAGGCTAGAGTAAAGCTTATATTGGATACAGCAGAAAGAAAGTAGGCTTATGGCAAGGGCTTCTGAAAACCCTTCATCATAAACAAAGTGTAAGTGGCTAGAACTGTTGTTTCATTTAAGTGGCAAACACAAGAAACTAATAAATACAGATTACCTAAATAAATCAAAGTCAGGATGCTTCTGTTGAAGTGCAAATGTGCTGTCATAAAAATTCATATAAAATTATCTAATTTCCATAAGCAGGTTTTCTATTGGTAATGATTTATTCATCTAATGTTTCTCCAGAGATCTTAGTTAGCTGCAAGAGCAGATCTCTTGAATAAAAATAAATCTTTATTGGTTTTAGTTTCTGCAAAAAAGAGTGATGTTATTCTCCAAAGTTGCAATGAGAATAAATGTTTTCTTTCTTGTACTTTTGTTTCAGAAAAAACCAAAACGTTAGAGGCAGGTTCAAATCCTATTTAGTAAAACTATGTCAGTTTAATCTACAAACCAGATGATCTTTTCCACGCACGGTCTGCAGTGGCTGAGGCACGCCTCTGGAATGTCATCAAGCAATTACACAGGTCTTGAACTCTTGATCTTGGCTGTCCTCTTTAAAAAATGGATGGCTTACTGTATTGGACACACAATTTCATTTTGGAGGCAAGGCTCTCCTAGCTTATGCCATCTCCCAGAGCCTCCTGGCCGCCTGCGCTCTCCCACCTGCACCCCCCTGCTGCACAAAGTCTACTCGTGCCTTTCAGTAACGAGAGGGGCTGCTGGACACCCTGACATCCATAATGTGTTCATGTCCTTTTGAGCTCGGTCTATTCAGCTATGTGGTCTGTGGGTCTTTAGCTGTCATATATTCATTTATGTAATTGTTTCATCTCTCCAGAGTGTGAGAGAGGGACCTTTCAGATGCTCTGTAAAATGTCCAGTTATAATTGTGTTCCTGAAAACCATCAGACTGAATAAGACTGCTCTTTTCTTTCAATCTACCGTTTTCCTCTTCTGCAAAGAAGAATATTGTATGAAATAAGGATCAGGTAATTGTTTGAGCTTGCTACTTGAAACTATGGTTTTAATTCTGCAAGTTCACATCATTCTTGCCGAGTGACAGAGGGAAGGACAGAAAAGTATGCTGAAATGAAATCACTGAAAGGGCAACTAATAGTTGTGCTTAGGAAAAAAGCGTGGTTGTAGGCTTGAGCTGTCTCTGCCTGCAATAAAAAATAAAGGACAGTTTTTCTTAATTCTGTTTGCGTTTGATTTTTTTCTCTCTACTGTCCTGGTGTTGACAGGGCACATTATAATCGTTTTAGTAGCTTCTGACTAAATGCTTAAGTAAAGGTTTTATAGACCATAAGTGGAGACAAGAATGAGTTAATCGGGATATTTCATCTCTCGGCAAAAGCAGTAGGTGTGCTTCAGAATGATTATGAGGAATATTGGTGACATGTTAAGTTTCCATCTTTTTGAAAAGAGGGAAGGAAACCTGAAGATTCTAATGAAAGCACTAAATACTCTGCCGGGTGTCATCCTGCCATTTTATTCAACGAGCTGCAAACATCCTTAAAGGCAGAGGCTAGCTCGATGTTTGCAGGCAGAATGTCATTCCAGTGTTTCCTGTGGCTGAAATGCAGAAGCATATCCATAGGTCCGCTTCAGGATGAGATAATGCACTTCCTTGTTCTTAAAGCCACAAGCTGTTTTTCAGAAGACTGTTCTGGAAAGCGGCACACGGTTACGACAGATGACAGAACTAAGTAACTGCCTTTGCTATTAAAGCACAAGCAATATGTGGAGGATGATAAAGTATACGCGGTCACTGAATTGTGTAGTGTAACCAGCACATCAGCTGAGGTAACCATGTCAGTGAGCAGTATAACTGCTTATAAAAATTCTAAGCTGCTGCAGATAATGTTATGACCATGCTAGGAATATGGCAGAACATCAATAGCAGTTGCTGAAACAAGACTTTCAAATAAGATGAGCCTGAGGCTATATGTACTCATTGTTATGGTCATCTTTCAAATTTGGCATTTAAAAAAGTTACTGCAAATATTTTCTGAAGCGAGCCCCTTGGCTAGCTGGCATCAGGCAGCGCAACGCTCCTACAGCACGATCCAGCTCATTAATTATACAAGAAGGCTTCAGACTGCTGTGTCTTAACTCAAATGAGTGACTAATCTCTTTCCTGGAATGTCATGTCCAGAAAATGTTTCATGATGAAACATTTCATTTCCATAGGATGTTTGGATATCTTCCCAAAGTAATGGTCTTGCTACTGTGAAGAACGAAGCTCTGAGTGACTAATAGAGGCAGCTTTTTGTTCTAGGTAAGGGCAGAGAAGCCATCTGAAAGCTTGTGTCAGGCAGTTGGAGTCTTGCTTGTGAAAACCAACCCCTCCCTCTGAAATCTGGGCATGGTGAGAAACATTGTACACTCTGTACTCATAGGTATAAAAGTTATTTTTTCCTTTTTTATGCTTTTTTTTAAAATGCTGCAGCTTCAAAACTTTTGTCACAGATTTTTAGATGCTTTTGAAAGCTAAGTATGGAGTGGTTCATATAATTGCTTATTGTTTCAAAGGTAATATCCAGGTTTATGTGGAAAAGTTTATTGACTACTTGCATTCTAGTTATGCAATGGAAATGGAGTCTAAGTGATGCACCGGCATATCTTAAAAACATAGCAGATTATTTTCTTCTTACGGTAAGGTTCAGAGGCACCTGGATCTTAAAAATAGGAAGACATTGAGCTGGATAGCTTGCTGCTAAGGAGCATTAGACTGCTAGGTCATAAATGTATGCTTTTTTGATTATTTCTTAAAAAAAAAAAAGTGCTTTGTATAAATCATTTAAAGAAATGGAGTATGGTCAGGCTTCATGGTTTGAATGCTATGAAAAAAAATCCTAAGTGATATTTGCAGAGTCACACTCAACTTAGAATGTCATTTTCTGTGTATATTTGGTGCTCAATGGATACAGTAGGAAGTGTCTGACATCATGTAGATTTAAATATGTAGAGAATATTGACGTGAAAGAAAATTGTTTCCCCACTGTGTTTTCTTATTAATTGAATAAGGGCACTGTTGTGATGTGACATTTTATAAAATGGGAAATATTATTTAAATGGTGTGCTTCCTATTGTATAAATAAAAACATTAATGCTACCTACATGACCCTCCTTCTAATAAAAACTTAATTTTAGAGACAGAATTGGTGCAATTTCTCAGTATCTTTCATGGCATTGTTAAAAAAGAGTTTGCACAAAAAGTCTGTTTATTTGATCAGCATGATTTTCTGTGGTTTTGTGTTTCTTAGAACCTATGTACTCATAGTCACTGCATCTGGCTCAGTAATACTGTTTCTTTTATGATCTACATCACCTTCATGGCTTGTTAGTGCATTAGCTAGCTGGAAGTTTGGTGATTTTTGCTGTGCTCAAACAGAGACAAATGCTTTTTATGTTCATTTTCCGCCAATGTTGACTCTGAGTTGTGGGCTAAGCAATTTGTATTATGCTTACACTGGGAGTGAGTGCTGCGAGGTGAATTCCAGCTCATAGTGTAGGCTGTGACCGATAGTGATGTCTAGGAATGAACTCGAAACAGATGCAAGTATTATGGACATTAGAAAACTTTCTGACGTTGTTGGATGACCCCAAATTGGATCAATTTTCTGTGGCTGGGTAGTATTGTGGTTGGCTGTAGTCACTGTTCTGTTCCTAAAGCATCAGTCTTTCCATGAAGAGCAAGAATGACCCAAATTTGCCAAGAAGTTTGGGTACAGGGAGTAATCCCTTAATTACTCAGTAGGCGTTAGAAGACACAGTTTTTAGAACAGGACTTATGCTGTACATATGACTGTGTGTGTGCAGTAAGTAGCTGAATGTTTTTTATTGTGGTAGTAGCATTATGCAAAAAAATCTTACTTTTAGTGATAATAATAAATTATATCAAGTCATACAAAATGGAAACAGATCTAAGGTGGTGATGTTTAGAATGTAGCTTTGCATTAACCAGTTTTGCAAGTCAATTTTATATCAACACCTCTCTTATTAAAACAGGTGGATATTAAGCTACACCTGTTGCATAAATCCCTTCAGAACAACAAGCATCTGTTCTGCTTATTTAATGTCTTTGTATTGGCCTGTGTCTCTGGTGAATTTGCCTGTGGGGAAAAGGAGATACTCTGTTCTCCAGCTGGTGTGTGCAGTGGCTCCAGGCGATGTGCCTGGGGAGAGCGGCAGCAGATGACTGACCAGTAGCCCTCCGGGCATGCGGCAGCTGGGCCGCTGGGCGCACCATGGAAAAGGAAAGTTTGAGATGTTGGTTTTAATCCTGTGGTATACTTTGTTTTCTCAAAGGCATTGTCCATCTCCACTTCTGGATATATGGTGTTTTAAAAATAGGAGCCATCTAACTAATAAGGCCTGAAATTGGCAGTGAATAGTTAAAACTTAAGATTGCTTCTCTGTGATTTTTTTTTTTTAACTCCCTTATATTGTTTCAAAAATATGTAGAACATTGTTTGATTGACTGCAGTGCTTAAACAGTTTACAGCTTCTCCTAAATTGATTTTACTGTTTAATTAAACCTGCTTCTGAAATCTACTGTATTGGTACAGGCTACACAAAATGAGAACCTCCGAATTACACTTCTTTCCTATCTCATATCTTTTTTTTGGTAAATGAAGGCTCAGACTAAGGCATGACTATAGACCTTTTGGAGACAAGTAATGTGACAATGAATCAGTCACCTCTCTGCTCTGCTTCACCTGCCTTCCAGGTTAATGGTGATCAAATCCCCAACAGTGTCCCTGCTGGCTCGAGGAGAACTGGTGTACTCCTGTTACCATGTCGTACATGAGCTGCCATAACACATGGATTCCTTGGTGAATCTGTGTTTTCCATCAAATTGTTCCCAGAACTGCCAAGTTGTAACAATGATGGGACAGTCTAAGAGAAACATCACTGTTTTGATGCTAAATTCTTATCTCTTTGTGTGCCTCTTAAAACTAAAGCGTGAACATTATGGAAACTGCTGTTTTGGATGACACTTTGAATTTGTGGTCTGGTGACTTAGCAAGCAAGAGAGCATCTGGTACTAGTTACTTCTGAGAGAGATGCAAAACCGTCTGTACTAGGCAACCATGAAAGAATCAAACCCAAGAGAAAATGTTCTTCAGAGTCCCAATGGGAAGTATTGAACTTCAGCCTTGAAGCACCAAGGCTGCTTTCTCTTCCTGTGATCACCGGCTTAGTACTCAATGCTTTAGCTCTTGTGGTTCAGACAAGCAACACCAAATACTGTTGCAAACCTCACTGTATTCTAATTGTTAGCAAAAGTTTGCAGTAATGAGTTGGTTAACTGTGAATGGTACGTGAGCGTTACAGAAAGCAAGAACAACAGGAGAGGAGAGGTGTTTGCTCCTGTCACTGAAAGCATTGATGAGGACAGTGACTATGTTAGTGAAGGAGCTGCATTGGTCAGAAGGGGAAAAAAAGATATACCTGTTACAACCTGTTTGGAACTGATGAGATAACAGGTAGGAAAACGCATTAATAAATACCATTTTCAATAAACACTTACCTTTAGGGGTAGTTTTACTGCTACGAAGTTGGCTTGTATATTGTAAACAGTCCTTTGCTATAACCTAGAATTAATCATCTGTTCCTTGGAGCTATTGCACTAAGTACAAAAATGAATACACAAAAACAGATAAAGAAATGCTGGCATTCCTAAGTAATGTATTGTGCAGTTCTTACACAGTACCAGTGGCAAAATTCCAGCAACAAAAGCTTTGGTGCCTCTGAGCTTCCTGTTATCTCTGAGGGACATTAATTGTGGTTATTTAGCGTAGGAGACTTATATTTAAAAACTGCAATAGCCATGAGGATTGTGTGAAGTATGTGGGAGTAGGAAGCATGTATCTACTAAGTGTATAGATTATTACCAGCATGTGCACAAGAAGATCTTTAGACTATCAGGCTCACGTTTTCTATTAAATGTTTTGATTGCTTGTTGGGCGTGTGTCAGTAGAAACGTGATTCACATCCTCTAATTCATGCTTCCTGTCAGACGTGCAGATTGATGGTGCTCTACAGGAGCCTATGTCTTTATCTCCCTGCAGAAATACCATCACGCTCCAAGCATCCTTAAATCCCTCAGGTTTGTGCTATTTAGAGTGTGGTTTTCCTTGCCTGCTGTTTCAAGGCAGTACAGTGCCTTAGTTGTCTGTCATCTTTGGCAGTACTGCAGAAAGGCACCCACACATGTTTGGAAAGGTGCACTCCTCTTCCCTTTCCTACTCCCTCCTCCTCAAAAAAAAGGGGGGAAAACAAAATGAGAGGGAGGAAATAACTGGTACTTGGAGGACTCTAGTTCTAGAAAGACCTGAAGGACGCATCCTCCCTTAACTGGCTTAGCTACCAGCAATGGTTACATGGCTTGTAAAAGAAGGCATGAGCTCCAGAACAATAACCTTTCACAGCAGTCACTACAGGAAACCTATGTTACTATTAAGTAAGCAGACACCTACACTGAGCCAGAACACCATCCTTGTCATGAAAACAATGTTGAGCTCATGGGTTTCAAAGCATTCAGGGGACATGCTAGTTTGACCCAGCTTTTTTCAGACCTTAAGTCCTACCCACACAGGTGAGCAGGGGCCAGGGGAGTCAGGAGAGGCAGTCTGATCTCCTCTGTGTGTGCATGCAGAACAAAACTACTGAATAACGATGAGTCCTAGCGATGCCGCGAGAACTTGGTGAAGACGACTGCAATTTCTCTTATTTTTAGAATAGGTCTGTATCTGGTAGCAGCAAGAGAAGTTTGCCTAATAGATTTCTACACTGAGCTGGAGAGGTCTTGTCTGTGCTGGACAGGGCAATTAATTAGTGCCAGCCATCTCTGGTGGGACTATCACCCGGACAGCTGGATTTGGTATTTGTAACCGAATCCCTTCCTATGTCATGGAAGGGCTCTTCCTGTCACTGCTGATCTGGGGGGAAAGCCTGAACTCAGGTGGCAGGTCTAAGAGGTTCCTCCGGGAATCTGCAGTCCCTTTTCAGGGTATCTTTTTCAGTTGAGTGGAAGAAATGTCAAAAGAGAGGAGAAATAGTGCCAGTACAGTGAACTGAATTGTTGGCATAGATTGACTGAAGTGATGCATGCATGATAAATCTATAAATTAAGACAATTAGTAGAGGGAGAAATATTTTTTTTAAGACTGTAGAAATGTCAGCAAATGTTCTGGGAAAACCAACTGATTTATAAAAAAAAAAAAAAAAGCTACGAGACTTTTTCTTGTTTATCTTTTGGGAAATTTATTTTTTTTTACTCATTACTTTTCTCCTCACCTTCAGCACATTTTTGAAGAGTATGGTCTCAAAACAGATTTGTCCTGCTGTTGCTGGCTATCACTTAAGTAACTGTAATCTTGAGAGGAATAAAAAGGAAATATCAGAGAATCAGTCCTCTTTATCATTTCACATATAAGAGAGATCTTTTAAAAATTTCTGTCCATGACATTCTACTGTCTACTAATTGTTGTATTGTTGCACTGTGATTACAATATTACAATCAGGGTCTCAGGGTAAAAACAACAGTCACTACCAGGAAATTCCCATGCTGAGTGTAGATGTGGTTAAGAAATATTGAGTGGGAAATGCTGATTGATCAAGCTCAGCATCAGTTTTCAAAACATTCTTTAATTAATGTAATTAATTAATGCAGGATATACTGAATCAAAAGAAGGAAGGATGATGACTGAGGAACATCAGGAAAAGTTTGTAGGAGCACTGTTAAGTGTCTTCTGCAGAATTAAAAGAAGGGGCATGCTGAATGGAGTAGCTAGCTGGATTGATGATCTGGTGGCTTTTTTTGTGGGGTGGGTGCTGGTTGGTGTGGTTTTTTTTTTTTTTCCCCTGCCTGATCTGCCTCAGCTTTATTGGAAGAGCTGGAAAAATTCTCTCTAAAACAAACAGTAGAGAGAACAACAGCTGCAAATTCTTCCTTTTATGCTGCTTTGGCTCTCTTCATGGAATAAAAACTAGGCAGACTCTAATGACTCTTAAGACTCTCTTATCTTCTATCTCAGACTGTTTTGCCTTTCTAAGAGCCTTGGAAGGACCCTGACCTTCAGAGGTGTGGTGAAGTAAGGCTATGCTGTGCTGTGGTCAGATATAGTTCATGGAGTACCGTTTGCCCTGCTCCCCTGATCATCTTGAATGGAGGCCTTCTGAAGCACGGTACTACTCCATCTTTGCTCCTGGTCCAAGTTTTCCAATGGAAACTGGATGTCCTGGGCAGCAGGTAACTACCTTCTGACAGGTAGTTAAGACCCTAAAGTTGGGAAGTACTCCCAAGTCCTTCACTGTTTGCAGTAGTGTTTCTGGAAGAAAAAGATAGTGGCTCTTACACCTCTCTTGCAATATAGATTATTAATTTTGGAGCACAGAAGAAATAGCAAAAAACTTGGTAAGCATGGAAATAGAGATCAAAACAAATTAGGCATCTTGCCAGGATGGCAGTTAATAGATATAGATATTGCATTATTAATTAATATCAAATCTGCTTTAGCTCTTTGTGCCATACGGATCATGGTACTTTTTCCCTTGCCTCTCCTTCTTGTCATTATCTCTCAATTTCCCTTTTCCCTTTCTAATGTTTGCAAATGATTGTGTTCCTCTGAAAAGATTAAGAATGGCTTAATCATATTTGAAGGAAAATACTATGAATCCTCTTCACTTTAACAGCAGTGAAGTGTAAATATAGGAAATTGCTTAATTGGCAGGTAAAAACTGTTTGGGTCAGATTATCTGATGGAGGAAAGATCCTAATTGGTCCTAATTAATTCTATGGATGGTTCATTTCATCAGATCAGCAAAGTAGTGCTTTAGTTATGTCTTAATTAACATTTTATATTCTACAGAAACATGCAGAAATGTGCTTGACTACCTCAATTTTATTATTTTTTAAACGATGTCCCACAGAAAAATACAGAAGTGTAGTGAAGGAGTTCAGAGTAAGGCAATCTGAGTTTGTTAAAACAATAAAACTTGTGTTTTTGGCTTTGGAGAAACTTGCTTAATTCATCTGTGTCCCTATTTTTGATCTGTACGACTCTTTAATTGTACAGCATGGTAGCAATTGAGCTTGAAGCTAGAAAATGTTATGTATAAATAGATTCCACCTATTTAAAAACAACCCCCCCAAAACCCAAACAAACCTTTTCTTTTCTAGATTTGTTGGAGGACCAAAATTTTGATGAAATTGCCAAAACTTTATTATTTTGAAGAATATGCACAGAAAGAGGCATCCTTTACTCACCAGTATGAGTTTTCCTATTGGAACTTGACAGCATCCTTGAGTTTTACTATTGATAGATAATCCTCTTACAGCTGCTCTTCCATGGATAGCTAGAGATCAAACTCTCATCTTTACTCTTTCTGCCATCATTTTTAACCTGCAAAACAGATATGAGATTTTTTCAAGTGTAAAGAAAAAAAAATCTGGAGCCATATAAAATCAACCGCAGTTGAGTTATCACAGAGTTGGTAGACATGCAGCTGTTTCTTGTTGCAAAAGATACTTTTATCATTTCTGTAAAACAAATATATAGATGCAATTCTGTAGCACAGAAGGGAAGAAAGACAGAAGAATGTGTGGAATTACAGGATTTTTATATATTTACACAGACATAAGGTCTCATTATATTAAAATATTACACTGAAATGTAACCACTAGTAACTCATCTGTTTCTGTGCACAGCCTATGCACTCATGATGAAGATTAGCAGGCTGGGATTTGATTTTTATGAACACTTCCCTCAAGAAGTGGAAGATCAGAAATTTGTGGAGAAAAGCGCCTGCTGAAATACAAAAAAAAATTATGTTCTTTATTCCAAGTGAGAAGTCATACCTTCCCAAATCTTGTAATGCTCAGGAAGCAGCAGCTTCTGTGAGGTGAGATGTAAGGTAAGTAGCAAGGCAGTTAAATAGTTAGAAAGAATAGCAACAATTTTTGAAGGAGTGAGTGCGCTGCATGGAAATTGAGAACCAAGTGATTAAAAAGTCATGATATTTGGGAAAACTGCAGCACAGATTAGGTTTTGGAATGATACCAGAGGGTCTTCCCAAACCATTACAGAACTTACTTGCATTAACCACATGACAGAGAAGCACACTGCAAATAAACGAAACCAGAGGAAGTTAAGACTGTAGAGGATGTTATGCCTCTGTTCACCTTATGCACTGTTTTGAATTCTGCTGTGGTGTTTGAGGCTTGGAATTTAGAACTGTAGTACCCAGGACTATCATAGCTTTGTAAGTTTTCTATGTGAATATAGTATATATTTTTTTAAGCAAGTTCAATAGGTGCTGATGGCACGTGCAGATTGGAGTGCTCAGGTGGGCTTTTGAAATTTGTCATATTGGTAAAAAAAAAATAAAACAACATTCAGGTGGGGGATGCAAAGAACTTATAAACCACTTCCCTTGTGTTATTTTGAGCATGGTTTAGATTTATCTACATGTGTAAAATATCATCTTACTTCATACTGATGCACTACCTTTTGCATTAATTTAACAGACTTAAAACTGGATTTAGGGTCATAAATAGACCACCGCATCAATAGCATTAGAAGTACTTATGATCTGGAAAGATCCATCAGTTTAGAGGCTAAACATCTTTCTATGCTTTAAGAATCTTTTTCTGCCCATTACTTTATTGGAGCTTTGGAAAGTTGTCAGCTTGAATAAATGTCCAAATTCCTGTTCCACCTTTGACTTTTTTTTCTTTCCCTTCTCCCACAAATTTGAGAGAAGATGGTAAAACATGAAGGTTCTCACACTGTCTTATTTAGCTTAATCAAAAGCCTTGTCCACGGCTAGGTAGGAGTCATGTACTGGCACTTGATTGCTCCTTCACATCAGGTCTTGAAACATATGAAAGCCTGCATCGCTCTCCACACTGCCATGTTTTGCCCTAAAATACACGAGGTAGGTGTTATGTAATGCCTGTCTTCTCGCAAACAAAGTAAATGTTAATTACAAGCAGGAAAGAACACCTACCTTAAGTAATAGAAAATAAAGCTTTAAAGACTTTTGTTTCTTGGTTTAATTTTAAAAACTGGAAAGGAAACATGGGATTGCATGTCCATGTAATGTAAGGAAATAATTATATTGCATATTTGTTTCTACTTCAATACACTTCAGTCCATCAGGAATGCTTTTAGTGTAAGTGAATGTACATAATTACTGCTCTGCTGTTCTGATTACTCATTACACCACAGACTGTTACCGGGAGAAGAGATCATTTGGCTGTCAAGATTTAGTCATAGTCATTAGTACATTGCCTTTATCTTGATACAGCATATGATGTTTTACTATAGGGTGCTAGTGGTACGTTGTATGTACCACTGCATTTCCTAAACAGGGAATCAATTATAACTGCCATTATCTTGTACCCTTTCCTGGTGCAAGTGGACACTAATTTTACTCCACAGAGTAATATTTTTTTTATTATTCATCCTTTGTCATGCGTAGATATGCACAAGCACAACTTGATGGAAAGGTCACAAGTACTATGCCAGAGTAACAATTGAGATATGAGGTAAAGCACAGGTGTTCACTTCTGATTCATTTTGGTAACATAGTTTCATACTAACTGCCCAGGGTCAGAGCTATGTCGCAAAGAATTCAGACTGTATATAATGAAAACATATAGAAGAAGGGTAGATTTTTTTTTAGTGATCTTTAGTAAATGCGTCTGGTTTTAAACCAGGTGTTTTGTTTCTGGTTTTAGTTCCTCTTCAGTGTAAAGGTCCCATAGAGGTATATCATTGTTCACAATTCTGTGATTTCTTTTGAATGGAAATAATGTCCTGCACTTGCGTGCTCTTCCAGAGCTCATTGATACCAGCTGGTGACAGCAGCTATGCTCAGACACCCTTGCTCTGTAAATTCAGAATAGATTTTTGTTGGTATAAGCTAATACAGCTCTGGTGGCTCAAAATTTTGATTGAGTTTGAACCATTCAAATTAAACAACTGTATTTGTCCCCATTAGGAAATGAAATCCTCAAGTACTCTTATAAATGTCAAAGGAGCCAAGTCCACTGTGTTCATTTTGGGTCAGCCCTGTGGATAGAGTGTGTTCTTTTTCCCACTCTTGACTTGAGGGAACTAGAATTACTACATCAGGAACATGTTCCTTCCTCCTCATATGTGTTCATTTCTTCCTTTTTCTGTTGACATCAGTACCAAAAGTGCCAGCAATAGTGCTTTATTGAGTCAGGGCTTTTTTTAGGATACTCTGACCCATAGAGAGAGTTCTTCATGAAAGAACTGTCTTGGTGGGAAAAAGAGTTCTGAGAGAAGGGATATGTGATCATGCTGGGCTGTGCTTATGAAAAACAGGACAGAAAACTGTGAATACATTTGGAGATCATCATCTAGTGTTGTGCTAAACAACTAAAAACTGCTGTTGAATCCATGTCTCCAGGATATGCTATTTACTTATCTGGTGAGATGGCCTCTCAGGACTGCTCAGCAAACTGTACTGCATTACATTTGGGCTGGTTTTGACTCTTGATACTGGAATGAAGAGAAGAATGAGATTAGCTAATGGTATTGACACAAATACACACATGGGAAATTTAGCCTTTATTACTGAGGCTGTTGTGGCGAGCAAGGAACTGCCTGGAGGGAGTTGTGCAGGAGAATGCTCGATGGTGCAACAGGAGTAACCCTCTTCCAGAGTCTGCTGTGCCGCTGGGTACCTGTGCGGGTTAGTGATGGAACTGAAAAGGTGATGGGAGGGCAGGGAGCATTGTTTCCTGTGTTCAAGGCTTTGGAGTGATGTGGGCCCTTGTTACATGGGCATGTACGGGTCTTCATGCAGTTTCAGAGGTATTTTAAGTCTTCCATGTAGTGTACATTATGCTCAATGGGAGTTTGGCTGAGATGTCTATCTGTTTTCCTTAAAGACTCCTCATAGTTTCATCTGAGGTAGAGTTAAGGCTTTTTCTTTAACTTTTTTAGTTTCTGGAGCGAGCTGGGACAAGGCAATCTACACAGCATGTGGCACTGGGTGACTTCTTCAATCAAATATTGTCAGGTATTCATTGGCATAATACCAGCAAATTCAATTTGGCTTTGTTCATGTTTTTTTCCACTCAGTATACAGGAACAGAAATACATAATTTCCAAGTGTGGAAGAATGCTCACAGCAACTGAAAGTCTTTAAAAACTGTGAGAATAGGTGTTTGTGAGTGTGCCTGGGGAAGGAATGAAATGGCTGCAGCATGTTGTTCGTGCTCTCTTTCTGTTTAGAGAACTACAGCCAGCCAGTTAGGAAGCGGAAGCAATAACACAGCTCAGGTGATCAGTCTGAAAAATGGGTTACAAATAACATGAATAGCAGTTGTTTGACTTATTAGTTGCAGTGGATTGGTTCTGTAGATTTTTATGTCTGCATTGAGCATTAGTGGAATAACTCTGAGTATCAAATTTGTTAACAAAATTGTTTGCTCGTGGTTAATTTGTGAACAGAAAAATGAGCTATGTTAGTTATGTAAATGATGAATACCTCTGGCGGAGGCATTTTGTCAAACTGCCACAGCATTTTTCAGGTATTAGTCAAAGCAGTATCTGATCAGAGTATCTGCATAACTCCTTATGGCAGTGAGGGAACTGATGCCTTCTTGTTCTGTAGGCGGTCTGAAAAGATGACTAGATCCACATAAGGATTCAGCATTCTTAGTCACATCTAACGTTTTTATGGTTGTCGTCTTAATCTTTAATAGAAGGTTTTCCAAGATTATTTCAGAATGAAGCTGAACATAATACTCAGTTTAGATTGTGGTTAAAGAGGGGTCAGTTAGCATTTAAAAATCTGTACTAAATTTATTTCTGATCAATTGTACTAAAACTATTACAGGAAGCCAGAGCGTGCCTACTGCAGGAAGGGTGAACATCCTTTATTGCTAAAACCAAAACAGTTGTTTTTCTTGTGTATCCGAATGCAGGCTGGTAGGACCAGGGTAGTATGGTGTCTAGGAACATCACTCTAGGGAAAACCTCTAAGGAGCTGTCCTCTTTTGCATGTGTGCTATACCTTAATTTATGAGCTTTGTATTTCCCTTGCTGCTATGGTTAAGGCTGTAGGATATCCAGTTCTTATTTGCCACACAAACTGTATCATCCTTTTGTTGCTTCCTACCCTCTCATGTGGCTGCTAAGAGCAAACTGGAGAGCCTAG
Organism: Phoenicopterus ruber ruber; assembly: GCA_009819775.1. Taxonomy (NCBI): domain Eukaryota; kingdom Metazoa; phylum Chordata; class Aves; order Phoenicopteriformes; family Phoenicopteridae; genus Phoenicopterus; species Phoenicopterus ruber. The sequence goes on from CM020221.1 coordinate 8,939,340, forward strand.
TGGGGAGGGTTCATAGAATCATAGAATAGAATAGTAGAATAGTTTGGGTTGGAAGGGACCAACCCCGCTGCAACGAGTTATGCTAAAAGCTCAGTCAGTCATATAATACCTTCTTGAACCTGATTCACAGACTGACAAAGAAAAATCTCCAGGTAAAACAGAACAGAATTTCTGAAAATTTCAGTCTGTATATGCTGAACTCAGTGGTGTGTTTTTCTTGTGTTTATAGCAAGAAGTTCTTTAACCAGAGCAAGAGTTTACACGTGCACAAGTGGAAATTAGGACTCCTTAAACAGGATAGCAGTAGTCCATCAAAATGCCTTGGTGCTGGGCAAAAACTCTAATAGATGTTACTTTCACAGTAACTGGTGAGCATTGAGAGTGTGGATGATTTTCTGTATTTTTTTCCTTTCCATTTCTATGCCGCTTCGAAAGCTGCCAGCGCATAACTGAACAATTCTTTCCAGCTATTCACACTGGATAAGTGGACAAATCTTGTTATACACACTTAACTTGTGGTTTGTGATTAAGCCAGAAAGCACTATTTTTTTCCTCTATAAAACATTTGCTATCAAACGAGATTTAAAATGCAATCCATGTAAAGCAATTCACATAGCCTAGGAGATTATCCTGGGAAATTTCATCTGATGCTAGAACCCTTTAGGCTTCATAACAGCAACAGTACTAGCATCTTAAAAAGGCTATTTACAACTTTTAGTAACAGCATACCTACATTAAGTGAAATGGAAACAACGGTCTGAACAGAAAAAACACTAGATGCAAGTAGCTGTGCTATAAAGCGTTATTAATCCAAGAACATTGCACACCTCCTGCAGTAAAATGACATTGCTGATATTTTGTGGGTAATGTTTTCTCAAAGCAATGTTTAAGGCAAGTAACACTTGCAAGCAGATACAGTTGGTAGCATAATTTGATTGTTTATTAGTTATAGTTTCTATTTCTGCTTAGATATTCTGCGTCTGTGCTCTAAAACACTAATGCTAATGGTTTAAAAATAGATTTTGGACTGGAATAAAATGCTATTAGGAAAAAGGGTTTATTTTGCTCTCTGAATTCTACAGGAGAGTGGTGGTGTGCTGTGACAAGTTCTCCAGAGAGTGAGTCTCTCAGAACGACGGGCTTTGATTTTGTATTGTGTCATAGTATCTGCACGCTCTGTCTGATAAACAGTCAAAAATAACTGGCCCATTGTAAGCATATCGTCTGGGTTTTCATTTTTTTGTCAGATTCAGAGTGGAATAAACAAGGGTCACAGTTCCTCAGCAGTCTGAATTTGTGAGTCTATTGAAATGTAACCCAGCATGAGAAAAGAAGCCGAGAGCTAAAAAATATGCCCCACTGAATCATAGAATGGTTTGGGCTGGAAGGGACCTTAAAGATCATCTAGTTCCAACCTAGAACTGACTTCTTCCTCATCTTGCTTATAGAGTAACAGTCCTGAAAAAAATAAGTCTCAAAGATTTAAAGAGCTTTAAGAAGATCTTGCCCTTTATGGTAGAGCTACAAAGTATGAATTGCTCTGGATCAAACAGGACATAACACAGGAATTCTGGGAGAGCATCCTGTGACATATATGTAAAAGGTGGGACAATGCTTAGATGAGAGAAAGCATTGACAGGGTGTCAGCCTATGAGCATAGTGACATTTTGAAAACAGCGGGTGAAACAACAATGTGTAACTAAGGCTGCTATAATGAATAGTCTAAATTTGGAGGGGAGGGAGAACTTGGAAAAGGAAAGGATCAAAATCAATTTCAACTGAACAAGCAAAAAAAGACTTCATAAGTATTAGAAGAAAGAAAATGAAGGCATGTGTAGGTCTGGTTTTTAATAGAGGAGAGGGATAAATGATGGTCTCAGAGGATTCAAGAGAGTTACACTGCTAACAGATCTTGGTCCTTCTCCTTTTAAAGAAGAGTGGGGATGTGACCTGGTCAGCACAGACTCAGTAGGCTCAAACCCCATATATTGCCAGTTGCTTTCTTCCCATAGGCACATCAGCAGAGGCTTCATTTTCAACACACTGGTTCCCAGTCCTGACAAAGTAGTAGCTCTGTCAGTGCAGGAGTGCTAATCTGTCTGACAGCTCTCATGCAGGACAGTTGGCATGTCTGAATTTTGCATCAGCATGACCTGGAATGAAATACCAAAAATGGGCAAATGTCTAACAGAATGGAATTAATTGAGACTGAGTTTGCTGTCTGTTTTCCTTGGGGAAAAAAAAAGAATTTTAACCACTGCAAATAGTAAAGTATGTTTTTTTGTTTTGGTTTTTTTTTTTTTAAATGTGTAACTAATGAACTCGCATATGGTATCCCTGTAAAACTTTTCCATTACAGGGATCATTGTTAACACCAAAGCAGGTCACACATCTCCCATCAGCCCCATAGCAACTGAGATGCTTTCTTAGGGTCTCCATGCAATTTCAAAAGCAGGTTTACCACTTTGTTCTATTTAAAATGAAAGTTCTCAGGTCCTCACAATGAGATTTACAGTCAAGACTTTGGAATGATGAGTATGGTATAAAGTGAAAAAGTAATGAAGTGTCAGGAAAAATAGTGCAGAAGAAGGTCCTCAGCTTCTTTCCTTGTCCCAGTCATATCTCCACACTTCTATTTTAAACCCAAAGCAATACCCTTTCCATCTTTCATGCTGATATTACATTTTTTTTTCTCGTGTTTAAAGTATACTTTGTACTGCAAAAAAAGAAAAAAAGGAATAAGAATTATCTGAGTGTTCATTTAAAAAAAACATAGTGAAAAATTATCCCAGTGCTAAGAGGAGACTACTGTAAGAGACCAATATGACTGTACCAGATGCTTTTCAGAGGAATATTGACATGGTCAGAGGCTCTTGGTATGTTGGTTTTCTGCTCACGCTCTGAACTAGGAAAGGGTAAGTCAGCTCCAACCTAGAAATCCCGAAGGAAAACAAAGGCAAATATAAGCCCAAGTATGTAGCATAAAAAGAACTAGTGACAAAAAGACTGAAATAGTCAATGCTGTTTTCATGTAAATCACCACAACATGTATTGGTTATATATTTAATGAAAATGGGGTTAATGAGGAGATGGAAGTGCAGGTCAATATGTCAAATAGTAAAGAATGGTGACATTTAAGTCAGCAGGGACAGAACCAAGAAGCTCACCCTAAGGCACTTAAGGCTGGGCCAATCTCTAAACTCTTATGAATTCTCAAAAATAATCCCTATGACTTCCCAAAGGAAACATGGTATCTATTTGTTTAAAGGACTTAGGTAAATTTGCAACTCATCGGTTTAACTCTGGTTCCCAGGATTGTTCTGTACCAGATTATTACCCGGTTGGTTGTTATGTAGCTTCAGGATAGTAACACAGTAAAGTTAAACCCTGGCAAGGTGAATTTATTCCCCCATCCCTTTTCCCCCTTTGGTTATTGGTCTTGTAGTCTTGTCTCTAAAAAAGAAAAATTATAGAAAGACAGAGAAAAAAGACAGTGATAAATGGTCATTTTAGCAACGGGGTGAAGTTACTAGAAGGGTCCCATGAGAATGTGTTCTGGGAATTACGTTGTTCAATGCATTTATAACTGGGCTAAAAAATGAGGTTGAGGAGTAAAGCAAAAATATTTTCAATTGACAAAAAAAGGTCAGGGTAGTCCAATGTAAAGCTGTCTAGGAAGATCTGTGGAACTATTTTTCAATACTGAATGGCTAGGTGCTAAAATGGCAGATGAAATCCAGTGTTGATAAATGCAAAGTAATGATCCTAGGAAAAATAACTTCTAATACCTATACCACCATAAGTTCTAAATTAGCTATTGCTGTTCAGAAGGGAGATCTTTAAGGTCACTGAGTAGTTCACTACAAATATCATCTGTGTGCTCAGCCTCACTGAAAAGGCAAATAGGCTCATAAAATTATTAGGGGGGAAAAAAACAGAGAACAAATTAGAAAACATCTTTGTTATCTATAAATCTAAGTAGGCTTTGCTTGCACATTGAATACAACGTACAGTTCTGGTCACTCCTTGAAAAAGAACATAAGTGAAGCAAATACAGAGAAGGGCAGCAAAGATGATGAGAGGTAGGGAATTGACTTCCATGTACAGATCTAATTAGGCCCACCCTTACGACTTGAAGAGGGAATATAGCCAGGATATATGGAACGCAGAAGGCACATAGGGAATTTCTCTTCACTAATTCTCATGGTAGTGGTACCGAGCACTGCTGTATTCAGTGACAGCTTTCTCTTTCCTTCTGTTGGAACTGAGCATGCATATAATCTCTATGAATGTACGTGCCTTGGTCCACAGAAATTTCACTCATTTAAGTATCATTATATTTGGGTAGGATTATAATTTAAAGAAATATCTGTTATGGTAGTTAATGAATATCTTTATTAAAAGTGAGCTCTGCACTATGTGGAGTTAGATATTTTAATAGTGCTCTTAGTGCTCCTCAGCCATGACTCACAACTCTCTACATGAATCTCAGTGTTGTGGTCAATGTTATGGTTTTGTAGTGTGACCACATCCTCCTTCAAAAGAGGACTGAGTCCAAGAAGAAGAGAGATTAGCTAATTTGTGAGTTCTACTCTGTCAAATGTCTCTTTATCCTTTCCAGAAAGCTCTGTTATTTTATTTTTTTCTAATGCGAGATTTTTTTTTTGGCAATAAAACTGAAATTGCATTATTTTTGGTATGAGGGACCATAGTAGTTAGAACAGGAAAGACTGATGTGCTACAGGAATAGAGAAAAGTATTTCTCATGGATTGAATAATTAGCTGAATTAGCAAAGAGGATTTAATAATCTAAATACTTTTTACCAGGGATAAGGATAATTGTTCTTGCTTTCATCTTCTGGGATAACAGAGGACTACAGTTCTGTGGTTTACAGTTTGGTCTGCTATAACAATACTGTTAATAAAATATTTTTACTCATGATGTGAGCAGCACAGCCTTGCCTTGCAAACCTTTTTGACTTCCCCACTGATTCCCCAACTTTGCTCACGGAATATAGCAGTCAGCTGAGAGCTGCAGGTCGCACAGAGCTGTGCATGAGCCTCTTTCAGTGGCTGTCACACCACCCTGGAAAAGTGTCAGACTCCACCAGTAATGCAAAAAAGGCACTGAATACTTCAAACTTCTCTATCTTACAAAGTTTGTGCTCAACTTCTGCGAAGTTAATTTTGGACAGAACAGCTCCATGCTCCGTTCCTCGAATAAGGATAGGAAATTGTGTGGGTTTTTTCAGGTTAAAGAGCAAAATATGACAGTTTTTACATTTCAAGTGCTGCGCTAGAGGTTTGGCAGAATCATTGCATCTGAAAAATACCTTTTTTTAACAAGAAATAAGGTCTGTGTGCACATACTGGAAGCTGAATAATTGCCTATTTAGTGCTCTGAAGAGGGATGGGATCTTGGGGGGGGGGGGGGGGGAACAACACCACAGATTTGACCATATGATTAAAGTGTCAATTCGGGCTGAAATGGTGAGTGTGAGGGCAAACTAGAACTTTCTACTTTGAGAACTCAGCTTTACCTCACTATTTCAGAGGATTTGATTAGACTTAACTTGTTTGATTTTAGCATAATGCTAATTTACATTAGATGACAGGAAACGGGTGAAATGGGTACAACAAACCTCTATTAAAGCTGATTCATTGCCTTTCACTTTTGCAACAATAGATGTATAAACTGTGATCATATCTCTTTATTCGTTCCTGTTTAGTTTTGTTTCTGTGACATTTAGGTTAATTACTCTTAATCAGGCAGTATGTGTGCAAAGTGCTCTGATTCACACATTTTTGCATTTAGCAGAACAACAAGCAAAGTCCTATGCAAAGTCAGGTGAAAGAGAAAAGGAAATAGTTTTCTTGATAAAACCCCACCGATTCCCCTGGAATTTGGGCTCACAGCCTCCAATGGCAAGGTTTGGCAGTGAGTCCCTTGGGACTGAGCCATCTCTAAGGCAGGCAGCTGCTGGGGGATTGCACTAGATGGCCTTTAAAAGGTCCCTTCCAACCCAAACTATTCTATGATTCTATGAATATAGAGTTGTTGCAATTGGTCATGAGAGGTTGTCTTTGTGCCTCACAGGTCACAGGAGCCTACTGACACTGCAGACCTGGATTACAGATCTTAGAACAGGCATAATCCCAGTTCACAAAAGGCTGTCTCCAGTCATGAAAAATTTGTCAGAAAAAATTAGGCGTTGTCATAGACCTTGCTTTTTAATTAGCTTGATCAGCAGTATGTGATTATGTGGCACTTCATTTATTTTAAACCCAAATTAACCTCTGTTACAGAGCCTCTGATTAGTTTCTGTAAATTAACAACAGGATATGACTTTTTGTGGCTGAGGTTACGTTAAAAAAGTACACGTGCAAAAAATAATAGCCAAGTAAATGGGAAGCTTGTTATGCTTCTCTTGCAGTTATGTTCCTTATTACTTATTTTAAAGAATAAATAGTGCTTCATATTCCATTACCTTTGGTTGAAGCAATTGCCACATTGTGCATTGCTGTATACTTTATATATGTTTCCTTCTCCTTCCCCTACTGCTTCTTCCTCCCAAGCCCCCCACAAAAAAAGCAAGCCCTGGAAACACATAGCAGCAGGACATCATTGGCCCCTTTCTGCAGTGACTGGGAGGCACCGCAGGTGAAGGCAAAGCCAGGATCTCGCAGAGTGGGGAATATTTCTTCAGTATTGCTCCTTCCCAGTGCTGGTGTGCTGTTTGCTCCAAGTCTTCCCTTGCCCCTTATTTATCTCACCTTGACTCCAAATGTGGCCTTCTTTCATCTTCTCCCTCAAATTGCCTCCCTACCGCTTTCCCTTGAATGTTCCCTCTTCCCATTGCTTTTCAGTTAGCTAATCTCCTTCTAATTTAACTGCCATTTGCAGCCCTCTGTTGACCCGTGCTTCCTCTCTTGAATGCTGCCTTTTGTCTGGTTAAGTTGACAGGTATCCAGTCCCTCTAGGGCAAGTGCAGCAAGATGAGTTCAGGGGCTGGTGGTCGTCTGGTGAAAGGAAGTGCTGCAGCTCCCAGGGAGTTCCTAAATCTAGCTCTGACCTCCACAGGTGTGGGGTTTGGGCATGGCTTAGGTGAGACACTGTATGGGAATAGACAGTCTTGTTGTCTTCTACCACCTGTCTCTCTGAAACACAGTGTGGTGGTTTCTTGCTATAACAGTTATTCCTAGTGCTGACTTTGGTTTTGAAATGGCTGTTTCAATTGTGACCAATTCTTGTCACCCTACTGCGTACAGAGCTGTTTCTGCTTCCCCCAGCGTTCGGTTCAGTACACGGGCTGCTCTTAGAATTGATCTATCTGTTGTTTATTCCGTGGATGTCAAAAAGAGGCCTAGTACAGAAATGGACAAGTAAAAGTCTTGTGCTGTTGCTGTTTGGAGTAAACCGAGGTAGATACTGGCAATACACGTTAAGAGTCTTTGCTTTGACCTTGTGAAGGAAGTAGGGGAAAATGCATTTGAAAGTTAGAAAGCAGACTAGGAGAGAATGGAATATAAATAGACTTATGGAAGTGTCACTGAGTGAAGACGGAAGACAAAGTGCTGTTACAATTGCTGTTCTCAAGATTAAACCTATTAGGCAGTGTGAGTGCTGATGGCCGTTGCAGCAAGGCGATGCTGTCGGAACAGAGTTGGTGGCAACACCAGCTTGTAATTTGAAACCCAGAAGCATTGGAAAAGATAATTTATCCATCCTTGTGTGCTCTTCAGAGCTGGTTAAGCATGCAGGTGGGTAAATTAATCCTTATGTTGGTATTAAGACTTAACGAATCCAACTATTTCTATTTAATCAGTTGTAATGGAGCTTTCTTAATATGCTTGTATTGCAACTGTTTTCTAGCTTTGCCTCGTGGATCAGTGGCCCCACAGTGAAACACAAACTAGTTTACAGCACAGCAGTCACTCCTGAACTGTAATTCCAAAGAATCAGTGAACAGCAGTCTTGAATACAAAAAGCCGCAAAACTTTGGTTTCATTTCATTAGGAAACCTTTCAGGAGTGAACTACTACGTACCAGTTTAAACCATCTGCTTTCCATGGTCATATCAGTAAATAGAAGAAATCTGCTGCTGATCACTGGAATTTACCAGCATCTGAATTTTAGGTAAATATCTGAGGGGTAGCTCTGCAGCTTGTGTGAAAGGTCGGAGTACTAAAGGCAGCTTCCCTTAGCTGTAGGTCTCTTAAGACTCTCTTCAAGCTCTGGCTGTGAAAAATAAAAAAAGCTGTGGGGAAGGGAAATATGGACTGGCTACTATTGCTTCCCACCTTTGAGGGAGAATTATACGTACCACTAGTGACATGAGGTAGCAAATGCATCTGGGTTTTGCTGTGTATTATACTCCCTTTGTACTGAAGTAAACAACTGCGTGGGGATGGTAGAGATGTATGTTGAACTTTGTCACTATTCATGCAATATTTTTCAACTCCACTGTTTCCTTGAGCCACAAGACTCTCCTACTTGCCACCTGGGGCACCTGGCCAGCAAGATTATGCAGAGGCTCCTAGGCCTGGCTCTGGAAATGCAGGAGAGAGGCCCTCTGGAACAGCAGAGGATGTAGGGATGCAGTGACGCTGTGAGACCTTTTCACAGGCAGCAGATTTTGGCCAGGAGAAGACTCAAAGGAAAGCTAGCAATGGGGGGATGTTTGTCTGGTTGGTTGCAGGAGAAAACAGGAAAGGAAGGAATAGAGACAATGCAGCTTTGCAATTGCCCTTTCCACTGAGATTTCTTTGATGATTCAAGCCTCATCTCTCTGCTGTACTGACAGAATGGGATTAAACACAAGGTGGGTGGAAAGGGAGGAGGAAAGCATACTGAATAGATTTTAACCAGGCCAGCTTCAAAGTTTGGGACAGCAAGCAGCTATAAGTACACGTATGGAAGCATTAAGCATTTCATTTATGATATTGATAGATTGCATTTTTTTCTGCTGAGTTTTGCTACTGAGGTAAGAAATGACATTTAAGTCATTTAATAGCATGTCAGTGATAGCACGTATTGTAATATCTGTGTCTTAACATCATGTATGTGACTGAAGGCTGGGAGTCATTAAGCTCCCTGAGAAAGTGAGGGTTGTATAGCCACGCTTCCTGTGCATTATTATTTTTATCACTCACTTGTAATAAAGAACTAATTGTTTCTAAATGCTTTGATTATACAGATACAGAATACGTTTTTTGGTACACTCTCTTTGCAATAAAAATGATGCTTCAGGACCGTAATGAAAAATTAAAGCTAAAAATACATCCAGAGTCCAGTTTTGCCTGCTCATTCAGTCACACCAAAGCTTCTCTGTAGCAAGCAAGTCATGCAGCTGGTGCGGAGATTGTGTAAGGCAGCAGTGTGCCAATTTGTACCTTTCTGTAAACCCTGGGATAGTGCAGGATGAGTGGGACCTTGTTGTGAACCTCCATTCAGTGGCATTTGCCCTGAGTACTGGAGGGAAACAGAATGGTAATAATTCATTTTGAGTAGAAACTGAGGAATTAAGGTTACAGTCGGCTCCCTGCCAACAGCTGCTGAGTGTGACAGGGAACCATTTTACGAGATGATGCTGGGAGGTTTTCAGAGTGACGTTGGCATGACTCTGAACCAGCGGGTGCTGACATTCATCGGATTTGTTACATGTTATTCATTAAAGGAGAACTGCAATCAAAACAATTCAAGCACTCCTCAAGAAATGTGGGCCTCCACTCAGCTGAAGTAAAATAAAATCCACGGGAGCTCAACACTCCTTGCTAGCATGCCAAATCTGAAAGAAAACTGTATGAAGTGTAAGATTAGATCATTAGATTCAGACAGTGGTTTATGATATAATAAAAACTCTTATGTCCTTTAGTACAGCAGAAGCAATAGGTGTGAGAGAGACCCTGTCTTCCGTGATGCAGTGCATAAAAGGCAGGGTGAATCACGTGGTTTAGCAGATGAGAAGTTCACAGAGATGGTCAAGGCCCGTGAACTTTGCAATGTACTGCTGGAAGGGCCAAATGGATTTCCCTGCATGGAAGAGAGGAGATACAGTGCGCTTGGCTAGTTAGTGGCTGGATTTTCAGTGATATTTTTTTTGTTGTTGTTCATTTGTTTCATGTCACTGTCAACTTTGTCAGCTGCTGTAAAAATATTTTTAAGTGGAGAGCTGAACACCAGTGAGGTAGCGTCTGTGCTTCTGATGTTATAAACTGTTAGTATTTATAATTTCTGGCTGTTTTGACATGCTTTATATCATAAAATAGGCAGTGGAGGGGCATCATTCTGTATTAGAATAATTCCAGTAAAACATTTCAAGTACTTTAAAAGTATTCCTTTAATTACTTTGCTCAATTGAGACTGAGATCTCATTAAGTCAAGAGAATGAAACAGTTGTTTCCAAGCCTGAATTGAGGTCTGGTTGCTAGTGAATAAAAATGAATGTGATTGTCTTGATCTAGTTCTCTTTTGTAGCTATTAAAGGACTATTTGTTATTGGCTATAAACTGCAAGAGAAATATACAGAATATATTCAGAGTAGAAAGATGCATTGTAAGGATGCTTGAGCAATACTTCCTCATCTCTCTATACTGACTGAAATCATGTGGAGAGCTGAGAGACTGTTAGGGTTGAATTAGAGTCAAAGGGAAGTAAGTATGCTTGGAAGGTTAACATGCTTACTGTGTTCTTTAACGATGGATAAAACAGTCAAGAATGAAAAATCCCTCGCTGTATTCTTTCCCTATAGGAAAGAAAATGGAAATAAAGTGCTAAATTTATACGGAGAAGTTATAAGTAGAAACAGAGGAAAATGAATTATGAAAGAATTATTTTTTCCTCTACACTTTTTTCTATTTAGTCTAAAAATTCTATGAATATAAACTTTTTTAGACTCTTCAAAATATTTTGACAACATTTTTAATGCACAGTTTACAAACACTTTAAAGCTATCCTTGATTTTTTAAAATTTTTTTTAATCATCGGTGTGGAGGCTGATTCCCCCCCCCCCCCCCCCCCCCCCCCCCGGAAGGTAAGAATGAGGAGAACAATTTCCAACAGCCTATTTGCCATAAGGCAGAGAGAAAATATCTGCAAGCTATCTCACTTCTTAATAATCATTCAGAAAGACAGGACTGAGATTTTAAGGCCAAGGATAAACATTTGGAGAAACTTCAATGGAGTAAAACCATAAATGCCTGATTGGAGTTAGTGTATGAACAATTCAGTAGCAGAATTTTCCATCACATTCTCTGGGCAGAGGCTATGCCTTAATTTTTTTTGGATGTGCCTAAAACATATCTTCTATGCTTGTAGGTGATCTTGATCTTTAGTCTGCTATGAGAGAAAGTCGAGCCAGTCAATCTCTCCTGACGGAGAGACTCCTAAAACCTTATTAACTAGGCTACATAAACTGTCTCTTCCAGTGCAGATCACTCCCATACAAGGGAGGATGAAGTTCTAAGTCTTCTCTCCAATGCACACTGTGATTGAGTAGATCAGATGTGGTTCAGGGAATCGTGAGCTTTAACTTGATTTTGCTTCTGTAATATGACAGGCAACTTGGCAAGTCTGTTAGTTTGGTTTTGGTTTTGCCTCACCAGAAAAGTAGGATTAATGCTCCTGCTGCTTTCAGCATCCTAGGAAAATAGCTCAGTTTGTAGATTGGTATCTACAGCAGATTTGGATTATATGATCAGCCTACAGGCACGTATTCTGTATGGCCCGTTCCTGAGGTCGTCTTGATGTATTTGGGCTAGTTATATGCAAACAGGCTTTCCTTTGAGGACTATTGTATATGTATATTCCCTTCACAGTATACTAGTATAACTTATGGTAATTGCCTCTATCCTTGCCAACTTTGCTAGTTGTTTTCCAGCAGACAAATATTAGAAAAGGACTCTGAAGCATTGGCCTAGCTTTGTTTTACAAGCTGGTGGTTGAATATACTAACTGTTCAAAAAGGCATGTCAGGTCAAAGTCGAAGGGAGAGCCTTCTGGATTAAATCACAGGGGAACTCTACAGTCTGCCAGGAAGAATGTATGATGGATACAGTGTGATTCTGATGTCTTTCAGATGTGATGTTATCGTATTAGGTACATGATGTGAAATGACATAATATTGCATGCGATAAAACCATGTTGGATTAAAAGCTAGAACAGTAATGACAAAGCCAAACAGGCTAACAATAGCTTTCTTGTAAGCCAACAAATAAAAAGCAGTTTTCTAAACTAACTATGGATCTTTCCGTTCAGCTGAAGTTAATATAATTTTGTGCAGGCTTAGCTTTTTACCATTACACATACCTTCACACCCACACGCAGTTTATTTCTGGTTCTGCCCATGAATTCTTAATGTGTGAGGCTGAATAGGAAATGCATTTGCTGAGTCAATTAGTGCTGCAGCTACTATCTGTTTTAGCCTCACTGTAACTGTTATAAAGGAAAAAAAAAAAGGTGTCATAACCTTCACAGCTGTCTCCTATATCAGTCTGCTATATCTGATGTAAAAGCACGAATAGAACGGAAGTGCAGGTTCAGCTGGTTTGCCAACCCACCAGTATCTTAGCAAAACACACTTGAGTTTGATATTACTTTTTTAAAAAAAAAAAATTCTTCTGCCATCCAGCCCTTCTCCAGGTTTTTGTAGCAATTGGCATGTCCAGACCCTACCTCAGTCCATCATCATTAATGGAGCAGTTCTGTGAGTTGGACTTGTATGAAATTATTGCTGGCATTAGGGGAAGCAGAAGCTTGGCCTGGGGTTTTGGAGTACAGGTGAATGTCCCAAGGATTTTTCTATATGTGATCTGACAAGTTCCAGCTACTTACAGCTTTCAGGATGGAACTGCTTAGGAACCAATCTTTTATCAGTTAATGGCACAGGCAGTGCACGTTTTTTTTACAGTGTGTGTGTGTTTTACTGGGCTGTTTCTCAGGGTATCATTTGCAGGTGTCATGTAATTAAAGTTTAGTCTAGCCTAAGGGTTTTTTTGGTAGTACTTCTCCCATTCAGACTATCTCAGGGTACTTACTTAGATGGTGGAGTGATTATATAGGCAATTAACTCAGTCATTACGCGCTCAGCAATAGTTCACATGCAGCTCTGTACATTACAACCTGAATTTTATAGAAGAACCTAATGTTAGTCTAGACACCAGGGTCGTTCACTCCTCTTTTAGAAGCAGCCTTGTGGGACCTTTAAACTTCTACTTAGAGGCCGGCAAAGGGTCTAGCTTTATGATTGCCATTAACGGAGAACAGCAGCTGGACTCCTCTATGTGTTACATGCTGCAGTGTCAGCAGCTGGTTATAAAAACATGTTGTGATTCCCCTTTTAAAGCCCATCACCTCCTTCCCCAAAAGGAAGAAAGTTGATCGGTGAGCAGGGCTGAGATGTGTGTTAGTTTGTAATTGTCTTGGAACTGATCGGTTGGTCTCTTGGATAATGTATAGCTCCAGATGTCCTGAAAGCCCTTTGCTGCTCTTTCATGAGGAGTATTCATCTGTGATGCTGTCATTTTTTTAGGCCCAATGTTTTGGCCAATAAATTATGCCCATCAGTCACACATAGTAGATAATGAAGTGTTCCCATAAGAAGCCTGCTATAAGAGGAACTCTCACAGAAAGACAGTCTTGAATTACCATGAACAAATGTAAGGAGTTCGTGTGTTTGGCTTTCTGTTTTAAAAATGGCATAGCTGTGAAAGATGCTTTCAGTCTTAAGAGTCCAGAGTAAGGCAATGTGCCAGATCCTACTTGCTTTTAGAGTAGGATGCTGATGTCCTGATTGACAGAACGTATACCTTAGCCTCTTACTGTAAGAACAGCACTGCACTGTGGCTGCATCATCTTATGGCACTTTATGTGGTATGAGGTAGATCATAATGAAGTCTATACACCAGGGTGACCCTGGGCAGATGTCACTGAGGGCAGTAACTTCTAGTCCAGCACTGTCAGTAGGAGATTAGGCCCAGTCAAAATTAACAGGACACTGCCACATGTCAGAAATGTCCTTGCTCATCTTCTCTATGACTGAGAATGGAGCACTAGGAGAGGGACAAAGTAAGTCTTTTCTCAAGAGGAAGACATAGCTGGAAGGAATGCAGGTTCCTGCTCTTTGGTGAGGAGGGGGTAAAGAAATTAAAAGAAATTGTTAAAGATGTTTCAGGAGCAAACTCCAGACCAGGAAAAACAGTCAAAACTAAAAAAAGTGGGTGTCTGCCTAAGAAAAGAGTAAGCTTCAGTTTCTTTTGTAATTTAAGATCTGTTAATTTACTGTTATAAATTATGACAGAAGACTAATGATACGTGAACATCAAGCTTGGATTTTATAAACTGAAAATCTGAAAGCAAGGTTTAATAACGGAGTAAATACTGATCAAAAAAGGTTTGAGAATGACTGAGAAACAGATATAATTAATAGTAGGAAATGCACTGGATTAAAACCTCTTAAAGGGAAGATCATATAGAGAAATATAGTGGAGCTTTCTAAGGGAATAGGACTAAGTATAAAATGGGTTGAGAAGAGTGAATGGGAGTTTACCTAGAGCTCTGAATGTTTCTGTTATAGGAACAAGCATAACTTTACAGTTACCAAGTTTCTGACCTTAGAAACTGAAACATCTGAGCAGTCAAATTGCAACAGCAGGAACAGTGAGGACTGGAAGCAACTAGAGATGAAGAGAAGGAACAAACTGAGCATCTTCTCAGCAGTGAACAATTTCCTTCATTTTTTTAGGGAAGGGATGTAAAAATCATCATAGCTGTGTATGCTAAAAGGGAATTTACAGCTGTTGTAAACACCCACTGGGCCCAGCTAGGATGATTTTCTACTGCATGCTTATAAGCGGTTTGAAGACTTGATTGTGTTCCTGGCTGTGGGAAGCCAGAGGCAGACTGCTTTGCAGCAGCAGGAGCCACAGGGCAAAATACATCTGCTGTTAGTTGTGGCTTGTCAAAAAAATTCTGATTTCCCTACAGTTCGTTTACAATTTTGTTGTATTCATTCATTCATAGTTTGTGCTTTGTGGTACCTCATCTGCTTTGTGCCTCCTCTCGGATGTAGGTAGAGATTTTTTTTTTTTGCATTCCTGTGTAATTGCTGAAGGACTGGGCCAGTTCTTCAAAACACAGCTCATTGAAATGGTCATCTTGGCTAAGGGCAGGCCCTTGAAACAGTCTAAATTGGGCTTATCCGTTGGAAGGCGATTGCTTTGACAGTCTCTGTGATCTGGCTATAAATGGTAAACCCACTGGAAGTACCCAGTGAAAACCAGGTGGTTTAGAACAGCTGGTGTGTAAGAAATGCTTTTGTAACACAGGATTTTTTGACAGCAACGTTAGGCAGCGAGATTCCTTTAAATGCATGGATCTGGTACTTGTCTAAGAAATACTAGTGTGGCAGATCTTGGTAAACCTGTCTTTGTCACACCAGGTGCACAGACACGTGTACAGCACAGAATTTTATTAAATATCAAAGAACCCTCAAAAGGAGAAAAAAACAACCCACATCCCTCTGGCTTGAAGTTCGTATTCTCACACCTGAAAGTGGATTTGTTTTTAAAATACTGTCTGAAGTCGGGTTACAGCTGTCAATGCTCAGCTAGCACCAGATGATTTAACTTTCTGGAATTTGTTTATATTAATTTGGGCACTCTCTTCTGTTAAAATATTCTGTCAGGCATTTCTCTTGCATCATGATTTTTAAAATGATGTTATCCCCATGCTTGATTTTAATAACTGTTTGGTAGCTGACAGCACATACCTGTTTTCTTATATATTGTCTTCCATTCTGTATGCACCACAGTTTATTTTGTTGCTATTTATAGTAGGGTCTCCCACAAGGCTGTGGGTGCTGGTGTAATGATTTTTTAAGAGCAGAAATATCCTTGCAGCAATTTCATAAATGGAAAGTGACACAGAGAATAAACAGATGCAGTGACAGAACTAATGCATATTATAAATTGGCTCTTCATACCCTCATCACTCAGAGGAATCTGTCAGTCCAGGAGGCTAAGCTGAACTATTATGGATCTGTCTCAAGGAATATATGCTCCTATCTTCCAAATATGATGATTTCCCCTGTCAAAAGAAAATGGCACTCGATCTACATTTCTTAGGAAATCTAAGGAGTTTTAATATGGAAAACATGGAAATTGCTGTATTCTACATGGAAGTATCATTCTTCTGAGTGCTTTTAATAAAGAACCCCATAATCTATAGTACTTTAAAAGAAAGTAGAGGAGGAATTCAGACGTTTGCTCTGATGGGATGAAACCACTCATAAAGACCTTTTTTAAAAAAAAAAATTGTAGCTATTGTATATGAAATCATTGTAATCATTGCAGAGAAGTATTACACTGAAATGTTGCTCTGCTGCTGGGATCATAATAGCTTAGTGCTTAGACTGTCCTAAAATACTGGGAGTATTTAAATTCAAGACCAAATGATCACCTGCCCCCAAATGACAGACGACAACTGTCTTCAGTTATGCTGGTGGTGTGCTGGAAGGTTTAGGAAAGAAAATACCTCCTTTGTTTAGGCTCAACTTCCAAAACTTGTGTCATGTAAATCTGACTAAAGATTGCAGATCTCTGAAAAACCTTCAGGTGAGTTCTTTGAACAACAAGCAGGCAAAGAGCTTCGAGGACCTCTCAATCCTTCCTGGCTTTCCACTGTGGCTGGTTTATAGGGATCCCAAAGCCAGCAGTGCTGGGACATGCTTTTATACCCAGAACATGTTTTTCTGTACTGCCTTTTCAGAACACAGCCATCCCCTATGTAGCTCTTAAATTCTTAATCTGCAAGGCCTGTATTTGTAGGAGTAGGCAATGTGTTTGCAATGCAAATGAAGAGAAGGACTGACCAGACATCTGTTTTAATATTTAATAATTGCTTACATTTCCAAATACGTTAGTTCTAAAGTATTCAGTCTGTACCTAAATCTCAAACCAGGCATTCACAAACCTAATTTTAGTGTAATGCAAAACACTTGGATTAGGAACAGATGCCTCATATTAGGCACCTAATTTTGAACATGCTTCTTTTCTTGCTTTAAGAGGGCAACTGAGCTGTGTGAGTCATTGTACTCTTCAGGTTTCGAGGCATTATCTCTGGACAGACCCTTCTTTCTTTCTTTCCAAGCCAAACAAATTGCATGGCACAAAATGCAGGTTCACAGCAGGCTTCTCCTTTCTTCTTAGGATGAGAATGCCTACAAACAGCCGACTAGCAGCGGTAAACAGTTGAGGACCTGCAATTCAGGGTTTGATTCAGCATTCTGATACCTGACTTAACAATGAAGCAGTTTGCTGTTCTCTTGCTCTTCTGTCACATCTTTGTTACTTAACTTCCTTCCCATTTTACTTTCAAATCAATGTCATTTCAAGGTCTGCATTAAGTTCACTAGTGAAACTGATGAAAAAAAAAAAAAAAAGCGCTAAAGAAATGTCAGCTGTACTCTGTGGTACGGGTACCGAAGAGTTTTCCACATCTCTAACATAGTCATCAGTTAGTTTGAACCACAGGAAAATTGTAATTGGATCTAAAATAACTCTGAAATGTTGGTGCTAAAGGGCCACTTCAAAACGATTTTGTGCTTAGCTGTGTTAACCTAATCACTGTCCCATATCAAAATCAGATGTTAATGGCAACTAACTGGTAATAATGGGCCAATCTAGGTCTTAGGTTAGGTCTTTGCTGTCATAAAGCTTTAGGCTTACAACTCTTCTATGTTAAAGATAGCTCAAGGACACAGGATGGAATCTTTCATCTGGAATAAATGGAAGTTTGTCCAAATGAGTTCACAAGTGTGATATTTAACAGCTTCCTCAGTTCTTTAGCACTTTTCTGTCCTGTCAGTATTCAAATAGAGAGACAAAATTATTTTAGCTGCAGGTTGCATCTCCGTTTAGCTGTATGCCTTAGACAGTTGTTTTTTTAAGTTATCACTAAAACTGTGAATTTGCCCAAGCTGATAGATAAGCATGAAAACTTGGACTGATGCTTGCAAACAGTTTCAGTATTTTAGGTAGCCTTACATTTATGCTGGGGTAAAGTTTGTGCAATATACTGTCTGTTCCCGATGTAATAAGGTGGCTCTTTTTATTCCAACCATAGGAACCAGCATGAAGTAAACCACAACTTTTGTACCTTAGATGAAATTTTTTTATTTTCTCATTGATGCCGACTAAGATCAAATGTCGTGATATCAGTGGGAACACTTTCTGGATAAGATGCGCATATCTTTCACTACCAATACCTGTTAAAAAACTCCTGATCAAAGCTTAGTAGGAATTGTAATTGGACATATATCTGTGGTTATAGATATGTGTTGGGTGAACTACCAAATGCAGTTAATAGAACAGTCGATTCCAGGAGTTCCTGATGCAGAGGAACACCTAACTAGAGGCAAATAATCAACACCTCCCCACCCCCCAGCAGATTTATGTTGTATCTGACTTTTATCCCATGCATTCCAATAATAAATCTTTCTTTCACCTACAAAACTCAATTTTAACTTCAAAAGAGACAGTATTGCCATGGCCACATATCAGCGATCAATCCAGGAGGTGCTTTACTATATTGCATGCATCCACGTTTTACTAGACAGAATAATTACAGCCTGAAATCTGCAGCTTTCCTAGAACTAGGAATGTAACTAAAAACCTGTTAATTAAAAGAGAAAGTTAATGTAATTGCTAATTTAAAACTTATTAGTATGTTCTGTTATGTAGGTTCTGTGCTGAATATATGCTCTCCATAATGACAGTCAAAAGAGTACCGAACTTTTGGCTGATAAAAACTGGAGAAGCTCCATTGAAGGCAACAGAATTGTGCCCACTTGCATGACTTTTTCACTTCTTTGGTGTCACAAAAGGAAATTTCTCCCCTCTATATACGTATGGCCAGAATGTTCAAAAAACCCTGAAGACGATGGGCAACAGATTTGATTCAACACAGTAGGGAATGAGGGGCAATTTCTTAAAAAGAAATACTTGCTCCAGTCCAGACAGCAAGGAGGATTCCAAATTGTCTTTGTGTTCCTGGCTCTCCTAAGCTTGTTAGAAAATCCTGGGGGGTGTGTGCGTATGGTGATACAGCTCTGTTGCCAATGCTGCAGAGTTGAGTGATGAATGGACCCTGTCATTTTACCTAGCAGTTTTTGGAACAATATTTTGGAGCTGAGTCTTGTAGGAATAACTTTAAAAGGACTATTTGGGGTTCAAGGTGACATTCTCATTTGGTGTCTTTTCCCTGTTTCTAGTTAGCTTAAGTGGTTGGGAATGTTAGAGGCAAGGTGTAAAACTAATTCAGCCTACTGCCTGCCTCATTCATCCGAGGAAGCGGTGGCTCCCTGGAGATTTCTTTGTTTTGCCTGGATTCACCACCTTGAGTGAACTTTAAGTATTTGGTTTCACATGTCCCTATCACAGTAGAGCCCAGGAACTTTGCCCTGTTGCATGCTTGCACATCATGTAGAAAATAACAGCCATGCATGTTTATGGAGTTTGTGCTGCACACAAATCCCACGTTCTGGAAAACCATGGCTAGATGTGGTTATTTAGAAGTAGCTCTTTCATATTACTCTTCAGTTTTTCTCTTCCATCTTCCTTCTTTAGAGAATGTTTCTGCCAAGTGCAGCAGTAAGAATGAAGTTTTTCAACCATGTGCAGGGCACTTGAACAGTAGTATTTGCTTATTAGAGCCTGCTTATTTTGCGTCAGCGACTTCAAATTTGGCTGTGGGCTCTAGGCAGACTAGCACAGAGTTAATGCCCTCTTTCAAAGTCTACTGAGGGTCTTGATGTAAACACAATTTTGTCAGTAATAAACCATGTTCTCCCAGGATCCAGGGCTTGCTGTGTGTATTGATTTTTTTTTTTTTTTTTCTCCTTCACTTTGAAAGTCCTCTGATCAAAAGATGAACCAGATTCTACTTTTGTGCTTATTTCTTTCTACCATCCTCCTGGAGGCACATACAGTCTCCTTCCACATAATATCATTAACTTGAATAGTGCAGTTCAATTTATAAAGATACTTTCTAGCAACCCAGAGGTGCCTATTATCACACACAAACATAAAGTAAAAAAAAGAAAGCCCTCTCCAGGACAACCACAATTTATGTATCAGCCATGCTGTTAGTTTTGTTGTGGATATTTGACCAATGGAGATCTCTGACAAACTGAAGAGCTCCTTTCCTTAGCTGGGCTGTGTTAGAGAACCCAGGAAGCCTGGAGCAGGGTGAAATGCGAACACAATAGATGGAAAGTTTTGAGGGCTTAAAGGAACCCTTTTTTCTTTATCCAAAATGCTTAGACAGTTTTTATTCTCTTCTTAATAAGCCCTGTGGGTTATTTCTGTGGAATTTGAATGGTTTCTTCAGTGTCTTGGAACACCTCAGCTCTCTTGTTGGTCTGGACTGACTTGACAAAATACAAGGTGGTGGCTTAACATGTATTTTGTTCCTTTGGGGTTCATTTGTCTCAGAGAACTGCAACTATTGAAAAGTTGTGTAGCTAGATAAAAGGGTAGGTGGGACAAACTGTCTCCTCTGGTTAATACCTCTAGGGTGGCTGTGCCGTAGACCTCCCATCCTAATGCTTTCTAGGAAATTCCTAGTGTTTTCTAAGTAATTTTAAAGCACTTTCTTGGAGTTCCTCCACACTGAGAGAGAACCTGGTACCCTAGAGAAAGGCATGTACTCCTTTATGCTGTTTTTATTTGGGAAGTAATGTGTTGTCCTGTTGTTAACGATGGACCTAAGACTTAGCTCTGCTTCTTTTGGAGCCTTACAACCCTTTCATACTACTTCAATGATTCTTATATTCAGAGTGATTGATAGACAGGCAAAACCTGATTAATTCTTATGAAACACTTGTTTACATTGAAGGTTTCACTAGCACATTTTTTATTAAGGACTTATTAAAGAGCCTTTTAATCATTTATTAAGTGATTAGTCAGCCGTTACAGGTTTTCCAATGCATCAATACCGTGATTCACAGGAGGAGCCTCGCTAAGTGTTCTGCATGGCTCCTGGAGGAATCAGTCTCTCCCGTGGGCTGCCGCACCGTGCTAAGAGCAGGCTTCTAGCTCGGGTGGCTAACGCAGGTGCTGAGAGCTTTGTAGCCGACCCAGGACTTGGGCTTCCCCCGTCCTGCCCCCCACCCCTGGCCCTTCAGAAGGAACTGTTTTGAAGCAAAACATTTCCATGATCCTAACTGAAAAATGAGGTTTTTTTTTTTTTTTTCTTATGTTGTAATATAACATAAAAGCTGAATTTCTGGCACAGTATTCTCACGTTATTGAAGCTGGACAGCTTAATGGATCCAAACAAAATAATTTGGAAATTGTATATAATAGTTTGTGGTTTTTCATTCTATTTTGAAACTCAAACACATTTTGAAATGTTGAAATTTTCTGTGGTGCTGAAGGTCTGAATTTTGATGAGTTCTAACGCAGAGACCAGAGAGCATCTGTGGCTCGGTGTATTCTGTGAGTGCTGCATGATTATTCCTAGAGACAACTCTGTACAACAGTTGTAACGTTTATAGCTCTGGTCAGTGCTCAGGCAGCTTCTGTCTTGGGTTCCCAGGCAAATGCAGCCAGTCTGTTTTCAGCTGAAGTGATCACACACAGCAGTTCATCATCATTTTAAATAAAGGGAATGGAAGTTTGACAAGCTAAAAAATGATTCATTTACAGTTTCCCTCGGGAAGCTTCCCAGTATCCTTAGCAAAGGAGATAGACAGGAAAAGACTTATTTTTGATGGGATTACAGCTTCTCCTGAGCATCTGGGGTTAAATTCACAAAAAGAAGCACCACAAGAAACTTAAATCATGAATTGTCCTTTTTTATTATTTCCAGAGAAAAATCCTTTTGTGATATTCTGTGCTCTAGTCTGTGTGTGAAAAATCAGCAAACTGGCAGCAAGCAATCAAAAAATGCAGTAAGATTGAGCTCATCTCTTAGCCTTCATGCTGTAGCGTGCCTTTTGTCCTCTGGGGTGGGCAGGCTGCGTGCTGTGAGTGGCTCACTGACACAGGTAGTGTGGGACACGGAGGAGGAGAGGTACGGTATCAATCTGTCCAAATGGAAAGCAAGCATTTTGGAAGCTGACATGTCATTTATCCCTGTCCTGACATGGTGGATTCCATATGGTAGCATATCTCACGTATGGTCCAGTGTTGAATTGCTGATGTAATCTGTTGATTTTCTCAGACTTACTTCTGTTTAGGCTGGAAAACTGTGTAATTGGTCACCATGGAGGGTGCTGGCCTGCTACAATTGAACTTTTCTTCTTTGCCGTGTTAGAAGGCATTAGTTAAAGAATTAATCTTTTAGTACAAAAGGTAGGCTTCCCCACCATGGCCTCTCAAGGGCCCTGCTTGTGTTTATAGTGCTAAATGTTAACAGATGCAAAGATATCAGGCATTTACCTTACTACTTGTTTCTTAGTACTGAGAAGAGAAGATCAGTTGAGTCAGACCTGTTCAATGCATAGTGAAAAGGCCTATGGTGGAAGGATTAGTAAGGTGGTTGTATCTGTAAGCCGTATGTCTGCAAGTGCTCTCTGCAATGACAGTTTACTTCTGGTATTTTGCCCAGGATTTTGATGTGGTATACTGAAGGGTTAAAGATAGGCAGCAGAATACAGCTTGGAAAAGTCCAGACTGAAGAAATAATGAGAAATGAGATTCTATAGTAACTTAATTCTTGTACAAATAAGTTAATCAAACCTAGACAACAAACAACCCAATGAGTTTAAGAAAATAAGGAGACATAACCACTATCAGATGTTACAGGTCATAAGGAGAATCATCTTCCATCTTTATGTTAGCCTGACTCTGTTCCTTGTCGGTTTTGAAAAATAGCCAGGTTCTCAAACTCATGCTGTCTTATTCCCTATATATTTCAGTGTGTAAAAACTAAGTTTTCTTAATAATTTTATGAACTTTTGAAAATTTATTGGTAATGCACCCTGGCCCAAAATGAGGAACAAAACTGTTATGCTGGGTAGAAAGCTGGCCTTTCTGCAGAAATCATCGCTGTTTTCTTGGGCAAGCGTCAAGGGTTCAATCAGGATTTGCTTTGGGTTTTCCTAAGATGCCAGTGCTCTGGCAGCCTTAGGCCCTCTTGAGGACAGAATGCAAACCCTCAAACAACGCCAGACTTGGCTTCCTTGAAGAGCCTTTGCTTCACTCTAAAAGGAGCCCAGCTGGCCAGCCACTAGCGGCTTCTGATGTTGCTCTCTTTCTGCCCCTTGCTTTCTGATAGCGCGGACAGCCAAGTTGCTTCTTTTCTGCCTTCCAAGGTGGTGGAAATGAGTGGTAGAAAATGGACCACACTTTTTTCTAGAGTTCAACCATGTAAGGGCAGCAACATGAATTAATTGTAAAGGATGTAGAGGCCACTGCTACTGAGCTGTTTCAGCCGGTCCTCATTATTATTATTCCTATGCATCCCAGAAATAAGTGACACACTCCTTTTCAGAGGGGAGGAGGTCCAGAATATTACAATCATCAAAAAAAACCCTGGGAAAATAACGATGTGTTACTATTCTGTGCTTAAAATTTAAGCAGTAAGCAGACCCTGGTAGCAGTGACCCACAAGACTGAATAAACCAGCCCATTAAAAACCTCTGTGTTATGTTGTGAATTGAAAACATGCTCAGCTGCCTGTTCTCTCTGGATCCTGACTGGCTTGCTTATAATACCAGAATTATAATCCTGTTTTGTTTGATTCTGCAGAGAGTGGAAAAGGAGAGACAATGGGAGGAGGCAGGGAGCTGTTTGTTATTTATGACCATATGTCATTGTACTAGCTATGCAGAAACCAGAACAGTGACTTTAAAGGAAACTCACTGAAAATATTTTAAATGGATTTAATTAATTCCTCCCTCCCTCTCTTTTGTCTCCGTCTGGAAAGAACTGGCCTGTGTGGCTTTTGTATGGTTCTCTGCAGGATCAGGTGCCAAACCGTAGTAATTAAAACGAGGAGTGAGGAGGAGGTGGTAAGACAAAAAGCCATTTTTCTTGGCACACACCTCTGGTACACTGTGACAAAAATAATTTGCTCACAATTTTTTCCAATTATTCAAAGCTTCAAAATCCCCTTAAAACTAGCTTCTCACGGGGGGGGGAAAAAAAGATGACGAAATTTCACACATTAGTTACCTCCTTTGAACTTGCACATCACTTCAAAGCCTATTCTCATTCTAGCCACTTTTAAGATGACCTGGCTTCAAGAATACGTACATTTAGAGTTTCTGAATGGGGATTGTTGTAACTATAAGTTGTTCATATCTGTAACTGGCACATCCCTGCTGTGCAGAGGTGTTCTAGGGATACAGAGAAAACTGTTACTGAAAAGGTAATCTCTAGTAGTAGTATTTCAGGCAGATACTAATCAATATGAAATAAGTGAGGAGAATTTGTACCACTGTATGTCAAGTAATTTGGAAGACACCAAGATTTGTTTCTGGAAGAGAAATTCAGGCTGAACTGATATGGAATAAATCAAACAAGTACAGACGCACTTATCTGTACTCCACAATTTCTTTTAAAATGACTGTGATGTGTTGTATTGTTGATAGGATTTATGGAGACTCAACAATGGTCGCCATCATTGATCTTGAAGGGAGAAGGAAGAAAAGCCTAGATATATAAAACATTAATGGTATACAAATATATCCTTTTCCACTCAGTCCCAGCATAGCCAGTTTTGCAGTTTTATCTGTGGGAACCACTCCAAACTGTTAGTGTCACTCTGACTTAAATCCTTTTGCTACACAATACAGCTAAATAAATCCAGATCAAGCCATTCTATTAAGAATTTCTTATCCTAGTAAGTAACAACCAACTGAGTATGTGAAAGGATAGAAACAGGAGTTCAGTCTCCCAGCCCACTAATTTACCATCCACCACACAGGAATTGTAATGTAATAGCATTATATGTAGGCAGAGTATTTGTCCTCCACACATAGAGTGGTTACTGTTTGCACAGTCTATGCAAAACCTCAAATTTATTTAAGGGAGGAAGGATATTTTGGTTACAAAGTTGAGGGTAAGACTAGACGCGAAAGCACCATCACAAGTGACTTAACCATCCCCAAATATTTTTTCCACGCTGTATACCCTTTCCTAAAAGATAGAGTTTGCAAGAAGGGTTCTTCAGATGCTTAATAGATTGTAATTCACATTCATATGAAATTTGTCACAGCTAAAACACCATAATGAGCTATTTGGAAAGCACAATCAAGTCATGTTTACAGTGCTTTTATTAGCACTCTGCTGTGAGTTACAAGATGCTTCCAGACAGCTTTTCTCTCCTCCAAGTTGTGTCCTTTTTTCTATTTAATAAATGCCGATTTGTGTCTCCAGCCAGCAGAGCTTAGTGTACTGTCGCAGCTACTGTGACAGCATCATTTTGCTTTATCTTGATGAGAAAGTGTCCTTTGCAGCCAACACCAGCAATGTTCACAAAGACAGATGTGACGCAAGCGGAGCAGAGGTGGAGGGCAGAACCCCTGAGTGCTGAATACATTGCTGGTGCTGATTCACTCAAGGACTATGGGCATGCTTCATTGCTCATGAAGGGCAAGTGCTATTATTCAATGTATTAAGTATATAAGTAGCTTTGCAGACTTAAAGAAGTTATTTAGGCAGGTAGGAGGAGAGCCAGAATGTCACCTTGCCTTCCTCCCGGAGTTGACGGTGTATCTGTAGAAGCTGTTGTTGGAAGGATGTTGAGGTCTTCACTGAGATGGTATGGGTGAAGTTTATTCTAGTTAGACTCTACAGAAACAGCAAATGTGTCTGGAGGCTACTGTAAATGACCCCTCTTGATGTCTGACAAAAAATTAGACAGGGTGGTGAAAGCTCCAAGGAGATTTCGATGGGAGTAAGGTTGTGACAGGTGTGAAAATGTCCTTGGAGGCAAAAAACCCACGTATATATTTCATAGCTTTTTGTCAGCTGTGCCAGCAGCTCCCCACTACCTCATCGTAACAGGCATCTCAGGATTTTGACCCATTCTGGTCACAAGGTCAAAGGCAAGGGAAAAGTAGCATGGGATTGAAAAAAAGGGTGTTTCCAGAAGAAGAGATTTTCAATTAAGTTGTCCCTATGTTTTCTTATTTATAGCACTTCTTGACTTCTTTTAACAGGAGGGTTTAGTTTTGTAACCAAGAATCTATAAGTACTTTTTCAACTGATGTCTCCCCACATCTGACTGTGTTAAAGATGTAGACTCACTTGGACTGCTGCCTAAAATGAATCACATGTAACATGACAAAGTCACAGGAACAGTGGTTGGTATGTTGGTCCCGTGCAGGTATGAATCTCCTAGAAAGAGAGAGAACCTTTTTGTAACGTAGGTTATTGCTGGGGCAGGCCTAAGGTTGCTACCAGTGTTCATCTGTTTTTCACTGCTCAAGCAGGCAGTAAGAGTGCTGGAGTAGCATAGAGCTTGATGAGTCAAAGAGCCTAGATATCTACCAATGTAAGCACAGTTCATCAAATCAAGGTCTAAAAAAAACCCCAAAAGTAAAAACAAAAACACACTCAAAAACCTATAGGCCATTAAGCATAGTAGGAGAGCAGTTCACTGAGGAGCAGTTCATCCAGCAAATGCATGCACTGTCTGCATTTGGCAGTAAATGAGAGAGAAATTTCTTCCCCTCGTGCTACACCCATCCACCTTACTTTTTGAAGTACAGCGCCTGCTAAGAATGCAATTGGTTTATCAAGAAATAGTTCTGATTCACAGCAAATAAAAAACTTGGCACATTCCCCATCATGTGTGGTAGAGATGGATGGAAGACCGTGGGTGATACACTCTTGCTTTCTCTGTCTCCTAAATCGACCAAGCTGAGCGTTCATTTTGAGATAAGCCAGTGATTTGTACAGAAGCCTAAACACATGGGAGCGCGCTGTCCTGCTGAGCGACAGGCAGCCGATGAAATCCAAGAATGTGCCTTTGCAGAGAGTGGTTACTTGGTGCAATCTGACAACTTCATCAAATAGCAATTTGAAATATCACTGGAGGAGATGATGTCCTTTGCCTCCTCTACGTTGGCAAAAAAATGCTTTACTTGCTTTCTTCATAGTGACATCTTGCCAGTTGTAAATGGGAAATTTCCAATGTCTGTAATTCACTGTCTTAAAAGCACTCTCTCTGCTTTGTGTTGTCAACTCTACCTGGAGAGGTGTGACATGCTAGAAACAGCTGACTATCAAATGGTGGTCAAAAGACTTGAGAGTGTGAAATAGCTTTAAAGTGACTCAGATGAGGCTGGGAGTCTGTTAGATTCAGTCTTGAGTTATTAGTTGATGTACCCTGCACAATTACGGTGTCTTTCACCTGCAGTTACAAAACTCATAAACTTAAGAAAAAGGGGTTTTTCTATTTATTGAGAATTTTTTTCATAGAAGTTTCTGAATATACAGTATTAGTTTATTTCAAATGTTCTTCTTTTCAAAGAAACCTTCTACCCAGGCTTTTCTGGATTCTCTTCTAAGCATAGCTGAAAAGAAAGACACTTCTTGGAGACTACAGATGCCAACATGTATTGGACTGTAAGGCAACTGAAACAGTTTCCACTCCGAGCTATCTGCTCTGCTGGGTGTTACTGCCGCTGCAGAAAGCACAGCTGAATGGGACATGTATCTGCTCTTGCCACACCACATTTGGGGTTGTGGTAATACACCAGGACCTAATGTGCAGTGGCCCCTGTTCTAGTCAGCAGAGAGGGACGACTGCAGAGAACAGCTGCGGCTGCCACTTGGCCAAGTGTGCTGGCAGGCATTAAACAAGGCTTCCATCTTGCCCAGCAGCTCAATTCTCCATTGTCCAGCTAGCAGACAATTAAACATGCTGCAAGTCTTCCTATACTGCCACGTCGTGTAGTATAGTGATCAGCATGCAAGGAACGTTACTTATTATTTGAATCTACGGCTCATAGGCAGGTTGCTTTGTGCTGGACACTGCCAGCAAGTTTTAAGGAGATGAGACACGGGCGCCTCACACAGTTTGTGAAATCCAGCTATAATTCAAAGTTACAACATAGTTGATTCCCACTCATCCAGGACCACAGGTTTTTACTCTTCTTTCTTCTTGTTCACAGGGGTGCAGAACTGTACATGTGAGAAATAATTTGAACCTGATTTTTGGGGGGAATTTCAGAGAGAGATCTAAGCATGTTACCATCCTGTACTGCTACCTTTCCAGATTTTTTTTCCTTATTTTATTTTACAGTAGCTCTTTTAGGGTGGCAATGACTTACCTACCTGGCTCTCCAGGGTAAATATAAAATAAAAGCATAAGCTTTTCAGGTACACATATGCATTTCTAATATTGTATTAGGCCAGAAAGAAACAGACTCTAAAGATAGCAATGCAGACAGATAGATTTCACGTGGTGTGATACCAAGCTTGGTTTTTATTTGTGATTGTGAAGTGCAAAGTTATTTGCTCTGAAATTAGTCCCTTGTCACCAGTGAAGACTGGACTGGGCTCCACTGAGAAAAGCTGAAAAATGTTTGCATTTCACAGAATGCAAATGTTTAAATAATGAATAACAAGATAAAAGAAGCCTTGATGACATGCTCAGGAAGTTGGGATTTACACAGTTTGGGGGCTATGGGACCATATGAACGCTTCCCCCCTACCCCCACTTGCTTCCAGCACCTAACCTGGGAACTGGAGTTGTGAAATCTGGTCTTGGTATGCTTCTTAGCTAGTCAATAAAAACAAAAGAAAGTCTCTTTCAGAAAGTGATCAGTTTAGCTCCTTGCTTTGAAATGGGTCCTCTGGTGGACCAGTTTCTCTCCACTGACTACCTAGGCAGCCTTACAAAACTAATCTCCTAGGCGTGGCCCATCAACTCTCGATGACATGCCACAAGCCATACCTGATGCTGAGCTGATATCCAGTCAGTTTGACCTCTAGAATAGTTCAGGCTCTTGCTTACTTTTAACAGATATTCTAGACATCATCTATACTGTACCTGAGCTGGGAGACAAAACTGGCAAACTTCAGGCTTCAGCGCTGTTTGTAGTGTTGGGATTTTGGAAGGCACTGTTGGCAGTTGAATTAAAATTGTACTAGCTTGTCTCATGTGGAATGTTATCTAGTTTCCTGGCAGTGCTCTCATCAGAATTGACCCGTGACCCAAGGGGAAGCCCCAAAATGTCTCAGGGTACACTGGATATAGAAGTACTTCATTTCTCACCTTGATGTCCTCCAGCCATACCGCCTTGGTGCTGAGGACCATAGCATTTAGGTTGAAGTTTATCCTGGAAGGTAACAGCTAGCTACAGCAACTGATTGTAAATGATATTTCCTTTTTGTGCAAAGAAATGGTTACCGTTTTCAAAATGTCAAGGAACAGAACAGAAATCTGCTGAAAACAAGGTTTAGGGTCTGATAAATTCAAGTTATGCTCCTTTGTATACAAAGGGGATTTGCTCTGAAGCCACAGCACCCAATTATTCCACAGAGATGAGCCCAAACACATGACTAGGTTAAAATATTGCTGATGGAACCTCTGCTAGTAGTTTCTTGTGTTTGGATGGGTTAGGAGAGCAAGGCACGAATGAAAAGGCTTCAGTGGACTGGAAAGTCTCTCTCATCAAACAGCAGAGAAATTGTCGTGCTTGGAGTTTTCAGTCCTCCTCATCATCATTTGGAGAACTGGTATCAGCCAAGTCTCTGAAAATCTGCAAATACCTTTAAGCATAGCTAGTTGGAGAGAGGTTAATAAGAAACGAAAGCTGAGCTGTGCTGATCTATACTTCAAAGTGAAGAGATGCTTAGATCAGAAAAATAAAGCACAAGAGTGGGGAGTCCTGGAGCCTACTCCAAAAATATTATAAATATTACTATTAGATTTAGATTTGATATTAGGAAGAAATTCTTTGCTATGAGGGTGGTGAGGCACCAGCACAGGTTGCCCAGAGAAGCTGTGGCTGCCCCATCCCTGGAAGTGTTCCAGGCCAGGTTGGATGGGGCTTTGAGCAACCCAGTCTAGGGGAAGGTGTCCCTGCCCATGGCAGGGGGGCTGGAACTAGATGATTTTTAAGGTCCCTTCAAACCCAGATCATTCTATGGTTCTACTAACGGCTTATGCTGTTATAAACAGCACTTTGCTTGATTAATAACAAAAATAACAAAGATATGTGGAGATCATCCACCTTTCCCCTGTTTGGTGGGAGAAAAGTCTCTCAAAGAGACAGCAGATATTTTTGAAAGCAAAATATATCCACATGGATAAAGCTTAGCCTTCTTTTCAGAAATAACTGAAGTACTTTGGCTAATAATAAGAGCAAGAAGAAAAGCAAACTAAAACAGCAAGTCAGGCCAAGACAGATGCTAGACACAGAAAATATTCTAGGTAGTAAATTTCTAGCTAAGCCCAAATGCAGAGAACCAAAAAGGGGCTCTGGTACTAGAAAGCATCAGGTAATTTTGCTAATTGGCAATGTGACCTTAATTGGTCATCAGAGGACCAGTAATGTCATAGCCATAATATTATGACTTATTCAGGAGCTAGTCTTCCAAGAAACTGTCTGTAGCCTGCAAGAGTAGGTACTGCTAGGTGAGAATTTGTTCCTGCACCTGTAGGGTGGGATTGGTTACCTGAGACTCCTGCCTAAGAGGGCAGGGATGAAAAAGGGGGAGGAACAGGTGTTTTCTGTGTTTCTAAGCAGTGAGGACTATTTCATCACAAAGGAAGCAGGACTGATTTCTTTCAGTAAAAGAAGTTGAAACTTGTATTGTCCTACTAGTAGCAACGGCATCTGTAGTGCTCAGAAAAGGCATCCTTTGTTTCATAATTTTGACAGCCTCCTTTCCTCTGTCCTACACCTCTATTTCTGCTCTCATCAGATGCATCCTAATTGCAGATTCACAAACCAGTGAGTTTCATGGGTCAAGAGATCTTTAGTCTCTTTGGAATTACATAGTATTAATAATCCATTTTGTTGTTCCAGTTCAGTGAAGCAGTGACCTTGTGAAGGAAAGAAACATTTCCACAAAAAAAATTAGCCTTTTTAGTACATTTGTGATACTTTTTAACATTTAAATCCATTAAGAATACAGTTCAGGAGTGCAAACAAGCATAGTGAGGTGTAATACTTGCTAGTAAATTGTCTGGCTTTTGACCCTTAAAATTCAGGTTGTTGAATATACGGATAAAGATAGATTTAAAACAGGATCTCAGTTTAAAGGAACCTGTCAAGATACTTTCCCATCATCTGTAAGATATCTCCCCTCAGGCTGTTCTTTATATAACAAGACCCTAAGGAGCTTGAAATTAAAATCTATTTTGGCTTTGCTTGTCTCTCTTATTTTTTTTAAATGGTTACTTATCTCTGTTAAATGCAGACAATTTGTGTATTGTAGGGTAGCACAGAAAACAACACTCTTGTTTCAGTGTGAGGTATGATGAGGGAAATCTGAAGAGTATGTTTGAAAGGAGAAACTGGAGAAATAATGTGAAATCCCATTTAAGAATGTTTGCTGGAAAATAGGAAAAATGATATACATAATATAAATTCTGATTTGTTTGAGTATGCAAACATATAAGTGAATTCATCAAAATATTTCTTTCTGGTAATGCTGAAATTAACTATACACACACTGCTAGTATGCATTGTGTGTGCCTGTACAGTTTGTGTGCTTGTGCTTACATGAAGTAGTCTAGATAATAGAACCTGAGAAAGCTGGAACAAAATGTCCTCTTCAGTCTTTGAAAATTCTGTTAGCTTCACTGAAATTGGCAGGTTCCTTCCCAAACTCCTTCGCTGCAGTCAGACCACATTACCTGTTGGGGGGGAGGAGAAGGGAAACCAAACTGACTAATTTTGAATGTAGTTTTAAGGATGCTATACGAAAAGCATATTTAACTTAGACTTCATCTACGTTGCTTAGGAGGGTGCGATATTATTTTCAGAATAACTTTTAGTCTGTGTTTTTCTGCATGCCTAGCTATCATCATTTCAGAAACAAAGATATTAATTTGAAATCTTGCCCGGTGCATACAGATATTGATAGCTGAAATGGTAGAAGAGCTTTAATTTGGTTGGTGGCAAAGAAGAAAGGAAGTTCAGGCTGGATCATGGCAAACTTGCATGTTTGTCAGGCAAAGGATGCAGGAGCTTTAAGGGCCGTTGTATTGACTTATTTGACTGAAAGAAAACAAGAGGAGTATTAGCTTTAAAATCACTTGTTAGGAGGATTTGTAAGCACTGCAAGGTGATATTTCCATCTTACAGTGACTCCTGAAATGAATAGGGACAACTAAATTTTAATACATAAGCGACAGCAACTGCCTTTCATGTGTGCAGTGATTTATTCAGTTTCTCAAATCAATTTATTACTTTGCTATTTAAAATATTGGATACAAATCAGGTATGGTGGACTCTCCCCAGTGGACATCAATATTTGGGCTAAACATGAGCAAAAATGGTCAATACTAGTTCATGTTAGACCTTACAATTTTGATCTTAAGTGAACAGAGACAGCGAGAATCATCTCCTGCATGAATAACGTCAGGGTGGTGGGAGCTCTGGCTTGCCATATTTTGTCAAAGGGGAACCCCGGGCAGGAATTCAGTCTTGTCATCTGCACAGCTCTCAAGCTTGTTGCACATCACCACTCTCAAACACTGCCTTAATTTTAGTAAGTCTCCTCCAAAGCCCACTGAATGTGAAATCTCCTACCAGCTGTAGCAGCCTTTGGATAGGCATTTTTTTATGTGCAAATGGAAGCAGCAATCATAACTGCAGTTTTTCAACACCTGTGAAAAAGAATCATGTCCTTCATTAGTTTACATTACAAGTATCTTGCTAGCTCAAATACTTTATTTCAGCAACAAGGTGGGAGGTTGAGTTATTTTTGCATTTTTATTGGTGTCTATAATTATTTTTTCCTCTTCTTCCCCATTTTTTCACCAATAGCCACAGCATGCTCATTGCCTGCAGGTCAGGTTCCAAATGAGACAGCTGTTCTGATTTGGACACAGGGTGGATGGCATCTCCCTGGCAACTGGAGTTGCACAAAAAACTGCCTGCATGGCTCTGACTGATACTTTTGTTTCTTCCCTCATTTTAGTAGCTGTCACTCACGGGGGAACGGATGCTGCAGGACTAGGTAGAATATAATGCACAGATACATAAGTAATGGAACCTCAGCTGTGGTGTATGTTTTTGTTTCCTGCACAATGGGATCCTGATACCCTTTCAAGGCTGGTTTATATTTAAAATGTATTCTTGTGTGCTCAAACACATACACATATGGCTGGGTTTCATTGTATGTGTGAAAATATTCTCCAGGCACATGCCATCAGTACAGGGTTTGCTCTAGTCAATTACAGTGTTGAAGGCAGCATAGAGAAGAGAAGGACATAAACTGCCTTGTTGAATAAGAGACCTTTATGCACATTGACTATCACTTTGTTTTTATATTCCTCTGTTAGAGAAAATTAGCAGTTGTTTTTGTTGGCAAAAAATACTTCTGAATTATTGGAGACATCACTATTCCTGACATCAGCATCTCACCTGATGCCAGCTCCACCTGCCAGGAACAGAAATCTTGATGGGTTTGGGAAGTTCCTTGATACAAAACATCAAGGCTGCAGAATCAGTGGCACCTTGATACTTTTACACATTTTTGTCCTTACTGTATGGACACTGTCCAGACTGTATAAAACAAAGTTTGAAGTCAAGCATGACCATAGTGTATAGTCTAGAGGTACCAACAAGCCCTTGTATTTGGAAAATGTCCTAGAGAGCTGACTCTGCATTTTCTGCCAGTGAAGGTACACACACAGATTACAGGTATCGGTGAATCTGCTCCACTCTGCCTCTGTATTTGGCCCTGGGAATTCCCAGCCTTACCTTGCTCTTGCTCTTTGACTTTGGTGGAAGCTCTTGGCTTCTCCTGTTTTGAGAGATGCCTCACTGTACTGTAAAATCCTGTTCTATACTAATTGGAAATGCAGGGAAAGACTGATCTCCCTGGTTTTCATATCCTCTCCCTCCCTACTGAGAGAAAAGGGGGGGAGGAAATGGTGTAACTTAGAAAAAGTGACTGAGAGCCCTTTAGCAAGGTGCAGCATTGCGTTAGCAGAGCTGGGCCATCTCCCTTTACGACTGCGTAGACAGCCTTATTTCATGGACTTGCAACTATCGTTGCTACTTCAGTCACCTTGCTGCCTTACCAGGGAGCTTCTCCTGCCCGCGGCACGGAGGAGCATGCACCTTAGCTCGGAGTGGCAGCTCTCCCTCTTGCTTGTGACCCAACCCAAAACCTCCAGAGGGGAATGACAGGAGTTCTACCAGTGCAGCCACCTACATGGGGGCTGCTCCCCTCGCTGATGTGCATCAGAACCCACCTGTCTATACATGCAGGGCAGAGGGATGCGTGTGGATGGGAAACGCAACTGCTGGATGGGAAGGACAAATGAGGATGCAGGACTTGGATATTAAAAAAAGATGTAAAACTGGAGAGAAAATACGTAAAAATAAGTTACCATGGCTGTTATCAAAAACCTATCGTGGCTGTTCCCACAATCAACACCTTTCATCCTGTCAGTTCAATTCTCTCCTCGTGGAGATTTGCCTCTTATACACCCTTGAAAGCATTTTAGTTACTTTTTTTCATTAGCCTGTATACACTAGATGGGTTGCCTGGCTTTGGGCATAATTGCTGCCAGATGCTTAGTTAACTTAGGAGTAAAACATACACTCAGTGAAAAACAACCTGCCAAGAATACTTACCTAATGACCCAGCCTCTGCTAATTACTTGCTTGTGCAAACAAGACCTTCCGTTTGCCAGATATAGTGCTGAGTGGTGCAAAAACCCAAAGCAGAACCATATACATGCAAAAAGACGTTTTGTGGGGGACATGGACTACAGCAAATGGCATGTCTGAGGGCACTGCCAAGGGCAGTCACCCTTCCTGCTTGAGGGTGTGATTACCTCCTTCTAATGCAACCGGGTGCTAATTGCAGCCTTGCAGCAGCTGGGGTCGCTGGGGAAGGCAGGGTCTTGTAGCTTTGCTGCTTGAGAGGGGATCTCTGCTTGGGACAAAGGAGTTTTCTGTCAGGAAGAAAGAAGAATATAGATTTCCCTGAAGCCGTGAGGTGTCTGGCAAGCCAGAAGGCATTGTACTGCTTTATTAGAGAAGGGGAATAGAAAAGCAGTGTGAGATAGATATGACTAATAACAATGGTAGTTTGACTCTCTCTGTGAAGGTTAACTAGGGAAAAACCTCTTCTCCACCAGAATGCTTTCCAGACTAAAATATTGCAGCCGTGCCTTCTGGCTCCTTGGTCTCTGAAGGCTGCAGCGCTGATTGTTCGGTTGAACAGCTTTGTGGAAAACAGAGGCAATTCTTCTCTTCCTAGAGTTTAAGACATAAATAGCTTTAGAGTTGCTTCCATGTAGGAAAGTAGCACACGTGTGAGCTATTCTCCTGTTTTATTTCAATTTAAAGATAAGACTTATTTTTCCACCTCTCCTATAATTCCTTACTGTACTGTAAGCCTTAAATAAAAAGGCTGTGAAGAAGAGGGCGATCTGGTATAGGATCTTGGAAACCAACAGTTAACGGAATTATAATGTTTGGGTCAGAAAGTTTGGTGGGAGACTTGGAAAACCTAGCTGGAAACACACAGCTGCCCTCTGTCTATGGAAGCTTTGCAAAGAATCAACACAAGAGTAGCAAAATAAGTTGAGGTCCGTGGCAGCCAGGCTACCTCTGCCTGTCTGTACAAGCATGTAACAGGCTAGGTGGTGTATTTAGAATTTTTAGTGGAGGCTGAATTAAATTCTGTGGATGCTGCTAGCTTCCCAGCTGTATGAGAGAACGGGTCAGGCAGTTACTGGTTGGCACTTACCTATAAAAAAAGGCTTTTTATTTCCAAGGGCAAAGGAAACACAAGCTTCCTCAAACTGGCTGGCTAATATGTTCCTTTCTGCTCACTGTGCTGAAAATGAAAGACTAATTCTCTCTGCATGCCTACTTAGTATTTCATCTCTCTTGCAGGAGTTTTAGGGACCTTTTTGTGAGTTGGTGTCAATATTTTTGTGCTAGCCGCTGTTGAGAGCGAGAGCTCCTGGGAGCAGGGCTTGTTAAAGTGCAGTCCTGGCTTTTGCAGATAGACTGCTTGATAGAGTGCTATTTCTTGGTGATTTCTCATTCCTCTGAGGTAGCAAAACAAACAATGGAAATAATTTATGCTTGACTATGATCCACAGCTTTTCTCAGACCTTGGCATAGATGCATTAGAAAGCAAGTTGTCCTGGCTGAATTCCCTAGTGAAAAGGAGCTGAGTACTTCATCTTATTTCCCATCAGTGTATATCACAAAGCTAGTCTAGCATTAATTGCGCAGTGATCACTGCTGCAGCAAAGCATCTGACTGCAGCGATGGGGGGAGAGGGTGGTGTCAGAAAGCAAGCCTGAAGTGCCAGGAGTTTCATCCAAAGCTTAATTAGGTTTAGAGGACCTTTCCATTTGGATCTGACCCAAAAAGAGCAGCCTGAGGCAAGGATGGTCAGAAAAGATAGATTCAGAGAGCTGGAGGATAACAGTCCAGCTCTTGCCTGTGCTACTCTTGACTGAGATAATTGTTAGAAATTCCAGCTTGCATGAACATTAAAGACTTTCTCAAACTGCACTGAGTTTAATATGGAATCTCTGGTGAAATCTTTTTCCACTGCTACCTCTAGGAGGAGAAACAAGCAAGGAAAAAGTTATTCATGGGCATGTATGAATGCTATATAATATCCTATGGGAAAACCTCTCTTTATTTTTGCCTGCCTGCTTCTTTTTTAAGGAGCCTTTTCCATCTCTCCCTTACAGATAGGAGAACCAGGGAGAAGGACTTTAAAATAGGATCAGAGTTCTCAAACCTTAATAGTTCTCAAAGCAGAAGTTTCAAAAGTCCCGAAGGGGATTATTTTAATAGGGAAAATTTGTTCTCTGTATATCCAAAATGGTTTATTAAGATCCTAGCAATTCCCTTGCTCCATGCAAGAGGAAATCTCCTCTCAGTCAATCTCCAGAAATCTGATTCAACAGCAGCACTCTCGTTTTTGCAATTTCCTATTGATTTACTTGCTGGTGCCTGTCATAAATCACATAATCCTAGGTACGTGCTCCATCTTTCCACTTCCCAGGGCTCTCAGTATTTCCCTTGAGTCTTTTTCTTCCTTTTCAACCTTGTGTACATGTTTTGATCAGTGAACCCAAAATTCATCTACTTTTCCTCTGGCTTCCCTATTTCAGACTTCAGTATCTCTGTCCTCCATGTTTTTCCTTCCCTCAGAAGCCCAGAAGGACATAAAAGTTTTGCTCTACAGTGTGCATACTTCCCCTGCTTATTTATATTTTCTTGAAATCCGTATGATTTCTTTTGTGACGAAGTTAAAATGTCCACAAAGAAAGCAGCAATCCTGAAACTTGATCTTTTGAAAATTAGGAAAAAGCAGAATGAAAGCAATCAACCAATGCTTTGCAGTTTCTTTAATAGCCTCTGGTCTTTGGGTTTTTTGTAAGCTTTCTTTATGGATACATATCCAGCTACGACAATTCCTCACTAAGTCTTAGGACAAATGAGGATGTAACACAGCATTCAGTCTCACTTCTGAAGAGTAACAACTTTGCAGTCCCTGGACCTAAAACTCCAAATTCTGGGTCTTTTTTACTGATCAAGGCAAATAGCTACTTAGTTTTTAATGAATTCACCAGGTAAGAAGTGTGCTGTGGTCGCTGAAAGGAAGGCACCTGACTCTGTCTCCAGGTCACTAATATGTAAGGGGGTAAACACAAACAAAAGGGCTAAAGCCCAAATTGTTAAGGTTACTACAATCGGGTATCTGCAACAGCTGCAAAAGTACCTTGAAATGTTGTTCTGTCTGCATGATTGTGGAAAATCCTACTTGTTTAAAGAGAAACAAACAAATAAAAAATAGTGGGGGATTCTGGAAGAAAAAGCAGCAAATATTAGCCATAGAGAATGATAATCCTTTCTATTTGCTTTTAAACTATCTTCTAGACTTCTTTACCAGAAATACAAGCTTACATAAAAGTAATGATTCTCCATTGAATTTTGGAAGGGTATTTCCCCCCATAAAACTAGCTGAAAACATATCTATTCTGCAGTGCCTGTTAGTGAGGACAAGAAATGCACTTGACTCCCAAGTTTCTCTCGGTTACTCTGTCATGCTTGTAGATATATATGCCTCTTGTATTGTACATGACCTTATTCAATGTGCTTTCTAAATACTTAATTCTGTGGAAATTTTAGCCTCTTGGAAAACTCTTGAATAACTCCCAAGTCATTTTTCCCTCCCTTTCCTTTGCCCATTTCAGTGTCCTGTTGCACACGTTCTTCAGCGTGAGGGCAGGATAAAAGGCTCCGTCTCCTTTTGCAGGAAAACCTCATTCAGTCCATGGCCTGTTCCACAGAGTGGAAAACATGGTTTGTAGGACCACGCTGAAAGCCAGTCCAGTGAACTGGTGCAGGCTGGCTGCTTTCCCCGGAGATTGGGGTTAGACTGTGGCCATACAAACCCGTTGACAGAGCTGCAGAGGTGGAGGAGGATTATGGTAGTGTCTGGGACTGCTCAGGGAAGGGTGGAAAACCTTAAACTACATTTTGCTGTGAGCAAGGCCCTGACTTGGAACCATCTTGGAAGCTCACAGGTTACTAGCTCTGGTTTCCTCCTGTTTTCTGTCAGGATTGTTTTGCATAGCTCATATTGTTATCTTTAGGCAAATGAAGAGCTTGGGAAGTTTCTCCAAGAGAGGCATTTACAGTTCTGCTTTAAAAATGCGGCAAGGATGCAATCTTTAAGGAGATGCAAATGGCACCTCAAATTCTCTGGGGATATTTTGACCCAAGGAGCAAACCTATTTTCCCCTCAATTGACTTGGTAATGAAAGGATGGAATCCTGGATGGAAACATTTATTAGCTGCTAGGTGAACTGGAGAGAGACAAGCACTTTGGTGTAGTCTCAAGTCTTTATCAATTAGTAAATGCAGATGTCGGAGAGACACCGAACAATATGAATCCTGTACCAGCAGCAGTGCAGTTCACGTTGCCTGCCTGGCTTTCTGCAACTTAAGCAAATTCTCTGCGTGTTAGCTTGGCAAGAGGTAATATTTTAAAAAACCATTACTGTTAAATCGATGCTATTGAAAGAAGATTGGTCTTCTCAAAAGTGTTAATAACTCATCAAAGTGCATTACAAGGTGGCTGGTTTAAGAGGTATTTGAATGTGAGATTAAAGTTTGATTCCTCTGGTATAATACAATGTTTGTGTTTGTCAGAGATGAATTGCAAACAACATTTTGCTTGCTTACAGTGTTGCTTACAGCAGTTTCAAGTCGGCATGCTCGGACAGGCAAGGTGAATGAGAACATAAATTTGCAAAGCTTACAGCTCGGTCAAGTGGTGTGGCTCTGC
The DNA here is from genome assembly GCA_009819775.1 of Phoenicopterus ruber ruber. Taxonomy (NCBI): domain Eukaryota; kingdom Metazoa; phylum Chordata; class Aves; order Phoenicopteriformes; family Phoenicopteridae; genus Phoenicopterus; species Phoenicopterus ruber. The sequence goes on from CM020221.1 coordinate 8,978,820, forward strand.
CTTTTGTCCTTTTTCCTGTTTTGTGAGGTGCCAGTCAGAAAGTGTAACAGTTTTCCACATGTTGTACTTGTAACTCAGTCGTCTTAGGGTGTTGGGCCATTCCAGAAGCTGAATGGCACTAGCACAAATCATTTCAGTGCTGACAGGATCTGTCAGAAAATATATATGAATATGGGTAAAAGACATCATGTCTCCAAATCCGAGCTGAAATCATGAGTAGGACCTTGTCATTCTTTTGTTAAATATTTTCCTTCCATTTGAATTTGAGGTACCCACTGCCCTTCTGTGACCTTACAAGATGTGTGTGTTGGAAGATTTCCAGCAAAATTTTCACAGCTGAATATTGTTCCTGCAGTTGGGGGGTCTGACTTTTACAGTAAGCTTGATATAAAGAACTATTCATTGCTCGGCTATTTCATACACACATCTTTACATGTTGACTTCACTGCATGCCTCTCCGTAGGCTCATTCTGTGGCTGCTGGGATAGCATGCCTGTACAGGAGCCTGCAGGACTGCTGGCTCCCCTTGCAGAAACAGCTTGCATTTCACCAGTTGCACAGTCCCTTTTAGCAATTCTGTGTCAGCCTGAGCAGGTTTCTGGCCACCACACACCCAGTGGGCATCCTATTCGCTTCCATTTGTTTATTCATCTGTCTACCAGGGTAATCCTGAGATTAGGGTACATGAGAACATATGTTTAGCACTACCGTATAGAAACTGGATGTACTGATGGAACACTGTTACCTCAAAGAAATACCACAGCAAGACCATTAATCTTTCATTTAGGATGCAAACCCTGGCTCTAGGCGTTCTGTTCTTTTGCCTGAAAGAGAGAGATGCAAACCATCGATGCCAGAGATTAGTGTACACTGTGCCTTATGTTCCTATTTTCTTCCCTATGGTTTCCCAGCTCTGGTATTAACCGCAGAGTAAGTGAATGTAGAGTTAACTGCACTATCATTCTCAGCCTATTGAACATCGCATCTGTAGTTCATTAGCATCCAAATGCCTTTAAGCTGATTGTCTCCTTGGTCACACTGCTGCAGAGCTTACAGGATGAAAGTACCAAAAGTTCAGAAATAATGGGTTGCATTGTTGCTGAAGGGAATCTGTGATTAGTGGAGGTTTGCACATGTACGGTATTAAGGAAATAAAAAATGCAAAGGATTTTTCTCTTTATTATTCAAGTGAATTCACATTTAAAAATAATAATTAGATAAAGGTTGCTGGAGAACATGATGCAGTTTATTCATAGTTTTTGTACGTTTTGCAGAGCTTTGTTTATATGTAGGTAATTAAGAAAGTGGTTATGAACTCTAATAATTGCTAAGCTGGTCTCTTTTAAGGAGTTAGTTTGAATCGGAGTGAGGTAAGAGAAAGGATTCTTACTAACTTTTCTCTCTCAGATTCTCAGCTATGGCGGGCTGGGGTTGAAATGGGGATGGACTCACAAAGAAGAAAACAGAATAGCATGACTGTGTTTTGGTTAGCACATGTATCAATCTGTGTCAGTTGAAGCGTAACATTGGGAGAGGTGCTTTACTTGTTCAGTGATGGACTAAAATGATATACTGGAGTGTGAGGGTAAGTGCTTAATGTGAATGTCCGAGCCTGGGATAGCTGGGGTGCTGTGCCCCAGCAGGGAAGTGCGTTAGCACATCCATACGAGAGAATTTCTTATGCCTGTTCTCCCCTGGTAGTGGCATCACTAGAGGTTCACTCAGTGATAAAAAAAAAATGATAACCGAATGGTGAAAAGAGATAAAAGCTGCTATCTGCTCAAAGTAAAAAGGTCACTAGGGTCATGAAAAAACCTCTGCTGGAGCCATTTGCATTGTCAGCTCTTTTCATGAAAATCCCTGACCTCAAAACTTGGAGGCAATCCAGCCCGGCACCTCTGGGATTTACCTTCACAAAGGAGGGTAAGCCTGGTAAAAATAAAACTATTAGTGTCTGGATCTCTTGCCCCATCAAAAATGAGATTCTCAGTCTCCTGCAGCAGAAGAGCAGATGAAACACCTGACCTATCTGAGGCAGTGGGTGGAAGGGTGGGTGGGAAGCAACGCACACCAGTGGCTCAACTGGGGGCTGCAACCGGCCGGGTTCACTGTGGCAACCGCGTGCACGCAGGTGTGGTTGGAGGCTCTCTGTTTCACCTTCTGCTCTGCTGACTCAGGCGCTGGCTGCTCACGCAGCCAGCTTAATCTGCCACAGGAACACAACGAGGACCTGCCAGCTTAGCCTGTAAGGGGAGCGCAGCGTGGACTCTCCATCTTGCTCATCTGAATGGTTTATGCTTTGCCTGGTTGCACTGCTGGGGCACTCTGTCATTTTTCAGCTTGCTGAACGCAGATACAAGTAATGTATACATTTCAGGCCTGTTGCTGCCCAAGGTTATTTATGAATTAACATTTTCCTTTATCATTAGGTAGAAGTAGTTTAAGTGAATGTATATTGAATGCATAAATCTGCCAACCCCACTCAAATAGGGGACAGCAGTTGGAAAATAGCATGCCAATTTAGGCAAATTTCAGAGAAAATGTTTTTTCTGTCCTCATGGCCCAGGGTGAACATGATTTGAAGGCTCATTTCTGATGCAGTGGTACAGTGGCAGAGCCTCTTCTTTAAACAAAATAAACCTTTGGATATCAAAGCCTGCTGAAGGGTATCAGAGTCAGTGGTGCAGGAGCGTTGATACACTACCTGTGGAGGCCTGGGTTGCAGTCTAGCCGGTTGCTCCGAGGTAACAGCGGGAAATGAGTTGGCCACCTCGTTTTCGGATGTGCTCAGCATCCTCGGTTCATCTGAAGTCAAAGGACACTGTGGGTTTCTAGCACCTTGTGATGAATCTCTCTTGTTGCAAGAAGGAATTTGTCTGTTTTAGAGCAATAAACAGTTTAATTAGTGTCCTAGCCTGCAAGGCCTCAGGCTTCAAAACTAGAAGAGTCAAGATGCTGAAAATCAGGACTGTGGGACATCACAGCAGTGAGACGCCTGGAGAAGAGAGGGATGCTAGGCTGAAGTTCCTAACGAGGCTTTTAGGTAACCACATTCTCCTTGGGTCTGCTGTTAGATCACGCTCGTAGTCCTTTGGCCTGTGCAGTGCATGGCAGCAAGCCCCACCTCCCAAGGGATAAGCCTCCACCCAGCGGTTCAGATTGTGAATATGCTTGTCATCAAGGCTCAGCTGCATTTTAAAGCTAAAGCATCTTGAGGGTTGTTGGCTGGGAGTCTGCTGCCGCCTGGACTCACGGGGTAATGTGCAGAGCAGGGCTGTCCTGCAGATGCCAGTTCTGCTTGAAGGAATATTGTATTGTACAAAACTTGCCATCCTTGGTAAAGAAGCTTGAGACCTGGCTGGCAACATCCTCTCTGGAAACTGCTTGGGCTACATCCAGGCTTGGGCTTTCTCCTGCCCCGTGTGACTTGTAACCCCCTCAGGCTAGCCCCATCCTGGCCAGCTGGCTGCCGGCTCTAGGGCCTCTGTCGTGGCTCCTGGCCTGTTCTGTTTCCCTTCACCTGCACAGCGGAGGCTGGAGGGGCATATCTGGCTTGGCAGCTCTTGCATGTATCAGCCTGAACAGTTCTGCTTATCACACCATGGTGGTAAGCTTGTCCTTGCCTGTCCAGCCTGCAGGAAGAGATGGCTCTGTGACAGAAGGAAGAGCCATGAGTTTTCATAACTTTGTAACGTGCTTGGGAAAGGGCTCCAACGAACTCCAGTCTGGAGAGTGATCCTCGTACTGACAGAAAGCTTTTCATAGTTACCTGGTCATAGACACTGGTCTCTTCAGGGAGAGGCTGAAATATTCTGAATGAGAAATTGCATTTCTAAAGACTCTCTGTAGCTTTTAAAAAAAATATATGGAACTTGATATTTGATAGAAGGGGGACTCTCTCCTGCCTGCTCTACTGTCTCAAGATGCTCTGCACCAACCCAAGCCATGTCCAGCTGACACACTGATTTCTGCTTCTAGCTGAAGGGATCTGAAGGGTCTGGAGTCCAGCTGGCCATTTACATCAAACACCCATTTTGATGAGATGGTTCTTTTTCTTCCTAAAGCAATTACAAATTTAGTAGGCAAGAGAGAGAGAAAGGCAAAGATAATGTTATAATTATCGTCCTCATTCTACAGATAGGGAACAGAAACCCAGGCTGTATTTACACCGTCTTTTGAGAGGCAGACCTACTGCAACCTGCAAATCCAGATTTACTGCCTGTCTACACAACTGGAAATGAGTCCCCTATGCTGACTAAAGGCTTCTCTCCAGTGAATGCAGTATATGTACCCAAAAGTGCCTGGCAGCCTGGCTCAGTATGCCAGCAGCACACAACTAATGTGCCATTTGCAGAACTTTGGAAGCAACCAGATTTCCGCAACCTGCATGAAAGAGTTTCTACAATGTGCTGACTGCCTCCATAGTATCTCTAGGAAGAGAAGGTGGCTGGATCTGGTGGCACACTGTCTCCTAGCTGTGCTGTCTGTGGCACAAACCTTGTCACAGAGATTACGTGGTTTGTTCAAAATGGATTTAAGATCCTCTGTCCTCAGGATGTAAATTCATTGCCTTAACTAAAGGCTTTTATTTCATCTCCATAACCTCAGCTATGTCCCTTTAGCAGCTGCCTTTTACCTAGATGTACCTTAACACCTCAACAGACCAGGCATTTGGATGCTATTAAGGCAGGCAGGTAAATTGAGTGTGTCTCCTTCACGGCACGGTTACCTCCCCAGCATGTGGCAGTGAGGTATGCTGTTACTCCGAGCCATCATGCTGTAAAGGCTTTGAGACCATCTGTTTGAAAAGTGCCTGTTCTACCTTGCTGGGCAGGTCTGATGGAAGCCATCACAGCAGAGCAAGGCACTTTCAACCCATTTATCTCATTGAACGCTGCCATGGTTCCCCTTTTTTCTTTTTCTCTTTCATTCTCTCTCTTTCTTTTGTGAAATATCAAGAAACAATATCAACAGATTGCACTAATCAAACAAGCATCTGTAGTGCCTGCTTTAGCTTTTGCACCTGGCATGAATGGATGCAAGATGTGAAAGGTTTGACAGATGTAACTGTCTTGGAACGAAAGCAGGACTTGCACTCTGGGGCAAGCACAGGGAGGAAAAATGGGAAGAAAAGAGTGAGAGAAAGGGACATCATTTATATCCAGTGCTTCTGCTTTCCCTATTCTTAGCATGTGGCAAAGAGGAGGGTTTCATTAAGGCAATGAGTTAGGGAAAGCTAGGGAGTGGTTGGAAGGATGGACTACATCTCTTCCCCCCCCCCCCATTATTTGAGGAAATGGACCTGTGGTCAGCTCTCTGAACACAGCACTTGTTCTGTAGCATTGGCCAGGAGGTCGCTGGTCTTACGGCCAGTGTTTTATATAACTGGTGGAGGTACTGCCCAGAGCCCTGAACCGATTTGACTTGACAAGGCACACCCGTGGGCAGAGTCGCTACTCTGCACTTTGCCTGTGGAGAGTTGCAGAGCTAAATATGCGGCAGCTCTGCAGTCTGGCCCTGCTCCCTCCCCACAGCACTGCTGCAGCTCGTATGGGGTGCCACAGAGACAGGCCTGTGTCTGGGAGGGGGGCAGGAGGGCCTGGGTCTCCTCTTCCCAGCCCGGCTCTGCCTCCGCCTTCTCCTGCGGGGAAGCCATAAACAGCGAAGTGGGGTTTTGCAGCATCTGTTTCGTGCCACAGAAGTGACAGCAATGTCATAAACCGAGCAGCAAAGCTCCACCAAACTAGCAGACAAGAGAAGTGCAAAAAAGAGAAAGATATAAATTTTTTTTAATACAAACCCCAAATCCATCAATTGCATTGGGTAATTACCAGAGGTGGCCAGTGAAATGCTGGAAATAAGTGAGCAGATGCATTTCCCTGATAGGCACGTGGTCTCGCTCAGTATGAAAGCAATGAAGGAGATATTCTGACATGTTCATAGCCCAGAATGGGCTATACTTACCCAAATTATCTATAACCCTGTGAAAATATGCCTTCATTCTGTAGAGATCTAAGTATGATTATGAGTTATGAGGGTTGTGTTAGGGCACTGTTGTTAGAAACATTCTTAACTACTCCCAAGTGTCTGTAAGTAAATCTGTATGTACAGACTCAATTATGCTTATATTTAAAGGCAAGAACAAACACAATACTGGTATAACCAAGTAACATCAAACTGCACATTAACAGGAGGACTTACTATTCTCAAACGTGCTTTGTTTGATCAATTCAGACATTTTGAAAGCAGGTTTTTGTCTCTAAAGTTTACATATCTCAGACTTTCTTTCCTTGACTTTTTTTCCATTTCAATAAAATGAATTATCCAAAATACTAAGGTACTGTGGACCCAATTCAACCAGGCACTTCAAAAATGTTATTACCTTTATGCACTAAGGAAATCAATAGATGTGTTGACTCTCAGTCTACAAAGCAGGTTGGAACTAGGAGGACAAAGTGACTGAGAAGAATGAATTAGAGAAATGACAATTCTGGCTCCCATCAATTTTCTCCAGAAGTGACACGTTTATCATGGAAGTCAATCCAGAAAGCAGCTGCATACACAGAGTGTGTCATATATCTGAGATGATGCAATCTCTCTTTCCCTGATGTCAGATATATACACGAGCTGTAAAATGGCCTTAGGAGGCCAGCAAGTTTGGTCTTTTTGGAGCTGACATCAACGCATTATTCATGTGTTAGACACTGAATGGCTGTGATTGCTGTCGGACTCGGGAATCTTTTTCAAATTTTTTTATAGGCAAACATGAGCAATAGCAAGAGGGTCCAGCCTTTTCTTCCCCTCTCCTTTCTGTTGTTTCCACTGTTCTTCAGGCTGTGTAACTTTTTAAACATGACATTTTGATGAGTGAAATACAGAACACGGTACGTGAGGAATCCCAAAAGGCAGGCAGAGCATGGTACTTGACTTTCATCTCCTGTTCACCTTCAGCAATAATTTTGATGTCTTAAATGGTTTCTGTTCTGTAAATTTGATGGTGCGTGATATGGAAGGGGGAGACTGTGGGGGGGAGGCAAAAAGGAAGGATGAGTAATACAGCAGCTCAAAAAATGTGATATCTACTAGAAAGCCCCCTTGAGGTGGTTGTGATTTTTGATGGAAGTTGTTTACAAGGAGCAAAAAGAGTTTTCAAACCGAAAAAGATAAATTTCTGCTTTTAGGTTATATATTTTACAGGACTTGCAGGCAATTTTTTTATTAGTTGCTGCAGCATTTATGTTGCATATGAATTCAATGCTGCAGGGTCCAGGTCACTGAGTTGAAAGAAAACTGAGGGTGCTGTGCATTTCAAAAGCTCACAGTTCTTCTAGCTTTAGTAGAGATGCAACGTGGGGGTATCACGGCCTGACAGTCCAGTTTTTGTGCCAGCATAATCTTGTATGTGGCCTTCACTGAATCACTTAACGAACCCACTTTGTTACTTTCTATTCTGTAAGCTAGGGATACATTTCCCCGGTTAAAGATAAAACCTGTTATAGACTGTAAGTTGCCATACCTGCTCATCATACAATCTATTTATATGAAGATAGCACTATCTTTAATTTGAACAAAGTGTATAGGAGTAGGCAAGCATATTTGTTGCAGGGTATAGATGCCTGATGAACAAACTGAAATAAAGCAGTAACTATGTCAATTGGGAGAAGTGTTTTATAAGTAACTAATAAATATTAATGGACTTTAAACGTGTAACTCTTCTATTTACATATGAACTTCTGGTTCTGAAGACCTGAGACACTTTTAAAATATTTGTCTTGCAAAGACTTTGGGATTTATGTAGTTAGGGTTTTGTTGTTTGTTTGTTTTTATTCCCTCAAGACTGCGGAGTAGTTGGGGGAGTATGAAAAGAACAGTTAATGCTGCTGGTAGGCAAAATGCCTGCTATGGATGGATGATGGCTTTCACTTCAAACCTGCAAAAGTAGTTGCTTAGATTGACGCAAGCAGAGCAGTTATCCCTGCTTCAGTTTCATGGCTGCCTGCCTGTTACACTTCCCTGCCCTTTGCGTACCTCGTCTCTACCCAGTAGATAGCTCATTTAAGCCTTCCTCCTTGCTTTGTTTTCAATTTTCTCGTTTGTTTTGCGCTCTGAACAGGAATGTGTTGGTTGCTGGGGCTCACGTTCCACAGGACAGCACAACTCTGGTCTGTCCTGTCTGTATATTGCAGAACTTGGACTCATGCCTGATTAACGGTTGCAGAAGCAAATCCTACACTGTCCTGCTAATGTTCTTCCTATCAGACTTGGAAGAAATGGGTACCGTCTGTCCTTTCTGGTTATTTGAACCAGATCAATCACAAACACCTGGAAGGGTGTGGGGACTGGTGGGAGTACTAAATGCTGTTAATTCAGGACCTCATTTTGGTCACAGTCAGGCAAGGGAGGAATTACTTGCTATTTATCTAGCTGTTGACTTTTAGCATTATTGCGCCGTGTACTTCCAGAACCAGTTTGAATCAGTAGGTGAGCAAAGCTTGTGCTTTTGTTTGGTTTAGTTTTGAGTAACGTGTTTGAGGATACTTGGATTCAATTATGGGTACTGCTTCTCTCGGAGTGCTGGGTTTCGGCGCTGGAGCGGGCAGGCTGAGCAGGGGATCCCAGTGGATGACACCACTACCAGAATGGCTGCTCTGAATGTAACAAAACAATGATGAGCTCCTCTGTCAACCGGGCAATCAGAAAGTTAAGAGTTTAAAACTTAAACGTATCCGTTTCTCTCTTAATGTTATAACTAGTGTCTTACAATTTAAGAGAGTTCAGAGTAGCTGCATGGTTCTGATGCCTAAAATAAAATATGGGATAAAGCTTTCACTGCATCAGCCAACAACAGGCAGCATATTTTATAAAACGGCTTATGCCACAGGTCACATTTACTATTGTTTCTTTTGTTCATTTGGCTTTTAAAAGGTTGGGAAGATAGCAGTTTTAATGGACTGCCTAGGAAAGCAGGTATGTTACCTGTCGTGTATGCAAATAATCACAAGCAATACAAACTATTTCACATTACCATGCAAAGAACTTTGAGGAATTCTGGGTTTTCAGAAGTAGGGGTCTATGTCCATATGTTAAAGATTAGCCTGATGTAACAGACCTGATCAGGAAATAGCTTGAACTTTGAGAAGCATTGAACTTTTTCCCCTCCCTAAATCAAACCAAAAGTGTTATCATGAATTTCCATAAACCAAAGTTCTGAAAAGATTTTTTTAAAAAAAAAAGTTAGTTGGAAATGGCAGGTTGAGTGGAGGATTTAAGTGGTCAGTCAGATACTGTATTTGATTTCAGCTTTCAATACAGGAGCAGCGATCAATACTTTAAGCTTCATATCAAAATAAAGAGCACAATGAGCGCCTTGCTGACTGCATCAGGCATTGCCAGACTGAAGCTTTTTCAGAAATCTCCATTTCGTTGCTTTGCCTGGTCCAGTGGTGCTACTAGTCACCCATTTTGCTGAGCAGGGTGTTCAAGGCTCAGGTCTTACAGAGCATATACTGCCAAAGCTAAGGAGAAACATGCAGGAAGCATCTCATGCTGCAAAAAAATTGTTAAGGCAAATTTTCATCATTTGATTTAAACAGATTTTACATGAAAGTAAACCTGTTTACCCAAAGAAGCTTAATCAGTCAGAGGATTGTGTTACAAGTAAGAAATCTCAGAGCTAGTTAAGAATTCATCCTGAAAACTCCTTGGAACGCTTAATTCAATTGTTTTTTCTTACCTCCCTCTTTCAGTACTGCTCTATGGAAGGAAGATAATTTACTTCAGGGAAATGTTTAAAGTAGTTTAAAATTTATCCAGGGCGTGTAAATCCTTTTACTTCCATTTTTACACCACCAAAGGTTTCTGTGAGCTGCCTTCAGACTGGCATGCACTTAAGATGTATGTTTGTAGAAATAAACAAATGTCCTGCTTTTTGCACATCATCCACTATTCTTGTTTTCCCCAATTAAGGGGTACTCAGGAAACATTATATAGAAGATAGACATAGACAGATGAACCTGAAAGGGACCAGAATTTGCTATGAGTGTCTGCTGGACCTGGGAAACATCACTGAAAATATATATTTATTTTTCATCTTCTTCTTAAATATTTTCCTTTCTGAAATTGCTGATAAATTGGTATATAACCTCTCTTATAAAGCGCAAGTCCATCCTCATTTCAAGATCTGTAAGATTTCATGTTCTGCTTAGGAAGCAGTCTAAATTGTGTGGTAGACTTTCAGGACAGCTCAGTCACAGCCGGACTTAAGAGACTGTCAGTGCAGACAGCTGAGAGTGTGGTGGTGAGCAGACAGACTTTGTTGTTGAGGATCATTAAGAAAAGAAGGAAAACAATCCATGGTAGCTTTTTTTTGTTACAGAACTGGCATGAAGCAGAAAAGCATGCCTCAAATCTTGGCACAGAAAAAGGCTTGGAAAATGTAAAATGAGTAAACCAAAGTCATCAGTGACCGAGTATTCAGACTATTTGGGAAGCTTTGCAGTTTACAATTGCATTCCTATTTCTGAGCTTATACCATGAGCCACTTTTCCTCTAGGGAACTGCATTGACATCAGAGATGGGAACGTACCAGTGGTTGCAATGATGGTTTGGCAGGAGGTAGACAGAAAGTGGTTTGATTTAACATTCAGACATGGCCACTGAAGTATCTCAAAGAATCATTGGTTTATGCCCTTCTTTAAAGTGATTCTGCTTTGAATCTTGTCTCAGTGAAGCCAGAAATGGAACTCACTAATGAGGAAGCTAGGATCCTTTTAGCAGATCCCTGGGGGAGTGTAGGGAGTTTCAGACCCTTTCCACCTCGGCTATTCCAATTTGTATGAATCCCATAACCCAAATGAGTGTGTTAACCTTTTTAGCTAGGGTTTAAAGCAAGAGTTTGAACCTGAACATATTAAATCACGTCTTGCTGAGACAAAACGTTTCAATAGCAACAAGGAACATTTGTTGATGCAATGTGCATACCCCTGCAGGATTCTGCCCCAGGCGCGGTGGCAGACCTTGTTCTGGTGCAGCTGGAACTGCCGTGCCCTTCTGAAGAGATCTTGGTCCAATATCTTTGTATCATTTCATGCAGTTTCCAGATATTAGATTAGTTTCAAGGCCTCTCCTGCTGTCCTGACTGACAGTGATGCAGGAAGATCATTCAGGTGGCTTCAGTGAGCATAGGGAATGGTAGAATTTCCTCTGACCATTGCCGTTTATTCCTCTACTGCACAGTGTGGTCTTAGCATCTGGAGTTACAGGAGGATGAAAAAACTAGCAAGAAAATAGAGGATTCTCAGAAACCTAGAGGAGATGCCCAGCGTGGCTGACATGTTTTCCATTTTCACATCTCCATTTTCAATTAAGAAACTGAAGTAGCTCAATTGAAAATGCAAGTGTTTGATGGCATACATGGAAATTATTTTTAAGTGGTTTTGGAGCTAGCATGTAGATATATAAGTAGGAAAAGTACAAACTCTATCTTGTCTTTTGCTCAGCATGTCATTATGGGAAAAATCCTTTTTTTCCTCTCCCGACCTCATTTGAAATCTTTCTGGACTGCCACCTGTAAAAAACCATCAGAGAGCAAACAAGGAATCAAGTTGCAGAGTCAGAGAGGAGCGCCTGAGCATTTAACTGAGCATTACCTACACTTGGCTTGGGATGTCTTATAGCTGATCCATAGTAATGTCCACAAATGTCATGAATGTATTTTTAAAAAATGAGATATTTTTATTGGTAGAATTATACTAACTTTGGAAATTAGATGCTATTTTGAACCTGAAAGACACTATCTTCCATTTCAAAAGTTTTGAAAAGAAACAGAGAATCTGGAATTCTTTTTGAAACATTATTTCTATTTAGAAATGCATTTTGGCTAAGTTTAACAAGTTTGGCATTTTTAAATAAAAATATTTTATTAAAATTATCAACACTGAGTAGAATATAAATGATTTTGTCAGCTGCCTTACGTAGCAGGTTTTCTTATTAAAAAAAGAAAAAGAAACAAGAAAACCCCTTCTCCACAGGGATTTTTGCTTGTCTAACCATAAGCCTTGTCAAACGCTGTCAGCTAAGGATCGTTGCAGAGCAGCAGGTCAGACAGGAGAGCTCAACGTCCATTTGCATACTTGTCTCTTTTCTGGATCTGCTCTATGATACCTGGAGTATCAGCACAATGAATAAATCTCGCTTCAGAACTACAATAAAGTATTTTTCATTAAGATCAGAGAACTGCTGTGGTAGGAACTGATATAAAACCAAACCAAACGCAAAACAATGAGCAAACAAAACCCATACACAACAAAACAAAGAACTTGTTTATTGAGAGAAAGGGAATTTTGTGTTGGGATATTTTCAAAAGGATGATGACTGATTTAAGTTTTCATAAGGCAAGTAAATGTTTTAGGTAAAAATTCTTATAAGGCAGAATTCCCTTCTTGTCACACCCGTGCCACCTGCTTTACCTGTATTTATACACATGTGCCATATTTATATATTTTTCTAGACAGTTCTTATTATTACCACTGACCAGGGAAGGGAGAAGGAAAGTGCAGATGATGAAATAAATTGGAGTGGAGGATGGAAATTCTGCCTTTTCATAGGAAAGCTGTCAGATGGATTAATGACTGGGCTGAGCCAAATAGCTCCATTATCAGATCAGATAGAGACCTCTCCCCTCTCTTGCTAAAATAAATGAGAAAGGGGGCTCTGATATGGATTTTGTGAAAGATGAACCCCTCGAGAGTAAATTAAAGACAGGATAATAGAGTTCCTTAGTACGCATGTGTAACTACTACTCTGATAAATTGGGATGAATGCAATCTTATATATGCCAGTGACATCCAAGTCTTTCAAAAATCTAGATATATCTGTATCTATCAATACAGATGTGTTTTATTTTCTTGCAAGACTAGGAGGGAACCCACAGAGCATATGAATGAAATGGAAAATCACTGCAGCAGTGGGTATGCCGTACCCACACAGACAGAGAACTCCATTATCTTCCACTCAACCAAAAATAATGCCTTTGTTCAGAAAAAGTGGGGCGAAAAAAGTGCAATATCCTCTCCCAAGCTAGCAAATGGAACATAGGAAAGAAAGCAAAGCAATGAAGAGAATGAGCTTAGTGTCCTGTCCTGGGCTGATGCCCACATGCTAGGGGAGCAGCTGGGAGCGTGCTTGCCCTGAACCCCCATTGGTGAGCAGTGTTTTGGGAGGAAATCTAGCCCTCCGTGCTCATGATGGTCACTCAGGCTCTGAAGAGTGAGCGACCTGAGAGCGACAAAGAGCGACCTGAATGTGCCCACAAGTGTCCTGTGTAAAGGGCTCCTAAGTGCCATAATGCACCATTTAGATTCTCTTTGAAGGAGCTGCATTGCACGGGCCGCGTTCCTGCAGTTTGCGTGTGATCAAGTGAATCGACTTCTCACCAGTCCCACGTTGATCGCACAATATGGGGAGAGGGAGGCTGCTGATCTGTACTTACCTCACAAGGGTACGTTGGAAAATTAATAAAACAAAGTGAAAGGAGAGGTCAAAGAAACTAATTGACAAGATGAACAAGATAAATGATAAAGGGGGCTGGAAGAACTGACTTGCTGCGTGCAGAAAGGCTGCAAATGAGGTAGGGATGCTCCATGCAATGATTGCAAGGTGACTTGACAATGTTCTGCAAATATTTGAGGGAATAAACAGCACTGGGGAAGAGAAATTAGTACAACAAGATTTATCATAGAGAGCAGGAAGATGATGTGCCAGAAAAACTTTTTGAAAGACATAATAGACAGTGAAATAAGCCTTCCAGTGGCAAGAGGAGATGTAACATTGGGTGAGATTTTTGAAATTAAATTGGAAATCAGCAGCAGAGAGCAGTTGTTTGGGTGAAAGAATGAATGTGTGACATACTACTGTAGGCATTTTCTGGGTTTAGATTCTCCTATACACCATTACTTCACACATAGGTTTGTACCTCAGGGATGGGTCGTGTTCTAGGGGAATGATAATAAATATGAAAAGCAAGTTGGACATAAAGCAGCAACCCTTTGACAGCATGAGAACTGAGTGTATACTCATGCTCCACGTTGCTCAGAAGCCCAGAATAACAAGTTGCAGTTGTCTCTGTAGGGGCTTTGTCCCTTACTGGCAGCCAGGGGAGCACTGTCTCTCATGCTGAGGTTTGCCCCATGGTACTGGGCCCGCTGCCGTCCTCCCGAGGACCTTGGCTGGAGGATGCTGTGGTTCCCTTTACCCAGTGTGTCCTGCTTTTCTTCCCAGGGAATCAGAGGTGTGGGGACAGGAGAGAGAGGCCACTGTGTGCCTGAGGCTCAGACCCCTCCAAGGTGGGTTTTGGCCAGGGTGCTCCCATGGTACAGGCGTTCAGACTCGTCTTTGGGCTTGAATGGACACTCCAACCCATATCAGGTTGCTCCCAGTCCCAACACTTTATTTTGCGGCAGCTTAGTTTCTTTAAAAATCTTTGGTGAGCAACCTTGTTAAAGAGTTTAGAAATTGTAGATGCATAAAATCACTGGAATTTCTTTGTGCACACTAACTCTCCAAAACCAAACTACGACACATCTGTGTGACACCACTTGTCTTTACAAAAGCTGTATTGATTCCCCTTCACTACATTTATTTGTATCTGCTGATTTTGCTATTTATTACAGCTTCTAACAATTTATACAATATGATGCTATACTATGATATACTACAACTGTAGTTGTCTTTACCCCTCCTTATGTTAGTGCACCTGTGGGGGATTGTTCTCAGCAGAATTGGGTTTAAACCAGCATCTCTGTCAGATTAATGGGTGATGAGCAACGCACAGCGGTGGAAGTTTGGTCTCTGGATCTCCGTGATTTCTGCCTTCTCTACCCAGCAGTGCTCCTGGCTGATGGGGGAGCTGGCTCTTTGTTTCTGTTTGCCAGGTGGTGAGGTGAACGTGTATCTGAGCATGTCTGCTGAGTGGACTTAAACTGCTTCTTTTTCAGAAGTACATGACTTGTCACAGGAATATTATTTGTATTAAGATCTGAACACTGATTTTGTTTTTTTCCCCTTTCATCCCCGCTTGTAGTTTTTTCTGCTGTTTATCTTCCCTGGATATGTTGTGTGTCAGCCCTTTCAACATGATGTATTTTCCTTTTTCTTCTATTGAAACTCTCTTTAGGTGTTTGATTTGCCTCCAGAAACCTGTGGTGCAAAAACAATTTTTCAGGGAGAGCTGTTAAGGAGGGACGCGATTACCTTTAATGAGGTGTCTCTTGTATAGTCCACACTTTTCATCACTGCTTCGGTTTGCCTTCTTGTCCATCGTTCCTGAGTCATAGTAACAATTCAGAGATCTCACTGAAGACATAAGAACCTAGTGCTTGACTTTACTGTATCACCTTTTTCCAAGCAAATCTTCCATACTCCGAAGCGTCTTCTCTCTCTTTTGCCTTGCTATCCATACTTTAACATAAATTAGTTACATGGCCTTGGTAAGAAATGCTGAGCAGCAGAATTCTGTCTTTTCAAATAAAGAAGGATTTTCTCATCATCCTACTCTACCTTTATTCTGTTCCCATTTGAAGGTGAGAATTGACAGATGGGTATGAGTCTGTGTCACAGCATGTTACAAACCTCCATCAGAATGCTTTGCAATCATTTCATACAGTAGGGGTATTCCCACTTTTCAGCCTATGTATATTTGAACCTTCTGACCCCTGTTAACTGCAGTGTTGCCCTCCTCTTGCTTGTTTGCAGAAGAATGCTTGAAACAAGGTGAAGTGCTATAACCTATTCTAAAAAACTTCTCGGAGAAGACTGGAATTGCAGATGCTGATTTGCCTTTACCTGTTGAGAAGCCAAGCAGAATAGGTTAATGTACTTCCTGGTAACACAGTTTTGAATCTCAACGGGTTCAACTTGTTCTTCCTCCTTCAAAGGAATTAACAGTATATAAATTTGATTCTGGGTGGTATATACCTTTTGATCATTTTAAGATCTTTTCCTGGTGATGCTGAGGTTCTTTATAAAACATGAAATTATTTTCGTGACCAGACTACCCAAGATCCTTTTTCATATAGCCCAGTGTGAGTAATGAAAATGAGAGGCCTGAAATATGTCTAAGTGATCTCCAAAATTATAATATTCATGCTACTTAAAACTTATTTCGATTTGAAAAAAAGTGATCTAATTTTGCTCCATCCTTCTATCTGACAAAGTGACCTGCATAAAAATCAGATGCATATTACTACTTAATTCTTTATTACATGGTTTTGGAGAGACAAATTATTTCCTATTTCCTATCCAGAGGTTTGCTCTGAATATTAGAGTCTATTACTCTTTTGTTAACTTGCTTTTCAAGTCCACACTTTCAGAATATTAAAAAAAAAAAAAAAAAAAAATTTGCTCCTCTGCGATATGTAGAAGGAAAAGAAAGGAGGGTGAAATGATGGGAAAAGTGTGTGGGAAAGCAAAGCAGTGATCTTACACCCCTTGCTTCATCTCATATTTCTCTTTGCTCTGGCTACAAGACCATTTTTTTTTTCTGAACAGTTGTGTTCCCTCTAGGCCATCTTAGATATCCACATCTATTCTGCCTGTTTCCTACAAGAGAAGCACCAACTCTTCCTCACGGATTGTATGTCAGTGTCACAAAGTATGTCCTCTTTGTTTGTTATCAAGATGGCCTGCACTAGCAGGCTGCTCAGAAATGCCAACTTTAATTACAAGTTTTACTTTCAAGACGAGTACACAGATTGTGCCTGGGTAGCTTAAAAGCGCCTCTTGCCTTCTGAACTCTGACTGTTACGCTTTGAAAAAATGGGTAAGGCTTCTGCTCTCATGGTTACCGGTCCTTGCTTTCACCCTGTCCTAGGAGGAACCCAACCACAAGCAAATGACAACAGGCAATCTTGTGCACCTTGAGCTCTCTGACAGTAAGAAATAATGCAGTTTCCCATTAAAAAAAGAAACAAGCACT
Organism: Phoenicopterus ruber ruber; assembly: GCA_009819775.1. Classification (NCBI taxonomy): domain Eukaryota; kingdom Metazoa; phylum Chordata; class Aves; order Phoenicopteriformes; family Phoenicopteridae; genus Phoenicopterus; species Phoenicopterus ruber. Next base: position 8,995,792 of record CM020221.1, read on the forward strand.
GGTAATACGTTGCTAGCTTTGTTTCCTCCAAAGGGAACTGACCCTTTAGTTCTTGAAGTTAACCATTATAGAGGGTGTCTCAGAAGCACTCCTGCTCCAGTTGCAGAACAGATACTCCAAAGTGCCTCAGCCTGCCTTAGTTTTAAACTTGTACGACCCACAGCTAAAGACTCATCACTATGCACAGTAATGTGAAAGCAACTGGCTACTAATTTCTTTCTGGATGATAAACTACCTTGTATCTGATCTTGCTTAATAAATGAGTATATAATAGATATATATATATTAGTCACCATTTTGGCAGAGTAAAGTGGATGAAAATATAATGATGTTTACTCTGTAGACCCATAACACTTATGGCAGTATAAAGCAAATCTAAGAACTGGGTCACAGACAAATGTATTGCCTGAGGTGTGCATCTATTGTAGCATATTAAAGTAGTTCATATATACCTAGTACAGCATAGGTCTAGGCATCAGGTGATGATGTACTTTAGATTCTACAAGCTCAACAGCAATATCGACTTCAAACTTATTGTTTTGGGTCAATTTTACTGCAACATTTAACTCAGATTGTTGAATTGTTGTATATAATACCTGAGAAAGATGGCTGGAAATCGATCTGCTTACTCAGAGTTTATTCTTTAGAGACTTATACGAAGAGGCTTTGTACATGGTGAGCTGACCAAAGAGTTCAAGGTCAGCCCAAGAGCTTGGCAGGGTTGTGTTGTCACCCATGTTATTCAATTATCTTGCTGACTGGATGTGGAGATGAGCCCTTGGTGACTGCAAAGGAGAAGCAAAGTTGGGGGGGTTTTATTAGTATGTTGACAGTTTTTAGACTTTGCTTCTGACCTTGAGTGTAATCCAACGCACAGAATTTTTACAGAAAACACTGCTTTAAAGGGGGAAGTATAAGTTACCCTGAAATATGGCATGAAGGGTTTTGCGGTCAGTGACCAGGAGAATTTTTTTCATGCCTTCAAAACTGTAGGAGTAAGGAATGCTGGAGATCAAGTCAGCCAAATGACGTGTGTGTTTTGGTTTTTTTTTGTTTGGGGTTGTTTTTTTTTTTTCCAAACTAACAATACTTAATCCATTGCAATTTTCTTGGGTTTTTACCAGATCACTGCTGGTATAGTTCTACTAATTTTCTATAACAACACAGAAGAATGAATTGTTCCTCGCTTAAGAGATATTAAATAAAGCTGAAGAAGGTGGTTTGCATCCACCTGAGCTGCCTACAGACACTATTTTTAGCCGTGGAAGATGATGGCTGCACTCCAGCTCTGAGAAAAACAGAGATAAGTGCATTGATTCATTCAAACATTTATGCACATACTTAAATTTTTCCCTAGCTCTCAAGCTGGTCTCTCAAAAGAAAGTAGTTTGGGGTTTTTTGTTTGTTGGTGTGGTTTTTCTTTTTTTTTTTTCTTTTCTCAAAAGCAGCATAAGATAATGTGCTACAGGCTGTGTAGATTCTAGAAAACAAAGCACAGGTCACATGCTCAGGGCTGAAGAGCTACCGCCCTACATTTGCTATCCATCTTTGCTATGCATCATTATGAGTCATTGACTCAAAGTTTCAAGAAGAGGAGACAGATGTCAAGAGGCTAAGTTTATTACACTTTTATTTGGTAGAGATACAGTCAGGTGGGGTGCAATTCTTACTTGAACCATTTATTTTTGTGTCATAATTGTCATTAAATTAATAAGATCAAAAGAAAAGACAAAATGAAATGGATTGTTATAGGATGGTTTTCTTTATAGGTCTTCTAGGAATAGGTCTAAGTCAAAATCTATAAAGTCCTTGAATGACCTTATGTAACTCTTAAAATAAGATTCCCCCATGCTTTTTTTGAAACAGTTTAGTCTCCAATTAAGACTTTGAGCCAAAGAAACTACTTTATAGAAGCAGCAAGTTGCCCACTTGTCAATATTCTGCAATGGAATATGTATAATCATGTGAAAACGGTGGTGATTAATCCTAAAATACTCTAGAGTAAGTCACCGAATAGTTAGTGCCAGGGAAATTAATTTTAGCTTTGAAACACTATACTTACTCTGGGTTGGAAAACAGGGGGAAGTGCAATGTGAGATTCAGGCAATATTGAAGCTTCTGTTGAAGCTAAATATTATCTTCTCATTCACTATAGTCATTTTGAAACTAGGAGTTGTCTTTTAGTCTTAAGATCCCCTCTGGCATTCCCTGAGTCCTCTTCCTTCATCTCGGTCCATGCTTTTGATTAGCGCCATAGGGGCAGGATTTAGGTGACCAAACACAGACATCAATGTCTGACTTAAGAGTCGCCAGAAAGAAATAAGCACTTACAGGGCTTGAGTTCTCTCTCCTAAAGTATTTGTATAAAAGTCAGATGAATTCCGTTCTAAAACATGCCTTTCCTTCTACTAGCTCCCAGGGAGTTTCTGGTCATTAGCACGGATTTAGGTACCTGTGCAACAGCCGTCTGAACCTCGTGAGCTGATTCCTTGTCGCTGTGTCTGAGCCAACCGCTAGCATGGTCATTAGGAGGTTTCTTAGGCTGGAGGGAGTCGGACTATGTGGAAAACATTTAAAGAACAAAGTGGAAACGTTTGTATTTTAATGAAAAAAATGGTAAAGTTGTCTGTTTTTATTTGAATTTCCTCCATAAACAAGCTGCTTGGTACTTTTGTCTGGTTGAAACACTTTGAGGATATTCATGCTAAATCTGATTTTTGATAAGAGTCAGTGGATCAGGACTGTAGTCACCCTTTTCCAAAAACCAAAATTAACTGCTGTTACTATAGATTAAGGAATATTCTCTAAAGAATGGGAAAGAACCACGTAGGGTGCTCAGGATATCTCCTAGCTTATTTCCTGGTTAAAAAATGACTGTAACAGAAATTGATATTGCTTGATCTAATAAATCCTTCACTACCTCTGTGATGGCATATATACACTAGCTGGTTTTCTCCTTCTGGTTAAACTGCTCTGAGAATGAATATTAAACATTAACTCATTATGGGTCAGTTCAGAGCTCTTTCTTTTCTTAGTATCAGGCAGAATGGCTGAAGTAGTCTTTTTCAGTAAGAGAGTTACCACAGTGCGCTGGAATTAGTAAAAAAAAGATGAGAAGCTAGTGCAGTATTCTCAACACACTAAAGGTAGATTGCAGACGCGAGAATTAAACACATCTGCAGAAAGTTGAATCAGGTGAATGATAGGCTGAGTAAAAAAGTTGTATAGTCTTATTGTAGCTAGTCCGAGGTTATTCAGGTCTGCCCGAAGATGCTGGAGTGCCAGTGACAGGGGCAGCAGTTGGATATACACGGCAGAGACAGCGTACACGGTGGCCGCGCCTGTCTCGTTTATGCCACCCTGCCCACAAGCCTGCAGCCTGCCCAGCGGTGGCTCCAGCTCTGGCGATAAGGGGAGAAGTGTTTTCTCTTCTGGGTCAGCCAGTCTTTAGATCCTTATGGGAGGTGAGGAGCAGTTAGAACCAGTGGGAAAAACGGTAGGAATATTAATAGGAAAAATAATAATTAATCTGTATTAAGATAAATGGGATTTTTAGACACTTTATAGCTTTGTGACAGAAAAGAATAGTGGCTTGTCTGGGTATGCCCAGCGTGTGACTGTTTTGAATTCAAGAGGATAAATGAGCAGCAACCAAAAGGCGTAGAGTTAGTCCTATTCCAGCATGTGTTAGAAATAAATGGAAGAAAAAGAAATGGCGCGATCAACATGACTAGGTATATTCAAAGGTTTCTCTGTGCTGCTCGGTAGGAAAGGGGAACACACTGGTGTGCAGTAGTGCCTGTACGACAGGACTGGAGCGGGTTGTTGCAAACAGCTCTCGTGGCTGGAGCAGAGCGTGTCGGAAGAAACCTCTCAGGGCTTTCTCCATGTAAAACGAAGTACGTACAAGTTTTTCTCTGAAGGAATATAGCTGTGGTCTCTTGAATGCCCTTCAGCTTCCTGCTTTACAGTGTGTTTCCCAGAGCACAGTGCATCTTGTAACACTGGCTGGGAGTTGCCCAGGCTACGTTGCTGGCAGACAGCATTTGTCTTCGTTATGTCACCTTATAAATAGTAACTTGTGGTGGCAGCTGCTGCTGTTGTTGGGAGGTGACTGTACCAGTCTAAATATCACTTAAAATTTCTGAAAGTCAGAAATGCTACTAGTTACCCATCTTGAATCAGCTTTCTGATATCCTGATACTTGAAAGTAGAAAGAGAAGGCTGATACTCCCTTTCAGTCTGAGCCTCCATTTTATCTCAGAATTTAGATTTCTGGTATTTAAAATGATTATGTTGCTATAAAGCTGTAATAGTATAAATAAGGTTAGTCTAGAAGATGGTTCACTTCCTGCATGGATATAGTTATACATTGCAAACCAGTATACAGTAGGAATGATACAGATGTGCATTACCAAAAATTTTCATGGAAGTTCACATCTGTTAAATTAAAAAAGCAATAAAAATACAAAACAAACCTCTGTAAGAGAAAAGTGTATAGGGGAAATTTGAAAAGAAATGGTTTTTAAAGTAGACCGCTGAAGAGATTATATTTTAGGCTCCAGTTGTATTGTTAAGACATAGTATAACAGTTCATATGGCCTGATCCAGGGACTGCACTACAGTATATAATGCTAAGCAGCATAAAAAAAAAAATCACTGCTATATATTTTTTCCTAGGAGATGCTCTTTTTTTTGGGGGGGAGGAGGGGGGAGTGAGTGGCGAGGGGGGGAGAAGCTGTGCAGGTGGTTTCTCTGAAGAATCCTACTCCAATCACAAGAGCAATTTGGAATAATTTTTCTCCCTGTGTTGAATTGATTCTGAACAGGCACATTGCTCACCAAAATATTTTTCTTCCCCTCTAAATAATAGAGAGATATATTTAGATATATATAAAACAAATGAGATCATTGCAGGATGTTTTTGTTCATTTATTCATAGCAGGCACTGGGGGGGTAGGTTCACAAGCAGTAGCACTTCTGATAGTGCTCGCATCCCTGTGACTTGAAATGTTCACATGCTGTGGCTCTTCTAGTCTGACTTTTTTGGCAATCACAAAGCTGCAAAGCATCCAAGCCCCAGAATCCAATTTCACCTCTTCTGCTTCTGACTGTGGCCCACGCTGGGAGTTAGTCCCTCCTAATGAAGTGCTTGTCTTCGCCTGTGCAATTCTAATGGCTGCAGCTCCACCGTGTTTTCCCTTGGGAGCCTGGGATTCGTTTTTTGGCCTGTTTTGGGGGTCTCTCTTTTTATATCCTCCTTTCACACAATGAGGACAGGTGAGACGGGGTGTTTTCTTTTTGCCAGTATCTAGGTGCAGGGACAAGTATTAACGTTTTCAGGCCTTCCGTCACCACTGGCTGCCCACGAGGCACCTCGGGGGGAGGCCAAGGGCTGGCTGAGCGGGAAGCAGAGCTGTCTGCTTTTTGCATCGCTCGCCTCCACTGGGTCAGGCTGTGGCGGGAGGGCAGGGTGGCGTAAATGGGGTGAGCTTTGCTTCCGATGATGCTGTGTTGACTCGGTTGGTGTCAGGCAACAGCATCTCTACATATGTCAGTCTAGCAGCTTTTTAAAGAACAGAATTACTGTTAAATCCTCTTACAGATAACATAAGATCTGAAGATCAAGCCCAATTATTTTCTTTCTGTAACATTCACTGCCAATCCTTTTGTCACCTGTTACTACCTCTTTAATTGGTCTAGTACTGGGGCCATTTTTGTGTGCTCTGTACTGGATTTGCCGCTCTGCTTTTTTCTGGAGTGCAAAAGAGAAGTGGACGGCTCCGACAGAGTGAGGTCTGCTTCTCGGATTCTTTGTTTTCTTTATAGCTCCCATCTAACAAGACAGGGCTTGTTCCAACTCGTATCTCCTGATCACAGCTTTTCAAGGGCTTCCAGCCTGGGATAAGTAGTGGGCTTATACCCCCTAGTGCATCCCCTATGGTTGAGTGTCATCGGAGAGGGCAGCTCCAGGCTGCTGTGAACCTGCTTGAAACGTCTCTCTGTGTTAAGGTTATATCCAGCAGAGCAGTTTGCCAGAGTTTGCTGAGTAGTATAAAAGGAGCAGAGCGTGACAGTGTGACAGTGAATTTGTCAGTGTATCTCAAGTCTTATTCCGGTTGCCTACTTTATCACATGCTCAGTTGCTTAGTAAATTCATTTGTATTTTAGCTGCCCGAAAGACTGCTGACCTCATGGAAAAAGTGAGGCAAAAGAAGCAAGACAAAGTCGTTCTCCCAGTGCTTCCAGTGTAGAAGTGCTGCCAATTCCACTTGTGAACATGCCGTAATCTACTAACATTTATTTTCTTTCGCTTATTTCTGGCTGCTTATTGTAGACATCAAAGGTGGAAAATCTATGCTGGATCAAACACTGACTTCATATGCCTGCCAATGAAAGATTTCTCCCACAAGTCACCTTTTAATCATAATTAATCTTTAACTGATTTGTTTTTTAAAAAAAAATCAAATGAAGATTTTGCCATTTCTGCTACAAAACTAATATGCAACTATGAATAACTTTGTGCAGGAAGGCCTTGACACTCCTCCTAATATGATGTATGGCAATTTAGCACTGCCTGTATTTCTGATCTCTTAACCAGTTTTCAATCCAGAAGGTAGCATTAGTACATCATCTTTTCCTGTTTTATACTTGCTGGGATATTTGACTCAAACTCAAACACTTTCGCCCAGCATGTTCTCGCTAATTTTGTCACTGTGATATCCCAGTCACTCGGGACAATGTGCTCTCTTTGCCTAAGTTGCTGGTGGTGGCGTTGCTCGTGAGGAAGAAGTCGTGCCCCGGTGTGTGCGGCGCCTCCTGCAACAGGACGTTTTCCTGACTGATGCTGCAGGGAGACACGTTGGTGTCGCTCACTGTGACAAATAGGGGGTCTGCTATGATCGGCTGTTGTACCTGTAAGAGGAAAAGGTGTGTCCACGATAGCTAAAGAACTGATTTAGAAGGCATTTCTGCCTGCTGAATTATCTTGGGGTCTGGAATAATAGGATCGGGATGAAACAGAGCAGTAAAACCACGCAACAGTCAGTTTAAAGGAAAGGAGGCCCTCTGGGCTGCCCGTACAGCCCTTAGAAAGAGTGAGTGATGCCTTAACCTGTGTTGGGATAAGTGGTGGTGGTGGAGAGAGTGAGGTGTTACGGTCACTGTATAAAGCAGTCATGAGAGACCATCTGGGATCCTGTCTGCAACTCTGATTGCCCATGTGCAAAAAAGGAGTTTGAACTACCACAGAAGCAGTCACTGCCACTGCATTGACAACCCTGATGAGAAGAGATTAGAAGGGCTTTCTCTGCTCACTTGAGCTTAATGAAAGGTGAAAGACAATATGGAAACTGTCTAGAAATACATCAGGAAAGACAAGAGCTGTGTGGGTGAAAGGAGTGTGTTGGCACAAAAGCTAAGAGCAGGTATAGTGGCTATGAACAAACGTAGGCTGCAACAGAGAAGCAAGTTCTGATCCTTAAAGGATGGAAGTCTGACACGGTAGAGATGAAACACAAAAACTTTTAAGGAGGAACGTGACAGGTTTATGGGAGAGTTTATTTGATAGGTTGTCTACAATAGCAAGGGGACCAGGCTAGACAATCTAATCTTCTGTTTCTATCCTGGACTTGCTCTGAATTTGAGCCCACCAGTCAAGCCAGTCCTCTCTCTTGAGCTTCTCCTCCTGTCCCACTCGCAGGGGTCTCTGCTGTACCTATGCAGGGATGTGTACCCGCCTACAGCCAGTGACATCTGCGGGAGGGGAAGACGTCCCCTTGCAAGGTCCCCTTTACTGGTGATAGCATCAGACCCAAGGCTGAATGTTCAAAATGTTTTGATTTCTTCCAGTATTTTTCTAAGAAAAGAAGTTGGATCCCTTAGGCCGGGTTTTCCAGTGAGATCTTCCTTTACTTTGCATATAGAGAAGTCCTTTTAGCACCTGTGATTCTTAGCGTGTCTCCCACATTGCTTCTGTAATAATCTAAGTGTCTAGTGGTATACACTGATAATTTCTTAGATAAGAAAAGGAACTTTCATGTTCCTATTACTATGCCAGTTAAATTAAATTGGTTGAATTGGATTTAGCTGTCTGACTATACATGTAAATCTCTCTCCTCTCCCTTCCCCTTGCTTCAGTATCCCATTTATTTTAGTTGTGATAATTTGCTTATAATTAAGCCATAGGGCCTTAATTTTAGATGCTTCTCTGAAACATTTTCACTTGTAGCTTTTAATCTAACTAGTTAGCCAACGCAGTAATCACTGAAGAGAAAGATCCATGCCTCCAAACTCAGTGCCTCCAAGGAAAAATTTCAATCATCCTGCAGAGGAAACTGTTTCTGCACTGACCTACACAGCAAGCTTCAGAGATCCTGTTTTAGCTGAGGCGGCTAAGTGCTTAGAGGAGTGAATCTGGATTGAAGTGTGGTCTCTCATGTTTTCTAATACTAAAATCCCTTTTATTTCCTATAGCATCCATACTGCTTTTCATCTACAGGCCTTCTCATACTTCAGTTTGTAACTGTACTAAAACTTATTTATGGTTAAGGACTTATGCCCATCACTATGGTGTCTGGTTTTGCTTCTCCACTCATTAGGATGAAGGCACCAGGGAAAGTCTTTCATTTGTGTATACTATGCCAGTGTGACAGACCTGTCTCTTCATGGGCATGTGATTTCATATCTCGTATAGCTTTAACCTATGGTTACCACTACTGGCATTGTTTCCATATAGGTTTTTTTTGCTTCTATTCTTATAGATCATTAATTATGGCAGTTAAATAGTACCATATTGTCCACATCTTTTGCTCTTCTTGGGACTATTCTTGGCTAACAGCAAAGTAATGTGTAGATACTGTCACAGCAACTTAAAACCTCAATTTTATAAAATGAAGTGCAGAACCTGCTAATGAAATATGAAAGCAATGTGTGTCTGTAGTCTCTGCTTTCTCCTCAGACTGCGAGGTAGCTAATACCTGCACAAGGAGTTCACCTGCTGCAATTCTGGTTTATCTTCACAATCTGTTTGTTACTACTTTTGACTTGATTATTGTAGATATTTAACATGGAATTTTGTTACCAAAATGGGGCACACGAAGCATTGGAACATGAATTCAAACAGATAGGAAATGAGAGGAAAATCGGTGCTGCTTTCCAAAACTTAATTTTACTCCATCCTTGCTTAAACAGTTGGAAATCTGTTGGCCGCCTTTACTGTCTCACCAGGGTTAAGGGCCACAAGATGTCAGTGTAGCACCAAACATGAACAAATGGCAACCAGATTTTCTGCAGCCACTTAAACTGCCACGCTGGTAGAAGCCTGTTGACTCCAACTACGAAGCGAAGCACAGGGGTCATGAAATGGTCCGTGTGATGAGTAGTCACTGCTGAGTCTGGAGCATGGGGAAGCAGCAGGGGAAGGCAGGCAGGAGCATGCACTTAGTATGGACTACGTATGGAGGTAAAAGGCTGAGTGTGCCTGCGGAGAAATGGGCAGTGCAGCTCCCGTTTTCCAGTAAAGCACATGCCTCTGGGCTTGCCCAGCCCATTGGTTCCCACTCAACCTGTTGATTGTTACTAACTGGCAGTTAAGAAGAGGAGTGCGTTTTATTTTGCAGGTCCTACTCTGTTATCATGTATCCTAACACTAAAAAGCAATAATTCTTGATGCTGTGGGGGAAAATTATTGAATACTGTTGAGAAAAGGCAAGTGATAGAAATACAGTTCCTTGCATTGTCTTCTGAGTGACTGCTAAAGAAAATCTGATTCATGAGTTCTGAGGCTGACAACAGCTAAAGAGACATTTCCAAGAGCTCGGGTTTGTTAATTTTTTTGCAGTTTTCTATCTCTTTGTGAAACTATACTATGAAGAGTCTGATACTGAACAGCCAAACTGTATTTGGTCAATGTGTCTTAGCACGCTGGAACTGTGTTTTTGCAGGAGTGACTGTTTCTGCAGGCAAAAGAAATGCTTGCTGTGTGTATCTATACCTCCAAGTGTGATAACAAAGGAACCCAGAGAAAATGGTAGTGGAACAGTCTGGAGGTGCCGGGGCCTGATTCTATAGATTAAGCCAGCCGGTAGAAATTAGTCCATTCACTCACTCATGTATATGTCCTCTTCTATTTGCACTTGCTTTAGAGGTGACTATCTCTTTTGAATTTGGCTTAGTTTTGCTTATGCACTGTGTGAAACTTGGTAACTTTGGCAGCTATATAGTGAGGGGTCAATCTGTGCTTTCCCCTTCCAGTTCAGATTTATTCAGACATGGTATGGGTGATTACAGAAAAGAGAGAGAAATTGCAAATCATGAACTCATTGTTGAGTATCGGATTTTTAGAAATAATTAGAAGAAACCAGACATTTTATTATCTGCCAGATTAATAATTTTAGGACATATTTTATTAAGGAAGATGAAGTGTGGTGCTAATCTCCTTGGGAAAGTCTCCCTTCATTAATACAAAGCTATTAGCACAGTTGTGGCCTGGAGCTAAAGCTGGGACTGAGCGCCACTCAGACTTGGACATCTGTGTTTGGGATCTACTTGGCACTCGTGCTTTCAAAATGCTCCCTGTCTCTCTCATGGACTGAAGCTAAACCCAGTGCCACGGATTAGAAGAACTGAGGAGTGCTTAAAATCCAGAGCTTGGCCATCATTTTCAGTTTGTGCTCTTTAAATCAGGATTTTTTTTTTTTAATTGCCGCTTTCCAGGCTGTTGTCCATGAAGACAGGATAGGGCACGTCACTGGGAATTGGGAACCACGGTTGGGAAATGAAGATCCCAGTGGGAACTGCTAACCCATAGTGCCAGGGCAGAGACAGAGCTCATCTGTAATGACTGGATGTAACGACATGCATTTCTTTAATTCACATTTTGTCCCCAAAATTGAACTCTGTTTAAAGAAGTATCTCAGTGTTGCGGTTTTTGAAACTGCCTGGAAAATCTGAACTGAGGGTAAGAGAAGCCACTGTGTTTCTGTGCCTTTAAGCAAAGTTTGAAGCAGTACTTTATACAGAGCTACCAGTCTCATCCGAGGCAAAGTAAACCCAAGAAACTGAAAGGACATAAATGATTTCTGAACATCACTAAAATTTGATTTTGCTGGTATCTCACATAAGTGGAGTTTCATTTCATTGATGAAAATTGGAAAAAAGATCAAAACAGATAATACTTACACGTTTATTGGCCTAAGACCAGACTTGTTCAAGCGCTTTTATCTATGGGACTATGCAAGCCAGCAGTTACTGAATGTTGCAGGATAGGTGCCTAGCTCTCTGCTTTGATGTTTTTGTAAAAAACACTGGTTCAGTGACAAACCAATGGCATGATAAAACTTGTTTTATTGCTATATTACTCATTCCTTTTTCTATTAGATCTGTGCTATGATACAATATAGCCATCAGCATAACTAGGCAATTTTGTTTTGAAGGCTAGAATCTAATCAGGCATTGACTAAACACTTTCTTACCATTGCAAGTGACGGCAACATTTGATCCTATTTCTGCCAAAATTGACACATGAAAACTCACAAAGATAATACATTAAATGAACTAGGGCACTCATCATTTCTCCTCTTCTTTCTCTCATTTTATGAACATAAAATGTTCCTCTTTACATCGTGGGCTTTTAGAGCACTTAGATATGTTTGGACTTTTTTTTTTGTGGTGAGAATACAAAGTGCTAAGCCTTCATAATGTAGAAGCCCCTATAACAGATGCATATGGATAGATACTGTGATTTTTATTACAGCTTGGTAAAATATTACCAGCCTACTCAGCCAAAAAGTGTCACACTTTAGGTAGAGGAATTAAGTATCATTAGTTTGCTTTGTTATCTTCATTGTGATAGTGGAGATGGATTTTGCACCTGAGCTGGGAAATATTCTTGACAATATTTTAAGGCTGTTTCTGTTTGCACGCTGGTTAAGGACAGACTAGCGTTGCAGAAGCATCATGTGGCAGTGTGAGCTAGGAGAAAGGAAAAAGAAAAATCAAACAGCTTGACTTGAGGTAATGTTGTTCCTTTCAGTCTTGCCAGACATGTACACTATACTCAGTTTAAAAGCTGCTCTTTGACTTCACTTAAATGCAGTAATTACCTATTGTTATCACCCCAAAGAATAATGTAAGGAATCTTCTAATCATATGGAAGACAAGAAAAAATGAATTACCTTAGAAGGCCTCATTTGAGAATGCTAAACTGAAGTATGTGTCCTGTGCTTAGTCATTAGTATCTATCTATAAATCCAGGCATGAGAAACTGAGAGGTGCTAATGCACCCACGAGAACACATCCAAATTATATAAAGATAGCTTTATGCAACGCATTTATCTGACAGAGAGATGAATGGATCTGTGTTTCTCTTCCTTCTCTATTAACGTACTTTGGTTTGCTACGCTATGCAGCAACCTTTTGGTATGAATGGATGTAATTGCTTCATTGATGTTCTAATTACTATCAGATTGTATTGTTATTCAAGGACAGATGATCACAAAAGACTGTATATTTGATGACAGACTTAAAAACCCCATTCTGCTCCGTGTTGGTGTCATATACGTTATACCTAGCAGTAGATGCACAAAATCTGCCATCCTCTTTTGCGCTTTTGGGAAGGTGCAGTTTGGAGGAAGGCTGGATTTCAGAATAAATCATTCTTATGTAGGCTTCCATCGTTGCTTTATCCCTTCAGTTTCCTCTTCCGCTTCACCCCAGTTTTCCCAGACACTCCAGAAACAGAAAAAACCCCCAAATCTGCTTTGATCAAATACTCCCCCCCCCAACTCCTGCGGTAATGGAGTTTAAGGCTGTAAAAAGATGTCTCGGTCCTGAATGGGAGCAATCTCCCTTTGCTCAGTGGAAGCTGGTTATAAAAATACACACACGCTCCTTGCAGGGCTAGCTTTGCCATGCTGGGCTATATATGATGTCAGCAGCTGCTTGTCCTTCCATATCTAAGTCTGGTTCTAAAGAAATGTAGCTGTGGGCTTCTGTCTGATTGGCCCCACGTTTGTCCTGCCAGGTGACAGAATAGTTCTGAGACCAGTATTAATGAGTGTGGGAACAGGGCCATAGCTGCATGATGCTGTCAGCAGGTCGTGCTTCCCTTGATAAAGGATGACAAATTATCCGTGTCCTGTATCCTCACCGATTTGCATGCATGCAAGTGTATGTTCATTTCCAGTAAAGATATATTTCAGGTTTGCAGCATTCTAACACAACAAATAATGCAGGCGTAATGTCACGAAGCCAAAGAGAACGGCCACTTCTCTTTTTTTGGCAACAGTATTTTGCAATATTAAGGTACTTACAAATATGCTGTTTAAAATGTGACACTGAAAACTAATTCCTGTTACAATATAAAGGTTAATAATGCCCAAAGAGAGATTATGAAAAAGTGAAAGTGCTGCGTTCAAGAGCTCTCCACTGTAATTGCCCAGATAACCTAGGGCCAGATAATGTCAACAATACCAACATTGCTCATGCCAGTGAACACCTACCTCATTGCATAGTCCCACCGAAACCCACAGCGCCGCTGGGAGCAGTCAGCCTAAGGCTGTCAGAATTGCCTCCCTAGAAAGATCTTAAGAAACTTTTAAATGTCATTAAAGCTCTGTTAATCTCAGAGTCACCTTACCAGCAATGCCTATGGGAGATTTGTCTAAATACAGCCATTATAAACCTGACTTCGGGTAGAGTTTATAAGTAAAATTGGATTAATAAAAGTATTTCTGCTCTGTAAATTGCTGATGACCACGCATCTGTAATTTTTATTTCTTTTCTTTTATTTCTTTCCTAAGGCTAGGCCAAAACCATACAGATTTTTCAGGTTCTATGGCAGATTTCAAATCCCTCAAATTTGCCTGAGGATAAAGACAATCTTGGGTAAATCAGTTTAGGTCAATATTCAGGTCAATAACATGAAGGAAGTGTCTACAGTGATTGAGCTAACTTTCAGTGAGGGTTCAGGCTTGGGTGGCTCTGAAACTTATTGAAACGGGGAGAAAGAACAATGCCTTCTCAGGTAGAACTGCAATGGCCTGTATGAACATCTGTAGCCCAATCTACTACCTTCTACCGGTGTTCTGAGCAGAGGTGTGTCGGAGTATATCTATAGTTCAATTAACACAGAGAGAAAGGCTGACAGGTAAACTTAAAGTAAGCTGACATGAGACTTGTTCCACCTAAAAGTTTGCAGGAAACCGACAGCACATTTTTTAATAACCCATCCAGTCACTGATTTGCACTTAGCTTCAAATAGAAGTACTATATTTACTTTAGCATTATATGAAATGCTTTCCTCCTCCTCTTTTTAAAGGGAAGCTTCAAAGTTGTCAGACCTAAAATGACAATAATGCTGTTTAGAAAAAGTCTCTGCGGCATGAATTTTCATAGCAAATGCTACGAAGTGAATCAAATCATCCTGAAAAATAGCACCTGCAGCATGAAAGGCCACCTCAGTGTGTTTGGGTGATTCATCCAAGATATAGTCAGGATTTATTTGGTCTGAGTTTTTCCTATAAGCATAAAAATTCCTAATATCTACAAAAACTATTCCAGTACCATCTTTGGGATACCATCTTCTTGTTGGGAAACTTCCTGGAGATCTTTTAGGTTTTACTTTACCAGTGGTAACCTGGCTGGGTACGTTGCTACCTCATTCCTCATCTTTCTCGGGAGCCGGGAGGAAGGCAGTCTGCCTTGTTATATTTACCCCAGAAGAGAGGCTGTGCGGAGAGCAAAATGATGCTGTGACGTGCATGTAGGTACTCATAAACCATAACCAGATGTATATGTTTAATTGCAGGCTCAACAGCCCCAGCAATCCCTTTCTATGAACTTCTCCCAAATACGAACAGAAATAAGCTAATTAACTTCAGATGGTGTTTTTACCACGGAGAGTTTTCGGTCTTTCTGGCCCTTTCTTTCTTGGAGATATACTTTCTTTTCAACAGATCAGCAGTACCAAAAAAATCTGTTCCCTGCTTTTTTACTTTTTCTTTATGTTGTCTTGTATAAAGTGAATTAGGAGCTAGTTTTTTGGGTTTGGGGCTTTTTTTTTTAATAGCAGCTGGAGGAAGAGGTCTCTCAACGCAGTGTCACAATTTGACTTTCTGAAATCCTGACATTCTTTCCCTTTTCTCTCTTCTCTTTTGGTGTCTGACTAATATTTGTACCTTTTGCTACACAGACCTCCAAAGGGATTTCTGGGCCTTAACCCCAGCATTCTCAGGCTGTGTTAGTTTTGATAAAACCAGACAGTTTTGTGATCGCTAAACGCTTTGAAGAAAAATTAAGTCATTTTTTCTTCCCCTTTTCCCTTTTTTGGGATTTCAGGCCCCTTAACACTTCTCCAGGACAAGGAAGGAATGAAAAAAAAAAAAAAAGAACAAACTGCTGCTCCCTTGGAGCCCCGAATGAAGCAAAGCAGGGAGCACAGAATACTTATGTGCCTGATAAATGTCTGCGGTGCTGAAAGCTAAAATTCTGAAATGGCAAGACAAGGCTTGGAAGTCTTATCTTGTATAAAGGATGATGATGCACACTTGTTTTAGTGAAATCAGATTGTTAGGCTGACTTCAGGCTTTGACTTACCCGGAACTTGATTAATACGACAGATTACATATAAAATAGTTCATGTGATGAAAACCAGGAATAGTTCTCTGTGAAAAAACAAATACAATTGAGTGTCCCCTAAGCAGCCCGTGAGAAAGGTTTACTGACATGAATCCCTTCCACATGAATCCAGTGATGTGGGGCTGCTTGGGGAAACCCTTTCACTAGCCTGTAAAGAGGCCAGAACCCCATTGGAGCGATGAGGCTTCCCTGGGGATTTTAATTCTGTGGAAATTGTTTTGTCAGCTCCTGCTCAACTTACATTTGGATAACAGTGCTCAGCCAGAAAAACTTGTTGATGGGAATCTGGGAAGAGGTTTTACAAATCCTGTGCCTTGATTTATGCCACCTTGAGCCACTGCCTTGTTTGTCTACAGAATAGTACATGCTATTTTTCCCTCCATAACTTTAAGTATTGCTTTTAATTTGAGACAATGAAGAGTAGGGATGCAGCAGAACGCGCATGAAATAACGCTGAGACTGGAAACGTGAGATGTGAGAGAGAGAGCGAGGCCATAGCTTGAATCAAATAATGGAAATGTGAGTTACGCTAGAACAGAGCAAGAAAGGGCCAGGAGACGTACAAGTCCTGGTCATCAGCAGGGACCCAGAAAACTCCTGGAAATGGTCTGTCAGAAGCAAAAGGAACATAAAAAATGAGAAACCAGCAAGCCAAGTAAAAAGCTTGGAGAAGAAGAGGTTATGTTTCCATGGTGTCTCCTCGCCAGGATGGGGATTATGGGTAATGGGGCAGAAAAAGCACGGAATGAGGAGTTCATTTTGAAGTGGATCAGAGCCACTGATTTTGGACAGAGTAGGATTTGTCAGGGTTGTGACAAGGTTAGAATATGGGCCTTGAACTACTTTAAGGCATGCTCAAAGTTCTGCAAAGCGTGAGAAACTAACCTACTGCTACAGCTCGTCAAGAAAAACTGCTGTGTGGCAACTCTTCAGGAATTTAGGCCAAATTGAGCAGGGAAAGGCAAAAGTATCTTTAAAATTTAGTTTGCTATTTTCAAAGCATAACATGGTATTCCGGAAATGCTGGAACTTCTCCTTTCTACGTTTTTACACAGAACTTATGGGCTCCCGATTGCAATAAGGCATTTTAATTTTGCTTAAAAACTGGTCTAATTAAGAAAAAAAAAGCTTCAGAAAATTGAATAGCACCAAAATCATACTATAGTGAGAGGTTTGTCTTTTTAAATTAAAACTCCCAACAAACTAAATAAATAATGTGGTTTAGATTCGATCTAACCTTTTTTTATTTAGATTCATCCACTGAAGTAAAAAAAAAAAAAAAAAAAAAAAAAAAAAAAAAAAATCCATTATTCCCCTAGATCTAATTAGGTCTGGATACAGGTAGAGATTTTCTGCCCTTTTCCATTTTGGTTTCACTGTTCACCCGCACAGTATCTCTTGATCTGTCAATTTTTCTGAGCCTTAACTTAAGGAAGATATAGTTACTGTTGAAAAGTCTATTGTAAGGAAAAAGATTGATTTAATACCAACAGAGGTATTAAACCTCAAGGAAACGAAAGACACCCGTTGATATAAAATAGAGGAAACATCTTCTGTGCTGATAGACTGTAAAAAGAAAGAGTTCTATTTACTGCATCTGGCCAGCAGTCTCCTACCAGCAAGGCGTACGCGTCAATGCTGCATCCAGGCAGGCTTCAATGCTACTTGAGAAAAGCTCGGAGCTTTAGACCTTAGCAAAGCAATCAGTGCGTCATTAAAGCGACATGGCCGGTACTTGAGACAGTCAGCTGTACAGGTTACATAAATTTTCTTCTAGAAGAGCTAGTAAAACTACCCAGGGCGGAACCTAGGAGTTTTCCCTGCCTGATGTCATAGAGTTAGACTGGCTTTCTGCTTTATGGAATGTCACAGTTTTCTCTTTAGCTGCGGTCTCCCAGCTGAGCACTAACTAGTGGCTGCAGAGATGCTCTCATTTGCTTTCTGCCTCGGTGAATGCATAAGCAGAACAGCTCCAGCAGGGAGAGTAGGGAACTGTGTACTGGGTCAGGATGTAATGTGCTGTTCTTAGTAGAGAATAAGGATTTGTCTACATGCAAAAGTTGCCTTTATGTAGTGATGCTTCTACTGTAGGGAGCTACTCTGCATCCACATACACTTATTTCCTCCGATCAGTGGCCATATGCTGCTGCAAGAGTATTATTTAGTGTGAAAGAGCTTAGAGGCTCCAGTCATACGCTTGGATTCTAGCTGTTCATAGCAAATAACAATTAGAGATCAGTACGCTTCAGAAAGTTAAATAATTGCCAAGCTCAGCAAATCTGTGAAAAGGCAAAAGGCAAATGTGTTCTGCAAAATATCCCCCCTCCTCCCCCAAAAGAAAACCCTGTCTTTCTCTTGATGTTTTAATCTGTCACACACATGTGGCTAAGACGAGGACCAGGGACCCGAGTGCTCTGCTAAATCTGGCTGAAGCAGCTTAATACACTACCAACCCCTGTGTTCTCCCTGCCCTTTGGCAAGAAGTTGCCACGTTTGTAGCCGGATTAGTAGCAAGGAGCATATGCAGCGTCTCAGCTATGACTACAGCAGCTCCCGTATAATTGCAAGCATGTTGTCATTGACTGTTCAGGCTAATTAGGCCAGCGAGGTGAGACTACACTGGTAAAAGAGCCTGTGAGTGGGAATGGCTGAGATGTTTGCACACATTTGCTTTTCTTCAGGCGGGTGGGAGGTCAGCAAAGGAGCAGGGAGGTCAGCAGGGTGCGGGAACATCTTTAAACACTTCAGCTAGTTTCACGAGAGCTCAGGAGTCAAGCTCTAGGCTTTATCCTTGTGGGCTTGATCAAATCGCCTATGGTTTCAAGGTCTTTCTTGAAGATATTTTTTCCTGAAGCGCTACTTTTTAAAGAAAAGTAGGAACATTAAAAACTAGAATTAAAAACTACAGTCACACCACAGGAAATTTTCAGGTCAGTTTAAACCCTTCTCTTCCAAACCTCACATAAAGCAAACAGCAAACACAATCAGTAAAAAATGTCATCTCTGTTTTTTCAGAAAACAATACTTTTCACTATTTTTTTTATTTTCTCCTTCCTTTAGCAGAATAGGTCTTCACTCATTTTGCTTTGTTTAAAGAACAACGTTAGTCAAAAACACCAGTGCAAAATTTTCAGCTCCGTGCAACGCTTCTTTATACCCAACATCATCTTGAGGAATGTCCCATTTCCTCATGCCTGCTCCATTGGCTGATCTGATAATGTTAGGATAACAGGAATCCGTGACCAGGAATTTATGGTTTGGACTACAGCGAAGGACAGGCGTCCATGTCCAACCTTTTAGACTCAGTGTTCTCCTTCAGAGGGAAAAAGTAACCAGAGAAAGGAGGCTATTGCTTTCCCTCCAGTTTTCTGTCCCTAAGAATGCTTGGGTAGAGTTTATGTATTTGCCATTGCCACCATGCTTCAAAGACAAATCATGCCAGGCAGAATTATGAAGAAAAAAAAGAAAGAGCTGTTTTCTTCCTTTTTAGTAGTTATTTGGCTGTGGAGAGAGGGCATCCTGTTAGAGCATCCCCTGATAACCTCGATGGTGCTTGTCCCAGAGCAGATGTGGTGTTTTGTTTTGTTTTTTTCTGGAGAGACTGGGCTGAGTGTGATGGGGACCAAGCTGCTAGGATGGTGTGGAGATCTGGTTATGGGCTGTAGGAACAGCTTTTAATGTTCAGAAGATTTACAGAAAAACGTCTGCAACTTTTTGTACTGCCAGTAGCTGCACAAAGCAGTGCAGTGGTGGAACTCTTACTCCTAGGATGAACGGTAGGTTGCAAGAATAGCTCCTCTCCTGTCTTGGCCAAGAGCAGCAAAACCAGGATCTGAGCTGGCAGGCTCAAATGTCTGTGCAATTAAGATATTTCACAGAGATTTCTGTCCTGGCATAATAAAACTACAGCTTTTGGAACTGTGGACATAACTCTTCTCTTCTACACTTATCATGGAGTGATGACACAGCTTTGCTTTTTCCTTTCTGATGCCATTTCTCTGATCCAACAAAAAAGGAAAGGAGTCAGTGGGGATAATCCCTTGGGAGCACAGTATTTAGCACTCATTTGGCAGGTGATATTTACCCTGTTTTAAGAGGATTAGATGCAGTCACAGGCCGGAGTACCAAGCTGGGTATCTCCATCAGCGATGAAAGCCTTCTTGCATAGTCTTTGCCCTTTTAGCCACCTCTTTTGTAGCACTGAGGGCCATTCCTAGTTCATCCTCTCTGCCAGACCCAAGGTTTTTCAAAAAGTGGGAGCAGGAGAGATAGAAACCCAGAAAACAAGCCACATCAGTGCAGTTGTATTGAAGTTGCTACCAAGGCATTTATTGGTATGCCAATTGTGCTTCAGCTTGCCAACTGTATAGCTCTCTTGTTTTTCAAACCTGTTCTTGCTTGTAACGTTTAAAAACACACCATGGACAAACTGTTTAAAGGCAACAGTGCAAAATGCCAGCAGAAAAATAAATGGGGAAGTAGGAGAAATGAAGGGGTTTGTCAATTCTGGGTTGGTTTTCATTTATTTATTTATTTGTTTGTTTTTAATTTAATTTGTATTTGGAGTGGAAAGTGTGTGTAATCATGTGGAAAGTAAATTAAGACGGTTCACTTGTAGGTGTTAAAGACAGAAACATCTCATTTTCCTGAAGGAGGTGGCTGTTGAGAGATGATAAGGTAAAGCACGTTTCCAAGCCGGACTCCCCTCCAGAAGCTCTCTGTGACCTTTTGTAGGGGAGGGAGGGCAGAGCCCCCTCCAGCCCCAGCAGTAGCGGTGGGGGCAGAAGAGCCCGGTTCTGCTTCATCTGGGGAGGCAGGTCTGCCACGAAGCAGAGAGGCGAGAGAGGGAGCCTTCTTCCCTTTCTGTTTTCTTTCTTTGCTTCTCTCTAAATCTTCTGCACCTACCCCTCCTTTCCCCTCCAGCTCGGGTGCCGCTGTGCTTAACTCGCTGTCCAGGTAATGCTCAGCTGGCAGCTGCCACGCGTGGAAAGAGTGCCCGAGACCATGGCTGTAGCAACGGCCCTTGTGGCTTCTATCTACTTTCTAGAAAGGGAAACTAGTATTATTCAGTCAGTTATCTGAACTCATGAATGGGTAATGAGCTTAACACCACAGCTCTTGCTTAATGTTCTTTTCAGAAGTCAGACCTGCTACCATAAATGCACCAAAGGACAGAGTGTTTAACACTTGAGTAGCAGATTCTCTTAAAGCCTTTGCAGAAAGGAAAAGGAAAACCTTTTCTCACTATGCTTTTTTCTCAAAAGCATGAAAAAGGAAGCTGATTGAAAAACAAGACTCGAGTTTTGACAAACAGATGAGGGATTGATTGAGCCCAGGACAAGAAAAGAAACAGTTTCCACTGAATGTATTTCTTGGTCAATCGTTTTAAGCAAATGTGTCAGATGTTTAAGGCAGCGAACACCTGCTATATCACGTATGGAAACTGGGATTTGAAGCCAACTGTAATTTGAAGAGCTTGTACGTTAGTCCATGTTCAAGACTCTGCTAGTGTGAAATGACGGCTACAATAAATGACAATACTGCCTTTTATGCGTGTGTTTGCTATTCCAGCTGCTTGAGTAAACATCGTGTTCCATCAAATTTCAGCCTGGGGATTGAACCTGAACTCAGATTATATTTTGTTTTGCCTTCTTTATCCCTTAGCTTCATACTAACGCTGGAACTGGTGCCTTGAGGCCAGGTCCACTCAGTTATTTATTGTGGCACATAGTAATTAGACATCTGACTTACCTCGCGCAGGCTTGAGGTGGTTATCTCTGTTTGATATATGGAGCATGAGAAGTTAGTTGTCTCAGAATGGGGAAAAAAGGCAGAGGATATACTGAGCAGGGAATTTCAGCCAGATTTCATCAGTCATCAGCCAGAGCAATAAAGATCCTGGAAAGATTTTACTACCCATCAGGGAAGTTATGCACATTTTCTCAAAACTAAAAAGATACAATGGGAAGGACTAGGAACTTAACTTCTAATTCAGCCTTGGCCTTTTTCTGGCTTTCATTAGGCCACTTCATCCTGGGGAATATTTCCCACCCACGTAACCTGCCCACCTATTCTTGAGCCCACTTTTGGCTTAAATTTCACGTACTGAGTACTGCAGGTACATCTCCTTTAATTGTTTTCTTCAATTGACCAAATACAAAACAATAGAATGAAAATGCCTTGCACCAACTAAAACATATATTTTCTATTAAATTTAAATATTTTCAACTTTTCTTGGCATAATAAATATATTGCTGTTGAAAAATCACTCTGCAGGAAATGCTTCATTCAAAAAAATATTAAATTACTTTATTTGGCTTTTAAAATGCTAAGAAAGCCAACACTGTGAAATGCTGTACTTGTAACAAATAGATTTTTTAATTTTTTTTTTTTGGGGGGGGGGGATCAGGCAACTGCTTTGGTAAAATCTTCCAGGTAGTCATAACTTCCTTATGAATTCATAATAATAAACATTAAAATATTTTTCATAATTCTTTTAAATTGCAGGAAACAATTTTGGACAAAAGCTATTGGAATAATGTTGATTATGTAAGCAAACAGTAGATTTAAAAAGTATTCAGTGAGCATTTTTATCGCTTGTTGCGTTGTGGGTCTTTTTTTTTGCACTGGTCAGAATTGTTGACAGTGGGACAAAGTGTGCATATAAAATGAACGTAGGGTTATGTGCACAGCCAAGACTACAGTTGAGTGGGTAGAATTTAAACTGTGCTAAGTATGTTGTAGGTTGCCAAAGGAAATCTTTTAGCTCTGGTACTAGCCCAGCTCATAGGATGAATTAACTACAGAGATGTTGGAGCGGGTGGTGGTGTTGGGGGGGTTCTTCAGGGGAATGTAAACCTTTGTCTCATTTGCCAAATAGGAAATGAATTGACTGGGTAATTTTGGCTCTCTGATTCGGTGAAAATGCCACATGTGCTCATTTCTCAAAGGGTGCTTTTGTGCCCGAACCTGAATCACTGCTGAGTTCAACGGGAGAACTAACATATATAAATGTATGTTTCATGTCCCCCCAGTGACTCCAGAGCGGGGCTGTTGCATGTCGAAACCAGGGGACCCATGCAGAACAGAACAGCACGTGCGCTCAGGCTATCGTATATCGTTATCTACCAGCGTGAGCAGGGGGATTGACTGAGGCGCACCGGTGGTGTGGTCTTGCTTTTGACGCTGACTTGCTATGTGGCCTGTCTAATTAACCTCTTTGGATCTTATGTTCTTGGGCTCTAAAATGAGGATAATAATCATTTTACCTGAAATGGGAGCCGTGCAGCTTAATGAGGCAATGTTTGTGAGGTTTTCGACTACAGAAGAGTGCTATAAAACTCAAAATAGTCATTGAAAAGAGGATTTGAGGTGCCAAGTTAGTGACACAAAGTACACAACACGTAACCTTTATAATATTGGGTGACAATCTGTCAGCACTGTAGAAGAAAAAGTGCCATCTTTAGCCAAAGTCTCACATCATCATTAATTTTATATTGGGTCTTATATCTTCTAAACCAGGGGGCGCATCTCTGCAGACAGACCTTCCCCTGGACACCAGTGGGAATTAGATGTGCACCCTGCGGTTACCCTGGCCTGGGCAGGCTGCTCCTGCGGCGCTGAGCTTAGCTTGGGGCAGTTGAGGAGATGCAGCTCGGTGAAGTTTAAACTTTGCTTTATATGAGAGCTATGTTTAAGTATTTTGCTGGATCCGAGCTTTCAGAATAAGCCCGTTCAATGCTATGCCCCACTGCTGATCCACAGCCAGTGATGCTGGAGCTTGGCTGGCAGCATCCTTTCACTGCCAAAACGCATGAAGGAACACCAGCAGGGCCCCGGCTCTGCCTTATGTGTTTCCTTTCTGGCTAATGCCAATGTCACAGTAACATTAACCAGAGCACAGAAGTGAAATGAGCCCTGAAAATGTTAGTGGTATACAAACTTTGCTTTACTGATATGAAATTTTCCTCAATTTAAACAGAATTTTTAATGTAAAAGCTGTGTAGACCAAAAGAATTTACCCCGCTGTTCTACCGTGCCAGGCAGCCAGCTTGTATGCAGGGTATGTTTCTTGCTGTTTTGCTGTCAAATAGGAAAGTCAATATTCCTTATCATTTTTTGTGTCTGCCTTGGGTAAACCAAAAGAATCCTGTACCAATAGTGCCTTTACAGCAAGAGCATCTGGCTCTGCAGTTTCGAGTGAGTTTTAATATGCCAGTGCTGTGCTCACTGCTACTATTCTTTTCTTTTACCTACTTTCTACCTGGCATATGAAGAGGAAGATCCCCC
This sequence comes from Phoenicopterus ruber ruber, assembly GCA_009819775.1. Classification (NCBI taxonomy): domain Eukaryota; kingdom Metazoa; phylum Chordata; class Aves; order Phoenicopteriformes; family Phoenicopteridae; genus Phoenicopterus; species Phoenicopterus ruber. The sequence continues at coordinate 9,019,720 of CM020221.1, forward strand.
CCCACCCCCTTTTAATACAGTGCCGAGCTGATATATGTTTTGAACACGGCAGCTTCAGTTCAAATTGGAAGTACTGCCAGGGCAGGGCAAACTGTGATGAATTTTAAACGCTATTTTTGTAAAGTTGTGTCCAATGCACTGCAGGTCATTGGAACGCTCGGAGACCGTTGCAGCTCCTCACAAAAAGAGGAGGAGAAGGGAGGGAAGAGGCATCTGCAGCAAAAATATATGGTGGTGCTTGTGTTGCACAGCATCATTGCCAAAACCAGAACAAGGGATCTGATGTTAAGCTAGGGACTGAGGTGGGAATCATCTCACCTAGTGTTAGAAAACTGGGCATCTGCTTCTGCGCAGGTAGCCCAAATTTCCTTTCAGAGATGATTCATTTGACCTACTTCAGTGTCAGCCATAAAATGAGATGAATTAGGACCTAGGAAGAATTTTTGGTCAATACAGACAAGCAGGACTTGACTAAGGAGAGCTTGGTCATGCCCTGGATGTGTCAGGTGAATTCCACCTGGGTCCTGCGCTGGGGTCACAACAAAGCAGAGGGTTCTCATACCGTTTTAGAAACACGTTAGCTCTTACAGGGACTGATAGTCCTCTGGGCCAAGGGACATGGGCTTCCTTGGAAATGCCCAGGTCAGGAGGGTAACAGCCACATGGGGAGTATATGTGGACACCTTGTACAGCACAAGCTGAAAAGAGTTGCTATACATCTGTGTAGTAAACCTGCTACCTTTGGGTGAGCATCAGACGCTGGCGTGTGAGCTGGCTATGAGATGGGACGGGGCCGCACAGACCCACCCCGTCCTGCCACTGGAAGGAGCTGTGTAGCCCACCTTGCTGAAGACGGAGAAGCCAGGGAACTTCACCCATCCTGCATCTCCTTTCCTTATGCACACCAAGCACGGTTCTTCTCTTCTTCACAGTGCATCACACTGGATTTTCCAATTTAAGACCGTGATCTGAAGCCAACTCAAATAAACAGAAACATTTTAGATAGTAGTATAATTTGAATGAAGTCTTTGCTGCATTTTCTTCTCAAGTTGCTCAAAAATTCCCTCATAATAAATTCTTAAAGCTAGAGTCTGATTTCTTGTTAAAAGCCCAAAGGAAAAAAAGTGTCTTTCCTAATCCAAAGTCAAGAAACACGTAATAACTTTCTAGTTAGGAATCTTGTTCAATTTTTCCCTTCTTTAGTATCTTCATAGATTAAGATACACCCACTAAAACCAGCCTTTTTGTTTTTATTGTACATTTAGAAAGTCCATTCATTCATACGATAATTTTATCTAATTTAATCTAAAAGCAACCTCTCTTTCATTCTACAAATAACTACGGAGGCTTTTCCTGCAAGTAAGTGCATAACTACTATCTAAAAATTCTGTTGTCATTCCTGATTAGGAAAGACAGCTACAGTCAGGCCAAAAGCTAACAAAATGGCCAGCTTCAAAGACGCCGTGGCTTTCTGCTTTAGTTTTTTCTTGATCAAAACCCAGTAAAGTATCAAGGGCCTTTCTGCTCTGTGTGTGCGCCACAAGCTTTCTTGCTTTCCCCCTGTAACCGTTATAATCTAACAGAACTTTTTCATGCTTTTATATGCTGAATATCCAGGATGTGTCATTAAGCACCAAGCAGGGAGAGTTTTAAGCTTGAATAGCAGAGTGCCAAATTCTGGCTTCATTTATATTACTTGGCATGGCGTCTGGCAGAGGATGAACATAATTATATCCCTCCTCTTCTTGTTTAATCTCCTTTTTCCTTCCCTCTGTTCCCCTCTCAGCTCTCACCAGAGCACCAGCCGTCTGGTTAGGAACTGGAATTTGTCTCCCAAATGGAGACCTGGGTTTGTAAAGACAAAACTAACTGTAAGATTTGTTTTTTTTCTTTTCCTTTGCTGCATGCTGATGAATACAACACGGGTTTGAAAATGTGGTTCTCTTCCTGCTGATAGACTGCAGGTCTCATCTGGAAACAAAAAAGAATTTATGGAGGTGGGTGTTAGTTGCTGCTTTTTGTAACTGCCTTGAGGTATCAAGGAACTGTGGGACTATCTATTTTGGGGTTTTGTTTTGCCACCCATCACTGCAGTATCTGTATGTGTACCATATGAAACAGACTAGGAGAATAAAGACCATGGCGGACCTCATAAGTGTTTGATTCATTGGCTTTTTTTTTCTGTTTACAGAAAATTTGGCCTGGATGAAAAATATTGTCTTTAAAGGGAAGCTTTCAATCCTGCTGGTGTAGTTTGAGATTTTGAAACTATTAGAGAGTAAGGCAATTAAGAAGTCTCTTTTTTAAGTAAACGTTTCCACATCTAGCTATTAGTTTATTCAGAAAGGTGTCAGGGAAGAAACCTTTCATGAGTTAGCAATCAGATTTATTTCCTGAGCAGCTTTCACTGCAGTGTTAACAGTGTCTGAGATGTCTTGAGATCAACATTCAAACAATGGACCAAACCACAAGAAACAACAGGAGAAATACATTGTTTCTTTCCGAGAATTTCTTTTTGTGAAGTCTGTGTCGTACATTATTTATTGTCTAGTTCTGTGTTCTGTGCTCAGAAAATGATTTGTCTCTAATGATTTTTGATATCAGATGTCCATACTGTATGACTACTAGATTTTATTGTTTTCATAATTTCCAGCCTAGAATCTTTAAAACAAGCTTAGGCTCTTTCCTAATAAAGGAAAGCAATAAAGATTATGTGGGACAAATTAGAAAGACAAGTATCAAATTTAATATAGAAGGAAAACAAACAAAAAAAAATTTAAACTTCATAAATTCTCTCATTTTTTTTTTTTCTTTAAACATGCCTCTTCACTTCACTTCCAGCAGAAGTCAGTGCACTCTGGGACTTCCCAAAACATGTCAAGTAAATAGGAGGGGAGACATGAAATGAAGAGAAGGTTTTAATCAGGTCAGGTTTACCTACAGGCCATTACACAGAGGTAGGCTCAGCTGGGCTTGACTTGGGCTGCTGAAGAGCAAAGGAAGGGATCAGAGAGAGTGATTTTTGTGTCACAGGTCCTCTTTGGACTATGGGCTGCCCAATATTGCATCTCAAAGGAGGACTAGTTCTGCCAGCTGACTTGCATTGGTTGGATAAGTCAAGTTTGTCGAAATGGTAGGGTTTTGTAAACATGGCTTGTTTTCATTGAAATTACTGAGGGGATGATTACACTATAGCAGCTCAGCAGCCAGGTACAAGGGGGCAGTGACTTGTAGAAGGCTTTTTTCCAAGCTCTTTTTTTGTGTACAAAGCTATTTAATGGAGTGATTTTTTTTTTTTTTTTTTTTTTGCATAAGTGATGCCCTAAATTGGATGTAGCCATTTTGTATGGCTTTTCTGGCCGTTTCTGTGACTGATGTATTAAAAAGAGCAATCGTGCTAATGGGAGGTCCAGTTGGAAAAGAGAGAATGCCCATATCCCCTTGGGGAGGACAGCAAAGATGCTCTCAGTTCTCTGAGAAAAGAAGCTAAAATGTGAGGCTGGAGGAGGAAAGGAGAATGATCTAAGTGCAGATAACCTGTCCAACCTTAATAGTACCAAAGCCAGCAAGTGAAGAGGGGACAATGAACCTGCACAAGATGATGATGTTCAAAGCAAAGATTTTGAGGGAGAAAGTGGGAAAGGAGGTTTTGCTGTGAATAACGGCCAGATGTTGAAATACAGATTTTTTTTTTTTTTTTTTTTTTTTTTTTATTCAGAGGCCTAGTGCTTGTTCTTTTCTTTAACATTGAAAACTTTACTGATGTCCTGGGCTAATCAAAGTAGCAGCACATTAGGGGTGCAGTGAAAACAATTGTTTGAAACTTTTTTTTTTTTTCCCCTGTGGAAGCTGTGGTGTTGAAGCTGGGATGTCCTTGCCCATTATTACTAAAAATATTAACTAAATAGATGAAATAAATGAATAAACCCAAGATGTGCAAAAGCCAAAGGCTGGCTGTGTGCAGCACACGGTTCATCTGCTGGCCAGGGCCCGTGCTTCTGGGCTATGTTTACTTTGCCTCCAGGAGCAGTCTACAGAGATGTCTTTTTCCAAAGTGGAAGTCAAATCCTCAAAAGTCGGAGATGTGCAGCGAATTAGAATTACTGTTTTCTGACCAGCCGTCGTTGCTTGCCTATTAGGAGGTGCACAGAAATATAATAGCAGAAGAATTACTCTCTTTGGCATTGCAGGAACATCTGTATTCCAGCTTCATCTCTCTGTATTGCTTGCTGCCTATGTCATTTTTTTTTTTCTGGTGGGGTCACTACCATTGCTATTGTTTTAATTGCAGCTGATGAGTCGTGGGCTTTTGAAATCATTAGTGGTTCCAATGAGCTCTAGAAACAGAATAACATCATTTCTGCCTTGCTGTTCTTAGTCTCCCGTGAAAGTGAAATCTATACAGAACTTAATTACATTTTATATCTTATGTGTTGTTTTAACTGAACTAATATTTACAAATGGATTTGTCGAATATCATTGCATTTAAAGGAAGGACCCCCTCTGTGTTGTCTTTTCAAGTTACTGAAAAGAAATCAGAAAGAATGAGTTCTTCAGGAAACTTTAATTACTAGCTGATTTCATTGACCCGCTAGGCTGGTGGCATCTGCCTTCCAGTCTTTTTCAAATCATTCCTCTTTCATTTGGATATTTAGGGATACATTAGTATGTGGCCATAATAATTACAAATTATAATGATTAAAAATTAGGGGTTTCTGCTATGTAGTGTTTTTCTCATTTTAGCCAGAGGCAAAATACAACCTCAAATTTCTGTTCCCTTCTTTGTACTGAGGGGATGAGATTTGCGGATGAGTGTAGGAGGAAGGAAGCAGCTGATGGCAAGCTTAAGGAGGAAAGGAGGCATTTTGTGGAGTCTTTTTGAAAGCCCTGACTCACATCCTTCTGTTAGAGGACACTCTGGTTTCTTGTTTCTGGCCGCAGCCTGAAGCAGCTCTTGAGCAGTAAAGGTTGTAGGTTTGGTTTCAGTTGCACTTTATGATTTCAATTCTCTGACTTAGCCTTGTCCATTAGTTCTGTGTTTTGTCTTTGAATTCCTGAACTTTTAAGCACAGTAAATGAAGTGACTGCAGGCATTTAACTAACAAATACTAACAAGTTTGTCTGATGTCTTCTGCTTCTACTTAAGTAGCTGTTTACTGGAAAAAAGACAACTGTGTGTTGGTAAAAGCTAACCGTGCATTTTCATAACTGAATACATCTGTCAATTAAAGCAATCCTTGAGGTGCTCCCTGAACCCTCTCTGACCAGTCTTCTGACCTCCTCATTCCTGTCAGACTTCTAGTTTGAGAAATTGATTTGTTGCACTTTTCTCCAACCTTAAATCTTCAGAATATCTGAAGGTACTACCCATCTTACAGCTGCTTTATACTGGAGAGGGGGACCATCAGAAATTAGACAAATTACATGAAGATGATTATCCCATTCCTCTCCTAAATAGGATAGAAAGAATAGTGAGTTCAATAAGTTCTAATAGGCAGTTGGGATATGGAAAAAATATAAGCCCCTATCCCTCCTCCAGTCCTAGATTTCTCATATACAAGCCCAAGAGAGGATGAGAGGTAGATGCTCTGAATTATTTCTCATCCTTTTGCTGTCAAAGGTGAAGAGGTTGTTTTAGTCTAGGCAGCCAGCACTGGCTATTTTGTAATAAAACTTCTGACTGTTGTAGCCCATCTGTAATGAATTCTTCAGTAGATAGAGAAGTCCACAACACACCAGGCATCCCGTGCTTGCCCTGGCATTCCCTACTGCAGAGCCCTGCGTTCACATGAGGAATCGAGGTTTGGTGTGTGTAATACTCGAAAGGCCCTGCTTGTAAATATTGGACTATGACTTGCAATTTTAACTCTACCGCTTACTTGTCAGTTTAATAGTAACAGCTAAGTAATGGTTTATTTTCTGTACTTTTTAGGAAATGTAATGATCAAACTCATTTTTAACCTGACTGCCCTCTCTGTCCCAGTTTTAGCTTCATACCTTTGTTGCTTTTTTCGTTCCTTTGTCACCTTTGTAGGCAGCCGAAGAATACATTTTACTTTAAAAATCTTACATCTTACATTAGGCAAAATCAGGAAGGAAAAAAACCCCAGCCCAACCTGAAAACAATTCTTGCTTGATAAATGAATTAATATCTTTTCCAGGAGAAGAGAGAGGAAACCAAACCACAATTAATTTAACAAACTTTCCATCTTAATGTTTCAGGGGAGATTGATGCTGTTTACATAACAAGGGAACTTGCCTACCTTTGTTCCAACGCAGCTGCTGTTAGCCAGATGTGACCCAGGAGATGCCCTGAGCGCATTTTTGTTTAATTGGGCAATGTATCTGTTTTGGGGCACGTAAGGTGTGGCTGACAAACATCTGCCATGAACATGACTATCTCTGCATTAGAAACATGCAAATAGAGTTGCCCTGCTTCAACAGCTACTGGCATCTTCTGGAAACTTTTCAAACATATTAGTGAATATTTAGAAATGTTTCTCCCTTGAATATTCTATTTCCTCTTATTTTCTTCTCTCAGCATCCTTTGTTAGCACAGTCATTTACGTGAAAGTTGAGATGCTGCAGGGGTTTTTCAGTTGGTTTTACTTTTGCTGATGCTATTATTGGTGCTTTTTTTTTTAAAAAAAAAAAACCTCACCTTTAACCTTTTTAACTCACCTTTACTAGTTAACTAAAATTTACAGTGCTCTGGCTGCGACATCTACTTCATCACTGCTGCAATGTATGAATTTTTTCCAAGAGTTCACTTTTCTTCTCTTTAAACAAAAGTATATTGATGTATATGGTGAGAGCTTATAGGTAAGGTAACCTAAGAGTTTCCATTATAAAGGTGATTTTTTAAATCATTTTCTTTAGTTACGGTGGGGTCCTGGTTTCTAAAGACCTTGCCATGTTTCCCTTTGACTTCCATGGGAGTGGGACGCAGGTGTAGCTCTTTGAGGAGGAAGGAGTAGAGGGGGACACAGATTTCTGTGTGGTGTTAAGCAAATAGTTCCACATGAGCAGATTTTTTGATTTTGTCACAGTTCATTTTATTTGTATTATTATTTGTTTCCTGCTTTTAGGAGAAATGAGGAAAGGGAAGCTCTCACAAAACATCAAAAGTAACAAAACAGAACCATGGAAGTCAAAAAGTCAGAGTTTTCCCAGTTTTTCCACCTATTTTTTGTATCTCCTGGTTAAGGGACAGCACTACAATATTGCCCTCATGAGGAAATACCAGTGTTTTTTCTGAAGGCGCATGTCTGACAGCGTCCCATTCAGCCTGGGGACAGTGACTGTGATTGCAGGGGCGCAGGCGCAGCAGGCAGGGACGCTGCTCCCTTGGCCTGGCCCGTGTTGGCGTCAGTCGTGAGCCACGGGAATGGCGTGCAGGAGGCTGCAAGGGCGAGGGGGCAGCTCCAGAGGGTGAGAGGGGGCTGAATGTCCTGAAAAAGGATGGTAGAAGTCTACTGAATAGCTCCTTCCTTCATTGTGGACTGCTAGAATCAGTCTTGGAATCCCATGGAAGAATGAATAATAAGAGATCATATTAATTAAAGACCAAATTGTAATGCACCTCCCAAACGGGCAGTGCAAACCTAGCTCTGATGCTTCTTGGATCTGTGAGCTTTGTTTTGCAGCTAACTGGACATTTTTTTATGAAAAGTTTAAACTTCACAGGTTTTGATCCTAAAGTGGTTCTCATGCTACGGGAAACAGAGATAAGCATTTCCAGGGGCTTGAGAAATATTCCCCACGACTTGCAGAGACAGCTCTTCGCCCAGCTGCTTCTGAGGCCTGCCATTCAGGAGGCCCTGATATGGCTACCCATTCTGCTTCTAGTTTGAAGGCTGTGACACTAAACTGATGAAGGAATTTTGAAAAGCAGAATTGAATAAATTAAATTAAATTTGGCTTGGACAATGGGAATTTTTTTGTTTTGTTTTGTGGAATGATTTGGAATAGTTACTAATGATGAGGCCAACGTGATGGAACGCAATTTGAGGAATGGTATACCTTACCTAAACGGAGCATTTAAAAGAAACAAGCTACTGTAGTATTCTGCTTTCATTTTTTTATTTGATAATTTGATTTTAAATCAGAAAAATCAAGCATTCAGAGTGTAGTTTTCTGTATGTCAGGTTATGTTCACTGTATTGTCTATGTTCACTTAAATCCCTTGTTTTGTGTTGTAGCACTACAGTTTACAGCAAGCTGGAGTTTTCCGAATTAAATTTTCAGGATTGCAGAGAGAGAGAGAGGCAAATTCAGCAATCCCTACTGCGTCAACACAATGGCTACAAAAATAAGCTTTATCGATCCCCACTAAGTAGCAATATAAAATAATTTGGTTTTATAACTAATCCCTGTAGAAAAGGCTAAGATACCTTTCTAAATAAAAATCTTTCCTGAAAGAGACGGGTATAGTTCACTTCTAAAATATTTTCCTTCTGCAGTACTTTTAAAACAGCACTAACATAAAGCCCAGGGTAATTGACCACAAAGCAGCAAGCTGGTTTATGAAATACGTGCTCTCATGTAAATAGATAACCCATAGGTCCTTGCATTTTCACTTGCAAGTTCACTTGCCTTTCCTTCCAGATGACTCCTCTTGATGGTAGAAAGCAGCCTGTGCCTGGCTTCCACACTATCCTAACACCATGCCCAGTGAAAGCTGCTTCACTCTTTTCTGTTGTCACTTGCAGGAGATTTTGTGGTATAAATCAAACATTTCTGCTTCATATGTAAAACTTGGAGGGAATTAAAACAGGTCTGTCTTTCCTGGGAAGCGTAAGATGCAAACCGTTTCCTATAGCAAATACTTGACAAGTAACAGAACAGCTATGACAGTCTGGAATTAATTTGTGTTGTGGTAGAGAATCTGTCCTTGTCAGGCATTGATAAGTTTGGCCACGGTAAGGAGTTTATCTGTCCAATTTGCACTCACAGATACGAGGTCTTCAGGGAAGAAAGTGTTGCATTGTGGCTGAAGCAGCTCTGGCACAGAAGCCTTCCCGCAGCGGGAACTCATACTCGCTGTCAGAGCTGGACTACGATTCTGTTGGTTGAGAAGCTGCATAATGCGTTAAAATAAGAGCTGGGAAAGGCTGAGGGAAGTCTTGGCTATTTCTGACACAAGGGCAAAAAGAAAATTACATGTATACTTGTTTGAAATTCTGGGAAGTGCTGATACAGTAAAATGTTGTTATATACTAATAATCACCAATGCTTTGCTGCTCTTTTTTCATAGGCTATAGACTCTTGGTAATACCTGCATCGTCTTTTAAAAAAAAATTCAGTTGATATACCAAATGTATTCCTTTTTATTTTAAAATGTCTTTTGGGATACCATCCTAGGACCAAAACAGATTCTCTACTATGTAAATGAATTTCAGTCAGCTTGCTTGGATATATACAAAATGAAGATGAAATATCTCTAACCTTTCACAGGTTTTTCCAGTTGTTAGACTGGAAAAAAGCAGGCTTTTTTCATCCCTGCAGACAGTGTTATTTTCCTGAATAAACCAGGAAGCCCTCCCATATTTTTACCAAATAATTAAGCCATTAATGAATTTCAAACTGATAGCAAACGTTTCTGCACTTCTGTGTGTTTGCCCATCAAGTTCAGTCAAAACTCAGTTTATCTTTGAAAAATAATTTAGATGAAAAATTTCTAATCTGGCCTAGGTGCTGTCAAAGTAACAGATCTGTCAACATTGGAACCTTTCTTTGAAGCCCTTACTTCAAAAGGCTGTTGCTTGATTTTCCACTGATCTGTACATTTCCACAAATAACTTGAATTAGCAACAAAATCTGGAATTGTGAGAAAATAATGGTTCAGTTTGCCTTGGTAGATGAAACACTATGCACTCATGCAAAAAGGGTCCTTAGTCTCCATCTTCTTTGTGATTGTATCAACTAGCAATTCCCAGTCACATGAAGAAAGAGGGATGTCAGCAGGTCACCTGCATCAGCTAAAAGGAAACAGACCTGGAAAAGTGGGAGAATTTGTACAGAAACACTGATTTGGGAAAGCTGACTACTTTTCTATTTTTCTTTTGTTAGTTCTGTCTGTGGCCCTCAAAGGAAGGAACTGTCTGCACAACATACGTATCCAGAAATCTCAAAATCAGCAAAAGGTAAAGTTTATGATGTTTTCTTCGTGTCAACTGCTTATCTCTAAATATAGTTGTAATAGGCACAGACAAAGTTTTTCAGCTGTAGTCTCTGCAGACTTCTCAGAATGAATATTTACTGTTCCAGCTTTTCTTTCAACTTCCATGTGAACATAGAAATCTCACCAAGAGCTTGAAAAATCATGGGGAATTTCCTTAGCAGTTTTTGTTTAAGCTCTTAGTGCCACATAATTTTTGAAATTGTATTTTATAGCTGTCCTCAATCCACAGAGACACCAATTTCCTGGAAAATGGTCATCATTTTTTGTGCACAATTGATTTGATCATGAATTGAACTGCAAATCCTTAGGCTCTCCACTTCTGTTACACAGGCTGCATGCCTCTTGGATTTTGGCCTGTGTGTCTATCTCACATTACTCGTGCTTTAGCATACACACGTAACGGCTTCTATTTCAGAGACAAGGTAGAAATAAGATATAATACTTGCATGTATTTTGTGGTGGAAGAGATAGCAGGAAGGAAAGGAAATGAACTCATCTCTTTCAAAAAGCATGAGAGACAAAAGTTCCATATAGCAGTTTGTCTTTTTCAGGTGATCTTATTAAATTTTCTTGAAGCTAGAAGACAAGTTAAAAAGAAAATCCAGCCTCCTTAAACACTTTTACCACGTCAAGGAGCGTGCGAATGTGATATAGGGCAGGCACAATTAACATCAGCCCTAACAGTGGCTGTAAAATGTACATTTAAAATGAGTCATAGAAATAATGTAACGTGTAGTTTTAATATTACTGCCAAAAATACATTCTATTATAAAAAATAAGTAGACCTAATTTATTCTAATTAAAACAGTCACCTGTTTTAGAGAGGAGCATGTCAAATAGTGACAAAGCACTGCTGAATTTTGAATCATATATTACTTTTATTATCACCTGAACCCCATATTTAACCTAGTGAGTACAGCAATCAGGATATGCAATGTAAGAGGTGTTTTCTATGTCAGTTGGGCCTGAATCCCCAACACCTTCAGTCTTTTTTTCAATGCACTACAACAGGAAAATCTGGTAAATGAAAAAAATGCAGAAATAAAGGATAAGATGGTAGACAACAAGGAAAAATGAGGTAACAAAACTAGTAAGAACAGTAGTACCATAAGTGATTCAGCTAATGAAAGTGTGGTACCAAATATTGAAAAGAAAATAAATGTGATTGATGAGCAAGCGCTGCGATGCCCATTGCTTGTTAATGAAAGGAACATGGGCAAAAGTGGAGAAAAGGGGCTTCTGAGGCAGAACCTGAAGGTGGATATCTAGGATGATGAAAACATGGTGGAATAAAGATTTTAACTGTGATGTCAATATTGAAGGACATGTATAAACCAGGAGAAGGAGAAAATGATGTTCAAAAAAACACTTTATGCTTATAATGGGATGGAAGCAAGATGACAAAGCACTGCTGAAATAGACATTTCTGGCATCAAACTGCTTAGGGAAAGGATGGTAAAGTAGTTCTCATGTACAAGCTGCACTAAAATTGTTATTAAATATACAGGTTAATTATGCAGAATTAAATGGAAGCATAAAAATAGGTCTGTAACTAAGGCTGATTGAATTGGAAATCCTGCACAAGAGAACTGAGAAAGAGCCCTTGGAAGGGAGCTGCCAAATGGGAGCTGCCCTGCTCTCCTCCACCCAAGGGAGCACGTAAACAGGGATGGCTGGGAGCGGGGAGAGCCGTGGTGGGACAGAGGGAAGCAGCAAGCTGGCAGCTCAGAGGCAGGAGCAAAATATTTTAGGGGAAGAGGAAAATATTTTAGGGCCCGTTGCAAGAGCTGGCTGGGATGAGAGAGGACTGAGGAGATCACAGGCTGGCAGGCAGCACGGGAATGGTGGGGAAACTTTCAAGAATCTGAGCGGAGAATTGCATGTTGCAGAAACTTCTCAGTCTGTGCAGTGGTGGGTGTGCCTCGACCCAGCCAAGTGCCTCCCTTAGTCGTGGGTTAAGAACAACAAATTAAGAGGATTAAGGAGGATGTTTGAGGACTCTTTGGGATTTCTCTGTTATTACAGGGCTAAGTAGCTGGGGCTCTGGGTCATCACTGTTGGGGAACAGAGGAATGATTAAAAGACCTAGGGAAGAGCCCGTTGTATTAAGACTCTTGAGTTCAAAAAGGCTTTGAAAAAATGTCAGCTACTCTAAAGGATTTAAATACTGGCAGTATCCTCAAGTTACAGGTAGAAAAGCCATCTGGAGTTTATTTTAGGAACAACAGAGAAAGCCTTCAAGGCAAAGGACACTGTGAAATCATTGAAATAGAAATCAGGAGTTACGAGTTAAAGTAATGCAGAAGAACCTGACCAGGAAATTAAGCTGCATCACAGAAAGTCAGGATAAGGTGATAATTATTTCGTCATATTGAACTGGACACCAACATGGCAAAAGAACAGCAAAAAGCTTGTCAGTGATATAGCTGGGGGGGGGCGGGGAGGAGAGGAGGCTGCAGGTGTTACTCGTGGCCCCAAATTAAAAAGCCTATTTTCAGCAAGGGAGAGGTTATTGAACCTGAGAACAAAGACGGGATAGCTGATGAGGTGAAGACATGTGCAAGGTAGAAGTGAACCTGGAACAATTCACAGGAGAGGTGCAGGGAATTACTGCAGTAACTCAATCCTGTGTTAGAGCAAGCTCTGAAGAGCATTGAGCTCAGATGTGCGACTGAGTTACAGGATGTCAGCTGGGGTACCTCAGGACGCTGGGTGTGTGTCTGTAGCCTGCTCTAGTTTGAAGTAAAAGCTGTTGTCTCAAAGCACAGTGAAATCTCATTCCTCAGAGCAGAAGGATGCTGTTTCCCACTGGAGCAGTGGGAACAAAACCAAAAACAATAAGCTTGCTGCTAGATAGTTCAGTCAGCCTAGAAGGCATGTATGATACGATTGCCTAATACAACAGGGAACTCAGCTCAGCAACATCTTTGCAGGACTGTTTTTCTGTTGTAGCTGTTAATGATATTCAGTGCAGGTGTAAAATGTTACTGCTCTGACTTTATTATTCAGTGTTTTAAATGCTTTGACCTAAGTTTCTTGATCCTTGATCCTGTCCTGTCTAAAATGAAATCTCTACCCAGAAAACACCTTGAAGCAGCACTTTAGAGCTCTGTGACAACCAATGAGCCTTATCAGGTCAATGAATTAAAGCTGTAGCAGAACTTATTAGCCAGGGCCTGGCAATCAGTGATGCAGTGTAAAGTCACTTTCAGGCAACTTTCTATGCTTCCACAAGACACCTGCAGGCTATAAAATTATTCCAGTTCTCTTCTGCACACAAGGTAGGGGAGGGGAACTGCAAGAATTTCTCATACATCTCTCTCAGAACACATATGGTTAATGCAGTAGCAGCCCTTTGAAAAGTCATAAAACTGTACTGTTGTTGAAAATGGTGATTGAATATGAAAAAACAAAACCATATGTTTTGTCTTCGAACCTAAGGAAGTCAGCAACGGGTTAAATTGAATACAGGTCTCTGTGCTCTATATATAACCAGCCTGTCAAAAGATATGATTATCCTGCTGTATGTAGCGTTAGTGCAGCCTCACCTTGAGTACTGTGTGCAGTTTGGGACCCCACAATTTAAGAAGGAGGTTTAGGCTGGACATTAGGAGGCATTTCTTTACCGAGAGGATGGTCAAACACTGGAACAGGCTTCCTAGAGCGGTGGCCAATGCCCCAAGCCTGTCGGTGTTTAAGAGGCATTTGGACAATGCCCTTAATAACATACTTTAACTTTTGGCCTGAAGCATTCAGGCAGTTGGACTATATGATCAGTTTGGGTCTCTTCCAAATGAAATGTTCTGTTCTATTCTGCTAACCTATTTCTTTGAGTGTGTTCCACCTCTGTCTTCCACTTGCGGTGGGAGGAACTCCTCAAAGGTAGAGTAATTTCCTTATTTTGGACAAGCCACTGGTGTTGAGCAGGTCAGGCAGAAATGGCACTTGTAATGTAGGCCAGCCAGTAGATGAGATTTGGAGTGGGATGGCTTTTTGAATAGTATCTCCAGCATGTTTTATTATCTCAGAAAGGTGTCTACCCCTAGGTAAGCTTTGGCTTTTATTTATTCATTGATTTATTTTAGGTATTGATAATTTTTATATACTTACCTGCTAAAATTACTCTATCTCTGCTATGGACTGTACCGTACTAGCATTGGAAACTTCTGCTTAAATTCTTGTACTCAGAAGTAGGACCACAATAGGATAGTGTAGATGGCTATACTAAGAGTTTTTACTTAGGAACCAGAGGGATTACCTACAGTCCTGTTAATGCATAGCTATCTTAGTACTTCTCTTGCTTCTGAACAGAGGTTTGCCCAGCACACCTCGATCCCTACCTAAGAATTGCCTGCCTTCCCCTTTTAGGTGGATTCAGGTTTGCCCACTTCTCTCCAAAGCTCACTCAGGACAGCTGGATCTCCAAAGAAAAGTAAATACTGTAATCCTTTTTGTACTGAACAACAGCTTCATCAGAAATAAAAACTAATTAAACTTAATCACAAAGTGCTGTAAATTGGCCAATAAATGACCAACTGAGTATTATCTAGGTATTCATTTGATTATATCATGCTGTTGATGTCTCGGAAGAGTCACACCGTTACACGAGATCAAATGCTCAAGGTTAAATCAGTAGAGGTAATTCTGTTAGCATCTGAGAAGCGTCAAGAAGCAGTACTGTTTCATAGTGGTATCAAAGGTTAAGTGCCCAGGCCAGCGAGTGTCACAGGAATGTAAATCTATCCAAAGGACATTTCAAACCAGAGAGACAAGTATAGGGAAATGAAGTACTCATAGACTGTTTAATTATCCATCTGTAAAATCTCACAAGCTACTGCTGTTGATTATTGCTTTAACTCTCACCTTTACTTGCTGAGGTCCATGGGGCTGATAAGTACTTGTTGCATTGCTTCATTTGTTTCAGAAAAAAGGAAGCAAAATGGATGGGTTAGAAAAATAGAATAAAGATCCTTTAGACAACCCTTTTTCTACATACCAGAAGAGAGCTGAGAGCTAATGGGTCCTGATCCAGACCAGCAGAGTATTAGAATAGAAAAACAATATATTAAGTCTTGAATGAGAAAATGTGTTGTCTAAGTCAAATTAGAATTCTACACCGGGTCACTACATTTTAAACCTTTTAATTTACATTTGTAAGGTGATCCAGCCAGAGAGACATTTGACAGCAAAAAACCCCTTTCAGAACTGATACTTCCTGTTAGCTGCTTAATAGACTTTTTCTTTTCACCCCTGAGGAAGCTGAAATAAATAAAAGATGGGAAAAAATCAATATGCAAACAGGTGGAGAAATTTATTGGCTGAGAATGTGGGCAGAACTAATTTAGATAAGGCTAAGTTTCTGGAGTAATCCCATGTTTCAAAATAACCTCCTTTGCAAATGCTTGACCTTATGAATAATCCACAGTCGATGAAGGTGTACCAGAAAAGTTTGCTTCACTTCTGGTAGTTATTGCTTAAGTAAAAACATAGGTATTATTACTTGGATTAATCAGTTCTTCTTGGTGTGTGGTTTGGTTTTGTGTGTGGTGTGTGTTTTTTTGTTTAAATTCTCATTGGACTGTTGTAATTGCTTGATTCTCACAGGGCTTTTCTTGTCTGCCTTTTTCACTGTCTTCTGTCTCCCTTCTTTCTCTCTCAGACACCCCAGAGCACTTCATGTGTGGTTTTTACAGGCTTCTTGAAGTTAGTTGAGTTCTTCGTCCTAGAGTTTCTCAATAACAGACTCAGTGAAAGCAGCATCTTGAGGAGCAGAGCAGAGGGTAACACCAGTGCCTAGTAGCTTAGAGAACATACCTTCTACTTCCTGGCCTCACGGAGAGCTTTGAGAAGACTGGCATCTGTTTTTCCAGGTGCTTACCAGAAATCCACATAGGAAACCATTCAATCTGATCTCCTCTGGACTCCTGAGAAGCCTGAGACACAGGGACGCACTACTTCTCCTGTGCCAGTTTTTAGCCTAAACGTTCTTCCTGAAACAAGATAAGAGTTCTTTGGCCGGTGTCCCGTTTAGAGGTTATTTGTGATTAGGTAGAAGAATGCATATTTATTCCCATGGTTCAACTTTATTAAAGTTGAGTAGTGAGTGTCTTTTTGAGATAAACATTTCATTAAAAAACTTAGATGTGGTCCTTTACAAACAGTTTTTCCATTTGAAGCATATAACTTTAGGCATGGTTTTGTCTACTTCAGCCAAAGGCAGGCTTGGTAAAGCCGTCATAGTGGGACCTAAACAAGATATCCGCTAGAACCGTGCGCTGTTGAACTGCTTGGCCTCAGTGGGCTCTGTATGGGCTCTTAGTCTCTATATCTTTATGTCAGTCCAGCCTGTGGGGTTCCCAGCTGAAGCCCAGGCAGATCTGATTTTCTCCACTGACAAGTTGGGAATACAACAAACACAGCATTTCTCAGAGGTCCAGTCAGGGAGAGACAATAGTGGGAGTAAATACAGATATTAGTTTTGTGATGGCTCTAAAAAACCCTGTAGCTAACAGGACCAGCTGTGGACCTTTTTCCTGCCGAGTTTATTCAACAAGCTATGAATCACAAAGTCTGTCTGTGACCCTGTAGTTACACTATTTGTCTTGCCTACACCTCCAAAATAGCTAGGAGGGGACCGTTAGTTTTGATACCTTCCAGTTAACTTTGTCAGCTGCATTTCTGATCAGCCTCGGCAAGTAGTCAGTATTCTGCAGATCACTTTCTTCTAAGTTGTGTCCTTCTTACAGTTCAGAGTAGAAGAAACAACTGGGAGGAGATCCATCTTTATATACCCAGGCACTGTATTTGAATGGGCAGTTATTACTTTCTGGGTGATCTGTGCTTATTTAGTCCCGAGAAGGCTGCCAGGATGTTTTCACTACATTTTGCACCAAGATGGAGACACCAGGCAATGGGAAGTGAACAAATGTATATTCATATCTCACTTGGAAAGAGAGATGGACAGAATCCCTCATACCAGACAGTGTACAAACTCCCTGAATTGTCACGGCAAACATTTACAAACATCTGTTAAAAATATGTTCTAGCCGTGCTACTAAGCCTTTCAACTCACATGGAATAAAAAAATTGTTCTTGCGGAGCTGATGAAGGAATTTGTGTGAAGGCAAGCTGATGGTTTGGAGGTTGTCAACAGCACTCTACGGCCACTCCTTTTCCTTCTGCTTCCAGGAGAGGTCGGGGAGTTAACCTACACAGAATACATCCTAATTGCTGCTCCTTCTCATGAAGCAATTGTATCTGACAATCCACCTGTTAAAATCTTTTTAGTTTTGGATAAATAACAACAAAAAAATCAATCCTGATTCCACAGAAATCCTTACAGCTTACAAGATTCATTATAGAGTCAGAATATCAGACTTTCAGTGTCTCACCCATAAAGATACTCAGTTTTGCAAAAAAGATAAGGAGGACAAATAAGGCAAAATATTTATTTTGGTAGGACTTGCTCAGTAGACTAGGATCTCTAGGATTTTATTACATATTTGTATGAGTGGATGTGCAAGCTTTATGAAACTTTAGCATTTAAAAGTCAAATAAGTACAAATAAGTAACATTTAATTGGTTCCTTTTGCCATACCATGCTGGGCCTGCCACCACTGATCTTAAATAAATGACTAGAGTAGCAAAAGTCTTTTATTTTCTCACATCCTCTGCCTCCTTATTATAAACAGATTTCAGACAAGAATACCATCATTTTTTGTTTAGTCCTCTTATTTCCTTGGATAGTAACAGACACTGGAGACGGAGAGGGTTCTTGGAGTAAACAAGTCAGCCAGATGTGGGAGAACATGAATCTTGACTTATCAATAGTGTCGTCAAATTCTTAAGTTCTTGCTTGGGTGATATACACATTCTTTCAGACCACTGAATGGTAGTATATTATCAGAAAAGAAGAGGAGCTTGAGATCTGTTTCCTTCACACACTGGCGATAAAAAAAATCACTGCTTGCTTATGTTCTTTCACACTCCTTGAAACAAAAATTCTCTCACAGATGCTTTGTTCAGAGCTCAGCTCAACGGGAAAAGGCGTGTGTGGTGAATACGTGATTCAGCATCTTCACCGTGGTCTAGCATCTTCACATTACAGACTTGTTTACAGCCAAATGCTATGGAAAATCTTGATCAGAAGATAAGGATCTTTACCACCAAATAGTTACAAAAGTATGATTCTGTATGATTCAGTAATTTTCCCTAGTTTTAGTCTTAGGAATTTCTGTATAGTTGTCTTTTGATTCTTGTCTGTCTCTGGAGGGATGAGGGAGACTCCAGCAGGCAATGCGTTATCCTCTGAAAGCACTACTGAATGGCAAGGGTTCAATGAATTCAGTCCTCGGGTTGGATCTCTGGTTTCCCTGCTAGAGACTGGGCACCGACAGGGCGGCTGGCTGCTGATAGGGAGTACAAGGAGCACACCAGTCCACTGCTTCCTTTATAGTTGGGAATTTATAGCTCCTCTCTTCCATAGCTGTAATCTGCAAATTAATAATTTCCTAGAGCTGTGCTGTCAGTGTCAGTAATGGGAACAAAATGATTTCCTGTGGGAATGGCGAGAGCTCAGTTCAGCATTACAACACCTATCTCAAAGGTTCTGTAGCAGTAGAACATTGCCACAGGGCATCACTGAATGAGGGAGCTCAGGAAAGTTCCCACAAACCCTTTCAGGATTAGAAATCCTGTAAAGGTCATCAATCTCAATCTGGGACAGTTGTGAGGATGGCAGTTCCAGGTATTTAAGTAAATACTTCAGGTATGTTCAGAAAGGGAAAGGTTGCTGCTCGATTTGAGGGCCATTCTGTGACTGGACCCGTGAAGATGGTGAAGTCTTTCTAAAGGGACAGTAGACTGCAACGCAACTTGATTCACCATTGGGCATTGACCTGATTGACTTTTTGTCCCAGGGAATGTTTGGGATCTTGTACCAAAGTTTTAAAATATCAATCTTGCGAAAGCATCCCTGCGTATTACCCTACTAACATCAAATAAATATTTTGTGCTAGCTTAGAAAGTTGCTGTGGTGGGTATAGAGCAGTGCTGTGGAGCTTGTATACGATGGGCCACCTTTATGTTGGAGTCTAGAACACCTAAAGATCAGCAAGTTCCCCTCACCTTGACCTCTCTGGGCTTCAGTTCCCTTCATTAAATTCCACTATTATTCACTTTCCATCATGGGGTGTTGGAAAAAGAAATTCTAACATTAAAGAATGTGAATATCTGAATTTGCATAGACAGATCTATTAATCTCATTGCACTATTTGTCTGCCCTTCCATAGCTCCAATCCTGAGTCAGTGTCTTTGTATTTCTGAACTGATTGCATTCCAAAGAGGAACGCAATTCTGAAGTACCACTTAAAGATTTGCCAGAAAAGCGAGCGATACTTAAGCAGTGGGTATTACTTAAGAACGCATCTGAAACACATTCTATTTTAGATATGTTACTCTAAAGTGTTTCCTTGTCTTTTCCATCTCACCTCTGAGTTTCCTTGCTTAAGTAGACTCATGGTTTCCCCTTTGAGGACCTTAAGATAATCCTTGATTTCTTACTTCTCATTGTATTCAGCTTCCACTAAAGTATTTCCAGACTGATGCAAAAGCAGAATTTTTGCACTGTCACTTATAAAACTGGAGACATTTATTTGACTTTATATTATCTCAATCTTTTACTTCTGGGTTCCAAGGCACTAGGAAATTGTTCTTTGTTTCCTTTGCTTGAAATGATAATTACTAACTTCATAATCCCTCATTTTCAAATTCACCAATTTCCTGTTGCTAGGCTCATTTTTACCATCAGTGGCTGGCCAGTTCAATCAATTGTTCCCTGTAGGATATTATTCTGCATTTCTGTGTATTTGATAGAGAGGAAAAAACACACATGAAGTAATCTATCAGAAATCTCAGGAGGCTGAAAAAAATCCACATTTCTCTTACTTAAATTACTATTTTTTTTTTTTTTTTTAGAAATAAAAAAACCCAGAATATAGCCTCTTCTCTCCTCAAACTCAATACAATTTATTTAATGGGGAACCATATACCAAATAATTTAAATACATTGAAAATAAAAACTAGATTTGTATAAACAAGGCAGCTTGAATAACCTGAAGGGAAGTAAGCTGAAATAATCTTATCATAGACGTAATTTAAACTTTGCTTTGGTTTACTTTAGAAGATATATATTTTTAAGTTATACTATATTATGAATTTCTATGCACATCATTTAACATTAAAATAGAAAATAAATGAGCAAGGTAATGTCCTATTCAAACATTCATAACGGGTTGACACAGCATTTGTGTATGCACTTTCAGAGATACGCTGTATTTCTAAGGAGATGAAAAATAATTTATTATTAGTGCATATTCTTATAATCTAAATATTACCGCAGAGCAGTGAGTTTTGGCAGTATGTTGCTCGCGCAGTCTTGCTTGCACGCTATGCCATGGTCCAGGCTGGCAGGAAGAGAAGAATGGCCAGGAAATATTTACTTGTTCTGCATTATTGTCCGTAACCTGATGGAAAGGTAGGGTGACCACCACTTTCTCATACCTGGAATTTAAAAGTTTCAAGAAGTCACCAGGAGTCTAGAATATATTTTCTGTTGATCTCCGTGTGTTCTAAAGGAAGTATATAAACTAAATCAGAAGAAATTGGGCTCTTTACCCCATTTCTGAAATGAAAATAGCAGCCCCTATGCTGCTTTAAAGAACAGCTAAAGATAGTGATTATAGTGTATCATATTTGTGAATAGAGAAAATAAGTGCTCCTGGGTTGATGTCATATTTTTGTTTTGGTTTTTTTTGAGACCCACTAGCAAAACAACTCTCGTCTCAAGGAGAATTTCATATTTCTGAAGATGAAAAACTAAGGACTGAGAAATACCTTATTTCTTCCCTTCAGAGTCAAAAAACCTACAAGAAGAACTTGGAAAATTACAACATATTCAATATGTGATCCATTCTGTTCTCAGCCTTAAAAAGAAATGCTTAAAAATTCACTCTGAAGTTAGCTTTACATGTATCCTGTAGATACAAGCCCGGTTGACAGAGTGGGTTCAGATTTGCAGACATCTTTGTACGTGTAAGAATAAACAAACAAGAACGCTAAGAATAGATGAGAAAGTGCAAACCAGTTTGTTGGATTTTGCTGACAAACTCTCAGTAATGACATGTAATACATCGGACCTGATGCAAATTTATCACAGAGAGGTGGTTTTAAATATTTAATGTGATGGTATGGGCTAATATTTCTCATTAGGGGTTAACACAGATAGACTAGTTTACTTTGCCTGTCTTTTGATAAGTTACCTCTGAATTTTATTGCTTCAAATACTCATAAAATGAAACCTAGAAATAAGCCGTACCGCCTGGTAGCTGGAAACCTAACTAGTGATACATCCTTGTATTTTTATGTGCTATGAGCAATGCTCCTTGTGGAAATTGAAATGTCTGGGTCAATCTTTTTTAGCAGAAAATTGGAGACAGAGGCTTGGTCGCTCCTGAAAGCATATTGTCAAGGAAGGAATTTACAGCCAGACACAGAATTCCTGCCCTTTGTGTGTTTATTCACCGCAAAGTGAGGCTAGTCTGATATTGGTGCAATTCTGAGGAACTACTGCAGTTCAGAGAACTGATTCAAAGCTGGTTTTAAGGACTTTAAGTTCTTCATTAATGGAAAAATGCCATTATTAGCAGACTTAGCAGGAGAAAAGCAGTACTAACTCAAGAACGCTTTCAAGCAGCCCATTTATTTATTGCTCTTAAAAGACATCATTAAACTCCTTCATAAAGTAAGGAAATGTACCCCATCAGAAGCTTAATATTGTTCTATTACAAGACAAGTTTTAGCCATAATATTTTCACCTCCCTCTTTCTTCCTGTGATTTTCCTTCTCTGTAGCTGTGAGGATTAGTTGAAAGGGCAGAGGCTCCTCGTTCAGATCAATATGATGTAAAGTCAATGTCAGTTGAAACCCAATGAAAAATGACTCGGGCTTGAGTCAACAGAGAATTGCCGGTCCCATCTGGCAAAGACGTGTAGCTGACACTTATTCCTTAAGTGAAGGCTTAGCGGACTGTATTTGATTTTATTTGGGATGTTCCTTCTGTAATTGATAGAAAAGTGATAGGATAGAAACGAGAACATCATCTTACCCTCCTTGCTGCTCTCTAAATTTCAGCCACTTTTCTGCAGCACTTTTTTCTTTTCTCCCTGTCCCTAAGTTCAGATTTGAGCGTAGCTAAGAACCGCAGGAGGAATTCCTCTCCTGTTAGGATGAGAACTGAACCACTGAAGTATTCCAGAGTGCAGGTGAGAAACCACAGTATGGGAATTCACCTGGTACACAATACCTCAACCCTTTACTTGTAGGATCTTTGTGAGACGGTAGCCCCATATTCTTTAATTCCCCTCCTTTAGCGGGCTCATGGGCTTGACTGTTTCAGATAGCAGAAATTAAGATGCAAGAGTGGCCTGTGGCCTCAACAGAGAGAATGCTGGTGAGCTTCATGTAGTGCTGTGCATGCGGAGATGGAGAGCTAGAGGATGCTTTTGCTGGAATATCAGCTGAGCATTGCTTCAAGAGGCAAAGACTAAGTGAAGAAAAATTAAAATTAAGTCTTATACACCCCTAGGCTTTAAGATTTGTTTGAGAATCAGAAAGACTGACTCAGCTCAAAGAGCCCTAACCCTGGACAGCAATACTGGAAGGCTAAGCGAGCAAACACACACCCATAAAATGCGATGAACGTTAATGAACAAGTATTTCTGATAGTTGGGAGTCTGGTTTTATTGTCAAAATAGCTTGGTATCTTCAATACTTACTGTTCTATGTTGTGGTTTCAGTTTTCTGGAGCAGAAGTTCCAGGAAGAAAATGCCGAGATAGTAGAAGTTTCAACATATAAAGGAAAGATGAACAGGCTGGGGGGGGAGGGAGGGGGCAGGGACATAGGATTATTTAACATATGCTCACAGAACTAATATGGCACGTGAAATCCATATTTCAGTACCTGTCCTGAAGCCTCTAGTTGGCATCAAGAACAGACTAAGACCTAATTTTTTTTCTAGACAAACAGTGAAGACCAGCAGCTGTGATTCCTCTAACAGGTCATGCTGCCATAGTACTCCACTGCATTATTCATACTGGGCAGAACTCCAAATCCCTAACCCATGTTTTCCTGACACATGAAATGGTTGGTGTCAAGTAAAGAACATCTTTCAATTTTTTTAAAAAATAATCTAATATTTAGAATGGGAGGGAGGGAGAGAGAAAGACAAGTAAAGGGTGCCAGGTCTTGTGCGGTGCTTCCATTAATTTTATATCTATAACTGGCAGTATGACTAGGGATTCTTAAGTCCTTACAGAAATAAAACCAAAGCAGATAACTTTTTGCTTCCTTGTTTGCTTTGTCTGCCTTTGTGTTGTTTGGCTTCTGAAGATGTCCCTGAAGAATTAAGGGTGTCCTTGAATGTCCATTCTTGACTATTAAGCTAAAATTCCTCCGGATGGGGATATTTTCAGTACTACTGCTAGAACCAGGGTTAACAGGAAATATCTCCGGTGCTCAACATGTAGGAGATATCATTTGGTTTTGTAGTATCACATTAAAAACACCTGGGTTCCTCAGAGAGCGACACTGTCTCTTTGGCTCCCAGTATGATCCGGACAGCTCTTTGTGCCACATTTCTGTTGTTCCCTGGCTTATTGCCTTCACACACCACTCTGGCACATTCTTGATTTTCTTTTCTTCCTGATAAACCTTGCCGCTCCCCTTTTTCTGGAGGCTTTCAAAATTTAAGGCTGCACGTTGTAATCTTTATGATACCTCTACATGCATGCCCCAGCAACTGTGCTCTTGAGTTATATTTATCATTAATTTGGCCATTTGGTTCTTCCCTACTGTTCAGCTATCAAATAAAAATTCCATCTTTACTGTGCATGTCTTTGAGGTGAACACACTGAGCTGATGCAGGTATTTCAGCATTGTCATGAAATGCTTTAGTTGTCTTTTCAGAGTGGATTGATTTTATTGCCCATGACTTTTTTTCTCCTCCTCATTTTTTTTGTGAAAAATGCCAGACTGGGAGCAAGAGAGACCAAAATCTTCTAGCTCCCCACAGAGCACCACATAAAACATTGAGTAGCGGTAGTGGAAGTGTCCTCACATCAGTTCAGTATTTCTGCCCATCCTAAATCTGAAGAGATCACTTTGAAAGACAAGACACTAAACTGCCTCCTGTGCTTTCTCAGTCCTTAGTCTCTGGTGCGATTGTAAATAGAGGTGAGAATTTCTGTCGTCTGTGATTGTGTTTCGGAAACCACAGACACTCCTCCTTTAGGAAATTCCATAATTTCTCTACAGCTTTCTTTTAGTAGTAGCTCTCTTTCTCCACTCTATCTTACTGGTTTGCATGAAAACTAATTAATGGTACATTCTGTTTAATTAAAGCTTTTTTCTGATCAAAAAAATGAGACTTTTCAGTAATAGAAAGAGCTTCAGAAAGCAAAAAAATCATCAAATGTAAATATCAGCTGTCTGAACTGTTCTGCTAAAAAGTCTGAATTGTCACCAGAGAAAGTAAGAGGAACATATTCATGTTTTAGTCATGAAAATTGTTCGGTTTTTTGTGGTATCAAAACTGGACTGTGATATTTTTTCATAATACAACGCTCCCCCACCCCCTTCAGTATCCCCTGTCACTTTACTATCAAAGTACATGGTACTTCTCCAGAGTATTGTGTGTGCTTGTTGCTAACAAGAAAAAGAAACAGACACATTTCTGGGCACTCTTTCTTCCTCTCCTCTCTCTTTCTTTCCTACTGCATCTGCTTTGAATTTTTGTTATCTTCGTTTTATTCCAGGGCCTCTTGTTGCCAACGAGCCCCAGAAAAACAGGGTAAGGCTCAGTCTATGACCAATATTCTGAAGAGACGTCTATGCCGTAGTAACAGTGAGGACTAATCTTTGGTCATGTTAACTCCTTTGTGGTAGTTAAGTGTTTTTAAAATCGCAGGAAAGACAGTATAGCTTGCAACTTGGAGTAGCGGTGTAAAAGTTTAGCCATTGTTGAATTCAAGTTGTTAAATCAAGTAAATATCACAAATATCTGTTTTATCTGCTATTTCATTTGACTTAGCCGAGCCAGGTTGTCACACTTGTTCTGTGCTGTGCAGATATGCCTGAGCAGACCCTGTCTGTATAGACAGTGCTATTATCAGGGCACTGGTTTGAGGAAATTATAATACTTAACACGGCACCACTTGGGAAGCGATGCTGGTACTCTGTCCTACTGGGAAGCATGGGCTGCATCTGGCTCATGATTCAAACTTGCATTTAAAGGATTCTATCCAAAAAGTTGAACTATTCTCCATGGTTTTTGCTTCTAGACATTAAGCTATTTTTCCCACAATGAAATGTTGATCTCAAACACCAAGAGAAAACCTGACTACGTCTCAGTGTTGCTCCATTACACAGGAGCAGAAAATGTAAGCAATAGCCCTTCTAGGAAGTAGACAGCAACTGCTCAGTCATTTTTCAGAGGCTGCAATTTGCATTCTTTTTCCCATCTGGGCTGGTCCTAAAGGAGATCCCATTAAACTCTGCTGAGGCATTCTGCTCCAATCTGGTATCTCATAACTGCTTTGAGTAACTGACTTTGGAGAGGAAAAAGCAAATGGCCTTGTGCATGTGTGGACAAGGAAAGAGAAGAAATGAAACAAGATACAAGGGATTTTTCTGTGTCTATTCTGTTGGGATTATGCTTGGAAGCTTCCTCTGAATATTCTTGGAAGAACAGAAAGCTTCCGTCTCCAAATTTGAGGTTGCCTGGCACTTTGCACAAGCACTGTACTTTATTTTAAAGAGGAAAGACTCCATAATTTATAATTTGGAATGGACAGTATATTAACTGAATTAATTAACTTAACATACAATTTTGAAGAAATATAGAATGTGGTAGTGAAGGTACTTCAATTTATCATTTGATATGGGTCTGGGCAGTTGAGGCTTTCCTGGTCTCTTAGCCTTCCTTCTATCTGCAGCTTTGCTAGTTCTCTTCTGGATGATAATTTTTCTTTTTGAACTGGTCTGCGTAGACTGCTTGTGAATTGAACTGTTTACCAGCCTAAGAACAGGTCCTCTAACATCTGCAATTGTAGCTGCAGGACAAATCAGCTCTTACTGGAGGCTGGAGGAGCAGGGACCACCACGCTGAGTGTAAGCATGAAATGCAAGAACATCTGTAAAAAACAATTGTCTTTGTGAGCAACTTCCCGAATTCCCATTTCTGGTTTTAAAGCTCTCTGTGTCACGTTAAGAGCTTTTCTCCTTCATCAGTTCATCGCCATGAGAATAAATGAGCTGTCACACACCGAGTACTCTGGGCTAAATCTTGCCCTCAGATGTCTGAAATTTCATTTGCGTCAGTGGAAATTTCGTACACGTGCACATCCATGCATATTTGTGCCTATGAGGTGGCATTTGCTTAACATTATGGATTCAGTAGAGGGAGGATGGGAGGAGCTTTAATTTTTAAGGGAAAGTCACTAGTTACTCTTCTGCAAACTGGATATAATTCCTACTTCTTACTTTTTAAGTCACCCCATGAATTCATGAAAAAAAACCACAATCAGTTTTATGGAACTCTGTATAAATGGATGGTCTTTACAGCGGTAAATTAGATCAGATTTATCTTGTATTGCGTACGCTTTTTAAAAACCGTATGATGTTGTAGCTTTTATATACACAATGGGTAACTTGCAGCAAGACGTATTAAGTGCAGTAGCTAAGCATGGGAGGCGGCTGGGTGCTTAGAGGAGGATCTTATTGAAGCCAGCGCAAATGTTTTCACTGACTTCATTAGACATGAGTTTTCTAGGAGCCATCTAAGACACACCCCCCCCCCCCCGTTTTTTTTTCAGTTAAAATGATTGACATAGAAATAAACAACTCTTGCTATTTCACTATCATATTTTATGCTTCCTTGTTAACACTGAAAATGAAAGTATCTATACCTACTTTCTAGAGTTATTTTTTGAGTGAATGTGGAATTCTTCACAAGCATTAACACTATAAAAACTTATTGTCTTTACAGCAAAGTAAAACCCCACTATCTAGACTACAAGTTTAGAGTAAAAATCCACTCTTATGGCACTGTAAAAAAAAAAAAATCAACTTTTCTATGGCTAACAGAGTTCCTGATATGAAAGTATTGTGTTTGAGAAATAATACAGATCATGAAAAAATTACTGATAAACTGTTCTTAATAAATGTATTTGAAATGGAAGAATGTTCATAACAATAAAATATTTGTATAAGTGTACATAAAATATTGCTTGACATGTGTAACTGGGACTGTAGGAAAATGTTTTTTCTCCTTAATACAAATTAAATAGAACATGAAAAACATTTGAAGCTAGAAATGCAAAGCATAAATCTGCCTGCAATAGAATTTTCCATTATTATTTTTAGTATCGTTAGTTAATATGGCTTGATGGTAAAGATGTTTTTTTCAGTAAATCAGTTTTAGCAGAAGTAGCACTCAGTGAAAGATAAAGGGGACTGTGGGAGATTTTGGTGACAGAGCTGTGGTGACAATGCTCTAATAAGATGTTTTCATTGGTACTGCAATTCTTCCTCCCCCTTGCAGCCTAGAGCATGGTGGTTTTGCCTCTTTGCTTGGAAATGAAAACAAAGCTAAACATGATGGATCAAAACTGGGAGAGGATATTTCGATTTACTTTTGTTTGTTTGTTTGTTTGGCTGCAAATGTCATCTGTTCCACTCTGAGAAAGCTCACTCCCCTGCAACGGACCCTGGCAGCAGACTTGTCACAAGGACGTTGCATGTGCTAAACCAACACTAAGATGATCTATAGTACAAAGGTCAAAGCAAACTTTACAGGGTGACTAGGACGGATGACAAGTGCAGCTATTTTAGAAACTTTTAGAGTGACCCAAAGCCTGCTGACTAAAATCAGTGGGAGCCAAGACTGGGACATCAAAGAAAAGTGAAAGAAAAGTTTGTTTCTAAAGCGATTCTCTCGCACATCATGCTATTCCTTTTATTTTTCTCTCTCCTTTGTTCTTTTAATGATAAGACTTTGTTTTTTTGATAAGTTCTTCTGCTCTTATTCCTTAGTTCTCCTCTTAAAAGTCAACAGTTTGAGAACTTATTTGCTTCCATGCCATTGGATAGGAAGAAAAAAGTATTTGGTGACCCTATACTTTGAGATAAAATACGTTAGTATTATTACCATTTTAAACCTAAAAACTTAAAATAAGCTGTGTGCAGAAAACTGTAAAAGGAAAATATTAGCAAATCCTCCTGAATAACAAGCATGTTTCCCAAAATGCATTTTTCAAGAAAAAGGCTAAATTAATCCAATAAATTAATTGACACTTTAGTTACAGCGATAGATTGGGATAAACTACCAAGGAAAATTAATTAAGAAACAAACAGCCCAATATTTATGCAACTGTCTTTAGTACTAAAAACAAAAGGACAAAACCACAGAAAGTGTGTGATGAATAATAGAGTTATTTCTAAATGGAATTAGTTGTCATTTTAAGTTCTCTATGTCGCATCAAGATAGCTGTTTAAGATGTGAAGTGACAGGGAAGACTGGGAGGCCAGTCTCTCCCAGCGAGTGCCTGTCTGCATCTTACGCGCTTGGTAGAGGTAGGAGCCATTTCATCTGGGAAACCCTTGCACAAACGACCCTGGACTTTCGAGAGCTGGATTTCTTGAATCTATGATTTTGAAATTTTGGAGAAAATAGAGGTCAGAGAGGATAAGACATCCAAACCTGGAAGCTCAAAATGAAAAACAATGTGTCTGAAATTAGTGAAAAGAAGAATTTTCCACCTCCCTTGGCCAATATTCCAGGTATATATACTTGAAGAGCTTGGCAGTATTTTGGGTATCCATTAGCACGCTTCCTTTTTGAATTATTATCACTAAAAGCGTTCAGACTAAGTGACCTTTTAAAATCAAGGAATATATTCAGCTTACGACTACAGAAGCTGACACCCGGACCGCAGTGTGAGAGGTTCAGTCAACGGCAGCATAGAGGTTAGCCTGTCACTCGATGGTGGGCGCTCTGACAGTGGCCGTGGAAACACCCATCTATAGTCTTTAAAAAGTGCATTGTAGCTGAGCTGTGGAAGACAGCACGGGATGGCTAAATGCACTTGTTTCTCCATACAGAGATGCAAGTAGCTCTTTCCCTGTCTCCTTTGTCACTTTCTGCTCTTTCACTTAACAGATGAGGAAGGAGAAGAGAGAGGAGCTCTGAATTATACATTGCTGGCCTGGAGACTGTCAGGTTTGCACACTGAACCCAATGTATCTAGACGGTGGCCATACAACATCCTTTATCAGTATGGCTCTTAGCTTCAGGGCAGAAACGTCATTGTTTCTACTGTGCAGGACACTGAGTCACAGGAGCCAGGCATACAATATTGCTGGGAATTAACGGTAACCTATTGTAATGTAGCTGTTGATAGTAGCCCTAGAATAGATGCTTATTCAGAGGAGAATCTATGGGGCGTTCTTTCTACTTGCAGAGAGAGAGACATGCAGATGTATGAATTTTTTCCATCGTTATTTGCCCTATCAGTCTGTATTTTCTGAACCAACACTTACTTTTCAAGATCTTTTCTATTCCTTTGGCCATACTTTTTAATAACTTGGTTCTCTGATATTCAAGTAATTGTTCAATACCTTATGATTCACTTGAGTGGTACCCAAAGATATTTCTATGCTCATTTCCAAAGTGCTTGGAAAAGTATCAAGTAATTCCCATTACATGACCTACCCTATTTTGCATCAGGAGAACAGGCATTGAGTAACTGTTTGTAAAAGTTAAGAGGTCTCAAACTGGAGAAATGAGTTTCAGATTTCAGAGTTGAGATTTGCCTCCTTTCTCAGAGCTTTCTGACATCCACAGGTATTCTTTTGGAGTCTGCAATATTTCAGGAGCTGGAACATCTTTCCCATTCATTTTATGGCTCTGCCTCTGCAGTGAGGACAGGGTATCTGGGACTGCACACGTGCACAGGAGGTATGCCCCACTCAGTACATAGCCAGGTTTTAGCTGTAGTTGTAGTTTTTCATCCGTACGCAAAAGGCTAAGGTAACTTTCCTAAAGAACTTGCAACACGTTTGAATGACATGTCACTTCTATTTTTCTTCCATGTATTCAGGAACTCTGAATTGTCATAGTTTGTTCTAACATCAGCAACCTTTCAAATTCTTTCCTATGTGGCCTAAGTTTTAACACCTTAATCACTCTTGTCTTTAAAGGTATCTTAAGGAAAAAACACATTTTCATTTTATTTGCTCTTTTTTTTATATATGTCAAAAGTGTTCAATGGCTTGGGCTTGTGTTTATTTTTTTTCAAGGAAAGAAGCATTTTAGCTTTCCTTCTTTTCTCTTATAGAAATATCAGCAATGTCAAGTGAGATCTTCCCTTTCTATGCTGATGTAGGTCCCTCATGATAAAAGCAAGATATGACTCATACATATGTTACCGCAGAAACATCTCCCCTACACAAATAGGCTGAGGTAAAAGCACTCACTGGAAGCTGCTTATATATTTATATGCTCCAGTGTGTAGCCTGATTGAAAAACTGGCCAGGGGAAGGAGGCAGAGACATGGAGATTTTTGACAGACTTATCTCCAAAGTGTTCATCAGACATTTTAGCAGATATATTTGAACAAAGCTAAAGCTGTCTTCTAAAGGTAAATGTTAAGAGACTAACAATAGTATTCCTACTCTATATCTCTTGCTACAGTGGTTTCTTAGAACTGTTGCTGTATCATATATGAAAAGAAAGGCATAGTACTAGATGGGTGAACTGTCATTGCTACTTAAGCATATTTGGATGAAAGGGCATTACAAAAGAGACTCAGACTTCCTCTGGGAAGTAACACCTAAATAAGAACATTTGGAGTATAGGGCTGGATTTGTTTAATGGAGTTTGGTTCTCTTCCTCGTGTTGCAGCTGTGCACCACGAGTGCCACCAGCATCAAGCTAAGCAAGCGGGATGCTAAAGGCTATGAGAGAGGCAGAAGGGGTGAGGGACTTAAACCTGTCCTGATGGCTATGGGGTACCTACACTGAAATGGGGTGCAAAGGGAAGCCCTTCTCGCTCCTCTGTGTTTACCCGGTGTGAAAAGAGAGCAAAATAAGGTGGTGAACAATTTTTGCCTGCAGTTCTTAACGTTGGTGCAAGTCAGAACCTGGTATTACACACAGATAACCACACTGAAACCCTTAGCGCCGATTGCTTTTCTTGCTGAGTGCCGGGTAGCAGGGTCAACAGAGAGGCTGTATACCTAGTCCCACACTCATTGAGATTGATAGAAACTTAGTGTAATTTTCACGTGGACAGATTTGCGCTGGCTATGTGTGTAGAAGGAGTGTCATTTGGAACAGGCTGTTGGGTATGACAGACGTGTTGCACTTAGATAAACAGGCAAGATGAAGGCATTGAATGAAGCGCTCTTTTGTCAGGCTCCTAGGCCACATCTATATTAGTAAATTATACGTGCACGGAAGCACCCTCTAGCTCTGAGCCCAGCTGTGTGGAATGACCAGTCCTCCCTATTAAACTCAGCCTCCTAACCGCGGCGGGTGCATGCGTACTGCCACTGGGAATGGTTTCCAGCTCATAGGAGTTCAGAAATTGTGCCTGGAAATTGTTCTGGGAGATTTCCTTAATTTGGCCCTGATCAGAAATCAGTGCAATGCTTTGACAGTAAGGACAATCAAGTTCCAGTGCCTGGGAATCAGTTTAAACATAATTTTTGTTTTTGAGTGTTTTCACAACGAAGTGCGGTGGCAGGAATAACACAAAAGAAGAAGAAACCCTAAAGAGAAGTGTGGGATTGTCCTACCACAGTCAAAAACTTCCAGAAATGCTGAAGACATCTTTTGATACTCACTCAGTGGAGTGAATCTACACATGTGATGTGGCATAGCATAAAAGGTAGCAGAGCTAGCTGTCCTCAGAGACAGGCTAGTTTTACTATTCATTCAGATCTACTGCAGAAGGCTTTAATCTGCAGTGTATCTGCATGCAACAGGTGCTAGGAAGGAGAGCGACAGTCAGGAGATAAACTTCTTTCTGACAGAATAGCTAAAGCACATTTTCTGTTTCCAGCTGGAGGAGGCTGTATTACAGTAATTTCTGGAGCATTGCTCATTATGTAAAAATGAAATATTTATGTAGTATGGCTTTAAAATAAAGTTTGCAAAAGGAAGGAAAAAGAACAGGATCACTAGTGACTTGTTAAGACTGGAGAGAAAATCTAGGCTGAAGAGCAATTTTAAGAAGTTAGCCTGAGTCCCTGGTATTTGACTACATCAGAACTGAGGCCTGGAGTAAAACAGTCCTCTCAGATGGCACTGAAACGCCCAGGCTTAATATCTGATGACCCAATTTGAGGCCTTCCCACACAGCAAATGCAGTGGATTATGGTGGCTGAGTGCCAGAATATGGCACAGCCGGAGCAGTTGACTTAACACCAGATGATGACAGTGGAAACGATGTATTAGGAGGACAAAGATCAGGGGAAGGTTGGTCTTTCAGAGTGAAAGTCAGCTGGAGCCAGTTGTTAGAGCATCAGGCAGAAGCTCCGGTTGCTCCATACTGCTGTGTTAATTTTGACAGTGAACGAGGCAGCCCTCGGTCAGACTCTTTGGCTTAGAGCTTTTTCTGAATAGCAAAGGCTGGGTCCACCATGGAGAGCTAAAATGCAACTTATGCTTGCTTTCAGCATTACCAGCATGGTTGTGTTTTTCACTGCTGCTCTATGCCAAGCACTAAACCACGGCGGCTATCCTCCAGCGTGCCACATTAAAGGAGTAAGTCTAGCCAGTGGTTCCCAATCTTTATTGCCCTCACGTGATGGGGACCACTTCTGCAGTCAAAGGGTAACGGCGAAGGTTTGCCACAGTGAGGGCTGTGCGAGGACAGAGGATGTTTGTGGAGTCACGAGAGACACGCTGGCTTGCGTGCCAGGGCATGAGTGGGCCAGGTACGGGGCTTTAGCTCAGGAGTATTTCTTCTAGTGAAGCTCTTACACTGATCGCAGTACAGTGCCGCTCCAGGATCCACACCACATACGTATGATAGAAGATCCCCCCCTGAACAGCTGCATCTGGCACACAGGGTCTCACAGCGAGAGAGGTAGCAATGATGTGATGTGACTGTGCCCAAACGAAGGAGCTGGAGAGAGCTGGAAAGGGAGAGATTCAAGGTTCGGGAGCACTGCGGTAGCTAGGCAACTCTGTGCAGCCGTTTCAGACTGCTGACAAGAGGGAACCACGAGAGCTCAAAAAGTTGACTAATGCCAATTTGACAAGTAGCACATTCATTTTTGACAGACCATTTTGGTGTTTTTCCTCCTTCTGAGCCTCTTGCTCTTTTACTAGCCTAAAATATCTCGGTGCTGGTTTTACTTATCCCTGCAGCAAGCAAGGGACCAGGAAATTAATGCTGACTTCCAGAACAGTGATTCAGCATCAGGAGCATCCCTACCAAACCCTGTCCACAGGTAGATGGTTAGCCCCAACTTTGGACTCGCTACATACCATTTTACAGTGATTAGAAATGTATCAGAAAATAAAATCCTCCAGGCTACTCATGCTAAAAACAGCTAAACAGTAATCATGTCATTTTTCTCTAAGCTCATATCTAATGTGAATAGAGTATAAGTGATTATTGTACAAGGGGAAAAACATCTGTTGTGAATATGATATAGGAAAGATAAGTAGTTGTACTGTCTATTTGAGAATGTTTCTAAGACCAGTAAGTGTACTATATGTATTCAAGCTTGAAATGTGTTGCTATGGTAGACACATTAATTACTAAAATAGCAGCACATGAGTGAAAAAAGGCTCAATTTTTTTTCTGATTTTGTGGGGGGAAGTGGTGGGGCAGAGGGGGAGTCTGTCTTTTTAAAGTAAATATGTACCTGAGTGCTTTTTGCTGGCACAAACGCATTTCCAGTTCTCTGGGCTATTTACAGCTCCCTCCTCTTTACCTGCGTGCTGAAATGGGGAGTGGGAAGCAGAAAAGCAGGGACAACATTTTCATACATGCCCATACCCTAATCTGTCTGTTCCCTTTGTTTACCCCCCTCCTGGTCACTAGGGTGTCTCATGTACAGCAATGAGCAGAACATCACCTTTCCAAGAAAGTGCCCGTTCTCGCATTCGACAGCAAACAGGGCTGCTGTCACTCACCTCTGCTGTATCTGGATGTTGAAGAGAGTTTTGAGAAAATTTGTGAACCTCGTGGTAACCATCTTTGAAAAAGAAATCTGCCACCTATCTGTATAAGCAGATAAGTTACCTGACTCCAGAGACTTTGCAAACTATTACTCCTTGTTTAATATACTGCTTTTTAAAGAAACTAGTGGGAAAAAGTAATCTGTCAACATCTAGTTCCCTGGAAACTTCATGGTCAGGTCAGGTTTTTAGAGAAAATCGCTGTAACAGAAAACTATTAGGCACTTAAATGGTTGTTAGAAATAACTCGGACCCCCTCCGCAGAGCTCATAAGCCTTTGTACAGATGTTCTGAACTGAGGACTTGGTGCCAGAGGTACAATTTTCCCCAAATTAAAATTGGTGTCAGACCTCATCTTGAATGCCCATATTAGAAGAAAAGGTCAGTAAGATCTAGCTCGTCCCTTCCTTCAGAGTTAAAAGGGAGTCTGAGCTGGACAGTAGAAACCTCTTTGGGGAAGCAGCAGAGCATTTCCTCAGTTGTTCACCTTTCCATCACATGCAGTTTAATGTCTTGTTTTGAATGAAGCCAAGATGTAAAAAGTCCCAAATGCCGCACAAAATGCTGGTTTTATGTAATTCTGAGATCAGCCAAAGGAAAAAAATGCTCGTAGAAAAGCCATGAGGAAAGTGCATTTTTAGTCACAGAATTCAAGCACTGATCTAGAACAATATTTCAGAAACTGGAAATTCATTAAAAATCTCTGTATAGAAAGATATTTCTTACATGTAAAAACATACATATATATACATACACACACAGAGTATCTGATGCTGAGTATGGTGGTGGTGCCCAGCTTTTATGGATGCAGAGATGGTCTCCAAAATGTGAAATGAACATTCAATGAAATAAATTTTGGAAAGGCAGAAAGAATGGCCACCCTTCTGCTCTGGCTTTGAAACTTAACGATGACTGTATAATTGTCAATGAATAATTTGCATTTTTATATTTTTTTCATTGCTGGATTCATATGCAGATACAAGATGGCCTACAATGTGAGTTGCTTTTGCTGCTTCATTCCTTTCCTTCTGCCAAAAGCCGACTTCCTAACAAGGCTGTTACCCAGCATGGGAAAGCCTCAGCATGTTTCCTGGAATCCTGGACACTCGCTCCTCCTCTTTATCAATCATAATAAACCACCCAATCCACCTGTGACCAAAATTCTTCTAATAATCAATGCAAATATCCTTAACATTTGAAAAATGGAAATTAATGTGTAAAATAAATTGAGGAAAAACAATCAAAGTTTTTTATGGAATCGGGTACCAGAATTAATCAAATACTGAAACAGAGTATAAAAGAAAACAGAGAAAAGAAGAAAGAGAAGAGAAAGTAAATTTATTCTGTCAATTTTTCTTGAAGATTAGGTTGTCATTTCAGCATATGATATAATCCGATCCTCTTTAGCCACATCAGAGGCATTTTGGCATGAATTAGAGGTCTAGTAAAGATTGTATAATGCTCGGTATCTCTTCAATGATTATTCCTCTTCTAAATACTACTGTGTTTCTTGCAAACCTTCCTTCCATCCAGGTGGCTTGTGAATACAATACAATATTTTTATTAAAGGAAAGAGCTGCTAGCAGAACTCTGAAGAGACCTTATTCATACACAGTGCAAGAGAAGGAACAGAAAGTCAATTAGCTAGCTGTAAAATTCTCAGGAAAAGCAATTTTAGGGGGATAAATCCAGAATTGAAAGACTGGAGAGGAAGTGCACTGGCACTGGGTGATTAAATTTATTGTGTAGCCCAGAGACCTGGCAGTTATGTTCCATGAACATGCCCCATCATCTCACTAATCGACTCAGCACTAATAACTGCAGCTCTAACAGCACTGTTAATTAGGGGCTGGACAAACTAGATTGAAGGAGCTGGGCCATACCCCAAACAGTCTTGGTGCAACACCCTTTTGGTCAAAGTTTCTGATAGCTTCTCGGCAAGGAGATAGCACAGCTGAGTATTTCAGTAATTGGTTATGGGCACTGTGTTACCCTTAATGCTTCATTTGAAGTGCAGCTTCACTGGTACAAAACCAGCTGTGATGGCTGTTTAGCTGGTGAAAGAGTGTTGATATTTCAAACTCTGGAGAAGGAATAAATACCTGGTCCTTATTTCTTTTTTTCCCTTCTGAAAGATAATGCTGTATTGTTTCTCCCACTAAAGGAGGTGAGGATATTAGACACATGCAGATGAAAAATGGCCTTTCTTAATTTGCTGTAATAGATTACACTTTTTTTTCCCTTCTGTTTTTCTTTGGGGAAAGGCATCCGACGCTTGCATTTTCACTTACTCTGCTCTTGACCTCGGTCATATTTATGCAGTGATTGGTTATTTTGTTTGCTTTAAGATGCATTTCTTTTTCCCTGTCTGGTGTCTTGATGTATTTTTCTAAACAAGTGGCTGTCTGAATGAGCTAATATTGAGAGTCACAGATGGACAGGCTGCACTTTAGACTTGGCAGACAGGGACCTGAGACAGGAAGATAAATCTCTTTCAGACTGCTGGGTTACTGGGGAGAGTTGATTAGGGGGTCTCTGAAGTAAACACACACTGCTACGTATCTGAGGTACTAAGAGATCAAACGATACTTTTAGCTAAATTGAGAGTTGTACTCGGCTGCCTGACTCACTCCTGCGGACGAGTGGGCTGTGTGTGATGGCACAGCGAGTAGGTCGGCCCAAGGGAGCAAAGCTGCTACGGTCCCATCGCTGGAAAAGCAAGCCCCAGACAGTGTCTGAAAGCAGCAGGGAAGAGAGTTAGGGACTTAAGGACTTGGGAGACTTAGGCATCCTGTTTTCAAACACACTCTGTCGATTTCTGCCTATCCACGTTTATGTTTTCTTCCATCTTGTTTAGGAGGAAAAGATACTATAAACAGACAGAATGGCATTTAAATGTCACCACTTGCTGTCCTTTTGACTTCAAAGGATTAGTTATACCAATGCTAGCGGTGGGAGTCCTTTGCGTTTCCTTTGCTCCCCAGTGGCAACGGCAGCAGCCCGGTGAGGATTGTGGCTCGGGGTGAGATACGTCTGTTCTGCAGACACATTGACACATCTGTGGCCGTGGTCCTTGGTGAAACTAACCTCACAGGAGAGCGTGCAGATAGGAAGGAGACCAACATGCTTTGTTACAAGTCAGGGCAGCTCCAAAGGCTGCTTCTGTCGAGCAGAGAGCAGTCCTGCAAGGAGTGAAGAAACCTTCAGAGTCTGGTTGTTTTAATTCTGCTTCCTGCCAAAGCCCAGTGGTAGGGCTTAGGAAATGTTATTTTACCAAAGCTGAGGATTTGGTACATATTACTGAATAGGCAAGAACTGACATAGGAAAAAAAACTTTAAGAACTTTACCACCAGGCTTTGCAGAAGTGAGCCAATGTGCAAAACATTGTATCTTTCAGAGCATACGAGGTTATGTCTCTGTTCTGTTAATAGTGTTTTATATGTCTCTTATAAATGGCCACTTTCAGGATTGTCATTTATGTTCCTTGGTACCTGTTGTAATCAAGCAATTTTGTAACTTTCTTTTAGATGGATAGAAAAGTGGGAATCAATTGTACAGATATTTAGTTTGCTTTTTCTTTACCATGAATAAGTCATGGCAATATGGGTGGATATGGTGGGAATGCTTTTCAGAGCTGTGTCTCTCCTACAGCATTGTTACGGAATGAGGGAAGTCAAAAAATACCTATTTAGTACGTGCATTATCGTGTTAATCCTAGCCTGTTTCCCATAAGACATCCATGATGGTCTCTTGTGACATTTTAATTTGAAAAAATGTGAACCAGGAAGAATTTTTCTGACCTTTTAAAATATAATTTGCATAGTCTGAAATCTTCTACTGGGACCTTATTTCATGGACTGAACTGGGCAAGTCTGTTTCCCTCCCTCCATGTTCGGCTTCAATTTCCATTCCTTAATGCTCTCTGCTTCCCGCAATAGCTGCAGCATCCATGGCTGTTCACAGGGACAGGACCTTTCATTCTTTTTCCCGCCTGCAGCAGTACTGACAGGCAGATGGCAGTAAAAAAGAGGCACCTTGGATTTCCTAAGCGGTGTCAAATCCTGAGGCACTAAGAAGGTCACAGAAAAACAGAGAAAAGCGTAACCCGGTAAAGTGGCCAGTCCTATTTCTGAGTCTGTGCAGGGGGTATCATCACTTTGTTCGCGTTCCACGATAAAAGGCAGGGGTGTTAGGGCTTTCTTGAGATTTTCCCCTCCCATGTAATGAAACCCTTAAATTAATAAAAAGGAAGAATAAATAGAAATGGAACTGAAAGAAAGAGATAGAGCGATACATAAGGTTAAAATATGTTCTTCATTTTGTTGCCGCTTTGGAGTTTGGTCAGAGCTTGTCTCAGACCTTGGCCTGAGCACCAGCGCTGCCTGGGGAGTTTGGGCAGGGGAAGATGGCTATAAAACAGAGACACCTGAGGCAGAGCCCATGCAGTTGTCTGCCTCTTGTCCCTTGTTGGATGGGCCTCCTGGGCAGGCCGAGATCCAAATAACGTATTTGCTAAGTAGCACTTGTTGTTTCTAAAACACAGAACATAACGAGTCCTGCCAGGGATCTGTACGTACGATCGAGGAGAAATTTCTTTATTATTATTAGTCAAGTGTTACTTCAGCATCAGCTAGATGTGTACAGATAGGTCAAAATTTTTGATGTCTTAAAAGCTGTTTTATTTTTTCAGGGTAAATGTTAGTAAAGACTCTCATGTCTGTCAAACATAAAAAAGAGAGAACAGTACACATTGATTTATTAATGTCTATTCACTGAAAAAAACTGCTTTTGTGAATACCGATTTTCTCAGCCTTGTGCTGGTTGTTAGCGTGTCACGAGTTCTTACGAGTCCTGCCGAAAATACCGATGTTGTCGTCGTGCCCGATGGCAGGTGTGGAGCCCTGTGACGCCCGCAGACCTGCGCCAGCTCTGCTGCAGGACCAAACATTTCCTTTGTGGCTCAGGCCTCCTCACTCGTGCCTCTGGAGGAGGACCAAAAAGAAAAAAAGTGGGGAGGAAGAGCAATACAAAGATACGTTTTTCTCTCGAATACTCTATTTTTTTTAATGGGAAAAAGCAACAAAACTGGGATTTTTTTTTTTTATTCAAAACTTAATTTGGTTTTGGGAAAAAAAAAAAAAAATCTATTCTTTCTATAGAACTTCCAGGGAAATAATGATGATTCAAATTCTCTTTGCTCCCTATGTGTGGACTTAAATTTGTCATTTTAATATAGGTCAGTTTTTAAGTTGCTGGAATCTTCAAACCTAACATTTTTGGTTTCTGCTCTTTATAGGTTCACAGCAGTAAGCTCTGTTATTTATTCTTGGAAAATTGCATTGGCAAAAATAGAGGGTGAAGGTTTTTTAAAGCCGCTACTGACCTCCCACATGTGCACGTTGGTGTATCAGCCTGGCTATAAAGCGAGGACAGTTACCTAAAAATGTCAGACTACTGTAAAAAAAGAAGAAAGTTTATTTTCAATGTGTACTTATGCCATCCTTCTTAAAAAAGCAGTATCTTTGCATTTTAATAATAATAGGCTTTTCATTCTCGATAATACAAACATTTAATGTTCTATCAAGCTTTAACTAT
This sequence comes from Phoenicopterus ruber ruber, assembly GCA_009819775.1. NCBI lineage: Eukaryota > Metazoa > Chordata > Aves > Phoenicopteriformes > Phoenicopteridae > Phoenicopterus > Phoenicopterus ruber. The sequence goes on from CM020221.1 coordinate 9,059,811, forward strand.
AGCTCCCTTTTTAATTGCATAAACTACATAACATGCATAGTATAAGGGGAACCAACTTTTTTTTCCTGTGAGGAATGACTCTCATATATTCAGAGACACACTTGAAAATGTTTTCAGGTATATTTTTCAGGGAAAAATGAATTTCACAGGATATAAATTTCCTTGATTTCTACTCAGAATTTGGCTAAGCAGTTAGAGGGAGGGGAAGGCGTGTAGCGAAAACGCTGCAGTTTGCACTGAACCTTAAATCAGACATAAAGTATTTGCGCAGTAGTACATTGGCTTGCACAGACCTGAGACCCTATTTATAATTTCAGTTTTTTTAGGATGGTCTTAATGCCAGATTGCACCATACTTAGAAGGAGGAAATAAATTTCTACCAGGCAGCCTCTGGATAGGCAGCGAGAGCAAAAGAGTTTCCCGCTCACATAAGTGAGGGCTGGGTCCCGGATCGGGGCTGGAAGGAAGGCTGCGCAGTGTTCTCTCTCTGACAGTGGTAAAGCTTGAGCAGAGAGATCTTTCTAATTGCTCTTACCTGAACTTAGCGTAGCAGGGGGTTGTCGTTTATTTTCATAAGCTTTGTGAACCAGTGACATGTGCCGTGTTCGTCAGCAGAAAACAACCATAAGTCACACAAATGGTTGGTTTGTTTGCTTTTGTTGTTATTTTAGATGTTATTTATGTGATTTGTTGCATGCTATAGAAACATGCTATGTTGTTTGACCTACCAGTATATCGGGGGTAATATACTAAGAAATGTAGAAAGCTTAAAGGTGCACGTTTAGTTGCCAATGCTTTTTCTTGGAGGCAGTGACCATAGGAGGTTACAAATGCACTTCTTCAGTGTTGACAAAATACAGTCAAAGACTTGCACAAGGAACCTAACTTAAGATCTCTTCCTTTTTGCGTCTGTTCGGGATTTCCACTGATGCCAAGAAAGAGTATACCTTTCCCATATCTAAAACCAGACTGCAAAGTCTAACAAATAGTCATACTTTTTGTAATGGAAGACAAACTTCCGAAAAATCTGCTTTCTTCCCATTTTATTTCCTTCTCTATCTTTTTGTAAAATGCATGTGATTGTTCATGGAACAAATTTGCCTTTCTTCATTAGTGCTCCTGCGTGACTAGAAAAGCCATCTCTGCCAGGTGTGCCGAGCCTGCGTTGTGCGATGGTAATGAATCAGCCTAGGCTATATGTCTGGGGGATAAATGATGGGCTCCAGTTAAACATAAATAGACAGCATGCCATTCTTTTATTTTATAGTATTCTACCAAAACCCTATGTTTAAGGCAGGAAAAGGTTACAAAACTAAAATCTTCAAAAAATAGGGATGGGAAAACTTAACGTTGTTTTGCTTTCAACAAAATCCAAAAAAAATTTTCACCAGATACAGTTTTGTAAAACCCTTTCTTCGTTCATGATCTTTTTCACTTCTAAATATGAACGCTATGTAAAGCTTTCTTAGTATGGTGAAAAAACATTTACTTACTCTCCTAGGTTTCCTAAGGGACTAGTGTAAAAACAAACCCCAAACAAACCTTTATCATTTCATAAAAGCTAGATTGAATTAAAGCTTCAAAAGTTTCAAGTTCTGCTCAGAAATTCTGATTTTTATGTACGTTGCCTTTTTATCACCTTGGTAAGACTAATTATGCAAAATAACACAGTAGAAATGTGGATCCCAATTCCAGTTCTTAAACTCCTCCTTTGCAGAATGGCTCCTAGAACTTGCAAGGGTCGAGGGGAACTTTACCTGTGAGCACTTCAGTCCTTTTCTCCAACTTCAGTGTTTACTACATTTATTGCTAACAAAGGGGACAAAATGACCTTGAAATGTACATGTTTACCTTACTCTATAGTAACCTTTTAAGTGATGTGGACTTGTGCTGCTGTAACGTAACAAAGCCTTTCCCCATAAGGCAACAAACTGCTCTATACGAGCGATATAGGGAGTTGTTACTGATCCTGGAGTAACTGGAGTATTAGGTTTTTCCTGAGACACTGATGTAAGAGAATATGGAGAGATGTCAATTTCTGCAAAGCAATAGTTTAGCTCAGAATTTTAATATAGAGAACACCAAGGCAGTATCCTGTTATCTGAATTTTAATGACTGTACCTTTTTTATCCTGTCAGTTGTAGGGAGGATGTGAGAGGTTTCATGAAACATTAATAGCCCTAACTGCAGTCCTCTCCTTTTCCTTTTTTCTTTCTTTTTTGTTCTCCTGATGTGATGTAAAATATAAATTTGTGCAGTGGAACTGCTTTCTGCACAGTTGTGTAGTGCTTGCTTGATCTTGCAGCAGCGGCTGTGGTTTCTACTTGGGTCGAGAGTTTCCACGCAGGCTGCCTAGGGAGAAGGAAAGGGGTGGAGGTGGGTGGAAAGGAAGCTCTTGCCAACGACAGATCATCAACAATTTTAAATACGGGATATGTATTTCAGGGAGTTTTAAGTAAAGGGCCAGCTGGATGGTCTCCATTAGCCTCAGTCTCATCTGTAGATTCCCTCTGATTGCTGCCTTATTCAAGGATGATGAATTCACAAAAAGGCAGAAAACCACAGGGGTGTCAGGTCCTCTCCCCTCCTCAACCCTCAAGAAACAGGACTGAGAAAGGGGTAGAAAGGGACTAAATCTGAATCATTTTGAAGGCATATTGGGTGCAAGGGCACACCAAAGGATGTGGAGATTACTGTATGTGCCAGGCCCTACAAGGGGACTGCTGGGCAAAGTCCTGAATGACAATGAATTCCTCTAACAGCCAGTCTCTCAAATCTAAAAAGCGTGCAAGGATTTGTTGGCATTTGACTGAATGCTCTCACTTTATAAATTTCCAGGAGAGCTTTGTAGGAAAACACATAGTTCCAAAGTGTTGTCGTTTAACCCCAGCTGGCAACTAAGCCCCACGCAGCTGCTCGCTCACTCCCCCCCAGAGTGGAATGGGGGAGAGAATCAGAAGGGTAAAAGTGAGAAAACTCGTGGGTTGAGATAAAGACAGTTTAATAGGGAAAGCAAAAGCTGCACATGCAAGCAAAGCAAAACAAGGAATTCATTCACTGCTTCTCATGGGCAGGCAGGTGTTCAGCCATCCCCAGGAGAGCAGGGCTCCATCACATGTAACGGTTACTTGGGAAGACAAAATGCCATCATTGCGAACGTCCCCCCTTCCTCCTCCTTCCCCCAGCTTTATATGCTGAGCATGACGCCATATGGGATGGAACATCTCTTTGGTCAGTTGGGGGCAGCTGTCCCAGCTTTGCCCCCCCAGCCTCCTCGCTGGTGGGGTGGGGTGAGAGGCAGAAAAGGCCTTGACTCTGTGTAAGCCCTGCCCAGCAGTAACAAAAACATCCCTGAATTATCAACACTGTTTTCAGCACAAATCCAAAACGTAGCCCCATACCAGCTACTGTGAAGAAAATTAACTCTGCCCCAGCCAAAACCAGCACACCAAGCCAAATGAAGAAACTTTGAGGCGGATAAGCATAGTTTAACACAGGCACAGAGGCCAAGCATATTGGAAATACAGTGTGTGAGATGCTGTAAAAAAAAAGCAAATGCAAGACTCTCTGATCCAAAAGATGCATAATAATTGTTCTTTAGTAAAAATTCCTATTTATTTAGAGGAAACCTGCTACAAACTTAAATATGCATTGTGTAGCGCCATAATATAGTGACTATATTGTAGCAACAACAAATTTAAACACTGACGTGTTTATCTTCATCCAAAGACAGTACGACACCTACATTTTCAATGAGAAGACAGTAACCACACCGTTATGACATGTATATACTATCTGTGATTCACTGGAAACCCTTCTCACTGGGACTCAAATAGTTCAGTAGCAAATGTTCTGCCGTCCAAGAATGTCGCCCTGTGAAACAAACCGACAAGGCTTTGGGGAGCAAACAGACAGTGGCTGTCCGGCTCAGTGTGCTCCTCTCCCCTCATTACCTCCCCATGCCTTTGGGCAGCTCCATGAGTTGGGAATAGCCTGACCTCCCAAAGTTTCCATTTTGTTGTCTCTGGAAAATAGATTTCTTATTCCACTAGAATGGCAAAAGTATGGTGCTCTCTTCCAAGAGCTGGAGAGCAGTTGTCTTCACCCAGTCTGTTGGAATTTGTATCTGTCTGGAGGCTGTGGGTGATTTGGGGATAGGGGGATGCAGTCAGGGATACGCTATGTGAAGCTACCTTAAGTACATTTTATTTAAAGCAGGGGTTTATACGGAAAGGTGGACAGACTGCTGAAGCTTTAGCTGTTCTGTTTTGCTTTTCAATAAGTATTCTTTAAGTTTTCTGTAATTTTCTGCTCTGGGAGCTGTGATGAAGGCTGGAAATGTACCGTGGGTGTATGATGGCTGTGAGAAGGAGCTTGGGATTTTGGGTCTGCATTGGTACAGTAACAATTAGTAGCAGCACTGTTTTTTTCAGGCCTGAGTTTGGTAAGCATGGGCGCACTGAACAGCTGGAGAAACAAATGGTCTGGCAATGCTTAGGTGCGCTGTTTAGCCGTGGACGAATGAAATCTGCTGCTGTCCGTAGAGCCAAACTGATGAATGGATGTGTTAACAGGTCTGATGCATATTTAGATTTCGTCCATTAGAATGATCTATTTTGGAATAAGCTCGTAAATGAATAATCAAGTTGTTATGTTTTCTGTGCAACAGACTTGACTGCTAGTATGCTGCATAGCTTTGATAAAAGAAACTACAGAATAAATAAGGCCCAAAGAAAGTCAATGTGAAATAAAAGTTATTTTAAGCTAGCTGTGCTAATTAAGTGAGCTTACATGTTTCAGTGTGATTAAGATGAGATGCAGTGGTAGAGCTCAATATACGTGGGAGTTCATTTAGAAGTCTGTAGTTCTACCTTTTTATTTAACAAGTGCTTCTTGATTTAAATGGAAATCTCTAATTGTAAAATGATCTCTGATGCAGTATGTCACAACAAGTACACACATTCTGATACAAAAAGAAAACATTGTCTGTTTATATTATTTCCACTATTGTCTCAGGTTTTCTCAACTCTTTCCCTCTCCTCTCAGTATAAAGTTTACGGTATTTCTGCCTGAAACCAGAATAAGGCAAGCACGCCTACTATCAACGAGTCAGTGGCAGTTACAAGTGGCATTTATACAAATCTGGTACAGTAACGGTGGATGGTTGGTTTGAAGTCTGAGTTTTCTTACTAGTACAACCAGGACATTTTTTGAAGGAAAACAAATACAGAGAAGGGTGACGTTTTGTGCTAGGCTACATGAGTGCGTTTCTCTAGACTTTAGAGAGATTGTCCTTATTGCAGAACCAGGGGCACCATTAGTAGATGAAGGGTTTATATGACAGGTAGTTAATGGGTCTTTGTGGGAGGAAAGGCAGGTTGTTCTAGGGTAAAAAATAGAGGGAGAATATAAAGTGAAGGAAAGGAAGGGTAAAACAGGAAAACTCAGGAAAAAAAGGAAGAGGACAGTCCTCAGAAGCGGAGTGGGCCAGTCTGAGCGCTTCCAGCGACGCTGCCGTTTTCAGGAGGAGACTGGATTTGCATGCAGTTCACCCGCAGGAGGGAGAGGCAGCCAGTGCCTGACTCGGTCTGTCCCTTCAGTGCAGCAGGAGAAATGTTTGCCTTTGGTATTAATCTGGATGCGTTGAAAGCAACGCATGCGGGGGAAATGCCTCTGTTGCTGTAATATTCTTTGAGAAAACAGGAAGCACTTGTAATGGAAGATGGGCAATACGAGTGATAAAAAGGGTCACCGAGGTTCAGTCCTGCGGCAAATACAACCTTCATTTGTTTTCTAAGTATGAAACAGTTAGGGAAGGAGATAATGTTTTCACTGTGCCAAAGCTGATTATTCTAGAACTAACGAGAAAAACTCAAAGTTTGGGAAACAGATTAAAGGAAAGGATATAACAGCCAAAGAAAAGGATGTAGACTAAGGCAAAACTTCCTGTACCATTTATTTAATGCTATTTATTGTTTCAGCTAAGAATATACATGCAACGTCTGATCATATATAGAAAATCACAGTACACTAACAAAATGGATTTCTGATTCTATTTAGAACTTTATTAATAACTGTAAGCTTTATCACAATATACATTAATTACATGTAGAGCTACATTTGCATAACACCACAGCTGCCATTTAAAGCAAATACGCATTCAGATGTTCGGGAGAGCTCAGCATTTTGGTTAGATTTCAGAAAACGTGGCTGCTAGAAGAGTTGTTAAGTAGAGCATGAAATAAGACAATCTCTCTGCCGTGTTTGTCTGTGTAATTCATTCAGCATAGGTGATGAGGAGATACCAAATTCCAAAGTAGGTATGTTCTTATTGCCCAGTGGTCACTGGGCAGCCTTTTCTCTGTGTTTGGCAGTAAATTTATTGCGAAGGTGCCACTGAATGCGGTACATTCAGAACGTACAACAGCATTAGGGAATTTGGTGGACGAGGGGGTTTGCCAAATATCAAATCCTCAAATAGGAAAATAAGGAGCTGATAAAATGAATCTTTCCCAGTGATGGTCTTTGTCATTACTGTCAAAACCTGTGGATTATTGTCCTTCCAGAGGTGTAATATTTAAATAACAACTGTCTATGAAGGCAAAGTTAAGGTAACTGCGAAAGCCACACTGAAAGCAGCGACATTGACCTAGTAATATAATGAAGCATTTTAGTGTAAGAGGTATAATTATAACATGTTAGAAACCGGTCCAAACTTGATGGGAATCTTGTAGACTTGTGTAGCTGCATGAAGATGAAAGATACTTTTCTGGCGTACTGTCATATGTTAGTGGCGTGGACAAGCTGTCAGCCCAGCGAGCAGAGGGGACGCCTGCTGTAGCACCTCCCAGCAGGCAGAGGAGCGGGGCGGGGAGTGGGCCGAGCTGCTCCCCTGCACCCCGGGTACCAGGGGTGTTCTCCTGGCGGGGCTGTGTTGGTATCGGGGCGACGTCTGCTCCAGAGAGATGGTTTTTATAACTTCTGTTTCCCCCTCCGCACTCACAACTGACAGGTCGTCAGCTGTGAACAAAGAACTGGGTGTTTCGTTACTACAAGTGTAGGCACGGCTAAGATGTAACTTTATTGCATGCACCTTTCTTTTAGCTGTTGATGTGGAAGGAATAACTTAACTGAATTATGCCCTTTCAGTGCTGACTCGCTGGGTACTAAGCATCTCCACAAATACTTTTAAGAGGAAAAAAAAAAATCCAAGCAAATGTTCAGTGAATAAATTGGGACTGGGATATATCAGGCTGTTATGATTTATGGCATAGCTGCCTGATTACTGATGCCACTATCTTCAACTACGTAGCGACACGATCTTTTCTCATTGTATACATGCATACTGCTTTTCACCGCAGGGAGCAGTTGAATGCCTGAGGCTTTTGAACTGGTACATGGTTAAGATAGGGGCTGGTCACACAGGACAAATACACACAAAATTTGTATTTATGTTCACGTGTCATTACTATGTTAAATATGTTTTGCTTTTGCTGGAATATTCGAATTGTTGCTGGAGAAAAAGTATCATCCACTGTGTTCTCATGTGTTTAAACTGCTGGCTTTGATTAATCATGAGATGACTTTGTGTTCTGTAAATTAAGTCTTGGGGGTGTTTGGTTTTTTTTTAAATTTATTTTATTTATTTTTTATTTTAAAAACTCCTGATTTCCCATGTCCATCAATGTTTGAGTTTTCTGGAGAAGCCAAGGTTGCTGTAGGGAGATCACGGAGCATCTGAAGGTTGTTGGGGCAGAGGCAGCAGGTGTCATTTGCCTCAGGATGGACAGACAAGCCGTGCAGAGCTCCGGGTCTGCCATGCTGGTCAGCTTCATTTGCCACTGGGGCAGTAGTAGTCAGTCCTGGCTGAAACTTTCTAACAAGGGTCCCCAGGGTGTTTTAGGAATCCAGCTGACAAGGTACAAGACATGTCATGTTACTGTGGACTAGCTGTATCTTGGATCAGGATTTAGAAGTGGCCTTTGCTGCTGCAGGTTCAGACAGGAGTTCTTGTTAGCAGGGTGCTAGTGACTGTTGTGATTACCCCCATAAAGGGCTTGGGTGCAAATGGAAACCACTATGAACTCTTCCTAAGCTTATTTTAGATGCTGTGTGGTGGCACATCCTGCATCTGTTACGGCTCTTTGCAACGCCGCCTATGAAGTCTGCACATGAGAAATGGCTTGCGTCCTGGACCACTGCCATTGCTTTATGTCTCTCTGGTGGAGCTCCTACTTCTGCCTGAACCAGAGTGCTGAAATGTTGCCTTTTCAGAAATTCCTGACACGTGAGTAACTGCAAGAGTAGCAAGAAACACAGAAAAGTGTTGAATACATTGGTTACTTCCAACTCCACTGCTGAGTATGCAATGCTGTTCTCTGACATATTGCTGGCTTGCATAATACTTGTTTTTCCTTTTCTCTGAAAATGAATTATCGTGCTTACGGGTCTATGTGTAATTGCAGCCTCATTCACTGTTGCACAGAACACACTTCCCAGAGACACTGAGCTGTTAGGGTATTAGGTTTCAGACAGCTTTTGAGTATGTTTGGGGATCTATCATCTTCATGGAGCTACTGCTTTCTGTAACAAATTCTCATTAAGTAATTACCCTTAGGTGTTTTCATTGCTGGAGATCCAATTTCCAGAAAGTCAGCTGTCCATTAACTGCTAGTTGCACAGGTTTTGAGCTAAATTTTGGTCTCATATCCCTAGTTTAATTTCCATTGACACAACTGACTTCAGCTGAGTTGCTCCAGGTATAAATTAGTGCAATAGAAGGCAGAATTTGTCCCTTTTCTTCTCAACCAAAGTTGTGTGCTTTCAGTGTCTGGAAAATGATAATCTTCTCTCTTTCTACTCTGGTGGAGGATACAAGTTTATGACTTTGTCTTTTAAGCACATTTCTTTATAATTTAATAAAGATGATACGACATAGTTTGGTTGCTGTCAGCAGAAATGTTTGGAATTGTCTGCGAATAATCATGTGGTTGGATCTCATCTATGAATGATTTCTTGTAGGACAAAGTGGTTTTCACTGATTGCCTTATAATGCAGCCAAATAATTTGGTAATATATACCCCCCATAGAAACACGTGGCAGATCTGGAACATCTTGTAAAGTATATAGATATAAAATGTACATTTTTCTTGATAAACTAATGTTGTAAATTAATTTTGTTCTTAAAAAAGTTGTTACTGCTTGTCCTAAAACCAGTGTAGGCATTTTTTTTATTGTTGAGGCTGTTTATTTTCTTCAATGATTACTTTTAAGTTATCTGAAAGACTTTTCATCATATTAAACATTCATTCCTAATGACATACTTAAGCAAGCTACCATCTCATGCACTTTGGGAACAATTCAGCAATGCAACAGAAACAGTGTATGTTTTCTGCACCTATTCCAGAAGGATTATGACATGTAAATTTATACACAGCAATGCAATGTGCTCTTTTTTGGCCATATTTAAAATTGCAACAAAAACGTTAACTGTTTATTCTGAGTTCTGCCCAGAGTTATTACTTTAATCTTTCAGAAGCCACAGTGATATTTAATGTTATGGAAGAAGGCTGTTAGCCAAAATGTTGGTGGTTTGGGGATTGTTCAGCCTGGAGAAGAGAAGGCTCTGGAGAGACCTTCTAGCAGCCTTCCAGTACCTAAAGGGGGCCTGCAAGAAAGCTGGAGAGGGACTTCTGACAAGGGCATGCAGTGATAGGACAAGGGGGAATGGCTTTAAACTGAAAGAGGGGAGATTCAGATTACCTATCAGGAAGAAATTCTTCACCATGAGGGTGGTGAGGCACTGGAACAGGTTGCCCAGAGAAGCTGTGGCTGCCCCATCCCTGGAAGTGTTGAAGGCCAGGTTGGATGGGGCTTTGAGCAACCTGGTCAAGTGGAAGGTGTCCCTGGCCATGGCAGGGGGGTTGGAACTAGATGATCTTTAAGGTCCCTTCCAACACAAACCGTTCTATCATTCTATGATTCTATTCTGACTTGTCCGATGCTTACCAGAATCCCCTGAAATCTATGACAGAAATTAAATCCATCCACCCTACTTGCTGCCTCAGTGATGTAATCTCACATCCGTATATACTTGCACTGGTTTCCAGTCTGCTTTGTATTTCAACATTTTACTCTTTGTATACTCCTTCTGGAAGTGAAATACCTGTATGACCGATGCTTAAAAATACATGTAGGGATTGATGCTCTCCTCAAAGATTGCACACAGTTTTGCTCCTGTTTTATCTCTTGCCTTTCATTTTTGCTTTCCTAGCAATGCACTTTTCTCTCCAACCTTTCCACATTACTCATCCATCTCTCTCACCTCATTTCCAAGACCTTCTCCTGAGCTTGGAATTTTCCCTTGGACCAGAATGTTCTGCCCCAACTTTCCCCTCTAAGGCCCTCAGTTTCGGTATCTTTGATCTTATTTCCACTGCTGACCAATAGTTCAAATCTTTTTGTCCAGCATGCCTATCTTATATTAACCTAAAAATCTGTCTATCAGATATTAACTTCCCTTTGAGTCAGCTGGTAGAAACTGATCTAATAGGCTGGGACTGGGAAAGTACGATGCCTTGTGAGCTGGCCACGTGCATTGTATTCCTTTGTACTGATCCAAATGGAAAGCAATGAATACAGAGCTTCGGAAAGTGAGATCTGATTCAGGTCCCACATAAAACATGCTCTGGGCATATTCCATGTCAGAATGTGGAATATTCCATGCTCCACACCCTGGGCCTGTGTGACACTGTAAACAGTCAGCAGTTGTACATCTGAATTTATGCCAAAAGTAGGTTAACTGCAAGGAGAGATGAGATCAGCCTGAGTTAATCCCTGTTTCTGAAACAGTAGCTCTTACTTTCTTGAAGCAAGAATTTGCTGTGTGTAAGAAGACATAATCTCTGTGTTAAAGGTAGTACTTATGTTGAATATAAACCATAATAAGCCTTGTGAATGTATGGCAAAGTGTCAGGATGACACAAGCTTGTTCTTGCGCAAGGAATCATGAGAGCTGGCGAGGCTCAATGGGGGATAGATATTTACTCGTTGTGTGCACAAGAGCCATCTAATATTGTGCCAGGTACTCTCGTTTACTAACGCCTATCCTAGCAATGAATGGAGATGACTTTCCCTTTGTCACCAAGTAAACAAGTATGCAAATAGGCCTCCAAACAAAGCAAGCAAACTAAAAACCCCGAAGGAATCCATGTAATGATGCAGCATGGTCTATTAATGAAACCACATGGATGTCTGTGTTTGCCTAATAGTAACCCAACTTTCACAGATGTTTAGAGCAGGAAAATGTCACTGATCTGAGTTGAGATCAGTGTTTAGGTTCCCCCACTCCATGAATTTCCTCATTTCATAGAGAACTAGTAATCTTTCCATAGGAGAAGATCAGGTGATTTTAAATTCCTGTATTACTAAAGCTTTTGGGGTGCAGAAAAACAATCTGTAACCACTTCTGCGTACTACTTTATTATTTCTGTCATTTAAGCAGCTATTCTTTAGTTGAAGCAAAGTCTTACTGTTTTTCATAGTTGCATAATTAATCTGTAAGAACTTTGACATTTCAAAGAACGTGGAATTCCTTGCCTTTGCTAGTATCTGCATATTTCTCTTTAGATTTCTGGCTTGATATTTACACTTAATGAATGAACATGAACCCAGACTCTTGAGGTCTGATCAGTTTTCTTGTGATTGACTGAGCCACAGAGGATAAACTTCTAAGTGTTGTTTCCTTTACTAAAATCTAGTCTGCTCCAAGCTGCAGAGGTGAAGAATTTGCTAGATCCCTTAGAAGTTGTGAACAAGTTCAGGATTCGGGTCTCTTGGCTGTAATAGAAAGCAGGAAAATTTGCCATTCTATTATTATCTGCCATGCCTCAAAGTTGCGTCAATCATTCTGGGCTAATTTTTTTTTACGGCATATAACAGTGTGGCTTTGTGAGCAGCATAGGTGAAAGAACAATGAGCCAAAGCTGAGCATTTCCAGGCCCACGCAATAAGTGAAATCACAGTTAGGCCATTGGTTGTATATCTCACAACATGTGGTTTAGTTGAGAGGTGATTGAGAACTTGAGAGATTTAGTTTCATTGTCCTTCTTTCTTGTTTTTTTTCATGGTAGTATGAAGACATGTCCTTCTACCCTAAGGTGTGTGTACAAAAATAAGCACATTCCCTCAATCTATTGAAAGTGCAAAGAAAAATCAGTGTACCGTATTCTTTCTTTTTTTTGAAATATCCTGGTCTGCGGGTCCTTGAAGAGCAGTTGTTCAAGAACAGTGTTTGGGTACCTGGAGCCCCCTGGAAAATTGCAAGGAGCTGCCCTTTGCACCATGAATTTCAATCCCCAAGTCTTCTTTCCTATTGGGAAAGAAGATACTGCGTAAGTTAGGGCAAGGGTCCAACAAGATATTACCCAGACTACAAAAGCCTGGGCAGTAATTGTATAATGTGAGATACTGCACTGTGGTCTTCATGGTTAAACTTCGGTTCGACGTGTAGCTGAAGGTAAATTACCTAAGCATTTATTCATCTATTTTTTCAGGCAAGACTATTTCCCCTATCAATCACCTCCTGTGGATCTCTGATATGGTACTAAAATGATAACCACCTTGCACTTGTTGCCGTAACTATGGGTCTGATGCGAGGTACAGAGGCAATTACTGTTAACTTCAGTGGTCTTTGGATCTGGCGCAGGAAGCGCTGCAGGAAATCACCTGAATGCAGGGCTTTTAAATGCTGGGTAGTATCAGCCGGTGGTCGGCTAACACTGAGGCAGAGACTCTACTTGTTATTGGAAATGTTTTCTTCATGGCAGAAAAATTCTCTTTGAAGGACTTGGCAAATCAGCCCTTAGGAGACTTCACTGCAGCTACAAGTACTACTTACTCCCATCTCAACTACCTGTAGGCTCTGCTCTTGTCCTGCTGTGTTTGAAACAGGTTTCTGTGGCACTGCCACCAGCTCAGCAGTTGGCATAAGCGAAGGGAGCTGCTCAGCAGCAGCTGGGAAGGGCATTTCAGCAGCCCAGATCTAACCTGTTATCAGACGCTGAGCCCATTGATCCAGAAAAGGTTGTCATTTCAAGGTTAAGTGCACAATCTGGAGATGAAGCGTGTGAGGGCCATCCCTGTGTTCATATAGTGTGTACCTAATATGTATTTAGATTTACAGTTATTCTTAAATATGTACAACTTTTCCTGAGTAAATAATGCCGTATAGATTGAGTCTTGATAGTGTTATTTATTGATAAGAAACAACTGATAAGTATTTGAGAACAAGCCTTTTTGTGTGTATGTGCAGATGTTGGTGTTGAATTATCAGTGAAAACAGTCCTTTAATAAATGTGTGAGGGTAGTTAATTGATATCACATGTAATTTCATACTCTGGTGGCTCCACAAAATGCAATGGCACGGTCTATAACACTAGGATAAAATCACAAAATTAAACTTAATCTACCTATAAGATTAGGGAAAAAATGCTAATTTGTTCTCTTTGGTCTCTGTTTGTGAAAATCTTCTGTCTATCCTGTAAAGATATACACATGTACTCTTCTATGACAGAACTAGAATCAAAAGTGGGAAGAAACTATTGTTGAACAAAAACCTGCATACATTGCATTTCTGAATATATCTTAGTCTTTGATTATGGGGGCAACTATCAAGAGTGGTTCAATTTTGGACTTGTCAGTCTTCTGGGAAGAAACTTATCACCATCTGCAAAAGCAGCAGAAAGTCTGATAGAATATTTATAAGGGTAGGGTTTTATTTTACTGCATAACTCTCACCAAACAATTTTCCTAACAGTACATAGGAGACTTTATAGGCAGGAGGTTACATCACAAGGTGTTTTCATGACAATTAGGTGAAGTTATTTGGTAGAATTAGCAATTCATTCCTCCGTATAATAGAGAATAATTCACTTTTTACCATTCAACCAGTGATCTGAATTATTCTGGGGGGCAAAATGGATCTAATCTCACATCTAGATATTTGCAAAACTTCTTTATTCTGCTCTCTTTTGATTTTTCCTTGTATCATCTTAGAATACGCTCTAGGACTGACAGCACAGGCTAATCATGAACATGATGCACACACAGGGATAAAGGCTGTCAAAAAGGGTTATCAGCTGGTCACTGTTAAATTCTGATTGCACTAAAATGGAAATTCTTCAAGTGTATCATAGTTTTGTTGTTCTTCATGAAGCAATGAAGTAGCACAGAGTCCAGCGCAAAAGCTTAGCTTTACCCCTGTGTAACTGAGCTAAGACTTCTGAATGAAGGAAAACTCCTCTGCTGTGACGGTAACATCTTTTACAGGTACTGAGAAACAGCTCTAATACGATTATTGTTAAATGTGTCACAATATTTGCAAGACAGAAGGTCTTTTTTGTAGTCTTTTAGAGAGGTTAAACATTGTAAACTTAGAACCCTCATGGAGGATGATATTCTTCACTTTCTGTCTTAATCTATTGCATGTAATAATTTTTTCTCCCATAAATAGACTGTAATTTTCTTATGGATGAAGAAATTTCAGTATGAATGTGCTAACAGGCATAATTCTCTAATAGCATAATAGATCCATAATAGATTTAGTTTATCTTTTCTTGTTACGTTGTCTCTGAGCTGGTACTCATTAATTATAGTGAAACCGCACAGGATTATATGTCCAGCATTAAACTACTGTTCCTGAGGTCTGGACTCATGTAGAAGCTGCTCCAGTGTCAGGTTAAGTCAACTCAAAGCTCACATTAACGTCGCTGCACAAAATCTGTGCCAAAAAGATGCTGTTAACGTAGGGGCTTCAGGAGGTTTGGAAGGTTTGTGCACTGCCTTACGCAGACAGAGAATAACGATCAGTCAGGCCCCTGCCCCAAAGGATATACAGCATAAAGAGCGAGAGAAAATGGGGAGAAGCAGGAGGGGGGAGGATCGGTGTTGTGAGGGCAATTAGATTTCCTGCAAATATGCCAGTATTTCAGACTGTCTTTCCAAGTTTGCAAGAAGGATTACATTTGACTTAAAAGAAACTACTAAAAGTTATTAAGAAATATGGAAATATTTAATTTCTTAACATTTCAGGTTTAAACAAATAATAAAAAAAATCAGTATCATAAGTTGGGAGGAGTGGGGGATATGGTTTGTGGAAATATTTCCAGTCCACTTTGTTCTGAATCCCCCTGAGCTTCTGCTCAGTCTCAAGTATCAGCATTGCAGTATTTTAATACCCTGTTTGCCTTTCTGGATAAGATTCTTCAGACAAGTTGCACGTATAAATTCCACTTGGCATTCTCTATAGGACTTTTTAAAAATACGACTGAACTCACTTTAAAATAACATTTTCAATGAAATTTTAGGCTGCCTACAATTATTTTCAAAAAGTATTTGTCATATACAATTAGGTTATTAAATCATTGCCCATATCATAGAATGAAAGAGAATAAAATTGACATTATATTAAAAAAACCCCACAATTCTGTATTCATTAAAGAGCAGGGTTGTAAAAATGGGATCTTGATATGACACATCACTGTTTTAAGTTCTACAAAAAAGAATCTACTGCACATTTTGGTTATCACTGCTTTGTATACTCGCTAAGCTTTGGAACTCTTCAGGCTGGCCTTGTCTTCAGGAATGCAGGAGGTATGATCACTGAAATGAAAATGGGGAGAAGCGTGTGGGAAGCAAGTGGATGTAAAGAAGAGATACACTCTAACACCCCTCAGCATAAATAGATCTTTGGAAAGAGTAAGTTAGTTTGCCCTCTCTCTCATTAGTTTCCTCTCCCTTATTTTATTCCCCTGTCGCCCTCCCTCCATCCCCCCAGCCTCCCCAGTTGCAAGGCAGTTACATCCTACTCCTAAATAAAAGCTTTTACATTTCTTATATGACCTTCCCAAGTAGGGTCACAACAAACTTGTAGAAGTGGCTCTAATGCAAAGTTTGTGACATATGCCAGAAAAATATCCCAGAGTTTAACTCAACACTTTTGCTAAGTGACGCTTCTGAGGCGATACTGCCTTGGAGCAGATGAGGCTGGGGGTTTCTGAGCAGCTGATAGAGGCCTCCCAGAGGCAGAATATGATGCTAATGGGATTCTGGGGTTAATTAACCCCAGGTAATGAGGTTAATTAACTGGGAAGCAGTTAGAAATAGAATATGACAGGATACTGATGGCTTACCACGTTCTTGTATTGTGTCAGAGACAACTCTTCATGTCAGGGGAAGGGATTCCAGACCAGTAACTCATTTAGGCTTCACTCTCATCAGTAGGAAGTAACTGTCTGATTAGTTTCAACAGTGTGAAATCATTTGGGCGACAGTGATTACAAAATGACTTAGTGAGAAAGGAAGGAATGAGAACAGCAGAATAAATGTAAAGGTCCTCACAAACAAAATTTTAAAAAATGGTTAGTAAGTTGGGTTTTCTGAGGTTGTTTTGGGGATTGAAGTGCACAAAAAGCCAAACCAAACCAAACTGAAAAATCCCAGCAGTTGCCTTGAGGGATTAAATTGGAAGAAAAACAGTAACTACCCTGATGCAAGGGAAGGAGAAACAGGATAGTAGTAGGAGGTAGTATGGCTCCATCAGGAGTTTTGAAAGGACTGGAACAACCAAGCAAAAGCATAAACAAAGTAAAAATGAATCAAGTATAAACAAGATGCAGGGTTAAGGATGATTGGTGTGGACATGCTGAAGTGAAAAGGGAAAAGCTGAGGCCCAAAATTAGTCCCTAGAATGTAAAAGCCGAGAAGAGGGCTGGCATCTTCACAGAGTAGATCTCAGCAGCCAGCCCAGAGCAGGGAAGGACTGAGATGGAGAATCGTAAGTTTGATGTGGCAGGGCAAGAGGATTTTCATCAGATTGTGAGGAAAGGCCTTGTCAAAGGAAATTTGGGTGTGTAATGATCTGGGAGACCTCTCTGGAAATTCATAGAGGATGTGTGTCTTCTGCTTGACTCCTTTCCCTTACTATGGTACCTCTGCCTCTTTCTTGCCCCTTTATGTACTCAAACCTCCTCGCTGAAAAGAGAGCAAGCATGTGCTCTGGCTAGCCAGGAGATTTAGTTTGGCTGACTGGTTACTACTGAGCAGGGCACATGTAGCAGGCAAGTTCTCCCTGCCTTGGTCCCTCTCCTCCAGCCAAGCACCATTTTTCACAAAACCAGTGGCATGTTTGAGAGTGCTTTTCTTTCAGACATGATTTAAATTGTTTTCCAGGCTTGGGAGCTGGGTGTCTGCCAGCTGATTTGCACAAGCATTGTCTCTTTAGGAAGCCAGGATAAAAAAGAATTGGGAAAATTATAGATCTTAGTTGAAAAAAAATACAAGAACAAATAATTCAGTAAATGTCTGCACACCAGAGGAATAACATGTTGAGAAGCCTGCACTAGGTTTTTTTCATCAAAAGAATATCTAGATCAGCTAGGATTCATTTTCCATATATCCTCAATTGAACTGTGGGAAAATCTTCAATAACCCCTATTTGTGATTTAAACTGACGGCCAAGAGACTTGCCCAGCAGAAAATGGGTTAAGAAAAAATGCAAATACGCAAACCAGCACTCAGGCTGAATAGGTTGCAGCCTTTCCAGTCAGATCAACACGATTTCTAAAACATGCAGGCAAACTGCAATTGCTTGTTTGTGCCAAAGACAGGGCTTTTATACAGTGTTAGATAAGTTGTTAGGAAACCTTTAGTAATATTGTCCTGCATGGCTGAGAATGTGAAGCCAGCATGTGTCTTCACAGAGAGGTTTCAGCTCGGGGCTCGTGTTCTGTAAGGAGACAATCGCTGCTTCCCAGCTGCTGCCGATAGCCATGTCTGATCTAAAATAGACCCAGAGCTGCTAATGATGACTGGGCCCAATAATATCAGGCTTTTTTCCTTGCTAGTAAAAACAGTTATTTTCACAATAAGATGCAATGCTTGCCCGAGGAGAAAAAAAATGACAATTTTTACCTTAACAGGAGTAATTTGGGAAACTGGAGTCATTTTAGGAACACACTCCAACACAGCTGGAAATGTATTAAAGATGTTGGTGTTTGACTTTATTGAGAATGAGGAGAGCTAGCAATAGCCAAGTTGAAAGCTAGCATTGCATTAAAGGAGCTCAAGCGCACCAGCACCAGCAAATGTTCGAGGGAGACCGAACAGTTGCTGCAGAGGTGGAAAGCTCAGAAGTAGGGTGTGCAGTTTGACTAAGGAGACTTTAGGGTAGTGTTGGATTTGTCTTCCCTAAACATTAATTTTTAATAAATATGACTTCAAAAATTCATTCATGTCAACTCATGGGTGCATCTTTGCCATTTCCATCCTGCTCCGCCATTCCATGTTTAAGTAAATAATGATTGTAGTGGTGCTCCTGTGATGACTCTGGCGGTCAATGCCAGCAAAGTGCTGAGAGTGGGTTGATGTTATTCTGTGTTGGAGTCACATCTGGCAGAAAATCACACTTTAATGGTTGCAGAGTTGTTCCCTTCTTTATCAAGGGCACAGAGCCATATATGTCAGTTATGATGTGTTGGGAGGAAAAGGGTGTGTGTCACTTCTCCCCATGATGACCTGAAGATGCAGCTTGCTTATGGCAGGAGTTACTCCTACTGAAGAGGATGCTGCCTCCCTCTGATGAAATCCTTCCAGCATGCTGTGGTACCAGCAGCCATAGAAGCTGAGAAGGTGAGCTGGCATCTTGGAGATATTGTTGAGTCCTTTGGGAGTGCACTGTAGTGTATTAATGCACTTTTACTACATAGAGGCTGTCTGGTCCTAAACTAGTCTTAGCAATAGCAAAATGAGCTTGAGTGACAGCTCCGGAAACTGCTGCAATTTCTTTGTCTCCAGTGCAGGCACTTCCTAGGCAGCAGCTTCGAGTCCCTTTTCACTGCCCTTGTCATGAAATGGAAACCTCCTTTTTCTGACTTTTGCTCACTCGCTGCCATGGCTGGTGACACTCCAGATGACCTTTCCTGTCCCGTACTTCACTACACTAACATCACCAGCACACACGTGGTTATAGGGGGATGGTTTTAGCCTCATTATCTGTACAGATATGCCCAGCTAAACTTTGCTATTACAATGTGATTATGAATAATTAACACATCATCTTTAAAGTACATAAACGGTACATTTTAGAATCCATTAGCCCTTTAAAAATAATTGGGTATCTTCTCCTCTTTGTTAATTTGCAGCATTCAGTAATTCACACTGGGTGATCCAGTCATTAGTGCAAATGATGTTTAAGATCTAAAACTTAAATATATTCCGTTCTACAAAACCCTTCCAAGGATGGTAGGAAAATGATTGTGCTGCCAGTTACTTGATTTGTGTGGTAGTATATTAAAAAACCCCTAGTAGACTTTAATTTACTGCTCTGCGTTTATGGTGTCTCCTAGGTTATGTTATGCTCAAAGAGGTAAAATTTTATAACAACTGAAACAGTAAAACAAGTATTTTTTAAATATTGCCAAAAAAGAGATTTACTTATTTTCCTTTTCTTCTCCAATATCTTCTTGGGAAGGAGAAACCATTTCTCACTGATTTTGTCAGAGTGGAATAATAAACACGCAGACAGACTTACAATACTGCTTTTAAAGACTGTAGAACTGTTGTCTTGAAGAACTCTGCAATTGCTACAGTAAAAAAATTCTTGCAGCCCTGGTGCCAGTATCATTTCTTTTGGCATACAAATAAACAGGTTTTCAGCAAAAGGGTACATGTAATGAAGGTGGTGTCAGCTCAAAAGAAAGAGGTTCACATCAAGTCCATCTGAAAATATAAATTTATGTTTTTCAGATGGATACAATCAGAAGAAAAATGTTTCTGTTGCTTTAAAAGAAAAGAGTACTAATGGAGAGAGAGGAAACAAGTTACAAAATAAGCTGAAGGAAAATAAAATACCAGAGAGTGTTCTTGTAGACATAGGGCTGAAGTAAAGGCAAAAATGTGTCTACGGCTCTTTACTTTTGTGTGTGAACCATTTCATACAGGATCTCAAACAAGATTAGTGATAGTGATAATAAAGAGGAAATTCATAACATACTTCTCCTTCAAAGTAGCAGTCAGAGAAATAAAAAAAAAAGCAGCACTGCTGTTTCCAAATTTGTTCTATGTTAGTGGTTTGGTAGTTCCAGGTCTGAGTCGCAGCGCAGGAAGGGAGGCTACAAATTAAACCTGCAGGGCTTAGGATGCAAATCTCTAGTCTGTGCTCTGAAGAGTAAAAGGATAATTGTCCTAAGTGATGGAACTGACACGGTCGTGCCAATTCCTTCTCTCTTCCCGCGTCCTTATTTTATTTATCAGAGAAATTAACGACTGTATTTCCAGCCTCTGAAGTATCCAGCTAAAGAGGAGTCCTGGGAGACTGCAGAAAGACTCCTGAAGACTAGTGCCTCACACACCACTCAACTTTTAATTCAAAGGAAATAAGACATGAAATGAGAGCAGATTACGGCCACAACATCAGCATGGCAGCTTCTGCAGTGGTATCTGCTTCTGTCGTTGACATGTGAGACCCAGCACTTTCAGACAGCTCTGGCGCAGCAGGCAAATGCTCCAGTTCCCACTTGCTGCTGTGAGCATCCCAAATTGTCAAGTTTCTTTCCATCTTCTGAAGCCAGGTGGGAATGAAAGAGTGGATAGACATAGTATGACCTCCCTCACTAGTCCTGAGTTCCTGTCTCTCTGGGAGAGCAATCTTTTCTCTGATTACTCAATTGCTGCAGTGTAGAGCCTGAGGCTGGCCCTGGTTGTTGTCCCAGCTAAGGATGCACACCAGCAGGTGCTTGCTTTTCCTTTCAAACTCACTAAGAGGCAGGTATTGGGGCTTCCCAGCTAGAATCTGTAAGATGAATTGGTTTCCAGGATTCTTCCAGGATACTTCAAGGATTTTCACAGGGTCACCTGTATATTTTTTGCCTTGATCAGAGCCATCCATCAAAAGCCAGAGAAAGGATACTGCGGACATAGCAGATGCTTTTTGTCATTACAGTCAATCCAAACCTCAGGTTGACGTGAGAATAGTGAGATTTGCTCTCTGCCATGCGTCCTACAAATAGCTAGGTGCCGTAGCTAGTATTCCCTCTTTTGACCATTTTGATTGCTGCATTATTGAGTTACCATAAAGGTTCATCCATAAAAGAAGAGGAAAGCAACCCTGGTTTTTAGTAGAAATGGTCAATTGATAGATTAAATCTATAGCAGCTATGAGAAGCTGGGCCTTAGAAGGAGTATTTATAGCCCCTTTTACCTGTTCCAGAGGAACCTCTATGCTGGCACAAGGGTGGTTGTTCTGAAGGTGTTACTGGCAAGTGTCTTTATAAAGTGGTCAGGAAGGTTAGTTAACGACTGGGAATTCTCAGAGGGACCATACTAAATTTTGTACAGGCCTTCCCTGAAGAGTGACCTTCAGGAAGAAGTTAAGGTTTGTCATATATCCCAGTAAAAAAAGATGAAATTGCCAAGTCAGAGACCTGCTATAGCTGCTTTTACAGGAGAAAAATCCTGGTCTACTGGACAAAATAATACAGATTTATTCATACAGGCATGGGAGGGAGCAAACCCCCACAGTTTATTTGTCATCAACTAGTATTTGACTATGACTCTTAGAATAGTTGTATTAGAACATTGTAGAGTTCCGCAGCTGATTGTTTGTACTAAATCTACTTTTGCTAGCCATGATAAGCCTGACATAATTATGTCTCACAACAAGCTGCCATTTCACGAGCATATGCTTAAGCTGTTGCAATGAATTATGGCACAACGTATCCCCATTATCCCCAGTCTAACTGGTTGATGGAAAACAAAATAATAAAGTGTCTACTAAAAAGGTGATGGGGGTCAGACTCTGACCGATTTTAACATTGCTAAATTACAGAATGACATCAGTGGAGTATGGGCTGTCATCTGCTGACATCTTGTTCAACAGAAAACCGAAAACAGGATTGTCTGGGCTGCTAGAAGTGAATGTCAGCGTCAGTGGGCACTTGTAGACATGCAGAGTGACAGATAAGACAAATTAAAAATACTCAGTATGATTTAAGGTCCCAGAAGCTGCAACCACTTTGTGCAAACGAAGCTGTGCACATCTGTGATGGGAAGCCATGGCTGCAGACAGCACAGGTGTCAAAACATGTAGCCTTGTATGACTCTGTGTGTGTCGCATCACTCAGGTGTGTGCTCTGGAGAACTAGATGACTCTCTTCCAATCCCAGCAGGCAGGAGATACAGGGCAATGAATTGGTGCCATAGAGGAAAAAACTCCAAGGGACTGCAATGAACAGGCTGTGGGACAGAACAGAACCAGAATAATTGAAATTAACAGAGAAAAAAAGGAGTCATGCTGGTCTCTCAGCACTGAGGGGTCAACGCAGCTCCAGTCTGAAAGGGGTGACTGTGCAGTCGTGTGTCTACACTCCTCTGGAAATGATTACATGTCATGCCAAGAGAGCCATGCCCAGCTCCCATCAGGTGCAATCTCCTTCTGCCATTGGAAATTACTCCGTCATTATTAGGTGATGCAGTTCCTTACCTTCAGGGGAGTTCTTAATTGTAAGGGCTGTGTCAGCTCTTAGGAAATGACATTTTCTTCTCTTTCTGTGTAGTCTTCCTTGTGCAATGGGGATTCAAAAAATGAATTTAATCATAAGATATTTTCTGTTGGATACAGTGGCTAGCCTGGTGTATTTAACTATAGCACTGCTTCCTTCTCTGCTCCTCCATCCTCCCCTTAAAAAGGAGAGGTGGTTCTCAAGCCTGTCGTGGAGAATGAATTGTCTACTTGTGAATTCCATCAGGTTAGCTTATTCTTTGGGCTAAGTTTTTCTCCATAGCCTTGTGCTATGGAATAATGTGCTATATAAAATTTAGGGGCAGAACTGAATCTTTAGGAAACGGTGATCCTTAAGTAGATTTTTCACTCCTTTCTCAAAGGAAAAGACTTCAGGGTCTTGCTTGGGGCTTTTTGTTCTTTGTTTCTTTTTTTCTGAGCATATGTTTATTTGGAGTACCTGCAGACACACAGGAAAAAAAAGAGAAGGGGAAAGGAAAGGAAATTGATGAGAAAGATCTTGAACTCTGCAAGCATGCAGACCACGAGGTTAATGGATGCACCAGGATTCTGCATATCTGTGCTAGATCGCGCTGTCTTGATGGTGCCATTTAAGAGTTGTTCCGGGACATCAGCTTTCTTTAAGAAATACCCCACCTCACCACTGACCTTATTTTTTGAACATAATGTTAGACATAGAGGATAGAAGGTAATGGATGGGAACTAATTTCATCTGAGCAGTTGTGAGTGTTGGATGAAGCTGTTCTGACTGCATGTTGACTTTCCAGGTAGTGTCAAGGTACAAAGTTTTGTTCAGATTTCAAAACTGCTATGAGTTCAATTTGCTGTGACAACACATCGAGTCAAGTGAGGATGTTCCAAGCCTGTTCCTTAGCCATCCTGACAAAGCTGCTGTGTAGCATCCCCAAATGCTGGTGTTCATTTCTTGGTCAAATCACTCTGAGTTTCAAATGTGACAGAAATGTCATGCAGGAATTGAGATTACTACTATTTTTTTGCTGCTGCTGTTATTTCCATTTCCCCTTCAAATTACGACTGCAGAGAAAAACCTCTTTAAAAATGTAACTGGGTTCTACTCTCATGCTGTACTAGTGTAACTTCATTACTTTGATGTGATTCCTCCTTACATCTGTGTTAGTATCAAACGAATAAGGCTTATTACTTTTGGAACATAGAAACCATTCTGAATAGGCCATACTTTGCCTCTAGCATATGCTCACAACTCAAACTAAACAAGTTTTGATATCTAGAAGAGTAATTAAGAAAAAGTTCCTTTTTTATATGTCTCTATTTTATTGGCCTTTGAAAATGCTAATGCTGAAACATACCATAAGAGAGTAATTTCACTGTGCTTGTAGTCCAACAGAATACAGACAATAAAGGATCCCTCTGCAAAATTAAGTAGCTTGTTAAAATATCTATGTATTAAACAGAGATCACTGAGTGGTTTAGTAGCTATTGTGGGAGAGCGCTGAGGGTTTCTTGCTTAAATAATCACCTTACTACTAATGATGATTTCTATTCTTAGGAGGGAGAAGTAGCGTTAGAGAAAAATATGGTTTTGGTCTTTTATGTATCATTCTCTGAAGTTTATAAATTGCTTTATAGCTAATAGTTATATGTAATAGTGTTTAAAAATATTGGGCTGTAAAGAAGTCAGATTCTTTTAAAAAATGTAACACTTTGGGGTGGAGGCATATGTGAGCATATTGTGCAATATCTGGGAAAAGGTGAAGATTTGTGAAAACAAAGATCTTAATTACTTGCATTGAATAGTGTATTCTTATGTGTCCGTGATCTGAAGCGCAAACTCCTTGAAAAAACTCACGTCATATATGTGATCCCATATGTAATATAATTGGTTCCAACTATACCCACAGAGGGAATTAATGTGCTCGGTGCTCTTTTGGAAGAGGCACCACATTGCAGAGATGATGGTGTTCTGATCCAACAACGCAATTGCATGTGCTCATACCTTCCAGCCCGCAAGTGATCCCCTTGACATCAGCACTCCTAGTCGCAAGTGTAATGCATATCAAATAGTTCTCTGATTTCTTGGTTTAGGGCCTATTCCAAAAATATCTTCCAACAACTGCTAATTCAGGTCTCTCTCTTCAACCTAGTCCCTAATTAATAAGTTTCTGCAAGCAGTTTTGGTTGTTTGCTTGTTTTATCTTTGAGATGTCTCCCTTGCTTTCCAAGCTATTGGCAGGGAGAAGGAGATACATACTGTCAGGTTGTATGGTCTCGCGAGCATCACTTTCCCCTAAGCAGCCCTAAGAGGTCTTTAGTGCTCGAATCCACTGTGGCATACAATTACGTCCACCAAAGTGTTTCTCAATCTCCTCTTCTCCTCAAAGATGTTAAAGTCTGCCATTCCTCTCCATCCTCCAGGCTTTCAGTCTGCATCTTGCTTGCTTTCTGTGCTCCTCAGCCGTCTTCTAAGGAGCTAAGTTTGCCAGGGACCTTGTGTTTTTCAAGTTGCCTTTCATTTGTTGTTGGATTGCATCCTATAGCCCACCTTCACTAGGAAGTGCCATTAGATGTGACGCCTATTACGTGGTGACGCGGGTGTGGAAAATACCCTCACAGAGCATATGCGGGAGTGAGAAAGGCAGAGAGCTGCTTAGTCCTGAAGTGGGATCCTTTAGAGAGGACAGAGAGGGGAAAAGGTTTTAACCTGAAGGAATTCAAGCAGTGTGGCTTGGAGGATGGGAGAAGGCTCGAGGGTACAGAGAGGGAAAACTGCCAGGCTGGAAATAATGGGCTTACAAGGATAAGAAAAGATGAGTTTGATGCTGCAGACAGAGAAGGCTTAGATACATATTTCAGCTTTGGGTGCTTGAATGAGCAGAAATTTCTAATAGCTTTTGGCTATTTCCATTAGCAGGTTTTGAACGCAGCACTCCGAAAATAAGTGGTTAAAGCAGCAGCGCAATAAATATTTTTCAATCTACATATGAGAATCCTCATCTTTCCAGGACAGAGAGTCTCCTGCGCTGAGTCAAGCAGGAGTGGAACTGTGGGATCTAAAAATAACAAGTGCTTTGTTCCCTGCAGTGTTTGGAGAGAGCCAACAAGGAAAAGCTCTTTTACTTTGCTTAAAAACAGGTAGCAGGTCTCACAGTAGTCTAGGGAAAGGAGAAGGGAGAGAACAGAAGATGGCTTTTGCATTTTAACTACAGACAGATCAGGGGAAACAGATGTTGGCAGAGTTGAGTATTCAGAGGTACTGGGGCTGCTCAGGCAAAGTTGCTGTGGTTTTCCTTCTTTTTCAGAAGGGAAAGGAGGGCTTTTTGTTTTGTTTCTGTGTTTACTCGGAAGGGACTGCATTGTGGGGGTTGGAGAGGGGCGGCCTTGAGATACTACATGAAACGGAACATGGAATGTGCTCTGGCATTTGTTCCACCTCCTCACCCGCAAAAATACTTGCCTGGCTCAGGTTCTCCAGACTTTGTGTCCGAATACTTTCAGCAAGCTGAAAGCAGCCTTGAGGGGTGACAAGTGGGGAGGAGAGACTGTCGCACAGAAACTAGCGTTTGATTAGTTTGGATACACAAGCACCCTGAAACCTGCTGACTGTGAGCAGAGACATTAAAGTAAATTAAGATCTCTTCTCTATTTAACTCTCCTCTTGTCCATTTAACTCTTCCAACCCATAGCTCTTCCTTTCCACCCTTTCATTGGGAATAAACCAGCACATTGTTCTTTAAAAGATCACTCTAGTCAACCTGATTATTTCCCCCTTTGTCTCTGCTCCTGTTTCTGGCTAGAATATGACCAGTCAAATGCCGTGATACAGCAAACCAGCTGCCAGCTACGTAGCAAATTTCTTTCAGACATACTTAGGATAAACAGAAACACATTTTTTAAAAAGTGGAAGAAGGAAAAGGCAGACACAATGTAATGCATTGTGTAAATCCCAGAGATTAAAAAAGTTCTCGTACAGTTAGGAAGCAGCAAGAAACTATCAGTGATACAATGAGAATATTCATAGTACTACTACTAATTAATGTGTGAAATATTCTGAAAAAGCTTTTGAATTATGTATGATAGCTCATTGCTTAACTGGAGACAAAAAACTTTGGCTTCTAATTCTGGCAAAGTCCTTTATTATGCAGGCTTTTGGTAAATCACTGCCTTTCAGTTTACCCTTTCGTGTCAACAGGGAGCACGCAAGGCAGAATTCAGATCGAGGCAACGTCCCAACACACGTCTCTTTCCCCCATAGAAAAGTCGCCTCCAAGTCACACTTGGTTTTAGTGTTAAGAGAAAGTGCAGGCCTCTGCATGCTGTGCACACAGAGACAGCGCGGATGTGGCGTGCATGGGCAACACCTCTCCTGTGTGACATAAAGCAATCTCGGCGAGACGCGGAGTCCTGAACCGTCATGCTTCTGCTCTAACTCACTGCTTTCGCTTGGAAGGGAAGCTCGCAAGTACTTAGCAGACAGGAGCAGCTGAAAGCACACATAGGGGATAAGGCTGGGCGGCATTTTGGCCATTATGCAAATCTTGCGTTTCCTTCCCCGGCAGAACATGCCTACTGCAGATCAGGACATTGTGTGCACGACTTTGGAGCAGGTTTGTTAAGTCCTCCAGGTCTGCATTTGCTTATTATCGCATTTGTGCCATGTACCAGCCATGACTGGATCTAGAACTTCTTATAATAATACTCTGTAAGGGAGGAATCAGCCGCTAGCTATGACAACGTGTGTTCGCATGTGCCTCTGTGTGTGTATGTGTGGCAGGGGCAGCAATAAATCTGTTCTGTTCTTTCCATCTAAATACAAAGAAATACACTTTGCTGTTTTTATCTTGCATTTTTAAATGCTGAAGGGTCGCGAGACTGAGATACACACACATATATATACAGGCATTAATGAATAATGTATTCCGTAGTGTTGTATTTAAAGCCCAGACAAAGTTTTGTCAACGCTTTTGTTTTCAACCCTATTTTTACTTACATGGCTTCTGAACTGCACTGCTGCTGGGCTCCTGTCGCAACAGAAGTTGTGCTCGTCGCGCTGGCGTTGGTCACCATAGTTACCCGCTGCGGCTGCAGGGGGCACGCTGCTCTTATCTCTGCAACTTTGGGGACGTGAAATTAGACATATTATAACCTGAAAGAAATATATTGAAGGGAGACAATTGAGGCTATGTTGTGCTGGTTTTCAGTGGTGTGTTTTGAATTACAACCATCTTCTGGGTGATTCATGCGGCAGACCATTACTTGGAAACCAGGCGTTAGTGATTAACATTCATCGGGAGTAACAAAAGGCAGAAGTGAGCGTGGATGCTCGCTGGAACAAGATGAGCTCAATGTGGAGTCAGGCTCCTGAGCGCATCCCCACTCAGCACAGGGATGATGTGTACAGCGCAACCTGCTTAACTAGCCCATCTTAAATGACATTTTCTCACCCAGATTAACCCTATACACTACTTCAGGGAGTGGTTTACGTGCCACAGGGAGACAGAGGGGGAGGACAGGCAGGCTGGGGCAAGAAAAGAGCGTGGTGCTGTGGGCTGTTCAGAGATGCTGTCAAATGCAGATCATCTGGTCTCTGTGCAGACAAGGGTGCTGCTGGCTCTCTTGGCAAAAATGGAAATACTCGCAACCCCTGACATTCAGGCTGTTCTTGCAGTGTCTTCCACTTCTTCCCCTGGAGACGTGTGCTCTCAGCAAGGCTAGTGTCCAGTCTTACGTCGCAAACAAGCACAGAGCTTTCATGTGTAAGTCAAACACAGCGTTAGCAAGGCCCTTTCCACTGCCTACTGTTTTAATAATCCCTCCTTGCTTCTCTGTGCTTTCTGGCCTAAACAGGCTTTTGCCTGCAGGGCTAATCACTGCCCGAGTTGTTCTGCAGAGAAGCAAGTAGCCGCCTGGTCAGAGGGCCCTGCAGCCCGTCGGCAGCCAAGCGCGCTGCGAGGGAACAGCTGCGCCGCTGTGCAGTTGGGCGACGGTCGCCCGGCCTTCCTCCGGGCACGCTGCTTCCTATGCGGGGTCTTTCAACAGATCTGTGGGCAAGTGTCCTTGCTGATGTTAGCGCTGAAGCTGAAGTATATCTGCAGCTCTTTCTCTTCCCTAGTGACGTTTTGATCAAACAATGTTAACTTTGTTTTTTTTTTTTTTGGGGGGGGGGGGGAATCCTTTAACTTCCACTCCTCTTACTCTGTCACTACTGTTTTACCAGTCTTGTAACCAGCTAGAGAGGCATCTGAGCAGCCGCAGCCTGCAGGGTAGGCAAGAGAAAGCCAACATGGTTGAGCTGAATTTCTTTTTAATTTCAACTGCATGTTGAGTGGCAGGAAAAAAGAATCTAAGCTAAATGAAAACTTAGTCAAGGTTACTGATCTTCTGTGGATTTGGGGATACAATAACCATATTTTGGCCTGGTGGGGAAAGTGGTGACCATTTTGTTTAGTTAACTTGAGCTAAAAGATATTCTTATGCAGAATTTCCACGTCATTTGGAAATAACGGTGTAATTAATACCCTGAAGTCCTATCTGGTAACATCTAGCAAAGCTAGTTCATTCTTGCCGCCTGCTTAGGGATAAAGGAATTTTTTATATTGTACAAATACTGAAACTTGTATGAGACCACCATAACGAACTGCTCTACATGACCAGGCTCCTCTCTTGGTATTCCCCAAAGTGTCTCGCTCAGTATAGGTCTGCTTCACTCCTATTGACAGACCGCCTCCGCTGGGCAACCAATTCCTGTCAGTCCCCTGAGCAGCAATTTAAGAGGTTTTGCTGCACTGTACAAGTTGAATTTTAAGTATGTATCACCAAAGCTTTTTGGAATTATTTTCAGCTGAAATTACACACAAAATGATGAGCTCTTTTCTTCCTAAATTCAAACAGTCTGAAAGCTAAGGTAAATATTTCTGGATAAAGTGAAGAATGATGAAACCTCCAGGGACACTGGCACTAAGATTAATGGCTGGAAAAAAGAAACTGCCTTGCACCAGATGATGCAGGACACTGACTTTCACTTTGATTGTCTTCATTACTATGCTGAGGGGAGTGGAAGTAACCGAAATTTCTCTTCCCTCACTTATTTTCTTTTTTCCACAACTAAAAAGGCTTTTTGGGAAAACAAAAACATATTTAGCAATATGATCAATTTCAACAGTTTGTCAAAAGGTGGTTTATTATTCCCGAACTTGAAATGACATTTTGTCCCCTTTTCAGCTTCCAGCGTCTCCCTCAGAAGTTTTGACTCTAATCAGAGTCAAATACACATAAATGAGAGAGAAAGAATAAGCGAAATTTCAAACTTGAAAAATTGGAAGTGTGTTAAAAAGCTAAGCACAAAAATGAATGCAACTTCATTTTCATTAAGATATTTCTGGAAAGCAGACTACAGTTCTCGGTTAGCTCTCAAGACAGTGCTGCATTAAGATGAGGGTGACGGTAGCACCGGTCCTAGCTGTGCTTCGGAGAGCGTGGGCAGCTGTTCTGCTCACAGAGGAGCCCAGAGCAGACGTGAGCAGCCAGAGGTATCAGGCCTTGGCATTGGCCTGGTGCGAGCCAGGGAGGACAGCATTTAAACGCGCTCCTTGTTAAAACTGCAGGGCTGCATCTTCAGCAGAAACTGGTTATGTGTTGGTTTTGGGGATGGCAGTGAAGATTATTTTCTGTACATATATCTATCTTTCTACTCTTTTTCTTTTTGGCATAAACAAGCAAACAGTACTTGTTTGTTTGCTGCTAAGCTATTGTAATTTGTCTCTAAGAATTGGGAAGTTACCAGAAGTTTGTGTGCAAAACTGATTCTTGTTTCCCCCAAGACCTAAGCAATTACAGGCTCACCATTTTATTGCCAATTGTCATAGAATTGTTCCTGTGCACAGTTCAAAGACAGCTCTGAAACCATTTAAACAGTCATAATATAATATCCCCACTACAGTTTGGAGCCTGAGAAAATTACAGCGCTATAGCAGCTCTGTCTGTAGCACGCAATGACTGGGGGGCCTTCTGCTGCTCCTACAGTTCTGTCAAACATATTTGATCAATCTTCATAACTTAATGATATCGGCTTGACAGTGTTTAATGAGGATATTTAATGTTGTCTAATGGCTTTTCAGTAATATTTTCTCCAAAGTGTCTAGATCAATGATAACAATAGACTCTTAGAAAGCATTTTGTTGGCAAGACTGATTTTGTAGCTCACCTATAAGCCCTGATAGTTTCAGTTTAGAAGGACCTGTCTGTGCACTATACTACAGCACAGGACGAAACTGCAGGAAAACTCCAAACCGCTCGACTTCGGGAACAAAATTGCTAAGCTAGAGCTACCTTTTTTTTGTATTCACGCCTTTGGGGTGTATTAGTGAACAGGAAAATTATACATGTGGCAAAAGAGAGGGCAATTCAGTCATGGGATTTGTCAGTATCTGATTTCGGTGTAGAATTGGGGTTCATCATTTTAATCAGTGAGTGATATTGCTACAAATAGCAATATCCTGAATGTGACATTTTTTCTTCTACAATTTTTGTAAATATTTTGGCAAGTGTCTTCATGCCTGTTTCTATCCCCGGTCTGTAGGTCAAGTGCTACCTTGCAGGATCCTGTGCAGCTCGGGGTCTTCTCTTCTGCTGCTCCTTCTGCTCCTGCTTTCTCCTTCCTCTCCTCATTGTCTTGTCCCTTTGGTTTTCCACTTTGCTAGTCCTTTCCCACCAGAAATTCATGCCTTTACCCACCCCAAATCAAACATGAAATTAAGAAAATAATAAAACTGTTCCTGTGACACGGAGATGTTTACCAGGACTGCTGTGTTCTCAGCCCTTTTGTGTGCTTGCTTTCTGCAGTGGCCTTTGTCTTGTCTATTTGGCTGCAAGCTTTTCAGAACCCACACCAGCTTACTCTGTGTTTCACAGGGATTTTTGCCTAACAGGGCCCTAGACTCATCGTGTCCCTGGGCATGACAGTAATGAATATAATAAACAAAATAACTTAGCCTCTTTCTTCCACTTGACCGAGCTCTCCTTTTCTCTGTCACTTCTCTACTTGTAATGCGCGAAGATAGGTCTGAGTGAAGAATGTGTTCTTCGCTACATTTAAATTCTTCTCTGTAAAAAAAGCCAGATGGGATATTCCAAATGTACACAATAAATGACGTTCAGAGGAGGCTTCACTGGGACTGTTTCAAATCAGTAGTAGTACAGTCCTCAATTCAGGGCTGCAAATTAGCTCTCCTTACCTTCTCGGCACAAGTGATTGGAAGGATAATTCTGTTCACCAGGTCTCCTGTTTTTAAATTGGTTCAAATTCTTACCCTTAATATGACACCATTACGACTTTTATGGATAAACATGTATTCTTTCACTTCCTTAGTATGGGAAACACTAGCAATACAACCCTGTTGTAGTTCAAATACAAGAGTTATATCTTAGAAAAAGAGGCATCTATACTACAGTACTGTATTCTTAGCCTAAGGTCTAAGTACACGCCATAAGGAAGCAGCAGTCTTTGAAATTTATTATCAGTGGGCCTGAAAATATCCCACAGGCACTTTTCATTTTTGGTTTGTATCTCTCCCCTCTCTGTTAGCTGTGTTGGCCGCAGTTATTTACACATCTTTAGGGAGAAACAGATGTCAGCAATAAAGGCAATAATAGAGCTGATTCAGTTTTTAGCTATTAGCCAAGATCTGCAAACAGATATCTTGATGATACTCTGCATTTGTCATGATAAATGTGAAAACATTTAACTTGGAAAGCCTTCAAGACAACGTAGTTATTTCCAGAGGGATTAACAGTACCTGGACTATAATCATGTTCAAAACCATCTTGTTTTTCCTGTGGCAAAGATCCATCTTCACCTTTTGAACAACAAATGGTATTGCCTAAGGTCTGCACATGTCCAGGGAACCTCCCTTGGAAATGGCATCAGTGTGATTTCCAATATTTTCTCTCTCTTTTTTTTTTTTTTTTCAATTTTTATGAGGGATGCGATTGTAGCAAGAAAAATTGGTTGTACGTACTCTAAGTAATTCTCATACTGGGTACATACCAGTGCTGTGTTGTATGGGTTAAACACCACAGGAGACGGTGATCAGTACATGGAAATATATTACTGGAAATAGTTTCAACCTTACTAGTGTAAGCTTTTATTCTCCTCTTGGGGCTCAAGTGCTCTGTGAAATGAGGTCTCTGTGAGCCAGCCACAGCAGCCACCCAAGGCACTTACTACTTCGGTCAAGCAGCGAGTCGGGACAAGCGTGAGGCATCTCGCTGGCTGCTGCTGGCCCCGAGCTGGAGGCTGCAGAGCCAAGGTGAGTATCAGCTCTGCTGGCTGCCTGGGAAGGAGCTGAGCGCAAAGCCCAGGGCAAGCAGGGACTTGAAAAGTCAGACTTTTCACTACTTGCCGTTGTTTTAGGTATGAGGGGTGCTGCTGCTGATCCCTGCGAGGCAGTAATCACACGCACTCCCAACATGAAGCAAGGTAATCAACTGACAAAGTGATATCATCTGCGAAACCATTAGCTTTCTAATGACTCTTGGAGGTCTCATTAAAATCCGTCACTTACTGATTGTTCGCATTACTGGAAATTTGAGTAAAACCTTGTGGGCTTTTTCCATGGCTGAAAAGTTAGGACACTTTTTTTCTGTATTCTACAAACAAAATTAAAAATAAAGAATAACAGATTTTTCTTGAGAGGCTTTAAGAGCTCCATTTGCAATCGCTCCCTTTATTATTATCATCGTAATCCCAGTACCAACGTTAACATTTCTCTCTCAGCATCTTCTTTCTGAAAAAGCCCCCACAAACCCAACCTTTTTTAAGTGTGAGGTTTATTACCTCTGCTCCTCTTGGCCAAGGAACTTGACAGTGCCCCGAGTTTTTAGATCATGCTTCCTGGTCAGACTGTCTCTTGGTATTTAGTTTTACTACCTCACCATCGCTATCCAGTTTTGCTCCCTGATATAGACTCCCTTCATGGATGGCAAATAATATGGGAACCAAATGAAAGAGGGCTCATTCTCTGAAACAGGGTACTGTATAGACTCCAGCAAGAAGAGGGAAAATGGTTAATGTAATACACAGTTTATAAGTTTTGTGTTTTCCTCAGAATTTAGGTAGGCTCAACTCCTCTCTGGATTAGACCTAGCTCCTTGATGACTAACTTATGATAAACTTCTTTGCAAACATTATTTCTGCCTCTCTAGTTCTCATGACTGCACCTTTTAAGTGTCCAAACCCTCAGTTCCCAGCGCGGCATGGGAAGGTCCCTCGCAGTGCAAACTAGGACAGCTCTCCCCAGCCCCACACTGGAGCAGAATGGTCGCGGTGAGGCGTGAGGGGGACTGCCAAAGGAGTCTACTTAGAGATCTGGTGGTGAGATAAGCAAACTGAAGTATGTATTCCTGGGTACCTGGAAAGACCTCTCGGTTTAATGCTTCATTGCATTAACTATCGATGCATCAATAATCAACTTAACAGATGTATTTGTAATATTCATACAAATAATACAGACATGTTCCTCAATTTTCACAATTGTGTTTTTTGTTTGTTTGATAATGGAGTGGAAAATCTTTGTGAGCCTGGAAAAATACACTGTAATTTGCTAGAAATGCAGTCAATTGCTTCTATCCCTTTATACTGTGCAGCACTGCGTGATGACGTCCAGTTGACTTCTCCAGCTGTTAGATGAAATTTCAGTTTGTAGTTTGCACTGGCTTATCTGCGTTATCTGGCCCCGAGCAGTTCTGTGGTTTGTTTTTGATAGTGCCCATCAAGCTAAATCCATACTCTCAGGCAGCAAATGAAGCTTGATTGGTGCCAAATACATTGTACATTTACAGGTAGTGAGTGGGCTGTCAATGCATGTTAATAATAGGGAACTGGTTGTTAGGGAGTAGGAATTTAATAATGCCTGGAAACTATCTCCTAGTAATAATGCTGGAAATAAACAACCACCTGAACTGCCTCTCTAGCCGAGAGCTGTCTGGCATGGATTACTGGAACTTTGTTATTGAGACTATAGAAATTGAAGTATCTTGCGTTTTGTGATATATACAAGCTGTCTGCATATCTTGCATCTGGTAGGGGCAGTGAACTAGAATTCCTTCAATGAATGTAATACTGAGATTTGGTGCATAACTATCTGCCCTCGTGAATGAATACCATAGAATATGTGACACAAAGGCCACCAGCGTGCCTCATCCATAGGCTGGCTCATGGACCCGGTTACTGTACCATTTCCGTGCTGCTCTAAGACTAAACTATGCTGCTTCTATTCACTCCAAATAACACCTTAGTTTGCGGAATAGTTCTTTGCCAGACTGTGCTACTACAACCTATGCCGAGTGGCATCTCTTTGACCACATACATTCATTCCAGCAAGCTTATCCAAGGAGCAAAGCACTATAGATCGTATGTTTTGTTAACACAATCTGGACCATTAGACAGTCTGGGAGCTTTACATTAAGGCAGTCTTTTTTTACCATAATAACGAAATGTAGTCACTGACTATTTTTCATCTCTACGTGTAGTGTCAAATTTAATAAAAATGCAATGATTTCAGACAGGCAGCTTCCCCGGAAATCTGATTGAATATTCAGATAATCGTATCCTGTCGTGTTTCATTGTCAAGCCACAACTGAAATCCATGGTCCTCACTCCTAAACCACAAAAAGATATACAGTGGATTTGGGATTCCAGATAGCTGGGGAAGCACAGGTGTTGCCCTTGTTATGACAGACTTGCTGCTGTTATGCCCTCTTCAAAATCATTCCAAATAACTTTTGAGGATGTGTCTTGACAACAGCAATTGGGGAAAACATTATGCACCAGAGAGGGATTTAGAGGGATTCTGGTTGAGAGTTTTGTTGCATATCTGGAATAAGGATTTCTTTCTAGCATTTTGTTTTATTTCCAAGGTACTCTGAGTATTACATGGAAAAGAAATGAAGACTTTCAGTGATACACTGCAACTGAATAACATTTTCTTAATCAGTGTACTGCTTCAGCTATCTTTATCACTAAAAATATGCTATGTCTAAGCATGGGTAGCAAGTGACTGGATATTTATTGCTATTTGGTGGTGCAGCTTCAGTCACCAGGTTGAGAAAAAGCGTGCAGTGTTGTGATATAAAGGTGGCCCTTGGATCTGAGCTGCTTTACACTTTAAGCAAGTCCAGAGCCTTGATCAATGGAGAGTTTTCATTGCCGATAAGTTTAATGAAAGTACAAGCTAAGCTTCTTATGCCCAGACCCAGCCTTTTTAGTAAAAAGTTGAAATCCTACAGTAATTTCTACTACTGGAGTTTGAGTAAGAACTTTCCTTTTAAACGCATTAGTTTAGTAGCCCAGTAACAGTTTCTAAAGTACTTTATCTACTTTTTCTTCAAAGAAAAGGTCTTGTTTTAGTTTTTCCTTTTTGCTACATTTTGCGAAATTCTGTTTGTCCAGTTTTCATTGATCCAAAGCATAAAATTCCTCCTTTTATTTCTTTTAAGAAGTTTTTTTCCATTCTTTTAAAAAATCTTCAGGGGCTATGTATGTACTCAGATAACTCAGAAATAGATTCTCTTAGAACGTCTGTCTTGCCATGAGCTTGCCTCCTCAGTAGAGGACAAGTGGCTTTGACTCACTTGAAAAAAATTTGTCTCAGATGTTGCAAAGTTAGTGTTTGAGAACCTCACACTGTGCATGTGCAACAGATGACTTTCCACAAAATTAGCAACCGGCTCCTGCAGAGCCCCTGATGTGGATGGACACCACATCCCACTGGCGTGAGATAAACAGTTCTTGGGGGCTTTTCTCTGATGTACACGTAATCAATTCTGAAACATAACTGAAACTTCTGGCCAAAATATTCTACAGTTTGGTTATTTTTCCTTTGGATGTGTATAACTCATTGTGAATCTTAGTTTCTTAGCTTCTTCCCTTAGTACCTCTTATAACCCACTACCAAAGACAGGACGATAGACTTGAGGAATCTTTTCTCTGCCCTTCTGCAGCCACTTGTTTTTACGTTGTATGACTGTTCCTTCCTCATCCTAAACAGTTGAAGAAACAGGACAATAAGGATATCATTCTACTGTGGAGTTTGTGGTAGATTGCTGTCGTGGTTTAACCCCAGCTGGCAACGAAGTACCAGGCAGCCGCTTACTCGCTCCCCCTCCCCCCCCCCCCCCCCCCCCCCCCCAGTGGGATGGGGAGGACAATCGGAAAGAAAGGGAAACTCATGGGTTGAGATAAAGGCAGTTTCCCAGGACAACAAAGGAAAAGATAATAATATTAATGTCATATATTAATAATGATAATAATAATATATAACAATACTAGAATATACAAAACAAAAGATGTGCATTTTCTCACCACCCAATGACCCAACAACCGACACAGCCCATCCCGAGCAGTGATCACAGGGTGAAACCGAGAGTGATCTCGGAAAGATCCTGAGCACTGATCTCAAGAGCGATTTCCCCAGCAGTGATCTCGGAACCCCAGTTCCAGAGACAGAGAGGGAATGAACAGTGCCCAGCCCACCAGCTGACCCACACTTATGTGCTGGGCATGACATCTATGGTATGGAATACTTTCTTTGGCCAGGTTGGGTCAACTTTACTGGCCATACCCCTCCCAGCTTTTTGCACCTGCACATTGGCAAAACCTGGGAAGCTGAAAAAAGTCCTTGATCTCTTAGGAACAAATAGTAACATCAGTTTATCATCAACATTCTTCACATACCAAATCCTATACTAAATCCAAAACACGGTAGCTACTGGGAAGAAAATCTGCTCCATCCTAGCCAAAACCAGGCCAGTATCCACCCCTTATTCTATACCGTTTACGTCATGCTCAGGTCCCACACTTTCCAATTAATCACTGCCACTTTTTATGTCTTTGATATATCCATGCAGATATCATTCCCTTTGTCTATGGGCCATCCCTCCAAAATGTCTGTTGAGTTCATTTAGTCCATGATTTTGGGCTCCTTCTGTCTCAGCAGTCTTTCAGGGCAGGAGAGATGGTGTGTGGTGTTAGATTGTTGCATGCCACGTCTAGAGTGTACAGCGGGTGTATCTGGCATGGTTGGTGTATCTTGTCCATGGCCTGTGGGTTGAAGATGTTGATCTTGGCTGGGCGCCAGTTGCTGAAGCCAGTTCTGATCACTGCTGCACTTTGCTTGGTTTCATCAAAGTTCATTCTTCGTTGATCCGAGTGATTCTTACTGTAATACCTTTGATATGACATATAACAACTATAGAAATGATGACATACAGTAAATTATAGCGATTAACATCATACAGTTCAAATTATTGGCTATTTTCACCTAAAATCAAATCTCCTTGAGGTACACATTGGACTTCCCCATCCTCCCACATCACCCACCAAGTGCAAACCCCACGGATGGGTTTCCCTTTGCCCGAGGCAGGAATCACCCAGACTGTCTTCCCCAGTATGTTCTTTACATGCACCACAGGGACTTTATCTCCTTCTACGGTACGTAAAAGTTTTGACTGGGCAGGGCCAGCTCAATTGATGGATCCCCTAGAGTTGACTAACCAGGTGGCTTTTGCTAAGTGTATATCCCAATGTTTGAAGGTCCCACTACCCATTGCTCTCAGTGTAGTCTTTAGCAGTTCATTGTACCGTTTGATTTTCCCGCAGGCTGGTGCGTGATAGGGGATGTGATACACCCACTCAATGCCATGCTCTTTGGCCCAGGTGTCTATGAAGTTGTTTTAGAAATGAGTCCTGTTGTCTGACTCAATTCTTTCTGGGTGCCATGTTGCCAATGAGACTTGTTTCTCAAGGCCCAGGATAGCGTTCCAGGCGGTGGCGTGGGCCACAGGATATGTTTCCAGATATCCAGTGGTTGCTTCCACCATTGTAAGCACATACTAAATCCCATACTAAATCCGAAACACAGTAGCTACTGGGAAGAAAAATAGCTCCATCCCAGCCCAAACCAGAACAATAGCACATTCAAAATACAGATAGTAAAAGTTGGAGAAAGAAGGAAAGTAGAAAAGCACCAGTAGCTGAATTTTGAACCTCAAATCCGGTTAGATTTAGTTCAAGATTCTAGTTGAAGGCTTTGGCTTTATTTTACATTATTGGAGTTGATATTTTATCTTGTTCTCGCATGCATCACAACATCATTTTACCTTTTAAAACATTTTAACGGTATTCAGATGTTTTTAGTAAGTAGAACATAGTACAACCAAGGAACAATACCAGTGTACATTACATTTCATAGTTTCATTTTCCCTGGGAATTTAAGCTAATGCAAGGTCTAATACTTGTTTGTTTATGTACTGTGCATGTTATGGCCTTGACTTTCAAAAGCAGTTTTGAGGGCTTCTTTTCAGCAGCAGTTACGAGGGCTGAGAGCATCTGTCAGTCAGGCATACAAAGACTGTGGCTTCTCCTGATTGTTTCTGAGTGCACCAGCCTTGGCTATATGAGTCAGCGACTTGCCCTTCAAACATGACCTTTTTATATAACAATCAAAAAGATACATTTATTTGGAAGCAAATCGTAAGTTTTACTTTAGTATATATACAGCGGGGAGCTGAGAAGAGGAGTTGCAGCTTGTTGATGCTGTCAGAGATTCAGAACAGAAGCTATGTGAAGCACGCTGTTTCACGTGAGCCTGTGGCAGGCGGCAGGTTCTGTGGCCAGGCTGATGCACCATTTCACTTCCATTTGACATGAACTCATGGTACAACAAATGCAGCAAATATGTTCACCGTGTAGCTTCCATGTGCTACAGCTCATCTACATTGCTTTGAAGACAGCCAATAATGCAGCCCTAGGAATAATGATGCACCTCGTGTCCCACACCCACCCACAGAAATACTCTGAAAGCAAGCAGCCCGGTTGGTACAGACATCTCTACCAGTGAAGACCAAGGACTGGTGCAACACACTTCTGTTGGGTTCCTCATCCAGATCTCTTTCCTCTCCATCCCTGTAGAGGAAACTTGGGAAGATACACCTGTAAGACTAGCCATAAGCTATCTTATGATCATAATGCCAAAGTACCTGCCCCATGCACACACACTATCTTGTGGTTCTACTTGGAAATGCTTCTGTTCTGAATGGTGGGTCCAGCCCTGACAGTTTTGTTTTGTTTTGTTTTTTTTTAACTTAATTCTGATATGTTTACTTCCCGCTCAAGTGCTGCCAGCCACTCAGCAACACTTCAAAGTGAAACTTCCCGAAGGAACATATTATTAATTTATTGCTCAGTGCCAAGGCTGGTTGGCACCCCTCCAACATAAATGTGACAGAACTATGGATTGTGCTATTGTATTTTTACACAGTTCCTGTAGAACTGTACAATTTGACATTTCCAATTAAGTCCTGGTAATACAGAGAAGAGATGTTTTCAAGAGTAATGCCTGAGTTGTTTGGTGATAATACTTTCCTTTGGCTTGATGATATTGAAAAGGATTTGAGAGCAATTGGAGATTAATAATGAATAATATCTGTCCAGTCTTGCCTTTTTAATGATGACATTTCCAGATGCAAGTACATCCTGTCCAGTGGGCTCAACACAGCGCATATCTCAGCTCTGGTCTCTAGATAGATTATGAAAACAAAAATGTTTTCTTTAATACTCTTTATGTGTGGTCAGCCAATAAAAATGGACATAGAATTGTATGAATGAAGACAACAAGAATGAATGAATTAATATGAAAAAAGTATGAGACTGGTTTTAATACAAAATTAAATTTCTGCCACAAAGAGGCAGTCCATAAAAACTGAAAGCGTCTGAGCTTGCTAGGTAGGATAAATTCGGGTAGAGGAACACATGTAAGTTACTGGTCATCAGAGTTAGAAGCCCTGCCCTGCAACTGGCTAGGGAATATCACAATCAAAGGAATATTAACAATTTGATCAATTCTTAACTTTTACATGAGACCACCAAACAAATCAGCGATGAAAGGCAACAAATAAAGCTAGTCAAAGCAAATTTTGGAAGTTACATCCAAACCAGTCTTCTGCATAATAGCGATGAATCAGGGAATTTGATAGGTTGAGCCTTGAAGAGGTATTTGGAGCAAAAAATATTAACATGGAGGTGATTGTATAACAACAAGTGAAGAACATGAAACTGGGGGACATGATGCATGTGACTATCTGAAGAAGGGTTGCTTCTCTGTCCATTGATATCTCCTCTGTGTTTCTTAGGCAGCCTCTTAACAGAGGCCTGATCAAAAAGTTGCAATTAGAAACACAAAAAGAGGACTTCAGGTTATTAAGAAAAATATTGTTAAGTTGTTTTATAAATCAAGCAATGTGGGGAACTAAGTCAAAAATGTGCCATAAAATTTGTATTAGTCAAAGTCAGATGCAAATAAGAAGAGTGAAGGGTGGTTAGCTGGGTCTGAGAATCTAGCTATGTTTTTTTGGGGTGAAAGAAAGAAATATCTAGTTATTACAAGTCTATACATGTATGGGAGTAGTCAAGACTGATCTTTTTGTGAACTTAAAATTCTGGAAGCACCTCCTCCTCTTTATTAAAATTAGATATACCAAACATATTTGCAATATCAAGGTTTAAGTAAAATATCAATAACATTGTTGCTAGGCCAACCTGCTTTCTCTTCTTGATTCTAAAACAGGGAAAGCTGTCAAGAAGTGTCCACAATCTGCATAAATAGTTTGTTTAATTCTAGTCCTAGAAATGGATTAATTAACTGTAGATTTCTACTGCTAGAGGTGAGGCATGTATCGATTAAGCTAGTACAAGGTTATTCATTGTACCATTTGAGATGAAGATATAGATCCAGAATGTATAAAACTATGGATCTGGGCTAGTGAAAAGGAAAAGGAAAGTCAAATATTTTCAAACCTTTTGACAGCTGCATTAGCATCAGTCACTTGAGAAGCTTTACATGAAGAGCTAAATGAAGAGGAACAATACAACTGAAAAATAATATATTCTAGGCAGACAAACTGGAGAAATAATTACTTGTACAGAAAAAGCACAAGGATTGAATACTTTTTGAATGATTGAATTAGTAATAAAGGGATAAGTAATGACAGAACTATTTTTAAAAAGTTCCTCTAAAACTTAAAGTGATGTACACTTTCCCAGGGAATTTTTATCATGAGGCCAGAAAAACAAGAAGAGAGGCTGGAGAGTTCCTATGGCAGAAGGAAAGATGTTTATATGCAAAGGGCTCTTGTGGCTATTCTGAGGCCAAGATTGAGAGGCATGGTAACTTGTGTTCTTTTGTCTTAAAAGAGTCAGAAAGAAAATAATAAATAGTCTATTATGAGCATCATAGTATAGATGTTAATAATAACTATGAGAGGCCAGATTTGGCTTTTGTTAAAGGTGGCCTGGCAGTTGTTGTGAAACTCAATGTGAAAAAAAATCAATGTACTCTCTCAAACACAGTCCTAGAGAAAGCTCCTTAAGTCTGTTCTTTCGCAAAATCTCTCTCAGTCTGGTCCTTTCTGTGTAGCAGAAGTTGTTGCACTTGTAGCCAGATTCTGTCGCTTTGCTGCTGCTCCAGGGTGAGGTACCTTACGCTTCACGTGCAGAAGATGGCACGTGGCTCCTGGCTCCTAAATCTGGTTTTGCTGCTCTGTGGTGCTGGGGATCTTTGAGCAGCAGCTTAATGCATGAGCCTCCTTTGCTGCTCTGGGCCTGGGGCCCACGAGCCTCTGCCCCGCACAGAGACAAGAGGGTGATTGGCAGGTTTTTGTCTTTTTGAGAGATAGTAGCTCGCCCCTCCTGCTGCCATTCTCTAGCCTTACTTAGCTTCTACTTTGGAAAAGAACAATGCAGTCCGGCTCACTTCCCGCAAAAGCTTAAGAAATCCCATGAAAATAAATTGGTAGGGTTATAGAGTTGAGGTATTCGATCTGAGTAAAAGTGGCAGGCTTGTGCTACCCACTGAGCCTGGGACAGCAGCGTTCTGTCTATCGGGACCTTATGAGTTTCCTTGGCGTACCAAAGTGCAGCCCGTAGGTACGGCGTTGATCCTCCTGCTGTAGGCTGCACCATGATGGTTTCTGTGCGATCGCATCCATATGTTACAAATGAGTCATCACGGTAAACTCGCTGTGCGCAAAGCAGCGCTCCCTGCGCCGAAGCTGGGCGTGTGTAGGTGGGGGCACCGAGGGCTGCTGAATGTGTTGCTCTCGAGTCCCTAATTTATCTATACAAGCAACACATTAATACAGTCAGCAGGGGAAAAGCAAATGTCGCAGCAATGATTTACGCGCTGTAAGAGGAGGTTTCCATAGGTTCCTTTTGCTTAGTCACCCACAGGATGCTCATTTGTAAAGAACAAGTACAATCTCTGATGCTTACTGC
The DNA here is from genome assembly GCA_009819775.1 of Phoenicopterus ruber ruber. Taxonomy (NCBI): domain Eukaryota; kingdom Metazoa; phylum Chordata; class Aves; order Phoenicopteriformes; family Phoenicopteridae; genus Phoenicopterus; species Phoenicopterus ruber. The sequence continues at coordinate 9,102,689 of CM020221.1, forward strand.
AGGTAAAGCCTGTTCAGAAGCTATTAGCTACAAAAATCAAATACGCTTCCATACCAGCCTCACACAGCACAACCATCCATCTTTTTACGTGGATATCCAAATCCTCTTTTTTCTCCTGCATGTAGAAAAATATTAGGTAAACAAGCTCCTGAGTGAGGAACCATTTTTCTCCCTACAAACTTCTGTGTCTGTATCCAGTGGTTTCCTTGGAGGAGGGGAGGACTAAGGGTTTTTTTTACCTACTGTTCAGCAAATAAAGCCAGCGTGATCACCCTCTTGATTGTACTATATCCATTTACACTCTTTACACTTACAAGAGATCTATCTTTACGAAATTCTTCACCGTTAGCTCTCATATGCAAAGAGGTTGAGTGACCAGTCTGTGAGGCAAAATGTATTAGAGCATTGCAATAAAAGCATCCCCTTTCTTTAGGGAAAACCTCCAAACAATAAAAAACCCTAAACTCAACAAAACCCCAGGAAACAGTCTGGCAGGGATGTGAGCAGGGTGGGATTTGCCTGTTGTAGACCGAACGCCCGGCCTGGAGGCAGAAGGGCGGCTGGTGAGTGATTGGCGTGGGCTCCAGTCAGCCAGCAGTGCCTGTGGAAAATGGTTGGTCATGAAGAGATCTCCCTCTGAGGCAGGGAGAGTCATGTATAACAAGTAATAAAGCCTCCAGTTTTGAATGAAGATTATTTTCTCCTCAGATTGACCTCTTACAGATGGGAAAATTTTCTGTTGCTGAGGGCCAAAGGTGTGATTCACATTTATTTGGCAGGACAAGAGCAATATTTACCTTAATATTACCCTGCAGTAACACAAAGAATAATAAAGCCAGAGACAAGAAATGTGTGAAATTAAGTCTGCAGCTGTACGTAGATTGGCCCACAGATTTCCAAGTCTCTCCTGGAGTCTTTATCTGGCAGCAGGGGCTTGTTTATTCTTTCAATGGAGTGCTTGAGGAAGTGGACCAAGAGACAGTGGCAATGGCATGGGTATGTGATAGAGACCGCGTTTCTCAGCTTGACTCCAGGGAAGTCGTTTTGGCTGGATTTTTCAGTCTCTGGAAAACAGGTAACTGATGTCTGACTGCAATTAACTTGGACTAGCATGCCCAGCTCTCTCAGGCTCGTTTGAAAGTCTCAGCCTGAAATGAGCTCTCTGTCTCAGCTCAGTGTATGTAGCATATGGTGACTAAGCCTCCCCCTTCTCTTCTTTCTGGCCAAAGAGATGCTCCTTTGGGAAAGGCCTAGCTCTGCGTTTAGAAATTACTTAGCAAAGTGGGATGCTCTCATCAGTCATATTTCCTCAATAAATTGCCTTAAATCCTTAACGATATCAACTGTGCAAGTTCCTACCAACCAGTGTGATCATAGGCATGCTTGGCAGGAGTATCTCATCCCCTTGAAGGCTCGGTGAGGGAACAGGGGCTGGTTGTCCTGAGTGCTGGTGGGGAGCAGAAAGCTATTTCCACACCTGCATTAGAATAGCAAGGATGGAGCTGCTCACAGTAGCACAACTGCTCTACTTTCACGGAAGAGATGCAATTAATGCTTTTTAATGGAAATGAAATTCTATAGCAGCTGGTGATCCAAAATGCTGACCAAAAAAATGGACTCTAATGAACTGTGCAATCCTCTTAATTCAGTTAGTTTACATAATTACATTTCTACCTCCTACTCAGCTCAATAATTGCATGGATGCCCCATCTTGAAAACCCATCTTTGCGCCTTAATGGAAAGGTTTAAATTATGCTGACCCACTATGCTAATAATAGTGATCAATAGCACTACTTCATCTCTGCTTATTTTCAAAAAACTATCCACGTTGTTGCGTTATTGTCAGTGTAATTGGGATCTACAGTTACAATCAGCTCTTCCAGGTGTTGCAGAGATGGGGAGGATTGTTTCCGTTCTGACTGCTCGGGACAGTTAGAATTTTGTTTTCTTCTGTTTTTCTTTTGCTTCATCAGTGTTTGAGAAATCAACGAGCAATCCCCTGTTGTTCTGTAAATGATTCTCTGGTACCAGCTTAAGTTTACAAAATAGTAGCTTGAGGCCAGCCAACTGGCGAGAGCAGCTCGTCTCATGCCACATGGTGACACGTGAAATCAATGGAAGGTCCCTGATCTGTACCAGCTGAATATCTGGCCTTATAAATCCACTGATGCATCTGTCTACCTGGGATCTGTCTTCTGGTGTCAGGCCTATGACCAACATCAAGGAACAAGTACAGACAATAGTAATGTCTTTGAGAAGGGCAAGGTCACAAAATCATCCCTCCTGTTCAAGAAAAACACATTCTGCTCTTGTCCTTGGACATGGGGAGTTTTTTCCAAGCTGTTTCAAGACCAGTGATTAAAATATGGAATCTAAAAGGCACTTATGAACCTGCAGACCTAATGTGCTCTGCAGGAAATGTTTATAATTGCACGTCGTCTCGAACCACTCTGTATATGTTATTGATCTTGTTGCCTTTAAAAACACCACCACCACTCTGTTCAAGCAACAGCCGCTCAGCAGTGGTAAGCTCACAGACTGGGATCACACAGGCTGCAGTAACTTTGTCTATTTATTTAATTTATAAATGAAAGAGATTTTATTATTTTTAGTGTTCCAAGGCTTTGAAAAACTAGACGTATAATAATCGAGTTACAAAAAAAGAAGCTGTTGAGCTTAAACCCCAGAAGGGTTTTTCCTTGGTGTTATTTTTCTTTATTATCCCTGCTTATCCAGCAATGTTATTGGAGTTATCACTCTAAAGGAAGCCAGGAAAAAATCCTGCTAATGTTGAATCAGTATGCTATGACTCCTGCCAAATCCCCTTCATACTAACGATACCTATTTCACTGCTACTGAAAAGTTTTGTTTTGCTGCCCTTGTTTAGCTGTTGTCCCTCTGTCATTCAGGGGTCATTTCAAGTCCCTCCCTTTTGGCTTCTTCACCCAGAGCTGTGCTGAGGTTTTCACTGTGCATGGTGATCCATACAGAAGTCTCTGCCAGAAATTCTGTCAACTTTCTTCTCAGATATATCTGTAGTCACCTGGGCAGACCAGACAACAGTTTATGTTCACACTCACTGCCCATGAAAGTAGATGTATTAGTAACACACAGAAATCTCATCAACTTAAAACGTGGCTTTGTGAGATACTGTGAAATACTCTGGGAAATTACTTGCTGCCACGGCAAAACTGTTGAGATCTAGGGTTGGAGTCCTTTGACAGCTTTCTTTGGTAAAGTTTTCCTTTATTGGAACAAATCCATTGGTCCCTACAGGGTGGTAAAGATGCTGCAGTTCCTTGGGTGACCGTGAACTTCCATCAGCAGACAGCTCAAATATTTTTTGAAGCATGAAGCTGGGATATCAAACCTAATTGCAAATGGAGACCTTCCAGTTTCAAAAGAAAAAACATTTTAAGCGAGCTCTGGAACAGTCCAAGGTAGCTGCAGACAATGGCAAATCACTTTTCTGGGAGAGGAAAAGCACAATGTTATTTGAAGGCATGAGGAACAGGTATGGCTCTTGATTTGAAAAACAATTACCTCAAGATATCACAGGAAAACCAACAACTTTTTTCTTAGCATTTCAATGGATGGAGAAGAACATGAGTGAGCTTTTCTCTGTCATTATGCAGTGTGACCACAGTCTGCATGAGATGCTCACTTCTATACAAATCGTAATTCCTCAGCTTTGAAGCATTAAGTAGTTGGCCAAAACAGAGGAAAGGCAGACCATCTCAGGGGCTCACCTTACTGCTGCACGTGCCTGGGACCAGGCTCAGCAAAGCTTCTGTGAACCCTGGGAAACAAAGCAGCTACAAAAGCAGCCCCAGCTATGTCAGATCATCAGAAATATGCAAAACATCTGGTTTCAAAGGAAAAGAATATGTGTATATATATAGTCCTCATTAGTCAGTGCAGCCCCGGTGATATGAAGAGGTTTGTGTTGACTTATTTTATAGATGGATTTGGCCTTGCAGTATGTGTGCTTGGATGCTAAAAAAACCATCAGGTTTCTCCACAGAGTGTATAATTTTTGCAAGTTTTATACTTATTTCAGGCTGATGATCTCCTGATTATACTGTGTCCTTTTGATGCAGAAGTTGTTGATCTTTGCAGAAAAAAAAAGAGACTGAAATGTAGAAACTGTAGTGCTGTTATTTTGTGGTGACAGGAAAGATGCACAGGCATGCAGGTTTATTCTTATGTGACACGTAATTGCTCAGAAACTATTTTTAAAACCGGGCTGAAAGAAATCACAAGGATGACACAGAGAAGCTGTCGCTTGACAAACCTGCTTGGGTTGCACGCAGGGAGAGTTGAGGGGTGTAGGGACCATGCTGCAGCTACTGAGGCAGGAGGAGAGAGGGGAGCAGGGCATCGCCTGCCCAGTCCGCTCAGCTCGCGTCAGTGACTAAACCACCCTGCCTGCAATGTCCGCTGCTTCCCCACTGCAGCATGTAATGGGCTCACGTCCCCAGAGACGTTCTGGCTGAGGAAAAGCTTTCTGGATGCTCTGTAGACTTGTCTCATTGCTTCTTACTGAGGTTTGCTGACACTATAGGCATTTATAAACCTCCATAATGCCGGATGTTGCCTCTACTTATAAACCTTCCATCGCTAATGTTCTTAGACCATCGTGACTACAGCAACATTAGCCCTGCTACATCATTTGTGTTTGCAGTGCTTTGTGCCAACAGTTGCTTGTGCTGCTGGCAGTCTAAACCAAGAGGTTTAGACTAATGGCCTTTTAAAAGCCAGGTACAGAAACGTCCCCGTGTCTGTCTCTATTCTGGGCTTTCCAGGCACTCCCTGTACGGATCCCGTCCCACTGCTGCGCTGAACTGACAGTGACCTCCAGAAGTAAAGACAGCAAGTCTGGGAGACAAGCCTCTCTCATATACTGACTCCTGATATATTGTCCTCCAGAGGGGAAAATGGACAAGGCCGCTTGCTTGTGCTGTTTCCCTCTGCCCGATGAGCTGGTGTCACCGCTTTATTAGCTGCCTGTGTTTGTGGAGCACAAGGCACAGGTTCTGCCGCTGATTCTGCATGTGTATGGTTGGGCGATGTATGCATTATGCTGTCCCTCCACTGAAGTCCCCTGGACCCAGATTTCTTTGTTTATCCTCTGCTGTGGCTAGCTCTCAGAGAAGTGAAGCATACTCTTTCTTTTATGCTTAAGAAACACTTTTCAGCTTTTTATCTGAACCAAGCATCCATTACATTGTGTTCCCCATTTCCTACACAAACAGTTGATGTGCAGCTCCAGGTATGCAGGATTCAAAGGCATCTACTTTATTTCCCACATTCTGGGTATTGCAGCTGGGATGAAAGAGTGAGAGGTCTGGCAGCTCCTCCTTCACTGAGAATCAATAATGCCTGAGTGAGATTATTTCTTTGTCCTGTATTCTGTGGGTATCTGACATGACAGCCAAATGTCCTTCCTGCAGCCCCTTTAGGTCTCATCAGAGTGAAATATATTCCCTCACCAAAAGACCGTTGCAGCTGTAAGTTCGGGCATATGTCTGCTCTGGATGAGAGTGAAGAGCTTCAACTCCAAGAGTCACCCATCAGGTTAACAAGGAGCTCCCTGTGCCAAACCTCATTTTACTGACGCTCTCCTAGAACGTGCTGGTGAGAAAGGAAGGGGTCTGAATAATTCTGTTGATACGATACTTAAAGAGAAAAGATTTTGGTTTGCATTATGGTTTGCATTGGTTTTGCTTTAAGTCCAGCCTGGTACTTGAAGTCCCTTTAAGCAATCCTAGATTGCTTTAGGGCATGTACAAGGTACGGAGAGTGCACTGCTGCTGCTGTGCCGTTCACATAGTCATCCTTTCCTTTTCAACCAGAGAAGCAAAAAAGCAGTTTAGACTGAGAGCTGCAGTTCTTGAACTGCCATATGATACAAAGGACAGTACCTTTGCCAGAGATCTGACACTCAGGAGAAGCTTATTTCATGGGCCACATTGGTAACCGTGCTGATTTCACAGATGTAGAACAAATAACGTGTCCTGTTTCGTAATGATAAGTTACATTAAAATATGATTAGCCTTTATAAGAAGTAAAGGTACCATCAGAAGGGTTACCTCTTAAGCATATGCACAGGTCTCCTATGTTCAGTCAACCATGACAAACTGTCGTCTTGGAGTTCATCTGGCAGCAAGCAAGCTGAACAAATGTCTTTTACATAAGGCACAAAAACTCTGAGATGTACCTAAAAAACTGAATTATTACTTTTATCCCTGAAGGCTGACTGTTGTTTAAAATTTTAAGTTATTGAATTTTATACTACTTTGCAATACAATTTATTCACTTATTCACTTTGTAAATTTTCAAATACAAGCATCGGAACATGTTCAAGGATACTATGGAAACAGACTGATTCAATTTAAAGAGCAAGCAACTAATCCTCATAGAGCTGTGCTTCTATAATTATATACTTATAGTTTTGGAAAATCACAAGTAAACCTGGGGGAAAATGTTCAGTTAATGTGAATTACGCTAATTTATCATTGGTATTAGGACAGTGCCTAGAAACTCTGAATGATAGGTGGTAACTCACTGTGCAATGCAGTGTCCCACAGAAAATAACAAGAGAATGCCCATCCGAAACAGCTTGTTGTCTACATAGCCGAGACTCAAAGAAAGATGGGTGAAAAAGCATTGTCTTATCCTCTTTCAAATACGCGGATGAGACAGAGAAATGAAGTGACTTGACCCAGAGACATTAAGAAAATCTGAAGAAGAACTTGCAACTGAGCTGAAGACGTCTCCTTAGAAATTTTCTACTGGAAATGCCTTGTACTGGAAAATTGAGTTTTCTATGTATGTATTTTTTTCCCCTCATAACAAGGATGATCTTTCCACATTTTTTTCTGTGAATTCAAAATGGAAAAGCTGACATCATTAATTTGTCAGATAAAATATTGCAGTTTTCAGACATCCTTCTTGGAAAATTTATGGAAAAAATTCTAAAAGCTTATTTTATGTCATCAACATTCTTTACTAAAAATTCCTATTCTTCGATGAGCTCTGGTGTTGGGGCCCTACCATTTCTGTAATCACCAGGCCATCTGTGTGCTCCCTGAAAAGTTGCCACAATTGCTTCAACAGCAGCATCCATCCAAAAGCAAGAGCGGCTCAAACTCAATTCCTGCCCCATGTAATCGATGAAATGACAGTGAGTATTCATGGAGTTACTTCTGTGCAGTCTAGGAGAAATAACGTGCCTGGAAGGTCATATTTCTATTTATTTTTTTAATCTAAGTTGAACATATGATTGTGGAATATGTAATCCACCAGGGGAGAGGACAAAAACCACCTTTACCTTATAATTAGCAACAAATGACTACAGTGGCCTAGGGAGAGAACCACAGTGCCAAGTTTTTGTGCCAGGAGAGCTTCTGGCACAGGGACAGTTCCCTGAGAGAAGACAATGTGAATTTAAAAAAATAAAAAAAATTGCATCTCCTAAACCAGGCTTTTTCTCCTCATAAAAGCTAGAATACCTTGAAGACTGCAGTAACCCAGTTTCTCGGCATGCAGATGAGTATTCTGGCGAGAGCAGACAAGTGACGTTACAGCGGAGCCATGCATCTCCTAGGGCTCTGGACCACTGAAGACGGGGCAATGAACAGCTACGTTGGCTTTGTGCTATTCAGCATTTGACCCGTTGCTGAAGGGATTTCTGCAGAAGATGGCTTTATAGCCTCTTTGCCCAAGAAAAATGGCACAACAGGGGCTGTAATACAACTGAGAACTGGGCCAACAGTGTCCTGGAGCACTTTAAGACAGAAACTGTCTGGGTTTATGCTTATATACAGCTGTTTCTTGTAGCTCTGGGAGTTATAAAATGTAGTCTGCTTTTGCTGTCAAAGACCCTAATTTAAAACCATATTCTTTAGGAACTGTAGAGGCTGTAAAAAAAACCAAAAAACCCCCAACAAAAAAACCGACTAGGAGAAAGTAGTTTGTGTCCATTTGCTTCTCTCATCAAGTTAATAACTCATTCTTGTAGCTCAAAATGATGCGGCATCTCAGAGATGATAGTAAATAAGGATTTAAATGAGTAGCTACAAGATAGAGGGCTACACCTCATTATGCAACAATTCACCGTTAATAGGGTATAGAAGAAAAGTTCTTTGGATTTGTAGGACTATCCTGCATTCTTGAAAAGGCATGGGCAATGCCTCTATTTAAAACTAAGATAAAAAAGAGGAGGTTTGTGCTTTTATGAGACAAGTATTTTGAGAAAATAATCGTGAAGTGATCGCATTCTTTTAATCAACTTATGCTTTATGTAAAAATACAGCCTGCCTTTGGGCTAGTCATCTGGGAACTGGTGACATAGTGAAATGCTAACACAAAAAGAGTCAGGAGGGCAAAACCTCCAGTTTATATAAATTTTCATACTGCTAACACACCTGCAGGTGAGAGTTTAAGCAGAATTGAAGCTTTTACCTCAAGACTGCCTGAAACCCCAGCTGCATGTATATCCTGGCAGGAATGAGCAGTTCCATTTTCTTCCATCTTCCTTTGGTGCTGTTGCCTATGAGATCGGCATCTCTCTATAAGCTAAAGTAGCGGTACAGGGCTCTCCAGGGGAAGCCAGTCTGTCACCGCATCCTTACGCTGCATCTGTTCTTGGGTTTTCTGTACTAACAGCTCCTCAAAGACACGGACATGGAGGGTTTTGACCACCTCACTCGTCGAAATGTGCTCACTGGTTGGAGATGTGCTGCTTAGCTTTTATGCATTTCAAGGTAGCCTCGTAGAGGATTCTTTTTATTTTGTGCCTCCCAGCAGAATTAGGTAACACTCCTCCAGGTTTTTGGCTCTTCACTGAGATGCATGTTATAGGAATCTAGGGATCTTTTTTTTTTTTTTTATAGTATTGTTTCCACCCTTGGGCCCAGATGCCCAAAAATTGGTCCGTATGTGATCCACTAGATGGAATTATGAGACAAATCTGGAATATCTTTCAACAGCATGTTAAGTCCCATTTACAAAATGGAATGCTGGAGAGGAAAGTGGTCCTTAGTAAGCCTGCTCAGTTCCTTAATGCTGGGAAAGACTGCGATATTTTTGTTAATGCCTATTTAACTTAAAATGTCTAATGCCAAAACCAGTTTGGACCAAAGAAGATGCTGATAAAGATTCAAATACTTCATATATCACATTGGGTCTTGGCTAAAAACACTGCTAAGGCCATTCTGAGCTTAGAAACAGAAACCAAAGCTACATTTGGTGTCTCTGTTGTTCCTATGAGCCACAAGCTGTGACAAGCAAACAAAACCACCAGTAACACTTTCATTACTTTAAATATGAAAGGACAGGAGACACAATTTCAGTAGTTTAACATAGCTTTTCCAAGTCAGCTTTAAATATCTTAGAAGCTGCTGTAACTTAGGTGTTTATGTTTTCATTGCTTACCTCAATTATCACAGTGATGGGCTGTAGAAAGCACTACAGCTGGCGCAGCTTTGAGGAACATATGTTAAGAAAACATCAGTTTGCCTGGAAGCTGATTTTAATGGGGTAGTTTTGTGGCTGATAGCAAAATGGGGAAACGAGTCGGAGCTTTCTTCTTTAGGCTATTTTTTGAATTGCAAACCAAATTTTCTTTTCTTGCGTTCTGAAAGGTAGATAGAAACCTCTGATACTGCAGAGGAAAATGCAATTTAATAAGATTACTTAATGTTCTCTGTTAAAGTAAGGGAAAGGTTGTCGTGTTTCTATTCTTTGTCAGGGCTGTAAAGAAAGACTTAAGAAGAGAGGATGAGAGATGTGAGCAGAAAACCAAAAAAACCAGACAACTATTTAGGTAATATACCTACCTACAAATAAAGAGAAGAGATTACTTATTCTTGGCAAAAGGGAAAGGGTGACAACTGAAGCCTTGATGTGATAGACTGAAGCCACTTCAGTAAAATATTTGGAGAAAATGTTGTTATTTATACAGAGGTGAAAGAAATGGGAATGTAATTTATCAGCAAATTGTGGAATAGGCAGGTCATCTCTGTCTGCTGTAGCCTAACCCCTGATCAGATACTTGGTCTTTCTGAGAAAGAGCAGGTTGAATCTGCAGTGCCAGAGAGGCAGAGGAGGTACCAGCCCTTACCAAGAGGTGTGTTTCTGACTCGGGAATGTGGAAGACAGTGACTTTTTTGGGTCTTTGTTTCTAATCTATTTTTTCCTCTTCTCCCCTCCTTCTTTTCAATGAAGTATTTGTCCTTAAAAACAGCCCCTGGTTGAAAACCACTAACCTCAGGTGTGGACTTTGATCTTTCTGAGGGCAAAGTGTAGGCCATGAGCATGTACCCGTTCTGAAACAAAAATGTGCTTAGTCCTTCTAAAGTAACTTTAACATTGCTGCCCCAGGATTACTGTTGGATAGGATAGACAGGATAGCTGCCTCGCTGTCTTCACTAGCCTGCTTGATTCAGTGGTTGCAAAAACTTGGCACTCTGGTTTAAAAGAAAAAAAGATGCTCAATCAATTCCTAGTTATCACCAAGTACTTGTGCTACAACAGATGCCAGAACTGGGAACCCAACTAATTGTTATAAAAATTAATGTCCTCTAGTTGTAATTCCAGAGCCTTGAGTTTAGTTTTTAGCCATGTATTAAACCCTCTTTCAGCTTGGAGAATGATCTAAAAAGTACCTGCTTAACAAAAGTGACTCAAGGATATAATACTTTTCCAAATACGTTAGGGATTTGGAGATTACCTTTCAGTGTGGAAAATGAGCGGAATGCACGCGAGTAGCCCTGCTTTGCAGTCACTTGTGCGGTGTAAGAGAGGCAATACTGTGCTCCTGTGCTTCATTTAGTTTCTAGAAGGATCTTGGGTTTTGGGAAGTGTTTGCTGATCCTACTGGCAGTGCAAACAGAAATAGACAGTGACTGATTCAATTAAATGATAAAAATCTATTACCACCATGCCAAAAAAATTTACTTGAGGTAAATAGCACACTGAGAAAGAGGCAGACAGATAGCTGTCATTTCTGTCTTTGACAGGTGCCCCTGGATTCTCTCTGGGGTTGATGTAAGGCAGTACCAAGGGGTGGCAACATGAAGGGGGAAAGTAATTTATTCTTCTTAAACACCTGAAGTGCCAAAATTTCAAAAGCCAAAAGTGTGATTTCTGCACAATTGCTGAGCCTGCACCAAAAGATCTAATGTAATCTCCAGTCTGCACAGCTTCCTTTGAACCATTCTTTGTATGAGAAAACTGGCCCTTACAGGGACAACGAATCGATGCAGCTCACCAACATGGGGCTGGAAAGACACTTTCCTTCTTCCGACATGGTGTGGAGTCCATGGGCTGGTGCTGTCCTCTAGTATACTTCAGAGTTAATAACAAATTGTTCTCTTCAGACAGGAGAAAGCAAAATAATCCTCACAAGGCTCAGATAAGCCTAAGATTGTAGTAAGGCAAAATAAAACACTGAAAATATACAGGTCCAAACTTCAAACAAGCAAGAAAAAAGGGGGAGTCCCAAAGTTGATGAGTCTAAATGAAGTAGCCTTCCTTAATCTAGAAGATATTTCTAATCCTGGTAGGATACGAGGTGGCGGGTAGGGGCTGAGCTTCTCCATTGCTGATGTGAGGACGTTATTGCTCAGGCAATGGGGTCCATTTACCACGGTAATCACACAGACCAGGGGAAAAAAAAAAAAAAAAAAAAAAGGTAGAAAAGCGGCAGAACTTCTCAACATCTCATAAAGGCTGTCAATTAGATGAACATACTTAAAGATTTTAATGGAAACTGACACTTGTCACTTTCTGGCTGCAATCTAATACTACTACTTTAAAATATTTTTTCTGGAAGGTCAGCATTGCAGTTAACTTGAGCTGTTTATTTTAACAACTTCTCCTGAATGAATTTGACAGTGCACTTTTTTTTTTCTTTAGAAATAGAAAAACTCATCCTCTGAAGAAAAGAGAAAAATATAATTACTGCAGTAAAATTGTATTAACAGGGAAGGTGTATGTTGACAAAAGACTGTATGGAGATTTGAGCATGCGTTTGTCAAGAGGACTTGAGTAGCCTAATCCCCTTCCATCCCACTGCTTTTAGAACTTTCTTATTAATGTAACCTCAGACTGATTTGATACGCATATAGTGTATATATATAGACATGCATATAGCTAGCCCAGAAACCTGGAGTATCTGCTGGAATTAATTTTCCAAAGGTGGCACTCTAAGGGTGCTTGTGGGTTTTATTTTACCTGCAAAGTGGTTAAGAAAGGTTGAACTACAAAGAAATTAATAAGTAGAGTAAATCAGTGGGAGATTTTTACACAAGCTGAACTGAAATCTGACCCTTTGGGAGAGTTCAGGAGAGCCAGAGAGGTGTCTTTTCATTCAGGCAGGCTGTGGAGAAACAGCAGTGATCAGCTCCAGCTGTCTCTCTCACTAAAGGCAATTACAGGTGTACTTCCCCACACTTGACATCTCATTTTCTAAGTCTGTAAAGTTAGGACAGCGTTTAGTTCATTATCTCCCAGTGGCATTGTATGTATCGTTTTTTAGGTTTTAATGAAAGTTAACCATAAAGCCACAACACATGCTGAACCTCTCCAGTGCAAGGAGATGGGAACTGGTTTTGACAGTTCTTGTAGCTGCTATATTTTAATATACTGGGATAAACAGGACTGTAGCCTATATGAACGCTAAGGGGAAAAAAAAGTTGGTATCCATGTGAGGAAGTATAGGATAGCGTGGCTTTATAAGTTTATTACAGCCCTTCATGAAGGAACCTGTCGGGATTGGCATCTTGTTGTGCTAGACACGGTATACAAAGACCATCAAGAAGGAGGGATGTCTTGATGAGAAGTGATCCTCCTGTCTGAGTCGTATTGGCAAGAGAGAAGAGACAAAAGGAGAATTCCCTTGGTACATGCCATTCAGTCTTCCCTTTTTTTCTCTTTATGAAGTCTCCTCTTCCCTGTCACACAGTGTTTTTCCCCAAAGAATAACACAAATCTGGCATACTTGCACACTCTCTCATTCTCTTCCTGAAAATGGTGTGATATTATTATTCACAATTTCTAGAAAAAAATCTGAAGAGTATTATTTTCTTCTTTTCTCTTATGTCCCCATCCTGTCTTTTTGTTTCTTCTGCAACTCGGAAAACTTGAATAAAGTCATAATTTTAGAACACTTTTGTAGAAAGCTCACCTAGTCCCAGAAGAAGACTTGGAAACAGGGATGTGTAGGAAGAGAAGTAGACATGTAGGCTAAAAATTAGAATAAAGAAGAGAAACTTTGATACAGTTGGGGACTTCTTAAAACTTCCCTCAAACAGAAACTTTTCACTAGATTACAAAAAAGTTCAGGTCTCCTTGGTAAGGATTTTCAAGTTTCTTTTCTGGTTCTGGAGATGCAGCGATACAGCAAAGGTATCTTCCTATTCTGACAGGTGGACTTTCTATCCAGCCTTAAGGGGAAAGGATCACAAAGTGTCGTAGAAAAACTTCTGTGCACAAGACTCCCAATAATACTTAGGTGGAGCCAAGAGGCTTTCCAGTGGCTTCACTGCAAAGCATGACAGTGACATTTGAAACTCTAACATATAAATGGTTTTATGTAGGTAGGTATCTATAGCTGGGAACAAAGCACGGACGTATGAAAAGCTTGATGTGGTAGTATTAATGAAGCAGAGTTGAGAACTTCAATGTCATTCCATTGATGCAGGAGTGAATACTTGGGATGAAACTTTTGATTAATAGACGTATCCCAAGAATGCTAGGTTTCGTTACCTGCCCTGTGATGTGCTCAAACCCTAGCACACATGGAAAATTTTTCCATTGAAAACAGGAAAAGCTGAGGTAAACTCTGGAGACTAAATGTTCATCTATACCCAAACTGTTCAAACCTCCAGCTTTCCCCGACAACTTCTGCGATGCAAATTTGGTTTACAAGTACAGGAATACAATAAAAGGAGAGGAGGAAAGAAACGGAACAGTATATCTGAACAACTCCTTTATATGCTGAGGAGTTCCCACCCTGGCTGCACTGTTCGTGCACGCAGAGATTTCAGTAAAATGGTTCATTTTTAACATTGAAATGACTCTGTCAGCACATTTGTAGTCTCTCATGCCAGCCTGCTGTACACCTCCAGTACTCCACTGTAACTGAGACCCTGCCTCATATGGACTGCATTGGTAGCACAAGAACCAGGAGATATTGCTGCTTCTCTACATTACTCTGAATTACACAGGATTTTTGCTCAAGGATTGTTGTGTTTCCTCTAGATTCTTCTCTGGGCCTTCTGCTACTGGTTCAATGCTTCTTGGGAGCACCTCCTTGATTAGGGTTGCAGTCTTAAATAGACCGTAAGCTCAGATGCTTCTATTTGAAAGAGTTTTATATCATGTTCGCTTTAGATCTATGTCACCTTACTGCTTTTGAATAATATACTGTTTTTACTGTTACTTGCATAACCTTTTCTGTGCTTCCGGAATGCGTGTGCCATTTCTGTACGAAATGGACATAATTCAGCAATGACGATAAGAGGTTAAGGTTGGGGTTTTGACAATCCAATATGGGTGGAGGCATCTCTGAAAGAGCACCAGGAGGGTATGAGATCTTGCAAGCTGTTCTGGAATACCAGGCGGCTTCTGTGGCAAGTAGAGGAAGCGTGATGAGGACAAAGACATCAAGGCTTTCTGTGTCAACTGATTTGTGGATGTCAAGGTTTCTGCTCAGCCTGAGCAATTGCAAACATGTTAATAGCTCTAATTTAATCTCACACAGTGTTCAAATTGCCTCCAAAATTAGTAGTTAATTCTCATATATGTTAAATAAATCCTCTGTATCACGATGAACTTTTTATCAACCAGAAATGTTAAATTGCAAAAACTGTGGGAAATTAGTATATGATAACAGAGCTGCGACTGAGGAAACACATCCTTCAATTAGTTTACTCATGCATGTACTGCTTTTCTACTAATATGCTATTGATTGAAAAATATTCTTGCCTGGAGGTTATTCTACACCTCAGTGAAGTTGTTCATGAGTCATAGATGAAAACCTTAAAGAATGAAAGAGCAGCAAAGTTCCTACCACTGCTGATGTATAGATCAGTCACTAGGAATACAGTTTGGTCTATGTCAATAACACCACTTTAAGTAATGTGAAAATTGCATGTTTTCCCGGTAGGTATAGGTGAAACAAACAACATCAATAAACATGCAGCTTTTTTTTTTTTTTTTTTGCTAAAGACCTTGAAGGAGATTACACAGAAATGGATGTAATATCCTCTGGGAATTCAGCAACACTGTCTCCTGGTCAGCTGGCTCTAGTTTTATTTTATTGGAAAATGTTTTTACAGTGCAGGCAGTAAAACAATACTGTTGAATACTAGATACCGGGCTTTTCTCAGTTTATGTATGCTCTCTGTTTGCACGGAAGTCAGGCGTGAAAATCAGAAAACCGCAACAGAAACCACAGCGTTAGGATGTCTGTGACCATCTTCGTCATGCGAAAAGGCCAGGTAGCTCCTAGGTAGGGAATGGTTTCTCCACAGAGCTGTTCGGCACTGAACAGCACACGAAGTCTTGAAATGGCAGGTACCTTTCCTTAGACGTTCGTGCCTTTTCAGTGCTTAGTATTGAATGTCCCATCTTAGTGATTTTTCCCCAGATCATGCTTCTAGTCTTCGCATAGGCTGCACCTCAGCTTTCAGCTACCTCTTCTGTAGCATCTCTTTCTCAGTCACTTGGCAGTAACCACTGCTCTCATCCCCTCCCTCCACCTTTGCCTTTGTACTGGGCAGAGACTTTGATCTGTGTGGTGGGTGGCACTTTTTCTCTGTCTTCCAAAAAAATCTAGTTCCCTCACAAGGAAGGACATAACCCTTTAACAGAGCATTTTCTCCACGTAACCAAGAAAGGCACGTGTTGTTTCTACACGCATAGAAGTGACTCCAGCCTCCTGTGAGCCTGATTTCACAGTAGAAATTCTCCGGATATGTGAGGAACAGCAGTTTTCCAGACATTTACAGATTGTATTTGCCTATGTGTAGATCTTACTCTGCTACATGCCATGGTATCTGATGAAGTTCACACAGCAACTGTCTGAACATCCTTAAACTTTTGTTTTATCTGCATCTGAGAACTTGATTGTATCGATTTTTGGTTTTCATCTCTAGAACTTGTCAGAAGGTCTGGATATACCTGCTCAATTAAGATAGTTCAGCCTCTTGTGCTCACAGAGCCCTGCATGAAAGGCAGCAGGCAGCGTTCAGTGATGTGCTCCTGGCTGGCCAGCAGGTGGTAACCAGAAACTGCTGTTCCCACGGGACCAGACGCTGCGATCTCGAGGGGATATCATTTGAAGCATGGCTATTCAGTGGGAAGGAGGAGCATGGGAATCAGTAATACTGAAAAGAAGAGCTAGAAATAGCCAGCAGTAAATTAGATCTGATTTTGTAGGATGATATGTTGGGGAAAAAAAGCCCAGTAGGATTTTATGCTTCAAATGTAGGCTTCTCAACACACAGCTGTGACGTACTTATTCCTCTTTCTTTAGCTCTAGGGGTGACAGTACCTAGAGTAATCCATGGCGTTCTGACAATGGCATATATATACACCCCCAAGGGAAAAAAACAACAATCCTAAAGAGATCAGACCAGAAGCAGCGTATTGCTAAGACAGTCTGCAAATAAAAGGCTAACAGAAGTCCATGTATTTGTAGTAGAATCACATGTGGACAGGAAAAGGCTAAGGGATGAACACTTAAATTTACGTCAGAAAGATGTGAACACACTAAAGAGGGTGGGATATGGATGCGTAGGAAATGAGTGGAACAAAGTGGCTAGTCAAACTGAACATTAGGCAAGATCTTCTAAAAGTAAGAAGTCAGTGGTCCCCCAGTGGAATTATTAGAAGTCTCCAACACATTTAATGGTTGGAAAAACCTTTAAGGTAAAGAAATACAGAGCTGGACAAGCTACCAGAAACATAGGCAAAGAGGAGGTAAGGGTATGATGTCCAGTTCCTCTGCTTGCCTTCGACTGGAAAAGCAGTAAGCTGCAGTGATGCTTTGTTTTTCAAACGTGTTCTGAGAGTATTGTTATGAAGCAGTACGGTAGCTAAGATGTCTCCGCCCAAGTTCCCAACCAACTGTGCTTGACTCCTGAAATTTGCCAAGTAAGCTAATTTTCTCCTAAACCATCGAAGTCTTGGTAGCTGAGACTTACTGCTCCAGGAACTACCACTAAAACAAGAACTCTGAGAAGATCTGCTTGGAGTGTAATCATCCGGCTAACCAATCAAAGGTGATATTGCCCTCTCTGTACACAGACACAGTTCTCCTCCGCTGTGAAAGTTTAAATTCCCAAGCTGAAGAGGATGACTGTTCAATGGATGACAGAATCATAGAATAATTCAAGTTGAAAAGGATTTCAGAAGGTCATCTTCTCTGATCTCTTGCTTGAGCCAGGGTCAACACTAAATTCAGACCATACCAGTTTGTTTACAAATGCTTAAAGTCTCCAGACTATCAAGTACAAGTACTTTTGTAAACAACTGAGCAACAGGTCTTTCTAAAAGAGACTGAGAAAACTGATCTTAGTAAAAACTTCCTTCTAAACTGTTAATTGCTTGACCTTAAATAGAAAGAGAAAGCATTTCTGCAACCTATTAGCACTCACCTCCATCTTCTGCTG
This sequence comes from Phoenicopterus ruber ruber, assembly GCA_009819775.1. Taxonomy (NCBI): domain Eukaryota; kingdom Metazoa; phylum Chordata; class Aves; order Phoenicopteriformes; family Phoenicopteridae; genus Phoenicopterus; species Phoenicopterus ruber. The sequence goes on from CM020221.1 coordinate 9,120,373, forward strand.
AACGTGCATCTTTTCCTAAACCAGCACTGTTAGATATCATGGCTAGATAAGAAGTTACTTCAGCATCCCTTGTGTTCAGACATGTCTTTTGCTCTGAGATGGGAGAATTTTAACCCCAGTTAAACATGGCAAGGACTGTCTCTGATCCTATAAGAAGAGTACATAAAACCACAGTTTGAGTTGCCATGCAGAAGCTTGCTAACCTCAGAGTTTGTAGAAACCAGCCAATCTTACAGAATCCAGTGAATTTGTGGTTTGCCTGGTGTCTCTGCACCAATAACCTACACTTTGATATGTTTCCACTATCATGCTTTAAGACCTCCTTCTGTGTCCCCAGTTGCACTCCTTTTGGTTGCTGTATTGTTTGTATTTTCTGCACCATTTTTCTTCTTTCACTTCTCTTCTTGTCTTCTTCCCCCTTTTTGTCCCTAAAGGCGTAGTATTGCAGCTGCTATCAGTGCCTCATCTAAGGCTACCATAGTACAGTGAACTGTTTAATTCTCCTAGACATTTCCCTATGGCAACTATCCATAAAAATTTGTTTTGCTGAGGGCAATTCATGTCACCTAAGAAAGAATTGCAACAGGAAATCTCATTTAAGGTGAGAAGGCTGTGCACTTCCCCTATCATAAGCATGATGCTATAACTCATTGTCGTGGTTTAGCCCCAGCCGGCAACCCAGTACCAGGCAGCCGCTCACTCGCTCCCCTCCTCCCTCCCCAGTGGGTGGGGAGCAGAGTCAGAAAGAAAGGGAAACTTGTGGGTTGAGATAAAGACAGCTCACCAGGACAACAAAGAAAAAGATAATAACAACTACATTATATATTAATAATGATAATAATGAAAAATTATAATGATAATAGAATATACAAAATGAACTATGCACAATTTCTCACCACCCAATGACCAATACAGCCCGTCCCGAGCAGTGATCATGGAGCGAAACAAAGGGCAATCTCAGAATGACCCCAAGCAGCGATCTCGGAACCGCAATTTCCCCAGCAGCGATCTCGGAACCCCAAGTTCCAGAGAGAGCGGGAGAGAGGGCAGAATGAACGAATGAAAGTCTGAATGAACAGCGTCTGACCCGCCAGCTGACTCCTACTTATATACTGGGTATGACATCTGTGGTATGGAATACTCTCTTTGGCCAGGTTGGGTCAACTGTACTGGCCATACCCCTCCCAGCTTTTTGCACCTGCACATTGGCAAAACCTGGGAAGCTGAAAAAAGTCCTTGATCTCTTAGCAACAACTAATAACATCAGTGTATCATCAACATTCTTCACAGACCAAATCCCATACTAAATCCAAAACACGGTAGCTACTGGGAAGAAAATCTGCTCCATCCCAGCCGAAACCAGGACACTAATTTTGTCTATCACAGATTTTTAGCTCTTCTCTGAGATTATTTCTCCTGCCTGGCCCTTATTTGAGCAAAAATAAGTTCTCATATCCTCCTACCAATGAAGTGAGGTAGTCTGTTAAAGAAATTTGTATTCTTCCTGGGCTACGCTCAACAGCAATGTTCCCCTCCTCCTAGAACTAGGCCCATCAAGAAAACAGTTTGGACAATACCTTCTAAGACAATTTGTCTTAGTAAGAGAGAGCAGAGCAAGAATTTGCATTAGTAGTGTGACTGGATCTCAGAAAAGTAGCAGAATGAGGAAATCTAGTGTTAATGAATTTGCAAGGCCAGTGGAATAAGCCTCTGTTTACAACTGATCGGGCTTCAGGAAAACCGTTCTCAATTTCACTGCCTGAACATGAATTTTTGCTTGTTATTTATGTTTGTATTTATGTTCCTCCTTGGAATATTCAATAGTTTCCAGGGGTATTGTCTGCAGGAAGCTAGGGCCACTATGTTGTTATTTATTACCATAACTCCAGACACCTACCACGTAGCTCAGCTACCCATCTAGACCTTTATTTATAGCTACTGAAAATAAACTTTTCCAAGGTATAATGTAGCCCATCCTAAACAGGTAGCTTTGACATCTGCTCTTGTGGGACAGCCTTTGCTCAGGAGTCAGCATCTTGTCGCAGAAGCACGCATCTACCTTTATGGACATGTAACTACTTTGAATCCTACCCTACATAATTTAAAGCTGTTAATTTCATTCATCCTTAGGGTAGGAAAAAGCAGGCTTGGAATTGTTTTAAAAATCTTGTTTCTGTTTCACTTCTTGAGTCACATGATAAGTGCTAACATGATGTCATATTGAACTTTATGTATGTCAATGCACATCAGGGGCTTTGTGAAGAACTGCTTGGTTCATGCGGTTAAGGAATCATGGCATTGGATAGATTGTTCTTTTCAGTTTGTTTTTGGCAAAAATTAACTTTGGGGAAGCTGAAGTACCATAGCACTAAATGCTAAGGTGTTTATTGCATTATGAATTTATCTTCTATATAAGGCAATATACTTTTATACGGAAAGATCAGAGGCATTTTTTTTCATTTGGATAAGGGGAATAAAAACGTAAAACAGTTTGTTTCCTTCTGACCAGAGAATAATCTTGGAACAAATCTGATGTCATAGAAAATATAGTTGTCCCTCAAACACATTATAATAACCTCAGAGTCTCCTTAGATTTTTACAGAGACTCGGGCGAGGAAGGCAGGAATGAATGATTCTATCCCTTCAGTCTATAGATAAAATATATCCCAGCTGGCGTGGTTTTCCTTGCCTACAACCTAAGCTTTTGAAATGAGGTAATTATCAGGAATTCTCTGGGTCTGTTTGTTTTTATTTAACACCCCCCCCCACCCCCCCCCCCATATATATTCTTTTAGCTTTTGCAATTGTAAAGAAAGGCTTGAAAATGTAAACCAGGCACAATGAAAACCAGCTGCCTGAGCCTGAAGATGACTGAAATATGGCTTTGAGACGTGCAGCAGTTTTCCCAGGCAAGATCACCAATACAGTAGGCTTTTCCAATGCTCTGTTGTTAGTGCAATTTAAAAAAAAAAGAGGGACCATCTGAGACACGAATTTGCAAGACAAACAAACAGGTGGAAAGAATGGAACAGGTCAGTAACGCCATGAAAGTGGAAATGAAACTTGATAATGAGGGCCTGAGACTCTCATTTGGAGCTGAGCGCCCAACATTTTACTCTCTGCTTACAGATGGGTTATTGCTGCCCCTTGCCAAGGAAAGGGCAAGACTGGAGGATGATTTGGGGTTGGCAACTGAGCCCAGCTGTGCTTTAGCGTACTGGATTGTCAGGGTATTGATTTCTCTCCACTGGTGGCTGGAGGTGACCAGGTCAACCTCGCTGGAGTTGTGAATTATGCTGTTCATTTTAGAAGGGTAGAAGTTATATAAACGTCCCTGTTTCAGAGGTAAATAGGCTAAATCTGTCCATTAATGCAAACAGATGGACCTGCAGTGCTAGCGGAGGAATACCTCTTTCCTCCAGTTGAAATTTCTGGTACTCTTGAGCAAACTGAGCTTGAAAAAGTCGGTTGAACAGCAGTACAAAGCTAATGAGAAGACCTTCCCACCCACCCACCCCTCCCACCTCATGCCCCAGCTGGGTTGGCTGGGAGTAGAGGGTACTCAGGATGTATCCAGGCTGATTTCTTGTTATGTATGGCCCTACTGTCTTAAAGATTCTCCCTAAAATCAGCCATTTCGTTCACCTTAGCATACTCTGCTAGATTGTGACTGAAGCAGCAGCAGCTGCATGACCAGTGTGAAGATGTAAGAATTATTTGAACTAAGTACATTTTTTCAATAGATAATGGATTTGATTAATGTAGCCTCTTCATCTTTGAATTGAATGTAGTGTCTATCTGCAGATCACTGTCTGATCCAGTTAGCTTCTTACATTAGTGTCTGTCATACAGCACACATACACATCATTTTCTCATTATTAGAATTTACTTAGCAATTTTTATTAACATATTTTTTCATTTCATTTGGCCTCGTTATAAAGAAGTCATTGACTACACATGGCTTGTATAACCAGGATGTCTATTAGAAGCTACTGAAGCTTTTTCAGATAAAATTGATAAACAAACAAAATAATAGAACCTCATAAAATGTTTTCTTTTTAATCTTATCCACATGGGTCTTCCAAAATACTGACCTCTAGCAATATTGCAGCTATATGTTACATATTTTATATATGCATCCAGTTGTCCTCAATTCATTAGAGTTTGATTCCTTTAATGACCTCTTGGCCAAGAATTTAGCATGAAGTTTAGTAAAAGCATCGTTTTTAGATTAAACTAGCATCGGTGTCAAATATACCATTGCTTTCATTGCTCTGAAATAGCTGTAATCGTTAAACACTCTAACAGTATTATAAGTCTACCAGTACTCCAGTACATCTTTATCAGTGCTGCTATGTTTGTCCAAGCTGATGGATACTTAGAAAGGAATAAAGAAATAATAAAAATGGTGATACTGCGTGTTACATAACTGCTCCCCCCCACACCATCCTGCTCTCAAAAGCAAAGCTCTGTCTTTTTTTGTCGTGCTTGATGTTTCGTTTACAATAACTTTCTGAAAATGCTTCCATCAACAATTTTGGAATTTACTTTCTACTCACAATCATGCAGGTAGCATTAATTTTCTACCATGTTTCCTGGAGAGCCAGGGTAGATGGAGTGCGAACATAGCAGAAATAAAATTACGCTTACGTGTGAAGAAGTGTTCCTCAAAAGCCGGTTACCGAGCACAGTGAGCCTGGCAGGGACTGTTCAGTTGTAACCACTAGAACAAGCCTTCCTTTGCTGTGAGTTGGTTAATAAACATGCATTATAATCTTCTATAGCTTTAGAGGTTCTTTTAAATTTGTAATGTTTCCTGGAGGTGCCATCTCCTGCTTATGACCTTATGTAAGTAATTTCTCTCTTTTAAGCACTGAGCAGTGTGATTTCACTAATCGGTATATGAGGCAGATGCACATATTCTGGAAGATTTCCCATTAATCCATGTTTCCTATCGTTAGGCATGTAGCTGCAAGTTTGGTATTTCTGTCTTAGTGTTTAAGGTATTTTGTGTCTCTTTGTCTCCATCAGTGTTGGCTGGAAGGTGAAGGGTGTTATTTGCTTGCTTTTTCTTTAATCTAGAAGGTAACATTAGTAAGTACTTCTTGTACTGTGCTATGGATAAGTACTTGTCATTCAAGAATACTTGTTTTATCTGTAACTACATCCAGCAAGGTACTACAGGACTCTCAGAAACAGAGAGATTAAGGTGCTATAGTATTTTGCTGTTACGAAATATCGAAATACATTTAAAAACATTGCATTTTCCTTCTTTAGCTTTGATAATGTCTTTGGTTTAGACAGCACAAATCTCATCTTCAGTTGGCTTTCTCAGTTGAACATGCACTTGGGCAAAATGACTTTGACAAAGCATTTACAAGCAATATTTTGTAACATCACTTAAACCTTTTCCCATCTTTGCCATACTAGAAGGTCATCCATTTCATGTGCCAGAATCTTAAACAGACTTCAGACATTAATTGCAGTGCAGTCCATGATAACTGTAAAACGAGGTCCCATTTCTCCTCCAGTTCAGAGTTTCTAGATTCTTCCTTGGCAAGAAATATGGCTACAATGCTCCATTTTTCTTCAATGATTCTTGTCTAGCTGGTAATGTATCAGTCCCGTCTTGTCCCTCTTCTGTGCAGAATCTGGCAAGGAAAGAACAGATCTTTGACAAACTCAAGAAGCCAAGTTATAAATAACCCAACAAAACAGCAAAGCATGTAGACCTACTATAACTCTTGTGACCTGAATTTCTTCATTTTTGGTTAACTGTGTGACAACAGTCATTTCACCCCTCGGGTTAATCAGAACATTAAGATACTCTTTCCAGACCTGTGAGATGCTGCTGCCTCTTCACCAGCATTTTGTATCAGCATAAAAATACCAACCCCCTCAGATTAATCTTGTTTTCTGCCAAGAAAGACACAAACCTCATACAGCTTGGCCTTAAATGTACGTGATCAAACTAAAGTACATGAATACAATGCTGAAGGAATCCAAAGTTTTGCATGATGAACACCACCTTTTTTTTTTTTTTCTTGCCTGCTCCTTAAAATCAACTGGCTTAGCTAGTCACGTTGCTGTTTCCAAAACAGATACCGCCTTAGCACAATATAGCGAACCTTGAATCACTGGGTTTGAATGTGACCAAAAAATGATGATTGATTCAATGTACATCTCTGAAATGCTGAAATATTAGTCAAACTTTTCTATCTACCAGCTTGAATGACCTTTTCAGAATTCCCTGACCTGTGCATCAGCCAACACAGTGCATCTGCCCCGAGCATATGTTTTCTAGGCAAACAGACCTGTTATTAGGATGATCTCCTCACTGCTCAGATATTCCATTTATTACAGATATTTCAATGCACTGAATTAGAACAACAATCTGTTTTCAGCTTCTAAATCTCAAAATACTATTTTGCTTCTGGTTTGTATTACTGAAGAATGTAGACTTGTTCCTATAAGAAAGCCCACATCATTAGAGTTCTCCATCTGCGCAAGGTTGGGGGCATAAAAGACTTGGGATAAAATCCAGCTGGTTTCTTTGATGGGTCATTGTTTTGAATGGTCTGTTTCGGCTTGACTCAGGAATCTTATTACAAGGCAAATGAAAGGAGTCTGATGGTCAAAACCAGACGCTCTTCAAATGCTAAAACTTATCAGATTATCATTTCTTTCATGATGTACAATATCAATGCCTTACACTTAATGATATATAGGCAAATATACCAAAAATGTATAAACGTCATCAATTTTTGAAAAATACTCGTGTCATAGAAAGTATCCAATTCTTAAGAAATACAGTTCACATAACCAGTCCTCAAAAAGCTTTGTTAAAACTTTTCCAGAGGGGCCGAAGTACATGTTTAATAACACCATAAGAAACTGAGGCAATATTGCATTAAAAAAATTAAATTCCTCTTTTCTCCTGTACCTTTCCTTACCTGCAAGTCATCAAAACTCTTCTCAGGAAGTATCTGAAAGCACTACACAGTCAAACTGCTAAGCTACTTCATGTACAACTCCAGAAATAAGTCTTGATAGTCTCCACTCATGCTTTATGTAACATGAATTCTTAGAAAATCTAGCCTTAGTTGAATAGAGAAAAATTTTAAATAAATTTATGCAATTCTAAAGGACAATTAAAATATTAATATATTGGTTTGCATCTATGACACAAATCTATTGGTGCTCCTTGTAATTCTTCTCCCTCACTCTGCCTTGGTTCTTATCTAATTTAAATTTAAATGTAACAACATAACATTTACATACCTATACTTCAAACATAAGCGTGTATAAACATTGTCCTTGATCTTTTTTCAGGAAGGATTTCTCAGTCTCTGGGGTATGATTACGCTCTGTAGTGTATGTCAGTTAAATTTGTCGAATCTTGAGAACAATGGCAGCATCTCTATTCATGTCTCATTGCAAATCCTGAGTGGAAGTAAACAGTTTCCACAGCTTAGCTCCCAGGAATCTGAGATCTACCCTGCCACCTATTATTTGTTGCAGTAAAGTTGTATTTTACAGCTTCAGAAAGAGTGACTGCACACACTGAGGGCAGTGTTGCTGTCTATTGCGGGGGGCTCTGCCTGACTGCAGGGACCAAGGAGAGCCACCAGAAAGCACCCCAACCCATGGGTTGGGCACTAACCACCGCAGGATCCTGGTGATGAAACCAGAGAAAAGAAACAGCCCATCCAAAGAGCGATTCAGAGCCTGTGCTCCAGACGTCGGCTTCTCCAGGGCGCATTTCCAAGCAGCTCTGTCTCTTCATTGGCAGCAGACGAAGCCCACAGCGATTAGCTTCCCGCCACTACCGCTGCCCCGCCGAGCACCTCCCTCCGTAAACAAAGCAGACCTCTCTCGCCTACAATTTGCTTCTCTGCTTTCCTTTTGGCCAAGGTCAAATGCAGTAGTTTGATGAGCACAGGATATGCTGCTGGCTTTCTTCTGGCACAGCTGATGGCAACCATTTAACTAGATGGCCTCTGACTTAGATCAGTGCGGCAATTGTTATAATCCCATACTTTTTAAGTCCACTGCTAACGAAGGGTTTACAAAGACCTCCATCTTTCTAACAAACTTTCTGCCCCCAGGCTGATTAAAATGCTGACAGTCTGCCAACAAATTCAGTTCTCTGCATTTTCATTATTCTCTGCTGTTGTTTTTAAGACATTCAAAGAGCTCAAATCTTTAGTGGGAGTGCTTCTTTTTATTTTTACTTTTTTGTGTTTTGTTTTGGTTGAAAGGATTAATAGCTTTAGGGCAGATGTCTTCAATATTTTGTGACTAAAAATGTGACCTCTAGTAAATAGCCTGTGCTATTTTTTTCCCCGCTTCACTCAGTTACTGCAGAGATCGTGTACTGCACCTAAAGAAAAGGTTTTCTTCCCAAGACGTGTCACCTACTAACCTATGACTCATGACAGTCCTGGGACTTCACTATGAAACCGTTTCTGCTACAGATCCCAAATGAAATTAAGTTTGTCCAGGGTCTGAGAATGTGTCTGGTTAATGGGTATACTATTTTTTGAAGAATGTTAGTAATTTTCATGTTGTGTGTGGTCTTTAATTCAAATTGGGACTGGAAACGGAACTGCTGTGATGCACAGAATGACATTTAGATCTTGCAGTTTCAGGGTATAACAGGTAGTCATATTTTGCACTTGGAGCATTCACCATGAGGTGTGGTAGTTTTGTTTTGAGTTGCTTCTTGGCCTGCAGAGCTCGTGATCTGCTGGAACAGGCCAGATGGGGTGGGAAGCCTCCTTCTGACCTATCGTACAAGCAAGCCTGCAAATGGAAAGCAATGCTAGTCTTAATCCTCGTAGCTGGGGATGATCTTTTAAAAGGAGCCAAATCTTTGCAGAAGACCATTTCTTTGTTTTATGTGAAATAATTGCTGGAAAAGAAACAGAAGCAGAGGACAAACCCCCTAGCTGTTCAAACTACCATTATCTTCTCTCTGAGATGCTGCTTTTTACAATTGTGTTTGGTTGAAGTATGTTCAGCCACGTCGTAAGTGAAAACTAAATTTCTTCAGGTGCCTGTCTACTTTCTGGGTGCCTGGGAGCTAGATGTGTAGCTCCTCAGGCTAGGGCTAAGAGCTCAGAGGAAGCTCAGAAACCCAACTCCTACTGCCTGGAGCGCTCTGAGGTCAGGAGGAAAGTGCTTGGTGAGTTTTGTACTTCCAGAGCCGAGTAGTCCTGGGGCAGATATTTTGGGGACTCTTAGGTTGTGCACTGAAAGTCCACAGCTGTTTTTTATTTGTGTGTCAATATTCCTTTTTGAATCTGCCCCTGAGTCACATTTGGGAACTTTGACAGAACCAGCACTGCCTGTATTAAATACTTGGCAGTAAGTTAGCACTTTCTATGCAAGAATATTCTAGTGCTTTGCAAATATTAATTACACGTTACAGCCCCTCTGAGGAAAGACAGAAAGCTAACTCTGGTTTTGGAAGACATGCTGATTTTGTTGATTGGCTGTATGCTGAAAGAAATGTAAAATCAACCTTTATGTTGCCCAAATATATAACCAATGTAAAGTTAAAAGAAAAAGCAGCAAGATTCCAAAGCCTGCTGCTGCAATGCCAGAAAGGAGGAAATGAAAATCAGTTTGTGACTAGAAAGGAGTGCTTTGATGACTGGGAATCTCACTTTACATGTGCTACCTGATGGGTCTCTTTTTGTCACTGTATATGACAGTGTTTTCTCTAATTAGCCCTGACATTTCTTTTAGGCTTTATTTTTGTTTTGTATATACACATTGGAGAAGAAAGCTCTGCCAATCCCTAGGAATCATGTTTAATTCTGAATCACTATTAGCCCTTTGATGAATAGAAAGCATATTTAAAACATGGGTACAGAGCAGCAAATAAAATCAGAAGGCAAAAAAAAGGAATACAATTAACGTGCTCAGCATATCAGGTACAGATCTGTGTCCTCATGTTTAATAAAGGTCTGAGAGAAGACGTACTGCATTGGGATATTGGCCAGCATGAAGAAACGGGGGAGGCTCACAGGAATACCTCAGGGAAGCATGAGAAATCATAAGATCTTGTCCAGAACCATCCTCATAGCCATCCTCCACTCAGTCCGTGGTGTGGAAGCAGGTACTGCAGCCTCCCACACTTCCCTGTAAGCCTGCGCCTGAAGCAGCTCATTCCTCCCGGTTGTCGTGATCCCCATTACCAACCTGTCCAAGCGAGAGGCACTTTGATCCTTAATTTCTAAACAGAACAGAAAAATTGACAGATGTTATTAAGGCAGAAACATATTTTAAATTACATGTCTGTTTATTCACTCTTTTACTATAGTCCCTTTTGCAACACATTGTTCTCTTATTATAGTTTATACATTTCTTCTAATGATAATTGAATCCTTTTGGGTTTTCAACATCTATGCGAGGCATGTGGTTACTAATTTGGAATAAGAGTCAAGCTGCTGGAAAACATCTCACTTGAGGTTAGATCTGTGTTGTGCTTTAACAGAAAAAAAAGCGCGTGCCTTTTGTACTTTTATGTTTTTTTACTTAAAAAAAAAAAAAGAGAAAGAAAGATATTACAGAGGTAATGTACTATGATTTTACTCAGTTAATTAGAGATGGAATAATGCATTGGACCAACTAAAATCAGTTAATGCCAAATCACTAAATCAGCTGCTTCAGATGGTCCAAGCACCAGTGTAACACAGCCAATCTGAATGATGAGTCTGACAAACAAAGAAGATATTTGAGTTAGTTGTGGAATGAGAGGAATATAAGGGAAATGGTATTTTTGCTCTGTTTGTGACCATGTTTGATTGGTGCAAAGAAGGGTGATTAAGCTCTGGTCAGGCCAAAAATATATGTGTGGCATTGGGCAACAATTTGTGGAAGCACTTGCTTTGTACTGTGAAACATTACAGTGGCCATAGTTGAATGATGTACTCGTGTTGGTCTGATTCCTGCTAACTTAGTGCATGGCACTCAGATAGACCTTGGCATTAATAGCCTAAGCAAGAACTAACACTAAAGAAATTGAAACAAGCCATCCTCTGTGAAATACAGGTGTGTCTAACAATATAAGGTAAATTATAGTATTGTCTCCCTTGGGAATTCAGCAATTTCTAAATCGTTAAATTGCAATGAGTTCCTGTGTTGCTATGTTTGTAAACACAGCCTGAAGTCATGATTTCCTGACCCTTCAAACTGGGCTTGTGAACTGCTCATCACCTGCCAGCACAGGCTTGGTCCAGGTCTTTATGCAGGTCACAGAAGGACAGGGGAAACCTCTTCCCAAATTAAGGTTAAAGCAGTGAGATGTGTGGTGCTAGAGATGATGTAAAACATGCTGGTACACAGCAAACCCAGCAAGATGTTTTATTGTTTTAGAAGCAGCAGAATGAGTTCATGCAGTATCAGAATGTGACTCTGCAGCCTTGGTGTTTTTGCTGTAGGCTTGGATATCCTATCAACAGCTTTTGTGATTCCTCATACCACGGCCTCCACTGTTCACAGGCCTTTGAGTTCTTGATACCTTCTAAAGCAAGAACTCTGCTTGATTCAGTGAAGAGTTTTGAGCATTTCTGAGTCACGGAATGGGGTTATTACGAGGCTGAAAGTGTAAACCAGGGGTTTTACCTGCTGTGGTCGCTATTATAGGAGCACAGAACTTAGCCATGGTATTCTCAAAGTCAAAGCAGGGGGAGGATAGCTACATGATCTACAGAACAGCAGTCTTTCCCAACTTATTTGTAAGGCTAGAGATGCTAATTAATGAAGAGAGCAACACTGAATTTTAATTGGGCTGTAATTATAACATGGCAATTTATATTGTGAGACTTTCAAGACTGTTCAGCCCCTACAGCGTTTTGTTCCTCTGCTAAGTCTAGCTCTAAAAGTTAGAGGGAGATAAATAATTGGGTTTGAAACATACTTATCATAAGTGGGTCGTGTGTGTGTGGTGCCATTTATCATAATTTACCTAGGGGAAGCACCTCTGTGTCAAATCTGATAGACTGGAGACCAGGCAAATTAGGGCGTTTGCTAATAAGCAGGCAGAGCTGGTGCCGGAGCAGTACTGGATTTATCAGAAGCAGGAGACATACCAGCTGGATCCGGTCCATGCTCTGAGACACATGGAATCTGAATATGACCCCCCAAATTGCTAAGAATATGAGTGGGATAGATGCAGGGATTTCCATCCCTGAAATGCTACAAAAGCCGTCTAAAGGAAACTTCGGTCTGCATAAACTCAGATTAGCCAGGAGAGAAAGCAAGGAAGCTGGCGTGGTTCTGTAGAAAGTGAAGTTCTTAATAGGGCTTTAGATATCAAGAAATGGTAGATTGACTCTTTACCTTATTTGGATCATCGTGTTAGCAGCATGCATGGTGGTGGATTTTTGCTTCTGCAAAAAAGTGCCTGAACTTATGAATGAGAAAATCTCAAAAACGTCCACTGCTGGGCTGGCTCAACAGATAATATGCTTATTTCAAATATCTAACCATTTGAAGATCTTGATCTCAACTTCTCTTATCAGATTTCTGATTTTTCTTGCTTCCAACTGAGCTAGAAATGTCAGAAGGGCGGATTTTCCTGTGGTGTGGAAGAAAGATGTAAAAATTGTGCTACTGCTTGCTCCTATCATTATTTATAAAATTTCGTCTGCAAATGCTGCCTTACCTCAAATAAAGGCAATCTCTAGAAGAAAAATCAAAAGACGGCCAGCTGGTCACAGTAGGGGTCAGCATTAAGGATTCCTGGAGGAAGAAGTTACAAACAATTACCTGTCCTCAAGTAAAATAAAATTCCCAAGAAAAATAATAATAGCAAAGTCCGTAATCCAAGTTGAATTATGAAATGGGTCAGGTCCAGAAGGCTGCTTTCAGCTAGCTCATTGCCAGGCCTCCGTCTCCCACAGGACATGTCTCTTGTTTGCTGAGGTTTCAACCCTGAGATTAGAAATAATGGAGAAAAGTAAATACTTAAATATGTTGAGCAGGGCTTTTAAACCTTAGCTTGTAAAAGCATGTTGAGGAGGTGGAATTCCATCACTGCAGATCTTTTGGAGCCATTTAGAAAAAAATCTGTTAGGAATGGATCTCCCTTTGGAAAGAGGAAGGCTAACCTAGGTAACTTATGAAGGATGTTGCCAGCCCTACTCTTCTATATTTTGTGGTTAATCAAAGCTTTGCCACTTCATAGACTATATTTTAGATGTAACCATTATTTGCCACCAGCAATTGATAACGAAGGGATTTCTGGCTGAGTTTTTCTGGAAAGTATTGTGGTCTAATCCAGGGAACTTAGTGGGGAGAAAAAAGGAAATATCTACAAATGCCTCAAGAGTAATTAAAAAAAATTGTGTTTTAAAATTCTTGCCCTGCTAGAAATGGAAGAAACCTTCATGAAAGGCTTCCCTCTCTCTTCACTCACACACACGAGCTTCCACCACTAATCCTCCATTAGCCATTTCTACTTCACGCAGAGAAATATCCCATTAGGAATCTTTGCATATCCCAGGGGCTGAAGCTTTGGGTGCATGGAAAGCAATATAGGTGGCTGTTGCAACTGTTATTTCGAACAGTTGCATTTTCTTGTTATTCTCATAGAAGCTAATCATCTCAGCATAATGTGGAAGTCAGAGGCATCTTTTCTGTACAAGATTTGAGAATATCTGAAGTGACTGACATTTGGTGGAAGGAAAAAAGAACAGAATATGAATCTCTCAGAGCTGAAGCTTTTAACTCAAAAAAGTAAAGCGTTTTTAGGGAAGAAAAACATGTTTCTTTTGCGATGCTTAATTATGATTTCCTTTATTGTAAGGTGGCAGAGGGGGGTTGATGTATATTGTTTTGTCTGGGAAGGGGTTCTGCCTTTTCTATATCTGCAACAACAAAATTGAAAATTATCTCAATTTACCATGGAGAACTTAATGGATTCAAACCGCATGAACATGCCATTTCCAACAGAAACTTCTGTTTGTTTGTTTTGTTCGTGGTGTCACGAAGCTCTCTCTATTCTGGAAACTATCAAGGCTATGCAATTTGGCTGCTGATAGAAGAATTTTCTTTCGTTATGTTTCCTTTCTCTCATGTAGAAGCATTTAAGTTATTGACATTAGTAAGAATGCTTTAGTTTATTTCTTCAGATGTACCAGCTAGCAACAGCTCAATTTGCAGCTGCCAGTCATGTTTAACCAAGCAAGCGAGCAAGCAAGCCAAGAAAACAAGATTGCGGTTGCATGGGCTGACTGGTTAAGATATACAGCTAGACGACACAGCTCATGAGCAGAAAAGAGATTTGCTTTACCAGACCGTGCTACATGACCAGTTCCCGTTTGCATCTCGTTGCAGTCGCTATTCTTACCACTTCTATAGGAATTAATCAGGCATTGACACTCTGAAATCTAGATGGTTTTTCCACCAAAAGAAAAAGCTGCAAGTAGCAGCAGCGTGTATTCCACAGTGCTCCACAGCAGGTGACAGTGTCTCGAACAGCTCTGAGGCTCTGGATGAAAATTGGGAAAAATTGGAGCTCACGCTATCTTTTATTATGACAATAAGCACATAACAACTACATGCTGTGTAGCCAAGTTTACCACATTCTCTCTTACTAGGACTTTCAGTAATGGTATCCAAGAATTGGACTAGGTTGGATACTCTGAACTCAGGTAGTCCTGGGCAAAGCATCAGCTCACTGAAACGCAGATTAAAGTGCTCCGGGACAGGCCATATGGCCAAATGGAGCTAGACTCGGGGATGCACTGTGAGCCCATAGCCCCTGGAGCCTGTACCTGGGGAGACTAAAGCCTTGATTAGCATGATAAAACAAGATAATAGGATTGCCAGAGGATATTATTAATGAATCCAAAAATACTGCTTGCAGGTAGTACAAAATCAAGCCTTAAAAAATATTTGATTAGTGGGTTGAGTTAGACTGATGAGGGTAAAGACCCTTTATACAGAGGGAAAGCTAGGAAGGGAAAGGCAAGTGTGATTTGGAGTTGGATATCAGATGTCTGAAGTCATATCTCCGCTAACATGGCGTTGAACTTTAATCTCTCCTTATCTCCCTGCCTTTAATCATCTCTATCATAAAAATGCTGAAATGTTATACTATTAAAGTCTGCAATGGTTACAAACACGGGAATAGTGCTACTTGTAAGCAATACTCATTTTCCTTATTATAGAATAATACTGAACCCCTTTCAAATGCATATACTTGTAAATATAGTATGCACATGCATCTATGATACAGTTACTAATCAGGTTTAATTGTTCAGGCTTGTGGTTTTAGGATGTTTCTTAATGTTCCTTCTTATTCTTTAAAATTCTACAGTAATTTGTTGGAAAATTATTGACATCTTTGGCTAGTTTAATGAACATAGCACATATGGAGAATCTAATATGCTGCGCTTTCATGCGGGAAAGGAAAGCCAGCAGTAAAACCCAATACCATGGCAACTTTCTAGCAACAAAATATCAGCAAGCGTTTTCCAGGATTTTTCTAGAGCTCTGAAATGGTTAGTTAAGGAAAAATCTCCTCATGACAGTGAGAATTTTTCTGCTTATTTTCTGCAGATGTAATTTCTTACTAAAACATTGGTCATGTCTGAATGGATTTTTTTTTTTACAACGTGGCTATGAGAAATTTATAGTCTGCCTATTCTTACTGAAACAATGTCATGGGATACTGGATTTGTTTTAGCACGCAAACTTAAATAAAATGAGATTAATCTCTGGAATTTTAGTGACAATATTTTAGACATCTTTCTTTTTACTATTACGTTCCCTAAAAAAACATTGCAGTGTCAACTTTATCGAGGGCTTTGGCATCTTCAAGAAAATTTCTTGTAGAATTGCAAGTAAGGAAAACTTAGGCATAGGAAGTTGTTTTATAAGAGGTTATATGTTAATATACTGAAGCTACTCTATAACTCAAAAGATTATAATGACTCAGTTTAGAAATGAAAAGTTTCCTATTTTTTGAGTTGTTCAGATTGCTACCATGAGGTTCTTAGGGTTTTTTTAAGGTGTTTTGTTTTGGTTTTTTTTTAATTTCTTATGGGTTTGTAATGAAGAGTAAGACTAATTTGCAGTACTTACTTTACAGTAGTAATAAGTGCCGATATTGGTTTGCCAGAATTGGAAACCACAATATGTGAATCACAAGTTTGGAAGTGCTTGAGAACAGAAATAATCATGTAAAACTAAAGATATAAAAGAAGATACAAAGACGTGCATGGGGTAAACAAATTTTAGAGCTTTCTTCAGGGCAATGGTTTTGTTAGAAGACTTTCTTGCTGTGCCAGGTTGTGCTAAAAGTAAAGAAGAATTTATGTCAAAACCGTGATGGAAAACTGCTTTGATTTTAATAGTAAAAGAATATTAGCTTTGTCTCATTCTTTTGCTGAAGGAGGTCCGTAATAACTCGTCATAATTTGAGGGGCAGGACAGAATCAAGGTTAGTAAAAGGATCAAATATCATCTGAAGAATCACTTCTTATCTCTCAACTCAAGCTCACAGTCTGTAAGGCTGGTACGTATTTCCCAGATCTGCCTATGGGGCTGTGTATTACTGGAACATAGGGAGCTGATGCCTCTTGGATGAAGGAAAAGGGAGTTTACTACATTATACTACTGTTTTATTGGGCTGGCCTATACAGACTGCAAATTAATTAAGTAAGGGTATAACCAGTTTGGGACAGAGTTGCGTGTCCTCACAGGAACACAGTCAGCTTCCAAACAGATTGCTTCTGCCCCCAGAAGCTGTGTTTCCAGGTACAGCACGGAAATCAGCATATTTGCTTAGGACATTATTTTATTTTTGAGTAGTAGTCACACTGAGATTGCTATAAAATTCTGCTGTGAATTAATATTCTTGGAATTTAGCTTAAGACGCTGGTCTTGGCAGAAACTGTTGCTATGCAAATAATATCCTCCAGATGTGAAGTGTATTATGGAAATTAATAAAGAATGCATCACTGTGAGCATAGCTAGAACATACAAAATAATCTATGCCGTGTTTTTTTATAATAAGAACCATAAAATAGAAATAAAAATTGTGACAAAAAGCATATATCATGGAGCTCTCCAAAGCTTTGACCCTGCCCTAATTTTGAACAGGGAAGTTTCATGATACTTTTCTTGTAATAAGTTCCCTGTACAACAATGTAAATTATTCAGGGATGGATTCACCTATAGAATGCATGCATTTATACTAAGTGGACACGAGGAGAAGTGAGGAAAGAGAGACCTGTACACTCAAGTGCTCTTAATGTATCAGTGGCTTGGTATTTGCCCACAGTGAGTCAGAGAGGTGTGAAAACTCTAAGTCTGGGAAATATGAATGAGATCTTCTCTCTTTCTAATCAATTTTATATAATTTGGAAACTGAAAAATGAAACTCTACTTATTTGTTTATATTGAAAGAGCAATACATTCTTCAGTGGCAGATCTTGTCTTGAAATAGAGAAGCAAAGACCCTGAAAATATACAGAATAGCAATCAACTTTGAAATCTTCATAGCTCCTATTGCAACACCTGAAGAAATGGATCTCTTTTTGCAGCAATTACTGTACTTTAGGAAAACAAACAAAAGCCCTATACTGGAACAGAGCTTGAGCCTCAGTCATGTTCAGGAGCTTCTGGTGCTCTGCACCCTGTCATATGCAACGAAGCCCCACCTTGCGTCAGGATGCAATTGTTAGGGAACAAGGATAAGCATGGTAGAGACTGTCAGGACACAGCAGAAGGGAAACGAAGAGAGTTCAGTGAAAAACGCCCAGTCACAACTCACAACGTGCTTAACAAACACCAGCCACATCGTTGCAACTCACAGGACTGACCAAGCAAAGAAGGAGGATCCTTACCACCTTGCAGCCTCAGGGTTGTAGGTGTTGACTCAGAAATCTTTTTAAGAAGGCTGATTAGATGAAGATGTCAAAAAAATCCACCCCCAAAACTGATCAGGAGCAATATTTAGATATTTTAGAAAGTTTTGCCAGGTCCTTCAATGGATCTTTAAATTGGACCTGCAATTAAACATAAGAGGTCATGACACACTTTATATAAAATGCTGGATCCTGACCAAAGATGCTCGTAAGCCATGACCTGGAACATACTATTGTCTTCTACCGTAAGAGGATTTTGTTCCTCTTCACGTCATAATTGTAAACTTTTCCATTTATTTCACCCTGCTTTTTTCTTTATTTCTTTTTTTTTTTTCTTTAGAGCAAAATGGAAAGTTCAGTAGTTGTAACTCGGTAAACACATTTTTTATGCAAGGCTTTTATATCTACCCTAGAAAGCTCTCATTTGTTTCTTTCTTCTGTAGGCATGAAAGATTGTTTATTAAATATAATAATAATAATAAAGTAGAGATAAGCTTTCTTAGCTGGCATTACTTCAGATTCCGACGTATTTTTCCCCAGCCTCACTTCATTATAGCTCTATTTGGTAGTGCATAACCAGCATGTGTCACACTGAATGAAGGCTGGCTTCAGAATAACATGTCAGTAAGATGATTGCTCTTGGAACACACAGTGCCCTTACTCTATAATTAAATGCAAAACCTGTGTGGAAAAAATTGATGTTAAAAGTCTTAGCTTATGCTCACCGGAGACTAGTAGTGCAGAGACAAATGCCGTCATACTAACCTTAATTGCTTCCTCTGTGTCTAGTTGTGGGAGTTTTGGCACCGCGATGCTCCTGCCGGGTGTTATTAAGGCACGGACTGAAGTGGAAGCGGGGGTGAAATGGTGCGGCCAGGGCTCGGCCTGCCGGGAAGCGGAGCTGGCAGCGGCCGCCCCGGCTGCCTGGAGGGCAGGGGCGGGGAGGAAGGGATAACCGCGCCGCTTGTGGAGGGGCAAGTCTGACTCCTGAGGCTCCCTGTTGCTTCCCCTTCGTCTCCCTGGCTGGCTCTGCTCTTCCTTCCCCGAGCAGGAGCGCTCGGCCTCCGTCCAGCCTTCTCTCCTCGGAGCAGCGACGCTCGCTTCTGCCTGCCTGGCCGAGGCAGGGGGAGCCAGCCCGGTGTACGCGTGGGTATGGCACCAGGCCGGCGTGTGCTGGCAGCTGTGAAGGGCATGGAAATTTAATCTGACCTTTTTTTTTTTTTTCCCATCCAAATTTTAGGGCTGGTCAAAATTTCAAAATTGAAAAATGAGAAAAAGGTATTAAAATGTCATCCTCCATTTTCTATTTGACTGTAATGAAACACCTTCCTGTTCAACTGAATTTTTAATGAACAAAGCCTTAAGGGACAAAACTTTACTAATTTCATTATCTTTAAGGGTACCAAAGCCTCAGATTCCTAGCACAGCGTTTTTAGACAAGTGCATTGGGAGAATGTTGTTCCGAGATAGGAAGGAAAAAGGAGAGGGCCATGCCAGCATTGCTGGCTGTCAGTGCTGTCCATCTTGATGTTTTTTATCATTCCTCTCAATTATGCTGAAAGATACCGTAATGGAATCAGTCCAGTTTCAAGCTGAATGCAGAGTACATTATAATATTGTCCAGAAGTAAAATGTGTTTTAGGAAAGCTTATAATTTTCTGAGTTTCTTTAGATTTACTTGAAGAAATCTGAAAAGAGGTAAATAATTTCAAACAGTGATTTCTAACCCAAGTTTTCCAATCAGTACATCATGAACATTTAGATAAGTGAACTGGCTTTCTACAAGGTGAATAGAATGAAATGATTTTAAAAAAATTAAAAATGTATCACATTTTTCTCTTTTCAAGTTTCCCTTGGCTGTCCCCTGACCTTCTTACTGGAAGCGAACAAAGTTTGCGTTTTTCCAGGACAGCTTGTAGGCTTTCAGACCAGAAGTTTCTATCTTTCTTTCCCTGTAATGATCTATTTTCCTCTTGTAAAGCTACCTTCATCCTTACCAGCCCTTCCATTTACTCAGTTCTCATAAGTCATAGCCACATCATACTTCAAATCAGTCCAGCGTTTCAAGACAGTAAGGTGCAAGCTCCTTAGACAGCCGACAGTATCTGTTTGTCTGATATACTATGTGTCCTCTCCTGAACTGGCTCCACCATTTCCACAGCCATATTTTTTTCTGTCTCCTGAGACAAGACATTGACTTTTGATCTTGTCCCTGTCTTTCTTCACACACAACTTTTTGGTTTTCAGAAAGGCCATCTCAGTCTTCTGTCAGTTGGAGGAGGCCACTTGATTTCCTTCTTGACTTAGCTTTAGAGTTACACAGTAATAAATCAAACAGCAAAAATAGTCACCTCAGTCCACCACCTCAGTCAAGACCAAGACCCTCTGAGATATTCAGTGAGAGTTTTTGTCTCACACTACCTTTTAAAATCTTTAATTTCTACTTTTTGACTATTTTAAGTTGAGGAAGTCTAGTTTTGTACCAGGTTTAGCTCATGAAAGAATGGTGTACGCTGCTGAAGCGTGCAGTCAGTAGGAAATGAGTGGCTTTTATCAACTGATTTTTTTGGCTGATGAGAATAACAATGAAAAAAGAAGTGTGAATTTTGGCTGCGCTTCACTGCTATCAGTATTCATTTCAGTTTTGACATTAAAATACTCTAAATGCCCAAGAAAATGTTCTAGTAGACACCAAGCAAATGTTCTTAAAATTTCTGTGACATTGCCAGCTCCTTTTACTCCATTCCCTCCCATCTTTGCAGAAATCTGGAGTAAAGTTGTGTGAATGGATGAGCTCTGGCAGTCGTCTGGGGCAGGTTAGGTAAAACTTAGGAGTCATATTTTGACTGATCCTTAAACTGGTTTTCACCAGTAGGAAATACTGCAACTGATGGTCTTTTGAAACGCTAGCAAAGGGGTTTTTTTTACCACCACTCCAGGCTGTCAGTCAAGGGTCTTCATTGTCCTCCCTATGAGAGGTTACCCGCATAGAGGAGGTCACCATGATGCAGGGTAACTGCCCGGGTTATATGTTGTTACCCTGCCTTGCTCTATAATGCTTTTATCCTATTTCCATTGAATCCTGAGATACTGCAAAGCCCAACTGGTAGATCGTATTCTAAAATGCTTTCAACTAGGTTTATCAGCAAGAGCTCTTAAAAGCTCTTACAGAAACAAAGGCACCATAGAATAAAAGGGAGGATATTTTATAGACTAAAAAAATGTCTGAAAGTTGGGAAAAAAATGGATGAGTAGATGGTTGGTGAGGGGAGTCTCATGGTCATGAGGGGAGTCTCGGAGATGTGTGCTGGGAACCATACTGATCAACACATTTCTAAATGATATATATAAAAGGAATAACTTGTAAGATGGCAAAATGTGCTGATGCTGGTAAGTTGCTGAGGGTGAAAAGATGAGGCCTGGCTGTGAAGAACTGCATGAGGCCCTTACAAGAGTGGTTATTAAATTAGCAAGTAAAATTCAGTGTAAATAATTGTGAAGTGATGCATCTGGGGAAAAATAAAAAGTCTTATCTTTGCACATAAAAGAAGGTCTGAGCTGACAACTATTGCTTGGGAACAGGACCGTGGAGTAATGGTAGTTCTATGAAAAAGTCAATTCAATGCTCCGTAGCAGTCAAAAAACCAAAAGTGTTGGGAATTATAAGGATTTCATTAGGAAGCAAAGTAGAGAACACCATTATGCCCCTGAATACTACCCAGGTAAGCTTGTATCTTGACTACTGCCTGCACGTATGCAGTTCTAGTCTCTGTTTCAAAAAGGACAGTGTGAAAGTGGAAAAGATACTGATTCTCTCCATGCAATTTCCCCATGTCTATCAGACTGTGAGGAAAGTTAGTCAGGTTAGTTAACAAGTGTTCAGACTGAGAACCATCTTTAACTATTCTCCATGCCCCAGAATATGATTTTTTCTCCCCTCCCTTTTGTAGTCAGGAGCAGGTTTGTAAGCTTCTAGGCCTCTCTGAGGGCAATCACTATTGCCAGACTGCATCTGGATTTTTGAGAGCGCACATTGCTATTCATTTAACATTTTGGCTCAGAGGTCAGAATGTGGCTGGGGTTGTGGAAGAAAAAGAGGGAAAGTACTCGTGTTTTACACCTTGCACCTTTCATCACCTGCACACATCTGACAAGTTTGTGTGAAAGCCGCATACACACATCAGAGGGTCAAGTCCTTCATTGATTTCCAGCAGCACAGTATTTAGGTAACTCTGAGGTTAAGGAATCACTAGGAAACTGTGTGGGGACTGGAGGGAACAAACTTACAGACAGCAATATTTAACAGAAGTGGGATCTACACCACCTCTCCTGTTTCCTTCATAGGTTTTTTCCACTCGGTAAAAATTTTTGGAATGTTAAAATAATGATGCCAAAAGCTTTAGATGGCAGACTTCGTTCTCAGATAAATTATACATTTGTACCTGGGGAGCAGAGATTAGAACTGTACTGTATTTATTACAGAATTTCAGTCCTTTTCCATGTGGGCAAAAAGAGGTTTCCTTTCTCTAGTATCAATAATACAGTTCATTTCTATTTCACAGTGAGTATTATCCTTATCGCTGTAATGTCATACCATCTCCTGTCAGATTGCTAGCCACCGGAAAGATTTTCAAAGACTGCATCATGTAAATTTTTCACCCCTGATTTCTATTTAGTCTTTATAATAAAGGAGCTAGATATCCAGCAACTCTCTTGAAAGTCAGCTGGATGCTGCTGGGTGATCAGTCCTCTTAGGAATTAGCTCGTCAGCTTACAGATAGATTCAGGATTTGGTAGACCACGTGAAGGCTTCTTTGGTTAAGCTCTGCCTCTTCCTATCCAGTCAGTGCCAGTAGAGAGCAATATTGCACACACATGAGAAATTAGTTCACTACACTGTGCTATTCTAAGGGGAATTAGCCACTATAGTTATTGCTTTCCTTCTCCAGTACTGCTGTAATAACTAAGCTATACATAAAGGAATTTAGGCTTTGCTAATTTTTTCATTCTTCTCAGTACTTATATTTTATCTCGTGTATAGTCAATGGCTTGTCAAACCTGAAGCTAATTTATTTGGTATTATATATTTAAAATGTTTTATTCTCTAAGAACCCACTAATGGGATGTAACACATAAAAATTAGATTAAAGAGCTATAGAAAAAATCTTTTAATCAGCTAGTTGAATAAAGCTTTCTGTTTCTACAGTGAATGTATATAGACTCTCTATTTTGTATAAACTAATATTATTTTCAGAATTCAATTTGGACTAGATTACCACACTGGGGTCACAAAATGGAAATGTGTGCGCATATGTGTATTAGCACTTCAGGATCTCCTTCAACCAGTTTTTTTTGCCACCTCCTTCTTCAAATTTAGTCCCAATTTTTACTGATAGAATATTTATGTGATATATAAAAATGTACGAGATGACTCAATTTCTGAAGTAAAATAGCTTATTACCTTAATACCTGTCCATAATCACAGTTTTTAATCTAGAGTCTTCCAAGTAAAGAATGGACGATCAAACTTTAATAATTTATTCAATACATCCAGAAGTCTCTGAACATGGTGATAGGAAAGAACACTAGATACACACTAAATATATCTACATAGTTTTTATAATAAACCCTCCATTTGTGTGACCCTCAGTAACTGTTGCCCTGTCTTATCCTACACAGCAGCTTAAATCAGTCTCTACGCAATTTCAGATCCACCAAGGCAGAGAGAAGTCCTGTGTTTGCCCGCCGGGGCAAGGCAGGGCAGCAGGCGAAGGTGCTTCAAGCACAGAGTAAGACCCTTGTACTCCATTGGAAGAGTAAGTAAAACCTCAGTCCTGCACTGAGTCCTGGACATGGGGTCCCTCTGTGTACCACGTACAGGATCAGCAGCTAAAAAAGGATAAAACTCTAACTCTGTCAGGGTCTCAGAGTCCCATGGGGCGAGGGGTGAAACGTGCCTTCAGGCAGGGTGGAGCTGCAGGCTCTGCCCGAGCTAAGGGCGCTCATCCTGTGAGCACGTCGTCTTTGTGCCTCACGGTGCAACGCAGACTTTGCTGTGAAAGAGTAAAAATAAAAAAATAATTAAAAATAATAAGTACAGCTGCTTCTCTTCTCCATCATTTCATCATGAAACTTTGATTCAATTTCCCAAAGGCTTTTAGAGTTTTTTAGTAAATGTGGAAGACAGAATTAAGGGGGTGGGGTGGAGGTGGAAGGACTTACAGGGTTTACCAGCCTCCTTAGTACATGAATTGGAAAGAAAGTCACATGGAAAGTGAAGTAGGTCTGTTCAGCATTGGGATGCACTTCACTAGGTAACATGCAATAACCTTTTCTACATGCCCCGGGAATGAAAAATGCGTTCCTAATACCAATACCAGATACAAACAGGGGGACCTTTGGGAGCAAAACTCTTTGCTCCTCTGTATGAAAAGACAATTCTCTGCGTCCCAATGTATTTTTTCTTATAAACTCTTACAGACTTCCTCTATCTGTGTGTGAGTGAGAGAATCTAGGTGCTTATCAATAATATGACGGAGTTATATGCCTACAGATGAGCTTTGAGAAACCTTAGCTCATTAGTTTAAGAAATAATACTTCTCATTTCATCATTTTCCCAGATGTTTTACAGCAGCGTCAGCAGAAGGGAGTATATGCTTCTGCCTCGGTCTCTTCAGTGTCGTGTCTGTCATTTTAGTGTAAACTCGCATTTCTCTGCAGTGATTTAACTTTCCTCTTCCATGACGTTGTGGGATCAGCCTGCTGTTGACAGGAGCTGAAGTACAGAGGCACACAGAGAGGCCTGTCCCCGGGCACCCTCTCTGTGGGCAGCCGACTGCCAAATGGCTCCCGTTCGTGCCTCCTGCTCGCCTCTGCCAGGTGAGCCCTGCTGGGCACCGCTCGCCACCGACACGCCTGAGCAGAGCAGGAGGTGTCAGTCTGTAAAGAACGGAAATGCACAGACCATAAAGCAGCACTTGTCTTCTTTCATACATCTATTCTGAAATAGAGATGATTCTGAACCAAAAACACCAACATCACTCCTCGTTTGGGTCCAGACTGTGCAAATGGCCTCTGTCTTCATGATGAGTATTTCAGGTCTAGCTTTAGGATGTGAGCGTCTGCTCCTAGGAGCCGAAAGCCTGTCCCTTTGCCTGACAAGAATACACTTAATGAAATTAAAGAGCAATAAAATCAGCTACATTACTCAAGATTATTACTTTCTGCCACATTGTGTATTCATACTATAATTTACCACCACAGGAGATCATAGGAACAAACTCTGGGTTTTACAAAGGCCTTTGTGATGTTACGGCTATAATCAGAGTCAGCTACACCAACCGCCGTAATGAGGGCAATCAAATCCCACACTTCAGCGTGCAGCCTGATGCCTGCAGAGTCCACGCTGAAACGACTCCCCTCCTCTTCCCACCCCACCCAGTAGACAGCGCACAACTGGTCACGTGAGCTACAGGGATTTAGGATTGTATTGAAGTGTCAAGAGCCAGGTGCTCCGGAAGGCAAGGGACAAGATTAATGGGGTAAACGTCCATCAGATCCACAGCAAAATTTCCTTTGCTTTGGGAATTCCTGACAATTTATTGAAGAGCTATTGATTTAACTGATCATCTGCCAGAAAGAATGTAGAGAGAGAGATACAACAAAAGGCGAAAAAAAATGGAGGAAAGAGCAAGTATATGTCTGTTAACAGAAATAGACTTTGCAACGTTTTTGCTGTTCCCATGGAAATCTTTCACTGACTTCCATGGCATGAAGTTTTTTATCTCCAGATTTCAGGTGACCCTTCCAGCTTCCATGTGTTGAGACTTACCTTGCAGGAGAGCGCTGTCATTAGTGTCTGGATACTCAGCATAAAGCTCACGTGCCCAAGAGCATCTGGCTTGCTGGGAGCGGAGGAAGGTTTCTTCTTTACAGAAACAGTCCAGCTCTCGCAAAGACATACACGGGTCATAGATGTGCATGACCAGCTGAAAAGAACGGGGGGTCCCTGTTTGAATCCTCAGAACTGGGCAACAAAGCTGAGCTCTAATGACTTCCCCTGCTGTCCCCACGCCTGTTTGCCACCCCGCTGGTAGCACGCCTGATTGCTGGCCTCCGCTCATTCAGTGTTCCTTGTGGTTGGCAACCTGTATCATATCCCCAGACAAAGGCAGCTCAGTCTTTTGCTCTATTTGCTCTATGATTCAGGCTTTTCTTTTTTAGACACTAGTCTTTATTAAATTTTAATCTTCCAAGACATGATTGATACAATGACTGGAGAAAATAAAAGACGACTGTAGAGCTTCCTTCTTAGGTCAAAAAGCTGTGACGGGATAACTTGGTAACATGGAGCAGAAGAGCTAACAAATCTCGCTCTCTTTTCTCTTTCTCTCTGATGACCTATGAAATCTTTTCAAAAGCTCGTTAGCTAAGCCCAGATTCTTGCTGTTTTCATCAGCCTACCTAAGTAAAGGCCAGAGACCTGGAAAGCACCCCAGGAGGGCATGTTGGACACCAGAATTTGGGAAACAGGGTCAGCTGGAAAGAGACTTGCTGCCACGTGTCTGAAGTTTGTGATAGCAGGCTTTCCCGTGAGGGTGTGGGAGCCGCAAGGTGTCTGTGCAGTGGCTGGAAGAAAAGGGAAGCCTGAGGTTTTGGCTGTGTTTTATTCTGAAAGTCCGTGCCTTTTTGTATTGAGGAGTCCTGGCTTCTACCTCTTTCTCCACATTTCCTTCTATGAAAAAGAAAGAAAGATAACAGAGAAGTATTCTTAACGTTTAGCACGACAAACATGTGAATAGGAAAAGAAATAAAGAGGCATCTAGCCAAGTCCCCTCCCACTCCCACTGCAGAATTCTGGCTTTTCTCTCCTTTTTAAAATGGCTTCACTATATTGCTGAGGAGAGAGATGATGAACCAGTGAAAATAATGTAGGATGACTTTCTGATAACTCCAATTTATGAATACACCCAAGAGTAAATTAGGATGATTTTTTCAGGGAAAATGAATCTTGAAAAAATTATGAGAAAAATGTATCTTTCAAAACTTTTTGAGCATTTCTTCCAATGACATACCTTTTGTTTGTCCTGGTTTCCATCCAGGCCATTACGTAATGATAGTAACTTTAAATGTTTGGTGTTCCGCTGTGTCCCTAAGTCGTTTGAAAATAAGCCTCTTAAAGAAGTTCTACAGCCAGCCCTGATTTGCCATACGTATGGAGACACTTTTATGTGAGGAAAGGTCAGGTCATGTGTGGTTTGAATATTCCCAATTCACAGTTCTTTCAGAGGGAGCGAAGGGTTCTCAGAACTGGACAGAAGCCAACAGTACTCTCAGGAACCGTTTGTCCATTTAAAATTATCACTTGACATTAGCACCGCCTCAATTTGCAGCCTTGAGACTATACTCATAACTCCAGTGTTTTGAAATGTGTCTGTTTTCAAACAGGAGTCTGCATTCAGTCTGAATTTATTGTGGGTTCAAGGTAAAGATACCCTTGGGGCTGGGAGTTTGATGCTCACAATGAATTCATTGGAAAGGAGACGGATGTTCACGTCGCAGGACAGTCATTAGCAGTGTTTTGCTGACCTGCTTGGGATGCCTCCTGCGCGGTGGGTGTCTCCCCAGCAAGCCCTCCCACCCCCTCTGTGCCGCTCGAGCAGACTGCCATAGCTGTGTGCATTCATAAACGCACAAAACTGGCTCGCTATGCCCAAGTTAAAATAAATTGCCGTGCAAAAAGCAAGTCACTCGGGCTCTGACCAGAACTCAGGACCTACTTTGACGAGATTGCAAAGCAAGCAGGAGAAATACACTGTTGTTTCCTTCATGTTCTTGACTTCTTTTTCCCTTGTATGTTTTTTGAATTGTGTTTAACAGTAGAGCTGCTTCATGCTACAGCTTCTCCTCGCCTCTGAGGAAAGCTCCAGGGGCTTCACCTAGACAAAAGCAAAAGATTTGTACTGTGAAGGTCTAGGGAGAGATTCAGAGGACTGAAGTTGTCACTAGGCACCTGCAGAGGTGAGAGAAGCGAAGCTTGAGAGGCAGAGAACATCCCCAGCATAAAAAGAATGAGAGAGAAAGAGAGATTTTTGTCCCCAGCAGGGATAATATGGGGATATGCTGGGGCAGGAAGGGAGGCAATCCTGAACAAGTTTCTCATTTTAGCTCATGGTATTATAAATGGTTGTTTTGGATTCTTATTTCAGATTTTATGTAGTTAAACTAATCAAATGTGACCAATGGTTGAATAAATAGAACTGTGCTGCTGTCAGCTACTGAAATAAAAAAACCTTACCAATTTATTCTGATGATCACCTGTTTATCGGTGTGAATAATAGTCACTCACAATTAAAATCATAAGCCCAGTGCTTAATCTACATTAACTGCCATTTATTTTCCTCACTCCCTTTAGGCTTGCCAGTCCTCTGAGACAAATCTTCCGTGCGTCTGTGCCTGTCTCGTACAGCAAACAGGCCGGTAGGGTTCTGCTGATGGCGCTGCCCAGCGCTGTCCGTACGCTCTCGCCTGCTCTCGGCGTGGGGCAGTGGTCTCTCTACCTCACGCATCATTATCCCCAGGCTGCTGCAGTGATTCCACAACATCAGCTCAGAGCCTTAATACAAAGAGAAGAGAAGAGAAAGAAAAATAGATATTGCTGTTGTTTGAAAGTTCAGTACACCCACACGATTTTAACTTGTTAACACTATGATGTCAGAAGTCACTTTGTTTGCAAAAAATCTATGGGCTAGTATGTGTTTCTGACGGACTTCATGTACAGCCTATATGTATAATATAAACACACTATAAAATGACAAAATAGTTCAACACCATGAATAACCAAACTTCATATAAAAATAGTATTAAAAAAAAACCCAGGGTATTAAGGAGCATGGAAATGATCAACTATGCAATTTCGCATTGATTCAATTCCATTTACAGCTCATAAATTCACTTAACATTTCCGCACACTTTTGACTTTGCGCATTCCCACAACACTTACGTTCTGATTCAGAGGGGACACTCACAGCCTCTTACCACAACCTGTATTTATGACAACAGTGATGCAAACATGTAAATGTCGCCGCCTTCTTTTTAAGCCTGTGTGGTCACCACAGTACAGAGCTCTGCCGTTACTGTGCAGTCGCTCAGACGGAGAGTGTCCCAGGGAGCAGAATCAAGAGATCAGCGAGGACGGTGTAGTCATCCTTGTGTAAATGTTAGCAGAGGGTAGCTCACTGCAGCCGACGCGCTCCTTTCCCGGGAACGTGCGGTAGCTCCTGCTGACATTTGCACCCACCATATGGCGGAGCGCAGCACGGCCATCCACAGCATTGCTCCTCACCTTAAAAACCGTACGTCTGCCCTCGGATTGATTCATGGGTTGCATTTCTGCCATCCTGTACTGCTGGGTGCCTCTGTTTACACTACACAAGCCCATCTCTTTTTTGGGGGAACACCATTGTCACTATTAATACTCTGGAAACGTGTAAGCCGCATACGTACAATCAACACGAAGCCAAATAAACCAAAGAGTAATTGGGTAAAATGGGTAGCTGTTTGTGGTCGTGTGGAACGCAGGCATGAGTGCGGGTTTCCAGGGTGTGTACGTGCATGCCCTCTTTAGCAGATGCAAAGTCAGGTCCTACCACTTCAGACTACTAGCTCATCTCGTTTCTTGTAGGGAGTCGTAACCTTGTCTTCCATTTAATAGTGGGGTTCGCAATGGAAATTGCTACAGTGATAGAAAAAATACAATGATGTTTTCTTCACGATGGAAGTATAATTGTGTGAATGCGCTTACTTATACGGAATTCTGTGTGTAAGGAAAGTAACAAAAATAAGATACATTTTTCTAAGACTTTGGGGAGCAGCATATTACAGATTTAATACCCACAGAATAATCTGTGACAAATCTTTGTGTTTATTTCAAATATATTTTACTTGTTATCATAAAAGCAAAATACATTGTATACCACAATGTGACTATTATGTATTAATATATTTTTAATTAGTTAGAAAGGTTTACTTTAGAAAAAATAATTTTGGTAAAATAAGATAAAAATATGTGACCTTTTTACATTGCAGATATATTTTCATATTTTATTATGCCTGTAAATTCATCTCAGCAGCAGCTAAAGCGAACAACAGAGAAAAGTTACATATTTATAGTTGCCAGAGCAATTAGTTAGGAATGAGGAAGTTTTAAGCTCCTTATGTGCATCTAGTGAAGGCCATGACATTTCAAGGCAATTTTGAGGGCAAGGCCTTTTGTAAAGATTTTGAAATGCATTGATAGGCTTATCCAGCTCATGGGTGGACTGGTTGTTGCATCTCTAAAACAATCTCTTTCCTTGGTGTCGTCTTCCTCCCACAGTTAGCGTCCTTGCTGCACCTTCTTGTTAGTTCACTTTTACAAAGAACAGATGTGGAGATAAAACTAATCTTTCACCATCAGAGCCATTTCTTACAGGTCAAAGCTAAAGGATTTTAATGGAATATTTTAATGAAAAACATACCACTAGCTATGTAAATTCTTAGGTGTGGATAAACAGAGGTTATCGCTAGCTGCTGCTGTGAAACTGGTATCTTTTGAAAGTATAATTCTCTTTTGAAAGAAAAAGCAAGAATTACAGTGAATTCTGTCCTGTACATTGCACCAGGAGTGATATATGAGTCTTACTAGTACATACAGATTTATGAGAGAGCATACAGTCCTTGAGAAGAAAAATCTCTTAAATTATTACATTTTACCTCTGTTGTGGTTTAACCCCAGCTGGCAACTAAACACCACGCAGCTGCTCGCTCACTCCCCTCTGGTGGGATGGGGAGAGAATCGGAAGGGTAAAAGTGAGAAAACTTGTGGGTTGAGATAAAGACAGCTTAATAGGGAAAGCAAAAGCCGTGCACACAAGCAAAGCAAAACAAGGAATTCATTCACTACTTCCCACGGGCAGGCAGGTGTTCAGCCATCCCCAGGAGAGCAGGGCTCCATCACACGTAACGGTTACTTGGGAAGACAAACGCCATCACTCTGAACGTCCCCCCTTTCCTCCTCCTTCCCCCAGCTTTATATGCTGAGCACGACGCCATATGGGATGGAACATCCCTTTGGTCAGCTGGGGGCAGCTGTCCCAGCTGTGTCCCCTCCCAACTTCTTGTGCCCCCCCAGCCTCCTCGCTGGTGGGGTGGGGTGAGAGGCAGAAAAGGCCTTGACTCTGTGTCAGCCCTGCTCAGCAGTAACAAAAACATCCCTGTGTTATCAACACTGTTTCCAGCACAAATCCAAAATGTAGCCCCATACCAGCTACTGTGAAGAAAATTAACTCTACCCCAGCCAGAACCAGCACAACCTCTCTAACCTTTGTTCTTATGCAAGGTCAAACTGCATATTTGAAATGTGCACCTGTCATCCTTTCTTTAAAGATTAAAACTTCTGAAGGTTGGGCTGTGTTGAATTTGCCACCCTGAACACTGAAAGCAGCATGAGGGGTTTGTCAGGTCATGATTGCAATTTTCCTGAGAGACAAGAAATGATTGCTTTTTATGGTACTCGGATCCCCATCCCCATTAATGCAAGCAGAAATTTTGTCCATCAGATGCTATTTAAAAGTAAGCAAACCTTTCTCAGCCCTTCGTATTCTTCTCTCGATGAAATCAATTAGCTATGCATAGAAGTAGCAAAGAAATAGCCAAATAATTATGTTATTTGTACTAGTGGAAGAAGAAATTAAATGTGAAGCAACTAAAGAAAAGGAGACAGTGGAGACAAAAGGGAAAGGGAGAAGGCAAGAGGAATGGAAGGGAACTTAATTTCTTATTTTCCTCTCACAGTAATTTGTGTGTTGTAGAAGCTCATTTCAGTATAAAATTTTGCAGTATACGGAAAGTGATCAGCTATGGGTGCGGGAAGATTCACTACATCTAATTTCTCGTTGACAGCTAGAAGAATCTGAATCACTGTCTGAATCTGCAGGCGGGTTGTCAGGGAAGTGTGTCAAAACTCAGGGTTTACCCCAAGCCTAACCACGAACGAATTTAGGCAACTTCAGGCTTAATGAACAGGTTTGCTTTTAAAATTTACCCGTTCCTAAAAACTTTCATAAAAAAGTGCCCCAGCATCCCCTGCCACCCCAGCAGTGAAGCGAAGCTTTTCCAGCCTGTCAGAGAAACGCCGGCGGCGCTGCCGGCTCCGGGGGCCGGCGTCGTGCGGGCCTCGCTCCTCGGTTGTGAGGAACTCCTTCCGAAGTGCGGAGGAACACCGTGGTGCAGTAGAGATGGCTCCGTGGTAATTCCGGGAAACAGCAGCACTTTTAAAAGAGGATTATGGTAGAGTCTAGTACAAATGAGGGAACTTATTTCTTATTAGACTGTCTACTGCTTCTCTTTAATGATCTGGATTTCAGATATCAATTCATAATAAGGCTGGAATGAGATGGAAGCAAGTTCAAGTTTAATCTGATTTTGACACACAGTAATTAGGTGCTCCCCAAGTAGCAGATGGTTTTGTATTATAATTATAGTGCCCCCAAATGATCACTAAAACAATACTCACAGTTCCTCTGTGATATGTCTTGACAGATTCATAAATTGGAGGAGAGAAAACTTTCTTGGGTCCCTTACTGCTGCTGTATTCTTATGTTTCATTTGGAAAACGCACTTGTGTCTATACGTTAATGACTTTTCCTGCTTGAATTCAGTTACTGGAAGCGCCCTGCGAGAGTAAAACCTTACATTTTTCCTCTCAACAGGCACCGGGGACCCAGTTCTGGCAATGTGGTGCGGGTAGGATTTCTGCGCGCAGGGCACAGTGCGTTGGTTTCCAAGGAGACAAGTGCATCCTGCCGGGGGTAGCGGAGGTCTGGGGAAAGGGAGGCTGGGTAGAAGAGTCCTCTGTTTATCAGTTTGCTCGCTGATTAGGAACATAAAGTAAGAGCCTTGTAGCTTTCTAATGACTTTGCAACTGGCAGGCGTTTACCGGCAGCTGTGACTGATCAATGCAAAGCACCGCCGCCAAGCCGCTTTACTTCCGAATTATTTCCTTGAAACAGCTACACGTGTGGGCCCTCCTTGCACGTTAGAAATTGTCATAGTGTTTGTCATCAGTATTAGGAATTGCTCGAGATACATATTTTCCTGCTGCTTGCTGTTCACCCTGACACCGGCCAGCAGCGGGATTGCAGCAATTGCACTGCACAGACACGCAGAGCTGCTCCTTGCTCCTGCGCCACCAACCCACGTTTGGTCCGGAGTAATCTCTAGCAGCGTAAACAGCAACACACAGCAGGGCTCGGATTAGTGAAGCAACACTGGTCTCGGTCATCAAGAACCAGAATAAACCCCCTGATGTAGACACAGCCTTTAATGCAGCAAAAGCTTGTGGTGAAAATCCCCTGGACAAGCGCTGGAAGGGACTTAGAATGATCTCACCAGAAGTTAAATAGAAGTGCTGTCTAGACACCTTGTTCTGAAATAATCCTTTATTCTGTGAACAATTTAGATGGATTTTCTAGTCAAATTAGATTAAGCCTGAGTATAATTGTGTGTGTGCAAATATATATATTAAATAAGGTACAGAGCTGGAAAACTCAGTGTTTCGAATTGTATCTACCAGAGATACAATGTAAAAACCCGACTGCTCTATGGCTTCAGTGACAAGCCGTACTACAGCTAAATGGAAACTTCTTTATTCCTCCTCAAAAAGGAAATGATTTGTATTTTGGTAGGTGAGACTGAAGGGAGTGCACAAAACTGTGGCATGATAGAGCTGACAGGTAATAGCAGACAGATATGGACTATAAAAGCAACCTCATTCCCATCACCAGGTAGGTTGCAAAATCTGGATTTTTCCTTACGCTGTGAATTCAAACAGTAGCACTGTCTGGAGCAGATCAGAAAGTAGCTGGAAAATACACATTCGCTGCCAGGTGCTGCTTTTAATCCCTTTGATGCATTTTGTCTGTCAGCTTATCCATTCTCCATTCACATTGCCCTCCAGAATCCAGCTGAAGTGTAGATAATGTGGATAGTCATGGGGGTTTTTGCCTGTTGATAGATAATAATGTATTTATAAAATGACTTATAAGAAATCAGACCTTTCTAATACACTGGTTTAATAGACAAGGTTAGCATAATAACTCAGTTTCTTCTATGTGCCCAGATGACAATGCTGTGAATTCTCTTCTCTCTCAACTTAATTCAAGGATCATTTCCACAACTTGATTTACTCTTGTACCTTCTCCAGATATGTTGATTGAGGTAATAGATGGGCAAAGGAAAACAAATCAGTGCTCACATCATAGTACATGCTATATTTTGCTCTGGCTAAATTATATGCAGTATTCTGAGTACATCTTTCTTGCTTGAAGAAGAATAAATGGAAAAGACAACTCTTGTGGGGTTGAGTAGTTGCATAGAGCATTTTCTGTAGAAGATTCTGCAGCTTCTTCTAAAATTCTGCAGCAAGTACTGTAAAGGAAAGTCTACACATAGCATGAAAGCATGAAAGAGAATGAAAGCCTCTTCTAACACAAACTAACTCATCGGTGCTCACGGTCGAGTATGGATGTGGATACACTCAGGCAACGCCCGGCTGTCAGCACAGAAGGTATAATCTTTCTGTATTAGGAGTGTCAGGAGACAGCCCTGTTTGCCGCATTGTACGTGGTTCGTGGGTTGACGTTGCCTGCAAAGAGCATTTGATCTAATAGTAAATGCAGGGGATGTTTCTAATTTAGTAAACACCATAGAGTGTGTATAGGTATCTTCACAGGGAGGAGAGAGCAAATGTCATGAGGGGAGGAGGGTGAACAACATATGAGATGAATGTCGGTGTGAATGGGAGGATGGAGAAGAGCAAAGTGAACTTTCTGAATGAAGCACATCCGAGCACATTAGCAGGAATTTATTTTGCAGTGCTCCTGTTCTTGTTGCAAACATGCCAAGGCAGCAAGCACATTTTGGAATCCCATACAGGTTGCTATTATGTCTTTTGAAAACCTGCTGATTTGGAATGCATATGGTCATTTCAAAACCATAGCTTTGGCAGAGCGCTGTGGTCACTGGAGGACGATCATTACTGTGTTTACAGTTGTTACCACGCCAATGTGGTACTATATGAGATGGAAGTGCTGAATGTAAGTCTTTTATAGTCATATTGGAACAGTTAAATAAAAAGATGATTTGAACATACTGAGCGTTACTGTTCTCAGGTATTTTGATGGAAAATGTCTTTCCAATTACATGAAATATTTCATGGCTGCAGGTCGACTCCCTGAGAATTTCGTTGAGGAAAAAGGCAGCATTCCTGCGAGATCAAACAGTACAGTTTAGCATTGCAAAACACAGCACTTCAAGTATCATTTTAAATG
Source organism: Phoenicopterus ruber ruber (assembly GCA_009819775.1). NCBI lineage: Eukaryota > Metazoa > Chordata > Aves > Phoenicopteriformes > Phoenicopteridae > Phoenicopterus > Phoenicopterus ruber. Next base: position 9,155,630 of record CM020221.1, read on the forward strand.
GGATAAAAATGAAATATTTATAGCAGGGAAAGGAAGAGGCAACATCAGAAGGAAAACAAAAATGGAATGTTTGGAAGAGATGCAAACATTCTCTCACCATGCCCCTGCTCCCGTCTTTGGGAAACACCCTCATATCTGACCTGATTTTAGAAGAGAAGGAGATGTTACATCTTCTACTAGCAAAAAACCTCATGTATTTTTAATTACCTTTAACAAGAAGCTGATATTTATTTCAGTGTTTTTGAAAGTGATGTCATTAGTCTAATCTACGAAGATAGTTTATAGCGGTCTTAAATGGGATTAAGCACTGTGTCTTCTTCCAGTCTCATTCTCCTAGGGTGATGGTAAGTGATCTAGATCAGGTCATATTCGTGGTGCTGCAGCTGGATATTTATCCCTTCAAGGTAGCTGTCAATCAAGAGTTGGATTTCCTGACAAGCAGGAGTTTAAAACAATATTAGAGCGGTATCTGGCAACGCAGCATGTGGAAGGGGTCAGGGTTTCCCTGGCTGCTAGAGCACAGGCCCAAAGCCCGCCCGCCGTGCCCTCAGCTCCTGGGCGGGCTGGAGGCCGCGCGTTCCCGGCAGCGGGGCCAGGCCAGGTTCGGTGCGAGGGCGACAGCGGGGCGGCGGGCAGCCTTCCACCACAGGGGACAAACGAGCCATCTCTGCACTAGATTAGTGAATTCTGGAAGAGATCCCCAACGTGCAAAGTTAATCAAGTTCTGGCCTAATTAAAGCACATTACTGCTGTTTTGTCTTCCTTCCTATGGCGTCCAAGACAATAAACTGCAATAAAGGAGGCCTGGCGGTGTAGTTTTATGCATCTCTTAACAGGTCAAATAACTTTGGTATATGAGTGTTGATCATATGGAGAGACAAAAGGCTAAGATTTGTTAACTTTATCCCTCCTGCCAAGTTAATTTTGGTACCTTTTTGACAGTGCTAATTAAACAATATTTCATTCTTTTCCATTCTGTAGTAGCTAAATACTAACAAACAGAACTATTGAACAGCTGAAACCTGTTTAAAATTACTTCTACTTTGTCATATACAAACTTTTGTGATGTACAGAACATTTTAAAGTCAAAGGAAAAGTTTCTGTTTTAAAGAAACTCAAATGTATTTATGCTGTTAATCTCCACAAGATCTCTAACGATCACCTAAACACGCTGAGCACCACTAAACTGTACTTTATTTGTATTTCTTCTGGCTTTGTAAAGGAATACAGACAATTCAGTGGTGTTCAATGGCTGATGTAAAATATATCAATGAATTTTCCCTTTATTCCTTTCACAGTACTGTAGCAATAACTGTAGTACAGTTATTAGTATAGTAGTACAGTAAACAATAACTGTAACAACATAAAAATATTTAAGAAAGTGATGTAATTTTGGACAAACATAGAACAGACAGACAGAAATCATTAATAAATAATAGTTAATTCTTAGTTTATTTCTATTGAAATAAAACTTGAAGCTTAAGTCCTGTTCTCTTTATATCACCAGACAGCGTAAAAGTTGGCATGTCCTGTAATTTTCTTGTGAGTTTTCCATACCTGGTATTTCTCTGTAAGTCCAGAATTCACCCAGAATCTCAGTTTGGCTTTCTTTTGTTTTCTGTTCAAGCAAGTCTTTGGCTCGCTACAGTGAAAAATTGAAAACCAACTATAACTTCTCAACACCTAATAGACTAAACAATCAAAAGAACTCAGAATACAATTAGTTTTTAGTATTGCGATCTCCTGCTTTGGAAATAATCTCGTGCATGAATTTTCGCTTTTTAAATTTACCAGTGTAACACAGTCAATGCAAGACTAGAACCAGGTTCTTCTTTAGTAGATGACAGAAGGGTCCTCTACGTGGAATTCTCGTTCAGTTTTGCACCCAAAAACATCTTGGAAAGACATAGAAAGTGCCTTAATTTATGGACCAGGTTATGGTCTTGTATTAAAGTAAATCAGGTACAATTAGTCTGAAAGCAAGAGAATCAAAATTATATTAACTGTTATGAGAGCATAATGTGGTCCTCTGTTTTCATTCTGTGGTGTGCAAAGTATGTCATTTCTTACTTCTATAGTGCATGTGTTTTAGTAACCACTGTTACCTCTTAATTAATACATCAGGTACCAGAATACCTAGTTACTAAAATTGTTCTGATTTTTCCCCGTAAGGTAAAGTCTCACCTTTCCTAGGAAAGCATCACAAAAAACCCCAGAAATGAATGACCTAATAGTTTTATCTGAGGGTGATGAGAATTCATACTCGTTCTTCCTAATCACTCAGGAAATAGCAAGCCACTTTCAATCATCTAACTGCTGGAACCACGAAGCAGAATGAACAGCTACTACAGAGCGGCAGGAGATACCTGGATACTTCCATTTTGGACTTCTGACACTAGAGACTCCTGAGGGTTTTGACTTTCACACAGCAGCTGCTTGATACTTTGAGGATTTGAAAACTATCTAAAAAAAATCTGACAGCCTGATACCTGAAAAAAAGGTACCTTCTGAGGAATGGCAACTCAAAACTGAAGGCCACCTAAATCAGGAGTCACTTTTCAAAAGCTTAGGATCCATACATCTACTTTAAACATTTTACCCTGGCAAGTCCATCTTCAATTTGTCCACAAATTTATCATATCTGAAAGGTACGCAGTGCATATGTGCGAGTCTCTTGTAGGGTCACCATAAGTGAAAATTATGGTTTCACTGATGAGCTACAGGAGGCCCCAGATTGGCTTCCCCTGAGCAGTTTGGGCACCAGCGACTGTCTAGTACCTCTTTCTTCGTCCTGCAGTATCCCCCTGAATTTGTGCCTCAGAAACACTACTCCCCATATCTCTCTGTTAGACTGCTCTGGGGTCCAGGACCTGAAGCACACAGAGTACTCTGATGGGGGAGGGAGGGCAGGAGAAGAGATGGAATTTTGTCAATAATCAGGAAATTCTCATTAAAAAAAACCATTTCGGGTTTGGCGAAACTTCCTGGAAGGGTAGAGGTTTCTAATGAAATGCTTTTGGGTGATTAAACAGAGATTAATCAGAATATTTTTTTACCATCTAATTAGCCAGAAGGAGAGGCCATCAAATGTTGAGGAATCAATCCGATAATGAGAAGAATTTACATTAAAAGGCTCATCAGTCTCATAGTGGCAGAGAGAACTCTATATGAAAGTCATGACAATTTAGCAGGTTAGCTCTAAGTATTCAAGTGACAGATAGAATTTAAAGACAAATGTTCTTATATCCTTTATTAACTAGTTTTATCATGATTTACTAAGGAAATCTGCCATCTCTAGTTATGCTACATGTCCATTCATATGTCTGTCAACTCCTTCTCTTGGACCCTGATTAGCATGACAGTAGGACAGACCTCAGACTATTCTGTTACTATCAATGTACACAAAAACATATGCCCAGGTAAATTCATGCCCTCTTAGAGGGAAGGCTGCAATGTCAGCTCAACCCTACGGAGATACACAAGAGAATCAGCTCTTGAGAAACCCGCAGAAAAGTAGCCTGTGTAAACGCTGCTAATTCTGCAACTGCCTTTTTCTTGTCCAGTTTACTATCACTCATTAGCAGAAATGCCTTAATCTCAAACAACTTCTTCCAGGTTTTACTCAGAAAGAAGAAAGGCTGCTATGTGAAAAGAAAACCCAAATCAACTGACCAAATGCTGCAGGCCCCCTCCACTATGTAGGTTACAATAACAACCCGAGAGGTGGTTTCCAAAGCTTGGCACTTCTGCCTTGCCAGCTGTAGGCACATTTTGATCAGATTGGTGGCTGTCTTGACAAGTCATGCAAATCTTGCAACGACACAAGGGACTGGATATTTGTTGTCAGATGGTGGTTTTTCTATTTCCTCCCCTCTTTCCCCGGTCCCTTCTCTTGCTTCCAGGATTTTACAACATCTGAAATGACAGTGTCAGAAATGACACAAAACTGCATCCCGCAGGATGTCACCACCTCAGGAAAAGATGACTGAGGCAAGCTCAGGCTGCCTGAACTTCTACAAGAGCACTGTCAAATCTCATTCATTCCCTGATCACCGCTGCACGACCAATGATTTTTCCTAGCACTGTGGTTTATTTTTTGAGGGAAGGGTCATTTTGAAGAATGATAATAATAGAAGCAAATAGATTTGGACATGGTAAACTGAGATGGAACCATTTGGGTTTCGGATTTATCTTCTGTTCAGTAATTCAAGAGGTATACGTATTGTGGCTCTGAGCGTTCTTTCTTCTGATGGGACTCACAGAAGTGTGTATTTAGACTGGGTAGCCCCCTGTAGCCCTGTATCTCAGCTTCTCCACACCGATGTGCTGATGTACTGAGAGTAGACCATGAGGTTCCTCTGCTCTGTCTTTTCCTCTGCGGAGTCTCTGGTGGGTGGGTCAGAAAGCCAGGAGTTGCCTTTAACGACCGTACAGCCTGACCTCAGGCGTCGCACAAAGCTACGGCCTTCCTGCAAGAACACAACCTTTCTCCCACATGAGTTATATTTGCTGTATTGTCGCTTTATTCTGCAACACGTTTTCTCTCTGGGCTTTATCAGCTGTGGTTGTCACAGCCCTCCATGGGCTAAAGGAAAGAGAACACAATACGCACGAAGGGGGACGTCACCGCCCTTCCACATGTTCATTCTCAGCAAGCTTCTGTGCAAGAAGTGAGAAAAGGGCCGTGATCTGTATAAAAAATACCTATGGTGAGGGAGTAGCATTGTAGCTACAAGATTCAATAGCATTTACTCAGGGAACACTTTTGAATCGAGAGGATCACAGAGTACAATCTGTAAGGATACACATCTCAAGGGGGAAAGAAAAAATGCTGCTAGGGTTATACTGTTAGTTTTCTTACCAAGAAAAAAGGTAGCAAGTGTGCAATGTTCAACGGGACTGAGGAAGTCTAGTAAGTTTGTAGTAATAGGCGTCTTGAAGTATTACAGAGATCAAGTATAACAACTGGGCAAGTTTTATAGATGTTATTTCTCATTCCTTGAGTCTACTGCTTCTGAAAGTAGTTTTAGTTCTGTAGCACACGAGGCAAGAGGCTTCTGTCATCTTAAATAACCTGAGAGAAAGCGAGAATTACAAAAATAAAAATTAGATTAGAAAAAGAAAGAAGAAACTTAAAAAAATCAGTCCTTAAAAATCAGGTATTCTATATTCTAGTGGAATATGATTTCCTATGAGCTCATACCTGATGCTCTTCTAATCCTTATTTGTCTTCTCCCCTTGCTTCTTGTAGCTAACGCCCATCGGCTGCTGGGTGAATTCTATGAGACTTCCTGGCTGGCTCCTGACTTTTGCAGGATAAATCTATACTGAGCTGTAACTGACTTTCCTCCAGAAAGTAAGTAATTTTCTTTATTTGACACAGTTGCTAACTGATGATTTAGAGACAGGATATATTTGAAAGTTACCTCTGTCGAATTTGAATTTGAAATTGCCCAAATAGTGCCAAAAATTATTAGTGAACGGACTAGAACAGACACACGTAGACAGACAGTGCAAGTCTTGGTTTTGCTGGAAACCAAAATAAAAATTATGTTAACAAGATGTCATTTTAAAGAAGGGCCATCTTGGGAAGTGCTGATTATCTTCTCCCACGTGTTGTAAGGCAGGGCTTACTTGTCCAAAAAGAAGAGACAGGTTGTTAAAGAGTTTGCTTTATCTTTCTCATCACGTATATATTTTAGTGAGGTATTAAAATAAAATATTTAAGGCACCAGAAAAACAGGATGATTTGCAGTGCCTGTTCCCCTGACAGACTTTTTCCAGACTGCTCACATATGTTGGTGAAACAAAGTGGCACATTTGCTGAAGTAAAAAGACTCAGCGCCAGAGGGCTGTAGGACACATTGCTTCCTCCCATAAGGCTGCAGATACCTGCTGCAAAGACATGCTCGTCACTTTGCTGTCCCTTTCCTTAAATAGTAAATGTAGTTACCATCGTTTCCTGGCCTACGTGGCTAGGACTGCCGGGCTTTCATCCGAGTTATGGTTTTGAGCAGGCTGATGGGTTCGGTTTCAATGAGAGCTTGCTGATCACCTACTACGCTTATTCATGGGATCAGACATTACCCAAGACCTGGATTTTAAATAAAATCATGGTACACATTTTATCTTGAAGGGGAAAATTATTCTTGTCAGGAATAATTCTTTGAAATCCAGTTTATAGTTTATCTTCTTTTTGTTGCCAGTCATCTATAATAGGTTTGAAATTATCCTGAATGTAATACAGTTATTCTTACTATCGGTTGAGTAATTTCAATGAATAATTCTTGGCTTAGGGTTTGTTTCATTTGTGAAATTCAAACAGGCCAGGTAACTGTCTGGTCTCTGTCCAGCTAAACTCTTCAGAATGATCTTTCTGATATATCCAGGTAAAAGTTCAAAAATCCCTCTCTTTGAGTGGTCCCTCATACTTGTTCATGATGCGTTTTATTCACCTACTTAGAAAAGGTACACGAGAAGTGTGAACACAGTAGAAGTAAACTAATGTGTTCATGCAAATAAATATTTGTGGTTAAAAAACCCACCTGTGCTTTATCGCATCTGTGTTTTGTGTTTATAAAAAATGTGAATGGCATAGACAACTATAAGAATGTAAATTCCTGTTAAAATAGGCAAATCAAGAACTGGATGGTTTGGGGGAGATATTGCTGAGCTAAATATGAGGTACTGGGCTCTCTAAAAGAGTAACTTGATTAAATGAGGTCAGAGCAGCCGAGCCAGTGGTGTCTCCTTGTTTAAAATTTTTTCATTTAGCTATGACATAGGAACGGTATACACCTATATATCTAAGTATGAGTTATGTCTTGCACTTAACTTCCCAATGGTACTTAGCATTAACGGGAAAAGAGCAACTACATTTTAAAGTGGTTTCTACTATAAGGTAAAGGCGATATCTATGCACTCTTGCAATCTGTCTATAAATACAGTACCTGTATGTAGTAGGTACAAAAATTCTGCATGTGTTGAAGCTAAGAAAACAAATTTGTGGCATGCTATGGTTAGAAAAAAGCTGCCATTTGAAGATGCTTAGAGGTTTGGAACGTTAGCATTTGTCCTGGGAGAGAGGGATTGCGATAAGGCAATTATATGTGCGTGCTAAATTAATTAATCCCACAGCTTTATCACACAGATGATGTTTTTGAGAAATAATTTGCAGGAAAAGAAGTTTCTTCTTATTCATCCACATATGGGATTTTCTGTTCAGTGATATGTTTTGCTTAATGTCACGGACACAGAAGATTAAATTCTGGGGTAAAAGCTTATCTATTTCTACACTATAACTGTTATTGTGTTTTATAACTGTAACTTACAAAAGGCAAATATTTGTATTGTTCAATGGACCTAATGCTTTCTTCTGGTTGCAAATTACCACAGGTAGTAGACTTTAAAATTGACCATTCTCTCTCTATAAAACCAACATATTTTAGATAGATTTGTGGCTCTGTGATACGGAGGTATACAAAGATTCAACTCAAATGATGTTAGACATCCAAATCCCAAGCATTTAATCCAACCAAGTTTAAGACGTTTGAGTCTCAGTTAACTGTCCAGGCTGAGCTGTAGCTAACGGAGAGAGATGGGGAGTGCTCAAGCCCCCCAGGCACAACGTGTCTCAGGTGCTCACCGCAGGGGGAGATGAGCCCCTTCTGCGACACCTGTGTTCTTCCCTGACGTTGAGGAGAGCCTAGAGAAACTACCTCAGACAGAAATCTGCCCTAGCCGAGGGAAAAGGATAGTTTCGATTAAGGCTTTTAACTTCTTTTTACCAGAAAGAGTAAGAAAACCAGGATCGTTTATGCGCACTGTATATGCGTATTTACTGAGAGGCACATGTATGCCTCCGATATGCTTGCCAGGCTCTGAACCAATTTACAATAATTGTACTTTACAAAGTAAAGGGGCTGGGCTGGTACATGGGGTTATGACATACTGGCACTTCTCCCGGGCTGCCAACATGTACAATTGAATCTCGTTTTTCATTTCTGCTCCTGCTGTGAAAAATCAGCCTTAAAAACATTTATTGAAGCGCAGACAGATGCAGCAGTGTCTGCCCACATTTGCAACCTGAACCAGTGCCACGGAGAGAAGTGAACTGGCCTTTCATTTCAGTGGCTAACTCAGAGGTTATATGACAGTAGTGCAGAAGTCAATATTAAGTGCTACTTTGCAAAAGAGCGGGGAGGAATCACATCAGGAAGATTTACACATCTGTCTCTGAGTGGCCCTTCATTTCCATGCAGATGGAGGTAGATAATAATACATCTCTGTCTTCTTAAAGTATTAAATAGTATCCCTACAGGCTAGTGCGTATCTCACCCACCTTACGCTTATTTTTATGCTACGAATAGATGTAAAGTCTCGATTTCTGTTTTGTTACACTGTTAATACTCTTTCTGCATCTGCTTAGTATGAACAGCATTTTTACTGGCTTTGGAATTAGATTTTGTTATAGGAAAAAGTTCTCTTTACCATATTCTAAATTAAACTTTCATGCCTTTTCTGTCTGCATACATTTTTTGTCAAGGATGATACTGAAAATATTATGGAGTTCATTGAAAATTATGATTAATTAATTTTATTACAGTAGCACTTAGAAGCCCCCGCTGAGACAGGAGACCTATTGCACTGGGCACTGTAGGGACACATAAAAGAGTGAGTTTCTGCTTCAAAGAGCTGAAAATTGAACCAGAAAAGACGTGTTTCTCTTGGCTTCAAGGGAAACTGGATAAGGGCTTTTGTGATATTCTTGAGCAAGCTGGAAGCCCCACGTTTCATTGAAACCTTTTCTTTTTCATTCCGCAGTTTTGTAAAAAATATATAATGAATGAAGCTGGATTCAATTTTCAATTAAAAGAATCTCAGACCGTCTGCTGCTCTGTCTCCCCGCAGCCTGCTCCTTTTGCCACCTTCATTCTTCCTGGGCAGGAGCTGTACAACAGCCCTGTGTTTCCTGTTCAGCAAACCTTTTCAAGCAGCTACATTTGTGTCTTGTCGTCACATTTCTAATATTGAATTTTCACATTTCAAAAGGGATTTTACTTCTCATTTTTGTTAGCTCTGTAGTTATGTGGAAATATTCAAAACTTTCAAAGTAGCGGAAAAGAAAAGGAGCAAGGAGAGAATGGCCTCCCCCCTCTCGTTCTCCTTTCTACCAGCTCTATTAGCAAAATGGTTAGCAAAATGCTTACGAGAGGTGCAATAGTTAAAGACTATGCTCTCTCTTACCACTGCCCTTGAGTCTGTTTCTCTTCGTTGTACAATAGGAAGCAAAAAAAGGAAGGCAGCAGAACTGAAGGTTATTGCCTTTGTCGATGCAAAGGCAGAGAGAAATCTACCTTGAGAAACAAAGTAGATCGGCAAGCTACCAAGTTCACAAAATAAATCTGGCGCTGTGCTCAGATTTAGCCTTATATTTCCTAAGTTTCTGCTCTGCATCTAGTGAGATGTCCCTCTAAGCTCTCCCCTACCAGCCTAAGAAGTTGGGAAGAAGTTGAAATGAGAGGGGAAGGAGGGGCTGTGTGTGAGGGGCAGCCCCAGAGGGTGCCAGGCAAACTGTGAAGTGACTGATTAGTGCGGACAGTGACGGAGCAAGTTCCAGCCAAGCGTGATCACTTCTAAGAGGAAAGGGCTTTGTTTCAACTTGACTATTGTTCCCTCATAATCTGCAAAGCTGGAGCGGAATTCAAAGCAGCATTGGTCTGAGCATTAATCTAATGCACAGTGGTTCCTTGCAACTTACTCTGATCTCCAGTGCCTTTAATCTCGCAGTAAATTTTGATTTGATTTCTTTCTATGACATACCTCCCCAAGGAGACGGGAGACGGGGAGCTGAGGGAAGCTGCCCAGGCCAGTTGAAGTATTGGGGGGCCTACTTGAAGCCATTGTGAAGAAAAAAAGACAGGTTCTCAAGCTCTCTAATCTATTTTCTCTTATGAAAAACAAGCTGATGGTTTTAAATTGAGTAAAACAAGTGGCTAAATCACCTTCTGAAAATGAACTACTGAACAGGAACACAATCTCTCCCATGAATTTCTGCAGACAACCACCAAGTTCCCTGTGGAGTCTCTCTGACACACAAAACTGTTATTTAGTTTTCTGTGGAATCTGGTGAATTATATTAGCTGACTCGGAAACTCCACGAGGACTACTTCTGTCTGCTCCAAAGCACCTGGCTGTCGGGGTGTAACCACCATTTCCCACTTTAAGCCTGAGGGGCCACAGTCCCGAATCAGTTGCAAGGCTCGTGATGCTCAGGCAGAGCAGGGCTGGAGGGTCCGAACCCAGGCAGCAGGACCCAAGGGAGGCCTGGGTGTGCTGTGAGAGCCAGCTCCTTCCCCAGATTTCTTGTTGTCAGCATCTACCTGCTGCTTCTGGGGGAGGCTGCACCACCAGCTGAAGCAACCTTCCACGTGCAACTGCGCCAAGGTCCGGGAGAACTTCGTTTCATGAGGGGCAGCCCCGACTTTCCCTTGGCTGGATGATGCTGTCCGGTGGCAGAAGCGTGGCTGTGTCCCGCTTCCCTTCAATTCGGCACGTGCTGGTAGCAGCCTTGTGTTTTACTCCTTCTAGCGAAAACTTGGGATCGGTTGGGCTCTGCCATGGGAGTTGCTACTTTAGTGTTTTCTCAGGAAATATAAACCAGGCAGCCTCTTGCCAGCTGCTCAGCTATGGAGCCAAATGAGCCTCTGAAACTATTTTAGGCTGTGTGCATTTCTTCCCCATCCCCAAATGTTAGGAAGGTAAAAAAAAAAAAAAAAAAAATCTTGTAAATTATGCTGCTGTGATCACTTCTGCTCTTATTATGTACAATTTCAAAACAATAATCAATTCTGTAATGGAAAATTCATTGGAATCTTTCAACAATTTTTAAACACTTTCATTGTTTTTCTCCCTCCTGTACCAGGAATTTTAATATAATTGATATTTCCCATTTCTGTTGGGTGAATTCCCATCTTTTTTACAAGAAAAGGGATGGGAAAATTTCTGACTAGCTTGCTGATAATCACGACTGGGGCGAACCTGTTACTACTATGCTTGCGGATTATTTAGGAAAGAGCACGGCAGGACGGACTGCTCTTAGCTGCTATGCAGATAGGCTGGCAGGCCGTGAGGCGTGCAGGCGAGCCCTTTACGCCGCGCTGCACAGCGCGGTGCCGCGCGGGGGCTGGCGAGCCACGTCCCGCTTCACCTGGGCTGCGGCTCCGTTTGCCTGTCCTGTGCATATATCGAGGGACTCTGCTTAGCTGAACTGTCAGTAATGGTAAATTCACCGACAAGCTTTTAATAAATAGGATAGTCCAAGGGAGATGTCTGGATTAAATTTGAAGTGAAGGTGAAAGCAGGAGGTGTGTTTCAGGCACAGGTGTATGAGCGTTGCAGAGGAAGAAAGGAAAGTAGGCATATAGTAGGATGAATGGATTATTTTGTTCATTTATTTGCTTTTCAGATGCCTTAGACGCTTCATGTTCTGCTGTTTCCAGCTTCTTGGTGTGCGCCTCAGTTTAAATTTTCATAGTACTCATTTCACCGCTTAGCCGTGTCATGTTGCGTTACCCTGTAGCACCACGTATCAAAACTTAATAACGGAACAAACACAACAATCACTTTAAACTAATGCTGTCCCTCTTTCATTATTCAGCGAGTTACATCATGGGCTGCCCACAAAGATCTTGGAACTAAATTTAAAGGCATATTTACGTAAAGAGTGTGTAAGTTAGTCACTGTGGTGGGTTTTTTCTGTGCACTCTATTCTCTTCTTGGGAGAAAAGAGACATCATTTACTACAGGAGTAAAAGGAAGAGGGAACAGGCACAAACATGAATTCTCGAAGAAGTACTTTATACACACATACTCTATGTTTAAACTCTGCATCTTTCATTTTAGGAAGGTTTGTATCAACCTTATGCTTAATATAGCCTTATTTTACAACTCTAATTTGTAATATCATTGTACCTTCATAAACAAAGTTAAAAAAAGGACAGAGACAGTCTTGGTGTAGTGGCTTGATGAGTGAAAGCAAGATTGTGCTATTATTGTACAGTGAAATATTTACAGCTGGTTGGTGTCCTGCTTTAGGAAAATAGCGAGGCAATCTTAGTGGCTTTTTCTTTCTTTGCACAAGTGCTGGGAGAACTAGTGTGAATGGCAGGATTTGGCAAAATATCGAGCATGCAAATGAGCACAGTAATAAAAAACAGGCAAGCTGATCACAATATGAAGTTATAATGATCATTCACTTGCCATGTGTGGGTTTAGCACTAATTATTTATGATACTTCATACTGTGATAATGAATATTCTTTGGTATGCTTTGGAAGGCTAATGAAGTTCTACTGGCAGATTCTGACACCTTTATTTTTAATTATCTATCAGTTATCATGTACATGGCCCCACTGACTTAAGAAGGAGCACCATATCTCTGAACATGGGTAGAGGAACAGACTTTGGCTCTTAGAAAAAAAGCAAAAAATTGGACATATATGTGACATAGGACAATCTGGATTAATGAAAGGTTTTGCAGTGATGTTCTATGGAAGCAAGAAATATATCTATTTTGATTTCAAGGAGTGTCTTGCTGGAAGAGGTTATCGAAAAGAACTCCAGCAGAGGACACAAAAGCATTTAGAAAAGGCACAATGAATTTTGACTGCCTTTGAATCTATTTATCAAAGCCATTGCTGTTCCCATTTCGACACAGGTGGAACAATAATAAATATCGAACAAAGCAACTCAATCTGTATTCAGAGCATTTCAATACACGGAAAGTTAAATGCAAAAAGAACGAAAGCTTGCAGAGTCAGACCTATTGACTCCTGCTACTTCTATTCCTCATTGAAAATGAATGGTGGATGGTGCACAAAGATCTGCCAGATATTTACATTACTGCGATTAACATATAATAAGAAGCACATTCAGTAATGCGACTTTATTATTTAACCGAATCAATAATCTTTTACATCATAGGAACATAATTCAGCTGTAAACCTTGGCACTTTCTTTCATTTTAAGTGACTAACTACATGTCGATTTTCAGACTCAGTGGAGCCATATTATTTCCCTAGCTGCCATTTATCCCTATAGGAGGGACTTTGTGCCGTGAATGGGCCCCTGTATGATAAAAACCTGCCTTTTCTGCGGAGGACGGGCAGTGGGAAGACTCCGCATTCGAGTTGTGAGTCCTGGCTTGCACAGCTGCCATCCCCTGAGAGCGGGCAAGTATGGCACCAGCAACTCTTTCTCTCTGCCAGCCCTTGTTCATAATCCTTCAAAGATCATAGTGTCTACACAGCCTTCCCCCTTTGGATTTTTCTCCCATTGTCCCTATATTAGATACTTAAAGAATATCACTAGAGAGAATTTCTCCTTGCTCAGCCAGAGCGGCCCTGAGGCTGAAGCCTGCCAGGCACCCAGCAGAGGCTGCTCTAAGGAGCCCTCCTTCAGGGGCAGACTAGGCTTTGCATAATTCCTACTTCAACCAGAAATCCAAAGCAGGTCCTTGATGATATAAAGGAAAAACAAATAAACAAAACCTGAACATGTCGGGTCATTGTAAAATGCAGTTAAACATCTAAAGGACATCATAAGATCACAGAAAAAATGACTAATGCTCAGTTCACTGCCGCTGTCTGAAAAAAAACCCTAACAAAAAATCAACCCCCCAAAACCAACTTAGTCCACAATTGCAGTGGATATGTCTTCTGGCCAGATCTAAAGTGCTCTAAGACCAATGGCAGAAACCTCATTGCCTTCATTGCCCCCTCTGGCTTTTGGGTCAAGTCATCCAGTATAAATGAATCTTTTATCCCCGTGATTAGTGCCTTGCAGCAGATGATAAAAATTCAGTATCTCTCTTTTGTCTTGAAATTTCCAAGGCTTATGGGTTTTGTCTGATTTCACCTGAGTATTCAGCAAACAGCCTAGCACATCACTGCTTTTGGTCCTTTGATCTGTCCTGCAGTCGTGCAGGCGTTTTTCATTGCAGATATCCTCATTCACAGTGCGCTGCAGCACTTTTCCAAAGCTCGTTCAGACCCTTAGAGCAACGCAAAGAAGTGGATTTTAATTTTGAGTTGCAGCTGCTGTTGTCAAAGTTCAGTGCATTAAGCATGGATTTTGTTTTCATTGCTCTCTCATAACACCAGGAACTACATTAACTACAAAACACATGTGCTTAAAGTAAGTAAAGTAGTGAAGAAATATATTGTTATTTGAAATGTCACACAAGATCTTGGGTTCATTTCAGCAGCACAATGAAACCAAGCTGCATTTTTCACAAAAGCATGGTTTTAGATGCTTAAAGTGAATAGATGAAATGTTCTTTTGTTTTCTTTTGCTGTTGCTTCACAGCAACACAACAAACAACTGCCTCCATGTTGCAGCAACGAAGATCGCTGCCGCCTTCTAGCTGCTGTCGGTTTCGTGGGAGCTCACGGGGGAGGATTTGATGATCCCCCCTTGTTTACAGCCGTATCCCCTCTGTTCAATTTGACATGCTTTGTATTGTCTTTTACCCATCTATTTTCTCAGCTTGAAAGCCATTACACTGCTGCTAACTACAGTATTAAACTATAACTTGAATAAAATCGTATGGGAAATGGAATGAGTTGGAGAAAAGCCACAGTATATGTAAAGGATGGCTTGGACATCAAACATACGTTAAGGTATAACTTCCCCAGCTGCCTAACACAGACAGAAAAGGGCAGTGTCGCTCGTGCTTGTGAGGCTGTCATGAGTAACGGGGTGCAGGCTATAATGTCAACCTCTCTCTTTGCTCCCCCGAATTGCTTCTGCTTCCATTGGTAAAATTTTCATCTTTTCTGCTCTACTTTCTGAAGGTTTTTCTCACCCTCTTCATTCCCTGGCTGTGTTATTGAATAGGTGAGACAATACCCGAGACAATCTCACTGCCTGGCTGGAAGAAAGGAAGAGGGAAGATTGGTGTTGCTATGGAGCAATGTTAAGGTTACTTCAATCCCTTTAGTATAATTTTGGCTGCAAAAAGGGTTGTAGGGGAAAGTGCTTTTCAGAAGCTGCAATAATCCTATTATTTCTTCTTTTTTTTCCCACCCTTGACTTTAAAATGTAAGTTCTCTAGAAAAAAACATTAAAAAGCAATAATGTAAACTGTTGTAAAGTTGATCCTGTATATCTGATTGTTCTGTTCCACAGAGACATACTCAGTACAGCCCTTTCTGTGGGCATATACACTGACATATATGCACATATATCAGTGCCTTTGTACCTTTATATATATTTATTATACTCATACATTTCGTACATGCCAATAAAAATATCAGTGTATTCATGGAGTGCCAAGATCTCAGCAGCCCACTGGAGCTCTCTCTCATACGCTACCCATATGCCATTTGTAGCTATGCTGCAAGTGGCTGTAGAGTTTTAAGAGAACAGCAAGTTGAAGCTAAGAGACTTGCCTGCATGTAGAAGGACCTTGGGTCACCTTTCTCTGTCTCATGTTTTAGAAGGGCAGACAGTAGCCCATACTGATTTTGTCCAAACTTTTCCAACCTGGTTGGTTTGGACAAGGGTCTGCAAGGTGTCCGTGAGGCCCCGGTGCAGGCTCAGGGTGACGTACCCCGTCCAGCTTAGCCGGCGCACTTCAGCGTGTCTCCTTGGCTCACTCATACATCATCTGCAGGAAGCAGAGGCTGGCCCATCACTTTCTCATTGCTGACGCTGCAGCAGCTAGTGATGGCAACCTGAGCAGAACCACGCCAAACAAGCAGACTGCTGACAGGCTTTCAACCAGCTGACTCTCAGTTAAAAGCAAGGCCATCTCCGTGACGAGAATTGTAATACAAATCAAAAGGCCACGACCTCCACCTGTCTCCCCTGGCCATATTTAAGAGATGAATATTATAGAAACCTTTTTCAAGTTTAAAGTGGCATCCTGAGTGTTCAATCTTGGAATCTCATGCAATTACAGGTCTAAATCTTGTTAGTGGTGGATTCCTTTGTTGCAAAAAAAAGAATTAAATCACTATTTGAACAACTGGCTACAAATGAGGAAATGCATATTATCATATTACCAAGCAGAGATTTGTAATCAGACGATAGTTCTTTTTATGGTTTGTTAAAGAGGATTTCATGGCATCAAACCAGTTCCTAATAAGCAGATGTTCATGATACAGAAGAGAAAACATTTTTGCACTTGGCACCCTTATTGGAAGTCTCAGTCCAAAAGCTGAGGAATGAATATAGAAGGCAGAAGCGTACAAATGGAGCTGTGACACTCACTAGTTCCTCTACTGTTTCTGAACTAAATTTTCAGTGTAGGCTGGCTCTGCAACAAGTTTCTTCAGTTGCGGTTAGGGAGCGTTCACCACCGTGCCCTGTGCAGCTCGTGCTCAGGACTTAGGTTCATAGCGTTATCAAGCAACATAAACCAGCTTGAAATATCACTTACAAATCAATTAACCCAACGATTACTCAAATAAGTTATAAAGCTTGACCAAATACGAAAACACCTTGTATCCCATACTATCTCCACTTATTGGCTGAATTGCATGAAGTGTAGAAACTGTCCTTCAGATTTCAGTGAGCCAGAGAGTAGCAAGAGAAGAGTTTATTCCTTATAGATTTTGAAGACCTTTGCCATGCTGTTCAGTTCTTGACATTTCCATCTCTTCCAAATATGAAGGTACATTCCCTCCTGAAGTGTTTGAAAGCCTCCATTTTCATATCTTTGTTTAGCTCTTTTTTTTCTTCCCCTGAAATGCTTCAGAAGCACTCTATAACCAAAAAGCACTCAAAGGCCATAACTGACTATAAACTCCCCTCAGCAACGTATGGACTTCCCGTGAGCTGACTGCAAGAGAGCTTTCAGTGAATAATGTCATCACTCTTCACTTGCTTTTACATCCTTTTCCAGAGATGGGAGTCTGAATGCTCTCCTTTTAATCCCTTCCCAAGGTTTGCTTTAATTCTGCCTGATACTATATGTGTACATCCTGTGGAAGTCTGTCAGCGTACAGAAGTTTCTCACTCTCCTACCAGCTATTGTAGACAATCCCAATTGTAAACTGATTTGGGTGACTTGAAACTGCAGAGATGTGAGAAGAAACGGAGTGTCCCATAGACTCCCATACTTACTCTGAACTGGTCTGGCTGAAATGCAGATGCAAGCAATTAGAAAAAGATATACAGGCTTAGCATCCTGCTTTAATTCTCTTTCAGCTTTCCCTAGCTACAGAGCATGGACAGACACATATGAAATATGAAGGATGTCTTTTTGTCACCGTCTGAATAAATTATTAGTTACTCATGTGAATGGTTGGTTTAATGCAGTTTTGGATTAGTGTCTCATGACGTGTACGGTCAGCACTGAGAGCCTGATGCCCCAAAGTACTGATGTTCAGGTTTTCGGCACAGCCCAAAGCAGAAGTTTATAGACTTTTCAAACCTGAATTGTGGCACCTTGGGATCAGGAATTTCATTTTATACAGGCAGGTTTTGGGAGCCTGAATTCACAAACAGTGAGATGCTTGGATAATGCCAGGGAATTAAACTATTCCAGAGTAGTTTTTTCGTAGAATAAATAGCAGAAAATCAAATCCGTGGTATGATGCAATTGTCTCAACTACAGTCCCTCAGTGCGAGGCAGATGATGCATGGACAGAGTTAGGAACTGCATAATGCATGAGTTGAGAAAGAACAGTTTTCACTTAAATGTAAGGTTGAGAAAACATGCACAAAATTTAACAGAGAGGGAAACAGGCCAATGCTATTTTTTAAGGCTTTACTTTTTAGATATTTCCTAACCAAATTAATAACACAGGCACAAGTTAAAATACTGTAATGCGAAGCCACCGTGCATTATTAAGCCTGGCAAAAATGGTGGTAATTCGTCACTTCTTGCTTCATGGCGTTTCCCAGTTCAGACTGACATTTCACATCAATGATAGAAAATGTTGTGCTCTCTACCCGAAATATCTAGAACACTGCACTCGTAGATGAGAAAGGACTTTTGCTTAAGCTGCGTACGTACAATGAACGTGTACAGCCAACTTCTGCCTACCAAGTAATCTTTGCATGTTAGGGAAGGATAATCCAAGCCACACAATGAAGTATAAACACTGCTTTTTTTCCTCACATTTAGGTTCATCTTTGCATTCTCAAATCTTTCCTTTTCACTATGATAAATAACATCACTAGTAACAAGTTGAATGTGCAGTTGTTGCCATAAATGGGTCACTCTATTGCTACTGGGAGAATACGACAGACTTAAAAACTAAGGGTGGGGAAACACAAAACAGAACATCAGATGACTCCAAAGGCTTTTGCAATGTTGGCCACTCTTTCAAACACCGTATGTTCAATATCCTCTGCACCCGCAAAAAAATTTCTGGTATTTCAAAAGCTGTCTCCAAGCTAGGTTTGCAGCACTGATGCTGTACTTTCCCGTGGTATTACCATGAAAAAGTGTAAGTTTGGAGGCAGAGTAACAGCTTAAGATCTCAGCAAACTTTAGATAGTCCTTTCCCTTTCCCTTTCCTGGTCAAGACTGGGATTTGTTCTCCTACTGTAGAACCTGTGGCAAAGGAAAACTTAGATGGAGACCAAAAGTATACATCTACTTGACAAGGACAAAGATAGACCTGATCATATTGCCCATAAAACCTCAAAAATCTCATGAGTTAATCATGTAACGGTTATGAAATATTTAATTTGCAATCCACTGAGCTTATGCATTATCCCAGAAATAGTCAGGCAAAAGTGTTACTATTCAGGTGTTTGACCTTTGGGACAGTGCTGCGCTATTATCATTTATTTTGACCTGATATTCTAGTGCTGCACAACGATGGTAAACAGGTAGTAACAACCTTGGTAGTACAATTCATAAAAGCACATCTTCCAATAAAAATGGTGTGCATGCACGTGTGAAGAAAGGAACATTGGGGTGAAGGGAAGATGTTGGGGAGTTAATGAAAACTTTTCTAACTTGAGTAAAAAGACAATAATTCTAGACACGGATGACAAATAGGTTTCCACAGCGATAAGTAGAGTTATCCCCCTCTTACTCTTTCACCACCCGAACCCCCCAAAACTGCAAGTGGCGCAGGAGGTTTATATGATAATACACGTGAGAAAAATCCTGACTGAGCAGTCTGCCCTGAGCAGAGCCATAAATGCTCTGTTGCTGTGTGGTCTGCCATAATAATTCAACATATTTTCTTCACAGTTATGACTGTACCTTTAGTAATACAATAATTTTTTATTCCAACATAAATGCAGTTTTGATAAGGCAGAATACTTAAAGTATATTCATATTTTTTCTATATCTTACAAGCTCTATTGGAATTATCCTGGTTTTAGATTTCTCTTGCTTACGTATCCCAGAGCCCGCTTTATGGCACCATACTTACAAGTGAATTTTCCCTTGGGTTTCTTCCTGCCCTCTGCCACTCATCCTAGTTATCAAAATTGAGTATCAGCATTTCTGTGAAATCTTTTCCCCCATAAGTCTCAAAATGCCTTAAAAATGAGAAGCATCTTTATGCATGCTTAACAACTGGGAAAATGGAAAACGGAGAGGAAACGTTTTGTCTGTGATCACAGAGTGAATCATACAGAGTTTGGAATAAAACCCTAATTTTTTAAACCAGCAAGAAGACTTAAGGAGTTCAGGGCTGCGCTGGGCAGACACAACCATCGTGGTTCTGGTTGCGAAGCTGGCGTGGGCACATCTTGCAGGGCACTCCGTCCGCAGTGTTAAGCCCCCCTCTCCAATGCACCATCTGTGTTTCCAGCCCTGTGTTTGGTAACAAGCACCATAACTTATCTCACATGCCTTGCCCACTTATAGGAATTAAAAAAATGCTTAACTATGAGTATTATTTGCAGAGCTGGTTACAGAATAAAAAAGCATTAAAATATGCTAGGTAGAATAGAAGGAAATACGTAGGTGAAAAGGAAAGAAAATATAATGATTATGAGAAGGGTGCTTTTTTTTTTTTTAAGAAATTCCAGTGTTTTATTTACATTTGTTATTATTAATCTGTTATTTAGTGTGTCACAGTTGGTCTTGAGTCCTCAGCATAGATACATATATACTTAAGTGCCTCAGGGCTGAAACTGCATTGGATGTTCCTGTATTCTCTTGTTTCCAGCCAGTAGAAAAAGATAACAAGCTCTTTTCTATTATTTACTCAATGGTTGTTCTTAAATATTATTATTTATTAATAATTTTGAACTATAATAATAGTAATAACATACTCATAAAATTATGAAACATAACACTGTAACCTTTGGGAGATGGGCAATCACACTTACAGTGTTTAGCATTCATGAGAAATATCTTTGTTTGGAATAAATATCAGTACAGACAGTATGATAGTAGTAGTCCAAATGCGTACTACTCGGAATGCCAGCGCTCCCCTCTGTGCTGGATGTGGATTTCAGATTTGCCATTGCTTGGCTTCATGCGTGACCTTTCTTACCAAAAATGGGCCATCTGGAAGAGGATGTTTAATCTCGCTTGAGATAATACCTCTGGGAAAGTAGAAAAGAAAAAGCATGGCCCAGCTGAGTCCGACCTGACAGTGAAGTGGAAGAAAATGATGGAGGGTGTCTCCTTCAGGGCTTTCTCACAAATGCATATATTAAAAACCAACGGTAACAACAATAAAAAAAGAGAGGGAGGCTGGTCCAAAACGGAGGGGACAACGGAAGAGGGAATGGGATTGCACTTTGCATGTGAATCCTACCTTCGTCAGGACTCATAAGAGGTATAACCTTGGTCATTAACTCCTATGAAGCGCTGATTTCCCTTTTGGCTTCCACCAGTGTGTCGGCCCTGCAGCGAGGGCTGTCCTCCTGCACACAGCCGAGCCAAGTAATTGCTCCGTGGGATCCTCGAGTGCAACATTTTCTCACAACCAGCCTCTCACCATCTACGTAATAGCTTTGAGACAGCCTCAGTCTCTCTGACTGAATGACCATGAATGACCCAACCATTCTTAGGAAGATGTAGCATGTTTTTATGCCAAGACTGAAAACGTTTCTTTTATGTTTAGTACTCGTCGGGTGTATGATGCAGTGTAAAGCCAGCACAAAGCAGCCAGATGTTCTCAAAGCCATCTTTCTTAGCCCCACCTTGTGTATGTAGCCTCTTTGTTCCCTATAAATTACTTGAAGCTTCTGCCTACAGCACTCTGAAAAGTGCAAGCCAGGGCTGATGGTGCTCTCTATGGCCATTTTGAACGGTTAGTGTGCTGGATTTCAGAAAATAAAAGTTCTGAGATGAGAAAACTTCGACTATCCATGTGAGGTCTTTTCTGACTTTTTGCAGGAGAGCACTGGTGGGTCTGAAGACTGAAGTGCTGTAGCATAAATCACGACTTCTTTCACAACCGCACAATTATTTCACAATTCACAGCTTATTGAGTGTACAGTCTAAAGTATCAAACAAAAAAAAGCTTCATGCTATGTGCTATATAAATATACAGGAAAAGGACATTGCCTGTAAACTGCATTCTGTACGGGTGGGTTTTCAACACCTCTTCTAAGTGACTAAGGCACAGAGAAACAAAATGACATGTTGACAGTGGCCGAGGGACTCAACGAAAAAACCATCAAAAGCCCCAGAAAATGGCAGTCATCTGATGACCGGTGGAGGGAATGTGGATCCGTGTGTGGGACCTTCTCTATTATCACAGACTGGTCATGCAAGGGAGTATCCAAGGAAGGGAGACATTCCTAGAAAGCCTGGGATTGTCCAAAGTACCTGTATATCCTTAAAAGACAAGACTCTTAGAAAGCCACTAGACCTTTTCTTTTCTTTCTTTTTGTCACACCAGGAGGTTTAAAATCGCGCTTGGATGGCAACCAGTATGACAGTGGGTAGAAACAGAAGAGGAGTTGAAAATAAGGAAGGCATCCTTCTGGCTAGAGTGCACAGAAGTGTTTCTAATATTCAGCAATTAAATGTGGAACTTAACTGAACAGTTTTCTCTCAGCAAAATGGTTGGCAGTTTTTCATCAAACATTATAAAGAAACATGGATTAAAAAGTACATTGAGCAAATATACAGATAGCTTTATAAAAAGGTATTTTTACTTAAGTGTCTGCCCTAGAAAAAAAATGGGAGAAACAAGAGAAGGATATGTTTTTGTAGTATGGAAATAAAATGAAACCCATAGAAGAGATTAGGCTTTAAAGATTTAAATAAATGTTGTCTCTCACACATTTTTATCTTTTCTGAAAACACTTTAATTAAGTATTCTTTTTCAGTTTCTCCTTGAAGAATAAATAAAAAAAAAGTATTCCTTTTTAAGACAACACTATTTTTGCATCTTGAGTGCTAAATTCGCTCTGTAGCCTGAATGCTAAATCTCTACACTGAAAATCAAAATTTGTTTTGGGCTTTATAAATTCAAGAAATAAGTAGAAAAAAACGTAGTGCAGTAAGACTTAAATGAACTAAAAAATTTTCCAAGTGATACATTACACGGAGCCTTCTGCAATACTTAAGACATAGTATGAACCAATTTATACTCATTCTGCACCGTTTGAGGGTGTCATTTCTGTGTCCCCCCATTGCTAGCTGTCACTGTACATGACCAGCACATCATCCTCACTTTCCTCTTTTAATACTGTCAGGCCACTGTACCTATGTTTGTATGTAATAGAGCAATGTATGTAATGCACCAGTACATGTAAAAATGCCTCTCTTCCTAAGAAGATATTTCTCCGGGCTCTATCAGACTGGTTCCTAGAAAGGAAGCAATTCATCTCATGCTTCTGCTGAAGACCTCAAACTCAGTGGCCATACCTGGAAAGGGACGTTCTTCTGTCACCCCCCTCACCAGGAAACTCAGCACCTTGGTTTTTTCTCTTTGCAACACCGTCCTCACACAAAGGATAAACTGCCCGGACACTTGCTGTCAAGGAGCAGCAACCACAACGGTGCTTCTCTGAGAAATCTGGCAATAGATTGTTTGAACAGAGAAGGAACCCAGTGATGCTAATAATCCTTCTGCAGCGGGGAGAAGCTGATATTTTAGTAAACATTCCCTTTTGATATGAACTTTTTCTCTCTCCTATGTTAGGGGGACTGTTTATATATAATAAGGAAAAAATCCCATTTCCATGTCTCAAAAAATATTTTTTTTTGCCTCTGTGGGCTATCAGAGCTGAAAATAAACCGAGCTGGCTGCCTCTGGGGATTTATTGGACTTCAACTGCCCATGACTCATTCCATGATCACAAATAAAAGAATACTTTTCAAATTTGCCACATGAGAGACTGAAACAGGGTTCTCAATGCTGCTGCATGGCAGGAGAGAGGAAGAATGTAAAGGCTATACCAACTCCAGTACAAAATGTGGCTCTGTTTTACTTCCCTAGCGTTCAGTGCCCACTGAAATTAATGGAAAAAGGTTTTTAAAAAATCATATCTGCTTTAAAGAGGAAGAATTTGAAATTAGCTGTGCGTGCACTTCACAAAACTCATCATCAGAAAGAAAATGAATATTTTATGTGCTGAGCATAGTGGATGCAGAAACAAATATGCTATTAACAGGTGTTGTTCAGAACATATATGGAAAGAATAAAATCATAGAATCGTAGAATCATAGAATAGTTTGGGTTGGAAGGGACCTTTAAAGGCCATCTAGTCCAACCCCCCTGCCATGAGCAGGGACAACCTCACTAGATCAGGTTGCTCAGAGCCCCGTCCAGCTTGACCTTGAATGCTTCCAGGGATGGGGCTTCTACTACCTCTCTGGGCAACCTGTTCCAGTGCTTCACCACCCGCATTGTGAAAAACTTCTGTTCTGTGAAAATGTATGGCAAGACTCTTTCATCCTGATTCTGGCGAGGATGGAAGAGAAAGAGCTTTGCTGCAAGGAGAGCGGAGATTGGATAATATGCTGGGAGCATTTCCAAATGAAAGGGCAAGAAGTTCTCAGAAACAGGGAGTACTCTGAGCACTGCACCCTCCCCTCCCGAGCCAGCTGCTGAAGAGCTACTGCTGCTTCTCCACTCACAAGGTGGGAAATGAGGATAAAAGGTGGCAGCTGTGCCAGGGAGTAGGCCCTCTTTAAATACAGTCTTCCCCAGACACCCTGCCCCTATGTGAAATGGAAGTGGTGCCTGGGTAAGCTGGGGCTGTGCTTGGTTTTGGGCTTTGCTTCTTGCATGCCCTTACATCCTTCTTAGCAGTTACAAAAATATGTTTCATTTGCTACAGTGAGTAAAGCCCAAATCTCATCTTCCGACTGAGGAATTGTTGCAATGGTGGCCTTCAGCTGCTTGCAAGCCACGGATGAAATCTGTAAGTACCTCAAAATTGTCCAAAGCTTTGCAAATAGTAGATGGGACACTGCAACAATTCAGTTAGACTGAAGATATTAGAAATGCAGGGAGAATCTACAAGAGTGTGAGAGAGGGCTGCAGTTTGAAAAGAGAACCAATGAGGGATTGAGTAATGTATTTGAATATGGGGCAGCCCATATTCTGCAATAGATGGAGATGCCTGATGAGCAAGGCCTGAGCCTCCTCTTATGAATATATCTGTAGTTGCTTACCTACGCATGAGATGGTCCCAGTACAAATTTCTAGCAGGCAGCTAAGTCTAAAAAGCAATGCACTGGTAAAAAAGAAGATGCAGATTAAGGCTGCTTACTTACAGTCCTTGTTCAACTAGTCTTTCTTCATTCATTGCAGCAGGTGGCACCTTATTGAGAAACTAGAGGAAGCTAAGTGAAAAAAAACTGAGGGTATTAGACTTTGAGAGAAAGAATGACTTATGTTTTATGCATTCCTTATGCATTTTTGGCTTTCTGGGAGAATTATGAGGATTGATTACTCAAAAATCAGTTCTTAAGGGAATTAATAAGCAATTAGTAGCATGATGATATCTGTTTCTGTATTTTATGTCTGCATGCCTCATAGTGCCAAGCTCTGCAATGCAAAGTGTGGGGCCCTACAGTTCACCCCACTGAGCTCGGGGCACCCTGGCCCCACAGCAGCTGAGCTGGGCCGGTGGGGGCAGGTGCTGCGTAGTGTCCCTGGCCTGGGCAGCTATACGGGAGCTTATGGGTGGCTGTGGTTCCTTGAGTTTCTTTGGCAGCATAGGTGACATGACAGGACACTTCCAAAGAGGTTAAAGTGACTCCTCTTCTGTATAGTCATGGCTGTTAAGTGGTTTGGCTTTCCTGTGAAGCCTGGGACGTGTCCAAAGGAAATGGACGGAGAGGGCAGGTGGAACAATTATGGAGTAAGAAGAGATGTTAGTGGCAATGATCTGCCTTTCTTTTTTTTTTTTTTTTTTTTTTTAAAAAAGAAAGTGTTCTTGATCTCTAAACTGCTGTGCCTGATGGAGGCAGGGAAAAATTGCTCTCTGTTCCTTCTGCTAGAAAGAATATAGAGGAACGGGAAAGAAGACATGAACAGGGAGACAGATCATCTGTCTACTGAAGCTGATAGTATCCATGATTGTAGATATAATCTGTAAAAAATTGGTCCAAGAGAGATGGGAAGGACTGGAAGAAAAAAGGAAGAGATGCTAGAATTGAAGTCTTTTTCTCACTCCAGCCCAGTTACTGAATCAACTGAAAATCTGAATTTTAACTCTACCTCCTTTCCTGTCTTTTGATTTTGAAAAATTCACCTCTACTAGACAGTAGGATACAGTTTGCTAATGGTTGATCCAATGGGATCATTTCCTCATGAAATCAGATCTCTCACACATGCCCATCTGCACAGAGCCCAGCATCTTTGGGTAAAGCATATTGCCCAGAAGGCAGTCTGGCATTCATTTGAAGACATCAGATGTCTGCTAGTTCTCTAAGTATTTTCTTTTCTAACTTAAATAGCATCTATAGAATCTGTTACATAAGATACTATGCATCTGGTGTTAAAATTCTACAAAATTATTCTACAATTTCTGTAGAATTTCAGAGTAAAATGCAAAAGAGTCAATGTGAAGAGTAGACTGAAAAAATAATTAAATGAAATTAAAATTCAGGTCTAGCTTTTTCCACACTTGTTTCAAAGTCTGTTGTCATAGCTACTGCAGCATAAGCTGGCTCAGTATGTTCGCTTTCTCTTTAAAGACACATTCACCTTTTTAAGAAAATTGAAGCAACTGAGCAAATATCTGGAAAAAAAAAAAAAATCAAAGTTGTCCTTTGTGCATTCATAATTTTATCACAAGCTATCCTTTGGATCAGGGATATTCAGCCTTTATCAGCTAGGATCTATTTATTCCTCAATGCCAGAGAACCAGAGAATAGACGCATGTTAAAGTACACCATAGTGCAAAAGATTTGCAAACTTCAAAAGGGTCAAAATTCAGCATGGCTTTTTCCCCTCAGTCTCAGTTATTAACGTGAGTTATCTAAACACATGATGGCCTCAAACTTTTGGTTTCCAGGAGCAACATAACATTTCTATTTCTGGACTCGGGAGGGACTCAAAGTTTAGACATCTCTGAAAATATTAACCTCTTAAATTTGGCTTAAGGTTTTGACAAATATCTGGGATTACTTTACTCTTTATTTGTACTGCCTCTCCTACAATCTCATTCTTTTACTCTGAAATATCTCTACAATTAATTCTTATGTCACATTATCACAATTTCTTGAGAAGTCAATTTAGATGAAACCTTTTGCTTAGGTAAAAGTGTGGTTTTTAGGTTAGACTAGAAGTTGGGAGTTAATTATTATTTTGTTGCAGGTCAAGCATAATTTCTCTCTGTCACATCTGTCTAAATCAGTACGGGTGTCTGGCCTGTGAGCTCTCTGCTCTCTCATATTCCTCTTGTGGCTTCGTCCCTCTGCACGGCTTGGTCTGTCTTGAGTGACCTTCTTCGCGGCTTAGCATAATGCTTCTTGTGGACTTTGCCCCTTAGCTGAGTTGTGTCCTGTTTTACTACATTTGGGGAATTCCCTCTGGTCAAGAATTTCTTTACATCCACATTATGTCAAATAAAGAAAATGTTTGCCAGTACCTATTATCATTCCTGTAATGATCTGACAGATAGGTGTCTTATCTCAAGAAAATACCAAAAAAGGAATGTCTTGCTGTGCAGATAGGAAATATCTCTAAAACCCATGTGTCACCCACAAGTTGATAACATAGGCTGTTTCTGCTTTGCCTCGTGGCAACCGGAAGTTTTTTCCTTGCCCAATGTTTTTCAACTATAACGTGGACGCTTCAAATCATATTTTTGTCAGATTTTAAATATTCCTAAATCCATAATTTTATACGTGTTGTTTCCAGCAATCTGCAGTCCTGATAGCTGTTCCCTTCCTTTACAGGGAAACTTGTTTCTGTAAAGCTGACTGAGAAATGAGGAGGAACGAAATGGGATGTTAATCAGCTTCAAGACAGTTTTCTAGAACTTCCTACTAGGCAATTCTCTGACAAGAGACAAAAAAATGGTTGTGCAAATTGCTTGAGCATAAAGATAATCCTGAGCATATGAGAAATAGCATATTGAAGCTGAAATCCGTGCCATATTTAGCTTTATACTCTCTTTCAACATGGTTATTTTATTTGCTGTCCATAGGCTCACTCCCTGGCTTAGATATATATATACACACGCTTCACTGGATCTAGACCTAATTAAGCAAATTCAATGTTTTTGCCCCTGGCTTTTCTGGCTGATAGTGATATAGTAGTTCACATGGACTACATCTTCCCAATTTTTACTCATTTCTGAAAAATGAGATAATTAACTGTATTTTCTTGTGTACTCTTTCAAGGCATGTAGAATGGTTCTTCACACGATCTACAAAGACATAAATTAATATTTAATGCACATTTTACATATGGCAATAATTACATGTTACGTATTACTAGTTATGAAATAACGAAATAACTGTCTGCAAGGGAAAGTTCTTCTAATTTCTCAATTATAATGTTCTCCTGTTGTGACGCTTGGCCTTCCTTAAGCACAATCCAAGAAATACACTGTTGGTTAACTGCCTAGGCTACACTGCTGCTAATATTTTGTCCAGTATTGTCCCTTGTATAAAGGTTAAATATGCCCTGTTTTCCAACATTTTAAGTTTAAAAGCAGGAAGATTCCCATGAAAATAGGAATAAGCATGGTTTGTTTTGTGTGGTTGGTATTAAGGGTTGGCTGCTAAAACGCTTAATGAAGCAGCTTTAAGAGAAGAATTGTGTGCTGTAATGGGGCTGGGAGGTGTCAAAATGTAAATGCGTATATGTAACATGCAAACACCCAGTGAAATTTTGTAGCAAAATCAGTTTTCTCAAACAATCAGCTTATTATGGGCATTGATCACAAGCCATATTTTGATGAAAAAGCTAAAAATGCTTCATGTATACCTGCTCTTTCTTCCTCCTAGACACTTTTTGTGCCTAGCATACCATGAATGGGATGGTTTCTCGTACATCTGGCTGCTTGAGGTGTGGGCAGGGGGATAGGTTTAGCAGCTCGGATCCCCTTCCCCCCTCCTTCTCCATGCCTCATTAGGCAACATCTCTTTTTAGTATTTAAAGAGCTGTATCGGCTTTTTCTGAGCTCCCTTTGGTTGTGTGGAAGGCTTTCATGGCAGACTCAGCTGTAAGGTGACAGAGAGGCCACGCTAAGCTCTCAGGAGGACAGGGCTGTTGGAAATCCAGCCAACCCAGAGAGCAACTTGATGTAAAACACTTGTACAGCACAAAATGCTTTCACATCACCTGCAAAGAGGGCTGTAGAAGTGTATGCTTGACTGGTGCGGGATGACACTGGAAAAAAGACAACTGTGCACCAGGGGCTCTCAAGGCACGATGCAACCAGACTCCTTTGTTTCTGCAAGCGAGCAGGTCCAGGCCGCAGTCAGCAATACTGGTGCATTGTAAGCAAGTGTCTTAATTTAGCATGGCATGCTAACTCATACTTCACAAAAACGGTAACTTCACTGAAAAAGCTTTGAAGTCAACTGTAATGAGGAGTTTTGCTTGTCAGCTATCTTTGTGTTGCTCTGAAGTTAATATTGCCAGATCATAAAGCACTACTAGGATGCTGTTCAGATCTGGAAATACACATTTTGGATCTAGCTCCCTTTTTCTAGGGAGTAATGCCCATCACCCTGTGTTGCCTCTCTGAAATGGCTCCTGGGAACATATATACCAGCCACCACTCAGCACTCCTGGGTGATGGGGGTTGGTCCATGAGGTGAAGAAACCCCTCTTGGGAGAAAAGATCTTAATGATGATACCAAGGTAGATTTCTGCTATCTTAGCTTTGCCTTGTCCTACGAAATGAGATGGCCAGAGAAAGCTTGGGCTGCAGCATTATGGCCAATATGTTGCTCAAACTGTCCTTCAAGCAAAGTATAGCTGATACAACAACTTCCATGTTCTGTCTGATCTAGTAGCACTAAGACTCCTTGGCTTTATGAGAATAGATGAGTAATTTGGAGTAGATTTGGAAGGTGCAAGACAAAGCAGTCTCTGCTAGTAACTGAATCGGATAAAATGTGATACATTTGACATGTTAGATGCTTCCTGGAGTCCTGGCAAAAACACTTCTTCAGGCAGTTGTACTATATTTCTCTAATCAGACCTATAGATATTGAAGGTTTCTCGTTATATTTGATCTTTCAGTTGCTTTGAAAAACAATCTACCTTCTTGTGAACTTCACTTTTTTTGACAGCAAACAACAAGCCAGCTCCATTCTCCTTGCTTTGAAAGCTCACTCATGGTATACCTTTGTTGTGGTTTAACCCCAGCCAGTAACCAATACCATGCTCATTCACTCCCCCCTCTTCCCAGTGGGATGCAGAGGAGAACTGGAAAGAAAGAAAAACTCGTGGGTTGAGATAAACACTGTTCACCAGGACAGCAAAGAAAATTATAATAATAATTATATTGTATATTAATAATTAAAATATAATGATAATAGAATATACAAAATGAATGATGCACAATTTCTCACCACCCGATGACTGATGCAGACCATCCCAATCAGCGATCACTGAGCAAAACTGAGAGTGATCTCGGAGAAATCCTGAGCAGCGATCTTGGAACTGCAAGTTCCAGAGAGAGAGAGTGAGGGAACGAACAGCTGGGTGAATGAATGAATGAACGAAAAGGCCACCAGCCAACCCTCACTTATACTAGGCATGACATCTATGGTATGGAATACTTTCTTTGGCCAGGTTGGGTCAACTGTACTGGCTCTACCCCTCCCAGCTTTTTGCATCTGCACATTGGCAAAACCTGGGAAGCTGAAAAATGGCCTTGATCTCTTAGGAACAACTAGTAACATCAGTTTATCATCAACATTCTTCACACACCCAATCCCATACTAAACCCAAAACACGGTAGCTACTGGGAAGAAAATCAGCTCCATCCCAGCCGAAATGAGAACAACCATACACAAGGGAAAGTTCTCAGACAGTTGACCCAAATAGAAGGGAGGTTCTAAAAAAACCTATAAAGTAGCAAAAGGAGAGGACCAAAGATTTGAAACTCTTTTGTAAAGATCCAGTTAAAGCTGAAAAAATTATGGATTTAGCCAAGTTGCAAGCAGGGAGTTCCAGCAACAGCATGACAGAGGCACATTGTCCAGGAGCGAGGCAACTGTCTAGGAAATATCACTGACAGTACTAGGGAAAATTTTTCCTAGTTATTACTTTTGTTTGAAGAAAACAACAGGGTTTTTTCTATCCTTTGTTTCATGCATTATTTATAATTTAGTTATTTATGTGCTTTGCTTTTTTTTTCTCCATCTCTTCTGGACATACCATCCAATACGTGGGTTTTTGAACATGGCAACTTCTGATGTTCCTGTTTCTCACACATATTATCTCTATGAACTTCCTTTCACTGTTTTTCCAACAATCAATTACATACGTAACTTTACCACTCCACTTGCCTTACTTTTTGAATCTTTGTAGTGTCTCTGGAGAATGAATGTTTAGAGTCCTAGTCCTCTGGCCTATAAAGTATGCCACATTTCAATTGTCTATTCAGAACTGGGTTTTGGCCCATTTTTAGTGCTTTCCATCAGAAGCATGCGGTGCTGCTCCTTCTGCCATCTTTTCCTCTGAAGTTTTACTGCAGAACGTTTCCTCCTTTCCTGCCTGTCTGCTTGAAGGCCGCGTTAGCCACTCTGAAGGCCAGGCCAGGTCTTCCCGACAGCTGCCTTCAGTCAAGAAGCTCTGATGCTTCTTGCATCCTCCTTGTGAGTTTCAGTTTTCCTCTGTGTTAGCTACCGGTCCCTCAGATTTACAGTAAACGCCTAAAAAATGCTGAAAAGATAGAAAAATGTTACCTGATGTGATAGAAGATTGTGCCTCAGCCAGCTCCCTGCTTCCTGCATGCACAAGCCACACCAGCTCAAGCGTAGCCAAAATCACTACTGAAGAAGTGAAGTTTTCTCAAATCCTCCTGTTTACATTGCAGTTCAGAGCCTTAATATGAGATCATATTTCTGGTTTGGAACTTTTATGATGAAGAGATTCAAAACAAAGTATCTCCATGTGATTAGCTGTAACTGGGCTTTTATGGGCAGGTGTGCTCTCTTGGCGGGGTGAGAAATGAAGTTTGTCAGACATGTCAGTGATGAATTCACCAGTAGTTTAATAGTATCAGTCATCATGAAGGTGGTTAAAGATGGATATTTGGAGAGCATAACTCAAATACTTTATGGTTAGTCAGTGAAAAAAGACTCAGCTTTTATCTGAGGTGTTCTGAATCAGAACTTGGCAAACATCCCTGATAACACACGGCGTCTGGGCTGGTAGTTTAGGTACCTAAGTTAAACAGCAACAGCTCAGCAAGTGCTCCCTGATATTTTTGGCAATAAAATATGTTTGAATGATTTTATGTGGGATATTTTTTAGATAAAGTGATTTATTATGTCATAGCAATATCCCAGGAGGTGGTCATCAATTTTAAGAGATACTGCTCACTTTATTAATATTTTGTATGGTTGTTTGCCATAAATTCAAATTCTCTTTCTAAATGACATGTCCCAACCTTTTCTTTTTTAATCTTTTAATATTTTTCAAGGCTCTGTGTTCTTTGACCTTGTGCATCCATTAAACAGTAAGTGATCAGTATATATGGGAATATTCACCTACTGTGATCCCTGCAGAAGTGCAAAACAGTCATTCTGTACCAACAACAGAATCACTGCTCATGTCTCTTTCATTTGCATGTGTAAGCACACTTTCTATTTTTTATTTTTTAAATACAGCAGAAGTGCTTCACCTCCAATTTAGCAAAAACCATCTGTGAAACACAAAAGTCATCTCTCTGCATCCCCAAGCTAGTTTCTCTTCAGAAGCTCACATTAGAAGATGCCCAAGGGTAGTGACTGCAGATGATCTAATAAACCATCACAACGACATAAAGTCAATAGCACATTACTCAGGTGTGTGTTAGTCCCTGTGCAGGTATATTGCTGCTTTAAGAGATATAAAGGTTTAACAGCTTGGTCGCTCTCTAGGTGTGCAGTGAGCAGCACAGATGAGACAGAAGTGTTTAGGAAGGTTGCAATAAAAGCTGGCTTAGATCATCCTCTCTCCTGTTAATCTCTATTGCTGGCAGGTATCTAAATCAAAATAGAGTGATATGAGAAGGAAAAATAGACTGTGGCATTCATGTAAATAAGGCAAAGAAGCACAGCCTATGGATTTTTAACCAAAAGCGCTTCGGTGAACAGAGCTATGCAGAAGGGCACCCACTGGCCCCGTCCTGAGGCAGGTGGGTAGGCTCTCAAAGAAGTCGGCTTAGTTTCTGACACTTACTGGAAGGGAGGAAAAGGGTAGATACAGAACATGGGTGCTTTGTGGCAGTCTGATGTGAACAGACAGGAGAAATCCAGATAAGTTGACTACTTGAGCTTGTTTTTTTTCAAAGAATAACAGCTTCATAGAAAATGAACTTTCCTGAAGGAGGAGTCGGAATATCCGAGACAACCAGTAAGTGTATAGCCATGAAAAATGTCTTCTGCGGGCAGAATTGGTACACTGAGGGACGGGGTCTTAATGGGCAATGTAATATTAGGAAAAAGTCATCAGAATAGCTGAAGAATGTGTATGGGGAAAGCAGAATAGATATAAATAGGTCCAAACTGGTTCTAATGAGAACTTACCTGATAAACCTGAAGTACAACCAAGAATCACATGTATGTATCAACTGCTGCCCACGACCTACGCGAGGCTCCCAGGAAGGACCTAGCCATCACCCTTTCACAGCGGGCATGGCCTGTGGCACAGGCAGCAGGAGGAGCGACCTGCAGATGGGAAACCAGTCAAACTTCAGTGCAAACCACGGCTTCTAGGGGAGCGGGAAAAGCAGGGCGTATTGTTCAGGCAAGCTCAAGCAGCTGGTTTTGACTATAGAGCGAAATGAGGAAAAAAAGGAGTTATGTTTTTCTAACTGATCTATAGAGTTCTTGGCTGATGTCAAGACAAAAATAAACTGCATCCCAGTGATGAAAGATAGGGAAAGTTCAGCTGGTAGCACAAATATCTGTTTGAGATGTGGTAGAGAAGCTGTTTCCTCAGCATAGCAGGAAACTGCGCTGATAAGCACAAGGGGAAATGTTACCAGCTAGGCGCTATGTGGCACATGCATCACAAAAAAGGCAGTGGGGGGAAAAAAAAGGAGATGTGATTTTTCTGGATATGTGTAAGTTTAGGGCAGTCTACTTGGCCGTTGCAAAAACTCTCAGTGCAAAACTGACTCTTGTGAAGAATGAGGCCCAAAGTGAAGGAGGATAACAAAATGAAGGAATTTTTGTGAGGTGATGTGTGGCTATTTTGTGAAATGAAACATGGATGTGACCCAAACCTGTGAAAATCCTCAAAAGTGAAGATACTGAAATGACAGAATTTATCCAAACAAATGGAAGCTCTTTCCAAAAGTATAAAAATATGTATATTTTTTCCAGGCTTGCTTAGATAACTGAGAGTTTGCTATTTCACTTGGTTTAATTGGACAAAAAGGGAACAGAATGTATTGCTTTCAGAACTCCATTGGGAAGATGACATTTCAAGAGAACATCTTCTGCTGCCTCTTCAGCACACGAGATATTCCAGAAATCATACCACATTATTTTTGCATATGGCAGGATCTGAAGAAGCACAAGACAAAACTAATTGCATGGCTGCAACTGAAGGGAACTTGAATGTTAAAATGAACTACGGAAAAATGAAATCAGTGCTGAGAAAACAAATTACTTGTCACCTCCTGGAAAGAGGAGTAATTGGACTGGATCGGAACAAACTGAGAATAAAGCAATTTGAAGCAACAGTTCTTTCTACCTGTTCTTTCTGACCTTTGAAAATCAGGTTAGGAATGACTAGACACCATTGAGGTTACTCTAGATAAGTAGAAATCATAGCACTTCTATAACATATTGGGGAGCAGTAGGTAACGGTGTCTTTAAGGAGTAACTGGGACATAGAGATGACTTTCTGAAGAAAACTAAGGTTAGAAAACAAAATGCTAAAAATCAATGTTTCAGAAGCAGTAGCTGGAGAAGTATTCTTGCAAGAAAACTCTCTGGTGGCATTTGGCTCAAGAGTGCAGGTGTCAGCTCTGCTGTCCTTATCTCTTGTCACTGGATGTCAGAAATGTGTCAGGGTGTTGCAGGGGGAGTGTGTATTGTGTGGCTGTATGGTTAAAATATATCACAAATCTCACAAAAATGTTCTCAACATAGCACCGGCTTTTACATTGCTGAGACTCCTGTCTTTGATCTTGATGCCACAAAGGTGAAGCCTGAGGTACAATACTGTCCTGAAAAGAATTTCCAGTAGCAGATCAGTTCCTGCATTGTTTCAGAGAGACTGAAATAAAACAAACAAGAACAAAACATAAAACGTGGAAGACTCAAAGGAACAAGTGAATGAGATACAGTAACTGTTTTGTATAAAGACACTATCAGAAATAGCAAAAGAAATGGGTAAGTATTTATATAGTTGCCCCAAAAGCAGCAATGCAGGCAAGATTTCCTGTAATGAGCTCAGGCCAAGGTAACACTCACCAGGTGCAGTACCATTTTCACTATGGCTAGTGGATCTGCATGTGCCCCTGAAAAATTTCGTAGAACAGAATCTTAGAATCGTTTAGGTTGGAAAAGACCTTTAAGATCATCAAGTCCAAGGGTTAACCTGGCACTGCCCAGTCCACCACTAAACCATGTCCCTAAGCACCACATCTATGCATCTTTTAAGTACCTCCAGGGATGGTGACTCAACCCATTCCCTGGGCAAATCAAGCCATTTCAGTGGTTTTCAGTTCATCCTTCCATGGGCTAGCAGAAAAATAATCCCATGGCCCAGTAAAGCAGGTCCTGAATAAGGCTAGAGGAGATGGTCAAAACTTTCCATTGGTTTTGCAGAACATTCAAACCTCACCTGTGTGATCAAAATTTCACCCATGCATCTTGACATCTTGAGCATGATGTTGAAATCAATAACAGTTGCAAGTATCTCTCCTGATTTCCAACATCACCAATCATGGCAAAGTGAAAGTTGGTTGGCTGCAGGAAGGCTGTAACGGTAATAAATAAAAAAAAAAATATAGTAAAATGCTGTAACTCTGAAATCTTTGAAAAGAAACTTCATAACAGGGCTGGGAAGCTGATGTAGCTGGCGTTCAGTAACCAAGCAGCTGAGTTCATGGGAATTTAGGGACTAAGCATCTGTCTAAGTGACATGTCAGACACCTGAGGATTGCTCCTATTAGTGCAGCCACACCTGATGATGAAAATACTTGCCTGAGGTGCTGAAAGAGCCAGTGAAGAGAGCACTTGCTGTGATCCCAAGAAACCATTAACAACCACCCACCGCGCAGAGAGAAGACACTGTGCAATTACAGCTGCCACCGCGTGATCCTCAGATGCCACTAATGGCCGCGTGCCCAGGCACAAGCAGCAATGCTCCCTGCACAGTCTTGCCCAAAGAGTGAAAGCCTTGTGATACTTCTACGCAAGATTAGTATGCAGCTTCATTAGTGATGACATCTCCTACCTGCCTGTGTGCCAAGAGTGCATACACTGTACTTATGCCCACTGTGATAACTTCAAATTGATGTAATCAGGTCCTTGTTTTTCTGTCTCGGCTTTAGATCAGCCTTATTATTTTCAGTAGTCTGGCATCAGCTCGCTGTGCCTAAGAACCCTCTGAGTTCCCACCCAGCTATTTTTCGAAAAGCTAATCCTCACCCACAGACAGCAATGGTGGCTTCCATGGGAGGGAGGTGATTCATGGCCCAGGGAATGTCTAAAACATCTACACTCATTGCTAGCAGACTTTGTGCATTGAGTGTCCTTTCCAGTCACTTGTAAACTCCTGCAAAGCATTTCTGCAATGATTTCAGGGCAGTGTAAGTTTGTAGGGCAAATTTGGTAAAACGGGAAGTAAATAGAAATAATAATAATGAAGAGACCATAGCAATCAGAATAGTGAAGATGCTACTATTGGAAAGAGTAAGAAAATACGAATTTTTTAAAGAGGAGAAGAAATTCTGTTCAAAAGGTGGTTGCATCTATCAATGCTTGTCTGATATTTTGGGGGGCACGTGATATCGTTTTTAAGTAGTGATGTCCAGGAAAGCAAGTACTGTCATTGGGGATAGTTTTAAGAGGTAGGGGGTGAAGAGTAGATAAGAATCTTGAATTATGAAAATTTAGGTATTTCTAAGATCTTAGGGCTTCAGTTAATAAGCTTATGAATATTTACTGGTAGCCTGATAGATAAAATGAAAATTTAGCAGCTGCACCATGGACAAGTTCAATTTGAAAGATCTACCTCCTCCTCTCCTGCAGGCTTTCATTTACACATGCTGGAATCGACTCTCCTACCCCATAAATAAACAAGTAAGTAAAAGGACTTTCCACACAAGCAGTACCAGTGAAGGGGGGTGGTGGCAGAAGCAGCCGTGTGTAAAGGGGAACAGAGGCAACCTTTAGAGACAAGAGTCCTCTTCTGAGGCTGGCTGCAGGGAGGGAAGGACTTCTGAGTGCTGCTTCCCTTGTGCTTGGCCAGCTCATGCCGAGAGGCTCAAAAACCAGGTTTAAAGGAGAAGGGAACAGTTGAGAAGTCAGTGGGTAAGTGGCTACTGGTGGCTGGCTGTGCTGCAAGGGCCGTAGTCGAACAGGGAGAGTGGCTGAGAGGTGGCAGCTAGACCCAGCGGAGAGAGAGAGGACCCCAGCTGTTGAAGCACGTTTAGCCTGTAGGCCTAGGTTCTCCCTACACCGTGATCACTTGCTTCCACTTCTGTTCATAACGAGCTAACCTGCTGTGACATGTCAGACTCTTACTGTCTTTTTCCTTGCCTGGCCTTTGAAGAGAGAGAAGATCACCTACTAAAACACCTCCAAACAGAGAGGTTCCTGTTTTCAAGTTAGTGCCTACAACGTTTTCCAGACTGTGCGCTCTGTAAACGGCCGGGTGGTTTGGGCAGGGCAACGAAGGAACCTGTGGCACGCACAGGAGCGGACTGCAATACTGGCTTTGAGTAAGGGTGTTACAGGTTGATTTTGTCTCTTCCCTGTGCCTGACGTACTTATTTCATACTCATATTTATTTCAGCTTCTCCATTCTCCTGTTAGAAAATCATTTGTTGTCTCGGTTGTAGCTCTGTAATGACCCAAAGCCACAGAAGTTTGCTTCTTTCAGTGCCTGCTTCTAACCAGGCCGTGTTGCGTATCTGAGCAATTGTATGACACAGCAACTGAGTTAACGGCTTCGTGACTTTTTTTTTTTTAAGCTCTAATACTTTCTCTCCAAGCTAAGCATAATATTAGTGGCAACCAACCTGAAGATAATACCTGTAGTTTCAAATATTGATAAGCACGGTTCAATTAAGACCAGTTTTTAGTAATGTCCAGGTACATGTGTTCTGAGATCCAGGACAGGTGAGCCTTTACACAACAATGTTATTGTCAGAAGGTGAATCTGGTGGTTTCATTTCTGTCATTTCTCAGGGCTCAGTTGCCTTAGTTTTGTGTGGGTTTTTTTTTTATTTTTTTTTTTCTTCCTAGCTAGGATTTTCTCTACCTTTCAGCTCATCACCTGCACGTGCCTCCCTTCTGAGACGTGTTGTGCGAGGCAGCAATGGCAGAACTCTCTCATCTGATGTCACAAGTACTTTCAACTATTATTTCCCCTTAGCATCCCCCATGGCATCGTTTTCATTAAGTCTCTTGGCTGGTCCTGTTATTCACAACACAGGCTATTCCCATTTCTGCAGATCCCGACTTTGAGCTTTGTAGGTGACTGCCTGGCAAACTGCAGTCTCTTCATAGAGACTTAATTCTGAGTCCTGTGCTCATGGCTGAAAATAGTGTTCTGTCTCAGCCTAAAAGTGCAGACAAGTTTCTTACTAAGAAATTGTGTAGGATCCCAAATTCCTAAGATGGATTTCTGAACTTAAAAATCCATCCCTGTTTTTTTAACCTTTACTAAATCAACCATATGAATAAAAACAAAAAAAAAAAAACAACCCAAACTTTTCTCCTTTATCTTCAGAGTCAGTAGTCCTCAAAGTATGCCAGTACAATGTTATGTTAGGATCCTGAACACTATAAGAAATCAAATACTTTAATGTACATGTTCCTTTTCACTGCTGTGAAGTCTGCTCTTCAGACCGCGTTAGAGGTCTTTAACCTTCTCTGGTCACTGTTCTTGTTGTTAAAGGGTTTGCCTTTTTTTTTTCCCCAACTTTGGCAGAGCTGTTAACTGTTCAGAGGTTTTTTGTTTGTTTGTTTCCATTTGGAGTGCTTTCCTCTGTTATACCCCCAGCACTGGAGCCAAAGTGCCTAACAGAGGTCTGCTTCATTCAATGTCTGATCACCAGTGCGTAATGTGAACCTCTCTGCAGCAAAAGAACCATTTCCAGCTGCCTTTTGCCAGCGTCATTTAAAGCACAGTTCTCTACAGCTGGCATGGCGAGTTTGGTAAAGAGACAAAGCCGAGCCTTGAGGGAATTAGGGGAACTGGGAGCCTTTACAGAGGGAAGCGGCAGTTTTGCTTGGACAACTAAAGAGCTAATGAACTCCATGAGAAGCTTATGGGCTCTCCAGCAGTGAGGGTCCATTCAGGCTCGTCACTTTATTGGTGACCTAAAGTCATTTATCAGCTTAGCATTTCTTTGCAGCCTCTTCACACTGACATTCATCTACCTCAGTAACTAAAATGAGACAGTGTCACTGTCACCAATATCTTCATACTTGCAGCTTAAAGTCAGCCTAGCAGAATTTAAAAAGATGGTTTTCCTTCCCTGTGAGGGAGGCCTTATTCTCCAAACTGACTCCTGAGCTTCTGAGAACCAGGATCCCAAGCCTGACATGAAGCCAAAGCAGTCAGTTACATCTCAGGTCACCAGAACTTCTTAGGTGCTTCCTCTAGATGCATCATTGACTTTTGATCTTGAGAATAGGTCTTAGACCTTGTAGATTGAAAGTACTGACAAGAACTCGCTTTATGACAAGGTGGACAAAAAAAAAAAAAAAAATCAGTAGTTTTAGCTGAACAGCCAAGGGCTGAATTAACATCAATACGATTTGCCTTCCAGAGAAGGGCTGAGACACATTGGCAAGACAGCGTGCAGAGACCTGGCTTGCAATCGTATAGCTTGGCTTTCGCAACGCCTGTAGTGCGTGACCAGTTTATATTTAGTGCTCTCTCATGCTGCCAAACACTGCTACTTATGTTTTTTCTTTCCTTTTCTTTTTTCTTTTGTTAAAGATGTTGTTAATTTATGTATTTGAATTTGTAGCCTGAACATTAGTTGATCACACTGCAGATTACCTGTTGTCTACAATATCTACCGTACCTTCCCTAATTCATAACCTGGAAAGGGTTGGAACCAGTGACCTCAGGCCAACCCTTAGAATACAACTGTTTTGAAATGGAGTTTTAACTGGAATCTTCTGACAAAAAATGCTTTTATCGCCACAAGAACTCTTTAGTCAGTGCTCTAGGTTTTATTCTGTCACTTGTCACTGTTTCGTTTCACTCTGATGGAAAAAAGGAAATTCTTTGTAATGAAATGAGAAGTGAAAAAAAAATATTAAAAATTACATTATTGTGTAGCAGTTAAAATTCTTTGACATTTAACAGTGTTTACAAAGAATAATATTAACAATTAAATATTTTTGAATAGCATAATCAATTTCACAAACACGAAATTTGATAAAAAAAATCAATAAACATTGCTGTTTAACAAAAAACCAATTCAACCATAATTAGTTACACATACGATTAATAATAACTTAGAAAAATATTTCCTTTAGGAAAAGCATGGAAAGCCATAGCATTGTTCCCTCTTCCTATCTCCACTTTCCGAAATATTAATTTCTTACAGTTGTGCGTTGCAAGATGACATACTAAGCTTGGAATCTGCATGCAGCCAAAGGGAAAACCCTCATGGGAGACAAGCACTTGCCATAAATTAGTAGGTGTATGAATATTTGAGTTGGTTGCACTCATGGAGCATCGTAGTGGGTCAGGTCTGCTGTCACTGGCACTGTGGCTGTACGATTATGCTTCTCTGTGACGTGCAAGTACTGCGAGAAATGCATCTGGGGTGGCTGGAGGCAGACTTTCTGTATACCGATTATCATTCCGTGCATGGGAGTAGCGGAAGATTAAAATGGGGATAAAGAATGTTTTCTGTTAAATTATAAAAGAGGAGCATGCTGTATGAATCGCCCTCCTGTAATTTTCACTGTGTACGTACGTAATGAAATAATGCACGCTAATCCTCATGAATCAATCAGGAATATGTTAAAAACGTTTAACTCATTTCTTCCTGCTGTGGGTGGCATTTTTAAAGATTCCAAATACCCTGGACATATTCCTTCAAAGGGGTAAGACTTGAAAAGATAATAGCTGAGA
Organism: Phoenicopterus ruber ruber; assembly: GCA_009819775.1. NCBI lineage: Eukaryota > Metazoa > Chordata > Aves > Phoenicopteriformes > Phoenicopteridae > Phoenicopterus > Phoenicopterus ruber. Next base: position 9,196,491 of record CM020221.1, read on the forward strand.
ACTCACCACACCATCAAAGATAGCATTTTCCAGGTTAAGATACTCCTTTCACCTAAGAAGCTCAGAGTAATTTACAAGCAGGACTATTTCTAAGGTGTGAAAGTATTACTACATCACCTAGAGCTATACGAGCACCCAACAAGGCACGCTGGACACCCTCTACAAAATTACTTTTCTGTTTTCCATTGTGTAGACAGAAATTTTTGTTTTTAGAATGAAAAATAGATGACCTGGGAAAGTCAGTATAAGCAATCGGTGTCCAGTTCTCAGCGATAGACGTGGGTTGCTATCTTGGAGCTCCTACACAATTTCATAACACCACCAAGACAGTGAGGGTCACTCCAAAGCTACTCTTGAGTAGCTGGAGACACAGGTTCATGGCCCAAGAGGATTCAAGAGGGGATCCAAACTCATCTCATGCTCAATTCTGCGTCACCAAGTGCTCCCCAGGCACCGCCAGAAATCTGAGATCCCAACAACATCTATTAACTAGTTCTTCTGTAACCATGGTTGGAGAACCATACTATATAGTTTAAAGAGTAATAGAAAAATGTGAGTAGTTTTCTTATATGTGTAATTAATAGAAAGCTGATTAAGTAATGAAGGGCTAAAATTCTGCGGAAAGGGGTTGGGGTGGCACCATGAACTTGAAGTGCAGAACAGCAGAGGTTTTTCCATTGTCACTAGATGCAAGAGCCCTGAGAGACAATTTTCCTTTTTCTGAATATTGGATTTTTACTAAAAAAGCATTAGAGTGTGTAGGCAGTTATTCCTGCCTCTACTGCCGTGCCGTACTGATTATACAGCAAGTCTAAGGATTGATGTTGTCAGTAAAATGAACTTTTGCAAGAGAACTGCATATCTTTTGGGCTCACTTTTAACAAACTAGCTGCTACCTTTCTAAGTCTCTTTGGCAGATTTTTTTACACCTCTTCCCTAGAGCTACTTGCATTGCGTCTTCTCTATTAGGTAGAGACATGCATAATTCAAAAGACATCATTAGAAAATTGAATATAAACACTTTGGGATAACTGTATTATGAGCACTGGAACTGTTATGGTAACAACGTGAAGCTGTGTTTAGTCTGCATATAATGGCACTGGTTTAAAGAAGAGAAACAGGCTGCCTAACTTTGAGAACTACTCAGGTCTGGGACTTTCTATGGAACCAGTCAGCAGTATTGCAGCCTGCTTCTGAAAAACCGTTCCAGGTAACTTTGCAGAGGGGGAGGAGAAACAGCCAGCAATACACAGAATTTCTAGCATGACTTGTCTTAAAAGGAAACGCGTGTGCATGCAAGTTTACGGAGCACCCAAGTATTTACTTTTTGGAAGAGATTTTCTTTGCTAGACACTCCTCCCACCCTTAAAAACTCTCAGATTAATCCTGATGCAAAATGGGAAAACCTGTTAATTGCCAAAAAAAGTTCACAGGGTGGGAAACCCATTTTCCATAAATCTTCTCATCATAGCAGAACTTTACTTTTCATGCCTCTTGTCAGGTCCCAGTTTGCCAAAGGAAGCTGAGCTTTAAAAAGCATCACTACAAAAAGCAAAACCATTATTGGGATTCTAATTAACACTTTGACGTTGTATTATAGAGCTGGAGGTGTATGAAATTATTCCCCGGGAGTTTACCACCACTGGGAAAGGTGATTGATTCTGCTACCTGTAGAAAGTAATAGATAATGTATTAAGGAACACAGGGATGGTTTGTTTTCTTCACACTAAGTAAAAGACAAATTTCATCTTCATTTTAATTTTTAGATGAGAGGCAGCACCACACAGAGGCACAGCTGCAAAGCTCAAACTTCTGCTGCTCCATATTGGGACCCCAGTGAAGCAGAACATTAATCTGTATAGCAAACAAATGACTATCATTTACATAATTACATTTAGTCACAACTTATAACATATTCATAAGCGCAGGAGAGAGAATGATGCATTTGCTGTGTAGGGGATGGAAACAGTGGATCAGCTTGGGCTTTACCGAGACAGGAGGAGTAACAGGAAGAAGTGATTTGCCAACATGCCAGAAAACTCAGATTTGTGATTTGAGTCTAGCCATCAGTTACTTGTCCTTTCTGGCCTTTTTAAACAGCGAGGCTTTACTGCTGCAAGTGATTACAGATTGAGTTTTCTTTTGTGTAAACGTATGGTAATTCTTACAGTGATCCTTGGGAAAAAGGGCAAAAATTTATCTTTCTCCAGAAGTGCTTCCATTAACAACTCTTGATTTACTTGGAAATGAAAGGAAGTGGACAGAAATTAGAGGGATTTCCAATAAATCTGTCTTGTATCTCTAACAATTGCTCTTACGACTACCATTGTTCTACTAGTCCAGTGATTAAATGGCAGAGGGTAAAGCTTCCATAAAGTTTAAGTAAGTCCATGCCTGTTTCTTTCCCCAGAAGAGTATCAACTAATAATCATAGAATCATAGAATGGCTTGGAAGGGACCTTAAAGATCATCTAGTTCCAACCCCCCTGCCATGGACAGGGACACCTTCCACTAGACTGGGTTGCTCAAAGTCCCATCCAACCTGGCCTGGAACACTTCCAGGGATGGGGCAGCCACAGCTTCTCTGGGCAACCTGTGCCAGTGCCTCACCACCCTCACAGGGAAACATTTCTTCCTTCTGTCTAATCTGAATCTCCCTTCTTTCAGTTTAAAGCTATTCCCCCTTGTCCTATCACTACGTGCCCTTGTCAAAAGTCCCTCGCCAGCTTTCTTGTAGGCCCCCTTTAGGGACTGGAAGGCTGCTCGAAGGTCTGCCCAGAGCCTTCTCTTCTGCAGGCTGAACAACCCCAACTCTCTCAGCCTGTCTTCATAGCAGAGGTGCTCCAGCCCTTTGATCACCTTCATGGCCCTCCTCTGGACTTGCTCCAACAGGTCCATGTCCTTCTTGTGTTGGTGGCCCCAGAGCTGAACACAGTATTCCGGGTGGGGTCTCATGAGAGGGGAGTAGAGGGGCAGAATCACCTCCCTCGACCTGCTGGCCACGCTGCTTTTGATGCAGCCCAGTATATGGTTGGCTTTCTGGGCTGTGAGCACACAATGCTGGCTCACGTTGAGCTGCTCATCAACCAACACCCCCAAGAAGTCCTCCACTGGGCTGCTTTCAATCCATTCTCTGCCTAGCCTGTATTTGTGTTTGGGATTGCCCTGACCCATGGGCAGGACCCTGCACTTGGCCTTGTTAAACTTCATGAGGTTCACCTGGGCCCACCTCTCAAGCCTGTCCAGGTCCCTCTGGATGGCATCCCTTCCCTCCAGCGTGTCAACCGCACCACACAGCTGGGTGTCGTCGGCAAACTTGCTGAGGGTGCACTCAGTCCCACTGTCCGTGTCACTAACAAAGGTGTTAAACAGCGCCAGTCCCAATACCGACCCCTGAGGAACGCCACTTGTCACTGGTCTCCACTTGGACATCAAGCCATTGACCACAACTCTTGGAGTGCGACCATCCAGCCAATTCCTTATCCACCAAGTGGTCCCTCCATCAAATCCATGTCTCTCTAATTTAGAGATGTCGTGTGGGACAGTGTCAAATGCTTTACGCAAGTCCAGGTATCTTAGGCATGATTTTTATTCCTCCTTGATTATCAGTGCTTGCTTCCTCCTCTCTTACCTTTTTTCTTTTCTTATTTTCGCCTCCCCTTTTCTCTTTTACTCCCCTTTTTTCTCTTGATTTTTACAAGTCGAACAAAGAAGCAATCATCCCACCAACTGTTATAAGCAACTGTTATGACATTACTACCAGTTGCATGTCACTCTCCCTATTTTACATCAATTTATTTAATTCTGCCTTTTTTTTTAGCTACCGGACATCTATTTCTGAGATTTTTCATTATTGATTTCAGCTATTTCTCTGAGGTTTAGACTTCTCGCATAAACATGTCACAGCACCAGCTCTGTCATTCTGAAGAACACGAACTACAACTCAAGTTTTGGAGAAAAGAAAAAATAAAGCCATGATGTAAAAAGGACCTTATCTGATATAATCGATTAAAACAGAAAAGGCATGATTCAACTAAACCCAGTCTTTTTTTCTTCTCCTGGAAATAACAACTCTGTCAGATAACTCTCTGTACAGAAAACAATCAGTCTCCTGTTCAGATTTTTTTTTTTTTTTTCTTTTTTTAACCTGGCAACTGGCTGAGGGATTGCCATCCACTTGGAGAGCAGCAGATCAATAGCGCAGCCCGGAGCAGCAGAATGGAAACTTTGCTCCTCATCCACGGCTTTGCCAGGGCACTTAGCTGACGGTGCTCCAAGGTTGCATGTTCAGCTCGGGATGTTTGAGGGGTTCAGTGGCAAAGAAAGGGGAAGGACTTGCAAATAAGTAACCCTTAGTAGCAGTGAATGAGAACTACTTAAAAGGCTCTGGGATGTGTTATAGTATCTTGGTTTAGGCTGTACATGATTTCACACATCCACTTAGAAATCAGCAAAGAGCCCTAGATGTTAATGTGTCCCCCCTGAGTAGTGTTGCATTTAAATGGGAGGTGAGCAAGCGGGATGACAGTTTTTCTTCCAAATCAAAACCTTAGTCTAAGTTCAGCTTTGGGAAGGTTGCCTACCACGAGTGCTAACATTCCTGCAACTAGCTAGTTACTCATATCTTTTTACTGACTGAGCTGTGTGAGTATGTTGTGTTCAAAAGCGATGCAGTCAAAGAAAACCCAAAGAGAAGTTTAATGCAATAGCAATGCTCGTATTCAACTCCCACCCATTTTATAAAAAAATTAAATGTAGTAGTTTTTAGAGTAATTTTCATGAAACTATTGCATTCTTCATAAAATCCAATTAGATACATCACAATTGCACTTCACGTGACTTCTCTATTTTCAGAGAATTAAAATCCCAGAACTCTTTTTTCATGCATTCTGAAGCACTGCTTTATTTAAAAAAAAAAAAAAAAAAAAAAGTGTGTCATGGAAAGAAAAACTATTCCTCAATCAAAGTTCTATTTTTATCCTGGAAACTAAATTTACTAAGTTAAAAAGACACATCTTGGAAATGAATTTGCAAACGGTATACATTTCAGACCATCAGTACTTTTTTTTTTTTTTAATTTAAGCATTTAATGTGTTAGGGAACATAGGAAAGGTTCTGTGACCACTGGACTACTTCAGGCTTCAGCCTTTTTTGCTTAAATGAATCGTTTGCCTTTGCTCAACTCTTCTTACCCCTCTGGTAGTTCCTATGATATAATGTAGTTTTATGCAAAGAGGGACATTATTTTTCCTTTGCATGGGGTATCCGGTATTAGCTTATCTTGTGGTCTCTGGCCATAGGCAACAAATGAAGCAAGTAGTTGCACACCGAGTTACTGCAGTCTTCTTAAATGAGGTTCTACTGAAGGATTCAGTACTCGCCTGTGGGGTCTCTGTCGGGGGCTCCTACTTCGTCCTCTGGTTTCATTTTGATCTTGGGAACTGCAGGTGTTCAGTTCTGCTGCCTGGGTCAGTCATACATTAGCCTGTATGACTGATCCAGGCACCTGAAATTTGAAGCATCAAAGAATAATTAAGATTGTGAAACATCAGACTGAGCTTTGGAGGCATGTTTTCCTTAATTTAGTTCTTAATGAGGGATCAGATGGCTTCTGGCTTTCCTTTTTGAATATTGTCCCAGAGAGACTAAGGCCAATATTTCTAGAGGTCCAATCTTTGGTAAAACTTTGCAAAACATCTATTCTCTCTGGACTCAGCCCGTACTTTCAGTCATACATGACTGATAAGATACTTGGCACAGAGAAAATAACCAATACAGAGAATTCAAGAACGCCAACAGAAAAGGTCAGGATTTAGAAAAAATGAGATACAAGAAAAACTGAAAAGAGTGAAAATAAAGTAGTGAAGGGTAAGAGAAGATTGTAAAGAAGAGTGAAGGGATGGAGGAGGGGAAACATAACATTACAAATATGTAAAAGGCTTCTGCATATAGGAAAAAAAATGTATGGAGAGAACAGTTATATTCTGGAAATGATTGTCTGGAGGAAATGGTAGAAATTTTATTGCTGAAAGCTCTCTTAGGAAGGGTTAGATCAACACCTAACAAGGTTTTGAAATTACATACCTTCAATTCAGTCTGTTATGGACCCCTTTATCTCATAGCAGCAATCTCTCTTCTTTTGTGAGCGCATGAGGTGCTGCATGCCTCAGGCTGAGCTGTGCTTGGCTCTCCAAAGTGTGGCGTAAATCTAAAACCTCCTTGTGAAAGGGGGAGGGATTACTGTGGACTTCTATAAGCAATGCAAAGGGATGTAATGGGAATTAATGAAATGTGTTTGCCTAAAGGACCATGAAAGCTCCTCTCAGGAGTGCCCTACTGTGCAATGTTTAATTCAGAGAACTTTAGAACCGTAGACAAAATAATTAGAAGTAATTTTTGGTATTAGGAAGTTTAAGTAGTTTCTAAGTAAAATTAAAACCAAAATGGGTTAATACATTTTTGGTGTGGCTGGTAGGAGGAATTAGAATAGAGGCATATTCCAAGTGATCAGCGATGTGATAGCTTGATATTATGTAGTGAGTTGTTTTATTATGTGTAGAAATGTGTTATTGGAAAATAGAGACGCCTTCCAGCATATGATTTTGTCAATGAAATAGCATAACGAGGATCCCTAATGTCAATCAACTTGATCATTTAGTGCCAATAAAAATCTACCTTCTCATTTTCTGTTCACTATGCAATTACTGAACTGTGTTTCAGTAGGAAGCTGACAAGCCCCTTGGAAGCAGTAAAATAGATAAGTTCTTGAAGATCGCATTCCAACCCAGCCTTCTACGACTCTATAATCTTTAACAGGTTTCAAAACCTATGGGATTTCTAAGTGACTCTCATAAAAATGATCTACAGTTCGGAGGATTAAATAACGCTTGGGAAGAAACCTGTTCTCAATCCCAAAATGACGAGATACGGAACGGTGATGAAATCTGGCAAAGAAATCTGAGAAGAAAAATGTAATAAAAACTTGTTTTCTAGCTATTATGGAAGGGATCTCCATGCTGAAGAGACAGCATCTGTGCTGTGCAGGAGACATCCAGAAACATAAATTCCTTCTGTATATTAATATACTCCAGCACTGCCAAGAGCCAGTTTGTGGTACTGGAAAGATAAGAGTGAGAGGATGAAGGAGAGCATACTTTAAAAGAAGGGTCTATTTTCTCAACAGCTTAAGAGGATTTAGCGCTCATTTCCTGATGACATGATAAATATTGTCTTGGGCGATTCCTAAAACCTAAAGTTGCCTAAAGTATCCTAGCACCCTGATAACAAGCTCACAGCTGTAACAAATACTGTGCGGTGGGGTTTGGTTTTGTTTATAGGATTAGGTACCTGGCAAAAAAAATTAAAAACCAAACAATACAATGACTAGGAAAGGCTTTCAGTTTTCTGTAAAGCTACCGTGGTAGATGTTGCTGTCTATGCACCCTTTTGTGGGAGAGCAGAGAAGAGGAATGAATTTACCACACAGCAGAGGGGGTAAGAATATTGTGATGAGTCAGTCATAATATATGCAAGTGCTGTGGAAACTTTTGTGCCTTTGAGATTTGTGAACACAGCCCAAGTTCAGCAAATTAAGTGAGCTGCTCATCAGTCAATGTAGACTGATAGTGTTAGGTTTATCAAATCTCTGGGAGTTAAATGGCAATTTTATAATCCAATTCAATGTGCTGCACGATTGAATCAATGAGGTATTTTAGGATGTTACCTAGGCCTCCCTTCCTTGTAACTGCGAGGAAGAGTAATTGGTTTTGCACATTTCCCTTTATACTATCTCAGTTGCACTTTCTGACATGGTTACCGTGTCCGTCTCAAAATCCAGGGTCCTTTTCCTCCAATTTGCACAAATGGTTCAGATCATGGTTACTTTACAGCTTCCCTCTCTGCTTCCTTGCGCCTATTCCACAGTTATGTTTTAGAACCTACAGGGCTTTGGAAAATGGGTAGAACTTCAAAATCCAAATCTGTGTTTCCTACAACGAGCCGTGCAGAGAGTAGGGCCTGATGGTTACTCCTTCTAAAGTAACACAGCTCAGAGCAGAGTATCTGTTTCCCTTCAGAACACAGTTACGACGTGATTGTCGTGATTAATGCCACGGGCTAAAATACATCCATAAGAAATCCTGATCTGATATGTTGTGCAGCTTCATTTGAGCCCTGGCCTGTCTCTGATTACCCATCCAGTCTATGCCTACCTCAGACACGTCACAAAATGACAGAATGTTTACCCCAGGATCATTTTCCCTTCGTTGTCTATTGGCTTTAGACTGTGCCCATATCCTGCTCTCTTCATTGCAATATTTCCCTTTCAGATCTTAGGAGTGGGAAGACACATGAATTATTCAAGGAACGGGTGTAGGTATGCAGTTGCAGTAATCACAAATCACAACTCTCTTCAGAAGCAGACCATCTTTTTTTATTTTCTTGAGTTTCAGTGAACTCTAAAAATGATCTTATCCAACAAGTTGGCACGGGCAACAACAAATGCAACAGAAAGCGGTAACTCAGCAACAGTATGATAACATAAATTAGAAGTTATCTTTTGTAGTGCATTACTGTAAGTCGATTATGAACTTCAAAGGTCACATGACAGAAGATGATGGAAGATGACATAGTATATTAAGTAAATGTTTACTGGTCTGGGGGCCTGCATCTCTTCTTGTGTTCGAGGCTTTCTTCAGCCCCAACACACAGTAGCAACAGTAATTGCTATTTTCACAAAGTTCAGCTTATTAGAGTATCTGAATGTCTCAGGGCAACAGAGGGCACATTGCAGCTGAAAGATCAGTGAGAAAACAGCTTCCTGGGAAAAGTACCCTGTAATTGAGGAGAATGACTAGTTACAAATGAATAATTTGCCTTCCCTGGGAATTACTGGGTGCGATTGCACTTCAGGCCTGTGGTCGTTCCACTTGCTGTAGGAAATGGTAATGTTTGCTCACTGTGATCCCATTAAACCAGCAAAACAAGGAGACAGCAGTAATTATGACTCAGGCGGATTCTATGTCATGCTTCTACTTGGTGTCCTTTTCAGAAAGGGGACAACTGGGCCTATATGGACATCAGTTTTGAACACTGGTTTTGGGAAGAAAAGGGTTGATTTTTGCATGGTTCACTATCTGAATTTTGAATCTGGGCAATAAAATAAATCAGTAACGAAAAAGTCAGAGACCGTGCCTGTCCGAGCATCAGGCTAAGCCAAGCAAATTGCAGTTTCACATAAGTTCCACAGAAGTGGTAAAGCAGGCAAGTTTCCTCAGGGTGTTGCCCAGAGATGATCAGGCTCCGTGAACGGTTTGCCAAGTCCCCACAGCACTGGGCAGTTTGAGACGCTGCCTTTAAGGCAGTCTTCAAATCTTCTTTTATGGTCTGAGGCTCGATATCCCTCTATTCCTGTTGCCCGAGATCTGGAGACAGACACGTTGCTATTCACTGAAAGTAACTTTTTAGCCTTGCTGCTGTTAACCTAAGCCCTCCTCCTCGTTGCCAACCTTTTAGTGCCTTCTGCAAGATGCTACATTGGGCTAGCTACAGTAAAAATACATTGCTATTTAGCAGACTTTGGGAAAGCTCAGCAGTGAAAGGCTTATTGTATCTGGCCTTGAAGCAGATGGAAAGGGATATGAAAGCTTCAAATTGACTGTGGCATTTGGAAGGAAGAATGCCATAGGAAAATCTGCCATAGAGAGTCTCAGGTACTATGCAGCTACTTGTTTTTTGAGGAATTTCTTGTGACAGACATTACAGGGTCCTTCATTTTTAGATAGTGATCTCTAGAGAAAATCACAAAAAACTCTCAGCACAGAAAAACAGTCTTAAGGAAAAAAGTCTTAAATGGAGTAAGTCAAAGTGGAGAGAGTCTAGGTGGTTTGGTTAAAAGGAGCACCATCACAAGAGGAACAGTCCTGCAAAAAGAACTAAAAGGTGGAAATTGCAAATTGCAGGTCCTCTTAGAAGAGTTTATGTCTAGATCAATATGTTTTGCATCTGAGCTACGTTCTCTCTCTGATTACAAGATCCTATAACAAGAGTTCGATATTTGTTTCGTTGCATTTCCCATAGGGCACCAAGCACTCTGTCAACACGAGAGAGTAAGAAATAAAGAAGGTGGATTAAAGGCTCATTTATACATATTGCAGAAACTTCTTCAGGACTTAGCGTTTGCAATGGCAGAGATTCCAGAAGATCAATGACAAATCAGTATGCTCAGCATTCTTTATTGACATTGTGAACCCTCAGTAGGGGTCTGCCTTTGTGACCAAGAACAGTAATAGCATTTTAAATTGACTAATGCACATTAGGTGGTAAAACTATTTTTTAATAGTTTGAAACTTCAGGGGCTGTAAGCTGAAACTAAATTCAAGTTAGAGGTAATTTCAAGTGAAGGGGGATTTGCCTTGGGAGGAAACGCACAAAGGAGGAGGAGGCATACCTCTCACTTAAAAGTTTCCGAAGAAGACAGGAAGATATGCTTTAGCTGATTAGAGACTACTCTGCTTACTGCAGGATGAAATTCTGCTACCTCTTAGACTGGTAGTTGGTTTTAAGGACAGTGTGATCCAGCCTAGTCTCAAGTCTATAAACCCTTTATCTGTAAAAGGACACTTGCTGGTGAAGCTTCATTGGAGAGGGAAGAAAGGAATACACAAAGTTTTGCCCAACCAGCGCTTAAGGGTGTAGGGCCAGGGAATGTTCCTGTCAATAAGGAAAGAACATGTGTCTCCACTGGCTGACTGGAGCCCAAATGCCTCCAGGAATTTTGTCAGCAATGCTTGAAAATGCAGCTCCAAATACTGTAATGTGTTCCCTCAGGAGCTGTGTGCAGTGCCTTTGCCACCTTAGCTCTGCTGTGGTGTGTTAAGAGTATGGCCAACAAGACAGGGAGACATTTAGTCTAGATATTTTTCTGCTAACTAGATTAATTAAAAATACTTACTTGTCAGAGCACCTTCCCCCAATTCCCTTGCTGCAGCTGAAACCGTCCAACTGCTGCATTGAGCTTGTGGCACAGCCAAACCCCTCGTTCAGAGCTCTGTTGGCCTGGCGCAGAGCACGGCTTCCTATCGCTACCTGCCCAGTGGTGCTGCCTTGCATCCCACCTGCTTCCCGGTAGAGGTTCAATGACCTCTTCACCACCTTCCTTCAGGCAGCAGCACAGGAACAGCCCCTGACTTTCCTCAGAGACTTATATTTTTGAACAAAAGTCATTCAAATGTAGCAAAAGAAATTCTTCCACTTCTGTCTATCTAGCATTTCCTAGAGCTGCCTGTGCATCTAAGAAGCGGCATTAGCATGATCTGCAGTCTTCAGTTCTTCACAATTTCATAATCACCATACAAAAAGCATGTCCCTTTCTTGGAGCCATGGCTGATGCACCTCTGTGCATCTTGGGTTTCTGCTAACCCATGACAATAAGGGATGTTTTTTGTTTCAGCTTTGCTTATTTGTCTGACACAATGTTGTACCTCCTCCTCGCAGTGTACGTACCTTGTGAAGTGAGGCAGTCACAAAACCACGTGCTGAATCAAGGCACAATAACTTTTCATTTGCTGCCCCAAACGTTAGACCGCTTTCTCTCTTAGGACTTCCACAGCTGCTGTTGGACTTCCTCCCTTCAATATACCGTGCACCCGTGGTCTGTGCCAGCAGCTGGTTATTGGCTGTCATCCTTGATTCCTACAGTTCATCTACTCTGAAAGACCAAGGTAAATATGAAAGATTTAGGAATAGAGGAATATAAGCAAACATTAACAGCCTCCAAATGGATTGCTTGTGCACGCTCCCGGGAGGGGATGGAGGGCACAGAAGACAGACAACTGCAAGTATGTGAAATATCCTGCCAAAGATGCTGCCTATGCTGCAGGGACTCATGTAAATCTTTTGTTTTACATGCACAGCCTGCAAAAGCAGGGCACTATTCACCATTTAACTCCTTTCTCTCAGTTTATGCTATGCTCTTTAGCAGTACTGAAAATATTGTCTAGCTTCTTCACTCAAAGCATTAAACCAGGGTTTGAAGTGTTTCAGATTATCCAGACTGGTTAAGTAGCAAATAACCATTTTGTCCATCATGACTTCAATATATCTCTTTTTCGGAATCAGAGGGTTTACAACAGTTTCCCATTTGAGCTGTCCCTATTGCTGGAAATCATGACTGTATTTTGCACAGTTTGCTAATTTGTAAAATTAGAGGGAGGCTTCTTGCACTACCAGGGACTACACGGCAATGAGGGACACCCCGCAGCCCCCGGAGCTCTCCCAGCAACTCCATTGGGAAAATGCCAAACCTACCACCCTCAGAACTGCAGCTTGATCAAATGTTCAAATAATTCCTTTAATTATTATTCAGTGAAAAACAATACATGCACAACAATCATAAGCTTTACTTTCTCTCCCCCTGACATCTGTACCTTATTACATCTGTAACCGAAATAATATAATGTTATGTTTTGATAGAGCAGAGAGGAAAGCAATTTAGAGAGGGCATCCCTGTAACAAGTGATTTGGACTCTGAGGTTTGCCTTCATAAAGAAACATATGAAGAATTTTAAAATAAAATTAATTTGAACATGCTTGTTTGGTTTTTGCCTTGCAGAGAATGACAAGATTTGAGGGTTTAAAAAGGGACTGTGTTTGTATCCTGATGTGTTTCACTTGTTTCACTTCTTTCTGTGGCATCTATTTGTGCTGGTTTACTGTCCTAGTCTTACTCCAAAGCAATGGGTTTACAGTCTTAAACACCCTTTTTGTTATTATTATTGAAAAACAAGGCTAAATGAAATGCAGATAATAGTAAAAGAATTTTCTGTATTTTAAAAAATGGATTAAAAACCCCAAGAAAGGTGTTTTAATCTTGCCTAAGCGTTCAGTGGTCCTTCTGAGCTGCAAAGTGGAAGTACCTGTGTTTTTTCACTGATTCTAGAGGGCCATGAACTGGTACCCCTCTGGGCTATGGTCTTGACAAACACAAACCAGAAATGCTGCCTTACTGCCATTTTACAAAACTGTCGTAAGAGTGCCCTAGCTGAGGCACACCTTTCACTTATCCACGCATTGCCTGAGAGGTAGCAACGCTCTGTGGTTGCCTGTCAGCGTGTGCTATCTGCTCTGAGAAGGTAGACCTTTGAAATACTGATGTATATACTCCTCCTTTCCATGTTTGGCAGTCATATAGGCAGCAGGAGCAAAGCTGATGGTCAGCTGGCAATCTGCTCAAAATGCTGATGAGGAACAGGAGGTGAATATTGCAACGTGGCTTGGGTACCTGAGCAGCAAGCGGTGCTTCTCACTCCTGTGTAGACGAAGCCTCTGAAGGAAGATGTATACCCATGTGAACGCTGCCTGTCTGCTCATTTTCTGTTGGAAAATCACATAAAAATTGTTGGCTGTAACTCAGGGCACATCAGTAAGTCAGAACGAGTTCTTCCTCGACAGCCTTAACCTTATGTGCGCTTGGCTTCACTGTACATGAAATGTGTAGATATTTTAGCAGTGTAACCAACTTCTTTCCTTTCCCCACCACAAAACTTTTGTTTAAGCAACTTGCTGTTTCGTGTTCTCACACTACAAGCAAAGCCCAATGATATGCAAATAGGGAAAAGCTGTCTGGAGCAATAGCAGGAGGTTCTGCTGAAGCTGGTTCTTTCCTTCATTATCTTCTGCTGAAGATGTGATGTGTGAGATCTGTTTTAACTCATACTCTATTGAAGTTCTGCATTTTCTTACTTTTTTTTTTCTTCCCCTAGGTTATCTATCACACATTGAACTGACACTTTACTGAAAGCTTTTTTTGGGAAAAAAAGCGTTTATTATTTCCATAGTTTCCACAAGATGTGAAGTGATTCACAGGGTTAACAAAATAGTTTGTTTATTACTTTAGATCACTCCAGTTCCTAGTGGTTTCCTTTTTGTCCTCGGCATCCCAAATTCTGTTGTTTTTTTAAAGTCTTTAACTAGATATCCTATTTTATTACATTTTATAGTACATTAATTTCTCATTTGTAACCAGTAACATGTACTAATTAAATAAACACTTCTTATAAAAAGCATAGGAATGAGTCTGGTATAAAACTAATAAACAGGCATTATGTTCCGCAGGGCATACTCCATTGAGCAGCACTGAGTTCCTGAATAAAAAGTCCTTCCTTTCAGACCAGGGTTAAACTTTAAGAATTTGGACATGTATTCTGATGCAGACTTTTAGCTTCTAGTATCTTGTGTGTGTTTTTAAGATAGCTCTTTCCTCTTGAAAGCCTTTCCCTGCTTTTCTGTTTTCTTTTTTATAGTATACTTATTTAATTGCCAAGCCATAATTAACGTTTCACTTTTGTTTTCATTATTTACTACATTAGCAGCTGCTTGGTTAAAATCTTCCCACACACCAAAGTGCAAGTCAAAATATTCAAGTAAAGCGCAGCTCAGCTTTTTTCTATTTATGTTATTAAGAATTGAGCCTTGCAGGCAGGAGGTAAATCTATTTGAGTAGGTTACTGAATCATTGCCTCCTCATTATAATTAACGCATGATAGTGAACTCATATGGTCAAATTAAATTTTTAGTGCCAGAACATCCAGTGTTAGCAAAATTGGAGCAGAGAGGTTCGAGCTTTCTCTTGCAAAATCTCTTCCCAGTTACTCTGTCAACAGCAACTTTTAACTTGTCTCTAACTGGGAAATAATGTTTCCTTAAATCCAGTGATCTTTGTGGGTCAGATGTACACGCATGGTTTTGTGTCGCTTGAGGTATGTCTATGTTGGCAAGTAGCGCGGACCAACATGAGCAAATTCATGATGTAAATCACTTGGTGCTGAAGACCTGATGCCCACACGATGGGCATCTCAGGGAGCTGCAGTTCAGATTAGGTCTAGTCTGATCCTGTGGACTGTCTGAGGGTAGAGGGCACCAGACATGCTCCTGGACTGCATCTTCCAGTTATTCTTATGCTCAAGAAATCAAGCTCAAGCAAGATCACCAAATAAACTTGTACAGACTTTGTTACTGGACACCTCGGAAAGATATAGTGAGTGATTGCAAATATTTATTGTTGCAATCTCTTCCGACCTTCTGGTGAGCACTCCTTACGGTCATTCTTGCATTGATCAAATCCGTATTTTCCATGTGCCACCTGAATGATGAAGCAGACTCCCCTTGGCTGGAAAATATACTGCAGATATTATTTCTGGATTTTTTTCTAACCACATTTCAGTGTTCTTCAGCACTGGCTCTTGGCTTGCATTGTGTTAAACTCAGCTGGGGTGAGGTATCATTCAGTAAAAACAAACAAACAAAAGTCTTTTGCTTTTTTTTTTGGTATATTCAACTGCGAGGATAAATGTTACATTGTTGCAAATTGCTTTTGCTTGGAGGTAAACAAATAATATAGTCGTTTGTGGCAAATCATTTGGTGGTAGCGACTGACCTTACCCAGGGGAACTGTGACAGAAGGTGCTTTGTGTCCGTACCTGTGTTTGATGGGGAACACGCGCCGTGATAGGCAGCTGCGTAAAGTGATGATCAAATATAGTGACCTGTGATGTGCCCTTACTTAAAAGAATGCAAATCTTCCCCTTCGCCTCTAGCAATGGAGTTTTTTTCTCTTTGGCTCCTGTAACAGTCTTGGTATAATATTCCTAAATATCTTTAACCTCATTGTTCATCCACGCAACATCTCCTCAGAGCGTTGGTATCGCCCTATGACAAGAAAGAAAAGAAAATAAATTCTTTTCCTTTGACATTCTAGCAGGAATTCTTGATGGGAGCACTGTCCAAGGCCAAGTTCTTGCTTTCCCTTGCAGTCTCTTCAGGTTTAGATAATAAAAGCTTAAACACTGAAAATCCATTGCCCTGAATTACTTCAGCCTGTATTTATTCTCTCCTGCGAAGAGATCTCAGCGGAAGAGCGTTTGGGAGAAGTTGTTATACCTTCCCGAAGCCCAGGGACCAGCCGCGTGTCTAGTTTGAGCGCGGTTTGCGAGTCGGAGTCGGGAACAAGCCGCCCTTCTCTGCACGTGCTGCCGGAGCCCGGGGACCCTCCAGGGCTGCCGCCGGCACCACGGGGCGCAGGCGCCGTCTCCTCGCCCTTCTCGGGGGGCGGGGGGCGGCGAGGCTGCTCGGGGAGGAGGCTTCAGAGCTTTTTGGTGTCTGGAAGGCTGTGCAGGCCTGAGGCAGGAAGGTAACTCGTGCTGCGTGGTTGTGCTTTTTCCTCGAGCGTTGTGGGGGTGTTACTGCCGTTTAGAGGCACGCCCGTTTGCTTGTTTAAACAGGTCCTTTGGATAAACACCTCTTGCCCTTATAAGCCCTCCATTCCTTTGTATCACATGTGTCAATGGATAGGAACGGATTCTTTATGTGAGCGAAGGGAAAAAAATATATTCTTTTCACTTTTTAAAACCAACAGAAGGCAATTTATGCCAAAACAATTGAACAATTTTTATATTTTTTTAGAAAAAGAAAAAAAAAACCAACAAACCAAAAAACCCAAACCTCTGTGCTCTGCAGTTTTTCAGTATAAATAAATGATAAGTCCTGTGGTAGAAAACTATGATTTTTTCATAAACTTATCCCTTCAGTTGCCACTGTTGAGTTTGCCTTATGATTGCGCAATGTGATAGTCCTCTTTCCCCCATTTCATCGATTTACTTTCACGTGTTCCGAGACAACACGTGAAACTTCTCCTACTTTTTTACTTAGTGAGCAAATACAGTGCTCTAGAATTCAAGTAAGTAACACCTCTCCTGCTCCAACAGCTTTCCAGTTCACTGCAGATACCCACCACTGCAAAAATGAGAGCAGAGGAGGGTTGATGTGTTTGCTTTTAAATAAAGCAAAGTGTTCTATATATATATATATTGTACCACTTAGAGAAAACAAGAACCTATTTTTTAATTGTCATTTGTTTGCTTGTTTTGGAAGTAGATAACGCTAAAATAGTAGCCTCCGTCCCCAGGTGAGAAGGGAGAGCCCTTCGCGTGCCCCATCGGAGGCAAGACAGACACAAGGCTCTGTTTGCCGCTCATCGATTGCCCTCAGAGCGCCCGGGCTTTGGGCAGCGAGTTTGGTGTGTCGCTTGTTCCTGCCTGGATGCAGTCTCATAGGTGATACAAGTAAGAGTATGCTGACACAGGAGTAAAATCCATCAGTAAACAGGCGTCAGGTACCCTAGTGCTTACGGAGCGATGCAATTCCCTCAGCAAGTTCAACATTTCTGCTCCATATCACACAAGCAATTTTTGCATATTGCCTCTGAGTGACTTGTAAGCGAAGCAGTTTTATAAATATTCGGTGTTTAGGGTTAAAAAAAGAAAAAGAGGACACATAAATGGAATGCCATCTTCGAATGGAGCTTTGTATCTGCTTCCCCGGCTTCCCTCTGGATTGCGATGGGACAGGGCGGATGAAATCTGCGCTGCCTTTGGTCAGCTGGTGCCGGGAGCGCTGCAGAAGAGAGAAGTGTGGTTTCAGGAGCTGTCAGGGGGCAGGAGTGCTCACCCCTCACAAAATTCACCTCTTTATTATCCAGATGCGCAACACTGTTGGGGAATGCAAGACAGCTGTAACTTTTTTCATTTCGTATATACAGGTATGGAGAGAGAGAGAGAAAGAGAAGGAAATTTTTGTTTTCAAAGAAACAAAAATGCATAGAGCGGTGATTACCAGCTTTGTGATATTTTCACATACACGCGCACCGTAGATCCTTCATACCTTACACTTCTTTATGACACAACCCCGTGTCACCTGAGTGCCTATAAAATATTTTGTGTTACAGTAAAGTTGTTCTTCAAGAGGTTTTCTCATTTTATACTTGGGGAAACGAGGGATGGAAAGACTGAGGGCCACAGTCAGATCTCCTCCTATAGAATTAAGGCAATCCTGTTACCATGTCTCCATGTACTTTGGTTTTAACAGCCATTTCTTGGGTTTGGGGGGTGTATGTTGGTTTGGTTTTGTTTTTTGGTTTGGTTTTGGAGTTTGGGGGGGGGGGGTTTGGGTGTTTTTTTGTGTGGTTTTTTTTTTTGTTTTTTTTTTTAAATCATACAGAGGAGCTCAATTTTCAGTGTTTGAAATGGAGAGATTAAATTCTGTGTACGTTTTCATTTTAAAGATTTATCTGCAGCTATAAAACTAATTTTGCAATAAAGGGCGGGTTTCTGTGCATCTCTTCTGTTACTCTTACCTAAAATTTCTCAGTTTATGGAACCTGAAGGGAGATGGAGGTGTACAATGCAGCGTGAGAGGGGAGCTAGTCAGGGTGGGATTCATCCTGGGTTTATACCATCTATAGAACTCCTTTGATTGCAGCAGTCCCAGCAGCATGTGACTAGAGTAGTATGTCTGTATAAATTGGATCATGTAAAGTAACAATTTTGGGGCATGAATTTGTATGGATTATGTTCAGAGCAAGATCAAGAGCTCCTACTTTTGTACCTCCTTCTGTTCCTACAGAAAATATCATTTTGGCAGTACTGGAGATATAACAGAAAATGTGCATTTTTACAAAAGCATTGTACATTCTTGAGTGTTCAGCCTGTTGCACGTCCTGCACATCCTACCTAGGCCCATGGAAAAATAATTTTTATTTAACAAAGTGGGAGGTTTGCTTTTTTCATTCCATACAGAAGTATGCGTTATACGTGGGCAGATTTCAAGAGACACAAGAATTGAACAAGGGGAAAACAAGGACACCACCAGTTCATACTCGGCCAAGCAATTTTGACCAAGTCACAGCGGCCACAGTACTTGTGGTTTGAGCAGAGGGCAGTAACCTACTTACTTCACCGCATTGTTACTCACACCTTACATTTACTGTGTCAGCTTCAGTAACTGATGGATATCAAACTTTTCACTTATAACTATTTTAGATTACCCTGAATCATATTCCATTCCAGCCCTGGGGAATATTAATCACCATTTTATTACATCCGGCTGGAGAAGTTGGAATTCATTATCGTAATTTTTAACTACACATTACGGAGTAACAATGAGATTGAACTAACATACACTTATTAATTAGCATTAATGACAATTAGGAGGTGAGAAAAACAATATGCCAGCAATAGATTTTCCCACATGATTCTGAACAGGGTAGCATAGAGCCATCTAAAGTACCTTACCTTAAATACTTTATATAAAATTATTGCTCAGCATTTCGAAAGTAGAAGTCCTTTTACTGTGAAATACAGGTCAGATTGTATTAGGCTGGAATCTTAATTTAATGTAGCTCCTACTACTCCCTTAATTTCCCAAAGCACTTTACAAAGCAATAACAGGAACTCGCAGCGTGATACACAAGCAGGTAAATCTATAACTTATTTGCAGCGGGCCAGTTCCAGGCTTGCTGTTAGCTTGGGTAGCTCCACCGCGTATACTGGGTGTGTGAGCCTGATTTACACCAGCTAGGATTTGGTCCAAAGCCAGAGGTGTGTACATAAAATAGCAAAGCATATGAAATATTATTTAAAAAGAAAAATGAAAGGTTAGCCAGGAGATCCCGTTTATTCCTATTACTTTTTAGAGCCTCTTGCTCCAACACCCACAGAATTTAATAAGAAGTTTTGGCTCAGATCCCACATGAGCAATAAGATCCCAGATTTTTCTCTGAAGGACACTAGCAAAGGGACAAATGAGATTTCATTAAATGTCCCATCCGCTCCAAGCCACTTTTATAAGTGAAGGTGTATTGCAGGCACAGAAAAGCATGTGGAAGAACACGTATCACTATGTGCTCAGAGGAGAAAGATGGAAATACAGTATTGTTTCTAAAACTGTTTATTTTTTGCCCACTTAATAAATCACTGGAATTTTGCACTCTAACTGAGAAGCAAATTTGAGGACAAGAAGTTGATCTTCTGTCCAAGTACTTGCCTAAAATATCTGCAGTCTCACGGTCTTTGCAGAGCCTCACTGACAGAGATCAAGAGTTGAATGAGGAGTTGTTCCTTGACACCACAACTTTTTATGTTTTTGCCTCTCTGTTTTCTAACCGTGCTTTCCCACGGAGGGCACCAGCTGCGTGTCTGTATGTCGGGTCCTGCTGGTATATACAGTCCCAGGGGTCCAGCTTCAAAGAACCTCTTATCTTTTGTCACTCAATGAAAGGCTCACGGATCGCAACACTGTCTTCTAATATTAATACAAATCCAGTGGCTACTGCAGATAAATTGGAGTTTCGAAATTGCTTGTATATTTTTTTTTTCCCCTTAAAAATACCAGTTCTGTTTACATAGCAGCTTCCAAAAATCCTGCCCTTGGCCTCTGTTGCTGTCAGTATCTGAATCAAATGCCTTCCATTTATTGTTTGCACATTTTATTTCTTGACTGGACAGCATGACCATAAATATACTACAGAAAGAAAAAGTGAGTCATATTTAGGAATTTTGCATAAAATTTACTTTGATATAGACTTCTTTGGTATTATGCGTACATAACAATTTCCCTTTTGCTGTACTTCAGTTTGAACTTTCTGGTTTGAAAAATAGGAATAATATTATTTCATCGTACACTATACATTTTGCTTATTTATGTTGAAATATCTTGGAAAGGGGAATTGCTTTTTCTGGTGCTTTTTTTTCTAATAGTGTCATGGTCATTCATTTTCTACACTAAAGAACTGATTTAAAAACATTTTTCTTTTTTAGCAAAACTGATATTTTTGCTAGACGTTTCCCTTTCATACATGCAAAATCTGTGTTTGAAAATACTGATTTTTGAGTGGGCTTAGGTTTTTTTATTTTTTTTTTTAAGCAGTTTCCAGGTTGTTAATTTTTTAATATTAAAAATCAAAAAAGATACTGACTGTATTTGAGCTATGTTTGGCCATTGTCTTGGTGCTGATGGCTGCTGCTGTCGTGGGAGGAGCAATTCAAAACCGACAGGGAGAGGAACAAAAAGTTCTTTTTATTGTCCATAATTCATAGAACGATGAAAAATTAAAGAAAGCAAAATTTAATGGCTTTGGCAACTTTTATTAGGATTGGAACAGTGTGACTTTGACAGATATCTCATACAAACATGGTGGGTCCTCTGGACTGTGTAAAATGAGACGTTTGAGACTGGCTCAAGCCAAGACGATGTCAAGACATTACTGACAATCCTCACCACGAGGGCTGGGTGTGGATGTGGCATAGGAATAACCTGCTCACTGGCGGATATTTTCCCCACTGCATGGGTTCAGGCACATTTATGGAGTCAGTTGAGAGTTTCCGTGTTTTCTTTCTCTTGGTAGATGTGGGAGACTTAACATATAGTTGGCACGGACATGCCTTCAGCACCTTTCTTCAGCACTGACCACTCTGCTCTCAAGCAATAAAAGTGAAGTTGATTTGTGTTTGCATTCAGGAGCGACCCCAAGTTCCAGTACGCTTGCCAGAAGAGGGCTTGGTTTCACACACACATAACAGAGAGATCACATGTGCTGTCGTTCTGTCTTTTATTGCAGTCGACTGCTTAATGATACTGTCTCCAGCTTTCCAAGTGAGCTCTATTAGCACCTATCTTTAGCAAATTGGAGAAGTCGACGGACTCCTCCAGCATTTCAGCTAGGCGTTTGGGAAGTACTGATTATTTCAGCCTCTCCTTTATCAAAATGTCTCCACATTCAGACAAAAATACGCAGCGCTAGATCTACAGCACTGTTAACTCTCCAGGGAAAGGGGAAGGGAAGGAATCTCCTGTGGGAATTCTTCATGAACAGGCAACAGCAGCACATCAGCTATTTTAGCTACTTCTTTGCACGTGGTTTGACAATCTGCTACAAGTTATACCCCGACACACAATCTTCCCTCTCTGCTTTTCGCCAAGTGATGATGTTTCTGAGTATCTAGCCCCCAAAAATATTCCCCTTCAATCCTAATGATGCTCTTTGTGTGATGAGCTTTCTACAGATACCCACTGTTCAGCAGGATTGCTCCAGGTCCCATTATAGTGTGCCAGGTAGAAACAGATAAATCTATTAGCCCAGGCTGGGCTTGTTTCGTCATTGTGACAGCTTCCCCTGAGCCTGCGTTCATCAGATTCCCTCAAAACAGCCCTCGTATCATCTGATGGCTAAATTTCCATGACTCTAGGTTAATACATCTTTAATCTTTATTTAATTACTCATTAATAATCCAGGTCCTGATCCATTCCTCCTCGCCTCCCTTTATTTTTTTATTATTTTATTTTATTTTTTTTAATTTTAAATTGATTACTGGATGTTTACTGGGAGACCAGACTGATGGCTAAAATTGCTGCCGTGAAAGTTTTGGCATGAGCTTCCTGGCAATTTTGTTCATCAAAATAAAATAAGCACCTAAATATCTTTTGCTTCTTATTAAAAGACACTGGGCGCATCCAGTTAAGTACAGCAACATGTTTCTGTCTAGCAGAGGCGGCAGAAAGATTACCGTGCTCTTGTACGCGCTGCCGCAGCCGCTCTGGAAATCACATCAAACACATGTGGAAGCACTCTCTCTGCAGACCCTACCTTGTCAATGATCAATCCTAAAAACATGCTTCATTATCTTTTCAGGTGTATTGGTGTAAATCAGGAGCAAAAATAGATCAAGGGAAAAATAAGTAGAGGGAAGGAAGACTCAGGCAATTTTGATGTAGCAGAACTGTCATCTTCCTGAGTTCCCCCCACTTTTTCTGCAAAGAGAGTATTACTGGAAGGTGAGAATTTCTGTTGCATTAGATTTAAGCTGATTCTGGTTCTAATTTTCTAATTTTCAAAGTTCTTTGTCAAAATGTATGTCAAATGGAGAAAACCTGAGCGCATTGGAAGCTGAGGTAAAGCAGGCTGAAAAGGGCATAAATTTTTCCATCCCAGTGTAATTTGTTGAACAATCGAATCAGATTAAGCCTGTATTTGCCTTTCTAAATACGGGATCTGCTCAAGTTGACTGCGTTATAGTAGAACTGTCTGTCGGGTTTCCGCATGGCATCCCTGTGAGCTTTCCCATGGCCCAGCACTGGCACTCTCCTGTGGACTCGCTCTGAGACACGTAGCAGCTTTAACCCCGGGAGGGTCGATTCTTCAGCAAGTATTTTGGTTCTTCAGCGCTCTCTCCATCTCACTCAAGTCAAGGTCACGTGCCATTTTCTACCTCCCTTTCTACTATTCAAGTCACTGAAGTTCATTTTCCATCTTCAGATCGCTTTGTTGAAGAATTATAAAAGCTAAAATGAAACCAGTTCTTTTAGTTCTTCACAGATGGAAAAAATGGGAGATGTCCAAGCTGATAACCAGAGCATTGCTGTGGCTCTTCACTGGAAGCACGTATTTAGTAGAGAGAGGCGTTCCTGTGCAAACTGTAACTCCGCAGGCAGCAATGGTCACAGTGGCTTCGGTTACAGCTAAGTATCCATGGCCTCGTCTCAGCTTTGCAGCTTTCTGCGGCTGCAAATCTATTAATAATGACATGAGATCATTGCACTAGGCCAGCTTGAAAGTATATCACGGCAAGATATCTTATCTCCTACAGTAGAAAGCAGTGGACATCTGAAACAGAGTGATATTTCCAAGGTATGTTCTCTGAACCTCCTGCGAATTGCAGTTTAAATCTTGAGACACGTATAGTGCCTGCATGGAGAGAAATCTCAGTGGATTTTTCTTCCAGTATGTTTTGCAGTTACTTTTTGAACTCACATAAACTTTTAACATCTCCAGCATCCTGTGGTAATGAGCTCCACAGTTTTAATTGCATTTTGTGTGAAGTTTTTTTTTTTCTTATGCTTTCTAAAATCTGTCATCTGTTCATTTCATTTAATTCCCCTTAATCCTTGCATTAGAAGAAAAATGAATAATTGTCCTCTGTGCACTTTTCCATTGCTCCATTGATTTTATAGACCTCTATCGTGTCTTCCTCACTTATCTCTACTCCAAATTGAAAAGTCTTAATCTGCTTAGCCCTTCCTCATATAGGAGAACTGTTCCTTACCCTGCTAAGATTACTATCGTAGCTAGTTATGTAAATAGAGATCGCAGTATGTCTAAACCATTGGCAGACTTTTTTTATGCTGGCTGTAATGTTAGAAAAGAGGTAACAGCTCTATGGTAAATATTTGTCTTCAAAAGTTTTTTAGTAGTCGATGTCTCTTAAATTTTCTGCGCAGTGAGGGGAAGAAGTAGTGCTCCCAGTCTCCGACTGTTGCATAAATATTTTTCAGCCCCAGGATCCTGGATTGATTGAAGGCATAGCTTAGTGCCTGTTGCTCTCTATATTAATCCATACATCTCATCAGATAACACAGTCCTCGGGCAGGAGACTTCTGTGGAAAACAGAGGATGTGGAAGCAGCATTGTGGCTAATTAGCTTAATGACAAGAATATCAATTTCTTCATGATTAAAGCCACTGTTTCTTCATAACACTAGACGGAACTGCCTCATGAGCAGCAAAACCCGATTCATGGTTTCTGGCATTTGTAGTCAGCCTATGGCCCTTGCCTGTTCCTGTTCAACGTACCAGTTCTTCCGCATCTGGCTCCCATCTCATCTCTCAGCTTTCACCTCTGACAGCAAGGACCCATCCTTCCTGCCACCCTCCCAGGGCAGCAGATTCTTTGGCTGTGCTTGATCTTCTCAGGGGATCTTATCAGATCAAGTTCATCCTCTGCATAGGTTTTCAGAAATTAATCTGGTCCATTTTAAGACACAATCTCTTTAAATGAGATACAGACATACCTTCTAAAATGAGAGCTTTGCTTTTTCAGTGTTTTTACTTTGCCCAAAGGAAGGTGTGACTAACACATGACAGCATTCCTCACAGTTATAGTCCACCATCAACACGGGAAAATAATTGCAACTTTTGAACCCAAACTCACAGACCTATGTGAGAATCCATCTACTAGGAGAAACAGGATTGTATCAGCCTTCTAGGCCAGCCACTACACAGCAAAAATGTTATAAATCTTCATTCAAATTCCACCTCGGGAAGGGACTGTGATGAAGCAAACATGACAGCAAAGACATGTCTCTACATGAAGATGCAGAACAATCGGCATCTCTTCTGCACGGAGCTCCTGGTGTGGGCATCCCCCCAGCAGCGCTGCTCCAATGGGTGGGAGTTTGTCATGTATTCCCAAATGCTGGGCACAGAAAGGCGTTCAACTGTTACAGCACAGGGGTGCTCTCTGCTTTGTGTTTCTCTAGGAAACTGCCGGTGATCTGCACGTCAGGTGTTTGGCATCTAATGGCTTCCTGGAGCAGAACAAGGCTGGGATGGGTTTATGAGCAACGTGGCAGGGAAAGGGCATGCGCAGTAAGTCACACAGAGAGACTGTAACATGTGACAGCTTCCGAGTAGATAAATAGAGGCTGATAAAAAAGCAAAAGTTACCTTTCTCTGTTGATCTGAGTGGGAGAAGGAGAGTCTCCAATATCTTCACAGACCACTTTTTTTCTCTTAGTTTGAGGGATTGAGTGCTCTTCAAAATGAAAGACAGAAAAAAAGGCTGTGCCTTTGAGAGATGCTGTCCATATTTGACCACCCTGGCTTGAACTTCTCATTCCTGGCTCCCCGGGTGTCCACCGGGACACTTCAGTGCTGATATGAAGCACCAAAGACGACTGCAGTCTTGGGCCTCCCTTCCGTGGATCACACTTCTAGTGAGGAGAACACTTAGTGATTAAAGCCCCTGCACTCATTTTCACTTGTGACTTGAGCTGGAATATTCAATTTAAATCTCAAAAACTGGCAGTTAAAAGCTGCCAGTCTAATTGATTCAGTACTCAGAATGGTTTCCCTTTCATTTCCAAGCAAGGGTTCAGATTGATTTTTATTTTTAAATCCAGATCACAGTGTCTACGCTGCTATGAATTAAAAGGAACTTTCATGGTTGGTTCCAATCCATTCTAATCTGTCAGTCTTCAGCAGAGACTACAACTATAGGCACTTGAAATTAGATTAATTTCTGCTAAGGCAAAAAGAAATTGCTGTTTTATTGTTAACATCTATTTCAGAACTTGTCTTTCTGAGCACCACTGGGATGTGGAATTATCACTTCAAACCCTCTGGGCCAACCTTTAGCATCACTGCCGCAAGTTTGCTCCACCTCAAGTCACATCTGATTAACAACAGGATTAGATCGATCCGTTTGGCGCTGTGGTTAATTCATGTCAATGTTTCACCAGCACAATCGTGGGCTGACCGTGGCAAGGGAAGGCACGCAGCTGCCCGGTGTCTCGGCGGTTGTCAGGATGCTGTTGGCATGGGTAGGGTTTTATTGTGGTACCCACACCCTTTGCCTGAGAGCATCCATTGCCAGTCATCGCTGCCTTCTCTCACGCTCCTATAGCTTACACGGGATGTGATCCTGAAAGTCTTTGCCTTTTGACTTCCGTGGTTTGCAATGGGATGTATAGCTCTGCTCTGGACACCTAAATCATACGTTTTGTGTTCCTTCTTATGCTGTCTGGTTAAATCTCTCAGTTTTAAATCTATGACTGCTCAATCAAGGGAACAAAGGAGAAAATGCTGACTGCATTGTAAAACTCTCTGAGCTGTGAGGCCCATAGATCAGCTTTATCTGAGCAGTAACACTTTTTGGAAAAGCTACTGGCAATATGTCCCTGGGTTAGACGTGCACTGAATGTGTAATTTCCTTTCTACCTGTTTCAAAATGATGCAGATAGAATAACAAGCCAACGCTGTTAATCAGCCCTTCCTCCTGTAAGGACGGGTTGTTCTCCTCTTCCGCATGCTGGAGAGTAGCTCATTTATACTAGTGGTCCTTTCAGTTTCAAGAGGATTTCTGGGACTGGAAGGCACAAGTAGGTAGTGTAATACAAACTAGCCTAGAGACAGCAAAGGTGATGTGCCTGGTCAGAGGCCAAAGGAATTAGCTTCACATTTTACCTTTCACTAGCTTTTCTGCTCACCTTCAAGTTAAGCTGGCATGGCTTGTAAGAAAATAAAATAAAAATAAAAGCAGAAAATAAAACTACAGCATGAAGTTGTCAGTAAACTCAATCATTTGCCTCTGTAGGAGATTCCCACACCTGCCTGATGACAGGCAGCCATCAGAAGGAAAATCAATATATCTGAATCTATTTTTTTCATATGACTGGATCTGTGGCATACAGGGAGGAAAGCTGAGCAGAAAGGTGGCAAGCCAAACTAAATTATTTCTGGATGAAAACAAATTTTCTATGAACAAATGAAAATATTCCTTTTAGCACTCTCTCTCTGGAAATGCTGCTTATTCGGGTTAAGATACTGTTGTAAATTGGGGCTTCACTGAAGTTTAAGACAGTAGAAGGTTAAGAAACACTGGACCAGTACACATAACCTAGAAATAAATAGTTGTGTCTGCATGAGGTTTTGCCTGTATTAAAATTAAATATCACAATAGGAAGTAGATTTCACATAGTGGAAGAAAATCTTAGGCTATTTTGAGTTGGGTCTGTATATGTTTCACTCCTAGTAGAGAATTCATATCCATAAACATCGACACGCAGAGTTGCATTCATGTTATTTCCATGTTTTAGGACATGGAAGAACATTGATGTCTCCCAGAGAACAGAAGAAATCTCTGGCGTCTCTCACGTGGTTCTTGTTCTTCATGGGACATTTGTGATATATGAGCTAATTGGTTAGCAGCAAAAAGTGTTTACAAAGATATTATTACTTGCTGAATTTCACTGCTGCATCCAAGTGGTCTATGTAATAAATATTTACTGAACAGTGAACTATATTCAGAGTGAGTTCAAAATAATTTAACTGCATTGAAATCTGAATGAGATGAACATGCTAAGGTTTGGTCCAGTCTTGGATCTATTGAAGAGCTCTTTTGTTAAGCACAGCAGAAGACAATCTGCATTAGTGAAATACAAAATAGAGAAATTAATCAAGGAACATATTTTCTGAATAATATTCTACCAGTTCAGCTTATGATGGATTTGTTGTTGACAGTAATGCAGGATTAGCATGCACAACGATTCCATCTCCCCGTAACAGACCCATGCAGGGTTTGAGCAGGAGCAGCTGGCATGGAAGAATCTGTAGCAAATCAGAAGGATACAATTACTGGGAAGGTGTTTGAGAAGAGATGAACTTCAAAGATGCACATCAATCAGGGAACACTGGAGATTAATACAATGGCTTGGGAAAAGCCTGAGTCAATCTCAGACGACATCAAGCCATAAAGATGGATTTATAATTTCAGGACTTTATATCTCCATGAGTGCTATTTCTGTAATATTGATAAAATACAGTGAAAAGTTGAAATTAAAATGGTTTCTTTAGATACAGTATTATCAAAAGATTCTCTTTTTTCTTACTTTGACAACCCCACTTCTCTCTCCAGATATTGGGCCTTGTAAATCTCTCTTCTTCTTAGACAAAAGTGCCATGCTGAAAATAAATAAGTAAACACATATCATTGCCACCTGGAGGATCAAACACTCTCTAATTATCATTCCTTTTAAGCTGCTGACACCGCTCGATATTTTACCTACCTACACCTATGGATCAAATTCTGATCTAAGGTGTTTTGGCTTGCTTTGATCAGCGACGCAGCAGCTCATGTTCTGTGCTCTGCTCTCAGTGACTGGAACATTTAGGAGAGAGAAAAAAGGCAAAAATCTTTGATAATAAATTTCCAAAGAGACCACGGAAAAGCGTGCTGGCCAGTGAAAGGACAACAGAAGGAGCAGAGTATAATCCCAATCTCTGGTTGTAGCAGCAAGATTGAAGTTTTCCAAGGACTTCTTGAAGCTCTGTGCTCTGTTTTCCATGGTGGCACTGTGCACTGGCCGCCTCTGCTGTAAGCAGGATCGCTACCCCTACCATGATTGACCTTATTTGTTCATTTCAAAAATTAGTTATTTATGTTGTGGATAAGCACCAAAAATACCAATGCTGGGTACTGTGCCAGGTTATACAGGTACCAGTGGCGATCAGCAACAGGGAAATGCATGTCCGCCTTTAGCTGTACGAAAGTCCGGCACCCAAGTGACCTCACCCAAAACAAGTTCAAGTGTCACCCTTTGCCACAGCCGTTCATGTGGTCGGTGGCACAAGGGAGGTGGCTACAGTGCCAGCTCAGTGCCTAAGCCAAGTGAGTTGCAGGCCCTCAGGAAGAGTGACAGCAGGCAATTACCTTAGCCCAGACATTTAACTTTTCGACAGGTGAGATTAGCCCTGGTTTAGGTATGCAAGGGCTGGCACGCAGCCCAAGGAAACCATTCCGGAGTATTTTCATCCAAGTGAGGGGAGAAATAACATCCTCGTCTCTTACAGCAAAAAGGATTGTTGCTAGAAAGCAATGCTAACAGCTCTGTAATCTTTTCCTGGTGAAATTAATCCCTACAAGGCACTCCAGTAAAGCTCTGTTCGCAACCTGTATTTTTCTCGCATCCTCTCAACAGGATTGAGCAGACGTCGAGTGGTGCCCTCTCCAGCAGTTTGGCTGGCATGCTTGACTTGTAAATAATTTCATCAGTAAATCATGGGATCTTGTGATTTCTTTAAAATCCGTAGCACTACGAGCATATGAAACATGGAGAGTTAAGGAGACTGTTAATAAGAAAGCATCTGTAATGAGATAAGGAAGAAGTACTCAGTGGTCTGCAAGATGGTAAGAAGGTCAAATAGCTCATTGGCTTTCGGTGTGTCTCCTTGGCTTAGTGTCTCATCATCTTAATGTGGATTAGGTCCATTAAAGCCACAGGAACCTAAGAGGAAAACAGCAGCAGTTCCTGACAATCCAAAGATAAGCAACAGAATATAATACTCACAGGACAAGAAGGGTTGCCAGTTATACTTAGAAATACCTAGTTTTTACCTTACAGTGAAAACTAAGTGAAACTACTGTGAAAGCAGATTTTTTTTACTTACTTTCTTTTAGCTTTCTTGCTATATTTTTCAGTTACCACAATCTCTTAATGTCAGACTGCATAACAGGACAGGTAGTGGACATGATAGGGATAAATGAAGCCAGTAATTTCAGGGAAAGGAAAAAAACCTCACACAGATCAGTCATATATTCCAAAGCAGCAAAGAATTGACTACAGTAAGATAAAGAGACAATAGCAGATTAATAACTCAAAAGTTATAAATAGGATGCAAGCATCCAGTTTAAATAAAGATAAAAAGATCTGCAGTCAAATTGTGTGTGTTGGTGGGAATGCGTACACTTCAAGGCTTTTTGTCCAAACTATTGAAAACTAAATATAATTCAGAATTCTAGAAAATACAAAACAGCCTTCATACTTTGTCTTACCAAACTGATTAGACTGGCTCTCTCAGGACATCTGGTTCGTAGACTTACAGGTACTACTGTTAAAGCAAGAGAAAGTAAGCCTATAGCATATGATGTGCTGTTTAACCGATGATGCATAGATGTCCTGTTAAATATCACTCGTATCATTACTTCTTCTGATGAACCTGAATTTCCTTCAGCTTTCGTGTGTGTGTGTAATGTGTATTTCCGATGATGATGTATTTTTCACATGATGTAAGTTGAAGACTGCAGTAAGATGACTTTCTTAGTCTGATCTAACCAAGATCATCTGACGGGAAGATCAAAGCATAGGCTGCAAAACATTACTTGCTCAACTTGTTACCTAAAGGCCTAAAAAAAGGTCAGAGACAATGCAACTACATACAGAGACGGCTTTTCTTGCTCCTGCTAATTACGTCAGGTACACAGAGGCTGCAGGTGTGGGGAGACTCTGTCCTCTCACCTCTCTTGGTAAAATGGCCCCATTTAAACCTGCAGTTTTGCGGTATGAATGTTTCACGTCCCTCTAATGCTGCAGTCGTCCCTCTGCTCCCTGCTGCCCTCCTTCGTGCTCCCCACCCTGCAGCAGCTCCATGCGTAGCCTTATTGATGATTTCCTATAGCAGCACGCAGCCTGCTTCAATGAAGGCTCTTAAGTAGCTACTCATGGCTGGTCAGAGCTTTAAGGACCAGCTCAGCAGCACATGAAACCCATTTTAATACAGGAAAGTGTCTAACAAACAGGTATTTAACGCTAACTGCAGTGAGATTTTACCTGGTGCTAAAGGTAAGCAGCTGCTGAATTGCTGGTCTGAAATAGAGGCTTCACCCAGGGATCTGGCATAAAGTTAATTTTCTTTGTGGATTCTTGTTTTGAATTTCCTATTTTCATGCTAGGGAAAAAATTAATTGCATGATATATATAATTTTTACCATGCTACCAGGTGTGGTGGGTTTTTTTTTCTTTTCTATGTCTTTGGAAAGTCAATTAAGTCATAAAATACATTTAAAAGTAGAAGTGACCCTCTGTTAGCCAGGCATTCTTCTAATAAAAACCAAATTATCTCCTACTGAGTATCACACCAATACACCTGCTTTCTCTAGGAAAATTTACATTAATATAGATGATTCAATCTGGAGTTGATGTAAAAAATGAAATAGTATTTTTAACTACTGATAAATATCTCTTTCAAATTATATTAGGTAGGGAAGAAGAAGATGTAGTTATAAACTGTTTTATCCCAAATGAAAAGTAGATGAGGTTGCACTGAAGTTTGAAACACCGAAATCTACATTAAGAAAATTATTATAGAATATTGAAGTAATAATAAAACATGGATTTTAAGTGCAAATACCAGCCATTTCAATGCAGATATTTTCATATTTAACACCATACTGATGTTAATCTTGTCTAAAATGGAATATTCTGAGATTACACAAGCATTCTGAGGTTTTTCTCTCTCTCTAAGGACATTGAAGATCCAGGTGTAACAAAGACACGTCTGAGTTGCAACAAAATACTTGAGTGCCTCACTCTTCATTATATAGCCCTTTCTCTAAACCAGTTGTTCTTTCTGCTATAAAGCCTCCCAAAATAGAATTCCAAATTACCCAAGCAACATTTAGAGAGGAGTTAGTGGACTAGATGACCTTTCTAGGCCCCTTCCAACCCAGACTATTCTATGATTCTACGATATTGCCAGTGTTGCCCCTTCTGTTCAGATACCGTGCTGGTATATCTAGTCTTAAGAAGAATATACATCACAAAATTAAAATGTTGAGTGTAATTTTAAAAGAGATGGGTTGCGGTTCTCAAAATTCAGGGTACAAACAGTACACGTGCAGAGCTTTCCAGATGCAAAACACCCGAATCTCACCTGTTGTGGGGTTCTTGGGACCTCACTGAAGTCCTTCCTCCTCTTTTACTGTACAGAAAAAGTGTGCAGTAATAGTTACACAGACGTGATACGTACTTGACAAGGCAGAGTAAAATATGTAGTGACTGTCCCTCTGCAGCTCAGGGAAATCCTGGTTCTCTGTTTACGGATATCAGCCTTTTGTCAGAAAACTCTGACTTCCACTTCGGAAATTCAGCTAGATACAGCATTGTAAAAAAGGTGAAAAATCCCAGTTTTGAAAACTGGAGTTTTTTTAAAGACTGTTCAATAGATGATATAGCTCTGAAACACAAAACCAGCATTACTTTATGTAAAGAATTTACTAGCAATATGGCAACAGAAGTTCTAACAGGGATTGGAGAGGGGGGAGAAAAGAAATGTGTACTGAATGATGAGTAGCTGCATACTTTTAATGCTTCCTAACAGCCAGCTTCTGTGGCTGTACAGCTCTCAAGTTATAAGTTCAAAGATTGATTAATCATCCACTCAGATGCACCATAAACTTTTAGAGTTTTTCCCTTGGTGGATGTCTGGAACATTTGGGAAAAAAAGTAGGCAATTTACAAACAAGGACAAGGAAACCTGAATAGCTGTTATGATTTAAACCCAAGCATTTACTGATAAAAGCTGCCTACTCACTTTCAAGTACTTTGATCACAGAGGATTGAGGGGGTTGACTGCGGCATGCCCCACCTTGCTGAAGACTTCCCTAAACTGGGGCATGCCAGTCCTGTGAGCCATTAAGTGTTTCTTGGCATGACGTGTAATTTCAGAATGTGTTAGTTTAGTAAATGATGCACTTTCTTATTTAAAAGTTCTACTGTTGTGTTTTAACCCTGGCTGGCAACTAAGCCCCACGCAGCTGCTCGCTCACTCCCCCCCAGAGTGGGATGGGGAGAGAATCGGAAGGGTAAAAGTGAGAAAACTCGTCCATTGAGGTAAAAACAGTTTAATAGGTAAAGCAAAAGCCATGCACGCAAGCAAAGCAAAGCAAAACAAGGAATTCATTCACTGCTTCCCACAGGCAGGCAGGTGTTCAGCCATCCCCAGGAGAGCAGGGCTCCATCACGTGTAGCAGTTACTTGGGAAGACAAATGCCATCACTCTGAATGTCCCCCCCTTCCTCCTCCTTCCCCCAGCTTTATATGCTGAGCATGACGCCATATGGGATGGAACATCCCTTTGGTCAGTTGGGGGCAGCTGTCCCAGCTGTGTCCCCTCCCAACTTCTTGTGCCCCCCCAGCCTCCTCGCTGGTGGGGTGGGGTGAGAAGCAGAAAAGGCCTTGACTCTGTGTCAGCCCTGCTCACACAAATAACTAAAACATGCCTGTGTTATCAACACTGTTTCCAGCACAAATCCAAAACGTAGCCCCATACCAGCTACTATGGAAAAAATTAACTCTATCCCAGCCAAAACCAGCACATCTTCTGAGAGTCTTTTTTTTAAAAACAAACAAACCAAAAACCACAACACAAAAGAGGGACAAACCCTCAGCTGGAGTAAAGGGGTGTAGTTCTACTGACTCCGTTAGAGCTATGCCAGTTCAGGCCAAACAAAACAGCTGAAAAGCTGAAGGAGAGTATTTCGAGGAAGGTATATCCTATCCAGGTTTAACCCTCATAAAGAAGCTGAGTTCTTTGTGGAAATAGCTAGGAAAAGACACAGAACTGAAGTATTTTCCAGGTGTCAATGAAGAAGTGAAACAGATCTGTGTGCTTGAGTCTGAGGTATGGCTCTGTCCTGAAGGCCAGCATCTGGACGTTGCTCATAATCTTCCTTCTGCATCCTCTTGTTCACTGGGACTCTTGCAAGAGAAGTCTAATTTTAAGTGCATCCTTGACATTTTCTCCCTCAGCAATAATTTGACATTTTCCACATCTTATTACTTATGAAACCTGACATCATGTCAGTCTTCTAGCATGAACTTTCAGCCACTTCAGTTTTCTTCCTACTTAATTACAGCCATGATTGAAAGAAAATTGTTAGCTGCTCTTGTCCAGCCAGCCCACTTATGGGTAAATTATGACATACCCAGATCCAAATCATGTTTCTAAATTTATTAGCGTATTAATATAAGGCTGTAAATGTATGTATATATATTTTTATGTATATTTGAATGTGCATGCGTGCATTCACATGTATGTAAACATTTTGCAGCACATGCATCTTTGACAATAAAAAAGTGTTAAATGACGATATTTTGCAAGGGACATTCAGTGTTAAATCAATAAGGGCATGTGTTGTTCTGACTATTTTCTTTTCACTCTTGTTAAGGTAGACACTTCCAAAGCGATATACATCAGCACTTTATGAAATACACCTGGTTTTCAGCTCAAACAGCTTACCTGTGGCTTTGTTATCCCCTTGCGGGCGAGGATTTACCCAATAGAAAACTATGGCCTAAATAGGAGAGAAAGCAGTGGGAGCAGTTTACAACAGATCCTTTCACTGTTGTGCTTTGATACAGACAAAAAAACCCTGCTGCAGTTGTGTGATCTCTAGAATTTCAGTCTTTGCACCTGCAGCTATAGGTGTTGCTTTTGGCTGTTTGGAAAGAATTAATTAATAATGAATTTAAAGACAAGTTTTGTATCTTGTTTTTACAGGAAGCAGAACTTATGTAAACTCTTTCTCACAGTAAGGCAGTGCTGAGAAAAATGTATATAGTGAAAAGTCATACTGCTTCTCTGTAGAAAAAGCCAAGGAAATCTTGAGGAGCTTCCTGTGGACAAATGTCTGTGACCAGAGACGCACTGACAGCGGTCACGCGAGCAGCGCAGAGTCCTGCCCCGCTCAAGGCAGGGATAGCAAACTCCTGTTCTCTCCCTGCCACTCCGGAGGTCGCCGAGTCCTGGGTGAGATCCCAGAGGCTTTGGGACACCTCAGCCGAGCCCCGAGGGCGGCTGGAGAAGCAGCAGTTGTGTCAGTCCCGTGCTGCGCTCCTTTCCCTACCTCCCAAATTCCTGCTGCTTCCTAGCGAAGGTGTGAGCACTCGGATATTTTATTCTGCTGTTTGGGGGTTTTTAAAAGTTAATCCGTGCTCCAAATTCAGGCAGTGACACATCCCCGCTAGCCACAGAAGCAAAACAAGGAATGCTGCTCAAGCGTTTTGGGACGGGGAGCTGGCGAGGGAGCCTCAAACCTCAGGGACAGGCCGGCTCGCGGGCAGGGCGGCACTCTCGCCCACCCGCTGTCATTTTTAACTCAGCGCTGCAAAAGCGGATTGTGCGCTGGAGGTGAAAATGGCAACGTAAACGTTCGCATTTGTCTTGTAAAAAAGGAAGCATTTCTCAGGACTTTTCAGTCGAGTTCCTTTACATGCATGTATGCGTGGGTGTGTGTGTATGTATATACTTATATGTTATACATATATATGTGTGTGCGTATGTACACACAAATATATATGCCTCTTGTTTCCTTTAAATATAGATTATTTCCAACATCTATTTTCTTCTCTAACTGCAGTCCTTAAAATTGTAGATCCCCGTTTCTCAGCCCTTCATTTGTAACCGTCGGTGCAGTGAGCACCGACTCTCTTGGAGTCCTGTTGGTTGCACTGGAGCCCAGCAGCTCCGTTCCGTCGGTAGCTGCGTTCCTGCCTTAGCCTGGAATGACACACTCTCCCCAGCCCGTCCTTCCCTCTTGCTCCTTACTGACTGCTGAAGCTACACCAGGACAGGGAGTGTGACAACAAAAATCAACTTTTGTGATGTGCCAAGACGATGGGCATGGCAGAAATGTATAAATTACTATTGCTACAGTGTTGAAAAACTTCTTTGAAGCTGTTGAACTCCAGAATCCAACCTCCATATGGAAATAATAATTGAGAAGTTTGGGGTTTTAATGTTGACTCTTTAGTGTGATAGAAAATTTTCTGATTCCCCCAGTGACTGAACAGAAGCAGCTTAGACGGATTTTTTCCCTTACTACCATCGCTCACTTTTCATCTAAAAATGTCAACTGAGTTTCAGAGTGAAGTCTGAATTCATCTGGTCAAATTAACCTTCTCAATAGTCTTACAGCGAGAGCTGACCTTTGCTGAGGTATAACTTACGTCAAATGCTTTCAGGAAATCTTCAGAACCTAAAGATTGTTCTGCAAGTGAGTTGCTGTCTTCAAATTAGGAACACTATTTAATGTATACAGAAGTTGAATTTTGTCAAAATACAACAGAAGAAAAACCCAATATTTTTCCTTGAATCCTGAAGTAGAACCTTTAAATGGAGCCTCAGTTTCCGCTGCAACAAAAAATTTCAAACTCTGAACCTGTTTGTCCATCTTATATGATTTATATATTATGCACTAGATTTCAATTTGAAGCATATAGTTTGCATCTCTGTCTATGAAAAATTCATCTTGAGTGTGATTTGCTTTCTTGATTCAGCATTTTTGGAGGAAAGGGAATGCCGAGAGGAATCCCGGCATGTCCCAGAACAGGGAAAGAAGAAAAACCATGAATGACATCCATGGTTTTTGATGACTGAACCCAGTCTGTTGCACGCTCACTGCTTGGTTGTACTTCATATGGCAAAATGAAAATGAGGAAAAATATTGGTGCAAATGGTAATGAAGCTAAATTTGATACAAACGTTTCTGATGTTACGTTTGGAGTTTTTGTTTTAGTCATTGTAGTGCTCAGGGCAGCACTGCTATGTGCCCCAAGTTGCCACCTGTTCAAGGGCAATTTGATGCTTTGTCCTTTTTGGTTTGAAATCTGAGTAAATGTTGACTCTCTTGATCAGTATCTTATACTATGGGGAGGTTGTAAGGAAAAGGTACCCAAGGTCAGCTGCAAGAATTTAGAATAAATCTTACACATATGACACACTTGTTTTAAAAGCATAAATTGTAGGATTTGCAGATTCTCTGCTACTCTTAAACATCTGTCCCACTTTCCTTCCCAGGACTACAAGGGACTCTGAAAATATCCAGGAGCATAGAAATACGTCTATAAGCCAGTGCCCTGCTCTGCTAAGAGCTCCAAAGTATTTCTGACATTTTCCTTATACTGCAGATCTTGAACAGATGGTTATTTCAGCAACTTAGAACAGAGAGGATGATGCTGAAGTTTAATTGTCCCTGTGAAAATCTCAGTTGGAAGTATATGCCACAAAGCAGCAATTACTAATGATCTAAGAAAACTGGAAGAATATATTTTCACATATTAAACAAAGAAACTTTGCTCCAACTACAAAGCAGCCTTGGGAAGTGGATAGTATAATTGAAGAAAGGATTCTCCCTAGGGGAATAACATAGGTATGGCTAGAACTTGCTACATCTTTCCATTTTGCTGCTTAGATGGATTACGCGATTAACAAATCCGCATGTCACGTGTGCAATGGAAGTATGACTGTTTCTTCTCTGAGCTGATGTGGCTTACAGTGAAGACTCAGGATACCAGAAAATCTACAAGGGCTGGCATAGGCTGTGTGTGTCGGAGCGAGTCCAGAGGAGGCCACAAAGATGCTCAGAGGGCTGGAGCACCTCTCCTGTGAAGACAGGCTGAGAGAGTTGGGCTTGTTCAGCCTGGAGAAGAGAAGGTTCTGGGGAGACCTTCTAGCAGCCTCCCAGTGCCTAAAGGGGGCCTCCAAGAAAGCTGGAGAGGGGCTTTTGACAAGGGCATGTAGTGATAGGACAAGGGGTAATGGCTTTAAACAGAAAGAGGGGACATTTAGATGAGATGTGAGGAAGAAATTCTTCCCTATGAGAGTGGTGAGGCACTGGAACAGGTTGCCCAGAGACGACGTGGCTCCCCCATCCCTGGAAGTGTTGAAGGCCAGGTTGGATGGGGCTTTGAGGAACCCAGTCTAGTGGAAGGTGTCCCTGGCCATGGCAGGGGGGTTGGAACTAGATGATCTTTAGGGTCTCTTCCAACCCAAACCATTCTGTGTTTCTATATACAGACAAAAGGAGGCTCCATCTTTTAACAGCCCGTTTTGTTCTTATTCAGTGCAAGAGAGAGAGATATGCTTTGGTTTGTTTATTTTTCCTAGTAGTATATGGGGATCATGAAGGTCAAAGCAGATTTCATCCATGGTGCAATTCAAAGTGGCAAGGAGGAGTTATCAGTACCAGGTTTTAGTATCAATTTGGAATCTAGGTACCACAGAGATGGGCTGAGAATCATAAAGAAATGAGCATCTGTTCAGCTTCCAGTGATGCTAAGCTATCTTATTCCTCTGGCACAGATTTATTTATATGAAGTGAAGCACTGAAACAAAATGTTGGCTTAGCCTCAATCTCTTTTTAATTTTTTTAATCTAGTGTCATGAAAACCATTTTGTTTTGTTTCAATTGTAAGTTACAGTTCCATTTTCATTTTTGACATTGTGGAAAATTGTTTTCTCCAGGGAAATACTGGCAGTTTACAAAGGCTCATGTGAAAACTGAATGGAAATTGTGTGAAAATTCAGGGGCTATCCTGAATGTTGTAAACTTTTCCCGCCACCATCCTGTAGGAAAAGAATGTGGAGCTATACTTGCATTTCCAAGTGCTTCTGTACGTGAACTCGAAAGCCCAAGGTGGATTTCAAATGCATAGTTTTTGATCAACTTAAAAAATGAAAAGCAGCTGTGTTTCATATCAAATAAGCCCCCTAAGGTTAAATACCTTGCTTTAAAAGTAGGTTGTTTTGGATCTGCCTGTAGCCTAAGGATTTCAACAGCAAGATTCAAAGGTCTTAATGAAAATTTGATCATCATCTCCTGAGAGGGCAGGGGTTTGTGTGAGAATTCAGCTATGCCTGTCTGCTTGGGTGGGAACAGCCCTTACAGCTGCATTTCAGCTCCTAGCCAGAACAAAAATTATAACTTACTTTTTCTGCAGCCTCATTAAAATTGAACTAATTTTTGAGAACATTATACCGTAGTTCCATACTTCATAATAAACTGTTTATTTTTTCCCATATAAATGAGTGTGAACCATTAAGCTTTCAACAACAGCACCTAAAATAATGAGGAGGAACACATTTTTATAATGAGGATAATTGTAATTGCAGAACTTTCCAAGTGATGCAGTAAATTTTCTCTCAGCTGTAAGATTGGACTTTCTCTAAAATAGATGCTTTAGTTTATCTTTAAGTTATTAGGCTCATTACAGGAGTCCCTGTGTGAAGTTTGGTGGCCTAAATTTTCCAGAACAAACTGACTGACTCTTATCCTACACTTAAAATCTCTGAGTCTTTGAAAGAATCATTTACATCATCATTGAAATCCATTGCATTTTTGCCATTTTTGTCACACAAATCTTCCTCTGCTGCCTCCCATGGTATTGATAATTAATACACGCTAGAAATTATTTATAATGGTGGAACAGGAATCAAAATTTTCTGCACAGGCTAAAAGCCACTGGTGTCCAGCAAAGGGTAATCCACCCTCACTAGCTGCTCTCCTAGTCAAGAGGTCCCTGCTGTGTTCTCTACGGCCAGCCACGTAAAATGTTAAAACTGGTGTTTTTCTGGGATGTAGCATAAAAGTGACATAACTGCAGTTGGGACATTACTTGGAATAATATTTTCTTCCCTGCTTTTTTTATGTAGTAGCCACAGGGTTAGAGGTAGTCAATTAGGCAGGGGCTGTTCTGGTCCTTCATGAAGACAAGGAAACGGGAAGACAGTTAGAAAGAGCATCTTCCTGCTTGTTCCTGCTGCACAGGCCGTCACATTCACTCCCTTCTTTAGGGTTCAGGTCATGAAGGGGTGAGAAAGGCTCCAGGTCCCCTTCAGCCTCCTGCTGTCCTTTAAATTACCCAGTAGAGCTCCACAGAATATGTGGGAGGTGCAATGAATTTGTCTTCTTGCATTTATTTCTAAGGATATGTTTGATTTCCCTTTTGAGGTCAGGGCACGTAAGCGATCATAAGGCATTTGGTGCTTCTAATTAGTAGCCTTTCTGTTCCAAAATCCAACATCAAAACCTAATGAATGGCCCTTCAGGGTTTAACTGAATTGCCAGAAAAAAAAGGAACAAATCTTCTCCATGCACTGCAGAAGGAACTTCTCCTCTCTTCTTTTTCTCCTCGGTAGCAGACAGATTGATTTGTTCGTATGTCAATTTAACAAAGCAAACAGAACGGACTTCTAGAGAAGGAATATCAGAGTGAGGTGAGGAGGTGATGAAAAACACTAAGAGATGATTCATAAAATCATGTGATTATTTATGTAAGGGCTTCCACCCCCCACACCCATCTACCCACCGCAGTTCAAACAGGTTTTTTTTTTGAACCGGTTCATCACATAAAATATGCATCGGGATCCAGGGAAATGTTTATTTAATTAACTGTCATCAGGCTGAGACAAAAAGAAAAAGCCTCTTCTGTCAAAATATGCTAAAAATAAAGATGATACCACAACAAAGTGATTGTGTCAAGGATCTGAGCTTTTGCGCAGAGCTCTCCTGAATATTGGTTCGCTTTTTCTGTTTGACTGCTTTTACTGTAGTGTTGAACAGTCAAACTACAGCACCAAGGCCTCAGGCAAATGCTGTTCATTTTCACCAGACACCCAGCCCAGCACACTGTGATTAGCACCTCTAGACTCAGGGCTTAGCAATTTGGACCGCTAATGTGCTTTTGGGCTGCCAGTTCTGGTGTGCGCATTAGTCTGAGTATCGTCCCCTTTAATGTCACTTTTAAATGTTTAATAATCTGATTGTGATAAATGGTCTGGATATTTATCTCCTTCCTCACAGAGAAGGATCCCATTAGTGAATTCAATAATTTCAGGAGGGCCAGACTTGCTTGGCAGACGTTCAGGTCTAATTTAGCACAGGGTCCATTCCTTTCTGTACCTTATGCCCCTACCAGAGGTATCAAAAGGGTCCATTTTTCCACTATCAAATAGAGGACAAGCTGCCAAATGTTGGTGTAAAAACAGTTCTGCTGAAAGGATCCCCAGCAACCCTGAGGACCTTCAGTACCGCGAAACATTTGCTTCCCCTGACTCTCTGGATGTGCAAGCATTCACGCTACTTATTCCTGGCTAAGAGACAAATGTATCTTTCCCTTCAGAAGGACACCCATTTCTGCTTGTCTTGCGGAAGAAAAATTCCATTTAAGTCAACAGAGAGATTTCAAGTAAATCAGAATACAGCTAGTAGACATCTGTTGTAAGATGCCACTGTAAAATCTCTGTAAAAGTATTGTTAGTCATGTAAATTATACTAAATTACTGTTGTAGTGTGTGACTCTTTCTTCTTGTCACTCCGCCATTTGTCCTAAAGATAAAATTTGGCACATGATTACAATGAAAATCACTCTCACGCCATAAGAATCTTCTTTCCACTGTTTATTGCCATGTCCGAGCTATTCCAAAATAGTAGCTCTAGGTTTGAAAAACTTATCTGAGGTAGGCAAGTTTTGAAAGACCTACCTGAGACTCCCAGCACACACTTCACTAAAACACGTTGCTTTAGCTTAAAGAAATTCGCATCGGAAGGTGGTTTTGGACACACTGGCCTTCTCCAAGCGATGTTATAATGAGTTACCCGGATTTGGTTATGGTGACACAGAGATCATAAAGAGGGTGAGGAACTGCCTGGGCGTATCCTGGACCGAAACAGGAAAGTGTCAGGAGGACTTTGTGTCCCAGGCTTGCCGCAACGTCTGTCTGCTGCTGTCTTTTTTCTCGGGCTGTTAAGTTGGTCTTGTAACACCAATCTGTCTTGCAGATTTTGGTGTCAGCTGACTTTTGTTTAATGTCACTTACTTTTAACTAGGTGTTTTTATTTCTTTTGCACACATGTTAATTCATACAGCAAAATCCTTCTGGGGCGCTGGCTTGTGTCCTAGGTTTCCCCTTCTGCTGATTGTAAGAAAGTACTTGAATGGTCCCCATAATTTTTCTTTTCATAGACAGGAACGATATTAAAATATAATGAAGAAAATTACAGACAAAATAGGAGTAATGAACGGCAGCTTTTGTCTGCTCAGAGATTTACTGTGCAGTTATACTCATCAAGGTACCGCAGACTGGAATACGTTGCCCCGTGCGCGTACACACCACACACACGCTTTTTTGCCTGGTGC
Organism: Phoenicopterus ruber ruber; assembly: GCA_009819775.1. Classification (NCBI taxonomy): domain Eukaryota; kingdom Metazoa; phylum Chordata; class Aves; order Phoenicopteriformes; family Phoenicopteridae; genus Phoenicopterus; species Phoenicopterus ruber. The sequence continues at coordinate 9,238,628 of CM020221.1, forward strand.
CTGTCGTGAGGAGCAGCTGTAAATTCCCAAGGAGAGAGAGCCACTGTGAAGTGTGAAATCAAGTGTTTCATGCAGTAGCCTGGACTTTCTCTCCTTAATAGGAAAAGCCTTGCAGAGGACACTGAGCAAGCTAGCTAGTAAAGACAAAACCCACTGTCAGTGGAGGAAATCCCAATTTAGGAAGAAAGTCTTTTTTGTGCCGATGGTCCTCATGCTCTCATGAGGCAGGTGCCTCATTCGCATTCATGCCAACACAAGGAGAAGCCAAATCTTTCTAGTCTGTGAGGATAAAAACCATGAACTTGGAGCAAGAAGAGCAGGAGGGATCTTTCCCAGCTGTATCTCCAAACTACCTCTTCCCTCTGGCAACCTGCTGGCTGCCTGCTAATTGGGAATGTTAATGCCTCTCTCTCCAGAAACCACATCGCTGCTGCTCTGACTGCCAGAGGGGGGAAACGCTAAAGAAAGTGGAGTTTTGCTGTCTCCTTCCTTGGACAGAGCGGGTGCCCCCTTTCCCTCCCCGCCGTGATTTCCTCCCGTGTGCCGGGCACACGCCACAGGGCACAACTCTTTGCGGAAAACAGAGCGGAGCTGCTCGCGCAGCTCCCTGGGAGCCTTAGCCAGAGCCTGCCAGCGGGGCTAACATCTCAGAAATCACTGTTGGAGAGTCACAGACAGGCAGTCAGGGAATCAAGATAGACAACACTAGACACAACTTGATTCCCCTGGGATATTCATGGTACAAGTTGGATTCAGAGAGGCTCTATTTAGCTATGACCAGCTTTCTATGCTGAAAGTTGCCTTGTTCTTGTCTTTTTTTTTTTTTGCTACCCTGCAGGTAGACAAACAGGTTCAAAGACATTTACAAAATATATCTGAACTAATGTAATCCTCATTATTATGGGCAAGTACAACCTTACATCTGGGAAGTGTTTAGCCTGAAGACTTGCATTTTCCCTGTTTTTCCTAAAAGTGAAGCATATACAGCAATGCAAGTGGTCTTTCACCAGCGTGAAAATTATGACCAGATTTCAGCTTAAAGTCTGAGGGCTGGTGAGAGCACTCAGTGAACATCGTGACTTGAATTCATCATGCCTATCTTGAGGCATCTTGTTGAGCTGTCTCAGCACCTTGGACACCTTGGATTCCTTCTCTGGGTGGTGGGTCTTTACTAGAGGAGTCACCTTGGTTTTTATTCCTGTCTTTTCCTTGCTTATTGACACAAAACTGAATGCTTAAGTGGCTCTTGCTAGAGGAATCTAGGCCTTTGTATATGTTTACTTTTAAAGGGTGGATAGAGAGTTTTGTTCAGCTTTTGAGTGCTTTGTTGTTTTCTTGTTTTGTATACTGACGACATCTGTGCTTCCATCTGATTTCCATTTGTTATGTGGCTGTGACCACCCTTGTTTTCTGCTTTCCTATCAGAAAATGATGAGTGAGCCTTCAAGAAGCCGATGCTGAACAGTCACCCCAAATGCTTTGACTGTGATGAGTCGTTGCCTGTTAGAAAGTGTTAGCAACTCCTGCAGAGGAGACTCCCTTTTCCTCTCTCTCTCTTTTTTTTTTTTAATATTTGCTGGTTTACTCATAGATTTAATAAAGATGTTCAGCTCTCAGTCATCACCATCTAAGAACGCTGCATGTCTCACACATACCAACAAAGTGAGGCAGATGCCTTATATAAAGGAAGTTTCCTAGGTGGATGAATGATTTCCTGACACCAGTGAAGCATCCTCCAAGGCTGGTAGGACTTGCTATGTAAGATCGACAGGAAGAGTCAGGTGGCTCCCAGAGGGAAGATGACAAGTCCCTGGATAAGAAAGTCACACGCATGCCTTTCTTCAATTTTCAATCCTGTTTTGTTAAAATAGTTCAAATTTTACTTAAAATAAAAGGAGCATCCTTATATAGCCTATTACTAACTAAAGCAGCTTCAGAATATCTTCATTAGTTAAACTAGCCTATGTTTTTTTCATAAAACTAAAGCTTGAAAGGCATTGTGGGGTGCAGCGTGAATCCATGTGCCTCATCTGAAATGTCATGGGTGCTAGTATCCCCTTACACTCAAATTGTCTGGGGCTCACACTGCTAGGGAAACCCGTGGGATTACAAAAAGAAGACAGCATAAGAAAATCCAAGCTAGTTATGACAGTGTTATGCGTTGGGTATGAGGAAAAGAGCCGGGGGAGGAAGAGACGACTGTCGTGGCTCTTAGCGCGTCCTGTGCCCCAGAGCACGGACAGGCTCCAGGGTGGGAACAGCAGGTGACAGGTCCCTCAGCAACCCTGAAGCTGCACGGGGGAATGACTCTTTGGGGAAGAGACAGTGGCAGGGGTTCGGTGTAACTGTTCCGTGTGTTAGAGCACTAACTGGTGATGGTTTTAGACAAAAATATGTTTCCTTTATTAACCCATATTTTTCTTTTTTAAACATATACAAGTGGCACTGCCGTTCGCCTTCAAAACAGAAACATAATTAAGTCCTGAGAAATGGAAACATTTGTGTTAGATGTGTATATTCATGAACATACAGGGAGTTACTGTAAGCCTAGGGAAGCCATTGCCATTTAATGTCAATTTTATGTAGGTTTTATAAGTCTATTTTACTCTGCTGTTTCCCCCAAATGATTGTTACCTTAGCAACTGCCAAGTTGCACACATCCACTTGCTCCGAGAAGCAGAGCTTAACAAAGTAAAGCACCAATGTTCAAGGAGTCACCAGGAACATAGCGTATATTGTGGATTTTTTAACTCTTGTATATACTCACCTACGTAAATGGTACATTTTTTTCTTTCGAGTTTTCCGAAACACCTTTTAGCAGCTAGTCAGCCATAGCGTCAACTTTGTCTGGTCCTCTTCTTTCAGCTTCCCAACTCTTTTCAAAAACTACTAATATTTCATTCCTAATAAGGGTGATGAATCACTGCAAGGTCAGTGATGTGTGTGCATTGGGTTGGGATTGTGTTGAATCGGGTAAAACAGTGGGTAAGGCTTCATGTGCCAGATGATTCATGTTCACTAGTTGTGTCCATCTGAGATATGTTTTGATCCACGGACAGACTGTAACATTTGGCGTGGAGGAACGGGTTGGGATAAAATTCAAATGAACACCGAACCTTTTATCAACCACTCAAATGTGATTTTTTTTTTGTAAGATTTGAAGAAAATAAGTCGGAAACCCATCTACTTTGCTACCAATCTTTTGCTGTCTTATCCTATGTACTTCTGTTAACCTTAAATGAGTAGGAACTCTAACCTTTTATGCAGTAAATGAATATAGGTACGTTTTGCATCTGTCATGTTTGGTTATTCTCCCCCTTCCCCCCAACCTACCCACTAGGCAATCCTCTATCTGAAGAAGCACATGTCAATAAGGGATGTCACAGGAGCACATTTCAGTTTGTTCAAGGCAGCTTGTCAGACAGGCCAGCCTTTATGCTTGTTTTCCAGCTGATTTCCTGAGATGTAATCAGACAAGTGATTTATCCAAGGTCGCACACCAAGTTATTGGCTAAGCCAAGACTGTAAGATCCCGGGATGCTCCTCTTGCACAAGTTTTTGCTTTGTTTACTTCTGCCACAAGACTCCATTCCTGTGCTGAAGTCCCACTACAGCGATCTTAAAATTGAACATTATTAATATCAGTGAAGTCTTTTCTGCCCAGAGCCTTCATGGGTGTTTTCTCATTGGTTTTTTGGTTGTTCTTTTTCACCAGCTGTCTTCCTAGATCTGCTTTTCATGTGACACTAGACTGGAAAAAATCAATTCCTTCACTTCAAAAAACGTAGTGAATACACAATGTGGGAGATATTTCTTAATTCATTTTGTTCTAAATCCACTAGATAGCACTTGTGCAGGGCGTTATACCTGTAATACAAAGCATGAGCCACTAAGAAGAAATAGGCATCAGGAAATTACGTCAAGTGGTATGAGTTTAATTTGAAACCAATTTCAAATTGGGTTTCCTATACAATGACTAAGGAACATCAACTCAAGTCAATCTTCTGGAAAAGAGTCACATAGCCACACCATTGGGACTCTCAGATAACCTCTTCCTGGGACTACTGAGATTTTTATGTATATAGTTACATGGGTAAATATGGAAGTAGGCAAGGGTAAGCATTTTAATTTTGTACAAGCCTTTTAATTTTGTATGTGCTTGAATCATAGTCATCCAACCCTATGCTAGCCAAGGGAGAGGAGAAAAACATGAAGGAAAGGAAGAGGAGGAAGAGAGGTATTAAAATTCAAAGCTTCACTGCCTTATTACTTTCTCTTACAGATTGCCCTGTCATAGGCAAAAAGTCAAAATCAGCATTTTAATAAAGTGCATCGCGAAGAATTTGTTTCCCTTTCCTGCAGGTGAAACAGAATTGAGTCTTCCATTTATCACAACACCTTGGCATTCCAACATGAAGTTCAGCCATAGTTTTATTTTATTGAAAAATAGTTTCAAAGTTATGGCATTTCTATTGTATCCTATTCTCTTTCAATCTTCTAGCTCTGATCTTTTGCAAATATTTATATCAAAATCTTTGGTGTGGTTGAACATTTTAATCATGTTTCTTGGGCCTGTGTGCTTTTTTCTCAGCAGACTGTAACAGAGTCTAGGACCTCAGAGCTCCACATTGAAACGGGCTAGGTGGGAATCCAGCTGGTCTCTTGAAACAGATTTAAAAACAAAAGAAAACAAAGAAAGAAAAAAATAGATGTACAGTCTGATAACACTGATGGGCTTCATTGCAGGGGACTGCAATTCATTCAGCCTGTCATAGGGCTGCTTGGGGCGTCAGGGGGTGAAGTACCTGTGCAAAGATGGCTAAAGAGGACTAAAGCCAGGGGAGAACAAAACAGAAAAGAATTGTGTGTTTCCCTTAAATGTGAGGAAGGAAGCAGAAAAGGCCTAGTTTGACAACTTGCAACCAAGAATATAACCAGAAAGTGAACAGAGAACAATAAACTGCAGCTGGAGTTGGTGCAAAAGGAGATGTCCAGCCACAGTGTTTCACGGAAAAAATTGAAAGAAAAATGGTGAGTTTTTTTCAGTTACCAAAACCATGGCAGCATAAACTGTTTTTTTAAAATTTTCTTTCAGTCCTCATCTCTCTCTCTGATTCTAGAAAAGATCATTAACAGTGCTAAATACATAAATCAGCATGGTATATTCTTTTCCCTTCTTCACCAATGGTCTCTACAATACGACTTCTCAAGTATAAGGTAAAAGGCGAAAGCTGTATCCCTAATATAAAAAAAAATCCACATCTAACTAAATTAGCCAGTTTTCTCGGGTAGATAACAGCAGGAGGCTAGGGTACCATACTGATGCAATGATTAACCTTGCTAACGAACTAATTAGCCTGCCTACACACACTGTGTTGTTTCTCAATGCTGTATCTGATAAAGACATTTGAAAATAAAAGTATTGCCATGGGACAGAAGAGCACCAATCCTCTTTTACTTGCCAAGCTCCGGTTTTGTTGTAGTCCGTCTGACTTAGATTTTCCTTTTATTCTGCCACACATAAACAGTCTTGGTTTTTATTTTCTACCTTCAGTTTTTAGGTGCTTCTTGAAAATGAGTAAAATGTAATGGTTAAGAGAAAGGACAATAAGCTAGAAAGTATCAGATATCTCAATGTGAAACTTTGGAAGAAATTACTTAATATATTTGGCATTCATATTCTTTCACAGGGAGGGTGATAACACCTTCCAGACGTACAGAGATGTAAGGGTTAATATTTGGCAAACTTTTCAAAATATTTAAATATAGGCTATGCTGAAGCTGAAGAACAATACTTGTTATTGTTATTAATGTAAATAACGGATGAACTCACCACTGTGATGGTAGCTCTGTGCTAGTAAAATTTGAATACATATGAGTGTAATATATATTTACTTGAAGTGTTTTTAAATAGTAGCTGCTAGCTTCTGAAACGAAAGGTGCTCGTCATAAGTCATTATTCTCATCGCCAAAGAACTTCTTTTAGCATAGTTTGCTTCTGGAGGGGGTACACAGAGGCTAAATGCTCTATTTCATAAGGAACAGTCTGCATTAGATTGAATTCGGAAAAGCTCAGGTGCTGTCTCTTCCTGTGTGTTTCACTGGTAAATCTACTAAGCGTTCTGGCACAAATACAGCAGCTGTCATTTGGGGGGGCCTCTTCGTGGAAATGGGCTTGAAGCAAGTATCTATGGATTCGGTGATCTCAAGCATCCATTTCAGTAGTTTTTCCAGAAGAAAGGAGGTGGATCTTCCCAGTGCCATAGGTGATCTTCCCAGCTCATGTGTTTGGGGTCATTGCAGTTTATGCCAATAGCGATGTGGAAGAAAAGAGATGAAAGCAGAACAAGGTTTTAGCCCGAGCCCACAACAAAGATCAATCCAGATCCAGTTGTCGTAAATGAAGCCTTTTTTTCCGTTTGGCTTAAACTCACACCTTCCTTTTGGTCCACTGCCAAGGCTTTATTGAGGATTTGAGGTGTAAAAGAGCTATCTTCACCCCAGCTTCACTCCCATTCCCATCCCCATCCCAGTCTTCACCACTTGGTGAACTTTTGTGCTCTGGTACACCAGTGCCAAAGGATGTAGATTAACAACTATCTTTCATTTAACAGAGTCGGTACTACTTTTGAACTGCAGTCCTTTGTGCACCCAAAATGCACCAAAACAATCATTGGAAATACAGAAAAGACAGAGGGGAAACTTGACTTTGTATTTCTGAAGTGTCAGAGGAGCTGGAGGATAATAAAGAGGCTCTCTGGAAAGCAAAGCATCTCTAAATTCATCGGTCCTTTTTCAATTGAAGGAGCACCGGCTCAGCAGCAGCCACACTGTCTCAGAAGGGAGAAGTCTGCCAATCAATCATCCAATAACAGTGAGGTCAGCACTAGCAGACAGTTTGTCAGATCAGTGCTAAAGTAAGTGGGGATTAAAAAAGTTAAAAGTAATATGGGGCTTGAGGGCTTTCTCCAGAGCCCACTGTTTCAAGAGAAAGACAGACTTCAGCTGACTTCAGGATAGTGATGATGTCATATCTCCTGCCAGACATGACTTTCATATCTGATCTTTTTTATACTGTGTTTTCAAATGTTTTGTTTTCATTTTCTGCTAACATACTGAAAGAGAAAAACCCAAGCACTAAATAAATAAGGAAGAAAAAAGAATAAGGAATAAGGGTGTGTTTCAAGGCAAAGAGGGGTAAAATGTCACAATAGGATTTATTAGCTGAGTCTGCTGATGCAAACAACAACTGGTGGTTTTCTCTTCCTCCCTAAATCCTCAACTAAAGAAATAAAGTTAAAGGCAGCTCAGGTGATCTTCCCAGCCTGTACCTGAGCAAGGTGTAAAGTTTGAGGTATAAAGTCATGGGAAGGCGTGAAGCCCGAGCCACTGGAAGCAGTGAGACTTGTCCACAAAATGGGGCCAAATGAGCTAACGAAGTTCCTCCTCTCCAGGGCTGTTTTCTGTGGTTCCCGCACCCCTCCCTCTGCTCCTAGCCATCTTCCCTGGGCAGCAGAGATGCAACAAGCAGCTCGTGGAAACAGAGTCAGAGCAGTGCAACAGCAAAACGGAGGCGACGCTGGCATCCCGAGCGTGTCCTCCATTGCCAGAAGCTGGAACAACGGGCTTAGAAAGGAAAGGGGGAGAGAGAAAGGAATACAGTAATTATCCACACCACCGACTGCAGCAGGGATGGAAACAAGCAAAAACTAACACCTTATTACATTCTAAGCCGCTACTGTGTGCCAACACTGTCAAGAACACAGCATATAAGGCTAAAACAAAGCTATGTAAAATTACCGAAATCCGTATGATGAGCTCTGTGGGGAGCTTAGCAAATCCAGAAGCAATTCCTACTATGCAAATAAAACCTTGTGGCAGTTGGGGGGACGGAGATTATTGCTGCTGCTTTACATAGAAATCCCCTTGTCTGCACCTCATTTTAACAAAGAAAAGTGAGAAACATCACTTCTTAGCCAAGGATTTCTTTTGTACATACACATCCGTGCACCTCAGTCTTCTAAATATTTCAGGTTTTTGCTCCCCCTTCTAAATCTTCCAGGTTACAATATGGTTATGATGTGACAGGCAAGATGTGATTATTATATTTTTCCTCTATTGCCTTCTCTCGAAAAACCTATGAAATGAAACATTACATGGGTAAGCTATCTGCATGCTTGATATTTTCTTTCTATAAATGGAAAAAGGAAAAGATGAAAACAGAGGAAATTGTGATTCATGGAATCTCTTTGTTCTGCTGATCTTCTTATACCTTGAGTAGTACTTCTCTCAGTTTAAGAAAAATCACTTCTCATTCCGTATTTCTTCAAATATGTAGCACTTTTACTGCAGGAGTGAAACATCATTTAGAAGCTGGATGTTTATCCAGCTCCCAAATCTAGTTTTGTGTACTGCTGTTATTGCCTGAGCAATTCTCAAGAATTTATACCACCTCTTTCCACAATTCTTTGAGAATTTTTCCATCTCTGCTTCTATTTAGTCATCAGGATTGTAACAGAGGAGAGGAGCAGATCTTGTGCTGGAGGGAGTGAGCTGGACTCGGTTGTCCAAAGTAGAATCGTGGCACTGTAGCAGCCAAACACCTGACCCCAAGTTTTTCTCTTTGAAAATGGTTTACAGGCTCAATTTTCAGCCAGGTATATCCTGGCTAAGAAAATACTAAGCTAAGGAACACTGCAGTAAATACATTTTTACAAAACCTACATTGAAATCCATATTCTACCTTGTAATGAAAACTTCATCAAAATTCATACTCTTTCCCTGTAAATTTTTTTTCTGGTAACTCTTCATTTATGTAACAATACATATTTCTTTTTAAGCAATATTCTTTCCCTTGCCACTTCTATCTCTGCGATTTATGCCTCATTTCTGTGTTTGTGGTACTACAAGGTTTTTAAAATGAAGACTAGAAATTGCCTAAACCAAGCTGCAGTGACAGGCGGGAGCACGACGACAGGCCTTTGCCCACTTGCCAGTTCATACTCGTTGGCAAGGGTAAGATCTCGCCCAGGTCAGTATGTGGTAGTCAGGCACTGAAGGGCTCACAACTTCTTCACATAAGAGCTTTCTCTAAATACCATCTAAACATGAACCACACGTAGCAATAAAGCTAAGTTATGAGAGCCCTTGGGGAATCTTACTATCCTATGAGCCTGAAAACGATCATTTCTACCTCATTCTTAAGTAGAATAGGAAACCTTATTTCCTAGCCGCTGCTGGAAGGGTAGAATGATGCTGTGGCTTTTGGTCTAGGGCTATTCTTACATCAATCATAGTTTCTCTGAGAAAGACAGGGTAAGGCCAGTCCTATCAAGCAGTTCTGTTCTGGAAAAGGCACTGTCCCCTCCTTATCTTTGCCCAGCCTTTTGTAGTTTTGAGCAACCAGCTTATTACTCATAAAACTGAACAAAACGACTTTAACATTTGCAATACAAAGGATTGACCAGCGGGTGATGGAAAGTCACCTATATCTTTTCTTGTACTGTAAGATGGAATCTGCCTTACATTTATTTAATGTCTTTCCAGCCTGTTCAAATCTGCATATCTCTAAACATTGCTTATTCATGTATTTCATAAAACTATGTTTATTAAATTTGGGTAAAAAAAAGTTACCTACAAGCATTTCCATAATCAGATAGGATGCTGACAGGTACCTGGAGTGCCTTACGATTTATGGATGTTTAAAGGAACTCAATTATGTCATACACCACAAAATTAACAATACTCATAACCAAAATATTTATCATGAGAGCACTGAAATACTTTCCTGGTCAAGCAAATAATGGCAGGTGTTGTAATGATAAAGCATAAATGGTTCTGAACATTTCAAAGTGGCAGATAGAGCAGCTGCAATATTTCTTATTTTGTAGGATGATAAACAGAGCTGCATTATGAACACTTCTTCTGATGGAAAAGGATTTGTTTCTACTAAGGCTGCTGCCTCCATCACCTTAGTATGAAAAAAAGTATAAAAATGTTCTCAGTTAATCCTGAAAGCTTTCAAGATGAAAGTCAGCAAGATGAATGAGCACAGAAAACCCATCATAATATGTAAGCTTACTTTTTCTATATTTCAAAATGGAAATGAATCCTTGCCCTGCATGTCTGGAGACGACCACTAAAAGGGTAAAAGGGAGATTAGATTTTTTTTTTTTTAATGATTCAGATGGCCTCTTTCCTAATGAGAGATTCGTGGAAGAGGAACCACCGGTCTTTGTCTATAACACATTTTCGTCAGATACATGTAGCTCCCTGAAGAATCACCAACAAATTCTGAAAAGCATGCAGGCCCTCCCCGGGGTGCCTCATTTTGCTTTTGCTTTTAGGCTTTATAGTTCTCTTGTAAGCTTTGCTCCTGGGAGTAAGTTAAACAGTTTAAAAAAAATGAAAAAACATGACTGTGAGGAAAAGATTGCTATGAGTAAGAGGAGCAATGAGACATCCATAAAGCCCCTGTGATATACAGCCCAGAGCCCAGGGTGGAGGTCACTCTGCCATTGAACTATCTGTGAGGACATAAGAGGAAAGGAACAAAAGAAAGCAGAGAACTGGAAAACCCCACAGGACATTTAGGAAATGGTACTAATGTATAAAAAAGAAGCGTATGTAGAAATAACTGGCTGTATGGTTAAGGTCTAACATGTACCTGAGCGAGGCTTCAAAGGAAAGAAGGGGATGGAAATTTGAGATGAGAAGACATCAGTGCTGTTCTTCTGGAAGTGGAAAGCAAATAGGGAATAGTGTGAGCTGGAAGGAAATCTTATCCGCATTGGAAATGTCTGGAGATAGTCTGGAAGTATTTTAGAAGCCTAACCTTCAGAAACTTGGTGCGGGACACTGAAATTGGTCTTCTTAGGACAAATCACTGGTACAATTCCGCTAGGATATGTTACGTGGGTTAGCAGGAAAATGACAAGATATAAATCTCTTGAAGACAACCATTAGAGATAATTGAGAAATGGATGATACAAGGAATGATGAACTCACTAGCTGATACTGAATTCACATTCATCTGTCTCATCAAGATCTATAATTATACAAAATTACAAATTAAGTGTACTTTCATTAGGTTCACACGTAAAAGGAAATGGCTTTTCTAATGATACAAGTAAATTTGCACTGGAGGCCCCTCAGTACCTGAGCCAAATCTTTTCTGGCAGCTTAAAAAGGGCCCCATTACCTTTCTAAGGTGAACTGGAAGAGCTGAACCCCACACTAAATTTGAAAGTACATTAAGCAGAACTAATTACACTGAAACCTCCCCTCAGCCTCTCTCATGTTTTCTCTCTGCCTCCGGGGCTCCTGTGTCTCATTTGTGAAGTAAATTAAGGCCATTGTTCTAAGATGAGCCCCTTGTTTAGCCTCTTGAGCTCAGTCTTGTGTGAAAAAGTGGAACACGGTAAAATTTAAATAAATAAACAGATTTATTTTGTCTCTGCTTTTGCATAATAATCTTGTCATTCTCTGTGAAACACTTCTCCTACCCCCACAAGTCTCTTATTGTTTAGCCAAACAGTATAAAATATACTCAGAGAAGAGTGAAAGAGAGAAACAAAAATATTCCTCTGGGTTGCCTGGATTCTTTTCTTTGTGTGAAATGGGTGCAAGACCCCGACCTGGTTGGAAACCCCGGGGCCAAATCCACCAAAACTTCGAGCGAACACTTAACGCAGAAATAATTGCAGTCGATTTGTGTTTCTGTTGGGCAGCCCCAGCCCAGTGAGCCAAGACAAGCTTAATGCCGAGCACTTTGTGAAATACTTACCCGGACTGGACCGCTGTGTACAACAGCCCCCGGGCTGAGCGCTGTTTGATTGGCATGGATGTGTGCTCTTCCTTCAGTGACCAGTGGAATTAGGTAGCCTTCTTCAAACCCTCTTAAACGAGTTTTCCTTGGTTTTAAGTGTAAATCAATGGCAACTTTAGGAAAATTTTCATGTTGCAGAAATAAACATTTGAATCTAAAGAAAAGCCAAAATTAATGAAGGCAACATCAACTTCGGGGCCTCACCAAGCTGCGCTGCCAGAGGCATTGCCTCGTGTACCTCAGCATTCACGGGGAGTTACCCAGCGGGACAGAGCGCTTCCTGCAATGCATGGGGAAAGCTGAGAAGAAAACGTATGAGTAACATCAGTGGGGAGATTATTAAAGTAGTACTTAGAAAGATGGAAACTTCAGGCATCGTAGTTTTGCCACTGTCTTCACCAGAGTCAAGATCTCATCCAAGAAATCTAAGTCAATTAAAAAATACTGAACAGTGAGATTACTGTAGATTTAAAAGAAACACACAAAATCAGATAAAATATCTCAATCTTGTATATAAGGGAAAGTGTTGCACTTCTTTAGATAGTGTAACCGTAGGCTGCAATAATGAATAAAAAGAAAAAAAACAAAGGAGAGGATATTTATAAAGCCTTAATGTCAGTATTTTCTCATTTCTTGACATCTTTTGCACAGCTTTAAAATACCCTACTTTTCTATGGAATTTATCCTGAAATAAAACAAATATCATAGCTGCAGCATCCTTTACAACACAGGGATATCATAGGCAAGCGAGGGTCTCTAAAAGGTTGGCGAAATCAAATATGTATCAGACATCTGTCTAATTCCATTAAAACAGAGCTTTAGAAAAGATGACTTTAAAATAATCCCTTTGGATCAATTTGGCAGTCTGTCCCCTTTTGCCACACCCTCCTCAGGTTGCATTACGCAGCTCATTTTCCTCCTGAAATCCTACCAGTCTCCTGTGTGCTGCAGATTAAACAAAACGGAGAATTATGAAAGCAAGGAGATAGAACTGAATAGACAATTTGCAAATGTGAACCGAATCAGGGAAGGTATTGGATATAAATATTACTTCGACTGAGGAAATATTAATTTCCCCTGCTTTTTAAATGGAGAGAAACGTCATGAAGAAAAGCAACAGTCAAGGTAGGAAAGGATAAAGGGAGAGAAAGGAGTGTGTCCACTTACTCCTCATGCAGAACGTAAGAAATATTGTTCATATTTAAAACCTCTTTTTCTTACCACTAGGAACAAAGTGCTATCAGCAGCTGATCTGGAAACAAAGCATTTCATTTTTCAGCACAAACCCCAATTTTCCCCTTCCTAAGTGCCAAAAACGGTCTGTGCAAATATGCTTTGCTCTCAGCGGTGTGCAGATGAGCAGCAGGCAGCTTCTTGTTTCTGTGTACAGTATCTGAGCAACCCATCATTTATTAATAGCTCTGTTGACAGAGTCACCTGGAGCCCCTTCATTTTCCCCCGATTGCTTTAAAGCCAGATTTGTCCAATGGTCCCTGCAATTAAAGATCCAAATTTGGATTCTATCCTTTTCCTAAGAATTCATGTTTAGGGCTCACATTTTTGCAGCTTTTCCCCAGCAGAATTAGGGGTTTTTTTCCTCTCCAGAAAGACTTCATGTCTTTTTCCCCTCTGAAGAGAGGAAGGAACCGGCTGTTTTATCAGCAGAGAGCATCTTCCTCTTGGGGCTGGAGCAGCAAGGGGTGGAGAAAGGTGCAGTGGTCGTCTTTTTCTATGAGGGCCTGCAACTCCACCTCTGCCCATGGAGATCAGAGATGCTGGGTTGCAGAAAGGAGAGAGAAAGTCCCATCTTACTGCTTCTTTTGGAAAATAAGAAAGAGAGAAATTGTGGAAGGGATTCTCAAGAACTTTTAGGGATTTAACAGGGTTTCTTTTCATCGAATAATGTGTATTCAAAGCCAAAACATTCTAAAAAAATCAGTTTAAATACACTTCTAATTTCATAACACAAAGGAATCTGATGAATAATAGCTTTTACATAGTCAGAAAACCTAACTGTAGGCTTCAATAGACACACATGTTTTAATTTCTCAAACTTTTATGGGATAAACTTTCTTTCTACCTAGTCTGCCAGTGAGTTTGCCCCACATCGATATCAAGGACAGAGCAGTTGAAAAAGGATTTGTCAACTCTTTCCGTTGCCTTTTTGCTATAAATGAACCATTGACAATCTAATCAGTGGTTTTAGACATCTTTTTATCATGCAAGAAAAGATGGCAATAGAGTTTTATGACTACACGCGTTTATTTAAGTGTGGGCAAACTGTCCAGATTAAGTGCTCTTTTCATACCTGTATGATGTCTGGGATGACCACTTGGGTGACTCATTCTTCATTACGCAGTCTGCTTTTTATCGTCTTATTTGATATCATAACTTTTAGAAATCAGAATAGCACCCTAGATAGGAAAATATTATAGACAAAGAGGCATTAAGAAATGAATATTACCTTTCCATATTATCTCAGAAAATTGTACATATAGAAACACAAAGCTCCATTTTTCTAGAGATCTGTCCTTTTTCCTGACAGAGGGAGAAAAACGTAAACCACAGCTAGCTGTCGGCAGCCTTTGTGCTTACCGTTCCCCTGGTCTGTTCCTACCGGCTGCATTGCCTGTATGTACAAAGTCGGTTATGGCCAAAGCTCTGTGTTGTAAGTTCGTTTGTATGAATAAAGCTAACACAGTCCTCTTGTTTTGTGAGGACTAGGCAAAATGGGTTTTTTCACAGCTCAGCAGCTGACTCGTTTTGTCTGCCTGAGTAAGTGATTTAATCTCTCTGAATTCTGTTTTTCTCAGTTTTAAAATAGGCGCAATCATAACCTTGTATAACCTTTATAACCTTTGTATAACAAGTATAACCTTTCTTTGAAGGTCAAAGAAGGTGTACTCCCCCTGATGAGCAGGAGTGGCAAACTTGCATCAATGGACGAGGAGAAGGCTGAGGTACTCGACTTTTTTGCCTCAGTCTTCACTGGCAACCTCTCTTCCCACACCTCTCGAGTGGATGGGCTGCAAGATGGGGACTGGGGGAGCAAAGTCCCTCCCGCTGTAAGAGAAGATCATGTTCGTGACCACCTGAGGAACTTCAACATACATAAGTCTATGGGACCTGATGAGATGCAACTCAGAGGCCTGAGGGAACTGGCTGATGTAGTTGCCAAGCCACTCTCCATCATATTTGAAAAGTCATGGGGGTCAGGTGAATTCTCTGGGGACTGGAAAAAGGGAAACATTGCACCCATTTTTAAAAAGGGTAGGAAGGAGGACCCTGGGAACTACCGGCCTGTCAGCCTCACCTCTGTGCCTGGGAAGATCATGGAAGAGACCCTCCTAGAAACTATGCTGAGGCACATGGAGGACAGGGTGGTTATTGGAGACAGCCAGCATGGCTTCACCAAGGGTAAGTCCTGCCTGACCAACCTAGTGGCCTTCTATGATGGAGTGACAAGGGAACAGCTACAGATGTCATCTATCTGGACTCCTGTAAGGCTTTGACATGATCCCCCACAACAGCCTTCTCTCTAAATTGGAGATATACGGATTTGATGGGTGGACTGTTCAGTGGATGAGGAATTGGTTGGATGGTCACACCCAGAGAGTAGTGGTCAATGGCTCAATGTCCAGATGGAGACTGGTGACAAGTGGTGTCCCTCAGGGGTCCGTACTGGGACCAGTACTGTTTAATATCTTCATCAATGACATAGACAGTGGGATCGAGTGCACCCTCAGCAAGTTTGCGGATGACACGAAGCTGAGTGGTGTGGTGGACATGCCTGAGGGACAGGATGCCATCCAGAGGGACCTGGACAAGCTCGAGAGGTGGGCCCGGGTGAACCTCATGAGGTTCAACAAGGACAAATGCAAGGTCCTGCACCTGGGTCGGAGCAAACCCCAGTATCAGTACAGGCTGGGGGATGATGGGATCGAGAGCAGCCCTGCCGAGAAGGACTTGGGGGTGCTGGTGGATGAAAAGATGGACATGAGCCAGCAATGTGCGCTCACAGCCCAGAAGGCCAACCGTATCCTGGGCTGCATCAAACGCAGCGTGGCCAGCAGGTCGAGGGAGGGGATTCTGCTCCTCTACTCCGCTCTGGTGAGACCCCACCTGGAGTCCTGCATCCAGCTCTGGGGCCCCCAACACAAGAAGGACAGAGACCTGCTGGAGCAGGTCCAGAGGAGGGCCACAAAAATGATCAGAGGGCTGGAGCACCTCTGCTATGAAGACAGGCTGAGAGAGTTGGGCTTGGTCAGCCTGCAGAAGAGAAGGCTCCGGGGAGACCTTATTGCCGCCTTTCAGTACCTAAAGGGTTCTTATAGGAAAGATGGGGAAAAACTTTTTAGCAGGGCCTGTTGCGATAGAACAAGGGGTGATGGTTTTAAACTAAAAGAGGGGAGATATAGGCTAGACATAAGGAAGAAGTTTTTTACAATGAGGGTGGTGAAACACTGGAGCAGGTTGCCCAGAGAGGTGGTAGAAGCTGCATCCCTGGAAACATTCAAGGTCAGGCTGGACGGGGCTCTGGGCAACCTGATCTAGTTGAGGATGTCCCTGCTCATTGCAGGGGGGTTGGACTAGATGACCTTTAAAGGTCCCTTCCAACCCAAACTACTCTATGATTCTATGTTTCTATAACCTGGGGGTTTTGTGTAAGTGGTTTGGTCTGAGATCCCACCCGTTTAAGGCTGAGAAGAACTGTCTTAAATAATTTGATGAATTGGGGAGTTTGCATTATTATCCACATATAGATGCCTTGAAATGGACATTCCTAGAAATGAAATACAGTTTCTGTTGAGTTTGGAGCTGACCTTAAGAACTGTAATAATGATGATTTTCTCTCTTCAATGACTTGTTTTTCCATGCTATTTTAATTGCCACCATGTCTTTAAGCAGTTGCAACACTAATCTCGGTGGTCTCCATGACATATGTCGGGTTACACAGGATTATAGATACTGTTGCTTTCTTTCTCCTTTCCTCTTCTGGGAAGGTGGGGTGGGCACCCACAGATTCATGAGACACATGGAAACTGCATGTAGCATTTCTGACCAACGTCAGGACAGTATGGATGTCACTCATCCTTCACCTCACCTGGCTTGCTAGATGATTACCTGTCAAACATACTGTAGTCTATGAAATCATTTAAGTAAAACAGGGAACAGCTCCACCCTGTACTTAGAACTTAAACAGAATTTGAACTGAAACTCTTCCGAGGTTTGGCTATCTCTGATATTTCATCTGAGTAAGAGATAATGATAATGATGATGATAATAATAATAATGAATAATTTGAGCAATGTTATCTATAACATTTTTCCCTTGGTTTTTGTTCATTCAATCTTCCCTGACTTCAGGGTCATTCCAGAGTCAAGGATTGAAAAAAAATCAGGGCTGAAGAGGAAATGTGTTCCTCGGGTGAAATAACTACGCTAGAGCGAAGAATTCCTAGCTTTTTCAGACGTTCCCTATGCAGTGATTAACAATATGCCTAATTCTCCAGGTTTACCTCTCCTTATCACTCTGCCAGAAATCATACTCTTGTACTCTACTGCTTGTCTGTCTTATTTAAATCGTAGTGTCTTCAGTGAGGAACTTCTTCCCATCTGTACACACAACGGAAGTTTTAGCTCAGTTTGTGGGTGTTGGGTTTACACACATTTAGATTCAACTAATTGCTGAAAAGCGAATGTGCAAATGTTTGTTTTAAATGAGCATTTTTTCTTTGAAATCAAGCTCTAACTTCCAAAAGGATTGAATTTTACTGACAATTAATTTCCAAATAGGCTATATGGAATACCATTAAAGGCAAAAAGAAGAACCGAAGTCCTGGAGATCCTAGGTCAGTGAGAAACTGATTTTTCAGGTCGTCCCTACTGCCGATTCATCCAACTGCTATTGAGATTTATATGGTATCAGAGAGAGACAAGAAAGCACGTTGATCCATTTGTACATGCATCAGATACCGCTGCCAACTGCAGTTAACTCCTCCACTCTACCTTTTAAAGTCTTAACCTCATACATAAGGGTTCTCACCCGGTTAAATGCACCCACCTCTATAGGTTTCAGTTAAACCAAGCAACAAGCATCGTACCAGTTGTAGTGCTTCGGTCAGCCAAGACCACATTTCATTCTCTCTTCTGAAGCTGATGCTTTTCACTGGAGACATTCTGCTCCCTTAGTCCATTCTCACTGCTGGCGGGAACTAGCGCTTCCTCTGCTCTTTTCCAAAACCTTCATTGAACTCTGGAGTTTTGTAATCCAATGTATGAAGGGTCACCAGCACCTGGGCATTGTACTTAACATTGTACATCTGCAAAGCATGGCTGGGTTGGCTTACATAATTAATTTCTTCTCTTTGTCCCCATCTCCTCCATTTGCCCTTTTTCAGTTGTGCATTAAAATAAATCAATATCCTGTTTTGCGTGAAATATCACAAAATGCAAATAAAGTGCAGCAAAATGATTCAGAAAGAGGATTAAGATTTCATCATGAGACAAACCTTCCTGTTTTAATAGCATTTTGTTTTTATGACATTCTCTCTTCCTTTTTGTAAAGAAGAAAAAAACATGAACATTTCCTTGGCTGTGGGGCATCTCCCACTTCACTCTTCTGTGGGAATTGCCCTGAGATTGTTCCTGTCGGGCACATAAATTGCAAATGAGAAAGTCGTGTGACTTCTCTCCTTTGCCACCAGCTTCTCAAGTGCTTCTCTAATTTTCAGATGTTATCACAGTTGTTTCTAAGATTAACATCCTTGATGCTGGAAAAACTGGATACACTGGCTGCTTTGCCCTGCCTGAAATAGGAACATAAGGAACAATTCACATGTGCTCATCCTTTGAGTTCACCCCTGAAACGCAGCACTGGCTGGGCACATAACTGTCTTGGGTAATGCTTTTGATTTCTGCTTTCCTCTGGCCTTCTATAGTAAATTGGCATACTCGCACAGGAGCCGATAATGCAAAGAGATGCTGTTAAATCTTGCAGGATTTTAATTTCTTAATAAAATCGGAGGCAACGGGCCTTGCTGAGTTAGTGTTTGTCATGTCTCCCTCTAGATGAATGGCATGGCTACCAGTCCCACCTGCTTGTAGCCAAAGGCGTTTAAAAATTCCGTAGATGTGGATGCCTAGGTAACTGCCTTGAATCCTCGATATCATACTGATAATAGTAGTGTGAGTACAAGAAGGTACTATATAGTTGTAACGTGCTCTCAGTGACACCGTGAAGTTTGGTTACCGACACCTTCATGTTCCCTAGGTTTTATTTAAGAAAAAAGCTGATCATTTGAATGAGGACTTGAGATACTTACCAGTATTATCTCAGGTGAAACCAAGCACTTCCTTGCTGTGTTTCGGGTAACTGTATTTGCCTCTGGCAATACAAAAGGCAGAAGCATTTAAATTTATTTAATATTCACAGAGAATTCTGAATTAAGTTTTTATTTACTGTCTCAATGCTTTATTATTACATATAGATAAGACATACTATATAAAGATAGATTTAGAAGAATTTTAAAAATGTGGATTCTTGAGAATCATTTAGCAAATTCCTAGAGAAAATATCAGGATACAGAAACTGAAGGACTGCGACAGTTTGAAAACTAAAGAAGTTTTAGACTGTGGTTAAAAAGAAAGCCAAGAAATCAATCATGATTGTGAAAAGTTGCTGCAAGAAAGCACTACACATGACAAAGTGGGATGGGGGAGAGAATCAGAAAAGTAAAAGTGAGAAGAATCATGGGTTGAGATAAAGACAGTTTAATAGGTAAAGCAAAAGCCACGCATGAGCTAAGCAAAACAAGGAATTCATTCACTGCTTCCCACGGGCAGGCAGGTGTTCAGCCATCCCCAGGAGAGCAGGGCTCCAACACGCGTAATGGTTACTTGGGAAGACAAAACGCCATCATTGCGAACGTCCCCCCTTCCTCCTCCTTCCCTCAGCTTTATATGCTGAGCATGACGCCATATGGGGTGGAACATCCCTTTGGTCAGTTGGGGGCAGCTGTCCCAGCTGTGTCCCCTCCCAACTTCTTGTGCCCCCCCAGCCTCCTCACTGGTGGGGTGGGGTGAGAAGCAGAAAAGGCCTTGACTCTGTGTCAGCCCTGCTCACACAAATAACTAAAACATGCCTGTGTTATCAACACTGTTTCCAGCACAAATCCAAAATGTAGCCCCATACCAGCTACTGTGAAGAAAATTAACTCTGCCTCAGCCAAAACCAGCACAACATCAAAGAAAAAATGAGCAGGACATCATAGAGAGGATGTAATGTTCTCCAATTCTTATTCTGCTGCAGAGTGTAAATAAAGAAATGACAAATGGGAAGCATTTAGGACACCTCAAGCTTGTGCAAGAAAATATAAGAAGAGAGAATTAAAAAACCAAATAAGATGCATATCACAATCAGAGCTAAACAAATGACAAAATGAAGTTACATATCATGATAACAAAATGCCTTTTGAGATGGCATGACCCTTAGGGATAAAACTGGAATGCTCTAGATATTTCTTTGCTTTCAGACCAGCTAGTAATGATGAAGAAAATCACCCCCATGAGAAAAAGAAGGAAAAAATAAATGGGAAAGAGAAGTGAGAAATTAAATTTCATCTTTCTCATGAAAGGCTTTTCATATTTAGATGTATGTCTCAGCCTCTCCAAGTGATCACAGTCAAAATTCCTCCTCTGTAGGTCTGACTACTTTTCTGCCAGATGGAGCACCGCACTCCCTCAGCTGGATTTCTGCAGAGAAGTGACATCCTGTGACTTTTCCCCCCCTGTTTTTAGCAAATTTGATCTGTGTAGGCAACCCACCTGTTGTGGCTTTTCAGGAACAGTCCCTTTTTTCACAGCTGACGTTCCTCATCCCAGACAAATGCTGATAAATACATTGATGTATTGGTCCCTTCCTTTGATACATCTGTCACCTCTTCTGTGGACTGACTCCCTTCTGCAATAGCATTGTTCCTTTTAATTCCCTCTGTTCAAGTGCAAGCCATTGTCTGCGTGCCTTTTCAGGACTTTCTACATTAAGTATTCAAGATTACACAGGCTGCTTAGAATGGCAAACGTAATTTCTGCCATGTGTTGCAAGGATGAGAGTAGTAGGGTCATTTCCCAGCCATACACATTGATTTGCTTTATGAACTCTAAGAAGAATTTTAAGGAATTCAAGAGGGATCTGACAGAGCTAAGATGATTAGGGGAGGTGATGACGCAGAAGTCATTTGAGAAGAATAAAAATGCAACACAAACTGTAAAGAAATGAGTTATAGCTAAAGTGGCTTTTTTAACGAAGGAAATCCCATCATGGTGAGTGACTTGGCAAAGACGTCAACTCCATGCAGTAAGGGAAACGTAACAGTACCACCATGACTATTGACTCTGTATGCTTATCTGTTTCAGCGCAGGATTCTCCTGTGGATGAATCAAACACTGACTACCACATTCAGCTCTAGTGTTCTTCCCTGCAGATAACCATGTGGCAGCAGAACTAGAAAGCCTTGAGGAATGATCACTAGATTAGTATAGGAACTTGTACAGAGAAATTCATTTGACACTGTTTCTTAAGTGATGTGCAACAACATGTTCTGTTTGCTTTAGTGAGAACTATGCGTGTGAAGTGTCTCAGAAAAGAGGTGTACAGGTAGGTAAATATGGATTTACTATCATTGAAAATATAAAGCTTATTTAGACAGCTGGGTCAGTGGCCTCATTTAAGCTTCCACATCTTATTCTTACTTTCTTTATCTAGATCATTCACTGGGGAAAAAAATTAATAGAAGCAGCCTCACAACATACAAAGTCACTGGGACAAGGATTTAGGGATTTGATCTTTAAATTAAGATTACATGTCTGTCTTTCAATTTCAGGCAAACATTACCAAACTGCATTTCAGCCAGAAGTTTCTGCATCTAAGTTGACTACAACAGCTGCAAAGTTTTGACATTTACAAGAGATACAGAATAAAAAAAAAAAAAAAATAGACAATTTAATATATATGATGGAGAACATAGCTGTATGTGCGTATATTTACCCTAGTGCATTACAGATAGGGAAATTCAAAGAAATCAACAAATTTAAATCCACTTATCTTAATACATTATATTCCTTGCTTCAAGACATCAATAAGGCAAGCAGATTGGTGAAGTTTTTTAAAAAGATTAGGTACGTATCTGAATAAGAACAAAGAGCAGCCCAGCTCTGTTGTGCTCAGATGGCATTCTTTTAAGTTTCCTAACTTTTAACATATCTATATGCAGCAACTTGACTCAATAATATCTCAAGGCAGTAATGAATGCCTTGATTCAAGTCGAGTTGAAATCAATGATAAAGTCAATGAAATTAAGTTAACTTTAATGGAATTTCAATCAGGTCCAAAATTCTGACAGGTAATTGCTGCTGGACAAACTGGTGGATTATGTCATCCTCATGTTGACTTAATTTATCAGAATCAAGCCCCACATGCTGAAATGCACCTAGAGGATTGTAGTTTTGATTTAACTACAACTAGTTGACAAGAAAGGGGAAAAACCTCTCCAAGCTCAGGCTTCCATTGTCCTCCCATGATTTACAGCACTTAGTCACAAGTATAGTCACCTATCTCACAGTCATATTGACTCATTTATTTACAAACAATCTGTCCATCTTTCAATGTGATCTAATCATGTAAGAGCAGGCTAGCACGGAACAAAAAGCAATTTTGAGAAGACGATCGGTACTTCATGAACTTAGACCAAAGGTTTTGTGCTTCAGCCCATGTGAAAGATAACTCTATCAGGTAAGTAATACTATTTTCAGGCTGAAAGTGTTCTAGATTTACTTTTCAGATTGTGATCTGTTTATTTAAAGTAGTAAATGCCTAAGAAATTACATGGCACAGTGTATGGTGCATAGTGGAGAGCAATTCTTTGTGCAGCAGTGGGATACAAGACAAGATCTTCCTATTTTGAATGAAGCTTCAGTAGTCTCTCTTAAAGGAAAATAAAGAAAACAAAAAAGGGAAGCAAGACTAGAATCATAACACTATACTTGTACAATTTCTTTGTTCTTCAAGATTAGCAGAAGCCAGATTAAAGGATAAATGATCAACGTATTAAAATTATATCTTTGTACTGTTACAAACCGCTAAGATAATGAAAGAAGACAGCAGCCTAGTTGGGTAGAAATTCCCACACTGTGTTTGCAGATCAAGAGTGATTTTTTGTTGTTGTTTTATGATGTTACCAGGGGCATTATGAATCAAGACCGAGTTGCACTGGAGGTTCTGGAGAAGGAACCTAAAATTTCGCAGGAGAGAGGTTACATCTATATTAGCAGTAATTCAGTTTAAGAGGAGTGGGTCGGTTGACCAAAACAATTCATGCAGAATTGTTGTATACGTATGTTATATATGTCTTGGGGTATTTACTCTAGATGAGGTATAATCTAGTCCTTGAGGATAAATGCCTCTAGGATTTGTGGTCTGAAGCTTTATGGAAGGAAGAAGTATTAGGCACGTACTGAGAGCGCCATGGGGAGGCAGCGAGGCCTCTTGGACCGCGTAGCTTGTGGCATGGAGACGTCGCTTGGGTTTCTTCTGAAAGAAATCTGCTCTGGGGGCACCAAATGTCTCTGAGAACTGAACCAAAGGGCAGTCAGGGGTGCACTTCACAGCCACCCCGTTGGTCTGCAGCAAACCGCTCATTTGGACACAACCCAAGCATCCCTCCCTTCTGTCTTCGGACAGTGTAGTCATTTGTCACTTTGCATAAATAATGGAATAGGGCATTTTGATGCAGATGAGTTTTGAGCATCTCTGTGGAACAACAACAAAACAAAAAAGTTAAAGTGACTCAGTAGGAAATGACAGGGAATCTGCCTCGAAATGACACTAGGAAGTTTCACATTATTAAATAGAATGGAAGTTACCAGAGTAAGATAACCCAGAAAGGGCCAACCCTAAAATTCCCTGCATGTCACACCTCAAAGCAATGCAAACGGTAATGCTCACAGCAGCTGAAATCTTCTCTGCGTTCCTGTCTTGATTTTTGTCTCATTTATCCCAACGGAGCAGCATGGGGCTGAGTCGTAGGAGTCCTTATTTCCACCAGCATTAGTAAGATCAAGATCTTGTTTTGCAAATGAAGGAAATCCAACATTTGGAGTTTTACAAAGAGCGGTCAGTTAGCTAGTGCTTTGTGACAGCTTTTATATATGCACCTAATGAATGGTGGAGAATGATTACAACGGGGGCATAGAAGTAAGCATGGGTGCTATAGCAATAAATAAGAGCTGATATAAATCAGAGGCATTTTATTGACTTCAGTTCTGCTGGCCTGATTTAAATCAAGTATGAATTTGGCCCTAGGGCCTTGCAGAAAAATCCCTGGGTCTGAATCCTGCTGTCTTGACTCAGACAAATTTTTCCTAAATTTCAGTGAGAGTCGTGGTTGAACAAGGATTTCAGGATTCTGCTATCACATAGCAAAAAAAAATAGCGCTCTTATCAGTAGTTCATTTAGATTTGAAATGTATCTAAATGTTTTATGGAAATCATCAGCTTTAAAATTGTTCCCATTGTGTTTTTAATGCTGAGGCATTTCCACTGTTCATATGTTCAAAAATGTAAGTCATATTCCCCAGTTAAAAAAAATCAGAAACATATGTAAAAAAAACCCAGACAAAATAAATTATCAATATTTTTTGTGTTATCTAAAATGTCGAAGTTGCATATTAAATAGAAACAAGCAAAATATCAATGGATTCATAGGCATGCTGCACTGTAGGTGGGGAAGTCAAGTAATATGAGGTTTCTTCATTTTTCTTTCTTCTTGCTTTTATTTTGATGTTTTCAACACAGACCCGTCAACTTTACAGGAGCGTCAGACTCTGAACAGAACCACATGTTAAAATAATTACTAATTATGGGAAAAGAAAAAAAGTACATGAAAAAGACATGAATTTTTTAAGAGACCCAGTTGTCTCCGGGTTTTGTACTTCCCGAGGAAAAGTAATTGCATTGCTTTTGAAATCACAAACCAAGGTGTGAGTATAATTCCATATTGCGGTAAGAGTGCTAACGCAGATCTACAAGTGATCTATTTTTATGAGCTTCTGTCTCGTTTCCAGGAGGCTTTCTATATCTCTGTGCAAGAGAAGGATGGCAGGTTAGGCTCCAAAGGAGCATAAAGCATAGCGTTGCCTGCCTGGCTCTGAACTAGCAATGTTCATAACCTGGTATCAAACACGGGAGCACGTTAAAGCTCCTCTTGCACCGTTCACCAGCGTGGCAACAGCCGCACGGGAACGGGCGACAGGAAGCACAGAACCTGCCCTCAGACCGGGGCCTTGCAGGGCTGCACCCCCCTTAATTACATTCAGCTGCAGAAGCACCAATCAACCCTAATGAGGAGAAAAGCTGGCGGGGCAGGAGGTATATAACCACCTCAGCTGCTGGCTTCTCCCCTCTGCTGCCTTGGGATTCATGCCTGTGCTCTGT
Source organism: Phoenicopterus ruber ruber (assembly GCA_009819775.1). NCBI lineage: Eukaryota > Metazoa > Chordata > Aves > Phoenicopteriformes > Phoenicopteridae > Phoenicopterus > Phoenicopterus ruber. The sequence goes on from CM020221.1 coordinate 9,263,946, forward strand.
TGCAAGAAAGCTTCTTCTCCCTAGGCTGAAGCAGAAAAGGTATTTGCCCTTTTGGCCTATGAAATATGTGGATGTAAATAAGCATTTAAGGGTGGTAGGGTTGGGTTGTTTTTGTCAGTTTTTCATACAGGTGGTGACTCAGACAAGAAAAATAATTCAGGTCAAATGGGAATGAAATTTTGGGGGTTTTTTTTGGTTGGGGGGGGGGGGGCGGGGAAGAAAATAGAAAACCACTACAAATAACTAGCAAATTTATTTTAATCCCAAAGTAAGTATTTTACTCTCTGTGGAGAGCAGGAGACTGTGTTCAGAAGTAAATTTGTATGAATTTCAAAACAAAATTCTTATTTCCATGTGAGAAAAGGAAAGACTCTGTTTCCAAGCTGTTGCCTTGAAATTTTTTTCTGTTCCTTGCTGCTTTGATCTGTTGAAATTCCTTGACCAGTTGTTATAGACTCACAAATTGATCCAGGCAAACGCATGTGAGCTTTTTCTGTGAACAAGTTAGTCTTCTGAAATATTTTCATATTTCTTCTTCAAAGCACATATAGAAAATACTAAATTTGATCTCTGACTGGATAAGTGGCTCTGAGGAGGTCTGAGTGTCCTCTGTTTCCACTGAAGCCACAAAATAATGTTCTGATAGCGTGTAGCATTCCCAGGGTTAGGGTGCCAACTCACGCTAAAGCCCCTGTAGGCGTTTGGGCCTGCTCCCAGCCCTGGGGCAGCAGCACGGCTCTGAAATGGCCGTCCTGCGCCGGAGTGCTCCGCTCGCGTGCGTGTGAGCAAGCTCACTGACTTTTGTGTACTGCAATACCTGTAGCCAGAGGTTTTTTGTAGTGCATAGCTTTGTAGTTTGGATTAGGGTTGAGCAGCTCAAGTAAAATGATGAAAATATTTAAGCTTAATTTCTTTAAGACACTGTGAGATGGAAGAAGTCATAACTCCAAGCAAGCAGAAGTTTTTAAACAAAACTTGACTAGAAATTTACATTAACATACAGGCAAATGCAATCCTGCCTGTATATCCACAAAAATCACATTTCTGAAAAGAAAACTCCTCGGTTTCATAGAGCATGTTATTAGTGTGCTTCGGCAAACATCAACAGCCTAGGCAGAGAAAAGCAAGGGCCACAAAATGGCTTCTTGGAGGAGCCAGCTGGGAAGGTGCATCCCTCAGTCAGAAACCGGGCCTTGTAGGAGCTGCTACTTGCTGTCCCCACCTGAGTCCTTCCTGGGAAAATCTGTGTATCATTTGCGATATGGCCCTGCAGATCTTGCTACAAAGAGAAAACTCCTATTTAATTTATTTTGCTTTGACTGTGTTAGATGACTGTGAAGAGTATCATGCAATTCCCCGCAGGCCTGAGCACCAGCACAGTCATTGCCATGTCACTCAGCTGTCGTGTTCTCAGATCAGCCCCTCTCCCTGAACACAGGTTATTGCTGTCATTGATACTCCCTGCCCTGGCTCGGCATGAGGGCTGGAGCCACCAGACTTGGCTTTGCTTTGCTGCTTAAGTTTTTCAGAAGAGTGCCTATGAGCCAAAGACCAGTATTAAGCCTGAAGCAACTCCCTTTAAAGCAGTGGTTGGTATACCCTGGTAAGAAACCTTGCCTCTACTGCTTGTTACTATGCCTTTACTTCACAAACATCATAGGTGTGCAAAATGCAAACTGCAGCGGAGATCAGGGTGCTGCAAATGAGTGTCAAAGCTGCCTGTGAGCATGAGAAGAAAAGGCAGCGATGCCAATGACGGGGGCAGCAGTTGGCTGTCAAGCCTTGGTCTTGGGCACATTACACAAACTGCACTTTGTGTCACATTCCTTGCGTGCACCTGCCAATTCTGTAAAGCACAAACTTTGCCGAGGGAGCGTTTCAGGTGGTTTCTTGCTGTTTTGTGAGGATTTGGGTTTTTTAGAAAAACAGGTTGGATTATATTTCTTTGCAAGGCTGTAAAAAATAAGAGATGATGGAGGATGGAAAGTAACTATTGAAGTCAGAAATAAAATGTATGTTAATTGTACATCTGCTTCAATTATGTTGGAATACTTTGGTATAAGATTGCCCTCAGGGTTCAAAAAGGAAGGTGCCCTTTATGTATAGGATAAAGCTATCCTTGGCTATTACCATTTACTTAGCCCTTAAGTAAAAAATGTTGAAGAAGAAATAAGCAGAAGTCAGTGACATTTAGCAGAGTGGAATGATTAATCCTGAATTATGAGGCTTAGGCATGGATATAAATGATCAATGTCTCAACTGAGTGAGGGGGGGAAAGCTAACCTAGTCTAAAATGCAAGTGAGAGGCACTAGGATATATAGTGAAGGAATATTTCAGCCAACTGGGGTAAAACAGTAGTGGTGACAAAGGTGAAAGCAGAACGGGATTCTGCAAAAATAACTGGTAAAACAAAGGGTTTACACTTAATAGCAATATTTGGAAAGAAATACCATGTGATGATAGCCTTCCCTGTTTCTTGCAACTTTGAATGAAATGCATTTAGTTCCTGCGCTGTCTGGGTGAAGGTGTTATGTTCTGCATACGATCTCAGCCCAAATTTGCAGACGAATTAGGTGCACGTTTCCAGGTATATGGATGATTGTCTGAGCTGTAGCAAACTTGAGGTTCTTCTGAGGCTGATACATGTGCTAGGTCTGGGATGCCCCAAGATGTCTGTCTCCTTGACATTTCAGTAACAAAGGAATCTTTGGATTACACATTGCTCCTGATTGATAGTCACATATCTCCATTACTAGGACGTGTAATATCCATCACTACTAAATATTCAGAAAAACTTATCTAAAGATGAAACTATGAGCTAGGAAGAAGCTTCTAATGTTGCTGTGGGTAGTCAGCTAGAATGCTGCTGGGATTTGAGTATCTTAAACCTTAGTACACAACTGTGCTTTGGTGTTCTTTGAACCACACTTTCCACATACCTCTAGGAAAAATATGCAATTATTTGTGGACAACATACTACAGCCTTGAAGAATAATCAAATGTTTTTAGCCACAGGAATAAGGCATGGCAGCTCAGCTTCAGTGCAGAGCACCCATGGGTGGATGTCCTAGGGTGCTACCACCTAACCCTTCCTTTCGGAGTGCAGCAGTACAACTGTCTAGACTGGGAGGTCATTTCCAGTCAAGAAGGTTGGCCTTCTGGGGAAAGGGGGAGGGCCCCCCCACCCATGTTCCAATCAATAGAATGAAAGTCCTGAAAAGGAAGAGGTCTTTCCTAGCAAAAAATTGGTTTACAAGTTAATTATTCAAAATGAGTCAATTTTTGTTATTACTAGAGTATGGCATGAGACCCTGTCAACAGTGATATGGTTCCCTCTAGGTGTCTGACAGCCAACATTTTGTCAGCTTAAATACTGGTTCTCTCTTAAGACCAGTCAAAATGATGGGAGGGCCTGGATACATCTGAAAGAATGCTCCTGAGAGGGACAAACCTGCCAACTGCCTAGGAAAAAAACACTTTGTGTGCAGCATTCTTGCTTTGCAAAAGAATGTGAATCTCAGCAGCTGGCAGGGACCATTTTATCCCTGGCAAGGTGCTCTTCATCCACAGCAATCTCTGCACAGAAGAAGTAGTAGCTGTTGTTGCTGTGCTCTCTGAAAAATATGTCCCTGCTCTGAGGGCAGAGCCCTCCTGACACCCTGCAGCACCCTGGGACAGAAAGGTGGGGTGATGCCATCAGGCACAGTAGGCTGGGGAGAAATGCATGACAGTCCCACACAAGATAGAAGGATGCCCTGAAGTGCAACAGAGTGGGAAGTACGTAATTGCAGGTGAGCACAGATGGCATCGAGATGCACTTTCTTCCAAAATGTGGAGGTCAGTGTGAGACACAAGATCAATGTCCCTTAGCTGGATGGATTAAATAGCTTAAAGACAGGGTCTAACATTAAAGTGATATATGGGGGAAAAAAAGCAAGGAAGAAGACGTCCTCCCCTTGGCGTACAGAAAATAGACTTAAGTTGCAGTCATGTTCAGAGCACGCGCTAAGCCCAAGGATCATGTCAGGTCTGGTGACAGCAGCCACCTCGCTATAGAAAGGTGATACAGTGACACCAGGTTGCCAGTGCTTTTGATTTGTATCACTGCCTTGATTCTTCTTGATAGATCAGGTCTACTCTTTTTAAGGGCCACAGTCTTATGTTAATGTGGAAACTTTTCTTCCCTGAAATGGGACGGTTGCCAGACAGGCATGGCATTTTACATTTAGAGGTGTAAAGGACTTCACAGCTCCTTTAGGACTCTGCCTTGGAAAGGCATCTCACTGCCACAGTTTCGTTAATTTACATGAGCATGAGATCACCCCATCTGAGCTTAGGCAAATTTGATTTGGAAACTAAGTTGTGTTGTATTGGTGTTAGCGTTATGAAGATCATTCAGATGGGTTTTAAATGATTTGCTATCTATCAACCTGGGACATAATTTACTGTACGAACCTTCCCATTCTTAAATCCATGCATTAATCTCTGTTATCTGGGAGACTTGAGTTCTGAGAGATGAAGAGTTAAAAAAAAGCTACATTAATCACTTAACATTTTTGACAGTTCCTAAAGTTACGAAACATCTAAAAAGTCTCCTCAGTTTCAGTTCCAAGCAGCCCTAGAAGACCTCAGACAATAACTTCCAATGGAAACACTGAAGTTTAGTAGTCTCTCTGACATTCAAAATTACACATAGAATATTTAAAATATTTTTACTTTAGGTTTATATATCAGCATGAGGAAGTAAATAAAGAATTACCATGAGAAATGTCTCTTTCAGAGAGCAGCCTGAGTCTCTCTCCTTTCAGCAAGCCACAGTTTCACTGAATGTTTAACAAGCTGCCCCCAGCTAATGTGTACCATTACTACACACGGGATGACATAAAGCAAAAAGCCATCCCCCCTGTGACTTACAACATTTACATATGCGGGCATTTCCCTTTCTTTTCAGCGTAGTTGGTTTGTTAATTTGCCAGTTGTTGATGGGAGAAGTTGTGTTATGTTTGTTTGTCTTGTTGGATTAATGCTCCTTGTTTTCTTTGAATTTCAGCTGAAGTGAGAAACTCAAAGCAAGGTAAGACTTAGAGAAAGTACTACATGTAAACTGTATTTAGTGATTAGTATTAAGAAAGATAATTGTGGAAATAACAAGGAGATACTGATGCTAATGTTTGAGCTTTTGTCCAACATGGCTCAAGAGACTAATTTTTCTGCTTAAATTGCTATCAGAAGAGATACAGTAATTATTTAATAGCGTTTAGAAATTAAGCTAAAGATATTTCATGGATTTGGTTGGTTTAGAGTTAATGCTATTTTAAGAAGATTATTGTTTTCTTAATTACATGTAATTTTAACTGCTGAGTAAGCTAGGACAACAAAATATCCTTTTACATCACAGCTCTTTTAAACCCCCTCCATTAAACTCCTACTGGTTTTATCTTCTGAAGAATAACCTCCTATGTTTCTGCTTTTGCACCAGCTGAAAGGCACAGATCAGTGTTACAAAGCACCATGGAAAATCCCATCAGTGTTCTCTGTAGACCTTGTTTTCTGCACAGCCTGATGACATGAGGAGAGGCAAGGAATAATCATATGTAGCAGCTTGTGGGAGTTTTCCCTGAGCTGGGCCAGGACAGGTTCTGGAAAGGTCACTTTCACAGCAAGGTGCTGGGCTGTTTCCAGATTTACTAGGTTAAATGCACGTTTGGGATGGGTGTTAGCCTCTGTATTATCTCTTGTGTCCAACTGACCCTCCTGCACTGCTGCTCTGTGCTCCTGGAGCCAAATAGGAGGCTGGGATGTCCCTTACCTGTTCTACTACATGCCCTTGCCACAGGTACCCCTGCCAAGGCCGTGCAGCTTCCTACAGTGCGGCATGAGGGGCCTTCAGCCCCTGCCTGTTGCTCACAACAGCCCGCCATCCACATCCCATCTGACTCTGCATGTAGTATATGAGTACCCTGACTTGTTATTCTCAGAGATTTTTCTCCCAGATGTGAGGATCCCAAATGCAAGATTTGACCCTTAGTACTATACCTTCACTGTTTTTACCTCTTTGGCTGTGGTGTTAAGTTACTAGTCTATTCCGGGGACCTGTGAGAAATGTATAAAGGTGCTTTTGGTAATTTAATTTATATTTTCACTGCCTGGCGAGCTGGTTGTAGTGAGAATGGATACAGAGAAGATTATTAGCGCAGAGAGTGCCTTCAGCTATCCCGGAGCTAAGTCAGAAGCTCTTCTATGTAGCCAGTGGGAGAGTTACATTTGAAAGTCATGAAGACAACCCTGAAAAGACTAGATTAGTTCTGATATGTTATTCCAGCCTTTACCCATTATACAAGCAGCAGATGGTTCATCATGTTATATTTTATTGACCTACAGGAAGTGATAGAAGAGGTGTTTTTGTCACTCCTACTTGCTACAAAACCTATAAAAGTTGCTTTTAGCTGTTAACTAGTGACTTGAAATTGGGTATCTGTCTTGTTTAATGAGGAGAGGAAAATAGTAAAAAAAAATCAATGAAAGCAGGGTTTGTAAGTATGTTATCTGAATCCCCTGGGCTTATTAGGTAGGATAGTCTTGCAGACAGCAAGAGCCATATGGAAATCCTTGAGGTAATTTCATGCAGTGTTGTTCCATACTTGTAATTCTTTGGCTGCGCAGATGATTTCCTATCTGACCAGACTAAGTAAGGCGGGTGAGTCACCCATTAAGAGGATTAAATGCCTCTGGCTAGAAGAAAGCAGAGACCAAGCTTTCATGTGTGGCATGGAGTTGAGCTAGTATGATAAACACAAAAAAACAATCTAATTTTCACTTCTGACATGCTTAGATAACAGAAGAATTTGGAGCTTCTCTATTTTAAATGAGAAACCTAAATGGCTTACAAAGGACCATTCAGGGGTAAATCAAGTTTAGAATATAAACTAGATGCCTAAAAGCAACCTTTAACTTTTCTGTGAGTTGTTCTCCTAAAACAAATGTAGTCTGGAGTTGTCAGTCTCTTGAATGTTTTATAGCCTTAGAAAGTTATGTCAATAATGTGAACTTTTACAAAATTGTAACCTTCAGGCATAGGAACTCCACTTTTTTAACCTTGTACAGAGAGGTGGTTCTGTCCAAGCCAAATTCGGACAAATGGAGACTGGGAAATGTGGTTGCAATTCCTGTAAGTGTAGACAAAACCCATCAGATGTGCAAGTGGCTTAGTTCAGTAAAATCTACAGATCAGTCATAAAGCTGGAAGGAATTTATGGGCATAAAGTATTAATTTCAATCAGCAGGGCACAGGTGGCATTTACACGTGAAGGACTGAGGCAGCAGCAATGTGGGTAAACAGATAGAAAAGCAGAGTCTAACAACTGGTAACAATCCTGTTTCATATCCAGCTTTGATCTGTTTGGCCACCCTGAACCTTCAGTGGAAAGTTGCATATACTTAATTTAAATAGCTTCTAAATGATGAAGGCATATGGGGTGGCTCTACTCTGCAAATTGCTTGACAGCTTATATCCCCAAAGGAAACTTTCAAAAGCAAAGAGCTCTGAGGTATTTAGTTTCCCTGGATGGGTTTTGAGAGCCTAACTTGTATCAAATGCCCATCCAACTTTACTATTCCTCCGTGCGCACCTTGAATGGATCGCCACTCTGTGCTTCATGCTTCCAATCTTAGAGTTTGCAGGAGAGTCTCTTGCTGATGATGACTTGTGTTTTCTTACTGTATTAAAGCAAGGTGCTACCGTTCCACACAAAAACAAAAGCATGCTTCCACAACCCAGAAAAGACAGTTAATTTCAGATGGCTTCTTGAATAATAGTTGGTACTTAGGGCAAATGCTTTAAGAGCAGGCAAACAAAGTTCAAGGCCAAGGCACCGGTGGGCCTCTCCGAGGCCTCATGCCTCAGTCTATCATTTCTACTGTAAAGAGGCACAGTGGTTGCTTGATGAAATAACACTCAGCAAGTTTTGATTGGCACTCAGCATATCTTTCAACTGGGAAATTTCCTGTCAACTGTATAACAGCTTTCACTGACAGAGCAGAGAAGGCCAGCACAGCCAAAGACAGGAGAAAGAAGCAAAAAATAATTGACTTAGGGTAATGCCCATGTCTTGTGGAAGCCTGCTGTAGTAGAGTGGGGCAACTCTTCTTAAGCATTATTTCTACTTAAGTGTATTTTGAGTTGTTGAAGAAATGAAGACTAACAGCAATAAATCAGGGACTGAATGAAACATGCACTTGAGCCAATTTTCCCACACATCCCAGTAGCTTTACTAAAACAGTTTGGTGTTGGCACCTACCTCTACTTTCATCCAACAAAGCTTTGTCTTCTAAATGCAAAATCATCCTTTTTTTTTTCAAACTGAATTAACTCACCCAACTTGATGATTTTTCTCTAGCGCATCAAGTTGGTCTAGCACAAAAGCAGTTTATTGTACATCCTCAAAGCTTGGTGCCAACTTGGGTTGGGAACAGAACGAACCCCTCCTCTACTGTTGTAGTACCTTTGTGCTGCCCTTTGACTTCTCTCTTGATGGGTTCAGCAATAGGATCAAGGGTTTGTATTCCTAAATGTCAGTAATAAAAACAGGGAATGCCATACCCTTATTAGCTGTTCTTGACCTTCCCCACCACTGGCGCTCTGACAGCGTGATGCTGCTATTCAGCGTGGTAGATTTATCTCTGAAGCCTGTGGTGTCTCTTAAAAGAGCCACATCCAGGGAGATTTGTCTTTTCTCCTCTAAGCAGAGAAACATTCTTTCATTCTAACAGGATCAGAGTTTATGGTGCTCTCATCTATTCCAGCAAGTGCTAAATCTGCTGATGGAGGGTGATGCCAGGTCTGTTTTCCCTCTAACCATTCTCCATAATGAAAGCAAAAGAAAATAATTGATCTGCTGCTCTTACAGGCTCAGCCTGTCCTCTCTTCAGACTTAACAGTAGACACTGAAAAAAAATCTGAAAACGGGGGTTTACTGCCATAATTTTTTACTGTCCATTTTTGTTCATCTCTCCTAAACCATGGCACAAATAAAGCCCTAGGTCATGTTTCAGAGGTGATATAAAGCAATGGTAAACTGTAGATTTGGTCCAAATGACTGAACAAACTGGTAGAAATTTGGTGATTGGAGACCAGATCAGTTTCTTGGAGAAGGTGGCAGGATTACCTGTGTAGGAAATCCAGCCTGCTTGGGCCATGTCTCTTCTCACTACACTGCAGCCACATCCCTGTGTCCTCAAAATAGATACCCTTGCACCTAACCCCTGTGTCCCATCTTCCTTGGCTGTAGGAGTGGGGGTGATTGCCCAGTGCATTGGGGTCTGAGCACTAATGTGTTGTGAGTAACTCGGAGACTAACTGGAGCCAATATAAGAATGAAGAGGTTCCAGCTCAGGAATTGTCTGCAAACATATTAGCTCTGTAACGTGCTTGGACTTGAAATGCAATAGTGGGGAGAGAAATAACTCTAATTTACTCACTGAAGGTCAGAAAGGGGGAGCAAAGCATGAAAAATAGCAGAGTCGTGGCTATAGGGGGTAGTTTATCTTATATTCTTAGAGAAAAGCCCTGCAGAGCTGTGGGTATGTTGAGTTCAAACGAGTAATTTTGTTTTTTAACTGTGAGCTTAAGTGCAAAGCCATGAGAAGTCTCCCTGCATTTGTGAGCAGTGGCTTGGGGCCCGAGAGCTCGGGGCCTGGCTGGCTGGTGCCAGGCTCTCTCCAAGCTGTTGTTCTTCATCTGCCCTCCTCAGCAGGCAGGTCTCAGCCACCTTATTCACTGAATGACAGCTCGGGACAAATCATGGTAATTTACTATGCGAGCTTTGCTTTGAGCAACTTGTGCACACCATGAAACATACCTGCATTGCCCAAGTATTTTTCCTAACTTGTAAGTGTGTAGTCATATTGAGAGTATATTTTGTATTTGAGAACTGATTATGCACACGAATTGTTTGGCAAATGTTTTCTGAATAATGAACAAACAGTTGAGAAACCCAGTGTTCACTGACAATACGCAAACAGAGCAAAGGTAGAATTCGTCAGCTACATTATTCATTACAAATTGTTCAACCGTCTCTAATATACTTTCTGTCCTTCTCCTGAGAAAAGATCAGGGAATACGTTCTTTGGTATATTTCTATTTGATTTCTTCTCTCACCGAATGGCTTTTACATTTGAAAATATAATCTGCTGCAGATAAACTGTGAAAATGGCCTATTCCCTTCTGTCAACCTACCATTAATTTTCTCTGTCCTTATGATATCCCACTTTTTTTTCCCCTCCAAAGAGTAGAATAGTATTTCCAAATTCCCAAGCTACAACTCATTACCCTAGGAGCATCTCGCAGCCAGAGCTCTGCAAGGGGAGGCATCGAGGGGGATTCGCACTGCTGTTGGAGCAGAACAGACAGAAAAGCTGTTGTGCTGTTATTTTAAACAGCTGGGACTTCTCTTTGATAAAGTTAATAGACTTGTGCAAGACCGACTGCAATGAAAAAAGGGTTTCATCACCCTTCTGCTACTGCTAGAAAATGTTCTTCGTTTCTCTTTTGAATTCATGGGTTTAAATCGTTCCTCCCAGAGCAGTGAGGGCTGGGGAAATGGAGAATAGGGTACCCCGAAGGGTGTCAAAAATAGGATTTGCTCACCTCTTGGTGCTGCAGGATCAATGGCAACGAGCTGTATCTCCAGCCAGCTGTCGGCAGAGCCCTCAGCCTGTGCATGACACAGGCAAGAGCTCAGATCATCCAGTATCATCTGTTCTCTCGTACCCACTTTGCTGGTAGCTCTGTGCACAACAGCAAAAGCTAAACCTCAAAATAAGCTGCTTTCACGAACCTGACTGTATGGGTACTTTGTTCTGTGCTTTTTCCCTCTGGGCATCCTCAGGGACTCTTTTTCCTCCACTGTTGCTTAAACCGATACCTGTGGGGTATTTAGCGTTGCTTGTGGCGCAGCCGCTTCCCTGCCTTTGTGGGAAGGCCAGCGCGGGCGGGCTCTGCCTTGCCCGAGCCGTGACTGCTGTACGTTCACCTTGTACCTGCCTCGGGGCTGCCAGGCCCTGTCTGCCAAACCTGTTTTCACAGCCCCTGACTGCAAGCCAATGGGCCTGTGGGACTAATATTTGGGTTATTCGCCAGGTGGCACTTGAAGCAGTGTGCATGGCAGTCCTGCGTATGAATTTACAGACTGGCAGAGCTGTGCTCATCACCTGCCCTTCCTTTGAAGAGAAGACAAGCCAGCCACCTTCACCTCGGCAGCTGGAAATAACAGACCCACCCCAAGCTTGTTCAAGAAGCAATAACCCTTCTCTTCCCCTCTCACCTTCCCCCTCAGATGCTTGAGGCTGTTACCATTTTTGAGGTATTTGAATTAAACAATTCTTGTGTTTATTCTTTGTGTTTTCTCCCATTTTTTTGGTGGCTTTCTCCACATGATATTTGAAATAAATTATATCTTGAGGTGCTTCAATATTAATGTTTTTCTCCCGGCAAACCCTGGGAAGGCATAGGCACAAACACACATTCTCTATTTTGACATTGTGTGCAGTAAGTGACATCAATTTTTCTTCCTCATTGGTTATTTTTATCCACTTACCTTTTTCCTCCTCTGTTGCTACTCTGCAGCTTTTCTAACCCTTCTCCATTTCTGTAGCAAAAATGAAACTCGGACAAAGAAAGTTTTTCAGCTTTTGGAAAGTTACCATGTTTCAGTTCTCCTTTTCAAAAGTGAGACTGACAAAGGTAAAAAAAGACAGACAGAAAAAAGCATCAATGATTCTATTACATTCAGCAAAATCTTTAAGGTTCAGGTTTTTAAACTGTCTGCTCTGGAATTTTCGAGGTGGGGGGGGAGGATGTATATAAAAAAAACTACTGGAAACATGAGTATTTGCTGCTGTGAAAGACTGATAATTCAGTCTTCCCCAGCACCAGCATTTGGATGATTAGCAAGGAAATGGTTTCAATAATTCTGTGGATAACGCAAAGGTGATCAGGCAGAATTTGGCTTATTGCTGTACTGCTTCTGGAAATTTTTACACTCTATTATTCATATTCAATAGATGACATGAATGTAGTTTGAGATCAAAGGTTGCTAAGTATCAGAAACAACCTGGAGACTGGGATTCTCGTTCTCCCGAGCTGGCTCTTTAGCGAGCGCAGACGGCACTTTCTCTTGGCTTGCTGGATAAGAGGCATTTTATTGTTTGCAGAGTCATGCGGTAGCTGAAGGCCTGAGCCAAACGTGTCTGCAGCTCTCCTTCCCGGACGGAGCATTTTAGCTCTCCCAGGAACACTATCTATGACAAGGAAGGGTCATGTTCATGGTGAAACTGGTGATGCTTGGCTTTGTAGGAAATGGTAAGGTTGCTAAGGAATGGTTGGCTTCTCCAAAGGCAGGGCAGGACTGTGGTATGCAGTGAAGCTCATAACACCCTAGTTTTTTTTCAACCTACCAACCCAGTGTACAGGTTCAGACATCTGGTCAGTCTACTTCATGCTATAGACCTAACTAGGTGACACAAAGTTTTATTTTCTTGTTGTAGGGCTTGGGAAATTCATGACCAGTTATTGATGCTTGGTTATATTTGGATGTAAACATTATATCAAATGTAGTTTACTGTCATTTGTTCCAATAAAAAGCTAAACATTTATAATCTAAATGTGAACTTCTCCATGAATAGAAAGGGACCACAAAGAATAGCTAGCGAGTTAGTAGTTTTACTGAACATGAAATACTATGGAAAAAAATATGATAAATGCATACAGAAGGAGAAATGGAGGAAAATACATTTATTTTGAAACAAAAACTGCAAGGGAGGCGGCAATTGTACTCTAGACTTCCATTCTGTCAGAACGTAATATAATAAGCTGTCTTGATTCTTGAGGAAAGTCTTTCAATGTAATTTTCTGCAGCTTTTAAAACAATAAAAACTAAGACTGAAACATGGATTGCTCCTCTAAGGAGTGTCTGCCACTTCATGCTTTCTCAAAACCCTTGTCAGTAGAACATCTTGGCCATTGTGCTAGGAAAAGTGTATTTGCCCTTAAGAAGATCTTCAGAAGAACAAAGCAAGGCAATAATAAGATACTTGAGACAACAGCTAGCTTTTTGGGAACATATAGCGTTATAGCATGCTACTTCTGAACGCCTGCGTGGCTTTCCTATGCAGCCCAGTAAGGCTGGCTTGTGCCCGTCTTCCCCAGAGAGCTAGTCGTGAACTTTCACAGGGCAGCACTATTTGTAGCAATCTCGGTATTATCAGTATCAACCTCTTCCTCTTAGGGATTTTGCTACCGTATCTTTCAGATCGCACAAGGATGACACGGTAGGATTATGCAAAAAGCTGGTGGGAGTTTTCTGTGAAAATGCATTTGACCAATTTTGAAGAAATCATTTACAGATATGCTTCCAGGCAGTCTTTATGGCTGCTGGAAAGGGGAATAGGGCACAGGATCAAGAGAGGAGAGATGTTCATTGCTCAAACTCAGCAAATGCAAAAGGAATGTTTATCTAAATGCAACTTCATGAAAAACTTTAAAAGCAAGCCTACAAAAGGCTTTCTATGTTAAAGCTATGTCCTTCAGTGTGCTTATACAGGCTTAATGGTGCTGCAGGCTAATGCACTACCCATTCACCTCCATGCTAGTTGAGATCATGTGTAATTGCAGAGGAACAGGTCTCCCTTGATCCGAGAGAGAACTACTGAAGAAGCACAACTAATGAAACTACTTTCTTCTGGGCTTGTGTTGCTTGAGTCAATTCATTTTTAAACTGAGTTATAGATGGAGTTTCTTGCTGATTCCACGTATACCAAAAAGATTTCTCTGCCTCTTTTCCCTAAAGCCTTTCCCCTTCTTTCCAGACTGAATATTTGGCAGCATTCAGCTGCAGAAGATATAGATAGCTGCATTGATCATCATCAGAGTTTTGTAAACTGCCACCTTTCTTTCTCTAATGCCCTATTTCTATAACATTCCCAGGAAATCACTGATCTTTGAGAGCCAGGAAATATGGGCATGTTCAATCACTAAGGTCAGTCTAAGACAAAAGTATTGATGTAGCATCGTTCTGTGGTTCCTATACGATCCAAACCCCTTGGGTTTTTTTTCCTATTCCTGCATGTATAGCAAGGAAGGGGGTTCAGTAGTCGTATAAGGATTTGCAATTGGGTGTATCCTTGAGTGTCCTGTGTAGCAGGTGACCTGTGTCTCAGAAATAATCTCTGGGAACCTGTGCAAAGCCCCTATCTGCACCTCTATGGCCTACAGCCAGGTCAGCACTTTGCAAAAGCTACCTTAAATTGGCTGTTTCTCAACTCTGAAATATTGCTTGAAATCATTAATAACTTGAAATAATAGAATGCTTCAAGAGCTGCTTTCTAGAAGCTTTTATGACACTTGGAAATATATCTCTGTATATTTAACCCCCATGCGAGGGCACAAAGCATTCTTGATTTAGGGGGGTTTCCATGCAGCAGTATTAATTTTGGAGGGTGAAAGTTCTTGCCAGACACTGCACCCAAGCTGTGGGTAAAGAATTATGTATCCTATCCCATTGCATTTCAGGGTGGGCTTTGGTCCTTTTCTTAGCACACGGTCATAGTTGTGCTGCTCCGATGTCAGCTAGGAGACCGTGCTGAGATTAAAGAAATCTGAGCTGTTTGACCATGCAGATCATAATAAACACTTCAAATGCTTTTATTCTACATTAGAACAGTAGATTAGAATAATTTATTTTTTTAACGGTAGTTTATTACAAAAGTCTTGGGTTTTACCACAGGTAAAATTATTTGGAGGATGCACCGAAGATTTTAAAGCAGAGCAAATATCAAAGCAAAAGGGATTTCCAGCTAACAGAGTTAGTGATACATTTGAGGAAGATTCTTTTGTTTTACAGCAGTTGTTCACCTTCTCAGTTTTATGTTGCAAGTCTTGCATGTTTTAGTTAGTGGTGCATTGAAAGATGAACATATGTGGGTTTTCACACCGTAATCTCATTTGGATACACTCGAGCAAATAATCTAATTTTAGGTTGACTTTTCCTTCCCCTGTCTGTCTTAAAGTATTTTTCAAAATCCTCTAAAGGCCACCGCTGGCAACATCATCTCAGATAAACTTCTAGATTTTGCTGGTTAACCACATTGCTCTAAACAAGAATAGGAATGGATTTTAACCAAGGCATTTATTCCTAAATTGTTAATTAAATCAGTCCTTGCTTAATTTTCTTTTTCTTATTTTTTCCTTGCCTCAACTTTCCTTTTAACATTCTAATGAAGGGCTGCAAATCTGGTGCCCATAAGAGGAGCTTTTATCACTGTTTTGTCTACAAAATTCTCCTGGCACTTAACTATGAATTTTTCATTTCTTTCAATATTTTCACTTTTTTTCACTATTTTTCATTATTTGCTATTACACTAAACCATCTTCTTCCCATGATAGTATTTGTCCACCTAAATATTTCCATTATTTCCAGCAGTACTACTCATGATTAATTCATTTCTGCAAGACAGCAAATCTTTCACAGTAAGTTCAAGTATTGTATGTTGGCAAAACGTTAGGTGCTTTTGCTCCCACAAAAGCTGATGAGCAGAACAAGCATGTTTGTCCCGACTGATGATGACATCAGTATCCTGGAGACTTTTTTTTTCTCCTTTTAAGATAGAGGAGGACTTGGAAATTTTTATCTCTCTGGGTAGAAAAGTATCAGCCACACTTCCCATAACTTCAACAAGTACATGCAACACAGGGAATGTCCATCAAGGCCTTTTCCTCCTCCTATAAAACCAATTTTTTCCTCCTTCATCCAACTGCAGAGCCATGAGACTGAGGTCGTGCCACGTCAGAGGCAAAGGTTTCAGTCACTGCTGACTGCATCTGGCAGGACACAGCTACGCTTTCCTTCCCCCTGTAAGGATCTGCTCCCTTCGCCTGCCCTGGGAGTGCCGTGCTGGGAGCACCTCGTTTCCCGGCCCTGTGACTGTTGCTTCCTCACGTGCAGCACATGGGAAAGAGACGTTTCCGTATATCATCCCTTTGCCGTCCATCCATGATGTACTCTTTGGATGGTATACCTTGTGTTATGCCTGGTGACAAACATGTTTCTCTTTGTTAACAACAGAGAAACAAATCAGCCCAAAACACAATTTCAAAAGGCGCTTTTCCAGATCGGGTTGGAAGAGGTGAGAAGAGCTCATTCACACTATTTCCAGTGACGTGTTAATGAAATAGTATGAACAGACAACTGCTGCAATAAAAACTCAAGCACGTCAAAGTTATGTCCCTTATAAATCATGCTTTGCAGGGAGGTAATGCTTTTAGGTTGCTTTGGCGTTTAAGACCTGGGTGTACGCACTACCTATACCTGGTGTTTGGTTTTGGCTTTGTCCCTACACAGTCTGACCTTTGGGACCCATTTCTGATGTAGTTACAGAAGTTAACCAAATTCAAGTCTGCTGTTCCGTTCAGTCCCTGATCTCCCTCCGACACTTTGCATCCCTGTTACGCTCAGAGGCCCCTCAGCCTGGCTCCTGCGAGGCCAAGCACTGGCAGGAGTCACGAGGGCAGCATTGCAACCGCAAGGAGAGTCAGAGCGAGAGTGCTGGACGTTTTCGTCCCTGTCGTGTTGGCTGTTGTCCCTTCTTTTTCTGGGAAGCTACTTATCGTGTCTTGCCTTCAAGGACAGTATTTCATTTTGATTTGTGCGGAACAGTAAGGAAATGGAGATCGAAGTGATCAGCTGCTGAATTGTGTGTCCTTTACCTTTTATTAGAGGTGTTAGTTCACATCTTCATGAAGGATGTATTACGTGATCACAGAAATAGAATAGATTTACCTCTTTTTAAATGCCTTTTATCAATTTCCTTTTGCCATAAAGTATGAATTATTGACAAACCCCAGGCCTTCTGTCACACCTACCTCTCTGGTTTAATAGCCCTCTCCTCCATGCCCTTGTTGCTATGGTGCTCCATTTCACGGCTACAATGCATTATATATTGTAATAAGTGACATATGCTCAAGGCAGCCTGAAAAGTTGGCGCACTGGCAATTAATAACTTTGAATTCTTGACTTAAGTGAAGATTTTGAGGGCATAAGGCAATGAAGGTGTTGACAGGAATGGCAAAGGTGCTCATGAGATAGTTCCCATAATATCTACCATTTGAAAATGCGTCATGGGACAAGGGATTTTCCTAGAAGAAGCAAGTAAAATATTGAATGTGTGCAGCAGAGAGACAGATTTCTCAGATGTAGGTTATCATATTTTATTGACATTTTTAGTTGAAAATAAATAAACAAACCTATGTCTTATGCCGGTTTCCTTCTGGCTCATAAGCATAAAATTGGCAGAAAATGTGATGATGTCTTAAATGTGTGAGATCTCAGACATTTTTGTGCAGCAACTTGAAATGAAAAGTCTGGAATTTTTCAGACAGAAAAGAAAAAACCAGGAAACTTTGCATTACCTCTTTCCTTACAATAACAACTTCTAGTCTGTAACTTTATTGTGCATAGAACTGCCAGGATTACTAAAAAAAAAAAACAAACCCAATACCAAAACCAAAATTTCTGTCTTGGGAATTGAACCGTCGGTGTCTTTCTATGTAAGTTAATGAGGTGGTGCTACCGCTTGTTTAAGAAGCTAATGGACAAATGTCCATCTAAAAAACATTTGCAATTGCAGGTATATGAACACGTACATTCATTGTAATACAAATCAAAAATTTAGTACATTTATTCACTGAATATAAATGTTGATAATAACAACACATACATTATTAACGTACAATAAATTGAAATAATATAAATATATAAAGTAGCATTTGACAGGAGCTGCTAGAAAGTGTTGAGAGAAATGGGTCCAGGTGTAACTGCATTCTTGCTACATTAAAACACAGTTGTCAGGGGTCCTTTTAGAAGAGCCTTACTGCTAACGTCATGCTGAAGCAAAATACGTTTAGGTTGGCCAAAACCTTGCTGGTTTGTTTTTGGTTTTTTTTTTTTTTTTAACCTCAAAATGTGCAGTATAAAAGTGAGAAATAAGCATGGTCTTAATGTAAAGAGACTGTTCTCACAAATCAATGAAGCTGAGCAGGCCCCCAGCTGCCCTGATGCTCTGTAATGAACCACTCACCCTGTTTTCAGCGTGCACAGAAACACTGGGAACGAAACGGTCTGAGCAGGCCAAATCTGTTATGAACATTTTAGAGAACATGTTGAGTGTCCAGGGAAGTCTTGGTGGACCTTGAATCTTATGGCAGCGATAAGTCCCCTGCAAGGCATAACGCGCTTGGGAAATCCTCCAAAAGGAGGGTTTATGTCTATTTTTTTCACTTTTGCTGAATCCTGCCACCACTGTTTTTTGAGGTTTAAATGCCCAGACTTTTTTTGGCCGCCTGGTGCTTGCGCTGAGCTGACCCCCGGCCCCGCCAGCCCCAGCCCCGCTGCCAGCCGGGGTGCCGCGGTGATGGGCCCCTCTCCCTGGCGGGGAGGCCAGGCAGCTGGTGGGCACCACCACCCGCCAGAGCTTAAAATGCTGCCGCTTCCCACCGTCCTGGCCGTGAGCTCTCTCCTGCCGCCAGCATACGAATGAAGCAGGCATTGGTGTCTCCTTTGCTTTTTCCCTCATGTCAGCTCGTGATGTTTATCTAGCGAGCAGTAGCAACCTTAAAAATAACTCTTGGGAAGAAGTCTAACACCAACTTCGTTCTATCTTTAACCTCAGGCAGACTGTTGTCAGCAAGAGACTTTTAATGATTTTTTCCCCCCATACCAGCTTTTTTCTACTAGATAGCACTGTACTGAGACCCAGAGACACAGACTGTATTCCCAGCTCTGATGTTTTGGGTACCTCTCCTTATCCCTTTCCAACCCTTCCACCATGCACCTGGCATGTCATACACCACCTCTTTTGGGCAGCGATTGCTCTTTGCTGCACGCTTTTACACCACCTACCAAGTCTCAACTGGGGTCTCTGGTTACATGCAAAAGGTAAATAACAAAACTAAAGGGAAATTGCTAATAAGACCAATCTCAATATTTCTTTTTCAAAACATCCTGCTAAAAAGTCTTAAAAAAAGGTAAAAGAGGAAGATAGCCAAAAGCACAGGCTTTATTTTAGCAAGAGTTAAAGCGATGTGTGTGCATGTACTGTGACTGCCAGGCAGAATTTAACTCCGTGGAAACTTCTGATACTTTAAAATGTGTTTTCGATCCAAATTGGACAAAAGACTACGTTTTGAGAACCTAATACTAAAATGCTCCCCTCATGTATTTGGAACTCCTGCCATTTTGGTCATGTCAGATCATTTTCCAGAGTGTAAAAGATATTTCCTTGCAGGGAAACAAAACAGATATCTTTCTGGAATAGAGTCAAAACATTATGATATAAACATCAAATAACATCCATTATTAAGTAGGCTATTTAAATAGCAATTACCACTAAGTTCTTTGAATCATGAAGTCATCAAATAATTTAGGTTAGAAGGGACCACTGGGAGGGTTATCTAGTCCAACCTACTGCTCAAAGCAGGGCTAGCTTCTGGCCTGGTTTCGGCTGGGATGGAGCTAATTTTCCTCCCAGTAGCTACCATGTTTTGGGTTTAGTATGGGATTTGGTCTGTGAAGAATGTTGATGATACACTGATGTTATTAGTTGTTGCTAAGAGAACAAAAACGTCTTCCAGCTTCCCAGGTTTTGCCAATGTGCAGGTGCAAAAAGCTGGGAGGGGTATGGCCAGTACAGTTGATCCAGCCTGGCCAAAGAAAGTATTCCATACCATAGACCAAAGACAGTAGACCATACCATTCCATGCCCAGTATATAAGTGGGGGTTGGTCGATTGACCAGGTTCGTTCGCATTTTTTGTTCATTAGTTTCACTGTTCGTTCCCTCACTGGCTCTTGGAAACTTGGGTTCCGAGATCACTCGCAGTTTTGCTCCATGATCGCTGCTCAGAATAGGCTGTATTGGTCATTGAGTTGTCAGGCGGTGAGAAATTGTGCATTGTTTGTTTTGTATATTCTATTATCAGCATATTTTTTTATTATTATTATCATTATTAATATGTAACAGTACTATTATTATCTTTTCCTTTGCTGTCCTATTAAACTGTCTTTATCTCAACCCACGAGTTTCCCTTTCTTTCCGACTCTCCTCCCCATCCCACTGGGGAGGGAGGAGGGGGGAGTGAGCAAGCAGCTGCATGGTACTTAGCTGCCAGCTGGGGTTAAACCATGACAGCTTCAAAGAGCAATCAGCTCACTGAGGGGCTCATCCAGCCGAGCACTGAACTCCTCCAATGATGGAGACTCCACAGCCTCTTTGGACAACCATTGCAGTGCTTAACCTTCTCATGGTGTTTTGTTTGGGGTTTTTTTCCCTCACCTTATACCCAACTCTAATTTCTTTTGCTGTGATTTATGAACATTTCTTCATTCTTTCACTGCCAACTTCTGAGAATGGTCTGACTCCATCTTCTCTGGACCCCCCTCGAGGTGGTTGAAGACTGCAGCAGGTCGCCCTTTCTCCTTCTCGTCTCGAGGCTGAGCAAGCCTAGCTCGCTCAGCTCCTCCTGTAAGTTGTGTGCTCCAGCCTCCTCATGGGGGTATCAATACTTCTCCCCTAGTGGGGGACAGTGTTTGGGACACTGCGCAGGCGATGTGGCCTTGCAGGTGCCCAGGGAGGGAAATAGTCAATTCCCAACCTGCTGGCTACTCTCTTGCTGAAGCTGCCCAGGATGAGGGTGCAGGGCTTGCATTTGCCTTTTGCTGAGCTCCCTGAGGCTCCCCTGGGTCCATCCTTGCAGCCTGCCACGTTCCCTGAAGAGTAGCCCTGCCCTCCAGTAGCTCCTCTGCGCACTGCGATGCGGTGTCACCACAAATTTGCTGAGGGTGCATTTTTTCCAGTTATTAGTATTGACTCCTAAGGATGCCACTCATAACTGGCCACCGGTTTGAAACACTGCCCACTCGAACCCAGCAGTCCAGTTCAGATTTTTACCCATGCCTAAAGAGAATTAATCATTATTGTGACTATAATATAATCACTATATTTTATATTTTAATATAATTAAAAGTGAAGGCAAACAGAATCAGAATGGGAACACTGGCTTGTTTTCCAGAATTGAAATGGTGTTTCATCATACTTTAAAACTAGTATAAGTGATTTTGATATATTTATCTTTCATTTCTCTGCTTTTCATTTAAAATTAAGAGACTGCTAGAATCAACTTCTAAATTACCGCATTTTTAAGTAAAATTGAGTAGACACTGTCTCGGCGTGTTCTGAAAGTAATATTAAGACATAAGAATGATCCTTTGGATTTTTAAAGGAGAGTTTCAGGATATTTTTTTTTTTTTGTTAATGCAAAAAGCCAGATATGGTTGCCAGCCTGGATCTGAAATTATGAACACCGAGGGATAATAACACACTGTTGCTCAGTTTCCTGCTTTTATTGGCTTGCTTGAGTGTTATGGCTGCTATGGAGTATCAGTTCTGCTGAGAATGTGTTTGACAGCAGCCAGACAGGTTCCCTCTGCAGAACCGGCACGAGGCCGGCATCTGAGCTGCTACTGCTTGAAATTTGACACGGTGTTTCTCCAAAGCTGGTCCAAAGGTTGTAATGTCCAAGATTTATCTTGGTAATTTTGGTCTTGGCCCATTGGAAATGTTTTTTAGCCTTCAGACATGCTGCTGGTCAAAGCTTTCCAATGGGATGGGAGCCATAGACTTTCTCAGTCGTCGTAGCCGAGTTATTTTGCTACTCAGCTATGCAGAAGCAGCAGGCCTTTAGGCTAATTAATAAATCATCAACGCATTTGTGGTGTGAAAAATGAAATATTTATGCTTGCCAGAGTAATATTTCTGTCTTGCAGCCCCATGCTCTGTTGATGCCTGATGGAGGATGAAGTAAATACCAGCTGGTGTAGAATGAGCAGAATATAATTACTTTCTACAAAGTTAACTGAATATTAAAAATAGAAGTCAAAGAAGCTGGCAAAAAGGGAAAAACATATATATACATGCCTGAAAGGCAGAGCGCAGCCAATACATGAAGGGAACTCTTGCCTAACTAGTGCCGTGGGGATAGAGAACCTGCAGGACACATATTGTGTACAAATGTGTCACACAGAGGTCTTTTTACAGAGCAGTTAGTGACCAGCTGGAGAAGTTAAAAGGCCTGAAGGGAAGCCAAGGATGCTCTAATGTTCCGGTTGGTCATCATTAGGGGACCAGCGAAGGACTTAAAGCATCAGATGTTGTTGCTTTTCAAAAATGTGTCCACTATTAAAAGAAAGAAAATATTACTTCCAGGTTTTAAGGCAACCAGGAGCTAGTTTTGTTCTTTGTGTTCTGACACAATAGTAGATTTAACGGAGCTGTGCTAGGTGTGATTTTTGCAATCACTGCCCCAGTCCTTCTCCATGGAGTGAATGTGTGAGCACCAGGCCAATCAAACCACTTGAAGAAAAACATTCTCATGTAACAGAAAGGGGATTTAACCCCTTATTTGAAGTGGGGACTCTTTACAATAATCAGCTAAAAGCAGTCCACACAAAGGGCTGATTTTACATGCTGGCAGTTACAATCAGAGGGATTGAAAGGGCAAGCCATCAAAAAAGCTACCCAGACAGGTGGAGGGGTGGCATTGTGCCGGTCAGACATCAGCCTCCCCCCCATCTCCCAGTTCTAATTTCAGATGGGTTTTTTTTCCTGGACAATTTAGTCTGACTCTTTCCCTTTGTTTTGTGTGCACAGTCTGAGGTTCTGATAAAAGCCAAATGTCCAAAATCCAGGAAGAACATTCAATTCCTGTGAATTTTTTCATTTGCTTTCATAGCCATGAGAGATTACGTTGTTCGGGTGTTCAAGTACAGTTGAGCAAATGAGCTTCTGAGTCTGTGTCTGAGCCAAACCTCAATGCCAAACCCTTCAGACTGGTAATCCCGCCTAGTATACACGTTCAAGTTCAGTGATTTATAGTAGAGTCAGTATGGAAGGACAGACTTCTAACATGTATTATTGGTCTGCTTTGCAGTGAAGCATTTATTTTAAAATAGCAAAGGAACACACTGTTCCTTTCTGGTCTTGACATTTCTGAAGTCAGGCAAGGACCTGAGGTTTGCACGCAAGACAATGGCCAGCGCATCAAGCTGTTCCTCTTATGGGGAGCATTTGGCATCAAGAGGAAGGAAAAAGGTTTGCAATTTGTGGTTTTTTTCTGTTAAAGGTTTGCTGTATAATATGCTTATAGCATTACTGTCACTGTTTAAGACAAGAGTTGCCCTTGATGTATCAGCAGGGCCATGTTATGATCGACTCCGTACCGTGGCACAAAGCTGTCTCAAGGCATGTGCTCTCTGCCCTCGAACACCTTGCCGGAGGAGTGGAGGGAGCTGGAGGTTTTGCCCCTTTCCTCCCCATCACTGTGACCGTGCGAGCACCAGGGCAGCCGCGGAGAGGGAAAGTGGCACGAGGAACTGAAAGTCCCATTCCCATGTGGCAGCAGCGAACACGATACCACCAGGTCCCCTCAATCCCCTCGCCATCAGACTGCCTGCTAAGTATGATTTGAATGAGCCAGTAGTATAGGTAGAGAGGGATGAATGTACCCTTTTGCACTTGTCTGCCGGAATAAAACCAACTGCATCCAAGGAATTTGAGAAATAGATATAAATGTTTCAGGAAGAGGTAAATTTAAGATCTTCAAATGCTACTTTAAAAAGACGCTGGACCATTTGAGAATATCCCTTTTAAACAGAAGAATTACAGAGGCAGCAAATGATTTCTCTTCTCTATTTGCATCAGGGATTAGAACTAAATGTCATATTATAGGCCCATGCTTCATGTTTGCTTCTACAAGAACAGACAATTTAAATGTCAGTTATTATAGCTTGTCAATAAATTTCAGAATCTAAGTAAATCTGGCAAATATGACTGACAGCTACAAATTAATTTAGCTTTGTTAAATAACCAGCCAGCACTGCACTGCCATTGCTGACACGCATCAGAGTATAACACTAGTAATTCAGAGTGTGAGCTGTTGTGCTGTCATGAAATACAAATTATGCAGATTCTACTCATCTCCTAGGAAGAGAGAAATCTTTGAGGCTGTGATGCCCTTTAGGAGAAGTAATCAGTAATCCAAAAAGCTCTACGGTTTTATACTTAGCAGTGGTACGGTTTAAAACAAAGCAGGCTATCATCAGTGCATAAAATCATTCCACTAGTGTGGATGGTGAAAATTAGTATTTGCTGCTTAGAAAGAAAAGAAATATTGTGGAAATGAAGGCCCTCACAAAGTTAAAAGTCAGTCAAAAGCCAGCACGAGCTACTGCTAGGTAATCAGAACTTTTGAATATGAAGCCATTTATTTAAGCACTTAAATAAAGTCACAATAGACTAAACACAGGTGTGTGTGAAACACTAGGCTATATCCACACTGGGGTGCTGTACCTGAAAATAATAATAATATTAATGCTAATCTTCCAGGTTAGAATTACCAGATGCTTTTGTTGTAGAGTATATGATAAACAGTTTTCTTGACAGGTGTATTATAAAAAAAAAAAAAAAAAAAAAAAGACAAATGAAGAGAAACTGTGTGGCCAAAAAGGGATGATCTAAAAATTCCAAAATTTCTTCTTTGGCTAATGTTGCTAGTTGGCTGCATTGGATCACAACCCGTACCAAGTACCCAAGGAAAAATGGATGTTCCTCTCACTGACGTAAATCAATGGTCTTGTCTTCAAAGCTTTCACCCTCTTCCAAGGGCAGTGGGCTGTGCCCCTAATGTTGCTGTGCCCCTAATGTTGTAGGTATCGCCCACTGCCTTCAGCGGGGTTTGCCAGGAAGCCCAGCTAACCGGGAATTCAGAACCTCTCCCGCCGTGTGAAACACTGTGTAGGAGTTGTTCTACACCTGCTGAAGATTTATTGGAGATGTGTGCTTAGGCATGCGTGTATGATTAACTTCTGTGCTGTGCTTTACATCGCTGCAGTTTTAAGGTTTGGTTCTTTTTTGTTTTTATTTTTTTAAGTCTATTTGGTTTTAATAACCACATATTCTTCCCACACAGTTGCTAGTGATTGACACAGGTAGCTTCTTTCACTGTTCAGCTCCATCTTCAGTCTTTCCTGTTATGGATTTGTAGCTTGAACATTTCTTTGATACAGACAGGATGAGCTCGCTCATTTGTCATGTCAAAGATACGACACAGCTATGAAATGGGATTGCTTTTGATCACCACTGACATAAGTTGGTCTGGAGCCTCCCTCTGTCAGAGCTGCCACAATGTCCATTTCAACCTTGATTTGTAGGGAAGCAGATGCCACTGCATGTATTATGCTCAAATTCTCTAGGAATATCTGACTTTTTTGTTTTTCTTAGGGTTTTTTGTTTGTTTTGTTTCATTCGAATTTTTTCTTAATTTTTCACTATTTAAGAGTGTTATGAAGAAGGCAAAGAAATTCTAGCCGTACATACCATGAGGCTACTCCTCCACCTGCAGAGGGATTCAGGCTGATATGTCTTCTCCCACAGAAAGCATAAAGTCATTAATCTACAAAAAATACAAAAGGGCTCAGTTATCTCAGCTGGCTGTTCATCCCAAGGTTTAATGATGATGGTGCAAATTTCAGCACTATTAATTATTTCATGGATACATCTAGCCATGTTTCTGTCATTTGAAACATTTTAAGAGGCCAGTCAGCAAAAGTTAACTTTGGGACTATAAAGGATCAAATAATACTCCAATTAAAGATTTTGTACTTCAGTAGAGTGCCTGAGAGAGTAACGTAGGGGGAGGCATGATTTGTGGATCTCAGAGGGGAAATAAAGATTTCTAGGAGAAATAGAGGGACTGGATCATTTTAATAGTCAATTTTATTTAAAACCACTCAACCACAGTATGACTGATGTACTCTGTAACTCATTTGGACTTTCAGAGGTGTTGTGAGAGCAGGTTTGAAAGCACTTGAGCAATATTCTGAGGGGAGAACATGGCAAATTGGTTACAGTTTCTCTGTATGCTCTAGCAGCCACCTCATCATGTATTTTAAAGTAACCCTTTCTTGTTATTTGCCATTCATTTGGCTCAGCATCCTTCAGTTGGATTGCCATATGATTGTGGTACCGGTTGGATCTGCCTGGTGCTGAGCATTTTGAAACTCCAGCTGTTTCTTTAAGGTCCAAAATAAGAGACGGTCTCTGTTTTGATGAGGACTGCCATGTGGCAGCCTAGGGGTGATACCCACACAGAGAGGAAGATTCCTTGAAAGTCAGGAAGTGTTTTGAAAGTGTTCGGTGCTTGCTTAGGCCATTTTCCCTGGCTGTAATCTTAATAAACTAAAGCTGTTCTATGAATTTCAGTCTTTTCAAAGCCTACAAACATCCCTGTGATGTCTTTAGTTTCAAACACAGGAGCTTTATCTCATCATGTATTAAATGAACGTGTTATGACAAATAATGCAATATTTACCACTGTTAACCTCTTGGGTTGCTAGGTTCAGTGCTTCATCTCCCCGTCCAAGGGCTCAGAGTCACTATGTGTTTGGTAACCCCTGTAGTTAGCTGATCAAGTTTGCATGCCATAAACATGTCAGAGTTTGGGGTTTGTTCTTTTTATTTTTTTGTGCTTCCTGAGAAAACAATCATCCAGGGAAAAAAAAAAGAAGTGTGGTATAAATAGAACATGTAATGAAATTGGCCTGAGTCTGAAACTCATCAATCTGGAAATCATAGACGCTGTAAACCCAACAGGTAATAGACAAAACGTCATCCTATTTCATGGACATTGCTTTAGATAAAACAGCTGCTAGAGTTAATAATTCTCACTATAAATCTTACTAACATGAAGAGCTTGGTTATACAACTGTAGTTATTTTTATATCAATGACCTTAATTATTAATATGAACCCTTCACTGTGACAGATTTTGCCCTGTCAACTGTATGCCCATAGTATGGAAGTCCCCAGAATGGCCACTAGGGAAAGGAGTCCGTATTATTACAGTATTTAATTTGCATTGGGTAGCTTAAATCTACAGTGGACCAGATCTATTGTAATTAGGCTCACCATCAAATCACAACATTGCCAGGGAGCTATATAAAGCACAATAAATTTGGAGTCAGAGCCTGGTTTCAGCTTACCTTGAAAAGAGCTTTCAGACCTGAAGAAGGACCTATGTGACTTTTTCTGTGCTTTCAAACGATATGAGTTGGCCCAATGAGAGCTACCACCTCCCCATATGAATCTGGCTTCCATATAAGACCATGTTCACACAAGTTAAATCTGTTAGTTAAACATAAGATTAGGCTTGAGCAGCTCTCTGGTCAATACTTCATACGGGCCACGTTTAGTCTGCCTACACTACCTGAGTTTTCAGGTCTAACGTGACCTCTCACTCTTATGAAGCCGTAGAGCCAGACTATCAGAAAGAGGGTAGCAAAGAACTGAGGAGGTGGCCAGTGTTGCGTCTGAATTTAAGTGTAAGTGTCTGGTCCTGGGTTGTTTGTCAGCATTATGTGCAAATAGAGAACGTTATTCTGATTTATGGAAAGCTTGCTTTATTTCTGTGCTGCCTCGTGAAAGAACTGGAAGTTTTCTGTTTGCATGGAGAAAGCCCAAGAACCACCTTGGGGATCGGGGGCTAAGGGTTGGTAATTTACCTTAGTAGGCCTCCCAAATGAGCTCACTAGAACTAATCGCAAATGTAACACATATGTCTCCTGTAAAGATTATCCTCCTCTCCTTTGCCTGGAAAGAAAAAGGAGGGAATTACAGGGAAGACTTCAGGTAATCTCCAGGTTACTGCCTTGCTAGCTGTGACTTCATTCTGGTATTATCTTGTGTTTTACTACTCGAAAATAAACCTCCCTCCCCTCTTAGATCATCACTTTCCTTTCATAGCATCAGACGGGGCCTGCTCTGGGTATCACACCAGTCCTTTGTTCCAGACTGGCAAACTCCTTCCCCTTTGCTGCTGTGTTCATGAGAGAAAGGCGGATTTGGGGTTAGGTTTTGAGGCATCGGGACTTAGATTAATTGGTCAAGAGGTCTGATTCAAATTGCTGTTACTGTGCAGCCAGCACGTGTCCACTGCTTGTGTTTATTTCCACACTTCCAGCCAGAGGGCTGCGATGAAGTTTCTTACTTAGTTTCTGAAAATAGGAAGAAACTGTTGTTGCTTCACTTCCTACGCAAATGAGGCACATCATTGCATGTGAAACAGGTCAATAGACTTACAAGTCACCTAAAGATGGAAGGGCAGACAAAGTATATGATCCCTTAGGTATCAGTTGATAGGTGTGTTGTCAGCAATAGCTTATTGGTGCGAAGAGGTAAATAAAGTTGCATTTTTTGGACCTTCAAAACTCAAGATTATAATTTCTATGCTCTTTTTTTCAAGACAACTCTTGCTTTCTGAGTAAGAAATAACAAGAAAAAAAAATGAAATTTGCATTACAGGAGGGTACTTATGTGCAAAGTACCTAAGAAGACTTTGTAACGAAAAGCAAATAAAAAATAACTTATAAAACGTTCCGCACTATCATACTAGATTTCTTGGTGTTTAGTTAAAGGCAGAACTATGTGAACTGTTATGCTTTACTAAGCGACATTAGTAGAGAAGGAGCTATGGGAAGTAAAAGCAGAAGAGTTGTAAGAAACTAATAGAGTTAAACTTGCAAATTTAACATGGAACATTTCAAATTTTCTCAAGTAGAGATAATCAAACCTTGCTAATCTATTTTACAAATTCTTATCACATAGGGATGATTATATTAAAATTAGTTCTTAGTATAAAGTAGGATTCACTACCCATACTAATATGATAGATCTCTTAAACTATTTGCTTCAATGAGTGTTCCTTGAGTATGGTTCAAGGCATCCCAAAAGCTTGCAGTGAACTGACAAAGGTGCCTTTGAATACTTTAATTATGCATGGCCATCTTTATCCTATTTTAGACTGAGACTTATCTAGATTACATGACTGGTTAACCTTTCAGAACAAGTTGACCCTTAAATTAAAATGTTGCCTCTTTGAAGACTACCAATCAAATTAAAACAACCAGTCACACTTTAACCTCTAAAATAAATTGGTTTTTAAGCGTTCTCTTTTAATGATCAGTTCCTACAAAATAATTTATAATTGTCAGCAGTCCACACTAAAGAAATTCAAACTCAGCTGGAGACTAGGATTGTGATGGGCCCTTCTCCCATGGTTTTGGTGAGATCATAGAGCAAATTAGAATAATGCCACTTCTAAATTGGATTGATGGCTGAGATGAGCTAATTAGAAAGCCTGAAAACCAGTCCTCTTCTGACCACCACGTGAAGACTTCTAACTGCAGAGTCAAGGGCTATTCTTCCACTGTTTATTAAACTCCAGCGCATTTGGGGGACTTTCCAGCATGCGCCTAGTCCAAAGCCTTTAGAAAAGTTTCTGCGTTTCCACCATGTCTCTGCAGCTGGCTGTAAGTGTAGCCCCCGTGGCGGCAAGCTCCTCTCCTCCTTTTAGGTGTTTTGCAGGTGGGATCCCCCACATTGCAGGAGGCTCCCTGGCCCTAGCATGTTCTGTTTCCTCTCCTCCTCTTTGCAAAGCTTAATTTGATCGGCAGGCAGCAGATAAAACAAGGAGAACATACTGTCTTTTTTTTTTTTTTTAATTTTGGTTTTCTGTACTATCTCTTTAAAAAATGCATTCTGTAGCGTACTCTTACAGCACAGCTAGCTGGCAGCAAATACTTTGTATATTTTTTGCAGTATTTCACATGCCACTTCTCTAAAACACTAACTGTAAGAGAATTTCATGTCTATATTGACAAAACTGGTAATTAACAGCTGATGTAAAATTCTTGCATAAAACTTCCACATCACTCCTTTAGTGTATGATAATAATGTCTTTCTATTACTCATATTGATTTAGGCCTCAACATTGACAAAGTGAGTTTTATCAAAAAAATGCGGTGCTTGATTTGAACCAGAGTGGTTTTTGAGTATGGCCGCAAAAGTCATAAACTTGGGGGATGTCCTGGCTGCTCATTACAAAACACAAGTGTTTATGCAAAAGTTGAAAGCACAAGCAAACCCTGCTTGGTGTGACTACACTTACAATTTTAAATTAACTCAGCTGAAGCTCTGTTTTAGATGCTAGCAAAACCTAATCAGGGTGTGTTTACCTGGACATATTTCTTCAGTTGCTGGTGAAACCAGGAGAAAACTTTGTGAGAGAGCAGAGCATCAACATCAGTATATACGGCAATAAAAAATCAATAATTATAAATAATAAAAGGTACTGTAACAAGGAAATAGCCTTTAATGCCAGTTCTCTATCTACTTCCATAAACTGAGCTGATACTTTTATCTACCACTTCCTTCTTTCCCATCTCCCACACTGTATGTAGGGTTATATATAATTTTTTATTAGTGGACACAAAAATCCAGTAATACAATGGCCCAAATACAGGAATGCAGTCAGAAAGGCTTTTCTTCCCCACGTAATGAAAGAGTTATTCTGAGGGTCTACGATGTAACCCAGCTATATTGATTTCTGCTTCTTACATGTTAAGTAAGAAATTCTCTCTAGAGTTTATTTGTACTGGCTCTTTGTTGCCTTGAGGTTTCAGTAAATAGCTGAATTTCACCAAGAAGTTTCTTCTTTGTAAAACTCTTTTGAAGAAAGCAAAGAAATGGCAAACAAGTGAAAAGGTGTCTACTGGTTTAGAGTTGCATCCTTTCAAGGATCTTCCCCCTTTTTTGTTTGATATGACTTTACAACTGATTAAGAATTTCTGTGCAGCTCTGGAGGCACTTCAGAGCATCATTTGAAAGACTGATGAGTAGAAAGCGTATGCAAATAAATTTTGTCTATATTGGTACTTTCATCTGTTTCCTTGTACACCTTGGCAGAGTACTCTTCCTTTTTTCTCCCTGGTCATCAAAAATGATAATGGTGACCTCCTCTAAAGCTTCCCTTGCTGTCTCTCATCTTGTGACTCTTCAGGTTTTATTGGTGTGAACTGAAATTGCTTTCAAAAGCTCTTAATTGGTTTGTCCTGGCTTAAATATGACTTGTAGTATTTTTGGAGGTTTGGTTTGGTTGTTTGCTTAATCCTCTCATAACTGTCTTGTTGATCTAGGACACTTCAGATCAAACGTTGCAAAAATGACATCATGACATTCTGTGCTTCTCTGTTTGAGCAAAAAAACATCTGTCTGGAGTCTCCAGGGGATCACAACTCAGTCACTTCAAAGAAAGGGTCTTTTAGTGATTTAACCTCTTGATTCTACTTAGAGTGTATAGATAGATGTGTATCCTCTCTAGTTCATGGTAAATGAAGCACAGTACTTTGAGGAGAAAAATCTATGATTATACCCACAGAGAGAGACACAAAACCCCCGGCAATTTTAAACACACTTTGATTTTCTACCATTTTTACTTGACTGTTAGAGTATGCGAGCAGAATAAAAATTAAAATGCAATTAGATGACACTAATGTTGACCACAAAGCAACTGCTTTCAGAACACCATTCTCATGGGGATTGTTGTTGCATAATTATTTGCAAAATTGTTTGATTTTGTTGTGACCTTTTCTCTTTTATTGTTTGAGGTTTACCCAAATGTATATAATTGATTTTTTTCCTTTGTGTAATAATGTTTTGAGGGAACTTCTTCAGTGACCTATAACCCTACCTGCATGATGCTTTTTTTACTTATGGCCACTGCAGTTTTGAGCCACTGGACAGAGGGTACGTTTCAAATGTAAATGTCAAAGGATTTAACCTGTTCAGAAGAAAGTTTTGATTTGCTGAACAACAGACGCCTCATTTAGCTTCCTATGCATAAGGATGATTATTGCTGTTGGTTTCTAAGCCTCACGCATACGTTACTCGGAAACCCCATCGTCTTAAACCCCAGCAGTTTTAGTGACACACTTGAAGCATTCTTTACCCAGCTCATTATTGCAGAAAATTCATTATTCCAGCCATACATGTGGGGAAAATGGGAACGCTATCTGAAAAGATTAATCCTCGGCACACAATCCTGAAAGCAGCCAAGTCTGGGAGAAAAGGTTATGACTGAAGTTTGTCTTGATTTGAGTTTCTCTGGAGGGCAGAACTGACCTCATTAATGCAGTCCGTGGAGAACATAGGGGAGCTCTACAACTGAGTGGGTAACACCCCTACTAAGAAGAGCTTATCAGTTTGTGTGTTAATGCAGTTTTAATTCAATGTGATTAAAAAAACGTATGTTTTAACACATCCCCTCCCAACCTATCTCATAACATAGTAAATGAGAAAATAGATTTCAAATATATTTCCGTGTTCTTGCAGTATAAAAAATAGATCTTTTAGGAAAACAGTTTCAGAAATATGTTGCAAAGAGTTGGACATCTTTTCCCATTTTTTAGCCCCTCGCTAGCTGTTGCAGCATCCTTTGGGGAAGTCGTAGGCTCTGCAGGGAATCTCAGAAATGATGTTTTGCAGGATTCTTCTTCTTCATGCTGGAGAAGCCAAAATTAGGATATGGTTAATTTTGTAGGTGCTTTGGAAAAAATCTATGTGCAAAGACCTTGTTGAGTAAGGTTAAGGGCATTTGCCATTATCCTTTAGGGAGAAATTGTTAGAGCTGAGGTTATAGTCCCTTGCCTGGTTTCTCTCTATATCAGGGTTAATGTTAAGGTTGTATTCACAACAGAAACTGAAAACTGGCAAAGTTTAATTTCTCCATCTACTGCAGAAAATTGCTCATAATTTTTTGATGGCCATTTAGTCTTGCTAAGGTCACATCCTCCAGCTAAACTAGGTTTAAATATATTTAGTCATCTATATTTAAGGCTGATAACAAACGATATTTTACTTTAACAAGTATTTCTAGTTCAGGATCTGCATCAGGATTTCAGCCAGGGCTGTGGCTGGTTTCTGGAAGATGTGAGCTGACCGACATTAAGGACTGTCCTGCAGGATGAGTGCCCTTGCCCGAGGGATCCCAGAAAATGGGTCCATTTGCTCAGCTTAGTTTAAAGAGACAACTGCTCACTGTTAGTTATTGAGATGTGGACTGCAGAGTGTGGTGAGCTGTGTTTAAAACCAAGGCCACCAGGCTGTATTTAGTGATCGCCCCTTCAATGGCACGTGGACTCACTCTTGTGGCTGGTGGGGACCGCTTGAGTAGGATTTGTCACAGCGATGGTCCATCATTACTTAATTGGGGTTTTGAGATCCCACGAAGAACAAGATTGAAAACACAAACACCCACTGACAAATACAAGCTCCAGTCAGTAGCAGGTATTGTTCTATTATATTTGCCATCCTTGGAGGAAAAAAGTACAGTACGTTACAGCGTTATTTTATTGAAAGGCTTAATAGACTTTACGTTTCAAAAGCTGCCAAGTAGTTTACCAGGTTGCAATTCATCAAGAAATACATTTGATGTTAGTCCAAAAGGCACTTTAATAACTTGTTCTTTCTCTGGGAACATAATTGAACGTAAAGTAAAATATCCAATTGCTAATAGGTTGATAGGATAAAGGGATTTTTCTGATGGGAAGAGAACAGAAATAATCCTAAAGGCAGCTTTGCCAAGGGTCTGGGGACCGGGCTGCTGCTCGGGGTGCGGTGTTTACGAGCTGTCGATAGCGGCAGGGAAATAAGCAGTCTCCTTCACTTTCCCATTGACTTGCAGGCTGCATCTGTCCAGGAGCAGAAAATCAGATTGCACTGGGTGGAAAAGGGAGCACAAGGGCTTTGCGAGGAGTCGTGATACCAGGAGGTGCACTGAGTCGGCAAGTTTCCCCGACAGCCTCCACTAGGCATTAAAACTGCCATTCCTTGATAGACATCTGAGAGGAACGTGGAGTCCCAGAGAGGCTGCCTGTGAATTCAGGCAGCATTACATGAAGTTGAGAAATATAAAAAGCAGCAGAGATGCTGGAGGTCTATTTCCCTAATCAAACAGATGCAAATGAGGTAAGCAGGAATGGGACTGTCAACAACACTGGTTCGACTATTGAAAGTTAATATATTTAGCATATAGAATTAAGTTTAACTAAGGATGTTATATTTAATGTAGGATTTTATGTGTTAGATAACTTAGCTGTGGAGGTTAGGGCTTTGCCTCACTGTTGGACTTTGTTGTGACAGCTAACAAGGGCATAATCTGCCTTCTGGCCTCACTGAAGTTTGCTGTCTCTGGAATATAATCAGCCAAAGAGGTCTCACGCTTGGTCCTTACCCGCTGTAGTTCTGAGCGTGACATTTCCTACTGACTCGTCACCCCTTGATAGCAATTAAAGGGCCACCCTGCAGAATGCATTGAGGGAGTGGCAAACATTGCAGATGGGCGAAGGTGGCCACTGAGGCAGCGACCTCTCGAGGTACCATGAAGCCGTAACAGAGCAGAATCCCCAGCTGTCGCCCACGTGTCGCAAGGGTGGCACCCAGCAGATCGGTCGCTCAGTAGCCCAGGGATTTCCCAGACTGGGGGCTTTCCAGTGATGTCTGGGAAAGTCAGCAGGACACAACGGCAGTGGCTAAGCTGGTCCTCGTGCCTGAATGGGCTAGCAGTTGTAGGTGACGAGAACAGACTGACGTCTTACCGTGCAGCAGGCTGCTTCACTACTGGCATCGTAGGACTCCTCTTCGGTGTTTCATTAGCTTTTAGCTTAGCTTGTCATTAGTTGCTGGTAGGAGACTTGCAGTCCACAGCTCTTTCATGCTGCCGTTTGATCTAAAAGCTAATATTTCAAACGAGTGCACAAAAGATTGCCTTCTGACCTGCAAGCAGCTAACGTTTCAGCTCCATGTCCACGTCCAAGCCTCATGCCAGAGATAGATACAAAATTCTGCACAGCCAGCGTAGTCTGGGGTGTGTGTGTTTTACTTCATAGCTAAGGGAACATGTTCTTAAACATTACCTACCTGTGGCCAAGTAGTTATTTAAGAAATAGTAATTATGCACGTTGAAATAGTCAACATATATAATTAGTTTATGTTTATATAATACTTTTTAGCTGACATCAACAGTGTTCATATCAAATCCATTTGAGTCTAAAACTCAGTAAAGATTTTGGCTGCTAATTATTTAAGTTTGGATTTTAAAAATAAAAAACCTTTTTTGAGATTTGGCACACTGATACAAACTGGCACTCCCTGAGCTCCTCATCGTGTTTCCCGGACACTTTTACGCGGTTTGCCAGGAAGCTGCTGGCGGAGCAGCCATCCTCGCCTTGGGCACTGCGGCGTGAGGAGCCACGCGGGCAGCAGCGGCCAGGGCTGTTCTGCCCACTTCAGCAGGCAGCGCCCGAGGCTGTGCTCCCTTTGCCTTTAGGTACAGACTGACGGTGACTTACAGCAGTAATTGTTGCATCCACTTCTCTGGCCAGCTGAGGCACCCCAGGGCCAAGACGAGGGATGGTCCCCCAAGAGCAGCCGACACAGCAAGAGCAGTAGCCTGCCTTTTTTTTTTTTTTTTTCTTTTTTCTTTCTCTTCTCTTGAACTCTGGTCAAAGCAAAGGATACAGCACCACACAGCTCTTTGGTCTGGGTGTATTTGTGTGTGCATTGGTGTGGGGAGAAGTGACTTGAGCACCTGCAGTTATTAGTTAATGTAGTTAATGTACACATTGATGTCAAACAAAATGAAACCGTTATGGTGTTGTGAGTCATCTGAGTGTTCCTTTGAATTTAATTATTTAAATGACCTGCTATTGTTCCCAAATTAAATATTTAAGCTTGCTAAATGGCTGCCATCCTGGCTTAGTTGTTAATGTATCATGATTGGTACTGACAGGACTGGAGTTGGATGCTAGTATTGGGGGGAACTCAACTCTTCACTGTTTTCTTAGCGCTGTTACCACCACTGCGAGGGCCAGTTCAGTGCCCCGGTACTGACGAGGACAGATAGGAGTAGCCTTATGTTCACAAGCCCAGGTCCTCATGGGGGACTTCAACCACCCCGATATCTCTTGGAGGGACACCACAGCAGGGCATAGGCAATGCAGGAGGTTCCTGGAATGCATTGATGATAACTTCCTTCTCTAAGTGATAGAGGAGCCAATGAGTAGA
The DNA here is from genome assembly GCA_009819775.1 of Phoenicopterus ruber ruber. Classification (NCBI taxonomy): domain Eukaryota; kingdom Metazoa; phylum Chordata; class Aves; order Phoenicopteriformes; family Phoenicopteridae; genus Phoenicopterus; species Phoenicopterus ruber. The sequence continues at coordinate 9,300,005 of CM020221.1, forward strand.
GGTGCTATGCTGGACCTTGTTCTCACCAACAAGGAGCAGCTGGTGGGGAATGAGAAGCTCAAGGACAGCTTTGGCTGCAGTGACCATGAAATGGTGGAGTTCAAGATCCTTAGGGCGGTTAGGAGGCAAGCTCACTACCCTGGTCTTCAGGAGAGCAGACTTTGGCCTCTTCAGAGATCTGCTTGGTAGAGTACCATGGAATAAAGCACTGGAGGGAAGAGGGTGCCAGGAAAGCTGGTTAATATTCAAGGATCACCTCCTCCAAGCCCAGGAGCGATGCATCCCAATGAAGAGGAAGTCGGGCAAAAACGCCAGGAGGCCTGCATGGATGAACAAGTTGCTCCTGGACAAACTCAAACACAAAAAGGAAGCCTACAGAGTGTGGAAACAAGGACAGGTAGCCTAGGAGGAATACAGAGAAACTGTTTGAGCAGCCAGGGAGCAGGTTAGGAAAGCTAAAACCCTGGTAGAATTAAATCTGGCCAGGGACGTCAAGGGCAACAAGAAAAGCTTCTATAGGTACGTCGGTGATAAAAGGAAGACTAGGGAAAATGTGGGCCCTCTCCAGAAGGAAACATGAGACCTGGTCACCTGGGATGTGGAGAATGCTGAGGTACTCAATGACTTCTTTTTTGCCTCAGTCTCCACTGGCAAGTGCTCTAGCCACACCGCCCAAGTTGCAGAAGGCAAGGGCAGGGCCTGGGAGAATGAAGAACTGCCCACTGTAGGAGAAGATCAGGTTCAAGACCATCTAAGGAACCTGAAGGTGCACAAGTCCATGGGACCTGATGAGATGCATCCGCAGGTCCTGAGGGAACCGGCGGATGAAGTTGCTAAGCCACTATCCATAATTTTTGAGAAGTTGGGGCAGTCCAGTGAAGTTCCCATTGACTGGAAAAGGGGAAACATAACCCTCATTTTTAAGAAGGGAAAAAAGGAATACACAGGGAACTACAAGCCAGTCAGTCTCGCCTCTATGACTAGCAAAATCATGGAGCAGATCATCATGGAAACTATGCAAAGGCATATGGAAAATAAGGAGGTGACTGGTGACAGCCAACATGGCTTCACTAAGGGCATATCGTGCCTGAACAAATTTGGTGGCCTTTTACAACAGGGTTACAGCATCAGTGGATAAGGGAAGAGCAACTGATATCATCTACCTGGACTTGTGCAAAGCATTTGACGCTGTCCCGCATGACAGCCTTGTCTCTAAATTGGAGAGACATGGATTTGATGGATGGGCCACTCGGTGGATAAGGAATTGGCTGGATGGTCGCACTCCAAGAGTTGCAGTCAACAGCTCAATGTTCAAGTGGCGACCAGTGACAAGTGGCCTTCCTCAGGGGTCAGTATTGGGACCAGCGCGGTTTAACTCCTTTATTGGTGACATGGACAGTGGGATGGAGTGCACCCTCAGCAAGTTTGCTGATGACGCCAAGCTGTGTGATGCAGTTGACATGCTGGAGGGAAGGGATGCCATCCAGAGGGACCTGGACAGGCTTGAGAGGTGGGCCCAGGTGAACCTCATGAAGTTCAACAAGGCCAAGTGCAGGGTCCTGCACATGGGTCGGGGCAATCCCAAGCACAAATACAGGCAGGGAGGAGAATGGATTGAGAGCAGCCCTGCCAAGAAGGACTTGGGGGTGTTGGTTGATGAGCAGCTCAACGTGAGCCGGCATTGTGTGCTCACAGCCCAGAAAGCCAACCATATACTGGGCTGCATCAAAAGCAGCGTGGCCAGCAGGTCGAGGGAGGTGATTCTGCCCCTCTACTCCCCTCTCATGACACCCCACCTGGAGTACTGCGTCCAGCTCTGGGGCCCCCAACACAAGAAGGACATGGACCTGTTGGAGCAAGTCCAGAGGAGGCCACGAAGATGATGAGAGGGCTGGAGCACCTCTGCTACGAAGACAGGCTGAGAGAGTTGGGCTTGTTCAGCCTGGAGAAGAGAAGGCTCTGGGGAGACCTTCTAGCAGCCTTCCAGTACCTAAAGGGGACCTAAAAGAAAGCTGGAGAGGGACTTTTTACAAGTGATAGGACAAGGGGTAATGGTTTTAAAGTAAAAGAGGGGAGATTTAGCTTAGCTATAAGGAAGAAATTCTTCCCTAGGAGGGTGGTGAGGCACTGGCACAGGTTGCCCAGAGAAGTTGTGGCTGCCCCCTCCCTGGAAGTGTTCCAGGCCAGGTTGGATGGGGCTTTGAGCAACCCAGTCTAGTGGAAGGTGTCCCTGTCCATGGCAGGGGGGGTGGAACTAGATGATTTTTAAGGCCCCTTCCAACCCAATCCATTCTATGATTCCATGATTCTAGTGCATGGGCAAGGCACTTCCATGCAGACTTGTTTGCAGTGTTGTGGCTAGGCAGCTGAGGTTCTGGAGCCAGCTAAAGCCTCTGAGAGCCCAGGTTGTCCTCCAGCACCCACACATGAGCACCTCATGCACACATACAAGCACAAAATGGGGTACTAACCCCTGTTTAAGGGCTATAGCTCTTCCCACCCCATGGGTGAGTCCAGGATGAATGGCCTAGCTGGCGGTGCCATGGGCATGCAGAGAAATGCCCCAGGGCTGTTTTTATGGAGTTTCAATGGACCGACCATGTGCAGGAAATGGGGCTCTTGAGAGCCCACTGCAGACTTTCCCCAGGCCCTTGAGATGAAGCATCAATCCTCCTCATGGCACCATCTCCCTTCTTGGTGAAAAAAGGAGTCAGACTTCAATCAGGAAGAAAAACAGCAGGTCATTTGAGTCATCATAATAATTAGTATTTTTTCCAGGTTACCTGAGGTTTCTCAGTCTGTATCATCTTTCACTTTTCTACTGTTTAACAAGATAATGAAGGAAAGTCACTAAAAGGGAAGAGGGTCAAATTAGTATTGCATTTTCTTTGATTTTTTATAGAGCTAGGTGTGAGTTTTATGCAGCTATCTGTTATTCTAATTGTAGGTTTCTTTATGAAGACCATTTCAAAGTCCTAAGACACTAAGGCTACCCTGTACTCAAGAACATTAACTTGAAATGAAGAAGTAGTAAAATAAAATATCAATTTATTCCCATCATGGTGCTGAACAGAAAGGCCTGGGAATGTCAGATTCATCTTTGTTGCAAGCCTTTTGTTTAGGTGTTAATTAGCATAACAAATGTTTGGGGTTATTTAAAAGGTAGATGCTTAAATTCCAGCTATATGTTTTCTTCTTTTGCTTTTTGCATGGACTTTGAAACTTTTGAGGGCACGCAGAAAAAGAGTAAAGATTTTTAAAATTATTTCTTAAATACGAAGACTAGGGGACAGTCCCATTTCCTTCAATATGGAGAGATTGTAATGGTTATTTAAATTATTCATAAAGCCTAAATAATTAGTCACTGTAGTTAGTTTGCAAGCAGACAGACAAGGAATATATACTACATAACCAAGGTCAGAATTCAGTTTTAGGTGTTTAATAGCATGAACGCATTTATAAAATATATCTTTTAAGAGGTCCTACCTTGTGCTTTTAACAACACAGACATCATATATTTCTTCTCAAATCTTATATCATCAAGCACAGATTCCATCCAAGCAGAAGTTTTAGCAACCTTGCTATTTTTAAGCCCTTTCATTTGCTGGTTATGCCGTGGCAAGGGTCTCAAGGAGAACATGAGACTGGCCAGGCTGCATTAGCTCAACATACCCCTTATCATGTCTCCGGTAGACACCTGGGTAGGGGCTTAGCAACAAGGCAAGTGCAGACTGATGTCCCCAGAGTTCTCTGCCACCCTTCAAGAATTTATATGGCAGTTAATTTCTGAGCCACACATGCCATCTTTTAATTTCTTTGTCCTCACTGGATTGTTTTCCCCTATGGCTGTGTCATGTTCACTTTTGATTCTCTGCAGCCATTTAACACCCTAAAGCAAAGCTTTTTCTCAGTGTAAATTCATACCGAGCAAAGAAACACTTCCTTTTGTTTGTTTTGAAACTAGCAGCCATCTGCTTATTTCCTTTGATTGTTCCTAATCATTGTATCAGAGATAACCATGACTGTTCCTGACACACCCCCTTGCCCGTTGCCCAGATTTTATCATCCTCTACAAAGCCTTACTTAGCCACATATTACATGTTGGAGTGGTCTTGTTTACTTAGTCCTTCCAGGAGAAGCTGGTTGCCATCTGCTCATCCTTAGTACCACCTTCAGCTTCTCTGCACTCTTTTATGAGCTGGAGAAGAGGGAGGAAGGCAGCACCACAAAGCAGCACCACAAGCAGTAATCACGATGTAGGCAAAACAGAGATTTATATAACGCCTATCAATAGCCTTGCTTTGTGCTCCGTACCTGGCCTAAGATTCCTAATATCAGCTTTGCTTTCTTGTTGTTGTTGTTGTTTGACTGTTAGCACTGTGCTGACGCTGCCTTAATGCTAGCTTGTAAGTATGGCATTTCTCAGTGGTTAGAGACAGTACAGAAACAATCGTATTTCACATGAAAAGCTGTAGGTGGGTGGGAAGGGTCTCCCATGTTCATTTCTGTCACTGAATTTCCTCTGCTATTTTTTTATCTATCTCTTCTTAGAAATAATTTTCTTTTAATAATTTAAGAGTCACTAAGTCTCAGCAGTTCTTCCTGTGGTCCTGAACATGTGCCCCTCCCCTTTAAGAACCACATTTATTATCGTGAACAAATGTCATCCCCTCCCTGTTAAGCCACTTTTCCATTAATTTATGGAATTTATGGGACAGCGTGTGCCTGCACTGGTCCCTGAAACCTCCCCTGCAGCCTTCATCTCTACTGTAAAAACTGACACTCGCATGTCATACTGGACCCTGTTCTTCAGGATCTTGCCTGGAAATGGTAAAAGTTCCGATTGACACGAAGCCTGCCATTTTCCAGTTTCTATTTCCGAGGCAGCGTTAAGCTGTGTATTGCACACGGCAGCCAGGTGTGCGACACCCCATCCTTGGGTTCCTGCGGTGGGCGACAACCACTGAGCAACCTGGTCTAGCATCATCACTGCTGCGGGGCACAGAGCGGGGTCTGGAGCAGGGGGGCCTCCTGGGGTCCCTTCCAACGGAGGTGTCCTCCGGGTCAGTGACTGCCACCTGGTCCTGGCAATTAGCGTTCGTCAGTTTGTCCCCTAACGGCTTCTACCACTGACATGTCTGACAGTGTCTTTGTTGTTCCCTTAATCCCTACCCCAAACCTGATGTCCCAAATGAGCGGTTCCAGTGCAGGACTCTCATTAGCATCTTCTCACATCACCCGAGATACCAAGTAACAATATTTTTTGTTGTGGGAAGACAAACATGCACCAAAAAAAAGAAATAAGTACCAATTGCGAGTATTCGAAATCGAATACCTGTGAGAAATGGCATAGCAGCAGCCTGTTGCCCACTTTTACGTGAATAAAGTATGACTCCTGACTTGCAGATGCTGTTCAAATGTCTCCCTGTGCAATATGCTTGGTAACGCAAGAAGGGCTGGAGCTCAAACACATTTTCACATTTAAAGACTGTAAGGGACTTTTCTCTGGGGTGAAAAAAAAAATTAGGCACTTTTGAGAGCAGAGCAGACACTGTCAACCGTGCAGAGACACAGCTCAAAAGTGACCAGTTTTGAAACGAGGGACTTGTTTATTTTTGTGAAGCTGAACTGTATTTATTTCAACTCTAAGAAATACAGACACATATGTGACATGTATGTCTTTTTGTAGTTTTGGACAGGGAAATTGATAAGGTCTTCTCTTGTTTGTATCAAAGCCTTAAATCCGCAGGACTTAATCAAACCAGAAGTGTTCACAGAGCTTTATAATTATGACAAAATAATACCTTTTTTTTTTTTTTAAGAGACGTGGCATCTATCGGCATTGTTAGCACTGGGCCTTTGATTTATTTAAAATTATTTTAAATATCACATACTATCAGTATAGAAGGGATGCTTCCCAGTAAGGCACTAGGATTGAGCCACTCCGTAATTATAATAATTGTATTTACAGAGGTGAAACAAGTTTCTCTCATAGGGAGGATGTTTTAATCTGTTCTGCTGTTTGTGACATCTCAATTTTTTTTTCACCTAGTGAATAGGTTAAAAAGCAAAAAGACAGAATTCTCCCCAGGAGACAGATTCTCCCCAGGCAGAATATATATTTTAAAATGACTGCCGTCAGTGCGATGTGGTAATAGACCTTCATCCCTAATGCAAGCGCTGGCAGCAACTGAGGCATCCAAGGCATCATTTACTAGAATATATCTGAAGATGACTTTTTGTAGCTTTTTGTAGCAATCTGAGTTCAATTCAAACCATAATCAGCTAATCACTGGCGATTTTCAGATATGAGTCAAGCTAATTTCAAGACAATCAGCCTTAGATAGTTTCATTGAACAGCCCTGGAGATGATGCTTATGTTGATGTCCATTAGTATTCCAACTGACAGTAATGTGTGCTCTGCAAAAAGAAAAACAAAAAAAACCCCCCAGTCCCATAAAAAAAAACCCTCTCTAAAATGAACAACAACATAAAGTCTGCAAGCCTGAAGTGCAGAAAATGGAGGTTTATTTTTACCCACCGGTGCTCCCTCGCAGGTGCTCTAACCCTGGGGCTGCTCTGTGTAAGGAGGCGGCGGGTCATTTAGGAGACTTCTACCCTGATTTGAAAGCGTCACTTAGCTTCTGTTCAGCACTGAATGTCAAAAGATTTGCTCTGCGTAAAATTTGTGGAAACTAAGAGCGGTGTCAGAATCAAGGCCCTACAGTGTGTTTGTTACTTTTTGCAGGAGCTTTTAGATTCAAACCACGTGCAACTTTCCTGCCCTGCATCACTATGGTAGGCAAATGAATCCATAACGGCGCTTGCTTGATTTAATTTTTTTTTTCCTTTTTTTTTCTTTTTAACCATTACTTGAATGTCTTTTCCCTTCACAGACTATAGACTTAGATACACATAACACTCCATTTGCAGAGAAATATCCCCCACAACACAGCGGGATGCCTCTTCGGATCACGCAGCCAAAGCGAGATGTGGTGAGACTAAAGCGGACAGCTTAACCATATGAGCGGCTTTCCTTTATGAAAACACTATGTCAGTCTGTCAGTTTATGAGCAGAAATCGGATGGGTGAAGCCTGTCCGTGGCACTGCTGAACACAGAGAGGCGTTTTCTGGCATCCGTTGCGGGGGGGAACCCTGAGGTCCGTTTCTTGAAGCAGTGTGGTATGTGACAAAGTCATTGCAGTATTAACTTCACTAAGGAGTATTTGTTTCATTTTGCCGTTCTGGTTAGCAAATACAGCTTTGGAGCTCTTGCCATTGCTTCCTTGGCCTTCTGTGTGCCATTAACATGAAATTCCAGCGCTGTGTTGTCTCTTGGCCTCTGCCTGGGAGCCGCTGAGAGAACCCTCTCAGCGCCTCGGTGCCAGAGCCGCGCGGGGTCCGTCCCTCCTGCGTCGGAGGCCTCAGCAGTCTCAGCACCTCCTTGTAGCGAGGAACAGGCTGGTGCTGCAGCGTGGAAGAACATTTCTCACATGTAAACCCTGATGGGGAACCCACAGAGAGAGAGAGATGAGAGTCTTTTATTAAAGCCACTGTTACTTGATCAAGTTAGGAAACAGTAAACCCCACAAAATTCGTGAAATATGCAGATTAAAAAAAAAAAATCTGTATTTCAGATCAGTCACCACTTAAGCAGACTGACATGAACACTAAAAAAAAAAAAACCCAACAAAAATTCACCCCCGGTGTATTGGGCAATCTGATATTCAGCGCTTCGTACGAAGCAGCACCAGTCAGGAACCACTTAAGCAGCTGTCTCCCGTTTGGAGTCTGAATTAACTGTGATCGCCGAGGAAGGGGACCTGGAGTCACAAACAGCTTTGCTCAATGTACAAGAGCAGTCAGATGGCAACCAGCACATTAATGCAGCTAAAAAAGGAATACGGATTAATAGAAAAAGTAGCAGAATGCCATTTTATAAATCAGTACTCCTTCATCTTGAACAGTGTGTTCTGCTGGCTGCGTCTCCAAAATGTGAGTGGCAGAAACAGGTCTTCAGAGAACGGAGATAAAACGGGTGGCGTCACAGAAAAACTTTCACAGGGGAGAACGCGAAATGACGGTACCTGTTTACCGTGGACACGATAAATCAGACAGAACAAGCTCCTGTTAGACAAAGTAATTGATGGCGTACCTGTGCTCAGAGAGTCAGTCTTCAGTGAGATTTTTAAAAACCAAAGCATGACAATTATGGTAGGTGACAGCAATTTTAAAGCTTACACTGACTATACATTATATATCATACATTATGCATTATATTATATGTTACATATTACACGTTACCTGTTATGTGTTACATGTCACATGTTACACATTATATGTTCTGGTATGTAGTATATGTTATAAGTTATATATTTTATATATTCTTATATGACATATTACATATTATACTCTAATGTATTCTATTATACCATACATTACATTACACTACACTATATGACATTATAATACATTATATTATGTATATATACATTATGTATAATACAGACAATATATTATATAAACATATATAATGTTATATGTATGTGTATATATGTAAAACATTAAAAATGTAGTCAAACACAGACTTAATATGTTAACCACAATTTTTTTTTGGCCACACAGGTAACAAAGACTTACAAGGAAATAAAAGAAAGGAAGTTTAGGTGGATGAGAAGAAAATCCCTAGATATATTAGATATAATTACGTAACCTCTATATAATTTTAAATTATATGAGTAAATATATTTTTATAGACTACAGATGTTGAACTATGTATCTAAAATACATATATTTAAAATAAACATATAAACACAGAGCACATTATTAATTATTCTTAGGTATATATAAAATATACAAATATCATATATATATATATACACACACACACAAAAATAAGCGGATGTATACAGAAGAAGAGAGAAGTCATCATGCTCTATGGGTACACTGATTGATTGATAATTTCTTCCACGCCCAGGTCATTCCATAATTGCCCACTAGGAAGTACACTGCCAGAACAACAAAGACTGAGCAGCGGCAGGAAGAAAATTACTGTGAATTACTGGACACAGATTTATCCCTGTGTCAATCTAGTATAGAATTTAAATGGTCTCGCATTGCAAACGTCTTAAAGCAGGTACAAAAGAAAGCTTGAAATAAGAGCCTTTTTTAGGCAGCTCCTAACACAGCCAGCCACACACCCCGAGAGATGCCCAGCTGCAGTGGTTCTGAGTGCCGGTTCCTTGCCGTTGCAGCAGCTGATGCCCCAGCCGGAAAGGTGGCTGCCGGCTGCTGGGGATGTGGCGGTGTGGAGAGCAGACTTAATGTGCATTCCAGGAGAAACCGCTGCTGCCTGACGAGGCTCCCAGCTCGACAGCGAGCAGCAGCTCATCCCAGAAGACCCCTCGTGCCATTTCTGCTCACTGACGGGGAGTGCGTGAAGGTAGTGCTAGTGTGAGTAGCCCAGAGAGTCATTTAAAATACCTTTCCATGCAGATTTTGCACAGCAAAAGCCAGCTGCATAAATATTCATGGAAGAAAATACAAAAAGTATTTGTGCAAAATGAATACATTTTAAAAGGGTTGTAAAATATTAATAGGAAATGTTTCTAGCATGAGCCGAGAATAGGGGCCCAAGTCTGGAAGTTACTGGCACACTTCTCCAGCTTTCAGCCCTGGTTGCAGTCAGACTGCAGATCCTCAAATTCCTGAGCCAGGCCTAGGTCTTCAGCAGCTCCGATACGTGACTAAGGCTGCGGGCTTGGGTCATCGGGGCCGAGCTGAAACATGGAAGTGGGCTGCTTATTTCAGGGTGTGTGTAGCTGACCTGTTGACATGCCGCACCGCTGCTTTGCAGGGTCACGCATCACCAGCCCTGGAGAACCACTGGTCCCGGCTCCCTCCCTAAGGCTGTGGCAACCGCAGCTGCGCAGACCCTGCTGCCTCCTCTCTCAGCACGCTGTCACTCACCGAAGCCATGGCTGTGCAGCTATATCATCTTACTGCAGTCGTCTCCTCACCCTAGCTGAGAGAGAAGAGTATCCTGCAGGAGGTTAGGTAAGCACGGAGATAAATCCTTCTGCATTTCATCTGGGATTTTCTGCTGAGTTTAATAAGACCCACCTAACTTAAAATTTCAAATATACTTTCCATTGTCCTTGCTTTTGTGCTTTGGTTTGCATTTAATACCAAGTTACATTCTTAAGTGGTTTGCATCCGCTCTCAGTAGTCTCAAGAAGTTTGCAGGGGTCAGAGACGAGACAGGACTAACAGAAGGGAGATCCCTTGAGGGTTTCTGCATGCACAAACTGACTCAGGCAGTCTCCTGACCTGAAAATGGTCAGAGGAGGGGAGACTATTAAGAACAAGCACCCATATGCTCGTTCTGTACTTTGCAGTATGCAACCGTACCAGGCTGTAAGGACCTCTGGTCCAGCCTCATGGAGATACTCTGCTGGAAGCTCTTACACTCAGTGACAGCCTTGACAAGAATAATATGAGTTAGGTGTTGCGATAGCTCGAAGTCAGATGTTCGATGAAAGAAACGTGGAATTCCCCTGAATAAGTAGGACAAATGGAAGAGTATGAAAATAGTTTTACTATTAAAATGAGAATTTAGTCCCCGATATAAACAATTTTATGATGGTAAAAGCTAGCCCAAGCAGTAAACCTAACAGTGAAAGAGAAAGGCGCAGGGATGCTGAACTGTATTGTCTCTGAGCTCCTCTCAGAATTATCATTTAGCAGGATTAAGATTTATTGAGCCATGTTTGTTTGAGATGAACAATGGCTTCCCCTCCATAGCTGGTTGTTGAGGAGAAGGTATTCATTCCAAAGGTGAGGAAAGGAATCAATATCCATTCTATTGGAAATTGATTTATCTCCATTTTAGACTCCTCCTTGAAAATGATGAAATAGAGAGACAGAGTGCACATGTGCGTGTGCGTAAAAAGCTTCCAGCTGGATCAACATTATTAAATGATGCTTTCAAGCCATGGCAGCAGCAGAGGCCACAGAGAGCCTTTCTCAGATTGATGTGTGAAGTGTCTCAGGTGCATGTGTGTGATACCTGGGCCACGCACCTGGAAGGCGCTGAGGAACAGACACAAAAAAAGTCTGTGCCTTTAGCCCAGTCCCCAACTAAGGCGTGGGGTGCGGCTGATAAGCAAGAGGCGTCAGGCTGGGAAATGAACCGAAAGCAAAGGCCAGTGCTAGCAGTCGCGGCCCAGCTGTTCCCGTGCTACAGGGAGGGATGGGGACGGAGTGCCCCAGCCGTTCCCCACACTCAGCTGGCTTTCCAGGGGGTATCTCCGGACGGGAGCCCGGTCTCATCGCTACGCATTGGCTGTGCGGCTTATATGTGTTTGAGGCACTGAGTGCAGTTAGACCTGCACCATCACCTGCAGTGACGACCTGAGCTCCAAAGCCTCCAAGTCCTCTGTAGTAATTAACAGTATCGCAAAGCAGCCTGGTGGTACATCCTCCTGAAAGGCACAGGCTTGGAATAGTCTTAATGTTCATTAATTTATTCATGTGCCAGATGGCCACCCAAACACCTGGGTTGATACCGGGAAAAGTCTACAGCAAACTTCAGTTGTCTCCAGGCTAAAGCCTCCACTTGCAGTGCTCCTGGGGTGACTGGGAAAGGGGTACCCAGAGACACAGCGCTCTCGTATGTGCTCTTATTAGCACCCACTCATCTACTGCCATATGGCACCTTATGTTGAGATGTGGTGTAAACAAAATTGCAGGAGTCTAAATAATATTTAAAAGAAAAAAAGCAGCATAGGCTCAGCTGTTTCAGTACAACTTAAAGTTGGAATTACTCCTTTTTCTCATCTTTACAACTGAATCTGCTCAGCTCCCCTTAGAGTGAGTTTTATCTCTAATTTTTTTTCAAAGTTAGAAGTGAAAGTTCATTTGACAATAGCCGACGAATCACCCAGTATTTGCATTGGGTTAGTGGAGTGCTGCTGTAGATGGCAGCTCAGCTAGGCTTCTATTGTAGTAAAGAGATTGAATTTTCAGTAAAACTGGCATCCTTGCAGAGCCTGTGGTGAAGTATAGCATCTGTGGGGAGGCAGCCTTTCCTGGCAAGGAAAAATTTAGTGAAAAGCAATTTCTAATTAAGAATTTCCTCTCTCCAACTCCTTCTGATGAGTTCTGGAGCAAGGCTTCAAGTTTCTTGGTCCTCGACACCCACAAACACATGGCTGCACAACCACACCACTTACTTACTGGAGTAATAGTCCAGTAGATGGAGAGATAAGACGGTGAAGGTAGTAGTGGTCACAAACATTATTCAAATCACATTTCAAAGAGATTTTTTTTTTTTTTTTTTCTTTTGGAGAAGACTTGTCTCGAGCAGCAGGACCGTAGGTACTACTGCTAGACAAAAACTAATCAACTTCAATATCAGTTTAGCACTGGCAAATCACCAACTCCTGCATGTACCATCAGTCACTTCCGCTGATTCCTGTCATGCACCATTTTCCTTCCTCTTCTCAGTAACTCTTGCCATTCATAGCGTTAGCTGATCACAATAAAGGACAAAACCATAATCACTGTAACTGTGTGTTATACCTGCATTTAACCTGACAGAAGAGACAGTTCAGAAGAAAGTAAAAGAAAACCTTGCTCTAGGATGGGAAATACCTTTTAAAAAAAATGGATCTTAAACTCTTTGTGAAGTTAATTGGCAGCAATATTTTTTTTTCCTCCTCCCCCCTCCCCTCCATTCCTGGAGGCATTCTCTTTACTTTTTCCCGCAAGTCACCTAAATCTTGTCCCTTCCTTGCGATGGCTATATAGTATCTGTGTCAATCATCAGCTACGCTGAGATACATTTAGTTGCAAGTAATTATGTTTGGCCAGATGAAATTGTACAGTTAATCTTAATTATGACCAGATGTGTTTCAATATAACCTTTCAACCTGTGAATTGCCCAATATGCTCTCACTCACATTTTTACCTTATCTCATTAATTGACTCGGTAAGTAATCACAGACAGCTATCTGTAATGTAACCCTAATGAGGGAGATACTAACTAAGCTAAAAGAGTACAGGCTAGACTGTGCCTTTGCCTAACCATGTCAGAGGGCTGAAAGCCCAGCTTTTGAAAGGGCCGGCTTATGGTCCTGAGTTAATCCAGCAGTTTAGATATTGCCTGTTAGCTCCCAGCCAGCACAACAGTCACAGCTTCATCGAAATGAGTAAGTGGTTTTGCTTGTGTCTGCATTTCTGAGTCCGATGAAGCTGGGGACAAGAAATGAGAGCTGAGTACATCACATGTCCCCGTTCAATTGGATGAAGATAAGGCAGAGGAAGAGCTTTGCCTCACGGGTTGACTTTTGGTTCTCAGTACAGTCCCAAGGACGCTTGTTTATGGTGCCGTCCGTGTATCACTACTGGTCTTGGGGCTTTTGTCTTCCTTTTTCAGAAGAGCCCCTAGGACACTGGGAGCAGGAAGATCCTTTGAAGAAGAGAGGAGCCAGGCTACTGAGGCCTTTTCTCTGCAATGCAAATAAGTTCTTGCCTTTTTCTTTTATATGTCTCCCAACCACCTCTTTTCTAAACTTGCATTTCCTCTAGTAATGCTATATCCCACTGGGGGAAAAAAAGGCAAAGCTTTACCCTGGAATCTTTGCTGAGTGCATTAAAGGTATGACAAAATACCTTACCCAAGCACTTATTGCCATGATTTATTTAACATAGCGATATAAAAAATTGATATTTCAGCACTAAATTTTATGCAGAAGAGATAATTTAGAAGGCATATCTTTTGTTTATTAAAAAATAATAAAATTAAGGCAACAAATCTTCATCATTCAAAGTGTACTGATGGCCAGTCTGCTCTCCACCACTGATACTGTGGCATCTCTTCATTTTGTGTACCAAAGAGATTATCACTGGATAGGATTACTAAAATAAAACCATATTTTCCACCTCCATATCAACCAGGATGTAAAAATGAAAAGGAGTCATGCAGCTTCCCTTTCTTAGAGAAGACTTTAAACGATGAAGGTAACACATTTTTGAAGTGTGGTGACCCAAAAGGCCAGGGAGAACAAGGTTTAAACTGAAGAGGAGGAAGAAGGGTGGGAGGAGGGAAGTGGAATGATGGTGTCAATTAAACCCCAGGTTAGAGAATGAAAAATGACATCACCTGCTTATTTCTGACACCCACACCACCACACGGGGCTGAGAAATACAGCAAATTCAAACTTGGTGAAGTGAGAAAGTTAAGAGCAGATTTAAAGGGACAGCTTTGTCAAACGTGCTATTTTAGAGAGGAAAAAAGATAAAAATAAAACTTTTTGGCTGTGTTGTATGTTTGATGCTCATCCAAAAGGATTTTGCCTGGCTCCTGAAATAGTAAGATGCTTTCCTTAGAGATGATCATTCTTCCCACCCTTTTCTTATTCTTTCCTCCCACAATATCAAGCTTTTTAAAAAAAAAAGAAAAAAGAAGAAAGCTTTGAATGAATGAGTACCGCGTCTTTGAGAGACTTTATAAATGGAAGGCTTAGAGGCACACAGAGAAATTAAGGACTTGGACAGGAAGGACAGAACGACAGAGTGGCATTTATTTTATTTTGTATACGTGCCATGTCATGTAAACTGTCAAATGATCTCAGACTTGTGTTGTGGGCATATTTCTCACTACAAGCCAACGATCTTTCTTGAGGGGGTGAGGATAAAGCTCCCTTGGAAGCGCCCAAGTATCCTCCACATGAAGCTGGCCAACAGATTTTAGAAATCAGTTACTTGGCCAACAAGCCAGGATTTCACGGCTTGCCTTTGGATCCCCCGGACACTCAAGCCATTCTCGAAACAGGATGGGCAACTAGCTTTCTTTTGCTTTTTTTCTTGGGTCCTAACCAACAGAAGCATTTAGGATCCCGGGCGAGCGAATGTGTCTAGGCCTTTAATATGGGGGTGTATCAACATTTGGCTGTTACCGAGTGTGCACAGACAGACGATCAGGGACAGGAGATGGGCACAGGGTAGCAGCTCTACGCTAAAACTTTACAAGTAAGTTAACTCTAACCTTAGAAACTCGTGAACTATGCTGGCAATGATGAGCAGCAAGATGCCTGGATGGCCAGACCTTTTCCCAGTTGTGCGGTCGCTGCCAGTGAGGAACAGCAGAGAGCAGGGAGAGCCCAACGCAGCTGCACGAGTGTTTGAAAATCCCAGTCCTCAATTTTAAAGAGAGAAGGAAAAAAGCTAATAATAATAATTACAGATAAAACGTAGTTTGTTCCAGTAGCATTGGTTTCCAAAATTAGAAAAGGCTCCTTCTACTGCAGTAAAATTCCACTACAATAATAACAATAAAAAAATTCCCCAGGCTGCTGCTCCTTCTTTTTCCGAAGTGAATTTAATGATTCGGAAAATGAGAGACGCAGAGGAGAGCCGTGAGTCAGGCAGGGTGCGGGCAGCTGCCCTGCGAACCTCCCCACGCCCCGTCGCTCAGGCGTCCCGCGTCCGCCCTGGCCGGCCGGCCGGCAGCACCCCAGCTCTGCCGCGGCGGCTGCTCGCCCCACGCAGACGCCCCACGCTCGCCCCACAGCCCTGCCCGATGCCCACCACGCCCGGCTGGGCTGTCCCCACCCCGGGCAGGGCTCGCTCCCGCCCGCTGTCCCCAGCCCGCGCGCTAATCACGATCGAGCACAAAGTGCACTTGCAGCGCCGTGTCGACGCTTACAGCTGAAGGAAAGCAATTTGCCCCTCGGGAGGCGAGTCCTCTGAGCCTCTCTGCACAGTAACCTCGCCGAGCAGCTCCAGAAGCGCAAGGTTACTGCATTAGCTTAATATGCAACCCAGCACTGTGTATTTTCGTACTTAATATGCAGATCTAATTGCTTGCCTGCATTTTGATTACCTTCTCTTCCTGGAATTTGCTCTTGTGTGGCTAATCCCAGTGAACTTCAACGCGTGAACTCGGTGGCTTTTATTTTTTTATTCCTGCAGTTTGTGTCTGAGACCAATGTCAAAACTCTTTGTAAGGAGCAGGACTAATTTTATAGAGATAGTTCAGAAAAAAAATAAAAACCCTTAGCATTCAGTTGTCCTCTTTTTTTTTAACCTCGGGACCTTTACTTTTGCTGAACTGGAAGGTTACACATTTGGTCTGGCCACAATTAACGCTTCCACATTTAGCCTCCTGCCAGCAGCTTCCTCGGTCCTGCCTGCCTAATAGTAGCTTCAAGGATGGCTCACAGGTAATTCCTTCTAAGAGAAAGGCTATTCTTCATTTCTGGATGTAAATGTGAAGAGATTTGACTAACTGCTTCCCCGTCTCAAACTGCTAAACCTAAGCCACACAAATGCACTTTCCTGTAAGTGCCCCCACTTTCCTCCCTCTCCCTCACTTTTCTCTTCTTTTCCCAATATCCACCTCCCCAGCAATAATATGCAATAAATTTGTTTGCCTTTTTTTCGGCATAGTGAATGTCTACTTTAAATGCCACCTTGTTTAAAGATTAAAAAAATGAAAAGAAAAATAGCCACAGAACAACCTAATCTCCCTTTCCAAATATAAAATAAAAGCTGTCTTATTTTTAGGCTTTACAGCAGCTCATGTGTCATTTTCATCATTTCTTTCTCTCGATGACTGAGAGCCAGTGAGAGGAGGCGAGAAAAAACTTTTTTTGTTCCCCCTAGAAAATACATATTCAGAGCTTTCCCTAACCTGATTTCTTTCTACATTAAATCATCCATAGCCAAAGCTAAAATGGAACCTCAATAACCCGATATTTTCATCAGCTTTCAGCAAAATGTGTATCGGTGATTAGACTAATATAACGGCATCAGCGATGTGATACATGGAGGCTGTAATTTTTAATGCCGTAAGTCGTTAGCTTTGCGGCACACGGCAGCACACCGAGGGAAGCGGGGCTGCCAGCGATGCCTGAGAGCAGGCTGTGAAGTACGGCAATTTGGTTAGGCACGAACCGTGCCTTTACCCCACGGCGAAGGGGAGCAGTGGCGCGAGAATCGATTTGGGGCAGTAGTGAGCCCCTTTGGTACCTCGCGTAAGTCACACAGGGCCTGACTCCAGCTCCCTCGGATCAACAGAAAATGTCCCAGTGACTCCAAGGACGGTAGACCCAGCCATTCACTCTTTCAATTTATTGGAGTCTTCATGAATAAAAGGATTATTTTTTTTCCTCCCTTTTTTTTTTCAATACCCTCCAGCAGGCAGATAACAACACCAGACGAGCTTTGAGCTTCTGCTCTCAAGACTTACTTTCCCCCAAATGACAAATAATACCTCGACAGCACCGCAGCATTTACGGCAGGTATCGCCTCAGTGAACGCAGGCGGCAATTCATTCTGATTTCCGTACGGTTCTTCGTATGTGGTTTTGTTAGCCAAGGTATCATGATAGTGGAAACATCTAATTGGGTTGCACAATTAAAAACAAAACATTCTGTGTCTTAAATATTTGACTTTCAGCTTCAACTGCCTGAAAAAAAATTGACTGCTTAGTTCATACTACCATGGCTGCTTTGTACCAAAAAGCCCTTTCAGTATGTAAATATAATCTGCTGAATTTCTCTAAACATATCACTGCCCCAGGAGAAGAAAGCGTGAATGTGTCCAATAAATGCTCTTGAAATCCATTCTTCTATCCTCTCAGCTGCAGTGAGGAGAGTTATTCAGGGAATCTGCAAGCTGATCTACATTATAGCGATGTTATTTGTCTTTTGGGCCCTTTGGTTGTTGATTAGAAGTTCCAAGCATAAGGAGCAAGCGCAGATGTAAAGGGCACAGCTGTGCCGTGCCGGCGGGTTCGTGCTCGCACTCCTGCACACCAGCTCCAGGTCCGGCACCGCGCGCTGCAGCGAAGCAGCAATACTGCTTCAGCCCGAGTGCTGCGCCTAACTCGTCCCTCTCAGCCCTAGCACCAAGCCTATTTGCTTACCCTGGTAGTTAACTCAGCTATTCGCTGTCTAAACCATAGCCCCGTCTCCCGCTTCTGCCTTAGTCTTACTCCCCGAGAATCCAGCCCGATCTGTCCCTGAGCTTCTTGCTTGAACCTTTGTCCCCACTTACCATCAGCCCTACACAGGCCTGATGCTCTGCATTAGACGTGCACCACCTTCCTTCACAATCCCGCCCTTAAAAAGAAAACTTTCCTTGTTTCTGTCAAAGACTGCTCATGTCTCTAGTTGAGGAGCTGCAATAAATTCTTGTTCTTTCAGCACGCAGCTATCAATTAGCACTGGTGCTTAATCTGAACGTTTGAAAGTCTGATGGACCTATTAATAGTAAAAAATCAGGCATCTAATTTCTGGATACTCTAAAATTCAATTTCAATTCTATTTGACTGTCCTGGATTTCTATTGAAAATTATCATGCATGTGTTCCTGCTAAACTGTGTTTCTTTACCCTGATGTTACCAAGTTTGGTGCAGATTTGTTCAATGGATGGATAAAATGAGGAATGTGATCATACCTCCAGTTCTGCTGCAGACGGTGCTCACGACTAATGCAGGATCCAAAAAGACCGCGGAAAATGTCACTCCACCAAAAAAAAAACCCTCCTGCGGAAAAAAGACAGAAGAGCGATTCAAAAGTGAGCAGTCCTAACAGGTCTTTTGCGGGACTCCAGTACCGGACACTTGGAAGACACAGTTTTCACTCCAGGGCTGCAGATAACCCCCTAGCTTGTCGGCTCTTTTAAGGGCTTTACTCTACGCTGATCACCAGCCGGAGCTGGCTGAGGCCCAGCCTTGCGGACAGGCCAGCACAGAAGCTACATTTAGCTGCTTTTACACCACATAAACGGCATTAGGACAGGAGTAGTACAGAGACGCACAAAAGTGTACAAATCCCTTGCTTGCACCCTCCTAGTTCTGGTTTCCTACAGTGGCTTTGCAGTTTCCTACATGTTTTATGAGCGATAAATTTAAAGTCTCCCAGACATGCTGAGTTGGTAGTCAAGTAGCACCATGACTTTGTGGTGTTCCTCCGAATTCCCTTCCCTTTCTCCAGCCCTGTACATTGAAAGTTCTTCAGCGCAGCCCTGCACACACTAACGGCGATGAACCCTAACTCAGGCAGTCTGCACAAAGATTCAAGGCGATATAATCTATTTCTTGCATAGTTGTGCAGTGAGAATCTGAATTTAGGCCCTAATGAAAACACTTAGAGGAATCAGTGAATACCAACCTCAGATGAATTCATCCATCATATTATTTCTTTTACTCAAGAAAACATATCTGTGAATAGTTGCCCATGCTATGCAAAACGCTGAGTCTTTTCTCTCTTTTGCATTTACACATTCATGGTCCCCGAGCAGCCTTTTTTGTGTTTTGAAGGAGGTAGTTTTCTTTCCTTTCAGAAAAAGAAAATAAGTGGTTGGATAGATGATGAGAACTAAAGAACGCGCCCAATAATAATAGTAACCTATCCCTTTAGGAGACTTCAGCTGCAATGTAACATTCTTTCTCAGTTGTTTTTTTTTCCTTTAATATTCACTATTTGTGTATTGTTTTAGGAAAGTCTCATCACAATTAGAAATTCCACGACTCATTCATCACCACTTAGCACACCATAATGTTAATGGCAACAGGGCAGCGCAAACAAACATCCTGCTTGTAGAATTATAACCCTTTCTGTGTGCTATATCATTCTTCTCATTCCAATGAATATTTCAATATCCAATATAGTTTGCATTAAAAAAAAAAAAAACCAAACAAAACCCCAAAATACCAAAACGAACCAAAATAGCACTGTGCTGACAATTATATATGTAGTATACATCTTCTACATTGTATCATGTAAAAAAAAGAACTCACATTCATCTTATAAATGAAAACACTAAGGTGCTGAAGAGTAGAATAAAGATTTAAAAGAATATCTGCAAAAATATTACAATAAAAGTGAGAAATGCTGAGAGTGAACAAATTAATTTGTAAATTTCCTTTATTTATGCACCCCTGCGTGATTGTATTCACTTGCTCGTCACAGACTGGATGTGCTCCTCTGCTGTGCACCATTCTGGACATAATGCCATAGAAACTGATAGAGATAAATGGCGATAAAGAAGCAGAAGCAAAGATGGAAAAGCTATGAAGGATGAGGTATTTATATCCAAAATAGGGACCTGACTTTTCAAGATAACTATGCTCAATATAGATCAATAAAAGACTAAATTAGGTTTGATTCAGGTCCTGAAATGGATCTGTGGGCTCTCGGTGCTATTTAGCGGACGGCCGTGTCGGCCTGAGGCAGCGGGAAGGGGCTGTTTGCGGGAACGAGCAGCCGGAGTCAAACCGGGGGCACAACTGCGCGTGTTGCCCCGTTCCCGAGGCCCGTAGCCGCGCGCAGGAAAACGCGCGCGCTGGGTCCTCCGGAAAAGCAGAAACCCAGAAGAACCACAGGGGGTGTAGGACCAGGACCATCCATAAAAAACGTGGAGTGTGGGACAAAGTCCACAAGGACAAGTTTTTGCAAGCCAACAACCAGGGCTGAGCCAGGACTAAACCCAACCACTTGTGAAAAGACTGTAAGAGAGTCCTTTGCTATAACTGTGCAAGTGCAAACCCCTCTGTTTTACTGTATAAACTCATTTTGTCTCTCAGATGATATTCAGAAATTATACACCCATGAAATAGATGAATATATTTCATTAATCCTGAAACTTCTCTACGCTTAGCTCTCACCCATAAGTAATAGCTCATTCCTCTGATCAAACACGTTAAGAGCTGGAGCGCATCCAGAGCTACGAGATCAAAACCCACGCTTCTTGGGCAATAACTCACACCTTGGTAACGCTCCACCCACACCAAGAACCCATCCAGAATCATAAACTGTCTAAACAAACGGACTAAATAGAATTTATTCTTATTGAACATAGTTTAACATTCTGGTATTTAGCAATTTTTCCAAGTAAAACATCTCTCTCTACAGTAATTAAATAACAACAATTTCAGGCTCAGATGTATATGAGGAACAGTGCAAAGGTCAGTCTCCATAATAATTTTGCTTTAAGATATATGCAAAAAATATCATACATTTATTTTAGAGAGACTGAAAGAATAGCATACATATTTAGGTCTCACATCTATTAAAAAAGTAAAAAGAGACAAGACTGACATTATTTATTTAAAGATTCAAAGATAGGTAGAATTCTAAACTTGTTCAAAGATAGGATTCTAGAATTGGATGATTTTAAGGCTTTTCACTTTTTAAACATAAAACTGTGATATAATTACTTACTAGCAAAGGGAGTCTTTTAAACTCTTTGTCTATATCACAGTTCTCACAAAACAAAAAAAAAAAAGAGTAACACAAAAGGCAATATTCTCCAGAAAAGACATTTCTATAAATTTTGTATATTTCTGCACTCTGGACTTGCATTTCTGTCATGCAGTTGACATTCTCTTGACAAAGAAAGATAAAAAGTCAAAACAACGTCTTGTAAAAATAGAAATTTTTTTACAGTTTCAAATAACATTTAGTTTGAAGTTACACCAGAACTCTCAATAAGAAGGTTCAAAAGCAGACGTTTGTCACCAAATAACCCAGAGGACTGGTATATTATTAGTACCTACAGAGGCATCTTCAGGGCAGGAGCTCTTCATTCTTCCTCTCTCAGTTTCCTGACCTCTTGATTGGGAGAGTAATTTTTAGCCATCAGGATGTTTTTAATAAGAAACTTGAAAAACAGCATCACTGTGAGAAAAATGAGGTTTTGGAAAAACATGCAGTGATACCTTATTTCAAACTAAGTCTCTATAAAGATTCTGTTCTTCCAACGCATTGGACATCTGTATTCACAAGTCCTAACGAATGACATTTACCCCTGACATACAATTTGACTTGAAAATTGAAAAGATAAACTTTTAGTCAAGAGCATAGAACAAGAAAGGTTTACTAATAAACAGAAAGAGAGGAAAAGTTATACAAGAAAGAAAATATTTCAGCAGAATTTTCAAGAGTATTTTTCCCCAAGTTTTCTGTAAAGAAGCTGCACCTAGTTTTGTCTCCAAAGACCAGTAGTGTTTACCACTGATTGACTCCTAATATTAATTATATCCAAATTTCCCAGATTGTCTAAAAATATCAGTTGCATAATTTGATGTCAGCTAATTTAATTACATCCACAGAAACAGAATTTTCTATTGATTTCTACTGCATTTTTTCATCTGTTTTTATCCTTCTCAACCATCGGTAGTAGATGCTTGGGTCCAGAAAGCGTAAGAACTCTCTTTAAAAACTGTACATGCAATTTCTCAATGATAAAGAGGAAAGTATACTCACAGTACACATAACTCTGCATTTTTTTCCCTGCATGGAGAGACTGGACCATTTGCAATGCTTTGCCTCCAGACCCCCCCCCTGCTTTTCTCTCCTGGTGGGCACTGTCCAATAGACTTTGATGCCCTTGGTCCACAGTGACTGACACGTTGAATTCACTGACCTAACTGGAGTTAACTGTATAATTCATTTTAAACACAGTATTACTTTTTTAGGACCAAGATGGCTTTTTTTCCATATGGTGAAACAGAAGCAAAGTTTTACTAGGGTTAAGTTAAAGATGAACTAGCAATACAGGTAAGGATTATTAACAGGCAAGTTATTTGTCCTTTTTAATTATATCGTCTCTCTTTGGGCTAGCAGAAGCCCAATTCTGTGGGATATTCAGACGTTTGATAGAAGCTTTGAGGGCAAATTGCACACCTAGCTTCCTGGCTTTCCATGAGGGTCAATTTGCCTTTTTCTAACTTGCCAAAATATTTATTTCTATTTTTAGAATGGCCTTATAACGTGCCCAGCATACTGTGTTTCACGTATTCAAGAGCAATAGCAAAATCACATCACTACTGCACAAGCGTGTCTGATGACAGGGGAGTTAGACTGACATTTTCTGAGAGCATTAAATAAACCCATATGCACATATGTACAAATACGTGCAAGTTATTAACATAAAAAGAAAAAAGGTATTGCAACAGTTGGTCTCACCTGTGGTCAAATTACCTGTTGGCCAGCCTCACCCCATATCAAATACCTCACTTGTACTCTCCAGCAAAAGAGTTGCTTGACAGAGGAGCAGTGATAAAACATCGGAAGAGAAGCAAACGAAAATTCTCCGGCTTTGCAAGCAGTTAAAATTTTGTTATTGTAGAAAAATAGGATTAAAAAAAAATAGCCTAGGAGGAAAGACCAAACCACTGTGATCTTGATATATGCCATCTAAAATTCATCTGATTCCCTCCGCTTTCCTTCATAAATCAAAACTAAATACACAGATCCCAGGCATGAGGAGCAGGTGGTAAAACAGCCTAAAAATCTCTTTTCTATACTGCAGCAGAGAACTAATTTCATGTTGAAAAGAATGGGTCATTTTTACAGCTAGTTTATCCACATGGCTCCCAGGTACCAGTTTTGTAAAGTATTATCCATTTTTGCTGTGGGTCATTTGTTTCCTCTGCAAATTTCCTTGAGGCTTGCAGAACTGATATGCGTGGATTTTTCCATCTATGCTTTTGAGCATATAATGATAATTGGACTGGTTATCTTTCCTTTAATCTGTAGAAAACGTGACAGAGAATGCAGAAATTTTAACCTCTGTAATACAAAACAACTTTCTGATCAGAACTACCTGAAAGGAGGTTGTAGAGAGATGGGGGTTGGTCTCTTCTCCCTAGTAACAGACAACAAAACAAGAGGAAATGGCCTCAAGTTACGCCAGGGGAGGTTTAGATTGGACATTCGTAAAAACTTCTTTACCGAAAGGGTTGTCAGGCATTGGAACAGGCTGCCCAGGGAGGTGGTGGAGTCCCCATCTCTGGGGGTATTCAAAAGGCGTTTAGATGAGGCCCTAAGGGATATGATTTAGTGGGGGACTTGGTAGTGATAGGTTAATGGTTGGACCCGATGATCTTGGAGGTCTCTTCCAACCAGAACAATTCTATGATTCTATGATTCTATGAAAGAGACGCGGGTATTGATGCCCCATAAATTGTCCCTTCCCCACGTTCCTCTAGGCCAGCTGTAACTGCTAAAACCAATACTACCAGGCACAGATATTGCTTAGAAACAGAGGGACATAGCTGGAGACTTTCTGCAGAAAAGCCGATAGCTTGGATTCATTTGAGAAGGAAGAGCTTTGTGCTCGGACGGAAAACATTACTTCCCTTGTTAACCTCGGTATTAGCTTCTACCCCAATTACATAAAAGCATTTGTTTTTCCTAATTCTTGAATATCTGTTCTAAGTCTCTAGGCACAGGTGTCACAAATTTCTAGCCCTACGTACTTCATATTGAAAACTTAGTGATATCAAGAGTAGTAAGTCGTATACCCCTGAGAGCCAATAGCCAAGACTTGGATGTCACCAAGTCACGGGAGCCACTGAGAGCCCGGACTAAGCGGTGACACAAGAGCCCTCATGGTACCACCATGGAAGTCCCTCCAGGACAGCCCAAACGAGAAATCTCAGATGGGTTAAAACTATCAGTTTTTCTACTTTTCTATCTACACACCTATACATGTATAAGCGTGTATGCACAGAGAGAGAGGGGTGGCTGCTGCATGGGACGAGACATTTGCAGAGCTACTGCCGAGGCAGGGCTGGGCAATCCTGGTGCCAAGGACAGGGACTGAGAGTTAAATTCTTCTTGGTCATGGGAAGAGAGAGAACAGTGCTCAATCTGCAGATATAGGAAGGAAAAAAAAACCCAAACCCAAGAGCGAGTAAAGGAAAGTAGTGCAAGGCTGCGCAAGGCTGAGCAACTATTCTGTTTCCGTGATCACTGTGTTCAATCACACAGCATTGGAGAATTAAATAATATTCAGTATGCTGAGTGCACTGAATAGAAATTCCTATCAAGTTCATTCTACAGTATCGGACATGGTATGTCACCATGTAAGGAAATGTATTTGAGCGACATGAAGGCTGATGCCTTATGTTTTTTAATAAAGTTGAGGACAGATTAGAAAACTTTCAGCCCGTGGTTGCAGTGGATGGAAGCTATTTCCTTTGACATACTGAATAATTTGCCTTTTTTGAAGTTACAATAAGATAACGTAAAAAGCTTTGAATACCACATAATGTAAAGTAGTAAGGTGTTAAACTACAGCATCTGAAAGAAAATGCCGTTGAACGTATAAGAAATAGGTCACTCGAACTAAATGGACCAACACAATTAAAGCCCAAATGCCCACACGGTACCACTCTCAAGCGTAGAGTAGACTGGATGTTTGCTGCTTCAATTACAGTTTCTTGGAAAGTTTTATTTTTTACTTTGGGAAGCTCAGAATTTCACATTAGTGTTGGGATAAAGGCAAAAAGGATGTAGGTTACAGAAATAATGTGACATAGTTACTCACTAAAGTCTACTGATCCCTTGAGGCTCCCACTATTTTGAGACATTTGGTATGAGTTGTATCCAGTCTATCTGAAACACACAAAGCTTAGAGGCACAACTCCATCCTTAGGCAACTGGTTTGGCTTTGGGTTTGCTTTTTTAATATTGCATATGCTTTAATTTAATTTCTCAACTTCAGCCAGTGTTGATCGTATAACTTCCTAAGAGAGCTTTTGAATACTGCAAAGACAGACTTCCCAGAAGCAGCTTTCAGAAAGCGGTTTAAAAATCTTTATCTATCTCACTGGCCCTGGCATCCTCCCACCGCAAAACTTTCCAAACACAAATATGGGCATTTTTACGACGTCTCAGAAGAGGCATGTCAGCCTTGAGGGCTGGTTCCTCACAGTGTTGAGGAAGCTGCACAGCAGATGTAGGGAACTAAATCAAGCCACTTGATCCCTGTACAGTGTCATGGCTGTAAAATCCTCCACGAGGAGCAATGTGGAAAGCGGTTGTATTTGTGCATTCATCATGCATGCCATGACAAATGACAGTTCTATGGTTAAATGCACCTCAATGGAAGGTTAAGGTTCAGCTCCCTCCTCTGCCCTAGACTTCATATATCACCTCAGGTAAAACTAAGCCAAATAACACCTTAAACAACAGATTTACTTCCCCTTGCCTTGTATTTCTAACTCAGGTGTAATAGCAATTCTTCCCAACCTTGTCTCTTTAGATTAGGCATGTACGCCTGGAGGTTCGCTCAGGGCTTGGAGCAATGAGAAGCCTGAAGTCAGGCAGGGACCCTGAAAATATATATAGCAAAAGCAAAACCAACAGTACATAAAGCAGGCAATAAATGAGCTCAGTCCTAGCTCCAGCGAGAGACGGTGTTACGCTGTCCCTTTCTGATGCTGTGCACTTCCCCGGAGTCAGCTCTCGTTTGCTGGGATTGCCGACAAGAAGTCGAGCCCTTATGCTTTTCTACAGTAGTATCAGGGGCCCTGAGATTTAATTAAGACAGTGACAGTTCCTATGGCATCAAACAGATAACAGACAGATTTTATTCTCTTGTTTGAATATGTAAGTTTCAAAGTACTCACAAATCTGTGAGGAGTAAAGTAAACATATTCTGTGTATAAAACTAGGAACTTGCAATAGCCAAAAAGTTTATTAAGGTTAAATTAACTGAAGCAGAAAAATAAGTAAACCAAAATGCTTACATTTCTTTCCTCATTTACAAAGAGGAAAGAAAACTGGAAACTCAGTTTAGGGCCACCACGCAGCATTAGAGAGTGAAAGCAGCTGTTCGGGAACCGGGGCAACAGGGAGATAAATTCAGTGAAAGACAGAGAACGTCGGACCGCGTTGTCGGGTGGGAATGTGAATTCCCGCAGGGCCAGCTGCCCGGAGTCATACAGGCTGAGGATAAACCTTGAGGAGAGCGCACGGAGGGGACGCTCTCGGCAGAGCCCGGGAGAGCTCTCCGCCTCGGTCGTCGGGAACACCAGCCCCGCAGGCGAAGGCGGGGGCTCGGCCATCGCACTGTGACATCTGGAAAATGAATCAGCAGAGGATGCCCACAAAAGGTGACCTCAGCGAGTACGTGTAGCCTACCCTGAGTGCCAGGGTTTTCCCAGCTGAACCAACAAAGCACATTTAGATTTATTTTTTACTCGTATCTGCTGTAAGGAAAACAAGTATCTTATACCCTCCGGAAAAGGAAGAACTGTGTAGGTTAAATGGAAGAAGAATGGCTGGGAACAGGGGCGTTTCTTGGAGCTACTCATTTCTCTACAGATAAAATAATTTCTGAATTTAAGTGTGCGGGGTTTTTCCAGCACAGTGAAAGATAAGACGGACGCTGGATAATGATTATGCTGAGCCTAGGCTCCAATAACATGATTGTGGGCATGATGGAAGCTACATAATGCAGAGATATTGCACGTGATTTATAGGTTGTGAAAACAGAAGGGGCTTTGCGGAGTTTTGTACATTTAGCTGTGTGTACTAAAAGAAGGGATTTATTTAAAAGGCAGGTTGGTATACTTTAACTGGATAGTATTGTACGTTGAAAGTACTGTGCTATCCTTGTCTACTTAGACGTATTGAAACTGTGCTTTATTCCTTGTAAATCCCATCCTAGAGAGGTATTTTAGAGGCCTCGTGTGTTCCTTCTGCATGCACAACTCTCAAGCAGATTTTGCTGCTTTACTGCTAACAGGTAACCAAGTGCCACCTTTCTCCACTAGTAATAGTAGCTACACTTTGGCATATTTCATAGGAATCAGAGGGAGACAAAAATCACATTCATAAGGCAAACATAGCAGTGTCTTCAACTAACAGTACTTACCACAAGAATAATAATAGAAGACATACAAGATAGAGGTATAATACAGACAAAAGAAAAATATATGCTTGCTAGAAAAGATTATAAGAAACAATGTGGGCATTGATAATCTGTGTCATAAACAGCTTAGGGGAGGAGAGAGTCCTGACTCAGGATTTCCCATGGTTTTTTCTCTGCCGAAGTCCCTTAGTAGTGTACTAAAAAATTCTTGGGTGGCTCATACCGGTCCCCAGCACGTACTTCCATTTATCCTTCTGCCTGTTTTTTCCCCGCTTCTTTTTTTCTTTATTCTTTATGTCTGTTTTTATCCACTCTCATACTTGCATTCCTCTTCCTCCATCTCCTCCCTTGTACATTTATTTTCTAGCTGGCAATTCTCTCGTTCCCTTCCCCGATATATTTATTTTACCAGGTATTTCCCCCCCTCCTGTGTTTCTTCAGAAACGCTGGAGATGTAGACAGTCCTGATAAAACGCAGGGCTGAACTGCTTATTGCTAGGATCAGAGTGAAAAAAAGCTGAAGAGAGCGGAACCGTTGCCTGAAATCCCAGCCTCTCACCCCCTCCCTACCAGCTGCTTCTGCAGGAGCGTGCCCCGGGGCGAGGAGGAGAGGAGGGTTCACCGCGAGAGGTGGGGAAGGTTGGGAGAAGCCCACGCTGAGGTCCAGACCCAGATCTGAGAGCTTTTCACAGACATAAATTGTGAACTACCCAGAGTGGGCTCCTGGTAAAAAGAGGCACTAGCTGCCCACGTTGGGAATTTGGAGCATTTGGAATACTTTTCAGACATACCTCTCTTCAGGCTAATTATTTCACATTTTTCATCCAGAGATGGAGGTCACTCGATGCATTGAGCTATCATCCAGGGATTTGGGGGCCTGGAGTGACAATTGCTCCGTTATGAATATCAGCTGTGGTTCTTCCCAATTACGCTGAGAAATGTGAAGCCCCAAGAGAGCCTTAAAGAAACAAAACTTGCCAAGTTTGTAGGGGACTCTATCATTCAGAGGCTCTGACAGGTGCCAGTTGGATCCAGCCATCGTACAGTGCAGCTCCCGCGATCCAGGATTACTCAGCCAGGACTCAGCCAGAGAATGAAGCAAGCCCCTAGAAAACCCCTACAAAGCAGAAATTGCCAACCAACCAACTTCTCTTTCAGCTCTTCAATATTTCTGAGCCTTTAAGAGTTATCCCACTTTAATAAAAATGCAAAGATATTAATAGAAATCTCCATACAGAAATTCTTTGTACTGATTCAGTTTCCTAATCTGACAGTCTTGAGAAGAGCAGGTATAGTTTGATGAGTTTAAGTCTTGTATTTTTCAGAACAGAAATGATGCAAAGCGTAGAAAAACATCCAACTCAGACTATTCTGTGATTCTATGATTTGTCCATCGAGGCAAATAAAACACCAGAAAAAATTCCATTCAGATTTTATTGGCCTTTGAGGGCTTTGGAGAAGCCATTCCTATGGCCAGAGCCAAGCCAGGCAAAGGTGACCATGTATTTATGCAGGTCGCTGCCGGTGTCTAAAACCACCGGTGTCCTCAGGGTGGACCTCAAACCAGAACATACTTGTATCACTATCCACCGGCTGTTGACAGCTTTGTGGTGACACGCTGTTACAGCAATGGATGAAGAAAAATATCCGGTGTGTGATTTACTGATCTGCAGTGAAATGGTTAATTTTTGTGAGTTCAACTGCACAGTCACCATGTGGCAATTTGACTGGAAATTAATAGGATTATTTTTGACTGGCTGAGGTTAATGGCATTGCCTGTTTGGCTTTTATAAGATCTCCATAATTTAGTAATATTTATCTAAGTCACCATAAAAGTATAGAAATTGATAGTAAAATTACAGACAGCTGGGTACAGGATGAAATGAAACAAATTAAACCAAACCCATGCTCTTAGGAAAACGCAAATGCCAAATTAAGTACGTTAGGCTAACAGTTTAAATGATCCAATTTAACACTAATAAAGGTACTTTAGACCCAAGTCCTGCTTGATTTTATACTGTATGAGCACGCAGAGGAAAACATCTGCTGAGAGGTGGACAGCCTGGGTCCAACCGGGGTGGCAAGGGAACTAGCAGTTTGGACCACTGCATCTTTCCATGCGCATTTCATGCATTCCTAACAGGTTTTGATGAAAACTTCACGAGAGTAAATGACCTAGGCACAACTGATTTTTGTCCTGGAGAATTACTAAGGGACAACATTCATAACAGATAAGCATACAGAGCAATAATTTTTTTTTTTTTTTTTAAGGCTTTGTTGAACAAAGGAGCGCTGAGGCATTAGGCAGCTACGAAAGATTTCGGTTTCGGATGAACCTGGCTATGGCAAGCGTGGTCCCTACCACCAGACAAGACAAAATGAAATATTTCCACGAGCCAGTGCAGAAGCAGGAGTGGACCAGACTTGGCGCTTTCTTTCCACGGACCGTTTGGTGTCTGAGATGCTGAGACTGGCAATATGAAGGCAGGAGAGACGAGACTGGAAAAGGCAGCTCGGCCTGGATCGCATTAAAATGAGGTAAAGGTGGCCGTCGACCTGCAGCAGGAGAGACGGCGCGAGGCACACCTTCCTCTCTCCTGCTCCGGGGTGGTGGCCGCGGGCAGGGGAGCTGCTGCACGGCCGGGCCGCGCGTGCCCCCTGCGAGGTGCTTCCCGTGCGTCCTTCCCGTCCCAGAGATTCCCCCGGGGAAGGAATAACTCATTCACACAGCAAGCAACTCAACCTGGTATTTTCGTTCTGCGTGTAAGCCGCCCTACGACCTAGCACCCTCCATTGCAGACTCCCTGAGACAAGGGTCAAGTCCGCCTTTCTATTTCTCATTGCTTGTTTGGCCACGGAGAAAATAATGTAACTACAGAAAATCAACACATTTTTAAAGAAAATCTTCTTATTAATGAGAAGAGAGTGTTTGATTTTTCCTGACTATGACTATCTTGATTGTCATTGTCTCGTAGCTACTATAGGCCTGAGCAGTTTTTATATTTCTAATTGGTTTCTGCTATACACAGAAAGCTAGAGGCTATTTTAGCTCGCGGGTTTGTACCACTGCCTAATGGTTGCATCTCTGCATGAAAGCAATGATTCAGAAAATTCTTCTTCCTGTCAAAGGTATTATTTAGAAGTAGATTCCATCTAAAAGTGTTTACTTATTATTTGTCTCTTCATTTTCTTCGGATATTGTCTAGTACATTAAATATAATACCTACAGGTTTTAAACAGTGATGCCACTCTGCGAATTTTATTTAATGGCTGTTTCAGACTATGTTTCTTCAATGCATATAAATCTTCCATTCCCACAAGCAGAATCAAAAGAAAAGGAAGACATTTCTTTTCAAGGTTTCAGAGCTTTGTTTCACAAATGTACAGTATGTGGCCAGGAAACTAAAGTCAAAGAAATATGAACAAAATTGTTATATGGTGTGCATCAAAAGATTTCAACAGTTGTTCTGAAAAGCAAAATAATTGAATATGCCGGTCACCCAGAAAGAATGATGATGCCGTAACTTTCACACAAGACGTAATTTCCAAGGATCTTTGACTCTTCTTGCCACGTGTAAACATTTTATACCTTTTTCCCTATTTTCATGTAGCTATTACACTCTCCATCTGTTGCTGTTTACATCTAATATGCAAAAAATAAATAGATATTACGGGATGCTTGAGATTTTACACGTGTATAAGATCTATTTGGATGCTGGCTAGAAGAATGCCCTCATGGGAAGGTTTACTCTAGTGGGCAAACACCAGCAGAGGCAACATTTCATCATGTATTTGTTTCAAAGTGAGAGAAGAAAAAAAATCTAGATTTATAGCCTTGGAAAAGTTTATGTATTCCTTTAGGGGGAAAAAAACAGAAAGAAAGAGAAAAAGAAAAGAGGAAAGGGAGTTTAATAGATAAAGGTATTTCATAGAGACATCTACATCAATTATCAATGTATGAAACCATTCTAATATTCTCCTTTGTACAAGTAATTCCACAGACATCAGTAGTTAGTCACTCAAGTTATTTTCATGAAGACGCTTTTACTGTGAGTACCTTAGACTTGGAGCCTTGTGAGTCTAGGTCTCCTGAGGACTTTTGACAGATTTACAACAGAGAGAAGGTTGTGTGTGTTGACTTGCTGGAAAAAAAAAAATATACATATTTATGTGGCTGCATAAACATTAATAAAAATATGATCAACTGCAGTTCTACATCTATGTCATGTGGAGAACTCCTAGGGTGCAGTATCACAAGAAAAACAGTAGCGATGTCTAAATTTAGAGATGTCTACTATTTCTTATCATAGGATTGTACATTCAGGGCTCATACTATGGCTGAACTCCTAGAGTTCAAGATGAAATTTTCCTTATTTAGGCTAAATTAAAAAAAAAAAAAATATGAGGCTAAATTTAAGATTAAGGAAAGAATATTATTTCTCACGACTAATTTTTTGTAATAACTACTTTATCGAGACAGGTGATATCCTTCATGATTTTGAAGAAGGAATAGAAATACAGTCCAGTGCCTAGACTTCTTCATGGGAAGAGATTATCTATATGCTGTCAAGCCGGCACATGAGTAAGGCTCAGTTCACACATGCCAAGCAGCGCCGGGCACTGCTGTGAGCTAAATGTGTGCTGTTGTGAGCTACGTGTGCTCCAGGGTTCGGTCTATGGGACTTCCCTGCAAGTGCCAAGCAGAAGGACCGTCTCCCCCTCTTCCTGTGGGAACTCAGGCAGCGGGGAGAAGGAAGGGCGAGCCAGGAAAGTTCATGTCAGGAAGGGAGACACTCATTAAGTAGAAATAAACAGGATCTGGGAGATCAAAAAAGCCCCCCTTAGCCAGACGAAGGGATAATGGAAAGGACAGAGACTGAAATGCAAAGCCAGGGAAGAGTGAGGGGGCACCTCTGTTAGCGCTTTAGTTCAGACTGCTCTTCTACCTCTGCAAATCCCCGTGTTTCAGTTTCCATCGGCGAGCAGTCCCAGGACATCCAAACTGGGCTCCTTTCAGATGAAGTTAAACTGAAATATGTGCTCCAGCTGGTCACCGCAGGACCAGACTAGAACTTGCCCAAAGCAAAACCTCCTAAAATGCATACAGGGTGGATGTCAACCACCAGCTGCACGCCAGCCGCTGTCCCTGCACACCTGCTCCTTTGGGCCGTACTCATTTGCTAATGTCAGCACAGCCCCAGAGACCAGGACTTCTTGGGATACAGGAGTGGGAGAAGACCCAAGGGTCTGCAGGCTGAGACTTCGCTGGCTAAGACACCTGGAAGAGTAATGCCTGGTGAAGCATCAAAATAACAACACAGAGACTTGATCCCTCTTCAGCCAGTGGAAAAGAATAAAATACAGTAGAGGAACTAGAGTGAAAGGAAAGAGCTGGTGACCTGGCAGAAAGGTGGAGAGGGAACTGGAAGGGAAGGATGAACCTAAGAGAACTCACAGACGTTCTAGCTCAAAACTGTGCATATGCTTCATGTCATAATAAGCATTTTATCAAACATTTGCTTTGATGCCAGAGCAAAATAATGTCTCTCTCCAAAAACTCTTGCCCTATAATGGGATCTGTTTAAAGTGTTTTTGAAATAATGCTGAAAAGGCTTGAAGTTTCTCCGCTACCAAATTAAAACTTAGGGAGTTAGACTCATAGCCTATTAAAATTCTGTTTAGCATGCACATTTTAACACAGATGTTTCAATAAAAGGGGTTTCCATGTAATTATCTAATGACTTGCTATGTCAATCATGATAGGTCCCAGATTTGTGACTTGCTCCTGAGAGTTAAACAGAAAATAAATGCACCAGTTCTTACTTGCTGCCCTTCCAATTTGAGCTGAAAGCAGTAAATAGTCTCATGGATGTATCTGGTTTGATTTGCATTGCTGAGAAAGTAAATCCTATGAGAGAGAAAACTAGGCAAAAAGACGTGCTATTCTCTTTTTATTCAGTCAATGGTCTTCCATGTTGGATGAGAATATACTGTGCCATATTTTCAATTTAACTGCATTCTTCAGTTTCTCCACTCCCAAGTGGTTTCATCCAAAGAGGTAAAAATGGTTGCAAATCTGCAGATGTTGGCTTTTCATGCCTGAATATTACTTGATTGAGCAATAGGATATTGGGATACTTCCCCCATGTCGTATCTCAGTATGAATGAATACTCTCAAGGAAACCAAAAAGCTTACAAGCATCGGTTGAGAAGAAATAAAGCTAGTCAGATAGCACCCAGCCAGAGATGCACAGGAAGAGGAGATGCAGCATCAAGCAAATCAGGAGGACAGTAGTGTTTGAGAGGTTTAGCTCAACCGGGAGACAAGCTAAAGCTTTCAGGAAGCCGCATGGAGATAAACTGAGACTGAAGAGTAGATTCTTCCATGTTCAGCATCCAGTAACGTGTGCCAGATGCTGGAGACCTGCCTTGGCCATCACCTTCATGCGATGCCAGGAGAATCCTAACCCAGGCCATGACCCCCTGTAAAAAGGCAGAGCTCCGCCTGCCCGGCCCCAGCAGACTGACTGTCTCCCAAACTGCGGAGCTACGCTGCCAGCTGGGTAACGGAAGGGCGGAGCAGGGGGATTTGGCAGACGTCAGGACCACAAGGAGTAACACCCCCACGGTTTACTGCTTTACGACCTCTCCATCCGTCACATCCCCTCAGTCTCTTATTGCCGAGAGACACCAATGCACCTAAAGCAGAACAAAGGACATCATGTTATCTAAGCCTCTGCATTACTGCTAGTAGTAGCACAGAGGCTCTTTCCTCACAGTGACAAAGGATTTCTGTATGTAATCAAGGTATTTTCTGCAAAGTTTCGCAAAATCAAGAGTTCTGCTTACAAGAGCAACCGTATTCATGCACTGTTCCCACGATCAATCCTTACAGATTCCCAATTAAGCAGATTTATAGCAAGGATTGGAGAACAAGTTACATATCCAGACTCCTTTTCAAAACTTTTTTCAGGTACTTTCATGCCAGCAACCAGGGACTCATTTTCACTCCATCCCCTTTTCCCATACCAGCCGGGCTCTGCACCTCATGGTCCGTGCTGCGGTTGCTCCCGAGCCCTTGCCCGGTGCTCAGTGGCACACCCAGGGCAAGTTTAGGAGTAAGGGCCACTGTTTGTCTCAACAGCAGTCAGCGAGGCTCTCCTCCTCCGAGGGGGCATTCGTGATGCCAGACCCTCACTGCAGGACATCTGGAGATGACTCTATCTAAATCAAAACCCAGGCTTAATTACTATTGTGTTGCAATATCGTGACATGCAAAAAGAAGTAACAGATAAAGTATTATAACAAGCAAAAAGAAGAATAAGTGGAAACTTACTAAAAATACAAAGGCAATATTTATGTGATTTATCATCCAAAAATTATATGAGTACTGTGCCCACAGAACCTTAGCAAAATTAAGAAAAAAATAACATTTGCATTTGTTTATCAAATAGTTTAGAGTTATCCAGTTGGGGGGATTTTTTCCCTTTCATAAAGAGCACATTAAAAGGGGAGCTCATTGTCATTGTGCTGTTGCAACATCCACACTAATAGGGCTGTCCATCTTTTCAAAGAGCCGCTTTTTTGAAGGAAGCTACAGTAAATTGTTT
Organism: Phoenicopterus ruber ruber; assembly: GCA_009819775.1. Classification (NCBI taxonomy): domain Eukaryota; kingdom Metazoa; phylum Chordata; class Aves; order Phoenicopteriformes; family Phoenicopteridae; genus Phoenicopterus; species Phoenicopterus ruber. The sequence continues at coordinate 9,335,294 of CM020221.1, forward strand.
AGGGAATTCACCATTCAGTGGTTCCCTCAAGTGCTGCATCCATCTTTCACTGATTAATAATGAAGCATTAATGAAAATGTTTCTGTGTCTCCACGCTCCCACCAATTAAATGTGGTGCAGAAAAAAATACAGCCTTTGGAAATTGTTATTTGTCTCACTTGCCAGACAAGCAATAGAGAGTAATTCTTTACTGGGAATATTGGTAAAACAAGACCTGCATTTAGGGGATTCAGACTGGTAAAGATGGATTCTTAAGCTGACATTTAAGAATCACCGACTCTCAAATACCGCATTAGCAATCAAGAAATCAACAGTGTTTAGAAGAAATATAATTAGCTCAGCATGCTCTGCTTGAAACCACTACTGTAGCTATCAGCTGCACCAAACGCCAGGAGAGGAGAAATGGAGAATTTGTTTTCCGTTGAAATACCTTATATTTTGCTTTATTGAAGGCATGAGAGCTCGAGACATTAATATTTCTGAGAAACTGCTGGAGCTAGCTTAGACCAGGGTGGATTTTTCTCCATTAAGTGAGCGAATTCTGGGAAAGCAATCTGTCTGTCTCTTGCTTGGTCTGTGCTAAACACATTGCCATGACGTCGTGCAGGACAACCGGGCAGAGCGCGTGGTAGGTTATTAATATGTTTTCACTTCATTTATGTACAGAAGTTACTGAGATCGTGTTCTATATGTAATTGCATTATGCATTATCTGAATTGACCTTCTTATTCTAGAATTAAGTGCGGAGGTTGTCAAGCAAACAGACCACGAAAGCCAGTACTTCTGGACACAGATGGTAAAGCTTACGTGTAGAGAGAGAGGAGTAATTGGATGCAAGGCAGTAAATATTTACTCAAATCCAGACAACATTGGCAGTGCTTTAATTTGACAGCTGCTTTGAAACTTATTGGAGTATATGGCGGTCTCAGATCACTGCAGAGTTGAAAGCTGCCACCCTTCCTAGGTTTCTTAGCAAAGAAGATATGGATTAAGTCCTAAATGTGTCTGGGAATTGAACTGTACTGTATACTCAAAGCTGAGTGCTCCAGCATATAACGTAGGACGACAATTAGCTTCTGCTGTACCTCTTCCCCAAGTGAAAAGAGGCCTTAAGTTCTTCACTGTCTATCACTTTAGCACTTTTCACAAGTATCTTTAGTGCATTTGAATTTTGTAGAGAGAGCTGGAGCATGAAATCACACTTCCTTAACTTGCTCAGTGCCAGCACCACACTGTTCCCGGTATGGGATACAAGGATGTGACACCCTTCGCGCCCTCGGACCTCACCACCGCTAAAGGCTCTGTCCCTGCAAAATCAAAGGGTGCAGCTACCCAGGGGCAGCGAGTCACCGATCGGCTGCTGATAAAGCCCCACTTCGGCCCGCAAGTGCCTAACCCCCCCACAGCGCGAGAAGTCTGTTGACAACAGATTCATAGGGCCACGGACTGACAAAGAGCTTTCTAGAGGAGGCAAGAAGGAATTTGAAGAGGAAAAGTACTGGGCTGGAAAAGAGTGACAGAAAAGGGAAACGTGCATTTTAGGAGGAGGAGGGCAGGGACAGAAGTTACAGGGTCACGATGCTCTTAGAGCGCGAGCCAGCGTTCCTAGGTGCCGTGGTCAGATAAACAGCCATGCACTAGTTCTAAAAAGCTGCTCTGAAATGCCACTTTCATCTCCATTGATCTCTATTACTAAACAAGTCCTTCACTGTCACTTGTGACAAAAGGCATTAGTCAATGAAAAGCTCTAAATAAACTTGAGGAAGACAAGCAAGCTCTTCTCTCTTAGCCACACACAATAACATTATAAAAAAGCCTGAGAAAGTAGGGCACTGAAAAAAAGCATCTAGTACTGAAACTAAAAATTGAAATGTTCTATTCTAAACCTGTCAGGCTTATCAAAAATATTTGGTGATGGTTTTTATTACCCTCCAAAAAGGATGTTTTTGTCTGGATAAGGAAATAGCCTAGTGAAACATTTTTAATAGATTTACTTTAATCCTCATGTTACACCAGGGTAACCGGTACCCACGCATCTACCGCAAGAATGAAATTTAACCAAGATGTCCTAAGGCTGCAGTTACGTTTGAACCACTGAACCATCTTCAATGAAACACTAAGAAAGAATTGGTAGCTGGAAGACGGAGACCATACAGGCTACTTCAGCAGCCTTTTCAGACCACGCCGCCGCTATCGCCTCTCATGGAAAGCAAGGTTAACGCTCCATTCTCCTGCCCAATAGTCTATTGCAATGTTTGCTCTGTGAGCAACAGTCTCTGTCTTCGTGCTCAAGATACTCGGTGTTGCTACAGATACTCGGTGTTCATTCCAAAAACCAGGGCAAGTCAGTCGCGGCGTACAAGCACTTTGCACCATCCACCTGCAGTCAGGCTGTCCCAGGCTGCGTTCCCCCGACCGCGTCAGCCGTGGAGCGTGACCTGCCTGCCCTTGTGCGGGCCACACCACCACTTTGGGGGCACAGAAGGTGAAAACTTTGTTTTAACAGAACAGTTGCCTACTGAGGAGTAAAACAGGGGGGTTTAGGTAACGATTTGGAAAGCCGGTTGCAGGAATACCTATGATCAGTTTGGACAGGCACAGCCACACAGGAAAAAACCCAGTGTTGGAGACATTGTCGTCCTTGCTTCATGTCCGTGTGATGAGCTGAGAGCAGTGGCACTCCTGTAACAACTAACATATCCATGAACTGCCGCCGCATCTGTTTGTCGGAGCTTGGGTATTTCAGAAGCTGTCACCAAAGAGGAGTCTCCAGGGAAATGATGTTTCTCTGTTCTTCACTTATATCTTAAACTGAAGGCAGACAGAGGTGCTGTAAACCCCCCTGATGGCTGCCCAGTCAGAGGGGTATCTCCACAGCAGCGCAGGCTGAGGCACAGCTCGAAGCAATCCTTCCTGTAACACAGCTCGAGGCTGCTTTTCTCTGCTGACACATTCGTCATAGCAGAAGAAAAGAAACGGAGGCAAGAAGAAGACGTTATGAGGGAGGGTGCGCACGTACGGCTCCACATCACCCAGTGCGACGTGGAGGGAACGCTCCGGGCTCCCTGCGGGCCACCCCAAGCTGCTGCCCTACAGCCTTTCGTGGTTATTTCCTGTGCTCTCATACTCTCCAGCGTAAATGTTGAACTACAGCTTCTGGTCCTTGTTTTCCATAAATATTGCAGTGGAGAATTAGCTGAATTTAATTACAGTGATCATGAAATAGCAAGCATTAATCAGATGCCAGTAGCAGCTGTATTTTGCTCTTTTGAAAGCGAGAAACTATTTAAAAACTATTTCATTAAAAGCAGAAACCTATTTTAAAAACAAAGCAAAAGCATTCTATTTATAGAGTGGCATTATCCCAGTGCACACAAACACCCTCAAAATAATAATAAAAAGCCCCTCTTAATAGGATGCTGTTGTACTAAGAGCTTCTTACGGGAACAAAACCTAGAGAAACATTTAGCTGGACTGTGCACTGGATCTAAAGAGACAGAGAGAGTGCAACATAAAATATATCCGTTTTCTCATCTCTTCTATTTAGGTTGCTGACGTATACTTTCTGTAGAGATGCCCATCTAATTACAGAATCATAAAGCTCTTTACATGTGCATAAATTGCTCTAATTCACACATCAGGTCCTCCTTTGCACGGCAAGAAACACGTCAGTGCAATGAGGATCAAGCCCTTTATAGATAAAAAGCAGTTTGCTTTTGAGATCCTCTGCTCATTAGCTTTCCCTTTTCCCTCCTCCTCGTGCAATGTGGGATCCATCTGGGATCAGACGTAAAAGTGCAGAAGTGCTGTGGGAGGTTCCCACCCGCAGACCCCTGAGGACAGTGGGCAGGACAACGTGTCTCAAGGGTGTTTTAGGGAAACGGCTGCAGACAATTGCACTTGGCACAGCTTGTTGCCTGTCTCCTGCCAGAGCTTCAGGGCTCCGCACCAGTTGGATTCTCCTGGAAGGTTTTTGTATGCATAAAACTACAAATGTACATAACCATTGAAGGAGTTCTGACTTAGGCACTCCAAATGAAGAAACCACAAACTGCATAGGATGTGAAAGATCAGTTCTTCATCGTTATTCACATGAAATATGATTTAGATCCAGTTTTTACCTTTCTAGAACCTGATGGTCTCATCTTTCACAAGTGCCCTTTCTAAGCTGAAGATGCAGTTGTTACAACTACTGCTAGTCATGATTAGACCACACACCAGAGAGCGCAGCAATTTCACAAGGCAGTGTAACATCAGTTACGTGCAATCACCCGGATAACTATGCGACAGGTAGTGGGGAACACACGTTTGCTGTACAGTTACATACCATCATAACTGGGAAGAGTAAGCGCACCTCACTCATAGTACAAACACCATCAAGCACATAAGCCCCCAAGACTTCTCGTCCTACACACACGAGACAGTCTCATAGGTCCACTTGTCCATAGGCTGGTGGGACGGACCATGGGACTCACAGAAGCATTTTAACAAGTAGTTTATTTTCCTCCAAGCTGAAGTATGCTATAAAATGTGCCAAGGCAGGGTTGCAGTGCTTTACGGACATGCAATTTGGGGCAGGAGGCCAAGGTACGATACAGTTTTGCATAACTCTTCAGCTGTAAAACAGTTTACACAGATTGCTTTTTTAACACTGGTACTTTTAACTCTCCTCCTGCCTTTGAAACCACTTCTGCTGCTTTCTAGGGCTTCTCAGGAGAAGCACCCAAGTTGTAACATATTTCACAAGCACAGAGATATTAAAATGTGAAGCACCAAGTCTCTTCCTATCCCAGATGAAGAAACTTCCTGTGATTCTTCACTACAGTGACGCACAAAGAGAAAAACTTCCCATCAATGTCAGGCAAATAACTTGAATCAACACAAGCAATACAAACTCCCTTCTCCCGTCCCCCCCCCAAGTTAAAAGTTAAAGTTAAAATCATCCATTAGGAGATCATCTAATACATTTATTCCTCTGGGGCACATACCTGCATTGATAGTTTCCAGTTTCTAGCTCCTGACACACTGCAGCGAGCACTTTGCACTGGTTATTTCCTCCCTTTTTGGACAAATGAGCCCACCTCTTAAAGATAAGTTTGAGATGCAGTCCTGTCCTCCCAAAATCCAGTTTTTAGTTTCCATACATACTTCCTAAAGAATCCTAAACACCACAAACACCTGCCCAGGACACACGTGGGTTTGGCAAGTAACAGAAAGCACACGCAACAAAACGTACGTGAATTTACAGACGACGCACCCTGCGGCACCATGGTGCCAGGGATCCTGCCTGCATTGAGTAGCTTTCACATAGGGAAAGGAAAGGGGACGTTAAATATCTCGGACTTCAAAGGAAAGAAAAGAGTGTGTGTGTATATATATATATACACACTCTGACTGCCTCCTCCACGCCGCATCCCCTTTCTCTTTGCCACAAAGAGCCCCGTGCCTGCCTTCATCCCCATCGCGACAGAGTCTTGATCCAGAGCCCAGGTACAAAGCCTTCAGAGCCTGAAAAGTTTAGGCAAGTGTAATGGTGAGGGGGAGACGCTAAACAAGAACTACCCAAAAATACACCTGCCTTCTGATACAAGTCCCACTGCCTCCTGTTTTTCTTGGACGACTCTCCATGGAAATTCTCACAAGTAAAGCCTTATTTAGCAATAAGATAAATCACAATTGTCACTGCAGGAAAACAAAATGGCTGATTATCTTTAAAGTAACCCCTCTGAATTCTAAAAATAGTGCCTAGGTCTTCAAGACTTTAATTTTAATATGTCCCATTGTAGGTAAACAGCGAGATGGAATAGGTCCTTGAATAGATGAGTGCTGACAGCTTTAAAAAAAAAAAAAAAACCAACCTAAAAATCGAGCTTTGGTTTTGGAGCCTGCTGTGCGTCGGAGACATTAACCTACTTTGAGTAAAGTTTGCTAACTGAGCAGCAGAGAAAGCAAGCCGGGCACGCTGAAGGGAGCTGCGTGTAACTCCTCTTTCGCATGCCTTTAGAGCTGTAGGGACTAAACACAAGGAGAAAAACCCAACAGAAAATCTGGCTGCCATCCAGAAGTTTAAGGCCTTTGAAAGAGCCCTGTGGTGAAAATGAAGCTACTTAACATTTTGATTTTTCCCATCTGTTTGGAGAAAAAGGAAAAGACTGGCTTTAATTATAATTAGTGGTCAAAAATTGAGAAACCTTTTTTGTGTGTGTGAATTCTGGCATTGGTGACTGCAAAAACCTGCCTCAGGTTGTTTGCAGGGGTTCAGATACCAGTCTGTCTCCAAGATGAGATACCAAAAATTATTACTTATTGAAATGTGTAATCCCTGCTAAGAATGGCACTGCCGACATTTCCATCTCGTTCTGAGGATTATTGACATTTCCTGAGTAGAAGAAGGGATAAATAAGGACGGACCCCGAAACACGCTGAACATTTTTATCATGACAAAAGACAAGCAATGCACTGTAAAGTGGAAAACAGCTTTTAAGACATCATTTTCCTGGCAAAATTGCTTTCCTTTACGGATTATTTTTTACAACTCTGCAATAAACGCTTCAAAAAAGGACTTTCAAACTGAGTATAAAGAAAACTTATATCCCTCTTTAACACAACTCCATTGACTTCTCACTTGTAGTTTGCCTCCTTATGCTAATTATCCTATGCCCTCTATTACAGGAACAGATCCTTGCAGGGGATGCAATTAAAGATGTAAAAGATACTTCCACCCAGGTTTGTTTTTTGCCTCACAGAGTTTCTAAGTTTCTGGTGTTTCATTTTTAAGAAAGCTTTTAAGTTTGAATGTGTGGCATCATTTTTTACAGAGCAGGAGTCTCCATGATATCCCAAATAGCAGCTGACGAATTTCAAAGGCTTCTTTCTGGATAAATATCTACACTCTGGTTAGTTATCAAGCTCACCCAGCCCCTTTTCCCTGGAAAGCCGAGGGCTGGGTGTATGGATACTGACTGTATCACAAGCTGTCCAGCAGCTGTATCTCAGGCTGCTGACTTTAGACAGGTCAGAATTCATGTAAGGAGAGACGTGCTCTTTTGATATTTCTGTTTCAGAAAATTGAGGTGTTCACAGAAATGGAGAACACGGAACGCCTCTCGGCTTTCACCAACCAGCTCTGAAGCCCCTGAAAGGCTTGCTTTGGGTTCGGAAGAGCAGTCAGATATAAATGCTGGTTACTTTTTATTTAACTCCCTCACCTGAAAGCAAGCCTAAGTATACTGCACTAAAGCTTTGTCTCTGCTCGGAGCCTACTAGAAGATGACATTTCTATTTAGTGCATGTAGAATTAAAAGAAGTGCAGTGATGAAAAGAAACAGAACAAAACTCAGAACTGCAGCGTTCCTCATAAAAACTCTGTCCGCAGCACTTTAGCCTAAGCCTAAAGAAGGAATACATTAAGGGGTGAGGAGGAATGACAGATCAGAAATGATGGAAAGACTTTGAAAATTATTCTGAAGTCTGGGGGGGGATCAGTGTTACAAACTCTGCCACTGCCTAGACAGTGGCTGAAATAAATGAAAAGGGCGCTGAGTCCACGCGCGAAGCACTACAGCAGTGCAGACGCCGAGACCCCCATCGCACCCCAACAGCCCCCGCCTGCCTGCGCCTGAGCACGTGCACTTAGTGCTACCACACAAAGTCCTTGGAAGGATTTTGCCATCGATGGGAAGGGGCTTTTTCTTTTTCTTTCTTTTTTTTCCCCTTCTTCTTTTTTCCCCCCTCTAACATCTGTGGACTTTAAATCTCACATACCTTGGGGCTTCTTTGGGAACTAACCAAAAGGCACATCAGGCACAGGCTGCCTCTGCTCTGCAGCACGCGGTGCACAACATTTGATGACAGCTGGGCTAATCCCAGCAGAATCTACCAGATTTTCTGATACTCCTTAACAAGAACATTACTAACAGGATCACTGAGAGGTAAATGACCTAAGCACAACACACAGAGAATATGCTTTATGCTTTATTTTGTTCGTGTCACTCAAATTCTCAACTTAAATCTGTCCCTCCTTTAGTGCTACCTCCTCCAGAAGCTGTGTCAAGGCAATTTTTTTTACACAGGCTGCCGTGAGCCTCGAGACAACCCCAGGTTTCTTCTGAGGGAATAACTGACTCTTATTTTCTTGCTTATAAAGTGACTGAAATATCAGAAGTGTTTTCAGATCATCTGCTGGAAAGGTGCTTTTCTGGAGAAGGGCTTGCATACTGCTTTGCACAGTAAAAAAATCCCCTACTCACTCCCTGCGATGACTAGATGTTTGACGGGGGGAGAGGGGTGTTTCCCCGAGAGAAAAAAAATCCTCATGAATGTTGAAAGAGCAATACTGTGATGAATTTAGCAAAAAGCCATACAACCAGTGTAAAAAACCGATCCAGAATAACGGGGTTTGCGAAATGACTTGTCCAATAATATGGGGAACTAGTCAAAGAAGAGAGTCAGACTTTCCCTGGGAATTAAGTTTAATTCTACTTAAAGTTTCCGTGTTTAATTGCTACCTCAGGGGTAAATGTTGCCCTGGCTCTTGGGAGAGCGCTGCAGGCACCACAAGCAGATCTGAACAGAAATGTCACACACCTGAGGGTTTCTTTTTTCTTTTCTTCAAAACGGACCTCTCTCTCTCAAATCTGGAGGTCTTTCTGGGGAAAAAACATCAATTTGTGGGGATTCTTTTTAAATAACGGTTAACAAAAAAAAAGATTAAAAATGAGAGGAGGAGACGGGAGGTTTTTGAAACGTTTAAGGGAAAACTCCATTTCAAACAGGACTGAATAGGGAGAGAACAAGCAGGGAGGCAGAAAGAGATACGGACACAAGCCCTGGTTCTGTTCGGGTTTTGTGCGAGGCGGTAATTATTCCGCTGTACGAGGGAAGAACAACGGGACGCGGAGAAACGACACGGAGAGATCCTGCAACGTACCTCTGTGCGTAGGAGGGGATCAGGTTCCCCAGCACTTAACCTTTGTGTGCAGCAGATGAGGCTCTTTTTCCCCAAATATAACTTTTGGTAAATTGTCCAGGTTTGCTTGAAGAGTTGGGAGGGCTCTGTTGTGCACAGAAACAGCCCCACTGCCAAACATCTGTTAATTAGCTATTGTTAAAAAAAAAAATTTAAAAAATCAATCATCGGAAGTTAACTTCAAAAAACGTTCCTGCCACCAAAATCAAAACAACCCCCTCCTCAGATAGCTCAATATTTTAGACAATTGTTTTCCTCTAGTCCGGTGTGAATTACACGGCTTTCGGATAAATTGAAATTAGAACTGTAAAGGTGGAGAACCACCCAAATCCCTGAGTTTACAGAGACCAGAAGATGGGAAGAAAGGGCAGAATCAGGCCTCTGAGTTCCTCTCCAGTATTCCCCAAGGTGGTTTCAGCTTTCATACAAGTTTATCACCCTAGGGACAAACCAGAAGCTGTTCCCAGCTGGAATTTCCCTAGAGAAGGGTGTTCAGGGCTTGCAGTCAAGACCAGGAGATCAAGGTCAGGAGGAGGTAATGCTGCGACACAGAGACGCCCCTCAGCGTCCAGGGGCCAAGGATGGAGGTGGGCTCTGAGACCCGTCTTTCCCCTGAGACTTTCCATACGATCTCCAACTGATATTTTAAAAGAACACCACTTCTAGCATCGCCAAGAAAGAACTCAAATTCAAATCACATAAAGTTGGACTCACCCATCAAGAGCGTATAGATCTGTTATTTTTCCCTCCTTGGCCTTGAAAATTAGTCTGACTCTGCTCAGCCTCCTGAAAATGCCTCGCTCATACCAAGTTACGCACAGAGGCTTCATGCAAGATCAGGATTGGAGCCAACAGGTTTTTTTCTAAGTAGCACTCCATCGGGGTTTGCAAATCACTTCGAGAAGACGTTTTCCTGGCTGGCTTCCAGGGCCCAGGGCGGCAGCAACGAGTAAGAAGTTGCTGCGGCGCTTGCCGAGGGTGGACGGTGCGGGGCACAGTCACCCTCAGTCCGGGGCTGCTTCTAACTACGTGCCGCAGGATTTTTAAATGCGTGTCCATCCTTCCCGCAGAGCTACGAGGTGAAGATCCAAAAAAAGGGCTTGTACGGAGACGCGAGACACGGGTCTCCTTCCCCGTACCTTTCCCCAGGGCTTGGGGAAAGAGCGAGCTGTAGCGCCGTCTCGCTCCCTCTCGTTCCGCACGCCGACAGCGGTTTGGGGAAGCCAGAGGACACTGTTAATGAGGGAATCGAGGGAGTTACGTTTGTTCTTTATGATCTTTATTTAATGATTTAACTTCAGAGCAATGGAAGACGGGGTAGTTTGGGAAGGTAAATTGTGGCTCAGGCAGACAGAGAAAATGAAGCAAATGTGCTGTAGGTATCAAAACCCCCCGAATTAATTAGACCAATAAAGAGATGGTGCAAGTCAGTTTGGGCTCATTGAAATGAAATGGGAAATTAAAAAAAAAAAACCAAAATTTCCTCATCAAAGTTTTCTTGAATTCAACATATTCTCACTCCAACTTTTTTTATTGACAGAAAACAGTTCAATTAGAAATACGTAAAAAATTACCATCTCAAGCAGTATGAAACAGCTTGCAAGTGATGCAAATTCTGGCCCAGCCATTGCTTTAAAATACCCTTGTAAACTGAAAAAGGCGATTAGGTTTCTCTCCAGTCTAACCTTTCCTGCTAGGGGTTCATCCAGAAATAGGTTTTGTAGTCTTTCCAGTTAATGAAAACCTATATGGGAGAGATTTTGGAGGTGAGAAGGATGGGTTATTGCAAAAATTTCTGGGGTAAAGACTGTGACAGGCATTGCAGCTCTCCCATTTGGTTTATCCATCACATTTGGGATCAGAACCAACACTCAAAAAACGTCACCACGGTAGCTTTAAAATACATCAGAAGAAATACAAGTCTTCTCCTTTCCTAAACGTCGTACTGGGTTCCTTTGTACCATTTCACATTATCTAAGAAGACAGTAGAAAACAGAAGCATAATATTTTCAGATGTCTACGTGTACATGTTAAGCTTTTTAGAAGTTGTTTTGAGTTCTGATAAAGTGAACAGAGTTTATTTTCAAATATTATTATTCCAATAACATTGTTCTAATATTATAAAAACTCCTATTTTTCTAAAAGGCTCCATCATGTCTTAGCAGCAGGAATGAACAGAAAGGACCTTCAGAAGCTGAAAGTTGTGTGTCAAGTTTCACTCTGAGCAAACCACCAGTGCTTAAGGAAGGGATCCAAAGCGTAACGTGGTTCTTCCAGGAGAATTAGATCAGACTGTAGGTTCAGTAACAGCAGCTCACCAGGCGTACAGAAACCGCAGGCGCGCTCCTCTGCAGCCAGAGGCAGGGGGAGGCAGGACTCGAGTACCTGAGCTCTCGCCCGAGTCCCACCACGCTCCCACTGCACGTACGACAGGCCATTTCCATCAGCTGGCTCTGATAACACCTCTTTCCTCCTTCTACGCCGCATCAACCCAGCCAGGCACGCACAGTTAAGAAAAAACAACTGCGTGACCTTCGTGACTACAGAGCCCTGCCCTCTAAACTAGAGAAGTGGGATTAGGTCCAGACACGGAGAAGATCATTACCAATACTCTGCTTAACCCGCAGAGGCCGCGTTCCCTCCCAGATCCAGAGAAATCCCTTCCAAAGATGGAAACGTGATAACAGCTGAAGAGATCGGTAGAATGAGTATTTATTTCACGTGCCCTAACACTACTAGATAATGGTTGGCTGTTCAGTTACACAGCAACGTTGCACAAATGCTTTAGCACGCACCATACATCAAAATTACCTATACAGCATAAAAGACGCCTTGCTTTAAACGCGCCAGTGTGCAAGCAGACAGGTGAGATGAGCCCCAATAAAACACCATCTTCTCCGGGATGGAGGAGAGAGCATGAAAACGTCTGCCACCCTGTAAATAAGTCTATAAAAATGGGTAACAAAAATGCTGACAAATGAAATGAACCTCGTAAATTCATAACCTGAAACTGTTTGAAAGCTGATATGGTTGAAATAGCACAGGTTTTTTTACTACAAAGCAGAATCTACTTACAGTTTTAGAAATGGGGGGGGGGGGGGGGGGGGGGGGGGGGGTGTGTTTGTTTTGTTTCTTTTCCCCCCAAAATTCTCTCAACAGTAGGAAGGCAGAAAATGACCAGCTAAGCTGCCAAGCCCCGTTGCAACACATTTATCGATCATCCTGCTGAACACACATTTGGATTTGATTTTGCCCGTGCTGGGTTGTACAGCGCTGTTCGCTTCTCTGTACAAGCTTCTGAAGCGGCTACGGGGATGCGTGGGCCAGACCGACAGTCGCCAGGCGCTGAATGTGTATTTCTGCTGTTTTCAGCGGCACTGCCCAGCCCCTCCGAGACGAACGGGTCTCCCCATTTAGCACAGTTCACCTCAAACTCCGCCGGCACCGCTCCCGCTGCATCTCCCAGCCCCGTCCAGCTCATCCCCACGGCACCAACAGCACAGCTGGACTCGTCTCTGTCGCACACCGGGGGTTTTTTGAGTTTTAGCAACAAATCATATGCTGCTCCAGGTACGATTATTAGTGTATGAATAGAATGGGAACATTTGATTTTGTCATTAATCACTTTGTTTCTATGTCGATGTAGGGAAATAAACAACATACTTATTGCTCTATAACAAGAATCACTGAGTCATATATTACTGATAAATAATGTTTAATTCGCTCTTTTCAAAGGATGTTTGTTTCAAGTCTTTGTACACCGATGACTGTTTACGCTTGAGGATATGAGGGGAACAAATTATGGCAGAATGAGTGCTAGAAATCCACTGGGATAATAAAGAATGATAAATTATTATGTGGTTGTAAGGAATTAGTTGAACTCTTCAACTACTTCGAGGCACAGATTTTATTTCTGCACTATAGAAGTAGAGCTCAATTGCATTCACCTAAGTACGATGACTATTAAGTTTTCCTGGACAAAATTTCCCTCTCATTCCTTTTCAGGGTGTTAATGAACATACAGTCCCCTCTGAACACGTCGTCTTAACCTAAAATAGTTTTCATAGTAGTGACCAAGCTGAGCTACAAGTTAATGTACAACCTGCTACTCTTGAGCAATCCAGATTTTCTTCTGAATCTAAAACCAGTTTTACTTCATAAACCAGATAGACGAAAACATTTCTACAACGTAATATATCATGGAAGTAGGTTTAATGTCAGCAGTACCGCTCATGGAAGTTACATCAGTGGCTTGTAGGATCTGAACCCGGGATAGCACAGGAGTTTCACGAGGCAGAGTATGCTCAGCTCTGCCAAGGTCTGCCTGGCTGTGGTTTTTGCAGCTTCCCAGAATCACAGAATCACAGAATAGTTTGGGTTGGAAGGGACCTTTAAAGGTCATCTAGTCCAACCCCCTGCAATAAGCAGGGACATCTTCAACTAGATCAGGTTGCCCAGAGCCCCATCCAGCCTGACCTTGAATGTTTCCAGGGATGGGGCTTCTACCACCTCTCTGGGCAACCTGTGCCAGTGCTTCACCACCCTCATTGTGAAAAATGTCACCCTCATATCTAGTCTAAATTTACCCTCTTTGTTTAAAACCATCACCCCTTGTCCCATTGCAACAGGCCCTGCTAAAAAGTCTGTCCCCATCTTTCTTATAAGCCCCCTTTAGGTACTGGAAGCTTGCTAGAAGGTCTCCCCAGAGCCTTCTCTTCTCCAGGCTGAACAAGCCCAACTCTCCCAGCCTTTCCTCATAGGAGAGGTGCTCCAGCCCTCTGATCATTTTTGTGGCCTCCTCTGGACCTGCTCCAACAGATCCATGTCTGTCTTGTGTTGGTAGCCCCAGAGCTGGACGCAGGACTCCAGGTGGGGTCTCACCAGAGGGGAGCAGAGGGGCAGAATCCCCTCCCTCGACCTGCTGGCCACGCTGCTTTGGATGCAGCCCAGGAGACAACTGGACTTTTAGGCTGCAAGTGCACGTTGCTGGCTCATGTCCAGTTTCTCATCCACCAGTACCCCAAAAGTCCTTCTCCGCAGGGCTGCTCTCAAAGCAGAGACTTGACCCTCAAAGAAAAAAAGACAGACTTGGCCCTCATCTTTAAAATCCTGAAATACCCAAGCCCTCCAAAATCTGAAGCAGGACTGAAAATTTTTAAGCATTTTCAGTTCCATTTCTGGAGCGGGTTTCAAGTCCTGCTTGCAGTCAGCTGCTGTTGACAGAGTACAGTCAGAATCTGCCGCATCAGGGCGTCAGGGGGTACTGTGTCGTGACAGCAGGGAAATCCTGCAACTGAAACAGTCGCGGAAGCATAATAAGATGACATGAAATATCCAAATTGTGATAAATAAATGCATTGTGACAGGGTTTATTACAGTGAATAGCAAATGAATTAATAATAGAGATGCCTGAAATGCAGCAAAGTGTTACTGAGCTAGGAAGCCTTACACTGGAGGGACTATTTAATGGAAAAGCCATGTAAAGGTAGAAAGAACTTTGTTACAGGCTACAGTCATGGCTGGTCTCTGATAATAATATTAAAGTATCAGAATCTTACAACTAAGATTTTTTTTTTTCTTTTTTTCCAACAGAAAGAAGGTTGGGAAAATGCAGTTTCTCAGCATTTTTGCAGGCGAGGTCCATTGCACCAACAAGAAACCAAGCTTCCGTGCCAAGGGGAAGGGTTAGCTCTTTACTCGTGCGCGGCAAGCGTGAGTAGCAGCGAGCGGCAGCGGCGGTGCTCTCGCCGTGCCCGACTCATGCGGTAACGAATGTGGTGTGTCAGTTTTGGGGGCTGCACAGCTGACAGCCCCGCCTGCAGCTCTGGCTGCCGGGCACCGTCGGTGCCTCCCTGATCTCAGGTCAGTGTTGTGCAGAAAGCCTCCCTCCAGCAGTATATGCGTTTCACACCTAGCTGCTCCTTTTGTCAAGCTGTCGTATTTAATTAAAATGCTGACAGCCTTTAAGGATCTCTACAATGTGCAAAAAATACATAAGATCAACACTTCACACTTCTACCAGCGATTACTCTTTTCGTACAGTAATTTAATTTGCTTCCTCTAGTTCTGGAGGTTTACAAATTATTTTTCCTTTTGCTGTTCTCCCTAAAAGGCAGAATAAGAACCTTCTAATCAGTGCCTTGAACTCCTTCGTGCCAGTCCGTCCTCAGCCAGGACTTTCCCCACCCAGAGAAACCCTCCCCGGGCTCGCCGTTTGGTTTCCGCAGAGCACACGCTTGGGCTGCCGAGAGGAGAGCTCTCCCTGCGCACTCTCCCCGGCTCCCCGACCGGAGCAGGAATTTTTTTTTAAACCTGCAAGTACTTCACTTGGGGTTAAATCCATAGGAGGTTAAGGCATCTAACTGCCTATGAGATCTTCAAAAGCCTTATCCTGCTTCTGTAGTATTAATTCAAATGCTCGGTTTCCTGGAGTTGTTCTTCGGGATGTACCACGAGGTGACGATTTCACCGCTGTGTGTACTCACAGCCAAACGCTTTCTCATCGCTTTCCTCCAGGCACCAGGAAACCTCAACATTATCTGGAAAATTCTCCTCTTTTTTTTTTTTTTTTTTTAAAGGCAGCCATAAGATGCTATCATAATTGCAAATAATTTACAAGAGCTAGAATTTTTCTCTGCTTTCAAGGAGGTCTATGAGGTACTAATCTGTATCAGCACAGGGCTATCAGCACTATAATTTTACGTGCATCTCCTTCTCTCTGCATTAACCTGCTCTGGTACTTAGTTTTTGCCATTTCATGCATAACTACGGTGTCTAATGACACCTTGTGATATTGGGTCCCAGTTGCACCAGACACTCTACCTAAATAATTCCTGTTGCACATCTGGACAAACAGACCAGGAAAGAAGAGAGAAGGAAAGCACTAATCCCCAACATGCCCAGCGTAGCAGAAGAAACCAGAGACAGCGTCTGAAACGGGACTGATCCTTGTGAGCTGCAGTAACTATGAGACCATCTACCTCTCCGATTTCTGTATCTTCTCATCCATGTGCAAACTTGTTCAAGATTAGCTTGCTCGGGCTGTGAGCTCGGCTATTCACCAAGGTAAACTTACAGGGGAAAAGGCATCCCCAAACTAGATGATCCCCGAGGTCCCTTCCAGCCCCGACCATTCTGTGACTTAACCGCCTTCGACTCCAAAGGCTCAGACAAGGAACTCCCGTGGGAGCCCTGTTCAGAGCCGTAGCTCCTTCCCCCCGTTTAAAACCAGGTGCAAATAATTTCCAAAGCTGCTCAAGGGAGACACTTAAAAATGACCAACATATTCAAAAATACTGCCTTTCAGCGATTCATCTTTATAAAAAATGCTCATGGGAAGTGAATTGGTAGAAAATGGATTTTGCTTTGCAAATGTAATGATTCATGTCATGATTATCTGTGCATTCATCCAGTCACAGCAGAAGAACAATGTCATATTACACATCTGACCAAACACAACTAATCAGTATAGATCCATTAAAAATTGAGATGCTCAGAGGGGTTTTGTTGGGGATTCTTTTCTTTTTTTTTTTTTTTTTTCTAAATCAATCTGTATAGTTACAGAAAAGTAACACATGACACTGAATTGATAAAGAAGATTATGATTTTTCTAATGAAGTCTAAAGTAGAAAATCTGTATAAGTTACTCATTTTGATTTAAATATTCAGCTATAATAGCTACTTATTCTATAAACATATCTAATATATACATTTATATAGTCTGAGACAGTAAAATAAAACTGTCTAGAAGGTCTAAAACTCAGGAGGATATACTCCAAAAATTATTTATATATATTAATTTAGAACATAAAATATTATTTGCGAACTTTAAAAGTGAGCTGAAATTCTCTAGTATACACGAAGATTGTTTAAAGCTTCCGGATCCTGGTTGCTGATTCTAAAGGCTGCGTTTTTTATGAAGCTGAATGCGCAAGACTTTACAGAAAGATATTCATATTCATGAAAGAGCAGCTAACAGGAGGTCATTAATAAGGTCTCGCCTGGGACCTGAATGAACGCATTTAAAAAGGTGAGTAAAGATAAAGGAGACAAAGCAATGAGCTTTACGTCAGTCTGCTTGGAAATAACTCCCTACCTGAAATTTTTCCGAGGGTTCGTGCCTGCAGACTGCCGACTCCCGAGGGGGCCACTGAGCGTTCCCAGGACCCACGTGCGCTCCGAGTCACGAGGACGCAGGGTACCTCGCTCAGCAGCAGGCCTGCTTAAAGTTGGCTGAGGAACTACACCCAGAGGCAGATTAGTCCCTTGCAACCCCCGTTCAGAGGCAGCAGACTATGTTTCATTCCTGAAGCACAAAATAAGGGCCATTCGGCTCTGCGAAGGCCCAGGTCCAGCTCTCACTAATGGCTTAAATTAATCGTGTCATAGCTGAAGTTCTACATATGTTAGAAATTACAAAAAACGAAGCTGCCGAGCCCTCTGGTGACTTGTCAAGCTCCAGGACGCTTGGTGCGTCGGCACCGAAACGGGCAGGTTTTCCAGACGCCATCTGGGCGCCTGCCTCCGCGGCTGCTCAGCGGAGGCAGCTCCTTCGCAAAGGCTGCTCCAGGCTGGGCACTTGCAGACTCAGGTCCTACCACTGAGGCAGGAGACTCAGTGGAGCGCTCGTTTCCTAGGAGGGACGTTATTTTCCAGAGCTCCTGTTTTGGATAGCTACAAAGCTGGTGCCTGTTCTCTGCCACCTGAAGCTGGAAAGTTTGGCTGCTCCTACGGCCAAGCTGCAGAACCCAGGGTGGAGGAGCGCCGTGTCGCCTGCCGCGCTTGTCACATCTGTTTCCTTATTTACCCAGGAGGAGTCAGGTAATGAAAAGCAGCCTGCTCTCAGTCCTCCCAATTTTCTGGCTGCCATTGCAGGACCTCACTGCCTGACGAGGTGCCAGCGCTGCGGTGAGAGTCAGCTGGCGAGCGGTGCGGACCCAAAACGGCCAATTCTGCCCTTGCTCGCAGGGGCTGCACGTCATCCCCGCTGCACCCACCAGCTGGGCTACGATGCCCTGAGGCAGAGATCCCCAACCCTTCCTTGGTGAAGCGGAAATCTTGAGCAACGACAGCTCTGCATGCAACATCATGTTTCCTCAACTTGGACTGCTTACCGGAATGTTGTTCCAGCAAATATCTGAGAGCCTCATGGGCATCATGTTGGCCAGTACCACTGGTTGGGGACTGCTGGCCAAGAAGAATGAAAAAAAAAATAAAAAAAGATGTTCAAGATTGTTTTGGCAGGGGAGAGGAGACCTCCATGTCATTTTATACACTGTCAGAAGTTGGATTTCTGAATGACTCCGTTGTTTACTGGTTTTTTTATTATTATTAAAGAGTGTCTTAAAATAGTTAAGAACCTCATAATACACGGGCCTATACTTTGGCATGACACAATCATATGCTTTTAACTACGGTCACCTAAAAAGACACATCAAAACCAGCTACTTTCATGCATGTACTTTTTCTTTTTCTTCTTTCTTTTCCTCCTTTCCCTTCAACGTACTGATGTTGATTGTTCCCAGAATGATTCAAAGTCACTGAGAATCACAGTGACGTGACAGAAGAAATTGAAAGCAATTCCCACCTAGCATCTGTCAGCTTATTGTCAGATGCCTGCTTTGCAGAGGCGCACATGTATGCACGTTGCTCCCATTTCTCTGTCTGGCTTTGCTTCTTTATCAGCACATCTCGGCACAAGCCTCTCTTTCCCCTTCTCTCCCACATCGTAGTTCCTTCATAAATCTCTCTCAGTACGACAAAGTGTCGCTATGTTTATCCAGATCCAGTAACACGGGAATACATCACAGCACGCAGAACGGGCTCTTCACTCTTCTCTTGTTTATTCATCTGCTTGAAATGCATAGCGAGAACACGTCGATGCTGCTAAGGTTAATGACTGATTGATTCATAGCAAGAGCGAGCCAGCATTTACAGTCAAATGATCCTTAGTAATTGTCGTAATAAAGACTGCAGATGAGCTCTCAAGGTACGCAGTTACGTCCAGCGACTCTCTTTAGCACACCTCCGTCGGAGGGCCATGGTTCGGGCTTCTTACAGAGGAGCAGCAGGTGCTGGAGGGAGCGGAGGAGACATCTCGGCCCACGGCTGATCGTCACCAGCCCGAGCTAGCGCACCTCCTGTGACACGGGGCAGTGCAAAGCCTGCTGCTCTCCCCAACAGCCCTCCGACGAAAACATTGGTACTCGTACCTTCCACACTACAAGAGATGATGCTGAGGACCAATGCGCGCTTCCTTTTCTTTGTGCTTTATAGCAGAAATATATGGTGAGGTGAAGAAGAGCTGGCTCCACAGAAACAAACCCACTCTTCAGAGAAGATCTGTGTCATTAAGAAGTGTGTGGGAATTAACAGCTTTCACTGCCACCATTCAGATAATAATGCTGTCCCTTTCAATAAATGAATATTCTAGCTATGTAGTTAGCGTCAAAAGGATGGGATTTGCTGGAGAGATGATTTTTAACCTGCAACTTCAAACGCAACAGAAGACAAGATTATCACAATTCCCACCAGCGAACAATTGACATCAAATGAGTTGTATGAGGACTTGCCAGGTACAAGTGAAAGAAGCAGAAGCAGCGTTGCATTTGATGGTTTAAAGTCAACAGGAGGCTACATTCCCCACGGGGACTTTATCTCAAAATGACAGCACCTAAAAACAGGGCTTTTGGTGGTCCCAGCTTTCCTCTGCAGAAGTACTCCTCACTGAATCACACACTGCTGCTACCACAGACTAAGAAAACCACCTGAACGCTTCCCAACTCAAAGATCATTACCTTATTTTAGCTGAAATCACAGCTCTGAGTCAGAGGGAGACGAGATTCAAAACACCTTTGCAAACTCCAGGAGCCCTTTAAGCGCTGGGCTATTAAATGAAAGGAGAGCAGCTTGGGGCAGCTTTGTATGAAGAAAGCACGTTGCGTTGGCCTGCCCCAGAAAGCGCCACGTTCACTGCCGAGAGGGCTCTGCCATTGCATACAAGTGCGTAGTTCAATATTCAGGAAATTATGCATGCGATGAAACACAGAAATTGAGGCACTGACAAAAGTTTGCTGGCAGAAGAGCAAGTGCCTTTAGAGCCGACGCGTTTCCAAGGTTAGACACGGGAGAGCATCACCTTGCCAGCAAGCACACGCTAGCCTCGTTGAACATGGCTCGCTACAAGGCCAAGTGGCAATAACTTTGTGACAGGGTGGGGGAAAAAAAACCCATATTTTGACTTCTCTTTGTCCGCTGAAAACACTGTGGTTTGCGGTAGGTGTTTTCAGATTTCTCTGTCCATCTCCGGACTCAGCTGACAGAGGCAGTGGGAATACACAGCTCCAGCGCACCCCCTGTTTGATCAAAGCCACGTGTCTATTTTTGGCAAGGTAGCCATGGACTGGGCCAAATTTCATTTAGTTTGCCTTACCAGTTCAACATCAGTTATCCTGGAGTCACGTTATATAATTAATTTCCATCTTTTAAATTTTGCAAGTTACACTTTTCAATAACAGTAGAACTGTCTATATGCAGACTGCATAGAAAATAGCATCATTCTGCATAGTATACGCGGAGTATTGTCATGACCTTCACTTACACGAAGTCAGATGCACTGTTCTCACAAATAGAATCTCCCTCAATATATTTATTTGGAAGAGGTATCAGTCTCACCTTGTCCTACTTAAGCCCCAGAAAAAAGAGCGAACCTGTGACAAAGAAAGGCCCTAATCCCATTTTAGGCTTTAAGTACAGACACCGTCTCTGCCTCTGCAAACACGACGAGCATCCCCCCCTTGCATTCCTGTGTGAGCCAGGCTGGATGCAAAGAGCGAGCAGGATCTGCTGTTTACTTCAAGGACAGAAAAGGGAATGAGATTTGGACTTCATTTAACCTGCATCCACACACTGTGCTAAAAGAAGATTTGAGCTGCAGCTGAAAGGGAATAATTAGCAATAATTAATTTCTGCTGCAGATCGTTAGCAACGTACAACCCCTATGAGCAAATGAAAAGAAAACCATGGTTCATCAAACTCCTAAAATTAGCCCTAAGCGCGTGCCTTACACCGAGGACGGCAGCTCTTTCTAAAGGGCTGGAAAGCAGCGCAAGGGCCCTCCCGCACAGCGGCCGCCGGCTGGCTGCAGCCCAGCACGCCTGGAGACCTGCGGCCGCACTGCGGCGCCGTGGAGGACGCGGAGGGCAGTGGCTCACCAACACCCCCGGGTCCGCGCCAGGCAGCCTCCGAGGCCGTCAGACACTCAGTTTGCAGGAAGGGTGACTTTTAGCACCACCGACTGCCTTCCTGGTGGTTCTCCTTTTTCCCATTAACAATTTTTCAAAGTTAGAAGCCGACTCCCTGCTCAGATGGATTATGTTAAAGCCCTCTGGATTTAGCGCTTTATTTGGGAAAATTAGCCAAAACAAGTTTTTCTGTTCGGCAGGTCTGTGGCATATATGACCTCAGCTATTTTCTATCCGGTGTTAGGGACTTGAGAGATTTCTCTCTGACCGCAGGAATGTGACGATTAGTATAATTTATTTCCCTGCAAATCCTAACCTCTCTTCTGTTAACAGAGACCTTAATAGTAATAATAATTTCCTTCATATGTTACTCAGGGAAAACCCCAAAGTAAAAAGATAACTACTGTATATGAGTGAAATAGGTTGCATAATTTGAAATTAAATATTGCCAGCATGCCAGAAACTACAAGAGGGCCTTACTGCATCTCTCATTTTGCATCATGCCAAGATTCTCTTCAATCAGGAATTCATTAACTGAAACCTGGAGCAGGTCTTTATCAGCCTTGCCCTCCCAACAAAATAAACAGCCCACATTCGAAATTGCTTTAAGAAAATTTTTAAGCCAGAAGTTTGCTTGACTCTTCCCACAGAAACACGCACGTCTCCACCTGAGTCATACCTGACATATATTACTCATGCTGATTTCGATGAAACTATTACTGAGGATCTATTAAAATGGATGGGTAAAGTTTAACCAGCTCACCTATAAACAAGACACCGATTTGTGGTTTAAAAAACAGACGGAGAGCCAAGGTTTCCATAGTACAGGCTGTCCCTGTTCTTCTTTACATACACGGTTCTGATTAAACTGAAGCCTAGGGCTTTTAAGTTTTCCTACGGCTACCGAAAGTAGGTAGGAAAAACATTATTTATCTTTAACTGAAGTTCCCCAGACAACCGGAGCTTCCCATCCCCATCCTGTGTAGCCTTGCAGAGCCAGTCCCGACCTGAGCGCTCCGGGGAGGCGAAGTGTCCCAGGGATCCCACAGCCCTGACCCCACGGGAGACAGCGGAGCCCTGCAGTGGGGACCCACCCGGGAGCCCTCTCACCCGCCTCGGGGGGTGAAACGCTCGGGACGGGGACTTCCCTGCTCCCCGGCTGCTGCGCCGAGCCCCGGTCCCCCTGCAGCGGGGCCGCAGTCCCTCGTCAAGGCGGCTCTCCTGACCCGGCTGCCCCAGAGCCGGGACAAAACAAAAATCATCTCCAACGCATTTAATAATAATTCGTAAAATGACAGCAGCATCTGAAAATGAAGTTTTTAACATCACCGGCTGGTGTCGCTGCAAATGCTTTCAGGTAAGTCTATATACTGTGCGTAGACATCAAGAGTTTGAAAGACTCTGCTAAATTTAGGAACGTAATCTATTTCTGCAAGGCTCGGGTTTTAGCTTCAGGTAGCACATATTCGTTAACGCAGCTCTCCACCCAGGAAATATAGCTTGAACTTTTAACTTGAACTTTAATAATTGTGAAATGGCAGAAAGCGCATTTTAGATTCTGGACTTCCAGATTAAAACGCTGTAATCAGCGTAAAAAGCATCAGTTCCTGCACTGCTTTATTATTATTTATACATATTTACATACATTCAGTATCGATACCTATGTGGACTGTTGGTATAACTGATTGTGGACATGGTCTGAAATCTGAGATATTTTCAGCTGAGTTCCCATTCTCCTGTATGAAATTCTCTGAGACCCATGGAAAAAAATACTTTAATCTATTTCGGGTTCCCATCTGAAACAAGGATGAGAAAATAATGGAGATGATAGTGCCTCTTTAGACGTTCTTTGTCTTAGAGATTTACATATAATAATAGTAACTTCTTTGAGAACGAAGCATTTTTTTACAGTATAAATTGGTGCAGAACTAGCAGCCTTGGGGGCTCAAGGATAATATTGTAATATAAATGATAATTAATTTATATTTAACTGGGAAATTTGTACTATAAATACACCCAGAACAGCAGTCAATGGGAGATCATGCTATGAATCCCCAAACCAGATGTGGATCGGCTAATGTAAGCAGAAATATATGTGTTTCCCTAAACACAAGAAAGCAGCAAATCTGCATTGCCTACGGTTATGATCAGCCAACCCACCGACCTGCGTCACCAGAAAATAAAGCCTTCCGTGCAGACCTCTCCTCCGAGGGAGCAGCGGCAGGGTTTGCACGGGACAGGGCTCCCCAGCTCTCCGGGGTCCCGGACCGACCCCCCAGCCGCACCCCCAGCTCTCCTCACTTCTCTGCTGAAAACGCACCTGAAAGCACCCGCTCCGTCTGCATCCGCACTTGGGCACGGGTTTTTAAAAGCTGTTTAAGCCCTTCAGTTTCACTAAAATTCCCCTTTAAAGCCCAGTCCTTAGGCTGTACTGACCTTCCAGGGGT
Organism: Phoenicopterus ruber ruber; assembly: GCA_009819775.1. Lineage (NCBI taxonomy): Eukaryota > Metazoa > Chordata > Aves > Phoenicopteriformes > Phoenicopteridae > Phoenicopterus > Phoenicopterus ruber. The sequence continues at coordinate 9,358,951 of CM020221.1, forward strand.
TTCAGCCCTGCCTGACAAAGCACGTTCCAGTTTGGGGAGCTTTTATTCCCTTCTCCTTTTGTCGAGCTTTCCAGCCAGCCACCTCCCCGATTCTTCTCCCGGCGCTAGAAAAGCGGCCTCTGCAAGCCCACGGCAGCGTCTGAGGATTTTCCATGGGCTGCGAGAACGCATTGCCACATCTGTCGCTGTGCCTGAAAAGCCTTTGGACCAGGTCCCAAGCTTTTGGTGGCAGATCTGCTTTATCACCTTTTTATTTTCTCTCTAGGGGAAATAAAAGGACGAAGAGTCTATTAGAACGACAGAGGCTCCTGGGTACCCCGATCAGCTGCAAGGCAGCAAGGACAGACATACCGACACCATACAAAATGCTTAGAAAACCAACATTAATGTAATTCCTTTAGGCAAAGTCAGCAGCCAAAACCCTTTCTAACCGCTCGGGCCATCCCGGGCCATCCCCGCTCCTCTGCCGACCAGCGGAACCAGCGGTGCCATCTGCAGCACTTAAGTGCCACGATTAGGAGATACACCCGCTTACCGACCGTTTTTACCCTTGATGAGATTTTTACGACGTGGCATCGGCATGCGCTACACGAGATCAGGCCTGATACTCCTCTCCTATCAGCATTTTCCATGGAGACTTTATTTTTCTATTTGTACGATTAATCATTACTAACATATTGGTTCCTAGAGTAACGAATATAATTTGGCAGAGTCTGTAGGCACCTAGTAAATGTGACACAAACTAGACCACAGAGAAAAAAATATTTTGTATATCTGTGCCAAATTCATAGTTGCAAAAAATAAAATATCATATCATATGAAGGTTTTTCTATTCTATTATTCATTTACTTCACATATTTTAAAATTATATTAGAAATACTTTTCATAATAGTTCACATATAACCTGTAAGTCCGTATGTTCTTTTAAGAAGTGTGGAAAGTAGTTTTGAGTCTTTCAGAAATTGAAAAAAAAATTACTGAAGTCAACACATATTAGCAAAACATTTTACTGTTGTCAAATTTGCATATTTTGCTGAAAACTTTCACGCAAAAAGTTCCAGTCAGCCCTCTGCCTCCCAGAATTTTCCATTTACAGTCTGCTAGGTGTACATCCTACACGTTACCCTCCCACAGAAACTGTCTGTTAATGGGTCACGGCTATGGCTGAGAACGACAAAATTAGATCTATCTGAAATGAAATATTTCATTCTTTTTGTTTACCACCGTCTTAGCCTTCTGTGAGCATTTCTATTCCGTGCCCACGAATCCTTCTGAATTCCTTTTCCTGCTTTGTGTCCGTTTACCTCTGGTAAAGCAAGGATACTTTCTTTCCTCAAATATTACCTGTGCCAACACAGCCTAAAGAAATTATTTGGACAGTGTCTCGGTTGTTCAGAAATAAGAAGCTACGAGCGAAATCTCCAGGGAGGGCTGCGAGCCGCAGAGCCCGAGGCAGAGACTCTCGGGCAAGACTTCGGCTTCAAGCCGGGAGCCGGGCGGGTGCCCGCGGCTCGGCAGGGCCATCGCCCTCCGCGGAGGGGACCGGCCCCGATTCGGCAGGGGCAGGCGGAGCAGCAGCGATGGAGCTCACGTCGATGGCGACCGTCGCTTTTGCTGCATCCTTTCGCTAGCCTACAAAAACGCCCATCGCTCAGACGTCATCTCTCGTGCTGCCTCACGGGGCAATTCGCTCTCAGGCGTCAGAGACTTGCTGGCGTTTTGAAGGCTAATGATCCAGCGGCGTATACGACAGCAGCCGTTTGAAGTCAGATTGTTCCTATTAATTGCTTTATGAAGCAACACGAGCCAAAATTGATTTTATAGTTTTGAAGTCAGACTGTTTATATTAATTGTTTTATGAACAACATGAAGCAAAATTGATTTTATAGTGTTGCAGACTGATTTATTCGGCAATGCATAAGTCATCATCCAGTGTCTATATCCTACAGTTAATTGGCACTTTGAAAGTCCTTTCTAAGCCCTTCTTGCATCTGCGTGAATATGATTACAAGTGCTACATATAAATCAATTCACTTAATCATGATTAAAGATTTCCAAAAAAATCCTCCTGAAATGACTAAATTCATGTAAGTGAGAGGAGAAAATGCAGCATAAGAAAGAGTTAAACAAGTAGCAATATCAAATATACACTGGAAAAAACAAGATCACATCACTGTAGCTACCGTTCTGTAATAAACAGGGACGATAAAGGATGTCCTCTCGGGGTCTGGCAACGCAGACGTTCTCTCCATTTATCTCCGTTTTTGCACAACTTGCTTTTCCGAGAAGGGCTCCCGGCCTGGAGGCACAGGGCCCGTTTCGGAGCCCTCCGTAACACCCACCACGCTCACGGGTTTTCTCTCCATGAAGTGCAAAGACAGTCAGCACTGAACAACTTCGCTCTATGCAGCACGTCGGAGCCAACGACACAGACTGACAGTGGACCAAAGATCTTTTTTTCAGCCTGCTGTAACAACATTTCTACCCAAGCCAATTAGATTTAAGAGATGATCTCTTCATTGTATCAAAAGTGTAAAAAAAAAAAAAAAAATATTAGAATGTCTTGTTCCTCATCTTTTTCATACTGGTGTAAATTAAGTGACTTTTATTGAGTTGTATCAGATTTGCAGCACAGTAATTATTAGTAATAAGGGTGTTATCGTAACGTTTTGGTATGTCCTAAATATCCCTTTTGTTTTCTGCATATACCAATTTTAAAATTCTAATTTAAATATATAAATAACACCAGAAAGCAATCAAGATTTCTTCACTATATGCCTCTCACAGGATAATTTTCTCATACATATGTATTATGACCAAAGACGTGTTCTGCATACTGACAGTAGTTTTACAGCTCAGTGTTCTTGTTCGCTATGGTAGGTCAACATTTTTTCATATCGAGTTCTTAACTGAGCACTTTTTTTTTGTAAAAAAAAAATGATAAGATGTTGCTTGCTTTGGTAAAGTTCACTTTCTTATCAAAATAACAAATAGCAAAATATCTCAATCTGAGGAAAAAAAATCAATACTTCACGGAAAATGAATGTGTCTTCTCCTCCTTTCTCTTCTTTATCTGCCATTAAATTACATTCATACATCTAGCACCACACTCCACTAAGTCCCATCACAAGAGAAAAATCATGATGTATCATTGAAGATAGAACCTGAGAATGGCAGAGACAAACACAAGACACCTAAATCATCTCCCCAGAGGAAACACAGTGGTAATTCAGAATTAAAATATTTTTTTCATTTGCGACTGGAATATGTCAGGTTTTGATTTGCAGCTGAAAATAAAATAAAAAATATTTTCAGCTGAAGTTTTTACAGAAAGTTCCACCTTTTCCAGTCATCACTTTTATCAATGATTTACACGCCCGCTGAGAAGCATTTGTAACAGCTGAAGAATATGCATAAACTTGCAGTATTTCTGGAAGAGAAACTTCAATTCCATAATGAGTTGCTGATAATAAACTTTATTGCTGCCACAACCATGATGCGCAGACTACAGCCAAACATAGCCACACGTATAAAGGAGGAGCATATTGTTCTCTTCACAGATGTGATTGATAATAAATAAACATGGTTTATATCAAAGACACTGAAACAACTAGTGTCCTTACACCACTGAAGTACACTTAATAACTTACTGAGAGAGTGACAGTGTAAACTATCTAGTTACATCTTCCCAGTATCTTAATATGTCTAGCGCATCTTTTTCATGAAGTTGTGTTTTAAAATAGCAAGTACTCCCTTTCAGTAACAATTTAGGTAGTGAGCTAGGTCTGATTTTCAGAAAGGACTAGGCATTCCTCAAGCAAACAGGGCTATTTTTGGGGAAGAAAAATAATAATACCCAATTTCACCCTGAGCATTTAGTGTTTGTGGATGCTGAGATGTCCTAGCCTATATATCCCACCAGCAGAGGATGTGTTAGGCTTTGTCACCTAGAGAAGCCATTAGACAAGGCATCTGCAACTTCTTCTCCCTGTGGATCTAATCTTTACATTATTTAGAGAAGTGTTTTGTTGCCAGCAAGGGGCGCAAAGCGGTAGGGAATGGAAGGATGTGGTTTGCTCTGGGGTAAACCTGTGTGTGATCTCTGCCCAGGACACCACCAGGAGATGCCAGGGAAACTCACCGCCCCCATCCTTCATTCCCAGACAGCCACAAATTACAAAACCATCATTCAAATGATATTTCCCTCCACCATTTATAAAAATCTAAAATATTCAGCAAAGCAAAGCAAAAAAAACCCACATATGCAACAAGACGAACAGGAGAGCCACTTTGCTGTTGTAAGCAGTACCCGCATTACTGACCTTTACAAGAGGTAGGGAGGAAAGGCGAGGAGGTGCAAACTAATAACCCTTCTTGGAGACAGCAGAGAGCTGTCACAAGTTACGTGATCTAGGCATTTTTACCCACTCCCCTCATCCTCCAGAAAGACATAAATTAATTTATAGTCATTTTAACCTGCAAATGACACTTGTACAGTTGGAGGACTGACAGGCAACTTCCCATGCTAGCAGCGGGGTGTAAAAGTCTGAGTGCTGCAGCATTCATGCGGATGCATTAAAAATATAATTGATGGGACCTCCTACCTTGTTAAGTGCGGTAGCACTAGCTGTAACTACATGTGGGCACGAGGGATACACGCTATTCCTTAGCAGAGAGAATCAAAAGTAAATATCATAAATTAAACAGTCCTTTAAAATCCTATCTTAAAGAATAGTTAACATTAACACCTATGTCTCTCTAAGTTTTAACTCCTAGGATGTTGTGGTATGCAAACCGTCTGGTATACAATTTTATCTCACGTTTCAGATTGCAGTAAAGTCAGGACATGACGTACACAGTCTCTGCTAGAACCACTGTAAATGACAAAGGTTAAGGATAGATCTGTGACAAAAAAGAAAAGAAAAGGGAATAGGAATAGTAGATGTGAGTACATATTTGTATAATAATGCAAGGAACCACAGATGACAAGGTTTCCAGCATTTGCAATACCTGGAATACCCAGAAAACAGACCTAACTTACAAGCCTCTCCAACTACCACACGTGCACTTGGGGCTCAATGGTAACATCACATTACGAGTTGGAACTGCCAGTCTGGACACCGGGAGAGCCCTACAAAGGCCTAGGCACCCGCTTTACCCAGCCAGGCATTTTCTGTAACTCTCCTGGGTTACTAAAGTAGTGTTAAAGTATTTGAGCTGGCAAAAATCCTTAATGTGTTTGGTAATTGAGGGCATATTCAGCGCGGGGCTTGTCTTCAATCAAGAACGGCAGTCTTGTCAGGCTAGGTGACCCTAAAGCTACCCTCTTGTCATAATTACCAGAAAATCTGTGAACCAGTCTCACTTACCGCATTAGGTCCTTAGAGCTACACACTTCCACCCCCTCACCCCACTCTTTTTATTCCCTCTACAGCCTGACCTTGCTTCCACCATATCCAGCATGGCGAATCCCAGCCGCTCCAAGAAAATGGCTTCAGGTCAGGTTTTGCTCCATAGCAAATAAAAGAGGCAGCGCCATTCAGCTTGCTAAGCAAAAATTCTCTCTCCTTTACTCAGACTGAAGTTTCCTTCCCTTCACTGGGAAGGGAGACCTTCCTGCCCTGCAAAAGTCCCTCTACAACCAGCCCTCTTTGCATCACTCACGTCCAAGCAAGCCCTTCCCCTTCCCACCCTTTACCAGCCTTACTTACGGCAGTCGGCGAGTATCCCGCTCCCCGGTACCGTGTTTTTATGGGAAAGGGCCAGCTCTCTGCCAAGCCGCTAAATAATCCTTATTACAAATGCACCAGGCGCACGGTCGTGCCCTCCGCATCAGAGGGACCAGGCTCTGCCTAAGAGGCGGGCAGGGGCTGGCAGGCGGGGGAGACACCCACCCTGCTCTGGGTAGGAGAACGCGCACAGTATATGCTTGTTTCAAAGAAGTCAGAGAAGAGTTTATAAGCATAGATCTTCATCTACCGCAAGAAAGGGACATATATAGCTTAAGTAGTCTGACAGAAAAACAGGCTCAAAGATGGTAAGTTTCACGCCACTGATTTGAAGTGGTAATGAAATAAGTGGTAATCAGTACGTTATCTCCAAGCTCAGGTACCTAAAAGCTCGCTTGGTTATAAAATGTCACGTTAGTCAGGAGTTCATTAGATTTCTTGAGTAGCATAACAAATACGAGCCTGCCTTCCGGAGGTGGGAGTCCTTCTCTTCTGTGGGAGCAGCAGATACCCCCGGGGCACTTAGTCATAGGATACTGTACCACAGAGGGAAAAACAGGGAATCGTGTCAAACCAGATTTACAAGAGATTGCTTTCTCCGTTTGCAGACAGCCCGATTTTAGATTTACATCTGATCTATGCTCCAACTGCATGAAAGTATTCCCTCCTGAACACCTTCAGGGCCATAAAAAAGTCCAGTGTGTAATACAGCTCTAGTCATACAAGAACAACTGTCCCACTGCCACTCACTTGGGTAAAGGAGAAAAAAAAAAAGCAGCCAGAAAGAAAGACGACCTGCAAGAATAAGCAGCAAACGTCACGAGCACCAGCTTCTGATCCATAAGTACATATAACCCTAGACATTTTAAAAAGCGATATCAATTTCATCAGGTCAAAACCAGAACACGTTTGCTTTGGTCTTGGTGGCTTTTATCAGCTTCTCTTCATCTAATCACTTTTCTTTTCATCACAGCTGAACTTATATTCTATTTTAATTCTTCTCTTAAAGGATCTACCAACATGCTTCTGGTATGCCTCTGCTTATCTACCCACCCAAAGTGTAGAAGACATGACAGTGTGGTATGAGATAAAAGTTTTATTGGCCTGTATTTTGGATGACCAAATTACTCATGAGCAGTGAACTCATGAATAAGTTATGAAAGTCATTACAACAAGTGCCAATAAAACCTTTTTATACGGGATTGCCATATATTCTACATATGCGACTTATTTTACAGGAAGGAAAAAAACTCTCTATAAGACACTTTTTAGAGAGCCTTAAAAATTTTATGGGGACCATTTCTCCTATCCTTCCAACTGCAAACCAGACTTTAATTAAAATAAGCCATGCTGTACTGTGCTCAGAGGTACAGAAAATTTAAAACATCTCTCAAACTTACTGCTGCAGCTTTTACTTTCTTAGAACTCATGACCCACCAGAGCTTGAAGAAAGTGCTGTCCCGCTGGAAAATTATAGCTTCCCCTTTCCCAAAGATGGAAAACTTCTAGGTACAATTCTGGATGGTCACACAGTTAGAAATTTTAGGTTTATCAAATAATCCAGGACCAAATATTGTCTATTCTGAATGTTAATCATTAGTTTTCTATAAAACGTTCCACTTTTAGTTAGCCAAAATGTGACAGTCAGGATATTTCCCGATACACTGATTTGTCCAGCATTCTTCTCAGATTTAAATGCTTGCAGGCATTTTTTTTCTCCCTTAAATGTCAAGCAAAGGCTCAAATCCCCAAGAGCTGGTAATTGGCACTGTTTTCAGGGGAGCTGCGGGTACACAGGGTGCCATTTGTTTGTCTAAATATAGGTTTCTCCATCTGAATGGGTTTGTCTACATACTTTTATTCCTTCCTGAAAAAACAAAACTTAATCAGCACCCAAAATAGAATAATTTGAAGTAAACAATTTGAGCTCTGGAAGTGTTTTCTTTCCCACTGGCAAGAGAGGCTCCCTCAATAGCTTTCCACCCGCCCCTGGGCATTTGCAGGCAGGCAGAGATGAATCCAACCCACGGAGTCTACTGCTGGCTGCCAGCTTCTCCATCGGTTTAGCCCATACACAACCACTTACACACGTGAAAAATTAGTCATCAAACACCTTTTTAACTTGGTAACATTTTCAATTCAGGCTCTGCTGGGTCAGTGACTCTGCAGAGTGCATGTCAGCAGTTAATTTGTCCATAATTTTCTTTCTAGTGAGAGCAGCACTCCAGTCAATGACGTGGCTTCTGCTGATGCTGGGTCTGCAGTTTGGACCGCGTTTGGACATACTTGCCAGATACATAAAGATATTTCCTGGGTTGTTGGGGTTTTTTTTCCCCAATCATCAGTTGCAATACTGAAATATCATTTGCTTGTCTATGTTGATTTCTGAAGAGATTTGCCACTGTTGCCAAAATACCCATGAATCAAAGAGCGTGGGTGTGGGCATCGGCACCCCTTGCTGATCCTTAATTCTGCGTCCCCAGCGCAATTCTTCCTCAAGAAGTTAACAGGCGCAACTTACTTAAGCTATCAGTACTTGTGTTTTGCCTGACTACCTTTCAAATCACTGAGATGCTTAACTGGGCTCGTGTGCTCTTGCCCAGTGATTTCCAAGATATAATATATGCAGACAGGGGGGGAAAGAAAGAAATGCCAAACACGCGCCACGCTCCTACTGTTCTCTTGCCTGCTGTACACAGCAAAACCTCCATCTTCCTGCCAGAGAGCCCGGGGTCCTGCTGTGGAACGGGCTCCTCGTAAAGTAAGAAGGAGCAAGATGTGACAGGTAATAAAAGAATAGCACGATGTATCCAACAGCTAAATAAATAAAAGACCCGGTAAAGCACTCCCTCTGCCCAGGCTGACAGTCGGACAGCCTGGCCAGGCAGCCGAGGCAATTAAGCCCGAGAAAGACTGTGCTGGTGGCTGAAGAGCCAGCCGGGAACATCCTCCCTCAACCCGGAGCACGAAACGTTCGGTTCACAGCACTGGACAGCAGGTACGCATGAGGACGGGAATTTCTACAGTAGGATCTAGCCTGCTAGGAAGAACTAATCTGGCTGTAACCTGTGGCATATTGGCATGGATTGAACCCTACTGGTCAATCGTTTATATGCTTTGATGAATCTTGGCTGATCATCATTTAAATCCAACGTGTCCCCTTTACATTAGCAATAGGAGGCAGTTTGGGATTAACATGCCAGGGCAACGCAGCATCCAAGCCCTGAACACGTGGAGTAATTTCCATTATTTTCATAACAGCTATTCCCTCAGACTCATCTGAAAACGTGATCTCTAATCCCGGGCTTTTTCTTCCAGCCTGCCGTCTCTTCTCCCACGCTTTGCCTCTTGATCTCCATCACCTGTCAGTAGAGACGGCCACACTCCGCCCCACAAGCAAGCTGACTGACTTCCTTAGGAATTTTTTTGTTTAATTTCCAGCTGAAGGGCAACAACAGGGAACCGCACAACAGGAGAACAGAGCAGAGCCCTGATGGCACTGGACTGCAAAAGCCGGAAAGCACCTGGGAAGAGGGTTCCTTCAAGCACCTGTCACAGAACGCTCTCATCATCTATGATTTAGATACTTGCATCTAAACTCTCCGTGAAAAGGAGGGAAGGAAACAGCAACATGAAACATGTCCAAGTTGCAGGGTTTTAACAGAAGTTGAAGCAGGAAGTATAAAAATTGTTAGTGGGAAGAGAAGAACAGGAGGGAATTAGAGAACTGGGGAAAAGAACATTTGCACTAGCTGGGAAACCAACCAAAAAGTTGAAATTTTGTAACTACATGTTTTAGGTGCACACCACCACTCTAAGAAAAAGAAAACAAAGAAAACCACAACTAAAACTTCAAAAAGCAGATTCTACAGGAACCATATGATGTAGTTTAAGAATATCTGCACATCCTAAATATTGGGTATTATCTCCAAAACTCTATTGATATTTGGAACGGTGCCCTACCCTCCGGGTCCCGAGCCCGCTCACTTCAATAACACAGAAAAAAGAAACGCGAGCAGCCACTCTCTCAGGGTAGGGAGAAACTAGGCTGGACTAGCACTCGACGGCGGCCAGGGATCACCGTGCGCCCGTGGTCCCCGGGAGCAGGCGGGCAGAGCTGACGGCACCAGGCGGGATGCAGGGCAGCCCTGAGGCTGCTCCAACACCTGCAGCGGGGCAGACTGGCCTCCAGCTACCCCAGCTCTGGGCATTTGCAAAGGTAATTTAAAGAGACCATAAGCCAGGCTGAACAGGGCTTTTTCTTTCTGTCTAGTTTTAATAGCCTCTTCAATAGTCACAATAAAACACAGCTCATCCAGTAACTCAGGATCTTACTGTAAGCTGAGTAATAAAGTCCCCGAGCATGCTCGGGGCACAGGCTCGAACATCACACCCTTCCATTTTACCTCAAAAGGGGCAGTAATTGGCCTGGCCGTATGACACTCTCAACTTCCCGAGGCTGAACCTGTGTTATTTAAACGGTGGTGCGCAGAGGTAAGAAACTGAAAGGACATGCAATTTTCTTCTTCTGTGTGCTTTGTTCTGCAGCCCCATCCGTTTCCCGCTGCTGTTTGCGTTCCCGTTCACATACGTAAGGGGAGTAAAAGTGAGCCATCCTACCTGCAGCGTAGTTTAGAAATGCCCGGCCTCGTCTAACAGATCTGGTGCAAACCTGGGCGCTCATCAAGACACCAAAGCAGGGAGCTCAGCACCAGCTGATTTGCCCTGGGCTCAAATTTCAAAGCTAAACTACGTTGTAGTCTGCACCCCAAATATTTGCCTTGTGTTTCTCAGTCATAAAATACTGTTGTCTGTTTTTCCCTTACGGCTTTACTTGCCCTGAAGTGTAGCCATCAAGATGGAAAATGAATCGGAGAACACAGAAAGAATGTTAACATTTTAGTTATGCTATTGTTATTTATACCACAGTGACCCAAAATAACTTCTGCATATAAATGTGACTGTAAACACTGACTGTATTTATGCCAATTATTCTGCCTGACTCATTGATTTTAAAATAATTCTTCATAGCTTTAGCACTTCCATGAACTTTTCTAAAATCCAAGAAAGTCCTGTCTGTCAGCAGCGGCAGCCACTGCTTTGCTCATCAGGGCAAGCTACTGAGGTACCAGGACTCAGTTAACAAAAACGTAAGATCTGACGAGAAAGGAGGACCGCCTCCTTGCCATTAAGGCAATGTACTGAGAAGAGCTCAGCCAGATCAACCTGGCCCAGCTTGCGACCATAGTCTGCGGCCAGCCCTGAGCAACAGTAGTGTTTTAGGAAAGACAGCCCTTCTTCAGACATGCCCACCACCCTTGCCAAAGCGTAAGCAAGTCAGGGAAGTGCAAATCGTCCTTACAGGAGACTGAAAAGGCGGCAAGTACCGAAACCACACGTGATACATTCCCTATCTATGGCAGCAGTTTCAGGCCACATGAAGGTTTTTCCAGCCCCTGGGGCAGAGAGAGACGGCTGGGACAGGCACGGCAGGCAGCAGCTCTGCCTGGTGTTTCTTGAGACAGGCAACTGACCTCTGCTGGCTACTGCCTTACATCTTGGGCAGTCTATTCATTCCCCCAAACCGAATGCAAATCTCGGCCAAGAAATCTAGACCTAGTGACGCTCTGGTCATGCTACCACAAGGCAGTTCTTTTGTGACAGAGCATATGTATGCACACGTGGTAGAAAGAAATCTTGCTTAAATCAAGCGTTTGCCTCAAGTCTAGAAAGCCCATTGAATTAGTCCAGATAAGGCACGTTGTCTTCGATAGCTGCACCCGTCGATGTTTCGCTCCCAGCTCTGAACCGCCAGCGATGCACTTAAGGCTCAGCTGGAGGCAGTTCTCATGAGCTCAGCACCAGACTCGCACTCAAACACCAAATCCCGACTACCATATCTTAATCCGTATGTGCTCAAGCAGCACCCCAGACTGTGCAACAGATGGCCAAGAACAGCTGTCCATGAAACACTCAGAGACAACGATGAGCACCAGAAGGAAAATAAAAATTCCCAGGACTTCTTCCTCAGTGAAGAGGTAAGTTACTGCTCGGTCTTCCAAGATCCAGAGACAGCAGGCAAACTCTTCTGCTCTCCAACAAAAACTGTTACAAACTTCTTGAAAAGTGGGCATACGGTTTTATGGAGTGACCTGACTGGTGAATATACTTTTTGCCACTCAGAATATGGTTTCAGTTCAAAATTGTTTATAGCCTGGCATAAGGTGCAACATAATGCTTGAAGGATGTGCCTGAAACATCATCCTGAAGAATATTTTCACTGACTTCCTTAGCAGACATATCTCGGTTATCAAACACTGTATCAACAAAACTGCTCTTTTAAACGCTTAAGTTTAAAGCGGAACCATTGATTTTTAATGGTGTTCTGCAAAGACAAAAAGAAAGATAAAAGAAGAGAAAAAGCTGAAATATACCTTTCATAGACGTACTGTACTTTTTTTACAGGGTTATGTTTCTATATGCCTAAGCAAAATATAAAGTTAAATCCTTGTTTAACACAGGCAGACATTAGCCTAGGACAACCTGGGGAAGTCAGTTAATCCCTTCGGTAACACAGCAGAGATCAGTGCCTCCTAAAACCTCCGAAGGACGGAGCCGCCGCGCAGAAGGGAATGCATCCATTGCACCAGCTTTGGGAAACCGAAAGTAAGTTACAAACTCCATCCAGGAGCACCTTATGTTGGTAGTGGGGATTCAAGCCGATTCCTAAACCAGCTGAAGCACAGCAGCAGGCATGGCTGCAAGAGGTGCTTCTGTGGGCTGCAAGCGAGGAACTGGCAGCGACACACCGGCGAAAAGCCCTGGCTGCTGGGCCGGCTACAAGCGGGGTGGGCTGTCGGACGAGGTCTGCGTAACAAAGCGGCAGCGGATGGCTGCAGCAAGGCTGCCGAAAGGGAAGAGCTCAAGGCAAGAGCTCACACAAGCCGTCCTGCAGGTCAGATGATTTCAGCTGGGGTAAGGTGGCAGAAATGCTGGAAATCGTGGATTGCTTAGAGCGGGAGAGCAGTTTGCACAGCAGTGAGCTTCTCCTGGCCGCAGGAGTTAAGCACAGTGAGCAGGGTCCTTCGGCAGGCACAGCTGTGGGGAAAGTCCCAGGCCGACGCAGCTCAGGTGGGTGAAATCCGCACACCTAACATGGAGGCACATTTCCCGGATTTTAGTGCATTTCCTTGCTCCGCCACTCTGGAGTGCTTTTGCTCTTCTAACTCTTCCAAGTAAATTAACGAATGTCAGGTAGGGGAGTCCTTGGCTCTGGTGACACTGTCCGTTGTTAGTTTAGTTCTTACGCTTCGGGGTAGTGCTAACTCCAGTTGTGGTGAAGATCTTCAACAGAAACCTCCAGAAATGGAATCTCACTTGCCTTACAGCCAGTCAGTTCTCAGCAAGAAAATACTTCCCCATCTATAATAAAATATGCATTTAGCCAGCAAACATATACGATTTACTAAACACAGCAGTCAATACATTGAGTATTCAGCGAGTACTCTTGACATCTGTGAAGAGATTTCCTTGATAAATAGCGATGCTCTAAGTGTTCCTGCCATATGACTTTTGCTACAATTTTAGCAAATTTCGACTGGGATGTCTTGTTCCTAATCAAGGTTTGGCTACCTCTCCAACAGCCGAAAGACCACAGAGAGCCGAGGAGGCAAAGAGGCAGGCTGTTTAGCTTCCAGCAAGCTCCCTGAAAGCTCTTGTAATTTCACTTTTTGCCTTCAAGGAGAACGTTCGCTGGGAAAAAGATCAGCTTTTCCGACCAGCTCTAACTGCCAGCTCTGCCACCGACCCTGCTGCGAGACCTTTTGCAAGGCTTTGTCCCTCCGTGTCCTTCCTTACTCTCCATCGTTTTTTCTTATTTAGAATCAAGTTCTTCAGGAAGCTGCCTCTTACCACATATTTTTGCAAGTCTTGCCACAATTCATCTTTAATCTCTAGATGATGTCATAACAACACAACCGTGACACTGTAGTGTCGAGAGCAGAAAGGCCAGGCCCAGGCAAGGGGACATCCACCAAAAACTCCCACCAGCAGCACTTCCACCCCCCGGGTCGGGGCCAGGTCTCAGCACAGACACCTTCCCAGGCGTTAGGAGCCCACTCGTTTCAGAAACAGCCCGAACACCCTCTCGGGCAGTGTTAGCATTTAGCTGAATGGCAGAGGAGGGGAAGTGGCAGCCAGCCAAAGCCCTCCAAGCCTGCGGAGAGCCTCGGAGACACGTTCCCAGAGACAACTCCTTCCCTACAGCTTCTTTCTGTGACTGCCCTCCTTAATTATCCCATTTATTACTTCGGGGGATACACTGGTAACCTGTGCATCTTCCGCAATTACGTGAATGTGGCTGGTTTTATGCTAATAGCACTTTTCCAGAAATTTAATACTGGTACATGGTTGACCAGAAAAAAAAAAAAAAAAGCAAGCTATTACTGTGGGTTACATCCAGAACGGATGCAGAAAAGCACAGCAGACCTAATTTGGCTTCATTGCGTGCATGCAGATCAGAGTGCCTTCATTTTGGCAGAAATGAGCCCAACCCTGGGACCACCGAGGCCTGTCGCTGTGCATAAACAGCCCTGGGCAAGAGCGCAGGATCAACATTGCATTTCTGTACTTGACAAAGCCAACAAGAGTCTGCGTATTTTGCTTCCATGCAAAAGGTGCAAAAAGACATCCCCCCTATTTAGAGGCAAATTAATGGCACCTTTACCCCTGCCACCAGTTCTGCAGCCACTTTCAGAGCAGACCGCAGCGACGCGTTCAGTAGCTCTGCTCGTAGCCAGGGTCTGTGGAAGCACACGACAAGCGATGCCTGCAAGGGCAGCAGAGAGCTGTCATTAAGTGCAACAGGCTTTCTTCTCTCCCTTCGCCTGCTCAGAGCATCCCTTTCCCCGCACTCCCGTTTGACATAAAAGTAGTAAGGTCTTATGTAAATAAAGTTAAACACTTTTTTTTTTTTTATTAATAGGACTCTTAGAAGAACCATTCACTCATACAATCAGTGTTACTTCAGTAACAGTTCAGGACATAAAAACTTCATTTCTTTAGCCACCCCTATCTCTGCCAAGAACATTGGTGCAAGATTGCTGTGCTTTCCGACAGCCCTTCCTGGAGCAGAGGAAAAAATAAACTAATTTCCATTACAAGTGCTTTCAATTTTTTCTTTTTTCTTTTTTTTTAAACTAAGTACTGACTGAATAGTTTGTGCAATTATTCTGAGAAAGTAGACACTAGTAATGCCTTTCATGTTGCAAAGGTGGCTAAGGCAGGATATGTTGGAAAACTTATTTCTAATCTAACAAGAAACAGTTTATACTGCCAAAATGGTATACTACTTACTACAGTCTTTGCAGATGGTTCCTACGTACTCAGGAATCTGCAAAAGCCAAAAGCAGCATGGCAGGGACAAAATGCTTTCTACAACTTCATGTCCCCGTTTTCTTCATTCTCTGAGCAAACTTTAAAGAAATCTGCACCTGGGTATATTTTTTCCTCATGATTGACGTGACCCAACGAGCATCTGCAGGAATGTCTGGATTTGGAGTAAAGAAAGGTATGAATAGACAAGTTTCAAACTTTTTGAACTCGCACATCTCTCAGACACAAGTGCAAAAGAGAACAAGCCATGGAAGTTTAATATTTGTTCTTGCTGCGTTTCTCTTGGGCAATTCTTCCTCTGCCCCCAGGCTGCATTCATACATCCATCATCAACTATTTCACTGTGTGATTAACAAGCTATAAATGAGGTGGCTTATTCTGATTGCTGACCCTCCTGCTGTATTGTAACAAAAATAGAGATTTGCAAAGGTGATCTGGAATGCTAAATGCCCATATTCCTTTCAGTTTTCCATAACGCAAAGGATCTAAGCCAGGCGTCATGGAAAAGCAAATTACTGTCTGTCTTATATGCATGTTCTAAGATGTACTTGCTTGCAAAGGTCACTGGATTATTCGCCGTCTTCTGATTGCAGCTCATCTGCCAATGCCTGTGACCACCCATTGTACTGAAGCTCTGCCAGTGATTTCTGCAAGGCTGTTGTATTATTCCTTTTAAAAGAATACTTTTGTGCTGAGTGCTTTCTTAGAAGTTCTTAACTATACAGATTCCATAGTCTACTAATTTATGACTGAAATCCAGGAGGAAATGTATATAATTTAGCAAAGCCCAAAAAACTCTTGATTTTTAACTGTTGTACAGTCCCTGGTACCAACATCCTTGAAATTCACTGGGAATGCAGTGTACCTAATCTCTGTGGTGGCAAATGTTCTCTTATCACTACATTAAACTTGCTAAAGTGGTTCGTGCTTTGCTCATGTAATCATAGGAAAGAAATGAGCTTGGACTCAGCTGGGGACTGAGTCAGGGCCCTGCAAGACAAACAAGCAGCACGGCAGCCTCTTTCCCGAGGTATTCTAGCTACAGATCACCTGCAGAGCTGAAATGAGCAACCTGAAGCCTGCTTTTTTCCGTCACCGTGAATTTCCCCATGACTTCTTTTAAATACTTTCCTTGCTGCAGCAACTCTATTATTTTTGTGCTTTTCACAGTAACTGAGAAAATCACCGACGTTCCGTCCCTATGTGGGAGCTGCTCCAGCCGGCAGCCAAGCACCACGCAGCCGCTCACTCACGGCCCCCCTCCCCAGGGGGGTGGGGAGGAGAATCGGAAAGAAAGGGAAACTCCTGGGTTGAGACAAAGACGGTTCACCAGGACAGCAAAGGAAAAAGATAACAACACTTAGATTATATATTAATAATAAGAAAATATAATAATAACAGAATATACAAAACAAACGAGGCACAATTTCTCACTGCCCGAAGACCTGATGACCAACACAGCCCGTCCCGAGCAGCGGTCACAGAGTGAAACCAAGAGCGATCTCGGAACGATCCTGAGCAGTGATCTCGGAACAGCGATTTCCCCAGCAGCGATCTTGGAACCGCAAGTTCCAGAGAGAGCAAGTAAAGGAACGAACAGTCGAAAGAATGAAGATAAGCATGAACAAACAAAAGGCCCCTGGCCCACCCCCACTTATACACTGGCCATGACATCTATGGTATGGAATACTCTCTTTGGCCAGTTTGGGTCAACTGTACCGGCTATACCCCTCCCAGCTTTTTGCACCTGCACATTGGCAAAACCTGGGAAGCTGAAAAACGTCTTTGATCTCTTAGCAACAACTAATAACATCAGTGTATTATCAACATTGTTCACATACCAAATCCCACACTAAATCCAAAATGCAGTAGCTACTGGGAGGAAAACTAGCTCCATCCCAGCCGAAACCAGGACACTACATATAATACTACAGTTACTTCCAAATAAACTTATTGGGCATCTGGAAGGAGTGACTGTTTTTAGTAATGTACATATTTACTGTGGCCCTGAGTCGGCTGAAAGTGGGCAATGGATCATATTATAAACATCTTCTGCTGAGCTTTGCAAAAGAGTTAAAACAATTAACTTCTGAAATACATGCAACTCTAAGCAAGGTAGACCAAGAAAAAAAAAACCACACCACCACAACAAAAAAACGACGACTTGACGAGCTGTCCTCCCATCTGCTTTGTCTTTTCTGGCGAATTCATTACTTGGTTTTATTTGTTCAATAACTTTCTGAGCCACTAGACACAGTACAGTGCACTTTGGACCCTAATAAAGTCTCACTATCAGTTCTGAAGCCAATGTCCTGGCTGCCCTCTCCTCATTACATGATCTGCAGTAGAAGTTAAACCACCCAGCTCTGCGCCACGTGCCTCCCATCCCCACGGTCTTTCCTTTCTTCCCCCCATGGAGGCCCTGGAGATGCCCAATGCCCCGGGTTGGAAGCAGTCCCCCATGCCCCGGCTCACCCTGCCGCCTCTGCGAGGGAGCGCAGCACAACGGCGAGCGAAGCGAGAGATCAAAAACATACTGTCACAGTCCTGGCGAGCAATGTAAGCATCACAAGGAATAACATAGCCCGGGGCTTCTTGTCAAGAAGAAGGAAATACAGCCAACAACGAATTTCCAAACCTCATAAAAATTAAATGCAATCAGGAAATAACAGCCTATCCAAACAAGAAAGAAATAAAGAAATCTCCCTTTACACCTCCGCACAGGCCACGCTGTCTGTGCCTTGCCATACGCACAATAATGAGGAAAAATTTTGTTCTTCTGCTGCAGGTGCCCCCCAGCGTTACGATGTCTGAGAAATGCTTCTCTATTAGCCAAGACATGAGTAACATCCTCTACAAGATGTAGCCTAAGAGGCTGAGAAACTTCACTGTAGATATTACCTGCCAACATGATGCCTTGATTTCCTAAAAAGGATAGAGGAACATCAAACACACTCCTTCCAGTGCAGACAACATCTGGAGCCATTTGCCCCTATTTGGAGCAGAGTCAGGAAGGGAGAGAACGTATTACAGCTCTCAAGGCAAATATTTACCTATTTGCCTAGATCCTGAGCGCGTGGGGACTCTAACCGATCCCACGTCAGCCGATGGTGCAAGTACCGGGTCACACCCGACACAAGCGGTTTCCCGGGTCAATTGGTGGGTTCTCCGTGCTGCTCACAATCACCAGCAAAATTCTGTGTCCCCTGGGATGTAACTCCCCCATTCTCACAGAAATATTCCTGTTCATCCTTTAGGGCATTTTTAAGTTCTTGGACTACGTCTGTGCTGGATGCAGGCCGTGCAAACGGGCTCTGCTTCGCCCTGGCACGGCTGCCCAGCCCCGAGCTGCCATCCCCGCACCGGCCGGCGCCAGCTCACCGGGAGCGGAGCAGGAGCTCTGCCACAGCACCGCGTTGCACCGCGCCAGTTACTAACATGCGCTTTGTCAAGTTTGGCAGATGTAATCGTCCTTATTTTGCCTTGTACTTTCCTATAAATTGATTTTTTTCTCCCTTTATTTTAGCAGTTCAAGCTGAGCTTTGGCTTCCCTAGCTTTTTGCTTCCTTTGAATCACACTGCTTCAATTATTACTATAGTTAGTGGTGCTTTAGTGTTTGTTTTGTACAGTATGCCTAGGTTTGCTGTGCATCCTTTTATAAGCATGTCTTTTGAGTATAGAGTGCTTTTCTTGACTTATAAAAGGCTCAGCCTTTTATTTGAGGAATCCTTGTATTCTAGCTTTAATCCTTGAATTTTACTGTTTTCTCTATGTTTTTTAGAATAGTGGAAGGAACTTATTATCAATTCTATACATTTATTTAGATTTAGGGTATTTCTATACAGACCAGGTAGCTGCTGTCATTTTTTTTCTTCACTTTTCCTTACCTCACCCCCTTATACCCCTGCATCACCAGTCCAAACATTTATATTCATCTTCATTTTTATTAGCTCTGGTAGCTTCCACTTACAGTTCAAAGCACTATTTAAACCTTTTCCTTATCTCCTCAGCCTTCTCCATAATCTTTAAGTCTGGTGAAGGATTTACAAGTCGAAACTCACACAGACTCCACAACAGCATAATAAAAAAATTAAAAAAAAAAAAAAATAAAAGAAAAGAGAGAGACAGACACAGAGAGAGGAGCAAGTTCTCCCTCTTGACCCGAGCAGGAGGTTCACCAAAGCAATGTCATCTGCTGCCCCTCCCCAGACACTACAGTTCTTTGCTTCTGCCCACCCACAACTAGGGACAGCTGAGATAGAAATAAGGTAGCACACGACCTATCTTTAATAATAGGAAATAACCACAAATCCATTCTACCCTTCTACGGCAGCAGTGCCTTAACAGAAAAGAGAGTGACCAAAATCAGTCCGTCATATATCACACCGATACTGCTCAGGGCCTCTTCACCGTGCTGGAGGCAACGTCCTGTGGTTAGTTTCAAAACCAGGTACCCAAATTTCCCGTGTAGCCAGCGGAGGTACGCAGGCAACTCGGAGACTATTCAGGGCACCGCAGTTCAGTGCCAACAAAATAAACCCACGTATTTTTTGATCCCATCTAAAGCTGTCATGTCAGTGTCTTCCCTCTAAAAAGCCCTCAAGAAAATGCTCTTCGCTTACATATGACGTGTTACTGGAAAGCAGAAGTAGGGTATAGCTCTCATTTCTAATGCACCTCGCCCTACCAGGGAGAAATTCAGAAACATCAGGGAATTCCATCAGGAAAATAAAATACTGTCCTTTATCAAACCGAACAAGTTCCCAGATGTTATATCTAGTGTTATAATTTTTCATTTATTTTACAGTTCTCCCGTACCATTCCATGCTTGAGTGATTCCTCCTTTACAATACCATCATGAGATGTAACACTGTCAACCCCAGCTCAGAGGTGGGAGGGAGAAGAAGAAATGCTTTGCTTGGCACAGGACACAGCATGAGAACTTGCAAGCTTCCTCGTGCTTTTTGCACTGCTCACCGCCGTCCCCCCTCAGTTTATTTTACATTTGCACCTATGCAAAGGGTCTATTTGAATTCTGGGGTGGTTGTAAGTTCGGGTTTGAGAGCTCTCAAAGCTGAAATAATTTCTTTATCTATCTTGCTGCCCTGTCGAAGACATTCAGTTCCTACCTGGCCTTATCCTGTAATAGGGAGGAAAGGCCAATTCATCTCCCAGACTCATTCGTTATTCATAGCTCTCTAACAAGACTCCAGCCAAAAAAGCCAATCTGCACCAGGTGAGACAATGGCTATTGTTAGGAGAAGACCCGTGCAAAACCAGGGGTTCGTTTCACATGGCGCTCATCTGGCAGTTACAGCGGCGGTAGGGGCCGAATTCCTGCTGAAGATCCTGGAAGCTAATTCAGCTCTGGGGACTTTTAAAGAAGAAAGAGGAAAAAGCTGAAACCAGAAGAGCCTGAAATTAATTTTCTAAATATATCTGGGAGCTGTGCAGAGAATGATAATTCCCAGAGAGTTGGGGAGTTTCAGCATTTTGCTTGATTCCAGTTTGGAAATGTTGGGAACCTCCAATGGTCCAGGAGCCCAGAGCCCCAGACACGCTGTTTTTCAGCGTTTTTAGGTTTTTGTCTCCCCCTTAATCCACCGATGGAGTGAGAGGACCCAGAGAGATGGCTGACTGGGAAGTCTTGGAGCTGGTGCCTCTGAGGAGTTCTCTCTTCATTATCTTAGGGTCTTACACAGCAAAGCAAACTGGCAAGAGGCCGGAGAAGACTCTGTGAGCCTCTCATCAATCAAAATGATCTCCCTGGGACAATTATATCCCAATGAATCTGCATGCGCTGACATATCCCTGTTGCACCAGGGGACTTCGGACTAGGTCTAATGACACTCAGGCATCAAAAGCACTGACCCACTGTCACCGACCTCTGCAGGAGCTATTACCTCTGGAGTGCTTCTTCAAAAAAATCCCAACCATCAAGGAAACATTTCCAGTCCCTGCATGGACATTCAGAAACTTTCCTTCAAGTCCCAATGCTTCTGCCTGTTTCAGGTTTCTGTTCGCTAAAAGTGTCCCTTTAGACAGAGAAACAATAGTCTGAACACAAAGGAAGGATCCCGAATCCTTTATCACTAATTATCTTACAAGGTCAGAGCTGAAGGACCTCTGGAGCACCTCAACTGGAGTCTCATCTCTCTGTGCCCGAGAAAGACTGCTTTGAAGCGCTGCCTCGCTCACTGCCAGTCCATTTTATTTGACAATTGCTGACCATCAGTGCCACGAGCACCTTTGAAACTCTAAGTTGGTCTTGACAAAACCTCTGACAGCACCATCAAATGCAACGTATGAAAGCTTTCGCAGTAAACGCAGCCATTTGTCACCGCTCTCCTTACGATCAGGTCGTCAGCCAAAACAGCAAGCATTTTGCTTTTGTTCTTCCCTTTCAAAGAGAAGTTGCAAGTGCAAGGCTTAACCTGGTTAATCAGGTCAAGAAAAGCAGGAACAGCTGAGATACAGACACCTGAAACACACGCTTATTTGCCTTGGCCAAAGGGCAAGCGCAAGGCTTGGTGACCTCCTCAGCAGGAGGGGGACAGGGAAGGGTAACACTGAGCTCAGACCCTGCTCTCAGGTACAGGAGAGGCACCTGTGGTGAGCTTGGTCTGATTTGCCTCAACACCCAGGCTAAAAACACGACAGAACTGGTAACCGTCTGCGGTGGGCGCTCGGCTCCCGCGCACCAAAAGGGAGCAATCCAGTCAGTGCCCGTTTGCGTTTAATTCGCCGCCATCTGCCATGCTTCCAGGAACCCTTTTTAAGAAGGGTCAGGCAAAGGCAGGTCAAACAAGGCTCAGAGCCCCTTCTCTGGATTTACGGTGAGACGTTTCACACTCATGAAATCAACTATAAAGTCGCTCTTCAATATACATCACCTTTGTTCTTTTTCCTTCAGAAATTAGCATGCACCAAGTGACTAAGCCTATTAGAGAAAATTGACCCTAGAGTCATTTAGCTAAGGATTTGCCAAAGCCCAGAGGTATTTATTATTCTTATAAGCAATGAGGCATATGGTTGACTTTTCCAAAAGCCATTCCAGAAAGAAAATTAAATGACCGTTTCTTGAAACGGAAACAAGAGATATTTAAGAACCTTTAGTCCAAGTCCGGGCAGGAAGATTTCACCATAAGGCTATACAAAAACGCACAAAATGTGGAGAACTGCTTTGGGATTAATGCTTGAGACACCACACGCCGTGGCTCCTCAAGGGGTGTTACTACTCTACCCAGACTGCACAAGTGCGGAAACGGTCAGTGTCAACAGACGGGCAAGTGCTTATCAAGTGGCTTTTATATCTGTGCTCCAAAAGTTAAATGGAGATGCTCTAGCAAAACTAGAGGAGAGTTCTTTGAGAGGGGGCCAAGGTCTAACACAAAAGCCTGGAGAAATTTCAGTTTGAGTGCAGTGAAGTTTGTACCTCAGATTTGAATCTACAGGAGGTCGGAGTAGACAGTGGGTTCCAAATTTTCCCCTTTTTTTGGTTTACCAGAGTTCAAATGCTGTCTGCACAGTGCTAAAATAGTGCTTCAGCAACAGCACAAAGCTGTCAGCCCAAACCAAAAAATTCTCTTTGATGGAAAGTTAACCGAAGCCAAACATCATTTGTAACCAAATACCAAGAGAGTTAGCAAAAGCAAAAGAAAGATAAAAGATGTCTTATCCTCAGCCTCAAACCAATGTCTCTGTATTTGACAACCTTCTATTCTTCAAGGAAGAATTTCAGAGCTTCTGTGCAAAAGAACAAGATATACAAGTCAAATTTAAAAAACAAACAAACAAAACCAAAACAAAAAATAAAGGGAAAAAAAGGTATGTTTTTTCAACACTATTTTGATTACTTATCTCTGCTTTGGAAGTCAAGGAAGGCCAAACTTACCTTTAAGAGATAGTGTAATAAACTTACAGAGTATAATGCAACATCTGTCTTCAAAAATAAGACTCTATATTTAATGGGCAAACTTATTTAACAGTTTGATGAGCATGGGCATCAGTGAACTTTACTGTCTGTATTTAGGAAAGAGAAGAGTAAAATAAATGAAGGATTTTTTTGATAGTAGAATAAATTATTAGTCTCAAAAAAATCTAATGCTAGGTCTTTATATGGACATAGAATAAAAGATATCCTTCACATACAATATACTCAGTTGGCTGCCTATGTCAGGAGTTGGTGCCGCCAGATGCAAGGGCTACTTTCCCGGAATTTAAACAGCCCTGGTTAAAAAAAGAAAGATGAGCAGTAATACCCGGACAAGAGAGGTTCACAAAAGAATGAAGCCTGAAAGAATGCCAAGAATCCCACTGCCCTGAGGAAACCCAGAGACCCATTTCACTACATGAAGATGTTCTGCGTGCTGAAATACGTCCATCTCATGGGGACACTGAAAGCATATTTGTCATTTTTCTGCCAGATAGAAAAACTTCTATAAAAAGGGTTAGCAACCTGCTCGGCCAGTCAGTAGTCTTTACGTTTAGAGCCCAGCTGGCGACGCCTTTTCCAGCAAATAAACTAACTGTGCCGCTGTTGCGTTTCCAGTGCTATACCCCGTCTCTGCCAGTTGCCAGATAAGCTCTGCTGCTATGGACAGCAACAGTGGCCTGCCTTGGAAGGCAGGCAGAAAAACCCCAACCTCTAAACTTATAGTTACAAAGAATTATGTTTTGGCATGCACTCAACAAGAAAGAAAGAGTGCCAAAGCACACCGGAATATCTACAAGAAGAAAAACACAAAAGTTATGGTTATACACAACAGGAACATTCACATGACACAGAATATTCCAGGCATGACCTGGAATGGTTCAACACACATTTTGCTTCGCTGAAAGCATTAAAAACGCACTGGGATGCCAAACCACAATGCATTAGTTCCTATGGAGCGTCATTCGCTGTGAAAAGTCTTGGGAATCTTACAACGAGACACTTCTCCACCAGAAAATGTCACTTTGTTAAAGCTCAGCTACTCATGGATAAAGAGGAATTTACAGCAAGTTCTCTTTTAAAAAAATATCAAAGTTGAAAGAGTGGGATATTATGACACTGCTAAACACAGTTTCTTTTGATGAAGGAGAATATCTTTTTTGTTTCAGAAGATAGGTTAATTTAGAATTAAAGAAACTAGAAATGAAATGCTGTAAATGAACTTGATTTACATGACTGTTGGGCATTTTAGACTCATGAAAATTTCCAAGCCAGGCTGCTCAAGCTAATCCGAGATCCAGAACAAAAATCTTCTCATTTCAAATATTCTTCTGCCTTATGGGATTCGTTTTGCCAATGGGACCAGTTCTGTTCAAAACCTTTCAGAGCCAGGCCAGCCTGTGAACCTGAGAAGCAATTCTGACACACAAGCTTCTGCATGGCAAATTAAACTCATTTCATCCCATTCCAAATGGAAGAATTGCTTTTACATTTATTTTTTTTAGGAGTCACTTCCCCTGCTCTATGTTCACAGTGTCGAGTCATTTGTGAGTAATTCGGGATTAGCCTTCTTTAACTCGAGAAGCTTGTTAGGTGCTGGCATTAGAGTTTTCTTTGAGTTGCTAATCTGGCGGTGCTAATTAAGACTTGCAGACTGTTGCAATATTCTAATTATGGCAAGTACATGTCCCTTAAATCCATTTACTGTAAGAACAAAGCGGGTTTTGCCATCCACGTTTCTTGGCACTACATTCACAGCAGTACGCTATTGCTTCCCCATGTTGAGATTATTTAAAAATTTCAAGCATTAGAAAGACAAAGGAGGAAGAATTAGAGAGGGCAGCAGATACTGGATAGCAGGGTTATCTTAACTACCCCTGCTCCTGGAAAAAGCATTCTTGCAACTACACATCAAGCTGCTGCACCCGTTACAGGCACCCTCCACACCACAGACGCTCCGGGACGCCAGAGCACTTTCCTCCTACCCGCATCCCCCTGCTCCAGCCCCAGCCCAAGGACACCTCCCAGGCCTTGGGCTCGCAGGCTCCCAGATACCCGAAAGAGCTCAATCTGGGCCTTTCGCTGCCCTCTTAAACGCCATCTCACAAGGGCACAGCGAGAGAGGGAGCAGGTAGCCTCAGTCCCTTGGCGTTCCTCAAACACCTCCGTAGGCCTCCACGATTACACTCATTTACGTTATTTCCTCATTATGAAAAAGCAAACTGTCCTCTCGCCCTCTAGCACTGGCCGCTCTTTGCAGAGATGTAGCACTTCACACAGTGCGTGACTTGGCCTGGGTATCATCCACAGCCAGAATAAATTGGTCCTTTCCGGACCTTTCCAGGTTTGGCTGTCTAGCGGCTCAGACTCGCGTTACGTATCTCTGTCACTCAAATCTGCAATACACGGTCAATGCGCTGCCCAGACGGCTGGGTTCATCTACATTTCCTAGGAGATATGGCTTCGAGGAGTAAAGTGTTCTTCCTTTTCCTACTAAGGTTTTATTAAACATTTCATTTAGCAATTTCTAGTGAAACTTAATGCTCCCAATCTAATATATTCCAAAGCCTCTGGTTTTCTCGCACGTACTGCTGAAAGCGGCAAGTTCTCAATTAATGGTACGCGATTTGGTTTCAGCTCATGAACCTTTAACCATCTCCTTCATATCTTCTGCAGTCCTTTATAATCTGGTAGGATTCAGACAGCTTCATGTTAGTGTTACCTTTTTTTGCCAAATATTATGCTTTCTTCTCAGCGCAGCGAGTAACACGGAAGCAACAGAATGCAGATGGGACAGTCAACTTTATTCCCTTATTTCCGTCTCTGTAAGTCTGCATAACCCATTTCAGCTCACAGGTGTGAGAACATTTCTACAGTTCTCCCCACTCCAAACTGGGTTAAAAAAAAAATCATCTCAAAAGGAGCAAACTGAAGAAAAAAATTCATTGCGTTTAAAACACTTTGTTTTTATTTCAGCTTCCCAATCACAAATGCACTTATATTTCAAAATGGAAAGCTCTCTTGAGGTCCAAATGCTCCCTTTCCGTATGTGTTAGAACTAAAATAAAATCCACAACAGTGTGAAAACCAAAATGAAATGCAGTGCAAAGTGTATGGTTGGTGACACACCAAAGGGCTGGAAACCAGAGTTTGAGAAGATCGTGAGCTGGTATAAGTTTTTGTAGCGTCTCTGCAAAGAAGAAGGGGAGGTAAGACAAGTTTGTGGAGTGTCAAAACTTTTCATTCATTACCAAATAAAATCATTACCTGGCACACAGCTGTGAGCAAAGGATGAGCCAGGGAGGTGTAGTTGTAGGAGCATGTCCCTTTAACAGAGCAATGAACCCATCTAGTTAACTAATGGCAGGACAAAAGGTAAATTGTTTCTAATGCTCTGGTGCAGAGCTGTCAGAGGCAAAAAAAAAAGTGTAAAACTCAGTATCAGTAATGAACCCCCCCCTCCTCAGCACAGAACAAGGGACTCACGGAGAGCACTCTTCCTAAATGTCAAAGCTATTAAAATACTACATACAGCTAAGCATAAAGCAAGCCAGGTTAGTCAGGCGGCCACTCTACATATCTAATGACACTTGTCTCTTAATGTTTCTCTCACTTCTCTAATTTACAGTGTTTTCAACCACGCTGCTTGGAGGAAGAAGAAAAAAGAAAAATTAAGGGGAAAACCATGAAAAACAAGAAAGTCCTCACAGCTATTTCTATCACTCAACGAATATTGATTCCTTTCTGATTTTCATAGAAATTTGTCAGAGTCCTGTCAGTGCAAGATTGATTTCTCTGCTTCTGGGAACGGTAGGTTATCAATATAATTGCTACCATCAGTGCATTTTCACAATCCTTCCTGACATTTCTGCTCCAGTGGCAAATTAGTGCCATGTTGACTCTTTCCTCACCTGAACCAGCTACCAATGCATGAGGATTTTGTTTCTTTTTTTTCCCCCCCTCCCTCTGGTAGAAAAGGCACCCACCTACCCCAGCCCCACAGCACCATCTTTTTATTATTACTGAACAATACAGAAGAGCTAACCAAAACCCTAAATAACCATATATCTTTCTGATGCTTCTGTTTCAGCGGGTTTTTTCCAGATAGCAATTCAGTGCGCATGCAAATTGCACCTTCACCACAGCTCCTGCGAGAGCGCAGGGAATTTAGTGAACCTTAAGGCTTACGTTGCATTACTGCACTTCGCAAGTAAATAACAAAGCAGCAGAGTCAGAAGGTGCTGAGCGTGCAGATAAACCAAGCACGCGTTGCAACCAAAGGCAGGAGGTGCTGAGCAGCTCCAGCCCCACAGGAGGTTGCAGATGCTCATGATCTTTCTTCATCAACCTACCGAAACGTGCTTAATCCCTCGACAACGAACACCACTATACCTCCTGCCCCTCCAACCGTGATGACCATCTCTGTTGTAGTCTTTTTAGCCAACTTGCTTCTCCAGCTGTAATTTCATTGTAACTTGTAAATAAACCCTCCTCTCCCATGGAGCTGCAGACAGCGAACGAAAGGATCTGCTGCTTACCAAAGAGACCAGGCATGGGCCTTGACTTACCAACCTGCCCACAAGAGATCTTCCCACATCGCCTTTTCATAAACGTGGCACCCAGATTTTGGTCATCCTATATACATTATGAGAGGAGAAAGCATGCTGGAAGAGTGAAAGCACTCATCTGTGCATGAACCAAATCCAAAGCAGCTCCCTGAGGCTGAGCCAGGTTTATTTATGACCCTCTTGCCAACTCCCCACCAAGAGAAAAGCACACCATAAGGGCTAATTGGGGACCCATCGAAGTCATCGGGCTTTGGAGCAGGCCTTTACTTCCAGCCATCACAGCTTCCCCGTGGCTTCCCTACGTACAGCCAGGGGCCTCAAAAACATCACATCCCACAGTAGCAAAAGCCTCAGACTCTCACTTGAATTGGGCTTTGATTTGGCTCTCAAACGCTAAAGATTTAGGATCTCCATTGAGAAGTAATAGCAGGAGCTTTACTTCTGTGATATCCGAGCCTTCGCAGTAGCACATCCTCTGAAATACAGCAGGTCAGAAACCTTCCATAAAAAAAAACCAAAAAAGTTGCTGTTCTTTCCCTTTTCAAACTGAGGATTTATTGAAGAAGCAGCTTTTTATGAGAAAATACCAGTTGGAGAACAAAGTATTTCTCAGGACAGCATTTCTAAATGAAGACCAGTGCTTACCCCCCGCAAAAAAAAAAAAAAAATTAAAGCACGCAGCTGAGTGGAAACACGAGTTAGACCCTGACCTGTTTGCCAAAAAGGCACCTGCTGGTAATGCAGCATCCCTGCCCCTGGGATGCTCTAAATCCCTGTGCTGTTCCTGGGGACCTCCCTCAGGCCTCTGAACATTCACGTGCCCGAGTTTTTATTCCAGTGAAGTCAAACAAACAAGTGTTGAAGAGTCCGTATATTTTATTTGGTTCAGTGGAAGCTTGTTTCCAAGCCAAGCCCAGCTCTAAACTTCGGCCATTTATCTGCCTCCCGCGGAGGCTTTCGGATGCCGCCGGCCGGCTCCGTCCCACGTGCAGCGGCAGGCACGCGCTGCAGCACGGGGAACGACACGTTAGCAATTCCTCCGACGGTAACGGGACCAGCAGCAATAATACCCTTATTGTGGCTGGCGGGAACTCACAAAGTCCCCGATAAAACCCTGCTCAGTTCTGTGGAGCACACGCTTGCTGTAAATCTCTGTAATAGGTACAAAGGTAGCCTCAGCCAACTTAGATAACGTAGAGGTTGCTGCCAGCCCGGGATAAAGGCTGAGCTGAAGCTGTACATAACACCAGGACACCGTCCCAAGGCACGCACCATCTCCTAAGCTTTACTGCTAACACGTAACCACAAATTATCTACCCCGCGTTCAGCAAGGAGCGGTTGTTTGCACGGAGGAGGTTTATTTACATGTTAGCAGGGCTGCACAAGCAGCACTCCCGGCAGCGTTCAAGGTTGCAGAGACCTCTGCTCCCGAGAACTAATTTAGCAGCAGCGATGGTATTACAAGGTTAGACACAAATTCACTTTTGTTGAACTCCTGGCCTATCAAACATACATTTACAACAGATAAATACGTACAGCATAAACAATTCAGAGGGATTACCAGGATTAGCCAGTCTTCTCTGCTGCCGCCAACATTACAGACAATCCCTCTTACAGAGTGAGAGCAGCACATCACAAATGCACGGTACCTATAAATCACAGGCACTTGATGAACAAATACACTCACTGTAAAATGTCAAAGATGTATATTAAAAAAAGGTTTCCATATCTGCTCCTGCCTCCTCCTTGCCAAAAGGAAAATATTGGCAACGGCAGACGCGTGTGAATAGCATCCCAAGGTCAGCCGCCACCGGGCCCGGCTCAGCGCCGCAGCTGACAAACTGATTTCAGCATGTGAACCTCTTTCAAGTGAAGCCTTGAACACGTTAAGTTATTCCTGTTAGCCCTCCAAAACACTAGAGGCCTGCTCACTTAAGGCAGACTTGTAGACGTCTTCTGCATCTAGTTTGTGCTACCTGGAAGATGCTTTGGGTTGGAGAGCCCTGTGCCACCGCTTGGCAATCGACTGCTTCGCACCCCAAACCGCAGGGGCATCCCTCTCCGGGATGGAGAGGAAACACGGGGGCAGCTACCAGCACTGGAGGTTCGCTTTGACTAAAAAGATTTGGGTTTGATTTTTGTTTGGGGTTTTTTTTTGGTTTTGTGGTTTGTTTACCCCCCCCCCCCCTTCCCTGGAAAACTTGATACTTTTTGTTCCCATCCATTACAATATTAACATATGACCCAGTTAAGCATCTCATATAGTATTTGGGAATCTCTGTAGCAAATGATTGTAACCAATTACCAAGAGCCTCCTGTTCTGAAAGCTACAGGGGTTTATCTTCTATAAAATAATACAAAATAAATGCTCTTCTATAACATATAGTATAAAGAGACACATTCACATCCATCTACCCTTTATTTAACAAATAATTTATTTGTTTGCCTCATTTATTAATATTCTACAGTAGTGAGGTCTGTCTAGCGAAGCATTAATATAACATTTCTCAAATGAAGTTCTTGTGCTGCTTCATCTATTTCGTAAGCGTTTGGTAATCTATCTTGATACGCTCCTGTCTGTCAGGGGCTGCTACCTGCTTCGTGCTTTTGCTGGAAGAGGCAGACAGTGGCACTGTGAGGTACCTTCCGGGACACTATAGCCTTTCTTCCTTAATTATAGATGGAACAGTTCCACTGATTTTGAAGCTGATGCGAGACATGAGTAATTAGAAGCAATATGCAGTATTTACGGTCAGTCAGCATTTAACAGTATGTAAAGAAATAGCGATGCTTAACACGGACCAGAAATGTCTCCAATCTTCCTTTCTTGCACTACGCATGAGTACAAGCTTTTCACCAAGGGTTTAGTACGGCAAAATTACAGGACAACTTGCATGGAAACAGATGGCTTCATTTTTGAAATTTATTTCTGCTGTACGTACCTATTTGGGGCAGGGGTTTTGAGGATATTTTGTTTCCCTAATAATTTTGAATTTTACAACCTAGGTCAATGCTATTTCTTCAGCCACTAAAAAGGAATGGTGTCAAATTTGACAGCCACGTAACATGATTCACTATGGATATTTTTAGAGAAAAGACTTCACCGAATTCCCTCTGTGACGTTTGCTGTAGATTTTCCAAGATGCTGGCTGTCCATGTACATTTTGTTTTCTCAGGGAAGTCATAAGAAGTTGTTGGGGGTTTTTTTCTGCAACGTTTTTAAAAACCATGACAAGCCTCAAAATCCTTCTAAATCACCAAGCCTCTACCATACTTCACTACTGCAAGACTATTGCTGAGCAACAACCCACAAGGAATATCCGTGTAGTTGTACACAAAGCTCCTGACGCAGCACCACATTCAAAACTGGCAGATGACATAATATTTACGGTGTTTTCAGAAGCTTCTGGAGTAGATACTCCTTCTAGCAGGTGATGTCTAGCGCACCAGCTGTGCAACCGGTCCCATAAAGTCCGATATTAAGGGCTTTGCTCCTGATCGGACAACCTACCTTCAACAAAAGGAGCAACGCCCAAGGAAAACAGCAATGATTAGAGAAAGAGGAAGAAATAGAGGAAGGGCAAAAAGAGACGGGGGAACAATGAGGCTTTGGGAAGATAAGCTACTTCAGACACCTCCTGTTTCCTTCCCTCCTTCCTCTTTTCCCAGCTGCTGCAGGTACCTGCTCTCTCTGTCACTTTTCCATTCGCTTTTAATTGACTTTAGTTGTTCCAAGCCCCTCTTTTTTTTGACTAGGAAAGGCCAAATAACAGAAGTTGCTACCAGCGCTACAGCAGTGAGTTGTAGCTGGCTCTACAGCAGGGCCAAGGCGACACCTTCCTCCTCTTTGCTGCCTGCTTCTCCTGCAGGCAGCGGGGCCACCTCCGAGCCTAGGGCAAAGAGAATAACCTTCCTTCTGCTTAAGCATTCCTCTTTTCCTCCCATTTTCCCCATTTTCCCAGTGCTGCTCACGCTAGCAGGGCACATTTGCTTGAGGTTCTAAACTCCTGCAGTCCCTCCTCCGACCTGCCAGCCTCCTTCAGGCATGGAGGTGGGCGAGCAAGCTACCCTGGCACGGACACGCGGCCGTGGCTGAAGAGGCTAATTCATGCACAAGCACCAGAAGCTGCGCAAATAAAAGAGGCTTCCCAAACATCTGCTGGCTTGAAAGCCGGTCACCTGCACAGTGACAAAAGGGGTGGGAAGGGCATGGGCACAGCCCACAACCACGTCAGATGGACAGCCTTGAAATCTCTCTCAAGGACCTTTGGGTTTGACTCCTAAGAATTTGTTCACCTCAGGCTAATGTCTGCCTCCCAAAAATGACCACAGCAGCACCCATGACAGCAGGCTTGGCAGATGGACAGGACCCAGAGGGAGAGCCCACTGTGTCACTTCCCACTGAATAATTGTTAACAATGGACTAAAGTCAAGTTCCTCAAAAGCACCTACGTCCCTCTGATCAAACATGAAATACAGATCCAGGCACTCCAGCGCACTGGGGGTTAGGGAGGATTAGAAAATCCAGAGGCAGAAACAGAAGTTATTTCACTTGTTTTTTTCTTGCTGTAACTTCAACTAAGATAGACCAACTTTCAGAGAGTAGGAACTACCGAGACAAGTTCTCTTGCACAAGCATGGATGCCACTGCACAGGGAGGGGTGGGTGGACAGGTGTCCTGGTTTCCATTGGGATGCAGCTAGCTTTCCTCCCAGTAGCTACTGTGTTTTGGGTTTAGTATGGGATTGGGTATGTGAAGAATGTTGATGATACACTGATGTTATTAGTTGTTGCTAAGAGATCAAGAACTTTTTTCAGCTTCCCAGGTTTTGCCAATGTGCAGGTGCAAAAAGCTGGGAGGGGTAGAGCCAGTACAGTTGCCCCAAACTGGCCAAAGAGAGTATTCCATACCATAGACATCATGCACAGTATGTAAGTGGGGGTCAGCTGGTGGGTCGGGCTCCCTCTCCTCCTTGGGAACTTGGGATTCAGAGATCACTGCTTGGGAAATTGCTGTTCCAAGACTGCTGCCCAGGATCATTCCAAGATCGCTCTTGGTTTCACTCTGTAATCACTGCTTGGGATGGATTGTATTGGTCATTGGTCTTCAGGTGGTGAGAAATTGTGCATCATTCATTTTGTATATTCTATCATCATTATTAATATACAATATTAATATTATTATCTTTTCCTTTGCTGTCCTAGTAAGCTGGCTTTATCTCAACCCATGAGTTTTCCTTTCTTTCCTATTTCCCTCCCCACCCCACCGTGGAGGGGGAGCGAGCGAGCGGCTGCGTGGTACTTAGCTGCCGGCTGGGGTTAAACCACAACACCACGGTACGTCCCCGAGTGCCGCAGCCGCCCACGGCGGCACAGGGCTGCACAGCTCCAGCCAGGACCACGTGGCGTTTCCCCAACAGCACTGGGGCTACTGCTGAATGGCCATGAGGATCTGGGAGAGCTACAATAAAGGTACACACAACAAGGTAAAAGAAGTGAAGGAGCTGGACGGGGAAGTCAGCCAAATTAGCCCCGACACTAACACAAGCTTTTGTTCTCCCCCCTGCATGAGTCCTCTCGCCAAAGGAGAAGCAGCATGTGAGGCAGTTGCTTAGCTACTACACCTGGACTTTGTGCAACTCGTAGTATTCCTCTGCCATCTGCTAATAGTATTTCACTGTACAATTTCCTAAATTGCCTGTATGTGCTGCAAGTGGTATCTTCTTTCATGCAGCCTATTAGCACAATCATGGAAAAACCAAACTGCATTTGCTATTTGTGTTTGTATGTGTTGGCAGCAAACTGAAGGTAAGAAATGAAGCCAGGGCTTGTGGCTTCAAGAGACAGGATTTGTGGTTCATGAGTGCTAGGACTGTGCACTACGCGTTACTGAGCACAGCCTCAGAGGAACACATTCTTTAGGTTTCTCCCCCCGCCCCTATAAGGGTCTGACATTTGGAGTTCCTTAGGTACGGTCCTTGAGTTTCTCCTTTCTGATGACACTAGTATAGTTTCCTCTGGATTCTCAAGTAGCTTGCCCTTCAGCGATACTAGCTCTCCTGCGCAAAACAGAGATGATTTTCAGAGGAGCACTGCTTTAGAGCTGTAGAAAATTAGCCTCCCTTTCTGAGTAAAGACAAGGCTCCTGGCTGTGGGACAAGGTCATCGCTAACCAGAGAACAAGACACAGAACATGTGGAGAGATGCCTGCCTTCAGGGAGTCAGCACCCCTTGGCAGGTGAAAATAAATAAGTAGGGATTTCATTTCCCGTCTCCTCTGCTTTTCAGGGGGGAGGAGAGAGGACCCTTTTCCAGCAAGAGGTGATAGATGCCCAATTCCTCTTTCCCTCTACGCGAGACACTGTTTCAAATGAGGTGTGTCAATTGACTCTTGCTGCACAGGGACGCAAGTGGGAACGTGTTCTGGAGCTCACATTTACCCAGCACCGTTACGGGGTCAGGAGACGTAACTGCTAGTTAGCACAACACCACGTGGCAAGCATCCCCCCTGCCCAATGCTTTTTTTTTTTTAAAGGAGGTCCTCCATAGTGAAAAAACCTTCTTCCATTTATATAAAGAATAACCGTGTTCATCATGTTTTAAATATATTGTGTGTGCACAGTCACATGCACAGGTAAAAAGACAGACCGTGCTGGTTACTTTTGGGGGAGAAGTTTCATCGTGAGCTCAGTAAGAGCCAGTCCCACGTTTTCCATCCAGAGGCATCCACCTGGCGAGTTTTCTGACACACGGGTGAGAATTATTAGTACATTAAAGAATCCAAAATGAAAATACAGGTTAAGCAATATTGGAGAGGTAGAGCAGAAGAGATGGATGGTCATTCCGATTTTGGGAAAGTTTGAGGGGTATGGCTCTTTTTCAGTGAAGCGAGATCAGTGTTTGGAAATGACTCCTGCATGTCTCAGGCCTGGGCACCTTGAAACAAGAGCAGCCACTTCTCATTTCTGTTTGACCTTGAGATCATAATTGCTAAAGCAGCGTCACTGTGTTTCTGTTAGCAATTGGCAGCCACCGAGCTGAAGATTAAGCTAGCACGAAGACTGAATTACCACTCAAGTCTTACAATAAATTGGAAAAAATAGCTAACTAGCCTATATTACTACATAAGAACTAAAGGTTAAAAATGGCAGCTTCTGCTCTTTGGATTCATAAGTTACCTGATGCACTGAAAATTGGACCAGTATTGACTTCAGAATGATACAGCCTACAGGGAAGGCAGCAAAGACCTTCCTCAACTCTCTATACTAATACAGGAGTTCTGTCCTTTTTCTGGTGTGCATTTTATTTTAAATGTTGCATAAAATATGCAGTGCCTAATGAAAGGATGCTTGAATATTTTGCATCGAGTTCCTTGCTAGTTCTGTGGTTCTCTAAGGAGTATTTCACAACAGTGGAAACTGAAGTTTCTGTAGTTATATTGATATATAGCTCAAGAAATAGAAGAATCCAGCCAAGACAACTGGACATTTTTTGTGGAATTGAAGTGCACCTCAGACATCGCTTGTAGCTCCTCTCATGGAGGCAAGCCAGCTGTCACTGCATTAAAGCCAAGGAAGCTGCTTGGGTAAGGCTAAAAGGAGAACCAATGGACTTCATCTGCTGTCTACTCAAACGCGTTGGTAGTTGCTATAATCTACCACAAATAGCCACATTTAAAGAACGCAATTACACGGAACAAAGCTGATGACTCTTTCAATGCACAGAGATCATTAGAAAGTGGTGACCAGTTGCAACTTATTATTTCTTTGCACCAGAGAAATAAATTGATTATGTGTCAGCTGATTTTCCGTCACACAGAAGCGAAGGTGTGCTTATAAAATCTACTCAAGCCTGCCAGCTCTAGCCCTGATGTCCAGAGCGCAGGAATATGGCAGGACAATAAGCTGTTTTGGGGATGCTGGGGAGGCCCCAAGAACTCCATTTGCTATTGCAGACGCCGACATCCAGTATAGGTGAATGCAAATTACAGCATCACTGGAGACGCACCAGCTTACCCCAGAAAACAGGTTACTGTCCAGAGACAGGGCTGTCAAATGGCTTAACAAGCTACTTGCACATTAAACCCGAATCCCACCCGAAGGTCTAACAGGACAGTTTCTGAAAGAGGCTGTACTCGGTACGCCTTCATTTTTTGCCAGCCTTTTGCACCAGAAATAACACAGTAACACTGAAGGATCTCCCTGCCGTTTATCGGGCGGTTGGTCCCTCACTGCTAAACGAAGCAATCCGAGTTTACAAAAGATGCTGTCCGTCAGGTGTCTTCCTAGTCCTTTTCCTTTTAATAATTAGCCGGAGATTTTCATTACACATCCAGCTCACCCAGCAGAACAGAACTTGAGCAGCTGAGACTCATTTCAGAACGTTTTCAGTGCAAAGGCGGGTGACATCGCTGTGGTTTTCCAGGGAAAACAGAAACTCGTTTAGGCTCCAAATTTCACAGCACCTCAAAACAGTGTGCTTGGGTGACTCCCAAATCTTAACCTTTAGTAACTAAATTCTGAGGGGGTTTGCTACCATTATTCAAGCATCTGTTATTTACTAGGAAGCAGCTTTTCAATCTATTGGAGCCAAAAATCACTCCAGTGTCTGCTCCCATGTAGTTCAGCTGTCCTCAGTGATGAACAAGGGGGTTTGTCATTTGGAAGGAAGGAAGGAATATTTACTGGTCAGAAGATATTTCACTAGAAGGTGTTTTGTTTTTTTTTTTCAGTCCCATTGTTAACTCTCAATACAAGAACAAACTAATATTTTGTAATAGTTTTCCCTAATTTCCCATTGTAAGAAAATTAGAATTTGCCCCCCATTGTAATTGGGGGGGAAGTCTTCCAGTAGTGACTAAACTCACTCAGCTTATCCCCAGACAAACTTTGCATAGGCACCATTCATTTTAAACATTCTTCACAAAACTTGTAAAACTTTAAAAAGAAAATCTTTTGATTATGAATTGAAAGATCAAGTAGTTCATGTGCAGCAAAAAAAACCACCCTCAGAATCTCACATTAAAAATAAACACAGACAAAAAAAAAAAAAAAAAAATCACTAAAAAAAAGTCAAAATGGTCCCTTTACACTCGGATAAAGCTTGGGTTACTCCACGCAGCTCGAATTGCCAAAGCCACGGGGTCACAGCGCTCTCGGACAGCATTTGGGCGACGCGAACAGCCCTCGGGAGGCTCGGGCACGGCCTCGGCAGCCGCCGGAGGAGCAGCTCCCGGGCCGGCTGGGGCATCGGGCCGGCTGGGGCATCGCCCCGCCTGCGGAGCGGGTGCTGCCCGTCTCTGGCGCAAGGCTCTGTCCAGAGCAATGACCTTGAAAAGCCATTTTGTTGACCAGTATCTGTTAGGACTGAGATTAAGCAAGAGCACGCGCTGGTGGGGAGGCTGAGGAAAAGCTATCAGACTGGTAGAGACCACGGTTTTGTCGTTTCTTGTGTCTTTCACTCTTTGATATCGACTGCTACAGCCATGCAACCAATTTCATCTTCTTACCTCTAGTTTTCAACCACTTTTACATACGACAGCAGCAACGCACAGCGATGGCCTATCAATCCTTTGATCTGGCTACAAAGATGAAAGTCTAACAGGTTCATTGCACTAAGCTTGGCTTTGAATCCCAGCTGAGACACACTTAAGAAACCAGGGAAGCAGCAATACTTTAACTTGCACAGCGAGGGCAGAGCTACCACCTCAGAGACGAGGGACAGAACAGTGCAAGAGTCATACTGGGGCGTTTCAGAAGCAGCACGAGAGACTTCTGCTTCCCCCTCCCCTTCCCCTCACACCGAGTGCCCATTCAGAGGGGTCTGCATCTCAGGGATCCGGAGGTGATGCACCTCCAAGGTCAGTTATCTTCCCTTTAACTGGCCTGCTTACTGGCAATAAAAGGTTAAAACCAGCCTCTCTTGGAGCAAACGCTAAATTCCCCTCTGGATTCATGAAAAGATTTATTTCAGCTAAACTGAAGTCATTTCAAGCTTTTCAGACAAAGGAGTTAGAACCTGAAGTAATTTTGCAGCAAGTATAACCTTAAAAAAAGGCATTACTTTAAAAAAATATTTATTTAAAAAAAAAAATTTAGATAAAATGCTTTGCTTGAAATCTTCAAAGAACAAAACCAAATAAAACAATGCTGGAGAAATGTATTTTCCAGGTATCACAGAGGCATGGCCACAGCTTCATTACTGTCACAAAAAGCTTCATTGCAATAGACTTTTACCAGCTCTGCCTACCTCT
This sequence comes from Phoenicopterus ruber ruber, assembly GCA_009819775.1. Lineage (NCBI taxonomy): Eukaryota > Metazoa > Chordata > Aves > Phoenicopteriformes > Phoenicopteridae > Phoenicopterus > Phoenicopterus ruber. Next base: position 9,396,827 of record CM020221.1, read on the forward strand.
CGCTTCCCATGCGGACAGCAGTGTTACACATAAACTAGAATGGCTTCTCTTCAGGAACCGTAATTAAATAAAATGGGAAGATAACTAAGGAAATGAGCCCTTTAAGATTCATTTAAGAAAGAGCACACTGATGCTGGGAATCTACCAAGGACTGTAAATCCGGGCTGAAAAACAGGCATTGGGGCTTCCAGAGAGAAACCCAAGATTGTTGGGAGTCTTTTTTTCTTCCAGAAGATAGAAGTAAGTGACTGATAAAGGCAGAGAGTTGATAAGTTTTTCTCCAGGAAAGAAAACCATTCCCCTACATTTCCAAAACATGCAGTGGCCTTACTCACTACTGACCGTATCTGTTCTTCTGCATTATCCTGGTGTGATTTTTTTTTTTTTTTTAAAACCTAAATTGCTCATGCAACGCTATAATAAGAATACTAGTATCTGGGAATGTAAGCAAAGTATTAGGTATTAATTGCTCCCTTCTCGAGGAAACAAGTTTCTTACAAAAAGAGAGTTCCCTCCAGAAACGCCAAGCTGAATTAGAGACGTTGCTGCCGAGGCTTTCCTTACTCTTAAATGACCCAGGATTCCAGTGACCACGGGCGCTACTACAGATAAAAGAATAAGCAAAACCATGCTATATGTGAACAAAGGCTGCCTCAGGTACATTTTCATTCCTTCACCTTCAGAGGTAAGAGCCAAAACCTCTATTTGTCCCTCCAGGGCATTTTTGCTCCTTCCACAGAGAAATTGGCTTTTTCATGTCTAAGAGCCATGATAACTCATAATACTGTACTGGCTATCTGTATGCTAGGGATGGCTGTATCTCCTCACAGTTCCCACCCTGTGGAAGTACCCCGATTGTGGCTCTGAATCCTATAAAAGCTCCGATTTCACAGCCAACATGGAAATCTGTTCAGCAAGATTACTCTGAAAATATATAGATTTTTTTTTTTTTTAATATATATAGAGAGATGTCTATCTCTCTCCATTAACAGTCAGCTTCCATGGTGACTTAGTAGTGACCAGGAGGGTCACCTTTGCCATATTCTCATCGTGACACCCATAATGCTCATTGCGATTGCAACGGCCACAGCGATTGACCCGTCATCTCAAACAGGGAAAGGGTTTCTTGCTTTGAGACGCAACCGAGCAGTTTGTCCCCGCGGCTGCTCAGCGTACAGACAGACAGCTTCAGCTTTGAGAGCTGCGCTGGGACAGACAGGGCAACAGCTATGAACTATTTCCAGCTGAAGGAACCCCGAGTCAAACCAAGGGGCAGACAGGGCAATGACTCCTTATCCTGGCCAGGACAGGGAGGTTACAGGAGTTAAACTATGGAGGTGGCATTTTGATTTCTCATTCCCAGTGGGAAATGGTCCCCAGCTCCAACTCCTCCATCATTAACATTTACAGCAGGGTAGAAGTTTTAGATACGTCTCAAACTAGAAGAATCTGGTGACTTCAGTAAGCAAGAGAGGCAATACTGCAGAGGATAGTTTCTGATATTCGGAATGAACTTGTTGTCATATTTGACTAAAAACGTTTTGTCTTCCTTCCATCAGAAACGCTGCTTTGCAGGCAGGGGCAGCGAGTCTTCAGCAACAGGTGTCATGAAAGAGAAGAGGTTTCGTTCCTCCGATCAGATACTTGTACAAATAAAAACATTTTGCCTAGGAACTGGAAACAAAGGGTTTACCCTAAACCCACAAATCGTTTAAGATTTCAGATTAACAAAGAAAATGTTGAAAGGAACTGAACACATAGTTGGTGTCAATAGCTACAAAGTTTGCAAGATATGCAAGGCAGGAAGGGGAAGAAGCTTCAAATCTAAGCAGCCTAAAGAGACAACAAAAGCACTTTCTAGCCTTCTCAAAATTTCAACAGCATCTGACAGAAATTCCTTCTGCAAGATGGCCAGCGAGGGACAGACGGGCTGCATGCCATTTTCTCTGCCTCGGCACCTTGGTCACTCTTGACTCAGCAACGCAGAGCGAGGTGTGGTTCAGGTCCCGGCTGGAAACTCGCAGGGACACAGAAGGATCATTACCCTTGCACCCCCCTGAGGGGCACCTCCATCTAGCACTGAAACAGCATGGTCCTTTCTTCCTCCCTCCCTCTCTGCCCCCCCCCCCCCCCTTTTCTTTTTAAAAGCACACAGATAAACATCAACATAACAACCTCTGAAGTCATGCAAAACAAATGCGTTTTCTCCCCAATTTTATAGATTGATCTTTAGCTCAAATTGCGCAACTCAAACTTTCCGACTTTGCTTTGGGGTTTAAGTGCTGCAGCGGGGAGAGCGTGCGACACTGCTGATCCCTCGGGCTCCAGCCCTTCGCACGCATTCATCTCGCCTCCTGGGGAGAGGAGCTACCGAAGTCTGCTGTAAGGGCTTTACCCACACCGACACATTTGTACAGTTGCTTGCGAAAAACACCGACACGCCACCACAAACCTATCTGACTCCGGCTGGGCAAGTAACAGCTACTGGAAACCAATGCCTGCTTAAAACAGTTTTAGCTTGATCATGAACTTTACTGGAAAAAAAAAATTCAGCACATCACTCAAGGAGAGAAGTGTGGCGAAATGTCATTAGTGTCTCCAAAATACAGAGCAGCTCTGAGTGACAGAGCATGATTACATCCTTCCAGACAAGAACACAGGGAAAAGGGATTTGAGAAAGAAGCCGCCTCTCACTGAGAGACCATCTCGGGTCTGAGCTGGTGAGTTCTCTGGACCAGAAACCTCCAAACGATCCACTAACACAGTTCAAAGGATGGTAACTAAGCATGGGCAGAAGCTTTACGGGGTGCGAGATATCTACAGCCAGGAAAAGGCTGAGAGCAACGCGATGGACTCACAGCGACGTACGGCTGGATCGAGCAAGGAGGATCCTGTCCAATACTTTTGTTTGTTACCCGTTTGCCCTCCACCAGCAGCTTTCTGCATAGATGTCAGGCCCGTGAGTGCGCGTTACGGAGCCGACCGGAGCCAGGCACGACCAGCACCGCGGCGGAGGGAAGGCGAGCGGCGCAGCTCCCCCGGGGCCGGGCTCTGCCGGGGCAGGGGCAGCCGCTCCGACCCTCCGCGGGCGCTCGGCCGCGCTGCTCCGCGGGCACCCCGGGGGTCTCGGCGGCGGCAGCCCCGCGCAAGCTGCCGGGGAAGCCAAAGCCGAGCGGGGCGACGCGCAGGTCTTGCTCTTCCTCTAGTCCCCTCCTCCCAAATTACCGCGCACAGCCCACGCAGCGGGGTGTGCACAGGAACGCGAGTGCGCAGGGGCGGCGGCGGGCAGACAAAAAATCCCACGCTAACCGCTGTGCCTTTTCAGAAGGGAAAAACCATGCTTCTTAAATCTGCTCTCCTTTTGAAAGGGTCACAAAGGATGATCCAGTTGACATAGTAAAGGTGCATTTTCAAAAATCATTTGAAGCTGTTCCTCAAAAGTCCTTCTTAGTGCAACTCGGTTGTTCAGAGATAGCAAGAGATCTTTTCTCCGATTAAGAATGGATTTATCTCTTTACACCTGACTAAAAGATAAAAACCAAAAGTGGAAACAATGGGTCAGTTTTCAAAGCAAGTGCACGCCAAGAAAAAAAAAATATTTCCTAGCTTTCTGACCAAAAAAAGTCCTTATTTCAGTTTCCTACTTCAAAAATACAGATATCCATTCTGAAGGTTTAGAGGAAAATAATAGCTTTCTTTATACATAAAGAAAGCTCAAAGATACATCTCAACCATAAGCAAAAGATGAATCTTTTTTGACAAAGGGAGGTATATATTAAATATACCATCAAACCATTTGTTTTTTATTATTTAGCATGGAAAGAAGAAAGGCCTATACTGCTGTACAGGAGTAAATATTTCGATTAAACTCCACTGGGATGTGTCAGAACACTTTCAAACACATCTATATTTTAATAATGGATCGGTGATATATCAATTATTACGTACCAATAATCCAATTAAAAATATACTCTGAATAAACAATCTGGCCCAACTCCAGATCTGCAGACTATTTAACCAAGCTAATGGAAACATTAGGTGCCAGGCTGCATATTTTGTTTCCTAATTAAGGTAGTATTTGGCTGACATAGAACCAATTTACACGTTAAAGCCAAACAATTAAAAAGGTCACGCAACTAAAACTTAGGCATTTCACACATGCAAACCGAGCTACCCAGTGTAAAACACATCAACACGTGCAAACAAGACTGAGTTATGCTGCACATGTACTTGCTAACACAGAGACCTGTACCCGACCTGTGACTTCAATCACATCTTTAATTGCCTACAATAACATCTAAAAAGCAGAAGAAATTATATATCAAGATTGGAGGAGTTAGGTTATAGTTGGTAGATGGAGATTCAAACCACCCTTCTCTCCTCAAAAGAGGACAGGAGGCGCTTGCCCATCCTCTGCAACAGGCTGAGTATTGAAGCATTCACAGAGGGGACCAATTTTGGATGCCCCAACACAATTGTAATCTCTTCTGCGTCTGCAGGGACAAAGACAGGTTCGTAGCGCCCAAACGAGAGAGGCTGCAAGGAACACGAAACACGGAGGCTTGGCAGAAGTCAGACCGCAAACGCGTCTCCTCCAGGGGTGGGGAGGCACGTGCGGGCTTGGGGCAGCGGGCAGCAAGCACCCGGGCACGAGCCGGTCCTGCAGAGCTCCAGCTGGGCCAAGCCTCCGCCCAGGCACCCCCGGTTCCAGCCCTGCACCCCGTCTGCCAGTGGTGGCGTGCAAAATAAAGGGTACTGTGTGGCGGCTGAGAAGATAACTTGCTATGAGGACAAAAAGAAAGAAAAGAGAAAATAAAGCAGCAATTGCTCTGTCTTGAAGCCTGACAACTTACTTGGCCTACCACCTCGTCCAGCGCTGACCCCGTGGGACGCGCGGGGGCAGGTCTGTGCCCCGCTGCTGGCGAGGCGCCCGCGAGAGGTGCCAGGGGAACGCAGGAAAGCAGTCGGTGCAGCCCGCAACGCAGCCAGCCGCAAGGACAAATACAGACCAAGCTGAGAAATCCTCTTGCTCATGCTGGTGATTATTTTAATGTAAAACTATTAGCATATTGTATTCAAAAGGACAAAGTTTCAAATCTCTACTAGCTAAACAGAATTATCACCAGACAGAGGAATTCAGATTTAAAAGGATTTTACTTTTCGTTGTCTGCTGATTCCCCCCCCTCTCGTTTTTCATCTCCCTCAGCTGCACGAGCATCCATGAGCCAGCAAGAAGACAGTTATTCCTAAGTTCCCAAGTTACTCCATGAAAAAATAGGTGAGTCCAGTGGAGGAAATACCATTTATGTGAGCCATGTCAAATGCCGAGCGGACCACTCCTTCGGGAAGGAAAAGTTTTCATGTAGACAAGTCCCAAAAGGGGGAGCAAGGAGCAGTTAGAAAGCGTTGATAAGCTCTCCGGGATATCTGCAGTTGGGACTGTCGAAGCACATGGGAAGGACAAAAGAAAAAGACTAGTTAAAAATCTCATCTTCCCGGGGCAATAAGGCAGACCTCCAGCTCCAGCAAATCTTGCTTAGGAAAAGTCATTATCACCGGGGACCTCGGCAAGGAGTCCCGCCTGCTGCGCAGGAACACGGTACACCACCGCACGGGGACGACCTGAACGCTTCTCTCTCCCACTGCTTTGCTCTTCCTTCTATTATAACCAGATGCGGGTTTGTTTTTTATTCTGGTTTGAGAATCTGAGAAAATTGCTGACTGCCTGTCACAGTGACGAGGGGTCAAGCCTCGAGGTGACGTCATGAGGCACTATGCGATAGATCACATTTCATAGAAAATTATCCTTATTTACACCAGCCACAGCAATAGATCAAAATTTTTGGTTCTCTGAGAAGTTTGAGTTAGAAGAATGGATTATGATTTAGCTACAAAGATGACAGCTGGAAATACAAGATTCTGCTAGACAGCAAATAATTCCCTGGTGTTAAGGCTGAGACCTTGGGACCTCTTTCTTTGGGACATTATTCTGTTTCATCTCACCAACAAAAAACCCCACACAACCCACAAACAAACAACAAAAAACCCCAACCCATACAACCCCCCCTCCTCCAAAACCTACATACGCCACATGCATCACAGCAACCTTAAAGGTAAACATGCAAAGGCAAGCCAGACAAACATTATGCATTTCGTCCCTTCCTCTCCGAGGACAAAAAAGAAGACATTTCAAACACACTTTACAGCAAAAATAAAAATCTACCTAAAGAGAGTAACAAAACATTTTAATTTCAAGGTTTTCAGGCAGGTAGAAGGACCCTATTTTGTGCCCAATCGCTCAAAAATGCTTTCAGTTTTTCAGCCACATCGACTCACTTACACAAGATAGTTCTTTGTGTTTTTAAATTATTGCACTTTGACTACAAGAGCTGCAATACAGCAAATACAGATAGAAATAAATATTCCTTCCTACTCCCATCGCAAGAGGTAACATTGCCTTTGTGTTTACATGCTAAGAAATCTCATCTCTTTTTAAAATATATATATACACACAATCGCAGATGCTGCATGAATTACTGAACTAAATTAACCAAACATGACTGAAAAATACAAACAACATTAGCATTAATAGAATATAAGCAAAATTTACTTGCAGTTCATTTAATGGTCTCTGCATTAATAGTCCCTGAAATGTACGTTCTCTCTCTATCCACCAGTCGGAGGGAAGTACCATCTGTGCACAGTGCTGAAAGGCTTCCATACTGGTTTTATTTTTGAACAGGTGGATTTTTTCATAGGACTTAAAGTCTGTATGACCCACAAAGGCGGGTTATACAGGATCTCTAATAGAAGGCCAGTGTAAGTCAACGTGAAGTATGTGAAGACTTGATGAATCTGAAGCCTTTTACATCACCAGAATTCCGCAAATACGCACCTATATCTATATTATCTGTAGGACCGCAACAGAGAGGATCCCAGCAGATGACCAAAGCCCCCACAGTATGAGGCTCTGCCCAGAGGCAGAAGAAAACGGCAGGTGCTGTGGGTGTCATCATTAATCACTGCGATTTAAGTCCTCTTTTCAGTATTCTCCCCTCCCGGCAGAGGAACGCAAAACGCGTTGCCTGAAGTTTCTCAATTATTAAGATGGAAACATATTCAAAATAATGAAAGTTTCAAAACTGATCAAAGTAAAAAAAAAACCCAAAACACCACCATACCACCACCACACCACAGCCTTCCACAAATATTAGGGTACGGGTTTGAATTAATCATCCGAAATAGCGAAACAGCTTTGAAATCTCAATCCAGGCATCTGGCACGACACACACAAAATAACGGCGAGCTGACTTCTACTTTGATCAGGGACTATCAAAGGGGTTCTGTGGAGTTAAGCTTATAAGCCCCACTGAAATTTAATAGTCTGGAGACTTTAAATGTCTTAGACTCAATCGTAGCATGAATTTTTACCTTTTTTTTTTTTTGGCTGTCAGAAGATGAACTCTTTCTTTCTAGTGCTTGAAAAAACAAAGACGAGTGACATCTAAACATAATCAACATGTGCCACCATTCAATCTCTCATAATGACTTAATAAACTCATCATAACTAAAGCCAGGTGAGTAATTTAATGCTAATTATTTCCAATTAATTACTTCTTTTAAAAACAAAAGCAACATGAAATTTTAATGTTTCTGTCTTTAATAACTGTGAATACTCTTAATTTGCAACTCACTGAGTAGTTATTCCGATTTTTGCTGGTATTTGTGTAATACTGACCAGTTAATTTAAACACAAAATCCCATCCATTTCCCAACTAGATGAATTACAGACCCTCAGTTCCAATGTAAGCTTTGATCAAAATTCAACTCAATAAATATTTTGAACAATATATTCCAACGCAAAAAAACCCTCCAGAAGCATCAGAAACTTCAGAGCGGGACTTTTTTTTTTTGAATTTTTTTTTTTCTTAATACATTGTTATCTTTTCTACTCATCAAATCCCACATATACAGAAGCTTTTGTCTTTGACAAAATAAGCACTTTATTGGTGAAGAAAAAAACTAGAATTTTCCCTTAGGCTTTACTGAAATAGATTTAAAAAAAAAAAAAAAAATTATCTCCTCTTCTCAACACGTGTTTGCAGCAGTTGAAGGTCAAGCCGGGAAGACGAGGCTGCCCCCGCTGAAGCGAACCCGGTGCCGGCCCCGCTCCGGCTGACCCGCGGCAGGGCGGCTCGAGGCGCCGGCGCACCCCGGGATGCTGCCGGGGCGCCCCGACTCCTGCAGCGGAACCACCTTCCGTTCCCCGCCCGCAGGTAAAACCAAACCCCAACATCTCGGTCCGTTCAAAAGCGGCGCGATCCCCGGCCGCTGGCACCGTGCCCCGCGCCGGGCGAGCCAGGGTCCGCGCGCTGCCGCCTTCTGCGACTCCTCCCCGAACAGCAGAGAAGGGTTCCCCTCTAACAAGCCACATAGGTAAAGGCATTAAGTGATAAAGAATAATTAAATCGATGGTCTAATTTAACACTTTACATTTTGCGTGCTTTCACTGTCTGCTGTTTGAGTTCTTCATAAAAGGTTTAATACACTTTTCACGGCACTTAATACTGTGGAACTAAGCAGGCTTCATAACCAAAGGCCCGGGACTTGCCCAACAACTGTTTAATATCCCAGCTGGCGCTGGGGGAGCCTTCTTTTACAGTCTCACGGTTTCTTACGGCAACGTCCCTGCACCACTTCAGGAGCTCTGCTCCAGGGCCAAGCAAGCCGTTAACCTGCCCACGCTCCGGTACTCTCTCCTTATTTAAACCTCTCTCTCCTGTCACTGCCCTCCACCACCATTTTCCCGCTGTGACCTTTCAGCCCATAGACGTGCACCTCATCCTCCGAATCCCACCAAGCAGAGCACGGAGGAGCCTTTGCCCTCATTGCCCCTGTGGGCCGTGGCCAGACCCCCCCCCCCAGCCCACCCCAAGCCCCTCTTGCTGTCCCCAGGCAGGTGGTTTCTCTTCCCAACACTCTGGCAGTTTTTCAGGTGCCGTCTCAGAATAATCGCAGTTGTTGCCTGCACTGGCCGTCGGAGCAGAGCGGGGGCGAGCAGCAGCTGCACTGAGCTGTCAGGAGCTCAGAGTGACACGTCTGTGGATTAATGCCCCGGCCTGCCAGGATGGCGTGTATTTGCTGCATGCAACAGATGAGACACCCACATTCCAAAGAGCAAGACTTGCTTTACCATAGACCCCTGCAGTGCTCAGAGCACCGATTTTTTCCTGTCACTGAATGTAAACAAGCTGCAGTCTGGAGTAAAAATATGGTTTACTAAGCCACTGAATTGATAGAGCTTCATATTCCTCCGTGGCAGATGTTACAGATATGCAGACAGACAGTCCTTATTGATCCAAATGGTTTGCAGAAACTCCATTTGAAAGCATATGTTGCTCTGCTTGACATTTTGACACAAATGACAAGACAAAGCCAGGAACGCAAATGCGCAAGAGGAAACCCTTCTCATGTTGTAAAAGCACATTCCCCCTGCCAAAGAGTTGGGTAAACGTTGTACAACTAATCACAGCCCAGAAGAGACAAGTGAGCCGATCTACAGACGCAGAACAGGAGGGGAAATCAAACAGCACGGACCTAAAACAGCCACTCGCAGCCCTGTCCGCACAGCCCGGTGCGAGCGCTGTTCGTTCTCTCTGTATGCCACGGTCAGTCTGACCCAGGTTTCCCCATTTAGCATCATATGGATTTTATGAAACCTTTATGTAAATAACGACAGTGGCATCCAGCAACCGCCGTGTCCGCAGTGCATACCCTGGTGGCTATTCATACTCTGGTACAGCATTTTCCCTATTTTATTTCCAAGCCTCACCAACCCTTGCCGAGCGGTAATTCCCACCCCATCGCCTTGCCCACACCATCAGGACTCCTCTCTGGAGGCCTTCGGCCCCCACAGCTACTACTCCTGCTCTCCGGGGTGCGCCCACACCCCCCTTCCCCAGCAGCTCCCCGTCCCACTGCTGCTCCGGGGCTCTCCTGCACTCCGCCGCCGCCACGAGCTCTCCGGGCAGCTCACAGCCAACGCTGCCACATGCCTCGCTCCACGCTCGCTTTGCCATCGGCTCGGGGTCCCCGCAGGGTGCCTGCGGATCCGCGGGTTCTGCTGCCACGCTAGTGGTTGCTATACTGGAAGCTGAAAGCTTTCATGACCAAAGCACCCTCCCAAAAATTGGTTCTCACCATAATTATTCAAGCTGGCTTTAGAATCAAGAAAAATATTGCAATGTATTTTCCTGGCCAGCTCTTAAACGGCAGCTGAAATGCAGGAACTACTCATTTTCAGCAGCTTGTAAATGCTGTGCCTGCCTGCACCGAGCGCTTCTCAGGAGAGCTTGCCCTGCCACAGGTTACCCACCCAGCAGCAGCAACACAGCCAGCGCTGGAGGACGGGCAACGTCACCGCAGCGCACACGCAGACACGTCCCTCTCCTTCACCCAGAGCAGGACATGCCTGTCCCTTCGCTGGGGGCCACGGGCACCAACCGGGGCCGAGCTCAGTCCTCTGAAATCCTTACTAAGGTACCAAGATGAAAACGGGTCCGTGGCTGCAGATAAAGATCTGCACCTACCGTCATCCCGGATTTATTCATGGGTGAGAACTCTCTGTCTCAGGTTGAAGAAGCAGTTCCAAACCTCATCTCGTGCCCATTTCCCTGTTGTGCTCGCGTGGCTACCGACGGCTGCGGGACCCTACACGGCATCGTGAGACCTTGGCACAACGAGCCTGGGGGCAGGACAGCGCTGCCAAACGCTTTAGTTGCGTCCTCCAGATCTTTAACCGGTAAGTACACCCGCTTCAGCCGATTAAAGTGATGCTTTCTATATAAGACAGGGAAACATTTCCAGTGTCTACTTAGATTTATTTGCAAATATGCATTTCAGCACTTTGGTGGGCTGGAATATTTTACTTCTGGTAAGTATTTAATTTGATGGGATTGATCCAATATAAATCATATAAAAAGCACATTACACAGAAGTCAAGTTTTTTCTGCTGACACATAGAAAAAAAATACATAAATCTGAGCTCTCTCTTCTTCACAGTTCATTGTCATGGTTGTATGCTCTTTTGTTCTTTTAGCTGCAGTTCTCACCTGAAGTGCTGGGCTCCTTTGTGCTATACTTAACCACTTCAAAAGTAATTCCATCAGAAAACAAATACATACATTTTACAAGAGGGAAAGGAATTAAGAAAAATTTGAAATATAGAAAATCTTAAAGGTATTTCCTTTAATGAATGAGTGACTTTTTAGAATCAGTCTAAAAGTAGCCTGATAATTAGCTGTTAAAAACTCTGGTTCCATATCCCTTCACACACAGCTTCAGTTATGACACTGTAACAAAACAGTTAATAATAAAAAAAAAAAAAGCGCATTCTTTATCTTGAAAACAACTCGGGGGCATGTTGAGCTGTGATTTGTGGTTTCTCACCTAGAAACATCTCAGTTGATTTCTACAGTGCAGTCAGTCACATGCAACATATTATTCAGAGGCATTTTCTGTCCCAGCCAGGCATCCAAGCAGTTGAAGCTTTGGCAAGATGTGCAACAGGTTTTGTTCATTTTCTCCCTACCCTGCTACTTCCCCTATCTGTACGTATCTACGATTGTGAGGACTTATTTCACCCACCTTATATTATACAGAGACCAAAACAGATAGAAACCTTGACACCCTCGAAACTACAGAGCTTCGTAACTGTAACAAAAGAACTGAACAGTTACCGAGAGATGAAACAGCTTCCAACGAGACTTACAAGAAAAGGAATTAAAAAAAAAAAAAAGACAAAACAACTTTCTTATGGTGGTGCTCCATTACAACACGACATGAAGTCACTACCAACTTCTAAGCAAGCTATCTGATACCAATCTAAATGGGGAAAAAGAAATGTAAGTAGCACCCTGTAAGCATACAGTTAAAAAATTTAAAAATCCCTCTAGTAAGTCTGACAGTAAACTTAGGAGAAAACAAAACTCAGTAAGAGACTGAAGCCCTACACATTACTTGCTTCTCTCATGAGTTACCTTGCAAGCTTGGAGAGGCTGCATTTCCGCGCTGCTCCTCTGCAACAGGAACGCTAACAGAGCGGCGCCCTTACCCAGGAGCCCAGAGACACGGCGGCCGACACTGCTAAGCCGTGGCTCTGCCCCAAGCCCAGAGCGGTCGGAGGTTCACAGGGAGCCAAGCGAGGCAGGTTTTTCCCCGCTGCAGACCCAAACAGCCCTTGGGAGGGTCATCCCGCACGCAGCCCGCAGGTGCTCGAGGTGCAAATCACCCATTGAAGCTCATTCTCCCCAGCTGAGCGAGAATCAAGCCAAAAACCTGGCCTCACCAAACAAGTAATTCCAACTCTTAAATAATATAACAACTGTTTCTGGTAGAACAAATGCTGTTTTTATTTGTTTCCTAAAAATTAAGAAAAATAATAATTAACTGAGGCGACTGCTTGTATGATCTAGGCTTCTTATACAAGTAATACAGCTTTGCTGGACGTACGAGTTGTAACCACCCTTTTCTCCCTCCCCCTTCACCACATGTTCATTCTTTACCTTTAATTTGCTTCTCTTCAGAGTCGTCTTCTAACTTTCTTCTCGCCTTTCCCAGAGTTGCCAAAGGATGTGGTTTCTTTGGGACATTTCCAACAGGGTCCCCCAAATGTGTTGTGGTCAGATCTATATTATTCTTTAGCTGCTCACAACATAAGTTCAAGTCAGCAAAGCAAAATAAAATAAAATAGAAAGGTGTGAGCACTGTGGTTGCTGGACTGCCCAGTAACGTGATTTCCTCTGAAAAGAATGCTCCACTTGCTGCCAAGCCAACAGCTTTCAACCCTTCTTAGAGGAGAGGTATACCGAAATTTGAACAGATTTTAAGAAAAAAAATTGTTCCCTAAGCTCTTTCAGCATACAGTTTAAACTCAAATCCACATCAAGTGCCCAGAATAGTAATCAATGTTCCTCTTTCCATTCCATTTTTGAGACTCTCAAAACATTTTCCTTTTCAGAGCTATCGCTGAATACAAGTTTACGGGAAGCAGCGCTCTCAAGTCCAGTATTAAGAGCCAAACCCTCACCTACGCCAGCTCGGTGTGGTTGACCCTTTCCCTGGAGGGAGGCTGATTTACACAGGTGAGAACCCAGGTTTAAGTGTTTTATTCTATGAGCAGACTAAGAGAAAGTGAGTTGTTTTGCTGAGACTTCATCTACAGCGCAGCAATGGTTATCAAAGCAAGGCAGATATTGGGAATTTCACTTTGCGAGACAAATATTGCACACGTGTAGTTGTAACTCAGCATAAGAATGTTCTATCAAGTTTCAACTCTGAAATTAAAAAGCACAATTACTCTTTTTTTCCATTGCAATAGGAAAACATGACACTGAGAAATAAGAGCAATGCATTCTTCAGATTGCAAGCAGATTGCCCGCGGATTGCAAGCAAATAGAAGAAACGGAGTCACATTTTTGTATGAAAATAAAGTCATTTCTAAACTAATGGATTGATAGAACAAGACGCGCTACAAGTGCTGTGCCACAGATGTCACTTTCGCGAAAGTTCATCAGCAAAAGAGCACGATAAAAGGAAGGCATAGGCACTCGATTTCCATTTCACGTACAACCACCTTTGCAATGTAAACATCCTGGAGGAGCAGGAATATTTGGGATCATACATTATTCCCTTTTTTAAGCACACTCGGGGGAAGTTCTCGTTGAAAATCAAGGGCACAGTCTGGTCTTCGAAGTTGTCAGGAATCTCTGCAGTTTTTCTGCTTCAACTTACCAGATAGGAAAAGTGAAGGGTCGAATCTGCAGGTGGTGTAAATAAGCACAGCTCTGTGAGAGCTTTGAGCTGATGCTCGTCTACATCACGTGGAAATTACATTTCTCACCTCTTCTGTGAGTAACTGCGCATGTATATATATGTGCATGAGCGTGCGGTGAATACATTATATAGAAAGTGAATGCTTTAATCTGTCAAAATGAAGATATAAATATAAAACAGGAGACGGAATATGGAAATCATACGTTCTGCATTTACTTTGAAACTGAAAGTTATGGGGAAAGAAACATTGTTTATGTTCAAGGAGAACCTGGTGATTTGCTTAAATAATCTAAAACCAAACCACCATCCCATGAAAGATTTAACAGCTTCTGCCATGGTTGACAGGCTCAAGCTATGACTTGCTAACTTTCAAATAAACAAAGAATTACTAGACAGTGCCGGATCCATCGTGGATTCCTACTTTTCCAGTATAGACCCTGGTGCAGCAAAGCACTCAAGATGGTTAACTTTAAGCAACTGAATAGTCCCCGGGAGTTTGGTGAACTCACTCACCTGCTTAAAATTAGCCATGTATTTAATTTGAGACGTGCATTTTAACTCCATCGTTAATCAGCAAAGCACTTCAACCTGTGCATAAAGCAGCTGCTTTCTACAGGGCTTACGCACGTGCTTAAACACTTTTCTGAGTGAGGACTGTGTGGTTTGGTTCTTCACGATCCTGACCATCTCAGATGTAATCCTGCAGAGCATTCAAACAGGTAAGTCATATTCTGCGCATAAGAATCAGTGAGATCCAACGCTGTTTATAAGTTAAACCGCGCTTCCAAACTTTACAGCATGTGGCCAGACTAAGCCAGGAGGAGAACAATGAATACGGAGAATGTTAAAGTTAATCCCCAAAATATACGGTATTCACAATTTATTCTACAAATGCAGTTCAGTTTAAATTATTCAATACAGTGGTTTAGACTGTAATACGACAAAGACCTAATACGTCTTGTGAAAGCAATGATGCCTCAGTAAAGGAGGGTTTCGGTCCCCTACTCTGAGCTCTTCTGCAGCAAATAGATAGCATGCTTTGCGGGGAAACGGCAAGGGAGCCGCTCAGACAACCTCCGGCGAGCTCCTTTGCTGCAAGGCCGGTGCGGAGCCGGCAGCGGCGGCTCCACGGCCGTGCCCGGCAGCTCACCGCGGAACCTTCCCCCCGGCGGGGAGGAGGTGGGTGGGCGATGGCCGCCTCCTGCCCAGGGGCCCAGGGAGCTGCTCGCCCGCCCGCCCGCGCTCCGGGGGACGCTCGGGGCGATGGCCCCCTCGCTCGGGTACCGCCGGGGAGGCACGACTCGCTCCGGCCGAGCCCTAACTTGCAGATTGGGCCCTCGTAGCTACACGAGCATCTCCTTGCACCTCCTCCGGAGCACGTTCCTCTGCAGCTGCTAAAATCTTAAATTGATAATAAAAATGAGGGATTTTGCGATGCAAGTAGTTGCCTGCTTTCTCCTAAGCACCTTTACAGATACCTAGGTGTGCACAGTCTTTTTGCGCAGCTATTTCTGCCATAACTAATCAGTGTGTTCACGGAAAGTGCGGAAAAAATCAGGGGAAGAAATGTTTATTTTTTCCTGTGGCCATGGGTTTGTCAAGATAATGATAAGAAAAAGTATGACGAAAGAAGGAAGAAAAAAAAAAAATCCCAAGCTTGTGTGGGCCAAGTCTCTGAACAGGATAAATCTAGTCAGCTGACTAGAGCATTATTCATTTTTAATTACTTGGAAGCAAATAGTGCAATTTGTGCCAAGCTGCAAAATCACACTGTCTTCATGAGGAACCAACTTGACATCAGAGACAAATTAATCCCTGGAAGAGTACTCCTCCTGTAAGCTCACCATCAATACCCATTTAAAAAGGAGTATGCTGAGTAGGCTCTTCCATCAGGCTGGTTTTGTACCACAGTTTGACTTTTCTTCCCTACCGCTTGAAGTACAAATGTAAAAATTTGGGGACTTTTATCATCCCATAAATATACCTGTTGCATAATTATGCAAATCAAATTAGGAGCAGCCAGTGGAATGTTTGTTTATCCAAAAACCTGACCCAGATTGCCTGCTGACTTTCTTCGGATGCGAATGCATTTTTACCTCTGTTCAAACATAATGTTGCACTTTAATGTAGGGAGTGATTTTGCTGCACCGAGATCTACAGCCTTTTCCAAATAGCGGTGGTCTAATAAAGTGAAGAAGGAAAAATACAACCTAGCTATAGGGATACATTTGAGAGGACACTAAATTATCCCAATTCTGAAAGATAGCGATGGTACGTTAGCAACGGTGGGCGGGGGGGGGGGGGGGGGGGGGGGGGCAGAGATCAGTTATTTTGGGCATCCGAACTACTATTTGGGAAGGAAACAACGTGTTTTGGTTTTGCTTTGATTTATCTGTCATATGAAATTGCACTGGTAATATCTGCAGAAAGAGACATTAAATTCGCTATACGTGTTGCTCTCTCTTTGTCCTCTGATTGTGTTTCACAGACAAAAAAAAAGGCATTTTACAGCCATTTTTACCAAGATTATAGACACGGCCATTAAAATGTTTCTCTTCACAAAATCAATGGAAAAAAAAAAAAGCAGAGCTGTGCTTATAGTCATGAGCTTAGCCTTGTCATTCAGGGATATGACTTCAACGGAGAGCGTTGCATCCATTATGCAGCAAATTCCTTGAAATCTTGAAGAAAGAGAGGGCCCCGAGGGCACGCTCGCTGCAACGCCATCTCCCCTGCCCCCCAAAGCCCTTCCTCGCCCCCTCCTCTCAGCCACCGCTTCCTCCCCAGCTTCAGTCCTGTACGCAAGCCACAAAAAAAGAGCGGATCCGTTTTTCTTGAAAGCTCTCCCCTTAACCTGAAACCTGTTGTGTATCAAAGCATTCATATATATAATATATACGTCATATATATAATATATATTATATATATAACAAAACACAGAAGGTTAAATAAAAAGAGCCACACAGCACAGCAGACATGTAAAAACACAATTCAATAACCCTGTGCTTAAACTTAGAAACTGTGTGGAAGTTTAAGTCATTGTTAGAAGGAAAAAGTTCTCTTTTTTTTTTTTTCTGTTTATGGTTTGTTGGATTTTAGTTATAATTCACATTTAAAACATTTGTTACTGCTATGCTAATACCAGCTGTTAAATTCTCCGAGTGACTTGCCATCTTGACTATAAAATAGGGTTCTGGGGAAAGGAGAGATCTGAGCACGGTGAACTTCTCTAGCAAGAAACGGGTAATTATTTTTCTCTTAAAAAAAAATAATCAGTAAGGGAATAAATGTTGAAATCCATGGAAAAAAAAATGTACGGCCCTCAGTCCCAGTAACTGGTCTTCTTTGGCACTTGAGAACGATCACAAGTAGTTTGCCTTTTTATTCATATAGAACAAAATTTACAAAGTCATTCATACATTTTTGTTTGTTTTTTGTTTTGTTTTTTACTGACTTCGAAAATTGGGAATATTCAAAATACACTTTTACCCCACTTCATTCTTTCATTATTTACAGGTATATACAAGAAAAATGTAAGAGTTTTTTTTTTTTTTTTTTTTTTTTTTTTTTTTTTGTTTCTTTTAAATTTTGTATTAAAAAGCTCTGCTGGTTGTTTTACTGTTTGTTTTCATCATATGGATGTTCCATGCGAGGGCTCCATTGCTTCTGGAATGACTCCCCCCGGCACGGACTGAAATGACATTGGGATCGGGGTTTTCACGGGACTCTGACGAAATAGTCCTCCATTCGGCGACCTGTGTTTACACTGTATGGAGGGCATGGTGGCCGAGCTGCTCAGGGGCAGCGGCAGGTTGCTGCCAGAGGCAGCTGTGAGTGTCCTGCTGGCACCATGAGTTGTCTGTTCTGGTAAAAAGGTGGTGACAGAAAGTTGCGTGTTCTGGTATTCGCGTACCGGCTCCAGGGTCTGAGCGGGCTGCATGCCGCCAATCTCCAAGGCTGAGATTTCAATGGACGCTGGAGAGATTTGCTTGTGGGCTATGTCTTCATCAATTAAACTGTTCATGCGTCTGTGGACCTGCTCCAGGTTCACTTCTTTGTCCTAGTGAGGAAGAAACCAGAACAATCAGTCCAAACACAATCCCCGATCCCGTCCGGCCCCCCTCCACTTCCTCTGTGTGACAGGAGCTGCTCTTCACTCATTACATCGCTTCGATTTCACCCGTGCCTATGCAAAACCTCGAGCTCTGCCCAGCGCCTCCAGCTGAGAAACACGTGCCGAAGAAAACGCCAGCTCAATCTCAACTTGCAAAAGCCCCTCATGTTGTCAATCCTGTCCTCCTCGGAGGAAAACCGATGGCTCTGGTCCAGCTAACAGGAGCTGGCACCGGGGACCGGCGCATCCCGCGAGCCCTTAGTTCACCTTGCACAAGCCCAGAAAAACAAGCGTAGGGCAGGTACACAAGCAAGCTGCGACGCCAAATTCCAGCAAGCAGCTCACCGCCTTGTAATCGCAAGACAGCTCACCACCGTCCCATCTAGCTGCAGCGCATTTTCTAAGGAATACGTCAGTAAAACACCGCGCGCAGCCTAGCTGAACCCAGGGTAGCCGCTTCCCGTGCCAAAGTCTACTGGCCAGGGGTTGTGGCGGTGAAGAAGTCTTCCCTTCCCAGCAGGAAGCCTGGGTCACCTACGCGGCGCAGACTATGGACCTACTGGAACAGCACTAAGAGGGACCTACTGTGGGAGCCCTGGGGAGGGGACGGCTCATTTGTGTCCCAAACAGCTGCACGACTGACTACAAACTGCCCATCATCTTGACACGTCATCTAGTGAAAATTTATGTCTGTGGCCAGAACTTGGGAAAGCAACGCTAGTCTTTAGAAAACGCATCACCATCTTCTGCGAGTGCATCAGCTAAGGGTCCCAGAGTGGCATCCTGAAGGGAACCTTCAGCATCGCTCGCTCAACGTGTTTTCGCTTCCAGAAGGAAATACGGCTAAAGAAGCTGTCTTTAAAACCTGAAGCAGCAAAAGACCTGCAATGGGCTGTTTGCCACCTCAGTGCAGCATTCAGGATGCTCAAATTGGAAAGCAACAAAAGTGGCAGGGCAAAGGCAACCACCTGGGATGCGCTATGACTGAATTTTAATAGCTGGCATTGTATTGCCAATAAAAAGGTATTATACTGTATCATTTCTCTATATTTCATAAAGCACAGCTATGATCTGCAGTTGTAGTTATTTGATGTAAGTGCAACACACAGCTGACGAGCAGCACAGCATCTATAAAAGCCCAGCAGCCCTGGAACTAGAGAAATTCCCTGGTCTGCCAGAAACCTGTCATGACACTGGGCAGCCGGCAGAGTCCCAGCCTAGGAAATAGAAACTTTTGTGTTCCAGCAATCCTCGATTGCCCACAGATCAACGTGTGCTTAGATGTTCATTAAACCGAACACCAGTAGCACCTTACAGATGCTCTGATTCATGCAAAATATAGGCTCTGGGAACAGAGAAGTGTGAGATGCCACTGCCACCCAATCCTCACGAGCTTTTGCCACTGGTGTCCAGGTGGAACACAGAGAATTACAATATTATTCCAGTGGTATCTGCTGCTATGCAACTTCGCTTTCACCGATAAATTAACAATCAAGTCAACCCCAAAGCCCTTGATTCCAGTCAATGCCAACTACAGATTTGATTCTAACCTTGTCATTTAGCACCACTTCCATATTACTCAAGAACCATTGGATTTGCTGATCTCTGCATGGATTTGGAAATGAATTAGTGTTATACGATGATGAACCCAAACATGCGTCCTTAGCTTAGGCTAAATCCATATTGATTTCAACTGAAGTACAATTGTTCAGCAATCACAGGACTGAGCTGCACATTGCACCTCCTTTGCTAATCAGTAGAAAATGAATTCGTATTTCATTTACATCACAAATCCACCAAACTCCCAATGAAGCTCCCAGGAACCCTGGAGATACCATCTTCCTCCCCAGAGAAACAAACTATTTTTTTAAAAATGCTCCTTTTTCAGCCAAATCCTCTAATCAGATAATTTTGAGTTAGAGAAAATCAATCGACAATAAATAAAAAACACACTTTTGTGGCAGAAAGGAACCACACAACAGTTGATCAGATAACCCCTGCAGCTGCTCTAAGTCTTTCTTGCCAACAGCCATGCCTGACTTGTCAGGTTCTTCGTTCAGTAAGTTGCACCAAGCTGATGAGAACACCAAGGCTCCTTCATAAACTCTGTAGCTAGGTAAATTAAGGATTTCTGGAACAATGGCCAGAGGATTACATGGATTTAATTCGTAATTTTATTTATTTCTGTTTCTTGAACTAAAATTGTGGACTGGGGGCAAGTGCGAGAAGCGTTCGTAGACTCTCCCCCGTGGGGCGTGAGGGCTCTGCCTCCACGGGCAGGGTCCCCTTGCACAGCCATGCGCTGCCGACAAAAGCTTGCTGCAAAGTTCTGCTTGTCCGTAAACACCAGCTACTGCTGCGCATGATGGTGTCTGCGTCTAAGGAAGCTAACTCCCAGAGGGCCGGTATATAATGCTTCTTCAGGTACGCCGTACTATTTCTCTTCTCAAAAACGCTGTTAGCTTTGATTTAGACTCCTAGGTTGGCATTTTAGTTATCCGGGACCCATACTCTTGCTAAGCCCCTACTACAAAATAAGAAAAAGTAGAGAACTCGGGTTAGAACTGAGCAAACACTAGAACAAATTTTCCTACATAAGACTTTGGAGAAATGTTCAGGACTCATTTGCGTTTTTCTGAGCTTTTGCCAAATACTAATGCTGTCTTCAGATCATTTCAAGTGAAAATATACATCAACATTTTATTTGCATTTTTTGATCGCAAGCACATCCTCGGTGCGTTCCATCCTGCTTGCTGCCGAACAATTACATGTGACTGGGACAAGGAGCCAAGCCAGAGCGAAAGGCAGAGTTTCGGTATTTGCAACACGCAGTCATTAACTGCTTGTGGAGGGAAAAAACACATCTGTGAGCAAAGGGTGCTCTTCATTGGGAGCACCTGTGCACAAAAGGTCATAAAATGCAAAGGATGAGCTAATTCTTGTAATATATTTAGCTCAGCTCTTTTAAGGTGTAAACATGAAGAGCCACAGATGGGATGCTCTCAGCAGACACCTCCTGGTCCAGACCAGAGGAGTTATTAAGGACCACATCGTTTGGAACGCTTCCCTCCGCTGGCCTGCCAGGATCGCCCTCGTCTCTCCTACCGTGCACGGGCCAGCGCTGGGCCAGCATTCCTCAGGAAATGGTGGATTTCCAGCTGCTTATGTTTTGCAATACGAACCTATGCTTCACTGTGCTGGAGTTTTCATTATCAAGAAAAACATAACTCCTGCACACAGGCATCGCACGTAATCTACTACAGAGTAAGTAGTAAACAGAGAAGTAAATGCTTGGGATTTTTTTAAGAGGTAGGGGTGGGGATTTCATTTGCCTACTTCTCTTTTTTCAGCATTAAGGACAACATTCTGGCCTCATTAAGATCAGAGAAAACTTTTTAAAGGCTTCCAAGAACCCAGAAGTTCACATTATTCCTTCTTTTGTTGTTAAAATAAAATGTCTGTAAGGTTAAGGAAACAACTTTGTCTCTGAGGAACAATAAACCACATTTTTAAAGGTTCTTCCCTTTTTCTTTGTCTTATTAGATGAAGAGCAGCTAATAACTAAATGTCAAGCTTTGTATGAAACCATCTTAATGCTGAATGAATGATTTTTCAAATGCTTTAAAAAACCCCCGAAGATAAAAATTAGAAACCCTTGAAAAGATTAGTTTGTCATTACATGCTAGAAGACTGTCTTGAATCCTAAGATTTCCAGAACTGAAGGGTTTGGGATAGCTTTATTTGACAAGCCAAGCTTTCAGAATTCGTAAATTCTGTAAACCTCATCTTTCTTTTTCCTTTATTGGTCTCCTGGAAATTCAGTAACAAAGTATATGTTACTGAAAAGTAATGAGGTAAATGGAAAAAAGGTTAAATAGTAATAAAGCCAGAAAAACAAATCTTAAAAGTTACGATGTTTTGCTCCCTTGTCAGCTCAGTGTTCTCCTTTTATTTTTAGTTCTATAATTCTCATTAAATATCAGCCATTTGTTACAATTTTTAAGCACTTAGTTAAGTTGCATTTTTTTTCATTGCCTGAGGCTTTGCCACCTTAATTGTGAAATGGTAATGTAGCATTGCAAAAGATTTTCAAGCTTTCTGATGCTGTAACTGTTCTCTATTTTTGCATTTCTCTACGACAAAATTAACGAATTAAAATTAATAAATTAATATAAATTAATGAGTTGAGGCTTGGAGCTCGGGAACGGCAGCTGGATGGAAAGAGCAGGAGCCGTAGCGGAGGCTGGTGCGATGGTTTTCCAGCGCAGAGGACTTTCCTCGCCCAAGGAGAGCCCCGCGGGGGAACCCACTGCTGCTCTCCACAAAGGCTCTGGCTTCAGCTCCACTCCAAGAGCTGGATGAATGAGCTCCAACCTTCAGTGTCTGTGACAGACACGTTACCAAAGGTTTCTTCTCTTTCTTTTTTTGTACTTAATATGCAAACATTAGTAAATAATACAAAAATGTCACATCTCAGATGTTTCTATGCCAACTCAAACTTCACTTTTCATATATAGCTACATTGGATAAATGTATACGCTTGTGTTGCCAGAAGGAGATCAAACATTTTTCCTTGCTACCTTCATAATTCTACTTTCAATATCAATGTTGTACTCCAAATAGATCAGTTGAAGATATTAATCAGTGAAGGTAAGAAAAAACATCACGTGTAAGGAAAATGAATTATAAACACAAGCTTAAGGAAAACAGCTAACCAAACATTGCTCCTGGTCAGGAAATTATCGTATTCATAAATACCAATTTAAATGTCATTCTTCCCAATGAGTCTGAGCTCTGGAAGGGCGAATCAAGGGCGTTTCTGATACGTCCCAGGCACTTGATGAGCGACAGGTCAATGGCCTATGCCTGACAGCAGGGGCACACCGTGGCCACTGCCGGCATGGATTTGAAGGATGCTCACCAGAATTATCTGGAACAACTAACCCTGCACAACTGAACCTGCAATGAAACTACAATTCCCTTTCAGGACTAACCAAGTTTGGCCTTACCATGCGGAGAGAAATTATGGCAAGATATAAATGCAGATAGGATGATTTACAGAGTAATCAGTATTTTTTTTTTCTAGCTTATTTTCTGTGACTTTTGACAGTGGGCTCTAATAAAAATGTGTGGGCAGTCAGATTGAAAGAATATGAAACTACTCGGGAGGTTTGGAGTCAGTTAACCTTATCAATTTGAGAAACATCTCACCGAGTGTTGGAAAGGAGCTACTCGCTGATGTTTACAAGAAATTGCCTCCATCACTCTAAACACAATTAATTCAAAAGTAATACTGTTCAGCTGCCAGGCTTGCAACAGTTGGCGTTTTCCAGATGGACGGTTTTTGAGAAACGTATTTGTATTAAAGACACTAATGTGGCCTCTTGTTCTTACTTGCGATTTTTCTGATCTTATCACAAAGTTCAAGAGAAGCCGCTCAAAGAGATAAAAACGTTGCATGCTGATGAAGCAGTTTCAGTAAGGGAATTTGTCTCCCAAAGAGGGAGACAAACGCCCAAAATGGAAGGCTGAAAGTCTGCAGAAATCGATGCTAAAACTATGCCAAAACTGTGGTAAGTTGCATCTGCATCCCACACGTGCAAATAAAACCACACTAGACTAGAAGAGAAGAAAAAGACTGATGGTCCTGACCCTAAACATCAAGCACTAAAAATTCCGAGATGTAGCCAACATGGGCAGACAAGCACATACACCGAGGGACTATCATGAGTCGATACCTCTCAGTCAGATGCTGATAACTGTGCCAAGCATTAAAAGCCTGTTAATGCAGCTCTTAATAAGCCTCAGGAGATCTGCAGAAAATAATGCTTGAGATCTTTTAAAGTAATATAGTCTTAATCATCAATCATGGCACATTTCTGTTTTGTTTGTTTGTTTAGAATCATAGAATCATAGAATTGTTCTGGTTGGAAGAGACCTCCAAGATCATCGGGTCCAACCATTAACCTATCACTACCAAGTCCCCCACTAAATCATATCCCTTAGGGCCTCGTCTAAACGTCTTTTGAATCCCTCCAGGGATGGTGACTCCACCACCTCCCTGGGCAGCCTGTTCCAGTGCCCGACAACCCTTTCGGTGAAGAAATTTTTATGAATGTCCAATCTAACAGTTTGTTTCCTGTCTTGGATGACAATATGAAGGATTATCTTTTGGTGAGAGAATGAAACCAAGACAGAAATGTTAACATTACATTTTCATCCTGTGAAAGAACTATTTGAAAAAAATAAGGCAATTTTGTGATTAGGACTGGGGTTCAAAATTCGAGTCAAGCCCCAGCCTCAGACAGGCATTTCTTCTTCTGACCTTGACCAGGTCACAGGCCAGTCCCTCTGCCATCCACATAAAACACCTCTTAACCCACGCACACGTGTTAAAAACCACGAGTGTCAGTGGTCATGACACACAGACCGACGGAAGGCACGCACGTGCCCAGCGAGGCAGAAAGCAAGGCTCTGAGACGCTTCCATGCACGGACAGACACACTGAATAACTGAAAAACAAAGCAGAGCAATGAAACCGAGCCAGCGAGGTTTCCATGCTCAGGTACCCACAGGCTAGTCTCTTCTTAGATCAGCGTCAAAACCCACAGCTCCACCCAGCCACCAGCTTCTCTCCACGGGGCTTCAGACACCGTGCATTCAAACACTGAGCTTACGAAGGGGAAACGAAGCAGCAGCACCTCCGCATATGTGCATTTGTTTAAGACTATTTTGAAATTTCTGTATTCACCCAGGGTCATGATCGTTACTTTCAGCTGCAGCTACTGCATACGCAAAGCTGTAATTCTAATTTATTCCAGGAGGCTCTGACAGAGTGGCAAAACCAGACATAATTGGCTTGCTTGAGAAGCAAAAGCAGTGATGATACATGTAATAGATGTGCTGCAAAACAATGACAACACAGTATGGTGTTATATTAATACAAATAATCCCTTTTTAATATGACTCAGTTTGCTGCACTCATTATTCTAGAGATTCCACGGTCAGCAATGCAGTGAAACGCAGACAGACATGTAAACAGATGCAGCGATGATGTATGTTTGCTGTCATAATTAACACAGGCAACTGACCTAGTCAAATAGCACTTAATGTTACATAAATTTGCTGAGTGGTTTCTGAGTGTACTCTGCTCGACGCCGGTTTGACCCTAGCAGTATCTTAATTCTAATAAGTGCAGATGCACCTCAAGAGTCTACTTGAAAAACTACTTTTATAAATAGGCCCAACTCTGCAATCAAGTTTCTGCTCATAAGTGGAAACTATACCATGTATTTTAAATTAGCAATTAACTAAGCTATCATCCATAAAACAGCTGCTAGAAGAATGCATGGAGACTGACATGGCGTTGAGGTCCAGTAGACTGTTAGCCAATAGAAAGGATAAAAGAAATGAGTTTTACAATATATTAGTTAATTCAATGTGTAATCATCTTCAAAGAAACATAAAAATTCATAAAAAATTATGTACAAAAGGCCACCTTATTCACTAGGAGGTGCTCTCCTTCACCAGAGAGCAGAAATTCTTTTATGAAGTGACAGTAAGATTCTTTCCCTTCTAAGTAAACCTGAAAAAAGTAAGAAATAACAGAACTCTGCAAAGATGAGTTAATGTGACAGAAAATTCTTTCAAATACATTGCCAAAGTTTATTCCCACCTACCCACAGCCGGAAATATCTGTAACTGGTGAAAGTCAGAAACTATTACCAAAACCTAGAGACCAATGAAATAACAGTGACATGCTACAGAATGCTACAAGTAGTAAGAAGCTTCAGGAAGCAGTCCGTATCTTCCCACACCCACGCTGCCCCCCGACCCAGGTTGGATTTATCTAACCCGGAATCACACCTAGGCAGGGACCTAATTGTGAAGACGGCTGTGACTGTCCCACAGCCCGTGCCTGTGAGCCTCCTCCAGAAACGGCACGGGACAACAGGCTGCCCACCAGCCCACGGGGCCGACGACGCACACCAATTCAAACCAGCGCAACATCTGTCTTTGTTTCACGGCTTCTCTTCAACTGCATCCGCGTGCTATGGCTCTGTGTGAATAAACACGCAGGACACCACCAACGGGACACGCATCGCGCGTGAGGGGACAGCAGGAAGCCCCGCAGTCTCCCACATCCATCACAATCCATGAGCTAAGGGCCATCACACAGAAACACTGGCTAGTCCTCACAACC
The DNA here is from genome assembly GCA_009819775.1 of Phoenicopterus ruber ruber. Classification (NCBI taxonomy): domain Eukaryota; kingdom Metazoa; phylum Chordata; class Aves; order Phoenicopteriformes; family Phoenicopteridae; genus Phoenicopterus; species Phoenicopterus ruber. The sequence goes on from CM020221.1 coordinate 9,422,977, forward strand.
AACACCAGACTCAAACCCGCAAGGTAAGAGGCTGTGATAGCATCCTCACTTGTTACTCAGTAAGAAAGGGGACATTCAGCCCCATGCTGAGGTATTCAAGCTTTAAAATCCTTACCAGACCTTGGTTCACAAGCATTAGAAGCTGGTAACTCAACTACAAAGAAAATGAACGACTGGTTCACGTGACACAGATGTGTCCACGGTTTTCATGGTGTTAAAAATAAACAGGATAGTAAGAGAATGCAGAGAAACATTTTTCAACACAAGCAGCAAAATGCAGTACTGAGTGAGTGCTGGTTGATGGGCCATGGCCCAGGCTCTGCAAAGGAACTCTTTCAGGAGAAAGGAGAACTCGCACATGGAGAAACCTTTCGCTGTGCACACACTGCCTATATTGCAGTTACAAGCATTTCCAACAACACAATAGGTTCAAGGGGAGTTCCAAGGAGAGGGTAAAGATGGTGGAATGAAAACTAGCAAGGACTCATCTCTGCAGGCATCTCAACAACAAACCAATTATCCGTATGTTCATTATGAAATTCTCACCATGCTCCTGAGGCCAACCTCACGTCATTGGCCATCTCCAGACAGAAAGGGAAAGGAAGACGCCGGGAGAAAAAAAAGGATCAAGATAGTGAGGCTAATAATGTAATTAATATTTCACTCCTTTTAGCAAACATATACTTATTACTTCTTATACTTCTGGTTTGAAATAGCAAATTCTAGCCACTGCAAACAAGAGGACGGCCCTGAAGAGGGTGGTGGATTTTAGAATTCAACCGCACCTAAAATGACCCTGTGAGGTGACAGATTATTCTTTTATGAAGTAAAGATTAATTCACGAGGGTTCTTTTCCAAAAATCACTGAAAATTAATGGATTCTTTACATTGCTTTACACAGCTTTTAAATCCTAAATTATTGATCTAGTCCATACGGGATGTCATTTTTCACTCTACTGAGCCAAAGCAAAGCAACGCCACCCTTTAACAGTCTGACTTACTCAACTGGAGCATGAGGCATAACAGATTGCTCTACCATAATCCTTCTTCCCCATTCCACCTTGTCAATCCAATCTCAAAAGTTTCCCGTTTTTTCCTATTATGCCAGGAGCACAAGGACACTTGGCACAGGAGACACAAGGAGTTGCTTCTACCACCTGTTCGATGCCCGAGCGACAGTTGCCTTGCAAAGCCTCTCTGCTCCAGCTATGCGTAAAAGCCTTAGAAACCTCTCACTCCTGACTAATGGCCCACAGATATTTTAACTAAAAACTGAATTTTGGAAAGGTTTCTGCACCCCCATTCAGGGCTGTATTTTGGAAACTGCCCAAGCTCCTATTTGACATGAGAAAAGACGTGGCCAGCCAAATCATTAAAATAGCTCAGCATAGTAAAAATCTGGGCCACTAGTTTCCCAAAAGAAAAACTCTTGGATACTGAATACTTCTGAAGAAATATTAGTACTTGGCCTGTGGAGTAAGTCTGAGTAGGTCTTTTCTATATATGTGCACATACATATGGTTTCTAACTTACAGAAAATCATAACCAAACCATCAAGTTAAAAAAAAAAATATCTTCCACAATATTAGTACCTTTGATTCTTTTAATATTTTGCTAATATTGAGCACAGGTTATTCAGGTATTATAAATGATTTAAATTCAATGGATAAATAGTATTTGTAAATTGCTTGTTAATTATTGCATGGTCAAGTTCATCTTCAGCAAATCACTTCACTGCACATGTAACTTCCAGCTTATGCTTTATACACGTTGGCCTTCAAAGCAACTCAAGTTTGATCCTACACCACTAAAACGAATGGAAGTGTTTTGTTGATCTGGGTGAGATCAGGATCAAACTCTTATTTAATTTACGTACATATTTAAATGCTTAGTTGGATTAAGGCCTAAGGCACTTTATAAACCACAAAATGTAAAAAAAAAAAAAAAATTGAGGAAAACAGTCACATTTTATGTTTTTTATTTTAAACTTTTACTGATGTCATTATTACTGAACATTCAACACCCCCTCAAAAAGTCAACTTTAAAATACCCACTGTAGGCTGAGATAAAATATACAAACATTAGCTCCGTAAACATTGTGTGAAGAATCTAAAAGAATCGACACGTTAAGGCCCCAATTCAGTAAAATACACAAGCTCATGCCAAGCACATGAGTAGTCACAGTTGTTCCCCTGGGACAGGTGATGTAACGCACTTAAGCAAGTACCTAAATTCATTACCAAACTGGAACTTTAAACAGGTTGCTTCCTTCTAACTTCCCTGCAGGGCAACATGCATTTTTTAACCTTATTTCTGTTCAGTTCCCCCCCCACACCCCCAAGGTTCATGCAGAGTAAGTTCAGACCATACCCCCTAAGAATCCCATTAGCAGGGTTCTTCTTCTATGACTGAGGAAAAATTAAACCCAACACAACCCCCTCCCTTGCAGCTAGGGAAATACGCTGGGACCAAACCGGAACGCTCAACGCTGCTTTGGGTAGCAGAAACCTGGGCCCAGTGTCATTAATCACAGGGATGACAGGTCACTTTTAAATCCGTTACAGCCTGACCTAAATCTATGGTGACCAGTAGCAGGAGTTGAGTGATTTCATGGGATTCTCCACGACCACCCTGTCTGTGACCAGATACTACAGAGCATCTGCTCCACTGGTAGGGACCTTTAAGGAGAAAATCTTGTTTCTTCACTCATGTAAAAAGCCAACACTGAGTGAGTTAAGATGCCTTCCAGCTATTATCAGTCTCCTGCACAAGGCAATTGGTATGTTATAGCCGCCTCCTCTTTTTTTTTTTTTTTTTCTTTGATTCTTCCAGCTTAACTCCATCATCAACAACATTAAACTTCGCATTCTGGGACGACTGATTCCTAACGCTGCTTTGCTGATTTAAAATGCTAGTAAATGAATTTCTCAGCTTATTGTATTCAAAGCTAGTTTGAAACTGAATTCTAGATGGCATTAAAATGCATTATTTTGCCAGTGTTTGCATTATTTATTTCCCCCAAAAAAACTTTATTTATTCTTAGAAAGTAGAATACAATACAGTGGTACAAACAAATGATCATTTATATGCAACTGAGCAAAAAATGTACAAAGATTTCAGACATGTCATAAAAATACAGAAAAATATTAAAATAAAACAAGATAAAATATAGGGACATGCAATGAAGGGAAAATAAATACCAGTTGATGATCTCATGTTTCCTTTCACTCTCAAAAGGAATCATCCCAGGGGAATCAAATTGTCAGATAAAAAAAGGTAACACCACAGAGGAGACAAGGTAAATGAAGCGACAAAGACAAGGAAGTGATGAAAAATAATGGTGAAAGCATAAGACTCTTTAATAACCAAACCCAACGCTGCTGACACCATGCTGAAGGGACGGAAGCCTCCACTGCCAGCAACAATATCTGGTGGAGAACTGAAGTGAGATGAATACGGTGCAAACCACAATCCTTAGCAGTGAGAAATTTGATCCATGGACTCGTATCTTTCCTTTAAGGTACACTGGGTTGCATAGTCTTCTAATGCCAGAGGAGAGTCCTAGGGGGCAACGGCTAAAGCTGGAAATACGGATTTTGAGGTAGGCTGGAATTGGCATATCATCGAACATGGAAACAGGGGAACTTAAGGCAGATCATACAGGCTGCCCTGGCCAGAGATACAGGCTTGCTTTCTTTCATCCTGCACACTGCCAAGATATTTTGTGACAATTTTTACAGTAATTTTGCTACCTTCCATTATCCTACAGAGCCTAGAAGTATTGCCGAGTCTAGACTTTTTGAGATTCAACAACATTTAAACATCGTTAGGCTGGGAGTAGCAGGAAACAGGAATGGTAAGATGCTGTTACTAGTACACAATCTCTGTTCCACATCTGGACAGTACCTGAATTTCTGCCCCCTTTTAATCATTTAAAAATAAAAAGTGAGAACAGAAAAGTGAAAGTCTGTTGATAAAATGATTTTGCAGAAGCAGGAGAAAGTTAAGAAATCACAAACTAAGCTGTGAGGACTGGATTGTTAACGAATTATAATTTGACACCAAGTTAGGGGCAATGACTAGTAGCAACTCAGGAGGTGGGAAATTATGCTAGTCCTTAACCAGTAAAAACCCAAAATCTTCATGCCCTACAAAATCGCAACACCACTGGGTACGGTTTCTGAACGCCTCACATGCTAGGCATAGCACAGTTGGTTTGGGAAAATACACTTCTGATTTACAATATATATTATCTGAGCTAAGAAAGAATCCAACCAAGAATTTCTTGAGATCATTCTAATATTGTCTTTCAAGATCTATATTAACAGTAAGTGAATCAATATCACCTTTTATGGAAGATGCAACAAGCATCAGTTCCCAGCAAAAAAAAAATCATCCTGTATAAGTGACTAATTTTCTTTGATGTGGGGTTGCCTGTTAATTTGTTTTTAGTGAATGCACCTTGTGCACAGTGAAAAATATGGGAATTCAACTTTCTTTCCATGAATAATACGGTATTTTATATATTTTATCTTTGCTTCTAAGTTTTCATTGTTTTGGAGTATAGCATGTGGATGAACTAGGAGTGCTTTCTTAATAGTTCTGAAGAGATCTCGGAAGCAATAACCTTCAAGGGGCAGAGTCCATCAGTGTAAGACACAGCTGATAAAGCACGGAGGCTGCTGGGGAGTCCACTGCAGTAAGCAGCTGCACTTGATCATAATGACATGGAAGATTCGGAAGCTGTCTTTCAGCGTGCCAAACGGAATGAAAGATACCAACAACCTGATGATGTGGCGAAGCCCTTGGCAGTTAAATGATCCAAATTATATTATAGCTTACTGGTATCATGAAATAAATACATAGGACTCGTACCAAAAGACATAGAAATGCAGAGATAATTATTGAAAACTCGACATTTCTATGGTACCAGGTTTCAGTAACTTTATCCGATTGCTCAGTTATTCAAAAGGGACATAGAGTGAGTGAACAGAGATTCCAGAATAAATATTAATTTTCATTTTTTATTTTACAACTCTCAAAATTTCTGAAGCTTATCGAAGCCAAAAGATTAGGTATCAGTATTGCTGGCTGAGTAGCAGCTGTGTAAATGCAAGATTTTAACACATAGAGATAGATGTATGAGCTAGCTACATTTCACTGTGGGTATAGGATGGCTGGGTATCAACAATAATTAGGAGAGAATGATTATAAATTCTAGAAACTCTGATTTGAAAAAGATGACCAAATGCAAACTTTCCTGAATTACAAAACAATAAGGGCATTTAAACGTTACTGGATACTTGAGGGAGTTGGGCCTGTTCAGCCTGGAGAAGAGAAGGCTCCGGGGAGACCTTATTGCAGCCTTTCAGTACTTGAAGGGGGCCTATAGGAAAAATGGGGAGAACCTCTTTAGCAGGGCCTGTTGTGACAGGACAAGGGGTAATGGTTTTAAACTAAAGGAGGGGAGATATAGGTTGGAAATCAGAAAGGAGTTTTTCACAATGCGGGGGTAAAGCACTGGAACAGGTTGCCCAGAGAGGTAGTAGAAGCCCCATCCCTGGAAGCATTCAAGGTCAAGCTGGACGGGGCTCTGAGCAACCTGATCTAGTGAGGTTGTCCCTGCTCATGGCAGGGGGGTTGGACTAGATGGCCTTTAAAGGTCCCTTCCAACCCAAACTATTCTATGATTCTATGATTCTATGATTCTATGATATCTTTCCAGCTTTAAGAGATTACAAACTTGAGCCCTAATAGAAGAATGTGGCACAGTGTTGCAGCTATACTTTTTTTCCTGATGTTGGAGCTAATCTTTCTTTTGTTAATCCGATTTGATAAGGATTAAATGAAGAATTCAAAGGGATAACACTAAGATTTTCACAGCAGAACTCATTAGAAACATTTTTACAAATCTGCTTCGAATAGAATGAAAATATCTTGTAGCAACATCCTGAAAAAGAAAATCAACCCAGCCTTCATTCTTCTAGCAAGAAATTTCACTATTCCTTGCATGACAGAATTGTGAACCAATGGCAACTGTGTTTTGTGGAAAGTAAAGGAAGTCCATCCTTCCTGGAGGTTTACCTTAATGAACTGACTTAATAAGTAGAAACAATACTATTTTTTTCATTGGGTGGGGCAAATTTTCTTCATATGCGAACAATGTAAAAAAATTTCCAACTGGAAGTAGTCTCCATCTGACATAGCTCTTATAAAGTCTCTACAAATGTAGATCACATTCACGTCAAAGTCCAAGTTATGCTGTCAGGTTTGAAAAGACAGGCTTCCTGTTCCTCCCAGTCACATAGTTAACGCTACATTTTTCACACTCTTTATAATTAAGAGTTGTGACTTATACCGCAGAAACATCTGAGTCCTTGAACACCTCAATGTATTGGCTCAGGCTAACCCCACAAAAGCCAAAGGAATACAAAAGGAAAGGACGATGAACTGGCAAATATCAACACCTTAAGGTCAGTTGAACACATTTCTCCAATGCTAATGAAGGCTGTGCTCGTTCTTCCAGCCAGATGCTTTACAGACCCTCGACATACAAAATATAGTCTCTAAAAAAATCCTTTCTCTCTCTCTCCAGCAAGCTGCATGGCCACCCAACCCTGTCATAAATGTGCCAGAGCAGTCGTGCATCCACCCTCTCAACATCTGTTTTTTGAGTTGGCAACTGTTGACGATACAGCCTACCAAGCGGGTCAGGCCGAAGAAGAATGTTACACAAGGACTCTGCGAGTTATGACAATTCCTCATTCAATCCTGAATCCACTGTAATTTTCTACAATGGATTTATAAAGCCCTTAACAGGGTAATGGCCACAGAAGCCAAACACTGCCTCCTTGCCCTTCGCCTCACGAGGTGACTTCTGCACGAGGTGACACCAAAGTCTAATCCTAGGCCGCAAGAAAACCAGCCCCTTCCGTGACCCTCCACAAGCTCTGCACTGCACAGAAGAACATGGTTGGGAGACAATCCAGTTCCCACAATTTTTAGGTGGTATCACAACACTCATGTTTTGCCAGCGCCTTCCCAAAAGCAGAAGAAAATCAGCAGCGTGACTTAAGTTTGCAGCTGCTACTGAACTAATGACTTGGCTGAAGTATCACATGCAGCTAAGCGGCAGGTTTTAATGTTCTGTATACGCTGTGCATGCCGTAGCTATGTTATTATGGCTACTGCTGCAGAAATGCTGGATAATACAGTCACAGAAATGAGATATCCCGAAAACACTCCTCCTGGAAATCAAATCCTCTTTTGGTGTCGGTCCACTAAGCAATGCTCAGCCGCCGTTCTTGACTGAGCGGGGTCCCCAGGACTCAACACTCCCCTCACCCCCAGATCCTGTCCTTTCCAAAGTTTTGAAACTTGGTTCTCCTAAATACGTTGAAAAATCTTCAACCAATCTACACCATCTCCTCCGAAACTTGGTTTCCTATCTTAACTACAGCAGCCACCCGCAATCCCGCTGCAATCTCTCCTCACTGGCAGTGCATAAATAAAATATCTCTGCCCACTGATCTACCCAGAGATATTTGCTACGGTCGTTTGCCAATTTATCTGAGTGGATGTTGTGGCCACTGTGACCGGAGCCCCCGCTCCAGCCCGCGCGGCGCCATCTCGTGGGGCGGGCAGCCATTAGCCGCGGGCGAGCCGGTCACGTACCCGCTGCTGCTGCACGGGGGTCCCGGCCGCCCGGGCCAATCAGAGCGCGGCGCGCGGCCCCTGAGCCCGCCCGCTGCGGGGCCCGGGGAGCGCGGCCGGAGCCGCCGGGGTGTGGAGCGGCGGCCCGGGGCTGGTGCCGCCGGGGGCTGGGCCGGCTGTGGGTGTGCGCTCGGAGCTCACGCTACGGTCGATGCGTTACACGACCCGATCTGCAGGGGGTCGGGGTGGAAATAAAAGTTTAGGTGGTAACACAACGTGGCCGTGTCACGGTCCGACCGAGGGTCCCTGCAGACACTGCCCGTCCCTGGTGCTGGGCAGCAGTCAGCCCCCCTCTGCTGCTCTGATCCGATCCAGAGGTGGTTCCAGGCACCTGCCTTTCGCTGCACCCACCTGTCCTTCTTGGGGACCCCTCGTTACGTTCCATCCCGCCTGCCCCACGTGCCCTCCTTGTGCTTCCCTCCCGGCTGGGCCTGCGAGCCCTCATCCCTGCGCCCCTCCTCCGGAACGCGCACTTCCTCGTCCAACCGTAACACCTGCTTGTTTCAGGGCTCCCGCTGACACTGTTCCCGCTCTCTCAGCAGTACCCACATCACTGACCTCCTCTGAACCCATTTGTGTGTGCTCTGCCTGAGCTTAATTTGCCCCCCTTAACCCAGACGGCTGCGCGCTAAGGGCAGACCCAGCCCCACACACCGGTGATCTTCCCAAGTACAGCTTCGCCGTATGGGTAACTTTAGTATACTTTAGAAAATGGAAGCTTAAAAGTGTTCTATTGTTTGCCACAGAAACTGCAAAAGAGGCTGTACAGAAAAACTCTCATCGAGAACGCACTGAGGGAAAGAGGAGGAGGAGGAGGGGGATGGGAAGGCAAGAAAGACAGGATGGGGTAGCCAGGGATCTGTAACAATCCTTCTACAGATATAAAAAGAGAAATGAAGGGGATGGGCAAAAAGAAAATTTAAAGTCAGGAAGACAGATCCTTTTTCAGAGATGGAAACTGAGTATGTAAAACTCCTTGCAATAAGAGAGTGAACTATTTCACCTTACCTATATGAAACTCTGCCTTTGGGGCATATTCTCATCTCACTCTACAAAGATGCAGAAAGGCGAGTCCCTGAGCATAGAGAGGGGAACGCACGGCAGGGTATGGCAAAGCGAATGCTTGTGCACACGCAGCACGAGGGCACCAGACAGCGTCCCGGCCCCTTGCCCTGCAGGCTTTCACAGCGGGCAGCGACCAGGCTACTGCTAGGGTTTCGGCTTTAGCAACGCTCACGTAGGGTGAGGCCTTTGGGGTTATGGCAGGAGTGACTTCCACAAGGCAGCAGGGCAAAATGCTACAGTATTTAACCAAAGAACAATTAAATACGCACTTCTATTCACATGAAAGATTCTTTCTAAGCAAGAGTACCTACTCGTGCTCTCCCTGTGTGCTGCTTTGGAGTGCTGCATTGTGCAAAGCAGAGACATGCTTCCTTTTACCAAAATTTCCCTTTCGCTGTTGTACATTGTGGAGCCACAGGCAAGTGACTTTGCAGCTTTGTCCCACAAACATGGTACAGATGTTTATCACTGAGCGCTTGATGGATGAATTCAAATGGGAGAAGCAGGAACTCAGAAGAATGGGATCTTACTAATAAATATTTCACAACATTAAAGGCTGCAACATATATCTTCAGATCCCATTTGCCAGAATTGCTTACAGGTGACAGGTACGTCAATTAGTGTAGAACTCCTGGCAACCTGAGAAACATAGATTGGAATTGATGGGCTATGTACTATTTTCCAGCTGTAGTGCGGCTCTCTGCTATTATTTTCTTGTAACAAACATCTGTTCCAAGATGAAAGCACCTACAAATGCCTCAGTGTCTCTAAAATTACAAGAGGTTAGTTTGTTAAACGTTTAATCTACGCAAACAAATACAGGCTTCATGCAAGACAGATCTGAGCATGGACTGATTATTCTATCATAGCATTGCTAAGTATTATTACTCACTGCTGTGCACAAAAACTTCAAAACCGAGAAATTCTCAGATATATTTTCCTAAGTAAAATATATCATACGAAGGTCGGTTTACTCAGAGGCTTGTACTTTTAGAAATAAAACTGATTTCAAAAGAAAGGAAGCATTTAAACAGTGTCATGGCAATATGGCTTGTTCAGTTAATAACTAGCTGGTTTATTTTTAATTGCTTGTGTACCTCTTCAAACTCAGCCTACGTCTGCCGTAAAGGAAAACAACTACCAGGTGCTGGCAGCTGCACAGCCTGCGCAGGATGGACATGGTTCTCACAGCCGATGGATGGGGTGTCAGGTCAGAGAAAACATTAGCACAGACGGCACAGCTGGGTGCCCGTGACTGGCCTCCCCGTCACTCACAGCAGGGGCCGAGGGCATGGTTCTGAGCTCTCTTACCCCTAAAGGTGGTCTCTCCAGGTCAGGGTTGAGGCACATTGGTGGGGCATGTGGGGAAGTTTGCACTGCTGCTGCCCATGCTGTATCTGCTCTATAAATAAATAGAGGACTTTAGTCTCCAGGGCTGTCAGTTTGGCACCTTCCGTGTGCACAAAAGACACGTTTTGGTTTTTTTATTTTAGAAAGAACCACCCAAAAAGTTATATGCAAAGCTTAGTATGGCAAATCAAAATAAACCAAATTTATTGTATGAGAGCACCTAAAATCCCACAACTTCCACTCGCTCTCTCTTTCTTTTGTGTTTTCTACTTTTAATTGTGATAAGAATAAAAGTTATGGACCTCTTTCGGTGTTTCTTGATGACAACGGTTGCTGTTCCACCACAACTCCAATGCTGCCACCAAGCATGCAAGAAGAAGGCCTATTGCTAAAATGCAGAAAACGCCTGCAAAACTGTGAAGCTTGAGTGCCTTCCCATCTGTCTGTGCATTGGTATGGCTGTTCAGGTCACAACGTCCCATCCGTGGCCACCATTTCTGTTTAAGAACATCCAGATCTCCACTTTCTTGCAACTCTAAGATCCTGCAGAAATTTCAAAAGACAAGTATTATTTTCAATGATACTTTTTCACAGTTTTTTGGTCTTTTCCATATGTTGCATAACTCTTAACTCTATCGTCCCAGAATTCAAAACTCCATCCCACCACCACCACCGTGTAGCATTCTTCATCTGAAAGTCCATTATACCAGGATTTCTTTCTACTCACAGCAGCAGGTAAACTCCACTGGATAACTTTAGAAAAAGAAGAGACTGTCAAAAATTGCACTGCAATGCAAGAAGCATTTCCAAGGGAAATCACCATATTCCAGTTAGTCATGGCTGGTCTGGCTACATTCAGCTGCAACAGCTGGTCCCACTAGCAAAACACTCAACCCACTCCACTTCTGCTCTCCCACAATCATTTCAAAATCATGTGAGACTAAACATGCTACTATTTGTGCACCACTTAATCTGTTTAAGCAGCACCCAACTCATTTACTTCAGCAAACGCAGTTTATTCAAAGGATTTTACTTCAATGCTGTTACTTCATGCCTGAATTACTGTGTTAACAGTTGCTAATTAATCATTGTTTTGCCTCTTGTGAAGTGTCCCTTCTTCTCCATGAATGATTCATTTGCATTTGGTTTGATAACTGTTTTAGCTGTTTACTAACAATCTTTTCTCTTGAGGCAGCTTTGTCTCTGGTTATGCAGCTGGAGTTTTACCCCTTTTTATAGAGAAGGAGCAAGACGAGGACTCTTGCTTCAGCTCCCTGCCTGGAGCAGAGCACCCGCTCACCTTCTGCTAAGGCCACACATGCCTGCACAACTGCATGTCTTCATCAATGTACACATTCACATGAAAAATATATTCCTGGCTGACAGCTCAGAGATCACTAAATGGCATAGTCCTATAGTCTCATAGTCCTGGCAATCCCATGCAATACTCGCAGTTCTTGTTTTCCTGTACCACTGCGAGGCTTCGACCTGTCTCTCCATCCTGAAGGATAAACGAGGGCATTATTACTTGCTTACCATAGGGAGCAACACGTTGCTTTGCAGCCTGCAAAACGTAGCATGAATCAAAGATCTCTTCAGTCTCTCCCCTAGCTCATACAAAGCTCTGGGGACATCAGTCCCTTTTCTGCCAGAGGCAGTGCTGCCTGGAGGTGTGAGCCCCCCACCACCTCCAGTCCCCTCCTCCTGAAGCAGATGCACGTGGAGCAGAAGTGGCGGCTTTGTTGAAGCCTGAACTCAACCTCTCTGCTGTCATTTATTCACTGTCCTTTATTCAATAATTGCCCAAATTAATGTGAACCACAAATGGGACGCTTTGGTGGTTGTAGGGAGGAATCTATAAAACGAGCTTTGTTTCAGTTTACCTCTGGGAGAAAAGATCTCTGTAGGGCTTCCATGCTGGAGTGCTATCCCGTATCCTTTGCTGCTGATGCTGTTCCCAATGACCGTCACAGAGCATTCATCATCGTCAGCGCAGCATATTCCACCACCGTCACATCCCACAGGAAAGCATAGTTTCCTTTCTTGGCCTGTAAATACATCACAAACACAAAAAATCTAAACTAAACTACATTTCTAGGTAGGACAAAAACCAAGCAAACAAACCCACCCTGAGCTTGTCATTACTCTGTGGTGGTATTTCATTAGGTCACAGTTTACCCGTAGACCTCCGACATCTTAATACATTTCTAATGCTCTGCCCTCAGCAGTATCTCATCTACATCAAACCTCACTAAAATGTCTTCCATTTTTAATAGGAATACATAGGATAACATAGCCAACTGTAAGTGTAGGCAAGGCTTACATAACAGGCCATTAATTATAAATGCAAGCTATTGCCTTAGCTGATGAAATTTCATGTATGTTTTGTAGGAGACATGGATTAGCAGGAGTGTGACCAGTTCCATACATTCATGTAACTAGACAAGTACAATATGAGCACTAAGTGGCGCTTTCTAGTCACCACAGGCACCAAAATGGTAACTTTCCAGCTTTCCTCATATAAACGCGTAGATAAACAAAGCCCCTTTCGAGAGCTATGTTAGTCCTGTAACAAAAGGCAAACTCTGAGCTTAAAGAGTTCCCCTTTTTTTCACAGGTAAGAAGAGTCACCAGCATCTCCTATTATCTCAGTTTTGGGACAATACTGTTTTATTTTAGCATACACCCACGCAGATGTCCTTAAATGTCAGCCTTAATTGGGATTCAAACCAATGCCTGCACACAGTGCATACGATGAATGTAAATCACCTTACTTAACATAAAATGTAAGAAACATCTCTGGATAGGGATTCAGTAAGAAAAAAGTCATCATTTTGTTTGGTTAAAGTAATCATTGGTTTTCTAATATATTTAAGTAGTATGTTTTTAAGTCTCTAGTGAACATACAGAGCACAACAGAACAGATGGGTTGGAACATCTAATGCAAATAAATGAGTAGTCACGAATGTAGACTTCCAAGACTTTTTTTTTAAACTTCAGGTGATTTCAGATCTTTCTTTAGGTCAGAACAAAGCAAGGCAGGGAGCTGAAGTCCTGCATACATTCTTTATGGAACTGAATCACCAAGCTCCCCTAGCAAATGGCTGCAGCTCTGACACGGAATTAGCTCATCCTTCCGCATATTTTCCATTTTTGTGTAAGCTCAGTTTTGAATTTACCTGTAAGCCTATAAGACTCCCTTAGTTATTTTATTACATTGGATTCCTCAGTTGAGCAATTAAGCTAATTTTACTTCACCATGCTTTGATATAAACCGTGGCTTTCTGAAGTCCCTGACAGTTGTTTAAACATGACAAAATAAATCAAATGGGTGAGTTATCCTCTAGTGGGTAGAATCCAGGGAAACAAAGATTAAAAGTATGTTGTCTGGATTTTCTGTAAGCTTCTTGCCACAATCCACCTCTTTTCCCCCCTTCCTTTTTATCTGCATCAATGCAATCAAAGATCCCCAAATTCATTTGCTTCTGAGTTAAACCAGAGTAAAAAATGTTATATCCTTCCTCTTCAGTAAGATTCAAATGAGCCTGTACTGACCACTTGAAAAATATTTTTTGTTCAGGGTGTGCCACCACTGTGGCTTTGTCCCCGCTTTCTCCTTTGCCACCTCCCTGGTCAGTTCAGAGCGACAGTAATTAATGCATATAGCCTTAGATAACTATTGCTACGCTAGTACGAAACATCATTAAAATCTAAACTACAGTACGGGCCTTACAGGATTTATTCAAATAGGAGCCACAGGACACTATCGTTAAAATCATACATTGATTTAGCTGACACAACTTATTAAACTAGCATGTTCAAAAATCTCTCTCACTTAAATGTCACTGTATGAAACCAGACCAGAACAAGACTTCCACGTCTGCATTGTAATACTATCCCTGGCTGTCTACCTAAACTGGAAATGGTGGTGCAAAGGAGGAAAGAACAAACAAATCACTCTTTACTATATGTGACAGCCAGAAAAGGCTTCATAACCTATCAACACAAGGATGCGTAAAAAATTAAGGATGGCAAGGGAGTGATTCCTCAAGGCATCTAGCCTGTATTCAGCCAGCAACCTACATTCTTGGAAGCCTAAAATGTGCTTTTCAAAGGTATTTCTGAATGATCATGTTCCCATAACTAACTGGGCTGTTAGCGGCAAATCTCTGCATCTTGCCCTCTGCTCTTCCCGTGATGGGCTTTTACGATTCACGTTTTATGCTTCCACATCTGCAGTGGTGGTGATAGGCCTCCTACCTGGTTGGGGACAACAGGCAGTGGGCATCAGTCCCACTGCTGTTCCTGGCAGGGGAGGACCGTCAAAAGCCCTATTTTTGCTCATCTCAGGCAGGTTGTGTTCTATGGTAAATAGCACGCAGGCTTTTGCTACCTATGATAGAAAACTGTCCAAGTTCAGGTGTGTTAAAAATACGCACTCGTGGGACCAAAGACAACAGCATTTGTTACTGCATACAGCATTTATTCAAAATCTGTGTTATTAGAGAACAAAAACTTGCCTGATGGATGTACAGAAAGAGGAAAGCCAGAAAAGATTTGGCCTAAATCACTGTCCTAAAACATGTCTTGCATTTTTCTGGTTGTTTTGTTGTATGTTTGTTTGTTTGTATTAAATGGCTGTATCTTGTAGTTGTTTCAGAATGGCTCTGTAAATCATCTTTTCAAAGTTAAAATTTACAAAAGAAGAACACTGACAACATGTCATGCATTTCTCATCTTTTTCTTAGTAATACTTGAGGAACACAGTCTTCCTCAAATACTCGATTTCAATTATAAGGCAATGTCTAGAGAAAAATCACATTATTGATTCTACTTTTCAAGCCTCAGTTTTCTGTATGTTATTTTATATAGAAAAGCTTTGTACGCTGACCTGCAATGTTAGCAGATCTTTTGACAAGGTCTACTTCTTTGCATTTGCAATGTTGCTATCCCAAGTTATGTCCTACAACTGTAAGTGGTCAATAAACAAAGTCTACCAGGTCTCTTCGTATCAATTTTAGATTTTTAATGACATAAATCATTCTATCCAATGCCATCACATCCGTAGAGCATTATTTCTCTAACAGCCTGATCATTTAGCATAAACAGGAATCTGAATTTTAAACTCTTAGTTATGCATACTTCTCGACTCCCAGAAATACTGGATGTAAGGCTGTTTCCCCTCTCTGATTGCCAAAACCAGAGTCTCCAAAAACCCCTTTTCCTAAGGGAAGATTTGTCTCTTCCAAAACTTCTTCCACTTGTGCAATTTTCTTCTCTGAAGAAACATTCATTGCATGGAAAGCTTCTTTATGTGGTCTAAATTCAGCATCCTTCACATCCCTGTAAATCTGTTGTGACAGCTGAGCAGTATCATTTGTTCAATTTAAAGAAAAACTGACAAACTTTGAAGAATGTACGTACAAGACACAACCAAACACATACATATGTGTGTTTGAGATATGTTTACTTTTTATATACCTTTTATATACCTTTTATATACTTTTTATATACCTTTTATATACCTTTATATACCTTTATATACCAAACATCAAATTGACACTTATTTTCAACCAAAAATCAACCCAAAACTTTTTAAAAGTAGTTTAAACTTTTCATTTTTTGTCAGATGAAAGAATGCGTGCGTGCACATGTGCACACCCCTTGGCTTCCAGGCCAGAGGGCTGCTGGAGGTAGGAAGCCTAAGAATTGCAGGAACACCTGGCACTGACCCGTGGGATGTATGAGCAGGAGACACATCAAGGCTCCCTCGTTGCGTATGACACAGATGTACCTACCCGTGCGACCGAGTCCTGACCACAACACAGCAAAGATCCATATCCTCAGGCTCTTGCATTCACAGCTCAGCCATCTAAAGCCTGCGTTGTATGTTTTTAGGGCCCAAAATAGAATAAAAATGTTCTAGTGATCAGACATCATTGCAAAAATTATAGAGAGAGAGAGATGGTGAAAAGGAATGTGGCAAATACCAGCTGAGAATAGGTAAGATAGCTTGAATAAGAATGACTGAAATGAAACACAGAATAATAAGCTAAACCTTATACTTTGGACTTTTAATTGGCTGTCATATTTTGCTCCTTTGCTATGGCCTTGTTGCGACTCTCAGCATGCAGGCATATTGCAGAACAAAACAAAAATAGCTCAGTTAGACTTCCAAAAACCTCTTTAACAGAAATTCAGCCAAAGCAGCACTCATTTATTCCACCCAGGTGGAACTACTATGGTGGTTTACACCAAAGACACTACATTTATCTTTGGTTGAAGAGGTTTAAGAAAATAGATTTAAGAAAAAAAGAACACTAGGCAAAACTTGTATTAAAAATATTTATGAAGAAGCTACCATACTAAAGACAAAAGTGCAAGACAATAATACATTCATCATTAATTTACTGCCAGAACAGAGTGTCACTGTAGCTGATCCCGTTATATGGCTGGTACCACAGAAATATCAGAAAGTGACCTTTACATTGGCATTAGTGGAATAGTTCAAAAACATGCTTGGATAACATCTATTATCTATGAAAAAGTGCTTTAAGAGAAGCAACACAGTTCTAATAAAAAGAAAACATGCCATTTAATCCTGTTCAAATGATTTAAAAATTAATATAATTAAGGAGCCACTAAAGGATGTAATATATTCAGGCTTTAAGGAATCATTTGGTTTCACTCCAAAGGCTGGTGGGTCAAGAAATGGAGAAATTTACGAGGACCCATGAAAACTAGGATGAGCAACCACAATTCCAATATAAAATCATTGGGACAATGAAAATACTATTCATTGAACTTTTAAATTACTTTTACTCTCAAAATAAAATGAGCAGAGGTGACTGTTTAACAAGAAATGCTCTGATGTAATGTTTAGTGTTCATTGTGTCATTGCTAAATCAATGAAACGTTCACATTTTGTACCCTGCTTGGTTTTGATCACATCATCAAAGTGATATAGAGGAAGAAAAGAAGGATTCAGAGTAATTTTGGCACCAAATTGATTGGGCAGGGGAGCAAACAGTCTCCACCAAAGCAAGACTTCTAAAAAATACAGTAACAGTTTAATTCTCCTATGTATATAGTAAAAGAGAGATATATATATGTATGGGAATATGTAGGGATCATATTACTTCATTGTTCAAAGCAAAAACGGCTGCCCACAATGAAAAAAGCCACGGGTTTTACACGTTACATGTGTTGTGGTAACTAGTAATTAGTCTGAAGAACTGATTGCCGCCGGGTATTACGCAAACAGTTTGCTGAGATTTACAAACGGCTTAGAAACGTGTGCGGTGCCAATGCCAATGCCCGTCTCCGCCCGGGATAAGCAGGAGCTACCCACTGCATGCTTCTTGGGCATCCTCGGGCCAAAAGAAACTTTACATACGACAGCGTTAGTCATCCTCGTCTATTATAGTACCGGAAAACTCAAGTGGCAAACAGCATTTTGTACGGGCTGGCGACGTGTCCGTAACCTCCTCTTACGCGATGTAGAGACATTTACGAATAGGAGGACGTTTCCATCTGCAGTGACCACTTTGAGTTACCTTGGGAGTACAACAAAAGCAACGCGCCCCTCCAGCTCTGACACGTCCTTCTGCCGCTTACGTGACTCCGCAGTGCATTAACGCCCTTTCGTGGCTCCGCCGGTGTCGCGGCAGCTGTGCCTCGATGGCGGGAGATGGTCACTGCGGCTACAGGGACTGTGCTGTGTCTGAAGAGAGCCCTCTGCCATGGCAACCCAGCGCCACAAAGCTTTCGGGACTCTCTTCCACTATTATCCTTTTGGTTTTAGCCAGTTAAAGGGAGTAGGAAAATCTCTGGGAAATGGAGAGAGGTAAATGGAATAGAGACAAACTCTGAAATACCTGCCTGTACCTAAATAAGCAGCGCTCTCCTGTTTTGCATGGAAGCGGCATTGCTCTCTGTGTAACTGCAGCTGAACTGTGGTGCTGTCTGAAGAAAATGGAAAGGAGAAGGAGGGGAGAAAGGGTAGTAGTGATTTTTTTTGCATTGTGTCGGGCAAGTCCTCATTCAGAAAAATGTGTCAGGGATTTTTTACGCTAGAGAGATTTACATTTCCCATTTCCTATAAATACACTTTTAAGGCACATTTACATCTCTCTCATGCAGCAGTACACGTTTATGGATGGAAAGTCCCATTTCCTTTGCTGACATCAATTCTCCTTTAGAAAAACAGAATTTCTAGCCACAATAGTTGACAGGGAAAACATGTCTGCTTATTCAAAGAGCTGAACTGAGGAAGAGCAACATTTAAACTATAAACACAACAGTTTAGTTGACAACGTTATTAAATATTAAGCCCAATTTATGTAGGTGTCTAATCAATAGCAGCCTTGGTCAGCTTTGGGACTGAAGTAAATTTGGTTATTGTTGACGTTAATTGAATGAGCTGATCAAGTTATATAAAAAACACCCTACAATATTGAAATCAAACTTAATATGAGAAGTTATCATCACATAGATAGGATGGAGCTGCCAGCTCCATACAGACAATGTAATTGGTATTCTAAACAGCCTGCCAATCTACAGTTACATTTCTGGCTTAGGCAAATCTAGCTGTTGTAAATGACAGCATGCAGTAGGTTTACAACAAAAAGTATTTACAATCTCACGACTAAAGAGCATCCGCTGACATAGAATGGTAAAAAAGAAAAAAAAAAGAAATAGCATGCATTTTTTCTAAGGTAAATTGTTTTATTATTGGTTTTAAACGCCAGGTACATAGAAAAATACGTGCTTAATGTCTCTATTTCTACCTCCTTTAAAAGCTAACAAAGTCTCTCAAAATAGAGGCCTTATTTTCATAAGTGCTGAGCAGATTAATAGAAAATCAACGCACTGCAGACTTTGCTATTGCCAGAGCTCTACCTTGTACCAAGGAAGAAAGGCTCCTGGAGCTGAGTGCCGGGGGCTTTAGGAGAGCTCGGCTGGAGAAGGGAGAAAAGGCAGGGTGAACCAAACTACTGACTAAACACTCCTGTGCTGGGAAGACACGAGAGTGGTTGTATAAGGATTTTGTCCGAAAGTCACACAAACCGTTGGGAATCTTGTGTTAAAGGACTTTGATTTGGGAAACGGGATGGTCTGCGTTACTGTGTTCAACCTGTACGGCACTGTAAAAACCAGTGAATTTGGATACTTTCCCTCTGACTGTTCAGAAAAGGTTTCAAAGATGCAAAGAAAAAACAGAAACCCAAGCCCCAACCATTTTATTATTTCCCTCTTACAAAAGCATAAAGAACTGGTAATATTCATTCAGAGTCAGCGTTTCAGACAACAGAATAACTTTGATCAAACAATGGTTTGCATTAATAACAGCTGTTTGCTTGTTTTGTGAAAGAAATCGATTGACAAATAAGGGGACACTTCTCACTAATGGAGCAGCACATTAAGCTTTCACCATGCCTGCATCCCTTCTGCCGTAACATACTCCGGACAATGGTTCGATGTTATTTACTATCTGGGTTTGCTGAGCTACAAGACGGGAAGCAGAGAAGAAGAGAGGAAGACGAAGAGTGAGAACGAAAGTGGGGACGTGTTTATTTGCATGGTGAGCCAAGGCTGTTTATCACGGGACTCAGCACAAGGATGTAGGATTCTAGCTGTTATGTGTCAGTCCTTGAATCCCACATCAATGCTCGTTTCACCAAAAACTCATGTGGTCATATCTGAGAGAAATAAAAGCTAGGTGAAAGCATGGTGACATGTGAACGAGTATATGCATTTTCTTTACATTTGGAATAAACAAAGAAATCTTGCATTAAATTTGCTCTAAGAGAAATGAGTAACATTCAGTGAATCCCTTGATTCTTACTCGTGTTTCCAGTAAGTTCAATCCATCAGCGGAAAAAAAAAAAAACTCAATGAGCAAAGGAGAGAGTCAGTACCTGGATAATGTAAAGAATGACATTCAAAATGGTATGATCGAGCTCCCAAGAAACTTTAGAACCTTATGGCCAGATCCAAAGGAAGACTTATATACTGAAGACTCAGGCAGAGCTAAGGTACTTAAATTCAAAACCACGACCCCAAAATATGATTCTTATCTGCCATCGAGTTACTAAAAGGAACATTAGATAGGGATTATTTTTTTTAAATGACTATGTAGTGCTTTTGTGTGACTTAATATTATTAACTCCATGCAACAACATGATACAGCACGAAAGTTAAATGAAAACCCTTGTGATCCAGTCTTACCTTCCTGATGCCTTCAGAAGGGTTTGATACGCAATTATCTGCCCCATTATTCTTACTGATAGTCCTCCACAGTTCAGCAAACGTGTTATCCTGCTCCAAAGGGTTTGTCCCTTTTGCTTTAAAGTATTCATACACCGCTGAATCCCTGACTGTACCGTAAGATATATCCATCTGTTTGGACAGGTCCTGAAATGTTCTGAATCAAGCGATGTTGAGATATTAGTATTATGTAGTACATTACCAAGATTTCATTCATTAAATGGTTTCTTGTCTGTGCCGGTATTAGTCAGAAAGACTTACCCTCACTGAGTAACATTTGCATATCTCTTTCCTCATCATAAAAGAAACCAAGTAATTTAATTGCACTGAGATCATAGGAATTTAACTATACCCGAGCTCTTTTTCACCACAATAAAGATTTTTTTTTGGACATATAACATTCATGTTAAATATTATGATGTCAAGTTTGCACAAGATTTAGTCTAATAAAGACTTACCCGAGCACAGAAAAACTCAGATTAAATACAACTTCCAGCCCATCAGCATCACCAGAGAAATACCTTGCAGAATTCAGTGGAATTAGTTTGCAGTTACACCATATCCATCTGGCTCCAAATCAATACAACTGTTTTAAACAAACAAATAAAGTCTCGCTTCCAATTTCCACTAAGTCTTTCTCTCTCTCTCTTTTCACAGCCTCTGGTAAAACAGGCTTTTCATTCACAACACAGGCCTAACTTTCATTTACTCATCATACCGCTCTGGAAGTGTAATGGGCCTCAACGTGAGTGGCTGTGAATGCACCATTTATTTTCAATTGTACAGAACGTAATTCGCTCCCGTTTTACAGCCTTTTCTGCACAGAAAAGTGTAATCACTGCCTGCATCGATGAACAAGGCCAAGTTTCAAAACATTTCAGGTGGCATCACTGCCATCGAAGCAGCATCCTCGCGTTTTCCGCCTTCAGACCTTCATTCCCATCCCCCTGCCTCCTTCCGTGTCCCAAGTATCACTTCTGTGCAGTGCCACCTTGTTTTCATCCAAGCATACACACACACACAAACACACATTCAGCCATTGACCACCACATGCGGCAGCAGGGACAAACTGGATGTCCATAACTAATGGTTTATTCTATGTTTATAAATCATAGAATCATAGCATCGTTTAGATTGGAAAAGACCTTTAAGATCATCAAGTCGAACCAGTAACCTGGCATCTGCCAAGTCCAAATGTATAACTTCTCGTAATAACGATGACATACTTCTGATATGACCACCAATTCATGCTGGTTGAGATCAGTCCAAACTAAAGCATGCTCCCTGCCCTGCCCCCCCCCCCCCCCCCCCCCCCCCCCCCCATTTCTTTTCCCCAAAAACAATCTTTCAGAAAACCAATCCTCCTCAAAACACTGAAGGCACGCTCGTGCCACCTCCCACCTGCCTCCAGCTCCTGGAGCCGCAGAAGCAAAATATTTTGCCTTGCAGCAGATTTCTTCACAGTGCTCCCGAGGAGCCTCCCCTTGGCCCATGAGCTGAAGCTGTTTTCCACAGCTGAACACTTGTCACAGACAATATTTTCTGCCACACCTCTTCCCTGTTTCACTGGGGGGATGCCACTGCTTACACCTCACATCCCTGTAAGATTCCCTGCAACGCTATTTAAAGCAAAGCAATCTGGGCGTATACACAACACTATATAAAAATACGTAGAAAATTCTTCCGTCGTCTCCACCACGTCACCCCCGGGCCTCCAAGGCTGGCTCCAAAAGGGCCCCTTGGCCTGGACGCCCCGTGTGGGAGCCGGCCCAGAGCCGCAGCGCAGCAGGGACGCCTCTCCCACTCTGCCAAAACGCTTCAAACTCACGAGCTGCTTCGGGCAGTTTAAGTGGTTTAAGTTCTTAAATTGTGTTAAGGACTTTTTATCATTTTAAGCTGTTAAGCAGCTTTAAGTAAGTGAACAGTTTTTCTCTCTATACATTGCACACTTGTGGATTTGGCCTACTCTGGCAGTTACATCAAACCCAAACCTCCTGTTATTTTTCTAGGTCTGTGCATGGCCCCTTGGTAAAGTACAAAATGAACACCCTGGAGTTTGCTGGAAATTCAAAATTCTAATGAAAAATGAGAGAATTCGTGTCCGTTTTATTTCTGTCTTTGTTTAACAATCCCGAAAGTGATATTCTGGCCTCCTAAATGTGTCCTGTACATTTCATTGAACAGGACCATTTTTCCTCGAGTCTCCATCTAAATGATTACATGCTACATTTAGTTCTGTCTTTATTTTTAAAATAAGTTCCATCATATCCCATGGAATTGCTTACATCCTGGGGATGGATGATCTGGCTGTTAAAAGACACGTTCCTGTCTATTCAATGTACAAATGATGACGAAAGGCACTCAAAACACACAGGAGGGTTTCTGTGGCAACCTTTTTCGCACCAGGTTTGGCGTGCAGATTTTGGCGTGTGTAGGAGTGCGTGTTTGGTAGAAGCACAGTAGCAGAAACATGTTTCGCTGATGTTCTTTAGCACAGCTTTCAGCTGATAACAACTTTACAAATGCCTGCTGCTCATGCTGCCATTCTGTTTGAAAGTTTGAATGTGAGATTTTGGATATTAAAAAAAAAAAACATTAAACCTGCAGTTTAATAATGTCAGTATTTTCTGGATCATTTCTACTGCCTCTACTGCTGTGGAAGCTTATGTCAGAAATCACAGAATCACAGAATAGTTTGGGTTGGAAGGGACCGTTAAAGGCCATCTAGTCCAACCCCCTGCAATGAGCAGGGACATCTTCAACTAGATCAGGTTGCCCAGAGCCCCATCCAGCCTGACCTTGAATGTTTCCAGGGATGGGGCTTCTACCACCTCTCTGGGCAACCTGTGCCAGTGCTTCACAACCCTCATCGTGAAAAATGTCTTCCTTATATCTAGTCTAAATCTACCCTCTTTCAGTTGAAAACCATCACCCCTTGTCCTATAGCAACAGGCCCTCCTAAAAAGTCTGTCCCCATCTTTCTTATAAGCCCCCTTTAGGTACTGGAAGGCGGCAATAAGGTCTCCCCAGAGCCTTCTCTTCTCCAGGCTGACCAAGCCCAACTCTCTCAGCCTGTCTTCATAGGAGAGGTGCTCCATATGCCTCTTGTTTTAGCTGAATTACATTTTATTGACAATCAGTACTGTACAAAAGCACAGTACATCTTACTTTTCGGGCAGCACAGTTTCTTCAATTCTCTACACGTCATGGTGCACAGTGAGCAAATCTGAGGTTTAAGTCAAGTGCTTTGCTGGCGCAAGCAGCAGATCGTGCGTCCTGGTGGCAGGGAGGGAAGCACAGCCTTCGCCTGGGTGTTGTGGTGAGGCTGCCACTGCCCCTTCAGCTGGCAGAATTTCCTTAGAGGAGACAATATGGAGTATTGCGTGTCCTGCGGATTACATATGCCTTTCTCGCAGTGCCCCGTTTGATGTATTGTAAGAACAGCCACTGCCATAGGAAATTCTCCATATTGCACCACCATTGAAAATACTCTCTGAGAGAGAGAGATGGTTGCCAAAGGACGCAGCCAGTGCCACGGTAGGTAACCAAGCTTGCAGGCAGTTCCTGTAGCATAATTCAGAAGGATGCTGACTGTTTGAGTGAGAAAATAACCTTTTGCCTTTACCAAATGTACTACTTAGCCAAAAACATATCCGAAATTATCCCGACGGGAAATGGTCTAGGCCACAGTTCCTAGTCGATATAAAAAATGTCTCTGTACTGTATTTCTGCACTGAAAGTGGAGGCGATGCTCGGCATCTCCGTGGCCAGAGAGGGGATCAAAAGATCCAGGCATGGCAGGTCCGGTCACATGCATAAAAGACACTGAGTCAAGATTAGTGTCTCCTGGCTTTTACAGGATGAATTAAGGTAATCACAAGCGCAGGTTTTAACCATTGTTATTTTAACTTTCTCGGATCTGCCATTGCTAGGCAAAATCATTCCCTGCCACATTTCAGGTACAGGTTGTATCTTACAATTATGTCGTTCTCTAAAGGCAGCTGCTCTCATTGTTCTTAGACTTTATTTTTGCAACCAGCCGTTAGCTGGACCCGCCTTCTTTAGCCGCTCAAATTCTCGGCTCCCTTTCCTATGGCAAAGATTTCATGCATTTAATATATAAAATTATTTGCAACAAAAATGTGTAGCATAACAAGATGCCCCATTAACCTTACCACCTCAATTATCGGATCTCGCAACCCATTAAGTACTCTCTGTAAGTGTGATTAAAGGTAGAGCTAGTAAAGCAGAAAAAGCCAATGTTCCTCACTTATAGGAGCTGAACTTCAATTTGTAGATAAATACATCCACTGTGTGATTGCTATAATAGCCAAGTACATGTAAACCAATTGATTTAAGTAAATGTATCTGTGGTCAATCTAAACAAAAATGATGTCTTTTAAAACTGTATTACCAGCTCAAATATTTAACGCGTGTAGTTATGCCTGCTAGATAAATGCAACAATTGGTACATAATTTCCAGTCAAGTTGCAATTACTTCATGTAGAGTCAACTGAAAACTGGACTTTCTGCTTGTTTTATTTTTTAGAAACATATTGACATAAACCATATGCTGCAGAATAAACACTCGGGCAATAGCTGTACTTGCATTTATAATTAGACCTCTAGAAATAATTGCCAGAATAACAATACTGGTTAAGCTGCACTTTTTGGAGATGTTTTCGTACTAGTAAAAGATTCGTGTAGCTGTAGATATCTAGACTAAAAGTGTGCTGCCAGTATAGGTTTATTTTACTCTGGAGCTGCTATAAACCCAAGACTGTTTGGATGAATAATAACAAATAAATCTTTCGTCTAAATGACAGACTAAACTTATCACTAGGTCCTTTGAAGTAACTGCTGATCAATTAACTCAACTGGAGTCATCGGGATCATCAGATATGATCAAAGCATTAAAAAAACCACAAAACCAGGCTCCTGTCATTTCTAAATTAAAAAAAAATAAGGTCTTTTCTTTTTGTAGCAACTTTGTATTTTTTTTTTTTAATTTAAAGAAACTCTTTAAACAAAGGAACAAGGAAAAAAAGGCAAAAAATATTTGCTTATTGAGTTTTTCCTCATCCTTACCATTCATTTTTTTAAAAGATTGTAGCAAGCTGCACATCTGGACTCCTGCATGTAAAGTCAATGACTGCAAACAAGCCGCTGGGCTGGCACCGCGGTGTCATGCAGTACCCGTCTGCTATGTCACAGTAATAACCGTAGCATTTCATCTTGACTTCAGCCTTAGAAAACCATAATAGGAAAAAATGCTGACAGCTCCTTGATTTAGAGGTAGTTTCTTGTTAGTGTTCACAACTGCCATGTTCTGACACTGTAAAACTGGGGATTTTTCCAGTCTGCTGTTACTTATGGGAAAATTATATTTCAGCGGTTTCTGAATCCACAGTATTATTTAAAAATGATGCAGGATTTTTCATGCTTAGTTCTTGTTCGTTCATCTGCACATATACCGTTAGGAATAATGAAGCTTAAGGTCAGACATAGAAGTAGTGATCAGCTCTCTACCCTCGTTCTGCCGCGTTGTGCGCACGCTTCAGAGTGACCTCTCCCTTCCCAGCACTGCGTACGTTTTGTCAAACAATACGATATAAATAATTCCTCTCAGCTAAAATGAATTATTTTTCTTAATTAATATTAATCCCTAAGTCATATAAAATAAATGTACTGCATTTGCCATATTTGGCAGAGAAAGCTATGTTCTTCTTTTACCTAAGGAAGCCAGTACCCTGAGATTTTTGCTCAATGCAGCACAATGTTTCAGGTGATGGCTGCCATCAAGATAAAGCGTCCCAGAGATGATGAGACTTTTAAGCTGCTCTACCTAAATGAAGCCTGAGAAATGCATACATAAAACGTATGGCACAAGTCCTAAATTTCTTTTTTTTAAAGACCTTGATGCTACTTTATTGTCTTTTAAACATTTAAAAAAAAAAAAAAAAAAGCTAGGAATTCATGACATCTACAGAATTAAATGTAAGTGCAGTTCCTAACTACAACTGTTTTCTTAAGAGGATATATGGAGATGTGCTTTATGCATTGGGAAAAAGGTAATCCCACTAACTTCTAAATAAAATAAAAGTAGCTGAATTGATTTGACAACCTTATACCACTAGCATAAGCCCAAGAAATACCTATGAGCTGAAACGTAGACTCTAAAATGCTATCTGAAAAGAGATTTATTTGATAAAGTTATCACCAGTGGAAAGCAATGAGTTGAAAGAGAATTCTGCCTACTGTGAAGTGCAGAAAAGCGTTCACATTTTGAGACATAAAATTGCTCACAACTACACCCTCCATGGATGTATTTGCCAAGACAATGAGAACAAATGAGAAAATGGTGTTTATTGTTGGCGACCAAACATCAGCCCACCCACTGAGGGACAGCCGTGGAAGCCAGGCAAGCTTTGCAGGATCGGCTTCTCGTTTGTACATGTCTCCAGCGAGGGAATAGTCCGCAAAGCTGAGTCAAGGTTGTGGGTGGCAGTGTGGTGGTACAGGTACATTCCACACGAGCAGAAGATCCTTCCACTCGGAACCTGAGTCCTGACCCGAGTCCTGTGTATTTTTTGTATCCATTTGTGAAGCAGCAAGGCAAAGGTTTTGAGCCTTAGTCTGTTATTCACAGATGAACAATCTTTGGCCTTTGGATCTCCAGTTTTAAGTAAGATTTATGAGTGGGTATATCATGTCTTAAGACATCTGAAAATGAGTTCAAACTTCCACGTAAAGACATTCTCTAGAACTAGTCTACCCAAGCTGAATAGTTTAAATGGTTGAAGACCAGGGAAAAAAAAAAATCATCTGTTATGGACATAAATTACCACTAGGTGATGATAGTCTCATTGACTCAGAGACTTACGTGAAAAGTTTCACTGTCTTACTGAATCCCAGTTCCAAAAACACAAGCCCACTTAAAATGGAAGAAAGAATAGCAGTTAGTCCCCCTAAACATTAGTGCAGGCACTACTTAATAAGCCTTCAACCATACTGGAAAGAGTGATATGTTAGCTGAATAATGAGATAAATTAGAATTGGTCTATCTTTAGCACTTGCAAGCCTCAAAAGTAATACCCATCAAAAAAAAAAAAAAGTATTGTGACATATTCCTATAAATTTCCAACATTTGTTCCAGGTCCATATAGGAATGTTACTAGCATGTGTTTAAACTGGATGCAAGATACATAAACTAAAAGTTGGTCCACTTTAAAGATTATTTTTAGTGAGGCCAATAAAATTGTTCAAAGTATTGTTAGAATGGCAGTAGCCACAGAGAATATTAAAACGAAAGCAACTTAATCTCCACATCTAATAACCTGAGACTTCAGAAGAATTAGGTCCATGGTTTTAATTTGTGCATCTCTCAGACTTTCTTTGAAATTATGAATAATCAAGCTGATCTTTTAAATCAATCATTAAATTGCCAACTTCTCTATAGTGACATGATCAAATTCTGCATTATTCCATTTCACTGCAAATCAAGTCCCTTTAAATGCTCTTAATTCTGCCTCAGTGCAGCGATGTGCAGAGCAACAGGTTCCTTCGGCAAATACACTAAGCAAAAGCTTCACGTAGAGGTAGCCCAGTAGAAATCAGCAGCAGTACTTGCATGCTTAGTACACACTTTGCAGGATCAAGTCCTTTGCTAGCAAATATATCATTCTATAGTTCATATAAAACTCATTTTATCAGCTGTCCGTGAAAAATACCATCCACTTTACCCTAAACAAAAGCCTTCACAGAAAAAGCCTGGTGGGAGTTTCCACAAGGGAAGCCATAAGCACTGGCGGATTGAACAGCACTGAAGCGATGGAGCTGCGGCCCTTCGCGCCAGGACTAACCCTTTCCAGCTCACGGAAGGAGGCAGGCGGCGCCGGCGGCTCTGGCTGTCTATGCGCTCGCCACCGTCAGCGGAGCAGGAACAGCTGCTGCACGCGATGTCAAAGAAGCAGGGACTTTCCTCCAGTGGAAAAACCCAATCAATTGGCACGTGTCACAGAACGCGTTGCCATGTCAACTACGTACTTTTACTGCAGTTAAAACAAACAGTGATTGAACCCCTCCGCAGGTAATGGTGCTGCAGCAGCTGCTTATCATAGCAGCTGTTTTCGTGACGATAATGGCCATTGCTGCCAGCGTGGTGGCATCTACGAGCCCTTGTCTGGACTGGGACTCACTGCCCTATAGTGGCTACAACCAAAAGCAAAATATATAACATTTAGTTGTGGATTTACTGGGGGGTAGGAAGCTAAAGCCAGCTTTATTTCTGCCAAAGGAGGAGGAGGGGGTTTGCTACCTGCCCCCTGCACCACGCGTGATAGCAACAGCTCTGTCACCCTGCCAGTGCAGGATCAGGACCCTTTCTCTCCTGCTGCCCCAAAGAAATTTCTTTTTTAGGGTACCTAGCATACCTAACAGTACTGCTGAGATCAGTGAAACTATTCGTGCACACAAAAGCACGTGCTCAAGGGTTTCCAGGATAGGAGACAAAAGTATAAATAGTAAGGAAAAGGCAAAACAAAATAGCCAAGTAATATGTACACAAAGTACTAGAAGCACAGAACTTGTACAGCCTGTACAGTGATTTTATTTCTTTAAAGTAACTTCCACCAGCCTCAGTGCCTACTGCAAAGGGAAAGACAAGAAAACTAAACTAAATTGTCCTCTAAATCCCCAGTACAGCAACGCGTTCGCTGCAGGTTGAGTGTTTTCACTGGGACTCTGTTCCTGCAGAGCTACTGCATGATTAAGTCCTAAAAGAAGGGAACAAACCGTATGCATACCCACTGAAATGCAAAGACAATCCGGCTATTAATACATGATACACTGTCATGTTTATGATTTTAATAGTAATTAATTACTAGCTACACACATTGTATTGGCAAAACATTTGTAGGCTTTGTGTACTTTTCTGAAGAGTCTGAGATGCAGCAGGAATATGCTCTATTACCATCACTTGAAATCTCATTTTTGCTTTACTGATCTCAGAACAATCCGCGGCATTTTTACTAAAGTCAAAGAAGCGTGGGGAATGTAGGACAAAAATCCATACAACTAGGCTGTGTCCCATTGCTCCCAGAACTTTGTAATATCTTCCAGTGGTTTATTTAGGAAACATGCCCATTTTCAAAAAAAGACTTAATAGTTTTTCTGGCTGTGAGACTCAACTTTGGATCCAAAAATCAAACCGGATTCTCATCATCATCAGTAAAGCAGGTTATTCTGTAAACAAAATTAGACCTCTGGTTATTCCTATCCATTGCTATTTCTAAACGATGCCCTCAGGACCACCTCGGCAACTCCAGCCATCTGCAGTGGTCTGTACGAGGGTGACTTGACTTGTCACTGGATTGTAGAAGTTCATTTTGCCTAGAGCTGACGCTGGCTCTGCTCCAGCACCGCGCATAAAGAAATCTGTTAAACAGCTAGAAATAAGCTAAATGTCTCCTGATTGCCAGACCAATGTTTCTAACTATACTTCCAACTCTCCTCTTATCCAAACCTCCTCCAGGCAGAGCAAAAGTCACTTAGATTGCTGATTTTTCCATTAACTAGGAGTTTTTTTTGGTTGCTTATTTGTAATGCATCTTTTCTTTCTGGATGTTCTAGACTTCATTCATTATCATCATATGGGAAAGAAACCATGATGTTCCCTACAGTGGAAGTTATGATTACTTTGCTTGAAGATGCATTTGGAAACAGTCAAACAATAGCATAACAAGTAGCTCCATGAACAGCGGTAGCGATGGAAGCTAGTTCCTGAGGATTTGCATCTCAAAGCTGGATCCACTGGCGCCCCACAGTTTGTGATCTCTGGATGAAGTTTCTCTCATGGCTGGGCATTTATGGTTGCATACGAGTTTATCTGCTGTCTAATGAGGGAGTGAAGCCAGAGGGCAGTCTTTATGTTTACAGGGGGCATTTACAGGACCTTTCTTCACCACCCCAATTTTCCGTACTTCTACAAAATTACTACCTTTGAGATATTAACCAGTTTGGCCACCTTGTTTGCAGTTTAACAATGGACAGAAGTAGACTGAAAAAGAAACATTCAGAGTAATCACATTAGAGCTTTTTTAAGATGCAGGCCCAGGTTTTCAAAAGCTTGAGCGTTAATTTGTATGCTTGGATCCACATTTAAACTACAAGATGACTGGGCAGATTTTCAGAATGGATCAAGGAAAGTTTTGGCACAGCAGCACAGCTGTAAGATGGTCATAGATTCAGTTAAAAGCCTGGAAAGGGATTCAGAGCAGCTACGAGCAGTTGCTGCTCATCCTGCAAATCCAGAGTAATCAGTCCTGCTAGAAAATCTGGGTTAGTCCGAGTCCTTTACCCACACTCCATATTCCATTCAACAGTGAGGAGGAAATTAAAATGCAAAGAAGAAAAGGTGAAAACATCTCGAGAGCTTGTAGCCTATTTTGGGGAAAGAAATACATGATTTGCACTACCTTTGAATATTTTCTTGCTTTACTTTTAAACTATTTTGCCATTGTGACTTTTCTCTGAGTATCTTGAAGGGTTAACACGGTAATTAAAGCAAGGTATTCTACTCCTTAAATTATTAATTAAAATAAAAACTGCAGCTGGTGTTTAACAGCAACTCAGTCCCAACAGCAGGTTTTAGTCACTTCACCTAAATCAAACATATCATAAAGTTGGCATGAAAATCATATTGTCTGAATCAAACACATCTGGCGACTGACACACGCTTTTACCTATAATGAAAATAACAAACTACCTCTATTATTTATGCAGATGCACTTTGTTTGCTATGCTGTTGTCTTCTACCACTCACATTCGGAAGCTAAAAATCCTAATGAAGATTAATGATTAAGATCGAGAGGGAAGAAATTGCTTTCTTCCTTCTCAACTGGTGTTATAAGTACTGATACCTCTGCCGTTCTGCTTTGCACTCAGATGACAAAGAGTAGCTTTTTAATTAAATAGAGTGGGGAACGGGTAAGCTCGGCATCTTGGTGCTGCCTTATAAAATCCTTACTCAGGGTGAGTGGTACTTTATACCGTAACTGTTAGGATATCATTATACTGTGAGTAGTTCCATTAAAGTCCATGAAATCCCAACGTGGGATAAGGTCCTACTCAACTCTTTATTAATTTTTGATTTATCAGGAGCTGTCGCAGGCTGTGGGAGAGACGCGCCGCAAGAACGAGGATCTCGGTGCAGAAGGCTCTGGGCTGCTGCCTGCACCAGTGTCAGCAGCCTCACAGCCAGGGTGGGCGGCTGGATGAATTCACACGGCTCAGATCTGCCAGAGGTACAACGCGATGCTGGAAAACGGCTTCACGCCCTTCCCTTACCACAGGGAGTAAAGCAGAAGCTATCAATGTTGACAGAAAGAAGAGAAGAAAACAGAAGGGCTCTGAAGAGGCATCTTGATTGCTAGAACATGTGCTGGGTACTCCTGGGAAATCAAAACATAGGGCTCTTCATTAATACTGAAAGCACATACAACATTCATGAGTTATTATTGATGTCTAAAGCGCGTGCATTACATATGCATATTTCAAAGCCCGGAGGCCCTCTTGCCTGTTTCTCAGAGGACCCGAATGCCCAGCGCTCGGTGTATGACGTACTTCCCGCCCCGTCCTGACGCGCAGCGAGGGAAGCAGGAACGGAGACCTCACCCTTCTGCCTCTCTCTCCTCGCCCTGAACACGAGTCTCGCCTGAGTGCCGACCCTCGTACTAGAAACACGGACAGCACTGCATCAAACCCAACTACCTGTTCCTTGTATTGAGATTAATTAGTTTATTGGGTAGCCTAATTACATACCTTGAAATACGAGCTTGGAAATTGCATTACTGCCATATGAAAGAAACATAGTAGTTAACATCTACCCCGTTCTGACTGATGGGTTTCTATTCTTTTTTAGATAGATATGACTATTCATAAATCAATTAAATTTAATCAGTGGCTTATTCTCCTAGGCTGGTTTTAATGGTTTAGAAGGCAAACAACTTTAGCGCATGTGATTACGTTTCTTTTAATGGAACTTCGGCAGCTGTATCGAAATAGCTTTTCTAAGGCAACACCGTTCTCTCCCTCATCTCCAGATGAGCCTGGAAACGCTCCTGCATTCTGTTATGTGGGGGCACGTGTGCAGAAGAAGAGAACATTGCTCAGTGAGGCAGATGAGCCCAGGAAGCGGAAAGAACATATGCAATCCTTCCCTTGGCAACACAGTACTATTTCCAGAAAAGTTCTCTTTCCCTCTAGAAAATCTTTTGCAACAGAGGGACTAAGAACGAATAGGAAAGCACCCATGGTCATAAACACTAGCATCTTAGTTTCCAGGGAAACTACGAACTCCCAGCTCTTTTCCCCCCTAAACACCCATAACCTGCATCTATTGAAAGTGTGGTTTGCTGCTTTTTTTCCCTTTTTTTTTTTTTTTTAATCATCATCAGGAATAGATTCTAAATCTCCTTATAAGGATATTCAATTTTTAAAACCTTTTCTTTAAATGGCAAGTTTAGAGTTTTCCACCTCATTGCAATATGGTCTATAAACATTTTAGAATGTATTGGAACAACTTTTATTTCAGAAGATGAAATACCATCCTATATATCAGTTAAGGTGTTAAGAGTTTAAGGTGTGATAAAGAATGATCTTCTATCATGGAGATATTTATAAGAGGAATGGCTATTTTAGATTTGAATGAAAATGTCAAAGAGAAAAGTAACAAGATTAAAAGTGTTTGCAAGATGATGGAGCTCACCATCCTGAGTTAAAAAAAAAAAAGGGGGGGGGGCAAGAGTAACAGCATAAAAATAATGGATTTCAAAAGACCAGACCTCAACAGACTTCAGGAACTGGAGGATAAAGTCTCTTGGGAAGTTGATTTAAAGGATAAAGGACTACAGAAGGGCTGGCAATTCCTGAAAGAGACCGTATCAAAGACACAGATGCAAACTATCTTAACGTGAGGAACTATAAGAAGAAATTATAAGAAGCTGTTATAATGTCAGCAAGAGCTCTTTCAGGACCTAGGAAACCAAAAGCATTTTTTTCTAAGTGATTATAAAGGAGTAATGCAACCATTTGACTAAATACAGACACATACTAGAAATGCATGGGTATCGTACAAACATATGGGGGAAAAAAAAAATCAGAGAATCAAAAATGAATCCTCCTCACACACCAACGAATCTAGCTTATGTGATTGAAGGTGTTCCTGCACAAAGCTGTTTGCATCATCCCTCGACTGAAGTTCCTGGGTCCACAGCAGAGCTGGCAAAAAGACCCGTGCCTGTCCCCCAGCTATCCCATACCAAGTTTGATTTCTTAATTCATCGCTGATTTCAGCAGCACGACAGGAAACAGCTGACAGTGCACGGGGCTCACCAAAACTGAAACTCTCAGCCTCGCACCCTATGGCATAGGCGTGCCCAACCTCCAGTCTCTGAAAGAATGGCTGCTCAACTTTGCCCCGAGACATCAGCTTTTGAATTGATTGTCTGAACTGAACTTTTAGGCTATAGGAGGTACGATCATGACTTAATTTTTAGTGCAGGCTATTAATTCAAACCTTGCAGTGCGAACAATGGATCATCTAAGTGAAGCACTGTTCTTCCTCTGTCCTGCTGGAAACTTCCCCTCTTTCCCCTCTCCTCCCTCCCTCCAAAATAATGTAAAGAAATAAACAATTCAGTGCATATTCCTTATTCTCACAGTCACCCTGCTGACATTGGATATATGGCAATGAACAGAAGGTGGGAAAACTACTTTTGCTGCACCAGGAGGGTGGGAAATTCTGGCGCTGAACAACCATGGTACGAGAATGACAGAACTGCTGCTCGCATGGAGATGTTGGTGAGGAATTCCGCGAGATGAGATGACTTTTTTTTTTTTTTTTTTTCTTTTATACAAGCAAATGAAGCGTTTTCCAAAACATGCAACAGATTAACAGAGTTGGAAGCTCACGTATGTCCTGTCTGAGCTGGCAGCAAGTAAGCAGACAGGTACAACTTTCCCTTCTTACGAGTAGGTACACCTACCTGCAACTTCATCTCATTGTTTCACAGGAAGGAACCTGCTGTGATAAAGTGCTTATTAATTATTATAGTCTTGCAGTGCAATTTACCTGCTTGTTCTGGCTGCAGGGTTGCTTTCAGAGAGACCTTCTGACTCGGGGTGATTTGGAAACCTATGCAGAAATACGCACTATATTGCCCCGTAATAGAACAACCTGCACGGCTTGTATAAAAGGGCTCACTGTTATACTAATGACTCTGAGCAGCACAGATAAACAGCATAAAATACAAGTAATTTTACAGGTATTTTGTTTTGTCGTGAAGATATTTATATTTTTTTCAGGTTCTACTTGGCTTCCCACTTTGAGGGTCTTTGTTTAAATACTCTTCTGACAAAGATATATACCACAGAGGCATGTAATACTGTCTGTCCAAAAGAATAGCAAACATGGCCAGCAGGCGAATGGAATCATATATTAACATGTTAAAAATACTTAGATAATTTTACATTGTAGGTCAAATAAATATCTATGTGATATAGTGGGAAAAAAATATTAGTGCTTTTGCAGGAGTTAAATTCAAATATTCGAGCACACTGGCCAGCCTGCTTTAATGGTTGTTCCGCACCCAGAATCCATTTCCAAAACAGAATTCACCATGAAGTGTTCTTCTTACTCCTGTTTTTGTCCTTAAAAAATGGTGGGCTGAGGTAGTCTTTACAGTTAGGAGATGTCTGAAGCTTTAAGGCCATCTCTGTTTGATTTGCTGTATTTGCCTTTTTAATATCCTGCTATATTGAATTTCATTATCGGTTCATATAAGACATTAAATCAGCTTCTTTAGAGAAAAACAATAGAAATATAAATATCCTGTTGGGCAAAAATTTTCTCTTACTGCATTGTGTATTTTTTTTATCCCTTAGGAGTCAAACAGAAAATAAAACCCCACAAAAAGGCTCTAGGTACTATCCTTGTAATAAAAAGAAACCATATACTACCACAAAGAAGGTTGAAGTCAGAGGCCGATGAGATTTAATGTCTGCAGAAAGCATACAGCTACTCTACTCCATGGACAGCCAGTGAATAACCTATATTAACATGAGAAAATCTGACTTAAAAGGTGACTCAATCTGAGCTGAGGAGACTGCATATCAAATCTCAGATTTGAACCAATCCATGTACATTTTGATAGGCTGTCATGAGGGTTGCTTCCTTTGCTAGATTTTTACCCTTCCAGAACAAAGAAAAAAATAATAAAGAATCATTTTATTACCTGCACAGATGGTAGATTTTGCTAATGTCATATCCAAATCATTTTCTTCTCTAAACTGTATGTGCAGCTGAATGTTAATGCCTCAACCCACTTAAGCCACAGAACTTCCCAGTAACAGGAACAAATGAAGAGATGCTGTAATACAGGTGTCGTAAAAGTAGAGTTGAAGAAGGTGTGGAATCACAAATCTCTTGGTTTTCCATTGATCTCCAATATATGCCATTTTTTTTACCATGGCAACTGGAGAGATGGAATGCAAGCTTGATTTTCAGCTATGCATTCTCATTTTTCCCAGAAGAATGTCCTTGGGAAATATTTGCACTTATATGCTTGCCTGCTTGCTCAATTACAGGAGTAATTAGGATCCATTTTAAACCGCAGTTGAGTGGCATACGCCAACATTCAGAAAGCTTTTTAAAAGGCTCTGGACTTTGTGAAGCCCTGGGTTTCCCCGAAGCACCCACTGGGCAACACCCTCAACGAAAGCGACATGCCAGGACAGAGGACGGGGGCTCTAGCACTGGCAACGCCGCAGGCTCTTGTCCTGCCCAGCGCCTGAAGGCAGACGGCCGGCAAGCTCTGCCCGTGAGCACGGCTGCCCCGCTGCACGGCTTGCAGAGCGTTTCCCGGGACATTCCTGCCACGTGCTCTAAACAGGGAATGTTCTGGAAAGAAACAAAAAGTTTCGAGTTTTTGTCCTTGCTCATTCACTTGCGTCTTGCTTACACCCTTTTAGCCTTCATTTTTATGGATGAACTTAATCTAGTTATTTAATGATTGAAGCTTTTGCTCACAGGCCTTAAATAATAATCACGATAATTATTTTTTATCATGCTCATTCATACGTGCCTCCTGCCAACGTGCCTGAGGTGCTGCACAGACACTGCAAAACATGGTACAAGTTGAACATAACAAAATTAAACATAACAAAAGAAAATCCAACAAAATATTTAGAAAGTCACGTATGACATTAACAACCGAAAGGCTGTTTTCAAACACAAGGAATTTCAAGGCAAAATCACTGCAAAAACAGAGGGATCCCTGTGAGGTTCTTGCTACCAGCACTATCAAACCCACTTAACTACAGCAGATGAAAGCTTTGTTCATTTCCCTCTAGCTGGCATCTTCAAAATACTTTCCTCGTTTTCTTTTAATATTTTGAGATGGTTTCTGGTTTGTATGCAACCCAGAAAATCTCTCTTTTTTTGATACCTGCAGAGCTATTACAATATGGTCATTTCTGGCCATCATCTTTACAGCAGCTAAACTGACAACGTGCCATAGAAGATAAGAAAAAATTGTTACTCTGTTGTACAGAAAGGGAACTGAGAGAGAGAGGAGGCTAAGCTTGCCGAGATCAAACAAAGCTTGTGGTAGGAAAAGAATTTGCACCCGAGCCTTCCAAGTGCCAGACTGTCACCCTGACTAAGCTGCAGTAAATCTTCAGCTTTCACCAACACACGTGAAATTTGGGGATTAAAATGCAAATAAGGAAATCCCAAATCATGAAACAACATCTGTGAACTTAAAACCAGATATAACGTGTTTGTACGCAGTCCACGAATGCATGTATACAGATGCCTTTCAAAACATCCATAGCATGTGCAAATGTTAAGGATCAATTTGATAAAATCTTAAATTTAAACTCTTGTGAATTTCAAATAGCCTACTTTTTTAATCCTATTTTTCCTGCATTATTCTTAACCTCTTGTCAGACAAGCTGTCCCAAACCTGAGCTTCAGAATATCTGTGCAGCTACTGAACTGCGTGTAGTCTGCTTGTTAACAAGAAACCAAGGTGGAAGTTAAGTCACTGCTAATTAAACTCCTAATTACAAACGGAAGGTCAGACAGCAGATGCAAGGGCTGTTTGAAAATGTAATAAGACAAAAGAAAGAACAAACTCTCATGTAATAATTCAGCCCTTGCTTGGCAGACCGACCCATTAGAAGACTTCTCAGCTACATACCGTTCTGAAGGCAAATATTACAATAATAAATGTAAATCATTTGGGTTTAAACAAGTGTGTCAAGGATTAGCACAGGTTCTAAACATCACCTAGATTTCTATTTAAAAAACAAAAATTAAGAATTGCTGATGTACAAAGTTAGAACGTGGATCACGGCCTCCTAGCCTGAGCTCCAAACTGGTTGCCACCAGCACATTCGCAAAAAATGCCTTCTCGTTCGGAACGGGGCAACATCTCGCTCCTCTGCCCACGGGTGGTCGGGAAATCGGCTTGATGGTTCACTGCCCTGCCTGCGCATCTCCACGGACGCAGAAATCCTGAGGCAACCACTGCCTTCCCTCTGTTCCCTTGTCGTGAGGTTGGGGCAGAGGGAAGATGAGAAGAGCACAAGAGGTGGTTTGGCCAGAGGGCTCAGAGGAGCACTATTAAAAGAGCAGAGGGGTGCAGAAGTACCAGCCGCCAGCAGCTGGAAAATGGAGCACAGCTGGGGAAGGCTCACACTATTTTCTGCTATCCTCGATCTCCCGACGGGCCAGAGGTTTTGACGTGGGTCTCAAACTCCGTGTTCTGACCGTCCCCACCACACTGTCACAGCAGGATGAGTGATGGACACATGAACACGCAAGGGGAAAGGCAGCACGTGCAGCTGTGCCAGACCAGAAAGCCAGCGCCTCTCCCCGTTATCACGCTTGTGATGAAGCCCTTGAGGGCTTGGGAAAATCCAAGGAGAAGATTTTTGTTCTTTCCAAGATAGGCATGTTTCTACATGGGATCTGGGCACCTGGACAGCACAGCACTTGGGAACCCATTTGGGATTTAGGAAGTCTCTGTCAGGAAATACAGAAATACAGGCAGCATATCAAAGCTGCTTTTTGCCGTGCCTCCTACTCTGGGTATTTCACCTTTCTGTGAGCCACAGGCAGTCCCTGAAACTCATGTCAGGGTAGAGAAGCCTTGTGAGATTTGCCAATACCAGATTTAAAAAAAAAAAATTATTCCCACATCAGCAGGCTTTCATCTGATGTGCTAATTCTAAAAATCTGCCTTCCAACAGTTCAACTTTGCTTCAGTGAATGTCTCACCAAGCTCCTTCTAATAAATATCATTTATGATTTCTATGACACACTTATTTTGCAGTGAAATTGTGGAGGTAAGGATCACTGGGTTGATTGACACCTAGTTATTCAATCAAACATATTCCTATTCTGCTAGTCACAGACCACACATGCCAAATTTGATGCTGAAACTACCTTTATTAGGCATTTTGGAGGGGGCTTGGGAACAAAATCAGTCTTGTAATGGAAATCTTAACTATGTTGCAGCTACTGCAGCACCATAATACTATTTTCTCTCCTGCTGGCAATTTAGCAGCAGCAGTACTGAGCACCAGAGGACTTTCCTATGGAGGGAGAGATGACAGCACACATTTACTGAGAGGGTGGGGGTTTGGTTGCTTAACGATGGAAGTATACACAGATGGATTTGGTAGTTCTCAGCTGGTGAGCAAATTTTCAGCTATAACTCATTGTGCCTCTTTGGGTGGGAAAAATGGATTTCACGTAAGTATTCCTTTCTGGGTCCATGAAAGATATAATGCGGGCAAGCTGAGTGGCAGCTTTAGAAAGGCAAAAATAGTCACTCCACACCATACGATGCTGAAGTGAAGTAGTACCGGGAGCTGAGACACCAGGCCACGATGCTTTCATGTAAGGCAGTAATTTACTTTCTCAGGAAAAATATTTGTTCTAAATCTGACACAACATTTTATAAGATGTTTCTCCTAAATAGTGGGGACATGAAAATATCTTCATCATAGCTTAGAAATGGATGAAGGCTCAACAGAGTTTCCAGAGAACCTATTTCTTTACCCCATATCCTCTCTCCTAAGGCACTAGCAATTTGCAATGAGAGCATTTAGTCCAGATCTCTCTCTCTCTCTCTCAGAGTAGCAGGATCTCAGGGACATTCTACAAACTTTGTAAAATAGCCATAGGCAAGCCAGGACAAGCAAGTCCCTCAACTGGCTCAGTTATGCCAACCACTGATCAAATCAAAGAGTTTTCTGACAGCTACCATTTCAGATTATTTGGGGAATGATTCGGATGCCTAAGCCGAAGCATCCAGGACCACTTTAGACACCCCAGGTAATATGAATAATCCACATTGTGGCTGACAACACCTGATAGAGACCCCTGCCCTTATAGCCAAGTAGCTGGAGCACAGGCAGTGAACCTTATGGCCACTTAAATTACTTTAGACATTTCTGATTTGGCACCTGAATTGCTCCGCTGGTGTTTGCAGGTGACAGTGGAGTGCTTTCTTTCTTCTGTATCCTCACCTTGCACAAGGGGATGTGGTGTCGGGAACCTGGAAAGCGGCAGCTACCGTTAGGTACAGAAAGGCATTTAATTATAATTCTTCAGCTGCCGTCTCTAACAGTAGAAGGAAGTCTGGGCTCTAAAGTCCCAAAACAACGCCAAGCACCTCCTTTCCCAAAAATCTTCTCCCCCTCCCTCACGATTCTTAGCAATGTCCTTTCATTTTAATAAGAAGGGAATCAAAACCCCTTCTAAGTGTTGTAAAAGCTCAGCCTCAAAGACCTCCTCTAATAATTCACAGTTCTGCTCTTAAACCTGTGTCTCTCTTTGCAGATTCCTCACTGCACTTCACCCCAACTTTTGTCCTCCTCTGAAATTTGCTGAGTTTTGGGAGGTGCTCAGTAGACCAAACTGACAATTTCTTCTGCCATGAAGGAACTAAAACTTTCGGAAGTTTTTGAGAAGATCGTTATTCAAGCTTTCCGGATAACTATTTCTGCCTTGGGTTTCAAGAGCAATTTATTCATTGAGCTTAACCTTATTCCCTTTACAGCCAGGCCTCACAGATACTCGGCGGTAGTTTTATTCTGTTTAGTTTCTCATGTTATTTCCAGAAATTACTTGCAGTTCTTTTTTCTATTACTGTTAAAACCCACTTATTTTGGCCAAACTAACAGAAAATTAATTTAAAACCAAAACTTTTTATGGTTTTGGGCTAGTATTATTATTATTATAACACTAGATCCATGCAAAGCGTTACATTACCTGCAAGTACATGATGGCAAGTTAAAAATTGAAAATACTGTTAAACTCATGTTTATGAGAAATGCACTTATTTATAACCTCCTGTGCAGATATCACGGAGAAGGCAACAGCAGCGTTTTTAAGTGCCAGCCTCGCCTAAGTGCCAATGCCAATGTTTCAGGAGCCAAGCACAAGGACTACAGTCCCAGTTTTCCCCGTGCGACCCCAAGTGAGAGCAACAGAGTCACTGTGTCGCTCTCTAGCGCCTAAAATCCTTGGCTCAGCATTTTCTAGGAGGAGAGCCCGTGTCGCGCTGCCCGTCCTCTGGCCACCTCTCCCCTCCATCACCATCAGATCAAACATGAGATACCAGGCTCCAATCCTGTCGACACTGACCACGGAAGATCAACGACCCTCCCAGTACTCCATGACAGTGTGAAGTTGGAAATTTTGTCCATGTTTTAAGAGAAAAAAATGAAAACATTCCTTAGCCTTTAAATTTTCTGAAGAAAAACAAGTTACACACACAAATTGCCACCAAGCCACCAGCAGCTGTCTGGAGCTGCTCAGAGGTCTGGTGTATCAAAAATACTCTCATCGGGTATGGATTAGTAGGCAAACGGCAGGGGAAAGAAGTCAAAGGTGCAAGATAAATTGGCTTTGTTACAGAAGCTGTAATTTATCATCACAATATTGCCAACACAATTGTAGAGAATTACACATAAATTTAATAAAACAACTGCTATATTACATCTATTATCCTGGAGTCAGGTTCGATTATCTTTTCTTCCTTGAGAAGAAGCTTTTTCTGCAAATAATGCCACTGAATCTGACCATTTATATTTTAAAAGACCACCTATATTACCTTACATGCAAATAACAGTATAAACAACAGTGTATATCAAAATATTGAGAACATAAAATTACACATTGAAGTTGAGAAGTGAAATGTTACATAGTTCCCCAGAGGTGGCAGCTCCCTCTGAGGCTCAACAAAGAAATAAAGACAGTTGAAGCAGTGAGAGCTCTAGTTAAGCAAAATACATGTAACCATGAAAGACATCTCTTCTGGAAAAATACACAATTAACGTGCCATTGTCCCCTCCGCGCACCTGTCAAAACTGCTTGGGGGTTGTAGGAGCGAAGGAGAAGGGGGGTGAGAAGCGAAAAGCAGC
This sequence comes from Phoenicopterus ruber ruber, assembly GCA_009819775.1. Taxonomy (NCBI): domain Eukaryota; kingdom Metazoa; phylum Chordata; class Aves; order Phoenicopteriformes; family Phoenicopteridae; genus Phoenicopterus; species Phoenicopterus ruber. The sequence continues at coordinate 9,464,872 of CM020221.1, forward strand.
CACTGCAAATAAGCCGAGTATTTTATTAGAGAGTTATCTCCTTCTTGCAAGAATGAGTCCTCAAATGGATAATACCCTTCCGTGAAATCCAGGTTTCCAGCTTCATGTTAAGAAGAGGCTCTTACCTTATAGGATTATCCATCCTTGATACCGTGAGAAACGCTGCTAAGTTCGCTGTGTAGGAAGAGCACACGATAAGGGTGAAGAGCCACCAGCTTCCCATTACAATGCGCATAGCCACAGAATTGACAGTAGATTCGCCCCCTGCAAATAAACAGAGAAAATGAGGGTCTCTCAGCAGCTCCCATTTACCATCACCCTCTGTGTGCCCTGTTATGTTAAACTTTGTTGGAGCTACCCCTCCGCATTTCTGCTTCCCCTCCAGACTGCCCTTGCGCTGTGAGAAAAGCACCGCTTCCGTTAAGGCTGATCATTTACAAACATTTTCTCCAGTCAACCTCTTGCCCTGGACACTGTTCTAGAAAAAATCGTCTTTCAAAATATTTCCTTTGGGAATTAGTGAGCATCAAATCTACAAAACATGAAAAATATTCTAAATAAAGACAGTTTAATGGTGAAGCACAACTAATATGCAGGAATTAAATCATTACAGTGTTCAGCATATAAGTAATTTTCTGTTTTCAATGACCATTTTAGACTTGGAAAAAACCCACAAAACTGTCTAATGGTTTGTGCGCTATCTGTGCCGTATTTAAATCTGCAAAGACTGAAGCATTAGTGTCATTACTTGTTACACTTCACGACATTTCAAACAACATGAAGATTTCTTTCTAGCAGGCTTCAAGCACAGTTATTCTTAAACATTTTTGGAGACCAAACCTTACCGTACAACTGGTGCTAGTCACTTCAGCGTATGTTTGTGCTGATTATATCTTACTGTACTTAACCCCATCAGGGATGCCACCTTAACGAGACGAGGGACCAAGTTTCATAGCAATAGTGAGGATTTTCCAGTAGAAGCTTTACAAGCTTGCAATCGCAATGAAAAAAGGTAACAACATGCCCATACGTCAGCATTCAACAAAACCTGCCCTCCAACAATAGTACTAACATTATAGATATGGGACAAAAAACTGCGTGGGCAGATTTTGCAAACAATTATTTACCAAAGTAACTTTCTAAACGGTAGCAGTCCTACTGAATTCAACAGGATTAGTCCTACGCCTACGGATTCCTGAGTGTAAAGTTAGTTACATGACTACAAATCATTTACCAATTCAGTTCCAAAAGCTAAAAAAGAAACTGTTCACATTAGTTTAAAAACATATAAATTTCTAAAATTCAATTTAAGCAATTAGAAAAGGTGCTAGTTTCAGAGTTGGGGAAGTGTTGTAATTCCGCACCAAGCAGCTCTGTAGTTTATTTATCCAACAGTTTTCCCAAAGTGGAAAAGCCTGCATGGAGTGGTTTTTCTGGACTTACTGAGAGACAGAAAAGCAGAACATACCCCACCCCCAAACTTATCTACCTCTTCCCACTTTTCATCAGCTGGGCTAATAAAACGTATTACCTCCCCACACGAGCCTTCTCTTTTGTCTTTAGACCGTTCTGGCCCAGACCGGCTAACATGTCCCGACGTGCTTTACCCAAGGCAGAACGTTTCTGAACGCGCGGTGATTGCAAGAGAGCGAGTACCTTGCTGAACAAAGGCGCCGTACACGACCCAGATGGCGCTGTGGAGCGTGGAGGAGGCAGAAGGGCTGGGCTGGGAAGCGTTCTGCGCCCTGACTGCCTGGATCCGGTTCAAGACAAATATCAAGACACCGACGATAGGGATGGCTGCAGCGATGCAAGCCCACACCGCAAAGTCGAAAGGGGCAAAGAGAGAGAAGATGTTGATTTTCTCTTCGGGCTTTTTGATTAAGATCCCCACCGAATAGTCCATGTACCGCTTGCTGAAGTCCACCACGCTCTCTCGCTCGGGTGTTATAGTGATGGCCGAGATGGCTAGGTCTGCTCTCTGCGAGACAAACGCAACAGATCAGATCTCGTCCTCGCACCATGAATTCTGCCAGCGTGAGCCTTAAGGAGAAACTTTTCAAGAACCAAGTGACTTCATGCTTTTCTTTCTATAATCTAACACCTTTAAACAAATAAATTGTCTAAAGATAAAACCAGAATCAGTTTCATTGTTTGAACATTAATTAATTGCACTGGTCTAAAGCAGAATAGTGAAACATAACCTGTCAAAGTACTCTAGAACAAAAAGCATCACCCTGACTCCATTCTGGAATGAGTGCAATTTATTTAACCTTTATCCCTCACTTGTTTTCCAAAGGATGCCTAAAACTCCAAACCATGTTAACCTGGTGCACTGCAAGCAGTAAGAAAGAAACACCGTATATTTAGCTTGTGTATGTGATAGCAAGTTGCAGGGAGCTAACATTTGGTGTTCTCCCTGCAGAGTTGCCAACTTCCCGTATTCACAAAGGGATTTCATATTGCAACTAGGGGGAAAGATTTTGGTTGTTTTTTACAATGAATAAAACAACTTCAAAAACTAGTAACTGGAAGAATACACCAAAGGCACCTCAGCTCCTGAAACTGCTTTGACCTCAACATTTTAAGGCGAGTAGGTTTTACATGTAGAGGGTCCTTAAAGAGTACGCAAACTCAACGAAAGATAAACCAGGAGTTAATAAATAAGATTCCTAAAGCTTTTGAAGAGCTGCAATTGGATTTTGAATATTTTTCCATCTTAATAAAAACAGTTCTTTTCAAAAAATAAAATGTACTTTTTGTTTCCTATCTCTACATTTTGTTGGGAAAGTAAAGCAAATGTTAGGTGAGGGAGGTCTGCTTTGAAATCCTTTGGAGCCGGGGGAAAAGCGAGTAGCAGAAATACCGTTAAAAAACTACCATAATAGATACCTTGTTTCTTCAAAGAAAGCAATTTCTGAGGAAATTTAACAGGATTTCTTACCGCATTTTCAAATCACTGAAATTCAAACAGCTTATGTCAATGCAAAATAAGTAAAAAATGCCTTATATTTCCTAGAACCAACCAAGAATATTCCATTACCATACACACGTTTGCTATTGCTTTAATTGCTTCTATTTCTTCCTAAACATCTACTTACCAGATCCTGAGCCGCCTACTTACTAGCTAATGAGAAAGCTTTCACTTTCAGTAATAACTCCACTGCAGAAGAGTAACCTTTTCTACAAAGGGCAGCAACATGGAATATTAATTCCTTTGATTCTCCTTCTTGATTAACATTTGTCCCATGTCAGATAGCAAGAACATGAACAAAATACACTTTAATTTCATTCTCCGAGAGATTCTAAGCTACAGACTTTCCCCATTTACTACAATGAAGTTCAATTAACTTACTCCTGATTTGCAATACTGTAATTAAGAAAAGAAACTTAGTCCTCTCTGTTTTAGGTGAACAAATAATCTTGAGATCAGTTTAAATTCTGGCCCTTTAAAACACTTCTTTATGGTCTATTACTAGGGACATTTTTCCCATTTTGGTGTCAAACCGTTGATCGTTATCAAGCACATTGCCACAAAGTGACCCAAATAAAGTCATACCTACAAACAGGTAGCAAAGACATAATGACAAAAAACCAAAACAATAGTAATTAATATTTTAAGAAGAATACATTATTTTTTCTCTATTTTCTGTAGTCATTCACTCACACACACTCGCACATGTCCTCTCATTCTTACAACTATGTAAACACAGAGATTTACACGGATATAATTTATGTTGAGAACAGCTGGGAGTAAACAGAACAACAGACTCTCCCGTTCCTATCCTGTACAGAGAGTCTTAAACTGCACAGTTTACACCGCACTCAAAGCACCCATAGCTCAGAAGCATTCTGCACTGGTGCTTTCATCCTAATCCATTCTCTTGTACTTTGGAATGGAGGAAGGGGGGAATTTAAACAACCTGCTTACAAAGCTTCGACACCCTACTCCGAAGAGTCTTTTTTTCCTTTTGTTTTAAAATACAGCTTCTTCTCTGTGTACCTTGTTAATGAGCTCTCCAATCATGCCATTCCAGGAGCTGTTTTGGAGCTGCTGTCCATATTTGCCATCAGGAGCTTGATATATCTCATACTTGAAGCCCAGATTCTTGGCAAGTGCATCCAGGACATCAATGGAAAATCCTTTATATCGCTTTGGTTGCCCAAGTATGTTCTCCGCCACCATCACAAAAGGTTCTTCCTGAGAAGAACAAAACAATATCTTAGCTGATACTTGAAACAAGTTTTTTAGTTTGCTTCTCTTAGCAAAAGGATGTTTCCTGAGTTAATTCTGGACAACTTGGCCCAGATTTTGAGACACTCCTAAACCTTCTGAGGCAAAAACTGTAGGCCACGCAGGACACTATGAGGCATCCCAACCAGACACCAGTGCTTCAGCACCCGAGCCCTATCCGTGGCCTCGGGTTTTCCACAGTTCTTGAGAAGAGGCAGAGACTCCAGAGGACAATTCAACCCCCTCTAGCAGCCTCCTGGTGCCCACAGGACTAACTGCTCTCCGAAGTACCTGGCTCTTCTCACTGACTATAAAGAGGGCACAGACACCTACCTCAGTGTCCTAACTAGCTGTCTAGAATATAGATATTAAGTTAAGCACATGAGTCCTAGATAGGAACATTACTACTGTCCATCTGTCTCAGAACATGTCAGATTTAGAAAGCCCTCTTTTACATACAATGATTAATCTTTTTTGCCAGGAGACATACTGAAACAAGAGCTAAAACCGCTACATTTTGTCAATATTTAAAATTTTGAAAATTCAAAGAATAACCTTCGTGGGTACTGGTTCCTGGAGTATTTTATATTAATGAATGTTTTGGGAATCAAGGAAATGCAGCATTTTGTAGTATGTTTTCTGTGAGGCGTGGGCGTCCTGCTCTCCTGCGGGGGAATGCCAGGGCTGCCGGTGGCAGAGCCGCCGCAGTTGGCCGCCTTTTGCAACCTGGTACTGACATTCTCGTGGAAAGGATCTGCTCACCTCCCACATAAGCTACAGCATAACCTCACCTGTCACCGGGTAGAGGAAAGAAAACTGGGGGCTGGAAAGAATGCCTTAATGATCTTACGTGATACTTCCTATTTGTACCATGATTCAGAAAAAGAGAAATAAAAATCACAAAAACACACCACGTTCTGCAAGCTGCAAGCTACAATATTTTAGGCAGGAATGCATTCAAGTTCCAATTTGCCCCTAATTCAGCACTTAGTTGACAGGAGCTCTGCTACCACTCCGGATACCAACAGACAGTAGTCCCAAAAGCATAATGATTTTTTGGAAAGACTACGCCTTTCTAAAAGATATAGTTTATCTCAATGGGAATTTAGGAGCTTGATGGAGGAAACACTTGATTAAATTTTACAGCCTGAAGTGTACAAGAGCCAAGATTAGATTATCATAATTGGCCCATCTGATCTTAAAATCCATGAAATGCTGGAAACCACATATCCGAGTTAGAGTAGGGTGTCTGGAATGCACCCCTGGGCACTCGGGCCCTGTCCTGGTTCCATGCCCGGTAGGAATTACAACGCAGAAAACCAGCATAAGCAAACACACAAAGGCTCTTTATCGCTAACAGCGCACAGCTTCACATAAAATAATGAAAGGCCATCATCTATCTTCCTTGCTTATGTAACTGATCATCCAAAAATACAGAACTGAAAATGATAGGGAAAAATAAGGAGGGAAGTGCCCAAAATACTCAGTCAGGTCCTTTTTATTTTGAGCGCTTGTTTCCTGAACTCAAATAGGGTCATACCAAGACAGTCACCACTTTGAGTGTCAGCCCTTGTAAGTCATTGCCCAGACGTCGTTCTTGTAGGCTGCCGTTCAGTCCTTTCTCCGAGTCCCACGTTGCCAACTAGAACAGAAAATACAGTGAGTCCGAAGGGCTGTTACGCAGAAATCTTTCAGCATTTACATAAACATTTAACAGTAGCTTGACCCAATCCAGAACTGATATAGAGAGGATAAGAGAAGTGTGTGCTTTTTAACGCAGAATCAGATTTAGCGAGATTCAGAGGACAGACATAAACAAGTACCCTGCCTGACTGCGTTTTCACCAATGCCTGTAACATAACTGCTCTATTATCTGTACTATTTGTCATATTATTTCACTTAGATCATTCTGACATGACATTTCTCTCCAGTAAGTTTATATTGCCTGACAGTCCTCAGGATTATCGGTGGTCTCACTATCCCACATTTCCCTCTCCACTCAGATCCCCTCCTACTTTTCAAATCATTCCCTACTGCTTATCAAAGCCTGACCTTTTTTGCTGCTGCACAACGTTCTCGCTCACTGATGGTCATAAATTCTTGGCACAGATTCTATAGTGTCAAACTGCCTCCTCTTCTCTCCCGGACTTTCTTCAGATCCTATCTTGAGTCCTATTTTCTCTCTTCTTGCCCTACTTCTACCTCATCAGTAAAACAATGACAGCCTCTCAAGTTCCCAGGCTCCCGATGATCAAATATCTCATAACCTCTGCCAGTACTACTTGCATCTGGTAGATGTACCCGGATGCATATTTTCAGGATATCTCCATGGAACATTACATCTAAATATTTTATTTTGCGCAATTAAATGCATCTCTTTAAAAATCTATTTTACTGCATTTTCGGAAGAGAAAGGCAGTAAAATTCAATAGAATAGGTTCAACAGAAAAGTCAATCTTAAGTGACCTTTGGATTATTCAAACTAAATATGCTCTTCAGCAGCAGCAGTCAGACATTCCTTTTGAATTCAAACAGAATCCATGGTGTCGTTTTGTTCAGAACAGTCATAAATAGTATCAGGCAGAAACTGCTTCCTCTTTTTTTGGGCTCTGCTCTTACACACCAACACTATGCTCACCTAAGTGGAAGCAGTGTTGTTAGCTGAAGGCATGCCCCGTAGAAATTAAACATAGTCCAAGATCTGTGAAATGTGGCCTCTTCCTGCCAGAAGCTAATTTTCATGTGACAAGTCAAAACCTTCTTGGAAAGCACTTATTTCACTGAAAATGCCTATGGCTAGATGTCCTACATGATTTATTTCTATGACTTCAGTTTTATCCCAAAGCCTCAAAAATCAAACCAACAAATAAAATGTGATGGGAGATCGCTACATAGTTTTATTTTTATTTTGTTGTACTGAACTGATAAACAGGGAACTAGAAAAGAACAGGACGTTCAGTGAATATTCAGTCATCGTAACTATCACACAAGCACAACTGATGAAAATTATTCTATAGTCACTATATCTTCAAAGCTGAGGCACAGGAGAGGAAAGAATTAGGCTACACCTCCTTTATCCAGCGGACCTGGAGGACAGAGGAGGAGAATGACTGACTAATATTCAGCTTTCTAATGACACTCCTGAAAGCTAAAGTATCTCAGGTTGAAAACTCTCCCCCTGTGATGCCGGTTTGGAGTGGACAAATGACCTTCTGCACATAAAAGTGTCTGGAGCAATACAGGCAGATACCTATAGCCATGGTATCTTTTAAATTCAAATTTAGAAGCTTGCTCTGAAATACGTCCAGATGTTTCTTAGCTTTTGCTATTGCCAAACCAAATTGACTAATTTGTCAGCTGACATAAATCAATAAGGCTCAACAGACTTCAAAGACCAGTACAGGTGCGTGTGGCATATATTGTGTCTCAAATCTGTAAAGAACGTTTACCGTCTAAGCCTTCTTCAGCTGTCCTATGCAGTAACTACATGATAAAGATATGTGGAAGGTTCTTGCCAAAATGGCTTGCACAATCTACAGATGATGATTAAATATTTATTAAAAAATGGGAAATGCAATACAGTCATTTATTACTTCCCCACTGGTGGACTGACATTTCAATTCCTTCTCCCACTCCTTTTCCCTTCAAAAACTCCATCTGATTTCATACCAAGGCCTTAGACTTTTCGAATACCCTACGTTTCGTGTTCTGCATTAACACTAAGAATTCCTAAAAGGAACTGGAGACGTGCCAGTGCAAAACCATAAATTTATTCCTTTTATTCGGAAGGAGAGAGACAAAGATTTCCTTTTTACGCAGCAGGGATAGGTGCAAGGAGGAGGAGCATATTTCACTTCAGCACAGAGCTCCATAGTGTTCTCTGCGGAGGCACAAACTTGTCAGTCTCTAAAAAGCAAATTATGCAGATAAAGTTGATAAATGGAACACGAGGAAAACCTTTTCCAGAAAGGACTTTTTCTGTGCATCCTTGTGCTTCGGAACATTTCACTTGTTCAGAAGTGTGCCAATTTTAACTTCGGCTTCTTGCAGGCAGAATTTTGTTTATAGGACCGATGTATTTACAGATACGTCTACCAATCTGTGACAGCTGACCTGTCAAGATCAGTGCCCGCAAAACTAATTTCCAGCACTGTTAAACACAATGAGTGCTGCTGTTATTTGATAAGGCCGTTAGAGTTTCATTCTTTGTAGAAATATGTACCGTGTTCCTCCCAGAAATCTGAAGCCAAAGGTTACGGCAGAGCCATCAGCTGATAGGAGATGACAACAAACAACTGCTTGCAGAATCAGCGTTGGTAGGATGTATTTCAAAAATCAATAGCCTCTGGAGCACATATTTAATGGCAGTCTGGGTGGGGTTGTTTTGATTCTCAAGTTACTGGTTTATGGGAGCTGAGGTCCTGAAAACAGCTACTTTATTAAAGCTTTTCAACTTAAACCTTCCTCCTAGCTTCTCTTTCCAAAATAGCCACATTGCTGGGAATCCTATAGTTCTAGCCATACATCAGAAGCTCAATCATCCAATGTAGAAAAACCAGAGGAAACAAATGTGAAATTCAGACAAAAGGGTAATTTGTTGGAAAATTCTCACTCAAGACATGCTTCTGACCTTTATCTATGTGTACTGCATTTTCAACCAGAACTGCAAGGAAAAGCTCGGGGAGATAAAGTCACAATTTTAACATTGTTTTCAACCTCCACAAACATCGTATAGCTCCAAACACGCATACTCAACACACAAGCGAAACAATTCCATGACTAGACAACCTGGGAATCTCAAATGATAAACGATGTCATCCAAAGAACGCCTCGGGAACCTGCTGTTCAGGGTTTTGTCCTGAAAGGTACGGATATCCGTCAGGACCTCCAAAGAAAACTTGATGTCAATGTAACTTTGGGGTTCCTGAGTTCCCATCGATAAATTAGAAGGCAAATTTTACAGAGGAGTTCCATGACTTTGTTAATGATGCAGCTGCTGGCTGCTCAACACTTACGTGAGCGATTAGTTCCCCGGGGGAAATCATATTGAGATGTCGTGGTAAACTCACACCAGAGAATATCAGAAACAACTCCACAGAAGTGTGAAGACCCCCGTCAGCACAATGAGGCAAACCATCCTTCTGCTCAAATAAATCAAGGCTGCATGCATTAAACACTGATTTGCAAGATTGACTACGTCCTGTGAACGTGATCAATTGGATTGAGAGCCTGTGTGCCACTTCCTTCAGGAGCTGAAACTGATGATAAACTCAGTTATTCGGTACACATCTGTTTGTCGGCAAAGTCTGCATGTTCATGCTGGTCTATTACACAATAATTACATATTCCTTGAATCGCGGTCTTGAATTTAGTTTTCCTAACTCTGCTGTGAATGCTCACACCACAGGGCTATGGCAAATGTTTGTCTCAGGCCCAAACGGAGATGAAAATAATCCCAAACTACTAGTAAATACAGTTGAAAACTGACATTAGCATAAAAAGTGAATATTTAACGTTTATATCACAACAGTGAATAAGATCATCTACATCATTATAGTTTCTGACGTAGTAGTTCCTGTCCAAATAATGCACGTTACTGCCGTCTAACACCATTTTAAGTTTGATGCTGTCCTAAACATGATCTGCTTTTCAGGGAAAATGTGATTCCCATAAGAAATAAAACAGGACAATTTTCAGCAGATGTATAGTAATGTTTGAAAGGGCTGTAATCAATCCAGAGCGTGCATCTTCTATCTTAGCAAAACCTGAAAACTTTTGTCTGGTGACTCCTTTGGAGCTAAGGTTACACTACCCAAACGAGTTAAATTTGGGAACCTCTGCCTTGAAACCTGAAGAACTTCTAACAGAGGAGAAATGGAAGAGAGAGTGTGAGGCAGGCGGTTCTCGTGCCGTGAGACAGGGACACCCGTATCAACCCAGAGCACCTTTTCTTTGAATATGAAAGCTGTTCTGTGCATGGAGTTAAATAAATTAATCTATGCCGCTCACAATCTGACAGTGCTTTTAGATTAAAGTTGAACTGAAATGGATTTCGCGTTGATGACAACTTGTTTCTCAAACGTGAAGTCAACATAGTCTATATCAAATATGATGTTCTTGTACCACGTATGTATATTTTGCATGCTGGGGCATCTGACTCCCTTTGCCAGTCTTGCAATATGGCTAAACACTTACTGAAACATTTAACATTATAAAAGCAGATTTTAGGCAAGCATGATAATAAAAAAAAACCCAAAACCAACCAAATAAAATGTAAACAAGAAAATGAATGTTTACAGGAGACGAGTATGAATAAGGCAGTGGCCCACTAAATAAATGGAGGAAATTGGACACTCCTGTGTTGCAGTTCTAAGCAATAAAAGGAATTCCATTTAAATAGTAAGTAAAAAAAAAATTTACATTTAAGCCCAGGATTCTTTTTTTAAATGCAGCATGTCAGTAATCTAGAAAATTTGCTGTCATTCAATATCATTCACAGCAAGGTTTTAGTAGGATTCACACATTGGATTATGTGTCATTCTTAAGGAACTGACAGGATTCCCTGAAACATCATTTCCATTTTTATGACTGGAGTTGCCTTGAAGGTACCCAGATCTTTTCATTTGAAATATGGGATCATAATTAAGAAAAATTTGAAAAACATTTTGGGCTGTGTATTTGTATAATCCATAGTTACATAAAACAGGATTAGGAAAATATAAAGGTATCAATTCTCATACTTGCAAGCAAATCCAAACACTGATACAATTTATTTCCATAACAGCTACATAATTATTAGGAATATTCTAACATTTCTACTCTGAAACATAAACTTATAGTCATTATTAGGGATAAGATACTGGACAAGATCACCAGCTGAACTGATATAAGGTATATTCTGTGGTCCAGCGTAACTCAACTTTGTTTGCAGTGAAATACCTGCAAGTAATCTACGTCCAGATGTTTATTCTATCCTGATATTCTGCATTTGTTTGTATTAAAGATGCAGCTTACTTCCAAACATCTGCAGTGGGTTTGGAATGCTTATGTACCCATAGCCACTGAGAACTCCAAAACATATTAAAACTATCAAGCAGAGGATTGTGAACCAAGTGCTTAAGTGGCAGAGAAACTCTCAGTCTTTTGGGTCAAAATTTTATCACATCTTGTTCGGTGCTCAAAACGCTCAGTTTGCCATGGCAGGGCCACACAAGGATTGCATCTGCACGGTGAAAGTTCAGAGGAGGGCAGGGAGATCACGGAAGGCTGCTCTCTCCCCTTCCCGATACTTCAGCAAACAGCATCATCCGGCTCCTGGGGCGGGAAGCCCTTTAAAGGCAACGACTGGCCAACGTCAGGGCGGAAAAGCGGAGCAGCAGGGACGGGCTGCGTGCTGCGGGGCGACGCGCCGCTGCGGTGTGTCCAACAGGACCCTGGGTTTCTGTGCAGGACACTGAAGCACGTTGATGTGACTGTAGCTGCTTTAATGGGCCTTTGAGAATGCGAGATCTTCAGGGAGAAGAATGCAGCTCATTTCAATTGTAGTGTTTTGCAAATTTATGGTGCTATATAAATGATAATAAAACATCTCTAGAGAATCACAGGAAGATGAGCATTAGGCAGCAAAACCTTACAATGAACATGCCATTCTGGACAAACTTGACTGCTTTTTCAATAGTACTGCAGAATTAATAGGTAACTGAAATGAAGAGGACAATATACTTGTATCTGAATTTTGAATTTTGGTTTTGTTTCATACAGTCTTGTGAAACCTCGCCTAGGGCAATCTGAATTCATTTCCCGAATAAGGACAATATCACGACTTATAGACTAGCTTCTAAGCAACAATGAAGAATGGTGTCTCAAGATGAGGAGAGAAGTTTTCAGGTAGCTTAGAGCAAGTCAATATTAAGATCTTTTTTATTTGATAGCTTTTTTAATGATTTGGAAGAGGAAATAGCAAATTACTAAAATTAAAATGTCTAAGATGCAAAGATATCTCAAAACTGGGAAGCGCTGCAAATATGTCAGACTAGAACAGTGAGAAACATAAATGGGAGTGGTAAGAAGCCAGACTTGAAATAATAGTGTGCATCTTGCATAACTAGAAGCAAACACTTCTGAAAAGCAAAAATGAGAAATAAAGATACTTCAGTTGAAGAAACAAACACGGAAATTAATGTTAAAAAATCGTGCAGGCTGAAAGTGAGCTGCACATGGGTGATGAGTTTGTAATACAGTATGGCTCCAAAAGTACTGGTGTGATTTTGGACTTGACAGGTCTCATGGCGTAGGCCGCACAGAGAGCAGTCACAACACGGCTGAGGAGAATACACAGTCTTAATACTCCATTTAGCATCTGCCTGAACAAGATTTAGGCATGGTGGAAGAAAATCAAGGGAGAACAGGACGACTGACTGCTCCACTGGGGTGGAGTAGTCAGTTTCTACAAGAAGAGTAAAAGATGCAACTGTGAATATCTAAGATAATGATGACTAAGAAATGGGAAAATTAGAAACAAAACCAGATATAAGACAACAGAACTGCTGCTGCTGACTTCGAATAGTCTACAGAGACTCTTTCATATGAAATACAAACCATTTCCTAGAAACATTTATTCATTCTCGATGCAGACTGTGAAATGAGAAATAGATAAAAGGGTAGAGCTTTTCTGGGTATTTCTAAACCAACCAATTTTTCACGGGAAAGGTTTGGCACATCCAGGACACGAGGAAGCGCACATACGCAGGAGGTCAAGGAGCAGGCTGGCAGCCTGCCTGGTGGTTCCCGAGTCCACCAGAGAGACCAGAACTGAACCAGTGTTTCACATAATGCTGGCTCGCAGCCAAAGGTGATGAGGATGCTTTTCTCAAACGTGGAACAACTTGATTCATGTCCCAGAGTGCCAGGTTTAGCCTGTGATCTCATCAGTTTGCCACATCTCAGGTGAGTGGATCAATCCCCATCTTTAGGGCTAGTACGGGGCCATGTTGTCATTCATCAAGGTCAAGGTATTGGTTTAGTCTTTATGATGAGTGACATAATTCCTGAATACTTGAAAACCTCAAATATTTTTATCTCCGATAGAAAAATCCATTTCCCACTGCTGAAATGAAGCCATTCCTAGAACTCAGCCAGGGAGAAACTATGTAGAAAGTGCATAGGAGCAATGTGAGGTCCCAGCCTACAATCACTTACAACTGTGCTTTAGCTTAGCAAACGTACGTAATAGCGTTGAATCCTGAGAGTTACACTTCTATAAAGTTAATTGAGCATAGACCTACAATAGAAAATAAAAAAAGTTCAAGAACACTGAAGGAGGGATTTGAGTAGGAAAGAGCAATTGACCTGAACTGACATATCCAAGGAAACAGATACACGCCACTGCTCTTCTGAGCGGCACAGCAGATAAATGGCAAACGTCTAGGATTAAGATGTCACACAAAGACTGCCCTTGAAGTAGCATAACGCCCTTCAAACCGCGTAAGGGAACTGGCTCACAGTTAAGAGAGAAGAGTAGCATTAACTGAGTCACTATCACATGGATAGTCCTGTGAAATTCTTATTTAAGAAAACACAAATCCCCAATTGTGCGAACGAAATGTACTTCGGCAAGAAGCTGCATGGTAACAAGCAGAAAATTTATACAAATTGGAATGAAAATTTCAAAATAATTCAAAGGGCTCAAATCCAATGAAAAGTAATTAAAATTACATTAAAACAAAATGCAAATTAGTATCAGAAAAATGTTTTTGCCATGTAAGATCAATTACAGTATTAAACCACTATCATACAGAGAGTAATTAGAGTCTAGGATATAGAGTTTCTCTCTCCGTGTCATTTACAATAATTTCTGCATAATAGGTAGGGAAGACCTAGAGGGGAAAAGCTACAACACCTAACCCAGAACTGTGGGGGTGGTTCAGGAGGACGGAGGACTACACCCAGAGGCTTGGGTAGAGGTATTTCAGCATTAATATTCTTCATTCCCTAGAAGTCTGTACAGAAGTATTTATTCAGCTCTTGCTCTACAAATTCTGCTGCTCACTGCAATCACCAGTTTTGGCCTTACCTAGCATAACTCAGCAGTGTCTCGCTCCACTATTTTTATGGTTCTTCATTGCAGAGAACATCAAATATTTTGATGTGAGAGGAAGTGGTTTTCTTTATGTTTTACATTAGTCAAAACTCAGTTCAATTAAGCATAATGGCCATATTATTAAGAGCCAACTAGTGTACATATACTAGAGCCCTACGACATAGTTGAAGATTAGGTACATTATGCCTTATATTGCTAATATTAAGGAAGCTAAGATATGCTTGTACATATTTGTGTATACAGTAGCTTTCTGCAGTACTGTGACTGAGGAGTTTCATGCAGAATTGAAGTAGCAGTTTTCTGTAAGCCTGCAGCCTTTATTGCCACAGCATAAGACTTCTCATACCCCTTGGGAACGGATCAGCACCATATACTTTATATTTTATATTGCACATACATCACATTTAATATTATGTTGAAGGACATAAAGGATGAATATTACCTTTTTGCTGAAATAAGATATTGCTCCATTAATTGGCAGAATGAGACGTTATTTTGCCAGCAAGTCAATGAAGGAGCAATGCCGCCAATTCAGGATTGCTTCTCTTTCCGTATTGTGATAGCTGGTGAGCATCTCTGATCTCTAACGCAGCACAGAGAACCGCCTATGTTCTACTGTGCCGAGCCTGAGCAAAGTGGGTACGGGGCAGCAAGTCTGCACGAAGCGGAAAAAGGGGCTGACAGGACATGACAAGATAAATGTAACCTGTTAATATTCATTATATAGAAGTATAAATAGGCCATCTTCAGCTCTGGTAGAATAAATTGCTCCAATTAATACTATTCTTTGAAGGAACAGTGACTGCAACATGCTGATGTTATTATTGGGGAACACTGCAGCAACACAAGCACTGGAAAAGATGTAGTATTAAATGAAGCAATCATAAGAGTGATGAAGACAATATGAACAAGAATATTATCCTCTGATCGCTTCTCTGTAAAGTGCAGACAAGTGCACTGTCCCCAAATTTTTGCATTTCATTTCCCTAACACAAAATCAAAATGCAGGGAAAACGGCGTTGCAAATAAGTTGGAGCTATTTTCTTCTAGGATCTTGTAGGCTTTTCTCTTGTAAAGCAGGCAGATAACCATCACCCCTGTCCCTCTGCAGTTTTGCCACTTTTCAAGGCTTTAAGATACGAACAACATGCTATAACGCAGCAATGCTGTTGTTGAATCAGATGGCAGCGTTGCTATAGCAAAAGATGTACGTGCAGCATCACAATTCTTCTAAGGGTTGAATAAACTAATTGTGAGTACCTAAGATACCGCTGAACCAGGCACTTCCCAGGGGTGTTGTAAATTACCGGTTGATATGAATAAGCAGGTCTCTAAGCATTGAATTAAAACTCATAAGTAATCATAAAAGTTAGACCAATCCAAATATAAAGTCCACAACAGATGCCACAAGTGACTGGCTGAAAAGCCCTACAGCGTGACCTCCTTGCCGCCGGGTTACCTATTTGGAAGACAAAGCAGCCCCTCATCTTTCTTCTGCAGTTTTAAAAACAAACAAAATCGCTGCCCAGTGAGAGACGGCGGGTGCTGGACTCCAAGGACACTCGGAACGCTGCTGTTAAATACCGCAAGCCAGGTAGTTCAAGAGTAGCCGCTTATGGACAAAACTGAACCAATTCCCCCTGCCATTACTCATTATGTGTGGGTAAAGTGGAAACAAATCCATTTCACACAGAGAACAGATTCTTTTCAAAGCTTCCAAATGCTTTCTGGTGGGAAATTACTGGCTTTTGAGAGCAGAACTACCCTTGTTATCTCTGCCATAGTGAACTCAGCAGACTGTTTTGTAAACAAAAAAATCATTGAAAAGTTGGATCTAACAACAAACACAAATTCATGTTGATTTTATGTAGGTTCTTGTCCTGCTCTGTGCAGCGTAGTAACCAAATACCTCCCTGTAGTGATGTTCTGAGCATTTTACCGGGGAAGGAGAGCAAGAGAGCATCGTGCAGCTGGACAGCTGTCAGCACCTGGTGTCTTTTCCAGTCGTTCTACGAGAGATCTGCACTTACGCGATTCGTCGGCACGCTACAATCGGCTACGCCAAAACATCCCCTCTTTTTTGCAATTCATTGCTGGATTTCTTGGACGTTATCTGCACTGAATGCTTTTGACTTCTCTCTACCCATTCCAGAAACCCGTACGTACATCTGCAGTTCTAACGACCGAACTTTTCATAGCCTGGCCCGTTCTGTGGTGATGTGAGAAAGGGACCGTGGTGGGACTGCACCAGCTGCAGACCTTCTGAAGCTTGGCCGTCATGAATTCGCCTTCTGGTTCTAGTTGATGGCACTGAGTCATCTCAGAATGAAAGCAAAGCTCAGCCCACTCTTGGGTATCACCCGTCGAGCTAGCTCTCCATTCTGTAGTGAACAATGCTCTTCTCTCAAACTCCAGATACTTTTGAAAAGCTCCTCAACGTCAAGAATATTTTTTGTCGAAAAATATTCAAAAAATAAAATTCTTACTAAAATTTTCAATTGCAAAGCTTTGAGAGTCAGTGTCTTTTTACATTTTCCATTAAATTTGTATAAATTTGGGGTTTTATTTAATTTTCCTACCATTGCTATTATCTAATTACCTCATGATATTTTATTTTGGTGGCAGCCTTGATATAACAATAAGGACAGTGTTCTAGAGGAAAAAAAATCCTACTGACATTTGAATTCAAAAGGTGTGGATTTTTAAATGTAATTTATAAAATAAATTTAAAATCTTAACACAAAGAGGTCAAAGTCTTAGATGAAATGCTGGTACTTTAAAAATGAACATTTTTAAAAACAATTAATATTTCATCAGAACTGCTGTCAAAAAAAGATAATATTCCCTGGTGACACAGGTAAGAACCGTGAATGCCAAAGTTTCCCTGCCAAAGAGATTAAGTGAATTTTGACCAACTCTGGTTATCAGCACTGGAATCTAGACTCATATCTACGGAACACAGAAAATTCCTGTGATACATTTAAAAGTTCAGTTTTTACTGAACTTATTTTTACTGAGCTTTCCCTTATTTTGATCTTTACAACGTGACTTCATCGTTTTCCTTGCTCCTCATAGAACGTGGCACAGAGTGGCTTCACAATTTGTAGACCTTTTTCTCCTCAACAACAAAGAAAACAACTGAGTAAAAATCCCATAACTTAGTGTTTCGTAATGGATAATTACCTCTCCAAGAAACAGAAGAACTGTAGATAGTATCAAGGAAAATATGAATTTTCTTCTGTGTAATGATATGCATTTAATGGTTTTAATTAACAACAAGCTATATTGAGACAGCTTTCAAAAATATATTTATCCCTTTGGCTTTGTCACGTACATAGAGCAGGTTTTGTAAGGCAAATATAATCAGCTTGCTCACAAAGCCAATTAGCAGAGAATATGCAAACATTATATCTATAGATATTATCATTTATATAAACTATATACCAGTTGCCAAGTATTCACAAGGACTATAACAATACACTCAGCTAATCTTTGATTATTCTTCATAAAGAAGCCGTGGTAAGCATGGGAAATACTTTTCCGTGTTACTGTTTACAAACCTTTTGCTTACAAAGTTTTTGTCCTCTGTTGTTTTTCCCCCCTTCGAATCGACATTGGGAGACTTCTTAGCTTTAAAAAAAAAATACTGAAAGTCCAGAATTTCTGAGCAGTTTTAGGCAGTGACAGACAGTGCACGTAGGGTAGATAAGAAAGATTACAGTAATAAATACTTTTCCCCAGCTCCACCAACTAACATGTACCAGCAAAACTCCATCGCTAGAAAGGATGTCGTAATTTCAGCAAAGTAGTCAAAGAAATGAAAGCGGGTAGGAAGGACAGCTTGTACTGTCTGTAACGCTTAAAGACTCGCCTTTCAGATTCCTCACTATAGCTTTAAAATAAACACTGATCTCCAAGAAGCTTTATAAGAGAGCCCTACATGATGTGTGGAGGGATTCAATAATTTAGTAAGTTTATGTAATTACCCCAAAGCTCATTTAATATTGCACCTGATGCTTTGATTTACGATGTTCCCAAAGTGTTGAGAAAAGCTTTTTGGCAGGTCAAACCTGATCAAATTAGAAAACAAGACGTGATTTATGCGTGGTCCAAACTTCCCAGTGGGAGGAGACAAAGTCACAGATAAGCAGTGGCAGCCCCAGCGCTGACGCCCCGTCTGGGCTCTGCCCTGTCCCACCCCGAGCCCCGGCCTCCTGGGAAGAGCCTCCGCGCCGGAAAGGCAGCAGCTCCCCGGGAAGGGCCCACCGGTCACATCCCATTTGCAGACCACCCCAGCTTAAAACATTAGAAGATTTATTCCGACAGTGAAACGGCTCTTGGTCACTGCGGGCAAGTGGTCTTTCAGCAATAAACAGCAGAGTGTCCGTACGCAGCGTTAGGGCTAAAGTGGGCGAAGCCGTCAGGAACATGGCTGCAGAAACACGGCAAGGAATTACCGCAAACACATCCAAGGAGGATAAAACCACACACCTTACATTCGTTAAATCCCTTCCTTACTGCTTTAACCTGATATTCTTCTCGTTGCTATGGTGATTGTTATCCAGCCATTTATACATTTAAAGGAAAAATTAGTATTCCTTCTCATGAAATTCTAAGTGTGAGAAATACCTCCTTAATGCAATATAAAGATTATTTCCTCAGTGGACCCATCAGGCATTCATTTTCCTAAGGTCTTCTGCGTCCATTTAAACTTCTCTCTTCCACACGTTCTGTGGCAATGAATTCCAAAATGGAAGCATACGGTCTCTGAAAGAGTACTTTCTTTTATTAGTTGTAAGCGGGCTACCTGTTCATTTTATTAAGTATTCTCTAGCTTTCCCATAGGAGAAAAAAATGAATAGTTGTTCCCATTTCATCTTTTCATCTCTTGTTTCATAAACACCTAGCCATGCTCCCCTCTTTTCTGTTTCCTGACCTAAAGAATGGTCTCTATAGTCCGTTCATATAGAAGCAATCTGATGTCTCCAGTCACCTTTTTTCCTCTTCTGTATCTCTTCTTTCTTCCATATATTTTTTCAGTGGGGGAAAAAAATAAAACACAAACCACCAACCCTATCCAAATAATAGAGACTGGCCCAAAATTAGTCAATGGAAAATTGGAAAACAGGCTTTAGAAAGCCAACTTTCTGATACAGTATTAAACCTTTATTTTAAAATGACCTTAGAAGAGTTGCCCTAAAAATCTACTTTTTCTTCAACACTGCGTTTCAGCATTAAAATGCAGACACAGCTGAACACGGAAAGTGGAAAGGAAATGTCACTTGCCAATAGAAATTGAATATATTTAGATAAGATATACTTAGAAAATGGAAAATAAATGCTTACCTACTATATGCACAGTAAGATGTAGAATTATTTAATGTTTCTTGGAAAAAGAAACTTTCGTTCAGTAGAAAAAATGATAACACCCTCCATTGTATTAGTTGGGAACTCTTCCTAAAACCCTTCCTTTGCGTAAGCAAAAGGTGGCATACACGACGCAGAAAGCTCTGAGCTAGCAATAATATTCCTCCCTTCACTAGGCTCAGAGTGAAATAAATAGTTTTTTGGTATTTAGCTGCCTGCAACTCTTCATAAAGCTAAGGCGAATTTGCAGCAATTGCTGAACTTTCAGCATTTCTCTAGACTGTTTTTCTGCCTGCATAAGGCACATCAGGCCTCTACAAATGTTCCAGCCACGTGGGGTTTTTTGTAAATCCACAGAATTGCCTTGCAGGTCCCGGAATGTCTGAAGGCTACAGACTTTGCTCACAAAGCAAATTAATTAAAGGAAACAAAATTAACAGCGTGTTAATAATTATGGGTTGCTGTCCATGTCTCCACGGTACAATATTCCCAGCTGCTTTGGAGCAGGCTAAGGACAAGCGCTGATGGTTGAAAGGCCCTACAATCTGCTGGCTGTCCATCAACTTAGTAGCTCGTGATACTTGGGTGAAAACTTGCCCATTACTGATCTAGAAGGGTCTGCATTAAACAAATTAATAACCAGCTCCATGACAGATTTCAAACAGTAGCAGCTCCAGGGCAGGATGAATGAATAGGTGACAAATATCATCATCGCATCAGCCCAGGTGATGCTACTAAAATGCTGCTAATTAGCACTCCCAAGGTCACGGTTAGTCAACAGCCTGTGCTCAGATGGGCATGCAAAATGGACACAGTCAAGGATGGAGCAGAAACTCCGACAGCTGAGGTCCTTCCAGAATTGGCAGCTCAGACCGTGAAAGCTATGTCTGTTCATTGCTCAGAGGCAGGAGGAGGGCTCGTACACCGAGGGCCGGCAGTCTGGTACCAGCACAAGCACTCATTTTTAGAGTCCAGGAAGGGAAAAAGGTTTGACTCTTTCTCATCCAAAACGGATTGAAAAGCCTGCCTACCCAGATGGATTGTGGTACCCAGGTCACAGGCCCTGCATCCCAAGAGTGACAAGATGCAACTCTTCAGGTGGTCCTTCAAAAGGCAGATCCTTATTAGAGACAGCTCCTCCAGTGGAAGACTTTGCCTTCACCCTGCTGAGTAACATAGACTTAGTCATCTAAGATCATAACTGAATTAGCTAAAACGTTCTCCTTTAAAAATATATCCCTCCCTACGTTCACCTAGGGCTGTCATAAGAATGGCATTTCTTCATCTCTCCTTTAAGGAACACGCAGCTGGCATTAAATGTATATATATGATATACATGATATATGTAGACAAAGATACACGTATACATGTATGCATAAAGAAGCCCGCGCAGTTATCCCTCATAAGAATGTGGCTAAGTTTAAATTGCCTTTCAGTAGTAAATGTCACAGTCACTGTGGGGAGCTACAATTTAAAGAAACTTAGAGAAATGAAAAAAAATTTCCTCAATCTTCCTAACTAGTTTTCATAGTTTTTTAACCTAGTTACTTGCTCTTCTTTTGGTATACGTCTATCAACTTATACCAAGTTCTCCTGGGCTGGAAGTGGTACCATATCAGTTAGGCGAAAGAATATTGGACCTCTCAACAAACAGGAGTTTGCTGTTGGTATGAATAAATCTGATGTTAGTGACTTTCATCAGGACTTCAGTCTAAGGCTTAGTTGTATAATGGACTGCATACGAATACATCACGAACTTTTGGTTAAGGAGTTGCCCAAAACTAAGAGACCAGGAATCACATCAAACAATGCAGTCACCACCACGTCACGCCTATCCTCGTATCAGCCCGCCGTACCAACACGGATTTCTTCACGGGCACGTTAAATGTCACCTAGTGGATGCTGTGAAAACTGCTGACGTTGCAGCTCATGCAAGATTTCACAGGCAATATTCTTCAGTAAAACAAACTGACACTCTTCCCATCCGTGGCAGATATGGCTTAGGATCTGATTAAAACTTCAGTGGTAGCATAAATTACTACAGAAGGGTGGCTAGTAACACGAGCCAGGTGAACATCATATCGCATCATTAAGCAAAATAACCAAAATGCACATAGGGTTTTTGATTTTTTTTTAACAACTTTTTTCTGCGCTTTCCCTAAAAATCTAATGCTGCTGTAAAGATGACATGGGAAAACAAAATGTTCTACACTGGAGGAAAACAGATAAAACACCTGTCTCTTCTTTTTTGTTTAAATAGTTTAACAAGTTCTATTGAACAACAATTTTCAACGGAGGCATTTTGGGACAGGGAGGAATGAGGGAAGGAAGGTGCAGAGCACGTGCTGGCACCATCCCCTGCATAACTAGAAGTTACGCTGTATGGAAGCACCTGCAACTCGGGGTGTTAGTAGCCTCTGTGCTAGACATAGGAAGCCTAACACCGGACCCACATTTGACCAGATTTCCTGCATAACAAAGCGATTGCATATACGAGAATATGAAAGAAATAAGGTAAAAGGAGGAAAAAAAAGAAGGCATATCAGATTAGACTAGCTTTCCTACTCTTCACAGATTTTCTATTTTTAACTCTTTCCATTGGGACGTAAAGCCAAATGGGAGCCTGCTGTGACCACACACCCGGTAGCCTCAGCAGGTCTGCGCTCGTTTCGCTAGTTCTGACCTGTGGTCCGAACTGGTTTTGTTGCTTCATAGTAAACACCCTGGGTTGCAATACAACCCCCAGGCATATACCTCTCCCCGCCACCATTCTTACTGCATTACTCCCAGCACTCGTGCTCCAGATCTCGTTAGCTTTCTCCCGAGATACCCTGCCCTAACATAAGCATGAAACTTCAGCTCAGGCTTGCTGCACCCTGTCATTCCAGCTGCGGAATTGCTTCCCCAAGCACTGGCAGTCGTTTCATTTGTTTATGTCTCTCTCACACAGCTTTTGGGTTTCCCGAGAAAAGGTTCTAGCTTTAATGCTGCTCTAAATTTGGACCGGCCGTGATCCTGGTGGCTGCCTCAGTTTAGCGAGTGCCTTAGGCTCCAGCCTGCCACAAGGGTGGAACTGTAAACGGGATCAGTGCTTGGTGTTACACTTAAAGGGTCAGTGGTATTTCCATAGCTAGTCCAAATCCAACGTGAAGATGGATGGAAAACTCAGGAGAGAAGACTGAAACGGCGAAGTAGGAGCCTTAGGTTTGCGTGGGTGGGTTATGCTGAAAGATCAGCAAGATATGATAGCGCAGTTTCTGCAGCTGAAGTATCAGAAGGAGGGACAGTTATTTTTCCATCCCTGTAACAATTTGATCGCTCCTGGTTTTATCACTACAGTGATACTGGAATTGATATAAATACATTAATGCTACTGGAAGTCATAAGGGCTTTTGGCAGAATCTATAAAATAGGGAGGGAAGAGTTTGTTTGTTCCATTATGCTGATGATACTGAAAAGCAAAGTGTGCCAGCCAGAGTCCACCCCACACAACCCCAAACCTTTAATTAACAAAGCCTGATATTAAGTTGTACTCAATTACAACATGCGTAATTTGCCACTGTGCTCCCAGAGCTAGTCCATATGCTTGTGAGGTACCTTTTCAAACTCTCTTTTGGGCACACTACGACTATTATACAATGTGCTTGTATTATAATTAAATTTGGCATAATTACTTTACAGAGTGATCAGTGACAGTCTATTGTTCAGGAAGAATTAATCCTCTGAGCCTTCCAACATCATTTTAGTTCCTGGTTCTAAATGAGATTTCAAAGAATGTAATTTATAATAACCAAAATCCCAAACGCACACTTTAATATAGCCTTCTTGTGTTATAGCAGTTCACCAGTAAAACGCTCCTGCATTAGAATGCTCCTGGCGTAACGAGTTACCTGTGCTGCACGGGACCGCTCGAATGGGAAAGAAACCCAGCAGGAATGCTTAACAAAATCCACTTCGATGCTTTCTCCTCCCGCCTCCCTCCCAAAACACGGATGCTGCGGAACCCTTTCAGAACCCATTCTACTCTTGAAGCATCATCCTTCCTCTAGGAGAATGCTTGCCTTTCCAGAAGCAGCCCAAGAATTCTCTCATCTGAAACATCACACTGATTTAGGTGTATATTTGAAGGAGGCATGACAATTAGACTGGAGAAAAAAACTGGAACTGCTGTCCCAGGAGAAACCAGGCAGTTTGATTTCTTCTTGAAATGGGATATAGAGCTGAGCTTTTCCATAGAGAGAAACTCTGAGAAATCTAAGTTGGGCAGTGTCAAAACATTTTGTTTAGACATTTTCAATTCAAGTAAAATGTTTTGACAAAGTGGAATCCTTGGAAAAAATCCTTTGCAGATCTCATCCATTCCAGTATTAAAACACATTTCCCTATTTTCTGTTCACTGCAATCCTAGTCCTCAATTTCTTCCCGTGGACCAGTTGCTAAAGCATATTATGTATCCCACTGACTGAAATCCTACCATGCGCTCCAGTCCCTCAGGATCACCATGTACAGCAAATACATAAGAGAACCTGACCCACGATACGAGACAGAAGATATTAAAACAGTTCAATACTATGGGGCTTTTTTATTATCTTGTCAAAATTAAACCCTTCAGGCCAGTTATAAAATTCTAAATTTCAATTTAATAGGCTTTTACCAAAATAAATGCTTTCCCGTGCAAATTTATCCACCAGAAAATCGTTCCAATGAAAAGCTACCAACCATCTATCACTACAGCTGGGTGTTATTGGTGTGATTTTTCTAAATACTGTGTTAGAAAGCTTTCATTCAGTCTACATGATTAATTAGGTTCTCTGAACTATCAAAGCTCAGTGCTTTTTAATGTCAGCAAAGTTCATCTGTGCAACCGAAGGTGTTGGCCACTGAGGTTCCGAGGCGAGATTCCAGGGAAACTTCCTGTTAGGATGATCAGCACTCAATAATATGTGATACTGAAACTGAATCAAAAGTCATGGCAGAACACATTTTAGGCAAAGTCGGAGAAAATCTGCATATTTCACACGTCTGCCATCTAGTAGGTAGAACATGAATTTGTTCAGAAAGCATAACATTTCTTTTTTATTGGCCGAAGTAATTTAGCAAAATAAAGCAGAAGGCTATAGATTTGGTGCCAAGCACTGGCAGCCACTCTGCTCATGCATCATGTATAAGGTTAGTTGGTTTATGAGTTAGTTTGTGAACATTAACTGCAATGTTGCCAGCAAGGCTGATTAAAAGCTTTGAAGTCTCCAGATGCTGGAGTCATATGATTATAAGGCCATCATATCTCTAATTTTAAAGAGGAAATCTCTAACCTTTATGGCTAAAGAAAAAGAGACTGACAATGTTAAAGTGAAGTGTACTCACACCTGCACAAATTAAAAAGCCCTTAGAATTTTGCTTAAAGCCATTAAGCTGATCAAAAATTATCTTCTTGTCTTTCTTTCTGCATAGAGCTATGAAGAGAAATATTTGTTGGAAAACATAAGAGGTATCAAATACATTTGCTGGGAGAAAAAGAAAGTTTTAAGCAATGGCATGCAAAACAAGATCTTTGTTCAGAGTTCAGTTTACCCTCTTCTCTAGGTAAAGTATACGATAATGAAGAGAGGGGAATTATAGGAGGGAGCAGAAGTGCTTAATAGTAGCTAACTTAGTTGCAAAACCTGTGGGGTCCTATTTGACTTCTTGATGAACTTAAGCAATAATACGATCTGGTTTATCAACCTTCCCCTCGATAAAGGTCTGGCCACAGCAATCCATGCATTAGAAAATGCTCTAATACACAAGACTAAACGCAGAGAATGAAAAGATGGGAAAACTTCAGCTGGTACAAAAGCCATCTACCCATCAGGTTAAATCTCAGTTGCACACTATGTGCCTTCCTCCTGCAGGTTCCCTGTCAACTTTCCACGAAAATTTTAAAGCTTCATATTAAATGATTCATTTTGAATATTCTTCATATTCAAATCAATCGCTGTGTAAAATTTCAACTCTATTTTGATCTATAAACCAACATCATAGAGGCATTCGTCTATGACAGTGCGGATCACTAGACTTGGGTCACTTCCCAGAAGTGGGGATCAAGCATTTTTCATCAAGAGTATAAGACAAGCTTCCCAGGTGAGGAGTAAAATAAACTTTTAAAAATAAGAAAAAACAAATTTCTTTGAAAAAGACACTGAAAATCTTAATACCAGCTTACTACAGAAACAACAATGGAAAATAACATAGCTTTTAAAACAAAAACAGCCAGAAAAGAAAGGTGACAGGAGGTCTGCGGGGACTTGATACACCTGATGATGCTACATGGGTGATGGCCATAAAAGAGAGAATACGCATGTTTGTATGGACACAGTTTAAATCTCAAAGAGCAGCGGGACAGAGGGTTGAGAGGAGGAGGAGGAGGGAATGCCAAGGAAAACGTGAGCAAGAAGAACAGGAGGTGGGAGGAAGATGGACAGAGGGGGAGGAAAGGAGAGGCGCTAAGGACTGAGTAGAAAGAACGCCACAGCGCAGAAGAGGTGGCAGGCAAGCAGGGACACGCAGCTTATTTCCCTTGATTGCAGTCACCAGAAGCATCACTTACTGCTAATGCACCTGACGGGCTGATCAGCATATTAGCCAAACAGCATTCTTCAGAAAGAGAGGAACATTAGTTTGTTCCTCCCAGAACACGCTCTGATGTCATGGCAAAATATTATTAGTTGTGTCTCTGATGAGCTATCTAATAAAGACCTCTTTCAAGTCTTCTTCCTTCCACCATTCTACAGATACCATAATGTGACTAACCTCAAATTACTCGATAAAGATGCTGTATTTTAACATAAACATTTCTCTGCAGCAGAGTAAGCAGAACTCCAAATGATAAAATATCAAGCATTCACATCTGCAAGTATGCATATGATTTACATTATACAGTCTCAGTTTATTATTGCAGAATAAATATACAAAGGAAAACGGCAGATACGTTATGGTTGTGCTACTTCTGTTCATTTTCTGCCTTTCCTTAATTTCTTAGAATTTGGAGATGTTAGACAGTTTTGCATATGTCTAACTTATTAACTATAACATTAGCACTGACATTGTAATTTAATCTACGGTACAATAAGCAAGTGCAGTAAATTCTCTCATGTTCATACGCAAACAGTATTATCTTTTCATTTCAAGAGATGCCAATATGTGATAAAAGGAGCTTGCAAGATAATTATAACATTGTGCATTGACACAGTCATCACATTCACTCCAGATTTCTTCTATGGGCTGGAATTTATGCACTGCCAGCCAACCTGCCCTTGGACACAAGCGTGAGGCTCTCGCTGCAGTCAACAAGAACTGTGTAGATTAACAACGGGCAAAGTTTCGGCCTCAATTCAGCAGAGAATTTAAACATGGCAGCAGTCACTCTGAATTTTGGATTAGATTCAGGCCTTGCTGCATCAGGACCCCTTCCTTGAAATTTGAAACATCATAACAAATAAATACGATTATTAGCCTTTCTCATGAGCTGTCTAGATAATTCCACTGGTGCTCAGAGAAATCTGACAAGAACAAACAACACAAAATAAACCTGGGCTTGGGTAGGCAGAATCTTGTGAGCAATATAAAATCATTTGGAAAGAAGAAAGAACCAAACCACACTTTGAATTTGGTACGCCACTGCTTGCTACGCTTTCTAACTGTGAGGATGATTCAGGTAAAATGTGAACACAAGGGGCCTAAAATAATGCCAGATCAGAATCTTCTAGTCTTCAAAGCCCCCCCCAGTCTTGAATTTACCCCAGAGGTGTAAGGCGGAGGAATCCCACCAGTCCGTGACGTGGTAAAGGCCGCACAGCTGTACGGGTGCTCCATCCCTGCAGCTGCCCTCGGCTCCAGCCGCACTTTATCGCATGCAAATGGTGAGACAGAGTGCAAGGAAACAGAAACATTTCAAAAATGTCCCTTTCAAGACAGGCTGCAAGATCATCCATTATTCAACAAACCATTAATCATCTTTCACACCTGGACATGTCAGATAAAGATTCTGATCCTGAAATCCATATTCGAGAGCCCCAGAGGAACTAATTCAACAGGTCCAGCCGCTCATTTAAGTAAGGGCTAGAAGGCAGGTTTTCAGACTCAGGCAGGTTCTCATTTGGTATGGAATTAAGTCCTTTTTGAGACAAGGAGTAGGACAGCCAACCAGTCTATTTTGCACTAATGTAATTCCAGTTTATTCTTGATTTCAGATCAGAAGCAGGTACGTGTAACCTATCGAGCAGACTTATACCGCATTCAGATGCTCTGCTCAAGCACATCAAAACAGAGTTACAGGATATCAGCCATGGCTGAATTTTTTACATCAATGAACATTTCAAGACAGGATGGATCCAGATATGGGAAATCACTTGTTAAGAAACAATGACAAGTTTTTCAGAGAGAACATAATGTGGTCAAGACAGTGAAATATTTTAGCAGAACACTGATATTCTCCTACTTAACCCCCGTTTATTAGCATAATGCCAAAAGTAACGTAAAATTGCACGAATGTAAGCAGCTAATACAGCAGTCCTGTTTACAATAATTTGCATTGCTTTTACTGCATCCATATGACTGTACTTGCAAGATTTTTAGCATAAACATAAATGGGTTTTGCAGTCTGTGTATGAATTCCATGGTGCTGTGGAAATAAAGCCAGCAATACCTAAATTAGCTAATTTAAAGCTAGGTTAGATATGGCTAGGTTAACTGTTATTACACAGGCTGCAAAGCAAATAGATGTTATAATCCTATTGGAAAAATATTCCAAACAAGATCCTTAATTGGCAAAATCTGACCAAGATCCCGTGACTTGACTGCACTTACGCGACTATGTGTCAACTGAGGTTCCAGCCGACTTCACCAGTGATATCTTTGCTAAGTACTCCTAGTGATTTTCTGTCTGCGTTAACAGGAACATACACTCCAGTACACTTTCTCTTAAATTATTGCTTTCTATACTGCAATATTGTGGACATCCACATCATAGACTGTATCACCAAACTACAATAGAGAAATCTCCGTGAAAGGGGCATCTTAGAGATTCATTATCTTATCTACAGCTTTTTATTTTTGCCAACTTTTTACTGGCTTCATTTGGTTGTTCTTAACTTACCACTAATACAAGTGAATGGCAAACCAGTCCCTTTACACCTCTAAAGTACAGTAAAAGCCTTAAATTGTTTTAATGTAATGAAATGGTCAACATGCCATTCCATGTATAGGAAAACTACACTTTGGGACTACAGCACAAAATAAAACTATGTTTAGCTTTACAGAACTAGAGATTTCCAAAGGTTTATAAATAAAAGGAAAAGGAATTTTTACAAATATGGTCTTAAATGTAATATTTACTCAGCTATGTATATTGCTCAAGATATATTGTAGGGTCACAAGAAAACAAGAACAAGTTAGCGGTCGTCTTTCCCCTCCATTCTACACTGATCTCCCTTCTCTCGCAATTAATTAAAACATGTTGAATACAGAAAGAGCTTCAAAAACATCTGACAGTGTTATCCGCTATACCTGCAGAAATATGACAAGGTTAATCATCTGGTTGAAAGGAGTCTAACTTCCCCTTGCAGGCGATTGTTGCTATCAGTTTTCTTGGGGAAGGACAGTCAATAATGTCTCCTAATCTCTTATAACACACATGGGACAAACATTCTATTACAATCTAAATAAATGAGAGAAACTTTCATTTTAGACCTGTCTATCAAAGCGATGTTCCAGCAATTATTACAGCTGTAGCTGCCATCTTTTTCTTTTTTTCTTCTCCAGGTTTATTTTGGGTTTTTTTTACCCACTGCTTCAATTAACTATCATAATGGTTACAAACAATGGCCATGTTTTGCTATGAAGATACAATTATTTGCCATTTAACTTTTGTTTTCTAACTTTAAGTTATTCCCAACTCTGTTCTCCCCTTTTCAGTCACTTCTGTATCTTCCTCCACACTGCTCTCTCATTATTCCTCAAGTTAATCTATTAGGCTGCTATTTACTTCATATATAAATATAATTTCTGTTGGGCTCCTGTAGTCAAATAAGTTTACTTTTTGAACAGTTACATATAAATCGCAGATCACCATGCATATTACAACCCAACCTCTGTATGTATTCTCAGAAAGCAAGGTATTCAGGGCAGGTGTAGCACGCAGAAAACTGACTGGAGTTCAAAATACATAAAATAATGCAAAATTTTGAAAGAGGATATAAAACACCAGCAAGGTTATGCACCAGCTTTTTACTTCTTGCATTTCAATATTATATATACATTCTAAAATGTAGAATTAGAGACATGTATCAAGCCTGAGGGATCAGAAGTCTTGGCAAACTCACATTTTGTTTTCACTATTTATGTACAGGTATTAGGCACTGTCACTGTTTTGTTTCAGATTGTTCTGTCACAATGAAAAGGAAAAAAAGCGAATTGAATATGATTCCAAAATTCTGAATTAAAACCAAAAATGTAGACAACACTTAAACACTAAACCCAAGCTCCAAGTGTATTTTCAAGCCAAGTACTTTTCTTTGGAAATTCATCCACTGTGGGTTTTCAGTCTCATACTAGTACAAAGAATACCTGTTTTTGAAACAAGGCTTTCTTTTTAGCAGGGAGAAAAATGTCAGATAAATAAATGCATTTGGATATTAATGGACATTTCCTTGTATTGCTAGGTTTGAACCTGACTCTTAGATGAAAAATAAGAATCCCAAGAAAGGTAAATCAGAGGCAACTGAAATAGAAAACATTGTTTTTTCCCCATGATGGAGACCAGCTGTGAAAGTCAGGTCCATTATCAGATTTTAGAGCTATTAGACTTGATTTTAAGGCCAGAAGAGATCACTATGACTACCCCACTTTGGCTTCCTGTACTACAAGGACTGAAGATAAACACGTAGGCCTGTAGCCTCTATTCAAATCATAACATGTCTATTAAACATCTAACTTCGGCCTGAAAAATGAACTCGTGGATATTCCATATGTCTATAAATAAGTTACTCAACTGTTAGTTATCCTCATGTCGAAAAACCAAAGAGGAGACTCATACACTTTGTTCCTCTCTAAAAGCGGAGAAAATCTAACACACACACACCCACAAAAAGAAACAAACAAAGGAAGCAAAAGCCGGAGGAGCTTTGGGGCTTATAGTCTTCGTTTGTGGGGTTTTCCTCATTTTAGTCAGAAATACATGAAAACCCCAAAAGAGACGCTTCTGATGTCAAACAGGATCCTAACCAGATTAAACACTAACAGAATTATCCAAACCACTTTTAAAATTAGTCCACAGAAAATAAGGTGAGAGTGTTCTGCCAGGTTTTTCAATACTTGCTGAAAAACATGATAAAAGACTTGATTTCAATATGTTTTAACCCTAGTTTCTTGCCCCAAAGGGAACTCTAAAGTATAGAAACCGTGAAATAACAAAAGGACAAAAGGCCATCTATCAAAGCTAGCTTGATAGCATGGATCGTACCTTCAGCTGCCTTGACTCTGTTCTAGATCAGAGAGAAGACCACGAATGAGCTAACAACACTCAAGCCCGCAGTGTCACATACAGCAGTAACTAACCACGTAACTCACGCGCTCTTATCTTCCCAACTTTGGAAGTGCCACTCTTCTGGGCTCCAATGTAAATTCTAGAATATAGAATAATTATTATGGCTGTGGTGCTGGTAATATTGATCAAACTTCTCTGAACATTACCAAAGCTCTCTGCATGTACTGGTTATGAAACTGACCCCGTGATGTGCTTTCGCTGCCCTTAAAGAAACAGGTGACAGGAGAACAGCGATGAGAGAACACGGATCCTTTAATTTTCACCACAAAACTTCCAACAGCACAAATGGCAGCTGTTCTTGTGTGATGAAAGAAGAACTCTTATTAATAATTTCAGTCTTTTCATCTTTAACCTACTAATTTTCAACATGTTCCCTAAGAACGTATTTCTCCTTTATTACAGTTCTTGATTCAACCCAAAGTTAGTATCTTGTTTCAAAGATGTTGGACCATTCTACCTCATACTGGCAAAAACCTTTTAAACAATCATCAATGCAGTATAACATCTACTGTGCTATTACCATGGAAAAGTGTTACTGTTCAAGAATATTTCCTTTGGATCATAATTATAATAAGAATAGGTTCCCGAGGGCATAATATAACATAGTCCTGAAGTTGAAAGATTGTTTAAAACCTCATCGAGGTAGATGTCTACTATTTTATTTCAAAAAAACACATCTGAAGTTTATTACATGTCTAAATGCTTTAATAGTTTTTATTTTTTCTTGTTTAGAAGAAATAAGAACCACATGCAGTTTCAAATTTCGTCAGTCAGAATAATCATTGTGGTATAGTGATTTTCATCCTAAAGGGCCCTTCATCTTTTTGCGCATGTATTCAGTCATTTCTGCGGTGAAATGTAGCAGCTGTTGCACAACGTCAACAGTTTCAGACATGCCAGATAAATAATTTCAAAGTACGCAACAGTCGGAGAAGGGGAGAAAGTCAAGAGAGTTTTCAAGGGGGATGGATACCAGCAGCTTATATTTATCTCAGTAGAAATCAGTTCATTTCATGCTTTAACTAACATAGCTAAGAATCTGCTTCAAACACAGAGCAGCAACACCGCTGAAAATACACTTCGAGGAGAAACGAGCTAGGCACAAATGGGCTAATTTGCACCGTAATACAAGCAGGCGATGCCAAACGCCTCTTGCCATTTGGAGGCAGTCGGAGTGGTGTGGGTCCTGAAGCACACCTGAGGTCAGCGGGACTACGCGCTTTGTTCTCCGGCCCGGTCTTCAGGAAGGGAATTCATATTCACTCTATATACAAGGCTGGTTCAGAAAATGAACCTCTTTGTATTATTAATGAATTCTGTGTGAAGAGTTTGACAGAGCTGGTTATTGCTTTGCCGCAGCCATCAGCCAGTCCGTCACTGGCAGGGTCCTCACGAGGGCAGAGAGCTGACAGCTGCCCGCGGCTGGGTCGCAGCCTGCGTAATCGCGTGTGAACCTCGAAGAACACCCTGCCTCGCTAACTTGGATGCCGCTGCTTATGCGGCATCACAATACTGCACGCAGGCAATAACCTTACCGGGCAGGTAAGGCTGTTCTCCCGCTGCTCAGGATACCTGTGCTAACCACCTTCAACGTGTGTCCTTGCAGAAAAGTTGTGACCGGCTGTAAGCAGTATTGTGGAGTCCCGCCCCATGTGCTGTGACCAACAGAACATAATAGTTCTGAAACACCTACGTCTAAAACACTTATCATTAGATATTCTTCTTTTCATTGCAAATTAACTGATTTTCTTTGACCATCAGAGAATTTAAAAATCTATTCAAACCCCATTTCCAAGACAGCCTCATTTCCTCTAAAGGAAAAATAAAGATCTGCAGATGTACAAAGGTCTCTGTATGAAGGTAACGTTAGGGAGACAGTACTTCTACGGAGAGAAAACAGTAGCAGTAGCAAGAAAGACAACAACATCCAGCTAGCTAGCAAGCAATATTGTAGTCTTTACAAAGGAAAAATAAAAAAGAAAAAAAAAAGAGTTTGAGCATTCTGTTTCAGATAATTAAAAGAAATGCCAAATGAGAGTAAATTTTAATAAAGTAGACTTTATAAATTCGAATGAGAGACACATTCATGAATAGAAAATACATGTCTTTACCAATCTCTCAACTGAGGCATATATAACCCTGGTAATGGCACGCAGCCACATCAAAGGTGTTTAGAATGGCTGCAAAGAGAGGCAACGGGCAGAGAAAAACAAGATAGAGGACCACTGTCTGTTTTGCATGTTTAGCTAGGTTACCTTACACGTGGTCCCCTTCTGCAAGCAGAACCCCTTCTTGCACTGCTTGTACTCGCTGCCCGCCCGTTGCAGTGGAAGGAGTAATTGCTTATTATCCGTGAAACCGGGGTAACATTTGGTTAGGCTTGCAAGACTGAGTTCCTCATCTTTTGCATGAAAGGGGCTACTGCATGTCTATACACACATACAAAAAAAATTCCTACATGGAATTAATGCATAAAACAGAAAATCAAAATGTTGACACTGATAGCAAAAATATTTCTTAACTTTCTGAAAAATGCAGAGAAAAGTTGAATGTGAACTATCTCTTAGTCTATGAAAAACTTCTATTATGTTGAAAAAAGTTACATCTCGTTGAAATAAGAAATATTTCTTCATGCACTAAACTAGCTTGTGTTTTCCTTATATCCAAATTTGCCCTCTCTCTATCTCTTTCTGAACTGTTACCAGAAAACCTGTTACCTTTTATTTGTCATCGCCCAAAAGCATCTGTCAAATGCTCATCAGCTGACAAGTGATACAGTAACTTCCAGTTTCCCGTACCAGAGGAAACGGAAGCATCCCAGATGTTACCATCCTTATAGTATTTCCCAGCACGTTTGTCCATCCTGTGGGCAGACACGAGGCTGCTCTTGCAGTGCGGTGCCCACGGCAGGAGTCACCCAGGCGCGTCACCCTGATGGAGGCCAGGGCTCAGACCTCTGCCGCGGGGAAGGGCGAGCGCTGAGCAGCGCCCGCGCTCCGACCAGGCGGCTGGGGCCAGCCCGGAGCGCCAGAGCGGAGGCTGCACAACGGCCCGCAAAGTATTTTGTAGAGAAAATAAGGAAAGACCCTTCCTCACAGCAATATTAATATAAGTCCTAGTGTACAGTCTGGAAAGCATAATGGTATTTCTAGCTTGTAATCAGCTAAAGAAAGTACTGATATCGTCTGTCAGGTTTATTGATGATGATTATCCATAAGTTCTTGCTGTTTTTCTCACATCCCTGTATTTCCACTGGGCATGTTTTGTTTCTCAAAACCCGTATTTTTGACAGCATTAGTCAGCACACCAAAGTAAAATAATGCATCTTACTGCTATGCTTTTTCCGTCTTTAAATGTGTCCATATAAAGCCCTCAGAATGCCCCCCCCCAAAATTGCTTTTTGTTGACTTGTGGTTTTTTTAGTGACTGACAAGAAAAGCAGATGCTAATATGCCACAGAGGAAATTTAGATACAGTGAAGTCTATATATGCATATATGCATATATATGAGTTTGCATATTTTAGAATCTTTCCTACAATTTAAAGACTCAGCATTTTTATGTAAAAGGTTTACAGCAACAAACAAAAGGAGAACATCTAGATTTGCAATTCAGCATATTGAGACATAAAAAGTCTGAGATACCCATGACCAGGCATACTTGAGAATACATATACATCAGGACGGCAACACAGATCTAGCCCTGATGTGGATTTCGGGAGAGATGCTGTCAATCAAACTGGTATTTAATTCAACAGACTTTGTCAGCTTGCTTGAGTTACAGGCCAGCTGGAGGGCCCTTCCTCATTAATCACTGCACGCCCAGGTTTCTGGGATTACTCGGATGAGCTGCCTGGGCTCTTGGTGCGCTCCCCCACAGAGCCTTGTGCTGCTGCCTGGGTCTACGCCCCATTTAATTTGTCATTAGGCATTTTGAGATGCCTACGGAAACGAAAGAAATTCTAGAACCAAGATAGATCAAACGAACAGACATCCCAATTGCTATCCTGGAATCCGTTGCTAATGCTTATTTTCGGTGACAGGAGGCATGGGGAACGCTGCAGGATTTGAAGCAGTGACAGTGGGGAGGATCACGGCTGTGCACAGGCAGAGGAATGGCTTTGGGTTTAAGGTCTGTTAATTTCTAGGGGAGGAGAAGGATGAAAGAAAACAACCGCTTCCTTTGCTCATTGATCTGGAGCAGCATTAATCCATATCCTGACTTTCTGGACTGGACTACGCGATACCGACTGAAGCAAGCCAGAGCTGGACAGGTGAGACATCCTGGAGCTGTGGTTTAGAATCAGAATTATAACACCTCACTTCAACAGGAGAGTCTGCCTCTGCAGAGCCTTGCTGCTGTTCTGATCCCGAACTTCCAGGTCTTGGAAAGGCTCATAGTTATTATAAATTCAGAACAGACAGGATTTCTGACATAATTAAAGCCAGAGAGGCAGTAGGTACATCGATGTACCTATTTTATACCACCTACATCTGAAAAGTTAATTCAGCTACAGGAAAGGCTATTTAATCACTCCTACAGCCTGACTAACTACCATGGAGCAATGAGCATTATTCATGTGGGCAGGCTGTGTTGGAAGACACAGGGGAGAAGGGAGCTGAAGAGATCCTTGCTGCTCCAATTCCTCCTGTCCGTCCAGGAGAACCAGCTGACTCTTTTTCTTTGCTTCGTAAAGGGTGAGGAAGCAAGGGTGACTTATCTTCAAAATCCAGTATCGATACTCAAACTGCCTACCATAAATCCTCTTGTACAGAGACACCAGCAAAACTAGCACAGGTTCTTAAAGCACATTTTGCTCAAAATCTCTGAGAACAGAAAAAGATAATCTGGCAGGCGGCAGGAGCAGCGGACAGCCGAAGATCCTCTCTGAAGTGCTGTAAATGGTCGAGAAACAGGCTGTACTTGTTCTCTTCAACTGAAGCCAGAGGATAATGTATAGTAAGGGCAACCGATGTATTTAAAGCAAGGAAATTGCATTGTTTCTTGAACAAGACAAAAAGCAATTAGACGACATCATAAGCGTGCAATAATGCCAATATGAAACAGAAGATCGCTGCTTTATGCTAGGCAGTGCCAGCAGACTTCACCTCAATGTGCTTCCCATATGACAGAGAGAGGAATGTCCACCCTCATTCTCTCCGCCAATACTGACCCTTTCCAACTAGAAAGCTTCCCTTTAGATGAAGGTTATTTTCCAAAGCATAGAATCATAGAATTGTTCTGGTTGGAAGAGACCTCCAAGATCATCGGGTCCAACCATTAACCTATCACTACCAAGTCCACCACTAAATCGTATCCCTTAGGGCCTCATCTAAACGTCTTTTGAGAGTCCCTCTGTGGCAGACACACAGGTTCTAGCGACGGTGGCTCTACCTTGACACAGATAACTCAGCTGTCAGGTAATAAGCACTCTCACATCCTCCTCAGACTGCCCACTACTGAACTATGTTACACTCAACAAATTCACCCGAATGATCACCCCACGTCAGCAGTGGGGAAACTGTGTGCTCTCCTGGGGTGTTGGGTGTCCCTGCCCCCATGGCTGGTTCAGTAACGTACCGCCTTGAAGCACAAAGGAGGTTGCTACAGAGATGTTTTGCCTGCGGCGTGCTTGTTAAAATAGAGCGCTAGCACTGCGGTAAGCTCTCTCTTGTCAACCTGAAAAATCATAATAAATTATACTGAAAAACTAATGTAATTGCAATAATTGTTCTAAATCCAAAACTACTTAATGCCTTAAAATTTTGATTAATTCTGAAAAATGCCTCCCTAGTCTAATCTGAACCGCTTTCCCTTATGAAATCTGACTCTCACCAAAAGCTGAATGTATTAACAAAAGGCTATCTAATCCATATTTTCCATTTCTTCTTCTTCGCTGGCTACAATAAATGACTGTTTTGCCCTGCATCTTGGGAGTGGAAGAAATAGAGAAAGATCATGGTATATGGATAATTAAAAAGATTCAACAAGAGTCATCCTGGATAAAGTGTTATGAAGGTGGTAAGTCACGGCTGACATAGTAGAACTGATAATGCACAGAAGTCTTGTAATAGCACCCATAGGCAAAATCTCCAGCAATACACCACATAAATAATGAAAACATATATGAAAACTGCTCTCTTCCTTCTTCTTCTGAGATTTAACACTAGGCATTTCTTTACATTTTTTTTCCTTACTTTTTTATTAAATCAAACTATAGTTAAAATAAGGTATAGATCTTGGAACAATTCATCTGTCTTAGCCCAAACCCTCCATTGAGATTCAAACTAGAAACAGAGGGGAAACCAATATTGATTTGAATTCTACTCCGTCATATTGATTTGTGGAATGGATGGCATCTATTTAATCTCCCAGTTCGCTGTACAACTATATGTTGTGTTCTATTAAACGTGGTGGTTAGGCAGCACAGAGGAAGGTACCAATCTTTCAGAGCCAGACTGCACACAGACTGAATTGCTTGCAGAAATAGGGGAGGTCATGGCTTCCATGGAGGCAAATGACCGTTCTCGACCAGGAGAAGCTTCCAGGGTGCAGGATGCAATACACAAGTAAGGACCATGTAGCTGGGGATGAAACTGGGGGATGCAGGAGAGGAAGAGAAGCAAACTCAGAGAGCTCGCTCCTGACATAAGAGATTCATCTTGAGATGCAGAGAAGGCTGGACATTTTGTTTTAATTAAGAAAGCCACTGAAATGTCCTGTAATGAGAGCCACACTAGAGTAGCAGACTCTGTGGGCTGTACCCTAGATTCAGATTCACTCTTTCATTTTAAGCCAGCTCAGCCAGCAAATCTGTGTTTTCTGCTTCACTGGTTACTGTGTTCCTATTTGTGCTCAAATTAAAAAAAAGCTGTAGATGCTGAATGTCCTTTCAGTGAGTCTATCGAGGAAAAGTCCTCCTCTGAACGCTCAGAAACCAATCAGAGTTAATGAAAAATAATGACAAAATCTCAGCGCACTTCCCTCATGCTCATAAAGTAAATATTTTGCGCTCTCTTTTGCCCTCACTTGCCCTAATAAAAATATGGAGTAACAACACTTATTTATCGTTAAAATTTCTAGTGAAATTACCTTGTAATATCATTGAGCAAGTTCAGAAAACCTACCAAGAAATGCTTCACTCCCAATTATTTATTTTAAAACTTAGGAGAGAGGAAAGAAAAAAAGCAGACAAAACTTCAGATTCAACTCCAGAAGTGGGCTGCTCCCTCCTCAAGTTTGAACCATGAGCAGTAGTGGTTTCTGTACCCAGCCTGAAAAACATACCTTACACCTGATCCACAAAATTAGTAATCCCTATCTTTGCAAATGCCCCAGAGAAGTCCCAATAGTGAATGTTCTCAAAACTTAGGTTTCGACAGCTTTTTTCTGTCAGGATGGCAATGCTGCAATAGCAGGTTGCTGAACACACAACCGCACGGTTTATGTATTACACAATAATAATATAGTTAACTATCGGGGCAACTCTTGGTATAACAAAACCGTAGCCTCCAGGTGCTACTGAAATGTAAATTGCTACAGTGGCCTTGTAGATTGGTATTGAATGGGATCTTGAATGAGAGTAGAGAGTGAGAGAGAGCTCAGTTTCGATGCAATACAGCTCAGACAGCAATCTTGTAAAGCATCTACTAACTTATGCCTTACTGTATTATTAATCTTATGGTAGAATAAATTGCACATAAAGCTTTAAGAAAATTATAGATGGTGCTAGAACTACTCAAACTGAAATGTTCTCATAGTATTAAATATCACCTATGCTCCTAGTTACTGGATATTAGGGTTTTTTTTCTCCATGTAAGCAATTGCCAATTCTTGTACTTGTCTAGGACTACTTTCTGGCAAGGCTCCAGGGATGCAATGCTGCAGTACCTTCCGTCGCCTATCTGCCCAAGCACTGTGTTTGGAAAGCTTTAGCCTGCCGTGTAAAAGAATGCCTGTTTTTGCACTCTGTCAACCTTGCGTGTATTTAGATAACAGTCCGTACTTCATAACAAAACAGAACAAATGCCCAAGAACTGACGGCAGCCAGATCCCATCCCCAGATGGTATCATCTCAACTATTTAAAACATGCCCACTTCTCTCACAGCATTGTAACCAAATTTTATCAATGGGTAAAATTTTCAGAATTTGAGACTTTACGATACAGTGCGGGGAGATACCGTGGTCAGCCTGCTGACACCAACGATTCCCTGGTCAGGCTGGTAAAACCACCACTCTGAGCCAGCTACGTAACACAAACCAGCCATCAGTCACCACTTTCAACACAGACACATTACCGCAGAAAACAGCACGTGCAGAGAAAGGATTTGCCTCCCCACTTGTTTTCCCAAAGTTTTGTGACGGTGGGAGAAACAGCAGGACCAGGCAAGACGGACACAGCGGGAACCAGCGCAAGCACGGTCCTGGGTAAAGCACTAGGAAGGGACCTTTTGGTGGCACTCCAGTTGAGAGGAATTTACTGCTCTAAGCAAGCAAGCCCTCTTTCTTCTCCTAAGTTGTCACACTCAGGGAAACTGACCTTGGCAAGCAAATTTAAAGCAAATAACTGGTGTCAGATTTAACTATTTTTACGCTGGTTTTTTTTCCCCCTAAAAAAAGCCTGTATCTGGCTACCTGCTTCAGTCAATAATGAGCAGCAGCATATTTCTCCTTAACTGCTCCACTATAACAGAGAGTCCCTTGATTATTCTTTTTTTTTTTTTTTTTTTTACTCTTCATTACATCTGCTTTCCAGCAAAACCCAATACCTGCAAGCTCTTCAGACCTCATCGGTAGACTCTACGGGACTTTGCAACTAACTTACTGACCTTTTCATAGAAAAGATTGTTGCAAGTGAAGTAGATTACAGCACGTTAAAAAAGTACTCTGTTTGAGAGAGATTTACTTCGTGCATTTGAAGAATGACATGATCATAGAAAGCATCCTTCATCCAATGGTCTCAAAGCACAGTACAAAAGTTAATAATGAATACGGAAAAAGAGTTACATCACTGAGTTCTTCATGGCATCTTAAATTCATAGGCAGAATACTACTCTACTGGCATCCTGCATGCTTTATGCTCCGTACAATTCTATTTCTAAAAACCCAATGGGCTTAAGGCATGCAATCAGATGCTTTTGTGACTTGCAATTTAATTTCAGGACAGGTACGCAATTGTTCATAAGAGAATTTTGACTGCAAAGGTGATTTGGCCACTCAAGATACCAGGCTTCAGCTCCTCTACGTGACACTTCTGCCTGGTCTACGCTGCACTAACAGGATGCTTTCTGCGCCTGCCCTGTCTTCACGACGTAAAAGCTGCGTGTATGGCCACTGTCAGCACCCCTTCTTCATGATATTCTATTCACCATTTCAGATCCAGGTGTCATTTCAGGTTATTAACATTTTTTTAAGCTCTGCGTGACCTGGAATCCCGCCACCTAAGAAAGCACCTCTATCCCGTTTTCCGTTCAGTCTAGTGGCAATTGGATTTTTCACTTAAAACAGACAGGGCATAGCTTCCTAGCGCAAGCAGGGTCATTCGTCTGACAGATTCGACCTCTGGGAATCGTTCCCAATAATCTCCCTCAAAAGTGGATTTTGACAAACATCAGTATTCAAGGGGTTTGGGTTGTTGGTGGTTTTTTGTTTGTTGGTTTTTTTTTTTTCCCCTTGGGTCTAAGTGGAATTCAAACGTGTTGCATTTAATAGCTATTTCAGCCTACAGCAACATATGGACAATTGACTTTTTAAATAGTGTCAATATTGTTAATTATTATTGTGTTCTGCTCATGTACTTTTTTTATGCTGGAAAATACTTAAAATATACATATATATTACTATGTATTGCTTAAAGAAATATATTTTCTTGTTAACATACAACTTAAAAATGTACCCTGTTAGCGATCATATTGTGGGGGAGCTCTATTATACATTTGTACATCACACTCATTAACATATTAAAAATACAGACGTACTATAATCTGATAGCCTGTCACGTAGATGTCATGCTCAGAA
Organism: Phoenicopterus ruber ruber; assembly: GCA_009819775.1. NCBI lineage: Eukaryota > Metazoa > Chordata > Aves > Phoenicopteriformes > Phoenicopteridae > Phoenicopterus > Phoenicopterus ruber. Next base: position 9,506,170 of record CM020221.1, read on the forward strand.
AGAATATCCCATTTTCAAGAGTTTCTATCTATGCCTGATACTGTCTCCATTCCAGTAAAAGGATGTTGTCTCAACATGGAAAACAAGTTTTATTTTGTGACATCTGTGTATTGTACCCAAGTATATAAATTCATTCAGTCCTACAGCAAGAGATGTTGTGGTACTGGACCAGGCATAGTTTAGAATTCTTTCCTTGACACAGGCTCACATCAATTATAGATTGTACCTATTTTAACGTAAAACTGAGTGTTTTCTGTGGGGTCTGAAAACAGAAAGTCCTCGGTTTAAAGGCAGTTCTGCCAGGAGCTGGAACACGAGCAGGCAACCTCTGCCAAGTGCTGTTGTTGCAGTGAATTAGCCAATACAGACACAGAGGTTTCATCAGAACTCTGATGCCCTTGTGCATGTATCTTTCCAAAAGAGTAAGCTGAGGAATTAAGGTTATTCTTCTTTTTAAGTATAATGAAATTGAGGAGCCAAGCCAAAGCAAGTCAGGTAGTTTGTGGCACTTTGTGACCCAGAAGTTCCTCGCGTCCCACATTTGGGCTAACCGCTAAGATGTCTCGCCATTAAACTTATCTTTTGAAAATCTGCATGTGAAAGTGTTTACTGGTATGCAGTAATATAATCTGGCATGAAATGGCAGAAATAAAAGCAAAAATAGAAGGGGAATTTTAAATAACTTCTATTTCTGTTGTTTATTTTAATAGAAGTAAACAAAAACCATATAATTTTGTCATTTTTCTTAACAAAAGTACGATGTAGCATGACCAAATAGCTTAACTACCTGTATTTAAATGTCCACCTTTTGACATATTGACTATATCAGAGCAGTAAGCGAATGAAGACAACATAGTTATCCTGGATTTTAAAATTACTGCCGAAATAAATTACTTCATAAACCATGCTTGGCACCTACATGTATTTGCAGTTTATCAAATGATTTAAGACAACAACAATAATCAGAAGAATTAAATGCATTTCAAACACTACAGAAAGGAAACTGTGCATGGGCTCCCCAACATACAGTCCTTGCAGCTGTCCTTGACACAGAAATCACGCTACAAGTGAAGAGATGTTCGATCTCCTTAGTTTATGTACTTAGGAAAGCCAAGATGACATCTATTTGGTTTGTTAAAATAATTGAGCTTGTATGTTGGCATTACCATTATCTTCCAAACTGATGTTGCTAAACAGACATTATGCTAAAAAGGTAGTCTGACACTCAGCAGAAAGTTCTTCTGGTTTTGGTGTGATTTTTAAACAACAATCATGATTTAAAGATATTTCTTAGGGCAGGAAATAAAAAAAAGACAGACTGTGCCTCTTCTCTGGAGTAATGGGCTTATTGCCTTTGTTCGAGATTGATGCTGCGCAAAAGAGAATAGCAAATAATCTCTGTCTTTGGATTTCCAAAAAGGTAAAAAGAATCTGTGAAGCTTTTTTCAAATACTTTCTATTTTCTTTGGTGCTAAGCTCAGAAAATCTTGACCTGTTTCCCTATGGAAATACATTTTTCTTCATAGTGTGCGCACTTGAGCACAGAATTCTTCATGAGCTGAGCTACAGAAAGGGGCTTTCCCTTCATCCCATTCTGAACGCTCTCCTAGGATCCATCAATAAGTTATAGGAGCTTTGATGAAAACTCCATATTTAAAGATGTAACTGTTTTTAGACGGCTGATTTTAGCACTCCTAACATTCCAATTTTATGCAATGTTGCGTACATGTTAAAAAAAGAGAATGTTACACCCAAGATTCATTATAACCTGGTAAGTACGACATAATACGTGACTTATCAATTAAACAGAATTTCTAAACATACAGGCAGTGGTGCATGTGGGCTGGGGAAACTTCAGCAGCGTCCTAATTGCTATAGGTATCCTGGCCCCGCTCGTAACTCAGATATGGCTGCTTTTTAACATCCAGCCTCGAGCTTCGTGCTGTGAAAACGTCACGTGAACAGCCAAACAGGCTTCCAAAGGAGGAGACCAGCATGATCTTATGCTTGGAGGAATTCCAACCGAAATTTGCAAGACATCCCTTTTACTCAGGGTTGATGCTGGTGTAATTTGCAAATACATACAGCATCTTGTGTTTGCAAATACAAGTAACAGTTTATGCAAAAGCACGGGTCCCATTGGCAATGTTTTCCAAAAACATAAAATAAAAAAAGTTAAAAAGAGCTATGTGTATGGTATTTGCAACAACAAATGCATTTCTAACCTTGCTTACCTACTTTTCAGTTAGTGAGTGTAATAATTCAGCTATAATTTTATAATGAAAACATAAGGAAAATAAAATATTTCAATTACAAAAAGCCTCCCAATTTGCAGGACTTGGGCAAACAGGGACCCCACTTCCATTCAGAAAAAACACTCAGGTTCATCACATTTCTTCTCTAGTATTCTTCTATAGTTTAAAAATTGATTATGGCCATTTCCTATATGTTCAGCTGTATTTTTCACCATGAATAATTCAATTTATGGAATTTGCAAGGAAAGCATTTATTGTTACTCCTCACATCCATCTTGTACAGGAAATTACAACTAAAAAATGAAGGACGTTTATTATTTTGAGTAAAATGCTCCAGATTTTTCTTCAGTTTGACACAATGTATTTATAGGGTAAATTGCAATACTCTTTTTCCAGGTAATTCCACCATGACACTCAATCAACTCAAGCAGAAAGAGGAAGTTAAACCAAATGTAAATACATGGAAATTGTATTTTACCCAGAATGAGAGGACTGTTAGCCCTTCCCTTTGCAAGGTAACAGGGGATCTTTAATGATCACAAGTAGCCAAGCCTTCAGTCTTACATTTCAGCTGAAAGATACCTTAGCAACACAGATTAAAACAAATTACTATGCCCAAGTGCATGTTTATGAAGTGCTCAAACAGGAGGCAGGCATCTGTTTGATGGCTAAACTCAGGCAATTTAGTTATGTATTTTTCCATATGAGTAAAACTGATTCAATTACAGTAGTAACCACCCAAGATAATTCTCTTCAGTATATATCTTTTAGCGGCATATGATGCGACTTGGCAATATTCTTGCAGATGAAAGCACTTAATACTGCAGACCCCTAAGAATAGAGTTTGCAATGAATAAGCAGCATAGGATTTCTTATCACGATAATGATGAGATTCTGTCTAAAAGTAACAATCTCAATTAAAGCACTATATCAAAAACGGGGTTTCAACAACTGTGAAACATATCACAAAACTACTTACAGTGACTTCTGCAATCTGCCTCAGAAGTGCCGGAGGAAACAAGTATGACTGTTTATGAAACAGATGATATTTCGAGAAAATCTAATTTAAAAAAATGAAAACATACCAACTGACAGAAATGAATAACCAATGGTAAATGTTACCATTTTGAACAGAATGTTTCTTATGAAATACAGCATGTGTGTAAACCATTAATTCTGCCGTCATTACAGCCAGCTTGGGAAAGAATTGCAGATTGCTTTATAAAAAAATATGAACCCTGTCATAAACTACACTAAATAACAACATCATTTCACACTTACAGAAGATCCTCGTGACAAGGATGAAGGTAATCAGAAAGCTCCTTACAGGCGTTTTCTAACTGAGCCTAATCACGTCCCTGCAAGGGCAGTTAGTTGTTATGGTATTCTCTGCAGACACGGTCAAACGAGAACAAGGAGGTTTACACATCAAGAGCTCAGTGTGAGTTAGTGAGTTGCTAGGAATACCGCCCTGGAGTCCTGACTCCCGTATTTTTGCTCTCACAGCTGGATCATCAAACTATTACATTGTCCAGAATCCACCCAAGTGCAGAAACATAAGAACCAGCTCAGATGTTCTGAAACTTACAGCAAGGCTTTCGTTAATAAGAACCAATAATACAGATGGTCAATAAGGAGGGAATTAACGCAGTCCTGACCTCCTTTCCCACTTCATGTCCCTTGTACTGTGGAAGTGGGACATAGTTCTCCATTGACAATTCCGAACAAGCTCTGAAGGGATGGTCTCTCATACAATTAGGAATATACAGTTTTTAATACTATGATTCATTCAATTTCTTAATGTTAACAGCTAAACGTTTTTGCTAGAGTCCTTTTTTTTTTTTCTATCAGACTTCAAAATCTTGTACAAAGCAGGCAAGTACCCTCAACTCCACGCTACGGATGGGGACAGTGAGCCAATGAAGCAAGATGACGGAACGATCACCCCCAGCCACTGCCAGTGCTGGGGATAGAATCATAGAATCGTTTGGGTTGGAAGGGACCTTTAAAGGCCATCTAGTCCATGAGCAGGGACCACCTCACTAGATCAGGTTGCTCAGAGCCTTGTCCAGCCTGACCTTGAATGTTTCCAGGGATGGGGCTTCTACTACCTCTCTGGGCAACCTGTTCCAGTGCTTCACAACCCTCATTGTGAAAAACTTCTTTCTGATTTCCAGCCTATATCTCCCCTCCTTTAGTTTAAAACCATTACCCCTTGTCCTATCATCACAGGGATGAACCAAAGGCTCAGGAAGCTTAAGGCAGAAGACATAAAAATGTAAATGTACAAGAGAGGCTTTATGCATCCATGTAGGTAAAGAAATAAATTCATAAAGGACTAATAAATAAGAATTTAAAAGAGAAAAAAAAAGCAGCATGTTGGTGACTCTAAATTGAGAGGAAGACCATGCAATGGTGAGTAACCCAGCAATTGCAGCAATGGAGGCTGGTGCTGAATTTGATGCACGCACCCTTAGCATGGGAGGTGGACGTAAGAGGTGAAATGAGAAGAAAGGGTTTTTTATCTGCTACAAATGCAAATCCCAAAAGTCTCAAAGGGTTTTGAACACAATAGGCTACTAGTCTCATTCCTTCTGCTGCATACGCTTCACCTGAACACTTTATACCACTTTCTCTTGTTTTTCCAAGTTATACTTCCTCTTTGTTTCTTTCATTCTTTCTTTCACTCAAAATTCATTCAATTTAGAACATTAGCATGGCATCAGATATTACAGTTTCTTACTTTTTTCTTTTTGGTTGATTCTGTTATGTTTTATACTTTTTACGGTTCCCTTATCTCTTTATATCCAGTTACTTTTCTTTTTTTTTTCTTTTCTTTTTTTTTAAATATACAGATACTCGAGTTGCTATTTTTAAAGGTGTTTACAGATATTAGGAACATAAATCATACTGGTAATCATCAGGCACTAGGTATTTCAGGCTTTTCAGTTTCTCTGACAATCTTATCCTTCAACTTTCAAATGCCCTGGTAAGTCACCACGGTGATCCCTTTTTTAAGCATGAATACACCGTGCTTTCTCAACCTCCACATGCACACAGTGAATAGAAGGCAATCACCTGAGCCTTTTGTAAAGCAAGGTGGTATACCTTAAGGGACATACCCTGTTCTTTTATGTTTAAACCAAAGAAATTAGAGCATTTTCTGAAGTTTCTCTTTCACTAAAGTATGCCCAAAGAAAGGAAAAAGAAACACACACAAAATACACAAAAGCCACTATCAGCCTTTACCACAAAAATATGGTGTTAGACTTGTGCAATAAAGGAGAAGGTAGACTAAGCAAACAAATACATACATTTATTGCACTCATAACTCAATCACAGCTAGTGGAAGGAACAACTGCAGAACACCAGATCTCAGGGCAACTGGGAAGAGTCAAGATGCATCTACAGAAAGGCCCTGAAAATTCCTGCCAGATTTGGGTTACTATCTTGGGCATCCTCCTAGGAGTCTTTCTGGTGGAAACGATCCCTGGGAGACTCTCTAAGGGATGTTGAGTATTAAAAGTCCAGTAGCTTTTGACTGGACTCCCCCTAAGGCTCATCACTCAATGTTATACTCTTTTGCCCTACCCTGTCACAGACCTTAAGTGCAAAGGCTTTTTGTAGGGTCAGGACAGGGATGAATAGATACAGGCGCTCTGCACACAGAGGAAAAGAAAACCATGCAGAAAGAACCCTCTGTTTTTCACCAAAAATGTGTTCCTCCACAGCTAAATCTGAGGAAAGGCTGATATGGAAACAACTGACAAGAAATCAGAATTAACCTCTCACTCAAGTAATATAAACAAGACAAGCATGACTTTCTGAGCTTTTAAAAGTACTTCTGAGCGGTTACATATTTTTTCTGCAATAATAAAAAGTCAGGCTATCTAAATAATTGAATACCAGTAGTTCCAGGGTATTTTTGCTCTAAGAAATATCATCTCTTCCAAGTTCTTCTATAGACTTCTCTAGCATATTGCTGACTTTTTACTCTCTCTATATATTAGGCTAAAAGGATCATTTTCAGAACTTCATTTTAGCTCAGAGTAGTATTCCACAGCCAGCAGCTTTTTAGCCACTTAGAATTATACTCCCTTTCATTTTGGGAACTGTATAATGTTGTGCATTTAACATCCAAAGAGTTAAGCTTTCCTATATTAACCACCTAAGCCCAAAGTAGCGCATTAGGGATCAAAAGTGATCAGTAGTATATCAGCTTAGCCATTTTAGTCATTTTTCCATTTAGTCATTTTACCTATTTCTTTGCCTTGTGATCCCTTTTGAGTAATATTTTAGCTGTCTGCACTTCACACATCTGGATTACATCTCAATTTGGACAGTGTGCTACACATACTGAAGTGAGAGCTTTTGTGTATGTGTTACCGTATTTGAAATGTACATTAGAAAAAAAGTAATAACGCATACTCGCACATCATAATTTCCCTTTAAGGACTCAAGCCTGTTCTGAGTGCAATCATGCCAATTTTACTGAAAGGTAAATTGAAGCACAAAGCGATTATGTGACTTACTCCAAGTCACTTGGGAAAACTGTAACAAAATGGCACCAAACTCAAACGCCCCATGGCATCCATCTGCTAGGGAGAACACAGCGCTCACAGGACACTCGTGCTTTTCTGTAGTGACAGCTGGAAACGCAGTGGGATAGTCCACAGCATCTCACATGGCACCGGATACTTCTGGTGTGCATACTTGTGCATAAAGCGAGGTGCATGCTTCTGTTTATGAACCGGAATTGCTTCCTAGACCTCCTAAGCCAACTGTGTTTTATTAAACAGGCAACACTGTTTCCAAAATTAAGATAATTTTTCATCATTCGGGTAGCGTTTGGAACGTAAAACTTCCTCATTTGCAGTGGAAATCTTCTAGAAATGAAAGTGGACTGAGAAACAGCCTTTTCTGGTCACTACGATACAGGAGGGTGCGTAGGCAATCTGAAGTCTTCGGAGACATTTTTTGGCAACAGAAGTTTTTCAATTATATCTCCTGAAGCTTTATGCATTTCAAATACATCTCTTCCTTCTGTTGAGTTTCTAATAGATATTGCAAGCTTTTGGCTCCATGTCCAGAATCCTCGTGCCAAATTAGACTCTGAAAGAATCTCAGGTTTAGCTGTTTAAGATGATAATGTAGACACAAGTTCTTTGCTTGTTTTTCCATTTAGACTCATGTAATTCAGGTCAATCAAAACAAAACACAAAAAAACAATGATCAAATGAAAATAGAAGATGTCATAAATTTTAATTCTTCATGGAATCATCTTTGTTCAGCTCTGATTCATGTAGGACCCAACGTCTGTATTTCAACCAGTTGACCGGTTTAGGGACATTTTGTAGCTTGGGTTCCAATCAGAACCTCACTGTTCAGTTGAGAGTTTCAGGTATTTTCGGAGCATCCCCTCTGCAGGAACATGTTCAAGGTAGCCTTCTCAGCCCACAACAACTTATGTTAGTAACCCCACAGAGCCACTCTAACTGCCTGCTAATCCCCATCAGTCCTTGTTCCACCAGCTACCACTGATAGGTCATCCTCTACACGATGTAGCATCATCCATTTTGGAAATTAGGTATGAAATTGGAGTATTTTATTTATCTATCTCAAATTCTTGCAGCAGCTATACTTTGAAACATCTTTGTGTGTTTAGGTAATTTATATTCTCAGTTTGCTTCCTTAGTAAGACAAGTGCCGGTTATATCAATTATATCTTAATTAACAATAAAATACGTGAGCAGAATTGTGCAGTCTTCACTATTACATTCACAGTATTGCTATGGCACTGCATCATTATTGTACATGTGCAAACAACTTGCAGGACTCTTGCCTACCAATATAAAATTAGCTTTCAAGATTTAACTGTGTAAGATATTAGAAAATATTTCTCTTATAGTAAATTTCTTCTGCAGTGTAGCACTAATTCATTCTTAAAGAATAACATTTTCTCCTGTGAAGTAGTTATTTAGAGGAAAACAAAAGAGAGAAAGAAGTAGTATATCTTTACCCTCCGCACATCTTTGCCAAATGTTTCGCTGTAGCTAGTGCCCAGTATTTCAAATTGAACATAGGGGTTGGCACCATCTTCTCTGAACTCCATAACACCAGTAAGCCCAGTTATATGGCCCTAAGGAAATAAGTTTCAGAAATTTTAGAATACAACAAATTTGCCTTTATAAACACTCCTCTGCATTATAGGTATGCCAAATCTGCTTTGAAAATGTTTGCAGTGAACTTAAACGTGGCAATCACGTGTTCTTCAATAGCTCAAACATAGCGCCAGAAAAGAGATTACTTTTTTTTTTTTTTTTAGGAAATTACTTTAGCACTAACACATCCACTGAATATTGTGGAAAAAAAGCTATCAGGTCTTCACTGTTCACAGAGACAGACCCCGAAGAAAAGGAGAAGGACCTTGGCAGACCGTGAGACAACAGCCCTTTCAGTGTAACTGAGGGCAGCAGGTTCAGTTCTGGGGTTGAACACAAAGGCATGAACTCCAAGTCCAAAAGGAAGAGTATGCCTGCTGTGCTGCCAAGAGGGGCAGGGAGAAAAGATCAAATTTTAAGTATTATTAAAACCTCTCTGTGAAAGCATCACAGAGTTTGATTTTGAGTTTGTAGCAAAGCAGCTTGAAATGACATTAAAGTTTGAATTAATTTAGCACCAAAGGATGGCGTCATTAGGACTGGTCAGAGCATAACATAACACTTGATCACATGGCATCATTTTACTAGAGGAAAACCATTTCATCAATATATATGGGGAAACAGGGTTTTTTTCTGAATAATTGCTATAGTTAGTATAGTAAACAATGAGTATTTTTTCCACCAGTATTTGTGATCAAATAACTTTCATACAAGAAGTTACCATGCATCTGCAAAGCCACAGTACTGTCCATATTTGAGTAATTCAACATGCTGCAAGACAGTGTAACTATTAGAGACAGCTTAGCTAAATCAGATCCCTTTTGGTCTGGGCTACAGTGCACAAGTAGATACTTACCAATGCTCAGCTAACTCATGAAGCTAGTTGAGCTGCAGTAAACAGAACGTAAGTCTTAAACCTTATCGTTGGTTGGGCCCCTCGAGCTCCTTAAGTTCTTCTCTTGGGGAAATTGCTATGATGCATGCACACATCAATTTGTATGACTATTCGTAATCACACTACCTCCACAGAAGGTAGCTATGAGAACAAGGGAAGCAGAACACACACCACCGGAACAACGCTGCAGCGTGTGTAATTTGTTTGTAATAAATCATTCACTGGTTTAATAGCTGTAGATCATTCCTGGCAGTTGTAAATCACTTGCTTGTAATCAATCAAAGAAAAGTTGAATAGAGGTCAAAAATTTCTTCAAAAACTAATCTCAAGTAGAAACGAAGCAACTTTATTTCAACTGCTCACACAATTGTGGTTTGTCTGGTCTCACCTTCTTAATAGTCTCTAGCATGGATCGTCCTCCGTTCCAAGGCTTGGTGGACTTCCTCATGCAGTTCAGACTTGCCATGCTGTGCCATTTCCTGTCCTCCAGTTTTCTGTGGAAAGCATTGGCCAGCATGAGCACACTGTCATACAGGTACAGGTTGGAAACCTGCAAACAATAATGAGAATGAGCCGCTTTGTTTCTTTGAGCATCCTGCTGAAGAAACTGTAAAATGCAGCAAACCAACCAACCAAACCAAAAGAAGACATAAGTAAAAACTTAAAGCTGGGTACGTCTGACGTGTTCAACGGTCAAGGCAATTCAGACAAATACCAGTGCTCACTCCCACCTTCTTTGCTGCTTGGCACCTGGGCCCTTCTGGCCAAGGGACCCTGGCGCACTTGCGTTGCCTGGACGTTACCACTGCGATGCAGTGCTCTAAAGACGTAAGAGATCGCAGTTCAAATATAAACCCAAGCTACAGAAGGAGGACAGCTATCTACCAATGAAAGCCAAGGGTTGCCACGTTGTCAGTCCTTTCAGCAAGGAGAAAAAGATAGAATGGAATTAAGTTCTTGTTGGTTTTGTTCGTTTGAGCAATCTTGGTAATTTCTGGCACAACAAAATATAATACCAATGCAACTGTTTAGAACAGAGCGAGGAGAAATGACAGTATTATTTCGGTCTTATAATCTCTATATCCACCAAATACACAGGAGACTGGTTACTATTCTACTTTCTCTGGAGCTATTGATTTTAGCTTCCTTATTCTTCAACTTACACGAGAGATAAAGAGAACAATAATTGATGACAAAGGCTCTAGTAAGGACAGCACACTAGTAACACTCAACTATGTATTTCATTTTTCAAACCAAGACAGGGCCAGCAATACAAGATCAGATCTCTGACATGCAGGGTATCCACCGCAAGTGGTAAAACTTTAGCAGTGGAAGTTGGCTGAGAGAAGCGATTTAAAAAAAAAATAGTTAGATACTCTCCACCTGTTTCCAGAGTTTACATGCACCCTTCTTCAAACCTATGCAGGTTCACGGGTACTGACTTATTCTTTATTAAACTTAAATCTCCAGTTAGCATCAGTTGTCAGATACAGCTTTTTATTATTATTATTATTAAAAAGATATTCTCCTAGCTGAAGACTTTACCCATGGTGACCCACGAATTTGCCATTTATCTTTTGGATTTCTCTAATTGGCCACAGAAGACGGTGCCTAGAGACCAGGAAAGGGCTACATGTGGAAGTCAATGCAGCTGCATACTTCCTATAAAAATGTCACTCGGTTGTGAAAGCTTAAATGTATATTACTGTTGCATCGCTGGCTCCGAGTAAACTTCTGATATCTTAAAATCCTAATCTTCAGAAACAACATGTTTCATGTTCCATTATCTGGAGTTCAACATAAATTGAGAATCTAAGCACTTCGAAAAATCTCTTAGAAGTAAATCTGAATAAAATATATATAAACAAAAATTCATTTTGAAAGAACCAAAATAGGAACAAAATACACAAAAAAGAGGTTGAGGATACCCACTTATTTAAGTGACTAAACATGAAAAGGGATCTTAATGCAAAAATAGTGCAAAACATATGAGATACTGTCACTGAGAATCTCTCCCATCTGGCATTGCCATCATCTTTCCCTCCTTTTCTTTCCAGGCTTCCTGAACAAGCAGTCCACATTCCCTATATTTGCTATTTTATCCAGTTAATCCTTTTCTTTTTAAAAGTTTCCAAAGCAGCTACTTTCCAGATTTCCTCTCTTTTTAAGAAAAGTAAGTAGTTATGGACTTAATAAGAGTCTCAGCAAATAAGTCTCTCTTGCTCACTTGCATTTGTCTCCCTGTTCTGCAGATATTTTCCAAACAACTTTCAAATAAAGCAACCAAGCGAATCCTTATTATTCAACAGGGCGCTTTTCCTCTTCTGTGTTAAGCTACTCTCCACAAAAAAACCAAAAACAAAAACAAAACAAAACAAAAACAAAACAAAAAAACCCACGAAACAAAACCTCAAACCTACAAAATAAACTACCCCAAATGACACACCACAAAACCCACTTGCTTAGATGTAGATTTTACATGCATAAGGAAAAATGCCATTTCTTATGTGCCATCATGATCCTCTTCGCTCCCCATTCAATTTGATTTTACACCCTCATTTAACTGAGAACTCATTGTTTGTTGCCTTGGAAGAGCCACAAACCAGAAACGCTTTGTATTTTCTCAGTTTGACACTGTTCTTCTTCAGTTCTGGAAAACTGCAGCCTCGCTCCCAAAACCAGTTTGCTTGGTTTGCTAGCAGAGAGCTCTAGGGCAAAATATAAGATGTCCTTGGGTACGCTGCTTTCCTTCTCCTCCTACTTTTTATGCTCTTAGAGAAGCATATAAACTGAGTGACAGTAAGAAAGGGAGTTTCCTACTTAGGTCCTTCTGTCATACATCTGGAGAGATGTGCCAAGGCAAAAGAAAATGTTGCAGAGGACACAGCAAGTTACTTTTTCCATGGAAAGACTATTCTGCACGTCCTGTTGTACACACTTATCCACTGGTATTTTGCCGCTCCAGTTCTCTTCTACTGCAAGTCTCGTCCAAGAAATGAGTATATGGCACTTTTTAATCAGCAAAATTCCTTTTTTTTTTTTTTCATATAATGATACTCTGAGTATTTACTCCAGTAGAAATGACATACATGCATTACTACATTTTGCCCCTTTTTTAACCCCCTACTCACTGAAGAGTCAATATCCTATGGAGGAGTAACTTGAATTTTATTCACACCATCAACATTTCTTTTTTAGAACAGACAATATGCGAGCTAGAAAAAAACCCAAACAACAGCAAAACCTCCACAACTGAGGCTGGATTTGTAATGTTAAAAACCCAGTTCTCTTTTTTAATATTTGTTCAGTCTGCTAGCTAAGTCATAAATTAACACAAAGTGTTAAGGGCAGAACCCTTTAAAACTTACAAAGCATGACTCAAAGCATCTGGTTTTGCACAGTGATCAAAATTCAGTGTGTAAACGGTGTGTTTATTTAAAACAAGAGAAGGCAGGATGTTCACATGATAGTATGTTTTGGTAGTCCTCTCGGTCAAGACTCACTTCCTTGAAGTGCAAAGAATAATCAAAAACAACCAAAAATATCCTGGTAACTTAGAAAATAATGTCCTTTTAATCCTTCACAGTGTGCAGAGCAAAACGCAGCTCCTGAACATTCACAGTGGTATAGATTGAATGCCTTTGCCTAATCCCAAATGGGAACTAGCTTTATGCTAGAAAACAGAATTGCGGAACCAGGTCTGATCTGATGCCTGAGTAGTGCTGCGTGGGCGTAGCTGAACAGCCGATTCCTCCAGCACCTACAGTAAGATACATTAGTAAATTACTGTGAGGTATATTTTGATCTTATTTTTTCCTAATTCCTTTCTGGGGTAGAAAAATAAGAATACATAAACACCTCAAATATGCTCCTCTTCTCAAAATCATATTTGCTATCTGCCTGAATTCATGACTAAGTATGTATTTTTTTGTAAAAAAAAAAGTTACTTAAAACAAGACACAAATTCTGGCCTGATCTCACAGTAAATCCAGGGCTATAACAATGTCCTTTATTTTCTATTACAGTCCTTTTAATACAGCAAAATCTCTGCACATGTACTAGACTGTATTTGCAACACAAGTTTGCTGTAACCTCCAGAATAGCGGCGCTGTGAGAAGAAAAAGGGTTCAGCGGACAAAGCCTGTATACATTTGTCACTGCAAGTGCACACGTATTTTAATTTTCAGCTAACTATCAAACTCCCTCTGAATACAAACATGACCCCTGGAAGGGAATTTGTGAGAAACTCGAAGGATCAGCTATACTCTGTTTCCCTCAGTGCTGTCAGAAGCATGAGAAAATAGTAAATTTAAAAATTAGTCTTCAGGTGGCATTCAGAATTGGTAGCAAAGCAAGTGAGAAGAAAAAATAAGGCAATGTACTTGGCTACGTTGGGTTTTCCAAGCTCTGGAGCATTTCTCATTTCCCCTATTTACATATGCACAGGGGGAACAGGGGAGGGAAGGACATACACCTGCCTGTAGGGATTGCCCTTCACATAACAAAAATTCCTAGATTAGAACAAAGTGTTTCGTTTCTGTCTTGTTTGGAGGAAGAAACAGTAATTTTCGGTTCCTCTTTCACTTCGTTGCTGAGAGCTGTAAGAGCTGGAGGTATTGTGACTGAAATGCTTTTTGATCTATCTGCTCTAAGAATGGTGGTGACTGTTTCACCAATATATTAAGGAGTTTGCCCTGTACATGAGTAATTTTAGGCATGTTCTGGTATATCTTCTGAAAATTATTCTAGACTTTATGAACCTTTATTTTGTGATGAAGAAAATATCCACCATGCACTAGTAGAGCAGAGCAGAAATTTTCAATGAGAATCAAAATCTCTCCCTATCTCATTATTAAATGTAATTTTATAAAGATTTTTATGTGAATTTCATGGGATTTTCCAGAGTGATTTTACTTTTAAAGTTATATACAAAGATAGCTTTTAGCTCCCTCAGAGGCATTGACCATGGACAAGTGCTCTTCTGGGAAGGCCAGCAAGCCACGAAGACCAACCCCAACTTCTGAGTTGCGGGCAGAGCCAGAAGTCTAGCCAGACAAGACCACTGAAGAGACCAGCTGGGAAGACAAGCTGACACCCAGCTGCCACTGCTTCAAGACCCCATTCCCAAGCTGGGCATCTGTACCCTGCTGCTGCCAAAATCACCCCGTGAGTGGCCACAGCCATCAGCTCCAAGGACGAAGCAGATGGAAGAGGAGCTGGGAGCAAGCGCAGGCTGCCAGCAGCAGAAACGCGTGCCGCCTGGGGGGGGATATCATTGTGTTTGCCTACGCGCACACCAGCGTGCCCTAAAACTGTGTTGCAACTTTCGAAGTTCAAGTGGTGCCAAACACAGCTACGCACTTGTGTCTCTAACGACAGGATGCATGCTACTAGGAGCAGTGGAGATCGATGGTTTACTTATGGTATAACGGCAGGCTTACAAAGGCATGGCTAGGGTGGAGAGAATGAAAATTTGACCTATTTCATTTTCTTAAATTAGTTTGCAGAGCCCATCGTGAGACTTTGTGTGAAAGCCTACGTTTTAAACACATGCTTCGCTGCTCATGGGGAACAAAATCACAGCCAGCAGCCTGGCATTCATGAGAAAACCAGAGTCAAGAAACAAACGTTCATTAAAGACTCAAATGTCAGCTTCAGACTTCCAAAGGGCTATTTATTATCACTGAGGCAAACGAAAGCCTGAATAAAATTTTCCTAAAACCACAGAAAAACAGACCTCAATTGTATATTTATTCAAGCCTTCTGACAGTAAGGAATCTAACTAGTGTATTATTTAGTGCTTTGCCCATTCTAGTTTTAAGTATCTCGGACAACGGGGCTTCCAAAAATTTCTGGGGAAGACTGCACTCTCAGAATCTTTTTTTTATTGATAAGCAGCCTTTCTTTCCTTTTTAATTTTTTCCCTTTTTACTGAGTTACACATCTCACACCACTTTTCCCTACCTACAGTTTCTATTCCCTGAATGCTCACTGTCCTTCAGCTATTTATTATGAGTATTTATCACAGTTACGAGTGTTTTCTTACTCAGTATGCTTTATAACAACATGTTAACAACACTAAAAGGCCTGGATTACCCTGTAATGCTCAAGCTTGTTAGCTGCAGGCATTGGCTTCGCTCGCTAAACGTCTCAAGAATTTGGCACAGCTAACACTAACTGTCCAGGGCAAGTCTAGCAGGAGACATTTGATAAAGAAAACTGAATACAACTAAGAGTCAGAGAGGAGGACAAGATGCAATATTGGAAGTGCAAAACAGTACAAGATTATCATTTCACCCTACCTCATTTATAAATATATATGGGTGCAAATTAGTTTTCAGAGGCAATAAAAAATGAAAAATGGAGGTACTGAACCTTTCTTCTAGCCACTGTTGTCCGCTCCCCGATAGAGCACTGAACAAAAACTCAATGAAATAATTATGCAAACAGAGAACTCCAGCAGTCGGAAGAGGTACCCTGAGCAGAGAGGAAGCGCTCGCGCTCCAGCACGTACCTGGGGTTCCAGCCTCCAGAGCGCTCACAAAATCCCACGTGGCCAGAGGACGCCCGTAGTTGTTTGGGTCTTTTTAACCAATTCTGCTGCTCACACACCTTGTATAAAACCCACGCCATCGGGCTTCAGGGAGAGATTGTGTCGTGCAATGGACAGTGAAGTCAGTTCAAGGATACTTTTCATTCATGTGGTACTCAGAAACAATTTCACTGTGACTGAACATCTGGCCAAAAGTCCAAATTAAACTTTGCTAAAGAGACACGCAAATATAGGCTTGTAATGAAAGGAAAAGAAAAATGTGGCTCATCGATCCTTTGGGGGAGAAAGTGAATGCTTTAATAGGTCTTATTTAATAGGTCTTAATCAATATTTACTGCCCCCAGTAGCGCTTAACAGCTATGTAATAACAGCCATGTAAATAGGTCATATGAGAGTAAGGCTATTTAGTTGGACAAAACTGCAGGATCAGGCCCTTAAGTTTAGGCAGCCAAACACACCTCCAAAAAATAACTCCACTTACAGTAGTTAAATTGCAGTCATTCCTGAAGAGAAGACAGTTCATAAATAAAAACGCAGCTCTGTAGGAGCAACTGCTAAGAGATGCCTACAAAAATGTCTGATGGTCCAGTCTTTGAAGAATGAGATTTTTACACAGGAAGAAGAGTAGCTGTTTCAGTGAATACCCTCCCACACTTCTCAACATCTTCTCTTCAAATACGTCAGAGTAATGCCTGGAATAGTTCTTCAGTAGAGAGGTTGGACTCTGAATCCTGTGAGGAATCATCGCATTAATTTAGTGACACCCCAGTTTGCCGGGGTTTTCTTTTTGCCTTTTTAATCTTACTATATATTTTGGACCATGCTAAATGATTTCAGATACACTGTGTCCCTGTAATATGTTTTAATATAAATAGAACCTCACATAGATTGAACTTATTAACTGGATAAATGCTGAATATGTGAAGAAACAAACTGTTATGGGAATTACATTTCTAAAGAGAAATCTTTCTTCAGAAAACAAAGTTTTGATTTTGTAACTGAACACCTCATGAATAACCTGATGAAAGATAAAAGATCTTCATCAAAAATCAAGTTTGTAGACAAGCTTCAAAACTAATATTTAAAGGGGAAGATTTTGGAAAGAAGCAGATTATACATTAAAATGTCTTCAAATTGACTCTGTAAAACTACGTGTGAAATAATCTCAACAGTTTAATAGCAGTAATCCCACTAAACATCATTCAAATACCATGCAGGGATACACGCTAGGCGTATCTAGGACTAACTGGACTTAACTACGAAACCTGAAGTGCTTCAGTATTCTCTCTCCAGATGAGGCAATTCTGAGAACGCTGATGGCCCAAACCACAGGATGCTCATCGCCAATGGAAGGCAGCAAGTTCTAAACTGTCTCTTTTACACTTACAAAAAAGTAAGAGAGATGGACACAGAAAATCGTACATGAAGAATAAGACAGACATAAATGTAATCTTCTGAAGTCAAATAAAGTGACCAAGACAGGAAACTTTATAAAGCTTTTTCTCCAGTTGAAGCAGAAACCCAGCTGGGTATATTATACGTGCAAGAAATAAGGGCATGAGCAAAATTTTGACAAGTGGGTTGATGGAATAAGATTGGATTTCCACAAAGCATTCAGAACAGATGAGTTTTTGGATGAGCTTGCAGAACAGCCTGATCTTTAAAAGCCTTGTCAGAAAGCCAAACCGGGATGATCACCCGCTGAAAAACAACTTTCCAGGATATGGTACTAAAGACACTGAGAACAAAATCGTTCCAAAAAATTTTCATTAATTTAGCCAGAACAAAGTTAATAATCCATGACGTAAATGTTTCTTTCTTTACTAGCTTTTTAAAACCGCTAAATTCTCCCCTATAAAAATCTTACAGCTAGAGGCTGACAGAGATTAGCTGCTGCTTCTTCAAAGTCATTAAATAAATAATTAACCAACAATAGCTGGTAAGTTACCTTGACAACAAAGAATTATTAATATGAGATTGCCCAAGGGAGAATGAGCCAGGGATTTCCAAAGTGTGGTGTTAATCAAACTACTTCAAAGCAACGCAAGGACTCGGTGCTGGCAGGCGGTCACTGCCTCCGGTGGATTCACGCAGCCTGACAGAGCTGGGAGCCACGGCAGCCTCTGGCAACAGGGGTAATTTAGCGATGTGCTTCTGTACAGCAAAAGGTCAAAACTATTATTTAAGCAAGAAAAGGGAAACAGAAGATTGGAAGTACCTGAATTGCAGGACCATTAATAACATGTCAGTTGTACTCGGAAATTAATGTGAGCTGTATGCCCACGAGGTGTTACGTAAGATGTTTTGGCAAAGCCTATGAAGAAAACGCAGCGACGGAACACTTCAGATGTAACTGCGCATGCTAAAAGCACCCTATATTCAATCTGTAGAAACTTAAAGATAATACAAGATATACTGGGGGCAGCTAATTTGAGAGACCTCACATGTCCAGAACGATTCTATGATCCTATGTGCCCTTCACCTTCCATGATATTTCATCCCAGTGTGGCTGGACATGACACCTATGGAATCAACTTCCAAAAGGCAAACTTTATACCTCCGCACTTCTTCACATCTCTCTCTTGTTTCTAAGTTTGTAGAGAAGGAACTAATGGGCAAAGAATAACATTACTGTTCCATTCTCCTAAGGACAGTTTCTATAATATTTCTGGAAGATAGAAACTGAGAATGTTTTGCTTCTCAAAACCCACAGCTGTGAAGTAGCAGGAAGAGGGTCCTTCCGAAAGGGTCCTTGTCAGTGAAGCTTAGTAATAGGGCACGAGGCTATTCATGCTAGCAAACCGGTTACTGTTTTAGCAAGCAGGAACTCACTCAGAGAGCTGTGTCAGAGCCCTTCAGATGAGTCTCTGAATTAGATTATGCACAAGCCAGCATAGACAGCAGTACTCAAAATCTTGCTGTAATGTAAGATTTTTCCCCGATGACTGATTTGTTGGTGCAGGATAGAGATAATTTTTTCAATATACTGGAAATTGCTTTGATCCTCTGAAACGAGTGGCCTTTGTTCGCATTACAGCATACCTCAGAGTTACTAACAAAGATCAAAAGTGTCTTTTCTTTGTAAGCCAAGGCAGGCATAGACTTTCCCCTGCGCAGAAAGAAGAAACCGGTGCTCAGAAAGAACTACAGTGCATGTGATAGGCATTTCCCAAACTTTATCACTGCTATGACAGAACCTGAATCAGGCAGAGGTTCTCTTCGAGGAGGAAACGTCCACATCCCCCCTCAAAGGATTTCAGGCTCTGCAGCTACAACTCCTTAGTAGGGCACAAACAAGTCAACCAAACATCCCCATCCATGTTCCTTGGAAAATCCTGACCTACCCACTTCTCTTCCTGAAAATCTCCCTCCCTCTCCTGGTTTCCCGTAAGCCCCACTCCTCACTCTGCAGAAACTCTTCCAAGCGAGCAAGAGTTACCCTCTGGAAGGGCCCCTCACCCCACCCCGCCTTCCTGACCAGCTGCAGCAGCCCCGGCTGCCAGCAGCCCCCTCCCCGCAGCCTAAACCAGCCCTTCTAGATTCACGCTAGCTCACACGATACCCCTGCTTGCCAACTCACAGGCCCAACCGCTGTGTCCTCGCTCAGTCCATCTCAGGTTAAGACTAAGTTTGCAATAAAAAGGTCCTAATCAAGCTTATATGCTCAGTCTCATTAAAGTTTTCAGTTTTATCCAACAGCTTCAACAATGCTAAAAATGGGATTCTTAACGGTGTCTAAAGTAAACCAGAAACACATGGAGTCCCATTGAAAGTCCAAGACCTGTGTTTCTAAATTATTGCACTATCCTTGGAAATAGCAGCTAAAAAGATATTTAAATTACCGCAAGAAAAATTCTGATATCTGGGATAAATTGCCAGGAAATCTTGAGATGTTGCTTACACTAGAGTCAAACCTGTTACCAAAATCTGGACCTTGAACTAGTAGTGCCTATTTCACACACTCAGACAATGATCAGCTGCTAGAGACTTCCGAGACTACTGAAACAGGACAGACTGAATACATCAGCTGGATTCAGCCCATTTAACTAAATATGAAACGCTCCACAGCCCAATACCTATCAGAGTTCTGTTGTCCTCCCGGATTAACTCCTTCACAGCAGACGCCAAACGAGCATAAAAATAAACAGCAACACCACAACACTATAATGGCAGAACTTTTTTCCAATAGAAAAAGATTCTCAAGAGAATCAAATATGCCAAATCAACTCTGAGTTAGTGCAACCACTTGCTAGTACTTTATGTACTAGCACACATGACATCTAAAGCACTCAGTCCTGGGAAATAAAATAAATAATTAAGTCAGGAAAAGTTGACCAAAGGTTACATGCTCAGATTTATCTGTACTCGTCTCAGTCTTCCTCTGAGGTAATACAGTCACAGAAAACTATCTCATGTCAAATTCCCAAGATGGACTTTTCCGCTGGGCGCAGCTACTGACCTGCAGCATTTGAAGATAGCCTTCTTGTGGATCGCACAGCAGTGACGATATTCGGTGATTGTTCCTCATGCATCTCTGATTGTTGTCCCTTGAGAGGGGGAAAATTTGCCGGATAACTGTCATCCTCCCCAGAGCACTATGTACCAACTCTAATATTTCATTATCAGTGATTTCCTGTGAATGGAGACACAGTCTTTTAAAAATATGTATTTGTCCAGATATTTTATATATTCCTTTCATTATTTGATAAATGTTTTTGAGCAGAAAATAGAAGAAAACAGTTACAGATGCACATGCTTAGTCTAGGCAAAACATTCTTAATTTTTGTTTAATAACGACAATGGTATTTTTTTACGCATCATCTGAAACAAAAGAAACCAGATTAACCCAATACCATCTATCTTGGCAATACTAACATACTTCAGAGGTAGTTCCTCCCAGAAGAGCACCAAGATGATCTCAATAGGTTTCTAAGTAAAAAACAAGAGCCTTCAAACCAAATTTACACAGGAATAGTTTTAGTTTAGCAGAATAGAACCTCGCTACACCCTCAGAACAAAACAACAAATGGAAAAGGTAACCATCTTTAGGAAATACGGCCCTTACACCTGAGAACAACGTTACGAGAAAGCACGTTTCCCATGAGAACAGTAGCTCATTTCTGCAGACTAATCCTGATAATGACTCAAGGAAGTCTTTTGATGTTATCTGTATGAGGAAATAAAAAATAGGAGGAACATCATGGAAGGGATTGACACATTTAGGAATTCAAGTTTCTGCACACGGGCTAATATGGATAAGATATAAGGAGATCTCAAGGACAGGCTGCTCTTCTTTCCAGGCTTTGCACTTTCTACAGCTTCTCTGCAGACCGTCCCAGCCTGCTAATCTATCCTGGGTCAGAGCCTGCATCTACTGCCTTTATATTGCGACTGCAGCCAGCTCAACTACATGCTTTACGTGTTTTGTATTAAAAAAACCCCACAAGACCAAAACTTCCTTTTTTACCCCAGAATAAACAGTTTGAAAATCACCGGCTTAGCTGATCCTGAAATCGTAACAGCGGTACAGCTTGTGATGGTTATGTCCTGCCAGGAGCTCACTGTGAGGAAGAGCAGGCGGAGGCACCGCTGACCGCGTTCCTTCCTCCCGGCGCCTCCTCCGCAGGGAGCGGCTTTACCTCCCAGCTCCTTACCACCGCTACCGGCAGCCTCCGCCTGCCCCACCAGCCCGTGCCCAGGGCCCGCCGCCGGGCCAGCCCGCTGCCCAGCCTGCACGGGGCGGCGCTGAGCCCCTGGCACGGCACGGGGCGGCGCTGAGCCCCTGGCACGGCGCGGGGCTGCAAGGAACTCACGTTGCTCTGCTTGTTCGGTCAAACAGAGCCCAGACCTTGTGATGCGGCGCCAGCCAGCAGAAGTGAACCTGCCCTTGTAATTTAACATTCAAGAAAAAAAAATATTTTGTTTTCTTGCCATTTTCTCTGTCAAGCTGTGAGTGAAATGACCATGGGGTTGTTATAATTACTTGTTACGGTTGACTAGTACTGTAGCTTTGGCTCAATTTAGTTCTTCTTTGCCGATTTTCCATCATTTTTTAAGAACATGAATTTTTAACTTTACAGAAGGTGAAATTCATTGCATTAACGACAGACCAACTGGTGTGGTGTGAAAACAGAAAATAAATATATTCTTATAGAAGCCAAAGATTTTGAGGCTTAATAGAAAATGCTGGGCAGCACCGGTAGCCTTGCAGGGAGACACCAAAGGAGACCCACAAGCTCTACAGATCCCTCCAAGCTGCTGCCTTGGATTTCTCTTCTGTGGAGCTGAGGGGTGTTAAAGCCACACAGCGTGTCTAAGCTGCGGTCTCGGGGAGAGACAATTTTGTGGGATACCTTTAACTCATAACCCCCTAGGCTGCAGCCCTCGGCAGGCAAACTCAGACTGAGTGGCTGGAAACAGGAAAAAAAAAAGATGACGAATCATCCAAACCTTCAGTTCATCTCACCCCACACACATCTTCCATCCTCCGCAAGTGATGCACAGCCTTTCAAAGACGTCTCATAACCTGGGTCAAAATGCTTAACCTGAGACACGTAAGCCTATACGTAGCAGGCCAGAACTGCTTCCTCCATGGGATTTCCAGAGGTAAGGGAGCAGAGATCAGTTATGTCGGACACATTAACCTAGGTTCTTCCCACTTAGCTATGGGCACCACGTGAGTCCTGGACATGAAAGCTCGGTCACTGTACAGCCAAAGAAGAAAAACGGGAGCCTCTGGAGGACACTCAGAACCTGAACTGGGCTAAACCTTACTCTGAAAGTGCCACCTTTTTCTGTGGGGACAGCTGACAGCAGCTAAATCCCCCAATGCCTCCGTTCCGTACATAATGCCAAGGTGAACAAAGCTCCTGTATTTTTTTTCTGCTGATGGACATTCATACCAGCAAATGATCCGTTCCTTTTAGAAATAGGGTTCCTCTGTAGGAATGTAAAAGCAGAGAAAAAAAAGAAGTTGTTGGAAGAGCTGGGAACAAAAAGCTGCGTTTTTGAGCTGGTGCTCTAAAAGCCAAAGGTAACTGTGGGCCTTCCCGCGGCGGCTCACGGGGCGGCACAGCCGCAGGCAGCACCGCGGGGCAGGTCCAGCAGCGGGACAGCGTGGCCGCGGAGGAGAGCAGGTCACCCATCCCGCGGCCGGGGGACTGCGGCCCTTCCTCTTGCCTGGCACGGGCCGCCGTGCGGGCTCCCTGCCAGAAGGCTCACGGTCCTGGCTCAGCAGCGCACGGAGCCTTAAATGTCACACGCAGAAAGGTCACCTGCGTTCCGACTGGGATAAACAAGGAAAAAAAACCAAACCAAAACAAAACAAAAAAAACCCCAAAAAAACCCTCCAAAAAACCAACAACAAGCCAAAAAAGGAAAAACAAGTATCTGTGAAGTTGGCTCTTACTTTTACGTTCATCACAGTAACAACATATATCCAAAAAATAGTTCTAAGCCATGAAGTTACGGGGGGAAACCATTTCACACTGATCTTACAATTAAATTCTATCCATCGAGTTATTTGCTTAAAAGTAACGTGTTTTCTTTCCTGTACGTGATATGAAAATTTTCTTTACACTGTGAAGCTGACAACTAAGCAAATAATTTAATTTGGCCCTAGAGGGTTTGTTTTGGGTTTTTTTTTCCAAACAAACGTATCCCAATTTTCCAATGTTGTTCTTGGATCATTACACAGCAGAAGACCACACACAGTAATTACTCTTCATCCCGTGCGTGGATTCCGTATTTTAAGTGGAGCTTATGAGCCAGTTTGCCCAGGAAAGCACTCCTTACAAAGCTCCGTATCACACGCCTACTTTTTGATGCCATGATGTTGCTACAGCAACATGGGGCAAATCTTTGCTTAATATAGATGGTGGCTTCTGCTTGTTTCAGGGATATGCTTTAAGGAGCGGTAAAGAGCCTAACTCTCTATTGCTTGGCATCTTTAGTAGCAATTTGCACTCGGGCCTGGAAATATTGAATTTCTTGAATGAGGATGGAGGGAGAGCACTTTACCCAGGGATAAAAGATGTTTTCTTATCTAAGTGCTTTTATCCCAGATTTTTCCTTTACTAAGGGAAAGCATTTGGATATTCCTAATATTTCAGGGAGCGCTTAAATATTTTGGTAGGCAGACATAAGTGTAAGACTGACTATTCACCCGGGCTCATAGGCGTTCTCACCAGCCAACTCAACACTAAAAAGATATTCCTTTAAACACTGTATTTTCTGCTCGTGTGGCATCTTAATGGCAAAGTTTACTCTTCAAGAATTTGTGGCATTCATTTATCTATTTATTTGCACACAAATATCGGTCATTTGGGGAACTCGTTTATCTATTTATTTATCTGCACACAAAGAACTCGAGTTAGTTTGTAATACCTAGCCATATTGCTCAGGGGAATATTTAAATCTGCTCTAGTTGTGCTCAACTATCATAACACAAATTGCGAAATGAGACAATTATGTTTCACATTACAGTCTCTATTTTCCTAGAGGTAATGACAGAAAATTATAAATTTTAATGACATTAATAATTTAAAGAACCAAAAGAGATTTCCAGAAAGCACATCCCTGAGAAAACTGGAGGATTAAGCTGAATGGCAATGAGGACAAGGATGCTCATGGAGACAAGCCACAGATCTATGTGGAATTTTTGCATTAGAATCGATACTGTTTGTTGGGTTATTCTAACTCTCCTCAATGTACTGTGTACATTTATAAAGGGACACTTGTTCACCTGTTGAAAATCCAGAAAACATCCTTCAATAAGCTGGTTTTTAAAACATTTGAGACAGCTTACCCTGTAGATAGATTTATTTAACATTATGCTGGCTTCTCTGCATCCCACACGGACACACACACATATATATATAAAGGTTAATCCTTTAAGGCAAAGGCACAATCCATTTTTCATAGCACAGAAAACGTTCTAATACAAGTCTGCATGACCACCTGTCCACCTCCCACCCTCATCGTCCTCCCACACATCCAACACTACCTCGCTTCTCTTCCTTTTACCTGATGCTCCTATAAATACATCCCTGTAGAGATTTTTAATTTCATTGAATTAGCTCTATTTCTAGATATAAGGACTCTGCACTGGGTGTCCAGAAGTCTTTCTCAGATCGTAGCAAGTGCCTATACAGTAAAAGATCCTCTGACTTAACAAAATATTACCCCGTACTAAAAAGGAATTATCAGAAAAAAAAATGAAAAGCACACGACGATAGTTATCAAAAACAGGACAAAATTAAAAAATTGGCATTGATTTTAATGTGGATTTCACTGATAAAACAACTCATCAAAGCTCGTCTAACCTTGCTCCTAGCTGACTAAGATTGCTTCTGTGTAATTCAACAGCATTAGAATTAGGTCAATTCTGAACCCTACATGCTTCTTTGAGCAGGATGCAAGTACACATGCAGTACAGTTTCATGTATATGTTTACCTTTCAAGCATATATAAGAAAACTATACATTTCTGTGAAAATAAATAAATAAAATTTCTACAGTGTCACAGATAGCAGCCAAAAGAAAAGCAGCAAGATTTCTTTGGTCAAGTAGCAAATATAGAGTACCTGGAATACAATTGGAATAAATTGTAATTTAAATTGTTAAGTTTTGCATTGAAATGTGTCATTTGCTAAATCTTAAGAAATTTTCCACAGTGTGTTCCTTGCATTTCTATTCAATTTTTTGACTTTTTTTAGTCTGTCCATTTTTGTATAATTTGAGAAGATCTTAGAATGCTTGCCCTACTTGCAGTCATAAACTGTCATTGAAAAGTCTGCTTTTTTCCAAGAAAAAATAGGCATGGAGAAGTGTAAAAGATTTATTAACTTCTTGTTATCTGAGTAAGCACAAGCATCGTTACACAGATTGAAGGTTTAAAAACAAACAAAAAAAAAAGATCTTTTGGCACTTCCATATGTAGAGAAAGACTGAGCAGAATTCCAGTCTGTCACCCAGTCCTGGTTCTACCCAAGGACAAATGAAGTCATAACAATTTTCACAGGCTTGTGGGTCTAACTGTTGATCACCCGAAGTGCATATAAACAAAGGAATTTCTAGAAAAAAAAAAATTCCAAACAAAAATGAAGAACAAACACTGCATTCATAAGGGACCTTTCAAAGTCGTAAGATTCCCCAAGATTACTCTACAAGCCCCATGCTAGGAAAACACAGTTCATCATGCATTATCTAACACCTTCCTACATGCTACCCTTGGGGAAAAAGTAGTTTGCTGAGATAGACTTTATCTGATAATTACTATTCTATTTTCTGCTCATTTGTGTCAACCTTTAAAAAGTATTTTATAGAGAAAAATAAGAAAGAAGTGCCCAGACGATAGTTGAGAAGCCATTCGCTTCTCAAATCAAGAGGATGAGTAACTACGGATATACCGGGCATGTCTGATGTGGTGAAAGAAAAGAAAACAACTACTGGCAGAAGCAATGGAGCTGCAGGATAGAAACGGAAAGTAAGAAATACGTCACACCAGGAGAGAGATGATGGGACACTTTCTCATTCCTCATGTAAGGAACTGCCTCCTACAGACAGTGAAACAGTGGTGAAGAGAGACCTATGAAAACAGCAGAACTAAGAGAATTGAGCTAAAGTCAAGAAAAGGATTAGCAGAAACATGTTTTGAGTGAATGCTCTGAAAGGGGAAAGGAAAAAGCATCAATAATCTTTTTCCGCACTTCGTTCTGACCGATCACCTGAGTTTGGGAAAGTTTTATTAATCAGCTGAAGATCTAGAAATTCATCTGCTGGCAGCACCACCAGCATCATTTGGAAAGTGTTATCTGTCCAAAAAGGAAGAATACGGTCAACAGCTGTCTAAAATTTTTTACTTGCATTCAAGTGATGTGGGTAACATCATCTCAACATGGCTCAGAGGTCCCCACGTCCCTTAGCACTCTAATTTCCTGTCCAAGGCTTCTCGCCACTCATGAAACATGTGCCCTTGCTATATTTCCAAATTTTTTTATTACTTCTCCTGCAGAAATTACAAGAGCTTTTCTTCCTACTTCACTTCTCCCTCCTCCTTCTCCTCAACTATGAGGGCTTCTTCTGACAAGGATCCTCACAGTTGGGAAGAATTTATCCAAATACTTTACAGCTGCAATTGCTATAGTAGTTTCTCTGTGCTTACTGCCTCCAACTTTTCCAAACCGGGATCTTTTCTGTGGATTGAAAAGAGAAAATATCCAAAAGCATCCTTTTCTGGATGTTAATTAGAGTTTAGTTTTATTTTTCAATTAAAGCTTACAAGAATTTCAGCTGTCTTCTAACTTCTGAATACTTTGCTTTCCTATATATTTGGCATCTGTAGAATACTCTATTTCTATAGTTTTATCCTATTTATTTCAGATTTCTTACTGAAAACAGATTTTCACCAATAACAAACTGGTCCCTGACTTTTTTTTTTTATGTATTTATGGTTAGCGCTGTACATAAGAAGCAAAATAAAGCTACTGATGATTTTTTAAAAGCCCTGGTTATTGAGCTCAGGTTAGTACAACAAGACTGGCTGGCTTAGAACATTCTATCAATAAAAAAGCATCTTTGATTTTGCAAGAGCCATTACAAATACAACTCACCTTTCTGCTATCCACCCTGCAGCGTTGCAGCACAGGTTGTTTGCTTGATTTTTTTGTTTGTTTTTAAATGGGACAAGTAACAGCACAAGCTTTTCTTAGTGATAAAGAAATGAGCCCCTAGTCAACATTAAGAGTCAAGCTACTCTGCATAGCATTAAACTATATGCTGAACTGTGCAATACAGAAATACAGTCACCCACCGTGCAGTCCCTGTGAACGCACACAAACATTGGGCACCGTGCTAGTGCATCTACCAGGACAATCAAGAGCATGATTCCCCTCTCCTTTACAAAGCTTAATTCTGGAAACTTTACAGTAGTTCACAGAAAAATGCAATGGAAGAATGCATGGCATTTTTATTTTGCAAAATAACAAAGTTTTGCTTTATTGGCAGGAACTCCTCCCTTCTTTAAGTGTCGTGCCGTGACAAATACCCACATGAGTTGGTACTTGACCTGTGAGGAGGATTTTCCCCCCCATCCCCATAGTACATTCCTTTCCTACAGAGTACTTGATCATTTAGACAGTAAGGAGCTAGTGTAATGAAATTTCCACTAGTTCTCCCCACTATTCCCAGGGTTCCAGTCTAAGAATTTAGAAGTGAATATTGTTTGAATTTCAGCATTTGTTATTCCATGTGGTACAGAATGTGGTAATTCTAAGACTAAAAAATCAGGGTAATAAGAAGTTATTTTGCATTAATAACAAATACCCCTTTGTATCTGATCTGATGAGGGTTAATCTCAATCAATGAGAATCAATTCAGTGGAAAAGCAACAAAGGAAAACTGTAGTCAAGTAAAAACTCTAACCTTTAGTTTTCAGACTTATTTTTTACACCTTATAATTAAATCTATTTTTAAAGCACTGAAAGTGCCAGTAATTCATTACTAGGCATCTTTCTATCAAAACTACATACAATTACAATATACTCCTCCATTTCAAATGACTGATATCAAGAAATACGATGCTAGGTTCATCCCTGGCTACGTCAAATTTTTGGGGCTACGCCAGGGGTGGATTTGGCTGACAGAATCTAATCAAACACAATTGCTCTATCTTGCTCAGTAGCAGACAGAGAAGGATGGAGTTCCACGCTGATTGGAAATCAAATATGAGTCACAGTTCCCATAAATTTCATGTTTGTCAGCAAAAGCATTGAATAAATGATTCCATCAGAAGTATATGCAGTGACTATTTGTATAAACTGTCACTGCCATACCCGTATTGAAAAAAGACATGCAGAAAAATCTAGAACAGAAGGTGCAGATCGGAAAATACCCAGTGGTGTTCATAACACAGTTGTATTTGTCTTTCCAAACTGAGACCTGAAAACATTTACTAGACTAACATAATGTGAGTAGGATGCTGAAAAACAAAGAATAAAAACCAATAGCAGAACGAGGTGTGAAGACAAAGAGATGATGAGATGGAAGAAAGTAACCAGGGAAGTTGCTCCTGTTCATTATCATATTTAGATCATAAACCATTTCCCAATACTCAATCTGAATTTTACTGCAGAAGATGAAATTGCATGTCCTTTATGTTTCGGGAGTCAACATGTGATCATCTTCTTTTATTTATATCTGTTCTAATACTATACCCTTGCTTCATCTTTTGAGTTTCATAGGAGACAAACCTAATTCTTTCAGTCTTTCCTCATGGTTCATGTTTTACTGAGCTTTCATCATACTCGGTGCTCTCCTCTCAATTTTCAAAATTGTTCTGAATCCTCTTGTTTTGTTTTAAATTGTCTTGCCCAAAACTTGCAATACTGTTCCAACAAGACCAAGCTAATGTCAAGCAGAGCAAAATAATTGCCTCCCTTATCTTACAAAGGATGTTTCCAGTAACAGACTAGATTTGCTTGTTTTGCAAGACCATGACAGTATTGATTCATATTCTCTTTGTTATCCACAAGGATTCTAAGTTGCTCCTGCAGGTGCTCACCAGCTACTCCTCATTTTGTAGCCACACCTGAAGTACTGGGCACTTCTCTATATTGAATCTCATCTGGTGGAGTGCCTCAGGTTTATCTAAATAAACTGGAACTACTACAATATATTTTTAACAGTCTGGTTACAAGTAATAGTTTCTGTAAAGCCAGCATCAAGTCAGTAAAAACATTAAAACTTCATTTGCTTTTTCCATTAAGTAATCATCTTACACTTCCTTTATCTTCTGCTGTATCTAAACTTTTCTTGTTGCTTTTTATGACCCCTGCTATGAGTCATTTTGCACCTCAGCCTGATTTTATAATGATTTACGTCGTTACACCTTTACACTCCTCCTTAGCCCTTTTTTTTCATCATTTTTTCTTTAGAATTCCTCTCTGATTTCAAGATCTGTAAAGATAACC
Organism: Phoenicopterus ruber ruber; assembly: GCA_009819775.1. NCBI lineage: Eukaryota > Metazoa > Chordata > Aves > Phoenicopteriformes > Phoenicopteridae > Phoenicopterus > Phoenicopterus ruber. Next base: position 9,536,003 of record CM020221.1, read on the forward strand.
CTTTGGAACCATAAGGACATCTTATTATGCCTTCATCTTCACAGAACTCCACAGTTCTTTTGCCATCCTTCACTCATCATATTATCTTTCCAAAAGCCCTACTAGGTTCCCTAAACTTGTGAAGTTGGAGAATCTTTTTATTGACATCCATTATCCCTATTCTCCTTTTCTCACTTCTTCAAACAGTCATGCTACCATCTCACAATCACTTTCATATCAATTATCTTCCGACTTCCTCAGCCCATTCTTCCTTAGCCACAATAAAATATTAATTGACGGCTGCCTTAACTTTTTAAGCGTGTAGGGATAACATTGTCAATCACAGGAAATTGTGAAGACTTGTCTGTGTCCCAACATTACTTTTTCAACTACCAGGGAAATTAAAATCCTTCATTATTTCCATTTCTGGTCTTTGGGGCATTTCTGTCAAAAACGCACTTTCAAAAAAAGTCTTCCTCAGTGTATGTCTCTTGTGTGTTTCCATGCAGCTGTTCATCAAGTCTGACTCCCCTCTCCTTAGCTTCAGAGCAAGTATGTATGGCTTGGGCACGCAACGCTACGTGTCATCTCTTCATCCCTACCTGTCCTTCACGAAAAGTTATCTCCTGTCTCGACCAGCAGCCTTGTGCTTTGTCCTACCATGCCTTACCACCTTCAATTAAACTTCTGAATCGTGATGAAAGTTTGTTGAAAAAGAAATTAAAGGAGGGATGTGATAATGGTGAAACAACTCATTTGAGTTATCAGTCAAATTCTGTGCCCGTTCCATCTGCATGAAGAGTAGTTGATTGCTTTCTGTACTTTACTGATTTACATGTAAAAATAACAAATGTTTAGAAACTTGGAATTAGAATTAAACATATTTATATGAGGGAATATAATACTGTGTTTAATTTGAGTATCTTTTTTTTGTCTGAATTCCAGTTTTGCAGAACAATTTCTTTTATCTTTTCTCTCCCCTTGGAACGGAGGAAATTTCAAAACCATGAAATGTCCCACAAAATGCAAAGCATGGTTTCTAGTGCTGTTTATACCCCTAGACCTACTGCTGCTGCTAATAAAAAAGCAGACACAGACTCCTAGAGCACTGCTCCTAGTACAACTACATACAAATTCAGTTTCAAGTATTGCTCTTGTGCCTCTCCCACAGACATATGCCCTGGGCAATGCACAGCAATTTCACTGAACAGGCAGAAAAAGAGAAGGGGAGAATGAAAAACGTCAGGAGGAACCAAGAGAGATGCTTGATGTCAGGCACCAAAGAGAAAGAAATGTGAGAGAAAAATAAAAATAAGAAAGAAAAATAGGAAAAAAGATAGGAAATAAACACCCCGAAAAGAAGGGCATCTACAACTACGCCAGTCATGCCACAAGAAGAAATAGCACACATCTGTCAAAGCTGGTAGGTCACTTCATCAACACTTAAAGGCATAAACAGCAAAGGTACAAGCAGAACACCAGATATGCTCCAACAGATCTTCTTTAGGGTCAAAATTGCTGGTCATTGGCAACTCCCAACACAGTCAATGGTAATAAAACGTTTTGGACTCTTCTGGAGACAAAGCTAAGCATGGATTGGTCATTGTTCTGCAGAGTTGTTTGCTTTTGCAAGGACTTACACAGAAATCACAAATATTCTTGCTTTTAAAAAGCTACTTGGCAGGTTTAACCCAGAATTCAGGTAGAATTGATACCTAAATGAATGCAAGGAATGATTTAGTATTTCTAGATGAATAAAAGTGAAGATGATGAAATATAAATCTAAAAGGGGGAGGGTGGTTAGAAATACATTTCTTTTTTTCCCTCAAATCTCTGCTATTTTTGACGGCTCTGCAAGTTTGAAACATGAAATATCTGAAATGAGAAAAGTAGACATACTTACAAATATATATTTTTAAAATGGTAAAGTTTTTATTACTTTGGCTTCAGGGAGGACATACGAGAGCATGATATTGCCTGCAAAGACCCATCCCTGTGTATTCTCTTATCCCAAAAGACTTGCGATGTTTCAGCCTTCCAATCCCGTACAATGAATCCAACTGCCAATTCACTAGCCTTTTTCTAAAGGCGACCGAGTCCTTTTGCACCACCAATGGCATCCAAACTGAACAGATACCTCAGCACGGAGGCTTGAGTGACTGGAAACTAGCAAATGCAGGATCTTGCCGGGACAGCTCTGTAATTCAAGACCAATTCCTATATTCCACATTTGTTCATTTGCTGTGTATTAAGCTTACCAGCTACACAGTTTTAAGTTAGCTCATCACAAGCTTGGTGGTGTAGCTTACCTAACAAAATTAAAGTGATAAAATATGTTTGAACTCCAAAACTTAACTCCTATCCTGCCATATGGGACAGAAGCACAAGGAAAAAAAAAAACCAACCAACAAACAAATGTTTATTGGTTTGTCCATATAGAGAGAGTAAAGTAGATTTAATTCAAGTAAGACAATAATAAAATCTCTTATTGAAATAATCCTGTGCTATATAGTCATTCTTACTATAGCAAGATAAGTCCAAGGTTCAGATCCTCATTAGCTTGACAAGAGGTGGGAGGCAGGGCAGATTGTGAGAAGGTGCTCAAGACCAGTAGACCTCAGTAGTCAAATCTGTACCAGGCCCTTAAATGGTTCCCTGAAGTGAGGAAAGGCCTAAAGAGCCTCTTTACAATCCAAAGCTCTTCATACGAGGAACCTCAATGGAAATAATTGTCACTGTGTTCTCTTCCTACCGCTGCCGCTTCAGGTCAGTGATCCCTATACCTCTCTTTCCTTGCAATGGGATCATTTGGTCACGCAGACCATAGGGTGAACAGACAAGTGGGGGATCCTCAGTCTGCCTGGGAGAAGAAAAGGACTGGCTAAGTATTTGGTCCGTTTACAGAGTGGACTACGTCTGGCTTGCCACTCCTGTGAGATTGCATCAAAAAGAGCTGCTTCGACTGTTGGAAATCAAATGTTAATTCCGTTCTGCAAATCACAGCACCAATCAACATCCAGTCAAGGAATAACATATTTGCCATCAAGTACCCGTGCACTTCTCACTGATACCACTGGAAACGCACACATGGAAAGCATAAGCAGTCGCTCCTCTTGCTAGCAGGGGGGTACGCATGCTATTAAATAAGCAGCAAGCCCTAAGGAATCTCCTTCTTTCTACAGGTACAGCCACGTGGATGCTTAACATATCTGTGTTTCACAGTAGCTTTAAGCACACAAAGACCAACACTTTTCTGTTAAAAAAAAAGGAGAATCAAGACATTTCCTCCTCTTTTTGTCTGCAAAGTTCTCCAAAGTTTCATGATTTTAAAATGTTTCTAATTGACTGTTTGAATTTAATTGCATTTTGAGAGATTTTTAAGCATGTGCACTAATTTTTTTCACTAAAAAGTTATAATTGAGATTTACATTTTGCTATCATAGCTTCTCTACCCAGCCTCTAGCCATAAAAGAGAAAAAATAAAGGTTCCCAAAATAAAAGCAGAATTGACACCCTGTGTGATGCGTTGGTGTATGTGCATGTATGCGCACGTCTGTGCATGAGGGCTGAAGGTTCTTATTTGTAACGTTACAGATTCAGGCTTCATGAAGCGGGTTTTAACATCTGAACAATAACAGCAGCAATAACAAATTCACAAACACTCCCTCTCTATAAATGTTTAGGGAAATATGCACTGTGTTATCTTTATGTGAATATAAACACTGACTCTCTGGGCATCTTCCTGATATTCTGTAGTGGGTCATTACTGCAGCTGACAAATCGGGAGGTACTTAAATGTAACAAGAACTAGAAAGAATTTGTAACGCCTGTATAAGCCGAGATTTCACTCGCTTTCCCTAACCCCTATTTAATTACAGAGCCTTTCTAATGCCACACGATACAATTTATAGTTACTATTAAAAGTAGCCTATCCAAAATTATTAGCTAGCTGCAAAGAAAGGAATGAGAAATTAACAAAGGAATTGGTTATTAAATTAGAGGCTATGCGCTTATAATAGAAAAATAAAGCAGTGAACGCGGTTCTTTTTAACTTAGATATTTTACTATCTTTTAATGAATCATTATTAAAATCAGAAATATATAAAATAGTGCCATTTGTCTTGAACAGTCAGTGATTTATAAATTATTATATATGGTACAACATTTCAAGCTTTCCATTGCTTTTTAAATACAAGTCCGCACCGATTCCCATTAGGGCATCGTGGTACTAAGGTAAAATAGATAATCATAGTAGCAGGGCAGGATACCATTTGCTGCAGAGAGGAAATATCACATTTTAAATCTATGCTATCCTGGATCTTGGCCAAAACACCAACACAATTCTGCACTAGAGAAAACCTGTGTATCACGTAAATGCATATTCAAACGAGCTAAGCCTGCAAATAGCCTCAGCGCGCTCCTCTCCTGGTATCCGAGTGCAGGCTTTCATAGCAGCGAAGGGTGAGATTCTGGCAGATAGAGCGGCATTTATCTGAGGTTTCGTTTGAGATATTCTCTGCTTCCTAAATAGCTAATGAAGTGGGGTCAACATGAAGGTAAAAATAAAGTCTCCCAGCGGCTATGAGGTCTATCGGAAGCTTTATTTTGACCTTTGGTATTCAACCTATGCCAATTAAGCTGAGACAGACAAGCAACGACACCACAGAGTTTGCGCCTTGTAACATTCAGAAAGTAAAAATGCTAAGTGTATGCTCAGTTTGGCGTGTCAAAACATATGAAACAAAAGACGGTGATGCGTGAATGTACCAAACTATGTTGTCTCTTTTGACTTTCTTACCTCATTTACATAGACCCAGTGACTATCCTTTGATGCAAGGTTGGTTTCCACAGCCTACAAAAATAAAAAGAAATATAATAATAAAAATAAATGAAACATGTGAAACATATTCCAGAAAGAACTTACATAGAAACGTACTATAAAGCTCATTTTGATTGCTTTCATTGCTAGTGGCTTTGTTTCAGTATGGTTCTTTTCATCTCTTCCACTGCTGCTTCATGGAACGGTACCTTATCGGTGGTAGTCACGTTTCGCTGACTTCAGTAGCTAAACCAAAGTACCCTGTTCCATGAAGATATTCCCTAGATGTACCACAGAAACATACTGGAGCAGAGTGGTACATCAACTTGATAAGGGATCCTACGATGAACAACTGCACACAGAACATGCAGTTTGTGAGATTTAACTTCCGTATGATATATCTAATGCATCCTAGCAGGCTGGGCTTCTTTTCAATATGCCTCCCAGAATATACTGCCTCTGCCTCATTACAACTGTGGTAGTTTAACTGTTAGCTAACCTATTTAATGAAAAACACCACTCTGCGACACTGAAGCAAAGTTGATGTGAGTCATCCTCTCTTCAGATTTACATAAGACCCACGAGAAAATTATGATTGGCGTGGACACTTTTTCTGGCTTCCTGGTGTGAACTTGGATAATCGCTACATGTTATAAAGAAACATCCCATCTCATCGGACAGCATGTTTATCCATACACATATAGCCCTCGTGGCTCACTAAGACGGTAAAATTGGGAAAGACCGCTAGCACAAACAGCACTGCCAGTACTGAGGACCTCAGTGGAAGTATTTGGCAATATACATAGCAGTTTCTAGCGGCCCCCTTTGTTTGACATGGATAAGCTCACTTCAAGATACTTTATAGTCTAATAAAGCAATATCAAGCATCAGAGGTGTACACTACAGCGATAATGATATCGCTAATGTCCTGCTTAACACACAGTTAAACAACTATTGTGGATTCATCTCACCTAATAAAACAGGACAGTCCCAGCGCGCACATGTATTTCGGGAGGCAGTTCATTACACAAAGTTTTGAATGTCCCTGCCTTCAAGCGCTTCTTTCTTCTGTGCCAATACGACCCCATTTATTGATCAGATACTCTTATAGCTGTGTTATAAATGGCCCTATGAACCACTGAAATGAACCTGGTTAAAAAAACAAATACAGACAAACAAAATCCTTCCAGTTACTGTGTTTTTAACCTGGATAATTGCCACACCCTGTTGATTGTGTGTGGCCTCAAACACAATTGCGCTGGTGCGGAGAGGCCCTGCAGACTGCGGCGCTGGGCAGGAGCATCCTCGGCCGCCTTCCTCTCCAGAGCACATTTGCATAATAAGCCTCTCAGATATTTAGCATCAGATGGGATGAATCACCTTCTCCCATGAGACTGACTACAGATGACTGGCTTAGAATAAACACCCATGACTTATAAGGCTGGAGTGAAATGATAAAATATCCATCCTTAATATAGGCAAAGGGAGTGCTGTTACCTGATCCTAGCAAAAAACAAACCAAAAACTGGGTAAGTAGCCAACACCAACATTTTTAACATTACTCTAAAAAAGAAGTATAAATTACTTGCCTAAGTAACTGTGTTTTAAAACTTTACTCATTTGTGCAGCCTACACAAACCTGAGAGAAAATTGTGGGCAACACACATACCTCAATCTATTTCTCATGTCCACTACGTGAAGTACTCCTTTAAAGAGACAAAAATCCCGAAAGAGAAACCGCAAAGAAGTCGAAAGAGAAAAATCACCACAGACAGGGCACAGTATTTCTCGTCATCATTATAAACAGCATTATGGGAAATTAACTATCCCTGGTGTCAAAGCAGATGAGACCCACTAGAGACAACACTTCTGACAAGATAATCCTCTCCTAAGCATGCAGTGAAAAATTGTCTCCCTTGGTAATTGTCTCCCTTGTGTTTCTTTTAAGCTGGCAGGAAAATTAAACTGACCACCTACCTGAGGAATCGCAGCTATTAGAAAAGCTAGAGGTAATGAAAGTGAGGGCGGAAACTTGTGGGTTTTCTCCCCATTCACCCCCCTAACATGTTCAGACAAAGTCAAAGTAGCCAGGTGCTGTAACATATAGAGGAAAAGCAAAGTGCTGCCAACATTAGCAAAGCAGAACTAAATAATGCTCAGGTGCAGAGTTATTGCGTTGGCTACATTTTGTGATTTATCTGCAACAGTGAGCAATTTGTATGAATAAATGCTAAAGGCTGGGGAGCCGCAAGAGCCAGGGAATCTGAAATGAATTATTGTAACCCATTCTTCTGGGTTCACATATCTGGGCCAAAGTTTTTAAAATGAGGTGCCGAAATTTAGGTTGCTAAGAGTTTATCTTTAGTCGCCAGAGTGCTGGACCATTCAGCACCTCCCATGGAAGTCAGTGGCTCCGCGCTCTAAAAGCCTGAAATGTATTTAGAAATACAACCATAGGTAGGCAAGTTGAAATAGCCATAAATATCTTCTGTTTAGAGCTGCAACACATAGCACGAAGCATTATTCTAAACCCAGACATGCTGAGAGGAAGTAGAAACTTCTTGCATTTTGTGCTTCGAGTTTTGCACCATATTTACACATCTGCTGTCCTAAAGAATCCTAAAATGAACTACTGAGACACACACCTCTGAGGTTTCAGCCTTCTGATAGCAGCAGCGTATTGGAGGTGTATTGCCAGAGGCTCACAGAAGTTAAGCAGTGTGAAGAGCAAGGTCCTAGAGACCTGTGATATCATAAGCAAATTTATTCAGAATTCTCAGAATAAGAAAGAAATTAATTACACGTTTGCCACTTATGGAGTTTCTTTTTCTTTAAAGAGGAAAAAGTATCAGCACTTGGGAGATTATGGTCACCCATTTTTAATTATTCAAGCTGTTCAAGATCTTGCCATTTGTTTAAGCTTGTGCCTCCACCCGTTCAAAAAAAAAAAAAGAAAAAGTCGATGAAACATCCTGAAGGATCTATTGCAACCTATTTCATAAACATACCCTACATCACATTTGTGTGATCACTAAGGCTGAGGAAAAGCTCTGCCATCTATTGGGGCAGGATTCATGTGCTAAAATACATTATGGCTTTTTTTGTGGAAAAATTATTAATACAGGTGCAAAATATCCTAGTTCTTTATATACTTTATATGTACACAGGGTCTATTTGACACTCGGGAGTAATGCCTCACAACATTTCCATCAAATAGAAAATCTGCTTTTGAGATAAATAGCACACTGGAAATTAAAGAGCATCCATCTTTCCTTTATTTTCTCTTAGACTAGCAAATAGCTTCTACAAATTTGGAAAAAAGAGGGTTTTTTGAGCCTGTATGCCCTTCCTTCCTCCCCAACTACATTTCCACAGCCAAATGTTTAACTGGAGAACCCAAACAAGAGAATTATAATTCACGCAGTGGACCACTGTTAATGACAACATATAAATGGTATTATCAGAATTGGGCCAGACTGGGAAGAGGGGAAGGGCAGCAATGAATATAGAAAACTGTTTATGATGTCTCAGTAGAAAGCATTTGCAATAGAAATAAAATAGGGAGACACTGAAAATCAAAATACGAGCATTAAGATTTCAGATCTCATACCAACAACGATAAAAGAAAAGAATAAGATGCTTCGTGAAAAATGATCAAAGATATTTTTGTTTATATGGCTTTGTTTACTTTTAAATGTATAACTTAAAATAATTTACTGCCAATAATCCATGACAGCATTATCTTATTGGAATACAGTGGAGAACAAATATTTACATTGCCTTTATGAATAAGTAACAGTTCATTATTTTATCTAATGGCAGTTGCAGGATTAAAAGGAGAAGTTAGGAGGGTAAGCAATAAATACTGCTATGTTCAGAAATAAAGCCATTCTGCAGAGAGAAAAAAAAAAAAAAAAAAAAAGAACAGAAACAATCCTTTCCTGACCCCCTCGAAAAACCTGAAACTGAAAACATTTCCACGCGTATAATGGCTGGCAGGTAACAGGGGAGGCTCTTTGCCACAATCCCTGGCCGCTTGGCCAGGGTCGGCACCCTGGCACTAGCAGCAAAAAGCAGGCTGTGTGGAAAGGAACGGAGGGATGAGTGGCTGGACACAACCTAGAGAGATGCCGGTGAGTGTTCAAACAGACACGGGCAGACCGTGTTCCAGAGGCAGCAGGATGTGCTGAAGAGTTTAGGCTTACGTGCATCTGCGTTATCATTACAAACCTGTTGTCTCCTTACTGTGTGCCCAGGGGGACAGGCAGTAGCAGTGTCTGGAAGCCCCAGAGTCAACCCCGGGATCCTAGAAGGACATGTCTTGCAGATGGCAAACGCAGATGGTCCTGTTGCATCTACGTTTTTGGAAACAAGGGCTGCCACCCTGAAATCCATGATATAAAGGAACCACCAGAGTGTTTTGCTAGGAGGGATATCAAAGTAGTAAAGGGTATTACTTGCACATCCTTTACCTTAATGGTGAGGATAAAGAGCATCATAGCTTTCCAGAAAAAAAAATGAATGGGAGGGTAAACTGGGGAGTTCACAGTTAGAAAATAATTTGGAAAGAGTGTCTTAAGAGATACCGAAAGAACACAAAACCAAAGTTGTTGCCAACTGATGACTAATTACGGCTGGCAGCAGAGAGCAGATACACCTGCAAGGCGGTGAGTGCTCCGTGGAGGCACCAGCAGATACACCCGACCGTCTCGAGGCCACAGCTCCGGGAACCAGGCCCCGTTACAAAGCTCCTCCTGTGCAGCTGTCTTCCAGCTTGCAAGCCCGCTGCCGACCCCTGCCAACCAGACAGACTGCCAACGGCCAGCCCCCGGGACGCCTGCAGCAGAAAACCAGGCACAGAGAGAGCTAGCCAGCGCGGGTCTGAAGAAAGAGCCTGCAGGAGACCTGAGTCCTGGTCAGAGACGGGGCACGAGGTTAGGAAATACTCAAGGTCAGCTTTACTACTATGAAATAAGTAAAAAAAAAGATACTCCTTCATCACAGGCAAATATCACCAATCTCTGATTCTTCTGAGGTCATTTGTCATCCTTCCCTTCGTATTTCTAGAGCAACCAGCATGACAATGACAGATAAACCTCTTATTTCTTTTTTATTATTCATAATGAAGGCAGAAGTAAAGAAGGGCTTGAGGAAGTAATCATGTCTAAATCTCAGCTCTTTGCAAATCTTTCGTAAGGGATCAGTCTCAGCCGTTACAATCCATTACCTGCTCACTTCACATTTGCCACGGGACAGGTTTCAAAAGAAAACTGTTTCCAGCTCCTATTGTCCCAAGCAAGGTGCTAGCCAACGACCTGCTTCCAAAACCAGCTTTTTTTTCCCCTTCACATCCTTGGAGATATTAACTATTGTCTTTTCTTCCCCCCACAAAAAAATAAGAAAAATTCTTCAGAACTATTTTGAAATCTATTATAGCGAAACAGCAATGGGAAAAAAAAAAAAAAAGTCACTATCTTCTTTACCTCATTTTGTAAGCCTGAGCCAAACCCAGCTCCAGCTGCTGACTTTCATTGCAGGAGATGGACTTACAGTTTTTTAAAATGGCTTTGCTCTTGATTTAAATGTCCAGGAAAACATCCTAGGAATCAGGGAACTGGTTTAGATCTCAAACAAGAGATACAGACCAAGCTTCCAATACAATACATCTGACAGTAATTAATTGGAGAGTATCAAAGTGCACCTGTTTATCTGAGAAGCTTTGTATATGTCTTGGATACAAACAAGTTAAGATAGAAGACATGAAAAAGTCAATTCTGGTAGAGCAGATGGGTTCAGTCTATATCCCCTAGATACCCGATTTATATTTAGAAACTCCTTCAATTAAAATAGCGCAGTTCACGTCCAGGAGTGACTTGCATAGGTAATAGAACTTCACAGAAAAACAATTTCTCTGTACCAGTTACTGAGATTCTCACAATTCATTAGAACCTTTCTTTCCTTTGCATTTTAAATAAATACCTCTTGGCTCAGTATCTCCAGAGGAGCGTAAATACTATAGCGTTTAATAGATTAAAAATAAATAAACATTACTAGCCACAATAAATAAATTATTTATAAAAATATTTTGTTAAAAAGTCAGTCTAGTCTAATCTCCTTATAATACTTACAGTGTACTAAAGAATACTTCAAACTGATATTGTTTCTAAAGCTTAATCGGTAATGGTACCATTAGTACAGGGATTAAAACAAAATTTTCCATGCCACAGTACAACATCCCAGCTCTAGATGAAAAGTCTTCTCTTGAAGAGAAAAAAACTCAGTTGCAGTAAACTGAATCAGGGCTGTAAGTTTACTTTTCTCATTTAGTATAGGTTAATTAAAATTTGCAAATGTCATTTTAAAGTGAAATATGAAATTCCTTCTCTAAATGGTAAAATGGGAATTTAAAGAGGTTCCATGACATTTTTTCAGATCAGAAAATCCACTGAACCTGACTCTTACTGAACATCATTCTCTATGAAGAATTTGTACTTTTAATAAAAAAAGGTTTGCCAGAAATTCTATACTCGACCCTTTTCTGAACATCTTCCTAGAAATGCGCACATACACACTTTTTAAAAAACACTGAGCAGGCTCACTGGGTCCTTATCTTTCAGTGATCACTACTTCATGTCAATGATGCAGTTAATTTTCCTACACTTACAACAGCAGCTGTCAATTCAGAATCTCGGGACGTATTAGCTTTGTACAAGTGATTAATGAACCACAAGCATAACGTGCTTTTAACCACCACATTTCTTGGTAATTCACTGTGCGTATTACTTCATTCTTGGTCTACGCTCTGTAAGCATATTACTAAAAAAACCTCACTCAGTGGGAATGGTTTTTCCCAGTTATCATGCAGTGTTACATTAAAACTTGAAGCCTGATATTTCCTTATTACTCTTCTGCAGAACTGCATTGCTAGGGAAAGCTTTCCTAAGTGTATAGATCTGGCATATTCAGCCTGAATCTCCCGTAAAAGATAGGCCAGAATGGTCATATAGGTCTCTATACTCTCCCACTCGGATGTCTGCTCGTTAGTCTGGGATAGCTGTCCAGTGGTCTTGTTCCCCACAAACTCTGCAATATTTCTTTCATGATCTCTGTCCAAAGGGTATGAGATGGGCCTTTCTTGACCTCTGCATCAATTCCTCCACAAACTAAATATCTCAACCTAATAAAGGAAAAAAAGAGAAAGAAAATTTAAAAAAAAAGGGGGGGGGGGGGGGGAGGGGGGGAACCAACCCACAGCAAGTCCCCAAATACCATCAACAACTGAGCTCCATTTTCAGTTGCTAATAAGACATTTCATGTAAACAGGAGTAAATACGGCCCAAACCTTCACCAGCTGTTAGCACCCACCCCTGCAGGTGATGAATGCTAATCAGAAGGTGCACATGACATTTTGCACAATATGATTTGATAATAACCCAAACTGAAATATGCTAATAATATATTTTAAAGTTTGCAATGTACTAGTTTCCTTTACTTAGGTCATAGGTGATCACAGAAAAAATCTACACTGAAGAAAACCTACATAAAGGTTTAACATTAATCAAGAGAAACGTTGAAGATGAAGAAAATTATAAAGAAGAGCGGAAGAAGAGGAACTATGCACTGCAACTTCTCCTGGCTACATGGCTGTAATGTTCTTGAGTAACTCCTGTAATATATGTGATATTGTCTATTGGTTTACCCTCAATCATTTCAAAGTAATGCCTTGGGATTTCTGTTTGATCTTATTCCCATTTTATAGGTAATGCTTCTTATATTCATTCTCTGTTGCCGTTCCATTTAATGCATATTCCACTGAACAATACATAAAAGTAAAGTACTGTATATGGAACTCTTCCAACAGCATTCAGTAAGAATTTACTTTTCAAAGCTCAAATGTCACATACTATTTATAAACACGGTAACTGTTGACCATTTAACTACGTGGCACAGTGGTGACACCGGATAATTGCACAGCTGTCAGAAAGCAACATTTCCGTAAAGACATAAATCTAATGTTAACTAAAGAACGTAACCTCTCGGAAATCTTGTACTTAAAATTTTACCAAAGCCACCACACTGAGTTGACTTTGAAGACCCAGTGAAATCTGTGAAAAGAATAACTAAATTTTGCTCACTTAGACACTGAATTTCTTTTTGAAGATAACAGCTTTGCACATCTATATTCTATTAAAAAGTCTCACCTTTTTAGAGCCAATTTCATAACGCTTTGTTAAGAACTGTACTCCTAAAAGAGCCAAACTCCAGAGAACAAACTAAAATTCATCAGAACTGGCCAGCATTTGGAGCTTGGGTTTTTTGGTTGGTTTGCTTTGGTTCTCCTCCTGCCTCCCATTAAAAGAAGAAATCACCAACGGAAACAGTTTAGAGGTTTAAGTTTTCTGTTTGTTTGGAATGCCTACATGGGGTTGACTAGACATAGGTACGGAGGTTGAAAATGCCTTTTCAGGCATAGACCCTAGGTAAATAAACCTATTTTCAGCATGGATGATTGCTCTCTATTCTCATAATGAGCAGCCAGTCTACAGTATACACAGGGTTTTCCAGAGTTTGATCTTTTTGTAGGTATAAACAGCTGGTAGTAACTAGATCATTAAAGAAAGATACAAACTTCTTGGCTTTCTAACTTGCACACAACACCAAAGAGCGAAAACACAACTTAACCGTTCCTAACTTCCTCTTTTAAAAGTAGCATGCTTCGTCTGGCCAGCGTGATAGTTGAAGCTCCCAGAATCATGCGTCACAAACTCTGAATCGAAAGAACCAGCTACAGGGTGAAGATATCACTTTGATTTTCATGAACCTATTGTTTTAATACTGATTCATTGCCTCTGGCACAAAGTTGCCCATCACACTGCAAGGCTATTATTTTACATAGGTTATGGAGTTTTAAACTCTATGAGCTTGGAAAGGTATATCCACATCAAAGGTTACCCTGTCCATTGTCCATCTTTTCATCTGTTCACATACATGCAATCTCTTCTCTTGCTTTCCTTAAAAATCCTGTCTGGTTTGAAAGGAAAGAAGACGACACTAGCCTTGCCTCAGCCTCAAACATAATCACTTTCAAACCAGTCCTTTCCTGCCTACAGCACTCTTTTTTTAAATTGCAAAATAAATACATAAATAAAGCAAAATCCTCACAGGTCTGAGGACCTTCTTGTCAGTCATAGTGCATTTTACATGCACAAACAGTGCCACAGGCTGTGTGAGCACTAAAGAACACCTTAAAGATCACCTTCACCATCTCAAACCAGAAAACTCTTCCTGATCAGCTTTGCCAAGAGGAAAGAATATTTGATTTTCTCTATATTGCATGAGGATACTTGGCTTCTTTGCACTTGCCAAGTGCTAACTCTTTCAGGCTGCTCTAGGAGGAAAGAAACCCTTGGGGAGCAGCAATGGTGGTAAGGGAAGGGCTAGCTCTCCCGTTGTATGGCCACAGTCTTAAAGACGTTATGCAAAGCCTTACAGGCTAAGCAAAGGCAGCAGTCACCCAGCGCTGAGTCCTTACACAGCACAAAACCAAGGAGCAGCAGGCACACATTACTTTTTGTTCACAGATTTTTCTGCCAAGTAAGCGTTCAAATATTCACCATTTGGGTCAAAACTCATGGTGTTTTGCACCTACGCTTTCTCAAAGCTTGCAGAGATGCACTGGAGCCCCCGTGGTTCTCTCATTACTGCCACTCTTTATCAGCTGGCAAATCTTTGGCAGCAAGAATGATATTAAAAAATACCTATTACAGTAATGGGGCATGAGCAGATTTGACTAGAAAACATACGTACTTTTCCTAAATGCTTGCATACAGTTATTCAGAAGAGTATGGCAAAGTTATTAATTTAAAAATGCATATTTCACCCTTTGAAACAATTTCCACTTCATCTAAGACAAGCTTGCATAGTGTTTGCAAAGTTATAGAAAAATGGGGTTTTGAGAATGAACCTTTCTACATTGTCTGGAGCAACAGCTTATCTTCTGACTCCAGGGAAACCAGCATTCATTACAGATTATGCCCTGATTCTGTTCTTGAAACGGAATCATTTTTAGCATTTTAACTACTGTAATTTTCTTCCCATTGTTTCTGAGGTAGAATTTAGACAAAACACAGATTTGGGTTAGAATTTCCATGTACCTGAGCTTCCGTACAGATCCAGAGGAAAAAAAATGTGAAACTAATAGGTTTTTAATTTTAAAACCTGAGCGTGTTTGCCTTGTGATATACTATCCTTAGCACTGATTTTTATTATCCCATCCATGCAGGTATGAAAGAATTCACAACGGAAACTTCCATTATGTATAATTAAAGCAGCCTGCACCTCACTGACAACAAAATAAAGTACACTATATGGTATAGCATTTATACAGAATGATTTTTATAGAGGACCATGAGCCTCTGTTTTAAGGCTCTTATGACCAGCTGGGGCAGGGCAAAGAAACCAGTCCCTGAATATTATGGGATGAACACATACTTGTTAATTTAACAATTGTGTTCATGACAAGCTAAGACTAGAAAACAAAAATTGTATCAATGTACGAGAGCATATTGCGGGTATCTTTGGAATGGCTGATGAGCAGTTTAACTGCAAAACCTAAAAAAAAAAAAAGATTTGACATAGGGAAAATTTTTAAAAGACAGTGTCTTGGAAAGTCAATAAGCAGAAGGTGTCAAAGTGGGAAGTTTGTGAGAGTTAAATGTAATGATAAAGAGATGAGGAAAAAAAGATGACATCGGAATGGACCCTAGTTTTGTGTCAGGTTACATCTGTTGTACAGGAGACTGAAAAGAATGTGACAATACATGTTACTAGCTGATAAAACTGAATAAAGACCCATCCTTTAGTGGTTACCTGATGGGAACATAATGCTATCACCTGCTAGAAATCATGGAAGAGAAGAATTAAGGACTAGAGACGCATCTGGAGACATGGGAGAAATTCAGAAATTTTTTGAACAGAACATACAGGAAAGAAGAGAAAACATTAATTTGACATGATGCGAGTTGTAAATACTTGCAAACAGAAAGCCTTGGAGCATGTCACCACAAACACAAAACAGAGGAGTGGTCAAATATGGTGAGAGAAAGAGTTGCCACCAGGGCAAGAGAGCTGCACAGAGCAACAGAAATGCTGCACAGAGCAGACAGGCAAAAAAAGAGACCAGATGAACCCCACAAGCACAGAGGAAGATGAAAACCCAAGGGCTGAGACCTATGGGTGATGAGGACAACATAGAGAAGATTAAAAAAAACATAAATGAAGGAGAAGGGAAAGGGGACAGGGGAGGGAGGAAATAACTACAAACCAGATGAAGGAAAAATAAAATTAGGACTGGAGATTCACACAATCCCAGGAACTGTTGAATTGCATGAGGGACAAATCAACTGGCCTGTCATCAGAGAGCACAGAAGGACGAGGTCAGCAAGCGAGGACAAGAAACATGGCCTTGAGGCAGAAAAGAAATAAGAAAGAATAAAAAAAATATATATCTCTCTCTTCACTTAGGTCAGGTGTCATTGTAAGGCTACTGCTGGATAAAGTAATATTTATACATAGGTGAGATAGATGCACGGTGCAAATTAAAGTAGGATGCAGCTAATGAAGATGAACAGACAGAAAAAAGTAAAAAGAAACAGTCAGTAAAGGTAACCACTGAAAAGTATTCTCATTAAAATGGACATTTCTTAGGCGATTCTTTCCGATAAGACTTTCGGTGTCGGCCTTGAGAGGCTAAGTCTGAAACTACCGGAAGAAGATTAAATATTAAAGAGCACACAGGGCTCACAGTCTCTAAAACTACTTGTAATTTGTGAGGCTATAAAAATACGTTAATGAGGCTATACTAACAGCTATGTCCAAACAGAGAGGGCAGTGCAAGATGTAAAAACAGCAATAAGAAGAATACAAATATGATGACGTTATAGTCAGAAATGAAATGATAATTATAGCAAGATAACAGACAACAAAGAAATAAACAGGGACATCATGGTAAACCAGACTGAATCTGTGTACTGTGGGGGAAGCATAGTAAAGGAAAGACAGACTTCCTGGGATAAAAGCTGAATATAGAAAAATAGCACTTACCTATTAAAAAGTTATGCAGAGTGGCGTGCATTTAATAAATTTTAAAAGCTCAAAGTCAGAGGAAAAAATAATAATAATAATAATTGACCTGGTTAAATAGCACAATCATGAGTTCAACAAAGCTAAGTACAGACAAGGTTCCTAGCTTCATAACAGAGAACCTTAAAGAAATTCCAAATTTCCTCTGCCATCCTTAGGTTTTGAGCTTTCCACTTATCCTGTTTTCTCAGCAGTTACTCCTTTTCAACCTGAGAGCTTTAGTTGGTTGTTTAGTATTATCGGTAATGATCCCAACAAATACCATTAAAGGAATTAACTATGATAGAAAACTAGGAAGTATGATAAATACAGAAGTATTTAGAGAGCATTTAAAAAGATGACGACTTCTAAAACTAGCTAACATAATTATGGTGAAATTCACTACTATGAAAAATAAGGTCATGCATTCAGAGAACAAAAAAGAGTTTTTGCTATTACTTGAGACTCCATCAGTTTGAAAAACACCGGAGGCTTATTAGAGGTGTGTTGTCTGTGACCTGCCCATCTGTGCACCCATGAACAATCAGACCCTAAGATGCGACAGCTGAAATGTTGTAAGAACGAGTTAGCTGAAATGTTGAGTAAGAACGTATTAATATCACCAGAGCGAGACTCCTGTGGTCACTAGCGAGTTGAGAGTAGTTTAAGTTCAGCTATTTAGTAGCAGAGCCATAAGACAACATGCTTGCTGTATTTCAAGCGCTATTTTCTAACTACCTCAGGAGGATAAAACCCAAAGCATCCCAATTGCTGAACTCACGTGGCCGTGCTAGCGCAAAGACATATGGATACAAGCAGGATCACAGATGTATTCTGGCTGAGAATGCAAAGGTTTCTAAGTATTATGGTGAGATTCTGAATTCATCTCACAACGGTAGCGGCAGGCCAAAATACACAGAGTTCAATTTCAAGAGAGTGCATGACCAGTTTATGAAAGTGATTGTGGAATATATATTTATGTGGCCTCTGTTCTGAGGCGACAGGAGCAAGTAAGCCAGGAGTTCATTTCTCATCTTGTACCCCTGAGACAGCACGGAAACCCAGCAGCAGCCTCCTGGGTTTTATGAGAAAGACACAAAAATATGCACTTTATACACTATAGACTAGCAGAGCTGAAAGAGTTAATATTGAGTCCTTGTTTCTATTAGGAACTCAGGCATTCAAGGTTTAATATCTCAGACATTCCAAATTGCATCTCCTGGAACTTGGCAAGCATCTTGTCAGCTTCAATGGAATTTGTTTTTTCCAAACCTAAATTGTTTTTAAAAGATTAAGGTGTTCTAATTTTTTAAAGCAGTAAGTACAAAAGCAGTAATCCTTTACCATTGTGATAAGGATTGTCTACCATAATCTTTATTATTTACTAAAGCGTGACTGTCAAAGAAAAGGAACTAATTTTTCAAAGTCTATTTAGGTAGCTGAGTTGCTATTTTCTGTATTTAGGCCTGAGAAAAGAAGACTGATTACTTCAGCTCCGAAGAACTGAGATTAAAAAAAATGATGGTATTCCATGGAAACCATATGATTCAAGAATGAATAATGTAATACGGGATGAATATTAGCTCCATTCAAGTCAAGGGGGACAAGATTTCATCCTTAGAAGTCTTCTGTCTCTCAAATACTGCTTCAACTCCTCCAAAACTGATAGATTTAGAAGATTATATTAAGAGCCAGTTAGTTCATATGATTTGGTAAAGTGACTCAGTTAACAGGTCCTTACAAAAGAATATCTATTACAAACAAATACACACCAAACACAAGCAAAGAAATCTCAGACTCTACCTTTTTGATGAAGGTAGGTATGACAGAGTTTTGGGGAGGGGAAAAACCCACGCAACTTCTACCATGTGCAGTGTTCAAATCAGGCTAGTACCAGTCCCAAACTGGTGAGCCCCAAGATGATATAAAAAGAGTTTCCAATAGGATGGAGAAGAAACCAGATAATCATAATGTGGTGCTATTAGACCTTTTTTGCAGCTGGAAATTAAGGCAGAGAGATCAAGTGCATGATAATCATCATACACAACACAGGACAGATCAAGGAGCTCTGGTCACTCATGCTTGTTCAAGGCCTTTAACAGTAACCCTTGTTTTAAAAATCTGGATCCTTTCTTGCCTTCAGTAGCATCAAAAGGGTTCATCACAGAAAAGGATGTGCTATACCTGCTGCTTTCTGCTCCAGAAGAGGGAAAAGACAACACACGCTTGGAGGTACCCTGCCAGTGTCCCAGAAACCCTCACCAGAAACACGTTCTTACCGTTATCCCATTTGATATCTCCGCTTGAAGAGCACTTTAAAGATGGGTACTCTTGGCTATGCACATAAATCTGTGCCTTTTATGGCTTTCTCCATTAGAGCATTCAAACTGAAAACAAAACCTTAACTTGCAAGAATACGACTGCAAGTTTGCATTTGTAAATTGTATCCTATTGCGTCACGCCTGCAGCTGCTACTAAGCCTGTGGCCTGAGTGTTTTCAACTGAATGCCAGAAGGCGGCAGAAGTATTTTTGCTTCACGGATCTGAAGCTCATAGCCAAAATTGTCTGGCCACAATCCAGAATCACCCTGCCCTTCCCTGGGTAGATATACGTGTGTTCTTGTATGTGCACGCGTATGTGTGCGGATATACTCCCACGTATGTGAATATGCACACAGATGTCTGGGGACGGGCACGTAAAACAAACTGGAAAAGGAAACTGGAGGGAAAGCAAGCCGAGGCTATAATCTCATAGATAAAGCCCAGCAGTACCATTCAAAACATCCAGCTCCAAGCATAAAGAGTATTTCAAACAGAGTTGTGTTGTTATCACGCTGGATGGGGACTCAGAAAAACTGGCTCCTGGATTTCTCTCTTCCTGGAAAAGAATGAGCAAATGTTCTCGAGTTTGGTGTACAAGAATAAACAATTCCATATTATATGTGTGTGTAGATAGATACACACACATAGACACATGCATAAAATGTTGGAAATTTAAGACTGACACAGGTAGGCAAAACACTGTTTCAACTATTTGAGGGACCTGCATTACCTAGAAGAGCAGAACTGGATTAGTAGCTATGCTAACAAGTAAAAATTGTTTGCGTATGTTTTAGCCATCGATTTTTGAGTTTGGCTATATCTAAGTAGGATTTATTAGTCAAATTATGCACTTATCAGGAAATCAATACAAATCATTAGACCACACATTTTGTTCCTCTTCTGCCTATGTTTCATGTATTCCCTCCCTTCCGTGGCTTTAGGAATAAGAAAACGGAGGAGGGTGGTCCTTTTGAAACGGTTTGGACACGAACATCTTTCTGCCATCATTTGTTGGCTTCTGGGAGAAAGATGCCTTTTCCGCCCAGGGCAACGCTTCTGGGCCAAACGGCAGGAAGCCGTTTCCCCGGCTGGATGTCCTATTGCCTGGCCTTTGAGAGCACATTTCAGCGCTTGAGTTAGCTGGGTCAGGGGAGATACCGCAGGGCTGAGCTCTGTGCAAATTGCCTCTCACAGCAGCCTACGTACCGTGCTCAGACATCACCTTCCCTAACCTCCCATTGTTCCCCGTTTCTTTTCATTAAGTCTCTTCGGCAATTCTCTCTAAAATCTGTGTCTTGGCTGGCGCTCTGTCAGCTGACGTCTTCCTGCCCCTTTCAACACGCACCAGACGTTACTCACCGATCTGTGCTGCGCAGCCGAAAGAGACAAACTATCCGTCAAGTGGGAAGACTGCACACACTCCTATGCTGTTATTTTGCTTTCCCTTCACTACTCCATGCTCCCTCTTTCAGAGAAAGATTTATTTCCCAAGTTAATTACGAGTACCCGACCAGTCTTTATTCTGGAACCCTCACCAGTTGCTTCCTCCATTCCAAACCCAGAGACAGCTGGAGCAGTTTGTCCCCATCTGTAGATAAACCTCTACAAACATAAAACTCTTCTCTCTCTATACCACCTTTTTTCTCTTGCCTCCCCGGACAGATTGAAGAGTCTACAGCAGCTGTCGAAAAACCCTACACCGTTGATTTTCCTGCTCTTGTTAAAACGAAAGACAGACTCTGGTATTTTGAGCCATGTGTCTCTCTTGTTTTATGGGTGTTGGCTAAATAAGGTATATTAGGCTTAATAAGGTCTATTCAAAAAGACTTTAATTTCCAACCCAAAGTTATTTTTACTCAGTTTTGGTTACTCCAACACCTTTTCTCCTCATACTCGAGCTTTCTTGCTCAGAGAGCTCTGCCTCTATACTTGGGATGGAGCCAATGACAGGATTCACCAGCTCTCAGCCCCTCTGTTCTTCGGGGATGTGACCTTGCATCACCTGAAATTGTGCTGTGAGAAATGAACATGCAAAACAGGCCTTCACCAGCTTTCAAAAGCCAAGCAAAATTATTTTCTACCCCATCTGCCCATCTAGTTATAAAATAGGGAGGACATTTTTTCTTGGCCTCAGTAAACAAGAATAAATAGCCTTTGCAATCCTCAATTCTCGTTTACCATAACTAAAGATACATAGTCGTATTTGTGCAAAAGCTATGCATATGTGCATACATACCCCTCCAAATACCCTCTGCCACAGGGTACAGCTGCCATACAAGCCAAGTGCCATAAATTCATCAGAAAAATCATACTTGCTGGAAAAAACAAAGCAATAACAACAAAAACCAACCAAAATATCTATCTGGCATTCTTACACTGTTCTCATTTGAAATTCCACAACTACAACCCATGATGGATTAAGAGTAACCAAAAAGCATAACCTCAGGATGGATTTTAAACAGTTTTATTCATGTAATTTAAAAATAACTAGGATATCGTACAGCTTTCCCAGGCTTCACAAGGGCCTGAATCCTTCTCTGTAACTACCCAGCATAATTTTGCCAAACTTGAACTTTCTCTTTCACTTAATAACTGATGATTAATTGCTCAATATACTGATTGCTCCTCAAGTCCTGCTCTTGAGTTACGTGCCTGTGCAGCTTGGGAAGCCAGTATATACAATCCTAAGCTTTGCTATTCCATCCTATTGCCAGGGAAGGCTCAAAAGTTGTCTCGGATGAATAATTGTGGTAATAACTGAAATAAAGTGAGATGTCTTTTTTTATCACTGTTTGAACTACTACCACACAAAATGAGGAGCCTTGGAAAAAAAGATGTTGGAAACATCTGTCTGATGCAAAAATCAAAGTTCCTTCAATGTTTTAAGTACAGTGACAGCAAGTCAAAAACGGGTGTAAATTTTCAGTACTATACTTTTTAAATAAATAGGATTTAAAATGTATGACTAATCGGGCTCATACAAATCCCCCTTTTGAATTTACATATGCAAATGTTTGCAGAATTATCCTTTATCTAAGTAATTATGCCATCCTTAGTTACATGATTTATATCATATATGGTACGGATAAGATAGAAACAATGATAAATTACTGATCCATCTTTACAACAAGCTTTCCTCATGGAGTAATCTAATGACAAGCTCTGACAGAGCTGACGACGTGTTGCCGCCACCAAGGTGCTTCCAGAAGAGCCGCCACAGAAATACGCCTCCCCTCCACCTCCCGGCCAGGCCCGTGACGCCGAAAGCCTTTGTGCCACGTACGCCTCCAAGCTGAGGAGACAGACTCAACAGCAGGAGCCGCCTTTGGTGGAGAAAGAGTAATAATTGAAATTTTCCCCCTTGTTTAAGCCGAGAAGCGGTGGCGGGGGTGGCTGAGGGGAGCGGCAGGAAGGCCCCTCCGCGCCGCCCTTACGCCCTGTGTAAGGCTTCGGAGGAAATGCCGAGGACTGTCCGCCGCAGCTCAAACAGCTCCGGGGGCCCGGCGGATTCGTTTGCAGCTGCCATGCCCTACGCGCAGCCTCTCTGACCACGCAGTGTCCCGTTTGCTCCTCAAAGGGCAGTTTTACAGGCCGCTCTGAAACACCCGCGCCGAGGATGCTTCTCAGGGCCTTGTATGCCGCTGCATTCCTTCTATAAGGGGAGGTGGGTCCTGGATAAATGACTCCCCTCAACTTTCTTTAGAGATTAGTGCATTGATCAGAAATCTACTGAAATTAGTAGGACTCTCTTTAGTTGTTTTCAATAAGCATTGGGCCAGGCTTAGAAGAAAGAATATGAAATAAACACCAGTTATCTGTTTTCATTAAAGTGTTTTCATTAGACCTTATCATTTTTTCCTCTGGAAGTAAACTACTGCAACAGCTTCAATGCATAAAAATAGAAGAAACACCAGAAGAAATAATAATTTATATGAGAGGAAAAAATAATATCTAAATAATAAACTCTCCATGCTCTGGAGTCATCTCTTCACAACTGAGCCCTATATGCATAATGTACCGCTGCTGAGGGGATGACTTTGAATAATCACAAGTGACCTGAAAAAACAGCAAAGTAACACAGAAAACTGAATCTTTACCATTGTGTCACTGGCTCCCCCAGGGACCAGAATCCATTGTTCCACAGTGTAAAATATTGTTCATGTAGATAATAATTTTATCTTGTCTAACTTTAAAGTTCACATTCATAGGCTTTTTTTGATTAATGAAATGGCTTTGACAGCCAGCAGCTTCTTCCCAATATTAGAGACAAAGCGGGTGGGTGCCAATTTACGATTATTCAAACTAGTAATCTCCTGCGTCTCTGACTGCTATTATTCCTTTGCCTGTGACCCAACCACTTAATGAAGTGAAATTAATTTACAGTAATAGGAAATTCTCAGAACTACATGAAAGCACAAGATTTAATATGGGAAGAACAAATGGCCTTTTCATGCAAGGCTGACCACAAGCATTGTAAAGAAATTTGAAAGGACTTTATTCCTTTTTAAGTAGGTATGGTATTAGCTGAAACAATACGCTGCAGTAAATATGATAAATCATCAAACACCCCTTCGAAACAGAAAGCACCAACACAATTTTCTCCTTTTGTCACACAGCAGAATTTTCTTATTTGCATATAAATGTGTGACACACATATATTTTGTAAAGGTAAAATCAAGATCTCATCATCCTTCAAATCCCTTCTAACACTTCTGTCATGATACCCGTGACAAACTGCCAATGGAAAACCTGTAACAGGGAGGTTGACATTTATTTTGCTTACTCGTCCTTTGCAAATGTATGTATTTGCAGTGCGCATTAGAATTGAAATAAATACAGTTTTATCTTAAATGGCAAAATACAGCTCACATTTTTCTCCAAGTATGTTGTTTAGCTACAAAATTCTAGAAAAGGTTGAAATTGTAACTCAACCCCCCCACATTCTTGTATTTCCTTTCACGTAGGAAAAATATCACTTTCCTAAATTTTGCTTTAGCATCCCTTCCCCACCTCTGCCCTAAAAAACCAAGAGGGAGAGGAAGTAGAGAGGGAGGGGTGTGCCTGAACCACAACAGCTGGGACTGGGGTTTTTTAAAAATAAAATTCTTTATTTGAAGCATTAAACGTATCCAATTATTTTCTAACTAGCTCTAATATTTTATTTTCCCTCATACATTCTGTATTTTTACACTAATTTGTCAAGACTCCTTGGATCCCTTGGGGGAAAGAATGGTTTCCAATGCAGCAGTTAACAGAATGATCCTTCAATATGTCTGGGTGCTATAGAAGGACAAAAGCCACCACACAAGTATTCATGTATTCACGTACTGTCGTTGCACACATATGGGGGTGATACTCAAGCAACAAATTGAGAATATCCTTTGACATTTCTCATCACCTTCTCCCCAAAACCAGATTAAGACAATCTGAGATTTCTGGTGCGTTGTCACACACTGTAGCTCTTCCTCTTTCTGTTCTGCTTTTCCCTCCTCCCAGACAGTGGTTGGGAGAACCGGATAAAGCTTTTTCCTTCGGAAAATCCTAAGGTGGCAACAGGAGGCTGTGGTGACACCTCTGCTTCAAGTAGAGCCTTTCCTGTTTTGCCCAGAGCTTCAGGTTCTCTCCAGCTAAGGTCAACCTGTCGCTACACACGTCTTGCCTTTACAATTACTAATATTACAAATTTATTTTCTGTTGTTAGTGAAAATCTGGATCAACTGCTAACACTGGACGGATTGGTTTTTTTCCCAAGACAGTGTTAATAGTTCATTGAATTATCTCACGGAAACCAGGTTTACTTCCTACCAGACTTGGAGATCCTTATGCAAGGTCTGGGCTACTCTACCCAAGGTATTATTAGGAGGTGTAACAGGTCCAAGCATTAAACATGGTTTCTTCTGTATTCATCCTTACTTGCACACTTCTGCTAAGGAACGTACACAATCTAAATCAATAAAACAATCTGTTGCTTTGTCACAGAGGATGTCTATTCAACACACATGCAAATTACACAGGATGACTGATACCTGGTAAGGCAATCGTATACTCCTTTGCAAACACAATGCAAACCTGAGCCTCTTTCAGGTCCTTAAGCGAACCGACCAATTGACAAAGACAGACGTAGCGAGATACGTGAAGAAAAGTCTTTACAAGATACCGAATGATTTGTATCTAAGGATAATTTAAAGACCTCACTCTCTCCCCTGTATTCATTTGCTTGCTCAAATAAACTGAAAATCTCCTCAGTCTGCTTGATATTACAAATTCATCCTTTCAAAAACTGGTTTTCAAAACTACTACTTCATTTCTTTTCTGGCAGTGCATCTAGATCTTCTGTAACTCACATACAGTATATACACATTACCCCACTAAAGCTGAACAGGATGCATTGGTTTGGCAATGTGTTCAAAGTAATCTTTCCTCAGGAGTCCTAATCGCTAAAAATGAAGAATCTTCATCTACTAGACAACAGCAGCTCAGAAAATATATATAATGAAAAATATTTCAGTATTATGAATAAATATCAAAAGACAGAACAGAATCTTAAAGGAGTTAAGTGATGGGTAGTTCAAAACAGTAATTTTAGTTCTTAACAGATCTCAAAAAGCCCTGGAAAATCCAAAGTATTAACAGTTCTAAAATATAAAAAGATTAAGGGGTGATGTAGAGAGTTATATACCATGGATCCTGATGTTCATCTCCGGTAATAAAATAATTTATCCATGACTAGTCAACCTATAATTAGATATTTAAGAATATCTATATTTGGGGTTTTTTTTGGTGTGGGTGTTTAGGGTTTTTTTTAACAAGCTTACTGGTAAGATTCAGAAAGAAAAATTATTGATACGAATTCTTGAGGTAATTCAACTTAGTGACTAATTCGACATAGAACTACACAACGTTTGATTTTTTAACCGAGATTCTATATGGATTTAGGAGAACAAACAGTAGATGTATTAGTGAATGGTTAACTCCCCTTGCCCTATCATTACGCTAATTCTGATAAGAAGTAGTGTGGAATAAGTTAGCCTGCAATAACCAAAAAGGCTAGATTGTCTTTTGGTCCCTTTCAGTATTACATGTTGTGAAATTATAAAATATTGAGGCAAACTCAGAGATAGTTAGAAATACTTCAGCCCACATAACCCTTAGCATTTGCCTGTCCAGCATAAGGGTGTTACTGGATTGACACCAGTTGCAGCATACTCTGAAAGCTGCATTTTCTAAGATACTTCTTGCCATTTGTTCTTAGAAAAAACATGGGGTTTGCTCACCAGAGCAATCCATGTCTCCGATACCCTGGGTGGCACGTGAAGGCTGTGCAGTTTACAGGGAGGGAACTCAGTTGGCCTATTACACTTTTCAGAAAAAGTAAATTTGCACGCTCAAAAACATGCTTAAAAATACTAATTGCAAATTGAAGTTCCATTTTGAAGCACAGTGCATTCATCAGAAAAAAATTAAATCTAACTAGTACTCTCTGATTTACCTTCTACATAAAGTGTATCAGAATTCATCTCTCTTCTACAAAATAAAAAAAAAAAAGAAAAACAAAACAGAAATATAAAAGCAGTAATTTGAAGTATTTTTACTGTGAATGTTTGTCTATTTAAGCAAAATATATCATTATAAAAATAAGCATCTGCCCTGAGATTAATACATACTATTTTCAACTCCTTGACCTTCCCAGATTTCATTTTTAACCTTGAGCAGGTGATTCAATATCCAAATAGTTGCTTGCCCAGAATAAAAGAAGATATTAATGCTTCCTTAGTTCATAAAGCTGCTCTATATGTAAAATTTATTAACGTTTCTGAGGCTCAGAAACAAAACGCAGACAAGTACACAAGATATAGATGCGTATGTTGGGGTACAAAGTTCTCATTGTAAATGTAAGTAGAGAAACCTTAAATCAAACTTACCATTAAAAAAAATCTTTGGCTTTAGCAACTGAAGCAATCTGGAAATTTGCCTGCACAAAAGTTAAAAATATATAACTCCTGTTATGGTTTGCCTTATAAATTCTCCATATAATTGTACCTTGGCACGATGTGGGCATCTTCCATCACTACCAGAACCTGATCATCTTAGAGCATCTGCAGGTTGGCCAGAAGAGTCACGAGACACAGAAGACTGGAAAGCCACGGAAGAACCAAGGTCCTTCCTGAGCAGCATGCTCACTACAACAAAAAGCTAGACCGGACTGAAGAAAATAGGATCCTGAATCATGAAAATACGTGAAGCTCAACTGCTTGTGGACACAGATCATCTGCAGGCAGTTGCGTATGATTTCTAATGGGTGAAGTGTAATGCATTTAGAAATCCATTTACGGTTTTGGGGGGTTGCTGGTTTAAATTTTCTTGCAAAATTCAGGAGGCGCTTCCTGAACACGAGTGAGTCCAGACCCTGGTAAAACTCTGAGACTATGACTTAGTTACACAGGGAAGCTGAGGCTAACTTCAGATCCTGCAGAAGGCCAGCGAGCGTCAGGGTATGAAGGTCTAAGTGGCAAGCGTAGGTAAGGGCTGTCCCTGAAGCGCACAAGCTTGAGCGTACGGAGGCTGTGTGTGAATGCTGCCTGAACCAGGCAAGACCAACTAGACACAAACTAAGGATGAAAAGCATCAAAATACTGGTAGAATTGGTGTAAACCAACAACGGCTCACAAAAAATATGCCTCAGAATTTGTTTTCATTTCACAGGGAAAGAAAATGAAACTTCTCTAACTTGTTTTCATGAAAGATGCGTCTCCTCAGAGTAACCGACAGAAAGACAACCCCATCTTTCACCACAGCCCTGAGAACTACCAGCTTTCTCCTGAAGGAGAGAGTTGCTCTGCCTTTCTCGGATCAGAGCTTCCATCCTGCACCTAAAGCACATTCCTAATAACAGCTTGGTCAAATCCAGTATGTTTCATGAAACATCTCGCTTTTAACAAAGCAACCGACTCAACTCATCACATATGCAACAACCAGTAACAACTGGTGAAAAAACCTGTTAAGGGCTGGAAGTGTTGGGGTTTTACCCCCTCATTCCCCCCTTCTAAAATTCTCCTCAGCATTTACCCAACTGCTATACTTCATTTTGAAAGAAGGCTAAATTTTGAAGCAGACTTTCAATATGAACTCTTCTTGTGAGCTTCCTCAGCTACAACGTTTGTATTCAGAAATGAATTTGCAGTCTTTTTTTCAGTGGGATTTGAGTGCTTTCTGCTCTGGATGTTCCAATAGCAGCTCCTTTAAGAGCATTCATTTAAAGCTATATATGTGCAAAGAGATTTTGAGCAGGATGAAAGCTGATATGTGTAATAAAGGATCTTTCAAAAATCCAACGTTTGAAATGTATGTACTCCAATCCAGCGCTAAAATATTATTCTCGTGAAAAGGTTGCTCATAAGGATTACTGAAAAAGAAAGGCTTCCCAGAACAATCAAGAACACCTGAAAAATCTTCTGGAGGTGGACTGATACATACTGAAACACAATCTGAACAAGTCGTTCTTTGCCAATAGGAATGCACAAATTCCCGGAGAATTTACTCATGGCAGGAAATGAAAACAGACCTTTTGTATTCCCCCGCAGACTTGGCAGCATATATCCATAGCCAATTCACACTTGACTGACTCCAGAGCTGATCCAAAGCTCGCATTCCTTCCAGCACTTGCCAGTGGGCTTTAAAGAAAAATTGAGCATCTCACAATTAAGTATGTGCACAAAGGTAATGTCTGATTTCTAAAAGCGACAGGATGGGCAGGAATTTTTGATACAGATTATAATGGCACAACTCATTGGGATCACAAACAGCTTAATTTTGGAAAAAATCTGGAGAGAAAAAAAAGGCAAAAAAAAAAAAGTAGTGCTGATAATCTGTAAAACTTTTCTGTTTGGATGCATTATCTGGACGCGGACAAAAATTACATGACTTTTTCTCTGTTCAAGTAAGCACTCGGACATGGTGGTCTGTGGCTGGGCACCTTTTGAATAGAGCTGTGGATGTTTATCCTTACAAGAGTTTTAATATTTGCCTCCTGTATCTTGCTACTCTGAACCTGAGGCATGATTGCAATTGCAAGACCATGGAAAACTTGGTGCTTAATTGCTCAAAAGTATAAATGAATATAGATATTACCTGTTCACATATCTATTAATGTGTTTGTGCGCATACACATTTTATTACTCTCTGAAAGCTTTGGTGGGGAGCAACACAGAATTTGCAGTGAACATTGTGCCTTCAAGAGAGAAAAATATGCCCCAAATTACATTCTAGTATTACTAAGTCATTTGTTTATTTTTTCAGATGTTCTAAATCTTCTTCAGTTCTTTGTTATTTCAATATCCCTCGTTTTGGCTTTTACTCCATTACACCGTTAGAACAAATTTGCAACTAATCACATAAACACTGTAGGGTAATATTTGGAAGCCTGTATTAGTGGCAGGAAAGAACAGCAACACTCTGATGCTTCTGTATAATAGTGTTGTATAGAAAGTGCTCTCTTTAACGTTTTAGGGCTCTACTACTTTCCATTAATTGATGTGGCAAGAGAAGACTTTCCTCTTCCTTAGAGGGAAGACCTTACATCGCTTTAAGAGGGTGTAAGGAAAGACAAACAAAACTAAAACGCAAACTGAAAAGCTGTTTCTGCAGCACAGACTCTTGCCTCATTGGGAGACTGTAGAGAGAGAGAGGAAAAAAGATGCTAACTGCTGAGGGATATAACAGCACGTCACTCACATTGTCAGAGGAACGGGCGGGGAGGAAAGAAAACAGTACCTTGAGCTTGACATGAGAAAATGAAAATTATCAGTATTATCCCATAGACAAGAAAAGGTAAGCATTTATTATTTTACCAGAGCAGAAAGTGGTTCTCCATAGTATAACATTAATGTTTTTATATAAAAATGTTCCTGTAAGTGTGCGTTCTTGCTCTTCTCCAAATCTACAACCTATTTGTATTTATCGTTAACAAAGAAATCCTCTAGCAGTTTTTTTGGCAGAAAATCCTTCTAAGAAATTAATGTGTCTCACAGAATACAATTTTCCTTTGGATAAAAAAGGAAGAACAAATACATTACATGAATATACTTTATGCCTTTAATATTTTGACAAAATCTGACTTCATTTCACTCAGGAAAATAGCATGATAAAATTCCTGTAATGTATGGACCTCCTCACATCCGACTCTGGATCAAATTCATTTTAGGTCGGTACTGACCATTTATCACATGTCTAGTAATGATGAGATTTTAGCTGTTTGAAATGATATAAAGTCAGTTCCTGAGGATAAATGGCTACATTTTAACATATTTGTAAGCCATATACAAGGAAAAGCTAAGTAGAGTCTGGATATGAAGGCTTCTTGACAAGACTAGATGGGACCTGTTTTACAGATAAAAATGAAATCCAGTCTATAATAATCTTTGTACAGCGTTTTCTGTGAACCTCCAGCACTGCATCTCCTCAGCGCTCTCGTACTTGGGATCATTTCAGTTCACAAATACAGCTGGACTAAGCTCACTGATTTCAAAAGGCACGACGTCCATTTAAATGACCTCAAACACTCTCTCTCCCAGTTATTCCACCCTGTCCAGTCAATGCTGAGGAAGTAACCTCGCTGCCCAAACTGAATACCCTTCTAGTTCCACTGCCACAGCGTTGCTGGAGGCCCTCCCTCATTAGCGTCGTCGTACCAGGAGTGCCAAACTCTACTGTTGGCGGAGTATTTTGGAAAACAAGTTGAAGTCTTTGAGACGGGACAGAAGTTTGTGCTATTGGGTGACACAGCTTCCAAACTCCTGTGCTGTCCCTTTGTGAAGTCAGACCACCAGGTTCTTGGTAGACATAGAGTGTTTTGTGGGTATCCTGAAATGGTTCTGCATTTCTGCAGTGTGTTATGGAAATTGGGAGCAGTAACAGCGGAGCCGAGGAAACAGGCAAAGGCGGGGGAGATGGAATATGTTTCCAAGGTCAGAGACAGTCAGTGTGGGACATATGAAGAATAGTAGCTATATCTACTAATGGAGTGGTTTGGGGTTTTTTTAAGTTTCTTTTTAGAGTTTTGTTTTGTTTCCTTTTCTTATCTTTTTCACCACTCCTCCCAAAAGGCCCTAAAAATAGTTATTTCAAAGTGCCAATTTCTGATCCATAAACATTTGCTTTATAAAACAAATGACATTCAGTTTGAATGACAACGTAAATGCCTTTTGGTCTTAACTGCCCAGTTCTTTAGTTCACAGAAAATAACGTCCTTTCACTTGAACAGCAAGGGGGAACTTTTCATAAGACTAGTCAGGAAAATATTACCAATGACTCATAATATTAAACCTCTTCTAAAGCCAAGGATATTTTCTGGAAGCGTAATTAGGTTTTTGATGCATTTCATGCAGTCCTGTTTAGTGTCTAAGATGCTATGATTCCAATACTTTGCTTTTTATAAGCAATTTTCATGAAATGATCATTACTGTCAACCTGAATATCCCATGTCATTAGGTGGCTAAGTCACAGTCCCTTGCAGAGATCTGTACTGCACTCAGCACCACTTAATGACTTTTCATTTAGGTAATAAAGCTAAACGTGGTAACGAGCAACATTTTATTTTCAACAACAATTTTTTCCAGCATTAGAAGCATTAAAGTCTTCCCTTCTTGTGCACTTCTAAGAGACTTATCTAAGCTAACTTAGGTATGTAAAATTAGGTGCCTAATCCAAGCAGCTCACTGGAAGGCCAAGTCAATAGAAACAGATATTACAGCTCCAGAGTAATTTATCCTACTCAAGACAGGTCTAATGAATTACCCCCTTTGAAGGTGTCTTTCTTTTGATTACGGAAGAAACCTAGATGATAAGCTTAGAGAAGGTCACAGTACTATAGATTTTCGTTGTTTGTCCAGTCCTTGTTTATTACAGCTCTGAGGTGCTCCAACCAAGATGGGCCAGTTGGCAACCCATCATCAGTCTAACAACCAACTGGTGGAGCAGTGAAGGGACTTCAGCTCCTCAGCCACGTCCACGAGCACTGGTGAGGAAAACGGCAGATTGCCCACCGCAGCGAAGTGGCAGTGCTGCCAAAGCCTGCTTTGCCTATGTCAAATCCACCTTTCGTGGTCACTGTAGTCACGGAGGGCAACAGAGGGACTTGGAGGGAATATGCTGCTCTCAGAAACAGCAGCTGACAATGTCCCTTCCAGCTTTTCTGACGGCAGCAGAAGCAATAAGCATAGTTCTCCCAAACTCTTTCCATTATGGTTCTTTTCCCTTCTTCTACTTTAATGGCAGGACATCTAGGTCAGCATTCCAGCCCCTCGGTTACAGACCCAGTAAAGACCAAGGGAGCAGTGTTAACAGAAGGGAAGCGGAAGCCAAACACCAGGGACTTCCTAGAGGGACGTGTAATGACGGGGCCAAATGGTCTCTTAAAATTAGCAATAAAACATGAAGAACATTTAGAACAGATATCTCTGTACTTCTGCAATGCACAGTAGAAAAATCTGTGAGTAATCTTCAAATACTGAGAGTTGCTTCACTTCAACAAGTGAAGATACAATAAGAAAGGTAAAAAACCCACACACACGCACACAAAAAAGCTGTCCACTTTGCAACTTCACAAAGCGGACAGCTTTTCATTACACAATGTTTTCACGGGTGTGAATCACACTATCAAGAAACAACTGCGGTATGAGTCATACAATGGAAACCTCAGCGTAGCTCATTTCTTGTGATTGTCTGCACTATGAAGCGTAGAGAGGAAACGCGTTCCCACCTGCCTGAACCACACCAGAACCACCAGCCATGCCCTTCATCCAGCAAAGCTCTTAATTAGTCATGATTAATTCTGAGTTAGTTAGTTATCTCTCAGTCCCGTTTCTGAAAATGTCTCTCTGTTTATTTTCAGCTAAATACACGCTTAGGTACTTTCCTGAACTAGAATCTGCATTTTGATTGAAATTCCCGATTTTACATATTTATGCATTAGTACAGCAGAAAATGCAAAAATAGATGCAATCTGAAAACATGAGTTTCAAAAATCTTAAAACATAAACTGCTTATTAAATACTGACTTCAATTTAAAAGTGCCATATTGTATAATTCAAAGGCTCTATACTTGCTAACTTAAAATACATCCACTTAAGAATACAAAATTAAACAGCTATAAAAGAAGTAATAGTCTAGAGGAAAAGAAATAAATAATACTGCTGTAAATAAAGCAAAATATGCATTAATCAAAACTAAGGAACAAAGATTTTAGTGTTATTAAAAAAAGGCTCCGTCATTAAAATTCCACTAAAAGGGTCAACACGAGAAGTAGCATGAAGGGAACTGTGAAACTTTATTTCTTTTTTTGTCCCTCAGATCAACATGTCCTTCCCTTCCACATTATAACCTTCCTGCGGTTTCCCTCCTTTCCTTGACCACCTCTGCAAAGGCAGAGGGATTTCAAAATAGATGCTCCAAAGGTCTATTTGGATAAGTGTGTTATTTTTTTTATCCTATTACACAACAAATAAAAGTGAATCATATACCTAGGCAATGGTGTTATTAAGATTTAAAGTCTACCTGGTAATACAATGCCACGTAAGCCCCAAAAGAAAATATCATCTTGCAAAACAGGATTAAAGATGCTATATGACAGCGCAATTTCTCTCGTACCATTAACAGCTTCCTTACAGTATCTCTTTCTGCCAGCAAGAAAGTAGATATTTGAGGATTTCATAACCTATATTCCTCAACTTTGAGAAAGAGAGCAAGTGTGACTATGACTTGTGACCTATCTTTACTACTATTCTTTTTTTCATATAACATGTCCCTAAAATAAAAATTATACAGGTTAATACACCATTTGAATGTACTGATGATGCTTCTACTCCAGGACACTGTTGTATGGGAAATTTTAACAATTAATAAATCTCAGGAGGGTGTTTTTTTAAAAAAAAACCTCTTTTCTATTTCAAGAATAATTGTAAAAGAAAAACGCTACCTGATTTATTCCTGGTATAATTTAATAGTAGAATTCTTTTTTCATACAAGTTAAAGAACATCTTTCTTTTCAAAAACAATTTTGCTGAGGAAGACAGAGGGGGGTTGTGTTATATATGATTAGGAACATAACATGTTTTCCTTATGTGCCACATTAAAATGCTCTGTCCTTTCATAAAAACACGCTTTTTGTGATTGATGTAAAATCTGTTCTTTATACATAAATGTATATGCCTTATATACCTACTTGCAAGGCAAGTTATATGCTGCTATAATTTCCTGTGTTTAAATACTTTTGGTTAGAGCTCAATTAATAATGGCTTTTTTTGGTTTGGCAGGCAAGTTTTAAAAAATGCACAAAACACCATTTCTACTGAACTGAAACAGTCTTTCTGTAAAAATAGTTTTTCTGACAAAAACTTTTGAAAAATAACGAGAAATTCAATTTTAGGTCAACTGACAAAAGTCATTCAAACCAAAACTTTTTGCTTGTGTCCTAAAAAGTAGCTTCTTTTCTTCTTTTAACAAAATGTTCTTTTGAAATGAGAGAGAAGTCAAAACACTACATTTGGAAAATGTCAGAACATTTTATTTTCTCTGAAATGACCAATAATGCTTGTGTTACACGCAGAGGGGGAGACTGGAAAGCAGCTGGAGGTAGCGCTTCAGTACAGTTCTGTCTTTGACTTAGCTACAACTAACGCATAAATTAAAATCGCTATAAAGGTCCGCCAAGCAGCTTACAACAGGGCTTTGGAAAGTGAGATAAATCCCTTCTGTTCCTTTCCCATTTCTGTTTGTGCTGAGCTTAGCTAGAGCATAATATCGGAGTACTAACTGCATTAGGAAAGAAGCGAGACATTATCATAAATATGTTTTATATTTCTTCATTGTAGTGCGCTGGAGCAGCTTCTCGTAACTCCCAAGGGGTTTTTGTTGAAATTCTGTCAGTAAACTTAAAGGATTTTTGGCATAACCTTTTAGCCCCAGGAGAGCTACAAGTTATACACCTTTTGCACAGCTGAGAACCTCTGATAGAAGTGTCATTTTTTAGGGCACTGATTTTTTAGGGCATTCCTAAGAAGTAACTTTCCTGAGAGTAGAGTGTATTAGATGGCATGCAGGTGCTTTTAACTGATGCCAGCGTTACTGGGCTCAGCATCTTTATTCAATATGTTGTATACGTTGTGAATTCTCTCACCGCTGGGTTTGGCTGTATCGTGTATCACTCCACCAAAGCACAGAGAGGCTCCCTCGGGCAGGATGAGGAGACCTGCTGAATCAGACGGCGCGCTGCAGCAGCGGGGGTATTAGAAAGCCTAATCTACAGTTTCATTAGATACTGTGAGAAGGGCATTTGAAAAATACCTTGTATTCAGTTTCATATACAGCATCCAGCCCTTGAAACTTCAGGGTGGGTGATAATTGATAGAAATCTTCCATAGCGAAAATTTTGGACTTCACATAAACTGCATAACCATAACAATTCTCATTCAAGGGGCTAGAAACTGAAAATGTGATAACTGAAGATGTAAGAACTAGATGGCAAGACGTGGCCAGGCCACAATAAGATCAAGAGGGACAATAAATCCTCCATAAAAAACTTGAACCAGGTCAGGATTTCACCCCTGTATCCTTGTTCTTTTTGGACTGGTATTCCAGACATTCACTTTGGCACAAATTGCTGTTAATTTTCTTTTCTTTATGAAAAAGGTTTTGCTAAAGGCTTCAAAACACTTAAGCAAAAAAAAAAAAAAAAAAGCTATTTTAAATGTCCTCTTTTTCATCTTCTCCTTGTTGTTTATATGTTTGTTTATTTAGCATCTCTTGCCAGATTTGAATTTTCAAATATATTTGGTATATGAGGTATAGTTGCTGATACCTCATTAGGCTATAAGAGCTTTAAGGAGAAAAAACAAATTGCAAGATTAAAAAAAATACAGGGTTTTGACCCATATTTATGACTGAAAACTGTAATAACGTATCATCAATGATCCTGGAGAGAGGAAAGAATAGGCTTCACTACTGTTGGCGCTGTAGTAAAAATCAATGATTCTTTTGGAGAAAAGCTTACCAGAACTTTCTCCTTATTACTGCTATAGATCTTTACTCTTATACAACTCCTTAATGAGAGTATAATATAATGCACAATTTTTAAACTGCACATAAGATGCTCTCACCTGCTGGGTTTCATTTAAGAACCCTAGAATAACCGTTAATAAGTAATAGCAAGTAAATATTTGCTTTTTGACAGTTTCACCTTATATTCCACTAGTGCTCATGCAAAGCCTTTAATAATTTCCAGGGATCAAATTTTACTGTCCAATACCACCTTATTTATAACCTGAGGACTTTAAGAACATCCACACTATAAAAATGACCAGATCTCTTCATTTGTTTCTTCCAACCAGGCTTTAGACTGCTGTGCAACGTTTTCCTTCCCAAGAGTCACTATACATTCTGCCTCAAGCACGTAAGAAACAAAATCAAACCTTTTAAAAGGCAGACCTTCTAAAGAGAAAATATCACATTTTGTCTAGCAATAAACAAAAAGCCCTGTTCGTCAGTGACAGAGAGAAGGATTTTGTGGCATCTATTAACATATACAGATTTGAAATTCATATTTAGCACTTTTATTGCACCTGAAATCTGAGACTCAAAAAAATTTACAAAACTTCGTGACTACAGCTGAAGCAATGACTTTTTAATGTATATTACAAAAATTATTTACTTTCGTATCGTTTTTTCCTTCAGAGGATGGATTCCTAGCATCATTCCTATAATAGAGGAAACTCAAACGACTTCAGCAACATTGGAAGTTTCCCTTTCCCGCCCAGGCTTTACTAATCTCAGAACAGGCAGAGCTACATTTCATGTCTCTGTAGACCAAAAGCATCCGCGTCCCATAAAAACAATGACTAGTAGTATTTGGGGGAGGTTCTGAATGTATTTCAGAATTCTTTGCTCAAAGATGTGATAGCCAAGACAGTATCTGTCAAAAGTAAGAGAAAGCGAGCAGAAGAAAAAGCATGAGGTTATAATAAAAGAGCAAGGCAAAGATTCTTTCCACTCTATTGGGTCTGAGGATGCTCTCTTATGCTTATAAACATCAGGTGTATTTAAAAAGGATGACTTTGTCCTGTATAGGTCATGCAGGGCACCAGCAGAAAGACGAGATGTGTTCTTTAACTTGAAGACAAGCTTTACTATGCTGGAAGTTCAGAAATTACTGCTTTTACTGCAGGAGGCTCTCTATTGGTTGTCAAGATCCTCACCAAATTCTTGCCGGCAAAGATTCCCACTGATATATAACTGCCAGCAAAATTTTACTACCCATATTTTCCACTAAAAGTTCAAAAAGTTATATTTATCTAAAATTATCCTTCACATAGTTGAGCAATACATCTTAATGCTTTACTACTTTACTGCAGCAAATATAAAACTAATGAAGGGATTCAGCATTATTCATCGAGTAATCTTTTAAGAGGGTGTGTTAGGAGAGCTTTTTTACTGTGCATCACATGCATCAAACTGCATAGACTTGAACTTGTAGTTTTCGTTTAGTTCTGCTTAACCACCAGATCAGAAAATGACAAAATAATTTTTTTAACTATAAAACAATTGTGTAGTTACATACATTTTATATATAGATAATCTGTTTACAAAATATCTGTTCTAGACATTTATTTTTAAATCACAAGGAACTAGCTATTTCCCAAAAGTATATGACCCAAGAAATTAGTAATAATTTACTTATCAGTACTACTGGAAGATAAAAAACAAAGAGAAAGTTATAGACATCGGAGGCAAAGCTTTTTGGGGGACTACATTGTATTCCTACACCCTCATCACCTTAATTACCTCCCTTGATACTATGTATATCCTGGAGCCTTGATTAAGTTACTTTCCTATCTGACATGAAAACTTAATTTCAGGTCGTGTGTCCCCCCCCCCATTTTTTAAGCTTTGTAAAAGTATTATTTTTCTAAAAAGTTAACAATTAATTTTAAATAAGAGGCTTTATTTAGCAAATGTTAAAACAACTTGTTTGATTATTTTTCCAGCATGACATTCTTCAAAAAAAGACCCCGACAAAGAGTTTCGGCTTTAATTTAATGACACAGCTTGATGAAAAAGTTGACATCAGAATATTGTCCTCCATCTCTATTGTCACACACAGTGCTGCTAATTCCCAGTACGTTGCTCTTGAAATTTTTTTAATGCTTGAAATCTTTGAGATTCAAAGCTTTGAGATGTTTTGTTGAAAATCTCTATGTAGGTGCCAAGTACATTATTTTGCACACAGTATGAGATGAACTACTTGTCTTAGCAGGCACGAGAAAATACAGACACGTGAATGCAGATCCGCGAACCCTCTCTCCCCCAAGACACACATGTACACATACCAAGAGATTTTTGTCCCAAGCAGATTACTGCAGATCTGTAAGGCCCTATCTGCGATAAGAACAAATAGACGCTCAAGTTGTCTCGTTTCTTCCAAACCTTCTGAAAGGCACTTTACGTGAGTTCTGGGTAGCCAGAACCCATTCCTCGTGAGGGGACGCAGAGCAACAGCTTTTTGTGAGGAAAAGTCTGAAGTACCAGAATTTGCTTCCTATCACTTTTCCGGAAGATGACTTTTAGCTCCAGCACGATATTCGCACAGGTCACAGCCCAAATGAGGCAACGCTTCGAGGACAAAGGCAGTCACTCGTAGAAGGGCAAGACCCATTTCGTTGTGCTGCTGCTCTCATCCAAATGGATATAATTCAACTTAACTACACAGGGAGGGTGTGACTTACGCTGATCACAAACGTGGTAACTACCGAGTCCCACAAGAACAGAACACATAACAAACAATACATACTCTTCTTCAATCTGGAGAGATTACAGCACTGCATTATCGATAGTGATAAAGCTGCTGATAAAGAAGTATCTCTTCTCCTGTCAGAATAGGTTCAACTTCTTGCCCATCACTGCGAGAATCATCATGTCACCAAACAAAAGCGAAGGATCATCTCCCGAGCTCTCCCTAACAACTCACAGTAAGACAATTCTGATTTCTCCGATCAGGAAAAAAAAATAAAAAGAAGGTTTTTTGGAAAGTGGATTATTTTATCTGCACATTACCTATATGCATACATGAAGCCTGCAATGTTTCTAGTTACACACACCTTTCTGGAATGCAAAGAGAGTGAGGCAAGAAAAAAACACGTGTCTGAGAAAGGTGACACTTTTACACTTGACTCTAAAGAACAGCATTTGAAATGGAGACGCTGGGAAAGCCACACTGTCAGGAACAGCATCATGCAACAAACCAGTGTGAATTGTATCTCTGGAGAACAAAAATCAACACCACCACCTACTAATTCTTTCCCCACCTCACCCCTACACTAATTTGAGATTCTTTTATGATTAAACAACTCAGAGTGATTTCAGGATAGGGAGACGCGAGTCCAGACTGAACACTGTCATGGTGCAAACACAAACAACAAGCATAAGCCTAGCAAATTAAAAAACACAGGTAGAGAACAAAAAGCAGCACTGCAGGGATCTAGCGGTTTTCAGAGTAAATTGAAGAAGCTGCTAGTTCCTGCTAGAACGGGAATGATTCTTCAACACTATCTGTTAATTTTGCAGCGACAGATGAGAAGAGAGATTACTAAAAAGCTGCGTGGCTGATGCCCCTGCTAGCACATCTGAAACATGGGCAAACAGGTCAGCTGCACCACGAAACATGCGTCACCACAGCCACCGCTGAAAAACACCCTAATACCGTTAAAACACATTCAGGAAGGAAAATGGATACAAATACGCTGCAAATATATCTTTGATAAATGGAAATATGGTGGACCTGTATTGTGCAGAGAAGGCGTAGACTGCTTTGATTTTTTTCCAATGGAGTTTGTTGAAGAGCAATAGGACAGTCATTCACTCAAATGCTGCAAAGTGTCTAGTCTAGTGAAGAGCCCAATCTTATAAACGTTTCTAAGTGCTTTTGTAAAGTAAATGTTAAATAATATTTACTTTACTTTGGAGACTTATGACTCATACTCCACCTCCAACAATCCTTGGTTTCTGTTATAATTAGGAAATACTATTTGTTTTCGTGGTAGTGCCTGGAGACCCTATTCCCTGGCACAAGACACCACAGGGATACATAGGTGACCTTTTTAGTGTAAGCTCACTGAAAGTACTCTAAAAATAGAAATAGCAATTTTTCTCTCTACCACTTCTCAGATGGAACACAAGTAGCATGGTAAGAGTCTCTGAACGTATTAATGATTTTATAAATGTACTCAGTTCTGAAGACGCTGAGCACTTCAGTGCAGGAAGAACTCCGTAGCATAAGGCAGTCCTGTGAAAATCCTGTTTATAGCGACCACAAGCCTCTTTGGGCCGGGCAGAAATGCTGGTGTGGGATTGAAAAGGCGGCCCAAATCCATAAGCTACAGATGTGCTCTACGTGATTCATTTCGTCTGAGCCATTTGCTGCCTCTGTCCCCTACTGCCTGGTTGAAGAGGCAGGAGTCTCTGTCAGACAGTGAAGTTAAGGACGTACAAAGTTGTGAGGAACTTCGACCCTGTGGCAAGGGAGGTGGCACGGAATTATTTTAATGGACAGATACTTTAAGTAGAGAATATGGAATCCTTTGGCAGTAATAGATGATTTGCTGTTTCCTCCTAAGCCTCTTCCACTGTGCAGAATCTCCTATTTTAAAGGTATAAATAACACTGTCCTCATGCTGTTTAAGCAACTGTGATTTTTGCAAAATACCACCCCAGGATGACTTCTCAGTCACTCTGAGCAAAGTGAAGGTAGTTCTCAGCAAGGCAGCTGACAGCCTTCAACAAGCAACGCGGTGGCTGCTAGTAGGTTAGAGCGGCGAGATAACCATAGCAACATGTGATCTTAATTGGAACACTGCAATTAATTGTAATAGTCAACCTTAATTATAAGATAGCCAACGCATCAAAGAGTAAAATCTCTGACCTCAGAATTTCTTTATGTCTGCTGCATTATAGCTGTCTGGAAAAACTTCCAAACACTTTTGGACCCTTAAAAGTCAGATTTACGAAGGTAAAAATGAGGAAGGGAAATCCAGAATACAATACTAAAAGTAATAAATAGACATAATACTAGGTAGCAACACACTGGCTCAGAAAAATATGCTCATTGTTGATTTCTAAGAAGCTGCAAGTTTTTATTTAAGTGAACAGGAGCAACACATCCCCTATCACTATTTAAGTCACTTTTAACACTCTGCTCTATACCCAAAGACTAAGCAGGTGCTAATGTTTTCTATAAATGTCATTTTTCTCGCAAGTCCTGACAACTATGAGTTTTCTAAATAAGTATGTAAAGGCATTCTGAGACTCTATATAAACGGTTCTTATCCACTGACTTCATAGCCATTACGTAGAAATGTGGTTCCAAGTTAACCAAGAGGGTATCTATCAATCGGCCAAAACTGTCACCGTTATCCTGGCATAAGAATATCCTCACGATGGAGCCCAGTACAGGAGAATAAACGTGATAGACAGAATTTAGAGTTCGTTATGGACAATGCTAAGAGCTAAAGATGCAAATCACAAAGGGACATAAAAAGTTTACACATTTTCACCTGTTAATTACCCAGAGAATTTACTTTTTTCCATTTTTTTGTCCTACAGATTCACAATAGGATGATGACTTGCAACCTTAAAAGTAAGGTGAGGTAGAAATATGCTCTCTTGGAGCTCATATCAATTTTAATAAAATATTTTTCTGTGGAAATTACATCCTGAACAAATAGAGATAAGAATTAATGGGTTCTTTCTAGTATTGCAATAACTATTTTCTGAACATTTTGTTTCCTCATAAAGTGAGTTAATAAAAGAGAACAAAAACTCCTTGTTGTGAAGACTTCTGAAGGAAACTGAAAACCTTTTAGACGTAAGGGTACAATATTTCACCTGTGCAGACAATTTACAAATCATTCAGATATATATTTAGATTCACTTTAAATGGAATGGTTTTTTCATAAAATTTCATCTCCTCCTGCTACTTATCCCTTTGACAATGCTCATTTATGCTCTCACTATAATGGGATTTAGTAGCACAAGTGGGTAAATTCTTATAAAATAAAATCCCATTTCATGGAAATTTTCCTGGTAATTACAGAAAGAATAAGGAGAAATACAGAAAATACATTGTACGTGGCACACAAAGACAACTGTGTCTGCCCAGACCGTTTTACAATCTGAACAGCTCTAATGTAATTCAGAGACCGAGAAATTGAGGGGACCAAGAGAATAAACAAGCCATAAATTCTCATAGCCTAATGCAAAAATAATAATGAAAAAGTAAATTTGATTCTTTGATTTCAACCGAATTTAAAAGAATAGTGACATTTAAAAGTCACACTGTGAAGAAATAAATGACATTCTATGAACTACTGTTAGTTTACCTTGTATCTCGCTCTTGTATCTGACAAAGAAAATGAATCACATTAGGCGTGTTTATGTTCTGTTTGGTTTTCTCGAATGTTGTGCTGGATTGCAAAGAATTCGGGGATATTGATTTGCTTTAAAACAAACTGTTTCAATTTAAAATTAAGCAAAGAAAGCACAGAACATTTCCATTCACCTTTGCTTTTTTCAAAAAGTTTGAGCTATCCAAAGCATACGCCGTTGGCCACACGTTGACACATTATTAGTTATCACGATTGTCTCCAGTTTTATTAGCAAAAAGTATACCCTGCATTTGGAGAAACACGGCTCTCCGGGGAATGACGTGGCGCTGAATGAACTGAAGCCCACTTATACTTCAGCACCCTACCAGCAGCAGGCCGTGTCTTACCTCCACATCGTTACAGAGAACGCCTTCAAGCGCCTAGCGTTGTGCTTAGCTGTGTAAATGTAAATCCTGTGTAAACGTTGCATAATCAAAGCCTATAAACTTCATTTGTCTATTGTGTATTACACAGACCTAAATACTAAACAACCGATTGTCACTGCAGTATCAGAAGTATGCCAGCACGCTACCGATCATGGCACAAATTAGGAGCGGAAAAGTCAATTGGTAAAAGATAAGATGTAATCCATAAGAGGTGGAATGAAACTACCTTTGGAAAAGCAATATACCTTTCTTGGGTAAACAGCTAAGTTTCGGTAGAAGGCTACAATTGGAACAATGCCAGAACGATGGACTTTAACGCTCTGTTTTAGGCAAAGGAAAATACTGGTATTCCTCCAAGAAAAACCAACTAGAGATCTAGATAAACAGCCAAACTTTAAGGTGCTTATTGAGTCCAACTTTTACATCACCTTAAGTCCACTTTCATGAATTTACTGTTTATTTATTGTATGCTGAGGGGGAAATAATCTTTCTGGTATCAATGTTCAGGACAAAATAGCTGTAGCGTCTGTCTCATCAGTCTGGACATATCTTAGAGAGATTCACTATCCCAGTACATATAAAAAAAACACTAAAATCTCTGATGCTTTGTCATTGTGCATCTGTTGTTTTGCAGGTGACTTCTGTTCCATAAACTAACTTTACTTCTTTAAAAACTACTTATTTTTTAAGTTAATGAATTCAAGAAACTCCCTTTTTGCATAACCTAACTAACAGCAAAGTCAATTTATCAAAAGAGGAGAAAAAAGAAAAAGTAGGTTATATAAGCTCATAAGTAGCATTTAGTATAAGTGTTTCAAATACAGCTGGTCCTTTTGATGCCAGGGTTCTGACATCTTTATAAGCCATTATTAACCATGTGCGTTTAATATCAGTAGAATTTCAGCTTCCAAAGGAACATGAATAACAGCCATTCTGCATAGAAATCCTATTTTACAAGACACTTAGAAGCTATGTGAGACTAGATCATAAAAATTATTAATCAGAAACCATGTTCAATTTAGTGTTTTTCCAATGAGCAATTTAAATTGTATTATAGTTGGTCGTATTCTACGCTGTAACAGAACTGCATTTATTTTAACTGAAAAACAGGAGCAAAGGACAACTCAGTTCTCACAGAATGAATCCCCCATCTTT
This sequence comes from Phoenicopterus ruber ruber, assembly GCA_009819775.1. NCBI lineage: Eukaryota > Metazoa > Chordata > Aves > Phoenicopteriformes > Phoenicopteridae > Phoenicopterus > Phoenicopterus ruber. The sequence goes on from CM020221.1 coordinate 9,580,249, forward strand.
CATCAGCAGAATCTGCACTTTGGACCCTGCATCTACCGTAGTAAATGTAGATCTAAGAATATTTTCCCATGTGGGATGCTGTGAAAATCCAGCTTCTAAAAAAACCGAAAGGTGCTAGTTAACAAACTAAATTCCTTCTACTCAGTTCTCAGCCCAGACAGGAAACTATTTGACGTGGTATCTCACCAGTCTCATGCATGCACAAGAGGAACAAATTGTCAAGGAGGCCTTAAAAGAGGACGCACCAAATAAAAAATGCATGCCGGTGTACACAGCAGTTCTGTAGCTCCGAAAGCTTCAAAACAAATTCTGCTGTAGACACAAGGAACCAAGTCCCGCAGTGAGGATTAGCTGTGGCAGAGCATGGTGGACTCTGAGCCAGACCTGGTAAGAGTCCACGGTAACAGCAAGGAAGGGCAAAATCTTTTGGCTCTTTAGCTCAGGAAAAACAGTACAACTGGGTTTCCTTTTCTTCACTTTAATACCAGAAGACAATGCAGGAAACAGGAGCAAAAGGGTTACTAGTTTTGAAAAGTTGGACAAAAATTCTCCCCAATGTAGACAGTAAAGGCAGAGCAGAAATGAATCTATCAGAAAGGTCTTTGCTGAGAAGACTCATATAATAAATCCCAAGGGCCCCTATAAGCTCAGACGTATGATGACTGTGTTGCTGCTCTCAAGATTTGAGCTATTGGTGGTGAGGAGTCTAAGTATTAAAATAAGAAATAGATATTAAATTTAAAAAAAAAAGTTAAGAATTAAATCTAAAGTAGCCCTTTGGGCACTGATGAATATAAATGCACTTAAAAGAAAACACAGACTGTAAAAATGTTATTATCCAATCAAGAAAATAAACCCCTTCTTTTTTAAACATCAAAATCAGAAAAAATAGCAAATGCAACCCAAAATAAAAGGCAGCCAATGTACCAGCGTGCCAGTGCCATGACAAAGCTTATCCAGCTTTCAAGTTTAGAGCTGACTTCAAAGTCAACCCTGCTCTGAGCTCGAGGTTGGCCTAGGTGACCTTGATGCATCCCTCGCAACCTGAACTATTATGTGATGTTAAGATAATCGATGTTTTAGTGGTCCTATTTTGGTAGATTATAGAAGACATAAACTTTGCTTCAGCCATAAACAATTTATTATGAAATTGAGGTGTTCTATTCTGCTTCAACCTGCAGCAACAACTTCTGCTAAATGTCAATACGTGTTATATGAATCTGTCCTGGAAGGAACAGACCTGACAGAACAGACACGCTCACGGTGAATTACTATATGTAAGACTTCCTTTTGAATTACTATACGTAGGTCTTTCTTTGGGTTTGGGTTTTTCTAGGATGCCAAGGTAGGGGGAAAGCAGCATTTCAGGACTTTATACCATTTTTGCAACCTTTTTGGTAGTACAGTACAATATTTTAAGTAATTTCAAATAAAACATGACCGTTTCTTAGTTCCTTAATGACCTAAAATGGTTCCAGTACAAAGGCTTTTCAGTGAAGAAAGTTGAAACAAGTTGGCCATGTCAGTCAAATGACTCCTCCACATGAGAAGAGACTAAATAGACTACAGCTTTTCAGCTGGAAAAAGATATGACTGAGAGGATGTAGAATAGCAGCTCTAAAATTTTAAATAGCCTGGAAAAGGTGAATAGGAAATGATTATTCACAATTCAAGAACTAGACAGAGCCAAATGATATTATCAGATTGTAGTTTAAAAAAAAGCACTTTTCCACACAAAGCACATTAAAGTATGTAACTCGCCTCCAAAGAACGAGCAGAAATCGAAAGATCTGCCTTCAAGAAGGAGGAGGCACGTTCTCAAAGGTTACCTCCACCTCTCGCGCAGCTCCGGGCTCCAGCAGCACTGAAACTGCGGAAGGCCAGACGCTGAGAGCGCACCTCCTCACGCGCCCGCTGCCTTTGCTCGTGGGAGTCTGCTCCTGACACTTCTACGCAGACGCCTAGATGGGCCACCGCTCTGACTCAGAATAGCAGATGTTAGACTTTTAACGAAGGTGTCTACCTCCCTTTGCAAGGATACCCGTGCCCAGGGCTGGGGTGGAGAGGGGGAAGCGGGCCGGTGTGCTCCAGCAGGGCCCGTCTGGACAGCCAGAGGAAGCACCTTCAGCTGAATCAGTTACAGCAGTGAAGGATGGACAGTAATTTCACACGTGTATTTTTCTTCAGACTATGGTAAAGTGGGTGTCTGTGAGGAAACTTGTCCTTCCGCTGCTTGAAATAAGCTTATTGTGAGGGTGAAGAGAGGACGTCTCATCCCAAGTCTCCGAACCAGATTCCCGCCGCGACTACTGGCGTGCGCGAGGGAAATGCAGCAAGCACCCCTAGCGCCAGCTTACCGCTCAGCGCTGAGCCCGCGGAGCCTGCAGCACGGATCAACAGATGGCATCCCTGATTTGCATATCGCCAGGATCCGCGGGCACAATTTGCAACGATTAAACTACCAGAAAGATGTAACAAGCTCTGTAATTGGGAAAGAGGATGGGGAGAAGAAACGATCATGCTTGGCCTCCGTGTTCTTGACAGCCTGAATGACATGCTCACGTGATAGTTATTTAACAGGATCGTTACTTCTAGGATACGGCTGCAAGCTTGGGGCCGGATCCAAGAACACCCGATGAATACAGAGCACAGCGGAGACAGAAGACAGTCACCGCAGTCTGCAGGCACCATCCTGCAGACTCCGACCAGCCTGACTCCGACCGTGCGGCAGCCCGGGACGCTCAGCCGCCGCACTCTGCAGCCTTCATGCTTCCCTGTGCTTTGAAATTCTGCGTCTGTTCAGGACAATTTTGATGCGCCATTCCTGCCCCAGCTAAATCCAGGTCTAGAAAGCAGTTGTTTGCCTGCATAAGTCTGCCAGGGACGCACCATCAGACCCTGCTTAACACAGCCCAAGAGGGACTCTCTAGCCAGCGTCGTGGCCGTGCTTAGCTCTGTGTCAATGCATGGTCACGCCATTCCTCTCCCCTTTCTCTAGCACCTTTTTTTGCAAGAGGCATGCACATGCTCCGGTGCTATTACCGTTGTCCTCCTAGTCCTCCAAGCTTCCTATGTCAAGGCTGGTAACTCCTACTGAACCGGTCTTTCCTCCGAGGGTGGTGTGCTCCGCGTGAGCCCGCTCTCGCTGCTCCCCTCGAGGCCGTGCCCGGGCGGCTGAGGTGTCACCGGTGCCGAGCAGCATGGAGGAGTTGCTCACCGCGTCTTGCAAGCGATACTGCTGACCGCGATTCCCAGCCTAACACCTGCTGCTCTCGCAATCGCACGTTTCAGCCTGTGACACGCTATGAGCATCAGATCCCTGCCCGCTGACCGTTATCTGTCTAGCCATGTGGTCTCCATATTGTTGTTCCTCTTTTTAAATACAGGCACAAGCTGGTTGAGACATACCAGCCCTACATGTCCCAGTCCTCAGCTCTCCGGTACTTTGGTATTTGCCAAGGTCAAAAAAATAAACTGGGGGTCGGGGATTTCATCCAGCCCGAGGTTAAGTGCCCAGGAGAAGTTTAAAGAGACAGGTTTTGTAAATTTTCTCTGCTCTTCTCCTAGGTTGAAAGTTATGTTTTGTCAGTGGTTTTAGTCATGTTGGCCATCTGCTTACACTTGTGCATTTTGTCAAGGACAAAAGGACTGAAATTCTTATTTGGCTAAGTCGGTTTTCGTTGGATTAACAAGTGGCTGAAACATGCCTTAAAACAGAAGAGCTTTAGCATAAAGGACTTGCCACACTTAGGGATGAAAGTCTCTCTCTACAGTGTATTTCTAATTCTATTCTTTATCCAAACTGCAGGCTTCATTTTGAGGTTTTTTCCTCCTGTTGTTAAACACAATCTTAAAGCAAAAGCAGAAAGGTCATAAGAAAAGCTTAGAAAGAAATGGAAAGACTCTTAAATATACCAGGGTCATGGGGATATGTGAAGATGAGAAATATTAGATTTGAAGACTGAGGAGAGTTTTTAATTACAAGTATTTAAAAAGCTCATTGGTAAGGACCTCTGGTATTGGCAAAGAACATAAAATAATGTATCACTATATGATATGCATGTATAGGAAATTATGTACATACAATGCATACATATCTATTATTAAATATTATGTATGTGACATAATAGTTGATTCTAAAAAAAATGTTATAAACCTGTTACTGTTACATTTTTCCAAGTATTACAGAACTTACCTTTTTCAATATATGATGCATTTAATGCTGTAAGCCTTTGCAAACCATTACGCATTTTATACCAAACAAGTAATCCTAGAATACTGCATCTCACCAAAGTTTGTCCAGCATATCAAGGAAGGCCTACAGGCGTACGGACATAACTTTAAATCTTAACCTAGTTTTGTTCAGATGTATTTATGTCTGTTCATAGCAACACTTCATCACCTTAGCGAAGCTCCCGTGGAAATTAAGCTTAGTTACTCCAAAGTCTCCTGATGGATGCAGAAGGGAAGGACCATCTTGATAGGTATGGCAATTACCTCGTACTCAAGAGATTCAGTACCTCTAACTGATAAACATTTCACTTCAGAAAAATTTCCTTCATTTCCATTTGTGCCTTAATTTCCTCACTGTAAAATGCACAGGACATATATTAACTATGCATAAAACAAATAATTGCACAGTAAGTTCTTTAACCTGTTGTCTTAACTCACCTGACATGGTAACAACGCTTAGATAACTTACGTGATGTCACATTCTAAATCTGTACTTCTGCCTTTTCCTAACTAGCAAACACCCTGGATTATATTACAAGCAAGTTTAGGTCAATACGTTTCATGCCATTCATTAACTTGATGGGTAAGAGATGTAATTGTCTTTTATTGTAATGCAAACAAAGCATACAAAAAATAATATGTGCAAAGAGACTACGTTCATGGAAAGTTTAAACCTATGCAATACTTACAGATGAGAGGAAAATTGCACTGACATTTTGCAAGACCAAGTTTCACGTAGTTCAACTTCCTAAACAAGAAATGCTTACTTTTATCAGAAAAGCATTTGAATCCCTGACAGCATATGTCAACCACTTCTGGAGAGTCAGCTTATGTGCACGGTCACGGTGACCATGGTGGTAACGGTTACCGCTCCGCACGTTCAGCTGCTGAAAGAAGCAGAGGCCACTAGACCAGCTTTTCCCTCCCAATATTCTGATGCCGTCTTTGTCAGAAGAGCTAAATGTTTATTGCAAAAGAGGATATAAACTGCCTGCCCTCCCTGACATTTATTGAACCAATACTCAACATTAAATTTCCTCTCTGGCATCCCAGAGTGAGATAAATAGGGATTTAAATGGCAGCAGAGCAGCAGAGGAACAGTGGATTTTTATTTACGCATTCATTCTCCTAGAGCTAAAAATAAAGATGTACTAGAAAACAACACGCACAATGAAAAGTTAACATTGCCATCAAACTATAGGATTTCTAAAAGAAAAGGGATAAATCAATCACTCTTTTAAAACCTGAACCTCACTTGATAATCCCTAATAACAGTTGTCTAGTACAGAGCTGCTAAATAACAGAATTTTATTCAACAAATGAACTTGAGCAATAAAGAGATGGTGTTGGTAGCAGCATCTTCACAGAAATACGAAGAAACAATTCAAAAGAGAAAGATGCTTATCTTAATGTCATAGAAATAACCCCAACTCTGTTCATCAGGGTCTTTCTCCCCCCTGAATTATCAAGCCCATTTTTCTCAACTCCTGTCTCTGCAAAACATGTCTGACCAGCACTGATGATCTTCTCCTCTTGAAATCCACTCACAGAAACCAGGCATCCTCAGGAGTTTCTGCTTCCTATAGGGAAATACACCCTAGATCTGTATCTTCTTAAGCCCCTTGACCACAGCCCCCTTTTTTCTATCATGCAATAATTAGATAGATTTTTTCCACTGGAGTCGTGTTGAACTTAGTTATTTCCAAAAAATTCAAAATGTTATAAAACACTCATTAAAATGGTTTTAAACTAAAGAGTAAGAAGAATCAATCAAGATTTTGAGGCAACAGTCAGTTAACAATGATGCATACTGCAAAATGTGAAAACATATACATAACTGAAGCATTTGTTGAAATATATCCCAGGTTCTGAGTCTATCATTTACATCAAGAACGAACTGAGCAACTAAAAAGACATTTCTTTCTGATGAGTACCTGAGTTCAAGATATGAATATTTTTAATCTATCTGCCACACATACTGAAAGATTTACTCTGGTTTTGCATCCCCGGAAAATAATCATTTTACTCTTGTTTTCCATTTATAACTTTGCCAAAAGATACTTCTCTTTCAGGTTTTGACACAAATATGTGATGATAGGTATGTCTCTCCAATCAGTAGGCTGATTGTAAGAAAACATGCAGCTCTGGGAAAAATAATGTGTTTTAAGAGTCTCTGTTATCCTAAGAATCTCCAGACTATCACAATAATTTGTCATTCTATAGGATGTTTCTAAGCCTTAAATCTTCAGGAAAAAAATAATAATAGGGGAAGTTATGATCTTCTCGGTCTCCTCAGTCATCTACAAACCACCCCATCAGGCTGCTCCCAGCGAGGCCACCCCAGCTCCACTGCTGTCCGCAGTGCAGACCCCACCACTCCCTCACCGTGTCCCTCGTGCAAAGGCTCTTCAAGGCAGGGCACACCCGGCCTTGCTCCTGGCACGCCGCGGTGATCGCGAAGTGCAGACACATGAACAGCTTGAGGCCAGCGACCAGCTTGCTCGTTCTGCCTCAGTCAGCTCCTCAAAACTCCCTGCCACCACCCAAATCTGAAAAATGGGGAGGGTGTGACTGGGGGTAGATGGGGAAGGAACGGGACATATGTGTCTTCTGCTGTCCACACCTGAGGACTGATCCGGGATGGTCCAAGTCAGTCTGAATTACATCTCTGGTACATGCTCAAAGACCAGACTGGGAAGTATCTGGAACCAGAAATGAGACATCTCCCTCTCTCGTGCCGTGGTGATGTGTGCCGTCTGGGTTTTAACTGTGTAGGAGCCAGGAGAACAGAAGGCTCAATATTCTGAACTTTTTAGCTGAGGATGTCAAAGCTGCCCAGGTAACTCAAACACTTAGTTCTATCAAAATGAAAAGGATGTTGAAGTGCTGTAAGTCAGTTTAAGAAATCTCAGCCTTCAGCTCTACCGTTCCTGGAGAAAGTGGGTCCACAGAGGGCACCACACAAGCCCACTCCCCACAAGTATTTCCCTGGAGAGTACCCAGATAAAGAGGATCCTTCCAATGCCATCTGTGTGCAGGTAGGAGTTACCTCTACAAAAAGTGTCACGGATGTGAGGGGGAATGGTGACACACCTCAATGCGATTGGTTTTGTTTTCCTGGTTTGTTAAAATGGCTGCACCCTGAACACAAACACTGCAATCGCAACTTTATTGGGAGCAAACGAGGCCACAAAAGGAAAGATTCTCCTTCCCCCATACATTTAAAAATCCAGTAGGTCCAAGCCATCACCCTCCCCATCCAGACTTCTTTTGTCAGGGGTCCCGTTACTGACAGCAGTCCCCCTTTTCTTTGACTTCACCGTGAATGTTTTTGAACTTGCCGTTTTTTCATTTGCAGCCTAAGATAGATCTGAAATCAAACCAGTGATTTCACTGAAACGTGACCGTACTAATTCCACTGGATGATTACTTCAATCTTGATTGCTTTAAAGCATCACTGTCTAATTGAATTTGAATTAAAAGGAAATAAAAATACATAATATCTTATTCTGATTCAAGTAACATTACCCGCCAGAACATGATTGGCTTCAAGTCAGATTTTCTAAAGTGAGTCAATATTTCTGGGTTGGTGATACCCATTAAGCTAATAGGGGTCCCTGCTTACTTCAGCTGGTGGATGTATAATATTTTTCCTTCAAACAATTTTTAAGAATTGCTGACACACACAATAAATCTCATGCTCTGTATTCTTTTATAGATTATGCTTATTTAAAAAGTATTTCATAACAACACAAGCATTATACAGGTTATTTTCTGTGGAACCTGCCTTCCCCAGTGAATAGCAATGGTCAATAATCAACTCAGAACACTGCTACTGTAAATTCTTTTTGACTGCAAAACATTCATCTAATACAAAGAAGTTACCAAGTGCTCTTTTTAGTGAGCGAAGCTTTTAACTCTCTACTAGCGAAGAATGGAAAACAACGGAGGGCAAATGAAACATTGCAGAGATTGTAGTATTATTATTTTTATGGTATTATTAGTCTTTTAAAGATAAAAATCTAATTTTAAAATTCTAATTCTAAGAGTAGCTCTAAGCGGCCTGTATATTACGAGCCGTAAAGGGGTTACTCCGCCTGAGGCAGGCTGGCGTGCAGGCACTCCCCGTCTCAAACCGCAGCCCTGCGTTCGGGGACAAGGAGATGGTCGCTGACTTGGCAGCAGCATCTCGGCCGTGGCGGTACTTCATTCCAGGCAGAGCAGCATTGTTATATTTTCAAAACACAATCAGGTCACAACCTCGTTCAGTATCTTGGTATAATGAGATATTTTTCAGTATTTTCAGTATATTCTATACGTAAACTAACTCTTGTTAACGCCAACAGAAAAGTCCATTCCATCAACATTAATGAGTTCGTATCACACGAATATTAAAAATATTGGCGGATATAGACTATCATAGCTAAAGCCAGGTAATAATGTTTCTCAAGTGAAACCGAATCTTGATGAAAATTAAAGAAATAGCAGTGTTTGTATAGACAAATGAGACTTGCTCAGATTTTGACACATTATATATTTTCAGTATGCTGTGCTAATCAATACCAGCTAATCAATATAGTGAAAAGACCCAAGTTTACCTGAGGAGAAATAGTTCTTCTCTTGTTACCATTTATTTCAAAAAATCAGTCTGGAAAAACCTACCTGCTTCGAGCTTTGTAAATATTGAGATGAAATTGAAAAAGCACAGATATTATTGTCATTCCACATATGATGATGAATGAAGTTATTAAAGATTTTTTTTTTTTTTAATACAAGAAGCTATCCAATGGGCATTTGAACTTATTACTCATAACGTAAGCAAACATTTTCTATTTTCCACAACCAATAATAAACAGAATCCACATAACTTTTATTTATAATAATGGTTGCTATTTGTCCAAATGCCTACTGCATAAATGATTTGCCAAAACACCTCTGCAAAACAAAAAAAACCACCACAAACCAACCAAAACACCATCCCTTGGCTAAAGACTATGCGTTAGTATAGAAAAGTCGAAATTTTTTGTCCATAATGAAAAGGCAAAGACAAGTTTAACCCAGTTTATTTCTGTGCTTGTCAATAGTTTTCACCAGAAAGTGTTCTGAGAGAGAACAAGTTTCAGACTAAAAAAAAAAAAACAAAACACACCCAAACAAACAAAAACCCTCAAACAACCAAAACTAAAAAAACCCCTCGACTACAAATATGGGAGGAAATTCAAAATTACAAGATGAAAGTAAAAAGCTTCACACACCACTCGGAGTCAGCAAAGTTAATAGGACTGGGTAGTTCTATTCTGAGATCCATTTCATATATTTATAATCTTCATAATGGAGTAATAAGAGGAGGCAGAGAGTGAAAAAGAGACAACCTATTGAAAAATGTGGCGCATGCGACAGGAATACGACAGCTAGTGCTCAAAGAGAAAAGTGTGAGCAGATAGGGGAATCGGTCACATTTTCTGCAGTGTGTTAAAAATAGCCAGGTGGCACATGCCCGATTTTTAACATATACTTTCTCATCTGATGCACGTTCCCTCAGCAGTCACTGCAAACCACCCTCCGCTACATATTTACAACGGTGTTGATTTTCTCCAGGACTTTTCTGTTATTACTATTGCCCACTCCAAAAAAAAAAATCCTAGACCAAAAAAGGGTTACGAGATGACGAGAGAGGCAATCACGGCACTGCATTGTGCTGCTCAGGCTCTCAGCCAGAACTCCAGGAGACGTACCGCCTTCCAAACCTGTTTTGCCAGGCTTCTCCTCATCGTTTAAAAGCCTCATATCGTTACCCTGGAGTTCCTTTCAAAATTCCCTTTAAAATTTCCCTGATTTCTTTATAGCCTAACTTCTCCCCTTTGTTTATGTCTTGGCGTATAAATCCAATTTTACTTCCATACATACATTGCATCCTTTACTGACTGCCGTGCTGCAGGCATTACCGTGCTGCATTTTAAAGTTCAATCAAGGGAGTCTGTTTAGATACGTGAATGTGTTTTATATAATTGGGATTAATCTAGAGAAAAAGGTACCTCCCGTACCTACACTGTACAATCATGCATCAGTCAAATACCCGTAAACATTACCTTCTAACAAAAACAAGTTTTATGCATTTATTTTTAAGCCCTAGTATTTCTGTGATATAAATCTTCATGTGTGAGTCAAATTTTCCTGCATGCGAGCGATTTTTGTAGATTTATAATAGAAACTATGTAAATACTGATCTCCTTGAAAACAGTCCTAATAAATTCCTCTATTTTAACCTGCCTGTCATGCCTTCTTCAGCTTTCAACCTAAGTTTATTTCTTCCCTAACCTACTAGGAATTCCTGTAGCAATTAAAGTTATATAAAAAAAACCCACATCGGCCACAAGATTCACATATATTTCGCCACAGGCAGGCCACGTATGCATCACATTCCAAAATATTTGCATATAAATGAAACTTTTGAAGATACAGTCTTATACGTGGCGGTGGAATTTAAAAGGTGTCTTGCCTCCATTAAGCCAAAACGATAATTTCTCACCACTGCTGTAACCGCACCGATCATTTAATAGTTTGCTCATTTTTAAAATCTCCATCACAGAACGCCCTTTCATTAAAACGCAGGCAATTAAAATAGTTTATTGGAGAAAGGTACTGTATACTCCAGTGGGAAGGTGCTGATTTTTTACATTTGTTTATTCTGCAAAAATTAAATACTTAGCGCTAAAATCATGAAGGTGACTTGGAGTCCGAAACATACCCTTAGCTGCTGAGGCCTGACGTCTAGTAATACTGATGTTCACAAACTTCTGTCACCGGAAAACTCGGGAGACCTTCCTTGATTACAGAAGATGGAAATTTAAGCCTCTAGAAAAACTTTCAGCTAAGGACCACATTTTTTACGTTATTAGCCTTGTTTGCTGTTATGGAGAACTTGCTTTGGCGTGCTTCCCAACTGTGCGTACCACAGCCATTTAACACCACCAGCAGCAGAATATGTTCGAAGACAGAGTTGCTACTCGGCGATCAGACGAGAGGTCAAAGAGGCAGAGAAGACACAACGGCCGTGGGTAATGCCATCGGGAGAACAAGCCTCCCAGCAAGAAACGCAGGGGGAGGTGACAAAAAAAGAGGAGAACGAGCATTAATTAATCCAGCAGGGTCTCAGATCATTCAACACAAAGAAAAGATCATATGTTACTGTGTTTATGCTGTGGGAGAGAGAGGACTCAACATGTGGGGCTGGTGATGCGGTTCGTACCTACAGCTCATTCCCAGTCAACAGGAGTAGAAGAAATGTCACGTAGCTTGGCTCACAAGATCTTTTAAATGTCTTGATCCACATTAATAGCTAATAGCAAACATTCGTTATCCTCTTTTCAAGCAGTTGGTGATTACAGATGGCACATTTTAAACTGCTGCTTTCAAAAGTCGTGAACAGATGCAGAATGCTGCCAGTGCAGTATTAGTTCTGCTGTCCAAATTTACAAATATTCAAATTTTTATCAACGGGGTGCTCATTCTCAAAAGGTACTTGGTATCTGGCAGAGATTTACATCACTGATTAAATAAATCTTAAAGTTTTCAGCTTCCTCCAGCTTAATATCAACTACATTATTCATCAGTGTGCTTTAAGGCAAACAACAAAGACAATAAACTACATAGGAATCCAAAAGGTATCTCCCTGTTTCACTAATTTGGTAGAGCCAAGTAATTATCTTAACTCCAGTGGAACCGTGCAAGCATTTTAACAGGAGAAAAATCTTGCAATTTCAAAATCTCCTGCAGCAGAATGATTTCTGGAAAAATGTTCTGGGCGTCACTGAAACAAGGGCAACATTTGACACATTTATGTCTGACAGCCTAACTTTCAAAGCCGTCAATTCTATACTAGAACTGTAAGATTTAGAGTGTCCGATGGCGAAAAGATCAATATGAAATTACAAATTGTCACTACTTGTATGTGCACACACGCACACCTACACGTAAACCACTGTTCTGCCGACAGCGTGTGGTCCTTTTCCAAATCAATTCCCTTTACCCGTGATGTTCACGAGGCGCAATTCGTTTAGCACAGCATTCAGGAGAGGAAATAATAGTTTTACACGTACTCTTTTCTACCTGAATGCATGTAACAAATTACATTTTACAATTAGTCACTAGTCGATGAAGTAATTTACAATATTATGCAGTGCCATCTGAGCAACAGTACCTACAATATTTTGCTTTGAGAGAATATTTTCCTATGACAAGCACGTCTAAAGCAAACAGTACAGACAGGATGTACAATGCAATTCAGGACTTTGCTGTTGTTACCCCAGAATCACATCGGGCAAAATTTCTGAGGAATGAAAATTACTGCAGAATATTAAGGAGAGATCTGAGCACACAGAAGTTGATACAGAGGTAGCAACAGCTCATGCTGCTTTGTAGGAAGCCCAGATATAACAGTGTCAGGAAACAGCAAATAACAGTTCAGTTACCAAAACACTGTTTTCCTTTTCTGGTGTTGAAAATTATCAGCATTAAGGTAATTTGGAAACTTTTGACTGAACTCTGTCATAGGAAGCTGGATCTTCTTGGGAATTTTTGTTCATGTCAATTATTGATCTTCCACAGTGAACTTCAAGTCCTCATTTAAATTCTATTAGCTAATAAAAAGTGAAAATTCTCCAAAGCATGGATGGGAGAGGGACAACCACCTTGACTTAACAGATTTGTATTCTTGGTTACATCCTCTGTAGGAAGTTTTAACATAGACATATTAACATGCTAAAGTGAGTTTTGTTCAAAATCTCTCTTGTTTGGAAAAGCGTTCCCATGTATTAAATCCAATCCTGCTCCACTGCACAACCACAGTAGGAAAACATTGTTTCCCAGACCACATTCGGATGCAATTTCCATGATGTCAAGCAGAAAAAGTCTCCCAGCATTGCGGGATATTTCTATCACCAGGTAGGATTGTAAATCCAGACTTTAGCCTTGATTTAGATTCTAATCCAATGCATAAAATATGTCTGATTCTGAAAATAATCTGCTTTTCCAATACGAACGTATATGGTTCAGAGTAACATACTGGGAATTTAGCCACAATCCATCCGGTTCTGATTTAACCAGCACCTCTACCAGTTGAAACCCTTTAAACTGAGAAGCACTTTCAGGTCTCAAGTTTACTAAGTTACCCAAGTATCACCAGAATAACCTCAGCTTCGGCTTTACTATTATTTCTGGATTTATGGTATCAGAACTTGACCCCGTATCTCAAGTAGATAAAGCCAAATGCAGCAAATGAGAGTTCCGCACAAGAAAAGCCTATAGGGATCAAAAGAAAATATAAGTAGAGCAAATAGTCAAATGAGTCCTATTTTATAATTTTTAACTTAAGGCAAAGCTCCATGGCTTTTGTACTAAAACAGCGTCAGCACACTAATGTTCTAAATTAGGTTTTCATTAAAGAGACCTTTAAGATGAAAGCACAACTAAACTGAGCTTCTTTCAGGACACTCATTTTAAAGGCTTTTAAATACAAACGACATCTATATTGCACGCCAAGTTTGCTTTAAGTGCCTTAATAGCATTTATATCTCAAGCCTTAGCTTAAGGAAGCTTTACAACTTCTAGAACTGTTTCCTAAAACTCTTGTGTGAATTTAGCAGCAAACCCATCGAATTCATGCAGCTAGCAATGACTTTTGATCACTGCTGCAGTGGCTCTTAAGAGAGATGAAATTGTGAGTTTCTGAACAATCACAATTTCTTCTTTTTTTGAAGAAGCAAACAAAAAAACCCCAAACAAACAAAACCCAAACACCACAGAAATCATCTGATTATTTTTAAAAGTCACTGCATGAGCAAGCGTTTCTTTTTTCTCAATGGCCACGATCTTATGTTTTCCTACAGATGAAATAACTATAGGAAATTCTGCTGACAAAAGATTGTTAGGGAACGTCAACAATCTAATGGTGTAACATGAACTTGTAAGGGAAATACGACTACAAAGCTCTCTAGTTCATTAAGGTTGAGGCATTCCAGCTATCAAAAATGAACAGGTTTTCATACTTGGACGTAAAACCAGACTTCAAGAAATAGAACTGCAACAGGCAGTTTAACAGTACTGTAAAAAGTAAAAATGCAAGCAAAAAAAAAAGGACAATAAAACCCCCAAATCGATCAATACTGGGATTGTTTCAAGGATACTTTTCGCAAATCTGTCTTTAATGCACCATCATGTGTTGTAAATGGAGTAGGCTACCATTATCCACACTATTTCTTTCAAGCTAGCTATCAAGGGAGAACAAGAAAAGCAAGTTAGATATGCAGTGTCTAAATGGGTCAATTTTTAGATATGTGTTGATAGCACATGGAAGTCTGAAGTATATACCACAGATGTGATTTGTCTCACTATCCCAAAATCATTGAATTTCAAGATTGAAAAGCTCCATTATCCTATCTCATCTAGCTCTCTCCACTGCACAACTTTCACTCTACGGACCATTTTCTAGTGTTTTGTCAATTCTAGTTATAAAAGTCTCAAGTGAATGGGTTTCTAATATTTCCCTAAAATGACTGTTTCACAACCCAATATATCTCTGCCATAAAGTTTTTTTGCCGTACAGTTTAATTTCTCCCTTGCTTGTTTCCATCTTATGGGAATAGCGCTCTGACCTTAACACAGCTCTGCATGTGCTTACATTTAAACGTTACATTAAGATCCTGGCACAAAGTACCTTTATATATGCAACAAAATGAGGTAATGGAACAAAGCTAGCTGGGGGGGAAGATTGCACTATTACAGATCAATTCACCAGCACAGATATAGTTTAAGTATATAAAGAGAGAAAAATGCTTCTGTATTTAGCCTTGAAGAGCGAAATCCATTTTTTACCTCTAAAGACAGTAATGAATTTACTTAATTCCATCAGTACAACAGAATCCATATAAAACACTGGGAAAATGATTTAATTTCTGCTTCAGTTCCCTTTGTAAAAGAGAGATAATGCTTCCTTAACCAGAGATTACTATCAGCTTAGATTCACTGGCTATCCATGAGGATAACAATTACACACAGAAATAATATAATCTCTGCATTTCTTTGAGGAGTTGCATAGAATATTCTTATTCACACTTATTCATAAATACATATAAAATACTGGACTGCAATTTTGCAAGTTCTGTTCCACACTCATGCACTGATAAATAGTGTTCACACAAAACCATGCCATTATCTATTTGATTATTCATTTATTCATTTTTAGAACAAAACTGCTTTAGATTTTTATTTTAATTATTTTTTATTCATTTTATCAGGACCTACTGAATATTTTGATTACAGCAAAGACAGTGTTGCCGTTTAATCAATATTGAAAGTTGAGGAGCAGATGTGAAGAAAAAAACCAAGATGTTAGAGCAAGCCATAATGGTAAAAATACGCTGCACCCGCATTTCAGACTTTCCTATTCACATTGCAGGGAGAGAATTTGTGCAACACTCAAATTGCATTTGCTCATGTGCTTAGATGGAAAATCCAACAGGCTGCTTAATTAACTTTTTCTAATATAGTTTTAGATATGAGTAGTCATAAACAAGTTACTGTAAAAATGCCTACTGTCTTTACACAAGCTTCTTTTAGGGCATTTAGAGCTTCATTTTCTGTTTCTGGAAAAATAATGCAAATATTTGTCTGAAAACAAATTCACCACAACTGTTCCTACATTTGGACTGAATATTAGAGCTATGAGTAATGCTCTGGCTGTACCATCAGCCACTCTTCAGATAACCTACACTTACATTAACTTAGATTCGGAATCCAAATCGTTCAACTTCAGAACAAGTGATTGACTGCAGCTATTTATTCTCAACACCAACTTATCTCTGTGAAATATACAGGAACATTTTCTGTTGGAGCAGAAACATGCAAAATTGATTTATCAGATAAAGAATTTCCTGGGTGCAGACACACTGAAGTGTAGAGAGCTCTACAAAATGGATAACTGCCATCACTGTACCTAGGCACATTAAAGTCAGCAAATCTAAATCAACATGCAGATGCGTTAATATACAAACATACAGGAATAAGTGAAGGGGAAGGTTCATATTCAGTGAGCTGAGCACAGATCATAAAATCACAAGCTTGAGATCACTTATGCCTGCATTATGGTGATTAATGATTTTGGCCCTTTGCTACAGTATTGCAGCAGCCCTGGGAAACGGTGCAATTACTTCTTTTGAAGAATGAAGCTAAAAAGACTTGCTACTAAAGGGCAGTGCATACAGTCTGGTGGTTAATTAAGACTCTTAGTGAACGGTTTCATTACATTTCTAAACGCCATTCTTAGTCTCACCAGTTTTCCAACATTTCCATTGTTACAAAGTAAATTACTATTAATAAATTGACTAACCCACATTAATTAAAAATTTTTGTCATTTAAAGTTTCTTAACCACCTCAAACCAACCCTCTCAATCTTCAAACACTCAAAACTTAACAAAATCATGAAAAATAGATAGAAAAGACTGTGTAGGTTTCTTAATTCTCCCTTTGCAGTGACTGCAGGTTTTTCCAGTCTTGCTGGCATGACTTCCGTAATTTATTTTTCAGCCTAATAGACTTCACTATTTATTTTATAGTCTGCTAGCTCTCACTCTGCAAAAGCTTTCCCTATTACCTTTTCTTCTATCTACCAAACACAAATGCTGTGCTAAGTCTCAGGGCAAAAAACTCTAAATTGTATTTCAAATTCAACAGTCTGCAGTATATGTAAGTGAATACAAATAATTCTACAAGCCCAATGTAAACACCCAATGTAGCAAGGAAAAGGGATGTCTTCTATATCAACGTAGAATTATTTCACGTACAAAATATTTAATTTTTTAATAACCGCTGGTGCTCGCTGCCGACAGCCCCATTAACCATCAACTTGTTATACGCTGACTTAGCCTTTGGCACCATGGTTTTACATAAGTAGTATGTTAAAGATTACGTAGTGACACCACTTAGGGTTACAAAAAGGAAGGCTGGATCAATCGTTATTCGTGAAAGGCAGCCCTACGTTCCACCACTGGCTCAGCGTCTTTAAAGACCGCGCAAAAACGGATGAAGGCACAACAGAGAAGCATGTCTTTGAAAGCACTCAAGCTCCGCATGGGAGAAGGCAGAGGAAAGCACTCAAAGCTGAGACTACCACAGAATCTTCCCACCTCTGTATTTTTTTCTAAACTATCTTCACAGGACGCCAGCCTTTTTACATTTTCTGAATGGTGTTAAATGCACATGATGAACACCTGAATTTGTATTACTAACAAGCTAAATGCTCTTTTAAGACATAAATATACATAACAAATGTTTAAAAAGTGTAATAAGCAAAAAGGTTATTTTAAAGATCAAAGTGTTAAGTAACCATATTAAAGAAAACCCAAAAAACCCATCCAAAACCTTCTAATTTTACTGAACTCCTCAAAGCTAATCATAGCATTAGACTAATTGTTGGAAAGTAATTTTCATCAGAAAAGCCTACGTCTGAAAGCTTATTACAGTACTGTAGTCCCCAGATAGAATTCACGCCATGTATCTTTTTGCTTGGTTACTTAGGTTGCTTACAGGTAAATTCTGTTTTAAAAGTTTGCAGAAAATCCATTCAGTCACCTACAATCATCAAAACATGGAAAATTTTGGGTTTACTTCAGATGAGAGGAGAAGAGGGAATGGAAGAAGAGACTCATTTCCTTCCATTCTTTTCCTGTCAGAATTATTTATCATTCATTTAACAGTAATAGGAGAGCGAAAAAGAGAATGCACCAAATACCCAAACCCAGCGATTCCCAAAAAGTTATAGAATGATGAACAAGCCCGGCTCAAAGCCATCCATAACAAGAAAGGTCATATCCTCAACTGCATAGTCCGGTTGAAATCAGTTTCATTATGCTACACAAATAGGATGGAATGGACGTAACTTTGAGGGTGTTTGGTGACAGACTGTGGGTTGTGCCTTCCCTCTGACACGATGCTGATGTTGCACATCAGATCTAGTGAGAGTTCAGCAAGAGCTACTCAACAAAGCTCATCTCCTCCAGCTGTCACAAAGAAATATCCATCAGTTTGCACAAGTGGAAGCCGTTCCATCCCTAGCAAGTTCCCAAAAAAGTTCCTCCATTATGTAAATGATGATTAAGTTGATTTATTCTTTTGATTTACTCTTGTTCAGTCAAGCCTGTCAAACATCCTTGAAACCTTCTAGAAATGTTACCTAAATAGAAGGTATTATTCAAACTATGTATGATATACTGGAGCTCTGATTAGTAAAATTCAATCTAAACAATACAAGTTAATTTCATTCCTTTAGTTCAGATTCCTCTAGTGCTGGAGAAGTAATGTAGATTTTTCTTCAGCAATCATTTCAACTGACAACATTTTCCGATTGACAGAACATTTTGAAAAGAGAGTTAAAAATTTTTAAAAGCTTGAAATTGTGCAATTCCTTAAATAAAACTTAAGACTAAAAGTATTAACTCATATAGGAAAATATACACATTTAGTTGTGTTGGATTATACATATATTAAACTGGTCAGTCCTTGCTAAAATTCTTTTCCACCAGAAGACAGTGAAATGTAGTGAAATGTTTCAACTTTAATGAGTATTTATAAACTAGCAGGTTCCCTTACTAGCAGGTTTAACTTTCTCATATAATTAAGACTATTCATCTAAAATATCAGGAAAAGATGTTTTTCATATTATACTTCATGGTAATATTTCATCTTAATGAAAAAATAGTATTTCTGCAGTGGCAATCTGATGTTCTGAAAACTCTTTTTAAAGTTGAGGTTTGCCCCATTTTGAAGCTAAATATATACTGCAACAGCAGAGCTTCCGAGCTCCGAAACTTCTCTCCAGCAGGCCTCCGGGACCGCCTCAGACAGCAGGCTCACTTGGCAGGCGGAGAAGTGGGGCCTGGACGAACGGGCAGTTTGACAGGCTGGAAATGTGCTGAACCACCGGGTTCAGAAGGCAGCAATCGACAGTTCACCGCAGGTTGTTGACTGTGGCTTGTAGTGGGCAAAGTATCCCAGAGGCTGGTGCCAGGACTCTTATTTCATTAACTTCATCCTCAACCTGGATGATGCCGCAGCAGCACCATCAGCAGATTTACAGGTGGCCCCAAAGTAAAGGGAGAACGTGACATGACGCCTGGCAGAGCAAGGTGAAAGGAAAGTGCAAAGTTCTTCATACACTGGTACAGGCCAGGACTGGCTGGGTAGCACCTCTCCTGAGAAGGACCCTGAACAGCTGAGTCAATACAATCTACATGCAGGTCAAGGAAGATCAAGAGACTCCTAATACGGTAATAAAGGGCCAGAAATTACAAGGAAAAGGCATACATGGAATTTGGGTTACCTAATTAGGAAAGATCCAATTCCAGATGTGAAGCAACACATCTGAAAAAAGATGAAATCTATTATATTTTAAGATGTGGAAAAAGGTGTCTGCTCCTGCTTTGGCTCCTCTTTCTCCCTCAGGTGCTCTGCGAAGCACCGAGTGTGCTGCTGCGTCACCCAGCGCAGTGGTAGCCACAGAGCTGTGCAGACCTATTGAGGCTGGACTATATTTGCTCCTGAAAACTCAATGCAATTTATTAAATTTAATGCCAAGCTTCGCTTCGCTCTGGAAACAGGATTTTGGAAAATTATCGTCCTTTGAAATAAAAACCTACAAGACTAGAAGGCAGAAAGCAATTATGATTTGACTATCAATGATTGTAGTTAATATCAATACTTCACTATTACTGACTTAATCACTAGTTTGATAATACAAAATCATTTGTATTGATACTCCTCTCTCAAGACTGGCCACAGGTATGCTAAGCTGTCAGCGTTGCATTCAAATTAGGTAAATGTCTGTTCTTAGTTTCAAGTTTAAGGCACAGCTGAAGCTATTGTCAAGCCTCCAAAAAATCTCAGTGGCAGTTCTTACAGGATCTAGGTAACGTCATAGAGTAAAATTGAGATATTACAAGAAACCCAGACCCAGCATCTGCCTTGGAGTCATGAGGTAGAATCATGTTATAAGCACACATAGGAGTCATAGTCAAGGGTAAGAGCAAAGAGTAAGTAAAGGGTAAACAAACATCTCCTACTGCTCAAAATCAGACTTCCAGAGGAAAACACTCTCTAGAGACTAAAAAGGTAGCCTGGGAATACATACTAGAAGGCAGGTTCACCTGTAAAGTATACACTCTATGTCTTGACCCAAAGCCTCAGGTTTTCTATGGTAGGAAGGAAAATTTGAATCCCGTGGCACGATATGGGAAAGGAGAAAAATGTACAGAAGGCAAAAGGGGTGTTGCAAGTCCTGAAGAAGGGCCAAAAGCACAGAGCGTAACTTAAAGCAGGCTTGAAAATATTTAATTCCTGTAGCTGTATAACAGAAGTACAGGGCAGTTTCAGAGCGTGAAAGATGAGAGCTAGATGACAAAATTAGAAGTTGGATGTCTGCAACCTATCAAAGACTAACAAATATCTGAAAAACACACTCATGGAGAGAAGGATGTGCAGATGGAGCAATACCAAAAATGATATTCAAAGGCAGCATGAATGAAACAGTGCTGTTCCTCTTACGTGTGCTTAGGACATGGAGAAAGTAATTAACCAAATAAAAAACACCTTAAGAATGGGTAATTCACATTGATAGATGGTACAAAACTATAGAAATTAAAGAAGTCACAAGTTGGTTTCTTTGGATTTGGGCAATCATGGGGTGGGACAGCACTGGGCACTGGCTGGCCATAGCAGCCAGAACGATACCCCGCTGCCCTGAAGAGCGAACCCTGTATGACAAAACCAGCGTTGGACTGATCCTGGTTTCTGGGCAATATTGACTGATCCATTTTCCTAAGAAAGCTGAACGTGGACTTCAGAGCAGCCAGCAGCAGCTGGGGGGGAGCACGGGGCACTCTGTAATACTAGAACTGCCAGCAGCTCTGGTCAGCGACTGCTAGATAAGGGCAGGCATTAGAAGGAACAATTAAAATAAGGAACCGTTGTATTAGGGCAAATTGATTGAATTGAATTTTTTTGTAATAGATGAAAATCATTGTGAAATTTCTGTGATGTGTTTCAATACTGAGTGAGACTCATTTTGCAAAAAGGGAATCAGAAAATCATTTAGGTTGGAAAAGACCTCCAAAATCATTGAGTCCAATTGCAAATCTAACACTGCTAAGTCCACCAGTAAACCATGCCCCTAAGTGCCACATTTACATGTCTTTTAAAGACCTCCAGAGATGGTGACTCAACCACTTCCCTGGGCAGCCTTTTTCCATGCTTGACAACCCTTTCAGTGAAGAAATATTTCCTAATATCCAATCTAAATCTCCCTTGGTGCAACTTGAGGACGTTTCCTCTTGTCCTACAACTTGTTTCTTGGGAAAAGAGACTGACACCCACCTCGCTACAACCTCCTTTCAAGTACTTCCAGAATCAAGGGCAAGCCCATGCTGCACAGTGGACGGCAGAGCAGAGAGCTCCAAGCTAATGCAGTCAGAGACCCCAGCTCAATAACACGAGAATAATCCCACCTGGAGGATGCAATTGCAATGCTTCCAGCCCAGAACTGTCCCAACAAGCCACTTGGGACCATCTGCAGTGCCTTCCCCTCTACGGTATGCACACGTCATGGCTTGCTGCCCAGTCAAGGTGGAGAGGTTGACTGGATGATATATCCAAAATGACTTAAATGTAATAGAGAAATTAAATTTCCCCAAAACATAAGTATCTCAGCACGAGAGAGCAGGCCCAGTCTGTGTTGGGATTTAATCTGAAAACAAAACATTAGAACGGTTTAGTTCCAAGAGATCCAAACCCAAATCCACTCTTCCACTCACCCCGAATGCAAGCAGGTAAAATTTCACAGCCTGGGATACCCAACGCCCGTGCTCACTTTCTGAGGTGTTGGTGTTTCCACTAGAAACACACTCATCTAGCCCAGCCCAAGAAGGTAATGCAAGACAATTCTATCTCATGGCCTTAACTCATTTGGTTTTTTCTCTTTTCTGTATGTACCAGAATTCTTCTACCAATAGAAATTGTCATAAATTGCATGGTATTTTACCTGCTAGCACCGTAACTGTTTTCAGTTACGCCAGGCTATATCTGCTGTAGTCTTTTAAGAACCAGATTTCAAACAGTGGTTAACATACCATTCGGTCTCAATTATTGCTACAAGGTAATACAAGGCATTTTGTTTCTTCATAGCGTGACTTCACTGGAAAAAAATATAGTCCTTTAGCCTCCACACAGTAATTGCCATTACCCGGGGATAATTCTGTAAACATGGATTGCCTCTGCAGCCATGACACTGCTTTTGCATCCAGCCCTGAATGTAGTTATATAATTAAAAACTAAACCTCAATTTTTTTTTTAACATTACATGCCGTTGATTTCTCTGACCAATGCCCCTCTGTCAAAGCTCTGAGGAGCTAATGAGCCACGGAAAACACCTTAGCTTAGGCTGTTTTCAAATTTCATGAAGTGAGATAATGCAAATGAAGAGCGCGTATGTGCTGAGCCTTCCGAAGTCCTGATAAGGCGTTAATAAACCTTAGCAAATTCTGATTATGACTGTCTCATTACGAACATTGTTGCATTTTCTACAGATAGCGATGTTGGTAAATTAAACGCCGAAAGTGCAATGTTTGAGCCTGCTCACCTGGGTGAGCAATGATAAGCAATAAAGGGCAACAGACAGAATCTCCTTACTTTTTCCAGAGTTCACTGGGCCAAAGCAAATTCGTAGTTGTTTAAGATCTCTATTCTATTTCTAACATGTATGTGTCACTTTTTAGGAGGCAAAAGTGCATAAAATACAGTATTTTATTATCTAAATTCTTCAAGCGCTTTACCTGAAAGCCCAGGTGCCACCTCTAATCATAAACCAGCATACGCTAAGCAAATTCTTTTGCCCAAATCTCTTACATTCTTTATTATTACATAGTATTAGGAAACTGCTGACTCAACAACAGCTATTTTGCTGTAGAAGGGATAAATTCCTAAATAGGCACAGATGCGTCAGGCAGAAAATATTAGCAAAATACTTTTCAATGACGATATATGTGCAAAGACAGAAGTAAACGTGTTCTTATTAAATAGAGTCTTGTTCATCCTGGGGAACGGGAGCTATGTAAAACATCAAGGTACCTGCCTGTACACAGAACTTTGCACAAGCAGGACAAGCCACATGATCGCTTCTAGCATTTTATTCTGCCCTTAACTTGGCTATGTGACCCTGGGAAGCCAGCGTTCTCTGCACCTCTTTAATGACACGGGGAAACGGAGATGTGAACTGTTAAACAACTCCAGATCTACAGATTAAAAGTTCTACACACCAAAAAAAGGAGTTATTTTTAGCTCTTTCTGCACAAGAGCTGAATATTGGGTGACAGCCATGTGGCAGAGACGAGAGAAGCGGATCTTCGCTGATGAGTGAGAATGTGGTGATTGACAGAGGTATGTGGGACATGCCAAAACCATTACAGAACTTAACACAAGATGTCATGCGAAACAAATACAGCGGCCTGTAACAACAGCAAGGAAGAAAACAATGATATATAAACTTAACCTCAGCAAGGTTCTCACTAAAAAGAAACTAAGGTGGCAGAAAAACGGGCAGGAGAGGAAATACAAGAACAAAGATTATTTGTCCAACATCATGCAGCAGGTAAGTAATAGAAACAGAGTCTAGACCTTATGGATCCAAACCAGGAGCCTATCAAACTGGCTTGTTCCTTTGCCCAAAAGCTCATCAGCTTTCACAGAGTCACTAAAAGAACACAAAAGCAACAGACGTGTATACATACACAAAACAACTTTTCCCTCTAAGAAGTAAAGAGTGTTTTATGAACCATTAAGAACAACTGTGTAGGGAAAAAAGTCACATTTTACTGTAGCTGATCTCTCAAAAAACCTCAAAAACCACACTGGCTCCTTTCTTTCCTCAGTCATTTAGACATTTTCTAGTGCGAGGGAAAAGGCCCTCAAGTACGTCCGGGTTCTGCTTCTTCTGTTCTAGCACCTCCAACACTTACCGGTAATACTTAGTTTTAATTAAAGCACGAGGCTTAATGAATGTTTAGGGGAATGTAATACTTAAATAGTGTCATTCAAGGACAACTTTGTTTTCCAAGGTGGCAATCAGTCTTCCTCCAATCAAAATAAAATCAATAAAGTGGAACTCAGCAAATCAGACACAGCATTAATAATTGCAACACTCGTGATCTTATGTTAATCACGAAAAAGAGTTAGCAATTGTCGGCTGCTTTTATGTGAATGAATCTGGATAAAGCCCCCTTTTATGCCATCCCTATATAGCAAATTATTACTTGTTACGCTTTTGGAACACAAGGAGCACATTTACTTGTCCTTCGTTCCAGAGAGCGCAAGAACAGAAACACACGCGATGCGACACACCATCTCCCCTCGCTTCCCTCTATTCTTGATTTGCCATGACAATTTCCTGTGGAAGGGGATAGAAACCTGCCAAATATGTATATTTGTTGGGGAGATGTTCGGGGGGCTGTGAGCACTTTTTTCTTTTAATCGTTTCAGCAAACGGCTGTCATCTCCCAGGTCGGTTGTTGGGCTGCTCCACTCTGGTACTATTTGCAGTCGCTCCTGCCTCTGCAGATAATGCAATGGCTGCAGAATGTGGCAGAGGAACGTGAACTGAATCCTAAGCAGGACGTGGCTGTTACTAAAGCTTATGAACAATATGGATTATGGGCACTGAGAGGAATATAATTAGCACCAACACACCTTTGTCTTCCAGCTGTCCAGCAGACCACATGCCTGTTTTTTTTTTTTTAAATGAGGAACTAATTTTTAATTGTTTTGTTACTGTAGGAATGCTGGGGGAATTACTCCACACGACACAAGCTTCATAGTACTGACTTTCTATTCAGCACACTTTCCTTCACAACTTTACCTGTGATATTCTAGTTAAATCTCTGACAGCATTTCTTGCAGAAGATTTTTTATGAAGGACTTGTAACAATCATAAAGACGTGCTCTGGGCAGCAACTCAGCACATAAAGGCTCAGCGAGGGAACACTCACTCCACTTAAAGCGAATTTGGTATTTGTAAAGGCAGTGTGAATGGAAGAACCCTCAGTACCATCAGTAATTTTACAGTACCTATGATAACACTAACACAAAATGTCTCCTCTCGCTTTTCCTTTCCCTCCTTCCTTTTTTACTTCCCTCTCAGTATTATTGCACAATGATAAAGCACAGCCTCTTCTCAGAGCGGGAAGATAATTCCATACGACTGACAATTCATCACTTGGGCTTTCTGCTGAACCTGTCATTGAGGAAGGATGCTTCACCGTACTAAAGGGACTTGGCCACGAGGAGCAAAGTGAGGTGCATCGGCTGATTTGGTACCAGTTGCATGAAGACTCTTAGAGGCCAATTGTTCAAGTCACAGATGAGGTAGGCTGGAATATCTTACTCCAAGGGCTCTACTCCACTATTTTATTAAAAATCAATTCTATCCCTATACACTTAACTTTATCCAAAAATCTATAAAACCAATTTGTTGTAGAGCCTCAAATTTCCTTCCTCTACAGAGAGATAAAAAGGAGTTTGTTTCCAAGTTGAAGTCACCCGGTCAGCAATATGTGCAAATATACACATTAGGAGCGGCAAAGGGAAAAAACCAACTTGGCATGAAATGCCTGACAGCTATCTCGACACTGTGGAGAGCCACCGTACCCATTGCCTGCCCCCTCTCAAAGATAAACTACAGCTCTCTCAGCTCCATAAAGATTCTTTCCAAGACTGATTTTTTCCCTATTATTTTTTATTTATTTAAAGGAGGTGCTTCTGCAACCAGTCATTAGGGAAGACAAGAGGTGGCTTTGTTCCCATAGCTCTGATTTTTGGAGTAGGAGAGAGCCTTCTGCTGCACGGAGCCAAAGTGACTGTAAAGATAAAGAGTTCTCGAAGTCCCGACCGGGTCCCTGGGTTCCTCTGCTGTCCTGCCACCGCACTAACCACTCCTACTTCCCACGCAATTCAGCGCCTCTCCACATCCCGCCACAATCCTCCTTTATTCCCCGTTGTTTTTCTTAAAAAAAAAAACCAACAAATATAAAAACCACAGAGACGAAAAAAACCAACCCTGACAGCAATATAGTGCAAGTCATCAGACATTCCTTGTGCCATGAATTACATGCAGGCAATTGTAATCTTTCAACATTCCAACAGAGTTTTGGTTAATCAGGTTGTCCAGTTTAAAGAAAAGGAGGAAATCTAAAGGTAGAAAGATGGCGCTCAGAAAATATTTAGTACGTGCACAACTGGGTATATACAATTCCTAGGATTAAGCATCTCCAACCAAATTGTGAGAATACTCAGAAAATGTATACTTGGATTATAATGATTAGATATTAATTTCATTCTTCTTTCAGAAGTCAAAGTCAGAACATTGTAATTTTCCAGGCAAATGGTCCTCAGCGCCTTGTATCAGGTCTGATACAAGACAGACAGTTTGTGCTTAGAGTTCGGTGTAAGCTCCACCAAACCTAAGGCTTCCACGCAGTGTTTCACACGGTACAGCAGGAAATCTGTCTGTGAACTGGGATGTGAGACTCTCTTCATTCGCTCAGCTATTTTACTCGCGTGAAGATTCTAACAGGGTGGCAGGTAAAAATTATTTTGGCAGACCCCTATTACTTGTTCAGGCAGATCATAAAAACTTTCTATAATTTATATAGGAGAATACTATTTAAAAAAAATCAAATTCATAAAAATAAGATAGAAAATATTTTCAAATGAATACCGAGATGTCTAGGTAGCTCTTTACAAGAGTAACTTAGTGTGCCTCTATACCAGCACGTCCGCTTGAATCAGCATTACCGTCCCGTGATCGGTAGACTGGTAATCTGCTGTTTTACCTGATTTGCAATGACTTCAGAATTGCATGAAACCAAAAAGAAAAAAGTTTGCTTAAAATACGGTTTGAAAACCATAGTTGGGATTGAAGGAAATGTTTTGCTGAATATAATTTTTTTTATTTGCTCACACACAGTATGTTTTTAAATTTCAGCTTTTACAAATTCAAAAAATTACTAGAAAATTGAACTTTTTTCATTTATTCATCTCCAATTAATGGCATTACATAATAATTATATAGACTTAATATATTTACCCACACATCACCCAGAAGTAGTGTGAGGAATAACTGAGTTTAAAAGGCTTAGAGCATGAACATTATTAATTGATCACTTAAGGAGTATTATTAGTGGTTCCCTTCTGAAGAGTCCAGTACAACTTCATGGGGAAAATCTCCATTTTAATGGAAAATATTAAATAAACTAAGAATACTGCAATTGTTATGATTAAATGAAGAGTGAAGAATTACAACCATTTTATTTTCACATAATGTATTGCATTAGTTTAATCTATTATAGTCACTGCAATGCATAAAAAATGGGGACTTTGAAGAACTAAGCATTTGTGTTATTTTGCATCACAACTTTATTATCCTCTCTTAGCCCTAAAAGAAGATAACCAGGATCAGACATCAGGTTATATATAAACAAAAGTAAACAATAAATGGGTATAAATCAGATTATTAGGATGAAAATCAAGGGAACGATTCATAGTATAAACCTTGGAAATAAACAACT
This sequence comes from Phoenicopterus ruber ruber, assembly GCA_009819775.1. NCBI lineage: Eukaryota > Metazoa > Chordata > Aves > Phoenicopteriformes > Phoenicopteridae > Phoenicopterus > Phoenicopterus ruber. The sequence goes on from CM020221.1 coordinate 9,608,143, forward strand.
ATTTTATGCCTACAAAGCATCCCATTTATTTTCATTACATTTTACAGAATATTTTATAAAGAAAAAAGTTTTGATATATATCTGTTAGCGAAATAACTGGAGGGACAGCAGGTCGTATCCAGCTAAGTATAATGCTAAAACACCTCATTTCTTTTGCCTCACTGCATCAGACCCAGGGAGGGAACCAGTGAAACCGTCAGGCACGATTATCATGGACTCTCCATGCTCGCAAACCTCTTCATGCAAAGCAAACCTTGTGTTTGTGGGCTCAGGGACTAGCACCTCACCTGCCATGAGATTATCCCTCCCCTTTGCTGCCGGCAACTGGAGAGCAGCTCATCCTTGTAAGCCTCTGGTGGGCTCTAGCGCTGCCATTCTCACGTCCTCGTGTGACCCAGGACCCACACTTCACTACTCCCTCCGGTCTTCAGGTGTTGCTACAAGAGCACCTGACTGCCAAACAGCTGTCTCCAGATGTTTTTGTGGGGATCAACAAGTTCCACAGGATGACAGCAGAACTTGAGACAGAAAACCCTTAAACTCTGCCCTAAAAAACGGACAAAGGAGGTACAAGAATGAAGTAAATGAAAAATTCAAAGCCAGAGAGGGCCATGAAGACCTCCATATTGCTTCATCTAGATGCAATTCAGTTTTCTTCAAAGTACCTTTTCACCAGCCTGGGAACTCCACTACAGGCAGCAGCTATCACAGCAGCTAACTTCTAGCAGCTACCCAACCTAACCTGTGTCCCCAGTGCGGTCTGCAGCTCCCCCCCGCCGGTCGTGCCAACCATTTGACGTCACCAGCAGCCTGGAAAGACACTGAAAAAGTTGGTATCATCTTGGTTCCTGCTTTTATGCCCAGAAATCAGAAGGGCAAATGATACTATCACCACTCTCTGCTCACGGAAAAGTCGAACTGATTTGTGCTCTTAGCCCTTAATGACAGTGGGAAATATTCTGACTCCTTGCCCTAGAAAGATTCTTGAATTACCTTGAGAGTCTTGAATTATCGCTGTAAGCTACAAAAAGCAGGCTCATAAGCCTGACAGTTTACAGCTGACACCAACAAACCCTTTCCTTGCACCCTGTCGCAGACACCCTCCGGCCTGTGACAACAGCAGTGCTTGCAGCGTGGACCGGAGCACACACACTTATTACCAAAGGGTCTGAAAGCGTATGAGAAAGCTCTGTGCTCAACAGGAGAAGGATGAGACCACACTGAAATCAGGAAGGGAAAAGGATCACTGCTGAGCACCTTCTTTAGAGGATGCCTTTATATAGGGAAAGATTCCATGTGGAGATGCTTAAGGCAGCTAAGGAAAATCACGGCATTGCTTAGGAGCGATAAGTACATGCTGCTTCTGGCACTTGAACTAGAACCACACCAGCTTCACGGGCCTTCTAGGCCAGGACAGACTGCTGTGCCTGGCCTGCAAAAGGGAGTGTAGGTGGGAGTAGCAGATGCCCATGGGAGAAAGGATGGATGCTGTGATAAAAGGGTAGAGACCATCACCTGATGTGGGATTGTGAGCGACTTCCTCTCATTTTTCTCCTGCAGAGTTCAACGCACAGCAGATGCCATTAGTACAATAATGTTATGCATTTCATTTTTGAGTACATTCACTTTAACATATTTGAGGTTCTTCTGTTTTCTTAAAAAAAAACCCAACACTTTATGATCAACTACTAGAGCAAAATAATGAAGTGCCCAAACTTGCACTGCTGAATACTTTGGTGAGAGATTTTTTGTTGTTGCTGTCAGAGCTCAAGAAAGAAGAGTACAATCAATTTAATCACAGGCTAATAACGGGACTGAAGAAGGAAATACAAATGATGGAGAAAACCACTGTTAGAAGGAAAACAACAATCATAAGTTAATGAATTAGGGGAGCGTTTTGGACTCCTAGTTATTTACTACACATTTGTTAACACTTTTCCAAGGATACAATTTTGCAGTTACAAAATATCTGTTAATTGAAGCAGTCCTCTGGTTTCAGAGGATTCCTCCCTCCCCCTCACCCCAAGGATGCCTATTTTGTGAGATCTTCTGAAACACGGGAATATCTAGGTGATATTCCACAATTCACCAGAAAACTCACAAGTCTTTATTTTAATCTGCCTTGCTTCCGTGCAACTAAAAATCTATGTTTTTAAGTGAAAGGCTGACAATACTGGGTATTTTTATAATACGTACCCCTCTAGTCACTACAGCACAAAATGGCACATTATCTTCTAACAGGGCAAACACATCAAAAGAAGCCGATGGGAAGTATTTTTACAATGGTTACGTAAGGGAGCAAGTTGATGCAGAAAAAAATTGACAATGCCCTAAAAGAGTCTGCTCCCATTAGAAGCTGAAGGTCGGTAGCAATAGGTGACTGAGAACAGCTTAAGTGTAGTTTTAAGTACACGCCGAATGTTCTTCATTGAGACAAGCTCTAACTTTTTGACTGCTGGGTTGATTAAAATAGCTGGATTTTTAAGCACTATATTATTTGTCCTTGCAATTAGGTGGAAAAGACTTTCAAACTGACAGAGCTTTTCAATTGCCCATGAAGCTCATCAGTGACAGGCACAGAGACAGAGGAGGGGAATTGTGAATGAACAATCCCAAGGTTTGATAGGCAGGACAAACACATTTATACGTAGCATCCACGACGAGGAGATGTCACATATTTAGGCAACACCCTGAGTAAAAGCAGTGTTGTCCTGAAACCAAGCGTTTTACCTGGTGGTTCTGGGTTTAGCACCTACGCTGCTGAGCTTATGGATCTCACATTGTATGGCACCTGGCACCGAAAGCTGGCGCGTACACCTGCAAGCTAAATGCTGACAGGTGCCGCTTTGCTGTAACACTTCCCTGTATAATACACTTTCTTATATCTTCATACACCTAGCAAATTTTAAAGTTCAGCTCTGCCTTAAATCAGGAGACTATTAAACAGGTTTGGTCCTCCTCTCAGTTCATATGCAATACTATCGTGATGCAGTAGCAAAAAGTGGAATTATAGATGAGCCTTATTTTTGCAGAGAACGCGAGAAAATCATTGAGAATTGAAATTTCTCATCTTTGAAGTTCAAGTTATAAAATAACTTTTGTTGTCTCAGACACAGCATAGCAAGTTTATAAATACATCAGGGAAAGCGTAAAAGGCAGGGTCAGTACGATTCAGTGACTGGATTACAGGGCCACTGAAAAGGCCAGTTGTATGGGTCACTGCACAAGGTGCTCAGTAATTAGACAGCAAGTGACTGAGGCCAAAAGGAAAGAAGGAAAAAATGCAGCTACCTCGCCCACCTGCAGCTTTATCAGAGAGACCGTTTAGCACCGAGCTTCCGAGCCAGGCCCTGCTGTGCTGCCCTGGGACGGGTGCGCAGGATTTGCAGAGGTACGAGAGCAAGGTTCCCCTAGAGACAGCAGAGGTCAGCAACCCACCAGCAGCCAAACGCACAACGTGAACCTTGTGGGACAGAGCAAGTACTGGGAAATACGGAGGGAGGCACGAAGCGAGACGAAGGCAGAGAAAATACAATAAAGAACAAATGAGGCTGCGCTCTGTGCTACAGACCAGATCTGTCGTGCGTCACACATCCCACCCCATTGTCCCCCGCAGCATCCGCCTGCCCCTTCTCTGGCAGGGGTGCCCTCCAACATCCCATAGAGAGTGTCCAGACTGTGATCTCTCTTTCTCCTTTCCCTGCTCCCTGTAATCACCAGTCCTGCACTGACTCTTCACTTCCCACCACTATCAGCCAACCTTCCTTCAACAACAAGGCTTCTTTAAACCCGCTGTGTCCCTTTCCTCTCAGTTCTATAGGATCCTATGTGAGTTTGGGGTCCTCCCTCCTCCATCATCTAATGATATGCCCAGCTATCCCTCAAGGGGTTCCTGTATGTATGCCCATCTTCCTTGCGCCACCCCTTCCCTCCCAAACCTTGCCTATGAGAATCATCTCTTCTCTGGTTTCGCAAGGGCTCTGCGCACCCCCTTCCGTGCTTTAGTCACCCACACGCACTCTGCACCCGGCAAGGTCGGTCCCCTTCACACTGTGCTGCCCGTGATGGGCTCCGTCCCCCAGGCCAGACCAGCACCAGTCAAATCCCCCAAAGGCAGACCTGCACATGGACGCTTGCTCGTTTGTTCCACATCTTCTGTCTTCCACCTATGGCACGAACTAAAGCAGAACTATTGTTACGCTGACGGACATTACGTGTTGCCATAAAAAAAAGGTTTTCATCTACAGACAAACGCAAATGTGTTCAAACTCTGCCATAAGGTAGGTTACCAGTTTTCCCTGGGCTGATGTTGTGATATTTCCCCGAAGCAAAACATCTCTGGCCAGAGGTGCCAAGAACATCCTTTGATGTTATAGAACTGATCAGTGCAGCCTTCAAAGGTAGTAAAGACAGACAAATTAGGTCCTGACAGAAGGTGTCAGACTAGGTGAGCAAGGTCACAGATGAAATTACGAGAGAAAAAAAATCAGAGAAGAGCGAGCAGATGCAGAGAAGGGCAGTGAGCACAGAGGAAAACCTGTGCCGTTACCTCCATGCTCTTAACACTGAGGCAAACGCATTTTAACCCTCGGCTTTTCTAAGTGATGCTTCTCCTAGGGTGGGCAATAAAAGCTAGAAGGCACAAACCTTACTAAAATCAAAGCTTAACAGAGAAGTTGGAGGGGCAAATATTAGAAACACACAAGTAACCTACTAAAATTCTTGAGTAAAATTCAAATTCTACTAAAATCCAAGCAAAGTCTATCACTCCAATAAAGAGAAGGGCCCTGAACAAATCGTGCCACAAATATTTGGTAAACACTACTTGAAATACTTCACTGAACGCCAAAATGGAAACATACTACGAGAACAACATAGCAAACGCTGGGCAGAAATTTCAAAGTTTGGTCCCGCACTGTGTAGGAAACTCTTTAGAGCCCCCTGAATTTTTCCTAATAGCAAAAGAATAAAAATGCCAGTAACGATGCTAAATACTAGCACCCTCTAGTGTGCACCTCTGCCGCAAATGTCCTCCTCGAGTTCATTCCTCGCTCAGGTCACACAAAACTACAGGTCTCCTACTCATTCTCTGCAGTGTCTTCCCACCTATGACTCATGCAAAAGTAATCCCCATTTATATGGTATAGAATCGATGCAAGTTCACCTCAATTAAAAAATTCTTTTTCAGAAGGGCTAGCATTTCTTGTTTTCTTTAGTTTTCTATTGTTTTGTGGTTGACACAATAATATTTCCAGGCACCCAATTAGCAAAGAAAGTATTTGCCAAAAAGCAGTCCTAAAAATTCCCCGGAGCTAAAATTAAAATATACATAATTACTCAGCTAAAGGTTTGAGATACAATTATTTACATCTTAAATTATTCTTACAAAAAGGATATTCTATTACGGAGCAACTTAATTAAAATATAAACAATAAACTAAACTGGTAAGAGAGTTTCAATTGGCTCTTCATTATAGAACACCTAACTTTCACCTGGAATGTTTTGTATTTTATAGATGTTGTTCCAGTTATGTTTTTTAATCATGCAAATTAATTTATTCATTAACAAGGCTTGAAAGAACAGTATTTGCATTTTTATGGAGTGTTGGTGGGGTGGGGGCTTTTTTGAGACTAACACTCCACAAAAAAAATCTTTTCAAATCTCTTATTAAAGCAATCTTTTTTCCATTTATAAATACAGCTGTCACCACTTCGAGGTCAGCATTTTATAACGCTTATGCAAAACGATCAGAGATTACAGAGGATCATCTATATGTAAGTAGAAGTTGTATGCTAGAACTGAGAGGCAATGGCTGACAAAAGTTCGCTTTCTAAAGAAAAATGTATTTTGTCGTTATTTTTTAAACGAAGGAATAAGACATTCAATGCAGTCACAGAATTTCTTGTTACAGAGTTTGCTCCTGCATGAAAACGTACAGAAAAGGAGCTTGGCAAAGCACCTATGAGTGATAAAGACGAGCGTTCAGCTGGATGAGAGCTGGAAGAGTACTACAGGAGGGCTAACGGTCATCGTGTGTCGACACGGCGGTACCAAAGAAAAAAGGGCTGGGATTGAGCGAAGGAGGAAGCGCCTCTCCATAAACACGAGCCGCCCTTCCCAGCAGCGGAGCCGTGACGGCCAGACCGGGCTCCTCGCGGGCGGCAGCAGCCGGGGCAGCGGCCGGGAGCCCTGCCCTCGTTCCGCCCCGCGCCCCCAGGGTCAGCAGCTCCTGACGCCGGCTGCGGGGCCCTCGACGGAGGCAGCCGAACGTGCCGTGGCGGATGGTTCGAGACACAGCAAACGGGGTGTCGCGTGCCTGAACAGAGCATCGCAGGTCAGGGATCTGCTCGGGACTTCTGTTTTCTGGCAGTTTTGGTAGGCTTTTCTGTCTGTTTACTCTTTGTATAGACAAACGTCTAACACAAAACACGGTCAGGCTTGGAATAAAATCCTCCCTGTGCTATTATCCTTCTATTACTCCGCTGCTTTAAATGTAAGACCTTGTTAGGGGTGAAAATTTCTCATAAACAAGGTCTAGCAGCACTGACCAAGTTTTTTAACATGCTTATTGCCGTCACAGCCAAGCACGGCGCTGAGATAGGTGATACAGGGTAAACAAATCTCAGTTTCCACCACAGGTCCCCCGTTCTCTGCACGGTCTGCCTCCAAACCACCCCCTGGAACAGCTCCATGCCATTAGCCATTCATGATCAGACACTCAACTATTTCCATCGTCTGCTTCTCACCTGAAGCCGCCATTCTCCAGCACATCACAGTGAAACTTTTGTAGGAACAAGAATAGCTCACAAATGAAAGCAAAATATAGACAAATATTAATTACAACAAGGGAAGAAGCTCTTGAGAAAGAAAGAGCTGCTATACCAAACAGGAGTTCTTAAAATAAATAATGAGTCAGGAGAAACAAAATATGTTCAGTTAGCAGAATTGTTTCTATATAGACTGCTGTAAAGCTTTCCATATGGGATAAACAGATGTTAGCATGTACTAGGCAACAACAGATATCCCTTGCATGACATCTTGCACATTATTCCATTGGATTATATTTTTATCTGATAAAAATAGCGCTTGCTAATATAATATGAAGGAGGAGGGTCTATATGTACAAGGAACCAGCTTCAGATGCTTTTAGACCTATTTAGAGCATCCTGTATCATCTTAGGCATTTCACATTTTCTGTGCTCGCATGCCTTTTTAGTCTCAGGATGGTCATTTTTCCCTCCCACCTTTCTTGGCAAGCACAGAAAAGACTCCAGTTGCTTTTATATGCCACCTCACAAGCCTCTCTAACACTCAAAGTGCCCACTCAAAAGTGCTCTGTATCTTATTTAATCCCATATTTGAATCATTTCTTGCAGTATACAGTAAAACTGTAAAAGAATACCCAGTGCCAAGTGGCAGATGCCTTTGCAATAAACCGATGACAAAATCAGATGGGAAGTCGGAACTGACGGCTGCTCTTGCCCTCCCTAACCAACAGAAGAGCAAAGCGGAAGCTAAATCAAAATCTAATCAATATCCTCCATGAACATCAATTGCTGGGCTGTCCTGAACTCAGCAGAGGACAAAGAAGATATTAGATTTCTTTATTTTTGAACAAAGCAATGATTAGATTTCACTGTCGACCAGTAGCTTCATGCTCTCCTCCTGGGAATACACGAACAAATGAGCCTTAATTATTTTACGATACTATCATTCATTTCTTGGTTCCATTGTGGTTGTCTTCACATTGTCGCAATACTAAGTTAAGAAAGACCTGAAACAGGGCTTGGTTTACATCTTTTGACTGTGCTTGCCCCGGTGGGTCCCTGCTCCCTTGTTGCTCCCTGCAGCACTATCCCAGCGCGCCATGGGGAGCTCCCCCGGGAGCACCAGGCCAGCGATTTCCCAAAACATCCACAATGGCAAAGCTCCGCTTCGAAGAGAGCTAGCCAAGGACAGCCGCTGGAATAGCTTACGGTCAGACCTACATCGTGCCTGCAGTACTCGCGCCTTCACGTTCGGGGAGAGCAGAGAGAGAGCACATAAAGATGCGCTAATCCTCTCCCCCCTTATCCCCGAGTGATTGCAGCTATATTGGCTTTGCTGGTAACATCCTACAGCCGCCGCAGGTCACCGACGTACCTGAATATAACATTCTCCACTTATACGAAACGTTATTTCAGTAAATGACCTAGGGTCTGTCGATGGTCGAATACAGTAAAGCAGAAAATGCGGCATACATTATTTGGTACACCATAGCAAGCTGCAGTAAAAAGCTGTTTCGTTGTACTGATACAATAAAAAGGGTTTTGTGGCAGTAATTGGAAAGAGTATTTAAAAGTCTGTGTGACTGTCATGCATTGTGGGAGAAACAATTAGCAATGTGGTTTTATAATGCACTGGAAACTGTTTTGAGTGAACCTCAAAAGAAAATAAATCCTTTTAAGTTTCAAAATATTTGGATCCCCAGGTGAGTTCATCCCAACTTTTTTTCTTTTGCAACAGATTTATCCCTTTTTTTTAAAAAAAAGTGAATTCTGTCCTCCTTCCCATCCTCATTCTAGTGGAGCTCCAAATCCTACTAATTAACAATATAATTCTGAAAACTTTTGTTCTCTTTTCCTAATTCTGATTCTTCCCTGATTCACATTTTTTTTCAGGAACAATGTCATCCAAATATTTATTTTGTTATTTCTATTAATGCCATGAGCTTTGGTCACTACTGCCTTTCATTCTTCTCAGTGATGACTGTCTACAGGCTATCAAAAGAAATTACACCCACATTATGACTTGTGACATTAGTAATTTAGAATATCTTACCATCAATATTATATTTATTTAACAGGTAATAAACAACCTATAAATACAACTGCATGCATCGTGCTCTAGCTGTTGTTTAATACTGCCATTTGATCTTAACAAATATATTTATGGAAGTTAAAAAGAAAAATTGGAAGCACTGCTTCCAGTAATGGGTACCACATAATACAAAATACCTTCCATTATACTCTTATTTCCCAAAATTACATTTTCCTATTTTGCAAAAATCTTCCGTTCTTGGCAATCCCCAAACGAACTGGTGCCGTGCCCCTCTCTCCACACACCGTTCCCGCTCCACTACATTCACGCCTGCCACTCGTTCCAAAGACTTGCTCCAATGGCTTCCGAGGTTTGGGGAAAGCGAGAAAAGGTGTACGTATCCTTTTTAATTACAAAATATTTGGACCCTCAGATCTAAATACGCATCCCAGCCTCTTTTATTTCAAATCCACATCTTTCTCCTTGCAAAAGCATGTACGTACACGTACATTCATTCCATTATCAGGGGAATCGGGGGAAAATGTGATTGCTGTTTACAAGCAGAACAGCACCAGCATCCACAATTAGGAACTCAACACGGGCAACCTTTGCTTTGCTTGAAAGAAACTGATTGAGACACAACAGCATGAAATGATACACTAAGAAGCCGCAGCATAACAGCGTGAAAAAACCTAGCAGGATCTTACAAGCAGCAACACCCTTCCACAGCGCTTGCCGAAACCAGTGTTCGAGGCAGCTGGCTCGAAGGACACGGCTCGCCTGCGTGCCCACGAGCGTGCACGGGCCCGGACGGCGTACTTCGCGGGTGTACTACAGTGACCTTTTTCTATTTACAGAATAACTTACATAAAAGATAAATAACAACAGAAAGTCACTTAAAACTCCAACGAGTCTGTTTCTGAGCAGCGTAACTGACATGTTGATGTTACTCCCAGAGCCTGAATTCCTGGAAACCGGGAGGTTGTCACAAACGAACAATTTATATTTTTAAGCCAACATAATTTGATTCATCCTAGATGAAGATTTTGATTAATCTTATTCAGTGCTCTATTTAGAGGAAGCGCATTCTGTTTCTATAGCCTCATCACTGGATTGATTTGTTCATTTATTCTAAAAGGCAAATAACAATATTTTTTAAGTTATATATTTGTTCTGGCTTTAACTTTGGAAGTGAAAGACCAGGTCTAGCAACACTGCTATGCCCCTGCTCCCTCCTCCCTCCCTCTCAGAAGATATGTCGGAAAGTAACAACTCTGAGGTTTGTACTTCCACATCAAATCTGGCTAAAATAGGTCAATAAGTTCAAATTTCTAGACTGACAAGTCACACACGCTACCACCACATAGTCTCACTTCCTTTTGGTTGTTTAGTATTTCAAAAAGCATGGGTGGTATTTAACATTTTAAACAAAAAAACCCAAGGGTGTAATTACCTTAGATGAAAATGGTTTATTTTGGGCAAAACAATTATTTTTTGGAAAGAAAAAAATCAGTCCAAATAAAACCAGGAAAAATGTTTTGATCCAATCTGAACTGATTCTGTATCTGACTGTTTCAGGCTCCAGATCAAGAATTCCCCCCTCATATGGTCAACTGCATGCTCAACCTGAAATAACACTGCAAACAATGGGGTTTTTTATGTGAGGTCTGGCATTTTAAAAAAATCTACTAATGAGTAATATTTCAGCAAGAATAAGAAAATAGAAGCAATATGCTTTGGCCAAGTTATCCTCTTCAACAGTTATAAGCAGAGTCTTTGTAATAGTATAAGGGTCTGAGTTTCCTTCATCATCTGTATTTATTTCACCAAGCTCCAGAGTTTTTCTTGCCTGTCACTTTGGATATCCAGTTTTACCGTCTACTTCGAGACGGGTGTTTGGGGTAAGGAAGAGCATCAGGGAAAGTCAGGAAGAGAAGCAACGAAAAACAGCGCAAGGAAGCAGTTGTCCTCCTCAACAGGTAACAGCTTTCTGACAAATAAGGTGTCATCCCATACTCATACAGTTCATGTTGAGTTTCATTTACCTGACAAATTACTCCCCCAAACTTCTAGCTTCATTATTTCCTTAGATAATTATGCCCGCACTTTTTTCTTCTGGAGTGATTTGTGGTGGTAGTGAACATCTGGCATCATGTTATACACAAGTTTCTTTCCAATTAATATGAAGAAACAAATGTCATTTTAGGAATGTTTTGTTTTGCAAACAGGTTACGTCCTCGGTAAGCTTCAAATGCAAATGTAACCACACACACACTCTTTTTCACGCACTCAAATACAGTCCAGGGTGTGCAAAATCAGTTGCGTAACAGAACACATGTAACCTTTTCACCCCACTATCATTATAATCAACATGGCATGAGCTGTTCAGAAAGAGCGATAGGAAAACCTTTATCAGAGAGACTCGCTTTCTACAAAAGCCAACAGTGACTACGCTGTGTACTGACCCCTACCTGAGGGCTTCCCAAACCCACCTAACCGTGTGCTGCTCCAGAGGTGTTTATTGCCTTTTCAATGCACGCCCTTTTTGTCTTTTTCTCGCTGAAAATCAAGTCCTCTGGTAGAGCTCTTATCCCACTCCTGGTTCCCAAACTGAGGATGGAAAATCTTAAAATGTATATGAAGACATTTACTGTACGTAAAGATAATTCTGTTACAGAACTAGCTGTGTGTACGCTGGAGGGTATCCAAGTCAAGCACATCCTCCCTGCAGGTACTCTGTGCACCTGGGTAAAGCTGTCTAAACTAACTGACCCAAAAGAGGAAAGGTAACAAGGGTGTCTCTAAATCCTTCAGATTTTCAAATCCTTTGTTCAGATTCATATCTCCTGTCCACCTTACATTTGTGCCCTGCGCTGGGCTCAGACTAGGTGGATTAAGCAGGCAGATTAGCCGAATTTCTCTAGACAGTTCACAGTTGCAATGAGCCTCCTCTTCTTTGTCTCTTGGGATGGTGTTTTACAGGTAGCCTCATCTTCCTCTGAATTTTTCTTGAGTTTATTATGCATCCCCTTTTCATATCCTTTTTGTTTTGTGAGGGGGGTGTGTGTTTGTTTCAGTCCGTTGTTCAGACTGTATTTAAAGTTGCTTCCTGTCACCAGTCACATATTTTTACTGCTATTTCCCAAGGTAAAAAGTGTCATCTGTGTAGACCACATGCAATCTGCTACTCTATCAAAAACTTGTACATCCCTGTGTCTCACAAGGGAAGATGAAAACAATTCCAGACAATCAAGGAAAACAGCGTTTCCTTGGGGACCTTAACTATTCCTTAAGGGGTATGCTGTTTGTTTTGCAACCCCCTCCTAGACCTCGCTGAACATCCATCCCCGTGTCCTGAGCTTGTTTGGTGACGGGACTGCATGGACTCCTGAGCTCACATTTCTCAAGTGTCAGGTTAAAAATGTTGAGGACACAGGAGCAGAGAGCTTTGCCTTGGACATGAAACCCCTCCTTACGAGGGCATGTAGTCCGTACCGCCCTTTCGGGTGTCTCAGCTATGCCGATGCCATGCAACATTCAGGCTCCCTCCCTTGCTCTAGTGTGTCTGCACTGTGCTTCAGTCTTTGCTGGTGACCGCACGGGCCGGCCCAGGCGTAACTGGCTGCTGCAGCACCACCGGACACCGTGACAGCCCCTGTCTCTGGGACAGGAGTATTTACCAAGATCGGTTTAACAACTCATTCGCGTGACAGAGGAATTAATATTCTCTGGAGCTTTTGTATTTCAGGGGACCTTCATACAACTGAACAGTAGCTAAAGAGAGAAGTCTGATAAAAACAAACACAGATTAATGCTAGAAGGAATAGTGCTAGGGCTGAAGGGTTCCTCCCTGGAACTGAGCCAACACATCTATGTCTGAAGTCTTAACATCTGTAGGAAACGCCACATGGAAAATCTCATCTAATATACCAGACATGCCAGCGCAGCAGGTCTCCTTTCACTCCCATCGGCATCCGCTGAATGCAGCTACCTAACAGTACCCGAGTTCTCGCTGGTGAAGCTCCATCCAAATAAATACCAAAATTCGCAGTCTGTAGGGCTCGCTGCAGACTAATTCCTTATTACAGTACGCTCGGAGCAATGGAGCCAGTCAGTTTCCACATCCCTGCTTGTGACTGATGCAGCTGTGGCATCAAAACAATGTTACTACGGCACCACAACCTCAACTCAACCTGGGAGGAAGAAAAGAATCTATAAAGATGGAGTGTGCGTTTAAAAAAATATATCATTTCAAGCCCGAGGATAATAAATTGTCCATTAAAAAACATCTTTAGCTAAACTCTCCTGTAACCCAGCCTTTGCAGTGACGAGCACTACACGTAAAAGCTTGCAAATAACAGCAAACTCAACTGAACCAGGTCAAAGAAACTGCAAAGAGGCTTTAAGCGAACTCGACAGCTGTTCATCCAATGTCTTGCTCCTGACAGACTCAGTCAGGTACTGCCTGAGCTCCTAAAGATGTCCAGATCTGAAGTTATGAAGTTTATTTTCTATTTTCAACAGCCCAAAGTACAGCTCGTGAATGCTGGGAGATAGGGCTGTCAACCTTTAAATATAAAAGGGAATTAATACCAGTCCACTGGCTGGTTTCTGCTTTTCTGCTACAAATCCATGATATAAATTAAATGCCATGAAACTGCTTATTATCTTTTTTTTTCCATTCAGCTTCTCTGGATGTGTTATTTGCAGCTAATTTTATTTCCCCAACTATTGTCTGAAAGGATGGGAAGAAATTACATGTACATCCACTAAAACTATGTATCCTTTAGAATTAAAAGGATAGCTGCTCACATTGAGCTTTGGAAGTCTGCATTTTGGTCTTTATCGTGAGAAAATAATTTTTAGAACGGCTTACTGAAATGGAATGAGTACTGGGGGGGAGAGGAGGGAGGGCTTTTGCTGCCTGTGGCTACCTCATTACAAGGCTGCGATTGCAACTATTTGGAATGCTGTGTTTGTACAATATATGGCACCGGTATCAGGATTGTTCGACATGCTTCGACACAGATTTATTACTCGGAAAACTTTAATACTGGTAAACGTTTAATTTATAGCTTCATTTAAAACTATTAATCTAATAGCAAGGCAGATGGATGGAAACTAGTTTCCCTTTCCTCATGTAGGGCTTTATACCATGTCCCAAACACTGCTGTCTTCAGCCAGGAATAATCATCTACTGAGGTCAATGCAAAATGCAAATTTACTTCCATGATACAAAATCAATTCTTAAAATCTGTGAAGTCCTCAAACCTTTCAAGGCAGTTTATTAATATCAATTGATAAAACCTCATAAAGCTGTTGCCGGGTAGCTGAGTGTAAAGAGGAGACTAAACCAAAGTGAAGGATCCAAGGGTTCACAAAAGGAAGAAAGAAATGCAAATATGTTCAGCTTTCTTATGTTGTTGTTCTTATAAGACAAATGACCATATGCAGAAGGACAACGTAAAATTCAATAGAAACATAATGAGCTTAAATGGGATTTTGTCCATGTTTTCACTATTGACTTTTTCTGCGACCATGAAGAAGCATCAAGGGTCACAGTAGACACAGCTACCACTGAACATCAAAGGCAGTCTCTCAAAAGCTCAGTGTGCATCAGACAGACAATTGATGTTAAAAGCAAGGACCCACACATATTTTGCTGGAGTAAAGGGCATTCAGCTGAATCCCCGTGGCAATTTTACATTGCAAAAACTGAACTATATTTACTATTTTCCCCATTTATTCGTTTCAGCCTTTGAGCAAACTCCATGAAACCTTAAGCCTTGCAATAAAGCCAAAAACTAGCATAAACAAGTGAGCAAGTTTCCATAATGAAAACACCCACACATACATTGCACAGTGAGACAGTGCCCTGTCACAGTGAAATACCATAAAAGTTCCTATGCCTGTGCAGAGCCTGCAGGAAAATACAGTATTTAACTACTGGAGTTTTCCCCAGCACATAAACTTCAGTTTTATGTGATCTGAAATGACTGAGGTATTTAACGTTTTCTAGATTTCCATATCTTTCACTTCTGTCTGTATGTTTTGTTTACTTTCCAGCAGGAAAATGTAGAATTCCATTGACAAGAGTCTCCTGGGAACAGGATAGTTTTTCAGAGGATAGTTATAACAGAGATGATTATTCAGTTATCAGCATCAACAACAGGACTTAAAAGAACACACGGTGGTGCCTGCAGAATAGTAGCTCACTAGCAGCTTTCATGACCTGTCAGGAAAAGAAACAAACCCACCGAAAGCCATGGTAACCACTTCTAGGAAAGAGTCAACAAATCCTTGTTGTCAAATTCTTGAAGTCTGCCAAGAGCTCTAATGCAATTAGCAAGGGTTTCTTTGACAAGGCGAGGCAGTCTAGCAGTTACTGCGCCGGACTGAGACGAAACAGCTGAGAGCTGATTCTTTGACTCTGCCACTGATCAAGCTAACGTCCTTGGGCAACTCGCTGCACTTCCCTCTAATTTTCCCGGAATAGAGGGAATAAAGCTAATAATGGCAGTTTGAGAAACAGGCCGTGTGTCTGCCCATGAGTTCCTGTGGCTTTTGAACAGCATTTATCCTCACATCCTTCCAGACAGACTAAAACTTCCATTCTGGAGCAAAAAACGTATCCCCAAGGAGAACAGCTTTGCTTGGAAAACTAGAACATGGTCATTGTGAGGCTGCTGACATCAAACAGGTCTTCCACAAGAAGAGCTAATTCAGGAGGATGCATTGATCATCATATCACCATACATAGATATATTTTTATATACCTACATGATATTCTGTGATTATTTTTTTTTAATTTACACACCCCCCACCTCAAACTTGGCTGAGCATTTTGCAGGCCCAGCTGAAACCAGTGCTAAAACCAGTGCTGACACAACCAGACGACTGCCTGCACCCCAGACAGCCCATTTATAGCTAGCTGAACTGAACCCGTACCGCGCTGCATCAGTCTTACAAACCCAGGGTTGAAATGCCATGACAAGACTACACAACGTAACAACTGCATTTTGAGTACTGCATTCTCTCCTATAGCTGAGCAAAGAGGTTTACAATTTTTCACGAGACCTGGGATGCAAAAAAAGCCCAAGTGGTCCTTTTTACACTGTTCACTGCAGAGCCTGCCACTGAAATGTAGAAACAGCAATAAGGAGGTTTACGACCTGAAAAATAATCTGCCTTTTTGTTTCATTGCCGCTGTAGATAAACTCCCAAACAATGCCCCTTATTGATGGAGAATCCCATTATTGTGTCCTTACAAAAAACTAATCCATCCCAGTACTTCAGTGAATGATCAATCCCTTTACAGCCGCATTTATTCTACGCAAAACTAAAATGATAAATAGCCTTGTTCATTTGGAAAGAAGGAGGGCTCTAGACAGTCTCTGCACTGGCAACCATCAACTTGATATATTTTCAGAAGAATTTTACACAGAAGTAACACAAGTGGAATAGAAGAAAGCACTTAACTCCATTTAATTACTACAGCATATCATCTTACCTCCGTACCGCATCTTTACTACAGCACAGCACTTAGAAATAGCACAACAGGGTAAATCTTTTGTCCATTATTTAGGCAGAGGAGGACGGAAGTTTTTCTTTTCCATACAGCCAGTCCTACTTAAGGTATCCAAAAGCACTTTACAGACCGATGAGTTAAATATTGGCAGACAAGCAGTTATAGCTGAAACACGGCTGGGAGCAGTGAGGTACCAATCCTGAAGTGTGTTTATCTGCAACATGTGAGAAGGTTGTCAACCACTGTTGGCTTCATTGTTCTTATTTCAAGGGTTTGCTGGAGAGAGCGTGAATTTATAAGGAAACAGATTTGAAAAAAATCCACATTTCTTAATTCTAGGCGTTGGGTATAAGAAGGAATGGCAATTAGAACAAATTATCTAAATGCCTTACTAGTGTAGGGAGATGCACTTGAATATAATGAAATTATTGCCTTCATTTCAGAAGATAAATCTGTTCTTTATCACTTCATATTAATTTGGCCAAATATTATTCCCGCTTTAAAACTGAATTCAACACATTTGTATTTTTCTTCTAAAAATCTTCAAATGAACATCTGTTTTCCTCAAAGCCTGTTAATAGCAATGGAAGGAGTCTCCAGCTACGCTCCCTTTGTTCTCCTCTTTTCTTCATAAGGGTATTGCTAGCCTAATTAGCTGACATGCATCATCCTGTTTTACAAAAATTACATGCCTCAAAAGCGTCAACAACTAAAAAATCGATAACAACAAAGAATTAAACTACACAGAAAGATCACCATGAAAAGGCTAGTAATGACAACTCAAGGATTAAAGCAGGAATATCCTACAGTTTACTCATGGCAGAAGGCTGAGCTCTACAATAAGGATTATTTACTTGTGTAACGCGACAAAGGAGGTGCATGCTGTGAGCCTCTCCTGCCTAAGGACTGTCTTTTAAACCAATGTACAAAGCTGAGTGAAATCTAAGACTAATTCTGGGCAATCTGCTTTCTTCCTATAAATCAATAAAACAGTTGTTTTGAGATTGGTCGTTCAATCGATGATCAAGTGGGGGCACTATTTTTCTCAGAGTTTTGTTAATTATCTTAGATGGGGACGATAATTTGCAGCTCCATTCATCAAAAAAGTTGGCATTTCAAAATCTTCCTACAGAGACTAAAATCCCAAAAGCCAAACCCTTCCTTTACCTGTCAGTCTCTGTACCCAAACAACTTTGTCCCTGCAGGATGACACCTCCTTTAATATTTCCATTTCATTTGTGTCCAAAAAACCTGATTGAGGATCATCTACGAGGTGTGATGCCACCATGATCAGACAGCTAAGATCGTATACCTATATTTTTTTAACATACCCTTTCTTGCCCATAGGGACTTTACGTCTTGGGTCATGAACTAGAATTTGTTGCTGCAGGAGCCTGTGGAGGTAAACATTTCCAATAGGTTCAAATCAATAGGTAAGAGGTTAAAAAAAAAAAAAAAAAAAAGATACTAGAGGATACATCCCCTGCCTATTCTCTTTAATACTCCTAATCCACCGGATGTGGATGCTGGGGAGATGATGGGCAGCAAAGGGTGGCCAGGCTTGCCTGCTGTCCATAACTAGCATCTCCTGCCGCCACCATCAGAGGTAGAATGCTGGGAATGCTGGTCTGACCCAGCAGGGAAATTAAGTTATTTTTATTGTTATTTTTCTGAAAACCCATTTTTGAGCTTGGTCATTTATTTTACCCCAATTTTATCACTATCTACAGTTTTTCTTCTCAGTTGTAGTAAAACTTTCCTTTCTGGTCTACAAAATACCTTCTTTCCTGACTACAAATACTTCAGATTCATTTTGCTGTTCTATCTTACCTTGATGAGCCATTTTGCCCCTTCCATGTAAAGGTCATGTTTGCTGCTAAAGCAGCACTCTTCTACCTGAGCACAGAGCGCTGTGACAAACTGCGTGCAGAACTGCAGATAAAAGAAAACTAAAGGAAGAATAATTTAGGGTTGGGGCTACTTCATTGCATGTGACGTAAACACGTATCATGGCATCTCAATTAATTTCTACTCTTATCCCTAGGCAAAAATCTGAAAAAAAGATCCACATAAGCTCTATAGCTCATATTTTACTTGTACTTTTCTGCATGTTCTAGAATATCAGTGATTAATTGCAGCAGTCACATTGCAAGGAGCAAGCATTAAAGCCAGGCATGATTCCATGGGTTTAAAAACCAGATGAAATATCTACATATCACATGAAGTATTAGGCAGTCAAGGCCAGAACTGCAGCTGAAGTATGGAAGTCAACAGATAACGCAAGGAGTAGCCTAGCGCTTAGCTACTCAAGAGAGGAATACTCTGAAAACAGACTGATTTGTATTCAGCCTTACATGACAGACCCAGACACACACACACACACAAGATCAAGGAACCAGATAACAATGACAGAAAATGAAGACATCATCATATATTCTACTTTACAATTCAGTAAGATCTGGTGAATTCCTAGGAAGAGGCCAGAGTGAATTTCTGAATTCAAGCTTGAAGATCTACTCAAGGCAAAGAGAATATCTCTACCTCCTCAGCCAGAAGATACACTTGTCTGATAAATACAGTCACTCGCAGAATGCATCCATGTCCTTGTACTATGACTTAAGAGCTCACTCTGTTAAATTACAGTCAATTTAAATAGAAGGAACAAAGATTGCAGAATAATTACCATGAATGTATACCTAAGTAATAACACACAGGCATGTTTGCTAATCTTTACCTATTTCCATCACAAGAATCTAAAGTCTGCATGGTTAGGGCTCTTTTAAATGTATTTTTTTGTATAATTCAGTAAGTAAATCTATGGACAAATACACATTATTTAAGGACATTATATCCTATAGAATGTGTAATATGTGTATTATGTATATTTAATATGAAAATACTACATTTAAGAATATAATACATTAAAAAGTATTTTTCATATACATATACCAATCATGTGCAAAAACAGTGTTCAAATATCTGTAAGAAAATATGAAAGTTGATATCCAAATTTTACTTAAGATGAATAATCCTGAAATTATTCTGATTTATTATCCAATTTTGCCAGAAAGTGTATTTACAAAAATAAGATGAAACTGGACAGAAATCATTAACCGGAAAGCCACACTTCTCATTCTGAAATCACTGAACTGGAAGTACGAATGATAGATTAGAAGTGTAACTGATGGAGACTTTTGAAACTTATCATTACAAAGTGGCAAAAAAATTGGGGGAAAACGGTGTATGACAGAAGTTCATTCACACATTAAGAATTAATATTTGTATCCAATTACTCCTTTACAACTGAAACTCTTAATGCAGCCTCCCCAAATATGGGTATACTTAGGCCATTTAGGGCACAAAATTTAAAACATAGCACAAGTAAATTGTATCTCTTTCATAGCATTTTTTTTCTATAAGTTAAAAAACACTTTAAAAAGAAGGTGATGATCCCTATTTGGGGATGGGAATAGAAGAATAGAAGCAAGACAAAGCAATTTCCTGAAGCTACACCTTCTGCCACAGCCTGGAACAGAAAGCGCTGATTTCCGTGTCAGTGACTGACCGGAAAACTCTCCTCATCTGAGGATGAAACGGTATAGTCTCCTTTTAAATAGAGGCGAAAAGACCAACTGTTGCTTATGCTTGCTCATAAGAATATGTTTGATCTTCAGTACGTTTTAAGGAGAAGGTCAGCATCATTAAGCTCATTCTTACAATGTGGAAACTAAGGTACGCGGCACAGTAATGGCTCGCCAAGGTCCAAGGTCAGCCAGCAAGCGAGCAACAGAGCGGGGAACCGAAACCGAGACGGCTCAGCCTAGTCGTGCGCCTATTGTCTGAGCCAGGAAGCATTTACCAAGGGCACACAGTGCTGAAACAGAACTCCAGATCAGTCATGTGTACGATCCAACATTTTCAGTTTTTTCTTATGTCTTTTCTTCTTTATTTTTCAGGTCTTTATATTTGAGGAACAGTAGCATTTCTTCCCCCAAAAAACATATAAGGCAGCACGATTTCCATGTAACCAGATAGAGAATTCACAACAACGTTTTAAACTGCAAATGAAGTGTAAGTTTTAATTATTTGAAACCCATGTACTACCACTGTATTATATATTGCAATGTAATACATTATTCGTCTTAATTGCGAGTATCTAATTTCCAATGTAATGCCAATCTTCTCATAAGCATGAAATACCATTCCCTTGATTACCAGTTTTAAAATATATATTTTATTAGGTTAACGGATGTCTGCTCATCAATAACTCATTCAAATGTGCTGAAAAACCTTGCTCTTCCATACTTCCGCTTAGGTCTAACTGGCGGATAATATGGAAAGTACGATCGATGACGGACAGAAGCGAACTGTTCCATACTACAAGTTGCCCGTGCCTTTAATCATCAATGCTGTCACAGACAACGTAACTAAGAAAATCTTTAATCATTATTAGTAAACTTGATGAGTAGAGAAAAAAACTGAATTGTAACAGGCAGAACTTGAATGATGGTAACTATCAGTCATTAATGTTTCAAACTGAAAGGCATTTACCATGTATCATATATTACACCAAATTAAATACGTGTCAGCCAGTCAACTAAAGGACGTTGATTCATTGATAGAAGCCCCAAAGACAAATAGTACATCTGAATGAATCCATCAGTCTTTACAGAGTTATTTAAAACAGAGCTGCAGTATTTAATAAAAGTTTGAATTTGTCTTTGGTCGGTTAATGCATTCTGTTCCCAGTTCAAATCCAATGACAGCTTAAAAAAGTTCATCTGAGGTCATTTCTGTGCTACACCACTTTCCATCTGATAATTTGCATCCAGTGACATTCTTTTGTAGTGTTGCCCACTTTGCTTCATCATCTCATGATTAGATAAGCTGCATACATACTTTATGCTTCCTTTATTCAATTTCTTGGTATATTTAAAAAAGAAATGGCTTTCCTAGAGCTCACCAATGGTATCAGTTTGCAGGACAACACAGATAGAAAGCCACGATACTTCTATATTAACGAAAAGAATTTGAGGAACTCAAAGTGATAGGAATTCTCAAAAGTAAGGGAAAATTAGTAGTAAGAAGAATTGTAATGATGAAATTATATTTAGCAAGATGATGAATACACTGAGCAACAAATGATCTAGAGAAAGCAGCCTTTGACTGTTATTTTGTTTGCCTCATAGCACAGTAAAACAAAGACCATTTTTGTCATGTTACATTACGTAAACTAAAATTTTATTATAGAAATCACTGAGATCAAGAATTCAGAAAGCTTTAAAAATAACTGACACTAAAATGGACATAAAATATATGTAGAATTAAGAAAATTAATTATAATAAATATTTTGGAACTGATTGCAAATCTTACGTGATGGGACCTCTCTCAAAGAGTCTCAGCAACTTTAGCATGTGGGTTTACCTATTCCAGAGCTTTCATGGTTTCCTTCAGCCCACGTGGTGCTGGGCATTAACAGAGCTTGATTTCACATTGCGCATCTCAGAGATCTGTTGTGGCCAGGCCATCGCTACCCTGCGATGACTTCAGAGCCGAAAGTCTCAATTCACCCACCCCAGGACATCTGAGGCCATCAGGATGGGATGGCTGAGATCATAATGATTCATTTCTCGGGCCTTAGCAATTGTTGTGTGCTCTCCAGGGAATGCAAGTGTTATTTCAGATATATGAGCAGCCTGCCACACTGAACATCTCTCAGACAGTAATTACTTTTGGTCAATACCAACTTATTTGCAGCAGTCTGGCAAGTGCTTGCCTAAAAACAGCACACTGCTAAAAAGTAATTCCCTTGTTTGCTCATTGCTATGGAAGGGACACTGCCCCTGCCACACCGCTGAGGGGAATTTGCTTTCCGAGGGAACCAAGACCTCCAGCAAGGAAGCCCGGGAGCAGTCACGAGAAGGAAAGTGTTAAGAGAAGGACTTTCATGGCCTCTAATTTGACCTCCTTTTTTAGGAATGAAAACTTAGCCCTGGGAAACGAATGCAATCTGACACAGCAAAAGGTGTGGAGTCTGTCTCAGATTTGAGCTGATGTAGATGTGAAGATACAGACCTAAGATTGGAGTAGAATTTCCTATGGCCTAATAAAGGCAGAAACCCCTACGTCTTGAAATGTCCAGAGTCTAGAGGCCAAAGGGAATCCAACCCTGTGTTACAGTTGAAGTAAACTTTTAGCTCTACTAATTGTGACCAAAAACCAAGCTGTCAGTATGTGACCCAAGGGTAAGAGGTGATACAGCACTCCCCTGAGCCTGCAGTCAGCCTGAAAGAGTAACATGGCACTGGGAATTCCCCTCAGCCCTTTCTGGACATACATTTTTTAAAACCTGGATGCATTGGTATCAGCACAGGCAAAAACTTTATCACAAAAATTAGTAGCATTACTTAAGCACATATGCCACTCCAGAATAAGTGCCGGGAGTCCATCCATACACACCCTCATAACTGTTCTTTCTTTTCTACACGTCACAGCAAGAAGGTCTTTGTGATGTTGCTCTATTATAGAAGGTCCTGGTGTCATCCTGTGTCTCAGTTTCCCCTCCTCTAAGATTCCCTTGAATTTTATTCCAATGGCATTTGTCTCTGTTTGACAAACTGAGTTGATTTTAAATGCCAGAGTCAGCTCTAACCAATCTGCTAACCGATATACGACCTAGGCTTGTGCTAAAATGCACTAACAATTCAGCACAAGGTAGTCAAACTCAAGTAACTGAATTGGTCTTCTGCTTGATTAATAGAGCCCTATTTCACCTACTTTCTCTTACAGAATAACCACATGGCTTTGCATTACAGAACAGACCCATTGCTAGTTGCTAGTTCCAGTAGGGATGGTGGCTGTAAACCAGTCAGTCCTCTTGCCTTAAGCCGACAGTCCAGCTCCCTGATTTCTCAGAAGCAACAGTAAAAACAGTGCAAAGCCTGTGACATTCACTGATGAACAGATAAAGCCTCTGAATTGCACTTTATTGTTGAAAGAATATGAAATAATGATAGCATTGCTACAGATCAAGCAAGTGATAGAAAGGCCTGAAAGACACTAATGTTCAAAATTGCACGTATGTGAGACAGCTGTATCTGTAAACGTCCATGCATCTAAGTAGTTTCTATCGATCTGCTGCTCCTGAGACCTGGCTGAGCTACTGCGGGCAGGCAGGACAACTAATGAGTCATGGAAGAAGCTGAAACAACAAGCCATAAGGTTAAATCAGAGATTCGTTTAGTTTAGTATAATGTAGCTATCAACTTTCTCATTAAGAAAAAACACTGTGATAAAACGCTGAAGTAAAACAGTGAAATAAAATCTATCAAATGTCTCTAGCACTCTCTTCACACGTTCTGTAGACAGCTCAATACAGATAGGACAACTTTGTGTTGGCTGTTTGGTTTTTGACATCTAATGGTAGAAAATATGATCTGATCCTAAGTATGACTTAAGACAATCATAAATTAATATCAACTTAAATTCTTATTATCAATTTTCTGTAAGAGAGGCATGCCCTTAAGTAGAGCTCCTAACATTTTTCAATTGTCTACTTATCTCAAAAGTAGCATTTGCATGGCTAAAACCATTTTTGATCCTATCAATTTTGATATCCAACGAGACAAAGGAAACATGGAAATCTCTGTTATACTCTGTTAATGTATTATTGCAAAGCAAGCACTATTGAGAACTGCAGAGTCAGGGAAATGAGGATGAACACTGGAATCACTTCAGAGAGGATATAACTGTAGACTAAACAAGGTAAAGCAGAACCCAAATTTTGGAAGAAAATAAGATAAGATAGTGTCACTACCAAAAATCATATATTTTATTGGATAGAACACTTTACTGGCTGCATTTATTGATTTCTCTCTCAAAACTCTAAAATAAAATATCTTCTTAAAAAGATAGAAAAAAATCAAAGTACACTAAGAAAGAGCAAGTAGGGAGACATGGGCTTGGGAAGTCTCCAGGTCGGATAATGCAAAGAAAATTAAATCAATAAAACAAATAATGAGGTCCCTAGACAAAGACCAAGGAAATCTAGAACCACCACAGACATGTAACAACAGACATACACCCAGGTAAATCAGGCAGTAAAGCCATTACCTGTCTCAGCCAGTACTCCCCTCTTCCACCTTACCCCTTGCAATCCCAGATTTTGGCAAATATTAAGGTGGGCTTGTGCCTTTTCACTTTAACATGCAAGGTGCCAGGCATTGAAGATACCTGGAAATGCGGCTTATTTCCTGACAGTAAGCTTTTTACCCAAAACACAAAGATAGAGGCTTTCTTGTAAATTGCATTAAAAATTGTAGGCACGGCTGTTTGTACAGCTTTCTAACACCACCGATAAGCTGTCTAATGCACACTTAAGTATTTGGATACAAAAAGCATAGTTACATGCCCAACACCTAATTTATGAGTCCAGTTTTAATTATATGTTCAAAATATATAACTATTATAGTCCATTATAGTCTATGGATATAAATTCATATTATATACTTATGCTCATAATATTTAACTACGATGAAGTCAATATACATTGCATTCATTATATCCAGTTATAGCCAATATGCAAAAATAGATGTTCAGTTCTATATACACACACGTATATAGAACTTGCTTATGAATTTGAGGAAACTCATTTGTAGCCTTAGCAATGTAGATAATCTTAAAGGGAATTTACTACTTACTGGCAGAACCAGCAGCTAACTCAAACCCCTCTCACTAAATTCCATTTAAAATTCATTATTTGTTCATAAATATTTAAATCAAATACAAACGCGATTCTTGCAAGGCAAGCCAAAGACTCCCAAAAAACAAATACAAGTCCCTGTATGCCTTCTCCAAACTCAGCGTTTCTTTTCATAGTAAGTATGCCTTCTCAACGCTTTAGGTTTAAAAAAAAAAAAAAAGGGCAGAACAATGGTGCAACCAACATTCAAACACGAGACAAGCAGAGGCGAGGAAAATTCAAGATGTTTGTTGAACCCTCTCCCTCCCTGACACACTTGTTCTTAGGCATCAATGCCTGTTACCAAATATTCCTTTAGCTGTACTAGTCTTACTGTCTTCTACACACACCAGGTATCGCTCAAGTTTCAGTCTCAGCATTTTAGGACTTTTATGGAGCTCTAAGGTCTCGAGGGTGAAATTCATCCTTGTTTAGGCCATTAGCCTCCCCTGTAATCCTGCTGGCCTACTCGGAGATGAGGTATAATGTGAATATTAGCTTTATGAATCTGCAGACAGTGTTTCTTGATCCCAAAAGGCATTTCCCCTAATTCTAACAAAATCCTGTGACCCTGCAGCCTTTCTCGATGATCCTCAGCCTGCTTTCGACTTATTCTTCAAGCACCACTGAACACCCTCAGTAGCACAGTCTGAATTCTCATCTTTACTCTGTACTACTTCTTTTGCTACCATCCCATGAGGTCTGATTTTATCTTTGATGCACAGTCAAATTTTTTCAATATTTTCTCCCAAATGGTTTGGAAATGTGTCAGGAGAATAAGAGGAAAAACAGCTCCTTCCTTGCTCTCAGAAAAAAATCTGCTCTTGTTTTGAAGAAAAATGTAATAAATACACAACCAGAAGGCTCTTTACACAGAAGTCTAAGAGTTCCCTTTGACTAGACTTTCTTTTAATTTGAGAAGCAAAAGACGAAGACAGCCCTCACCTGCACCCCAGTCTATAGAGATCTCGTTTTGCCATCGAATAACAGCAGTGCACTCAAAAGAGAGCGATGGAGAGCATTTCAAAAGCCTAATAAAGACCAGGTGGAAAAGTGGCAATTTCCACTTTCCATAGATGCACTGAGCAATCCGCTGCCAGTCTACATCTTGTTCAGCCTAACTGGGGCACTTAACACCAGGAGCCCGGTGACACGCTACGGGGGAGCCCGCTTTTCCGAGCGTGCGCGCGCTGCCAGAGACCCCGAGCAGGGACACAATGATACAGGAAAGTACTGATTTTATCACAAGGTTTGGAAATCTCTCATATGTTGTTTATTTAAAGGAGAGAAGACAGGTGGGTTTCTGTTTGGGTTTGTTTTTAAACAGGTGCCCATATTCATTTTCATCCATGAAACCACACCTTTAAAAAATTTCTCTGTAAAATTGAAAACTCACCTTTTTTGTTGGAATTAGGGATAGGAATTGCTTACACCGCATTATGAACCTGGGGAGATCAAACTTGGGTCTTGGGGACAGGTACTCTGTGGGCTCCTGGACTCAGGCAAAGGTGTTGAACAAGAGGACCTGTGGTCCGAGCACTAACACAGGAAGCTCAGGGATGAACAGAAGGCACGGGCACCTCCAGAGACTTAAAATGCCTGTGGAGAAAATGGCTGGCAATTCAGCAAACAGGCAGGAGAAGGAATTGTCCATTGTCTAGCCACCACCAGGTCACCATTTTCATTCAAGAGAATGAAATAATAATGAACTCAACTAATTATTTGTTTTTATATACACACACACACATATACCGCTACTGCAATACAAAAGATGGAAATAACAGAACATGGCTGTACTAGAACGTTGCTATGAACAGCCCAACCCATCAACCAAAATTTTCTTTCCAAAAGCCATTTCCACCAGCGTCAATGTGTCAGAGCCTTGTGCTTGTATTGGTCAACAGCACGTCCTACCCAAGGATCAGCTGTGGAAGCAAATTATTTGAAGCAATCAAGCGAAAGCAAGAGTTCATACCTTTTATAAGAGCTTCTTAATTGAAGGCAAAGAATTTTACAGCACACAGTGGAAAAATTGTACTCAGCGGTAATCCGGCTGACCCACATTGACATTTAAAAGATTTTTCTATCCAAAATGGATCTGAAGTCTGTGATCATTCAATATGAAACAATAACAATCAAAAGAAGGATTGTCCGTATAACAATATATGACAGGATTTGATTGTATATTGCATAGTTACAATATGGGAGTGCGGGGGAATCCAACATTGCTCATTGTCTCAAATCAATAGATTAAGTTACGTTGTGTCAAAAGTGTAAAATATCCTTATTTAAATTTCTTAATTCCAGCAGAAGTATTCACTTGGGTTTATGCCATTATGACATGACTCAAAAATCAGAGAAATAACAACTGAAGCTTTTCCAGATTTTCACAGAAAATCTGCAACTGGTTTTGCCTGTGAGACAATTACTGTGAAACAGTGATAGTTCATGTTACTCTGTTGTATATTCACAATAAAAGGCATTTGAGACTGATTACTGAAAACAAAGTGGAAACATTTAATCTTTCTCAGGAGCTAGTCATTGCTTGTGGTCAAGAAAAAGCAAGAGATGATTCTTTAAATAATCTACAAACTCAATGTATTTCAAAATAAAAACAATTCTGGCCTGGAACATCACCCGCTCTAGGACCTGACCACCAGGGAGGAAAAGAAATCCTGTATTTCTCCTCCGGCATTATATAATCTCAAAAGGCTAAGCGCAGAGTTGCGGAGGTGGCCGAGCTCTCACGCAAACTCAGCTGAACCCAGGATTCTCACCAAAAATATTTCTAGCACTGGAACAGTGACGTTTTACACAGGCAGTGTATGCAGGGAGCACAAAGAGGAAAGCAAGGTCAAGCTCAAATGAGAAGACTGGCACCAAATCTCTGGCTACCTTTGCTGCCAGAATTCTGGATGAATAGACTCTACTCTAACCTTTTCCAGAAGCCATCCTGCCAATAAATAGCAGCAGGAAATGCACAAACCCAGCTATTTTGATATAGTTCTCTTGCACATAAGAGGACTTCATGTACTCTTGTCAAAAGCAACAAAGAGCTGGAGAGAGTTTCCATGGGGTTTTCTTCAATAACGTTTTGACATTCTTTAGAAGATTCAGCTGATGAGCGGAAATGTCACCACTTGAATGAGGGCAAGACAAATGCAGCACTCCACTATTCCATTCTCTCTCTCATCTCACATACAGATGATGTTAGTTTGCCCAGCTTTTTAAAAGACAAACTCTATTCTCTTTTCTTCATTCTTGTGCAGGACCAAGGAAAAATAGCACAAGATTGAGGGAAAACGTGCACAACAACAAATAGGTATGTTCAGGAGAAGAGCCATGCTTCAGAATCGGTAATTGTATTCCTAACATTAACACACTGTATGGAAATTGGTCATTCCTGATACCTTAAGAATTTGTTGATTAACAAAAAAAGGTTTTCAAAGTATTCTCCAACACTCATTTTATATATAGGTCAAACCCAAGACACTGGCATGATTCTCTTCTAACAAACATCTGACTTGCTCGGTCACGTAAACTATCCATCCACTTAGCTTGTCTTGTTCTCGTTACTTTGCTATCCGGTGTCTTATGAGTGTTACTGGATTTTATCCTCACTTTTTTCCTGTGATAGGAAGGAGTTATTCCTGAGATATCCATATAATTATATCTACTGCAAATAGAGTCTCCATCTCCCTAGTCTTGATCTAGATGATAACCATCTGGTTTAGAACTGCTTATGTTAAAAAGCAAATAATGAGCATTAGCGAAAGCAGTGGCATTCACGCTATGATTTCCCACACTACATTGTCTTTATCTTTATTAAAGCACAGTTAAAACATTGCTGCGTTCTTATTCTTCAAACTTCATTTAGTTGCTTTAAAAACTTCAGTATCAAAGTACTTTTCTAACTCACACTTTTTTTTTGTTTGTTTGGTCAGTTGGGGGTTTCTTTGTTATTACACGTCCCCATTGCTAGTTTTCCTGATCCTTCCACAAGCAAGTGACAGTGATAAACCATGAAATCCAGAGCCCTTGGAAAGCTGCTGCATCTTGGCTGGAACACTTTGCTGAAGTAATGACGCGATTCCAATAAACAAACAGGCAGATTCATTTGCAAATCAATATCAATGAGCTGAGTGGGAAATTGGGGGGTGCCATTCTGCTCTAGAGCAGCCCGCTAGCCTCTTGATTCATCTGTTCACCCACGGCCACTGACAGGGTTCATAGCTCCAGTGATGTGGTAAAACAGATGGGACTTAAGCGTTCACTTTTAATTACAGCCGTCAACATCAAAGCTTCAGTAGTTTGGGGAGATTTTTTTGGGGGGGCGGGGGGGGGACGACAAATTTTTGGTCAAGGTGAAAAGAATTGACTTCAGCTTTATATATTAAGCAAAGCACCTTGATACAGCAATTGTTTAACTGGGTCATTACCTCCCTGTAAAGATTTATATGTACTCTTAATTCTAATTTTAGATTAGCAATCGCAACAGTACAAACATGTCTCATTAAGTGCCTACATAGCTCATTTTAACATCAGCACCACTATTATTTACTGTTAGGATCTCTTAAACTCTTAATCTATTTATCACAAGTAGTGAGTTAAATTTATCACAAAGGGAAACATTTGAAAGGGCAGTGAAACAAAGAGAACAAGGGAAAGACAAATTCTCTGGCTAGAAAAGCTGACTTTCATTTTTCACAGCAGTAAAAACCAGATCAGCGGTAAAGATTACGTACACCATGTTGTGGGAACATCAGTGTGACTGTTCTACTCCTGACGCACGAGGCAGTCACTACCAGCAACGCAAGCTGTCCAGTATAGCCAGGTTGACACAAACACACTCAAAGCTTTTCTGCTTCGAAGACTGTAGAGTTTGTGACTCCCTTTCACATTCTTATTAACCACTAAATAGAAGCAGCCAGCCAGGCCTTTCTTCTGCAGACACCAGGAGGACGAACCTCAAACTGGCAAAACTGACTCTTCAGCCTCAGGTCATTCACAAATTTGTTGATGCTTTGACACTTCCACTCAGCCATTTAATTCAGGTTTGTTTTGCTTTCCAACTGGGATTGCAGCATTCCACAAATTTCATTTAGAAATCACAAATAACAGCTTCTGCACAAGTTACCATTAAACTATGGAGTGTTTTGGGACCAACGCCTGGCTGACTTTATCGCTCGCACGGAGACGCTCCTCACGTCCCCCGAGAGGCCTCCGTGCTTTGCGAGGCTGCCAGCGCTGGGGCGGCTTTGCCCTGATCGCTCTCGTGTTCAGGCTTTGACCTTTTTTCATTTTACTCTTTGCGCCTTCACCGTGCACAGAAAATTCTGTGCCAACGAGCCTGAGCAAGGTGGGTTTTCTACACTGTTTCTGTTCCATTTGATCAGTGTTGCAAGTCCCCTGCGTGAAATAATCAATTCCGACAGGCTTTTAAAGATCCAGTCTCCCCCTCGTTTACATTGAAAGATGTAGACACTATTTGAAAATATCAGCAGAGCACATCAGAAACGTGAATGTTCTCAGTGAGCTGAAACAGAACAACTCTGAGGAACTTGCACTCCTTGGTTCATTTCTGCTCCAGTATCTTTACTTTCGTTTTCCAGCTGCACAGAACACAAACATTTACTCTCCGTTCTTCCATATTTCCACACATGCAAATTCTTCCTTAAGTGACTGATCTGTGCACGGTATAATATGTGTGTATATATATATAGATATACATACAATATACACATATTTTATATATATGTTATATAATGTATAAGCATGTATATATTTTACTCTAACATGCTTTGTGTTAAATATAATTGTTACCCTATTAATAACTATTATTATTTTTATGTAGATATATATAATAAAAAATACTTGGGTGAAAATTAGATGATCTTTGGATAGATATTTCTTTTAAAAAACTCTATGGGTAATATATTTTTAAAGGCTTTTAATCCTCATCCACAGAATAGTATCCCTATTGAAATCCAGACATACATTTAAAAAAAAAAAAAGTATAAAGCATATTCAAACATAGTGAGAAAGATAGAAAAAGTTGAAGGTGTAAACATAAACTGATGTTATGAGTATCCAAACCAGGAACCTAAGCATGAGATTCACTTGGTTCTCCAGCAGTTTGGGCTGTCTGAACCCTTCTGAAGAATTCTATGCAAGTTCTTTTATTAAGTTCTTTAGAGAAATACCAAAAAAAAAAAAAAAAAGGCAAAGCTTTATTCTATACAAATTACTACATTACACACAAATTTTCCCAAAGGAAGACAGAGGATGTTCTGGCTGCTGACAGAGGAGCTGCCCTGATGCACAGGGTCCTACAAGCATGACGACTACCTAGAGCTCAGTTGTGTTGTTCGCAGCAATGGTTCACACTTTGGGCTCTGAATGAAGGAACCCAGGCCGTGAGAATCCCAGCCATGCATTCCCAAAGGTTTAAGAGGGCTTGGCATCAAGCCCCTAAGGTCCTCCCTATCACTGTTTTGTCTCTTTGGTATTTTTTTTAAGCACTCCTGCATGCCACACATTTTCCAAATCGGACACTTGCACTGCTTATTTGGCCTGGATGATGGAACCATCTTATTTTCATGGTGGCATTTCCAGTGTTAGGGTGCCTCTTGGTTAGGCGAGCTGTCAGGGATGAGTCCCACCTGGACCGCACGCTTTTACTAAGTATTCATAACTGTATCCAGGCTGAAGTGCCATATTTGCTAGATTGTTCTGACTCTAAATCAAGATGCATTCAGAACTGACATTAATTTTTAAAATACCTCAAATGCTAATACAGTTTAGAAAATGAACACTATGGTGTTACGGGGTTTGGGTGGTTTTGTGTTGGTTTTTTTTAACGTGCTGATACAAATGTCAAAATATTCTCTATACTCTAATAATTTTATGGGAAAACACGTTTGGGAACTTGTAATATTTTCAAGTCAAGATACTTTCTTTAAACACACAAAGTCATTGTCATACTTCAAGGCTTGGGTCTTTTCCCATTTCAATATTATCTAAAAATAATTTTAATGAGATTTTTTCCTTTGGAAAGTTGGAAGCAAAATATGAATTATATATTGAGACCAATCACTCAAGGTGCTTTCCTAAAGAGTGTCCTTGGAATCCAATTGCTATTTGCACACACATTAATAAAGTGCAAAGCTTTTAAATCTGATTGCTTCAAGTTGAATGGATGGGTCAGTGCCAAACAAATTGATCTCATTCACAGAGCATGGTCTGTAGCAAACTATACTCTGTTACAATGAAAGGGCTCAATTCAATAAATAAAATACAGATTTTTCAAGTTATCTGAGCAGCTCTTTAAATGCTCTGTAGGACTTCATGTGCAAGCTGCATTATTTACCTGAAACTAAAGCCAACATGCACTATTCGAAGAGAGTTTTAATATTTGGCAGTGCATATGGGTTAAAGGCTGCATGTCTGACAAAAGGATCGCTGGAGTGACAGGACTATCAGTTCTGTCAAATGAAACAACTAGGGGTCAATGGTGGCAAAGACATACCTGACAGTATCAAATGAAAGGATGACCTTTTGGGCAAGTTCTTGGTTTGACATTTAGAAGTTCAGTCCTCATTTCAAGTGAACTCAGTAAATTGTCTACTTTCGCTGTACCTCCATGCCCCAGCTGGAAAAAAGGGGACTAGTAATCCTTTACCTCCACGTTTTATGTGCTGTAGAGATCGTCATTAGGTATCTGCCTCAACAGAAAGAGATCAACCTTGAAAAGTGATCCTTGAAAAAAAGTTATGAAATTATTTCTTAAAAAAAACCTGAACAAGCAGTGAACAAAAACAATGGCAAAACGAGCAAATCTATGTACAGAAACCTGATTATACTTCCTTCTACGAAAATTTCAACATGAGGACTTTTCCAGTAAAAAGACATCACTGAAGACTAAACCTCTGTCAGAAATTGTCCTTACAACACAGAGTTTATGTCTTGCCCCACAGAGGACGCTCTCAGAGTTGCTTTTATTCCCTTAGCACTCACACTGCAAAGGAAATGATCCAAAGCCCTGGAAAACTGTCTCCTTTCTCAGTAAAACTAAAATGAAGGAATTCTGCACATTGCCCTTTGCTTCATTAAAAAAAAACCCAAACAACAACAAAAACGGGGAATAAAATCTCTACTGCCTACTGATATACAGGTTTCCAACAGCTGGAGGACAACACACTAAGCAAACTGCGTATCTGATAAGAACCGCAAAGACAAACTGGGTCAGCTCCTAACTTGTCGCTCTGGAGAACAAACACTACCCATCTGAAAAGACGATGTGAACCCCAGTCCACAGCAAAGTGCTGCCACTGCCAGCCTGTCTCTTCACTCCACATGCGCAATGCCTTCCAGCCCCCAGTACCTTCGAAGATATCTTCCACACAGTTGCCGTTATAAGAATTAGAAGATCATCTTATATTCCTTTGAAGTAGCTGCTGTTGTCCCAATTTTCAAGAAAGGTAAGACAGATGACCCTGGTAATTACAGGCCAGGCAGTCTCACTGCAGTGCCTGGTAAAATTATGGAGAAGGCTACTCTGGGAGTTATTGAAAAACCCTTGAGAGACACTGCAGTCATTGGTCACAGCCAGCACGGGTTCACGAGGGGAAAGTCCTGCTTAACCAACTTAATTTCCTTTTATGACAAGGTCACCCATCTAGTTGACCAAGGGAAGCCAGTAGATG
This sequence comes from Phoenicopterus ruber ruber, assembly GCA_009819775.1. NCBI lineage: Eukaryota > Metazoa > Chordata > Aves > Phoenicopteriformes > Phoenicopteridae > Phoenicopterus > Phoenicopterus ruber. Next base: position 9,641,916 of record CM020221.1, read on the forward strand.
TGGTGGTTTGGGATTTTAGCAAAGCTTTTGATACTGTCTCCCAGAGTATCCTTCTGGACAAAACGTCCAGCACACAGCTAGACAAGTCCGTAACACGTTGCATGAGCAATTGGCTGACAGGGTGGGCTCAAAGGGTTATAGTAACTGGGGTTACACCAGGCTGGCAGCCAGTCACCAGTCATCTGGGGTTTCCCAGGGCTCAATTTTAGGGCCAGTGCTTTTTAATGTTTTGACAAATGATATGAATGCAGGAAGTGAATGTACATTAAGTTTGCTGATGATACTAAACTAGGAGGAGCTGTTGAACTCGTTTGAGGGTAGAGAGGCATTACAGAGCGATCTGGACAGACTAGAGAGCTGGGCAATTATCAACTGTATGAAATTTAACAAGAGCAAGTGCAGGATTCTCCACCTGGGACAGGGACGAGAGGCTGGAGAGCAGCCCTGCAGAAAGAGATCGGAGGGTTTGGGTTGATGGCAACTTGAATATGAGTCAACAGTGTGCCCCGGTAGCAAAAAGGGCCAACCGTGTCCTGGAGTGGATCAAGCACAGCATCGCTAGCCAGTCGAGGGAGGTGATTGTCCCACTCTACACTGCACTGCTGTGGCCCCACCTCAAGTTCTGCGTGCAGTTTTGGGCACCTCAACATAAGGAGGACATCAAAATATTAGTGTGTCCAGAGGAGAGCAACCAAGATGGTGAAAAGTCCTAAGGGCAAGACTTATGAGGAGCAGCTGAGGTCATTTGGCTTGTTAAGCTTAGAGAAGAGAAGTCTACAACTTCCTCAAGGGCAGCAGCAGAGCGGGAGGTGTTGATCTCCTCTCTCTGGTGACCAGCGATATGATACGAGGAAATGGAATGAAGCTGTGTCAGTGGAAGTTCAGATTCGACATTAGGAAAAGGTTCTTCACTGAGAGGGCAGCTGGTCACTGGAACAGGCTCCCCAGGGAAGTGGTCACAGCACCATCCCTGTCAGAGTTCAAGGAGCATCTGTACAACGCTCTTAGTTACATGATTTAGTTTTAGGTAGTCCTGCAAGGAGCAGGGAGTTGCACTCTAGGATCCTTATGGGTGCCTTCCAACTTGAAATATTCTATGATTCTTACTCTGTTTCTCTTCCCTGAGGCCAGAAAGTATTTTAGACCGCTCCCTTCTCAGACCCTTTATGGCTCTACACCCATCACCCCATTCTCTCTTTCCCTTCCACCTGCAGCCCCTTTAACACATGGTTCACGTGTGTTGCCTTGAACCTTCTCTTCTGGTCGCAGTCTAGACCCTCTTCATTCTGGTTTCTGCCTTCTGCACTTGGCTGAAACCGTTCCTACTGACATAATTCATTCACGTTTCTAAGCCAGACTCTAAAATTGTTACTCTCTTCTCTTTGACTTGCCAGATGTTTTTAATCCAGCTGATCACATTTATTCTTGATAAGTCTCATCCTCCCAGCACTTCACTCCTGGGTTTCCTCCTATGTCACTCCTTCAGCACAGCCTCTCCAGGGGATGCTTTTTGATATTCTTCAAGATCCTGAGGAGAGTCCCCACACCCATCCACTCTGTAATCTCCTTTCCTTACACTAACTTCATCCAGTAAGCAAATAAGAAAAAATCCACTGCCATTCACATGCTGATGAGTCTTGATCTACTTCTCTGAGACACACTTTTCATATTCTGTTCAGTCTAAATTGTTAGCCTAGTTTCTGGATACCCTCATAAGTTTCATGTGGATAATGAGATTTCTCAACCTTCTGCCTTCAGGGAAAGGAAATTCTGTTTTCTCAGTCAAAATGGACAGCCAGAACATAAGATCTGCCTATTTGCACTACAACCCAAGTGTCATCTTCGACTCTTACTTCTCTCAAAACCTCTCATCCAGGATAAGCCCAAAATCTCAAGGATTCGTTAGACATAGCCTTTCTAATAAACAGTTCTTTTTACCCATCTATAATGTTAAAACTCCTTTCCCAGCTCTAATGACATTATGTATTGATTACTACAAAGTTCATCTTCCTGACCTTAAGCATTGCAAGTTCCTCTCGTATCTCACTGAAACTTGTGCTACAACGAGGATCTCTAACGCCTTGCTTTGATCATTGCACCCAGCTCTTCACATTACTTCAATAGCTCCCTTGTTATCTGTCACATCAAAGATATGCTAACTATCTTCACTTCCAACACCATACACTTTTTATTCCAATCTTCCAGGTTACCTCTAATTCCTCATCAAGTCTTTGGCCTTGGTGTCAACCTTCTTCACCTACCCCTATTTATTTAAAAAAAAAAAAAAAAAAAAAAAAATCCAGAAATATCTTAAACCCCCTTATATCTTTTTTTCCAAAATGCTGATTTCTAAGACCCTGGTATGGAGACACTATTTGTGTCATTGAACAACATTCATCATCAATCCCTTTCACTCCACAGATATCTCTGTCACCTCTTGCACGCTGTAAATTCCCTGGGGACACACATTCATACAGCACCTAGTAAAACAACGTCCCAGTCCATAATAAGACACTCGAGCATAACGAGTATACTAGTTACAATCGCACCAGCAGTATTAAGGGTAGCAGTAGGAAAAATAATTATTAGCATAGGACTATACTCTCTTTTCAAAACAACTTTTAAACCCTTGCTAATTTTTAAGGCATTTGCCACCCTCCAAGGTACAAAGGTAAATAAAGGAACTGACACACCATGCTTTATGCTGATGATATACCGCTCTATTCGTCTGACACAGAACACTCTTTGCCCGAGGAAAAGACAATCTTATTGCAGTTACCACACTGTCTCAAGTTATAAACTTAATTTAATCAGATCTAACTGCTTGTCCTTGATGAGTAAGGTTCCCAAATATTTCTTCTCTTACATTTCCAGAGAGGTCCCATGAGCCTCTAATTTTGGATTTTTTCAGGAGCTCGACACTTGGAACTGTGAAGAAATGGGCATAACATTCAGTGTTGTCTCCTACACACAGGGCAACACTGCGTCAACAACGCTAACCCTTGCACCTATGCTGTGCGCTGCCTGCCCAACAGAAATCACTTTAAGAGAAACAGAGCATCAGTCCTAGGACACCTTGCTTGGGATTAATCTTCTCAAACCAAGGTAAATCTTGCCCCAGCTTTTATCTCACACACAGACAGCACTATACTGTACGCTGCAAGCAATTAGTGAAGGTTTAAATCATTTTCCAAATTAGTTTGAAGCTAAAAATAAGTCTTGGGTAAATATCATTTTATTTCACCTACTAAAAGTGATTAAAAACCTCCTGTGAAAAGATGCAAAGCAGGTGCAAATTATTATTACCAATTATTACTCATCCCTTCTGAGGATAAATGGCTGCCTTCTGTAACCCCTGAACCAACTAATGAAATGAGTCAGTGATTTTCTTAATCCAGAACAGCAGGTCTAGAAGTGCATTTTAGGGGGGAGATGATTGACCAACTGTGCAAAACCCTGTACTCCAAGTCAGTCCTTGTGCTCAGAGACACTTGCAGATGCGGCCGTGGAAAAAGTCAACCTGGAGCTACGGTGTGCACATGCTGGTGTTGAAGGTTCAAAAACTGAACATATAATAATTGCAGCATGTATTTTATGATCTTCAAAGTAAAGCTGCCCTAGCACAGTAAGCTGAACAATTCACTGAATTGATATGAAAAAGTAAAACTGGAAGATGGCAAATAGCTTTTGCATGGCCATTACTTTTTTTCTGATTTTTATAAGGCACACGCATTTTTCTCATGTACCTGTACCGCTTCTGCTAGTGTCTTACAATAGGCAAACGCTGGTATAGTGATGAAATGCAAATGCAGGAGCATATTTTAAAATTAATTATCCATCATTAATTAGTAATCTCTGCTTTCTGGTAAATTATACCTAAATTGCAGAAAATTATCCTTGCTGGAAATGATAAAGTCATCGGCAGATTTGCAGTATTTGAGAGAAACATTTTGCATATATTTATGTATAATAATGACCACAGATATGTCAGAGTATTTAATTTAACTTTCCACTACATTAAAAATACATATATATATATATATATATATATAAAAATCTTTCTCTTTAAATTACACAGTAGTCCAGGAGTCAGTTGAACAATCCGAAGTAAAGTAACTTGGAAAAAACAGCCATGGAGGAGGAGATGGAGGTGGGGTTAGGTTTTGGTAGCCTCGGTTTTTTAGCGCTCGCTAGAGAGTTGCCCTGTCTCAGCTCGTGCAAAAGCCAACACTGGGTGCTACGAGAGACCGTACTAAAGAGGGTGAACTGCACGTGGCCCAACGCAACACTTCTGTGTTTCCAAGTCATTCATAGCTCCTCTTCCTTCAAACCCCCCCCATAAATACAGCCCCTCCTGACAGAATCCCCCAATCCTGAGGTTAAATCTGTGCAGAGCACTTCTGGAATGGCCTGTGTTAACGCGGAGCTACCCTGGAAGGAGAAATCCACGAACCCCGACACTGCGCTACAGTAACACCAGCTCCTGCTTCCAGGACACAAATGTCCGTCTCCGCATCCCGTCGCCTTCCACTGTAGGGACACGTTGGCTTTTTCAGGGCCCTCCCACGTGAACAGGCTTACCTTGCACCGTGCTGTTCAGCTTCCATATTTAACAGTGAGATTGAGGAAAGATAAAAATATAATAGATGAGAAAATTAAAAAAAAGAGAATGAAAAAAAGAAAATTAATGAATTACAAAAAAAAAAAGAAAATGATTGAAGTTCATGAGGCAATTTTGCCAGTCAGCTATTTGGCACGGTCTCCTTTAGACCTGACATCCTTAGTTGTGGACAGCAGCAATATTTTTAGGAATTGAGTCACGTTTTAACAACTGAACACCTGCAATGAAACAAGGACCCAAGAGTACACTGAGGATTAAGCGTTTGGAGCAAGAGGAACGCCCAGTTCCTGTACATGCAGATTTAATGACATTTAAAAATAAATGATCCCCTATGTATAAGCGCCCAGTCATCAGATTCAAAATATGAGCTGAAAAATCTAGTTACTTCAGACCAGACGTATTATTACTGACATTAAGGGACTCAGTAAGGCTGCTAGTAAAGCAGTTTCTAGACTCATGAGGACTTTGTGTAACTCTTGCCAATGTACTCAATTTCCATAATTTTTTTCTCAATTGACCCAGAAAGCCTCACAAAACTGCTATCTGTTATTGTTAGAGATGTACACAATTGGATGCAAGCTTCATGTTTCTCATCATTTCACCATTCGGGTTCAAAATCTGATGCAACATTAGTAGTGGAGTCAAAAAAGATCTCTAAAATTATCGTCACTTAAACATACCTGCAAGTAGCAAAAGGAATATCATTTACGTGAAGCTATGTCAGCAATTCATAAAGTAATTTATTCACCAAATTATGATATTTTTTTTCTTCCCCTCTTCACAGTGCCTGCAAATCTATAACAACATACGTAAGTGATTGTTCCAAACATATTCTCACAGTGATTCCATAGCTTGGATTAATCACAGTGAAACAAAATATGGGAGGGTTTGTGTTTTGGGGTTTTTTTGGCCCAATGGAAAGAAACCTGCTTCTAAGCCAATTTATCCCAGAATGGGAGGCTTTGTTTTCAGTTAGGTTTAGCAGTTTAATGAGGTTTGCTTGGGTTTTAATTATAATTATTATTCTCTTTAAGCACAAAGAGTCTTACTGTATTGTAAATGTCAACAACAGCAGACAAGATTTTAGCTCAGAAGAAGAAATAGAAAACCAGAGGAGGATTTAATAAAAAATAAGGCGGGTATAATTTAACTTGAACTATTAAAAAAAGAATGTATTATTTCTACAGTTCTGTTACCAGCATTCACAAATCACTACCAACTCTTTAAACAAAGAAATTGTCCTCTAAAAACAGAAGAGGCACAATATTTTTTCCCCAAAATTATTCACCAATATTTCAAGATGTTTATATACTGTATATAAAACAGAAATATAGACTAATATGCCATAACATTTGCAACGTAAATAAAGAGATGTATGCCAGTATGAAATGCCAAGTGCCAGAAAATTAGTACTAAAACTTTTTTCCTGTTAAATTCTGAAAAGTAAAGGTCTTTGCTTCCTAGGAAAAACCATTTCATACAATTCCTTGTGGGTGCAGGCTGTTCAAGGTGCCATAAATAATTACTGCAGCTCCAGTCCAATAGCAGCACGTCCCCGACTGCAGAAGGGAAAAAGAGAAGTCTGGAGCCTTGCTCACAGACAACCGCCAGCTGGGAGCGCGCTGGCAGCAAGGCCCTCGGCATCCTCAACGACCAGGAATGAAGGCAGGCCACAAATCAGTGAGAAATGATCCCAAAAGCCTAAACCAAAAGCAGAATGCCTATATTTTTTTAAAGAACGAGTCAGAACATTTGACATGAACCAGGGCAAAAGAGAAACAGAGAGCAGCCTTTGCTTTCCAGTGAGGACACAGAGGTGACTACACAAACAGGGTAGAGATAAGTTACAACTGTTTAACAAACTTAGTATTATTCTGGAAGTTTATAGCTTCAGCTCAGATTGGGATTGCAGTGATTCAAATAACCCTGCTGCAACGATACAGGGGTTTAGCATTAATTTTTACTGCAATTAATCTACTCTCTTTTATTAGTTTTGTAACTTGTTTATTACACCGGGCATGCAAAGAGTTCTGCTTTCAGCTGGCACGCTGCAGCGACATGCAGATATACCAGCAACCTTACTGCACTAAGCCTACTGGCTTACCGGCAAGCCAGACTCACAAGTAACGATATCATTTTCAAAGACGCACCTAACCAGAAATATTTTGCACTTCAGTGAAGCTGCCAAAAACCAAGTCATGCTGAGTTAAAGGTTTTGTAAAGCCAAGAATTCCTTCTCTTTTCAAATCAATAACCACGTACAACTCTGTTACAGCCTCCCTTTCACTGGTTTTCAAAAGTAAAGGTAGTAATACTGGAAAGCAGGATGATTGAAGTCTATAAAGCAACTGATATCACCTACGGTTTTAAAGAAAAATCTCATTAAAATGCATATCCCAAACAAACCGTATGTGTTCTGTGAAGAAGAAAAAAACAAACTCTCCACAGCTCACAGTTACTGAAGATTTGCAATAGGAAACTTGAGAAACCCTGAACTACAAGATCTCTTCCTCCTCTTCAAATATGTCGTACACAAAATGTACAAAGTCTGAATTTATTCACACAACAAATGTTTCTTGATACGTCTTCAGAAGGACACCTGGGTCACCTAGAACATCCTTCAGACTAGTTCAGGAAAGACTGCTAGACTAAGTTACCCAAGTGTTTTGTCTAGCGAACTCTTGAACACCCTGAAGAATGATGCCTCGCTGACATCTCTTGTCTAATTGACCTCTCTGTTGGAAAGCGTTCCCCGTTTAGCTTCAGGTCATTACTTCCTGTTAGACCACCCGTCATCACCTTAAATAATTCCTCCTCCTCCTCTCATGTTTCTTCTCAAGTATTTGTCAGCTGTATTCCCTTAGGCAGGCTGTATATAGCGCGTTCCTGAGATCTGTCTTCATAGGTCATACTCTCCTGTCCTTTTATCATTTTTGTCACCTCTCTCTGAACTGTTTTCCATGTATTCATGTCACTATGTAGCGTAGAGCCCTTAATGATAAAAGCAATCCACACAAAGCTACCTCTAACTTGCAACAACAACAAAAAAAAGTATCCACCGGTAAGTGGAAGAGGCAGGCGAAATCTGGCTGTCTCTACAGGCAGGTCGCAAAGAGGGAGCCTTTTGAGACTCAGATCCTCTGTCTGGGCCAAAGAGACTAACAGAATAGCTGAAAGTAATAAATCCTCCTCCCATTTCTGAATTATTTGGTTTTCTTCTTCTCTTTCTGTATATTGCCTCGCAAGGAGATCACATAGTCTTCAAAACATAAAATCATTTTTGCTGCTACATGCATACCTGTACAATCGAGACTGGGTTTGCACATAAACTGAACGATGGCACCGGGCCAAACATATCAAGGATTTTTGCAGGCAGAAAAGGGAACATTTTTCTCAAAATGATTAAGGAGGGACACACTTTCTTTAGATTAGGTTTGCTTTAATCCCAAAGTGATCTTTTAATGCAAAACCTAGGGTAGCTAACATTTTATAAATGCATTTACCTTCCGTTTTCTGAATAAAAGCTGATTCCATGTTTATACCATCGAAAAGATTTTTTTTTTCTTCTCTCCCTCTCTTTGTTCTTACACTCAAAGCAGTTTTATAGCAGAATAATAAACCTTGAAAACTTACGAAAATGTCAGTAATTTCTGCTGCAGTAAGTTTGACACATGACAGAACCAGGCATTGAGGATGCTAAGCCAGCAAAGGGAAAATGATGCCTAAACAAAAATTAAAGAAATAATCCTAAAATTGAGTTGTCCTAGGATTTAGAAATTTTTTCATGTATGAGATGTCAGAGTCCCCTAACCGTGCATCCAAAGTCAGGCGAGTTCTCTCTGACCCACCCAAGAGATGATAAGCGAGGCTAAAAACTGGACCCATATTTTAGCAGGAAAAATGTATCACTTGCAGTATCAAAACAGGCAAAATAAATCTTGTACCAGCTTGCAGTGGCTGATGTCTATGGCTTGTGCTAAGAAAAAACTGTTAAAACCATTCATATCGGGGTTCATAATCCAGACACTGTCCAAGAAAGTCTCTTATTTTCATTCTGCATTCCACAGGAGGGTTTGTGTGCAACACCTGGTTTTTATGAAGTTATGGTGTTAGCCAAAAGACTTTGATAAGACCTAGTTGAAGTTTTTCAGACATTTTTCCCCTGCTACAAAACATCAACTCAGCAAAACTGAAAATCTTAATGAGGAACCTCTTCTCATATGGAATTTCTCATTTCCTGAAATCTATGGAAACAAAGCTTTAAATCCAATTTCTTCTCTTTGTTCTTAAGTTCTTATTTGTAACTTGAGCTAAAATAGAAAAGATGAAAATAAATATACCCCAAATTTAAAAATAAAGTCTTTGAATTTTCTTCTCAGGTTACTACTTACATTTTTTTAGAGATCTAGATTTTTTTTTCCAAAATTGAAAAGCGAAATTGTTTCAAAACCTCAAACAACTTCCAAGAAGCAGAGTCGGATTGGTAACAATACTAGTCACTATAGAGCTATATAGTATCTATAGCATTAAATATTTACTAACTGTGGAAATATGTAAACCCATCGAAGGCACTTACTGCTGCACGTTGTGAATGATGTATTTCTGTAAATGATATAAGAATACATATTTTATTTAAGCTGAAAGTTGTTATTCTAGACCTTCTGAAGTTGTGCTGTAGATAATCAGTTGTTCCTCTTGACTGGGGTATTGAGGAATCACAGTTGTCGTAACTCTCCGTGAAACGTAAGCCCAGCCTCTGCTAGCGAAGGATTCTGCCCTACACCGTGCAGCCTCACATCTCAAGCACTTTGAGATTTCCTTTCTAAGATTTAAATTTTCTTTTATAAAGCTTTTCTGAATCAATCAAGATTCAATATAGGAAGATTGCCAAATAAATTACTTTTCATTTCTGCCCACAGTTAAACTCCTGCAGGGATCTGGAAATATATCAAGATCATTAGCCTTAATGCCTATAATACACACTGCTTTAAGGTGAAGTGAGTAGTAAAACAGTTTAATACATTAGCCCCTACCCTCGAGGGACCTGCAGGGTCCTGACAGCGCACGCGCGTAACTCTGAGGAACATTTCTGGGGCCTCGTGCACCGAAGGGGGACAGGCTTTCTACCAGCGTGGGTCTGAATAAAATACACGTGTTGATTTCTTTTTCATACCTGGTCTGGATACTTTCTTGGGACTCACTGGAAGAATAAGCGATGTGTGTTTTTGCTGGAGGCCTACTACGAAGCAAATAAAACCACCGACTGAGCTGTGTATAGCTTACTACACTTCGAGGGCAAGTCCTCCCTCACTCCTCTACTGAAAATCCCTGTGTATGCACAAACACGAGTAGAACTTGCCCCTGTGCTTACTCTTTGCCAAGCTACCCATTTGCCTCATTTATTTATGATGAAATTTACCCTATTAATTTAAAAATCACTGATGAACATAAATGTGGAGAATTTACTTATGCTGATATGATAAAAAAACTTAATGAGCTAATTTAAGTTGACTTTTTTTTTTTTCAATTTAGCAGGCTTTGATGCAGCAAAACTGATAATTGGAAACAGGTCTCATCCACATTTTAATTTCTTGGTTCAGTCTTATCCCTGGTTAGTTAAAAAAAGAATTTTAAAAACCCTATTTCATTGCCAAATTCTTAGCTAATGAATACACGTAAACTTATGCTGAGGATCCAGCTCTCATTCTCAACTCTGACATATAAAGCACTATAAAATAATTCATTATTTAATATTAAAAAAGCTGGATAAAACTAATTAATGCCAAAAATTAGCCCACAGCACAACATTAATTACGTTTGCCCAACAGCTACCTCCCTGTCCCAATTAGCCTCATAGATTTCAAGAAACCATTAAGAAAAAAAAAAAGACAAACATATAATTCCTACTTCATACTTGATAAAACCCTCTGTGATTCAGCTTTCAAACATCAATAATGTGCCCTTTTAACATGAATTTGGAGATTTCCACAAGAAATAAGATTCTCTCGGGCACATTATGTTTCATTTCTAATAGACTGTAGTAGATTTTCTGGTCACTTGTCAACAGTGGTTGAAATCCAGGTCAAAAACACCAGTATGGAAGACAACCAGAACAAACAAGAATTGCCCGTAGAGCCGTACATTGTATTGAGAGCGCCCGTCTGGCCCACGCTGTCCCATTCCACCACAAAGTGCGCATTACATGGAGTACCTGATATTTCAGTTCTCCAACACCAGAGTCTGACAATCTTATTTGACATTTACCAACCAGCATCGTCAAAATTTATCACTTCAGAAAACACGGCAAGATATCACATAAGTCATCACATACGTTCCTGAAATGTTGATGATAAAAACAACTGTGCACTGACCTCATTAATAAAAGTCTGGGCTCCCCGTGGGCTTAGGAGTAAGATAGCCCTTCGCAACGTGTCCCGATAGCGGTTCAGCTCTTCTGTTTTCATGGTAGTGAAAAGGTTGGCAAAGACTCTGCTGATGTTCCTGTCCACTTTTTGTAATGATACATCAAGTCCCAGTCTTGAGGCTTGATCGAGAAATCCCTGCAGTCCGCGTATATCTGTAACACAGGAGGAGGGGAGGGGGCAAAAAAAAAAAAAAGAAAAAAAAGAAAAGAAAAAAACCACTTCATCAACCTTCGCCAATTAGGCAAGCATCACTAATCAGGTGGAAAAAGAGGGTTTTTTCCTGCAGTACTGTCAGGAGAAGAGTATTCCCCATAGCCATCTTCCACAGCTCCCTTCCACAGCCAGTGCCAACAGGGAAACTCCATTGAATTACCTTTCCCCGGAGGTCTCTAAATGACTCTTAGGAAGAGCCAGTTCACATATTTGGATGGCTGCGGAAACCTCCCCAGAAGCTCAAGGCCACAGGGCTTAACACCGCACAAACAAAAAGACAGTCCCACCCCAACAATGTCACATTTCAAACGCAGAAATCCAGGAACAGATAAATAAGCAGGGGGGTAAATCACTCACCCCTAAACTTCTCTCCTTCTACCACAACCTGTTTTAGATAAGATCATACCTGCTTTTTCCAAGCAAAAATTGCAATAGTCAGAATATACACAGCTATCCTTTTGACCCCTTTTTCCTCTTCCTCTCTTACAGATTACCTACCTAACCGGAGGTTTACCATTAACCTGTAAACCTATTAAACTGTACACAAAGCCCCAAACTATTACAATATATTATAGTGTAAAAAAAAAAAAGGCAATTATGCGAACAAGCCCCTTCAAAAACTGTTCCTTTGAGCTCTGTCCCTCAGCTTCAGGCTGATTGAAAAAATATATTTTCCTAACCAGATTTGTTAGGACATTAACATGAAGGAACACACATTTCATATTATTTTCATGCTGAAATCTGCTGGTTAAAACTGTATTCTGTCTTCATGACTCTCAGCACTTTTATATAATAAATATGAGTTTTTATTTTGTAGTGAAAATTAGAGCAAGAATAAGGTCAAAGCTTATATTGACCCAGGTTGCTCTAAAAATTAACAGTGACCTGATCACAGCTGTACCATGTCATTAGGAGCCCTTAATTTTATGTGAAACATGTATAACTTGTCTTGAATAAGAAACTATTTAACCCTCTTTTCTCACATTCATTTCTCACACTTTTATCATCAAATTTCAGCTCATGGATGAAGCCAAATGGTGTAAGTTAGAGTATCTTTATTGTACCCATAATAAAACCCACTCCAGAAAACTTTGCTGAAACTCTAATCATAGAATGGTTTGGGTTGGAAGGGACCTTAAAGATCATCTAGTTCCAAACCCCCTGCCGTGGACAGGGACACCTTCCACTAGACCAGGTTGCTCAAAGCCCCATCCAACCTGGTCTTGAACACTTCCAGGGATGGGGCAGCCACAGCCTCTCTGGGCAACACGTTCCAGTGCCTCACCACCCTCATGGTGAAGAATTTCTTCCTGATCGGTAATCTGAATCTCCCCTCTTTCAGTTTAAAGCCATTCTCCCTTATCCTATCACTACATGCCCTTGTCAAAAGTCCCTCTCCAGCTTTCTTGTAGGCCCCCTTTAGGCACTGGGAGGCTGCTAAAAGAAGGTCTCCCCACAGCCTTCTCTTCTCCAGGCTGAACAAGCCAAACTCTCTCAGCCCATCTTCGTAGCAGAGGTGCTCTAGCCCTCTGAGATCATCTTTCATGGCCCTCCTCTGGACTCACTCCAACAGGTCCATGTCCTTCTTGTGTTGGGGGCCCCAGAGCTGGACACAGTACTCCAGGTGGGGTGTCATGAGAGGGGAGTAGAGGGGCAGAATCCCCTCCCTCGACCTGCTGGCCGTGCTTCTTTTGATGCAGCCCAGGATACGTTTGGCTTTTTGGGCTGTGAGCACACATTGCCAGGTCACGTCCAGCTTTTCATCAACCAACACCCCCAAGTCCTTCTTGGCAGGGCTGCTCTCAATCCATTCTCCGCCCAGCCTGTATTTGTGCTTGGGATTGCCCTGACACATGGGCAGGACCTTGTACTTGGCCTTGTTGAACTTCATGAGGTTCACCCGGGCCCACCTCTCAAGCCTGTCCAGGTCCCTCTGGATGGCATCCCTTCCCTCCAGTGCATCAACCGCACCACACAGCTTGGCGTCATCAGCAAACTTGCTGAGGGTGCACTCCATCCCACTGGCCATGTCACTGACAAAGATGTTAAACCGCACTGGTCCCAATACCGACCCCTGAGGAACGCCACTTGTCACTGGTCTCCACTTGAACATCAAGCTGTTGACCGCAACTCTTGGAGTGTGACCATCCAGCCAATTCCTTATACACCAAGTGGTCCATCCATCAAATCCATGTGTCTCCAATTTAGAGACAAGGCTGTCATGCGGGACAGTGTCAAATGCTTTGCACAAATCCAGGTAGATGTCAGTTGCTCTTCCCTTATCCACCAACACTCTAACCCCATCGTAGAAGGCCACCAAATTTGTCAGGCACAATTTGCCCTTAGTAAAGCCACTTTGGCTGTCACCAATCATCTCCTTATTTTCCATGTGCCTTCACATAGTTTCCAGGAGGATCTGCTCCATGATCTTGCCAGGCACAGAGGTGAGACTGACTGGCCTGTAGTTCTCCAGGTCTTCCTTTTTTTTCTCTTTTTAAAAATGGAGGTTATGTTTCCCCTTTTCCAGTCAGTGGGAACTTCACCAGATTGCCACAACTCCTCAAATATGATGGATAGTGGTTTAGCAACTTCATCCGCCAGTTTCCTCAGGATCCACGAATTCATCTCATCAGGTCCCATGGACACGTGAACCTTCAGGTTCCTTAGATGGTCTCGAATATTCTCCTACAGTGGGTGGTTCTTCGTTCTCCCAGTCCCTGCCCTTGCCTTCTGCAACTTGGGCGCTGTGGCTAGAGCACTTAATGGTCTCTGTAAACTAGATTGTAACAGCTGATGGGTTGTGGTTTTTTAAATCCTGGAAGTAACCTCTTCTGAACAAATTCTAAGTACCAATACCACAGACACTGCTTAAAGTCAGAGGACTGAAAACCAGTCTGATTTAAGTCAGTAGCATTCCTTGCTGCCCCGTCTGAGTGGGCTGTTAGGTCACCACCAATCTTGGCATTGCATGGCCATAGAATATACATGTGAACTTTTTTCTCCCTCTAAAAAACGTAGGATGAAACCTGATACAAGTAACGTCTTGCGAGGATACACCAGTTAAAGAACCAGTTTAGTTCACGTACAAGCGCGCTATACTAGGGGTCAACAAGGTAACTTAGCAAACATTAGATCCGAAAGAAAAGCACTGAAAGTTACCTGGAGCAGCTTCGTACTTCTATCCAAACATGGGAATGCTTGTTAAGGCGGTTAATTCAGCTTCAGAAAACAGCTGAATTACAGAGAACCATCAGAAAGGAACAGAAATCGAGCTCGGGATGCGCCAACCACAGCAGGCTCTTTACTGCCTTTTTAACTCCGGTTCAGTCAGTAGGGTCGTCACGCCAGCCCAGCCCACCCTCGGGAAAGGTGCACTCGTGAGGGTCGCGCCGGTGACTTGGGCAAGTCTATAGCAGTTTTGTCGCACTGTCAAATACCTGCTAGACTTGCTTACTGTCTAAAATCCTGAGCCACCGAGGAAAGGAAGGGGTTTATTGTTATGCAGGCATTTCTGGAAAATGCCAGAAGACTTTAGCACTTGTATAACTGCTAAATATTGCAGGTGTGCTGAAATAATGACAGTGACAAACAACTATTGTTTACAGGTTAAAGTATTTTATTAAAGTTGTCAAGCTAAGTTTGGATTTTGCTAATTTAAATTCAGCAAACTAGCATTCATTACTGTACCTATGCTCACTTTATGGATCTGTGATACATGAAACGCAAAGATTTTTCTTTTAATGATGTTTAGTCCTTCAAAATTACTGCAGCGCTTGACAAGCAGTAAGAAAATTCCCTTTTTATAGCTTAGCAATAACTTGTCTTTTTGCGCAAGCATCTGAAGTTATCGCTGCACAAAGGAAAGCTGTTTACAAAAGATGAACTGTGCTGATACTGCTCTAGGTTTTTTGCCTTACGTTTCCAGCCGACCGGCTGAACTACTGGTTAGAAATATTGTTGCAGACCGGCACAAAATACTTGATGCACGTGGTAAGACTCTTTGGACTTGGAAGAGCATTTTATATTCCCTTACAAATTTTTCCCCCAAGGAAAACAGGCTATTTCCCAGTTTGAAAAATGGAAAGGATTCAGACTTTTTCCAGCTTGAGAACAAAGCAAAATTTGAGACGGAAGAGACTGTCCAAGCTCAAACGTACAAGCACAATCTGTCAGTTTTTCACAGATATAAGTGAACGTGAATTTATTCAGCGTTGGCAATTAGAACGAACTGCATGACTGTATCTTCCTAACGCTGACATGCCTGTTCCTACGTGACACTGGGGAGGAGGAGAAGGCTTGGTGGGAATTCAGAGGTGGAAGTGGGAACTGAAGAGCAGCGTTTTCAGAGGTAACTAACAACAATTTTAGGTGCCTACATAATGGGATCTTTTTTCACAAATAATTATTTGCAATCACTACCAAGAGGGCATTCATTTCTTAAAATGTACCAGTACATAAATACACAAACACATGCACATATGCAGGAGCATCTGTTTATAAACTGTAATGAATTAGGCTCAGTTGTATTTTATCTGACATATCACATAAGAAAGTGAGTTTGATGCCATCATTTTTTTTAGTTCCATTTAGTAGATCACAAATCCATACAACATAAAAGAAAAATTGAGCTTTGTTCCATGGCAGCTCAAACAGAAATATTCACAGAAATGGTTATGAATTTCTTTCCACTTCTCATAATTTAGGACATTTTCTTCATTCATTCTTTTCATTCATTTTCTTCAACACTAAAAGGAATCTTATAAAATTCACATAGAATTTAATAAAAATAAAGGATTCTATAAATGCTTTTGTCTGCTAAAATACGTCTTTCTGTCTCTTGTAGTCTTAACAGTGACTTTTTATTAAAAAGTTCAGATTCCAACATTAAAAAGTTATCCTGAACTATTACTAACAAAATAATTCCTTGTGCCCATTTATTTCATACTTTTCCTATAAAGTACAGCAATTCAAACTCAGTCACAAACACTTCCGTCTAGAACATCTGGCAAACGAAAGACCGGTTCACTGTAACTACACAACCTACAGCTATCTCTGCCTTCACTTTTCCAATTAGTTGCTTTTCCTCAGGGTGTAGGCTACATTCAACCGTAAAAATCACATAGTACTATTTGAATTATCTCGTTGCCCACGATTTGTGCATGCTCAACACGTAGAATTTCAGAAACAATATTTGAAAATTTCTCTTTAGAGAACATCAGTTTCTTGAAGACGGTGCAACACCTGCACTCCAAAAAGAAAATGACACTAAAGAGACTGCACTCAGGTGAGCATTTCTCACAAAAGTGATCTGTAAAATCATATAATAATTGGATATGTTTACAATACTCTAGTGTCAACGTCAGTCATGTGAAACTGGCAGGCTGGAATTGGGACTAACTCACTAGAGCTTCATAAGAAAAGCAAACTTCTTATGAACTCTGTGCCTCTTCTGTAACATCTGGCTGGAGAGAGAACCTCACCTCTGTGGCCGAGCGCCTCCTTCCTAACTCTGACGGATACACCGTATGTTCAGGTCTGACAACAGAAGAACGAGACAATTTCAGGGATAACTGTTACAAGGAGGGAAGGAAAGTCTTGATGCACTGCTAAGAGATGAATTCTGTCACTGTGGCGACTAAACTAATGCTTGCCATAAATAAAGGGCTTTATTGTACTACAAGGAACAATAGAATGCATCATTTTCTGCTGGGGGTTAGGCTGGCCACTGCACTGGTCGACTGGAACACAAACACAAAAGGGTAGTACTAAATGCGGCGTTAGCTACCGGCATGTAAAGCTTATTGTCATCTACGAAGTAATTCATTTTTATTATATTATCTATAATCTTGTTTATATTAAAAAAGTTCACAGAGCCTACCATAACGTTCATCTTTCATAAATTTACAGGATCTGATTCTTGGCCTTGACACAAGCACCTTTAAGCTATTATTTTTGTGTGAAACAGCTGTGTGGTTGGGCACAGCTGGCCTTTAAGGATGGCTCCTTGTAGAAAGGAATTTCCAGGAGGTAGACAGCCGTATATTGTCTTTTCAACACCAGTTCCTAACCCCACTTGACAGAAATAGAGGCAGCACATGGCCAGGAAACATTTTACTTTGGGTAGAAAACAGCTGGAAGCGAAATGAAGCACCAAGCTGGAGCTGAAGGCAAGGCTAAAGAAGCATCAAGAAATAATTTCACACCCTTTCATTCTTATCCATCACCAAGTAAATTCTGGGAGGACTGAAGTGTCGTCACCAAGCCCTATTTTCAAATGGCCTCCACCAATCCGTTCACTTGTATGTTTGTAAGAGGGGAAAGTAAATAAGTGTGAAAAACACTGAGATCAGGCAGGAAACGCTGAGCTTTTGAGTTTTCTCATTTGCTGATTGCAGGCTCTACACTTCACACTTTTTTTTTTTTTCCCCCAGTGTTAGTTTTACTTGAGTGTTATTTTGGCGATATATTTGAACTAGTGAGAAGAGTGCCAAGGAGACTTGGACAGTTCCATTATTTTAGTATTTATACACTTGTAAAAAATATATTCACCTTTCCAACATTTTAGGAACAGTATCAAGGCATTTTTCCTCGTACTTAAGCTCCAAGAGAAGACAAAAATGACTATTTCTTACCTTTAATACAAAGATACTCTGCTTTATTGTAGGCTTGTCTCTCTCGACTGCAAATCGGATAGAATACTTCCCACTTGTTATTTCATTTCTTAAGACAGAATAAAATACACATTCTAAGATTCACTGATTTGGAAGACAACCTATAAGCACTGTGAAACAGGTTTCCTAAACCTCTTCAGTTTCACGGGTTTCATTCATTTTATTTTACAATGGCTGTTGTCCCTCATTTTTGCAACTGCAAATTGTTCACCTAAGAAATACAGGATGGTAAGACTGGTGTAAGAAACCGACACACACATCCTAATGATTAGATTCCTGCTGCGTTGTAAGCGTCCTGAATGAATGGTTTTGAACACCACTTTGAGTCCTTGCTACAGATAACAACCCACTTGAAGGATGTGAATATACTCTAGTATTCTACAAAACTGAGAGTGGACATACAACAGAAGTAGCTCTTGTTCTTAAGTTAATAAATAACAAAATTCTCTTCCTTCAAACAATAGAGGGAAGATTACCATTTATGCTTCCAAAAGGGATTTTTTTTGTCCAAATCATCTAGAAGAATTAGACTTTGAGCAAGCACTGAAATTTTCAACCTAAAATACTCACAATATGATTTTAACTGTTCAAATAGAGTGATTAGACCAGACAGTATAATAACAAAGTCTGTTACAATAGACATGACTACATTAATATTAGAACGTAAATGCTTATTGGATCCCAGTGCAAATGGGAAATGATATTAGTAAGGTATATTTTCTACTTCTATAATTTTTTTCTCTGTTCTCGCAATCTCTTTCCAAGCACGTAACATCTCTCTCCACTTACCACATTTCCTCATGTGTCTCTGCCTGCCATGTTCCCACAATCAGTGCTAAGATAATTGCTATCAGCCAGCTAATTTTTCTACAAACGTTAGAACTCACAATTTCAAAACAATGTCTGTGATTTAGTCGCCTCGTTCCTAATGAAGTTTCACTTCAAAAACTTTCTGCTAAAAAAATCTTTGCCTTCTTGCATGCTTTTAGATACACCAGAGCTCACAGTAACACCTCTGCAATTATATTCCTTTTTCTTTTTTTTTTTGAAGAAGATATGAAGTCAGTAACTAGGCAATAGTTATTGTAGCAAGTACATATAACAGCAAGTACAATAAATCCATGAATTAAATTGGATTTTTTTATTATTCAGCTTATGTAAGAACAGCTGTACCAGATGAGACCAGAGAAGTTCTGCCGATCTCTGTAACCTGTCTCTGGTAAATAGAGTGTAAAACAGGAGCAACCATGGAGCGATACTTCCCTTTAACATTCTCCCAACAATTCACAGTTTGCAGCCAGGGAATTCCTCGGGCAGGTGTGGTTTCTGTGTATTTCTATGCACTACACAGGGGGATTTCTGCATTGCAACCCTCAATGGCTTTCTCCTCCACAGAGCAGCACAGTTTCCCTTTAAGGCCACGTAAACTATGAGCATCCAGATCAGTTAACCTTCAGCCTGTTAACCTGGGCATTTTCAGGATCCCACTGGACTCTCTCCTTTCCCATTTTTACACCTTTCTCTCCTGGATAGTTGTACTAACATCGACCAAACGCAAAGCAGCGCGCCAGCACCTGCACCGCCTGACCAACCAGGCCCTACCTAATGCCGTTCCGAGCCAGGAGCCGCGTAGCCCCTTCACAAAGGGATGAGAGAAAAGCAAGAAACCAGACATTTCTGGAAAGAATAAAGCAGGCTATCAGAAATGTAATCTTTGAAAAATACAGAGAACATTGATTTGCCATTTAAATCTAGATCACAAGCTGACATTTGACCACCTCTCCGTAGAAACTGCAAATCTTACCACACGTGTTTTGATACAAGCATCAGGATTAATCAAATGCAAAGGTCTACTCAGAACCCCGTGTGATATCAAAGGCTGAAGCCTGTATAATGGCTGCAGAAATTTTTTATTGGGCAGTTATACTGCCTGCATGGATTTTTTTATCAGGTTTTTAAATATGAAAAGGACTTTGAACAGAGACAAATCGTAGGTATTGGTGATTTTCACTCCTGAACAGATGGGGAAGGGACAGAATGCAACATAAAGCCAGATGTGTTGCATGCACAAACAGATGTTTTTGGATCCGACTTATCACAGCAAGCAGACATCACTATTAAAAATACTAAAAAGTTACTCTGCACAACTGATGCTTCATACCTGAAACAGCTGATCCAGTCTGAAGGTAACTGGAGCTTCCCAGGAGGCCCAGGAGCACAAAAGCCTTTTGAAGGCTGCAACAGCCCTGTCACATTTAGCTTGAAAGGTCAACTACAGGTCTCTCCTGCTAGATTTTAACACTTGGCATTCAAAAGCACAAGGGAAACCACCTCAGGAAATTCATTACTGTTGGAAAAAATGTGGATATATGCCACAATTGATGTAAAAAGGGAATTCACTGAAGAACTAGCATTTCCATTCAAATCATCCATCTAATTCTTCCAAGTGCAATAATTGCCAACCGTTTGCCCAATGGTAAACCACTCAAATGAGCTGTAATAACTTCTTATCTCACTACCACTGTTAATATGTTAAAATACTTTTAAAGACACTATGCAGTGTTATTGCTGTATCTTCTTATGAGACAAAAATAGATATAGTGACAGAAACTATGCTTTTGCGGACATATATCCTAAGTTTAAACAAAATATTTATTTCACCTAAATTAATTTTAATTATTGCATTAAATTACTGAGCTTAATATTTGCTATGGCTGAGTACAAGCAATTCTAAATATCCATCCACCAGGACATTAAGAAAATACATCTTTCTTTTGCAAGGCTGAGATCCACCTTCCTGAAGCCATATTATTTTATGTGAACATCCGAATTAATAATGTCCGTTTAGGAAGTTGGGACTGGAAGCCTATCTGCTTTAACACAACTGCAGTTGTTACTGTTAAGAAGCTGTTCCTGTATTGTAAGTTTGGTTATCGTACTTTGACATGTGAAGCACGTCCTTCATAAATAAGACCAGCAACCCTAAACTGGGGATAAGCAAATGCAAATAAGTGCATCCTGAAACAAACCAAATGTGCAAAGGGAATGCCTTAAACAGAGAGACAAAAGGTATCTCTTCTTATTCAGAGAAAACCAGAAGTCACCTGAGAATTTGACAGACATTCATTCTGTATGCGCATAGAGCTAAGCGTCCGGTAAAGAGCAGGCAGAAGCACGTCCCTTTGGTTTTAATGGATTGCAGAGTGAGTCTCCCTCTTGTTTAAATCAACTTTAAATACTGCACGTTCCAATCTCAAGAGAGACTGCAATAAAATTACTGCAGATAAAGAAATTAAATTTCCCCTTGAGGAAGGGCTACTGGCAGGAAGACCTTATTCTTTTATATGTGTAACAATAATTATTGCTTGCATTTATACAACACCTTTAAGCTAAGGATCTCAATGTACTTTATAAACACCTGTACAGTATAATAAAGTATACACTATAAATACACATTACAGGAGCTGGTTGCTGTTATACCTACTTAACTACATGTCAGTAAATAATAATTCAACTCTCTATGGAAGAAACTTTCTCTCACTGGAGTATTTCTGTAGGTTCAAGTAAAAGTCAGGTGCCCTGGGCACACAAGTAGCAGAAAGACTATCAGAGCTGCCAGCTCTCACGTTGTTGGCACAATCCAGGGACGAGTCTTCACCGAGGAAACGGGAATTCTCTTTAAGGTTACTATTTCTCAACCTGTCTCAGATTTTGGACAACCAAGTCCTTACTGATGTTAATTTTGTACTATCTCCAATCTTCTACACTGAGAAATCTAGATGTCGCTTCGGCAGATGCCACGGTTTCACTCCATTGCTCGCTTTTCAGAGCATTCAGTCCAAGGCGGTACGGGGCACTGAATCCATACCTTCTCCTGAGCCCTACCACCACTACTGCAGCTCTCTGACCGAGTCAGCGCCAGGCTGCAATGACCAGTAAGGCCGCGTGTCACCACACCACGTGCACCACGCGGACACCAGCTCACGTGGAGCCTGAGCACGCACCGAGCTGCACGGAGCTCACCTGCCCTGGCAAGACCATCCTCAACTACTTGGCCAATATTTGGTCACCTGCTGGCAAGCTAAGGGCAACGGCGTGCATATTTTTAGCTCAGAACCCAGGAAGAAGGACCCTCTGGCCAATCTTTATTTTACTTAAATGATGTCCATCAGGCTGTAATGAGGATGGTGGTATTGGAAGTTTCATTTCCTTGCCGAGCTGTTTGACTCACAAAGTGCCTTTTCATACAGACACTGAGTTCAGAAAATTAGAAAAATTATGTATCCTTCTTTAATTTCCTACTTTTTTTAAAGTCCATTTTTGCAATCCAGCCTCCATAAAACTGCACAAAAATGCAAAAGGACACAAAAATCAATTATAGCCTCCTCTGTTCTCCAGTGTTTTCTGTTAAAAGCAAGAGGAGAAGGGTCCCTACTGAGATAACAAATCTCTTGATGGGAGCAGGAGGGAGTTGAAAACAAAAACTAAGTTCATGTCACATATAATGACCATCAATTAGTCCCCCTTGTAGGAATATGCCAATAACAAACAAACAGAAAAAATCAATTGCCAATTATTCACTTGCATTATGACAACTACTTTTAGTACTGTGCTGGCTTTGCCTGGGATAGAGTTACTTTTTTTCACAGTAGCAGTATGGGGCTGTGTTTTGGATTCATGCTGGAAACAGCGTTGATAATTCAGGGATGTTTTAGTTACTTGTGTGAGCAGGGCTTACACAGAGTCAAGGCCTTTTCTGCTTTCTCACCCCACCCCACCAGCGAGGAGGCTGGGGGGGCACAAGAAGTCGGGAGGGGACACAGCTGGGACAGCTGCCCCCAACTGATCACAGGGGTATTCCATACTGTATGACGTCATGCTCAGCATATAAAGCTGGGGGAAGAAGAAGGAAGGGGGGGATGTTTGGAGTGATGGCGTTTGTCTTCCCAAGTAACTGCTACACGTGACAGAGCCCTGCTCTCCTGGGGATGGCTGAACACCTGCCTGCCCGTGGGAAGTAGTGAATGAATGCCTTGTTTTGCTTTGCTTGTGCACATGGCTTTTGCTTTCCCTATTAAACTGTCTTTATCTCAACCCAGGAGTTTTCTCACTTTTACCCTTCTGATTCTCTCCCCCATCCCACCAGGGGGGAGTGAGCGAGCAGCTGCGTGGGGCTTAGTTGCCAGCTGGGGTTAAACCACAGCAAGTATGATGGCAGATACAAGTACTCCATTCTCTAACAACATGACTCTGATCCCAGAGGAAAAAACAAAACCAAACCAAACGAACATGCTAGAGAATAAAAACATGAATCTGCTTATATTTTGTCATCAGGTAAAACCTCCTCAGGCATCCCTCCATTAGCTCCGTGCTTTTGGAAAATAACAAGTAATGATTACTGAAAAGACAACTGGTAAGACTGAGGTGGCACACTGTACCAAGATGAGTGCCAAAAGACTCTCCACTCATCATATTGTAAACAAAAGTAACACGTCTTAACAGACTGAAAAACGAGATGTTTTAGGTCTTAGTCCTACAAAGATTCAAGTGTGTATTTAGCTTCGCGTGAGGAAACTCAATGCCAAGTCTCCTCCCACGTATGAAATCTCTCAACATGTAAGTGTTCACATAGCTACTACATACTGTGATTTATTCCTCTGGTGAGAATCAAGATAAACACTTCAAACGCGTAGAACGCACTTCCATCTTCCCAGATGTGAAGCCCTTCTTTCTTAAAACAGCAATAAAAAACAAGCAAAAAGCTTCACACCTTGTTGACCAATCCTCGTGGGCACCCACCCCTCCAAACTACAACCCTCATATTTTAACAGCTTGTGCCCATGACTGAACACGCGGCCTTTGTGAAGGCACAGTAAACTTGCTCTCGCAAAGGATGTCTCGTTTGTTTCATATGTGCCCGGACACAAGAGCAATTACCCAGGTCTCACTGAAGCACTCCATTTGAAAATTAACAACGGTCTGTAACAATGGCTTTTCTTCCTCTCTTTACTGTATTTCTATAGAGCAACAGCAAAGAGAAATATTTACAGGCTTAGGAAAATAGCATCTCCTCTTTAAAAACACAGCTATAGAAAAGGATAATGGGAAAATGGGAGCATAATCCTACATAGACTTTTCTGACTCCATTAGTGTGTCCCACACAACTTTAATTGAAATACCTTGAATAAAAGCAGCCAAATGCAGTAAGAGAGTCCTTTGTTTACTAGTCAAAACCATCCCCTGTTTGGCAGCAGAATAAGGCTCCAAAAAACTCCAGTCACAACTAACTAGCAAGTTATTTTGAAACCTGCACTCAGAGACACCCAAGTGCTTGGACAAGGGAAACAATACTTCACACTCAAAAGCAAGAAATATTCAGGTTTCTCAGTTTACTTCGGTGACAGTAGGGGTTTTTATTTGCATATTTATAAAATTGAGGGTTGCTATAGCATCTCCTTTACATATATTTACGAGTAAATGAAACGAGAGCTATATGCCTCAGTAAATTTAAATTGAGATTTGAGTGTGAGATTCACCAAGACAAAGCTTCAGCGAAGCTCCCGCAAAATCTGAGCAGCTTTTATCTACCGATTACAGCCATTAATATGAAGGCCCGTTAGGAAGTCCAATATACCCTAAGGTTAACATTTGAATGAAGAGGTCTATTTTTTCCCCTCCCTAATTAACTTAATTCCTTAGCTAATGTCTTCTAATTTACTGGAAAGGAATTAAGCAATTCTGGATGTCACTGGGAAAAAATTTATCAGTAGAAGAGGCTGCGAAGAACCTCTCTGGCCGAGCAGCACCATGCAGGTACCGGTGTCTTTGGTGGGTGCTGGCAAATCCGCACACCTTAACATAGTTCACAGCAGCCGACACTGCTAATTTCAGTCACTTTAAATAAAGCAATGGCTTGGAAGAGGACAAGATGTCATGCCAGAAAGGATAGGATAATATGTTACTGCCAGGCATCCAAAAATCCATCAATCAGGTACGGACAAGATTTTAACGTAATTACTGACTTCTCATTTTTCTGTTCTTGTGGATAGAAAAATAGCTGGAGAGGGGAAAACAGAACCCTCTCCTTAAGAAAAGGTGACATTACTACAAAGCAGTGAAAGGAAAATACAAAAGATTAAAAATATAACTAGTACATTCACATTACTTTTGCATATTCCAATTCCTGAGTAAAAACCTAACTCTGCTGAGTTCGTGAGAACAATTTAACCATGTGATGTTTTAGTATAAAGGCATGGAAAGTCTATTTGAACTCTAGATGAACCAGCTGCAGGTTTTCAGATTAACATACGGAGTTTTTATCTGTATCTTTTATTCTGCTCCTCACTCCAGGTAGAATCAACCCCAGGTTTTTATTCCTGGGACACAACACATCAAAGTCTGCCTCTTTATAGCTTTAAGATAACTTCCACGTACTGTAATTAATCATAAAATGACCAGATAAAGACTAACATTTCCCATTCTACTAGCTCATTCATGCACTGAGTATAGTTAATGCCTCTTCTAGTTGTCTTAAGGTTCGAGTTTAATCATCATGATAATCACAGTGCTTTGATGCTCCATAGCATGTTAAAGCACTTCTGTGTCTGAAATATATTTGGTTAATATAATTAATAACTTGGGGAGGGGCAGGGGGAGAGACTTCTTGTCAGGAGAACATGACTCAGATCTCTGAAAGACCACTTAAGAATGCCAGCTGGAAATCTTTGGAAAGCAAAATAATACCGAGTGATTTTCTTCATCTTAGACAGCTTTGTTATTTTATCATCTCAATCTCCTCATTTTAGTAAAAATGAGATTCATTCCAGTTCAGGTATTTCTTCAAATCTCTTCATTCACTCATATAATCATTCCTCTCACCATCATGAGATTGCTTTTGGTCACTGAGTACATTAACCGATTTCATCTGCACCTTCCTCCGTCTCACCCTTAATATTTATTTACATGCATCTCTGACAGATAACTGCAACGACTTCTACAGCAGCGCAAACAATATAGCTGTAAACTTCAGGGAATGAGACAGCCATGCAAACTGCTGGAAACACCCTTATTTCAAAACCTTCTGGCAAGAGGTTGCAGATACAGTCTCACGCTTCATTTCTTTTGACATGTCCCCAGACCCACTGCTGTGCGTATCTAGTGACGGTACTTGAAACCTCACATCCCAGCCACCTCCGAGGCTCTATTACACTGTCTGCTGTTTGCATGAAAAAGAATCTTTTTTTTTTTCCCCTGGAAACAAGTATTCCGTGTTTGTATGAACACAGCTCTTTGAGCAAAAGAGTGGAATGAATGACCAGCAAAATGTGCTTTAACACCAGAAAAAGAGAGAGCTGGAAGTTAGGCTCTTGAGAGTTAGGAGGTCACTGATTAAATTCTTTAGACAGCAGGATCTATTTTTTTCTCTTGTTTATGTAGAAAGGGTCTAATACTAAAAATATCAGTTTCTGGCTATATTATAGTAGTATCCTGATTTATGCTTTCTTTTACCCCCTATTACCAACTCATCCAAATAAAAAAAAAAAAAAAAAAGACATTTTCCTGTTGTTTCTGCTCACGTAGCTCTGATTTGAGTACTCACATTCCCCTCCAATATGGTAACTCCCACATCCTCTTTTATTTCATACAAGCACAGTGGGATCATATACACATACATGAATTTGTATCATTTAATTTTTCTATATGTCACTGATTGAAACACAGAATTAAAATTTACTTTTAAAGAGTAGAATAAGTCTCTAGTCTCTTCTTATAGAGCAGTCATTCATTTCCATTTGAAGTGATCAATGACCAACTGATTGATTCTACAATGTTGAGAGATTTACCTATGTGTATACAAGTACTCTTTCCCAGCCCCAACTAGAAAAAGTCCTACCAAAACCGTGAGTATCTGATTAAGTCTCTGTAGTATGAGAGGCAGGGTATGGTAACAGGACTCCATTGCTACAGCAATAAATAACAAGCAATAAAAATACTTCCCTTGAGCAAACATGGTACAACTTAAGTGCAGAAGCCAAAGGAGGAATATTAGAATGAATATAGAGTAGTTAATTGAGGATAAATATATCGGGGGGGGGAAAAAAAAACAAGACTTCTTGAACTTTGCAGTATGCTGATGGCAATTCAAAGAGACAGTGAGTAAAAAGCCTCCTTAGGAGAGAAGAGAATGAATCATCTGAAATTCGCAGTGGACTTAGCGAAGTGCATAGTCCCATGGGCTAAAGAGATGTGAAGAGAGACAGCAAGGTCGACTGGGAAAATGAAAGAACCAGACACTGAAGAGTGCCATAGGAGTACTGAGGCAGATTCTTTTCACAGCTACTAAAGAACAGAAAGGAAAAAACCCAACACAAACTGAAGTGTATCCTCAAGCCTGTTACTACATTTACATTTTTGATCTGGTTCTGAAGAAAGAAAAACAAAACAAAAGAAACCCTCCACAAATCAAAAACGATTGAGAATAGTCCAAATGAATAGCCAAACCATCACAGCATCTCTTTCAAGCTTAGATTCTGGAAAAGTGGAAAGGATCTTTCAATTATAAAAAAAAAAAAAAGATAGTAAGGGTCATTACGTGAAGCAGATGACCCCTCCATGACAACATCTGCGCTGTATCCAAACAGTCAGATTCCTTCTCTCAGAAGCAAAGATACATGTTGCTTTAAACTCTTCTTGGAAATCAAACACCATCAACTACACTGTGCAAGATTTCAGACAATGTGCAGTTATCCAGGACAAGCACCCATCAATGTTGATGATCTTATTCATAAAACCCGTTAAATTACACCTTCAGAACACTGCCCTCCGTGCCGCCATCTCCCTGTTTCCACAGGGATGCCAGCTCCTCCTCCTCCCCCTCTCTGCAGTCCCACACAAGGCCAGAGGTCCCCTTCTCACTGTGCCTGTCCCTCCTATATCTGTGAATCATAATTTTGCTCCCAAAGAGGGGACACTAAACAGAGTGCAACTCTCATCCCCTGGGAATGCCACTGCTTCCTTGCGCTCAGATATCCTGTTTTCCTAGTCTTCCAAAAGAACAGCTGGGGAAAGAAAAGATGTTGCTATGGAGTGTGCTTCCAGTAAATCTTCATTTTAAAATAAATTAATTAATTAAAGGTAAAGAATTATTCCTAAATCACATTTGAAAATTTCAAATTGAAAAGGGTTTCAGTGGTTACTATTTTGGCCATTCTTTACTGCATTATATTAATCGTGATGGAGGAAGACTCGTGCACTCCTGAGGAGTTCACTCCTTCCGCGGAAGCAGGAAATATCAAGGAGGCTCGGAGACGTGGCCTCACGGCACTCAACGGCGTAGGGAAAGCAGCTGCTTCACCTGCACTTCCAGTGTCCGCTCGTCAAAGGAAACGTGAAAAACCCAGGACAGGGCTACAGAAATTATTGAGTCTGGGAAATGTGCTTCATAGCGAGAGACTGAAGAGCTTCAATCTACTTTGTCTGTAGAAAAGAAGGTTAAGCCTAGTGGAAATGCAAACAAGGATAATACTTCTGATAGACAACTCTTTCACTGAGCAGAACAGCAGCAGAGGGAAGTCTGCTAACCAGAACCTAGACCAAAACAATCAGAAAACAAATAAAACCCATTTGTTAAACTAGTGAAAACAACTGAACTTATTAGAACAATTTCCCTCGGGATGTTTTGGTTCAGATTAAATGTTTCCAAGTCCCCATGAGAGAGTTGTAAAAGATATGCAATAGCTGAAAGAACTCATAAGCTTAATTTGAAAATAAAAATGTGATATCCTATGGCTTGCGTTACATAATGAGCCAAAATATTCTGGCCCTAAATCTTTGCTTCTATGAATTTAATGAACATTTTTGTTTGTTTGAAAAAATATTTGCAAAAGTAAAAAAAGCAATAACATAAACCTGAAAATAAACCTGAGCAGAAAACCAAGTACATTCTCAGCAGTGCTGCATCGTTGGGAGGAGGTGACTGCATGAGCATGGGGAAGTGCACACAAGGTTTCATGGAGATTTCCGTCTCATCTTATGAGGGTCTCATACAGCTTGACCACAGCAGTGAAAAAAACAAAGGATATATGCTGAATAGCCCAAAACTGAGAAGAAAGCAAATGGATCATTTGCCTCTGTGTCAGAGTCTGTGTGATTAGACAACGCCGTGACTCCAGAAAGGATCTATCCCAAGGAAAGAAAACCAAGTTGTATAGACTTGTCTTAATTCCTCCGTCACTCTGAAATCTGCCTTTTCTAATATTTAAAATAATATATCTTTTAAAATAGCCAGTAGAAAAACTCAGATACTCTGAAAACTCCAGGTTAAAAATATTTAAAGGAAATATCTACATTGATATTCAGACAATACCCCATAAAAACTGTATTACATGGTTTGAATTACATAAATCATAACAAACCAAATTTACATAATCAGCAAAATTTGCATTTTACACATATTACTATGAAAATAAGTTTACAGAATAACTGTTCAAAAACTTTTCCCTGTTTCTGATTTTATAATTCACTACTGCAAATGAATTTGTGATGTTTATCTGACACTGTCTTTGATGTTTCATATCTTACTTTCTTTTCTTCCTTTTTTATTTTTTTATCCAACCTATCCCTTATTCCCATTGCAATAAATAGTCACTTTGATTTACAATTCCCTTCAGCCAACTGAACAGGATTAGAGAGAGAGAGGGGGGAAAAAAAAAAAAGAAAATTTAAAAAAGTTCATATTTTGTAGATTTTTTGTAAGACAAGGGTTTGAACTTTCCTTTTTTCTATTTATAATTGTGTTTAAAATTTTATTCTGACATTGTCAGTGGAAAGATAAGAATAAGCTGCAAATATAGCCTTTAAAGATATAAGCAGCTGTTTGTTGTGGTTTTCTACATAAATAATAGGGCTGGACTTAAGAGGACAAGTTATACTATGGAGAGTTAAAAACCAAGGTTGAACACCATTCTGTCTTCAGACAGATACTACTTCTTTCTCCTTCTGAAAGACTTTCCAAAGGTCTGTATACACACTCAGATGTCTGATGTCTCACACTCATCAGACATCCAGTGCCTATTTCTGTTGCAGCCTGCACTTCAACTAATTTGAATGACTATTATTAGTTCTGTAATTAATAGACTTCCTATAAGCTGATTACTGTTACAAACAAAATGGTCAAGTTCCCCTTAAAGTCACCCAATTTCTTTTTAGCCTCTACTAAACAGCCGCTGAAAGTCATGTTAGACCGAAAATTAAAATTACTATATCCTGCAGGTTCATTAAATTTATCTGATACAATTTTTAGGGATTACACTACATGGAAAGCGATAACTCTGCACTTTTGCTTTCAATATGTGCATATAACTAACAGAAACTTAATAAAATTAGAATTTATCATTCCTCACAGCAGCGATTATCAAATCTTTAACGTCACTTCTTTCTTTTGAGCAGTTCTCTGGACTCAACTCTGTCCCCACCTACTCACCTCTACACCAGAGCACCCTCACTTTCACCCCATCCTCACCTCCTCCCATGGCATGATCGATGGTCTATTGCCATCTCCCCTTCCTCCCCAAAAGTCTCTGCCCTCCACTTTAAAGTGTCTCCGAACCGGAGCGTGGTCCCCCTGGGGATTCAGCAGTCGGCAGGCAGAGCCCTCCCAAGCACCGCGAGTCAGCCAGGGCAGCCACCGCCCCGTAAGGGACGTGCCCAGGCAGGGGGCCGGAGACTCCCGAGCGCCCTTCCTAATTCACGTGCTCTCACGCTTGCAGAGCGGCTTACCCCAGGAGTTCCCTCACCACAGGTAACACTGACATACAATATGTTAGCAGTGATGCCGGGATCCTTTCCTGCCTCTCAAAGACACGTCTCTGCAGTCCCTGTCAGCTCCACGTGAGCGTCGCTATTCCCACGCCTCCCAGCGCTGCGGCAGCAGGGGACGGCAGGGTGGAGGAGAGGGCGAGAGATCTACAAGAGAGGGGAAGGCGAGGAACCGGGGCTGGCTGAGGTGTTTTGTTCCGCAAGGCCTCTCCAGGACTGGAGAGCCACTGCCTTGTAGGGTAGGACCTGGCTGGAATTCAGAAAGGGAACGAACAGCTCCTGAAGATCCGTTGTACCATTTCAGCAATATCAAACTCACAAAAAGGGTTAAGAACTCATTAGGATCAGGCCAGAATTACTCCCTACAAGATGAAATTAATTCTAGAGAGGTTTTTTTAGTTTAACAGTATATCTTCTTCTTATATACTGCTGCAGTTAGGAAGGTGACATCCCATAGCACACTTCCAAATTCCCCCACCACACTCGAGTGCCATGGTACCCCCTACCTCTCACCTGGCTCTAAGGCTCAGTGTGTGCAAGTTCTTAGCACAGTATTCCCCTCCACCTCCCTTCCTTTTGCCTGACAGAGAGTAAAATCAGAAAAGACAGCTTGGTCTACCATTTCCAGATGGAGAAAGAAATAGGCAAAACCAGTCCCTTTGGATGGAGGTGGGACGTTTAGTTTATAGAGAGAGAAATGCCAGCTCTCCATAGAGGAGCAGATTTTTTTTCATGGTTTCCTGCTGCCTTGATCCTGGATAATCTGTAGCCAACTGTGTTCATCAGTCTGTGCTCTCAGGCTGACATGCCCTTCTCTGCAGGTGGTCATTCCAGCAAACATCATCCAACTATTTTGGAAAGGCAATAATATTACGAAGACACTGGCAAGGAGTCTCTTGATACTAGCAGATTTTGATCATGATAATGCTTATTAAATCTGATACACTGGATGAATACACACATTTTTATTACCCATCTAGAGGAACTGTATTATCATGCCTATAAATATTCAAGTTCTGATATTAACCTTTACCAAGTGCTTGGACTATGGTGAAAGAGAGAAAATAATTCTGAGTAAAAACTTTGAAAGTACTGGGCTACTCAAATGAATAGACCCACGATTTAAGTTATAAGAACACAGTCTGTTCATCACATACAGGTGGGGTACAGGTAGAGTTGAATATTTTGGCCAGCAGCCACAGCACGCCTGGCAATGCAAAAATACGAAGTATATTAAAATGTGATTTATATCATTGACAGTGATTAATTTTAATCAGTTATAATAACTGTAGCATTAGAAAGCTCCATATCTTTATTACCAATGTAAATGGGCATGTGATTATTATATTCATAAAAAAAATCTTAGCTCCTGAAGGACATGAGCCAGAAAACAAGAGGAAAGACATCCAGACTCCATTTAGACATTAAAAAATGCCTCAGTAATACAAAGTAATGATATCTGTAACCATGATTTTAGATATGTAATTCCCAGCTATTACTGGAAGAAAAATTAATCTTTTCAACATATAACATTTAGTTTCATCTAAAAAAAATCCTAATATGCAATGTACATTTGAATAAATATCTTGCCATTGCTCTTCATGTTTTTTCGTTATCAAATCATCCTGTGTTCACTTTGTTGGGGGATAACACCACATGTCATATACCCAGTGACGGGTGCTGTTAGCACTTCAGGAGAGAGGATTCCTCCTCTGAGGAATTACAAATCCGAACAGAAAGGGCAGTTGAGGAAAGGAAAAAAAAAAAAAAAAAAAAATCAAAGTTATTTACTCTTCAGAGTCACATTAGAAACCATGGGAGATCTTAAGATCCTTCCAATACTTCAGGTGTCTGTCCCACCTCTGGCTTCTGACAAGTCTTACAGGATCATATTCATTAGCATACTTAGGGGTCTGATGTTGCAAAGAGGCGCCTCGGGACAATTTCAGAACTTGAGTCCACTCCCCAATAAAATTCTTAAGCAAGTAGATACTTTTAACGCTTTTCTAAAACAAAATAATAATAATAATCTAATTCTGGATGTTCGAGCCTTCATTCACCATCTAAATCATTAAGAGCGTTTTTCACATGGGTATTGACAGGATAACATGCTTTAAAGTGAGTAAATTACCCAGATTCTACATTAACAGAAACAATACTCTCTTACTTTAAACAGAACGTAAAGAAACACATCCAAAGGCTCAGAAACCCTTCGTATTCCGTCTTCATTAAGACCCAAACATCTGAGACCTACTGAATCCAAGTGACGGATAGCTTCGGCATGTTTGCCTGCCTCGCCTGCTCTCCCCCCTCCCCAGGCCAGAAGGGGTATTTCTAAGTGCAAACAGGTTCACTGGAAGCTGCTTGGTGGGCAAGGCCTAAGAAAAAGCAGCAGTTAGCACGGAGATTCACACATGGAAGCATGTAAAGAAAAAAAATGTTTTCACAAAGTTGTTTGGCTCTTCATGCAGAAGTGGGGAAGGATCATTATAGCAGATGCGACCTAAACATTTTGGTTTTATTTCCCCAGGTTACCGGATGGAGACTTGAGAGGGTGCTTATTAGCCAGGCCTAGAAATACCAGACCTACCCAGTACCATCAAAGATGTGGAAGAGATGTTACACAGATACTCACCTTTAGATATCGAAAGAAATGTTCAAAATCTGTCTATGTAAGTAGCTCTGGCAGGGGGACAGACATTGACCCTGCTTCTTTGGAATTCAGAAGAGAGAAGGCACAGAAGAGCAAAACTCTCAATATGTCTTAGGATGCTGCTACAATCTTCTGTAACAGAAGACAACCATGTAAGGGAAAAGGCATATGCATACATACTTTTGTCTTCTCTGCCTTCTCACAACTACATCTCCACATAGCCCATTTAAAAGTTGGATATGTTTCTCTTTTTGTACAACAATGCATTTTACAAAATGTTTCAGCTGTACCTGTGCTACTCTTGGGCTGGGGCAATGTGCTGTGCTGCACTTGGAGATGTTTTAAAATTGAGTAAAAGAAGTATTTTCCCTTACAGAAAACTCATTATTTCAGATCTAATCTGGAGCACCAGCAAGTGTTGCCATAAGCTACTGTACACAGCACTGTATGGGCTGCTCTGAAGAAAGTTCACTCCGTCCCAGCCAGACTCCGTACAGCTGCACGAATCACCCGCCGCGTTTCCCTTCTGGCAATGTTTGGTGCCATTTCCCTCCCTGGCTGGTCTTAGACCAGCCCCAGAATTTTTCCCAGGGATGTGTTTGCAACCCCACAGTACCAAGAGACAATTAAAATAGCACCATCAACTCAATCAGATACTAGCTAGATTTCAGTTAAGTTAAAAATCAAACAATATCAAAATCTTTAATATCCAGGGACCAGATAGATTAAAATCATTTGCACTCTCTGACAAAATCTATTCCCTTACATTGCTTACTGGCAGCATGAAGGAATTTAGTATCTAAAGTGAGTGACTTAAAAATATTACCAGTGATTCTTTTTAAAAATCAATTCTTGCTGATAATTTCAAAAAAACACTAATTAAAAAGCTATACTGGCAAAATAAACCTAGTCTAATAGGATCCTGGAAGAATCAATCACTATAATCATCTGCTGCCATAAACTCTGTACCTGAACTACTGCGCCCAGCGCTGGAGCCCTCAGCACAGGAGGGAGGAGCGGGTCCAGAGGAGGCCACAAAAATGATGGCGGGATGGAGCACCTCTCCTGTGAAGACAGGCTGAGAGAGCCGGTGTTGTTCAGCCTGGAGAAGAGAAGGCTCCGGGGAGACCTTATTGCCGCCTTCCAGTATCTAAAGGGGGCTTATAAGAAAGACGGGGACAGACTTTTTAGGAGGGCCTGTTGCTATAGGACAAGGGGTGATGGTTTTCAACTGAAAGAGGGTAGATTCAGGCTAGATATAAGGAAGACATTTTTTACGATGAGGGTGGTGAAGCCCTGGCACAGGTTGCCCAGAGAGGTGGTAGATGCCCCATCCCTGGAAACATTCAAGGTCAGGCTGGACGGGGCTCTGGGCAACCTGATCTAGTTGAGGGTGTCCCTGTTCATTGCAGGTGGGTTGGACTAGATGACCTTTAAAGGTCCCTTCCAACCCGAACGATTCTATTCTATGATTCTATAAGATTACAGATGTGATGCTTCAAAGGAGGGGAAAATTCTTTTAAAATATAATTTGAACTTTACTTCTAAAATATCATGACGGTCATGATCCACCACCCACAATCACTGCCCAGACTTACAATAAATCAAAGCAATGATTCAATGGTTATAATCAATCATGTGAGAGCAAATGGTTGGAACGGTACTGCCATGTCCAGTACATGCATTTCAGATTATACCCGATACACCATTTTAGTAAATGGCAAACAAAAAGCTGAGAGTGAATTCACAAGACTAATAAAACCTTATACAACAACTAATTAAAGCAAACAAACCAAAAAAGACAGAAAACCATCACAAAGATTCAGTTGAAGCAAAGCTACATTGCCTAAGGTGCATGGAAGAGAGTGATTACACACACTGGAAATTAAAAGCTTACTCAAAGAGATGTTATATGCCACTCTATCAGAAGAAGTAAACCACCTTGGAAGAAGTTTAAGTTGTGAAAGAGTTATTCAGGTAGAAAAATGACCAATTAACCAGAACATAATTGGGGCTGTTTTGCAGGAGCCTCAGAAAGCGAAGGTTCTGGGGAAGGAATTCACAGGGGAACCAAGACATTTGCCCATTTTTCAACTTGTAAGAAAGATCCACTCCAGGCTTACTCATACTTACAAACAAGAATTCAGTTAAAAATCAGTTCACATCAGGTCTGTAGTGCAGTTTTAGTCTAAGAAAAGCCTATCCCAAAAGAAAAATCTCACTATGGATGACCAAAAAAATCCAGAAGTGTGTGTAACATCACATTAGATAATTTGCTAAGCTATTCCAGACAGAGATTTTTTTTTTTTTTTATCAGTGTTTGTATATCTACAACCGTAAATCTTGCTACCAGAAAGCATTCAGCATTCTGACAGTCTTAGTTGCTGCAACAAATCATCAACCTTTTACTTCTTATTGGATAGCTACCAAAGACAAGTTGCTTTAGTCAAATACCTTACGCAAAGACTTTACTGGGATGGATGATTTTATACTTGCGCTTTCAAAAAATAAATCTAAATTGAATAATTGGAATAAATCTTCCCCACAGCCTGCTCATATAGTTCATGCAATCTATCTGAAGTCTTACACTTCCACGTAATAAATTGTGAGAAACAAATCACGAAGCACCATTTCAGAGCAAAGCAGCACGTAGGCTAGCCTTCGTTCACCGTACAGGCCGAAATTTTAATGCAGAAATTACTTTCATTTCCTGTGAGGAATTAGAATGGCTTTTCTCCAGTAAACTGTAGATGTCTATTACACAAAGTTATGGTGAGAAACAGAGGATGAACATCTAAATTTG
This sequence comes from Phoenicopterus ruber ruber, assembly GCA_009819775.1. Taxonomy (NCBI): domain Eukaryota; kingdom Metazoa; phylum Chordata; class Aves; order Phoenicopteriformes; family Phoenicopteridae; genus Phoenicopterus; species Phoenicopterus ruber. The sequence continues at coordinate 9,678,118 of CM020221.1, forward strand.
CTGTCAAGAGTTTTCATTTTGATTATAGCAATTTCCAGTTTAAAGGAAATGAATATCCAGGAAAGCATTTAAAATTAATCCTTCCCTTCTGAAGTAGCACTAAAATTCAGTTAGGAGTGAAATATGATTATTTCATTTCAAATCTTGTCATCTAGAATAAAAAAAACATGCAATTGTGTATTTATTTGGCAGTAGCTCACTAGGCAGAGTAAGGTGTCAAAGTCTTTAACAGAGCTCTAAAATTCCAATTTCAGCTTTGCTGCTTTCTCTCGTAAACTATAGATCAGTGATAATTATGGTGCCGGCCTAGTAGTTCTACATTTTCTTTTTTCAAATTCCAAGTATAAATATCAGTGAGAAGAACTACTATATTTTAAGGTAGAAAGGAATTGCAAACTCTCTGTCTGCATAAAGGTCATCTTACCTCTTCCTTTTCTAATGCAAAATGAGACATTTGAGCACAGACAAAATACACAGTTAAACATAATGAGAAGGCTAAATGCCATTTCAAGTCTGTCTCCAATTACTGCACACAATAAGCATAAATATTAATAGGAGTTCGGGGAATCCAACAAAACAACAACTTGAGCCTGGGCCTCCCATCACCTTGGGAAGGGCTGTCCTGGAAAAATTGTGCTTGCCATTTTGACTAGAATACGACTGTAAGAAAACTTGTTATCCAAAGTGATAGATGCTCAAAAAATTACTTTAAGCAAATTGACATGTTCTAATATGACGTTTTACTTTAGACAAACCTCAACATTTCTAACCTGCCTTAATGTTAATCTGTCCTCCAGTACCATTCCCGTAGGGTCTTTTCCTTCATCCCCTCTTCTCCGGCTGAACTGCAGAAGCAGAGTTCCATTCTCTTTCCCAGACACTTTAATATCTGTACACTAGGACAATCAAAAAGTTGTTGCTTCTTTCTTCATAATATTTTTACTGTCTTTTTCCTTTCCATCCTGTCAACGCTGTGACATAGGTCTCTTATTTTCGATGTTGAGTATGTGCTCTTTTGAGCTTTCCTAACAGCTGCCGCACCTTTTCCAGTTCACACAAAACGCTAGTTATCTTCCTGCTCTTTTCTTCAGACTGTATCACCCCTGTGAGAAAACCTTCCGCAGCACGACTGACAGTCTGTTAGTTCAAGCTCAGAGCAGCGTCCTTCCTCACACTGTTCCCTCCCCATTTTCCACTCTACTCTTTTGCAGATTACGTTACCCTGAGCGTGCTTCACCAAAAACATCAGTTTTATCCACCAGCTTGCAAGTTCCTAACATCTACCCATCTGTACCTTTTGCTGCACTTTCAAGAACTTCAACTAGAATGTTATCCTATCACACCATAACGCTTCGCTGACATGAGCCTTGCTTACAAAAAAGCCAGCATCCACCACGAAGCCCCTGAGAAATGCCATCATTAATTACAGAGGCAGATGAACACGAAATGAGAAAATGAATACAATCTCAGGGATTTCATTTATTTATATCTATACACACACATGCTCGCTCTCTCCACATTTTTGTTTTACTTTAAAAAGTTCAAAAGGAAGTCTGATAACAGGTACTAAACGTCTGCGAACTCAGCAGAAATTTGAGATGAACAAAAGCTGCTATCGCACCTAATGCGTAATGAATCACATTTCAGCTGTTAGCGATAGGTGCCATTTCCCTTCCCACGTTAGCACCGAATAGAAAGGAATGGAAAGATACCTGAACTATCCTGGACCCCAGAAATAGCCCAGCGCACTCCCCTTCGCTTTTGCCATCCTTGGCAGCGCAAAGTTCACGCTGGTTTTGCACCGCGGTGTTTAGATCCGCCCTCAGCAACGTGTAAACTCAGAAATGATGCACTCAAGAGCGCAGCCAGTTCTAAGACTCAATGAAGTTTGTGTGACGGTGGCACAAAACTTGTTTAACTAATCAAAGCTGCCTTAAAACCACCGAGCGAAGGGATTCTGTGAGATCCTGGCTTTTCAAAGCTTACACATACTCACTTTGAAAATAATACAGCAATATGAAAAATAAAGTCCTCATTTTGAAAACTATACTGTACTGTATCAAAAAGATATCTCTCTGCTAAGGAAAAAACCTGAGACCTTTAACCTCCCCTCAGTCAGATGCCACGATTCTTTCATTGTCTTTCCTATTTTAGATAGGACAGGAAAAATAAAGGGTAAACTGGACCACTTGAGAGACCTAACTGTTGTCTGCTTTTTACCTTACTGACTTCGGCTCAGCGTGCAATTTCAAGTGGATTGTTCCTGAAAATGGCCCTAAGTCAACACACTAGTGGAAGGAAATCTTTCCCCTAGCAGCAGCGTAATCAGTGTAGATATAACTAACAGAGAGCTGCTCTGTAGGCAGCCACAGTCCACGACGACCTCAGCCTCACCAAGCAACGAACTCCCTTCCTGCAGAATGAAATGCGAATCTATCGGCAGTCCTACTCCAGGCAGGTTGATACTGACACACTCGGCTCCATGTTTCATTTACACATTTAATCATTTAAGAACAAATGTATGGGTTAATATCCAGAGGTCACCACTGATATGACTCTGTTTAAGGGCAATAGGAATCACAACAATTAAAGTTTAAATACTTTTTAATAAGGCCTCTTAACAGTTGTTTTTTAAACTGTTTCTCCTTAAAAGCTTTATTAATATGGAAAAGCCATGCACAGGCCAGGAATTGTGCAACTAGCTAACGATTTGAACTGAAGCATTTATGCCATCCTTGTCACCATGGTATCCAGCGCAAACTCTTATTTGATGATTCCTTCCTACTTTGCTTATTTCAAGCACGCTGGTCCAGCATTCATGGAGCAAACTCCTTTTGCTGGATAAAACGTATAATCCTGCAGATTTCAATACTAGTTTGCAAACACTTAGCTCTACAGTTTCCACTGATTTTAATGAGACTTGGACATTCAAAAATCTAGGCAGAGGTTTGAAAATTTGGGGCTAACATCACACGTCTGACCACATCAGCTCTTACTGCTGGCTGCAAAATGGCCCTTAAGCATGTAAGAACAACTCAATAATTCTATAAACATGCAGTCTAAGTACGTGGTCATAAAGATAAGCATGACTATCCTAAAGGATTCAGTAAACAACAGTAACTCAGATAAAATTGTATTAACCCTTCAGTGCAACATGTTGCATGGGATTCCTAAAGAAATTGTTTTAGAGCCTCCATCCTTTCCTCCCATCATTCCACCAGCTCAGGCTCCACAACCTTCAAGCCCCTGCCACCTCGCAGGTGCAGACTGATGCTCCCTCAGCATATGGCAGACACACAGATACTAAATCAATCTTCTCTTTCTCTAAAATCAGGTCAGACCTAATACAAAAATACCAGTTTTGCACGATCTCCAGTGCGCTACTTTGCAGTGCCTTTGGAATGGGCATCATTTCAAGAACAGCGAGACGGCATTATGCAGTCACCTGTCCCGGCACACCTACGTGCACGACTGCACACACACGCTCCCGACTCCACGCATTCCGCTTCCCTGTGTGGGACCGCCAGGCTTCCGACAGGCAGCACGCAGAGCGGGAGCTCAGAAGCAGTCCTTCATCTTTATTATTTTTATGCCCTGTCATGGCAATCAGGGAAGGCAGAAACCCAGGAGAAAGGAAAAAAGGCAATACCTGCAACTTCTGCCAGATTAATTTCTTTTTAGGCTGGTGGAGAGTTTAAAAAAAAAATAAAAATTAAACAAGCATGATTCATTTCCTATTATTCACTGTGAGATCCATTCAATTACTGCTCTAACAGTACGCTGGAGCAAGGAGAGCGCTCAGACACAGGGAAAGGTCAATCTGACCTCTGCTTCAAAACTCTGCCTAGCTCTTGCTTCCAGATCGTTCTCTTCCAAATGCAACAGCGGAGAATGCACACAAATCCATAATGCAACCTTGCAGCTGAGGACCCACTCCAGGTAAGAGAGGAGCTGTGAATCTTTAAAAAAAGAAATTATAGAGGGTATTTGCATAGTATTTGCTGTTGGAAATAAACTTAATTTGAGGAGCTTGGCTCCAGATACAAAACCACCTTTCCAGTTTCCTATCTTGCTTAAATACAACGATTTGTTCTGGTCTATTGTATACAAACTAATTATGCCTATGGGTAAGCACTAGCCTCAGTAACATGCAACGGGACTTGTAGTGTGGAGAACTAACAGAAGAAAAACTAGCAAAATATGCTGTGAAGGGGGGGGGGGGGGGGGGGGGGGGGGGGGAGAAATTTTATTTTCTAATTCCCTCAGCCCTAGGAGGAACATGCCTTATGGTGGATCTTCCCAGATTGGGAAACAGCAAGTCTCTTGCAGCAAGTCTTTCACATCAAACAGTTTAGGTCAGAGGTTTAGCTGTCAACCTCTGAACAGACTAAACCAGACAGAAATGTGGATAGAGAACCATGAAGATTCTCTCTCGGAGGGAGGCAGTGGACAGATACACCAGAGCACCAGAAAATGTTCTTGCAATTTTGCAGTTGTCTCAGAAATGCTCCTGTCTTCCTGCCTTGGGGCAAGGGGGCGTATTATGAAAAGAAAGGTGAAGTTGTTGTTCATCAGTGATGAACCAGCACAGAAATCTCTGGATAAAGACTGAACCGTAGAGACAAACACCATTTTACCTTGTGGACTTCAGTTTCTGAAGCCATCTCCAGTCCCACCAGCACAGCCACAACAGCCACCGCACAACCCACCTCTGTCCCACAGCCCATCGAGACTTTCAAGCTGAAATAGAGAACTAAACCAGGTACTATTATCTCAGGGTAAGATGAACTTGCTTCTCAAGGAAAGAAACTGATTGTGTTAGCATGACCAGCATGATAGATCATGTCAAAACCAGACATGAAGCCCCTGTCTAGCTCCAAACTTCCACAGTGCTAGTTATGTTTAACTTTGGAGGTTCAGTAGGTAGCCCATTGGTATTTCATTTCATATATATGGATTAGATTAAATTTGTCATTATTTGACAGCATTTAGATTTTGGACAGTGCAAGACGTAAGAACAATGCTGACTTCAAACAGAAGGACGAGACAAGCACGTACCATTTGACAGCTACAAATGATAGACATAGTTTTGTAAGCTCTGCCCTGATCTCTTTTTATGCAAGTGTGCCAATTCTCCTTTGAAGTTAACAGACGGCCCCCTACAGAATACACTTCGAGCAATAAGAAGAAAAGCTTCTGTGTTTTGACAAGATCATGTGTATATGTCGTCTTGTATAAAAAGTCTTCAACAACTGTACTCAAAGTATCTTGTCTATAAGGTTACAGGAGTCACCCACTTTCCCAAGCACTTTTTCAGCGTGCACTCGGACTAAAACAAAAATAGAAAAAACCCTTTTTGCACCGTACAAAATGGGCGCCGCTGTTACCAGACGCAGCTCTCCGGCTCGGAGGCTGGGCAGGTCATGATTGACTGCGTGTTCAACGGGAAATGGCATTTCACTGTCTGCTCTGAAGGGCTGCAGCGCGAAGCAGCCAAAACTCTCCCCTCAGAAGACAAACCCCATCAACTCCATTACACAGCGTTATCCTCCAGTTCAAAAGACCAGAGCGTCACTGAGTTTATCAAAACACCTCTTCCGCTTGGCCGGCTGGGATACAAACCAGCAATACATATATTAGACACTACTGACAGTTCAAGGGAAACGTAAATAACAAACGATTTAACCTAAAATGATATTTAAGAGCTTGCATTCCCCAAGCATTTAACCACAGTTTGGCTCTTAAATTATTAATACTGCAAAGGACATTTGCACAACAATTTTATCTGATTTAAGAGGCAAGCTGCAATCTGCTGCTGCTGCCGATTCCCTCCCCTGTAGTTACACTCCTGTATTTTGACACAGGCATTATTTTAGCTCTAACCAATGTGGCCACTAAGTGACGTCTATGACTCTGTAAGGAATATATAACAGCAGCCACTCATTATATCAGCACAAAACTTTGGAAAAGGGGTAGAGAAATTATTTTCTTTCACATTTCAACCCATTTCAATGCTTCAGCCCACTTAGTCTTGATCACGACCCTGAGTTTCACATGAACCCACTGTGTCAACGTGCGACTGTTGCAGCGTGCTACGCTGCAGTCCAAGATTAGAGGAAGCTACTGAGTTTCAAGTGACTGTTTTAAAAGTCATGACTTCGATCAGTGCTCCTCAAATCTCAGCTGGGAAAAAGCAAGATGACAGCATTTAAAGATTAAAGATTTCCACTTACTCCCCAAATAAATACACCATAAAAAGCTCTAACATAAGCTGCTACTGCGCTGTTCTCCATGCCTCAGGTTTGACCCACAAGGATCATTTTGTAGGCAAGTATGGAGTTCATTTAGTCAGCTCAGTTAAGGGTCAAACACATACCTAGTTCCAGGTTAATTGCCAGTACGAGTACTTTTACTAAAAGCAAAACTCACACATGTACAATTAAACCTGCGTCATGTACTTCAAACGTTAGTTAATCATTGCTACGTGAGGACAAGAAGCTTGCCGATACATCATAGCGTGTTTAGTGCTGCAACCGAAAATTTAAACACCATTCATACACCTAAGAGTCTGTATCTTATTTCAAAAAAATAACGTAAGTACTCAAACCAGATACTTGGACGTTTGAAGACTACGGAATTTTCTAATTCACATTAGTAGTTTAAAGGAGTCAGAGTTAGCGGAGTCAGCAACCGCCTCAGTTGTAAAAACTGTTATAAACAATTGTATAAGCTGTTCTGAACCTGCCTATATATCAGAAGATTCCTATATACTATTTGTATGAATCCAAGACAGAGTAAATGCTTAACCCAAGGTTTTCATAGTGCAGTAAAACAGAGTCAGTATCTATTAATAAGCTAAATGTAAACAACTGAAACCAATGAAAATGAGAAAAGAAAAAAAAAAAAACACACCACTAATCAAAAGAACCACTTAGAAATCAGCAGCAGCAAAAATTCAAACACAACTGTATGTATTTACAGACCCTCAGGTATTTTTAATATTAAAACCAAACCGTGCTGAAAGTAAGTTGAAAGGAGTTTTAACCTCTTAGACACAAGCAAAATATAACAAGACTTTATTGCATTACTTGCATAGCACTGCATCATGGACTAGATCTCTGCATGTTACTGGCTTATATAGGTCAATTGCTTCGAAGTCAAACCAATGGTAAGAATTTTGGTCCAGCTGTGAGACCTGGACCCGCAGCTAAACAGACAGACAAACAAACAAATAAAATCACCTTTTATGTTTGGAACAATCTCACAATACGAAACAACATCTTTCTTGATAGATGCATATATTCCACATCAAATTAGATCTCTACATAGTCTTTATGATTGCATGGTTTAGTATTTAGGAAAGCAGTATATAAATATTTAACATGTGTGAACAACACACAAGTCAAATTTTGCAAAACTGGTGCTTGGAGAGCTTAAAAAACCCCAACAACTGGTCATAAATTTTGTTTTTCTATATTTGAACCAAGGTGTTCCTCTCCACATCCTACCAAGTATACATCAATTAGATTATCTGTGTTTGCACACACACGGCTCTGTACACGTGTATGCAAATGCTTAAATGGAAGCTTGTGCTATAGTCAGTGGTTTTGTGATTTCATAACAACTGCTTCTCATCACAGTTATTACCATTATTTATTACTCAGATCATTGCGGTGGGTTGACCCTGGCTGGATGCCAGGTGCCCACCAAAGCCGCTCTGTCACTCCCCTCCTCAGCTGGACAGGGGAGAGAAAATATAATGAAAGGCTCGTGGGTCAAGATAAGGACAGGGCGAGATCTCAGCAATTACCATCATGGGCAAAACAGACTTGACTTGGGGAAATTAGTTTAATTTATTACCAATCAAAATCAGAATAGGATAATGAGAAAACAAAACCTAAACCTTAAAACACCTTCCCCCCACCCCTCCCTTCTTCCTGAGCTCAACTTCACTCCCAATTTCCCTACCTCCTCCCCCTGAGTGGCGCAGGGGGACGGGGAATGGAGGTTGGGGTCAGTTCATCACACGTTGTCTCTGCCGCTCCTTCCTCCTCAGGGGGAGGACTCCTCACACTCTTCCCCTGCTCCAGCGTGGGGTCCCTCCCACGGGAGACAGTCCTCCACGGACTTCTCCTACATGAGTCCTTCCCATGGGCCGCAGTTCTTCACAAACTGCTCCAGTGTGGGTCCCTTCCACGGGGTGCAGTCCTTCAGGTACAGACTGCTCCAGCGTGGGTCCCCCACGGGGTCACAAGTCCTGCCAGCAAACCTGCTCCAGCGTGGGCTCCTCTCTCCACGGGTCCTGCCAGGAGCCTACTCCAGCACAGGCTTCCCACAGGGTCACAGCCTTCTTCAGACGCATCGACCTGCTCCAACATGGGGTCCTCCACGGGCTGCAGGTGGAGATCTGCTCCACTGTGGACCTCCATGGGCTGCAGCGGGACAGCCTGCCTCACCATGGTCTTCATCACAGCTGCAGGGGAATCTCTGCTTCAGCGCCTGGAGCACCTCCTCCCCCCTCCTCCTTCACTGACCTTGGTGTCTGCAGAGTTGTTGCTCTCACATCTTCTCACTCCTTTCTTTGGCTGCAGTTGTGCAGGTTTTTTTCCCCTTCTTAACTCTGTTATCCCAGAGGTGCTACCACTGTCGCTGATGGGCTCAGCCTTGGCCAGTGGCGGGTCCGTCTTGGAGCCGGCTGGAATTGGCTCTATCGGATGTAGGGGAAGCTTCTAGCAGCTTCTCACAGAGGCCACCCCTGTAGCCCCCCCACTACCAAAACCTTGCCACGCAAACCCATTACAATCATACCCCAGGTGCCTTACAGGCAAACAAGACAGGTGTCAGAGATAGAGTTGACTGGATCAGACTTTACACCGTTGAGGAAACAGCAAGCACCAAGACAGCGACAGGACTGACAGCGTGAAGATCTCTGCAGCGATCATAAAAACATGCACATAAAACTAAACACAATTTTAACAAATTAGCCTTGTTCCACAGCACACTTTCGTCCCTGTTCAGATACGGCAGCAAATACCTGCTGTGTTCCAAAGGGAACGGGTGGTATGACTTCCACTTTCCACGCTCCTACCCTACAATTCAGAATTCCAGCTTTTTAGTCACAAAAAGCTCCTAGCAATATAACTGCGATGGAGCCACGCAAATTGTGGTCAGACTCAAATACCCAACGAATATCCACTGCTCCATTCTTTAGAGTTGTTAAAAGTGGACATCTGGTTTAACAGGTTCAATAAGATTTTTTTAAACGTGTTTCACTAATGAACAGGGCATGGCAGAAAGCAGTGCACTATTTCTTTATGTGATATCTGACTTTGGAAGCATCCATGGGTGGCCTATAAGAGTAATTTATATCTTCTCTGATCCATTCAGCCTCAAAGTGTACATGAAGCTCACACACCAACGTGCTTTACTGTGGTCAACGTAACACTAAGCCTTCTCCTAACACACGCAGTAAAACATCTCCAAAGGCCTTTGCTTTTAATGTCTCTTCACTTAAGGGAAAGTAAATCTTGCAAAGAGCAAAACATTCCCTATTTTGCCATCCAGGCAAGCATATGTCACTTTTCAGCGCAATTATTTATACTCATGCCCATTTTATACATGTGACATTACCACAAATGTAATGACGACAACAGAAAGTTCTAACATAGTCTACCTTCACTATGAAAGAATGTATGAAATAATACTGACCATACTCACATTTCTAAATAAAATCAAAATAGAGTACATCTCACCTTCGTTTTTACTTAACACATGATCAAAAAAAATTTTTCATGTGCCTCTAATAGCATGGGTTTTTACCTCCACATTTTCTCTTTCTTTTGTGGCTATTAGAAAAGCAGTACTTGAGTGTGTTCTCTCTTCCTTCTTTGTTTCATACCTTACAATCTCATTTACAATAAGAATTCCAAATAAAAGTTTATTGGGCTGTATTGTAAAAAACTTGCAATAAAATGCCCTTGCCTGGGGCTAAACATTTTGCCTGGCTTTTATTCCCCTCCAGATTTTTACAAGATACCTGTTCAGCCTGGTTCGAAATCATGCCAGTGAATACACAACAGCTGATGGTCAAGATTAATTCTTTTGTTTCTAGTAGCCAGACAATATTTTGATTTAAATGAATTATAGCATGCAAGTGATCTATAAAATGACTGACTTTGTAGCAGCGTCATTAAGTTGGAAAAGTTTCAAAAGCCAATGTCCAACTTTGTATTCCTTTCTAGTTTGAACTGTTATTTCCAAACATGTCCTTCCTTCTTGGCATGATGACCAAGTAGTACTTGGAAGGGTGTTTTCTCTGTATTTTTTTCCCTGAGACTGAACAAGGTAGGGAACGAGCCAGCAGCTCTATGCACTAGGGATTCTGAACAGAAAACAGGTCAGTGCAGGGACACAGCACTTTCCCAAAGAAAAAAAAAAGGGGGGGGGGGGGGGGGGGGTAGCTAATGTGGTGTTTGACGTCTTTGCCATTTTCTGACTTGAATGGCTATAATAAACCACTTGTTATTTAACATTCTGTAGCTGGAAGTATTTGGTGTCTGTCCCTTGCTGTTTTAAAGAATCCTCTTATATGCTGCTGCTCCTCTTCACAACCAAGGCAACTAAATTTCCACGCTGGAAGTTACTTTGATAACTGGCATAATTTGCTTTCACTTATGGCCTCAAACTGCTCTGTGTGCCCCGACGCACTGGCTGGACCTACACAAACTCCACCCACCAAAGGTGTATAGCGTAAGTAGCTACGAAAAGTCCCGTGGAGAGAGGTTAGTAGCAGATTATGCTGCCCATGATAAATACGATATACTCTGTGTTATTTCCTGTCAAATCACGCAATAATTTCTACTGATTTTGCATGGGATCCAACTTAGTAACAAAGCAAAACTAAGGTCTTGCCAAAACTGATCCAGACAATTAAATTCATTTAATACAGGTATGATGTAATCTACTTTCATGGAACTACTACTTTTGATAAATTCGGCAGTTATTTTTAGGCTAGGTACTTTGATCACTACGGCATAAGATCCTTCACAAAAGCTTTTGATGAAGGACGTCGAGCTTACAGGGGACACTGTCATGCAATGGCTGAGAGTGAAAACAAAAGTATCAGTAGTTGTACACTTAAGAACTCACTTATGGCTGTGACCATTAGTCTTTCTCATTAAATCAAGTTCTGCTGCACACCGTGTCAGGATTAGCCCTTCTCCTCACACCTTTCTTCTTTAGCATTGCCACAGAATAGCTAGCTTCCGTTTGCGCAGCTGCCGCCAGAAGAGGCACAGAAAAAACCATGGCTTATGTCATCTTCCCTGAAGCACAACCACCACCAGCTTTATCAGGAGTAAAGACAAAAAAACCTGGACTTGCTCAGCATCCAGAATTTAAATCATGTTCTGGAGATACTCAGACATTCATTTAAACGTTCTGGAAAAACCCAGAGCACCTCAAAGACCAGAGAAATAATACGTTAGTATCTCATTTAAGAACCAAATAGGGTTATTACTTGGGCCTTTTAACTTGTGCATTTTATTATTTTCTGTAGTCTTTAAAATGAATGTCCACAAAAAAACCCAGTAAAATAAAATCTAATTAAACATCCCCATCTGTTACTCATCTTTAACTGAATGGTTATCAAACACAGTGGGAGCAATTCAAACATCTGCAAGTAGGTGTCTCAAGACATTTGAGATACAACACAGGGCCTGCCAGTGGCCCCTGCCTGTTGTAGAGCGGCCTAATGAACGATAATGTAGGTGGCCTATTGTAGATACCCCAGGCACCTGCAATGGCACTAACCAGCTATTTTTAGGCACAGAGTCACTGCCTCCATATTTTCATAGGCTATACAAAATCATATGTGATTCCTTTCTGCCAAAGTGCATGCACTACTTGCTAACGTTAAATGGATTTACATGTATGCAACAAGAGTAAAGAGCGAGCTTTGCTTACTTTTCTTTGCTCATAGCCAGAGAGTGATAAAATAGTAATGCCAGATGCTCATAATACCCTTGATATCTTCTAAAGTCAGGAAAAAACATCCCAAAGTGATTACATGAACAAGTTAACTAAGAATTGTCAAAAAAACTAATTCATTTCTCAGAGGCTAAACTTTTCATATGTGACATATGACATGACATCATTTCCCACAATCACCCGTTCAAACTTGCAAGATGCTTTCGGTACAATCACACTAGTGTATCTTTTCTTCTTACTTGGTACGAATATTTGAAGACTGTTAAAAAAATCAAATGAAGCTACTGTAAATCTTTAATATATTTGGAAATTCATACTCAAATTTATTATTGGAAATTCAAAAGTACTGATAAGCTTCATAGTCACCAGGAGGACATTTGTGATTCAGGTGAGTAGAAGTACAAACACCGTAAAGGTACACTAGCTGTGAGCCCTCTAGAGAGGGGTAGCCCATATGAATAATTTTTTTAACTTATTATAGAAATGATTTTTCACATGGGACAGGCGGAGAGGGAATTGTTATGATTTCCTTGTCATGCTATGATGTGAGCAGCAATGGGATCACTATGCAAAGTGCAACTCCCTACCCAGTATTTCACCAAGTTTCAGCAACAGGTAGAAGACAGCACTTTCCAATGCAGATCTGAAACTACTCAGTATTTGCATCTAGAATACTGGATTGTAGTTCTGAGACAGGAAAAAACCACTCAATCATTTCTTCCATAACAAAAGGCAAAAAGAAAAACTGGGCCAGTAATTATTTTTGCAATTGTTAACTTGCCTTCATATTGTGAACACTTTTCATGTGCTCTCGTGCCAAAGTCACCCTTCAGGAACTACCACCACTCACACAAAGGCAGACAGAGATACTCTTGGTGACTTAACGAGAAATTAATTACAAGGAACACACCCTAAAGTGAAACCATATCCAGATTGCCACATATAGATCATACCTCCAGTTCAAGACGCATTACTTTTGTCAAATGTCACAACAAATTAAGAATTCTGTGTTCAACAGAACCTCAGTTCACAGAGCCACAAACGGCAGAACTCCACTCTACACGTCACAGCTTGATTACACAGTGGTATTAATCATGCACCTGAAGTACTCTCTAATTAAAGGGTACGTGGAAATCAGAATTAGGAAGGTGATGGAGAAAACATACTGTCAATTAATAATGGAAGGTAAGGTATAGTTAGTGCTCTCCAATTATTTTTAGAATAACAGAATATTTTTTCTAAAGCATACTTAGAAAATAAATTATTGGGAAAATATTAATTGACTTTTTTTTGTCTCAAAATGAACCAATTGTATGTAAAATTTGTGAGTTACAAAGAGCCCATCCCCACTTGCTCCCTCACTGGGAAAGTTTCTCAAATGTTCAAACTTTCAGGGTTTCATTAGGTTTCAAAGCAGAAAATATTTCTCCCATGACACAGGGAAGTACAGCAATGGTGCCATTCTAAGATTCACTGCTCTTTAACAGCAGAAAAAGTACTGGAAGGTGAAGAGAGAGAGTTGGAAAAGAAGTCCAAGGAGGGTAACTACCGCATATCCCGCAGTTCCCACCTATACAGGCACATCTTTCCTCTCATTATCTCACTATATAGCATAGACCTAAAGGCCTATTTCTTCCTAAAGGAAGAACACGCTCTTGTTCAGCAAAGAAGAGGAAAGGAGCATATTCTAGACTGGACAATGACTTAACTAAAAAGATAGAAAAAGAAATGCTAAATTTTCTTGAAGCTGTGCACACCTTCTGAATCCCCAGTGCCTGAACATTCAGAACTTAATCCATCACTAGGCTGCAGCCCTTTGCTCATCTTTTTATTTTATTGAAAGCAGCCTCTTGGAACCAAAAATTAAGGGTTTTCTTCCCCCAGCAGAGTCATTTCTCATTTGCACACTTTGATGACTATTGTCTTAATGATTCAAATCTGACTTGAAAAGAAGAACTGTTGTTCTGTTTACTTCCCTCTGGTCCCTCTGTAGCACTCATTTCTGACAGAAAGGTGACTAACATCTTCATCTGCATGTCTGCACAAAACGAGGGCAGTAAATATACGAAAACAATAACAATGCCTAGCCCCGAGCAGGCGGTTTAATCCTGCTAGTCAGGGAGCAAAGAGATCACAGACACAAGAAAAAAGTACTTCTCCCCCAAGCTTTTTGATAGTCAGAGCAGATACTTTTAGAGTAATTCAAACACGCTGAGAATTTGGCATTATTCATGTTTTACTATTTTCAGCTGGGTCATTTTTCTAATCTAATCAGCTAAACTTTGTCTTTTGAAATGGTATTCAGAACAAGAAATACATAATTCTCAATATTCATTCCACAAGACAAGTCATGTGTCAGCTCAGAAAATCTGTGGATAATACGGGATGAAGCGCTGCCAGGCTAACTCAGAGCCGTCCTGTGTGGCAGTGGCAGAACCGTCTAAAGCGCAGCACACTGAAAAGAGGTCCTCCTCATGGTTGGACTCGATGGTCTTAAAGGTCTTTTCCAACCGAAATGATTCTATGATTCTAATATTGCTAATATACCCCAATTCTGACCTTAAAAATTCCAGCGTCCCAGGCTTCTAGTTCTCTTGGGGTGACTTTCAGGCAAATTTGTGATGAATTCTAAGCAGATTTGGGATAGATGAAACATGTTTGATTGACAGTGATGCCAACATTTTACAAAAGACCTGCAGGGGACACTGGCAGGGCAATTGCAGCTACAACAGCATGAAGACTGTCTCATTTTTTTCAGATAAGCTTATTTCTGGGACAAAAGATTAGTTTCCTCTAATGCCACATACTGGTTTCTCTAAACCAGGATTTGGAAGGTATTAGCCACTATGTAAATAGCCCAGCAGATTTTAACTCCACATGTTACTGGATATGGAAGGCACACTGCCCTACCTACGCTCAAAAGGTAATGTGCTACTAATTCACATTAACTTGTATTTTCCAAAACCTAGGCTCTTTCTGACTTTTCATGACAACGTCTGAACAGGCAGCTGTTCACCAGAAAACCAACTTTCCAGCCAGCCATTTCACACTTATACGCCAGCAATGCAGTTTAATTACTACCACTGCGTTTTAGCACAAAAAAGTAAGTACATAAAGAAAAATCCATGTCATTAGCAAATTCTCCCTAATTTGCAATTCAAAATGTATACATTCTGAATATATGTAAACAGATTATTACAAATCAAATCATGCAGACTAAAACATTATTAATAATGGCAGCACATCTTCTTATGATGTTTAAAATTCACAAACCTGCTCCATCCATTTGTCTTCAAAGTCAATGTAACTGGATTTTCTCTCCATACAATTCACTGGAGAAATTCCTTTCCTTTTAATGAAAAGAACTCTGCCCTTAAAAATTGGTAGAAACCTCTCAGCAAATGCACTAATAGCAATACCTGCTTCTTAAAATATGATTTTCAATTCAGCAGCAAGGGTTTTTTTACCACTGATTTTTGACCTTTAGAATGCATCGATTTCTTTTTTTGTTGACTTTTACAGTATAAATGTCATTGTTAGATAAAATAATTGAACCCAGCAACATATTCACAAACTGGAGAAAATCTTTCACTGATTTCACCGTGATATATCACAGTCTAAAAAGAATCTAACTATATTTCTTTAATAGACAATTTTCTTCCCCTTAGTCTGATTCACGTGGTGTACAAAACACGAAGCTTATACTGGGGAAATGTTCTGAAAGGGAGACTCGTTGCTAGTTGCCATGGAAATGATGAATTATTAACTTGGCAAAGGGTGCCCTCTCTTTGGTGAGCAGGTAAGTGCACGCAGCACACCGCGTTTCCATCCAGGCGGGGGGTTGCAAAGGAGGGTGCCAGCCGCGACGCCACCCACCCCCAGCACTCCGGGCTGCTCAGGCAGAGGGGGCACACCTTCGTGTAATTCTTACAGAGGCAATCGCCAGAAGAAACTGAAGCCCACGTTACCATCAGTCAGTCAATCTAACAACTGTGTCATGTTTTCTGTGTCTAAATTTAATACCTGCCCAATCCCATTCCTGTAATCCACCTCATTAACGCACAGCACTGATGAAGCCACGCGCTCTCTTTCCTCCCTTGGCTGCCAAACAGCACGGGGCTGGTGAACGCTGCTGGGTGTGAAGAACTATCCCTTGTTATTTACCGGGAAACTTCTTATTGCCCTCAACAGGTATCACATTAGGCCTTTAAGTAATTAGATTCTTGAGCACAAGTCCTATTTTCTCTATGCTTTCTGCAAAGGGCAGTAACCGATGCTTTATAGTAATAATAAATTTATCTACTTCACTGTACAGTCAGAGACACCTACACATCTCGGCAGGGGGGCAAGCAACTAACAGTCTTCTCAGCCTGCTTGCACCTCTGACAAGCTTCATTTTTATTGCTTGAGGTCAACCCCTCCCCGTCCCTTCTGCCAAAGCTGTTCCACTGCAGTGAAAAGTAGGCAAGATTCATCGATCTAAAGAGACAAAGCACAAACAGTAATTTTAACCCATTAGGAGGCAAAGCTCTACTTCGAGAAAAGGGACGAGTGGTTACGAGTACAAAAAACCCTCAGCTTCCTCCTTCCCAGGGCAGGACACCAGCCACAAGCCCGCGGTCACCGGTATGCCCCGTGCCTTTGGGCGACAGGGAACGCCGCAGTGCCCAAAGCGGCAGCGCTGGCTGGCCTTGCGAGCAAGGCAACGGCGGCGGGGCCGCGCCTTTCGGAAAGCTTTGGTTTGGGGTCCCAGCGTGAGCACGAGTTGACGTGCGCCCAAGATGCCCAGTTCTGTGAAGACAGGAACACTTCTGGGCGTGAGCAGGAAGGGAACATTTCGTGTCTGGAAAACTGGTGAAAATATAGGGAGAGCTTTCAGCTGTGTATTTTTGATACAGCAACTATTATGTCATGTTGACTCCGTCCTCTCAAGAGGTTTCTAGTCAGGCTTGAAAAATATTCAAAACCCACTGGAAGTTAAGGCTGGAACCTTATTTATCCGCTTCATTGGCTCTGTTATGAGCTTAACTGGAGCTTTGTGAATGATGTCAGTCCTTCCTGGGGAAGACAGAGAGGTTGTACAGGGTGTTCAGTTGGAGCAGCTGCTTTTTCAATCAAGAGATACTTAATTAAGCAGAGGGGAAGAATACATAATGTACAGAAACAGGCTAGCTAGGGTTTTTAGCCAGGCAATAAAAAAAAAGCGAGCTTGCAAGAAAAATATACCCGCCTACCTCCTTTGTATTAGGCTGGCTTTCTAAAGGAAACCTGTGAGTGCTGTGAAATGTGTTAGAAGCACAACATCCGAGAAATAAGAAAGGGCACATCTGGGGAAAGCGGTCCATAGTCCGCTATGACCAGGGATGTCTGCTCCATGAAATTTCAGGGCAACAATTAGCGTTCACTTCCAAAAATATATAGTTCTTTAAAGCAAACGAAGCATGAAGGAAACCCAATTACAGTAAGTACAGAAATGAGCTGAACATACAACAAAAATGTCAGTGGTCTTGCTGTGCAATAGTGGCACGCTCTGTGCCTCCTACCAGATTATGGGATTGTTTAAATCTATTATCACTTTTTAAACACCCTTTTCTAAATTTAATTTCACTGATACATAAGGAGAACTCTCTTATTCTCATTCTTAATGAATTCAGCAGTTTTACTATTACTTTATGAAATGTTTGCAGACTCTCAGAGCCCAGGCAACCAAGAAATCAAATGATCGCAGGAGGTGTAGCAGGTGTAGCAGGCTCTCGCCTGCCTCTGGGCATTCGCGAGCCTGTTATCACTCGAAATGCCTGCTTGAGATTGCACCAGTGTGCAGTTAAATATTGCATTTTCATCACAAGCCCACCTAATCTGGTCTTACACGTGGCACGCATTTCCTCCGCCGTCATGGTGGCTTAGGTGTGCTTTTTGGGATGTCAGCATGGGCTGCGACATGTGGGCTGAAAACAGAGGTGGAGATCAGGGCTTGTTCCCACAAACTGCTCATGCTTGCTTACACTGATGGGGTGTTCAGCTCCACTCAGATTTTACTACCCGAGTCCCCCAAAGCTAAAAATCAACTCTAACTACGTTGTAACCCACATTATAACTGTTCCACAAAGAGAATAAAGGAGCAATTTCTGCAGCATTAGTCTCCCATATAGGAAAAGAGAGTCATAATTCAAGAGAATTTTAAAAAATGGTGGAGCCATAAGTAAATTGATGTAGAAAAATATTAAAAACTACACCACACTATCCTTGCCATGACCTTTCCATATCTTTAACATAAAAGAACATCTTAGATTAGACTATCCTGCTCTTTACAGAGAGGAAATGAAAAGGCTGTCCGTAAAATTTTTGTGCTTCATAGACTTAAATCATATTACAACAAATTTTTCTATACAAATTAACATTTGAATTGTCTCTGCTTCTATAATCTTCATTTGCCAATGCACAGTTTACAATTTCTTTCTCTGGAGAAAACTGGAGGAAAAAAAATCCCAAAGAAAACAGATACAGCACTTGTTTTGAGTTTTTAATATCTGCTTCAAAGATCACCAGTGAGGTAGCCACAAGTCCAGACTGTTTTGACTATCCCAGGTTTACCACTTCAAAATTGTCTACACACAATCATCTCATATTCATCCCTCAGAGCTGACTGCTACCTGAATAATTTCAGGTATTTCTAAGTCTATGCCACATCTCATATTCAGGTGACTCAGTTTCAGTGCCAATCAATGGCATCAATTGTGGAGATTATGAACAGAATGGTAAAATTAACATTAACAGCTGAGCAACCATGGAACTGATAAAATCACTTTGATGTAATGGTGAGTAATCATTGCTGAACCTCTCCACGGGAACTCGGCAGGGAGGGATGGGTTAATCATGCGCATTTCCACTGAGTATTATAAATGAAATATATATCAGCTGTAACAAGTAGCAGTTCCCCGTGCAGCTGACTTTCTCAGAGGAATCTGCAAAGGCACATAGTGATCATGGGGCTTCGTTGCCCCCTGCCCGCACCAGTCAGCATCTCAGCTCTAATTCATTTTGATGCCTGCTGAAAGGAGCCCGGACTGTAACGTGTACTTGGTTAGCCAAGATGTGAATACCCGCTTAGCAGCAAGATGCATCACTAGCATTACCTACAGGTTACGATCTACAGGCTGGGCTGTACCCATAAACAAACTGTTTATGTACCCATAAACAAACGATAAGCACCAGTAACTCCAAGGAAACACCAGGGTTTTCATTTTTCATCAAGAAAGTAGGAGCTAATAGCACTAGACCAAACTATGGTCTAAGTAAAGCCTGTGTGAGTCCTGCCATCTGCTCCTTCTCTTTCCCACACACCTACGAATGCATTTTTGATGTGGGTAGCAACACCACTTGCGTTTCAGAGCTGCTCAAAAGGAAGAGACAGCAGAGCTGGCCAGGGGGTTTTGCAGAACCTAAGGAGTAGATTGGGTACTGAAATGCAGATATGTTGCAGTCAATATTCACGTTGGGGAACATTCTTCCAAAGTGTATACCTAATAAAAACGTAGAGACCTACAGAAACATTGCATAGCTGTCTGAGATTCACTGGGTCTCTGACATGGCGCTGCCTTACGGCTTCTAACCATGGACCCAAAGCGCCTGTTGCTTGCTCTCCTCAGTCCTCATGGAACAGAGGGCACTGAGATGCGGTTACATTACCTCACGCCTATGATGTCACATCACCCTGTGGTTACTCGCAGGCATGGGAGATCCCTGGGGTATTTTTTCTTATTATGTTTCCTAATATCAATATTATCCTTTTAAGCTTTATGGCTTTGTAAAGTCAGTATTGCTAGTCTCAACCACACAAAAATAAGGACTCCAAACCCAGTAATGCTTACTTTAAAAATGCAGATAGCTAGGAAAGATATACAAAATTATTTTTACCTTTAGCTTATATCACAGATTTCCCAGCATTAATTTTTTTCCCTCTCTAAAATCAGGCATAGGAGACACTCATGTTAAATAAACAAATAAGCAAATAAGAGTTTCAATAATCACATTCTATCATAACTCCTGGAGCTGGGATGGGAAAAAAACCAAATAGCACAATATTCATGATGAATTCGCAGAACTTGACAATACACTGCTGACAAGACAGGGGACTTTGAAAAGACCAGAACAATCCCTTTGATGATAACAACCTGAATTTTACTGAATCCTCAACACTCCATCCCAAATAACCACTTTTTAAAATGTGTTAAAATTTATTGCAATAATGCCTTGCTGTCCATTCCTCTACTTATAAAGCACAGAGCAGTCATCTAAATCTCCCATGATAACGTCTTCAAGACAGGAGCTTATCAGCAGCACAGAGAAGGAAAAATCCCGTGGGTTGGGATTACACTTTTGATTATAAACTTCCTGAGAGAAAGACGTCATCAATCTACATTCTTTATGAACTCTACCACATAAAAGCACTCTTTTACACTAGTAATAAATGTCAGGTTTTGTGCAAGCAGTACCTGCAACAATCCTCCTGCGTGGCAAAGAAAAACTTACTTGTTAGATACAACCCCTCCAGAGAAAGTAAGGCAGCATTATTTTTTTGTAATGAAGCCCAGTTTATTTGTATCTTTCCATTGGCATCAGTATACCAGCTGTTACATATCCCTTGTAGGAAGATTAGAGATTAATGGCCCTGTTTTCAAAATATATTTGAGTACTTACTTCCTTACTCTGTAATACGTACACCTCAACACAGGAAACAATGGAAGGCCTATTTCTAGACATCTCAAAAAACAGGTGATGGAGAAAAGTTCTTCAGGATCCTCCCATGCACTTTCATGAGAAACGTCAGTTCCACATTCTCCATCCTGGTGCCCATTCAGCTCTTCTGCGGAGAACAACGGCCAAGATCACGGGAAATTACGTGACTCAGAGCAGAAGCAGCTCACAAGCCCCTGGAAGGAGGCGAGTTGCCTGTTTCAGGGGCTGGGCGGGTGCCTCAGCCTGGTTTCTGAGGCAGGAGGAGTGGGTATTGCAAAGCGAGCTCAAGAGACTTAGTTCACTGACAGCGTGTTGGCGTGACACTTTGCCACGTGGTGAACTGTCACAGCAGCAGAACAGGCAGACACCAGGACGAGTGTAAAGATGCCCCCGTTAAACAGGCAGTCTAAGCACTTACGGCCTGTCAGATACCCACTAGCCCATGTCATTCTGCATTTATAAAAGCACGCTATGCCACCTCTCAGGACAAAAGCAGTAATGAAAATAAGATTGGTTCCAAAAGGAATCCGTAACTCATTCTATCCCTCTGACCTATCCATGATACTTTCACCACAACAGGTTACCCCTTCCTCTTTAGACATTGCTGGCATTCTCATACCACTCTCCACCAAAACCAACAATTTTCCACGTGGCATTGCATGGAACACTTTGCTAAAACCCAGACACATAAGAACCACTGCATTTATTGTCCCTAAGCAATTAGCGTGCTTACCAAGGAAAGATATCACATTAGTTTAGCGTACTTTGCCTTTAGAAACGTCATCTGGTTTTATCCCATTTTCTTTTTTACGTATGTATCTTCACCCATTTAAAAAATAAAACCAAAACCTTGTCTTCCTCCCCTAAATTTTTATTCTCTATTCAAGGTAGTCTTTTGTTCTCTGGATTACTATTTCTCTCTCTCCTCTGCCCCTCCACAGCATGAACTTTTTAAGTACAATTCTTAAATATACTATTACGATTGCTACTCATCAATCACACAGTAATAACACTAAGTGGGTACAATCATCGGAAATGTATTTCTGTATTATCGTAAGCCAGTCCTTTACGAACTCCAGTTGAGAGGTTAGCAGGTCTCTCCTGCAGAACCATACGATACTCTGCAGACCGTATTTCAGCTTTACTCGTGCTGCTGCCTGTTGCCTTAGCCTCCCTTTGATTAGCCATTCTAATTTTGCCAGTGCTCAATAATCATCAATCTTACTGAAATCCAAACACAAACATATTTACTGAGCTTTGTGAGACTAGCTAGATCATCTTTTTTCATTTTCACATTTCTCATTGTTTTCTTTCTGTTTATTTGGCCAAAGAACCTTTTGTTTATAAGAATTAACTCAGCTTGAATTTGCTGGTTCTCATCTAGCTCTAAAAGATATAATATACTTCACTCATAATCTTTTCCTTTGCTTGTTCCCAATGCTCTTTAAGGTGAGCATTCATCCAGGTTAACGGGGAGGGGGGAGTGGTGGTGTTTTAAAATGTCACACTTCCTCCATGTTCCAGTTCTTGAGCTCTTCAGTTCAGCAGGATTTGAGAGTTATGTCCTTTACTTTCTCAGAATTTCACCTTTTGAAAGCAGAAGCTTCAGATATAGACCAATTTTTGTCTTTCCACTTAATTTAAAATCAGTTAATTTATTCTCTTACTATCCAAGCTTCTTTCTTTACCTAACTCCTTTTTAATATATTTACTATTACCGGAAGAAAATCTGAAGTAGTATTTTCTTGGTCCATTGGACCTGTAAGTAATGTCATCTTTCTTGGGATAAAACATCCCACTTACTTTGAGCTGCTGTCTTCTCTCAGTTTGGATGGACCTCAGAGATGCAAATGCTCTATCCTCTCGATCTTGATACAGAAAAGGGGAAAAAATACAAACAGACAGGAGGAAGAGACTGTGTCTTGTTTCAAAGTAAGAAAACGTGAAGATCAGAGAAAACTTCAGGAGGAGACTGGTGACTGCAACGCACTGTGTAAGCTCTGGGCTCAGGGCCCATCACCAGTTAAATTTGTGCCCCGGGCTTCAGCCGGCCATGCCAGAAATAGCGATGCTATTCTAGGGAAGGTGCAGCTGGCTTCTCTCCTGCGACTCTGCCCACTACCAGATCACATAAAGGGACTAACGCGATTAGTGCAATAGGCTGGGCAGTGATGCTCAGCGTGAGACGCCTCGATTTCTGTGCTTTAACAGGGGACCTCAGGATTCAATTTCCTTCCAGTAACCTGTGGGCAGTGATGCCTTCGGCGTTACTTCAAACAAAAGTTTTGTGCTGAATCAAAACACGGTCAAAGCTAGTTTTGCATTTCTGCCCTTTGATACTTGGATTATGTGCAATCACATACTAAAAGAGACTGAAATACTTCACTCACTGTGTTTGTTCTTTGCTCTCAAGAAAAATCTGGGGAGTTACCTCCTGCTACATTGGCTCTGCAGCAAAATGCTTTCCGAACAACAACTTCTACACTTTCTATTCATGCTATTTATTAACCGAGGTTTTAAAGAAACATTTTATGGTAGGCAAACTCGTGTTTCTCTGACTCTCATTCTTGACAAAAAGGATCGGAGGGTTTTCTGGGTGTTCACTGAAAGTGTCAGCTGACAAATCAGATGATTCTCAAACAGGAGGAAGAAAAGAAAAACTCCCTCCATCCCCCCAATAAATTCAGTGCTTCTATTGTATTTGCTTCTAAACAAATGTTTGCTTAGCTTTTCTACTGCCCTGATTTATGAAATTACTCTGAACTAATTAATTACAAGAGCATCAAGAATGTCCTGGTACCTGCATAAGTGCATGGTCTGTCTTTGAAGCCACAGGTGAGAGACTGTAATCTAGTCCCCATTCACTCCTTTTGATAATTGAAGTGAACACACGCTTTCTAAAAAGCAGTATACAGACATGGCAGGAGAATACTTTATATCCAACCAAGCTATTCTTGACTCATACTTTACCTTGTGCAGACATAAGTGATATTTAGGAAAAAGTAATAGCCATTTATCCTTTCAAAAGCATAGTTCCTTCATTCTGTGCAGTTCAGTGCACAGCAACATAACTTATGAGTACAACACTTGCCTTGATCTGAGCTAGATCAGCACATCAGCAGCCTAGGAGATCAACACTGACAGTTATCAGGCATCTACATGACAATCATATTTCATAGAGGTGCTCAGAATTTAGCCCACGCATTTTCAACTCTGCTCATATTTTCCAGCACGCGGACTGGAACAGTATCGTTTCTCTACTACTACTCCTCTTAGCAAGCTAGGAAGACTTTCAAAGTTGAAACTAAATAATTTGAAGGACGCATCGGAACATAAAATACCATTTGCCAGATAGTCTGAGCATTAGTGCTACGAAGTGGAATGCTGTCACAGGAAAGCTCTGACACAGCAGATCTGACGCAGTAGTCAGCTAGAATGAGAGAGTAACTGTGGCACCGCGGCGTGCATTTTACAGGTCTGTCTACAGCAAGACACCTTCGAAAAAGAACATGTTTAGTGAACAAAGCAACTTCATTATCCCTGCCGAACTTGAAAACTGGTATCCTGGATTGTACTTTTGTTCCTGAGCAGCAAAGCTGCAGCATTTTCTCAAAAGATCACACACACAGAACCACCAGATCTCTGGATGACCACCCTTCCACATGTGGCGCTTTGGAAGATCACAAGGGGGGAATATCAGTGGGAGTAGCAATATTGAGAGAAAGAAGCATTTTCCGTAAGCAGCCAGCTGCAGAGTAGCTGGAGCAATCCCTACAGTACAGCATTTGTGTACACAACTGTCGCTTCTGCTGCAATTCCTTAGCAGCTGCTATGTTTGACCTGATGCAGGAAAAGAGAAAAGTGGAATCAGGACAGGAAAAAAAAAAAACAACAAACTAGCAACAGAAAGAGAGCAGACAGAAGGAGAAAAACAAAAGTTAAAGAAGATATAAGAAAGGACAGGAGAAGTATCTCACAAGATTTTTCCCGTGCAGTACAAGTCACTTAAATTGGGGTGCTAGGTCCTACACTAGCTCAGTATTTATGTATGTATTTTATACATTTTATACTTGCATCCCTTCTAGTGCACCTTTATTGGAAGATTGCTAAACATTTACAAATATTAATTCAGCCATCCAACACCCTTTCCTGACACATTTCTTTTGTTCTTATTTTTCCTCAAAAATAACCTTTACAATAAATAATCGTGAAAATAAAGGTATGACATCAGCTACAGACCCTGCTAATAAATCTTTGTGCATGTGATCACCTCTCAGTATAGTTTGTGCAATGTGGGAAAGGACTTTTCATTAGTTTCATAAAAGAATTTATGTCATTGTAAAAGCACCATGAAAGGAACAGTGCATAACGCAAGACAAGAGCGCTTGAACAGAACGATTCATAATAGCATACAAATTCCAAAGACCAAGATGAAGACAACGCTCCGGATTTTCAGCAATAATGTCGGCAATAAGCCTAAACCCCATAAATGTTCGTTTGTGACCCCTGCATAATTCATTTGCTTTTACATGCAGTAGAACCACCACCATTAGCGGTTCTTGCAGAACATTTCCAAACTCATTTTTTAAGCCTGTCACATTGTGATGGGTTTTACGATAATGTTCCTGCCAACGCCACTTTCATTTCATTTTAGCTACAAGTTCCTCCCATGCAGCAGCCTGTTTCTCCTTGTACAGCGCTCCTAGATTCAGATCAGAACAGATGAACACAGAAATGATTCAATGAAAACACCATTTTCAACAACGTCTTCCTGGAAACTTTAAAAGACATGCAGCTGCCCTGCCTTGGCCAACATACGTGGACCCAAACATCAAAGAACGAGAGCAGATCAGAAAGGAAAGGTCCAAGAAGGAGGAATTATCAATTCCTCCTTATTGGAACGAGGAAGCTAAAAGATATATTCGTCATCAAGTAAGGATGAAAGATGTGTAGAGAGGTTAACAGAAAAAGACAGAGAAGGAAAGGAATAGGCAAGAAAGACGACTTGCCCCCCCCCCCCCCCCCCCCTTCTCAAGAGAGGACCAAGTGCAAAGCCTAAAAAGGCAAGACGGAACAAGGAAGCGAGGATCAGAGTAGTGGCACCACGAGAACCAGCTACTTGAGGCAACTGGCAGATTCTCCTTCATTTGAGATCCTTTGTTCAAGGTGAATAGCCCTCCAAGCAACACGCTATAACTCAATCAGTCCGCTGCGTAAGTGATATTCAAGACAGATCAGATAAGATGATCCTCTCTGGCCTTAAAATACGTGAATATGTAAAGGGCTCAGATAAGGAAGGAAGTGAGCAGAGGCTACAGGACAGGAAGGGCAAAACTTAAAGAATGATGTAACATACCTCAAAAAGGGTAACAAAGAAATTCTCACTGTTTTCAAAATTCAAAACAAATGTGTAACCATACTAGGAATTTTTAAGTGCATAATTCTCATTTTCGTATAGATATATAGTCTCCAATATTGCTTTCTTTTCAAGACCCTGAATAAATACAATTCTCTCTATTGTTTTAATTAAAAAATCAAATCTAAAAAATTTAGGATGCAACTTTGCATGACACCCTGCACCTTTGAAAGAAGATATTCCATAGTTTATTAAATAGTACCTGGTAGGTTTCAAAAACAGGGTGTGGCATAAACTTTCCAAGTATTTCCTATTTACAATCACCTCCTAAATCTCAAGAATATTCCTACTTCTGTAGAGAGCACAAACAACTCCAATCAACCACAAATTCCCAGAAGAATGATTCAGACCTTTTGCATTCTCAAAATTAGCAGGTGTTCTTATGACAGTGGATTTCTCCAGTCCAAGTTTGCAATTACACAGCTATTTTTCTCAAAAGTCCATTGCACACAAGATTACAGTTTTCATGACAGAAAATTTATATTTAAGATACAAAGACAGAACTCAGTGGCAGAGACTTCTAGCACACAAAATAGCAATAAAATAGTTATTACTGGCATTGAAAGTTGCCCCAGAACATTTCGTATTTCACAGTTTATGAGAGTTTAAATTTATGCCTGGATATATATCTCTTGTGAAGTTACATTACAGCTATTGTAGGAACCATAATGTTAATTTTTCTCCCTTTTTGACTCTGAGATTCCTTGCATGATGTTTCCTTTAATAAAGTAAGGAGACAAAACAAAACTAGAAAAAAAGATGTACTGGCAGGAATATAGGCACTCTGATACAAACACTGGATATGCAACTGAGATTCAAAGAATTGCACGTTTAGTTGAACGTACAACACCCGGTTACTCAAACATAAGACAAAGGACAAAGCCTTAGGATAAAGTAGTTAGTACACAATAATATTCCTATATTTTAAATAAACAACTGTATCATTTGAGTTCATTTCAACACTCGGAACGCCCAAGACAGCCGTAGGTGGTGGTGTTCCACGTTACCATTGCCATTTGTATTTGGAGCTACTCAGCCCAACATCGGCATGTTGAAAATTAGGCACTGAGCAACGAAACAACATTTTAACACTTGAGTCTTCTTATTGGCAAAATAGACTTTTCTTCATTAAATATTATGGCCACAGTGTGTTACATGTTTTTTAAATATCTTACTTAAGTTGTTGAAAGACTTTTCTTAAATTGTGGTTAATCACAGTGGAGGAGAAGAGGGTAAAAGCTCTACAAATATTTTCAGCCCCAGTTCTGCAAATCCACCCATGAAAGGATGTTATATCCACTCGTACATGCCACCCTTCAAGGTTTGTGTTGAAGTATCTTTTCTGAGCGGAAGTCATGAAGGAGGGGGAAGGTGTTGAAAAGGGTGAAGGAGGGAGTCTTCATGACAGCCAAGCGTAGAGAGATAAATGAATGGCTAGCAGCAACCCGTGCTAATTCCTGGAGGTAGCTATGAACAGAGAATGCAGGTTTGCCAGTGTATGTATTTCTGTTTCCTGGCCCATAGTATTACCCACCGCTATTCAAATAATCAAAACACGGGATTATGACAGATGATTTACAGTTTCCTCAACATCTATAGACCAAAAGATTCTGCTGCTACAGAAAGTTCAGTGACTCGGGGGCTGCTCCAGTCTCTGCTTGAAAGCAGTGCTCCAGATGAGGCCGCTTTAGCAGCCCAAGACTGTAGTTATCCCCAAAGAAACTGATGCAAATTCTGATTTATATCAGAAGCAGAAAGGAACGAGGTGGGTTTCTTCTGCCCTATGTTTCTATGTAATGAAAGTACGCTGCTTGTTGATTTTCAAAGAATCCTAAGGTTAAAATATGAGACAGGCTGGTGCTAACATACGTGAAAAAAAGACTTCAAAAGTTCAAGCACTAGTTCCTGCCTTCCATGAACACTGGATTCACTGTTAACATGTTTTGCAAATATCTGCAATATCCTCCAAATTATATTATATTGTAATCTAATGTTAGTAAACACTGTGGCTAAAAAAAAAAAATTTACAGGCATAAAAAATAGATAACTAAAACTCCTTGGCAGTTTTCAGTGATTTTGCATGTCTGTAATTTATCACTGTAATTGTATCACTGTTATGCCAATGACACTCAAGCCTACTTTTCTATTTGTGGCAATATATCTTGCAAGACAGCATGCAAACTACCGTCTTTTGGCTCTGAAGCTGTGGTTGTCAAATAATTTTTTAAACCAGATGCTGACAACCCTGGATATCGCTTCCTGCTCTAGTTGCTTGACTTGGTGATTTCTGTTAATTTTGCATCCTGACTACCATCCCGTCATTTTGGGGCAATAGTTAGATTAACACTTGGCTTTAAAAAACACACAGGAAAAAAAATTCCACAAACTGTCTTTATAGGCAGTCAGAGGGACTCCCTTCTCCATCAACCCCACCACATCAGTTTGTAAAAATGTAAAATACAGCTAAATTAAACCACGGCAAAAAGCGCAAAGAGCAAACTTGTATAATAGCAGTTTTATACACTAGGGTAAATCCTATAAAGAGAAAGCTAATTATTTACTCTTTTCCATCACCTCAAACTCAGGGACAATAGACATTTACCATCCACGTCCCTAAAAGTAGGTAGAATGCTTTAACTGCTGAAACAGCATACTAAATTCGAAGTTCATTTCCAAGCTAAACACCACAAACACTGAAGAAATAAATAGGTTATATTCTGGTAAGGTTGAATTACTACTTCATTCTATGATAAAAGTACCACTTTTTTTTTTTTTTTTTAAGAACTTAGGTATAAAGAATTCTTAAAGGTTAATCCCATTCCCATGAAAGCTGATCTTAGTATATATTTGCAGATTTCTCTATCATGTTCCTTGTGGACTTCCTGAGCTATACACCAAAAAGGAAGCAAAGACTTATTCACTGCACAGTCCTTTATTGACAAGACCTTTCTTTCTTTGCACACCACCTCTGCTGTGCTGCTTAATTTGTCTTCCAACACTACCCCTTCAATTCGGTCTTTATATTTAAACAATAGCAAAGGAAAACTTTTTTTTTCATGTTTCCAAGTTTTACAGGGCTACAGATTTTCTTTTTAGAGTGCTTTATGGGATTTTGAGACAGCAGCGCTGTTCTCATTTGAAGACTAGGAGTTATGAAACTAACAATTTTTAAATCTAGACTAATGATGTCTTAATGTGACAAGCTTTAAAAATATGTACCATTGCTTTCTCTCTTTGTCAGTCAGTGGAAGGCACTGTCTTTGTATATGGGCTAAAAACTAGCAGAGAGCTAACTAGCCAAGCTGAAGTTAAAAATTAATAATATCAAGGTATTTATTTAATTTTTTATAGATAGTGGGAAACCTTAGCTAACCCTTTGTGACAAAAGCTCCTGAAAGATAGAGACCAAGATGCTGAGTTCAGCAGTATGGCATCAATTAAGCA
Source organism: Phoenicopterus ruber ruber (assembly GCA_009819775.1). Taxonomy (NCBI): domain Eukaryota; kingdom Metazoa; phylum Chordata; class Aves; order Phoenicopteriformes; family Phoenicopteridae; genus Phoenicopterus; species Phoenicopterus ruber. Next base: position 9,707,705 of record CM020221.1, read on the forward strand.
CATTTATGGAGATCAGGTTGTCATCAGCAACCAAGCTATTTACTGCCTGTCTCCCTTTTGTTTCTAAAGAAAATTGATAATAAAAAGTGAGATGAAGTCATTTTCTTCAGAAGAAAAACAGTGAAACAGTGTCATGGGGCCTCAGGACACAAAGGAAGAAAGGAGCACTATGAGGTACCACCATGAGGGAGTTTTGTTATTGGTTTTCTGGTGGGTTTTTTTTTTAAATTTAAGTCAGTAGGAGTTTTGCTTTCTGGCAGTAGCAAAGTAGAATCAGTTTGTTAGCTAGCTGAATATCCGCTCGCCAGGAGAGAACAGACCTGATTCTTTGCTGGAGCTGTGCTTAGAAGAGAAGAACAGTAATTTGTGGGAGAAAACAAACCACAGTGCAGGCACCTGTCATGACTGTCCAGAAAAATCTCTCCTCGCTTTATATATGGGACTCCTTATATGCCAAATCAGTGGAGATTTTCTTTGCCCACAACTACAGCATCGCTCCTTCCTATAAAGTATCCCCTTTAGTGGGGGTCAGAGATGCAGAACCCCATTAGGTACCAACACTGTATTCCCAACTAGAATTAAAAGCAACAGGATATTGCAAAGGCTCCAAATATCTGCTGTGATACTCCTGAGAAGCAAAACTATGTCAGAGCTTGTTTTGCTCACAAAGTCACAGCATGCGAGCCTTTCCAGCAGTTTGCAGGATGGTATGAAGGAAGCCACTGAAAAAAATCCCCACTGTCTTCAGTCTGAATTGAGCCAGCTGCTCTATACATTCTGCCCTGCTTCACAGACCCTGCCCCTTTCTCTCCATGCACTTGGATCAAAACACTGCGCTTGTCTCCTTTTGGGCAGAATCACAGAATGGCAGGGGTTGGAAGGGACCTCTGGAGATCATTTAGTCCAACCCCCCTGCCAGAGCAGGGTCACCCAGCGCAGGCTGCACAGGGCTGCGTCCAGGCAGGTTTTTATCTCCAGAGAAGGAGACTCCACACCCTCCCTGGGCAGCCTGTGCCAGGGCTCTGTCACCCTCACAGTAAAGAAGTTTTTCCTCATGTTCAGGTGGAACTTCCCGTGTTCCAGTTTGTGCCCGTTGCCCCTTGTCCTGTCGCTGGGCACCACTGGAAAGAGTCTGGCCCCATCCTCTTGACACCTGCCCTTGAGTTATTGATAAGCATTGATGAGGTCCCCTCTCAGTCTTCTCTTCCTCAGGCTGAACAGCCCCAGCTCCCTCAGCCTTTCCCCATAGGAGAGATGCTCCAGTCCCTCAATCATCTTTGCAGCCCTCCGCTGGACTCTCTCCAGCAGCTCCTCGTCTTTCTTGAACTGGGGAGCCCAGAACTGTATACAGAAGCATGATAGTAATGTGAAGAAGTCAGGTATGTGAGTCTATCTGTGCAAGACATATTTCATTTTACAGCAATCTAATTGGGAATTGATCTTCTACCTGCACAGTCTCTTGTAAGCCTTTCTCTCAGAGATGGTTTCTCAAATCTGTTAATATCTAAGGCATCTCTTTACAAATAAAGAAAAGAACCAACCACATTTAAATGATGTAAACAAGCAAAGAAAGGAAGAACAGATGGGGAAAGAGATAAGAAAGAGAGAAAGAAGCCACTATCAGAAGTTTACACACCTCCATCATACAAACAAAAACCAAACTAAAACAACCAAAAAAAAGCCAAAAACAAGCAACAGTTGAAACAAAGTCTTCAATAAACAGCAACATCTTTAGCAACTGACATTTCAGAATGATCTCTCTTAATTTCCACCTCATTACCCAGGAGAGGTAGCAGAGAAGTTAGACACATATTAATGGTCTGCAGTACATCTGAACTCTCTGGCATTCAATCACAAAGCATCCTGCCTGAAGCTATTACACTAGCTCTTTGTCACATGCACCTAAAAGCCCACCCACTCTATACGAATTCAGGTGTGATACTGTGAGATAATTATCCATTCAGTAGAAAGTCAATGTTAATCTTCTCAAGAACGTTTCAAGGATTATCTGTGATACTCACAAATCACTTTTTAAATACATAAATAAAACAGAAAACTCACAGTCTTTTCAGCTTCTTCTTAAACTGGCTAACAGTCCCAGAGAGTTTTGATGAAGACAATGAAATATCCAGTCTTTTGGGAGGGTGGGGGTGCGTGTCCTAGTCATAATTCAGGAGTCTCCACAGCTTTTCGTGTACGTATTAAAATTACCCTTTGTTATTCCTTCATGCAACGTGCTGAAAGTTACTTTGCATGTTGTCCAGTCTCTTCACGATTTGACATTGCTATTGTGTCTTGATTAGATCGCCAATGGCTTCAAGGGCTACGAATAATTATACCGGGAATTAATCTAGTAGTGCATCTTATATTTTTAAAGAATAGAAGAATAAGAATAGTATTCTATAGAGAGGATGATAGGGATTGTCAGAAAGGATTGATCTTAAAGGGGTTTTTGTTTTTAAAGAAAAATACTCCATAGCTAGAGAAAGAAATAATTTATGAATTGAGAGAAAGATTTAAAAGAAAATAGGTTTACCATGGCTGACAAGCTCAGGAAAGTGACCTTATGATTTAAGGAAAAAGTAACGCAGGTCAGCAATAGGTGTTTCCATCCTCACAGAAGCTGCATTGCCACATTCACTTGAGAAGCAACTATGACTGGCTGAATACAGAAAGGTGCTCCCATCGGATGAACTGAGTGGCCAAATAGAATAGCGGGCTTGATGGATATTTAGCTATCACAGAGATTCACACGGCGTATGAACCAAAACAGGCAGTTAGCACAAGCTACATCTAAACAGACTACGGAAGACAAAGAGGAGGAAGAATTGCAAGGAGAAAAGAACGTGGTGGGAAATACGATGTCCAAAGTTCCACTATTGCTTTGCTGTTTGGACAAGGCTCCCTCTTTCAGGAGAGAAAGTCAGCCATATTAATCCATGCGTATGAACAGTTGTGAGATCTTCAGCTGGAAGGATTCCTTTAAATACCAAGAACTTTTATGGATATTAGAGTGCAATCCACTCCAGGTTGTGGATGTCTCACTTGGAAGCCCAATTCAGTGTCCATATTTCTACCACGTGTGCTACAAAGACAGTAACATTGAAATTGTCTGTAGTCTCACTAGGAAGTGGAAGGTGATTGTTACAAAGTAGAAAATGCCTTTCTGGTAATTAATCTTTTCATGAGAAAGCTATTCACAATGAAAAGTCCTCAAGTGGACTATAACAAGCCCTTCACAGAGCTTCTAGAGCTGCTGATTAGCATTCTGTCCAAGTTATCCCAACTGTAAAATCTGGCACTTAACCTTTGAAGTTGAAAATACAGATCTGAACCCCTGTGGATAGAAGTGTGCAATAAATGTGGCCAATAATCTTTTTAATGTGACAGTTAAAAGGAAAATACAGAATATAAGCAAGGTAGAAAGTCAGGCTTTGAGGTCTTCACATTTGAAGGTACATAGGGATTGTGGCATGCCCAGGTTTGACGGAGAGGACATGGTTAAACTCATGTTTTATTCACAGTTTTTCTGAAAAATAAAACCAGAAAACATTACAGGACTTCAGCGCCTGCAAGTCTTCAACAGCCAAACATCTGTTATACTAAAATGGGCTCTCATTCCTGCCTTGTACAAACAAAAAGACCCAGGCTGATTCAGACTTCCTACATTCTTCAAACCAGTGTGACAAAGAATGGTCCAAGATAACCTTTTTTTTCTTCTGATAAGAAGTACTCCTGTGGTCTTTTTGAATGCAGAAGAGCAATGTGAGTTTCTGCACATTCAATGCACCCAGCATGAAGGAGAACCCAGACCACGTTAGATGGAAACTGAACAGAAGAGCAAGCTGAAACACAGAACCAAACCACAGAGACATCTCTAACTCAGGCTGATGAGCAAGGCATGTTGTCTTTCTCCTACTCTTATAGTTTCTTACCGAGAGACCAAAGGGAAAAGCAGTACCTTTCTCTTCTTCCAGGTCACCAGAGAGAGAAAAGCAGCTTAAAACAATAAGAAAAAAATGTGCCCATGTTCTTTCCGGAGCATTAATCTCCACACTGGTGGTGCCTCCTTGAAACACAAACACCTTTCCCTTAACATTTGATGCTTTGACTCCCTCCACTTCTTTGTCTTTGGAAGTATTTTTAAGTTACTATTAATGCACACACTCCTTATGTTCAAGAATATGGGTTCCAAGACTGGACTTTTACTGTATTGGAGTACATCTAACCCCTGTAGACACAGAAAGCAGATGGCATTTCTTCCTTACTGATTCTAGTGACACAACATCTGTAAGTTCTTGACTTGTTTCAATAACATCTGAAGCTCCCTGCAACATAAGCCATTCTCCTCAACCTGCCAAGTTTAAGAAATAAAGTTTAAAAAAATGAGCAATGAGTGTCCTGAAAAAGAGAAAATAGTTCCTTTCTATCCTGGCACTTCTGCTGCTGTTTGGAATTCATTTAATCCAACATGTACAAAAGCAGAATTAAATTAGTTGTATTACTTGTCTTAGCTGATGGCTAGTCAAAACTACCATACTCAACCTCAAGCCATTTTTTTAATTATATACACATAACCATGCATATATTGAGTCTTTTTTTTCTATCATTTCTTGAAGCGACTGGGGCAAACAGCTGCTTGCTTCACATACTGTGGGATTAAATCCAAGGCTTGAAGAACGAACAAACTCCTCCAGCTTTGGCTAAAAACTCAATAATGCCTAACAGGGCAGCAAGGGGCTCTCATCGTCTACAGATCAGGCCTGAGGGAGAACGTGTCTGCCCCTAGAGACCACACAAAGAGGAGAGACTTCCACAATCTCACACTAAAACACTAATTTAAATTCTAGTTCTGAACTGGGTTTTCTGAGAATTGAAACAAATAGCTTATTTTACTCAACAAATATTTGCAACTGGAACAAAACTCATCTATCAAGCCTTAAGAAGAACATCCCACGCATTAACTTCAGGAATAACGTTCCCCCACTGAAACCTTTAAGACTTGATTCTTTAATTTATAAATCATGGAGAGCTGAAGCTCATTCATTGAGGAGAAGATCATGGCACTTCTTAATTGTCTCTTCCCAAACTTCTCCATTAGAGACCACCTTATATCTACTTCGCAGCTTTGAGATTTAAAGTTTTATTCTGGGAAATATCTTCTAGCATGAGACATACCTTTGTGCCTTGAACCCTGCTTTCATAAAGAAATAAATATTCAAGCCACACACAGGACCAACTTATCTCGCTTAAATTTCAACCATTTTCCAGGTGTTGTTTGGAAATCCTAAAGTTAGTCAGTGAAAACAGTTAGCAATTAAAGCTGCTGAGGTGATCTAAATTGGCAGAAAGCAATTCTGGCAGCTGGACACTGGCTAGAACAAACTTAGCAGATCTACCTTCCCCTTGCAGGAACGCTGCGTGATAGTGAACGACAACAAGCAGCTGGATCCGTAGGGGTTACATCTTAGTGTGCCGGCACTGCAGTTAGAGGTGGGGCTGCAGCTTTCACAGACACGTGTAAACCAGCTTTCAAGTGACCAGCTCAAATACTGACAGTGCTGTGACTGAGACAGATCAGCACAAGAAAACTGCGCTTAAGAAGCAGGGCACTCAGGCCTTGTAAGCTTTTTGTTGTTCTTGGCATCTGAACTAATCAAATAAAAAAATTAGACCTGCCTTCAAAAGCTGTGGTACAAACAAATCCTACACCAAATTGTATTTCTAGAACCATAGAGCCTTCCCTAGCCATTCAAAAAACTGTATTACAGCTAACTTATCAATTCAAACTAGTTCTTCCAGTGGGTCTTTAAAAAAAAAAATAAATAAATTAAAATCATCCAAGCATCAACCAATTTTAATGCTCAGTTTCATTTCGGAGGGGGTCTTCAGCTGACCCATGGCTTTATTAAGGCGGAGGAGACAGAGACCGATTTCCTGCTGCCTTTCAGGCTGACAGGTCCTTGGCTTCTGGCTCCTTACCCCACAGTCGTACCTGATATTGTGTAAAAATTTTCTCTATTTCTGGTGATTGCATGGGTGGCTGGCAACCTTTTCCTTCTGATTCATATATTTCCCCTTGGGCCTTTAGACTGCTCCTTTACAGTATAATCAGTCTCGGCAAGTGACTAGTAATTACTGTGTTAAAACACACATTTTTCCAATGAAATAATTTTTGGCTACGGGCTGTCCAAAAATCTAACTTTGTACAAAACCCCAAGTTTACTCCATTTTCTCCTGCACCCTAACAAAGGAGTGGGCAAAAGAAGCAAGCTTATTTTTTATATTTTCTTTCATTGTACCTTTACACTAATTAGAGGAGCTTTCCCCCTTTCTGCCCCTCGCTTTGGACTCTTCTCTGAAAGGCCAAGATGTTTCAGTGATTCCACATTCCCTCGGATTGTGTGTAAGAAACCACACCTTTTGTAGAGGAAAGTCAGTCAAAATATTCTTCAGAAAAAATGACTGCCATTCATTTCATCACCATAAGTTTTCCTGCACGTCTTCTCTCAAAATCTACTGATGTCTAGGCATGAAAATTAAAGGATGCTATTAGTGTCATATCACCCCAAAACAATATCACTTCAGGATGTCATCTCAGTACTCAGGTCCAGAGTCTCATTGGAAAACGAACACATGGATACAGACGGGGTGAAAGCCTGGGATTTCCTGTGGCTTCTCTCGGCTGGCGCGGCTCAGGAAGCACCTCACCGCCTCAGCGCAGAAATCGCAACACGCAGAGGCTCCACAGAATTATTAAAAGTATTTGTACTACATTATTGTCAGAAATCTCAACTCTGATTTGATTCAGTTTTCACAGTACTGGCGGACCAGCGTCGGCAGCTAATGCCGATGCTCAAAAGCAGACAGGCAACTTGTAGAAGATGACGCAACAGGTGAGACAGCCAAGAAACAGTCCATTTACATGGGTTCTTATAACGTTAGATTCTACAAAGTTCTCACATTAGTGTTACCTGTTTTCTTTTTTTTCATTGCTAACTAGCAATTTAGCACAGAATTCAGTTCCAAACAGCTTTAAGGAACTATGGACTAAAGAACACAGCCCTATTGATAGAATTATTGTTGCCATGTCTCATAGTGCAGGCAAAATCCACAGGCAGCTCTTTGACCCACTCTTTTCAACACCCTGCCATACTTACTCTAACACTTTCCCTATGCTTACTATGTTTGGGGCGTTTTTGTTTGTTTGTTTTTAAATACTGGGGTGAAAATATTAAAAGGATTAGGCACTACTGCAGTTTAATATTCCAATACTTGGTCTTTGCTGATTATACTTCTTGTTAACTTTTGCAGAGGCAAGTGGAGACAGTTTCCAACCATTTTTAAATCCAACAGGTATCTGCCACTAACTGTATTTTCATATCTTGGTAGATTATTGTAGAGGATGCAGCCAGAAACAAGAGCATCCACTTTCCAGCCCAACTTGCAGAGCTGACTTTGTGAGCAAAGTATCCTACAAACCCGACAGCTCATTGGCCTGCTGAATCGCCCCATAAAGGCTACAGCAGGTTCTCTCTAACTGCATTTGAATTCCTGTTACGGCAGGTCCTAAGTCCCATAACGCTACATACTGTCAGCTTGAAGCAGAACATGGTGCGACCTGACACGGTGAAAAACTACCCCACAGATCTGATCTGAAATGATGTGGCAGATGATACACTGAAACACACATGGGTTTCAAAAGCAAATGCAGTAACATACTGACCCTCTAGAAGTGACCCTCTAGAGAGAGAAATATTGGGCGATCTTTCATGCTCTCTCTGGCAACACATTATGTCTCTTTACACCATAATTTAAGAACTGTCAGGGAATCCATTGCTCAATGATCTCATCGACAACAGGTTAACAACAACGACTGATGGGAAGATGACCGCTAGCCTCAGTGATGTGCTCTGTTATAGGCACAAGTACACAGGTCGAAAGACTCAATCCGAAACTTTGGAATCTGTTTTGAGGATGCGGATAAACATATCTCTTCCAACACTTCAGAACACTTTTGAAGCTGCTCTTATCACCATAATTATTGGTTTCCACAGACCAAACAAACATAACACTATGGAAACAGCCATCCAAGCTTTTCCTGATAGTCTATAAATACTTATAGTTTCTGATAAATATAGAAACATGAGAATGAGTTTAACATACGCGTCAAGTAATGTCACTTATAAATACATTCACATGCATATGCATGTACACAAATAATTAAGCATTCTTCAAACATACTTTTGTAGGACATCTATGTGGCTAATTAAGTTCAACAGGATTTACAACTAATTGCAAAACTGTGAAAAATTAAAAGAATTGGTTCTATAAAGGTATGGAAAAACTGGGAGCATTTTTGAACCAAAGCAATTTTAAAATGCTTTTTAAAAATTGGAAAATGCAAAGGGTAAAGTAAATAATCCTTTATAGTCAATGCTTTTTGCTAATTTTTAGTCAATGCTAATTACTGATTCAGCCAACTTAAATTAGGATGTCCAAATTGGAGACCAAAACTTGAAATCATGCAAGGTAAACACACTTTCTGATTTTTTTTTTTTTTTTTTAAAGCGGCAAATATTGCAAACTGGGCAGAAACACTGACAAATCTGTAGAAAGGGAAGAGCACTTAGTTTTAATGTCATCTTTCATTAATACTTCATGCTATACTCGTGTATAACAATTTGAAGAACAATTTGCACGTAAATAAAAAATAAAGTCGTCAATGAGCTCTCGATCTAGTAGTGTAGCTGAACTACGTCCCCTGAAAAGCTTATCAACAGTGTTGTGTTGCTAAGGCTGGAGATTAGTTCCATTTTATTAGTACCATAGAACTTGCAAAACATAAGGCTGTAGGGTTTGATGTACTGAAAGGGCTCTTCAATAAATCCAAGGGTTAAAAGGAAACAGGCAAAGAAAAAGATGCCAAATGTTGGCAAAGTTTGCACTAAGTGCCTGCTTAATATAAAGATTGATGTGCTGACTGAAGCTGTGCAGTAATGAAACACAAAGTGCCTGCCTGTCAGTGAACAGAAAACTAGGAAAAATAATTCTGGAGATAAAAATAAACATTTTCCACTTACTTTTCAATTTTTTTAGTGTATTTAAAAATACAGAAAAGCTCTGGAGATAAAAGTGAGATGCCTGTCTTCAAAACATTATTGCTGTTCTGGGAAGATCAACATCCAAAAAAGCATCTGCATCTGAAATTAATTTGGTCCTTCTCTCCTAAATTTTTTCCAGGAAGACATGTATGCATAAGAAATAATATTTACCTCTAAAGATGAAAAAATATATACTGAAGATAAAATATATATATCTATATATTGAAGCATTTTATTGTATGCACTGACAAAACTAATTTAAAATACCCCAAAAGAGAATAAAAATTAAGTAAAATAAAAGCAGTTTTGAACTCATGATCAAGGCATTAAATGTCCCTTTTTTTCCATGGAGTGAACAGGCCTAACTGACCCAAATGTTTATTGGCAGCAGCTCTGTCTTGTCTTGTCACAAAGAGCATTTCTGGAGTTTCAGCTCCTTGCTAATGTTTGAAGATCCTAGTGTCTCTGTATTTCTGGGGGACAGGAATTTCTAGCAAAAACCATTTCTTACTTTCATGAGAGAAAAATATTAAGTTTTTAAAGCATTTTGCAGCCTAGAAACAACAGAAATCTCAATTATTCTGAACTACATGGTAGCTGTTTTCTCATCAGCCCTCACCTGGAAAGAAACCATTAATGGGGACGCAGAGAACTGTCCCATGGGAGTACCAAAACCCAGGCCTTCTTCGTGCCTACCGCTGGGAAACAGTTTGTGCGGTCAATTTGCATCGAATCCCTCTAATTCGTAACGATCCGTGACAGAGGAGAGGAGAGCTGTGGGAAAGATACCTGGTTTACCATGATCTAGGGTCCTTTTCCCATGATCTGGTCGCTACCATTTGGGTTTGCCAGCACTGCTTCTGGAGCCTCCTGCTGCTGCACAACCCCAAATCTCTCCTGATCCAAATCCCTTCTCCAGCATCGCAACCCAAAGCAGAGCGCTGCCAGCGGCGGCACAGCCCTTTCACTCCCAAGGGACGGACGCATCCCCCGCTGTCCAGGCATAATGTTGCTCAAAAGATTGTAACAAACAAATTATTCTTCAGAGCATTCTGAAACAATTCCTACCCTGACACACTCTTAATAACACCCCCCCCCCCCCCCAAAATAAAACCCCTGCTCGCTCCCCTGCTGTCCTCCTTCCCCCCTTTCGCTAACAGATGCCTTCCATTAAAAGAATCTTCAATCACAAGAAGAAAACAGGAAGAGTAATTAAACATTTGCCATCTAAACAAGTCCCAGTCTCAAAAGAAAACAATCACTTTTATGCAGGAGACCTCTCTGTGTAAACATGTTCAACTTTCAATCATCAGTATACAAGGACATTAGAGAAAAAAAAGTATTATCTGAAGCGGAATGACCTTCTAGTCATAAGGTTGGCCATGTAAGTGTCTGAGTGCGATGAAACAGAGACCAGTACAATGCGAACTCAAAATTAATACAGCACGATAGGACTGAGATTCTGTAATTATTGCCCTTTTAAAGCACATTAGGTAGCAGAAACAAGTTCTCAATTATCAAAATGCCTTAGGGGGTGGGAACTAGCTTAGTCATCTTCATCCTCCTGTATGACACTTATGTCTCTGCTGGCCTGTACACCTTTTGTCAACTGCCTTAATAGCGATATGAAACACCGCATATTACAGAAAGAAAATTGGGGGAGGCTTTATTACAGTCAGGAAGTTTAAAAAAATGATAAACAACACTGTTTAAAAGGGAAGACCAGCACAGCAAGGCAATGTCTCTTCACAGGTGGACTGTCTCCTGAGCACTTGTTCTTCTAATATACAGGCATTCAGGTGGAAGTCCTTCAAAGTGTGATTAAATACACACTAAAATATTCCACTACCTCACAACTTTCAAATATCTTAACATCCCATTTAATTTTTATCTTTCAATTTAACATAGGACATATGTTAATCTCTGAAAAGAAGTTGAATTTGACCTTGAGACAAGTCCTTCAGTTAATTTTACTTCAGTATCATGTAGGTTACAACATATTTTACCTTGACTATCATTAGGATTTACAGCCCATCATTCCCAATATTTATCAGCTTGTCTGCCTTTAATTATAACAAGCATGGAGCTAACTTCAAATACCACATCTATCAGATTAAGTTCTCGGAAGCTATCAGCAAAATCCAAGCATGAGTGTTAACTAAGGTAACACGGACTTCCTTGCGCTACCCATTTTGTATTATGCATTAATAACGGAGCGTTGACTGAACTAGGAGAAGTCAGGGAGAAGAAACTTCATACCTCCACTGAATGGTGAAGACGGCAGTATCAGGGCTGTCTTACCTTGGGAAGCCCCCGATAACCGAGCGCTCAGCATACACCATGTTGTACGATGGAAATCATAGACTCACCATTTGATACACCAGAGAGACAGGGGGGAAAGCAAGAATAGAAGAAAATGCTAGGAGGGAGTCAGCTCACAGTGCTTAAACACACAAACTCCTCTGGGTTTGCCAGATACTTCATGTTTGCGAATCAACATCCCATTACCTACATAGCCTCACCTTGCCAAAATAATTCACTCTCCAGGACAGACCAAACACAACAAATTTAACGTGGAAAGCAGAACGGTAAAGAAAGCTACCAGGGCCACATGGAAACAAAGTGATAACTTGAAAAGCTTTATAGCTCTAACAAAAACAGGCACTACTTATCTCCAAGGGTTTTTGTGTTGGGTTTTTTGCCCACGTATACTTGCAAAGATGGTATACATAGCTAACGTTTGTCCTGTGTGCAAAGGAACTAGCACAAGAAATTGCACACAGTTTCAATGAAGATACGCTGCTCTAGAGCCTCAATGTCACGCATTAGTCCCTATCCTCCAACTCCATAACACTGACTCACTTGGGAAGCTGGAAAGATAGGTGGTGGTTGGCAAAAAAAGAAATTTGCATTTTTTTCCCCAGAAGATTCACCTTTTTTAAATGTATCTAAATGATACCAAACCAAGCTCCGATTCCTACGATTTATTGTTCTGTGCTACCTCTGCATTTAAAGCTGAATTTCTAATTACAGACTCCCGGTAACTGATGTTCATCAATATAAGCACAAACTGCCTTTGCTCTTTGTTTACACAGATGCGTACACATTTGTATGTGTATTGCACCGTGTGGGTGTGCAAATAAGTAACGTATATACGTATTACACCCTTACATGCAGCATGAGGACATGAATACAAATATGCACCATTTAAATGGTCTGAGCACATATGTTCATGGGGTTCGTGTGCATATGGGTTTATCCCATTTTTCTCCTCTCCTTTACTGATCCTCAAACGTTACCAATTAGTCTCCGCAACAGGTGGCTAGCCGTAAGGACAGACACGCAGAATAAACAGCACTTTCTCAAAAAGCTGGCTCCGCTTTGTTGGCTGCTGTGTCACAGTACCAGCAGCCGCTATCAAAGAGGCATGTCCCTAATTGTGAAGGCTGCAGGGAAAGGGAGACAACCAGCTCCTGATTAGCCCCCTGATTAATGTTACCCAAACGACTCCGCAGCTTTTCACGTCAGGAGGGAAAGCTCGCAAGCGGAAGGAGGACAGAACCGTAACGCAGTCCACAAGATTTACATTCCAGTGAAGCCTCTGAAGCAACGTGTGATCACAAAGGGAGAAAGGCAGATCATTTTGAAGGCTCTGACATGCAGCCTCAGCAACTAAAGTGAGATATAAGCCTCACTGCATAGTGCGACAGTAGTTATGGCTTCTCACCAATTACTTCTAATAGGGGCGGCTCCAGTCCCCATTGCTGCGTGAAGCAAGTAGAGAGACAAAGACTGTACCTTAAATAGACACAACTGACTGCAAAGCGCACGGCTGTCAGATGAACCACAAATGAACACAGAAGCCACTTCAAACTTAATAAATACTGATCTAACTTCCTCACCCTTAAAATAAAGGGAACAAAAACTGCCTGTGAGTACAGTGGGGCCCCTCTCAAAGCTTGTACTTTGGAAAAAAACAGCCATCGGTTCAATAATCCCTTGCCTTATTAAGCACTTTGGGTCACAGTGTCAAAGAGAGGAGGAAGAGCCTTCTCCAACAGGAATATTAACAAACACAACCCCTACCACGAAGTAACAGTCAGAGTTTCTTTTCAAAACTGGTGACAAAGTAGGGCCATCCTGCCTTTTTTCTGAAAGTAAGAATTCACAAGAGGTTTGTTTGAAATGTATGAACAACTAGATTTTAGGTTGGCTTCTATTACTACCATTTTAATAAGAAGCTTTAGGGGCTGGACTTCAGCTCAATGCTCGCCACAGTCATCAACTTCTTTTGTGATAAATATTTATCACTTTTAAAAAAGCAAACAAATCTAACCCCCCTCCATCTGCATAAGACCTGAACATTTGAGAATGACAGAAAAACTGTGGAAAAGTCACAGCAAGAGGGATGTGAGCATTGCTTGCTCTTGGTATCAGATTTAGGGCTGCTGCAAATCATGCGATAACTGGAAGGTTATGGGCCATGCATGTAAACCTGACTGCTGAAGGCCAGGTACAAACTGCTCTGATTGATAAGAGCAAGGTGCATTAAAGTCTCATTGACTGATTGGGGCCAGGATTAGCATGACTGATGAGGACATGTACATGCAAACATGGTTGGTAGGAGTATACATAAATCCATCTCCCTGAGGATCTGCAGTCTCCTGAGACATTAAACAGATATACGGAACTCCCAGTAAAATTAAGTTTTGTCACATTTTTTAAAAAAGTCTTAGTAAAAACATATTCAAAAGGCAAAACAGTCATTGGACCAAGCACTTAGATGACATTAAAAGTCAATGAAACTTGGTCATCTCCCTGCTATTGGGCCTCCAAAAACTTCTCCTTGGAAATTAAATAAAGTTCAAACCATAGAGAGGAAGCATCTTGCCAGCTTCTGTAGTCTTTAAGTTTAAGGACTATTTTGGCTTTAGTTTATTTTAAACAGATGATATTTCATATCAACAGGTCAAGTTCTGTAAGAGACACCCCACAATAAGAAAGGCTGTAGGGAGATTCTGGCGTCTGAAAACACAGCTACGTCCTACACAAGATTTTCTAATGAAAAACTTGTTTGTGGATGCGTTTACATGTTTCAAATAAATAAACTAGGAATTAACATCACACATTGCCATTTCTATACAATTACCAGAGTAATTAACAGCAATAAACGCTAAATGTTTAAAATCCTTCTTTCAGATCGTTACCAAAGTCTTTCCTTTTTCCTTAAAAATAAATTAAAAAAAAAAAAAAAGATATTTTCCCCTAACAAAACATCTCTTTAGCACATAAAGAATTAGCTAAATAAAAAGCAGCCATCCTCCCACCCAAGACATATGGGAAACAAAGCTATTTGCATATATCCCCACAGGTCGTCTTTTGCTTGCCAATTTCCAGTCTTTAAATCATTATTAAGGCAAAAATACATTTAGCTGCTAATTTTTGTTAGCATGTTTTGCTAAAGAGAATACTCAAATCAATACCAATTCCTCATAGCAGCATTTCAACCAAGGAATTTTTTTCCAGTTAGGTGGGTAACATAAATAAGAACATTCAGGAACACATTGATCTAAACAACTCCAAACTCACTCACATTTACACACAAAAGCCATAGGTATTCTTACCTCCTAATTTTCTAATAAATCCATGACAAAAAAATGTCCCTATAGATTCTACTGCTGGAGCAATACTTGAAAAACAGCAGCGACCACAAATAAGAGGAAATTCGACCAGGCTTTTTGTTTTCGGAACAATCATTCAGAATCCCCAGATGGTTCTCCTGATGTTCTAACACTTAAGCTTTCCTCCTTATTAAGAAACAAAGATCTAATTAGGTATTGTTTTGCTAGATAGCAAGGATAATCTTTCTTCCTACATTAATATTAAAACCCTGCAATGAAAATGCACTCCTCTCCTGCAAAGGGCCAGAGCTTCTCAAATCCTCCCCCCTGCCCCAGATGATTATTGGTTTTGTAAGGATTTTCCTTTCCCTCAGGTGGCACTGCCAGCCCTTCTGCAGCAGAAGGGTCTCAAATTTGCCTGGTTTTACTATAAAGTGATTAATGGCCACAATGCAGAAGCATAAATTTCGTGAAGTCCCAAGCAAAGGAGAAGGCCACCTTCAGAGGAATTAAAAGGAAAAAGTGAACAAGATAAAGGTAGATGTTGCATTAGCCAGGACTAAATTCAATTTTTCGGCAGATGCAAAGACAGCATGCTGACTACTGTAGAATGAGGTTTTTAGAACCATTTTAGAGATGATTTACTCCATCCCAATCCATTTTACAATATAACAATAATAATGAGTCTTTCTGACATCAGCTGAGGAAGATGAAACATAAAAGGTTAATTAATACACAAAAGGGATTAAACACCGGAACATTAGAAACAAACCCTTTCCCGAGCAATGGCAGTTATGAGTCCTGCGACTTTGTGTCTGATGGTTGGATTAACTCATGTTTAATAATGTCTGATTAAAGCTTTTAGTACCCTTGGATCTTCTATAAGACCCGTTTCTTTTGGGATTCCCTGATGACGAACCTAACCGAGCATCTGCTGCTGCGGGGTTGATTCTTTGCTGCCTAACAGTTTGCGACTGAGTTCACAGGGCAGCCTTCCACACAGCAGGAATTTGGAGCTCTCTCTTGTACTGACCACCTATTTTTTCAAAATGTACATAAAAAGCTTGAGGCCTCTGCCACATTAGATTGGTTTGAAATTGGTCAACGAGATCAAAATTATCCAGGACACAGGCAGATTGACAGATGATCGCACACATGCAGAGTGTAAACACAGAAGCTGTATTTTTTCAGGAACCAAGTAAAATTCAACACAAACAGGATAATTCCGTCCTTGCATACATGTAGACAGCCCATTCTGCAAACAGGTATATGTGTTTTGGTTTGAGGTTATATTTAGCCTTTACAGTCGCTCTCTTCAGCCTAAAGACAGAGCACTTGGCACACGCATGCGTTTCGCGGGATAGGAGCCGATACTGGTTCATGGGCCTCCTGGCATGGATAGTGTCGGACTCTGGTGCTTAAAAGTGCCTCATGCAGGTGTTTCCTCACGTCAGGCAGACCTTTCTGCAGCAGGATTTGAACTCAGGAGTCATTCTGAGTATTTTAGATAGGCTATAAATTCTCCAATTCTTTCCCTGTGATTACTCATTTATATCTGAATTTCAAGGAGACTGTTCTCTCATTTAAAGTTACACTGGTACATCAGTTCTTGCATAATTAGAGAAACATGTACTTGTCCTTTCACTGAAAAAGAAGGTAATGACGTTTTCACCTTTATTCTTTGTTATTTAAACCAGCCCAATCCAGATTCTTTAACTGAAACAAGAAAATAGATCTCGGTCTACAAAACAAACTTCCTTCTCTCCTTCCCCCAAAAGTGAAGCTTTTACTTAATTTTTACACTGTATTTTTTTTTTAAATGTACTGCAATGAAGTTGCTGAGTTAGTGAGAGTAAGCCCCTCTATCACCCTCGCTACACGAGCTAAGCCCACAAAGGGAAGCAGACAAATCTCACTGCTAACTTTGTCGTTTTCACTCTTGCCACTTAAGTCTAATAAGAATTTTTTCAATCACATCGTGTTATAAACCATCAAATGATTTTCTGATGCAACTGTCTGAAGAGGCCCTAAATGTCTTACATTCTCCGACATACCCAAAACCAGTCAAGATTCCTATTATTGCTAATTAGCTAATTTTCTGTCTGTTACTGTTGCACAGCAGGAGTTACTAAACCAGATCCAAAGCGAACTGGCTAAATTACAGTAATCCAAACAGAAAGAGTATTGCTGGATACTATGGAAAAGCCTACAAATACAGGGTCTGCTGCTATTCCGCATACAAAGATGGCCAGGAAGCACAGAAGCGCTGAAGAAAGGGAGAGTGGTGCCAAAAGGGACACCGCTATGACCTCAGGCGGGAAGAGGACGGTCTGAGATTCCACCAAAACCCACTTCTGTCCCCTAGTGACATTACTGCCATTACAGCAACATAACGTCTCCCTGTGGCCAGTTCGCGGTTACCGAGAGGGTTCTGTGCTTCCCAAACTCACTTGTCTCTGGGGTTCCAACCCCTTCTGTTACTGTGCCTTGTAATTTCATTCCTTTCCAACGGTGCAAGTAGTTGAGAGAACGAAAACTTAAATACATCTGTCGTCAATACTCAGTCAACCCCACTAACTGGTCAATAATCCAACATGTCAAGTGTTCCACTTTCTCTGCCTCCCACCCTTCCCACTGCAAGGCTGCCCTTGGTATTCCTCTTTTAATAGCATAATATATTGTTTCACTTAATTATAGCTTGTCCAGACTTATGTGGCTGCACAAAATGGGAAAGAATAAGAGCTATAAAGCACCACAAAGACTCCCACAGACGCTACTTTGTACAGAAGAGTATATCACCAAATACTGCCTGCTAAAGGGAGACAGAATGCACCTTGGGCACCAGTACTGTCATTTGGAGTCAAATATCTGCAGTCTACACTATTTTGGGGTTTCTGTCTTTAACAAAATTTGATGAGCTTATATATACTTCCATACAAGGTAATCATAACACAGCATCCTTAATGCAGATCAACGGGGAAGATCTTCACTCAAAATTAAAGCGCACTGCTGTTTCTTCAGCCAACAGGATTTCTATTACACCACAAGTGCCTGGTGGGGTATCCAGTCAGGTGTTGGTGCTCAGGCTGTGCTGACTTATGAATACAATGCCAGAATTTGACCTTTAATTATTCTTCCACAGCAGGGGGGATTCATATTCCTACTGACAAGAACAAATGGAAGACAGACAGTTCCTTCCTGCAAAGATTCTGTCATTTGAAGGGTAAAGGTGATTATAGAGCAGTGTTGGTTCTAGTTAACAGATTATTCCTTTCTTAACAAAGTTCCCTTGATGTTATAATATGGCTTTTGGAACACAAGGTATATCTTAATTCCTGTTAATGGCAATGTCAAATATTAATATCAGTGGGCCAAAGCCAAATGACTTTCAAAATCACTGAGGAGTTGCATCAGGATAAATGAGATCTCTGCGTTATGGTCCATTATGCAAGGAAGGCATTTTGTATTTCAGGGACTGAATATTTCTTGGTCTTTTGGTATAAATATAACAACCATTCTTCCATGGCACAGTTTCTCTATTTTCCTCGTTCCGCACGGATGCTTTGCCAGGAAGATATTCTGCTGATGATATAAGCAAATGATGGCCAGAGGCAGACCAGAGGAAATCACGATCACATTGGAAATGAAATTCAAGCCAGCCATAATATATACCAGAGCTGAATTACTATCCTGAGCTCCTTTCCAAGTCTGCTATGCAACAGCTGAAGATTTATCCAGCCAAAGGTTCGATTCTTACTGATAGATGAGATAGGCTGCTGGGAAATGGGGACCGTCAATAGTTCCTGACCCAGTAAGGCCTTCCAAATTGATGAACTACTGCCTCCAAATAGTGTTAACAGAGCTCTCCCATCGCAGGGAATCATCAATGAAATTATTGCGAGGGATGTCCCCACTCAATTTTTGTCTCTTTCTTGAAGCCCTCCACAATTCTCCCATATGTTTTTGTTAGAAACAGCCTATTTGGGTCTTGATTACTAAAAGCAAGAGATACGAAAACAAAATATCCAGTATTAAAAAGGATCTCCACAGGACTCAATGTTCCCCAGTAATGAGACTAATCCTATTTACTCAATTTGTACACAAAAAATAATGCATTATTTCCATTTAAACAAACGCTATAATAACATGATGAATATTAAATCACCCTCCAATGGAATTCAGACATCCAGATTACATTCCTAATGGGCTCTGACTCTGAATAATCCAAATTGCAAAGCCTTTTTTCCTCCACTTTTTATTTAATTCTTCACAGTCTGATGATGCATTTGCTTCTAAAATGATTGAAGTAACACTTAAAATAACTCCCAAAGCAACAGATCTAAACATTAAATACACCAGAATGTAAATGCAGAAGGCACAAAAGGCCTGCACAGCACAAATCGAGGAAGAGCAAAACTCTGCCGCCCTTGCACGCCTCTGACTGGGAGGGAACCTTGCATAGCTGTGGACAGCTAGCTAGACGTTAAAAAAAGTTTCAGAACCTTACCATGCCTAGTTTATAGTCACACAAATATCTTAGCGGTCCAACACTCCCCATATCTCTGCAATGATTATACAACAGAACAAACACAGCTACCTCATCTTGTAGGATGACGCATTAAACTGTAAATTGCTCAGATGCTATGATAAAAGCAGCTCACTCAAGGGATAGTTCAATGTGAAGTCATAAAGGTAGTGCATAACACAGACGACTCCAGCATTGATCGCGTGTACAACTTGGGGTTCTGCTCCGAGCTCAGACAACTCCAAGTGCTTTGAGATCCGCATGGCTGAGGGAGTCTCCGCAGTTTCACACCAACTACGTCCTGAAGAGAGGGAGCATCGAGATGGAGACTTGTGCAGTACAAACCCCAAGAGCATTTCACTGACAGGAATTCACATTTCTTCATTTTCTACCACTTCCTGATTTAATAACCTTCTAGGCAGACTACATAACTTATCTTTGTTTGCATTCATCTCCACCCGAAAATCAATCAAGCTTTGCTTACCCTTCTCGATCATTGCCCCCTTTTTCAGCTAAGGAAAAGTATCTTGCTTTCCTGCTTGCTGTTACAAAATAAAAGATTATCTTGCATTTCCATGAGGGCTAGGAGAACGGCCCTTGTGTTTGTTTTAATTCACAGTATGAACGATACCTATTTCATATTCCACCAAGATCACTGCAGTACAGGCTATTTACAGTCTTAACTTGTCTTTTCAGAAAAAAAAGGGGGGGGGGGAAGAAATTTGTGGCTTTACATTTAAATGCAACCTTGGATTGCATGGATCAGATCTTTCCAGTTCCCAGATGTTGAACAAAAGGCTCTGTCTAATAATTTTGCTACATTATATATACACAAATGCAGTAGTCTACCACTTTACAAATATATGAATATATCACAAACATATGAATACTGTGCAGGAATGGTAATAGCATATATTTGTTGACAGCCACTCAGTATGTAGAAAACCATTTTGACCCTCAGGACTCTATAAAAATTACATTCCCTCCCATACTTTTCCTCTAAAAAGATTTCAGGAGTTTTACATTCATTGTTGTCCTCAAGATTAATCCCTTCTATGAAGACAATGACTAATAATGTTATCTCTTCTCTAATGTACTCAGTTACCATGCTTTACTAGCAGAGGAGAAACAAAAAGAATCCTTCAGAGTACGTTCATTCACTGTTTGTCATTGATGAGCAGAGAAAAGGAATAGTCCTGGCCAAAGCGCTAGCCCCAGCCTACGGAAAGCGTGCTGAGGAAAGCCAGAAAACCCACAAAAAAGCTTAGCCATAGGAAAAACAAACAAGTAAAACACAGTATCTAAATACAAGGAGTGTGATAAGGAGAAGGAATGGGATTTCTGTCTCAGTAAGGAAGACGCAGAGCAGTGATGGGAAGCCACATCAACTCTTAGTTGGGTAAAGCAAAAAAGAAACCGTTTCCATCCAGGAAGGAAGTCAGAGATCCTGCCGAGAGTGGCGTCAGAAAGCTTCCTAGGAGGGACTGGGCAAAGGCAGGAAGGGAGCAGAGGAAGTAGGCAGGAAGGGAGCAGAGGAAGTAGGCTTCCTCGATTCCGTGTATGAACTCATGTATACATTTACACACAAGCATATACACGTGTATGTAAATATACACACCCTCCCATACCACTTCCCTTGAAATCCATACATAAATATGTGTGTATGTGTGTGTACATATATGTATTCTCTCCCTCTGCCCTACCGCTTTCCATGAAAGACAGTAGAGACAGGGGACTTATTCACCAAAGTTCACTGCATATTGAGATACGCAAATATATTTTCTGGGAATGATAGCGTTACTGCCTGAAGCCCCACATACATCCTCCAGGACAGACTTCTATCCTGCTGTTCAATTTCCAGCTATGCATTTATTGAATAATTTCTAAATGGACATATAACATTCACTCTTTAACAAATGTGAACTAAAGAGACTGCCTTCTGGAATTAGTTCCTCAGATTCCCTGCTCAAATACACCAAATCACCCTTACATTTCTCCTTGTCATTCACACAAGCCTGAGCAAACAGTTTAGCCTTATGCCGTGGCTTGAAAAGTCAAGAGATTCAAACTACCATCAGTCAGGGAAAGAAAGTCCAAGAACTTAGGACCTTCTGCAGATGACATCTACAATTTTCAAAGGCCTCTCTGTTCAAAATGAATTAATTTGCACCCTCCAGTTCCAGGCTGCTGAACTTTGCACTTCCTTTAGACAGTGTGTGACATATTATGAAACATTTCTCTGTTTCAGAATAGAAAGGGGAAAAAACAGAGTCACCAACAGCCACTAGTTTCTGCAAAGTTGAGCCTGGAGACTGTTCACTAGAACGTTACAATGAGTTGAAAAAGAGACAGTAAGGAATGCACAATGAGTGCCTTCAGGACTAGATTAATAATCACTTTTGACCAGAGGACTGAGCTGAAAAACTGGTGGAAAACTGCTTCTAACAACTGCCTCATTTAATTTTTTCATGAGCTTCCCCCCACATATATACTTCTGAAGTCTTTTAAAATACAGACTGACTATAAAAATAACTATTTTGAAGCAAGAGCGTAAGCCTTCTGTTTTGAAAGTGTCACTCCACAGCATTTTTAATTTTTCAAAAGAACTTGCATCCTGTCTTCGCAAAACATTTTTCAAACTACGTGAGAGGTTGAAATTATTTCCTTAAGTTGCCTTGAATTTATGAGTACGACAAGTTGCCTGAAACTGCCCAAACTGTTTGTCCAAAGATCTCTGACTGGCTTCTACTACCATTGAACTTCCAGGTAGGCTATGATAGCACTCATTCAGAATAAAGGCTTTACCATAACTTTAAGATCATTTGTATATCATATCAGGCATTGCCCTGAAAGTATTTAGTGAATAGCTTCTATGGGAAACCACCTCTGTCCACTGCTCCCATACCCTGCTGGGAATTATGGGGGGGTAGAGAGGGGGAAGTCTTCCTTCTGCTATTAGCACTCCTACTCATATACCTTAAAACTCAGAGTACTAAAATTAATTTAAAAGTAATAATTTGAAGTGAAATTGACTTTCTTTAATTACATTTGGTGTTATATACTGCAATGCATTACTAAATAAAAAAATACTATCAAAAATGACAAAAATCCGTGCTTAATTTAAGCAGGCCAATTACTTTAAGTGCTGCTACAGTCAGGAAAGTGATTCAAGGATAAATATGGGAACACACAATGCCATTTCTTCAATAGCTTCCAGAACAAATTCAATGGAAAAGTCAAAAGGTCAATTTTTTTTCCTCTACCCCATAGCATCACAAACTCCCTGTGGGACCTGGAGAACTTGGCTGAATTCTTTCTTTCCTGGCATTCCCTGCAGCAGCAATGATAATTATACACTATGTTACGAGACACACTCTTTTCACAGGAAAGCCTTCATTTTTTCCAGGTAGAAATTGAAGATTTTATGTTTGTCTGGAGTCTAGACATCCAGTATCCCTGGTTAAGCATGAACTAGCTGGTGCAGAATTCGTGTAGAACGGATGCTCAGAGGATTCTCTTCCTTGGCAGATGAAAGGTGCTTAGGCCCAGTCTATTCCTCCCTTTGTCATCTTATACAGCAGCACCAACGACCGACGTCCAAGGATTCCCTGCCTAAGTCAGTGCTGTTGCAGATTGATGGCCATAAAGAAATTATGTTTCTCTGTGGCTGGCTGCTTAAATTCTACACATTTTACTATTCAAACACAGCAATCCCAATTCAAGCTTCTCTGCAACAGTTCCGGCTGGGATGCTCCAAACAACTGAAAAACCCAGATATTTTTAATAACACATGCAAACTCAACCACACAGCACATGCAGAAGTCGTCTAACTGTTTCTGGTAGCGTCAGATTTGCTGAACAGGCACATACCAACACACGTGCAGTTGGTTCAACACTTCTCAAGCACCAGATTCCCTGTATTTGCATTAAACAAGGCATGCTCACTGGAAAAGCCTGTAGAGAAATACGGCAGCCGGAGTGACGCAGAAGTGGTTGTCTGACAGCTGAGATGATGCGGGAAGCAGAAGATAACTTATGGTATACTGACAAGAATAAAAGAAATCTTAAAGACAAAGTAAAGCAGGTAAGATGAAAGCAGCTTACGTGCAAGCGTTCTACTTTACTTTTGTTGTGACAGCCAATGCTTCACATCACAACTGATTTGCAGTGTTACACATGGATTGTGTAAAAACACGCGTTTCTCAATTTTCATGACTGTATTCCTTTGCAAATTGAATAATCGCAAGAGTAGTGGCCTGCACAAAGGGACCTTTACAAAGGAGAGACCATTCCAGGATCAACAGCCAGTTGTAAAACTATTGACAGCACAATTCCTGTAACTTCCGATCAAAGGCGAGGCCCTTGACAGGTAGGACTCAGAAATAAAACTGCCGTGTAATTGATGTAGGAAACAAAACTTCCCAGGAAACTCTTCACATTGAAAACCAAGTTCTTCCTACATAGCAAGATTCATCAGGAAGCATTCAAATTAATTTGGCATCAATGATCATAATGAAAAAAAATGTATCTTAAAAAAAATTATAAATTAATAAATTGTGGGATGGGTTTTTCCCTGTAGGAACAAAGCTCCATAGATAGATTTGAAAGGTCCAAAATTCTTCAAAAGTTTCTTCTGTTAAAGTTTTGTACAACGCTTTTCTTAACCAGACAACACTCACTTATTAACACCAAAAATTAAGAATAAAATATTGCAGATCCCTTTCACAGGTCTAATACCATTTTCATTGACAAAACAGTCATTAAAAAAACAACAAACTGATTTGTCTTACATTTTGTAATATGGGTATGTAGGAAAGCAGAGAGACTTGATATCACCACAGAGACAAAGTGGTTTTCAGCAGTAAGATTAACCTAGTGAAAACATAGCTATTACTCACATTTCTCTTCAGAAATACGACTTGGTATTCCTCATTGTTTTCATTTTCACATCCAGCTTCCAAAATCCTTCTCAAGTCCTTCCTCTAACCATACGTCTGTTTATTTGCTCACCCTAGAAGCACGCTTTCAACTGTTTATTACCCAATCTTGTCTTACGGTGGGCAGCACCCACTGCTTTTAACCTATACTCATTTTAGAGCTTGGTAGATTCTTTACAAACCTTGCCACACTACCAATTTTTGTGTCAAAAAATTTGATTACTGATGCTTCTAAATCCAGGAGGTCAACAAAATAAAACATTAAACTTCCCAGCAGGCCTTTACATGCTGATGCAACATATGCAGAGGCACAAAAGATACTCCTATAGAGGAAAAAGCAATTCAAAACACATCAGTGCAGCTGAAGCTTTTTGGGATGACACAACAGATCTGACTTCTGCTGCAGGTTCTTTAGCAGGTGGGTAGACCTCATTCCACAGAGCACTGTCTGACAGCCATGGACAAACTTAGGGTCAAAATAATTCCCCCCCCCCCCCCCCCCGAAAATTAACGTCAAATATCATGATTTAGCATGGGATTTTCATAAAGACATTTAAAGTAAAATAATGCATTTAACATGACCCTGGTGCCTTGAGCTCTTACTGGAATTGCCTTATTCCTGAATGTGTCACTTAATTCTGTGGCCCAAAGAATTTCGAAACAAATTTCAAACAGTGGTTCAGTCACACTGGGAGGAAGGTTTTCCTTTCCATTTCACAGATGGGAAAGAGAAGCGTACAGGGGCTAGAAAGCCTTCTCGGGGTGGCATGGCAAAGAATAGCAGGGACAGAGGGCTCAGACTGTCTCATTCTGGCCTTGAGCTCCAGCAGCTCTACAGCACATCAGCAAGAGACTGGTCTGATCTTAGCTATGACTGACTTGAATCGCTATAGTGCCTAGCCATCGTTTTCATAGCAGACAGTGGTCTCATCAGCAGAAAGCTCCCATTGTGATCAACGGGGAGTAGATTTCCGTGCATCTTCTGAATTTATGCACAAACCATTAATGAGGGAAGTGGAAAAACATGAGTCATGAAGACGCAGTATCTATGTAAACTCTTTTCTTTTCTTATACAAATACAGGAGAACTGTATGGATACGAATCAACTGACCTTTCTCCCCTTAGTAGTGCTCAGTAGAACGGTGTATCATTGAGAAGAGTTTGAATACTGCAACTATCAGGTCTGAGATCTTTGACAGGTCACTTCTCTGGAACCAAGCTATTACCCATTTCTTGCTATTATCCATTTCTTCACAACAAGTGACAGCATCTAAAGGCTGGTTTCAGGTTAGGTGGAATGCCACAGTTTGTACCCTGCTTCTACCATTTCCATTTAGCAGTCTTTTTCTTTAAAACTTCCACATCTTTCCTGCGAAATCTCTCTATTTCTTGGTACAGAATTTAAGGCATTTTACTGGAAAGGACCATATTCTTTCACTGAAGTTGTGCATACAGATTTCTATCTGTAGCTTCAGTGTAAAACAAGGCATGTTTTATCGTAAGCACAACAATATTAAGGGGCTTGTTAGGCTCTTCAGTGACTACTCTGTATTTCTCATTGCCAAGTCGGTTACTTTTCCTTAATTTAGTCAGTGCAGAAATTATAATCCAAAATGTATGTCTGATAAGGGACAAGTAATTTGTGAGGTAAATAATTTTCAGTCCCAATATAGCACAGCATTACTATAAACATGGGACCTTCTTTAAATTGTGCAATGTTATTTTGTCTTTAGAAAACCTGACGGTTTCCACAAGGAGGACATCAAGGGATCGGCTGGTTTTTAGAGATCAGCAGATGGACAAATTAAAACAATACTCAGGGGAATAGCATAACTTCCAGAGAGCAGGTAGAGAAGGACCGTTTATTACAGTAAACCACAAAAGCCCAGAGCTGGAAACTCTCCGTAATCATAAACACGCGTTCTTCACGCGCCCTCCCTCCTCACGGCCAGCAGTCGACCCCCGCACGCTGAGCGGGGAAGTGTTGCTGGAGATGCGCCAGCACGGCTCCGCGGACGCGACCTGGTGAGGGCAGCGGGCATGGCCGCGGGGCCGGGCTGCTGCTCTCGAGCGCGGCGTGCGATATCCTGGGAACCGGGTTATTTATCCCCTCTTCACCAATGCCTGCCCAGAGCGGGCAAGGTTCGGTTGGCTTCTCCACGGAAACGCCTCCTACCAAATTCTTATGAAAAAAATCCTTCTAGTGGAATTAGTGTAAGATGGTTGTCGCATCCGAGAGGAAGAGGAGAAGAAACAGCACACGGGCAGCTTCAGTACGCAACACACTCTCCACTGGAAGGAGCAGAATGCCTGTGGCAATTTTACATCCCCTTTTAGTGTTTGTCTTACTGGTACAGACTGAAGGTCAGTCTGTGATAAATGCAGAAGATAAATTTGATCATAACTGACTTTACAGAGTATGTGAATTAAGGTTTCAGCATCTGGTACTGAGATGTTAACCCTTGGCAGAAAGAGGCAAAGAAACACAGAGGTACTGCTGGAATAAGTAATACCATAGTTCAGTAACCAGGTTTGCTACCAGGGAAAACGGGTGACAGCAGTTTGTACACAGAGCATCTGTGGTGTCACCAGGGCCAGGATTCCCAGGAGCTGAAACTGCACCCTTTGAAGATCCCTGACTCAAGCCATTTGGGAAGGTTAAAGCTACAAATCAGCAGGAGAGAAACAACAGTAACTATAAAAGGATGTTTGTAAGACAGCCCTTTAGGATTTTTTTTTTTCATTCTTGGAAATAACTGTTAGAATAATTTTATCTTTTTAAGCCCAATCCTCTGCTACATAGCAACTTTCTCATCACTACCAGAAGGCCACCAAAAGAATACCTACCACGTACATTGTGGGTTTTGCTTTCAAAGCATTCACCGGTCAAGCGTTACATAGGACAGTAATTACATTGCAGTTTATTTGCTGGGTTGCTAGATTTTTGAGTCTACAGATTCACTCTACAAGTATCGTGGTAGCCTTCTCATGCTTAAAATAATTCTATATAATTAAAAAGATGTTAGAGCCTCGGTTGATTTCCCACTTAAAGTCACCCTCATCATCTTCAATCTGCCTGTTGAAGAAACAGCAAGTGACTTCTCTAACAACTAAGAACAGAAAGCTGCACCCAAGACTTTCAAAACTCATTAAAGCTCAGGACCCTTTACATAGGATTTTTGTTTTGGTTTGGGGGTTCTTTTGTTTGTTTGTTTGGGTTTGGGGTTTTTTTTTGGGGGGGGGAGGGGTGTTAAACCAGCAGTAGCCCAATTTCACAACCAAAGATGTTATTTCTTTCTGAGTCACCACTGAAAATCTGTCATTATATAGGGAGAATGCAAATAAAGATTTACCTTGCAATTGTAGCAGACTATGTATAAAAACTAAACTATATGCACAGATACACATAAGATTATTTTTCCAACTGCAATTTAACCTTAATTTCCTTTCTTTGTATTCTGTTCATAGTAAGCCACCACACCAAAAGCATACGCACTACAATTTAAACCAAAAGTGTTTGCAGGGTTTTAGAACATACCATAGAAAATTTATTTTCCCCATTACAGATCCTATATATCCTGAGACAGCTGAAATTACCATGAGGTAAACATATGGAACAGTGTTCCTATCAGTTGAGCAGGGGTTGGGGGGGGAAGGATTAAAAAAAAAAAACAAACACACACGCACACAGTTCCCTTTCACTCAGAGCTTGGCACAATGAGAGATTTATTTTTTCGTTGCTTCTTTACACCCATCAGTGTAGTGAAAACGCCAACTTTTGGGTTAATGCCAGGAAGCATATCACCGTGAAATTTAGTCCAAATGGAGAATAGTGTGAGGAAACATGTGAAAAAAGAAATGGTAATAGTTATCATGAAAATTAATTTTTAAAGAGAGCAGTACTCAGCTTTGATAGAAAGTGTTTTCTGGGAACGGGTAGAGGCCGTGTTGAACTTCCTTGCACAGCTACATGACCCCTGCCAATCAATGTCAACACTTTATTAATATTTTACTGAAAAAGTGTGAGATGATTCAAACTTCAGCTGTCTTGGTAGGTGTTGCTAAGCAACTTTGCTGCTCGTCTGAGAACTAGTTTTCAGAGAAACCTTTCCTTCAAACCGAAGACCTGCATCCACTTGAAACACTTTCCCCTTTGTCAGCGAAGAACCCAGCAAGTTACACTTCACCCCTGCCTTCATGTTTTCCTCTCCATTTCCCAGTTAAAAAGAAATGAATTTAATCGTGTCTGAAATTCTCCACTTCGCTTACCGTAATCACTGTCATAAAAGACTATGAATTTCTGCCACCGCAGCTCAGTGACCAGTTTCAGCATCACGTCGTTGAGGCGGACGGGCGGGCGGGCGGCCAGCGTGTACTCCTCCTCCTCCAGGCTGGGGTTCAGGTGGCAGGCTGTGCGCGGGGAGCCGCCCGTGTTGCGCTGCACGAAGAGGTGTGGGATGTGCATGGCGTCCGTCAGGGACTGCAGGGCGTTGGCCGAGGCGCAACCAGTGGACGTCACTAAGGCTAAGATCCCCAGGGTCATCAGGTCACAGGCTGGAGAATACGAGAAAAGAAGCAGGGTTAGAACAAGCTCGGCAAATCCTTTGACCAACCCAGACGCTAAGAAGGGAACAGGACAGGCTTTGCCCTTGCCATCAACACAGAGCTGAAATGATTTCTATGACAGTATCAGCTGAAGCCGTTCAGAGATAGGTCCTGTACCTTTACAGTAGGAGACAGTATCTGCAATCTGTACTGATAAGACAAAGTTGAGGACAGATAACGTTGCTACTGTCATTTCTTCAGACAGGATGGAGATTATAGCCCTTGCTTCAGGTCATCGCTGGTGGAAGCAGAAGCTGAACTCCTGTCTTTTAAAAACCACTTCACTGCTTTCACCTCTTAATCTTGGTTGCACACATTGGATAAAGACTTCGGACAATAAAGACTGATTGCAGTTTCAAGGATTTGTCTTATACAACAGAGTTTTGAAGGATTTTTAAATTGATGAAAAAACATTCACTGTGTGTGTCTCAGCAACGAAGAAACAACAAAAGCACTCGTTAGAACAAAGGCAAGTCATGAATGACTAAACGTTTATTAACACTGTAGCTGTCTTTAAAGAGACCCAGAAAAGCACGTACCATTTAAAAACACAGCATATAAATTTGAGCCCATCTGCTTTTGAGGATGAAGCCTTAGGTGCGCTTGAAACAGAGGCCAGGCAGGGCGGGCAGGCCTGGGCATGGCTGGCTCTTCCCAGGACTCCGCCAGGTATGTAAGGCAATCTGATATTCAGCTGGGGTTGGAAAATGTTTCCAGCCGAGGCCCCCAGCTATAACTCAGCAGCTACTTAGTCAGTGGTGGTGGTAAGACTGCGTAAGACTATAAGGCAACTGTCGAGGCCCATTTTTACTAACCCTCTTGAATAAGCAGCAGCAAAGTTGGCCCCCAGGAGTTCAGCACAGCAAGCGCTCACAGGTGAGTGCTGCACCAGCCCCGAGTGTCCCCCAGGGGTACTTGGCACTTCCTACTCCTCTCCTCCTTTGAGGAGGGCTGGGGGCGAGCTCAGGGTTTCAGCAGCTGTTTCAATCCCCAAGCAACCACCCGCACAAGCACAGCCTGCCCAAAGCAAACCAGCCACCCTGCTTCCCCGGGACAGAGGGCCACCGCAACAAAACCGGACGGGAGGTGACTGGAGATGCTCTGCAGTCCTGCTGCAGCCTACGTGAGCTTGCTAACAGTGGGTAACAGTGTAATTCGGAGCCCCTCCGGGACACACGGAGTAGCTGAGCAGGAAATTCAGCTTCCAGCTGGAGAGGGGAGGCTGCCTGCACGGGTGCTTTCCCGGTGCGAGGTGACCGTCGGCACGCGAAAGAGCGGGCTGCCCACACGCGGCACGTGCCGGGTCTGGCAGCGCGGGACAGACGTGCTGCCGTCCTCTCGCTGGCCGCTGCCTCCAATCCCCGGCGGACACGGACTGAGCGGAAAGGTAAGAAAAATGAACGCAATGTATTAAAAGGATTTATTTTTCCTCCTCTCAACACTTTTAAGTGTCTCTCCACTTTCAGAGGCCAAAAAGTCAAAGGGACTGGACAGGTTATGAATAATTAATAGTAATTATGAGTTAATTCTCAATTAATATTAATTACATAAAGCTACAGTAATTAAACTGTTTAGAATGCAACCAATGAACCGTTTCACCAAATATCATCTTAGACCAGACAGAAAATAAATGTATTTGACTTTGATATGGAATAACAGAAAGAAAGTGTTTTATCTTCTCTATGCACAGAACATTCGACGCGTATCCTAACGCAACAGAGAAAGATGAAGTGCTTTTAAAATTATTTCCTTGATGGTCTTTACAATAAACATATGTCAGCCGCATTATCTAAATTTGCTCTGTGTTGATTATAGTTATATGAAATTGTTCTTTGTTTTTCCTGAGAGCTGACCTGATTTAACAGCAGGGAGGCATTATATTTG
The DNA here is from genome assembly GCA_009819775.1 of Phoenicopterus ruber ruber. Lineage (NCBI taxonomy): Eukaryota > Metazoa > Chordata > Aves > Phoenicopteriformes > Phoenicopteridae > Phoenicopterus > Phoenicopterus ruber. The sequence goes on from CM020221.1 coordinate 9,738,381, forward strand.
CCAAATGGGAGACCCAGGTTCGGGAACAGATTTGATTTCCCAGGCTTCTTGCCAGAGAAAACTGAACATGTCATACAGGTAATTTATTTAGTCACAGTAGGGGAGGGAACAGAGAAGTGGGAACAGAGGGAGAGAACAGCAGAGCTGAGCTACAAACCCCTGCAGAGATCACCAACCAGCGAGCTTTGCTGTCACCGAGGGCGAGGGAACCAAGCCACACGGGTCTGTAGAAGGAACAATTTACTTGCAAAACAGACAGAAGGAGAGAAAAAACAAAGCCCTTTCTGATGGGAGGCTGCATTCAGAGAGTCACTTATTTGTGGAATATAGAGCTGATCATCAGTTGTATGACAAGAGATAACTTCATTCAGCGGTTGACGCTAATCAAAAGCTGCTCGCTTATTAGCAGCAAAAAGACCGGAGACGCGACAGACCCCTTATCTCCCAGCACAGCCCACTGAGCGCAGCTGAAATATCTCAGCAAAGACTCTTTTGGTTGAGGCATCGTCCCGGTGTTTTGTAGTTTGTGTCAATGGGTTAAAATGAAGAATTAGTCAATGCGCTTCTACATTCTGGTATTTTGTCGATTGATTTATGTTCTGCCTGAACGTGTATGCTACACAGCGTTATCTCCTCTTGCCTTTCTGTTCTGAGATAGTACAACAGGCAACAGAAAACTGGAACAACTAAGGGAAAAAGGTTTCATGTTTTCTGAATTGCTTTTTTTAGTCAAATCACAGAATGTGAAACAGAACATGTCATATTTCTAATAGAAGACTTTCACTACATAAAAATACAATGGATTCCAAGAAGTTCAACCTCCCCACACTTACTACACTGAAGGGTGAGAATAAGCTTTTAGCACATAAAGAAGAAAAGTATTACTTTCTACATGAGTAACACAATGGGGAACAACTACATAACAGACTCCAATTCATTAAAAAACTCATTAACTCTTAAAACATCTAGAAATTACTCAGCAAGAGAGTGTTCAAGGATTATACAATCCCAGAAGAAAACTCTGGTGACAATTTATTTTAGGATTTCCCCCCACGCGCCTGTACTTTCTTGCATCAAAACTTTGTGACACAAGAAAAGATGTGTAGTTTCCTGTTTTACTTCATACTAGCTATGCATTTTCAGCAACAATCAAGCATCCCTGACTATGTGATTGAGTAAATCACTAATTCTGTATGTCAGTTGCAGCTTCATAAGCACCCAAAAGAACCTGCAATTTTTGCACGTGAATTTCATAACCCTCATCTTGATTTCCTCAAAGGTGAAATACAGAGATTTGAAGTGCCTCGGTTCATGTCAACCTACTAACATAAGGGAAAGGGGAATCAAAACACCCTGAGATCTTTGGTGGTCTTTAATTACTATAATTGTAGTTATAATTTCATATTGTTATAACTAAGATGTTTTCATGTTTATTTATCCTGTAGATATATTTACATAGATAAGTTTCAAGAAATAATGCTTTTAAAGTATTTGTTCCACAGATAAAAAGACGCAATGTTCTAGCAATCCTGCCTCCAGATTTCACTGCTACACGAATAGCAATAGTTATTAGTTTACTGTACCGAATGCCTTCATCGCCATGAGGCTGCATTTTAAGAGGATACCAGCATCTTACAAACCATACAGTAAGAAACGTGCGCGTTAACATGATGAAAACACAAACATCACCATACCTAAATAATAAATCTGCATTCATCTATTTGAGCAGATTAAATTATTTCATGGTAGTTGTTCATCAGTGTTGGCCTCCATCAACAGACCATCTCTCAAGCTTAGACTCGGATTTCACTGAAGTTTTCCAAATTATTGGTTAATCCAGTTTTTAGTGTTTCAGTGAAGTATCTCTCCTAACCTACTCTTTTGAAGTCTGTTTTCAGAAACTCCCCTTTCCACATCTGCTTGACATTTCACATCTTGAACTGTTATTTCCATTACAGAGGGGCACAAGACACACTCTCTTCTCCATCTATTGCCTTGGGTTTTTCCATTTAGCTTCTCCATGTTGTCTCTGTCACGATGCTGGCAGAAGTAACAGAGACGAATATATTTTGGGCATCTGCTAACATCCCTTTGTCTAACTTGACTCCTACATCACAGCAATACATACTAAACTTTTCTCTCATTCTGTGACCCACATTTCCAGCCGCAGTCATACCCCATTAAGACCACACTTACACCTGGAAGAGCAACTATTCTTTTTCAGACTGCACCTTAGCCGTATGACCTTTTTAAATCAGTGGGACTCCTCATGGCACATGAGATGATGCAAGAATTCTGCTTTGCTACAATCATGTTTAAGGTCTTGCTCTTCTACCATTGCCTTGTGTATTGCCATCCTATTTCTGAAGACAGGTGCAGATGGCAAAGTCCTGCTTTGGCACCATCTTCATAGGGATATTTGCATTAAGAGCTTTAGCTCAGATCTCTCTGTAATTAAATCCCTCTCTCTCCAAACTGCAGGGAATCAAAATACTCCAAGAGAAACTGCTATCTTGCTCCTGGCAACATGACAATATGACCATCTTTCAGCCTCCCTTTCAGTGGTTTCCTATTATTCAGAAAAGGGTAGAAACTTGTTCCTTTGTTTCCACAATTATCAATAGACCAGCTGCCACTGTAATTTCAGATCTAACAATATATCCACCTACTGGCATTCACACTGCCTCTTCAAACTTCAATGCCTTTCTGACTCTCACTTCTGTGTGTCACTATAGCTGGTCCTACCCACTTTGGGCACCATCTGATCATATTTGATAAATCCTCTCTGAATTGAATTTTTTTTTCAATTTTTACTTGATCTTTTTTTCTTCTTTTTCAGCTTGACTAACCCTTAGGAGCTCTTTACTGCACTGCAAACAGAGAATCATCCCAATCACAAATAACTTGCATTTTAAAAAAATTCACTGTTTGAAAATTGAGAGGTTGCTGCCTTTTTGCTCTGAAAGATTTTCAAATGAAGGAAGAGAACTTCAGATCTGGCAAGAGAATGGAAATTCAGCCACACTGCATATACCTGATATTTCTGGTGTAGTACTCTGCCATGAGATTATTAACAAAGTTGGCACTTTAGTGTTTGTGATTAGGTTTCAAAGCTACCATCCTGCTGGGATGAGATGAGGGCCTTCATGCTTGCCTTAGTGCTATTGCCTCAGTCAATCTGGCAGAAAACTAATTTTTCACATTGTTTATCTTTGAAAACCAGTAGGGGAAAAAAAAAAAATCATTTTATTATTAAAACATCAAATTCCAGAGAACATAGCAAATTCCGGGGGTGGGTGGGGGAATCTAAATCCTAACATTCCGTGAGGTTATGAAGGCCGGTAATTTATTCTGCTGAAAGTGCACAGTGAGCAAAGCTACCAACCGGCCTAGCAAGAACATCATGTGCCATATACAAATAAACACACAAGGAACTAGCTATTGTATTATTCATATGTACAAAATTTAATCAGCAATTTTGTTCATTAGCCAATTTATATACAAACAGATACACATACGTTTGGGGTGAAACACTAGAATAGCAAAGAGTTAGGAGATAAAAATATATCAGTTCAGAAAGCTGATAAGATGCATCTTTAATCAAAATGTAAGGCCTTTGGGAAATGCCTCCATAGAGATGTTCTTAAATTAAATGGAAAAAGTCCTTCTGGGAGGTTTGTCTGGAGCACTGAGATGAGATAGAAAGGGTGATGATACAAGGAAAAAGACTGCAGCCCACCGAGCAATATTTTAAAATCAAGAGGCTGATGATAAAATTCCTTCAGCTAAAACCGAAATAACACAAGCCAGAGAAGTGAGCATTTTCTCACATGTGTAAACAAAACCCAAATACTCCTGCTGTAGTACACGAGAAACTTCTGTGAAGTCAGGGCCACAAATCTACAGCTAGTTCAGTCACACAGAAAAATAGCAAAAGATTATTAGCTATCTACATTTTAATTTTTTTTAGGCCTCAAAAGGCCTTTAAAATTTAAATGTTTTTGTGCAAAACCAGTCCATCAGGCAGACAAAATTATAGAATAATCTTAATATCACTGAAAATGCTTCTATTAGAAATATTGATCTACAGAAAGATTTGCTCCTACTATTGGTAAATCGAGGACATCATCAAAATTAGTCACCTGAGCACTCGCTCAACCTGATGCTTCACTAAATGGGGTTTCCCGAAGAAAATGTTTCCTTACTTTACATTTTATCATGTTTGCTTACTCTTCAGCTTCTTTCACTAACTGAGAAAGGCAATTCATAGTGAATTTACATCATTAGCACCTCATGTCATGCTATGCAGTTGTCCTTCCTTTGGATATTCAGCAATAAGTTTATTTTGCTTTGTTCCTGTTGTGGTTTAACCCCAGATGGTAACCAAATACCACGCAGCTGCTCACTCACTCCCCCCCTCCCCGGCAGGATGGGGAAGAGAACCGGAGAGAAAGGAAAACTTGTGGGTCGAGATAAAAGCAGTTCCCCAAGACAGCAAAGGAAAAATATAAAAATATATTAATAATGACAATAATAATAATAAATATAAGGATAATAGAATATATAAAACAAACAACGCACAACTTCTCACCACCCGACGACCAATACGGCCCGTCTTGAGCAGCAGGCAGGGAGCAGGGGTATTCCCCCCCCCCCCCCAGCTACACCAGAACAGCAAGTTGCAAAGAGAGCAGGCGAGGGAACAAACAGCCGAACGAACAAAAAGGTCCAAATGAATGAAAAAAAGGAAAAACAGGGAAGAAAAGACAATCAGAAGGGAAGCTTAAGGGAACTCAAGGAGGAAGGTGGCCCACCGGCCAACCCTCACTTATACCAGGCATGCCGTCTATGGTATGGAATACTCTCTTTGGCCAGTTTGGATCAACTATTCTGGCTCTACCCCTCCCAGGTTTTTGCACCTGCACATTGGCAAAACCTGGGAAACTGCAAAATGTCCTTGGTCATTTAGCAGCAACCAGAAACATCAGTGCACTATCACCGTTCTTCCCACACTAAATCCAAAACACAGTAGCCGCTGGAGACAAAACTATCTCCATCCTGACCTAAAGCAGGACAGTTCCATTTCTGTAGGCTTTTACTTACCTTTATGTTCTGCACTTACACTATGTTTCTTCAAATAACTAAGAATTTACTATTTTTATTATGAAAACCCCTACACAAAGCTATAGTTACTTGTCACAGAGTAAATGTTAATAGAGAAAAAATATAACAAACGTAGACAGCAAAAATATTTTATGTAGCACTTTTATTGCTGTATCACCTTATATGTAGTGAAGACAAATATTTGTTACTCCATTACACAGACCTTCAATCAAAACAAAATCTGTCTTAAAACAAGAAAGCAAATTTGCAATTAGTCCACTGTGGTTTGATGCAAAAATCAAACCAACCAAAACCCCCAACTACCCCAACTTAGATGTGTACCTTTTTTGGATATAACATTTGAGAACAATGAGTATTTCCTCCCTTTCATTTAAACGGCTCTTCTTCTGGGACCAAGATACAGGCACTCTTAGATCCCACAGTCCTTGATGTGATTATCTGGGAAGCGACAGGGAAGTCTGACATAGCATCACCATAGCTCCTGATGGCAATTGTGCTCCCCCGCTTGCTCGCATTTGGAACCCAGGTGTGATGCCAAGTCTTCCACCAGAGATGAGAATTTCAAATCATTAAAGTATTCCCCACGTATAATAATGCACTGCGAGAAGGGCCTTGGAGAGCATCTGTGAGCAGCCCGGCATTCAAAATACAAATGCAACCACTGACAAATACTGCAGACGCTCTTGCAATAGATATAAATAAATAAATAACCGGTTTGAGAACCAACGAGGACAGAACATGCCTGGCGTTTGTCAGATAATATTCTTGCTGGACTTCACAGAAACACAAAAGAAACTTAAAACAAAGGAACCAGGTGCCCAACACAAAGCAAGCTCTAATGTTTGTCTCCTCAACCCCCCATTTTCTAGAGTCTCACATCAAACCAACCTCCCTGTATGCATCCTTTTTCTGAAGCCATGAAACCCACGTTGGGAAGAATTCCCACTAAATCAGTGCAGGGCTCTCTCCAGTTCCAAGAAGCCAAGCGCACCTTCTCCTGCCAGCTCGCAAGCTCAGGAGAGCTTCAAAATCTGACACACCCCCCATATTACTAGAGCATCTCCGGACAAGATGCTGATACTTTCCCCTGTGTAAATACGTATGATGTAAGGTCCTTAACAAGTGATTGGCAACAGCAATAAAACCCGGGCCGTGGTCTCCAAAATCACAGACTTACAGTGCCAAAGCTAAAAGACGTGTGAGCCATCCTGCAGCAGGATCATTAGCATCTACACATGGACGAGACGCGGCCAGCGAGGCACAGACTACCGCTAACTCCATGAAAATTAGAGCAGCTCGTTGCTGACCTCTGGCAGGCTCGGGCTTTTCCTTTTAGTGCAGCTATGGAGGAAACATCATATTTGCCAGCAGTGGAACTGTCACTGCGAGCCCTCTGAGTATTTTTTTGCTAGTCTCCTAATAACTACCAACCAACAACATTACACAAGATAATATATTGAAAAAACTGAATAACTGCCATTTAGCCTGTTTCTGAATTCTTTCCCCATCCTTCATTATCTCTTTTTTCTTAGAAAATACAAGATAAGGGAATCTTAGGTGTTTTTTTTCTTAGCAACTGAATCTTAGCAACTGAATCGAGACTGGCAAGTCAGTTGATAAACACATTTTTTTTTTCCTTTTAGAAAAACTTAAAATAAATTGTATGGGTAAAGTCCTATAGCTGGACACTTCAGTCTCCAACTTAGGTAAAATTATCAGCAGGGCAGCTCAAAGCACTTCATGCTCCAAAAATTAGATACGCATCATTACTTACTGAAATAATCATCGTTATCTTAGAAAATGTAAGCCATCAGTCATGAGGAAAAGATTCCAGAAAACCATTAATACGTGTATTAATGTGAATATTTAAGTGTATATGTAGTCAGTATATCAGAATATCCCTGATAAAGCAGCATCTAAAAACACCTCAAAAGCTAAGAAAAGCACGAGATTGTTTATCAAAAAATTTTCAGAAAAAGTGTTATTAAAGATCCCCCCCACCCCCAATTCTTGGGCTGCCTTTTTATTGTTTTTCTAGCATTCAGCAGCCTAAGCTGAACAAGAAGGGGGAATAGGGGGAGGGAAAAAAGGAAGGGGGTTTTACATATGTTTTTCCTAGGGTTTCCCCCCCCCCAGAAATAGGCTAGTCATCACTCACAGAGCAGACAGGCACTCTGGTGGTACCGCCTTCCTTGTGTGGCTTGGCCCGCACTGCCCGTTATCTCTTCTGGGGCCAGAAGCTGGCTCCATCTCCTTCGTGTCACCGCTCGGAGCGCTAACGGGGCGCCTCCTCACCGCTTGCCGACACCGGCCGCATAGGAGAAGCGGTATTTAGATCTCCAACTTACTTTCAACTATATATTTTACTACCTGATGTCTTGTGGGCCAATTCTCAGCATGTATAAACTGTCAGAGCTCCCCTGGCATTACCAGAACTGTCCTTTACCTCTAAATAATAGTCACTGAGCCGCATTTGCTTCATTACCCCCTTGGTTCAGCGTTTTCAGTAAACTGTCGTTGCTGGCTTGCACACACACAGACAGATCATCTAGTTTTGGTACGAAGGCTGCAAAACGCTTTTATTTTATAGGACCTATAGTGAACGCACAAAATTGCGTAAAACCTTTCCCTAGAATGCATATTGACTGCAGCAATTGGAGGTTTAAAGCAATTTCCCTGGAAAAGCAAACCAAAAAGCCATTTCGGTGCATGACAAGATTCTTTGTGTCAGTATCAACCCGACAAACCACTAGCGGCCATCCTTGAAAAGGTGACCAGGGGCAGGAAGAGGAGCAGGCTAGACCACTCTTCTTTGTGTTTATACAGATAAAGAAATTATTTCAAAACGGCAAGTAATATACTGTAGAGAAGGAAAACGGTTATCAAAACTGAGTTGTGGATTTCATTTTAATTTATGGGAGCATATTAATAGCTCTCTTCAGCCTTTAATAATCTAAAATAAAACATGAAAGCCCTCTCACACCAAGCGCACAGGTAAAACTGCTCTGCTGGCAAAGCAGTTCAGTTTCCATGCAACTGAGTGATGCCATCAAGTGGTCAACAAATGCACCAGTTGTTTTCCAAGGGAGGTTTTGGGGTTAATCTTCATTGAACACGCTACATTTTGCGTGGAAAAGCTACCATCATGAAATCAGTACAAGGCATACTCCGCTGATAAAAGTGCATTAATTGAGAGCACTAGTGACAGATAAGAGATGGCCTTGTTTTTACAAAAGGCAGATCTGATACCGCACTTTAGCTCCTCCAAAGAAGGCAAGAGTCTCTGAAAGCAGAAATGGCTTTATAGCTGGCAGTCTGCTTTATAGCCGAGTTTTGCTATTGGCTTTGCAGTTGGGTGGATTTGGAAGACCAAGCCAGGAAAGATTGCACAATGTATGTATTAAAAAAAAAAAAAAAAAAAAAAAAAAATTTTAGACAACAATTTAGCAATGTGAGTAGTTAAGGATTTGAAACATCACAGAATTTAAACATTTTCTAGTTTTTCTTAAGTAATAATAATAATAAAAAAAAAAAAATCTTTAAAGCAGCTAAATAATACCTGACAGCCCAGAAATTCTGCAGAATAACTGTACTTCTGTTTTCTCCACAAAACGTAGTTCCATTAGTAATGGTTTTCTCCCAGAATCTTAGCTTGGCATGATGTTTAAAAACATGAATAAGCATTTCTGGTAATTTTGACTAGAGCATAGTTTTACAGAGCTACACGTTAATCACAATGGCATCAATACTATTTTAAGGCACTAGGTAGAACTGAACCAGCTTTGACTTTTTTTTTTTCCCTTTTCCCCCTTCAACACTGGTTCTGAGGTAGAATTAACTGCAAACCATCTCATTTATTCGAGGGACATAAATAACTGGTTTTCTGAATAATGCATATTTGATTTCCATTCTTTGCAAGTTCTTCCATAATTATGTTTTCTTTTGCCCTTCAGCACAGAATAAACTGCACTTTCTCACCCTCTGCTTCTATCACCTGCCTTTCATTACAAATCATAACGATATAAAACTATTTCTTCACACCTTCATTAGCATTCTGCAGGGATGCCGGACTCTGCCGCCTCCTTTGGGACTATTTTACATGTACACACTGAGTATTATTTTAACGTCAGCGTGGCTCAGGCTCAGTTCCGGCACGCACAAAAGGAAAACACTCTCCTGGCATTTACGAAAAGCAGTCAAATGCAGCAACTTGAGACAAGCTGATAAAACCTCCCAGTTCCTTGGTACTGAGAAGCTCATTTGGATGCTGAGCAGTATTGACAAGCGAGGAACACGTTAGCCCTGCTTGCCTGTCTAATTAGCAGCAACGATACGTATGCACAAGAAGTGCCAATACAAACGTCAATTTGGGGGGGCCTCCCCCCCTTAAATTGTTCTCCTTTGTATCGTGCCTTATGCTGAAAGCAGGAGGAATGAACATCAGTCTAAGCATCACGACATCGCTTCTGAACTAGCTACAAAAGATTTCTCGATTCTGTTGTTTCCCCAGCACATTAGGAGCACGTGCCACTCACCGCACGCTCCTACTCACCGAGAAATTTTAAGCAAACCAAAACACTGACGCGTGATCTCTTTTCCATAACCAATCTGCCATTGTGCCTCAGTAAAACGCCTACTTCAAGACAACAAATTTAAACAACTGCAAACATCACTCCAAAGCAGCATTTCACGTCCCCTGACCTAAACTTTAAGCAGGAGACTTAGAGAGGAGCCTCTGGGGTGTATATAACACTACCAGGCTGCTGCATTATGAGAGAAGCTAAGCGTTATGAGGCTCAAGGTAAATTCACAAAAGCTACTGTCGTGTCACGCATGGACAGCAAAAGTTCCATACTCCAACGACCAGCTCAAGAAATGCACATCCCCAAAACTTATCCTTGTCATCCTGTCTATGATTCCCCCTCCCCAAGAGCTGTTGCTCCTACCAACAAAGCGGGCAGCAATATTATGTAAGCCAGATGAGACACCAGAAACCGATTCACGTAGCCGGGGAAGCACGCCCGTGGAGCCAACTTATCTAACAACATTCATTTATTTATGCCAACTGCTGAAAGACTTGTAGTGTTTATGAATCTAGCTGTGACTCAGTACATATTTATAGCATATATTTATTGACAAGTTTTAGGGGTTGATCTATTGAAAGATCTCTGCAATGTATCACATACTTACGATTGCATTCAAGGATTATGCAAATATCCCAAGCCTAGCAACAGTCTAAAGCTGCTATTCCATTTTCTAAAATCAACTTTAAAAGGAACACTTTCTTCTTTCCTCACCCATGAAACACATAATGAATGCCAAAATTATTTTTGCTCGATACTAAGAAAAAGATCCTGTCCTCACTCAGCACCAGTATACCTCCCATAAAACCCACTTTGCTTACAGATCTCAAATCCCCATGCCCGTCCAGTGCTACAAAATGGGTGGCGTTAAAATACTGCAAATCTGCATTCTCCAGTTTTCCTTTTAGCAGTTGCCCTGCTGCAGACACCACACATGACTTTTTAAACACCTAACAAAGCTACTCTAAATTATTGGAGTATTACTCTGAATTTCTCTCTCCCCTTCAGCTCTGCGTGACTCAAATCAGGGAAAAAACATCAAAACCTCAAAATTTTCAAGAGTTCTCAACAGAATACATGAAATTAGTCAGTTGTTCAAATGTGTTTAACACCTGCTAGTTCCCCCTGTGAACCTTTGGGCAGATTTTCAAAAAGTCTCAACATTTATGCACCTCTTAGCCAGAGGCTCTTTGAAGACCAGGCCACTTCTTTTGATGCTTAAATGAGATCTGACCTCTTGAAAGTTGCTCCTAGTTTAGACTCCACAATTTTATTTTATTTTTTTACTTTTTAAAATTTCTTTTTTTTGACCACCTTAACCTCCATCTCTGCAGATAAACAGATACTACGCTGTAGATAACCAGGCTTACCTTGCACCAGGACAGGTGCAGAATATTTCTTTAATCTCATATTATTCAAAATTGTTTAAAAATTGGCCTAGTTACATCTTGCACCTAAGTTTTCTCTACACATGAAAGTCACTATAGGGAAGACACCAATTTGAAAACTAACGAGGTATCCTGGAGTGGTAGAGAGGTTTGGTAGAGGCGAGTGCCTTTCCGGCTACATCTACTGTGAAAGTGGAAAATTCAAAGAAAACTCACACCAAAAGGCAAATCAAAAGGTGTTCAGAGGTGGTCTAGTCCCTCTCTTTGCTGGATACATTTTCTTTTCATGTTCCTATCAAACAGCAATAGAGAGTTTCTGGAGGTCTCCCTCCCTCTCCCCCTATTGCGCGCATCTCCCCGGCACACAAAGGCCACACACCGGTATATGCCCTTGCTGCGCTTTCATGTGGCCACCCATGACAGTGCCAGGGAGACCTGGAGCGCATCAAGCATGACTACATGGCTCAGAGAGCACTGGCCAAGAGCAAGGGGACACCAGTGTTTTGCTCCTTGATCTTGCTGGTGAAGAGAAAGGGCTTGCAGAGGAGTAGACAGAGCCTGTGGTTTTAATACCTGGTTGCACAGCTGGTGTCAGCAACAGGGCTTTTACAACCGTGGAACCCATTTTCAAGACCAAGGACTTCTGGGAAGAGACAGGACCCACCTAATCAGTGGTGTAAAAGCATCTTCGCCACCAGGCTGGCCAAACCAGTGAAAAAAATAAAGCTTTAAACTAGGAGCAACAGGGAAAGGAAGCGACAGCCAACACTTAACCTGACAAGACGGACCTCCTACCAAAGAAGCTTGTGCCAAATTCCAACCTGGGTGCGCAGAGGGATCGGTTTAAAAAAAGGAAAAGATGCATCTCAAATACAGAAGCAGAAAGAGTAGGTCAGAGAAGGATCCTGCTTTCAAATATCAATTATTATTTTGTAACTGGCAAAAAGAGAAGTGACTTATTAGAAAAGTGAATTTCTAATCAGAAGTACCACTACAAATGAGGATTTTTGTTTGTTTACTCACAGGTCACCAGCTTCTCCTAAAGGTTTTTTTCTACATCTCTAAGTGTGCATTAATTATCGAGTCATACAGATATTTTGAGGATACGTATTACAGTCGCATGCTCAAGTCATAAGCCAAGTAAAAAAAAAATTCAAAAGCCAAACTTTCGAAAGTCACAGCAGCTACAGCCTTCCTGCGATGCCCACGCTGTCCCGAGCAATAGGGAATTTTACTGTGAGAGAAGCATGCAAATTCTAGGAGTGCTACAAATCAAGTTACAGCAAGGCACCACAGGCAATGAAACGTTAGCTTGAGAGCCTGGACATACTGACAATAACTACGTGACATTCCCTGCGGGGGTAAGGGTTTTTTCAGTTATCATTGTTATACTCACTCCGATTTTTTTCTTTTATTGTACATCATGTTTAGAAAATCACTGTCGCATTCGAACATATGCTATATACACCAGCTAAATTGCCACATTCTTTATACCTTTTACTCTTTTCTCATAATCACCGAGTTGTTTTCATAAAGTATCTTGACTGTAAGGTGGGGGGCTGGGGGGGGAATTAATACTCAGGCCTGATGGTACTTTCCCCTCCAGAATCTCACTTTGTTTGTTTTCTAATAACCTCCACAATTGGCATTGTGGGCTTTTAAAGTTTCCCAAATCTCTCCAGAATGAGGCATTGCCTTCTGAGGTTGGCTCTCTAGACGCATCATGAAGGTGCAGTTTCTGAGAGCTCAGACATTGTAGCCTGGTTCTGTAGACTCAATAGTTACTATTAGCTCTCCAAGCTTCCCAATTTACTTAAAATAACCCTTTCCCAAAGATCCAATTTCATGAGTGTTAGACTAGGCTATAATTTTTCATTCAAGGATCTCTGACAGTCAAAATACATACCGTAGCTTTTGAAGTAGTTGCTAACACAATAAATAGTGTAAAAATACTAGCACCCCGTTTTCCAGTCTCCTGAACACGTTACGTTAGCCTCATCTGAATGATTCTTCCAGATTTATGTGATGTCTTCAGACTGAAGACTCCTCTGCCCCTTTTTCTTTCCCTCTATTTCTTGCCTAGACCATAGAATCTCTTCCCACATGTAACGTTTTATCTCTCCTTCCTTAAAAAGAGTGGTGAAAAACCTTGCTTTTATAGTCTTTTATGATAATTTTATAATATGGGCAACTTTGTGAAGAACTCTCTGTTCATCAGCTGACTGAAGTCCCCGCTAAAAACTCACCTTCCTGCCTTAATTTCAGCTTGGTCTTAATACACTGATTTTTTTCATAAACAGTAACCAACCCTTGCTTCAAGGGCCTCTCACAACCACAGGTGGTTTGTGGATCTTTCCATTGCTACTTTTATATTATCACTAAAAAATTCTGTCAAAAATAAGAGACAAAAGGAAGGGAGAATACCCATTTTTACAGTGGGCTTTCAGCTGCTGTATATTTTTATACAAAGTTCACAATCTTGGAAAGAAATCACGCATTGTAAATAAGCCAATTCTGAAGGAAGTTTCAAAATAAAATGATTCACACATCACAAAATATTTTTCATATGAACTTAATAGCAGAGCAGATGCATTTTCCCCATGAAGTAAAATCATTCATCACTACAGAACCCTCTCGTCTTCGGGAAAGAGCTACACTTTGTTTTTCCCCTTTCTTTTTCTCATATCAGGTATGTTAAGGGTTTACGCTGGGAAATGCAGCCAGAAAACTTTTTCTCTCTCTCGTACCAGAAACGGTAGTTTCAAACTCTTCTCACAGATCTGAATCACCAAGGTAGGCTTGCACATTAGCAGCATATCTAAATGCCTTCTATTATTGTTGTCCCTTTCAACCTGTGCCACAGCTCACTTATCTTCTCTCAAATTACATTTTAAAGCTAGGACCAGGACAATTGACTTTTCAGCTAGGTCTGTCTAGCGTCTTGGCTCAGAAAGTTCCTGAAACCTCGATGGACAGACAGACAGTTGTGCTAAAACACACCTTAGAAAGCACATACTTACTCACCCCTCCCACATCCCCTAAAGTGAATTCTATAGAGATCTTGAGCATTTTTTACAGTATTTATAATCTGTACTTGTACTTTGGACCCAATTCATCCAAATAAGCAACTTCTTTGAAATCAAATGGAATTTATTCCCTCACCAGTCTGAAATTATTTTGTGCAGCCAGGAAAACTACCTCCTGGATAAGACATCTCAGCCAATCTCTTTTTGTCAGAGACACTCTCCATCTTTACATGATATGAATATTTTGATATAGTCCAAATCTACGTCTTGAGACCATCTGTCTGGCAGACAATGACCTCGCACATTTATTACTCTCTGAAATTCCATGGAGATCAGTCTTATTTTTTATATATATATTTAGACTGAAAAGTATTTCTCAGTTCTACGAGAGAAAAGTGAATTTTTCCATCGATAACAGTGTTCCCTAGCTGTACAGCCCACAGCATAATACATTATCCTTGGCCACAGTACCATTGGATGGTGTTAATGAAGCCCTGGCCTGAAGCAAGCTTAAAGTTTAGGGGAAATTTAGCTCCTTCTTGTACACTTTACACATTAAATCTAGGTGTAACGGAGGCACGTATAAGATGCTCCTTCCTCACAGCCCTCTCCTAGTGCAGGGTGGCTGCCACATACCAGACATGGCCTGGACACGCTGGAGACCAAGGCCAACATCTACTGTAAGGACACATCGCTTCCTCTCCTCCTTGGCCTGGTGGCTACAACAACGCATAGCAGGACGTTACGCGTCAGCTGCCTGACTGGGTCCTGCCAGCAGGAGAGCGATTGTCAAGTACAGCTAAACCTACTGCGTGACAGGGAACTTGGACAATTAGGGAAAAACATTTTTCCTCCCTTTCAGTCTGAGACATTTCTGTGCAATGTAATGAAATGCAACATTTTCTCTTCTCACTTAAGATTTTCCCAACCTCCTTGGACTTCTGTGCATGCAGGAGGCTGCATTGTGGTGCATTTAAGCGGGGGGGGGGGGGGGTCTAAACAGAGGGAGTGCCTATCATTTTTTTTTTTCCAGATTAACTATACACCTGAGTAACAGCATAGAACACAATTTTTCAGGTAACTCTTAGGAGTTAGGCTTCGTTGAACATCAAAACTGGATGAAAAGGTTTTTGCGAGCAATGACTAAATATATCAGCTAAATTGTCAGACTACAAAACAGAAAGATTGTACAAATTAGATAAAAGGATGTGTAGAGTCCTAATACAGAGTCTCCATTAGCTCTCTCTTGAGAATGACAGCGAGATCATACTTTGGGCAAAACATTTTTCAACATCTGTTGGCCATTTATTTATGCTTGGGTTGGCAGCAGAGTAGGAAGTCGGCAGCAGCTGAATTAGGCTCTCAAAAAAAAAAAAAAAAGGTCTGATGTTCAACAGGTCTAAAGATTTCAAACTGACCAACCAGGTCACTTGTGATACAGAAAATCACATGCAACTTGCATCATATCCATCTTTTCCCTGAAAAGATGCACTCTGAATGAAGACGACTCATTAACGTAGTATTACACTGATACTTCAGATACACAGACAACTGATGAGCTATTCATATAGGTCACATTCAATTTATAGACTTATTTTAGAACATATAGAAATGCATAACGAAAAGAAAGGCAGTGTTTTCTACCAATGCTTTCAGCTAGCCTTGTCTCTGTTTTGCCTTAATTGGAAGACAACTTTCACGTTGTGCAAATTAAAAATCTCTTTTTAACGTTTGGGACAAGCTGCTCAGCCCCCAACCAGCTGGACTGCACCAAGCCCCAGGAGCCGACACAGACTTCTAGGGACAAGAGGCACTTGGGGTGCATGCAGAGCCCCATATGAGATAAGCAGCTAAATGGTCTCTTTGTGCCCCACAACGTGCTAATGCACTGGAAAGCAAATATGATCCAAAAAGAATAAGTATTTCGAAGTGACAAATGTCTTGCCCACTGACCCTTGCTGAAGTCATTTAAATATAAAGCTCTTCAAGGCAAAAGATCAACCACAAGAAGTATCATATGAAGAACATATGAAACTTTTTTTTAAACAAAGATAAAACCATTTTTATTTTCAATCTAACCTTGAAATTTCAGTCCAGGCAATGCCTTTTTTTTCTTTGTTTTTTATTTTACAACCTAAATACCTGCAAAAAAGAAAAAATAAATGCATAATTTTGTTTTGATTCTGAAAGTGAAAGCAGCAGGACTCCGCTGAAGTATACTGCACCAGCTGGAACTTGCACTCTTAGCTGATTAGCGTTATGCTATAGCTGAAATCCCCTTGGTACCTGTCAAGCCACTCCCATGGATCACCACTGGGCAGCACAAACATAAAATGAGTAGCAGTGATTCAGCGGTTCATGTTCTATCTGAAACCCTCAAGGAAAAGGGTTCGTGCAAACGGGATGTTGATTTGCAGTGATGACTGTATATGGATACATCCACAAACACTTCCCATCTTTCCAGAGCAAATCAGCATTGCTAAATGCCTCTCTTGCACTTACCTGCAAGCTTCCTCATAGACGTATTTGGGACAACACTAACTCACACGCGCACATACAGTGTTTTTGCTACCTAACATATGCATATAGCATCTGTTGATGCGATAAGAGATAAATTCCTTGCGGGCCAATTTTTAACATGCCTATACAGTAGACTAAACTCTGCTGTAAATCCCAGAACAGGTGCACTTCTCACAGAGTATTTTATATTCCTCGTGGGCTGATGTTGAGGTTGACTGTCTCTCTGGGGCGCCACGGACCGGGGTGCAGGTTCTCGGCGTGTCAGCCAGGGGCCATCACAGGCTCTGACAACCCTTGCCAAGTTGCCAGGCGAGTTCACCAGGCCAGAAGACTTTTGGTCCCTCTCCTGTCACCACCAAGCTTTCCCATTCCTCCCTCCCCACTTCATGAGTCAGGCAGGACTCGGGTTGAGCCCTCTGGTTACTGACCCACACTTGACGCCACCCCCGAGGAGCCAGGAGGTCCTGTGGGTCTCAGCTGCAGTTAAATAACCAGTCCCCACACCTGACACTTCATATAGCCCATGTGCTACTTCAGCCCACAAGACAGTCACTTTTCTCAAGGGTCTGCAAGCTAAAAAAAATTGGCAACTGATGGGCCTCTATAAACTGTTTGGGGTGAGCATCAGCTGGCAACCTCTTGCTTCAGTTCTTCGCTATGAAGAGCCTGAGATCTCAAGGGCAAGTTATACAAAGCCTCCGGCATAAAGCACTGCCTGGCTCCCTTCTACACTCTGGGTACGTGCCAGCTAAAACGGTGACTGAATCTGTCAAACAATTCCCAGTCTCCGTCGCTCAGAAACCCTATCCAAAAATGACAGGCTTTCTACTCCGCTAAGAATGCCAATGTTTGTTTAGAGTGCAGGGAGTGCCACAGTAAGCCCAGCGCTTTAAGCCACTTACACTAATCAGGACAGACTAAATTTTTGTGACCTACAGAGTCAATTGCGTTTAGCTGGGAAACTTTATTTCTGATCTCTGCACATAGACAGAAAGAAAGGAGTCACATGGATAATTTATACGGACAAATGAATGATAGCAACGTCTAATCTCCTTGGTGTAGTCATTTCTGTTTATTTCTTTTACTTGTGTTTTCCTGGAGTACTTGCATGAAGCAGGCAATGGCATTCTGTTTGAGTGGTTAATATAGCATGAAGAGAAATCCATGCTTGTCGTGACATTTCAGGCCCTGCACAGCAGAATCACATGTAATATTATCTTTGGCTACTGAAAGTAAAACAGCGCAGATGCTGTAAAAAAAAAAATGACCAGAAATCTGAATTCCTATAAACTATTTTTAGTGCAAATAACTGCCCATGTATTTCTTGTGCAGCCCAGGATCTGCTCTCTTCTATTACAAAATATGATACAACGTTTTTACAGTCATCTCTCTCAGTTCTACTGAAAGATAGGTTAAGGATGAAGCTTCCTTTGAGGCAAAACTTTTGGGGACCTGTTGTGAATTTTTGTTATCCTCTAATCATTCCTCTGTCAGGGTTCAATTTTGCGCTCCTTGTGTAAGCAACACCTTCACCAGAGATAAATACAACATTGAATCCATCATATTAGCTAGCTAGGTTTGTCTAGGCCTGTGTCTTTTCCATACCTGTCACCAATACCACGAGTCTCACTAAAGCTTGCAAAATCTTTTGCAGACATATATGAAATCAAACTCCCGTAAGAGAATATTCTTCAGAATACTGTCATATTCATTGGCTTTTGTGCTGAAGCACAAGGATTTAAATTCTTTATAATTTCTTAATCCTATCAAATATAGTTGTGCATTTTCTAATTATCTGTATAGAGCCTAATCCTTATAAAAGTAAAAAAAAAAAAAAATCCTGCTAAGATCCTAAGCATTCAATGTTAACTTTGTGAGTTCAGAAAATTTTGCTGTTTTTAAGCCTTGCCTGTGAGTTAAAATAACAAAATCCCACCTGCTTGCTCTTTCCATCACCATGTTCCCTCCTTCAACTATGAATCCTCTTTTTTTGCATAATAGCTCCAAGATTCTGCTCTTTTCCACATCTTTAATCAGCTTTCGCGTCCCTCTGAATACTTAAGCCTGTGTTGCATATATCCTCACAAAACACGGTCACCAGAAAGGAAAAACATGACATTCCTAACGTGCTTACATCGACCTCTCTCTGGTGGCACTTGGGCCCTTTTTTCCATAAACTGCCACACAGCTGTGAAAGTCATTATTTTTCCACGAGCACAACTTCGCAAATCTTGGCCGTGAGTTTCACCACCATTTTGCTACCCATTCACCTACGCGTGTTGGGAGGCACTGAAGTTGCTGCCTCCTCTGGTCTGAACGCGTCACCCATACCTAATTGTTCTTCCCAGGTCCAGATTAGAGATGAGAATATTAAATGCTATTTATTGTATACAACTTGCGGGGATCTCAGCATTAGGTTTTTGCTGTGCTGATCATTCGGGTTTCACATACTTTCATAGACGGCTCCCTAATTACGATGGCTTCTCACATCCATTCTCCCTTTCTCCAGAACTGCTTACATTTGCTGCTGGCTTCTTCTGAGAGCATTTACCAGAGCATGATTTTTCCATATGGTAACCCATTTACCTATAATAGTACTGTCTGAACATTCTGAAAAAATACCTATACCTTAGAGCCAATGTTTCTCCCTTTGGTGAAGTTCACATTGTTTTATAACCATGTGTTTAATTGGGTATTGCCTTGGGAAATTGTGTTGTGGGTTCAGCAAAAGCCACAACGTCTGAAAGGCATTGTAGCAGCCCTATTTTAATGAAATTGCATTTGCAGCGTTAGCAGAACATCTCTTTTCCTTGAAAAGATGACAAACAAAACCAAAAGAATAGTGAGCTGATGATAAAGCTACTTCTACTTTTTTGAAGCTTTAGTAGTGCCAAATCTGGCCATCTCTGGAAAGACATGAAAAGCAGACCCTATATAAACCTGTAAAAGGACTTTACATTTTGTTTACACCATGCAGCTTACAGCTGCATCAGCTTCTGGTACGTGAGCTAGGTCATTTTGAAGTCACTTGGGTTTTTGCTGTACTACAGCGCGCTGAGCGGTACGTGGCACATATCTCACAAATGCAAAGCAGGGCAGGAGGTCTGACGTTCTGGTTCAGTCTCACATGTCTCTGACGCAGAGTCAATGCAACAGTTATACTGCTTTGGTTCCCTCCATCAAAAAATCTTGCAAAATAGGATGGAATTCAAGATTCAACAGAAACACAGAATCCACGCTAGAAGCCTACATAATTTCCTGGGAAAATGATATCACAAAAAAGGAACGATTCAGTATTGAATTGGATCTAGTTCGCTGTCACCCTTGCTCTGGAATTCATGGGCTGAAGGCATAGGCTAAAAATGCCTTAGAAATATTTCACAATTCTGTACAAAATTCTGTACAGAACCTTTCAACAAGGTTTTTACCCCATTATTGAGCTGAGATGGAAGGGGATGTTATTCCCCTCAGTACAAATCTCTCTTTATGCATGTCACGTATAGGATTTACCACTTAAAACTGGAGATGAGGGTTCCTTCTCGTGGCTGAGATGCAAGAAGTTACCATGTACTGCTTATTGTCAGCATCAGAATCCTTATATTCATTTCTTTTACCCTCATAAGACACTTTAAATGGAAATGCAATTTCAGGACATACACATAACCCTTTTAACATGGTGAATGATTGATTATACCATCATGAACTTTTACAGTGCTGCTACTGGTTATAGAGAAAGTTTTATCTTATATTTCACTTGGATCACGACTGTACTGACTTTTCTATTCAGAATATTTGTTGTAGTTCAGTAAAGTGTGTGGAGATATATGCATGTCACATACCTTAGTATTTTACCCCAGTATATTACTGAAGAACTCTACTTAAACTGCACTTTTAAGAATGAACTTTGAGAAGATTAAAAACAAAAAAATCAAAGTTGTTTTTCTGAACCAAAGAGCAGAATCATGGTCAGAGTTTTCATTTTACTGCCTCAATAACCATCAAATAAAATCACTGGGCTCACTTATACCATCAGATAAAACAACAAGCAAATAATGGAAATAGAGCCTTGACATGGCATCAAGAGTTCCTGCCTTTGAAGAGGAGCACCTCCGAGTTTGCAGGGCCGATTTTACTCTGTTTGATCTACCAATTACGTCTTGCACAAAAGCATTCGCTTACCCCTGACAAAACACTCTTCTGTTTGCATTATCTTTGCTGGACTGTCATAATGGCCTCTCCATTTCAGAACCTCCGAGAACACAGAACAGGAATTCAGACGTAATTTATCTTACAGCAGCCGAGACAGGCCCACTAGTCAGAGCTGGAATAAGAGACATTGGACAGGAATAAAACCAGGACTTTATATTAAAATGGTGTTCTATATATATACGTGCGTGTGCGTGTCCACATACGTGTACATTTTAAAGTCAACAGCCTTGCATAATGCTCTTCTGTGACCTTTAGTAATTCACTGGCTATTTGTGGGCTGTGCACTCAGCCACAATCCAGCTACGAAGATCCAGGAGAACCAGTGGCACTGCCAACAATTACAGACACAGAAACTAAACTAACTTCAAAGAACCCTGCTACTCCTTTTTTGGCATAGAAGAAATACCAGGTAGTCCTTTAAAGCATGCACAGCAAGTAGCCAAGGGGACAAGAGGCTTTGCAGTCTTTGCTTGGGACAGACTTATGGTTTAAGACAAATTTAGAAAATACATTAGATGTTATAATCTTCAGTAAACTACAGCTTCTATTACCACTTAGTTTCTTACGAGTCTGCCTAAATAACTATCGCTGACTGCTTCAGCTTCTTGTGGTCAGTAGATACCTCTACTTCAAAACTTGAGAACACTAAATCTGAAATTCAAATGCTCCTGAAATCACTGAGAAAATTATGGTGTTTGGGTTAGGAAGGAGTCGTAACACTTTAAATCTTCTATTATCTTTTTTCTCCAACACAGGTAAATGATGGCCTGAAAGTTTTTTTAAAGAAAGGAAAACAAAAAAATCCCCTCCTTCCCCACCCTTGCTGTCTGCCTTCCTCCCTCAGCTTCCCATAACTGAAATATTTGGTCACAGTTCAAAACCCGGCTTTGCCAAAAGGGACAAGTCTCAGATTGAAACAGAACAGCAAAAGAAAATAGGGCTAATGAGTGTACCCACTTCTTTATGGCTTAACAATTTAGACCACTTCAGATAATGTTAGATACTTGAGCGTAAAGTACTTTCTTCTTATTATAGAAGAATCTGAATGAAAATACAGGTTCTAGAAATTTATGCAATGACTCAGAAAAACATTTAGAATAACACTTGTATGGTATGATAAAATTCATCCCCCATTCAACCTTCAAAATTTTACTTAAACCTACAGCGAATACTGAAATTCAATTTATTGCATTCAATTTTGATTAAAATAGGAAAAAACACTCTCCTGAGATGCTTTCTTGAAACAGTAGCAACACCTGTCTAACAATATCTAATTTTAGATATTATGTTTAAAACATTTGGCTATAAAGTAGAAATGAGGAACCTAGTATGCCATTCATAGTAAATATACCTCATGTATCCTGCTTTGCCTCTGTCACTAGGTTGAAAATTGAGACTATGCAGTAAATATTTTTTGCAGTGTTGACAGTTGCTTTTCTGTTCATTACGTATCCTGCCACCGCTTTGAAAACTCTGTTTCTGAGCAGAGATACAAAAAAAGTCAATTCACATCATGGGAAACACCTTTTGCTCTCTTAACCTGAAACTCTACTGCAAAAGTTTAAAAGAAAAACTGTAGGTATAGGACAGTAGTTTAGAAAACAACACCTAAACAGTAGCACTTTTACACTATTTTTAAAATAAAAACAAAATAAAATGATACCTACTCCTTAGCTCTTATGATGACTAAAGACTAAAGCCATGCAGCACAGGAGAGCCACACTCAGTGAACACACATATGACTATACTGAAAGGGAAAAAGGTGTCACCTAGTCCAATACTACCTTACTTTTTTCCCTTTGTAAATAAACAACGCGCAGCGGCTGATACTTACAGAAATGCTCTAGGAAGCAGAGCGCGTATTGTGCGACCCTCCTGTCTGCATACTCACAGTGCTTCCAGCAGCTTAACAGACTTAACCTGAGTTAGAGCTAGCTTCCAATCCACATTTAGTAGCCTACAAAAGAACTATTCTTCATAAAAATCGATGAATTTTAAGTCCTTTATAATTTGATTTCCTTAATACTGTGTGGTAACGAGCTCTGCAATTTAATTGTGCTTTCCACAGGCAAGTACTTCCTTTTGCTGATTTTAAACATTCTCCTATTTTTGTTGGACAGCCCTTCGTTCCTATGTTATAAATGCAGGTAATTCTCATTCCCTATTCATACTTCTGTACCATCTATGATTTTATATACCGCTATTATACTATCATCATATCTTTTTATGCAGCAATCCTAATCTATTGTGTTTCTCCTCCTTACAGGCAGCTCCACACCTTTAACCATTCTTCTTCTCCTTCTTCTAGATTTTATCAGTTTTACTGTGACCTTTGTGAGACAGGATCATCAGATCTGCACACAGAATTTGAGATGCAGAAGTACACTTGAAAAATGAGGTTGTTTTGTTCTCCATTCCCTTCCTGAGGATTCCTAAGATTTATTTGTCTTTTCTTACTGCCACCAGGCATTCAACTAGTGTTTTCCGACAAATACCCACAGTAGATGCAAGATCTCTTTCCTGAGTGGTAATAAGTTTTAGACTTTACTACTGCATACACAAACGCACATATATTCTGTGCAGAAACACACACAAAGCATATTGCAGCAGGAAATGTTTCTTGACAGCCCCACAATGCTAAGAAAACAAAATGTCCAGGGAAAAAAAACAAACAAACAAAAAAACGCCCAAACAACAAAAAACCAATCTGTCATACCAGATCAAAATAACCACTGAACTATATGCATCTACCCATCCCTAGGTCCGTTCCCCCCAGAACGACGATTAGTCATAAAAGCGCACAGAGGGGACTCCTTCCTGCTTTTGACAGTCTAAAAACAGGAGGACGCACATTTGCACATTTGGTGTTTGGCCAATGCCCCAAAAGAAGTCGAACACAGGTATGTCCTCCGCAGCTAATAGGCAGGTCACCGTCAAATGCATTTCCCACCACACAACACGTGTGTTGCAGGTGGTTGTTCGCACAGCCAGGAGCCTGTCGTTGCTCTCGGGCTGCTCAAACACAAACAGCACCTCAGCTCAGAGAGGTAAAGAAGTTGCTTTGTCAGCTGTCATGAAGCCTACAGGGTGTAGGGACTGCAAGACTAACTTACAGCCTGATCCAGAGCACCAAGATCACTGGAAGCCGCTGCCTGTAGCCCATGAGACTTTGAGCTTCAGGCCCTTTCAGCGCGTTACAAGCAGGAGCTGGGTGAGGGTCGTGGTGCGGACCTCTCGGCCAGCACAGCGCATGTCAGCGTGCGGGCAGGCGCACATCTGCGCTCTCACTGGAGCCTTCCGCATCCAGGCTGCGGAACTGTTGGTCGTTACCTTCTCGTGCATCCTTAATACATCCATCCGAAGCCAGGAAGATAACAATAGCACACATGACAACAGGGATGAACACGCCTATTAAACACTTGATAGATACACCAGAGAGCGCAGGCATGAATGCATTTGTTAGGAACAAGGGAAGACAAAATATGTTCTGTAGAAATGCAGGAGAATGAAATTCTTTCAAACTCTAGTAACTGCAAATAAATATGACTGTGTTCCTTTTAAAAAAAAAAAACAACACCTCTGTGCTACATTTAAATTCATATTTTTCAGAAAACATGGTGAACATCTTTACCTGTCTCAGTGAAAACAAACAGCATATTATGAGGCACCAGAAGTTATTTCCCTGCCAGGTTTTCTATTTGTGTTTTCTGATTGTCTGGGTGTTTTTTCATTTGCACCCAATTGAGCACTGCTACATCACCAGTTCCTTTGTCCTGACCTGCTCATCTGCTGCAATAACTTTTTTGTTTTCCAGTTGGTGATTCCAACTCCTAGCATCTATCATCCTGTTTTGCTACTTTATTCAATTTTACAAACTTGCCACTGCAAATTATTGGCACAAATGGAGAGTGATTTCTCTTTACATGAGCTCTCCTCTCCTTAAGACTTGCTCCAGCAACGCACTCGGCAACGCTGGGGCACATGGCGGAAAGGAACGGCACAACCACAAACGGGAACTAATGAACTCGAGTGCTCGAGGACAACTACACGCTGGCAAAAGTAATACTCATTTTATAAAGCACAGGAAACCAAGAAAGCTTATCTTAGTCCTAACCGTCTTGGAAAAATATCTCCTTAACCTATTTTACAATCTGTACTTGCAGCATAAATCCTCCATTATCCACAGTTAATTTAAAAGAGAGAAAAGAATAGTGGGACACTTCATGTAGTTTCAAATAAGTGAAAAATTACACTGCAGCGGCAAACAACTACAGAGCCTGTTTTTAACATCAGAAAGATGCACAATCCTAGCAGGTTGTAAAGAATGGGCTATATGTAATCTTGTTGTCTTCAATTTCTGCTCATCAATTGAAGCATTCCTATTAAATGGCCTTTATAGACCCCCTAATTCAAAAAATGCCAAGAAGTTAATTTAATCCTCAAAGTGGATACTATCGAAAGAAGCGTGTCTTGTGCTGTAAACAGATAATGGAAAAAGTGGTTTAGATTCAAGAACATAAAATTTCAGTTTTTTTCCATAACATTAACTTCTTACACTTCCCTACATCTGTTTTGGACATCTTGCACATCTTCCAAGCGCTACAAAAATTCATACTCTAACAAACGTAGCTGGAGGCCTGGCAGATACTTCTTATCTCCAGTCAACCTCTTAACCTTAAGCACGTATTGCCCTTGTTTCAAGGAGTTTAAAATACTTCACGTTTTGAAATATCTCTTCATTTGTTTCAGAAACCTGCATTGTTCCACATTCAAAGTTCAGGAAAGCCAGATTCTCTCTCTGAGCGATGTAATCTGCATTGATGTTTGGTTTCCCTTATTGAAATAGCACCTCAAGAGTGCTCAGTTCAACCCATGTGGTACCCGTCGGGGTCAGCCTGATTCGTATCACAAACAACTGACGATATCCCTGTACTTACTTCAGTGCTACTTCAGAAAGGAAAAGATGGCAAGCAGAAAGAAAACAGCCTTTGTCTTTCAGGAGCTTCATTTGTCAGAGACATCTTATCAACAGCGGGCTGAAAAGTTAGTCAGGCTTTATAGCGCTGTTGCGCTCGGGTGATACTTGCCTACAGGGTTACAGATGCAATGTATGAAAATGACTACCTGGAGGAGCGGTAGGTCGATAGAGAGACTGAATGATGGCTCCTATCCAGGGAGGGATGAAGACCGCATCGGTGGTGCGCAACAGGCACAGGGGTTCACGCCGGTTCCAGACGCTGCGCAATAAAGCGCAGTCATTCACAGCTGCCTGGTGCCCCGTTCAAGACAACTGACACAGTGACATCTTTAACTAACGCCATCCATGGCTTTGGACACTTGTAGCAAACCGTCTCACATACCAATATTTAGAAGGTTTTCTCATAAAATCATTCATTTTTAAGTCTTGATCATGGAAAACCCCTGACTAGGATTAACATCTTTGCAAGAAGGTTTTCCAGTGGAGGGACGGGACCCTGGAAGCTTCACAAGTGGCAGCACAGCAGATGTCACTGGCTCATCTCACCACCTTTTCCGAGAGGCTTAGCAGCCATCCCCGGTGCCCCAAGAGCCTGTGGACACTTGACTAAAAATTAGTGGTGCAAGGGGTTTTTTTCTAGTTCAGGGAAAAGATATAGAAGTGACAGCAACAATTATAAGATGAATGCACTGTTAAGTGCCCTACAATGAACAAGAGTAGAAAAAGAATAAATTAGAATGAAATTGCACAAAACACTCTGAAAATTAAACTAATTTGGCCTGCAAAATCTTTCATTTCAGTATTCAAAAGTTTGTAATATTTGGAATAAGTTTTGCATGAATAGTATTTTAAATATATTTTTTAAAAGGGTTTTTTACGATTACGCTTCATGAGCAATATTTAATGACACTTATAATTTATATATTTTAAAAGTTACTGCTTTAAAATATTTATGATAAAGTTGGGGAGGAAGTTTAGGTTGTTTGGGTTTTTATTATTATTTTTTCCCTCCAAAATAAAGTCATTATCCTTCTGCTATTGGGCACATCATCATATTTTAAAAACCAAAAAAGTAAAATGAGGATGTAATAAATCTTGTGGAATCACTGCTGCTTGATTTTGAGTAATTTCAGTTGCAACACTCCACTGCCTACAGCAGAGCAGAAATCATCCTAGTTATCAAAGCAAAAGCAGCAAAATCCATAAACGCACACCCGTGCAAATAAAAATTTAGAGCAACATTTCCAGAACTCAACCTCTTTCAGAAACTTGTAGCTTTAGGAGTGCAATTAGAGCCACAATAAAAAGCAGCTGATATTCAGGCAGGAGGTCATCTGCACATTTTTAAAATGAGATTTTTCCGCACACAGTCTGGAAGTGACAATCCTAAGGGCAGGCGCTCTAAAAGCCTCTGGAGAAATTCCCAGCTCACAGCAGCTTGCAAATGTCCCCAGAGGAATGCTCCGGGCAGCAGCAGTCACCCTGGGCCACCACATGCAACCCGAGGGCAAGACAGGGCCGGTTATCAGTGCAGAGGCGGCTCGGTCACGTCCCCGCTTCCTCTGGTCTCCACAGTGACGGCACAGCTTGATGTTCTGCCCACCTCTTTTCCAACCAAAGATGCAACTTTTAGCCATGACAACAGTCAAAAATTCGAGCAGATCTGGGGACAGGGCACATGCCGTTGTTCTCAGTCTTTAAAACATCAAATACTTGACCAAAAAATTTTAAAAATTACACTTGGGTGGGGGCCATGAATCTCTGGCTGTTATATGCAGGTGGTCAGAGGAGATGGCTAGCAAGACTTTGACGATATTATAACAAGGAGATCATGGTATTCCCCTTCCAGGCTCCACAATAGGAATCTTGAACTCAGTAATATTTATACATCCCAAAATAAGCTCCATTAAATTTACCACCATGTCAATATGCAGTTGTCACTGATCACTTGGTAAAATCTAATAGAGACAATAATAATATAAAACCAATAATAATAATAATACTTCCCCCTTTAAAAACTTGACATCTTCATTTCACTAGCTAGGAATGACTACAATAAAGGTTCATATTTTTTAAGGCCAGAAAGATATCATTATAGCCATCTAGTTTGAGCTGCTGCATCATATTTTTTTGAAATGTTATCAAACGACTCTCACATGAAGTCTAGAGCTTCTAGGAGTCACCACGTGCTCGGCTTCACTGATCCAACATTTCATCACTCTTACTGTTTCAGAAAGTCTCTTTTGTTCCAGTCTCAATTTTCCTAACTTCAGGTTCTCCATTTTGTAAAGGCTTTTTCTACAAGAGTACGGAGCTCCTTATTACCAGAAATATTGTCTCAAAGACATTACAGAAAAACTCTGAAACTTTTTTTTTTACCTAAGTGAACCTTTTTTTTATTTCTTAGAACAAGAGAAACAGATGTCAAAATCGGCCTTGTAGTTCTTTACTGAACATAGCGACTTGCCCATGTCCTTTATAAAGCCCACACAACTGAGCCACACTGTATTTTAAGACGGTTTATAGTAACGCAGTGGTACTAATGCTGTTACTCAATATTCTGCTCTCATAGCTGCTAGGAATCTCCAAGAGCTTATACTTAGAAGTCACAGAAGGTAATGACCCATATTGTTTACTAAATCACAACTCCTCAAAAATACACTCCTATGTTATGCAGGTACGATACACATCCTACGTTCCTAGAAACATGAGCTCACATCACTTAATATGACTGCAGAACAGAAATGCTCTTTGCAACACCAGTAAGGTATAGCTAAATATCAGCCCAAGTTCCAAATCTTTAGTTAGCATATTTGTAGAAATTTCCCATGTAATTTACCTGAAAATAACTTCTCTGTAGATGTTAAAATGTCATGTGTAATGTAGAATGATATAGTCAGTAATATGAAAAATACAGAGAAAAGGTAACTAAATTCTTAGTAAATGTTTAAGTTATTAATTTTTTTTTTAATCAAATCCTAGTTATTCTTTTAATCTTGTTGATGCCCTCCATACTGAGCTATGGAGAACTTGTTATTAGGCACGTGTCGTGGTTTAACCCCAGATGGTAATCGAATGCCACACAGCCGCTCACTCACTCCCCCCTCCCTGCTGGGGTGGGGAGGAGAATTGGAGAGAAAGGAAAACTTGAGGGTTGAGATAAAAACAGCTCACCAGGACAGCAAAGGAAAAGATAAAAATATATTCATAATGATAATAATAATATATAAGGATAATAGAATATATATAAAACAAACAATGCACAATTTCTCACCACCCGATGACCGATACAGCCCGTCCCAAGCAGCAGGCAGGGAGCAGGGGTATCCCCCCCCGCCCCAGCTACCCCAGAACAGCAAGTTCCACAGAGACCAGGCGAGGGAACGAACAGACAAACGAACAAAAAATAAAAAGCAAAGCAGGGAACAAAAGGCAATCAGAAGGGAAGCTTAAGGGAAGTGACCCACTGGCTGACCCTCACTTATACTGGGCATGACGTCTATGGTATAGAATACTCTCTTTTGCCAGTTTGGATCAACTATTCTGGCTCTACCCCTCCCGAGTTTTTGCCCCTGCACGTTAGCAAAACCTGGAAAACTGCACGATGTCCTTGGTCGTTTAGCAGCAACCAACAACATCAGTGTGCTGTCACTGTTCTTCCCACACTAAATCCAAAACACGGTAGCTGCTGGAGACAAAACTAGCTCCGTCCTGGCCTAAACCAGGACAGCACACAAGTAACTCACTAGTATCAAAGGTGCCACTCCATTTAGGTGAGCAGAGAACATAAGACTATAGCAAATTCTCAGGTTTTAACCAATCTGTTATCATTTTACTTCTTGATGATTCCTCCCCTTCTTTACCAATATATTAAAACTTACCCATGTCCAGTGAAGCTGCAGCTGGTCACTACTCTCCCAAGATAAAAATCCTAAGCGGGGTGTTAGGTACAGGTAGGCGTCTGAATTACGGAAGACCTAAGTCGCTATTTTCCCACCCTACATCTGGATATACGCATATCCAGACTTCAAATGCTGATTAGCTTCGTCTTTCGATAACGACAGCATCCACCAGCCAGAGGGAAACTATGGAAGTGAGAGAAATGCCAAACTCGCTTTGTCCATAGTTCAGAAGGGATGTGAACAGAAATGCTAATCTACGGGATGATCAAAGACCTCCAAAACCTCAGAGGTAAGGTTGCGTGTTTCTAGAATCTGTAGTCACAACTCAGCAGGTCTGCATATACTAATTAGGATACAAGACAGAAAAGGTCAACTTCAGAAAACACAAAGAGAATTAATACACAGTGACCTTGCCATTTTCTTTGATTTGATTACATGTACACTGCCAGAGGAAGACTTCATATGCCGCATTTTATTCATATCCACTTTGCCAAACATCTCTTGTAGAAAAAGTGTTAACCTCAAGCTGCATTTATTCAGACAGAAAACTTAAAAATTTAATTGTGTGTTAAAGAAGGCATGGGTGGCTTTTTTCCTGTTGTTTTTATTTTATTACTTCTATTTCCTACAGGCTGTATATTTATCAGTGGTGTTCAACCATAATATTAAAAAAAATTCCAAGTGAACAGTAGTCCTTGCTCTTTCAGTCCTCATAGCTAGCTCTACAGCAGCCTACAACGTCTGCGCTGGCTGAAACTTCTCTGCGTAGTTTGTACTCCTGGGTGCCACGGGGCCGGGCTGGCAAACTCCCTCACTGCCCTTGGGAGCAGCACTCCAGGGTCCCCGGCACAGAGCCACCGTGGCATGTCACTTGGCTGCACAGCGCAGTCCCCTCAGACAACAAGCAGCCCTTCCCAAAACTCTTTTGGAGAGGAGACATTTCACCACTGGCTGATGCCAGGCCAGGGGTGGGCCACCACAGTTCAGAGTCCTTGTACTGAAAGGAAAGTTCTCTTTATTAAACGGAACATCAAAATACATGATAACAACACGATTAGAAAGCTGAATCCACTCCCTTTGGGTGCGTTGAGGGTTTTGTTTTGTTTTGTTTTCTTGTTGGTGGTGGGTTTTTGTTTGGTTTGGGGTTGGGTGTGTGTTTTTTTTTTTCCTGTTAATATCAGTTTCCACATTCCTGACAGGATTCATAGGGACAATCCGTTTTAGGGGATTTAAAAAACTAAGTTTTACAAATAGCATTTCAGTCTTTGAAGTCACTTTCATGGATAGGGCTCTTCCAAACAGTAGTCTCCTAAGTGATAAATCTTTAAGAGCTCTTGGGCAAACTCTTTGGAGAGTATAACTACACCTCTCCTAAGCAGTGTATTTCAGTGGTGTGACTACCACTTCCCTCACGCATGGGAGTACAATTGGAAAAGGGAGCGTTTTCCTGGAAAAGATGTGCACTCCTAGCAATTGTAGTACTGAAATGCGTAACATTCAAGTGCAGCCTTTCTCATACAGAAGTATCAGCAACTCCCGAGCTCATTAATTACAGAAGAGAAAATAGGAAAGGGTGGTTTTGATAAGTGTCCTTTTCTATTTTCTCAAGAGAAATGTCAAGATGCTTCTGATATTTCTTGAAGAAAATAAAATTGTTGCAGATTTGGATATACATATATATGATCAGTAATATCACAAGGTAGCACCACCAGTAACATTAAGGGGGTAATGACTTCATTGCTTTAAAGCTTCATTTAAAGGTTTTGTTTTTGTAGGGTTTGGGGGTTTGTTTGGGGTGGGTTTTTTCAGCATTTCACTACCTGAATAGCATGTGACTTGCAATGAAATGGCCATGAATTCAACAAAAGGCAAACATTCAGCTAGGATTCACATCCCAAAGAGGAGGCTCACTTTCAGGACCAGCCAGAGGGGGAACATCTACTTGAGCTTCCAGGTAGCCATCAGTTTCTGCATTTAGCAATTCAGCACGTGCAATGAGCACATTTCAACTCATGCACTGGTCAGGTGAGGAGGAGAAAGTTCTTTTGGTTTCATCTTTAATTTGGGTTTTTGAGGTGAGGGGGTTGTGTGTATTTAGGGTTGGGGGGGAGGGGGGCGGAACTGACTGTCTTTGTGCCTAACACAGAGAAGCCCCAAAAGAAAAGCTTTTTCAATTTTCAATTAATTTGAGCTAATTAGAAGAGGGAAAATCTATTTCCTAAGTCTCACTGTGAGCTTGTTCTGAATTTTCTGTTATGCATTATTCTTCCCTTCGGCCATGATTCAGATCATGCTATTCAACATCCATCTTCTCTTCCTATTTTTCATCCACATTTCTAATAACTCTCAATGCTCTTTTGTGTTACTTATTTTCATCTGTATTGGAGCTATCACGGTTCAGTACCTCCACAGAATTTAGTTTATATTCTTCATTTTCTGTGCTATTAACAAAGATATTAAACATTAGAACACATATAGCATTATTCCCTGGTTAGGCTTTTCCCAAAGCTCCAGCCTCATCCATTTAGCATTATTCTTTGTTTACAGCTACCCTGCCAACTCTTAGGTCATATGGCAGCATCTCCATCACAGTCAATTTGAATCAATTTTTCAAGTAAGATTTCATGAAAGAGAGCATCAAATGCTTTAGTAAAGTCCAAATACATTACATTTACTGCATTCCCTTCATTCACCAGATTTGTAATTCTATCAGAAAGGCAATCGAAGTTTGGTATGCCTTTCACACCATACTTTTAACTTTCACATTTTCTAGCCAAAACATATTCATCATACCGTACTTGCAAATGCAGAACCACTGTACATGTAAAGCTCAAAAGAAATAGTTTTGTGGTCCCAGAGGTGGAGCAAACTTCACTGTGTGAGCACAGGCTGAACTTGTTTAAATCTCATCTCCTCTATAAAATATCCGACCTCTTATTATGATTCAGCATATACACAAATAAATCTAGGGTGATTAAGCTGCCTTTGATACAATTTGTACAACTGTATATAGCTCCAAAATCCAAATCACAGAGCTGTATGCAATCAACTTCAATACCCACTTGGCTCTGTATCCTGTTAATTCTAGACAACAAATGTGTCCTTTAATGAACAAACACACACCAGCTACGGTTTTTTCCTCCCAAAGCCAGACATCATGGCTGCTTCTGAGGTCAAGCTGTGAAAACAGTGGAAGCAAGACAAATTATGGATGGCTGTTCTCATCTGCTGGCCTCTTTCATTCTTGGCTGCAAA
This sequence comes from Phoenicopterus ruber ruber, assembly GCA_009819775.1. Classification (NCBI taxonomy): domain Eukaryota; kingdom Metazoa; phylum Chordata; class Aves; order Phoenicopteriformes; family Phoenicopteridae; genus Phoenicopterus; species Phoenicopterus ruber. The sequence continues at coordinate 9,771,366 of CM020221.1, forward strand.
ATGCATGTTATGATGGCTAGGGAATCACCCTCACTCAGCTTGCACCTGGAGGCTCCTCCTTTGATTCAAATATAGAGATATATATGTGTACTTCTCAGCATGTATTTTGCACTGCGAAAGCAATGGGCTACAACCACCAGACAAAGGCACAGACTGGCTGCTGCTATGCAGGACTTTCATCGATGCATCCCCCACGCCCCTTCTCAATTACACCAGTATAGACCACCTTATTTTACAAGAATAAAGAGCAGTTGCATAAAGAATACAAGCCAAAGCTAACTGCTTCCTGAAAGCAACCAACTTTCTACCCGAGCAAACCAAATTGGGCTTCAAGTCCCATTAAGTGGGAGGCAGATCCCCAGGTGGGGTGGGTGGGCAGATTACAGGGTACAGATTACTGACTTTTCATGCTATGCTCTTCAACAAAAACAAAAAAGCAAAATGATCTATGAGAATACAGTTTCTCTAGAGCACTCTGGGTTCTCTGTCCCACTCTGCTCTAGCTGCTTTCCTTGTGATCTCTATATTCACGTGTCCTTAGTGAGAGAATCACCTCAGACCCACCGGCAGGACACATCTCCCTTGCGAGAATCACCGGTTCATGCTAAGACATGCAAAGTACATCGTGATGCGTCAGCTGCTCCTTGCAGCAGAATTACAATTAAAAATACAAACAAACAAAAAAAAAAACAAACCCCGTTGTCCTTTAATTTAATATAGATTCCTCCTAAACCATAGACAGTGAGCCTTGCTCAACCACAGCACAACCAGACCAAGATAACAACCTACTATAGCACATTCTTTTGCTTTTACTGCTGCAAATCATTCAGCGACAATTTCTCCTGCCACGCTGCTAGGCGGGAGTCATTTGCCCTCTCTGAATCGCCGCTACCACAGCGACACAGAAGCGGTGGGCCACCCTCCGCGGCACGCTTGGCCGCGCGGCTGGGACAGAGCCCCGCGCCGTAACGCTCTCGTGCGGCACGTGCTGCCGCTCTTCCCCGCTCCGATTGTGGCTTCCTAGACAGCACACTCCGCTCGGCACAAGTGTTCATGCAATCAGACGCTCTTCCACTTGAGCACAGGTGGCAGGCTCCAAATCATGATGTCAGGCTTGCTTAGCCCTCACAGTGATAGGCTAAATTTGACATCACTGCTGGCGATTTTCTTTGACAGCGCCAACACAGCACACGTTACCCTCTGTGCCGCTCACGCGCCAGGGTGCAGCGCGAGGTAGCTTGTTCCTGGCATTCGAAAGGGGCTTTAATTGACTACTCCAAAATAAACATAAAAACCCACTTTTCAAACTACAAACGCACTGATCTGTCTCAAGGACATAGTTCCATTTCTTCTGCTTTTAAAACACTCACTGACAATACCTTTAAGTTGTTGAAGTACAAAAGATTAAGAAAACAACAAAATGTATTCCATATACTTGGCTTCGGTATCAGGGTTGAATAGAGAGGTAAATCTAGGAGCAGAAAATCTGTGTAAACATACTGCCAGTCATGAAAAACAACATTTACAAATGATGCACTGGCTGTATTCAGCAGGATTAGTAATATTACAATTAAGGAACTTATAATGAATACAGTTTAAATCACAATGAGAACCCCTATTAAATGTAAACTCAAAACAATTATTATTTTAGAAGACTTTAGCTCTCTACTGCCAAAAAGAATTTTTTTTTTTTTACTCTCCTCCTTTTTTTTTGAGTTCCCTCCTTTAATCCTCAAATGACTAGAAAATGAACTACAGAAAAATATTTAAGGTTTTAGTTTATGTCTCTTGTTCAGACAAACCACACAAGACGTAGCAAACATGATCAGCATAGAAATAAAGCATCCTGCCAAAATCAGACTAGTCGGTAAATACAGATACTCTTTGTTTAGACATTTATTTTACGCATACAGAAGCTGAAGGATAGCTATGCCACAAAGTCAGATATAATCTGGTTCAGTGCTCCACAAATACTCTTGTATTATCTACCAATGTCCCTGGAAGTCCTTAGCTACCCAGCCCTTGCTCCTGGAGGTGTCTTACTCAGAACTGCTTCCCAGCCCTTACTGCTACAACATCAAGCCATTTTGGTACCAGGTATTTGAATTCTAATGAGTTATCACTTACAGTCAGTTACTCGCTGTGTTACAGACTATTAAAACAACTATTACATACCACACTAACCCAGACTTCAAAGGAATAAGTTCTAGGGAGTAAATCCTATTTCAAATGCCATAGATGGCACTAAAATTACTGATTTTCTAAAGGGGAAAAAAAGATCCACACAACCCCAACCCCCAATTTCATTGGTACCAAAGTCTTGGAAGAAAGACTGCAAGAAAATCCTCCCCTCTGATAGACAGCAGCTCCTCAGCTTTATAGGGCACAGGAGCTCCTGAGTCATCACCACTGTTCCCCCATCACTCCTTTCAGGTCTGTATCCATGCATCATGTTGCAAGCAACGTCACTCGGATATTTTCCCTTGTCAGCTCAGCTCCGATTTCCACATCAGGGGCTATACCAATAGCATCACTTCTGAGTTTAACACTTCTGATTATCTTTCCCGTTCCACTCCGTAACACCACTTTATAGTACAATGTTTGTATTATGCGTATGGCATCCGGGGTGATGGAGCTAACAAAGCCGTCACCGGCAGGGATAACTTAGAAATTTACTGTGCTAATGCAAACAAATTCCCCAAGCGTAGACAGACCATGCAACATCATCTAATTCTGTGCATGGGAATTGAAGTAGTGATAGAAGCATGAAGAGAAATAGGAAACAAAATACACGCAATGCTGATGGATGGTAAAAAGCAGAAGCACGTCCTGACCAAACCACAAAAAGAGAACAAGGGCATCGCTGTGCCAGGGCTCAGTGGATGGATTTGTGTTCCTTCAGCGCGTATTCTCCCGCAAACGCATGCTCGTGTGCCCGATGTGCAATGCTACCTTTATCATTGCAAGTACAGCGAAAAATATCACAAGAGACGATTCCCTGCAGATGATGAAGGAAATGAGGAGTCTATAGCATAAGGTGGGCCCAGACAAATGCAAGGTTTGGGAACTGTTTCAATTAGGAGGTTTTTTTGTTTAATTTTGCTTTAAAGCAACGCTCCACATGGGGTAACCTCACATTGCTGCCCAAGACTGAAATGACACATGGCCACACAGTTATGCTTTGTGATAATTTGGCAGTTTCCAACCCTTGTTTCTAATCTGGGAAAAAACCGCAAACCATTTTCCTAAGCAGCAGCAGCAGCACTTGGGACCCTAAATAACACTGAAGTGTTTTTCTGCCTTTCTTGTCAGTCTCTTTAGATGTATGTAATTCGCAGTGTCTCTGTCAGGAGTTTCCACCTTGTGGGAAGTGTTCTTGTTTTCATTTCTCCCACTGAACAAGTCAGCAGAGGGTGACCACTGATCTTTTACTCACTGAACTAATTACTGTAGTTCTGTGACCAGTTCTAAAATGCATCCATCTTAGGATGCATCGTATTATTCCCTACCATACTTGTTTTCTATCACCCTGGTAAATTAAGGACAATGGGGACTGAGTTCAAGCCAATTATAAGAATGGCCTAATGAGTGGATTCTCTGTCCTCTTCCAGTAAAGGATATTCCTCCCCCAATACAACAAAAAAAATCACTACTGTTCTTATTTCTTACATAGACGCTGTCTTTACTTCTGCAGGAAGGATGAAATGGCTGTTGTTAACCCTCATTTTCACCCATATGCTTTTTTTCTTTAGATAATACTGTTTTTCCTGGTACTGCACTAATACATTTACCCTAAAGTCAGTAGAATTCCTATTTACTTCCTAAACATCCCACTCCTCCTATTGTATCCTTTCATCCTTTGCTTCTAAAAGGAGTATTTTTAAGCTCACCACCTTGTCATCCAGACATATTTATTGGTCCTTGCAAATTCGTGTTACACACTGCAATTTTTCCTTTCTCCAAATGCCAGGCTGACACTTGACCTGACTTTCAGCACTAAGTGCCTTTCTGTTTCAAGTTTTCTTTAAGCAGTTACAATTTTCTATTCTATCCCTGGGATCAGAGCACTGCCCATCCCTCGTTCTGGACTAGGCAGCTGCTTCTGATTGGCTAAATAATAACACATTATCAAACATTAATTCTGGGTTTTCCGCAAACCCAGTAGTATAACATGGCACGTTTGAAACCCAGTTTCTTATTGAGGATGCATTGTTACAAAATCTCAGGGCTCAAATTTTTAGACCAGTTTTTGCCTTTAATTCTTATGTCTTACTTTCCAGATTCTTGTAGTAGGTTTTGCTCATTAGCTTTCTTCACCTCAGTTAACCTAAAACTAATTAATAAATATATGAAGAGTTTCAAAACCTGCCCCTACTCTCTCATTAAAGCCATTCTTCTACCATCTTGCTGCACAAGACACCTGTTGCTTCAGGTGAAAAAGAAAGTGCCTTCTAAATCTCCTTCAGTTGTTTTATACATTTCCAAAGAGGCTCAATTCCAGCGAGAGATTTCCTTCCTTCCCCCCTGCCCCCAGTTTGCTTACCTTGTGGCTGCAGTCATCACTCAGACCCGTGAATCGGAAAGAGATCTGTTTAGCCTCACGTCAGAGGTTCTAACTGATCAGTATAACCAGCATCAGCTGGCTACTGCCAAGCACTTTTGAAAGGTTTAGTACTCAACGGGGGATGAGCTGAATACAGCTTAAGTCAGAAATATCAGCAGCTACAGAGAGAAATTGAGAGCATATGCAAAACAAACCGTTGTCTAGCTAGCTTACACGCAAAACCTGTATTTTTAAAAAATAAACACAGGCAAAACAAGGCTTATTCATTGAAGGACTTGCATTTCCTGCAGAGATACAGCACAGAGAGTTAAAAAGACAAAAACAACGAGATGCTGATCAACGCTATGACCCCCAGCAGCACAGCAGCAAAGAAGTACAAACCTCCATCATTTCGGTCTTACTCAGAGTTTGGTACAAGTTAGGCGGAACCAGCTGACACCTCTTTGCTGGCACGCGGCCACTTCTGTGAAAGGAGCTGTTGATCTCATTACAGTTGCTAGTAAATTATAGTAGACACGTCAATAGTTACCAGCACTACTGTGACACTTGGAAAGGAAGTTAAGGGTTGGAAAGCTCTGACCTCCAAGCAGCCCTTTCTCCCACAGAAGAGTTCCCATCACATCAAAGTTGGTAAATACTGCTAGATGTGGTAATAGTGACACCAGACACTGACAGATTCAATTCTGTTTTGATGGCAATCCAAAATCTCTATCAGGAAATTAATTCATGCTAAAGAAATAAATCTACTCTCTTTAAGAGGTCACTTTACAATTAATTATATGCCAGCTTTTAAAGTATTTTGCAGAGTGCAGCTCTCTCTAATATAATTATCTCACAAACTGCATTTTATGGCAAATCTGAATTGAGAAGTCTAGTCTGGAATGCCAGCAGTGAGAGTACTTTAATATGAAGCTTCAGTAGGTGTTTATAACAAGTATTGGCAAAAGCAGGTAATAAAATACTACACAGCCTTAAGACAAAAATTAATGAGACAATAAACAGTAAGAAATTAAGAAGTTGGCACGTATTCTGTTCCAGAAGCAGAAATGGCACAATCGGTTCTCTCTTAACGCTAGCTTTCATACTGACTGTAATGTTACAGACCTTGTTCAGAGCTCTGAATTATCACACCTAGTGTCCCACAGCAGAGCTCTTCCGTTGCCATCCCAGGGCCTCTCCAGCCCGGGCACAGCCCAACGGCACCACGTCCATGCCACGGGCAGCTCCCCACGCCTGGCACAGCCCCTCATGCCTCCGACACCCTCCCAGCAACTCCCTGCTCCCCACTGCCGCTTTCCCCCAGCACAGTGGAAGGCATCGCTCAGCTACTCGGGGGAGCACAGGGGTATTTCCCTTTGCAGAGGGCTATGTGTACAGCTAGCGCAGAGGTTTACCCACACCTAAAGCCTTGCTCAGGACCAGGCATACACATGGGAGACTGGTACCAGCGTACCAGAGCACCAGCTCCTTCCACGGCACACGGGGCAACCCTTCCCACCAAAAACTTTCCCACTCATCTTCCAATCCCACCCCACTCCTCTTCCCCATCATCCTCTTCTGTCTTCACCTCTGCAACCTGGGGGTTTGGTCATCTTTTTTTCACTCATGCTCTCCTTCAATATTTGCTCTGTAACTCATTCAAGTTGGCCAGACCCTCACTTTTTTTTTTCCTCTCCTCAAAAAGGTGATTCTGCTCCACCTTCACATGGAATAATCTGAAATTTTGCTTTTTGTCAGAGAAACAAAGGTCAAACAATTAGCAATCATCCAAGATTTTAATAAGAGTTCAAGTCAAACCTTTAAGAAATTCAAGACAGAGTCTTCCACTGGAATTCCATTCCTCCTCCACCTGGGTCGAGGCAACCGACAGTTATCAATACAGGTTGGGGGATGTAGGGATTGAGAGCAGCCCTGCCGAGAAGGACTTTTGGGGTACCAGTGGATGAAAAGCTGGACAGTTGTGACAGAACAAGGGGTAATGGTTTTAAACTGAAAGAAGGGAGATTTAGACTAGATATAAGGAAGAAGTTTTCACAATGAGGGTGGTGAAGCACTGGCACAGGTTGCCCAGAGAGGTGGTAGAAGCCCCATCCCTGGAAACATTCAAGGTCAGGCTGGACGGGGCTCTGGGCAACCTGATCTAGTTGAGGATGTCCCTGCTCATTGCAGGGGGGTTGGACTAGATGGCCTTTAAAGGTCCCTTCCAACCCAAACCATTCTATGATTCTCATGTTAAAAGATCCTCCTCTGTTTTGCAGTTACAAGCAAATTGGAAATAATAAAACTGAAAATACATTTTTCATTCTACAGGAAATCTTGACATTTCAGATAATTTTTTCTAAATCAGAACAAAAGACTAAAACTCTAAGGCTGCTAAGTCACATTCATCTCATAGCATTACACAATGGAAGTGTAAAATAGTAAATCAAAATCTCAAACATGAAATATTAGCTAAATTAATTTCAAAAAACTGTGTTTTAATAAAAAAATAAATAAAAGTGTAACATTAATCAAAAGAACTAGCTATTATCAGAACAAAAATAAAAACATTTTTTCATCAAAATACAAACATTCCTACAATGGATTTTTACCAAAACTGCATTTATCTTCTACCACTGTTTTGCAGGCAGAAAGGCACTGTACAGTTTTGAAAAGCTTCAAGGTACTATCCAGATTTCAGCTACTCTAAGCCACCCATAACATTACAGTCACTACACATTTAAGATAAGTCTCCTTCACCTTGGCGAAATTCAACCTTATCGTGATACACCTAACCCCCTAAGCTAACAGAGCTCTGCACATACAAACGCCGATTTTTGTTTCTGGTGCTTATGTCCTAATCCTCCCCATTTAGAGTACTGAGCGTGGTATTACAAATATTCCATAGCAAGAAGTTTTAATCCACAACTTCCCACCTGTAACCCGTATTTCCTGGCTGCTGATTTGAACACCGAGGTGCGCTGGAAATTTGTGGGCACAACTTTCTCCATGAATGAAACCAAAATAAAATACTTCTCAATGGACATTTATGTCGTGTGAAAACTAACTCTCAATTTTATTACTTCATTGCAGAATTCAACTTTTATACTGCTTCCTAGCTATAGCAAACTGGGCATTTCTGAGAAAAGCCTCAATGCAAAAGAGCATTTTAGGCACTCTTTAGAGATTTTATTCACTCATGACCATATCAACCATATTTGAGTCAGAGATCCATCAGAATTAAGTCCCCTACTTCAAATGACCAGGAGGCCAGGTAATGGCTTCCTACCAGTTCCCCAAACACTCTCAGGCACGCAGGTACTCTCTCCATGTACTCCAGTGATGTTCCTTTACACAGAGGAGTCTACAGTTTGGGCAATAAGTGACCCTTGAGCTAGAATCAGAAAAAGCTATCAGGTAACGTAAGTTGCTTCAAGCCTTCTGGCTTCCTTCACCCAGACTGAAGCATAACAGACCACAGAGAAAATGACCAAACTCAATCTCTAAGCTCTGGTAACAACAAAACAGCCACGTGGATTCCCAGTTAAGGAAAGAAGCCTAGAAGATTTTCAGAGCTTGTCTGTCTCATGGTACTTTAATTAGATTGCTCTAGACCTCAAGTCACGCAGCAACTCTCTGGAGCAAGCCGGCATACTGTTTTGACCTTTTTAGGTACTATCAATAGAATTCAACATCTCTTGCAGATGTGAGTGAGTTGCTAGCCAGAACACAGATTTGAGAGTAGATTTAAATGAAAAAGAAAAAGCTTCATAAGCTATTTGCAATGATTATGAAAAGTTTGCAAGTGAAGGTAGTAGCAACATAAACAAGACCACCTTGGTAGTGGCCAACCCAGAAGACACACAAACACCATTTTCTAATATGACAATTAATACATAGTGCCGTTTGTTTAGTGTTAATTGACACTGAACCACTGCCACCTAAATGGCACAATAAAGCAGCAAGCATATATCCTATAACCATATACACCGGTCTTTGGGATGGCCAGCTGTCCTCGGCCAGGTCAAAGCTCCGATTCCATCAGTCTGTCTTACGGCAGTAATGCTTACTCAATGGAGATACAGAGAACATACGCTGGCAGTTCACATCTACAGGATCAGACCCCAGAATTATATCTGACATATACTTACCTAACCATATAAATAAAAACGGCACCCAGATTTTAAATGATGAACCAGAAGATTGCAGTAGTTAAAAAAGGCAATTTAGAACTGATAATATTATCAAATTCCACTGATTCAGGAAAAAAAAAAAAAAAAAAAAGAAAGAAAAAAGCTGTAGTACAGAATCTATGGTTTCAAAATGTAATTTCAGAAAAATACTAACTTACAGACTGAATCTAATTTTATTTTCTATATTCAAATTTGGTTGAATACATGCTATGAGTATTGTCTATTAAAAAGCCCATACAACAATTTTCTAAATATCTCATTTGCAATTCCGCTCTGTCGTTGAAAACTTCTAGTACTGCAGCTGCAAAGGCTGCTAAATCTGCCTGGTTTTCTGACCATTTGCAGTTACACACAAAAATGTTTGAGCTGCTGAATTCTTTCAGTCATATTTCTGTTCGATTACAGACACGTCTGCTCAGTCCCCCACCCTCTTTCTCATTGTTGGGGCTTTAGGTTACGCAATAGGCTGTGATCTAACACTGATATGCAATATAACCAGACGCAACACAAAAAAAACGAAGTCTTGTACACAGCACTGCAAAGGCTGTTCTCTGGATGCTGTTTGTTCTGTCATCATACACCCACAGACTACGCTATATGTTTGATAAAAATTTGAAGAATTTTTTTTTAGAAGATGCTTCACTGACATAACTATAAGCTCTTCTGCTCTGCTTCTTTAATCCCTGAAGATGTTTTTAATAAGCCTCTCCCACAGAAACCGATTAAAATCCACATCTTTCATATCTTTTGATTACAAGAAATAGCAGAAAGAGTAGTTCATATAAAGTGTTAGTAATTATGCTGAAACTGCATTTTAACAGACTGTTGCCTTTGATTTACTTATTTCTGAATGTCCATGAATGAGCATAGTAGGCCATTACACTACAATATTTAATCATCAACGGGAAATCACAGTCCAGTATATGATTTACTGCATGACAATTCTAGTATAGGAATGAAATAAGAAATCAGCTATATCAGTGTTATTAATTACAAAGGAAATTACCTTGGTACAATCTGAAATGCACTGAAAAGCATGAATATTTACTACTTATGATGGGTAAAACCATAACTCCCCAACTTCAGGCCTTAGGTCAAAAAATAAACAATTCCAAGTTAAACTTAACATGAATCATCTGTATTTAGGAGTAGCATAAACTTCTCTGTGATAGGACATCTCAACTTTCTGTTAAAGCACCTATTACACGCCATTGTGGCTCTTCTGTATGACGTAAGTCATTAGAAACTAGTTTTTTACTACATGCTTTTGCAGTCCCTGCTTCAGGTTAGAAAACTCCCGCAGAACGGAAACTGCCAGGCAGCAGCACAGCCAGAGGGCGCGGAGCAAGGGCTGAGCCCGCGCTCTGCTGAGACTCGGGAGGAGGCTGGCTGTGAATTAACAGGACAAGGAAGGAATGAGCCCTCACTACAGGGAGTGATAACAAAGAAAAACCTAGCCCTTTGCTGTATCTACTATTTCCTAATGTCTCCTGAAATTACGATCTCCAAATAGAAGCTACGCATATAGGAGAAAGTTACCAAAGCCCAGTGTTACAAATCCTCGTGAAGTGCAAAACCGCTGTCTTTTTCCAGAGGAAGATGAATACCAGAGTCGACACTTAGCCCTCAATGGATGTGCTACCGAAACATCAGGGAGACGTGTCAGACAGAACTGAAAACATTCACTCAAAACGCATCATTTACTGTACAAATTCTTCTGTATTAATAGCTACGGAAAAAGTACAAGAGAAAAAGTTAACATCAGCAGCCTTTCCCTCCGTGGCCTTCCCCTTTGTTCCTTAGCAGGTCCAATCTGGCCTCTCCCACCGCTCCAGAAAAATGTCACCTTGAGTGGCATCTTTCGGAGGCCTTATTCCTTTTCAGCAAAACAAGCTTTATCAGATAGGTACAATTTAACATTAAACTGAAAAAGACAGAAAATCATAAACTGTAAATACATACAAAGTAAAGCAAGATCATAAAACATACTAGGGACTGTTAACTCAAACTTCCTTAGTTCAACAACTCAAGGATGAATCTCACAGTAAAATCCACTGCTAATTATCTGAAACCTAACAGGAGCTTAATATGGTCCAAACTGCTCTAAATTCCAGCATTTCACGTCTTGCCTGGGATTGCATAGACTCTGGCATAATTTAGTCTAATCCAAACAGTCTGCAGAGCGGGGACTTGTTTCCATTCTCTGGTTCCAGAGTAAACCCTTCAGCATCATTAGGCAGGCAGCAGAGAGCAGTATTAACATAATCGCACAACACAGGGTTATCTGCAAAAAAACAAACCCTTGGCAAATCAAGTATTGTTTTGGATGTCTGTAGGTAATCACAAGAGAAGTCTATCACACAAAGCCTTCACTAATTAGTTTCCCGGTCTCCAACCCTCATTGCCAGCTCCCTCACCCTCAGTAACAAATTCTATTGCCTTCTCTGACTTTGTGCCATTTATCTGATAAAATCAAGAAAGGACTTAAGGTTCAATTCATGCACATGAAAATGTCACTTCTTACCATGGTTTACAGCTCAATTTTTGATGAAAGAATAGGATTTTGAATATTCTAACAACTCTGAATCTACACATTAATAACTCATGGACGGGGCTGACTGGCCACCCGTGCCCGACTCCAAAGAGCAGCTCTGCAGTACACTGCTGAAGTGTGGTTAGCCGTTTCTTACAACCCAGTCAGGAAAAGGGCAAAGTGACCCCCATCTTGGTGACCTCACCTCATAATTAAGAGAAGGGTAAATTCCATCAGTCTCCTGGTAAACCTTTGTACAAAAAACCAAGTTGTTTAAATTTCAGGTGCCCTGACATTTTAGGTATTTGTAAAACAATAGTACTTCTCATGCCTAATCAAAACTGATAGATACTTTGAGTGAATTCATTTCCTAATAGCTGACTTCAAAGTGATAAATTTGTGATCTAATTCACAAAGTGAGGTGATAAATATTTGTGTCTTGTTATGAATTGTTGACCCATTGTACAAAGTATTTATGCACAGTTACCTACATGATTGTTCCTATTTAATACTTGACTTCTCTTCTGAGACTACCAATCAAGTTGTCAGGGTCACAAGGTTTGTACAGGTGTCCTGTAAAAAAAACTAGCAAGCAGTGTAAAATACCTACCACATTTCTTACAGGCCACCTAACAGCTTATCAGGCAGTTAAAATTGGACTAATGCAATCAAACCTATGACCTAGTGTGGAGGAGGTTCTCCATCTCATTAACAGTCCCCTGGAGCAGCTCCTTAGTAAAGAAACATTTTGCTTAGTGCCCTGTTTCTCAAATAGTTTTGTCACTGAGCAGGGTATTTCCATCAACATTATGTGAGGCTGAAATAACTCAGTGAGGGAGAAACTCAAAAGAAAACAAGGCCAAACTCAATGGGCCCTGCAAACAGGCTGCACACTTATTATGAATAAAACTCTCTGCTAATGAGTTTCCAAGTCTCTATAAAATCCCAATATTTGGCAAAGAGCGTTCCATTTCACATTTTACATCCTCTGGCATAAACTGTCATGCTTTAATTAAACACAGAATGCAAATCACATCCCCAGGAGATGATGCCTCTAGCTGCTTCTCTTTCAATAAGCCAGTACGGAAATCAACCACAGCCGCAATGTAGCCCAGAGACCAGGGCAACTGTGCACCTCGTGGGGCCGAGCTTCCCACACGCCGCGCTGAGGGGCAACTCCTGAAGAGTTATTGGAGACCTCGCTTCCAGGCGGGCTCCCTGTTGGCAGGCAGGAAGCCATCCGTCTCCGCTGTTGTCTTCCTGATCGGTAGGCAGCGTTTGCCGGCAAACGCGAGACAGCTTGATTAGCTAGGCTAGTCTTACACACATTTCATTGCCTTCAACTCCAGGGGAAAAAAAAATCCATACTCTGAGGCCTTGTCCACCCTGCAGTTCCCCATGGGAAAGCCCCCACCAACCTCGGGAAACCATGGGAGCTATCCTACATAGCGCAAATAGCGGACAACACTTTGTTTATCTACTATTTAAAATTACCCTTAGTAGACAACACCATGTAAGAATTGCAATTCCATGTAAAACCATTTTGTGTGGTGACTGACTACCTCTCTATCAGGAAGCTAAGAAAAATATAGACGCAATATGGAAACCAAAATCGTGCTGGCAGAGAAAGATTGTGTACTTCCAAGTACTGTATCAAGATATTCAATATATCTTCATTTTCTCTCCCTCTCAAATCTACCAGTTCAGGGAAGCCAGACATATTTTCACAATAAATGAAACCTGAGGATGGGAATGGAACCAAAACTGTACTTAGTTTATCATACATGGAACCAACTAGAACTCTTCCAAGGCACAGAGAGAGAGAGAGAGAGAGAGAGACCTTCCACATAGGCAAGATTTGTTATGTACATCTTAGGAAAGTATCTCCTCTAATAACAGCTAATTCAAATATCAGAGTGTAAGTGTATAACACACTACCTGGCAATGCACTGTTGAAGAGTCCCCTTCGACCTCAAAAGTGATTTCCGAGACCTAGGAACTCTGTGCAACAGCAGGAAAAATCCTCAGGAGTCTTTCATACGAAAAGAGTTTGTCCAAGGTCACTGACAGAAGTGTGAAAGGTACAGCTCATCCTACAGCCCACACCGTGGAAAATGGATAGGCAAACAGAGGGTACGCATACATTTTAAACATCTGAAGCACTGTAGTCTAGTGTGCATTTACTCTCTATTAAAAAATGAAGCAAGAAAAATCCACTCCACATCCACGCGCATCTTTGTGGACAGCCTGCTACTCACACTCAGTATTCTGTGCTGTAGAGCTACAACATACCTAACTCCTCTGTCATCATCAGGAACTATTTCTTTCCCTAAATTATTTTTTTAAACCAAAATTCTGTATTTAGGGTCCTGCATGAAGTACCTGAATGCATAAAACCTCATCTTTCTGCAACGTGCCTTTACATCTCTCAGAGCGGTCAGTGCCACGGGGTAATTCCGCGTATGACTCCCCGCAGCCATTCTTCAGCCCTAGTTAAAGCTGCTGCATAACTTGTTCTTTGCACTGAAACATTTCACTGATGCTGTCAGCATCTCCTTGGCTAAGAGAGACGGGCAGTACTGTAGTGGGTAAATGGAGAGTGAGGGAAAGACAAGCTCTGGAGGAAGCGTCTATTTCACAGGGAAAATAATTCCTCACACCAAAATAGATAGCTGTGAAATGTTAGATGTCTGTCTTCTTGGGTGGGAGAAACCAAGACATTTTCAATTAGATATTGCACAGGGTTCAAAAGTTGAGGAAACCACATATCACAAGTTCAACCTTTAATAAAAAAATCATGAACATTTATTATGAATGATCCTTAGTGGTAAATATCTTCATCTAAAATTCTTAACTGATAGGGACTTTTCAGAATTTTTTCACAGGGTGGCAAGAGGAATATTTCACTCGTGCATCTGTGGCTGTGTGCGCCTTCCTTCTCGCTGGGGAAAAGATTACACAGTTTAAGCAAAATACAGAAGAAAGACTCTATGTTTAGACAGACGTGTCTATGAATGCTAAATAAGAGAGGATGCTCTGAAGCTGGTGAAGTTCTTGGAATTTCCACACTGGCCATACAGCGTACATAACATCCGCCCAATATTAATGAGCCAGAATAAGGAGGCTGGAGTGCCTACGTGTCAGAGTTTTCTTTAATGACTAGGCAATAGAACTATTCCTCTGGTCAAGATTATTCTCAGGCTAAGAATTGGCAAAAATTGAACCTCTAAAGAAATTAATTTCTTTGTTTTGTGGCCCAATTGATGTACTGTGATCGATATATGCAGGCTCTGAATTGCTGTGATTCTAAGCAAAATATTACAGTTTAAATCACAATGCAGTTAGCAATACGGGAACATACACGAAGTTACTTTTCTGAATTAGAGCCCTCATCACTGATATGATTTTGGGCAATGCTGAGCCTAAAGCTGTTGCAGAGGTCAGTGAAATTGCAGATACTTTGGTCCTCAGGGCAGGGGGCGGGAGGATGACGGGACAGGACACACAGCAACAGCAACCTCATCTAGAGACAATAAATTTCAGATCCTCTGTGAATACTTTGGCCTTATATAAGAAGAATGAAAATCACTTTGTGCCTTTCTTAGGTTTCTTTTTTTTTTTTTTTTTCTTTCACCTTCATTGAGGTCTTATTTCCCTGGAAAGCAAAAGAATCGCAAACTACCGGCAAACAAAAATATTTGGAAATGCTAACATTCAGGCATTCCACAAGTAGAAACAAGTATGTATCTTCTCCAAGCGTATCCAAAATCCCTTTTGGGTGATTATCAACACAACTCTGCTCTAGTGAGTCATCAAAAGAGACCGGTTTCATTTGCAAAATGCAAATGCTGATTCCAAACACCACAACTGTACTGCCATTGGGACACACATGCACTACTTAGGGCAAATAATCGCTATTTCAATATTTAACTGGAAGATTATGCACTTGTTCTTAAAAATTCTGATCTACCTTAGGATTTTCCTAGCCAAACCAAAGGATATCCTACACACGTGCATGCACTTTTTACACAAATGTATTATTTTTAATTTAGCATTATTCTACTGAAATAAGATACCCCACCTTAATCTGTTTAAATACTTAATGCTACTTTGAGAGAAAACTAGAAAATACCTCAATCCATTCCTGTGGCTTTGTTTTATGCAATCCCTAGCTAAAATCCAAAAGAAAAAGCTGGCATGCTGCTTCTTAGACCCACTTACAGTTCAGTTCAGTTCATTTTATCTAGGTGATGTACTATTTATTCACATTGTACTGCCACCTTACAGAGGCCTTGTTAGATAATCATTTAAATTTATCTCATAAAAAAAAAAAAAAAAAAAAAAAAAAATCCTGTTTTACTTTGGTTTTATGAATTTACACATATGTCCCAAAGCAACAAAAAAGTCATCTTTTGAAGGGGGGAAAAAAAAAAAACCACCACCAAACTTTCTTCCCCTCCAATGTGGCTTTTTTGCTACCTGCTTGCTATTGCAAAATACTTAGCTTCTAATCAAAATAATGAAAGCAGGGCTTCAGTGCTCAGAGGTTTTCATTTGAATAAGCAAGGCAATTTCCATTTCAAATATATGTTCTGTCATGCTTCCACAAAACAGAAGAGTGTCATTTCTCATTTAATGCAGAGGCCAAGTTATCCAGGTTGCTATACCCCTCCAGAAAAACGTAAACCAACTGCAGCTTGCTCGCTGCTCAGCACAGCTAGCTTCCTTCTCCGGCCTGAAGTCTGACTGCAAAGTTTAAATGCAAACTCTGCCCCATTCCTGGTTTCTCTTCTTAAGTCTGACTTGGCATACAAATTTTCTGAGGTTGTTGCATCTCAGTTTCTCCCCTCACATTACTTTCCTCACACAGGGGTATTTATGACCCTGAAGTTTGGTAAAGACTTTGATATACTCAGATAAAAGATGTAGAGTACTGTTCTAAGGATATCAAGCTATGCGACAGCCAGCTTTGTCAGTTGTGCAACGTCTTCTCCACTCGCTCATCTTGTTGGAAGAAATAATGCAGACACTGAAGTGAAACTACAGATCAAAATTTCATGCTGAAATTCATTTTCAAAAAAATCTTCTTAGAAAATCTCATCTTTAAACAGCATAAGCAACTTGGCAAAGAGTGATTGATAAGTTGGTTTGTTTCATGGTATAAATCTTTAATTTCATTTGCTGCCCTTGTTACTCTGACCCTAGCAATAGTCCATAAATATTTAGGTAGCTTTCCACCAGCGTGCTTTCAGCTTTTGAATACTAATGCTAGCTGTAGTGAAGAAGAAAAGGAATTGCTGTGATGGACCACAGAACTAACTGTGAATATCTAACCTGCTGTTTGTAAGGCATCCTGTTTGCCGGAATTAAAGCAGTCATTACTAGCACACAGCAACCTATCACATTCTTAATGAATTGTGAGGCTGTGTTGGGAAAATAACAAATATCTTTACCTGAATAAGCATTAATGTTGTAACAACCAGGGGAAAAAAAAAAAAAAAAAAAAAATCAATAGGTGTATAAAGCCCAAGGCTAAGGACAGAAAAACAAGACCGGCATGCATACAGATAGCCTTACCGGTGAAGAAATCAAAGAGATTCTGGTTTACTCTGCATCTCATCATGGTGCCTGACAGATTATCAACTACTTTAAAAGTATCCTTTGATATAAGCACAGACAAGGCCCAGGGATATGACCTTTTACTACCTATGTTCCCCCATTCTGCAACACCCCGAGCTCATTAGACTTCAAAGAAAGGATTTTACAAGACCACTCTTGGCAAAGCAGTGGCGTGCAATAGTGTGGTGAGCCTTCCCACCGCTCCAGCGAGGAGAAATGTTAGCTTGAGGGGACAGTCACAGAATGCCCCTCGTTCCCTTGGTCAGCGGGTGCAGCATCCACGTTCAGTCTCCAAGGGGACAGGGTCATTCAATCCACAAAGAGGTATTTCCCTGCCAGCTGGCCAGATCCATCAGAGACACCAGCTGTAGAAGCAATCCTTTGCCATTCCCAGCAAAGAGAGGTGCTGAGTATCAGTAGCCATTACTACTGAAATAGCAGCAGTGGAAAAGTTGCCAAAACTCATCTCTACCTCGTTCCCCGCTTCTGCCAGAAGCCTTATCTAGGCTTTAATTCCTCCTTGTCTCCACTACTGAAGTTGCCTTAAAAATTATCTTGTTACATTGCTATGCTTTCAGAACTGCAGAAAGGAGTTGAAAACGCTGCAGCGCATCTCCCCTTGCTCTAGAAAGTTCATATTACTTCATCTTGAAAGTAAAAACTACTCTCCTAGTTTTAGATGCCACCCTTTTATTCTTCCTGCACATGCAGACCTAGCTCCTTACAGTCTCCCTTCTTGTGTTCTGCTTCTTTCCAGGGACTATCCAGAGCGGAGAATCAAGTACCAAGGACTTGTTCGTCTTTGACATCCACTACAATTCAGTGATAGTAAAACCTCATCTTTTCTTTTTTGGTAATTCTTTTGAAAATACACTATAAGGCTAAATGGAGCAAGGAATTAGGCTCCACCTTTTACAAAAACAGAAGAATAGCAGAGTCTAAAATTTACCTTAAGAGTCACTGGAGCAAACTATGTTGCTGCATGTCCTCCCAAATCCTCCATTTGCTTTTTCCCTGGACTGAAAACTGAAGTCTCTGGCTGCTAAAAATGTATGAGCAATGACAAAGCAACAAGTCTAACCGCATTAAATCAACAAGTAAAATGAAACTATTTTCTTCACGTTAAGAAGCATTTGCACATGTGGAAATTACTCTTCTCTGCAAGTAACAATTACACTGAGCTCAGAGTCTGGCCTCTGCTATAAGGTTCAAAACTGATTTGGCTTGACTAACCTATACCCCCCTCCCACCTCCTCAGCACATTTCTTCTTTTCTCAAAAGCAGAATGTATTTGTTTGCAGCTTAAAAAAAAAAAAGGCATAAAAATCTGCAAATTCACTTTCTAATTCCTCTTCCAAATTGAGTTAGCAGGTTTCTGCAACGTATGAGCATAGGACTACAGTTACTAGCAAGAAGATGGTTCCCTAAATCCTTTTGGCAATGAAGGCTCTCTCTCACTTTACCCAACCGTTTCCTGTTCAGGCTGTATTTTGAGCGACTCTCTCGAGCCCACGACAAGCTGCCAAGCGTGCCGTAGTGGGGTACCATTTTATGCTTGGAGTTCTGCTGCATGAAAGCGAGCAAAGCACACAGTAGAGCTCACAATAAAGAAAAGTAGGCTATCTTTACCATAAATTTCAGTCACCGCTGAGATAACAAGTACCCACTGAGCGGGGCAAAGAGCATTAGTAGGCTGGAAGCTTCGTTTCCTTATTCAAGTAAAGGAGCTCTGTTGTTACTGCCACTGGATTGCAAGTTCTCTTTTGTAGACAGAGTTTAACAGTGAATGTGAACAGCTGTTATTTGCTATATAGTTGTTACTAAGACGATTTTCATTAAAAGATTTTTTTCTTGTAAAATGAAAAAGCACTTAGGCACTATTTCTCAGAATACATTGATCCAGATGAAAAGCACAGCTCCTAAGTAGACCAGAGCTTCAGAATCCTAACGTGTGTTTTCAGAACACAAGCCTCTAATATTTGAGCACAAAAATCACCTTCCAGTGATACATCTTCCTTCCAGAATTTACACCTAAAATCAGGGTCTGACACCGACTGCTGTCTGAAGAAAAAATCCTTTCAATATTAACACTGACCCAAGGCTTCAGGGTCTCTTTAAGCTGCAAATTATCTACTCGGAGTAACATGCTTATATGCACAACCACTAAAAAATTGATAAAGTAATCAGTAATAACTGAATCACAAGCCATTTTCTTCAAATACTGTTTAACCAGTTTTCAAGGAGATTTAATGACACGTTGGGAAGAGTTAATAGTGAGAATTTTTTCACCTTGAAGGGCCTGAGAAGATAGTAGACATTAATAACAGTGTCAAACCATGGTAGTTTCTTAATGTGTCGTTCAAAAGCACTCTGCCCAATTGTTTTCAATCTTTGCTTTCAGAAGTAACCCAGCCGCTATCAGGCGCACGCAAAGCTCCTAGCAAAGTGTCTTTAATACAGAACAACATACCTCTACTCAAAACAATGCAACTTTACCCATTTAGATGCCTCAACCCCCTCCTCCAAAACCACAACCTTCTTAAAACCCCTAAGCAAATACCTAGAAGTGCGTGCGAGGGCACACACCCCCGTCAGATACGGCGTTTTCCAAAAGCACAATCTGGTCATTCAGCAAGTATTCAACTCTTTGTAACCTGACCACACGTAACATCTCTGCCTTAAGCTTTCTTTGTGCAAAAACAACAGGGTTTAAAACCCCACAGCACACCGTCATTTCTCTTACGTAAAGATTTTGGCAGTTTTGCTGTCGCTAATGCAGACTGAACGTCTGTCCAGTACCGTATTCTGAGCACTGAATTGGCGGAATGAACCGTGTGTAAGTGAGGCCTGCAAGTACCGTTATTCCAAAAAACTACATGTATGCTACAAAGAAGTTTGTCAGAGAAAGAGTGTCTTTCAAGCCAGTTTCCTTTTACCCACACTTCTTCAAGATTAGGAATCCAGCAGCACCGGCAACGTGGATACAGAATGTATTAAGCGCTTCATCAACAACATCAGCTCAGAGGTGTCAGCAGTCTGGCTGAACTAGAAGGGAATCATGTGTGGAAATCCTCACAAAAACCTGCACTTAAAGTACTCCTGCTGGCACGCTACACAGCATGGGCAAGTTGCACAGCTTCTGCCGTGCTGACAGAAGTACTGGCTTTCAGGTAAGTACGTAGAACAAGGTCTCTTTTGCTTATCTCTAGTAACTTTGAAAGAGAAATTAAGGACCCCAGGATTCTTTTCAAAATGCATAGAGGGAATTAATCGTTATTTGCTGGCCAACACAGCCTCTCTCAATGAAATAACACCACTAGCCATAGCTTTAGCTATTACTAACCACCTAATAGCGGCTGGGATTTGCTATGACCGTGCACTGCTGCTACTTAGCTTTTCATTTTGGACAGAGCTTTAGGATGCTTTGGGGATCTAAAAAGATACACAACCACCCCACACCATTGTTCCATGTACTGCTTACCAGGTTAGCACCTGTAAACTAGAAAGAAGATGCTGAGCCTGGCCACGAGCACCACATGAGCCAGGCTGGCACCTGTGGCTACCTGACAGATAATTGCACTCATTATAGCTTCCCTGTCCTTAATCATAGAATCATAGAATTGTTCTGGTTGGAAGAGACCTCCAAGATCATCGGGTCCAACCATTAACCTAGCATTACGAAGTCCTCCACTAAATCGTATCCCTTAGGGCCTCATCTAAACGTCTTTTAAATACCCCCAGAGATGGGGACTCCACCACCTCCCTGGGCAGCCTGTTCCAATGCCCGACGACCCTTTCGGTGAAGAAATTTTTACAAATGTCCCATCTAAACCTCCCCTGGCGCAACTTGAGGCCATTTCCTCTTGTTCTGTTGTCTGTTACTTGGGAGAAGAGACTGACCCCCACCTCGCTGCCACCTCCTTTCAGGTAGTTGTAGAGAGCAATAAGGTCTCCCCTCAGCCTCCTTTTCTCCAGGCATTCCATGGGTAGTTCATTTTACGCTGCTTCCCAGCACACGGTAACGCTGGCACCTTCGTTGTTCACCTCTAGAGACAAGTAAACTCACTATATGGGAGCTGACATTTTTTCAGAGACCTTCTGCGTAAGTCCTGGGAGCATTCCCGCATTCGCCCACCGTTGGTGGTAAGGCGCAACTAATATATCTGTGATAGACACTATCTTGGGTCATTTGCTCTACCTGACCACACTGGACCTGGAGTTAACTAACTGATTCACCAAAAAGGAATCTCAATCCACATAATTCTTACAAAACCAAGGAGTACATTTATGGCACTCACCTTCTTTGCACTAGCCTGATCAGATGATTACATTCAAGAAGGCAGTCTTCAGGGATTTTCTCTATTATAACTCGGAAAAGAAGCTGTTTCAATCTTTTCCCTTGCCACCATGAACTTTTAATGAAGCTAAATCAAATTTCCCTCAGCCTGCTAAGTATCTGAGCTGCCAGTGACGGTCTCAAAAGGTTCAGTTCCTCAACCAGTTTTCTTAAAAAGAGGAGTTGCTTTTCTTGCTTATCATTCCTATCCTATACCCCACTACAAAATTGCCCTGGGAAAACCAGGTTTACTTTGTCTTTATATTCATCAGCTGCACCTCCAAGCTCTGCTTCGCCGCTTTGTTAGGCTTGCACAGTTACAGACAGCAACATCTTCTTTCTTCACTAGCAGCCTGTACTCCTCGCCTGCTCAGGGATTTGATCGCTGGTCTGCAGCCAACTATGACTCTTAACAAGGCAAAGAGCTTTTAGATTTATAGGTCTGTGGTGGTTTGACCCTGGCTGGACGCCAGGTGCCCACCAAAGCTGCTCTATCACTCCCCTCCTCAGCTGGACAGGGGAGAGAAAAATATAACAAAAGGCTCATGGGTCAAGATAAGGACAGGGGGAGATCTCAGCAATAACCATCACGGGCAAAACAGACTCCTCTTGAGGAAAAATTAATTTAACTTATTACCAAACAAATCAGAGTAGGATAATGAGAAATAAAAACTAAATCTTAAAACACCTTCCCCCCACCCCATTCTTCTTCCCTGGCTCAACTTCACTCCCAATTTCCCTACATCCTCCCCCCAAGCAGCGCAGGGGGACGGGAAATGGGGATTGCAGTCAGCTCATCACATGTCATCTCTGCGGCTCCTCACACTCTTCCCCTGCTCCAGCGTGGGGTCCCTCCCATGGGAGAGTTCTCCATGAACTTCTCCTACATGAGTCCTTCCTACAGGCTGCAGTTCTTCACGAACTGCTCCAGTGTGGGTCCCTTCCATGGGGTGCAGTCCTTCAGGAACAGACTGCTCCAGCGTGGGTCCCCCGTGGGGTCACAAGTCCTGCCAGCAAACCTGCTCCAGTGTGGGCTCCTCTCTCCACGGGTCCTGCCAGGAGCCTACTCCAGCACAGGCTTCCCACAGGGTCACAGCCTTCTTCAGGCACATCCACCTGTTCCAGCATAGGGTCCTCCACAGGCTGCAGGTGGAGATCTGCTCCACCTTTAACCTCCATGGGTGCAGGAGGACAGCCTGCCTCACCATGGTCTTCACCACGGGCTGCAGGGGAATCTCTGCTCCAGCACCTGGAGCACCTCCTCCCCCTCCTTCTTCACTGACCTTGGTGTCTGCAGAGTTGCTGCTCTCACATCCCACTCCTCTCTCCACTGCTGGTTTGGGTTTTGGGGTTTTTTTGTTTTGGTTTGGTTTTTTCCCCCTTCTTAACTCTGCTATCCCAGAGGTGCTACCACCAGTGCTGATGGGCTCAGCCTTGGCCAGCAGCAGGTCTGTCTTGGAGCCAGCTGGCATTAGGTCTATCAGACACAAGGGAAGCTTCTAGCAGCTTCTCACAGAACCCACCCCTGTAGCCCCCCCCCCCCCCCCCAAACCTTGCCACACAAACCTGATACAAGGCCACTACATATCAGCTGTTGCAATCAGTGGGCAGATTCTGTATCAAATACCTCATTCAAAGAAAACAATACAACATACCAGCAGATCTGTCCCATGCTTAGATCAAATTAGACCAACTAACCCTGAGTATGTAATCCCCCAAGTGTGGGATTAGGGTCACTACCAATTCTGTAAACCAGTGTCTTCTACATTCAGAGACTTAAGTTTACTCAACCATACTATTTTTTTCCCAGACGACCTGTAAAATCTTGGACATCAAATATAGTTTTAGCATCAGAGAGAGCAGTACTGTAAAAGCACACTTGTATCAGTAAAGTGACACTGCGATACAAAGTCAATAAAGTACTTGCGAGTATGTTTTTAGACGACTCCTATGCCTTTTTTTGCCAGAAGCTCCCTGAATCCACATAGAATACAGCACAGTCAAACCAGATACATACACAATATCCATTAAATAAAGGCACCTTCCAGCTAATTTACATTGACATCATACTCCTGAAACAGTGTAGTACTTGACCTTCTCACTTACCTTCTGCATCTGATTTTGCTCATGATTGCATACTATACAGCTGATCTAGTCCCTCAAAGTTGTTTTTTCTGGCTATGTTTGTCCTTTGTGGATTTGTACAGGTATATCACATTGAATAGACACTATGAGCTGTATCTATGTTCTGTTAGATATGAGATAAGAGGAGCCACAATTCTATTAAACTGATCTTTTATCTACAAATTTCAAAATACATGCTAGAAGATCTCATTTAAAATCAGCACTTAAATTCCTTAAGTCAGCATTTAAATTCTTTGAGGTGTGAATGAGGTGTTAACTCTATTGCTGAATTGTTCCATATTATGAGAATATATTTTTGTTGAAGTAATTGAGTTTCATAATGGGCTAATTCTTGGGAAGCAAGAACTCAGTTAACCTGAAATACATTTGACTTAGTAGATTGCAAAGCAGCTCCACCCAAAAACCAAACAAGGTCAAGCCAATGGTGGGAGTTCTGTTAGACAAGCACAGTAAGTTTTAGACATGACACACAGATTAAGAGAAAAGCATGTCAAAGTATTTTACTGATTAAGTAACTAGCTTAAGACTCTACAGAAACAAGTAATGCAACCAAAATTTGAACCCATGTCTTTAGGATGCAGGCTTATTTTCAAGCTGTAAAATGAATTAAAACTGAAGAATAATTATTTTCCTTGTTTTAAGTATTTGTGTTATAGCAGGCATGATTCAGGCCGACTTCAAAGCTTTTATTGGTTTTTTTTTCCCTTTGGAAGATTATTCTTATTAATATTTCTCCATTGTTTTTGTTTGATTTATTCTATTAGGGATTGAATTCACCCCTGAAAAACAAGTTTAATTATTTTGTGCCTGCTTTAATCGGATTGAAATCTCATTTCATAAATTTAATATAATATATACACACCCATCACGTGTCTCTACTAAGTGACTGCACATGCAGAAAAAGTGCCCAACTCTATGGATGTACACCCTGGGCACATAACCTGATCTAGCCACCGGCACATAAGCAGAAAGGAGGCCATAATCTGCTTTCATTTACACAAGCATAAATCAGTAACAACCTTGCAGTGGTAAAAAGAATTACACTCATGTTTTAAAACATGTATATAAACAGAACAAAAACACACACATACTGTTACAGTGGTTTTGAAGCTTTATGTCCTCATGTTTCATCACTGACTGGGGCAAGTAGAGCTGCTGGCCTCCAACCCGCAGGAGATCGGGGCTCCAATACTCTGCAATTCTTGCTGCAGTAGCAGGGACATCCCACTCTGCCAGAGGGATGTCCGAGACACCTGCCTGCACACCCGGTCACTTATCGGAAAGGGAGAGCATGGCCGAGGAAGGGGCCAAGCATCAGCATATTTCATCCCAGTATGCGCGAGGCCATCCTGAGGCTCCGACCTTGCGGCACCCCGCAGGCTGCTTGTTCCTCTGGCTCCCGCGACGGCACAGTAAAAGATAACAATTCAAAGTGTTCATGCTTTACATCCATTCGCCTTTTGCTAAAGTAAAAATTGTACCAGGATCAACACAAGCCTTTAATGAAAGGCACGTCCTATGGCATATCTTTCTGCCAAGCTTGAACTCTCCTGCTAAAATTTTCAAATGTTCAAATGAAAAATAGTAATTTACTTTCCACCTTTCAGATGTTTATATTCAGCTATGTAGCCTCTTTTACACTGTCTTTATTGCTAGCCTGTCTGTATGAGCACAGCTTTCTTGCAATTCCTGCATAAGAATTTCTGAATAGAAAGAAGTTGACAGTGATGTTTTCAGATCATGAAAATATTCAAATCGATATTCAGCTACATTTTTCAAAAAAGACCTGTAGCTGTACCAATGCAAATCACTTCTGTACCCAATCGGTCTATTATCATATTCATACAAATTATTTGTTTTATAGACTTGAAATCCCTCTGTGGCGGATTTTATTATTTGTTCTTTGTTACGTTAGCGCTGTTATGCCCTTGGAAATACCCATGACACTAGTTTCTGAATGTTTTTCATGTGTTTTCTCTTGTTGAAATAGATAACATTTTTCCTGTAGCTCTTGAAAATAACAGTAATATGGGCACAGGAAATCTGTTGGTGTATACAGAGGATTTATACAAAACAAGGTGAAGGGGGAGAAGGAATAACTGAACACTCAGAATAAGAGGTTCAGATAAATGACTGAAATTTATGGTTTTAATAAGCATGTAAAGGAAGTCAGGAACTTGGATTTAGAATCAGCTTCAACTGGCAACAAATGCAGTGTGCTGTGTTCTGCCATGACATTTACCTCTCCCATAATTTAAAACAAGACACATTTTAGTGGTTTTGCAGGGAATAGCTTGTAGAGAACGGGCACATAGATCACCCTGATAGAGAGACATGTATTTCAGTCAGGTGATAAGTAATAAAATTGAAGACATAATGAATCCTATTATTTCCATGTGAACATGGGGAAATTTTTAAATTCACTATTAGCTCACAAAGGCCTCATTTTTAAAAATGTTTACCAATTCCTTATGATAATAAAAACTGTTACAATAAAGGGCTGTTAAACAATCTGAAAATATCGATTAAAGGTCCCTTATGGCACTCAATGTTCAGTGGCAAAACCACGTCAATTTTCAAAGTGTAAAGATCCTCATAATTAAGGGAAAAATATTTTTACAAGTTTTTCTAGCTATATTGCTGCAATATTCTCTTCAAAAATCTACTAGAAATCTTCACATTGTGCAGACTGATTTAATCACTACAGAAAGCGTTTTCTAGAAAGCTTAAATCATGCAGACAAATTACTGAATTCAGCTGACAACTACATGAATTTTGGTTTTTACGTGCAGTTTTATTTTCCAAGCATACTGAAAACCAGCATTAAAGAAGCTGTGCCGTTTATTGCAGAGTTCCCGGGTACCTCTTCTCTCAAGGAGCAAGGACTCCTGTAATACTAATTCAAAGCACAAAAGCGAAGACCGCTCACCTCTATTCAATTCATGTTGTTAATCAAAGGGCAAATTTGACTCCACAAAATTTCATGGCCCCCCTAAAGGGAAGGCAGTCCGATTTACCTCTTTGAACTGTAAAAGAAAGAGATTATAGGAAAAATTCAACCCTGCCAAGTTACCTCTTAGGGCAAAGTCTGGTTAACTCCAGAGTGCCAGAATGGCCGCGGCTGGAAGGCGAGATCACCAAGCCCACCTCCCCACTCAAGCAGGGTCAGCAACCACGGGTTGCCCAGGGCCATTAGAGTAGAACAACTTTTCCACAGAATTCAGCAATTGCCATGAAAAATCACTCTTCAGGATAAAGTACCTCAATTTATGAAAAATAAATAAATCACTTGATTTATTTCTACAGACTCTTCAGAGAAAATTCTGTACTATGTTGCTGCTTTCATCCCCACTAAATTCTTAGGCTTCCCTTGTTAGATATTACGCAATTTAAACACTACATATTTTTATTAAATAGCACATTTCTCCCTAGCTGTTCACTCGCACTGATTGTTACACAATTTATTGCCAAATCCACATAGATTAGGTTTTCCTAGTCAGCGAGGTTCCCCAACAGCATACATGGCACAATCCCATTTTCACAACAAACCAGACCTAGCTAATCCGCACGTACCTCATGTTTTACACTGCACAGAGGCCAGAGAATAAATTGAAAGAAATCTAGACTCAGCACTAATTTTCTCTCTTTTGGTGGAACATAAACGGAAATGATGATGTTAAAATCTGAAACTGTGGGGCATATGTAGATTAAAATCTCCCCCAGTTCAGTTATGATAGACAGGATTATATTCAATAATTTTATGCAAGTTCCTGAGTATTCAAATGATATTACATAGAATCAAATTACCAACTAAACATACTAAAACAAAACATTCAAGATGAAACTGGAAAAATTATTTTGTCAAACTACTTACTGCTATCTGGTGACCACTAACATGCAAAACTGTTCTTGGGTAAGGTTTAAATCTTGGAAATATAGCTCAGTATTTCTCAGTACGCAATAACAAATTGGTTTATTGTAATAATCATATCACCCAAACCAATTCAGATTAGTAATACATTTTTAAAAATTAAATCTATTCATGTTTTTAGAGAGTCACCGATAGCCATTAGAAGGAAAGAAACTAGGATATGTGAGCCAAAATAAGTAATGGGACACATTGACAAAAGAGGCCAATGCATAAATCCAAGCTACAATTGAAAGTCCACACACTTACTTCAAACGAGACGTGTGGCTATTTAACAGTCTGGAAGTGGCTTAAAAAGCAACAAACCGTATGTCAGGGGACATGAGTCGGTAGAAGAGTAATTGTCTGTTAAGAGCAATAATGATTGAGACGTTATACCCATGACTTCTCTGATACAGATTAAATGGAATAGATACTGTGGACAAGAAATTGTACTTTCTGTAGCTTAAAAATCACTTAGATACTTTGCTGTTATACTAACCAAGACAATATTGCCATGGTTTAGTCTAACCTTCATCATAAATCTTCATCTCCAGCAGAACTTAAAACTGCAGATTAGACTTAATATGCACGTCCTTAGCTAGAGTACAAGGAGATTTTTTCAAGGGCATTTCCCAAAATGAATCATCTGCAGAAGTGGAAAAGCTCTTTTCACTTATTGCACCAGTCAGGATATTTGGAATTGGAACATACTGCCTTTTAGAAGATTATTGTTAGGCAACTGATTGAGATAGTACTTATCACAGCTATGAGCCAATAAGATCTATGTACGTACATTTTATGCCCTGCTGAACCAAAGTTTAACGCATTTCATAACACATTCAGTGAATCTACCTTCTCATTTGCTGACACGTTCCACATCAAGTTCAGAAACATATTTAAGTTCATAGAATTCAAAGGAGTGGCAGTGCTGAAAATTGCAAGTTTGATTCCTTGTAAAACAATTTGAGTTTGTTAGGTCCATCTCATTGATGCAGTTCAGTTTTTAAACTGCATGTCTGTACATGGCTCGTATATGATACTCACAGAAAAAGAAAAATCGCTCTGAACTGTCGTCTTCATCTCCTAACCCATTCCATACATGCCTTTGAACAATTACACAAATATATTAAAGAGCATATTTAGAAAAATCCAGTTTTAAATATATGTTTTACTGCAACAAGTGGCTTCTATAGTGGTGAAAGGTGTGTATTATTTAGCTCCAAAGTTACCGCTGTTACTTGCAGTAATTCCAAAATACCGCATGACAGAGTCCTCTGTGCTACTGGCCTTGCTACTATTACTGTTTCTAGGGTAACCCATATTCTGCTCGAGACCATATAGTGCAGTTAGTATCTTTAGAGACCTCATGCCTGTACCTCAAACAGATGAATATTTAATGTGCTATGGACTGGCTCCAACTCACACAGTAGCGTTAAAAAAAACCCAAAAAAACCACACAACACAAAACAAAACCCAAACCCCTACAACAACAGTCTGTAATCCTACAGCCTGTTATGAGTTATGACAGAATTTCACAAGAAAGTCAAGAACAGACTTGGCACTTACATTATTTGTGTGTGTCGTCCCCCCCCCCCCAAAAAAAAACAAAAAAAGACAAGGTGAATGTTTTCCTTGATCAGATATCTGGAGGTTATTCCTCACCAGGAAAGAAAGAGATAAGTTTTGATATAAATAATTAAAGGTGAACAATCAATTATACAAATTTGGATTTATCTGTGCCTCACCTCAATTAATTGTTGTGAGCACAGGTACACAGACGAATTAATTTACTGGCTTCAGAAGTCTGGTCCTAAATGGTTCATGGCCTCTTTAATATGAGTAACAACTCTGACAAAGAAAACCCTAAAGTCAAGAGATCATTTGGTTGCCAACTCTTTGAAGCACCAAGCTGCATTAGCTGCCAGAGCAAATAACCCCATTTGATCTCCCAACAAGATGAAACTGAGCTCAGCCACCACGTCATTATTCGACCCAAACACAATGCTTTGCAAGACCATGTTTGGGGTATGGCTGCTTCACTAGATCTCTTCAGACTGATCAGGCTAAGCACATTTTAAGGACTAAGAATCTATTATGCAGAGAACACCCTGAGAAGTTGTTTATCTCCCTGGTAAGAGTAGAATGAAAGTCTAGCAGATTCCTCTAAAAAGAATAGGGTTACAAACAGAATATGCCCCCAAAAATAGCATTTCTGGGGAACAGAACAATGGAGAAGCAGGCCAATTGCCCCATGAGAAGCCACTGATTTTGTAGAAGACTAGCATTCTCCACAATGCTTCTGAAGCAAATGTGAAGGTGACTGTGCATGAGAAGATTTTGGAGAAATGGTCATCAGCAACTGAGAGTGAATGAAGATGCTGAAACCCCTTGGTCTGCAGCTGGCTGCTCTGCTCATTGTTCACACAGATTGTAGCCTGCAGGACAGTACAACCTCCAAACCAAGTTTGTACATTTGTTTTGCACAATACAATGAAGAAAAAAAAATGGCAGGTAAGATGCAACACCACTGATCTACTGCCAAGTAAAGCACTCCCCGAGTGCTGCTGATGGAGTGGGAGGAACAGTCAAGGCAGGGAATTCCACTCCACTATTTGAAGTAGCTGCTTATTAAATACAAGTCTAATGTCTTTCAAGAAATTGCTTTGGCTTTTTGGAAAATGCTTCCTCTTTACTGATGTCTGGCTTTCCGTGATAGCCGCATCTTACTGTAACACTAAAACTGCCTTTAATAAGTCTGTTCTGCACTGTTCTTTCATTTGTGAGAAAACAGCAGCCACGGACACCTGGAATCCAGAAGTCACTTCTGCAAGAAGTAGGATCATATATGGTGAGTTCTTTGGCTTATCTTCCAAATGCAGTGTGCAAACATGTATATACACACAAGTCTTGCATTTAAAACTACAGTCAAGGCTAGACATATTATACAAGCTAGAAAAAGAGAAAAAAGAACAAATCCATTGGTAATTATTTAGCAGACTTAGTTACTATGGTGATGGGTTTCCTATAAGTACCATAGTCAGAGACACAGCAACACACATTTTTGGCAACGTGTCTTTATTTTTCAATTACGTTCAGAATCGTCCTCTTGTAATGAACTACAGAACTATCTTTATCCTCCTCTAATGCTTTTAAAACAGACCAAAATACCAAAAGCGTTCAAATAGACAGATTTGACAGGTGGGAAGCGCTAAGTCGAAAGGGGTTGCAAAGACAATATTCAGTGAGGTTTTTCTTATGCTTTAAGGTGTGAGTATTAAGCAAATATTCCAAGGCTTTCAATACAGTTTCCCACAGCCTCCTCCTAGAGAAACTGATGTGCCACAGTCTAGACAAGCGGTCTGTGCAGTGGGTGGGGAACCGGCTGACGGGCCGCACCCAGAGGGTGGTGGTAAATAGCTCCTTTTCAAACCAGCAGCCTGTCACAAGTGGGGTCCTCCAGGGATCAATATTGGGCCCAACGCTGTTCAATAACTTCATAAGTGATCTGGATGATGGGACCAAGCATACCCTGATGATACCCAACCGAGTGGGGAAGTGGACACTTCGGAAGGGAGAGCCACCCTGCAGGAAGACCTGGATAGGCTGGAAGAGTGGACTAACAAGAACCTTATGAAGTTCAACAAGGACAAGTGTAAGGTCTTGCACCTGGGAAAACATAATCCAGGAGTGCAGCACAGGCTGGGATCTACCTGGCTGGGGAGCAGCTCTGTGGAAAGGGACCTGGGGGTCCTGGTGGACAGCAAGCTCAACATGAGCGAACAGCGTGCTGCTGCAGCAAAGAACGCCAACAGGATGCTGGGCTGCACCAACAAGGGCATCACCAGCAGAGATAAAGAAGTCATTATCCCACTCTACTCAGCGCTTGTCAGGCCACACCTGGAATACTGTGTTCAGTTTTGGTCCCCGCTGTGCAAAAAATGTGTGGACAGGCTAGAGAGCGTCCAGAGAAGGGCTGCAAAGATGATCAAAGGACTGTGAAGCCTGCCACATGAGGAAAGGCTGAGAGAACAGGGTTTGTTCAGCTGTGAGAAAAGGTGGCATACGGGAGACCTTATCACTGTGTTCCAATCTCTAAAAGGGTGGCTACAAAGAAGGTGGAGACTCCCTTTTTACAAGGAGTGACAGGGAAAAGATGAGAGGTCATGGGTACAAGTTACTCCTGGGGAGATTCCGATTGGACACAAGAGAAATTTTTCACAATGAGAACAATCAGCCATTGGAATAACCTCCCCAGGGAAGTGGTGGATTCTCCAACATTGGACACTTTTAAGATTTGGCTGGACAGGGTGCTGGGCCATCTTGTCTAGATGATGCTTTTGCCAAGAAAGGTTGGATCAGATGATCCTCAAGGTCCCTTCCAACCTGGTGTTCTATGATTCTATGAAATACACTTCTGAATTCAACATCAGCACTGATGTATTTATGAGAAGCTAATATCAACTTAAGTAAAACAAAGGCAAGAGACAGTAAATTTCAATAACAACTAAAATGAGCACTTGCTCTTCACAATTGCATGCTGTAAATTTTATTACAAATACTTATTGTACAATATTGGTTAAGGTTAGTTCAAGTTCAATACGTGGACCTGCAATGAAGGCGAGTTTTGGACTAGATGAATGCTCCAAATCTCTAGAGGTTAGGGGAGTTTGAAATTACATTTACAACTAGTAGTTTGGAAGACATACGTAACACCATGGGGAGATGATTTCCAGCTGGCCTAAAGGTGGCAGCAATCAGCTCCGAACAGTTCACTGCTTATCAGCCTTACTCAGTTTGCCGTTTCAAAGCCAAGACAGGGCTCTGGGGCAGGGCTTTCCTAAGGGATTGGGGTGGGATACAGATACCCACCTGCCATTAGGCTTCTGAAAAACTCCCTTCCTAATAACAAAGCAAGCTAGAGCCTGAGAAGTAGCACTTCTCACTTGCCTACCCACCTACCCCCCACTCTTAGCCACTGCTGCTTCCGCGTACAAGATCGCTTTTGGGAAGTCCCTGACTTCTGCATTCAAATCCAGAGAAGGCCATAAGTTAAAGTTGGGGTGTTTGGGGTTAGGGTTTCTTTATAGTATTACTTTTGTCACTTGCAAACTCAGTTTCTAGATAGGATGACTGTGGATAGGGTTGTCCATCAAGCTAGAAGTGTGTTAACTGAGATAAGTAAAAATACAACACAGTACTTTTCCACTCCCACTAGAGCATATTTTCCACTGCAACTATATTTTGTGAGGGAATTAGTTGTCCTTTACTCATACTTCTTAGAAAAAGAAAGAAAATAATTAGGAGCAGTGAACGCTGTTCACACAGAGCATCGAGGTCCTGAGCACCCTTAGCTGTGGTTGCAACCGCCGGCCTGCTCGCGGCAGGCCGGCTCTCAGGATCTGGCCCCACGTTCTAATATTAGAATGGATTATACTCGCTGCATCAACGCTCTGCTTCTACTCATCTCATTGAGACAGACATTTGGCATCAAAAGTAACATACTAGCTCAAGCATGTGCACATCACCATAACAAACTGGCATATGGCTATTTTCATATAATCTGCATTTGGCATCGGAAGTGAATAATTTTTCCAAATTCTAGCATCTGACCTTTCTGACACCGAAATGACGGAACTTTGTCCGAATGCTGTAACAACAGCTTTTCAGAGGACTGATTATAACCACCTGGGAATAGTTAGAGGTTTCAAATACTGGAACAAATGAAGTTGATCCCCTCCCACTCTCGCCCGATATTTTGCTAAATTCAAAAGCAATATGTAAAAAGGCCTAGTCCTGTTCTCGCTGCTTGCAATACGCTATTCACTTAAAAAGGGAAGTGGTCCTTATATATGTATTTTTCTAAACAAAGATGAGTAATTATCTACTGTTACTAATTGCTTGTGTGTGTGTGTTTATGTCAATATTCTTTTAATTTGAGATTATTCCATTATAAAGCAAAAGGCAAAACTACATATAGATAGTAGTGAAGGTAGATGAGCAGGAGGGGAGGAGGGGGTGGGTACAAAAAGGGCAGCCTCAGGGCTCCCGTGATACTCCCCCAGCAGGGAAGGAGGTGTCCCACCGCTCTAGAAGTGCTTGGGGGTCGCTCACCGCAGTAGGGAAAATGGCACACCTAGGCTCATTCCAGACAGAGTTCTAGCCCCTAAACTTTTCTTTCACCACCCCTCTTGCAGTTAAATACTGGTAACCCCAATAGATTCATTCTAATGACAAGGTGAACACTTTTAACAGACAGAGCAAAGGCCTTATCTTAGAGGAAAACAATGGCCGCAGCAAGTGTACAGTTTTGCTTTCTCTCCCCATCTCCCAGCTGTGTGGGGTGGATGGGGTGGAAGGCATCAAATCCAACTGACCCATTTAATATGTCCTTACAACCTCTGTCTCTGAACCTTTATCCTTACTGACAAGACTGGCGCAAAGCTTACTATCGAGTGTCATCACTGGTGGTTTACTGAAGACTCAAATGTAGGCCTGCTGAGATAGTACTAATTAGTACCCTTTTCACACCATTTTAAGAGAAGCCAAGAACTCCGCTGATCCAGCTTAGCCCCTGTTAGAGCTGGCTTTTCCAGACAAGCTTGATGTCGCCTGGTATTGGAACATTTGAACCATTGCTGGCTGCTTGGTATGTGCAGGACTATTTGCCAGGGCTTCTTTCACCGTTAATTAGAGAAGATGATACCTTTTTCCACATATTGACATAACTTAGAACAGGAAAGGAGGATTTTAAATCAAAGGTATAAAGATACTCAAAATGACAAGGCATTGCGAACTTTCCACTTTCTCCTTCCCCCAAATCACAGTCACACGGGGTTTGATATTAACGCAGGAGCGGTTTCAGTTGGAATTTACTCTCTTCTCAAGTTGAGAAGGCAAAGTAGATCCTCTCACTGAAGGTGGGCCCTCAGGTTAGCAGCCAGGTCAGTGACCTGTGCTTCTGAGCACCGGAACCAGGACCCTCCTGACCTGAGCCTGAAGGGAGAAAGAGAGAAACAGCTCATCCCTTTTCTCATCTAATTAAGTACGGGAAGTACAGCTCCCAGGAGAAGGGCCAGCAATAACAGGGAGCACAGCTTGGTGGAAGCATTATTGAGCAGCCAACTCAGGAAATGGCTATGATTTGGAGCCGGTTTTACTCAGCTGGACCGAACTGCCTCCACAACACAGCCCAACACTCATACCAGTCAAAGAAATGCATGAGCTAGTTCGATATCAAGATGTAATTTTTTCTTTTATCATTCCACATGGCTAGTTTTGCAATAAGCCACACGTTTTTTCCAGATATGCTATGGCCAGTTTATTTGACCTGTCCTATACTTTGCATTTCAAATGAATTCTCAACACTAGACAGGTTATTGGTCACAGAAAACGCTGCCATCCCTTCTAAAACCATACCCTCAGTGTACACTGGCATTTTCTAAACCACTTTTCTTGCATATTAAATGCCTCTCTAATAACTCTACAAAAGCATTTCCTAATCACCGGTTGTCATTTGTCATTCCTACAACACAAAAATGACACCCTCGTACAAAACAGTCTTTTGCCTGTCTCGGAAATCTGAAAGAACTTTGCCATGATGCGTTTGCCCAAGACTTATCCCTTTATTTGATGGAGTCAAGCACCATTATTTCAAGGGTTGTTTGTCAGTTGAAAGGTTATTTTCCAGAAGTTAAACCAGATCCTGTAATTGCAATCTAATTACATTGCATTGCTCTGATCAGTCTTAAAGAAAGTTCTACTGATTAAACTTTACTAGAACACACACACCCCCCCCAAAAAAAAAATCAAACCCAGGCTTTTTCAGGTTCCATAGAAATATTTTTCAGTTCTGAAAAACTGAAGAGAAAAATATTCCACTGTAACCAGCCAGTTCTTGGCTGCTACAACATTGCCAAGGAACACTGACACCAGGGCTTGCGAACAGTCCTGGCTCTGCCATTGTTTGTTGGCTGCACAGTCAACACAGATCAGTTTGAGGGATCTCTATCAATATAACTTCCAGAAGAGTGCTAATTAGTGGCAGTAAGTGGGGGACAGAAAGGCAGAGGCAGAAAGAAATCAGGAAGATAGAAAAGAGAAGCATGGAAAGCACCCAGCGGGCAGGAAACGCACGGCTGGCAGCAAAGTTAAAATGGGAAGAAAAGCATAGCGGGTACAGGAACGAACAAGTGTGTCTGGTCCAACTTTGTTGAAACAGAAATCAAATTGCAAAAGGTGGCGTGTTCATCCCTGGAAGTAGGAGGACCCAGAAAGACTTAAGACTGTATTCTCTGCTTCTCTATTGCTGATAAAACCTCCGCTACTCTTACTTAACCCGATTACCACATCCATGTAAGGCAAAATGATATGAGCACAATATTGGCTCTCACTGGACCAAGAAGGAAGAAAAAGTTGTTCTAAGTTTTTGTACGAGTGTCATTTTATCCTTCAATCCACCCTTTATAATCTTCTTTATTAGTGTTGCCAAGGAGTAATGCAAATTGAGAAAAACACGACTGAAAGCGCTAACCTGATTCATTTGAAATCACTGAAGAAGCCATCGTGAAATATTGCAATACCTTTTCTTTTCTTTCACTCAGTCTACAATTCACAGAACACAACAGGATGACTACACAGGACAACCAGTTAAGTTTAAAACATTAGCACAGGTGACACCCAAAGTTTTTACAATCCATTATGTAAGACTATGATACTGTCAGTAACATTAGACTTCATGCAGGCTTTAAAAAGACTTCTCTGAATTACAACTCTTATGCTGTACACATTTCTTTTCCTGCATTACGTCTTAATACTGAACTTGAAAATCTGAACTAGGCATTTGCCTTTGTTGGGATTTGTTGAGAAGAAGTAAACGCAAGCTAAGCAACCATAACATTAACTATGTGAATATAAGAGAAATTCAGCTTCTGTCTCTCCTCATTTTATTTCATTTAAAAGAACTATCATTAAAACAACACAAAAGAGTCAAATAATATAGTTTAAGTATTCAATAAAGCCTGAAGAGAAGACAGATCTTCATCAACATGTAAGGGCAATATTGAGTGTCCTGATGAACTTAAATGAAGGAACCTCCTAAGCATACAGGTACTATCCAAATATTTTTAGTTCATTGTTCTGCATTTCTAAGTTTTTTCTAAACTATGTGCATTATAATCAACAATAACACCACAGCTAGTACA
Organism: Phoenicopterus ruber ruber; assembly: GCA_009819775.1. Lineage (NCBI taxonomy): Eukaryota > Metazoa > Chordata > Aves > Phoenicopteriformes > Phoenicopteridae > Phoenicopterus > Phoenicopterus ruber. The sequence goes on from CM020221.1 coordinate 9,807,845, forward strand.
GCTGCTGCATCATGTGCAATACAGATGCCACACGTACACAAGTCACTATTGCTAGCACACAAAATACACGCACATACGCTGCTGAGTGAGGCAGTGAGACACTTTGTCACCCACTCCGCTTCGTCTTCCTTTTACTTACGCCCAGTAGGCTTTCAGTCCCCCAAACACCAAGTACCTACAGTAAGAAGTAATAATTGCCAGTCCTGAAGAATAACTTCATCCTTCTCCTCTGGCTCTCGGGTCCCCTCTCCCAGCCACCGTGCTGGCCACATCCACCTCCCTGCTCAACCCAGCAAACACAAGCTGGCAGGGAGGGCACCGCACACTAAAGGGCTGCTGGAGCAAGGCTGAGCACGGGGCAAGATGTCCCAATGCTTCCATCCCACCCAACTGCTGTAGTGTCAAAAGGAACATGCTCTTTCTTGTCTACGTCATACATTCACACAGAACCTATAAATTTCTATGTGCATGTGCACACAAGCAGGCAAGTCTGTTTTCCTGTCAAATCATTTTTTAAATTGTGCACTCGCTAAGCAAACCTGTGTAAACAATCAGATCCCCGAGTGCCAGAAGAGGAAACACCACCCATGTACCAAATGGAGGGAACTGGGATCCTGCCTGGAATAAGCCCAAACCTCCTCCTTCCTTTTCTATTTTTACAACGGGTGCTATGTGTAAGAAAAGGAATTAACAATCTGTCAAGTTGGTTCTATGCCTTTTGATGCCCAAAGAACTGCAGGCAAGCAACCCCTGCCCGCTGGATGCTTCAACCCTGTAATTTCCTTGGTTTTTCTTACCATGCAATGTAAGAGACGGTCAAGCACTGGCTCTTATTTATGCTAGGGCAAATCACAGAAGCAGCATTGGGACGTTCCTGGCATAGCTGCTTTCGCGTTAGCCAGCTGTCAGCTAGGGAAAAAAGCAAACTGACAGGGAACTGCTAAGCCACATAACTCCTGAAAGTCTGGAGGAACTGCTGTCAAGTTCTGCCTGTGAAAGTCTCCTGGAACGCCCCTGTCTTCCAGCTTTACAAGGTATCCGATCCACGTCTTGTGACTGAGGCCACAATACGATTTAGCACACAGCTCGGAAAGCTGGCCATGGTCAGGCCATGCAATTCATCGCCATTGTCACCCCCCTCATGTTAAACAGTTTAGACCATGCCCCATACTGGCCCAGTTAGGCTCAATAATTTCACACGTGACATTTCCAAATCTGTCAAATGACAAATAGAACAAAATGGCAAATATCTGGCAGGTATAAATACTGCCATGGACAAACACCGTAGTGGAATAAAATTTCAACTACCAAGCCAATAAACTTGTGTCTTTGTGAGCAGTTTAATTTCTAAGAGAAACCCCATTAACCAACTCACTGAAAATCAAGACCAGTAAGTCCATTCAAGATAATCAACAAGTATAAATCTGTACTAGAATAAAAAAATATTTTCTTCTGATTTAATGTATGAGCACTAAATATATATATACACACCTCCAAATGTATATACACATATAGCTACATAGAAATTTTTTTTTTTTTTTTTATATATATACACCCACATATGCAAAAACCCCAAACATTTGAAGGTGCATTTCATGAACACATAAAGGAGGACACTGAAGTCAGCTGGTTCTTCTGGAGGGACAAAATGGCAGCCTGTGCAGACTTTTACTCTCTCTCTCGGAGCTTTTCATATCCCACAAGACTTTCTATGGACTAACAATATTTTAATGGGTTTTTTTAATGATTTTTGTATATATTATTTTCAAATTCAACATGTTGCACAGTGTAAGGGATGAAAAAAGTCAGGACGTTTAGGTCAAATGAAAAGAATATCCTTAAACGGGTTAATTTATCTTCTAGTGTTTCTTTTGGTCCTGTAAATTGAAATCTTAATTTATCCATTACCTTGAAAAATCTCTGACCTAAGGACGGTTTGAGCATGTGTCTAGTCATGAACAAATGAGAAAAGTTAGTTCCTTGATTTTAGTGTAGTCAAAATATACTGGAGCTCTTACGAGCAAAAAAAATGAGGTTATACAATTTTCCAGGCTAATTTTCACATTTCTAAGATAAACTCAGATCCATATTTGCTGCTACTGGCCTCTTCATGGGTTTAGAACAAACTCCCCTCACGTGCATATCCCTTAAACACCCCATATTACACAACTTAAGTTTGTTCAGCCTGAATTGTGCTTCACTGAATTTATCATTTTTCACCAAGAACCCCTCCTAAAAAAGGAAAAAGTCTCCTTCCTCCCACAGAACAGTTAGGAGGCAGTTAGCTGAAAAACTGGTTCTCATGGACAAAAGAAAAATAAACATTCTTTACCTGGTTTCTTTTTTGTTGTTACGAAAATTGCACAGTCTAACACAACTCTGCGTCGCAAGTCCATATTTACATAGTTTGTATTCCCAGAGATAAGGTTATGGTCTCTGAGGTGCCTCTGGTTTAATGCAAGATATTGCAGAATACTATGAATTATCTGTGCAGTGATTTGATGCTGAACTTGCAATGGTATGTAGCAAACAGTAAAAATGGAAGAGAAGTTTCTCTGGACACACACAGTACTTTATCTTCCTTCCAGAAAATAAGTAGCAATAATATTTGTAATATGCTTACAGACAGAACTCCAGGCTCTGCAGAGATAAGTCTTATGACAAAGTACTTAACTAAGATGGAAAATGGTATTACTTGTGGTAAGGTCAAAATGAGCATTTTGCCCCAGATAGTTAAAAAAAAGTAAATGTCATTAGTTACCTGAAGTTACAATGGAATCTGCAAAAGATACTCTTTAGTAATTACATTTACTGTAGCTATAGAAACAAGCAACATCAAATTCCTTGTATGTGATGATTCCATGCAGATACAAAATACTATTGTGTTTTGTCAATATAGGAAAGAAAGTGATATTCAGTGTTTTAGAAATCTGTTTGTGTCTTATTTATAACCAATTTTTCCTCAAAGAAAAATATGAATCTTTCTTCTTCCTTTCCTATTCTTGCCTTAGTCCCCTCTCCTTTTATGCGCTCTCTTGTTTTATCCTTTGTTTGGGACTTTTGATTTATGAGGTGGAATAGATGACAAGGGAAAAATACACATACAATGTAATGAACTGTTGCATTGTTTCCAATATTTCATGTCTAATAGAGTTAGTGTTCTCAAGCTCAGAAATTATTTGCAAAATAACTCAAACTTGCTTTGGCAACTCCCCTAAGCAGAGGGAGGGAAAAAAAAAGAAAATTATCTAATTCATTTTTAAAAATTAATTGAAACTAGCCTGGGATCACACACACAGTGGTACTATTATCAAAAATTGAGCTAATTCAGGAAAATACAGGATGAACCAGATAGTCAGCTGCAGGAGAAGCCAGAAGATGCAAGAAAGAATGAATATTTTCTCCTTTAGCCTTCCCAAATCAGGGAAGCAGAAGAGGTAACCACAATAACAATTTCTAGATACTGACTAAAGCAAATAGAGGATCTTTGTTACAAGTATTAAAAAAGCTAAACATGAAAAAGCATGAATGCTTTGGGTATTCTGAAAAATAAGCATCACGTTATACCATTTAATTGTGATTGAAAACCACAGTAAAGCCCTTCTGAAGCCAGTAATAAGGTTTAGGCAGAGCAGAGCCCAGCACCTTAGTTTCCCATACCCAAATACACGTCCTACTCTACTGTTGCTCCTTCCAGGTAAAATTTTGTGAAATGTTGGCATTTCTACACAAAGTTGGCTTTGACAATTCAGAACACATTTTCAATCCTTTTAACCTCTCTGTTTTTAACATCTGTCTTGTACATAGGAAACTGAGGCATATGTAACCTAAATTACCCAAGATCTGATCAGAAGCTCGTGAAGAGATGATCTCTCAGCTTTCAGTCCAGCATGTTAGTCATAAATTTAGCTTTTGCTATGTATCTGTAAATCACGGCATAAATTTAAAACCTGCTTGATGCTGAAGAAAAGGCAATCTGCAGCAGGTAAACTTCTATTATCAGCCTGTACTGCAACAAATCTCAATTTTAAAATGGAGACTCCTGTCCATTAAGCTTATGTTGTTATGACTTTAGTCAGACAAGGATTTGTGAAGTGAAATCTAGTTTTCTATTGAGGGAATAAGGCTGAGAAATTCTGAGAAGTGACAAATCAAATACTGTAATGCTCAGATCCATGTTATGCCATATTTTAAGAGCACAAAAGTTTGGGAGAACAGTTACTATCACAGAACCACCACAACACTACATTGCTTTACATTTTGTTGGGTATTTCTTTCCTCTAATGAAATTAAATTGGGTCTGCTGAAAACAGAAGCAAATCAAGGCAGACAACCACACAAATCTTCCATTCAGCTTGTAAGGGCAATAAAAATTGTCAGGAGCCGGAATTTTCCTTGTTAATAAAGTACATGCATGCAATTCACAGAAGCTCACAATGGCAATAAAAATACATGTATAACCTGGAATACTGCTTGGGAAAATTACAAACAAAAATATTTTTTACTTCCCCCTCTGTACTCCACCTGCAGCACAAAATGTCACAGGGGGGAAAAAAAGCAAAAAAATAAATGAAGTGTTATTAAAAAGGCTTATTGTTATTAAAAATACTCTGAGGCCTTTCCTGACGGTTACATAAGTACTGTAAAAGCAAGATGTTCTTGGCAATCAGCATAGCTGCACTGTGCTTGCTACACTGGTTTCATTATTACATCATGCTTAATTTCCATAATTGGCTTCAACTTCATTTTATAAGCTAGTCTAATTTAGTTTTTATGCATATTTCAATTTAATACAGTTTGTTCTCCACTGTAAACCCTTCATGGGCCACATATTCATCCTGTACCACCTCATTTAGTGCTTTCCCTAAGAGCAAAACTAAAAGGACAAAGACCACAGTGTCTAGGAAGTGACCTCTTCTTTCAGCTCTGACAGTTATAACTCTCATCCCGGCCCTCACCACACAGATTTGACTAGCAAAACCTTCTCATTTTGTGCACCCAAGACACAAGGACACACTCCCAACAAAATACAGCTGCTGAGAGCTGCATTTCCTTGACTTGATTCTTTCACTAATGTTAGTCCCTCTACTAATTCTCTTTTCTTCACATAAGAGAAAGTTTGGGTTTTAGCCTTGACCTTCTTGGCTTCTCTGTATATTTAAGTACATTTTCTCTCTTTCATCCAGATCCATAATTAAACATGATCAAATATTCAGGGGCTTTGGATTTGGCACATCAGACTCCACAGGGCACCCGTTTCTCCCATAAAAAAAAACTCCACTTCTTGTTCCCAGTTGCACTCTTCAGCTACAGCGTACCCTCAACGTACCCATCTGCTCCGCTCTCCTGATTCACATCTCCTCCAGATCCCCCTTTTATGCTGACAACTGTAAGGATGAGCTAACAAAGGTCATTCCTTCTTTTATGTACCTACGTTTCTATGCGCTCCACTTTTACTGAGTAAATTCAGAATGTTTACTGATCTAATACATCCAAGTTCTCACCTTTTTTCCCCCATCTTTACTTCTGTTATATCCTGTTTTCAAATGTCTAAAATTAGAGTGATATCTCCTGAGGGAAGAGCACACTTTGTTATCTGAAGCCTGACAACTTTTGCGGCACAGCTTTTACAGATACAATATCATACATAACACTATAACATATATAATAAGCGAAAACATGACACTAACATAATAACAGAGCCCAACAGACTCTTTGTTCTGATTGCCTTTCAGAACTAGAAGTGCACTTTAAAGGAAAGCACTGACCTAGAAGGGGAGGCATTATTTGGATAGCTTTGTTATCCACTATGCATTAAACCTTACTCACTTTAAAGACACAGATGTCATCTATGCTGGGGAAATGTTTACATTACTAATGTGATTAAGCTCAGCAGTTAGTCAGAGTTAAAGTCTCAGCATAACTACACCTCCAGCTGCTACTTGCATTAATATAATGGGTACATGCCCACTTCTCCAATGGCCTACGGAAAGCACAGCGGAAGGAACTGTGCCACAGTAAGAAGCTATTCCCACGCACCTCTCCATCCGAGCGATACAGGATCTGATAACGCTCACCGGATAGGGAACAAAAGTCTTTGTCTTTAGCAGGAATTAGATTTTCGTGAACCCTTGGATCTTTGTGATTTTTAAGCTGACAGAAATTGTCAGTAATTTATTGGCTTCTGCAAAGAAGCCAAATATTAAAAAAAACACCCACAAAACAGGAAGCTTGTGATGACTAAGAATAAAATTACATTATGTATCAACTTTCAGGAAAAAAAAAAAAAATCTTTATTCTCAGACCGAATGTGATCCAGCCACAACAATTTAATGTTCTCCAGTAATCCTCTAAGTCTCAGATTTGTACATCAGGCAACCCACAGCACTTCCCAAATCGTTCTGAAAATAAATAGGTCAGGAGTCATATTTATCTGTTAATATGATATTATAAGGCTCAGATTAGGGCAGGGACCTTGGGATACTGGCCACAGAGTCACCCTCAGCCATAAGCCAATAACCCATGAGCAATGCCGAGCACAGCTGACTGAGCCGGCGTCGGAAGCCCAGGAGCCGAGCTGCGGCAGGTCTCGGAGAACCCAGGGACTATCATGGTCTGTCAGCAGAATCCCATAACAACGGGAAATGCAGGGGTGTTTCACCACACTCTCCCATGGTCCAACTATTTTTGGAAGTAACAGAGGGAAAATTAATAAAGTTTGGCGACTGAGCTCCCACTTCGGATTTCTACCTTAACTAGTTTTTGTTCCAATAAAACATGCAAATAGTTTTAAAGGGGGAGTTTTGAGCAGGAATGGGCCACAGTATGGATCCAGACTAGAAAAACCTTTACTTGCAGAAACTTTACCTATCCCCCTCGAACTAGTTAGAGTAGATATTACTCACTGGTATAAGTGGCTTTACAGCTGTTCACTTCCAGTTCTAAATGGCTTCCCATGCCAAGATAATTTCTTCCTTTTTTTTTTTTTTTTTCTTTCCCCTGTAAAATATTGATTAACCAGAGTTTTGAAACTGAAAATCATCTATCAAGGAATAGAACCTCAAAGCAGCTCTTTTTATTCATTTTTTTTTCTAGCTAAACTTTCATAATGCCTCAAGCCCTCCACAAGTCAGTATATACTCTGTTGTGTTTGCGTCAGAGGCAAGGGGCCCTAGCAGGAACGGCAAACAGTTGTGGAGCAAGAAAGGCATTAAATCACAACAAAAATCATCAGACTAGGTTAGACTGATGCTGCGGGAGTGGTCTGAAAGTCCCAGAGAAGTACATCCTATTCCCAATACCAAGCCCACACCAAAGGAGTTTTCCCCCCTCAGAATTTTAAGAGCTTTCCAGTCAGTTATAGTTAACAAATACTTTTGCCTGGATCCACTTCAGCAGAGCAGTAATTCCTCAGTCTGCATGAGGTGGGTTCCTACTCAGCTTCCCCATCGCTAGCAACAGACTTTCCTTACTGTGGCTTTTGCACAGCAGGAGCTTCCCGTCCCAGATCTTAGCAAGCGAGCTCTATTTGACAGTATTTATACCACTTTTGTAGGAGTTGACATTCAGCCGTTACAACACATCAGATACCAAACAGCGCTTGGACAAGGGACGTAAAGGCTTGAAAGTCTCTTTTGTGCAATGGAGTCAAATTCTATAGGTCTAATGCATGTTTTACCTTTCTTCTAAATCGTAGCTATCCTCTTGGCAATACTGGACACTTTATCCCCGGCCAGCTTTTCAGTGCCTCCAAATACACAGGTATATTTTATGAGCCAGTTATTTCTTGGGCATAGTACATAACTTGTTAGACTGTACCGTATCTCAGGAGATCAGTATCTACAGAAGTTTTTGATTTTCTGAAGAAGGGAGTCAAGTGACAGTTCCAAAACACAAGCAAGTAGCAGGGTGCTTCATGCCAAGCTCCTGGACTGGCTCTGAGCCAGCTTTCCCGCAGAGCCCTACCCGTGCCGCACGTCAGCCCTGACCTGCTTATCCTTCTGTTATCTCGCTCTCAGCCTCTCCAAAGCTACGGCAGCCAAGTGAGCCAAACAGCAGACAGAGCTGCGAAGTGGGGTAAGGCGCAGTCTGAAAATAACTTTCATTTCCAAACAGTAAAATTGAGCGCAAGCAGCTCCAGGGGAACGGCTGGCATGCACACTTACGTAGCTGCCAAGGGGCTAGCAACCCTGAGACCATTTTAACAAAGGCAAAAGTAGATTTTCTGGAACTTTTAAGAATAAGAACAGCATTTTATCTTACAATAGCTGCTTACTTCAAGAGGATACAAACTGAGGCTGGGTGAAGTCTCTCAGTCCAGGTTTTTCTCTCAAGTCAGAAAACCAAAAGAACATAAGAGTTACACCAGGATTTGGTAATATGGTCATGTGAGAAGTTTTAACAGATTTGTCTTCATAAAATAAAATTGTCTGTACATTTTTAAAGACAAAGTTTTGGTGATATTTTCTGACAAAGCATTTCATTTTTTTCATTGATTTTTAGCCCTTTACATTGATTTTTTTTTTCAGTCATTTCATTGATTTTAAGCCATACATCATACTGATGTTGAAGCAATAAAAGCTCCACTTACAACGCATCACATCTGTTGACATATATTTAATACATCAATATAATGAAACTATCATTTAGGCAAAACAAAATGTTTCATTCAACCCTAAATACCTTTTCCACTATTTCAGATCACTAAATATTTTCATGTTTTGTCAACCCAAAGTGATTTCTTCTCCCATTTTCAGAATTGCTAAAAATAGCTAATAATAATTAAAAAACCCCCACACCCAAACAGTGCAACAATCATATGTTCTTTATACCGCTACATTTTAGTAAAGGAGAGACTTCTACTTAGAATTTTCAACTTTCTAAATGCCCAGTGTAGATCTAAAACACTGTTTGTTTTGTTAGCTGGGTTTTTTTTGTTTTCACATGTAAAAACCTTCCATAGTCTTTAATTGTGCTTGATACAACTAAGAATCCCGCATCACAGAACCAGCCAGTTGGCAAATGGATTCACTTAATGTACCGTGGTATTCCTATAAGGCTATGGGCACCACATCCTCCTCTTTATCATCAATGATGTCAAGAAGTTAAAACTGTAGTTTTAAAACAAAGTATTTTGAGCTTATACAACAAGTGCTATAAAATTATATAAAACTTAAAATTATACATATTATGCATAACTTATATAGTTTAATGTATATATTTAAATATATTTAAATGTATTTTATTGTTTGTACAATTACATTACATAAAACTATAATATATAGTGCTCAAAACCCATTACCTAGAAATTACAGGGAAACCTAACGCAACATTTCTTGCTTAAAATAGCAGAAGACTACTTAGTTACTACTTAGAACTATTGTCTTCCAGTTATGGCTATGAGTCAAGAACCCAGGGAGTTTCTCCACGTGCTGACTTATCTTGTGTCACTGAATGTCCTTTGAAAAAAAAATAACGCGTAATTGATTCCTAGCTATTGAACAATATTCACTTATAAACACACCGCATGGCTTAATTAATGGTTATAAACTACCCACTGTTATTCGCTTTGCGACAGAATTGCACACACCTCCACAAACACCCCTACAATAAAAAGTGAGTTACACAGCACAGGTTGCCGAACCCGAATTGGCTCAGCCTTGTTTGCACTGTCACACAACCGTTAATGATATGACCCTACTTCTGCCCCCACAAGCCTCCCTCCCATGCCGCCCAATGCACTGAAAAAGGCGGCACTCAAGCAGCAGACTGAATAACAAAGAAAAATACTGTCTATGCCTACTTCTTATTTTTCACAGTTTTACCTTTGAACACAAATGCTCACTCCCTACAAGGATTTTTCTATGATGTTAATCTCATTAAGCATCTAAATGCTAGAAGAACATTTCACTCATTGCACCCATTGTACACGTGGGATGGTATACATACAAACGTACAAAATGTTGATTACCCAGTTCAAAACCAGTAAAATCAGCCCAGACACGGGTCCTCGGTATTATCTATTGCACAGTCTGGCTCAGCTCCCAGCCGTATTTCTGAGACCTGCTAATGATCAGGAGTTTTGCAAATCAAGCTGAGACATCATGACAACCCTAGTAGAATTAGCAACCTATAGAAAGTTTGGTTTAGGCAATTTTCTTAGCATTACGCTGGAGTTTTGTAACAAATGCGCTAAAAAAGGCTTTACTCACACTTCTGTCTTTTTGAAGCTTCAATACAAAAAGATTCTAACTTCAAGTAACTGCACTAACACTCCCACATCCAAACTCAAAGGGTCTTAAGAGATATTTGTGGTTCTTTTTTTGGTTGAGGGGGTGGGGGTGTCTTCTATTCTGAAGCAGCAAAGAGCTGTTTTAAGTTTTCAAAGAGCAACAAAATTGAGACCTCTTATCTCAGATCTAAGTCAAGAAGCTTGCAGATACCAGGAGCGGGACAGCGTCCGAGGTTATCGGCCAGAGCAGCCATGCCTTGGCAGTCAATACGTAGCTCGCAGTGAATCCACTGAATCCAGCCACTACCTGGTTATTACATATTTGAACAACTCATTTTGGTTGCTGGCATAGTAAGGTCAGCAGAAGGTGAATCCTGCTCTCATCCTCTCCCACTCTGCAGGTCTGCAATCCACATTCAGCATGCTGTCACATTCAACTAACTGCCAGCACACAGACGATGCTCTTTTTGATGAACAGTCCGAATCTCCCTACAACACATTCCTCCTCACACATGCCTCACAGAGGGAGATAAAGATACACAGGCAGAAGCCAATTACTTCGGATCAAAAAGAGAGATTAACAAAAGAACAAGCGGCAGTTAGATGCTGAAAGTCGGTGAGAACTGTGCACCTAATTCCCATTTGGCATTTGAAAAATCTTCCTGTCACAGCTCAATCATTTGCCAAAGGTTCTTTTTGAGAAAAAGCAGGAATGCTAGCATTGGAATACAGATAACAGACCTCATGGTTTCAGCTAGAATGAAAAAAAAGGGCATTAGACCAAATGTTCTTACAAAAGAATTTTTCACTAAAAGGAAATTAAATATTAAAAAAAAATTAGAAATATCATTGGTATTCACTAAATACGCTGCTTATGGTACAAGATTTCCTTCAAAAGAGGAAATTACTTTCCATCTGAGAGGAGAAAAGACTAACCGTATAAATCCATTTTCATTAGTTTTTATTTGATGTTTGTTTCTGTAATTTAAAACAAACACTGTTTAGATATGCCCCAAGACTTTCATAATTGGTTACATTTTATAAGTAATTCGTTTGCATTCATTCACATGTGCGCAATACTATAGACAGACATTGTTAAGTGATTACACTTCATGGTGCTTCAGTCTTTGAGGATTGCTAATGGGATACAAGCTTTTCCCCTCCATTTGAGTAATTAAAACACAGTTGTCCCTATGTCCAGGTTGATCCAATGTTTGGACCCTATCTGCTTCCTGGCCAATGTCAAGTGAGCAGCACAGGATGAAGAACCATGCAGAATAAAAGGGATATTTTTTTCCTCCCCTTTTAAGAGCAGAAAGCATGCAGCAAGGTCATTTCCCACGGATAAATTGGAAATCACCACCCTTTCAGTCGATGCTATTTTTCCTTGACATGTGAATAAGTCTTAAATCTTTTCAACTCGGCACTGTAGGTTTTTAACAAAGCTAGCACCAGACTACAGTTCCACATTACATTTTCTTAGTCCATTGAACATCAGTTTTATTCTTGCTTCAGAAAAATCCTATTACAACATCTTCATCTCATTAAGAGTCATACATAATTACTCAGTCCCCATGGATTATTCAACACACTCACATGAGCTTTCATCCTGCTTACTCTGCTGCTTCCTGCCCCTGTACTCACATCTCTGGCCAACAAGATACTTGGCTATAAGCAAAGGGGCACTTCTCATCTGTAACAGAAATGGGCCAGATTCACGAAGCCTTGCCAAAGTTCACTTTCTCAGAAACTGCCATAAGAGCAAGATCTTACCTTCCTAAATCACTGCAAGACCTGACTGAGAAAAAACATGTTTTGCTATTCTAAGAAAAAAGTCTCCTAGCAAGACATTTCTGTTCATTTACACCAACTCATTAGCTGCTAAAATTGACCTCTGCTTTTAAACCACATTTCTCCCTTCCAAATGGCATTTTCATTAAGATGAAACGCTGCTTGAAGACTTTGGAGAATTTGCATGTGGTAGACACAGTATATTGTCATCAAATTGTATACAATTAACCTGAAATTAGACTGAACTACAGAAAGGCAATCAAAGCAAACTATCAAAGAAATAAAAAGTTTTTGGTATCTCTTCAGTGAATATTTTTTGGAACACTGATGGGTTTGCAACAGGTCTACTCAAGGGAGGTCCAAGACACACCACACAACATGGTGTGAAACTCCTGTATCTGTCTTACTGTACCAAATTTGCTCAAGTTCTTCTCTGATGTACTCTTTGGTATTCATCATTGACACTAGAACTGGATGAAACTGAGTTGTTCTTGCCATATTAAACCTCACTGGTCAGTGTAAAAATGGACATAATCAGAGAACACATTCTCTGGGGTTTGCTTACTGAGGTGTGTCTTATTGTTGTTTTGTTTTTTAAATAATGCAGAGTGATTGTGGAACCAAGACAGGAAACAAGCTCTCATGCACTGTCTCATGGAGGACTGTCGGTAGAAAAGCACATAGGCTCCTCAGCTCAACAGCTTCATACAAAGTCCTGAGAAGTCACTAGGGTCTTTCCATTTACTTCACAGGATTTTCACAAAATCACAGAATGGTAGGGGTTGAAAGGAACCTCTGGAGATCATCTAGTCCAACCCCCCTGCCAGAGCAGGCTGCACAGGACTGCATCCAGGCAGGGTTTGAGTATCTCCAGAGAAGGAGACTCCACAACCTCCCTGGGCAGCCTGTGCCAGGGCTCTGTCACCCTCACAGTACAGAAGTTTTTCCTCATATTTAGATGGAACTTCCCGTGTTCCAGTTTGTGCCTGTTGCCCCTTGTCCTGTCGCTGGGCACCACTGAAAAGAGTCTGGCCCCATCCTCTTGACACCCACCCTTGAGATATTGATAAGCGTTGATGAGATCCCCTCGCAGTCGCCTCTTCCTCAGGCTGAACAGCCCCAGCTCCCTCAGCCTTTCCCCATAGGAGAGATGCTCCAGTCCCTCAATCATCTTTGTAGCCCTCCGCTGGACTCTGTCCGGTAGTTCCTTGTCTTTCTTGAACTGGGGAGCCCAGAACTGGACACAGGACACCAGATGGGGCCTCACTAGGGCAGAGTAGAGGGGGAGGAGAACCTCCCTCGACCTGCTGGCCACACTCTTCTCAATGCACCCCAGGATGCTGTTGGCCTTCCTGGCCGCAAGGGCACACTGCTGGCTCATGGTGAATGTTGTCGTCTACCAGGACTCCCAGGTCCTTTTCCTCAGAGCTGCTTTCCAGGAGGTCAACCCCCAACCTGTACCAGTGCATGGGGTTGTTCCTCCCCAGATGCAGGACCCTGCACTTGCCCTTGTTGAACCTCATGAGGTTCCTCTCTGCCCAACGCTCCAGCCTGTCCAGGTCTTGCTGAATGGCAGCACAGCCTTCTGGTGTATCAGCCAGTCCTCCCAGTTCTGTGTCATCAGCAAACTTGCTGAGGGTGCACTCTGTCCCTTCATCCAGGAGGGAACACCACTAGCCACAGGCCTCCAACTAGACTCTGCCCCACTGATCACAACCCTCTGAGCTCTGCCATTCATCCAGTTCTCAATCCATCTCACCGTCCACTTGTCTAACCCACACTGCCTGAGCCTACTTAGGAGGATGTTGTGGGAGACAGTGTCAAACACCTTGCTGAAGTCACTGCTCTCCCCTCATCCACCCAGCCAGTCATGCCATCACAGAAGGCTGTTTTGGATTAGCTCTTCCAGAGCATGAGAATTCAAAGACTAGACTCATGTCATTACAGATTTCATGGAAACCAGCTTCCCATTCCGTACCTACAAAGCACCCATAATGTTCTCAGTGAGTCACAGCCCTAAAGCAACAAATGGTTGTTCTCTATACCAAACAAGAAATGCACATGGTCCCCTTCAGACAAACGAACGTATTTCCCAGAGCCGATTTTAAAATCGCCATTAGTTAAGGCACTGACATGATACTCGTTAAACAGCATGACAAAGGAAGAAAACACAAGATGATACCGTGACTTTTGCTTGTATTTGATCACTCTCCCCTTTCTGTGTCTTGTTTGCAAGAGCCAAACAAGCCTCCATACTGCACCCACTCACATTTCAACGCTAGGTCCCTTTCGTGCATTCTAATGTCTTTGCATATTGCCATAGTAGCAGTTCACCTTATTTCTTTAACCTGAGCTGGGAATTTTCTCCATCCCTGGACATAATGGAGAAGCACTGGGGACTGAGGGGAGAAAGGGAAAAAGGAAAGCTCCATCTCAAAACAATTCGATTGCTGCTGCGTTCTGAGGACAACAAGCAGGAAGGGAACCAAAACCTGTTGCTTTGCAAGAGTAGTCTGGTCAGTCATAAGCTCCACACACCTCAGGGTATGGAACAAACTGAGCACACTGGACTGGATCTCTATGGTAACCAAACTGCCTTTTTTTTTTTTTTTAAATCAAAAAGACAGACTATTTTTAAAATATAGATGCTGAAAATGCAGTTCTGCACTCTTGTTTTGGAAATGTGGATGGAAATAAAAGACCTTTACTTTGCATTATTTAAACAAAAAATGTTACAGTATAAGCATCACTATCTCCCTACCGACCCTCCAGAAACAGCCCCACAATCAAATGTCAACAAGTCATGACAATCTGAGCACCTAACCCTAAGCCATATATTTTAAGGCAATCCTAGGGGAATATTATGCCTAGCAGGATATCCTCCTGAGTTTTGACTAATTCTGCAGCTTTTATAAATAATCCTAAAGTTCAAACCTCAAACAAATGTTGGCTATTATTCTCGTGCTGTTAATTAATGGGACATAAATTAGTTTCTTCTCTCTAACCTTTAGCTAGCTTCAGAGATTGCAACTAAAATGCTAACAGAAATTTTAACAGTGGCAGGTAGCATTTTCAAGCTGCCATTATCATAAACAAATGCAAATACATGCACAAGTTTCACAGTTTGAGGAAACATCTAGTACATGGAACTTTGTCACCACGTTGCCTTCCTGCAGATCATTTCTACACAGCAGCTGTACCCCTTTGGAAATGACATGACCTTACGGAAGCTGGACATTAGACGGCCATGCTTAGCAAAATGACTCACTGTTCCATAGCCTCCTTTTTTTAACTATTTCTACAGTCTTACCACCGATTTTGTACTCTTCCCCCCGCCCACCCCCGAGTTCATTACTAGTTTCCTGAATAGCTCCTTTCATTATTTTAAATTGTGGTTTTCGTTTATCTTACATATTCTTTCAGATTTAAAACTGCAAGTGTCAGAACATGGCCTTTGCTGTGTGACGGTTGCTAAAACAGAGATGAGCATTCTTCCCTTTACTGTTTGGAAAACAGTATTTTTCATGATGGAAATTAAGCAAGCTTTGCAGCCCTTGGCCAGCCCAGCACCTAACGGCATACTCCAGAAGCCCAAGGGTCTTTCTAAGCAAGCATAGGAAAACTGTTCAAATCTTTTTAAGTGAACATCATTCCATGTTCTACCCTACGATAATCTCATCAACCCATCAACTCTTCTTAAGAGAGAAGATTTGGAAAGCACAGACCATAATAGTCAGTTCTACTCCTTCCTCGCTTGGTTTCATCTGGATCCAAAGGTTTTGAAATATTTTGGGTTTTTGCAGATTTTCTCCACTCCAGTTATAACTGGGTCCACCACCTTGCTGTGCTAGGAGTAACACCATGGCAGTCCTCAAATTCTTTAATGCAGCACCTGATCACATATATGCATCAGCAATACTGTCCCCTGTACTGCTTTATACTATGGGAAAATAGACAGAAGTTTAGTTAGGGTAAGCTACAGATATCCCCTTTTTATCTTTGCAAAAATTTCTAATTAAACCTGTGTATTTTTAAATGGTTTGGATGGTCTCATTTCTGCTATATACGTTAGAAACTCTTGAGCAAGACCCAATACTGGAAAAAAGTTTTGTTTGGTTCCCCCACCTCCCCAGGAAACTGTTTAAATTGTTTGCACCTCACAATCAGAAGGACTGGGGAACTTGTGTACACCTACAACATCTGGATTTTAATTTCAAATTAATCTAATCTAAACAGTTTGAAGTATTCACCTCCCCACATTGCCTGGTTAACACAACTCTCCTTTCTATCCCAGAGTTGCAGCCTGCTTTAGGGCCACACGACTACTGGAAGTGTTACAGTTCTGGACTCACAAGAACGACCGTAGGATTTCTAACACCACCTCAGTGTTTAAAAAAAGCCTCCAAAATAATTATCGCGGTAACAGACATTGGGTGGAATATGCAATTTTCAAAAGGTTTGTCACACCAGGTACAACACAGGATGACAACTACAGTGCAGCATTTGTATTTGATCTTCTTTTTAAATACTTTTAAATAGCAGTTTCCAAATTCAAAGATTCAACCTGTTCCAACACTGAGACTCTGTAGCCAGATGGAGCTAAATTACTTCCAAGTCAAACCTGAGGGGGGTTGGCTTGCAGCTTAGGGTACAAGGGGAGGACAGGAGATGTCAAGGGGTTGGTTGGGGGTTTTTATTTTACACAGGACAATTTTTTCTATTCACACAGGCAAGGCATTCATGCTAGTCTCAATTCTGCTATTTGTTGCAGGTATAGCTGAGCAACAGTAACAGAAAAACACCATGCGAGCTACACAGTTCACAGAAGGCTACTCTAAGTTTTAAAAGGGACGCAGTCTGTGCATACTTCATGATCCATGCATTCAGCACCCAGTTATTCCAGCAACGCCTTGCCTCTAAGAGCAGAAGAAAACCTCATGCACACTAAGCTCCATGAGGATGCTTCAATTTGAAATTGAAAGGAGGGGGAAGAATTGTACAGCGTTCAAGAGGTTTGAGCTAATACATTCTCCCCTCTCCCATGGCCAATGAAACCAGAAGCTGGAGGTTCAAACAATAAAGGAGGCTTTAAAAATATCCACCTCTTTTTATGCAAAATAATATGACTTGTAGGGACTTGGCTTACTACCACCAATAGCCTCTCCCACGATACTTTAATTCTGGTTGGCTTATCCAGTCAGATGGTTGGTATCCTAATACTACTGTTTATGCTGTATCATCTCATTGATTTCTTGAATATCTGTGTCCGTAAGTAGGTATTCATTGTTATATTGTGATTATAAATCCACAATAGAAGGGGCAGAACCAACTACTGCTATCCACAGAACACCAATAATAAACCAGTACATTAACACATGTAAACACTGACTTTCTGCCAGCAGCTCTCAACCTCTCAAATTATTAAGTGTGAATTACAGTAACAAATAGATGAGGCAGGAAGGAAATCATTTTAATAATTACCGAATTATGTATATTGAGATAAGACTTAGAATCTTGATTAAGAACTGTGGCCTTTCCTTAAGCGCTGTATAGACAAGTAAGCAAAAGCATTAGTCACCACAGCCAAAATAAAATGGATGAGTATTGATAACTGCAGGCAGTTTTTAAGCAGATTTCTTCCACGGACTATGAGCAAAACTTAATAAAAATTAATTGAAGCGTTCTGTATGAATGATAGCAAAAGTAACATGCCTATTTAAAAAAATTGCTAGTACTTTGATCCAAGAAAGAACAGCATTATATATTTTCAAAGTTTTCATGCATTTTATCTTGTAATTATGCAGTAATGCTTGTTTATATGCAGAACTCTGCTTGGGATGGCATACAAATCAAATGAGGAACAATTTTTCTTTCCTAGTTAGCTATCCCAAATTCTTCCTCAGTACAAGCAACTGGAAGAGGCCTGTAATCTCATTTACAAAGTGCTTTCTATGCCACATTTGTTCTGCACGCAATGCCACAGGTGCCCTTGGTGCTTCACAGACAGAGCAGAAAGCCTATAGAATGCAGACACTGTAGCGTACCTGCTGCCTTGTTGCTGAAGTCTGGAAACGCACCTGCAAGTCTGGTTTCTATGATCTGTATAAAATGAAAACTGCAAGATTTGCTCATTCACACAAAGTGTCTCAAAACCAGAAGTGTTTATCCCCAACAGAGTGACACATGATTTTGTGTGAAAGTTACACATGGAAAAAACCATAGTTACCAGATATTAGCAGGTTAAAAAAAAGGTCATTTTTTCATATATGACATATAAATCACACAGTGAGCAAAGCATCAGCCAATCTCCACCAACATATTTGGAAACGCATTTGAGGGTTTTCCTTTTATTCAGTAGCTGCTGGCATGAGGCCAGAGTTCAACTGCTTCTGTAAAAAAAAAATAAAAGGCGGGGGGGGGAGAAGCAGGAGGTGGGAAATAGGTACAGAGAAGATACTTGTCCCTTCCTTTCTAGTCTACTTCTACGCATGAAGCAACAGCTACAACACCATTTCAGCTTCCTGAGCGAGGAGGACTTGGCTAGCCCTTCCCTAAGGGAGACCAGAACCACGGGACAAGCATGGGTGCGACAAATGCGTAAAGCCACAGTCCCGAACGGGCCGCAGGCTGACCCAGTCACTGAAAGGCCGAGCCGTGGAAGCATTACCCCTTTCCCAAAGGCACGGTTGTTCAGCCTTCCTGCACAGAACAGAGGAAGATGAGACAGAACAGCGTTTGGTCTTTTTTCCTACTTCCACATCTATTTCTCAGAAGACACTTTCAGAAAAGACGAATCTTTGTGTACCTACTGCGTCCTACATACAAGAATTTTATTATACATCCCCACTGGGAGACCACGTCCATCTCAACAGTAATGAGGATGTTTCACGCTCTCACCTGCTGCTCATACAGTACACTTTTTCAGCTCCTTCCCGGCACAGGAAAGAAAGCAGCTCTCTGGAATTTTTATTTGGTCCCAAGTGAAAACAGAACTGAACTTCAACCTCTCACCTATAGTTTCCGCATTATAGCGCGCGATTCAAGCAACATATGAGCATTAGGTTTTGCTCTAATAAAGTTAGATCACCCAGAGGTGGTCCTAAATTACTGGGGCTGAGCTGATTTTCGAGGGCATTGTATGTCTGTTAAAACTTAAGGGGACTGGGAGTGAAAGTAAGAAGTCTTACATTCTCACAATTCCGTTCCAGCATCATTCAAAGTAACTTCACACCAACAGAGGGTTTTTCGCCTTTGTGACAAGACCTTAACTTGAAAAGTGATGGGGGTTTTGTTTGTTTTAAATGGAAATTATCTGCATTGTGGAAATAAAGATATAAATGGCAAACTGTTTGTACGTGTTGAAAAGCAGGACGGTTAGAGTGCAATTCCTACCATGAAAACATCTTTCTCAAATCATTAAGAAGCCTGATATTTGACAGAGTAACTGGTAGTCCTAAAGTAGATGCACAGCTGGACAAGCACAAATCCCCTATTTTAAATTGGACTTATCCCTTTACTAGTCAGACAGTAATTCCAATTTTGTAATTCCATTGCCCGGGCACTACATGGGTTGGAAATCCTCCCTCACAAAAAGGTGAATTTTCTTCCTCAAGGATTGTTATGAAACAAACACATTGGTCTCTGAACCCTTTTAAAGCAGGGAACCAACTCCAGTAAAGGAAACTAAAAGCTACGTTGACATGAAATAAATTATTCTCTCAAATTTTCAATCAAGTATCGCTGCAGCTACTGTAAGCAGACAGGAAAGCACATCAGAGAAAGTCAGAGACAGCACGACTATGCCAATCTTAACTGCCTCTGTTCCAAGGAGAGGGCTTTATGAAGGGGGAACCAGCTCTACTACAGTGTGACAGCAACCACTCATACCTGGAGATTAAGGGTTTCGCCTACAGAGTGCACGTGTTGTACATGTATTTTTTTCTCAGAACGAAAATTCTTATAGAGTCTGATAGACCCTGCTGGTTTCAAATCATAAACCAAAAAAGCAATCGATGGAGATACACCTGCAGATAGGAGCTGCCACTATTTCCCATACTTTTCCATTTTCTTTTAATATATGACAGATGAAAACAGCTTATTCGCTACTAAAGAATTTATGTTCTAGTCACCTCTTTTCCATAAAAAAAACCCAACCAAACAAACAAACTATAAATAGGAAATACAGATTTTAAGATCACATTAGCTACAGCTTCATCACCAGTTGTGATACCATGCAGGACAGATTGTGTCTTTACATGGGGAAATAAGCACAAAAAGTATCTGAAAAGCTTAAAAGAAGAATAACTAAATCAAGTAGAAAGGTGAAGGGAATGGAAGCTTAAACAAGGAAATCACAATTGAAAATATTTGAAATAGCAAGAGACATGTTCCATAATATATAACATTTTGCAATAAGAGCCTGAAGGTTTGTAAATATGAATGCTGGTATATGTTCTGTGTCTTGGACTCTTCAAAGAAAGTATTTATGATGAGCACTTGTGTGTATGCATGTCAAGAGCTTAGCTAAAATAGACGAGTTCCATCTTGCATTAGTAGGTTAGAAAGAGTAAATGTATGTATGTGTTCAATGCATGATAAAATCCTAGTTTTCATCCTGGATGATTTAGGGGAAGGAAACACAAGATGTCAGCAGATCATCCAAACGTGGAACAGACTGCCTGCTAAATAAAATCTGTTGGGGCTGCTGAACAAAACTAAGTTAATTTGGCATGTGGACTACTAACCCAAGTTGCTCTTAATTCACAGATGCTTTTTGCCAGACAAAGGAGTCTTGCTTACAAGGCATTCGCTGGGTACTAGGATGGAATGCATATTCAAATATGTTTCACTCTTCCTCAGGAAAATTCCCCAAAGGGTGCATTGCACTGGAAAAAAACCAGAGCAACATGCCATCTGGAAGTTCACAGCAGCATAGATGCAAATAATTAGAGTTCAGAGTTGCAATGAGAATCCCTTCCCTTTCTCCCAGGGGGTCTCCACAGTTTTGTGTCCTCTAACTAATTCAGTCAGACACCTGAAAGCTTGCGAATGAACGCAACAAGCAAGGCCAACTCTGACAACAAGCAGTCTGAGGCTTGTGGGGCACCTTTGCCCCTAGAGCTCCCAGCCCAGCCCTCCTGCTGTCCCGTTACGAGGCCGCAGCCGATCCACCTTGAACACAGAGCTTGCACAATTGCATCGAGTGGTTTCTTGTCTGCACATCAGCATAGCCAGAAGGTACCTGAAACCTCATAATGCACAAGGCCAAAGTCTCCTTCCACCTTCCCCCCCTTCAACAGCATCCAGGTACCAAGCTGAGCTCTTCCAGGCGGGCATGCAGGCCCAGGTCTTGGGAAGTGAAGCGTACAGTAGGTAAGCAGGTAAGAGCGCACAGGATTGGGGTCATGCTTCATAGAGTAAAGGAGACATGATAAAAAGGTCTCCACCAGGAGTGGCATTGCTTCCTCACTGCAGAGCATGTTTTCAACCTATACAGTGCTGCTGAAGAGTTTCACATCAATGTCTACATTTAAGAATTTCTCTTCTGACTCCATTAAAGTAGAATTTGGAAAAAAAAAGAATTAACGTGGCATCATGGCAACTTCAGTGTGCACAGATTCCACAATTTAAAACCTTCAGCTACAGAGATCTTGGTGATTAGCATTGTCCCAAGAGCTGCACACATCCATACTTGAGCAGCCTGTTTGATTCACAGTTCCTTAATGACAGCACCCGTATCTCTGCCTTAGCAGTTATGCAATTGTTCCCTTTAGCCTGTGACCCGATGACAAGCTAAGATGATGTGAATGAATGTGACACAGTCCATCCCCTTTCTTCTTAATTCTTCTGGGATTACCGAGTACAGGCTGGCAGGGTTTCAGAGTAGCGGAATTTAACAATTCAATCTTGGTTTTTTAGACTTACAAATCCTACCGTATGGTAGGGAAGACAGAGAGGACTGACGGGTCAAGAGAGCTAGACTAGAACCAGTTCTTATAAAAAGCAAAACAATTATACCTAAACTTACTTTCATAGCTAACATTTGAAATGCCCAGAAAAAAACTTCGTAATCATTACAAAATGTGTAAATCTTGTTTCCAATATGCATGCCTTTACATTTAATTAAAGCTGAATACTATAATTATTGTATGTTAAACAGCAATTTAAAAAGTACTGGAGTTGAAGAGCTATACAATAAATATGTACCGACTTCTGCATGCTAACTTACGCACAATTGTAACAGGCTTAAAATGGAAATGTGTACATTTTCAACTTTAGGAGGCTTTAATAAACTATCATTTCTCTTTTTCATAAACTTCATTTGCAAGATTTGATGCAGTTCCCATTCTTCATTCAGCTGGCTAGAGATCTCCGTTACCAGTGAGGCTGATGATACTCTGTATCACCTGAATGTTGTTGCCATTCCTTTGCTATTTTATACAGAAATCTTTCACCACTCACTATCAGCTTCACTATATCCAATCTAAATCCTGTCCAGTAAAGACCAGCTCTGTACTTCAAGAACCAGAGGTCTCCAGGAAGAAAGGATGTGAGAAGTCTTGCTTTTCAAATCTTAACCTCTACTGTAGAATGAGCACAAAAAAATCCAAGGAGAATTACTTTAAAAATTAGGTATTTTTCAAGCCTTGTAAGGAAGGGTATTCATCACAACTTGATAAGTAGAGAAATCATTAATTCTTAGCATTGCTTATTCAAGTTTCTTGTAGGCCACCAATCAAATTCAGGTCCAGGGAAATGACCTGGCTGGAAAGGGAAAGCAGTCAAAAAAGCTGTAACAACTCCAGTCTTTTTTTAATAAAATAACAATAAAAAGAGCCATTGAACTGCAGCTTGGGGGGAGGGGGGCGGGATCTCATTGTATGAGATTATACAAACAGATCTTGAAGCAGTTTAAAACAATATTAACAACCCTGCTCTGAAGAGGAAGAAACTGAGTGACGGTGAAGCAAACTGGAGATGCCCTGGAGAGCGAAAGCAGCAGGGACAAAGCTGAAGAGATCTCCTGAGTCCATGTCTGATACTCTACTTGCTAAACGACCCCAACCATTTCTCACTACCATAATATTGTAACTCCGATAAATGGTATTTATTAATGGAAGGCTTTAACAGATTAAACTGTCAGAGTGCAATAACAAAGGAGAAACATACATCAAACCAAATATTGTAAAAGAATGGAGGAAACAGCCTCTTTTCCAACTCTCCTGTTACACGGCGTACTGCATCACAGCACAAGAGGAACAAATGCTTTCCAAAAGTGAGGCAAGAAGCAAAGCCTAGTAAAATTGTATTTGGAAATATTCCGCTTTTTTTCCCAGGTCATATTATGCTTGAAAATAAATGGCTTTTTACACCATACATATTTCACAGAAACCTTTCCAGAGCCTCTCACCCACCAGCACACTGCTTATTTGAGAACTACTGAGAACCACCGGTGCCCAATACAGTCACACTGTCACCACATCCTTCCTCCAGCATAAACATGAAAAAAAACTACAGAGCATATCCCCCACCTCGTGAGGCAAGTCACCATACAGCATGTGTCTCAATTCTGAAGATATAGCCTTCCATCTTACTCAAAGCATAAGCCACGTTTCCCAGATACTTGCATATTAGCAATTCAGCATTCCCTCACCTGGAATCACTCCTTCCCAGTAAGAAAGTAACCACCACAATGGCAATTGACAGGTTTAGGAATAGGTCTATGAATCCAGGGAGGCTTCGCTAGAATCACTCAGAGAGTCACAAAGCTTCTCTTTTCCCAAAATTTCTTTGTAGTAGTTGACCAAAAACGCTTCCTACGAGCAACCAGCTAGTTGGGGAGTTCCCTCTAATGAATTCAAGGTAAACCGTAAGCTACATTGAGAGGACTGCTTAGATTACCTGTTAAAGGCAACGCAGCTGCATCAAAACCTCATTTTATTATTTTGCTTCTCTTGCATTTTTCTTTTCAACACCACATCACTGGCATCGTTTACACAGCACTGTGAAGTATTGTTGCAGCTATGCCTTTTAGCATTTTTAGGACATGGAGATGTCCTAAATGAGGCATCATCGGTGGCTCTGAATAATAATAATACTTAACTGTAAAGGAAAAGATAGAACAGGAATAAAGAGGTCTCCTATAAAAAAAAGGAAAAATTCTTAAAATATTTTAAAATCTGATTATTTTACAATGAAGATCACAAAGAGATCCCTTTGCACGAGTCTTTAGGTCCATCTCTGAAGTACTTTGCCTTTATCTGCCAGATGCCATTTCTAATAATTACACTTCCTGGGCTTCTGATTCTACTTTCTGCATGGTGACTTCATGCTGACATCCTTTCAACATAAATTTCCTGATATATTACCAATTCTTTGCCAGCCAAGAGGCAACTTTCAGACAGTGAAACTGAATATTGAGCAACTCTAACACTACTCTGTGGCAGGGAATTTGTAAAAAAAAAAAAAGTTTAGAGGATGAGGAATTTAAAAAAAAAGAGAAAATATTTTCTTACACTTGTTTTAATAAGTTATTTTTGTTACTGATGTAGTAGACAAAATAATAGTTAAGAGTGACTGCAGAAGTCAGGACAAATTGCTGTTAGACAATTTTTTGTATCCACATAGCTTCTCAAATATTTTGAGATGACAGAAAATACAAGAGAGGGCAATAAGCATAAAAACCAAACACGTGGCTTGCTTTAGATTTAAGGGCACCACAGGATAAACTCGCACTAATTTATCCTATTTTTATGGAGCTATGAAAATAAATAGTGCAATAGCAGGCAGAGCTCCATCGCCTGTTCCATACAGCCAGGGAAGAGTCAGGGCATGTGGTGACAAATCCACCGCGATGCAAATCATTTAACAACAGAGAAGCTGGGAAGTACAGAGACTGTGCTAAGGGAGGTGGCTTGGCTCCCTGGCGTGGGGTTTCTGTTTGAAAGCCTTACCTCTGAATACAACTTGCAGGGAAGGAAATTACTCTACTTTGAAGAAAGGTAGAGACCATGGTACTCTCCAAGCATAACCCCCAATCTTCCTGATGGAAGAACTTTCATGCCAAGTTCACTACAAGTTTTAGCTTTAAACAGCCCCTCAAAAAGGCTTCTGAAAGCAAAATGGTTTTCTATTCTTTTTGGTATTCTTCCTCAGTACAGAACTTTTCATGCCTTTATAAAAACAGCGAGACGCACCACAACCATTCTTTTGGTAGAAACAAAAGTACATAAGATTAATTGGCCACCTTCAGGCACTGAAAGAGATGAGCATTTGAAATAAACATAAGGGTAAGAAAATGAGAAGTGATTAACCTTTTTGGCTCGTCTGTCTCCCTGTACTTGCAACTGGGCATGCAGCTTTGTCACATCAATGAAAAAAATAACTGATACAGGTACTGGTACTTTCATCAGCTCAGTATTCTCCAGCGTTCTCTAGGAGATGAAAATAAAGCATATTCTTGTTCTGAACCATCACCAGCATGGATGTGAGAATAGAGAGTCTATTTCCAAAAGGCAAAATCCATCAGAAAAATGAATACTTTATTACAGGAAGAGCTTTTGTGTCACATTTCAGCAACTGGTACAGGTGCGTATCAATGAAAAGTGTGCTGCAATAGCCATTTTTGAACCAATGTTCTCTATACGAGGTAACAATACATTTGGAAATGGAGAGCTCAGCTTTTTATCCAACCAATCCCCTGAATTTTTTAAATCTAAATCAGTCGTAACTGGGTGATTCACTGCAGGAATAGATTAGATCACCAAAAGCCAAAGGGAGTTTTGGGTGGAAATCCGATGAAGACTATCACTCAGGAACAGGCTTCCAATGAAAACCAAGTGAGACTACTATTGTTTAAATCATAGCAGAAGGAGGAAAGAACCCAAAATTCTGCGTTGTATAGTCCTTTAGATTACTACCTTTGCACTTTATTTTCCCATGATGTCAACAGAAGACTCCTTTCAATAGAAACTACTTTACTTATACATGGTCAAGTCTCATTCTAACCAAAAATTAAAAAAGAGAAAAAAGAAAAGCAGCAAACTTGTGTCACAGTGATATGCTGAGAGTATAATCCATCACGCAACCCCAGTTGTAGGTGGAAAGACCAACACCACAAACAGCCAAAGAATTTCTGAGTTAGTTACTTGGGGCCAGTGTCACCTTCAGTACATGGGCTGGGGAGGCCCATCCACAGCCGGACGAGCGATCCCTCGGATGTTCAGCCAAAGGAGCAGGACAGCAGAGTTGACCTTAACTCACAACTACTAATTGTCCCAGCCAAGTACTTGCTAGCACAGAAACAGTTTTCTTCTTGGACAAGAAAATTGAAGAGACACCTGTGAATTCTGTGTAGCCCTCCAGTCCCCTAGCAAGCAGGCACTAAAAATCTTCCAACAGCTGAACTGAAACTCACTTGTCTAAATTATCTTAAATCCTAGTCCTATTGTACTGAGAGGAAACTAGAACCTCCTATGAGTATTTTCAGAGTGCACAACAACAGAGTTCTTTTTTCTTTAGTATCCTTTTCATATCTTAGATAACAATGACATTATAAGTGTACCCAGTGGTGAGAACCATAGGATTTCACATATATCCAGGCTCCCTCCTCTTTCACTCCCACTCATTTCCCCCCCACACACACCCCCTAGAGTGACAGTTTTTGCAATTTGTCAGATGAAAGCCTGTCAAAATGAAAATTTATTCTCCATCACCATATAATCTCCATTGATTAACGATCGGGAATCCCTACCAATTTACACAGATGAAGACTTCTGAAAAATACAAGATCTTTTCACACTAACAGAGACTTGACCGATTTGAATTGCACGCAAGCTCTAGTCATCTCAAGCTTTAGTTTTCCTGTCCAAAAAGAGACAGTGATGTTGTCCGGGAGAGCACAGCCACTAATCTTGCATGCCTTGTTCCCTTCCTGCATCACACACATGAGGGGAAGATCGATGCTGTTCCTGCAGTGCAAAAACAGATAGTGACAGCAGGATTGCCACGCTTTAAAGAGAAAACCTTGGCAGTACAAATTCAACAAAAAAAGCATTTTTTTTTTGCAATAGGTCACTAGTTTGAATTTTGTCCAAGTCAACACTGCACAAAGGTTATTATCATCTGATGCCTGATCTTGTGAGGTGCTAAATGATCCCAAGCTCTGACAGCAGAATCTCACCAACTTCGATCTCTAGAGGCTACTCTGACATATCCAGAAGGGGTGGATGATTGCATTTAACAGCTCTGAGCACACACACATAGAAAAGCACCCTCATTATATCTGTCACCTTTATATCCATCTCTCCAGAGAGAAGCTAACAACAGAGTGGCTCCAGTGAGTAAGCGACCTCATCTCTCCTGCAGCGATTCCCCAAGGACTGAGGCAGCTCATGGACAAAACTTTGAGATTACACCTCTCTCTCTTTCGCAGGTTACGGTTTTCCCATTGGTTAATCAAGACCTTTTTACAGAAGGCAAACGTTAATGCAATAAAAACTAATAAAGCAAGAAATTAACAAGTAACACCTTATAAGTAAAAGGAAATAGGACTAGCGGACCTAAAAATTGCAAAGAAAACATCAGATTCCATTGTTGCAAGTAAGAGCAGGAGTTTCTGTTAAACTAACAGAGGAAGGCAAAAGGTGAGAATCCTAACTCTGATGGAGTTGAAACATTTAAGCTTCAGTTAACATTCATAACGCTTATTTCTACATATTTCTGCCAATGGAGGCAATATTCACACTAACATCTCTAACAGGAGATTAGGAGAATCCCTGAAAACATTCACAGGTTTTTACAATATTTGTTTATCCCAGCATTTAATTCTCCATTGCTCCAGCCCTGGATTTGAAAATAAATAAATACTGTTCTCGGCTCCAAAAAGATCACATTCAGTCTTGCTCCACTTACAGGTTACAGCTTTGCATCATAAAACCCCACGCAATTAGAAATGGGAACTGCCCAATAAGCAGCAACACTCGCAGCTAGCTCTGGAAGGTCCCCAGATACATGACTTACAATCTGTAACATTTTTATAGATCATGAGGCTGGTTTGGATCGTTTTTATGAGATGTTTTAAAATTTATAAGTTTTCATTTTCCCCTCCCTTGGAGTCCAGTTATTAAGGAAGAGAGGCTTTATAGGTAGCAGGGAACAAGAAAATGACCAGATCAAAAACAAACAGAAAAAAACCCTGTAGAATATTTCAACTCCTTCATTCTATAAAAGAGGCTGCTTATAGGGAATACATTACAGCATGGTATGACACAGTCTTTAATTATTCAAGATACCTTTGAACACTTCTGAATCCATGTAAAGTCTATATTATACAGTATGACATCAACGTTAAAATTCATTCTAGGTATATAGTTCAAATTAGAAAACTTTAGAACAAACATTTTGTTTAAGAAATGGGTTTTAATTGGTAAGCAAAAATTTCTGGAAAATTAGGAATTTAACAAAAAAGAGTTGAACCCCTAACATTATAGATAAGTTTCAAGCTTTTTAATGCCATAAAGTACTGCATATTATTCCTGTCATACAGAAGAAAATTTGTACTTAGTAATAAAAAAAACCCACACACAAACCCAAAATATCTTTATTCCAATATTTAGAATAGTTTCTCTCTTATTCTCCTCCTGCTTTGGTATTTAAAATACTTGAACTAAGAGGCTAAGGTTATTTATGGGGGAGGCAGGACAAATACCAATGAAGAACTACTGTGCTCCAAATAAATATGCTTCATGAAGCTTAATAAGAATAAAGTAGCACTACTGAGATTCAAATTTGATCAAACCAGCTCTAAGCTACACTGATAGATTAGGATCTTTAACTTAATCATACATTTTCCTCAGAGGGCTTTACAATTTTTTAATAAATATTTTACTATTAATAACATGTCGTCTCCAGATCAGTTTAAGATACTTACTTTATCTTGAAGAACAAATCTTTGTAGCTGAAAGTGATGCTTTTATCCTATTAACTTCCTTGGTTTTAAAATCCTAGCTACCTTATTTTACTGAGGTAGCATTCAACTCTATCTTTTAAAAGAACAGTTCAACACGAGTAAAGATACTAAAAGTGTCTTGTTTTTTTAAATAGGAGAAATGGCACTTACTGTAATTATTACCTTAAAAAAAAAAAAAAAGCTGTAGTAACTTACCCTTATATTTACCTTTCAAACAAAGAACTTAAGAACCATTTTTCAGTAAGTTGCAGACAATTCTCAGAAGCTATATTTTCAAGTGAAACTGAATAGATTAACCCATGCCATACGTCTCTAATCAAGCACGGTAGTTTTAAAGGCTAGATTTTCCCAACAAAAGAAACTCAGCGTTTGAAAAAAAAATACTCTATATGTAAATGCAATTGCATTCTTTATACCAAAGATAGGCCAATATCATTCACACAAATGGAGTTTTGCGACAATTGCAAGAGCAGGAAGCTGGACCAACTTTCATACAAGCAAACATACTCCCAGAATAGCAGTCCCTTACCACAACACAAGCTATTGAAGAAAACATTTCCAATTTAGAGAGACATTTTTAAAAAAAAAAAGTAAAACAGAAGTCAAATCTCTAACAAAAATATGTAATATGACCACTGTTAAAAACCAAAACAAAACATACAAAGGTCCTGGCATACCCAGGTAATCAACAAATGTCTTGAAAAGAACAGTCAGCAAAGCCCAAATATTTGCAAGGTAGTCAAGCACTGCTCTCGACTCACATGGAAATTGGGTGGTAAAGAGCAGATATAGAACAGATAAGTGACAACTATATTTAGAAATTCAGGATTTTTTCCAAACAAGTCTTCTCTGTCTCAGTTTCATGAATCCATACGTGAAGCAAGGTAATGCATTAGCCTGGGAAAGCTACCTCAAGCCAATCTCTATAGCTTTTTGGCTCAAAAAAGGATGTAGCTTTTCCCTCCTCAGTTCGTATAACCAGCAGAATCAAGAGAGAAAAGGCGAGGAAGATAGGGCTAACCTTTAAGTCAAGTTTGGAGCAAAGTCCAGAATTGCATTTTTGGATGCAAATCCCCAGTAGTACTTGCTCATTTCCCCATCCTCCTTTATCATCCTTCCACTTGTGGCTCCTTTCCTTGGGAAAGCTTCAAAAAGATAGCTAGACAAACTAAGCTCAGAGATGTGAGGCTCCTGTTGACTTCACGCAAGGTCATGACTTGCGTGCCTGCTCAGTGGCTGGACAAATTCCACATGGACTATCCTGGAGGGAACTGCGTTACCAAAACATAGCTCGTTCAGTTTAAAGAGCAGAAATAAGTTTCAAGCATGTAAGCCTGTAAATTCATTACCCTAAAGGCCCAATTAAATTTGCATTATTTATATTCCTTGAACAAAGATGACAATCGCATGTTACAGGTTATTCACCACCTTGACAAAAGACAGTGATATAACTGTATATAATCGCATGCTCAGTCAGATATCAGTGTGTTCTGCCTGAAGCATGATAAACACTTTTTGGAACTATAGTCTAAGCGCTTAACTCTTTGCAAAGCCAGGATGGCAACTGCTGAGGGACCACGTAAATATAAACACACAACTCTGGTAGTACCCAAAAAAAACCTTGGCTCCTTCAGACCAGAGCACACAGCAAACATTAGGGTTTGGTTGGCTTCTTTCCACAATTACTGTCAGAGACCTATCATAGTTGAAAAACTGTAATGGTCTATTTCTCAGTATTCACTCCCTAAGAACACAGGAGTTACGCAGAACATTAAGACTCAGCTTCCAATATTGTATCCAAGACAATGTGTTGTACATAAAGCACCAACTCTAAGTACAGCTTGCAGGTGCTTGGAACACGCCAGTTCACAGCATACAACAGCTGGATGTTTTCCATTCAAGACTCTGTTAAACTCATGAGTACTTTATCAGACAGTTCGGCATCCAAGACTCCCTAGCACTCCGAAACATTCGTAATCTGCCTCGTACATTGTTCTATGAAGTGATAAGAAGCTCAGTATCTCCCCTCCTGCTTTATGAGAAGGTTAGCCTTTCCCTGGCTTGAATAATACATCAGTACGACAGAAATGCTTGTTCCTTGAGTGGCTTCCAAAAAGTTAAAAACTTCATTCTGTTCAACCCACTCCACTATGAAATAGGAGTAAATCATCTTTATTATACATGCAGACTATTTCTCCAGCTACATTTCCCTTCCAAAGAACAAAACTGTTTGGTTTGTAGTTTAACTAATGTCATTCGACATCAAATACAACAAAAGGCTTCTACCCCCTCCATCTAGTTCCATGACAAACTGTCACACAGTTCAAACACAGAATAGCTGTAAAAAGTTGATATCAACAACGCACGACTTTGAAGTATCCTAGAAAAACTTTTGAAGTAGAGCAACATTTAGCATATTTGTTTTTATTGCTTCAAGTAATGCTGTTCAATTGTTCTGAAATTAAATAATTTAGCAAGATGATCAACCAAAAAGCTTAATTAACTAAAGATATGCTGTCTGTACAAATCAGATGTTGCAATCCACTTACTGCTTTAACAGAACACACTTTCTGAAATTTGTTTTTCTGAAAGCAAGTGTAAGTCTGCTGTTCTAAGGTGGTTTCGCCAGGGGCAGGGGGACATGAACTACAACAAGTAGTTCTTTAAGCAGCAGAACTTGTCAAGTGTCATTTCCCATGGATTTGTGTCCCGACAGTAGCTGATTTTGGAATCTAAAGCATGAACTGTTTCAGCAAATATAACGGCTTCCATGGCCAGGAAGCATACAAGACTGTCCACCTGTCTAGAATTTCTGTTGTGGTAAAACGAAGGGAGCACCCCCTCCAGGTGTGGGGGCTCCTTCACAGCAGGGCATGCTAATAGGGTCTCCCCAAACCAGCCACCTCTTTGATTTTGCCCTCCTGCCAAGTTCAGCTGAAATTAAACAAGACTAGAAGCTACAAGGGAAGAGGAAATATACATGCAAGCACAAACAAATTTCCTTTGGAAAACCAGATAAAATGGTAAATGTAGTATGAAAGGTTTCTCTTAGCTAGTAATTAGCATAGAGCATAGTGTAATTATAAAGCAGAAACGTATACTATGTTGTGTATGCTGCAAGTTCTCATCAAAATTGTCTTAAACATCACATTTATATAAATAAGAGTGTGTGTGTATATATATTTAAATATAAATGTCTTTGATTATATGCACATGCAAAAGGAAGTATACTATTCCCCCTTTTGGCTATTCAGAATTTATTTCATCTCTGAAAACACAGAAGCCTGAAAACACTTCGAGTTACCCAGTTGTCTCATGCAAGAAAAAATGCTAATCAGAAAAAAAAATATAAAAGGAACCCTTTTAAAGAAAGGAATTGAGATTGAATTACTTTGCCCAGAAATCACTACTCCATATTTTACTTCCTTAATAATTGGTAACATCCCATGTTATGAGACAAAAAAAAAAAAAAAAAAAAATTGAGTTCTGCATCAAAAATGCATCATTCATGAAAATACATTATTGTAACTTCTAGTGAGGGTAGGTAGTTTTACATTTTGATTGACAGTACTTTCATCTAATAGTCTCTTCACAGTTTTCATGTTACTTCAAGGTATGAAAGCTCTTACAAAAGACCTACAAAAAACTGGTAATAGCATGGGCGTACATGATTTCTCCAGCATGCTGGATTCCTGTCTCCCCTAGGGAAAATAGCTTTTTGGCATTGCAAAGGGTATAGCCCAGCCCCACAGCGAAAGGACACCAGGCATGTCAAACCACAAAAAGGTTTGGCATGCTCTCAAACTAGAAACAACACACACACACACACAAAAAAATCACAATTCATCTTTGTGGATAAATAGTGGCAGGAAAGGAGAAATGGCACACTATCCCCCACAGTCACAATGGCACGACAACCTCTCAGAAAAAAATATATCACCCAGGAGGCAGATTAAAAAGAATCTATAAAATGTGATTAAGAGGAAAATTGGAACATGGAAGATGAAAGCGATACATTCACACAACCTTAATTACCGAGTTCGGGCCTGGCCTCACCACCCCACCCCGTTCCCCCCCCCCAATCTGCATTTGCTTAATCTTGTGGAATTCAAACTATCCTTTTCTTTAAATTATTCTTCTAAATACAATCCCAAAACTGGCACTCAATTAGATTGATCTTCATTATTAAGAACATGACGCATGCAACACAAATTGCTAAAGCTGCCCCATTTTGCACCCTAACACTGGAGCAGGGACTGGGACCTGGGCGATGATTAACAGGGTCTCGAGTCATTCTCCTTCACTTTTAGTCTCACAAACATACTGTATGCAAAGCGGAACTCCTCCATGGGAAACACTGAAAGCAAAATAAACCCTCCTGTAATCACTTACAAAGCTGGCATTTACCTTGCTCCTGGAAGAGTTGAAAGATGTCTAAGTCTCATTAAAGGAGAGATTAAAAGATGTTTCTCCCATATCTCAGGAAGGCACCCTACATGTTTCACCGATTGCTGCCTGATGGAGTAGTGCTGTCATAATCATCCCTTGTCTTTTGTGAACAGTGGGAAAGGCGAGATTTCCATTTATCCTCATTAAAATAATAACAATCCAAGTATAAATAGTTTCATTCAAATGAGAAGCACTTCTATTCTGATGCTTTCAGTTCACCTCAATAGATACTTCACACTTCTCCATCCCTCAGCTTCAGTCCCAAATGACCCTTTCCTTTTCAACTGCACAAAAAAATAAAAATAAATTCATTCCCACACTTTATCTATATTAGCAAGTAACTAGGCACAACGCGAGGAGATCTCACCACTATAAGCAGTGAGCCAGGGGCTGCTGATGATGATCAGGTGCTCACAGAACAGGACTACAGGGTTTTACCTGGGACTAGCACTGATCTAGTGCTGTGGGCTAACTGTCCCTTATCAGCTTTAGGTGTGCTCCTGGAGAGCATCTTCCAGTTTAATTTCACCTGAAAAGGCCTAGTTTGTACAGTCTGAAATTGCTTCATGACACAAACCAAAAGGTGGTAACTGGAGCAGGGACCAGTTTCAAAATTAACCTAGTGTTTCAAGCTCACATATACACACTCACACACTTAAGTCCAAGTTGTGTTTTCTATTTTTTTGCAAAGGTCACCCAAAAAAAACGGGCATGGTACCTCCATCTTCATTTGTATGTGAAACAAAATATTCTCACAGCTCTCAGCTGTGCTGAGAAGTACAAAGGAGAGGCTCAGTCCCAGCCCGTTCAAAGGCAGGTAAAACACAGGTGCGGCTTTTACAGCCCCTACACACGCTACACCTGGCTCTTCACTGCACGATCCATTTCTCACCTTCTAAAACATAAAATCCTTCCAAGATTAACTTGCAAAAAGCTATTATGTCAAGAGCTTAAACTTCTTGTGAGGTAAATTGCTATCAATCTTTGCCTCATAAACATCAGCTTCCATATGTAGGCCTCTGCTTCTAAGTTCTCTACAAAAAGTCACTAACCAATCTGAACTGGATTTTTAAAGAAAAAAAATCTACAATTTTTGTGAGTTTTTTTTAGCTAAAAGGCTAAAACAAGCTGCAAGGTGAAAGCGTACTAAGACTAAAATTACTAAGTATACTGAGACTTAAATGTACTAACACTGTTATAGATACATCTTCTGAAAATCAGCAAGAGCTTCTATATACAACAACTTTTTTTCAGTTAAAACATTTAGTTTTCAGAATGTATTTCTATATTCTTTGAAATATAGCGAGTTGACTATTGGTTTTGTTTTTTCAAGAAAGTAAAGGGAGCTCTTCATTATTTTTTCCCTCATGCATAACGCAGTTACAAGAAAACCTTGAGAAATCATAGCTCCATGGTTGAAATCAATCATATCTTTAGGTATCTGTCAGTTCAGAATACAGCTCATCAATAAATTCAACTTTTGACTGACTTGTGAAGTGTCAGAAGAAAAAGTCTGATGAATTTACATTAAAAAAAGATGTAACTTTAAATTTTAATTTTTAAAAAAATAATTATTTTAAAAATTATTTGACATAGCATGTAGGAAAAACAAAATACTTGCTTATACAAGACTGAAGCATGTCATGCCACAAGGGCTGGACAGGACACAGCTTCTGGTAGCTCTTGTGCTGGAGTATATCCAATAATCCACTGTTAATATACCGTCCTAGTTGGACTGTGCTATGCCTCAGTGACAGCTGACGCTTAACCTTGGAATTTTGCATATATCTGCCAGTGAAGATGTGAGTCATAGAAATCAAGAGTGAAGAGAGAAAGCAGAAGTCTCTAACATACCTTATAACCCTTCAATAAATGCATCCTCTCCACATTCTTACCTGAGGCAGTAAGAAGAAACCCCTGGCTCAGACTGGTTTTCAACTAACTGAGTTTATTTCTCCTTACTTCAGGCTAGAGGAGCTACATCAATTTCTGCTCTGGCTCTGAAGCAGGAATGGGTTCAGTTTGTCCAGGAGCTGAAGGCTTGGCTGGACTTCCCAAGGGCAGCTTGTAGACGTCACCATTTTGTTTAATTATTTCCCCTTTTTCACCTCCCGGACATATTTTTGAGAGGTGAAGCAACCCATTCTACCACACCAGAGACAGTTAACAATGGTATAAGCTTTCTCATTATTAACAGCACTCCAGATAAGAGCTTTCAGTGATGAAAGTTTATGGTTGATAAAGCAATGTATAAGCAGTGCCTATGAATAGTAGGAAATAAAGTAGTCGATGGATTACGCTTATGTATGTACACCATCAAGACATGACTCAGTGATTCAAAGTGTGAGTTAAAATGAAAACCCCTCTCTAGATGAGCTAGTGGGATCAACAGTAATCCTTCACAGCTGGAAACGTGCACACTGCAGCACTTCACAGAGCTCACAGAATACAATCTAAGAGTTCATTTACACACTGGTAGTTTAAGAACACTGAGCTCCCTTCCAGCTGATAGATGTCTCAGTTTTTGCAGCCTCTGAAATAAATTCTTGTAATTCAAAATGTGCTATTAGCATTCACAAAACGTGAAATAGTCCCCCCAAAACAAGAGCACACTATATCACAGAACAGTTACTCAGCAGCCTTTGCAATAAGTTAATGCAAAAAACTTCTGTTTATTAACAGTTAGCAATTAAGACCCCAGAGTGTACACCTTGTTTCATTTCAAACTCCTGTAATTTGTATGAATAAGGTATCTAGGAGAGGAAGAATAAAAATGAAGTGTCTGTTAAAATGCAAGAGGTGTACCTAATTATAAACCACAATAGGATTCAGCTGGTGCTTGAAGAAATTTGGTCTTAGTTCCCTAGTACTAGAGCTTAGCAATTGCATAGTCAAGTTTTTCCAGTCACCCTCCTAACTATACATCCTCCAGTTTTGTGAAGGGGATATTGTTACGAAGAGAATCGTGCATACCAATGCATTACCTTGCAACTTGTATTGCTTCTTACGTCCATAGCACCGCTAAGAGTAAGAATTTGCTGCTTGCCTTTTACACCCACTTTTCACAAGTGAAAAGAATTTCATAAAACAAGCAAGAGAGAATCAATCCATAGAGTACAGGGTGCAATATCTGCCACCCAGCATAAAAATCCAACTAAAAACTAATAAAAAGTAATTCCTGGTATACATCTTTCATAATCTGTACCATCCATTTGAATTCCATAACCTAACACACAGAAATCTTAATCTCATTCTAGTTTACTAACAATGAAGAGCCAATGCAAAAGGCAAACTGCACTAAATGAATCAATATGCAAATCTAGGGAAATATACCTTAAAAGATTATATATAACCACTGAACATGCAATAGAGTTGCCTTTTGCAGGCACAACAGTTATCTGTCCATGACTCCCAGGCACCAACGTACTTAAATAACAGATGAGTAGCAATCCAATAGCTCCCTGCCCAAAGGGGTTGCTGGGTCTGAAACACAGCTAGATTTTTCTAAAGTTTTCTAGCTTATGTTTGACTTTTTGTGCCCTCAAGTACACATTGATCTTCTCACTCTAGGGTTGTCCTAGAAAGGATTTATGCCTTGCCTAGCTCACAAATATAAAACAGGTTTCTAAACATACACAAATATGAACGCTCACAATAAGCAAAACTGACTCCAAAACACAAACAAATAAGCCTTATTTGTTACCTGTACAGATGAGCCAGGTCATCAACTTCTAAAAGGCAGAAATCCTCTCTGAGCACTGCTGTTCAAAGGCAGACCTTCAGCAGACGCCCACCTCCCTGGAGCACCCCCTGTTTCCTGCCCCCAGCTGCTGCCAATTCCCTTTCAAAGGCTCCCTCACAGCTGCCCCCCGCTGCTCATCGAGCCCACACCTGCCCACCACTCCGCTCTGCCCCTACAGCCGTCTGCTGGCCCTGACTGCGCTCCGTAACCGCCCCGCCTGCCTGTGGCATGGGTAAAGCTGGCAGAAATCATAAAACAAAACAGTGGCGGATTCAAGGTACCTGCTAAAAGGGTTGTGTAACTCTGGGCTTGACCTTGCTCCTAGTGAAGTCAGCGGTAACTCTCCCCATTGATTTCAAAGCAACAAGGTCAGTTTTCCTACCGGGGAGCTGCGATATTCCACAGTGTTCAGAAAGGAGAGCATCAGGAGAAAAGATGCAGGTTTCTGTCCCACAGTGACGGTAGCAATCAGTCTTCTCGCTACCAGACAGACAGTTCAACCAGAACTGCTGCAGATGCAAAATCTCTTCTCAAGAGAAGAAAATATCTTTCTTGAGCCCAAACAGCTGAGTCTCCATACCTTTGAGAGGCAGAACTGCAGAATTTTGGCTACCGACCTTGCTAAAAACAAGATCAAGACTATTTTTTCCTTCAAGAAGTCGTATTCTCCCTCTCCACTGAATCAAAATAATGAACAGAAAAGTAATAACCGCTCATTTACTCTATAGCATCCCTATAAAAAGTCTATAAAATATTTCTGGTGGTTTTCCTAAACATCATTGTTTCCTCAATACTAGTTTTTAAACGTTTGAGAAAGATAATGGATTTTTTCACGAAGAGATGGAAACTCAACCTATAATTGCCTGCACAAGATGAAAGCCTTGATAAATCAATGATGCCAAACAAATGCAGGCAGTTGTTTGCCCTCCACACCTGAAAGCTCAGTTTCTCGAGTTTGTCAGATTCAATAAACACAATCCATTAGATGATGGAGAAAATGAATCCTGCTACATGCAAGTAATATAAAAAATTCATTTGAGATGCTGGATTTCATCACGAAAACACGGCCCTTTTCCAGGGGGAAGTAGTAAAAAGTAACACCATTTGCTTTAGCATAATAGATACTTCATCTGGATGTGTTGCTCTTCATCTGTAGCTAGATTTTACTTAACTCTAAAAACTGAAAACTATACTGTACCATCTTCATCTCTGCACAAACTAACATACCCGTAAGCATACATAATTCAATAATTGTGTCAAGAGATTCTGAAAATAATAGCAAGTAAAATAATAAATATTTCATTTAATAAATAATAAATATATGGGTAGATGTGACTTCATGCAGAGTGAGCTTGAGAAAGACACGATGCATTGGCTGCATCCATCAGTATTCCAGGGAGACGTTAGAAGTTCCAGGTATGAAGGGGGTATAAATTTCTTCTTCCTTCTGTGGGGATATATAAGTAAAGTCCCCGTTCCCTGGCTCAAGAAGTTCTGCATCTTTGAACCAGCCAACACTACTAAACCCCTTGAAGGTTGTATAAGCACTGCTCTCTCCATTTCACAGAAGAAAAAAATGTGTTAAGATTTTAAAAAAAGACAAAAGGACCAACCACTGCCCTCAAAATAAGAGACATGCTTCGAAGGGGCCTGACTCCAAAGAAAGGGCTAAGGGAGAGCCAAGGTGAGTACAGTGAGGAAAGGTTGGTCAGGGCAATGAAGAATGAAATCTGGTTCCTAGCTGTGACTCCACAGTAAGCATGGCAACTCCTTTGGAAACTTCTATTGCGAGCTCATTACCTATAGGAAAATTATCTGTTCTCTGAAGGTATGGGAAGGTCGATTCACTTACATTTGTTAAATGTGCTGGGGCATTTAGATTGCAGTGCCACAAAATGAGAGGCTTTATAATAAACTTTGATGCAGTCATGACAATTACGCTGTTTTATTAGCACTAGCCAGCATTTATCCACAGTAGGGTATAAATCCCTCACGGTATCATTTAAAAACTCTCTAATCTTAAGGGTCCACAGTCTAAAACCTTGATCCGACACACATTTAGAACATGCATTCTAGAGCCTGCACCTACATCCACAAAAAGAGAATGAAAATGTCTCATTTTTCTCCTTTCACTGACCTTTCTCTTTTCTTCATGTGAACTGCAGTAGAATCAATATCTTATAAAATCAGAAACAATTCTCGTAAGCACGGATTTCATTTGCTCAGAAAGCAATAAAATCTTAACATAAATCATTCTAATTGTTCACCATAATAAAAGATTTAAAAGGAATTCTTCATCCACACTCTTACTTTTTAATACCAATTTATGTAAACCATATAGAATGGCAGAGAAAAATATATTTAAGACTTGAACTTGCACTGCTTGCTTATCAGGCGTCTGGACCCTAGCAACTGGATTGTTGCCTGCTCTGTCTGATATCCATCAGTTTCTCCGCACTTTACAGAGCTCCAAGATAGTGAATATGTTCCCTAGATTTGAGGCAGTGGGATGAAGGATGGAGGTACAAAGAAGAGGATAACTGTACTTGAAATTCGTTGGGTCATACCAGTGCATCAAATACCCTTTACCCCTTCCAGGCTGTTCCCTTCCATACCTGAACAACCTCTTCCCCCTCTCCGAAGGCGTGTGCACAAGAACAGTCTCCTCAGGTCCTATCATCATCGTCTCTCAGAACATGGAGAGTAAGTCCCCATCATTATCCATCCGAAACACACTATAGAAGTAGTTTATTTAATTCACCTCGTGATGAAACACCCTTAAAAGGAAGGTTTGTATTTCAAAAATTGTCTTCTAACAACCAGGACAAACTACCCAGGTTTTCACTACCTAGGTAATTCAAGATTACTTTGGTACTCACCACATCGATGGTGTATTGCACTTAGGGGTCTGAGGGCTGAGAATGCAAGATTAAAAAAAATTAAAACACAAGCCATAAACCTCCATTACCATCAACGCCATCAAAACCTCTCAATTTGCAGTCTGTTTGAAAATGCACCCTCCTTTCTAGCTGCAAATAGCAAAGTCCTGATGTGGTTGCCAAGAAACCAGTACTTGCGATTCACAGAGTTCACATTTGAGAGATATTTGCACTTACAAACATTTATGAAAGCAAAACTGAAGCAAATCGGAAAACGTGGTATAAATTCCTCTTATGATCGGCCTAAAACAAAGCTCACATCCCAAACCTCCCATCCTCAGATGATTATGTTATCTGAGAAACATTTGTGGACTTTTGTTCCAACTGTTTCTCTGAAATGCTGAATTGATTACCCATGTACTCTGTCACACCCGGACTTTATGGGTTTCACTGACATCTCTTCAGGAATTATAACATGGTCACTAGGGTCCTCCCCAACATCAAGCTCTTCTAACTCATTGTCCCACTTTGTGGATTACTGCACTAGTTCACTGATTAAACCCAGAGTTAATCATGATTATTGTGCTGTAAAGCACCTTGGGAGACATGACATGAAAAGCACTAAAAAAATGCAGTTGAATTTGATTACTCTGTATCTTCTCAAATCCATTTATATGTTAAAGACTCTCTTTTATTACATTCAATATTACGTTTCATACAAACTCCAGTCTCAATCTAATTTTCCCGTGACATTTTTAATTATTAATATTAGTGTTTGCAACCAGAGATTTGACAAGGTTGGGTCCTCTTTGTGCTAGGCCCTGTACAGGCATAAAATAAATGACGATTCCTGGCAAAGATAATTCACAAGGTCTAAGAGCCAGTACAATATATGAAAGACAAGATGAAACAACTGTTTGAGACAAACAAACAGAAAGGTGGAAGGAAACCAGTAAGTAAATGATAGATTATCCACGTAACTGTTTTAAACAAAATCGGACGCTGCTTTTCAATTTCACCCAAATATATGTATTCACTAGCTCTCAGTCAAGCGATGCTGTTTTTATTTCACATATCCATTCACTTTTATGAGATTAAGAATAAATAAAACATGTAGCCAGAAAAGTTACAGGTAGTTCTAAAAATCTAAATCTAAAGATTGGAGATTTCTGCGATTCACCACTGTATTTACAATCCACTGCTATGTTTACCTCATAGCATCTCATTGCAAAAGAATACTTCTTATACCCTATAATAGCTTTCTGTTGTTGGGATTCCGTAGACAGATACTTTAGAAAAGGACATCATGAGATGCTCCTTGATGCTTCCACTGCTCTGGAGCTATTTTGTAGTTTATTAGGTGATCCTTGCTGCCCTTACTCACTCAGACAGACGTGCTTTGTCACTTTCACCTTTGTAAATTTTTTTCCACTTTTTCATTTCTTTTCAGTTTTGTCGAGTAGGGGTGTCGGTGCAGAGGTATGAAGATGAAGCAAGCAGTTACTGAGTTAGCCAGCAGGGTAAACCTGTGTGAAGCGTGAATGGCAAAACTCTGTGAAGTGTTCTGGAAATCCTTCAGGAGCGAACAGTGATTCAGAAAGGGTACAAGGCTTCAGAAATGGTGTGATACACCTAAATTTTCCTAAGGTGCTTTTCAACACATTCTCGAAAGGATGAGATCAGATGATCTTCCTCCCTTTAAACAAAAAGCTTTTCCAAGAGGAACAGATGTCAGTAAAGACTGTTTGCTGCATATCCAACACTATATACAGCAGAC
Source organism: Phoenicopterus ruber ruber (assembly GCA_009819775.1). Classification (NCBI taxonomy): domain Eukaryota; kingdom Metazoa; phylum Chordata; class Aves; order Phoenicopteriformes; family Phoenicopteridae; genus Phoenicopterus; species Phoenicopterus ruber. The sequence continues at coordinate 9,849,683 of CM020221.1, forward strand.
AACACTTCCTCTCCAATACCCATTTGCAAGGAAAGAAAGACCAAATACTTGGTATAGCAGACCAAATAATCTAGCCACAGATTTAGAAACCTATCCAAGTATAAATTTACATTTTCCCTTTAGGAAATGCTTACTTTGCTTAATAAAGAAGAAAAAAAGAATTAGGAAAAAGTCAGGATCGTGGCACAACTTTGGCTTGGTTCAGTTACATTGACTTTGCCAGTTCTTGTATCCTGAATCCAAGCATAACATCCAATTCTCGTTTAATAAAAAACCTAATTTTTCATTAAAAAATAGTCCTTCCTCTATTTAAATGTCTTTGTCATCCCTAGCAGGTTACCTTTACCACAAAATCTGACTAACTATAACTAAATCACTAAGTTGCTAATAGAATAGGGCCCTGCGAAAGGAAAAAAAAAAAAAAGGCAGAAAAGCAAGTGGAAATTGTAAATGCATAAAGAGCACATTCTTACTTATCTGATTAGTCCTGCCAATCTTCATGTCTCAAGGTTGTACACTTACAGCATTATCCTGCTTACAATCTTAAAACGTACAGGGCTTTAAGACTAACCTCTCTAAATATCAGTGACAAGCAAAATTCTGTTCTGATAAGGAAGGATTATTGTCTTCCTGTTTAAGAAAGCAAGTGAAGGGGAAAAATGAAATCAATTAACACCATCTGTCTCTAGAAGTCACTGTGATTCCCCTTATTTCCCTTATTTTAATTTCTGTTGTTAAGGCCTTAATCTACACCATATCAGCAGAAACAGCAGAATAGAAATATAAAATGATACCATCACAGGTTTATGCTCGTGATGACTGATGACTTGGATTCATCGCTTTCTAGTCACTAGACAAAGAAAGAAGGAGGAATGGGGGGAGCTCGTATTGCAGTAATTAGCAGTCCTGGTTTATTAGTAAAGGATGTTTTTATGCAGTCTAAAATAGCATTCTATACCACAAATCAAGAAAATATGCACACATGCAAAACAAGTGAGGAATTTCTCTGTAATGTTTTATATAAATATATGAAGTACAGTAATAAAGCAAAGCAAGATAATTTTGTTACTGATTTACCTATTCAGCAGCTATGCCAAGGATGAATGCAGATTATTAGGTATCTTCTCACAATGGAATAGCAACCAAGTTTTTTTTATATCACAGAATGTACCCTTTTAAATGATCAAGGTCACTCTTTAAACATACTTTTTCTCCATTCAAGTTGTGCCTGTATCAGCCTTTAAAGCATTCAAAACGAGCAGTGATTTTATTCAGGAGTTCCTTAAGTACTGTCGGATTCATCACCGTTCACCATAAAACAGACATTTGCCAAAGTGACTCAGCAACTGGCCACTTGCTGGCTAAAGAAAGCTGAGTCACTGCTTCTGATCTAACAGAAATGTCCTGTGTCGGATTCAGAATACACAGCGGTATGTTGTTTACCAACCTAAGAGGAAAATAAGTTATCGCTGTGAGTCACAGAGGGAAGGGGAAAACCACAGCAATGAAGATGAATGTTAGGAGCCCAGAACAACCGGAAACGATAAACAAAACTCTGACACACCGAGAAAGCAGGAACTGAGTGCCAGGAAAAGACAAATACCGCTGTAGATTCAGATGTCTTTCTCTGATAACAACCGCAGTGTTTGCTGCCAGCTAAATCAGAAAGAAAAATCTTCTACTGTCCTGTATTATTAGATTGTATTGAACTGTGTAATTAGCCCGCTACCAAATTAAGTACAGCAAAAGTTCAAATTCACTTCATATAAATATAAATATGCTAAATTAAAGGTTTTGCTCACTGAAAATCAATAGTGATATATTCGTGTATCACTTTAACGTCTAGGATGACATGTTTCCTTTCCATTGAAAAGCTGCATATTTGCCATGATTAAAGAATCAAGCCAATAAAGATGAACCTTGCGGAGCCAGGAAGGAAGGAGCAGCTCTGCTCTGGTTCTGGCACACAAACTCATCGCCGACAAAATGAACTGAGGAAGGAGGGTGTTCCCAGCATATCAACTGAAAAGTATAATCAAGAAGCAGATTATAAGCATGCTTGTTCTGAATGATTCATAAAGCATAATTTCTGCTCTTGCCCAGGTAATTAGAAGGCTTTCAATTCCAGTTCAGATATCTGTTTTGGGGCATTTTTCATTCTCAAACCTATTAAGCTAATAGAGTTGTTTCTTGCTTTCAAACATTGACATCAAGGCAAGAGGTGCAGAAATGCAAAATATACTTTCATCAGTCTGTAAGAGTCCAAGACTTAAAGTTCCCCGATATATTATTCAAGGGGGAAGAAAAATCCAAATCACTGCAGGGTGAATTTCTGAGGAAGCGTCCTAAACTACACCTCCGTAGTACCCTTGGTGAGGAAGGAAACATAAGGAAAAGGCAAACAGTGGGCAATTTCAAAGAATACCTCTAGGGCAAAAAAGATCACTTCTACTCACAAGGTTTTTTGACTCTGACCTTAGTAATTAAGGAAAAATAATAAAGCAAACAAACCATGATCAAAACTTTACTGCTGACTCTGCTTAATTATACAACTGCTTGGAAATTCAGGACAACTCTCAGCACAGAAATCTGATCTGAGTGCCTGTGCTGGCAGCCTTTACAATCATTAGGCTTATGAGACAGAGATCTGTTGCTTTTGTGCTCTGTGATGGGCTAGTTTATTAGATTAATTTGCATCTTCCATTATGGGTTAATGAATGTCTTACATAGGATAATGCACAAAAATTGTAACGAAAGATGATGAGTTTTCAGATGTAACATTCTCCTCAGTGGAGCTTAGAAAAACACAAAGCTGATAACAAAACGAGTGTCACAGATCTGTTGATGAAGCATGAAAAAGCTTCCTGAATGAACTAACTCAGTCTCTTGGGAGAGTGAGAAAATACTTCCTCATACAACATCAGAAGGTCTGTCTTATTTTTAACTCTTCTCTAAGTTCTTTATTTTATTAAGTCTTTGTTGTTAGAAATTGTGTAAGTATTTTTCATAAGGTACAGTAGTGGTTCCTTTCCTATTTCAGACTAACATTTTTTAATCCTAAAAGTCTGGCCTTAAGAATTCCCCTCACTCATTGGTGTTACAGTAAATATTTGTATTACTAAGTAGCTCCAAAACAGAATCTAAACTCTTCACAAAGGTTTTAGATTTTGTAAAATGTGCACTGCTTTATTTTGCACAGACTGCTCAGCAGTTGTCAGAGCGTAACCCTTTTACCTACTTTGGATTAAAAAATGACAGAAACATGAAATATCCTACATTCTCATCAATCACGTCAGCCATTCAGTCACAGACCATTTTTTCCATCACTCACTTCTATTGGGTTTTTGGACTCCAGAAAGATTATCCATAACAACACTTAAGGGGAAGAATATCTGTCCATTCTCTAATCCTTTAAAATGGTTGTTTACTCTGGTCTAAAACGAGGTGGTCTGCAAATCCTGTTTCCTGGAGCCTTTAGCTCACCAAGTTAGGGAGAAGGAGGTTCCAAAATTGTTTCAATTTTAAGTTTTTCCAAGTTAGAAAGGCACTAAATGTCACATAACCTTAACTCCTGGCTGCAGAGTGTTCCTCAATTAAAACTCTGTTCCTTGGACACTTGTGTATCTGTCTATTTGTGTGTGTATGTCTCTGTGCATGCATACAGCCTCCTGGCAACCCACATTCAGGTGGTTACATTAAGATGGCATTATACTCACTCAAAACTTTTGTGGCTCCTTTTACAGCAGAAGAAACAAGGAATTCTAGGCAACAAAGTATAATGATAAAGATTTAACGAAAGCTAGAAAACTCATCAATACATTTATTTGACGACATTATTCTTGATCTCTGCAAAATCGCATCAGTGACAGGCATAGAGCAGGCTGCAACCTTACTCTAGAAGTCAGTAATTGAGATTACTTTTAAAGTAATAATAACAACTTTATTTTTCTGTTTCAAAACAATAAAGAGAAATATCAAACTTTCATCCTTCCCTACTCTCTCCCAGAATTGCATTTCTAGACATTGACAGGACGTAGACGTTGTACAGTATTCATTTTCTCTTTAACAGCAATAAAGCAGTCTAGGCTGTTGCAAAGCCTCAATGGTCTAAAGTACTTAGATGTGTATTTTTATAACTGTCCCCCCAGCTCCTGGCATTTAATGAACGTGAATTTATTCTTGTGGCACTGTCCAGCGGCAAGGAAACATTGCCTCCGGTTTACAGCAGCAAACCTGCAGGGCACAGTGAATGAGTATCCTGACCAACATTACACATCCATGTATCTGTGGCAGAACTGGATGATTCTGCCTGAACTATCAAGTCCCTGAACTTAATAAGTTAAGAAGACGTAACCTACAGAAGCATGCTTCTCACTCCACAGAACAGGGTACATTTATACAATGTTTATGAAACACACTTTAGCGTAGCGGGTAGACCCTAAAACTGCCTTTACATTAGCTAGACTAGGAATATGAAACCAAGTTTTCAGAAAGCTCAGTAGTCTTGGATATAACCTACAGAGATGAGAGGAAGAGTAACCTGGACTGCACTGAAATTCATTCTGCCATAGAAATTGTTACCAGTGTCTAAGCCAGCTTGTTTAAACCCAACCAACCAGATTCCATTGCCATCTCAAACGCAGACATATTTGGGAGTTAACATTCCAGCCTGGGACATGGGAAACTGAGTTGCCACTTTCTCTTCTGCTTCACACATCTTCCTGAACCTTAGGAAAGCCACAGTCTACCTTGTGTTTCAGTTCCCCAGCTTTAAAATAAGGATAGCGCTTTTCTGCCTCAGAAGCTTGTTCTGAGGCAAACTATAATAAAAGACCATAAAAAGTCAGGAAGTATTGTGGTCATTCCAGAGAAATACCAGAAAACATGTTTGTAGACTTTCTTTTTCCAGAAATCTCTCCAACACATTATTGTCATTGAAAGACAGCTTACCACTGCACATTAAATTTTTAAATTTACAGTTATTAATCTCTAGCATTCTAAATGCAAATATATTCAGTTAAACTTATGTTGGATCTCTCTTTGCAAATAATCTCTCATTTATTTTTCATATAAACAAACTTCAAATCCTTTCTTCCCTCAAGTTACTTATTTGTAGGTTACATTGGCATATGCTAATACTTCTTAGTTACAAAGGCTAGCAAGCTGCAGAAATCGCCAGCAATGTTCTATGCAAAACAAACCCCAAAAAGCAAAAAAAATTGCAATGTATTACAGAAAAAACTTATAGGGTAGAACAACTGTCCTATAATAACCATAATAATTCTAATTCATAATTGCACCAAAGTGACATCCTTGATAAATAAATAGGGAACCCTCAGCCTGTGACCTTCCTGAAGTAAGGTCTCGTCATTTATTCGTCCTCTGTGATGTGAAAGAGTATGAATTATGCTCTTTTTGCTTCCTATGAACTACAGGGGAATGTGCCACCTTTCTGTTCTCTGGAGACTCATTTCTCTCCCCTAGTACTAACAGGCATGTCTACACTATTCCTTTCTGCTCAAAAAAAATTATAACTTCCGCTCATCTGTCTCTTCACTGTGTCACTGCATTCATTACTCGGTACATCTCCAGCTTCTAAGATAACAGGATGCTGATCCAGACAACTCCTGGAAAACAGGAGTCTTCTTTCCCTTACAATAAAGCCATGAAGGAAAACAAAGACATAGATACTGGAAAACAAGTCCTGAAGGACGCTTCTGATAGTCATGGCCAATGAAATGTGTATAGGACACAATAAAACAAACAAACAAACAAATTAATAAATAAATTTCAGATACTCAGGATGGCAGACAAGAACCAAAGAATGTCCTTTTCAAATCTGTTCCCCTTAGACTTTGCCAGGTTCCAATGGCATAAAAGCTTTAATATTACATTTATAAAGCCTTTACGGTACATCCTTAGAAATGCTCTTCATTTAAGCATTTACAGACAAGCAAAGCACAAACAGAAAGAAGTTGATTCAGTTATAAATGAATCCAAGATTAATGATTGTATAAAAACCATGAGGAGTGACGATCCTTTCATTTATAGCTTTAAGGTGAGTATTTCACTTTCTGCAGCAAATCCTTGCCTTTGGGATTATACATTTGCACAATAAATAAAGGATTAGCTTCACCTACAGGAAATGAGGAGATCCCCTTTGTGCTGCATACTCCATAAATGATTTTTATTGTTAATACCATTTTTTCCCTGCTAAGCCATGGAGAAAACTACAGTAATTATTGTCCTTTCTGAATTATTTTTCCTACTTTGTAGATGTGGTCAACTTTTTGAAAAAAAGAAAGTGAAGTTGCAGTCTAACCTAGTGGAAAGGTCTTTGCATCCAGAAGAGCTCCGTAACAGCTCTATGTGCTTGTACTAGGCAAGCTTCAAACTCCTCGGTGTAATTATTTTTGAAGTTGATTAGCACAGCAGCCAAATAACCTGACCAGATCTGCACAGATGAGTCAGTTCACATACATTGACTATTAGTGTTTGCTTTATATTGAACCTACATAACCTCTTTGGGGGGATTCCTAATCCTCAGAGAAGACAAATAACATGATAGGACCATTTGAACAATGGCCAAACAATATTGATTTAAACAATGAACATCTGCAATTTGAACTTCTCTTTCTTCATAGAGACAGACCTATACTATATATTAACTGGGGTGGGGCAGGGGGAACAAACAACCAACCAAAATGTACTCCTGTCATAAAAATCTGTGAGGAAGGCACCTATGAAGTGTGTGAGCAACCTGTGGTTCAAAACTCTTCTCTGTCTGTTCTGTGCTGAGAAATGTGCACCTCATCCTCTAAAACTCACATGGGTTGTGGAATCTGCAGCCTTGGAAATACTCAAAACTTAACTTGACGAGGTCTTGAGCAACCTTGTCTCCACTAGCCCTGCTCTGAGGAAAAGGATTGACAAGAGCACCTCCAGAAATCCCTTCAAGACTAAATTATCCTACGATTTCTCTTACTCCTTTTAAAATTAACTCTACACTCTGGTGTCTCCTCTTAACCAAAACACTTCGATTTAAGTTACTACTTTAAAATGTAGCCATTGGCCCTATTACTCCAGCTTTCTATTCTTACATCTCTATTTCCATTTCTTTTAAAATAAAAAAGTGACCAGGGCTGAAGTGTTTCAAATTATCACTAGTCACTAATACAAAGAGAAAGCAATTTCTTAGGGCTAATTTAATGCGCTTCTGAATCCTGTAATTTATTTTGATTCTGTGTTCTCTCTTCCTTTCCAGGCACTCTGCCAAACAAGTTAAAGAGGGTTTTTCTGGCTAGATTTCCAATATTCTTCTCAGTTTAGTTTTTTTGAAGTCTACAGACATAGGTGGATTCATGGCACAGAGCCAAGCTGCAGTCATTAGTAAGGATTAAGCCACGTGAAGCTGGTATTAAAGTAGAGAAAGTAAACACCTCTTACTGTGGCAAAGTATACCTTGAGAAGGAGGAGGTAGACATCTTTTCTTCTAGGGCAGATACAGGGAGGAATATTTCCTAAGAAAGAAATGTTTGGTTTTTTCAAGTGATCTTATATAGAGAGCTCTTCAAGAGTTCAGGAAGAGATCTGAAGCGTTTTACCTTCACGGCTGCAACTTGTACTACACAAAATGCAGAAGTACATAAATTTTAGGTAATTTTTAAAGAATGGGCAGAATGGGATCTCAGCCCATGAACAGGGGCATTATGTAATAAAGTAACTTACATCATTATCATCATCATTGTCATATGTAGAGCAATAAGCACTGGATTTAAATATGGATTTTATACTCCTTTCTAGTCACATATGTGGTAAATGGACCACCCTGACACTCCACTGACTGCTTTTTAATAACTCCTTTTTTGGTGAAGAACACAAAGCAGTGTGAAGTGTAATTGAACAGATAAAACAGGAGGAGAGCTTCAACCTCTTCTCTTTCTCCTAACCACCTCCCTCCAAAAAAGTAATCAGGTACATTAAAGACTAAAAACACTACTTCTTGTTCTCCTGAACCAGCTCGCACCTTCACCGATGAAACACGGGGCTGTCTTAACTCCCATCCACAAACAAGAAGCGGCAGCTCCAGCTCGGTCCCTGTGGCACTACTGAGGGAACACGGGCTCTGGAGCCAAGGCTGCACGTCCCCAGAGGGTCACTAACAGCGGATCCTGGGCTGGAGCGCCAACAGTTGCCTGACCGCTCTGTTAAGTGGAAAGCAGGCACAGACAGACACACAAACTCAGCAAGAGCACCGCACAAATCTTTTTTTCCCTTTCTGAGGTTGTCCAGGAGTATACAGATCTTCTACGGCTGAGCTATGATCCATAAAGGAACAGCAAGACCAAACACCACAGGCACCTCCTGATGGCTATCACAGGCGTGCCAGCAGAGAAGGAATGTAAACCTCCACGCAAAAAGACACATGCTTCAATTCTGAGCATCAAGATGACTTCTAATATTAAGTGTCTATAATTGCATGGCTTTTGATCTGTCTGCTGGCTACAGAAACCATTTAGAGATAGTCACTGTCTATCACACAAAAATACCATCCTAGGAAATTGAATTACATACCATTGCCCCACGGAAAATATACAGGTGCTCCATTTAGCCACCACATGATAGCAGGTTACAGAAACAGTGTGATCAGAATTTTCAAAATTGGGTTCAAGTCTTCTTTCCCAATACTTGATAAAGAAGGCAGGTTTCAAAAAAAAAAAAAAAAAAAAAAAAAAAGCCCAGAGGAATGTTTCAACACTAATTACCTGACCTCAGTTGTCACAGTATCAGATGCTGGGTACTAAGCTCTCTGAAAATGTTGCTCCTCAGTAACATGCCTTAAGGGGGAAAGTGAGTTGTCAAAGATCTGCATCCCTGTGTACTGAAAACAAGAGACTAAATTGACAATTACAACATATCTAAGAAGGTGGATTGTCACCTGCCTAAATCTCCTGATCCAACCAAGGCTACTCCTATCATAACCTTGCTGAAGAAAACAGAAGACATAAACGGGAAAGACAGAGCTCTTGAGTTCACATTTAGCTCAGAACATATCAAAAAGGAGCGAGGTAGTATACATTACTTTTTCTAGCAATTAAGATTTCTACTAATTTTAGGCCAGAGTGAGAGTTAATGTTCTTCATAGGGTAAAAAACTATCTTAAGCAGAACATATTCCTGATATCTTCACTGTCTCTTATTTTTGAGGTTACCTAATCCATCCTATGTAACTTGTTTTAATACTACTGTGCTCTCTACATGTCATGCACTAATGAATACAAACATACGAAAAACTTGGTCCAGAAAGGAAAATATAGCATAAAGAAAAAGAGCTGTTAGAATAACAGAACTTCTTATGATCGTTCTCTAAACGAACAAGTTACATGAGAAACAATTTTTATGCTCTGTCTGATCCTGAAAAGATATTTTAACACTTTTTTTTGAGAGAGAGAGAGGGAGTAGAAGAAGGTAAAAGGACAGTTCAGTGATGTCTCCTTTTTAAGGGCATAAGTGATAACATAGTGCTCTTAAAGACTTAACCATTTAAAAACCATTTAAAACAATAGTAAACCGCAAGTTGCTGTTAAAAAAGAATGATCACTTTAAAAAGTGAAATGTCAGTAGCATCCTGTATTTGTCAAATGCTGTTCTTTCAGTCCTTGATATTGATTAGTATTCCACTTGAACAAGGAGATAATGAAGTAGATTATTTTTTTCTACAGTGCACCTGACACAATCAGAAAAGCTGACACAGAGTATTTTCCTACTTTCCAATTTGTCTGTCCCACCTATTTTCTTTTCTTTGAAGGCCACAGGGGACAACGGATGGGAACTAAATTAAGACATTCTAGAAAATAACTGAGAACAGTAATGAGGTACATTTAAATTCTACACAAGACAGAGGAGGGGTGAATGGTATAAAGCAAAAATCAGATGTTGTATCCTTTGCTAACTATGAAAATATAGAGTTAAAGGTAGTCAAATGATTTTCTAAGGTTTGGTATTCGGTATAAATGCTAATATAGAAAGACAGATGTTTCACCAAAATAACATCTCTCTCACTTTAGAGCTGTTTTTCTTCCGACTACATATGCACACACAAAAGCTCACCCTGAATGTCCATGTACCAAAGATGCCAGAACAAGTATATAAGTAATGGTGATTGTTAATTTATTCACAGAACAAAAAGCAGACACCAACCATATGGATTTCTTCAGCTGGAAAGCACCTGGGGCTGGATGGCAAGGAGAACCCTTGGTGAGATGCAGGACCACACAGCCTCTAAGAGGCTCAGACTATGAATCCTTCTTTTATGTTACTACTTATGTAGTTGCTGTCCAGACAAGTGCTATTACATGGCCACGCACTCCCAGTTTCCCAAAACACTTGTGTATTCAGCCAGCTGCAGAGTAAAACAACCTGCTTTGGCACCTGTAACGAGAGCCCACCATATTTCGAGCCCCATTCTTCCATGCAGCACAGCAGGACCCTTGCAGGGACACAGGTACACTCAGAGAAACAAACAAAAGAAGATACTGGTGTGTAGTGTGTAAAACCGGAATGTGACATATAGACACTGCAAAGGATTAAAACGCATCTTAGTCAGCAAAACACCCAGGGGAACGTTTCATTTAGTTGTATCTCTAAGACTTAGTAATTTCAGCTGAACTCTGGGCTTTGCTGACCTAAGGCCTGCAGCAGAGGAGAAATTTGTTTGCAAGTGACTGTAGCTGCTTGACTGCCAAACAGAAACAAGACAGGAGTCCTTGGGAAAGGGAGAAGAACCCCTGCTTCCCAGCACACATTTAGGGGGATACACACACAAAGACAAATGCAGAAACATATTTGCATTCTTTTCTTGACCAGTTTACATATCTCTTGATGAATTTGCAGAGCCAGTATAGTCTTATGTTGGCTCCAGAGCCCAGCATTTTTGATATGTCTGAAGAACTAACTACTAAATACTAATTAGCTGGGCACAGTGTTTGAGACCCCCATAGCCAGAGTACCCCTCCCGTCACAGGCCTTGGTTTGCTATATTAGCCATGACCACCTGGGAGGTGCACTCCAATTTTTAAATTTGCTGCCATTTCTGCAGTTCTAGGAATTACCCAATGTTCTCACACACTTGTGATGCTTTTTTTGAAACAGCTTGAGTTTAAAATAGAGAATACAACCTTTTCTCTGAATTGCCTTGGGCACTTAAAAGCAGTTTCCTGGCACTATTATAAGGTAAGTCTTAGTTAAGTGCATTTTTACGCTGCTAAATGTACGGAAATTACCTTCACTTGGTAGGTGTTCTGCTTCTATATACTGTTTGATCTGTAACAAATAGACGCAGAGTTCACTAGACCAGTAACGCTGCAAGGAGCTGGACAGATTTTCCAGGCAAGGCCTGCAGGGCTTGAGAAAGACCATGGGCATTTTCCGTTCCAGAGACCTTTCCAAGTCTCATCCATGTTTCACATCACATATAACGAATACGAGGTAGAAGTAAGGAATATCCAATCTGACTAGGGTTTTTGTCATTTCCAGGAACTGTACGTAATGCCTTTCCCCAGCCTCTCCTCACCACTCGCAGCTTTCCTCCTGGGTTGCTTTGACCTTCATCTTTGGCAAAGTTGAAATTCAGAGGATTTTTTTAGGTTTGGGAATTTTTTAAGTGAAATGCCAAATTTTCTGTTGTTGAAAACTGACATAATCCCTTTTACCAGAAGACTGAGCATAATTAACAATATATAGATAACAAGACACTGTGTTCTAAACACAGACTCTCTTTTCCCCCTGTATGAAACACCGATTTCAGGTATTTTTTTTTACTTTTTACAAGATAGTTTTCAAAATCTCCTGTCAAATCCCAAGGACTGGGTAAAAGCATAAACAGTTTTCTATTTACCTGACATTCCAAATAAATCTCAGCATACTGGAGACGCTTAGCTATAAATAACAGATTCCAGCAAAACTTCTTTTCTTTTGCTATCTTCAAACCATGCCCAATTGTCTTCTCCAAACTAAAGAAATTTATCATCCTTTTTTTCAGTTTTGCCATCAGTTCCTTCAGTACCTTGACCCACAGCACCAACTACATAGTCTGCAAGTATGTGAGAAATACATTACCAAGTCTTGAACAGCCATTGTTTGCTCCAAAGAGTAACAGTTAAATGACATCCCTTTCAGGTTATTTTACTTGTTAATTATCTTCCGAAATTGTACTTGCATTTTTATTTCTCATAAAAAGCATTCATATTGTGAAGTATTACATTAATTACACATCAGCCTGTGTCGAATTAGTCATGTTACCTGGCACTACATTTGTGTTGTGTTACAATGTTTCAAAAGCAATCATGCTGTGATAAGCTGTACTGTGAAAGAAAATGACACTTCTTAGAAATGTGAAATAATTTTTAATAAAATGTATTTTCTTAGAAATCAGAGTGTATGTTCTAGATTAACATTCAGGCACATTAGAAAGCTTACAGGAAAAGCGTGGAAAATAAAAGGGAATGGATTTGAAATATTACCTTTTTTTATTCATTCTGTAAGCTAAAAGAATATTTCACAGAGTTCATACTTTACATTTTAAAAGCCTACTAAAACATTTCATTATGGATATAGTGTTGCTTCTCCAAAATACAGCCTTGAAACTAGGCTGTTAAGATATAGCCTTAAAAAAGGAGGGCTTTACATTCTTCTGAATTGACAATCGGGTCTTGGATTTAATAAAAAGGGGCACATATAGGCTAGGCAAAAATCTTTAGCGTGTTCCCCTTACCATGACATTGCCTTTGGTGTGTCATTGAAAGGTCCACATGTGAGATGTGAGATTCTCATGAAGAAATATCCATAGGTCTTTAGCCTTTCACATATTACTAAATACGATAAGAAACCTATGCCCTATATTCCAAGTACTTTTGGAATTTTGTTCTTTTGGGGGGAAAACCTTCATCAACTACAAGACAGAGAGGGGCATGCAGAGATCAGCCAGTAGCCTGGCGACCACAGCATTCAAATCCTATCTGCGTATTAGCTTTATTCTGACCAGTTTAGAGCAGCAGAATCTCCCATCCCAATAAGTGCCCTGCCCAAGGGATGCCAAGCCTTTGTGTAACTGCTCAATGCTGAACAGTTAAATATTCAATCAGAAATAGCCTGACTTCAAATCCTGTGTTCAGTAAAACAGCAAACAAACTAGCCCTAGGTTCCTTCGATGGTTAGACACAACTAGCAGGCTATCCATTTGTCTGAAATCAGAATCAGTCTCCTTCTCATGAAATTCTGTTACAGGGCTGGGTGTCTATTCCTGATGGTACCATTTCAACAAATTGGTATTTTCTGCTCAAAAGCAATTCTTTTACTCATGTTTTTAAGGACCTATAGAAACACTTCAGCTGCTTGAGCATAAGACATACAGGACTTGAACAGCTTCTGTTTCCCTGCTCCCCAGCAAAGTGTGAACTGCTATACGAAACCACTTCTTCTGCATCTTCAGAAAAATAAGAGCAACAAGAATTTCTTACAAAGGAATAAAGCATCGTTGGAAACAGAAGCATATATTAGTATTTAACAATACTTGACAGTTAAGAAAACAGAAGGTCAAACACACCTCTTTGTAACCTAACATGAGTGCCAATGGGCATGAATGATTTGTTTTCATAGTAGTAAATACTTAAAACTCGAGCTTATCCAGATACTGTTTTCTTTCCTAATTTCTCTTGGGTCACTACCACCCTTAAAGGCAGGCATACGAACTGCCATAAAGGACACCAATGCATTGTTACCATTATTACTAAAAATCTACTAAGCTACTAAACCTAGTCTATTAAAAAGTAGAACACTACCAGTGTTTCACTGACTTAACCCAGCAGCCAGACCAACCGACCACATCCCAGAATCACAGTTACTTCTTATCTCCCACGTGACAAATTCTTCATGCCTTCACTTTTGGCAAAATGATTTGGAAATGGGAGCTTAGGTGGTACTGCCTGCACTAAGTTTCACAACTTCTCTATTTCTCTTGAGGTGTTTTGGAGCTTGAGAGGAAAGCTTGACATAGCGGTGTTCTTCCTTGCAGTCATCCTCATCTGAACAAATACAAAGCAGTAAACTACATTTAAATCAGCAAAGCGTTTATCACCCACAGCATACGGTTTTCAAATCAGATATTCTGTTGTACCAAGGGTGAACCAAGCCTTCCTATTAAAATGAAGGTATCTCCCCCCGGGGACACAGCCATCAGAGTGTCAAACTTGTCCCTTCACCAAGAGGAACCAAGAGCCCTGTGATCATGTGCTGGTTTTGGCTGGGACAGAATTCATTTTCTTCATAGTAGCTGGTATGGGACTCTGTTTGGGATTTGTGCTGGAAACAGCGTGGATAATACAGGGATTAAGGTTTTAGACAAATCAACGTTTTAGACAAAGCTTTTATATTCTGTGAACACCTTGTACCAGCCTCTAGACCGCTGCATTTGAATAGTCTTCATCATATTGTGCCCTGTGCACCAGGCACAATCATCTGTAATTTGCTAATTGACATTAATTTAACATTGCTAAAAGAAAGAGAAAACTTACTAAGGGACTTGATAATATTTAATTTGCAAAGAATGATCTTGATTCATTTTGAGGAATATTTTATACCCAGATTCTTTATGCTAGGTATTTGTTGGGTTTTTCTTCTTTTGGGGGAAGGGGGGAAGCGGAAAGAGCAGAAGAGCGACAACAATAAAAAACATCTTCATGACCATAAGTATATCAAGTAATCTCCATGAAATAATAATATTTGGGGAGTTCCAGCTAGAAAATAATTGTGATATTTGTTCACTGAGGATACAATTGCCGAGTTTAAGAATGAAATATGGCAAAGGAGAGTTACGTTACACTGTTTTCTTAAAAACAAAATTAATAGCAACAGAAATTGCCAAGAAAAAGAAAATTCTTTTTACTTTTCATAGAAACAAGCATGATATGTAAATTCACTAATTGGAGAATTCATTTCTCATGGGTTAGCTCTACAGGACATTCCTGTCTGAAATAACAAATGTTCAAGTACCTAATTACAAATGTTGCTATAAATAAAGTACTTTGTGCAACTATTTTAGTCATTATGCTAAATAACTGCAGTAATCATTATACTTTAAATATGCTGAAATGTTGCAAGTGTTCAGATTTGGTATTCTTGCATTTTTATTCTGCATGTGGAATATAATGCTAACAAATATCTAACTTAGTAAATGACATGCAGTTACATTTTTTTTTCCTCCCATTGACACATTCATCTCCAATTCCAGATTCATTTCAAGTCATACTTATTCCACACTGAGCTTCCAACAATAATATCATTATACTGACAGTGCCTATCAATTATTTCTTTTTAGAGCTGTTAATTTTTATGTTGTAAACACCATCAATAATCAGATGGGAAAAAGAACTTAAACTCCTGATAACCATTATCACTCCGTTCTGTTTTCTTGTCTCCATGACAATTCCTACACAGACAATAAATTCAGAATAAAGTACAAGCAACATTTGAAGTGAAGCAGACCTGCCATCTCTGCAATACATTTTAAATTTCTGTAGTTGCTTCATCCTTCCCTACCCTCGGGATTTCTTGTTTCTGTGCTGAATGCCACTTTGACTTCTAGCTAAGGTTATTAACAAAACTGTAACAAAAACAACAAAAGCAAATGTATTTGTAAAAACAGTAATCGGTAAATCAATTACTGGTTGACAACCATATTTCATACAGCTTATGTGGCATGCCCCCACAGGGCAGCTGATCGGGGAACAGACTGCTCTGTGGCCAGGAACCCCTGTATACACTGTTTTACCATATATGCAGACATTTCATGCCTTGAAATAGAATTTCAGTTTCCGAGTGAAACTGCAAAGGATTAGAGAATGGTGAAAATACAGAGGTGTTGCTTTCTCACTAAAAAACAGACAGGGGAGAAGACCAAGTGCTGTAACAGCACAAATACCAGTTGCAGAGCAAGTGCAACCCAATGTTGCCTGAACACCAAGACTGACATGTCACTGTGTCAAGGTCAAGGAAGGCCTGCACGTTCCTCTTTTGCAGAATGTCTTGGAAGAGTTTTCTGTATGAAAACAAAGATAGAAAGAAAGAAAGAAATGAAAACTCAGGTCTGCTGGGACAAGTACAGTAAGAGGATGTCAGAACACTGGACGATATCTGTAGGAGACTAGCTGCTCCACAATAGCAGCAAAATTTGAGTACAACATACTGTGACCATCTGATGCGATGCATTACTTTAAAATTAGTATTAGTGGGAAAAAATAAAGGAAAAGTTGTTTGGATGTTTTCTGAACAGCTAAGACAAAGGATAAGAAGCATGATGATTTCAAAAATAAGATACTGAATTTTGAAGCCTATCCTTGGATCGCTCTGCTACACACTCAGGGTTTCCCTTGCTGTTTCATCTAAATCAAGTCACAAAATAACACCTTCCTTTTTATCTTCTTGACTTTCAGTAAAAGCCGCTTCCCACTAGGGTCTTATGGGACTCTGGAACATGAGGAGGGCCATCCCATTTGAGACTCAGATAAAATCAAATACTCCTTGAAAATGTGGATTCAGAATAGGAAAAAAAAAAAAAGCCAGACAGTGTCTCAATACTGTTTCTTCTAGATAAGAATTACTATGGCACTTGGTTCATGTCTGTAGCTTTATGTTAGGCTATCAAAGTGATACCACTTTCATATAAATACATACAAACCACATTCATCTGCAAAAAAATCCTAGAAGTCCTTATAATCAGCAATTCCATATTCCACATCCTTCTTAGCTACAGGAGCCTGTCTGCCAAACAGTCAGCATTAAAACAAAAGGCATCAATTTTACAGAATTTTCATGTTATCTATTTTACTTCTAAGTTATCACAAATAATTTGCTTAGTGCTACGTTATCTCACCTTATTTGTGCATGCATTTAAAGGAATCCATCAGAGTTTTTGTTTTACTTAACTTGTTTTGCTTACCTTTAAAAGAAGTTGGAGACACTCACCTAAGCAACAATAATCTTTGCTATCAAAACCAAGGAAAAATAAGAGCAATCACCTCCAGATACTTACTTTGCTTCCAGGTGGCCTATGTGCCATGTAGTCTTTGATGGATCTACTACCACGGTCAATTTTAGGCAGCCCTTTAACAGCCCTTGCATGTCAGAGACTATTTAGAACACGTAAAAGCAGCGATGGTTCCAGCTTGTTACTTTTTGTTTTGATATGCAGCACTCAGTCTCCACTGACTAAGGTGATAAAACTATAACACATTGTGACAAATTGACTGAATTTTACAAGCTTTCCCAAAGTGCTTTTTCATATTGTTTAAAGCTTTCCAGGGAAAACATGTTGGCAGTATTAGCTGGGCAAGGTACTGACATGCACAGCATTAAAAGGGAGATAATACAGTGCTCTCTGTGCTAAAAAAAGTGTTATGCTACCAGCCTGTAAGCAATCTGCTTCTCTTTATGCATCTTGTATGGCTTGAACGGAAAGTAGCTGCAAGCATCTCTAAATAGGAGCAAGAAGCAGCATGTGTGATAAAGAGCTACTCTTCAAAGCTTCCTTCCCTCTGGTATTTGAATTCTTTCACAACCTTACAGTAGACAAGCACTTTGACAGGGTCCTATCCAGGGCATGGTTGTTTTGTACTACTTCAGGCTCTGTGCAGCACCTTGTGGTGTTCCATTACTTTCTGCACCAGCAATTTAATTTCTTGCAGCAGAGTCCTTCCTCATTCTTTCTTGAGCATGGAAAAGACCTCCAGATGTCTCTTAAGATTCCTTAAGTTACAAAGGGAAGGACAAATTAAAAAAAAATGTGAACAGGATAACACATTTCTGCAAATTAGGCAACAACTTAAGCAGAAGCAGCTGTATGTGTGGCAGGCTCTGTCACGACATCATTCAGAGAGGCTTCCAAGTGCTACACTGGAATCTCACCTCTATTTACTGATCTCTACTACGCTTTTCCTGAGCACTGTTAGGTATTTCAACTATTGAAATATATGCTTATAATTCCAAAGGATTAGCCAAATACCCATCCTAGTTCATATTCCAACACTTAATCTATTCTAAAGCTCTCTTCTGAAACCCTCAGATGTTCACCATCTCACCAACACCACTAAACCAAAATCCTCTTCCAGTCTGGCAATACTTTGGCCTAAACAGTTGAGAACATCATTTGCTTTGTGGCATTTTTCAGCTAATTCAATCTACCATTGCTTTTTCCTACAGAAACAGATACAGAAGATATAGAGAGCAAAGCATTTAATTCCTGATTGGCGAAAGCATGCTTTGTATCTTGTATTCTTCCTGAGAAAGGAATGAATGAAAACATGGGTATATTATGGTCAAGAACTACAGAACAGAAAAAGAGATTACAGGTTACAGACAACTGACTTTTTTTTTTCTTTTAACTTCACTATTATCTCAGAAATATTTCAAAGTCTTAACCGGCTAAAGTTTATAAATATCTTCAAAATCATATGGTCAATAAATCTGTTCTTTTCATCACCAGTTCCACCATGAACAAGCTGATCATTCTTCCAGGTGGAAATGATACCTTTTCTGCTACCTATACCCTTACTCTCCCAACTATCTGCACTTTCTCCACACCAGGGGTCATGAAAGGATTCCTACAGAATAGAATAAGAACAAGGTAAACTTGTTCCTTACTTGAACTTAACACTCACGGCTCAGGAAGCCAACAGTTTCAGACTAGGGACCTGGATATAGTTTCTATGCATTTCATTACTCTCAGTGCATTTCTCTTTATCATTAACTTTTCCAGACTTCCCTTTATCTATGTAAAATTTTACCTCCGCAGTAATCTGTAGTTAGAACAGCCACGTTCTTTTATGTGTTTCAAACTTGCCACCTACTAATTTCACCTAGTGAACCCTAATGCTTGCATTAGAAGAAACAGTGAGCAGTTGATCCCTCTCCATGTCACTTAAGATTTTATAGACTTCTATCATATTCTGCTGCAGCTGTCTCTTTTCTACACTGAAGAGACTTCTCTAAATTCATTAAAATTGATTCACAAAGTGCTAGTGTCATGGAGAGAAGACAAGATGCCATTCTATTTCACCACCTGACAAAACAAAACTAATTAAAAATTAAATGTTTCTAGATAACATAAGCACAACTGTCCACTAGAAAAAACAGATAAATTGGCAGACTGGGATGCGAAAATGAACTTTGTTTACCTCCTAGACAGCTGATTAGAACCCAGCTTGTATTAGGCAAAAGCATTAGGCATGTTATCTTAATACATGCTTGATGACCTATTTCCAATGAGCTTTATGGTCCCCATAAAGTTACTATCACGACTGCCCACTTTGGCAAGAAGATTCCCAAAGAGGATTCCCAAATGCCAGAGAATGAATAAAGCTCTCAGCCAGTGATCAGGCAACCATGTGCAGAGATAGTGTTTGGCTAGGCTAACGTGATGATACAGAGCACTTTGAAATTTCTGGACTCACAAGCCAAAGCCAGCTCTTAATAGTTGATGTATGCTTTTTTTTTATGCTTCCTAATATAAATGAGATATAAATGTGTGCATATACATACCTACGCAAACACAAATATATCTTCCTGCAGAAAGTAATTGTTGTTGAAAGGTTGCTTTAAGTGTCTCATTTCTGATTTGAATTTGCTATTTAAATCTTTAAACTGACTTCACCACAGGACTAGAGGTTCTTTGCTTCCTCCCACCACCACCAAACCAGAAAAATATTTGCAAGAAACCGAGAATGGGAATGCCTTTAGAAAATGTAAATACACTGTAGGTGGAATCATCTACTCTACAGCAACTGACATGCCTGAGAGAAAAAAAACCACCTAATGTGAAATGTAATGTTTGTCCACAAAAAGTATATGAATATTTGATGTTTGATGCTATTCCTTTTAAAATTATCCCCAAGATACTACATACTTGGGCATGCCAAAGGTTCTCTGAGGTTTTTCCAAAGCCTCCTTTAGCTCTCCTCATAGCAAATCTCACTGGAGAGAGAGATCTGCAATATCTCTTTGGTCATTGCTAAAGTACAGAAGACAAACGTATTGTGGGGTAATGGTGGATGAAAAGCTGGACATGACCCAGCAATGCGCACTCACGGCCCAGAAAGCCAACCGTATCCTGGGCTGCATCCAAAGCAGCGTGGCCAGCAGGTCGAGGGAGGGGATTCTGCCCCTCTACTCCACACTCGCGAGACCCCACCTGGAGTCCTGCGCCCGGCTCTGGAGTCCTCAACACAGGAAAGCATGGACCTGTTGGAGCGGGTCCAGAGGAGGCCACAAAAGCAATGGGGAGATGGAGCACCTCTCCTCTGAAGACAGGCTGAGAGAGTTGGGCTTGTTCAGCCTGGAGAAGAGAAGGCTCCGGGGACATCCTACTGCAACCTTTCAATACTCAAAGGCAGCTTGTAAGAAAGATGGGACAGACTTTTTAGCAGGGCCTGTTGCGATAGGACAAGAGGTAATGCTTTTAAACTAAAAGAGGGGAGATTTAGACTAGTTATAAGGAAGACATTTTTCACAATGAGGGTGGTGAAGCACTGGAACAGGTTGCCCAGAGAGGTGGTAGATGCCCCTTCCCTGGAAACATTCAAGGTCAGGCTGGATGGGGCTCTGGGCAACCTGATCCGGTTGAAGATGTCCCTGCTTATTGCAGGGGGGTTGGACTAGATGGCCTTTAATGGTCCCTTCCAACCCAAACTATTCTATGGTTCTGTGATGGTTGAATGCAGTGTTGTAAATGGCACTGAAACAGAAGGATTCATCCAATGCAAATCCCAAGCTCCATGTTATGGACAAAGCTAACCTGGCCTGTGTTCCTATACACTTCCATTTTCCATACTCTAATGATTTTTATTTTCTAGCAATACTCATTGAAGTATAACAGACAGGGTTACGAGCCTATCATAAGTATACTGAGTAGCTGAGAAGTACACTACTCTTACAGGAAATTTTTCTTCTAAAATTGTTCACTCTCAGTCCCAAGTCATTCCTAATAAAGCCTTTGGGAAGCCTGTGTCCTCATTTTAAATAATGCAAACATACCTTCCCAAAGCTCAGAAGGAATAGCCAAGTTAAGGAAAGAACTAGTTAAGCAACTCTCATCTCTATCATAAATTGTGCGCTGCAAGTTTGCATCTGCAGAAGGTGGATACGCCCTTCTTTCCCACTATCTAGTTCCCATTGTAGGATCTGCAGAGCTTGGAATTACTATGTTACTATGATCTTCTCTGTGTCTTTAAATACAATAATAAAAAAATGCCTCCGTACTTTGTGATCATAACTGAACAAATGATAAATATTGTTCTCCAAATAGGACCTTAGGGGGCAAATTCAGCCCAGCTGTAAGTGCATTTAGGTGTATGGAGTAATTCCTAGAATAAATTTGTCCCACTGTCCAGAAAGGTACTTGCTTTATTGAATTAGTAGAATGGAGTGCACTCATCCTGTCCACAGATCCATTAGTCAGTAGTTATGACAGGCCATAAGCAAAAGCTATTATTAGCACATTTACTGAAATGCAATTTTTCACTTTCAGAATCACTAGCCATGATCTTAAGACTACCGATCCCACTGACAAAAAACAAAGACCCAGTTTTAATTTCAGCTTCAAAAAGGTGACACGTATGCAGGGTTAAAGAGGTGGATCTTAGAACACGTTGAAATTTAAGAAAATCTCACTAAAAAGGTTCATTTCATCAAAGCCATTTCCTTATTTCAGGATAATAAAAAGCAGAAGCTTCCCTGCAGGATCTATGTAAAACTCTCTGTGCCATGGTGCCAAGTGGTGGCCAGGCACTAAAGCAGAATTAACCAATTAGCAAAGTGTTCCATCTGGTACAGCCTGGACTTGCTGCGTCTCCACACTTCACATTACCATGACGGAAACCTCTGAAGGGACATCTTTAACAAGAAAGCACCTCACTCTCTGAAACATCTTTCTTTTAATCTTTTCTACACACAAAACCAAACATGGTCACTTCAGAGGGAGCCAGAGCATTCAGAGTTGGCTCATTCTCACCATGAAAGGGGTTTTTTATGTAGGCTTTGCTGTAAGTTAATTCACATATTCTTCAGCTATGAGGAGAAGTAGAATACGGACACGTGTCCCTTTGAGAAATGCAGTAGGTCAAGAGAAATGGTTTTAAATTACTGAAGAAAATAGACACTAACAGACTTTAACATAAATACATCCAATTTCACTTAGTCGAGATTTGACTAATTATTTATCGCAAGAAACTAATAGAAGATTCCAGCCTAACTCTGGATAACAAAATCTTGTGCACAGAAGACAGCAGAAGCACAAGCTTCCTGCAGTGTCAACCCTGCGCTGCTGTCAACTTAGAAAGGTATCTTTATGTTTGAAAAAGTAGATTCCATATTTACACTGGCTTTTGTCATTGCTCAAATTGCTAATCTGCATATTAATTATTAGAGGCAAGCCAGTAACATGGATTAAAAACACCCAAGAAACTGGACTGCTGGCCAAACAGCAATCTGGTAGGAAGGCTTCACAATCATTCTGACTCATGCAAAATCTGAAGTGGACACCTGGAGATTAAAAACTTCAATGCCTCGTCTCTTAAGCCACCCACCTCCCTCACAACTTGCATAATCTGAAACAGAACTCAGTCAAATGAAGCATTCATGTCTTTCTGCTGAAAGAACAACAAGCCTATAAATCAAAGTCTCTTCACTGTGTCTGCAATTTGCAACATTTCAGTAGTCTCTTCCACCTCTAAGGATGTGATATTTAAGCCTTGCACATAGTTTGTTCTGTGGTGCTAGGCAAGATCACTGCAATGCAGCTGATATGAAGGCATGGGAATGTGCTTAGTCTAAAGGAGTCATGCATAAAAGAAATCACATCACGCCTTGCGCTGCACGTCTACTCCAGCAAACTGGGAGAGTTAATTCTCCATTCTTTAAGTAACAGCAGAAACACAACCCCGGCTAATTTGTCAATCGTGTATCAATTTCTTTTCTTATTATCATCATCATACAATCTATTTTTCAACAATTAATAAGCATGGACAGAGTGTAGCAAAGATTCTGCTACTACTATAACTATCATTAACTATTTTTTACATAGATTATCATTAAGGAAAATTAAATTACAATGAAATTCCTAAGAGCAACTTGCTCAGTGGTGACAAGATACTGAATTATTTTCATTACTGTATTTTAAAATATATAGCAAAATTTTATTTATTAGCATTAAACTCAAGTTTAAATATAAGATTCTCAGGCACAAATAGATTTGGTATTTGAATCAAGTAAGTATACAAAGAGAGACTGTGTTTTCTTTCTATGACAGAACAGCACTTCTACCATATTAAGTTTGTAAATCTTGCTCATAGAATGTAGTAACAATTATAACAATGACAAAGCCTTCCCTATTCAAAAACAGAAATACTAGGAAATAACAAGTTTGCAATTTAGTGGCTATAAACAGTTAATCAGAATTTATTTGTTTTCTGAAACTACATAGTTTTGTATATGTACATATGTACGTCTGCGAATGACACACATTAACTTTAGGAGGTTGGAAGAGCTATTTCCCAGTTTTGATTTTTTTTTTAGAATAACTTGGGGCGGGGGGGGGAGGGAATTGGGAAACTCACACAATACCTTTGTCTTGAAAAATATTTTGGGGGTTTGGAAGGTTTATAAAATGTCTAGAAACAGAGATGCCTTTTCTCCAAAAAGCATAATGATTACAGAACTTTGCTGGGTCATAGGAAGCTCAACACCCTCCTCTGTCTTCTCAGGACACATACACACACACACACACAAATCATATCCAACTTTTGCTCCAAATCTTCCATTTCCCAGGTTTGTATCTCATCGCTGAGACCCAGTATGTTCAGGGGTGGGCTTGCCTCTCAAAAAAATCATTGAGGAAAAAGGAATAAAGGTTTGGACAATCATCTTGAAAGTGGAACATGAATTTTCCTGCAGAACCTTACATTTTCTCTAAACTTGTTTGATAATCTTAGCATATTCTAGACAAAACCAAGGATGTCATTTTAGAGGATGTACACAAGACAGCAATGCTATAAACTTAAATTATACTTACTCTTTCTAAAAGCTTTAGTGTTTTCTGATATATTCTATTAATTTTAGTTCATTTTGTTTGTTTTTTCCCTGTCAACAATTCTGCAGGAGCAAGGAAAGTAAAAACTATAACATCTGAAAATAAAATTTCAGTGCAAATTACCAGATTCAGTAAAACACAGATGCAATCCAAAGAAAAAGAGTTGGGATTACATCTGCAGTGATTTGCCAGATGAACTTAGAGTAACTACTGATAAAAGAAAAAGAGTTGTTAGGGAAAGGGATAGATTTAAATCAAAGCCAAAAAGTAGGTCAGCTACTACTTTAGGTATGAAAGTATGTAAAATGACAACAGATCCAGTGCTGTGTTCAGAGAGCAGGCTCTCTCTGTCTGAAAGTAGGACTCTCTGGAGGCTCACTGCTGGTCACTTTGCCCCTAGGGAAGAGACTGCCATTCCGAGTCCGAGCAGAAAAGCAGCACGACCATCAGAGCTGTACTAAAAGCTCACCTCTTTTCCAGGACAACAACGTAGACACAGAGCAGAAGCCTGTTCCAATCAGGAGAAGAAATATACACCAAACCACATTAAAATCCATCTTTTATTGAACATGCAACATTCCTCTCTTCTTAAAAAAAAAAAAAAAAAAAAAAAAGCAGTGTTCACAAAGTGGGATGAGGGACAGATGAAGAGTAACGACCCATGAAACTGCTGGTAGCTGACGCACAGAAAGGAGATCTTCACTGCTATGTAAAAAATTTGTCTGTTGGTAAGATTTCACCATTCGGCTAGCAAGTCTGGGGGTTTTTTGCCATGAACATGGGAAAATAGCACCCCTGAGCAATCCTGAAGGAATGGGGAATTCTATCTACTCAGGAGAAGCTACTGTTAGTTTTGTTTTTTAAAGCAGTGTGAGTCTGCATAAATTTGCATTTTTCTAGTGTGCATACAATGCTTTATTTTATAAGATACCAATGACACACTTGAGGGAAGGGGAAAAAAAGGCATAGTATTGTTAAGAAACAATAAAATACTGTTTAAAAAAAACAAAACCAAACCCAAACGAACAAGTAAATACCCCACATGGCCAAGAATTTTTTCCTATCAAGCTACACTAAACCCATTTCAAAGATGGAAAAATGATATCCAATGATTTTTATTTGTGTTCAAACAGTGTGAATATACTATCAACATTCAAAAGGCAACTTCTTTGTTAGATACATTTGATAGATTTAAAGTGCTGAATACATCTCAAATAATTTTTAAAAGGATTTTGATGACCTTACTCTGAGTTGCACATTGCTCTACAAATAGTTCCTTTGACAAGTTAGACTGCGCTTCCGTCACACAGACATTTAGCCTTTACGTGAAGGCACACAAGAAAATGTAGCTGTCAATAAAAAGTTAATATGGAGAGCAGACATATGACCATCTGGAGGTAAACTGGGACTACCTGGTCATAATCCTTACAACAAAAACATATCCTCTAAGACACTGTCAAAACAATAATACTTGGTAAACACACGGAGACTGCAGGAATGCAAATCGTATTTGGCAGGGTTGCCCCAAGGTTTGCTCACCAACACTGCTATGCTTCGGAACAAGCCTTGACAGAACCCTGAAGTTTCAGCCGTACTAAGGAGTATTCAAATGAAAAACAAAAGCATAAGTCAATTGCGAAAAGCTGCTTTGAAAACACACTTGCCTAATACACTGGTGCTCACAAAACAAACCAAGCAAACGAAGAGATGAGGAGAGCGAACTGACCAAAACTGAAAACTTTTTGCTAAGAAAAGGCTAATTTAACTGAATCAGAATCTTTTACAAGAAAATAGCAAGGCCACCGAAACTTTTAGTGGAAGAATGCTCGTCAGTCTCCACCTATCTCACCTGCACTCCAGGGTGCTGGTACATCTAAACCATCTCTGCAAAATTTGAGAGCATACTCCAAAAACTTGACAACTGATAAAATTCTCCCCCAAATCAATAGGGAAGGGGAAGAAGGAAGGAAATACTGCTTGTATACCCCATTTTCTGCCCCTTGTATGCCCCTATTTCAATTTTGCAGAGAAAAGGAGTTCAAAAAGGAAGAGAAAACAAACTTGATCCCTGTATAGCTCTAATTTTGTCCTCCCAACAACACACAAAACTCCAAATATTCTAACTTTTTGGATTAATATAGTTTTTTTAGACTCGGCATCTAAATAATTAATATGTTGTCAGAAAAATTACTATTTATGACTGTATACACTTAGTAGGTTTTGAAAAAACCCTGAAAGATCCCTTGAATACATGCCCCGTTCTTGCATAATTCTGTAATTTCCAGAATATCCAATAAGGACCCATTAAACTGAAGCCCTTGATGAAATAAAGAATAATAATTTGAAAACAAATGAAAGTCCTGAAGGTTATACTGTATCCTAAGGCAGGCATTCATGTGTGCAGCCACAGCTCCTAGGAGAATCAAATTCCCACTTTTCTCATTTGGAAGAGGAACATAAATACAAGAAACAACTGAGCATAATAAGCTTAAGAAATAAGCAATCAATCTGAATTCAGGAATTGAGTTAACTTCTACAGCCACATTTCATTAAACTTACAAGTACTAGAAATTGTTTCTGTAACGAACTCTTTGGGTAACTAGGAAGAATCAGTGGGGCTGGGGGGGGGGTGTTTGCTTTTTTCTGTTACACTAACCTGCTTATTATGATTTTGTTCATAGATATTTCTAATTTACTGAAGTCCTTTGGCAAAACATTTTGAAACACAGTGTCTGTCCATCAACTTCAATTGCCTTTGGAATAATCTGTTTGCAAGTAGTATTTAAACTATGATAGCATAGAAATATTCCATGGAGAACCAGAACTAACCTTGTTGTGCTTTATATTCAGCACAAAGCACAGGCTTATTGAATATCTTTGACCATGATAGATTTCAGCCCCAGCATCCCGCTTTTCCCTCACAAACAAATCTCCAACTTAAGTCCCTGAGGTCTGTACTCACCTAAATAGCTCCAGGTGGCAATACTTACTTTACAGATTCAAAAAGAAAATTCTCCTGTTGCTCTGTGAGCCAGGATAAATATTGCACACACAAACTTTCCTGCACAGCTGCATATGCCCATGAGTTGCTGCGTTTCTTCTCACAATCCTACAAGCAATTCTAAATTATCAAATCAATCTCTGCCTTCACAAATCAAGAATGCAACAACAGCATCTTAACAGTATAGATTTAATCATGAAAAAGTATCTTTTGAAAAGATCCAAGATGAAAATACACATGGAAATATAAAAATGTAATTCCTGCATTTTAAAACTTGTAGTGCATTGTCAAAAAGGTAGAAGGTCACCTAAAACTCAAATTATCAAATTCCTCGCGCATAAGAGAAACCCTGATATGTGGAAGTCGTCTTTGAAAATCTCAGAGCCCTCTACTAGAATGACCACCAAGAAAGAAATTAGTAACAGACAACTAAGTGTAAGATCCATGTAATTACACTTTTAAGTCCTATTATAGGTGTTGCTGTGTCAGATAGCTGCCCTCACTCACAGGGAGGAAAAGGTCACATTCCTGTCTTCTAATTTATTAACACTATACAAATAAATATTTGAAAAGAGCATGAATATTTGATTGCCTATGCAACACTGGTGCCTTGGGCTTTTTACTACTGAATATATTAGGTCTGAACTTTCAGAATCATGTGAAGAAAGGAGGTGAAATCACAAATGACTTGGGAATATAGAAACACGAAGGAGAGAAAACTAGATAGCAAGGGACCTTAAAGCAAAAGAAAATCCTTCATTTTTGGCAGTTGATGTATATTACATGCATTAGTATGCAACAGTACCCAGAAACACTAGCTGAGGTTACAGTCACCTCATTTTAAGTACTGTTTATAGTAGGAGACAGTCCTAGCTCAGACAACTTAGTGTCTCAATAGGCAAAACAAATTATCTCCATTTATAGAACGGCATGTCAACCAGAGTCAGAAATAGCATTGCATTAGCACAGAGCTCACAAAAGCAAGGGGAGAGTCACAGCCTGTGTTAAACACATAGTATATATTAAATGGCTTACAATAATTAGTGGTTAGGATTTCTTTTAAATAAATAAAATAAAAATGCACCATATAATGAAACGCCTCTTCAATAAAGCAAACAAACCAGAGAATCTGGTCAGCTCTACAGAGCTTACTGCACGCTAACAGCGTATCTGCATATTGGTACGTGGCTTTTGGCAATATCACGTTGGTATTACTCGTAATACAACAAAAGGGTAATAATAACATGGACCGGTATCTCCCCCAGACTTTGAAAGGAATCTCTTTCCATTCTATGGCAGGTGAAGTCACTTCTCCTCTTCCAGACAAAGGTGGTGGTTTCTTTTGCTTGTTTTTTGAGGCAGAAGAAGGGGACAAGGAGATGGGGGAACAGAAAAGAAGATGAAGTTATTTTAGAACAGGAATTGGGCTTCTCAAGCCCTCCGTCTATCGCGTCTTATCTGTATTCTGTACGACATTTTAAGAACTAAATTATAAAACATTAGTATTCCCACACGGCATGGCATTTATTGCAAGCTAAACTATTTCTTTAAAACAAGATAATTAAAATGAGTTGTGGTAGGCATGAAATGCCTATGAAATCTTTCTGTAAATGTTCACAGAGCTTGCCCTTGGACACAAGCTCATGACTGACAATGAAAGCACCCTGCCTATGCAAAGAACTAAAACACTTTTGTAATTTTCTGACAGCAAAGGCTATTGAATTAAAGCGACTCATTATTAGCGTTTACCCTTTTGAAGTTATTTCTGATTTGTTTTGAATGCTCCAAAAGAAAGAATGGTAGTCTAGCCAGAGGTGAGGCTTTCAATAAACTACATGTCTCTTCTAAAACAGACTAGTAGAGTTTCACTGTACAACCACACAGACTCATTTAGTATCTCAGTTGGTGCAGTGAGATACTGAGGACTTTTCACTCCCTGGGGAACAAATCCACACTCTGAAACGACTGAATGAAGGGACAGCATTTCACAATACCGTCGCCTGATGTGACACCATTCACAGTTTCTGCTGAAGACTTGGTCTCGTGCAGAATAGCTGCCAGCATTGTAGGCAAGCCTGAGACATACGAGCAAAATTTTGAGGGGAAGCGTGCACAGAGTATCATCTAAAACTTGCCCACACAGCAACTGACTCTAACCAGTGTCGCTGGTACCTAAGCAACAAATTCACTGATGGATTTTTGAAGAAAAGCAACTGGTTATCAGACTACCCAATGGTTAGAGTGTCATAACCTTTCCTTTATGGATGCATCATTACAAAAGCATGTTACAAGAAGCACATCAGGGGAGAAATATAACCACAATTAATTTCTGATTTCAGAATTCACAGAACAAGCATTTATAGGCCAACACCACAAAAAAATACTGTGTGTCTTCTCTTTCAGTAACCGTCATCACCAATGGCTCAAGTGGTCCAGTTTGAACCATGGGGAATTCCGACACTGTTGCACTATAGAAAGTAAACTTTGACATTTACTTCTTTTAAAACAACTCAATTACTTTCCTGTAGTACTGAATTCCTGACACAAAAGAAAGAATAGTGTTGCACTGTAACTGGTTAAGGATGACCATCAGCAAAGCATAGCTCTTGGGAGACAGACCTTCACTTTCAAATACTGAAGTCAGCAACACAATGTTTAGAGATAATGTTTTGGTCATGAAATGTCTCACTTTAAAAAGCTATTTATGCAGCTGCCTTCTGAACAAATTTTCTTACATAAAATACAACACATGGTAGTCCACCGCCTCACAACTATGACTACAGGCAACAGTTTAAACTTTTAAAAGTTCTCAAAGTACATAGCACCAATTACATTTATTTCTTCACTGTAAGACTATGGATGATTAGGTAATAGTTGTAGCACACACTGGATGACAAACGGTCTCATTCAAGTCTCATGACTTGGAGAGAGTGAGGAGGAGCACGTAATCTACTTCCTTATGGCAATGCAATCCAAAATATTCCATAGTTGCCTCTAGCGATCTCAAACACAAATGGATCTGAGCAAGTAGGGTGATAGCATACGCCTGCGGCACTTGACACCACAAAGCTCCCTGTACATAATAAATCTGCCTAATACCATACTCAGGAATTCTTCCTTGATAAAAAAAAGGAATGGAGCTAGTCAAGCATGTGCCCAAATATCCACATGAGGTCCTAAAAACACCCCAATACTCCTGAACAGTCAATAACATTGCAGATTGCTAACAGGTTTAGGTAATCAATATAGACACCTGGCATTAGTCCATTGACCAGAAGAAATCAATAGCAACATGAGAACTTAAATAGCGTTCAGCATACAGAGGGAGGCCTAAGCCAGCTTGAAAAGGGTAAAGGAAATCTGAGGACTCCAGGTAACATCAGATGAGAGTTGCCTTAGAGTTATCAAAAAATTCCACAATGAAAGAAAACATTTCTGATAGGGCAGTATACATTTAAGTGTATCAAGAGATGACTTTTGAGGTCTCAGTTATTACTTGTATGAAGGTAACTTTCACTTTGGTTTCCTGGAAGAATCTTTTGATCAATAAGAACTGATGCACTCTCCTCCAAAACCTTGAATAACCCATGAGAGGTATTGGCAAAAATATAACCCCACCTTCTCCAGACCTCAGCAACAGACACTCTTATTTATTACATTAGTCAAGATATTCCAAAAGTAAGCAGACACTCAATTAATAAGTAATCTAGAAGAGATCAATTTTTAGGAAGTACACGTCACTTATTTGAACACCAAAATTTTCATTAGTGCTTTGCCCTCTGTCTGACATGATAGAACTGTAAAGCATCAAGTCTGACTACCAGCCACCACAGACATATTTATTGGATTAGATTTATTAAGCACTTATCATCTTAAGTGAGTCACATCCTTATATAAAACCACATTAAAAATTGCAGCAGACTGCAAGCATGTTTCAGAGTGGGCAATGTATTACAAAGCCAACTTACGCCGGTTCTTGTAACAAACTTTACAGCTATGTCCTCTCTGATTTTAAAACAACAGAAGCAATGGGGCTGTTACCACCACTGGATGCCTGTTCCACTATGCAAAACTCTCATGCTCTTTTTTTTATTTTCAATTTCACTTTGCTCAATTCTGTCTTCAAATGGCATTTATATTTTCAAATGCTAATATGAAACAAGCTCTCAGACTATACACGGTAAACTTTTTCACAATGCTTTTTTTCCCCCTAAACTTTCTTAAGTCATTCCAGATGATTTGAGGGTTTTTCATACACTTTAAGAAATTCTTATTATTTACTATGAGAACATGAAATAATGAAAAATGGAAACCTCTTGAAAAGAAACTCCATTAGGAGCACTTAACCAAATCAACCCTTTTTGTTACCTCATCTGAGATTACGAGTAGCATGCCCCAGTCAGTACCAAATTCACGGTCCAACCTCATAGCCAACGTTGAAAAAACTACCAACATGGACAACATTGAAAAAACTACCAAAGTAGAGGAGGCGGCTTTGGACACCATGCCCTGGCACCAGCGTGAAGAGTAGGCTGAAACAAACTGTATCAAAACATGAAGTTGATAGCAGGTGGGCCCATTAAGGTCCTGCCTCTTTTCACAGATGAAACTCCTACTTATTTCAACAGCACAAAGTCACTGTTAGAACTAAAAAAAAAATAAAGATGACACAGTGTTACGTGTAAATCTAAAATGCAAGGAAGTAGGAAAGCAAAAGTTTCATGGATACTATTTTCTCTTACTATGAATATTGAATTATAGTAATCATCAGCTGTGAAGTCACTTAATCAAATACTCTGCAAACTCATTTTTCATTCCTTAAGTTCATCAGAGCTTAATCATACTAAATTGTGTGAAACGTCACAGTAAATAACTACACATATAATTTTATATCCTTCCATTACATGATATAAACAAAAAAATGGCAATTTAGGGGTATGACAAACAGTCTAGAAATAGTCATTGATGCAGAGCTGGTAAGAAGTTATTGGAAAGTATTAGTGTTTATAAATTGAATGGATATACATGCCAGGGTTTTACAGAATGTAGAAAAGAAATTTCATGTCTTTGTGACTCCTGCTATTATTCTAAGTTATGAAAAACTATTATGTAACTATAAAATGCAGAAAAAATGTTGAGAAAATGTTTGGAATATGAAATAAAGGTAATCTGTATTGTCATTGTAGTCTAAATAACAGAACAAGTACTAACGAAAAGTTCAGCTGAGAGTATAATGAAAGTGAGATTGATGAGTAGCAGCTGGTCCTAGAGATGGTATCATGCAATACTTGGTATATGCTAAGATAAAAAGAACACAAAACATATGTATAATTTGACAGCAATAACTTGACAAATTCTCTCCTAGAGTTTTGCTTTTTAGTGAAGGACCTTTTTCAGGAAGCATTTTGATTCTGAGCTTAGTTACTCGTTTGCATAAATACCATCTTAGAGAGGGGGACTTCTCTTACTTGTGTTCAAAATTTGTGAAAAACATTGATGGAAAACATTTTAAAATATGTAAAACAAATTAAGTAGTTGTAAGGAGAAAAGCATGTGGGATAATAAAAGAACTTGGTTTAGATCTTGTCACTTAACATCTGATATAAGACTGGATGAAAAAAAGGTTAAGGACATTCATTGGTAAATGCAAATGTGCAATAAACAGGAGTGAGGAAGCTAGAAAAATATAAAAAAAAAAAAAAAACCACAGAGAGACATGAAATAAGTGCAAAAAAATGACAGCTGGGAGAAGAGAACAATCAATGAATCAGGGAAACAAATAATTCCCAACTTGAATAGCATTGGAAAGGAGAAACATGAAAAAATGGTTGTGCTAAGAGAGTCTAAGGATCATTGGGAAGAAACAAAGTGGTTCTGAGCTTGACAGTACTATGATAGTAGAAAATGCCAACGGAATTCGGACTAAGCTGTCCATCTGGGAATAGTTTGGGGTTAGTGACTTCATTAGGTAGCTCTTCCCTGATGGTTAGAAGGATGAGCGTTGGTGCTGGTGCAGACACTTAAGCGGTGAATCATAAGTTAACATTGAGGGAAGAGCTGTAATGACATTTTGCAGTCCAGAGCAAGGCAGGAATCTTCCAGTTTCAGCCATCCTCCTGCCAGGCCCATTGAAGTTGCATTAGCACCACTCGGACACCCAGGCTCTGTACGAGAGACAGGATTTGTGCCTTAATGGAATAGCTCCTCGCTATTTTCAGGAGATATTTCAGATATAGATTTGACGAAGCAGATACTGAAGAAATTGAGACACTTTCTTTCTGGAAGACATTGCAAAGATAGTATATTTGAACTACAAAACTGAACACATTTTATCCTGATTTGCACTTTAAATATCTTTCAAAACAGGGAAAAAAGGTGCTTTGATTCTTCTGCAGTATTGTTAAAACATTTTTTGAAAAAGCTCAGTTTTCTGTTAATGTGAGAAAGGTCTTTGGCAAGATTTTCTTCTCTCCACACCCCAGATTTTCTTCCCTGATAATGTCAAGGACTGTTCCCTCATATGAATAAGTGTCATTGCACTGGCTGATACTTCTTACAGTGTGTAAGCTTTGAAACTTAAAACAGTGAAGACTGCAGTGTAATAGAGATTGTGCTCTCTGTGAAGAGGGTAGGCAATAAAATCCCTTGCTAAGAAAGACAACTAGAAATTCAGCTCAGTGCAATTTGATTGGAAGGAGAAGCACTTTATCTTTCTGTACAAATTAATGGCTTAACTGAACCGTGTTTAGTTCAGACGTTAAGAGCATTGCATTAATCTTCTGAACAATTTAAAAGCCCTAAACCCTCCAGAACTGGCTTCTAAGAAAACCACCAACAATACTGATAAATCAATAAAATATGTACATGAAGAACACTGACTGTATTTTTGTCTTAAAATTTTATCTCAGAACTGGTTTAGATTTTGTAATGTCAGTCTTATGCACACAGAACAAGAAGTCATTTTTCCTTCCTTCCAATGAGTAAGGTTTGATTTCTTTGGGACAGCAATAAAACACGGCCCCCGGGTCCTTGAGCCCTGCAGCACAACAGACGGGATTCATTCCAGCGATCATTATTTTACGCAGTTTGCCAGGCAATTGTTCTGACTAAGCCTGGCCTGGGGAACTGTGCTGGGACAGGGAATGAATGGCAGGGAATACTTTGCCTCGGGATCAGGTTCTAGGTGACATGTCTAGATACGTAGCACACTGCATTATTATTTTCCCATCAGTACAATGAATGGTTTCCCCCAAGAAATAGGGGGGAAAAAAAATCCTTGAAAATATATATGAGTAATTATAAAGATGCTTCCAAGAAATGTCAACTCACCTACCAAGACCTATTCAGTCTTTATTAAGACATTTTAAAAAGCAAACATTTTCGCATGTCCAAAGAAGGACAACGAAACCGGTGAGGGGTCTAGAGCACAAGTCCTATGAGGAGCAGCTGAGGGAACTGGGGATGTTTAGCCTGGAGAAAAGGAGGCTGAGGGGAGACCTCATCGCTCTTTACAACTACCTGAAAGGAGGTTGTAGAGAGGTGAGTGTCAATCTCTTTTTCCAAGTAACAGGCGATAGGACAAGAGGAAATGGCCTCAAGTTGTGCCAGGGAGGTTTAGATTGGATATTAGGAAACATTTCTTCACCGAAAGGGTTGTCGGGCACTGGAACAGGCTGCCCAGGGAAGTGGTTGAGGCACCATCCCTGGAGGTATTTAAAACACATGTGGATGTGGTGCTTAGGGACATGGTTTAGTGGTGGACTTGGCAGTGCTAAGTTAACGGTTGGACTCGATGATCTTCAAGGTCTCTTCCAACCTAAACAATTCTATGATTCTCTATAAAGCACTGGCCCTGAGAAAGATGTAGTTCGCTTTCTCTTCTTCTTGTCCAAACATTGAAACTGATTTTTTTTCTAAACAATTGTTACTATTTTAAAATGTCTAATCACCAACTTAAAAAAACACACTTTCTTTTCATAAGGGAAGAAAATTATTTATCATCTGAACTCTTCAGAGATTCCAAAAAAAGCAAAGAATCTTACTAAGTATAAATTAAAGAAGAAACAAACAACTCTATCAAATTGGCAGCATGTCCAAACTCACAGTGTGTTATTAAATTAAGTCAGTGACATTTAAATGAGTGCACCTGTATGCATACAAAAATAATTTCCTAATTAATTAGCTCTGCAGCTCTTGATGCCCTAATAGGTCAAAAGTACATTAATTATATCTAAATGAACAGAAATCTTTTACAGGTGGCCACAAAACCAGTGAATATAACTTAACACTTCTGATTCCTGCACTAGGAGATAAGGTCAAATACTCACTTATCATATTTTTCAGGTGTAGGAAATACCACTGGAGGGAAGATGCTACATTATTATTGAGCGCAATTACGCAGATGGCACTGGACAGACACATGAGACAGCATTGTCCGGGACAGAGGGAGCTGCACGCTACTGGAAATAGGGATAGCTATATGTTTTGAACAGCTGCATATTGAAAAAGGAAGAGAGTGGGTCAGGAAAGAGCCCAGAGCTGGAAGAGAATGAGGAAGGGAGGCACTGGAAGTGAGGAGGAATCACAGAGCGCTGCAGACATGGTGATAAAATGCTCAATTACTGAAAAAAAGACTTAGCAGAAAGGATGCTAAATGTTAATCAAGCATCTGTACAGCCTTGTACTGTCATTCTGTTAGAGTACCTCTGCAGAGCATGAGCATCTATTTGACCAAAATATATTCTCTGAGTTCTATATTTACAAAATAGAATAACAAGTTAAAAAATATTGGATGATCCAAACCTATTTTAAAGGATGAAATCCCATTTTTATTTTAATTTAAAGGAGGGAATTCATGTTCAAACAAAACATCTATTTAATCATATTTCTATCTTTCTCCAAAACAAACCTCTTGCTCCAACTTTTATCACAATCTTCAACTGAAGAAGCAATAAAGCAGATAGGAACTTCCCCTGAAAGTCCCTGTGAAAAGTTCCTGTCTCTTCTTTTTATATTTTCTTGGTTTTATAAAGAGATGGTGACAACAAAAATATCTAGAATCAGAACATCTGTGGACCTAAATGAGGAATTTTAAGTCCCTGATATCCTGACAACCTGTGTACTTCCAGGAGGCTTAGAAAAAAACTGTAGCCAGGATAGCTAATTCTTGAGTACAAGTACAGCTTAGAGGAGTGTCGTGCTTGTGTTGCTAAATCTTTCTGTAACTTCCAACAATCTCTCTGTTGCAACAGATGACCTACATGAAGCTGCAGAAACCGCACACTTCATCTTCAGGAGGGAAGTGAAAAAGAAGAGCACAATATCTGAAGAACCGGTGAGTATATCTCTCAATAGCAATAATTATACAACAACAAAAACATCTAAGTGAAATTATTTTTGTGTTAATATTTTGTTTATTAGTTCTTTAGGTAGTTAAAGTACATATACTTCTTTACTGAAAATCAGGTAACTTTTCAAGTCAAATTCTTACAATACAGTTCATGTGACTAGCCTAGGCCTGGATATTACACATTTGCTGGTGTATCAAATCTAGACTGTTAGTTATTCACAGGAATGGCGAGGGTTTTCAGAAGAGGAGGAGGTGGTATTCCTGAGGGCAACTAAGAAATTTGGTTGCCATTCACATAACAATAAAGGCACTGGCTAGATAACATACAGCACCACTACTGATTTAAACATGTACCACTTGGTTGCATATGTTAGGTAAGCTAAAATTTCAATAAAAGAAACCCTATGATTTTACTAGAATTTTACTATACTCTACCATAACTGCTTATTCTTTCATCCCGGGCATAAGGTGAATGGTTCCAACAGCAGAGTGAGCCAACGTTACCTAAATAACGTGGCAAGTCTCAGCTAGTGACTGGGTAAACATCAACCACTGTCGTACAGATTTCCCAAGCTGGGCAGGAAGCTAGAAAGTGATCTACATATTCATAGAAAAACTCAGTAAAAATCACAAGTTCTTCTCAGTTCAAGCTGATTCTATCGTACAGATTTTTTGCTCCATGAGGACAGAAGAGCCTCTTGAACTTGAAAGTAACCCACAAAAACTATGTAGAAACACAAAGTGGTAGAAAATTGATGGGCAGATTCTGACAAGCCAGTCCTAACCAATTGTGTCTTTGAACACTTTCAGATGCTAACAGAAACAGAAAATAGAGTCTGGCTCTGTTTTACTTTCCAAATATTTGCTACACAACACAAAAAATCAAAACAGGACTAGTTTAATCCACCAAGTATATGTCGACTGTTTACTGTGTACAACTTTGGGACTGTTCAACTACTGTGAGCTGTGTTCTTTAGTATTCTTGAAATAAAGGAATTTGTTCAGAATGTGACATTCTGATAGTTCCTTTCATGCTGCAAACTCATCTGCTTATATTGCTTTATTAAGATTTTCTCTCTGGGACTTTCCATGTATCAACCATATCGAGGAGAGACAAGTGTGACAAAAGGAATCAGATGAATGCTTCCAAAGATTAGTTTGGTTGGGATGAACATAATATAGATTTCATCTTATATTGTCTCAAGGTTGACTGCATGGTTTCTTCTTTCAGAATAAATAAATCAAAATTAGGGCAACAAAGCATTTCATAATTCTTACCATCAAACCACATATTAATCAGACCAAATAAAGAAATGTAGCTGATCAACCTAAAACCAGTGATTTCAAGGCATTGCATGGAACTGCAATTTCTGCAAACTATTTGCCTTTCCATTGAAAAATAGCACTAGCCAGTAAAAAGATGGAGAAATAGCCAGACTGCCATGTAGTTTTCTATGAAAAGATGAACTGACAGCATTAATAAAACACTTGTATAACACACTATTGATAATCTGATTTCTAACAGCCTTTTTAAAAACTGAAAAATAGCCACTAAACAGACTAGATTTTAATGAAGATTATTAGCCTTGACAGAACAATTACTATATTCTATTCTTTTCCTTTCTCTGTGCATTTTTAGCAAAAAGGGACGCTGAAATACAACCAGCTGCATAAAAACCCATGGTGCAAAATAACTGAGGAATAGGCTTATGACCTTCAAAACTCTTGTTTCTCGGGCCAGTAGGGAAATTATAACAGCAGAGAATTTAACAAATTCAGTTTTCTTAGCTGACTGTAAGATTTTTCTCCATAGCACAAGAATTAGCCAGCATCTATACTTAACTGTGCACAATACAAGGGCATCAGTACCTCAAAATGCTGTCACGCCACTGACATGTAAAATCACATCACTAGTCTCTGATTTTCAGCCAGTTCTGAGATGCAGATAAGCTATTTAATTACAGCAATTTTAGGACAGGAAATGAGGAGGCCTATCATAATCATTAAAACAAAACTCAGATAATTGTATTCTAACTCACTCCTTATAATGAAAACACTGAAAGATGATGAAATAGCCTTGCAAATGAGGAAATTGCACTAAAAGTTAAGTGGCAACCACCAGTGCTCTCACTATGTGTTGTGAGATTTTTAATACCATAAAGTAGCTGTAATGTCTATTTTCTTTACCACCCAGAAAAGAACACCGCCAGAGGAAAGTTAAAGAACTGGAACAGTGCAAGTCCAAGTAATGGTGCATAATCATTAGAGTCCCCTCCAGCACAAAGGTATGTCCCTAAAGGTCTCCCATCCCAGAACAGAACCGGCCCAGCACAGCATCACTGGGCAAAACTACTGTGCTTAATGGCTAAGACGGAGAGCGAGAGAGCTAGAAACTATAACCTGGCAACCAATGTTTTGTTGAAGGCACGTCACCTGTTACATTTGCCTGAGTATTTGTTGATTCACTGAAAACTAAACACCTCATTTTTTGGAACAGCTTAGTGATTCTGCAGTTGTGGCAGATACCATACAACACAGTTATACCAAAACCAACTTCTAGTAACGCATCCTTCATGAGTGAACCACAGAGTAGCGGTCCCGTCAGTCTTCGCAACTGTCAGCCCCACATCGTTATTTTCTAAGTTACATGAATGTACAACACATCACAAAGCAATCAGTCAACATAAAAGTTTTTGTGTCATGCCATAGAGAGCTTTCATGGTTAACTGCAAAGATAGGCAGTATATTATGGGGCGAAATGTCTTTGTTACAACATTTTTCCACCACCACGGTTCAAAGCTTAAGGCTACTTGACATGGCAGGAGAGGTATGGAGAAAGAAAACTGGAAGGACTGCATTTCACAGCCATTTTTTTTACGTGACTCCCATTTTCTCTGCAAATACAATTTTACGTACAGTGTTAAACTAATGCTTGTAATTTAAGCCAAAGGAAAGCAGCTGAGAAAGGGGAAAGAGGTGCACTATCTTTGGGATTTGTTTAGCTCTTCGGGTATTTTATAGAAAAACATGGCTGTTCTCTTTGGAGACAATTACTGCCAAGCAAAATTTCAAGTGCAGAAGGGAATAAAAGGAAGAAATTTTGTTGCTTCAATGCAAATGCTTCTCAAATTAGTAGTTGTATACACATTTATTCAAGATTCTGTTATGACTTCTGATGTTTGGGGTCCCAAATACGTGTACATCTTCGAGAGCTTCTAACTACAAGAAAACTTAACAGAAGATGGAAGGAGTAATCCTCTCTGAAAACACATTAAAAGAAGACCATAAAGTATGCTGCCACCCAACCCCTGCATCTCTCATAATATTAAGTTACTTTTCAGAGCATAAACGTGTTCCTTGACTTCACCAAAAGAAGCACATCAGAATACAACCTACCCAGGTGTAACATAGCAGTACTCTGAACAAACTTTCTAATCAATAAAGCAGCAAACAGGCACTTTTGCTGATTTCTGTTGCTATAAGCTCACCTCCCACACACTATTGCTGCCCACAGGAGCTGTGACTAAGAGATCAACATCTTTAGGTTGCTAATCATTTGGATCTATCAGCAAATACAACCAAAATATTTTTTCCTGCCTTACATTTCCCCTCCTCATCTACTTGCAAAAAAATACCATGAAAGAGAGGCACCCTTTGCCAAAATGCAGACTCCTCTCATTGCCTTGTAGTTATCAAGCTGTGAGAAGCCACTCAGTGTCACGAGAAACCAGAATATCGAGCAACACTATAACCTTGCTGGTCTTGCTAAATTCCCACTTTCACTTACAAGCTCGCAGGTGTCTTGTCACCGTAAGATCACTAGAACTCTCCCTACAGAGTGTAAAGAATGTAACGCATTTTGCTGGCAAAGGCTTCAAATATTTGGGGTTGTGTCAAACCTCCCAACTTCTCCTTTGATTATATGGGTTTACAGCACAAACGATATGATTTTGTCACTGTCACACAGCTGTTCCAATGATACAACAGAGCTGATGAGTGTGTTGGCACTTCAGCGTAGAAGTGGCACACAGCTCACTGCCCGCACAAGATGAGGTAGAAGGTAATCCCTGCAATATGCGATCACTACCCTGACTGAGGGGATGTGAAGGAGAATGCTTTGGAAAGAAAAGTACGCTCCTTTTTCCAAGACCTGGAAGACAGTTCATTCCCTTGCATTTGGCTAGGAATTTGATGGCAAGGAGAGGCCTAAACCTGTATAAGAGCTTGTAACATTTTGCTATAAAATGGTGATTTTTAGTTTAGTAAAACTATCCCCAGTAAAGCAGAGAGTTAGTCTTACCCTCTCCACTCCTGCGTAGAAATAAGGAGGCTCATTCCACTGGTTTACAGACAAGGTTTGTTCTTCCCTTGACACTTGCGTGTAATTGTCATTAATGGAAGTGGGAGTTTTGTGTGTGCACAAAGGGGAAAATTAGACCCATATAGCCATCATGTTGCAGTTTCTTAAGGGACTAACTACTAATCACAACATTTCAGCAACACCCACTCCTTCCTATTAATTTCTTTTCAGCTTGTAAATCTCCAAAGGAAAGCATTGGTAAGCAGAGCGCTCCTCAGAGTATCAGCAGTGCTTTGACCTCTTTAGGAGCAGACACTGTCCTCTGCAGCTAGTCCTTGAGTGCTTGCCCTGGAGGAGTCTTAGTCGGTTCCTCTAGAGCACCTTGTTACATTGATTTGGAATTAAGTCCTGCAGAACAAATTACAGAAAAGCATACAGCAAGCGAAGACACTGGCCCAACTGGCATACTTTCCTAAGAGCATCTGCCTCTGAAAGTACGAACAAGTTAAAAACAAACAAACAAAAAAACCCAAACCTAGTAAACCTTCTTGATGCTGAAGGTGTAACAAGGATCATCTCATTTGAAAGATGCTACAGGCACTTGAGACATGACAAAATGCAGTACAGGTGTGCAGTACAAACTGAAAACTCCATTTGTATATTGTTTTAAAGGCAAATATGTGAACTTAAATTTCGAGATCATTCCTAAGAGAACTGAACTCTTTCATTTTACTTTAGTTTGTAGATTAATCATTAAATAAATAAAAATTGACAAGTCTGAAAGATTTTTTCCACATGGATAAAATAGCACAAAACTGGTATCAAAATCAGAAAAATAAATCTTTAACGTTTCATTACAGAAAAAGAACATCGTTGTTTGCCAAACTTCTTATAAAAAAAAACCACCACAAAGATACATCAGACAGTGTATTAACAAAGATTTAATTTTCTGCATTGCAAATCTAACTTGAAAATAAAACAATGTACCACCTTTGCAAAGTATAAAAGTCACCGTGGTCTCTGCATGGCCATGCCATCAAAAGACGCTGCTGAGAGAAGATTGTATGTCATACGCAAACAGTGGTCTTGTCCCAGAAAACTATCCCAGTACAAGGACAAATACAAGACTTCAACAGATTTCCCAAAAATACCCAGTCAACAAGAATAAAATGCAGGTAGAGACAAGTCACAAAGCAAAAACAGGATCGTCAGTGCAGCCAGCGTAACAAAGGAGAAATTGATACAACAAAACACTTTATAACAGAGTAGGAAACAAGAGAAATTTATTTCTCTCACTGTCAAAGATCATAATTTATTCAAAAAAGGACAGTGACCCAGCGGGAAGAGCAGCCCACTTTACAGGAACCTGTTACTCCTGGTTATATATCAAGGGTTCAACAACCTTTAACCTCCTGAAGGACAGGTTTCTTTCTTCCGTGCTTTGGCACTATTGCTATAAATTAGCATGGCAACACAGCCTGATGGAAGAGGCAAGGAGAATGATAGTTTACCTACCTCAAATTCTCCAGCATTTGTTTCATCTGAGATTGTTGAGCTCTTAAAATCTGAAGGTTTTATGGGAGAACCAATTTCTAATTTCTAAATGGGAAGGTTAATTTTAATATTTTTACTTATAGTTTATTATGCAAATTTTTTAAAGTGACTGCAAAGAATTCTTGAGAGTATATTTTGGTTTTCTTGAAGAATATGAATAACTTCTTTTCAAAATTAATCTTAATTCACTTTATTAAACTCCTAGAATTTCACAAAGATGGGAATTGTTTTTCTCATTGTGTTTTTCTGGACCAACTGTATATATCCGTATATTTGATCTTCAGATGCCACAGTAACAAAAGTATATGGAATAAAGGGGACATAAAACTGTCATAAGAGAAATAGCCTAAAGGAAAAAAAGCGTAAGGATAGAGAAAGGATTTGAAGTGACAGGAGAAAGGCCTAGTAATAATGAATGTAAAAAAATAGGGAATGGTTTGTCACATTTGAACACATGAGTAGTAGATATCATATTTACTCACAACTTGTTTGACTAAATTATTTCAGGACCTTGGGCAAAGACTGTCTTAATCCTCTGTGGCATATTTATTCTAGCATCTATAAAACAGATGTCATTCCTCTGCCTCTGTAAATGTTGCTCCCACCTATCTACTAAAAGGAATGACCTAAGATTCTGGCAAGAAGGTAAGTCAGATTTGAGTCAACTTTATTCTTTATGCCATACGCCATTTCTGGGTGCAGTTCTTCTTCTGTTATTGTTTTACTATAAAACCTGCAATATACTATAAAACATGCTGAAGCTCTATCTTTCTCTCCAAAGAAATGAAAAGTAAGTTCCACGTCTTAACCACATTAATTCTGTTGGCAGTAATAGTCCAGCATATACAAGTTTCTGATTCTAACAGACAATGAAAATATTCACTCCTATAAATCAAAAAAATGTCCTAGGATAAGACAAACTGACGGCCAACAATTTCAGAAATCAAAGAGACAAGAGCAAAGCCAAGCCTATGCTGAGTTAATAAAAGCCTGTTTGTGTAGTTTATTTTTCATGTCAGAGTGCCCTGTTTTAGAAGAAGATAAAAACTCTTGCTGGTAAAATTAAACTAAAAAATGAGGTTCTTGATTTTCCTGTAGCCATAGCTCAAAGTTTAAGTTCCACCCTAAAGGGTCATGCCTTGTTTTATCAATTTTTAAATATGAGTTAGTATGATATTACCATTTCTTCAGTCAGACAAAACATGTTAGAAACACCACCTTAACTCAACAACAACAAAAAATTTTACCTGCCAAATGGATAATGGGAAGTTAAATGCTTGTTGTATCTTTTACACTACAGTATTAATAATGACAACTACTTTTCCTGCACCCCTAGAATAACCATTTGTGGGTGCCTCACAATATGGGATAAACGAATGTTCCTGTACATGGGGAAAACTAAGGTAATTTGACAAGAGAGTAGGCTAGAAGCTATCTTGCCTTGACAGAAGAATGGAAAGAACTTTCTTCTCTTCAGCACTAATGCAAAGCACACCAATTAATATTTGTGTTACAAGAACAGTTAAGTAGCCTCTTTTGTGATATGACAAATGTGATAATCTAACATTACAAATGTAATTCTGAACTCAACTACAGTGCTAACAGTAGTATGACTACTGTAGAACATAATCACTAGCCCATTTTATTGGGTGGTCATCCCAAATATAGAAAAGTTAAATATGTATACTATGTAATCTTTCAAATCTCCTATAATCTATTTATTTTCATGAAAGAATGTAAAGAAAAAGAGAGATAAAAGATACAGATTTCTTGTAGCTGGATGATGACAGAATGAAAGGCAGAGAGGAAAAAAAATTGTAAATCTCCCACTGCCAACAGTAGTTAGAGAAACAAAATTATCTATTCATGTTTCAGGGATAATAAGGGGCAGGAAAAATAAACCAAACATCAAAACTCTGCAAAGGTGGCGATAACGGAAGGGACAAGACTGCATGCCACCCAGGAATATTACAGATTGCAACACAGGTCTTGAGCAGAGCCCCAGGTGAGGTGATATGCAATGCCCCATCACAGTATCCATCCCTGGGACACAGCAAGAGAACAGCCACTGGCACCCAGGAGCAACCGGCCGCAACTCCCGCTCCGCCTGGGAGGAAGCTCTCACTAGCCTCCTCCTCACCCTCCAGTTTCCTTCTTTACGGTAACTGGAGGCTTCATCTCTACACTTCTGCTCAGCTCCCAGATTGCCATCTGG
Source organism: Phoenicopterus ruber ruber (assembly GCA_009819775.1). Classification (NCBI taxonomy): domain Eukaryota; kingdom Metazoa; phylum Chordata; class Aves; order Phoenicopteriformes; family Phoenicopteridae; genus Phoenicopterus; species Phoenicopterus ruber. The sequence goes on from CM020221.1 coordinate 9,894,234, forward strand.
AGTAGGCAATTTCTTCAGGCATCAGTCATCGCTGTCTTCCCATCCTCCTAATTACAGCTTTTTTCTAACCTGGGGTCTGACTACAAATAAGCCACTGTCTTCTGAGCAAAGCGGCCGCACAGCACGGGGGAATGCTCTCACCACACTATCTGACGGTCTATATTTTCATGTTCGTTAGGACAATCTAAGCCAGGCACTTTCACAGCCCCGTAAGTCACACAGTACCCTGCGGGCAGCCGGGACTGCAGCCCACCAGCGAAGCATACGGCCTCTTCCTCAGGGCCACTGCGACCGTCATCGCTGCTCTCAAAGGCGTCCTGCTCATCCGCCACTGCCACTTCCAGGGGGGGCACAAGCGAGAAGCACTACAGAGCAACAGCCCCGTGCTGACCTGGAGGCGTCAGAGAAGACACGACTGACATGTCTCCTGCTCCACCTGCCACTTCAGCAGGGACACAGCGCTCGTATAGCTGTGCCTCAGCCTGGCAGAGCCAGTCAAGAAAGCCGCTTTGAGCTCCCGGCCTCTGCTGAGCTCCTGAGTCAGTAGGGACAGGGTATGTTACCTTTTACTGAAATAAGATAAAGCCAATTAGCTTCTGTCAGTGGGTTCTTACCTCTTGGAGAGTAAAAAGACTCTGAGAGCCTATTGATCTAACAAATACAGCCTTATTGGTTAATCTCCATCTTTCTTTCTCATTTTATCCCCTGCTGTACTTTCAACTACTCACTTTCTAAGGGGATATATCCCAATTAGCAATCTTCCTCCAACCTATGAAGTCAGTAACTCCAGTTTCCTGGAAAGTCCAATATAAAACTGTGAATGTGCAATGCATACATTTAGTAACCAGTCAGCAGGTAAGAGTTTGCACATGCACGCAACACTTAACAGGCATTTGCACAACTGCTTTTTGCAGCCTACGCATGTATATGGAGTGAAGAACAAGGCCACATGGAGGGAAACAGCCTAGAGATACTACACGAGAAAAAAGGCTAGCAACATTTATTGTATAAATAATGAATGCTAACCAGTTACAGTGTCGGGCTGCAGTAATGAGGGGGAAGAAAGGGAGTGTAGATTAACTAATTCAATTTGTTATCCTTTAGGATTTAATAGTATGTTAATCACAGTATGTTAATGACACATAAATATTAAACACATTAAACAGTTATAAGACATTTACTTCTCATGCAATGTCTAATATATATCTATAATATATATGTTCCTGATTTATTTTGCAAGTGATTACTATACTATTAAATTAATATTAAATACTTAGTCCTATGCACTTATGCAGTTTAATTTCGTGCTGTCTAACTCTACTGCATGTATTGTCATTATTAAAAAGTTAACATTGACTAGCAGTTAGTGTAATATTTAAAATACTTGTACTTTATTTTTCTGTTTCTTAAAATAGAAGTAACTAAGTTCAAATGCTGCTGTCAACCAGCCTTCCATGTATCCTACTGTGCGCAGAAGGGAGCATAGGTCTCATGGAAAAATTAGGATGCAATCATGTAATTTAAAAGTTTAACAAAAGAACCTGGCACAACCATCTACATGGATATCACCAAACCATAAATCTGGCAGTGTTTTAGTTCCAACTGCTGAATTTTACAGAAATTACCATATAAAAAAAGACAGCAGGTTTTATTCTGGTCAGTTATTTCCTCATTTTCCAAAAAGGATCTGTGATCTGAGCTTGCATGGCCTGAAATGCAGCATCGGCTGGCAGAAGCTTCCAGAGGATGGACACTAGAGGAGGGGCTAGCCACTAGCAGCCTCAGCTGGGTTTAAGCATAACTGATTCTAAAATCACTCATATTCTATATGGGAATGTCTTCCCCTTATCATATCCTCATTCACAGAGGTTTGTCTGGGCCTCCCATTCATCTTTACCTAGTGCTCAACATGTGGTAGTAAATTTGCCTACCTTGTGACAAAATTGCCTTTTTGGGCTCAAAAGGTGACACCCCTGTATTTTGGCCACAAAACACATGTGATGCTTCCACGTGACAAGGCACCATGAGACTTTAGGAAATGGAGCAGAAAAGAGACATTTTGAACAATTCTTCTCCCTTCACTGAGTAATTATTAAAACCCTGAGGAAAGAGAAAGGAGAGGTACAGGATACATGGATCTTTCCATGGCCTCCTAGGTCAAGTATCCTGTTGAGAACATTCATGCTCACGTCACCTAGTATTTTCTATCCAACACAAGTCTGACTACATCCTAAGTTTATAACACAATCAGAATAGAATTAAATAGAAAGACAAACAGATATTTATCTCCCTTACAAGCTTTTTCTCTCTCAATCTCCAAGGCCACTGAAGTTGAGATATTAGGACTGATAGAGAATTTCGTGGAGTTCATTGTTAAGTTCTGTTTTGTTTTTTTTAAATAGCATTACATATAGAGTACATGTAGGGTGTCACACCTCCTCTAGCCTGTATTACCAGTCAGCAAACATTTGCTTTCAATTGCAGTTGTTATATCCACTTTGACCATGAAAAATTCACTAGCATCCTTTCTCATACACACATGAAGCATAGGCATAACATAGCTTTGCACTCATTTCATAGAAAATAATTTTTAAGTGCTTCAAGATCATTTCTCTATATTTTCATGGAAGGTGGAGAGCAGAAAGAAAACAAAACATTATAAATCAATCAGTCACAAGTATTTTACCCTATCAAGTTCTCATTTGCCATCAGATTTTGCAAGGCCCATTTTGAGACCTCTATTTCTTGCTGCATTACTCTTGGTAACTTCTTAAAGTAAATCAGTGACCTTTACTTCAGAGTCAGCGGTCCTCTGGATTCTGTCAAATCAATAATTTCTTCTGTTTGTTAAAAGAAAACTAACCTCTCTTTTAAGGACTCTCTGTTAAAGTGTTTGGGGGGGAAAAAAAAAACGCAAACAAAAAAAAACCATCAAAAAACCACAAACACATAGGTTAATACTTATTACCTCTTTTATTGAGCTGAAGGTAAGAAATTCCTCAAGGCTATTGACAAATTTGTTTCCCAGTCCTATGTTATATGGCAACCACAGTGACATAAACAGGACAAAAGGCTTTCTGGGACCTCTTTGTAAAAAGGTTTGTTTCCTGCTTGGTTGCTGTCAACTATTTCAACCAACAGATCAAAAGATAAAGACAGAATCTTGATGGAAGAGAAAGGACCAAGTATACCTGACGAGTGATACAAAAGATAATGTTTCTGGGCAAATTACAGGTTTTTTGAGGGATGGGTACCATAAAGAATGGTGCATGATTCCCAGTAAGATACGAAACCACAGAGGAAAGAAATGCAAGGCTATGTGTTTGCTTTGGTAAGCCACAATTAGAAACCAGGCAAGAGCTGCTAAACAAGATTCCTGACAGCAATGGAGGAGGAGAAGGAATGGCAAAACGTGAGGAAGAGTATAGCACCTTCCTAATCACAGAAAACTTCCTGTGAAGTGTTGAAGACATGTTTTTGTACTCTTAACATATGACAGGAAGGTTAAGCTAGTGAGAGCTATCCAAGTGTAAAGTAGTCTCAAAAAAAAAAGGTAATCATAAAAAATGAAGGAAATATTGAAAGATTAAAGCTATATGTATGTGTACATCTAATGTATACACCAATACTGAATAAGGCACTCTACTAGAGAGGTACCATTTCATCGTGCAAAGATAATTTTTTCTTTTCATTCTGATTTGGAGTAAGTCTGTTTATTTCTAAATTCTAGCAAGATTAAGTTTACAAATTTGCCCCCCACATTTTTTTTTATCTCAAAATATTTGTCATTGTTTCATATAATGGTTAGTACTGACATCTTTATATGATGCAACTGTATAAAAAAATTGAAGAATTGATTTTAAAAATTCATTTCCAAAAAGGAGTTGTTTTTTATCACTGACTTTACCAGAAAGATTGTTCAAAAGCATTTGGATGAGAAACATTATCTATCCAAGTAACCAATCCAACTACAATTTTTTCCAACATAAACATGTTCAAGTTCTGTTAAAATATACAATAAATACATGAATTAATTGTAATATAAAAATGGTAACTTCAAGTGACTATAGTGCAAGTGACTATAAATTTGACAAGTCAAAATTCAGGGATGTGTACAGTAAACCTTGAAGTTACCAATGAAGCTTGCATTTCACAAATATCCACACATTATCGTAGTTCTGTTTGGGCATGCCTTGCACACATTTTCTTTGGAACACCACTCTTTCACTCATTCCAACACTTAGACGAGCAACCTGAAGTCAGGAGGAGTATGCCCAGGGCAGAGTGTACCTTATGATTCTAGGGATGTTCTACTCAAATTCTACAATCACAAGGATGAAAGGGGGGGAAGAGGGGGGCAGGGGAAAATAGCAAGCAATGTTATCGGAAATGTATACGAATGTATTTGTGTTAGTTTCCTCCTTCAGGAAAAATACAGATGTTGAAGGCATGACAAATTAACCAATGTACACGCACAGTATTTATTGATTAATTCTTCCTTTTAATTTTCTGATCTTTGCAATCACCCCTTAGGTGCTCTACCAAGACCTATTCTCTAGCTCACAAGTGAATGGGGCATATAAGACTGTGGCAAAAGTTTTAATAAATCCAAGATAGAGAGCACCCACTCCTTCTCCCCTGCGTACTATACCTTATCTTCCCAGCATAGAAGAACATAAGACTTGTTTGACCCGATTGGTAGCTACTTATCTTCTCCTCAAATCACAGATGTTTACAAATAGCTTGTGTGTTTCAGAAATGTACGTAGGAACCGAACTGCCCAAATTAATCATTCTTTTCTCTTTCTCCTCCTTGGCCTCTTTTAAAGATGGGCAAACTTGTGTCTTCTTTCAACTTTAGCCACCCTCCACAAGCTCCCAAAGGAAATCTACTGCTGGTTCTGAGGTTCATTCAAGGAGTTTTTAAACATCATATCTTGAAGTTATACCAGGCTGGTGAGAAATCATTTTAACTATCAAAGTGCTAAGTGTAAAATTCTTTCCCAAGCTGGGAGATATTTCTTCCTTTTGTTGTTAGCATTAATTTTGCTACCCTCTTGTTTATATTTGATCTCTTTCACAAGACATTAAGAATACTGGCCTTCTTAATACCATCTGCTGAGAAATCTCCCTTCCGTTGATAAAGAGGACCAAAGTTTTTCCATTTGCTGCTAAAGCAGTTATAGAAATATTTGTCATCCTTGTTTCCTTGTCCAACGTTTCTCGCTAAAGGTATCCAATTTTGAGCCTTGCTTTTCTAAGTACCTCTCTGTTAATTGGTGTTACTCTTTTATAGCTGTTCTTAGTAAACTAACTAATTTTCTTTTCTACATAAAGCTAGTGGGGAGTCCATGATTTAGCCAAGTTAGTCTTTAATAATCTTCCTCTGCTATCCCTCTTCCGCACATGGACAATTCTGACTTATGCTCTTAATGTCATCTATTTGAAATCAGGTCACCTTACTTTCTGTTTTCCTTAGATTGTCCCCCAGAAGATCTTAAAGTTTTATATGTCTGCCTTCTTAAAATCTTTTTTTCTCTGTCCCTCTAGCCGTTCTCACCCAACCTAACTTCCTCAGCATTGGATTTTTCTAGATCAGATTGAAGGCTGTCTGAATAATTTCCATTTTTGCACTGTCCCTATCAACAACAAATCAACAAACAAATACTTATCAGTTAATTAACCTGATGAATTCTAAGACCTTGCTGAGTGTCCACCAATTTTTTACCCCCATAATGCCTCCTTATTTAAACTTCACAGGCTACCAAATCTTGTATTCTGTGTCATTATAAAATAATTCATTAAAAACCATCTCACCTGATTCCTGATTTCATCATCTTTTGTAAATTATCAGAATGAAAAGCTTTTCTCCTTGCACTGTGGGATTATGGCTTTTAATCTTTATACACTTGTCGAGGTTGCTGGTATTTTGCTTACGTTCCCCTTTGATCTTTGTTTAAAGCTATTCCCCTAACCCAGTCAGCAAAGGCCTCACACCACCCTTGTCCAGTGCCTAAATCAACCTGTGTTTAAAAAGCCAGAATTTTCCTCGTGATATATAACCTGAAATACTTCCCCTAAACAGACAATCATGCATTAAGTATTTCCTCCCACCCATGGGGAAAAAAAAAAAAAAAAAGGTATATTAAACTGAAATCTCTTCAATCAAATGCTTGATACCATAGTGTCATTCTTTCACACCCATAGACCTAACCAGCCTATCTGGCCAGTAATTTCACAGGTATTATCATTTTCTTCGATGTAAATTAAGGTTTCCATCAACTATTTCTAACCTTCAGGAATTACATAGTTCAAAACCTATCATACATGACCAGACATTACAGTCTGAGATGACATTTGATCTATTCTTTTCCCAGCCTGAGTAAAAGCCTTAATGCATACTTATTATGTAAAGGGAGGGGGGAATCTATGACTTACTGATAACAGTTGCACCACAGAGAGTTTGAAGTTCTGACATACTGCTTTGTATTGTGCACATGTCGCTACGCTGTACATATCATAGTCTCACTGTCATATACATTAAATACCATCACCTGCTAGCAATAGAAGAGCCAGGAAAATATTTTCCTATACTTTTTTTAAACACATTCAAATTTCATTGTATGTTTTCCACAAAGAATTTAGACATGCTACTTTTAACTAGAATAACACACAGAACAAAGCAAATAGTTGTGATCTTAATAAATTAAAACAACAATTCCACTAGAAATATTATCTCATGAGCAGAAAGCACATATTCAAATGAAAATAATAGCGAGAGTACAATTTCAGAATACAAAAAGAAACAACATTCATCAGGAACTTTACTTGATTATGCAAATAGTGAATCGGTTTGAGGATGCTGTATCTGGATTGATACTATCTAGAAACAGAAAGTAAAGTGAAATTAATCCAGTAGATAGTCCTAAACAATGTCTTCACTAGATGTGGATACTTACATACATGCAGGAATTATTCCAGTGCACTCTGAAAAGTTTAAAAATTAAGGATATGAAAGCTGTTCTCATTCGCACTGACTTATATGGCCAACAATGAGTCTTTTTTACAATTTTGAATATTATCATCCGGGCCTACTTGTTGATTATGCAAAACAGACTACAGGAATCAAGCATATAGTTGAAAGCATCCCAAATGCCCTCAGCAGCATCTCAAATGGGCTGCTTCCTAAACCTTACAACATTTCCATTGGAAGTGAAAGTAGCAATCTATCATCAGGGAGGGCAAAGCACAGGGATGACAGACAACAGCTGGGACATCTCCCCTCCTAATATATTCAGAACATTTAACTTTGTGGTTCAGCTGAATATTGGAATGGAATTATCCGAACTTCCTTTTTAAGGGATCCAGTTTACTATGCCAATGTTTTCCTTTGAATTGATGAAAATTTCTCATGGTTAGCATTTAGTTTCTCTTCTTAAAACAGAAGTCAATTTAGAGGTGATTATGTATCTACATCCTTATTTTAATTTTTAACCTGAAATACCATACTCTCAATTTAAAGTCTAAATTGTAATTAAGGACTGCAAACAGGAAACCTCAAGATCAATGTTTCATCACAGAATCACATAAAAAAAAAGAACAAAAAGAACAGAAAGAAAGAAAAACCCATTACATCTCACTATGAAAAATAAAGACAGGATCTATAATGAAGATTACGTTATAGAAGAAGGCTTCAGGTTTATTTTTGTAGTAAATCTATTGGTTTCAGTCAAAACATTGCACATAGGATGGATTTAGGGGAAAAAACCTCCAAAACTAACTTTGAAACAATTCTGCTTTTCAAAACTATCTCTGAATTAGGGAATTAAAATAACTGTTTATAGGAATTTCTGAGCATAAACAATAGACTCTCTCCTTAAAGGCAACAGCTGGTGAAAGGTGAAGTCAGAGGGAAGGTCAACTGGATGCTTTTAGAAAACTTGTTTTCTTAATCAAAGTCTTCTGGCATTACAGTAGTTCCCAAAAATACATATATACAGTATGATAAAATAACTCCATCAGGGACTGTTTCCAGCTTTTGCTTGGGGCCAAGCAAAGAACAGCTTTACAAAATAGCTTTGAGAAAAGAAGTCTCTCCGTACAGCAGTAACAGAGAAGAATAATGGGGGAGAGAAATGGAAGGAAAAAAGAGGCAACTAAGTTTTTCATCAATTTTTACTCCAGCTTTGTGCCATACTCCAATGAAAGGCTCTGCTGAAGTATTTCAAGCAAAATCAGTGTTCAAACCTGTTCTTTTTCTCCAGGTATGGTCTTGGATGTGGAACTTTGCTCAGGATCCATTTTCAGTTTGAACTGACTCATTCTGGTTCCTTATATTCTCTAGGATAATTGAACTACGAAGTGAAGGGCTACTATTCAGTGTGGAACTGATAAAGGTAAAAGAAGGAAAACAAGACTGCTCCAGATGGCCCACCAGAGCTGCAGACAAAATACATGGAGATGCTTATAAAATTAAATTAAGAAAGAACTGACTGCATCTACAATAATAGTAAAACAACTTTGCCTATTCCAGTACAGCAGCCTCACAACAAGAGGCTTCAATAAGCAAATTGCAACTCAAGAGCCAGGTGTGTGTTTATGAGCTCTGGGCCCTTGAAATATGATAAATTCACCATGGGAAATAAAGATAACTAGCTTTGGAGAAAGTTTGCTTTTATCTTCCAGCACTCGTATACAAGTAGTACCAAACATTCCCTTCTCCCTCTCTCCTCCTCTCACCTCCCCTGGCAATTCATCAGCCATTATGGACCATTTCAATGCTTTACCGAGTTGGGTCTCGACACGTACTCAAGTGAGTCTCTCTGCACATACAGACGCTCTGCAGGAGCACCTGCCCGAGCAAACATTTCCTGGTAATGTACAAGTTTGTGAGGAACTTTCAGCAGATAACAAGCACCAATGAAAATATTTCTCCTGTTCCCTCAGTAAAAGAAGGATGGGCTCCCACTCCATTTATGACATGAATAAAAGTTTGGGGGAAATGAAGTATCTGATGTATTTTGTTACTATGGTGACCACCCCCTTTGGAAGGCCAAGTGATTTCAGTTTGTTGACAGAATGATTTGTAACTGAGTTTCAGAAAAGTGTGCTGTTCATCATTTTTTGACTGGAACAACTCTTTTTTAGCTTTGTCTTTTGCCTTGTCTTTGGATTGCAGAACAATATGGCTAAAACATGAGAAAATCTGTTGATGTTATTTACTGTTCTGAAGCCCCTGGCACTAACAAACAAAGAGGAATGCTGTTCAGCACCAAAAATGTCTTCAGTGGTTAGCATGAAATGCCCTATAACTTGGCCCCATAGGACCAACGAGGAGACAACTTATTTTAGATGCACTGTACATTACAGTCTGTCTGGAGTGAAAGATTCTGCATCTTAGCTTCAAATGCTTCGCCAAAATATAGACTGTACAAGCGCAGCTATGGATAATCATTGGAAGCTGTACGCTTGGAACATGACCCCATACAGGAGGGAAAACAAGGAAGTGCTAAAAATCATTTTTGTTCAACTCAATACCATCTGACATTCACAGCTGCTTATTTAACAGAGTAACACCTGGTGCAACAGGGACAGCACACTGCAGTTCCTCTGATCAGGTAGTGTGTGTTGCAGAGAAGGGCTCCCCAGCTGGGACAGTACCAAGCCTGGTACTCAAAGGACTCCAGGTATGGCAGGAGTTTAAATATTTTAAAGCAGCAAAAGCATTTCAAGGCAGCAAAAGCTATTGCTGTTACCAAGAGAAGCCCTGCTTTCCTCTAGCCCCAAACGTTCCACATAGTCCATGTCTAGTCTAAGCCTTTGTGCCAGCATGGCTGTTGGTGTGGCTGCAGGGTCATCTGGATCTCAAGGCTGAAATAAAGTCTAAAATAAAAAGGCTCATCATGTGGCTTTATGGAGGCATGAAAAGAAGGAGGACGTAAAAAGGACAGGTAGCTACAGCTTTGTTTCAGTGCCAGCGCTAAGCAAAAGCCCTCCTACCTCCCCCAAATCTGTTTCCAGGTTTGAGGCCATAATTGGAAATTTAATATGTGAGCTTTTATGGCATTTGAATGTAAAAAAAAAAATGTTACCAGCACCTTGGAATATTTTGTGTAATATGAAATATTTTTTCTAAGCTTTCTATTTATGCTATGGTATCATAATTCTTTTTTCTTTGACATTTATTAACAGGAACGTTATATTAAAGCAATGCAATCATCAAGAACTCTTAAGTTTGTGAAGAGCTATTGCTGATCCCTCAAGCTGGTCATCTGTTTCTCTTTCAGATATTGCAGTCAACGTTCTGGAAAGTATTACAGAGCCAAGTAAAGAAGATTCATTCTAGTGCAGAATTTCATAGCAGGACATGATACCTAAAAGACTTAACAGGTGCTTGGCCACCACCAAACCGGCTGTACCTAAAATACCTCATAATTGTAAAAATAAAAAGTCCCAAGGAAACTCTGTTAAGAAGTCTCTGATGAGATTTCTGGGATTTATTATTTTAGGTGTTGATTGGTTTTGGCTGGAAGCCAGACTTCTCAGGAGACTTTACAAGGTTCAGTGAGTCTCACTGGAAATGGACTTTTGGATCCAGAATCCAGACTAGAAAAGGTGTACACCGAAGAACATTTATTAACCCAGTGTCTATGTAACTCATGGAAATACTGAAAGACAATGCAAACCTTTCTGTTCTGTCACTCCAAAATTAGAGGTGACTGCCTTCACTTGTTGTTTACCAAGTACATCTTCTCTCTCAATTTTTGGAGCAAAAGGCTCACACAAACACTCATTTTGACATAAAATAGAAGTATTCAAAATCAGACATTTTTGCAGGGCCAAGTACAGTAACAAATTGCGAGGAAGTTCAAATTGTACTGGAGCGAACACTATCAAAACCACATTACTATGTAGACAAGAGAGCACAGTATATCCATCACAGCTATTCCACAGATTACAAAGAACTATCCTACACTATACAGAGGATAATGGAAGAGGATTCTCAAATCTTAAAGTAAAAATTTAGATTAAAAATTTGGGAATCCCCACACAACCTCATTTTCAACAAGGCTAACATATAGAAGCCAACATTTAGAGCGTGCCCAATTAACATTCAGAGATGCATAGCAAGGCTCCTACTAAGAAGCCCTGAAGTTTTAAAAACCAGGCAATTGATGGGAATGAAAGATAGATGCACGGTGTCCAGAGAAGAGCACTAAAATCCATCATTTACAGTAAGGTCTGCTTCCACATAGTGCTGAGCATGCCAATGCTCTAGCCTCATTGCACTTGAAAGTAAACCCTCCAAAAGAGTTAATTAGAACAGTAGCTTGATATTTATCATGGAGATGCCATTCCCCAGTATGTGAGTTGCGTTTACTCTATGCTAATACTGAGCATAAATTTCATCTTTTATTGATTTATAAATACTTCACACTATGTAAAATATTGTCAGATTATAATTCTCTCTCCATAAAATGGCAAGCAAACGTCCAGCCATCTGTTTGGCTAATGAGAACAATCACCCAGGCTACTTTTCAAGCATAACGCATCCCAGTTTGAAACTGCTTTCAGTGTAAGCACCTGTTCATACATATCAATTAAAATGATAATTACTCTGTTAGTGAATATAATCAAAATAAAAGTTACAGCTCTATTGTTTACCAATTAAGACTGCTGAGTTCACTGATAATATATTTCTGTGCTCATTTATTTTTCTTCCTGACCCATTCTAAGACCAGATCAAGTTCACACTAATGTAAGGCAATATACATTTCAACATTTAAGAACTTACATTTATAAAACAGCAAAACCACAGAACTCCCTCTGGAGGCATGTACTTTCCTGGAACATGGCTCTCTTGATGATAGATCATATTGACATACCTTCCCATCAAAAAGAGAGGAGACTTCTCCCATGAAAGAGAGGGCCGTGCTTTCCAAGATGAACAAGTATGGAGCTAAACAAGAATGGGAATTCTGCTCTTTGTAGAGAGTTCTTACTACAGGGTAATTATCAGACTTTTTTTTTACTAACAATTACTAGCAATTAGCAATTAACTCATTATACAAATTGGATTATGATGGTTTTTATAGCAGAAGTGTTAAAACATTAAAGACAACTTAAAGACAGCCAACTCAAAAATGCGGTACAAAAAGGTATATTAAAATATCCCCTAAAAAGCAAACAAGTATCTTTAAATTATTTTAGAATTAATACATTTTAAGTTCTAATTCTGCTTTCTGTAAGTGACAAAATCCCTTTCAAAAAAGTAGATAAGATGATCTCAAATCAGCAAACTAATTCATATTCAGATTTTAAAAAGAGACAAATCTCTGAATATAATTTTTTTTAATGAAAAATACAGTTTATCTTCCTCTTCCTAGCAAAGGAAGGGTCATGAACACGACCACAACAAGAGCATGTCAGGAAGCCACATGTGGAGCCAACAACAGTTCCATATTGCAGAGAAAATGGAGCAACCTGGGAGTAAGGAGCCCTACCCCTTTAATGCTCTTACCTCTGCCAGCTGGTACTAGTTGTAAAGTTATAAACTCACGTTACATTTCAAACACAGAAGCTAGAAAGAGCTTAGAAACATTAAGAAACTGCATCTTGAAACTGAAGAAAACTATCACGAGCACAAGATTGTTGCAGGAAACTATGTAGGATTACAAATGTATAGACAGGGCTCTCTTGAACATAAGTTTGGGTGGGATCACCTCTGGTGGGCTTTTCTGAGACTCTTACTCATTTTGCCAATAAGAAGAAAAAGAGAAAGGGAGGGAGGGAGGAAGGAAGGAAGGAAGGAGAGTAAAAATTTCTGTAAAAGTAGAATGGAATAAACTCTCCCCTGTTTCCTTTTGAACAAAGGTGCAGCTTCTGCACCTAAAAAGCCTGGGACTGGACTGCTGGGGATGTGCTGGGAAAGAAGTGCAAAACCAGCTCACGCAGTACTTGAATTCATGTCCCTCACTTACACAAGCACTTAACTTCAGTACAGAAAGTATTCTCAGAAACCTCACATATCCTTTCCACAAAACGCAACACTGCTGTTCGTGTGTCTGTCACTTTGCCAGTTTTGTTCAAAACGACTCTCAATGTAGAAGAAATTCTTCAAATCTGTATTGCTTACTATTTCTCAAAATCTTTCTGAAGTATGACTTGATGATCTTGGAGGTCTCTTCCAACCAAAACGATTCTATGATTCTATGACTATACCTACACATGGGCCTGTGCTCCTGTGTTGTGACTGGAGGTACATACTTTAGAGTATCTCATTGGTACAGCCCCCTTGCCACTCTTCACCACACTGAAGGCTGTTCTCTGTTTTTAAAATGGGTGCACTGTGCCATTCCCAGCTCTGACAGGCACTGCGTTTCAGAGACTCACGTTTGTTGAAAACCAAACAATTTAGCATCCAACAGTCACAACAGCCTGAAGCATTCCTTCTGCCAGCGCTGTACGGGCACCCCTATAAAGCCTGTGGGGATGAATGCAGTGAAACCTTTTCACAGTAAAAACATGTTCTTACTGCATTATGTCCCTTTGGTTATCTCAAACACAGCTGTCAAATGCAATGCTATATACATTTTCTAAAATGGGCTTCAGGTATTGCTTCTTGTAAACTTCCTCCAAGCACTGGTTTTTCCCTACCTTCTTTGATTCCTACCCTCATCGGTGTACAAATCAGTACTGGAACTGAATTCAGGGAGCCTCATTCCACATAGGTTAGATGAGGTGACACATGAGGTGACTTCTCTGACAACTGTGGCTACATCAAATCTATGCTGTAACTTGCATGGATCAGGAAAGTTTGCTATTCACATCCACTCTTGTCTTCATTACAGGATGGAACTTGATACATCTATCAAACAAGAAAACTATTTTCTGGTTTATGGCTATACACTTATTTTTTCCTCCATGGAAATTCACTGCAAGTGTTACGGTGCAAAAAGTACATTTATATTGCATATACAGTGCTGTGACTAGCAACACTTTAAGAGATAACACACTTTACCCATAGGTACTTTTTCATAGTTCACTGAAATGTGGATGTCTGGTACAATAGATATTAAATATTGTTCTTCCTCAGTTTACTCACACAATCCATCAAAAGATGACATCAGTAAACATGACTATGTTAACCAACTGCAACACTTTCCAATATAGTAGAGATGCCTGGAAACTGACAGTGACTTTAATATTAGCTTTGACTGAGATAAATTCTGACACGACTTCCACCATATATATAATTCTCTAAAGACCCTGATAGACAGAACCCATTTTACGTCCTCAGAGCACCAAGTGCACCCTGTCATTTTGAAAGATTTGTTAGGCTTAAGTCACCCCAAGCCATCATGACAAAAAAAAAGCAATTGTCTAGAGTACAAGAAACCCAGAATGAAAGAAATTTGATTTTTAAAATGGATCATATGTACTTAGTGACTTCTACTTAAAGAATTGAAAATGTTCCCTAGTTTGTTTCCACATAAATAATTATTCTCTGACAAAATACCCACAGGGAATAAGCCACCCTTTTTGCAGAAAATTGACATTAAAAATGGAACAGGTAACTGTGGTCATATGGTGGATAGGTATGAAGAAAACATTCCCTTGCTCTAGACCTAACTTTTACATTGTCAATTTTTGTGCAAGTGGTGGAGAAATCATAAGATTTTATTCTAAAGGCATTCATACCTAATTTAAATTCACAGAGATGCATGAAAAATTTCCATCCGGTCTCACTGATTTTCTGTCCATTCCCCCTATTTCAACTTGCATTTTCAGTTTCGTGTCTGCCCATAGATTTTGTAATTGCCTTTTGATCAACCACCTGAACTGTGTACTGGACATTCCTTTTTTTATTGGTTCCTGGTCTTTATGTAACTAATTCATGATATTTCTCTCCTCTCAAATTTCAGATCAGCTTTCATTCAAAGGCAACATAGGTAACTTCAAATTGCATTAATGACATTAATTAACTATTTCTGAAAATCAGCCAAAGAAAATACATCTGTCAGGGTCCTAGCAGTCAGTGAGTGTATTGAAAACTCCGTCATCGGCTTCAATGTACTTTGGATATTCTCCTAGGTAGTATCAGCACCACGTTGAGCTTGACGTGTCAAATATTTTTTGTAGCCATCTGAGAAAAACTTCATCATGCTAAGCATTTACAGTAAGCCCTTGTTTTGTTACAAACAAAAAAAATATACGGCAAATTCAGCTTTAATAATGAGAAGTATAAAAGAATGAGCTTTATTAACATTATTTGGGAGTTCATAAAGGAACTGATAACACGGGTTCAAAAATATTTCTTTGCTTTTCTACTTGTAGACTACAGCTGAGATGCATTGTCCTAAAACAGGCAATATGGATAAATTCAACCATTGGCAGTGGAGGCTAACATCAAATCATCAACAGCCTACCTACTGATGCTGTTTCTACCACCTAACTAAGCATTACTAACCAGAACACATCCCTGGTATTTAAATGGCCATATCTTACTGCTCCCTCTGGAGCTGTGACTCTGCATGTTTTACCTGCAGTCTGGCTGCTAGGATACAGTGGATTACAGGCAGAGAGGGGAAGAAGAGAAGAGAGGAGAAAGGAATCGGCCTTGGTATTTTCCTCCTCTGCTTCCTCCTTCCTCAGATATGCAGCTTTGGAACTAAAAGAACAGAAAACATTATTTGTATTCCTGCAGTCAACACTGATGCTTCCTTGTGACTTTCCAAGACCACAGTTCCCACTCCTACTGTGATAGGGAAGCAGAAGGTCCACACTGCATTGTCAGGGAGCCCAGGGTTCAGTGAGAATGACAGCACAGTATTTTACAATTGCCTTAAGGCTTTTCCTCTACTCTGCTGCATCTCTCACAGTTCTTGTCAGGTCTGCTTGGTTCTCAGTGGCTCTCAGCCACAGCTTGCGCTCTTCATGCAGCTAGCTTCGAAAAGTAACGCATCTGGGTGCAACCTCGTCCTTTTTTCCCTTCTTCCAAAGGGACTTTCCTTCTTCCCTTCCCAGTATTCACAGAAGCAGTGATGTTTGCCTTTCTGCCTGACTAGAACTTCACCATGTTTGACTTAGTGTTTCTTAATTAACAGTCCACCTAGATTCAAGTAACATATATCAACAGTATAGCCTGGTGCCCACATACTTATCACTGAATATAAACAAGGTAGCCTTATACTGTTGTCTAACACCTGGATGACTACACAAAATTCATCTGCAATGAAACAGTACAGACACTCAGTTCTGGGAAACAGCGTATCGCCACAGGGAGTACAGAAACTTACAGCTAGCACAAGGAAATCCCAAACATCCCCTAGGAGAGGGATGTCATCTTCTACCCCTCACCCACTTGCTTCCGAGAGAACCTGGGCAGACCCAGCTGCTCTGCCTCCTGAGGCTCAGGGTTGCTGCATGGGTCACTGCCTAGACAAAACATCACAAACAAGAAATTGCTGTCTTGCTGCTTTGGCTTTCCTATCATACTCCTGCTCAGTGTTTTGAGATGGAGGTAAGGAAACCGATCCGAGATCCCGTGCTTATAATGAACAAGTACAGGGATATTCCAAAACAGACATTTTAGCTGTGCGCACATGTACTCAGTGGCAGATCCCTACCTATCCTGCTCACCACTCAATTAGATCACGTACCGGTTACAGCTAACTATCATCAATTTTTCCATGTCTTGCATGAATATTTTGCCCCACTTTATGAAACAACTTTTTGCTAAATAGCATACACACACACACATTATATTAAAATATTTTCTTTTTTTTTTCTTCTTTTAACAAAAACTTAAGAAATGGAAAACTAAGAGCCACTATCAAATATCAAAGGGCTGCTCAGAAAGTATCTCCTGAAAACATCAACAGACAAAACCTTTTTCAACAAATCTTGTTTCAGAGAGAATGAAAATATGCTAAAGACAAAGAGCCCAGATACATCAAATACCGTTTTGTGTGATTTTAGTTTATGAATAATAAATAAACCAATTAATTTCTCAGAAAATAAAACTCTCTGCCGCAACCCTTACGCATATGTTCTAGCAGTGTGTTTTATTTAATTCCACAGATGTAATTAAATGTGTCATTCATTTGTTCTCCATTATGGTATTTCAGTCAAACATAAACAGCTTTCAGACTTCATTTGCAAGAAAGCTACTTTGAGCCAAGAATTTGCTAACTTCAGAGCAATAGCTTGAGAGGTCTTCACAGGCATTTAGCTGTTCTCCCATCTATTTACAAAGAAATTGAGACTAAGCAGCTATACACATACACATGCGTGAGCAAGTACCAATTTCTCACGGCATTAACATAGAATAAATTGGCAGATTCCTTCCCCCCACATACATTGTGATAGATGATGCCTTCATGGCATGTTCCTCCTATTCTTGGTAGTTTATAATATATTCAGTCATGCCTCTGGTTCAGCTATGCTCAGTGGTTTCATTTCATTTGTACAGTTGGAAAATGTGTGCTGCTGGCAGTTATGTAAAGGAGTCTGCTACTGTGAATGACTGAAATGGAGAAGAGGGGAAGGGCACAAAGAAATTGTGAGGGGAAGTGGTGTACAGCATTTAATTCTTGTGTTTTAATAAACAAGTCCAGAAATCCAGCCTATCGAGGAAAGTCCCTTTCATGTTACAAGTGATGTGGTTTGACTGTGGTGGAATTCAGCTCAGCCATCATCTGCCTGAAAAAGCCCATTTATAAACGGGGTGGCGATTGCAAAGCAAATCCCGGGAAGCATTTTTTCAGAAAGGAGGCTATTGACAAAGCTATACTGCAAAAAGAATGCACTGTGAACAGAATTATCTGTCACAAGATAACTCACTGCAAGGTCAAACGTTGACCTTGCACTGATGAGGCAAAAGAGGCTCTCAGGAGGCAATAGAAGAGGAGTTGTTTGAAGGTGGAATTGGGCCAGATCAGCTTCCTTTAGAAGACTGCAAGCAACTGTCGTTGCTTTCTGAAAGGATTAGCTACCAACACAGGACAGTTAGAACCTTTTGGGGTTTTCACCCTGATGTGCCAAAAGTCAGGATTTTCCCATCTCTCGCCTACTGCACTTTGTTCTCAAGACCTCAGGAAAGCCTGCTCTGAATATTTTCTATTATAAAAAGGCCTGTATCCCTTCTCGCTCGTACCAAGCATAAATCAGTTAGAACAATATAAATATGAGGCATCAGAATAATTAAGGGATCATCCATTAAGTATTCAGAGCGTGCCCAAAATGAGCTGGAAAAGGCTGCTCCATTCCTCTTCATAGACTGCTAACCAGAATTTCCAGAGTTTCCTTACTAAGTTTATTTGAAGTCCTGCAATGCCACCTGAAGCAACGTATGTTCTAGATTCTCCATAGATGGATGGGTGAAAAGTTTTGTATGGTGGCCCTCCCAAAGGCCTCTGCTGCTACACAAGTACTTCAGCACCCCGCGTGATGCCTGAGTCTATGAACCCACTAAGAGATGTTCATTTCAGCTAGAGAGTCAGCCTTCGGCACAAAGTAACTCAGTGAGTCACTTAGTTCTGTCCTTCACCTTCTTGAGGTGAAAATCACACAGTGCCAGGAAACAAAGTAGTATATTCAAACTTCTCTGTCAAGGCCCACAGCTGCTACACCTCTATTTATCTAGCTGCTCTCCCATCTATAGCAGGACTGCAAAATTTTTAATCTTTCAGTGGGTTCCTAGCTATAAAATTAATGATGCGTTTGCAACAGTAAAATCAAGTTCTAAAATTACTGCCTGTACCTTTGATTACAGCTTTCTTCCAATTGGGTAATGAAGGCAGTAATTTCTGTTTTTAAAGAGAAGTTTAGGTTTGTTGATTAAATATTTACTACTGCTAAAGCCCTACTTCTCCTTAAAATGTAGAAGATTTTAAGATACAAAAGATCTTCTCCTTTAATCTGTATCTATTTCTGTACTCCTCACACAGTTTGGAGCTTTTTAATTCTCTGGTTTAACCTAATTGCACATCATAAGCAAAATGCTTAGACAAAACATTGCATAACTATCGGCCAGGGAAAAATCCTAAAATTTAGCCTCTGAAGCTGAGAAAGTGAAATGCTATATGAAAAAGAAGCTGAACAAAATTTTCCCAGGAAAAAAAAAAAAAAAAAAGAGTGAATACTATTGAAATAAGAACTTGTCCAAGCAGTAAAGATTCAACTGGTTAAATTCAATTATATCTGGTTGGGGGGGAAGAGAGGGGCAGTATTTCAATATCATTTCATTTTTTAAATGAATTTGCTATGGTCTTCCATTGTATTTTCCCCCACTAAATTTAACATGGATGTCATTATACATCATAATTCTGTAATTACAAGTTTCAGTGGGGAGATGGCATATAATTAGATGTGATTACGCTCATTATGTAAATGCAACACTATAAATTAAAATTTACAGAAAAAACAACCAAGAAAAAAAATAAAATCACAAGAAAAAAATTTAAACCGATCCATGGGGTAATAAACTCAACCAAAAAAAAAAAAATCAATAAAAAAAGTAAAAAAACTGTCCACTACTGTAAATATCTCTTCCTACAACCTTTTTGAAATTTCATGGGGTTTAGCATATGTTTTTATTTTACTTTTTAAAATGTTTGCAAGAACAGGACCCAATCAGACAACTTATCAGCCCTTAGATTAAAGGCATTTAGAATATGAATCCCTCTCCTTCCTGAAATGGAAGCATTTTTATTAACCAGACAGTAAAAGTCCTTGGACTTATTCATCACTGATAGCTGAAGAACCAACACATTTCTCCTTTAGCCGTTATAATTTAACCTTTTTTACTGCACTGCAGACTGTACAGCCAGACTCCAATCTTTGCTATAATCATTTAAGTTCTGGATAACTGTGGAAGTCAATGTAGTTGTCAGTGTCTGTTGTGTGAAGCCAGACAGCTTAAAGCTGCTCTCCCTGTAATTGGCAATAATACTTCTGAGGTAAATCATAAAAATACTCCCACAAAATTAGAGGATATTAGGAGTCACTCCACTGTAGTCAGATGGAGTTAGGTCCAGCTCAGACGTGAGAATCTGGTCTAGAAGTCACTGGAAGACTCTGGCTCTGCATTGCATCATTTAGTACTTTACCATTGCGATCGTAAGCTTGCAAAAGCAATTTGGGTTTGCTCTTTAACGTCTCTTTGGCAATGACTGGAAAGCATAAACAGTTTTGTCTCTTCTTTCATTGCTGACATTGTCAGTTATAATGACAGAGTGAGCTGCAGAACTCGGCACTTAATTAGGCAAGCCAAGTGGGGATAGATTTTCAAGCGTTACTTGTTTAAAATATGGGGTATCTATCAATTTCTAAACCTATGGCTCTATTCTGTTCCTAACCTACAGATCTTAAAAACTGAAAGAACTGCTTTTTAAAAGCTTAGCCACTCGTATTTTATGGGGGCTTAGCTAACTGTGAAAGTACCATCTGATTTAATGACTGAACTTTTGCAAGGTGAGATGAAGGATTTTTTCCTGCCTGTGTTGACAAGAGATGCCAAACACACTCCAGCTCTCGGGAACCACAGGTGGTCAGATGCTCAGTCTTCATGCAAGCAGTTTCAGCAGCAGCAGGGGCTGCTCACTGTACTCGTGCAAGTGACAATCTTTTCTGGAGGATTCAGCCTATAATACTTGTGAACTCTCCATTGTTACCTTTGGTAGGAGTTTAAGACACCTGGATATTATTACATTCAGTATCATTTAAATAAACAAAAGCTGTATCCCATAAAAACAATAAGTATGCAAACGTTTTATAACCATCCTTGGGGACTCTGAGGTAGAAGTCAAGGCCTATAGGAAACATTTGCTTCCAAGACCAAAATGTGCAAGTTATGATTTTGTGGCAGCATGTGGGAGGCTGTTGGTAAAGTAGCAGATGCATGTTAAAAATCCAATATGGGCTTGAGGAAAACAGTTGTTATTTCCCATAGAATAATTCATCATATGCTCATAGCCAGAATATCCACAGGGCTCTGCTCACCAAGGAAATGGGAGCCATTTTCATACTACAAGCTCATACTACCCACATTATACAAGGCAGAATTTGGAATGGCTGTTGTTCAAGTGCATCCTGATGTCTTTGAAGACCCACAGGCTTTTCATCTTTCAGGACAAAAAATAAGTAATCAGTCATACCTTTTGCACTACACACAAAAAACAGCTTTACAAGCTCTGTTTGTTGTTCAAGCACGTTTCCTCAGGTGCTCTTTTGTACAATATATTGCTGAATTTGGGTCTCTGAAAACTGGATATGATAAAAAGAGCCAATGTATTTGCCCCAAGGAAGAATTTACCATTCCTTTTACCCATGCACAAAGCCGGGGCGGCGGCGGGGACACGACCAAAAAGGCTTTATCCGGGGGGGGGGAGGAAGTCTTAGAAGATCAAAACCTAACCTTGTATTCTAGAAGCCAGCTGATATTTAGGCCTGGTCTGAACTCAGATTTAACAGAAATAAGAACAGTTGACCACTTAGTCATACTCACAAAAAACTTGTATGAACACTCTTAGTTCAGATTAAACCATACATGGTAATTCACGCTAAAACCCACAACTTGCTCCACTGTAGCCAGATACAGCTTTTAACATGCCATAAGTTTCATCAAACCCATGCACATTTTGAATTTTAAAAAGGCAGTAAACTTGTGGCTATTAACCAGTTAAATGAAAATCACCTCGATCATTGTGATTCTGTTATGCTGGAGTTGAAAAGGTTATTAGGTTGCTGAGTAAACGGTCCCCTTGTCCCTCCTACCTGCACACTTGTTTCCTGTACTTACTCTCAGTTTTATTTCTTCTTTCATGCCAGCACCCACACTTGAATCAGCCCACCCACTTTTCATCTGCTAAGCAATCATCCTTTGTTCCTTAAAACACACAGCTACTTGGCAAAGACTCCCAACACTGTTCTCCAAGGATACTCTCATCTTTCCCTCTTTGAACAGTGAGCCAGTATCACGTATGTATTTACAAATGCTGTAGTAGAAAGCTTAGAGCAGCAGCTCCAAATGGAATAAAACTGTGTCCATGCAAGAATGAATAATAAATGTGAACGTACAGTGTTGCCTAAAGAGTGCTATCGTTTTTTCCACCTATATTCCTCCACAGAGAGCCAGTTCTAGCTGGGGATTTGTCATGTACATAATATGGAGCATGAAAGACAGGAGAATAAAATTACATTTGAAAAAGGAAGGAAATTTGGAAGACAGCACCTGATGCTGCACTCCACATTGGTATCTGTCTTTTGTGGAGAAGATCAATTTAGCTTGACATCCGCTTCTTAGGATACATTCACTTCATCAAAAGATTTCTGAGAAGAAAGAGGAAAATCCCCAAACTCTGACTCCTCAGAATTTTTAACCAAGTTAAGACTCAAAAGCAAAGGTGAACATAGGAAGAAGGAAAAGCAGAGAGTTAGTACCGGAGAGAAAAGAGCTCTGCAGCAGCAGGTACCTTCACTACCATTATTTTTGAGAAACAGGAGAATGTGAGGTCCGTATTATCTGAAGGGTGATGGGATCATTCTGCAAAGTCAAAACTCAAACTACTGGTCTCCAGTGGGACAGTAAGCAGACAACACACCAGATATCCTTCACAAAAAGTGAAGGTGAGCATTTACAATAAGGCCTCAATGGCAACAATGACCTAAAAAAAAAAATAAATAAAATCATTAGCTTTAGTATATTATTAAACTCTAAGAAAACCATTCTGCATACCATTTTTCTCCAAGTTTTCTTCAAGAAAACAGGATAGAGAAACATAAACTATTTGAAAAATACACAACAAACCACTTTTTTCCCTCTTGCTATGGATGTCATTCTGAAACAAAAAAAATTCATTTAAATCATGATATAAAATATAGGAAAACCTTGCCTTTACAAAGATAGTTCACATGGTGTATCGTTGTAAGAAACAAGAGGAAAAATGAACCAAGCAATGCCAGATGACTGCATTCAGTCAACAGCGTGGCTCTTCCAGTGGTTTTACTGGTTTCTTCTCTGATTTTGCACCTCACCGTATCTGCTAATTTAAAGTGTCAGTGGCCAGCTGCGCCTCTTTAAAGAAATATCACACATGAATAGCGCTATATAAGCAACAGTTCAGCAACAAGTCTAAAGAGTTTGATAGGTACCAGAGCAATTAATCTTGAGTCCTTGATGGTTAGGAGTTCACGTCTCCTGCTAACCACACTGCCGTACAAAATGTGCTACTTAAATTCACCTTCCACAGGCCATCCAGTGAACTCAGCTAGCACAATCATGGACAACTCCAAATACTGAAATTACTTTATACAAGTGATCATTCTTACCAAGAGTCATTTTTTTCAAGATGCCTTGGTCTTCTGGATCTCTCAAGTTACTGAGAGCCAGCTCTGCAGCAGACTTTCTGAGAAAGTCACAGAGAAAGAAACTGAGAAGATCCCACACATGCAATTATAGGTGACAATATTTCGATAAATTCTCCTGACAAATACATGGTATCCTCGATTAAAGCTCTATGTCCAAAGAAGTTCCTTCAGTATGGCAAATCAGGAACTGCCTCATGGCATGACCCATTCACACTGTACAAGATACTCGGGGCTTTTCTCTCCCCCCTCACGTTGTTCAGTTTAAATTAATGATTTAAAAGTAATTAAATTCAATAAACCATGACAGATTAAATAAAAACTAATCAAAGTAAATAAATTACTGGTTTCACACGTCTATTGTTTTGGGCAACAGAACATAAGGAACTAGATGATGAGAGTAAACAAAAGTGAATAAAGTAAGCGAAAAAACCCTTTAGCGGTTGAGACACGTTACAACTGACTAAGATTAACTTTTCTGTCTGTTCTGCTGCAAAATAGACTCTGTATAAGCTAACAAGACAATCTAATGAGACCTATCAGGGGACTGTTATAACAAGATTAGGGAAGGGACCAGTAGCGAGGCTGTTTCTGCACAATCGAGAAAAGGATTTGTATTTAATTAACAGCATTTATCTCAACAGTCCATTCCTAAAGAATAGTCTGATAAAGGCAACCAGTCTCTTGAACCAATGGGTCATTTAACCTCACAAATAGTTTTAAAAGAATAAATCTGAGAAAACCCTTTGTTGATTACTGTGAGGATATATTAGAACTAGCGTTTGGTTAGCACTAAACCTAAAGTAAGTTTGATTTAGCCCCTTCCATTCTCCTCCCAAATAATCCTTACCCAGGACAAAACATGTGCATCCAGTTAAAGTTAATGTGTGCATGTCTATAGCTCAAGTCATAAACACAATGGGCTGGAGACCTCAGGGGTTTTCCTGAATCCGAGTCATAACGATCACAGTGTGTTCATGGTGGAATGCAGAAAAGCAGCACCCCCGTCTGTACAATGGGTCCAGTGAGGCATGAGGATTAACTGCTAAAGCCTCAAGATAGGTGCCTGACAGTTAGTAATAAAATAATTTTGTAGTAATAAGATTAGGAGAATCTTAGGAGAAGTAAATGCCACGGAAGGATTAGTTTTAGTACTGGGATTAAATGTCACAAGTTTCTGCCTCTCAGACCTGCATTTAAATAATACTTTTTCCCTAGGAGGGTGGTGAGGCACTGGCACAGGTTGCCCCGAGCAGCTGCGGCTGCCCCATCCCTGGAAGTGTTGAAGGCCAGGCTGGATGGGGCTTTGAGCAACCCAGTCTAGGGGAAGGTGTCCCTGCCCACGGCAGGGGGGTTGGAACTAGATGATCTTGAAGGGCCCTTCCAACCCAAACCATTCTATGATGATTATGATTCTAGTAATTCTTCACTATTATTTTTCTTATTGCACCCTGAAATACACTGGCAAGTTCTTTAAAAATGACTTCACATAAGTACAAAATGAGAAATGTTGAAATATTTAGAGAGCAAGTACCTACACACTTCTGAAGAGTCCCTGAACTTGAGCAATTTAAACCAAGCACCATTCTGTACAGTTGACTGATCTAAAGGTAAGAGAGACTATTGTAGTCTAAAAGTAAGAGAGACTATTGTAGTCATCTCTAGCTACAAGAACAATAAAAGTACAGTGATGGTAATTCTTTAACTCATATTTGTTCAGAATAATTGAACTGGCATGCTCCGATGTGAACCTTAGGCTCTTTAAGAACCAGAGCAGTCATCACCCGGGCAAAACCATCTTGTTCCCCCTCCCACCTACCTTGGGCAAAAATAACAAACAACCTGCCAGTTACTCCAACACAAAAATGCCAAATACAAAATCCTCCTGTTGCTTATGTCTCCTGGAATTTTCAGGTGTATTGTCACTTCCGTTATTATCTTATTTGTTAATTTACGTAAAATGATTATAATTGAGCAGCTAATTGGCATATAAAGCTTTCTGATGATACTGAAGCCTCTAGGCCTGTTCACTACATAGACAATAAAAAAACTGCATAACTCTTGTTGTCTCTAACTTCCACTATTAACATTGTTTCTCTCTAATTTTAGACTTCTGTAATATGGCTGACAGGCTTGGTGCAAGGCTCGTGGCTATGACAGATCTTTTTCAGGCAAGAACTTCCTACAAGATCATTCCCTTAGTTTACTCTATGATGTCCCTTTCAGAGGTTCTGATTCACTTCATAAATTGGGGTATTTCTTTCACAATTGTCACTGCAAGGGGCTGCTCAGTAGTAGCAGCATTTTGCATAATCAGTTTAATAATCAGATTCTACTGCACTGTATGAAAACAGCAGAAAATCTCCAGCTGCATAATTCAACTGTCACTCATACTTCCCTATCACACACAGGCTATCAGGCTTCAGATAGTCTTAGACTAAACAGTCAAGAAAGTTTTTTATTATTTATTATTTATTATTCCTGAAAGCTTTTATAAATTAAATGTAAAACTACCAAAAGATGTGGTATAAACCTTGGTTCCTTGGGCTGACAGCAATAGCTGACCGCTCAAGGCAATTGCACCTTACATCTGACTGAGGCCGTACGGACAAAAATCTCCAAGTCTCATTTAGACAAAAGCATTTTCCCACTTGGAAAAGGGCCCAACTGCAAACAGGAGCTCAGGATCAACCCACTTCTGATCGCCACCGTTGTGCTATTCCCCCCACGCAGTTTAGTAGCAGTTAAAAGAGGCTCAGCCCCTTGGCTCTGCGGCCGTGAGACGCACTGGGCGCGCGAGGCAGCACGAACCAGCTGCCCAGCTGGCAGTGGCTGTTTCTAGCGGGCTGCACGCCATTAGCATTCCGAACAGATCCTTCCCCGGTACGTTCTAACATGCTATATTGATCAGTGGATGCTCGTACTCACTGGAGGCCTGATTTCGCTGCCTTTAATGAATTTAATTCTCTTAGCTCCAGCTAAGTAGCTTGACATCTTTTTATTACATAAAGCCAATCTTTTGCAGGCTTAATTTTACATAGTTTTGATAATTAACAATGTGCTGTTCCAAAAGAACTTTGAGTTCATTTAGAGGGACTCCCTTCACCCCCGTGTCAGTGAACATTGCAAATTCTACCAGATTTTTTTTCGTGTTTTCAGACTCTCCAGAGCATAAAGAAAGTAGTTAGTCTTGAATAAACAGAACATTTCATTTAATGGAATCCAGGCTTACAGAGTATGGATTCTGAGAGTTTATTTAGTCTACCAAAAATACCACTTTCAATGCATATCTTCTACAAGACTTGGCACTGTACTGCAGCAGACATGAAAACTACTATTGCAACGGAACAATCAGACACCAGTAAAATACTGCATGCTTTTCATTACAGCACCTAATATTGTCACAGGCAGCCCTTCCCCCTTTTTATAAGGGTTTGATAATTCTTCTGTAATCCAGATACCCTGCCATTCAGAAGAAAATGGACAGTGCTGATGAAAAACTATTAGAAGCTTAGCAGAAATTAAAACTGCATCAGTCACTTAAATGCATCTAATAATGATTCAGTATCTGTAAAAGCTAAAATAAGCCCTGCAATAATTTATTTTTAGATGATTCCCCTCAAAAAAATTGGGGGGGGGGGGGGGGGGGAAGGAATAAATGTTGTAAATTTTCACCATAAATATCATGTCAGAAAAAATAAACATGTTTTGCATATATGCAATACCTATTTCCAGAACTGTTACATTGTATAAGACATCCAATTCACAAATGAACAGACAGTAGTTGGCTGTCTTGGAGTTTTACTGCAATCAAAGCCAATATGATGCACATACATGTAAAAAACAACAGACAGACATTTTCATATTTTATTATCACTAGATGCATAAATGCATTTAGAGGTTTGACATTTGATAGTCATAAAACAAGAAAGAGAAACTCAAATAGTGTAATTCTGAGCAACTAGACCGTACTGGACCTGTCAAGCTTGTTAACCAGAAGAGTACAAAACCCATTTTACATGTTTCATGAACATACCACACCACTTGGATTCTTCCAACATACTGTATTTCTCGGATGGTGACCAAACTAATCCTTCAGTTTCATGCTTTCATCATCTGAGTAAATTATGATGTAAATCCTACCTTGCAAAATACTGTTCTACTCTTTTTCATTTATGAGAAATAGAAAGATTTTCCTATTATAATTTTGCAAGTCTTAACAAAGGCATTCCCACCTAAGTTTGCACATGAACAGGGTTAAGAACCTTCCTAACCTGCTGTGTCAACAGACTGTAGCCAGAAGCTGGCATTTTAGATTTCCAGCTAAGTTTAGAAGAAAATCACCTGATATGTATCCTTTACTTTGCAAGAAATGCTTGTTTTCTTCAAATTGTTCAACACACTTCACCAGAGTCAGTAGTTTTGACTATGTAGTAGAATTTGTGGCTTTTTACTGATGTGGCAATACACATTGTGGACCTTTCTGAAGGTAAACTAGTCTCCTATAACTTATCAGAAAACAACCAAAAGAAAGAGAAACTCACTCGAAAGGGAACACCCACCTCCTAACACAGGTTTGGTTAGCCAAGGCTTTACCTGAAACATTCCTCCCACCGTGGCAACAGAAGCAGAGAGACAGAGACTGTAGGATCAGTAAGTGGCAGCGGTAGCAACATTTCTCACTTCCCTCTGAGAACTCCAGAGAGCATCAGAAGCATCACTAGACTTGTGACTCATATGAACGCTTTATGAGCCAAACGTCATTTTCCAGTTTCAAAGATTTCTTCTGTTTCATGGCAGGTGATTACAGGTGCTTATAGTCAAGTTTTACAGACAGTGATGCTAGCAGTAGAATTATAAACAGAAAACTAAGAACTGCTACCCTTTAGAAAAAAATACAGATGGTATATTAGAAGAACAGTCTGCTGAATGATTAGAAAAGTATACAAATAGAAGTGGCAGCAAAATGGGAAAGTCTGTTTATTCAATTATACATTAACTATAACTTCCTTTATTAAAACCAAACAAAAAACTAAATGTAAATATTTTGTGTTAAATATTGGAGAAGAAAAAAAGTATTTGTGGCTTTGAAACTATGCAGAAATGTTCATCTGAACTTAACAGGAATCTGGTTCTGTTACAAACTCCTCTGCACCTCTGTATTTAAAAGGACCACCCAGAGAGAGAGTTATATTTTCATCGCTCCTTTCCAATAGAAACTTGCAAGACATTAATTCTAATTTTAATTTCATACTATCTATCTTTAATATTTATTCTAAGAGCATTTACCTAATTTTCTTCATAGAACTTGATAAAAGTGTCAATCATATTACTTAAAATAGGAGCACAATCATAATGAAAATACAGTTATGCAATCAACAAGAACACATCACCGGCAAAACAGGGAACTCTCATCTCACATCACTAAATCCTTACAACATCATCAGCCATGCAGCAATTCACGGCATACAAAAAGAACATCTATTTCACATGTTTGTTTTGTCACGATTTTTTTATGCACTCTTAAATGTTCATTCCAATTCAGAAGTCATACAGCATCAGCAAGTTTTTTTAAAAGAGGCAAATCTATTCTCATGGATAAATACTGCACAAGCAAGAAGAGATTAAGCTTTTCACATGCGAGGCCTGAATAAGTCATTGGTACACAGTGTTTACAAGCCTTCAATGTTTATGAGATGTTATCACCCTTTCAGGGTGGAGATGACCGAAAACGTGAATTTTGAAACACGGTCGTGTCTCTCATTGCGGCAAGGACGCCTGCTGCAGCCGTGTTGTTCAGTACTCTGTTGGGCAGGATGCGGTTTGTAAAATGACTGGGAAAGAGATGAAAAGAAATTTGTGATCCAAGTCTCTGTGACTTCTTTTAGGCAGCTGAGGTGCAGTTACCATCTTTTAAGCTTAGCGATGAGGCAATTCAGAATTTGTATTATGAAAATTCAGAAAATATCATTCTGAATAGCTAGATTCACACCAGGAGAAAAGGAATCAATTATTCCGTTTGACTGAAGTAGATGGCAGAGGCTGTAGTAATTGCTCTTTAAATAAAGTACACCATTCCCCACACAGGATTTCATCTTTTCGACTGAAAAAAGATTACAAGTCCTGGAATATCCCATGCATATTTATCATACTACTGCTGCTGCAGAAGGGAGGGTTAGTATCTTATTTGATCTAGACAGACTAGTCGCAAAATAGTTTTAGATTTTGTCTAGACCCTGCTGACCAGGAGAATCCGAACAGCTGACAAGTAAATACGGTTCCAGTGTACAGCTATACTTTACCAGCTGCCGCAATGATACCTCTGATTTGTGAATAACTGTTGATTTCAGCCATTTCCCTTAACTTCAAAATGAAGTAGAGTTCTGTCCAAAGTAATATTAAAATCAACAAGAAAAAACACATGCCAATGCAATTAGATTTCATAGTGGATATGGTTTTTTAAACAATTAAAAAAAAAAAAAAACTTAAATAGAAAGAATTTGAATTATTCTTATTATGTCCCATTCCTTCCTTACTTTTTTTAATCCAACCATGCAGTAATATTTTGACTTTCCAGTTCAAATGCATGTGACTTGTGCAAGTTTCCAACACTGGAAAACAACATAGAAATAAATTTCTCAAAACACCATTGGGATTTTTGTGTTGCTCTTGCAGTCTACTGTTCCATTAATCAATGCCTACTACCAATCCAATTGAGTAAATACAGGTGCACAAGTTTATAGCAAGCGCAAATCTTAAATTGATTTACATACCTAATTTACAGGATGGTACACAACATGCAAGAAAAACATGCAAATGGAGCATTCAGGGAAGTATTTTACTGCTGCACATGGTAATACGATCATGCATTTTATGCTTCTATGAAGTAAGTTGGAAAGAACAGTAAAACTTGTTTCTTATTTATCCATTTCACTTGTTTTTCTTTGTTCCCCTCTTCGAATTCAATAATCTTAGCTTTCTTAGCACTGACTGACTTTGACTTACAAAGTATCTGGTGTATTTTACAATGCACTGAGGCTTACAACATGTGTTTGTTAACAACATAACAGTCACCACGCAAGTAGTCATCATTTGAGCTAAGCAATTGATCTGCAATTAAAAGATTATTCAAGCAACTTCACTTCCAACAACATAAACTGCAAGGTGCTGAGTCACGGACCCTTATTCTCCCTTTTCCACAAATCCAGTAAGAACAGTTACTATTCTAGATTTCAGAGTCTCCTGGCTAATTGTAACAAGCGAGCGACATGTTGGATCCAGCCAGGATCTTTGTTTTACAGTGTCCAAAAAAACAGCCTGGTGGAAACTCGGCAAAGTATCCAGGCACATGTCTCTCTTAAGCATTGGTATCAACAGGACCATCTGTGCAGGGTTACCTTTCTGTAGCCCATCACCAGTATGAGACAAAGGGTGAAGCGCTCAAGTTGCCTGAAGGACAAAGGGGCATCTCTCCTTCTCAATGTTAGACCAGTGCAGGACACAGTTTGATGCTACAGCTAAGTGCTGTGGCTGTAAGATACAAACAGCGCACAAACTCTATGCCAACTACAACATGACTAATGTTCAGTTTCATCCAACTTTACTAGCATTCTCCTTTCTCCTGAAAAACAGCATTTACTGTCCTATATATGCCCATGTTACACTGAACAAACCAAGCAACCAGCAATAAGTATTTACATAAAAACAGAATCCAAAGCAGAAGGTAGTAACAGACTCTGGGAATGCAGAATTGCCTACTGTCTTAGTGTTTAAAATTTGCAACAGCAGTAAGAAACTCAGAGAGTGACTAATTAATCCTGCAAGTTGCCCTACAGCATAACCAGCCTCTAGCAGAAGGGAATCACTGAAGTGGTCTTTGCATGTGTAGGAGCCCATGCTGTGTTACTGAGGCACTGCAAATGAAGCTGCGTTAAACGACATGACTACGGGGGAAAGACATAAGGGGTTAATTATAGTCAAGCACACATGAAATATTTTGCTCTCCAGGATTTTAACCTGAAACTAATAGTGCAAGTAAAAATGTCACCCTCCCGTTAATGGCATGCTACAATATCATTTATATTAGTTTTCCCTTAGGTATAATAAGCTTTGTACTATATGGGGGCTGTTAACAAGGGGATCCAGTAGAACTTAGAGGCTTATAACTCCTTTTTTATAAAGGTAATCACAGTAGAGCTACAGTCATAAAGCCTTACATTACATTCATGTGAGATCTTCCAGCAGGCTTATTCCTGTGAACAGTATAAAAGAACAAAGGTTAAATATTCTCCAGATATTGCATTCTGAAAAGTGATTTGGACGTATCTAAAGAGCGCCAGACAAAACAGTTTGGCCTATGACAAGCCTAAAAAGAGTAAAACCACAGACCTCCAAGAATCAGAACAGTGCCAACAACTCTCACTCTCGCTCCTTATCTGGCTGCATCCTTCAGTTGTGACACAAGCTTTTCACCAACGCAAATAATTCACGGAAGATGTCAAATATTTCACACAAAGATTGCAAAATGAGAAAGATCCCAGGATTTTGGTTCCCATTTTAAAAATCACTACACCCATATAATTTTGGAGAAAAGACAAACTCCTCTTTGAGTACGACTTACCTTCAACAAGAACATGTAAAGTCTGAACACAGCACAAATGGTCCCATTGTGGAGGAAACACTGTTTGCAAAATGATGCCTTTAGATTCGCACATACTCACAACACCACTAAACGTAAGAGTATCATTTCAGTGGTCTTAAAACATATAAGCAACACTAAACCTAATGGTAGACAGCAAGTTATTAATGAATCTCATCACCAAATCCATATTGCATCTCCCAGTAATATCCTAGATAAGATAAAAAACTCACTTCCTAGGATAAGAAAATCTATATCAAGTCAATCAGCAAAACCCATCAATTTTAAGCGTTAGGTTACACATGGCTTTGAGGATCAGGTTAAATGTCCATTAGGACCTCTGTAGACTTTATTGGTACGCCTCAAGATAAAGTTAATGTCAGCTACGCAACATATATCAGTGAACTAGTGAGACTACAAAGACTAAGTTTTCCTTCAACATTAAGTATAATAAAATGTTAAAATTACAACTTTCTATCGTATTTTAAAATTTGGTTAAAAGCCAGCACATATTGAATTTCATCTGTTCTCTCACTGAGACTCATCCTCCAAGTGACAAAGTAACATGGTTTCATGCACCACACTGAAGCATAACCCAAATAGACATACATTATTTCTGCTTTTTTTCTGCCATGAAGCAGTTCTGTTTTCTTACGGCAATACACCTGCAAGCTGTTCTTTCAATAGGTCGTATATTTTTGCTGCCCAGTAAGACCACCATATGCCAAGTAGCTTTTTCTCCACCAATCACGGCTACAACAGAATTACAGACTGGGAACAGTTGGGATTAAATGATATCCTAGAGACATTATGTGCCATTGGAGCAAAAACTAGGTCTCTTCCGCATTAGCATACTATACTGTATCTCCCTTCATCATAGTTGCACAGAATAACACATAGGACCAGGCAAGGCCACCGCACAATTATATTTCCACGGTAGAAGAGAATTTTCACCTTTACCTCTTTTGCCTTTTTAATGCTGACCTACCGCAGTAAAACATAGTGGCACAGGCACAAACTGAGAATTACAAATCTGCATGTAGAAAACTCTCCTCTAAAACATCCTTGCAGTTGGATGACACATCCAAGATTGGGTTCACCTCTCCAGTTTCCAAGTGCCTATCAGTATTTAAAGAAATTGCAATATCATAATAAGTACCTCATAAAATAAGATGGTAAATATTAACACCATATAATACTCACGCTTTACAACCAAAGACATCTAAATGTCTATCATAAGGCCGAAGAAATTTATCTATTTGGAATTTCAATATCCTGCCTACTCTGAGCAACAGATGTACGATGTTTTTGTATGAAGAATTAGGACTGCAACTTTACTAAAAAAACCTCATATAAGAACAGAGTAAAGCTCAAGGATTAACCACTAAACTACATTTTAATATCCGTTTTGTATTACTGAAGCCAAGAGTTAATTGATAATTTAAAAGGCCCTGAGTGATATATATTCAAGTTTGGTCATATTCACATCTTCAATTTTATGAAAATCTACTATATTATCTAATGTAGGCACAATTTTGTTCCATTAAGCAATCTGTGCTGGAAGTAATTCTGGGATTATAAATCTAATGAGAACAAAATAGGTCTTATCCTATCTGAGCTAAAAGGTGCAGTAGAACGGTTCTGAATCTTACACGGAGAGACAATCTGCTATTAAGACACTGTGATATCTCTTCCTTGTAAATAATGGAAAATTGAGGCCTGAGTTTTTCTTTTTGGTTTATTTAACTTCACATAAGTATTAGGCAATGTGAATACATGAATTGAACAGATAGCTTTATATCTTCTTCACCAAATAAATGTTTTCAACTCTGCTTTTTAAATCACGAATAGCGACTATTCAGAAATAAGATCAATTTTAAGTTGGCTTCACATCCACACAGACAGGCAGAGAGGGTGTAGTCCCAACTAAGACCATTCACTCCTTATTGGCTCACGAAATCCAGCCGCAAAAGTGGACTGACCCTGCATTTGTTACATGCATAGATTGATATTAAAAGAATGACTCTTTCAGATAACAGGGAAAAAATAAATAAAAACTAAAAGTGAGAAAGAACAAGACCAAAATTATTATAATAAAACCAAAATGTCACACCCATTTCTATCGCATATTGGGCTGAAATTTCATCAATCTACCATTAAATAAAGTCTAGAAAAAGCAAGTCACATACAAATGAAGGTTGCAACCTAAGTCTCACAGTATAAACTGAGCTCTATTGCTCACAGAAGTAATCCATTTGAAGAAAATAAAAATTTTTATCCAATTTATAAGAATTCAGTATTACCTGCCTTATTTCATGACAAGGAAAAGCAGGTATTATCAGTGCTTTGCATTAGAACAAAAGATGCACTATTTTTTAATATGACTAGAAGAAAGGCTACATGAAGAGATAACTATTCTTATATTTATTTTATCCCTATACAGACAGTAGAAAACAAGTTCAGCATCCTTCAAATTAAATACAGAAACATTACAAATACTACTGTGCTGCTGCCGAGGACAGTCAACTTCCTAACGATGACCACAGTTGATAATTTTCTAGCTACTTATATAAAAGGCTTCACATTTACTTCAACTATCAGCAGTATCAGTATCCCAAAACACAGTGAATAAGCCCATTGCCTTTATGAAGTAACATATCACTCTGTCACAGACAGCTGGTATCCTTTAATTCTTCCTGTATAGGAAGGACATATTCTGAAGGAATGCAAGTGCAGTTGATTTTATTAACACACTCCACATCCCCTTCCCTCCTCCGCTTCCACTCTGAACCACCTGTAAAGGTCTCAGTCAATACATAAAAAAAAATTGGCAGTTTTCCACTTCCCAGCAGGTTGCCTCTGAAAAGACCAGTCAATACACAAAATCTGCAGAGAACAAAACACCACGGAAAACAGCAAGAATTTCTAAAGGCAACCAGCAAATGCCATAAAAAACAGACTGTTGCAATTCTGGAATTCCTATTCCCTCTGGATTTCTCCAAGTGTCATTTATTTAGTCTCCTTAATAACAGCTCAAAAATTCTTCAAGCATATGGATTCTAAGTGGTATAAAAACCTGGATTAGAAATCACTGGGTTAAAAGCTTTGGAGCGCTTTACTATAGCTGGAAGCCTGCGATTTGCTCAAAGTCCAGCCAACCTGCTTCCTAATTAGAAAGCAACCTGAATAAGAGAGCATTTCCTTCTTATCTGCAGTAGTCTAAGATTAAATGGTAACTTCTTTCTTTATTTAAACTAATGTACCTGACAGTTTTAGACCTATATTTGTAATTCAGTTCCAGTATTCCTGCATAAATTACAAGATGACCATATCAACTAGTTCTGCTCTATCCCTTCCAAATTAAAATTTAAAAAAATCACCAAAAACCTGTAAGCAACACAAACCATCAAACTTTACAATGCATTCCCAATACATTGATGGTGATATGGAAGCTAGAATTAAAACTAGTACAAGCACTTTAACATGGCAAAATGAATAAATAAAATCGCTTTTCTCAAGAAAGAAGCTATGACCGTTATGTTCTTGACAAATTAATGCTACTGTATCAGAGAAAAACAGAACTAGAATTAAGAAAACAATCAGTAATTAATAAATGTCTGTTTAAAACACATCAGTGTATCAACAATGGAGTGTTTGATGAAGAGCCAACGGTCATGGAAATGCTTGTTCAGAGAAAGGATGTGAGAGGTTCACAGGGAGTAGAAGCAAACGAGCCTAAACTGTACTTTATCCGAAGTTCAACTACAATATAAAATCAAAAAATGTATTTGGAAAATACAGCAGACAAGTAAGGAGTCACAGGCAAGTCTTTCTCTTCTGCTGACATGCTGTGATACCCTCTCTTCAAGGCACTCACACCATTTCTATCAGAGACGTCAGTGACTGCACAACAACAGGTAAGCCTTCTGTACTAGTTTTAACAGCACTCAAAGAAATTTGGAGAGCAAAGATACCAGAAATAACCATTCAGAAATGGATAAAAGAATTAAATACTCTGAAATGAGAGAAAAAGAACTGCTCTTCAGCAATAACTTTAAAATATAGCTTAACTTTTAATGTGGTTAATTCCTGTACGGAGACATTGCCTGGTAATAACTGGAAATAGATAAAGCTTGAGAAAATACTGAAATTTCCCTACCAAAGCTGCATGTAAACAATAATTATGGTTAATCCATCTGGTGTACTTCTTTGAGTTGGGTCAAAGGAACTGATCCTGTGATACA
This sequence comes from Phoenicopterus ruber ruber, assembly GCA_009819775.1. Taxonomy (NCBI): domain Eukaryota; kingdom Metazoa; phylum Chordata; class Aves; order Phoenicopteriformes; family Phoenicopteridae; genus Phoenicopterus; species Phoenicopterus ruber. The sequence continues at coordinate 9,930,482 of CM020221.1, forward strand.
GTTATTGAACAGCTATAAAAAATTTCACAAGTTTCTAGTTCTTAAAATTGTTAAGATAAAGAAGATCCAATCCTCTACCAAAACAGTCCTCGAGCAGATTGACGTGTAATGGGAGCTCCCTTATGATTCATGGCAAGATAAACTTGTTCAAAGAGCAAAGGAAGAGATTCTTATGACTTGTCCTGTTGCAATTCCTGTTTTGTGTTCATCCAGGCATTGGCCAATGCCACATTGCTTTCCGGTCCTCAGTTTGTTTGCAAAGTTTGCAACAAAGGGTACTGCATGAAAAAATACTTGGATGAAGGAAAAATCCCATGACACGACCTGCACACTATCTGTGTGCAGTCCTGGGAGCTGCATACTGGCATGCAAAGGAGGAGAGCGCTCTTCTTCCCAGTCATAATTTTGGGTACTGTTAATAGGTGTTATTTCAGTTATGACAGGTAAAGAGATCCAAGGAAACTAATATCACTCAAATTGCTACAGAATGGCCAAAGGTAGCCTCCTGTCAATAAATGCAGTCGACTCTTAACAGCAGTGAAATTAAAGAGTGGTTTTGTTCCCCTTGGCCCTCCCACTGCAATTAATCCGGACTACCAGAGCTCCAGTGAAACTAATTAATAGTTATTAAGGAACATGGCTAATGACACTGTGGGCATGCATCAACACAGGCACCCCATTTGTAACTTTGCCAGAAATAATGCATTTTTACTACAGATAATTTGCAGACTTGATTTCTCGCAACATATTCCTTCCCTGAAGGGAATATTAGAATGCCAAGTTGTCTGCATGTACAGAAATATGCTGAGATATCTCATTTACCCATGATTATTTACCAGTTACAGCTTTTAGAATTACAGCTGGAGCGAGGTTTGACACAAAAAAAAAAAAAAAAAAAAACACCCACCACAAAAAAACAAACCAACCAAAAAATAAACCCAAACAACACAGAAAAAAAATTCTGCTACAGGGCCAAAACACTGGGAAAAAAAGAATGCTTCCCTGAAGCAGATTTTTTTTCTTAAAAGACCTAATGTTTAATGCAAGGTATATTCGGCATTTTTATCCTTTCAACAATATTTCCTTTTAATTTAGGGAATTTTTAGAGCCAAAAATTGGGATAGATTGGTTGGTAATATCTGGAGATATAAGAAAGCTGGCAAAAGGTATAGAAACTTCCCAACCACAGCTTTACATAAACAACTGTTAGGGTTCATCCCTGAGCCACATCATTTCCAAAAGCAAAAAGTCAAAATATTTTATGTGAAGACACTGCAAGAAATGTTGCAATACCTTTTAAATTCAATTTATTTCTGTTAAAAATTTCTTGCGTTTCACCCTAAATTTGTCTATTTTCTCCTTCCCCCAAAAACCTCCAGTTTTTGGCAAGTACAAAATCTACCAGGATCTAATTAAAAGTTCACATGAATAGCACAAGCTGTTTTTCGATAGCCACGTACTCTCACATTACACGGAATTTTTATGCATTTCCATATTTCTAATTATAACAATGGAAGAAAATTAAATTGAAGAGGCAAGTTCAGCACTTCAGATCTTCGGTACACCCTACAAAAACCCCAGTGAATACACAGTCATTTAAGGCCCATATTTCCAAAAGCCACAATGTCAGAAGCTGTCACTATTTCATTCCCAAATCTTGCACCTCTGATGGAAACCTGTCATGGTTTAACCCCAGCCAGCAACTAAGTACCACACAGTCGCTCGCTCACTCCCCTCCTTCCTCCCCAGTGGGATGGGGAGGAGAATTGGAAAGAAAGGGAAACTCGTGGGTTGAGATAAAGACAGTTTACTAGGACAGCAAAGGAAAAGATGATAATAATAAATTATGATGATAGTAGAATATACAAAATGAATGATGCACAATTTCTTACTGTCCCAAGTAACGATCTCTGAATCCAAGTTCCCGAGAGCCAGCAGGGGAACAAACAGCACACGAATGAACGAAAGGCACCCGGTCCAGTGGCTGACCCCCACTTATACACTCTGCATGACATCTATGGTATGGAATACTTCCTTTGGCCAGTTTGGGTCAACTATACTGGCTATACCCCTCCCAGCTTTTTGCACCTGCACATTGGCAAAACCTGGGAAGCTGAAAAAAGTCCTTGATCTCTTAGCAACAACTAATAACATCAGTGTGTTATCAACATTCTTCACATACCCAATCACATACTAAACCCAAAACACAGTAGCTACTGGGAAGAAAATTAGCTCCATCCCAGCCAAAACCAGGGCAAAACCCAAAGCAGGTACCCAACAGAATGGCATACGTTAAAGACGACACCTATCTGATTATCCTTCTTACTACTAGTGCCATGAAGATTATGTTAATATTATTTCAGAAAGTTTACATTTCGGTTAAATTGTAAAATTGTAAAAAAGGAAAAGATAGAGATCACTGCCTATTAAAAGTACTTGAAAACACTTGCCCATACTCTCTCTGCCTTGATCAAAAATTATAAGAATAAATTCTTTTTGCTAGAAAGAAAAACTAGAAATAGAAGAGAATCAAACCAGAGGAGGGAGGGACAAAGTCTCTTCCAATGACTCTTAATTTCCCACTTTTATATCTACTGGATACTATAAGCTGTTCCCTGCAGAAACAACACAAATCTTCAGAAAACTGGAAACCACAGTATAAATTTCACATATCACAATGCAGCTACATGACAATGACTGCATGGGTCTGGACTTGTTATTTTCCAGACCTTGCAAACAGCCCTCATTTAATGGCAACAAACACTGACTCCAGAGCCAAACTGAGAACATTAGTCTGCAGATGCACAATTCCTTTAAACATGTATTTTGACTAACAAAGACTCCAAATTAGCTGTCTTGAAGCCACTGGAATATATAAAGCTGGAAACTTGTCTCACACAAACAGAGAACCAAAGCCTTTGGGTTAGGTAAGTTGAACCACAGCCTACTGTGAATGTCCAAATTTCATAGTTAATTCATCAACAAGTAACTACCAAGTACATAGTTAAGAAGAGAGCATTTGTGCCTACTTTGGTCTCTCATCTAAGGAAACTCATCCTACTTAACAAAATGTGCACAGAAAAATGGAGGGAATAAAAAGTGAAACTAAAGCTTTCCTCCTTTCCCTACCAACATACACAGAAGTCTCCTTTCATTTACTGATCATTGCACCCAAAATGTAGTTTCTACAGTGCGTGAAATCCCCACACTTGCCAAGAGAGGGGAACTCATCTCAAGACCACCAAAATGTCATATCTCCCTATCCTGCTCAAGAGCCACGTTCATGAGCAAACGGGAGACTGACAGATTCTGAACCTACAGCACTGTGCTGGGTTGATATTCACCACTGTACACCCCAGATAAAAACAAACACTTGTCATTCTTTCTGATTCAATGCACCAGATTCAAGTCGCTTCAATCCAGGAGAAAAACTGAGCATTTCATGTTTAGTTATAAAATCCACAAAGCCAGGTTAACATGAAGTACTTCCCTGACTCTTTTGGAAAACGAGGCACTGCCCTACCTTACTTCTCCAAAATAAAGTTCATTTGAAATGCCACTACTTTCCTACAGAAGGACAGATTCCAAAGCACCCACCATCTCACACTGAATAGCATGCAGAATGGATCATTATTACATACATTTCTGAAGAGCTCATATCTCCATTGTGTCTGCAGATAACATATGCTGTTTAAAGATGAATAGTAGAAATGAAAGGGGAATCCGTGGTGCTGGTGGGAGGCAAGAGCCAAGCCAGAGACTATAATGGAAGTCTTTTTGTGACTGTAGTGTTTGTTGCTGCAAACAATATAAGAATTCAGCACTCATTTGAAGTGTATCCTTTAGAGTTCCAGCTGTGCTGATGCACAGAGGGGGGGGGAAAAAATCATAAAGGATGAGATGTATCAGTTCTTCCACTGTAAACAGGAAATACAGCCTAGATAGAGAGGGAGAAAATATGCATTCCAGGGTATATAAAATCTGAAAGCATGACTGCTGTAGGAAAGATGCACATGCGATGCTTTTGAGACCTGGACAGTCCAAGTCAGTTTAAATGGCTCCTGCTTTGACATGCCGCATAACCACATTTATGTACATCCAGCCTGAGAGGAATGTGGGCAAAATAGAAAGGTGTGGAGGAAGTGTGTCCACTCTGGTGAAGTCCTCAGATTTCTCCTGAGTGAAGAACACAAGGATTTTCTTCTGGCTCAAGGACCCCTTGCACTTTGGCCTCCCTCACCTCTAAGCAATGTGTGGGTTTGCTTCCTTTTTCTTTTCACATAAGCTTTCAGAAAGTACTAAGGCAAGAGACATCCTACATCACAAACACTTGATGACTGTGGCTGCACTGGCTGCACTGGTAGAAGAAATGGGAGAGAAAAGAGGTCCAAAAGTAAAGGCAGACAAGGAAAAGGAAAGGGATAGATGAGGAAAAAAAAAAATGAGTAAAGTCTGGAGTGGTAGGGAAGGAAATAGATGATCCTGAAGAAAGCACTTCGTGATGCAGGAATGTATGACGACAAGACTAAGAGGAGCCAAAGAGACATCAATCCATCTGAAAAGGGAACCTGTTTGTGGTGCAGTGATTTACAGAATACAAAGCAAGTGTTCTGGAAAACTGCTGTTATTCACACGTTCAGAAAAGGGAGAAAATAGAAGAAATTATGTTTGTAAATGAAAAAAAAACAGTAACATGATGAAGAAATATATATATATTTGCTTCCTAGGGCAGTAAAGTTGCAGAACAAAATGAGATCTGAAGAGAGATAAACTCAACCTTCGAGGAAGCTGGAAATGCATTCTGGCAGCTATCAAAGATATGTAGCAAATGAAGACCAGTCTAAAAGGTAAACAGAAATGCTGCAGTCTTCATTTATTTTCCTTTAGAAAATTACAGGTAGATACCAAGGACCAAACCATGCCTTGGCATAGCTCTCTGAGGACAAATGTAAAACAAAGGGACAACAGGAAGGACTGGGAAAAGTGATAGAAAATAATTGAAAGGTTTGATGGACTTGGGCAGGGAGTTTTCATTAGATGACAAGATACTGCCACTCTCAAGATTTACAAAATAGCAGACCTTTATCAATATCATATAAATCCTTTCCATGCAAGAGCCCGCCTCATCTGGTACTTAGTAAGTTTTCCAATGAAGAAAGACCTTCTAAACATTGTAGCTGATCACAGGGAACTGAAGAAAAGCCAGGAAAAAAATGGTAAGACCAAGGATAGTTAATAGGAAAGCTGAGAGTTATTTTAAGTGAAAGTGATCCGCATGCACTGAAGTCCTGTTATTTTTTGTGATTAATCAACTAATTAAGTATTACTGATTGCTCTCCATAAAACCTTAGACAAATTTGAAAACGTTCTCAGAAAAGGTACCGCTATGCAGCCAAGGGGTTGCAGCTTCAACAGGACTTTGCCAGTTTTCTATTTAATTTGGTCACTCACAAGACATACTATCAACTTGTCTTTCAGATTCGAAGTCTGACACCAGCAGGGAAGGGACAGCTATGCTTGGAAAACTTTTGGTGCCAACCCATGGAAAGGCAATCAAAACAGCGATTTCAGAGACTCTCTCAGGTAAGTGGTGCAGCCCCACCATCTGAAAACATATCCCTCAGGTCAAACGCTGCAACACTGTTTCCTGACCTTTTATTCTAATGCAAATGGAGAAAAGAAAAGCACTTCAAGTTCTAATAGTAAAGGCAAGATATCTCTGAATAAAATACTTAAGAGCATGCTGAATATTCTTATCAGGACTTATTAATTAATTCTCACAATGTTCTTCACAAGTAGGTAGAGCAGACAGATTGTATTATTACAGAGCAACCATATCAGTATCTATACAGTGACAGACAATAAAATGGTCTAGAATAGCTAAAATATTTCTGTTTAAGAAAGCAGAGATTTACTGGAAAGCGACTGCCTTTTTTTCTACTTCGAATAAAGACTGAGATTTTTAAACTCTGCTTGACAAGCCTGAAACTTATAACCATCCTGAACAATCAATGCATTTACATGCACCTATCTCTTTGAAACATCCAGGCTATAAGAAACTTCGACATTGCTAAAATGACAAAGACTACATGTGAAACAAGTCAGTACTAGTTTCACCTTGCCTTTCAGTGTTCATCTAAATCCCTCTTGATAAAAGCCCCTTTAGAGTCCTTCACAGTGACACACGGCTATTATACAAAACACAAAGAAGATTTATATCAAGCTAAAAACTTTGTCTAACCCAAGTCCTCCTCCTTTGCTGTGTGATAGGCTATAGTTTGGGTTTTTTTACTGATTTCAGTCATTAGGGATATATGAAGAAAAAGAAAAATCCTCTACTCTGCAAAGCTTTTCCTTTTTATGAGATCTTATGGCCCTGTGCAAGCAGCAATCTCCTGTTCTTTTCAAGTACCTTTATGGAGACTCCTGGGAAGATTTCCCCTGGATAAGAAGGCTTTGAGGGGCTGTAAGTCAGACACACACTCCTGAGCCCTTCATGTCACCAGGGATCTGGGGAGGAGCATTATCTCTCAAGACTATTTCGAAAGGGAAATCCACAGTGCCATCTCTAGAGCAGCTAACAGCTCTGTCTCTGAGGCCTCCCATTACAGGCAAGAATGACAGCCTCTCTGTTTCCCATGCTTTAAAAGTGTTCCCTAATCAAACACACAGTGCAGGTACACAGCAGCCTCTCTAGATATTCTTATCATATTTGACACCTCCTTATTTTATTCTGAGCCTCTAGCTAATTAGTCATTTCTGAACAGGAAATGTTCAGTGTCAAAAAACTCAGGCTTGCAAAGGTAAGTCCAAGTACCACAGCTATTTCTGAAGCATTTGGCTGAACAAATGGCAAGAAGAAAAATACTTTCAATGGAAAAATGGCTTCTTTCTGGTGCACCAAATCATCAGGAACTGTCTTTATAGCAAGTTACAAGACATACATTGTTAGGCAATCACAGCAATTCTTAATGGGATTCAAGTAGTGTTAAAGCTTGTGTAGAGTCCTTCCTCATGAAAGGAGATCCTAAATGGAGGGTTCAATATTCTGTGAGAAATAAGGACACTGAGATGGTCATTTAAGTACCTGATTGAAGAGTTCCAGTGCAAACACAAACACAAGGTTATGTGTCAGCAAGTGCTGCAGGGACCTTGTGCCTCGGGAGCTGACGGCTGGGTCATCTAGAGCACAAGACCAGCCTGGCAGAGACAGAGGAGGTACCAGAGCAGTCAAGAAATTACTGTTCAATGCCTTGAAAGGGCTGCAATCAGCCTGTCCTAACTGCAAGGATTTTGTGAAGAAATTCCTATGAAGGACAGTTTTAGCATAAAACAAGACATATCTTTTAGGAACCTCTTACCGAAAAAAAGAAAATTGCATGAAAACAACAGGTTTAAATCTCATAAGAGACAGTAGAAAATAAAGACTAGTGCTAAGAACAGTAACTCTATCATAACAAAATAACATCTTTCTCTGTGTATTGCTTACCACAGCTGGGAATGCAGAAAATGGCTCCCAGAAAGAAAAGGAAGTGTTCCCTAATATGTACATAATCTGCCTAATGGTGAGCAGCTATTTTTATACATATATGTATATATACACACGTATATATATACACATATATACAAATTTCACAGAAGTGGGAGAAATGCAGGTCAATTGATGGGTTCAAGTTCCAGCTTTCAGGACTTTCCTTGCCTCAGTTTGTACCTTCCTTGCTGAAGTTAAAAGGAAATTCTGCCCACATACACAGACTTCAGTAACAATTCTCAAGAAAGAGACCAGACGATCAGTCGTGAGCAACCCAAAATATCCTGCTCCCTCGTTAGACACAAAAGTCCCAAGGGCAGTTTGTTAGGTACCTTTTGTGACTGGCCCACAGAATCAGACCAGAGACCGCTGAAGACTGCCTGGCTGCAAGCCTCAGCAGCCCGCGGCCGGCACCGCTCTCCTCCTGCCTCCTCCCACGAGGAGTGCCTGCGGGGAAGCAGGGATGCCAGCCAGGTGCGAGGCAGTTCTGCAGCGGTGGGACAGCACCGGCTGTGCTTCATCGAGCCCTGGACCCAGCAACCATTGTCTATAGGGAAGGCAAAGCCCACTAAAGCTTTTAGGTAAAAGTCACATATTTGCCATTTGTTTTTAAGTCTTCTAAAATACAATGAGGTTTTGTTGACAAATATCCAGTTACAGTAAATGACTAAGTTCCCTGGAGATTATTTGAGTTAGGGGTTTCTCCCAAATGTTTTCAAGATACGAAACAAAGGGAACTATGGAGGGTAAAAAAGGCAGTGGTTCTCTCTATGGACTGCCACTGCCCAAGCCTGGTTAGCTACTTAGTTTTTAGACCAAAAATATTCCTTAACACAAGAAGAATCTGCACTGACAGCAAGGGTTTCCTTGGATTTTATTTGGGAGAGTGGGTAGAGGTAACAGAAAACATCACTGTCACCAAAAATTACACATTCTGAGGCAGGAATATTTTTGTTTAATAAGAAGTCTGTAACAGAAAAACTGCTTTCTATTCAGGTTTCAAAAAAACAAAGATGAAATAAAGGATTTTTCCAACTGCTCTTTCAAATCTCATGGAATGATTTTTTTTAAAAGCTAGGAGTTTAATTTTGTTTGCATTTTCTGTTTTACATTTTCTCAGAAGGATGATGAAGGAGCAAAGATGCCTACATGTCTTTTCAAATAACCATTCTCATATTTTGCTGCTGAAAGTGCTTAAAAACTAATGATGGATCTCTAATCCACTACGGAGTACATTCTATGCTACATGTAGCCATTTTTGTGTATTAAAAAATTATAGGCTCAGAACTCTTATCTTCTGTATGTTTTGTAATATCCAGTAACAGCAGCTACAGCTCTGCCACATCTCTTGCCGTATCTGTTTCTAGATTCACTTTCTGAAGCTATAGTACATTAGTAAATGCAGCGTGGCATTTTGGAGTAAGCAGACCCTTTCTGTTGTTACAGTTTAAGGACATTCCTAAAAAGGGACACCAAGCTCCATCAGCATGGCTGGCACTAGGGCCTGAAGTCTCTTGTAGGGAATGCTCTGTTTTCATTCTCCCATTGTCCATACTTGCCTAGCACTTGCTCACTTCTGTGTAATAGTTGGCTATGAGCTTAGAAAAACATCCAATACTGATCGTAAATCTGCAAACAGACTCTCCTTGAAAGAGCTAGATACTCTCAAATCCAAATCAAGACTTTGAGAACTCTGAACTCCACAGATCAGACCCTTTAAAGCTTCTTTTTAGGAATTATTTGCCAATCACTAGTAAAACAGGCAATGAATTTTTAAAGCTATGTTTTCTATAACTTTTACAGTCAGACTTAATACCTACTTCAGTTACCATAACAAGTGTTGCAACAGATGCTTTTGGGTTTAATGAAGACAGTCAAGCAGATTTATTGCCTATTTCTTCTAGAGGCGACTGAATAATTTTCAACAAATAACTTCCCCCAGCATAGTCTTTATTTTTGTGCCTATGTTGAATAGCATATATCAGACTGCAGTTCTTTCTCTTAGAAATGAACCACTTCAAGTCTTTGCAGATCAGTCAAATCTGCTGTGACTCACGACTTAGCTGGAAGCAGTAACTCCAGCGACACAGTGGTGGTTGTCTTTCCCTAGCCAGCTGAGCATGCCATCACCTGTGAGATGATCGCCTGCGTCTGAGCTAAAGGGGTGTAACTTTGAGAACACCCAGTATTCCTTCAACTTTGTTTATGGTGCAGCTCTGTCTTTGAAATTATTTTCCTATTGGCTGTACCTTTCAGAAATACGGATTCAGTTCCCACACAGGCAAAGCAGACAATGTATCATGTGGACTGTTAAGCAGAGACGGCTCACATCATCTCAGCAGTTTAGGCAGAATTGAATTTTGATGCCACAAGGATAAGAGGTTGTTTCTGGCCAAGTGCAGGCTGCTTCTGCCATAGGAAATAAATATGAAGGGACAAACCACAGGTGAAGTTCCCGTGGTGCACTCAGGTGAGCAGATCCTATTATTCCTGATGTCAGTTGGGAGACAACGGAAAATACAAGGAGTGGTTCAGCAACAGCTGCCTTTCCCAAATCCCAGCCCTTCTCACGGGGCAGCAGCAATGCTGGCAAGCCTCACAGAGCAGCCAAATTCATCACTAGAACTAAAGCTCATGCTACACTTACAGTTACTTGCCCCAGAGCTGGCTGCTTTGCATGTGCCTTGGGCTATCCTGCCTTTAAGCCCATGCGTGCGTGTGAGAAGTTCCTCCCATGGGCAGGATCTGCCTGTGGAAGGATCAAGTATCATATTTCAGAAATACCTGCAAAAGATTTCAAGTAACTGCAATAAGAATAAGCAATACACCAACTTAATTGCTTTGTTGCATAAGATGCCCACTCACTGAGGCTGAAGAGCCAAGCTAACTTGGAAGGAAAGAAGAAAAGAAATGCATCCCAAAGCAGATTCTCGTGTGTATGCCAAGCTCTACTACACATGGCAGGGTAGAGGAGATAAAGTTTGCATCCTGTACATATAGGTATCCCTGGGGCTGGATCTGGTTCACGTTCACAGCACTTACACTGTATTGGTCACAGGTCAGGTCTAAATGCACGTGGGCCTGGAAAGCTTTTCTATGCACAAATCTTCAGCCTGCTTGTAAAAAATAACTGTGATTTGCACTACTTAAAATCAAAGAGTTGCCATGGGGTTACGTGTGGTCTAGAACCTCAGCTGTAATGTGTATAAGGATCAAGTCAGGCAAAAGTTCACACAATTATTGATGGTTATAAGGTTATGCTTTCAGATCTCTATTAACAGAAAGGAAGCAGGTTGTGGTCCTCATACTAAGCTTCTATGAATTGAACAAGGCTACAGAAGCATTTAATAAATTAGAGCAGTAAAATATTACCACATACAGTGATTTCTTGGAGAGATTTATTCATAATTCTGAAAAAAAGTTAAGTTTCTCAAAACCCTCACAGAAATAATCCTTTCTATTTTTTATTTTAAGTAGATGGCCTAATTTTTTACAAAATCATCAAATAGCTACTGTGTGCTATTAATGGCAACAAACATAATCAACTTCAGAAGTTCACACACAATGTACAGAAGGAAGAACTTCCAAGGAATTTGCTGCAATCAGTTCAAATGAGCCAGATGGGTAGGAATATGCAACTCCTATGATTCAGGGAGTTAGTGCCAATATAGACTATGATATTAGAAGCACTCAGCGACATTGTTGTACAAGAGAGGTCCCATTGTAGCGCGCTGCATTAACAGCAGCAAAACCCTTGAGAATTTTCCAGGCCTTGTCAGCCCAGACTGCTTTGATGAATGGTATAAACAGAAGATGAAATAATCACTCACTAGTTTACAAGCACTGAAGTACAGCTATTAAAGATTTCTAGCCTGCATTATGACAGTGGCACAGTCGTGCTTGGCAAACAGGCCAATATCTGAGCTTATGGTTGTCAGACATTCCAAATTCCCATGTTCATTTTATATCTCTGAGGCTTATACCTCCAAAAACCTAGGGTTCTTCTCCTTCAGATTGTATTTCCCTACAGAAAACAACTGAGACTAGCAAATTCAAGGGGGTTGTTTGTCCATTTGTCAGCACTTAATGGCTTGTCGTTCAAGAACATCAGTCAATTTTTCTAGTCTTTGTAGTTGGTTAATGATAAGACAAACCCTCAGTACTTAAAATAAAGATTTAACAGATCATTTTAAGGAAAATAAACAGCATGAGGTTAACAACTGAGCATACTTATGCTCTGCATCTGGGGAGACAAAGCTGGAAGGATCATCTGGGTCACTGACTCCAATTCTCTGCAATCACAGGAAAATACAATCAAGGGGCCAAGAACACATCAGTCCTGTGAACACCAAGGATTATTTCCTAAATCTTATGCCACTGGTTTCAACCTGTGGTTCACAGACCAATCTAGGCAAAAAAAAAAAAAAAAAATATTAAAAAAAAAAAAAATCAAGTCTGTTGTCAGTAGATTTAAATCATGACCCCTCTCAGGAACTTTTCCAAGGGTATAGAAATTGAAAAAACTCAAAAACAACTGGCCTGCAGCCACCCCAAAGTCTGCAGTAAGAGGCCAAAGCCCAGAACTACAATGCAACTCAAGAGGAGAGCAGAGGAAATTCAGGCCGTCATGCTGGCCCCAACAATATCAAGAAATGTGTTATGTCAAATATTTCAGACAATCCTAAGAAACGGATCACAACCCACACAATACAGAGAGTAGAAATGAAATAAGTAGCAGGTCCCCACTTATCCCAGCAGGGAGAAAAACTCCTCCACAAGTCCAAATCTAGTTTAACTCATTTCTGGTTTAAGCAAATGCAGTTTAGCAATAACAGAATTAATCAATAGGTGTACCAGTCTAATATACCAAACATCGCATCACTTCCTTTGGCCAGTCTGGTACTTCGGGTGATCAAAGGATGAGAGTGAACAGAAGGGAGGGAAGGAAATAAGGGATGAAGCAAAAGACTACCATGCACCTTAAAAGCTGTGTTTCAAGAGCTAGATCCCTTCTTGGGCCCTACAGACAGGTCAGAAGGAGGCACGAAGTATGTGATAACACTACATGAGCACTGGGAAGAGGAACTCCAATCCCAAGGACACTACAGAGGTCAAGAACATAAAGTTTTGTCCTCCTTATCCTGCTGTACGGAGCCGAGCTTGGCAAGCACATGAGAAACTGCATTGGGAGCCCTATTTCTCTTCAGCTAACAATTCTCATTCACCAGCAACTAGACTTAGAGTCAAACTTCCACAATTTAAAACTTAATCCAGGACCAGTATCCAGAAAATCAATTGACCTTTCTCTGTATCAAGATAACTAATACTCTCAACAAGTTTACTTCCTATATTAATATTTTTCTATAGAAAAAGAGATAAGTTTCTTGTAAAATCTCATCAGAGAGAGAATATAATTATGGGGAGAATGGAATCATTCTTTTTTAAGCCAATATATCCATCTTGAGACAACCTTCAATATACATTAGAACATTTCAAGCAATTTTATCAGCATTTAGGAAGGAAAAAAACGCCTCGAGGCCAGCCCTGTCAGCAAATATTTCCCATCTTCAGCTTAAATCTCAATGTTATTCCAGATGATTGCATTGCAGGCACACTTTTTTAAAGCACTATGAACACTCTATTACATTGATGGCCACACTTTTCCCATGCGAGCCATTATTTGCAAATATGGATACCCTGGCAAAAAAGGTAACTGGTAATCATTTGGAAAGAACACAGACACACTCCATACTAACAACCTCTCATTCAGAAACTCAAAGGACATTTTTTAAATTAGATTTATGAGACCAAGACCAAAGTACCTCTGCATTTGTCTCCCTACGGTTTCATGAAGATAATGATTTTGTCATATCTGTTAGAACACTTTCTGGCCAAAAGCTAAAATAATTTGACATATTTTTTTCTTTTTTAAAACATCAATATAGCATCACCAGAAATATTAAAGACTTGCAAAGTACACCTATAAACAGACCTTCTTTCAGAAGTGATTTCATTTTCCCTCATGCATGCTTATTTGATCAGCTTCCTCAGCTGGTTTGCATTTTATCAACTGTGTCATAAGTTTTTCTATCAATTCTCAAGCCATTTATTAACATTATAATAACATGCTAAATCTTGAAGACCCCACTTGAAATTCTCAGCTTCAAAGTGCATTTTCCAGAGGCCCTAGGACCTATGACTATTTCCCAGTTAATCTAATAATCTGACAAGCTATTTGCAAATCATACATTCAAAGTATACCTGAAGAGATGGAGATATATTTTTAAAAGACAGAACTCTCTAAATCCATATATTTATGTGTATTTCCCAAGTCCAATATACCTTATCAACAAAGTAGCTGGGAACAGATTTAAACAGCAAATTGACACAAGCCTTCATTTTGCCTTAAGGCACTTTCCAGGGGCACTGGAGCCAACAGAGCTTTTCCAGCTGCCAGTATGCTGTTCTACATTCAAAGAAACTCCACCTCTTTCTTCTTCAACCTCAGAGAGAGCAATCTTACCTTATTAGTTCACCAAATTGTCCCAGGAAGTGAACTGAGTGATGCAGGGTCACGCCTTTTTCTGCATTGATCATCTTGTGACTGAGTTTAACTTGAATTTAACTAGGTAAAGTGTCATGCGTATGTATGATACGTATTTTTCTCTAGGGCTTTGTATGGTAGTTCTCTGGTCTGATGCGCTGCATTTTAGAGTGTACAAATTTTACAGTTAACTTACACTCCACGCACAGGTTTTGTACAGAGGTAAACTACAACCCTTGGGCAGCTACCAGTACTATTTCTGGAAAAAGAAAAAAAAAACCACAAAAAACCACAAACTTTATACATTATAAGTCTGTCACAAGTTACAGACTATAAGCTTTTCTCCCCTTCAAGCCTGAAAGAAAATGATCATTTTAAAGCACGTTTTCTCTTTTTACAAACACAAAAGAGATCCAAAATAATCTATTTCCCTATTAATTACCCCATGTAACAGCTTATTCATTTACTTTTCTGAGAAAATAAATTTCAGAGCCAAAACACCACACACATCCTGCTCCAAGCCTTCCTCTTACAGCTTCCTTTAAGAGATGTACCACTTCCACTGACTCAACACAACCATTCATAACTTCGCAGGGCAAGAGACAAGACTCCAGTTTACAAATAATCTCCCTACAGGCCAGCAACAATAAAAGACCAGTTAGTAAGATTAGCAAAATTCAGTTTAGAGCCCCATTGCTGCCACGAGCGCAGGACATGAACTCCCATCTTTGATCAACAAACTTTATTCTTGCATACCCATCAGGTGCTTTTCTGCATGCTGAGTTGCCTAAAGGACATCTCTTTGAGATAATTAGCACAAGAAAGAAAATAAAAAAGCATTAAAATTACGACAATACATAATCTGCCTTCTAGTTCATGGACAGTTTATGAAGTATTTGTAGACCAAATTACCATTTTAGTCTGAACGCACTTAACTGCCAGTGTTGCCAGAACGCCCTATAGCAAATATAACTGACCACTGTTGTAAATTCTTTTTTATATTCCTGATATTTTGCCATTCTTTAGAGCTACTGTGATGCTCTCGAGGAGCACCTCTGGCTTCTTGTCCATGTGCATTCTTCATTTCCTTATGATGTCAGAGATACACAGCTTTAAAGGTTAAAATCTAAAATAAAATAAAAAATAGAGGAACATTACCCATCACATCAGTGAAAGCAGGATGAGAGACTTAATTCTGTAATACAAACCCCAGGCTCACTGCAGCAGGTAGCATAGAGGAAGCTGTGTGAAACTTAAAGGTTTCCCCTGGCAGTCACTGAAAGGCGGTAAGTCTCCCAGAGACACACATTTCATTTCCATAATGTAGTTTCACTTCTTTTAATGTAAATGGAAAAGACAAAACCTTAGTTTTCTCATGTAGATAGAGTAACCATTGACAAACCTTGGAATATGCTCTGAAAAAAACATCTGTGTACTGCTGCCAACAGATGTTGTCATCATGATGATTAAAATGCAGTGGAAATAGAATAATCCAGCAAATCACAAAAAGCATGTTCATAAAATCTATTGCATTGAGCAGTGGCAGGGAAGAGGGAAGTACAGGGGGAAACCATGCTATCAAACAAGAGAAGGCAGGTAAAAAAACCCATCAGAATTCAGAGAAATAGTTTATGTTTACAAACCTCACTAGGAAGTAGAATGATGAATCTGCTGTCCATATAAAAAGAGGCCTGGGTGGAAGTGAGGAGGTGGCTCTGAAAAGGACAACCACAGATGGGAAAGTATATGTCTCACCAGCTAGATGCCTGTGAGAAACTGGAGGTTTGGTGAAGAGCCCCAGGCATAAAGATACCAGCTACAACTGTATGGTCCCTGACTTGGCACTAAGACACTAAGAACAAACCAAATGGATAACAGAAGGAAGCCCTTCCTGAGATAAGTATTAGGTTACTGCAAAACAAAACAAAACAAAACAAAAAATCTAATGAAAGACAGCAAAATGCCTTTTGAGAACTAGGATTGCAGATTTGATTCAAAAAGAATCGGGAATCACTAGTCATGGCATTGCCCAGATGACTCTGAGTTTTAGCTGATTTTATGTTTTATTTTTAAGCAACGGTGTAAAAGCAAAGAGGACACACCATGGTCACAAAAATGTAAACTGCCCTCAACACATGACAAGGCATGAGGCCTTTAGAAACCCGTTTGTGAACCAATCTTGCCACACCAGTGCCACTGCCGTGGGCAGAGAAGGGAGGGAAAGATAACTCCAGCCACCTGCTTTAAGAAGGCTGGCTCTAATCACGCTTGTCAACAGCACTTCCGCTTGCCTGTGCAGTTGACTTTGTGAGTACCCATCCAGAGGCAAGGCAAGACCCCACCGGCTGCTGAAGCACTGTAACACATTTAATGGGTGTGCTAACTCGTGGCTGAGGATATTGCTTGTCTAGAAGCTCCGCTGCAAGACCTTCCTCCCAAGTGTTCCCTAAGAGTTACCACACACAGTCCATCAGCTTACAATTTGTTGGAGTTTTTTAGAAGGAAAAAAAAAAATCTAGGTAGTGCTGAAACGTGAAATTACTTTTCATGTGGACTGTGCAATGCTTTAATCCAGATATAGGCACTCTCATTTCAAGCTGCCCTGGACAAGTGACTTTCTACAAGCACAGGTTCAGTCAACCTCAACTTCTGCTAGACCATCTCTTTCCCCATCTTGTCCTATGAGCACACTTTGGAAATGCCTTTTCTTCTCTCAGGAAGGGAAATGCCTGCCACGGGCTGATTATTTGCAGACTGATTACTTGCTAACCCTGTGGCATCCCTGCCCTTCTCCAGCCTCTTTAAAAATCCAGACCCATACTGTGCAAGCATCTTGCTCAGACCAGAGGAAGCGCAAGCTTTTTCTGTTTCTGTTTGGGTCACTAAGTCCTACCTACATCAAAAACACTGTTAATTCCACAGTAACTGAAGTACTTCAGGACAAAAGCAAGCTGAAAGAAAAGAAAGATAAAGTTTCAGTACAAATAAGCTTAAAGTAGGCAGATAACTGGGTTGTTCCCTTTTATTATGTGTGCACTTCAACATCATAGCCCTCCATGTTTTGACCCCTGCAGACATCACATCCTAAGTTCCTTTTCTCTGAGCCTCTCATTCCAAAAATATTCTCAAGTAGGATAGAAAAGGGACAAAACATTGGCCCTTTAGACTAAAATGCAGCAAATATTACACATGAGACAATGCTCAATTTACTCTAAAGCATTTTTTTAAATAAACATAAAATTAAGTCAAGGGTTTGCAAACACAGAAATGACACCGAGAGGCTCTGTCTCTGTTGGTTTATACCAACTCCTCCTTCCGCCATCCCAAGTTTTACCTTTATCCAGGAGCAGAGAGGTTAAGAAAATGAAGGGCTATGGAAATGCTGCTCTAGATCATTGCACAGTTTCTCCGCTGAAAGTATTACCAAGCAGCAAATCATTGGTATTTCCTAAATATCAACTAATGGTATAAAGTAGAGCAATTTGCCCGCTGACAAAGACATTTCTCATTAACTTTACAAACATTGGCTTATATGGAAAATCCTTTTATTCACTTTCTAAATAAGAACAAACCAGATTGTCAATGAGATTTTGAGGATATTGCAAGTATTCCATCAGCAATGCTACTAGTTAAAATCTCAAAGACTCAGATAAGTAAGTTAAAAAGCAGAGGATTAAATGCCTGGACTGAGACAGAGGATACATAATGAGAGCTTGGACCCACTGGAAGTTTTTTGGTTTGAGCTTGTTGTATTTTTTAAGACAGAAAGTCATTTCTTAGATATTATTCTGTTGAATATAGGGGGAAAAATTGTTTTCTTACTGTCATTTTACTCTCTCTATGAAAGGTTGCTAAGGGAATGGTTCTCAGTAAGGTCAAGCAGTAGAAACCCTGCTGTGTGTTTTAATGCAGCCAAACACCTCTTGAAATTAATGCCTCTTGGTTCTTTTTACCTTTGAGCACTGGCTATTAGTGCTTTCCAGTATTAATTCTTACTGCATATCTGAATATATAATAGGCAAAAGGAAAAAAATGGACAGGCACCAAGATGCCACAATGGGGTCAAAAGAAAGGAACTTCACAAAAGCAGGGCCAGTATAGACAGACTCCTTCTGATAAGACAAACCTTTCAGGCTATAAAAAGCACTGCAAACCCACAAACCTGAATGCAGTTTCAAGCACAGCAATCAGGTCTCCAAATTATAATTAAATGCAAGCTATTAGGAAAAACATAAAAGAAACCCTTTCAGCATATTTCTCATTTCAGATATTTATTGCCTTAAAGTTATGTAAATGAAAGAAATTTTGGCATATTAGCATATCATTATTATTTGCCTTTGAAATTATTACAGATCTACATATGATATAAAATGAGGTTCTCAAAATGTTGCACACTGTTTAACGGTCTCACTTTAATTTTCTCATGGACAAGAATCCTAATAACCAAAGAGCTACACTAAGGATTAGCATTAGCTGCTCCCTTTCCTCAGTGAAGAGTGAAATGGGAAGGATTCTCTAGATGGCACCCAGATTTCAACTTCAGAGCTGACACATTTTTGTGTAAGGTAGTCTGCATAATTTGTATGTATGTGCCTTGTGCGTAAAATGTTTCATTCCTTGGTCTGAAACGTGGACTCTTTCAACAGGTTTCCAAATGTAAAGAACCACACAGCATTTCTGTATGCAAGAAAAATCACTGCAAGTTCTATTACATCAAAAAACAACTGTCAAAATGCAAAATTGAACATTTAGCCATTTTTCAAAATCATCAACTTAAATATCTGTAAATTATGGAAAAATCTCTCGCCAGAAAAGCAATAGCTATGTGGGCCATTTCCATTCTAGCAGGGCACTTTCAGATAAACAAAGACATCTGCTAAAAAAAAAAAAAAAAGTTTAATTTCCTATAATTATAAGACTCACACAGCAGTATGATTCCAACAATGCATTCTAAGTACATTTTTTCTGAGGGGCAAATTGAAAAAACACCTCTAAGCATGAGATGAGAGAGACAAATAAAGACACAGCAGGAATTACCCTCAGAGGGAATTTATTATGAATAGAAGTATGAAAAACATTTTGATCTTTGCCTACAAAATTAAGAACAGTTTGTCTGTGGTTCCTCTGAAATGGCAAAAAGTTAAATACGAAGTAACTATTTCAGCCACAGTCTTAGCATGCTGTAGTCTTACGGTCAGCCACTATTGCAGTTGTGTAACTAGGCTTTGTTCTGTTTTCCTTCCAGTAAATAACTATGGTAAGCCATGAACAGTTTTAATAAACATGATGATACCCGCTCTGTTCAATGAATGTGTAGTGTTAACTCCTTTCACTGTATGGCTCAACCATAGCATGATAAATCACATCAAAATATTAAATTCCTCTCATTCTGCAAGCATGAAGATGTAATTTAAAATGTAACACTTAGACAGTCAATTCTCTAATCATCTGTAGCTGGAAGATTCTGAACACAGAAAGGCTCAAGGCATATTCCCTGCTGGACACATTACAGTAAGTCTAGCAATTAAATTATTCGTATGGGGTATATGGGCATGCATGTATATATATGTGCATATATACCCATTGTATTTCACAATTTAGGATCTTTTTCTTTAGCTGTTATTTTAACTAGATCAGGCTAAGGCGGTTTTCGTAGAATCATAGAATTACAGAATGATTTGGGTTGGACACCTTCCCCTAGACTGGGTTGCTCAAAGCCCCATCCAACCTGGTCTTGAACACTTCCAGGGATGGGGCACCCACAGCCTCTCTGGGCAACCTGTGCCAGTGCCTCACCACCCTCCTAGGGAAGAATTTCTTCCTTCTGTCTAATCTGAATCTGCCCTCTTTCAGTTTAAAGCCATTCCCCCTTGTCCTATCACTACATGCCCTTGTCAAAAGTCCCTCTCCAGCCTTCTTGGAGGCCCCGTTTAGGTACTGGAAGGCTGCTAGAAGGTCTCTCCAGAGCCTTCCCTTCTCTGGGCTGAACAAGCCCAACTCTCTCAGCCTGTCTTCATAGCAGAGGTGCTCCAGCCCTCTGATCATCTTCGTGGCCCTCCTGTGGACTCGCTCCAACAGGTCCATGTCCTTCTTGTGTTGGGGGCCCCAGAGCTGGACACAGTACTCCAGGTGGGGTCTCACCAGAGGGGAGTAGAGGGGCAGAATCCCCTCCCTCGACCTGCTGACCATGCTGCTTTTGATGCAGGCCAGGATATGGTTGGCTTTCTGAGCTGTGAGCACACTTTGCCAGGTCATGTTGGGCTTCTCATCAATCAACAACCCCAAGTCCTTCTCCTCAGGGCTGCTCTCAATCCATTCTCTGCCCAGCCTGTATTTGTGCTTGGGATTGCCCCGACCCATGGGCAGGACCTTGCACTTGGCCTTGTTGAACTTCATAAGGTTCACACAGGCCCACCTCTCAAGCCTGTCCAGGTCCCTCTGGATGGCATCCCTTCCCTCCAGCGTGTCAACCACACAGCTCGGTGTCATCAGCAAACTTGCTGAGGGTGCACTCCATCCCACCGTCCATGTCACCAACAAAGATGTTAAACAGTGCCTGTCCCAATACTGACCCCTGAGGAACGCCACTTGTCACTGGTCTCCACTTGGACACTGAGCTGTTGACCGCAACTCTTGGAGTGTGACCATCCAGCCGATTCCTTATCCACCGTGTGGTTTGGTGTACTCATTTTACATTTACAGATCCTACTCCATGGTAATGACTGAGAAAAGCTGCCACAAACAAACCAATTTTTTTCTCCAAGAAAAAAAAAAAATAAAAAGAGAAACAGAAAGAAAACCTTCAACCCTGAAATACATGTACTAATATTTTTATGAACACTGCTTTTTTCTGATCTTTTGGGCTAATTTCTAGCATGCTAGTTAATGATGTAGTGTATTTTCTATAAAGAAATCCTGGAATAGGAAACCCAACTGCAGCTCCTTGATAAATGAGCAGGATCAGCAGCAGGATCAGTGGGGAAGACCATTAGGTACTGAAAAAGAATTGTAGCATAACCTGCAGCTGCTCTTGTGTATGAGACCCTTAAAATAGATGGGTGGCCCACACCCAACATGGAAATAAAGGTATTAGCAAGTCTGCATATTAGAAGAAAGAGAAGAAATGAGCTTAACCTGTTATGCAGATGGAGGGAGTGAAAAAAATATCTTTCAGACAAAATAAAACCCTTTTGACTGCAAAGCATGAAAAAACCCAAACCTTACTACCTTGGGAAGCTAAGCTGTGAGCCCAGAGCAGCACCTCCTTCTTCCCCCGACTCCTCACTGCCTGCTGCACCCTGATGCATGGCGCTGTCTGGAGCTCGCTCCCCAGGCAGCTCAGCCCCGGCCTGTAATGATGGGCGCCTCTGCAAAAGCAGAGCACATGGCTGGGGTGGGACTAACCCCAGTACACCCTGGGGAAAAACCCAAGCTGTAGCAGGGATGCATTTGAGTGGTTCTCAATATAAATACTAAATATTTTGCACCTGCAGTTAAACTGTGACCAGAACCGGAATAGCTGTGGCTACAAAGTAACAAATCGCGAGTAGAATGAAACAACAAAACAAAGGTGTATTTGGATGTTTGCCCACAGTCTGTGGCCTGCCTTCATCCGCAGCACCAAATGGACTCCTTTGTGGGCTATTGACTCCTTTCCTTCCTACTGAAGACATCTGCAGGTCCCTGCTTTCAGCATAACAAACACACAAGAATGAGAAGAGATGGACATTTTAATTTGCTGTTTTCTTTAGCTCTGCAAAACACTCCGGTTTATAATACACTGAGCCATGCAGCTATAGAGCGTAAAAACACAAGCACAATGAGATGACAGTGTCACAGATGTCTTCACTGTGGCAGTCCTTAACAAGTCTTGGTCTGGTCTCAGAGGGCACAAGGAGGTAAAACTGTTAAGCCCATTCACCCCACTGAGCAACAGTTTTTAACTGCAGCAGACTAGTAAAAAAAATGTGTAGTTGCACAGCAAGGCCTCTCTGACCATGGGAGGGAACCCCTACCTACACTCTTTCTAGTAGTTTTTTTAAAAAGTGTTGAAAGCTCAGATTAAAACTAGAAAAAATGTATGTAACAATATGTTCTTTCTGGAGAGCTCAGAGTTCACCTGTCAAAAACTTCCAAACAAGAGCCTGTATCCTGATGAAAGCAGTGTGAAATCTGTGTTCAAGCAAGCCGCAGAAGAAGAGCAGATGAAGGTAAAGTTATGTGACATTGAAAGACTCAAGAGAAACTATTGGAGAAAAATTAATTGATGCTATATTGATATAAATCAATCCTTTGCAATTCTAGCAAATGAGAATTTTTTAATTTTTATGTTTTACATTAAAAATCTAGGTACAGCCTATGATTTCTAGCTAGGCTCCAAATTTCCCAATCCAATGCAGTCAAATCAATAAACTTTTGTCTTTTAAAAAAAACTAATAATTTGTATATGCAACATTTTATGAATTTTCATCTTATTTTTTGTTTGCATTTGTTATGCTTCCCTTTGCTTTCTCTCTACTCTTCCATTCTGCTGTTAAAACATCCTAACTCTAAAAGCAACAACCTTCACTTCTGAGGCATGTGAAACTATAGTCAACAAAATGTCTTACTCCGCCTTTACACAAACACCTATCTGACGGAGCTTTATATGGTGCTGGATCTGGGCTTACCCAATGGCAAGGGCAGGGTTATCACCACAACCCGGGGGTATCTTTTCACGGTTGTTGTTAGGTCTTCCTCTTCTGTGTTTAATAGCCACCTAAGTTAAAATTCTTCCAACAGAGAAAACAGTCCTTTAACTGAAGCCTGGAGTTTGCATTTTGCCAAAATCAGGACAGGGCTTCTGGCCCACCTGCGGGTTTCTAGTCAGGGACACTTACACTACCTTGAAATAGAGTCCCAGTTTGCAAAAAGAGCGATGTGCAAATATCCCAAGACACGTGCACACACACAAGCGTACAGTCACTCCGCTCCTCCGTGGGTCCCTACCGCTGGCCAATGCACATATGACAAGCACAGCTCCGCTTGGGATTTTAGCCAGATAAATAAATGCAAGAATAGCAACGGAGCTGATGAGTCTCGTTCTCCAGGTCTGTATTTCATCTTAGTTATCTACACATTGATCAGCTTATACCTTCTCAACAAATAAAACTGTTAGAAAGCAACTGTGGTAGTAGCTTGAAATGTATGTGCTGAGTTCAAGAATTATGCCAAGTATATATTGTTACCAAGTCTTACAGACCATGGTAAGAGATCAGATTCACTCAACGGTATACAACACAGACATCCAAAAAATCAGCAGCTCTGAGTTGCCGTGTAACCACAGCAGCATGCACGGGACTGACAATAAACCCATTTATGGAACACCACTCTTACTCTCAAATCACATTCTGATTTTCCAAATTTGTTCTGGTTTCCAGAGCTGACAGCATTTTAACATCAACAAGCACACATACAAGGCTGCTCAAATTAGAAACAATTCATTTGAAATTGCTATGCAGAGAGAACAGCAAGTTTCAGCTCCAGGAAAGCTCCATAGATGTGCAAGCATCATCCACTGAGAAATGGGGTTTTAAAGTTTCACAGTTTCAGAGTAACTATCTCCTTTGGATCCCTTCTCCAAAGAGCATTACAAAAGTTAAGCATTAGCTTTCCTATACCCCAGTTTTGACCTATGGCTAACTATTCCCCCTCCAAAGGCAATATTTTAGAAATTTACACATTAGTTTTCTTTGTTTTTTAGTTTAAATGTCCATCATGTTTTCAAGCCCAGCTGGAAACTTGTTTGCCACCCATACCTCATACACAAAGTCCCTTTTCAACACCAATGGCAGGCTCAAAAATCCCGATTTGAACTGAAAGCTTTAAAGTGTTTCTCATACCTTTGAGCTTATTTGAATCCTTGAATCACAAAAAGGTTACCACAGTACTAGCTTAAATACACACCACACAAAAACAGGCGCTTCTTTTCTCGCATCTCAATCACTTAACAGAAACCGAGCACATCATAGCTCTTTTGGAAGCAAGGATATAATTTAACATCATGTTTGTGATTTGAGCTCATTTCCTTAAAATCATATGAAAAGAACAATGATTCCCCATGTATATTTTCTCCCATGACAGTCAGTGAAGAAACAATTTATCCCTCAAGTAATTGCCACATACATAAAAGCAATATTCTACAAAACGCGATGACTGCTTGCAAGTGCAAACAGACAGCGAAGTCCTATTTTATGCGTACACCAGGGTCTGTTTATTCTTTACTGTTACATCCCGTGCCACTGGAGTTCCTTCCACCCACTTGCCACACTTTGTTATAGAATATGAGTTTGATGGGGCCAAAACAATCTCTCTACTTATCAACACAATGAGATCTTGTTTCTGCAATGTATATTAAAATGGAAGACAAAGATGGAACACAATTTACACTTTTTGTCAATTTCTGTTCTCTGGCACCCCACGCAACCGTTAACACAGGTCCCCACCAAGTCTTTGAAGAAAAAGGATCTCTGAATTTTATTTACCTGTTTCAGTCACCAGAAACCATCACAATAGTGCCCTTCTCTCTCTACAGCAAAGTCCCTAAAGCTTTTTTTCAAAATCTTATGACACTTCCCAGCACCTTCCAGCACTGAAAACTGCTCCATTTATGAAAGGTAAGGTATCTTCTGTTTGGCCTTTAGTTCTGCAAATGCACTGCTCCTACTGCGAAAACCCTACAGTTACCACTTTTCTGTGCTTCCTACCCATGCTGAGGTTCTCCAACTGCACAACAAATGCCAGGTGAAACACATGTTAAAAACTATCTCCAACAGTAATTAAGGCCTTGTTACTGTGTAATACACCTTGTTACATGGAGGGATGACTTTCCATAATTTTACCAGCACAGTATCATTGAGATGAAGGTCCTTGTTTGGAGCACTCTTTAAAAAGGATTTAAGGAATAATTTACAATGTCATCTCACAAGACTGTGCAAAAGACACTTCAAATAAAAACAACATTTGTGATTGGTTTGATTGCGTGAACTATTCTGGTGGTAGTATCACAATGGTCTATTTTTATTCCAGATTGGTTTTTACTATAAAAAGTTCCATCGCTATGGAGCTAATGCTTGCAACATTGATTTCCATGGCGCTGCTTAGAAAGACACTGCAGAAGAATAATGTGGATGTCAGGGCATTTTATACAGCAGCAGCAAGATTCCGCGACCAGTCTGGGCAGCGGATTTGCTCCAGGTTATTTTGACTACCACACGCGATGTTCTACCGAAATGAGCAGGACACCCGTACAGTGAGATACAACGAGATTTTGAATAGCCAGAATGACACCAAGTGACACTGGGTAGAGAGACACTGCTCAGTAAGAATAGCCTGGCAACTTATACGTCCCGTAGATCATCCTGTCAGCATGTTGTATAACAGTTTCAAAAGTAGGAAATTAAATCTTAAATAAAAAAAGACCTGACCTGAACCAACAAAGCAAGCCAGGAAATTGAGCAAAGTCTGATACTCCTCTTAGCTCTCCCACCGTGGCAAGGTTTTACTCGCAGATAGGATCATTCCGTAGTTCTCCCAAAAGACAAGACACATTGATATGCCTTAATGAAGTAGTGACAGAGAACAATTTCTCTTTGGAATTGAGAACATTCATCAACCACTTCCTTAATTCTCCAGCGTGGGATCAGTTCATCAAAGGGCAATTCTAATTGCAAGGGGCACATCAGCCCGGAAAGAGCATCTTGGAAGGGATAGGAGGAAACATCTTTATTTACATATATTCAGGTAGCACAAGGATTCTGTATCAAAAAGATTAAAAATCTGACCAAAGTCTTTTCTGTGGCTTCAGCAGGGATTTTCAACAGAGAAATTTTATTTTCATAGTAGTCTTCATAAATGCTATACTAATCTTCAAGGTTAGCAAATAAACCAATTTAAAAAAAACCCAAACAATAAATCCAACTAGATCAAGAAGAATCCTCCAGTTGGTCATGCTTTTCTGCTTTCAACAAAACCGAGCAAAGGGACTCTGTCCATAAGACTGTCAGCTCAGATCCCAGGGCATTCAGAATAGTTTCATAAAGTTTTACTTCTGAGAAGAGACATTGTTGAAAGCAATCGTTCAGCCAGCCAACTACTGTCACTTCCATGAATATGAATAAGCTCCAATATAGGACACTGAGCTTTTGCAAATGTAAGAAGATCCAATTGTTCAGAGTTAATCTTTGCCAATAAATCAACCCGCCATTATTTAGAGATTTTTATTTTCCTCTGGTGTCTGACTATGTAGGTGGAGTTTTGTTTTAAAGTCCCCTTCTTCCCACTTTCATAAAGGACTTTTTTTTTTTTTTTTTCATATTGCCTTGCTAAGCTTTCAGAGCAGCAGGAAGAATCCTATTGTTAATGGGATCAGGCCCTTGAAAAGGTACATATTGCTGTTTCTCCTGAATGCACATATTAACTAGCACCTACTCTGAGGAAAAAAGATAGCAGAAGAAATTGTTCAGAGTTCATGAAAATTAACATTTGGTGTAATTTTGTAGCCATAATTTGCATGTACACAACTTAGACATAAATACATATGGATTAATGCAAATTTTCATACAGGGAAAGATTCACTCTGTGCTCTGTAAAACTAAGGGTAAGGCTGGTGATGAATCATTTTTTTAAATATTCTAGTCTGGGAATATAAATAGCTCTCTGTTTCTAGAATAATTACTACTGAAAAACACAGCTTCTGAAATAACCTAGGCCATGATTAACCTTGGCTTCATTAAATCACAAATAATATCTTTTTAAAGTCTTATTTGTAAAGGCAAGCTGATTAATTTAAACGTTTCCCTTTGCAAAAATCTAATTGCAATGATTTACCTACGTAGCTACTTGTCAGATCTTGTAAACTCTGGGAAGGTTTTCAGCCAGCGGCTCGGCTACCTTCCCCGCTGCCCCGCCACCCGGGAGGGAGCCCCACTCTCACGGAGGGCCGCCTGTCGCTGCCGGCCGCCCCAGCTCTGCTTCCCCTTGGGGGGCGCGGGGGCAAATGCGCAGGGAGAGGTGCCCCGGCTTATGCCCCGCCACCTCCTGCAGCCGTTCCCGCAAGTGTCCGGTCCTCCTGCCCGGCCCCTCGGCGCCGCACGAAACCCCTTCGTCTGCCCTGCCCTGCCGCGTCCACGCGTGGACCCTTTGGGGGGACGGGGGCGGCGGTGGGGCCGGCCTTCCCTCCGCAGAGGCGGAGAGAAGGGGTGCTTGCGGATCCAGGAGCGACCTGGACCCCCCTGCCCTGCCGGCTCTCCCGCGGCTGCCACCCCCAGCCAGGGCTGCCCTGCGCAGCGCGGCTGGGCACGGCCGGGCTGGGCACGGCGCCGCAGCCGCCGCACCGCGCCGTCCCTCCCCTTTCCTTGTAAGACAGCGCCAACCCCCGACCGAAGAAAAGTTTCCAGCCGAGCGCCAGGACAGGTGCGGGCTCTCACCGGCGCTGAAACCTGCTCCCCGCCGACGGGCCGGGCCGGGCGGTCCTCTCTCAGCCCCGTCCCGACCCGGCGCCCAGCCCGCCCGCGCCGTGGGTGCCGCCCCGGGGCGCTCACCTTCCTGCACCGCATGGAAGGGGTTGTTGGCCTCTATGAGCTTGATGGAGTAAGTGATTTTCTCGCTCTGGAGAATGTCGTCATTGAGGTTCAGATCCGACACCGCCTGCTTGAACACCTCGTCGTCCTTGGCAGCATTGCCTTCGAAAATGGCACCTGAGGGGAGGAAGGTGGCAGAGGGTGAGGAGGGCTCGGCCCCGCTCCTCACCGGCTCGGCCCGCCCGCCCGCTCGCCGCCCCAGAACCCCCGCTCTCCCCCGGGCCGGCTCGCACGGTGCCAGGCGGGGCATCTCCGGGGGCACCGGGCGCCTGTGGAGCCGGGACCCACGCGTGGGCGGCCGTCGCCGGCTGCGCGGCCTCGTCCCGGGCACGGGGAAGCGCAACCCCCCTCCCGGGCACTTCTGCTCCACCGGCATTTACGGATCCCTGAACCGGAGCCACGCCGGGGTGAGGGACTCGCTTCGCCACTGACGGGAAAAGGAGCAGGCTCGGGAATTTGACCAACTTTCTGCTCGCTGCTTCGCCGCTCCCTGGGATGGTGCCTTTCGGGCAGCGGTCGTACTGAGGCTCACACGCACACACGAACGTGAAGCCAGGATTTGTGTCCAGCAACCTGGAAGCTTTAACTTCACTGTCCTGTTTATGCAGTTAACGTGAAAACATCTGGCGCTGTGCGTTACGTAAGATCCCCTCTCCGCGGAGCGTGTGTGTGCCCACACCAGGCTTACCGCCCTGCTCCACGCAGCGGTGGGAGATCTTTAGTGCTGGCAGCAAAACAAGCAAAAAAAAAACACGTTATCCCCCAGCCTGGAAAAGTCCTGCTGATTCACACTGTGCGTGCCTGTGGCTGAAGCCGCCGTGCGCTGCCCGTGTGAAATCACGGCTCTGCACACAGCTCCTCTCCTGCCCACCGGACCGCTATTTCTGCAAGGAGTTAGCGAACACCACTCGGGCTGAAGTTCGTGCGGGGAGAAGCCGAGGTGACACCGTCCACCTGCAGGAGAGGCGGGGCCGAGAGGGAGAGCCGCGGAGGCTGTGTCGTGTCACTCCCCCAAAGTGCCCCCTTGGGCCCTTCCCCGAGGCGGCCCCACCGCCTCCCTGCCTCCCGGCGGGGCTGGCCCCGGTGCCGCCGGGGTCTGCCCAGCCCCGGGGAGCGCCGCTGGGCCGGAGTCCCCCGCTGCGGTCAGGGCTGACCCCGTCTCCTTAATGGCTCCGCAATGCTGTCTGGCTTGGCTGCGCCCCCAGGCTCCGGAGGCGAGCGGCACCGACAGAAGCCTCCTCCGCCGGCCCCGGAGCCGCCCCTGCCGGGAAACTTGTTACAGGGCTGGTCCCCCTCTCACCTTCCCCGCCCCGGGTCGACACGGGACTTTCCGCCCGTCTCCGTGGAGCCTCCCCTCGCCAGGATCGCTCCCGCCCCGGCCCCCTCCTTTTTTTGATCTCCCATCCCCCCCAAAAGGCTGGTGGGAATTACGGCTTTTCATTTCCCGGCCGTACTCCCGTTTCCTCCTCTATCATCCTCCACAAGTGATTCTCTCCCCCCTCTCCGCCCCTAAACATCCTCATTTTCGTTCCTGCTGGTACCTTTCAACACCAGCCAAAAGGTGACTGCAGAGCCTCGCTTTTGCTTGCCAGGCTTCCCACGGACATCACCGTGCCTTGCTCCCAGAAGCTGTAAAAGTTCACATCAGCCTTTCCTTTGCCTCTTATTCATCCCTCTCTTCCTCCCGCTGCTGATCCAGCCTTCGTGCTGCCCAGGGGTTTTAATGAGATCTTATTCAAACCACAACAGTTGCGCGCATAGACACACACACACACACACACACAGAGCCGCTGCAAATCTCGCCTTTCTAACCCTTTCCCAGCCAAATCCCCACACCCCCCCCCCCCGCATTCCGGCTCGGCTGACACCTGCTAGGACAGGGGATGGAAACCAGGAGATTATCATCCCGAAAGTTTTCCCTACAAGCACGTTCAGATTATGCCTCTCTCCTGCTCGGGTGTTGGGGACGATGGTTTGTTTTCGGTGGCGAGAAGGCGGGGGGGGGGGAATAAAGCCTTTCCACGCAAACAGGTCCAAGCAGAGGCTCGCCAGCCACATGGGAGACCGCAGCGGCGGCCCCGGCGGGTCCCCCGCCCCGCACCCGCTCCCGGCCCCGCAGCCCGGCCCGGCGCACAGCCGGCATTTCGCCCCTAACTTTACGATCGGGGGGGGATTCAGCTGCCTTTCTCCCCTCCCTCCTCCTGTCTCTCCGCGGAGTTGGGTTCAACCGCTGCCTGTGACATTACCGCGGTTAAACGAGACGCTCCCTTCATTTATTTATTTATCTACCGCGTCCCTCTCCAACCCCCCCGCTCCCTCTCTTACCAATGTGGATGATGGAGTCCGCCCGCACCGAAACGCACTGAAATATCCAGGGGAAAAGCCAGAGCATCAACACTTCCATTTCCAGCCTCTCGCACAGCACATCAGCCCGGGTTTGGTGGAGAGACAGGCAGGGGAAAAGAAGAAAAAAGGCGCAAGGGCAGGTGGAGCGAGGCAGCGGGCGCGGGGGGGAGATGCCCAGACACCCCCCCTTAGAAAAAAATCCCAAATTCCCCCAGCACCCCAAGAATTTTCCAAGATTGAGGAAAACGGGCGATGGGGAAGAGAAAAAAAAGCCGGGGCTAAAAAAGCACGGAGGTAGATCCCGGGTGGGCAGGCGGCGCGGCGGAGCCTCCAGCGCTCGGTGTGTGCCGGGGCGCCGGCAGACCGCGAACTGCGGAGCGCCCCCCCCGCCGCCGCCGCCGCCGCCGCCCGCCCCCCGCGCCACGTGACTGCGGAGCCTCGGCGCTCGGTGCCGCCGGGGCACGGGCAGTGGGGCGCCCGGGCGGGCGGCGCGGAGGGGAGTTCGCAGCTTCGCGAGCAAGTGGGAGTAGCTGTGCAAGAACAGGGAAATTAATGGCAATTAAATATATATCTCTCTCCAGAATTATATATATATTAAATACAATGTATGTATCTCTCCCGGGGGAAAGGGGTAGGGGGCCGGTGCTCCGAGCGCAGGGAGCAGAGGAGGGGGCGAGGCGAGGCGAGGCGCGACGGCTCCGCAGCTCCTCGGTTGCCGGGCGCAGGCTCTTCCGCGGGGCTGCAGCCCCTGCCCGGAGGGCGCCCAGGGCCCTGCCTTGCGCGGCCGCCCGCAGCCCCCGCCCGGCCCGGGGCGAGGCCGGCGCGGCGCGGCTCGGCATTACGCGGCGCGGCGGGACGCCCCCGGAGGTAAAGGCGCGGGGCTGCGCCCGCTGCCGCTCGCCCAACTTCGGCGACCGGGGGCGGCGCAGGGGCACCGCGCCGAGGTGGGGGGGATGCCCCTTCCTCCTTCCACACGCTCGGGCCCGGGACATGATCTGCGTTTGACGAGCGAAATGGAAATGCGAGATTTTTACCCCCGCGCTGGGGGCGGGGGGTGGGGGAGAAAAGTGGTACAGCAAAACTGTTTCTTGTTTTGTTTTGTTCTAGCTTTCAATGAAATCTAATTCATAAATTGGACATGCTCAGGCTCAGAAGACTAATTCATCCCCTAAAACAAACGCATCAGTGATTGCAGGCACCCAAACGTGACAAGCGTCTCAATATGCCAAGGATCCAGAGAAAACAAATTCATTCAGGAGCCTGAAACGTAATTAAAACTACTGCCAAGAAAATGAGTTGGGAGCAGGATGTTACCAAGATTATTAAGTTGCTGTGGGGCTGAGGCACGGACCGCTATAGCGATACGTACAGATAATGTCAGCATTCGGATAACGGGAGGCAGAGCGATTCCTGGAGGTCGCCGTCTTGCAAGCGCCAGCTGAGTGAAAGCACTGGGGCCGGATCCTGCTCCCAGGGAGGCAACGCCGGAGCTCGGAGGCTCGGCGGGGGAAGGATCAGCCACCACCTGCTTCCCCCCGGGAGCCCGTCACAGGGGGCTTCAGAGGGGCGGCCCCAGGGCAAGTGCCCAGGCAGCCCCTTTCCCCCATGGTTGCACCAGCACTGCCGTGCAAATTCAGCACACTTTTTACAACCGTCACCTGTACGTGTGCTACTCCATCCTCCAGATACTTAGCATTGCTTGCTTGCATGAGAGATTGCTGCAATGTATTTATTTATTATAGAAAACATTTTTTCATGCAGACCACAGTATGGCAAAAACCACTTAACGCTAAGGAGTAGCGAATATAGCTAAGCTTTACGATGGCTGGGGAGGCAGAAGGGGGAGGGAACACAGTATAGATGGAGCAGAGGGAAAGGGAAGGAAGCCGAAATGGAAATGATATGAACAAGAATCCCCGTTGATCCACACGCATCAACAGCCTCCTATTCAGTGGTAGTTACAAGCACAGCTTTTGAACAGGGAAAAGCAGGAGGTAAATAAAACAAGATATAGTTTTTAAAAATAAATCGCTTGTTAACTACTCTTACTTACAGTCCTTGTCTTAAATATGCAATTTCACCCTGATCAATGCAGAATGATATATACTATATGCTGTATTTCATGTAATAAAAACACTTAATCCCAGTAATTGGCTTCTGGGACAAAGATCAATAGAAATGTTCCTTATTTGACTACGTTAGCAAGTCAAAATTAATTCTAATTTACATTTCCTTCAAATCAATATGCACTTAGTGACTTACACAGGCTCTTTAAAAAGTTAAGCACCCATATTGACCACAGTCATATATATGTCAGTAACAAGTACATGTGTGGGAATTAGAGAGGGGAGAAGTGTTACCACAGAACCAATCTCTGACTTCCACAGAGGAAAGGAGGTTAAATTTATTTCTGTTTGAAAAGTGTTTTGGCATCCTAGCCTGAAACCTGTAGAAATATGCAGCTATTAACCCTGCGATTTATGCAGGCATCCAAACACCAGCCGGTTACACTCCAAGCACTCGGGATCAGGCTTGCCTCCTACTTAAGTTTGTACAGTGAGGTCTTGACCTCAGCTGGGACGCCTCTGGCTGCTATTTTAACAATAGTGAAATAGTAATATAAAATATTAAAAATCTAAACCCAGTGAATTGGACAAGTTACAAAATTTCCTGTGAAATCCATGAGCAAACACTCTGCATGCAGAAAAGGATCCAGTCCCAGCCAAGACAGAGGAAAAAGGACAGGAGCCCAGAACACTATAAAACAGACCAACTGAAACAGGCCCCCAAAAAGGGCAGAAGGCTATTTGTCACAGCCAGAGGACAACAACAAATGAGGAAAGTGCCTAGAAGAAATCTCAAATGCCATAAAACCTGATTTCTAACATGCAAAGTACAGTGAGACCTAAATGGATCCATCACACCAAAGAACTGCAACTTCAGTAGCATCTCTGCAAGATGGAGAGTTGCAGCATCAGAACTTCATTGTGTCTGGTTTTAAGCTTGATTGAAGTCAGGCTGCATTACCTTTTCTTTCCTTTCTCTTCCCCCTCCACTCTTTTTTTGACTTTGGCTTGGATTGTGTTTTTCATAACACTTACTCCTTCCCCTATTATTTCTCTCCTTCCAAAAAAGCTACTGATGTTGCATTTCTAAGCCCAGTATAAATGAGTGCGCTCATTTCAATTCTGCCATTCATCGTTCGCAATTGGAAGAGCGCTGACATTTTGCGGTGGGTGTACATTGTTTAGATGCAGCAGTCGGCACTAAAAGGCTAATCCATTTGCCAGCATTTTGCATATTAAGAACATTGTAAGTCGCCGTGATATTCCATCATCATTGTGTAGGGACAACTCATTACACATTATTACATAAGATACCACTGGATTTACAGTACGAATGGAAGAATGACATCTCATTAGAAATATGCGAGGTAAATACCCAACTCAAGTGACAGTCACTACTCAAAGTTCAACTCCGTGGCAACAGATGCAATTCTATGCACATCTCTAACAGCTCTATTACCTTTGCAAACCACTGTGGTGATACGAAGCTAACCTATCATGAGCTGCTGTGCTTATTTCTGTTGTCAGAACGAACGTGGTATGAAACCTATACCAAACGGGTTTTGCTACCACAAGAGAATGGCTTGAGTAAGGCTCCGAAAACTACATTGCAATCAGAAGCATAGAATATCCTAGAATGGTGAACTGCAAGGCTTGTGCAGCGCTACGCTCAGCGCCTTGCGCCCAGGGCTCTGTCCCTCTGTGCTGCCACAACAAGAACGAAGCACATTTTGAAAGACATCACCAGAACTATGGCTGCAGGACATGCCTGGATCCGGAAAGGCCCTGATGTTTATTGAACATTTACAAAGCTGCTTCACAAGCAGGAGCTCTGCAAGACCAGAACATCGAGACTTTTACCATGTTATAGCATGTGCTCAGAATAAATGGGAGTGCTTTAAGATTCAGCATTGCTCCCATCTTCTCCTAACTTCCATCCATTTACTATAGCTAAGCTGAGGCTTCCCCACATAAAAATTGGGACAACATTAAGTGCTTAAAACAGTGTGAGAAGCATTGGAGGGAAATTACGGTTCTCGTTTGGGAAGGGGAAGAAGAGGAAAGACGACTCACAGTCTGGGTAGTTTAGACAGGGGAAACAATCTTCTCTAAAGCTACCCCTGGAATTTTCTCCAGAATCTTTCTCTCTAGCAGGAGGAGGAGGGTGGTGGTGATCCTCTAGTCCCTCTGACAGCACAAATCCATAATGGCCCATGCATTGACACCTAGCTAAGGTAAGAGCTAGCCCCTAAAATACGTGTGTACATGTATCAATGATTATTATTCCCTCTGAAAGCGAAGGGAACTCCTCCTCTGTATCAGTTACACAGGTATAAAGATGCGGCAAATATCTCCAATTGCTAGCTGCTCAGTATATGGAGTTGGAAGAATGAAACAGAAAATAATCAAAAAGATTCTAATACACAAAATGGTAACACTCTCCCTCCTTCCCCAATAGCCAAGATGTCTACAGTTAACACACACACACACAAAAAGTCAAATTTCACTGCATTTTAAAATAAGAAATTTAACAGCTCTGCTTCTCTTTGGAAATAGTAATGCAAAAACTCAAACCTAACTTTGTAGGTGTTTATGTTTAAAAAGTCATTTGATTGTCATTCTCCTGTGGTGACAGCCCGAGGTTTCAGTCGCTTTATTGAAGCTTCCTTTAGCTTATTAAAACCTTCTTTTCTCTCTTCATGGTTGATAGCATAGTATGATAATCTTCCGGGACTAAATGGACTAGAGTCTCTCTGCAAGAAGCTGCTGAATTATAGAGTTCTTTGTGGGCCAGTTGACATTCTTGATTAATTTGTTGTGTGCCTACTAACAATCTGAAACTTTGCTACAGTCAACACCTTATTTGGATTGACATGCCTTTTAAGATGCCATAAAGAAGGCAAAGCACAACTATTTCCAGATTTTTATCTGATTTAATTCAGCAGAGTACACACAGCCTAGATTTGGTTTAATTCATACTTATGTTTGCTTAATTCCATCAGTTCAATACCTGTTGCATCTTGATAAGATTCATATTTACTTCCATATTCCTCTCTTGCAACTGTGCCTTTTCACACCCTATTTTTCTTTAACGGGCGTTTTCTTTACAATAGACAAGGGCCTATATAGGCTGTTCCAGCCTCCCACATTTTCGTAGTTGCATAAATGCACTCTTAATGTAGTCCAAGGCAAGCTGTGTCAGTGTTGGTAAATTTAATTTCTATCTTGGCATTTGTATGTAATAAACACTTTGATTCAGAAGAAACTCAAAAGGAATCTGTTTCTTCACAACATTTCAATACCACCAATATGTATTTTATGGAGAGCTCTAACACACAGGTAGCCAAAGAATCCTTTGTCATTACCATTTGGGATGCGAGCGTAACTCATAGTTACAGAAAAAAAAAAAAACCAACAAACCTTTCTCCTTCACTGCTAAGCAAGCTCTTTGTCATTATATCCACTGGACGCTGACTGGAAAAGGCTAAACTCTGCAAGCTTGTTTTCTTAAGCAGGGATTTTTTTTAATTATTATTTAAAAAAAAAAAAAAGGAGCAAAGTAGGTATGGTTGCCATCTTTATTACAGTACAGGTATATAAGGATGCAAGCTCCCCAAGTAAAAATGCTTGTAATTATTCATAATTTAATAGTAGCCATATCAAGATAACCTCTGAACTAACTTCACTGGCATTCATCTGAGGGGGGCAAAAATTTACAAGATTCTCCACCAAACAGATAAAATCCTCTCCAGGTGAACTCCTGCTCCCAGATAAGGCAGACGAGAGTAGAAATGATACTACATCCATTGTCCAGCTAGTTAGAAGTTACTCAAAAACTTCTTATGTGTCTCTTTTGATCCATCCACATTGTACACACTGTCCAGTCTCATGAGCTGGTCAATGAGCTGCCTATTACAGATGACAAGACATTGCTAGGACAGCTGCCCTCTGCCATCACAGCCACCCCAAGAGACAGGCAAATCCGAAAAGGAAAACCAACACCAGAAAACTCCAGATCTCACTTGTGTAACCAACATAAATACATACTGACAGATGTCACACTTTCTCAGGTAATAATAGGCCAAGAATGGCACCTACGTTGTACAGATACATCATTGTGAATACATTTCCCAGTACTCCCACCATTATAAAACTTATCAACGCTTGACCATAAGAATATATCCTTGCTTAATTAGAATTGATTGAAACCACAGGGTGGCTATGTCAGCCAGAGGAAAAAGCAAGTTGCTAGAAGTTATCCTGCGGTTCACTTCGGTTGGCTGAAGGCTCTGGAAAAGTCATATTCTTGCCACTTCTCACTTTACCCATCTAGACAGTAACAAAACCTGTAAAGTAGATGCTGCTGTGTGGTGAAGCAAATAGCCAGAAAAGTCTGAACACATCCATCTGAAAAGTTCTGCCCTCCAGCCAAGACATGGTAACTGATCTTGTGTTTGTTCCTACTTCACTGCAAACTCCACTGAGAAGTGATGTAAGCAGAAAGATTTTGCTACAAGCCAGGAACTTGAACACTGCCCTTTGCTGCATCTCAGGCAAAGAATAGGGACCTTTTCAATTGCACTAACTCGGTCCTTTGCCATCACTAAATACTGATGCAGTTTGTGTGTGCAGAGTCCTTTAAAAGCTTCACAATGGAAAGTACTCTAAGTGGAAAGTAATTTTACCTTTAAGAAAACCTGATCTTTCTCAACAGTCCATTCTAAATCATATTATATTTAATGGCTGTCTCACAATGGGCCACTTCTCTCAGCTGGTAAGGTCTCTCTTTTGACTTGCAGTGCTGTGTCATGGAGGGGTTTGGGTGGTGATTTTTTTTTTTCCAGCATGTTTTTGCAACATCTACTTTGCAGCCATTTGTAGAAACAAGGGTATATTTGCCTTTTCAGTGACTCCATTAGTATTAATGGCAGTCACACACACAGAGCAGGAGAGAACATATTCTCCCAGGGATCTGTGCTCTCTTCAGGAAAAGGTTGCCAGTCATGGAGTTCATAATTCATATTCATGTTTCCAGGAAGGGATGAAATGAAGTTTTTATAACAGAAACATCAGCTTGACTCTCATTGTATACCTGACTTCAAAATTCATCCTAGCAAAGCCTTTGCTTATTGTATTTTTGTCTCAGAGAAAGGGGGAGGGGGGCAGGGAATCAAGCCAACCAGTATGGTAAACTGTCATGGTATTTCTTAAATTTCCTACTCAAAAAAGGGCATCTTTTTTCAAAGGCAGTGCAATCCAGCCGTTGGAGCAAAGGGGCCATGATTCCTGGGCTCCATTCCCACCACAGTCACCAATTCATTTCGTGACTAATTGAGTGGACTGTTGCGTGAACATTGTATTCAGTTCTCAATTTAAGAACATCAAGTTCCTTTCCTCAGTTACTGCACTCAGTCAGCTGTCCTACTTCTCTAGGAGGTGTAGGGGAAACACGGTAGGTTTATTTTTGGCTAGCCAACAGGTAATTTTAAGTAATTTCAAGTTTGTAAATCATACAGAGACTAGAAAAAGTTTTCTTACATTTAAAATAATTTCAAACAGAAAATGTTTTGTGTGGTCCTTGGGACCAGCCCATTCCATGTAGCTGAGTCTGGATGCAAACATTCAGTATCCAAGCTCCATTGCTGACCTGAGTGACAGGACTTCAGCTGTCTAATGATTTTTTCTTTCAATTTTTTAAGGGAGGGGAGGGTGGGGGCAGGGGATGACACCTTACATTGAGGTGGATAGGAAAAGCTCTAGAGACAAGCCCACCCAGAACTACAAGCTGGTTATACTCACCTCTTAGTTACATTCAAGTCAATTATTCAATTCTGCTAGAGTAGGCACCTGAACTAGGTCTCCCACCTGAGAAAGGGGTGTCCTGATGACTAGATGTTGGGGAAGGAGCGGGGGAAGAATATACACCTCTTTTGAGAAAGAGAGAAAAAAAAAATAACAAACACTTCAAAATATTTCCAAATGGCCTAGTGAGAAAGGGGGAGAGAAGAGAAAAAGAAAAGCATGCCACCTCCTTCCTACTTCTAGGCTGTAGAGGGTGTTTGTGTGTATGAACAGAGTAGCAGCTTTCTAACCCAGGTTTGCCTGTGTCAAGAAGTTTGTTCATGTCAGGTTGATTTTCCATGAGCATTTTATGCTGCTCCCTGAAAAAGTAGTTATTTCCATGAACGCTCCTGCCTATGAACACACCCAGGCATTCACAACCTTTCCAATGGTTTAAGTCACATAAGCCACATCTTAGTGGTGCCTCATCCCTTCACCACCGATCCATTCCCATTTGCACAGCCTCAGTATAGGGCTTGTGTTGAAAACAAGTGTATATCATAGATACATTTGCAGTAGTCTTTATAGCATGGCCAGTGGAAATAGACAACCCAGGATCATATGGCTTTGTAGCATTCCACATAGCACTGTTTGGGTGTTATTGCCATACTATATATGTTTAAGCCACAGAAAAAATACAAATTCGTTTAAGAGATCCAAAACACTTCAGTTCCTGGTACACAACACCTGAAAGCACTAGAAACAATGACCTCTTTTTTTATTGATTGCCATTAGAAATAAACTTAAAACTATTACTCTATACACCTGACTCGCCAGTTCTGAAAGAAAGAATAAGGAGGCTCAAACATTTTTTTCTGGTCTTCTGACAACTCAGAGATATTGCAGTAAACGGTTTATGCAAAGGGCAGGGAGCATAAAAAACGGGCGCCACTTTCAGCGTCCAGCACTTCATGAGTCACAGTCCCTGTCACAGCACCCTCGTGAAACTTCACTGACCAATGTTTTCTAAAGCTCCCAAGTTCTCCGATATCTTCATAATATCATTAAATACACTCTGTCATGCTTCCAATCTAAACTGTGCTGTATTATACAGCAATATATTATACTGCAGCTATATACTATCCAGCTGAACGCAAGTCTGCAGTTGAAATAGCTTTGTTTGCTACAGTGCTGTATTATCACACATGACTGTAGCAGGCAACATTGATTTTCAAGCAATGGCATTGATTACAACTCTTATTTTAAAAATGCTGGCAGGATACAGCCCTTAGATAAGTACTTTAAGACCAAATTTGAATTGCATTTCCCAGCAGCTCTCCTTTCTTTACAGAGACTATATAATAGAATTACGAGTAATGCTACTGACTTCAACATGTATTGAGGATTTACACCAGTATGCTTTCAGTAATATGAGCTTTTAGCACTTCACACTTACACAACTATAATATGCTTTAGATTTTTTTTTTTTAAATGCAAAACCTTCCCCCCCCCCACTCGCTAAGAAAGATGCTTGTTTTCTTGAGAGATAAATTTATTAAATTGAATTTGACCTTTTAGAGTATACTTAGGTAGGGATTTCTGCTCCCTGGAAACACAGGCAGATTCTTCACATACTGCTCTGAGTCATGCAAGAGTCTACAAGCAAGTAAGCAAACCACTCTTGGAAGAGCACTTTACATTAAATAAATTATACACGGGGTGGGGGAAAGGGGAGGGGGAGAAAAAAAAAAAATCAACCTCAAACCCAAAGTATATCATTGCACCTACATTTTAAATGACATGCTTGAGGGTATAAAATCATTACAGAGTTTTCATGCTCCCAAGCAGTCCTCCAGATTTATCACCGCCATATCACTACTTGACCAGTTTCCCTGCGGTGCTGCTTACTGCATTCCAAAAATAACTTTCAAATACCTCTCCAAGATTTCTATGCAGATTGTGGTTTTGTTCTCATATCCTCAATGGCTCCCAAGTTGGTAAAAATCTCCCCATTTTCTTACCGCTTTGCCAAATTAAGCCCAATTGCAAAGTGGGTTTCTTGCAATAACGCACGAGGACCACACTTTTCCACTTCTGGCTTCTTCCTGCTGGGAAGGCTGTTGAGCGCATCAATGCCTTCACCTGTGCTGGTCTATCTGCAGATCCACAAAAACTGTTACCCAAGCACCTAAACACCCTTTTCCTCACAAAGTAAGTGGAGAAAACCCAAGAAGAGTCATTCTTCACCCTTCTTACCACAAACTCCTTATTTCACTCTCAGGACTTAGAGACACCAGGAATATAAAAACCTGAAATACACAGTGACCTTTATGTCATGTGACAGACACCTTTTAGTGAACTTCCATCTCCCTCTAATTCCACATTGAAGAAAAATGCTGTTATAGTAAGGAACAATTATAACAAGACATATTCCTGCAAAACCATGCTTCTTGGTATACTTTATCAATTCGCAGTTATATCCTCTCATGCATTTAAGAAAACAAACTTCACAGCTTTTTTTCTTAAAACCTGACAAGCATATATAATTATTAGGTGCAGTGCTTGATATAAGTGTCAGACATTTTTTTCTGCAAGTGTTTTTCTTTTCACCCCAGCACGCCTAAGACACCCAGTTCAACAAATTTTTGACAATGCCTGGTATATGTTAGTAATGAAGAATTTTTCTCTTCCCTGTTCAAAGTGAAAGTGGATAAGTATGCATGGATTTTGTGTAATAATCTAGGATGAGTAACTTCACATTATAATGTGGGCTCAGTATTGTTTTCAGCAGCAGCATTTCTGGCCCCAGAAGCTGAAGCCCTGAAGCATCAGTGACATTGTTCCTTTTCTTTTTGCCCACCTACCCTCATCATTGCCTGACTACAAAACCACATGAGCAGAAATAAAAATCTATAAGGTCCTTCAATGTCACAGATCATCATCCAGTCATGCACTCGTATTATATTTATCTAGATCATTACTAGTAAAAATCACAAGATCACAAGCTTCCATTATGTGGATACATACCCTGGCTGTGTAGGCCAACCACGGGGCCAACTGCCACTAGATGGAGAACAACCCTAGAAATTTGCCCGACAGTGTTAGAGAGATGGAAAGCACAAGCCACCCGGCTCCCTACCTCAAGGTTAAGCTGTGTGCATGGTTCCTGCACGACACCTGCTAACCAGGTACACAGGCACAAATCTGCAGCTTCTCTCACTTTCAGCAGCAGTAGCCTGTCCAATTCCATGAGTGGTTGCCACCATATTTTATTGTGCTTTGGCCAATACAGCCCGAGAGGATGCATTTTAAAAACACAGTGAATGATTTATTCTATTTAGACTTCTAAATGCCAGAGCGGAAGTTCTCACTATCTGCAGTTAGGAGTGAATCATGTGATTTTCTGTGCACAGGATGAAAACACTCTTCTATTGATGAAGGCGGCAACACACCAGCTCAAACGATTTTCCATTAGCTCACAATCAAACTTTATATTGCTTATAGAGGGGAAACAGATTCAGGATACTGTCTGAGACTAAAAGGGACTCTTGAACACTGGCGAGGAAACAAAACCAAGAGGCAAGCAAATTTCTCATCTCTTGGTTTCTGTAACCTTGAGCTCATCTTGTTGCAATGTAGTGGAATAAATCTGTTCTGTGCATTTATGGATTTCATTTCAAGGCTGAACAAGAAAAAAAACACATTTAAATAACCATAGTTGTACTAAGTTGATTCACTACACAGTTTTACTAAACTAAAGATAGAATAATGCAATGAACAAAATTGAGTGAACAGTTACAATTAAATCAATAGGTTCAAAGGATCAGATCACTAAATTAATACAGCAACAGATAACCAAATCAGCTCACAAGAAGAATAAGCTTTCTAGCTCACAGGAAAAAGAATGAATTGCTTTGGATTAATGCTATACAGAGAGGATTTAAAGGAAGAGCCAGCTCCCTTTCAACACAAGGCCACAGCCAGCACTAGCTTGTGTGTGGTTCATAAACCATGCTGGTGAGGAGCACAGGCAGCTGCTCAGTATACTGTTTTAGATTTCAAGAGACAATAAAATATAGGTGAGGAAACGAAGCCAAGTGGTCAGCAGCAGGTCCAACCACTCAAGCCAAGAGAAATTTCCTAACACTGGGGTGTTATCCCCTGGTTCTTGACCAGTGCGGCTGTGCTTACTGGACTTCACAGCAACATCACTTCCACTTATCCTTCATTGTTATCATACACCACTGCACAGTGTTC
Source organism: Phoenicopterus ruber ruber (assembly GCA_009819775.1). Classification (NCBI taxonomy): domain Eukaryota; kingdom Metazoa; phylum Chordata; class Aves; order Phoenicopteriformes; family Phoenicopteridae; genus Phoenicopterus; species Phoenicopterus ruber. The sequence goes on from CM020221.1 coordinate 9,972,626, forward strand.
ATTCTTCTTTTACAGTAACCAAAAGATGACTTCTAACAGTAGCTTTTCAGCTTTACCACTTAGTCCTCAAAATCGACTAATTCACTGAAGTGTTTACATTTCCTCTTAGGAAATTTTTTGAGGTGGTCTGTCCACACACCCACTAACGCAACATGTGGTTCTGTACACAGTAGAACTTTGCAAGACTGTTCTATAAACTGGTAGTGTAGCCTTCTCTCAGCAGGACTATTCATTTTGACCTCTTTTCTCTACTTGCATGTCCATTGTCATGGAACTTAGTTTCTGAACTTTTTTTTATATTTTAAGTTCTTGAAGAGGTGGGAGAGTGACTGAAACACATACATACACTGCAACCACCCAAGCCTTTCCCACTTTTTACAAAACCAGGCAGAAAAGTAAAATATAGAGGTCTCCCTTCAGATACAAGAGATAAAAATTAAGAGCTCATCTTTCTAATGCCTTATTTCTTGGTCTCTACCTCACACAGTAGCCAGAAAATCTTGGCCAGTTTGAAATGCATGAAATTTCTCCAGGCTGACTTCTTAGCAGTAGCTCAAATTTTCACCTCTCCATTTCTTTTTCTTTTTCCCAACAGTGAAAAGTTTATCAGGAATACTCTTGCAAAAAGTGTGGTTGCCTCTAGTACTTTGATAATTACGTGTAAGTTAGAAAAATATCCAGCCTCCTATATCTCGTTGCTCCAAAAAGAAAACAGGAACATAAAAATCAACCCCTTGTTTACCATTTAATGATCACCCTAGCAGATAAGGGCAACAAACCAGTTGATTGCGCGAGTACCAAGTCTGTGGGCTCATCCCAGGGATAGCTTTAAGCCCAGGCTTTGGACTATCTTTCCTCCCACCACCACCCTGGTTGGATGAACGCAGTCATCCTCCACAGCCACAGCACCAGCTCTGGCTCTAAGGAGGGATCCAGAGAAGCCAACACAGCTCTCGGGGCCAGCCAACCGCAGCAGAGTGGCTGCACCACGAAAACTGTAGTGGAAACTCAGGTTCCACCCATAAATAGCCATTCACGGCCACAGGTCCAAATCCCAGTTCTATAATCATTCTTTATGCATTTTGACTAACAGACAAATAGCTATTAACAAAACTATGATCAGGCTACCGGTCTCGCTCCTTATTAAGACAAAGGGGCAGTTTTATTCCTTTCATGACATTATCTGCTGACAAACAGTGCAAAACAATTCACAAAAGAACAAAGCTTCCCTTTGTATGTTCGCAAGAAATTTTCCTTACAAAAATAAGTATTTTCTGGAATAAAAATACAGCAACATCCAAAATAAGTACCACTCTGTGTAAAAATCAACCCCAGAATGCCACAAGCCAAAATAAATGCTGGTAGGCACCATCTTCCTTCTTGAGCTGAGGAAGTCTCAGATGACCTGCTGTCTTGGGCAAGATAAATCCTTGCCAAGGAATCACTAGGAACTGTTGATGCAAAACCAAAACCTTTACATGGATGTAGCATCAACAAGGCCTTAAATAAGCTGACAGGACTTCGAATGCACAAAGAAATACCTTCTTTGTTCCAAAGCACACTTTTGATTTGCTGATCTATTTTCTTTTTAGTTGGTTTAGTTCATTACTTCTTACACGACTAAAATCAGCACATTGCTTTCCTTCTACAAAAGACAATAAATAACATTAAGGAAGTTACATGAAAGAAGGTACAGTAACTTTACAACAGAAAGAATCTCATAATGACAGGATACAGGATAATAGTCTTAAGGCAACATCATAATAAAATGTACATGTTTTATGTAACACCCTTTTAGACTGATTTTTCTACATTCCAAATGCTCCCATAACCATCTTTTGACATTTCTCCTGCACAGCTGGTTACACCATCCATAAGCAATCTCTGTCTACCTGGCATTATTATTTTAAAAGCAATTTCTTTCACCTCCTTTCAACTAAGGCTTACGTTAAACCTAATTGCCAGTTACCACCCTCCCTTCTAGAAAAAGAAAATCTGATTTCCAACCAGTTGAAATCCATCCTTATCATAAACTACAGTGTAATCATAATGCCAGTATATGCACATTATAGGAATATGATTAGCAGAAGACAAAAAAAAGTGGGTTCCACTTGCATTCTCAGTGTCTAACTTGAAACATTAACTCACAGACAAGCACAGACTTACGATAATAACACCATGTATGTTACAAACAGAATTACTAGCAAGAGGCAAAAAAAGTATTAGTTGCTTGCTTATGATTAATAAAGTAGTTAACAGAGAAGGAATATTATTCTTGCCGGGTGCTCATTATGCATTTGATAATCTCTATTTATAGGACAATGAAACATGGGGTTTATAAAATGCCATCTGTTGGTTTCTTTTTAATGTATAGGATTTCTGACTTCAGGAGCTGCAGTTCAGCAGTGTTGATAATGCCACAATATGTAATACTAAAGCCTTTGGTTATGAGAACTTGAGCCATTAAACATCAAGAAGTAGGTTGGATAGATATTCTGAATAGTGTATATCCTGTCTTCTTATTCTAATCTATTTAAAAAGCAATTTACACTTTCATGTAATTGATTTTGATCAGTCATTCAAATAGCATAACACACACAAAATGATACATTGCAATGATCCAGAAATGTGATAGAAGTGATTTTGTTCTTTCATCTCCACAAGAGAAGGTGTCTCATGAGAGAAGCTCACAGAGATCTAAAACTACTACAGGCAAAACAGCAACTACTCTTTTTCCTCTAAAAAATAAAACAAAAACACAGACATAAAAAAAACCCAAACCCTTTCTTAAAGCACAGAGAGTTAGAATCAGATATATCTGCATTAAATTTGTCAGTACCTAAAGGATGCCTTTTTCTTACGTATTAACCATGAAAACAAAGCACTCATAATGAAGGTTAATATTGGAGTGTATCAGCTGTGGTAAGTTTGACTGTCATTGGCTTCTATATCTAATTAAGTCACCAAATGGCCCAATATCCAGACCTTAGTTTCCCTTTGAGCATAAACTGCTGGTTTTAATGCAATTAATGAAATTGTGATTGATTTTTTTTTAAATGAGTCACAGTGTATTCATATCAGCATAAAGTTGGAGGAGGTTATATCACTGGCTAAAGGTCTAATTAGGACTACTGACTCCAAGAGGAACGATAAACACTAAGCTGCTCGTCGGGCAAGCAAACACAGGAAGAAATAGTGAAGCACTGTCAGGGACAATTTATACTTTGGCAGTTTCTTAGGGATATCAACATACGATTTCTGTTTCCACTTTCAATTGCTTTCACCTCGACTGTAGTCTCTGCTGTTGCCTCAGTCTTCCACCCCTGCCTTGCCACAGTTCTTCCTTGCATTCCTCTATCACAGCCTGTCAGATAACTGGAAGCATCAGCTGTCCGGGACAGGAGCTGTCGTCTTTGCTATTTCTCTACAGCACTACAACAAAGCAGCCTGATGTCTGAACCAACAGGATTATAATGCCTTCCATCCCAGAATACAGGATTTGCTTCCCTCTTAGAGGTTAGATAAGTGGTAGAAATCTCTGCATTTCTACCAAAAATGAGGTCGCTGTTTGACTGTTCACAGCTCTCAGTGTTAAGACAGGTTGACATAAGTAATTGAGGGAAATTGAAAAGTTTTGACAACAACTTTGCGTTTTTAATACACAAAGAGCAGTGTGTGCTGCTTATAGCCTGGACTCAGTCAGTCTAAGAAAGGTCATGAAGAACAACAACAAAGCAGCTGTTTCATGAAAGGGCACCCAAACAACCTCCAATACCAATCTTTCCAGTGATGCACCCAAAAAGCTAACTGGTGTTCTCCTTTCTCTCAGAGACACAGTTTACAGGAAACACTGGAATTTGGCCAGAAGATCAAGACTAAGTGCAAATGGACTGCGGCTTTTGGGGTAGATATGGAGAAGTTCCTATTTGTGTCCTACAGATGCCTTATGAAGGAAACCATGTTGTTTTTCTAGGCAATCCACTGTCAGTGAGGTATTCTTACAAAACTCAGAGAGTCTTAAGCTAATGGCAGACAAGTTTAGCAGGAGATCAGGGCAATTCGGTAAACCATGTCGGCACGAATCACAGCAACCTCACTTAGTTTATGAAATGTGACGCAGTAACTAGCAGAGGAACAATGAATAATATCAAGAAGAGCTGAGATGAGGAACTAAAATGCTTTCAGATGGCACAAATAATTCTAAAATGAAAATTGAAAAACATTGCCTGTAATTTACTTAAATGCCACTACTTAAAGTTTGTTCAAACTCATTTAAATGAATAGTGGTTATCTCTAGATGCAGCAAATAAACATTCAGTGTACCCTCATGTTGAAATCTGCCTTAAGTGGAAACACAAATAGATGTTGTTTTCACCTCTTTGGAGAATATATAGTCATGATTCAGTTTATGCTTGCTAATAATATCTCTCTCTCTTTTTCCCCTCCTCTCATTTGTTAGATTAAAGGCTGCTCTTATATCATTTACCACAGAGTATTTCAGTAGTAACTAGTGGTATGTTTGTTAGAGCAACGTTACAGGTTATGCAACATTTTTTCATTCCCATATTTTGCTTTGTGCTTTTACAGTAGCCTAGAATCCCCATATGCTTTATCTTTAAAAAGACACAGAATTCCCTAAATAGAACCCTAGAGGATGGTACTATCCATGCTTAGCCTGAAGAGAGAGGTCTCTGGAGCCATTTTGGGTCATTTTAATTAAATTGTTCTAAAGGTCACCAAGGGGCACACAGACATCAATGAGCCAAATACTGAGTGGTTCCCATTGCCTGGAACTTCTAATGAATAGGAACCCTGTAATTAAACAGCTGTAAAAACTGGATTTTTTTTTTTTAATTGATCCAAATGGAAAGGCAAACAGGGGCTTGTACATTTCCAGAAAGAAAGAGGATCCCCATTAGTACCATACAGAGTGTCCAATTCAACAATAGTGGGCTTGGAAAGATGAAAAGTAAAGTACAAGGGAGTTTATTTACAGGGTATACCTTGAGCCTTGTCAGGTTGAACCAGAGAGGTGAAGAGCACACACAGAGCTCCCTTTGGCTGAAACTCTGCTCAGTAAGAAACTTGCTGCCTTGATCTCTCGTTCACTCCCTTCAAGGGCTCCCAAAAACAGTAAAGCGGAGCCATCTGGTTAACACACTTCCTTCCCACACATCCTTTTCCCTCAGCCCCTGCACGTTACACGTTGGAACCTGCCATCCCTTAGACCCCTCAGCTTGAGAAATGTGACTTTGCTGTAAATTTTCCCTTTGATCGGTTGCTCTAAACAGAAAGGATGCAGGGATCTAGCAGCCCAAGCAGCACTGACAGCCACTATTGCTTGGCATCTTTAATCATCCCCAAAGACAGTTTCATTATGGGCCTCTATAACTCAATAACCTTTAATACGCAAGTCAAGTCCTTCTCTTCTTTTAGTGAAAGCAATATTAACTGTGGATCAAACACACTAAGGTAAATGAAAACATAATTAAAGCACTTCCAATCCTATGAAGTGAAAAATGCGTATCTTATTTTCAAAATGAGTGATCATAGTAAAGTGGCTTAAAGAAAGCCCTTTTTTATTTGCAAATTGTAACAGTTTTACAAAAAAAGTCTTCCTGAAAACTAGTACTAATGTGGCCATCACTCACACTTCACTTTCACAAGTTTAAGTCACAGTTGCATAGGGAGACATTTGTTTCTGTTGATACCTTCAGACAACGTGGCATACCAAGTCACTCAATGGGAGAAGGAAACAAGATCACTCAACCAGTTCCTTGAAATAAATCTTTCATTTATGATACATAGTTTAACAAGTAAAATACCTTATGCTGTTAGGTACTTCAGGCACCAACACAAATTCTTTAATAGGTTATGAAGCACAATTTACAAAACAGTGGTCAAACAGATCCTAGGAAACAAAGAGAACTTTTTATATGGCTTTTGGACCTAGACGCAGTACGTAGGCTTATGGTCCGCCAGTGTTTGGCCACACTGGACTCCACTGTGAAATAGTTCACAAAGCACATCAGAAAATTTCTAAATTCATTCCCCAATTTCATATTATACAGTTGGCAAAAAAAACCCCACACCACCAAAACCACACCAACTTCAAAAGACAATGCAAAAACTTTCCTAATTAAAAAAAAAAAGAGGGCAACTGATAGATTGTTTTCTAATAGTAAAATAAAAGTATGTTATACTCTCAAATAACTATTCCTAGTAATAAAGCATACCCAAAAACGGCTCTGCTCCTTACACACTCAGTTCCAGTAGATTTCACTTGCCTTTTTTTAAACTCTTTAGCAAGTACAGTTTAAACTGTTATTCAATGAACATTATTAAAAAAACCTATCCTCAGATTTCTGACATGTGTAGTAAATACATGCTTTAAAGAAAGGCATGACTTTACCCACCCCGTGCGCTGGACTGCCTACTAGGCAGAAAGCTAGAACGGACTTCTCCAGGGAAGCCCTGCAGGGAAGCCTTGCTTTCCCCAGGGAAACATCAGTTCTACACTGAGGGATCTGTGGAGTCCTAGAGAAACTCTGAAAAGGTAGATTTCATAGTCACAGACCCAGAGTTTAAAAACCTAATGCCTTCCAAGAAGGTGTCCTTTATTTTGTTTTCCTGCACAGAAATGCTATGTAATTTAAAGGAATTTACCTCCAGAGGAGGAAAAAATATTAAGATTTCAGGCCTGTAGTTTAAATGGATGAAGTAACACTAACACAAGGATGGTGGGAAGGAAAATTCTGAATACTTATTCATAAATCCACAACATAATCTTGTTGGTATGAATACTCCCTCTGTAAAGGAGTAAATGAATTGAAGTTAACCTTCCAAAAGTGAGTTTGAGGCCTATGTCCGAAATTCCTATGCAAACAGAGCTTTGCAAAAGTTTACATCTCAAAGTCCAAACCAGGATGCTTCATAATGGAATATTCTATGTAATTAGATACATGCCTCGATTAATGACACATACGTCTAAGCTATAGCAATTCAGAACCAAGTTTAGACAGTGAACAACTGGAATCCAGCAGTATTTGCCTCCAGAGTTCAGATTCATCTTCAGCTGTGGCAGATATGCAATCAGGATATTTCATAACTGCCTTTCAAAACCTTATTACAACTACACAGTTCAATAGTCTTAAAATAAATAGTGCATCATCAGCTAAGTATTGAAATAAACGTTTCACCACTTTACGCATCATCAGCCTCATTTCAGTGCATGGTAGGTCATCAACATTTTGACTCACAGCCCAATTTCAGCAGCACTAAATGCTCTAAGTGCCACATATACTAGATTAGTTTCACATGGGAATTCCTCATCATGAATGGTAGGCAGAACTTTGCTGAAGACACTTGGGGCTCAGATGGGATGTTCCAGGAACATTTCAGTGTTGTCAGAAAAAAAAAAAGGGGGGGGGGGGGGGGGGCAGTGGTGCAGGAGGAACACCATGATCAAGGACCTTGGCTTGCTCTAAATGCAGAACACTTGAAGCTTTGCATGACATTCCCTAGGTTAAGATAATAATTTTTTTTAAGTGAGAAAGTTTAGCTCTTATTTAACTCCTTGAGGTAATTTTATGTTCTAATATTACTAGGAGGTCTGGCCTTGACAAGAATACAGTGAGTAAACTTGAACAAGTCATTCAGTGTCTGAAATGAGAATAACGATACCTCTATTTTTAATCATGTTAATACCTATCAAAGAGTGTTTGGCATTACAGATAACTATTTTGTCCTCTAAATGCTTCTACTTTATTCCTATGCTGCTGCAGTGTTTTTAGGTTTACAATATAATTTTAATGATTTTTCCAGTGTAGCTTTACCTATTTCAAGTTAAGTCATCATCATTGGTGACCAGCCATTTACCTCAAGTGAAATAGTTTTCCAACAGTGCTCCTATTTTTAAACGTTCACTTTTTCTGTTCCTACACAAACACGCATAGCATGATCAGGTGAAGCTTAAAGGTGAAAAATTCACTTCGCTCCAGCACATTTTTTGAGGAACAGTCTTCTAAGTTCAAAAACCAAACCAAAACAACAAGCGAATGAAAAAGATTCTGTCCAAAACAGCACCTGAAAGAATACTACCTTTACTATGCAAGCGCCCAAATGAAACAAAGCTGGGACATTTTTAGTGTATTTCTATTCATGCTATTTCCGGGCTACCACATGAACATGACTGTGGTGGCACTGCACGGCCAGGAGGTAGGTGAAGAATCTTCTGAGACAGCTCCCTGGCTCCTCTGCTGGCCCTTAGCCTGCTCCAGCTAGTTACTGGCTCACTAAAATTCAAGGAGTGAATGTAATCTCTTTCTAAAGGAGTCCTAAGGGCAACTACCAAACTCCTGGCCAGCAGCGATCATCAGCAACTCAGGAAAGACAGGTTGAATATAGTTTTGAAAGAAGCATACTTAAGAAGTCATCACTAGAGTATCATAAAATAACTAACCAACATTTCTTCTCCTCTTTCTAAGGCAGATGGTGAGACTGCTCTTAGCATATATATGCCTTCCTTGCACTTGACCCTTGCAATCTAGGTATGGACTTAGAATAAGCCAAAGGACTTCTTAGTTAATTATCTCTTTCTAGTGATGGATGAGAATCAGACGCCTTGTAATAATGCTGCTATTATTAGCTTGATTGGCTGCCTTTGATACTGTCACAGAAGCATACAGGTTATCTCTAATCTGATTTATCTTGTCCAGAAAATAAATTGACTTCCTTAGAGTAGGAAGGGCTCAGAGTTGAGTCACCTACACACCTCAGCAGGCAGCAATAGGGCCTGCCCTTCAAGTGAGAAATCAAGCTCCAGTAAAGCTGCTCACTCTCTCAGTTCTTCCCACAGCTGGCAGGAAGGATGGGGATGGGGAGAGGTGAGTTCAAGTTGAATAAAATTTTTTTGTCCCAGAACTAAGCACAGCAAACATTTTGTATTTACTTTTGAAACTAAATGTTGTGTTGAAGTTCATTTTGTACTGGTTTTAAGTGCAGTGCCAAATGAAACAGTCTGACCAAAATTATCCATATCTTTTTCTTCCCTCCCTCCCAAAAAACCTACATGAAGTCATATCACACAGATTGTTTTGGTTGACTCAGTCATGGATTTTCAGGGGAGGGGAAAGTTAAAAAAAAAAAGGATTGAGAAAGACAGACTTTGGTGCAGTTTAACTTTTCTTTTGTGAGGTTTCGTTCTTTTCACTTCACATGTTTCTGCTGATAGTCATAGACATGGCCTTTTTTTTTTTTTCCCCACTAGAGGTTTCACACCACCAGTTTGAAGTGGCTGGTTGGTGACAAGGGGCCTAGGCAAGAAACACAAATACCAATGTTTTTTGTGTACTGACTCATGTCAGCTTTACCTCATCCGACTTGCACAGTTTAGCTCAGGACTACTGTCCATGCCTTGCTGAAATACAGATACAGGTGAAAATGAGAGAGCCACCTTTCAGGTAAAACCAAGGGAGTCACAGTGGACTGGTGGAAGACAGCCAGTGGTAGCTGTACTTCTCCAAGAAAAGGGACCGAATCAGTGAGTTAATTTCAGACGTCACATAGAATCACTCACAGGATGGCAGGCGTTGGAAGGGACCTCTGGAGATCACCTAGTCCAACCTCCCTGCCAGAGCAGGGTCACCCAGAGCAGGCTGCACAGGGCTGCATCCAGGCGGGGTCTGAATATCTCCAGAGCAGGAGACTCCACACCCTGCCCAGGCAGCCTGTTTAGGTTTCAGCAATAACCGGGTCAGCTTTTCCTACCATCTGTATTTTGAATGCAGACTTCCCCATCATTACCTATACTTTCATCACCTCAAGAAACAGGTTGTTAATAGCACATCCCAGATGAGACTCCATCTCAGAACCATTGAATGGCTGAAGCAGAGATACCTCACTGCCATGTGCTGATGTCAGTGCTGAAGTAACAGCCCTGACTGCACCCAACTAGCAGCTAAAGTTGAAGGTGCTGATCAAGATCTATACTGCCTTACATGGCAAAAGCCCATCCTTCAAAAGAAATAATTTTGGTCTATCTGCCATGTTCCTATGACTGTGGCGAGCCAAGACAAGCAAACCGAATGCTGCTTCCACACCCACCACATATGTGCCTGCCCATGTGGACCAGGAATCCTTCAGAACTGGCCTCTCGCCCTAGGGAATTTCTGGCTGAACTGCAGAAGACAATATATTAAGGCTTCGGAGAAAGGAAGTTTGCATTTTCCAGAATAAAAGAAAGGTAGAAAGGAGTTTCTTTAAGTGCTTGCTGGTTGAATTCTTATTGAAATGATTACTGCCATGGTGCTGAGAGTTTATTGTATTATTAATGATTTCTCAGAGCTTCACACAGGTATTTCATTTTAAGTCTAAAATAAATAAGAGTGCCTTAACCTGTCTACTGCTAACATCCAATTTAGACGCATGCTAACACATTCTTTTGGGGGTTTTATCAAAATACAAAATTCCTGGTAACCCAAATTTGATATTTTATGCAGAGCTATTTCAAGAAAACCTTGCAGTAATGCATCTGGTTCATCTGCCCCCTTCCTGGTAAACACCAAGCCCTTTTCATAAATAGAGACATTTTGGATGGAAGGCTGAGGAGCTACAGTGCAACAGTGCCATCCCCTGTCTGCAAAAGTCATTGTCTCTCTTTCAGAAAAGCCAAGGACTAAAACGCTCCACCAGTATGCTGTATCTATATGGAAGGTTATTGGAGAACAGCAACATGAGTGCCATGTGCACTGCATCGTAGTAATGCCGCTGGGGAATTTCACTGTACAAGCTAAGTTTTGAAAGAAGTTTCTTTCTAGCTAGTGCTATCAGCTTTGTGCCAAAATAAATTGCAAGATATTCCACAAATTTTACACTTACACTCAGTTTTCAGGATATTATCCAGCATGCAGTCTGGGGGAGGGAAAGCAATTTGCATCTTTTTGTAGTAAGCAGAAAGGAGGAAATTCCCACACACTTCTAGAAATCCTGAAGAAAATCTATTCATCTATACTACTGCTTTGCATGTCCACTCCTGTTTCTACTGGAAGCAAGGAGCACTAGTTATTACATGTCTGTCCAAGCACTGTACCGGCTAGAACACCTCACAGCTCAGCATACATAGTTTAAAAACTGAATTAGAATGGAACATTGCAACACAAACCAAGAGTCCAAATTAATTTAGGAGTAAGCAGTCAGAGGTATGCCCAAAGGTGTCTCTCCCCAGAATTTTGGATGCTGTTGCATACCCAATTAGTATTTTTCATTCACAGGACTCCTAGAGGGACTTCCATGGCGTAAGGGCACAAGCAGGACACATTTGCCCTGAGCCCTTCTTTTTTCTCTATTTTAGATGATAACTTTCGTCCTTTCCATTGTAATAGAACAAGAACAAGAAGAAACTGAAATTAAGCAACAAGCTGACCGTGAAATTAGTCATGCACAGTTACCAATTCCCTGCACTTGGCAGTAGAAATTCAAGCTGATCATTCTTTGCTAGAGTTAGGAACAACTTAACTGCCATCTACAAGTGTCTCCTCCTCTGAAGATTAAAAAAATAATTAAAATTAAAAAAAAAAAAAAATCCTATGCTGATATCCATGTTTGCAAAGAGAGAAAAAAAAAACCCACAAACAAAAAAAACCCCAAAATACCCACACCACACAACTAGTATATTGTACTATTAGTGCTGATTTCCTAAACATATCCCAGTTAAGTGCAAGTAAAGCCAGAGCCATTTGTATAACCTCCTCCAATCTTCTCTTCTTCCAGTATAATGCTAAATCAGTCCTGCAAAGCAAGAGCAAGCCTGCCTTCTAAAGAGAGGGAAGTCTTTTATCTCTTACATGCCATCGATCCTCTAGTACAGGCTACCATGCGATGACTTTAAGGGAATGTTAAATCTTAGATCTCAGAGTCTGTTTACCCTGATTACCCTGTTTCGATCAACAGAGTTCAAAACCGTCTTTAAAGCAGCTGCAAGACTGTTTTGTTGTGTTTTTCATATCACCTTTATTATGGTCACTTCCACTGAACAAGTACAGGGAACTACAGCCTTTTAAATCACTGGAGTCCAAAGTATTGCCTCTTTCAATTAGTCTCTTGGGAAACTGCTGCTGCAACATAACTGCAGATTTTGCAGTTCTTATGCAGCTGCCCTGTAATTCTATTGCTCCATTAGGAATAAATGAAATGTCAGTGACCTGCTTCTCCCTTGGCTTAGCTACACCCACACTGCCCCTCCTTGTGGGGACCAGTGATGGGGCCTGGGTCATCCCTGCCAAGCCAGGTTACACATGTCCTTGTCATGTTTCTTCAGAGCAACAGAAGAAAAGCATACCAGGAAAAGCAGAAAAGAAACCTTATTCTTCATTCACTGCTGTCCCTACAATACTTCCAAGAATCCTCAGCTTTCTTCTTTGTGGTTATGGGTCCTTGTAGGAAAATGATCTTCTGGATAACCAGCCAGTGTGCCAGGTTCCACTTGCTATTAATGCTCCAGTTTCAATCTGCAGCTGGTATTAGCTCAAAGCTTGTAAAGCAAGTCCATGGGGGATACGATAAAAACAACAGACACATTGCCTGAAATATTTTATTTCTTATTTTCATAAGTCTGAAATATTTTATTAGAATCTTATCTATATTAGAAGCAGCATCTGATAGCTATCTAATATCTGAGCTTGCACTAAGCAAGTCAGCTTCCACTTTGTTGTGAACAGGTTATTATAATCAAAACTAACAGCTAGAGCCATTCCACAAAAGAAGTCAGGGGTGGGGTGGTAACAGGACAAAACAAAACAAAATCTAACCTCTAGAGTTAATAAATTGCCAGTTAGCACGCAGTAGTTAACTTTACCTTAGAGATAACTGGTCATCTCTACCTTTTGTGAAGGCTGATGTGATCTCTTCCTCAAACATTTTGCAGTTACCTTGAGTTAACTATCTTTAGCTAACAACTGGTTTTAATTACTGCAAAAGTTCACAGTAGCCAGTGGCTTTGTGGAAAGCCTCAGACTAGCAAGAATTTAAGATCAACCTACCCAAATAAACAGAAATCAATGACCAGTCATCACAAGCAAGAAAACGACAGACAAACTGATATGACTGAGAATTAGCTATGCCACCTATCCCAAAGAGGCAGGTTCATCAGTTATAATTTAATGAGGAAATATTGCTACAGGAGTCACCAGGTGGTGCTGTTAAAAATGCTCATTTTACTAGAGAAATTGCATCCATTCTTTGAAGAGATACTGTCTTGTTAAGCTCCCTCTCTGTTTTAGATATGATCTTGGAGCAGAATTATGCTAGGAAGAAGTAGTCTTAGTACTTCTACCAAATTTCCAGAGACAGGCTTCCTCACGTCATGCTTCTGAGCACCCCTACTCCTAGACTGAATTTATAGGAAGCCTTGTTTACCTTATGCTAAGAAAATACACAGATTTTGCCTCTAACATACAGAAAATTGACTTAGGCAGCCCAAGCTACAGGATAAAACTGAGGAACAAGATGAAGCCCAAGCTATGTCCTGGGCCCAAGAAACAGCAAACTATTTCCACCAGGTTAACAGAATTACCTGGTTAGCTCTGAGGCTTTCTTCTTCATGTGGGGTTCCTTTGTAGAATATACATACTTGGTGGTTATTACACAGAAGAGAGACCATTTCTTGAGATACGAGCCAAGACTCTTTTCCTTTACAAAAGGCCTTTACTTTTTGAGCTCTGACCACAAGCAGCCTAATCATCATCTTCACTGAAGAAAACACAAAATTGAGGCCTACATGGAACTACAACTTTTCCTAGTTCAATATTGTGAGTCATGGTGTGCATAAAAAAATTACCCTAGAAGCTGGCAGAGGCACAGAAGACCTCTATCTCTGTACAGTTAGGATACTTTGAAAGTACCCTGAGAAAGTATCAGAAGCAACTGATTTTCTTTCCACTCCTGAGAAATAGAACCTCAAACAATTGGAGTGGTATGAAAGCGACATTTGGATTCAGGATCATGGAAATTCTTTAGTATCTTCCATGGTTAATTTAATGTACACAATGCCACTAAAAAAAAAAAACCACCAAACCTAAAGAATTCCACCACCTTAGCAAACTGAAGAAATGTTTCAACAGAGAAAGGTAAAATGCAAAACCTCTTCCAGCAGATCCCCTGTTATATATTCATTGCTGCTATTTGAAAAGTGAAGAAGAGTATTTCCTAAAGAAACATTCATATGTATTTTATGTATTTTATATGGGCAATTCTTTTCCACACTGAGTTGATTCTGGGTAGAATACTGTTATTTTTGTGCTGGGTGGAATGAGGTCTACTTTAAGCCAGTTCAAAAAACAGTATGATTTCCTTCAAAGCTAAAGCAATCTCACTGGCAGAGAATTTAGTCTTCAAAAGATGTCAAGATAAAGCCAGCAAGAAGGAAGAGTAAAATATCCTATGAGCATAGCATGTGCCTCTCCATGTTCCATCTTTAAAATACTTATACCACACTAGCAGCCACAGTTTCTGTTCCAGAAAATAGAAAATAAGAATTCTTACCCCAGAATCCACTAGCAGCATTAAAAAAAAAAAAAAAAGCCTGTTCTCTGCTACCAATAAATTTGTAAAAGAATTTTTAAAAGTGCATTACAGAGTAAGCCAATTCAGATTCAATTAGCAAATGCCAATCCCCTCACAGCAGTCATATTACTCCCATGTAAAGGGCCACAGGATCTTTCAAGGCTTCATATGAAAGGTCAAGGATTTCACTGCACACTCTCTAGACATGAATGTGCAGTATAAAAAGGCAGGGGAAAAAAAAAGGCAATCCTCCCCACCTGGCATACAAAGCCTTTTTTAACTCATAACATCACAACATTTCAAGTCTGGTATCTGTTGACACCAACTGGAAATATTTACAGATCCTGAAAAATGTCATGTTTGCAAGAACCCCCACTTTGTATCATTAAAGACACTAGAACAGAGTTAGATCTGTGCTTACACTGCCTCAGCCACGCTTCTAAGCGTGACCTTTCTGCCTTGGCCAGTGGCACTGTCATTCCCCATCTTATGCCAACAACAGGAGTCTGGGGCTGCTTCAGATTTAGGAAGCTCTCAATGAGCCTAAAAGCCCTCTGGACGGGAGGGAAAGATTTTTTTAAAAAAATATTTTTTTATTTTAAGTTTGATTACAACTAGGGAAGGGAATAAACATGAAAAAAGCAACTAATTTGTTTCCTAAGGTTTTGTTTAGATTTTTTTTTTTTAAACTGTACATAACTTCCTGTCTTGTTACATGTAGTCTCCCCCATCTGCTCACTACTAGCATTTAATTAACGTACTTCACAGTTTGCTGCTTGCACTTCTCAGCAAGTCATGGCTTTGCTTTAAACCTCTGCTGACTCACCTCTCTGCAGCCTCTCTTTCATGCCAACAGCAGCTCTCTTCTTTCCAGTTAACCTCATTTAGGACAATTTCAACATAGCTACAAGCTCAGACATTAAGAAGTTGAGCAGACATTAAGCAGCTAAGCAGATCCAAACAACAGGTGTAGTTAAAACCACATCTGAATTAATGCCTCCAGCAATAACTGCTTCAGAAAACGGTAGGTCATCTTCATTTTTATGTTATGCCAAAGCAAACTTTCGGCCCGCTACTCCAGTGATTTTTAAAAGAACAAAAGGTCTATAGACAACAAACACAACACTAAATCATAAGAATTAATTTCCAAGTGATCAGTGGGAATTTAGAACAACAGTTTCCATAGAGAATAGTGCTTGGGAACACGTCCTTTACAAAATCTTTTCTAGCAGGTCAATTTTAAGAGCAAAGTCTAGTGAGAGCCTTCTGCAGGAACAACTGTTGTCCTACCTCCTACCTGATAATAAATAACTTCAGATGGCAGTAAAAGAGCCTAAGGGTCCAATATTGAAGATCCCCAAATCCTGAAAATAAAAAAGGAGCTTGCTCTCCTCTTGGCTGAAAACATCCAAGCTGCAAATGGAACACAATAACCTAGCCCCCAACTGGGGGCTGTCCCTAACTGGGGAGCTACAAGTCTTTTTCAGTGGTTATATTCTGCAAAAAAACAAGAATAGCCCGTTATGGCAAAGTACTGAAGCAGCACATTGCTCTCCTTTTACTCTTTACAATCCTGGTTCACTGCCAAATCACTTTCCTAGGAGTGCAAACAGCCTAGGCTTCTGACTACACTGGGATAACAGGGGTAATTAAGTACCTTGGTGTCATCCCATATTTTCAGACCCCTATATGGTCCACAGATTAAAGTTAAAGCCACTAAAATTTACAAGAGGTGTCATGTGGAAATATTGATCAAGTGGTGGCACTTGCTAGTGCATACCCAACCTTTAAAAGAAATACACACCACAAATGTATGAATTTTTGTGTTCATGTCATGTTAACTAGATGTTTCTTAAGTCCAGTTACATTTAATTGCTAATGAAAATCTCCCCACAGATGGGGAAAAAAAAAATACAAGTACTAGCCAAACCACAAAGGCTACCATCCCTCTCCATCCTAAGGGAAAACACATCTCACAAGCTCTGTAACGTAGAATGCTGATTTTAATACCACTCTTGAGGGTAATGAATAGCATAAAGCACTTAAATACCCTTTGAAGCCTTCATGTGTAACACTTACCATAAAGTGTAGTACATAGTTTTGTATAGATAGTTTTCCTTCCATTTTAAACAAAATGAATCCCCAAGCTTCTTTTAAGATGCTCTCAATGCAATTATCAATCACTCTCACATACGCATCAGTTTCAAAGCTGTCATTACATGCGCCAATTTCAAGTATTGATCTAATACTTCATATAGCCTACCCTGGCATTTCGCTCAGTTTTCAGTCCTTGTGATACCTCCTGGAAATTGAGTGAAGAATATCTCTTTGCTACGACTTTAGAGCACACAACATAGGATCCAATATTTAAACTCACATGGCAATAAAAACAAAAGCCCTCTTAAGCTTTCTTTGTGTTGGTAGAGCCACCTTCAGATGCTGGGAATCCTGAACATAACTGCAGATGGCAACTGCAGCTCTGTTATTTTTCTCTCAAATCACACTATGAACAGAGTCACTCCATGTTCTCCATCCACATCTCTTCTCTGTAGTTCTCCAAAACACGTAAGTATGCAGTTTAAGTATTGATTCTGCCAGGTTTGTGAAATTAATGTTTCTTCAAACAACAGAGAGGAGAAAAATGAAACAAAACAAAAACACACAAAAAACCCACCCACCACACAACCAAACAATCCAGAAAACAAGGCAATGATCACCGTTTCCTTCTCCCTTCCTCCAAACAAAACCCTCAAAATGAATAGTCCCAAAGAAACCAAACTCAAGAAGTGTTCCATCAAACCAAAAATCCCCACAAAAAAATCTTCTTGCCAAGCTGTGAACATCTATCTATAATACACTCCTCAAAGAATCTCCCAAAGGACAGAGGGAATGGAGAAACAAGGACCCTGGAGAAAGAACACATTCAAACAGAAGGCAGAAGATTAATTTGACCAAGAGTGTTATGAAGCAATTCAGAATCTCTCCTCTCTATCTGCTCCCCCAAATATAAGAGATAAGGTCACAGTGACCAACTTTGAAATTAAAAAGGGATGTGCGTGTCAGGCTTCCTGATACTATGACTGCTTCCTAAACTTTCCTCAACTCAAAATCCTCCTTGTGCCACAGCCGTCCTTTAAGGCAAACACTCAGCAAGGCACTTACACGCCTATTTAAATTAACATGTGTGGGGAAAAAAAAAGCAGTTGCCAGCATCAAACATACTATTTGTGAATCTATCATAGAGTGAGCCTCCTGACATCAGATCTTCGATTTAGGAATATGAACCACAAGCAATAGGAGGGATTGTCTGCTTCCTAAGCAGTTTGAATCAAGAGACTAGATACAGTGAGTCACAAAACACACTTACTCTTTTCTTTCAGACAAGCTTAACTTCACATAGTCTATCTGTACAAAAAGATTCAATACACTGTTGTGTTCTCTTCTAACACCAGAGAAACTTGTTGTGACTGAATCTTTACCACAAGTTGATAGGTATTAGAAGTTTGACTTCTCCAGAAGACACAAAATAAATTGTCAGGGTACACTGAAGAACTAAAGTTTAACAAACAAAAAATTTAAGAAAAACCAAACCAACCCAAATTTACCCACAGTCAGATGATGGCAACCTGAATACTCATAGGTGGTTTTCTACTCCACAGGGAAAAAAAAAAAAAGGAAGTAGAAATGGCACATCGATACCAGCACATATCCAATAGGTTCGTTTCCACGCAACTTATTTTATGCCTCAGTTACAATACCAACAAATGTTCACATCAGAAAAACTCCACTTCTGCTGAAAACACTGTATATCTGCAGAATTTAGCCTGTCACTTAAGAAACTGCCTTTACTAAGGAGTTTAAGAACTATGCAGAAGTCATGATAATCAAGTTACTGAAATTGAGCACTCTTTTCTTCCAGTAAATGCAAAAAGACAATTGAGTTTCCAAGCAACGATTCTGCTACTGAGACTCACAGATGCTAGAGCAGGAGGGAAGAGAAACTGCAAGATTCAACAGATGGTAACAGAAAGCCCCTACTTAACCAGCCGTAAACCGTATTTGCTTCTGTAAAGGTAAAGCAGAGCTGGAGCTCTATTTTAGATATCATCCAAGAATCTTTGTTTGGGGGTTGCTTGTTGGTTTGCTTTTACCTTTTGGAGGTGTGCTTTAGTGCACTGCAGAGGTGCTAGACTGACATGCCCCCAAACCAATGTCTTTTGGTTTGTGGGACAGCCTTCATCTGGACAGAAGTAACATTAGCTCCCTGACACGGCCTACCTTACCAAAGGAGCAAAGCTAAAAGGGATAGGGTACTCCAGCATCCAAATCGAGCTTAGTGTACTCATGGGCTAGCCGCATGATCTCTCCGAGATGCAGCTCTCTGCGAGGTCTTTTAAACTCTTCTGTTCCACTAGACCTGCCAACAATGCACAACCAGAGTCTACAGCTCGGTCCAACCACCTCAGCTGCTCCATCCTCCTGCTTTTGTGAGGCTACAAGCTTCCTCCTGCAGAAGCAGCTGTTCTCCCCAGTCTCCAAGGTTATCTACAGCTTCTGTGTGAAGCACCCCAACACTAGCAATCTTCTTGTACAATCAGTGTTCGACCCAGGCACTGTGCACAACTGCTCCTCCTTAGGCAGCCAGGAACCCTCCCTCATACTGAGCGTGCTCCCAACAAACTCCCACTCTCTCCAGTACTGTTCAAGCAGAAAGCCTGATCTGAAAGAGCATCCTTCTCTGCCTTTCCAAAGTGTTTCTGGTATGGCTCTTTTAAGTCTCTATTTTGCATACTCTCTGTCATTTGCATCTAAAACACGTCCCTGTTGAATTGGGGATGCACAGTCAGGAGCGTGGGCTTTCCATTCTTGAGCTCAGCCCAGTCACAGGCTACGGAGGTGGATGAAAATCTAGGGTAAGATTGCAAAGGCTGCTGTTGTAGTTTAACCCCAGCTGGCAACTAAGCCCCACACAGCCGCGCACTCACTCTCCCCAGTGAGACGGGGAAGAGAATCAGAAGGGTAAAAGTGAGAAAACTCCTGGGTTGAGATAAAGACAGTTTAATAGGTAAAGAAAAAAACGTGCACACAAGCAAAGCAAAACAAGGAATTCATTCGCTACTTCCCACGGGCAGGCAGGTGTTCAGCCATCCCCAGGAGAGCAGGGCTCCATCACATGCAATGGTTACTTGGGAAGACAAACGCCATCACTCCAAACATCCCCCCCTTCCTCCTCCTTCCCCCAGCTTTATATGCTGAGCATGACGTCATATGGGATGGAACATCCCTTGGGTCAGTTGGGGGCAGCTGTCCCAGCTGTGTCCCCTCCCAACTTCTTGTGCCCCCCCAGCCTCCTCGCTGGTGGGGTGGGGTGAGAAGCAGAAAAGGCCTTGACTCTGTGTCAGCCCTGCTCAGCAACAATGAAAACATTAGTGTGTTATCAACAGTATTCTCATACTAAATCCAAAACACAGCACTATACTAGCCACTGTGAAGAAAATTAACTCTACCCCAGCCAAAACCAGAACAGCTGCTTTTACTCTAATACTAAAAAGAGCACAGAGAGAGTTTCCTCTGTCCAACAGATTGAAAGAGGAAACAGAATGCATAGTCGGAAGAGGGAGGGTTTGCTTTAAAACATACTCCATCTACACAGCTTTGAAAGGCTGATAAGCACTGTAAAAAATCACAGTCTCCTGGGGAAGGGGGGAAGAGAGGTACCCCTCCTCCCCAAACATTTTTCCCTTCTCTGAAGAGATAAAATTCATCTTAATGTTGAGTACTCTTAACCTGTTAAGCAAGAGACTGAAATCAACAATAGGTTGTCGATCATGTGGGCCAAGACACCAGAGAATACTCAGTCTATTTAACAGTCTCTCAGCCAGCCAGAGTGAATATGTCTAAGCAAAGTTTTGCTGCAAGGAAGCAATAATTCTCTATTAACTATCAGACGATGCTGATTACTTTTTTTTTTTAACCAAAAGGCAGTTTTCTAATTTTGAAATGATGTAATAGAGTTTAGCTTATTCCTATTGATTAACATTAGAGCAACCACTGCTGATATGAATGATCTCCCAAACACGGGGCTTTTGCAGTAGGGTGGATGTAGCATATACTCTTTTTCTACAGACTAGGTACTGCAAAAGAAAAATCAGTCACAAATGCTGCATTCCCTTATTTCAAATGAGAGGTACAAGAGGTATACCAGTATGTCTTAAAATCTCATTCTTCCCTCCCATTTTACACTTTCTCTACACTTTTTGAATGAAACCAGAACTGGAAGTTGTAACAGAGCTGAAGGGGTATGCAAAGGACCTTAAGCCAGACCTCCCAACAGGAACTATGCAGACACAAATATACAGCCCTTACCTCTGGGGATTACAGCTTTAGACCTCAGTTTTGCCTCACACCTATTCAGACTCTTCCTCCTCGAAAATCAGTAGGAAAACACAATGCAGAGACTAAGACAATAAGCCTACAAAATATTCATAGTAAATAAGGTGGGGCTAGGGTTAATTTTACCTTAGTTTTCCACCCCGCACTCCCACCTTTTCCTATTTTAGAGAGGAAAGAGACCTTGACAGGATGAAACAATTGATAACCCCCTCCAAATTCTAGCTTTTCTCTATTTTGGAATAAAAGAAGCAGTTTAAAACCAGACTAAAAGGCGGCAGAAAAGAAGGCACATACTGTAACTCTGCTCACAGCACAGCAAACGAAACAGGATTTGAATTCTCCGCCTTTGAAACATGAAGTAACTATAAATCCCAGTAGGAGAAGGCCATTTGCTGACAGAGATTGTAGATAGCAGGTGTTAAATTACCTACTGTCCATTGCCTCATGAATACAAATGTATTGAGAACTACCTTCCAAAAAATAATAATCCAATAAAAGAACACAGTTCAAACTGACTCACTGGGGAATGATGTAAACTAGCCAAGACAACATTTCACAGATCATAGCTGTTTCCAGACAGACTGGCTAGAGGATGTTGCCCAGCATGTCTGTCACATTACATTAACCTACAGCTAATATGAGACTCATTTTAACAAACATGGTATTCAGATAAGATGTTAAAAAAAAAAAAACAACAAAACAAAACAAAAACCCACACCTCCACAAATACACACAGGATGCCCGGCAAATGAACAGGTAATACCTGTTTATTATTCATGGTGTGCAATTACAGAGGAAATGAGATCCCACGTTCTGTTCTTACTGCACACACAAAAAAATCCTAAACAGTCAATGTTTGCTAAATCCACTTCTACAGACAGGGAGAAAAGGCACTATATCAAATATGTCCAAAATGTACTCATCACCATATGACAACTATTTTTTTGCTAAATGGTTAACATTGTGATAATCCACCTTTCAGATTCTCACTCATTTTGATAACATAGCCCACAGCACCGCCCTAATCAAAACAACATATATGATGCCTAAAGAGATAATCGTATGGATAAGTTCCCATTCCCACTTGTGGACAGAAGTGCTGCAGCTAGGTGGATATAAATTGTAATGCACAAGTATAACCCATCACAAAGAAAGCTACATCTGAAGAGTGACAATAAAAGGACATCCATCAAGGACTGGGGTTGTTTATTTTTGTAAGGAGTAGAGGGAAAAGAGAAGGCAATTGGAGAAAGCCATCATTTTTATAAACACATGCAGGTTATTCCTGCAATGTCCTTCAGTAAGAGATTGCGAATAAGAACCTCTTTTCTATCAGGGAGGCAGTGCCCGATATCTCCCTGGTTACATTGCACAGTGCCTCTCATTACCGTTTCAGCACATCTTAACTTTTTGTCCCTACAGAGATACAGGGATCTTTACTGAAACTAGTCACACATTTCTGCAATATCATTTTTTAATCTTGCATCCAATAAATATTTGTTTTTGTTAGTGCCACTGGCCGAGTGGCATTTGATAAACAATGAATACTGCAGCATAGTTTTCTCATCAATCAAACCACATAAAAGGCCAATCCAGCAACTTAATCTCCTTTTGTTGCAAGCTGTCTAAACACAGTGCTTTTTAACAAGACAGTTTTGTTCTAAGAGTACACACTCCATCCAAGTCTTGTCATTAATTTGAAAAATTACATGCATGATTCCCAGTCCCTGGGAAACATGAAGCTATCTTACAACTATTCTTTAGAATCAAATTTCTTTTAAACAGAGTTGGAATGATCACTGACACAATAGCTGTCAAAGCAGAAAAATAAAATTTAAGATCCATTAAATGATTTCTTAAATGGTTTCTTAAAGGTTTTCTTTGTTTGTTGGTTTTGGGTTTTGAGACATGTCCAGGTTCTAATTTTAAATTTAAACAGAGGTTAAACAACTCAAAACTAATTACTTGGTCACATCTATTACAAAGGCATCACGTTTTAAAAACAAAACAAACAAAAAAGCAGGCATTTTTTCCCTCCAGTTTCCTAAAGCAGAAGAGAACTCCAGGTATTGGAACCACATATAGATTATTTTTATGCACGTACGGTCAATAGTCTGCTTGATGTCTTTCAGTGACCACAGCATTTGCTACCGACACTGGACTTCTCTATTCAAACACAGCGTGGCAAACTGTCGTGCATGTATCCCAGGTCTGCCCTGCAGGATGAAGCTGCTCCTAGGTCTAGAGCAGGAAAGTCAGCCCAGAGCAGACTGGAAAGGTGAAGGCCACTGCAGAAACCTGGGGCAGCCTTCCAATAGGAGCGGAGGGGGCAAAGACCCAGCCTAACTCATTCGAAAATGGAGTCTCAGTCTACTGCAAGGACTGTATTCTGAATGCTGAAATTCAACAGCCTCTTCAGTCCCATGATCCAAAAAGGTATTTCCCTCCACAGATTATATCACAAACTCACTAGATCTTCAGATCATGAAGTTTTGTAAACTGACTTCAGTTTTTCATTCTGTCTCAAGCTCAAGTTGATGTTCACTGCGATGTCATCACCTTCTTGGTAAAGACAGCTAGTAATCAGCAAAAGACCACTGAACAGCTGGTCAGTAGTGATGAGTTCTGCTGGATTCAAACTGATGATCTACTGTGGAAGTGAAAGTCTCTCTACTATTGTACTAACCCTTCAAGCAACTCAGTGTGCCTATTCCCTTATCTCCTACCCACTGCAGTAAAGAGAAGTTAGGCAAGGACAGACTGAAACTTTGCTCCAGGAAAGTTCCCTTTGAAGTTATATATCATTCATGCATTATGTAGAAATTCCTTTTATTTTGACTTGTAAAAGTCAAACTCTCTCCTGACCTGAAAATGTGAGCAGGAGACCTTTTGAATTTTTCATCATGGAAACCCATTGTAACAAATTAACATTTTAATCCATTTACCTTTCCAAGCAAATTTTAAAATGTCAAGTATTTTACACAAATGTACCACCACGCAGAACATTTCTGTCCAACAGTGCTGGAGTGTCTTTCAGAATTATTCAAAATAAACAACCCATTAGCGAGAACGGCATAATTTCCTAAGGTCTTTAACTAACTAGACAGTGAGTGCAAAAGCTGAACTGCCATTTAGCAAAACAGAAGAGTTTAATTTCAAACTTTAATTTCATCCTTGTTTGGGGCAAAAAGAAATTTAAGTGGCGTACAAGTCCCGTGCGTACATAAGTTTTTTCAAACACTTCTGTTCAAAACAGCCACTTGATCTTCTGCTGTTATGACTTAATTTTCACTGTTATTCAGGATACGGATGCAGAAGGAGTTTAGGAATGCGAGGGGGACGCAAACAAAAAAACAATGAAAACAAACCAAGAAAAACCCTATTCACTCTCATCCCTCTGCAAATCCAAAAGTGGAGAATGAAGGTGAAGGAGGTGGCCTAGAAGTAGCCAGGAGAAGCAGAATTGTTCTATGCTACCTGGGACACTATTGCTTGTCTATCATCTGGGAATATTCCCCATGGTGACAGGCCAATCACAAGTAATCCCACTTAGGGTCCACATAAATACTTCAATTCTCCCAGCTCCCTTTTGTTTCTTGCACTGAAACATCCCAGAAGAAGAGACATCCTAGGTGAAAGAAGAAATAGGAATTACTGTGCTAGGAGTTAAGACTTCGAAATCTGGTACCCATCTGCACAGTGGGTAGTCTGTCGGACAGAACTCACTACCAGTAGTCAGCGTTTCAGTAATCTAGGGCTCACTTCCCTGAGAAAGTGATGATACAATGATGAACACCAACCTGAGCCAAAGACCAGAGCAGGACTGTGGGAGCAATACTGTCATCTCAAACCCCCAAAAGCCGCCCTCAACGGAAGGGTGGAGAAACCTCCTCACAGCCACCACATTCACATGCTCTCCAGCCAGTTTCACAACCAAGGTTGCTCATAATCTGGGCAAGGAGATAAACTGAAATGAGGTGCAGGAAATGTTAAAGATGGTAGAGGAAGGAGGAAAAAAAGAAAAGAGAAAAAAAAAAAACCAAACCTCGGAGCAAAGACTTCTGAACTTGGAAGGAAATCATACAGAAGATTCAATTTTATTTAAACAATCAAAAAAATTTTGCCAAGTGTAATTCATAATGATAAATACAACTTTTTGTTTTCATTTAAAAAAACCCTCATGTCTCAGCTAAAAGAGGGACCAGAAAAAAATAATTGTGTTTTCTCCAATAGGAGGGTGGGAAATGATAACAGTGGATTTCAGGTATGACAGCCTAAGTGCCTGTGGGTCCTCTCATGTAAATAGTCATAACAGTGATGGGCTTTTGTGGTGCTACCAGTTATTTCATCAGACTCCTCTTCAGAGCGAGGAGGTGAAATAATTATTCTTCACATTATATGCAAAAATGCCATTGCTCTTTCTTCAGATCCTATCCTACCCCATACCTCAATCCCTTATAATTCAAACAGAAAAACATGCAAATAATCAAGAGCGATTCATATTCTCAGTTCAAGGAAAACCTCAAATCCAGGTAATGCTGTGACTAAGTTAGCCATCTTAATTGGGATGGGATTTGGCCTGCGTATAACGCTTCAGGACAGTGCATCTCTTCAAGACATTTTCATCAGCGCTTTGGGTCTCAGAATTGAGAATATCTACACAAAGTACTGCATAACATCTGCCCAATCTGTTTTCTGTTTCAGTCTATGCTCAGGGGCTAAGAAAATTACTCTCAATCAACCTTTAAGAGGATGAAAATTTAACAATTCACATGTACTTCCCAGAGTCTGCAGGTACAAATCCTCAATTGGTGTTTTTAGCAGTTTCTGAAATAAGGAACATCTCTTTCCTCCCACAAGGAAAAAGGAGGGGGAAGGAAAGAAAATCTAGCTTACTTTTTCATTATTGCACATTTAAAAGCCTGATTAGCAATTATCTCAACCTTACTAAAAAAATAAAGCTAAGGCATTTATTAAATTAACCTCCTGAGAGACTAGGTCTGTACCAGCATTCAGCATAGTATCCTTCTGGCTGTCTCTTGCACGTGGTAAGTTTAGAGAGCTATTCTCCAGGCAGTATTTTATGTTCATAGAGATTCAGTATAAAATTACTTTTTCTAAGTGGCAGGTCTTTTTAATGATGGGAGGGAGGAAAAAGGGGGCCACCAACTATTGCAAATTTGTATTTTTCTAAGCTGTCCCAAATTCCTTATTCCAGAGATGCACTTTTTCAGTGAGACTTTGACAAGAAAAAACATGACATCAACAGAATGGTTTAGACATTAGTGGTATATTTGGGACTCATTTGAAGACTTAACTCAGCAACACTTTTTCCATACACATGAGCCATTCAGAAGGGGTTTTCATCATCATCATCTGCATTCAGGAGTAGAGGTAAAAAAAGTTACATGGATATAGTTCACGTGAAGAGTGGTTGCTGAGTATATCCCAATAATCTGCATGGAGACTGAAGAAGAATTATACTCTTAGGAGCTATTTTATTAATTTCAGAGGTTCGAGCATGTTGCTATTCACCCAAGATATAAATTTTACCATCCCATGATAGGAAAATGAGGCTCAGGATGAGCTCCATTCTGTTGGCAGCAGTTTTTCAACGGTCTAAGTCTCACATTATCACTCTGACAAAACTGATCTGTGACCAAACCACACAAGAGTTAACTTTAATAAACTCCACTGCTTAAGCAAAACAGCTTTGACTACCGCTTTTGAATACCCAGAGGTCAATTTCTGTTTTTGTTTCTGCAATCTTGTGGAAAATTACCTCATCTGAGAGCTCTGGGAGACTTTTTTTTTTTTTTTTTTTTTTTTACTCACAATTTTTGTAGGGTCCCTCAGAGATAAATAAATGTCAAAAGTGAACACAAAGTGGTGTTCTGCTCTGAAAAGTGACTCAGTAAAACATTGTGAGATTACACATTTATTCTGTCTCACTGTTTTACTGACCAGGTTTGTCTGGTTTATAAGCAACGAGCTTTTTTTCTTAGCTGTGGCCCTGCAAATTCAACCCGAGGTCTCAAAAATTAAGCTGTACTCCTTCATTATAATTGATTATCTCTAGATGTGGCTCCCTGCAGTTCATTACAGTACATACCGTTCTTCAGGCAATCCTTTGGCAATGGGGCCTCTGATAACGGACCCCTTGATTGCACAGAAAGCCAAGAAGAATCGCTTTTGCTCTCCAGCAGCTATTTGTTCCTGCTGTCTGTACTGCAGAACTGAAACATCTGTATTTACCATCTCTCACAAAAGCAGATCTGCCAGCTATGAAGGTGCTATATTTTTGCTTTCCTCAGGGTCCTCATGCACTCTGTTTCTAAAGTTCAAAACTAGACCTCTTGTTCCTGAGGTAAAGAAATACACATCACCAAAGAGTTTTGAATTGAGCTTGTATTCGAGGTCTCT